>CP106711.1:89108967-99108967 GCA_025503065.1 Gossypium bickii
TAACAACTACCCATACCGAATAATATTGATTGCATCAAATGGCAAGTGGCGTCGCATCGTCGAAAGCAGATATCTTGAAACATCGGGCGGTTCTTTTGTACTTTGTCAGCAAAAGACACATTTACCTAAGGGTTCGATACTTTTTATAGCAAACTCAGTGAACTCTACCCGACAAAGTCTTGTTGAATACTAAGTTCATACAAATATATGAATCGTAGACCGGGGTCTATCAAAGCAATCATAAATATCATAAGAAGTAAAAGTACCGTTATAACATCCCGGTGAAGAAGCTTCCTCCATGACTCGGATAACGCATACGCTCTGGGTAGTGGCTACAGCCGGATCTATGCAGCGTTGTCTCTCGTAGTTCTCACGTACAACTAACATTCCCGACACTCTTCGATGGCCTACACTCTCGCGGTGCATTATTAGGATCTCAAATTTTGAGCGGTTCTAGATCAGCGGACTGGGGCAATCATGAATAAAATGATCGAGCAATCCACATCACGAAGCAAGCTACGTGTCGTTTAATCTACAACTTCCCAAATGCCTTTTCCACAATGTTTACATTTAGGTCTCTCGGATCAGAATATTACCAACACTGCCGCGAAGTTCTTTGGGTTCAGAGCTCATTTGCGGTCTTGATTGATTTCTATTGGAAAGATGTCCCATGTTATCTCTAAAGCGACTTGGATTATCTACCGAATCTTTTCAAAGCGGTAAAAATGATTTTCTTGAAAATCTCTTTCTAAATATCACGAGCTTCAGATTCAGGCTTTTCTTTATTTTCGAGTGCACCGGCTTTACACTCACATCAGCGAGTACAACAAAATCTTTTATTTCAAAATCCGAATAGTAGGCGAATGTCTTTATTAAAACCATCTTTGAACCTTTTGCACATTATAACCCGGATGATACCACATTTCAAGACATCTTGGCTCGGTTTGACAAATTCTCATTCATATTTGAATACTTGGACATCATTACGTTTAAAGTTCGAGAAATTCTTTCTATTCGATCACGATCTCTCAGCGATATACTTCTTTGAAACTTCGATCGAATGAAATTCCACGTACTCATTCTCTCGGAATAGCGAAATCAAAGTTTTCCACCATTGATACGTTGCGTCTCGGGGAAGTAATGATACCACACATTTTATACATTCTTAGAATCAGAGACATTTCATCAGTCGAGATAGTATTTTTAATCCGAACTCGACCTTTCAGCATCATCATCTTTAGTAACGAAATTCTTGACCCCATACTACAGTTTTTGTCAACGGAGACTTACTAAACATATTGATTTGTAGTTAGAGGTATATCGGATGTCGACGTGAGGATAGGGGCGGAGAGTTAAAGCGATCGGGTTATTCTTAACAAACTAAGTGAACCACTCCTCATCATTTGGAAAAAGCCTATTTAACTTCTCCTCTTGACCACTAAATAGTAACTGTCTCGATTGAGAGCGTCGCTACTTAGCGGGGGAAGCGGCGCGCATTACTGCGTCGTCAACTTTCACGAGCTCTTTTGGGATCCATTACTATACAAAAATCACATTTTATCGTCGGAGATTCATCACACTATCTGAATTCAGATATATATGGCATGTATGGTTAGAATCGACCGCAGCTACGTTAGTCAAAGAATCGACTAAATTGTAGCTCACGATACCAATCAAATGCTTAACACTTTTATCTGGTATCAAAATAAATCGAGATTAAGGTTAGGGCGTTCACCCAGGACAAATCGAGAGAAGTATTCATGCAAAAATCATACATTCAATCATTCCAGGGCATAGTGTCCCTTAAAGCGATCATCGAGAGCCCTTTAAGCATGCTTATAAAATGCGGTAGGGACTAAACTACAAACACATCACGAAATTACATGAAAATTTTAAACTTTTCTAAATATAGGAGACACCGCACGTGGGAGGAGACAGTGTGCCCTCCAACTTCTTGAGGGTGGCAGTTCAAAGTCGATGGTGCTAATTTTGGGGATTTTTTAGCGTCCGGTGGGTAGCGATGGTGAAATCTTGGCCCTTGGTTGACACTTCGCGAGGTGGAAGTGTTGATTGAGTCAAAATATTTGAATGTGTGGTGAGAGAGAAAATAAAAGGAAGTTTGAAGCATTCAAAATAATTCAAGCGGTGATCGGGGAGAAATTGAGGAGAAAAGAAAGGGATGAGCATGTGATCTTGGTGTTGGCGAATTTTAAAGACTTGAGTATAGGGGATCAATTTTAGAAGTGATGGTCATAGGCATTTACGCTTTGAAAAGGGTTCATTTTAGGTTCGAGTTTGGGGTGTCAAAATTTTTGAGGTATTAGGTAGTTTAGATTGAGATCTCTTCTCTTCACGGTATTTGGGTGTTCTCCCTTTTGACAATTTTGGAACCCTTTCCTTTGTATAGCCAAAACCTCTACCATCCTCTCTGTTTTTCACTTTTCTTCTTCTAAATCTGCATTACCAAGAGCCAAACCCTTCCATCATCTCTTGATTCCTTTCTTTTTCTTCTTCTTTTCATTTGTTTCATCAGGCCAGAAACCTATTTCTCATCTTTTCCTTCTTCATTTGTTACGTATTGAAAGCGGAAACCCCAAACTCCACTCTCTTCTCCATTTTTACTACGCTAAGCTAGAATATCACCTCTGTTCATTATTCTCTTCTCTAATTTCCTCTATTGGTAGGAACTCCACAGCTATTCTTCTACATTTCCCTTCTATTTTTTCTCTAAAAGCTAAAACTTCTAAGCCTCTGTTGAAGTTCTCTCATTCTTATTTTCGGTTCTTTCACCTTGTTCTTCTTTACCATAGTCATTCTTAGAACCATAAGCTCTTTCTATTACTGTCTGTGCCGATTTCTCTTAGGTATCATACGAATCTTACGTGTCCAAAGGTAAGAGCGATTTCTCCTATTTCTTTATCTCCGTTTGATTTTTGGTAGCCAAAGCCGAATGGCTAATTGGCTTAATGTTTTAGACAGCTTTGGCGGGAATATAGGTGAGGTTGTGTTTGCATTTTTGAGAGACTTTTGGGATTCACTCGATTTGTGAACCAAGCCCTAAAACTTTCAGCTTTATCGATCTAGGTGAGAGAGATTTATTGACTAAATGTATAATACCACTCATATCTTACTCTATATTTTATCTTGGTCTTACGACCAAGGTCTATTCAATGGACTCAAATGCGGCAATTCTATGGAAGGGGTTGGGCCGGTGAACCCGACCCATAAGTTTAAGAAGTGGCGATGTCGGCGGTTTGAGATTAGCGCCGGGGTGTGGAGCGACTTGAGCGAGTCGTAAAGCGAGATAGCGATTGTTTACCGCTATCAATAGTGTCGATGTAGAGTATTGTTTCACGTGTTACCGATGTGTAAACCTAACACTTTACTTAATTGTATTATTAATGTGTATGGGCTGAAAAGCCAAAAGCGGTGTGAATACGGTGAAATACCTTAATGGTTAAAGCGGGGAAGTGCAAAGTGCGTATCTTCAATTACGATATGATTTGGTTGTATGTGATGATATATTGCCTTGTTATTCGCGTGATACATTGGTTTTTCGATATAAATGTTGTGCATGGGATATGGGAATGTTGATGAAGGGAAGTGATAAGGTCGCGTAGTGATCGGTGGCTACTGCCACATTGTTTTAAGGTCACATAGTGATAGGTGCTGCCACATCTGTTTATGAGTTACATAGTGATTGGTGGCTATGCCTGATTGATTTAAGATCACGTAGTGATCGATTGCTTCTCTCATAGTTGATTTAAAGGTCACGTAGTGATCGGTGGCTATGCCTGATGAATTTTAAGGTCATATAGTGTCGGTGGCTCTGCCACATTTTACGACAATAAGGCGTCAAAGGCGGCGATGTAGCGGATGGAGGAGGTTGATTGTAGAAATCCCAGCGGTGTAATGGTTGGTGCGGGATGGCGTGTAGAGAATGGATATACTAGGTTGGGTCGGGCTTAATGCATTTATGAATTTGTATGATATCATGTATGAGCTTAATGCGAATTATGGGTTGTGGGCGGTTTAAGTGTTTAATGGTTTTACACTTTGAGTCTCTGTGACTCATCCTTTCCTTAAACTTTCCAGGTAATTAGTAGATGCAAGTGGATATGGGAGACCGAGGTGGACTCGTGAGAGCCATAAAAGGCGTTATATTCTATGGACTTTCTCACTTTGCTTAAAAGTTTTCTTTAAATTTGGGTAATTTTTATGTAATAATGCCTTTTAAATTTATGTTTGGTTTATTTAGTATTTATGCTTGACCTTATGGAAAAATTTTAGTCCAGAGAAATTTAAATGGGGTTTTAAATATGTGAGTTCACTAAGTAACGTTTTTTTAAAATGTGCCTCGTCTAATAAATGATTGTAATTAAAATTGTGGAATTTTTTCACAAGCTAGCAAATCTTGGTTTTCAAAACATCAGCTTAAACAAAAAAGGGTTTTAAAACAAAATATATTATGATTTTTCCCAGTAGATAGGAAATCGTTTTCACTCAACCACTATGACATACGGTCCGGTCGTAGCATTTATCGTAGGGTTTGGGGTGTTACAATTTATTATCAAAGCCTAGGTTGCAAAACCAGAAATTTTGTGAAATGGGTTCAATGGTGTTTTACAAAATCGGTGATAATGTTAAATAAAGAGAATGTTTTGGTTGAATATGGCATCCAAGTCTCAGGCTTTGATCCACCCAGGTAAGTGCTCAACCATTTGATTGTGTATGTATAGAATAATTGTTAGCATGAAGAAATTTGCTGTTAGTCTCTTAGGAATTCAAGCTTTAGAGGCAGAAACCTACAGGTTGTCTTGTGTTCTGAAAAAACTACCACTTTAAAGATATCTCTCATAAAAGCTATTCGGCATTAAATAGTGAAAGATACTAACACATAAAACTTTTAATCAGTTAAAAATCGGTGATAGTCATGAGTACTATGGGGCGTGGGCGTAATGTGCATGGAGTGGTAGAGCGGGATTTGCGTGTCCGAACCGGTAGAGATGCAGTGTCATGGAGTGAAATGAGAAGCTATCTTCACGCTCTTGAGTGCGGAGTAGAGTTTCAAGACAAAGCGGGTGGAGACGATCACGGTGTCTCGAGCGATGTTATGGGTTTTGGAGAGAGTTGCTTGGGTAGGCTTGGGTGTAGGGGCTCGAGAAATCTATGTCGAGAATGGCTTGAGCTAATGGAGGCGGAGATGTTAGGGGTGTTTACGCGTAGCCCTAACACGGTGAGTATTGGTTGGAGGCTGTTGAGCAATGGATGACCTCGATTTCACGGAGGAGGAAAAGTTAAAAGTCGTGTCATACTGCGGGATAAGGCGTATGAATGGTGGCTTACGATCGAGAGTTGTCTTGTGGTGACTTCATTACACAGGATTTCTTCAAGTTGTCATTCGAGTAAGTACATTGGAGTCGAGTTATGTGGATCATAGCGAAGGCATTTTGAATACGGTTGAGGGAACAAATCGGTGGCCAAGTGTAAAGAAATTCTTACGCCTTAAGCCGGATTATGCCAGGAATGGTGGCCATGAGACCATGAGCATTGTGTTCGGTTCAAAGATGGGTTAAGAGATGATATACATGTCTTTGATAAGCTCAGAATGAAAGGAATTTATTGTCTTGGTGGAAAAGGCTAAGATAGCCGAGGAAGTAAAGCGATCGGAAAAGTAAGTCGGGATATAGATACGAGTAGTAATAAAGGAATTTTTGGACCGTCGAGAGTCAGCTGGGTGTTTTCGGAAAAAACCTAGGATAGATAGGCCAAGTCGGGTTGTGAGACTGTTGTGGATAAGCGGACCTCGGAGGTGTGCTGATTTGGTAAATTCCATTTAGAAGTGTTGGGCCCGAGTAGCAGAAGATGCTTGGTGTGGATACTGTTGATCATTAGATTAGAGACTATCCACGAAGTGGGGCGGTCTGCGAGACCGGGGAAGTTAGGGGCATGTTGCCCGGGTAGAGGTGGTCGGCGACCACAGATGGGTCGTAGTCGACCAAAAGAGGTAATGGTTTCGATTGGGGTCATGGGAACACGAGCGAGAAGTGCGGGGAACGCGATGCGAGGCAGCGAGGGGTTAGTCTATCTGACTAAGCGCCCGAGGGAGGATGATGCACGGGCGTCAACCGTGCGTTTCTTATTTTGGGTTGCCTTATCTTTGCTTTGATTGAATGTACTTAGCTTGTGAGAGATGAATGTACTTAGCAGCTAGGACAAGCGTAATGGTAAACAAACTTTTTAGGGTGTACCTCTAGAAGTGCAAGGGGTAGTTTCTCTAGCCGATTTGATGGAGTTGCCATTCGAGGGTTTGATTTAATCTTGGGTATGGGTAAAGCCCATAGTACCAAGCAAATTTGGATTGTGTGCCAAAGCACATGGTGTTAAGAACTCTCGAGGGTGAAGAAGTGGTGGTAATAGGTGAGAGGAGGAATTATCTATCTATCTTAAAAGTTGAGAAAATGGTGAGGAAAGGATGTGGCGTTTATAACTTATGTTTGCACTTTGGAAGCTAAGGAATCAGCGATGGAGGATGTTCAAGCAGTGAAGGAACTTTTCGATGTTTTTAGGAAGAGCTTACGGGGTTGCCTCGGATCGCGATGTGGAATTGAAATTGATCTTCTCTGGGAAGCTTGATTACGTGTCCGTCGCACCATATCGGATGGCGCCAAAGGAGTTGAAGGAGTTGAAAGCCGCAATTTAGGAAGCTGTTAGGTGGGGTTTTATCAGAGCGAGTGTATCACCTTGGGAAGCGCGGTGCTATTAGTTAAGAAGAAGGATAGATCAATGCGTATGTGCATTGATTACCGTCGATTGAATAAGTTGAAGATCAAAAACAAATACCCGTTCACAGAGGATTGGCGACTTGTTCGATCAATTGAAGAGTCGTCGATTTTCTCAAAGATAGATTTGAGAGAGGGTATCATCGACTTAAGGTCAAGGAAGCGGATATCCATAAAGCGACTTTGAGAACTTCGTTATGGTCATTACAATTCTGGTAATGCCCGTTCGAATTGACCAATGCACCAGTGACATTTATGGACATGATGAATCGGGTTTTCCAACCCATCTAGACCAATTCGTCAAGGTATTTATAGGCGATATCTTTGGTCTATTCAAGATCGGAGGAGGAGCATGATTCGCATCTCCTAGTGGTTTTACAAATTACGAGGAGAAGCGGTTGTTTGCCAAATTCGGTAAGTGTGAATTACGGCTAAGAGATTACCTTTTGGGGCATGTGGTGTCTGTGAGGGATTAGAGTTGATCCTCGAAAAATCGAAAGTATGTCTTGGATTGGAAACCACTAAGTCGGTGGCAAAAATCAAAAATTTTGGGTCTTCTTTGGATATTACCGAATATTTGTGGAAAGGTTTTCATTAATCAGACTACTTGCTAACCAGTTTGTTGAGGAAATAGGTATCTTTTGTTTTTGGTGATAAGCGCGGGAGAGTTTTGAAAGGTTGAAAAGGATTTTGATAGAGGCTCCGATGTTGATCTGACTGAATTTGGAAAAAGAGTTTGCAGTTTCTCTGCAATGCGTCACATATAGGTTTGGAGTGTGTGTTGATGCAAGATGAGAAAGTGGCGGTGTATGCGTCTCGGTGATTGAGGCGACATGAGTTGAATTACCCCATACGATTTGGAATTAGCGGCGGTGGTGTTTGCTCTGAAGAGTTGGAGGCATTATTTGTATGAGGAGAAGTGCATTATTTATCTGAGACCATAAGAGCTTAAAATATCTCCTTACCCGAGAAGAGTTAAACTTAAAGCGACAAAGGTGGATCGAGTTGTTAAAGGATTCTGATTTGCTCAATCGAGTACCATCAGAAGTAAAGCTAGCAGCGGTGGCGGATGCATTAACTCTACGCCGTCAACTACGGCTCTTTCGGGATCCATTACTATATGAAAATCACATTTTTCGTCAGGATTCATCACACTATCACGGTTCGGATATATGACATGTATAGTTAGACTTTGACGCGCTACGTTAGTTCAAGCATAGACTAAGCCGTAGCTTTGATACTAATCAAATGTAACATCCCTAACTTTTGTAACCATTGTCGGATTAGGGTTAAAGACTTTCTTTGGGCGACTT
Organism: Gossypium bickii; assembly: GCA_025503065.1. Lineage (NCBI taxonomy): Eukaryota > Viridiplantae > Streptophyta > Magnoliopsida > Malvales > Malvaceae > Gossypium > Gossypium bickii. Next base: position 89,117,063 of record CP106711.1, read on the forward strand.
TGAAACTTTTATAGACATTTCATAATGCAGTCATCAATCACAATCAAAGTGTCCCTTTCTTAGGTCAACGAGACCTTAATCATGCTTTAAGTAGGGGTCGAGGACTAAACCAACATATATGAAAGTTCTCGGAGAAATTTAATACTTTTCTAGGTTAGAGAGGACACACACCCATGTCGGTGGGCCATGTGCCTTTCACGGCTACTAGACACACCCATGTGTCTTGGCCTTGCCAAATTAAAGCATGTATCTTGACTTATCCTGCGGCCACGAGGCGCGTCAGTGTGCCATGGCGCGTAAGTTGGGCTAGCTGCTGACATATCCACGCGGCTACTCGACGCGCTGTGTCATGGCGTGTAGAATTAGACTAGTCACTGACTTATTGACAAAGCTACTGGGCACGCCCGTGTGCCATGGCCGTGTAGGTAAAACAGGTCACTTGCAAGGCCAAAATGCCATCCACACAAGGGTCAACCCTAAAAGCAAAATATCAATTCATTTCATGCACATTTGGTAACCAAAAACATATCAAATTAATCATCAAATCTCTATATTCAAATACAATTCCAATCATGCCAATTTGCTACAAGCATGATTCATCCACATTACCTTTCATATATCCTTTTCTTTGATCAAATATGCATACTCACATTTCATCCATGTACTTACCATTCACTAGACCATTTCATAGCTCCAAGCCATACCAAATCATAAATCATTTTCATATTTACTCATGCATATTATCAACACATCTAGCCAAATCTCAAGGCTATTTATACACATATTTCAACATAATTCAAAATGACTAGCCTATACATGCCATATCTAGCTATCTACATATTTCAAAGGTACCAAAACAAGTTGAGTAGTGTGATGACAATCCTCGGCGGTCCAGAGAACCTTGATTATTTGTGATGTAATAGCCCGATTTAGGGCCTAGTTGGAATAATGGTGTGAGGCCACGAATTTGAGGTGAATTTATGAGTTTTTAAAGTTTATGTTATGTTTGCATGCTAGTACAAAAAGTTCCATGAAGCAATTTTGCTAAATTGAGGTTCAATGGTCCAAAAGTACTAAATTGAAAAAGTTGCAAAATATGAGTTTCTAGAAGCTTTTGTATGAAATAGCTTTAGAATATAAATTAGAAGTCCTTAAGTAGCAATTTGCCCAAATTATAATTTTAGACAAAAATGGACATGAGTTAGTAAAATAGAAATTTTTTTAAGAGAAGGGCATTTTAGTCATTTACATATTAAATGATTAAAATAGGAAAAAGATGAGAAAAAAATCATTTATCTTCTTCTTGTGGGTGCCAAAATTTTGAAGAACCCCATAGCTAGGGTTTGTTCATCTTTCAAGCTTGCAAGTAAGTTCATTTGAGTCCCGTTTTTAATATTCTTCGTATTTTTAAAGTTCTCGTATTATGAATTAACTATTTTTAGCTATAAAATGAGCTAAGGTCCATGATCAAAAATCTACCCATGAATGATATGCATGTTAAATGATGTTTTATGGAAGTTTATAAGAGTTTGATGTTAGATAAACATCTTTTCCTTAATGAATTTCATGAAAAATGATAGTATGGATCAATTTGTAAAAGTTATGAAATTGGTCATACAACTAGAAATAGTGAGAATTGATGATTGTTATAGTAGAGAAAATGAATCAGACTAAGCATGGCGTTCAAGAAAGTTGAATGAAAATCATTTTACAACCTAGGGGCAATAGTGTAAATATGAGAAAGTATAGGGCAAAATAGTAATTTTGCCAAAATATGAGTAATGAGTCAATTTAGTCAATGTGAGTATTAAATGATCTATTTATGATTATATATCAAGAAAAATGAAGCTCGGATCAAAAGCAAAGTAAGAACAAATCGAGGACTAAATTGCATATCTACATACATTTTGTATTTTGAGGTAAGTTTGTATGATTTCTAAGCTTTATGATTTATATCATTGAATTGCTTAATATAATGTACACTATTTTCATGAATTGTTTAATGTTATGTTCAACGAAGAAATCAATGAGATTAAGTATAAGCAAGTCCGATTGAAGATGAATTTCCCGGGATACTCGATTTACCACAATATGACAACGGTGTAAGACCATGCTTGGGACATGGCATCGACAATCAAACAAGTTATCATGTAAGTCCAAGGCAAGCTTGGCATTGAACAAGTTATCATGTAAGTCAAGGCAAGCGGCATTAAACAAGTTATCATGTAAGTCAAGGCAAGCTTGGCATTGAAAAAGCTATCAAGAGAAAGACTTCATATAAATCCATGTCAAGACATGGCCTTGAAACAAGATGAGATATGTAAGACCATATCTAGGATATGGCTTTGGCATCAACTTATGTGGAAGTCGAGATTTAGTATCCTCGGTTATTCATAAAAATTCATCGGGCAAATGAATAAGGTTGAAAAAAATAAAATGGCAAGAGGCTAAGAAAGCAGAACTATTATCAAGTTGATATTAAGTATTACTTATGTTATGAATGATGAAATAGAGAATCATGATTATTATATCAAAGTATGCTGATCAATATGATCAAGTGATATAGGTACCATGTTTACCTTACAAGTCTGAGAATATTAAGTATCATGAGACATGTAAGAATCATTATGAGTAAGTAAGGTCTATAGCTGAAGTTATGATACCATTGTTATGTCTAGTGGTTTCTATTAAACAAGTATATTGATATGCGCTTTACATGCAAACTTACTAAGCTAAATGCTTATGTCTTTAATTATTTCTTTCTATGTAGTCCCTCAAAGTGACTTGTGAGTCGTTGGAGTCGGAGCTTGTAGCACACTATCAATCTTCATTTTGGTATAGCCAAATTATTTTACTAAGTATGGCATGTAGAGGAAGCATTCATTTTGAGAACATGTTTTAAGAAGGGCCAATGTATAGACTATCAAACCATTATTCTTTTGTATATGGCTAAATGTTTGGCCAAAATTTACTATATGTATGTTGTTAAATTCAATGAAGAATGTGGAATTGTTCATGAAATGTATTGTGTTGATCTTGATTTCAAGGTGGCAAATGGCTTGGAAAATAGCCTCTAAGTGTCCACACGGTTACACACGGGCGTTTGTCTAGGCCGTGCATACCCTGCTCCTTATTATTATTAGTTAGAATAGGCCACGGGTAGATCCCACGGCCGTGTGCATGAGCCATGTAAGACACACAGTTTCGGCATGGGCGTGTGCCCAGGCCGTGTGGATCAAGTCAGTAGCTCCCTACGGTTGGAAGACACGGGCGTGTCAAGGCCGTGTGAATATAGTCAGTAACTCCCCACTGTTGGAAGACATCGGCATGTCAAGGGGTACACGGGCGTGTCCTAAGTCACATGGTCATGTGACCCCTGTTTCTAAGAAAGGATTTGATCAAGGTCAGAAAGTTTTTAGAGTTATGCTTAAGGCCTCGTAGATTACATGACACATATAAATAGACTAAGAAAAGAAGTTTTTAAGTCGGAACACAATTTTACTGACTCGTAAGTGTATGTTAAGTGAGTTCAAGCATGGTAATGCCTCGTATCGATCCTAGCATCGAGTCAGAAGTGCGAGGTGTTACATTTAGTGGTATCAGAGCTACGGTTTAGTCGATTCTAGGACTAGCGTATACGAGCATGAAGTCTAGCTATACATGCCATACGTAAGAATGTTTTATAATGATAGTGTGGCGACTCACGATGACTTAAATTATGTTTATACATATAGTAAATGGATCCGAAGGAGTTGTGGTGGATGATGTAGAAAGTAATGTGCCGGCTCCCGCAGAAGGGACGGTGCCGAACGAGAATGAGACATCTTCTCATGATGTTATTACTGGTACCTTTTCTCTTTTTGATACCAAAGTTATTGCTTTGATAGATCCTGGATCCTGAGACTCTTACATTTGCATGAAATTAGTATCCAAATTGAATATGCCTATAGATTCTCTGAGAATTTATGATTAAAGTGTCTAATCCTTTAGGCAAGAGTGTGTTAGTTGATAAAAGTTGTAAAGATTGCCCATTAATGATTAGAGGTCATTGTTTAAAACCAAATCTTATGTTGTTACCATTCGATGAGTTTGACCTCATTATTGGAATGGATTAGTTGACTGCCCATGATGTATTTACTAATTGTGGAAAGAAGAAGTACATTGAGATGAGATGTGAGAATAGGGATATTCTTCATGTATCATCGGATGAACAAGGTTAATTTGCTAGTAATGATTTCTCACATGATAGTGCATAGATATTTAAGAAAGGGGTATGAGGCATTTTTGGCCTTTGTGATGAATGACAAAGCGGGTTAAAAAGATTGAGTCGGTCTTAGATAGTATGTGAGTACACGGATGTTTTCACGAGGAATTGCGGGATTACCGCTTGATTAGAGAGGTTGAATTCATGAAACACCCACACGGTCCACGAGCACTGAGCAGGATGCGGTATGTTCCTTAAGTAAACCGGTTTTCAATGTCACTGATTAACTTAGAAAATTTGTGTAATTAAGAAAAATTCGTTTTGGGTTGGGCTTAAATTGGAACCCATTTAATAAATTTTGAAAATCCAACTTAAATAAGGTGACAAAATAATTTTAGGGTTTATTATTTTAAAAGAAATAAATTTACTTAACTTTAATCAAAAATAAATTGTATCATAATCAAATAAAAATAAATAGAAATAAAGAAAATCCAAGCTGGGCCTTATGGCCTTATTACATCATTCAAACCCAAAATAAAATTTAAAGTACTAAAATTATATAAAGTCCAAATTTCTAAATAAATTCTTCAAGTGATGCATGGCCACCTTTAGCTCATGCCAGGCCGGTCCATTCTTGCTCATCACCTAAAAAAAAATTCCCCAGCAGAGTGAGTCCTGAACTCAATGTGTACCTGATACTAATTTTCAACAAATCGGGCATACAAGTCATATCAATTTCATGTTCATACAAAATAAAGGATGATGCAACCCAAACCCAAGCCTATTTGTCCATTCGCTTACACACCACCGTACCAACTTTGTTGCAGTGAGGACTACTAAGTCGACCCTCCATCCGCTACACACCATAAAAAGCGATCATTGCGATCGGCGTGCTCATCGCCCACTTACGTTGTGTCTTTAGACACTATATTGAATATTATGCTTGAAGTTACCATATTCAATAATGTGACCGTAGTCACCATAATTTGTTGGTGAGGTGAAGTCGGCACCCCGTTGGTGAGACCGTAGTCATCACCTTCACTTTCTCCCTTCACATATATCCCAAATGCCCCAATTATTACATATCATTCATATCATACTTAAATTCACATTCATGTCACTTTTCAGAATATAACACATTCATAATCCTATCAAAAGTAGGAATACGTGCACAGGTACTTTTTGCCACATTTGTGGTACTTAGCCACATTCTCATTCTTATACACATTCATATATTAAAACATAATTATTGCCATAACATATTGAAAGTTAGTGTGAGTACACACACGATTTGCTTAATAGGTTCCTTGAAATCCCGAAGAAACGATCTCAGATTTAGATCTCAAATCCTACATAAGTTAATCACTTTAAAAGACTATTCGGCCACTTTTCCAAATACAACTAGGATTTGTATTACTTACCTTAAAATTTCCAAATCTGAAAAGGATTCCTTGCCTTGTATATGCAGCCGAAATCCCTATAATTATATGTTAATTTTAATCTCACATATATTCCATAACTTTTGACCAAATATGTGTATATCTTACCTTAGATTCTTGAATCCGGATGATCTCTCCCTTGTAGTCGATAGCATTAGAAATCCCAAAATACTCCATAGTTTAATACAATAATAATAACATTAATCCCTATTTTTAGGCTTAAAGAAGAGAATAAATCAATAACCACAAGATTCTTACCTTAAGTGTTGAATTAAATGACAGATCTATATCGACACCACTTGAGAGATTCGGCTTTGGCGAGAAATTTCAGCTAGGTTAGATTTGGTTTTGAAAAGGAAGAAGAAGAAGAAAAGAAAAAGAAAGATGAGGCTAGAGAATTCCAGCTAGACAAAGAAAAGAAAAGAGCCACTAAAAATTTCGTGAGAGATGAGGAGGAAGCAAAAATTGATGAGTAGCCCTCTTGTCCTCCTTTTATAGCCAGAAAATATCAGCCTAGGTGAGTCCTTACTTGGCCACCACTCCTCTTTCATCATCTATTTTAGTTAAAATAAACTAGAGAAAAATCCTTATTATCTCTTCCAAATAATCCAAATTAAAAATCCCTTATTTATCACTTTTTAATCATGTATTTATGGAATTAAAACACCCCCTTTTTCCAACTCATGTGCCGTCTACCTCATAGCCTGTGGAGCAAAATTAAAACTTCATTTATTTGCTTCCCTTGTGACTCGAACCCAGGCCCATGCCTCCTACACATGGTGCCATTTCCATAGGTCTAAGTGGCATCTTGGGCCACATTTCCAAGCTTTGTTTGTGTGCCAAATTTCTCCAACTTTTTCTTTTAAGGCCCTCTTGCCTTTGTTTCCTATTTTGAACCTTAAAATTTGACATTTCTGCATCATTTCTAAGTTTCCTAAAATTTTCGATCGGCTCTGTTTACTTGCCATTTTCTTACATTTCAAGTTTCAGAAATGTTCATTTCCATTCTGAATCATTTCAAAAATGTTCAAGTTTCCAAAATGTTCGGAGTTTCCAAAAATGTCTAAGTTTCCAAAATGTTCGGGTTTCAGAAATGTTCAACTTTCCAAAATGTTGAGTTTCCAAAAATGTGCACTTTCCATTTTGAACCATTTCTTTACATTTCTCGGTTTCCTAAAATGTTCATGTCCTAATGCATTTCAGGTTTCCAAAATATTCATTTCCAATCATTTTCATACATTTACGAGTTTCCAAAAATATCAATAATTTATTCATAAGGCCCGAAGACTTGTCATTCATACAATTTAAACAGAAATGCATAGGCCCTTTCCGAGGATGTTCTGATTCTACCCCTTAAACAAAATATCGTCCTTGAAATTTCCTACTTGAATAATCGTGCGGCCTAACTTACCCCACTATACTCTACTTTGCGACTCGATCTTAAAGAACTATCATACTTTCTAGGCACATTCTCTAAGTTCACTTCCAAGGTTTGATCACCTCACTAGCAATACAAGAATAAGCTAACCCTATAACAAGCAAAGCAATTAAGGGTATTCGAGAAATAAGAAACGTGCCAGTGGTCACATCTGGCACATCTTCCTCCTTGCGACGGCCAACTGCATAAACCAACCTTGGTTGCCTCGCGTCTGCCCCTTCAGCACCTCTCCTTGGTGCTTCACGTCCTGATCAGAACCATTTCCTCCATGGTTCGGTCCGACTATCTCGAGAGGCTGCTTTGCGCGCCTCTACCCGACGACTAGCATTTTGAGTGCCGATCGGCTCTTATCTAGCGACTTAGGGTAATCCTTAAGCATATGGTCCTTGGACCCACACTTGAGACATCGTCCGTCTTTTTCAACACTCTCCCAAGTGCTACTTTCCACAATGCTCACAAGGCGTCTGCCCGGCCGTACCGACAACTTATTGATTTTGTGGCCCGTCAACTCTAGGCCTCTTATTCCCGGGCGATCGAACGATCCAAAACCTCTTTACGGCCTAATCCGATCGATTGTTACGCCTTATAGAATTCTTAATTCCTTGACCACTTTAGCCTTTTCCACTAACGCGAGAAAATTCCGCTCTCGATGCGGTGCTATCAACAATCTTAGATCATCCTTAACCCGTCCTCAAAGCGGACACGGCGTTCATGCTCGGTTGCCACAACCCCTCGAGCATAAGCGGCTCAAACTTCGAAAGTCGCCTCATATTACTGCGACGGACTTACTTCCTTGTACCAATCCGAGAAAAGACTTTCTTTGTTCATCAGTATATCGGTTCCCACATACTTTTTTGAAATGCTTCTTTAACATATTCCCGAGTCAAATCTGCGGCGTAGCACCATCGAAACGAGTTAACCACCAGCGTCGCTTCATCGGCGTAGCGATGCCACCATCCTTTCAACTTCTCCTCGGGGGTCAAGTCGAGCTCATCCATGATGCGCTCCGTTGCTTCCAACCAGTACTCAGCTGTACTGGGTGCTACTCTAAACACTCCACGAAACATCTCGGCTCTATTAGCTCGGAGCCGTTCAGGCACAGACTTACGGGTTCCTAAATTTCCTCCTGCACCTGACCACCAATTCCAAAACTTCGCGGCCTGACCTCGACATAGCATCTTCCCCGTCGAGCTGCAGCCTGCTGCTCAACATTAACAGCTGGGGGTGGTGGTGGCGGTGGTATCTCATTGTCAGAACCCTGACCCGATCTAACGGGTTCTGACCTAGTCATTCTTCCTCTACCTCTTCCACGTCGACCACGTCCTCTGGAGCTCATTTCTAGCGTCGAGATCTGATTTGAAAGTTTTATGTATTAGTACTTTGGTTTCACTTGTTTACTCGCGGAGAAATTTTATGAAAAGGGATTTAAGAGTGGTTCTTTCGTATTCATACAAACACACAGTCTTTTCCATTCATTCATTCATCTATCAAACAAGTATAAACTTTTCGTTCATTCAGAGAAACGTTGTAATTTTCATTATTGTTGTTTTTCACTACTGAGGGGTATTTTAGTAATTTTATCCTAAAAGGGTATTTTGTAATTTTTCTAGGGAAAACGTTCCTTTGTGCTTTTGTCAAAAAGCATTTTGAAAAACTTTAAAGTTTTGGGGTAATTTGGAAAAATTTTAAAAATTGGGGTATTTGGTAATTTTTGACCTCGGGGTATTTTGGTAATTTTTCACAAAGCTAGGGTATATTTGGAAAAACTAACAAATCGGGGATATTTCAAAAGTTGTAAAATTTTGTGGGTTCTTTTGAGAGTTTAACCTTTCAAATGGTGATGTTGCAAAAATTTGGAAATCGGGGTCATTTGGTAATTTTGCAAGTTAGGGGCAATTTGTAATTTTCCAAAATAAAGGGTATTTTTGATGGTTTGCACATTAGGGTTTATGAACATTATAAAATAATGGAGTTTTGACAAAACCATTGAAAAGTTTGACATTTTGTGAATCAAGGGCATTTTGGTAATTTTACCACTAGGGGCATTTTTGTAATTTTCACAAATTAGAAATTTTTCAGAAAAATTTGTAAAGATGGTTTTTGAAAATTTAGTAAAGAGTTTTGAAATCTAGGGTTTGTTGTTTTTTTAAAAAAACATGGCTAATTCCCTTTCGGGTTTTAGTCATTATGTTTGCTTTATGGAGCCAGGCGGCTTTGGTCGGGGTGAACCAAAACTACGCACCGAGCGAGGATTCAGTGGAGAGGAGGTGAGTCACAGTTTGCTTAAATACCAAGCTCCCATCGAAACCATTCCTAGACATGCGCCTGAGAGGTTGCCACACCACTGAGCCCTGCGAGTTAGGGTGAGCAGGAAGCTACGCACCGGGTAGGATTCTGCGAAGAGGAGGTGAGTCACTAGAATTGCTTAAATACCGGGCTCTTACGGATCCAATCCTGAACATGCGTCTGGGGGTTGCCACACACCTATCTCAATGACTTAGCCATAGGTTTGTTAAGTTCATTAAGTCTTATGGGTTACGTGTTTGAGTAATCTAGCCCTAGGGTTCAAATTCCTATCATTCTATTCTACGTTCCATGCCTTTTCTACCCTTATACGGTTCATAAATCACAGAATCACTCATAAAGTTAGGGGTCCTTACGGTGGGACATGATGGTCGGAGACTCAGTGCCATGCGAAACACCTTATTTTCACGAGAAAATCATTTGGGCTCGAATTAAAAATGTTTTGGGCCTTAGCCCACGTAGGCGAGAAGTTTAAAGCGGGCTCACGATACCAGCTGAAAACCCCACTTTTGACCCACGAGCACAGGCTGGATCAGTATGTTCCTTAAATGCTTAGGTTTTCAATGTCTGATTAACTTAGAGAAAATTTGTGTAATTAAGAAAAATTCGTTTTGGGTTGGGCTTAAATTGGAACCCATTTAATAAATTTTGAAAATCCAACTTAAATAAGGTGACAAAATAATTTTAGGGTTTATTATTTTAAAAGAAATAAATTTACTTAACTTTAATCAAAAATAAATTGTATCATAATCAAATAAAAATAAAGAGAAATAAAGAAAATCCAAGCTGGGCCTTATGGCCTTATTACATCATTCAAACCCAAAATAAAATTTAAAGTACTAAAATTATATAAAGTCCAAATTTCTAAATAAATTCTTCAAGTGATGCATGGCCACCTTTAGCTCCTGCAGGCAGGTCCATTCTTTGCTCATCACACGAAAAATAATTCCCCAGCAGGGTGAGTCCTGAACAGAACTCAATGTGTACCTGATACTAATTTTCAACAAATTAGGCATACAAGTTATATCAATTTCATGTTCATACAAAATAAAGGATGATGCAACCCCAAACCCAAGCCTATTTGTCCATCGCTACACACACACCACCGTACCAACACTTTGTACACCAGTGGGGACTACTAAGTCGACCCTCCATCCGCTACACACCACCATCGAAAAGCGATCATTTGCGGTTGGCGTGCTCATCGCCCACTTACGTTGTGTCTTTAGACACTATATTCGAATATTATGGCGAAGTTACCATATTCAATAATGTTACCGTAGTCACCATAATTCGTTGGTGAGGCCAGAAGTCGACACCTTCGTTGGTGAGACCGTAGTCATCACCTTCACTTTCTCCCTTCACATATATCCCAAATGCCCCAATTATTACATATCATTCATATCATACTTAAATTCACATTCATGTCACTTTTGAGAATATAACACATTCATAATCCTATCAAAAGTAGGAATACGTGCACAGGTACTTTTTGCCACATTTGTGGTACTTAGCCACATTCTCATTCTTATACACATTCATATATTAAAACATAATTATTGCCATAACATATTGAAAGTTAGTGTGAGTACACACTGATTTGCTTAATAGGTTCCTTGAAATCGAAGAGCGATCTGATTTAGATCTCAAATCCTACATAAGTTAATCACTTTAAAGACCATTCGGCCACTTTTCCAAATACAACTAGGATTTGTATTACTTACCTTAAAATTTCCAAATCTGAAAAGGATTCCTTGCCTTGTATGTGCAGCAGCCGAAATCCCTATAATTATATGTTAATTTTAATCTCACATATATTCCATAACTTTTGGCCAAATATGTGTATATCTTACCTTAGATTCTTGAATCTGGATGATCTCTCCTTGTAGTCGATAGCACTAGAAATCGAAATACTCCTTATAGTTTCGGCCACAATAATAATAACATTAATCCCTATTTTTAGGCAAAGAAGAGAATAAATCAATAACCACAAGATTCTTACCTTAAGTGTTGAATTAAAGCGGATCTATCGACACCACTTGAGAGATTCGGCTTTGTGAAATTTGACTAGGTTAGCTTTGGTTTGAAAAGGAAGAAGAAGAAGAAAAGAAAAAGAAAGATGAGGCTAGAGAATTCCAGCTAGACAAAGAAAAGAGAAAAAGCCCCTAAAATTTTGTGAGAGATGAGGAGGAAGCAAAAATTGATGAGTAGCCCTCCTGTCCTCCTTTTATAGTAGAAAATATCGACCTAGAGTGAGTCCCTTACTTGGCCACCACTCCTCTTTCATCATCTATTTTATTTAAAATAAACTAGAGAAAAATCCTTATTATCTCTTCCAAATAATCCAAATTAAAAATCCCTTATTTATCACTTTTTAATCATGTATTTATGGAATTAAAGACCCCTTTTTCCAACTCATGTCATGAGTCCACCTCATAGCTTTGAGGAGCAAAATTAAAACTTCATTTATTTGCTTCCCTTGTGACTCGAACCGGACCCATGCCTCCTACACATGGTGCCATTTCCATAGGTCTAAGTGGCATCTTGAGGCCACATTTCCAAGCTGTTTGTGTGCCAAATTTCTCCAACTTTTTCTTTTAAGGCCCTCTTGCCTTTATTTCCTATTTTGAACCTTAAAATTTGACATTTACGCATCATTTCTAAGTTTCCTAAAATTTTCGATCGGCTCTGTTTACTTGCCATTTTCTTACATTTCAAGTTTCGAAATGTTCATTTCCATTTCTGAATCATTTCCAAAAATGTTCAAGTTTCCAAAATGTTTGAGTTTCCAAAAATGTCTAAGTTTCCAAAATGTTGAGTTTCGAGAAATGTTCAACTTTCCAAAATGTTGAGTTTCCAAAATGTGCACTTTCCATTTTGAACCATTTCTTTACATTTCTCGGTTTCCTAAAATGTTCATGTCTAATGCATTTCAGGTTTCCAAAATATTCATTTCCAATCATTTTCATACATTTACGAGTTTCCAAAAATATCAATAATTTATTCATAAGGTGAAGACTTGTCATTCATACAATTTAAACGAGAAATGCATAGGCACTTTCGAGGATGTTACAATTGATATTGAGCTAGCTTACGGTATTGTACCGATATCCATTACTCCATCTGAGAATGGCTCCAATAGAGTTGAAAGAGCTAAAGTCACAGTTGCAAGAGTTGACAAATAAAGGCTTTGTAAGATCAAGTTGTTCACCATGGGGTGCTTCGATTTTATTTGTGAAAAAGAAAGATGGCACCATGAGATTGTGCATAGATTACCGTCGGCTCAATAAAGTGTGATAAAGAACAAGTACCCATTGACTAGAATCGATGATTTGTTCAATCAATTGAAAGAACCCTTTGTGTTCTCCAAAATAGACTTGAGATCGGGTACTACCGGTGAGAGTGAAAGATTCGGATATATCCAAGGCGCTTTTGAACAAGGTATGGACATTATGAATTTCTAGTCATGCCCTTTGGGTTAACCAATGCTCCGTGGTGTTCATGGATCTAATGAACGCGTCTTTAAACCATACCTTGACAAGTTTGTAGTCATTTTTATTAACGACATCTTGATTTATTCTCGAGATGAGAATGAGCATGTTGAGCACGTATGAGTAGTTTTTAAAACTCTTGAGAAAATCATTTGTATGCCAAATTTAGTAAGCGAATTTTGGCTCAAGGAAGTAGGATTTCTTGGGCATGTCGTCTCAAGAGATGCGATCGAGTAGATCCAAGTAAGATTTCGACCATAATGGACTAGAAGCCACCTAAGAACATTTACGAGATTAGAAGTTTTCTAGGCTTAGGCAAGCTATCTACAGACAATTCGTCAAGGATTTTCCATGATTGCAACCCCAATGACTAAATTATTCTGAGAAAAAATGTAAAGTTTGAGTGGGCGAGAATGATGCAGTGAAGTTTCAAGAAGTTGAAAGTAATGTTGTGAAGCTCGGTTTAGTATAACTGAGGCGGGAAAAGAATTTGTGATTTTCTGATGCATCCTTAATTTGATTGGGTTGTGTACTCATGTAAGAAGGCAAGGTGATTGCTTATGCCTCAAGACAGTTGAAGCCTCATGAGAAGAATTATCTGACACATGATCTAGAATTGGCTACTATAGTCTTCGCTTTGAAAATTTGGAGACACCATTTATATGGTGAAAGATGTCGGATTTTTATTGATCACAAAAGTCTGACGTACTTGATGACGCAGAAGGAGTTGAACTTAAGTCAATGAAGATGGTTAGAGTTGATAAAAGACTATGAATTGGTCATTGACTACTATTCGGGAAAGGCGAATGTGGTCGCCGATGCTTTAAGCAGAAAGTCCCTATTTGCCTTAAGAACATTGAATTCAAGGATATCTTTATCCAATGATGGTTCTATTTTAGCTAAGTTGAGAGCTAGACCAATGTTTCTTTATGAGATCTTGGAAGCTCAGAAAGAAGATAATGAATTGCAAGTTAAGAGAGCTCAGCGCGAGTCTGATGTTGAATCTGACTTTCGGATTAATTCTGATGGATACTTGATGTTTAGAGATAGAGCTTGTGTACCGAGAAAAGAGGATCTTATTCAGAGAATTTTGCACGAAGCACATAACGGATGGTTGTCTGTACATCTAGGAAGTACAAAGATGTATAATGATTTAAAGCAACAGTATTGGTGGTCGAAAATGAAGAAAGATATTTCAGAGTTTGTTTCCAAGTGCCTGATTTGTCAGCAAGTAAAGGCTGGACACCAAGTACCTTCGGGTTTACTTCAGCCCATTTTGGTTTTCGAGTGGAAATGGGACCGTATCACCATGGATTTTGTAATGGGTCTACCATTGTCACCAAGTAAAAAGGATGCTATATGGGTTGTAGTTGATAGACTTACAAAGTCAGCCCATTTCATACCAGTACGAGTGGGTTACTCGCTCGACAAGTTGGCAAACTTGTATGTTTCAGAAATAGTAAGGCTTCACGGAGTTCCTTTATGGATTATATCAGATAGAGACCCGAGATTCACATCTAGATTTTAGAAGAAGTTGCAAGAAGCCTTGGGTACAAAATTGAGTTTTAATATGACTTTTCATCCTCAAGCGTGCGGTTAGTCAGATAGGTTAATTCAAGTACTTGAAGATATTCAAATGTTGTATTTTAGAATTTCAAGGCAATTGGGAAAAGTTTCTCCCATTGATAGAATTGGCCTACAACAACAGTTTTCAGTTGAGTTTAAAGATGGCGCCTTATGAGGCTCTATATGGGCGTAAGTGCAGAACACCTTTGTTTTGGACGGAACTCAAGGAAAACCAAATTCACGGGGTTGATTTGGTTAAAGAAGCTAAAGAGAAAGTGAAAGTGATATGAGAATGTTTAAAAGCTGCATCAGACAGACAGAAATCCTATTCAGTTTAAAGAGAAAGAGATAGAGCACCAAGTGGGGATAAAGTTTTCTTAAAAGTGTCACCATGGAGAAAAGTTCTCATATTTGGCTGGAAAGGCAAGTTAAGTCCACGTTTCATCGGACCTTACGAGATTACTGAGAGTGTTCGGCCGGTAGCTTAGCATTTGGCCTTACCATCAGAATTAGAAAAGATACATGATGTGTTTCACGTGTCAATGTTGCGACGCTACATATCAAATCCTTCACATGTAATTACCCCGTCAGAAATAAAGATTCATCCCAACATGACTTATGGTGAAGAACCAGTCAAGATTTTAGCTCGGGAAGTCAAGCAATTGAGAAATAAAAGTATTGCCTTAGTGAAAGTATTGTGGCAAAGACACGGGATAGAAAAAGCTACATGGGAAACTGAAGAGAATATGAGAAACCAGTATCCAAACCTTTTTGCTGGTAAGATTTTCGAGGACGAAAATCCCTAAGGGGGGAGAATTGTAACAGCCTGATTTAGGGCCTAGTCGAAATAATGGTGCGAGGCCACGAATCTGAGGTGAATTTATGAGTTTTTAAAGTTTATGTTATGTTTGCATGCTAGCATGAAAGTTCCATGAAGCAATTTTGCTAAATTGAGGTTGAATGGTCCTTTTTGGACTAAATTGTAAATGTTGCAAAATATGAGTTTCTAGAAGTTTTTTGTATGAAATAGTTTTAGAATATAAATTAGAAGTCCTTAAGTAGCAATTTGCCCAAATTATAATTTTTTGACAAAAATGGACATGAGCTAGTAAAATAGAATTTTTTTAAGAAAAGGGCATTTTGGTTATTTACTTATTAAATGATTAAAATAGGAAAAAGATGAGAAAAAAATCATTCATCTTCTTCCTTGTGGGTGCCAAAATTTTGAAGAACCCCATAGCTAGGGTTTGCTCATCTTTCAAGCTTGCTAGTAAGTTCATTTGAGCCCCGTTTTTAATATTCTTCGTATTTTTGAAGTTAGAGTTTGATGTTAAATAAACATCTTTTCCTTAATGAATTTCATGAAAAATGATAGTATGGATCAATTTGTAAAAGTTATGAAATTGGTTATACACACTAGAAATAGTGCGAATTGATGATTGTTATAGTAGAGAAAATGAATCAATTGAGCATGAAGTTTAAGAAAGTTGAATGAAAATCATTTTACAAGCCTAGGGGCAATAGTGTAAATATGAGAAAGTATAGGGGCAAAATAGTAATTTTGCCAAAATATGTGTAACAGCCCAATTTCGGGGCTAGTCGGAATAATGGTCTCGGGACCACTAATCTGAGGTTGAGGAAAATTATTTTAGTATTATTTTATGTGTTATGGTATCAATATATGACTATATGGGGACTTTGGGGCTTTAATTTTAGCAATAGCATGCTTAACTGTGAAAAAAGACTAAATCGCATAAGATGCAAAAGTTCTATTTTATAAGGTAGGGGTACCTAATAGCTATAAAATGTAAATTTGGAGGATTTTAAAGTGCAATTGGGCCATTTATTTAGTGATGGCCGGCCATAGGAAGCTAGGGGAGACAAGAGCATTAATTTTTAGTCAAATTTGGTGAAAGTTGTTGACTAGTTGACTAAAATATGATAAAATAAGGGAAGGCTATCATCTTTTTCTCTTCTTTTCTTCTTCCACCGATTTTTACACTCAAAAGAGGGGTTTTGAAGCTTTGAAATTTTAGCAACTTGTCCTCACCCAAGTAAGTGATTTTTGGTGGTGTTAATTGATAATTTTTATACTTTTTAGTCCCCAAAGCTCAAGCTAGCTAGTGAGGGGACTAAATTGAGATATGGTTGAAAGTTTAAGGACTTTCCATGAGAGTAGTTATGTTGTTAGCTGAGTTTTCATGGAAGAAAATGAATGTTAGGGAGATGAGAAACAACTTTTGTGAAAGGTGTTAGCATGAAAACACCTAAATAGGACTTGAGTGCAAACATTTAATTTGTGTCATAAATGCTTGAAATAGTTGAAATGGTGAGTAGTTGTAAGAGAAATAAATGTTCATTTATGTTTGCTTGTCAAGAAAATATGATGAAAAATAAATTACGAGCCTAGGGGCAAAATCGTAATTTTGCCAATGTACAAGGGCAAAATGGTCTTTTTTGCCCAAGTGTAGAATTTGATGTATTATGATTATAGAATGATCTAAATGAATGAATTTCTGTGTTATAGATCAAGAAGAGCGCGGAATCAACCTTGGTAGTGGGAAAGGCAAGGTGATTGAGTAAATCGCTAGTTAACATGTTTTGCATCGAGGTAAGTTTATGTGTAAACAATACAATTATATTTATATACATTATGCTCTAATTGTGTATGACATGATTGAGAATATATATATGATTCAAGTGAATTCAATGTGGTCATCATTTAATAATTATTGTTTCATTACGATGGGCTTTGTGCGATACCATCGTCTATTCATCTTTTGGTGGGTTAAGTGCGATACCACCTTATTATTTAATTATGATGGGCTTTGTGCAATACCATCGTCTACTAATCTTTTGGTGGGCTATGTGCGATACCACCCTAATGAATACTGAAGGTGGGCTAAGTGTGAATCCACCAAGTAATCAAACTACGAGTAATGGATTTAGATGTGTTGTATTATGTGACCTTGTGATGTTAAGTGCAGGGAAACCGTTAATGAATGTATGTATTATGTTTGCAATGTGATTGGAGTGTTTGAATGGAGGAAATGAGTATGCATAATCATGAATGTAAATTGTTTCTTGTTTAGTGCATAATCTTTATGAAATTGTATTAATACATGTTAAAATGTTGTATTGTTTACATGTGAACTTACTAAGCTTAAAGCTTACTCCCTTTCTTTCCCTTATTTTATAGAGCTTAAGAGCGAGAGTGGGATACACCGATATCCAGGAGACCGCCCACACTATCTGCTCACTTCGGTATAATTAGACTTAGTGATTTTGTTTATGGCATGTATAGGGGCTACACTAATTAGATATTTTGTGATTTTGGCCAAAGGTGTATTGGCTCTTGTGAAGACATTTTTTTTGTAAATTACCATGATTGATGGCCCATTTTATCATTTTATAAAAAAAAATTCAAAGTTATCTATGGGAGATTATATTGAAACTATGAGATGACTGTTAGCATGTTGAATGGGTTCATGTAGTGTGAGCTATAGGGGTGCAAGAACCTGGCAAACAGCCTTATTCTTGTTCATACGGGTAGGCACACAGGCGTGTGTCTAACCGTGTGTGACACAGGATCAGGCCATGGGCGTGTGTCCAAACCGTGCGAAGTCTGCACCTTGAATTTTGGTATTTGAATTGTCACATGGTTTGAAGCACACAAGTGTGCCTAGTGACCGTGGGGGCTATGTCAGTAGCTAGCATAAGAGTACATGGCCATGGAAAATAGGAGTGTCCAGACCGTGTGAAATTAGTCCGCGTCGACCACTGGTGGAAGACACGGGCATGTCTTGGGGATACACGGGCGTGTCCCATTTCACATGGCTGCGTCCCCTAGCCGTGGGATTTTGGACAGAATACTGGGGTTTTTAGGCACGATTTAAGCACATGGGCGTGTGTGTCCACACATGGGCGTGCCACGTTTTTACACGGGCATGTGAGCCCTGTATAAAAGGAAAAATTTGTAAAGGTTGAAAAAGTTCCGGTATAGTCTCAAGTGTTCTCGTGTGTATGAGTTAGGCCTCATAAGTTGATAATGATGTTGTTAAGGTGATAAGAGAGAGTAGTTATTATGGGCCTAAGTGGTGGTCATGAGGATTTATTTAAAATAACGCCTTAAGCCCGGTTCCGGCTTAGAATATGGGTAAGAGGTATTACATTTAGTGGTATCAGAGCTATGGTTTAGTCGGTTCTAGGACTACCGTAGCGTGTGTAAGAGTCTAGCTATACATGCCATTTAGCATATAATAATAGTGTGGTGGCTTCTGATGATTTTAAATTTTTTTATGTAGTGTATGGATCCCGATCAATCGGCTACCGATGGATGAGATAGTAATGTCTGGCTCTGCTTGAGGACCGCGCTTTGTCTGAGTGAACCCGAAACTAGGGGTCGAGGATAAGAGGCTCGGGAAGCATTTCTCCAAATGATGATTAACTGGTACACCGAGTACGTACGAGCAAACCCCAATGCTCAACCTCCTCCACCTCCTCCTATACCTCAGTCAGTTCCTGTGACTCCCCAAGGTATAGAAATGGTGAGGACAACTAAGCCCTAGGTAGACAAAATCCGGAAGCAAGGAGCTGAGGATTTTCAAGCTAATATAGATGATGACCCTGAGCGAGCGGAGTTACAGGTGGAGAGCTCAATGAGGGTTTTTGATGAACTCTCTTGTACACCTGAAGAGAGCTTGAAATGCGATGTATCCTTGCTGAGGGATTCGGCATACCATTGGTGGAAAATGTTCACCTCTGTGGTTCCTACGTAAAGGGTGATGTGGGATTTCTTTTTGGAAAAGTTCCGGAAGAAGTTTATAAGTCAACGATTTGTAAACCAGAAATGAAAAGAATTCCTTGAGTTGAAGCAAGGAAAAAATGACTGTGGCAGAATATGAGAGCGAATTTGTTAGGCTTAGCAAGTATGCGCATGAATGTATACCCACGGAAGCTACTTCATGCAAGAGATTTGAATATGGGTTGAATGAAGATGTTAGACTATTAGTCAGGATTTTAGAACTGAAGGAATTCGTGGTATTGGTGGATAGGGCTAGTAAGGCCGAGGAGTTGAGTAAGGAAAAGAGGAAGGCTGTGAGTGAGGCCCGGGATGCAAGAAAGAGGCCGATGAGCAAATCATACCAAGCTCAATCGAAGAGGTCCAGGGAAGTGAACCCTCGGATGACTACATCAGTCGGGTATTCGCAGAGAGAACGAGGCAACACGTATTCGGGTTCAAGAGTTCAGGCCACCTCAATGGCAAGTGTGGGCAATCCAAAGTCCAAACCAGAGTGACCAAGTTGTAACACCCCTATCCCGTGTCTGTCGTCGGATTAAGGTTAGGAGCATTACCGAACAGATCGGAAATATTCACATACTAAAATCATACATTCAATCGTTCACAGGCATAGTATCCCTTAAAACGGCCATCGAGGCCCTAAGCATGCTTATAAACCGAGTCGGGACTAAACTGAAACACATACGAAATTCCATAAAAATTTTAAACTTTTCTAAATACAGGGGAGACACGCCCGTGGGAGGAGACCGTGTGCCCTCCACTGCTTCTAGACACCCCCGTGTGTCCCTTCGTGTCTATTTACTAACTTCCCCACCACGGCCACCAAGCACGCCCGTGTACTTTGGTCGTCTTTTATGTTAGCTACTGACTTGCACACCACGGCCAGATGACACGCCCGTGTCGAGGCCGTGTGATTTTAGGTTGCATCCTGCCAATTTACCCACGGTCTAAGGCACGCCCCTGTGCCACAACTGTGTGACATTATAGGCCATTTACAAGGCCAAAATGCCAACCAAATGGTTCATACCTATAAGCATAATTTACCAACACATATCAAGCATATATGGCAACCAAAAACATATAAATAGCCATCCAAATCATGCACATTTGATCACTAAGATAATCACAACTATACATTTAATTTTCATTCAATATATACATTCAAAACCAATACTAAACATACCAATTTGCATAACTAAAACTCAATTATGCCTATGCACCATTTGTCTATATACTTACCATCTCATAACCATTCCATATATCAACTAATCATATCATAACAACTTCACATATCACATTCATCTAAGTATGACACCAAAACATAACTAGCCAAATCACATGGCTAAGTTCACTTTACAAATCATCATAAGAACAAGCCTATATATGCCATATCTAGCTATATACATATCCGAGGTGTACCAAAATGATATTAGTAGTGTGATGACGATCCTTGACGGTCCCGAGCCTTCAATAGCTTTGACGACCTATAAAACAGATTAAACACACACGGAGTAAGCTTACTAGCTTAGTAAGTCTTAAGCAATTACAATTCAGTAATTAAACATTCGAACATTTTATGCGTATGTATCAATTTGTCTATGACATTAAATACAAATAAATTAACCTAAAAAAAATTGTTTATGGCTGAATTGCCATCTCTTTAACTTAGCATCTATCACTTTCTTATCGAAGGCATACAACTCTCCAAAGCACTTAAATGCTTTAGATATTCGCATATTCCATCACTAATACGTATAACATATATCCTGATCACATGTAATTAGTCAAACACAAATATAAGCATCTCCGATAATTCTCACCTTTGACATTTTTACAAATGACTGAATATCAAAGATATTACAATTCTTATATTTCAATATACATATCATACTCATTAATGAATAGATCAATTGCACATATCATATAAATTCATTACTGAAAACCTTGACCATTGCACAACTTATTTAATTCGAAAAGAAAGATAATAACTTACCTCATTCCTTGCATCTATAAAATTTATACTTACCCGAGCATTTAGTTTACTTTAGTAATTACATTCTTCCTTGTAAATGATTCATGAATTCTCTATTTATAATACATCACCAGCATTAAGCCTTCTAGGCATCAAGCCTGAAATACACACCGGTACTAAGCCTGCTAGACCCGAGGTCTGAATTTGATCATCGGTATTTAGCCTGCTAGGCAGTAAGCCTGATACAAATCACCGGCACAAGGTCTGCTAGGCTCAAAGCCCGAATTACATCATCGTCACAAGGCCTGCTAGGCTCGAAGCCCGAAATACAATATTACTTCCATCTCAATCACATTACAAGCTAACCAGAATTATACGAACCGTACTTAATTCATATCACATGAACTTATCAATTCAATTAGAATTTAACAACACTTCATGCCAAAATATTTATCCACATTTGGCTATCTTATATATATATATCCCCAAAACATTTAAATTTCATCTTTCATTAAGTTACATAAATAATTTTCGACATATACTTACTTAAGGACTTACCTCGACTATCGACGGACGACGAAGACCGGCTATTCGATAACCTTCGCCTTTCCCCAATCCAAATCTGTTTTTCTTTGTTCTTGATCTAAACACATTAAGATTCAACTCATTCAAGTACATTTCATCTCAATTTAGTCCCAAAACACATAAACAGACAAATTACCATTTTACCCCTAATGTTTCACATTTTTACAATTTAGTCCTTTTTACACAAAACACAAAATACACAAAATTTCATTATATCACCTAAGGGCCGAATGTTCATAGGGACCATACTAGTCCATTTATTTCATTTATTTTGTATTTTAGCCCCCTCAAAATTTCATTTTTGCAATTTAGCCCAAAATACTCAAATTCACTAAAATTTCCAATACAAAACATGCTAATCTTTAACATATCTTTAATATAAAATCATCAAACATCAAAAACCACAAGAACATGTCAATGACCGAACATCAAGCATGCTCAACTTAAAAAATTCTAACATGGGTCAACTAATGTTCGAAGCAACGACCTCAAAAACGTAAAAATTAACAAAAACCGACTAAAAACTTACCTTGAATTTGGCTTGAAAGCAATCAAAAATCAAAAGAACTTAGCTCCCTTTTCTTTCTTCAATATTCGGCCAAGAGAAAGATGAAGTAAACATGTTCATTTTTTTTGTGTTTTAATTAACATATATTAAGTAATTGTTGGATTACTAAATTAACCTTTATACTTTAATATATAAACAAATAATACTAGGGTTATTCTTGGTATATGCCGTCCACTAACTCTTAGGATAGGCTAATTGCCCTTTTAATGTACACATTTCACTATAGTTTTCAACTATTACATTTTACGCGATTAAGTCCTTTTGTCTAATTAAACACACAAACGATCAAATTTTTATACGAGACTTTCACACATCATAAATCACATATAATTAGCACCAAAAATAATATTTAAAATTTTTTTGAACTCAGATTTGTGGTCCCGAAACCACCGTTCCGATTAGGGTCAAATTCAGACTGTTACAACTCTCCCCATTTAGGGATTTTCGTCCCCGAAAATCTTACCGTTAAACAAAGTTGGATATTGCTACCAATCAAATATAATCTCACAATTTGATATACATACAACTCAGCAAGCTTATTGAGCGAATAGTCCGTACGAACTGGAATAAAATGAGTTGATTTGGTTAGTCTATCCACTATAACCCAGACTGCATCTTTCTTGCTCGGTGTCGTAGGCAAACCAGAAACAGAATCCGTCGTCACTCTATCCCATTTCCACTCGGGAATCAGAATCGGCTGTAGTAAACCAGACGAAACTTGGTGTTCTGCTTTCACTTGTTGACAAACTAAACAAAGTTAGAAATGTATCGTTTCATTCCAGACCACTAGTAGTGTCGTTTCAAATCATAATACATTTTCGTACTTCCCGAATGAACATATAGACGACTATTATAGGCTTCATTCAAAATCAACTAAATTAACTCCGGAGTTCTTGGAACACAGACACGATCCTGGAATCTCAAACAATTATCAACAATTTGAAATTCAGATTCGGAATTCATTTCACACTGAGCTCGTTTCAATAATAATTCATTATCAACTTTTTGAGCATCACATATTTGTTGTACAAACAACGGTTTGGCTTTTAATTCTGCTATCATAGAACTATCATCAGACAAGTCTAACTGCGCATACAAAGCGTGTAGTGCATACAATGATTTTCTACTCAGTGCATCTGCAACAACATTTGCTTGACTTGGATGATAATCTATCACAAGCTCATAATCTTTTAGCAGCTCTAACCATCTTCTTTGACGTAGGTTCAAATCTTTCCGAGTCATCAGATATTTCAGACTTTTACGATCTAAAAACATGTGACATTTCTCACCGTACAGATAATGGTGCCAAATCTTAAGTGCAAACACAATTGTAGCTAACTCAAGGTCGTGCGTCGGATAATTCTTTTCATGAGGCTTCAATTTTCTCGAGGCATAAGCTACAACTTTGCCTTCCTGCATCAAAACACATCCCAGACCATTTAATGAAGCATCACTGTACACAACAAATTCTTTACCCGATTCTGGTTGTACTAACACCGGAGCTTCTGTTAACAGAGTTTTCAACTGATCAAAACTTTTCTGACATTTATCTGATCATTCAAATTTGACATCTTTTTGAAGCAGTCTAGCCAACGGAGTAGCTATGGTCGAAAAGCCTTTTACAAATCTGCAGTAATAACCAGCAAGTCCCAGAAAACTACGGACTTCAGACACATTATTCGGAGGTTTCCAATTCAAAATAGCAGAAATCTTACTCGGATCCACTCGGATTCCGAAAGCTGACACGATATGTCCCAGAAAACTAACCTCGTGCAACCAGAATTCACATTTTCTAAATTTAGTAAACAATTGCTTTTCTCTCAAAGTTTGCAAAATAACTTTCAAATGTTTAGCATGTTCAGCCTCATCACGCGAATAAATCAAAATGTCATCAATGAATACAACAACAAATCGATCTAGATATGGTATAGAAATTCTGTTCATCAGATCCATAAAAATAGCAGGTGCTTTGGTTAGTCCAAATGGCATAACTAAAAATTTGTAATGCTCGTACCTTGTTCTGAAAGCAGTCTTCGGAATGTCTGAATCTTTAACTCTCAACTGATAGTATCCTGATCTCAGATCAATCTTGGAAAACACGGTAGCTCCTTTTAACTGATCAAATAAGTCATCAATCCAGGGTAACATATATTTATTCTTTATTGTTACCTTATTCAACTAACGATAATCGATACACATTCTCATCGTGCCATCTTTCTTTTTCACAAACAGAACAGGAGCACCCCAAGGCGAAAAACTCGGCCTAGCAAACCCTCTCTCAGTCAATTCTTGAAACTGCGACTTTAATTCTCTCAACTCTGTTGGTGCCATTCTATATGGAGCTATCAAAATAGGTATAGTACCAGGCAATAATTCAATACCAAACTCAAGTTCTCGAATCGGAGGTAAACCCGGTAACTCTTCAGGAAACACATCAGAAAACTAACAGACAATAGACACTGACTTAATCTTCCTTTCAGACATTTCTGAATCAATCAAATAAGCAAAATGTGCCTAATCACCCCTATTCAAAAAACTCTGAGCTTTCAAAATAGATATCACAGCAGGCAATCCATTTAAATCATTCGACTCAATGCGTACAATCTCATCATTCGGACATCTCAAATATATAGTCTTTCTTTTGTAGTTCACAACAGCATCATGCATAAACAACCAGTCCATACCCAGAATAATATTGAATTCATCAAATGGCAAGAGCATCACATCAGCAGGGAAACAGATATCTTGAAACATCAACGGACAGTTCTTGCATACTTTGTCAACAAAGACACATTTACCTAAGGGGTTCGATACTTTTATAGCAAACTCAGTAGACTCTACCGGCAAAGTCTTGTTGAATACTAAGTTCATGCAAATATATGAATGCGTAGAACCAGGGTCTATCAAAGCAATCATAGAAGTATCATAAAGAGTAAAAGTACCCGTTATAACATCTGGTGAAGAAGCTTCCTCACGAGCTCGGATAGCATACGCTCTGGCTGGCGCTCTAGCTTCGGATCTAGCAACGTTGTCTCTCGTAGTTCTCTGACTACAACTAACATTTCTGACACTCTTCGATGGCCTACCTCTCACAGGTGCATTGTCAGATCTCAAATTTTGAACAGTTTCTAGATCGACAGACTCAGGGCAATCATGAATAAAATGATCGAGCAATCCACATCTGAAGCAAGCTCTGTCGTTTAATCTACAACTTCCCAAATGCCTTTTTCCACAATGTTTACATTTAGGTCTCTCGGATCGAATATTACCAACACTGGCCACTGAAGTTGCTGGAGTTTTAGAGCTCATTTGCGGTCTTGATTGATTTCTATTCGAATGTCCCATGTTATCTCTAAAACGACTTGGATTATCTCTGAATCTTTTCAAAGCAGACTGAAATGATTTTCTTGAAAATCTCTTTCTCATATCACGGGCTTCAGATTCAGCTTTTCTTTTATTTTTCCCGAGTGCCTCAGCTTTACACACTCTATCAACGAGTACAACAAAATCTTTTATTTCCAAAATCCCGAATAGCAGACGAATGTCTTTATTAAGGCCATCTTTGAACCTTTTGCACATTATAGCTTCAGATGATACACATTCCCGGGCATACTGACTCAGTTTGACAAATTCTCATTCATATTTCGTAACAGACATACGGCCCTGTTTAAGTTCCAGAAATTCTTTCTATTTCTGATCAACGAATCTCTCACTGATATACTTCTTTCGAAACTCGATCTGAATGAAATTCCACGTACTCATTCTCTCGGAATAACAGAAATCAAAGTTTTCCACCATTGATACGCTGCGTCTCGAAGTAATGATACCACACATTTTATACATTCTTCCGGAGTCAGAGACATTTCATCGAATCCCCAGATAGTATTTTCAATCCAGAACTCAGCCTTTTCAGCATCATCATCTTTAGTAGCCCGAAATTCTTCGGCCCCATACTTACGGATTTTTGTCAACAGGAGACTTACTAAACATATTCAGATTTGTAGTTAGAGGTATATCGGATGTCTGACGGGGATTAACCGGGGGCGGAGGTTACGAAACAGTCGGGTTATTCTTAACAAACTAAGTGAACCACTCACTCATCATTTGGAAGAAAGCCTATTTAGCTTCTCCCTCTTGACCACTCGTAGCCTGTCTCGATTCAGAGGGAGCTGTCCCTTGCGCGGGAGCAGGCGCATTACTTTCTACGTCGTCAACTACGGCTCTTTTGGGATCCATTACTATACAAAAAATCACATTTTATACGTCAGGATTCATCACACTATCACAATTCAGATATATGGCATGTATAGTTAGAATCTGACACGCTACGTTAGTCCGAGAATCGGCTAAATTGTAGCTCTGATACCAATCAAATGTAACACCCCTATCTAGTGTCCGTCGTCAGATTAAGGTTAGGAGCGTTACCGGATAAATCAGAAGTATTCACATACAAAAATCATACATTCAATCATTCACAGGCATAGTGTCCCTTAAAACGATCATCGAGGCCCTAAGCATGCTTATAAACTGAGTCGGGACTAAACTAAAACACATACGAAATTCTATGAAAATTTTAAACTTTTCTAAATATAGGGAGACACGCCTGTGGGAGGAGACCGTGTGCCCTCCACTGCTGAGGGTGAGCAGGTTCAAGTCGCGTGGTGCTAATTTTGGGGATTTTTTTTAGCGTCAAGGGTAGCAGTGGTGAAGTGCGACTGGGACACTTCAGGGTGGAGTGTTGATTGAGTCAAAATATTTGAATGTGTGGCTGAGAGAAAATAAAGGAGTTTGAAGCATTCAAAATAATTCAAACGGGTGATCAGGAGGAAATTGAGGAGAAAAGAAAGGGATGAGCATGTGATCTTGGTGTTGGCCGAATTTTAAAGACTTGGTATAGGGGGATCAATTTTAGTGATGGTCATAGGCATTTCTGCTTTGAAAGGGTTCATTTTCGGTTTCAGTTTTGGGGGTGTCAAAATTTTGAGGTATTAGGTAGTTTAGATTGAGATCTCTTCTCCTTACGGTATTTGGGTGTTCTCCTTTTTGACAATTTTGGAACCCTTTCCTTTGTATAGCCAAAACCTCTACCATCCTCTCTGTTTTTTCACTTTTCTTCTTCTCATCTGCATTACCAAGAGCCAAACCCTTCCATCATCTCTTCTGATTCCTTTCTTTTTCTTCTTCTTTTCATTTGTTTCATCCAGAAGCCGAAACCTATTTCTCATCTTTTCCCTTCTTCATTTGTTCTGTATTGAAAGCGGAAACCCCAAAACTCCCACTCTCTTCTCTATTTTTCTGCTAAAGCCGAATATCCTCTGTTCATTATTCTCTTCTCTAATTTCCTCTATTGGCCGAACTCCCCTAGCTATTCTTCTACATTTCCCTTCTATTTTCTCTAAAAGCTAAAACTTCTAAGCCTCTATTTGAAGTTCTCTCATTCTTATTTTCGGTTCTTTCACCTTGTTCTTCTTTACCATAGTCATTGC
Source organism: Gossypium bickii (assembly GCA_025503065.1). NCBI lineage: Eukaryota > Viridiplantae > Streptophyta > Magnoliopsida > Malvales > Malvaceae > Gossypium > Gossypium bickii. Next base: position 89,144,917 of record CP106711.1, read on the forward strand.
CGAACCATCGCTACTGCTGTGCCTGTGCCGATTTCTCTTAGGTATCATACGAATCTTCTGTGTCAAGGTAAGAGGCGATTTCTCCTATTTCTTTATCTCCCGTTTGATTTTTGGTAGCCAAAGCCGAATGGCTAATTGGCTTAATGTTTTGGACGCTTTGGCCGAATATAGGTGAGGGTTGTGTTTGCATTTTTTTGAGAGACTTTTGGGATTCACTCGATTTGTGAACCAAGCCTAAAACTTTCAGCTTTTGTCGATCTAGGTGAGGAGATTTATTCAGCTAAATGTATAATACCACTCATATCTTACTCTATATTTTATCTTGGTCTTCTGACCAAGGTCTATTCCATGGACTCAAATGCCAGCAATTCTATGGAAGGGGTTGGACCGGTGAACCCAGCCCATAAGTTTAAGAAGTGAGCGATGTCGTGATTCGAGATTAGCCAGGGGTGTGGAGCGACTTGAGCAATCAGAAGTCGTGAGCGGATAGCGATTGTTTACGCTATCAATAGTGTCGATGTAGAGAGTATTGTTTTACGTGTTACCCGATGTGTAAACCTAACACTTTACTTAATTGTATTATTAATTGTATGGGCTAAAAAGCCAAAAACGGCTGTGAATACAGCTGAAATACCTTTGTGGTTAAGGCAGGAAGTGCAAGGTACGTATCTTCAATTACCTGATATGATTTGGTTGTATGTGATGATATATTGCCTTGTTATTCGCATGATACATTGGTTTTCGATATAAATGTTGTGCATGGGATATGGGAATGTTGATGAAGGGGAAGTGATAAGGTCACGTAGTGATCGGTGGCTCTGCCACATTGTTTTAAGGTCACATAGTGATAGGTGGCACTGCCACATCTGTTTATGAGGTTAATAGTGATTGGTGGCTATGCCACAGTTGATTTTAAGATCACGTAGTGATCGGTGGCTATGCCATAGTTGATTTAAAGGTCACGTAGTGATCGGTGGCTATGCCACAGTGAATTTTAAGGTCATATAGTAATCGGTGGCTCTGCCACATTTTCTGACAATAAGACTGTCAAGACAGCGTGTAGCGGATGGAGGGTTGATTGTAGAAATCCCCACGGTGTAATGGTTGGTACGGGATGGCGTGTAGAGAATGGATATACTAGGTTGGGTCGGGCTTAATGCATTTATGAATTTGTATGATATCATGTATGAGCTTAATGCGAGATTATGGGTTGTGGGCCGGTTTAAGTGTTTAATGGTTTTACACACTGAGTCTCTGTGACTCATCCTTCCCTTAAACTTTTCAGGTAATTAGTAGATCGTGGATATGGGAGCCGAGGTGGACTCGTAGAGGCCATAAAAGACGTTATATTCTATGGACTTTCTACTGCTTAAAGTTTTTCTTTAAATTTGGGTAATTTTTTATGTAATAATGCCTTTTAAATTTATGTTTGGTTTATTTAGTATTTATGCTTGACACTATGGAAAAATTTTACTCACGAAATTTAAATGGGGTTTTAAATATGTGAGTTCACTAAGTAACGTTTTTTTTAAAATGTGCCTCGTCTAATAAATGATTGCTTAATTAAAATTGTGGAATTTTTCACAAGCTAGCAAATCTTGGTTTTCAAAACATCGCTTAAACAAAAAGGGTTTTAAAACAAAATATATTATGATTTTTCCCAGAGTAGATAGGAAATCGTTTTCACTCAACCCTATGACATACCAGATTCGGTCGTAGCATTTATGCCGGGTTTGGGGTGTTACAATTTGGTATCAAAGCCTAGGTTGCAAAACCCGGGCTGTGAAATGGGTTCAATGGTGTTTTACAAAATCAGTGATAATGTTAAATAAAGAGAATGTTTTGGTTGGAATATGGCATCCAAGTCTACCGGCACCTGATCCACCCCGGTAAGTGCTCAACCATTTGATTGTGTATGTATAGAATAATTGTTAGCATGAAGAAATTTGCCTGTTAGTCTTAGGAATTCAAGCTTTAGAGACAGGAAACCTCTAGGTTGTGCTGTGTTCTGCGAAAACTACCCTTTAAAGATATCTCTCATAAAACTGTTCGGCATTAAATAGTGAAAGATACTAACACATAAAACTTTTAATCAGATTAAAATGCGACAGTAGTCATGAGTACTATGGGACGTGGACGTAATGTGCATGGAGTGGTAGAGGCAGGATTGCTGTGTCGGAACCAGTAGGGTCTGGTCATGAGTCAGGAAATGAGGTACTGCTACCGCCAGCTGCGGGAGTAGAGTTTCAAGACCAAACGGGTGGAGACGATGCGGTGTCTCAGGCGATGTTATGGGTTTTGGAGAGAGTTGCTTGGGTAGGCTTGGGTGTAGGGGCTCAGAAATCTATGTCAGAATGGCTTCGAGCTAATGGAGCGGAGATGTTAGGGGTGTTTCTAGCGTAGCCCCTAACACAGCTGAGTATTGGTTGGAGGCTGTTGAGCAATGGATGACCTCGATTTCACGGAGGAGGAAAAGTTAAAAGGAGTCGTGTCCCTTCTGCGGGATAAGGCGTATGAATGGTAGCTTACGATCAGGGATTGTACTGTGGCTGACTACATTACCTGGGATTTCTTCAAGTTGTCATTCCAGAGTAAGTACATTGGGTCGAGTTATGTGGATGCGCAACGAAAGGCATTTTTGAATCTGGTTCAGGGGAACAAATCAGTGGCCGAGTATGAGGCGAAATTCTTACGCCTTAGCCGTTATGCCCGAGGAATGGTGGCCACAGACCATGAGCATTGTGTTCAGTTCAAAGATGGGTTAAGAGATGATATACATGTCTTTGATAGCTCGAGAATGAGAAAGGGAATTTATTGTCTTGGTGGAAAAGGCTAAGATAGCCGAGGAAGTAAAGTGGTCGGAAAAGTAGAGTCGGGATATAGATACGGTAGTAATAAAAGGAATTTTGGACCGTCGGGGGTCAAGCTGGTGTTTTGGAAAAAACCTAGGATAGATAGGCCAAGTCGGGTTGTGAGACCTGTTGTGGATAGGCAGCCTCAGAGGTGTGCACGGTTTGGTAAATTCCATTTAGGGGAGTGTTGGACGAGTAACAGAAGATGCTTCAGGTGTGGATCTGTTGATCATTAGATTAGAGAGCATCCCACGAAGTGGGGACGGTGCGGACCGAGGAAGTTAGGGGCATGTTCGGTAGGGTAGAGGTGGTCGGTGACCCACAGATGGGTCGTGGTCCGACCAAAGGAGGTAATGGTTTCAGTTGGGGTCGTGGAACACCAGGCAGAGGTGCCGGGAGCACTGATGCGAGGCAGCCAGGGTTAGTCTATACAGCTAAACGCCGAGGGGAGGGTGATGCACCAGACGTCAAAACCGGTACGTTTCTTATTTTTGGGTTGCCTTATACTGCTTTGATTGAATGTACTTAGCCCGCTAGGGAGATGAATGTACTTAGCCCGCTAGGACAAACTGTAGTGGTAAACAAACTTTTTAGGGGTGTACCTCTAGAAGTGCAAGGGGTAGTTTTTCTAGCCGATTTGATGGAGTTGCCATTCGAGGGGTTTGATTTAATCTTGGGTATGGGTAGCTTCTATAGTACCAAGCAAATTTGGATTGTGTAGCCAAGCACATGGTGTTAAGAACTCTCGAGGGTGAAGAAGAAGTGGTGGTAATAGGTGAGAGGAGGAATTATCTATCTATCTTAAAAGTTGAGAAAATGGTGAGGAAAGGATGTGAGGCGTTTATAACTTATGTTTGCACTTTGGAAGCTAAGGAATCAACAGTGGAGGATGTTCAAACAGTGAAGGAACTTTCTGATGTTTTTCCGGAAGAGCTTCTGGGGTTGCCTCCAGATCGCGATGTGGAATTCGGAATTGATCTTCTACCGGAAACAGTGCCTGTGTCCGTCGCACCATATCGGATGGCGCCAAAGGAGTTGAAGGAGTTGAAAGCACAGATTTAGGAACTGTTAGATTGGGGTTTTATCCGACGAGTGTATCACCTTGGGAAGCGCCGGTGCTATTCGTTAAGAAGAAGGATAGATCAATGCGTATGTGCATTGATTACCGTCAGTTGAATAAGTTGAAGATCAAAAACAAATACCCGTTACCGAGGATTGACGACTTGTTCGATCAATTGAAGAGTGCGTCAGTTTTCTCAAAGATAGATTTGAGGTCAGGGTATCATCAGCTTAAGGTCAAGGAAGCGGATATCCATAAAACGACTTTCAGAACTCGTTATGGTCATTACGAATTCCTGGTAATGCCGTTCGAATTGACCAATGCACCAGCAGCGTTTATGGACATGATGAATCGGGTTTTCCAACCCTATCTAGACCAATTCGTCAAGGTATTTATAGACGATATACTGGTCTATTCAAGATCGGAGGAGGAGCATGATTCGCATCTCCTAGTGGTTTTACAAATTCTGAGGGAGAAGCAGTTGTTTGCCAAATTCAGTAAGTGTGAATTCTGGCTAAGAGAAGTTACCTTTTTGGGGCATGTGGTGTCTGCTGAGGGGATTAGAGTTGATCCTCGAAAAATCGAAGCTGTCTTGGATTGGAAACCACCTAAGTCGGTGGCAAAAATCAAAAATTTTTTGGGTCTTGCTGGATATTACCGAATATTTGTGGAAAGGTTTTCATTAATCGCAAAGATCGCTAACCAAGTTATTGAGGAAATAGGTATCTTTTGTTTGGTGATAAGCGTGCAGGAGAGTTTTGAAAGGTTGAAAAGGATTTTGATAGAGGCTCCAATGTTGATACAGCCTGAGGCTGGAAAAGAGTTTGCGGTTTACTGCAATGCGTCATATATAGGTTTGGAGTGTGTGTTGATGCAAGATGAGAAAGTGGCAGTGTATGCGTCTCGACAGTTGAGACAGCATGAGTTGAATTACCCCACGCACGATTTGGAATTAGCGGCAGTGGTGTTTGCTCTGAAGAGTTGGAGGCATTATTTGTATGAGGAGAAGTCTGTTATTTATACAGACCATAAGAGCTTAAAATATCTCCTTACCCAGAAAGAGTTAAACTTAAGGCAGCAAAGGTGGATCGAGTTGTTAAAGGATTACGACTGCTCAATCGAGTACCATCCGAGTAAAGCTAACGTGGTGGCGGATGCATTAAGTCGTAGGGTAATCTCTGGCTTGAGAGCAATGTTTGCTCACCTCAACTTATACGATGATGGGAGTATATTAGCTGAACTGCAAGTGAAACCTTCTTGGGTCAGTCAAATTAAAGAGAAGCAGTGGGCAGATGAGGTGTTGAAGTCAAAATTTCAGTTGGGATCAGGCAATGGGACCACGAAATTCAGTGTGAATAATGATGGGGTAGTGTGCTTCCGAGGAAAGGTTTGCATGCCAAATTATCTTGAGTTAAGGGGTAAGATTTTACAGGAAGCGCATAGCAGCCCCTACACTATGCATCCTGGGGGAAGTAAGATGTATCAAGATCTGCGAGAGCAATTTTGGTGGCCGGGGTTGAAGCGAGAAGTAACCAAATTTGTGAGTAAGTGCTTGATGTGTCAGCAGGTAAAAGCAGAACATCAGTTGCCTTCAGGGTTGATGCAGCCTATTAAGATTCCACAGTGGAAGTGGGAAAGGATCACGGTGGATTTTGTTAGTGGGCTACCCCTTACGCCTACTAAGAAGGATTCGATTTGGGTAATAGTTGATCGTTTGACAAAGTCTGCTCATTCCATACCAGTTCGAGTCGACTACTCACTACAGAAATTGGCTAAGTTGTATATAGCAGAGAACGTGAGGTTGCACGAGGTACCAGTGTCTATCATCTCAGATAGGGACGCTAGGTTTACGTCAAGATTTTGTAGGGCGTTACATCAAGCGTTGGGTACAAAGTTAGATTTCAGTACGGCATTTCATCCACAGTCTGATGGACAGTCAGAGAGGGTAATTCAAATCTTAGAGGATATGTTGAGAGGCTGTGTCATAGATTTCAGAGGTAGCTGTGAGGAGTTTCTACCATTAGCGGAATTCGCGTACAATAATAGTTACCAATCTAGTATTTAAATGACACCGTATGAAGGGTTATATGGTCGGAAGTGTCGCACTCCTACTTGTTGGACTGAGTTGGGTGAATATCAGATGTTGGGCCCGAAATTGGTTGCTGAGATGGAAGAGAAGGTTAAGCTAATTAGGGCTTGGTTGAAAGAAGCATCCGATAGGAAAAAGTCTTATGCAGACCTGAAACGGAAGGAAGTAGAATTCGCAGTAGGTGACCGGGCCTTCTTAAAGGTTTCACTGTGGAAGAGGGTGTTAAGGTTTGGACGGAAGGGTAAGTTAAGCCCCAAGTTTATCGGGCCTTATCGGGTGTTAAAGTGTGTGGGACCAGTAGCCTATCAGCTTGAGCTACCTTTGGAGTTGAGTCAGATTCATGATGTATTTCACGATTCGATGCTAAGGCGCTATCGTTTGGATCCATCTCATGTTGTGCCAGTAGAAGAAATTGAAGTAAGGCCTGATCTGTCTTTTGAAGAAGAGCTGATGCACATCTTGGATCGTGATGTCAAAATATTGCGTAAGAAATCAGTCCCTTTGGTTAAAGTGTTGTGGCGGAACCATGGATCAGAAGAAGCTACATGGGAGCCAGAGGATGTTGTCAAAGCGCGACAATACCTCATCTCTTTTGACTGTAATTTTTGGTGGCAGAGAAATTTTTTAAGGGGGTAGAGCTATAACATCCTGAATCTTGGGGGTTATACATTTAATGTATGTTGTGTGTGTGTATGTTGTGTTTGTACATTATCTTGGTGTGTTTGGGGGTCCAAGAAGGGCTCGGGGTTAAGCCGAGGCCTGGCCAAAATTTTAGTTTTGGGGTACTTTAGTGGAGAACTGGCTGGGCCAGGACTTAAAGTTAATTACTTACGCATAGTTGACACAAGCGGGGAGTTGGTGAAGTGGTAAGGAGGCGCCACTTAAAGCTGAGGTAGGTGACGCCACAAGGAAGCTGAAGAGGAGAAGGTTCAAGTCGCGTGGTGCTCATTTTAGGGATTCTTTTTGGCGTTAAGGGCAGCAGTGGTGAAGTGCGGCTGGGACACTTCAGGATGGAGTGTTGATTGAGTCAAAATATTTGAATGTGTTGCAGAGAGAAAATAAAGGAGTTTGAAGCATTCAAAATAATTCAAACAGGTGATCAGGAGGAAATTGAGGAGAAATGAAAGGGATGGGCATGTGATCTTGGTGTGCCGAATTTTAGTGATGGTCATAGGCATTTCAGCTTTGAAAGGGTGCATTTTAGGTTTCGGTTTTGGGGGTGCCAAAATTTTGAGGTATTAGGTAGTTTAGTTTGAGATCTCTTCTCCTTACGGTATTTGGGTGTTCTCCTTTTTGACAATTTTGGAACCCTTTCCTTTGTGTAGCTGAAACCTCTACCATCCTCTCTGTTTTTTCACTTTCTTTCTTCTCATCTGCATTACCAAGAGCCAAACCCTTCCATCATCTCTTCTGATTCCTTTCTTTTTCTTCTTCTTTTCATTTGTTTCATCCAGAAGCCGAAACCTGTGTCTCATCTTTTCCCTTCTTCATTTGTTCTGTATCAAAGCCGAAACCCCAAAACTCCCATTCTCTTCTCCATTTTTCTGCTAAAGTCGAATATCCTCTGTTCATTATTCTCTTCTCTAATTTCTTCTATTGGCCGAATTCCCCTAGCTATTCTTTTACATTCCTCTTCTGTTTTCTCTAAAAGCCGAAACTTCTAAGTCTCTATTTGATGTTCTCTCATTCTTATTTTCAATTCTTTCACCTTGTTCTCCTTTACCATAGTCATTGCCGAACCTTCGCTACTACTGTGCCTGTGCCGATTTCTCTTAGGTATCATACGAATCTTCTGTGTCAAGGTAAGAGGTGATTTCTCCTATTTCTTTATCTCCCTTTCAGTTTTTGGTAGCCAAAGCCGAATGGCTAATTGGCTTAATGTTTTGGATGCTTTGGCCGAATATAGGTGGGGGTTGTGCTTGCATTCTTTTGGGAGACTTTCGGGATTCACTCGATTTGTGAACCAAGCCTAAAACTTTCGACTTTTGTCGATCTAGGTAAGGAGATTTATTTAGCTAAATGTATAATACCACTCATATCTTATTCTATGTGCTAAACGTATAGTACCACTCATATCTTATTCTATGTTTTAACTTGGTCTTCTGACCAAGGTCTATTCCAGGGACTCAAATGCCAGCAATTCTAAGGAAGGGGTTGGACCGGTGAACCCAGCCCCTAAGTTTAAGAAGTGAGCGGTGTCAGCAGTCTGAGATTGGCCACCAGGGTGTGGACCAGCTTCACAACAGAGTCGTAGGCAGATAGCAGTCGTTTCTGCTATCGATGGTGTCGATGTAGAGAGTATTATTTTGCGTGTTACCAGGTGTGTAAGTCCTAACACACTTTACTTAATTGTATTACTAATTGTATGGGATGAAAAGCCGAAAAAGGCTGTGAATACAGTCGAAATACCTTTGTGGTTAAGGTAGGAAGTACCAGGTGCGTATCTGCAATTACCTGATATGAGCTGGTTGTATGTGATGATATATTGCCTTGTTATTCGCATGATACATTGGTTTCGATATAAATGTTGTGCATGGGATTTGGGAATGTTGATGAAGGGGAAGTGATGAGGTAACGTAGTGATCGGTGGCTCTGCCACATTGTTTTGAGGTCACATAGTGATCGGTGGCGCTGCCACATCTGTTTATGAGGTCACATAGTGATCGGTGGCTATGCCACAGTTGATTTTAAGGTCACGTAGTGATCGGTGGCTATGCCACAGTGGATTTTAAGGTCACATAGTGATCGATGGCTCTGCCACATTTTCTGACAGTAAAACTATCAAGACGGTGTGTAGCGGATGGAGGGTTGATTGTAGAAATCCCCACGGTGTAATGGTTGGTACGGGATGGCATGTAGAGGATGGATATACTAGGTTGGGCCGGGCTTAATGCATTCATGAATTTGTATGATCTCATGTATGAGCTTAATGCGAGATTGTGGGCCGTGGGCCGGTTTAAGTGTTTAATGGTTTTACACACTGAGTCTCTATGACTCACCTTTTCCCTAAACTTTTCAGGTAATCAGTAGATCGTGGATATGGGAGCCGAGGTGGACTCATGGAGGCCATAAAAGACATTATATTTTATGAACTTTCTACTGCTTAAAGTTTTTCTTTAAATTTGGGTAATTTTTGATTTAATAAGGCCTTTTAAATTTATTTTTCATTTATTTAGTATTTATGCTTGACACTATGGAAAAATTTTAGTCACGAAATTTAAATGGGGTTTTAAATATGCGAGTTCACTAAGAACGTTTTTTTTTAAATCGCGCCTCGTCTAATAAATGATTGCTTTGTTAAAATTGTGGAATTTTTCTCAAGCTAGCAAATCTCGATTTTCGAAACATTGCTTAAACAAAAAGTGTTTTAAACACTACAGCAAAACAAACTTTTAGCGGCGTTTTTTTGGCCTTTAGCGGCGTTTATAAGCGCCACTAAAAGTGTTTGCGGCGCTTTTGTAAGCGCCACAAAAAACGCCGTTACTACAACCGCTGCAAAAGTTTGCGGCATTTATGTTGAAAAAGCACCGCTAAAGATCATGACTTTTAGCGGCGTTTTTAAATCAAACACCACTAAAAGTCATGGTCTTTAGCGGCGCTTGTCCACAAACGCCGCTAAAAGTCATGGTCTTTCGCGGCGCTCTATATCAAACGCTGCTAAAAGTCATGGTCTTTAGCGGCGGTTTTTTTCAATCGCCGCTAAAAGTCATGGTCTTTAGCGGCGCTTGCCCAAAAAACGCCGCTAAAGTCATGGTCTTTAGCGGCGCTTTTTTACAAATGCCGCTAATTTGTACAGATTTCTGTAGTACAGTTTTTTCAATATTATACCCCTCCTGCACTAAATCCAACCAATAACAGTAAATATAGCATATAATTCCAATGCAAAACAGCAAATTTAGCATAAAAATCACACCAAATACATTAATTCTAAATGATACTTGAAATTTAATAAATTAAATGAATGATAACTGAAAATATTGTAACAATAATGTTAAATGTAATAATGTCAAAACATCCTTTACGAGAAACTAAATGTGTCTAAGATGACGGTTTTCTGCGATTTCTCAAACACATCGCATCATATATGTCAAGGTGGTCTTTGGAGCTCTTCGTACTTTTCTCGCTCGCTCTGCTAGCATCGATCTTCGCCTGCGCCTCTCTCTCTTCTTCTGCTTTGCCTCCTCATTGCTACCGCTCGCATCCGCTCTAAGTCATTCTTTGGAGTTCTTCATATTTTCTTTGAACATCGCAATTTGTTGCCTCTCTTTGAACCGTACTCTCTTGCATCTCGAGCTATCTCGGTCTTGTAGCCTCGAACTTCAAAGCAGGAGATTGACCCTGGTAGGCATGTCTTCTTGGGAGCGGATCAAAATATTGGGTCGGGGTAACATGGATCCTTTAAATCGAACCCGACCATACCTTTCAAGTCCAAAAACATCGGTGATAATTCTATTAAAAATATACTAAAGATTAATGAATTATCGATCGAAAGCGATCGTACCTTCGGGACCCAAAACATACGTAATAATGCATTATCAATCTCCTCAAGATTAACAGAACTATCGATCAAGCGGTACCGCTTCATACTCCGCCTTTTGTCCTTTAGTTTATCCTAATAAATCAATGAAAGAGTTAGAAACGAAATATATAAATAAGAATGCAACATAATTTAACATTATAAATTTAAAACTATAAACGATGAATTAAACTATTATAATTAAGCAAAGTATAAATATTTATAAAAAAATAAAATTTTATTAAGTAAATATACCAAAATTTCTGCAGCTTCGGATGTCATCGGAGATCCATCCTTCTTTCTATGCGTAATGTCAAAAAGCTGAACGTGTCCAACTTTTTGACCAGTCAAAGTTTCCTACATTTTAGCAGAAAAAATATAATTTAATAGTATAAAGTAATTAATATTTGATAGAATTAATAAATTATAATACCTCAGCCTTAGCTACACAAGCAAAACTTCTAGAACCTGCCGTGTGCGTGAATTTCTGTTTCTGTCTGCTGCTTATTCCAACTCGCTCACGGTCCTACATAATGCAATTTGAATTATATATATAGTAAATACTATAAACCAAATAATTTATAAGATTTTAGAAGTACGTAATAGCTCTCCTTTTTTGGAATTCCAAAATCTAACTTGATCTTCCCATTGGTACCTCAACATTCCCGGTGGAACATTTCTTAATTTTTCGTCGAGGCTTATGTCTTTCTTAAAATATTGTTTTTTGAGCGTGCTTTTATTGTCTCTCCACTTTTTACCCAATGTCTTCTTAACATATTCATTAGAGACCTCTAAATTAAATCTAGCCTGAAGAAAAAAAGTATAAAAAGTTAATATAAATGAAAATTAAATTAAAGTATTATAAATTACATTCACGTTTTGTTACCTTAATATTAGCGAGAGCCTGATTTTTGTTGGCATCAGACATGTGATGCCATGATTCGTAGTTAATGGGCAACATATTGGCATTTCGTGCAATAATGCCCAAATAGCTTCCTAACAGTCGAGCTTCAGATCCAACAGGCTGGCCATGATTGTTTCTCCTTACTTTAACACGATCGGTAGGCTCTAAGTCGTATAAATCTTTAAGTAGTGTACGTCCCCGAGCTCTGCACGTCCCACCACCTTCAGCTGAAAAATAATATATTATTATATTAAAATTGAAAAATGAATCAATAATAAAATTCAACATGCATGTAAAATAAACTTAACATTACTTTCAAATTCTCCATGCTCATCATCTATGTCCGGCAGAGTAGAAGATCCAACAATTGTTTGCTGTTCACTATTTGCTTCTTCTAGATTTGGAGTATCGCGAACAATATTGAAATCTCGTAATAATCGTCTTCTAGGCATTTTTCCTGCAATACACGTAAATTCAAAATTTGAGTAACAAATAACAACAATAATAGGACATTTAAAATAGTTAAATTATATAACATGCCCAACATTAAAATTATAATATTACATATAAATAATAAATCGTAAAATCTTACTAAATCATATTTCGTAAATATCTTCGTCCGCATCTTGACGAACCCATTGAAATTGTTGACTAGTACTAGGGATATTTTCATTTAAGTTTTGTTCTGGAAAAGGTAATGTTTCTGTTCTTTCGACTATGTCATCTCTACTTCCACTGCCAATGTCGAAGAAGTCTCTAGGGGTGTTTCGAAGTACAACGTGCCAACCCTCATCAATTGGATCTTCTGAGTAAAAAACTTGTTTAACTTGAGAAGAAAACACATACGGCTCGTCCATCAGTTGTTCTCCGGTGTGAATCAATTGAGAGAAATTCACCATTGTAAAACCATATTGATCGACTTTAATTCCGCGAGCCGTATTCACATTAGCCCAATCACCTCGAAATAAGACAACTTTGCAGTTGCCGTAATAATCCAACTCAATGATGTCAGTAATAAGTCCGTAATACTCCAGATTCCTCGACCGGGGATTCTTGTCCTAGCACTAGCATAACTTGTAATCGAAAAATTAACAACAATTCCGCAATTTTGGGTTCTCCTCAATTTCTCGCAATACTTCGTATGAAATCTGTATCCGTTGATAAGGAAGCCACTATATCTTTTAACTAATCTGTTTGGACCTTGTGAAAGCCATTTAACGTCGTCATTTACTTCATTTCGACTCCAAACCTATCGAGTCGAAAGTAAATCGAGTAATTATTATGAGAAAACCTTATTACTTGTTAATGAAAACTTAAATTGCATACCATTTGGCTTAACCATTCATGGAATGATTCCGCGAACAACTTATTAATCTCTCGTCGATTTAATCTTCGAGATCGTGAACGAGCTCTCAATATTTGTTTGTACTCACTACAGTAAAAAAGGTTTTACTTTGTTAGAAGACAAACAAATCATAATTGATGAGTATTTATCAAATTGTAAAACTTACTTCCGAAATGGTTCCATTGAATCATGATGAAAAAGAACGTATCGATGCGCTTGGACCCACGATCTATCGTCTAATTCTGTAATTTCGACTTTGCCGATCGGTTCTCCGAAACTTTGAAATAAATAAGTTTCAGCCAAATTATGATCTGTGAGCCCAGCATTTCTACTTGCTCTGTTCATTCTTGTTTCAACATCTTCCAAATACCTCGAACAGAAAGTCATACATTCCTCTGTGAAGTAGCCCTCAGCAATTGATCCTTCCGGATAACGCTTATTGCGGCAGTATGACTTCAATTTGGAAAGGAACCTAAACACGATATACAACATTATCAAAAGTTGCAACTAAAGGCATTGAGCTGAATGAAGGAATATTTTGCAAATAAAGTAAGACCTTTCAATGGGATACATCCATCGATAGAAAAAGGGTCCACCAAGAAGTGCTTCACGCGGGAGATGAATTAACAAGTGCACCATAATAGTGAAGAATGAAGGCGGGAATATCTTCTCCAGATTGCATAAAGTCAATACGGCTCGATCTTGTAGTCTCTCAAGTTCTTGAACATTCAAAACTTTACCACAAATGCCTTTCATTATATTTGACAGTTCAATTACAGGAGCCGTCACTTTTTTCGACATACAACACCGCATAGCAACTGGCAGTAAGTCTTGCATCAATATGTGATAGTCATGCGATTTTAAGCCATATAATTTTTTATCCTTAAGACTCACACATCGCGATATATTTGATGCATACGCATTTGGGACCTTTATATCCTTCAACACTGTACAGAACACTTTTTTCTCCGTCTTCGACATTGAAAAAATAGCAGGCGGCAATCGATATTTCATATTCGAAAGTGCTCGGGGATGAAGCTCACGCCGAATTCCCATGTGGACTAAATCAAGTCGACTCTGAAGATTATCTTTCGATTTTCCATCGACATTCAAAATAGTCCCAATGATGTTCTCATGAGACATTTTTCTCTATGTGCATGACATCAAGATTATGGCGTAAAATCGATGCTCCCAATAAGGCAACTCAAAAAAATACTTCTTTTTTCCACAAGTCCGCCTCATTAGGATCATCCTCTTCATCAGATTCATCATCAGATTCATCTCTAGATCTTCTATTTCTATGCGGGTTTCTTTGTTTGATTCATCTTCCCATAAATGAAATTCATATCTTTCAACATTAAGAATATTTGGATCCATCAGTGCGAAGGAGCTGGTGCGAACTCTTCAATACCATCAAACCGAGCAAGCACTGAAATCTAAATGTATGACTTTCAGGTAACCACAAGCGATGCCCCATGTAAGAGAACTTCTTCCCATTATATAACCATTGCGAACATGTCTCAAGCAAAGACAACACGGACAAGCATAACGTCCCCTGGTACTCCAACCAGATAAATTAGCATAAGCCGAGAAGTCGTTAATAGTCCACATTAAAGTCGCACGTAAATTAAAGTTCTCTTTTCTCATTGCATCGTACGTCTGAACACCAGCCCATAGTTGTTTTAACTCGTCAACAAGTGGCTGCAAATAGACGTCAATATCATTCCCCGGCCCTTTCTCTCCAGGTATAATCATAGACAAGATAAAGGAAGATTGTTTCATGCAAACCCGTGGAGGCAAATTGTAGGGAACAAGTACCACAGGCCAAGTACTGTATGTTGTGCTCATGAGTTTGTAAGGGTTAAATCCATCGGATGCTAGCCCAAGCCTCACACTCCGAGGATCGCTTGCAAAGCTTGGAAATTTAGAGTCAAAAGTTTTCCAAGCTAAAGAATCTGCAGGATGCCTTAACAACCCATCATCTGTTCGTCCATCACAGTGCCACGTCATTGATTCGGCTGTCTTCGACGACATGAAAAGCCGTTGAAGCCTTGGTATTAGAGGAAAATACCGTAAAATCTTAACTGGCTGCTTCCTTGACTGTGTATCGTGTTCATCCTCCTTACCATCCTCTGTATTTCTATTAATCCAATGGGATTGACCGCATACATGACAGCACTGTTGGTTTATCCAGTCGCCCCAGTACAACATGCAGTCATTTGGGCAACTATGGATTTTGTTGTAGCCAAGGCCCAAATCCTTTATCAGTTTCTTCATGTCTTTCGGAGATTGAGGGATTTTCGCAAACGAAAACATTTCTTGCAAAAACTCTAACAGCATTGTCAACGAGTTTCTGGTCCATCCTCCCAAACATTTCAAGTGAAAAAGGCGAATACAGAAAGACAGTTTGGAAAATTTTGACCCCTCATACAGTTCTTCATTCATTTCACCAAGTAACGTGTAGAACCTCGCCGCTTCTTCATTTGGTTGTTCATCAAGTGCACTTCTTCCCCCTTCAGTGAAAGTGTTTCCACCAAAATTATAAGCATCAGTTGCACCCGAGTCAGATGGAAACGACCCAAAACCATCACTGCGCATATTAAAAGCATCCCGCAACATGCCTTCCATATTATCATTTCTAACATTCTGATTGTAAGCAGTATGATGATACCCCAGATTCATCGATGAAGATGCTCCACTAGATGTACACTCTCCATGGAAAATCAATTTTTTGTACCCCCGAACAAAACCATCAACAACTAGATTCGTAGACAACTTCACGACAATGCCAGTTAATATTGCAACACTTCTTACACGGGCAAAGAATCATATTCTCTTGGCTTGCATTTTGAAATGCGAAATTCAGAAAAGTTTCTACTCCATTTCGATAGCCGTTGCTTACCCTTGACAATTTCATCCAACTCCTATCCATTTCGTTGTTGTTGAAGTCTAAAGTTGACAATAATTTACACGGCTAAATTGTTAATTGACAATAATTTGATTTTTAAAACAAAAATTTCTTTAAGCTTCATCATACATGGCATTGTAAGTATTATTTAAATTGCATGTATTATTTAAGATTCTTCATACGTGGCATTGTTACACCTGGGGAGGATCCGTTATATCTTCCAGTGAGATATAAGGCAACCCGTCAGGTTTCCAGCCTATATACTTTGAATCTTTTTATTTTTATCTATACAAGTATTATTTATGTAGGTTATGTATTATGTAAGTTAGATAATTTGATGAAAGCTATGTAAGTTATGTAAGTTATTTATTATGTAAGTTAAATAATTTTATGTTAGTTATGTATTACGTATTATGTAAGTTAAATTAAAATTTCAAATCGAGAATCAGTTGAGGTGTTATTATATGTTTTGTTATAACTGAAATTTGCTGAGATGTTAAATTTAACAAGTTTTTAACTTACTTCTTTTAAAAAAAGAATTTATTTTCTATTTTAAAACATATTTAAATAATGATGTATATTATTATATTGATAACAAAATATTTATAAGTTTTTAAATTTAAACAGTTTTTAAATTACTTCTTTTAAAACAAATTAATTTTTTATAATAAAACATATTAACATACTGATCAATATTAATATTATACTGATAACAGAATATTACTACCATTTTATATCATTTTATATCATCTTATATGCAAGATTTTAGCCATTTTATTTTACAATTTTTAAAATTTAGGTCTCATTATTATTATTATTATTATTATTATTATTATTATTATTATTATTATTATTATTTGTTAAATTAAAGTTAATCAGAAAATTAATTTTTACATTTTAAAATTTAACAACAACCAAAAATTACAAGAATTAAATTTAATATATAACAAATTTATAACATTTTTTAACAATTAAATTTTATATTGTGTTTATGTTAATCTTTATATCATTCCATACCTTTAACTTAGTCAAATTAGAACCAAGTTGTTAATGTACTTGATGTATTTTTTGTTGACATTTGAGTTGATAAATCAACTTAACCAAGTGTGCAAGTTTAGATTAGTTTCAATGTAAGTAGTGGTAGTAGGTAGATGTTTAGGTGAAATTTGTTTTTTTTTTATCACCCTATTATATGTAATGGCATTATGCCTCGATTTGAAGTTAATGACAATACACATTTTCTTCTTCAATTTTTTTGGCTTTCACTCAAGCCACGCATCCTAGGCTCAAAAAACTCAATTACAACTTTCACAGCTATAGGCTTCAAATCGCAACATTCTTAGCAAAATGAAAAGAAATCAAACAAAAGAGAATACCATAGTTTAAAACTTCATTTTACAAACATTTAAATTGATCAATTTGCAGCACAAAAGGGATATATATTCACAAAATGGTTTAACAACCTCCAGCAAGCAACAACATATAAATAAGAATAATAATGATTTCATACCTGTTAAGTTATTACCACCAAATCCAATCCAACAGTTGCAGGAGCAGTAGGAAGCAATAACTAAGATACAAACAACATAAGATCAATTTACTTCATACAAATATATATTAAAAACGTATATTAAAAGAATAACTTAAGCATAAACAGAAACAATAACTTACATGTAAACATATATATCATAATATATACATAGAAAATAAGGGATCAATTTAAGTAACTTAAGCATTTAAATTGATAACTTAAGCATTTAAATTGATCAATACGGTTAATAAGGTTAATGCATGGGGCATGCACTCGAGTGATCATTATTGTCTTACCATGTGAATGCTTGAACTTGTAAAAAGTATACATTTTGTTCTAACCATAATGTAATTATTGTTTCTTCTAATATATTTGTATGAGCTTAAAAGGCTTAAATATTATTATTCGCTAAGATAGTTAAGTTATTTGTCTACATGTTTAGATTTGGGTCTAAACTCCCAAAGTAGTGTATCCCCTCAAAAACTATATCATAAACAATGAGAATTTGCTTTATATTGGACAACAAAGTTAAAATTTGCTATTACTCCCTATATTATTTTTAAATTCTAAATTTAATACTTATATATTTTATTTTAATCAATTTTAGTTCTTGTACTTTTTCAGCTCTAATCCAATTGGTAGCAATTAAATTAATTTGGATCAATTTTGCTTGTAGTCTTGTAATTAGTCTATGGTCTTCAATTTGGTCGTTCTTAAACTCTATACTTTTTCACATTTAAGTAACTTACATGTAAACATATATATAATCTGAATAAACAAAGTATTCAGGATTAGAAATTAAAACAACAAATAATCAGAGGACATTTCTTTTACACAAGCATCAACAGATTAATTTGAAGTTCAAAATCAGCGCAAATACAAGTATCTTGAAGTTTACCGATTGTCTATGGCAGCTGAGAGAGCGCAAGTGATGTGATGGACGTAGCAGAGGAGATGGTAATGCAGCAAGTCCTCGGCTCGAAAGTCCTCTTCAATTCTACTCACTTTGAAAATTACCTGTGAAGCCAAATTTAGAGCTTTCAGATCAGCAAATATATACAAAGATTTAAAATTTAATTTCACTTATTTACATCATTAAAATTTTTTAATTTAATTTTTTAAAGTCACATTTTGAAATTAATTTTTTTAATTAATAGCTATGTAATAAAAAAGTCATTATAATATGCTTGAATTTAATATAATAAATTTGATAATATTGACAATTGAACTTGTATTTTTAAATTCAAAAAATAAAAGGACTAAATGTAAAAAAAAATTATAAAAACTTAGAGCATATTGATTATTTCTACATTTCAAGTTTTAGTTTACTTTATAGTTCTGCACATGAAAAACAATGATATACATTTGAACTTGTTGATTCGAGCAATATATATATATCAACTATAATTAGAATTTACCATTACTGAGTATATTATTATATTAATAATTTATGTAATTTAAATAATAGAAATTTCAGTATATATCATCCCACCATTGCAAGCAGAAAGGGAAGGCTACAAACATGGGGGTCTAATTATACATATATGTATCAATCAACACACTATCTCTTCTTTTTACAAAAATAGGGGTCTAATTATACATATATGTATCAATCAAAATTTGTAAACACGCACACAGCAATACGAGTTATCTCCAATGCAGGTAATTTGTAAACACGCACACAGCAATACGCACACAGCAAAATTTGTAAACATTATCTTCAAGTAGTGAAAACAGAGGTGGTTACGGTAAAATCTTCTTAAGAAAGTTCGTTAATCGAGCAATACGAGTACACAGCACACAGCAGTCTAGCACAAAGCGTAAACACGCCTGCAGTTGTCAAATTTCATTTCCAGTTATCTCCAATGCAGGTAATTATTCTTCAAAACTGCTTAATTACATTTAACCAGGTTTTTGTTGTTGAGTTTAACAAATGTGAAAATCTTAATGAAAATATTAACCAAATTTTGGAACATCAAAATCATAAACAAATGAATTTCATTGATATTAACTATATATAACAAATGAACATCAAAATCATAAACAAATGAATTTCTACGATGAGCTGACAAATTCAGAGAACCAAACAACAAAGAACTAATACTAGTCGATAACAAAGATCCAAACCTATATTCATTCACTTGCATGTTACCTTTTGAGAATCGAGATGTGCATGCGTCGACGTGATCCCGTGAAAGAGAGGTAAAGGTTGAAGCTGAAGGAGCGTTGGTTTAGACGATAATAGTGGAGCCGAAGGAGCGTTGGTGGTGTACTGAAGAGAGGTATGAAATGAAGAGAGGGATGAAAGAAACTAAAACTTTAGAAATTTAGGGATTTTAGAAGAAGGGGGACATGAATTTCAGAATTGGGTTAGGGATTTTAGCAGAAGGGGACTTTAGAAATCGGGTTTAAGGGTTGGGGGAACTGGAGGAGAGCAAAACGGCGACGTTTTCACTAACACAATTCAAGAATTGCGGCGTTTATAAAATAGCGCCGCTACAGACATACCTATTGCGGCGTTTACAAAACAAAACGCCACTACAATAAACAAAACTACGTCGTTTTATTTGCGGGGTTTCTTAACAAACACCACTAAAATAAACAATAATTTGCAACGTTTCTTAGCAAACGCCACAAAAATTCTGATAAAACGGCTGCGTTTTCAATCTGGAGAACATATTTGCGGCATTTTTTACGAAAACGCCACTATTCTCAATTTTAATTTTTTTTCCATTTTTCAATTTTAATTTTAATTCTAATTTTAACCTAAATTTTTCTAAGTTTTTCCTTTCAAAATTTTCTTAATTTTAATTCTAATTTTGTTATAAAATATTTATAAAACAAATGTACAATTAAAGGCGGTGGAAAGTTTATAAAAAAATAATTTTAAAATATTTAAAAATTAATATTTAATATTTAATTAAATATTATTTTGATACTACATATTTAGAAAATTAAATTATAAATTGCAGTGTATAATTATATTGCAGGAAAAACCCAATAAATTATGCTTATTTTGATTTATATTCTAAAAAACAATAAAAACCCAATATTCCAATAAATAATAATTTACATTTATCTTATTTTGATTTATATTCTAAAAAATCTAATATCAATCCCTAAATCATAAACCTTAGACCCTAAGCACTAACCCACAAACAGCTAGCCTTAAACCCCAAACTCAAAACCCCAAACCTTAAATACTAGACCATAAAACTCGAACCTTAAACTACTCTAAACTACAAACCCTAAACCATAATCCGAGACCAACTTTTTGGGAATTCATGTAGCCAATGTTAGTGTAGTACAAAACATATATTTTAATATCTAATACATTAACCATCAGTCCCTCATGAGGGATTTCGATTTCGAGTCATATATATAACACCCTAAACCCTAAATCCTAAAATCCTAAACTAAAACCATAAACCCTAACTCAGAAACCTAACACAGTAACTATTTCCCCTCAAACCCCTAACCCTAAACCCATAAACCATAAACCATAAACCATAAACCCTAATCCATTAACCATTTCATTCTAAACCCCTAACCCTAACCCTAACCCAACCTTAACCCTTAACCACTAACACTTAAACCTTAATACCAGTAAACACTAACATATTAAACACTATACAATAAACCCAGACAACTTTAAAGCACTAAACCCATACACCAAAATAACAAACCCTAAACCATGAAATTAATATAATAAACATTAAACCCTAAATCAATTTTAATAGCTTAATTTACAACTTTAATGAAAACTTCTATATTGTTTAGTTAACAATTTATAACTTTTCATAATTAAGTAACTAAAATGAAACTTTCTCATAGCTTATAAGTGAATGTATCAAAATAAAATATATTTCAAAGAGAGAAAAAGGAAAAAATATGACAAATTTTTAGCGGCGTTTTCCCAAAAGCGCCGCTAAATCCCAGACTTTTAGCGGCATTTTCCCAAAAGCGCCGATAAAGCTCAGACTTTTAGCGACGTTTTCCCAAAAGCGCCGCTAAAGCTCAGACTTTTAGCGGCGTTTTCCAAAAAGCGCCGCTAAAGCTCAGACTTTTAGCGGCGTTTTCACAGAAGCGCCGCTAACGCTCAGACTTTTAGCAGCGTTTTCGAAGAAGCGCCGCGAAATCTCAGACTTTTAGCAGTGTTTTTCCGAAAGCGCCGCGAAAGCTCAGACTTTTAGCGGCGTTTTCCCAGAAGCGCCTCGAAAGCTCAGACTTTTAGCGGCGTTTTCACGGAAGCGCCGCTAAAGCTCAGATTTTAGCGGCGTTTTCTAAATAAACGTCGCAATATGTCCTTTTTAGCGGCGTTTTGATAATAAACACCGCTATTGCTCTTTTTTTTGCGGCGTTTGATGTATAATATTTGCGGCGTTTTTATCTAAAACGCCATTAAAAACGCCGCTAAAAGTCTGTTTTGGTGTAGTGAAAACAAAATATATTATGATTTTTCCCAAAGCAGATAGGAAATTGTTTTCACTCAACCCTGTGACATACCAGATTCAGTCGTAGTGTTTATGCCGGGTTTGGGGTGTTACAACGATCCTTGACGGTCCCGAGCCTTCAGTAGCTTTGACGACCTATAAAACAGATTAAAAACACACGGAGTAAGCTTACTAGCTTAGTAAGTCTTAAGCAATTACAATTCAGTGATTAAACATTCGAACATTTTATGCATATATATCAATTTGTCTATGACATTAAATACAAATAAATTAACCTAAAAAAATTTGTTTATGGCCGAATTGCCATCTCTTTAACTTAGCATCTATCACTTTCTTATCGAAGGCATACAACTATCCAAAGCACTTAAATGCTTTAGATATTCGCATATTCCATCACTAATAAGTATAACATATATCCTGATCACATGTAATTAGTCAAACACAAATATAAGCATCTCCGATAATTCTCACCTTTGACATTTTTACAAATGACTGAATCTCAAAGATATTACCATGCTTATATTTCAATATACATATCATACTCATTAATGAATAGATCAATTGCACATATCATATAAATTCATTACTGAAAACCTTGACCATTGCACAACTTATTTAATTCGAAAGGAAAGATAATAACTTACCTCATTCCTTGCATTTATAAAATTTATACTTACCCGAGCATTTAGTTTACTGTAGTAATTACATTCCACCTTGTAAATGATTCATGAATTCTCTATTTATAATACATCACCGGCATTAAGCATGCTAGGCATCAAGCCTGAAATACACACCCAAGCACTAAGCTGCTGCTAGACCAGAGTGCGAGATTTGATCACCTAAGCATTTAGCTTTGCCAGGCGAGCAAGAAGCTTTGATACAAATCAGCAAGACAAGGCTGCGCTAGGCTCAAAGCCCGAATTACATCACCGTCACAAGGCCTGCTAGGCTCGAAGCCCAAAATACAATATTACTTCCATCTCATTCACATTACAAGCTAACCAGAATTATACGAACCCTACTTAATTCATATCACATGAACTTATCAATTCAATTAAAATTTAACAACACTTCATGCTAAAATATTTATCCACATTCGGCTATCTTATATATTTATATCCCCAAAACATTTAAATTTCATCATTCATTAAGTTACATAAAAAAAATTTGACATATATTTGCTTAAGGACTTACCTCGACTATCGAGGAACGACGAACACCGGCTATTCGATCACCTTCGCCTTTCCTCGATCCAAATCCGTTTTTCTTTGTTCTTGACCTAAACACATTAAAATTCAGCTCATTCAAGTACATTTCATCTCAATTTAGTCCCAAAACACATAAACAGATAAATTACCATTTTACCCCTAATGTTTCACATTTTTACAATTTAGTCCTTTTTTCACAAAACACAAAATACACAAAATTTCATTACATCACCTAAGGGCCGAATGTTCATAGGGACCATACTAGTCCATTTATTTCATTTATTTTGTATTTTAGCCCCCTTAAAATTTCATTTTTGCAATTTAGCCCAAAATACTCAAATTCACTAAAATCTCCAATACAAAACATGCTAATCTTTAACACATCTTTAATATAAAATCATCAAACATCAAAAACCACAAGAACATGTCAATGGCTGAACGTCAAGCATGCTCAACTTAAAAAATTCTAACAGGGGTCAACTAATGTTCGAAGCAACGATCTCAAAAACGTAAAAATTAACAAAAATCGATTAAAAACTTACCTTGAATTTGGCTTGAAAGTAACCGAAAATCAAAAGAACTTAGCTCCCTTTTCTTTCTTCAATATTCGGCCAAAAGAAAGATGAAGTAAACATGTTCATTTTTTTTTGTTTTAATTAACATATATTAATTAATTATTGGATTACTAAATTAACCTTTATACTTTAATATATAAACAAATAATACTAAGGTTATTCTTGGTATATGCCGTCCACTAACTCTCAAGATGGGCTAATTTCCCTTTTAATACCCCATGTTGAAAAGCCATAATCAATTTAGCACATTTCACTATAGTTTGCAACTATTACATTTTACGCAATTAAGTCCTTTTGTCTAATTAAACACACAAATGATAAAATTTTCATACAAGACTTTTACACATCATAAATCACATATAATTAGCACCAAAAATAATATTTAAAAATTTTTGGACTCGGATTCGTGGTCTTAAAACCACCGTTTCGATTAGGGTCAAATTTGGACTGTTACACAAGTTGTGGCAGACATCACACTGGGGAGTATTGGGGAAACAATCGAAATTGTTACAAATGTGGCTCCCCCAACCATTTCATCCGAAACTACCCTGAAAGAGATGATAAAGAGAAGAACCAAGAGATAAGATCAAGCAGTGCATCCTTTAGAGGTAGGCCACAAAAGAACCCGAGAGGTGGAACTAGTGGTAGAGGCGTATTACGAGACACTACTGTGAGGTCAGAGGGTTGGGCGCCAGCAAGAACTTATGCTATTCGTGCTCGAGAAGAGGCATTATCGCCAGATGTAATAACGGGTTCATTTTCTCTCTATGACACCTCTATTATTGCTTTAATTGACCCGGGATCAACTCATTCTTATATTTGTATGAAATTGGCATCTAGTTTAAGTATGACCGTGGAGTTTACTAAATTTGTGGTAAAATTGTCAAACCCACTAGGTAAACAGGTGTTAGTTAATAAGGTTTGTAGGAACTGTCCTTTAACAATTAGGGGTCAGTGTTTCCCGGCAAACCTTATGTTGTTGCCATTCGATGAGTTTGATTTGATTCTTGGTATGGATTAGTTGACCGCCCATAATGTTCTAGTGAATTATGGTAGTAAATTCATTGAATTGAGATGTGAAAACGAATATGTTATTCGGGTTGAATCGGGTGAGTCAGATAATTTACCAATGATGGTCTCTTCCTTGGTGGCTAAAAAATATTTGAGAAAAGGATGTGAGTCATATCTCACTTTTGTACTGAACACTCAAGAGTCTCAATTAAAGATTGAAACAGTGTCGGTTGTATGTAAGTATCCGGATGTATTCCCGAAAGAGTTACCTGGATTACCTCCAATTAGAGAGGTTGAGTTTGGGATTGAGTTAGTTTTGGGAGCGGCACCTATTTCCATCGCTTCGTATAGAATGGCGCCGTTAGAGCTAAAAGAACTGAAGGTTCAGTTGCAAGAGTTGACGGATAAGGGTTTTGCAAGACGGAGCTATTCACCGTGGGGTGCTCCGGTACTATTTGTGAAAAAGAAAGATGGATCGATGAGGTTTTGTATAGACTACAGACAACTCAACAAGGTGACAGTGAAAAATAAGTATCCTTTACCGAGGATAGATGATTTATTTTATCAACTGAAGGGAGCTATGGTGTTCTCCAAGATTGACCTGTGGTCCGGATATTACGAGCTGAGGTTTAAGGAACAAGATGTGCCGAAAACAGCATCCAGGACGAGGTATGGTCATTATGAGTTTCTTGTCATGCCATTCGGTTTAACAAATGCTCCTACAGTTTTGATGTATTTAAAGAATCGTGTTTTCTGACCATATTTGGTCAAGTTCATCGTTGTCTTTATTGATGACATATTGGTTTATTCCCGAGATGAGAGTGATCATGCAAAGCATTTGAGGATCGTTTTACAAATTTTGAGAGACAAGCAGTTATATGCTAAATTTAGTAAGAGCGAGTTTTGGCTTCGAGAGGTAGGATTCCTAGGACATATTGTGTCAGGTAAAGGTATTAAAGTTGATCTGGGAAAGGTTTCGCCTATCGTGGAGTGGAAACCGCCAAGGAACGTGTCAGAAGTCAGAAGCTTTTTGGGTTTAGCTGGGTACTATAGGCAGTTCGTGAAGGGATTCTCTATGATTGCTACTCTAATGATGAAACTATTGCACAAGGATGTTAAGTTTGATTGGACTGAATTATGCCAACAAAGTTTCGAGAGATTGAAAACATTGTTGGCAGAGGCACCGATTTTGGTACAACCTGAGTCGGGAAAAGAGTTTGTGGTCTACAGTGATGCGTCGCTAAATGGTCTCGGTTGTGTGTTGATGCAAGAGGGTAAGGTAGTCGCTTACACCTCGAGGCAGCTAAAACCACATGAGAAGAATTATCCGACTTATGACATGGAGTTGGCCGCAGTTGTTTTTGTGCTGTAGATTTGGCGACATTACTTATATGGTGAGAAGTACCGAATCTTCATAGATCATAAGAGTTTGAAGTACTTGATGAATCAAAAGAAATTAAATTTACGGCAATGACGGTGGCTCGAACTATTGAAGGACTATGAACTAGTGATCGATTACCATCCGGGAAAAGCGAATGTAGTTGCAGATGCTTTAAGTAGAAAATCCTTGTATGCTTTGAGAGCTATGGGCACGAGTTTGTCATTGTCTGATGATGGTGCTATACTGGCTGAGTTGAGAGCTAGACCACTATTTGTTCAACGAATATGTGAGGCTCAAAGGAATGATAGTGAGATACTAGCTAAAAACACTAAGTGTGAATCAAGAATTAATTCTGAATTCTGGGTAAGTTCGAATGGTTACTTAATGTTCCATGATAGAATTTGTGTACTCAAAAATGACAAATTGATCCGAGAAATTTTACAAGAAGCACATAGTAGTTATTTGTCAGTACACCCGAGCAGTACGAAAATGTACAATGATCTAAAGAAATTCTATTGGTGGCCGGGGATGAAAAGGGACATCTCAGAGTATGTAACAAGATGTCTGATTTGTCAACAAGTGAAAGCTGAGCATCAAGTGCCTTCGGGATTACTTCAACCAGTGATGGTTCCTGAGTGGAAGTGGGATCGGATAACCATGGACTTCATGACGGGATTGCCTTTGACTCCAAAAAAGAAAAATGTTGTGTGGGTTGTTGTTGATAGGTTAACGAAGTTGGCTCACTTTATACCAGTGCATTTTGATTATTCGCTGGATACGTTAGCTGAATTGTATATTGCAGAAGTGGTAAGATTGCATGGAGTACCTATAACCATTATCTTGGATAGAGACCCGAGATTCACTTCGAGGTTTTGGAAAAGGTTACAATAGGCCTTAGGTACAAGGTTGAATTTTAGTACTACATTCCATCCTCAAATTGACGGACAGTCTGAGAAGGTGATTCAAGTTCTTGAGGATATGCTTCGATGTTGTGTATCAGAGTTCGAAGGTAGTTGGGAAAGATATCTACCCTTGGTCGAATTCTCTTACAATAATAGTTATCAGTCGAGCATACAGATGGCACTGTATGAGGCCTTATATGGTCGTAAGTGTAGGACTCCCTTGTATTGGACCGAACTGAGAGAGAAGCAAATTCATGGGATTGATCTAGTTAAAGAGACTGAAGAGAAGGTGAAAGTGATTCGGGATAGTCTGAAAGCTACTTTGGACTGGCAAAAGTCATACGCAGATTTGAAAAGAAAAGAAATTGAGTTCCAAGTGGGTGACAAGGTATTTTTGAAAGTGTCAACGTGGAAGAAAATATTGAGATTTGGTCGGAAAGGTAAATTGTGTCCAAGATTCATAGGACCGTATGAAATTACTGAAAGGATTGGACCAGCGGCATATCGGTTGGCTTTACAGACAGAGTTAGAGAAAATTCACAATGTGTTCCATGTATCAATGCTAAGGCACTATCGCTCCGATCCTTCGCATGTGATCTCTCCAATAGAAGTTGAGATACGACCAGATATGACATATGAGGAAGAGCCGATTAAAATTTTGGCTCGAGAAGTAAAACAGTTGAGGAATAAGGATATAGCCTTAGTAAAAGTGTTGTGGAAAAAACACGGTGTGGAAGAGGCTACGTGGGAACTGGAGGAAGCCATGAGGGAGCAATATCCAGACCTCTTTAACAGTAAGATTTTCGAGGGCGAAAATCCCTAAAGGGAGGGAGAGCTGTAACAGCCCGATTTTAGGGCTAGTCAGAACAGTGGTCTCAAGACCACTAATCCGAGGATGAGGAAAATTGTTTCAGTATTGTTTTATGTGTTATGGTATCAATATATGACTATATGGGGATTTTGGTGCTTTAATTTTAGAAATAGTATGCTTAACTGTGAAAAAGGACTAAATCGCATAAGATGCGAAAGTTCTATTTTATAAGGTAGGGGTACCTAATAGCTATAAAATGTAAATTTGGAGGATTTTAAAGTGCAATTGGGCCATTTATTTAGTGATGGCCGGCCATAGGAAGCTAGGGGAGACAAGAGCATTAATTTTTAGTCAAACTTGGTGAAAGTTGTTGACTAGTTGACTAAAATATGATAAAATAAGAGAAGGCTATCATCTTTTTCTCTTATTTTCTTCTTCCATCGATTTTTACACTCAAAAGAGGGGTTTTTAAGCTTTGAAATTTCAGCAACTTGTCCTCACCCAAGTAAGTGATTTTTGGTGGTGTTAACTGATAATTTTTATATTTTTGAGTCCCCAAAGCTCAAGCTAGCTAGTGAGGGGACTAAATTGAGATATGGTTGAAAGTCTAGGGACTTGCCATGAGAGTAGTTATGTTGTTAACTACGTTTTCATGGAAGAAAATGAATGTTTGGGAGATGAGAAACAACTTTTGTGAAAGGGGTTAGCATGAAAACACCTGAATAGGACTTGAGTGCAAACATTTAATTTGTCTCATAAATGCTTGAAATAGTTGAAATGGTGAGTAGTTGTAAGAGAAATTAAATGTTCATTTATGTTTGTTTATCAAGAAAATGTGATGAAAAATAAATTACGAGCCTAGGGGCAAAATCGTAATTTTGCCAATGTACAAGGGCAAAATGGTCATTTTTGCCCAAGTGTAGAATTTGATGTATTATGATCATAGAATGATCTAAACGAATGAATTTCATTGTTATATATCAAGAAGAGCGCGGAATCAACCTTGACCGTGGGAAAGGCAAGGTGATTGAGTAAATCGCTAGTTAACACGTTTTGCATCGAGGTAAGTTTATCCGTAAACAATACAATTATATTTATATACATTGTGCTGGTAATTGTGTATGACATGATTGAGAACATATATGATTCAAGTGAATTGAATGTGGTCGTCATTGAATAATTATTGTTTCATTATGATGGGCTTTGTGCGATACTATCGTCTATTTATCTTTTGGTGGGCTAAGTGCGATCCACCTTATTATTTAATTATGATGGGCTTTGTGAGATACCATTGTCTACTAATCTTTTGGCTGGCTATGTGTGATACCACCCTGATGAATACTGAAGGTGGGCTAAGTGCGAATCCACCAAGTAATCTAACTACGAGTAATGGATTTAGATGTGTTGTGTTATGTGACCTTGCGATGTTAAGTGCAGGCAAACCGTTAATGAATGTATGTATCATGCTTGTGATGTGATTGGAGTGTCTGAATGGAGGAAATGAGTAAGCATAATCATGAATGTAAATTGTTTCTTGTTTAGTGGATAATGCTATGAAATTGTATTAATACATGTTAAAATGTTATATTGTTTACATGTGAACTTACTAAGCTTAAAGCTTACTCCCATTTCTTTCCCTTGTTTTATAGAGCTTAAGAGCTGAGCAGGGATACGTCGATATCCAGGAGACCGCCCACACTATCTGCTCATTTCGATATAATTAGACTTAGTGATTTTGTGTATGGCATGTATAGGGGCTAGACTAGTTAGATTATTTTGTGATTTTGGCCAAAGGTGTATTGGCTCTTGTTAAAACATTTATTTTGTAAATTATCATGATTGATGGCCCATTTTATCATTTTATAAAAAAAAATTTCAAAGTTATCTATGGGAGATTATATTGAAACTATGGGATGACTGCTAGCATGTTCAATGGGTTCATGTAGTGTGAGCTATAGGGGTGCAAGAACTTGGCAAACAGCCTTGTTCTTATTCACACGGGTAGGCACAGGGGCGTGTGTCTAAGCCGTGCGTGACACATGATCAGGCCATGGGCGTGTGTCCAAACCGTGCGAAGTTTGCACCTTGAATTTTGGTATTTGAATTGTCACACAGTTGAAGCACACGGGCGTGCCAAGTGACCGTAGGGGCTAAGTCAGTAGCAAGGATAAGAGTACACAGCCATGGCACACGGTAGTGTCCAGACCGTGTGAAATTAGTCCGCGTCAACCACGGGTGGAAGACACGCGCATGTCTTGGGGATACACGGGCGTGTCCCATTTCACATGGCCGCATTCCGTAGCCGTGGGACTTTGGACAGAATACTGGGGTTTTTAGGCACGGTTTAAGCACATGGGCGTGTATGTCGACATACGGGCGTGCCACGTTTTAACACGGGCGTGTGAGCCCAGTATAAAAGGGAAATTTTGTAATGGTTGAAAAAGTTCCGATATAGTCTCGAGTGTTCTCATGTGTAAGAGTAAGGCCTCATAAGTTGATAATGATGTTGTTAAGGTGATAAGAATGGGTAGTTATTATGGGCCTAAATGGCGATCATGAGTATTTATTTAAAATAACGCCTTAAGCCTAGTTTTGGCTTAGAATATGGGTAAGGGGTGTTACAATATGAGTAATAAGTCAATTTAGTCAATGTGAGTATTAAATGATCTACTTATGATTATAGATCAAGAAAAATAAAGCCCGGATCAAAATCGAGGCAAGAACAAAGTCAAGGACTAAATTTCATATCTACATACATTTTGTATTTCGAGGTAAGTTTGTATGATTTCTAAGCTTTATGATTTATATCTTTGAATTGCTTAATATAATGTACACTATTTTCATGAATTGTTTAATGTTATGTTCAACGAAGAAATCAATGAGATTAAGTATAAGCAAGTCCCGATTAGAGATGAATTTCCCAGGATACTCGATCTACCACAATATGAGAGTCAGTGTAAGACCATGTTTGGGGCATGGCATTGGCAATCAAACAAGTTATCATGTAAGTCCAAGGAAAGCTTGGCATTGAACAAGTTATCATGTAAGTCCAAGGCAAGCTTGGCATTGAACAAGTTATCATGTAAGTCCAAGGCAAGCTTGGCATTGAAAAGCTTTCAAGAGAAAGACTTCATATAAGTCCATGTCAAGAAATGGCCTTGAAACAAAGATGAGATATTCCATGTAAGACCATATCTAGGATATGGCTTTGGCATCAAGTTATGTGGGTCGACATTTAGTATCCTCGATTATTCGCAGAAATTCATCGGGCAAATGAGTAAGGTTTAAAAAAAATGAAATGGCAAGAGGCTAAGAAAGCAAAACTATTATCAAGTTGATATTAAGTATTACTTATGTTATGAATGATAAAATAGAGAATCATGATTATTATATCAAAGTATGCTGATCAATGTGATCAAGTGATACAGGTACCATGTTTACCTTACAAGTATGAGAATATTAAGTATCATGAGACATGTAAGAATCATTATGAGTAAGTAAGCTCTATAGCTGAAATTATGATATCATTGTTATGTCAAGTGGTTTCTATTAAACTAGTATATTGATATGCGCTTTACATGCAAACTTACTAAGCTAAATGCTTACGTCTTTAATTCTTTCTTTCTATGTAGTCCCGCCAAGTTGACTTGTGGGTCGTTGGAGTCGAAGCTTGTAGCACACTATCAATCTTCATTTTGGTATAGCCAAATTATTTTACTAAGTATGGCATGTATAGGAAGCATTCATTTTGAGAACATGTTTGAAGAAGGGCCATTGTATAGACTATCAAACCATTATTCTTTTGTATCTGGTTAAGTGTTTGGCCAAAATTTACTATATGTATGTTGTTAAATTCAATGAAGCATGTGGAATAGTTCATGAAATGTATTGTGTTGATCTTATTTTCAGGGTGGCAAATGGCTTGGTAAATAGCCTCTAAGTGCCCACATGGTTAGACACACGAGCATGTGTCTAGGCCGTGCTTACCCTGCACCTTATTATTATTAGTTAAAATAGGCCATCGGTAGATACCACGACCGTGTGCATGAGCCATGTAAGACACACGGTTTGGGCATGGGCGTGTGCCCAGGCCGTGTGGATCAAGTCAATAGCTCCCCATGGTTGGAAGACACGGGCGTGTCAAGGCCGTGTGAATATAGTCAGTAACTCCCCACGGTTGGAAGACATGGGCGTGTCAAGGGGTACACGAGCGTGTCCCAAGTCACATGGGTGTGTGACCCCCGTTTCTAAGAAAGGATTTCGATCAAGTTTTGAAAGTTTTCAGAGTTATGCTTAAGGCCTCGTAGGTCTATGGCACATATAAATAGACTAAGAAAGAGAAGTTTTTAAGTCGGAACGAAATTTTACAGCTTGTAAGTGTATGTTAAGTGAGTTCAAGCATGGTAATGCCTAGTATCCAGTCCTAGCATTGGTCTCGGGTACGGGGTGTTACATTTGACGATCTATAAAACAGAGAAAAACACACACA
This sequence comes from Gossypium bickii, assembly GCA_025503065.1. Taxonomy (NCBI): domain Eukaryota; kingdom Viridiplantae; phylum Streptophyta; class Magnoliopsida; order Malvales; family Malvaceae; genus Gossypium; species Gossypium bickii. The sequence continues at coordinate 89,176,953 of CP106711.1, forward strand.
CAGAGTAAGCTTTCAGAAGCTTAGTAAGCCATATACAAATAAATTTTAGCTTATAATACACATATTCAATTTGATAAAATGTCATTTATAGTTCTCATGGCAAATTCACCTCATACTCATTGGCTCATATGCATAGCCATATCATATCAAATTCTTCCACTCAAATATCACATATTCATCTTAGTAAGTTCACATAGATAATTACCTTTCATGCACACTTAGTGTACATATCAAATGTACGTGATACGGATATACAAATCACATAGTCGTTCTTATCTTTGATTTTCCCATTGAACCATTCGGAACTAAATATGATACTCAGATTGCTCAGAATAGTCGTTGTAACATCCTTAAAATGGGGCCTTTGCATTTTATCTGCTTGCATGTAGATAGCATGGATGTCATGTTAGTTTGGGCTATTTTAGGGTCTAAGCATGAGTCAGGGTTAGGCCAGAGCTTTGTTGGAAATTTGCGTTTTGGGCTTTAGAAGGGGGGAGCTATTTGAGCTAGGTGTTAAGGGTGGTTGGTGATAAGGTATGACACAAGAATCCAAGTGGTGGAGTGGCAAAGAGGCGCCACTTAGGAGGCAAGGGAGTGACGCCTCATGTGAGTGGATAGAGCCTTGGTTTAAGCTACGGGAATCCCCTTATATGCATTTCTTTTTGACGCCAGGACAAGGAGGAGTTGTGCTCAGGATGGACTCTGGTGGATGACTGTTGAAGGAGTCAACAGATTCGAATAAGTGGAGGAGAGAAATCTGAGGAGTTTGAAACATTCAAACAGGTTTGAATGTGTGGTCAGGAGGAATTTGTGGAGGAAAAAGGGGGATGGACACTTGAGCTTAGAGTTGGTGGTATGTCAAACTCTAAGGGAGAGGGGAGCAATCGATTTTTGGGTGCTAGTTAGAGGGGTGGCCGAATGTGGTGTAGGCCTTGGTGAAGTGTGTAAATTCGGCTAGTTAGGGAACCTTATAGATTTTTCTTCTCATTTCTTTTTGGTGCCGAAATTAAACCCTTCTCATTTGGCATTTTTGAATTTTCTTCTTTTCTCTCATCTACTCAAAATCGAATGCTCTTCTAAGCTCTTCTTCCTATTTTCTATTTTGTTGTTTGACCTAATCTACCTTGCTTTCCATCCATTATTTGTGTCCCAATCTTTTTCCATATCTCTTCAAAAGCCTAAAACCCTCTGTAGCCATACCCCCTACCAAAACTTTATTCCTTATTTTCTTTCCTCTCAAAGCCATAGCCGAATCCACCTAGTGTTTTACCATTTTTCTTCCTTCTTTCAATTGATTTAGCAAGTGCCGAAATCTCACCTTCCATTCTCTCTTTTCATCTCTTTCATTCTATGTGAGCCGAAACTTAGTTCTCATTCTTTTCTTCTCTACTTGTGTACTCTCCAAAGCTGAAACCTCAACCTCTCTCTCTGTATTTCATTCTTCTCTAAAAGCTGAAACCCCCAAACATCCTGTTGAAGATCTTTAATTCTATTTGTGGTTTTCTTATTGTATTCTCTCTTGTTTTAGCCATTGCCGAATCATCTCTAGGGTGTTGTGGTGCCGAGTCTTGTTAGTGGGTGATCGAATCTGTCAGGTTAAGGTAAGGGGGCGATTTCTCTTATTTGTGTTATCTCTTTCGGGTTTTCATGCCAAAGTGGAATGGCTATTTGGCCAAATGGTGAGTTGTTTGGCCAAATGTAGGAAGGGAGTGGTGCATTCGTTTGGATTCTCGGGATTTGTTTGGCTTGTGGATTAGATCTTGAGCTTCGGGATTTGTTGATCTAGGTAAGGGCTTTCACTTTACGAGTTGTGTTAATCTCTTAGATTTGATTTCGTTGCTTTAATCTGAGTTAGTGACTATGGTGTGTTCATGGACTCGAAGGCTAGCCAAGTGTTAGGAGGAGTTGGATCGGTGACCTCAGCCCCTAAGTTCAAGAAGAGGGCTGTGTCTACTATTCGTGATTGGCCACCTGGTTGTGCGCCGGCATCTAAGCAAAGTAGTAGACAGATAGCAGTAGTGTCGGTTAACGACAGTGTCGACGTGGAGAGTGTCATATTACGAGTGATCAGGTGTGTAACTCTTACACACTTCATACGTTAATATGTTATTATCTTGCATATTGTCAAAAGATGGAATAATTGTAGAAAACGATAAGTTACCCTTGTGGGTAAAAGCGAGGACTCCGGGTAAGTCCATTTTGGTGGCTAACGTTAATTGCCTTTGCTAAATCTGCATATGCGCTGTTATATTATTTTTGAATGTTAAGCATGATAATAATGCATCGAAAAGTATGTTCATGAGATGGGTATGAGGAGAGGAGGGGGAAGATATGATTTTCAGACTGGCACCAGTGGTTTGGTACCACACAGTGGGTTGGCCCCACTTATCATTACTTTGTGACTAAGTCTCAGTGGTTTGGAACCACCAGTGGTTTGGTACCACATATGTTTATCTTTATGACTCATCCCAGTGGTTTGGAACCACAGTGGATTAGCCCAACATAATATCAAAAGGGATCGTCACCAGTGGTTTGGTACCACAAAGTGGGTTGGCCCCACACATGATTATTTGTGACTTCGGTCACCAGTGGATTGGTACCACATATGTTATTTGTGACCTCGGTCACCAGCGGTTTGGGACCACCAGTGGTTTGGGACCACATGGGGTAGATTTGACAGACTTGGATAGATACCTATGTTGGAGGGGTTGTATGACATGCATACTTGCATATGAATTTGTGTATGAGCTTAACATCTTCAGGATGGGGATTTACACACTGAGTCTCGATGACTCACCCCTTCCGTTAACATTTTGCAGGCAATTCTTAGATCGCAGATGGGGAGCCGAGGTGGACTCGAGGTGGCCATGCATGATATTTCGGGTTTATTTTATTTTAAGTTGGATTTTGGTTATGTAATAAGGCCACTTAAATTTTAACTTGGGTTACTTACTATGTTGATTTCTTAAAATATACTTTGATCATTGAGGCATGCTTAATTAATTATGAAATGAACGTTTTCAAAAACTTGAATGAACGTTTGGGTTTTTCCAAAATTTTACCACCGGGTAATTAACCTGTATGTAGTAACAACAAAGTGACTCTACTTTCTTTCAAACTAAGTTTCATAAATATTTTCGATAAATTCACTTAGTACAAGTTTTACTCTTTTATAAACACAAAGGTTTTCTTCCCCACTCAAAACGACAACTAGATTTCAAAACGTTTTCTCTCCTGTGGCATGCCAGATTTGGTCCTAAAGTCTTGACCGGGTTTGGGGTGTTACAGTCGTACAATGCCAACATCCCAGATGTGGTCTTTCATGTAGTCAGATGTCAATGCCACTATCCCAGATAGGGTCTTACACGAATCAATACGAGGCCAATGTCCCAGACATAGTCTTACACGTAAACCTCATATCAATGCCAACGTCCCAGACGTGGTCTGACATGAAATCTCAAATCAATGCCAACGTCCCAGACTTGGTCTTACATGATATCACACAACAGATACCTATGTCATCACATAGTTAATCCTATCTATTCGTAGGTTCGTACAGGACTTCTCGGATGTTAGCTATATGTCGATCTTATCTTGAATTTCATACATTCAACATCTCATATGCATTTATCATTATCAATAGTCATATGCACATTCATATTTCAATACAAATACATTTATTTGTATATCAACTTACCTCGAATTTGGATATTCGTTCAGACTCGGTTATTCAACTACCTTCGCTTTCCTGCGATCTAAGTTTGTTTTCTTCTGTTCTTGATCTATACACATTCAAATTTAACCCTTTCATTCATCAACTTATTCGATTCAATCCAAAAACATACATTTAGGGTTGTTTACAACTTAGCCCTCGCATTTGCATATTTTATCAATTTAGTCCATTTTTGTCAAAACATCAAATATACTAAATCACCATATACTCATGCTTAGCCGAATGCTCATGTATCCCATACAAGTCCAAACATTTCATTTCTTTCACAAATTGGCCCTTCAAAATACCATTTTCACAATTTAGCCCTAATTAGCTAAATTCATAAAAAATTCAAGAACAAAATATGTCCATTTAACACATATCTTTCATTTAACACAAACTCATCACAAAGCTCACCATTTCATCAATGGCATATCTCATAAACATCATCAATTCTTCAAATTAACATGGTCTTGATAGTAGACTAAGAAACAATCTCAAAAACATAAAAAATCATCAAAAAACAAAGTCAAAACATACCTTAATTTGCATCAAACCTAGCCGAAACCTTGAAAGATCTTTTTCTTTCTTTTCTTTTGTGTTTTTAGTGGACAAGAAGATGATAATAGCCATTTCATGCTTTGTTTTATGTTTTAATTCATTTATCAACCAATTTATAAATTTATCCTTATTACAAAACATATAACATATATATAAGGCCATCAATGTCTTTTAACCATCCACTATCTAAATATTGGAATAATTGCCTCATAAGGCCTCCTTATTAAAAAAAGCCATCTCAAATAGGTGTCTTTTCATGAAGAATGCAAATTTGCATTCAATGCAATTTAATCCTTTTATCAAATTAAACACACAAATGATCAAATTTTCATTGAAGGCTTTCACACATGCTTAATCACATATCAAGGGCACAGAAAATAATATTAAAATATTATCCAAACTTGGATTTTTGGTTTCGAAACCACTGTTCTGACTAGGGTCTAAACTGGACTGTTACACTCTGCATTTTCAATAAGTGACTTCTCGTCTAGTTCAAACTGTTCAATTGTTTGATGGTTGGAATGCAGATAACCCCTAAGGCCTATTAATCAATCTCTTGCGACGGTTTAAGTGAGTGATCCTCAATTATTCGATCAAGGCAAGTAATAAATCATATCTTGGATAGTGGTATAAAAAGAGATTGTTTAATCCTGTTGTTAAAGGACTGATGGTGTATCGTGTTGGATATAGCTTCTACGCTCGTGGGCTACTGCCTTCTTCTCCAACAAGGTGTGTACACACACCACTCCAATTGTAGATCGGCGAATGCCGAAATCCCGAAATGCCGAAAAGTAGAATGTATGGCTACGGCTATTGCACGAGCATACAAATGTGCATGTGGATAAGTCGATACAACGACAGAGGTCACCATGAGCATCTCGTGGTCTGAGGCCGTTCTTGGGGACTAATGGACCGGAATGGGTCGAATGGGCCCATGGGCTCGTGGGCCTTATGCGTGAAAATCTTTTGGATGGATAGGAAATAATCAGCTGACCATGACGATCACATGGCTGAGGGCAGTTTTGGGCTTAGTGGGCCACAGGAGCGTATGGGCCTACCTGGGCCATATAATGGGCTTGGGACCATTAATGCGATTTGATTGCAAAAAGTTATACAAGTCATGCAGGATGACTTTGACCCTATTGACGAGTCGATATGTGTACTCAGGCCCTAACTGAGAAATAATCGTTATACCCCGGAAGGGCAAAATATCTAAAATGCCCCTACATGTTATATGATTGTTATTGTATGCCATTTATGGTATGTTTGCATTCATGTGATATTATGCTGCATGGGGGGGATGGGATCATTGATTTAGAGGAAGTATATGATTTGTTAGGGTCTCATGGTCACTTGAAGACTGTGGATCCATCGATGGCTTTAAGCCTATTATGTGATTGGCAGCTCTGCTGCAATATTGGTTAGTGCCGCAACTGATGCTACATAAGGAATGTAGGGATGGGTGGGTCAATTTAATCCCCACAAGAGTGCAGGGTTGGACAGGAGACGGAGTGCAGCGTTGGTATGGGCATTAAGGCATTGCGTATACTGATTCTGATATTAAGATGGGCTTAGGCCTAGATAGATGTGATATGTGACATTTGATATGGGCTAAGGCCCAACTGAGGCTGATGGGGACTAAGGCCCAAATGCCACCATTACGGTAATGGGCTTAGGCCCGGATTGATGTGATGCATGCTTTATGATCGATGAGGGTTGTGCACATTGAGTTTTCATAAACTCACCCCCTCTTTTTAATTTTTTAGGTAATCCTCAGTAAGCAGTTCGAGTACTGGAGGACTCGGAGGTGGCCACACTACGAACATCTTTAAATTTTAGTATTCTATTTTACCTTACATAAACCACTTCCTTATTGGGTTGTAATAAGGCATCTTTTAAATTTCTGAATTTTAATTTGAGATTTTCAGTTTATTACATTTTCTATCTGTTAAAAGTAGATTACGATTTTCCAAATAATAATTGTTTCCAAAACACTACGCTTTCACAACTTAATATTTAAACATCACGTTTTCATAAATCATTGTTTTAAATTAAGCTTTCGCAACAAATAAGGTTTAAAAGGCAATAACGTTTTAAAAGGGAATAACTTTTTAATAACCACGATAGGAAATAAACAAACGCAAACTGAGGTTTTGTACAAGTATTAAATGACAAGAAGTTTTAAATTTCAAGAAGGGTTTTCAATGAAAACATGGTTTTCGAAAAACACTTCAATGTGACACGCCATATTCATTCATAACGTCTAGGCCGGGTTTGGGTTGTTACAATCATCATATCATATCAAATCATTAACAAAGAGTCCCTTTAAAAGGTCTACGAGATCTTAAACATGTCTTGGAAAAGGGTCGGGACTAAATCGAGCATGAACAATTTTTTCCAAAAACTTAACATTTTCAAAGTTACAGAGGTCACACTCCTTTGTGGGTAGGCCGTGCGCCTCACACGGCATCAGACACACCCGTGTGTCCAAGCTATGACAAAACAGGGCATACATACTATCTTGTCCACAAGGCAGATGACACGCCCATGTGCTTAACCCGTGGGCAACACCAACTTAATTCACACGGCCTGTCACACGCCCGTGTGTCTGGTCCTTGTGCGAGACTGACTTAATTTGAATTATAATCTTAACGGACACAGTAGAGACACGTGCCTGTGTGCTTAACTGTGTGGGCAAATATAGGCCATTTGCTTGGCCAATTTACCACCGAAATTTTGGGTCAAACCTACAAGCATCAAACCAATAAAATTTCATACCTCAAAGGCATGCAAATCATACCAAAACATGCATAATTTAACTCTCAACATCATCATTCATTTTTTTATGCAAATTTAACTCAAACATATCAATTCAAAGTATCAATCATACATCAAGAACATATAACTATTACTTCATCTAACCAATTCAATTCATAGAAATTTCTCATCATTGGCACATCCAAAATCAACCATGAACTCACCTATATATGTACCATTTCATTTATCTATTTATGAGCACATTAATACTTACCAACTTATTCATCAATAAGCATGAACAAAACTCGTTCCAGACATGGTCTTACATGTAATCATATATCGATGCCACTATCCTAGATAGGGTCTTACATGAATCAAATACGATGCCAATGTCCCAGACATGGTCTTACACGTAAACATAAGTTGATGCAAACGTCCCAGACGTGGTCTTACTCGAAAACACATATTGGAATCCTATGTCATGACATATGTATCCTAACTATTCCTAAGGTTCGTACGGGATTTTCAGACGTCGAAACTCAGTCTTTTTAGGCTCGTGAACATTGCTCCCATTCTCAATTCATTTTAGCATATTATATACACAAGTAATAATTCAATTCGGCATTATTAAAATGAATACAATAGAATTTATTGATACTTATTTACTTATGAACTTACCTTGGATAACGACGGATGAAATCGACTACTTCCCCCAATCTAAGTCCGTTTTCTTTCGTTCTTGATCTAAATAAATTCAAATTTAATTTTTTAGTAACACATTTCATTCAATTCAACCCACAAATACATAATTTGGGCATTTTGCACTTAAGCCCCTAAAATTTACATTTTTGACATTTTAGTCCCTATTTCATAAAACACAAAATATGCAAAATTCCAATATTCCATGCTTAGGCCGAATCTTCCTCATGCTCATACAAGTCCATATATTTCATTTATTTCACATTTTAGTCCTTCAAAATAAAATTTTCACAATTTAGCCCAAATTACACAAATTCATCAAAAATTCGAAGACAAAACATTACAATCTATCACATGTCTTTTATTTTCCATCATCAAACAACTACAATCACAAGCTATCATCAATGGCAAAACACATAATCATCATCAAACTCAAAAATTGAAACATGGGCTTTGTAGTACTCGAAGCAACAATACAAAAACGTAGAAATTATCAAAAACCGAACAAAACTCTTACCTTAATTATGCTTTAACAAATCTGAACCCTTAAAGCTCTTTTTCTTTCTTTTTTTTCTTACAAATTTCAGCTAAGATGAACACAAATACATGACATTTTAATGTTTTGTTTTATTTTATTACATTAATTAACACATTTACTAAATTAGCCCTAATGAATAAATTAAAAACTCATAATAACCATGCCTTTAATCGTCCATACATTTTCTTATGGTCCATTTGCCACTTAAGGACCCCTATTAAAAGAACAAGACAATTTAACACTTTAACAATTAAAATGTCACTTTTACATTGTACGTCGATTAAGTCCTTTTATCAAATTAAGCACACAAAAGGATAAATGAAATCACAAGAATTTCACACATATCAATTCACATACTATAAGCACAGAAAATAACATTAAACTATTCTAACTAGGGTCTAAACGGGACTGTTACAATTCTCCCCCCTTAGGGATTTTCGTCCTCGAAAATCTTATCGGCGAAAAGGTTCGGGTAACGTTCTCTTATAGCATCTTCGGGTTCCCACATCGCTTCTTCAACCCTGTATCGGTGCCATAATACTTTTACTAAAGAAATTTCTTATTTCTAAATTCTTTCACTTCACGATCTAAAATCTAAATCGGTTCTTCCTCGTATGTCATATTGGATTGTATCTCAATCTCAGACGGAGAAATTACATGTGATGGGTCGAATCGATATTCTCGAAGCATTGAAATATGGAATACGTTATGGATCTTTTCCAACTTAGGTGGTAATAACAGTCTGTACGCAACCGGCCCGATACGCTCAATAATATCATACGGCCTAATGAATCTCAGACTCAATTTGTGTTTACGACCAAATCAGAGTATTTTCTTCCACGATGAAACTTTTAAGAACACTTTCTCCCCGATCTAAAACTCAATATCTTTTCGTTTCAAATCTGCATATGACTTCTGACGGTCTGACGCGGCTTTCAAACAATCGAATTACTTTCACTTTCTGTTCAAGCTCTTTGATTAAATTGACCCCGTGTTACTTATTCTCATTGAGCTCAGTCCAATACAAAGGTGTTCGACATTTGCAACCGTACAAAGCCTCGTAAGGTGCCATTTTGATACTCGATTGAAAGCTATTATTATACGCAAATTCAATCAGTGGCAAGTATCATTCCCATGTACCTTCCAACTCAAGAATGCAACATCTCAACATATCATCGAGTATCTGAATAATTCGTTTAGAATGCAACATCTGTTTGCGGATGGAAAGTTGTGCTAAAATATAGTTTCATACCTAGTGCATCTTGCAATTTCTTTCAAAACCGCGATGCGAACCTCGGATCTCTAGCTGAAAACAATAGAAATAGGTACTCCGTGTAATCTTACAATCTGAGAAATATACAACTCAGCAAGTTTTTCAAGTGAGTAATCTGTGTGAACCGGAACAAAATGAGCCGATTTATTCAATCTATCCACAATAACCTAGATTCCATCTTTCTTACTCAGTGACAAAAGGCAAACCCTATACAAAATCTATCATGACTCTCTCCCATTTCCACTCGGGTATCATAATTGGCTGAAGTAACCCAGAAGGTACCTGATGCTCAACTTTGACTTGCTGACAGATCAAACATCTTGAAACAAAATCAGAGATATCTCGTTTCATACCAGACCACCAGTAAAGCTTCAAATCATTATACATTTTCGTTCTACTCGGGTGAACAGATCACCAGCTACTAGGAGCTTTATTCAAAATCATCTGAATCAATTCTGAATTTCTCGGAACACACATTCGATCTTTGAAGCTCAAACAACCTTCTGTATCAACTTTGAACTCTAAATCAATATTCACATCACATTGAGCCTATTTTTCTGTCAACTCATTATCAACTTTTTGAGCCTCACAAATCTGTTGAATAAATAATGGTTTCGCTTTCAACTCAGCTATAATCAAACCATCATTGGATAGGGCCAACTAAGTATTCATCGCGTGTAAGGCAAACAACGATTTCCTACTCAAAGCATTTGCAACAACATTAGCCTTTCCCGGATGGTAACCAATCACAAGCTCATAATCCTTTAGCAATTCTAGCCATCGACGCTATCTCAAATTCAAATCTTTCTGAGTCAGCAAATATTTAAAGCTCTTATGATCAGAATAAATGTGACATTTTTCACCAAACAAATAGTGGTGCCATATCTTCAATGCAAACACTATAGCTGCCAAATCTAGATCATGTGTTGGATAATTCTTTTCATGCGGTTTTAGCTGTCTCGAGGCATAAGCTATGACTTTACCTTCCTGCATCAAAACACAACCTAAACCATTCAAAGATGCATCACTAAAAATAACAAATTCTTTACCTGATCCTGGCTGAACTAACACTAGAGCTTCGGTCAACAAAGCTTTCAATTGATCGAAACTTTTCTGGCACTTTTCTGACCACTCGAACTTGACATCATTCTAAAGTAGTCGCGTCATAGGGGTTGCAATCATAGAGAAACCCTTTATAAACTGTCTATAGTAACCAGCTAATCCCAGAAAACTTCGGACTTCAGATACTTTTCTAGGAGGCTTCCAATCTAGTATAGCTTAAACATTGTTCGAATCAACCCAAATACCTGATGCTGATACTATATGTCCCAGAAAACTAACTTCTCATAACCAGAACTCACATTTACTAAACTTCGCATACAATTGTTTATCACGCAAAGTTTGTAGCATTAAACTCAAATGTTCAGCATGCTCAGATTCATCACGAGAATAATTCAATATGTCATCTATGAATACAACCATAAATCGATCCAAATACTGTCTAAAGATCTGATTCATTAAATCCATAAAAACAGCGGGTGCATTAGTAAGTCCGAAAGGCATAACTAGAAACTTGTAATGTCCGTACCTCGTTCAGAAAGTAATTTTTGGCACATCGGAGTCTTTAACTCACAACTGATAGTAACCCGATCTCAGATCTATCTTAGAAAACACAGTAGCCCTTTCAACTGATCGATCAAATCATCAGTCCATGGCAAAGGATATTTGTTCTTTATAGTCACCTTATTGAGTTGTCCGTAGTCGATATACATTCTCATAGTTTTGTCTTTCTTTCTCTCAAACAAAACCGGTGCACCCCAAGGAGAAAAACTCAGTCGTGCGAAGCCTCTATCTGTTAATTCTTGCAACTGAGATTTTAATTCTTTTAATTCAGTAGGTACCATTCTGTACGGAGCTATTGAGATCAAAGTCATCCCCGACATTAACTCAATACCAAACTCTACCTCTTGGATTGGTGGCAAACCCGGTAATTCTTCAGGGACCACATCCGAATATTCACACATAACTGGTACTGATTCAATCTTCCTTTTTGATACTTTAGAATAGAGCACATAAGCAAAATAAGCTTCACAACCCTTTCTCACATATTTCTGAGCTAACATCAAAGATATGACTGCCGGTAAGCCAATCAAATCATTATACTCAATCCAAATAATCTCATCATTCTGACATCGCAAATTGATAGTCTTTCATTTGCAATTCACAATAGCATCGTGCAAAGTTAACTAATCCATACCCAGATTTATGTCAGACTCATCAAATGGAAACAACATCAAATCAGCCGGAAAACATGAATCTCAATTCATCAACGAACAATTCTTGCATACTTTACCAACTAAGACACACTGGCCTAAGGGGTTCGATACTCTAATCACAAACTCAGTAGACTCTACAGGTAAAGTCTTACTGAATACTAAAGTTCCACATACATAAGAATGAGTCAAACCAGGATCAATCAATGCAACAACACTAGTATTATAAAGAGTGAAAGTACCAATAATCACATCTGCAGACGAAGCTTTTTTTGCGGGCGCAAATAGAATAAGCTCTGGCAGGTGCACGAGCCTCCAATATAACAGATGTGCCTTTAGTTCCTCTTTGACTACCACTCACATTACCCGTATTTTTGGGTGGTCTTCCACGAGATATTGTATTACTTAGTTTGACATTTTTTATTGTGTTTTGCTCAACTAACGAATGAAATGATCTAATGATCAACATTTGAAACAGGCCCGATCATTCAATCTACAACTGTCGGAATGTCGTTTACTACAATATTTACATTCTGGTTGATTTGATCTGACGTTACCAACACTAGCTACTGAGGTAGCTCTCGAACTCAAAATTGGTCTGTAACACCCCAAACCCGGCCTAGAAGATAGGCTCGAGTCCGGTGTGTCACATCAAAGGCATAATTCAAACGATTTTGGTAATTAAAAGTTTTAGGCCCAAAATCCTTGAGTCTTGTTAAGTAATAAAATAAAATAAAAACCCATTTTTATAATTTTAAGTACTTCAAAAACCAAGTTTAAACGTAAGAAATTTACTTAGGTTTAATAATTAAGTGAACAGTTGAAACAACAAAACCCAAAATCTAGAGTCAAATCGGAGTACAATGCCTTATTACATCCAACGAAGATAAGCAATTAAAACTATGTCTTTTGAAATAATTAAATAAAAGTTTAAACATCTTGTAGTGTGGCCATCCGAGTCCTCTCCCACATCGAGCCATTTACTAAGGATCACCTGAAACATTAAATAAAGGGTGTGAGTTTCGAAACTAGTGTGTACAACCATTGGCATTCAATACAAAATACAATTATCACATTGGCTTGAGCCTTATCAAAATCGGTGGTCTTAGGCTTTGGCCCACAATGACCTCATATCATATCATATCATAACATATCATATCATATGCAAAACTGTAACATCCCGGAATTGGGCCTAGTAAGATTGGGCCCAACGGGCCTTGAGCGTAGTAGCGTTTAAATTTTTAGAGAACAAGAGATCGGCTTAAATGCAAGTTGGACCTATTAGATAAGTGATTTTGGAAGGTTAGAGGGCTTCTATGAAGTCCCGGGTTCAAACTTTGGCTTTGAGGAAATTTTGGTTTTAGGGGGGAAAAACCCTGGGAGTTAGTAGGTAGGCTTTAAGAATAAAATATGGAGGAAAATGACACAAATGGAGTGTGTGGTGTAGTGGCAAAGTGACGCCACATAAGAGGCAAGGGGATGACGCCATAAGGAAGGAAGGAGGTCCAAGATTCAAGTCTTGGCTCTTGCATTTTGGTTTTTCTTTTTATGTGGACCCTAGAATTGGGCTATAGATTTATATTTAGTTGCGCATGGTTTAAGACACAAGAGGAGCTTGTGGCTTGGTGGCAAGTGGCGTGTTGAGCTATTGAATGGAGCCTAGGTCCGAATCTCATGAAAAGCAAGGGAGTATTTATTTTGCGAATTGGACGGCAAGAGTTTGAGTTGGATTTAAACTCTGCTAATGGAGGGATCCCACATCGGAAAGATACAAAGAAGGAAGGTGAGAAGCTAGCTATATATAGAGCATTCTAGGAGGAGGATGAATACACCTTGGAGGGCGTTTGGGCACAGGAGTGGTAGGAGCGCGGATTAGCACCAGATTCCTAATAGGTGTGTAACTCTCTCTACACTAGTTGAAGAGCGGTAAATACCGAGAAGTTTGGATTCACGGCAATAGTAGTTACACCTGGCGTGCGCGCCGCGTGTGGGGCTTCAACGCGATAGTTGAGGCCATTAGTAGTATTCTTGTGGGTTGAGGCTACTTGGGCCACGATGGGCCGAAATGGGCCCAATTGAATAAAATGTCTGATGGTGTAGTATATAGTGAACTAGACTAGGTGAATCTCATATACGTGGCTAGATTTGTGTTAGGTGGGCCACACGAGCGTGTAGGCCCGAATGGGCCGAAATTGGGTTTTAGGCCCAATAGTTTGGTACGATCGGAAATGGTAGCTGAGTTGCTCGGGGCGACATTGGGCCTTCAGAAAGGCCATTGCAGGTGTAAAATTACTGAAATACCTTCGATAGGTAAATTACGAAAATACCCTTTGTAGGTAAAATTACTACTATACCCTTAGAGGTTGATTAGCTTGATTATGTTATATTCTGTCTATCTGATTATGATGGTAATTCATGTTATACATTATATTTATACATGACATACTGCATACACAAATTATTATGTCATATTGCATGGGCTTTAGACTATGATGTGAAAGGGGAAGTATTAGAGACTGTCACGGTAGTTTGGTACCACAAGTAGGTTGGCCCCACGTATATCTGATGCAGTGACCATGTCTCGGTGGCTTGGTGCCACGGTGGTTTAATACCACATATATATATGATTCAGTGACTCGTCCTAGTGGTTTGGTAGTGGGTTGGCCCCACGTATGTTAATATTGACTATGTCACGGTGATCTAGTATCACGGTGGTCTAGAACCATGAGTGGCTTGGTGCCACGTATGAGGCGTGTAGCGGATGGAGGGTTGATTGTAGAAATCCCCACGGTGTGATGGGCTGGTACGGGTGGCGTGTAAAGGATGGAAAAACTATGTTGGGCTGGGACATATTGCATTCATTTCTTTTGTATGCCATCTTGAGTGGGCTAAGGCCCAATATGCGATTGTGGGCCATGAGCCGTTTAAGTGATATAGGGGAATTACACACTAAGTCTTGATGACTCACCCATTTGCTTATATTTGCAGGTAATCATTAGATCGCAGATTTGGGAGCTGTGGCAGACTTGTGGTGGCCATGCAATGTTTTCTTGTAAACTCGTTTCTTTTATTTGGACTTATTTTTATTTGGGTTTTTGTTATGTAATAAGGCCACTATAACTTTAATTTTGGTATTTTATTTGGTTTAGCTTTTAATTTGATTACTGCCTATTATTATTAAATGTATACGGGAATTTCCTAAACCCTTAATAACCATTTTCCAAAATGTAAACAAAAGGATAACAAGCGAATAAATATTTAAACTCGAAATTTTTAACAAACGCGCAGTTTTTAAATAACGCTTTTATGTGACATTCCAGATCCGGTTGTAACGTTTAGGCCGGGTTTGGGGTGTTACAAAAACAAGGTAATGCAAAACCCTCCCCAAAAATCCATCTGCTACACACAATTTCCCTTCCAACCCTGCACACCTGTGGGGATTTCCAAATCGACCCACCCATCCTTTACACACCACAGGTAGCAGTCACAGCGGCACTACTCATCATTCCAGCAAAGCTGCTAATCACGTAATGGGCTTAAAGCCACCGGTGGATCCATAGTCATCAAGCGACTATGCGATCCTCAAATCTTCCTCCGTACCATAATTCCCACCCATATGCATCTTAATCAGAATATCATATGAATGCAACATGCACATGAGTAGCATCCATAAAACTCATACTCATCACATAGGGGTATTTTCGTCCTTTCACAACTGTAACACCCCAAACCCGGCCCAAACACTACGACCAAATTTGGGTTGCTACCAAAAAAAAATTTTGAAATCTTTTCAAAATCCGTTTTAAGTTTTGTCGAAAACCTTGTGTTTTCAAGTCTCTTGTTAAAAACCATACTTAGGTTTATTTTTAAAATATTCATTAAGCCAGATTGTTCTCGATTCAGGTGTACCCGATGGCACGATAAACATTTTGCGTTTGGATTTTAAGAAAACATGTGTACTTAACTTAATATTAAGAAATAGTTTAAACAGATTATTCAAAAACATGAAATAAAAAACAAATGAATCTAGGAGGCCTTATTACAACTTGGTTAAAAATTCAACCGATAATAAAAATAAAATAACTAAAATTAAAGTTCATTTAAATCAAAGTCCACTGCATGGCCACCTCGAGTCCATCCGGCTCCACATCCGCGATCTACATGTCACCTGAAAAAAATAAAGGAGAAGGTGAGTCACCAAGACTCAGTATGTAACCCTTCCCCGGTTTAATACCACATCATACACAATTTATAACAAATTAACATGCATTAAGTCATGCACCCAACCTAGCCATCCAAACGCCTTTCTCTACCCCGTGTGGTACCAAACCACTGGTGGTGCCAAACCACTGGTGACTTAAAGTCACAATTGTGATACCAAATCACTGGAGGTGCCAAACCTCTGGTGTCCGAAGACACAAATCGAATGATGGGGCCAACCCATCGTGTGATACCAAATCATGGTGTCCAATCCTTTAATATCGTGCGTGGGGCCAACCCTTTGTTGTGCTAAGCCACTGGGACGGGACGCTATGAGGTGCCAAACCTCTGGAGGTGCCAAACCTCTGGTGACCGTAGTCATAATGTGGTACCAAACCACTGGTGTCCGTCGACACGAATATCACTGCCCCCTCCTCTCATCAACCCACATCAAATAATTATATAACAAAATTCATGCCAACATATATTTAATCACATATATCGAGTTTATCATCAGCCATATGCCACGCATATCAAATATACCATGCTTCCCAAAAGCAACATAAAATAACTCATAATCAACAAGGACTTACCTGAATCCTTGCTTATACCATTCATGGTATTAAATCCGAATCTATATAGATTCGATTAGCACACAACAGATTTAGTACATTAATTAGTTATAAAGTGTGTATGTACACACCTGTCACCACCGAATGATCTAAATCCCGAAAAGATAAGTCGGCCACACCAGATCTCCCTGTACCTATATTCGGTCAACCATAGGATTAGTACTATGGCCTATTCGGCTAACCCAAACAAATCTAAAGGGTTATCTTGTGAACCCGAATCCTTACCTTTACCCCTTTTTGCTACTAACCACAGCACTCGATTCCCGAATCTGCTTCGCAAACTACCATCAATTAGTAAATAAAGCTAATAGCTTTCGGCTTAATCGAATATCAATAAAAAATGTAGATCCTTACCACCTTACCCCAAAACCGATTGGTCAACGATGATGGACTTACTTGCTTGCTTCCAACTCTCGAAGTTCCTAAAAGTTGATTTCAACACCTTTTTATTTCGGCTTTCCTTATTAAACCAAGTTGACAAAAGCAGAGGAACATGAGAGGAGAGTTTTCGGCATAACTTACCTTCACCAAATCGATTGACAAAGAGGATCTTAAGAGATTTATTCTACTTCCAATATTCGGCCAAAGTGCTATAGAATAGGGGAGGGAATTTTCGGCAAGGTCAAGAAAAAAAAGAGGAAAAGAAATAAAATAAAAGGTTGAGACTCAAGAGAGCATTCGGCTATCAATGAAAAATTAAGGGAGCACAAAAGCAAATTTCGGCAAAGGTATGTTGTTTGGGTTTTTTTGATTTCAATGAAGAAAAATGGGAGAACTCACTTTGAAGACTCCAACATTCGGCCACTCCTACAAAAGCTCATGGCCACTAATTCAATCCAATTTGAATTAGTCAATTCCCTTACTTATCACCTAACCAATTCAAATTAAATAAAATAAAATCTACCCTTTTTATCCATTATCACCTCTTCCAAATAAAATACAAAATAACCTAATATTTATCCCCCCCACTCCAGCCGAATCCTACAACAACCCATCCACTTAAACAAAAAAAAAAAAACAATATCTATCTACTATCCTTTAACCCATCCCTTATCACTTCCTTAAAATAAAAATAAAATAAAAAAATAATACTAATACCATCCCTCCAGCCGAATATGAAGAATTTAAAACAAATTTTATCCTTATCTCAATTGAGGATCCCATGTGCAGGCCAATTTCCACTTTGGCGCCAGCATAAAAAAAAAATAAAACTCCAATTGTAATTCCCGTGACTCGAACACTAGACCATACTAACGCAGCCCCCTACAACGCCCCTTGCCATCTTTTCCATTTGACTTTCATGTCAAATAACCACAACATTTATTTTTAAAGCCTCCCTACTTAAGCCCATCACCCTAAAATAAAATTAAAAACGCAAAGCATTTCTTTCGCCGCCATTCTAACCTACGCCCTCCCTGGAACCATAATCTACAGCCAACGCCCCAGACAATTTGCCAATGCGCCATTTGTGATATAATCCCCCCCAAAACCTCTTTTAAGGCCTCCTTCGTCAGCCCCCTTGTCTCACGCCAAAACCAAAAATAAAATGCCACTTGCTGCTGCCGTGCCTTGAACCCAGGCCCTTGCTGGCGTTACTTCCAGCCCTTAAGTGGCGCATGGGAGCCACTTTGCCAAGGCCTTTCTTGTGCCATAATTCGCCCAAATTTTTATTTAAGCCCTATCTCATCTAGCTCCCCCCTTTTAGTTACTAAAAAAAATTTCAACACTAGGTCAGGCCTAACTCGGGTTTAATTCTAGACCCTAGAACACGCCAAATAAATCATAATATTTACTCTTCAAGCACACACATGGAAATTAGCTAAATTACAAACAACCCCTAATTTAGGGTGTTACAATTCTACCCCCTTAAAATAATTTCGTCCTCGAAATGACTTACTATCGTCAAATCGTGTATCCTTAACTCATCACCCTACGCTACTGCTGCGCACTCTGATCTTAAAGAACTATCATACTTTCTACACATTCCCTAAGTCCATAATCCAAGTTCCACACACTTTACTAGCAACATAAAAACGAACTAACGTAACCACAACCAAGGCAATTAAAAGTATTCCAGAAATAAGAAACTTACCCGTTGTCATATCTGGCACATCTTCCTCCTCGCGACGGCCAACTGCATAAACCAACCTTGGTTGCCTCGCCGGTGCACCTTCAGCACCTCGGCCACGCCCGTTACCATTATCATTACCTCTAGCTGCACCTCGACCCTTCTGTGGTGGTCATTCATTTCTAACCTGAGCACGGTTTTGACCCTCTGGTTGATTCTTAGCTAACTTCCGAGGACAATCCCTTACACGGTGATCCAATGATCCACACTCAAAGCACCCTCTACTTCCCGCCAAACATTCTCTCGAGTGGGATTTCCCGCATCTAGCACACTGAGGTGGCCACTGAGCAGGCTTTGTGGCCCTTTCTGATTCCCTAAATCTAGCCCTCTTCTCCATATTACTGCCCGATCCAGGCGATCCAAAGCCTCTCTTTTGTTTATTCTTTTCATGATTCTGTCTTACGGACTCCTTGATCCCTTCGGCTACCTTAGCCTTTTCCACTAAGACTAAAAACTCACGCTCTTGTTGTGGAGCAATCAGTAACCTTAGATCATCCCTAAGTCCGTCCTCAAAGCGGACACAGCGTTCGTGCTCCGTTAACACAATTCCCCGAGCATAGCGGCTCAGCCTTAAAAATTCTGCCTCATATTCTGACACTGACTTATTTCCCTGTACTAACCCCAAAAAAGCTTTCCTCTGAGTATCAGTGTAGCTGGTACCCACATACTTCTTTGATAAGCAGTTTTAAAGTAATCCCACGTAAGATCATCTGCCGTGGCACCATCTCGAACCGTGAGCCACCACTGATATGCTTCATCCTTCAGAAGCGACACTGCTCCTTTCAGCTTCTCCTCATTAGTCAGGTTAAGATCGTCCATGATCCTTTCCGTTGATTCCAACCAATATTCCGCTGCACAGGATGCCACACCCGACACACCCCAAAATACCTCAGCTCCGTTAGACCGGAGTCGCTCGGGTATAGATTTTTGACCTCCCAAACCTCCACTTGCTCCAGCCACCAGCTCAAGAACTCGCAATACAGCTTGCGATACTGCCTCACCCCCGGTCTGATCCTATTCCTCAGCTCCAAAAGTCGGAGGTGGTGGTGGCGGTGGTACTTCATTTTCAGAACCCTAACCCGACCTAACGGGTTCAGACACGGTCATCCTTCCCCTTCCGCGTCCACGACGGCCACGTCCTCTAGAACTCATCCTAACTATCGCGCTTTAATCTGATTAGAAAAATTTTATGGATTAGTAATTTGTTTCACTTGGTTATTCGCGAAGAAGTTTTATGGAAAGCTCAATAGGGATTCTTTCGATCAATCAAGGTTTTAAGTTCTCTATCCTAGTTCACACAGAGAAGAACATCCATTCCCTAATACCTTCCATACCTATTCACTCTCTTGGACCTTACGTCTGTTTCTATCCCAGGGGTATTTTCGTCATTTTTCTACAGGGGTATTTTCGTAATAAATCCGAGGAATTTTAAAACTTTACTAATTCAGGTCACTTTGAAATTTCCAAAACTGAAGGGTATTTCTGAAAATTTGTCAAATTAAAGTTATGGCAAAATTTTGAAAACCAGGGGTATTGTGGTAATTTTGTCAATCAGGGGTAATTTCGTAAATTTTCAAAATCAGGACATTAATTTGAAATACAAAATTTTCGGCTACTTTTGCATAGTAAAAAGATTGTTATTGAAATCAGGGTAATTCGGAAATTTTAGTACCAAGGGCATTTTAGTAATTTTACCACTAGGGGCATTTTGGTAATTTTGTAAATCGAAATATTTTGAATTTTTTTTTCAAAAAAATAAATTTTTCCTACTATTTGGAGAGTACTTAAATAATTTTAAAACTAGAGTTTTTATGAAAACATGGATAATCCCTTTCAGGTTTTATTTATTGTTTAGCCTATGACCGAGTCCTTTTGGTTAGGGTGAACCGAAGCTACGTACCAGGTAGGATTCCTGTGAAGAGGAGGTGAGTCACGAGGACTGCTTAAATACCAAGCTCTTCCGGATCCAATCCTAGACATGCGTACCAAGGTTACCACACCCTAACTCAGCGACTTAGTCCTAGGTTTGTTCAATTAGGCTTTTAAAGTCTTATGTCCTCGTTTAGGGTAACTAGTCCTAAAGTTTAAAGTACTTATCACTATCTACATTCCATGCTTCCTACCCTTCTACAGAAAATAATTCATACAGAAGTTAGGAGTACTTACCTGGGCGGATAGGTGCCGGAGACTCGGTGCCATGCTATTCAAAAACCAAAATATTTCACAAGGGCCTACTAAAACATTTTTGGGCCTTGGGCCCCCACGGCCGAGCTTTGAACTGGGCTCTGATACCAATTTGTAACACCCCAAACCCGGCCCAAACACTACGACCAAATTTGGGTTGCTACCGAGAAAACATTTTGAAATCTTTTCAAAATCCGTTTTAAGTTTTGTCGAAAACCTTGTGTTTTCAAGTCTCTTGTTAAAAACCATACTTAGGTTTATTTTAAAAATATTCATTAAGCCAGATTGTTCTCGATTCAGGTGTACCCGATGGCACGATAAACATTTTGCGTTTGGATTTTAAGAAAACATGTGTACTTAACTTAATATTAAGAAATAGTTTAAACAGATTATTCCAAAACATGAAATAATAAAAAAAATGAATCTAGGAGGCCTTATTACAACTTGGTTAAAAATTCAACCGATAATAAAAATAAAATAACTAAAATTAAAGTTCATTTAAATCAAAGTCCACTGCATGGCCACCTCGAGTCCATCCGGCTCCACATCCGCGATCTACATGTCACCTGAAAAAAATAAAGGAGAAGGTGAGTCACCAAGACTCAGTATGTAACCCTTCCCCCGGTTTAATACCACGTCATACACAACTTATAACAAATTAACATGCATTAAGTCATGCACCCAACCTAGCCATCTAAACGCCTTTCTACGCGTGTAGTACCAAACCTTTGGTGGTGCCAAACCACTTTGGTGACTTAAAGTCACAATTGTGATACCAAATCACCGGAGGTGCCAAACCTCGGTGTCAGAAGACACAAATCGAATGATGGGGCCAACCCATCGTGTGATACCAAATCATGGCGTCAATCCCTTAATATAAATGCGTGGGGCCAACCCTTTGTGGTGCTAAGCCACCGACGGGACGCTATGAGGTGCCAAACCTCTGAGGTGCCAAACCTCGGTGACCAGTAGTCACAATGTGGTACCAAACCACCGGTGTCCGTCGACACGAATATCACCGCCCCTCCTCTCATCAACCCACATCAAATAATTATATAACAGAATTCATGCTAACATATATTTAATCACATATATCAGATTTATCATCAGCCATATGCCACGCATATCAAATATACCATGCTTCCCAAAAGCATCATAAAATAACTCATAATCAACAAGGACTTACCTGAATCCTTGCTTATACCATTCATGGTATTAAATCCGAATCTACATAGATTCGATTAGCACACCTAATGATTTAGTACATTAATTAGTTATAAAGTGTGTATGTACACACTGTCACCACCGAATGATCTAAATCCCGAAAAGATAAGTCGGCCACACCAGATCTCCCTGTACCTATATTCGGCCAACCATAGGATTAGTACTAGGAACATAAAAATGAACTAACGTAACCACAACCAAGGCAATTAAAAGTATTCCGGAAATAAGAAACGTACCCGTTGTCATATCTGGCACATCTTCCTCCTCGCGATGGCCAACTGCATAAACCGACCTTGGTTGCCTCGCCAGTGCACCTTCAGCACCTCGGCCACGCCCGTTACCATTATCATTACCTCTAGCTGCACCTCGACCCTTCTGTGGTGGTCCTTCATTTCTAACCTGAGCACGGTTTTGACCCTCTGGTTGATTCTTAGCTAACTTCCGAGGACAATCCCTTACACGGTGATCCAACGATCCACACTCAAAGCACCCTCTACTTCCCGCCAAACATTCTCCCGAGTGGGATTTCCCGCATCTAGCACACTGAGGTGGCCACTGAGCATGCTTTGTGGCCCTTTCTGATTCCCTAAATCTAGCCCTTTTCTCCACATTACTGCCCGATCCAGGCGATCCAAAGCCTCTCTTCTGTTTATTCTTTTCGTGATTCTGTCTTACGGACTCCTTGATCCCTTCGGCTACCTTAGCCTTTTCCACTAGGACTGAAAACTCACGCTCTTGTTGTGGAGCAATCAGTAACCTTAGATCATCCCTAAGTCCGTCCTCAAAGCGGATACAGTGTTCGTGCTCCGTTGACACAATTCCCCGAGCATAGCGGCTCAGCCTTAAAAATTCTACCTCATATTCCGACACTGACTTATTTCCCTGTACTAACCCCAAAAAAGCTTTCCTCTGAGTATCAGTGTAGCTGGTACCCACATACTTCTTTTGATAAGCAGTTTTAAAGTAATCCCACGTAAGATCATCTGCCGTGGCACCATCTCGAACCGTGAGCCACCACTGATATGCTTCATCCTTTAGAAGTTTACGCGCTCCTTTCAGCTTCTCCTCATTAGTCAGGTCAAGATCGTCCATGATCCTTTCCGTTGATTCCAACTAATATTCCGCTGCACTGGATGCCACACCCGACACACCCCGAAATACCTCAGCTCCGTTAGACCGGAGTCACTCGGGTATAGATTTTCGAGCTCCCAAACCTCTACTTGTTCCAGCCACCAGCTCAAGAACTCGCATGTCTGACTTTGCGATCATCGCCTCACCCCGGCCCGATCTGTTCCTCAGCTCCAAAAGTCGGAGGTGGTGGTGGCGGTGGTACTTCATTTTCAGAACCCTGACCCGACCTAACGGGTTCAGACACGGTCATCCTTCCCCTTCCGCGTCCACGACAGCCACGTCCTCTAGAACTCATCCTAACTATCGCGCTTTAATCTGATTAGAAAAATTTTATGGATTAGATTTGTTTCACTTTGTTATTCGCGAAGAAGTTTTATGGAAAGCTCAATAGGGATTCTTTCGATCAATCAAGGTTTTAAGTTCTCTATCCTAGTTCACACAGAGAAGAACATCCATTCCCTAATACCTTCCATACCTATTCACTCTTGGACCATACGTCTGTTTCTATCCTGTGGGTATTTTTCGTCATTTTTCTACAGGGGTATTTTCGTAATAAATCCGAGGAATTTTAAAACTTTACTAAATCAGGTCACTTTGAAATTTCCAAAACTGAAGGGTATTTCTGAAATTTTGTCATTTTAAAGTTATGGCAAAATTTTGGAAACCAGGGGTATTGTGGTAATTTTGTTAATCAGGGGTAATTTCATAAATTTCCAAAATCAGGGTATTAATTTGAAATGCAAAATTTTCAGTTACTTTTGCAAAGTAAAAAGATTTTTATTGAAATCAGGGTAATTCGGAAATTTTAGTACCAAGGGCATTTTAGTAATTTTGCCACTAGGGGCATTTTGGTAATTTTGTAAATCGAAATATTTTGAATTTTTTTTTCAAAAAAAATAAATTTTTCCTACTATTTGGAGAGTACTTAAACAATTTTAAAACTAGAGTTTTTATGAAAACATGGCTAATCCCTTTCGGGTTTTATTTATTGTTTAGCTTTATGACCGAAGTCCTTTTGGTTAGGGTGAACAGAAGCTACGCACGAGGTAGGATTCTGCGAAGAGGAGGTGAGTCACGAGACTCGCTTAAATACCAAGCTCTTAGGATCCAATCCTAGACATGCGTACCAAGGTTACCACACCCTAACTCAGCGACTTAGTCCTAGGTTTGTTCAATTAGGCTTTTAAAGTCTTATGTCCTCGTTTAGGGTAACTAGTCCTAAAGTTTAAAGTACTTATCACTATCTACGTTCCATGCTTCCTACCCTTCTACAGAAAATAATTCATACAGAAGTTAGGAGTACTTACCTGGGCGGATAGGTGCCGGAGACTCGGTGCCATGCTATTCAAAAACCAAAATATTTCACAAGGGCCTACTAAAACATTTTTGGGCCTTAGGCCCCCACAGCCGAGCTTTGAACTGGGCTCTGATACCAATTTGTACACCCCAAACCCGGCCCAAACACTACGACCAAATTTGGGTTGCTACCGAGAAAACATTTTGAAATCTTTTCAAAATCCGTTTTAAGTTTTGTCGAAAACCTTGTGTTTTCAAGTCTCTTGTTAAAAACCATACTTAGGTTTATTTTTAAAATATTCATTAAGCCAGATTATTCTCGATTCAGGTGTACCCGATGGCACGATAAACATTTTGCGTTTGGATTTTAAGAAAACATGTGTACTTAACTTAATATTAAGAAATAGTTTAAACAGATTATTCCAAAACATGAAATAATAAAAAAATGAATCTAGGAGGCCTTATTACAACTTGGTTAAAAATTCAACCGATAATAAAAATAAAATAACTAAAATTAAAGTTCATTTAAATCAAAGTCCACTGCATGGCCACCTCGAGTCCATCCGGCTCCACATCCGCGATCTACATGTCACTGAAAAAATAAAGGGAAGGTGAGTCACCAAGACTCGATGATGTAACCCTTCCCCCGGTTTAATACCACATCATACACAATTTATAACAAATTAACATGCATTAAGTCATGCACCCAACCTAGCCATCCAAACGCCTTTCTCTACCCCGTGTGGTACCAAACCACTGGTGGTGCCAAACCACTGGTGACTTAAAGTCACAATTGTGATACCAAATCACTGGAGGTGCCAAACCTCTGGTGTCCGAAGACACAAATCGAATGATGGGGCCAACCCATCGTGTGATACCAAATCACTGGCGTCAATCCCTTAATATCGTGCGTGGGGCCAACCCCTTTGTGGTGCTAAGCCACTTGGGACGGGACGCTATGAGGTGCCAAACCTGCGGAGGTGCCAAACCTCCGTAACCAGTAGTCACAATGTGGTACCAAACCCACGGTGTCCGCGTCGACACGAATATCACCGCCTCCTCTCATCAACCCACATCAAATAATTATATAATGAAATTCATGCCAACATATATTTAATCACATATATCGATTTATCATCACCATATGCCACGCAGCGTATCAAATATACCATGCTTCCCAAAAGCATCATATAATAACTCATAATCAACAAGGACTTACGAATCCTTGCTTATACCATTCATGGTATTAAATGCGAATCTACATAGATTCGATTAGCACACAAAAACAGATTTAGTACATTAATTAGTTATAAAGTGTGTATGTACACACTGTCACCACCGAATGATCTAAATCCGAAAAGATAAGTCGGCCACACCGGATCTCTCCTGTACCTATATTACGCTAACCATAGGATTAATACTATGGCCTATTCGGCTAACCCAAACAAATCTAAAGGGTTATCTTGTGAACCCGAATCCTTACCTTTACCCCTTTTTGCTACTAACCACAGCACTCGATTCCCGAATCTGCTTCGCCAACTACCATCGATTAGTAAATAAAGCTAATAGCCTTCGGCTTAATCGAATATCAATAAAAAATGTAGATCCCTACCACCTTACCCCAAAACTGGTTGGTCAATGATGATGGACTTACTTGCTTGCTTCCAACTCCCGAAGTTCCTAAAAGTTGATTTCAACACCTTTTTATTTCGGCTTTCCTTATTAAACCAAGTTGACAAAAGCAGAGGAACATGAGAGGAGAGTTTTCGGCACAACTTACCTTCACCAAATCGATTGACAAAGAGGATCTGAAGAGATTTATTCTTCTTCCAATATTCGGCCAAAGTGCTATAGAATAGGGGAGGGAATTTTCGGCAAGGTCAAGAAAAAAAAGGAGGAAAAGAAATAAAATAAAAGGTTGAGACTCAAGAGAGCATTCGGCTGTCAATGAAAAATTAAGGGAGCACAAAAGCAAATTTCGGCAAAGGTATGTTGTTTGGGTTTTTTTGATTTCAATGAAGAAAAATGGGAGAACTCACTTTGAAGACTCCAACATTCGGCCACTCCTACAAAAGCTCATGGCCACTAATTCAATCCAATTTGAATTAGTCAATTCCCTTACTTATCACCTAACCAATTCAAATTAAATAAAATAAAATCTACCCTTTTTATCCATTATCACCTCTTCCAAATAAAATACAAAATAACCTAATATTTATCCCCCCCCACTCCAGCCGAATCCTACAACAACCCATCCACTTAATCAAAAAAAAAAAATATCTATCTACTATCCTTTAACCCATCCCTTATCACTTCCTTAAAATAAAAATAAAATAAAATAAAAAAATAATACTAATACCATCCCTCCAGCCGAATATGAAGAATTTAAAACAAATTTTATCCTTATCTCAATTGAAGATCCCATGTGCAGGCCAATTTCCACTTTGGCGCCAGCATAAAAAAAAATAAAACTCCAATTGTAATTCCCGTGACTCGAACACTAGACCATACTAACGCAGCCCCCTACAACGCCCCTTGCCATCTTTCCCATTTGACTTTCATGTCAAATAACCACAACATTTATTTTTAAAGCCTCCCTACTTAAGCCCATCACCCTAAAATAAAATTAAAAACGCAAACTGCTGCTGCTGCCATTCGAACCTACGCCCTCCCTGGAACCATAATCTACAGCCAACGCCCCAGCCAATTTGCCAATGCGCCATTTGTGATATAATCCCCCCCAAAACCTCTTTTAAGGCCTCCTTCGTCAGCCCCCTTATCTCACGCCAAAACCAAAAATAAAATGCCACTTGCTGCTGCCGTGCCTTGAACCCAGGCCATTGCTGGCGTTACTTCCAGCCCTTAAGTGGCGCATGGGAGCCACTTTGCCAAGGCCTTTCTTGTGCCATAATTCGCCCAAATTTTTATTTAAGCCCTATCTCACCTAGCTCCCCCCCTTTTAGGTACTAAAAAAAAATTTCAACACTAGGTTAGGCCTAACTCGGGTTTAATTCTAGACCCTAGAACACGCCAAATAAATCATAATATTTATTCTTCAAGCACACACATGGGAAATTAGCTAAATTACAAACAACCCCTAATTTAGGGTGTTACAACAACCCAAGGGTATTTTCGTAAATCTACTCTATAGGGGTATTTAGGTAATTTTGCAAAACAGAGGTACCTTGGGATTTTTTTAAATCAGAGATGTTTTGGTAATTCTGCAAACCAAGGGTATTCTGATAATTTCACAATTTGGGGCTATTTTAGGAATTTTACAAATCTAAGGATGTTTTGGTAATTTTCAAACTAAGGATATTTTGGTCATTTTCAAAACAGGGGTATTTTAGTAATTTTACAAATCTAAGGGTATTTGGTCCCTCTCGGGTTTTAGTTATGAACTTTGGCCCATTAACAAGTTCTTGCATCTAAAGTGAATAGACACTATGCACCAGGTAGGATTCCAGAGAAGAGGAGGTGGGCCGCTAGGGCCGCTTAAGTACCAATCTCTCCCTAGATCCAATCCTAGACATGCATATGTCCGTTGCCACACTCTAACTCAGCCACTTGTCCACGAACATGTTTAATTATTAGAAAGTCTTATGTGGTTTAAGAGTTGTTCAGTACTAAACCTAAAGTCCATTAAACCCTATCATACTAGTCTACGTCCCCATAAAGCCCATCAACCCATTTCACGTTCATATAACCCATAATGGCCACATCACATTTTTATGGCCCACTGGCCCGAATCTCAGTCATATGGCCCATTAGGCCCAAAACAAATCCAGATCATGTAACATGCATGCCTAACCCAATTCATATAATCAAATTAATCCATTTCATCAAACATAGCGTCAGGGCCCACCGGGCCCATTTAGCCACTTTCGGATTTCCGGCATTGTCGACATCATGTGTGTGTAGTGTTTGTACACACCTGGTTACCGCGACATGCTATTCTATCCTTAGCCTTGAACCTGCAACCAACTAACCTTCAATCAACCACTCATACTTAATTAAAATATTTACTCAAAACCCGAAGCCTTACTGTAACCTTACCATGTGCGACCGGGTTTTAATATCCTTTCCTTAGCTACTAATCACGAGTATCCTCTAGATCTACACTCACACATACATCATTAAAAATTTGAGTGACTCATAATCCACACAAGTCACCCCTATAGATCACACACACATTTGGCCATTCACTTAATCCACCATCGAGTTGAGTACACTTACCCTTGCTAACGATCCTACCATGCTTGCGATCATTGAACCTTATCCTTGTTATCATAGAGTTAACGACAGGACAGTTAGATAGCCTTTCAGCTTATAACAAAACGTACAAAAGAGGTTAACCGAATACTTACCAAATTCCTTTCGATCCTACGGCCTAGACAGCTATTAACTTGATCCGGCTTTCAACACTTGACTAATAGTAGATAATAATCGATCTATGATGGGGGAAAACAACAAGGGTTTGGCACAAATAGGAATTTCGGCAAGGAAAAAGATGGTGATAATTTGGCAAAAAAAAAGATTCGACTATAGGAGATTTCGGCAATTGCGAGAATTTGGCTACGAGAAAACCGATTAAGGGAAGAAAAAAAACACTAACGAAAGCTCAAAGAACCTTTTAAAGCATTCGGCCTCTCCTTTTATAGCCACCGGCCGAATACTCATTTCCCCATAGTCCCATTCGGCACCAATTCCTCCCTCTCCTCATCTCCTAACTTTTCTCCTGATAACACCTTAGCCTTATCCGAATTTTCCTCCATTATCAGTTACCCTTACCACTCAAACACTCCAACGCAAGAGTTCATATTCAACACAACTCTGGCCATCCACGTATGCAAAATAAAACACTCCAAAAATACCAGTCCTAATGCTCGAACCTTGGACCTCCTCAGCTGACAACACACCACCTTATAGCTCCCCAAGTGACGCCACTTGCCACTGGACCACGGGCCCACTTGTGTCCTATTTTCCCCTTTATCTGCTTAAAAGGCCTAATGCCTGAGACTAGGGTCCACTAAAGCAAGGAAAAATAAATTTTTCCCTATGATCTTCCCTATCACTAAGACTTCAAATAATATCGATAATACCTTAAAATTAATATTCTAAGCACTACTCATACATGCCAACTTCAGCGCACAGAAATTTAAAGTTTCGGGATTTTTGGGGCGTTACAACTTGGTTATTGCCATTCTCTTATTCTCAAAAATTTTAAACACTCCCATGCCCAAGGCCCAATAGGCCCAATTCTACTAGGCCCAAATTCAGGGCGTTATATGGTCTGTCTCGATCCCGTCTAGAATAACCCACAGTAGCCTTTGCACGGCTAGAGTCATCTCAAAATTCCTTTGATGCTAATTAGAAAAACTTACTTGGGAATCTCTTACGTGCATCTCTAGCTTCCAAGTCAGCTTTTCTTTTCTCTTTTCCGAGCTCTTCAACTTTGCATGCTCGTTCAACAAGTACAACGAACTCTTTTATTTCAAGAATCCCGACTAATAGCTTGATGTCTTCATTCAATCTGTCTTCAAATCTTTTACACATTATTGCTTCAGTCGATACACATTCCCGGGCATATCTACTAAGTCTCACAAATTCCTGCTCATATTCTGTTACGGTCATACGGCCCTATTTCAACTCAAGGAATTCTTTGCGCTTCTGGTCAATGAATCTCTGACTGATGTAATTTCAGAATTCAGTCTAAAAGAACTCCCTGGTAATCTGTTCTCTCGGAACTACAGATATTAGTGTATTCCACCAATGATACGCAGAATCTCGAAGCAAGGATACAACACATTTAATGCACTCATCAGGTGTACAGGATAAAAGGCTTATTTAGCCTCATTCTCATGGCTACTCGAAATCGACCTAAAATCAGCCGGCACTGCCCCTGAGCAGGAGCAGGTGCATTACTTTCTACATCATCTGCTAAGGCTTGATCGGAATCCATTTACTATATGAAAACACATTTCAATTGTCAGGAATTATCACACTATCGTAGTTTATAAATATGGCATGTATAGCTAGACTTACAAACACTACGTTAATCCTAAAATCGACTAAATCGTAGCTCTGACAGCAATAAAATGTAACAGACCTAAGCCGTAACCATTGCCGGATAGGGTTAAGAGGCGTTACAGGACATATCAGAACTTTTGTAGTCATTTCACAAATTTAACATTCGCCATCATCATATCATATCAACTCATTAACAAAGAATCCTTTTAAAAGGTCTACGAGATCATAAACATGTATTGGAAAAGGGTCAGGACTAAACCAATCACATAAAAGTTTTTCAAAAACTTAACATTTTCAAAGTTAGAGGTCACACGCCCGTGTGGGTAGGCCGTGTGCTTCACACGGCATCAGACACACCTGTGTGTCCAAGTTGGGGCAAAACAGGGCATACATACTGACTTGTCCACACGGCTGATGACACGCCCGTGTGCTTGACTCGTGGGCAACACTAACTTAATTCACATGGCATGTCACACGCCCGTGTGTCTGGCCCGTATGTGGGACTGACTTGATTCAAATTACAATATTAAGGGACACGGTCGAGACACATGTACGTGTGCTCAACCGTGTGGGCAAATATAGGCCATTTGCTTGGCCAATTTACCTCCCAAATTTTGGGTCAAACCTACAAGCATCAAACCAATAAAATTTCATACCTCAAAGGCATCCAAATCATACCAAAACATGCAAAATTTAACTCTCAACATCATCGTTCATTTTTTTTATGCAAATCTAACTCAAACATATCAATTCAAAGTATCAATCAGACATCAAGAACATATAACTATTACTTCATCTAACCAATTCAATTCATAGCAATTTCTCATCATTGGCATATCCAAAATCAACCATGAACTCACCTATATATGTACCATTTCATTTAGCTACTTATGAGCACACTAATACTTACCAACTTATGCATCAATAAGCATGAACAAAACTCGTTCATAAACACATCCATTAACTAGCCATATCACATGGCCATTCTTACACATCACAAAACATATTCTAAGTTTTTTAGACTATACATGCCATACTTTAATATTTACATTTTCAAAAACTACAAAAATATAGTTTGATAGTGTGGTGATGATCCTCGACGATCCCCGAGCTTCCCATAGCTTTAATGATCTGTAAAACAATGAACAAACATACACACAAAGTAAGCTATCATAGCTTAGTAAGTCAGAAGCAAATAATTTACACATAAACTATAACACCCCTAACCCGTAACCGTCGCTGAACTAGAGTTAAAAGGCATTACTAATCTTTTTCGTACATTACATATAATTTTACAACACAGAGTCAATCATCATTGAAACATATCAAAATATAAACATATAGTTCCTTAATGAGGTCTACGAGACCTTAAACACGTGTTAGAAAAGGGTCGGGACTAAACCGAACACATACAAAAATTTTTAGAATTTTAAAGATTTTTCATAACTGCAGAGGTCACACGCCTGTGTGGGTAGGCCGTGCGCCTCACACGGCCTCTGACACACCGTGCATCCAAGCCGTGGCAAAATAGGGCATACATACTGACTTGTCAACACGGCCTGAGGCATGCCCGTGTGCCTTACCCATGGTCGACACTGACTTGCACCATACGGCCAGTCACACGCCCGTGTGTCTAGGCCGTGGTCGAGTCTGACTTGAAGCAAATTTATAATTTTAAGAGACACGGTCAAGCCACACTCCCATGTGCTCAACTGTGTGGGCAATTATAGTCCATTTCTAAGGCCAAACTTGCCACCCACACATAGAATCCCCTACAAGCCTCAAATCATATGCATTTATACCTCAAATGGCAACCAAAACATGCCAATACAAACACCAATTAATCATCAACTATACCATCTATATCCATACTCAATTTCCACTCAAATAAGTCCATTCAAAATACCAATTTCACATACCAAAGCATATAAATCAAGCATCATATAATCCATGCCACAAGTTCACATTCAAACCACAATACTCATCAACCATTTAAGCGTGAAACATACCATTTCCATTTTCACTACCTCATGCCATATTCATCATTTCCATATCTCATAGATAAAAACCAAAATCATTCAACTTCCAAGCCAAATCACATGGCAAGGTTCAAACATTTCAAAACATGCATTATTAACTAGCCTATACATGCCATATTCAAATTTACACATCTTTCAAAAGTACCAAAATAGATAGCCGATAGTGTGATTGAGTCGCTGACGATCCCCGGATCCGAGCTAGCTTTATTGACACTGTAAAATATAGAAATACATCATATAGTAAGCTTTTAAAGCTTATTAGGTTCGTAATATAATACATATTACTTAAAAAAAAAACATCAATACATAAATAAACCATCACTTAATAGATTCACAACTAAACACGATATCATCCTTCACCCTAGACTCATACATCCATCTATTCAACCTTAAACAATATCATCAACCATATAGATTCGAAACATACCTTTGCCAACGCTTAGTTAACAAACGTTCTTGCTATTCAATGCTCGAAACTATAATTTATTCACTGTTCACTATCTTTTCAATTCAATCGCACACTTAGTGCCCAATTCATAGCCGAAGCTTAAATAACATCGCACACTTAGTGCAATAATATAAAACCGAACTTAATTTGGTATCATGCACATAGTGCCAATCAAAAGGCCGAAGCTTCTATTATTTCGCACACACGTGCTAATCATCTCGGTCTTATTTCCAAATACGCACACTTAGTGCCACCTAACTCGATTCCAAACATAGCATTACTAATCCAATAATCACATAACTATTCATTTCATAGCATTTAAACATAATTTAAGAACACATATTATATCCTAACTTACCTCGGATGTTGAAATAACAAAATAGTCGATTAATCGAGCACTTTGTCTTTGCCCCGATCTCGATCCGAATCTCTCATTTCTTGGTCTATACATATTCAAATTTAACTTAGTCAATTACCAATTCATTCAATTTAGTGCAAACATACATATTTAAGGCATTTTACAAAATAGCCTTACATTTTCACATTTCGACACTTTAGTCCCTATTTCATAAAATCATCAAATACACATAATTTCATTTCATCCATGCCTAGCCAAATTTTCCCAATGCTCATACAAGCCCATATATTTCATTTATTTCACATTTTGTCCCTCAAAATATTATTTTCATAATTTAGCCCAAATTACTCAATTTCACCAAAAGTTCCAAGACAAAATATGTTAATCTTTCACATATCTTTCATATTTCATTATCAACTAACACATAGTTCAAGCATTCATCAATGGCATATCTCAAAATCACCATCAAATTCTAAAATTAAAGCATGGGATTGAAAGAACATGAAGCAACAATTACAAAAACGTAGAAATTATCAGAAATCGAGCTCAAAACATACCTTGATTGAGCTTAGATAATGGCTGAAACCTAGTTTGCTTAACAAAAAAAATGGTGTTTTTCTCCTTTAACATTCGCAATAGCCATTAAAATGATGAACAAAATATTTTTTTGTTTTAATTTAATGACATTATTTACAAATTACAAAATTACCATTAATGAAAGCATTTAAAATTCATGTAATATATGGCCATTTATGTACATTACCATCCACTCACTTATGAAATGGTTTAATAACAACATAAGGACTCCTCATTTAGAAAGCCATGACAAATAAACACTTTAACAATCAACACACAGCTTTTACATTTTATGCGATTAAGTCCTTTTTGCAATTTAAGCACACAATCTATAAAATTTTCACACAGAACTTTCACATATGCTCAATCACATATTACAAACACCAAAAATAATATTAAAATATTTTTTGACCTCAGATTTGTGGTCTTGAAACCACTGTTCTGACTAGGGTTTAAACCGGGCTGTTACAACTCTCCCCCTTAGAGATTTTCATCCCCGAAAATCTTACCAGTGAATAGGTTTGGATATTGCTCTCTCATAACATCTTCAGACTCCCACGTAGCCTCTTCAACTCCGTGTTTATGCCACAACACTTTCACTAAAGATATTGTTTTGTTTCTCAACTCTTTGATCTCACATGCCAAAATTCGAACCGGTTCTTTACTATACGACAAATCTAACTGAATCTCAACCTCAGTAGGAGTAATTACATGCAATGGATTAGATCTGTATCATTGAAGCATCGATACGTGGAAAACATTATGAATTTTTTCTAATTTAGGTGGCAACAACATTCTATGAGCAATCGGTCCAATTCGTTCAATAATCTCATACGGCCCGATGAACCTCGAACTCAACTTGCCTTTTTGTCAAATTGAAGTATTTTCTTCCACAGAGACACTTTTAAAAATACCTTGTCACCAACCTCAAACTCGATATCTTTTCGTTTCAAGTCTGCATAAGACTTCTGATGATCTGACGCTGCTTTCAAACTGCCACGATCTCTTTTATCAAATCAACTCCGTGAATCTTATTCTCACTTAGCTCAGTCCAATACAATGGAGTTTGAAATTTTCGATCGTAAAGGGCCTCATACAGTGCCATTTTAATGCTAAATAGAAAACTGTTATTGTACGTAAACTCAATCAAGGACAAATGTTTTTCCCATGTGCTTTTAAGCTCAAGAATACAACATCTCAACATATCTTCAAGAATATAAATGATCCGATTGGATTGTCCATCCGTTGCGGATGAAATGTAGAACTGAAATGCAAATTTGTACCTAGAGCCTCTTGTAATTTCTTCCAAAACCATGAGGTAAATCTCAGATCTCTGTTAGATACAATAGATAGTGGTACTCCGTGCAATCTCACAATCTCAGCAATATACAATTCGGCTAACTTTTCAAGTGAATAATCTGTTCTCGCCGGAACAAAATGAGCTGATTTCGTCAATCTGTCAACTATCACCCAAATTGCATCTTTCTTTCTCGGAGATAAAGGCAATCACGGCGCAAAGTCCATCGTGATTCTCTCCCATTTCCACTCAGGAATCATAATCGGTTGCAATAAACCGGATGGAACCTGATGTTCAGCTTTAATGTGCTGACAAACTAAACATTTTTCAACAAACTATGAGATATATTGTTTCATACCATGCCACCAATAAAACTATTTTAGATCGTTATACATTTTTGTACTCCCCGGATGAACAGCCAAGCGACTACTATGAGCTTCATTCAAAATCATCTGAATCAACTCTAAATTCTTCGGAATACAAATCATCGTTATCAACTCGAAATTCTGAATCAAAATTCAAACCACATTGAGCTCGTTTTGTCATCATCTCATCATTACTTTTCTGGGCATCACAAATTTGACATATAAACATCGGCCTAACTTTCAACTCAGCCAAAATCGAACCATCATCACATAAATCTACCTGAGTACTCATTGCTCGCAAAGACCATATAGACTTTCGGCTCAAAGTATCAGCAACAACATTAGCTTTATCTGGATGATAATCAATTACTAATTCATAATCTTTTAGTAATTCTAACCATCTCCACTATCTCAAATTCAATTCTTTCTGAATCATCAAGTACTTTAAGCTCTTGTGATCAGTATAAATATGACATTTCTCATCGAATAGGTAGTGACGCCAGATCTTCAATGCAAACACAATCACGGCTAATTCAAGATCGTGTGTTGGGTAATTCTTTTCACGCAGTTTTAACTGCCTCGAAGCATAAGCACACAGCCTAAACCATTCAACAATACATCATTGCAAACTATGAATTCTTTACCCGATTCATGTTGAACTAACACTGGCGCCTTTGTTAACAATGCTTTCAACTGTTCAAAACTCTGCTGGCACTTTTTTGACCACTCGAATTTAATATCTTTCTGTAACAACTTCGTCAACGGAGTCGCAATCATCAAGAAGCCTTTTACGAACCGCGTATAATATCCCACTAGTCCCAGAAAACTACGGACTTCAGACACATTTCTCGGGGGCTTCCATTCTAAAATAGCTGAAATTTTATTTGGATCAACTCTTATTCCCGCAGCTGATACAATATGTCCTAGAAAACCAACCTCATGCAACCAAAAATCACATTTGCTAAATTTTGCATACAATTGCTTTTCACGCAGAGTTTTTAGCACAATTCTCAAATGCTCGGCATGTTGCATCTCATCACAGGAATAATCAGAATGTCATCAATAAACACCACAACAAATTGATCCAAATACGGTCTGAATATCTGATTCATCAAATCCATAAACACTGCAGGAGCATTCGTTAGTCCAAAAGGCATAACTAAGAATTCATAATGTAACACCCCAAACCCGGCCCACGAGCCTTGACTGGATCTGGCATGTCACTACGGAAAACATTTGAAAAGATTTGACTTAAAGGTGAAAACATAAAATTCGTTGACTTTTGTAAAACCTTGTGTATTTAAAAATTATAAGTATTATAAAGTTGTAGCAAATTATCTGAATTAAAACTTTAATATAAGTTATTATAATATAAATTGATTCGAAATATTTTCCAATATTAGCTCAATGATAATGCAAACTTCAAAAACCCTAAATAAACTTTCCAAATAGTAACTTAATTTTTCAACCAACTAAAACATAATAATAAGCCTTAAAACTTTAAGGGGCTCTTATTACAATAAATACTTAATCCAAACACTGAAAATATAAAATACGTAAACAAATAAAATTAACTTCTGCATGGCCACCTTGGTATCCACTCCAACCCGATCCATGAATCACGATTACCTGCGATGATGGTAAAATAATTGGGTGAGTCATACAGACTCAGTGTGCAATTAGACCGCTGAATTCCACCCACAAATCAAACCACATATCAACCCTCATAACAGATAACAAGGCAACTTATTCGCATAATATCACGTCTTGGGCTTGACCCACATTCATACCTCTTATCAGATAACAGGGTAATTAACCACATGATTTCCACATATCGGGCTTAGCCCGTTTCCACACTGATCCACATTCATATATTGGGCTTGGCCCGTAATCACATTAAATATCATAATGCCACACATAATCATGCAAAATGCACCCAACCCAACCTAGGGTCCATCCTCTACACACCCCCGTATCCAGCCACCACACACCAGGGAATTACTAAATCACCCTCCAACCGCTACACACCAATTATGGCAATTAATGCCGTCCATGATGTAGCTCGTAGCTAACCACGATGAGGCACATAGCTACTCATCAAACTACGATATGGCACAAAGCCTATATCAACCACGATGGGGCGCAGAGCCACTCATCATGCCACATGAACTTAATCACAAGAAATCCACAACGCGACCTCAGTTAGCGCCAATCCACAATGTAGCTCAAGGCTAACACCAAACCACGTACTCGAAGTACACCCGTACCTTCTTTCATATTCATATCCCATCCCATGCACATGCAACATTTAATAATGACATGATAATTAATGCATGTACATGTTATTCATCCAGCCATATTTTCACAGATATTTTCACATACATACATTAACAACCACAATTCATCAGATTCGATACAGACTTGATTATCGCCATACCCCTTAAGGATATCTATTTCATATTTGTCACTGCACTTATTAGAAAACACATAACACATGCAAATATCACATATATCCCAGAAAATAGTAGGCTAACTACATACCTGATAACTTGAAGTACTATACTCTCGATCCCGATGCTATCACTAAGCGAAACTACCGCTACCTGGCTATAGCTCTCCCCTGCTGCTGGCCTACACCCCGGTGGCCAATCTCGCACTGCAGAGATGGATCTCCTCTTAAACTTTGAAATAGGAGTTATCCCTTTACCTTCTTGACTGGTTCCCACGTTCATCGAAAGTCACTTAATCAGGACAACTGGTTAATCATCAATATACTAGATCTTAATCGAATAAACCACAACTTAACATCCTTACCAAAAAGAACTCGAAACCCGAGACTTCTCCTTTGTCTCTGTCGATTTGGCCCTAAAACATCCTAGTTAGAATCGGCTAACTTAAATACAAAAATGGCCAATGGCCGAATACCATGAATCACTTACCTTGATGTTCCAAAACCCGAGAGATCTCCTTTAATGTTCCTTAACGTTGGCTACCTTCAACAGAAACACATAATATGGCTTAAAGCATATTCGGACACTCCTAAGGCCTAACCACAAAATTTCGGCACACTAATAGAAAAGAACCCAAACTGATTAGGATAGAAAATACTTACCACTACTCAAGCACCCTCAGAGAAACGGCTTCTAGGTCCCAAAGAGAAAGAGTTTCGACACTTAATGGTGAAGAGAGAAAACGCAAAAGTGAAGAGGGTCTAATGATTAAAGAAATCGGCCATGGATAGAAATAGATCAAAGTTTCAGCCTTGTCAAAGAGATGGAGGAAGTGTGGAGCTTAGTTGATTTCGGCAATGGTGCACAATGGGGGATCCGGCTATGACTCTTAATGATAAAGGGCATTCGGCTTCAAAGAAATAGAAAGGAATTTGGGTTGAAAGAAAATAAAGAAGAAGAGGAGATGGTAGAAGAATTTCGGCACAAAAATGAATGCTTGCACTAAATGTAATTCGGCACTACTCCCCCCTTCATATGACTGAAAATACCAACCCAAGGAGCCCCTCATTCGGCCATCACTATGTCCCTTATCACATCCCAAATTTTCCTCCTATATTTCCTCTTTAACACTCATTCAAAAATAAACAAATAAATCTACAATTATCTTCTATCTACCAACTTAAAAAAAATCAACCTTTATCAAATATCCTAGCCGAAATTTAAAACAAAACCAAGCCTCCTCCTCATCCATTTGAAAGTCCCAATTGCCGTCCATCACTTCCCTCTCCCTAACGCAAAAATAAAAGCTCCCAAGTGCTTCTCACGTTGCTCGAACCAATGCCCTTGCCCACTACATATGGCGTCACCTACCATGGCCCTAAGTGGCGCCTTCAAGCCACTTTACCAAGGCACTCTTTTTGTCCTAAACTCCACCACAATTTTCCTTAAAGCCTCCTTCGCCTAGCTCCCCCTTTTAAGACTTAAAATACAATATTTTTCCAAAGCTTTATCTTGCATCCGTGGGTTCTCAAATCCCCTAAAACTCATCCAAACATGCACTAAGCCCACTAACACTTGAATTATGCACTAAATGCATAACCTCTAAATCCCGGATGTTACACATAATGTCCGTACCTTATTCTGAAAGCATTCTTCGGTACATCTGATTCTTTAACTCTCAACTGATAGTAGCCCAATCTCAAATCTATCTTAGAAAACACTGTAGCACCCTTCAGCTGATTAAACAAATCATCAATACGTGGCAAAGGATATTTTTTCTTTATCGTCACTTTGTTCAATTGTCGGTAGTCAATACACATCCTCATAATACCATCTTTCTTTTTTAGGAACAACACAGGAGCACCCCAAGGTGAGAAACTCGGTCGCGCAAATCCTCTATCGGTCAACTCTTGCAACTGAGACTTCAACTCTTTCAATTCTGTCGGTGCCATTCTATACGAAGCTATTGAAATAAAAGTCGTCCCCGGCACTAAATCAATACCAAACTCAACTTCTCGTATTGGAGGTAATCCCGGTAGTTCTTCAGGAAACACATCTAGGAACTCGCATACTACAGGTACAGATTCAACTTTCTTTTTAGTCACTTTTGTATCTATCACATACACGAGATAAGCTTCACAACCCTTTTTCACATAATTCAGAGCTTTCATCGAAGATATAACAGCCGGTAACCCATTCAAATCACTGGATTCAATTCGAATCATCTCACCATTCTGGTTTCTCAAATCAATACTCTTTCTTTTACAATTCACAATAGCATTATATAAAGTGAGCCAATCCATACACAAAATTATATCAAATTCATCGAATGGTAGTAACATCAAATTAGCCGAAAAATAATTGCCCCGAAACAGTAACAGATAGTTCTTGCACACTTTATCAACCAAAACACACTTGCCTAAAGGGTTCAATACTTTAATCACGAATTCAGTAGACTCAACAGGTAGAGTCTTACTAGATACTAATTTCACACACACATAGGAATGAGTAGATCCTGGATCTATCATTGCAATCACATCAGTATCAAATAGAGTAAAAGTACCAGTAATGACGTCTGGAGATGACACTTCTTCTCGTGCGCGAATAGTATAGGCTCGGGCAGGTGCTCTTGCCTCGGACCTCATAGTTGTATCGGTAGTCCCTCTTTGACTTCCACTCACATTTCCAGTATTTCTGGGTGGTCTACCCCTAGTCTTCGTATTACTCGGTCTCGCACTCTGAACATTGTCTTTCTCAGCTAACTCCGAACAATCTCGAATGAAATGATCTCGTAATCCACATTTATAACAAGTTCTATTATTGTACTTGCCCCAACATTCTCCCACATGTCATCTTCCACACTGTCTACACTCAGGCTTGTTGCTTTTGGCACTTCCAACACTTGATTCAGTCATAATTTGAACTCTTGGACCAACACTTTGTCTCACCGATCTCTACCCGAATATCAAGACAAAACATTTGAGCGATTAGATGCGTCTCTGAATCTCTTTGATGGAGATTGATATGACTTACTCATTGATCTTTTTCTTTCATCTCTAACTTCAGAATCAGCTTTCTTCTTTTCTTTGCTAAGCTTATCGGCTTTACAGGCTCTTTCAACTAACACAACAAATTCATTCAAGTCAAGCATTCCAACCAGCAATTTAATGTCTTCATTCAGCCCTTCAAAGAAACGTTTACACATAGTAGCTTTAGTCGAAACACATTCTCGTGCATTCTAACTTAATCTCACAAATTCCCGCTTGTACTCAGTAACTGATATACGGCCCTGTTTCAACTCAAGGAATTCTTTACATTTCTAATCTATGAATCGTTGACTGATATACTTCTTCTGGAATTTAGCTTAAAAGAAATCCCAGGTAATCCTCTCTCTCAGAACCACTGCTGTATCTCTCAACAAGGAAACAACACATTTAATGCATTCATCAGGAGTCAACGATATCTCATCAAACACTCGAATGGTATTCTCGAGCCAGAACTCAGCTCGCTCAGCATCATCATCAATTGTGGCCCTAAACTCTTCGGCCCCACACTTTTAGATTTTATCTACAGGAGGTTTATTCAATCTGATCAGATCTACAACTTGTGGTTAACCGGGTACTTGTCGGGGTGGAGGTTGTGGAGAAACTGGATTCATTCGAGCGAACTCCGAAAACCACTCACTCATCATTTGGAAGAATGCTTGCCTAGCCTCTCCCTCTTGTTTACTAGCATTCGGTGCTATCCCTTGAGCGGGAGCAGGCGCATTGCTCTCGACATCATTAAGAACTGCTCGATTGGGATCCATTTACTATATCAAAACACATTTTTAACTGTCCGGGTTCATCACGCTATTGCAATTATATATATGGCATGTATAGCGAGACTCACACGCACTACGTTAGTCTGAGAATCGACTAAACTATAGCTCTGAAACCAATAAAATGTAACACCCCTAAACCGTAACCGTCACCGTCACCGGACTAGGGTTAAGAGGCCTTACTAATCTTTTTCGTGTATTTCATATCATTTTACAACACAAAGTCAATCATTATTGAAAAATATCAAAATATAAACATATAGTCCCTTAATGAGGTCTACGAGACCTTAAACATGTGTTAGAAAGGGGTCGGGACTAAACTGAACACATACGAAAATTTTCAGAGTTTTAAAGATTTTTCAAAACTGCAGAGGTCACAAGCCCGTGTGGTCGGACACGCCTGTTCATCTAAGATGTGGCAAAACAGGGCATACATATTAACTTGTCCACAAGGCCTGAGACATGCCCGTGTGCCCCACCCGTGGTTTACACTGACTTGCACCACACGGCTAGTCACACGCCCGTGTGTCCAGCCCATGGTCAAGTCTGACTTGAATCAAATTTACAATTTTAAGAAACACGGTCGAGCCACACGCCCATGTGCTCAACCGTGTAGGCAATTATAGGCTATATCTAAGGCCAAACTTGCCACCCACACATAGAATCCCCTACAAGCCTCAAATCATATGCATTTATACCTCAAATGGCAACCAAAACATGCCAATAGACACACCAATTAATCATCAACTATACCATATATATCCATACTCAATTTCCACTCAAATAAGTCCATTCAGAATACCAATTTCACATACCAAAGCATATAAATCAAGCATCATATAATCCATACCACAAGTTCAAATTCAAACCACAATACTCATCAACCATTTAAGCATGAAACATACCATTTCCATTTTCACTACCTCATGCCATATTCATCATTTCCATAGCTCATACATAAAAACCAACATCATTCGACTTTCAAGCCAAATCACATGGCAAGGTTCAAACATTTCAAAACATGACATATTAACTAGCCTATACATGTCATATTCAAATTTACACATCTCTCAAAAGTACCAAGATAGATAGTCGATAGTGTGATTGAGACGCTGGCAATCCCCGGATCCGAGCTAGCTTTACTAATACTGTAAAATAGAGAAACACATCATATAGTAAGCTTTTAAAGCTTAGTAAGTTCATAATATAATATATATTACTTAAATGTAACACCCCAAACCCGGTCAAAACGCTACGACCGAATCTAGCATGTCACAGGAAGAAAAATCTTGGAAATCCAATTTAAAATCCTGTACTGAGAAAACTTTTGCATATTAATACGCCTTTGATGAAGATTTAAAAACATTTGCTTAACTTAAGCCGTATTACAATTCAGATTTCCTAGTCAAGAATCGATTTTGAAGAAAAATTTCCTTAAGCAATCATTTGAAAATAACATCACGATTTAATTGAAGATTTGAATCAATTTGTACTCGAAACCCGTCATTAATTAACCCACTACTAAAATCATAAGAATTTAGAGTTGATCTTTTCGTGATTTTAGAAAATAACTGCTTTGATAATTCGTTAAACATGCCATAACAACTTTTTAGGAAAACCCAAATTAACATTTAAATGGCCTTATTACAATACCTAAAATCCAAATTAAAAATAGTAATAGTCCGAAATAATTATTAAAAATGAATTTACTCAAGACATTACGCATGGCCACCTCGAGCCCACCTCAGCTCCATATTCGCGGTCTAAGGATTACCTGTAAAATTTAATGGAGGGGGTGAGTCACCGAGACTCAGTGTGTAAATCCCCGTCCAGTTGAGCTTTGAGCTCTCACACCAATCATATATTAAGCATGTATGTAATGCAACCCAATCAACCTAGTATCCATCCTCCATATCTCTAGAATCTACCCAACTTTTGTGGCACATAGCCACTGGTGGTACCTAACCACTGGTGGTTCCAAACCACTGGTGACAAAAGTCACAGATAATAGTATGTGGGGCCAACCCACTTGTGGTACCAAACCACTAGTGACAATCCCTATTATCCATACATGGGGCCAACCCACTGTGGTGTCAAACCACTGGGACGAGTCACAGAAATAATATATGTGGCACCTAACCACTGGTGGTTCCAAACCACTAAGACTTAGTCACAAAATATAAGATGTGGGGCCAACCCACTTGTGGTACCTAACCACTGGTGACAGTCTAAAAGAGTTCATGTTTCCACCCTCTTCACATCATACCCCAATTTCATGTTCATGCTTAACAATATGGTATGATCATGCTTTCAATGTATAACAAACATTCAGTTCACTCAACATACATTAGTTGATAACAGAACATAGTAGAACTTACCTGGAATCCTCGATCTTACCTACAAGGGTAGCATAGTAATGCATACCATCACTTCGGCTTTTAGCCAAACATAGTCAATAACATAAATAAAATATGAAGTGTGTGAGAGTTACACACCTGAAAATACGTAACACAATGCTTTCTATGTCGACACTATTGCTAACAGACACAACTGCTATCTACCTACTATTCTGCTCAGAAGCCGGCCCACAACTCGGTGGCCGATCTCGGACTGCTGACACCGCTCGCTTCTTAAACTTAGGGATTGAACCCGAAGGTTTGCTTCCCTCCCCAACTTGAATGTTTCTTGTATCTATCAAAAGCCTCGGGCAATAAATCACTACGAAAGATATGATTTGAATAACCACCCAACT
Source organism: Gossypium bickii (assembly GCA_025503065.1). Lineage (NCBI taxonomy): Eukaryota > Viridiplantae > Streptophyta > Magnoliopsida > Malvales > Malvaceae > Gossypium > Gossypium bickii. The sequence continues at coordinate 89,221,696 of CP106711.1, forward strand.
AGGTTATGGTGACGAACCATAGATAAACCGATTAACATAACAACTAGGGAGAATCTTCTTACCTAAGTCGACTGAATCCAGAAGTTAAAAGGCTTGGTTTAAGAAGTTGATCGAACACCTATGCAAAAACCCAAGTGAGATTCGGTTGAATAGAGAATAGGTTAAAGGAGATGGCCTTTCGGCCAAATAGGAAACATGAGCCCTCCTTCCACCATTCGGCCAAAATACCAACACCACCACTCACTTTTGATTAACCCCCAAAGATTCGGTACATACTGTTAAAGCAGAGAGAATTTGGCTACAAGGGAAAAAATGGAAAAACAAACTCAAAGAGGGATTAAGAAAGATGATTCGGCCTAGAGTAGAAAAGGAAAAGAAAAGAATGCAATAACGAACTTACCAACACCAAAGATGATGATTCGGCTAGAAACTAGAATAGAGGAGAAATAAATGCAAAAGCCGAAAATGAAGCAAAAGGACCTTGATGGAGACTTAGGAGTTTCGACAACACCAAAGATCACCAAAGAGAGGACAAGGTTAAGAGAAAAGAATGATAAGAGAGAAATAGGAAAAGAAGAACAGTGATTTTGGTTTAAAGAAAACAAATGAAAAAGGAGAAGAACAGGGATTTTGGTTATGGAGTTTTTGAGAACGGCTAGAAAAGAAGATGAAAAGAAATATGCAAACTTGGTCTTCTTAGTTTCGGCTACAAGTCATAGAGGAAGAAAATGATGGGAGTTGACTAGGCAAATTTCGACAAAAGAGAATAAGAATATCTAGGATGAAAAGCACACTCACAAATGCCAAAAAAAAAGAGAACATTAACACCCACAAGCTACTTAAGGCTACCAAAATTCGGCACTCACACCTCTTGCCAAAATCGAATGCTCCACACCCTCCTAGCACTCAAAACCGAACCTCCCCCTCATCCAACTTTCATGCGAAATTCGGCTAGCACTTCCCCTCTCCCCTCAAACACCTTGCCATCCCTTCAATCTCTCCCTGCCTCCACTCATTTGAAATATTTGAATAATTCAAACTCCTTAAATCCCTCTCTACCATCCACTTGAAATATTTGACCAAGCCTTACCTCTCTCCTCAAGAGTTTGATTGTCATCCAATCACCTCCCTAGCCTGAGCCAAAAAAATAACACTCCCCTGCTGACTGAGAGTTTCGAACCCTCTCTCTCACCCTTACCTTGTGACGCCACCTCCCCAGCATGCTAAGTGGCGTCCCCTTGCCACTCTTCCACTGCACTTCCTTGTTTCACCAAACGCAAACTAAAACTCCTTAAGCCCTATTCCTATTCGGCTATCCTCCTAAAGTGTCCAAAACTAAAACTTTGGCCAAGGTTCTGCTTAGCCCTGGGCCTTCCCGGAGACCCCAAATACACATAAACAACACATGGAGCATACCAAACACATAGAACCAAGATAAATGCAGAGCCCCTAAATCCCGGATGTTACATTAAAAATACAATATCAATACATAAATAAACCATCACTTAGATAGATTCACAGCTAAACATAATATCATCATTCACCACATACTCATACATCCATCCATTCAACCTTAAACATTATCATCAACCACATAGATTCGAAACATACCTTTTCCAACACTTAGTTAACAAACGTTCTTGCTATTCAATGCTCGATACCATCATTTAGTCACTGTTCACTATCTCTTCAATTCAATCGCACACTTAGTGCCCAATTCATAGCCGAAGCTTAAATAACATCGCACACTTAGTGCAATAATATAAAATCGAACTTAATTCGGTATCGGACACACAGTGCCAATCAAAAGGCCGAAGCTTCTATTATTTCGCACACACAGTGCTAATAATCTCGGTCTTATTTCCAAATATGCACACTTAGTGCCACCTAACACGATTCCACACATAGCATTATTAATCCAATAGTCACATAACTATTCATTTCATAGCATTTAAACATAATTTAAGAACACGTATTATATCCGAACTTACCTCGGATGTCAAAATAACAAAACCGTCGATTAATTGAGCACTTTGTCTTTGCCCCAATCTCGATCCGAATCTCTCCTTTCTTGGTTTATACATATTCAAGTTTAACTTATTCAATTACCAATTCATTCAATTTAGTCCAAACATACATATTTAAGGCATTTTACAAAATAGCACTCACATTTTCACATTTTGACACTTTAGTCCCTATTTCATAAAATCATCAAATACGTATAATTTCATTTCACCCATGCCTAGCCAAATTTTCCCCATGCTCATACAAGCCCATATATTTCATTTATTTCACATTTTAGTCCCTCAAAATATTATTTTCACAATTTAGCCCAAATTAATCAATTTCACCAAAAATTCCATGACAAAATATGTTAATCTTTCACATATCTTTCATATTTCATTATCAACTAACACATAGCTCAAGCATTCATCAACGGCAGATCTCAAAATCACCATCAAACTTTAAAATTAAAGCATGGGCTTGAAAGAACACGAAGCAACGATTACAAAAACGTAGAAATTATCAAAAATCAAGCTCAAAACATACCTTATTGAGCTTAGATAATGGCCGAAACCTAGCTTGCTCAACAATGGTGTTTTTCTCCTTTAACATTCAGAAATAGCCATTAAAATGATGAACAATATATTATTTTGTTTTAATTTAATGACATTATTTACAAATTACCAAATTACCATTAATGAAAACATTTAAAATTCATGTAATATATGGCCATTTATGTACATTACCATCCACTCACTTATGAAATGGTTTAGTAACAACATAAGGACTCCTCATTTAGAAAGCCATGACAAATAAACACTTTAACAATCAACACACAGCTTTTATGTTTTATGTGATTAAGTCTTTTTTGCAATTTAAGCACACATTCGATAAAATTTTCACACAGAACTTTCACACTTGCATAATCACATATTACAAACATCAAAAATAATATTCAAATAGTTTTTCGACATCAGATTTTTGGTCCCAAAAGCACTGTTCTGACTAAGGTCTAAACCAGGTTGTTATATAAACATTTTCATTAAGTCAACTAGCCAAATCAAAACAAACTTAACGAAATGTACATCTATTATGTTTACAACCTCAAATATTATCACATTTACATTAACATTATAAAATCAATAGCCAAGTGCACATATACTAAATAGCACATATAAATTTCCCTTTTATCATAACTAATTCATATATTCATCTCAAACACAAATACTTACCTTACTTTCATATTCATATAACATAGCACGTACCTGAATCTTTTACTTTGTTTTCACATTTGATTTTAGCTCGATAATGCCCTGTAACAGCCCTAGACCCGGCCCAAACATTATGGCCGAATCTGGTGAAGTCACATCAAAGGAATAATTTAAAACGACTTTGCTTAGTTAAAACTTAAGTTTAAGGCTTAGAAACCCAAAAATCTAAACAACTTGTTAAGTAATGATAAAAGCCCATGTTTTAAGTATTTCGAAAACCATGTTTAAACTTAAGAAATTTATTCAAGTTTACCAATTACGCCGTTGACAACATAAGGAAACCAAAATGTAAAGTCAAATGGAGATACAAGGCCTTATTACAAATGAAATAATTAACAATAAGTCATTCGAAAACAAATAAACAAAAACTTCTAAGTAACTTGTAGTGTGGCCATCTCTGAGTCCTCTCCCAAGTCGAGCCATCTACTGAGGATCTCCTGAAACATTTAATAAAAGGTGTAAGTTTCGAAACTCGGTGTGTACGACCCTTGGTAATCCAATCAACATGCAATTATCACATTGGACCTAAGCCCTATCAAAAACGGTGGTCTTGGGTCTTAGCCCACAATGACCTCATATTACATCAGTATCACATGAAAGCAACATTCCCATCCCAAATCCAACCCTGCACTCCATTTCCCTTTCAACCTTACACTCTTGTGGGGATATAAATATCAACCTACCCATCCCTACACTCCAAAGGTAGCACCAACAGCGGCACTACTCAAATGTTGCAGCAAGGCTGCTAAGCATATAATGGGCTTAAAGCCACCAGTGGATACACGATCGTCAAGTGACTATACGATCCTCACATATCTTCCTCCATATCATCAAACCCACCCAAGTGCAACATATATCTCATGAATGCAACATACACATTTTCACATATTTAGCACCTAGGGGTATTTTAGTCATTTCACTACCTAGGGGCATTTTTGTAAATCTACCCTACAGGGGTATTTTGGTAATTTTACAAATCAAGGGTATTTTGGTAATTTTGCAAATCAGGGGTATTTTGGTAGTTTTGCAATCCAGTGGTATTTCGATAATTTTGCAAATCAGGGGTATTTTGGTAGTTTTGTAATTTGGGAGTATTTCGGTAATTTTGCAAATTAAGGGTATTTTAGTAAATTTGCAAATCACGGGTTTTAGTTATGAACTTTGGCCCATCAACAAGTCCTTGTGGCTTGTAACACCCCTAACCCGTATCCGTCGCCGGATTAGGGTTACGGGCATTACTTAACCAAACACAAGTCAATGCACTTTATAAAAACTATTACTTTGATAAAGTGTGTACCAATTCATATATTCGCGAATAAACATGTATATTCCATCTAATATCAAAACAGTAACTAACATATCACAAATAATATCATTAACATCAACTAAAACTAATTACATTCAATTAGCAAATCACTATTCATTTATTCATTTTGCATCTTATAGCCGAATAAGTATATTAGCCTTATTCATCTTATATTAATCAAATAACTATACTTTTACTAATTTAATCAAATACACACCATATCTAGTTGTTCACAACAATACTTACCCATTTTAAACCTCATAACCGTATGCTTATAAACCTCCTATGAATAATATGAACTCCAAATCAAAACAATACTATGGTCGAATATTTGCAAATATACATACTTCAACTTATTCATTAATATAATACATTCATTAGTCACATACACAAAATATGACCTAATCTTTTCGTGATATGTATTGTAAGTACATATAAAACTAAGAAAAAGAATATTCATTATCCAAAAGGTACTATATACCTTATTCAAACCAAGCTTAAAATCTCAATTATCACATACATAACACAATTTGATATAACTTCCAAGTTCAAATTATAATGTATTCGAATATACCCAATAATAAACCATAATCAAGCATGACTAAGCCATATTCAATTAAATAAATTATCATCAATTTGCATCCACTTTAATCATAGGACATTCATTCGAAATGTAGAAATTAAATACCCTTTTAGAACTTCACGAAGCATACATACCAAAACATGTTTTATAAAGATCAAAATTGCACAAACATATACATCACCCCAAGCATAAACAAATCAACCCAAGCATAGATGTGAAGCCATATTCACATGGCATATATATACGTTATGTACAAAGTAACTCCAAAGAGAAAATAGCCTATACATGCCATAGTTTCCACAAGTTCAATTTAACAAAAAGGTACCAAATATAGATGATAGTGTGATTGACTTTGACGATGATTCCCGAGCTCGAACTTTAACTTCAAGATCTATAAAATAGTTACATAAACACATACGGTAAGCTATCATAGCTTAGTAAGTTTTAAGCAATGGTAAAAATATACAACTAGTCAATATGCTATTTAATCAATCCAATCATGATCATTAACTAGTTCATAAACACAAATGTGCATAATTTGTCCCCATTCAATAATCACCATTTTGAATAGGTATCAAAATCGAATGTTCACATGCCATTTTTCCATTTCAAAACAAGCTCAAAAATAAATGATTACTTCACATTAATATAATTTCATATACTAAAATAACTTACCTCAATGGTACTAAACTATTCATTTATCATGCATCGCTTACCTACGTATCACTTTTTGGTTAACTCCAATCACTAGTTTATATCCTTGAAAGGTCCAAAAATCCGCACACACAGTGCAACTCATGTAACGTATCGCACACTTAGTGCCGTTCCTTTCACAGTTCGCACACTTAGTGCCATGTGATCGATTTCGCACACTTAGTGCTTGGTTATAAGTTCACACACTTAGAGTAACACCCCTTACCCAAGTCCGTCGCCGAAACAGAGTACGAGGCATTACCAGACATGATTCAAACTACTATACAAAATTTAAAATGTAAAATCCGTATAAATTTAGAACTTTTTCCATACATAGTCGTCAATACCCATAAGCAAAATAATCATTCGTTATTACAAATAACAAAATAATTAAGCCTTCTATACATGCCATAATTCCCAAAATATTGTTTTCAAAATACCAAAAGAAGGCTGATAGTATGGATGGATCTCCGATGATCACCGAATCTCGAGCTAGCTTGATGACACTATAGAACAAGGAAAAGAAAAGAGAGTAAGCATATAGCTTAGTAAGTAAGTATATAAATAATTAATAATGGATTTATTAAGTGTACAAAACAACACAATCAAATCTAAAATCAATTTCATCATTTATTCAAGTTTGGAGCAAGCTATCTATTCGAGTCACAGTCACTAAATTATTGTTATTTGAAGCTACGAAATTCCAAATTAAGATCCGTAAATTTTCCCTGAAACTAGACTCATATATCTTATCACCATAAAATTTTCAGAATTTTTGGTATTGCCAATTAGTACAGTTTATTCACTAAAGATTCCCCTATTTCACTGTTTGACTACTCTGTCCACTTTTCACTACAGACAAATTTTATCATTATACAGAATTCATATGATGATAAAATTTGTTTCATTTGAAATAGACTCATTAAGGATTTCAATCATATAACTTATACCCCATAATTATTATTTTAGAAGTTTTAATGATTTTTCCAAGACAGAACAGGGGATCAAGTAACCATTCTGAACCAGTCTCACAAACATTTAAATATCTCAAAATATAAAGTTCCTTTACTTTCTATGTTTCTTTTATATGAAAATAGATCCAATACTATTTAAATAAATATCTCATACAAATTATAATTCAATTTCTACCATTTTTGGTGATTTTTCAAATTCACATCACTGCTGCTGTCCAAAACAGTTTTATTGTAAATTTTTGCTTTCTCTCACTTTAGTTGTATTCATTACTTACCTATAACACTCATTCAAATTTTCAATCACATATTGAGCATACTGCTCATACATTACACATACATATACATATACTTATCACTACAACATCTCACATAACTTCATTTAGTCAGTTTTCCCGTTGAACGCTTGGGAATAATAACAAATATACGGTGATTTCGCACACAGCCCACCTTTGAAATCGAAGCTCTCTTGTACACATAGTGGCCTTCACTCAGTACCACTCATGTGACCTAGCTCGATTGTACTCATAATTTTGGCTCTCTTGTACATATAGTGGCCTTCACTTAGCACCACTCATATGACCTAGCCTTCTCGTAGCTATCTTGTACACATAGTGGCTCACACCATATACCACACATGTGACCTAGCTACATATAGCTTTCTTGTACACATGGCGTACTCTCGGTACTACACATGTGACATAGCTATGTATACAAAATCTCTTGTAGCTCTCTTGTGCATATAGTGGCCTACACTTAGTACCACTCATGTGACCTAGCTACATGCCAATTACATCTTTCAATTCTGAAGGTTCAAATGGGAAATAACTCACTTTTTAACACTTTATTTCATTCTTTCAATAGTCAATTATGATTCAAAAATCAGATACAATACATTAAACATGCTGAAATATAAAACGTCAATAAAAATAATGAATTATTTACATACTACTTACCTCGGTGCAAAATATGGTGAAATTTGCAATTTAGTCCTTAACTTTTCCTTTCCCTCGTTCAAGATCGATTCCACGTTTTTCTCGATCTATAATAACACATTTAGCTTATTTAATATTTACAATATTTAATTCAATCCAAAAATCAAATTATGGCAAAATTACGTTTTCACCGCCTAACTTTCACAAAATTACGATTTTACCCCTAGACTCGAAAATTAAACTTCATCCTATTTTCTTACATTTTAGGACATGCTGAACATTTTTCCCTTCTATGGCAACATCAAATTCTCACTCTAACATGTATTTATGAACATTAGGTATTTTTACCGAGTTACCGGGATTCCAAAAACGTAAAGAACATGAAAAACGGGGCTTGGATTGACTTACTATGGAGCTTGGAAGCTTGGAAACCCTAGCTATGGAGTCCCCCCTTTAAGATTCGGCCTAAGGAAAAAGATGACAACCTTTTTCCCTCTTTTTCCCATTTAATTTCTTTTATTTGACATTTTACTAAAATACCCTTCATTAAAATTTTAGTTATTTCTACACATGCATCTCCATTTTTGTCCATGAAAATATAACGGTCTAATTACCATTTAAGGACTCTTACTTTAGATATTCACTTCAATTTAATACTTTAGCATCTAGAACTCTCATTTATCAACTTTTACAATTAAGCCCTAATAAGCAAATTAGACATGAAATTCATAAAATTTTCCATCGATACTCTGACACATGCATCCAATCAATCGGTAAATCATAAAAATTAATCAAAATAAATTTTTCTATCTTGGATTCGTGGTTTCGCAACCACTATTCCATTTAGGCCCTATTTCGGGATGTTACACTTAGTGCCTTTCGTAAACCTGTTATTCATTTGAATATACACTTATATATATATATAGTCTAATCCACCACTTCACTTACAAGTACATACATATAGGTATAACTTTATTATTCATACCCCAAAACTATGTCACATCCGGCCAAAGCATTGTCATATGACTAACACTTCCTTTGGCTATATTCATTTCCTAAACTAATATCTCCATATCCATTTACATCATTAACATATAACAAACATTTTACTCAATTAAATCCAACTTCCAACCAACATTACATTAAGCTAAATCATGATATTTCCCATGCCACATTCGACAATTTAAAATTAAGTCTATCACTTCACTTAAGCATGTACATTTTAATATAAAAATAATTCAATTTAATTCGATTGCTTAAAAACTTACCCCGGAAGTCGACGGATTAGGATTTCCCGGCTATTCGTTCAACTTTGCTTTTCCCCGATCCAATCCCGTTTTTTTTTGTTCTTGGTCTAAATAATTTCAAATTAAGCTCATTCAACATTTTTCACATTCAATTTAATCCAAAAACATATAATTGAGCAAATTACAATTTTACCCCTAACATTTAAAATTTTTACAGTTTAGTCCTTATTGCACAAATCACAAAATACTCAAAATTTGACTACCATTCTTTAGGGCCGAATTTTCCTACTCCAATTACAAGCCAATACAACTCATTTCTTTGAGATTTTAACCTCTAAAATTTTTCTTTTTACAAATTAATCTAAATCAGCTAACTTCATCAAAAATTCAAGAATAACATTTGTTAATCTATCACATACTATTTACATTTCATCACTAAACAACATGAACATCAACCTTCCATCCATGGCATCTCACGAAAATAACCACCAAAAAAATTTAAACATGGGCTAATTAAAACTCAAAACAACTATCTCAAAAATGTAAGAATTATTAAAAACCAAGCTAAATACTTACTTTAAATCAAGCTCAATAAACCAAATAGAACTAGGTCTCCCTTCTCTTTTTTCTTTAGTTATTTCAGTCACTTGAAGAAGAAAAGATGAACTCTTTTCATCTTTTACTTAATTTATTATTGTATCAAATTAAAATAATGCATTAATGTAAAACAAATATGAAAAATTGTCAATCACTATTACATGCAAATGATGGCCGGCACTACACTTAAATTTTGGCTAAATTGCACTATTAACACCTCACTTTAAGAAGCCATCTCCAATTTAGTACATATACCTTCAATCACCATATTTTCTTTTTATGCAATCTAACCCTTTTTTCTACAATTAAGCATCAAAACGATCAAATTTTAATACGAAATTTTTGTACACACAAATTCACATATAAATAACATAGAAAATAATATTAAATTATTATTCTGACTCAAATTCGTGGTCCTGAAACCACCATTCTGATTAAGGTCAAATTTGGGCTGTTACGACCCTCCCTTTAAGGGATTTTCATCCCCAAAAATCTTACCAGTGAATAAATGCGGGTAACGTTCTCTCATTGAATCTTCGAGTTCCCAGGTTGCTTTCTCAACACCGTGCTTATGCCACTTAACTTTAACCAATGAAATTTTCTTATTTCGTAATTCTTTCACTTCATGAGCTAAATGCGGATCGGTTCTTCCTCAGATGTCAAGTCAGGCTGAATCTCAATCTCTGCCAGGCTAATCACATGAGAAGGATCGGACCTGTATCGTCGAAGCATCGATACATGAAAAACATTATGAATTTTGTCTAGCTCAGATGGCAACATAAGTCTGTACGCAACTGGCCCAATACGCTCAATAACTTTGTACGGCCCAATAAATCTCGGACTCAACTTTCTTTTACGACCAAATCTAAGTATCTTTTTCCACGGCGAGACTTTCAAAAATACTCGGTCACCCACTTGAAATTCTATATCTTTACGTTTCAAGTCCGCATATGACTTCTGTCAATCTGACGCGGCTTTCACACTTTCTCGGATTACTTTTACTTTCTGTTCAGTAACTCTAATTAAATCAACCCCGTCTATCTTGCTTTCACTTAGTTAGGTCCAATATAGAGGTGTACGACATTTATGACCGTACAAAGCTTCATAAGGTGCCATTTTGATACTTGATTGAAAACTGTTATTGTATGCAAATTCAATCAAGGGCAAGTATCATTTCCACGTACCCTCAAACTCAAGAACGCAACATCTCAACATATCCTTGAGTATTTGAATAACACACTCGGATTGACCATCCGACTAAGGCTGAAAAGCTGTACTGAAGTGCAATTTGGTACCTAAAGCATCTTGCAGTTTCTTCCAAAACTGCGATGTAAACCTCAGATCTCTATCTGAAACAATAGAAATAGGTACTCCGTGCAATCGTACAATTTGAGATATGTACAACTCAGCTAACTTATCAAATGAGAAATCTGTACGTACCGGAATAAAATAGGCCGATTTCGTCAATCGATCAATAATAACCCAGATTGAGTCTTTCTTGCTCGGTGTCATCGGCAACCCAGATATGAAATCCATCGTGACTCGATCCCATTTCCACTCAGGTATCATGATCGGTTGAAGTAATCCCGATGGTACCTGATGTTTAGCTTTCACTTGTTGACATATTAAACACTTCGACACATAGTCTAAAATATCTCGCTTCATACCATGCCACCAGTAATGTTGTTTCAGATCGTTATACATCTTCGTACTACCGGGGTGAATTGACAACCTACTAGTATGAGCTTCATCACAGATCATTCGAATCAACTCAGGATTCTTAGGCATGAATATTCAGTTTCTAAACTGTAGACATCCTTCAGTGTCAATTTGAAACTCTTCAATAATCACACCATCATTAGTCATAGCTATATCCGCATTCATTGCACGTAGAGCAAATAGTGACTTTCGGCTTAGTGCATTAGCAACCACATTGGCCTTTCCCGGGTGATAATCAATCACGAGCTCGTAGTCTTTTAACAATTCCAATCATCGTCGCTGTCTCAAATTCAAATCCTTCTGAGTTATTAAATACTTTAGATTCTTGTGATCCGAATAGACATGGCATTTTTCACCGAATAGATAGTGACGCCATATTTTCAAAGCGAAAACTATAGCAGCCAACTCGAGATCGTGAGTCGAATAGTTCTTTTCGTGCGATTTCAACTGTCTCGAGGCGTAAGCTACAACTTTACCCTCCTGCATCAAAACACAACCTAAACCATTTAAGGATATATCGCTGAAAATTACGTACTCTTTACCCAATTCCAGCTAAACAAGCACTGGAGCATCCGTTAACAAACTTTTTAACTGATCAAAACTCTTCTGGCATCTCGTTGACCATTCGAACTTGACGTCTTTCTGCAACAGCTTTGTCATCGGAGCTGCAATCATTGAAAACCCTTTCACGAAGCGTCTATAGTAACCGACAAGTCCTAGAAAACTCCAAACTTCAGAAACATTTCGCGGGGGTTTCCAATCAAGTATAGCTGAGATTTTACTCAGGTCAACCCGAATGCCCGATGCTAAAACAACATGTCCCAAGAAACTAACTTCATTCGACCAAAACTCACATTTTCTGAGTTTCGCATACAACTGCTTATCACGTAAAATCTGTAATACAAGTCTCAAGTGTTAGGCATGCTCAGTTTTGTCACGCAAATAGATTAAAATGTCATCTATGAATACAACCACAAACTGATCTTAATACGGTCTAAATACCCGATTCATTAGATCCATGAAAATAGTAGGGGCATTAGTGAGTCCGAACAGCATCACTAAAACCTCGTAATGGCCGTATCTCATCCGAAAAGTAGTCTTTGGTACATCCGAGTCTCTAACTTGCAGCTGATAATAACCTAACCTCAAATCAAATTTTGAGAATACCGAAGCTCCCTTAAGCTGATCAAATAAATCGTCGATATGTGGCAATGGATATTTATTCTTATTGAGTTGTCGGTAATCGATGCACATTCTCAAAGTTCTGTCTTTCTTTTTCATAAATAGGACTGGAGCACCCCAGAGAGAAAAACTCGGTCGAGCAAAACCTCTATCTGCCAATTCTTCCAACTGAGTTTTCAATTCTTTTAATTCAGTCTGTGCAATTCTATACGGAGCTATCGAGATCAGAGTCGCCCCTGGCACTAGCTCAATCCCAAAATCCACTTTCCGAATAGGTGGCAATCCCTGCAATTCCTCTGGGACCACATCCGGATACTCACAAATAACTGATACAGATTCAATCTTCTTTTCACTTACGTTACTATCAATCACTTAAGCAAAGTAAGCTTCACAACCCTTCTTTAAATACTGTCGAGCTAACATCAAAGATATCACTGCTGATAGCCCATTCAAATCCACAGATTCAATTCAAATTATCTCGTTATTCTGACACCGCAAATCAATAATCTTTCGTCTGTAATTCACTACTGCATCGTGCACTGTTAGCCAATCCATACCGAGGATAATACCAAACTCATCAAATGGTAACAACATCAAATCAGCCGAAAAACATGAGTCTCGAATCATTAAAGGGTAATTCTTGCACACTCTATCAACTCACACACACCGGCCCAGGGGTTCGAAACCCGAATCACAAACTCAGTAGACTCAACAGGTAGAGTCTTGCTGGATACTAATGTTTCACATACATAAGAATGAGTTGAACCAGGATCAATTAGAGCAATTACACTAGTATCAAAGAGAGTGAATATACCAGTGATGACATCTGGAGATAAAGCCTCCTCTCTGGCGCGAATGGCATAGGCTCTAGCTAGCACACCGGCCTCTGATTGAATAGTCGCATCCGAAGTCCCTCTCTGAGTGCCACTCCTACCTCCCACATTACGAGATGGTCTACCTCTAGCTATAGTGCTACTCGGTCTCGTACTCTGAGCAATATCCTTTCCAGCTGTCTCCTGGCAATCCCGAATAAAATGATACTGCGAACCACACTTGTAGCAAGTGCGATTGTTAGATTTACCCCAACATTCACCAAGATACCGTTTGCCACACTATTGACTCTCGCGCTTATTCGGTCGAGTATTGCCAACACTAGCAATCGAGGTAGCTCGTGTACTTACTAGTGGTCATTCTCGTATAGAGATCCCGGTGTTAGCTTTGCATCAGCCACTATCATTTTTGAACTTCTTTGATGACGTTTGAGGAAATCTACCCGCTGATCTCTTACGAAAGTCTCTAGCTTTAAACTCGGCTTTTTGTTTTTCTTTTTCCAACTCTTCGGCTTTACAAGCTCGCTCAACAAGTACTACGAACTCATTTATTTCCAGTATGCCAGCCAGTAATTTTATATCTTCATTTAGCCCTTCTTTGAATCTTCGGCACATAACAGCCTCGGATGAAACACACTCACGAGCATAGCGACTAAGTCTCACAAACTTGCGCTCGTACTCAGATACGGTCATACGACCCTATTTAAGCTCGAGGAATTCCTTGTGTTTCGAATCTATGAATCACTGGCTGATGTATTTCTTTCAAAATTCCGTCTAAAAGAAGTCCCAAATAACTCGTTCATTAGGAACAACCGATACGAGAGTATTCCACCAATAGTAGGTAGAATCCCGTAACAAAGATATGGCGCACTTCAGGCACTCATCAGGTGTGCAAGATAGTTCATCGAAAACACGAATGATATTATCAAGCCAAAATTCAGCTCGTTCAGCATCATCATCATCTTCGGCTCTAAACTCTTGAGCCCCATGTTTTCTAATTCTGTCATCTGGAGGCTTGTTTACTCTCTCAGGATTAATGGTCGGGGGTACCACCAGTACTGCCGATGAAGTATTCGGATTCAGAGGTTGTTGAACAGCCGGATTAGCCCGAATATATTGGTTGAACCAATCATTCATCATGCTATAGAAGGCTTGTTTAGCCCTCTCATCAGGATTACTCGCAGCTGGTCGAGATTCATCTGGCGTGGTCCCTTTCGCGGGAGTAGGGACCACACTCTCGACATCGTCAGCTATAGTTGGCTCGGGATCAGGATTCATTTACTATACGAAGAGAAGAAAACAAATTTTACTGTCAGAAGTCATCACACTATCACTTTATAAAATATGGCATGTATAGCTAGACCCACAAGCGCTACCTTAATCCGAGAACTAACTAAACCGTAGCTCTGATACCAATAAAATGCAACACCCCTAACCCTTATCCTTCGTCGGATTAGGGTTATGGGTATTACTTAACCAAACACAAGTCAATGCACTTTATAAAAACTATTACTTTGATAAAGTGCGTACCAATTCATACATTCACGAATAAACATGTATATTCCATCTAATATCAAAACATTAACTAACATATCACAAATAATACCATTAACATCAACTAAAACTAATTACATTCAATTAGCAAATCACTATTCATTTGGTCATTTTGCATCTTATAGCCGAATAAGTATATTAGCCTTATTTATCTTATATTAATCAAATAACTATACTTATTTAATCACATACACACCATATCTAGTTGTTCACAACAATACTTACCCATTTTAAACCTCTTAACCGTATGCTTATAAACCTCCCATGAATAATATGAACTCCAAATCAAAACAGTACTATGGCCGAATATTTGCAAAGGTACATACTTCAACTTATTATACATTAGTCATATATAAAAAATATGACCTAATCTTTACGTGATATGTATTGTAAGTACATATAAAATTAAGCAAATGTATATTCATTATCCAAAGGGTACTATATACCTTATTCAAACCAAGCTTATAATCTCAATTACCACATACATAACATAATTTGATATAACTTCCAAGTTAAGATTATAATGTATCCGAATATATCCAATAATAAACCATAATCAAGCATGACTAAGCCATATTCAATTAAATAAATTATCATCAATTTGCATCCACTTCAATCATAGGACATTCATTCGAAATGTATAAATTAAATACCCTTTTAGAACTTCACGAAGCATACATACCAAAACATGCTATTATAAAGATCGAAATTGCATAAACATATACATCACCCCAAGCATAAACAAATCAACCCAAGCATAGATGTGAAGCCATATTCGCATGGCATTTATATACATTATGTACAAAGTAACTCCAAAGAGAAAATAGCCTATACATGTCATAGTTTCCAAAAGTTCGATTTAACAATAAGGTACCAAAGATAGATGATAGTGTGACTGACTTTGACGATGATTCCCCATCTCAAACTTCAACTTCAAGATCTGTAAAATAGTTACATAAACAGATACGGTAAGCTATCATAGCTTAGTAAGTTTTAAGCAATGGTAAAAATATACAACTAGTCAATATGCTATTTAATCAATCCAATCATGATCATTAACTAGTTCTTTAACACAAATATGCATAATTTGTCCCCATTCAACAATCACCATTTTGAATAGGTCTCCAAACCGAATGTTCACATGCCATTTTTCCATTTCAAAACAAGTTCAAAAATAAAT
The DNA here is from genome assembly GCA_025503065.1 of Gossypium bickii. Classification (NCBI taxonomy): domain Eukaryota; kingdom Viridiplantae; phylum Streptophyta; class Magnoliopsida; order Malvales; family Malvaceae; genus Gossypium; species Gossypium bickii. Next base: position 89,237,768 of record CP106711.1, read on the forward strand.
GATTACTTCATATTAATATAATTTCATATACTAAAATAACTTACCTCAATGGTACTAAACTACTCATTTATCATGCATCGCTCCAATCACTAGTTTATGTCCTTGAAAAGTCCAGAAATCCGCACACACAGTGCAACTCATGTAATGTATCACATACTTAGTGCCATTACTTCGACGTTCCGCACACTTAGTGCCAAGTTTCTGTAACGTATCGCACATTTAGTCCCGTTACTTTCACAGTTCTCACACTTAGTGCCATTTGACCAATTTCGCACACTTAGTGCTCGGTTATAAGTTCGCACACTTAGCGTATTTCGTAAACCTATTATTCATTTGAATATACACTTATATATATATAGTCTAACCCACCACTTCACTTACAAGTACATACATATAGGTATAACTTTATTATTTCATACTCCAAAACTATGTCACATTCGGCCAAAGCATTATCATATGACTAACACTTTCTTTGGCTATATTCATTTCCTAAACTAATATCTCCATATCCATTTACATCATTAACATATAATAAACATTTTACTCAATTAAATCCAACTTCCAACCAATATTACATTGGGCTAAATCATGATATTTCCCATGCCACATTCGGCAATTTAAAATTAAGTCTATCATTTCACTTAAGCACGTACATTTTATTATAGAAATAATTCAATTTAATCCGATTGCTTAAAAACTTACCTCGAAAGTCGAGGGATTAGGATTTCCCGGCTATTCGTTCAACTTTACTTTTCCCCGATCCAATCCCGTTTCTTTTTGTTCTTGATCTAAATAATTTCAAATTAAGCTCATTCAACATTTTTCACATTCAATTTAATCCAAAAACATATAATTGAGCAAATTACAACTTTACCCCTGACATTTGAAATTTTTACAGTTTAGTCCTTATTGCACAAATCGCAAAATACTCAAAATTTGACTACCATTCTTTAGGGCCAAATTTTCCTCCTCCCATTACAAGCCTATACAACTCATTTCTTTGATATTTTAACCTCTAAAATTTTTCTTTTTACAAATTAATCTAAATCACCTAACTTCATCAAAAATTCAAGAATAACATTTGTTAATCTATCATATACTATTTACATTTCGTCACTAAACAACATGAACATCAACCTTCCATCGATGGCATCTCACGGAAATCACCACCAAATCAAAAATTTGATCATAGGCTAATTAAAAATGAAAACAACTATCTCCAAAATGTAAAAATTATTAAAAACCAAGCTAAATACTTACCTTAATTCAAGCTCAATAAAACCGAATAGAACTAGGTCTCCCTTCTCTTTTTTTCTTTAGTTATTTCGGTCACTTGAAGAAGAAAAGATGAACTCTTTTCATCTTTTACTTAATTTATTATTTTATCAGATTAAAATAATGCATTAATATAAAAAAATATGAAAAATTGTCAATCACTATTACATGCAAATGATGGTCGGCACTACACTTAAATTTTGGCTAAATTGCACTATTAACACCTCACTTTAAGAAGCCATCTCCAATTTAGTACTTATACCTTCAATCACCATATTCTTTTTATGCAATCTAACCCTTTTTTCTACAATTAAGCATCGAAATGATCAAATTTTAATACGAAATTTTTGCACACACAAATTCACATATAAATAACATAGAAAATAATATTAAATTATTATTTTGTCTCAGATTCGAGGTCCCAAAACCACCATTCTGATTAGGGTCAAATTTGGACTATTACACGGCTAAAGTGAACAGACACTATGCACCAGGTAGCATCCCAGAGAAGAGGAGGTATGTCACTAGGACCGCTTAAGTACCAAGCTTTCCCTATATCCAATCCTAGACATGCATATGACCATTGCCACACTCTAACCTAGCGACTTGTCCACAGACATGTTTGATTATTAAATTAAGTCTTATGCTATTTAAGAATTTATCAGAACTAGGCCTAGAGTCCATTAAAACCCTAACATGCATTTCTAAAATCCCATAAGGCCCACTAAGCCTAATCATGTCCATATAGCCCATTAAGCCCAATAATGTTTATGTAGCCCATTAGGCCTGATCACTGTCAAATCATACAACCATCCATCATTCAGTTACACATATAAACTCTTGCTGACTTGGGCCCATGAGCTCGGCAGGCCCATTTAGCCGTCTGGCCCAGTTGGCCAAACTGTGGCCCGAGACCATGAGATCTCTCTCTTTGCCCTATTAATCGTATCGATGTTCCCACACGAATGTTTGCACGCTTGTGTGGTTGCCAACGCCAACCTTTTAGCTTTTTGGCTTTTCGGCATTTCGGGTTTTTCGATATTTCAGGTTTTGTTTATTTGTCATGTGTGAAGTGTATGTACACACCTGGTTACTGCGACGTGCTACACTATCCTCAGCCTTGAACCTACAACCAATACCAATCTCCAATCAATACACACTTAACTACAGTATTTACCCAAAAACTAAAGCCTTACCATAACCTTACCGTGTGCCACCAGTTCTAATAGCCCTTCCTTAGCTACTATTCACGTAGATCTGCACCCACAGATATACTATCAACAATCAAGTGACTCATATTCCACACAAGTCACTCTTATAAGCCATACTTATATTCAGCCATTCACTAATCCACAACTGAGACGAGTACACTTACCACTTGCTAACGATCCTTACCACGCTTGCGATCTTTGAACCCTACCCTTGTTAATACAAGGTTAATGACAAGAAGAAGTTAGATAGCCCTTCGGCTTTTAACACAGCACACTAAGAAGGTTGACTGAGTACTTACCGAATCCAACCTTTAATCCTGAGGCCTAGATAGCTACTGAACGAGATCCGGCTTTTAACACTTGATCACAGATTTGTGATGAAGGAAAACAACAAAGAAACAGCACAAGTAGGGATTTCGGCAAAAAAGGATGATGGTAATTCGGCAATTAAAGAAAAAGAATGAGGGGAAGAAAAGAAAAAAAATAATGAAAACCCAAAGAACCCTTTAAAGGAATTCGGCACCCCCTTTTATAGCCAAAGCCTAAACTATCGTCCTCCCAGAGTCCAATTCGGCACCAACACATCCACACCTCAATCCCCTATCTTTTCTCTCTTATCTTTACCTTAAATTTCTCTCCTGAACACTCCCTTCCAGAGTCCACTCCAGTGCCACTACATTTCTTCCATGTGCAAAAATAAAACCCCTTAATTTACCACTCTTAAGCCTCGAACCTTGGACCTCTTCACCTGATAATAACGCCACCTTGTAGCTCCCCAAGTGACGCCACCTTGCCACTAAACCACAGGCCTAATTGTGTCTTTTTTTCCCCTTAATCTGCTTAAGAGGCCTAATACCTGAGACTAGCGTCCACTAAGGCAAAAATTAAATTTTTCCCTATGGTCCTCTCTATCCGTAAGGCTTCAAATAACCTCGGTAATACCCTAAAATTAATAATCCAAGTGCTACTTGTACATAACAACTTTAGTGCACAGAAATTTAGAGTTTCGGGATTTTGGGGCATTACATTTCTACCCCTCTAAAAAAATTTTGGCCTCGAAATTTACCTGGTTGAAACAAGTGAGGGTATTATCATCGTATTGCCTCCTCAGATTCCCAAGTAGCCTCCTCGATATTATGGTTATGCCAAAGCGCTTTGACCAAAGGGACAGACTTCCTTTTTAGCACCTTAACTTCTTGATCAGTTACTTGAACTGGATCCTCCTCGAAAGTTAGGTCTGGTCTAACCTCAATCTCCTCGACTGACATGATGTGAGAAGGGTCTAAGCGATAACGCCTTAGCATTGGTACATGGAACTCATCCTGTATTTGGCTCAGTTCAGAAGGCAATTCCAGCTGATAGGCAACTGGCCCAATTCGCTTCAACACTCGGTAAGGCCCAATGAATTTAGGGCTTAACTTGCCCTTCCGACCAAACCTTAACAGCTTCTTCCAAGGGGAAACCTTGAGAAAAACCAAGTCCCCCACCATATACTCAATCTCTCTCCGTTTGAGGTTAGCATATGACTTCTGTCTATCCGTCGCCTCCTTCAACAGATCCCGAATCAACTTTACCTTATCTTCGGTGTCTGCTACCAACTCCAGACCCAATACTCGCCGCTCAACCAATTCGGTCCAACAAGTCGGAGTACAACATCTTCGCCCATACAGTGCTTCATATGGTGCCATTCCAATACTTACCTGATAATTATTATTATACACAAATTCAGCTAACGGTAAGTAATCATCCCAAATACCTCGAAGCTCAATTACAACCCTCTCAGCATATCCTCCAAAACTTGAATTACCCTCTCCGACTGACCATCAGTCTGAGGGTGAAATGCTATACTAAAATCCAACCTCGTACCAGTGCTTCATGCAGCTTCTTCCAAAAGCGAGACGTAAAACGAGGGTCTCTATCAGATATAATAGAGACCGGGACCCCATGCAATCTCACAATTGTAAACTCATTCCCAGGCTCTGGCTGAATCAAAACAGGGGCCTCCGTTAAAACCTTCTTAAACTTCTCAAAGCTTTCTTACTGTTTATTAGTCCACACAAATGACGCCCCCTTCCGTAGCAGCTTAGTAAAGGGTGCAGCGATTAAGGAAAACCCTTCAACAAACCGCCTAAAGTACCCTGCCAGGCCTAGAAAACTCTGAATTTCTGACACCATCTTAGGTCGTTTCCAACCCAACACTACTTCCACCTTCCGAGGATCAACTCTAATCCCCTCAGTTGAGACCACATGCCCTAAGAAAGTGACTTCCCTTAACCAGAATTCGCACTTGCTAAACTTAGTATAAAGTTGCTTCTCCCTTAAAATCTGCAACACAATCCTTAAGTGTGCATCATGATCATCCTCTGTTCTCAAGTATACTAAGATGTCATCTATGAAAACTACTACGAACTAGTCTAGATACGGTTGAAAGACCCGGTTCATAAGATCTATAAAAGCAGTAGGTGTATTCGTTAGCCTAAAAGGCATCACCAAAAACTCGTAATGTCCATAACGAGTTCTGAAAGCTGTCTTATACACATCTGCTTCCTTAACCCTCAATTGATGGTACCTTGAAGCCAAGTCAATCTTCGAGAAAACTGAGGCTCCCCTAAATTGATCGAAAAGGTCATCTATCCTAGGCAGAATATACTTATTCTTAATGGTTAACTTTTTTAACCGTCGATAATCGATGCATATACTCATGGACCCATCCTTCTTTTTCACGAATAATACCGGTGCTCCCCATGGAAACACATTTGGTCTGATAAACCCGTGGTCCAATAACTCCTAAATCTGGGCCTTCAACTTCACTAGCTCCTTTGGTGCCATCCTATAAGTGCAATGGACACTGGAGCCATACCCGGTAACAATTCTATTCCAAACTCCACCTCTCTATTGGGAGGTAACCCAGGCAATTCCTCCGGAAAAACATTAGGGAATTCTTTTACTGTTCTCACATCCTTAACAGTAGGACTCTTAGATTCCAAATCACTAATATAGGCTAAGTAAGCTTCACAACCCTTCCTCAACAACTTCTCTTCCCTTAAAGTCGAAATCACGTTCAACAAGTACTCACGTCGTTCCCTGATCACTACTACTTCATCAACTTCCACAGTTCTTAACACCATCCACTTCACAGTACAATCTAAAGTTTTCAGGTGCCTCATCAACCAATCCATGCCTAAGATGCGGTCGAACTCACCAAATGGTAATTCCATCAAGTCCGCTAAGAAAGTAACTCCTTTAACTACCAAAGGTACATTCCTAAACAACTTACTAACTTTCACTGACTGCCCTAAAGGACTTAACACAGTCATTTCATTCGCAATGGTTTCAAACTCATCCCCTACAAATTCAGCCTTATTGCATGCAATGTAGAATGTGTTGACCCCACATCAATTAGCGCAATATAAGGTAACTCATGAATAAGTAACGTACCCGTTATCACATCTGGTGCCTCTCCTTTCTCTCTGCGACGAGCAGCATAGACTAAAGCTGGCTGCCTCACCTCTACCTATTCTACACTTCTGCCCGGTGCTCTACATCCTCGTCCTCCACCATTGCCACCTCTACCTTGTCCACGACCCCTTGGTGGTTGTTGACCACCTCTCTGCAGCTAAAAATTACCTCTGCCATTAGCTCGCCCCTGATCTGGCCTTCTCGGGCACTCTCTAATCCTATGTTCCATAGATCCACAGCTCAAAACAAGCTCCTATTCTCCTTCAACATTCGCCCGTATGCCTTTTTCCACACATAGCACAAGGTGGTATCCCGGTATTAGTAGCAGCAGGAGGGGGCCCAGCACTAAGCGGCCCATTCACTCTGGCCCTCCTCGTAGGCCTCTGTCTAGCCTCCATAGCTTTCATGTTCCAGTTGTTCTTGCCCTTATCCTTCTCTCGATTGATGCGCTTCATGCGCTTTACCTCCTTCGCTATCTTTGCTTTCTCCACCAAGACCGCAAAGTCCCGCTCCCTCTGTGAAGCTACCCTGAGGTTTTCTCTTAACCCATCCTCGAACCGTACACATCTCTCATACTCTGTTATGATTATTCCTTTGGCATATCAACTAAGGCACAGAAACTCAGCCTCATACTCTACTACTGGCTTATCTCCTTGAGTCAGACTCAAAAAATCCTTCCTTCAGGCGTCCACATAGCCCGCTCCAATGTACTTCCCCTGGAAGGTCGATTTGAAGAACTCCCAGGTGATCTGCTCCGGTTGGTTGCCCTCCTTTACGGTCAACCACCACTGATAAGCTTTCTCGCTAAATAAGGATATCGTCCCTTTCAACTTTTGTTCCACCATGTAATCTAGGTCATCCATTATTCTTTCCGTAGCTTCCAACCAGTACTCCGCCATATTCGGGGCCACCCCAACTACTCCTTTGAAAATATCTGCCCCATTAGCTCGGAGTCACTCCGCAATCGACCCACGACTTCTCGTACCATTATTGGGCCTAGCGACCCTTTTTAAACTCCTTAACATGGCCTGGTGTAGCGGCAGCCCGTTCATATGGTCTCGTTTCAACTACTGGTGGGGCTAGAGCCTTCTCTACTCCAACTTGGCCCGAGCCGACGACCCAGCCCTAACACTTTCATGACCTTTGCCGTGACCTCTTGCACCTCTTCTAGTGCTCATCGTTGTGTGCGTATTTCTGGATTAGAATTTTTATGAAATTAGTTCATAGTTCCACTGTTTAAAGCACATGTCTTATATGCAAGTAACAATTTAGAAGTTGTTTCGCAGACAGAAATCCACTACAAGCTTAAGTTTCCTATGGGCTTTAGCCTCTAAGACCCTATTGTTTACAGTAGCCCAATATCTAAATAGAGTTTAGCATTTTAAACAAGTGTAATAACAGAAAAACTTACTTGGCTCGATGTCGAGGGCTCGGTGAACCATACTTCTAGAATCCTGCAAAAACTTTTTAATCTACTTGTTTTAAAAACCCAAAATCTAAGGCCCATTTCACAACCCGAGCTTTGCAACCGGACTTTGACACCACTGAATGTAACACCCCCAGACCCGGCCCAGATGTTATGGCTGAATCCAATTAAGTCACATCAAAAGAATAATTCAAAACGACTTTGCTTAGTTAAAACTTAAGTTTAAGGCTTAGAAGCCCAAAAATCTAAGCAACTTGTTAAGTAATGATAAAAGCCCATGTTTTAAGTATTTTAAAAACCATGTTTAAACTTAAGAAATTTATTCAAGTTTAACAATTAAGCAGTTGAAAACATAAGGAAACCCAAATGTAAAGTAAAATGGAGATACAATGCCTTATTACAAATGAAATAATTAGCAATAAGTCATTCGAAAACAAATAAACAAAAACTTCTAAGTAACTTGTAGTGTGGCCATCTCCGAGTCCTCTCCCAAGTCGAGCCGTCTACTGAGGGTCACCTGAAACATTTAATAAAAGGGTGTGAGTTCTGAAACTCAGTGTGTACGACCCTTGGTAATCCAATCAACATGCAATTATAACATTGGGCCTACATGCCCATTGAATCATTCAGAACTAATAAGGATACTCGGATAGTTGAAAATGTAACACCCTAAACCCGACCTAAGCTTTATGACCGAATCTGGCGTGTCACGTTGATGTGTCTTTCAAAAATTGGACTTGTTGGTAGAAATTCGTTTCTGAGTTGAAATCTCTTTGTTAAACCTCAAATCATCTCAATCATTTACTAAGCAATTAAAATGTCTATACTTTAAAAACATTGTTTGTTGCGGAAGTAATATCCAAAATGTTGCGAAAATGTGGTGTTTTGGAAACAGTTAATCTTTTTGAAAACCACCATTCTATCACTATCAGTTAAGTATCAAATAAATAAAGCCAAAATAACTTCATTCAAGTTTAAGAGGCCTTATTACAGAATCAATAACCCAACAAAAAATTTAAATAAATAAGTCCAAAGCAGAACATCAGCGATCGTGTGGCCACCTCCGAGTTTCTCGCGGCTTCAAATCGTCAAAGGCTGGGAATTACTTGTACAGTTAAAAGAAAGGGTGAGTTTACGAAAACTCAGTGTATAATCCCCTATCAGTCAGTCAGTAACTATATATGCAGAAACATTCTGGGCCTTGGCCCTATTCAGTAACAGTGCAGTGTGGGCCATAGCCCATTTCAGCAACAGTGTGGGCCTAAGCCCAGTACAGTATCAGTACGGTGCAAATATGCAACCCATCCCAATCTAGCCACCACCCTTACCAACCAACACACCATGTGGGGATAAAATCGACCCACCTAGCCGGCACATCAATATCGCAGCATAGTCGCCAATAATAATAACGCAGCGAAGCTACCAGTAACAGTATGGCTAAGAGCCATAAATAGGATAGCTATAAGCTATAAACAGGATGGCTAAAAAGCCATCAGTAGCTGTAACTTGATCGGCACAGAGCCATTGGTAGCTAAACTATGATCGGCACAAAGCCATCATTAGCTGTAATATGATTGACACAGAGCCATTGGTAGCTGTAATATGAACGGCAGGAAGCCATCAGTAGCAGTAATATGATCGACATCAAGCCATCAGTAGCAGGAATATGTATGACACGAAGCCATCAGTAAGTCCACAGTTGTCTTGTGCGACCCGTGTGACCTTGGGTCCATAGTCTTCTTATGCGACCCGTGCGACCCAACATTACAGTAATCTTCCTCTGTAACAGTACCCCAACCCCATCCAGTATGTCATGTATGCAAAATTCCATGCTCATAATCAGTCATACAAATTGTAAACACCAATTTTGGCCGGGGTAAGGCCCAAAACCAAGCTACGGCCCGATAGGCCCAAAGGCATCTGTCTTTCAGGGAAACTTTGGGGTTTTGAAACCCTAAAATTTCCAACAGCACCGCATAGCCCCTCTACTGCACTTGCGCCACAACCTGCAATCCCCACAAAGCATTGTCGGCCACCATCGTCACTCTACCAACACCTGCAATAAACAGCAACACAAGAGCAGAAGAAAACAAAATGAAAACAATAAAAAATAAGTGTAAAACGGCTATAAAGCCGATCGAGTAACGCTGTAAACGGGGGGGGTTCTCCGAGTTCAAAAAAACCAAAAGAGAGCAAAACCATGAATCATCAGAAATCAAAAAGCGAAATTTGAAGGTTGAAATATCTTCTGTCAGTTTATTATTTTCTTTATTATTATTATTATTTTTTTTTTCTTCCTTCTTTAAAAACGAAATTTTTTTTCCCTTCTTTAAAAACGAAAATCAAAGAAAAAGAGGGAGGACTTACCGAATCCTTACGGTCCCGTCGGAGGAGGGCTCCCTCCTACGTCGGAGCTTGGCTGAAAAAGGGGTGCCGAAGGCCCTCTTCCCTTTTGTTTTCGAACGCCGAACGTCGACGTCTCCTAGGGGACTCGAAAAAGGGATCTAAAAGACCCGGCCATGAGCGTCGCCGGCCATTGATGCGGTGGCGGCGTGGAGGGGCGACGAACGGTCTAAAGGGCCCGATCGTCGGGCATGAACGAGGAAGAGAGGAATCTCTTTGCCTCTGTTTTCTTTGGAACGAAAAGGGGGTTAGGGGGTTTGTTTCTGATCTTTTTTTTTGCCTAGGAAACTAGTTGAATAAAGTTTGGGGTTAGGGGAAATTAAACGGTGTCGTTTGGGGTACCAGAAGACCGTTCACCTCTCTTAAAATGGAGTATTTGCACGATAAATCCCTCACTCTTGCGGTGCCGTTCAATTAAATCCCCTTTCACCCTTCCCATTTCTTTTAATTTCGCCCCATTACTCTGCTTCGTTTTTTAATTTAGTCCTTACTTGGTCATTCAAAACGCCTCACAATCAAGGGCTGGGTAATTTACTCATTTAGTCCCTAGGAGTTTTCTCGCGTTACAACTTGGTTCTCATCCTCTCTTTTATTTTCATTTTTAACCCCAGGATTCCATTTTAACTTCAATTTAATCCATTTATAGTTGGTATACGTTCTTACTCCGTTATTGTTATTATATACTATATCATTATATTATTATTATTATTATTATTATTTTTATTCTTGTCCTTATTATTATTGTCCTTATATTTATGTCTTTATTATATTGTATATACTTTGTGTTATCTTGTTATCATTATATTGTTATTATTTCTATATTATTATACTATTTACTACTACTACTATTATTACTATTATTATTATTATCTTGTACATATTTTTGTATTATTATAATTATTATTATTATTATTATTACTATACTACCACATTATTATTATAGTATTTACTATTATTATATTATACATATTGTCATTATTATTACTGTTATATTTTCTATATTACTATTATTTTTATTATTTTTATTATTATTATTGTTATTAGTATATTGTGTATATTATGTGTTGTTATCATTATTATTACTATATATTATTATGTTGTATATGTTATATTATTTTATTATTATTACTATTATTACAGTATTATCATATTCTTATCATATTGTATATATATTTTCTATTATTATTATTACTATTATTATTACTATATTTATATTATTATATTGGACATCTAGCGTATTAACTACTATTATTAATATATTATTATTACTGCCACGTTTATATTTACATATTGTATATATTGCATATTGTTATTATCATTATTATACTTATATTATCATTTTGTATATATTTTGTATTATCGTCATTATTATTATCATTATTACCACTACTACATTTATGTTAGTATACTGTATATATTTTCCATTACTACTATTATTATTACTATTATCATTATTGTATTATTACTTGTACATACTAACTTTATCGCTAGTGTTGTTACTAATTTCACCATTATTGACTTAAATGTTATATATTATGTATATCACGTGATCTTCATGTCAAATCCGTGTCACATCATCATTATTCACCGCATGACCCCATTCCCGTTTTCAAATAACGTTTCTTTAAAACATAGTTTTTCATCAATTTCACCCTAAAAGCTAAAAATTTTTCGAAAATAAGGCAATATTCCGTATTTGGAAATTCGAGGACCGTGTGCCCTATGTGTTGGGTCTCGGTTCTCTTGCTTGACCAAATAATTGAATAACCTTTTGTTATTTTAATAAATGAGTCTTAGGGATTAAGGGACGACCTTGGATTTGAGGATTGAAATTATCGTGTCCTACGTATTGGATGTGATATTTGGTCCCTTTGAAACAAGGAAATCTCAATATCCAATTTTAAGAAGACTCAAACATCTCAAAAAAGACCCAAATTTCTAAATTCATTTCTAATTTTGTTAAACTTTCGACATTGGGACATCAATTAATCAATTTGGTACCGATTTTTGGGCGTTGTGAGGGTGCTAATCCTTCCTCGCACGTAACCGACTCCCGAACCTATTTTCTCGAACATTTGTAGACCTAAAAACCCCGTTTTAGTAAACCGAAATGTTTTATTAAAACAAAGGTGATCCGATCACACCTAATAAAAGGTCGGTGGCGACTCCCGTTTTTATTCATTTTCAAAACCCAAGTTCGATTTCCGTTTTGTCAAAAAATGGTTACGACAGCTTGGCGACTCCACTGGGGAACTCGAGAGTCAGGCCGTAAATTGATTGATTTTTGCCCCTTCGATTGAAAAGTTGGAAAAATGTTTTGAAAAATCATGTTCTCTTTGATGCTTTCGTTTGTGCTATAGTGTCGAGCTTTGTGAAATATTTTGGCATTGCATTGCATGACTGCGGTCACACCCTTAAGTGGGAGTGAGAAGCTACTCTTTCGTGAGGTTTTTACCTCCGTGCAAGATAGTGGATCGCTTTCGGAATACATCCGTACCTATGTCTTCGTGAGATTTTTATCTCCGTGTAGACATAGGGAAATGTATTCCCCTGAACCGAACTCGATCCGCATGAGCCTATAATGGGTGAGGATTGAGGAATCTTTGGTTGTGTACCCCTTACCTTAGAACCAAACTACATGTAGAAAGACCTAGGAGCCTACCCTAGATAGAACCATACCAAACCTCTAATGGTCACCTTGATAATTGTTATGTGTTTGCTTATTACTCCTGCGCTAACGTGTTTTATTCTGTTTTGATTGCATTGCATTGCATCATCAAAGAAAGAGAGGTGTCGATTAATATTTGATTGTTGAATAGAAGAGTTTGTCATAAGGAAATGTGTTACTTGATGAAGTGGATTATAATACGGTCGTCCGAACATAGTCTAGGTAACAACGAAAGTAAGTTTTGCCCGAAGATTCAAAGCCTACAAAGATTGCTTGGAGGTCATCAGAAGATCGACCTGGACCAAGCGATAAAGAGCTAGAAAAGACTTCTTTTGAGAAAATTTAAGGGATGTATCCATAAACACCCAGATACGAAAAAGAGGATTTACCTGAAGGTTCAAGCCGACAAGGATTGTTTGGGAGTCATCAACATCACGGAGGATAAGCGGATGACGAGGCACGACCGGGACCCAGCAACAAAGAGTTAGAAGAGATGTTTATTAAGAAAGTTCAGAGGACGCAATCATAACTTACAGGCACGAAAGAAAAGATTGTTGCTTTCACCTAGACTATGAGGACATGGCTTTATACTCAATCTGTTTTAATGTAAAGAAACGTATTTTCTAGAGAAATTCTTCTAATGGAATTGAAATCATGATCAACGCCTCTCTTTCTTTTTGCATTCATCCTATTCATTTACATTGCGTTTCATGCATTTACATTGTATTTCACGCATTTACATTACATCGTATCACATGCATCAGAATTTGTAGAAAGACTCTAATTAGGTGAAATTATTTCGTTAACCTAGAAAACATGGAACAAAGGTTGGAGAGACTAGAGGCAAGACAAGTATTGATCCAAGAGCAATTGGTCAGAATTCAACAACAGATGCAAGAGCAATCAACCAGAATGCAACGAGAGATGCGGGAGCAAATACGAGAGTTCCAAGAGAATATGATATGCCATCTAAACCAGCTACTAGCGGGAGGATTTGAAACCAAAAGGGGCCAAGTGGTCGACAATGTGGAGGAATACGAAGAAATTGTTTATTCCCCGATAAAAATCCCAACTCAACCAGACGCACGATCGCATGGGGGACCCGTCACTATCAGGCCCCAATATCAAGCTAATACCTCGACCCCGTTGAACTTCTTAGCTGGATCATGTTTTAACCCTGAGGAGAGTCGGGCTAAACCAATGGTCCAGGCAGGGGCAAAAGAAAGGGGGGAACGCGCATTGAAGGCCCCAAGGAAAAAGGAAGAAATGGGTAGCGCAAGTAGGGATGACCAAAGACCATTCACCGTGTTCCCACCTAATAGCACGCTTGCTCTAAACCAACGCAAGAACGAACAAAGACCGGCGAGACCCAACCCCAAAAAACCTCGACTCACCCCTATCCCCGTGTCATACGGAGAACTGTGTCTGAAATTGTTGGAAAAACAATTAATATCACCGCATTACATAGCACCATTGAAACCTCCATACCCCAAATGGTACGATTCTAATGCTAGCTGCATGTACCACGCTGGGAACTGGGGGCATTCTGTGGAGGAGTGTATAGCCTTTAAAAGGAGGGTCCAAGGTCTTATCGATGCGGGGATTTTACGATTTGACGGCACCGAAAATGTAGTAGAAATCTGCTCCCTAACTGCTTTGAAGGGAACGTGAGCGCAATGACAGAAGGGATGATGCAATTAAAGAGGATTAAATGATACGCCCTTGTCCTCTCGGGTTTGTTTTGAACAATGAGACTGCGAAGGGATCCATGTATTTTAGCTAATCTAGAGTAATATGTAAAACATGCTTGTTACTTTAAGCCTAGGGGCAACAAGAGTTCTTTCGTGAAATAGGCTTGTTTCCAGAATTGTTATTTCAATAAAATGCATCTTTATTTTCACTCCTCGCATTTCATACTCTACATCATTTCATTTTCATATCATGCTTTTAATTTTCTACCTCCAGGCCCACAATGGGTCCCCAGATATCAATGACGTGAGCGACACTGTTACCGACTCCCTTTTTAGAGAGATATGTGTCTAGAGGATCTAAGAACTTGGAAGATGACAGAGATTGCAACTTGTTTCCTAAGAATGGTAGATCCCAGCTTACAAAGTGCCAGCAAACACTACAAGAGAGATGAAGACAGAAGCTTAGCTTCCCGAAGGAACAAGGTAAGGAATCATTGAATTATCCTCAAGAGTTCAAAGATATTGTCGTGTGATCACGCACCGGGACTACTAGGGCACGAATATGTTGTCAAGGCTAAGGAAGTCACAGAAGAAGTCCATAAGGATATTTGAAAACCACATGCTGATGGTTCTACCCTAATTAAGCCAATCAAGAAGTTCGAGCCATTGGTCTACCCAGAGTGGAAAACTGCGTCAAAATGCCAAATCGAGGAGGACAAGACGCGTGGGGTATGGATGTTATCCAGCTTGTCTTCTCGAAAGCTTCGATTCATTTTTGTGGATGTCGATCTCCCCACTAAGAGGGCGAAGGTCACTTCATATGGCAAAAAAAAATATAAAAAAAAAATGGGGGGGCAACAAAACAAAGATTGTGAATGTTAGCATATAGAAATTACGTACCCCTTCCCAGGACCTCTCTTTGGGCAACGCGTTCCGGCACGCGGGCCAAGCTCGGGTGGGTGAGGTGAAAGCGGATCCGATGTGATCAAGTGAATGTGTAGAGAAGATGCTGAGAGATGTCCGTTACGATCAGAGAAAGTGAATTTTTAACAAAAAGATTACCTTAGAAAACTTCATGACAGGGTTTTGAAGAAGATCCTCTCCATACAACAAGAACTTCAGAAGAAAGAAAATGCCAAGCCAAGAAAGACTTTAGGTAGCAAAGAAGGCCCATTCTAGGGAAACAAAGATATTGTTTGAGGTAGGTAACAAGGACCTATCCGATCCAGTGAATTCAAAAAAAAAGGGAGAAAAAAAAAACAAAAAAACACAAAAAAAAAAGAAAAACAAAAAAGAGAAGAAGAAAAAAAAGAAGAAAAAAGAGAGGTCAAAGTGAAAACTCGCAAAGGGCGCTTTGAGACCAAAGGTGGGTTTGGGTTGAAAACCCGAAAAGGGCAGCTCAAATTTTGATGGGGCATACAGTAGTCTTACTACGCTTGAAATAACAGTGAAGAGGAATGTTGCGCCTTGAGGCATCGACAAAGTACTCCAGATCCCCAAAACACATATTGAGTTTAGAAAGGTCCTCAAGAAGTTAGAACAGAGAAGCTCGAGCTGCGATATCTGGGACACCTAGTTTCCATTTCACCCATTTTTGAGTCTACTGTCTTTGTCTTTTCAAAATACACTCTAAATAAATTTGCTGCTTCATCGCATATGCTAGCCTTGATTAACCTGTTTGATTCGAGCTATACTCCTAATAAATTCCCATTCCATCCATCATTATGGTCCTTTTCAAGCATTTTGCATTGAAATAACGATTATTGGACTAATAATACTTTCATGAAAAAGAGTTTCGCATATTACTCGGAAACCTCTAAACAATACAGAATCGAAACAAGATTATTGTTTAAGATTCACCGAAGTTTAAGGGATTGGAAATATCCGAGTCCAAATTATGTTGATTGAACAAAATGACAAGGTATCGTGTCGATGGCGCAATCTCGATGGAAAATGGGCATTGTTAACCCAAGTGCAAAACCGGGGTCATTCTTGAAAAGAAATGACATTCTCGCATTCATGCGAGTATCACGCATACATACATCGGTTGGGTAACCTAAAGGGTGATCGTTAGAAGGAAGTCGTCTGAGATCTGCATGACCGTTGAATAACAAGAGGATAGGTTGAAGAAGAGATAAATCCTATGTCATGATGGGACAAATGGAGGATATTCAAATCCTACACCCCGGGTCACAATGAAATGAACGCTGAAGCTACAGTGGGGCAAAAGGGTGATATACGAGAAACGCAGATTACTCCTGAGGTTTGAAGGACGGGTACAAAACCTGAAAGAAAAGACAAGAGTCGAAGCAGTGAATGCAGGTCATCATGAGAGTCGTAACAAGAAGAGATACATGACAAACAAACCCAACATGGCATAATCATGTAGGCGTTTAGGACAAACACATGCATATCATGACATCATCACGCATGACACATACAGGTACGCCAGTAAAGCAAGGAGTCTTGACTATGGTTGCGCCAAACCGAGGAGAAAGAAGACATCCGAGTTCCATCAGATGATATATTTTGAGATTCCAGTTTCAAATATCAACTCACATTCAGAGAGAGGTGAGTTGAGCCTCGGGTCACTCCCTGAGGTGTCTTTTAGTTTCTTTTCAAAATATCAACTCATATCAGAGGGAAGTGAGTTGAGCCTCGGGTCATTCCCTGAGGTGTCTTTTAATTTCTTTTCAAAATATCAACTCATATCAGAGGGAAGCGAGTTGAGCCTCGGGTCACACTCTGAGGTGTCTTTTAATTTCTTTTCAGAATATCAACTCATATCAGAGAGAAGTGAGTTGAGCCTCGGGTCAATCCCTGAGGTGTCTTTTAGTTTCTTTTCAAAATATCAACTCATATCAGAGGGAAGTGAGTTGAGCCTCGGGTCACACCCTGAGGTGTCTTTAATTTCTTTTCAAAATATCAACTCATATCGGAGGAAGTGAGTTGAGCCTCAAGTCACACACGAGGTGTCTTTTAATTTCTTTTCAAAATATCAACTCATATTCAGAGAGAGGTGAGTTGAGCCTCAAGGTCACACCACGAGGTGTCTTTTAAATTTCTTTTCAAAACATCAACTCTCATATTGAGAGAGAGGTGAGTTGAGCCTCAGGTCACACCACGAGGTGTCTTTTAATTTCTTTTCAAAATATCAACTCATATTGAGAGAGAGGTGAGTTGAGCCTCTGGTCACACCCCGAGGTGTCTTTTAATTTCTTTTCAAAATATCAACTCATATTCAGAGAGAGGTGAGTTGAGCCTCGGGTCACACCCTGAGGTGTCTTTTAATTTCTTTTCAAAATATCAACTCATATTCAGAGAGAGGTGAGTTGAGCCTCGGGTCACATCCTGAGGTGTTTTTTAATTTCTTTTCAAAACATCAACTCATATTCAGAGAGAGGTGAGTTGAGCCTCGGGCCACACCCTGAGGTGTCATTTAATGTTTATTTTTCAAAATATCAACTCATATTGTGAGAGGTGAGTTGATGCATCGGGTCACACGCTGTGGTATTTTCAATTTCTACTTTTCGATTTCTGTTAGTTCAAAAAAAAAAAAACTCATGGGAGTATGCTTGAGCCTCGGGGAACACGCGGAGGTACTTACAGACGGGAGACTGAAGGCGCCTTGAGCAAATCGGACGAAGAAATTCCAGTTGACAAAGAAGATTGAACAAGAGTAAGATGAAGCTATAGGCTATATCTCTCAGAAGTAGCAGTGGAATAGAATGAAGATCGAGGTCTCCCCGAGGATAGTAAGAAAGCAGTTTGAAAAATTTATTTCCTCGAAATCCCGGCGGAGAAAATCAAAGCCCTGAAATCACATTGAAACCAATCAAGGCACTAACTACTGTGCCTTTGAAGAAGCAATGGAATAGGAAATGTTATCTCCCTAAAGATATAACGAAACGGTAAAGTGGATCAAAGCGACAAGTTACAGTGAAATTTGAAGCTGTTTGAAGAAGACGAGGACCAACAAGTCAAGGCTTGGCCAAGACCGGGCAAAATTGGTTCCTCTATTGTCTTTGCTCTATTATCGTTTCACGATAATAAGCAAAGAGGGGCAGCTGTAAACACCAATTTTGGCCCGGATAAGGCCCAAAACCAAGCTACGGCCCGATAGGCCCAAAGGCATCTGTCTTTCAGGGAAACTTTGGGGTTTTGAAACCCTAAAATTTCCACCAAGACCGCATATAGCCCCTCATCTTGCACTGCGCGCGCAAACCCGCAATCCCCACAAAGCATTGTCGGCCACCATCGTCACTCCACCAACACCGCAATAAGCAAAGCAACACAAGAGCGGAAGAAAACAAAATGAAAACAATAAAAATAAGTGTAAAGCGGCTATAAAGCCGATCGAGTAACGTCATAAACGGGGTTCTCGAATTCAAAAACCAAAAGAGAGCAAAACCATGAATCATCAGAAATCAAAAAGCGAAATTTGAAGGTTGAAATATCTTCTGTCAGTTTATTATTTTCTTTATTATTATTTTTTTTCTTCCTTCTTTAAAAACGAAATTTTTTTTTCCTTCTTTAAAAACGAAAATCAAAGAAAAAGAGGGAGGACTTACCGAATCCTTACGGTCCCGTCGGAGGAGGGCTCCCTCCTACGTCGGAGCTTGGCTGAAAAAGGGGTGCTGAAGGCCCTCTTCCCTTTGTTTTCGAACGCCGAACGTCGACGTCTCCTAGGGGACTCGAAAAAGGGATCTAAAAAGACCGGCCATGGCGTCGCCCGCCATTGATGCTGATGGCGGCGTGGAGGCGGCGATTTAGCGGTCTAAAGGGCCCGATCGTCGGGCATGAACGAGGAAGAGAGGAATCTCTTTGCCTCTGTTTTCTTTGGAACGAAAAGGGGGTTACGGGGTTTGTTTCTGATCTTTTTTTTTGCCTAGGAAACTAGTTGAATAAAGTTTGGGGTTAGGGAAATTAAGCGGTGTCGTTTGGGGGTACGGAAGACCGTTCACCTCTCTTAAAATGGAGTATTTGCACGATAAATCCCTCACTCTTGTGGTGCCGTTCAATTAAATCCCCTTTCACCCTTCCCATTTCTTTTAATTTCGCCCCATTACTCGCGCCGTTTTTAATTTAGTCCTTACTTGGTCATTCAAAACGCCTCACAATCAAGAAATTTGGGTAATTTACTCATTTAGTCCCTAGGAGTTTTCTCGCGTTACAACTTGGTTCTCATCCTCTCTTTTATTTTCATTTTTAACCCTGTGATTCCATTTTAACTTCAATTTAATCCATTTATAGTTGGTATACGTTCTTTCTGTTATTATTGTTATTATATACTATATCATTATATTATTATTATTATTATTATTATTATTATTCTTGTCCTTATTATTATTGTCCTATATATTTATGTCTTTATTATATTGTATATACTTTGTGTTATCTTGTTATCATTATATTGTTATTATTTCTATATTATTATACTATTTACTACTACTACTATTATTACTATTATTATTATTATCTTGTACATATTTTTGTATTATTATAATTATTATTATTATTATTATTACTATACTACCACATTATTATTATAGTATTTACTATTATTATATTATACATATTGTCATTATTATTCTTGTTATATTTTCTATATTACTATTATTTTTATTATTTTTATTATTATTATTGTTATTAGTATATTGTGTATATTATGTGTTGTTATCATTATTATTACTATATATTATTATGTTGTATATGTTATATTATTTTATTATTATTACTATTATTACAGTATTATCATATTCTTATCATATTGTATATATATTTTCTATTATTATTATTACTATTATTATTACTATATTTATATTATTATATTGGACATCTAGCGTATTAACTACTATTATTAATATATTATTATTATCGCATACGTTTATATTTACATATTGTATATATTGCATATTGTTATTATCATTATTATACTTATATTATCATTTTGTATATATTTTGTATTATCGTCATTATTATTATCATTATTACCACTACTACATTTATGTTAGTATACTGTATATATTTTCCATTACTACTATTATTATTACTATTATCATTATTGTATTATTACTTGTACATACTAACTTTATCGCTAGTGTTGTTACTAATTTCACCATTATTGACTTAAATGTTATATATTATGTATATCACGTGATCTTCATGTCAAATCCGTGTCACATCATCATTATTCACCGCATGACCCCATTCCCGTTTTCAAATAACGTTTCTTTAAAACATAGTTTTTCATCAATTTCACCCTAAAAGCTAAAAATTTTTCGAAAATAAGGCAATATTCCGTATTTGGAAATTCGAGGGACCGTGCCCTATGTGTTGGGTCTCGGTTCTCTTGCTTGACCAAATAATTGAATAACCTTTTGTTATTTTAATAAATGAGTCTTAGGGATTAAGGGACGACCTTGGATTTGAGGATTGAAATTATCGTGTCCTACGTATTGGATGTGATATTTGGTCCCTTTGAAACAAGGAAATCTCAATATCCAATTTTAAGAAGACTCAAACATCTCAAAAAAGACCCAAATTTCTAAATTCATTTCTAATTTTGTTAAACTTTCGACATTGGGACATCAATTAATCAATTTGGTACCGATTTTTGGGCGTTGTGAGGGTGCTAATCCTTCCTCGCACGTAACCGACTCCCGAACCTATTTTCTCGAACATTCGTAGACCTAAAAACCCCGTTTTAGTAAACCGAAATGTTTTATTAAAATAAAGGTGATCCGATCACACCTAATAAAAGGTCGGTGGCGACTCCCGTTTTTATTCATTTTCAAAACCCAAGTTCGATTTCCGTTTTGTCAAAAAATGGTTACGACACAAATCACAGACAAATCAGTCATACAAACCACAGGCAAATCAGTCATATAAATCACGGACAAATCAATCATTTAAATCATGGACAAATCAGTCATTTAATTCACAGACAAACCAGTCGTTTACCCTCGAGGGGCAAAATAGTCATTTTACCCTTTAGGGGTATTATAGTTATTTTACCCTACAAGGGTATTGTGGTCATTTTACCCTACATGGGCATTACAGCCATTTTACCCCACATGGGCATTACGATCATTTTACCCTACAGGGGCATTACTGTCATTTTACCCTATAGGGGCATTACGGTCATTTTACTCTACAAGGGCATTACGGTCATTTTACCCTACAGGAGCATTACGGTCATTTTACCCTATGAGGGTATTACAATCATTTTACCCTACGGGAGTATTACTGTCATTTTACCCTACGGGGGTATTTCGGTCATTTTACCATATGAAGGTATTACGGTCATTTTACCATATAGGGGTATTACGGTCATTTTCCCTATGAGGGTATTGCGGTTATTTTACCCTATGGGGGTATTTCGGTCATTTTATCCAATGGGGGTATTTCGATCATGTTACTTATTTTGAGGTCTTAGTGCAGATAACGACCTCCCCGAAGGTTTATAATCACCTCGAGCAACACAGAAAACTTAAATGGTATTAACAGTGTAAATGGGCCCAAGGCCCATTATTCGACCCACGTGGGCCCACACGCTCGTGTGGCTCATTTAGCCCAAATTCAGTCACGGCTATACGAACTAATAGCCTAGTCTACTCTTGCCACTTATCGTGGATTTCATCTGTGTAGGGCCCATGAGCCCTATTGGCCCACACGACCCATTTCGGCCAAATGAGGCCCATGTCGGCCCAAGAGCACGAGAACACTTGTAGTGGCCTCTACAGTCTATCGCTGACGATTGGTGGGCTCGATTTACCACACGAGAGGTCGCACGCTCGTGG
Source organism: Gossypium bickii (assembly GCA_025503065.1). NCBI lineage: Eukaryota > Viridiplantae > Streptophyta > Magnoliopsida > Malvales > Malvaceae > Gossypium > Gossypium bickii. The sequence continues at coordinate 89,259,703 of CP106711.1, forward strand.
GACCATAAATGCCGAAGTTTCGGCTTTTTGGCTTTTGCCGATTGACAGAAGAGAGGGGTGTGACTACACACCTGTTTGCGCAACGAACAGATTTCCCCACGTGCGATCAACCTACAATCATCCCAACACAATCAATCTCTCATCCTTTAGATCATTAACACTAAAGCCCCAAATCGATATCACCATTTACCTTGAAGTTATGCGATTTTTACTCTTAGATTGCTGGTTGAAAATGATCACACCCTTCTTCTCGATTTACTGTGTATAAGACAGATTTTATTAGCCATACTTGTGTAATACAAGGCTTGAATTCATGCCCATAGTCCAAAGAGTTAGACTTAAAGTAGATTGGTTATTCGGCCAATACTACAAAACAATCTACTTACCCTACAATATTCGGCCAAAGAGGTATTCGAAGCAGGAGGCCAAGATGTGTAGAGAAGTAAGGCTGTCGACGCTCCACCGATTGTCAGAGACTATCATCCACAAGGTTTCAAAATAACAAGACAAGATTTACGACATTCAGTCTAAACTGGAAAAGCAGAGAAACAAAAGAGAGAGGGGAAAAGAGGAGTTGTAGGATTCGGCTTACGATAGTGTTATGAACAGGAGAAGAGATCATCGCCCACTACCAAATCGATTGATACAGCAGAGAAAGAAAAAGAGAGAGGGCCACTCAGTTAAAAATGAAAGGAGAACAGTTCAGAAAAAGTGAAGGAGAAATAAGGGAGAAGAATGAATTCGGTTGAAAGGAAAAATAGCAGAGGAAAAAGGAATCCAAAAAGATACCAAGAGGCACTTGACTAACCAGGAATCGACCTAATAACTTACGATGCCAAGACATAGAAAGAAAATTCGGCCAGGGAGAACAAAAAAATAAAAAAATTGGCAAAAGAAAGAGCCGAACGAAGACTATACCCAGAAGAAATCACTGCCAAAAATCTGAGTAGCCAACACCCAAATCGGCACAACTCTCCTCTCACTCAAACTCCATGATTCTCTCCCTTTGTCCCTCCTTGAATCTCTCCATGACCAGTTCAAACACCATCCAAATCTATTCAAACTCCTCTTAGCTGTGTTTCAGTCCAACTCTACTACCTACACAGCTCATGTAGCAAAATAAATACCCCCTTGCGCAACCCTGGACTTGAACCTCAAACCTCTCAATTACACAACACGCCACCTTACCATTAGACCACAAGCTCTTTTTGTGTCATAAAACAAGCACTATTATTTATAAGGCCTAAATGACAGTGTCCAGATTCATATAAGAGCAAAACTAAAAATTCTGCAAAAGCCAAAACTTGAACCCAGGCTTCTCACACACTCCCAGAGCACTTAACCACTGAAGCATACATATATTTGTGTTACTTTCTTTTACAAATAAATATTTATGAGCAGTCTCCTAACTGTTCCGTTGTTTAAAACATATTTCTTCTAGGCCTAAAATTCGGGGTGTTATAATTCACTCTTCCTTAAAGAAACTTCATCCTTGAAATTTCTAATTATCGGATCAGTCGAATAACACAAACTCCACTACTATGCTTCCGCTGCGCACTCTAGTTCCAAATTAGGTATATGGCCAAACGACGAGGACCCAATTCGAGCACCTCTACGGCCTCTACCATGTCCTCTTCTACCTCGTCCGTGTGTACCTCTTGTGTTCATTCTCTATTCACGTTTTATCTGAATTAACAATTTTATGCAGATCGGTTTACAGTTCTAGTTGTTTATTAACAGATGTCTTACGAAAATCAGTAATTTAGAGTTTGTTTTCACACAACACAGTGTCATCAGTGTCTACTGGTTTACTACAGTTTTAGTATTCCCTACTAAAGAGTTTGCAGTACTACCTATAGTAGTCTCAGTACTCCTACCTATGGTAGTTTCAGTCAAAATCAAAGTACGATTTTCAGAGAGAACTTACAGGATCGACACGGAGACTCGGTGTGCTATACAATTAGAAAATCCTTCTAGAACACTTCAAATTATTTAAAAGCAACTTTTATAAATTCAAAGTTTAAAAACTCATTCCACAGCTGAGTTTTGCAACTTGACTCTGATACCACTAAATGTAACACCACAAACCCGACCTAGACATTATGGCCGAATCTAGCTTGTCACATTGATGTGTCTTTCGAAAATTAGACATGTTGGTAGAAATTCGTTTCTGAGTTGAAATCTCTTTGTTAAAACTTAAATCATCTTAACCATTTACTAACCAATTAAACCATCTTTACTTTAAAAACATTGTTTGTTGAGGAAGCAATATCCAAAATGTTGCGAAAACGCGATGTTTTGAAAATAGTTAAACTTTTTGAAAACCAGCATTTTATCACTATCAGTTAAGTATCAAATAAATAAAGCCAAAATAACATAACTCAGGTTTAAGAAGCCTTATAACAGAATCAATAGCCCAATAAGAAATTTAAATAAATGAGTCCAAAGAAGAACATCAGCGATCATGTGGCCACCTCCAAATCTCTTACGGCTCCAAATCGTCTAAGGCTGGGGATCACCTGTACAGTTAAAAAAAAGGGTGAGTTTACGAAAACTCAGTGTGTAATCCCCTATCAGTCAGTTAGTAACTATATATACAGTAACAGTCTGGGCCTTGGCCCTATTTAGTAACAGCGCAATGTGGGTCATAGCTCATTCAAGATAACGAGTGGGTGGGCCTAAGCCCAATCTGATGATCGATGCGGTGCAAATATGCAACCCACCCCAATCCAGCCAACACACCACCCGTACCAACCAACACACCATGTGGGGATAAAATTGACCCACCCAGCCAGTACACCAATATCGCAGCATAGCTGCCAGGAATAATAATGCAGCAGAGCTGCAAGTAACAGTATGGCTAAGAGCCATAAACAGGATAGCTAAAAAGCCATCAGTAGCTGTAATATGATCGACACAGAGCCATCGGTAGCTGTAGTATGATCGGCACAAAACCATCAGTAGCTGTAACTTGATCGGCACAGAGCCATTGGTAGCTGTACTATGACCGGTACAAAGCCATCAGTAGCTGTAATATGATCGGCACAGAGCCATCAGTAGCTATAATATGAATGGCACGAAGCCATTAGTAGCGATAATATGATCGGCACCAAGCCATCAGTAGCAGTAATATGCACGGCACGAAGCCATCTATAAGTCCACAGTCGTCTTGTGCGACCCGTGCGACCTTGGGTCCACATTTGTCTTGTGCGACCCGTGCGACCTAATAGTACAGTAATCTTCCTCCGTAACAGTACCCCAACCCCATACAGTATGTCGTGTATACAGAATACCATGCTAAGAATCAGTCATACAAATCACAGACAAATTAGTCATACAAACCACAGGCAAATCAGCCATTTAAATCATGGAAAAATCAGTCATTTAAATCACAGACAAATTAATCATTTAAATCACAGACAAATCAATCATTTAAATCATAGACAAATTAGTCGTTTACCCTCTAGGGGGAAAATAGTCATTTTACCATTTGAGGGTATTATGGTTATTTTACCCTACAAGGGTATTACGGTTATTTTACCCTACAGTGGCATTACAGTCATTTTACCCTACAGGGGCATTACTGTCATTTTATCCTACAAGGGCATTACGTCATTTTACACTATAGGGGCATTACGGTCATTTTACCCTACGGGGGCATTACTATCATTTTACCCTACGGGGGCATTACTATCATTTTACCCTATGGGGGTATTACTGTCATTTTACCCTATGAGGGTATTACGGTCATTTTACCATATGGGGGTATTACGGTCGTTTTACCATATGGGTATTACGATCATTTTACCCTATGGGGTTATTGCTGTCATTTTACCCTATGGGGGTATTTTAGTCACTTTACTTATTTTGGGGTCTCGGTGCAGATAACGACCTCTCCGAAGGTCTACAATTGGCTCGAGCGACACAGAAAACCTAAATGGTCATATCGGTGTAAACGGGCCCAAGGCCCTTTATTCAGCCCACATGGGTCCACACGTTCGTGTGGCCTATTTAGCCCAAATTCAGTCATGGCTATGCGAACTACGTAGCCTAGTCCAGTATTTGCCACGTATCTTTGATTTCATTCGTGTGGCGCCCACGAGCCCTATTGAGCCTACACGACCCATTTCAGCCAAACGAGGCCCATGTCGGCCCAAGAGCACGAGAACACTTGTGGTGGCCTCTACAGTCTATTGCCCACGATTGGTGGGTCAGTTTTCCACACGAGAGATCGCATGCTCGTGGGATCATAAATGTTGAAGTTTCGGCTTTTTGGCTTTTACCGATTCACAGAAGAGAGGGGTGTGACTGCACACCTGTTTGCACAACGAACAGATTTCCCCATACACGATCAACCTACAATCATCCCAACACAATCAATCTCTTATTGTTTAGATCATTAACACTAAAGCCCCAAACCGATATCACCACTTACCTTGACCGAAAGTTACTCGATTTTTACTCTTAGATCACTAGTTGAAAACGATCACACCCTTCTTCTCGATGTACTGCATATAAGACAGATGTCATTAGCCATACTCGTGTAATCCAAGGCTTGAATTGATGCCCGTAGTCCAAAGAGTTAGAGTTAAAGCAGATTGGGTATTCGGCTAATACTACAAAACAATCTACTTACCCCATAATATTCGGCGAAAGAGGTATTTGAAGCAGAAGGCAAAGATGTGTAGAGAAGTGAGGCAGTCGACACTCCGCTAATTGTCAGAGACTATCATCCACAGGGTTTCGAAATAACAGGACGAGATTTACGACATTCAGTCTATATTGAAAAAGCAGAGAAACAAAAGAGAGAGGGGAAAAGAGGAGATGTAGAATTCGGCTTACCATAGTGTTATGAACAGAAGAAGAGATCGTCGTCCACTACCAAATCGACTGGTACAGCAGAGAAAGAAAAAGAGAGAGGGCCATTCAGTTAAAAAGGAAAGGAGAATAGTTGAGAAGAAGTGAAAGAGAAATAAGGGAGAAGAATGAATTCGGCTGAAAGGAAAAATAGCAAAGGAAAAAGGAATCCAAAAAGGTACTGAGAGGCACTTGACTAACCAGGAATTGACCAAATAACTTACGATGCCAAGACCCAAAAGGAAAATTTGGCCAGGGAGAACAAAAAAAAAAAAATAAAAAAATGGCAAAAGAAAGAGCCGAACAAAGACTATACCCAAAAGAAATCACTGCCAAAAATCTGAGTAGCCGACACCCAAATCGGCACAACTCTCCTCTCACTCAAACTCCTTGATTCTTTCCCTTTATCCCTCCTTGAATCTCTCCATGACCAGTTCAAACACCATTCAAATCTATTCAAACTCCTCTTAGCTGTGTTTCAGTCCAACTCTACTACCTACACAGCTCATGCAGCAAAATAAATACCCCCTTAAGCAAACCAAGACTTGAACCTCAAACCTCCCAGTTACACAACACGCCACCTTACCATTAGACCACAAGCTCTTTTTGTGTCATAAAACAAGCACTATTATTTATAAGGCCTCAATGCCAGTGTCTAAATTCATATAAGTGCAAAAATAAAAATTCTGCAAAAGCCAAGACTTGAAATCAAGCTTCTCACACACTCCTAGAGCACTTAACCACTAAAGCAGACAGATATTTGTGTCACTTTCTTGCACAACTAAATATGTATGAGCATTCTTCTAATTGTTCCCTTGTTCAAAACATATTTCTTTTAGGCCCAAAATCTGGGGCGTTACAAGAAATCTTATACAATGCTAACGTCCTAGACGTGGGCTTACATGTAATCACATATCGATGCCACTGTCCTAGATAGGGTCTTACACGAATCAAATACGATGCCAATGTCCCAGACATGGTCTTACATGTAAACACAAGTCGATGCCAACGTTCCAGACGTGGTCTTACTTAAAAACACATATTGGAATCCTATGTCATGACATATGTATCCTAATTATTCCTAAGGTTCGTACGGGATTTTCAGACATCAAAACCCAATCCTTTCAGGCTCGTGAACATTGCTCCCATGCTCAATTCATTTCAGCATATTATATACACAAGTAATAATTCAATTTGGCATTATTAAAATGAATATAATAGAATTTATTGATACTTATTTACTTATGAACTTACCTCGGATAACGATGGATGAAATCGACTACTTGTCTACTTTAGACTTCCCTAGATCTAAGTTCGTTTTCTTTTGTTCTTGATATAAATAAATTCAAATTTAATTATTTAATAACACATTTCATTCAATTCAACCCACAAATACATAATTTGGGCATTTTGCACTTAAGCCCCTAAAATTTACATTTTTGACATTTTAGTCCCTATTTCATAAAACACAAAATATGCAAAATTTCAATATTCCATGCTTTGGCTGAATCTTCCTCATGTTCATACAAGTCCATACATTTCATTTATTTCACATTTTAGTCCTTCAAAATAACATTTTCACAATTTAGCCCAAATTACTCAAATTCATCAAAAATTCAAAGACAAAACATTACAATCTATCACATGTCTTTTATTTTCCATCATCAAACAACTAAAATCACAAGCTATCATCAATGGTAAAACACAAAATCATCATCAAATTCAAAAATTAAAACATGGGCTTTGTAGTACTCGAAGCAATAATTACAAAAACGTAAAAATTATCAAAACCCGAACAAAACTCTTACCTTAATTTTGCTCGAACAAGGTCAAACGCTTAAAGCTCCTTTTCTTTCTTCTATTCTTACAAATTTCGGCTAAGATGAACACAAATACATGACGTTTTAATGTTTTGTTTTATTTTATTACATTAATTAACACATTTACTAAATTAGCCTTAATGAATAAATTAAAAACTCATAATAATCATGCCTTTAACTGTCCATACATTTTCTTATGGTCCATTTGCCACTTAAGGACCCCACATTGAAAGAACAAGACAATTTAACACTTTAACAATTAATATGCCACTTTCACATTTTACGCGATTAAGTCCTTTAACCAAATTAAGCACATAAACGGATAAATTAAATCACAGAAATTTCACACATATCAATTCACATACTATAAGCACATAAAATAACATAAAATAACTAAGGCCTAAACCAGACTGTTACACTACTCTTCCCCTGAAGGAATTTTCATACCCGAAAATCTTACTAGAAAATAGGTTCGAGCATTGCACTTTCATAGCTTCTTTCACTGCCCAGGTAGCCTTTTCTATTCCAAGTCATTGCCTGAGAACTTTAACTAAAGCTATACTTTTATTTCTCAATTCTTTAAGTTCTCGAGCTAGAATTATGATCGTTCTTCACTGTATGTTATATCAGATTGAATCTCAACATCAACTGAGGATATCATGTGTGAAGGATCTGATTGATATCGTCGTAACATTGATACATGGAATACATTGTGAATCTTTTCTAACTCTGACGACAAAGCTAACCGATAATCTACTGGACCAATCCTCTCAATGATTTCATGTGGTCAGATAAACCACGGACTATGTTTTCCTTTCCAGCCAAATCGAAAAACTTTCTTCCATGGTGATACGTTCAGAAATATTTTTTCGCTGACTTGAAACTTTATATCTTTTCTTTTCAAATCTGCATAAGATTTCTGACGATCAGAAGCCGCGTTCAAACTGTCAGGTATCACTTTGACATTTTCTTCTGTTTCTCGAATCAAATCAACACCAAATTACTTTTTCTCACTCAAACCAATCCAATATAACAGAGATCGACACTTTCGACGTACAAATCTTCGTACGATGACATTTTAATACTCGCTTGATAACTGCTATTGTATGCAAATTCAACCAATGGAAGAAATCTCTCCCAATTACCTTCAAACTCTAAAATACAACATCGAAGCATATCTTCGAGTATCTGAATTACTCGCTCAGACTAACCATCGGTCTGTGGATGAAGTGTTGTACTAAAATGAAATCGAGTACCTAGAGCTTCATGTATCTTGCTCCAAAATCGAGACATAAACCGTGGATCTCTGTTAGAAATAATAGAAACTAGCACACCATGCAATCTAACAATCTCAAAAACATACAACTCTGCCAATCTCTCAAGTGAAAATTCCGATCACAATGGAATGAAATGCTCATATTTCATCAAATGATCTACAAGGAGCCAAACAACATCTTTCTTTCTTGGAGATAGAGGCAATATTGATACAAAATCCATCATAACACATTCCTATTTCCACTTTGGAATCATCACAGGTTGTAATAAACCAAAAGGTACCTGATGCTCAGCTTTAACTTGCTGACAGACCAAGCATTTTGATATGAACTCTGAAATCTCCCGTTTCATACCTAGCCACCAGTACATCTGTCTCAAATTGTCATACATTTTTATTACTACCAGGATGAATCAAAAAGCTACTATTGTAAGCTTCCTGTAAAATAGTCTAAATGAAATCAGAGTGTCTCAGAACACAAATTCTATCTTTCAAGTACAAACTGTCATCTAAACCAACATGAAAATCTGAATCAGATGTCGACTCAATCTATTTTCATTTAGTGATCAATTTAGCATCACTTTTTTGAGCTTCACAAATCAGTTGCAAAACATTAGGCAAGCTTTTAATTTGTATAAAATTGAACATTCATTAATCAATGTCAACCGTGTGTTTAAAGCTCGTAGAGGAAGCAAAGATTTTCTACTCAGTGCATTAGCAATGACATTCGCCTTGCCTGGATGATAATATATGATCAAATCATAATCTTTCAGCAACTTGAGCCATCTATGCTGTCTCAAATTCAAATCTTTTTGTGACGTCAAATACTTCAAACTTTTATGATCCGATAAAATATAAAAATTTTCTCCATACAAATGGTGTCGCCAAATCTTTAAAGTAAATACAATAGCTACAAGGTCTAAATCATGAGTCGGATAATTCTTTTCGTGTGGTTTCAACTGTTGAGAAGCATACACTATCACTTTGTCTTCTTGCATCAAAACACAGCCTAAACCATTTAATGAAGCATCAATATAAATCACAAATTCTTTATTGGACTTTGGCTAAACTAACACAAGTGCCTCGGTTAATAACGCTTTCAACTGATTAAAACTTTGCTGACACTTTTCAGGCCATTGGAACTTGACATCTTTTTGAAGCAGTTTCATCAACGGTGTAGCAATCATCAAAAATCCTTTGACAAATCTTCTATAATACCTGGCTAAACCCAGAAAACTTCTGACCGTCCTTTTTCTTAGCAAAAATGTAACAGCCCATTTTTTAGTGGTGTCAGAAACAGTGGTTTCGAGACCACCAAATCTAATGAGAAAGTTTGTAAATATTATTATTTAATATTTACAAGTCAAGCATGGTTTAAAAAGGTTTTTGATATAGTGATTTATGTTATATAAGCGAATTTTTAAGTTCAAGTGGTTTTAGAAAATAAGGTATCGGGACCTCGTTTCTATAAACCAAGACGTAAATATTTATGGAGTGTCATTAAGGTGGTATTAAAGTTTCTTTGAAAAATTTTAACGTTTCGATAGTTAATTAATTAAAAAGGACTAAATTGTAAAAGATGTAAAATTTAATCACTATTTGATTTGAGTGATTAAATGGTAAATTGAATAAAAGAAAAAGGGACTTAAATGGTAATCAGACCATTGATGCTATTAGCGGACAATAATGGACATGAATTTGATGCTTTATTCCATTATTAACTAAAGTTAATATCGTAATTTGATAATTAAATTAAAATAAATAAAACAAAATTTTGATTCATCTTTTTCAAAGCTTGGTAACTAATTGTAATGGGGGAAGAAACCATTTTTTATCTTGAAGGTTTTGGCAACTTCACAAGCAGAATTGGTATGTGATTTTAGCCATGTTTCTTGTAATTTTTATCTTTTTTAGATCGTTGCAACTAGGTCCAGCTAGCTCGTACCTTTGATTTTGAAATTTTTAAAGATTTTGAATGTTTCCATTAATGAACATTGTGATTTTAGATGTTAAATGATGAATTTGAAGTGTCAGTTGATATTTAAGAGTATTTTATTAAGTATTTTTGATGAATTTTTTGATTAGGAACTAAATTATTAAAATAGAAAAAGTACAAGGATTTAATGTGAAATTGTTGCAATAATGTGCTGTACTGAATGCCATGAGTCTTCGGCTAGACTCAATTCTCGGTAAAAATGGTTAATTTGCATATTTTGGGCTCAGTGAGTAAATTGAATAAAAGTAAAAGTTTAGGGGCAATTTTGTAAAAATGTCAAAAATGACTAAATTGCATAAAATGAATTTTTTTATTGTCTAAATTAATATATTGAATGAATTATTAATTTAGATCAAGATCAGGTGGAAAATCGAGGAAAATGAAAAATTACCAAAATGCCCCTAAACTTTGGTATTTCTACAATTTAGCCAGGTAAGTTCGTATGAACTGTATTATGTACAATTCTGATTAACTTAAATATTAACATATGATTTTATTGAAAATGAATCAATATATATATATGTTATTGTACAAGTTATCATGTTGTGAGACGACGTAAATTCAATAACGTACGACGATTATTGAGCCCCGTTTGAACCTTAGGAATATATAGGACACAAATAACATGTCATTAGGGTTACAATGTTTCGGGTGCTAGTCCTAAACGTCCTACCGATGGCTTAGTTTTTGGCATGTGTTGTAGTTACTTGACAACTTGTGTGAGCAGCACCGTGTAGCTACGTTCCGACCGACAGCTTATGTGAGTAGACCCAGGTTACCATATTTCAAGTGCTAGTCTTGAATGTCCTAACAATGGCTGAGGTTCGAAATTAGTTGCAGATACTCAATAGCTTGTGTGAGCAGCATTGTGTAGTTTACATTTTCGACCAATAGCTTGTGTGAGCAAACCCATTTTACAACTCGTGTAAGCTATGACTATATGTTTGGCACACTTTGTGTGAGCTTTCCTGTGTATTCAGTATTATTCTAAGTGGTTCAACGGGCAAGAAAAGTGATGGACCGATAAGGGTTCTGGTTGATTTCACTACGAAAATTATAGAAAGGTATGATGTATCGAAAATTATAGAAACTTTATTTTTGCGCCTAGGGAGCTAGAGTGATGGATTAGGCAAGGGCTCTTTAAGGTGGTTGGTGGAATAAGTCAAATATTTTGAATGAGTGTCCATGAGATGATACTGGGGTTTGAATGAGTCAAACCGATTCAAATTGTTGGAGAGGAGTGAATGTAGGAGGAAAGTATGAGACTGGGTGTTGGTGGAGCGGTGGCCAATGTGGGAAGCTTGAAGTAGGGAGGGGTTTCGATTTTGGTACTAAGAGATCTGGGTGCGCCGAAAAACCTTTGGGGGTCTTAGGCTTTTCTCTCTTTTCTTTTGGAGCATATTCGGTCTTTGAGGGGGTGTTGAGTGCTGACTTTTGGCAAGTTTCTTGAGACTTCTTTGTGTTTTTCTTCCCTCTTTCATTTAGTTCTCTTATTTTTCTCAAAGCCAAAATCAACTTTGGTACATTTCTTCTTCGCCAAAACCGTAGCTCTCTTTCTCTCATTACTATTCCTCTTCACCTTTTCCCTTTAATCGAAACCCTCGTCCTATTTCTTTGCTTCATCTTTCTTTTGTTCTTTTGAGTGCTAGCTAAAATATTCTCTCTTCCTCACTTTTTCTTTTGGTGTTCTCCCCTTCGAAACCTTCTTACCATCATTCTTTGCCAATAGCTGAAATTCAACCTTCGTTCTTCTTATTTAGTCGATTGATCATTCTCATCTATTACTTCTCCTGTGCCGAATCGTTTTGTGTGCCATTCAATTTCTCTGCTGAGGGTAAGAGTCTTTCTTCTATTTTCTTATAGACATTCTTTTGTTTTATTCTCCCTTCTTTTTAGGAAGCCGAATCCATTCTGGTAAACATCTAAACCCATTTCTTCTATTTTTTGTCTCTTAGCCGAATACTAAGAAGTAGGGTGTTGGAAATCCTAGGTTGCTGAGAGCCTATATAATCGGTTTTGGTTGATCAAAGTAAGGGGTCCTTATGAACTGGTTTAGCCGAAAGGCCACTCCTTTTTAATCTATTTGGAGAACAAATTCTGATATGGTGATGGTGTAAGGACTCAATCGGTTTCTTAAGCCAAGTCTGCTAGCATTCGGCTTCTGTTGATCAAGGTAAGGAACTTCATCGATTTGAGTTCTTATTCTCTTTGTTTTCTTTCAAAGCCTTAACCCTGTTTCCTGATCAAGCTCCTTCTATGGATTCGAATGCAAGTCAAGTGAAGGAGGGGGTTGGACTCGTAGTCCCCATCCCAAAGTTTAAGAAACATGCGATGATCGATGATTACAAGACTATCCGTCAATTTTGTGGTAGAGAAGCGACATCCGCTCGGGATAGGCAAATAGTCATCGCCCCTATTTGGTGAGAGCGTCGACATAGAGAGTCTAGTTTTACGCGTTACCAGGTGTGTAATGTTCACACTTTACTTTTTTAAATAATTCATGTTAATAACTGTGTTGGCTGGAAGCCGAAACAACTATTCTGTTAGTCGAGATACCCTCGTGGGTAAGGTTGGAGACACTGGGTAAGTTTCACTATGATGATACTTTCGTATGATTGAATGCATGAGTGAATTATATGTTGTACATTGAAAGTATATAGCACTCACCTCAGTATGATATTATGTGCATGAGTTATGGGAGATGATAGAGGGGAAGTGCTATTTAGTGACTATTGTCACAGTGGTCTGGGACCACAGTAGTTTGGAACCACGTATACATATGCTTATCAGTGACTTGTCATAGTGGTCTGGGACCACAGTGGGTTAGCCCCACGTTTATATTATGTGACTCTGTCACAAGTGGTCTGGGACCACAGTGGCTTGATGCCACGGGTGTTCAGTGGATACAGGTGACGTAGTGGATGGAAATCTAGGATGGGCTGGATTGCATCGCATGTACTACTGATATGCCATGTTATTAGGGCTTAGGCCCAAACTGTGTTCGTAAGGGGAAACACACACTGAGTCTCGGTGACTCACCCCTCTGCTTAATTTTGCTGGTAATCGCTAGATTGCAGATTTGGAGTCGGGGTGGACTCGAGGTGGCCATGCGTTACTACTTCTTCCGTAAACTACGTTACTTTATTTGGTTTTGTTTAAATTTGGGATTTTATTATGTAATAAGGCCGCTATCACTTTAACTTTGGGTTTGATTTAATGCTGATATCGCGTATTTTACAAACGGTCAAAAATGGGGTTTTTCTAAAACCAAAGGCTTAAGCAAACAGTTTCAAAGCATTAACAAAAGATGACAAGCGAATAGACAATTAACTCGAGAATTTTCTTAAAACCTCAATTTGGTTTTCTAATGACACGTTTATGGTATTTCTTGATTTCGGCTATTATAACAACAAAATTTGCTTACAGCCTTTTCGATCAATTTAATAAAAGACGAAACAAAACCTTCAAGCAAAAATTTACAAATCGTTTTTTTTTAAATAAAGAAACCAATCAAAATGTTTTCTAATTTACGATGTTTTGTTGAGATTTTCAAACTACCCTTCCTGTGACATACCAGATCTGGTCGTAAGGTTTAGGCCGGGTTTAGGGTGTTACAATTGTTGTATCAGAGCCTAGGTTGCAAAAAATTGGCAGTGGGTATGGGGTTCAAAAATGTTTTCAGAAGTTGGTGTAAAATATGGTTTAGGTAAATATATGTTTTCCGAAAGTATGGCACCCGAGTCGCCGGCATCGATCCGCACTATAAGTTTTCTGATTGTTGCTTGAATTCTTATGAAATATTATGGTAGATAGTTTTAACTTCAGAAATTGAGACCTTAGAGATACTTTTTGCAGAAAACTACTCCTAATACTACTTTCATAAGATTTCTCGTTAATAAATAGTGGAAGAAATACTAATTCATAAAACTTTTAATCAGATTAAGTCAAATCGGTAATCATGAGTGCTAGAGGACGTGGACATGGCATGCGCGGCCGCGGTAGAGGCCAGGATGTTGGGTCTGAACCTTCGGAATCAGGGCATGGGCCAGAGGGTAAAGTGCTGGTATTACCAGTTGCGGAAGTGAAATTTCAGGATCAAACTGGTGGAGACGATGCTGTGTCTCAAGCGATGTTACGTGTTTTGGAGCGGGTTGCTGGAGCGAGTACGGGGTCACTAGCTCAAAAATCTATTCCTGGGTGACTCCGAGCTAATGGGGCTGAGATGTTTAGGGGCATTTCTGGTGTGGCTCCTAGCGTAGCTGAGTACTGGCTAAAAGCAGTTGAATGGATCATGGACAATCTTGATTGTACTGCAGAGGAAAAATTGAAAGGAGTGTTTTCTCTTCTTCGAGACGAGGCATACCAGTGGTGGTTCACGGTAAGGGATGGTACAGCAGCTTCCAGGGCAAGTATATTGGATCGAGCTATGTAGACGCTCAGAGAAAGGCTTTTCTAAATTTGGTTTAGGGGAGCAAGTCAGTAGCCGAGTATGAGGGGGAATTCTTACGTTTAAGTCGTTATGCCCGGGGTATTATTGCTACAAATCATGAGCGATGTGTCTGATTTGAGGATGGTCTGAGGGACGAGTTGCGAGTGCTGATAGCTCCGCAACGAGAAAGGGAGTTTGCTATTCTGGTCGAGAAGGCTAAGATAGCCGAAGAGGTGAAGCGATTTGAAAGACAGAATCAGGATAGGGACAGAGGTAGGAATAAGAGGAATTTTGGGTCGTCAAGATCAGCTAGGGGTTTCCAAAAAAAGACTATGTTGGATGGGCCGAATCGAGTTGCAAGAACTATTACTGTTGGGAGATCTCAGCCATGTGCTAGTTGTGGGAATTATCATTCAGGGGAGTGTTGGGCAAGAAGTAAGGGATGTTATAGGTGTGGATCTGTAGATCATTTGGTAAAGGACTGTCCACAGGAGCCAAGTAGGGCACGGCCAGTTGGTCAGGGTTACGTACAGCCTGGAAGAGATGGGCCGTAACCACTGAGAGGTTGTGGATCGGCCAGAGGAGGAAATGGTTTTGGTCGAGGGCGTGGAGCACCGGGCCAAGATGTTGGGAATACAAATGCAAGATAGCCTGGATTGGTCTATGCAGCTAGACGTCGAGAGGAAGGCGATGCACCGAACGTCATAACTGGTACGTTCCTTATTTTTGGTTTGCCCTGTTCAACATTGATAGATATTGGGTCTACGCATTCCTATGTTGCTAGTAATGTATCTGATACTTTAAGTATAAAATCTAAGACTGCTTCTAGAGAGATGACTGTGATTAGCCCTTTAGGACAATCTGTAGTAGTAAACAGACTCTTTAGGAGTGTGCCTCTAGAAGTGCAAGGGATGGTTTTCCCGGCTGATTTGATGGAACTGTCGTTCGGGGAGTTCGATTTAATCTTAGGTATGGATTAGTTGGTGAAATATCAAGCAAACTTAGATTGTGCTGCTAAGCGTATGGTGTTAAGGACTCCTAAGGATAATGAAGGCTTAGTGATAGGTGAAAGGAGGAACTATTTGTCTAATGTAGTGTCTACTTTAAAGGCTGAAAGAATGGTGAGAAAAGGATGCGAGGCTTTCTTAGCTTTTGTTAGTGCTCTGGAGGCTAAGGAGTTGGTTGTGAAGGATGTCAGATCAGTGAGGGATTTCTTTGATGTTTTTCCAGAAGAGCTTCCAGGGTTACCTCCAGATCGCGAGGTGGAGCTCGGTATTGATCTTCTTCCGGGAACAGCGCCAGTGTCTATTGCCCCATATAGAATGGTGCCGAAGGAGTTGGTGGAACTAAAAGCGCAGATTCAGGAACTGTTGGACCGAGGTTTTATTCGACCCAGTGTATCACCTTAGGGAGCGCCGGTGTTATTTGTTAAAAAGAAGGATGGGTCGATGCGGATGTGCATTGTAACAGTCTGAATTTGACCCTAATCGGAACAGTGGTTTCGGGACCACGAATCCGAGTTAAAAAAATATTTTTATATTATTTTGCGTGTTAATTATATATGTTTGAGCATGTGTTAAATTTTTGTAGGCAAACTTGTCCGTTTGTGTGTTCGACTTATGAAAAAGGATTAAATCGTATAAGTGGTAAAAATAGCCAACTATTAAATTTAGTTGCTAAATTGAATTGTCTCCTTATTGATGAGGATATAAATAGTAAATTGACCCTTTTTGGCAAGATAAGGGACGGCATTATGCTTTTATAAAGTAATTGCATGCCTATTTTATTTTTAATAATATAATATTGCATGCTTAGTTATTTTAATGAAATTATTGCATGCCAAGTTTATTTTAATATTATAATTTATTAACTAGATGGCATGTGCTTATATTATATAGTTTTGATATTAATTATAAAGGTTAAAGTAATAATAATAATAATAATGTTAGGTGATAGATTAGTGAGTGTTTGTCTTTACATTTTTTTTTGATGAAATTGAGTATTATAGATTTTAAAATAATAATAATAATAATAACAGCACAATTTCGACCCTAATCCGAACGATGGTCTCGGGACCCCGAATTCGGGATAGAATAATATTTTTAATTATTATTTTGATATCTATGTTTTGTGGTTAAACATATGTTAAAATATCATTGATTAAATTTCATGTTTGGGTGATTAATTTAAGGAAAAGGATTGAATTGCAAGAGTGAAAAAAAATTTGCCAATTGCTTGATAGGGAGGATTAAATCAAAGTGTCTTTTTAATTAAGGGATTTTGTGTTATAATTTAACCTTTTTAGTATGTGTGGACGGCATGACAGCATGCATCCACTAAGAATTTTGCTATTATTGTTAATTTATTTCATAGTGATGATAATACATAGTTTATATTAAAAATCTATTTTAATAAAACATAAAAGAAAATGGTTGCTGCATGTTTACCATTTTAGCTTTCTTGACCGAAAATAAAGAAGAAGAGATGAGTTAAGCTTTCATCTATTTCGGCACTTGCATGTTTTATTAAGGTGAGTAAATTCACTTAGTTTTTGTTAATTTTAATGATTTTGAGGTTATTGTCTTGTAAATTAACTAGCCCATGCTCAAATTCTTGAATTGGTGGTGAAAGTCGAAAGTTGCCATGGATGGAAATTGTGTTTGTGAGATTAATGGTAGAATATGTTAAAAGCATACAAGGTTAACAATATTTTTCTTTAGAATTTTTGGATAGAGCTTAGTATAAGGAGGTATTAATAGAAAGAAAATTTTTGGAATGTGCTAAATAGCAATTAGATGGAAGAAAGGAGTTGAAAGAAGGGCTATGAACATTCAGCCCTTCATTGATGTGATTAAATTGTGGATATTTTATGTTTTGAGTGGTAAGGTCTTGAACCTTTAAATTTTCGATTTTGGTACCTATACTGCTGATAAACATGATGAATTTGCATAAAGGTGGTAAATTGAGCTTTAATTTCCTTGATTAATTATGTTCTTAAAAAGTTGTTGCTGTCCAAATTGGTATAGATTAAATGTATGTCCGATTGAGGTTTTACATATTGTCCAATACGAAAATGTTTACGACAAATTTGGTTGAATTAAGTGTTATCTTGTTAGGGTTATACATACTGTCCAATGTGAAATTTTTAGCCAAATTTAGTTGGATTAAGTGCATGATCGAATGTGGTTTTACATGCTGTCCAATGTAAAAAAAAAAAATTTATGATGATTCGATTAGGCAAAACATGTTGAGGGTTCAAAGCTGTCAAAATTTAACATTTTTATGGTTGTTCGGTTGAGCTTTATTGTTGGTTAAATTTAATATTTATTCCTGTCCAAAGTATAATATGTGGTTGAATGAGTTCAATTTGAATTATTTAGATCAAGTAAAAAAGGGCAAGGTTTTGGATCGGGGAAAAACAAAGTTGAACGAATATTCGAAAAGCTCAATCCGTCAAATTTAGAGGTAAGTTTTTATGCAATTATATTGCATAGAGTTTATCTAAATTGATGTATATAATTTTAATGGAAATATATGTACCATTGTGTTGATAAGTTGAATGTGAGGTATAAATACATGTAAATGATACACTCGACTATGTGGTTGAGGTTTAAGCTTTATGAATGTATATATGAATGTGAATAAGTAGCAAGCTTGAGATATGCACTAAATGTGCAAATTTGTGACACCGAACACTAAGTGTGCGAAATCGGTTGTTATGCACTAAGTGTGCGAATTAAATGTCCGAGTACTATGTGTGAGAAATCGGCTAAAGAGCACTAAGTGTGCGATCAATTGTAATCTCAAAGATTGAATTGATGAAGTTGATACTATGAGATCTTATCATTGAAATCTAGTTTATATGTTCAAGGGTGGCTTAGATGGATCGTTATTTTAAAGGTATAATTTAATATGATTAAGTTTAGTTCGATTGAGATATGATGTTGGAAAAATTCAGTATAAAGATTATGAAGTATATAAAAGTTTCGATATATGAATTGGTTGCTAAACTTGACTTTTATAAAATGATATTCGAGCTTTGAGCCTAGCGAGCTTTTGTGCGGTGAAAGTATTCGGGCTTTAAGCCTAGCGTGCTTTGTGTCGATGAAAGTATTCGGGCTTTAAGCCTAGCAGGCTTTGTGCCGAGTGGACAATATCGGGCTTTAAGCCTAGCAAGCTTTGTGCCGTTGAAAGATATCGGGCTTTATGCCTAGCGAGGCTCTATCTTAGGTGAATTATTATAAGTATATGCTTAAATAAATTTTTGATGATGTGGAACTTAAATTCGGTAAATGAGTTCGATGTCCGGTATGTGTGAGTCTATTGGTTATTGGAGATAAGGTAAATTAGTAAATTGATATTTGTTACTAGTTATATGTGATACAATTGGAGAATGTATGTGAATTATATGGATTGAAAGGTAAGAAAGAAAATTTAGTAGCTAATATGTATATACTTGAACAAATGTACATGTATTGGTCTTGAGATGAGAAAGTGATTTATAGATCGATGTGAAATCTATTATTGAATGTGTGAGTGTTTGGCCTTAAGGCTACGTAAAGGTGAAAGTTTATGAATGATGATAAATTATGAGTAAGTGAATTAGATATAAATTATGAGATGGAATATATGCATGATTACGATATCCCACGAATGAATTGGTGACTGACTATGTATTTAAGTTAAATGATTCAGGTACGTATGAGGTTTAATTATTTAATGAAAAATAATGTAAGTGAAGTTACTTAACGAGGAACATGGATTATATGAGAAAAGTGATTGTATATGTGTATGTGATTAACTAAATTTGGCCTTTTTGAATTGAATTATTTATGTTTCTTTGGTGAATTATTTGCTTATGGCTTACTAAGCTTTCAAAGCTTACTTTGTCTAATTTTTCTATGTTTATAGAGTTTCGAAGACTTGCTCGGGTTGGAAGTCGAAGGAGATTTCATCACACTATCCAATTTTTGTTTCGGTAAATAAATGCTTGGAGATTTAGTTACGTGGCATGTATAGTCTAGTTTTGATATTGCTGGTTTTGAAGTTTATGTATTTGTATAAGCCATGCGAAAATGGCTTATCTTCTTTTGATTTAGTTTGGTATCTATGTTTACGGTTTGTAATGGTCATTAAAGATGAGTTGGTATTTATGCATATTTGGTATGGCACAAGTTTATAATAGATAAGTAATTGGGATGTTTATAACTTGGACATATTGAATTTGGTTGGGTGATTAGTACATGTATACTTATTATGCTTTGTGTGATAGATTGAATTAGTTAGGAAATGAACTAAAACCGAATGTGTATATATATATATTGGTTGATGTTAAGTAAAATGTATGCGAATAAAGTTTTAGTAAGTATATATGTTTGCATGGTGTGATTTGGTTTTGGTGATATAAGTGTTCGGATATAATAAATAGGTATGAGGATTTGTTTAGTCATTAAATCTTTAATAAGTTGGCTTAAATTGTTGATGTTAACTATGGATATTCGGTTATGGTATGTACTTGTGATAGATAGTTAAATGTGATGCAAATGGATTTGGTTCTACGTTTAGGTTATGAAATTTGGTATTGGTAAATAGTAAGAATTCGAATAGGACATCATGTATACATGTATAAATGTATTCGATTATGCTTTATTAAAATATATAATTGTTGTTGATGATTTGTTCTTTATGAGATAGTTACGAGATTATAAAAATAAGGTTTAAACAAAACCATGGCAAGTGAATTAGGTATGTATGGATTAATAATGTTAATAACTAGAGACTTGGGATGAATTAAGATGATTAATCATTTAGTGAATTTGGTATGTTAAGTATTGATTATTTTCATTCAAAGATGTAATGTGATATGTTTAAAAAAATGCCTGTTTTTGAGTTGTGCCTTTTTTTCAAGAATGCCTCAGTAACCCTAGTCCGATTGACGGATATGGGTTAGGGGTGTTACATTTGATTGGTATCAGAGCTACGGTTTAGTCGATTCTAGGACTAACGTAGCTTGTGTGAGTCTAGATATACATGCCATATTTAACCCGCGATAGTGTGATATCTCCCGACTCTGACTAAAATTGTTTTAATTAGACAGATATGCTTTCCAACCGAGCTAAATTCCGATAGTATGGAATATATACTCAAATGTTTGAGTGGAAATATATTGGTGATGAGTTGACACTCATAAAGGTATGAATCAAAGTGTATGACATTTTTGTTATTGATAAATGTTATAATTATATGAGCATATGAGTTATGACAATTGAGTTATGATGCTATATGAGAATTTCGATTGTGACTTAGTGATTTGAGTTGGCTTATGAACTATGTGTTAAGAACAAAGGTGATTATAAGCAAATGTTTATTAAATGTTTTGAGAATGTGAAATTAGAAATAAAAAGGTTAATTGGGTTATATGTGTTTGAATCTATCTATGAATTGGAAATAAATTTTGAGCGTACATGTATGAATTGAAGGACAAGATGGAAGAAGAATTTGTATTCGGAAGATTTAATACAAAATTATATCTATTGGAACAATTCTATCCGAGAAATGTTGTGGTAAATTAAAGTTAGTTCGAATGTGAAGCTTTCTTTTGCACGAAGACATGGTCAACCAAAATGTCAATTCTAGTCTAAATCTCGAGTTGAATAAAGAGTTTATGATCTTCAGTCATATGTTAATGAATGGTTTGAAGTGTGTTCTAATGAAAAAGTGTACAGAGATATCTTGTGAATTCATATAGTTAAAGATGCATGAAAAGAGTTATGTGATATATATTATAACTATAAGAGTTTAAAATGTTTAATGTCGAGAAAGATCCAAACTTGGCACAAAAAGTTAAAGTTAGCTCGAATCAAAAAAAAAAAACTTTTGAGTTTGTAAGTGATTCTTGTCCGAGAAATGATTATAGTTTGGATATTTTGAATGGGAAAACTTTTGTGTGTTTTTGAGCGATGAATATGTGATTGATCTTATCAAGTAATGAACGGTTGTTAGCTAAATTAGAGGCTAAATAAATGTTTATTTAGTGAAGTTTTGAAATTCGAGAAATGTGTCGTTGAATTATAAGTTAAAAGGGGTTCAAAGATAAATTGATTTACGATTCGAGCTTCAAATGTAGAATCGATGATTAATTGTTGCTTTGAGATAAAGTGTCTATACTGAGAAGCTCGAGACTGTATAATCATTGTTATAGGTGGCTCAAAGTGTCGATTAGTTTGATAAATGCGAGAGTAACATGATGCACGACATTTCGAGATATGATATTTATGAATGAGTGTGAACTATGATATTCCTGGCTTTGTGGATTATAGAAATAAAGTCTTGATTATAGAGTTATCTGTTCCTGAGATGATAAGTCTACACATGGTACCAATCATCATTGTTTCGGATTGAGATCTGAAACTCATATTGGGATTCTGAGGAAAATTACAATAATCTGTGAGTATGAGATTTCATTGAAATCGGGAAACGCAACTCAAACTCTCGAAATATTTATTTGTTATTGTGTTTTAGAGTTTCAAAGCAACTAAGAAAGACTATTAGTATTATAAGCAGTTACCGAACTCTGTTATTTCAGGATCGAGTTTTGTGAGAAAATGATCCACGGGATTAATATCGTCAAAGAAATTGAGTAGAAAATGAAAACAATTTAATACGTCATAAGCAGTCTTAGCTAGAGATGATGTACTAAATAAAGTCGATCGTAATTTCAATTGTGAGATTAAAGAGATTTGAAATCTGAAGCCATGTGTGAATTTGAAATGTATTGTGTGGAAGCAAATCCTTAATCTACCTTCTGGTAAGATTTTCGAGGACGAAAATCCCTAAGGGGGGAGAGTTGTAACAGTCCGAATTTGACCCTAATCGGAACGGTGGTTTCGGGACCACGAATCTGAGTTAGAAAAATATTTTTATATTATTTTGCGTGTTAATTATATATGTTTGAGCATGTGTTAAATTTTCGTAGGCAAACTTGTCCGTTTGTGTGTTCGACTTATGAAAAAGGATTAAATCGTATAAGTGGTAAAAATAGCCAACTATTAAATTTAGTTGCTAAATTGAATTGTCTCCTTATTGATGAGTATTTAAATAGGTAAATTGACCCTTTTTGGCAAGATAAGGGACGGCATTATGCTTTTATAAAGCAATTGCATGCCTATTTTATTTTTAATAATATAATATTGCATGCTTAGTTATTTTAATGAAAATATTGCATGCCAAGTTTATTTTAATATTATAATTTATTAACTAGATGGCATGTGCTTATATTATATAGTTTTGATATTAATTATAAAGGTTAAAGTAATAATAATAATAATGTTAGGTGATAGATTAGTGAGTGTTTGTCTTTACATTTTTTTTTGATGAAATTGAGTATTATGGATTTTAAAAAATAATAATAATAATAATAGCACAATTTCGAACCCTAATCCCGAACGATGGTCTCGGGACTCCGAATTCGGGATAGAATAATATTTTTAATTATTATTTTGATATCTATGTTTTGTGGTTAAACATATGTTAAAATATCATTGATTAAATTTCTTGTTTGGGTGATTAATTTAAGAAAAGGATTGAATTGCAAGAGTGAAAAAAATTTGCCAATTGCTTGATAGGGAGGATTAAATCAAAGTGTCTTTTAATTAAGGGATTTTGTGTTATAATTTAACCTTTTTAGTATGTGGTGGACGGCAAAGATGCATCCACTAAGAATTTTGCTATTATTGTTAATTTATTTCATAGTGATGATAATACATAGTTTATATTAAAAATCTATTTTAATAAAACATAAAAGAAAATGGTTCTTTGCATGTTTACCATTTTAGCTTTCTTGATCGAAAATAAAGAAGAAGAGAGGAGTTAAGCTTTCATCTATTTGGCACTTGCATGTTTTATTAAGGTGAGTAAATTCACTTAGTTTTTGTTAATTTTAATGATTTTGAGGTTATTGTCTTGTAAATTAACTAGCCCATGCTCAAATTCTTGAATTGGTGGTGAAAGTCGAAAGTTGCCATGGATGGAAATTGTGTTTGTGAGATTAATGGTAGAATATGTTAAAAGCATGCAAGGTTAACAATATTTTTCTTTAGAATTTTTGGATAGAGCTTAGTATAAGGAGGTATTAATAGAAAGAAAATTTTTGGAATGTGCTAAGTAGCAATTAGATGGAAGAAAGGAGTTGAAAGAAGGGCTATGAACATTCGGCCCTTCATTGATGTGATTAAATTGTGGATATTTTATGTTTTGAGTGGTAAAGTCTTGAACCTTTAAATTTTCGATTTTGGTACCTACACTGCTGATAAACATGATGAATTTGCATAAAGGTGGTAAATTGAGCTTTAATTTCCTTGATTAATTATGTTCTTAAAAGTTGTTGTTCTTTGTCCAAATTGGTATAGATTAAATGCATGTCCGATTGAGGTTTTACATATTGTCCAATACGAAAATGTTTAAGACAAATTTGGTTGAATTAAGTGTTATCTTGTTAGGGTTATACATGCTGTCCAATGTGAAATTTTAAACCAAATTTAGTTGAATTAAGTGCATGATCGAATGTGGTTTTACATGCTGTCCAATGTAAAAAAAAAATTTATGATAATTCGATTAGGCAAAACATGTTGAGGGTTCAAAGCTGTCAAAATTTAACATTTTTATGGTTGTTCAGTTGAGCTTTGTTGTTGGTTAAATTTAATATTTATTCCTGTCCAAAGTATAATATGTGGTTGAATGAGTTCAATTTGAATTATTTAGATCAAGTAAAAAAGGGAAAGGTTTTGGATCGGGGAAAAACAAAGTTGAACGAATAGTCGAAAAGCTCAATCCGTCAAATTTAGAGGTAAGTTTTTAAGCAATTATATTGCATAGAATTTATCTAAATTGATGTATATAATTTTAATGGAAATATATGTACCATTGTGTTGATAAGTTGAATGTGAGGTATAAATACATGTAAATGATACACTCGACTATGTGGTTGAGGTTTAAGCTTTATGAATGTATATATGAATGTGAATAAGTAGCAAGCTTGAGATATGCACTAAATGTGCAAATTTGTGACACCGAACACTAAGTGTGCGAAATCGGTTGTTATGCACTAAGTGTGCGAATTAAATGTCCGAGTACTATGTGTGCGAAGAAATCGCTAAAGAGCACTAAGTGTGCGATCAATTGTAATCTCAAAGATTGAATTCAGTAAGTTGATACTATGAGATCTTATCATTCGAAATCTAGTTTATATGTTAAAGGGTGGCTTAGATGGATCGTTATTTTAAAGGTATAATTTAATATGATTAAGTTTAGTTCGATTGAGATATGATGTTGGAAAAATTCGTATAAAGATTATGAAGTATATAAAAGTTTCGATATATCAATTGGTTGCGAAAACGACTTTATAAATATGATATTCAAAGCTTTGAGCCTCAGCAGAGCTTTGTGCGGTGAAAGTATTCGGGCTTTAAGCCTAGCAGGCTTTGTGCCACTGAAAGTATTCGGGCTTTAAGCCTAGCAGGCTTTGTGCCGGTGGACAATATCGGGCTTTAAGCCTAGCAAGCTTTGTGCAAGTGAAAGATATCGGGCTTTATGCCTAGCAGGCTCTATGCCGGTGAATTATTATAAGTATATGCTTAAATAAATTTTTGATGATGTGGAACTTAAATTCGGTAAATGAGTTCGATGTCCAGGTATGTGTAAGTCTATTGGTTATTGGAGATAAGGTAAATTAGTAAATTGATATTTGTTACTAGTTATATGTGATACAATTGGAGAATGTATGTGAATTATATGGATTGAAAGGTAAGAAAGAAAATTTAGTAGTTAATATGTATATACTTGAACAAATGTACATGTATTGGTCTTGAGATGAGAAAGTGATTTATAGATCGATGTGAAATCTATTATTGAATGTGTGAGTGTTTGGCCTTAAGGCTACGAAAGGTGAAAGTTTATGAATGATGATAAATTATGAGTAAGTGAATTAGATATAAATTATGAGATGGAATATATGCATGATTATGATATCCCACGAATGAATTGGTGACTGACTGTGTATTTAAGTTAAATGATTCAGGTACGTATGAGGTTTAATTATTAAATGAAAAATAAGGTAAGTGAAGTTACTTAATGAGGAACATGGATTATATGAGAAAAGTGATTGTATATGTGTATGTGATTAACTAAATTTGGCCTTTTTGAATTGAATTATTTATGTTTCTATGGTGAATTATTTGCTTATGGCTTACTAAGCTTTCAAAGCTTACTTTGTGTAATTTTCCTATGTTTATAGAGTTTTGAAGACTTGCTCGGGTTGGAAGTCGAAGGAGATTTCATCACACTATCCAATTTTTGTTTCGGTAAATAAATGCTTGGAGATTTAGTTACGTGGCATGTATAGTCTAGTTTTGATATTGCTGGTTTTGAAGTTTATGTATTTGTATAAGCCATGCGAAAATGGCTTATCTTCTTTTGATTTAGTTTGGTATCTATGTTTACGGTTTGTAATGGTCATTAAAGATGAGTTGGTATTTATGCATATTTGGTATGGCACAAGTTTATAATAGATAAGTAATTGGGATGTTTATAACTTGGACATATTGAATTTGGTTGGGTGATTAGTACATGTATACTTATTATGCTTTGTGTGATAGATTGAATTAGTTAGGAAATGAACTAAAACCGAATATATATATATTGGTTGATGTTAAGTAAATTGTATGCGAATAAAGTTTTAGTAGGTATATATGTTTGCATGGTGTGATTTGGTTTTGGTGATATAAGTGTTCGGATATAATAAATAGGTATGAGGATTTGTTTAGTCATTAAATCTTTAATAAGTTGGTTTAAATTGTTGATGTTAACTATGGATATTCGGTTATGGTATGTACTTGTGATAGATAATTAAATGTGATGCAAATGGATTTGGTTCTACGTTTAGGTTATGAAATTTGGTATTGGTAAATAGTAAGAATTCGAATAGGACATCATGTATACATGTATAAATGTATTCGATTATACTTGATTAAAATATATAATTGTTGTTGATGATTTGTTCTTTATGAGATAGTTACGAGATTATAAAAATAAGGTTTAAACAAAACCATGGCAAGTGAATTAGGTATGTATGGATTAATAATGTTAATAACTAGAGACTTGGGATGAATTAAGATGACTAATCATTTAGTGAATTTGGTATGTTAAGTATTGATTATTTTCATTCAAAGATGTAATGTGATATGTTTAAAAAAAATAAAAAATGCCTGTTTTGAGTTGTGCCTTTTTTTTTCAGTAATGCCTCGTAACCCTAGTCTGACGACAGATATGGGTTAGGGGTGTTACATGCATTGACTATAGGCAACTGAACAAGTTGACTATTAAGAACAAGTACCCATTGCCTAGGATAGACTTGAGGTCAGGATATCATCAGCTTAAGGTTAAGGAGGCAAATATTCATAAGACAGCTTTTCGAACTTGCTATGGTCACTACGAGTTCTTGGTGATGCCGTTCGGGTTGACAAATGCACCAACTGCGTTTATGGACATGATGAACCAGGTATTCCAACCCTATCTGGACTGATTTGTTGTGGTGTTCATAGATGATATTCTGGTTTATTCAAGTACGGAAGAGGAACATGATTCGTATCTTCAGGTGGCTCTGCAGATTCTGAAGGAGAAGTAGTTGTACGCCAAATTCAGTAAGTGTGAATTTTGGTTGAAAGAAGTTACCTTTTTGGGCCATGTTGTATCCGCTGAGGGGATAAGGGTTGATCCCCAAAAAATTGAAGCTGTGTTGGACCGGAAACCGCCTAAGTCTGTGGCAGAGATTCGAAGCTTTCTTGGTTTGGCTGGGTACTACAAAAGGTTTGTTGAGGGGTTTTCATTAATAGCTGAACCGTTAACCAAGTTATTATGGAAAGGGGCACCGTTCGTTTAGGCAGATAAATAGTAGGAAAGCTTTGAGAAGTTGAAGAGGATTTTGACTGAAGCACCGGTGTTGATTCAACCCTAGGCTGGGAAGGAGTTTATCGTCTACTGTGATGAGTTGCACACAGGGTTAGGATGTGTGTTGATGCAAGAAGGGAAAATGGTAGCTTATGCGTCTCGGTAGTTAAGACCGCATGAAGTGAATTATCCCACACCTGATCTTGAGTTAGTTGCGGTAGTTTTCGCCCTGAAGATTTGGAGACACTACCTGTATGGGGAGAAGTCCATCATCTACACGGATAACAAGAGCTTGAAGTATCTCCTTACCCAGAAGGAGTTGAATTTGAGGCAGCAGAGGTGGATTGAGTTGTTGAAGGATTATGACTGCTCGATCGAGTACCACCCGGGTAAGGTTAACGTAGTGGCAGACACGTTGAGTCGTAGGGTGATATCGGACTTGAGGGCAATGTTTGCTCATCTCAGCTTATATGATGATGGAAGCTTGTTGGCTGAACTTCAAGTGAATCTTTCTTGGGTTAGTCAGATAAGAAAGAAGCAGTTGTCTGATGAATTGCTAAGTGTTAAGTTTTAGCTAGTGGCAGATAGTGAAATGGCAGATTTTAGTGTGAACAGTGATGGAGTATTGTGCTTTCGGGAAAGGGCCTGTATGCCGAGGGATTGCGAGTTAAGGCAGAAGATCTTTCAGGAAGCGCATAGTAGCCCATATGCTTTGCATCCTGGCGGGAGTAAGATGTATCGGGATCTGCGTGAGTAGTTTTGGGGGCCGGGTCTAAAGCAAGAGGTTACCGAGATTGTGGGTAAATGCTTGACGTGTCAGCAAGTGAAGGCGGAACACCAATTGCCTTCAGGGTTGCTGCAGCCAGTAAAGATTCCACTTTGGAAGTGGGAGAGAATAACAATGGATTTTGTGAGTGGGCTACCCCTTACGCCTATGAAGAAAGACTCAGTGTGGGTAATTGTGGATCGGTTCACGAAGTCCACTCACTTCATACCGGTTCGGGTTGATTATTCATTACAGAAGTTAGCCAAGCTGTTTGTGGTGGAGATTGTGAGGTTACATGGGGTACCTGTGTCTATCATATCAGACACTGACCCTAGGTTTACGTCACGGTTTTGGAAAGCATTACATCAGGCATTGGGTACAAGACTAGACTTCAGCACAGCATTTCATCCACAGACTGACGGTCAGTCTGAGAGGATAATTCAGATCTTGGAAGACATGTTGAGAGGCTATGTCATTGACTTTAAGGGTAGTTGGGAGGAGTTCCTACCGTTGGCAGAATTCGCATACAACAATAGCTACCAATCTAGTATTCGGATGGCGCTCTACGAAGTGTTGTATGGTTGGAAATGTCGTACTCCTACTTATTGGACAGAGTTGGGGGAGTGTCAAATGTTGGGTTCAGAATTGGTTTTCGAAATAGAAGAAAAGGTTAAGTTGATTCGAACTCAGTTGAAGGAAGCTTCCAACAGGCAAAAATCCTATGTTGATCTGAAGCGTAAGGGTATAGAATTCACAGTGGCTAATCAGGTGTTTCTCAAAGTTTCACCTTGGAAGAAAGTTTTGAGGTTTGGATGGAAGGGCAAGTTGTGCCCCAGGTTCATCGGGCCTTATCGAGTGTTGAAACGAGTGGGACAGTAGCATACCAGCTCGAGTTACCTCCAGAATTGAGGCAGATACATGACGTATTCCATGTCTCGATGTTAAGGCACTACCGTTCAGATCCATCTCACATAGTGCTAGTGGAGGAAATCGAAGTGAGACCTGATTTATTGTTTGAAGAGGAATCAGTTCAGATCCTAGACCGAGATGTTAATATGTTGAAGAGAAAAACGGTTCCGTTGGTTAAAGTTTTCTGGCGGAATCACTGTTCAAAGGAAGCCACGTGGAAGCCAGAGGATGTGATGCGACAGCAATACCCTCATCTCTTTTGATCAGGTAAATTTCGAGGCCGAAATTTCTTTAAGGGGGTAGAACTGTAACATCCGTGAATTAGGGGTTGTGCATTTGTTACGTTTCTGTGTGTTTGGTATGCTTTATCTGTTAATCTGGTATGTTTGGGGGCCCCGGGAAGGCTCGGGGTTAAGTTTGAGCCTTGGTATCTCATTTTTAGACACTTTAGGGGAGAGCTAGCAGAGACAGGCTGCAAGGGTAATTAATTGTATTTTATTAACATAAGAAAGAGGTAGTAAAGTGGCATGGAGACGCCACTTAGAGTGCATGGAAGTGGCGTCACATGGGAGCTGCAGGAAGAAGGGGTTCGAGTTGCATCGTCAGTAATTAGAAACTTTATTTTTGCGCCTAGGGAGCTAGAGTGATGGATTCGGCAAGGGCTCTTCAAAGTGGTTGGTGGAATAAGTCAAATATTTTGAATGAGTGGCCATGAGATGATACTGGGGTTTGAATGAGTCAAACCGAATCAAATTATTGGAGAGGAGTGAATGTAGGAGGAAAGTATGGGATTGGGTGTTGGTGGAGTGGGGGCCGAATGTGGGAAGCTTGAAGTGGGGAGGGGTTTCTGTTTTGGTACTAGGAGAGGTGGGTGCGCTAAAAATCCTTTGGGGGGTCTTAGGCTTTTCTCTCTTTTCTTTTGGAGCATATTCAGTCTTTGAGGGGTGTTGAGTGCCGACTTTTGGCAAGTTTCTTGAGCTTTCTTTGTGTTTTTCTTCCCTCTTTCATTTAGTTCTCTTATTTTTCTCAAAGCCAAAATCAACTTTGGTACATTTCTTCTTCACTAAAACCGTAGCTCTCTTTCTCTCATTACTATTCCTCTTCATCTTTTCCCTTCAACCGAAACCCTCATCCCATTTCTTTGCTTCATCTTTGTAACAGACTGAATTTGACCCTAATCGAAACGGTGGTTTCGGGACCACGAATCCGAGTACGAGAAATATTTTAATATTATATTTTGTGTTTATTATATGTGAATTAATGTGTGTCGTAGAAAAATTTTATCGTTTGTGTGTTTAATTTAGAAGAAGAACTTAATCGCGTAACAGGTAAAAGTAGCAAACTATAGTGAAAAGTGCCTATTTAATGATGGCTTTTTAAAGTGGGGTATTAAAAGAGTAAATAGTCCAATTTTAGATGTAGTGGGCGGCATATGTCTAATCTACCCTTAAGTTATTGTTATGAAATTTTATGTTATAAGGTTAAATAAGTAATTAATTTAATAACATGATATATGTTAAAATAACATAAAAAAATAAGCCATCATCTTTATGCTCTCTTATGGCCGAATGTAGCTAAGAAAAAGGGGTTGAAGAAGCTTTGAATTTTCGGCAACTATTTGGTTCAATTAGGTAAGAATTTTAGCTCAATTTTTTTGTTGATTTTTACGTTTTTGAGATCGTTGCTTAGAGTATTAGCTGACCCATGATAAAATTTTTGAATCTAAGCATGTGTGATATTCGGCCATTGATGTATTCATGTAGGTTGTGATGTTTGATGATTTTTGAATTAAAGATATGTTAAAGATTAATATGTTTTGTCTTTGAATTTTTGGTAAATTTGAGTATTTGGGCTAAATTGCAAAAATAAATTTTTAGAGGGACTTATTTGCAAAATAAATGAAAGAAATGGACTTGTATAGTCCCTATACATATTCGGCCCTTAAGTAGTATTAAGAAATTTTGTGTTATTTTTTGTTTTATGCAAATAGGACTAAATTGTAAAAATGTGAAATAATAGGGGTAAAATGGTAAATTGCCTATTTATATGCTTAGGGACTGAATTGAGATGAAATGTACTTGAATGAGCTAAATTTTAATGTGTTTAGATCAAGAACAAAGAAAAACGAATTTGGATCGGGGAAAGACAAAGGTCATGGAATAATGGCCACGTGAATCGTCGAATGATCGAGGTAAGTCCTTAAGTAAGTATATGCCAAAGAATTATTTATGAACATAGTATATGATGAAGTTTGGAAATTTAAAGTATAAATATACATGTTGGCCGAATGTGGAGTATGAGTTTGTAGTGAATTTAATTTGGTTAATGTAATGTGAATATGTATGTTTGGATTAATAGGTGAAAGTAAAATGAAGAATATGAGATGGTTGATATTTTAGTACTAAGTAATGTGTATCGAAAGTTTGAATGTGTTGATATTCGAGCTTCGTGCCTAGCAGGCTTAGTGCCGGTGACATATTCGGGCTTCGTGCCTAGCATGCTTAGTGCCGGT
The DNA here is from genome assembly GCA_025503065.1 of Gossypium bickii. Lineage (NCBI taxonomy): Eukaryota > Viridiplantae > Streptophyta > Magnoliopsida > Malvales > Malvaceae > Gossypium > Gossypium bickii. The sequence continues at coordinate 89,291,207 of CP106711.1, forward strand.
GATATATTCGAGCTTCGTGCCTAGCAGGCTTAGTGCCGGTGACATATTCGGGCTTTTATGCCTAGAAGGCTTAATGCCGGTGATACTTTTAAATGAAGAAACCATAAATTGCTCGAGGTATAACATAGTAATGTGTCGAGTTAAAAACTCAGGTAAGCATAAGTCCCTTTTGAATTCACCAGAAGTAAGGTAAGTTCTGTTTAATATTACTTGAGTTGAAATAATATGATAAGAACGGTGTTATGTGAATTTGAGCTTATAATCGACGTGTATGAATATTATATGATAAAATTTTTAGTTTGATAATATAGTTGATATGAATGTTGTATTTATATGATTCTAAACATGTGATTCAAGTAATATATGCACTTTGTACTTTGATGAGATGCAGGTTGATGGTAATAAAGTACAATTATTTGAGTTAATATACTATTAGTATTCAGTCTTGTATCAATTGCATATTGAAATATTCATATCCAATGTCCTAGAATTATTGATTAAAAATGTTCAAGTGCTCGATTGTTGTATTATCTATTGCTTAAAACTTACTAAGCTAGTGAGCTTACTCTATATATGTTTGTATCTCTATTTTATAGATCGTTGATTCAGCTACAGGCTCAGGGGATCATCAAGAAAGTCAACCACACTATCACTCTCTTTGGTATATATGTTTACTTTTCGAATCAAAGGCATGTATAGGCTGAATTATGACTTGAATAAATGATGTTCGGTTTTGTAAATGTATATATATATGGCCTTGCGAATAAGGCCATTACTTTTGGTTAAGCATCGTTTGTATGTTTGATATAATGGTTTGTTTTAATCTTTGGTATAAGAGGTGTGCATATTATGCTTGGAAGTTAAATGTGGTTATGTAGAAATAATCATTTATATGTATTATATATATATGTATAAGTATGCATATTATGTCGTGTGAATTTCTCTACTCAGATTATTATGTGTTTGGTTATAATTCAGAGATGATCATGAAAATGTGTATACTTATGTTTTGGGTTGATCATTGGAGTTTTAAATTGAGGACCGAATATATGGTCAATGGATTGGTTATATTTATATATTTTGGACTAGTCACATATCATACGTGTTTGATAGGTTATTCAATGATCTTTGTGTCCATTAATTAATAAGGTAGGATGAATTGATAAATATGGTTTGACATGGCTTTTGTTTTAGGGACATTGCGCATATTATGATAGCATGATGTGTATGTTTGGTTATGCTATAATGTTCGAATGTCACATATGTGAATGAAAAGCTAATAGAGTATCACGGACCTATTTGTTTTAATATGCATATTTGTAGAAGGTATAAAATGATATGTTGATATTCGACTAATGAAATAGATGTATTTATATATGTTTAATATATGAAATTTGGTGTTGTTATGTGGAAGCTTGATTCGAAACTTGTATAGATTATGAGTTATGATGTATTGCATTATGAAACATGGTTTGTAATGTAAGTCTTGATCATCATTTGTTGATATGGAAAATTTAAATATGCGTATTGGGTTTATTCCATATATGACTGTGCTAAACTGTGTCTAGTTCGGTAACGCCTCATAACCCTAATACGGTGACAGGTACGGGTTAAGGGGTGTTACAATCTTTCTTTTGTTCTTTTGAGTGCTAGCTGAAATATTCTCTCTTCCTCACTTTTTCTTCTAGTGTTCTCTCCTTAAGCCGCATATTTCCACTTGTTCCATCAAAACCTTCTTACCATCATTCTTTGCCAATAGCTGAAATTCAACCTTCGTTCTCCTTGTTTAGTCGATCGGTCATTCTCATCTATTACTTCTCCTGTGCCGAATCTTTTTATGTGCCATTCAATTTCTCTACTGAGGGCAAGAGTCTTTCTTCTATTTTCTTATAGACATTCTTTTGTTTTATTCTCCCTTCTCTTTAGGAAGCTGAATCTATTCTGGTAAACACCTAAACCCTTTTCTTCTATTTTGTGCCTCTTAACCGAATACCAAGAAGCAGGGTGTTGGAAATCCTAGGTTGCTGAGAGCCTATACAATCGGTATTGGTTGATCAAGGTAAGGGGTTCTTATCAACTGGTGTGGCCGAAAGGCAACTCCTTTTTAATCAATTTGGAGAACCGATTTTGATATGGTGATGGTGCAGGGACTCAATCGGTTTCTTAAGTCAAGTCTACTAGCATCCGGCTTCTGTTGATCAAGGTAAGGAACTTCATCGATTTGAGTTCTTATTCTCTCTGTTTTCTTTCAAAGCCTTAACCTTGTTTCCTGATCAAGCTCCTTTTATGGATTCAAATCCAAGTCAAGTGAAGGAGGGGGTTGGACTCGTAGTCCCCAACCCAAAGTTTAAGAAACATGCGATGATGTGATCTGAGACTTTTTGTCGGGCCGTGTTAGAGAAGCCGACATCCGCTGGATAGGCAAATAATCGCCGCCCCTATTTGGTGAGAGCGTCGACGTAGAGAGTCTAGTTTTACGCATTACCAGGTGTGTAACGTTCACACTTTACCTTGTCAAATAATTCATGTTAATAACTGTGTTGGCTGGAAGCCGAAACGACTATTCTGTTAGTCGACATACCCTCGTGGGTAAGGTTGGAGACACCGGGTAAGTTCCGCTATGATGATACTTTCGTATGATTGAATGCGTGAGTTAATTATATGTTATACATTGAAAGTATATAGCACTCACCTCAGTATGATATTATGTGCATGAGTTATAGGAGATGATGGAGGGGAAGTGCTATTCAGTGACTATTGTCACAGTGGTCTGGGACTACAGTGGTTTGGAACCATGTATACATATGCTTATCAGTGGCTTGTCTCAGTGGTCTGGGACCACAGTGGGTTGGCCCCACGTATACTTATCAGAGATCGTCACAGTGGTCTGGGACCACAGTGTGTTGGCCCCGCGTTTATATTATGTGAATCTATCACAAGTGGTCTGGGACCACAGTGGCTTAATGCCACGGGCGTTCGGTGGATACAGGTGACGTAGTGGATGGAAATCTAGGATGGGCTGGGTTGCATCGCATGTACCACTAATATGCCATGTTATTAGGGCTTAGGCCCAAACTGTGTTTGTAAGGGAATCATACACTGAGTCTCGGTGACTCACCCCTCTGCTTAATTTTGCTGGTAATCGCTATATTGCGGATTTGGAGCCGGGGTGGACTCGAGGTGGCCATGCGTTACTACTTCTTCCGTAAACTACACTACTTTATTTGTTTTTGTTTAAATTTGGGGTTTTATTATGTAATAAGGCTGCTATCACTTTAACTTTAGGTTTGATTTAATGCTGATATCGCGTATTTTACAAACGGTCGAAAATGGGGTTTTTCTAAAATTAAAGGCTTAAGGAAACAGTTTCAAAACATTAACAAAAGATGACAAGCGAATAGCCAATTAACTCGAGAATTTTCTTAAAACCTCAACTTGGTTTTCTAATGACTTGTTTATGGTATTTCTATATTCCGGCTTTTATAACAACAAAATTTGCTTACAGCCTTTTCGATCAATTTAATAAAAGAAGACACGAAACCTTCAAGCAAAAATTTACAAATCGTTTTTTAAATAAAGAAACCATTTGAAATGTTTTCTAAGTTACGATGTTTTGTTGAGATTTTCAAACTACCCTTCCTGTGACATACCAGATCTGGTTGTAACGTTTAGGCCGGGTTTGGGGTGTTACATTGCGCATATGAAATGGGTGTGAAAAGGTAATGAAATTGTAAGTTCATACTTGAAGTGTAACACCTCTAACCCGTATCTGTCACCGGAATAGGGTTATGGAGCATTACCAGACTAATCTCATAAACAATCATACATTTCATATCCATATCTCATATCCAAATAAAAATCATTTAAATTCAGTCATATAGTCCCTAACACAAGCCCTTGAGGCTTTAAAAAAACATTAGTAGTGTAATGGGACTAAATCGAATACTTAAGAATTTTTAGAAAAACATAGAAAATTTTCCAAATGTAGGGGACACAAGCCCGTGTCACAAGACGTGTGGACATTCTAAGTGGGATCACATGGCCTTGTCTCAGCCCGTGTCTTACCCCGTATAGCTTACTAACTGGGTCACACGGCCAGACCACACGCCCGTGTGATTGGCCGTGTACTCTTCAAAATGGCCTCACACACCCGTGTGTCAAGCCGTGTGCTAAGCCGTGCGATAACTAATGAGTATACTGACTTGTGCCACACGGCTAAGCCACACACCCGTCTGCTAGGCCGTTTGAAGCTACTGACTTGATTTCTAAAAAGTATCAGGGGACACACGGTCGTGTCACTTAACCTTGTGTCACACACGGCTAAGACACACGCCCATGTCTTTGCCCGTGTGGACAAAAATAGGCCATTTTCCAAGCCTTATTTCTCACCCAAAGTGGCATCAACCAACACATACCAAATAGCATATGATCATATCATCAATAGGCATTCAAACCAATCTCAACTAAGTCCAAATCATGCCATACCAATACCAACAACCATAATGCTCATAAACATCACAATTTGCCATTTAAAAACATACCAATATCACTTTCAAGAATTCACCCAAATGGTCAATTTCATATATGCACTATCCAAGAAATTTTGAGCTCATCCAGTAGATTCTAAACGAAGCACACAGTAGTTGTTTATCAGTACATCCGGGAAGCACAAAAATGTATAATGATTTGAAACAACTTTATTGGTGGTACGGCATGAAACGTGATATCTCTGAATTTGTTTTGAAATGTTTGATTTGTCAACAAGTCAAAGCTAAGCATCAAGTGCCGTCAGGTTTATTACAGTCTATCATGATTCCTCAGTGGAAGTGGGATAGAGTAATAATGGATTTCGTATCGGGTTTGCCCTTATATTTGAAAAAGAGAGATGCGATCTAGTTTATTATTGACAGATTGACGAAATCAGCTCATTTCATTCCGGTACGTACAGATTTCTCGCTTAATAAATTAGCTGAGCTATATATTTCTAAAATTGTGAGATTACATGGTGTTCCCCTATCTATTGTTTCGGATAGAGATCTGAGGTTCACATCAAGATTTTGAAAGAAATTACAAGAAGCTTTGGGTACTAAGCTGCATTTTAGCACCGCGTTTCACCCACAAATGGATGGTCAATCCGAATGAGTTATTCAAATACTTGAGGATATGTTGCGTTGTTGCATTCTTGAATTTGAAGGTAGCTGGGAGAAATATCTACCGTTGATTGAATTTGCTTTCAATAATAGCTTCCAATCGAGTATAAAAATGGCACCATACGAAGCTCTATACCTTCATAAATGTAGAACACCGTTGTACTAGACTGAGCTTAGTGAGAATAAGGTTCTTAGGGTTAATTTGATCAAAGAAACAGAAGAAAAAGTGAAACCGATTCGTGATAGTTTGAAAGTAGCCTTAGATCTACAAAATCGTACGCAGACTTGAAACGGAAAGATATTGAGTTCCAGATCGGGGATAAAGTGTTTTTGAAAGTGTCACTGTGGAAAAAGATATTGCAATTTGGTCAGAAAGGAGAATTAAGTTCGCGATTCATCGAACTGTATGAGATTACTGAGCGAGTTGGGCCAGTGGCATATTGACTATCTTTTTACCGTCTGAGTTAGAGAAAATACATAATGTGTTTAACGTATCGATGCTACAAAGATATCGATCAGACCCTTTGCACATTATTTCTCCAACTAAAGTTGAGATACAAATAGACTTATCATACAATGAAGAACTGATTCGAATTTTATCTCGTGAGGTCAAAGAGTTGAGAAATAAAAGAATTGCATTAGTAAAAGTATTATGGCATCGACACGGGGTTGAAGAAGCTACATGGGAATCCGAGGATGCTATGAGAAAATAATACTCAAACCTATTCACTGGTAAGATTTTTGGGGACACAAATCCCTAAGGAGGCAGAGTTGTAACAGCCCGTTTTAAGTTAAATCGAAATAGTGGTTTTGGAACCAGAAATCTGAAGTCAAAATATTTATTTTACTATTTTATTAAAGTTTACAGCAAGATAGAATTATTGATAGGTAAATAAAATGGTATGTTATGGCATAAACCTAGTTATAAGTTGATTAAACTTTTGGCTAAATTATGCATATGGTTATACATGTTAAAGTATTGTGAGTGAGGTGCTTTTTGGGTATATTGGTTTTATGCATATGTACTTTATTTGGATAGCTTGTTGTTGCATTGTTTGGTTCACTTTAGGTTGCTTGCTTATATGTAGAAAATTGGTTATAGGTATGTGCATATTTGGGTGAGAAAATTGGCTTGGACATGGCCTATTTTTCGTCCATACATCCAGGGACACAAGCGTGTTTCTAAGCCTTGTGTGACACACGGCTAGGCGACAAGGCCGTGTATCCTTGTAGCTTACAGAGGGTTTCAAGTCAGGCAGTTACACAGCCTAGCACACGGCCTGGTACATGGGCGTGTGAGACCATTTCAAAGGGTACACGGCCTAGCACACGGGCGTGTGGCTTGGTCTGTGCCCCAAGTCAGAGAGTTACACGGTCACGTGCTGGGACATGGTTGTCTCCTTACTTCGAATGTCCACACGGCCTGAGACACGGGCATGCCTCTCAGGCGTGTGAGTCTCACGGCCCAGCCACACGGCCGTGTGACCCCTACAGTTTTGAAAATTTTCACCTTTTCCTAAAAAGTTGTATATGATTCCGGTTTAGTCCCGACTTGTTTTCAATGTGTTTTTAGGGTCTCGAGGGCTCATATAAGGGACGATGTGCATGTTATTGTTTGTGTAACACCCTATACCCATATTTGACACCGGAATAGGGTATGAGGCGTTACCGAAAATAAATTAAAACAATCATACAAAATCGAGACATGAATTTCTGTCCAAATTTAAAACTTTTCATTTACAATTATGTCGTCCCTATTATGGGCCTGTGAGGCTCAAAACATGCATCGGGAGTGGTTTGGGACTAAACCGAGAACTTTAGAAAACTTTTGGAATACTTAAAAAAATTTCATCATGAAACAGGTCCACACGCCCGTTTGGGTGAAGGGACACGCTCGTGTGGCATATCACATGCCCGTGCTTCTGGCCGTGTTCAAAATAGGAGACATTCTATTTATGACGTCATCATCAAAAGAGGTCACACGCCCGTGTGCTTAGGCCGTGTCCTCCATACAACTAAGACACACGCCCGTGTCTCTACCTGTGTGCTGAATTCTAGACATTCTGTTTTACCTAAATTAAGGTGCAGGGGACACACGGCCGGATCACACCCCCATGGGGCTGATCGTGTGTCACACACAGCCTAGACACATGCCCGTGTGTCTACCCATGTGGACAATTACAAGGCTATTTTCCAAGCCATTTTGCCACCCTCACTTGCACATACTCACACAACATCACATGGCACAATCTTAAGCATATAAATGCATGTAGACCAACCAAATACAAACAATAAAAAATCATATCAATATCATCATATACATACTCTTAACATCATACTTTACCGAATCCAAACATACCAAGTCACATTTAATAATAAGACTATTGGGCCACATTCAACCATTAGGTCTTTAGGGCATAAACTACAATCCATCACATATATCAAATAAGTACACACCACATCACAAGACATTGGCATATGCATATGAATAAAGATATAGGCCTATAACCAATTAGCCAATATAAGCCAATTCACATGGCTACACATTACATTAAACCTTTAACCTTACAAGCCAATACCTTTGGCTAAATCATAATGACATAATCACAAAGTGACTTAGTCCCTATACATACCATAAACTTAAAAGTTCTGTATTCACTTTTACCCACGATGATAGCTTGATAGTGTGATAAGATCTCCGGTGATCTCTAACTCGAGCTAGCATAAAACCCTATAAGATATGAGAAAGGAAGGGGAGTAAGCTACAACGCTTAGTAAGTTTGTATGCAAATAATAAGCAACAATAGTAATACATTTGTCAAACATTCATAATCTCTCCAATATAACATACTATAATAATCGTTAACAAATCATTTCAAGGTTCATAGTAACATGTACATTAATTAGGCGTATTCATATTTTCAAACCCAGAGCTTAACATCTTTCAATGATTTAAACTCTTAACTTCTCATACTTCCATAACCATTTTAATAGAAAATTATGCAAATCTTTCCTTTTTCACACATGTCCAATGAATCACAATCAAGTGAAGTAAACATCTATCTCTCAAATTGATATGGCTCAAAAGCCTAACCCATGATTCTCAACTGAATTTACCATGAATTTACTCATCATACACATAAACCAATACTCACATGATTAGCTTAAAGTCACCTTCATAGTGATCATGAATTCATAATATCATGAAGCCAATGCTTATACTTTACGTACATACCTGTAGCAACTCGTAACATAATCATTTACTTTTTCATCTATATCATAATCTTTGAATTTTCCGTTGAACCACTTGGAATACTAAAGGATACTCGTGAATCACATACACATAAAATCATACCAATGCCATATCCTAGATATGGTCTTATATGGGATCATATATCGATGTCTATAGCCGAGCTATGGTCTTACACGATTCTCATATCGATGCCATATTCTAGATATAGTCTTATACGAAGTCTCATTTCAAAGCCATGTCCTAGACGTGGTTTGTAATAGCCCGGTTTAGACCCTAGATATAACAGTGGTTTCGGGACCACAAATTCAAGGTCAGAAAAATATTTTAATATTATTTTTGGTGTTCATAATATGAGATTGAGCATGTGTGAAAGTTCTGTGTGAAAATTTTATTGATTGAGTGCCGAATTAAGAAAAAGGACTTAATCACATAAAATGCAAAAGTTGTGTGTTGATTGTTAAAGTGCTTAATTGGCATGACTTATTAAATCAAAGGTCTTTATGTTGTAATTAGACCATAGATAGTGGATATGGACATATATGTACATAGTTAGTGGAAATTTTAATGAAATAATAAAAGGGCAAAATGGTAAAAAGTCTATTAATGTGTGTTAAATAAAACAAGAAGATGAAAACATGTTCATCTTTATTTCTTTCAATCAAAAATAGGAAAATAGATAGGGCTTGGAAGATTTGAAGCATTTGGCCATCTTGGAGTTAAATTGTAAGTTCATTTTTGTTCAATTTTTGATGGTTTCTACGTTTCTGTTATCGTTGCTTAGTGTTCTAGCTAACCCATGCTTTAATTTTAGAAATTTATGGTGATTTTGAGATATGCCATTGATGAATGTTTGAGCTTTATGATAGTTGATGATGAAATATGAAAGACATGTGAAAGGTTAACATGTTTTGTCTTTGAATTTTTGGTGAAATTGAGTAATTTGGACTAAATTGTGAAAATAATATTTTGAGGGACTAAAATGTGAAATAGATGAAATGTGTGGGCTTGTATGGATATAGGGAAAATTTGACTAGGCATAGGTGGAATGAAATTTTGTGTATTTGATGATTTTATGAAATAGGGACTAAAGTGTTGAAATGTAAAAATGTGAGGGCTATTTTGTAAAATACCCTAAATATGTGTGTTTGGACTAAATTGAATGAGTTAAATTTGAATATGTATAGACTAAAAAAGGAGAGATTCGGATCGAGATCGAGGCAAAGATAAAGTACTCGATTGATCGGCTAGTTTCGGTATTTCGACGTTCGAGGTATGTTCGGATATAATACAAGTTGTTAAATTTATATCTATGTGATGAGAAATGACTGATTGTATAGTTAATGAAATAACAATGTTATATATTAAATTGATCAATGAGGCACTAAGTGTGCGATATTAGAAATGAGACAGATATGATTAGCACTGTGTGTGCGAAATAATAGAAGCTTCAGCTTATTGATTTCGCACTATGTGTGCGATACCGAGATAAGTTTAGTTTAAAGTACAAGCACTAAGTGTGCGATGACATTTTTACTTTGTCTAAGAAATTGGCACTAAGTCTGAGATTAAATAAAACGAATAACAAAGGTTGATCGAAATGTAATATCGAGCATTGAGTAGCATGGATGGTGAATAACTATGTGTTGGCTAAGGTATGTATTGAACCTTTGTGGTTGATGAAATGGTTTATGAAATTATGAATGGTTTGAGTGAGTAAAAATTAGCTATGGATGATATGGTATAAGTATTTGTGATTTGATCTATGTGATGAATTATCTTTGTATATTGTAGTTGTGTTAATGAACTAAAATGTATTATATTACAACTTACTAAGCTTTTAAGCTTACTGTGTGATATGTTTCTCTGTTTTACAGTGTCTTTAAAGTTTGCTCGGATTCGGGGATCATCAGAGACTCAATCACACTATCGGCTAACTATTTTGGTACTTTTGAAAGATGTGTATATTTGAATATGGCATGTATAGGCTTGTAACACCTCAAACCAGGCCGAGACATTATGACCGGATTTGACATGTCACATAGAAGGGTTGCTTTAAAACCACACTTCCGTTACAAAGTTTGCATTCTTTTTGAATCTTTGGTTTTAATGTTTGTGAAATTCGGTTCTGCTTTTTCAGGTTCCTTGATAATAACGTTAGTGTTATTATTTTGTAAATTGCTTTGACTAGGAAAATCAATTTTGGAACATTTGTAGAAACGTGATATTTTGGAAAATAATTATTAATGTTTTAGGAAAACCCCCTTTTAAAAGTATATAATAGTAAGCAATCAGAAATAAAAGTTTAAAAGGAAATTTAGTCCAAAGGCTTTATTACAAAATGAAAACCCAAAATAAATAATCTTAGAAACAAAGTAAAAACCAGATTACTAAAGTTCACGAGAAGTATCTCTGTTGTATGGCCACCACCGAGTCATCCACAACTCTAAATCCTCAACGCTAGGGATTACCTGCAAGATTAAGGGAAAGGGGGTGAGTTACGAGAACTCAGTGTGTAATCCCCTAAATGGTCATTAACTGGGCCCGAGCCCATAAGACATCAATTTGGGCCTAAGCCTTATAGACATGGTAGTGCAAATGAAGTAATACAGCCCAGCCCAATCCAACCAACACACCGCTATACCAACCAATCACACCTATGGGGATCAAGTCAGCCCACCCCCCCAATCACACCAATATTGCAGACAAGCTGCTAATCGCAATATTTGTGGCTGAGCCACCAGAGTCATAATTATGTATATATATAAATATATTGTGGCTATGCCACCAGGCTACACTGTTCTTCAATCATTAACCTGCCCCATGCAACATGATATAATGCAAAATACATGTCAACATATACAAGTGCAATGTAAACATACAATCGTTACTTAACAACATTGAGGGTAAAATGGTCATTCAACCATCAAGGGTATTTTAGTAATTTTGCAACCCGAGGGTATTTCAGTAATTTACCCTCTAACAGTATTATGGTAATTTCACAATCTAAGGGTATTTTGGTAATTTACCCTCTAAGGGTATTTTGGTAATGTCGCTACCCAAGGGTATTTTGGTAATTTTGCATATTAGGGTATTAACGACCCAACAGAAGGTCTACTTTTGCCTCGAGTGACTCAAATATTCTAAACAGAGATAATGATGCGAATGGGCCTAAGGCCCATTCTCGGCCCAAGTGGGCCCACACACTCATGTGGCCCATTTAGCCTAAATCTAGCCACAGATATGAGATTCACATAGTTCAGTCTAATATTTACTACACGATCCTACAAATTATTCATATGGGCCCACTTGGCCCCGTTCGGCCTATCGTGGCCCAAACAGCATCAACCCACAAGAATACTCATGGTGGCCTTAACTATCGTGTCGAAGCTCCCACACATACGCTCGCACGCCCGTGTGGCTACCATCGTTGTGTGACCGGCATTTCGGCGATTTGCCTCTCTATAGCTAGAGTAAGGCGAAATACACACCTGATAGGAATCTGAAGCTGCTAAACCATGCTCCGAGCACTCCTATGCCCAACGCCAACCAGGTATGCTTACTCTCCTCATAGATTGCTCTATTTAAAGCCATCTTCTCACCGTTCCTCTTGCTAGCTTTCTGATCTGGGATCCGTCCTTCAGTAGAGTTTAAATCCAGCACAATCTCTGGCCGTCCAATTCGCAAAATAAATACTCCATTGCTTGTCATGAGATTCAAACCTAGGCTCCCCTGTAGCTTAATCCATGCCGCTAGCCACTGGGCCACGAGCTCCTCTTATGTCTAAAATCATGCGCAACTAAATATAAATCTATGGGCCAAAGTCTAGGTTCACTTAAAAATAAAATCAAAATGCAAGCGCCAAGACTTGAACCTTGGACCCCTTGCTTCCTTGTGGCGTCATTCCCTTGTCCCTTATGTGGCGTTATTTGCCACTAGACCACAACTCATTTTTGTGTCATTTTCTCCACATTTTATTCTTAAAGCCTAGCTTCTAGCTCCCAGGGTTTTACTCACCTAAAACAAAAATTTTCCTAAAGCCCAAGTTTGATCCCGGGACTTCATAGAAACCCCGTAACCTTCCAAAAACACATACCTAATAGATCAAACTTGCATAAATGTCGTTCCCATATTCTTAAAAAATTTAAAATGCTCCTACGCTCGGGGCCCAATAGGCCCAATTCTACTAGGCCCAAATTCGGGGCGTTACAAGGCTAGTTAATGTAGCAAGCTTTTAGTTGTATAATCCCTGCCATGTGATATGGCTTAGAAGTTGAATGTTGTTGGTTTATACTTAAAGCTATGAAAATGATGATTTTGGTATGATATAGTGAGATTAGAATTGGTATATTTCATGCTTGAATTAGTTAATGAGAATGGTGTTTTAAGTGTGAATTTGTGGCATGACTAAATGATGCTTAGCTTATATGATTTGAGTTATGAAATTTTGTGTTTTGGATGGATTTATTGAGTAGGAGTTGAGTATGGAAATAAATGATGTAGTTGATGATTATTTGGTGCATGTGTTGGTTTATCTTGGTTGCATTTGAGGCATGAATTGGTATTGGTTTGATGCTTATCGGTGATTTCAAAGTGTGGATGGTAATTTGGCCTTAAAAATGGCCTATAATTGCCCACAAGGTTGAGCTGGACACACGGGCGTGTGACTGGCCGTGTGGTGCAAGTCAGTGTCAACCACGGGTGAGACAAACATGCGTGTCTCAGGCTGTGTGGACAAGTCAGTAGGTATGCCCTGTTTTGCCACGGCTTGGACACGTGGGCGTGTCCGAGGCTGTTTGAGGCATACGGCCTACCCACAAGAGCTTGTGACCTCTGTAACTTAGAAAAATGCTTGAATTTCAGAAATTTTCGTGTGTGATTGGTTTAGTCCCGGTGTAACAATCCAGTTTAGACCCTAGTCGAAGCAGCGATTTCGGGACCACAAATTCAAGTCAGTAAAATATTTTAATATTATTTTATGTGTTTACTGTGTGTGATTAAACATGTGCTAAAGTTCCGTGAGTTAATTTTGTCTGTCTATGTGCTTAATTTAAGAAAAGGACTAAATTACAGAAAATGCAAAAGTGCCCTTCTAATTTAATGAGTGTCGATTTGTTAATGCCTTTATCATGTGAGGTCCTTAAAAGGGAAATATACCATTAAATATTGGATGGAAGATTAAAGGCCATTGATATGTAGTTTTGGAAATGTTTAAATGATGGATAAAATAGTAAATAGGCACTAATATGTATATTAAATAAAACAAACATTTGAAAGATGATGGTTATCATCTTTTAGTGCTGAAAAACAAAGAAAATAAAAAGAATGAAGAACCCTAAAGTTTCGCCTAGCTTTTGGTTTGATTAAGGTATGATTTTGCTTCGGTTTTTGATAATTTCTACATTTTCGTAATCGTTGCTTCGTACTCTACAAAACCCATGCCTCAATTTTGTGAATTGATGAATATTTTTAGATGTGCCATTGATGAACACATGAGTTTTTTTATTTTTGATGGTGAATAATGAAAGATATGTAATTGATTAACATGTTTTGTCTTTGGAGTTTTGTTGATTTTGATTATTTTGGGCTAAATTGAGAGAATAATATTTTGAGGGACTAAATTGTGAAATAAATGAAATGTATGGATTGATATGATCATAGTGTATATTTGGCCAAGCATGGGTATAAGCAAATTTGGTGTATTTTGTGATTTTGTGAATTAGGGACTAAAATGTCCAAATGTGAAAATGTAAGGGCTAATTTTGCAAATTGCCCTAAATATGTGTTTTTGGATTGAATTGAATGTTTTGGTGAATCAATGGGTTAAATTTGAATATGTATAGATCAAGAACCGAAGAAAACTGACTTAGATCGCGGTAAATCAAAAGTAGTCGAATAACTAAATCCGATCGATTATCTGAATCCGAAGTAAGTCGATATACAAATAAATGTATTTGAATTGAATTATTTGTACATACATAAATGTAAATTTCTATGAATATCCATTGAGATGGAATGTATATGAAATCCGGGTATATGTATATTTCGACAAGTTATCAGTGTCCGAGATGTAACATCCCGGTCTAGGGCCTAGTCAGAATAGTGGTGCGAGACTACAAATTCGAGGTCTATGTATGAGTTTTTGAGGTTTATGCTATGTTTGCATGTTAGTGTGAAAGTTTCATGAGGCAATTTTGTGAAATTGCGGTTGAATTATCTAAAAGGACTAAATTGAAAAAGTTGCAAAATGTGAGATTATAGAAGCTATTTGTGTGAAATAGCTTTAGAATATTAATTAGAGGTCCTTAAATAGCAATTTTCCCAATTTTTAATTTTTGGACAAAATTGGGCATGGATGAGTTAGAATAGGAAGTTTATCAAAAAGGGCATTTTGGTCATCTAATAATTAAATGATTAAAAAGGAGGAAAAGATGACAAAATTCATTCATCTTCTTCTCCAAGGGTACCAAAATTTTTAAGAGCCATTGTTAGGGTTCTTCAAATTTTCAAGCTTGCTAGTAAGTGCATCCAAGCCCCGTTTTTGATATTCTTCGTATTTTTTGAAGTCCTAGTGGCATGAGTAAGCTATTTTTAGCTGTTTGATGAGCTATGTTGAATGTTCAAAAATGTGGCCATGTATGACGTGCATGTATGTGAATGTTTTATGGAAGACTATGAAAGCTTGATGTAGTAGAAACATCTTTTTTTAAGTGATTTTCCATGAAAATACATATAGGGACTAGTTTGTGAAAGTTTTAAGCCTAGTCATACATGTGTGATTTAGTGAGAATTGATGAATGATTTAGTTGAGTAAGTGACTCAGCTAAGCATGTAAGGCTGGAAAGTTGAATAAAAATCAATTTACGAGCCTTGCGGCAAAAGTGTAATTATGAGGAAAATTAGGGGCAAAAGAGTAATTTTTCCAAAGTATGAGATAAGTGTCAATTTGGTCAATGTGTGTATTGAATAAGATGATTTATTCATTATAGATCAAGAAAGACGAAGCCCAGATCTAAACCGAGGCAAGAGCAAGGTGGTGGACTAAATTACATATTTCTATACTTTTGAGTATCGAGGTAAGTTTATGCTTAAACAATGCTTCCTACTTAGAATTTCTTAATGCTAGCTAGTTGTAGCATGATTGAAAATGATTGAGAACCTATGTGGGATGAATGTGTTAGAATTTGTGAATGGATGTATGGTTAAGTAAGTAGATATGTGAATGTGTAGTGAGAATGCTAAATGGTTGGCTAAGTGCGATACCATCTTAATGCATATTGACGATAAGCTGGCTATGTGCGATACTATCGTTAGGTATCGTCTAGTGGGCTATGTACGAAACCACTGTGAATACCTTTGGGGTAGGCTAAGTGCGATACTACCTTATTAATTGATTGTGGTGGGCTAAGTGCGAAACCACCGAGAAATTAGCTGTGTGGATTAGCTGTGTGGTTGTATTATTGAGTTAATTAGCTGTGTGGATGAATTATCGACAAATGATGTTGTGTTGTATATTGTGTAAATGTGATATTGAATGCAGGGGTGCATTTCATTGGTTATGAGTATGTGACTCATGATGTGTTGGGAATGTGGTAAAGCATAGAAAGAGTAAGCATAGTTGTACATTATATGTTAGGATAATGCTAATTGATGTTTAGCTTATACTATGATGTTTAATTTTTTATGTGTAAACTTACTAAGCTCAAAGCTTACTCCCTTTCTTTTCCCTTGTCTTATAGAGTAAAAGTGTTGAATCGAGATACGAGGATCAATTGGAAGATCGACCGCATCATCAGCACACCCTGGTACATGAGACTCCATGTTTTGTATATGGCATGTATAGAGACTAGACAAGTTAGTGAATTTTGTTGTAAATGGTTAAGATGTGTTTGCCTTTAGATGGATAGTCTATTTTGTAAAATGCCATAGTGGTTGGCTACCTTATTTTATGAAAAGGTTGTAGTTATCTATGTGAGGTTGCACTTAAATTTGAGTTGATTATGGATGTGTTAAATGAATGTATATTGTGTATGCTAGAGGGGTGAAAGGAACTTGGCACATAGCTTTGTTCTTGTCCATGTGGATAGACACGAGCGTGTGTCTAGACCATGTGTGACACACGGTCAGCCCACGGGCGTGTGACTTTGTCGTGCGCCCCCTGCATGTTAACATTTTAAGTCAGAATAGACCACGGACTAGCAATACAGGCGTGTGTATAGGCCGTGTGAGTTTAATCAGTGTTGGCCACGGGTTAGCCACACGAGCGTATGACTAGGCTTTGAGGCTGTGTGTATGCAGTCAGTATTCAACATGGTTGATGAGCATGGGCATGTGGGTCTATGCACGGGCGTGTCTCTTCTTGCACGGGCATGTTAGCCCTGTACAAAAGAAAAAAAATTAAGATTGGAAAAAGTTCTGATATAGTCTCGGGAACCCTTATGTGTATGAGTAAGTCCTCGTAGGTCAAGGAAGAGGTTGTTGTGGTGACTTAAGAGAGTAGTCACGATGAGCCTAAGTGGCGATAAAGTGGTTTTAGTACGGTAATGCCTCGGGCCCGGTCCTGGCGTAGAACTCGGGTAAGGGGTGTTACATTTAGTGGTATCAGAGCTATAGTTTAGTCGGTTCTAGGACTACCGTAGCTGGTGTAAGAGTCTAGCTATACATGCCATAAGTGTACTATAGTAGTGGGGTGGTTTCTGATGATTTTAAATCTTGTTTCGTATAGTATATGGATCCCGATCAATCTACTGCTGATGAAGCAGCTAGTAATGCATCGGCTCCTGCGCAAGGAATCGTGCCTGTACAAAGTGGACCCTAGGTTAGGGGTCAAGGGGAAGAGGCACGGGAAGCCTTTCTCCAGATGATGAGTAATTGGTACTCGGACTATGTTCGAGCAAACCCTAATGCTCAACCTCCTCTACCTCCTCCTATACCTCAGCCAAATCCTATGGCTCCTCAAGGTATTAATGTTGTGATGATATCGAAACCCCCGGTGGATAAGATTAGGAAGCACGGGGCTGAGGAGTTTAGAGCTAAGGTGGATGATGACCCTTAGAGGGCAGAGTTCTAGTTAGAGAACTCGATGAGAGTGTTTGATGAACTCTCCTGTACACCGAAGAGAGCTTGAAGTGTGTCGTATCCTTGCTAAGAGATTCGGCATACCATTGGTGGAATACGCTAACGTTAGTGGTTCCGAAAGAATGGGTGATGTGGGACTTCTTTCTGGAAGAGTTCCGGAAGAAGTATATAAGCCAATGATTTACTGATCGGAAAAGGAAGGAATTCCTTGAGTTGAAGTAAAGAAGAATGTCTGTAGTAGAGTATGAGTGTGAGTTTGTTAGGCTTAGAAAATACGCTCAAGAGTGTGTATCGACAGAGACCATCTTGTGTAAGAGGTTCGAAGACGGACTGAATGAGGATATCAAACTCCTAGTAGGTATTCTGGAGTTGAAAGAGTTTGTGGTGTTAGTTGAAAGGGCAAGTAAGGCCGAAGAGTTGAGTAAGGAAAAGAGAAGGGTCGTGGGTGAAGCCCGAGATGCTAGAAAGAGGCCAATGGGCAAGTCGTATCAAACCCAGTCGAAAAGATCCAAGGAAGAGAATCCTCGGACGACAGCACCAGTGTGTTATTTGCATCGAAACTTGGGTAATGCTCATTCGAGTTCTAGAGTCCAAGCCACCTCGATGGAAAGTGTAGGCAATCCAAAGAGCAAACCGAAGTGTTCAAGTTATGGTAGATATCACACCAGAGAGTGTTGGGGTAATAGTCGAAACTGTTATAAATGTGGCTCCCCTGATCACTTTATCTGAAACTGCCCTGAGAGGGATGGTAAGGAAGAGAAGCAAGAGATAAGATCTAGTGATGTGTCTACAAGAAGTAGACCACCTAAGAACTTGAGAGGTGGGAATAGTGGTAGAGGTGCATCCAAAGATTCTGCTGTGAGACCAAAGGTCGGGCACCTGCGAGGACGTATTCTATTCGCGCTCGCGAAGAGGCATCCTCCCCAGATGTGATAACGGGTACTTTTTCTCTCTATGACACCTTTGTTATTGCTTTAATAGATCCAGGGTCTACTCATTCTTATATTTGCATGAGATTAGCATCTAGTTTGAGTATGACCGTTGAGTCTACGGATATTGTGGTTAAAGTGTCAAACCCGTTAGGAAGGCATGTGTTAGTGGACAAAGTGTGTAAAAATTATCCTTTATTGATTGAGAATCATTGTTTTCCGGCAAACCTGATGTTTTTTCCGTTTGATGAGTTTGATTTAATCCTTGGCATGGATTGGTTACCTACCCATAATGTCTTAGTGAATTGTGGTAATAAGTTTATTGAATTGAAATGTGAGAGTGGAGATGGGGTTCGAGATGAATCAGGAGGACCGGATAGTCTACCAGTGATGATTTCTTCCCTAATGGCTGAGAAATGTTTGAGAAAAGGGTGTGAATACTATCTCGCCTTTGTGTTGAATACTCGAGAGGTTGGAGTGAAGTTTGAAACAGTGCCGATAGTATACGAGTATCCAGATGTATTCCCGGAAGAGTTACCCGGATTACATCCAGTGAGAGAGCTCGAGTTTGGGATTGAGTTAATTCTAGGAACGGCACAAATTTCAATTGCTCCATATAGAATGGCACCTTTAAAATTGAAATTACTGAAGGTGCAGTTGCAAGAGTTGACAGATAAGGGTTTTGAAATACCGAGTTACTCACCGTGGGGTGCTCCGGTATTATTTGTGAAGAATAAAGATGGGTCTATGAGATTGTGTATAGACTATAGACAGCTCAACAAGGTAACGGTGAAGAATAAGTATCCTTTACCAAGGATTGATGACCTTTTCGATCAACTGAAAGGAGCTACAGAGTTCTCCAAGATAGATCTAAGGTTCAGTTACTATCAGTTGAGAGTGAAAGAGCAAGATGTGTTGAAAACTGCATTTCGAACAAGGTATAGCCATTATGAGTTGTTGGTTATGCCATTTGGTATAATGAATGCACATGCAATTTTTATGGATCTGATGAACTGTGTTTTCAGACAATATGTGGACAAGTTTGTTGTTGTCTTTATTGACGACATATTGATCTATTCTCGGGATGAGAATGATCATAAAGAGCATTTGAGAATTGTCTTGCAAACTTTAAGAGATAAGCAGTTGTATGCTAAGTTTAGCAAGAGTGAGTTTTGGCTTCGAGAGGTAGGATTTCTAGGACACATTGTGTCAGGTAATGGTGTCAGAGTTGACCCAAGTAAGATTTCGGCTATTGTGGATTGGAAACAGCCGAGGAACGTGTCGAAAATCAGAAGTTTCTTGGGATTAGTGGGATATTATAGACATTTCGCAAAGGGGTTCTCTGTGATTGCTACCCCGATGACGGCATAAAGATGTCAAGTTTGAATGGACTGAGACAAGTCAACAGAGTTTCGAAAGACTGAAAACAATGTTGACTAAGGCACCAGTTTTTGTTCAACCAGAATCAGGGAAAGAGTCGTGGTTTATAGTGATGCATCGTTTAATGGTCTCGGTTGCGTGTAGATGCAAGAGGGTAAGGTAGTCGCTTACGCCTCGAGACAGCTAAAATCACACGAGAAGAATTATCTGACTCATGATTTGGAGTTGGCTGCGATTGTTTTCACGTTAAAGATTTGGAAACATTACTTGTATGGTGAGAAGTGCCGAATCTTTATGGATCACAAGAGTTTGAGATACTTGATGGATCAAAAGGATCTGAATTTGAGATAGAGGCGGTGGCTTGAGTTATTGAAAGACTATGAATTAGTCATTGATTATCATCCAGGAAAAGCGAATGTGGTTGCGGATGCCCTGGGTAGGAAATCCTTGTATTCTCTAAGAGTTATGAGCACGAGTTTAGCAATAGCTAATGATGGTGCTATTTTTACAGAGTTGAGAGCTAAGCCAATATTTGTTCAACAAATATGTGAGGCTCAGAGAAATGACAATGAGATGCAAGCTAAGAGAGCTAAGTGCGGATTAGAAAGTGATTCTAATTTTCGAGTGGGCTCGAATGGTTTTTTGTTGTACCGTGACAGAATTTGTGTACCTAGAGAGGAAGAGTTAATCTGAAAGGTTTTGCATGAAGCCCACAGTGGATGTTTATCAGTACATCCGGGCAGTACGAAAATGTACAATGATTTGAGGAAGTTTTTTTGGTGGCCGGGTATGAAAAGAGATATTTCAGAATTTGAAGCAAAGTGTGTGATTTGTTAACAGGAGAAAGCTGAGCACCAAGTACCTTCGGGATTGCTTCAACCTATGATGGTTCCTGAATGGAAGTGGGATCGGGTTACCATGGATTTTGTAACGGGACTGTCGATGACTCCAAAAAAGAAAGATGATGTGTGGGTTATCCTGGATAGACTAACAAAGTCGGCTCACTTTATTCCAGTACGTGTTGATTATTCACTGGATAAGTTAGCTGAGCCGTATGTTGCAGAGATAGTGAGATTGCATGGTATGCCTATGTCTATTATTTCGAATAGAGATCCGAGGTTTACTTCGAGATTTTGGAAGAAGTTAGAAGAGGCCATGGGTACAAGGTTGAATTTCAGTACTGCATTCCATCCGCAAACTGATGGTCAGTCTAAAAGAGTAATTCAAATTCTCGAAGATATGCTTCGATGCTGTGTGTTAGAATTCATAGGTAGTTGGGAAAGATATCTACCTTTGGTCGAATTTTCTTACAACAACAGTTATCAGTCAAGTATATGGATGGCTACGTATGAGGCCTTGTATGGTCGTAAGTGTCGGACTCCATTGTATTGGACCGAGCTTAGTGAAAAGCAGATCCATGGAGTTGATCTGGTAAAAGAGACCGAAGAGAAAGTAAGAGTAATCCGTAATAGTCTGAAAGCCGCTTCTGTAAAATCCCAAAATTGGGCCTGGTAAGATTGGGCCGATTGGGCCTTGGGCTTTAGGAAAATTTTGAGTATCATCTTGTTGCTTGTGTTAATTCAGGTATGATTTTATTGTGTGCTTAATATAGTCTTGTCAAGGCTTCGAATTAATTGGTTTAGAATAATTTTTAGTATGGAGAATTTAGTGAAGTGGATCAAGTGATTATGATGCTTAAGTTAATTTAAGTGTTTAATGTTGGCATAAGTGAGCAAGTAGTAAAGTGGTGTTGGCGCATGAGTAATTGTATGAGGGAAGAGGTTTGAATCCCATGGATGACAATAAGGTGACTTTTATTTTTGCATTGTATGGCATGTGTTGGTCAACTCTAATTAAGGTAAGGTTGGACTATTGTCTTTTATGGATAGTAGACTAAGGAATAAGGCAAGTTATTAGTTAAGGTATGGAATTAAGGAGTTACGGTAGGATAAGGGGACATAAGGCTTGAAGTATGGAGTGATGTTTTGAAATTTTTCTATGGCCTTTTGACCATGAATGTGGGACGGTATAGTGGGCTAGGGGTTGGCTTAATTTTGAATGTGATTAGGAGGAAATAAGGTGGAAAAATATGGGATGTTGAATGATAGTTTAGGTAAGCTTGAATTTGGGGAAAAGAATCATTTTGATTAAGGAATGATGAGGAACAAGGCATAATGTAAGGTGATTGCTATGGAAAGTTTTGTGTGGAAAACTTTGGCTTTGGAGTCCATGTATTTGGGCGGTTTGGGGGCTAGGGGTGACCGAATTTTGTTGAAGGTTTTGGTAGGTTGGTAGCTAGTTGGTCATTTTGACAATTGGGTTATTTTGTGTTTTCTCTAAAGCAAATGTTTTTCTCTCCACTTTCCTCTCCTAGCCGAATGCATTTTTAACATTAGGTAAGCACCTTTTTATTTTATTTTTATTGGTCATTCCATTTTGACCATTTTGGTTTAATTTACCTATTCTCATTCTATTCTTTCTTACCGAAATTCTTTGGTGATCAACTTTCTTTCTCTTTTGGTTAACCTTGGCTGAAACTTATAACCATCATTCTCTCTTTTCTTTCTTTTGGCAAATCACTAAAACAAAAACACCATAGCCGTAACTCTTTCCCTCATCTTCTTCTTTTCACAATCTATCATAAGCCGAAAGTCAACATCCCTTTCCTCTCGTCGACATTTAGAACTAGTGGACTACTTGTGGGTTGGTAGAAAGAAACTTCTTCTCTAATGATCGATTTGATCTTTCTTCTTGGGTGTGCCAAATCAAGTGTTTAGGCCTTGGTTTAGGGATGGCCGAATATTTTTTTAAGCCATGTTATGTGTTCTTTTGTGTAGTCAACGTTAAGGAGCCTTAAAGGAGTTTCTCGGGTTCGATTAACTCAAGGTAAGCAAGTATAGTAATCGGCCAAGGGCCATTTCAGTAGATCTTGTTCAATCAAATCTAATTCTAGTATGTACCATATAGGAATTTCGACAGAATTCATAAACAAGTGACGATTTCGGGATTTAGTCAACTGTACCGAAAAAGGTGCATAGTTATCGCACTATTCTCCTGTTATTTGTGTATATTGATATATATATATATGTGTGTGTGTGTGTATGATAGCCGAAAATAATGGCTAAGAAGGTGGATACCCGTAGTGGGTAATCAATTAATCAGGTCAGTGCTCTATTTTGCCTATGATATATGTGTGATATTTGTGGTGAGCATGTGATGAATATTTACTCTAAATGTTAATCTGACATGGTACACATATATGCATGGGACTTGGGATGTGAAAATCGAAGGAAAGGGTGTACATATTTATGTACGTGGTCTAATGTTAGCCTTGTGCTACATTAGCGCTTGATGTTAGCTATGTGCTTCATCAAGGGAGGTGTTGGCTAGGTGCCCATCTCGGCGGTTGATAGCTGTGTGCATCACCGTGGATTAATTGATATGTGGGATCACTTATGTGATCGGTGGCTTAGCCACGGCCTTGGGCGGCAAGTCTGCCTGGGTGAGATATGTGGGATCACTTAGGTGATCGGTGGATTAGCCACGGCCTTGGGCAGCAGGTGTGCCAAGGTAGGTGTATTGGATGGACACTAGGTTGGGTTGGGCTTCATACTTGCATAATTTTGGATGTGGATGTGTGGATATGGGCCAAGCCCATATGTGGGGACATGTGAAATAACTATGCATCGAGTGCGTGTGACTCACCCAAATTTTCTCAAACCTTACGGGTGATGCATAAAGCTTGGACCGGGTTGGAGTGGATACGAAGTGGCCCATGCAGAAGATATTTTATTTATTTTACGCATTTTATTTATGAAAGGTTATTTATTGTAATAAGGGCCACTTTAAGTATTTAAGGATTTTTATTATGTTTTAGGTTGGATTGTCGATTATATTATTATTTGAAAATGTTTTATTTTTAGCAACTTATGTTTTAAAAATCTATATTAAAATTTTCAAGTCGGAAATTTTGTAACAACTTAATTTTATTTAGAATTTTAATTATACAGTGTTTTAGTAAAGACAATAAATTTTATGTTTTCACTCTAAGTGAAAATATTTTTTTCAAACGTTTTCCGCAGTGGCATTCTAAATTCTGCCGTGGCGTATGGGTCGGGTTTGGGGTGTTATAGTTTGGTATCAGAACCTGGTTTAAAACTCAGCTTTGAGGGTTTTGGGTCCAAAAACATTTTTAAGATGGGCTTTTCCAAGCTTTGGGCTTTCATAAATTTTTCAGGTTTATTCTGGCATAGCACTTTGTATCTCTCAGACCAAGCCCACTGTAAGTACCTTTAATTGTTGTGTGAATTATTATATGATTGGTATGTGGGTATGATGGGAACGTAGATTAGTAAATTAAGTTATTGAACTTTAGGATTAGCTTACTCCAACACAATATTCATAAGACTTAAGAACAACCGAACAAACCTGCGAACTAAGTCGCCGAGTTAGGGTGTGGCAACCATTGTGCACATGTCTAGGATTGGATTCAAGAAGAGCTTGGTATTTAAGCAGTCCTCGTGACTCACCTCCTCTTCGCTGGAATCCTGCCTGGTGCGTAGTAACGATTCACCCTAACCAAGAGGACTTATTCATGGGCTAAACCCGATAACTAAAACCCAAAAGGGACTAGCCGTATTTTTATAAAAATCTCAGTTTTAAAATCACTGAATTACCCCTTGATTTGTAAAAAAAAAAAACATTTTCGACTTTGAAAATTTTTCTAAATTTTTTTTAATTCACAAAATTACTAAAATACCCTGGGTTGAAAAATTACAAAAATACCCTTGGTTTATAAAATTACCATATTACCCTCGACTTTTATGAAAATATTCTTACTTTACAAAAATACCAAAACCCCTATTTTGTGAAATAGTAAGATACCTTGATTTGGGAAATTTACTAAAATGCCCTTGACTTTTAAAATTACCAAAAAATAACCCCGATTTTAAAATTTCGCAATACCATTGATTTGGTAGAATTTTCAAAATAACTTCGAGATTTGTATATTTTGCAATGCTTTTGATTTGTAAAGATTTTCAAATTGACCCCGATTTATTACTAAAATACCCTATAGGAAAAATGACAGAAATATCCCTGGGTTGGGAATGGACAAAGATGCTCATAATAGTGTGTTGAACGTTGTGAATGAATGTGATTCTCTGAATTAGAATAGTGAACTTGAGATGAAAACTTTGATTGATCGAAAGAACCACTATTAAACTTCATTTCATAAAAGCGTTCATGGATAATCAGTGGAACAAAATTTCTAATGCATAAAACTTTTTAATCAGAATAAATCGCGACGTTAGAAATGAGTTCAAGGGGACGTGGTCGTCGTGGACGCGGTAGAGGCAGAATGGCCATATCAGAACTCGTTAGATCGGGTCAAGGATCTGAGAATGAAGTACCACCGCCACCACCACCACCAGCTGTTGGTGTTGAGCAGCAAGATCAGATGGGGATGATCTTTGTATCGCAGCGATCTTTGCGAGTTCTGGAGATGGTGGCTGGAGCAGGTGGAAATATGAGAGCCAAGAAGTCTGTACCTGAGCGACTCCGAGCCAATGGAGCTGAGGTGTTCCGTGGCGTATCTGGTGTGGCACCCAGTACGGCTAAATATTGATTGGAAGCAACCGAGCGAATTATGGATGAGCTCGATTTAACTGCTGAGGAGAAACTGAAGGGAATGGTGGTGCTACTTCGCGACGAGGTGTATCAGTGGTGTCTCACGGTATGGGATGGTGCTACAGCTGAGGATCTCACTTGGTAGTATGTTAAGGCGACGTATCAGAAGAAGTATGTGGGGACTCATTATATTGATGCACAGAGAAAGGCATTTCTAGGGCTCGTTCAAGGGAACAAGTCTGTAGCGGAGTACGAAGCTAAAATCCTAAGGTTGAGCCAGTATGCTCGAGGAGTAGTTGCTACGGAGCATGAACGATGTGTCCGGTTTGAAGACGGATTAAGGAATGAGCTGAGGTTGTTGATAGCTCCACATCAAGAACGGGAGTTCGCTGTGTTGGTAGAGAAGGCTAAGGTAGCTGAGGGGATTAAGGACTCTGTGAGGCAGAACAGAGATAGGGATAGGAACCGGGATAAGAGGAGTTTTGGACCGTCAGAATCGTCTGAAAGCCTTCAGAAAAGACCGAGGTTGAGAATTCTGCTCGTGTTTCTGAGCCAACTACTGGAAATCCGGACCGTCCGTGTGCTCAGTGTGGAAGGTATCATGTTGGCGAGTGCTGGAACCGGAATCAGGAGTGTTTTAGATGTAAGTCTAAGTCCCATTTGATTAAAGACTGTCCTCAGGATTCGAATAGGGCTCGGACAGTAGGCCAAGGTTATGTGCAGCCAGGCAGAGGTGGTCAACAAGCGACAAGGGGTCGTGGTCCGAACCATGGAGTGAATGGTTCCGACCGAGGTCGTGGAACACCAAGCGGAGGTGCTGAAGGTTCAGATGCAAGGGAGCCAAGGTTGGTTTATGCAGTTGGCCGTTGCGAGGAGGAAGATATGCCAGATAAGACAGCGGTACGTTCCTTATTTACGAATACCCTTAATTGCTTTGCTTGTTATAGAGTTAGCTTATTCTTGTATTGCTAGTGAAGTGCCTGAAACCTTGGACGTGAACTTAGAGATTGTGCCTAGGAAGTATGATAGTTTTATTAAGATCAGAGGGCGCAGCATAAGCGTAGAGTGAGGAGTGAGGATGCATGACTGTTAGTTAATTGGAAATTTCGAGGACGAAATTTTTTTAGGAGGGTAGAACTGTAACATCTCGAAATTGGGCCTAGTAAGATTGGGCCGATTGGGCCTTAAGCTTTAGGAAAAATTTGAGTATCATCTTGTTGCTTGTGTTAATTCAGGTATGATTTTATTGTGTGCTTAATATAGTCTTGTGAAGGCTTGGAATTAATTGGTTTAGAATAATTTTTAGTATGGAGAATTTAGTGAAGTGGATCAAGTGATTATGATGCTTAAGTTAATTTAAGTGTTTAATGTTAGCATAAGTGAGCAAGTAGTAAAGTGGTGTTGGCGCATGAGTAATTGTATGAGGGAAGAGGTTTGAATCCCATGGATGACAATAAGGTGACTTTTATTTTTGCATTGTATGGCATGTGTTGGTCAACTCTAATTAAGGTAAGGTTGGACTATTGTCTTTTATGGATAGTAGACTAAGGAATAAGGCAAGTTATTAGTTAAAGTATGGAATTAAGGAGTTATGGTAGGATAAGGGGACATAGGCTTGAAGTATGGAGTGATGTTTTGGAAATTTTTCTATGACCTTTTGACCATGAATGTGGACGGTATAGTGGGCTAGGGGGGTTGTCTTAATTTTGAATGTGATTAGGAGGAAATAAGGAGGAAAAATATGGGATGTTGAATGATAGTTTAGGTAAGCTTGAATTTGGGGAAAAGAATCATTTTGATTAAGGAATGATAAGGGAACACTAGGCATAATGTAAGGTGATTGCTATGGAAAGTTTTTTGTGGAAAACTTTGGCTTTGGAGTCCATGTATTTGGACGGTTTGGGGGGCTAGGGGGGTGACCGAATTTTGTTGAAGGTTTTGGTAGGTTGGTAGCTAGTTGGTCATTTTGACAATTGGGTTATTTTGTGTTTTCTCTAAAGCAAATGTTTTTCTCTCCACTTTTCCTCTCCTAGCCGAATGCATTTTTAACATTAGGTAAGCACCTTTTATTTTATTTTTTTTATTGGTCATTCCATTTTGACCATTTTGGTTTAATTTACCTATTCTCATTCTATTCTTTCTTACCGAAATTCTTTTGTGATCAACTTTCTTTCTCTTTTGGTTAACCTTGGCCGAAACTTATAACCATCATTCTCTCTTTTCTTTCTTTTGGCAAATCACTAAAACCAAAACACCATAGCCGTAACTCTTTCCCGCATCTTCTTCTTTTCACAATCTATCATAAGCCGAAAGTCAACATCCCTTTCCTCTCGTCGACATTTAGAACTAGTGGACTACTTGTGGGTTAGTGCTAAGAAACTTCTTCTCTAATGATCGATTTGATCTTTCTTATTGGGTGTGCCGAATCAAGTGTTTAGCCTTGGTTTAGGGATGGCCGAATATTTTTTTAAGCCATGTTATGTGTTATTTTGTGTAGTCAACGTTAAGGAGCCTTAAAGGAGTTTCTCGGATTCGATTAACTCAAGGTAAGCAAGTATAGTAATCGGCCAAGGGCCATTTCAGTAGATCTTGCTCAATCAAATCTAATTCTAGTATGTACCATATAGGAATTTCGACAGAGTTCATAAACAAGTGACGATTTCAGGATTTAGTCGACTATACCGAAAAAGGTGCGTAGTTATCGCACTATTCTCCTGTTATTTGTGTATATTGATATATATATGTGTGTGTGTGTATGATAGCCGAAAATAATGGCTAAGAAGGTGGATACCCGTAGTGGATAATCAATTAATCAGGTCAGTGCTCTATTTTGCCTATGATATATGTGTGATATTTGTGGTGAGCATGTGATGAATATTTACTCTAAATGTTAATCTGACATGGTACACATATATGCATGGGACTTGGGATGTGAAAATCGAAGGAAAGGGTGTACATATTTATGTACGTGGTCTAATGTTAGCCTTGTGCTACATTACCGCTTGATGTTAGCTATGTGCTTTATCAAGGGAGGTGTTGGCTAGGTGCCCATCTCGGCGGTTGATAGCTGTGTGCATCATCGTGGATTAATTGATATGTGGGATCACTTATGTGATCGGTGGCTTAGCCATGGCCTTGGGCGGCAAGTCTGCCAAGGTGAGATATGTGGGATCACTTAGGTGATCGGTGGATTAGCCACGACCTTGGGCGCGGTGTGTCTTTGAGGTAGGTGTATTGGATGGACACTAGGTTGGGTTGGGCTTCATACTGCATAATTTTGTATGTGGATTTGTGTGGATATGGGCCAAGCCCATATGTGGGGACATGTGAAATAACTATGCACTGAGTCTGTGTGACTCACCCAAATTTTTCTCAAACCTTACAGGTGATGCATAAAGCTTGGACCGGGTTGGAGTGGATACGAGGTGGCCCATGCAGAAGATATTTTATTTGTTTTACACGTTTTATTTATGAAAGGTTATTTATTGTAATAAGGGCCACTTTAAGTATTTAAGGATTTTTATTATGTTTTAGGTTGGATTGTCGATTATATTATTATTTGAAAATGTTTTATTTTTAGCAACTTATGTTTTAAAAATCTATATTAAAATTTTCAAGTCGGAAATTTTGTAACAACTTAATTTTATTTAGAATTTTAATTATACAATGTTTTAGTAAGGACAATAAATTTTATGTTTTCACTCTAAGTGAAAATATTTTTTTCAAACGTTTTTCGCAGTGGCATTCTAAATTCGGCCATGGCGTATGGGCCAGGTTTGGGGTGTTACAGCTTCGGACCAACAGAAGTCATACGTGAATTTGAAAAGAAAAGAGATTGAGTTTGAGGTGGGTGACAAAGTGTTTTTGAAAGTGTCCCCGTGGAAGAAGATTATGAGATTTGGACAAAAAGGGAAGTTGAGTCCAAGATTTATAAGGTTGTATGAGATTACAGACAGAGTTTGGCCAGTAGCTTACCAGTTGGCTTTGCCGGTAGAGTTGGAAAAGATTCATGATGTGTTCCATGTATTAATGTTGCGACGGTATCGCTCCTATCCTTCACATGTGATTCCTTAAACAGAAATTGAAATAAGACCGGATATGTCTTATGAAGAGGAGCCGATTAAGATCTTGGCTCGAGAGGTGAAATAGTTGAGAAATAAGAGCATAGCACTAGTGAAAGTGTTGTGGCAGAAACACGGTGTGGAAGAGGCTACGTGGGAAACAGAAGAGACTATGAGAGAGCAACATCCAAACCTCTTTACTGGTAAGATTTTCGAGGGTGAAGATCTCTAAAAGGGGGAGAGTTGTAACATCCCAATTTAAGGCCTAGTCGAAATAGTGGTACGAGACCACAAATCTGAGGTCTATGTATGAGTTTTTGAGGTTTATGCTATGTTTGCATGTTAGTGTGAAAGTTTCATAAGGCAATTTTGAGAAATTGCGGTTGGATTGTCCAAAAGGACTAAATTGTAAAAGTTGCAAAATGTGAGATTCTAGAAGCTATTTGTGTGAAATAGCTTTAGAATATTAATTAGAGGTCCTTAAATAGAAATTTTCCCAATTTTTAATATTTGGACAAATTTGGGCATGAATGAGTTAAAATAGGAAGTTTATCAAAAAGGGCATTTTGGTCATTTAACAATTAAATGATTTAAAAGGAGGAAAAGATGACAAAATTAATTCATCTTCTTCTCCAAGGCTGCCGAAATTTTCAAGAGCCATTGTTAGCATTCTTCAAATTTTTCAAGCTTGCTAGTAAGTGCATCCAAGCCCCGTTTTTGATATTCTTCGTATTTTTGAAGTCCTAGTAGCATGAGTAAGCTATTTTTAGCTATTTGATGAGCTATATTGAATGTTCAAAAATGTGGCCATGTATGACATGCATTTATGTTGATGTTTTATGGAAGACTATGAAAGCTTGATGCAGTAGAAACATCTTTTGTTAAGTGATTTTCAATGAAAATGCATGTAGGGACTAGCTTGTGAAAGTTTTAAGCTTGGTCATACATGTGTGATCTAAGGAGAATTGATGAATGCTTTAGTTGAGTAAGTGACTCAACTAAGCATTTAAGGCTAGAAAGTTGAATAAAAATCACTTTACGAGCCTTGGGGAAAAAGTGTAATTATGAGGAAGATTAGGGGCAAAAGAGTAATTTTTCCAAAGTATGAGATGAGTTTCAGTTTGGTCAATGTGTGTATTGAATAAGCTGAATTATTCATTATAGATCAAGAAAGACGAAGCCCGAATCTAAACCGAGGCAAGAGCAATGTGGTGGACTAAATTGCATATTTCTATACTTTTGAGTATCGAGGTAAGTTTATGCTTAAACAATGCATTCCTACTTACAATTCCTTAATGCTAGCTAGTGTGTAGCATGATTGAGAATGACTGAGAACCTACGTGGGATGAATGTGTTAGAATTTGTGAATGGATATATGTTCAAGTCAGTAGATATGTGAATGTGTAGTGAGAATGCTAAATGGTGGGCTAAGTGCGATACCATCTTAATGCATATTGACGATAAGCTGGCTATGTGCGATGCTATTATTAGGTATATTGTCTAGTGGGCTATGTGCGAAACCACTATGAATACCTTTGCAGTAGGCTAAGTGCGATACTACTTATTAATTGATTGTGGTGGGCTAAGTGCGAAACCACCGAGAAATTAGCTGTGTGGATTAGCTGTGTGGTTGTATTATTGAGTTAATTAGCTGTGTGGATAAATTATCGAGAAATGATGTTGTGTTGTATATTGTGTAAATGTGATACTGAATGCAGGGGTGCATTTCATTGGTTATGAGTATGTGACTCATGATGTGTTGGGAATGTGGTAAGGGATAGAAAGAGTAAGCATAGTTCTACATTATATGTTAGTATAATGCTAATTGATGTTTAGCTTATACTATGATGTTTAATTGTTTATGTGTAAACTTACTAAGCTCAAAGCTTACTCCCTTTCTTTTCCCTTGTCTTATAGAGTAAAAGTGTTGAATCTAGATACGAGGATCAATTAGAAGATCGACCACATCATCAGCACACTCTGATACATGAGACTCCATGTTTTGTATATGGCATGTATAGAGACTAGACAAGTTAGTGATTTTTGTTGTAAATGGTTAAGATGTGTTGGCCTTTAGATGGATAGTCTAATTTGTATAATGCCATAGTGGTTGGCTACCTTATTTTATGAAAAGGTTGTAGTTATCTATGTGAGATTGCACTTCAATTTGAGTTGATTATGGATGTGTTGAATGAATGTATATTGTGTATGCTAGAGGAGTGAAAGGAACTTGGCACATTGCTTTGTTCTTGTCCATGTGGATAGATAAGGCGTGTGTCTAGACCATGTGTGACACACGGGCGTGTGACTTGGCCGTGCGTCCCCTGCATGTTAACATTTTAAGAATAGATCACGGACTAGCAACATGGGCGTGTATATAGGCCGTGTGAGTTTAATCAGTGTTGGCCACGGGCTAACCTCACGGGCGTGTGACTAGGCTTTGAGGCCGTGTGTATGTAGTCAGTATTCACCATGGTTGATGAGCACGGGCGTGTGGGTCTGTGCACGGGCGTGTCTCTTTTTGTACGGGTGTGTTAGCCCTATACAAAAGAAAAAAATTTAAGTTTGGAAAAAGTTCCGATATAGTCTCGGGAACCCTCGTGTGTATGAGTAAGGCCTCGTAAGTCGATAAAGAGGTTCTTGTGGTGACTTAAGAGAGTATCACGATGAGCCTAAATGGCGATAAAGTGGTTTTAGTACGGTAACGCCTCGAGCCCGGTTCTGGCGTAGAACCCGGGTAAAGGGTGTTACACGAGAAGTCCCGTTTGGACCTAGGGATAGATAGGATAGTATATGTCATGACATAGGTGTCCGTTATGTGATATCATGTAAGACCACGTCTAGGTTGTTGGCAATGACTCAAGATTTCGTGTAAGGCTACATCTGGGACGTTGGCATCAATATGAGATTTACGTGTAAGACCATGTCTGGGACATTGGCATCGTATTGATTCGAGTAAGACTCTATCTGGGACAGTTGCGTCGATATCTGAG
Source organism: Gossypium bickii (assembly GCA_025503065.1). Taxonomy (NCBI): domain Eukaryota; kingdom Viridiplantae; phylum Streptophyta; class Magnoliopsida; order Malvales; family Malvaceae; genus Gossypium; species Gossypium bickii. The sequence goes on from CP106711.1 coordinate 89,323,676, forward strand.
TACATGTAAGACCTCGTCTAGGATGTTGGCATTGTACGACTATTCCGAGCATTCTAAATATCCAATTTAGTTCCGAACGGTTCAACGGGCAAGTCCGAGAAACGAACAACTATGTGATTTGTATATCCGTTTCAGGTACGTTTGATATGTACACTATGTGTGAATGAAAGGTAAGTGTCTATATGAACTTACTAAGGTGAACATGTGTATTGAAATTATGAGATAATATGTGAATATATGCTTGAATGAGCTATATGTATATGTGATATTTGAGTTGAAGAATGTGGCAAGTTATGGCTAAGCAAATGAGCCAAAGAATAGGTGATGAATTTGCAATCAGAAACATTAATATCATTGTATCAATATGGTTATGTGCATTTTTATGCTAAGTTTATTTGTATATGGCTTACTAAGCTTTTGATGTGTGTTTGCTCTGTTATATAGATCGTTAAAGCTACTGAAGGCTCGGGGACCGTCGAGGATCATCATCACACTACTCAAAATTGTTTTGGTACTTTGAAAATGTGTATATTGCTAAATATGGCATGTATAGGCTAGTCATTTTGGTATATGTGTGAGATGTATATAGCCATGTGATATGGCTAGATAAGTGATTGTGTTTTGGTAGGTGATGCTATGCCATATGATGTTGGTTTTGGTATGATTATATGTCTATGAAATAGTCAAAATTGTTGTAAGCAAATTGATGCTATATGAGCACATATGTGTAATCAATTAGATGATTATATGTATGGTTATACATGAGATTTGGTTGTGCAAATTAGTATACAAATTAGCATGAATAGAAATGAGATGATATGTTGTTCATTTGACATGATTTTGGTTGCCAATTGTGTATGGAATAATGCTTGTTTGAGATTGTAGGAATGACCCAAGTGTGGGTTGCATTTTGACCTTGAAAATGGTCTATATTTTCCCACACAGTTAAGCACACAGGCGTGTGGCTCGACCGTGCCCCTCGTGGTTCAAATTCAAAACAAGTCAGGTTCGACCACGGGCTAAACACCTGAGCGTGTGACTGGCCGTGTGGTAAAGTCAGTAGGGACCACAAGTGAGGCACACGGGCATGTCCACGGCCGTGTGGACAAGTCAGTATGTATGCCCTGTTTTGACACAGCTTAGACACACGAGCGTGTCTGAAGGCCGTGGGAGGCACACGGCCTGCCCACATGGGCATGTGACCTTTGTAACTTAGAAAAAAGTTTTAAATTTCTGAGAATTTCTGTATGTGTTTGGCTTTGTCCCGGCCCTATTCTAAAGCATGTTTGAGGTTTTGTAGACCTACTTAAGGGACGCTTTGATGTGATTGACCTAGCTATGATATGAGATTTCTATAAAATTTTTCGATCTGTCAGGTAACGCCTTTAACTCTATACCGGTGATGGTTACGGGTTAGGGGTGTTACATTTTATTGGTATTAGAGCTACGGTTTAGCCGATTCTCGGACAAATGTAGCATTTAAGAGTCTAGCTATACATGCCATATATCTGAATTGTGATAGTGTGATGAATCCTGACGTGTAAAATGTGAATTCTGTATAGTAATGGATCCCGAAAGAGCCATAGCTGACGATGTAGAAAGTAGTGCACTTGCTCTCGCTCAAGGGACAACGCCATCTGATTTGAGACCAGCTACGAGCGGTCAAGAGGGAGAAGTTAAAAAAGCTTTCTTCCAAATGATGAGTGAGTGGTTCACTCAATTTGTGAGAAATAATCTGACTGTTTCACAACCTCTGCCCCTGGTTAATCTTCAGACTTCAATTGTGCCTCCTGTTATGAATTCGAATCTGTAAGTATGGGGCTAAAGAGTTCGGGGCTACTAGTGATGATGATGCCGAGAAAGACGAGTTCTAGTTAGAAATCACAATCCGGGTATTTGTTGAAATGTCACTAAATTTTGAAGAATGTATAAAATGTATTGTATCTTTGTTATGAGACGCGGCCTATCAGTGGTGGAAGACTTTGATCTCTATAGTTCCAAAGGAACGGGTTACTTGGGATTTCTTCCAATCTGAGTTTTAGAAGAAATACATTAGTTAGAGATTCATCGATCAGAAACGAAAAGAATTTCTGGAATTGAAACAGGGTCGCATGTCTGTTACAGAATATGAACGAGAGTTCATGAGAATAAGTTAGTATGCTCGGGAATGTGTATCGTCCGAAGTAATAATGTGTAAAAGATTCGAAGATGGCCTTAATGAAGATATCCATCTGCTAGTTGGTATTCTGGAGATAAAAGAGTTCGTTGTGCTTGTTGACCGAGCGTGCAAAGCTGAGGCACTCGGGAAAGATAAAAGAAAAGCTGAGTCTGAAGTTAGAGATACGAGAAAGATTTCTGAGCAAATCATTTCAGTCTTCTTCAAACAAATTGAGAGATGAACATAGCCGCTCCAGGGATAATATGGGACAATCGAATAGAGATCGAGCTAGATCACAATTAAATACCAAAGCTCCAGCAACTTCAATAGCAAGTGTTGGAAATGTCTGATCCGATCGACCTGTATGTAAACACTGTGGTAAAAGACATCTGGGTAGTTGTAGATTGAATGACCGAGCTTGTTTTAGATGTGGATTGTTAGACCATTCCATCCGTGATTGCCCAGAGTCTGTTGAGTAAGAGATTGCTCAGAATCCGAGGTCTGATAATGTTCCAGTGAGAGGTAAACCTTCTTGAAATGCAAGAAATGTCAGTGGTATCTAGAGAGCTACGAAAGATACAGTTGTGAGATCTGAAGCTAGAGCGCTTGCCAGAGCATATGATATCCGAGCTCGTGAGGAAGCTTCATCTCCTGATGTTATAACTGGTACATTTACTCTGTATGATACTTCTGTGATTGCATTGATAGACCCTAGTTCTACTCATTCGTATATACGCATGAACTTAGTCTCCAGTAAGACTTTGCCTGTAGAGTCTACTGAGTTTGTTATAAAAGTACCGAAACCCTTAGGTAAAAGTGTCCTGGTTGACAAAATATGCAAGAATTGTCCGTTGATGTTTCGAGATATTTGTTTCCTGCTGATCTGATGCTATTACCGTTTGATGAGTTTGATATAATTTTGGATATGGACTAGTTGACATTGCATGATGCGGTTGTGAATTGCAAAAGAAAGATCATTGATTTGAAAGGTCAGAATGATGAAATAGTTCGGATTAAGTCTAGTGAATTGAACGGGTTGCCTGCTGTGATATCAGTAATGAAAGCTCAGAATTGTTTGAGAAAGGGTTATGAAGCTTATTTTGCTTATGTAATTGACTCAAAAGTATCTGAAAAGAAAGTTGAATCAGTGTCCGTTATTTGTGAGTTTTCTGATGCATTCCCTGAAGAACTATCGGGATTGCCTCTGATACGTGAAGTTGAATTTGGTATTGATCTGTTGCCTGGTACAAAACCTATTTCGATAGCTTCGTATAGAATGGCACCAACGGAATTGAAATAGTTAAAGTCACAGTTGCAAGAGTTGACAGATAGAGGATTTGCAAGACCAAGTTTCTCACCTTGGGATGCTCCCGTTCTGTTTGTGAAAAAGAAAGACAGCAAGATGAGGATGTGCATTGATTATCGTCAGTTGAACAAAGTGACAATAAAGAACAAATATCCGTTGCCCAGGATTGACGATTTGTTTGATCAGCTAAAAGGAGCCACCATATTGTCAAAGATAGATCTGAGATTGGGTTACTACCAGTTGAGAGTAAAAGACTCAGACATTCTGAAAACTGCTTTCAAAACGAGGTACGGGCATTACGAGTTTTTAGTTATGCCTTTAGGACTAACGAATGCTCCTGCTATTTTTATGGATCTGATGAACAGAATTTTCAGACCGTACTTAGATCGATTTGTTGTTGTTTTCATTGACGACATTTTAATTTATTTACGAAATGAAAACGAACATGCCGAACATCTCAGAGTTGTGTTGCAAACTCTGCGAGATAAGCAATTGTATGCGAAATTCAGTAAATGTGAATCTTGGCTGCATGAAGTTAGTTTTCTAGGGCATATTGTGTCAGCATCTGGTATACGAGTCGATTAGAGTAAGATTTCTGCTATTATGGAATGGAAGCCTCCGAAGAATGTGTCTGGAGTTTACAGTTTTCTAGGACTTGCTGGTTATTATCGAAGATTCGTAAAAGGCTTTTCGATGATAGTTACTCCGTTGACCAGATTGCTTCAGAAAGATGTAAGATATGAATGGTCGTTGAAAGCCATTTTGACTGAAGCTCTAGTTTTGGTATAGCCAGAATCAGGCAAAGAGTTTTAGATTTACAGTGATGCTTGGTTTAGGATGCGGACTGATGCAAGAAGACAAAGTTATAGCTTATGCCTCGAGACAATTAAAGCTGCATGAAAAGAACTATCTGCCTCACGATCTTGAGCTAGCTGCAATTGTGTTTGCATTAAAGATTTGGCGTCACTATTTCTTCGGTGAAAAATGCCACGTGTTTTCAAATCATAAAAGTTTGAAATATTTGATGACTTAGAAAGATTTGAATTTGTGACAAAGAAGATGGTTAGAGCTTTTCAAATACTACGAGCTTGTGATAGATTATCACCCGGGTAAAGAAAATGTTGTTGCTGATGCATTCAGTCAGAAATCACTGTTTGCATTGTGTGCTATGAATGCTCATTTAAATCTGTCTGACGATGGTTCAGTGTTAGCTGAATTCAAAGCGAAACCGTTATTTTTACAACAAATAGTTGATGCTCAGAAAGTTGATAATGAAATGTTACCGAAACGAGCTCAGTGTGATTCGAATTCTGATTCTGAATTTTGAGTTGATGTTGATGATTGCTTAAGGTTCCGAGATCGAGTTTGTGTTCTGAGAAACCCAGAGTTGATTCAGTTGATTTTGAATAAAGCTCATAATAGTCGCTTATCTATTCATCCTGGAAGTACAAAGATGTATCATGATTTGAAACAGTAATATTGGTGGTCTGGTATGAAAAAGACATTTCTGACTTTGTTACGAAATGTTTAGTTTGTCAGCAAGTTAAAGCTGAACATCAGGTTCCATTTGGTTTGTTATAACCGATTCTGATTCTCGAGTAGAAATGGGATAGAGTGACGATGGACTTTGTTTCTGGATTACCTTTGACTCCGAGAAAGAAATATACGATTTGGCTCGTAGTTGATCGATTAACAAAATTTGCCCATTTTATTTCGAGGAGATCTGATTAGTCACTTGATAAGTTAGCTGAGTTTTACATTTCTGATAATGTGAGATTGCACAGGGTTCTGTTGTCTATTGTATCTGATAGAGATCCGAGGTTTACATCAAGGTTTTGGAAGAAATTGCAAGAGGCTTTAGGTACAAAATTGCATTTCGATACCACTTTTCATCCGCAGACGGATGGTCAATCTGAGCGGATTATTCAAATTCTTGAGGATACGTTGAGATGCCGCATTCTTCAATTTAACGATACGTGGGAATCGTACTTGCCATTGATTGAATTCGCATATAACAACAGTTTTCAGTTAAGCATTAAAATGGCACCTTATAAAGCTTTATACGGACATAAATGTCGAACACCTCTGTATTGGACTAAGCTCAGTGAAAATAAGATACACGGGGTCGATTTGATAAAAGATACAGAACAGAAAGTGAAAGTGATCCGAGATAGTTTAAAAGCAGCTTCTAATCGTCAGAAGTCCTATCCAGACTTGAAATGAAAAGATATTGAGTTTAAAATCGGCGAAAAAGTGTTTTTTAAAGTGTCTCCGTGAAAGAAAGTACTCAGATTTGGTCGTAATGGTAAATTGAGTCCGAGGTTCATCGGACCGTATGAAATTATTGAACGATAGGGCCAGTTGCGTACAGATTGTTGTTGCCCTCTGAGCTAGCAAAGATACATAATGTATTTCATGTATCAACGCTCCGTAGATACAGATCAGTTCCATCACATGTGATTCCTCCGTCTGAGGTTGAAATCCGATCTGATATGACTTACTAAGAAGAACCGATCTGTATCTTAGCTCGTGAAGTGAAAGAATTGAGAAACAAAGGAATTTCATTAGTTAAAGTATTGTGGCATTGACACGGAGTGGAAGAGGCTACGTGGGAGCCTGAGGATTCAATGAGACAACAATATCTGAATCTGCTTAACGGTAAGATTTTCGGGGACGAAAATCCCTAAAGGGGAGAATTGTAATAGTCCGATTTAGACCCTAGTCGAAACAGTGGTTTCGGGACCACAAATCTGAGTCAGTAAAATATTTTAATATTATTTTCTGTGTTTACCAAGTGTGATTAAACATATGCTAAAGTTCTGTGAGTTAATTTTGCTGTTTGTGTGCTCAATTTGATAAAAGGACTAAATCATAGAAAATGCAAAAGTGGCCTTCTAATTTAATGAGTGTCGATTTGTTAGTGTCTTTCTCATGTGAGGTCCTTAAAAGGGAAATATACCATTAAATATTGGATAGACGGTTAAAGGCCATTGATATGTAGTTTTGGAAATGTTTTAAAGTTGGATAAAATAGTAAATAGGAATTAATATGTATATTAAATAAAACAAACATTTGAAAGATGATGGTTATCATCTTTTAGTGTCGAAAAACCCTAAAGTTTTGGCTAGCTTTTGGTTTGATTAAGGTATGATTTTACTTTGGTTTTTGATAATTTCTACGTTTTCGTAATCATTGCTTCGTACTCTACAAAACCCATGCCTCAATTTTGAGAATTGATGAATATTTTGAAATGTGCCATTGATGAACACATGAGTTTTGTGATGTTTGACGGTGAATAATGAAAGATATGTAATTGATTAAACATGTTTTTTCTTTAGAGTTTTGTTGAATTTGAGTATTTTGGGCTAAATTAAGAAAATAATATTTTGAGGGACTAAATTGTGAAATAAATGAAATGTATGGATTGGTATTATCATAGTGTATATTCGGCCAAGCATGGGTATTAGCAAATTTGGTGTATTTTGTGATTTTGTGAATTAGGGACTAAAATGTCCAAATGTGAGGGCTAATTTGCAAATTGCCCTAAATATGTGTTTTTGGATTGAATTGAATGTTTTGGTGAATAAATGGGTTAAATTTGAATATGTATAGATCAAGAACCGAAGAAAACGGACTTAGATCGCGGGAAATTGAAAGTGTAATGCCCCGAATTTGGACTTAGTAGAATTGAGCCTATTGGGCTTTGGATCTCAGAAACTTTTAAAATGAGCGAGAAAATGACAATTGGTATGTGGGCTTTGAAGGTTATTTGAAGTCTTAGGGATAGGGAAGACCATAGGGAAAAATTAATTTTTGCCTTACTGGACCCTAGTCTTAGGTATTAGGCCTCTTAAGCAGATTAAGGGGGAAATAGGACACAGTTGGGCCTGTGGTCCAGTGGCAAGATGGCGTCACCTGGGGAGCTACAAGGTGGCGTTACTAACAGGTGAGGAGGTCCAATGTTCGAGGCTTAATAGTGGCGAATTAAGGGGTTTTATTTTTTGCACATGGAAGGAAGGTAGTGGCGCTAGAGTGGACTCTGGAAGGGAGTGTTCAGGTGAGAAATTTAAGGTAAAGATTAGAGAGGAAAGATAGGGGATTGAGGTGTGGATGTGTTGGTACTGAATTGGAATGTGGGGGAAGGTAGGATTCGGCTTTGGCTATAAAAAGGGGGTGCCGAATTCATTGAAAGGTTCATTAGGTTCTATTATTTCTTTTTTTTTTTTGCTTCCTCTTATTCTTTTCTCTCATTGCCGAATTCCCTTGAGAGGTTTTTTGAGTTTCCGTATTTTCTTTTTCTTCTTTCCTCCCCCCTCAATCGGTTTCTTTCATTTTCGAATTACCACCACCCTTTTTTGCCGAAATCCCTATTTCTATCAATTCTTTGTTGTTTTCCTCTATCACAAATCTGTTGATCAAGTGTTAAAAGCCGGATCTCGTTCAGAAGCTATCTAGGCCGCAGGATCAAAGGTTGGATTCGGTAAGTACTTAGTCAACCTCCTTAGTGTGTTTTGTTAAAAGCCAAAGGGCTGTCTAAATTCTCCTTGTCGTTAACTTTGTATTAACAAGGGTAGGGTTCAAAGATCACAATCGTGGTAAGGATCGTTAGCAAGTGGTAAGTGTACTCGTCTCAGTTGTGGTTTAGTGAATGACCGAATGTAAGTATGGCTTGTAGAGGTGACTTGTGTGGAATATGAGTCACTCGATCTTTGATAATATTTGTATGGGTGCAGATCTACGTGAATAGTAGCTAAGGAAGGGCTGCTAAAACTGGTGGCACACGGTAAGGTTATGGTAAGGTTTAATTTTTTGGGTAAATTCTGTAGTTAAGTGTGTATTGACTTGGAGATTGGCATTGATTGTAGGCTAAGGCTGAGGATAGTTTAGCACGTCGCAGTAACCAGGTGTGTACATACACTTCACACACGACAAATCGAAAAAAGCTGAAATCCAAAAAAGCTGACATGCTGAAATAGCCAAAAAGCCAAGTGGTTGGCGACGGCAACCACACGAGTGTGCGAACATTCATGTAGGGACATAAATACGATTACCGGGGCCAAGAGAGCGATCTTTTGGGCTCGGGCCATTATTTGGCCGATCGGGCCAAAAGGGGCTAAATAGGCCTGCTGCGCTCGTGGGCCCAAATTGGCAGGAATTGATAAGTGCAGATTGAATGATGGATTGATATGGTTGTGTGATTTGAATAAGATTGGGCCTAATGGGCTATATAAACATGATGGGGTTTAAAGGGTTATATGGACATGAATAGGCTTAGTGGGCCTTATAGGATGTTAGAAATGCATGCTAAGGATGTTTGTAAAAGTTTCCGATCTATTAGGTAACGCCTTTAACTCTATACCGGCGATGGTTACGGGTTAGGGCTGTTACATCCGGCCCTATTTTAAAGCATGTTGAAGGTCTTGTTGACCTATATAAGGGACTATATGAATGTGAATTGACATGTTTGGTTGGGAAATGATATGAAATATTCAGAAATGATTAGTAATGCCTCTTAACCCTAATCCAACGACGGTTACAGGTTAGGGGTGTTACATGGTTTTACACAAAATAACATGCCGATGCCATATCCCATATATGGTCTTATACGGGATCTCAATAACCCTAATGTCATGACATTTGTATCCTAACTATTCTAAGGTTCAACCAGGATTTTGAGATATCAAATCTTCGTCGAATCTTCATCGAGTCAACATTAATCAAATTCACAAAGACAATTACACAATTCATGCAATATTAAAGCATTAAATACCTAATAATGAAAAGTTGCATTATCTACACACAAACTTACCTCGAATCCGACAACGCGAAAAAGACCTATTTGTCCAATATTTGTTTTTCCCTCGATCTAGACTCAAACTTCATTTTTCTTGATCTAAAACATCACATTTAACTAATTTAATCATTGTGCTACTCAATACAGTTCAAAATCACATTTTTGGAAAAATTTATATTTTTGCCCCTAAACTTTGTCATATTTACACTTTTGCCCCTAGGCTCGTAAAATGATTTTCATTTGATTTCCTCATTCTTTAAGCCTAGCCAATCCACTTTCATAACTATAACAGCTCACAATTTCCATTAAAACACACTTTTATGACATATTTTATAACTTTTACAAATTAGTCCTTTTAGGCATTTTCACCGAAAATCACTTAGTAAAAGTCGTTTCTCTAACCATAAACATGCATAATCTACCATTAATCATCAAAATACACAAATTTATAACATGGGTCAAAACCTAGACCATCATCATAACTCAAATTAATGGTAGAAATAGGTAGATCATGATACAAGGATTTCAAAAAACATAAAAATCATTAAAAACGGGGCAAGAACGGACTTACTATGGAGCTTGGAAAGCTTGAACAAACCCTAGCCATGGCTTCCATGGTTATTCGACCAATGCATGAAAAAATGAAGAAGACATTTTTTTCTCATGTTATTTTGGCTTTATTAACCAAATTACTAAAATACCCTTAATGAAAAACAATTTAAAACATACCTAACCATGTCCATATTCGTACACAACTTAACTAATGGTCTATTAAAATTTCATAGCAATTGGGAACCTCTAGCTTCTAGAACTCAAGTTTTGCACTTTTTATGATTTAGTCCTTTTGACAAATTTGAATGCCCAAAGGTTGAAATTTTTTAACGAAATTTTCACGAAATCATTCTGTGAAACTGTTGACCATAAAAATATAATAAAAATAAATTTTCTTACGTTAGATTTGTAGTCCCGAACCACTGTTCCGACTAGGCCCAAAATCGGGCTGTTACAATTTGGTTTGCTATGATTAATGATATAAATTAAAATGTTTAAAATATTTGTGTTTGTCTTAAAACGTAAACTTTGGTAATGCTCTGTAACCCTATTCCGGCGACGAATACAAGTTAGAGGTGTTAGAAAACAACACAGGAGCACCCCAGGGAGAAATTTTGGGTCGAGCAAAGCCCCGATCTGTCAACTTTTGCAGCTGCGCTTTCAACTCTTTCAATTCTATAGGTGTTATTCTATACAAAGATATCAATATCGGAGATGTTCCTGGCATCAATTCAATAGCAAACAAAACCTCTCTGATCGACGATAAACCTGGTAATTCTTCTGGAAATACATTTGTGAACTCACACACAATCGAACCGATTCTAACTTTAATTTTGAAACTCTGGAATCAAAGATATAAGTGAGATATGATTCACAGCCTTTTCTAACATATTTCTGTGTCGTCATAGCTGAAATAACATTACATGTGCTATCCAGACTATTTGATTCAATTCGAAGCTTTTCACCGTTCGGACATTTTAACACAATATGCTTTCGTGTACAGTTCACAACAGCATCACGAAGGGTTAACCAGTCCATACCCAGAATCACATCAAACTCATGAAAGGTTAATAACATCAAATCAGCCAGAAAGTTACAACCTCGAATCAACAAAGGACAATTTTTACAGACTTTATCGACTAATACAAACTAACCTAAAGGGTTCGTTACTTTAACCACAAACTCAGTAGACTCAAAATGTATTTTCTTATCTAACACTAAAGTTTTGCATACATATGAGTGCATTGACCCTAGATCAATCAAAGCATTAACATTACTATCAAAGATAGAAAATGTAACACCCCTAACTCGTATCCGTTGCCAGAATAGGGTTATGGAGCATTATTGTAAAAATATAACTTAAAAACATCCATTTCCAGACATTACATTAATCACAACATAATACATTCATACATATGTATATCGTCTCTTATTCGAGCCCTCAAGGCCTTAGAAACACATTATTAATGATTCGAGACTAAATCGGAAACATTTAGTGTAACACCCCAAAACCGGCCCATTCACTACGACCGAATTTGAAATGCCACTGCGGAACACGTTCGAAAATATTCTTACTTAAAAGTAAAAACCGTTAAAAATTGTTTCCTTTAATAAAACATTTTCGTAATTTAAAACATTCTAGGAAAATAAAATTCAAATTATTATAAAAGTACCGGATTCAAAACTTTAATATGACTTTTGAGATATACATAGCTTTTAAAAATTTAACTTACAAAATATTAACTTAATTATAAATCTAACTTAAACATAACAAAATTCAAATACTTTAACTGGGCCTTATTACAATAAATAATTAAACCAAAGTACTTAATCGAAACTGATTGAAATAATCAAAACGTCTTCTGCATGGGCCACCTCGTATCCACTCCAACCCGGTCCGATCATCATATCACCTGCGATGTTTGATAAATAATTGGGTGAGTCATACAGACTCAGTGTGTAATTAAACCACTGAATTCCACCCACATGTTAACCACATATTATCCCATATATCAGATACAAATTAACATACTCACATATTATCACATTCTGGGCTTGGCCCATATTCATATCACATTCATATAATAGGGTAGTTAACCACATAATTTCCACATACTGGGCTTAGCCCATTTCCATACTGATCCACATTCATATACTGGGCTTCGCCCTTTTCACATTAATCCACATATCACTGGGCTTGGCCCATTTTCACATTAAATACTCATATCACATTAATCCACATATCATATTGGGCTTGGCCCATTTCCACATATGTTCACATACGAAATCATGCAATTCTAAAGCCCAACCCAAACCTAGGGTCCATCCGCTACACACCCCCTTATCCAGCCTACCACACACCAAGGGATTATCAAATCACCCTCTCCTTTTCACTCCAAAAGCAATCACTGCCGTCCACGTGCAATTAAGCACAATAATCCACAACGCGACCTCAGTCAGCGCCAATCCACGATGTAGCCGTAGCTAACACCAAAACCACGATGGGACATATAGTCACTCATCAACCACGATATGGCACATAGCCAATATCAACCACGATGAGGCACATAGCCACTCATCAAACCACGCGAACTAATCGCAATTAATCCACAACGTGACCTCAGTCAACGTCAATCCACGATGTAGCTCAAGGCTAACATCAAACCACATACTCGAAGTACACCCTTTCCTTCTTTCATAACCCACCCATGCACATGCAACATACAATAATGCCATGATAATGCATGTACATGTTATTTAACATATTATCATATATTCATAATAATAGTCACATTCATCAGATTTGATACTTACCGGATTATTGACATACCCCTTGAGGGCATCCATATCACAATTTCCACTGCACTAGTTAGCACATTCATAACACACATATATCCCATGCATATAAACATATAACCCGGAAAACGGTAGGCTAACTACACACCTGACTTTCTAGCGAAATTCCGAACTACTCGAATCTAACACAATCTAGAATCCCGATACTCTGCTTACTTGTCGATTAGCCCCTAAAAATCATAATATACAATCGGTCACACTTAAACTTATAAAATGGCCTATGGCCGAAACTATATACCACTTACCTTGCTTACCGAAAATCCCGAATCACCACTTAACTATGAAACTGTCGAAATCCCTTGAGTACTCCAAATCCCAAAACTCCTTTAATGCTTCCACTATCGTTGCTTGCAAAGACTAAAACAGAATGGATCCCGGCTTTTAGAACTTGCGATAGAAGGAAAAGAATACGGCCTCCTTTGAGATTCGGCTATGGTTGTTAATAAAAGAAAAATACAAATAGAAGAAAAGCACTTACAAGGTTCGGCTAAGCCCTTCAAATGTTGATGGAAAAGTCGGCCACAAGAGAAAGAAAGTGTATTCGACTATGATGTTTCTTTTGGGTGCCAAGCAAAGAAAAGAGAAAGGAATCTTATAGGATTCGGCTAATGCTAACAAATAGAGGAGAAGAAGAAACACAAATGGCCTTTTTGGCTTCTTAGAATTCGGCACAATGAGGGAGTGAGTTGAGAGGAGAATTTCGGCTAAAGGAAAAATAATTGGAGAAAAGAATTCCAACAGGTGATCACTCCTATTTAACTACACAATTCGGCACACCTATCTCCACTTATCAAATCCAAATCAATCTCTTATTTCCCTCTTCAATACTTATTCAAAATAAATTGAATAAGTCAACATTTATCCATCTCCTATTTAATCTCTAAGCTTATTCAAAAATAACTAAATTAAAACAATTATTATCTTCTCCTTAATCTTCTATCTATCTATCTAAATAAAATAAAATAAAACTTCAATTATCAAATCCCAATTTAATCTCTTATTTTATCTCTTTTACACATATTCAAAATAACTAAAATAAATCTTCAATTATCCTGCCCATCAAAAATAAATAAATAAATAAAAACAATTATCTATTATCTACCAACTTAAAATAAAATAAAACCTTAATTATCTTCTTATCACTCTCCTACTTTATCTTAACAAATAACATAAAATAATCCTTCACATTATCTCCTATCAAACTCCTATTTTGACTCTTTATCCCTTTAACAAATAAAATAAAATCCATCACACTATCCCTTATCAAATTCCTATAATAATCTCATATTATCACTTCATTTAATAATAAAAAAAACAACAATTATCCTTCACCAAGTTCCTATTTTATCTCCTAATCACTTATTAAAAATAAAATAAAACACTAATTTATCACCTCATTTATCTCTTATCTACCTATCTAAAATAAATAAAATAAACAAATAAAATAACATTTATCCTACCTTAGCCGAAAATCAATAGGAGAATTAAGCCAAATTCTTATCCAATTGAAATTCCATGTGCCGTCCAATTTCTTCTCACCTTTCTTCTTTGACGCCAAAGCAAAATAAAAACACTTCCCTTGCTGCCAACAGGACTCGAACATGAGACCTGGAGCCCTTTTGACGCAATCTGCAGGCAACGCCCAAGCCACTTTGCCAAGGCGCTGTTTGTGATATAAACTCCCCAGAATTTCTTTTAAACCCTCATTCGCCAGGCGCCTTCTTAACGCAAAAATAAAAGCTCCTTCCTGCTTCCTTCGCAACTCGAACCTGGGCTCTCTACCCATTGCTTGAGGCGTCACTTGCCCAAGCCTTAAGTAGCGCCCTGCTGCCACTTTACCAGGCCAACCCTTGTGTCATAATTCCTCACGAATTTCCCTTGAAGCCTCCTTAGCCTAGTCCTCTTGTCTTGGTGCCAAAAGAAAATAAAATTACTTACTTGCTGCCGACGTGATTCGAACCAAGGCCCTTGTCACTATACCTGGCGCTCCACTGCCACTTTACCACATGATTTCTTGTGGCATTAATTCCCTAAAAATTCCTTTAAAGCCTCCTTTGCCTAGTTTCTTATTTTAGACTTAAATTCCAACATTTTCCCAAAGCTTTCCCTTTCATCCTTGGGTTCTAAAAACCCTTAAAACACCTCTAAACATACTTAAAGCCTACTAACACTTGAGTTATGCTCCAAACACATAACCCCTAATTTAGGATGTTACATTTAGAACTTTATGGAAAAATATAGAAAATTATACACTGTAGGGGTCACATGCCCATGTTGCTAGGCCGCGCGGCTCACACGGCTGAGAAAAAGTTCGTGTGTTAGGCCGTGTAACATTTGAAATAAGGACACACGTTCGTGTCCCAGTCCGTGTCCGTGCCCGTGTAACTCTCTGACTTGGACTACACGGCCAAGCCACATGCCCGTGTGCTAGGCCGTGTAACCTTCAAAACGGCCTTACACACCCGTGTGTCAGTTCGTGTGCTAGGTCATGTATCTTTCAAAAACCAACTATTAAAACCTACAGGGGACACACTGCCATGTTGCATGGCCGTTTGTCATACAAGGCTGAGACACACGCCCATGTCTTAGGCCGTGTGGAAAAGAAATAGGCCAAATTCAACCAATTCTTTCACCCAATTCAAGCACACCTTTACAAACCATTTGCACATATAAACAAGGTATCAAAACATGTTCAAACATGCATAAAATGACCAATAATGACCAAGTTCCATTCAACCAATATGCCATATAGGCACCTCAAACACATACATTAAACATAACTAAACATGTGCATATTTAACCATTTATCAGCTAAATTGTTTCCATACCAAATCATATCATAATTTACACATTTTGACCATACCATACTAGATTCATGCCATGTCAAAGTAACATTATCATTTGGACCAATTCTCACATGCATCAAAACCATATAAATGACACAAATCTAGCCATTTCCAAATGGTACAATCAACCAACATATATGCATACCATATATTTGAATCTTGCACATCTATTCAAAACCTTTCTAAAGCATATCATAACTTGACCATGTTGAGGTCAATTCATCACCTATCACTTTGGCAATTCAAACATGCTTTATCACATTGTCAAAGCAACATACATCAACAAGGCATCGAAAGTACCAAGGTTACATCAACCAAAATGACATATACATGCCAAACTAATCAACTAACACAAACCACAAGTCTACCTATACATGCTATTATAACCTTAATCAAGACATCAAAAATCTACCAATATAATTGATGGATAGTGTGATAGATCTCCGACGAGTTTCCAAATTGATCGAGCTTCCTATAATCTGCAAAGTAAGAGGAAGATGGCTATGTAAGCAATGACTGCTTAGTAAGTTCATATAAACTTGAAACATAACTTATCACTTCAATACTATCATACATAGGTTAAACATGATTCATCACCAATACTTTAAACTTAGTATAAACCTATCGAACACCATTCAACTCACAACTGAGTATATTTATAAACATCACATATACCTTTCATTCATAACATAATAAGGTCCCATAGGTTGACTTACATAATTATCAACCTTTCCTTAAAATGATGAATCATTTCATCTACTTACTTACCATTCCATTTGCTGAGCATAAGCTTAATTACATTAGTAACTCACGAATTAGTTTACTTATGCATGACATAAGTAAACTCGCATATAGCATAAGTAAATTTATTCCTTACAAGTAAGTCCTTTAACTCAACAATCCTTTTATTTCATCATATTATATCCCTACTATAAACTTACCATTTCATTACCTATTCTCACCCGTTTCATTTACATAACACGTAAGACATAAGCATGTACATCAACCATAGCCACAAGCTAGTGCATTTAAACATAACTCTTTTGAAATCAACTATATGATAAATAATTTCATGAGAAATTACATACTTTGATTCTTACCACTCTTTCAAGCACATAAGCATCTTTCTATTTGGTCATTACCATTTCAATGCATATCTTTAAAACTAACATAACACAATCCAACCAATAGCTTTGCACAAGCCTAAGCATCACCAACAACACATGTTAATGCATCAATTCATATAACTTAGCAAAATTCATCACATTGTAAGGTAAATTTCATAATCATAATACATATGAATTCATGCATTTCATAACATGGCTATACATACTTTGTTCATCAATACTTCATGCCTTTCCATAATTTCATAGTGTAATCAATTGGAACCTTTACCGGCTCATCCCTTTACATGCTCGTTGAGCCACTTAAAATAATATTGGATACACGAGAAGCTCAAACAAAGTGTGCTAACACATGGTCGAAACCATTCCTTTCCTTTTCCTTTACATCAGCGTTCATACATGTAACAATCTGGTTTATACCCTAGTAGGAATAGTGGTTTCGCGACCACGAATGTGAGTCTGAATAATATTTTAATATCATTTTTTGTGCCGTTGATATGTGATTAAGCATGTGTTAAATTTTCGTAAGTTAATTTGTTAGTCTTTGTGTTTGATTTGAGCAAAGGATTGAATTGCATTAAACGCGAAAGTTGCTTTCTATTTGTTAAAGTGCTTAAGTGATGTGGCTTTTAAGTGTTAAGGACTTATGTGACAATTTAGCCACTAGTTTGGCTAGTGGACGGCATGGGTAATGAAATATGTATATATATATATATGTTTTTATATGTATATTAAATGTTATAAGTTAAATTTTATATTATATATTATATAGTTATATTATAATAAAAAACACATGATGGTGGGTTTTATTCACGCATTGTTATCACCGAATAAGCAAAGAAAGAAAAGAAGAATTTAGGCAAGGGTTCGGCCATAGTTTGGTCTAATTCAAGGTATGTTTTCGGTCGGTTTTTGATAATTTCTACGTTTTTGTAATCGTTGCTTCGAGAGCTTTAAAACCCGTGTCTTAATTTCATGAATTGATGATGTTTGTGTAAAATGCCATTGATGCTATGTTGAGTTCTGTGATGTTTTATGGTGTTAAATGATAGATTGGTAATTGATGAACATACTTTGTTCTTGAAGTTTTGATGAATTTAGCTAAATAGGGCTAAATTGAGAAAATGGCAAATTGAGGGACTAATTTGTGAATCTGATGAAAAATGTGGGCTTATATGTGATGTATGAATATTTGGCTAAGCATGAGCATGGGTAGATTTTGTGAATTTGATGTTTTGAGAAAATTGGACTAAATTGTCTAAGAGTGAGAATGTGAGGGTTAATTTGCAAATAGCCCTAAATGCGTGCCCTTGGATTGAATTGAATGAATTAGTGAATAAAAGGGTTAATTTTGAATATGTTTAAATCAAGAACCGAGGAAAACGGATTTAGATCGTGGGAAAGCGAAAATAAACGAGTAGCCGTTTTCATTCCGACATATCGAATCCGAGGTAAGTCATTACGCAAATAAACATACTTGTACGATGTTATAATTACTCATATGATTAATGTTGATTATGGATACTTATGATAAGATGTGGTTATGAATTCCGAGAAAAGTTCAATATAGTAACTAAGTCCGAGAAGTCTCGTGTGAACCTAGGAATAGATAGGATTAGCTATATTATGACATAAGTATCTGTTCTGTTTTATCATGTAAGACCACATCTGGGACATTGGCATTGATTTGAGATTCATGTAAGACCCTGTCCGGGATAGTGGAATCGATATCTGATTATGTGTAAGACCACGTCTGGGATGTTGGCATCAATGTGCTTTTGTACCTATTCTTTATATATGTCTTCCATGCTCAGTTTATTTGTATTATGACTTACTAAGCTTCGAAAAGCTTACTTGGTGTGCATATTCTCTGTTTTATAGGTCGTCAAAGCTACTGAAAGCTCGAGACTGTCACGGATCATCATCACACTAATAAACTCATTTTGGTGCATTTTGGGAATGGTTATATCTAGATATGGCATGTATAGTCTAGTTTTGGTACAAGTTGATGTATATACTTAGTCATGATATATGTCTAGTTTGGTTCATATTATGCCTTGATGAATGTGGTATATGTATAGTTTTGGTATGGTCTAAATGCCCTTAAAATAGTCAAGTTTTTGGATAGTTAAATGATGAAGATATGCTTTGGTTATGTATATGTTTTGTCTTGAAAGTTGGCATGAATGAATTAGATATTAGATGCATAGATTGAATGGACAAATTGGTATGTTTTGGGTTGCTATATGTTCAAGATATGTCTTGGGTTGTGATACTTGTAGGTTTGACCCTTATGGGTGGCAATTTGGCCTTGTAAATGGCCTATAATGTCACACGGTCGAGTCGCACAGGCGTGCTTAATGGCCGTGGGTGTAAAACAGGATGTAGCTTAGTTGTACACGGACTCGACATGGGAGTGTCAGCTGGCCGTGGTGTGCAAGTCAGTAGCTAGCTAAGAGCACACGGCCATGGCACACGGGCGTGCTTGGTGGCCGTGGTGGGGAAGTCAGTATATAGCCTAGTAGCACATGGCCATGGCACACGAGCGTGCCTAGTGACCGTGTTGATATAGTCAGTATATAGACATGGATGGACATACAGGGGTGTCTAAAAGCCGTGGAGGGCACACGGTCTCCTCCCACGGGCGTGTCTCCCCTGTATTTTAGAAAAGTTTAAATTATCCATGAGATTCTGTATGTGTTTTAGTTTAGTCCCAACTCGGTTTATATGCATGCTTAGGGTCTTGATGACTCATTTAAGGGACACTATGATTGTAATGTATGAAATATTATGTAAGCTTTTTGATCTATTCGGTAACTCTCCTAACTCTAATCCGATGTCGGTTACAGGTTAGAGATGTTACATTTTGTTGGTATCAGAGCTATGGTTTAGCCGATTCTCGAACTAACGTAGTGTGTTAGAGTCTAGCTATACATGTCATATATCTGAATTGTGATAGTATGATGAATCCTGACGTATAAAATGTGATTTTGGTATAGTAATGGATCCCGAAAGAGCCGTAGCTGACGACGCAGAAAGTAATGCGCATGCTCCCGCGCAAGGGACAACGCCTTCTGATTTGAGACTGGCTACGAACGGTCAAGAGGGAGAAGCTAAACAAGCTTTCTTCCAGATGATGAGTGAGTGGTTCACTCAATTTGTAAGAAATAACCCGACTGTTTCGCAACCTCCACCCCCGATTATTCCCCCACAGACTACAGTTGTGCCACCGGTTATGCATCCGAATCTGTTGAATAAGCCTCCTGTTGACAAGATCCGTAAGTATGGGGCTAAAGAATTCCAAGCTACTAAAGATGATGATACGGAAAAGGCCAAGTTTTGGATTGAAAATACTATTCGGGTATTTGATGAAATGTCTCTGACTCCAGAAGAATGTATAAAATGTGTTGTATCATTACTCCAAGATGCAGCTTATCAATGGTGGAAAACTCTGATTTTTGTTGTTTCGAGAGAGCGAGTTACATGGGATTTCTTTCAGATCGAGTTCCGGAAGAAATATATCAGTGAGAGATTCGTTGATCAGAAACGAAAGGAATTTCTGGAACTTAAATAGGGTCAAATGACTATTTCTGAGTATGAACGAGAATTCGTGAGACTAAGTCAGTAGGCCGGGGATGTGTATCTTCTGCGACTATAATGTGTAAAAGATTCGAAGATGGTATTAATGAAGACATTCGTCTGCTAGTCAGGATTTTGGAAATAAAAGAGTTTGTTGTACTCGTTGACAGAGCTTGCAAAGCTGAGGCACTCGGGAAAGATAAGAGAAAAGCTGAGTCTGAAGCTCGAGATGTGAAAAAGAGATTTCAGAGTAAATCATTTCAGTCTGCTCTTAAAAGATTCAGAGATAATCAAAGTCGATTAGAGATAACATGGGACATTCGAGTAGAAATCAATCAAGACCGCAAATGAGTTCTAAAACCCTAGCAACTTCAGTGGCTAGCATGGGAAATGTTCGATCTGAGAGACCTGAATGTAAACATTGTGAAAAAAGGCGTCTGAGAAGCTGTAGATTAAACGACAGAGCTTGCTTCAGATGTGGATTGCTTGATCATTTTATCCGTGATTGCCTTGAGTCTGTCGATCCAGAAACTGTTTAGAATTTGAGATCTAATAATGCACCGGTGAGAGGTAGACCATCGAAGAATGTAAGAAATTTTAGTGGTAGTTAGAGAACTACGAGGGATAATGTTGTCAGATCTGAAGCTAGAGCGCCAGCTAGAGCGTATGCTATCCGAGCTCGAGAAGAAGCTTTATCGCCAGATGTTATAACTGGTACTTTTACTCTTTATGATAATTTTGTGATTGCTTTAATAGACCCTAGTTCTACGCATTCATATATTTGCATGAATTTAGTATTTAGCAAGACTTTGCCTGTAGAGTCTACTGAGTTTGCTATAAAAGTATCGAACCCCTAAGGTAAAAGTGTCCTTGTTGACAAAGTATGCAAGAACTATCCGTTAATGTTTCGAGATATCTATTTCCCTACTGATATGATGCTTTTTCCATTTGATGAATTCGATATTAATCTGGGTATGGACTGGTTGTTTATGCATGATGCTGTTGTGAATTGCAAAAGAAAGACTATAGATTTGAGATGTCCGAATGATGAGATTGTACGAGTTGAGTCTAATGATTTTAATGGATTGCCTACTGTGATATCTATTTTGAAAGCTCAGGGTTATTTGAATAAGGGTTATGAGGCATATTTTGCTTATGTAATTGATTCAAAAATGTCTGAAAGGAAGATTGAATTAGTGCCTATTGTCTGTGAGTTTTCTGATGTATTTCCTAAAGAGTTACCGGGTTTACCTCTGATTTGTGAAGTTAAGTTTGGTATTGAGTTGTTACCTCGTACTACACCTATTTCGATAGCTCCGTATAGAATGGCACCAATAGAGTTGAAAGAGTTAAAGTCACAGTTGCAAGAATTGACTGAGAGAGGGTTTGCTAGACCGAGTTTCTCGCCTTGGGGTGCTCCAATTTTGTTTGTGAAAAAGAAAGATGGCACGATGAGGATGTGTGCCGACTATCGTCAGTTGAATTAGGTGACAATAAAGAATAAATACCCGTTGCCCAGAAGTGATGATTTATTTGATCAGCTAAAAGGAGCTACTGTGTTTTCAAAGATTGACCTGAGATCTGGATACTATCAGCTGAGAGTGAAAGATTCAGATATTCCAAAGACTGCTTCCAGAACGAGGTACGAGCATTACAAATTTTTAGTTATGCCATTTGGACTAACCAATGCTCCTACTATTTTTATGGATCTGATGAACAGAACTTTCAGACCGTATCTAGATCAATTTGTTATCGTATTCATTAATGACATTTTGATTTATTCGCGTGATGAGGCTGAACATGCTGAAAATTTGAGAATTGTTTTGCAAACTTTGAAAGAAAAGCAATTGTATGTGAAATTCAGCAAATGTGAATTCTGGTTGCACGAGGTTAGTTTTCTGGGACATATTGTGTCAGCATCTGGGATTCGAGTTGATCCGAGCAAGATTTCTCCTATTCTGAATTGGAAATCTCCGAGAAATGTATCTGAAGTCTGCAGTTTTCTGGGTTTAGCTGGTTATTACCCCAGATTTTTAAAAGGCTTTTCGATAATAGCTACTCCGTTGACTAAATTACTTCAGAAAGATGTCAGATTTGAATGGTCAGATAAATGCCAGAAAAGTTTTGATCAGTTGAAAACTCTGTTAACAGAAGCTCTAGTGTTAGTACAGCCAAAATCGGGTAAAGAATTTGTTGTATACAGTGATGCTTCGTTAAATGGTTTGGGATGTGTTATGATGCAAGAAGGCAAAGTTATAGCTTATGCCTCAAGACAATTAAAGCCGCATGAAAAGAATTACCCGACACATGACCGTGAGTTAGCTGCGATTGTGTTTGCGCTAAAGATTTGGCTCCATTATCTGTACGGTGAGAAATGTCACGTGTTTTCAGATCATAAAAGTTTAAAATATTTGATGACTCAAAAAGATTTGAACTTGCGTCAAAGAAGATGGTTAGAGCTGTTAAAAGATTATGAACTCGTAATAGATTATCATCCGGGTAAAGCGAATGTTGTTGCTGATGCTTTGAGTAGAAAATCATTGTTTGGACTATGTGCTTTGAATGCTCAGTTAGATTTGTCTGACGATAGTTCTGTGTTAGCTGAATTAAAAGCGAAACCGTTGTTCTTACAACAGATATGCGATGCTCAGAAATTTGATAATGAGTTGCTAGTGAAACGAGGTCAGTGTGAAGTGAATTCTGAACCTGAATTTCAAATAGTTGATGATTGTTTGAGTTTCCGAGATCGTATCTGTGTTCCAAGAAACCCAGAGCAGTTGATTTTGAATGAAGCACATAATAGTCGTCTATCTGTTCATCCGGGAAGTACTAAAATGTATCATGATTTGAAATAACACTACTGGTGGTCTGGCATAAAAAGGGATATTTCTGACTTTCTTTCAAAATGTTTAGTCTGTCAGCAAGTGAAAGCCGAACATCAAATTCCATCTGGGTTGTTATAACCAATTTTGATTCCTGAATGGAAATGGGACAGAGTGACCATAGACTTTGTTTTTGGTTTACCTCAGACTCCGAGAAAGAAAGATGCGATATGGGTCATGGTTGATAGATTAACAAAATTTGCCCATTTTATTTCGGTAAGAACTGATTACTCACTTGACAGATTAGCTGAGCTTTATATTGTTGAAATTATGAGATTGCACGGGGTGCCACTGTCTATTGTGTCCGATAGAGATCCGAGGTTTACGTCGAGATTCCGGAAGAAATTGCAAGTAGATTTGGGCACGAAATTACATTTCAGTACAGCTTTTCATCCGCAAACAGATGGTCAGTCTGAACGAATTATTCAGATTCTTGAAGACATGTTAAGATGTTGTATACTTGAGTTTAATGGTACGTGTGATCAGTATCTGCCATCGATTGAATTTGCGTATAACAATAGTTTTCAGACGAGTATCAAAATGGCACCTTATGAAGCTTTGTACGGATGTAAATGTCGTACACCTCTATATTGGACCGAGGTTAGTGAAAATAAGCTACATGGGGTTGATTTAATAAAAGACTCAGAACAGAAAGTGAAACTGATCCGAGATTGTTTGAAAGCAGCATCTGACTATCAGAAGTCTTATGCAGACTTGAAACGTAGAGATATAGAATTTGAAATCGGCGACAAAGTATTTCTGAAAGTGTCTCCGTGGAAGAAAGTACTTTGATTAGGACGTAAAGGCAAATTAAGTCCGAGGTTCATCGAACCGTATGAGATTATTGAACATGTCGAGCCTATAGCATATAGATTAAAGTTGCCTTCTGAACTAGAAAAGATACACAATGTATTTCATTTTTCGATGTTTCATAGATATCGATCCGATCTGTCACATGTTATTGCTCCGTCTGAAATTGGAATCCGATCTGATCTGACATATGAAAAGGAACCGATCCGTATCTTAGCTCGTGAAGTGAAAGAGTTGAGAAATAAGAAAATTCCGTTAGTAGAAGTACTGTACAATCGACATGGGATAGAAGAGGCTACGTGGGAGCCTGAAGATTCATTGAGATAGCAATATTCGAATCTGTTTAACAGTAAGATTTTTGGGGACGAAAATCCCTAAGGGGGGAGAATTGTAACAGTCTGGTTTATACCCTAGTCAGAATAGTGGTTTTAGGACCACGAATCTGAGTTCGAATAATATTTTAATATTATTTTCTGTGTCGTTGATATGTGATTAAGCATGTGCTAAATTTCCGTAAGTTAATTTGTCCGTCTGTGTGTTTGATTTGAGCAAAGGATTGAATTGTATTAAACGCGAAAGTTGCTTTCTACTTGTTAAAGTGCTTAAGTGATGTGGCTTTTAAGTGTTAAGGACTTATGTGGCAATTTAGCCACTATTTTGGTTAGTGGACGACATGGGTAATGAAATATGTATATATATATATGTTTTTTTATATATATATTAAATGTTATAAGTTAAAATTTATATTATATAGTTATATTATAATAATAATAACATGATGGTGGGTTTTATTCATGCATTTGTATCACCGAATAAGCAAAGAAAGAAAAGAAGAATTTAGGCAAGGGGTTCGGCCATAGTTTGGTCTAATTCAAGGTGTGTTTTGGGTGGGTTTCTGATAATTTCTACGTTTTGTTTAAAACTTGTGTCTCAATTTCATGAATTGATGATGTTTGTGTAAAATGCCATTGATGCTATGTTGAGTTTTGTGATGTTTTATGGTGTTAAATGATAGATTGGTAATTGATGAACATACTTTGTTCATGAATTTTTGATGAATTTAGCTAAATAGGGCTAAATTGAGAAAATGGCAAATTGAGGGACTAATTTGTGAATTTGATGAAAAATGTGGGTTTATATGTGATGTATGAATTTTTGGCTAAGCATGAGCATGGGTAGATTTTGTGAATTTGATGTTTTGAGAAAATTGGACTAAATTGTTTAAGAGTGAGAATGTGAGGGTTAATTTACAAATAGTCCTAAATGTGTGTCCTTGGATTGAATTGAATGAATTAGTGAATAAAAGGGTTAATTTTGAATATTTTTAGATCAAGAACCGAGGAAAACGGATTTAGATCGTGGGAAAGCGAAAATAACCGAGTAGCCGTTTTCATTCCGATATATCGAATCCGAGGTAAGTCATTATGCAAATAAACATACTTGTACGATGTTATAATTGCTCATATGACTAATGTTGATTATGGATACTTATGATAAGTTGTGGTTATGAATTCTGAGAAAAGTTCGATATAGTAACTAAGTCCGAGAAGTCCCGTGTGAACCTAGGAGTAGATAAGATTAGCTATATTATGACATAAGTATCTGTTCTGTTTTATCATGTAAGACCACGTCTGGGACGTTGGCATTGATTTGAGATTCGTGTAAGACCCTGTCCGGGACAGTGGCATCGATATCTGATTATGTGTAAGACCACGTCTGGGATGTTGGCATCAATATGAGCTTTACGTATAAGACCACGTCTGGGACTTTGGCATCATTACGATCCTTATGTGTAAGACCATGTCTGGGACATTGGCATCGTTCTGATTCGTGTAAGACCCTGTCTGAGACAGTGGCATCGATATCCGAGTGCATGTAGACCTTGTCTCGGACGTTGGCATTGTACGACTATTCTGAGCTTCTGAGTATCATACTAGATTCCTATTGGTTCAATGGGCAAGTCTGTAATACGATTCGCAAATTCGAGCTATGAACAATTATATGATTGCACATTCCGTTTCAGGTACGTTTGATATATATATATATACACACTAAGTGTGTATACAAGTTAAGTGCCTATGTGACCTCAAATTTGAAGAAATGTATGGCTAAATATGAGAATGTGATTTGAAATGCTAAAATGGCTATGGAAAGCTATGTATTTATATATGATTCTTGAAGTAGTGAATGTGGCAATATGGCCAAATATATGAACCCAAGCATATATGTGATAGTTTGCTATGAAAATGAAATGTGCTTTTGTACCTATGTGTATATATGTCTTCCATGCTCAGTTTATTTGTATTATGACTTACTAAGCTTCGAAAAGCTTACTTGGTGTGTATATACTCTGTTTTATAGGTCGTCAAAGCTACTGAAGGCTGGGGACTGTCACGAATCGTCATCACACTAATAAACTCATTTTGGTACATTTTGGGAATGGTTATATCAAGATATGGCATGTATAGTCTAGTTTTGGTACAAGTTGATTATATACTTAGTCATGAGATATGGCTAGTTTGGTTCATATTATGCCTTGATGAATGTGGTATATGTATACTTTCGATATGGTCTAAATGCCCTTAAAATAGTCAAGTTTTTGGATAGTTAAATGATGAAGATATGCTTTGGTTATGTATATGTTTTGTCTTGAAAGTTGGCATGAATGAATTAGATATTAGATGCATAGATTGAATGGACAAATTGGTATGTTTTGGGTTGCTATATGTTCAAGATATGTCTTGGGTTGTTATACTTGTAGGTTTGACCCTTATGGGTGGAAATTTGGCCTTGTAAATGGCCTATATCACACGGTCGAGTTGCACAGGCATTCCTAATGATCGTGGGTGTAAAACAAGATGTAGCTTAGTAGTACACGGCCTCGACATAGGCGTGTCAGCTGGCCATGGTGTGCAAGTCAGTAGCTAGCTAAGAGCACATGGCCGTGGCACACGGGCGTGCTTGGTGGCCGTGGTGGGGAAGTCAGTATATGGCCTAGTAGCACACGGCCATGGCACACGGGCGTGCCTAGTGACCGTGTTGATATTGTCAGTATATAGACCCGGATGGACACACGGGGGTGTCTAAAAGCCGTGGAGGGCACACGGTCTCCTCCCACGGGCGTGTCTCCCCTGTATTTTAGAAAAGTTTAAGTTTTCCATGAGATTCTGTATGTGTTTCAATTTAGTCCCAACTCGGTTTATATGCATGCTTAGGGTCTTGATGACTCATTTAAGGGACACTATGATTGTAATGTATGAAATGTTATGTAAGCTTTCCGATCTGTCCAGTAACGCTCCTAACCCTAGTCCGGCGTCGGTTACGGGCTAGGGGTGTTACAATACAAACCATAAATGGGCCTGCTCACACAAGTGGACGGTCGGTCGGAACGTAGCTACACGATGCCGCTCACATAAGCGGACGAGTATCCGCAACAAATGTCAAAACTCAACCATCGCTGGACGTTCAAGGCCAGCACTCGAAACATGGTAACCCTAATGACATGTTATTCGTATTCTATATATTCCTAAGTTTCAAATGGGGCTCAATAATCGTCGAACGTTGTTGGATTTCTATCGTCTCTTTACTTGATAAATTCTATAATAACATATATATATATATATATATATATATATATATATATATATATATATATATATATATATATATATATTAATTCACTTACAATAGAATCGCACATTAAATATTCAATTTAGTCAACATTTAATTTACTATAGTTCATACAAACTTACCTGGCTAAGTTGTAGAAATGTCAAAGTATAAGGGTTTTTTGCTAATTTTCCATTCTCCTCGATTTTCCACTCAATCTTGATCTAAATTAATAATTTCATTCAATTTATTAATTTAGATAGTAAAAAAATTTATTTTATGCAAATTAGTCATTTTTTGAAATTTTTACAAAATTGCCCCTAACGTTTTACTTTTATTCAATTTAGTCCTTGAGCGTAAAACATAAAACTTAACCATTTTTAATGCAAACTCATGCCAACCGAATATTCATGGCATCCAATACAACCCATTTTTGTAACAATTTTACATCAAGTCCCCGTATTTCTACCATTTCAACAATTTAACCCCTAATTGTTAAATTCCTCAAAAATCTCTTAACAAAATACTTTTAAATACCAATTAACATTTCAACTTTATCATTTAACATCTAAAATCACATAGATTCATCAATGGAAACATTCAATATCTTTAACAGTTTCAAAACTGAAGGTACGAGCTAGCTGGACCTAGTTGCAACTATCTCAAAAACATAAAAATTATTCAAAACGGGGCTAAAACGGCATACCAAGCTAACATTTGAACTTGCCGAAACCTCCATGCTCAAAAGTGACTTCTTCCTCCATCAAAATTCGGTGAAGAAGGCAATTAAAAGATGATAAAGCTTTTGGTTTTATTTAATTTAATTTAATTTATCAAATTACCATTTTAACCTTAGTTAATAATTAAATAAAACACCAAATCCATGTCCATATTTTTCCATTAACTTCTTGAATGGTTTAATCACCATTTAATCACTTAAATCAAATAGTGATCAAATTTTTCATCCTTTACAATTTAGTCATTTTTAATTAATTAACTATCGAAACATTAAAATTTCTTAACGAAACTTTAATACAACCTTAATAACACTCTGTAAATATTTATAAAACATTTACATATTTATAAAAATATTTATGTGTCGGTTTATAGAAATGAGGTCCCGATACCTCATTTTCTAAAACCACTTGACTGTAGGGTCGTACCACTTGAATTTAATAAATCATTTATATTACATAAATTACCAAATCAAAAACCTTTTTAAAACCATATTTGACTCGTAAATATTAAATAATAATATTTACGAACTTACTGTCAGATTTGTGGCCCCGGAACCACTGTTTTCGACACCACTAAAAACCAGGCTATTACAGAAAATGTACTGGTGATCACATCAAGTGCTGAAGCTTCCTCTCAAGCATGAATCGTGTAAGCCCTAACTGGTGCTCATGCCTCAGATCTCATAGTAGAATCTTTTGTCCCACTACGACTGTTACCCATATTTCCAGTGTTTCGAGGTGGTCCCCCTCTCACAGTCGTGTTACTCAAATGAGTGTTCTGAGCCCTTTTTTTATCTGACCTTTTAGGACAATCTCTGAGATAATGATCATAGGAACCACATCTGAAACACGACTTGTCTTTCAGTCTACATTCACCAAAGTATTGTCTATTACATTACTGACATTCAGGCCTGTTATTTCTAACACTGCCCACTCTTGCTACAGATGTATCCTGAGGTTTCAAGCTCGAGTGTTGTTTTCCTCTATCTCTCCTAGAATAATCCACCGAGGCTGATGAACGACTATGATATTCTTTTTACTTTTTCAATGGAGATGAGAATGATTTTCCCATAGGTCGTGTTGCTATATCATGAGTCTCTGAATCGACTTTTCTTTTTGCTTTGCTGAGTTCTTCAGCCTTATGTGCTCTATCAACTAAAACCACAAATTCATTTAACTCAAGAATCCTAACTAACAGCTTGATATCCTCATTTAGGTCATCTTCAAATCGAGTGCACATAGCAACATCTGTTGGTACACATTCCTAGGCATACTTACTGAGTCACACAAATTCCCTTTTGTACTCAGCTACTGACATATAGCATTGCTTCAATTCAAGAAGCTCTTTGCGTTTCTTATCTAGAAACCTCTGACTCATATATTTCTTTCAGAACTCTATTTGGAAGAATTTCCAGGTTACTCTATCCCTCGGTACTACCTCGATCAATGTGTTCCACCATTGATAAATAGAGTCTTTCAGTAGAGAAACATCATATTTCAAGCATGCAGTCGATGTACAGGACAATTCATCGAAAACCCTAATTGTGTTTTCTAACAAGAATTTGAGTCTCTTTGGATTGTCTTCAGTTGTACCACAAAACACTTCAGCCCCATACTTTCGAATTTTATCAACTAGAGGCTTGCTTACTCGCACTGGTTCCAAACCTTGAGGTACTACGGGGATCGTTTGGGGTTCGAATGGGGGTAGAGGTTGTTGAGCCATAGGATTTGTTCTCACAAACTCTGTAAACCACTCTGACATCATTTGGAAAAAATCTTCTTTAGCCTCTCCTCCCCAGCCCTCAGACACGAACCTACTACCACTAGACGCTGCTCCGCGAACGGAGGCTTGTGTATTACTATCAACTTCATCGGAATAAGCTCGGTTGGATGACATCTTATCTATATGAAAACATAGTTCAATTTGAGTCAAGAGTTATCACACTATCACAGGTTATATAATGGCATGTATTTCTAGACTCCATACATCCTACATTTAGTCCAAGAACCAACTAAATCGTAGCTCTGATCCATTAAATGTAACACCCCTAACCCGTATCCTTCGTCAAATTAGGGTTACGGAGCATTACCGTACAATCAAAAACATTTAAACAATATTTATTTCACTAACATAAACATATTATAAGTCAATCATACATGCATATTCTGCAACAGTCCAAATTTGACCCTAATCGGAACGGTGGTTTCGGGACCACGGATCCGAGTCTGAAAAATATTTAAATATTATTTTATGTGTTTATTATATGTGAATTTTTATGTGTGAAAGTTTCATAAGAAAATTTGACTGTTTGTGTGCTTATTTAAATAAAAGGACTTAATCGCGTAAAGTGTAAAAGTTACAAACTATAGTGAAAAGTGCTTCTTTGTTAGTGGCTTTTTAATATGAAGTACTAAAAGGGAAATTAGTCCATTTTACAAGGTAGTGGATGGCATAGGACTAAAATGCCCTTATCACATAAGTTAGTTTTATTTTAATTAAAAGGTTATGTTAGTAATTAACTAATAAAACATATTATATGTTAAATAAAACAAATGAAAGGCCATTATCATTTTTTTTTCTTAAGGCCGAATGTTGCTAAGGAAGAAAAGAGAAATACAAGCTTAAATTTCGGCACTTATAAGCTTAAATTCAAGGTTAGTTTGATTTTGGTTCTTGATAATTTTTACGTTGCTTAGAAATCTTCAAGACCCATGCTTTAATTTTTGAGTTTGATGAATATTTTGAGTTGAGCTATTGTGATAATTAGTTGTTTATGTTGTTTAAGGATGAATTATGAAATATATGTATTAGATTAATATGTTTTGTCTTTGGATTTTTGATGAATTTGAGTATTTTGGGTTAAATTGCAAAAATAAATTTTTGAGGGGTTAAAATGCAAAATAAATGAAATGTAGGGACTTCTAGGAGCATGGGGAAGATTCGTACCTAAAGGAGTAGTTCCAAATTATGTATATTTTGTGTTTTATGCAATAGGGACTAAATTGTAAAAGTTGTAAATGTTAGGGGTAAAATGGTAATTTGCCCATTTAAGTGTTTTTGGATTAAATTGAAATGAAATGTGTTTGAATGAGCTCAAATTGAATGTGTTTAGATCAAGAACAAAGAAAAACGGACTTGGATCGGGGAAAGGCAAAAGTTATTGAATAGCAGATTTTTGCGGTCATACAATTTTCGAGGTAAGTCTATAAGCAATTTAATACCGTTAATGTCATTTATAACCTTGAATACATATTGAATTATGGAATTATGGTTATGAACTTAGTGAAAGCCGAATGTGGATAGACATTTTATCATGAAGTGTTGTTAAATTTTAACTGAATTGATAAGTTCAAGTGATATGAATTATGCATGCTTTATATAATTTTGGTCAGTATGTAATGTGAATGAGATGGAAATAATATCGTATTTCGGGCTTCAAGCCTAGCAGGCCTTGTGCCGGTGAATTGTATCGGGCTTCGAGCCTAGCAGGCCTTGTGCCGATGAAGTGTATCGGGCTTATTTCCTAGCAGGCTAAATGCCGGTGATCAATTTTAGACCTCGGGTCAGCGAGCTTAGTCTTGGGTGTGTATTTCGAGCTTTGATGCTCAGCGAGCTTAATGCCGGTGATGTATTATAAATAGAGAATTCATGAATCATTTACAAGGTGGAACGTAATTACAGCAATACGTTAAATGCTCAGGTAAGTATAAGTTATCATAGTTGCAAGGAATAAGGTAAGTTATTATATTTCCATTCGAATTAAGTAATATGTGATGTAGTTGAAGTTTCCAGTGAGATGTTAATATATGCATTTGATCTTACCAACAATGAATATGGTATATACATTGGAATTTAAGCTTTGTTATGCCTTTGAAATTCGGCCATATGTGTAAATGTTAAATGTGAGGGTGATCGGATATGTTTACATATGTGTAGGACTGATTACATGTGGTTGAGATGTATGTTATACTTATTTGGTTTGGAATATGCGAATACCTATTGTATTTAGGTGTTTCGGTAAGTTTTGCATGCTTATATTAAGAAAATGATATTTGTTAAGTTAGGTAAGGTAATAACATTCGGCCAAAATGAACTTATAAGTTAAATTACTTATATTCAATGTTATAAACCAAATGTTTTAAAAGCTTGAATGTTGAATGCTATATTATAATTGCTTAAGACTTACTAAGCTAGTAAGCTTACTCTATGTGTGTTCATTGTTCTGTTTTATAGATTTTGATCAAGCTACGAGCTCAGGGGATCGTCACTGAAGTCATTCACACTATCGGCTCACTTTGGTACCTTTAAAGTTTAGACTTTTGAACATAAGGCATGTATAGGCTAGTTTATCATTTGAATGATATTTTGTTAATGTATAAAAGCCATGCGAAATTGGCTTGTTTTTAAATGTTAATGATCGATGGTTTATTAAATTTTGGGTATAATATGCGTGTATGTTATGCTTGAAAGATGAATGTGGCTTTGATGCATGTTTTTCATGATTATGTGATTCAGTAATAAGAAATGAAAATATTTGTGATTATTTTTGGGTTGAACATTGGATTGGTTATAGAGCATATGTGTTTGATATGTTAATTAATGATCTTTGTGGTTGTGCATCTTTAAAGTGGCTATAGTAAAATGAGCGTAAATTAGAGACTATTTCAATTGTATGTGGTTTTATGGAGAAGCTTATTTATGTGTAATATATATATGTATGTCTATTATGTCGTGTGGATTTCTTAACCTAGGTTAATATACAT
Source organism: Gossypium bickii (assembly GCA_025503065.1). Taxonomy (NCBI): domain Eukaryota; kingdom Viridiplantae; phylum Streptophyta; class Magnoliopsida; order Malvales; family Malvaceae; genus Gossypium; species Gossypium bickii. Next base: position 89,356,693 of record CP106711.1, read on the forward strand.
AACTTGTGAATTGACTTAATCACAAAAACTTGTAAATAAAATACAAATATATTAATTTGATAGTCATAGTTTGATATGGCTTTCGTTTTTAGGATTTGTGCGCATATTATAATAGCATTTATGGGCATGTTTGGTTATGCTGTAATGTTCTAATGTCACTTATGTGAATGGATATTTAACATAGTACTATGAGTCTATATGTTTTAATGTGCACATGTGCAGAAGTTATGAAATGTTATGCTGATATTCGACTAATGAAATAAATATATTGACCCGTATTTGATACATATATAAAGGGAGTAATATATGCTTGGAATGTGTTTTAAATAATTGAATGTCATAGATTCGATGGTTAAATGGTTCGAACTTAGAAATATGAAATATGTATAATTTGGTTTTGATTTTTGGGAAAGCTTGATCCGAAACTTGTATAAATTATGAGTAATGATGTAGTTGAATTACGAGCATGATTTGTAATGTAAGTCTTGATTAGCATGAAATAAGAGTATGGGTTATGCATGAGCTATTTGTTGGATATTGAGAATCAAATATGCATATTTGGTTTAATCAATAAATGAATCGTGAATGTATATGAGATTGAAATGTTAAAGAGTTATAATTATAACCTGTAGTATGAATAGATGATGAATGACTGTGATAAACTGAGTCTAGTTCGGTAATGCCTCATAACCTTAATCTGGCGACGGATATGGGTTAGGGGTGTTACATATTCCGTACCTAAATCGAGCCCTCGAGGCCCAAGAAATACCTTAGAAATAATTCGGGACTAAATTGAAATCATTTGGAAAGTCTAGGAAAAAGATACAAAAATTTGGATACAAGGGTCACACGGCCGTGTGCCTCACACGATTGAGACACATGTCTGTGTCTCAATCCGTGTAACCTTCGAACTAAGGACACACGGCCGTGTCCCAGCTCGTGTCCTCACCCATGTAACTTACTGAGTAGGGTCACACGGCCGTGTCACACGCCCCTGTGCCAGGCTGTGTAACTTACGAAATTGCCCCATACACCCGTGTGCCAGGCTGTGTGCTTGGCCGTGTAACTCACTGACTTGCATACAAACCTTTAGGAGACACATGGTCGTGTCGCCAGGCCGTTTGTCACACACAACTGAGTCACACACCCGTGTCTTAGGCCGTGTGGACCTAAAAAAAAGCTATTCCCAACACCATTTCATGCATAATCATTTGAGCCATTTGTGCACACTTATAAAGCATCAAACCATATCTAAACATACATATGTATATGTCATTTCAAGACACTAATTCAACTAACCAATATGTCATTCAAAGGCACCTCAAAAGCAATCATCAAAACTTACTTAATCATGTCATCTTTACCAAATTTCAAACATCAACATCTAGTTCAATACCTTCCAAAACATACCATAGCTTCACCATAATCAAACCAATTCAGCAGATACCAAATCATCAACTAAACATTCAACTAAACACTATTATAAGTTCACCTATACATGCCATTATAACCTTGAACAAAACATCAAAAACTACCAATATTTATGCTGGATAGTGTGATAGATCTCCGACGAGCTTCCAAACCGATCAAGCTTCCGATAATCTATAAAACAAAGGAAAGAAACTACGTAAGCACTTAATGCTTAGTAAGTTCGTAGAAAATGAAACATAACTTGCGATTTCATTTATATAATAATAAGTTGAAGCATAATATAACCCAAACCACAAGCTTGGCATAAGCCTATTCATCATCATCAATACACAAGTTAGTGCATTTATACATAACTCATTTGAATTAACCATATGATAAGTCATTTCCATATGAAAAATACATCATTTGATTCATTCATCCTTTCCATGAGTATATGCATAAATCCATTTGAAAAATTACCATTTCAATCCCTTTTCTTACCCGTTGAACCATCTAGAATATCATCGAATACCCGGAAAAGCTCACACGAAGTCTGCTTAAACATATAATCTTAACCTTTCCTTGACATCATTGCTCACACGAGCTGTGAAATAGGCCTGCTCATATGAGCTATGGGTCGGAATGTAAGCTACACGATGCTGCTCACACGAGCTGTGGAGTATCCGCAAAAAATGCAGGACCTTAGCCATCGGTAGGACATCCAAGACCAACACCCGAAACATGAAATCCCTAATGACATGTCATTTGTATCCTATGAATTCGTAAGGTTCAACCAAGACTCAATAACTGTCATAGCGTCGATTTGGATATGCATCATTCAATTACATTTTGAATACATAATAGCATACATGTGAATAACATAAATACAATAATTGTTCATACGAACTTACCTCGACAACTAGGACGTAGAAGTTAAAACGAGCTATTCTAAAGCTTTCGCTTTGCCTCATAGAAAATTAAATATTTCCTCATAGATTTTATTACGGTAAAGTTGTTATGACTTTAACGGAATTAGATTTGGATTGAGAAAATTATTTAATTGAAAATTAATTTAATTAATTAATTAATTAAACTAATTGATTAAATAATATTTATTTTGAAAAATAAAAAATAAGTATTGGGTTGGATTAAATCATAAAGTGCTGAGTTAAAAATCCAAAAAACACATAATTGAATCCAATACATGAGATGCTCAAATTAGCCCTCATAGAGTATGAGGGGCGACAACCCTAGTAGAAAATGCAAAGACCATGTGGTTAAAATTACAACCGCTCAGTTTTAAGAAAATGTTAAACTTCCGCTAAAACTAAATAATTGTTTTCTTAACTAAAATTTTCCAACACTTTCGTCACAACAAATTTGGCACTTATAAAATTCGAACTTAATAAATCATATCTACTCTCAAATATATGTCCATGGGTGGTTAAAATTACAATTATGCCTTGTCCATGGTGAAAATGAAAAAAAAAAATATTTGATCTCTATATTTTCCAATCTTTTCAATTTTAGTTTAAAAGTGATTTTCATTCTACTAATTCATATCCCAAGTCATTCTCATATCAAATAGTTAAATAACATTTTAATCCTTTAACTTTTCAAATTTTACAGTTTGGACTTTTTTCCACATTTTCACGTTCACAATTAACTACATTCTTTTCATCTCAAATATCAAACAACTTTTTATGATCTCTCTTTATCTAACTCTTTTATTTTTTTTTCTCAAAAACTCACTTTAAAATTGAGACAGTACCAGATATTAAACCGAAAATATTGAGTGTGAAAAAGGACTAAACATAAGCTTGTGATCTTGTTGAGGGTCGAGTGTGGAGAGGCTGATTCCACTCCCTGCAAAGCAAAGCACACTCCATTTCGATTGAAAACTTGGAGATGGACTAAACATGTGGGCATTGTTCCCCGACGTCGTCCTTGGAGGAGATGGAGAAAGATCCTATTCCACGATTTATTAACTGATATTTCTGGTTGATTTTTTATTTTTATTTTTTGTCTCGCAGCTGACTTATGCATAATCTGAAACCCAACCTCTACCAACGATAAGTAAAGAATTGAAATAATCGAATAGAGAGCGCTAAAGCAGTTAGCAAACAATAAGAAATACTACAAAAAAATGTACATAAAAATAAATATAAAGTACCTCGGTAAAAAAATATATCATGCAACCCGATCAAGATCCAATCATAATGTTCATAACTTTTTTTTATTATAATCACTTTTCATGGAGGCCTATCAAAATGTGTAAAGAAAAAAAATTACGAAGTAGCCATTCTTTCATTGCATAGCTTCAATGTTCCAACAATGCTCCGGTTAAGTTTAATGTTAGACCAAAATAACTGCACAAACCCAAAACGAAAGCTTAAAAATGCAAAGTTCATCAACCTGTTGTTTGGGAGAAGATTACGACATTCAACGCACACCCAGGCAACATATTATAAAGTTATATTTTAGAAAAGAAAACAACATTCACAGACCAAAATCGCAGTCCAAGCTACAATCTTCTCCATTGGGAACAAAGAGCTTAGTACTCCCACTTCTTCACTTCCATACCATCTGGAGGACTTCCTTCCACCTTTTTTGCACCAACTTCTTTCCAGTTTGTTGAAAGCACTGTCCCATTAGACTCCACCTGCAAATGCAAAGCCAGAAATTTAGATTATGTCCATGGCAAATGGGCAATTAATGTAACCATAATCTATCAATTATTTTATTCAATGACCAAAGCTACGCATATTCGAGGGACAAAATTAAACTCTCTTTAAGGAAAATATCTTACAAAAGATTTTTGCATGGCTCTTCTTGTATCCTCATCAGCATCTTGATAAATGTCCCGGAAAAACTTATTCAAAGCTGCATCACCATCCAACTTTTCATCTTTCTCCTGAAAGCCAGCCACAGAGAGTTTGTGTGTTGAGAGTAATCATATCCCATAACAACTTCCTCTAGGAAAGTTGTCCCAAAAACAAACACAAAAGGGAAAACAATATCTTCATGTTCAGCATACCTCCTTCTTTACTTGAGCTTCAATTTTATCCCAATCAACCCTCTTCGGTTTGGAGGATGGATACACTGGTCTTTGATTTGCACTTACTGCAAACAGTAGTTTATGACAAAACCACAGGTAGATAAAAAGATACAGTACTTGCCATAAAATTAAATCGAAAAAAAATTCAAACTCATGCAGCAACATTTATTAGAACAATAAGTAGATGAGCATTGAAAGATCAATTCAACCTATGAAAAGATACTAGAGAAGATTTTCAATTGCAAAAACATCCACATTCACAAACAGGAAAATCCATGGATATAGATCTGCAGGCAAAAAGATACCAATAGTTTGAAGAATAATAAAAATCTATGAGTAATTTGCTTAATGTGAGCAAGAAATAGGAAAATTTATCTATGAGTAATTTATTTCGAAACAATACTTTGTTGGCTTCAGACAACAGATTTCAAGTCGATCACATAAACTTCTGCAAAGTCTGTTGATGACTTTACTCCAAATGCTAGCTTAGTAACTAAAATATGGTTCCCAAGAAGGATTTACCTGAATAAAATGTTCACAATTTATGTTACCCAGTAAACATTTATATTTCAAACTACCATTACCTTTGGGTGCAAAACTGCAAAAGAATACACACAGCACTGTACACACACATACAACTGCACAGGGAGACTAAAAAAATCGGTATAGGATGCAAAAATAAGCCTGGGCAATTGGTTGTCTCATAGTTTAACAGCTAGTAATAAAGATAACATGCAACAGAGATCAACATACCTGAAGATACATTAACCCTTTGGGGAACAGCATCTTCCCTGCTGAATTCAAGAGATGCCCAGTGAATTGGTTCAGCTTTTGCCAGCCGAATCTCTATTTTGGTTGACAACACATCATATCTGCACTTTTCAGGTATTATCTGTTCAAACATAGCAAAACACAACATAAAAACAAGCATCTAAACAAGAGACACAATCATATGGCAAAAAAGATCCAACAAAAACATGTTTGTCACTAGTAAACAGAAAGGCAATCCATAATTCAGTATAATATTTCAGTAATTGTCACTATCATCTACAGAGTTCTTTGTTTGGACATTTGCCAAAAATAGAAAATGAAAAACATATTTATGATGATACTCTTACAAACCAGAATCTCGATAACATGAATCTCATGTAATACCTTTCTAAATAATCGAGGCTGGAAATGATATGCATCTTTACCAGGAGCTTCAATGGAAAGACTTAGCTGCAGAACAACAAAGAAAGATAGCACATCTTTAGACTGTATACTCATTAATCTCTCAAGGGCAGAGCCAGAAAAACACAGAAGTGAAACAGATGAATTAATATGCAACTTACTATTTGTTCACCATAATCTACTTTAACACATTCACGTGGTATTCCCTTGGCAAATACTGTGACAACCACTTCCTCAGGTTTCTGGTAAAATTCATGCCTGCACAAATATTTTTAATCAAATCAATCACACATCATCAAAAGTGCTGACCTTAAAAAGAGATACAAAGGCAAAAACCTGTAAATTGGTTTGGGCGGTGCTACCACAGCCATTGCAACAGGAGCATCCTTGACCGGCTCAACTTCTTTTGCAGGTACAGAATTTGTTGTCACCTCTTTCTGCATCTGCTTTGGTAGCTCATCAGTTTCCTCTAAACAAACACAAAACCTCATAAGACAAGGAAGGATCTTAAAACGGTATAGGTTAATTTTAAATATATAGCAATATCAGTAGATAAAATCCTTCCTAAACAACCTTATTTAAAGCTATGTACCTGCAATGCGCTCTTCACATTCTTTGATCAACTTAGAAAATCTCAACTCTCCCGGTGCCAAAGTGGCACCAGTCTCCAACGCAGCCTTAGCAGTTTGATACTCCTCAAGCTTCATACATGCCGTACTGTAGACATTGGTTTACATAAGCCTCAGAAGCAATAAACAATGCTCGGAAACAATTCAAGAATTCGTTCAGCAATTATACTAAAGGAGCTATTAAAACAGCAACGTTCCATACTAGTTATGTATAAACAACTAAAGCATTGGGAATTAAAAGAAAAAATGAGTAGACGAGGGAAAAATCTACTAACGCTTTACGCAAGTAAGCTTTAGACATGGAAGGATCCAACTCAATTGCTTTGTTTGCATCCGCGACAGCCTCTGCGCCAACAAAAAGTACAAAAATAACAAAGAATTAACAATTAATCATTTTAAAAACATACATATTTAAAAGATTATATGGGGGAAAAAAAGAGGAGATACCAGTGAGATTATTGAGTTTGTTGTTGGCTTGAGCGCGGTCAGCGTAGAGTTCAGCATTTTTAGGGTTAAGTTGAATGGCTTGAGAGTAAAGATCGAGCGCGAGTTCAAAGTGGTCATCGATGAAGGCTTCTTTGGCTTTGGTCTCCAAATCAGAAGCCATAGCAAGGGCAAAGCGAGAGAAGAAGGGGAAGAAGAAGAAGACACAGAAGCCTCTCGAAGAGAGACCGAGATTTCGGAGAAGCGTGGGAGAAAATGATTGACTTTGAGTTCGAGGAAACTGAATAATAATAATAATAATAATAACAACAACGAGGGAAGCGATGGATTTTCGCCCATCATTTATAAATATATTAATTTTGGTTAATTTATGCATATATGCATGCTGAAAATTTTAAAATTTATCAGATCTACGCTTGAATTTGGAGAGGACGCCTTTACCTTAGTACTAAATTGTATAATTTGTATTACATCTTAAACCTACACTTATTTATAATATATCAAATAAATCTATTAAATTTGTTTGCTTTCTATCATATCATATTCCTAGTTTAAAATTTATAATTATTTAAGTTCATTTTTCATTCAGGTTTTTTCTTGTCAATTTGTTAGGTACAAAATTTTGGCAAAGCAAAGAATTGATCAAAAGCTTCCCAATTTTGGACTAAAACTTTGGCTTGCATATTGTAATATATTTTGAAGAAATACTAATAACTTACACTTTATAGAATAAAATAAGGAATAAACAAATAAGTTAGTGTCTTAATTAACTCTTCTCCTCAATGCTCCCAGGTTGTGTGGACATGTTGGCTTCGTACGTCTTGGGTTCCTACAGTATGTGCATAATGTAACAGCCCGATTTTGGGTCTAGTTAGAACAGTGGTTTCGGGACCACAAATCTGACATAGAAAAATGTTTTTTATTATATTTTTATGGTCTACAATTTCACGGAATGACTTCGTAGAAATCTCGTTCAAAAATTTTGACGTTTGGGCACTCAATTTAGTCAAAAGGATTAAATTGTAAAAAGTGTAAAACTTGAGTTCTAGAAGTTAGAAGTGTCCAATTGTTATGAGTTTTTAAATTAGAGGTCCTTAAATGGTAAATAGACCATTGGATAACTTGTTGGACAAAAATGGAAATGAAATAGGTGAAATAGAATATTTTTAAGTTAAGGGCATTTTGGTCATTTAGTAAATAAATGAATTAAAAAGCAAAATAAACCAAAAAATTTCTTGTCATCTTCAACCCTTGGCCTAATGTACCATGGAAGCCATGGCTAGAGTTTTCTTCAAGCTTTCCAAGCTCCGTAGTAAGTTCGTTCTTGCCCCGTTTTTAATGATTTTTACGTTTTTGAAATCCTTATGTCATGATCTACCTATTTCTACCTCTTATTTGAGATATGATGAAAGTCTAGGGTTTGACCCATGTTAGAAATTTGTGTATTTTGATGATTAATGGTAGATTATGCATGTTTATGGTTATAGAAATGACTTTTACTAAGTGATTTTCGATGAAAATGTCCAAAAGGACCTAATAGTAAAAGTTTATAAAATGTGTAGTAAAAGTGTGTTTTAATGAAAAATGTGGGTTGTTCTAATTATGAAAATGGTTCATCTAGGCTTAAGTATGAAGAAATTGAATGAAAATCATTTTACGAGCCTAGGGACTAAAATGTAAATATGACAAAGATTAGGGGTAGAAATGTAATTTTACCAAAATATGAAATTAGGCTAATTTGAGTAGCATGATGAATAAATAAGTCAAATGTATTGTTATAGATCAAGAAAAATAAGATTCACACTTAGAACGAGGGAAAAATAAAGAATATGACGAATAAGTCATTTTCACCGATTATGCTACCAAGGTAAATTCGTGTGTAAATAATGCAATATTTCATTGTTATGTATTTAATGCTTTAATAGTGCATGAAGTGTATAATTGTCTTTGTGGATTTGATTAATGATGACTCGATGACGATTCGACGAAGATTTGATACCTCGAAATCCCAGTTGAACCTTAGGAATAGATAGGATCCAAATAGCATGACATTAGGGTTATTGAGATCTCGTATAAGACAATATCTGGGATATGGCATCAGTATGTGATTTCGTATAAGACCATGTCTGGGACATGGCGTCGATATGAAAATTCGTATAAGACCATGTTAGGGATATGGCATCGATATGAGACATTGTGTAAGACCATAGTTGGGCTATCGGCATCGATATGTGATCCCATGTAAGACCATATCTGGGATATGGCATTGGCATCTTACTATGTGTATGAGATTTCCCGAGTATCCTTTAGTATTCCAAGTGGTTCAACAGGTAATTCAAAGATTATGTTAAAGACGTGAAAACATATGACTTGTGTTACGAGTTCGTATAGGTATGTACGTAAAGTTTATAAGCATTGGCTTCATGATATTATGAGTTCGTGATCACTATGAAAGTGACCTTGAGTTAATCTTGTGAACAAGTGTTTATGTTAATGATGTGTAAATTCATGGTAAATTTAGTTGAGAATCATGTGTTAGGCTTTTGAGCCATATCAAATTGAGAGATAAGATGTTTGTTTCACTTGATTTGTGATTTCATTGGATATGTGTGAAAATTGAAAGATTTGCATAATTTCCTATTAAAATGGTTATGAAAGTATGAGAAGTTAAGAGTTTAAATTATTGAAAGTTGTTAAGCTCTAGGCTTGCAAATATGAATACGCATAATTAATGTGCATGTTACTATGAGACTTGAAATGATTTGTTAATGATTATTATGGTATATTATGTTGGAGAGATTACGAATGTTTGGTAATTGTTAAGATGTATTAAATTATGCTTACAAATTGAAGGGGTAAGCATTGTGATTAAGTAAGTTATGCCTAGGAAGATTTAATGACGTTTATGTTGTGTTATATTATGTTAGTTGTATGACAAATGTATGACTATTCTTCCTTATCATTTACATACGGACTTATTAAGCTTTGTAGCTTACTCCCCTTCCTTTCCCATATCTTATAGGGTTGTATGCTAGCTCGAGTTAGAGATCGTCGGAGATGCTATCACACTATCAAGCTATCATGTTAGGTATAAGTGAATACAAACCCCTTTGAGTCTATGGCATGTATAGGGACTTAGTCAATTGTGTATGTGTCATTTAATTTGACCAAATTTGTTGGTTCATAATGGTAATATGATTCATTTTGTATATGGCCATGAGATGTGGCTCATATTGGTTAATAAGTTGTAATGCCTATTTATATGTGTCTGCTTATACTAAAGGTTTCATGTGATGTGGTTAGGTGTGTTTGGTATGGATGGATTGTGGATGTGCTCTAGATTTCCTGATGATTGAAATGTGATTAAATTGGCATATGGGTAGACCTTGGTATAAGTATGAGATGTGAGGATGTGTTAATGATAATCTGTAACGCCTCGAATTTTGGGCCTAGAAGAATTAGGCCTTGGGCATGGGAGCGTTTAAATTTTTGAGAACAAGCGAACGACACAATTGCATGTTAGATCTATCGGGTGAGTGATATTGGAAGGTTAAGGGGCTTCTATGAAGTCCTGGTTTCAAGCCATGTCATATGGAAAATTTTTATTTTTTATCATTAGGGGAACCATAACTCCTGGTTTTAAGCATTTTAAATAATTGTGCTTAAAAAGAGACACAAAAGAGCCTGTGATGTAGTGGCAAGGTGGCGACACAGGTGTGGCAAGGAGGTGGCATCACAGGTGTGGCAGGGAGGTCAAAGGTTCAAGTCTCACTGCATGCAAATGGGATTATTTATTTTGCTCATGTGTAGGCAAGAGTTTTTGTTGGATTTGAACTCTGTGTTGGAGAGTTTGAATGAGTCAAATAAGTGATTTAAGGAGTAGATCATGGAGGAAATTAAGGAGGGGATCATAGAGAGGTAAGGGGAGGAAATCAAGGAGATTTGTGGTTGGAGAAGAGTTGGTGCCGAATGGGATTTGTGACACTCAAGACTTTCGGTTTTAGGGAGTTTAGCCACTCTATTTTCAAGAGCTATGAGCATTTTGGCTCTATCTTTTTCTATTAAGACCGAATAATGCTAGGGAGGTTTTGGTAGCATCATTCGTTCTGCTGGCATCGGTTTGGCACTTCTCCTGAGGTCTCTCATTTTTTTGACTATTTTTCCCTCCTTCTTAGCCGAATTCTCTCCTTCCTCTCTCTCTCAGTTCTTTTGACTCTACCAATCCTTCTCTTTTACATCTTGTGCTTGGCTAATTATCCCCTACTTCATCCTCTTTCAAATTTTCCTTTTTCTTCTAATGATAGCCGAATACCCCTTTTCCCTTTTCTCTCTTTTCCTTGGACTCTTTTCGAGTGTCCCTCCTTGTATTGCTAAAACCAAATACTCTTTCCCTTATTTCGTTCTGTCTGTGCTCTACGTTTTGTGTTAGCCGAAAATTCCATCTTAGGGGTGCGATTATTCCATTTTGCCTCTATCATTCTCTGTACTTTCGGCTTTTGTGTGGGTGTGGCGATTGTTCTTTTCTTATAATCTGGATTCTGGGTTTTCAGTAAGTGACTTCTCGTCTAGTTCAAACTGTTCAATTGTTTGATGGTTGATAAGTGTTGGTTGGAATGCAGATAACCCCTAAGGCCAATTAATCAATCTCTTGCGACGGTTTAAGTGAGTGATCCTCAATCGTTCTATCAAGGCAAGTAAGAAATCATATCTTGGATAGTGGTATAGAAAGAGATTGTTTAATCCTGTTGTTAAAGGACTGATGGTGTATCGTGTTGGATATAGGTTCTACACTCTTGGGCTACTGCGTTCTTCTCCAACAAGGTGTGTACACACACCACTCCAACTGTAGATCGGCAAATGCCGAAATGCTAAAAATCTAAAAATACGACAACGGTTACCATACAAGTGCATGAACGCTTGTGTGGGAAAGTCGATACAATGACGGAGGCCACCATGAGCGGTCTCATGGTCTTGGGCTGTTTTTGGGTCAAATGGGCCGAAATAGGTCGTGTGGGCCCAATGGGCTCGCGGGCCCCACATGAACCGCATAATGGGCCTTGGTCCCATTCACACTGTTGACTGTAAGGTAAGATTACCGAAATACCCCCATAGGGTAAAATGACCAAAATACCCTCATAGGGTAAATGACGTAAATACCCCCATAGGGTGAAATGACCGAAATACCCCCATAGGGTAAAATGACCGAAATACCCCCGTAAGGTAAATGATTGAAATACCCTCGTACGATAAAATGACCGAAATACCCCCATAAGGGAAATGACCGAAATACCTCAATAAGGTAAAATAATTGTAATACCCCTGTAGGGTAAAATGACCGTTATGCCCTTGAACGACAAAATGTCTAAAATACCCCTATATGATACATGACTGATCTTGTATTCCATTTGATGATATGTTTTCATTTATGTGATATTATGTTGCATAGGGGATCAGAACATTAATTTGGAGGAAACGTATACTTTGTTAGGGTTGCATGGTCGCTTGACGACTGTGGATCCACAGATGTCTTTAAGCCAATTATGAGATTGACAGCTCTGCTGCAGTATTGGTTAGTGACGCAACTGGTGCTACATAAGGAGTTTAGGGATGAGTGGGTCGATTTAATCCCCACAGGAGTGTAGGGTTGGATGGGATTCGGAGTGCAGGTTGGTTGGGTATTTGTGCATTGCATGATCTGATTTGATTGAGATATGGGCTCAGGCACAGTTGAGGCTATTATGGGTTAAGGCCCAAATGCCACTGTTACTATAATGGGCTTAGGCCTGGATTGATGTGATGCATGCTTTATGATTGATGAGGGTTGTACACACTGAGTTTTCATAAACTCACCCCCTCTTTTTAATTTTTCAAGTAATCCTCGAGAGGTGGTTGAAATCTTTGGAGGACTCTGAGGTGGCCACACACACGAATAACAAACCTTAAATTTTAGTATTCTATTTTACCTTACTTAACCGCTTTCTTATTGGGTTGTAATAAGGCCTTTTTTAATTTCTGGTTTTTGATTTGGGATTTTCAGTTTATTACGTTTTCTATCTATTATAAGTAGATCGCGGTTTTTCGAACAATAACTGTTTTCAAAACACTACGCTTTCACAACTTAATCTTTAAACATCACGTTTTCGTAAATCATTGCTTTAAATTAAGCTTCCGCAACAATAAGGTTTTGAAGGTAATAAATTTTTAATAAACAACGATAGAAAAAAAACTAAACTTATATAACTGGGATTTTACTCAAGCTTTTAATTAAGAAGGGTTTTCAATAAAAACATGGTTTTTGAAAAACATTCGATGTGACACCCCAGATTCGGCGCTAATGTCTAGGCTGGGTTTGGGGTGTTACATGATCTTGGCATGAAAGTTTGATAAGTTTAAGCTAGGCAAAGTATGGTGTCTTATGCATGAATAAGTTGATATAAATTCGCCATGATCATGACTTGTTTGATGATGTTTAAGTGCTCAATTATGCCATGAAAGATGCCATTGAAGTTGTGTTTAAGTATGTGCAAATGAGGGTGCCAAATGGCTTGGTAAATAGCCATTTTCTTGGCCATATGGGAAGAGACACGGCTATGTAGAGGACACGGCCCCGGGACTTGGGTGCCCAGGGTGTCTAAAGTCTGCATCTATTTTTTGGGAATTTAATTCGCCACACGGCCTAAGCACACAGATGTGTGACTTGGCCTTGTGACCTTATTTTTTGATGACATCATAAACAAATGGCACCCTAAGATGGACACGGCCTGAAGCACGGGAGTGTGATATGCCACACGGGCGTGTCCTTTTCACCCATACGGGCGTGTGGTCTCTTTTGTATGAAAATTTTTCTAAATTCCTCGAAAGTTTTTAAAGTTCTTGGTTTAGTCCTGAACCACCCCCGATGTATGTTTTGATCATTGTAGGCTCGTATTAGGGACAATATGAATTTGTTTGAAAAGTTTTAAATTTGAGTGGAATTTTATGTCTCGGTCTTGAATGTTTGTTTGAGTCTAAGTCCGATAATGCCTCATACCCTATTCTGACGTCGAATACAGGTAAGGAGTGTTACACATACCCTCGATGTGTCTCTCCGCTCCCAGATATCCATTTTTTCTTGTATCCAAGTTGAGTTAAACAAATCTTTTAGCTTGCACCGCGAGTTATTATCTGGTACCAACTCGAAAGGAGCGTACAAGGTAGGCGGTCACATGCTTTCATTAGGGACAAGTGGGAATTCAATTTTCCAAATATTATACGCTCGTTCAAGTCTGTAAATTTCGTCAATGTATGTCTTACAATCTATACGTTCTAAGGCATATGCAACAATTGCATGTGTGCATAGATAATGAAATACTTGAAATCTCCCACAGTCGCATATCATTTGATGAGGTTTACACAGTACGCTCCACTGATAACTCCAGGGCCGGGTCTATAGAGCTGCTTAACTCGGAATACTAGATTTGGTCACGAGTGACATACTGAAGCCTTCGAGTTTGCAATTTTTACATTTTCTCTAATATCTTTCAGCATCGACTCGCACCAAACAGGATCACCTTTTAGTTGTCTCGCGTATGTCTCAACCCATTTTGGAAACAAGGATGCTAATTAGAAATACATTTTCTTAATCACCGAGGTTACCGACAAATGGCGTGCCCCATTCAATATGGAATTAATGCATTCTGATAGGTTCAAGGTCATGTGCCCGTATCTTAGTCCTCCGTCATACAACTGTTTCCACTTTTGCAGAGGTATCCTTTTGAGGTATCACACACCCAATTGGTTTATAGCCCGTAGTCTTTCCAACATTTTATGGAATCGATGTTGACGAGCTCATACCTTGTCGATGACAATCAACAACACATTCAGGAAAAGAAACCCAAAATATATATGTCAAACTATTTTACAAGAAACCAATTCTATGTACAACGTACCCATGTTAATGACATGTCGACACTCTGCATCCTTATGGTATTGACTCATGTAGTTAGACCCTATGTGACGCAAACAATACCTATGGTGTGTACGATCCCACAGGCTTGAACATCATTCGAAAACGACCTGTATTTCGGTGCTTCTATTGGAAATGATACACACATCGAGCTACGACACAACATACCTTCTCAAGTTAATTAAAAAGAAATCCTGTCATCATCGGATTCTTCCAGAGTTATTGTAAAAGCTATTGGCAGGATTCTTTAGTTACCATCATGTTCAACGGCTATTAACAACTTATGCTCGTATCTCTCGTACAAGAATGTGCCATCAATTTGGACAAGTTGCTAACAGTACCTGAATGCAGTTACGCATTGCTTGAAAGTCTAGAAAAAATGGTGGAAAATTCTTTTTCCAATGACCAATCGATCATCGTAATATGTAGGCTTTGTTTGTAGCTCGGTTATAGAACCTGATGATTGGCTGTTTAATGTCACAGCAATAATGTGCAAGTGTACACTGTCGATGCAAGTATAGTTGACAAATATGAGTCTGTCGGATATCGATCCCACGAGGATGGTTGTCTTTTGTCTATCAATGTCAGTGTAATAAATAAATAGAAATGATATAAATTGTGAGAGTAGTTGCCAAAGCAATAACTTGAAAATAATAAGATAAAATATGATAATGATAAACTGAGATCCCCAACATGAATATTCAACAGAATACTAAGTGCTTACAAGGTATAAAAAGATAAGTGATTGTCGAAGCATTAAATTGCAATGAATATCTTATCAAGCTTAAATTCTATATCTAATTTAAGACTTAACATGCACATTAGCCACACCTTCCGGTGATGGCAATAGAACACTATTAAGAACAAGTGGATTAAATTCCTCTAATCCTCAAGCAACTCCCGTTGTCATGCTTGTTAGCTTGAACTGTCACTGCACTTTCTAGTGTCAGTGACCGCAATAACACTTTCATGCTAAAAACATTCAAATCCAAAAATTAAACAGTAGAAGAAGGACTGAATAAAATAACATTTAACCCATAAATCAGATTAAACAGTAGAAGCAAGACTAAATAAAATAACATTTAACCCATAAATCATGTATACTTCTGTACAGACATGAAATAGAAAGTAGTCATCATCGTTTAGAAAAGAAATATAAAAGAAACAAGTGGAGAATACTATTCCTAGAAAATCTCGACTTGATCTCTCAACTCCCTCTTGTGTTGCACTCAGGGCTCCTCGTCAAAAGCTAATTTGCATCCTTTTCACGTCGGTTCACCCGTAGGAGGTTTAAGCCGCCATCGTCGAAAAGCTTCAAAAGATAGGTTGAAGAAGATAATCCCCATTTCTCTCTCCTTTTTACATCAATATTAATAGTTATCCCAATAGTACAGGTGTCATTTCATCAGAATCATGCTGCCTTTGTACGTACAAGTTGGTTGTACAAGACTGGACAACTCACACCTTTTTGTTATTATTCGGGCAGCTGTCGGGTGTGGCGACAATTCTGGTTGCAATCTAAAAATACTCATGCAACGACATTGGTACCAAAAATGAAAAAAATTAAGGATAAATAGGCTAAGATCTATTGAGTTATAAAATGTAATTTACTAAACCAAAAATGTTAAAATATGTGATAAAGATAATTAAATGGGTACAAGTTAACCAATAAGTAGGGAGAAAGCATATGTTATTTCTAGTACTATCACACCCCCAAACTTGAGTTTTTACTTGTCCTCAAGTAAAACAGAAACTAGCAAGGCTATACAAGAATTCACTAAGGCAATTGATCATTCTAGCAACTTGAATCACCTAAAATCCCAATGAATGAGTCACATTCAGATGATAGAATATTGCATCGACAATACATAAGTATGAATATCGACAATACATAAGTATGAATCAATAAGATTGCAACTTCATCAAAACCAACGTCAGACTTTAAATCCTAAATTCTATATACCGATACAACATTTATTGTACAATATTAAGTATCTATGAAGATCATAAATATATGTCTCTATTTTTTTTGTGTGAATAAGGGATATCGTTGAATTACTATATCCTTGTCCCTAAGAAGTAACGATGGAGTGCAACAAACCCCCAGGGAGTACGCAATTGCACCGGCACACACTCATGCAGCGACAGCCTTTGGCTAGATTCATTTTTCTAACGCTTGCATTGAAGTGTTCCCTCTTTAACATTTCACAATACATCTACTTTGGAGTGTCTTTTATTCATAACTATAAATACACATAAATAGCTATAAAAGGCAGATTCATTCAATATTCAAGGAATGCTACTAGTCATCCATTACTAATGTAACCTAAATCATTCATCAAAAAATTGAAGATACAACATTCAGTTAAATTTATCTAACTCATTCATTGATAATTCCCATGATTGAAGAATTAAGCATTAAATGTAACAAAAATTTTCAAACACATTTGCATTAACCACAAATAAACCTTGTATGCTTCATTAAACTCAAAAAAATGAAAAAGAAAATGTGGGTTGTAACAGTCAGGTTTAGACCCTAGTCGGAACAGTGGTTTTGAAACCACAAATCCGAGTTAAAAAATATTTTAATATTATTTTCTGTGTTGTTGATATGTGACTAAGCATGTGTGGAAGCCTCGTATGAAAATTTGATCATTTGTGTGTTTAATTTGAGAAAAGGGCTAAATTGCATTAAATGCAAAGTTTGTATGCTATTTGTTAAAGCACTTATGTGATGTGGCTTTTTAAAGTGGTGGCCTTATGAGGCAATTAAACCACTTTACAAGTTAGTGGATGGGTAAAGGACCTTAATGCCCTTAATATTTATATATACATATGTTTAGTATAAGGTTAATATAGTGACTCGATTAATAATATGGTAATAATAAAACAAAAGGCTAAATAATAAGCTATTTCATCCATCTTCTTGTCGAAAATCAAAAGAAAATAAGGGTTTAAAAAGCTTTCACACATTCAGCACTTGCAAGCTTTGATTAAGGTATGTTTTGACTTTGGTTTGTGATGATTTTTATGTTTTTGAGATTGTTGCTTAGTTTACTATCAAGCCCATATTAGAATTTGAAGAATTGATGATGTTTATGAAATGTGCCATGGATGAAATGGTGAGCTTTGTGATGAGTATTGGTGTTAAATGAAAGATATGTGTTCAATGAACATGTTTTATTCTTTAATTTTTGGTGAATTTAGCTAATTAGGGCTAAATTGTGAAAATAGCATTTTGAGGGACTAAATTGTGAAATAAATGAAATGTTTGAACTTGTATGAGATACATGAGCATTTGGCTAAGCATGGGTATCTAGTGATTTTGAATATATGATGTTTTGAGAAAAATGGACTAAATTGATAAAATGTGCAAATGTGAGGGCTAAGTTGCAAATAACCCTAAATGTGTGTTTTTGGATTGAAATGAATATGTTGGTAAATAAAATGATTAAATTTGAATATGTATAGATCAAGAAACTGAAGAAAACAGACTTAGATAGCGGGAAATCGAAAGTAATCGAGTAGCCGTATCCGTTTTCGTTAATCGAATCCGAGATAAGTCAATATACAAATAAATGTATATGCATTGAACTATTTATGTATATATGGAATGTGACTTGATATGAATATCCATTGTGATGGAATGTATATGAAGTACGAGTTACGAATAAATGGACAAGTTGATAATATCCGAGAAGTCTCGTTTGAACCCAGGGATAGATAGGATAGTATATGTCATGACATAGGTGTCTGTTACGTGATATCATGTAAGACCACGTCTGGGACGTTGGCATTGATTAGAGATTTCATGTAAGACCACGTCTGGGATCTTGGCATCGATATGAGATTTACATGTAAGACCATGTCCGGGATATTGGCATCGTATTGATTCGTGTAAGACCCTGTCTGGGACAGTGGCATCGATATCTAATTACATGTAAGACCACGTCTGGGACGTTGGCATTGTATGGCTATTCCAAGCACTCTGAGTATCCCATTTAGTTTCGAATGATTCAACGGGCAAGTCCGAGATATGAACGACTATGTGATTTGTATATCCGTTTTAGGTATGCTTGTTATGTACACTAAGTGTGTATGAAAGGTAAGTGTCTATATGAACTAATTAAGATGAATGTATGTAATAAAATGATGGAAAGATAAGTTATTATATGCTTGAATGAGCTATGTATATATATATGTTATTTGAGTAGAAGAAGGTGGTAAGACATGGTTTGGCAAATGAGCCAAGGAATATATGTGATGAATTTGCTATGAGAACCAAAAATGCCATTGTATCAATTTGGTTATATGCATTTTATGCTAAGTTTATTTGTATATGGCTTACTAAGCTTTTGAAAGCTTACTCTGTGTGTGTTTGTGATAAACCGTAAAAGTAACATATTTTAGGCCCACATTTAGAATACTTTTGGATAATTTAAACCTCGATTTATGTAAAAAGGTGCTCTTAATCCTTTCTTTTCATGTCATATACTCAGGAAAGCACCTACGGATGAAAAGAACGTAAAACAGGCTTAAAACGGGCCAAATGGGCCAATTCATGAAATCGACACGGCCAGGACTTCAAGCCACACGACCGTGCCTCATTAAATTACTAGAACACAGCCTAGACCCCGATAAACATGGTTGTGCCTCATTAAAAGTCCAAACACGACCTGGCCACCATTCACACGGGCGTATGACATGGCCGTGTCCCTGTCGCTGGAAAGAGAAATTTTATTCGGGAAAGGATACTTGGAGGCAAAGAAACACATTCCAAAGCCTATTCAAACACCCTAGCAGGAATTCTACTTAAATTAGGAAACTTAGGGGCCAAGTAAAGCATCACAAAGTCTATATAAACACTAAAGGGGCAACTTGAAAGGGGAGTTCAGTAGAAGCCGAAGCCGGCGTCAAAGCTAGGCCAAGGAGCCAAGCCGAGAAGGTCAAAGTTAGGGAATAAACACGAAGATAGCCAATTGATCCTGAAACACGCCCAGGCCCGGCCCGCGAGCCTTGACCGGATCTGGTATGTTCCTCGATGTAAACCGGTTCAAAATTCTTTCGTTACTTAGGAAAAACTGTGTGTTTTGAAGAAAGATTATTGTTAGGTTGGGCTCGAGTTAAAAAAAACAAGTTTATCTTATATTGAAAACCCTTTATTTTAGGTGACAAAACATTTAGAGTTTATTTCGAAATAAATTTACTTAATCTTTAATTGATAAGAATTCGTAACATAACAAATAAAAGTAAAATAAAGTAGTTCAACTATGGCCTTATTACATCAAAATAAAACCCAAAATTAAATTCAAAGTACTTAAAATAAAAAGTCCGAATAAAATAAATTCCTTCTTTGAGCATGGCCATCCCTAAGCTGCACACAGGTCCATCAGCGATCGTCACACTGAAAAATAATCCCACAACGGGGTAAGTCAAACAGACTCAATGTGTAACCACAAAACTAAGCCCTAACAAATTCAGGCATATTAAATCATACATGTACATATATCATTTAAATAATATGATGCAAACCCGAACCCCAAAACCTAAATGCCATCCGCTACACATCACCCGTACCAACCTGCACACCATGGGGACTACTAAGTTAACCCTCCATCCGCTACACACCATCGAAGGCAGTCGCTGCAGTCGACGTGCTCATCACCCTTATACAATTCGCGGCATAGCCACCAGATAAAATATTTGTGACATGAGTCACCACATTAAGATAATGTGACCGAAGTCACCACATTCAGATATCGTGGTAAATAACCACCACATTCACTTCCCCTTTCATAATAACCCGTATGCCCATGTCATACTAAACATGCAATATCATGCCGAATTCTTTATTCACATTCTTATAATTATACATAGGTGCCATAACAGATATTTATCATAATCCTAGTATGAGTAGGAAAACATACCTGAGTACTTTGTACCATAACATGGTACCTTAGCCATAGCTTTCACATCTTTATATCATATATATTAATTTTAATGCCTTAAATCTATTAAGTCTAAGGAAAGGGTACACACCTGGTATACGTAGCAAGTATATTGAGATCCTGAAAATTCTACTAAAACCGATTGCACTCCTTCCTAATACCCGTAGTTAAAAACGATTAGGTACTGATACTAAAATATGGCCTTGGCCGAATGTACATGACTCACCTTAGATCTGAGATCCCAAAATCGATCCTTGCTCTTGGTGAGGTCGAGATTCCTATAGATACACGTTAGAATCATCCTATTGCACCAAATCTTATTAAAATGGCCTATGGCCGAATATCACTCATAGATTACCTTAGATCTTAGAAGTCCCGAAAGATTCCTCCCTTGTAGTCGACAGTAGCAGAATCCCGAAATCTCTCTTTACGATTTCAGTCAAAGAATAATAATAGGAATTAGTCTTTAGATTTCGACAAGCCTAAAAGAATAGAAATCAAATTAGATCTTACCCCTTACTGAGGAAGTTGACAGCACCTATATCTGTCACCACTGAGATAATCGGCTTTGAGGCTTGATGAAGAATCGGCTAGGAGTAGCTTGTATATTCGGTTCTAGAAAAGGGCTGCAAGGGGTTATGGATTCGGTTCCCACAAGAGTCACAAAAGAAGAGGTATGAAGCCTTTAGGGTTTACGGCAATGGTGGAAATAGGAGGAAGGAAATTTCGGCTAGAACAGATAAAAAGAAAAAGAAGGTGAAGATGATAGCTTGAAGAGAAAGGAGTGCTTGAAAAAAAAAAGGCAAAAAGTGTTGAATGAAATTCGTCTACCCCCTTTTACTAGCTTAGCCAAAATTACTAAGCTAGAGTCCCTTACTTGGCCATCACTTCTCCCTTATCATAGCCCACATTTTCCTCCTTTATCACCTTGTTTAAAATTAATAAAAATAACTCATCAATTATCCCCCATTTATCTTTAAAAATAATAGGATTTAAACTCCTAAAATCTAGCCTTGGTGCCGTCCCCCCTACTCCCCTCCTATTGACGTCACAAGCAAAATAAAAACCTTAACATTTTGCTTCCCATGCGACTCGAACATAAGTCCTTCCCCCCTAGCATATGGCGTCATTTCCAGAGCCCTAAGTGGTACCTCCAAGCCACTTTTCCAAGCCCAATTGTGTGTCATATTTCCTCTATAAATTTTCTTAAGGCCACCCTGCTTTAGTTCCCTCTTTTAACTTTAAAATCGAGTAATTTCTGAAGTGCTCACCTACGCACTAAGATTCACAAAATTCATAATGCACATTCACAACACACACAAGCATGCTATTTCATATAACTTAGTATTAATGCATAGGCTATAATCCAGGATATTACAGATCCATCCCAAAAAGCCAAAATTATACTCAAGACAACGGAATTTTCCTTCAATTCCTTCAGGGAGTTTTAGGATTTTCTTATGTTTTGTTTTATCTTTTCTCTTCCGATGTTTTGTTTATTCATTATGACTTAAACCCCTCAGATACCTTAAGGGGATAAAACCTAGATGGATCCTTTTATTTGATTTTTAAGTTATATGATAATTACTTTGTTTGTTCTTAATTATATTGCCTAATCCAAATCTAATGTGCTTAGGTGGAGGAGGAATAGACCTTACCTAAGAATAGATCTAACATAATTAAGCGGAGTTGATCGAACGCCTAGAGATAGGGTTACGAGATTTTGCCGGATTAGGGTGAAACCTAATATGGGAGTCCATTGATCGATTTACTGCTATCCTAGGGGGTTATTATAAGCGAACGAAAGTTCCACTAATTAACCTAGGGTTAGACATTATTCGCCTTGGGAGAGGGTTTAATATAGGTTAGGGAGTCATACAGATCAAGCTAAGTAAAAGAAATCATATATTTTAGGGTTAGATAATAAGTGAAGTCTAGGTGGATTCTTCCTAAGGGTATCGTCGTAATCAACTGAGTTTTCCTTCAAAGTTATTTTCCTATTCGTCCTTTTTGTCTTTGAGTCCTTACTTTAGTCTTCGTCTAAAGCAACTTCACTCTATTTTTAAGGCTGAATAATAAAAAGAAAGTTAGTATTAGTACTTTTAGTTCCTTTGGGTTCGATATCTGGTCTTGCCTAATCTATACTACTATTCGATAGGTACACTTGCCTTTAATCGTTGTCAGAGTTAGTTTTCAGGTTTTGATCATTCTTTTATAAATTTTAAAACTCTGATTTGCAGCGATCAGTTTGCTCTATTTTATAGATCGTCAAAACTACTGAAGGCTCGGGCATCGTTGAGGATCATCATCACACTACTCAACTTGTTTTGGTACCTTTGAAATATGTATATAGCTAAATATGGCATGTATAGGCTAGTCATTTTGTATGATGTTTGATATGTGTATATATAGCCATGAGATGTGGATAGATAAATGTTGGTTATATGTTTGAGTGAATATGATCTATGATACATGGTTTGGTTTGGCTTAATAGCTAATCAAATGACCAAGGCTATGGTAAGCTTATGAATGCATTATGAGTATGTATGTTTAGGAAAAGAAATGGTTATATGAAAGGTAAATGTGGATGAATCATGTTTGAATATATAAGTGTTTTAGTTGCGTAAATTGGTATGATTGGAAATGAGATTGAATGTAAATATTGTTGGTTAATTTGACATGTTTTTGGATGTCAATTGTGCATGAAATGAATTGGTATATTGCTTGTAGGGTTGACCCTAGTGTGGGTGGCATTTTGGCCTTGCAAATGGCTTGTTTTGTCTACACGGTCGTGGCACACGGGCGTGCCTGGTGGCCGTGTGAAGAAGTCAGTAGCTAGCCTAATCTTACACGACCATGGCACACAGGCGTGCCTGGTGGCTGTGTGGATAAGTCAGTATACATGCTCTATTTTGGCACGGTCAGGACACATGGGTGTGTCTGGTAGCTGTGGGAGGCACACGGCCTGCCCACACGGGCATGTATAAAAGGGACACTTTGATTGTGAATGATGAATTGTAGTATGAAATGTCTGAAAGAGTTTCCGATTTGTCCGGTAACGCCTTTAACCTTAATCCGGTGACTGTAACATCCTAGAAATGGGCCTATGCATTTTTGATTTAATTATACAAAATGACATGTCTTATGCGTTATGAATGTATTGTGAACATTTTTAGAAACTTGGAAATGTAAGGAAATGTTTCAGAAATGTTAAGTTTCAAAAGAGGAAAGTAAACATTTTTGGAAACTTGGAAATGTAAGGAAATGCTAAGTTGAAAAGAGGAAACTAAAACAAGGTGGCCTTAAGAAAATTTGTAGGTAAAACATGACATGAAATTGGGCTTGGAAGAATGGCTACAAGGCGCCACTTAAGGGCCTAGCAAGTGACGCCACATATAGGTGCAAATGGTCTTGAGTTCGAGTCACTTAGGAAGCAAAATAAAATTTTTATTTTTGCTACAAGGAGCAGAGAGGTGGACGACATTAAGGCTTTTAAAAGAGGAGTTTTATTCTCTTTAAATTTCGGCTAAATAGGGGATAAATAATAGATTTATTTTAGATTATTTTCAAGAGAGATAAATGAGGATTTATTCTTTAATTTTTTTTAAATTAAAGAGATAAAGCTATCAAAATGTGGAGAAGTGGTGGCCAAGTAAGGGACTCTAAGTTAGTAATTTCGGCTACTAGAGGAAAAGAGGGCCATTCATTCTTTTTGTCAACTCTCTCTCTGCAGAATTCTCTCTAGCAAATATCTCCTTTCTTCATTGTTTTGCTGTTCTAAAATACACCTTGTGTAGCCGAAACTTCATTACCAAATTGCTCAACCCTTTTCTCTTCTTCTTTCATAAACTTTCAAAAGCCGAAAGCAAGATCTCTCTAGGCCATAGTCGACTACTCTCCAAGTCTCAAAACCGAATATCCCTGTGGTGACAGAGATAGGTGCTGTCGATTTCTTCAGTAGAGGTAAGATTAAGTTTGATTTCTATTCTTTCCTTTAAGGACTTGTCGAAATTCCAGAGGCTAATTTTTATTATTATTCTTTGACCGAAATCTTAAGGAGAGATTTCGGGATCTTTGCTAGTGTCGACTTTTAAGGGATATAGTTCGAGATCTAGCCAACCAAGGTAAGTGCATATTCGGCCAAGGGCTATGTAATGGTGATTTAAATGTTAGAAGTGGAATCTAACCGGTATCCTGTAGG
The DNA here is from genome assembly GCA_025503065.1 of Gossypium bickii. NCBI lineage: Eukaryota > Viridiplantae > Streptophyta > Magnoliopsida > Malvales > Malvaceae > Gossypium > Gossypium bickii. The sequence continues at coordinate 89,381,501 of CP106711.1, forward strand.
TTTCGACATCTCCATAGTCGAGGGATACTTTCGAGATTTGGAAATCGCAAGGTAAGTGCCTAAGTATAATCGGCCAAGGCCATGCTTGGTATTTTAGATCTATTTCTTATTTGTTTCAAAAGCCGAAAACTAACTAGTTAGGAGTTTTGGTGGCTAGCCGATTACAAGGGTGTGCATCACAAAGTGTTCGGGACTTGATTCTTAAGTCAATCGGCAGCAATGTAGGTTTTAAGTGTACTAATCCTATTGGGATTTGGTCTTATAGCCGAATAGGCTCTTTGCTAACATATTAAGGTTGGCCGAATGTAGGGATTTAAGATCTAAGGCATTAGATCAAGCTTTTCGAGAAATCAGTGACTCAATAAGAATATCAGGTGTGTACCCTACACTAATCTTAATAGATTTATGGCTTAAACTTGATATGTGTATTAATATGAAAGTGTAAGAATGTGGCTAAGGTACCATGTTATGGTATAAAGTACTCAGGTACGTTTCCTACTCCTACTAGGATTATGAAATATGTTATATTTAACATGTGATAAGTGATAAGAATGTGAAATTTGGCATGTTAATGCATAATATATGATATGGGGCATATGGGTTATTGAAAAGGGGAAGTAAATGTGGTGACCTAAGACCACGATATCTGAACGTGGTGACCTAAGACCACGATATCTGAATTTGGTGACTTCGGTCACAATTATTTAATCTGGTGGCTATGCCACAAATATTTATAAGGGCGATGAGCACGCGTCGATCGCAATGATCGCTTCGATGGTGTGTAGCGGATGGAGGGTTGACTTAGTAGTCCCCACGGTGTGCAGGATGGTACGGGTGATGTGTAGCGGAGGGCATCTAGGTTTGGGTTCGGGTTGCATCATTATTTTTATCTGTTATATGTATTGATATGTGATATGATTATGTAAGCCTGAATTGTTAACTTTAGTGTTGGTTACACATTGAGTCTGTTGACTCACCCGTTGTGGGAACATGTTTTTGTGATGAACAGTGATGGACCGGGACGGCAGAACTTGTGGTGGCCATGCTCAGCTTGATGTTTTATTTTATTTGGACATTTTATTTCATTTAAGTACCTTATAATTATTTAGGTTTGTTTTGATGTAATAAGGCCACTGTTGAATTATTTCATTGTTTCATTATGTTTACAAATTTTTATTAAGTTAAAGATTAAGTAATTTATTCTAAATGTACCTTATATGTTTTATCACCTAAAATTTAAAAAGGGTTTTTATTATAAAACGATTTTGTTTTCTTCTCGAGCCCAACCCAAAACAATATTTCTTTTAAAACACACTATTTCCCGAAAGAACAAAAGGGTTTTCAACCAGTTTACATCGAGAAACATACCAGATCCGGTCAAGGCTCGTGGGCTGGGTGTGGGGTGTTACAGTTTGGTATCAGAGCCTGGTTCAAAACTCGACTTTGAGGTTTTGGGCTTTTCAAAAAAAATATAGGCTTTTATGAATTATTTTTTGAGTTATTCGGCATGGTACCATATCTCGACTCGCATCCACGGTAAGTACCTCGACTCATCAAGTGAAATGTGTATGTGAATGCTATAGGCATGAAGGGAACGTAGATTAGTGAACTAAGATCTGTTGAACCCTAGGACTAGTCTACTCAAACATAAGTACATAAGACTTAAGGCCATTAAACAAACCTGTGAAGTAAGTCGCTGAGTTAAGGTGTGGTAACAATTGTACGCATGTCTAGGATTGATATTCAGTAAGAGCTTGGTACTTAAGCAGTCCTAGCGACTCACCTCCTCTTTACTCGAATCCCACAGTGCGTAGGCTGCGGTTCACCCTAACCAAGAGGACTTATTCACACAAGCTAAACCCGATAATTAAAACCCGAAAGGGACTAGCCATGCAGTTTTTATAAAATTCTTAGTTTTAAAATCCCTAAATTACCCTTTTAATTGTAGTAAAAGATTATTGTGAAAATTTTTCCAAAATATCTCGATTTACAAAATTACAAAAATGCCCATGTATTGTAAATTACTAAAATACCCTTAGTTTTTAAGATTTTAAAAATACCTCGACTTTTGCTAAAATATTTCTACTTTACAAAAATACCAAAAACTGCATTTTACAAATAACAAGATACCTCGATTTGGAGAATTACTAATCGCTTCGACTTTTAAAATTATCGAAATAACCTCGATTTCAAATTTTTGCAACACCTCCGATTTGGAAAACAAAATAACCCAGAGATTTTGTAAATTTCAAATACCTTTAATTTGAAAAATATTTTCGAATTGACCCCGATTTATTACCAAAATGCCCTTATAAGACTAATGACGAAAATACCCCTGGGATAGAAACGGACAAAAGTGCCCGAATAGTGAATATGGGTGGTGGATACCACTGAATGAATATGTCTATGTTGATGAATGAATGAGCCTCTAAGGAGGAATGAATGTGTCTCTATCGAGATGGATTAATGTGAATGTGAATGTGATTCTCTGAATTAGAATAGAGAACTTGAACTGAAACTTTGTGTGATCGAAAGAACTAGTTCTAAAACTCCTTTCTCATAAGATTTGTTCGTGGATAAAAAGTGGAACGAAAGTACTAATGCATAAAACTTTTTAATCAGATAATTCGCGACGTTAAAAATGAGTTCTAGGGGACGGGGTCGTCGTGGACGCGGTAGAGGTAGAATGGCAGTATCGGAACTAGTAGGATTTGGCCATGGGTCAGAAAACGAAGTGCCGCCGCCAGCAGTGGACGCGGAGGATCACGATCTGACAGGAGGCAATGACGCAGTATCGCAGGCTATGTTGCGAGTGCTCGAGCGAGTAGCAGGAGCTAGTGTAGGAAATAGAGCTCGAAAGTCGGTGTCAGAAAGACTCAGGTCGAACGGGGCTGAAATTTTTAGAGGAGTATCTGGAGTAGCTCCGAACGTAGCGGAGTATTGGCTAGAAGCAGTTGAAAGGATTATGGATGATTTGGATTTAACTGCTGAGGAAAAGCTGAAAGGTGCTGTTTCGTTGCTCCGAGATGAAGCTTATCGATGGTGGCTCACTATCAGGCAAGGTACCCCGGCAGATCGAGTAGATTGGGAGTATTTTAAGGTTAAGTTCGAAGGGAAGTACGTGGGAGCCAGTTACTTGGACTCGCAAAGGAAAGCGTTTCTTAACTTGGTACAAGGAAGTATGTCGGTAGCGGAGTATGAAACAGAATTTGTGCGGTTAAGTCAGTATGCTAAAGGAATCGTGGCCACTGATTACGAAAGGTGTGTCCAATTCAAAGATGGGCTACGAGATGAGTTACGAGAGTTGATTGCTCCGCACAGAGAAAGGGACTTCGCCATTCTAGTGGAGAAAGCTCGGATCACTGAGGAAGTTAAGAGGACTGTAAGGGAGAACCGATATAAGGAAAGGAAGGGAATAATGGACCGTCAGCATCGTTTGTAGATATTCAAAAAAGACCAAGGATCGAGAATTTTGTACGTGCACCTGTGCCAGTTTCTGAGAATCGAAGTCGTGTATGTGCTCAATGTGGAAGAGCTCATGTAGGAGAATGTTGGGGAAATAGTAAGGCATGTTTCCGGTGTGGATCTGAGGCTCATTTGGTTAAGAAATGTCCTCAAGTGATGGATAGGGCTCGAGGTCAAGGTCGTGGAACCCCAAGCAGAGAAGCTGAAAGTTCTGATGTGAGGCAACCAAGGATGTGATAGCGGGTAAGTTCCTTGTTTTTGGAATATTATTTATTGCTTTAGAGATAGTTCATTGTTATATTGCTAGTGAAGTGTATGAAACCTTGGATGTGAACTTTAAGACTGTACCTAGAAGGTAAGATAGTTTTATTAAGATTAGAGTGCGCAGCGTAAGCATAGTGTGATGAGTAGGATTGTTCAGCCGTTAGTTAGTAAGTAATTTCAAGGACGAAATTATTTTTAAGGAGGGTAAAACTGTAACATCCTAGATTAGGGGTTATGCATTTAATGCATAATTCAAGTGATAGTAGGCTTGAAGTGTGTTTGGATATATTTTAGGAGTTTTTGAGAACTTTAGGTGAAGAGGAAAAACTTTGGAAAATATTGGAATTTTAAGTGAAAAGGGGAAACTAGGCAAGGAGGCCTTAAAAGAATTTTGTGGAGTTTAGGACACAAGAAATCAATTGGCAAAGTGGCTTGGGGCGCTAAGGTGCAATGGGGCTTCAGGAGGGAAGAGGGTCGAGTCTTGAGGGCAGCATGAGAGTGTTTTATTTTTGTATTTTACGTCAAGAAAGAAAGTTGGACTGAAGACGGCTTTAAGGAAATATGAAGTGGTTTTTGGATACAAAAGAGTGCCTTGGTAAAGTGGCTGCAAGCCGCCACTTAAGGGCTTGAAAATGACGCCTTGAGCAGGGAGGTTCGAGCAACGTTGGTAGCAGGAAGGTGTGTTTTATTTTTGGCTTTTGGCGTTAAGGGGGGAGCTAGGTGAAGGAGGTTTTAAAAGAAATTGTGGGGAGTTTATGTCACAAAGGAGCTAGCAGCAAAGTGGCTGGTAGCGTGTGGTGACTCCAGCAGGTCCCATGTTCAAAACCTGGGGGCAGCAAATGAGTGTTTTATTTTTTTGGGCTTTTGGCGTCAAGGGAAGGTGTTGGACGGCACATGGGCTTCCAAAAGATAAGGATAATGCTTGTTTAATCCTTTTAAAATTCGGCTGGAAGGTAAGAGATAATGGTTGTTTTATTTTATTTATTTTAGATAATTGTGGATTTAATTCAAATAGGTAGATAGAAGATAATTGTGGCTTTAGTTTATTTATTTTAAATACTAAGATAAGAGATAAATGGGGAGATTAATGTGGGATTTGATAAGGAATTGAGTAGTGCCGAATTTCATTTAGTGCATTAGGTGATTACCCGAATTCCTTTAACCTTTCTCTTTTCTTATTCTTTTTCTTTCTACTTTGATTCTCCATCTTTTCTTGAATGGCCGAATGTGCCTTTGTTAATTAGGATTTTAGCCGAACCTTGTAAGTGCCATACTCCCGTTTGTATTTTATTTGATTTAAAGAGCCATTTCCGAATTCCCTTAGCCACTATTACTTCTCTTTTCTTCTATCTATATTTATTTCTTTTAGTGATAGCTGAATATAACAACACCATTTGAAAAGCCTAGACAAATATCAAAGTGTTTATTTTCTATTCTTTACCACCAGCCTTAAAAGCCGAAAGTTGGTGATCTAGTTCTATTTCTTGGTTATGCGCACCTAGGAGGGTGATCCAGGAAGTTGATCGCTAGGAGTAAGCAACGTATAGTGGTAAGTGTTCTTTCATTACCAATCGGTTTTGGGATCTCTTGTTCTTGGATGGCCGAATGTCCTTTAAGCCATGTGTGTGTGCCTTTTGTTTGTAGCAGACATTAAGGGAGCCTTTCGGGAATTGAAGTCATCAAGGTAAGGTGAGATGTACAATTCGGCCATAAGTCTTATTGATTATTAAAGCTAGCCGATTCTAACAAGTGATTAATAGGAATTTCGACTACTCAAGGATCAAGTCGACAGAAGTAGAGCAAGTATTCGGGATTTGGATAAGTAAGGAAGATATCGACAAGCATAAGGAAGTTCCGGGATCGTGTTAAATTCAAGTAGCTAAGGATTTCGCTAAATAGTCAGGTGTGTGATTAACCCACCATTTTTCGGGTTCTTGTTATATCTGTATGTGTTGATTATGTACTAACCAGTGCAGTGGCAGTTATGTGGCGATTACCCTAAAAAGGGGTATATCGATAATCAGGTTAGTGATATCTGTTGATAAGAATGTGAAAGTGCCGATGTGAATGAAACTATGCCTATGGAAATATGATTGTCTGCTTTAATGACATGTGCATGCATTTATTATTATGTCTCTATTACATGTTGCATGTGCATGGGTGGGATATGATATGAAAGAAGGTACGGGTGTACTTCGAGTACGTGGTTTGATTTTAGCCTTGAGCTACATCGTGGATTGACGTTGACTGAGGTCACATTGTGGATTAATTGCGATTTAGTTCGCGTGGCTTGATGAGTTGCTATGTGCCTCATCGTGGTTGATATCGGCTATGTGCCATATCATGGTTGATGAGTGACTATGTGTCCCATCGTGGTTTTGGTGTTAGCTACGGCTACATCGTGGATTGGCGCTGACTGAGGTTACGTTGTGGATTATTTGCGATTAAGTTCGCGTGGATGGCATTTGTTGCCTTATTGGAGTAAAAAGGAGAGGGTGATTTAATAATCCCCTGGTGTGTGGTAGGCTGGATACAGGGGTGTGTAGAGGATGGACCCTAGGTTGGGTTGGGTGCACTTTGCATAATTTTCAATTGATATGTGGATTTGAATAAGAAATGGGCCAAGCCCAGTTGATATGTGGATTATGAAGAAAAGGGCCAAGCCCAGTATATGAATGTGGATCAGTGTGGAAATGGGCTAAGCCCAGTATGTGGAAATTATGTGGTTAACTACCCTATCAGATGAGTGTGATATGAATATGGGCCAAGCCCAGAATGTGTTATTATGTGAATATGTTATCTTGTTATCTGATATATGGGTTAATATGTGGTTAACATGTGGGTGGAATTCAGTGGATTAATTACACACTGAGTCTATGTGACTCACCCAAATACTTACCAACATCGCAGGTGATCGCGAAATTGGACCAGGTTGGAGTGGATACAAAGGTGGCCATCATGTAATGATTTTCATGCAGAAGGATATTTTTAATTAATTAAGTATTTATATTTTCAGTGCTTTGATTATTCAATTATTGTAATAAGGCCCCTAAAAGTATTTAAAGTTTGTTTAAGTGTTTCTCATTAAGTTTATTATTTTGTTTTATTATGGATTGACAATTGAAATATCATTTGCAAACGATTTTATTTAAATCTATATATATAATAAAGTTTTAATCCGGATAATTTTTTTTTATAAACTCCACACTTTACTTAAGATTTTAAATGGTCACCGTTTTACAAACTCAACAAAATTTCATGTTTTCACTCATAAGTTAAAATCTTTCAAACGTTTTTCCGTAGTGACATACCAGATCTGGTCAAGGCTTGTGGGCCGGGTTTAGGGTGTTACAGTGATGGATACGGGTTAGGGGTGTTACATGGGTGTATTTCCAAAACCCATATGCATTTCCCCAAACATAAAGTTTGCATTGTCCCCAATGCACTAACATTAAAATGCAATGACAATAAAAATGCAACGACAATGTTCACTAACAAAATGAAAATTACAGCTACATGCAATGCATGAATACTACAACTAAAACTTAAAATAAACTAACTCAGTTTTCCTCGGCCATCAATGTGGCTGCACGATGTTTCTTTTTCCTCCTCTTTTTCTCCTCCTTCTTGTGCCCTTTGTCTTTGGAGCGCTTTCTCTTCTTTTCTTTGGGCTTCGCACTGTCCTCGGACCGCTCTTCAGTTTTTGGTGTTACCCCGACATCATCGGCTGCTTCTTGTGTAGGAGGGGTCACCTTGAGTGGTCCAGTATAGAGCACTATTACTAATGAGTTGTGGTGCTTCTCACTTGTTACCTCTACAACTTTCGCTAGTCTAGCTTCATCTCACTCTAGATTATTAGTAGTTACACCCACAAACTCAGATGCATTGATAGCGTTCTTAGTAGATTCTATCTCAGCAGCTTCTTTCTCAATATTTTCTTCCTCAGCCATCTCATTCACAACTGCAACACAGATTTCCTCCTCTCCCACATCAACTTCCTCTTCAACAGCAGGCGTCTTTTGACCAGCAATGAAGTCACCCTCGACTAGGCTATCAATCTTTCACATGCACTCCTCAATGTCCCTTGAATCCTCTTCTTTCTCAACATTAGAGGCGTGCACAATGGGAGGGGATTCCATCGATCTGTCTCGGTCCCCTAAGTTATCTTCTTCAGATGAGGGTTCATAATCTCGCATGATCAGTGGGAACACTGGAAATTCTAGGAGTGGGGCTGGGCTTAACTGACTTAATGCGGCTACAATAGAGTTGTTATAGGCCCTGGAATAAGTGTAGAACAAATTTTATGATCTGTCCATATCCTCTATTGTAGCGACAAGCCTAATCTGCTTATTGCTGATGGAATTGGTCGACTTCTCGATATCCTGCATTTTTTGCAACAATAATGTCTCTATAGTCAGGTTTGTTCCCGTAGTTTCTGCCTTGGTTTTGCCCTTCCTTGTCTTGCTCGTCTCCGTCGCCTTCATTGCTAGTGCATCTTTGCCATGAGTCATTCTTTCAATAGTGGATTCATTTATCAAGCCCTTATTCTCCAGGACCTCTTCATCATCACGGGGCACGATCCTTTTCTGTTAGCACAGTAGCATAACCAACAATGGGAAAACTGAAATTCCAGTTTGCCTTGCGGCGTAGTCAGTAATTTTCTAGTGGAGTATTGCACCAAGATCAATTTTTCTGCCCTTTACAATTGAATGTATCAGGCACATTCTATCGAGGTTGACTGTGGTGCTGTGAATAGAGGGCAGTAGCTTGCAGTTGACAAAATGAAGCAGTGTCAAGAAGCGGCGGTGCATCGTATAAATATTTGGATGCGAACCCATCCGCAATGCTTTTTCGACACATAAATCCTTCACTGACAGGTCCTTTTTTTCGTCTATGATATCCTCAATAGACTCGAAGTGTTCATCTACATCAACTTTAGTGTTGTACAGCTCATTGATTTTTTTTAGCATCCTATGGGATTAAGCATTCTTGAACAAAGATAAACTCTAACTCATGGTCATAAAGGTTAGCATAAAACTCATGTACCAATGAAGGAGAATAGCTTCTAGGATGCGTCAAGAAAGTCTCCCATATAATAGCCCATTTTAGTCAAATCGAAACAGTGGCTTCGGGACCACAAATCTAAGGTCAAAATATTTATTTTATTATTACTTAAATGTTTTACAACATGATTGAGTGAAAATTTCATCAAGAAATTTTGTCGTTTGAATGGTCAATTTGATAAAAAGGACTAAATTGTGGAAAGTGTAAAATGCATGTGTTCTATTAGTTAAATGTGTCTATTACTATGGAACATTAAAGTGGAGGTCCTTATGTTGTAATTAGACTATAAAAATGGTGGATGGACAATTATGGGCATATATTATGTGATTTTTATGTTTTATAACCAAGGTTAATTTTGGTATTTAGTTATTAAGTTATAATAAATAAAAACAAAATCATAAAATGGTATTCATCTTTCATCTACAACTGAAATTGAAAAAAGGAAAAGAAGCCATTGTTGAGCTAGGTTCGACCAACCTTATTTTGTCAATTGTAAGTCCGTTTTTGTCCGTTTTTAATGATTTCTATGTTTTTGTGATCGTTGCATCTAGTACTAGCTAGCCCAAGGACTAATTTGCAAAATTGTTAAAGATTTTAGATGATTCAATTGATGAATATATGAGTAGTTTGATGTTTAATGATAGATTATGAATACTTGATGTTAGTTAAACAAGTTTTGTTAAGTGATTTCTGGTGAAAATGTAAATTAAGGGCTAAATTGAGAAAGTTGGAAAATATGTGGTTGCAATGTGCAATAGATGAAAATTTTGGGCTGCTAGGAACATTATGGTAATTCAGCTAGCATGGGTTATGCAATAAGGACTAAATAGTAAAAATGTGAAAAATTTAGTGGCAAATGTGTAAAATAGCCCTAATGTGTGTTTTAGACTAGATTGAATGAATAGTTAATTAAATAAGCTGATTTTGATTACTTATAGATCGAGAAAAGTAAAATTCGGACTTATATGAGGGAAAAAGTAATGTAATTGAATAGTCGGTCCGTTTCATCATTTCCGTACACGAGGTAAGTTCGTATAATTGAACTTGAATGTGTGATTATTCAATTGATGGATGGTATTGAGATTTTATTTATTCTATGGCTAAATGTGATGAATTTGATTTAAATGTACGATTTAAGTCGACGAGATACTGAATAAGACCATAGCTAGGCTGTGGCAATCGAATAATAAGACCATAATCGGGTTATGGCATGTAAATGTTAGACCACGGCAGGGCCTTGGCAATGTATGTGTAAGACCATAGTTGGACTATGGCATCGGAAAAATCGATTTACTTATATCGTAAGGAATTATAAACTCGAAGTTATTCGATAAGTGAATTGGTGATAATAGATATGTATCAGGACAGGTATGTACATAAAACTATTTGAATGATGAATTAAAAGAAGACGAGAACTTATGCGTTGCTTTGTAGTTCAACTTTATATTATCTCATTGATTGAGGTTTTAATAGCAAATTATGTATCTATTGGAATTGTTAATGAATGATGTTCATTATTTCATATATACATATAAACTTAATAAGCTTTATAGCTTACTTTGTTTATTTTCTTCTATGTTTTATAGTATATCGAAGCTAGCTCGGAACCGGGGATCGTCAGAAACTTTATCGCACTATCGGAAATCTATTTTGGTACTTTTGAGTTGTGTATATATGGTATATGGCATGTATAGGCTTTGGTCATTTTGGTGTGTTTGATGGAAATGTATTTTGAGCTATATGAGGTAGCTTATGGAAATTATGTTGTTTGTTGTGTATATTGCCATGTGTTATGGTTGATGTTGAATTATGATACTAAAATGCTTATTATGGTATAAGGTATTTATTTAGTTAATATATGTTTAATGTGGATTGGTTTTGAATGATGAATTAGATGTACTATGTTTAGTAAAGTAGGTTGAATTGATACGTATTTGAATAGGTAAGTGGAATTGAATTGAGTATTGAAATGGTGGAAATAGATATAGTATGAATTGTGTATTTGTAACACCCCCAGACCCGGCCCAGATGTTATGGCTGAATCTGGGAATGTCACATCAAAGGTATAATTCAAAACGATTTTGCTAAGTTAAAATTTAAGGCATAAAAGCCCAAAATCCTTGAATATTGTTAAGTAATGATAAAAGCCCATATTTTTAGGTATTTTGAAAACCATGTTTAAGAAAATTTATTTAAGTTTAACAATTAAGTAAACAGTTGAACAATGATAACAAAACACAAAATCTAAAGTAAAATCGGAGTACAAGGCCTTATTACAACCAGCGAAAATAAAGTAATTAAAATCATGTCCTTTGAAACAAATAAACAAAACTCCTAAGTATCTTGTAGTGTGGCCATCTCCGAGTCCTCTCCTATGTCAAGCCGTTTACTAAGGGTCACCTGAAACATTTAATAAAAGGGTGTGAGTTTCAAAACTCAGTGTGTACGACCCTTGGTAACCAATCAACATGCAAATATCACATTGGGCCTAAGCCCTATCAAATTCGGTGGTCTTGGGCCTTAGCCCGCAATGACCTCACATCACATCAGTATCACATGAATGCAATGCACTCATCCCAAATCCAACCCTGCACTCCATTTCCCTTCCAACCCTACACTCCTGTGGGGATATAAATATCAACCCACGTATCCCTACACTCCAAAGGTAGCACCAGCAGCGGCACTACTCAAACGTTGCAACAAAACTGCTATAATAGGCTTAAAGCCACCGGTGGATCCACGGTCGTCAAACGACTATGCGATGCTCAAATCTTCCTCCGTATCATCAAAACCCAACCAAATGCAACATATATTTCATGAATGCAACATACACAATTTCACACATTAAGCATTTAGGGGTATTTTAGTCATTTCACTACCTAGGGGTATTTTCGTAATTCTACCCTACAGGGGTATTTAGGTAATTTTGCAAAATAGGGGTATTTTGGAAATTTTGTAAATTAGGGATATTTTGGTAATTTTGCATATCAAGGGTATTTTAGTAATTTTGCAAATATAAGGATATTTTGGAAATTTTCAAACTAAGGGTATTTTGGTAATTTTTAAATCAAGGGTATTTTGGTAATTTTCAAATTAAGGGTATTTTGTCCCTCTCGGGTTTTAATTATGAACTTTGGCCCATTAACAAGTCCTTGCGGCTAAAGTGAATAAACACTACGCACCAGGTAGGATTCCAGAGAAGAGGAAGTGGGCCACTAGGACCGTTTAAGTACCAAGCTCTCCCTAGATCCAATCCTAGACATGCATATGTTCGTTGCCACACTCTAACCCAGTGACTTGTCCACGAACATGTTTAATTATTAGATTAAGTCTTATGCGGTTTAAGAGTTGTTCAGAACTAGGCCAAAAGTCCATTAAACCTTAGCATACTTGTCTACGTCCCCATAAAGCTCATCAAGCCCATTTCACGTTCATATAGCCTATTATGCCCAAATCACATCCTTATGGCCCATTAGGCCCAGATCTAATTCATATGGCCTATTAGGCCCAAAACAATTCCAGATCATGTAACATGCATGACTAACTCAATTCATATAACCAAATCAATCAATTTCATCAAACTTAGCCTTAGGGCCCACCGGGCCCATTTAGCCACTTTTGGCTTTTTGGCATTGTCGATATCATGTGTGTGTAGTGTTTGTACACACCTAGTTACTACGACGTGCTATAATATCCTTGGTCTTGAACCTACAACCAACCAACCTTCAATCAATCACCCATACTTAATCAAAATATTTACCAAAAGTCTAAGCCTTACCGTAACCTTACCGTGTTCCACCGAATTCTAATAGCCCTTCCTTAGCTACTAATCACGAGTATCCCCTAGATCTTCATTCACACATATACCATCAAACTCTGAGTGACTCATAATCCACACAAGTCACCCCTATAGATCATACTCACATTCGGCCATAATCGAGTTGAGTACACTTACACTTTGCTAATGATCCTTACCACGCTTGCGATCTCTGAACCTTACCCTTGTTAATACAAGATTAACGACAATGAGAAGTTAGATATCCCTTCGGCTTTTAACAGAACATACTAAGGGGTTAACTGAACACTTACTGAATCCACTTTTGATCCTGCGGCCTAGATAGCTACTGAACGAGATTCGACTTTTAACCTTGACTGATAGTAGATAACAATCGATTTGTGAAGGAGGAAAACAACAAAGATTCGGCACTAATAGGGATTTCGGTAAGAGAAGATGATGATACTTCGGCAATAAAAGAGTTTGGCTATGAGAGAATTTGGCAAAAAGGGATTCGTCTATAGGAGATTTCGACAACAAGGCAAGGTATTTTCGGTTATGGAAAAATAAGGTTTCGGCAAGGAAAAGAAAAATAATGGAAAATTCAGCATTACCTAGGACCCCAAAATTGGCACACACATATTTATATAGCGTATAGCCGAAACATAGCCACCCCTAAAGTCCAATTCGACACCACTTCATCCACTGCTCATCTCCTAATTTTTCTCCATGATATCTCCCTTATCCTTCTCCTAAATTCTCTCTCATGATCACTTCTCCCAGAGTCCTCTACACGCCACTTCCAAAGTTCTCTAGAAGCCTAAAATTAAACATCAAAATAAAACTAAGCTAGCACTCGAACCTCAGACCTCCCTGCATGCATATGTCGCCACCTCTCTACACCTTAGTGGCGTCACTTAGCTACTTCACCACAGGCTTCTTTATGCCATTTTCACTTATTTTTATTTAAAAGCCCACTACTCACAACCCTGGTTCCTTAATTAATTAAATTAAGAATCCTCCACCACAAAACTCGAACCCAGAGCTTCTCCAACACACCTAGACACTCCAAATTCATTAAACCTTTAAAGCCTTCATGTCATTTGTCATTTTCTTGCTCACTTAAAAAATTTTATGAGACTTAAAGCGGCCCAATTCTACTAGGCCCAAATTCGGAGGGTTACAGTATTGGTTGATGCCTTTTGGTTGCATATTTGTATCTTGAATTGGTACCATTTGGGTTATGTAGGTATATGCAAAGGTGGATGGCAAATTGGCTTGGTAAATAGCCTATTTTTGTCTACACAAGCAGAGACACGGGCGTGTATCTCAGCTGTGTGTGACACACGGTTAGGTTACACGGTCGTGTGTTCCTTGGTGTTGAATTTAAAATGAAGTCAGTATGCTCCACACGGTCTCATACACGGGCGTGTGATCATCTGTGTGGAGCAAGTTAGTATACCCCCTTAATTGGCACACGGCCTACCACACGGGCGTGTGACTTGGCCACGTTGCATAAGTCAGTATACCCTACAGGTTTGGCACGGCCCAATCCACAATTTGGCACACGGGTGTGTGTGGCCATTTCGAAGGGCACATGGATTAGACACACGGACGTGTGGTTGGCCGTATGACCCAAGTCAGTATGTACTCCCTATTTTCACATGGCCTGTGACACGGGCGTGTGTGGCGGCTGTGTGTCTCACAGGCGTGTGTGCTCTGTTTGAAGAAAAATTTTCCAAGTTTCACAAAAATTTCCTAAGCTATCAGTTTAGTCTCGAACCATTTCTAAAGCATATTTAAGGCCTCGTAGGCTCAATTAAGGGACACTATCATTGGTTGTGATTGAATTATATTTGACATGATAAATTTTATCTGAAATGTATATTTATAAGTGTTGTAAGTTCGGTAATGCTCCGTAACCCTATTTTGACATTGAATACGGGTGAGGAGTGTTACATCTATTGGTATCAGAGCTATTGTTAAGTCGATTCTAGGACTAATGTAGCATGTGTGAGAGTCTAGCTATACATGCCATATATAACCTGTGATAGTGTGATGAATCCTGACATTATAAACTGAAAAACTAGGCAAAGAAAAGAGAAAGGCTAATTCTGAGGCTAGAGAATTGGGAAAGAGATTGATGTATAAACCCTATCATTCTCATCAAAGAAATGCCGAGATTCGTATAGTCGATCAAATACACCAGTGGAGTACTCTAATAGAGATCGTGGGAAACATTTTATGGGTTCAATAACTCCAGCTATGTCAGTGGCAAGTGTGGGTGATGTTAGATCGAATAAACCTGAATGTGGACGATGTGGAAAACGACATTTTGGAGAGTGTAGACTGAATGATAAAGCTTGTTTTAGATGTGGTTTGCACGAACACTTCATTCGAGATTATCCTGAGTTAGATGAGAAAGATATATCTTAGAGTGCAAGACTAAGCAATATGCAACATCCCAAAATTGGGCCTAGTAGGATTGGGCCCAATGGGCCTTGGGTGTAGGAGTGTTTAAAATTTTGAGAACAAAAGAATGGAATTACTGCAAATTGGACTTATTAGTTAAGTGAATTTGGAAGGTTACGAGGTTTCTAAGAAGTTCCGGGTTCGAGTTGGGCCTTAGTAAAATTTTACGATTAAGCCAATTAAGGAGAGTTTGTAAGTGGCATCAAGGCTTATGGAAATAGATGAGTAATTTGTTAGCATAAATGAGCAATTAGTAAAGAGGTTATGGCATCAAGTGATGGACCTTGAGGGAAGAGGTTCGAATCACTTTGTGTGCATTTTGACTTTTATTTTTGCTTCCTTTTCTTAATGTGTCGGTTAAGGAGTATTTATGGCAAAGGTGGACTTCATTATTTTGGTAAGGTGGCTAAAAGAATAAGGCAAGGTTGAAGTTGGGGAAAAGAATCAAGAGAAATAGGAAAGAAAGAGGGACATGAGGCTTATTTCGTGGGTGATGTTTTGGAAAGCTTGGGTTGCCAAACTCTTATCCTAGGGGGGATGCATGTGGACGGTTTTGGGGAGAATAGGTAGCTGAATTTTTTTTATTTTGGCATTTGGTAAAGACTTAGTAGTGTTTTGGCAAAATTCCCTTTGGCAACTTTGTGTCATTTCTCCCAATTTTGTAACCCTCCTTGCCGAAACATATTAGCACAATAGTGCATTGCTTTTCTCTTTTGTTTGGTCACATACTCATTTTCTTTCCACCTTCCTTGATAGCCGAATATCATTGTTCGATTCTCTCCATAGCCGAACCTATTACCACCCTACTTCTTCACCATTTTTTTCCTTTCGTGTTGGACAATCTCTTCTTAATCAAATCGGTAAGTGATCGTATATTCCTCTTTTCATTTCTTTTTCTTTTTCTTCCAAGCCGTATATAGGTGAAGGGGGTGTATTGTGGTGATTCTTTCTCAAGCCGAATAAGGTGTGGCTAACATTGTTTTTGTGTTAATCACTTCTAAAGACTCGAAGTACTTTATCGAAGGGCTAATCGAACACCTATCCCTCGTAATAAGAGACTCAGATAGTTGGTAAGTGATAGATTGTTAATCAACCGCAATATTTGGTTGAAGTTGTAAATTGGGTTTTGGAACCGATTGTACCTTTAGGTGCCGCGGAGAGTATCGTGTTACGGATTCCTAATAAGGTGTGTAATCCCGTACCTTCTGTATATGGTGTAATCTCACACTTCTCTGAAATTTGTATGAAATATTCTATGAATCGGTCGAAATACCGAAGAAAAACTAAAAACCGGCATCTGTGATCACTCGAGCGTGCGTATGGTCGTAGTGGTAATCCTATTTTGTAATAAAATAGTTTCAATCGAAAACAGTGTCGTGTATTTGAAAAATCACGAAAAATAGAAGAAAAGAAATTACAAAGTGAATAAGATATCAAAATAAATATTACTGTGTCTATTTTAATATGGAAGAAACGGATAAGGAAAAAGAATTTTATATTCTGAGATATCTTAATTTTAGTGAGACTGGTTCTGAATGACTTCGAGGTATTCTGTTCTATCTTGGAGAAATTGTATAAAATTGTACAAAGTGAATTAAGAGCTATAATTGATATATATGGATTCCTTAGTGAACCTATTTTCAATAGAAACAAGTGAGAGCAGTATATGAAAAGCGTACAGTAAGATATTTGAGATTAAGGTAAGAGAGGTCAGAATCATTGGACAGTGAAACAAGGGAAACTTTAAGGAATAAACTGTACTAAATGGTTAAGATAAAGATTCTGGAAAAATTATAGGAGAAAGATATATGAGTCTAGTTTCAAGGAAAATTTATGGATTTAGATTTCGAGTTTTCTAACTCGAGTTATGGTCAAATTAGTCAGTATGACGTAGATGGACAGTTTCGATTTTATGCCCCAAATTAGTAGTTAAGCCTAGGTTGCGAAATTACCATAATACCCTTAGAGGGTAAATTACCGAAATACCCCTGGGTTGCGAGATTACCGAATTACCCTTAATGGGTAAGATTGCCAAATTACGAAAATGCCCTTGTGGGCCAAATTATGGAAATGCCCTTATTGGGCCGATTTGTAAAGTGTTAATGGGCCGAATTATTATATTGCCACTAATGGGCCGAAATATGAAATTGCTTAATGGGCCAATCTAATGATTTGCTATATGGCCCAAAATGTGATATTTGCTATATGGGCCAAAATGTGATATTTGCTATATGGGCCAAAATGTGATATGGGCCTGATTGTGATAATTGTTATAATGGGCCATAAAATTTGAAAAAAATATCTAAATACATTGTTGTGAATTGTTATGCATTATATACATGACTTGCATGGGTTAGGATAATGATGAAGAGAAGTTCTAGTAGCTTTGCTACAAAATGCTGGTGGCTTGTCCACAAATTGATATATGGCTTAATGCCCAGTTTGATATATGGCTTAATGTCCAGTTTGATATATGACTTAATGCCCAGTTTGGTGTGTTGGCGGGGTGGGTGACTAAAGCTCCCCACAGGTGTGTTGGTTGGTACGGGTGGTGTGTAGCGGATGGAAAACTAGGTTTGGTTTGGGAATTGCATATCATATGCATATTATATATATGATACATTTATATTATTGTAAACGGGCTTTGGCCCAAATAATTGCTTAATGAGATTTTGGCCCAGTGGACAACGGTAAGTGGGTTATACATTGAGTTCTTGTAACTCACCCCCCTTTCTCTTAACCCTTGTAGGTAACGCTTGATGATATGGACTTGGGCTATGGATGACTCGAGGGAGGCCATACTTTAGAAATGGTTTATTTGGACTTTAGACTTCTTCCTCAATTATTTTATCACTTTACTATTTTGGGTTAAATGTTGTAATAAGGCCTCTGGTTTATTTTATATTGCTTTATGTTTGACGTATTTTATATTTTGCTCAAATTGTTTTAAATGGGAAATTTTCTAAAAACTTAAATAAAGGTTTTCCAAAATCGATTAACAAATGGATTTCAAAATAAACTTTTACAAATATGATTTAACTCGAATTTTCTTTCAAATTATTAACGACATTTTCAAAAGTCACGGATTTAAAGTTTAATTCCTTGATTTGTGATTCATTAACCAATCTCTCAAAAATACTTGTATTTTATCAATGTTTCCGCAATGTTTCAAGATGCTTTTGCAACTTTTTTTCAAACGTCACATTTTCGTAAATCGTTTATTTCAAATATGCTTTTGCAACCAAAAAGGTTTATTAAAGATAATTATGTTTTCACGTAGACACAATTGCTTAAGTCTTTTGGGTTTTAACAAAGAGGCTGTAATTCTCAAACAAGTTTTTAACAATTGTAAAGATGGTTTTGAAAAACAATTCCATGTGGCACGCCAGATTCGGGCCTAACTTCTAGGCCGGGTTTGGGGTGTTACACAATACGACTGCGAGAGGAAGACCATTCTGTAATGTTGGAAATGTAAGTGGTGGTAGAGGTTCAACATGAGATACTGCTGTGAGATCTGAGGTTATAGCACCTCCCAGAACTTATGCTATCTGCGCTCGCGAAGAAGCATCATCTCCAGATGTTATTACCGGTACATTCTCTCTTTATGACACTGATGTAGTTGCATTGATAGATCCCAGATCAACTTATTCATATATATGTGTGAACTTAGTGTCTAGTAAGAATTTACTTGTTGATTCTACTGGGTTTGTTATAAAAGTGTCGAACCCCTTAGGCAAATATGTCCTGGTTGACAAAGGTTGCAAGAATTTTCCGTTAGTGACTCGGGGTTACTGTTTTATGGCTGATTTGATGTTGTTTCCGTTTGATGAGTTTGATATTATTTTAGGTATGGACTGGTTGACGTTGCATGATGTAGTAGTATATTGTAGACCAAAGACCATTGAGTTGAAATGTCAGAATAATGAAACTCTCCGAATCGAATCAAATGATTTGAAGAGTTTACTAGTTGTAATCTCGTCGATGTTAGCTAAAAAATATGTGAAAAAGGGATGCAATGCATATCTTGCATATGTACTGGACACAAAAGTTTCGGAAACAAAGATTTAATCAGTACCAGTTGTTTGCGAATATCTGAATGTGTTTCCAAAGAGTTACCAGGATTGCCATCGATCAGAGAAGTTGAATTTGGTATTGAATTAGTACTGGGAACAACACCGATATTGATAGCTCCGTACAAAATGGCTCCAATAGAATTGAAAGAGTTGAAAGCTTAGTTGCAAGAATTGACAGACAGAGGTTTTGCACGATCGAGTTTCTCACCTTGGGGTGCACCAGTGTTGTTTGTAAAGAAAAAGGATGGTTCTATGAGAATGTGTATATACTATCGACAGCTCAACAAAGTGACAATCAAGAATAAATATCCTCTGCCGAGAATAGACGATTTATTTGATCAGTTGAAAGGATGCAACAGTGTTTTCAAATATTGATTTAAGATCTGGTTATTATTAGTTGTGAGTTAAAGACTCAGATGTACCGAAGACAACATTCGGAATGAGGTATAGACATTATGAATTCCTTGTTATGCCTTTTGGATTGACTAATGCTTCTGCCATTTCTATGGATTTGATGAATTGGATTTTCAGACCGTATTTAGACAAATTTTTTTAACTATCAAGATTCATCACACTATCGCAATTATATATATGGCATGTATAGCTAGACTCACACGTGCTATATTAGTCCGAGAATCGACTAAACTGTAGCTCTGCTAACAATAAAATGTAACACCCCTAACCCATAACCGTCACTGGACTAAGGTTAAGGGGCATTACTAATCATTTCTGAACATTTCATATCATTTTACAACACAAAGTCAATCATCATTAAAACGTATCACACCATAAATATATAGTCCATTAACGAGGTCTTCAAGACCTTAAACACGTGTTAGAAAAGGGTCGGGATTAAACCAAACACATATGAAAACTTTTAGAATTTTAAAGATTTTTCAAAACTACAGTGGTCACATGCCTGTGTGAGTAGGCCGTGTGCCTTACACGGCCTCGGACACGCCCGTGCGTCCAATCGTGGCAAAACAGGGCATACATACTAACTTGTCCACACAGCCTGAGACACGCCCATGTGTCTCACCCGTGGTCGACACTGACTTGCACCACACGGCCAGTCACACGCCCGTGTGTCCAGCCCGTGTCAAGTCTGACTTGCATCAATTCACCACCCTGAATGACACGGTCGAGCCACACGCCCCTGTTCTCAACCGTGTGGGCAATTATAGGCCATTTTCAAGGCCAAACTTGCCGCTCACACTAAGGATCAATTACAAGCCTCAAATCACATGCTTTATACCCTAATTAGCAACCAAAACCTATCAATATATGCACCAATTGACCATCAACTATATGATTTATTATCATACTCAATTTCCATTCAAATAATCTATTCCAAATACCAATTTTAACATACCAAAGCATATAAGTCTATCATCATATAATTCCACAAGTTCATATTCAAACCACAATTCTTATAAACTAATTAAGCATGAAACATACCATACTCATAATTTTTATAGCTCATATTTAAGAACCAACATCATTCAACTTCCAAGCCAAATCACATGGCAAGGTCCAAACATTTCAAAACATGCCATATTAACTAGCCTATACATGCCATATTCAAATTTACAAATCTTTTAAAATACCAAAATAGATAGCCGATAGTGTGATTGAGTCGCTGATGATTCCCAGATCCGAGCTAGCTTTACTGACACTGTAAAACAGAGAAACACATCACACAGTAAGCTCTATAGCTTAATAAGTTCGTAATATAATACATATTACTCAATAATGCAATATCAATACATAAATAAACCATCACTTAGATAGATTCACAACTAAACACAATATCATCCTCAACCATATGCTCATTCATCCATCTATTCAACCATAAATAATATCATCAACCACATAGGTTCGAAACATACCTTTGCCAACACTTAGTTAACAAATGTTCTTGCTATTCAATGCTCGATACCATATTTCATTCGCTGTTCATTATCTCTTCAATTCAATTGCACACTTAGTGCCCAATTCATAGCCGAAACTTAAATAACATCGCACACTTAGTGCCTCAATATCCAACTGAACTTGATTCGGTAACGTACACATAGTGCTAATCAATATAATCAATACTTTCTCTATTTCGCACACACAGTGCCATTCATTACTATATAAATTCTATTCCGCACACTTAGTGCCATATTTCTCCATTCCACCTTTATAGTATTTCTAGTCAATAATCACATAGTTATTCATTTCATAGTATTTAACATAAATTTAGCAACACGTATTATATCCGAACTTATCTCAGATGTAGAAATACCGAAACTAGTCGATCAATCGAGTACTTTGTCTTAGCCTCGATCTCGATCCAAATCTCTCTTTTCTTGGTCTATACATATTCAAATTTAGCTCATTCAATCACCAATTCATTCAATTTAATCCAAACACACATATTTAGGGCATTTTACAAAATAGCCCTCACATTTTCACATTTTGACACTTTAGTCCCTATTCCATAAAATCATCAAATACACATAATTTCATTTCACCCATGCCTAGCTGAATTCTCCTTATCTCCATACAAGCCCACACATTTCATTTATTTCATATATTATTCCTCCAATTTCTTTTTTTCACAATTAAGCCCAAATTACTCAATTTCACTAAAAATTCAAAGATAAAATATGTTAATCTTTCACCTATCTTTCATATTTTATCATCAACTATCATAAAGCTCAAACATTCATCAATGGAATATCTCAAAATCACCATTAGATTCTAAAATTAAAGCATGGGCTAGTTAGAACACTAAGCAACAATCACAAAACGTAGAAATTATAAAAAACCGAGCTCAAAACATACCTCAATCAAGAATAACAATGGCTGAATATTTCAAGCCCTAGTTCTTTCTTTTTCTCCTTCAAATTCAGCTAATAAAAGATGATAATGGCCTTATTTTTCATACTTGTTTTATTTAATATACCTTATTTCATGTTTTACCATTTTGCCCTTTAATATTTCATTTAAATTTCCACCACCTAAAGCCCATTTTTGTCCATCCATTCTTTTAATGGTTCATTAACAACATAAGGACTTCTTACTTAGAAAGCCATCGCAAATAGACATTTTAACAATCAGCACATAGCTTTTGCATTTTATGTGATTAAGTCCTTTTACAAATTAAACACACAATCGATAAAATTTTCACATAGAACTTTCATACATGCTCAATCACATATTATAAACACAAAAAATAATATTAAAATATTTTTTTGACCTCAAATTTGTGGTCTCGAAACCATTGTTCCGACTAGGGTCTAAACCGGGCTGTTACACTTAGAATGGTCTGAGAAGTCTGAACAAAGTTTCGAACAGTTGAAAGCGTTATTGGCAGAGGCACCAATGTTAGTATAGCCCAAATCGGGTAAAAAATTTGTAATTTTCAGTGATGCATCATTGAACGGTCTGGGTTGGGTATTGATGCAGGAAGGCAAAGTACTAGCTTATGCTTGTAGATAGTTGAAACCGCATGAAAAGAATTACCCGACGCACGATTTTGAGTTGGCCGCCATTGTGTTTGCATTAAAGATTTGGTGACATCACTTGTTTGGTGAGAAATGCCACATTTATACATATCACAAAAGTTTAAAATATTTAATGACTCAGAAAGACTTGAATTTGGGACAACGAAGATGGCTTAAATTATTGAAAGATTAATTGTTTATCATCCCGGGAAAGCGAATGTAGTTACTGATGCTCTGAGTAGAAAGTCATTATATGTTTTGAGTGCGATGAATACATAGTTAGCTTTGTTTGATGACGGTTCGATTGTAGCTGTGTTGAAAGCGAGACCGTTATTTCTTGAGCAAATCGGTGAAGCCTAGAAATGTGATAAAGAATTGCAAGATAAATGAGTTTAATGTGAGTCAACTTCTAATTCAGAGTTTCAAATCAGATTTCATGATTGTTTGATGTTTCGAGGTAGAATTTGTGTACCAAGAAATCCCAAGCTTATTCAAAAGATTTTAAATGAAGCACATAGTGTTTGCTTATCCGTACATCAGGGAAGTACTAAAATGTATAATGATTTGAAACAGTTATACTGGTGGTCTGGCATGAAATGAGATATCTTAGAATTTGTTTCTAAATGTTTGATTTGTCAGCAAGTGAAAGCCGAGCATCAAATGCCTTCGGGTTTGCTTCAGCCTGTGATGATACCTGAGTGACATGCTGTAAAGTTACAATAGATTTTGTGTCAAGATTGCCCTTAACTCCGAAAAAGAAAGGTGCTATCTGGGTTATCGTTGATCGACTAACGAAATCTGCTCATTTCATAACGGTACGTACAGTCTTTTCACTTGATTGACTAGTTGAGTTGTATATCTTCGAAATTGTGAGATTGCACGGGGTACCTGTTTCTATTATTTCAGATAGAAATTCAAGGTTTACGTCACTGTTTTGGAAGAAATAGCAAGAAGCTCTGGGTACAAAGTTGAATTTTAGTATAGCTTAATTGCAAGAAGCTCTTGGTACAAAGTTGAACTTTAGTATAGCTTTTCATCCGTAAACTAATGGGTAGTCTGAACGAGTAATTCAGATTCTCGAAGATATGCTCCGATGTAGTGTTTTGGAATTTGAAGGCAATTGGGAGAAATATTTGCCGCTAGTTGAATTTGTGTATAATAACAACTTCCAATCGTGTATAAAGATGGCACCGTACAAAGCTTTGTATGGTCACAAATGTCGAACTCCATTGTACTAGACTGAGCTTAGCAAGAAACAGATTCACGGAGTTGATTTGGTTAGAGAAACCGAAGAGAAAGTGAAAATAATTCGTGACAATTTGAAAGCAACTTCAGATCGTCAGAAATCATATGTAGATTTAAAACGGAAAGATATTGAATTTCAGATCGGTGATAAAGTGTTTTTGAAAGTGTCCCCATGGAAGAAAATACTTCGATTTGGTCATAAAGGCAAATTGAGTCTGAGATTCATCGGGCCGTATGAAATCATTGAAAGAATAGGGCCAGTAGCATACCGACTATCTCTACCATCAGAGTTAGAAAAGATCCACAATGTGTTTCATGTATCAATGCTACATTGGTATAGATCTAATCCATCACATGTGATTTCTCCATCAGAGATTGAAATTCAACCTGATATGACGTACAAAGAAGAACCGATCAGAATTTTGGCTCGAGAGATCAAAGAATTGAGAAATAAATGTATAGCCTTAGTGAAAGTATTGTGGAAACGTCACGGAGGTGAAGAGGCTACATGGGAACTCGAGGAAGCCATGAGAAAACAATACCCTAACCTATTCACTGGTAAGATTTTCGGGGACGAAAATCCCTAAGGGGGAAGTTGTAATAGCCCATTTTTAGTCAAATCAAAACAGTGATTTTGGGACCACAAATTCGAAGTCAAAATATTTATTTTATTATTATTTTAATGTTTATAGCATGATTGAGTGAAAATTTCGTTAAGAAATTTTATCATTTGAATTGTCAATTTGAAGTGTAAAATGCATGTTCTTTTAGTTAAATGTGTCTATTAGCTATGGAACATTAAAGTGGAGATCCTTATGTTGTAACTAGACCATTAAAATGGTGGGTGGACAATTATGGGCATATATTATGTGATTTTTATGTTTTATAACCAAGGTTAATTTTGGTATTTAGTTATTAAGTTATAATAAATAAAAACAAAATCATAAAATGGGGTTCATATTTCATCTACAACTGAAATTGAAAGAAAAAAAAGAAGCCATTGTTGAGCTAGGTTCGGCCAACCTTATTTTGTCAATTGTAAGTCCATTTTGTCCCGTTTTTAATGATTCCTATGTTTTGTGATCGTTGCATCTAGTACTAGCTAGCCTAAAGACTAATTTGAAAAACTGTTAAAGATTTTAGATGATGCCATTAACGAATATATGAGTATTTTGATGTTTAATGATAGATTATGAATATTTGATGTTAGTTAAACAAGTTTTGTTAAATGATTTTTGGTGAAAATGCAAATTAGGGGCTAAATTGAGAAAGGTTGAATATGTGTGGTTGAAATGTGAAATAAATAAAAATTTTGGGCTGCTAGGGACATTATGGTAATTCAACTAGCATGGGTTTATTTGGAATTTCACTAATTTGTGATTTTATGCAATAAGGACTAAATTGTAAAAATGTGAAATGTTTAAGGGCAAATGTGTAAAATAGCCCTAATGTGTGTTTTAGACTAAATTGATTGAATAGTTGATTAAATAAGCTGATTTTGATTACTTATAGATCAAGAAAAGAGGAATACAGACTTAGACCGGGGAAAAAGCAAAGTAATTGAATAGTCAGCACGTTTCATCATTTCTGTACACGAGGTAAGTTCATATAATTGAACTTGAATGTGTAATTATTCAATTGATGGATGGTATTGAGATTTTATATATTTATTTAAATGTGATGAATTTGATTTAAATGTACGGTTTAAGTCGATGAGATACTGAATAAGACCATAGCTGGGCTATGGCAATCGAATAGTAAGACCATAACCGGGTTAAGGCATGTGGATGTTAAACAACGACAGGGCCTTGGCAATGTATGTGTAAGACCATAGTTGGACTATGGCATCAGAAAAATTGATGTGCTTATATCTTAAGCAATTATAAACTCGAAGTGATTCGATAAGCGTATTGGTGATAATAGATATGTATCAGTACAGGTATGTAACGAAAATTATTTGAATGATGAATTAAAAGAAGATGAGAACTTATGAGTTACTTTGTAGTTAAACTTTATGTTATCTCATTGACTGAGGTTTTAATTGCAAATTATGTATCTATTTGGAACTATTAATGAATGATGTTGATTATTTCATATATACATACGAACTTACTAAGCTTTATAGCTTACTTTGTTTATTTTCTTCTATGTTTTATAGTATATCGAAGCTAGCTCGAAACCGGGGATTGTTAGAAACTTCATCACACTATCGGACATATATTTTGGTACTTTTGAGTTGTGTATATATGGTATATAGCATGTATAGGCTTTGGTCATTTTGGTGTGCTTCATGGAAATGTATTTTGAGCTATATGAGGTAGCTTATGGAAATTGTGTGGTTTGTTGTGTATATTGCCATGTGTTATGGTTGATGTTGAATTATGATACTTAAATGTTTATTATGGTATGAGGTATTTATTTGGTTAAGATATGTTTAATGTGGATTGGTTTTGGATGAGGAATTAGATGTATTATATTTAGTAAAGTAGGTTGAATTGATAGGTATTTGAATACGTAAGTGGAACTAAATTGAGTATTGAAATGGTGGAAATGGATATAGTATGATTTGTGTATTGGTTGATGACTTTTGGCTGCTTATTTGTATCTTGAATTGGTACCATTTGGGTTATGTACGTAAATGCAAAGATGGGTGGCCAATTGGCTTGGTAAATAGCCTATTTTTGTCCACACGGGCGTGTGTCTCAGCCGTGTGTGACACACGGTCAGGTTACACGACCGTGTGTTCCCTGGTGTTGAATTTAAAATGAAGTTAGTATACTCCACATGGTCTCACACACAGGCGTGTGATCGTCCGTGTGGAACAAGTCAGTATACCCCCTAATTGGAACACGGCCTAGCACACGGGCGTGTGACTTGGCCGTGTTGCATAAGTCAGAACACCCTACAGGTTTGGCATGACCTAATACACGGTTTGGTACACGGGCGTGTGTGGCCACTTCGAAGGGCACACGGACAAGACACACGGACGTGTGGTTGGCCGTGTGACCCAAGTCAGTATGTACTCCCTATTTTCACACGGCCTGTGACACGGGCGTGTCTGGTGGCCATGTGTCTAGTCACATGGGCGTGTGTCCTCTGTTTGAAGCAAAAATTTTCTAAGTCTCACAAAAATTTCCCGAGCTATCGGTTTAGTCCTAAACCATTTCTAAAGCATGTTTAAGGCCTCGTAGGCTCGATTAATGGACACTATCATTGGTTGTGATTGAATTGTATTTGATATGATAAATTTTATGTGAAATGTATGTTTATAAGTGTTGTAAGTCCGGTAGTGCTTCATAACCCTATTCTGATGTTGAATACGGGTGAGGGGTGTTACATCCTACTTCATCTTAGTGATGGTTTTGTAGACTTGCTTGTAACATCCTGAATTTGAGCCTAGTAGAATTGGGCCCAATGGGCCTTAGAAGCAGTAGCGTTTAAAATTGTTGAAGAATAAGAGAGTGGCTTTAGTGCAAGTTAGACCTATTAGGTGAGTGATTTTGGAAGGTCAGGGGGTTCTTTGAAGTCCCGGGATCAAACTTTGGCTTTAGCGAAATTTTGGTTTTAGGTGGAAAAAACCTTGGGAGTTAGTAGGTAGGCTTTAAGAATAAAATATGGAGAAAAATGACCCAAGTGGAGTGTGTGGTGTAGTGGCAAAGTGGCGCCACATAAGAGGCAAGGGGATGACGCCATAAGGGAGGAAGGAGGTCCAAGGTTCAAGTCTTGGCTCTTGCATTTTGGTTTTGTTTTTACATGGACCTTAGAATTTGGCTATAGATTTAGATTTAGTTGCGCATGTTTTAAGAAACAAGGGGAGCTTGTGGCTTAGTTTCAAGTGGCGTGAATTGGTTGATGGGAGAGCCTGGGTTCGAATCTCATGAAAAGCAAGGGAGTATTTATTTTGAGAATTGGACGACAAGAGTTTGAGTTGGATTTAAACTCTGCTATCAGAAGGATCCCATATCGGAAAGATACAAAGAAGGAAGGTGAGAAGCTAGCTATATATGGAGCATTCTATGATAGGAGGAAGGATACCTTGGAGGGCGTTTGGGCTCAAGAGTGGCCGGAGCGCAGATTAGCACCAGATTCCTATCAGGTGTGTATTCTCTCTACTCTAGCTGTAAAGCAGCAAATGCCGAAATGCCAATCATTCGGTGATAGTAGCCACACGAGCGTGCGAGAGCATGTGTGGGGGCTTTGACCCAATAGTTGAGGTCAATCAGTAGTATTCTTGTGGGTTAGGGTTGCTTGGGCCGCGATGGGCCGAAGTGGGCCCAATGGGCCTGTGGGCCTATATCAGTAAATTGTATGATTGTGTAGTATAGAATAGACTAGACTAGGTGAATCTCATATACGTGGCTAGATTTGTGCTAGGTGGGCCTCACGAGCATGTGGGCCCGAATGGGTCGAAATCGGGTTTTAGGCCCAATAGTCCGGTAACGACTGAAAACGGTAACCGAGTCGCTCGGGGCGACATTGGGCCTTCGGAGAGGCCATTACAGGTGCGAAATTATTGAAATACCCTTGGCAGGGTAAATTACCAAAGTACCCCTGGTAAATTAGAAAAATACCCTTGGGAGGTAAAATTACGGTTATACCCCTAGAGGTTGACTAGCATGGTTATGTTGCAACTTGTTATTTGATTATGATGGTAATTCATTTCATATGTTATATTTGATATATGTTTTGCATACATGACATGCCGCATACACGAATTATTATGTCATGACATGTTGCATGGGATTAGGATATGATATTGATGAAAGGAGAAGGGTTTATCGGTGACTCTGTCACACTATTTCGATGGCTTGGTGCCTTATTGTAATCGGTGACTTGGTCACATATTTATCGGTGGCTAGACCACATTATATCGACTTTGAGCAGCGTGACTGTTAGCATGGCTGCCAAAGAGGAGTGTAGAGGATAAAGGGTTGATTATAGAAATCCCCACAGGTGTGTTGAGGATGGATATATGGAGGGAGTGTAGAGGATGAACCCTTAGGTTGGGTTGGGTTGCATTGCACTCATTATTGATATGCCATGACATTACGGCTAAGGCCCAATATAGTTCTGTGGGCTTAGGCCCAGTTATCGCTGTAAGGGGAATTGCACACTGAGTTTTTGTAAACTCACCCCCTCTTTTTAAATGTTTCAGGTAATCGCTAGTTGCAGATTTGGGGCCGAGGTGGACTTCGAGGTGGCCATGTAGTACTTCTTTCGTAAATTCGTTCTCCTTATTTAAATTTTACTTTTAATTTGGGATTTTGTTATGTAATAAGGCCTCCAGGATTTTATGATTTGGGTTGTGACTTATTGCGATTATTATATTTTATGAAACGCTTAATACGCAGTTTTTTTCTAAAATTGTAAACAACCTTTTTTTCGTAACACTAGCAAATGGTTTTCAACTTATAAACATTAAAACTCGGGATTTTTAAACAGTCGCGAAGTTTCTTTAACACAACCTTTCCATGTGACATACCAGATCCGATCGTAACGTTTAGACCGGGTTTGGGGTGTTACATTGCTTGCCCAAGTCTTGCTGTTGCGAAAGGAGAATGCCCTGTTCTGGGTGGAAGTTTTGCTTCAAAATGTTGTCTTGAAACCGATCCTTGGACGCTTTCGTTAAAAAGATCATCGACTCCTTTTTTTCATTGGCTAGGAGGATTCCGATTCACGAACTGCAGTTGCAGGGGATGAGTGTTCTTCAACAGGCTTGGTGACTTTCTTGACTGATCCTCTTGTGCATGCCATATTTTGTTTATTTTGTGGAGTGAAGATGGTTTAAAGTTGTAAATGTACGAGCTTGGTGAAGAGGAAGTGAATAAAAATGGCTGCTTTGTATGTGTTACAGTTGGCACAGTGAAGATGTAACAGTCCGGTTTATACCCTAGTCGGAACAGTGGTTTCGAGACCACAAATCCGAGTTAGTATAATAATTTAATATTATTTTTTGTGTCTATGATATATAATTAATCATGTGTTAAATTTCCGTAAGCTAATTTGTCTGTTCATGTATTTAATTTGACAAAAGAATTGAAGCGCATTAAATGTGAAAGTTGTATGCTATATGTTAAAGAGCCTATGTGTTGTGGCTTTTATGAGTTGTGGTCTTATGTGGAAATTGAACCACTAATTATTTAGTGGATGAATATGGTAAAAAATGACCTTATATGATAGGTTTTATATATTTTGTTTTAATGGGTAATTTTGGAAATGGATTAATATGTATGCTATAATAATTATACGGATAAAACATGGCCATTAGTTTATCCCCTTTTGGCCGAATATTACCAAAGAAAAAGGAAGAACAAGAGCTTTAAGGGTTTCGGCTATTTCAAGCTATAATTTAGGTATGTTTTGGCTTTAAATTTTTGATGATTTTTATGTTTTTGAGATTGTTGCTTAGTCTACTATCAAGCCCATGTATTAATTTTGTGAATTGATGATGTTTTTGTAAAATGCCATTGATGATA
This sequence comes from Gossypium bickii, assembly GCA_025503065.1. Classification (NCBI taxonomy): domain Eukaryota; kingdom Viridiplantae; phylum Streptophyta; class Magnoliopsida; order Malvales; family Malvaceae; genus Gossypium; species Gossypium bickii. The sequence continues at coordinate 89,411,826 of CP106711.1, forward strand.
TGTTTAGCTTTGAGATGAGTTTAGTTGTTAAACGAAAGATTTGAGCTAGATGAACATACTTTGTTCTTGAAGTTTTGATGAATTTAGCTAATTAGGGCTAAATTGAGAAAATAGCAATTTGAGGGACTAAATTGCTAATTTGATGGAAAATATGGGCTTGTATGATATATATGTACATTCGGCTAAGCATGATTGTGGGTTGATTTTATGAATTTGGTGTTTTGAGAAAAATGGACTAAATTGATAACTTGTGCAATTATGAGGGTTAAATTACAAATATCCCTAAATGTGTGTATTCGGATTGAATTGAATGAGTTAGTGAATAAAAGGGTTAATTCTGAATATGTTTAGATCAAGAACTGAGGAAAACGGACTTAGATTATGGGAAAGCGAAATTAACCAGGTAGCCATTTTTGTTTCAACTAAACCGAATCCGAGGTAAGTCATTATGCAAATAAACGTATTAGTAATGAATTATGTGTATTCCTATGACTATTTCTATAGATGAATGGTTACGATATGATTTGTATATGAATTCCGAGATAAGATCGATATAGTGACAATGTTCGAGAAGTCCCGTACGAACCTAGGAATAGATAGGATTAGCTATGTCATGACATAGGTATCTGTTCTGTTTTATCATGTAAGACCACGTCTGGAATGTTGGCGTTGATTTGAGATTTCATGTAAGATCTCTTCTGGGACGTTGGCATCAATATGAGCTTTACGTGTAAGACCACGTCTGGGACGTTGGCATCGATATGAGCTTTACGTGTAAGACCATGTCTGGGACATCGGCATTGTATTGATTCGTGTAAGACCCTGTCTGGAATAGTGGCATCGATATCTAAGTGCATATAAGACCTCGTCTGGGACGTTGGCATTGTACGACTATTCCGAGCTTTCAGAGTATCCTACTAGATTCCTAACGGTTCAACGGGCAAGTTTGTGATACGAATTGAAATTTCGAGCTAAGAACAAATACGTGAATGTATGTTCGTTTCAGGTACATTTCAAATGTACACTAAATGTGTATAAAAAGGTAAGTACCTAAGTGATTTGTTATTTGAGGAAATGTACAATTGAATATGAGAATGTGAATGAGATACAAGAATAGTTATGTAAGAGATTTATGTATACATGTGATTCTTGAATTGATGAATGTGGAAAATATGGCCAATGATATGGTTTAATGCATATATGTGAGAAATACACTATGAATAGGAAATGTGCCAATGTTTCTATATGCTTTAATGTTTTACATGTTAAGTTTATTTGTATTATGACTTACTAAACTTTTGGAAAGCTTACTTTGTGTGTGCGTTTTCTCTGTTTAGTAGGTCGTCAAAGTTACTGAAGGCTCGGGACCGCCAAGGATCGTCATCACACTATTCAACTTGTTTTTGGTACATTTTGGATATATATATTTTGCTAGACATGGCATGTATAGGCTAGTCTTTTGTATTTCTAAATGAAGGGAATTTAGCCATGTGATTTGGCTAGTTATGTGTTGGTATTATGTTTTAATGAATGTGTTATGTGAAGTATACTTTGGTATGGTTGAAGCATGTGAATTGGTCAAGTTTTTGGGTAAGCATTTGAATGAATTATACTTGATTTACATATGTTTTTGGTCTTGGAAGTTGGCATGGTTGAAATGGATATTGAATGTATTGATAGAATGGTTGTTTTGGTGTGTTATTGGTTGATAAATATGCATGAGAGGTGTTGGTATGTTGCTTGTAGGTAAAACCCAATTGGGTGGAATTTTGGCCTTGAAAATGGCCTATAATGTCACACGGTCGTGGCACACGGGCGTGCCTAGTGACCATGGGCTAAGTATATAGCTAGCATAAGAGTACACGACCTTGGCACACGGACGTGTCTGCTGTCTAGTAGCCGTGTACTTTTTGACAGGATCGACCACGGCTTGAGTACATGGGCGTGCTTAGTGGCCATGGAAGATAAGTCAGTTTCGACCACGGAGAGGACACACGGGGGTGTCTAGCAGCCGTGGGAGGCACATGGCCTGCCCTCACGGGCGTGTAACCCCTGAAACTTAGAAAAGTTTTAAATTTTCGAGAATGTCTGTATGTGTTTCGGTTTAGTCCTGACCCAGTTTATAAGCATGTTTTAGGTCTCGTTGACCGTATTAAGGGACACTATGTTTGAGATTGATGGATGAATGCATGAACTTCTAAAAATGTTTTCGATCGGTCTGGTAATGCCTTTAACCCTAGTTCGACGCCAAATATGGGTTAGGGATGTTACATGTCGTTGGTATCGGAGCTACGATTTAGTCGATTCTTGGACTAACGTAGCATGTCAGAGTCTAGCTATACATGCCATATATCTGAACTGTGATAGTGTGATGAATCCTGACATGTAAAAAAAATGTAATTTTCGTACAGTAATGGATCTCGAAAGAGCCGTAGCTGTCGACGTAGAAAGTAATGTGCCTGCTCCCACACAAGGGACAGCGCCCTCTGATTTGAGACCGGCTACAAGTGGTCAAGAAGGAGAAGCTAAACAAGCTTTCTTCCAGATGATGAGTGAGTGGTTCACTCAATTTGTAAAGAATAACCCGACTATTTCACAACCCCCGCCCCCGGTTAATTCCCCTTAAACATCTGATATACCTCTGACTGCAAATATAAATCCATGGAATAAGCCTCCAGTTGACAAGATCCGCAAGTATGGGGTTGAAGAGTTCCGAGCTACTAATGATGATGATGCTGAAAAAGCTAAGTTTTGGTTAGAAAACACAATCCAGGTATTTGATGAGATGTCTTTGACTTCAGAAGAGTGTATAAAGTGTGTTGTGTCATTACTCTGAGATGTAGCTTATCAATGGTTGAAAACTTTGATTTCTGTTGTTCCGAATGAGCGAGTTACATGGGACTTCTTTCAGATTGAGTTCCGAAAGAAATACATCAGTGAAAGATTCGTCGATCAGAAAGGAAAGGAATTTTTGGAACTAAAACAGGGTCGAATGACTGTTTCAGAATATGAACGAGAGTTCATGAGACTGAGTCGGTATGCTCGAGATTGTGTATCATCTGAAGTGATAATCTGCAAAAGGTTCGAAGATGGTCTTAATGAAGACATTCATTTGTTAGTCGGGATTTTAGAAATAAAAGAGTTCGTTACACTCGTTGATCGAGCATGCAAAGCTGAGGCACTCGGGAAAGATAAAAGAAAAGCTGAGTTTGAAGCTCGAGATATGAGAAAGAGATTTTTAGAGTAAATCATTTCAGTCTGCTCCGAAAACATTCAGAGATAATCAAAGTCATTCTAGAGATAATATGGGACAGTCGAATAGAAATAAATCTAGACCGCAAATGAGTTCTAAAACTCCAGCAACTTTAGTGGCTAGCGTTGGTAATGCTCGATATTGAGAGACCTGAATGTAAATATTGTGGAAAAAGGCATCTGGGAAGCTGTAGATTAAATGACAGAGCTTGCTTCAGATGTGGATCACTTTATCATTTTATCCGTGATTTCCCTGAGTCTGTTGAACCAGAGATTGTCTAGAATTTGAGATTTGATAATGCATCTGTGAGAGGTAAACCTTCGAAGAATGCAAGTGATAAACTGTAATTATAACATATTATAATCCCGCATTTAGCTTACTTTTGGATGATTTATTCCCTGATTTATATAAAAGGTGCTTTTAATCATTTCTTTTTATGACTTATACCCAGGAAAGCACCCGAGGATGAAAAGAACATAAAACGGGCCCAAAACAGAGTAAATCGGCCTTAGCATGAAATTGACACGGCCTGGCCCAAATCCCACACGGCCGTGCCTCGCCGATCACCTAGAGTACGGCCTAAGCCCCAACTTACACGGCAGTGCCTCAAGCTAGAAATCTGAACACGGTTTGAAGTTGATCTATACGAGCGTGTGCCATGGCCGTGCCCCTATCACTGGAAAGAGAAATTTTAGTCGGAAAAGGATACTTAGGGAGAAAGAATCACATTCCAAGAACCTATATATACCCCCTAAGTACCACCTTTGAGAGGGCGTCAAGCTAGGCCAAGGAGCCAAGCCAGAAAGGTCAGAATTGTGGGAATCGCTCGAAGTTAGCCAGTTGATCCATCCCAAGAAGCCGGAATTATATTCAAGATGGCAGATTTCTTTTTCAATTCCTTCAGGGAGTTTTAGGGATTTCTTATGTTTTGTTTTATCTTTTCTCTTGAGATGTTTTCTTATTTTGTTATGAACTAAACCCCTCAGATACCTAAAGGGGATGAAACCTAGATGAATCTTATTATTTGATTTCTGAGTTATATGATAAATAAATAGTTTGTTCTTAATTATGCATGCTTAATCCAAATCTGATGTGCTTAGGTGGAGAAGGAATAGACCCTGCTTAAGAGTAGATCTAGCATAATTAAGTGGAGTTGATCGCACGCCTAGAGATAGGGTGACGAGATTTTGCCGGATTAGGGTGAAACCTAATATAGGAGTCCATAAATCGATTTACTGCTATTCTAGGGAGTTATTATAAGAGAACTTGAGTTCCACTAATTAACCTAGGGTTAGATGTTATTCGCCTCGAGAGAGGGTTTAATATATTTTAGAGAGTCTTACGGATCAAACTAAGTAAATAAATCATGCAGTTCAGGGTTTAATAACGAGTGAAGTCTAGGTGGATTCTTCCTGAGGGTATCGTCTTGATCAACTGTGTTTTTCCTAAAAGTTATTTTCCCAATTCGTTCTTTTTGTCTTTGTGTATTAACTTAGCAGTCGTTTAAATTAGTTTAAAGTAACTTCACTTTATTTTAGGCTAAATAATAAAAAGAAAGTTAGTATTAGTACTTTTAGTTCCTTTGGGTTCGACAATCCGGTCTTGCCTAAGCTATACTACTGTTCGATAGGTACACTTGCTTTTAATCATTGTCAAAGTTAGTCTCTAGGTTCGATCATATTCTTTATAAATTTTAAAGCTCTGATTTCAGTGATCAAGTTTTTGGCGCCGTTGCGGGGGAACTAAAATATTAAGAAAACTCTATTTTTATTACTTTAGCCATTATTTTTTATTATTTACCAATTTATTTTTGTTTTTAGGTTAAAGTTTAATTTTGCTAATTTTTCTTTCCTTCTTTTTCTTTTCAAGTATCTCTAGTTTATGACTAGAAGGAACCCGAGAGGACCTTTAGTATACGACAATGATATTGAAGCTACCGCTTGTAGGAATCACCGAGAAATCAGGCGAGCCCTAAACTACACAGAGGAGAATCAAGAAGATAGATCCAATCCTACTGAAGGGATGGACGAAACTATTCCACAACCACATGATGTGGGGGAATGCAATGCTCCACGTACTATGTTGGATTATGCTAAACCACATTTAACAAGAGCAGAATCAAGTATTGTTAGGCCCGCTATAGCTGCTAATAATTTTGAATTAAAACCTAACACAATACAAATGATTCAACAATTTGTTCAATTTGATGGTTTGCAGGACGAGGATCCAAACACTAATATAGCTAACTTTTTAGAGTTCTGTGATACCTTCAAAATAAATGGCGTTTCTGATGATGCAATACGTCTTCGGTTATTTCCCTTTTCATTAAGGAATAAAGCCAAACAGTGGTTAAACTCGTTACCACGAGGGTCAATCACTACATGGGAAAAAACGACCGAAAAATTTTTATTAAAATATTTCCCACCGGCCAAAACGGCCAAATTACGGAATGATATCTCTTCTTTTGTGCTGATGGATTTAGAGACATTATACGACACATGGGAGAGATACAAGGATCTCTTGAGAAGGTGTCCACACTGTGGTTTACCCTTGTGGCTACAAGTCCAAACATTCTATAACGGTGTAAACCCCTCAACTAGGCAACTAATCGACTCAGCCGCCGGTTGAACCCTGAACAACAGAACTCCTGAAGCAGCGTACGAGTTCATTAAAGAGATGTCACTAAATAATTATCAGTGGCAAGTTACAAGGACGAAACTAACAAAATCAGCCGCAGCTTTCAACATAGACACAATAACCATGCTATCAACACAGATGGAGTTAATGAATAAAAAGCTTGAGAATTTGTGTTCTTCACATGTACATCCAGTAATGCAGTGCGACGCAAGTGGAACTGTGGTGAATTCTGAGTACCCACCCTACCAACTGGAAGCAGAAAGCGAACAGATGAACTATATAGGTAATAATTTCAGATCCAATAATAATCCTTATAGTAATACTTACAATCTAGGTTGGAGGAAGGGGAAGTCAAGGAAATCAAAGACAACAACCTCCTCAAAACTTCCAAAATCAGCCCTATCTACAAGAGAAAAAACCAACCCTCGAGGAGATGCTGACAAAATTCACGACAGATACAGAAAAATGTTTCCAAGAAACAGAGAGAACACTTAAAGATGAACGGGCGTCAGTTGAAAAACTTACTGAGTCATTTGGGGAGCTCACTAAGTCGATTGGACTACTTACTGGGATGATTTGTGAATTACGGGCATAAATTTTTTCTAAAGGAACAAAACAAGTAAAAGCAGTTACACTAAGAAGTGGGAACGAATTAGTCGAACCAAAGAAACAAATCCTACACGAAGATAACAAAGCAAGAGATGAGGGAGTTGAGGATGTAAATCCAGTACGCAAAGAAAGTGAACCACCAATCCCATATCTAGAAAAGTTAAAAAACGAACGATTAGATGCCCAATACAGTAACTTTCTTGAACTTTTTAAACAAATACATATTAACTTACCTTTTGTTGAAGCCATTTCACAGGTGCCGAAGTACTCAAAATTCTTAAAGGAACTCCTGACGAATAAAAGGAAGCTTGAAGAAATGTCGACGGTGGAACTTAATGAAGAGTGCAGCCATCCTCCAAAAGAAGTTACCAACCAAATTAAAAGACCCGGGAAGTTTTACTATCCCTTGTTTAATTGGTAGCTTAAATATTAAAAAAAGCACTAGCTGATCTAGGCGCCAGTATTAATTTAATGCCTTACAAAATGTTTAAACAACTAGATCTCGAGGACCCAAAACCCTCTAGGATGAGTATTCAGTTAGCAGATAGATCCGTTAAATATCCTAGAGGAGTTATCGAAGATGTCTTGGTGAAAATTGATAAATTCATTTTCCCTGTTGATTTCGTTGTGTTAGACATGGATAAAGACATTAATGTTCCCTTGGTTTTAGGGCGTCCCTTTTTAGCTACTGCTAGAGCCGTTATTGATGTAGGTGACGGTAAACTCGCGTTAAGGATAGGCGATGAAGAAATTATTTTTCAAATATATATGATGCCATGCGTTTTCTAAAGAGCAAGATGATTCCTGTTATTTTGTTGATACTACTGATCATATCATTCAAAATTCATTATAGGAAATCATACATGACGACACGATGGAACTGTGCCTAACTCAAGAAGAGGGGGGAAGAAGATGAAGGCGATGAGTTGAATCTGAATACATCGTTATTCAGACAAATAAAAGAAGAAAGCATTGAAAATGATGACGAAATAAAACAGAAATCCTCCATCGATGAGCCACCCAAATTGAAATTAAAACTGTTGCCAAAACACTTAGAATACGCATTCCTCGGGGACAATTCTATGCTACCAGTAATTATCTCTTCAGAACTAGAACCAAAGGAAAAAGAGGAGTTGATAAAGGTACTAAGAGAACACAAAAAAGCCATAGCTTGGAAAATCTCTGACATTAAGGGTATAAGACCCTCGTTCTGCACGCACAAATTAATGGAAGAAGAATACAAGCCGTGTGTGCAACCCCAGAGACGGCTAAACCCCAACATGAAAGAAGTGGTCAAAGCAAGATAATTAAACTTCTAGATGCAGGAATAATTTATCCTATTTCCGACAGCACTTGGGTAAGTCCTGTAAAGGTAGTTCCAAAGAAAGGTGGAATGATGGTGGTACCCAATAAAAAGAATGAGTTAATTCCCACAAGAATAGTTACAGGTTGGAGAGTCTGTATAGACTATAGAAAGCTGAATAATGCCACCAGAAAAGATCACTTCCCTCTGCCCTTCATAGATCAAATGCTAGAAAGACTATCTGGGCATATGTACTACTGTTTTTTGGACGGACTTTTCGGCTACTTCCAAATCCTTATAGCTATTGAAGACCAAGAGAAGACAACATTTACATGCCATAAGGTACATTTGCTTATCGTAGAATGCCTTTTGGATTATGTAATGCTCCTGCTACTTTTCAGTGTTGTATGTTGGCAATCTTTGACGAACTCGTAGAAGACATCATGGAGGTATTTATGGATGATTTCTCGGTATTAGGTAATTCTTTCCATCTTTGCCTTGAAAATTTAAAACGAGTTCTAATGAGATGTGAGGAAACAAACCTTGTTTTGAATTGGGAAAAATGTCATTTTATGGTTAGATAAGGAATTGTGTTAGGACATAAGATTTCTAGTAAAGGGATTGAGGTAGATAAAGCAAAGGTTGAAACCATAGAAAAACTACCTCCCCCTAGTTCTGTTAAGGCTATTAGAAGCTTTTTAGGACATGCAGGGTTCTATAGAAGATTTATTAAAGATTTTTCTAAAATAGCTAAGCCTTTGACAAAATTACTAGAAAAAGATGTTCCTTTCAATTTCAATCAGGAATGTTTAGATGCATTTAATGTCTTTAAGGATAAATTAATAAATGCTCTGATTATAATTGCACCTGATTGGAACTTACCCTTTGAACTAATGTGTGATGCAAGTGATTTTGCAGTAGGTGCAGTTTTGGGAAAACGAAGAGACAAGCATTTTCAGCTAATTTACTACGCTAGCAGAACATTAACACCCGCACAATAAAACTACACCACCACAGAGAAAGAATTGTTAGTCGTAGTTTTTGCTTTTGATAAATTTAGATAGTATCTAATATTGTCTAAAGTTGTCGTTTACACTGACCATTCAGCTCTTCGTTATCTTTTAAACAAACCTGATGCAAAATCTAGACTCATACGATGGATTTTACTCTTACAGGAATTTGACTTGGAAATACAAGATAAGAAGGGAGCTGAGAATCTTGCAGCGGATCACCATTCTAGACTTGAAAATCTACATACCAAAGAGCTCGATGAAAGTGAGATAAACGATTCATTTCCCGAAGAACAACTCTTTTCTATAATGCATTCTGAGGTACCATGGTTTGCAAATATTGTGAATTATTTAGCAGCTAACATCTTGCCAAAAAAACTAACACATCACCAACAGAAGCGATTCTTTGCTGATGTGAAAAATTATTTTTGGGAAGATCCCTTTCTTTTCCGCATATGTGCAGATCAGGTAATTCGAAGATGCGTTACAAAAGTAGAAGCAAACAAAATCCTGGAACATTGCCATTCGGGACCTTGAGGAGGACACTACTGATGGTATTAAGACAAAGACACAAAATACTCAGATCGAGTTTTTATTGGCCCACTCTATTTAAAGATGCCAATGGTATGTTACCTCGTGTGATAGATGCCAAAGAACGGGTAATATTTCTAAACGTGATGAAATGCCTCAAACATATATGTTGTCATGTGAAATATTTGATGTATGGGGTATTGATTTTATGGGACCATTCCCTAGTTCATTTGGAAACAAGTACATCCTAGTGGCAGTTGATTACATGTCAAAATGGGTAGAAGCAAAAGCTTTACCTACCAATGATGCTAGGGTAGTAATTAAATTTCTCAAGAAACTGTTTTCCCGATTCGGGACACCTAGAGCCATCATTAGTGATAGGGGTACTCATTTCTATAATACTCAATTTGAAAAAGTTCTAAAGAAATATGCGCAGATACCACGGAGATGACCACCCCATATCACCCTCAAACCAGTGGGCAAGTTGAGGTAGCAAACCGAGAACTTAAACGCATCCTAGAAAAAACGGTTGAATCAAATAGAAAAGATTGGGCATTAAGGGTTGACGATGCTTTATAGGCCTATAGAACAACATTTAAAACACCTCTAAAACTTGTATACAGGAAAAGCTGTCATCTACCATTCGAATTAGAACACAAAGCTTTTTGGGCAATAAACTTTTTGAATTCTGATCTCAAAGTTGCAGGAAAGAAAAGAATGATGCAGATAAACGAGCTAGACGAATGGAGAACTGAAGCCTATGAGAATTCAAAACTATACAAGGAAGCAACAAAGCGACGCCATGATGCTCGTCTCAAGAGATCAAAACAATTCGAAGTAGGGAACTTTGTCCTGCTATACAACTCAAGGCTTAAACTATTCCTGGGAAAGCTGAAATCAAGATGGTCAGGCCCATTCATGATCAAAACAATTTTTCCATATGGCAGAATCGAGGTAACTCATCCCACTAAGGGCACATTCAAGGTAAATGGTCACCGACTCAAAATTTATAATGGTGCAGATTTTGGAGATATGAGAGAGGAGCTTCTGCTCTATGAACCTTCTTCTAGAACCGAAAACAGGGAAAGTCTAGCTTAAGGCTATAAACAAGTGCTTCTCGGGAGGCAACTCGAGCACTAACTCACTAACAATTTTCATTTTTATTTAACTTCTGACTCCACACTAAAATTAGTCTAATAGAAGTTCAGGTTTTTAAACACGGCCTGGCACACGGGCGTGCCAATGGCCGTGTGCAAGACAGGGGACGAACCACGGGTGTGCTAGTAGCCGTGCACAAACAGGGAAAAATTTCTTTGTCCAACACGGGTTGCAATACCAGACCACGTCCGTGCTATCTACCCGTGCGAGGTCACGGACTTGTCAAGCACGGGCTGAACACGCCCGTGCCGTATAACCGTGTGAAGCTACTGACTTATACACCACAGGAAGAACACGCCCGTGTCTAACAGCCGTGCGAGGTTACTGACTTGTTAAGCACGGGGCAAACATGCCTGTGCCCGAAGATCGTGTGGAGATACTGACTTACCACACACGGACTGAACACGCTCGTGCCTGATGACTGTGCGGACATACTGACTTGTCCAACACGGACGTGTCCATGTAACCCTGAACATGCCCAATTTTTAAAATCACGAAAAGCACAGGCTATTTAAAACTCTACACGGGCGTGGCAATTACCCGTGCCCCCACTCCTAGTTAAACAAATTTAACCGTTCACCCCCTCACATCAACCCTAATCAGATTTCTTAGCCTCCTTCCTCCCCAATCCAGCCATACCCATATCCTCAACCCCTCCCAAAACTCTTCCCCTTGCCATTCTCTCCAAAACCCTTACAAAAACCACCCACATGCCCTTGCCACAGCCATGCTGCAGCAGACCACGCCCTCTCCACAGCCGTGCACCTGCAGAAATATCAACAAGCACCACCGTGCTCTGCCCGTGCTTGATTGTCTCACACCATCACAACCCCTAGTTCCCTTCATTACTTCAATTTCTTGACTTAAAGCTTGATACCTTTCATGTCATTTTGCTCTATTTTTACTTTTATTTAGTATTAAGTATGATTTATATTTAGGAACTTATCATGAATACTTAGTAAAAATTGTGATGAATTGGTTGCTATTTACCGATTGACTTCATTTTAGGAATAAACTCTTGCATTTTTGATACATTTCTTTGTTTGAAATAATCACTGCCATCAAATAATTTCTGATGACTCTTCAAATTTTACTTGATTTAGTGTGGGATTTTCTAGCTATTGTTGAGGTTTGATCAAAAGAACTTGCTTTCTATTTGATTATTTTTCTCAAGAACCATGTCATCATACGACCAAAATGATCCTCAACCACCCCGAGCAAGAAAAGAAAAGGGCCCGGATCATCCTCCGCAAGTGCCTCTTCCGAGCTTCGACACCCATTCCTTAGATTTTCTTAAGTAGCTCAGGAAGAGCGGTATAAAACAATCCGAGACAGACCTCTCGGCACTGGTAGGTGCATCGATTGGAACGCAGTAGAATAAGAAGGGCTCGTACCCGATATTCGAGTCCTCATCTCAACCGACCCGTGGGAGCAGTTTTTCTCAATTATAGAGCCCACGTACTTAGAGCTCACACTAGAGTTCTACACAACCTTCACCTTACTGCATGGTGATGGCACGCAGTTCAACGACCTGCATGCACCCAATTCGGGATTAGGGGGCACAAGACATCGATCGAAGCGCATCAAATTCGGCTCAGCACTCAGACTTTATACACCGGAATTTATTGAAGCTAACCCACTCTCCGAGTTGAACCGTGAGCTCTACTGTACCCCCCTCAACTGCTGGCGTAACTTAGCACCTATCACGAATGTCTACGACCCCAGTTGCTCAAAGGCGACATCTCTTCTCCTACCTCTACGGTATGTCCATGCCATCCTCGCTCATACCATCATAGGTCACCGAGAAAGCACCGATGTGGTAAACAAACAAGATGTTTATTACTTACCGTGCATGTCTGAAGGACATGTTTTCGACCTGTCATATTTCATCACCTGTGCAATTCAACATCAGACAGAGCCGCACAGGAAGGGAATCTTATCGATGGGGCCGTACATCACAAGGTTGGCTCCATACTTTGGCCTCTTCCACACTGAGGCTCAGATCACCTCCCTCACACTGATCGGCAACATGGTACCTCAAGGCATCCATATGATGCTACACATGAGGATGATTAAACAACGTCGAGGGACCGGCCCCCTTCAATACCAATTAGTGACCGCCACAGATGAGGAGGGACCCGAGACATTACTGGTGATGTCCCACCACCATCACAGGAGGCACCAATTCTGAGCCAGCAGTTATTCCATGCGACAACTCCAATGGCGGATATCTCTGCACGACTTGACCGGTTCGAGCAATATTTCATTGACAACACTCGACGTTTTGATGGGATAAAGGCTACCCTTCAACAGATATGCCAACACCTCCACATCTAGTCAGTAGAACCACCGCAGGACCCGGTCGATGATGAGGACCATTGAGTCCTTTTATCTAGATTTTCTTTTTCTTATTTTTAAGTTTTCTTTTATTTTTATTTATTTTCTCATTATTTTAATTTGTCTTAAGTTTGAGTATTTTCCTCATACATTGACAACTTTTTATGATTATCATCAACATCTAACTTTCGAGTATTCCTAACATTTATTTAATTATGCCCCCAAAAGATTTCTAAGTGATGACTTAGCAGTTTCAAAAACATCACTAGGAGCAATAAACCACTACACAAGTCATCAGACAAACGACCTCTACCATCCTCCAAGAAAATCATCCATTAATTTAGGGAGTGTCACTTTCTCCCCTCTCTTTTAATTTTGCATATTAATGTCATTATCTATGTTTGTACATTGAGGGCAATGTACATCTTAAGTATGAGGGGGTAAAAGTGTCTAATTTCTTTCATTATTCTCAAATCCCTGAATTTAGTCTTGTTTTTGAGAAAATTTGTCATATTACTAATTAGGATGAAATTTTTGATGATTAATGATTTCTATTGACATGTATTAGAATAAGTCATAGTTAATTGTGTATTGATGATTGAATTTTGAGATACTAGAGAATCAAGCATGATAAATCTAATTTTTCAAGAATAAAATTTTACTAGGGTGTTGACCTAAATTTTAATATAACTTTGAAGTTTGAAATTTACAAGGATGATGTTAAAACACCATAATTTTTGTGAGATTTTGAGCCTTATAGAGCATAATTCTTTTTCGTACTCACTTTGTGATTATGAGTGTGTCAACTATGAACTGTTATTCTAGAACTTGCCTCGTTTATACATGTTGAGACCACACTTTTGATTTGATAATACAGAGATGATAAAGGCACCTAGGTTTTAACCCACTTACTCCACTAAAAAGCCTACATCCACAATTAACCCCTAGTGAACCCCGTTGATTCTGACAACCCTTTTTATTGACTTACCTACTAATAACCCAAAACCCTTTGTATTTGTTATCCCTTCCTTTTGACTACCCTTTCATCAAGATATGATTTGATTAGTTACCAAACTTTATTATGTTATGAGTTGAATTCATTCGTTAGCTTGTTCTTAAAAAAAAAATTAATCAAAGCATTCAGCATTAGTAGTACGACAAGTGAGCTTATACAATAAAAATCTATTGTCAAAAAAACAAAGAAAAGCTCGTATTAGTATGTTTATTACTTTTCAATCGATGTAAATATTATCTCAATATTTCTCGATAGGTACTTATCAATTCAGTCTCGATTCTAACCTTCTAATTCAGCCTTTATCCACACCTTTAACCCTAGCCCTGTTACAACCCTAACAAGGACCTTTTGATCTGTTTATCATTTTATTTTACAGTGGTGGAGATTTGATTTTCAGGCAACCCTATGGGATTAACTTTTCAGGTTCGACTTATGAGTGCTTAATTTTGACCCTTAAACACTTTGAGTGTAACATCCCTATCCCGAGTCCGTCGTCGAATTAAGGTTAGGAGCGTTACCAGACAGATCAGAAACATTCACAGACAATATCATACATTCAATCATCATTCTCAGACATAATGTCCCTTAATCGGGTCCTCGAGACCTTAAACATACTTATAAACCGAGTCGGGACTAAACTGAAACACACACGAAATTCCATGAAAATTTGAAACTTTTCTAAAATATAGGGGAGACACGCCCGTGGGAGGAGACCGTGTGCCCTCCACGGCTTCTATACACCCCCGTCCAGCCATCCATGGTTATACAGACTATACCAACACGGTCATTAGGCACGCCCATGTACTTTTAGGCTATATACTGACTTCCCCACCACGACCACCAAGCACGCCCGTGTCGAGGCCGTGTACTTTTATGCTAGCTTCTGACTTGTACACCACGGCCAGGTGACACGCCCGTGTCGAGGCCGTGTGGTTTTAAGCTACATCCTGCAAATTTACCCACAGTCTAAGGCACGCTCGTGTGCCATAACCGTGTGACATTATAGGCTATTTACAAGGCCAAAATGCCAACCAAAAGGTTCATACCTATAAGCATCATTTACCAACACATATCAAGCATATATGGCAACCGAAAACATACAAATAACCATCCAAATCATGCACATTTGATCACTAAGATAATCACAACTATACATTAAATTTTCATTCAATATAAATACCTTCAAAACCAATTTTAAACATACCAATTTGTATAACTAAAACTCAATCATGCCTATGCACCATTTGTCTATAAACTTACCATATCAACCATATCATATATTAACTAGCCATGCCAAAACAACTTTCCAATTCACATTCATCTAAGCATGATACCAAAACATAACTAGCCAAATCACATGGCTAAGTTCCCTTTTACAAATCATCACAAGAACTAGCCTATACATGCCATATCTAGCTATATATATATCCAAGGTGTACCAAAATGATATTAGTAGTGTGATCACGATCCTTGACGGTCCCGAGCCTTCAGTAGCTTTGACGACCTATAAAATAGATTAAATACACATAGAGTAAGCTTTCCAAAAGCTTAGAAAGTCATATACAAATAACTTAACATAATTCATTCATAAGTATGGCAATTTGAATTCATTAACATATCCTTAATTCAAACACATAAATGAACTCTTTGTTTAATTGGTTTGCCATTTCTTACCAATCCACACATCCCAAAGATCTCATTTGCTCATACCTCAAACACACATATATATCAAGGTTCATTTGCATTAATGCACATACATACTTACCTTCCATGCTTATACAAAGCATATATATATACCAACGTACCTGAAACAGATGTACATTCACGTATATGTTCCTAACTCAAAATTGTAATTCGTATCACAGATTTCCCGTTGAACCATAAGGAATCCAATAGGATACTTCAAAAGCTCAGAATAGTAGTACCATGCCATCGTCCCAGACGAGGTCTTACAAGTACTCAAATATCGATGCCACTGTCCCAGACAGGGTCTTACACGAATCAGAATGATGCCAATGTCCCAGACATGGTCTTACACATAAAGATCATAATGATGCCAACGTCCCAGACGTGGTCTTATACATAAAGCTTATATTGATGCCAAAATCCTAGACGTGGTCTTACACATAACCAGATATCGATGCCACTGTCCCTGACAGGGTCTCACATGAATCTCAAAACAATGCCAACATCCCAGACGCGGTCTTACATGACAAAACAGAACAGATATCTATGTCATGACATAGCTAACCTATCTATTCCTAGATTCGTACGGGACTTCTCAGATGTTGTCACTATATCGACCTTGTCTTGAAATTTATATACATAACATTACATAGATATTCATTATCCACAATAATCATGAGAACATTTACAATTTCATATAAATGCGTTTAATTGCATATTGACTTACCTCAAATTCGGTTTATCGGAATAGAAAACGGCTACTCGATAACTTTCACTTTCCCGCGATCTAAATTCGTTTTCCTCGGTTCTTGATCTAAACATATTCAGAATTAACCCTTTTATTCACTAGTTCATTCAATTCAATCCAAGGACACTCATTTAGGGCAATTTGCAAATTAGCCCTTACATTTGCACACTTAATCAATTTAGTCCATTTTCCTCAAAACATCAAATTCACAAATTCAATATACAGCCAAGCTTAGCCCAATATATATATATATACATCATACAAGCTCATGCTTTTCATCAAATTGACAATTTAGTCCTCCAAAATAACATTTTCTCAATTTAGCCCTTTTTAGCTAAATTCATCAAAACTTCAAGAACAAAACATATTCATCTACCACCAATCTATCATTTAACACCTTAAAGCATCACAAAACTCAAAATAGCATCAATGGCATAACTTGCAAACATCACCAATACACAAAATTGAAACATGGGTTTGATAGTAGACGAAACAACAATTACAAAAACGTAGAAATTATCAAAAACGGATCAAAACTTACTTTGAATTAAGGCTTGAAAGTAGCCGAATATAAAAAGCTCAAACCCTTGTTTTCTTTTTTCTTATTTTCGGTCATAAGAACAAAAGATGAACATGGATTTCAATTGATTTTGTTTAACATGAAATATATTATTAATGTACAAAAATAACTTTTCATAATAAAATGTATAAAACATAGTTACAAGGTCATTTATGACCTTAGCCATCCATTAACCATGGAAATGACCAAATTGCCACATAAGTCCTCATATTCAAAAAGCCATAACACATAAGCACTTTAACATATAGCATACAACTTTCATATTTAATGCAATTTCATCCTTTCGTCAAATTAAACACAGACAGATAAATTAACATACGAAACTTTAACACATGCTTAATCATATATCAACGGCACAGGAAATAATATTAAAATATTATTCAGACTCAGATTCGTGGTCCTGAAACCACTGTTCTGACTAGGGTATAAATCGAACTGCTACAATTCTCTCCCCCTTAGGGATTTTCGTCCCCGAAAATCTTATCATTAAAAATATTCGGATATTGTTGTCTTATTGAATCTTCAGGCTCCCACGTAGCCTCTTCTACTGCATGCCGATTCAACGGTACTTTCACTAACAAAATTTTCTTATTTCTCAACTCTTTCACTACATGAGCTAAGATACGGATCGGTTCCTCCACATATGTCATATCAGATCGGATTTCAATTTCAGATGGAGCAATCACATGTGATGGATCGGATCGATATCTACGAAGCATTGAAACATGAAATACATTGTGTATCTTTTCTAGTTCAGAAGGTAACTTTAATCTATATGCAACAGGTCCGACACGTTCAATGATCTCATACAGTCCGATGAACCTCGGACTTAACTTACTTTTTTGTCTGAATCGAAGCACTTTCTTCCACGGAGATATTTTCAGAAATACTTTGTCACCGATTTCAAATTCTATATCATTACGTTTCAAGTCTACGTAAGACTTCTGACAATCAGATCCTGCTTTCAGACAATCTCGGATCAACTTCACTTTCTGTTCTCATTCTTTTATCAAATCAACCCCATGTAGCTTATTCTCACTGAGTTCAGTCCAATATAGAGGTGTACGACATTTACGTTCGTACAAAGCTTCATAATGTGCCATTTTGATACTCGACTGAAAACTATTATTATATGCAAATTCAATTAAGGGCAGATACTGATCCCATGAACCATGAAACTCTAGTACACAGCATCTTAACATGTCTTCCAGAATTTGAATAGTCCGTTCGGACTGACCATCAGTTTGTGTATGGAAAGCTATACTGAAGTGTAATTTCGTTCCCAAAGCTTCTTGTAATTTCTTCCAGAATCTCGACGTAAACCTCGGATCTCTATCGGATACAATAGACAGTGGCACTCAATGCAATTTCACAATCTCAGAAATAGAGAGCTCGACTAACCTGTCAAGCGTTAAATCATATTTTACTGGGATAAAATGGGCAGATTTCGTTAATCTATCAACCACGATCCATATCGCATCTTTCTTCCTCGGAGTCTGAGGTAAACTAGAAACAAAACCATGGTTACTTTATCCCATTTCCACTCAGGAATCAGAATTGGTTGCAACAGCCCAGACGGAACTTGATGTTCGGCTTTCACTTGCTGACAAACTAAACATTTTGAAACAAAGTCAGAAATGTCTCGTTTCATACTAGACCACTAGTAATGTCGTTTCAGATCTTGATACATTTTCGTGCTTCCCGGATGAACAGATAGACGACTGTTATGAGCTTCATTTAAGATCAACTGAACCAACTCTGGATTTCTCAGAACACAGATACAATCTCGGAATCTCAAACAATCATCAACAATTTGAAATTTAGATTCGGAATTCATCTCACATTGAGCTCGTATCACTAGTGATTCATTATCAGATTTCTGAGCATCACATATCTGTTGTAAGAACAACGGTTTTGCTTTTAATTCAGCTAACACAGAATTATCATCAGACAATTCTAACTGAGCATTCAAAGCAGATAATGCAAACAATGATTTTCTACTTAAAATATCAGCAACAACATTCACTTTACCCGGATGATGATCTATCACGAGCTCATAATCTTTTAACAGCTCTAACCATCTTCTTTGACGCAGGTTCAAATCTTTCTGAGTCATCAGATATTTCAGACTTTTATGATCTGAAAACATGTGACATTTCTCACCGTACAGGTAATGACGCCAAATCTTTAGCGCAAACACAATTGCAGCTAACTCTAGGTCGTGCGTCGGATAATTCTTTTCATGAGGCTTCAACTGTCTCAAGGAAAAAGCTACCACTTTGGCTTCCTGCATCAAAACACATCCCAGACCATTTAATGAAGCATCACCATATACAACAAATTCTTTACCCGATTCCGGCTGTACTAACACTGGAGCTTCTGTTAACAGAGTTTTCAATTGATCAAAACTTTTCTGGCATTTATCTGACCATTCAAATCTGACATCTTTCTGAAGTAATTTAGTCAACGGAGTAGCTATTATCGAAAAGCCTTTCACAAATCTGCAGTAATAACCAGCCAAACCCAGAAAATTGCGGACTTCAGATACATTTATTGGAGGTTTTCAATTCAGAATAGCAGAAATCTTGCTTGGATCAACTCGGATCCCAGATGCTGACACAATATGTCCCAGAAAACTAACCTCGTGCAACCAGAATTCACACTTGCTGAATTTCGCATACAATTGCTTTTCTTTCAAAGTTAGCAAAATAACTTTCAAATGTTCTGCATGCTCAGCCTCATCACGAGAATAAATCAAAATGTCATCTATGAATACCACAACGAATTGATCTAGATATGGTCTAAAAATTCTGTTCATCAGATCCATAAAAACATCAGGAGCATTGGTTAGTCCAAAGGGCATAACTAAAAATTCGTAATGCCCGTACCTTGTTCTAAATACAGTCTTCGGAATATCTCAATCTTTAACTCTCAACTGGTAATATCCCGATCTTAGATCAATCTTAGAAAACACAGTAGCTCCTTTCAACTGATCAAACAAATCATCAATTCTGGGCAACGGATATTTATTCTTTATTGTCACCTTATTCAACTGACGATAATCAATACACATTCTCATCGTGCCATCTTTCTTTTTCACAAACAAAACCGGAGCACCCCAAGGCGAAAAACTCGATCTAGCAAACCCTCTTTCAGTCAATTCTTGCAGCTGTGACTTTAACTCTTTCGACTCTGTTGGTGCCAATCTATACAGAGCTAGCGAAATAGGTGTAGTACCAGGCAACAATTCAATACCAAACTCAACTTCTCGAATCAGAGGTAAACCCGATAACTCTTCAGGAAACACATCAGAAAACTCACAAACAACAGGCACTGACTCAACTTTCTTTTTAGATACTTTCGTATCGATTACATAAGTGAAATATGCCTCATAACCCTTATTCAAACAACTCTGAGCTTTCAAAACAGATATCGTAGCAGGCAATCCATTCAAATCACTAGATTCAACTCGTACAATCTCATCATTTGGACATCTCAAATCTATAGTCTTTCTTTTGCAGTTCACAACAGCATCATGCATAAACAACCAATCCATACCCAGAATAATATCAAACTCATCAAATGGCAAGAGCATCAGATCAGCAGGGAAACAGATATCTCGAAACATTAACGGACAGTTCTTGCATACTTTGTCAACAAGGACACTTTTACCTAAGGGGTTCGATACTTTTATAGTAAACTTAGTAGACACTACAGGCAAAGTCTTGTTGAACACTAAATTCATGCATATGTATGAATGAGTAGAAGCAGGGTCTATCAAAGTAATCACAGAAGTATCATAAAGAGTAAAAGTACCTGTTATAACATCTGGTGAAGAAGCTTCCCCACGACCTTGGATAGCATACGCTCTGGCTGGCGCTCTAGCTTCAGATCTGACAATGTTGTCTCTCGTAGTTCTCTGACTACAACTAACATTTCTGACATTCTTCGATGGCCTACCTCTCACAGGTGAATTTTCAGATCTCAATTTCTAAACGTAGTTCATTTGTTCGTCCAGTGAGTAATAAAATTTACAGTAATCTAAAATAGATGTTCTAGTGATCGGGTATGTAACATGATAGATTGATTGAGTTATATGTTTCAGAGACTATCCGATCAGAAATCATACAAAAAGGAAAAGTGATTCGTGGTAGTTTGGAATCCACTTCAATTGTCGGAGAATGTATGTGAATTTGAAACATGAGGATATGAAATTCCCGTTCAGCAATAACATATTTCTTAAAGTATTGCCTTGGAAAAGAATTCAAAATGTGTTTTGTGTATCAATGTTGTGATGGTATCGATTGGACTCTTTGGATATGAATTCTCCGATAGAGATTAAGATCCAATCGATGTGCTGTATAACGATGAATAGATCAGAATTCTGACATGAGAGATTAAAAGTCGAGAAATAAAAGCATAACCTTAGTGAGAGTTCTTTGGCAGTGTCACGAGATAAAGGATCCTATGTGAAAATCGAATTTATATTCTGGTAAGATTTTTGGGGACAAAATCCCTAAAGGGGGAGAGTTGTAACAGCCCAATTTTGGGTCTAGTCAGAACAGTAGTTTCGGGACCACAAATCTGACGAAGAAAATTTCATTTTTATGATATTTTTACAGTCTACAATTTTACAGAATGATTTCGTGAAAATTTCATTCGAAAATTTTGATGTTTGGACACTCTATTTAGCCAAAAGGACTAAATTATAAGAAGTGCAAAAGTTAAGTTCTACATGCTAGAGGTGTCTAATTGCTATGGAATTTTAAATTTGATGTCCTTAAATGGTAATTAGACCATTGGTTAAGTTGGTGGACAAAAATGGACATGGTTAGGCATGTTTCCAAAGTTTTTCATTAAGGGCATTTTAGTAATTTGGTAATTAAAATAAATTAAAGACCAAAAATCAAGCCAAAATTTGTCCATCTTCTACCCCATGGTTGAAACTCACATGGAGAAACTATGGCTAGGGTTTTTCAAGCTTCCAAGCTCGATGAAGTCCGTTCTAGCGTCATTTTTAATGATTTTTACATTTTTGAAATCCTTGTAACATTATCTAACTATTTCTACCACTAATTTAAGATATAATCAAAGTCTAAAATTTTACCCATGATGAATATTTGTGTATTTTGATGTTTAATGGTAGAAAATGCATGTTTATGATTTGTTAAATGACTTTTACTAAGTGATTTTCTGTATCAACCCGATTTTGGGGCTATTCAGAACAGTGGTTTCGAGACCACTAACCCATGGTTGAGAAAAATTATTTTCATATTATTTCATGTGTTGTAGCATGATTATATGGATGCATAAAAATTTTCGTGCTTTAATTTTAACAATTGTATGTGTAATTGTGAAAAAGAACTAGGTCGCATAAAGTGCGAAAGTTTTATTTTACAAGGTAGAGGTACCTAATAGCTATAGAATGCTAAAATGGAGGTCTTTAAAGTGAAATTAGGCCAATAGAGGAGTGTTGGCCGGCCATATGGTATAGGGAGACAAGAGCATTTAATTTTTGGTCAAAATTGGGTGAATTAGGCGAGAAAAGATGAATAAAATATGGTAAAAAGAAAAACTATCATCTTTCACTATTCACTCTTCATCTCCATCGAAAATTTCATGCTTAGAGGGGTTTTGATAACTTGAAAATTGCAGCAACTCATCTTCTTTACAAGTAAGTGATTTTGGTGGTGTTATTTGATAATTTTTGTACTTTTGGAGTCCTCAAAGCTTAATCTAGCTAATGAGAGGACTAATTTGTGATATGGTTGAAAGTCTAGGGACTTGCCATGAGAATGGTTATGTTGTTAGCTGAGTTTTTATGGAAGAAAATGAATGTTAGGGAGATGAGAAACAACTTTTGTGAAAGGTGTTAGCATGAAAACACCTAATTAGGACTTGAATGCAAAAAATGAATTTGTGTCATAAACGCATGAAATAGATGGAATTGTGAGTAGTTGTAAGAGAAATAAATGTTCAGCTAGGCTTGTCTAATGAGAAAATGTGTTGAAAAATAATTTATGAGCCTAGGGAAAAAATCATAATTTTCCATAATACAAGGGAAAAATGGTCATTTTTGCCTAAATGTAGATTTTGATGCATTATGATCATAGAATGATCTAAGTGAATGAATTTTATTGTTATAGATTGAGAAGAGCATGGAATTAACCCTGACCGTGGAAAACGAAAGGTTACGGCTTAAACCACAAATTGAAACGTTTTGCACCGAGGTAAGTTTATGTGTAAACAGTGCATTTTATATACACATTGTTGTTGCTAATTAGTGAATGGCACAATTGAGAACATGTATGATTCAAGTGGATTGAATGTGGTAGTTATTGAATAGTTGTTTTATGAATGATGAAATAGATATGTAAATGTGTAATATCAATACTTGACAGTGGGCTAAGTGCGATACCACTTTAATACTTAATTACGATGGGCTGCGTGCGATACCATCGTCTATTTATCATTTGGTGGGCTATGTGCGATACCACCATAACTATCCTTTTGGTGGGCTATGTGCGATACCACCATAACTATCCTTTTGGTGGGCTATGTGTGATACCACCGTAATAAAGACTGATGGTGGGCTAAATGCGAAACCATCGAGTGATTGAATTATGAATGGTTGATTAAGAAATTGTGATGTGTTGTAATATGTGAAATTGTGGTGCTAAGTGCAGGGAAGCATGTTACTGAATGTAAGCATTAAGCTTGTGATATGGTTGGAAGGTGGTAAGGGAAGAAATGAGTAAGCATGATTATGAATGTGGATTTTTCTTGTTTAGTATGTAATTCTATATATTGTTTAGCACATACTATAATGTTATTTGTTTACATGTAAACTTACTAAGCTCAAAGCTTACTCCCCTTTTCTTTTTCCTTTTCTTATAGAGTTAAAGAGCCCGATCGGGATACGAAGATAATTGGAAGACCGCCCACACTATCAGTTTACCTCAGTATATCTACACTTAGTACATTTGAATATGGCATATATAGGGGCTAGACTAGGTATATTGTTTTGTTATTTTGGCCAAGAGTGTGTTGGCCCATTTGTTGAGAAACTCTTGTGTATATAGCCATAGTTGTTGGCTCTTTGTTATATATATCAAAATATGAGTTGTTTAGTGATATGTTGAAAGGATTCATGTTGTGTGAGCTAGAGAGATGAAAACAGCTTGACAAATAGCCTTGTTCTTTTCCACACGGGTAGGCATACGGACGTGAGTCTAAGCCGTGTGTGACACACGGTCAGTCCCATGTGTGTGTGACTTGGCCATATTTCCCTTGCATGTTGGTGTTGTAAGTCAGTGTCAACCACGGGCTAGCCACACGAGTGTGTGCCTAGGCCGTGTGACCTTTATAAGATTGCTGATGTCACAAACAGAATACCCAAGTTTTTACACATGGGTAAGGACACGGGCGTGTCTAGGCCGTGTGGAGTACACAGGCCAAGCACATGGGCGTGTGTCCGGCTGTGTGAAAACCCCTATAGGTTTGAAATGAAAATAAGTCCCACACGGGGTAGGGACATAGGCGTGTGTGACCACACGGCCTACCCACACGGGCGTGTCCCATTTTACACGGCGTGTGGCCCTTGTTTAGGTGAAAAAATTTTAAGATCGCAAAAGTTTCCGGTTGGGTTCCGAAACCCCTTGTAAGTATGTTTAAGGCCTCGTAGGTCCTTAATGAGGTTGTTGTGATGACGATAGAGATATGTCAAGTTGAGACTGAAAGTTTGTAGACTAAAGTTGTTGATTAAGTACGGTAATGTCTCATGCCCAGTTCCGGCATAGGATACGAGTAAGGGGTGTTACATTTAGTGGTATCAGAGTTATGGTTTAGTCAGTTCTCGGACTACCATAGCGTGTGTGGGAGTCTAGCTATACTTGCCATAAGCGTATAATGATAGTGTGGTGGCTTCTGACAATTTTATACTTTGTTTTATATAGTAAATGGATCCGAATCAAACAGCTACTGATGACGCAGCTAGTAATGTGTCGGCTCCCGCGCAAGGGACCGCGCCTGTTCAGAGTGGACCCGAGACTAGGGGTCAAGGGGAAGAGGCTCGGGAAGCCTTTCTCCAAATGATGAGTAATTGGTACACGGAGTATGTACGAGCAAACCCTAATGCTCAACCTCCTCCACCCCATCCTATACCTCAGCCAGTTTCTGTGGCTCCCCAAGGTATAGAATTAGTGAGGACAACCAAGCCCCTGGCAGACAAAATTTGGAAGCAAGGGGCTGAGGAGTTTAGAGCTAATATAGATGATGACCCTGAGAGGGCGGAGTTCTGGCTTGAAAACTCGATGAGAGTATTTGATGAACTCTCTTGTACACCTGAGGAGAGCTTAAAATGTGCCGTGTCCTTACTTAGCTACTCGGCATACCATTGGTGGAAAACGTTGACATTAGTGGTTCCGAAGGAGAGATTGACATGGGACTTCTTTTTGGAAGAGTTCCGAGAAAATTATATAAGTCAGAGGCTTGTGGACCAGAAACGGAAAGAATTACTTGAGTTAAAACAACAAAAAATGACTGTGGCAGAATATGAGCGCAAATTTGTTAGGCTCAGCAAGTACGCACAAGAGTGCATGTCTATAGAAGCCATTTTATGCAAGAGGTTTGAAGATGGGCTGAATGAGGATATTAGACTTCTAGTTGGAATCTTGGAATTAAAAGAGTTTGTAATGTTGGTTGATAGGGCAAGTAAGGCTGAAGAACTGAACAAGGAAAAGAGAAAAGCTATGAGTGAGGCCCGAGACGCAAGAAAGCGACCGATGAGTAAATCGTACCAAACTCAATTGAAAAGGTCCAAAGAGATGAACTATCGGACAACTGCGTCAATGGGGTATTCACATCAAGACTGAGGTAAGACCTACTCGGGCTCGAGAGTTTAACCCACTTCGGTAGCACGTGTGGGCAATTCGAAGTCTAAACCAGAGTGTCCAAATTGTGGAAGACAACACATGGGGGAGTGTTGGGGGAATAATAGAAACTGTTACAAGTGTGGTTCACCCGATCATTTCATTCGAAATTGTCCCCAGAGGGATGACAAGGAAAGGAAGCAAGAGATAAGATCAAGCAATGTATCTTCAAGGGGTAGGCCACAAAAGAACCCGGGGAGTGGGACTAGTGGTAGAGGTGTGTTACGAGACTCTGCTGTGAGACCGAAGAGTCGAGCACCTGCAAGGACCTATGCCATCTGCGCTCACGAAGAGGCATCATCTCCGGATGTGATAACGGGTACTTTTTCTCTTCATGACACCTCTGTTATTGCTTTGTTTAATCAAGGGTCTACCCATTCTTACGTTTGCATGAGATTGGCATCTAGTTTGAGTATGATTGTTGAGTCTACGAGACTTGTGGTAAAGGTGTCAAACCCGTTAGGTAAACATGTGTTAGTTGACAAGGTGTGTAGGAATTGTCCTTTGACAAATATGGGTCATTGTTTTCCTGCAAACCTTATGTTTTTGTCGTTTGATGAATTTGATTTGATTCTTGGTATGGATTGGCTGACTACCCATAGTGTTTTAGTGAACTGTGGTAGTAAATTTATTGAATTGAAATGTGAAAATGGAGATGTTATTCAGGTTGAATCAGGTGGGTCAGATAGTTTATCAGTGATGATCTCTTCCTTGGTGGCTGAGAAATATTTGAGAAACGGATGCGAGTCCTATCTCGCTTTTGTACTAAATACTCAATAGTCTGAAGTAAAGATTGAAACAATGCCGGTGGTATGTAAGTATCCGGATGTATTCCCGGAAGAGTTACCCAGATTGCCTCTAGTTAGAGAGGTTGAGTTTGCAATTGAGTTAGTCCTGGGAACGACACCTATTTTGATTGCTCCGTATAGGATGCTGCCATTAGAGTTGAAAGAACTGAAGGTTCAGTTGCAAGAGTTGACGGATAAAGGTTTTGCTAGACCGAGTTATTCACCGTGGGGTGCTCCGGTGCTTTTTGTAAAGAAAAAGGATGGGTCGATGAGATTGTGCATAGAATACAGACAACTCAACAAGGTGACGGTGAAAAATAAGTATCCTTTACCAAGGATAGATGATCTATTCGACCAATTGAAGGGAGCTACAGTGTTCTCCAAGATAGGCTTGTGGTCTGGCTATTACCAGTTGAGGGTTAAGGAGCAAGATGTGTCGAAAACTACATTTCAAACGAGGTATGGCCATTATGAGTTTCTAGTTATGCCGTTCGATTTAATGAGTGCTCCTGCGATTTTTATGGATTTAATGAACCGTGTCTTCTGACCGTATTTGGTTAAGTTTATGGTTGTCTTTATTGATGACATCTTGATTTATTCTCGGGATGAGAGCGATCATGCGGAGTATCTGAGAATTGTCTTACAGACTTTAAGAGGCAAGCAGTTGTATGCTAAATTTTGTAAGAGTGAGTTTTGGCTCCGAGAGGTCGGATTCCTAGGACACATTGTGTCGGGTGATGGTATTAGAGTTGATCCGGGAAAGATCTCGGCTATTGTGGAGTGGAAATCACCGGGAAACATGTCAGAAGTCAGAAGCTTTTTGGGTATAGCGGGGTACTACAGACGGTTTATGAAGGGATTCTTCATGATTGCTACCCCGATGACTATTGCACAAAGATATTAAGTTTGAATAGACTGAGAAACGTCAACAGAGTTTTGAGAGATTGAAAACATTGTTGATTGAGGCGCCAGTTTTGGTTCAACCAAAATCGGGGAAAGAGTTTGTGGTCTACAGTGACGCGTTGTTAAATGTCTCGGTTGTGTGTTGTTGCAAGAGGGTAAAGTAGTCGCTTACGCCTCGAGACAGCTAAAATCGCACGAGAAGAATTATCCGACTCATGATTTAAAGTTGGCTGCGATATTTTCGCATTAAAGATTTTGTGACATTATTTATATGCTGAGAAGTGTCAAATCTTCACGGATCATAAGAGTCTGAAGTACTTGATGGATAAAAAGGATTTGAATTTGCGACAACGGCGGTGGCTTGAATTATTGAAAGACTTTGAGCTAGTAATCGATTACCATTCGGCAAAAGCGCATGTGATTGCGGATGCCTTGAGTAGAAAATCCCTGTATGCTTTGAAAGCTATGAGCACGAGCTTAGCATTGTCTGATGATAGTTCTTTATTGGCTGAGTTGAGGGCTAGGCTGCTATTTATTCAACAAATATGTGAGGCTTAGAAAAATGATGATGAGATGCAAGTTAAGAAAGCTAAGTGTGAATTGGGAAATGATTCTGAATTTGGGGTGAGTTCTGATGGTTGTTTAATGTTCCTTGAAAGGATTTGCGTACCTAAGGATGGTGAGTTGATTCGGAAGATATTGAATGAAACACAAAGTGGTTATTTATCAGTACAACTGGGCAGGACGAAAATGTACAATGATCTGAAGAAATTTTATTAGTGGCCGAGTATGAAAAGAGACATCTCTGAGTTTGTGACGAGATGTCTGATCTGTCAACAAGTGAAAGCTGAGCATCAAGTACCTTCGGGATTGCTTCAGCCAGTGATGGTTCTCGAGTGGAAGTGGGATCAGATCACCATGGATTTTGTGACGAGGTTGCCTATGACTCTGAAAAAGAAAGATACCGTGTGGGTTGTTGTTGATAAACTAACGAAGTCAGCTCACTTTATACCGGTGTGTGTTGATTATTCACTGGATAAGTTGGCTGAGATATATATTCACTGTATCTATTATCTCGGATAGAGATCCAAGATTCACTTCAAGGTTTTGGAAGAAGTTGCAGGAAGCATTGGGTACAAGGTTAAATTTTAGTACTGCATTCCATCCTCAAACTGATGGCCAATCTGAAAGAGTGATTCAAGTTCTTGAGGATATGCTCCGATGCTGTGTGTTAAAATTTGAAGGTAGTTGGGAAAGATACCTACCTTTAGTCAAATTTGCATACAACAACAGTTATTAGTCGAGTATACGGTTGGCACCGTATGAAGCCTTGTATGGTCATAAGTGTCAGACTCCCTTATATTTGACCGAGCTGAGTGATAAGCAAATTCATGGGGTTGATTTAGTTAAAGAGACTGAGGAGAAAGTGAAAGTGATCCGAGATAGTCTAAAGGCTGCTTCGGACCGACAAAAATCGTATGCAGATTTGAAAAGAAAAGAAATTGAGTTTCAAGGGGCGACAAAGTATTTCTGAAAGTGTCCCCATGGAATAAAATATTGAGATTTGGTCGAAAGGGGAAATTGAGTCCGCGATTCATAGGGCCGTATGAGATTACCGAAAGAATTGGGCTAGTGGCATACCGGTTGGCTTTGCCGGTAGAGTTAGAGAAAATACACAATGTGTTCCATGTATCGGTGTTAAGGCATTATCTCTCCAATCCTTCGCATGTTATTCCTCCATCAGAAATTGAGATACGATCGGATATGACATATGAAGAGGAGTTGATTAAGATTATGGCTCGAGAGGTGAAATAGTTGAGGAATAATGATATAACCTTAGTAAAAGTGTTATGGCAAAAACACGGTGTAGAAGAGGCTACATGGGAACCGGAAGAAGCCATGAGAGAGCAATATCCAAACCTTTTTACCGGTAAGATTTTTTAGGGCGAAAATCTCTAAAGGAGGGGTGAGTTGTAACAGTTCGATTTTGGGGCTATTTGAAACAGTGGTTTTGAGACCACTAACCTGAGGTTGAGGAAAATTATTTTCATATTATTTCAGGTGTTGTAGCATGATTATATAGATGCATGAAAATTTTGGTGCTTTAAATTTAACAATTGTATGTGTAATTGTGAAAAAGGACTAAGTCGCATAAAGTGCGAAAGTTCTATTTTACAAAGTAAAGGTATCTAATAGCTATAGAATGTTAAAATGGAGGTCTTTAAAGTGAAATTAGGCCAATAGGGGAGTGTTGGCCGGCCATATGGTATAGGGAGACAAGGGCATTTAGTTTTTGGTCAAAATTGGGTGGATTAGGTGAGAAAAAATGAATAAAATATGGTAAAAAGAAAACCTATCATCTTTCACTATTCACTCTTCATCTCCATCGAACATTTCAAGCTTAGAGGGGTTTTGAAAGCTTGAAAATTTCAGCAACTCATCTTCTCTACAAGTAAGTGATTTTGGTGGTGTTATTTGATAATTTTTGTACTTTTGGAGTCCTCAAAGCTTAATCTAGCTAATGAGAGGACTAATTTGTGATATGGTTGAAAGTCTAGGGACTTGCCATGAGAATGGTTATGTTGTTAGCTGAGTTTTTATGGAGGAAAATGAATGTTAGGGAGATGAGAAACAACTTTTGTGAAAGGTGTTAGCATGAAAACACCTAATTAGGACTTGAATGTAAAGAATGAATTTGTGTCAAAAATGCATGAAATAGATGGAATTATAAGTAGTTGTAAGAGAAATAAATGTTCAGCTAGGCTTGTCTAATGAGAAAATGTGTTGAAAAATGATTTACGAGCCTAGGCAAAAATCGTAATTTTCTATAATACAAGGGAAAAATGGTCATTTTTGCCTAAGTGTAGATTTTGATGCATTATTATCATAGAATGATCTAAATGAATGAATTTTATTGTTATAGATTGAGAAGAGCGTGGAATTAACCCTGACCGTGAAAAAGGTAAGGTTACGGCTTAAACCGCAAATTGAAACGTTTTGCACCGAGGTAAGTTTATGTGTAAACAGTGCATTTTATATATACATTGTTGTTGCTAATTAGTGAATGGCACAATTGAGAACATGTATGATTCAAGTGGATTGAATGTTGTAGTTACTGAATAGTTGTCGTATGAATGATGAAATAGATATGTAAATGTGTAATATCAATACTTGACAGTGGGCTAAGTGCGATACCATCTTAATACTTAATTACGATGGGTTGTGTGCGATACCATCGTCTATTTATCATTTGGTGGGCTATGTGCGATACCACCATAACTATCCTTTTGGTGGGCTATGTACGATACCACCCTAATAAAGACTGATGGTGGGCTAAATGCGAAACCACCGGGTGATTGAATTATGAATGGTTGATTAAGAAATTGTGATGTGTTGTAATATGTGAAATTGTGGTGCTAAGTGCAGGGAAGCATGTTACTGAATGTAAGCATTAAGATTGTGATATGGGTGGAAGGTGGTGTAACATCCCAAAAATGGGGCTATTTGAAATTAAATTATTTTTCTTATGTATGAACTGATACGATATTATTTATGGAATAATAGTGATTAATTTAAGGCTTTGAGTATGCATGGTTTAGTAGAAAATTTTAATTTGGAGCTAAAAAAAAAAAAAAAAAAGAGGGGGAAGCTTGGCTTTGGAGGGCTTAAGAAGTTTATTTGGAAAATTTCAGCATAAGAAAGACTTTGGTACAAGTGGCGTGGGCGCGCTAAGAGTTTGCTAAGGGCCTTGGGTTCGATTCGCGGAAGAAGCAAGGGGAAATATTTTTCCTTTTGGGTTGGGCGTTAGGCCTAGAAAGGCCTTTTAATTAAATTAGGAGGACTTATTGACATGAAAGTGGGTTGGTTAAAGTGGGTGGCGTGTGCTACTTAGGCTGAAGGGAGAGATAGGCGCCTGGTTCGAGTGGGGCAGCAGCAATTTTGGGCGTTTTTATTTTTGTATGGTGATGGGTCAAGCAGGAAGGGTTAAATTTAAATGGTGGGGCTTTATGGCATAAAAGGCGGGTTGGAAGAGTTGGCAAGGCGCTGGAAGAGGGGCTGATGCGTGAGGTCTGCGTTCGAACCCAAAGATGCAAAAGAATGGTGGTTTTTCTTTTTCAAGGCTGGCGTGAAAAGGGGCTGGCCTGCACATGGGGTTCCTTGTTCGGCTAGTTGATGGCACATGTTTTTGTTTTGTTTTATTTATTTATTATTATTAGATAATAAGGGATAATCAAGGATTATATTATTATTATTTAGATAACAAGATAAAAGATAGGATAATAAAGATATTAGTTTATTTTTTATCTTGGATTATTATGGAATTATTATGTGATTATTATTTTAAGTATTCAAATTCAATTTGAATTGCTTCAATGAGTGGCTTGGAGTAAATCAAGAAGTTGGCTAGAATTTGAACACTATGGCCGGCAAGCTAAATGGGGGGGGTGTCGAATGCCTATAAAAGCACCCATTGACCACTTTGTTTTGTTTTTCCATTTTTCTTAGCCGAAAATTTTAATCCTTCTCCACCTTATTTTTCTTTTATTTTATCAAATCCCTTTTGTCTAAATTCTCATTTACTTTTCTTCTCCATTATTGCCAAGCCGAACATACCCATTGGAAGTGCCGATTTCTTTCCCTCCTATTTACTCACTTTGGCCGAATAGTATAGTGGTGTAGACTTCGGGATTTTGCTAGTATTCAATCAATTGTGAAGGTAAGTAAGGTTGGCCGAATGCCTATGTTTCCTTTCCCTAGTCTTTGCCGATTTCTATTAGGGGGTAGGTGCCGATTTCAAGCAATGATTGTGAGGCTTCTAAACGCTTTTGGTAACCGATTCTTCTAGGTACGCAAGGAAACAAAGAAGTCGACTCGAGCCCCGATCTTTAGTATTCGATTTACGGTAAGTAATGGTAAGATCTACTTTAGTTAGTAAGTTGATATTCGATTTAGCCAAGGCTACTAACTTCTTGAGTGCCGATTTTAGGGTGGAAACAAAAGGTCGATACTCAAGAAATTCGGGTAAGGTTTTGGGACTCATAAGAGAACCCTCTTAAATTTTGGATTTGGCCGAATAGGCCTTTGGATACTAACATTATGATTGGTCAAATATAGGAACAAGTGGATCTGTGGTGACCAACGTTTCTTTTAGGGATTTAGAACATCCAAGGGTGTGTGTGTGTGTACATACACACCATTTAACTTATTAAATTATGCTATGTAATGTGATTGCTAATTTGATGTATGTAGCAATGGTTTGAATACCATAACGGTATACTGGGGTAACCAGTGAAGTACACGGTGCATATGATTTGCTACTTTATGCTTTTGGGAAGCATGTTGTGATAATACATATGATAAATCATATATGATTGTTGACCATGTGGGTTGATTGAGCGGAGGGGGCGGTGTATACGTCTTGAAGCGGGCACAAGTGTTTTGGTATCACTGCTGTGACTACGGTCACGAGAGGTTTGGTACCTCCAGAGGTTTGGTACCTCATAGCGACTTGTCCCTGTGGTTGAAACCACCGTGGGTTGGCCCCACTTGAGATATGGGATCGTCTGCCAGTGATTTGGTATCACACGATGGGTTGGCCCCATCACCCGATTTGTGTCTACGGACACCAGTGCTTTGGTAGCACATCGTGACTATATGTCACCAGTGGTTTGGCACCACCAGTGGTTTGGTACCACAACGGGGTAGAAAGTGGCGTATGGCTGGCTAGGTTGGGTCACATGATGTCTTGCATATTAATTTGTTAAATGCTGTGTATGGAATTGTTTAAACCGGGGGAAGGGTTACATACTGAGTCTTGGTGACTCACCTTCTCCTTTACATTTTTCAGGTAACGAGTAGATCGCGGATGTGGAGCCGGGTTGACTCGAGGTGGCCATGCAGTTGGAGTTAATTTTTTTTCAGACTTTGAATTTCAATTTATTTATCATGGGATTGTGGATTTAAATTTTATCTTTATGTAATAAGGCCTCCTAGTATCTTATTTTTATTTTATACTATGCTTGAATAATTCTTTTAATTATCTCTTTATGAAATAAGATGGAAGGGTTTCTAAACTAAACTCGCAAACGTTTTTATCGAGCCATCGGGCACATTAAAAATTTTTTTTTAAATAACTTGACTTGTTTTAAATTTTCGATTAAAACTAAGTATGATTTAGTAAATTCAAATAAATGAAGGGTTTCTCAAAACTTAAGTTGGATTTCAAAAAGGAATTTCAAAAATGTTTTCTCTGTAGCAGACCAGATTCGGCCATAGCATTTGGGCCGGGTTTGGGTTGTTACAGGTGGTAAGGGAAGAAATGAGTAAGCCTGATTATCAATGTGGATTGTTCTTGTTTAGTATGTAATTCTATATATTGTTTAGCACATACTATAATGTTATTTGTTTACATGTAAACTTACTAAGCTCAAAGCTTACTCCCCTTTTCTTTTTCCTTGTCTTATAGAGTTAAAGAGTCAGGTCGGGATACGAAGATAATTGGAAGACCGCCCACACTATCAGTTCACCTCGGTATATCTACACTTAGTACATTTGAGTATGGCATGTATATGGGCTAGACTAGGTATATTGTTTTGTTATTTTGGCCAAAAGTGTGTTGGCCCATTTGTTGAGAAACTCTTGTGTATATAGCCATAGTTGTTGGCTCTTTGTTATATATATCAAAATATTAGTTGTTTAGTGATATGTTGAATGGATTCATGTTGAGTGAGCTAGAGGGATGAAAAGAGCTTGACAAATAACCTTGTTCTTTTCCACACAGGTAGGCACACGGACGTGTGTCTAGGCCGTGTGTGACACACGGTCGGTCCCATGGGTGTGTGACTTGGCCATGTGTCCCCTGCATGTTGGTGTTGTAAGTCAGTGTTGACCACGGGCTAGCCACACAAGCGTGTGCCTAGGCCGTGTGACCTTTATAAGGTTGCTGAAGTCACAAACAAAATACCCATGATTTTACACACGGGCCAAGCACACGGGCGTGTGTCCAGTCGTGTGAAAACCCTTGTCGGATCGAAATGAAAATAAAACCCACATGGGGTAGGGACATGGGCGTGTGTGACCACACGGCCTGCCCACATAGGCATGTCCCGTTTCACATGAGCGTGTGTGTAACAGACCAATTTTGACCCTAATCGGAACGGTGGTTTCGGGACCACGAATCCGAGCCCGATAAATATTTTAATATTATATTCTGTGTTTATTAGATGTGGATTAATGTGTGTGAAAATTTCGTAGAAAAAAATTTTATCGTTTAAGTGCTTAATTTGATAAAAAGGATTTAATCGAGAAAAGCGTAAAAGTTGCGTGCTAAAGTGAAAAGTACTAAATTGATTGTGGCTTTTTAAGTGGGTGTCCTAAAGGAGCAATTAGCCCATAAACTATGATAAGGGACGGCAATGGGCCACGCCAACTACATATTATATGTTAGTAAAATTTTAAAATAAAGTTATGTTAGTATATTATAATAATATTAATATATATGTTAAATAAAACATAAAATAAGACCACTATCTTCTTCATTCTCTCATGGCCGATTGTTAGCTAAAGAAAAGGTGTAAGGAAAGCTTGAATTTGGCAAGTTAGGGAGCTTGATTAAGGTATGGTCGGTTTTAGTTTTGATAATTTTACGTTTTGAGATCGTTGCTTCGTATATTACCCGACCCATGCTTAAATTTTTGAAAATATTATGTATATAGGATTCGGCCATTAACATGCTTATATGGTTTTGATATTTGATGGTTTTAGATTTAATATATGTTAAAGATTTACAAGTTTTGTATTGAAAATTTTGGTGATTTGGAGTAAATAGGGCTAAACTAAGAAAATAAATTTGTGAGAGATTTAAAATGCAAAATAAATGAAATGCAAGGATTCATATGGCTATGTAGAAGATTCGGCCTAGCTATGGTGTTGGGAGATTTTGCATATTTTGTGTTTTGTGTAAATAGGACAAATTTGTAAAAATGGGAAACATCAGGGGCAAAATGGTAATTTGTTTATTTAAGTGTTTTTGGATTAAATTGAGATGAAATGTGCTTGAATGGGCTAAATTTTAATGTGTTTAGATCAAGAACAAAGAAAAACGGAATTAGATCGGGGAAAGACAAAAGTTCTCGAATAGCCGATTTTCACGGTCTATCGACAACCGAGGTAAGTCCTTAAGCTATAATGTATTGAAGAATTATTTATGAACCTAATATATGATAATGTTTGATAAATTTTAGTACATATTTATGTCATAGCCGAATGTATATAAGTATATTAGAATGGTTTTAGTGTTTTAATGTAAATAAACTTAGTTGAATTGGATATGTGATATAGTTATGAAAGGTGTGTGAAATGATTTATCGTATTGATGTGTTTCAGGCCCTAAGCCTAGCAGGCCTAGTGCCGGTGATTTATTTCAGGCTTTAAGCCCAGGGCCTAATGCCGAGTGACTACTTTGGGCTCACGAGCCTAGCAGCAGCCTCCAGGTGTTACTTATCGGGCTTTATCGCCTAGCAGGCTTGATGCCGGTGATGTGTTTTATAAAGGAGAAACCGAATATTATTTAAGGCAAATCATAACTAATGTATCTAGCTAACGGTTCAGGTAAGCACGTAAGGTATGTTATGTTTTATATTACTTGAGTCAAGTTAATACTATGGGAATTGTGTTATATATGTTTGAGGCTAAGATTGATGTGTATGAGTATTATATGATTGAATTCGAGTTTGAATGTACGATTATGGAAATTCGGCTTTCAAGTAGAAATGCTAAGAATAAAGGAGATTTTAGTGCGATAACATGGTTGATATGAATGCTATACTTATACGAATTGGAGCATGTGATTTTTGTGATATACTTATTTGAGCTTCAAGGAGATGTAGGTTGAAGGAAATGAAGTACAATTACTTAGGTTAATTAACTATTAGTATTCGGCCTTGTATAAATAAATATACTTAAATGTTTATGTGAAATGTTATAAGTTTAATGTTTTAATTGCTTAAATGTTTAAATGTTATATTACAAGTCGCAATGAGGTGCCAAACCTCTGGTGTCCCAAAGACACAATGTGCTACCAAAGCACTCGTGACCGTAGTCACAAATGCGGTGATGGGGCCAACCCATCGTGTGATACCAAATCACTTGGCGTCAATCCGTATCTCACAAGTGGGGCTAACCCACGGTGGTCAAACCACGAGGACGAGAGGCGAGGTACCAAACCTCTGGAGGTGCCAAACCTCCGTGACCCAAAGTCACAAAGTTGTGTTACTAAAAAAACTTTGGTGCTCGTCAAGACAAAATACCACCGCTCCTCCACTCGTATCACCCATCAACATACCATACTCATGTAATCATGCATATCATACAATCATGCATCTCATGCTATTATGTCTAATCTCATATCCCGTGTCACATATATCCACAGTCATAGTAACATATAGATCATCATTAAACTTATAATAATAATCTTGACTTACCCGAGTCGATTATCATACCCATTAGGGTATCATATCAAACATCATCTGTTTCTTTAATCATCACACAAAGTTAACAATCATATTACTAAGCGGAAGTGTGTTAGTTTACACACACGATAACTACGAGTCTAGAATCCCAACGAAAACAATCTAAGGCCCCTTGATGACTAGCTCCTACAATCGGTCCAACATAGGGGTTAGGCATCACTACATTCGGCCAACAACCATTAACCAAAGGGGTTTGTCGAATCATCATACCTTGCTATTGGTTTGATTCTTTATCAAACCCGAACCACAAAGGCTTTCCTTCCAACAATCGGCTACCTTCAAAAGAGAGCTATTAATCTTTTGTTACCTTTGCCTTAATCGATCCTAAAAGATTGAAATAATAACAATACCATATATTCACCCCTACTTACGATCGATCACAAAAGAATGACGATTCCCTTGTTTGCTTCACACTCCCAAAGACCCTAAAACAAAGAGATTAGAACCCTTCCAACATAACCATAATCGGCCCTTAACCAAAACACAACCAATAAAGAACCAAAAGAGGAGATATGGCCATTCGGCCTTGCACTTACCAACACCCAACATTCGACCAAACTAGGCCTTCTAGGAGAGGAGAGGTTCGCCAACTTTTAGAACAAGATGAAGAAAGAATTCGGCTTATCCCAAAGAAGAAACACAAGAGAAAGGTGTATGAGAAGGGGTTGATATTCGGCCAACAATGGAAGGAAGATTCGGCTCAAAAGTGTTAAGATAGAAGAAAAAAAAAAAATGGGTAAAGGGAGAGTACTTACGGTTTTGAAAGAAAGAAGAAATGAGAGAGAGATTTGGAGGATGGGTTTGGCTACCAATAAAAGTCAAGGGAAACGAAGCAATTTTGGAAAGGTGAAATTGCTTAAGCTTTCTGGTTTTGAAAAGGAAGAAAATGAGAACTTACTTGGAGAAATTCGGCTACTATTGACAACAAAGAGAAAAAGGTTTGAAACCAAAAGTGACCGAATTAATGCCAAAATGCCAAAATGAATTTCGGCTACCCACTCCCCCATACCAAGCCGTCCCCTACTCCAACACCTACCAACCGGCCACTCCCCAAAACTCCCCCCAAAAATTCGGCCATATCCCCACTCACTCCAAGCCACTAGTTCAAAATAGTTTGAACAAGTCAAACTCCTACTTTCACTCTCCACCTACCAATCCCTCATTTGACCAAGTCTTAGGCAGAGTTTGAACTGCCACAAACTCCTCCCTCCATGCCGTCAAAATGAGTGCCAAAAAGTGTCCACTCCGCAGCTCGAACACAAGGCCACCTCCCCTTGTAGATGACGCCACACTCAGCTCCAAGTGGCACATGCTTTGCCACTTTGCTAGCCTTATTTTTGTGAAACAAAATACCAAATAAAATACACATCCCTCAGCTCCATCAGCTCCCCTGACTTAACACCCAAAAACCAAAATTTTCCCATACACTCAGGCATACACCTAGCCTACAATTAAGCCCCTAAAACATAAAAATAGCAACATAGCATACCAACATATGCAAAACATGCCATAACAAAAATAGCCCCCAACCCGGGATATTACATGTGTAGGTTAGACTAAGTTTTGAAACATATGATGTTTGATCTTGTATATAAATATAGCCTTGCGAAAATGGCTATTTTTTATGTTTTGAATCTCATAGCTTATTCATATTGTTAATGGATGTTTTAAATTCGATCATGACCTATATTATATATGGAAGTTGCTATTGATATATGTATATTTATATATATATATCTATATTAGGTGATGGTATTAGAAAATTTAGTCTTAGTTTTTGGTTTATACGTAAACCATGTTTACCATTTTTTTTATGCGTGTATGATCGTGATTAAGGTAAATTTATGTGTACTTATTTGTTATGTTTACTAATGATAATTTAGTAATACATGTGTTTCGACCTTGGTAAATATCATATACTTGATAGGTTTAGTAAGAATTAAATAATGATATGCTTAAGTAAGTTGGCTATGTGATAATTATATTTTATTTATAATAGTCACATGTGCATGGTTTTATAAATGGTAAAGAAGTAGGTTTGTTCTTTATTTATTGTAATAAGTTATTTGTTCATAATAACCATTTTCAATACCGTATGTGATATTGGCTATTAAATTTTGTGAAATGTTTTGTCTGGTCTAGTATATATATAATTATAAGAATAGTTGATTAATAATTATAGATATTCAAATGTCATTATTAAGGATAAGAAATGAACATGTTTCCCGGTTGGTGAATTACGAATTAAAATGAAAGGTGCAATAGTATATTCGGTCAAGGGGTATACTAATATGTTGTTATATGTGTAATTGATTATTAAATGGTGAAATGGCTCAATTGATTTTAATATGTGTATGTATTATTGTATTATAAATGAAACTTGGCTTATATTATATGAATTTTGGTCGATACTCGATATATGTGATAATTTGGCATAAGTTGAGATATGGGTCTAATATACATATATGTGTATATATATATATATACCGTGAATGTTTAAATTATGTGATTCAAACATTTGTGTGTATAAAGGACGGGTAGTAAAACTCGTCATACTTTTAATTTTTATTTATTTATTTTTTTTAATTGGTTGTAATGTTATACAATATGAAAATGATTACACTGCTTATACTTGAATTCAATTGAAGTCCTTTTTCGAAATTGAGTATAGTGTAGTAACGCCTCTTAACCCCAATTCGGCGATGAATACGGGTTAGGGGTGTTACATTTGATTGGTATCAGAGCTTACAGTTTAGTCGATTCTAGGACTACCGTAGCGCGTATGAGTCTAGCTATACATGCCTTTATCATATATTGATAGTGTGGTGACTTCTGACAGCCTGAGCTTTGTTTTATATAGTAAATGGACACTGATCCGAAAGAGTCAGCGGATGATGTAGAGAGTGTAGCGCCTGACCGTGCACACAGATCAGTACCGGTAGACTCTCGACCCGTTTCGGGTAGCCACGAGGGGGAGACTAAACAAGCCTTCTATCAGATGATGAACGAGTGGTTTACCCGGTTTATTGAGACTAATCATTTGTATACCAACCCCACCCCGAATAATCCAACTCCGATTTCTTCAAAGACTTCGATGATAGATCCGATGAGATCTAGTAGGCCCGATTGATAAAATCCAGAAATTTAAAGAAGAATTTAAAGCCAATGATGATGATGACGCAGAGCGAGCCGAAATGTGGCTTGATAACACTATTCGGTACTTGATGAGCTATCTTGTACTCCGGATGAATGCACGAAGTGTGCTATATCTTTCTTTGCGGGACTTTGCATATCATTTGGTGGAATACACTAGTATCAGTAGTTCCGAAAGAAAAAGTGACATGGGATTTCTTCCAGAATGAATTCCGCAAGAAATACATCAGTCAAAGATTTGTTGATCAAAAACGAAAGGAGTTCCTTGAGCTGAAACAGGGGCGAATGACCGTGACGGAATATGAATGGAAATTTGTCAGGCTCAGCAGATATGCTAGAGAGTGTGTTTCTACTGAAGCTATTATGTGCAAAAGATTTGAAGATGGCCTGAATGAAGATATAAAGATGTTTGTTGGCATTCTTGAAATTCAAGAGTTTGTGACACTAGTTGAGCGGGCTTGCAAAGCTGAAGAGCTCGGGAAAGAGAAAAGAAAGGCTGAGACAGAAGCTAGAGACATTCGTAAAAGATCTTCGGGTAAGGTCTTTCATCCCACATCCAAGAAGTTCAGAGATGACTACAACCGACATAAAGCTACTACAGATCTACCTAGACGGGATCGACCTCCTGTGGGCTCCCGAGCTACCTCGTTGGCCAGTGTTGGTAACGTTCCATAGAATCGAGTTGAATGCAAGCACTGTGGGAAATGGCATTCTGGGAGTTGTAGATTTCATGATCGGTCTTGCTTTAAATGTGGATCGTCGGATCATTTTATTAGAGAATGTCCGATGTTAGGTTGAAAGCGAGAATCTGATTGAGAACATTAAGCCGAGCAACACGTCGGTGCGAGCGAACCACCCGCACATTCGTGCAATGTAGGTGGTAGTCGAGAAAGGAACAAAGAACACTACAGTTCGATCTGAGGCTAGAGCTCCAGCTAGAGCTTATGCTGCACGAGCCAGAGAGGATGCTTCCTCCCCCGATGTCATTACCGGTACTTTCACCCTTTATGATACTACTGTGATTGCACTAATTGATCCTGGTTCGACTCATTCATATGTATGTGAAACTTTAGTATTCGGTAAGACTCTGCTAGTTGAGTCTACCAAGTTTGTGATTCGTGTGTCCAACCCTTTGGGTAGATGTGTGCTTGTTAATAAAGTGTGTAGGGGTTGCCCATTGATGATTCGGGATTATTGCTTCCCAGCTGATTTAATGTTGTTGCCCTTTGATGAATTTGATATAATTTTGGGTATGGACTGGTTAACTTCACATGAGGCAGTAGTGAATTGTAAAAAGAAGCTTATTGATTTGAGATATCAAAACGGTGAGACCATCAGAATTAAATCCTGTGAT
This sequence comes from Gossypium bickii, assembly GCA_025503065.1. Classification (NCBI taxonomy): domain Eukaryota; kingdom Viridiplantae; phylum Streptophyta; class Magnoliopsida; order Malvales; family Malvaceae; genus Gossypium; species Gossypium bickii. The sequence continues at coordinate 89,453,351 of CP106711.1, forward strand.
GTAAATGGGTTTCCTACAGTAATATCTTTGATGTTAGCCCGGAAGTATGTGAGAAAAGGGTGCGAAGCTTATTTAGCTTATGTACTAGATAATAAATTGTCCGAGAAACAAATTGAATCTGTATCAGTTGTATGTGAATACCCAGATGCGTTTTCTGAAGAACTACCGGGTTTACCACCAGTACGAGAGATTGAGTTCGACATTGAATTAGTACCGGGGACGACTCCGATTTTGATAGCTCCGTATCGAATGGCACCTACTGAATTAAAAGAATTGAAAGCGCAGTTGCAAGAGTTGACAGATAGGGACTTTGCACGACCGAGCTTCTCTCCTTGGGGTGCACCGGTTTTATTTGTGAAAAAGAAAGATGGGACTATGCGAATGTGTATCGACTATCGGCAAGTAAATAAGATAACTATAAAGAATAAGTACCCGTTACCTCGGATTGATGATTTGTTTGATCAGTTGAAGGGGGCTTCGGTATTTTCGAAGATAGATTTGAGATCGGGCTATTATCGTTGTGAGTCGAGATACGAGATGTGCCAAGCGTCGTATTACAACGAGGTACAGACATTTTGAGTTTTTGGTTATGCCTTTTGGACTCACTAATGCACCTGCTGTTTTTATGGATCTAATGAATCGAGTCTTCCGACAGTTTTTGGATCGATTTGTAGTAGCGTTTATTGATGATATACTGATCTACTCCAAAAATGAAACCGAACATGCTGAGCATTTGAGATTAGTGCTACAAACTTTGAGAGATCAACAACTGTATGCAAAGTTTAGTAAGTGTGAGTTCTGGATGAATGAAGTCAGCTTCTTGGGTCATGTTGTTTCAGCATCAGGTACTCGGGTGGACCCAAACGAAATAGCAACTATACTCAATTGGAAACCACCAAAGAATATTTCTAAGGTCCGAAGTTTCCTAGGCCTTGCGGGATATTACAGACGATTTGTAAAGGGTTTTTCTGTAATAGCTACACTTTTGACGAAACTACTACAGAAAGATGTCAAGTTTGAGTGGTCGGAAAGGTGTCGAGAAAAGTTTTGAGCGGTTGAAAGCCCTTCGACCGAAGCTCAGGTGTTAGTTAGCTCGGCTGAATCGGGTAAAGAATTTGTTGTTTTTAGTGATGCTTCCTTGAATGGGTTGGGTTGCGTTTTTAATGCGGGACGGCAAGGTTATAGCCTACGCTTGAGACAATTGAAGCCGCATGAGAAAAATTATTCGACTCATGATCGGAACTAGCGACCATTGTTTTCGCATTGAAAATTTGGCGTCACTATTTATTCGGCGAGAAATGTCACATTTATTCGGATCATAAAAGTCTAAAATATTTGATGACTCGAGAAAGATCTAAATTTGAGACAACGCAGATGGTTAGAATTCTTTGAAAGACTATGAATTAGTGATTGACTACCATCAGGGAAAAGCTAATGTTATTTGAGATGCGTTAAGTCGAAAATCATTGTTTGCTCTTTCGTGTAATGAACACACAGATAACTATGTCTGGTGATGGTTTGATTATAGCCGAGTTACAAGCAAGACCGATGTTTATTCAACAAATTTGTGATGCACAGAAAGTTGACAAAGATTTGATTGCAAGTCGAATTCAATGTGAAAAAGGTGCGAATCGATTTTTGATTGATGCAAATGATTGTTTGAATTATAAAAGCCGAATGTGTGTTCCAAAGAACTCAGATTTGATACAGCTGATTCTAAATGAGGCCCATAGTGGTCGACTGTCGATACACCCGGGAAGCACGAAAATGTATAACGATTTGAAAGCAGTTCTATTGGTGGCACGGCATGAAAGCGGGATATATCGAATTTGTTTCCAAGTGCTTAATCTGTCGACAAGTGAAAATTTGAGCATCGGTACCATCAGGACTACTTCAACCAATCATGATAATTGAATGGAAATGGGATAGAATTACAATGGATTTTGTATCCGGTCTTCCTATGACACCGAGTAAGAAAGATGCCGTATGGGTTATCGTTGATAGATCGACTAAATCAGCTCATTTTGTATCGATGCGACGCACCGACTATTCACTTGATAAACTTGCTTTGAATTGTATGTGTCGCATGATTGTAAGGTTGCATGGTGTACCGAAGTTCTATTGTTTCAAATAGAGACCCGCGAGTCACATCGCGGTTTTGGAAGAAATTGCAAGATGCTTTACGTACTAAACTTCATTTTAGTCTGACCTTTCATCCATAAGCAGGGCGGTCGATGCGGCGAACTATTCTGATACTTGAAGACATGTTGAGATGTTGCGTTCTCGAGTTTGAAGGTACGTGGGAACGATACCTACCTTTGATTGAATTTGCTTACAATAATAGCTTCCAATCTAGTATAAAAATGGCGCCTTATGAAGCTTTATACGGGCGAAAATGTCGCACACCGTTATATTGGACCAAACTCAGTGAAAATAAGATACACGGGGTTGATTTGATTAAAGAAACAGAACACAAGGTAGCTATTATTAGAGGTAATTTGAAAGCTGCTTCGGATCGTCAAAAGTGCTATGCCTATTTGAAACGTAAGGACATTGAATTTCAGGTCGGAGATCGTGTATTCTTAAAAGTTTCTCCGTGGAAGAAAGTACTCCGATTTGGTCGGAAAGGCAAGTTGAATCCGAGATTTATCGGACCGTATGAAATCATCGAATGTATTAGGCCTGTGGCTTATAGATTGAAATTGCCCTCTGAGTTAGAAAAGATACACAATGTATTTCACGTTTCGATGCTTCGCAAGTATAGATCAAATCCGTCTCATGTGATCACACCGTCAGAGATTGAAATCCGATCCGATTTAACATATGATGAAGAACCGATCCGTATCTTAGCTCGGGAAATGAAAGAGTTGAGAAATAAGAAGATTCCACTAGTAAAAATATTATGGAATAGCCACGGAACTGAAGAGGCTACGTGAGAGCATGAAGATTCAATGAGGCAGTAATACCCGAAATTGTTTAACGGTAAAATTTTCGAGGACGAAAATTCTTAAGGGGGGAGAGTTGTAACAGAACAATTTTGACCCTAATCGGAACAGTAGTTTCGGGACCACGAATCCGAGCCCGATATATATTTTAATATTATATTCTGTGTTTATTATATGTGGATTAATGTGTGTGAAAATTTCGTAGAAAAAAAATTTTATCGTTTAAGTGCTTAATTTGATAAAAAGGATTTAATCGAGAAAAGCGTAAAAGTTGCGTGCTAAAGTGAAAAGTACTAAATTGATTGTGGCTTTTTAAGTGGGTGTTCTAAAGGGGCAATTAGCCCATAAACTATGATAAGGGACGGCAATGGGCCACGCCAACTACATATTATATGTTAGTAAAAATTTAAAATAAAGTTATGTTAGTATATTATAATAATATTAATATATATGTTAAATAAAACATAAAATAAGACCACTATCTTCTTCATTCTCTCATGGCCGATTGTTAGCTAAAGAAAAGGTGTAAGGAAAGCTTGAATTTGGCAAGTTAGGGAGTTGATTAAGGTATGGTCGGTTTTAGTTTTTGATAATTTTACGTTTTGAGATCGTTGCTTCGTATATTACCCGACCCATGCTTAAATTTTTGAAAATATTATGTATATAGGATTCGGCCATTAACATGCTTATATGGTTTTGATATTTGATGGTTTTAGATTTAATATATGTTAAAGATTTACAAGTTTTGTATTGAAAATTTTGGTGATTTGGAGTAAATAGGGCTAAACTAAGAAAATAAATTTGTGAGAGATTTAAAATGCAAAATAAATGAAATGCAAGGATTCATATGGCTATGTAGAAGATTCGGCCTAGCTATGGTGTTGGGAGATTTTGCATATTTTGTGTTTTGTGTAAATAGGACAAATTTGTAAAAATGGGAAACATTAGGGGCAAAATGGTAATTTGTTTATTTAAGTGTTTTTGGATTAAATTGAGATGAAATGTGCTTGAATGGGCTAAATTTTAATGTGTTTAGATCAATAACAAAGAAAAACAGAATTGGACCGGGGAAAGACAAAAGTTCTCGAATAGCCGATTTACACGGTCTATCGACAACCGAGGTAAGTCCTTAAGCTATAATGTATTGAAGAATTATTTATGAACCTATTATATGATAATGTTTGATAAATTTTAGTACATATTTATGTCATAGCCGAATGTATATAAGTATATTAGAATGGTTTTAGTTGTTTAATGTAAATAAACTTAGTTGAATTGGATATGTGATATAGTTATGAAAAGTGTGTGAAATGATTTATCGTATTGATGTGTTTGAGGCCCTAAGCCCTATGAGCCTAGTGTCGGTGGTTTATTTGGGCTTTAAGCCTGTGAGGCCTAGTGCGGTGACTACTTTCGGGCTCCCGAGCCTAGCAGGGCCTCGTCTGAAGTGTTACTTATCGGGCTTTATCGCCAGCGAGGCTTGATCTGGTGATGTGTTTTATAAAGGAGAAACCGAATATTATTTAAGGCAAATCATAACTAATGTATCTAGCTAACTTGTTCAGAGTAAGCACGTAAGGTATGTTATGTTTTATATTACTTGAGTCAAGTTAATACTATGGGAATTGTGTTATATATGTTTGAGGCTAAGATTGATGTGTATGAGTATTATATGATTGAATTCGAGTTTGAATGTACTATTATGGAAATTCAGCCTTCAAGTAGAAATGCTAAGAATAAAGGAGATTTTAGTGCGATAACATGGTTGATATGAATGCTATACTTATACGAATTGGAGCATGTGATTTTTGTAATATACTTATTTGAGCTTCAAGGAGATGTAGGTTGAAGGAAATGAAGTACAATTACTTAGGTTAATAAACTATTAGTATTCGGCCTTGTATAAATAAATATACTTAAATGTTTATGTATAAATAAATATACTTAAATGTTTATGTGAAATGTTATAAGTTGAATGTTTTAATTGCCTAAATGTTTAAATGTTATATTATCATGAGCTTAGGACTTACTAAGCTAGTAAGCTTATTGGTGTGAAATGTTTCCTCTGTTTTATAGATTTTGGTTAAGCTACGGGCTCGAGAGGGATCGTCAAGAAAGTCAACCACACTATCGCCTCCTTTTTGGTATTTTAAATTTTGGTTATGATTTTGAAGGCATGTGTAGGTTAGACTAAGTTTTGAAACATATGATGTTTGATCTTGTATATAAATATAGCCTTGCGAAAATGGCTATTTCTTTTGGTGATGTATCGTTTTTATGTTTTGAATCTCATAGCTTATTCATATTGTTAATGGATGCTTTAAATTCGATCATGACCTATATTATATATATGGAAGTTGCTATTGATATATGTATATTTATATATATATTAGGTGATGGTTTTAGAAAATTTAGTCTTAGTTTTTGGTTTATACGTGAACCATGTTTACCATATTTTTTTTTTATGCGTGTATGATCGTGATTAAGGTAAATTTATGTGTACTTATCTGTTATGTTTACTAATGATAATTTAGTAATACATGTGTTTCGACCTTGGTAAATATCATATACTTGATAGGTTTAGTAAGAATTAAATAATGATATGCTTAAGTAAGTTGGCTATGTGATAATTATATTTTATTTATAATAGTCACATGCGCATGGTTTTATAAATGGTAAAGAAGTAGGTTTGTTCTTTATTTATTGTAATAAGTTATTTGTTCATAATAACTATTTTCAATACCGTATGTGATATTGGCTATTAAATTTTGTGAAATGTTTTGTCTGGTCTAGTATATATATATGTATATATATATACATATATATAATTATAAGAATAGTTGATTAATAATTATAGATATTCAAATGTCATTATTAAGGATAAGAAATGAACATGTTTCTCGGTTGGTGAATTACGAATTAAAATGAAAGGTGCAATTGTATATTCGGTCAAGGGGTATACTAATATGTTGTTATATGTGTAATTGATTATTAAATGGTGAAATGGCTCAATTGATTTTAATATGTGTATGTATTATTGTATTATAAATGAAACTTGGCTTATATTATATGAATTTTGGTCGATATTCGATATATGTGATAATTTGGCATAAGTTGAGATATGGGTCTAATATACATATATGTAACTATATATATATATACACACCGTGAATGTTTAAATTATGTGATTCAAACATTTGTATGTATAAAGGACGGGTAGTAAAACTCGTCATACTTTTAATTTTTATTTATTTATTTATTTTTAATTGGTTGTAATGTTATACAATATGAAAATGATTGCATTGCTTATACTTGAATTCAATTGAAGTCCTTTTTCGAAATTGAGTATAGTGTAGTAATGCCTCTTAACCCCAATTCGGCGACGGATACGGGTTAGGGGTGTTACGGTGTGGCCTTGTTTAGGTGAAAAATTTTTAAAATCACAAAAGTTTTCGGTTGGGTTCCGAAACCTCTCGTAAGTATGTTTAAGGCCTCGTAAGTCCTTAATGAGGTTGTTGTGATGACGATATAGATATGTCAAGTTGGGACTGAAAGTTTATAGAATAAAGTTGTTGATTAAGTACGTTAATGCCTCGTGTCCGGTTCCGGCATAGGATACGGGTAAGGGGTGTTACATTTTCGGTGAAAATGCCTAAAAGGACTAATTTGTAGAAGTTATAAAATGAGTTGTAAAAGTGTGATTAAATAAACAATGTGGGCTGTTATTAGCATGAAATAGGTTCAGCTAAGCTTGGGCTTTGAAGAAATTGAATGAAATTCATTTTACAAGCCTAGGGACTAAATTGTAATATGTTAAAAGTTTAGGGGCAAAAGTGTAATTTTTCATAATAAGATATTTGGACTTAATTGAATAATGTGATTAATAAATGAGTTAAATGTGATATATAGATCAAGAAAAACGTGGTTCGAAGTTAGAACAGGGGAAAAACGAGTATTTGACGATTTAGTCCTTTTCGCCATTTCTATGTCGGGGTAAGTTCGTATGTTTAATAAGCATTAAATTATATGTGTATACATGCTTAATTGGTATAATTATGGTAAATGTTATATTATTGAAATGAAATGTGAATGTTATTTAGTATGATACTACAGAAATGATCGACAGAGATTTGGTATAGCGAAAGTCCCGGTTTAACCTTAGAAATAGTTAGGATATAAATGTCATGACATTAGGGTTACTGAGATTATGTGTAACACCATATCTGGGATATGGCACCAATATGAGACATTCGTGTAAGACCATATCTGGGATATGGCATCAATATGAGACATTCGTGTAAGACCATATCTGGGATATGGCATCAATATGAGACTTCGTGTAAGACCATAGCTGGGCTATTGGCATCGATACGAGATTACATGTAAGACCATATCTGGGATATGGCATTGGTACGGTACTATGTGTACAAGATTCCCGAGTATCCTTTAGTATTCTGAGTGGTTCAACGGGAAATTCAATTGTTATGTCAAAGAAGAGAAAGAGTATGTAAATATTACGATTTGGTACAGATATGTACATAAATTTTATACACATTAACTTCATGAAATTGTGAGTTCATGATTTCCACGAGAATGATTTTATGAAAACATTTTGATTATTAGTCTATACTTATGACGTATGAAATACATGATAAATTCTATTGCTGATTATGTGATTGGCTTTCGGGCCAAATTGAGTTAAGATGCAACATGTTATATTCATGCAAATTGTGATTTGTCAGGATATGTGAAAAAGGAAAGATTGGTATAATTGCCAATTAAAATGGTTATGGAAGTATGTGAAGATAAGAGTTCAGGAAATTGAGTGATGTTAAAGTATATGCTTGAAGTGTAAATACTCATAATTAATATGCATATTTATTATGTGGTTTGAAATGATTTGTTAGTTGTTGCCATATGTTACAACAGAAAGATTATGGTTGTTGGACGAATGCCAAAATATGTCAAAATATGCTTATAAGTTGAGAGAGAAAATATTGTGACAGAATAAAATTATAACCGTGAGATTAAGGTAGATAATGAAATTTGTGTTCATATTCTTGAACACGATAAACACTTGGTAAGATGTGATTGAGTAAGTTATACTTATGAGACTTAAATGACATTCGTGTGGATTTACATTATGTTGATAGTATGATATATGTATGGTTGAGGTTGCTTATTATTTACATATGAACTTACTAAGCTATATACATAGCTTACCCCCCTTCCTCTCCTATGTTTTATAGGGTTATTAAGTTAGCTCGGGTTGGAGTTCGTCGGAGATCCTATCAAACTATCAAGCTATCATTTTGGGTATAAGTGAATTCAAATATTTTATGTCTACGGCATGTATGGGGACTATGTCAATTTGTTATGTGTGTCATTATTAATTTGGCCATATGTGTTAGCTTGTAATTGCTAATGCTTCATCTTATATATGTAGCCATGAATGATGGCTTATGTTGATCGTAAGTTTATTCATATGCTAATGCGCTCTTGTGAATCTGAAATTAGTACGTTTTTAATAGGCTAAGTACGATGTTATAAGCATGATAAATGATGATATAAGAATGACATATTATTGTTTTGTTGTGGTTGTGGATGTTTGTTTTCTCTCTCATGCTTGATTTTGTGCCATGAGATGTATAGATGTGTGCAAGTGAGGATGGCAAAATGGTTTGGTAAATAGCCTTGTTTTTGTCCACACGGGTAGACACACGGGCATGTGAGCCCTACATCTAGAAAATTTTTTCTAAGTTTTATAAAAATTCCCAAAGTTCTCAATTTAGTCCCGAATCACCTCCAAAGTATGTTTTAAGCCTCGTAGGCTCATTTTAGGGACGATATGAATGTGTATGACAAGTTTTAATTTGAATGGAAATTTATGACTTAGAAATGTATGTTTGCTTATGTTTATGTCTGGTAATGCCTCATACCCTATTCCGGCGTTGAATACGGGTAAGGGGGTGTTACACCCAAACCTTAGAAATTATCCCTCTCTCAAAGAGAAACAAATAAAAAAGTCAACAAATCTCTTGTTGTTGCTAAACCTTTGGAAGATGATATTTATACCCTCTTATTGATTTCCAACCATTGTGGTTGTTGTAGAAGTGAATGTAGCTGTTGGGGATCAAATACCAAGTCATTAACTTCACTTACAGCAACAAGTATTGATACCTACTAAAAGGGTATCAATTTTTTTTTGTAATTAATGCTAATCTCAGTGATCGTTGGAGCAAGAATATTGATACATGAGGGATTAATTGATACTTTTATGAAAATTATCGATACCAGATCGATACTTAGTAGAGGTTACACATTTTAGAATGACAATTTGGTTTAGTAGAGGTTACACATTTTAGAATGACAATTTGGTATCGATTAATAGAGGGTATCAATATCATTTAGAATATCGATACTTAGACAAAAAGTATCGATAATTTTTGTCCTGGAGCAATTCTAACTAGTTTAAAAATGATTAAAACATATTTGAAAATATTTGACTCAATTGCAACCATTTCAACTTGATTTCATGAAATTGTTCAACTTTACTTTTATTCAAAAGCACTTTAATGTGTTATATCAAAATATATTACCCAATAAGGTTTCGTTTAATAGTATCCAACTAGCTATTTCCAATTAGACACACCAATTTGCTCATGGGAACTCGAATACGGTAGACGACCGACTCGCTTTCCCAACTGTACACCAAAACAACTCCTTCCCAACATGCACTTTGAGCTGAAATTAGATTAACTTTGAAGGAAAAATGTGACTATCCCATATTCTAGAGAGATGATGAATATCGTGTTGTAAGATTTTAGTGTGGATTCGTTTCTCACAATTCTCGACCAGAATGATAACCGGTCTAAAGCTAAGTGGGGATTAGTTGAGCATGAGATTAATCATGCTTTGTTGGATTATGAGAATAAATTTTAATGTAAGGATGATAGGTGAAAACAAAAGGGTACTTAAACAGAAATTGCACCAAAATAAGAAAACAAAAGAAAGGAAATTGCAAAATGCTTGACAAGCTGCAGACATAAGAAAGGAAAAATTGTTTTGAATTCAAGTCTCCAGTTTGTGTTCCCGAGCCACAGTTATAAGGCGTTTTATACACCTCTCAAAAGCTAATTTTTGCAAGACTTCCGCCTAAAACTATGTTTAACAATCAACAAATAAAAAGATATTTTTTCTAATTATAAGATTTAACAAAATGACAAAATGATAATTTTATCAGCCACCAATTCTACAACTTTTCAATTTGGCCCATTTTCTTACTTTTTGTTCTAATTTAACCTAATTTTCTTGTTTTTTGAAGTTCAACATTCCAATTGTGTCCTGATAAAATTTAAAAAATAAATCACAAGCTTAATAGCATTCTATTGAAAATTTGACCAAAAATAAGTACATTAAACACAGAAAATTAGTTTGCTATCAAATCCCTCCTACTTAGCTGATGCTTGTCCTCAAGCATGTTGTGTATTACCATACTAGAAATTATTCCAAAAAAATTCAAAATCAAGTCTCCTTCCACAACCAAGCATAATGCAATAATTTAAGTGAAGCATGAATAAACAATTGCTAGGTTCAACCAACAAGCGTTTTATAAAATTCTAATGTTATGCAAAAATAAACCACTTCACTAAATTAAAGCTTAATCGAACTTGCAAGGCAATCGTTCTCAATCAACTTTTTGTATTCAAATCTTTTTATGCAAAATGAGATGACAGCCAAAGCACCTCACCCTGGTTACTCAATTTGACATGTCTCCAAACAGATGGTTTTTCCTTACATATGACAACTCGGTTAGCGGAGTGTTTGCAAGTTTTGGTTCGTCACTCAAATCTTTTGACGTGAAATGAGATGACAACCCAATCACCTCATCTTAGTTACTTATTTTGGTCACATTTCTGAAATCTCCACTCATAACTAAGTCATCAACGGAGTATGTATACTTATTTTATTATTCAACTTTTTTTTATAGAAGATAAAATTACTTAAATGGGACTCGAGTACTTTTATTAAACAAGTTTAAAGAGCTAACAATTTCCATGGAATGTTGACTTAGCCACAATATTTTCAATTCTATAAAACACTTGTCAATCAAAATAAGCAACAAGAAATTATTCATGAATTACCCTATCATTCGAATTAACTAAGCATAGGAATTGAAGGTTCAATTTCAAAATAAATTAAGGAATAATCTCAGTATAAGAATTAACACATGCAACAAAGAGCAAGTAATAGTATGGCATGTCCTATGAATCCACCTACTTAGCCCACATTACCCATAATGAGCAATTTTAAAAGAATAAGAACAAGAATGGTCAAGTGTACTTCCAATGTATGTTTAATTTGGCAGAGAGTGGTTGACCAGTTCAATTTGGCAGTCCTGGGTATTTGTTTCAGCAAATGGCAGCAATGGGTATGTTTTAAAAGCATTTTTTTTTCCATTTTTAACTTGTCGCCTCCATCATTGTTCCTATAATACAACAGATTATTAAATAATAATCTTATTATTTTTATTTTCAACATAAATTAAATTGAATTCAAAATTAAATAAATTAAAATAAATATGGGTTGTCTCGTAAAAAGCGCTTTTCTTTAATGTCATTAGCTCAACGACTTGAAAAGTTTATCCGTTTGGCTCCTCGAGAATTAACTCTTCCACCACGTGCACTTGGAAGTTTTTGTAAAAAAGTTCCAGCCATTGTGTATTGACGTTGAATTATTTTTGGATTCCTTGCTCTTAATTTTGACTGCACCATGAGGAAACAATTGAGTAATAACGAAAGGACCTAACCACTTGGCTCGAAGCTTACTTGCAAAGATCCTTAGTGTAAGGTCATAAAGTAATATTTTTTGTCCTACTAAAAATCGTCTACGAGATATATTTTGATCATGAACACCTTGGTTTTGTCTTTATAAATTCAGACATTTTCATGATGTGGTTCAAAGTTTACCTGCAAAGATCCTTAGTGTGGGATCATAAAGCAACACTTTTTGTCCTATTAAAAATCATTTACAGGATATTTCTTTTATCATGAAACACCTTGGTTTTGTCTTTATAAATTCGAGCATTTTAATATTCATCATCCCGAATTCCTTCAAGCTCTTGAATGTGTAATTTTTTATGTTCTCCTATTGAATTTTTAATTACAATCACGCCAGTTTTCTTAGGTATTACATGAATTAGGCTAACCTAGTTACTATCTAAAACTGGCTATATCCTCCTAGTGTCTTGTAATTTCTGAATTTCCTTTTTCATGTCCTCCATCATTAGTAAATTGAGTTGTCTTTGAGCTTCTCCATTCGAGCTCGACATTTCCTTTATCGAAATCCTTAAATGTTCTAGAAATGGTTTGAGCTCTAATTCTCGTTCCTGCAAAGCGAACGACAAGAGTTTAGTTTGCATAGGAAACAATTCAAAAATTTTACCTAGACTTCTGGGAAATTGTGGTGCCTCCAAGTGAATGAAAACTTTACGTATTTTTTTTATTATAAATAATTCTTCTTGTTTTCCCATAACATCGAGATCTAGACTCTACAAAGTGCAGTTTGTAATTTATCATTTTAAAAATTTAAGTTTTTCAATGGCTCAATTATATCAATGCTAGAGACATTTGTTATTCCATTAGGGTGACCCATATCCTCATAAACATTGAACTTGACCACTTCACCGTTGAATTTCATAGTGAGTGATCCACTTCAAACATCAATTTTCGTTTGCGTGGTGCTTAAAAATGGTCTTCTGGGTAGAATATCAAAAGAATTTGTCGAGCTGTCATCCTTCATGTCAACGATGTAAAAATCTGTAGGAAAGATTAGTTTATTTACTCTGATGAGGACATTTTCCAACACCCCTTCTAGATACACAATTGACCTATATGCTAATTGAATGGTCACTCCTATCTTTTTCAAAGGGCCTGTGTTCAATAATTTAGAAATAGATAGAGGCATAATGTTAATAGATGCACTTGAATCACACTTGGCCTTTTTAATGCCAACATTACCTATTTTGCAAGATATAGCAACCATACATTGGTCCTTACACATAGGTTGAATTTTCTTTTGTAAAATCGCAGAGACATTTTCTCCTACACCTACTATTTCATTACCCATGAGCTTCTTTTTGCTAGTGCATAATTCTTTTAAGAATTTCGCATAGCGTGGAACTTATTTTATCGCATCGAGCAAAGGTATGTTAGTTTCAACTTTCCAAAATGTCTTTGGCGTTTCTCTTTCTTCTCACTCCTTTTTACTTAGGTGAGCCTTCTAGGGAATATGGGTGGTACTAGGAGTGATTTTTGTGGAGCCAACTTTTTAGTGGTTGTTGGATCATGTTTCTATTCTTCCCATTTGGTTTCGTGGTCATGACTTGTGCCAGGTGCTGGCCCCAAAACTGTTCCACTTTTTAATTTCATAGCACTTACATTTTGTCATGGATTTGGCTTTGATAGAGACGACAACATTTCTTGGGATTCCAAATGACTAACCACAAATGCGAGCTTACTTATTTCCTGATCTAGTTCTTGTAGGTGTGCTTCAATCTTATATTGGAAATTTTTGGTGCTAGCAACTAATCTCTCTACTATGGCCTTAAGAGATGTCTTTCGGGGTTGAAATTGTTGAGTTCGGGGTGGCTTTGGTTGATACAGTTGGTTGTACTGAGGATTCGATCCATAGCTCATATTTGGTGATATCTCCACCTTACATTGTAAGTATTTGAATATGGATCATAATGCCTTTGGGGTGGCCCTAGGAAGTTCCCAACGACATTTACTCATGCTGTTGTATCCTCGTGTAAAATCAGACACGAGTCTGTTGGATAATCAGGCATGGAACAAATCCCGCACAACCAAGCTGTGTTCGTTTTTCTTACAAATAAATTTTGATCTACATTAGTGAGCTTGTCAATTTTATCTTCTAAGGATAGAGTACTTAGCCCATGAACCCGTCTCATTGGTTCTGTAGTTGGTCGGAATTGTTGGGAATTTGAAGCCATGGTTAAAATCCATTACCTTGCTCTTTGAGGTGTCATGTTAACAAGTGCCTCTCCACTAGCGACATCAATCATCTTCATTTCCATAGGGAGTAACCCCTCATAGAAATATCAAATAGGTGATTGTTAGGTTAGGCCATGTCATGGGCAACTTGCATACAACTTCTTATATCGCTCCCGTTAGCCATAAAGTACTTAGTCTCCTTTTGTCATATTCCGACAATATTTCTCCTTAATTCGGCTACTCAAGCTACTGGAAAGAACCAGTTAAGAAACAAGCGAGACATATCAGATCATATATTAACTGCTCCTGGAGGTAAATAAGACAGCCATTCTCTAGAAGAGTCAGCTAACGAGAAAATAAAATCTTGAAGTTAATTTGATCTTCAGTTGCTCCTTGAGGTTTCATGCTTAAGCAAACCATATGCACATAAGATGAGTGTTGGGATTCTTCTTTTGCAAACTACAAAAAGTAGGCAATAGATGAATTAAGCTTAACTCAAATGGTGTCTCTCGCGTCGGATAAGTTATGCATAGCGACTATTGCTCATCTACTGCCGCAACGAGTTGTCGAATGGTTAGATTTGCCATTTTTTCTGGTTCACTGAGTGTATCGTAAATATCTTCTATGTAAGACAATGTTTCATATTAGATTCTTTCACTTGCGATTGTTTTCCGCGTCGAATAGCTTCTCTTCACAGTGATCGAGCTAACTTTTCAATTTTTGATTCAAATTCTAAGGTCTACAATTTTGACCTGGTCATAAGTAAAAGAAATGAAAATTATAATTATTTTTCAAGTTCCCAACAACGGTACCAAAATTTATAGGCGTTGAAACCACTAAATATAATTTCCTACGCACTAACTGAATTAAATTGTATTATAGAGTAGGGTTGATCCCACAGGGACTGGGACTCCTAATTTTCCTATTTACATGACCAGATTCCTGAGTCTAGGTAGTTGTCATACCCACGACCTGTACGTGCATAGCTGAAAAGTAAATAAACGGGGATTTTAGTTGATAAAGGAAAAACAAGTATAAAATCAAATGAAATAATAACAAAATGATGATTGCAAAATAAAATTAATTAATTTAAATTAAATTGATAAATCAAATATGTGAATGCTTAGCCTTAGCCTCAGTACACTCCAAAATCAAATCGATCATTGAAAGTGAATTTTTTTCTTCTAAACAATAAGATGTTTATAGCAATTAAGACGCTTCAACCCCTAACTCTTCCTGTAGTTTGTTGTGATACGACCTACAAACCAACCCTTACCAATTATTTAATCATGTCACACACATCCGCAATTTAATATCTTAGCAATCTTGCTTTCTAGAAGAGCCCAACTCAAATTAACAATCTCAACCGCATGGTTCGTTTAAATTCAATCACTATCTCCCTTAATGGTATCCAACTAGCTTTTTCCAACTGGACATACCAATTTGTTCACAGGAACTCAAATACGGCAGATGACCGACTTGCTTTCTCAACTGTACACCAAAACAACTCCCTCCCAATGTGCACTTTGAGTTGAAATTGGATTAACTTTGAGGGACGAATGTGATTACCCCATATTCTTGAGAGATAATGAATACCGTGTTGTAAGGTTTTAGTGCACATTCAGTTCTCATGATTCTCAATCGGAACGATGACCAGTCTAAAGCTAAATGGATATTAGTTGAGCATGAGATTAATCATGCTTTGTTGGATTATGAGAATTAATTTTAATGTAATGATCATAGTTGAAAAAGGGGGGGACTTAAAGAGAAATTGTGCCAAAATAAGAAAAAAAAGGGAAAGGAAATGAAAAAAATGCTTGAGAACCTACAGACATAAGAAAGGAAAAAATGTTTTGAATTCAAGTCTTCAGTCTGTGTTCCCAAGCCACAATTATAAGGCTTTTTATAAATCTCTTAAAAGCTAATTTTAGCATAATTTCCTCCAAAAATTATGTTTAACAACCAACAAATATATATATATATCTCTAATTATAGGATTTGACAAAATGAAAATCTGATAATTTTATCTGCCACCAAGTCTGTAATTTTTCAATTTGGCCCATTTTCTTGCTTTTTGTTCCAATTTAGCCCTATTTGTTTTTTTTTTTAACTTCAGCAATCTAATTCCGTCCTGATAAAATTTAAATAAGAAATCACAAGCTTAGTAGCATTCTATTCAAAATTTGACCAAAAATAAGTATATTAAACCCAGAAAATTAGCTTACTATCAATTTACCAATGCAAATTATGTAAATAATGAATCTAGTGACGTAAAAATTGAATGTGGGCTAAATTTTTAATTCAATTAGATTCATTTTATGATAATTATTTACTATCCTTTTGATAAAAATTATTAAATTCATATTCATAATTCATGTGGATAACTATGAAAAATCATTTAATAATTTTATCCTAATAAATTATGCAATGATATTTAATACTTATGCTTTCCGTATGTGATTTTTAAGTTTAATAATTTTATTTAACTAAAGATGTTGTCGCTAGTCTTTAACCAAATAAAATTATGAAAACCACTTAGCTAGATATTAATTCTTAAACTTTATTCAAGATTGTTGCTAAGCTTTTATGCAACATCTAATGTTTATAAACCTAATGAGATCCTTACTATAATAAATAATTTCATTTAATTAAATTTGTTGTGGCTAATTCTCTAATTAAATAAAACTATTTGGATCCCTAGACATATATTCTAAAGTTTTATTGCTAAATAACTTATGCAATAAGTTTAAAAAAATATATATGCACCTAAAAAATGTATGTAACTAATAATCATATAATTCACAGATAAACATTTACTTCAGGCAGATAAAAAATATTCAAACAAACTTCTAAAATTGTTCACTAAATTATTTATAGCATAATTAATTTTAGAAATTTCACTTTAATAAAATCCAACAATTTTTTTACTAAAGTTTGCAATAAAAATTCTCAAAAAATGTTTAAAAATAATTCAAAGAAATATGGCATCGTTGTTTTGAGAAAATTTACAAACTTTTAAAATCGATCAAGGCAAAGATTAATCATGCTCGAATACCAAATGTAAGCATAAATTACGATTTAAATGTTAAAGTGCATAAGAAAAGATCGAACATAATACCTTTGGCCATTGTTTGAACCAAATGTCAAAATCCATATGTTGTAACACCACTGTCAAGTGCATCAAACAACTAACAAGAATATCGAATTTAGCTATATGAAAACACAAAAATCACTAACGTCTTCTAAGTACTCGAAAACCTCACTAGATGAAAGTGTTTTTTTTTTATGTATTTATAATGGTGGTTCCTCATAAAAAATCACCACAACATGTCCCGCTACCACACATATAAAGTGAAAGTAAAGCAAAATGTGGGGATGGAAGCAAACGTGGGGGTTATTCCCACGAAGCATAAAGCATGTCCAACAGTTTCAATATTTGCTTCACAATTATTTGTTCTAACAAAAATTGTAATGCCCCAAAGTTCTTTAATTTTTGGGTAGTTGTTTATCTCAAGTGATGTAATCTGGTGTAGTGGTTAAGTATTTGGTTGTATGTTGAGGTTCCATGTTCAATTCCATTCTTTTGAATTTTTTATTACTTTTATCCCTACTCGTAGCTGGTCACATATAGGTTATTTATAATTTTATTAGTTTGTTGGCAAGAATGAGCCTGTTGGCTCAGTGGTAAAGCCTTAGCTTTTCCACTCCTACCAATCTGATAAGATATCAAGGAATTAGATTGGATTTAGTTAATATTAAAAAAAAAAAAAAAAGGAATTATCCCTAAATTATCTCCCTTGTTTGCCCTACTTTCTCCATTCTCTTTTTTTTGTTTTGTTTACTATTGCTACTAAAGAAAAATTCCCTTCTGTCGTTTTGCTTTTATTCACTTCTTCTTCTCTTATCTCAAATTTTTCCTTCTTAATTATTCTATTCGTTAATAGCCTTGCTTATTATTGTTATCTCTTCAATTTGTTTTATTCTCTTACTGTCGTTCTATCCTGTGTCTTTCATGAGGACAATGTGTGATTGGGTTGTGGAGTTATAGTGTTATGTTTCTCGATAAATACAATTTTACTCCATTTGATGTTTCTATTTTGACATTTTTCCCATGGTTGGTAAGTGGTGTTATTGGTTGGCCGATTGAAGTGGTCTGATTGTTTTTGTGTTTCTCTAGGTGAAAATCTTGTGACAAACACTCCTTCATCAAATTGAGTGTTTAAAGGAACTATTGCATTTTTTGTAAGCATTTGAATGCCCAAGTTTAAGGGATGGTTTTGTTAAGTAAACAAGTGTCGAATGTCTAGATTCGAAATTGGTTTCTTGCTAACGGGTTTGGTTTTGTTGTCATATACAGAACTCCGCGGTAGTGCTGATCTTCCGTTAGCAATCAAGTGTGTGTACTAACCCGTAAAATTCTGGAAAAATTTGTGCTGAAATGGAAAATATATGAAAAATTGAAGGTGGCAGTCGATGCCACACACCCGTGTGGCTTGTTGGTAAGGTAGGTCATGTAGGCCACATGGTATTAGTAGGTAGGGCATGTGGGCCATTTTTTAATGTTAAATTGGTCACTTTCGGGCTGAATGTAAGAGATTTGCTATGTTCAAGACTCTGATATGTAAAAAACATTATGTAAAAATATTCTATACGCATGCTTGGTCATGTAATTCATAAATCTATGGGTCTGTGTGTCAGCCTAAGTATGATTCTGATCAAGAAAGCTCTGAGTAAGCTAATTAGGACACTTTTGTTGTAACACCCCAAACCCGGCCTAGATGATATGGCCAAATCTGGCGATGTCACATTGAAGTGTTTTCCGAAAACATACTTTCATTGGAAAAACCCATTCTATATTAAATCTCGTTTATGATCATAACGGAAATTTAAGGGTATCTTGTTCATTTAAAACTTAAGTTGTTTTTAGCAGTTTGTCGACCAGATTAGTTTGTCGCTATATTTAAAATAATGTTTGATGCGAAAGCTTTTATCGAATGTTACGTAAACATGGGGTTTTGAAAAACATTTATCTTTTGAAAATCTGCGTCCTACTTCTTTCAGATATGAATTAAATAAGTAAAATCCCAAATTAAAAGTTAAAATTTAAAGAGGCCTTATTACATAACAAAAACCCAAATTAAATTTATTGGAAATAAAACTCAAATATAAAAGCAGGTACGGTTGTGTGGCCACCTCTGAATCCCTCGCAGCACTGATCTTCCTAAAACTGGGGGTTACCTGTACAGATAAACAGAGGGGTGAGTTTACGACAAACTCAGTGTGTAACCCCATGTAAGTAAATAGCCAATCATGCCTTATGCAAGTACAGTCTGGCCTAAGCCCAAATCAATAACAGTTTAGGTAGTTGGGCCTTAGCCCATTCTGAGATCGATATCGGTGTGGCACGAGCCCATTTCGATGTGATATGATTCGGGCATGCAAACATAAATCCTACCCAACTAGCCTCTACACTCCACTCCGTCCAGCCCAACACTCCATGTGGGGATAAAATCACCCACCCATCCTTACACTAAAAAAAATAGCACCAGTTGTGGCACTAAACAGTATTTGCAACAGAGCTGCCAGTACAATACATTTCTTCCAATCATAATAATCCCATCCCATGCAACATATCACACATGTATGTAACATATATATATATATCGTGGCATGCTCATAAATAGTCATACATAACATAAGGCATACAGTCATATTATATCATAAGGGCATAACAGTAATTTTAAGTAATAGGGGCATAACAGTCATTTCATATCAGGTTGGGGGTCTAGGTCTACTTATCGATCCATCAGTAGGTCCACAGTCGTCTCAGGTGACCCGTGCAACCTTAACAGTCAATCAGTGAAAACGGGCCCAAGGACCATAATGCGGGCCCATGTGAGACCACACGCTCGTGTGGCCCACATCACCCAGAAATGATATTGGCCATGCGAATTACACAGCTTGACCCAATATTCTCCACACGTTCTTGTGGTTTACTTGTGTGGGGCCCACAAACTCATTGGGCCCACACAGCCCATTTCGACCCAATATTGCCCAAAATAGCCTAAGTACATATAATCGCTCATAGTGGCCTCGATAGTCAAGTGCCCACGTTTTATGCGTTCGGATTACCAAATGAGTGCGCCCACGCTTATGTAGCGTCAATAGTAACATTTTTCGGCTTTTGCTGATTTACGTATTGGGCAGTGTTTATACACACCTGGTTCCGATTCTTTACAAAAGCACTCCTGAGCACCCAAGACCTATCAATTGACCAATACAACACTTTATTATACACTCAATAACCAATTAACTAAAATTGAAAGACATCATCTTAACACCTTAATCGAACTCTTACCTTATGAACACCGGACACTGCCCTTAACAATTCGGCACCAACACAACTCTTCACTCCAGACTTTCGGCTATTAACACAATTAACAGATATTCCCCAACTACCAACTTAAAAGCCGAATATTAAACATACTTATTAATTGTAACACAACAATTTAATCAAGACCCCAATACCGATGGCGGTTCAATAAACATGATCCACTTACCCACAATGCGAGAAGAGTACCCACTTCGAAGTGTAAGAACTTTATCTGCAAATAGGGAATGATAACTAGAACAACAGAGAAGGGGAAAGCAGTCAGCTGCAAAGGAAAGAAATGAATCACTAAAAAGAAATGACAGGGGAAGGCTGAAAATAGGGGAAGATTCGGCCAAGGGAAAAGGAAATTGTTTGCTCACATTTTTCAGAAGAGTAATATCTTGGGAAGTCCAAAGAGAGAGACCACATGACCACTGATTCGGCAGGAGCAGCAAGAATAGAATCGGCACAAAGAAGGTAAAAGAGAAGAGATTCGGCAAGGAAAAAACAACAGCAAGCTTTAGAAATATTTTGGGAAAAGAAACGAAGAAGAGGCAAGGAGAGGAAAAAAGTATATTTAGCCAAAAAAATTGTCAAATACAAAAGAATAGAAGAACCCGAAAACCCTTAACACAATCGGCCTTCAAGCAAAATGAGAGAAAAACAATACCAGGCAAAATCGAAATGTAGAGTATACCACTATGGCCGTATTTCTTAAGTGCCAGGGTCCAATTTCAACACAACACTCCCTCTCCCCTTTCTTCCATTGAATTCGTCCTAAAATCCCTCCTCAAATCTCTCCACCTAATCACACCTCCCCTCAACCACTCAATTTGAATTCTCTTCAACCAATTCAATGTTTCAATCAAACTCCAACACCCCCCACGGCACAGCAGTAAAATAAACATTCTCTAGCCTCCAGCAAGATTCGAACCTTAGACCACTGACATAGGTAACACATCACTTACCCCCTAGACCAGAAGACTCCTTATGTCATGCTTTACCCACAATAATTTAAAAGCCTACTAACTATAGGCAGGGGTTTATTCTATAAAAACAAAACTTTTTTCACAAGCCCAGGCTTAAACCCAGGACTTCTCAAAGACTCCCAAACACACCCAAATCACTTAACCACTAAAGCAAACAAACAGATTTTTGTGCTACAAACATACAAAATAAATTCTTAGATCTGTTAAAGATATCAGAACAATAAAAGATTTTCCAGATGTTTTTCTCGATAGACTACCTGGACTACCTCTAAACTGTGAAGTTGAATTTGGATTGAGCTCCTACCGGGTACAGCTCTGGTGTCCATCGCTCCTTATAGAATGGCATTGAATAAGCTAGTGGAGCTTAAGGCTCAAATTCAGGAGATACTAGATTGAGGGTTCATCTGCCCAAGTGTGTTTCCATGGGGAGCATCATTGTTATTTATGAAAAATAAGGATGGATCCATGCGTATGTGCATCGACTACCAGCAACTGAATAAATTAACTATTAAGAATAAGTACCCCTTGCCAAGGATTGATGATCTATTCGACCAATTTCGAGGAGCTTTGGTCTTCTCTAAGATTGATCTCCGATCGGGGTACCATCAACTGAGAGTCAAAGAGGCTGATGTTCAGAAGACAGCGTTTAGAACTTGTTATGGTCATTATGAGTTCCTTGTGATGCCGTTTGGACTGACGAATGCACCAGCAGCTTTTATGGACTTAAAACGGAGTGTTCCAGCCTTATTTAGATCGGTTCTTAGTGGTTTTTATAGATGATATCTTGGTGTATTCGAGAACTGAGGATGAACAGGATGCACATCTTCGAATTGTTCTATAGATTCTGAAGGAGAAACAATTATACGCCAAGTTCAACAAGTGTGAATTCTGGCTACGAGAGGTAACATTTCTGGGTCATGTGGTATCTACGGAAGGGATTAGAGTTGATCCTCGAAAAATTGAAGCTGTTTTGGATTGGGAGCCGCCTAAGATGGTATCTGAGATTCGAAGTTTTCTAGATCTGGCAGGGTATTATAGATGTTTTGTTGAGAGGTTTTCGTTGATTCCTGCACCTCTGACTAAATTGTTGCATAAAGAGGTATCGTTTGTCTGGACTGATAATCAACAAGAGAGTTTTGAGAAACTTAAGAAGGTTCTGACAGAGGCCCTTGTCCTAATACAGCCAGAGTGTGGGAAAGAATTCATCGTCTACAGCGGTGCATCACATGTCGATTTGGGATGTGTGTTGATACAAGAGGGTAAGGAAGTGGCATATGCGTATCGCCAGCTTAAGTCTCATGAGGCAAATTATCTGACGCATGACTTGCAGTTGGCTGCGGTGGTATTCGCACTAAAAATCTAGAGGCATTACCTATACGGTGAAAAGTGTATCATTTACGCAGATCACAAGAGCCTCAAATACCTCCTCACTCAGAAGGAGCTAAATTTTAGGTAGCGTAAATAGATTGAGCTGCTTAAGGATTATGACTGTTCGATTGAATATCATCCTGGTAAGGCTAATGTGGTGGCTGACGCACTGAGTCGTAGGGCTATGACGGATCTGAGGGCGATGTTTGCTCGTCTTAGCTTATTTGATAATTGTAGTTTGTTGGCTGAACTTCAAGTTAAACTGCAATGGATTGAACAGATTAAGGGTAAACAGTTGGAGGATGGGTCTTTGGGTCCTCGATTTCGATATATTGAGAGTGGGGAAACCTCAAATTTTGGACTGAATAGCGAAGGGGTACTGTGTTTCCGTGGGAGAGTCTGTGTACCAAGGGATACTGATTTGAGGCAGCCTATATTGCGAGAGGTGCATAATAGTCCTTATGATATGCATCCCGATGGGAATAAAATGTACTGAGACCTTCGTGAATTATATTGGTGGACAGGTCTTAAACGTAAGTTACCAACTTTGTGAATAAGTGTCTGACTTGCCAGCAGGATAAGACTGAACATCAGTTACCTTCAGGGTTGCTTCAGCCAGTTAAAAGTCCACTTTGGAAGTGGGAGAGAGTAACTATGGACTTCGTTAGTTGGCTGCCCCTAACGCCTACTAAGAAGGGTGCAGTATGGGTCATCGTGGATCAATTGACTAAGTCAGCCCATTTCATACCAGTTCGTACTGGTTACTCTTTACAGAAGCTGGCTAAACGGTATATGGCTAAGATAGTGAGACTACATGGGGTACCAATTTCCATCATATCAGATAGAGATCCTCGCTTCACGTCTCGGTTCTGGAAGAAGTTACACGAGGCTTTGGGTACAAGAATGCACTTCAGTACTGCATTTCACCCCAGACAGATGGTCAATCGGAAAGGGTGATTCAAGTACTGAAAGATATGTTAAGGTGTTGTGTAATAGATTTCTGAGGCTGTTGGGAAGACTGTTTTCCATTAGCAGAGTTTACATATAACAATAGCTACCAGTCTAGCATACAGATGGTACCGTACAAGGCATTATATGGCCGTAGGTGTCATACTCATTCGTGTTGGACTGAGTTGAGCGAGAAGCGTATTTTGGGCCTCGAATTGGTTTCTGATACCGAGGGAAAAGTCAGATTAATTTGGGATCGAATGAAGGCGGCATCTGACAGACAAAAGTCGTATGAGGATTTAAAGTGCAAAGAGATTGAGTATTCTTTGGGGGACTTTGTTTTTCTTAAGGTCTCGCCATAGAAGAAGGTACTGAGATTTGGACGGAAGGGCAAGTTGAACCCTAGGTTTATTTGGACTTATCGCATACTGAAACATGTGGGACTTATTGCCTATCAACTTGAGTTACCTCTAGAGTTGAATCAGATTCATGATGTGTTCCACGTCACTATGCTGAGGTGTTATCACTCTAATCCCACACACGTGATTTCGACTGAGAAGATTGAGGTTAGAACAGACCTGACTTTTGAGGAGGAACCAATTTAGATTTTAGATCGTGATGTGAAAGTCTTGATGAAGAAGTCTATCTTACTAGTTAAGGTACTTTGGCACAATCACAGTTTAGAGGAGGCCACATGGGAACCCAAAAAGGAGATGAGTCAATAATATCCTGATCTATTTTGATCAGGTAAATTTCGAGGCCTAAATTTTCTTTTAGGGGGTAGAGTTGTAACGTTCCAAAATCTAAGAATTTATTTTTGTATGTTTGTAGCACAAAAATCTGCTTGTTTATTTCAGTAGTTAAGAGACTTGGGTGTGTTTGGGAGTGTCTGACTAGTCCTGGGTTCAAGCCTAGACTTGTGCAAAAGGTTTTGTTTTTAGGGAATAAACCCCTAGCTATAGTTAGTAGGCTTTTAAACTATTATGGGTAAAGCATGACATAAGGAGTCTTCTGGTCTATGGGGTAAGTGGCGTGTTACCTATGCTAGTGGTCTAAGGTTTGAATCTTACTGGAGGCAAGGGAATGTTTATTTTGCTGCTGTGCCATGGGGGGTGTTAGAGTTTGACTGAAACACTGAAGTGGTTGAGGAGAATTCAATTTGAGTGGTTGAGGGGAGGTGTGATCAGGTGGAGAGATTTGAGGAGGGATTTTAGGAGGAATTCAATAGAAGAGAGGGGAGAGGGAGTGTTGTGCCGAAATTAGACTCTGGCACTTAAGAAATTCTGCCGGAGTGGTATACTCCACATTTTGGTTTTGCCTGGTATTGTCTTTCTCTCATTTTGCTTGAAGGTCGATTGTGTTAAGGGTTTTCGGGTTCTTCTGTTCTTTTTGTATTTGACAACTTTTTTGGCCGAATATACTTTCTTTTTCTCCTTGCCTCTTCTTCGTTTCTTTTCCCAAAATATTTCTGACACTTGCTGTTGTTTCTTCCTTGCCGAATCTCTTCTCTTTTACCCTCTTTGTGTCGATTATGTTCTTGCTTCTCCTATCGAATTAGTGGTCCTGTGGTCTCTCTCTTTAGACTTCCCAGGATATTACTCTTCTGACAAATGTGAGCAAACGGTTTCCCTTTCCCTTGGTCGAATCTTCCCCCTCTTTTCACCCTTCCCCTTTCATTTCTTTTTAGTGATTCATTTCTTTCCCTTACAGTTGACTGCTTTCCCCTTCTCTGTTGTTCTAGTTATCATTCTCTATTTGCCGATAAAGTTCTTACACTTCGAAGTGGGTACTCTTCTCGCGTTGTGGGTAAGTGGATCATGCTTATTGAATCGCTCTCAGTATTGGGGTCTTGATTAAAATCACTGCCTTACAATTAATAAGTATGTTTAATATTCGGCTTTAAGTTGGTAATTAGGGAATCTTTGTTGATTGTGCTGACAGATGAAAGTCTGGAGCAAAGGGTTGTGCTGGTGTCGAATTGTTAAGGGCAGCGTCCGGTGTTCGTAAGGTGTCAGGTGCTAAGGGGTGCTTTTGCAAAGAATCGGAACCAGTTGTGTATAAACACTGCCTAATGCGTAAATCGACAAAAGCCGAAAAATATGACTATTGACACTACACGAGAGTGCGTGCACTCGTGTAGTAATCCGAACGCATAAAATGTAGGCATTTGACTATCGAGGCCACCATGAGCGATTTCATGGACTTAAGCCATTTTGGGTAATATTGGGCCGAAATGGGCCGTATAGGCCCAACGGGTTGTGGGCCTCATACAAATGTGTGGAGAATATTAGGTCAAGCTGTGTAATTCGCATGACCGAGACCATTTCTGGGCTATGTGGGCCACACGGGTGTGTGGGCCCACATGGGCCCGCATTATGGGCCTTGGGCAGATTTTCACTGAATGACTATTAAGGTTGCACGGGTCGCCCGAGATGATTGTGGACCTACTGATGGGTTGAAAAGTAGACCTAGACCCCGAACCTGATATGAAATGACTGTTATGCCCCGATAACTTAAAATGACTATTATGCCCCTATGATATAATATGATTGTATGCCTTATGTTATGTATGACTGTATATAAGCATGCCACGATATTTAAATGTTGCATACATGTGTGATATGTTGCATCGGATAGGATTATTATGATTAGAGGAGGTGTACTGTACTGGCAACTCTGTTGCAAATACTGTTTAGTGCTGCAACCGATGCTAATTTTTGGAGTGCAAGGATGGGTGGGTGATTTTATCCCCACACGGAGTGTTGGGCTGGGCGGAGTGGAGTGTAGAGGCTGGTTGGGAAGGATTTTTGATTGCATGCCTGAACTGTTACTGTCACTGAAATGGGCTAAGGCCCACACTGATACTGATACTGTAATGGGCTCAGGCCCAACTGATTTGAACTATTATTGATTTGGGCTTAGGCCAGACTGTACTTGCATAAGGCGTGATTGGCTATTTACTTACATGGGGTTTCACACTGAGTTTTTCGTAAACTCACCCCTCTTATTATCTGTACAGGTAACCCCCAATCTTAGGCGGATCGGTGCTGTGAGGGATTCAGAGGTGGGCACACAACTGCACCTACTTTTATATTTGAGTTTTATTTCCAATAAATTTAATTTGGGTTTTTGTTATGTAATAAGGCCTCTTTAAATTTTAACTTTTAATTTGGGATTTTACTTATTTAATTCATATCTGAAAGAAGTAGGATGCAGGTTTTTAAAAGATAAATGTTTTTAAAAACACCACGTTTACGTAACATTTGATAAAAGCTTCCGCATCAAACATTATTTTAAATATAGCAACAAGCTAATATGGTCAACAAACTGTTAAAAATAACTTAAGTTTTAAATGAACAAGATGTCCTTAAATTTCCGTTATGATCATAAACGAGATTTAATATAAAACGGGTTTTTCCAATGAAAATATGTTTTCGAAAAACAGTTCAATATGATATCACCAGATTCGGCCATAGCGTCTAGGCTGGGTTTAGGGTGTTACATTTAAATGAACAAGATGCCCTTAAATTTCTGTTATGATCATAAACGAGATTTAATATAGAACGGGTTTTTCCAATGAAAGTATGTTTTCGAAAAATACTTCAATGTGATATCGCCAGATTCTAAGAATTTATTTTTGTATGTTTGTAGCACAAAAATCTGCTTGTTTGCTTCAGTGGTTAAGTGATTTGGGTGTGTTTGGGAGTGACTAAGAAGTCTTGGGTTCAAACCTGGGCTTGTGCAAAAAGTTTTTTTTTAGGGAATAAGCCCCTGCCTATAGTTAGTAGGCTTTTAAATTATTATGGGTAAAGCATGACATAAGGAGTCTTCTGGTTTAGAGGGTAAGTAGGGTGTTACCTATGCCAGTGACCTAAGGTTCGAATCTTGCTGGAGGCAAGGGAATGTTTATTTTGCTGCTGTACCTTGGGGATATTAGAGTTTGACTAAAACACAGGAGTCGTATGCGGATTTGAAGCACAAGGAGATTGAGTATTCTGTGGGGGGGCTTCATTTTTCTTAAGGTCTCGCCATGGAAGAAGGTACTGAGATTTGGACGAAAGGGCAAGTTGAGCCCTAGGTTTATTGGGCCTTATTGCATACTAAAACATGTGGGACTTGTTGCCTATCAACTTGAGTTACCTCCAGAGTTGAATTGAATTCATGATGTGTTCCACGTCTCTATGCTGAGGCGTTATCGCTCTGATCCCACACACGTGATTTCAACTGAGGAGATTGAGGTTAGACTGGACCTGACTTTTGAGGAGGAACCGGTTCAGATTTTAGATAGTGATGTGAAAGTCTTGAGGAAGAAGTCTATCCCATTGGTTAAGGTACTTTGGAGCAATCACAGTTAAGAGGAAGCCACGTGGGAACCCGAAGAGGCGATGGGTTAACAATATCCTCATCTATTTTGATCAGGTAAATTTCGAGGCCAAAATTTTTTTTTAGGGGGTAGAGTTGTAATGCCCCAAGATCTAAGAATTTATTTTTTTATGTTTGTATCACAAAAATCTGCTTGTTTACTTCAGTGGTTAAGTGATTTGGGTGTGTTTGGGAGTGTCTGAGAAGTCATGGGTTCAAGCCTGAGCTTGTACAAAAAGTTTCGTTTTTAGGGAATAAACCCTTGCCTATAGTTAGTAGGCTTTTAAATTATTATGGGTAAACCATGACATAAGTAATCTTCTGGTCTATGGGGTAAGTGGCGTGTTACCTATGCCAGTGGTCTAAGGCTCAAATCTTGCTGGAGGCAAGGGAATGCTTATTTTGCTACTATGTCGTGGGGGTGTTAGAGTTTGACTGAAACATTGAAGTGGTTGAGGAGAATTCAAATTGAGTGGTTGCGGGGAGGTGTGGTCAGATGGAGAGATTTGAGGAGGGATTTTAGGAGGAATTCAAGGTAAGAGAGGGAAGAGGGAGTGTTGTACCGAAATTGGACTCTAGCACTCAAGAAATTCGGCCAGAATGGTATACTCCACATTTCAGTTTTGCCTGGTATTATTTTTCTTCCATTTGCTTGAAGGCCGATTATGTTAAGGGTTTTCGGGTTCTTCTGTTCTTTTGTATTTGACAATTTTTTTGGCCGAATATACTTTCTTCCCCTCCTTGCCTCTTCTTCGTTTCTTTTCCCAAAATATTTCTAACGCTTGCTGTTGTTTCTTCCTTGCCGAATCTCTTCTCTTTTACCCTCTTTGTGCTGATTCTGTTCTTGCTACTCCTGCTGAATCAGTGGTCCTGTGGTCTCTCTCTTTGGACTTCCCAGGATATTACTCTTCTGAAAAAGGTAAGCAAACGGTTTCCTTTTCCTTTGGCTGAATCTTCCCCCCTCTTTTCACCCTTCCCCTTTCATTTCTTTTTAGTGATTCATTTCTTTCCCTTGCAGTTGACTGCTTTCCCTTCTTTGTTGTTCTAGTTATCATTCTCTATTTGCCGATAAAGTTCTTACACTTCGAAGTGGGTACTCTTCTCACGTTGTGGGTAAGTGGATCATGTTTATTGAACTACCATCGGTATTGGGGTCTTGATTAAATTGTTATGTTACAACTAATAATTATGTTTAATATTCGGCTTTTAAGTTGGTAATTGTGGAATCTTTGTTGATTGTGTTGACAACCGAAAGTCTGGAGCAAAGGGTTGTGCTGGTGCCGAATTGTTAAGGGCAGCATTCGGTGTTCGTAAGGTAGGAGTTCGGTTAAGGTGTTAAGATGATGTCTTCCGATTTTAGTTAATTGGTTATTGATTGAGGTTTATAATAAAGTGCTATATTGGTCAATTGATAGGTCTTGGGTGCTCAGGAGTGCTTTTGCAAAGAATCGGAACCAGGTGTGTATAAACACTGCCCAATGCGTAAATCGACAAAAGCCAGAAAATGTTACTATTGACGCTACACGAGCATGCGCGCGCGCGCTCGTGTGGTAATCTGAACGCATAAAACGTGGGAGTTTAACTATCAAGGCCATCATGAGCGATTTCATGAACTTAGGCCATTTTGGGCAATATTAGGCCGAAATGGGCCGTGTGGGCCTAAGGGATTGTGGGCCCCACACGGGTAAACCACATTAATGTGTGGAGAATATTGGGTCAAGCTGTGTAATTCGCATGTCCGGGACCATTTTTGGGCTATGTGGGCCACATGGGCCCGCATTATGGGCCTTGGGCCCATTTTTACTGATTGGCTGTTAAGGTTGCACGGGTCGCCCGAGACGACTATGGACCTACTGATGGGTCGGTACGTAGACCTAGACCCCCAAACTGATATGAAATGACTGTTTTGCCCCTATGACTTAAAATGACTATTATGCCCCTATGATATAATATGACTATATGCCTTATTTTATGTATGACTGTATATGAGCACGCTACGATATATATATGTAGCATACATGTGTGATATGTTGCATGGGATGAGATTATTATTATTGGAGGAAGTGTACTGTACTGGCAGCTCTGCTGCAAATACTATTTAGTGCCGCAACTGGTGCTAATTTTTGTAGTGCAGTGATGGGTGGGTGATTTTATCCCCACATGGAGTGTTGGGCTAGACGGAGTGGAGTGTATAGGCTGGTTGGGTAGGATTTCTGATTGCATGCCTGAACTGTTACTGTCACTAAAATGGGCTAAGGCCTACACTGATACTGATACTGTAATGGGCTAAGGCTTAATTGATCTGAACTGTTATTGATTTGGGCTTAGGCCAGACTGTACTTGCATAAGGCATGATTGGCTATTTACTTATATGGGGTTACACACTGAGTTTTTCGTAAACTCACCCTTCTGTTTATCTGAACAGGTAACCCCCAGTCTTAGGCGGATTGGTGCGACGAGGGATTCGGAGCTGGCCACACAACCGCACCTGCTTTTATATTTGAGTTTTATTTCCAATAAATTTAGTTTGAATTTTTGTTATGTAATAAGGCCTCTTTAAATTTTAACTTTTAATTTGGGATTTTACTTATTTAATTCATATCTGAAAGAAGTAGGACGCAGATTTTCAAAAGATAAATGTTTTTCAAAACACCACGTTTACGTAACATTCGATAAAAGCTTCCGCATCAAACATTGTTTTAAATATAGCAACAAACTAATATGGTCGACAAACTGCTAAAAACAACTTAAGTTTTAAATGAACAAGATACCATTAAATTTCCGTTATGATCATAAACGAGATTTAATATAGAACAGATTTTTCCAATGAAAGTATGTTTTCGAAAAACACTTCAATGTGATATCGTCAGATTCGGCCATAACGTCTAGGCCGAGTTTGGGGTGTTACATTTGTTCTGTTATCCCTTGTGCATGTCTGGCATAATTCTAATTTGTTATGATGATATATATATGAATACATATAGTATGGCTTGTGCATGCATTGGGGTGGGATATGGTTATGTGATGGAGGAAGTCTGATTTTAGCAGTTTAACTACATTACATAATTCTAGTAGTATTTTCGCAATATATCTAGTAACATAGCTGCATATCATTTGAGTGGCATACGACCACAACTTGGTGTGATGGATGGATGGGTTATAGTGTCATGGGTCACAGCTCAAAGCTTATGACTATTGTACAAAATGCATCCCAATGAGGTCTATCAGTTAGATGGGGCTCATTTGACCCACGAGAGCTAGCCCGATTCAGAAAACTATTGGTAAAGCATGTCCATTTGAAGCTTGGGTGGCCTAATGATGCAGACATGAAACATTAGACTATATTGGTAAATAGGGAAACTAATCTTAGAAGATTGGATAGAATAATATCTTGTAAGATTAGATATGATTTGATTATGTAAATCTTGTAAATCCCTTAATTGTAAGGATAGACTAATCTTGTTCATCGATATAACTTGATCTAGACTGTCAGTTTTGGGGGGAGCTCAACTATAAATTGAGAGTCTCCCCCTCATTTGAATCATCCATTTTATTCCATTCTTTAGTTGTGAATACTAAAGTGATAGCATTTACTCAAACACCTCTCGTGCATTGTTTTCTGTTGCTATTCTGTTCTTTTGAGCTTCTTTTGATTTATGTTGCTTCTGCTATATAAATTGGTGCTTTGGAGGAATTCTTTGTGAATCATTGATTGTTTGGTGGTTAGGCCGACTTAGGCGTGTTTGAAACGATAGAATCACCTAAGGCTGCACGGATTGCGAGAGCAAAATTCTAACCCCATGACACTAGTAGCCCTGATTGGTGTGATTGGATGGACAAAGTTAGTGTCTAACAGATGGGGGTAGGATTATTTTGTATAACTTTGCTATGCTAAGCATATTATAACAATTGATCTGTTTGTTCTTATATGCGCATATATGCATGATTTTGAATAAGATTTTTGTTTGTGGGCCAAGGCAAACACTAAGCTTTTTAGGTTACCTTATTTTCTTAACATTTTAGGTACCCAAGGACTTAGGATTGGGCGACGTTCGGGAGCTCGGATTGATTTTCTCACATAAGATTATTTTAAATAATTATTAATTAAAACTAATGGACTGTCGGACTAATTTTCGGACTTTTACTTTGGTTTTGGGTTTGTAGAGTTTTTTTTAGTTAATTAGTTTAAATATTCTACATAATCGCTGTTAATTAAAACAAATGTTCTATTTTAAAAATTAAACAAGATAAAGGACTTTTTCGCTGCAAAACATAGTGAGAAATCGATTTTTCTAAAAAACTAAGCGAGTTAATGGTATATCTCTTATTTCAACTTAGTAAAAAGTAAATATTTTAAAGATACCTCTATTGTATAAATTTTTGTTTTTGCAACTAATAAGTGTAAACGAGTTTTTCAAAATTTACTTTTACAAAAAAGCAATGGAAATTTTAGAAAGCAGCAATCTAAATTTTCGAAAACTTAATGATCAAATATAGAGAAATTATTAAATATTTCGTAGCCACAGCCTTTGACCAGATTAAATCTGGGTTTAGATAATTGCTGGAATATTTCAGTGTTCCTTCGAAATGTGTATGAAAAATCAAGATATTTTCCTTTTACATCTTCACTTGGCTTGATATACATTTCATAACTTTTCTTTTAGAACACCATAAGGATATTTGGGTGGAAAACATTATAAGGATATTTTAGATTTCATCTATTCTTCGGATTAATAAGGGTTGAATATTTTTTAATTTTTATAAAATTTGAATCCATTAACCTGTTCATTTATTATCAATATTAATATCGATTATTTAAATTTACAAAAAATCTAAAGTTATTTTTTTCCAATATAAATTTTAAAATAAGTCAACTGATATGGATTTAAATATTTGAATTTGATTTTTTTTTTTTGCAAAAGTAACGTTATTCTAAAAGATAAAGTAAATTTAAATAATAAATATAAAAAAGTTAATATTTATTGTATTTACCTTGAATTTGGAATAAATAATAATTCAACCCTGATTGGGAACGATTTTAAAAGCCAAATTGCCATATCATTGGTCCATGCAGTCAACTATATGTATATTTTCCAAAGATTGAAAATGAATTTTGGTTGATTTTTTTAAATTACTATTTTAATAATTGTACGAGCCCATTTGCCCGGCCCATTTCACAATCCCACTTAGCCCAATTAAAAAACCCCTCAACCCAATTACCAAAAAAAAAACAATAAAGACCCAATTAAATGACCCCTAAACCGGAGTCCAAACCAGTGGCCCACCAGCACCCATTAACCCAATACAAGCCCTAGCCTAATGCCAAAATTAAAACCAAAAAAAACAAAGAAACCCTAAAAGTTACCCTAGGCGCCGCACCTAGGGCCACTTGCCCGACGACCCGACCTCGGACGCGCGCCAATGATCCCTGTCCACCGCCCACACCACTGGTCTCCACCACCCAGTACCGCCCATTGGCGCCTGCAAACATTAAATAGAAACGACAGAAAGAAAAGCAAAGAAGGGTTGTAACAATGGCTATAAACATTTTTCTTTTCGGTATACATATGTATATAAACATTAGTCTAAAAAATATAAAAAAATAATACACATTTTTACCTTTTCCGCGGTGGCCGGAGCGACGGTCGGAACGACGGCGCGGCGAGCGATGACCGGAGCAGCCCCCTCTCTCTCCCTCTCTCGGACCTGCACAAACAGAGAGAAAGCAAGTTTTTTTTTTAAAACAAGCCAGAAATGATTTTTTTTTTCAACATTTTCCACCTTTTATAGCACCCTGAGACGACGTCGTTTTGGGGGCTGCCCTTTAAGCCCAAAACGACGTCGTTTCGCCTAAACCGACCCGAACCCGACCCGCCTACCCGAGGATCCGCGTGTTTTGCCGAAAAAATGGAGTATTTATGTGCGTAGTCCTTCCGTTTCTCTTTTGCTCCACAATCAAGTTTTAATTTCCTTTAAATCTGCCCCTAAAGTTTAGCACCGCATTCAATTCGGTCCCTTTAAAACGCTGCGCTTAAATACTTGGGGGAAATTTGCGCTCCTCGTCCCCTGGATTTTCGTGCGCATTACAATATGGCCCTTCCCTCTTTTATTTATTTTAAATTCGCCCTGAAATTTTGCTTTTAATCTAATTTAGTCTTCCTCTTTATCATTTTCCCTATTTTTGTATATATCTACGTATTATATTATCACTACCACTATTATTATTATTATTATATAGTATTATTATCATTCCCATGTACATATATATTATTACTATCCTTACTATATTCTTATTATACTACTATTATTATTAGGTCATTATTATTACTATTATTTATCATCCTATGATATTATTATTATTACTATTGTTATCATTACTATACTACCATTATTATTATTATTATTTCCATGCACATACATACTATATTATTATTTTATTATTGCTACTATTATTATTTTATTTTCACTGTTATTATTATTATTACTTATATGTATATTACTATTACTATATCTCTACTATTACTATTATATTATACTATATACTTGCTTATTCTTTTGCATGTCTTATACTATTTACTTATTAATCACTATTACTATTACCAATATTATTATCACATTTTGCGTACGTATGTTACCATACTAATGCCACTATATTATTACATTATTACTGATATCGTATTACTATTTTACATACATATATATTATTGACTACATCTATGCACATATATATTATATTTACCACTATATTATTACCATTATTATATTTTGCTTTCACATGTATATATTTTATTATCATTATTTTTATCATCGTCAAATACACCATTGTCACAATGCTTTTTCTGTCGCCATTACTCATATTCTCATCGACATTTCATTGTTCTTCGACCTCTCGATTTTATAATGACCGATATTTCCGTGTTAGCAATTCGGAAAATCGAGCCCTAACTTACTGGATCCTGATTTTTCTCGTTTAAGCTAAACGACGGAAATTTTTTTTTTCAAAAAATCGCAAATCCAAGTTTTTTACCGACATTCCGTATTAGCAATTCGAGGGAATCGAGCCCTAACTTACTGGGTTCTGGTTTCTTCTCGATTAAAACTAAACAACGAAATATCCCCTTTAAAAACACAATACAAGTTTCAAATAAAACACTTGTTCTCGGGAATTCAAAATGTTGCGCCCTAACTTACTGGACTCAACATCTAGATATTTCGGAATAAGTCCTCCTTTTTTAATAGAGGCAATCTTCCTAATTTGGATTTTCGAGAAAACGAGCCCTAACTTCATTGGGTTACGGTTTTCGCTCGACAAATAACGGAGATCCTCTTCAAATATAAAACTAAGTTTCAAAAAGGCGAGCTTAGTTTCGGAAGTCTAAAGTATTACGCCCTAACTTACTGGACATGATGCTTTATCTCTTCGAAAATAAGAGAGCCTTAAACGTCCCTTCTAGTTCTTTCAAATTTTAGAAATAAAAAGTATCTGTTTCCAAACCATTTCAAAGTTTTCAACATTAGGACATCGATCAATCAGTTTGGTACCGATTTCGGGCGTGACAAGGGTGCTAATCCTTCCTCGCACGTAACCGACTCCCGAGCCCATTCTTTTTAAATTCGTAGACCAAAAAAATATGGTTCTAATAAATCAAAATGTTTATTAAAACAAATGTGATCCGATCTCACCCAAATAAAGATCGGTGGCGACTCCCTTCCTTTTCATTTTCAAAATCGAGTCAACCGCGTCGTTTACTGTTCTTTTAAAAAATAGTTACGACAATAATAATATCGTAATAAAGAGAGAGAGATATTAATGTCTGGATATATCAGTTGAACAACGACTTAAGTTCACTGCAACTATCAAAACAAAAAAGAAGCTATCTATCTCAACAAAACTATTACCTTTTAACCTATTTATTATGTTGTTATATATATATATATATTGGAAGTGTTTGCTGCCTTTGAGTATGTGAGAGTTAATATTAAATGTGTTTGCAACAATCGAGTAATTGGTGGGTTTAAATCAGATTTAGTAGTGGATTTTTTTTAGGAAAAGCATTATAAGCATACTTCCAACTGCTAAATAATTTTGGGTGTTCATTGCCATATTGTTTTCGTTAGTTGCAAAAACAGTTTCAACAAATATAACCTACCATATTATTAAAATTTAAAAAAAATTATTTTAACCGATTGAATCTTAAATTAAAAAAAAAATTATCCTTCTATTTATAGATTGGAGGAATTATAAGTAGTTCTAAGTATTATATCAAAAAAAAATTATGATCAGAATTTATATGAGATTGTGCAAAATAAAATATTTTAATTATATTAAAAAATTTTAAATATAATTTTAAATTTTCTTCCCACATTTAATAAAAAATGGCATCTAATAATTTTACTGCCTCTTTATTCGAAAAGAAAAATGCTAATAAAATTTTCTCATTAAAAAGGCTCTCTGCTTGCCTTGTAATCAAAAAGCACAAATATGGGGTAATTATGTCTTTTTCTATGCTCCGCTAATATAGAATTGACATGTGGATGTAAAATTTTATTATTAAATTTGACATAAACGCCGTTGATCCCTCTTGTTAATCACAAAATAGAGGAGACGCTAACTTTCTCAAATCTCACAACAATGAAGCACATCATCAACAACAAATGACGAGATTTGTCAGTTTCGAGACGTATAACTTTCAAACACTACAAACGGCCCGCTTATTTAGCTTAAGCGTTTCTAAAACAATTTAAAAGATTTTCGATAAAGTGCTATAAAAGCTACTCGAAAATAATTCAAAAATTGATTGGGTCCTGATCGAAAAATACACTCAATTCAATCTCAAATTTAAAAATAACAATTAATTTTGTTTTCGAACGTTATTTTCATATAAATTATTAAGTGTTGACATAATAATTGACATGGCGGATGACGTGGAAAGCTTAATTGATATTTTATTATTTTAAGAGGATTTAATAGATTTTTAATTATTTTAAGAGGGCTTAATTGATTTCTAGAGACTATATAAAAATTCTCAATAAAATGAAAAAATATTTTAGAAATGATAGAAAATTATATTAAAAAAATTAAAGTAAAAAATGAAAACATTAAAATTATTATAAAACATTATATATAAATAATGAAATTGATAAAAAAAAAGTTATAAAAACTTATTAGAAGTATAAAAAGTTGTAAATATATATATATGTATATAATATATATATTATACAAAAAAATTTATCATTTTGAAGGTTTGGATTAAAATTTAATGGGGGGCTTGAAGTGTGATAGTGTTCGATATTAAATCATTTTGAAGGTTTGGATCAAAATTTAAAATTTAATGGGGATTAAAATTTATCATTTTGAAGGTTTGGATCAAACTTTAATAGAGTGTTGAGTAAAGGGTCCAATAAATAACGGATTTAGTGTTTGATGGTTTTAGGTGAGTGATGAGTAATGGTTTTGGTTGAGAAGAGGTAATCAATTGATGTTGATAGAGATGATTTACGGTATGATGCAGGACAACATGCGTGGGAAAACAAAAATGAGTAGTAATTTTTATTAAAAAGTTTTAAAAATTTTTTAAAAAATTATAAAATTGTTAGAAAATTATAAAAAACATGTTGCTTTTATAATTTTTGAGAATTTTTATATAGTCCTTAAAAATCAATTAAGCCCTAATAAAATAAATTAAAGCCTTCCACATTAGCATTTTTCATGTTAGCTGTCGCGCCATAAAATTTTTTACATCACCTACCACGTTAGTGCTTTGTTGGAAAAATTATAATTTATGGGAACTTTGAGGCATATTCTCATTTAGTAAAGGTGGAGAGTTGAATTATAAAATTATGGTTTCATATTCTACTCCATGAGACCTTTACAACGGTATACTATATGCTCAAAATGGTTGAGTGATGAATGAGAAATTCATGTTCAAAGTAAGCTACTTGTGAATATTTGTTGAGAAAAATAAAAGCTTAGATATCACATTGGTTAAAGACCAGGTGTGAGTTGTATAAATATATGAGAGCCCACTTGAAGGGTGATTGAATGACTAAGCTTGGAACCTTGCCTCGCGCGCAAGGGGTGCAGGTTCATCCCGTTAGGGTTGGGTTGCACCCGCATGATGTGAGCGACGCGAAATGTTCGGACCGGTATGGGCTTGCGGATATTTTAGCCCAACACGAATTTTTTTTTCTCAGTAAATATATGCAAAATCTGATTTAAAAGGACATATAACTTGATTTTATTTGATTCTAAATTTTAAACAAATTGATTTAATTGCCTTTTTTAAATGTAGATTTTGTCTCCTTATACATGGATATTTCCAAAATTCCTCCACTCTGAATGCCTATAAAAGGATAAGACTTCTTCAGAATTTTTTGATCAATCTCACTCTCTCACACCGAGATTATTTTCTCTCCAAAATTCTTCTCTTTTCCTCTCCATATTTTCCAACGTTTCGGTGATAAAAAAGGCATCGTTTGTTCGTTGATCACTGTTGAGGTGCTACTGTTTCGATCATCGTGTTGTTGTATCCTGGGAGACATTTGATCAACGTTTCTCCAAGTACTGTAGGAGCGCCTGAGTCTGTCTTAAAGAAACTGTGTAAAACAGGCCTCAACATTTAGTAAAACTCGTTTCTTCTTTTTTTTTTTTTGGCCTTTGTTATGTTATTTATTGGTTTTTCATATCCGATAATTTAAATATAAATTATTCAATTTATTTTATTATATATATATAAATATTTATTTATTTATGTTTATATTTTTTTTGCTAACATGTTTTGTCCAACAATCTTAAAACAGATTTTATTATTTTGCAATTCTCTAATCCGAGATGAATGAGACACCAAGGCGAAAGAAAAAAAGTTTTTTATTTGAAAATAAAAATTAAATAAAATTTGTTTCGGGATTTATTTCCTTCATTCAATAGATTTTATTCCATTTTTTATTATGTTTCCAAACTGGTATTAAAAATTAAATAAAATCTGTTTCGGGATTTATTCCCGCCATTCAATAGATTTTATTCCCTTTTTTTATTTTGTTGCCAAAACGAGAAATTAAATTAAATAAACTCTATTTCGGGATTTTTCCCACCATTTAACAGATTTTATTCGATTTTAATTTTGTTTCTAAAATAGAATTAAATTGAAAATCTGTTTCAGGATTTATTCCCGCCGTTTAACAAACTTTATTCGATCTTGATTCTTTTCCAAACAAGAATACTTAATCAAATAATTCTATTTCGAGATTTATTCACGTCGTTTAACAGATTTTATTTTGATTTAATTAAATTATTTTGTTTCGGGATTTAATCCTGTCGTTTAATAAAATTGATTTTGATTTTGTTTCAGAATTTTAATCCTGCCGTTTAACAAATCAAAGCGAATTTTTTATTTATAGTGGACTTAATTGTGGCTTTAATTTGTGAAAGCTTAAATTGTAGCTTCAAAGTTGTGACATCAGAAATAGGAAACTTATCAACGGTGAATTAAAAAGACAATATGAGAATATATGTTTAGAATTGGTTCTTTGAAAGACTTGGTATTTAAGTGTGTTGAGTGCACCACCTCTCTTTTAGGGTTACCTACATGGTGCATTATTTTATTCTATTTTTTATTAGACCATATAAACTTTTGTTTGGAGTTTTATTAGATTCCTGTCGTCTAGCAAAATTTGATAAATTTTCTAATTTTGGTTTTGTTTCTTAACAGAAAATGGAAACTCCCACCAATTCAATCAATTCAGAATCTGAAGCTTTGGTTCAAACGCAATCTTTGATTCAAAACTCAGTGTTGCTGGTGGTGGCTGTTGTAAGCCACAACGAGAAACCTGCAAAATTCTCAGGACATAATTTAGAGATTTGGCAACAAAAAATGCTGTTTTATTTGACCATGTTGAACTTAGCCAAATTTTTGAAAGATGACCCTCTTATTGTACACCCCAAATCCGACCTAGACGTTATGGTCGAAACTAGAGATGTTACGGGGAAAGCTGTAAATTCGACTTTTTCTTTTTAAAAGCATTGCATATCTTTGTTACTAAAAGCGTCCATTTTATTTAAAAATGTGTTGCTATACTTATTAGTCAAATCGTCAACCGTTTACATTTTTAAATAAAACAAATAAATTGCAGTGGAAGTTCCTAAGTCGTTATGTTTTGAAAACCCGAATTTGTTTTCTCCAAAACGGTTAATTTTGCAAACCATTTTATCACATGTCATGTAAGATATTCCAAATTAAAAATCCAAATCCAAAATTAAACCCAAATTTCCAGAGCGTCCCAAAATTACAAAACTCTCAAAACCAAAATATAAATTAAACAAATTAAAGTAAATGGAGTTTTACGGAAAAGTGATTACACCCGAGCTTTTGTTGCACCAACCCGCCTAAGTCTGAGGGTCACTTGAAATTATCAGACAAACAGAAGGCGAGTTTTAAATCTCTGTGTGTAACTCAATAGAAACATAAATCCAAATTCAATCACATGACGGAACAGATATAGACATAACTCTTTTACAGAATTAGATTTATAACAGAAATGTACAGATATAGATATGCATAGTCCTACCCCTATCCTCTACACACCAACTTCGACCATCCCAACACCCTATGTGGGGTATAAAACACCCACCCGGCCTTACACACCACATGGTGTCTATACGATACTTTTCAAAATAGTCGCAGCATTACTGCCAATGTATTGGCGAAATATTGCCTTACATATAATACTTCCTCCTCATAATACATAACCCGCCCCATAGCCAAATACAGATAGATCATCAGATAAAACAGAATAACAGATACCAGAATGTATATCACATGCATGCTCATATAACGAATGCTAAACATGCTCATACATAGCAGAACAGATCATACATTTCATTTTACACAATACTCATGTAGACGTTTTTTACGTCATTTTCAGTCTAACAGTGTGACAGATTTCATGCTTTAAGGTTTATACCACACATGTAACACCCCTTACCGGTGTCCAAAACCGGAACCGGGTTTAAGGCATTACCTAACTTATCTGATTTAAACGTCTAAAATAGAGCTATAAAATTTCATTTAAACCCATCACTAGCTCATTCTTAGCCCACGAGGCCCTAAACATACCTTCGAGAGGTTTCGAAATTTATCCTGGAACTTTTATGAGCTTAGAAAACTTTCTTCAAAGTAGGGGTCACACGCCAGTGTTGGTCTAGGGACACGCCCGTGTGCCCCTAAGATATGCCCATGTCTTCTACCCGTGGTCGATTCTGACCAATTTCACTCGGCCGGACACACGCCCGTGTCCTTAGCCTGTGTCTCTCACACGGCCTTGACACACCTGTGTCTAAGCCCGTGTGCCAAAACCTTGGTATTCTGTCTATGACGTCATCTACTCACTATGGTCACACGGCCAAGGCACATGGCCATGTCCTTAGCCCATGTGTCGAATTAAAATCCACAATTAATGTGCAAACTTCACACGGCCTGGGTACACGCCCATGCCTTAGGCCGTGCCTCTC
The DNA here is from genome assembly GCA_025503065.1 of Gossypium bickii. Lineage (NCBI taxonomy): Eukaryota > Viridiplantae > Streptophyta > Magnoliopsida > Malvales > Malvaceae > Gossypium > Gossypium bickii. The sequence goes on from CP106711.1 coordinate 89,494,855, forward strand.
ACACGGTTGAGACACAAGGCCGTGTCTCTGACCGTGTGGTTACTACAAAGCTTACTGACTTTCAAGCAAGGGGACACACGGTCGATCCACACGCTTATAGGGCTGACCGTGTGTCACACACGGCCTAGACACATGCCTGTGTGTCTACCCGTGTGGACAATTTGATGGTTATCTAACAAGCCCTTTTGCCACCCTAAGTTGCATACATACATACTCCAATTCAAGTCAACATAACTTAAAACCCAAAGAGACATCCAAACACAAGGCATATACTTCAAGAATTTCATCTTCATTCAAGCATAGGAATTTGCCAAGTATTGGCCTAACTTAAGACCATTTACAAAATGACTTTGGTAGCATACATAGCCAACACTTTGACTAACAATTACAACTTAACAAAATACTAGAGTCCTATACATGACATACTCAAAATAAAGTCTAAATTGTTATACCAAAGTGATGTCAATAGTGTGATTCCCGAACCCCTACGTTCACGCTCCTCGAGTTATCTTGGCAATACTACAAGGAGAAAGGACAATGAAAGGGGTAAGCATAAAGCTTAGTAAGTTTGCATAGAAAATAAATAGCAACAATAAGCTCATAATGTAATCCATCCATGGCATTAATTAACCATACACAAGTCATAGGCTTCTTGCCATACTTACTTACTTACAATTGCCCTTATTTAGCACATACCGTGCCACACATCGTAATCGTTTCTTCGTGACTCATTCACGAGTACCTGTATTCACTCATTCACATGACTTTAGTACAATTCTCATTTCTACTGCTAAACTCATCTACTTATCCCATTAACCACTAGGGACAGTCAAAGACGTATATTCATCGTCATTAATTTAGGTAGAAGCCAATGCCACATTCCCGAGGTGGTCTTACATGGAGTCACCTCTAAATGCCAATGCCATATCCCGGATAAGGTCTTATATGGACTTTCACATTAGGTATCGATGCCATATCTCGGATTTGGTCTTATACGATTCTCATATTCATTACCGAAGCCATATCTCGGATATGGTCTTATACAGGATTTCAACTCGGTGTCGAAGCCATGTCCTGGACATGGTCTTACACGGGACCCTATCTATTTCATATCTCGATGATAGCCTTTTCATATTCATTATTGTCCATTAGGACTTCAACATCATATTCAACATCAGTCACTCAATTTAGTAGAGTAACATGCATCAATATAATACCAAGCATTCTCAACTATGCTAACATAATTGTTGCATTAATCACCTACAAACTTACACCGATTTCAAAATGAGCTAACTTGTCAGTCTAGTCCGAGACTTTGTTCTTTCCCCAATCGAGGCAGATTCTCGGTTCTTCTTGCTCTATAATAGCAATTTAGCTCATTTTAATCACCACATTAATAAAAACATTTCAATAATCATGCTTAGGTAAAATTACTATTTTGCCCCTAGACTTTGGCAAAATGACTATTTTACCCCTAGGCTCGGAAATTAATTCTAATCAAATTTCTGCCTTCAACAAGCCTAGGTGAACATTTAATACTCTTATAGCTATCATCAAAACTCAACATTTCACATAATTACTACAAATTTGTAACCTTTTCATCAAGGTCCAATTAGGTATTTTCAAGACAACACCTTTCACAAAAGTTGTTCATTTAACAACTAAGACTCAATTTCTTCCATGAAAATGAAACAAATATCAATGATAGCTCTCATGGAAAAACTCTAAACTTTTCACATATTGCACAATAGTCCCCTCATTTGAAAGCTTAAGCTTTAGGGGTTTCAAAAGTATAACTATTTTCAAGAAAAGATCACTAGAATGCTTATTAGAATAGAGGAGAGCTTGCTGAAAATTTGAGCTTTAAAAATCCCTATTTTGCTTGCTATTTTTTGTTGAGAAAGATGGATATCATCTTTTCTTTATTTTAATACTAAACCATCAATTTTAGTCACCAAACTCACCAACTTTGACCAACTTGTACACTCTTGTCTCCTATGGCCGGCCACACATTCACAAGGGGTCTAATTGCCCTTTAAAAACCTCCATATAGCTATTTGGCACCTTTAGCCTATAGGATGGAACTTTCGCATTTTATGCGATTTAGTCATTTTTCGCGATTAAGAAAGAAATAGCTAAAATTAAAGCACCAAAATTTTCATGCACTAATATAATCATGCTCTGACTCATAAAATAACATGAAAATAATTTCTCTAACCTCGGATTAGTGATCTCGAGATCACTGTTTTGACTAGCCCCTAAATTGGGCTGTTACAACACATAGCGGCCCTACAGAAAGCCTACAGTCGATCAAGGCAATATGTACAGCCTTAAGGAAAAATTTTGAAATTTGAGCCCATATGTCTGTATGGGCCCACACGTCTAAAATGGCCTAGCCTTTTTGGCCTACACGGTCTAGCACACGGCCTGGGACATGCTCGTGCGACGTCAACAGGCCCCAATTTTGGCTTTCACCGATCGCTATTTTTCGAGTTTCTCGTTACACACTTGGTTTAGTTTTTGCTACGGTGCAACCATGAGATTCCCAACACCTAAAATAAACATTCTAACGCCCAATTTCAGTAAAAATTTATGAAACTCAAGCAAGAATTATTCAAGAACATAGCCTCACAATAGCATTCAATGCATTCGCACACTCACCATCAACGACCAGCAATCGCGCAACGCGTAACCTGCTGAAGGAACATCATCTGGCTCACGGTTCTCCCCTAATTGAGCATTAAAACAAATAACACAGTTAATAGACCCTTCTATTCTAAACAAAACTAAAACCCTAATGTAATACAATTCATAAAAAGAAAAAAAAACACCTGACGAAAGATGACGATAACTCCCAACACCCAACCCCAAATGAATCAGCAAAGAATCGAAGCAACAAAGTTGTAATCGATGGTAATATTTTAACCAGAAATGAACAGAACAGTGGCTAGGAAACAAAGAAGAAAAATAAAGAATAGGGAGAAAGAACGAAAAAAAGAAATGTTAAGAAGACTTGCTGAATTTTTTTGTTTTTAAAATAACCACCCACACTCTTTCCCCTTGAAAAGAGGCACCAACCTCACCCCACAACTAACCAGATTACTATTGAAGAGTTCAAATTAAATTTAAACTCCTCCACAACCTTAATAAAACAAAACAAAATACCTCTTACACTTAAGGAGACTAGAACCCCGGACCTTAAGCAAATCTACCAAGCTCTTGTCTACCTAAACTGAACACATTTAATGACAAAACCCAATACATACAAAACTTAAAATTCTGGGTGTCGCGACTCTACCCCTAAAAGAAATTTCGACTTCGAAATTTACCTGATTCAAACAGATGCAGATACCATTAACGAATTGAGTCCTTAGGTTCCCACGTGGCTTCCTCAGTGCCATGATTTCGCCACAAAACCTTCACTTATGGAATAGATTTCCTCCTCAAAACTTTAATGTCTAGATCCAAAATCTGAGCCGGCTCCTCCTCAAAAGTCAAATCTAGTTTAACCTCAATCTCCTCAACAGAAACAACATGAGATGGACCAGACCGATATCACTTCAACATAGAGACATGAAAGACATTATGAATACGATCTAACTTTGGAGATAGCTCTAACTGCTAAGCAACCATTCGCACATGCTTTAGAATCTGATACAGTCCAATGAACCTAAGGCTCAACTTACCCTTACGTTCAAACCGTAAAATGTTTTCTACGGAGATACGTTAAGAAATACGTAATCACCTACAAAGTACTCAATATCTCTCCTTTTCAAATCTGCATAGGACTTCTGTCTATCAGAAGTCGCCTTAAGACGATCCCAAATCGATCTAACTTTATCTTCAGTCTCAGAAACCAACTCAAGACCCAAAACCCGTCGCTCACCCAACTTAGTCCAACACAAAGGAGTACAACACTTACGACCATACAGAGCCTCGTAAGGTGCCATCTGAATACTAAATTGAAAATTGTTATTGTAGGCGAACTCAGCTAAAGATAGAAAATCCTCCCAACTACCTCAAAAATCGATCACATAACTCTGAAACATATCCTCCAGTATCTGAATCACCCTTTTAGACTGACCATCTATCTGAGGATGGAACGCAGTATTGAAGTCCAATCTCGAACCTAGAGCTTCATGAAGCTTCCTCCAAAATTGAGACGTGAAGTGAGGATCTCTATCAAAAATAATCAAGACTAGTACCCCATGAAGTTTCACGATATCTGAAACACATAACTTGGCCAATTTTTGAAGAGAATAATCTGTCTGAACTGGAATGAAGTGAGCAAACTTTGTCAACTGATCTACGATAACCCATACAGAATCCTTCTTAGTAGGTGTTAAGGGCAACCCAAGAACAAAGTCCATAGTCACACGTTCCCATTTCCAAATGGGAATCTTAATGAGTTGAAGCAAACCTGAAGGCAACTGGTGCTCAGTCTTAACTTGCTGGCACATCAGACAACGAGAAATAAAATCTGTCACCTCCCATTTCAAACCAGGCCACCAGTACAGTTCACAAAGATCCCGATACATATTATTTCCACTAGGATGCATAACATATGGGCTACTATGCACTTCCCTCATAATATATTGTCTTAAATCAGAGTTATTCGGTACACAAACCTGTTCTCGAAAACTCAGAACCTCATCACTATTCAGCCCAAAATCAGACGTACTACCATCCTCTACCTGACAGAAACGCAAAACCAGAGAATCATCCCCTAACTATTTATCGAGAATCTGATCAATCCAAGTCAACTTAACTCGCAACTCGGCCAGAAGACTCCCATCATCAAACAGACTTAGGATAGTAAACATCGCCCTCAAATCATAAATTGCTCTATGACTAAGAGCGTCAGCCACCACATTAGCCTTACTAGGGTGATACTCAATCGTATAGTCATAATCCTTAGGCAATTCAATCCATTTACATTGCCTAAGGTTCAACTTCTTCTGGGTAAGGAGATACTTAAGGCTCTTGTGATCGGTGTAAATGATACACCTCTCACCACATAGATAGTGCCTCTAAATCTTTAAGGTAAAGACCATGGCGGTTAACCCGAGATCAGGCGTCAGATAATTTCCCTTCTGTGACTTAAGTTGTCGGGACGCATAAGTCACAACCTTACCATCTTGCATTAGAACACATCCCAAGCCAACATGTGACGCATCACTATAAACTACGAACTCCTTACCAGATTTAGGGTATATCAAAACAGGAGTGGAAACAGGAAAATATACACACTTTTTCATGCCCTTTTTAACTTAAATTCATGTAGTTTCAAATTCTTGTCGAAAAATATTTAATTATTATAAAATAATTAAATTGTACTTAAATTATTAACATGTTGAATTTTACTTAATTTTATAATAATTTTTTTATTAATTTTGATCATTTTCAACAGATTCGCACACAGGACAAAAAACGGCTCGGTAGATACTACTATAAGCACAAAACAGAAAAACAATTTTAAAGCATCAAGGAGAATTAATTTTTTAGCCTAAGACGGTCCAAATTATGTGTATTAATTCATATTATAATTAATTTTAATTTTAATCTAATTTAATTTGGGTTAAATAAATTATTATTAATTAATTATGAAAAGTGGCCTAGTTGAGCTGAATTGAGAAAACCGATCCAACCGAGCACTGGGCAGCCCAAAATTGTCCCACATGCTGACCCAATCAGCTTTCTTGGCTGATTATTTAACTTGAACAATGGCCCTTGAAGACTTCTTCAAATTGCATTCAAACCCCTCCACTATTTGTGCCTTTCTAGATTTGCCCCTACCTTAAAATAGCAAGTTTGAATTCTTCAAACTTGCCACATGTGTGGCCAGCCATGGGGGACTCTATGGCTGCTAATTTTTGCTAATTTTAGCAGTTATCTCAACCTATAAATACCCCCCTTTGCTACTCACTTCAAACATATCTCAACCCTCCTCATCTCTTCACTTCTCTCTCATTTTTCTCTCTTCATTCACTTCCATTGCTCTTCATTTTCTTCCCCTATTCCTTTGTCGATTTCACCTCTTGAAAAAGAGTCTATCAACCACCATTTGGAGCAGCATTCAAGTGTGTAGAAGCCTCAGATTGACAAGAACAAGTGGAGAAGGAGGAGTGGAGCAAACTAGTCAAGCCACGGAGAAAACACCGAATTTTATTCTTGTTCCCTATCCTTTTAATTTTTTTTGTTGTTATAATGAACATGTTTATGAATATTTGTGATGTTGATATGTTCAATTTAATTAATATGGCTTAAATTTAATTTGTGTTAGGTTGATTGCATTTCATCTACTTAATTTATTAAAATTGTGTTTGTGTTGTTATAGGCCTTGGTAAGATGTTTGATTGAGTAAAACCATGACTAAGTTATTCTTGCATTACAATTGTAAGGTAACTAATGAATTAATTATTTAAACGGATTGAAATTGTAATTAATTGACACAATACTTAATCAGTGTATGTTTGATCATCTAAGGTAGCTGAGGGTTAAATTAGTAACGGTATCTAACGATACATTAGCCTTACATAACTTGCAAGATTATTCTGATTAAACTATTTCAAGGTAGAAATACATTGTTACCTCACGTAATGTTTTATGTGCATATGAGATTGAATCAATTGTTTGAATTGGCATAGAGATATGTACAAGAGATTATTTTAATTTCATAAATATATATGTGCATTAACACATTTGCTTATTAAAATTTGCTTAATCGGTTGAATTGACATAGAGATATAGTCAAGAGATAAATAAATTTTTGGTAAGTATGTTCATAAGTTAGCAAATTACCGAGTTGCTGTGAATTTATTCGTAACAACATAAACATGAGTTTAATAATTCTAAGTTAAGAAATGTAATTAATCTAAGACAATTATGTCATCTTGATTAAAATCATCTTTTGAAATCGTGCATTGGAACTTTTATTTTATTTTTATTTATTTTACTTAGTTAAATCCTAGTTTTTAATCACCTCCTCAAATCAAAATATTTTTCTTCACCAAAGTGTTTTTAAAATTGCATTCATAAGTAATTCTTTCACAATCCTTGTGGGTATGATAAATCGACATTTACTTGTCACTTTATTATTTGTTGCGATTGTGTACACTTGCACATTTCCGTCGTTCCAAGGAGCCTGAGTCAAAACAGATTTGAGATTCTCAAAGCTCGACTGCTACACAGCAATCCAGACAAAAGGGGCGTTCTTATGCAATAGCTTAGTTAGATGAGCTGCAATATACGAGAACCCTTCGACAAACCTTTAATAATAGTGCGCAAGCCCCAGAAAACTACGGATCTCAAAAACATTCCTAGACTGTTTCCAATCAAGAACAACCTCAATCTTTCTAGCATCAACCTGGATCCCCTCCGCAGAAATTACATGTCCCAGAAAACTTACTTCCTTTAACCAAAATTCACACTTGCTCAACTTAGCGTAGAGCTGATTCTCTCAAAGTATCTAAAGGACTACTCTAAGATGATCATCTTCGGTCTTAGAGTATACCAAATATCGTCAATGAAAACCACGAAGAACTAATCCAAAAACAACTAGAAAACCCAGTTCATTAAATCCATGAATACAGTTGGAGCATTCGTCAAACCAAAGGGCATGACTAGGAACTCATAGTGCCCATAATGAGTTATAAAGGCGATCTTATGAACATCAACTTCTTTAACCTTAAGCTGATGATACCTAGAATAGAAATCTATCTTAGAAAGTATTGAAGCCCCACGAAACTAATAAAACAAGTCGTCGATCCTCGGAAGTGGGTACTTTTTTTTCACAGTTAGCTTATTCAACTGTAGGTAGTTGATACACATTCTTATGGTACCATCTTTTTTCTTTACAAACAAAATCTGTGCCCCCCACGGAGACACATTAGGACGAATGAACCCACGATCGAGGAGTTCCTGAAGTTGAGCCTTTAACTCCATCATCTCATTCGGTGCCATATTATAAGGAGCAATGGACACCGGAGCTATACTCGGCAGAAGCTCGATACTAAACTCAACTTCTAGATTAGGAGGCAAACCCAGTAATTTCTCAGGGAAAACATCCAAAAATTCCTTAACTATTCGGATGTTCCCAACAGAAGAGTACATAGAAGCCGAATCACATAAAAAAGCTAAATATGCTTCACATCCATTCCAAACCAATTTTTCGGCCACAAGAGCGGAGGTCACATTGGATAAGTAATCCCTACGCTCACCGATCATAATCACTTTCACATCCCTCTCAGATCTTAGAACTACCCTCTTAGTAGTACAACCTGAGCTGGCTCGATGCTTCACAAGCCAGTCTATTCTCAAAATCAAATCAAATTCTCTGAATGGTAATCCATCAAATTAGCCAGAAACATAACCCTTGGTACCTCCAATGATACATTCCTATACAGTCTATCCACCCGAACAAATTGACCCAATGGAGTTAGTATAGAAATCTCACCAGAATTGTTCTTAACAGGAATCCCCAAGTTTATGGAAATAGAACTAGCTACATAGGAGTGTGTTGACCCTCTGTCTATCAGTGCAAAATAAGGGGCATCAAATATAAAGAACATACTCGTAATCACATCAGTGACGTCTTTGTCTTTACAAAGTCGAGCAGCATAAACCAATGCAGGATGCCTGACCTTAGTCTAATTAGCACCTCTACCCATACCATTACCACCCTTAGCCGGACCATGACCCTTAGGCGGCTGCTGAACTGCCCTCTGAGGCTAAACAAAACTTGAAGTTGAAGCTTGCATCTTATCAGAATGCTATGAATAATCTCTGATAAAGTGCTGCATCGACCCACATCGCAGACACGCTCCCAACCTCCTCCAACACTCGCCCGGATGGTGTCTACCATAACCACTACATGGCTGAGCCATAATAGGACTAACTGGAACTCGAACCCTAGGAGGCCCATCAGATCTGGTCCGCTTCTTAGGCCTCTGAACAAAACTAGAGGGCTCCAAGTCTCTCTTATTCTTATCTCTTTCACGGTCTCTATTTTGGCACTCAACGAGCTTAACCTCTTCAATGATCTTTCACCTTGTCCACCAAAACGGTGAACTCTCACTCCCTCTGTAGAGCTATCAGGACTATCAAATTATCCCTTAGACCATCCTCAAAATGGACACATTTCTCATACTCGATCGTTACCATCTCACGAGTGTAACGACTTAGTCTCAAAAATTCGGCCTCACACTCAGCCACAGTCCTATCCCCCTAAGTGAGGTTCATGAACTCTCGTCTACGAGTATCCATATAACTCGCCCCCACATATTTCTTCAGGAAGACAGTCTTAAAATATTCCCAATTAATCCGATCCTGTAACACCCCTTACCCGTGTTTGACACCAGAACCAGATACGAGGCATTACTGAACTTAACTTGCTTAAACATACAACATTGGGCTATAAAATTTCATTCATATACATAACATACTTATAATGGGCCTACGAGGCCCTAAACATACATACAGAAGGTTTCGGAACTAAACCAGAAATGTTTGCGCTCTTAGAAAACTTTTGCCTAAACAGGGCCACACGCACGTGTGAAATGGAACATGCTCATGTGGGCAAGTCGTGTGGTCACACATGCCCATGTTCCCAGCCCGTGCGGAATTTATTTTTCATTTCGAACCTACAGGGGTTTTCACACGGTCGGACACACGCCTGTGTCAGTAGCCCGTGTCTATCACACAGCCTAGACACGCCCGCGTCCTCACCCGTGTGTGAAAAGCCTAGGTATTCTGTTTATGAAGTCAGCAACGTCTTAAGGGCACATGGTCTAGTCACACGCCCGTGTGCTGGCCCGTGTGAAGAATCGAATTCTCGCAATTTAATACAGGGGACCCACGGCCTATCAACACACCCATAGGGCTAAGAATGTGTCACACACGGCCTAGACACACGCCCCTGTGTCTACCCGTGTAGACAATTAGAAGGCTCTTTCCAAGCCAATTGCAACCCTAAAACATAAACACATATATACCAACCCAAGCAACACATAGCATGGAAATAATACACTATGAAGAATCCATAAATCATCATTTATACAAACTACACGTTACTCCATCAATTTCATGAACTTTCACTCCATAAAACTCATCATCATTAAAAATAAGAAACTTAACATATATTGGCCAATTCATAATGGCCACTCACAAAATGAGTGAGTAACATTAATAGCCAACACTTTGGCTTTCAAAAATGACATAACACAAGATGACCAAGTTCCTATAAATGCCATACTCAAAATAAATCAACTTTACTATACCAAAAGAATGATTGATAGTGTGATCTGAGCTTCGACGTTCTACGATCCCCAAGCTAGCTTGGTGAAACTACAAGGAAAAGGGAAAAAAAGGGGGTAAGCATATAGCTTAGTAAGTTTGCATGAATTAAAATAGCAACATAAATACTCATAATAAAATCCATTCATCTCATAGAACAATAATAAACAATAGTTCTCATGTACTTTGACATACTTACTTAGACATACGCTTACCCATCACATATCACATTACGATTTCATAACTCGTAATTTACTCATGGTACCTGTATCACTTCATCACATAATTTAGCACTTATTCTATCTTGAACATAAACTTAAATCAATATCATTCTTAACTTAAATGTAACTTTTTGTCAGCTTTGTATAGATTAGCTCTTTGTCATCTTTGCATACTTAGCTCTTTTGCCCGTTGAACTACTCGGAATATCGGAGGATACTCAATCTCATCATTCATGTATCACGATGCCAATGCCATATCCCAGATATTGTCTTACATGGGATCACCTCTTGATGCTGATGCCATATCCTAGATATGGTCTTACACAGAATCTCTTAACTCGATGCCGATGCCATGTCCCAGACATGGTCTTATACGAGATCATACATAGAAGTCGATGCCATGTCCCAGACATGGTCTTACACGAGATCTTCTTTTGGTGCCGAGGCCATGTCCCAGGCATGGTCTTATACGGGACCTTCCTTATTCGGTGCCGACGCCATGTCCTAGACATGGTCTTATACGGGACCTACATTCGGTGCCGGTGCCATGTCTTAGACATGGTCTTATACAGGACCTTCCTTATCTCATGTTGTGACATAGGTATCCTCGTTATTCTGAATCTTCAGCTGGGACTTCAACTTGACATATTCTCATCATTTTCTCATCGAGGCATCATTAGTTTATTTTCATAGATATGTTATTCTTTGTCATAATATCAAGCAATTTAAAATATAAAAAATACTATGAAGCTTTAATTTCACACAAACTTACCTCGGTACTCAAAATAGGTGTAGATGTTCGATTTAGTCCAAGACTTTATTCTTGCCTAGATTTCGATCTGGGCTTCATGTTTCTTGATCTATAATAACAATTTCACCTGTTTAATACTCACATTGACTAAATTGACTCATGAATCATACTTTAGCAAAATTATAATTTTACCCCTAAACTTTTACATAATTACACTTTTGTCGCTAGGCTCGTAAAATGATTTTCATTCAACTTTCTTGTATTTTAAGCCTAGCTGAATTATTTTCTTAACTACAACAGCCTTCAATTTCTACTATTTCACTCATGTATGACCATTTTTATAACTTTTACAATTTGGTCCTTTTATGCATTTTTCATGAAAGTCACTTAGAAAAAGATGTTTATCATACATCAAACTTTCATATTCTTCCATAAAACATCAAAATGCATGCATGTCATACATGGGTAAATTTTTGAACATAAACCCTAGCTCAAAATATAGCTGGAAATAGCTAAATCAAGCTACAAGGATTTCAAAAATTCGAAGAACATTAAAAACGAAGCTAGGAGGTACTTACAATCAAGATTGAAAGTTGAAGAAACCCTAGCTATGGAGAGCTTAAGAATTTCGGCTATGGTGAAGAAGATAGATACTCATTTTTTACTTCTTTTTCCCTTTTTATTCTTTTATTAACCAAATGACAAAAATACCCCTAAGGCTTTTTCTTGAGATTTTTCCTTCCTATGCCCATTTTTGTCCATCTTGACATTTAATGGTCTAATTGCTAAATAAGGACTTCTAATAATTTTTATAATTCTATTTCATACTTAAATCTTCTAGTCACTTTTTCTAATCTTTGCAATTTAGTCCTAATGGACAAATTAATCACTAATTAATAAAATTTCTTCATGAAATTTTCACACCATCATGCAAACACATCATAAGACTCAATAAAAATCATAAAACACATATTTCTACTTCAGATTTGTGGTCTCGCAACCACTATTCTGACTAGGCCTTAAATTGGGCTGTTACAATTCTTCCCCTTAGGAATTTTCGTCTCCGAAAATCTTACCATAAAAAAGGTTTGGGTATTGGTTTCTCATGGCCTCCTCGGGCTCCCATGTAGCCTCTTCTACCCCATGTCTTTGCCACAATACTTTTACAAAAGCTATACTTTTGTTTCTTAATTGTTTAACTTCTCGTGCCAAAATCTTAACCAGTTCTTCGTCATAATTCATGTTGGGTTGAATTTCAACCTCTGTCGGTGTAATCACATGCGAAGGATCTAATCGGTAACGACGTAACATCGACACGTGGAACACATAATGAATCTTTTCCAATTCAGATGGCAAAGCCAACCGATAGGCCACCGGGCTTATCCTCTCGGTGATATCATACGGCCCGATAAAACATGGACTCAATTTTCCTTTTCGCCCAAATCTAAGAACTTTCTTCCATGGTGACTACCTTATCTCCAACTTAAAACTCAATCTCTTTTCGTTTCAAATCCAAGTAGGACTTTTCTCTATCAGAAGCAACTTTTAAACAATAACGGATTATTTTCACCTTCTCTTCGGTTTCTCTAGCTAGATCGACCCCGTGAATTAGATTTTCCTTGAGTTCATTCCAATATAAAGGCGTTCGACACTTTTGCCCATATAAGGCCTCGTAAGGCGCCATTTTCAAACTCGACTGAAAACTATTATTATATGCAAACTCAACCAACGGTACATACTTTTCCCAGCTGCCCTGAAACTCAAGAACACAACATCGGAGCATATCCTCAAGTGTCTGTATTAACCTCTCCGACTGTCTGTCAGTTTGAGGGTGAAAAGCCATACTAAAACTCAGCTTTGTGCCCAAAGCTTCTTACAACATTTTCCAAAATCATGATGTGAATCTTGGATCTCTATCCGATATAATCGATAAAGGCACTCCATGTAGCCTCACAATCTCAGAAACATACAAGTCTGCTAACTTATCAAGTGAATAATCAACCCGTACCGGTATGAAGTGGGCCGACTTCATAAGTCTATCTACCACAACCCATTACAAAATCCATAGTAACGCGGTCCCATTTCCACTCGGGAACCATAATAGGTTGAAGCAAACTCAAAGGTACTTGGTGTTCAGCTTTCACTTGCTGACAAATTAAGCATCTTGATACAAACACAGAAATATCTTTCTTCATACTCGACCACCAATACCATTTCTTCATATCATTATACATTTTTGTGCTGCCCGGATGTACAGATAGACATCCGCTATGTGCCTCGTGTAAAATCTTCCGAATAAGCTTTTTATTCCTCGGTACACTGTCTCTATCTCTAAACATCAAGCATCCATCAAAATTAATTTGAAAGTCAGACTCATGACCTGACTCGCACAGAACTCTTTTGACTTGCAAGTTATTGTCATCTTTTTGTGCCTCATAAATCTCTTGAAGGAACATCGGTCTAGCCCTCAACTCAGCTAGAATGGAACCATCGTCTGAAAAAGTCACCCATGTATTCATAGCCCTTAATGCAAATAGGGAATTTCTACTCAAAGCATCGGCGACTTCATTCGCCTTTCCCTGATGGTAATCAATTACTAGCTCATAGTCCTTTATCAACTCTAACCATCTTCGTTGCCTTAAGTTTAATTCCTTTTGAGTCATCAAGTATTTTAGGCTCTTATGATCAGTGAATATTCGACATCTTTCACCATACAAATGGTGTCTCCATATCTTCAATGTAAAAACAATGGCAGCCAACTCTAAATTATGTGTCAGTAATTCTTCTCATGTGGCTTTAACTGTCTAGAAACATACGCTATCACTTTGCCTTCTTGCATAAGTACACAACCCAATCCATTCAAGGATGCATCGCTGTAGATCAAAAATTCTTTTCCCTGTTCAGGTTGCACTAGAATTGGAGCCTCAGTTAACAATGTCTTTAGTTTCTCGAAACTCTGTTGGCACTTTTCTGTCCATTCAAACTTCACCTCATTCTGTAACAACCTCGTCATCGGAGTAGCTATCATAGAAAACCCATTGACAAACCGTCTGTAATAGCTAGCTAGGCCTAGAAAACTTCTAATCTCTGATATGTTTCTTGGCGGTTTCCAATCAACAATAGCTAAAATCTTATTCGGGTCAACTCGGATTCCATCTCCCGAGACAATGTGCCTTAAAAATCCAACCTCTTTGAGCCAAAATTCACTCTTGCTAAACCTGGCATACAACTAATTATCTCATAAAATCTGTAAAACCATCCTTAAGTGCTCGACATGCTAATGCTCATCACGAGAATATATTAATATGTCATCAATGAAAACCACAACAAACTTATCCAAGTATGGCCTAAATATACGATTCATTAAATCCATAAACACTGTAGGGGGGCATTTGTTAAGCCAAAAGGCATGACTAAAAATTCATAGTGCCCATACCTTGTTCGAAATGCAATTTTCAGCACATCTGAATCTTTGACCCTCAACTGGTAATAACCGGACCTCAAGTCTATCTTGGAGAACACAGTGGCTACCTTCAATTGATCAAATAAATCATCGATCCTTGGCAATGGATACTTGTTCTTCACGGTAACCTTATTAAGCTACCGGTAATCTATACATAATCTCATGGAACCATCTTTCTTTTTCACAAATAATACTGGAGCACCCCACGGAGAATAACTTGGTCTTGGAAAGCCTTTGTTCGTCAACTTTTGCAACTGTGCCTTCTATTCTTTCAACTCAGTCGGAGCCATTCCGTATGGAGCAATTGATATAGGTGAAGTACCAAGATCTAACTCAATGCCAAACTCAACCTCTCTAACTGGAGGCAACCTTGGCAATTCTTCTGGGAATACATCTGAATACTCACATACTATCGGTACTGATTCAATTCTTAACTCAGTTTCCTTAGCATTTATCACAAAGGCAAGATATGCTTCGTATCCCTTTCTTACATATTTTTGGGCAGACATATGAGAGATCACTACAGACGATTTGTCCTGTTCATCTGATTCAACACGAAGAGTGTCCCCATTTTTCACATCTTAATTCAATGTATTTATTTCCACAATTTACTATCACATCATGAGTGGTTAACTAGTCCATACCAAGAATTATATCGAATTCATCAAACGGAAATAGCATGAGGTTTTCCTTAAAATAATGACCCCTAATCATTAATGGGCAATGTTTGCATACCTTATCAACTAGTACACTTTTGCCTAAGGGATTGGACACTTTTATTACAAATTCTGTAGACTCAACAGGCGTGCTCATGCTAGATACTGTTTTCATGCAAATGTATGAAGTCCTCACAGGCGCTCTATCCTTAGATCTCGCAGCCTGCTCTCTGGGTGTCCTCTTACTACTCGTTCCACTTCCCGCGTTTCTCTGTTGTCTCCCTCTAGTAGTGCTTCTCGATCTTGCATTCTAAATTTTCTCTTTTTCAACCATCTTAAGGCACTCTCTAATAAAATGATCCTGGGAACCGCACTTAAAACAGGCTCTCTCATGGGCTCAACACTCACCGGGATGATGTCTGCCACACTGTGGACATTTCGGTCTATTAGGTCAAGTGTTCCCAACACTAACAACTGATGTAGTCTGAGCATTAATCCACGAGTACTATTTACTCTTACTTCTGTTTGAAAACCCGGCTGAAGTAGCTGATCGGGTAGGGAAGTCTCTTGACTTCTTGGATGAAGATTGAAATGACTTGTTCATTTGTCTCTTTCTTGAGTCACAAGACTCCATCTCAGCTTTTCTTTTCTCTTTAACCAACTCCTCTTCTTTACAAGCCCTATCCACTAGCACGACAAATTCCTTCAATTCTAGGACACCAATAAACAATCAGATATCTTCATTTAATCCGTCCTCAAACTGTTTACACATAATGACTTCAGTGGATACACATTCTCGAGCGTGTTTGCTGAGTCTTATAAATTCACGCTCATACTCAGTTATTGTCATCTTATCTTGTTTCAGTTCAAGGAATTCCTTTCTTTTATGGTCGATAAACTTTTGGCTAATGTACTTCTTCTAGAACTCTTATTGGAAAAACTCCCATATGATCCTTTCCCTTGGTACAACCGACACAAGGGTGTTCCACCACTAATAAGAAAAATCTCTCAAAAGAGGCACTACACATTTGATTCACTCTTCAGGTGTGCAAGATAACTCTTCAAGTACCCTGATGGTATTTAAAGCCAGAATTCTACTCTTTCCGGATCATCATCTTTACTACCTAGAAATTCTTCGGCTCCTTATTTTCGGATTCTATGGACCGAAGGCTTTTCTCTTTTTACCACTTCTACCACTTGGGGAGCTACAGGGTAGGTTGAGGAATAGGTGGGGGTTGTGCATTCGGGTTTGCACGAATGAACTCTGTATACCATGTATTCATCATGTGCGAAAAGGTTTTCCTAGCTTTTCTCCTCCTCTCTGACTCACGATCATTGGTCTATTCTCATTTTCATTTGCAACCGTCCCTTCAGCGGGAGCTAACGCGTTACTTTCTACATCATCCACCATAACTCTATCGGGATCCATTTACTATATGAAAACACAATTTAAATCATCAGGAGTCGTCACACTATCATAATGTAAATACTCATGTGTATGGCATGTATAGCTAGACTCATGCTTACGGTATGTTAGTCCAAGAATTGACTAAATCGTAGCTCTGATACCACTAAATGTAACACCCCTTACCCATGTTTGACACTAGAACCGGGTACGAGGCATTACCAAACTTAACTTGCTTAAACATACAACATTGGGCTACAAAATTTCATTCATATACATAGCAAACTTATAATGGGCCTGCAAGGCCCTAAACATACATACGGAAGGTTTCAGAACTAAACCGGAGACTTTTGCACTCTTAGAAAATTTTTACCTGAACAGGGCTACATGCCCGTGTGAAATGGAACACACCCATGTGGGCATGCCGTGTGGTCACACACGCCCATGTTCCCAGCCCGTGTGGAATTTATTTTTCATTTCGAACCTATAGGGGTTTTCACATGGCTGGACACACGCTCGTGTTAGTAACTCGTGTCCCTTACACGGCCTAGACACGCCCGTGTCCTCACCTGTGTAAAAAACCTGGGTATTCTATTTATGACGTCAGCAACCTCTTAAGGGCACACGGCATAGTCACACGCCTGTGTGCTGGCCCGTGTGAAGAATCGAATTCTCGCAATTTGATACAGGGGACACAAGGCCTATCAATACACCTATGGGGCTGACCGTGTGTCACACATGGCCTAGACACACGCCCGTGTGTCTACCAGTGTAGACAATTAGAAGGCTATTTCCAAGCCAATTGCCACCCTGAAACATAAACACATATATATCAACGCAAGCAACACATAGCATGACAATAATACACTATGAAGAATCCCTAAATCTTCATTCATACAAACCACATGTTACTCCATCAATTTCATGAACTTTCACTCCATAAAACTCATCATCACTAAAAATAAGAAACTTGACATATATTGGCCAATTCATAATGGCCACTTACAAAATGAGTGAGTAACATTAATAGCCAACACTTTGGCTTTCAAATATAACGTTACACAAGATGACCAAGTTCCTATACATGCCATACTAAAAATAAATCAACTTTACTATACCAAAAGAATGATTGATAGTGTGAGCTGAGCTCCGACGTTCTACGATCCCTGAACTAGCTTGGCAAAACTACAAGAAAAAGGGAAAAGAAAGGGGTAATCATATAGCTTAGTAAGTTTGCATGAACTAAAATAGCAACATAAATACTCATAATAAAATCCATTCATCTCATAGAACAATAATAAACACAAGTTCTCATGTGACATACTTACTCATACATACGCTTACCCATCACATATCACATTACGGTTTCATAACTTGCAATTTATTCATGGTACCTGTATCACTTCATCACATAATTTAGCACTTATGTTGAACATAAACTTAAATCAATATCATTCTTAACTTAAATGTAACTTTTTGTCATCTTTGTTTAGCTTAACTCTTTGTAATTTTTTCATATTTAGCTCTTTTGCTCGTTGAACTACTCAGAATATCGGAGGATACTCAATCTCATCATTCATGTATCACGATGCCAATGCCATATCCCAGATATTGTCTTACATGGGATCACTTCTTGATGCTGATGCCATATCCTAGATATGGTCTTACATGGAATCTCTTAACTCGATGTCGATGCCATGTCCAAGACATGGTCTTATACGAGATCGTACATAGATGTCGATGCCATGTCCCAAACATGGTCTTACACGAGATCTTCCTTTGGTGCCGAGGCCATGTCCCAGACATGGTCTTATACGGGACCTTCCTTATTCGGTGCCGACGCCATGTCCTAGACATGGTCTTATACGGTACCTATATTCGGTGCCGATGCCATGTCCCAGACATGGTCTTATACGGGACCTTCCTTAGCTCATGTTGTGACATAGGTATCCTCGTTATTCCGAATCTTTAACCAGGACTTCAACTTGACATATTCTCATCATTTTCTCATCAAGGCATCATTAGTCGATTTTCATAGATATGATATTCTTTGTCATAATATCAAGCAATTTAAAATATAAAAAATACTATGAAGCTTTAATTTCACACAAACTTACCTCGGTACTCAAAATAGGTGTAGATGTTCGATTTAGTCCACGACTTTGTTCTTGCCTCGATTTCGATCCGGTCTTCGTGTTTCTTGATTTATAATAACAATTTCACTTGTTTAGTACTTACATTGACTAAATTGACTCAAGAATCATACTTTGGTAAAATTACAATTTTACCCCTAAACTTTCACATAGTTACACTTTTGCCCCTGGGCTCGTAAAATGATTTTCATTCAACTTTCTTGTATTTTAAGCCTAGCCGAATTATTTTCTTAACTACAACAGCCTTCAATTTCTACTATTTCACTCATGTATGACCATTTTTATAACTTTTACAATTTGGTCCTTTTATGCATTTTTCATGAAAATCACTTAGAAAAAGATGTTTATCATACATCAAACTTTCATATTCTTCCATAAAACATCAAAGTACATGCATGTCATACATGGGTAAATTTTTGAACATAAACCCTAGCTCAAAATATAGCTAGAAATAGCTAAATCGAGCTACGAGGATTTCAAAAATACGAAGAACATTAAAAACGGGGCTAGGAGGTACTTGCAATCAAGCTTGAAAGTTGAAGAAACCCTAGCTATGGAGAGCTTGAGAGTTTCGGCTATGGTGAAGAAGATGGACACTCATTGTTTACTTTTTTCCCTTTTTATTCTTTTATTAACGAAATGATAAAAATACCCCTAAGGCATTTTCTTGAGATTTTTCCTTCCCATGCCCATTTTTGTCCATCTTGACATTTAATGGTCTAATTGCTAAATAAGGACTTCTAATAATTTTTATAATTCTATTTCATACTTAAATTTTCTAGAATCGCTTATTTTTTAATCTTCGTAATTTAGTCATAATGGAAAAATTAATCACTAATTAATAAAATTTCTTCATGAAATTTTCACACCATCATGCAAACACATAATAAGCCTCAATAAAAATCATAAAACACATATTTCTAATTCAAATTTGTGGTCTCACAACCATTATTCCGACTAGGCCTTAAATTGGGTTGTTACAGATCCAGCTGAGTACCCTCCTTAACCGTTAACCACCACTGATAAGCCTCATCGCGAAGCAAAGATACTGTACCCTTCAATTTCTGCTTTGAGGTGTAGTCATTGTCATTCATTATCCTTTCAGTGGCCTCCAATCAGTATTCGGCCACAGTCGGGGCGACTCTAGTGACGCCCCTAAATAGCTCAGAACCATTACACTAGAGTCATTCAGTTACTAACTCATGGCTATAAGAACCAGAATAAGGCCCAACGACCCTCTTCAACACTCTGGTCATGGCTTGGGACAATGCGTCATCCCCAGCCGAGCGACTATGAGACCCAGTCTCAGTAGTAGATATAGTCGGTGTTTCGCTTAGAAAACTTTCAAAACCAAAATTTAAATTAAACAAATTAAAAGTAAATGGAGCTTTACGAAAAAGTGGTTATGTAACACCCCTAACCAGTATCCGTCGCCGGACAAGGGTTACTAAGCATTATGAAAAACTTAAAACATTCGATTACAACCATTTATAAAACACATTATATTCCACTCAAACACATGTATAACGTCCATTTTTCAAGCCCTCGAGGCCTTAGAAACACTTTAGAAACGATTTGAGACTAAATTGAAAACATTTAAAACTTCATGGAAAAAGATGAAAAAATTCATACTACAGGGGTCACACGGTTAAGACACATGTCCTTATCTTAGGCCGTGTCGGCATTCGAAGTAGGGACACATGGCCGTGTCTCAGCTGGTGTCCGTGCCCGTCTAACTCTCTGACTTGGGTCACACGGCCAAGTCACACGCCCGTGTGCCAGGCCATGTAACTCATGAAATGAAACCTTTAAAAAACCAACAGGGGAAACATGGCTGTGTCGCATGGCCGTGTGTCACACACGGCGGAGACACATGCCCGTGTCTTAGGTCGTGTGGGCAAGAAGTAGGCAAAATTCAAACAATTCCTTTCACCCAATTCAAGCACACCTTTACAAGTCATTTGCACCTATACTCAAACATTCAAAATCTACCTAACACATGCATATTCAAGCTAGATCATCATACTATTTTATCATTCAACCAATATGCTCAAAACACACCTCAATCACAACAATCAAACATGATTATGCAATTGCTAAGTTTAACCACAATTCAACTAACCTTTATAACTAATTTTATGCCAACATATACCACAATGTTCACATACCAATATCATACTCAAAAACACCAATTTGACTGTTCAACACCTATCATCACTACCTTAGAAAACTTGACCATATGTCAACACATCCAAACACACCAAACTAGCCATTTATTAACTCAATGTTCACTGTCAATTTCCATACCTAAATGATCACATTCAAGCATCTCAAAATAACATTTCATAGCATGCAGTTTATATACCATTCCAACTCCCAACCTTTAAGTACCAACATGCTAAAATATCAACCTTTAAACATCAAAGTGTCAAAAGCACACTAACCATCAAGGCATCAAATATCATAAGTTTCACAAATTCAAAGCAACATTACATGCCAATATCATTAACTAAACATTAGACATAAGTCCACCTATACATGTCATTATAACCATGACCAAAGCATCAAAATCTACCGATAAAATCGATAGATAGTGTGATGGATCTCTGACTAGCTTCCAACCTGATCGAGCTTCCGATAATCTATAAAGTAAGAGAAAAATAACCACGTAAGCAATGAATGCTTAGTAAGCTCATATAAACTTTAAGCATAATATTCCATCTCAATAATAAACTTTATTGAATAAACTAAACCTATACCAATGCCATAAGGTTCATAAGTTTATATAATCATCAACTTTTTTATATGATTATATACCTTCCAATTTACTTCCTTTCCATTTCTTTCTCAATGCTTATCATAAGCCTAAACAACATTGTCAATTTCCGATTCAATGTATTTATCCATGAAATAGGTAGATTCATCCATAGTATAAATTGTTACCTCGCATACAAATACACCATTTAACTCATCAATTCTTTATTATCATCATACTATATCCTAGTATTGAACTTCCCATTTTACTTCTTTTTCTTAACCGTTCCATTTGTATATTAACAAGCATAGGCATAAGAAACAACCATGAAAACAAGCCTAAATATCATCAGTGCATGAGTTAGTGCACACATACATATATTACTTGAATTAAACATATGATGATCCATTTCCATGTGCAAATTTCATTTGAATCATTTAACCTTTCCATAAGCATATGCATAAGGTCAAGTGAAAGCTTACCTTTTCAATACATAACTCAAAATAAAACATCATACAATCCAACCAACAGCTTGGCACATCAATAACACATGTTAGTTCATTTAAGCATAATTCATATGAATTTAACATGAATAGCCACTATACTTTAGCATAATTCAATTGGATTTATCATCCATCTTAACATAACATATTTTCCATGTAACTCACCAATTCAAAGTCTTTCATACATACAAGTCTTGGTTCATATAGAACACTTACCATATCCTTGTAAAATTCATGCCCGTTGAATCAAATGAAATAACATTGAATAAGGGAAATAATATTTTCAGTACAACTTACATGATACAATACATTGGCACGAAAACTACCAGGCTCGAAGCCTGATATAACACACCAGCACAAAGCCTACTAGGCACAAAGCCCGAATATCACGGGCACAAAGCCTGCTAGGCACAGAGCCCGAATAACGTTACGTTTCTATTTCTTAAAACATAGCTAAATGACATTTAACATTTAACCAATAATGAAATAGTACGAAATATTAATTTAGACAATAAAAATATATATATTATGAAATTTAGTCATTTTTACATTTTTACAAAATTACCCCTAAAGTTTTACTTTTATTCAACTTAGTCCCTGAGCCTAAAACATGCAAATTAACCATTTTTATTGAAATTTCACACTAGCCAAATATTCATAGCCTCCATTTTAGCCCATTTTTGCAACAATTTCATATCAAAACCTTGTTCTTTTACTATTTCAACAATTTAGTCCCTAATAAAAAAATCATCAAAATCACTTAACAAAATTGTAACACCCCTAACCTGTACCCGTCGCCGGATTAGGGTTACGGTTATTACCTAACTATACACAGATCATTGTATGCATTCATTTAAACTCATTCTTGGATCAACGCAAAACTAACATAAATTCATTTGCGTATCCAATTTGATCTAAAGTGTTTACAAAGTACCTGCATTGCATATCTATATAACTTTGCCACTCAGTTCACATGCATTGACATAAACTAGCATTTTCAAGTAGACATAACTATATTGAATGGTTCATATAATGCAAACATGAATTCTCAAATTTACAATTTGAACAATAATCCTATGTCTTTTCTTGACTTAAGAATGTAACTTATTCATTATTCTATTTGTGCGATAAAGTAAATTTGACTAAAAGAAATATGCATGATTCCACATCACAACTCCCCCTACTAAATTTAAATAATTTCGGCCACAATCAATTCACATATCAATGATCAAAATCTATTCGACCATAACAAACAATACACCATTGCCGAATATATATATGGAATCAACTTAACTATGGCACCGAATTCTATGTCAATAATACAAACACTAAAATTTCATTCTTTAATCATATTACTAAATTAATATCCTACATGCTTTAACCTATAAATATTCATGACTTAACCTATTAACTAAACACAATATCAAAAACCATACCATATATATATATATATACACCTAAGCTATTCGATTCCTCTTCAATCATGAATTAAGCCATGATCAAAATTATACATCCATAATACTATCATGCAAGCCATTACCAAGTAGCACTTAATTTTTATCCAAAGGAACTAAGCCTTTTTCGCAAGGCTATATTATAGTTATATACAATCACCCAAAATCTCATAGTTAACACTTAAATCAAGCCTATACATGCCTTTCGAATAAAACTAAGATAGGTATACCAAAAGATTTGATAGTGCGATTGACTTCTTGGATGATCCTTCGAGTCCGTAGCTTGAGTCAAAGATCTATAAAATAGAGGTAGATAAGAGCACACACACGGTAAGCTTGCTAGCTTAGTAAGTCTTAAGAAAACATATACTTATATATATAACATACATACAACCATTCGATCCAATATCTTCTAACACCAATTCAAACATAAGTAATACATAACTTCTTTTACTTATAAAACCGAAATACTAAATATCATTGATGCACTTAATACTAAAACTTTACCTTTCTTAATCACATACACCAATCATCAAATATGTCAAAGACATATGTACATATCATATGCTTATCCAATCAACTAAATCTGTTCATGCTTTCAAATATTTACTATCACACGATATAACTTGCATATACATATTCATTCATCTCTAATAAATCAATGTATAAAACCTTCACTTACTCGTATACTTGTTTGCCATTTTATTGAGTAACATGAATATAAAATACGTACCTCTCTGTCAAATTTATACGAATCATGTTTCAAAGCCAAAATTTCTTGATATGTTCGTAACTCGATTCTCATGCGCTTAGAGCTCAAAACACATTCACCGGCACTAGGCCTGCTGGACTTAAGGTCCGAAGTATATCACCGGCATTAAGCCTGCTAGGCAATAAGCCCGAATTGTTTCACCGGCAAGTGGCCTGCTAGGCTAAAAGCCCGAATAACACACCGGCACAAGGCCTGCTAGGCTATAAGCCCGAATAACACATCAAATATTTCATCAAGTTAAAAATCTTAACACTTATATCATTTCCAATTCATGTACGTATACCACAATCAATTATCATATTACATGTACTAGTTTTTATTTCACAATCAAAACACATTTAGTCCAATATATATATATGCCCTTGACATTCGGCTATCATCTATTTCATTACTCAAATAAATCAAATAATATCAAACAACAATTTCATAATTCTCACTTTATAATTTAAACTTAAGAACTTACCTCGGCTATCGATAGACCATGTAAATCGGCTATTCGAGAACCTTCGTCTTTCCCCGATCTAATTCCGTTTTTCTTTGCTCCTGATCTAAAACAAATTAAAATTAGCTTATTCAAGTACACTTTACTTAAATTTAGTCCCAAAACACATCAACATGCAAATTACCCTTTTACCCCTACTATTTCACATTTTTACATTTTGGTACTAATTACACAAAACACAAAATACTCACAATTTGTCAAGATTATACAAGGGCCGAATATTCCTAAGGACTTTACAAGTCCATATTTTTCATTTATTTAGCAATTAGATCCCTCTAGAATTTTATTTTTTGCAAATTAGCCCTAATTGTTCAATTTCACCAAAACTTTCAATACAAAACATGCTAATCTTTTTCATATCTATAATTTAAAAATCATCAAACACCAAAAATCATATGAACACTATAATGGCTGAATATCAAGCATGCTTATTTTCAAAAATTATAACATGGGTTAGCTACGGTTCGAAGCAACGATCTCAAAAACGTAAAAATTAACAAAAACCGAATTCAAACTAACCTTGAAATCAAGCTTCTATTTGCCGAAAAATCAAAGAACATAACCCTTTCTTCTTTCTCAACATTCGGCCAAGCAAGAGAGAAGATGATAATGGCCATTCCATTATGTTTTATTTAACATATATTATAAAATTTATCATTTACTATATTAACCTTTATTAATGTTTTAATAATAACATAATATCATGGACAAGTTTGTCATATACCGTCCACTTACTCCTAAAATGGGCTATTTGCCCTTTTAATACCTCTAATTAAAAAGCCATAATCAATTGGGCACTTTTCACTATAGTTGGCAACTTTTACACTTTACGCGATTAAGTCCTTTTTCTAAATTAAACACATAAACGATTAAATTTTCATACGACACTTTCACACACATCAATTCACATATAATAGACTCAATATATAATATTAAAATATTTCTCGAACTCAGATTCATGGTCCCGAAACCACCGTTCCGATTAGGGTCAAAATCGGTCTGTTACAAAAAATACTTTTAAATATCAACCAACATTTCAAATTCATCATTTAACATCTAAAAATACATAGATTCATCAATGGAAAATTTCACAGTCTTTAATAGTTTCAAAAACGAAGGTACTAGCTAGCTGGACCTAGTTGCAACATTATCAAAAATATAAATATTACAAGAAACAAAATCAAAATGGGCTTACATGTAAGAATTAAAAATTACCGAACCTCTAAATTTGAGTTCTCATGGTGTTTCGACATGGTGAAACGAAAAGATGAAGAAGAAATGGCTTTTTATTCTTTTAATTTTGTTTTAATTCCACAAAATATACCATTTTGCCATTAAATCATATAATATTTTATAATTTTAATACATAGTGTTGTCCAATGTCAATACTAAGGACTATTTATTACATTGGTCCTTTCTAATTTAATAATAAAGCCATTAAATCACTAAAATGTTATATTTACTACATTTTGCACCATTTATAATATAGTCCTTTTCAATTGATTAATTATCCAAAAGTTCAAATATTTCAATGAAACCTTAATACCACCTTAATGACACTTTGTAAATATTTACGGCTCAGTTTATAGAAACAAGGTTTCGATACCTCATTTTCCAAAACAACTTGACCTTAAGGTCTTACCACTCGAACTTAATAAATAGTTTAAATAACATAAATTATCAAATAAAAAATCTTTTCAAAGTCACATTTGACTCGTAAATATTAAATAATAATATTTATGAACTTATTCGTCTGATTTGGTGGCCCCAAAACCACTGTTTCGGACACCACTGAAAAAGGGGCTTTTACAATTCTCCCCTTTTACAGAAATCTTGTCCTCGAAATTTCTCACTTGATACAAGCCATCAAATCGATTCTTTCTATCATCTTCTTAATGGAAATCCATAGATAAATCATTTAAAACTTACCTCGATTCAGAACTCGCATCAGGATTCATATTAAAACTTGATACTATATCAAAACTTCACTAAACAATTATGATGTTCCCCTGTCATAACTTATCATTAGTAGTATAACTACCGAGAAATTCCCAATGATTTTCTGACGAAACATAACCAAGAAACTCGTATTATCAAACTCTGACTGATGATTCTGACATGTTTGCATCTGTAACTTTCAACTAATATTTGTTCCCTTTACATGAAAAACGTCATGCAATATCATTTAACACAGGTGCGATAGATTCAACTATTGAGACGACTTTAACCCATAATAACATTCCCTGATTATAACTCATCTGATAGATATAATTCTGTATCATGTCTTCTAGACTATGAATCTCTCATTCTGACTATCCGTCAATTTACCCGTGAATGTACAAAATTTATTTCTGAGTGTGAGGATAAACTCAAAAGCATATGACTCAATTTTCTTTTCAAATGAATAACCCATTCTTGTAACACCCCCAAACCCGGCCCACAAGCCTTGACCGGATCTGGTTATGTCACTGCGGAATGACGGTTAAAAAGTCATTGACTTTAGAATAAAACTTGAAAATTTTGTTAACTTTCGGGAAGTAAGTCCATTAAGAATTATTAAATAATATAAGCTTGGTTTGAATTAAAACTTTATTTTAATTTATTAAAATATAAGTCCTTTGAAAAAAAAATTTTCTAAGTACGATATAAACTTTATCATCCATAAAAAGAGTACTTTAAACAAAAGGGGCCCTTATTACATAAAATCAATAGCCAAAATACGAATAATATAAAAATCAATATTACTTAACTAAAACAAATAAACATCCACTTCTGCATGAAAACTTCTTCTGCATGGCCACCTTTGTATCCACTCCAACCCGGTCCGATCAACATGTCACCTGCGATGTTGGATAAATAATTGGGTGAGTCATACAGACTCAGTTGTAATTAAACCACTGATATCTACCCACATGTTAGCCACAAATCAACCCAATTATCAAGTACAACATGCAAATATAATCATTTAGATATTACCACAATCTGGGCTTGGCCCACAATCAAATCACATTCAAGCACTGTGCTAGGCCCTTTTCTCATCAATCCACTGATCACTGGGCTTAGCCCAATTCCACGTGTGTTCCCAAAACATACCAATCCACATGCCATGCTGGGCTTGGCCCATTTTCATACCATTTTATAAACGGGATAATGCAATCATGAACCCAACCCAAACCTAAGGTCCATCCGCTACACACCCCCTTATCCAGCCTACCACACACCAGGGGATTATCGAATCACCCTCTCCTTTTCCCTCCAAAAAGGCAACCAATGCCATCCACGATGTAGCGTATAGCTAACATCAAACCACGATGGAGCACACAGCACCCATCAGCCACGATATGGCATAGAGCCGATATCAATCAAGGTAACCACGCAAACTTAATCGCAAAGAGTCCACAACGCGACCTCAATCAGTGCCAATCCACGATGTAGCACAAAGCTAACATCGACCACGTACTAGAAGTACACCCGGTCCTTCTTTCATAACCCACCCATGCACATGTAACATGATATAATGTCAATATGATGCATGTGCATGTCATTCACACAAATATAGGCATACACTCATATTTAAATCAGTGATCACATAGTAACAAGTTTGCCACTAACCTGGTCATCGTCATACCCCTTAAGGGTACCATTTCCACATTTAACTGCACTTGTTAGCAAACATATAACATAGACAAATATCACGCAAATCCCGAAAACAATGGCTAACTACACACCTTATAACCTGAACCTCTAATCCCTCGATCCCGACACTATCGTTTAGCGAGACTACGACTATCGCCTATAGTTTTTCGCCGTGCCCACACCCTGAGTGGCCAATCACGAATCTTTGAGACACTGAGCTCTTTTCTTGAACTTCGGGATGGGAGTTTTCCTTGCCCCCTCTTGATCGCACTCGCATCCATCGTCAATACTTAATCAGAATCAAACAGTTAATCGATAAGTACAAGATCTTAAACTAAATATCTTCAACATAACCCACTTACCGAAAGAGTCTTGGAATCCCGAAAGCTCCTTAATCACTGCCAAAACTCCTAAATGGTCAAAGTCAGAATCGGCTACCACATATGCTAAATATGGCTTATAGCCGAATATCACCACCACCTACCTTGTTGATCTAAACCTGACTTCCCACTGGTCTAAGAAGCTGTCGAAATTCCCTGCTAAACAACTGTTAAAATCGGCTACTAATAAAGTCCATGAGTATGGCCCCTTGGCCAAATACTAAAAGAGATAGAAGAAATCGGTTTAAAAGAAGTCCCTACCCACTTTACGAAATGGTTGGATGATCTTGTACCAAAAGATATCGAGAACGCCTTCCTCCCCCTTGCTTTACTAGAAGATTCGGCCATAGTAGAAAGATCACGTAAAGGCTTACGAACTAAAGAGCACCAGAGGGTTACGGGATTCGGCTCAAGCAACAAGAGAAGAAATGAAAAGCGGGAGAGGTTGATGTTTGAGTAGTTTGACAATGGCTACCAAATAGTGGTGAAATATTTGACTATACTAGGAGAAAGTATAGACTTGGGGTTGGATAGAAAGAAAATAAAAGAACAGGAAGAGAGAGTAAAAGAATTCGGCAAAAGGGTCAAAAGAAATTCATGTAGAAGGCTGCCCATTAAATAGCCAATTCGGCACATGCCCCCCTTGAAGACTCCAAATTCGGCTGCCACCTTCAAGAGCTCCTGGCCACTTAATTCAAATTAATTTGAATTAAACAAATCCCTTTACTTACTCAACATCATCCATTCAAAATAGTTTGAATGGTTCAACAGTTATCTCGCCTATTAAAATAAAAATAGTGATTATCCTACACTAAAAAAAAATAAATACTAGATAAAATAAAACACTATCCCCACCTAGCTGTCCAACACTTACCAGCTGCTACCCAACAAGAATAAAAATAAAACTTCAATTTGCAACACCCATGTGCCGTCCACCTTCACGCCAATCAGCAAAAAAAGAAAACAAACCCACCTGCAGCCTCCCAGGTTCGAACACAGGACCTGGGGGAAACCAGCAGCCAAGTAGCGCCCAGGCCATTCGGCCAACCTGCCTTTCATGTCAAAAAGCCCCAACATTTATTTATAAATGCTTCCTACCTCAGCCCATCACCAAATAACAAAATAAAAACGCACAATGCTGCTCCAGCCCCTCGAACCAGCGCCCACGCACACCTCCAGCTCCTAAGTGGCGCATGAGAGCCACTTTGCCAGTGAGCTCTTTGCGTCACAACTCATTCCAGCTTCTTTTAAGGCCTCCTCCCCTTTAAACGCCAAACCCAAAAATTTGAAACCACTTTGTTGCGTACGAAGCTTGAACCTGGCCCTTGCTGGGCGCCATACCCCAAGCCTTTATGTAACGTCTGGAAGCCATTTCGCCAAAGCCTTTCTTGTGTCCTAAATTCCCCCAAATTATTTTAAGGCCTTCTCGCCCTATTACCCCTTTTTACACCAAAAATCTAAAATTTTCTAAAGTATTCCCCTTCTATCTGGGCATTCTTAAAACCTCTAAACACGCCCAAGCACCCCCAAAATCCTTCCAACACTTGAATTATACCCAAACTGCATAGCCCCTAAACCAGGGTGTTATAATTCTACCCCCTAAAAATAATTTCGTCCCCGAAATTACTTACTACCATGAAATCCTAACTCACTACTCTACGCCTCCGCTGCGCACTCTGATCTTAATAAATCTATTCTGCCTTCTAGACACAGTTTTAAGGTTCACATCCAGAGTTTTTATACTTCACTAGCCACACAAGCATGAGCTAACTTCACACAACAAAACCATAAATGGTGCCCCAAAATAAAGAACGTACCTGATACAAAGTCCTTGGCTGTCTCGCGTCCGATCCTTTAGCACCTCTGTCGGTACCATTTCCTTCATGGCTCAAACCTCGACCTCTCGTTGCCTGAGGACAGTTCTTAACCAAATGGGCCTTCGACCCACACCGGAAACATTTCTTACTATTTCCCCAACATTCCCCTGAATGAGTTCTCCCACACTTAACACAGGAATGATTCCAACTCACATCAATCGGTATGCGTCATGTGATTCTCGATCCTCGGTCTTTTCTGAACATTACCAAACGATGCTGATGGTCCAACATTCCTCTTATTCTCGTTCCTATTCTTCTCTCGGTTTTCCCTTACAGTCCTCTTAACTTCTTCAGCTATCCGAGCTTTCTCCACTAGCACCGCGAACTCTCTCTCTCTCTGCGGAGCAATCAGCACTCGAAGCTCATCTCGCAACCCGTCTTCAAACCGGACACACCTCTCATAGTCGGTAGCCACGATTCCCTTGGCATACTGACTTAGCTGCACAAACACCGTCTCGTACTCCGCTATCGACTCATTCCCTTGCACTAGATTTAGAAACGCTTTCCTTTGCGAGTCCAAATAACTTGCTCCAACGTACTTTCCTTCGAACTTTTCCTTAAAATATCCCCAATCCACTCGTTCTGTCGGGACACCTTGCCTGACAGTGAGCCACCATCGATAAGCCTCGTCTCGAAGTAGCGAAACAGCCCCTTTTAACTTTTCCTCTGGGGTACAGTCCAAATCGTCCATAATTCTCTCGACCCCTTTCAGCCAATACTCCGCTACGTTCGGAGCCACTTCAGATACTCCTCTAAAAACTTCAGCCCCGTTCGACCTGAGCCTCTCAGACACTGACTTCCGAGCTCCGTTTCCCATACCAGCTCTTGCCACTTGCTGTAACACGCGTAACATAGCTTGTGACACTTCGTCATCCCCTCCTGCCTGATCTTGATCTTCCGCGCCCACGGCTGGCGGCGGCACTTCATTTCCTGACCCCTGGCCAGACCCTACTGGTTCCGAGGCTACCCGACGACCATGTCCTCTAGCACTCATCTCTAGCGTCGCGATTTAATCTGATTAAACAGTTTTATGCATTAGAAATTTTGTTTCACTTGTTTATCCGCGAACAAATCTTATGAATAGAAAGTTTCAAAAGTGGTTCTTTCGATCAGTCAAAGGTTCGATTCGAGTTCGCTACTCTGATTCAAAGAATCCTATTCATTCATCAACACAATCACAACCATCCACCACCTTTACTGCACTTCTATGGCATCTTAGCCCTTATCTCAACCTAGGGGCAATTTCGTAATTTATCCTACAGGGGTATTTTCGTGATAAACCAGAGAAATTTTAAAACTTTAATAAACCAGGACATTTTGGAGTTTCCACAACGGGAGGGTATTCCTGAAAATTTATCAAATTAAAGATACAGCAGAATTTTGGAATCCAGGGGTAATTTGGTAATTTCGTCAATCAAGGGTAATTTTGTAAATTTCCAAAGTCAGGGTGTCTTGAATTTTTACAAAATAGCGTTTTTGAATACTTTCGCAAAGTAGGGAAATTTTATTAAAATTGGGGTTAAACCGGCAATTTTGAAAGTCAAGGGCATTTTAGAAATTTTCAACACAGGGGTATTTTCGTAAACTTCCAAAGTCAGGGTATTATTTTGAAATACATAATTTTGGATACTTTTACAAAGTATGAGAATTTTATCGACATCAAGGTAATACGATAATTTTTTTAAAAAAAATAAGGGTATTTTCGTAATTTTGCCACTAGGGGTAATTTTGTAATTTTGGTAAGTCGAAAATATTTTGAAATTTTTTTTTTCAAAAATAAATTTTCATTACTATGAAAAAAAATGCTTTAGTGATTTTAAAACTAGGGTTTCCATAAAACAAGGCTAGTCCCTTTCGGGTTTTATTCAGTGTGTTTAGCCTATGACTGAATCCTCTTGGTTAGGGTGAACCGAAGCTACGCACCAGGTAGGAATCCCGCGAAGAGGAGGTGAGTCACGAGGACTGCTTAAGTACCAAGCTCTTCCGGATCTAATCCTTGACATGCGCACAGGGGTTACCACACCCTAACTCGGCGACTTAGTCGTAGGTTTGTTTTAGTAACCTTAAGTCTTATGCATATGTTTGAGTAGACTAGTCCTAGGGTTCAACAGATCCTAGTTCACTAATTTACGCGCCCAACTAAGCCCATCACAATTCATATAACAAATTACTTCACAAGTCTGAAGTACTTACCTGGTGGACCGCGGGCCGGAGGTACAGGTGCCATGCCAGAATAACCTGAAAATATTTCATAAAAGAAAACCCATATTTTTGAAAAGCCCATTTTGAAAATGTTTTTGGGCCCAAAACCCTCAAAGCCGAGTTTTGAACCGGGCTCTGATACCAAACTGTAACACCCTCAAACCCGGCCCACAAGCCTTGACCGGATCTGGTTATGTCACTGCGGAATGACGGTTAAAAAGTCATTGACTTTAGAATAAAACTTGAAAATTTTGTTAACTTTCGGGAAGTAAGTCCATTAAGAATTATTAAATAATATAAGCTTGGTTTGAATTAAAACTTTATTTTAATTTATTAAAATATAAGTCCTTTGAAAAAAAAAATTTCTAAGTACGATATAAACTTTATCATCCATAAAAAGAGTACTTTAAACAAAAGGGGCCCTTATTACATAAAATCAATAGCCAAAATACGAATAATATAAAAATCAATATTACTTAACTAAAACAAATAAACATCCACTTCTGCATGAAAACTTCTTCTGCATGGCCACCTTTGTATCCACTCCAACCCGGTCCGATCAACATGTCACCTGCGATGTTGGATAAATAATTAGGTGAGTCATACAGACTCAGTGTGTAATTAAACCACTGATATCCACCCACA
Source organism: Gossypium bickii (assembly GCA_025503065.1). Taxonomy (NCBI): domain Eukaryota; kingdom Viridiplantae; phylum Streptophyta; class Magnoliopsida; order Malvales; family Malvaceae; genus Gossypium; species Gossypium bickii. The sequence continues at coordinate 89,528,523 of CP106711.1, forward strand.
TGTTAGCCACAAATCAACCCAATTATCAAGTACAACATGCAAATATAATCATTTAGATATTACCACAATCTGGGCTTGGCCCACAATCAAATCACATTCAAGCACTGGGCTAGGCCCTTTTCTCATCAATCCACTGATCATTGGGCTTGGCCCATTTCCACGTGTGTTCCCAAAACATACCAATCCACATGCCATGCTGGGCTTGGCCCATTTTCATACCATTTTATAAACGGGATAATGCAATCATGAACCCAACCCAAACCTAAGGTCCATCCGCTACACACCCCCTTATCCAGCCTACCACACACCAGGGGATTATCGAATCACCCTCTCCTTTTCCCTCCAAAAAGGCAACCAATGCCATCCACGATGTAGCGTATAGCTAACATCAAACCATGATGGAGCACACAGCACCCATCACCACGATATGGCATAGAGCCGATATCAATCAAGGTAACCACGCAAACTTAATCGCAAAGAGTCCACACGCGCGACCTCAATCGGTGCCAATCCACGATGTAGCACAAAGTCGACATCGACCACGCACTCTCAAGTACACCCGGTCCTTCTTTCATAACCCACCCATGCACATGTAACATGATATAATGTCAATATGATGCATGTGCATGTCATTCACACAAATATAGGCATACACTCATATTTAAATCAGTGATCACATAGTAACAAGTTTGCCACTAACCTGGTCATCGTCATACCCCTTAAGGGTACCATTTCCACATTTAACTGCACTTGTTAGCAAACATATAACATAGACAAATATCACGCAAATCCCGGAAACAATGGCTAACTACACACCTTATAACCTGAACCTCTAATCCCTCGATCCCGACACTATCGTTTAGCGAGACTACGACTATCGCCTATAGTTTTCGCTACCGCCCACACCCCGATGGCCAATCACGAAACTCTTTGAGAGGCAGCTCTTTTCTTGAACTTCGGGATGGGAGTTTTCCCTTTGCCCTCTTGACTGGCACTCGCATCCATCGTCAATACTTAATCAGAATCAAACAGTTAATCGATAAGTACAAGATCTTAAACTAAATATCTTCAACTTAACCCACTTACCGAAAGAGTCTTGGAATCCCGAAAGCTCCTTAATCACTGCCAAAACTCCTAAATGGTCAAAGTCAGAATCGGCTACCACATATGCTAAATATGGCTTACAACCGAATATCACCACCACCTACCTTGTTGATCTAAACCCGACTTCCCACTGGTCTAAGAAGCTGTCGAAATTCCCTGCTAAACAACTGTTAAAATCGGCTACTAATAAAGTCCATGAGTATGGCCCCTTGGCCAAATACTAAAAGAGATAGAAGAAATCGGTTTAAAAGAAGTCCCTACCCACTTTACGAAATGGTTGGATGATCTTATACCAAAAGATATCGAGAACGCCTTCCTCCCCCTTGCTTTACTAGAAGATTCGGCCACAGTAGAAAGATCACGTAAAGGCTTACGAACTAAAGAGCACCAGAGGGTTACGGGATTCGGCTCAAGCAACAAGAGAAGAAATGAAAAGCGGGAGAGGTTGATGTTTGAGTAGTTTGACAATGGCTACCAAATAGTGGTGAAATATTTGACTATACTAGGAGAAAGTATAGACTTGGGGTTGGATAGAAAGAAAATAAAAGAACAGGAATAGGGAGTAAAAGAATTCGGCAAAAGGGTCAAAAGAAATTCATGTAGAAGGCTGCCCATTAAATAGCCAATTCGGCACATGCCCCCCTTGAAGACTCCAAATTCGGCTGCCACCTTCAAGAGCTCCTGGCCACTTAATTCAAATTAATTTGAATTAAACAAATCCCTTTACTTACTCAACATCATCCATTCAAAATAGTTTGAATGGTTCAACAGTTATCCCGCCTATTAAAATAAAAATAGTGATTATCCTACACTAAAAAAAACAAATACTAGATAAAATAAAACACTATCCCCACCTAGCCGTCCAACACTTACCACCTGCTGCCCAACAAGAATAAAAATAAAACTTCAATTTGCAACACCCATGTGCCGTCCACCTTCACGCCAATCAGCAAAAAAAGAAAACAAACCCACCTGCAGCCTCCCAGTTTCGAACATAGGACCTGGGGGAAACCAGCAGCCAAGTAGCGCCCAGGCCATTCGGCCAACCTGCCTTTTATGTCAAAAAGCCCCAACATTTATTTATAAATCCTTCCTACCTCAGCCCATCACCAAATAACAAAATAAAAACGCATAATGCTGCTCCAGCCCCTCGAACCAGCGCCCACGCACACCTCCAACTCCTAAGTGGCGCATGAGAGCCACTTTGCCAGTGAGCTCTTTGCGTCATAACTCATTCCAGCTCCTTTTAAGGCCTCCTCCCCTTTAAACGCCAAACCCAAAAATTTGAAACCACTTTGCTGCCGCCGAGCTTCGAACCCAGGCCCTTGCTGGGCGCCATACCCCAAGCCTTTATGTAGCGTCTGGAAGCCATTTCGCCAAAGCCTTTCTTGTGTCCTAAATTCCCCCAAATTATTTTAAGGCCTTCTCGCTCTATTACCCCTTTTTACACCAAAAATCTAAAATTTTCTAAAGTATTCCCCTTCCATCCGGGCATTCTTAAAACCTCTAAACACACCCAAGCACCCCCAAAATCCTTCCAACACTTGAATTATACCCAAACTGCATAGCCCCTAAACCAGGGTGTTACAATTCTGATTAAAACAATTGAGTCGATCATAACTATAAGATAACAATATTTCAGAATAATCCCTTCTTATTGTTGTCAAGACAACTCAGACATACAATCTATCGTAATTCCCTCAAATACCAATCAAATATCACTACAAACTGCATTAACTCAAACGTAATATAACATCCCATTTTGACTCATTGACATAATTTAAGATTACCTAAATAATGAGAACCAAATTCAAGGTTAAGCTCGATCTTCCACATCTATACTTTTTCCGATGCCCACCTCTTCACGAAAGCTAGAAATGGGATATACAATAAAACTATTTCAATTATTAACATCGAAGCTTTGAACCAGACCAGAGCCACAACCGTTAGATGAATTAAAACCATAGCACTATAATAAGACTGGTGTTTCAACCGTATAGATAGAACAGTACCTCAACATCAATAGTGTACCCTGAAATAAAAGAGGAAAATCGAAGGTAGTTCCAGTAGAAACTAGAATAGGAGCACAACATCTAAAAACCTGAGACCTATAAAACTATACTCCCATGATCGAACTAGAAATCATGAGATATAATTATCTCATGTCAATATGTATATATCCTTTATAGATGAAGCACATTTGATAGAATAGACTATAAGAACGATAAGAAAGTCAAAATAATGAAATCTCAGATATAAAGCTCTACTGAATTTCCAAGAACACAACCCATATTAAATGATAAAGAGATCGATGATACCCCAGAGAAAATCCAAAAGAAGATTATCGCTCTTATGCACTGGAATCAGTTGTGATAGAGACAATATAAATTGCTTATATATAATTTAGAGCATCAACCAGTAGAAGAAATAAAATAACATCATATGAGTCTTATTGTTGAATCTTCTAGTGACATAATAGAATAGAATGCCAAAGAAAGATAGAGTAATACCAATCATATATCAACTAGACTAGTAATACCGATCATAAAAATCACCTTTGAAGATGAACAATTATATACACCTTGGAGAAAAATGAACATATAGAATACCCAGAAGAGACATTGTAAAATACTCGACCATAACAGCTACATTCAGATATATTTGCAGTTCAAACACTATCCCACTAACTACTAAAGTCATCGATGATCTCATATTATCCTGTTACACTAAGGAAATCAATTCATAAGAAATCCTGATTAACCCGTTCTTTACCATACCTGAATAAGTCAATTTCCTGTGATTAACTTCGTCTTTAACAATGATGCTGTGTATCTCGAATAATCTTTAAAAAAAATCTAATATCTCTTCAAGAACCATATTTACTTGCTAACCAATTTTAGGCTTTGACCACATCATTATTAATTCAATCATCGAATTCTATAGCGTCACTTTTGCCGACTTAATCATCATAAGCCTTGTAACTTCTGTTGCATAAGATTTTGAGGGTGAGGAGGTGGAGATCATAAAGCCTTTAAATTTGACTATCATATATACACACATAACATAACATAACATTCATCATTAACATAATCATTATAAACATTTCTTCATACCTTTATGACTTCTGACTCATCATAAGAACCTTTTTTTTATACACATGATTATCGCTTCCAACATTATCGGAATTAGCTCGGTCGGAAAACATCTCTGTCTAAAAATGAAACAAATCTCACCAGAGTCAGGAGATATCACACTATCACAGGTTATATAATAACATGTATTTCTAGACTTCAAACATGCTACGTTCAGTCCGAGAATTGACTAAATCGTAACTCTAATACCACTAAATGTAACACCCTAACCCATATCCGTCGTCAAAATAGGGTTGCTAAGCATTACCGAAAACTTTTAACTTAAAATATTTGATTACAACCATTTATAAAACACATTATATTTCATTCAAACACATGTTCGAGCCCTTGAGGCCTTAAAAGCACTTTAGAAACGATCCGGACTAAATCGAAAATATTTAAAACTTCATGGAAGAAGATGGAAAAATTCATACCATAAGGGTCACACAGCCGTGTGACTCACACAGCTGAGACACATGTCTGTGTCTAAGACCGTGTGGGCATTTGAAATAGGGACACACGATCGTGTCCCAACCCGTGTCCATGCCCATCTAACTCTCTGACTTGGGTTACACGCCTGTGTGCCAGGCCGTGTAACTCTCAAAATGAAACCTTTAAAAAACCAACAGGGGACACACGGCTGTGTTGCGTGGCCATGTGTCACACATGACTGAGACAAATGCCATGTCTTAGGCCCTGTTGACAAGAAATAGGCCAAATTCAAGCTACTCCATTTACCTAATTCAAGCACACCCTTACAAGTCATTTGCACCTATATTCAAACATTCATTATGTACCTAACACATGCATATTCAAGCTAGATCATCATAGTATTTAATCATTCAACCAATATGCCCAAAAGGCACCTCAATCACCTCAATCAAACATGATTATACAATTGTTAAGTTAACCACAAACCAACTAACCTTTATAACTAATTTTATGCCAACATTTACCACAATGTTCACATACTAATATTATACTCAAAAACACCAATTTGACTATTCAACACCTATAATCACTTCCTTAGCAAACTTGACCATATGTCAACACATCCAAACAGACCAAACTAGCCATTTATTAACTCAATGTTCACTATCAATTTCCATACCTCAATGATCACATTCAAGAATCTCAAAATAACATTTCATAGCATGCAGTTTATATACCATTCCAACTCCCAACCTTTAAGTACCAACATGCCAAAATATCAACCTTTAAACACCAAAGTTCCAAAAGCAAACCAACTATCAAGGCATCAAATATCATAAGTTTCACAAATTCAAAGCAACATTACATGCTGATATCATTAAGTAAACATTAGACATAAGTCCACCTATACATGCCATTATAACCACGACCAAAGAATCAAATTCTACTAATAAAATCAATGGATAGTGTGATGGATCTCCAACTAGCTTCCAACCTGATCAAGCTTCCAATAATCTGTAAAGTAAGAGAAAAATAAACACATAAGCAATGAATGCTCAGTAAGATCATATAAACTTTAAACATAATATTTCATCTCAATAATAAACTTTATTGAAAAAACATAAACATATACCAATGTCATAAGGTTCATTTTACTACTAAAGTCTGAAATGCTCTTCTAGCAATTCGCCAAATTCATATCTAAAAACACAATAGTAATGGAATCATTTCCAAATAATTGGACTGACAATAAATAAATTAAGAAATGTCCGTACGATCATAAAACAATCCATCATCTAATCATTATGAACCCCAATTTACAACTCAACTTAAATAAATATTATTTTCCCTTTTCCCCCTGGTTTTGGACACCCAACACTTAGATTTCATTTGCCTTTGTCTTGTTCTGTATTATCATCAACCTTTTTATACGATTACATACCTTTCAATTTACTAACTTTCCATTTCATTCTCAATGCTTATCATAAGCCAAAACAACATTGTCAATTTCTGATGCAGTGTATTTATCCATGAAATAGGTAGATTCATCCATAGCATAGTTTGCTCACATACAAATGCATCATTTAACTTATCAATTATTTATTATCATCACACTATATCCCTATATTAAACTTCCCATTTCACATCCTTTTCTTAATCGTTCCATTTGCATATTACCAAGCATAGGCATAAAAATCAATCATGAATACGAGCTTAGTGCAAGCCTAAATATCATCAATGCACGAGCTAGTGCACACATGCATATATCACTTGAATTAAACATATGATGATCCATTTCCATGTGCAAATTTCATTTGAATCATTTAACCTTTCCATAAACATATGCATAAGGTCAAGTGAAAGCTTACCTTTTCAATGCATAACTTCAAAATAAAACATCATACAATCCAACCAACAGCTTGGCACATCAATAACATATGTTAGTTCATTTAAGCATAATTCATATGAATTTAACATGAATAACCACTATACTTGAGCATAATTCAATTGGATTTATCATCCATCTAAACATAACATATTTTCCATGTAACTCACTAATTCAAAGTCTTTCATACATACAAGTCTTGATTCATATAGAACACTTACCATATCCTTGTAAAATTCATGCGCGTTGACTCAAATGAAATAACATCGAATAAGGGAAATAATATTTTCAGTACAATTTACCTGATACAACACATTGGCACGAAGACTACCAACCTCGAAGCCTGATATAACAAACAAGCACAAAGCCTACTAGGCATAAAGCCTGATATAATACACTGGCACAAAGCCCGCTAGGCACAGAGCTCGAATATCATCGGCACAGAGCCTGCTAGGCACAGAGCCCGAATAACATTACGTTTCTATTTCTTAAAACATAGCTAAATGACATTTAACATTTAACCAATAATGAAATAGTATGAAATATTCAATACAATTAATAATAATTGTATAACAAACTTAACTGGAAAAATTGCAGAAATGTCAAAGTATAGAGGTATTTTGGTAATTTTCCATTCTCCTCGATTTTCCACTCGATCTTGATCTAAATTAATAATTTCATTCAAACTATTAATTTAGCCAGTAAAAAAATGTTTTTAATGCAATTTAGTCATTTTTGACATTTTTACAAAATTTCCCCTAAAGTTTTACTTTTTTCAATTTAGTCCATGAACCTAAAACATGCAAATTAACCATTTTAATTGAAATTTCACACTAGAATAATATTCATAGCCTCCATTTCAGCCTATTTTTGCAACAATTTCATATCAAAACCTTGTACTTTTACTATTTCAACAATTTAGTCTCTAATCAAAAAATTCATCAAAATCACTTAACAAAATACTTCTAAATATCAACCAACATTTCAAATTCATCATTTAACTTCTAAAATCACATAGATTCACCAATGGAAAATTTCATAATCTTTAACAGTTTCAAAACCGAAGGTACGGGCTAGCTGGATCTAGTTGCAATGATCTCAAAAACATAAAAATTACAAGAAACAGAATCAAAATAAGCTTACATGCAAGAATAAAAAATGGTCGAACCTCCCAAGTTGAATTCTCATGGTGTTTCGGCATGGTGAAATGAAAAGATGAAAAAGAAATGACTTTTTTTTCTTTTAATTTTGTTTTAATTTTCATAAAATCTACACTTTTGTCATTAAATCATATAATATTTTATAATTTTAATACATAGTGCCATCCAATGTTAATAATAAGGACTATTTATCACATTGGTCCTTTTTTAATTTAATAATCAAGCCATTAAATCACTAAAATGTTATATTTACTACATTTTGCACCATTTAAAATTTAGTCCTTTTAAATTTATTAATTATCCAAACGTTAAAATTTTTCAACAAAACTTTAATACCACCTTAATGACAATCCATAAATATTTATAAAAATATTTACTGCTCGGTTTATAGAAACGAGGTCCCATACCTCATTTTCTAAAATCATTTGACCTTAAGGACTTACCACTTGAACATAATAAATAGTTTAAATAACATAAATTATCACCAAAAACCTTTTCAAAGTCACACTTGACTCCTAAATATTAAATAATAATATTTTCAAACTTATTCATCAGATTTGGTGGCCCCAAAACCACTATTTTCGACACCATTGAAAAATAGGCTGTTACAACTTGCACCCGAGCTTCCGTCGCATCATCTTGCCTAAGTCTGAGGATCACCTGAAATTATCAGACAAACAGAAGGCGAGTTTTAAAACTCAGTGTGTAACTCAACAGAAACATAAATCTAGATTCAATTACATGATAGAATAGATATAGACATAACTCTTTTACAGAATCAAATTAATAACAGAAACGTACAAACACAGAGATGCATAGTCCTACCCCCATCCTCTACACACTAACTTCGACCATCCCAACACACCATGTGGGGTATAAAACACCCACCCAACTCTACACACCATATAGTGTCTATATGATACTTTTCAAAATAGTCGCAACATTGCTGCCAGTATATTGGCGAAATATCACCTTACACAGAATACTTCCTCCTCATATTACATAACTGTCTATAGCCAGATACAGATAGATCATCAGAGAAAATAGAATAACAAATACTAGAACGTATATCGCATGTATACTTGTATAACGGATGCTAAACATACTCATACATAGCAGAACAGATCATACATAGCAATTTACACAATACTCATGTAGACGTTATTTACATCATTTTCAATCTAATAGAGTAACAAATTTCATGCTTTAAGGTTTATACCACACATACTGACCCTACAGAAAGCCCACAGTTGATCGAGGCGGCATGAATAACCTTAGAGAAAAATTATAAAATTTGGGCCCACATGCCCATGTGGGCTCACACACCTAAAATGGCCTAGCCCGTGTGGCCCACACGGAAAAATGGCGCAGGTTGTGTGTCTACCACACAGCCGTGTGACGTCGACAAGCCCCAATTTTGGCTTTCACTGATCGTTGTTTTTTGAGTTTTTCGTTACTCACCTGATTCGATTTTTACTACAAATGCAATCATAAGATTCCCAACAGCTAAAATCAACATTCCAATGCCTAGTTTCAGTAAAAATTTATGAAACTCAAACAAGAATTCTTCAAGAACATAGCCTCACAATAGCATCCAACGCATTCGCACACTTACCATCAACTACCAGCAACCGCATAATGCTTAACCCACTGAAGGAACACCACCCGGCTCACGGTTCTCCCCTAAACGAGCATTAAAATGAATAACACAGTTAATAGACCCTTTCATTCTAAAGAAAACTAAAACCCCCAATTTACTACAATTCCTGAAAAAAATATCTAACGAAAGATGACGACTACTCTCAACACCCAACCCCAAATGAATCAGCAAAGAATAGAAGTAACGAAGTTTTAAAATGGATGGTAATATTTTAAAAAGAAATGAACAAAACGATGGCTAGGAAATAGAGAAGAAAAATAAAGAATAGAGAGAAAGAACGAAAAAAAAAAAGAAACGTGAAGAAGACTTACTGAATTTTAAAAAAAAAATAATAACCACCCACACTCTTTCCCCTTGAAAAGAGGCACCAACCTCACCCCACAACTAACCAGATAACTACTGAAGAGTTCAAATTAAATTTAAACTCCTCCACAACCTTAATAAAACAAAACAAAATACCCTTTACACTTAAGAAGGCTAGAACCCTAGACCTTAAGCAAATTTACCAAGCTCTTATCCACCCAAACTAAACACATTTAATGACAAAACCCAACACATACAAAACTTAAAATTTTGGCATTACACCTACTGTTAAAGAGGGCGGGGTAGATGAAGTTACCGCTTTCACTACTGTTGAAGCTTGGAAACATTTTGATTTCCTGTGTAGAAACTACATCCTAAATGAATTGTCGGATGCACTGTACGAAGTGTATAGTGTTAAGAAAATAGCTAAGGAATTATGGACATCATTGGACCATAAAGACAAAGTCAAAGGTGCTGGAGCTAAAAAAGTTTTTAGTTGCTAAATTCTTGAATTTTGTAATGATTGATTCTAAATTCGTTGTGAATCAAGTGTAGGAACTTCAACTGATCATTCACGAAATTCTTGTTGAAGAGATGATGATAAATGAATCCTTCCAAGTGGCAGCCATTATTGAGAAGTTGCCTCCTGCTTGGAATGACTTTAAGAGTTATCTAAAGCACAATAGAAAGGAAATGTCAGTGGAAGATTTAATTGCCATACTTTAGATTAAAGAAGACAATAGAGGTACAGAAAAAGGCTTAACAAAGCAACAAATGACAATGGTGTTAGGGCAAACATCATAGAAGTCAAGAAAGACTTCAAGAAGGGAAAACAACCTCAGAATAGGTCTAAACTGGGACCAAAGGTGGCATTTCCAAGAAGAAAAAATTTCAAGGAAAATGCTTCAATTGCAATAAGATGGGGCACAAGTCATCTGACTATAGAATCCCAAAGAAAGTTAGAGCTAATGATGCCAATGCTATGGAAGAAATTTCTAATGAAGTGTCCGATATGGACTTATGTGCCTAACATACGCAAAAACTATGAATGAGAATGTTTCTTACTAAAGGGGGAATGTTTGTGATAAGGGGATATGTATTTGGAAACACAAAGATTTATATAATTTTTCATACCTAATTTTACTTAAAATCGTGCATTTTCGATACAATTTTTTTTCATAAAATAATTAATTTTTATAAAAAATTTAAATTTTATTAAAAATTTGAACATGTTAATTTTTAGTCAATTTTACAATTATTTTGAGTGAATTTTGATTATTTTTGACAGATTCGTACAAAGAGCGAAAATTGACCCGGTAGACACAATAGAAGAACAAAATCGAAAAGCAATTCGAAGTAACAGGGCAATATAATTTCCAGCCTAAGATGGTCCAAATATGTGTATTAATTCATAATATAATTAATTTTAAATTATTCCCAATTTAATTTGGGCTAAATAAATTGATTTTAATTAATTATGGAAAAAGGGCCCAGTTGAACCAAATTGAGCGAACTAAACCAGCCACCAATTGGGCAGCTCAGAACCGTTCAAATGCTGACCCAAATCAGCATTTTAGCTGATTAAATGAGCTTGCAAAAATGCCCTTGGAAGACTTCCAAATTGCATTCAAACCCCACCTTAAATTAAGGCTTTACGGATTTGCCCCAGGCTAATTTTAGCAAAGTTAAAAGTCTCAACTTTGCCATGTAGGATGGCCGGCCATGAGGGGGCTCTTTGGCTGCTGAAATTTTCTATTTTTAGCAGCCATCCTCAGCTATATAAACCCCCCCTTTTCTGCCCATTTAAATCATCCATCATTCACATCTCTTATCTCGCAACTCTTCTCTCCTCTCTCACTTTTTCTCTTATTTTCCCATTCAAAGTTCTTTGCTCTTGTGCCGATTTCTCCTCTTGGGAAAGGGGTCTTCTTCAGCCATTTTGGAGCAGCAATTTAGTGTTCATAGTAGCCTTGATCTGCAAGGACAACAAAGAAGGAAGAACGGAGCAACCTAGTCAAGCCACGAAAAACCACCGGATTTGATTCTTGTTCCCTATCTCTTTAATTTTTGTTGTTTTTATGATGAACATATCTATGAATATTTATGTTGTTGGAATGGTTAATTAAATCAGCTTAGCTTGAATTTAATTTGTGTTGGGTTGATTGCATTTCATCCTCTTGATTTGTTAAATTTATGTTTATGTTGTTATAGGCCTCGGTAAAATGCTTGATTAAGTAAAATCATTCCTAAGTTATCCTGGCATTATAATTGTTTAGATAACTAAAGAATTAATTATTAAAATGCATTGAAATTGTAATTAATGGGCACAGTACTTAATCAGTGCATGTTTAATTTTTCTAAGGTAGCTGAAGATTAGATTAGCATTCTATTTGGCGATACACATGCCTTGCATAACTTGCAAGATTATTGTGATTAAACTGTTTCAAGGTAAGGATACTTTGTTACCTCACATAGTCTTTTATATGCTTATTAGGTTGAATTAATCATTTGTATCAACATAGGAATATGCGAGAGATTGTTTAATTTTAAAAGTATGTATGTGCAATAACATGTTTACCTTTATAAATCTGTCTTATCTGCTGAATTGACATAGGAATATGTACAAGAGATGAATCGATTTTTTACTTCTAAATATGTTCATAAGTTAGAAAATTACCGAGTTGTCGTGATTTATTCGTAACAAGTATAAGCATAAGTTAAATAATTCTAAGGTAAGAAAATATAATTAATCCAACACAATTATATCATCTTAATTAAAATCAGCTTTTGAAATCGTGCAATAGAACGTTATTTTATTTTATTTTACTTTGTTTTCTAGTTTTTAATCATTTCTCAAATCCAAATATTTTTCCTTCACCAAAGTGTTTAAAATTACTTTCATAAATAATTCTTTAATAGTCCCTGTGGGTACAATAACTCGACATTTACTTGTCACTTTATTACTTGTTGCGATTGTGTACAGTTGCATATTTCCATCGTTCCAAGTTTTTGGTGTCGTTGCCGGGGACTGTTTTTCAAAAGCCATTATTTGTGAATTTGTTAGTCTTATATTTTTGTTTAATTTTCTGTTTAATTTTTAACTTAATTCATTTTTCTGTGAATATTTCAGGTGTTTATGAGTATTGACCAAATTATCGATTTACTCCCCGTAGACCTTGAGATAGAAGGAACCTTTCGACAACGTAGAAGGCAAGCGAATCAAAGGAGGATCGAAGAGATGAATTTCGAGAATATGAATCAAGAAAATGGTGCAAACTTTGCTCAAAATCCTATCCTTATTGTTGATGATAGGGATAGAGCCTTAAGATAATATGTCGTGCTAGTGTTCAATGATCTTAATTCGGGTATTAGAAGACCTAAAATCAAGACACAACAATTTGAGCTGAAGCCAGTCATGTTTCAGATGCTTTAGACAGTGGGCCAATTCAGTGGAATGCCTACCGAAGACCCTCATATGCACTTGAGACTATTCATGGAGGTCGGTGACTCTTTCAAATTAGCCGGACTACCTGAAGATGCATTACGATTAAAGTTGTTCTCATATTCACTAAGGGACAGAGCTCGAGCCTGGTTGAACTCATTACCACCGAACTCAATTTCCACATGGCAAGAGTTAGCAGAGAGATTTCTTATGAAGTATTTCCCCCTAGCAAGAATGCTAAGTTGAGGAACGAGATCACTGCCTTCCAACAAATGGATGATGAATCCTTGTATGAGGCATGGGAAAGGTTTAAAGAGTTATTATGAAAGTGCCCTCATCATGGAATTCCACATTGTATCCAACTTGAGACATTTTACAATGGTCTCAACACTCACATGAGGATTGTAACACCCCTAACCCGTAATCGTCGTCGGACTAGGGTTAAAGGCGTTACCGTACAGATTCGAAAACTTATACAGAAATGTCATACATATATACATCCATTTCAATCATAATATCCCTTAAATGAGTTAGCGAGACCCTAAGCATGCTTATAATCCGGGTTGGGACTAAATCGAAACACATACAGACATTCTCAGAAATTTAAAAAATTTTCTAAGTTTCAGGGGTTACACGCCCATGTGGGCAGACCATATGCCTCCCACGGCTGTCGGACACCCCCGTGTGTCCTCCCCGTGGTCGAAACTGACTTATCTTCCACGGCCACTAAGCACGCCTGTGTACTCAGGCCGTGGTCAATCCTGCCAAAAATCACACGGCTACTAGGCAGCAAACACAACTATGTGCCAAGGCCGTGTACTCTTGTGCTATCTATTGACTTAGCCCACGGTCACTAGGCACGCCCGTGTGCCACGGCCGTGTGACATTATAGGCCATTTTCAATGCCAAAATGCCACCCACTTAAGTCATACCTACAAGCAAGAATTACCAACTCATTTCATGCACATATGTCAAGCAAGAGCATACCAATTTAACCAACCAATTCATGCATTCAAAACTATTTCCAAACATGTCAAATTACAATACTATAATTCATCTCATCACAAGCATATTTCATTCATTTATTAACTTAAAACTTAACCATTTCATGGATCATCTAACCATGCCAAAACATGCTTCACACATTACGAATTCCTTTAAGCAAAATACTAGCATATAACTAGCCAAAGCACATGGCTAAATTCGCTTCATTTACAAATACAAAAGACTAGCCTATACATGCCACATCTAGCAAAATATATTTTCAAAATGTACCAAAAACAAGTTGATTAGTGTGATGACGATCCTTAACGGTCCCGAGCCTTCAGTAGCTTTGACGACCTGTAAAACAGAGAAATCACACACACGGAGTAATCTTTCCAAAAGCTTAGTAAGTCATAATGCAAACAAACTTAGCATATAAGGCATATACATACTCATAGATACATTGGCAACTCTAAATCACTTAATAAATTATCACATATATACTTGGATTCATGTACTTGGCCATATTTGCCACATTCATCAACTCAAATGTCTTACAAATACAATGCTCTTTCATGCTTATTTTCACATATCATATTGTTATCCCAATACATATACTCATCATAGTAAGATCATGTAGATACTTACCTTATATACACACTTGGTGTATAAATCAATGTATCTGAAACGGATTCTCTATGTACATAGCCATTCGGATTACAGACTTACCCGTTGAACCGTAAGGAATCTAGAAGGATACTCAAGAGGCTCGGAATAGTCGTACAATGCCAACGTCCCAGACGAGGTCTTACATGCACTCGGATATCGATGCCACTATCCCGAACAGGGTCTTACACGAATCAATACGATACCGATGTCCCAAACATGGTCTTACATGTAAAGCTCAGATCGATGCCAACGTCCCAGACGTGGTCTTACATGTAAAACTCATATCGATGCCAACATTCCAGACGTGGAATTACACGAAATCTCAAATCAACGCCAACGTCCGAGACGTGGTCTTACATGATAAAACAGAATAGATACCTATGTCATGACATAACTAATTCTATCTATTCCTAGGTTCGAACGGGACTTTTCAGACATTGTCGCTATATCAACCTTATCTTGTAATTCATATGCACAACATCTCATAAACATTCATTGTCATTATTAGTCATATGAGCATTTACAAATTCATACAAGTACGCTTATTTGCATAGTGACTTACCTCGGATTCGGCTTAGTAGAAACAGAAATGGTTATTCGTTTACCTTCGCTTTCTCGCAATCTAAGTCCGTTTTCCTCGGTTCTTGATCTATACATATTCAGGATTAACCTTTTTATTCACTAACTCATTCAACTCAATCCAAAGACACACATTTAGGGCTATTTACAAATTAACTCTCACATTTGCACAATTTATCAATTTAGTCCATTTTTCTCAAAACATCAAATTCACAAAATCAACTCACACTCATGCTTAGCCGAATGTGCATATATAACATACAAGCCCATATTTTCCATCAAATTTGCAATTTAGTCCCTTAAATTGCTATTTTCACAATTTAGCCCTATTTAGCTAAATTCATCAAAACTTCAAGAACAAAACGTGTTCATCTAGCTCAAATCTTTCATTTAACAACTAAACTCATCTCAAAGCTCAACATATCATCAATGGAATTTTACACAAACATCATCAATTCACAAAATTAAGACATGGGCTTGATAGTAGACAAAGCAACGATTACAAAAACGTAGAAATTATCAAAAATCGAAGCCAATACATACCTTAATTTAGCTTGATAGTAGCCAAAACTTAGCTTAGGTTTTCTTCCTTCTTTTCTTTCTAAATTTCGGTCAAAGATGATAAGAAAATGGCCATTTTTCATGTTTTGTTTTTGATATAAACATATTATTAATCTATTTACCTTATTAACCTTCAATTAATATTTGAAACAAATATACATTAAGGGCATAATTGTCTTTTGTTCATCCACCAACTAAATAGGGGTTTATTTGCTTCATAAGGCCTTCACCTTTACAAAGCCACAACACATTAGTACCTTAACAAATAGCAAGCAACTTTCACATTTAATGCAATTCAATCCTTTTGTCACATTAAACACACAGACGAACAAATTAACATACGAAACTTTACCACATGCTTAACCACTTATCAAAGACAAAGAAAATAATATTAAAATATCATACTGACTCGGATTTGTGGTCCCGAAACCACTGTTCCGACTAAGGTATAAACCAGACTGTTACAAGGATGGTAGTGGACGCTTCTGCTAATGGTCCTCTCCTTTCTAAGTCTTATAATGAGGCCTATAAAATTATCGAGAGGATCGCCAGCAACAACTATCAATGGCCAACCAGTCGAGCAACGTCAGGAAGACAAGTCACTGGAATACATGAAGTAGACGCTCTTACTTCACTTGCATATCAGGTATCATCAATATCCTCAATGCTTAAAAATCTTGCTACTAATGGGTCTAATAGTTTTGCAGCATAGCCGCCTAATCAATTTGAGAATATAGCTTGTGTCTATTGTGGGGAAGGACATTTGTTTGAAGAATTTCCGTCGAACCCAGAATCTGTATACTACATGGGTAATTAGAACCAAAATTGAGGAAGGAAAGGGCTGCAATCCAATTTTTATAACCTTGTGGAGAAACCACCTGAATTTTTCCTAGAGCAACCAAAGGGCTGGAACCAGTAACACTTACACCCAACCCAGACCAACCCAGCTGCCTAGTTTCCCTCAACAAGTTCAGAAACCAGTTTAAGCTGAAGTATCCAATAGCTTGGAGAGTTTGTTGAAGGCATACATGTCAAAGAATGATTCCTTAATCCAAAGCCAAGCAGCTACATTGAAGAAATTGGAAAACCAAATGAGCCAGCTTGCAACTGAACTTAGGAACCGACCATAGGGTACCTTACCTAGTGATACGAAAAATTTGAGAAATTCAGGAAAGGAGCATTGCAAAGCGTTGACATTGATGAGTGGAAAGACCGTAGAGCCCAATACCATTGAAGCTGAAAAGGAGCAAGTTAAGGCTCAAGACTCAGAGGAAGTTCAATCGAGTATTGAAATTCCAGTTTCACAAGAACTAGGATCTACAAAACCCGACAAGGTAACCTTAGAACCAGCTAAATCTAATCAACTAATAACTCCGTTAGATGTAGAATTACCACAGAAGATGAATCAACCATTACCAGTTCCAGTAAAGAAACCATCACCACCCTACCCTCAAAGACTTCAGAAGCAGAGTTAGGAGATGCAATTCAAGAAGTTCCTTGACGTGCTTAAGCAACTTCACATCAACATCCCGTTGGTTGAAGCACTTGAGCAAATGTCGAATTATGTCAAGTTAATGAAAGATATCCGATCTAAGAAATGAAGACTTAGAGAATTTGAGACGGTAGCCCTGACGAAGAATGCAGTGCATATCTTCAAGACAAACTACCCCTAAAATTGAAGGATCCTGGATGTTTTATCATACCGTGCAATATTGGAGCAACCTATTGTGGTAAGGCATTATGTGACTTAGGTACGAGTATTAACTTGATACCTATGTCAATATTTAGAAAGTTGAGGATAGGTGAAGTTAGACATACTACGGTTACACTTTAACTAGCAGATCGATCCTTAATGCATCTAGAAGGAAGAATTGAAGATGTATTGATACGTGTAGATAAATTTATCTTTCCTCCTGACTTTGTAATTCTAGACTTTGAAGTAGACAAAGAAGTGCCAATTATCCTAGGAAGACCATTCTTAGAAACTGGAAGGACCCTTATTGATGTGCATAAGGGCGAGCTGACTATGTGTATTCAGGAGGATCAGGTAACATTTAATGTTTTTAAGTCAATGCGATTTCCTGACAAAATTCATGATTGTTCTGCAGTATCTGATTTAGAGGAATTAATAGTAGAGAAGGAACTCAACTATGTTGCGGATCTATTGGAACAAATTTTGACATCAGACCTTATCAATGATAAAGAGGAGAATGAATACTTAACTCTTCTAGAAGCTAATCAAAAGGGATTTAATCAGCAATCCCGTTTTAAATCTTTGGAATTAGAGAAAAAGGGTTACACCTAGCCAAAAACATCAATCGAAGAGCCACCTAAGTTAGAACTCAAGGTATTACCTACACACTTAAAATATGTTTATTTAGGTAACTCTTCTACTCTACCTGTGATTGTTTCAGCAGAATTAACTACTGAACAAGAAGAGATACTTATCGTAGTTTTGCAATAATTCAAGAAGGCTATCGGATGGACCATAGCTGATATTCATGGTATTAGTCCATCTATATGCATGCACAATATCATATTAGAAGATGGCGAGAGAGGAACGATTGATGGAAATGGAGACTGAACCCCATCATGAAGGATGCAGTAAAGAAAGAAATTATCAAGTGGTTGGATGAGGGTATAATTTACCCCATCTCAGACAGTTCATGGGTAAGTCTAGTCCAGTGCGTGTCAAAGAAAAGAGGTATCATGGTCGTTGAGAACGAGAATAACAAGTTGATACCAACTAGAATGGTTACGGGATGGAGAATTTCCATTGATTACTGAAATCTGGACAAGGCGACTAGGAAAGATCACTTTCCTTTGCCGTTCTTGGACCAGATGCTGGATAGACTTGCGGGGCGAGACTATTACTACTTTCTTGATGGATACTTAGGGTATAATTAGATTACAGTAGCATCGAAAGATCGTCACAAGATGACATTCACCTACCTGTACGATACGTTTGCATTTAGACGCATGCCATGTGGTTTATGTAATGCACCTACTACATTTCAAAGATGTATAATGTCAATTTTTACTAACATGGTTGAGAAGTGTCGAGAAGTTTTTATGGATGAATTTTTAGTATTTGGAGAAACTTATGATGATTGTTTAGCCAATCTAGCTAAGGTACTAAGACGATGTGAAGAAACAAAACTAGTACTCAACTAGGAAAAGTGTCATTTCATGGTATAAGAAGGGATTGTTCTAGAGCATCGCATATCGAGACATGGAATCGAGGTAGACAAAGAAAAGGTAGACATTATTAAGAAACTCCTACCTCCAACATCTGTAAAGGGTGTTAGAAGTTTCTTGGGCCACGCCGATTTTTATCATAGATTTATCAAAGACTTCTCCAAAATTGCAAAACCTTTGTACAAATTATTGGAGAAAGACGCGACATTCAAGTTTGATGATGAATGTTTAAGAGCATTCAAAGAATTGAAGAACCGATTAGTTATGACACCCATCATCGTCACACTAGATTGGGATCTTCCATTCAAATTGATGTGTGACGCAAATGACTTCGCAATTGGAGCTATCATGGGCCAACAAAGGAACAAAGTTTTTCACCCCATCTATTATGCAAGTCAGACTCTAAAAGGATCACAACTGAATTATACGGTAATAGAAAAAGAGTTACTTGCTATTGTATCTGTTTTCAACAAGTTTCGATCTTATCTTATAGGTACCAAAGTGACTGTTTATACGGACCACTCGGTAATTAAATATTTACTAGCCAAGAAAGATGCTAAGTGGAGATTGATCCGGTGGGTACTTCTACTTCAAGAGTTCGATCTAGAAATTCAAGATCGAAAGGGAGTAGAAAACCAAGTAGCAGATCACTTGTCTAGATTGGAGCTGCAGGAGGGAAATTCTCCACTTGTACTGATTCAGGAGACATTTTCCAGATGAACACATACTGAAGGTAAATCATGTCCATAATATTCCTTGGATTGCTGATATTGCTAACTATTTAGCTTGTGTTTTGATGCCAATTGATAAAGCGTATCAACAAAGGAAAAAGTTTCTTCACGATGCGAAGTAGTAATTCTGAGAAGAGCCATATTTTTTTAAAAAAGTGTGCAGATCAGATGATCAGGAGATGTGTGGTAGAAGATGAAACACTGAAAATTTTATACCACTGTCACTCAGCTCTGAGTGGGGGACACTTCGGAGGTACTCGCACTGTGGCCAAAGTATTACAAGCCGGATTATTTTGGCCCACACTATTCAAAGATGCATATGCTTACATAAGGAGTTGTGATTGATGTCAAAGGGTTGGAAATGTCACCAACAGAAATGAGATGCCTCGAACAAATATCATTAAGGTATAACTATTCGATATTTGGGGTATTGACTTTCTTGGTCCTTTCTCTCTGTCTTTTGGTCACAGGTACATATTGGTAGCAGTAGATTATGTATCAAAGTGGGTCGAGGCTGAAGCTTATTCGACGAACGATGCTAGGGTTGTGATGAAGTTCTTGCAGAAACACGTGTTCACAAGGTTTGGAACCCTAAGAGCTATTATCAGCGATGAGGGGACCCATTTTGTGAACAAGTGGTTAAAATGGTTGTTAGATAAACATGGAGTGAAAATATATAAGGTTGCTCTGACTTACCATTTGCGTAAGAATGGGCAAGTCGAAAGTGGTGAATAAGGAGATCAAAGGCATACTTGAGAAGGTAGTTTGCCCGAACTGACGAGATTAGTCTAAAAGACTAGATGATGCTTTATGGGCTTACAGAATAGAATACAAGACAACTTTAGGAATCACCCTACAGGTTGGTCTTTGGGAAAGCCTGTCATCTACCTCTGGAGTTAGAGCACAAAGCTTACTAGGCTCTTCGACGAATTAACTTGGATCTTAAGCTTGCTAGAGAGAAACGGACGCTCCAACTCAATGAGCTAGAAGAATTCCGAATGTTCTCATACGAAAATGCCAAATTACTCAAAGAAAGACCCAAGATATGGCATGACAAGCACATTCGAGTTAGAGAATTTAAAGCAGGTCAGCAAGTCTTGTTATTTAATTCCAGATTGAAGTTCTTCCTAGGTAAGTTAAAATCACGTTGGTCCGGTCCATTTACAATTCATCGCGTCTATCCATATGGAGTTGTTGAACTCCAAGGTAAGGGAGGTAATTTTCAAGTTAATGCTCAGCGTTTGAAACATCACTACGGAGAAAAACCTAAATGGGATCAAATCTTGTTCAGTTTATCAGATATTTAAATTTTCTTGTTTTTAATAAATTATTTAGGGTATATTTTCGGGTTTATTATGTTCAAATAAATTCTATTTAGAAGATTGGAAGTTAAGCGGGACCGCTTGTGACCCCTCCAATCTTCCTGAGAATTGATTTTTACATAATTTTCTGAGAAATTATTCCTTGAATGACAAAACAAATTTTTAATTTTTCAAATAAAAAGGTCAAATTGTGATCCAAGTTTTAAATTACAACTCAATTTTAAATTTTCATTAAGTCTAGGGACTTAATTGAATTATTTTTAAATTTTGGTTGCTAATTTCATAAA
Source organism: Gossypium bickii (assembly GCA_025503065.1). Classification (NCBI taxonomy): domain Eukaryota; kingdom Viridiplantae; phylum Streptophyta; class Magnoliopsida; order Malvales; family Malvaceae; genus Gossypium; species Gossypium bickii. The sequence goes on from CP106711.1 coordinate 89,549,971, forward strand.
TAATATAAACTAGGTGCCTCTTTTTGTAAATACTTTCAAAAAGAATTTAAAATAAACATTTTTACTTAATATATATGTTTATATAAATATGATAAACCTTAATATATAATTGTATCTCTTATAATTTATATATTAATTTTTATCAACTTAGCATAAAATTAGGAAAAGTTTAATTTTAATCATATTTTACTCTTGTTTTAATAATTTAGTAGCAATTGATAATTTCATATACATATATTTAATTATTAATTGTTGTTAACTTTGAGAAGGACTAGACTTAGAATATTTAAATTATTAAATTTCACTAAGAATTCTACTCCAATTCCTACTTCTCCCACTATAAATTCCACCCTTACTTCCCCCCATTCATTCATCACTCAAAACTCCAAAGCACCAAATCCCTTAAGTGCCGCAAGCCTCAATCGCACACTGCTTGGCTAGCAGCCTCAGCACACCGCACGCCCCAGCCCCAGCAGTCGCCCAGGCTGTGTCCTACTCTTGTGCGCCATACCTGCGCACGTCCCAGTGCATCATGCCTGCTTGCCGAAGGTCCCGCACGCTACTGCTTGCGCGCAACCCCTGCTGTGCGTTGCTGCCTACTTCTGCACCCATCCGGCCATACACCTAGTAGCCTTCTAACACTTCTGCGGCACACACCTTCACCCATCCTTAGCCAAATCCTCTAACCTACCTTAAATCGTCCTCTTTTGCTTTTAATTATCTTCTTTAGAAGTTCTTAAAAAAGGGTGGTTAATCATGCCTCGCAAGAGAACTCGTGCCTCCACCCAAATTGATGAAATGCAAAATAAGTTCCACTATGAAGAAGCCAAAGTAAGATACGAAATTATCTTCAAAAATCAACAGATGCATCCAGAGAAAGGCTTCACATTGAAGGAAAGCAACTACAGAGACTTTATGGTACATATTCGTCAAGTTGCTGAAGCCCTCAATTGGGAATTGTTTTGTGAAAAGAGACCAAGTGTGGATAATGAACTAGTTCATGAATTCTATGCGAACTTAACCTCAAGCGAAGTGACCGGAGTTCCAGTTCCCGGAATCAAGGTACCAATAAATTCAAATGATATTAATGAGTTCTTTGAATTACCTGATTTCGAAAATGATGAATATTCTTCTTTATTGAGCAACATTAAGCCTAAAACTTTGCAAGAAATTCTTGAGGAACTTACAGTTCTAGGTTCTAAGTGGACTGTGTCAAAGCAAGGAATCCACACGTGTCAGAAATAATATTTGACACCACTTGCGAAGGTATGGTTCTATTTCATCCGTTTCAGCCTTATGCCTAGTTCGCATGGGACTACAATCTCATTAAAGCGAATGGTCTTATTATACTTGATTCTAACTGGAAAAACCATTGATGTGGGCAAAATCATCCTAAGAGAAATGCGAAATTGTGCCATTAGACATTCTGGCCCAGCCTATTTCCCCTTTACGATAATGATTCTGTACTTAAAAGCAAAAATTCTTGCGAACGTAAAGAAGACAGGGTATAGTCTGGGCACAATCACTGATTAGGACCTCTACTGAGTAGCTGAAGATTCTGTTCTACAATAATGAGTTGAAGAAAGTGAGGATCCTAAAGAAGCAGAAGATGACCCCATAGAGATCCCGCCAGAGCAATCTATTGAAGTCCCTAATGAGGCAGATCCAATGGAACCAGAAGCTGAACCTGATATCGAAACCTTAATGTTTGGAGCTCCACCACCTAGCCCAAATCTTCGTGATGAGCTGTCAAAGCTGATGGACTTAATGCAACAGATGCAATGGAGCAACAAGCCTATTGGAGATACTCAAAAATAAGGGATGACTCGATGAGGAGTGCCCTTAGGAAAATTTATAATGACCCATTTATTTTTTGTGCCTGAGTTTCCAGATTTCATATTTGAATCATGGAGTTTAGTATCGAAAAGGGAGCAAAGCAATTCGTGCAAAGGCAATAATGATGGAGCAAAGGATGAGTCGAATTCGGAAGGATCAGCAAACAAATAAAAAAAGGAGGACCTCAACTTTATTTTATTTGTATTCTTAAGTTATTTTAGGATTAGGTTAATTAGGAATTTTTATTTTTTCACAATAAAATAAGAGATAGGAATCATGAATAAAATCTGAACAAGTCACAAAGGCTAAAGTGTGGCAATGGGTATATACATGTCTAGGATTGGATTTAGAGAGAGCTTGGTACTTAAGTAGTCAATTTGACTCAGCTTTTCTTTTATAAAATCCTACCTGGTGTATAGTATCTATTCACTTTAAACAATGAGGACATTGTTCACTTTAAGTAAGGGGGACCAAAAATTTGAATTAATTCCACTCAAAATAAATTTTCTTTTAATTATGATTAGGATATCAATAAGTTGAAATTTTGTTAAGTATGCTAAACTTCAGTATTAATAAAGTTCTATTATTTCAATAAGTTATTATGTTAGCTTAATAATGGTATGAATGTATTTTTAATAAAGCATGCAAATTCGTACCATAAAATTTTTAGTTCCCTACGAAAAAATTAGGCATGCATGAAAGTTTAAGTCTTTAGAATTGACTTAGTAATTTCTTGAGGCGAAATCCTAGGAAGCATGGAATATTGAAAATGATTTAGGCAATTATTGTTTGGACCGTTTAAGCCTTTCAAGCCGACCATGATAAAATTATCTTTTGAAACCCAACTTTGATACTATGGCCTAGTTTTATTTGGACCTTTGCAATATTTAGCCATCACTTTTCTCTTCATTATCTTTAAAATTGTCCCAAACACTAGACTCAGTTCTATTCAGAATATCGTTTGAAAATAAGTTTGGGGGAAATTGAAAAGAAGTATCAATTGCTCGAAAATTGTAGTACATGAAGCAAATGCTCGAATTTGAATTAAAAAAACACATGTACTCGAAAGAAAATAGTTGTACAAAACAACATGTGAAACTAAAATAAGTTGGTGTATCGAAGGTAAAAATTTTGAAGGTTCGATTTTACGCTAAGTCTAGGGTTTTTAAGCCAAAATTTATCTATCTTTTACCTACCCATAGCCTAGCCACGTTACAACCTTAATAAAGACCTATTGATTCAAGTTTCTATGCTACCTACATTAGTGGAGAGAAATTGCTAAGATCAACATATGAAGACATAAGTTAAACTTAATGATTGCAGCTTAGTCTTGAATAAGGGAATAAAAAATCAAATTGGTAAGGGTTAACATATCTTTCTTAGTCTTGAATAAGGGAATAAAAAATCAAATTGGTAAGGGTTAACATATCTTTGTTAAAGAGGCATTTAGTCTAATTTTGCTTTTATAATAGTCGTTGGATGTAATTTGAACGATATGTATACTTAAATAGCATAATTATCAAATTTCTTATTTTTGAGCCTAAGTATATTAAATTCATAATTTTGAGAAGAAAGTTGTTCTGAAGGATTTTTTCAAAAGTGTTTTCGAGAAATTCTTTTAGAATTTTGTGCATTACTCGGGACGAGCAATGATTTAAGTTTGGGGGTGTGGAAACACAAAGATTTATATATTTTTTCGTACCTAATTTTACTTAAAATCATGCATTTTCGATAGAAGTTTTGTCATAAAGTAATTAATTTTTATAAAATAATTAAATTGTATTAAAAATTTGAACATGTTAATTTTTAGTCAATTTTACAATTATTTTTAGTGAATTTTGATTATTTTTGACAGATTTGTACAAAGGGCAAAAATTGACCCAGCAGACACCGTAGAAGAACAAAACCGAGAAGCAATTCGAAGTAACAAGGAAAAATAATTTCCAGCCTAAGACGGTCCAAATATGTGTTCATAATATAATTAATTTTAATTTATTTCCAATTTAATTTGGGCTAAATAAATTAATTTTAATTAATTATGGAAAAAGGGCCTAGTTGAACCAAATTGAGCGAACCGAACCAGCCACCAATTGGGCAGCCCAAAACCGTTCAAATGCTGACCCAAATCAGCATTTTATCTGATTAAATGAGCTTGCAAAAAGGCCCTTGGAAGACTTCCAAATTGCATTCAAACCCCACCTTAAATTAAGGTTTTATGGATTTGCCCCAGGCTAATTTTAGCAAAGTTGAAAGTCTCAACTTTGCCATGTAGGATGGCCAGCCATGAGGGGGCACTTTGGCTACTAAATTTTCTATTTTTAGCAGCCATCCTCAGCTATATAAACCCCCCTTTGCTGCCCATTCAAATCATCCCTCATTCACATCTCTTCTCTCACAACTCTTCTCTCCTGTCTCACTTTTTCTCTCATTTTCCCTTTCAAAGTTCTTTGCTCTTGTGCCAATTTCTCCTCTTGGGAAATGGGTCTTCATTAGGCATTTTGGAGCAGCAATTTAGTGTTCATAGTAGCCTTGATCAGCAAGGACAACAAAGAAGGAGGAACGGAGCAACCTTAATCAGTACTTAATTAATGGACATAGTACTTAATCAGTGCATGTTTAATTCTTCTAAGGTAGCTGAAGATTAGATTAGCATTGTATTTGGCGATTACATATGCCTTACATAACTTGCCAGATTATTTGTGATTAAACTGTTTCATGGTAAGTATACTTTGTTACCTCACATAGTCTTTTATATGCTTATTAGGTTGAATTAATCGTTTGAATCGACATAGGAATATGCGAGAGATTGAATCGACATAGGAATATGCGAGAGATTGTTTAATTTAATAAGTATGTGCAATAACATGTTTACCTTTATAAATTTGTTTTATCGGTCAAATTGACATAGAAATATGTACAAGAGATGAATGAATTTTTTATTTGTAAATATGTTCATAAGTTAGCAAATTATCGAGTTGTCGTGATTTATTCGTAACAAGTATAAGCATAAGTTTAATAATTCTAAGGTAAGGAAATATAATTAATCCAACACAATTATATCATCTTGATTAAAATCAGCTTTTGAAATCGTGCATTAGAACATTATTTTATTTTATTTTATTTTACTTTGTTTTCTAGTTTTTAATCATTTCTCAAATCCAAATATTTTTCCTTCACCAAAGTGTTTAAAATTATTTTCATAAATAATTCTTTTACTGTCCTTGTGGGTACGAAAACTCGACATTTACTTGTCACTTTATTACTTGTTGTGATTGTGTATACTTGCACATTTCCATCGTTCCAGTATTAAACTAAATGCAACCTCTGTAAAGGCAAAACTATGAATAAAAATATTGCTTCTTTTTATGTTTCTATGCTTAAGTTATTTAGTTTATGGCATAGTAGGCTCGAACATGTTAATTATGATACTTTATGTACATTAACTAACTTAGAGCAGATTCCTTCGTTTCATAATAATTATAATTATAAATGTGAAATATGTGTTGAGGCAAAATTAACAAGGTCAAAAACCACTTGATCTAATACATAGCAATGTTTGTGACCTAAAGTTTGTTCAAACAAGAGGAGGGAATAAATAGTTTATCACCTTCATTATGGGGGGTGTCTTGCTAGCGTAACGTATAATGGGAAGTCGAGACATACGTGTCGTTGACATAATACCATTAAACAACTTATCTCAAACGGAGTTATCTCTATTGATTTTGTAAAATCAAAAGATAACGTTGCAGTTCCGCTAACTAAAGGCTTAGATCGAGATCACGTTGATAAAGCATCAAAAGGAATGAAACTAAAGCCCATGAAAATAAAAGGTGCTATGTGAAGAAAAACCCTACCTAGTTGATTGGAGATCCCAATAACTAGGTTCAAAGGGACAACCTAGTTGCGAAAACCTTGTGAGGTCACTATGGGGGTACTTATCCCAAGTCCGTTCTTATGATGTAGTCAGTGACTAAAAATGTGATAGGTAAAGCAATGCTTTTAATGACCATTGTGTGTTTTAGTGAGTCGAAAAACATAAGTCACCTATGTGAGAGTGAAATGAGGCCGCTTCGAGGAAACTATTAGGGCATAGTTCTCTCAAACTCTTGCAGAACTAGGAGATGTTGACAGTTAGCTGGAGAGGTAGTTGTGTGAGGTATATCATAGTTTACACAAACGATAGAACAGTTCAAGGACATCACATCTACTAGTAAGCTAGTAAAGTAAATATACTTTCACAAGAGAAGGTTCAAGGGTGGATACCTACCTATCTTATGCAACTATCGATCGTAGATTATATCACCATATTGAGTCAATATTTTTTTTTTTTATAAAACTATCAATTTTCATTCATGTGAGGGATTGTTGGAAAAATTGTAATTTATGGAAAATTGGAGGCATAGTCTCAATTGGTAAAGGTGGAGAGTTGAATCATAAAATTATGGTTTCATATTCTACTCCATGAAACCTTTATAACGGTATATCATATGCTTAAAATGGTTGAGTGAGGAATAAGAAATTGATGTTCAAAGTAAGCTACATGTTAATATTTGTTGAGGAAAAGAAAAGCATAGATCCCACATTGGTTAAAGACCAAGTGTGAGATGTGTATATATATGAGAACTGTAACACCCCTTACCCGTGTTCGAAGCCGGAACAAGATACGAGGCATTACCTAACTCAACTTGCTTAAATATGACATTTCGAGCTATGAAATTTTGTTTCGTCTTAAAAACCTTTCATTCAAACCCATACATACTCATCTTAGGCCTACGAGGCCTTAAACAAACCTCCAGAAGGTTTCGGGAATTAATTGGAAACTTTTATGCACTCAGAAATTTTTTTGCCTAAACAGGGGCTACACGCCCTTGTTGTTCAAGGGACACGCCCGTGTGCCCTTGAGACATGCCCGTGTTTTTCACCCGTGGTCGACCCTGACTTATTTCACACGGTCGGACACACGCCCGTGTCCCTGGCCCGTCTTCGTCATACGGCCTCAACACGCCCGTGTGCCAAAACCTTGGAATTCTGTTTATGACGTCATCATTTCACTATGGTCACACGGCCAAGGCACACGCCGTGTCCTTAGACCGTGTGTCGAATTAAATTCCTAACTTCAGGTGTAGACTTCACATGGCCTGGGCACACGCCCATGTTTTTGTCCCTGCCTCCCACATGGTTGAGACACACGGCCGTGTCTCTACCCGTTTGTTTACTACTGAGCATATTGACTTGCAATTCTAATATGCAAGGGGACACATGGCCGATTAACACGCCCATGGGGCTGACCGTGTGTCATACGCGGCCTAGAGACACGCCTGTGTGTCTATCCGTATAGACATTAAAAGGCTATATCCCAAGCCAAATGCCACCCTACATAGCAACCACGCCTATACCAATTCAATTTGGCATAATTCATGACCCTAAAGCAACTCTAAGAACTCAAATCAAAGCATCCACACAACATACACTTCATGAATTTCATAATCCTTGAATATGTATATATAAACTTATCAAGTATTGGCCCAATTCCAATGACCATTTACAAAATGACTTTGATATCATGCATAGCCAACACTTTGGCTAACAAATACAACCTAACAAAATACCCAAAATCCTATACATGCCATAATCAAAATAAATCTAATTTGGCTATACCAAAAGTGGTGGATAGTGTGATCCCCAACTCTGACGTCTGCAACTTCTCGAGTTAACTTGGCAATACTACAAGGAAAAAGGAAATGAGAGGGGTAAGCATAAAGCTTAGTAAGTTTGCATGAAAATAAATAGCAACAATGAGCTTATAATGACATCAATCCATAGCATTAGATAACGATACCAAGTCATAAGCACTTTGCCATACTTACTCATACTTGTTCTTATCTAAAACATACCATGCCACATATCATAAACATTCCTCGTGAATTTCTCACGGGTACCTGTATTCACTCATTCACATGACTTTAATACAATTCTCATTTCTATTTCCAAGCAGACCTATTTATCCCAATAAATCACTAGGGACACTTAAAGATGCATATTTATTATCATTAGCATAAACACGAAGCCAATGCTACATCCCGGATGTGGTCTCACATGGATCATCTCTGAATACCGATGCCATATCCCAGATATGGTCTTATACGAAACTTCACATCAATATTGATGCCATATCCCGGATATGGTCTTATACGATTTTTCAATGCCGAAGCCATATCCCAGATATGGTCTTATACGGGATCTCAATTCGATGCCGAGGCCATGTCCCCGACATGGTCTTACACGGGACCTCATCCATCTCATGTCTCAATAATAGTGTTTTCACATTCATTATAGTCCAACTAGGACTTCAACATCTCAACTTTCTCATTCAATACCAAATACTTAATTTCATAGAATATCATATATCATTATAACATTCAACATTCTTAAACATACTAACATAAATGTTGAATTTATCACATACAAACTTACCTCGATTTCAAAATAAGCTAGATCGTCGATCTTGTCCGAAACTTTATTCTTGCCCCGATCAAGGTTGATTCTTGGTTCTTCTTACTCTATAATAGCAAATTACATCGTTTCAACCATCACATTAATAAAAGCATTTTAATAATCATGCTTTGGCAAAAATACTATTTTGCCCTTACACTTTGGCAAAATGACCATTTTACCCCTAGGCTAGCAAACCAATTCTAATCAAATTTCTACATTTAATGAGCCTAGGTGAACATTTATTTCTCTTATGGCTATCATCAAAACCCAACATTTCACAAATTTACTACCAATTTTACAACCTTTGCAAAAAGGTTCATTTAGGTGTTTTCATGCCAACACCTTTCACAAAAGTTGTTTATCTAACAGCTAAGACTCATTTTCTTCCATAAAAATGCAGCAATTCACATACAAGCTCTCATGGTAAAACCCTAAACATTTCACCATATTGCAAATTAGTCCCCTCTTTAGAAAGCTTAAGCTTTGGGGACTCCAAAAGTACAAAAACCATCAAAAATAATCACCAAAAGGACTTACTTGTAAGGAAGATGTGTTGCTGAAAATTTCAAGCTCTCAAACTCTATTCTTGCTGAAATTTTCGGTGGGTGGAAGAAAAGAAAATGAAAAGATGATAACATTTGCTTATTTTATCTTATTTTATCTTATTTTATTCATTTAGTCAACTAATGTTACCAACCCTTGTCAAATTTTAATTCCCTTGTCCCCTTGGCTGGCCATGACCTCTAAATAGGTCTAATTGCACATTAAAGGCTTCAAATTAAAATTTTATTGCTATTTGGCACCTCTAGCAACTAAAATAAAACTTTCACACTTTATGCAATTTAGTCCTTTTTCGCGATTAAGCCTAAAATCGCTAAAATTAAAACACCAAATTTTCATGCATCTATATAACCATGCTCTAATTCATGAAATAACATTAAAATAATTTTTTCTAACCTCGAATTAGTGATTCCGATATCACTGTTCCAACTAGCCCCTAAATCAGGCTGTTATAAGAACCCACTTGAAGGGTGATTGAATGACTAAGTTTGGAATCTTGTCTCGTGCGCAGGGGGGTGTAGGTTCAAACCCGTCAGGGTTAAGGCGCACTCGCAAGACGTGGGCGGCACGAAATATCTGGATTGGTATGGGCCTATGGATATATACAAAAACTGATTTAAAAGGAATATCTTGATTTTATTTGATTCTAATCAATTTGATTTGATTTGATTTGATTTTAATCAATTTGATTTGATTTTAATCAAATTGATTTAATTGCCCCTTTAAATGCAGATTTTGTCTCAATATACATGGATATTTCCAACTACAACCCAATTAATTTTTGAATTATATTCAAGGAGCTTTTTAATAGTTTAGCTAAAGATATTTTTTTTTTCTATTTTAAATCGCTATTCTCTTTCCATTAAATGCAGTTCTAACTTTTGCTTCTAACTATTTTAAAACCTAAAATCTTATTTCTCCCGTATGGACTTTTAGGAAAACAAGATAAAAATTCCTGAGAATTCTTTTGGGTTTTGGGTGATAAGAAATTTTTAGCTTCATAAGAATTTTTTTACAGTTTCTTATAACGGACTGTAAATTGTCTTGTTTGCTAATGGCAATGTTAATTTTTTATTATTTGTTGGCCATATTGATCACTTTCCTTTGAATTTCATATCTCATTGTGTGTTAACCACGGTTGAAAACTAGATACCGGAACTTAGTTCTAATAACAATTTTGCTTCTCCAAATCACTCTAATGGATGCTTGAGATGATTAGACTTGTGCTTTTTGACGATTGAGGGGGGATCTTTAACTAGAAAAGAATTTTCTTTTTCGATTGATGAAGAAGCACCTGGGTTACTTGTACTAAACAATGTCAATGGGATGTCAAGAAAAAAAAAAAAAAAAAAAAACAGCGTCAATGGAAAATTTATTAATAATTTTTATCCACATGTCAATTTTATATTGGTGGGCCACAAAGATGGACATAGCGAATTTTTGTTCAGTGGAAACAAAGAATTCAAACCCCTAATTATCTTCTTTCTAAAAATTTTGAGATCCTCATTTACACAGACCTGGTCTCCGGCTTCGCCTATTTACATCATACAAGAAAACTTAAACCAAAGAAAAACCAAGGAGAAAGGGAACAAATTTGGTTTCAAAAATCAAAGCCAACTTGCTATTTTAATAAAACACGACATCTGCATATCATTACAGCAAACTTTTTCCTATAAGGAGAGGGTAAAACAAAGAGAAATGTGTCTCTTTGCATGAATTTCATGTCGTGGAACTAACTAGGTCCGTATTCAACCTTCCCATGCATCCTAAACATCGAGCTGAGTAGCAAAATATGGGGGAGCATTCACAGGAAAAGAAATTGGGTTGTGGGATATTGAACGCTGTTTTTCGGAAGCGTAATAAAAGGTCTGCTACGGTAGATTCATTGACAGTCCAAAACAACGAAGTTATAAGCACAAGCTCGAATACAAAGAAGGAGCCAAGTGGTTCCCATGAGCCTGCCTTTCTTGACTCTTCGGTCAATGGACCAGAAGCAATTCCAAAACCATGCCCGAAACAGCCTCCAAATCATATTAAGCCCACTGCGGTATATCAACAAAACCAGGTCCCGAAACCTCTTGAAGAAGAAACCAAAATAAAACATAACCAAGCGTCTATGAACCCAGGTAGAAAGCTGCCTAAAGAAAGTATTAGTATATCCGGTGAGCTTGAAAGCATGATTGTGGATCATCAAAAAACAAAAGGAAACAACAACCTAATACGAGCCTCGTCCAGCAACATGATGCTTCACGGTAGTTTAGGCAACTTGAGACAACCTGGTGGAGGAGGAGGAGGAGGAGGAAACATGACTTCGTATAACGTTCCCAAGACTGAAACAGAGGACTCGACGCCGAACGGGAAATATCCCAACGGTGTGAAAGGAAATGTGGTGAAGAAACATGATGAGGAGAAGCGTGCAGAACGACAGCCAGCTTCTCTATGCAGAGCTCTTTCTACGAGAATGGACCCTGAAACATTGAAGATCAGGGGGAACGAAGATTATAAGAATGGGAATTTTGCGGAAGCATTGGCTTTGTATGAAGCAGCCATCGCCATTGATCCAAACAAGGCTTCCTACCGAAGCAATAAAAGTGCAGCCTTAACAGCTTTAGGCAGGATTCTTGAGGCAGTTTTTGAGTGCAAAGAAGCCATCCGAATCGAACCTCATTATCACAGAGCTCACCATCGTTTAGCAAACTTAAATCTCAGGTTAGGAGAGGTGGAGAAGGCAATATATCATTACAAGCAAGTAGGCCCTGAGGCTGACCCTGATGATATTACTAAAGCTAAGACACTTCAGTCACATTTAAACAAATGTACCGAAGCTAAAATACAACGAGATTGGATAAACCTGATAAAAGAAACAGATTCAACCATTAATGCTGGTGCTGATTCAGCTCCCCAGGTGCATACACGATCAACATAGTCCTAAAAGAAAACCATCAAAATTTACTATTCTGGCCTGCCAGTTTACAATAAATAACTTTTTCTTTTCTTTTTTTATGTCAAGATATATGCATTGAAAGCCGAGGCCCTGTTAAAGCTTCACAGACACCAAGAGGCCGATGAAGTTTTATTGAAAGGTCCAAATTTTAATGTTGATGACAGCACTAAATACTTTGGCCCTATTGCTAACGCGAATTTGCTTGTTGTTCGAGCTCAGGTGGACATCGTTGCCGGTAGGTTAGTAATCTGTCATCCGTAACTTTTAAGTCATACTAGAAAAATATTGTTTCAGTCATTATAATGACACTGTGATTATTGTATGAAGATTCGAGGATGCCTTAGCGACGCTTCAGCGAGCTGCCAGGCTTGACTCTAATAAGAGAGAAGCAAACACTGTAATGAGGAAAGCTAAAGCACTGGCAGATGCTCGATCAAATGGCAATGAGCATTTCAAGGCCTCTAGGTTCTCAGAGGCATGTGTTGCATATGGCGAGGGGCTTGATCATGACCCGCACAATTCTGTCTTGTTGTGCAACCGAGCAGCTTGCCTCTCCAAGCTTGGCCACTACGATAACGCTGTAGAGGACTGCACCCGTGCCCTTAATGTGCGTCCTGGTTACAGCAAAGCTAGACTAAGAAGAGCCGACTGCAATTCCAAGGTTAGACTATTAACAATTTGCCACTTATTTTACATGTTCAATTCTAGAATAGCTTGACAGCTTCAACTCTATCCAATAATATTGCATTGGATATAATGTAATAGTTGGGGAAATGGGAAGCTTCAATACAAGACTACGAGTTCTTGCAAAAAGAAACGCCTGACAACGAGGAGGTTCAACGGGGCTTGTCCGAGGCCCAAATGCAACTCAAGAAACAACATGTGTGAAGTTGTGGAAGACAAGAAAGAGTATGTACGAGGGAGCTTTGAACAAGACGAAAGATGAATCCTAGACGAGGACAAACAATATGAAAGCTCACAGGCAGCGACAAATTGATTAAAGGACAGAGCAGCAAAGAAACAAATTAAGAAGAGAAAGGGTCTCGTTTTATATAGGGTGCTGGCAGCAAATGTGAAGTTAAGAGCTTGAAAAGGATTATGTAGGATAAGAGAAGGGCTGCTTTGTTATTGGAGGAATTTTGGGGAGGGAAAATTTCATAGTGTTTGTATATTTTGTGAAGCTAATTTAGCATTCTAGTCTGAGACTTCCCTAGTTAGTCGCTCAATTTGTATATTTTCCAAGATATAATGGAAATGGAGTTGAGCATTGAACGGCATTATGTCGGCCAATAAATGTCAGAATATTTTAGTAGGGCACACCATGTAGATCCAAACAACATCGTTAAATGTATATTAATTCATAACACTTTTTTAAGAGAGATTATATAACATTCTTCATCTGTAAAAATCGTCTGCTCCCAGTTGTGCCCATCCGTGCCCCCACAAATAATTTTTTTTTGCCATCTCAAGGCATATGGTAAAGTAAAAAAATATTAAGGGTTATTTTGTTATTTTGTATCTGAGTTTGTTTTCAACGTTTAATTTAGTATTTAAATTTTTTTTTTCTAATTTTGTATCTAAGTTTGATTTCAATGTTTATATTGATACTTAAGTTCTTTTCAATTTGATACTTGAGGTTTTTTTTTTTTTTTTTTTTTTTTGTAGTCTAATTTGGTATTTAAGTTTTTAGTTATCTCAATTAAGTGTCATTTTCTTTTTACTAGAACACTCTGTGTCAAACATTCATTGGGTCATATGATGTCATTTGGTCTAAGTACCAAGTTGAATGTTGAAGTTAAACTTGAGTATTAAATGGTATATTAACCCAAATATTAAATATGTTAAGTAAAACAAATAGCTTAACCCAAATTGGAACAGAAGCTATACAATTTTCCTCAAATTGATACTGAGCACTTAAACCATTTTAAACGTTCCCATATCAGATAAGGAGCTTAAACACCAAAGTCTGTAACCATCAGCATGCTCCCTCTCTTCTGTCATCCGATGGCTCAAGCCTTGCACTATGTAGTATTTACAATACTATAATGGAGGATTTATTAACAATGGCTTGTAGTGGAGTCTGTGCTTTCTGTACCGATAACCCTTTTATCTATGGAGTTTTCTATTGTATACATTTTATGTAACATTGAGCAAAGCACAACAATCTGTAGGTTACAATCTGAATCTTCATTTAGTTCATTTAAACAGCTTCAGACATTTTTGCTTATGTATGAGAAAGATTTTGATATGAAAAAATATGCATAACAAAGTGTGCTTGCACATTATTTGAAAAGTGTCATTTTATTAAATGAAAGCAGGTCAAATGGCCAATGCCACACTAAAATTACAACAATGTAGGAAATGTCATCCGTGCTATTCCTCTTAAAGGAAGCTTTGTTGTGGACGGAGCATCGTTCCTAATATCATCCACCGTTTCTTGGTTCGTCTTTGTTAGAAGTTGGCTTACATGCAGCCCTTGAGATCGAGCCATGCAGTTAGCAGCTGAAGCACATGCAGCTGTCATTTTGCTGTTTTGATGATGTTTTGTTGCTTAATTACAATTGAACTAAGTTTGTAATGAATTTGTTGTAATTTGGTGCTGATAGATTTGATAAATCAGCTTAACCAAGTGTGCAAACAATGTTTTATAAGTTTCAAAGACATTGTTAGTGGAGTTAGGTGTGTTTAGGTGACACTTTCTTCCTTTTGACAAGTTAATTACTTGTTATATGTAATGTTTTGTTCTTCTTCATACATGATGATGAATCATTCAACAAATTTTCTCATTGTTTTTCTGGTTTAAGCTAAGCAATGTGTTCTTGTTCTTCTAGCTAGATTTTCTTGTTTGTTCAACAAGTCACTGTAGCTTAAAGCTTAAGACTTTGCTGTAATTGCTTAGTTTTGATTCTCAACTCCAACAATTAGTATCGAGAGCTAATTTCTTAGAGGACCTTTCTCCTTTCTATTCTAAAAAAATAATGTCTTCATTAGGTTTCTCTCCAGCACCACCACTAGTATTCAATGGTGAAGGCTACCATATTGGGGTAGTGTAACAGCCCAATTTTTGATAAAATCGTAACAGTGGTTTCGGGACCACAAATCTGAGCCTGGAAAGAAAAATTATTTTAATTTTATTTTATTATCTACAGTATGATAATAATATTGTGTGAAAATTTCGTAAATAAATTTTACCGATTACATGTTTAATTTGATAAAGGACTAAATAACGTAAAGTGCAAAAGTTGTGTTCTAATAGCTAAAGGGATTAAATAGCTATAAAATTTAAATTGGAGGTCCTTATATGGTAATTAAACCATTAATGAAAAGTTAGTAGATATTTTTGGATGATTCATCCATGGAAAATTAGAAAAAGGCTAAGGACTAAATTGGAAAGTGATAAAATTAAAAGATGATAAATAATTAAATAGAAATAAAAATCATTTTATATCATCTTCTTCTCCAAATATTCCATGGAAACCATAGGAAAGAGAGAGCAAGCTTTCCTGGCCAAATTAGATAGTATTCAAGCCATATTTTTAGTAATTTTTATATTTTTGAAACTGGGATAGTCTAATCTATCTATTTGGGGATTAATTTGAAAATTTATCAAAGTATAGAGATTATGTCATGGATGAATATGCTGAAAATTTGAAATTTATGGTAGAATATAAAAGGTTGATGATAGATAAATAACTTTTCCAAAGTGATTTTTGACGAAAACATGATCTAGGGACTATATTGTAAAGCTGTGTAAATTGAAGAAAAATTCTGAATTTTATAGAATACATGTGCTGTAAATTTTATATTAAAATTTTGGTTAGGCTTGGAATAAGAAGTAAATTGCATGAATTTCATTTTCCGAGCCTAGGGATGAAATCGTCATTAATTAAAAGTTTAGGGGCAAAATAGTATTTTTGCCTAAGATGTAAATTGGATTGAATTGAGTTTAAATTGTATTAAATTGATGTTAAATTTACTCGTATAGATTCGGATAGACCAAATTCGAAGCTAGAACGAGGAAAAGAGAAAAATGTCAGATTAGTAGATTTTACGTACACAAACATTTGTCGAGGTAAGTTCGTGTAACTAAATTGTATATTTAAATGCTTGAATTAGATTTTTTGCATGTGAATTATATAAATATCATATATATATATATATATATATGACATTGAAAACATATCTGACAAAGCCCGATCAATGATAATGCTTGATAAATGATAAAAATGTTACTTTTATGCTTGAAATGAATGTGGAATGTGTTTATTTAAATTATATGAATGTTATAGATGTATGAAATAATCACATGCCTGATAATGCTTGAAAAATGTTAAATCCCGTTTGAATAAATGAAAATAGATGGATAAAGGTGATTTCCCGTATTGAATGAGGTCTTGTATTTGTTGCTAGCGAGATTTAGCTCGGACGAGTAATCCTATTGACCTCATTACAGAAAGGATTTAGCCTGGACTGGTAATCTTGATATAAGCCCTATTGAGCATATGTACAGATAGGATTTAGCCTGGACGAGTAATCCTAATTAAACCCTTGAGAGTATATGTTGGAAACAGGATTAAGCTTGGACAAGTAATCTTGTTATATGATATGTGGCTCAAGAGTGTGCTTTCTGATTAAGTGCCCTAACGGGTACCCCTGAGTATGAATTGACGGATCTTGATTTGTATACCTCGAGTGTACTACCTGTGTATCCATCAATATTTCGAATAAATTCAACGGGCAAAAATCTTGATATGAGAATATATGAATAAGAAATGAGTCATTACACGTAACTGTTTGAAATACATGAAAATAATGATATATGATAATTGATACATGGAATTTATTTGATAAATATGTTCATCCTTGATTATTGATTTGTACACCTTGAGTGTACTACTCGTGTGGCATTGATATTTCGAATTGTATGAGTAAAGTTTTGACATGAAATAATCGGAACTCGAGATGAATTATTGTGAAAATATACTTGTAATATAAAGATATGATTTATACATGTTAAATGAATACGCGATGTGGAAAGCATATGTTCTTGGTGTTATTATGGAATATATTACTAACAAGGGCAATGAGGATATGTGTAGGGCTTGAAATCAAATTGATTGAATATGTCTTACATGTTTATCTTGAAATATAATAAATGGTATGTTAAGTACCATGTTATACGAACTTACTAGGCATTATATGCTTACTTAGTTTTATTTCCCTATTTTATAGTAAACCGGAAGCTCGTTAGATTAGAAGCTTGGCGGAGATCACTCACACTATCCATCAGCTCATTTTGGTACATATGGTAAATTAGTTATGGTTATAATGGCATGTATGGGTTAATTGGCCATATTGGTATGTAAAAGAGTTGATTGTAATCTAGCCATTTGAAATGGCTAGTAAAGATTTGTTTTGGTAAAATTATTAGGTTATACCATGATGAATATTTGTGTTTAGTGTGGTTGATTAAATTATACTAACATGTATGTTCACAAAAGGGTAAGATTATAAACATGAATGCATGTAATGATGTACCATGCTAGATGTTAAAGTTTAACTTGATTATGATACTTGAATTGGTTGGTATATGAATGAAAGTTTTGGTTTAGGTCATTGGCAAAGTTTGGGTGAGAAATAAAGCTAGAAAATAGCTTTATCTTGTCCACACGGTTAGACACACGGGCGTGTGTCTTAATCATGTGTGACACACTGCTTGGTACATGGGCGTGTGGTTAGTCCATGTGTCCCCTACACTTTAAATTTGAGAAATAGAATGCTCAGAATTGAGCACACGGGCAGAGACACGGTCGTGTGTTTTAGCCGTGTGTGTTACACAGCCTAGCACACGAGCGTGTGGCCGGTCGTGTGGCACAAGTTAGAGAGTTACACGGGGTCGAACATGGCCTGTAGCACGGGC
This sequence comes from Gossypium bickii, assembly GCA_025503065.1. Lineage (NCBI taxonomy): Eukaryota > Viridiplantae > Streptophyta > Magnoliopsida > Malvales > Malvaceae > Gossypium > Gossypium bickii. The sequence continues at coordinate 89,567,727 of CP106711.1, forward strand.
GTGTCCTAGGGTCACACGAGCGTGTCCCTTGGACCACATGGGCGTGTGTGCCTTGTATCTTGGAAAATTTTAGAAAATTCGTGATAAATTCTCTAAGTTCCCGATTTAGTCCCGATTTGATTTTAATACTCATTTTGGGCCTCGAGGGTCCATTTAAGGGACTATATGAATAATATTCAAAAAATGAATAGAATTTGACATGAATTATATGTAAATGTACTGAAAACTCTAGTAACGCTCTGTAGCCCTGTTCCGGCGATGAATACGGGTTAGGGGTGTTATAGGTAGTGAAAATGAAAACCTACATGCAAGCATTTGACTTGTGGAAAGTTGCCAATGCTGATGTTGAACCACCACCCTTGAGAGGTAACCCCACAGTAGCTCAGATTAGGCAGCACTTTAATGACAGAGCCAAGAGGTACAAGGTAATGTCTTGCACCCAAAACAGTGTGTCAGACTTGGTTTTCATAAGGATCATGCCCTGTGAGACTCCAAAACAGGCTTAGGAAAAGCTTAAAGAAGAGTTTCAAAGCACTGAAAAAATAAGACAGCAACAACTTTTAAATTTAAGAAGGGATTTTGAAAACCTAAAGATGGAGTCAGAGACAATTAAGTAATATTCAAACAGGATCATAACTGTTGTGAACAGCATCAGACTGCTTGGGGACCAATTCAGTGAAGCCAGAATAGTGGAGAGTGTTATTTCAACCTTACTTGAGAGATATGAAGTCTCTTCCTTGTAAGATTCAAGAGATCTGTCAAGCATCTCTTTGACTAAGATAATCAATGCACTTTATGCTAAGGAACAAAGAAGAGCTAGCAGAAAGGAGGAGCATCAAGAAAGTGCATTTCAAGACAAGAGCAGACCAACCTCGAGCTCCTTTAGCTATAAAGGGAAAAAAATTGGCCAGACAAGCTTAGAAGATATGGAGCAAGAAAAAGACATCCACATTGCTCATATTGTAAAAAAGGTCAGCCATCCAGAAGCAAACTGCTGGTACAGACCTGATATGCAGTGCAAAGTTTGCAAACAGATAGGCCATGTTGAGAAGGTGTGCAAGAACAAAAGCCAACAGAAGCAACATCAATCTCAACAGCCTAAAACATAAGCTCAAGTGGCAGAAAAGAGTTGTGGTCAGGAAGAACAAGTATTTGTTGTCTCCTGCTCAGCTACCAAAAGAAAAACCACAAAAGGGTGGTTGATTGACAGTGGTTGCACAAACCACATGACACTTGATGCTGCTATTTTCAAGAGCATTGGTAGAAGCTTCAACACAAGAGTAAAAGTGGGAAATGGACATTACATTAAAGCAGAAGGCAAGGGAGATGTGCTAATTGACACTCCTTCATGTACCAAACTTGTTTCTAATGTTCTGTTAGTACTTGAAATTGATAGAAATCTGCTAAGTATTGCTCAGTTGCTTGAAAAGGGATACTATGTTGTATTCAAAGGCAAAAAGTGCCTGATTAATGATCCAAGTGGATCCAAGCTCATGTCAGTAACCATGACTGACAGAAGCTTTGTTGTTGATTGGAACAAAAATTCAGTTAGTGCCTACACAACTGCATTAGATGAATCCAAACTGTGGCACAAAAGGTTGAGCCATGTCAACTATAAGTCTTTACTTCAGTTGTTTAAAGAAGACTTGTTTGAAAATTTCACAAAAACAATTGAAAAATAGGATGTTTGTGAAGTGTGTCAGCTAAGAAAGCAAGCTAGACTACCATTTCCCGCTAATAAAGCCTGGAGGGCCCCTAAAAAATTACAACTGGTTCATACTGATGTGTGTGGCCCTATGAAGACTGAATCTTTAAATGGCAACAGGTACTTCATCCTTTTCATTTGATGACTACTCAAGATTATGTTGGGGCTATTTTCTCAAGTGTAAATCAAAAGTGGTTTCAGTGTTTTGGAAGTTCAAGGCTATAGCAGAAACTCAATCAAGTTGCAGGCTTAAGACACTAAGGTCAGACAATGGGACAGAGTACACCTCAGTAATGTTTTAGACCTTTTGTGAGGAATCAGACATTGAACACCAGCTTACTAACACCTATACACCTCAGCAGAATGGTGTCAGTGAGAGAAAGAATCGAACTCTGATGGATATGGCTAGATGCTTGATGTTTGAAAGGAATTTGCCTAAAAGTTTTTGGGCTAAGGTAGTTAATACTACAGTATACCTTCAAAATAGGCTACCAACCAAAGCACTACTTGAAAAAACACCATTTGAAGCCTGGTTTGGGTTCAAGCCATCAGTTGCTCACCTAAAGGTCTTTAGTTGCATATGTTATACACATATTCCTGTAGTCAAGAGGGAAAAATTGGCAAACAAGGCTTAGCCTGGCATTCTAGTGGGCTATAGCAGTGTCAAGAAGGGCAACAAGATTCTGGATCCTATAACTTATAAAGTATTTGTGAGCAGAGATGTTATGTTTGATGAGAGGTTAAGATGGAATTGGGATAAAAGTTAACTAAAATGTATTGCTGAAGACTTGGTGACAAAGCAAACTGAAGTTGATCACAATGATCCTGAGATGGACATTGATCATGAGCCTGTTAGGGGAACCAGAACACTAAGTGAAATATATGAGAGGGCAGGTGTGGCTACTGTTGAACCAACCTGTTTTGAAGAAGCTCAAGCTTAAGAAGGCTGGAGGCAAGCCATGCTTTATGAAATGAGCATGATTCACAAAAATCAGACCTGGGAGTTAGTTGCAAGGCTAGTTCACAGGAAGGGCATAGGAGTAAAATGGGTGTTTCGAGCCAAGCACAATGCTGATGGAACTTTGAATAAGCTGAAGGCAAGATTAATAGTAAAGGGGTTTAGTCAGAAATATGGGATTGGCTACCTTGAAACATTTGCACCAGTGGCAAGGCTTGATACAATCAGACTATTGGTTGTATTGGCTGCTCAAAGGTAATGGAAAATACATCAACTTGATGTAAAATCTGCCTTCCTCAATAGCTTTCTTGATGAGGAGATATATGTTGAACAACTAGAGGGTTTTAAAGTTGTTGGTGAAGAAGACAAAGTTTACAAGCTAAGAAAAGCCTTGTATGGCTTAAAACAGGCACTAAGGGCCTGGTATGACAGAATTAACACCTACCTATCAAGGTTGGGGTTCGAGAGAAGCATTAGCGAGCCAACACTGTATGTGAAAAAGGAAGGTGATGAAACACTGCTCATAGTCTCCTTGCATGTGGATGACTTGCTGGTGACAAGAGGAAACAATGCTACGTTGATTGATTTTAAAGGCAACATGGAGAGCATGTTTGAAATGTCAGGGTGAAATGTCCTATTTCTTTGGCATGGAAGTGTCTCAGATTCAGCAAGGAATTTTCTTAAGCCAAAAGGGTTTTGCCTTGAAAATTCTAAACAAATTTTCCATACAAAATTGCAAGGCAACTAGCAATCCAATTGCTGTTGAAGAAATACTGTTAAGCCAAGATAATTTCGAGAAAGTGAGTGAATTAACCTATAGGAGTCTAGTAGGATGTTTGCTCTACTTAACAGCCACAAGGGTAGACATAATGTTTGCAGTCAGTCTTCTATCCAGGTTCATGCATTGCTGCAACATGAACAATTTTCAAGCTGCAAAGAGAGTATTGAGGTACATTAAGCGAACTCTGTGCTTTGGAGTTATTTTCACCAAAGTTGACATCATGAAGTTTCTTGGTTTTGCTGATAGTGATTAGGCAGGATCAATAGATGACATGAAAAACACCTCAGGGTATCTGTTTACCCTTAGTTCAGTTGTTTTTTATTGGAGCTCAAAGAAACATTCTATTGTAGCTCAATCAATAGCTAAAGCAGAATATGTAACAGTTGCATGAGCTGTTAACCAAGTAATTTGGTTAAGGAAGATCATGGCAGATTTGAATTTACACCAAAGAGAAGCAACAGAGATCAGAAGTGATAATAAATCTGCTGTTGCAATTGAAAAGAACCCGGTGTTTCATAGGAAAACAAATCATTTTAAGATCAAATTTCATTTTGTTAGAGAAATGAAACAATCTCAAGAAATCAAACTAGTTCATTGCAGTTCAGAAGACCAGTTGGCTGATATATTGACAAAGGCTCTTGGTGTGACAAGGTTCAAGAATTTGAGAGCTAGATTGGGTGTTTGTAGCATGGAAGCCAAGGAGGAGTGTTAGAAGTTGGCTTACATGTAGCCCTTGGGATAGAGCCATGTAGTTAGCAGCTGAAGCCCATACATCTGTCCTTTTACTGTTTTAATGATGTTTTGTTGCTTAGTTACAATTGAACTAAGTTTGTAATGAATTTGTTGTAATTTGGTGCTGATAGATTTGATAAATCAACTTAACCAAGTGTGCGAGCAATATTTTATAGTTTCAAGACATTGTTAGTGGATTTAGGTGTGTTTAGGTGACACTTTCTTCCTTTTGACAAGTTAATTACTTGTTATATGTAATGTTTTGTTCTTTTTCATATATGATGATGAATCATTCAACAAATTTTCTCCTTATTTTTTGGGTTTAAGCTAAGCAATCTGTTCTTGTTCTTTTAGATTGATTTTCTTGTTTGTTCAGCAAATCACTATAGCTTAAAGCTTAAGACTTTGTTGTAATTGCTTAGTTTCGATTCTCAACTCCAATAGTCATTACATGCAACTAATTTGAGGGAAATAATTCAATCAGTTCAACATATGTATATCCAATATGAATTTTTATATACTTTTAATAAATAATACTTTTTTTTGAGTTTTTATACATTTGGAATATATATTAGAATTTATTATATTTTTTAATATATTTTTTATAACTTTTGATTATTATTTTTTTAGTTTCACACTCACCCAAAATGAATTTAGACAGAAGGTTATTTAAATTCATTTTACATATGCACATTTTAATTATTGTTTTTTAATTTTACTGATCAGACACGTCAATATATTGTCACGTGATAATTTTTGTTGGCTTCTGTTTAACAGTCAAACTATTTAACCGATGGTTTCATTAACGGAAGAGACGAATGGTATATGTCCTTGGAGAGGGAGTGGATAGTGTAGGTCCCATACCAAGGCTGAGGGATTCGGGATGACTAGTTATCAATACACTCGAATGAAGTTGAAAAGATAATTATGGGCCCTTCTGAAATAGCATGTCATTATGACATGTGTCTAAGTCTAAGTAGATATGACAAATCTCCAATTTATTTATCTTCTTTCAAGTATAAAGTAAAAATCAAAATGGAAAATTAAAAATGTTTTCTAAATTTAACAACCATTAAGAGTTGAAGCCAGAAAATTAGATCAGGACACGTTGTCCCGGTTTAGCGTGGTAATTTTTTTTTAAAATAGATTATTTGATATCTCTCAACTCTTTCGAGCCAATGGCTGATGGTAACCAGCATTAAAAGAATAAGATTTGAAATCTAAAAATTTTGGGTTTTATTAATTTTTTTCATATGTTTATCAAAGAATATTTTTATAATATTTTTAGTTTTATGTGTTTAATAGTTTTTCTTATAATTTTATAATATGCTATATTTTTTTGTAATCATATAGTTTTTATAATTTTTTATTAATATTTATTTTTATATTTTGTACAATTTTCTATAATTTTTATGATTTTTAAGAAATTTAAAGAGGATATATATATTGCCATGTGGCACATTCTTGACTTGCCACATGGTGAAGTAACCACCATTAAGGGCTTACACAGAACTTGATAATTCAAGAGATTAATTGATTTTTTACATTCAATTAAGGGCATATTTGAGATTGATTATTAAATTATTTTAGATGAGTTTTTGTTATATTAAGCTTCAAAACTGGGCTAATATTTGGATTATTTCTAATTTCATGCGAACAGGAGATTAAAAGTTTGTATTTAGGTTAATATCATAGTTTGCCCCTAAATTTTCTTCTGATGTGGAATATAGTACATGTATAAAGAAAATGTCGAATGTTCTATTCTGCCATATATTGACGTAACCAAAGCTTCAACATTATTTAATTTAAACGTGTCATTATATGATAAGTTTTAGATTTTGAATATAATTTTTACCGTTAAATTTTCAATAGATAAGTTTTAGTTTTTTTTTTAAAGTTTTTTTTGAAGTTTTGTTTATTTCTTAAGAATAGAAATAAAAAGAAATTTATCAAATTTAATCAACATGTAAAAACTATATTCAAAATTCAAAACCAAGACATATTTCATTCATTGTTGTGAATGCAATGTGTAAATTAAACAATGTTATAGCCTTTGGGTACATTCATACACAGCAGAATAGTACAGGTATCAAATTGGGATTATAGGTACCGCATTGTACATGAGATGAAAGTTGAGGGGTCAAATGAGAGTATTAAAAAGATAGACGTTGATTGCCAACAACTCTTATTCCACTTCCAGCGTCTGTATCTCATTTCTCCATTTGATTTGTTTTCCTTTTTCTGTTAAGGTCCCTTGTGATTTGTTTTTCCATTTTCAGTTAACACGCCTGCTAGCCATTCAATTGCAATGGCTCTTCCTCCCGTTTTAAACACCCTTTCATCCCAACCCCACACCCACAGCAAAACCCAAACGACTTGGCCGCCGCAGTGGGTTCCATCGGCAGATTTTCTCGGGGTGAAGACCTGAAGCCTTATTTATACATTGCTGAAGGGTGTAAGAACGGCAGTAGCTGTAAGTTCGTTCATGGAGATACAGCTACTACCGTTCTTACAAAACCCTCCAGCATGGTGGAAATTCAACAGCAGTTTGTCAGCCTTTGAATGAAAACGAAAGACATTACTTGGAGGAGCTGAATCAGATTTTCCATCAAATGTATATGTTTGGGGGCTTGCTATATATTATTGCATTTGATAATGTAACTATCATTTACAAGCAACATCCGAGATACACAAGGTAAACTTCTTCTCATTAGATTTACCTTCCTAACGTTTAAAGAAAGGTACCAATGCCATTGTACGTTGTAATAATAATAGGTAGAAGTGGAGCAACATAACATATGTAGTGGATCAGCGGCTTTAATGTATATTTTTTATCATTTCAACTAAAACTTCGCTTATTTTTACTTTTACATAAATTATTTTTTTACCAACATCATAACCTAGTTATTTATAATGTACCGTTGTTAGCATCTTATTGTAACTGTCTATGAGAAGATGCATGCAAACACTTATCAAATGATAGTTGTAAGATTTAAACCGACATAAGCCTGCGGGTTTTTTTGATAAAGCAAAAGAACCAAAAGCATAATAAAAACATAAAAAGAAAACAAAAATCACAGAGCAAAGGGCTTCCAGAGTAGCAGCCAATATTTCTCTTTGTAGTCCATGTCTTGAAGTATTTTCAAGACCCAAACTTAGCCCAGTGGAGCCTATAATGCTGTAGGTACAAAACTCCCCTCTTTATGAGATTATGTCCTAGGTGGACCCACTTAACTCCACTCGTTATGCAAGGGATAAAGTGGGTAGTGGATTAGGTGCAAGTTCCTTTTATATGGGTGGAGAGTGTTAACGCAGGACAAAGTAGACGGCACTTCCAAATGGCAACTCCGGTGAAAGTGCATGGCCCCCCATTGTCTACTGCTGTGTCTAGGGTCTTAGCTTGTCTCATTGAGAAAGATGTTCAATTCCAGCTTATTCCCGTTAACATGTCCAAGGGCGAGCCCAAAAGTCCTGATTTCCTCAAGATCCAGGTACATACATACATGAATGAATTATCTGCTTCCTGAAATTGAACTAAACTATTTTAATTCTTGGCTTCGACAGCCCTTTGGTCAAGTACCGGCATTTCAAGACGAAAGCACCTCCCTGTTTGGTAATCAATCATTCCCAAACTTGCATTTTGTGGTTGGTACTTTTTGTTTGAGTATTGTGGCTAAGATTTTGATTTGGGAAATTGAATTTTGTAGAGTCACGGGCGATTTGTAGGTATGTATGTGAAAAGTATGCAGAGAAGGGGAACAAGGGATTGTATGGGAGCAACCCGTTGGCGAAAGCTTCAATAGATCAATGGTTGGAGGCAGAAGGGCAGAGCTTTAACCCCCCAAGCTCAGTTCTGGTATTCCAACTTGCATTTGCACCCCGAATGAAGATTAAGCAAGACCAATCCTTGATCAACCAAAACCACGATAAGCAGGCTAAAGTGCTGGAGGTGTACGAGAAAAGGCTAGGAGAAAGTCGGTTCTTGGCCGGGGATGAGTTTTCATTGGCAGATCTTTCCCACTTGCCTAACACACATTATTTGGTGAATGCTACTGATAGGGGTGAGCTCTTCACTTCCAAGAAAAATGTAGGGAGGTGGTGGGCTGAGATTTCCAGCCGTGATTCCTGGAAAAAGGTAGTTGATATGCAGAAGCACAGCAGTTGATACAGCCTTGCTCTGTTTGCTTGTCTTTTCCTACATGCTACTCTTATTGTTGAACTCTACGAGGGATTTGCTGTAATTCCTTCTTGTTATTGCCTTTGTTGTTTACTTTTGGAGATGATGACATGATTAATGTATTTGGTTTTGAGAATCCGAGATATGATAAAGCTAATTTTACTAATAATTTAGTATTAGAAGAGCTTTAAAATTTATTTAAAATGTCAACTAGAAATTAATGTACTTGTACCACATTTACTCTGCTATGGAACATTGTGAATTTGTGGAATGAGTTGGATCAGAAAACAGGGATGCCCCAATGATTGAATGTCATCATGAATGCTTGTTCAGGCCATGGAAGAAGCGGTGTTTTCTCCTCCTAGAATGTCTCCCAGAACCTTTTGAGACAACATAGGGTAAAAAATGTACCTGCAATACACATCATAACATCTCAGGAGAAATTCTTCATGTTTATAATTTTACATGCCGCCTGCTGCTAGACATTATAGCCGCAGTAATTATAAATGAGAGCCAAATTTCTAGATCAATTTTTAGTTAAGATTCCTCTTAACGATATTTAGAAAAACCTACTCGGGATGGTGGATTCCCATAATTCATTAGCATATGAATCTTGTGTAAGTTGATTTTGCAAGGTCAATGGATGTTAAGGCTCCAGGGTGAGATCATAAGCAGGAAACGAGCAAAGAATGATCATTAAAAAAAAAAAAAAAAAAACCATTTCCAGAAAAGTGAAGGGTCCAAATACAAAACCTGAGAATTATTTCGAACACCAAAATCCTGAAGTGCAGCGCCATCATCAAGGAGCTTCTCATTGTGGTGTGCTAGGCAGAAATTAGCCCAAAAGTGCCTCCTATAACCACGAAAAAAAAAAAAAAAAAAAAAAAAAAAAAAAAAAAAGAAACTTCAAAAACAGAACTTTATAGTAAACGTAATTGCTCTGAAGTTTCTTTCCTCTCTCTCTAATACATCAAAATGCCACCGATTAATGTGAGGGTGGTTTAAGAGCATAAACAAGATGATAAACCATGAAATGTGTCGATGACCCATCTTGGATTGCTCTAACTCGATGACTTTATTCTTGATTGCGAGCTTCAAGTCTTTCACCATGGCTGAATTCATCACCACAACATCTTCAAATTCCAAGGAAAACCAATCCAAATAAGTACCGACTTTAATTTCAAACACAAATTATATGTGGCTAAAGGCCTGCCTAGCTCTGAGAGAGAGAGAGAGCATTTGAAGCGTACCGAAGGAGGTTCCATCTAATTTGAGGATAGAGATACACATGGCACTCCCCAGTCCAAGGTTGATTAGGGTATCGACATCGGACAAACTGGGTTTCTTAGGGACATCGGCGAGAATTGGATCGTCAAGGAGTGCGGTCAATGTTGAATGTAACGCCGCTTTCTTCACGTTTTTGCTGTTGTATCCCATCACCTTCTCTTCCTCCTTCGCCCCTGACTCCATTCTTACACTATGCTGACGCTAATCGCCCAAAATCAAGCGGAAATGGTACTGGTTGCCGATATGCTACACTGGATTTTGGAAATTCTAAGTCAAATACTTTGATTCATGAGGATGGGCCAACCCAAGAGTAAGAGCTTTGGGCTAAAACTGTTTGAGCTACTAGCCTAAACCCAATACTCTGAGCACATCTAAACATGTAAACCACCGATTCCCAGCAGACAAGCATTATCCCAACGCATGCGATGGCTTAATTGAAAATTAACCATGGCTAATTTTTAGCCAAATCACCAAAGTGTTTAATGATTTCAAGAGGATAATTTTGGTAAGGTAAAATTATACATTTAAAGAGGCATCATTTTAAGGACAAAAGTGAAATATCTAATGTCTTATTTTTTAAAATTTAACATATTATAAATTTATTTAAGATTTACCTTTTAATAATATATGGCATAATGATTTTTTCCCTCCAACATTACAAAAGAAGTTATTTTAACTCTCTATGTCTCTTTTAGTTGATCAACTTGCATTTTTGTCAAATTACTTTAAAATGGATAGAAAAAGTAAGCGTTTGTACTTTTTTAAAATTTAAAAATATGAAAAAAATAGATTTTTTATCTTTTTTTAGTAATTTTAATGATTTTTATTTTTAAAAATATTTGTTATATTTTTTTTGAATTTTCAAATTTAAAGAATCAATTAAATACTAATGTGTCATTCATGTGGCAACCCACATGCATGCTACATCAACAAAGTTAAAAAAAAATTTAAATTTTCTATCTATTTTGGGTGACTTGACAAAAAACACAAGTTTAATAATTAAAAGAGACAAAAAATTAAATAAATGGCTAAAATATTTTTTTTTATAAAATTGGAAGGCCAAATAAGTCATTATGCCATAATTTATTTATATTGATTTCATCACATTTGTGGGCTCATATTATTTTTTACAGATGTTCCCGTGGATGAATTTATATTTTGTATATCATGTATGTTTTAACATGTTTGTGTATGTGTGTCGTTTTCATGTTATTCTTGTGTCTATCATGTTTAATGTAATTTATCATAATGAATTTAAAGATTAATTTGTTCTTTATTGTCATGTTTTATATTTTGTCTTACTTCATGTTATATTTTGTATAATTTATCCTAGTGATTTAATTTAAGGACAAAAATATGTCCGTATTGTATTTACATTATATTTTTGTAACGAATCAAAAGTTAGTGTTGTTGAAAAGTGTAGTTTCGGAATCCTTATTACGTAAATCGGAATTGTAAATATTTTTTTAAATATTTATAGAGTTATATTAGAACTAAATTGAATATTGGTCGAGTAATTTTGTCGAAATAATGCTTAATTAGGATGCAAAAACTAAATCGTAAAAGTGTCAAAAATTTAATTATTAGTGAATTATTATGTAGAACTTAGCTAAAGGACTTAAGAGGCAATTAAACCATTACTTAATGGATGGTGGACGGTTGCTTAGTGTATAAAGAAATTATATTATAAAACATTAATAAATAAAATTATAAAATGAAAATGTACAAGAAATGGATGTTATCTTGGTGGAATGAAAGAGAAAACATATTTCTCTTTTCATTCTAAAATTTCGAAGCAAAGAAACAAGGGAAGAAGACAAACGGCTTTAGGGTTCCAAGTTCAAGCTTCAATTTGCTAAAGTCGACCCGAATTCTTTGAAAAAAAAGGAAAAGACAAAGTCGTTGACGAATAGCTCGGCATTTACAGTTTGTGTTTCTATAATTTGAACTATTTATAAATTGCTGCATATTGAACTGTTGTTACATGGTAAGAACTTAAGGTGAGACATTTTGATATGATGAGTTGTTTTGGGATTGATTTCGATTGAATAAGGTTAGGGAGGAATAAGCTGAAATTATATGAAAAATGTATATTTTATATGAATGTGTAATTGAATGCATATAAAGATGATTGATGTTGTCATGAGTGTGGATGAATGATTTAATGATGAATATATATATATATGTGTGTGTGTGTGTGTGTGTGTGTGTGTGAAATGAGATGTTGATTGATAATAAACTGAGTAATGAATACCCTATTAACTGTTCGGATAAAGTCAGATATAGTTGGCATGTAGGAAGAGTTCAGGGTTACTTCGACTACAAGTCAATGAGGCACTAAGTGACAATTTGCTTAGGTTAAACCAATGAGACACTAGGTGTCAAACTTATTGATAGCGTTGGGCGCAACCATTTGTTTTAGATTTATTCGGTGAGGCACTAGGTGTCAAACTGGTGTATTGGTTGGATCCGTGTATCCGTCCGAGTCCGAGTTGTGTTAATAGAGAGTTAAAAGATAAAAATGCAATGTTTGTGATTGAAATGATGATATTGAATAAGCCCTCAAAATCCATATGATTGGAAATAAACTATATGAGATGTAATTGTTGCTATTGAAATGACAACTGGATATGAAATGGAAATGAAATGTGTAATGGAATATTCAATGCTGAAATGAATTGGAACATTGATAGAAATGTTCATTGAAATTATGGATTTGGAAATTTAGGTGGAATGTACCATCATATGAATTGAGATACCAAAAGATATGTGAAGTAGATTTTCCATGTTTTAACATTAGTAAAATGCATTAGATTTAATCAATGATTGTATGAATTGGTACAAATGACATATTAATTGTATAACATCATTTAATTCTATCTTGGTCATTTTAAATGTATTACGTTATGTTTTAATGTTCGGATTATAGAAATGGCACTGAGTTATACTCTATAACAGCTCAATTTTGGGGCTAGTTGGAACAGTGGTTTTGGAACCACTAATCCGAGATCGAAGAAAATTATTTTTATATTATTTTATGTGTTATATCATGATTATATGAGTGTATGAAAATTTTGGTGTACTAATTTTGGTGATTGCATGTTTAATTGCGAAAAAGGACTAAATCGCATAAAGTGCAAAAGTTTTGGTCTAATAGCTAGAGGTGTTAATTAGCTATGAAACATTAAATTAGAGGTCCTTATTGAGCAAATGGACCACAAATTTGTTAGTGGCTGGACATGGAGACAAAATTATGAAATGTCAAAGGATTAGGCGGGGTTTTGGTGACCAAATTGACTAAAAATAAAATAAAGAAAGAAAACATAGTGTCCATCTTCCTCACCGCCGAAATTTTCAGCAAGAATTAGGGGTTTTTGAAGCTCAAACTTTCAACCAAGCTATCCTCTTGCAAGTAAGTGATTATGATGGCTATTTTTGATGATTTTTGTGTTTTTAGAACCCCTAAAGCTTAATCTAGTTAATGAGGGGACTATTTTGCAAAATGGTTGAAAGCCTAGGGTTTTTACATGAGAGCATTAGTGTTGTTTGCTGAAATTTTATGGAAGAAAATGAAACTTGGTTGTTAAATAATCATCTTTTGTGAATAGATTTTTCATGAAAACACCTAAAAATGACCTTTTTGTAAAGGTTGTAAAATGGGTAGTAAATGCATGAAATGATTGGTATTGTGAGTTGTTATAAGAGTAATAAATCTTCAGCTAGGCTTGTTAAATGAGGAAATTTGATGAAAAACGATTTACGAGCCTAGGGGCAAAATTATAATTTTGCCAAAGCCTAAGGGCAAAACAGTAATTTTTTCCAAAGTAGAAAATTTAAAGTGTCTTGATTTATGTAGTGATTAAATGAGTAAATTTTATTATTATAAATCAAGAAGAACGTACAATCAACCTTGACCGAGGAAAAGACAAGGTTACAGACTAAATTGCAAATTGACATATTTTGTATCGAGGTAAGTTTATATGTAAATGATACATCCTTTTTATTTATGTTTTTACATATTAATGAAATATGTGAAATATGAATGAATATCATTGATATTTATTAAAATGATAAAGAGTGAAGAAATTCTTGGATGAATCTTCGGAATAGGAAAATGGGTACGGATAAATCTCAGTGAACATGTGATTATTGGTGGGCTGTGTGCGATACCACCGTATTTGTTTATTATTGGTGGGCTGTGTGTGGTACCACATTGTTATTTATTAATGATGGGTTGTGTGCGATACCATCGTATTCATTATCATTGGTGGGTTGTGTGCGATAGCACCTTAAACATGTAATTATTAGTGGGCTGTGTGCGATACCACCTTGTTAATTATTAAATGGTGGGCTGCGTGCGAAACCGCCGTGTATCTAATATTACTCCGGAGTGTTCATCGAGAAACTTTGTTTAGGTGAAAGTTCATGTGGCTTTGTGGTGATAAGTTCAGGGTATAAGTACATGTAAATGTGAGCAATGATTATGATATGTGTATGGGATGTTGTAAGATTTGAAATGAGTAAGTATAATTACAATGATTGGAACTGTTCTTGATTGATAAGTATGTTGTATGATGTTTATTGTTTACATATAGGTTTACTCTCTTTCCCCTTGTTTATAGTGTCGAAGAGCTAGCTCAGGATACAGAGACTGTCAGAGGATCACCTACACTATCTATGCTCTTGGTATAGCTAGATCATTCTTTTTTAGTATGGCATGTATAAAGACTTAGTCTTTGTTAAGTGTCATTTTATTTTGGCCAAAGGTGTTGGCTTGTCATGACACGAATTCTTTTATATAAGGCCATAGTTGATGACTCTTTCTTATTAATTTATGAAATGATGATGTTATTCAAGAATGTGTAAGTTGCTTGGTTGATTCATTAGTGTAATTATGCATGAATGAGTTGGTTACTTAATGTGGCTTAGGATGGTGCAAATAGGGGGTGGCAGGAAAGGGCTTGGTAAATAGCCTTGTTCTTGTCCACACGGGTAGACACACGGGCGTGTGTCTAGGCCATGTGTGACACACGGTCTGCCCCATGGGCGTGTGGTTTGGCCGTGTGTCCTCCTGAATTCCAAGATGGCAAAATAAAATGCCCAGTAGTAATCACACGGGCTGAGACACGACCGTGTGTCTCAATCATGTGGTATACACGGCCATAGGACATGGGCATGTGCCAAGGCCGTGTGGAGTCTGTACTTGAATTTAGGAATATAATTCGCCACACGGTCTAAGGACACGGGCGTGTGCTTTGGCCGTGTGACCCTATGGGAATGATGACATCAGAAACAAAATGTCAAGGTTTTTGCACACGGGCTAAGACACGGGCGTGGCTAAGCCATGTGAGGGACACTGGCCACGGACACAGGCGTGTGTCCGTCCATGTAAAAACCCCTGTAGGTTTGAAATGAATAATAAAATCCACACGGACTAGGGACATGGGCGTTGTGACCACACGGCCTCACCATACGGGCGTGTGGCCCTGTTTTAAGCAAAAATTGTCTAAGTGTTCAAAAGTTTTTGGTTTAGTCCCGAACCATCCTGTATGCATGTTTAGGGTCTCGTGGATCTATAATAGGCATGTTATGATCTCGAATGAGAAGTTTTAAGTCAAAAAGAAATTGTATGTCTCGATGTTGTATGTTTAAGCAAGTTAAGTACGGTAATGCCTCAAACCCGGTTCTGGCGTCAGATACGGGTAAAGGGTGTTACATTTAGTGGTATCAGAGCTATGGTTTAGTCGATTCTCAGACTAACATAGCGTATGTGAGTCTAGCTATACATGCCATTATATAACCTGTGATAGTGTGATGTCTCCCAACTCTGATGAGATTTTTTTTACTTAGACAGAGATGTTTTCTGACCGAGCTAATTCCAAAAAGGCTGAAAGTGATACTAAGGTATCTGAGTAAAAATGTGTTTATGATGAGTTGAAAATCATAAAGGTATGAATAAAAGTTCATAATATTATGTCGATGATAAATGTTATGTTATATGCGTGTGTAAATGAGAGTAAGATTTTGAGGCTTTACAACCTTCACCCCTTCACTTGTATAGTGTTATACAATGGAATTCACAAGATTTAGATTGATTAAGCTTACAAGTGTGAAATTAAAAAGTTCAATGATGGAATACAAATGGTTTTAATTTGGTTGATGATTTAAGATTTGAATTGTATGATTGATTGTGTTGTAAGTCCGGTAACGCCTTGTAACCTTGTTCCGGTGTTGGATATGGGTTAGGGGTGTTACATACTCAGCATATGATTTTATTTTTCGTACACAAATTAGGTACTTTTTGATTCGATCGTCGACTCAACATCCAGCGGCAATCTCGGACTCAAGTGCTGGTGATGGTTTTATTTTGCTCATGTCATGTACCTAATGTGTCATATGGTTATGTAATATTCATGTTGGATTTATGTTGGCCCTTTTGAGAATTATGTATGGGTATATATGTATATATGTTGGCAATGTCATTTTGTTGAATGGTTTGATGGTTATGCTTACAAGTTGATTTGGTAATGTGCTATGAAATAGGTATGGAAAGGTGATTGGTATGCCTAGGTTTAGTGGAAGTAATTTCGTAATATTGACGCATGTTTAAGAGGTTAAATTTTATATTGTTTAAATGGCTAAATTGATGCATGTTTAGTTGATAGTATGAGGTGCTATTGAAGGCATATTGGAATGGTATGAATTTGATGTTTTAGTTGATTTTGGATTACTAATTGAGGTGACAATTGTGGAATATTGGTTAGGCACTTAGGATGGTTGTTGTAAGTGATGTTTTGGCATGATTTTCGTGCTTTTGGAATTGATTGAGATATGGTATATTTGGTTGCTTGTGGTATAAGTGAATTAGGGTTAAAAAGCTTGCATTGAAAAGTATTTCCAGGTATACACGACTTGCGACATGGCTTGGCACACGACTGTGTGCCATACATAGGCATATGGCACGATTATGTGGTCTAGAGTTTTGGGTGATTTTGGTGCATACAGCCACAGTTTGTTACAGGACCCAACGACATGGCCGTGTGACATATTTTTGAATATTTACACTTTTGACCTACATGACAACTATGAGTTACACGATTTGTTTGCACGACTGTGTGACTCTATGTAACACCCCTTTCCCGTATTCGACGTCGGAACCGGGTACGAGGCGTTACTGAACTTAACACACATTATCATACAATATCGAACCATAAAATTTCAATTTAACTTAAAACTTTTCATATGAAATCATAATGTCCCTATTATGGGTCTATGAGACCCTAAATATACATACGGGATGGTTCGGGACTAAACCAGAAACTCATGATCACTTAGAAAATTTTTTCTTAAAACAAGGCCACATGCCATTGTGGAAAGGAACACGCCCGTGTGAATTTTATTTCTCAATTCGAACCTACAGGCGTTTTCACACGGCCTGACACACGCCCGTGTCTTATCCCGTGTATAAAAACCTTGACATTCTGTTTCTGACGTCATCAACCTAATAAGGTCACACGACCAAGGCACACGCCCGTGTCCTTAGACCATGTGGCGAATTAAATTCCTAATTTCAGGTGCAGTGTAACAGCCCGATTTAGGGGCTAGTCGGAATAGTGATTTCTAAATCACTAATCCGAGGTCAGAGAAAATTATTTTAATGTTATTTTATGAGTTATAGCATGATTATATAGGTGCATGAAAATTTTGGTGCTTTAATTCTAACGATTGCATGCTTAATTGCGAAAAAGGACTAAATCGCATATAGTGCTAAAGTTCTATTTTATAAGCTAAAGGTGCCTAATAGCCATATAATTTTAATTGGAGGCTTTTACTGTGCAATTAGATCTTTCTAAAGGTCATGGCCGGCCATAGGGGGACAAAGAAGTCAAAATTAGTCAAAGTTGGTGTAGTAGGTGGATTGAATTGATGAAATAGAATAAAATAAAGAAAAGATAATATCCTTCTATTCACTCATCTTCTTCCACCACAAATTAGCAGCAAAATAAGGGTTTGAGAGCTCAAAAAATTCAACAAGCTTCTCTCCTTACAAGTAAGTATTTTAGTGATCATTTCTTGATAATATTTGTACTTTTGAAACCTCTAAAGCTTAAGCTAGCTAAAGAGGGGACTATTTTGCAAAATGGTTGAAAGTTTAAGGTGTTACCATGAGAGATTTTATGTTTTTTCTGAGTTTTTATGGTGGGAAATGAGTCTTAGTTGTTAGATAAACAACTTTTGTGAAGGGTGTTTCCATGAAAACACCTAATAGGACCTTTTTGTAAAGGTTGTGAAATGTGGTAAATGTAGGAAATAATGGGTATTGAGGGCTGCCATAAGAGTAATAAGTGTTCACCTAGGCTCATTAAAGAAAGAAATTTGATTAGAATTGATTTCCGAGCCTAGGGGTAAAATAGTCATTTTGTGAAAGCTTAAGGGCAAAATAGTAATTTTGCCAAAATTATTATTATTGAAGTGTTATTATTAATGTGGTGATTAAATGAGCTAAATTGTTATTATAGATCAAGAAGAGCAAAGAATTAACCTCGACCGAGGAAAGGGCAAAGTATCGGACTAGATCGACAATCTAGCTTATTTTGAAATCAAGGTAAGTTTGTGTGCAATAAATTCAACATCATGTTATTAAGTTTCTAAATGTTTGATATTAGTGATGTTGTATAATATTTCTATGAAATTGAGTTATGATGTTGAATGAGAAACTGATGAGAATTGTAATGTGAAAGTCCCGATTGGACTTTAATAAATGAGAGAATAATATAATCAAAACATGAAATTGGTAAGGTCCCGTATAATACCATGTCTAGGATATGACCTTGGCACTGAATGAAGATCCCATATAAGACCATATCTGGGATATGGCATCGACAATTGATATGAGATCCCGTATAAGACCATATCGGGGATATGGCATCGGCATCTAAAAGTGACCCCACGTAAGACCACATCTGGGATGTGGCATTGGAATCGTAATTATGTGAATGAGGATGATCCTTAAATATCCCAAGTGATTCAATGTGGTAGATAGTTAAGCTCAAGATAAAGATGAATTTAATGCTAAGACCAAGTGATGAAGTGATACAGGTATATGTGAGTAATTCACGAGAATGGTTCACGATATGTGGCATGACATGTAATTGGTAAGAGCAAATATGAGTAAGTTATGGAAATGAGCTTAAGACTTGTGTTTTTATCCAATGCAATGGATGGATGACATTATGAGTGTAACACCCCTAACCCGAAATCGTCGCCGGATTAGGGTTAAGAGGAATTACAGGACAATAGGATAATTTCACAACTCATTTACGACACAAAGTCAATCATCATCATAATACATCAAACATAAAGAATTAGTCCCTTATTAAGGCGTATAAGACCTTAAACACATGTTAGAGAGGGGTCGAGACTAAACTGAAGCACATACAGAAATTTCATGAAAATTTAAAACTTTCTAGGTTTCAGGGGATACACACCCGTGGGGGTAGGCCGTGTGCCTCCCATGGCTGCTAGACACACCCGTGTGTCCTCCCCGTGGTTGAAACTGACCTTTTCCCCACGGCCACCAAGCACGCCCGTGTATTTTGGCCGTGGTCGATCCTGTCAAAAACCACACGGCTACCAGGCACATCCGTGTGCCGTAGCCGTGTGCTCTTAGGCCATATACTGACTTACGCCCACGGTCACTAGGCATTACCGTGTGCCACAACTGTGTGGCAAAAATAGGCCATTTGCAAGGCCAAAATGCCACCCACATGGGTCAATCCTACAAGTACATTTGAGCATCTTTATACACACAATTTGGCAACCAATTTCATGTCCAATAATCATCATAGCATCACATATAATCTCATTTCTAAGCATGCCATTTTATACAACCAAATTACATGTAAATATAGGTATAAATCATCCATAACTTCACTAAATCACTAAGGCATTAATTCATCATTGAACTCACAATTGAAAAGCTAATTCATTACTATCATGGTATACAAAATATGCACCAAATACCATATTCACTCATGCACATTACCAATATTTAGCTAGCCATATCACATGGCTATTTACACATCTCAAATATGAGTCAAAACAACTAGCCTATACATGCCATATATCAACTATGTATATCTTTCCAAAAGTACCAAAATAAAATGCTGATAGTGTGATTGAGATGCTGATGATTCCCGGATCTGAGCTAGCTTTTTATCGACATCGCAGCAGTAGAAACAAATCACACAGTAAGCTTTATAAAGCTTAGTAAGTTCGTAACATAAAACATTAAACTAAACCAACCATCACATAGATCAATTCTCTCTTATACATACTATATCATCCATAGCTAAAATTATTCATTCATCCATTCATAGCTTTATCTATAAACTCATAAACCATACGGGTTCAATACATACCTTAGCTAACACATAGTTATTCAATTTCCAAGCTACTCAAATGCTTGATATTACAAGTCGGTCATCCTCTGATATTTTTTCAATTTAATCGCACACTCAATGCCATATACATGGTCGATACATATTAGTTATCGCACACTTAGTGCCTAATCTTTCAACTGACTTATCTCGATATCGCACACACAGTGCCACGTCAAATAGCCGAAGCTTTCATAACATCGCACACACAGTGCTATTCATCTCTGTTTCAATTTCAATTTTGCACCCTTAGTGCCATCAACTAAATCTTGCACATAACATTTCGATTTCATACACATATACACATTCATTTCATAATGCTAAACCATATCTTAATAATATGTATTATATCCGAACTTACCTCGGGCGTCGAACTATCGGTACGGTCGATTAATCGAGCACTTTATCTTTGCCTCAATCTCGATCCGAACTTCTTCTTTCTTAGTCTATACACATTCAAATTAAATCCATTCAATCACCAAATCATTCATTTTAGTCCAAACACACATATTTAGGGCATTTTACAAAATAGCCCTCACATTTTTACATTTCGACACTTTAGTCCCTATTTCACAAAATCATAAAATACATAAAATTTCAAAACACATATGCTAGCCGAATTCTTCCCATGCTAATACAAGCTCATACATTTCATTTATTTCACAATTTAACCCCTCAATTTCTTATTTTCTCAATTTAGCCCTAATTAGTTAAATTCATCAAAAATTCAAAAACAAAGTATGTTCATCTAGCTCAAATTTTTTATTTAACACCATAAATGTAACATCCTGGAACTAGGGACTCTACATTATTGTGTGTTACTGTGTGTTTGGCATGCTTTGTTTGTTATTTTAGTATGTTTGGGGGTCTCGGAAAGGCTCAGGGTTAAGTTTGAGCCTTGGTAAAAATTTCGTTTTTAGAAACTTTAGGGGAGAGCTAGCAGAGACAGCCGTAAGGGTAACTAATTGTGTTTTGTTAACACAAGAAAGAGGTGGTAAAGTGGCATGGAGACACCACTTAGAGTGCATGGAAGTGGCGTCACAAGGGGGTGCAGCAGGAAGGAGGTTCGAATCGCACCTGCAGCACAATCTGTTTAATTTTTTGTGGTGGTCAGGTGAAGGTGGGAGAGTACGGCTGGGACTCTAGTGGTGGAGTTGAAGACTCATTCAAATCTATTTGAATGAGTGATGGAGAGGGGATTAAGGAGAGAATCAAGAAGGAAATAAAGGGATTGAGGTGAGAAGGGGTGTTGGCTGATTTTTGGGAAGTGTTGGGGAAAGGAATTCGGTCAAAATGAAGTCTTTTGGATGGAGAGGGCATTCGGTTTTGGTAGGGGTATGTGCCGATTCCTTATGTGTGTTTAAAAAAAATCTTGTGTGTTTTGAGTTTCCTCTTTTCCGGCATTTGGTGCTTCTTTTCTTTTCAACCTTTTTCTCTGTGTGCCGCAAACTCCCAAGACCATTTTGGTTTATCTTTTATTTGGTAAAAGCTGAAACCTTTTGACATCTTTTTCCTTCTCTTCTTTTCTCTTTTCCTCTCATTTGCTTCATTTTTCAAGTTTCCATCCTTTTGCCGAATTCTCATAGTCACCATTTCCCTTTTCGTTTCATCTCATACTTGTGCCTTGTGTAGTCGAATCTCCCTAGTTCATCTTCTTCTTGTTCTTCCCTCATAACCGAACCTGTTAGTGCTATAGCTTAACTTTATTCCTTGTTCTATCTTCTTTTATCTTCTTTATTTCTTATTTTGTGAAGGCCGAATCTTTATTTTACTTCAAGAATAGGCACCCTTTCTGTCAATTTTTGCTGATAGTCGAATATAGACCCTCCATTTGGCAATCTCTTACTTCGGTAAGGAGCCTTCTTCTCTGTTTTTTCTCGCTTGCTTTCTTTTTCTCTTGGCTTGGTTAAACCAAAATCCTGACTCACTTCTTTGGGCACTAACCGATTGTAGAGGGGTGCATCAACATCTCTTCTTCTTTGTGTGGCCTACTTTTGAGAAGATTTTGGTAAGTAGTTGTTGGCCGAATGGGTGGTAAGGGATTCTTTATTGATTCGGTTGGCCGAAAGGCCACTTCCTTTATTCTATCTCTAAGAATCGGTTTAACGTGGTTCATTTAGGGGTTCAATCGATTTCTTAAGACAAGTCTGCTAGCATTCGACTTCTATTGATCAAGGTAAAGGACTTCATCAATTTGAGTTCTTATTCTCTCTGTTTTCTTTCAATGCCCTAACCCTTTTTCTTGATCAAGTCTCTTCATGGATCCAACTGCTAGTCAATCCAAGGAAGGGAGCGAACCCCTAGTTTCGGCTCCCAAGTTTAAGAAGCGTGCTGTGTTGGTGGTTCGGGATTTTCCACCGCATTTTGGTAGAGAGCCTACTTTTGTCTGGGATAGACAGATAGTCGTCGTCCCTGCTAGTGAAAGCGTCGACGTAGAGGGTCTAGTCTTACGTGTTATCAGGTGTGTAATTCTCACACACTTGGTATATTAATTATGTTATTAATTGTATTGGCTGAAAGCCGAAACGACTGAATTGACAGTCGAGATACCCTTGGGGGTAAGGTTAGAGACACCGGGTAAGTTCCACTACGACTTCATGTTTGAAATATGTGTAAGTATGACTTAATTGAATGTTTGCATTCAAAGCATGATCATTCATTTCGGTATGTTAATATGTGCATGAACTTGGGATATGATGCGAAAGGGGAAGTGCTAAATTAGGGACTGTCACAATGGTTTGGTAACACAGTGGGTTGGCCCCACGTATCTGATTCAGTGACTATGTCTCAGTGGCTTGGTGCCACGGTGGTTTAACACAACGTATATATAATTCAGTGACTCGTCTCAGTGGTTTGGTACCACGGTGGGTTGGCCCCACATATATTATTAGTGACTCTATCATAGTGATCTGGTATCACAGTGGTCTAGAACCACAGTGGCTTGGTGCCACGGGCGATTGGCTGATTCAGGTGATGTAGAGGATGGAAAATAGGTGGGACTGGGTTGCATTGCATACATACTTAATATATTGATTATGTAAGCTAAGGCCCAATGGGCCTCAGTGGACGAAAAGCCTAGAGTTCGTTTAATGGGAATTTACATACTGAGTCTCGGTGACTCACCCCTCTGCTGAGTTTTGCATGTAGTCAGTAGACTCGAGGTGGCCATGCATAATGCTTTAAGTAATTTCGTCTTTTATATTTTCCTTAAATTTCACTATTAAGTTTGGATTTTTGGTGTTGTAATAAGGCCACCTTAATGTTAATTTGGGTTTTATTATGAAATTGATGTAGCATGCCTACTAAATTAACAAAAAGGGAGTTTTCTAAAATTTAAACTTTGAAACAAATGATTTTCAATTGGTTAACAAAAGATGGGTAATGAGTAACATATGGACTAAAATTTTCAACTAAACACTGCAACATCGTTTTCAACCGGTAGCTTAATTGAAATTTGCTTAAATTCGGTTTTGGATCAAAGAACCTGATTCGTAATACGGCCTAAGTTTAACAATTACTTTAAATTTCCTCTAAAGGTAATAACAACTCACAAAGTTTTTCTCAACTCGTGATTTCTAGTTAGTTTTTTTAAAATTTCCTTTCCTGTAGCATACCAGATTCGGTCGTAGCGTTTTGACCGGGTTTAGGGTGTTACAATTGTGGTATCAGAGCCTAGGTTTCAAAAACTCGACCGTGGGTATTGGGTTAAAATGTTTTAAAAGGCGACTAGAAAATAATTTAGAAATATGTATGTCTTTTGGAAGCATGGCACCCGAGTCTCCGGCACCAAATCCGCACGGTAAGTCTTCTGACTTTTGGTTGTTTTGCATGAAGTAAGTATGATATGCTGTGATTGCTTGTGCTAAGAAATGCAACTCTAGAGACTGAAACCTTAGGTGTGCATGAAATAGCGAGAACTGCTCATAATGCTATTTACATAAAACTGCTCTGTAATAAATAGCGGAAGAAAACACTAACTCATAAAACTTTTAATCAGATTAAATCGCGTTAGTAGTAATGGGTATTAGAAGACGTGGACACGGTATGCGAGGCTATAGAAGAGGCTGAGATGTTGGGTCTGAACCCTTGGAATCAGGACATGGGCTGGAAGGTGAAGTGCCAGCACCGCCAGTTGTAGAAGCGAAATTTTAGGATCAAACTGGTGGAGACGATGCTGTGTCTCAGACGATGTTACTAAAGTATCGAGTTTAATTTGATCTTAGGGATGGACTGGTTAGTAAAGTATCGAGCAAACTTGGATTGTGCTACTAAGCGCATGGTGTTAAGGACTCCTGAGGTATGTGCTTCGTGTAAAATTTTCTGAATAAGTTCATCATCTCTTGGTACACAGACCCTGTCTCAGAACATCAAACATTCTTTGGAATTAATCCGAAAGTCTAACTCAACACCCGACTCACATTGGACTCTTTTGGCCTATAAATCACTGTCACATTTCTGAGCTTCACAAATCTCTTGGAAAAACATCAGTCTAGCCCTCAACTCAGCTAAAATAGAACTATCATCCGATAAAGCTATCTGTGTATTCATGGATCTCAATGCAAATAAGGATTTCCTACTCAAGGCATCGACGACCACGTTCGCCTTTCCCGGATGGTAGTCAATCACTAACTCGTAAGCTTTTATCAACTCTAACCATCTTCTCTGCCTTAGATTCAACTCTTTTTGAGTCATCATGTACTTTAGACTTTTGTGATCAGTAAATATTCGACATTTCTCACCGTACAGATGGTGTCTCCATATCTTTAATACAAATACAATGGCGGCTAATTTGGAATCATGTGTTGGGTAATTCTTCTTGTGCGGCTTTAACTGTCTAGAGGCATATGCTATTACCTTGACTTCTTGCATGAGTACACAACCCAATCCATTCAATGATGCATCACTGTAGACTACAAATTCCTTTCCTGACTCAGGTTGTACTAAAACTGGAGCCTCAGTCAACAATGCCTTTAATTTTTCGAAACTATGTTGTCAGTTTTCTGTCCACTCAAACTTCACATCTTTTTGTAATAGCCTTGTCATCTGGGTAGCTATCATGGAAAATCCTTTGACAAACCGTCTGTAATAGCCAGCTAGGCCCAAAAAACTCCTAACCTCGGTTACATTCCTTGGCAATTTCCATTCAACAATTGCTGAAATCTTACTCGGGTCAACTCTAATACCGTCACCCGAAACAATGTGCCCCAAAATTTTAACCTCCTTAAGCCAAAATTCGCTTTTGCTAAATTTGGCATATAACTGATTATCTCGTAACATTTGTAGAACCATTCTCAAATGCTCAACATGCTCATTCTCATCTTGAAAGTAAATCAGTATATCATCAATAAAAGCAACAACAAATCTATCCAAATATGGCCGAAAGACGTGGTTCATTAAATCCATGAAAACCATAATGGCATTTGTTAAACCGACAGGCATGACCAATAATTCGTATTGACCATACCTTGTCTGAAATGCGATTTTCGGCACATCCGAGTCTTTGACTCTCAACTGGTAATAACCAGCCTCAAGTCTATCTTGGAAAACACAGTGGCTCCCTTTAATTGGTCAAACAAATCATCGATCCTTGGCAAGGGATACTTGTTCTTTACGGTTACCTTATTAAGCTGCCGATAATCTATAGACAACCTCATGGAACCATCTTTCTTTTTCACAAATAATATTGGAGCACCCCACAGAGAATAACTTGGTCTTGCGAAGCCTTTATCTGTTAACTCTTGTAATTGTACCTTTAACTCTTTCAACTTGGTTGGAGCCATCCTATACGGAGGAATTGAAATAGGCGTAGTACCAGGGGTTAACTTAATCCCAAATTCAATATCTCTAATTGGTGGTAACCCGGGCAATTCTTTTGGAAATACATCTGGGTATTCACATACTATCAACACTGATTCAATTCTTAACTCGGTCTTTTTGGCATTCATCACAAAGGCAAGATAAGCTTCATATCCTTTTCTTACATATTTCCGAGCAGACATATGAGAAATCACTATAGGCAACTTGTCTCGTTTATCTGATTCAACACGAAGAATATCTCCATTTTCACATTTTAATTCAATAAATTTCCTCCCACAATTTACTATCACATCATGAGTAGTTAACCAATCCATCCCAAGGATGACATTGAATTCATCAAACGAAAATAACATGAGATTAGCAGGAAAATAATGACCTCTAATCATCAAAGGGTAATCTTTGCACACTCTATCTGTAACACCCCTAAAACGTATCCGTTGCCGAATTAGGGTTAAGAGGCATTACCGAAAAATGAAATATTTTACAAACATTTCATAATATAATTCAACCAATAGGATCAAAGTGTCCTTTAATTAGGTCTTCGAGACCTTAAACATGCTTTAGAATAGGGCCGGGACTAAACCGAACAGATACAAAAATTCTTGAAAATTTAAAATTTTTTCAAAGTTACAGAGGTCACACGCCCGTGTGGGCACACGGCCTCAGACATGCCCGTGTGCCTCACCCCTGGTTGCTACTGACTTGCACCACACGGCCAATCACACGCTCGTGTGTCCAGCCCGTGGTCGCTACTGACTTGATCCACACGGCCAGTGACACGCCAGTGTGTCTTCCCCAGGGTTGAGTCTGACTTGTTTTAAATAACAACCACGAGGGAAACGGTCGAGCCACACGCCCGTGTTCTAAACCGTGTGGGGAATTATAGGGCATTTCCAAGGCTAAAATGTCACCGACACATTGGGATATCCCCACAAGCAATATACCAGTTCAATTTATGCCAAAATAACTGACTTTTCCAAACATTTAAAGGCATCTCAAGCATACCATTTTAGGCAACATTTAATTCAACTTATTCATAAGCATTTCCAAACATGATTCATTCACAAACCTACCATTTCAACATAGTTATCATTCATCAAACACATATTCTCACTTTGCATCAATAAGCTTACCATTACATTGACCATTTCATAACCATAGCACCATACCAAAACCAAGCATCATATAGCATGGCTCTTCATTCATAACACTACCATTTAACTAGCCATATCACATAGCTATCCATATATTTCAAAAATAACTCAAGGTAATTAGCCTATACATGCCATACTTTAGTATATACATTTTCAAAAGGTACCAAAACAAGATTGAGTAGTGTGATAACGATCCTCAACAGTTCCCGAGCCTTCAGTAGCTTTGACTTTCTATAAAATAGAGAAAACACATACAAAATAAGCTTTCAAAAGCTTAGTAAGCCATATACAAATAAACTTAACACAAAATGCACATAGCCACATTGATACAAAAACATTAATGTTTCTCATTTGCAAATTTATCACATATCCTTTGGCTCATTTGTTTAGCCATTACTTACCCACATTCCATAGCTCAAAGTATCACTTTGCTCATGGCTCATTCAATCTTGTATCACATATTATATCATCAAATCTATACACATATTCACTTTAGTAAGCTCATTTAGACACTTACCTCTCCAACGTACCTGAATCATTTATACATTTCACATAAACATTTATTTCTCGGACTTTCCCGTTGAACCGTTTGGAACTAAATGGGATACTCAGATTGCTCGGAATAGTCGAACAATGACGCCGTCCCAGATGTGGTCTTACATGTAACTAAATATTGATGCCACTGTCCCAGACAGGGTCTTACACGAATCAATACGAAGCCAATGTCCCGGACATGGTCTTACACGTAAATCTCATATCGATGCCAACATCTCAGACGTGGTCTTACACGAAAGCTCGAATCAATGCCAACGTCCCAGACGTGGTCTTACATGATATCCCATATCGGAAACCTATGTGATGACATATGTAATCCTATCTATTCCTAGGTTCTTATAGGACTTCTCACACATAGATACACTGTCGATACTATCTCGAATTCTATGTATATAACATCTCGAGCATAATCAACATGAGCTAAATTTCATATATGCATAATTAACTCAATTCAAATTCATTTATTTGTATATCGACTTACCTCGGATTCGGATAAACAGAAATGAACTTGGCTACTCAATTACTTTTGATTTCCCACGATCTAAGTCCATTTTTTCGGTTATTGATCTAAACATATTCAAATTTAATCCATTTATTCACCAAATCATTCAATTCAATCCAAAAACACATATTTAGGGTAATTTAAAAATTAGCCCTCACATTTTCACATTTTGACATTTTAGTCCTTATTTCACAAAATCACAAAATACACAAAATCTCAATACACCCATGCGTAGCTGAATTCTCATGTAGTCCATACAAGTCCATACATTTCATTTATTTCATAATTTAGTCCCTCAAAATATTATTTTGTCAATTAAGTCCAAAATACTCAAAATCATCAAAACTTCAAAGACAAAACATGTTAATCTAACACATATATTTCATATTTCACCACCAAACATCACAAAACTCATGTGTTCATCCATGGCAAATTTCAAAATATTCATCAATTCACAAAATTGAAGCATGGGTTTCAAAGTACACGAAGCAACGATTATGAAAACGTAAAAATTATCAAAAACCGAAGTAAAACATACCTTGAATCAAGCCAAAAACTAGCTGAAATGTTCAAAGCTCTCAATCCCTAATTGTTTTCTTAATTTTGACAAACAAGATGATAGAATAGCTTATTTCAACCTTTTGTTTTATTTAATTACACTTAATTATCAAATTCCAAATTTAGCCCTAATCAACTGAGTTTTCCTAAAGTTATTTTCCCAATTCGTTCTTTTTGTCTTTGTGCCTTTAGCTTAGTAGTTCATTAATTTTAAGATTAAAAACAACTTCACTTAATTTTAAGCTAAGTAATAAAAAGGAAGTTAATATTAGTACTTTTAGTTCCTTTGGGTTCGACAATCCGGTCTTGCCTTAGCTATACTACTGTTTGATAGGTACACTTGCCTTTAATCTTTGTCAAAGTTAGTTTCTAGGTTCGATCATTCTTTTATAAATTTTAAAGCTCTGATTTCAGCGATCAGTTACCAACACTAGCAAATGAAGCGGTCTAAGCTTTAGACCTTAAGTACTGTTTACCATTACTTCTATTTGAAAACCCAGCTAAAGTGGCTGATCGAGTAGTAAACTCTCTTGATTTCTTGGATACAGATTGAAATGACTTGCCCAATTGTCTCTTCCTTGAGTCATAAGACTCGATTTCAGCCTTTCTTTTCTCCTTGACCAGTTCCTCGGCCTTACAGGCTCTATCTACTAGCACAATAAATTCTTTTAGTTCTAGGTTACCAACAAACAAGCAGACATCCTCATTTAACCTGTCCTCGAACCTTTTACACATAATGGCTTCAGTAGATACGCACTCCCCGACATATATACTAAGCCTTACGAACTCACGCTCATATTCAGTTACAGTCATTCGACCTTGCTTTAGTTCTAGGAATTCCTTTCTTTTCTGGTGGATGAACCTTTAACTAATACATTTCTTTCGGAACTCTTCTTAGAAAAATTCCTAGTTAACTTTCTCCATTGGTACAACCGGCACAAGGGTGTTCCACCACTGATAGGCCGAATCTCTTAAGAGAGACACAACACATTTCATGCACTCCTCAAGTGCGCAAGACAACTCATCAAATGCTCTGATGGTATTTTCAAGCCAGAAATCTACTCTTTCCGGATTATCATCTTTATTAGCTCGAAATTTCTTAGCTTCTTTGTAACACCCTTTACCTGTATTCAACTCCGGAATCGGGTACGAGGCATTACTGGACTTAACTTTCTTGAATATACAACTTTGGGCTATAAAATTTCCTTTCAACTTAAAACTTCTCATTCGCATTCATATCACCCTTATTTTGGGCCTACGAGGCCCTAAACATGCATACGGAGGGCTTTGAAACTTAACCGAAACTTTTACGCACTTAGAAAATTTTTACCTAAACAGTGCCACATGCCCGTGTGAGATAAGGTACGCCCATGTGGGCAGGCCGTGTGGTCACACACGCCCATGTCCCTAGCCTATGTGGAATTTATTTTTCATTTCGAACCTATAGGGGTTTTCACATAGCCGGGCACACGCCCGTGTCAATGGTCCGTGTCCCTCACACAGCCTAGACACGCCCGTGTCCTCACTCGTGTGTGAAAACTTGGGTACTCTGTTTATGATGTTAGCAACCTCTTAAGGGCACACGGCCTAGGCACACGCCCGTGTGCTGGCTCGTGTGACAAATCAAATTCTCGCAATTTGACACAGGGGACACACGACCTATCAACACACCCATGGGACTGACCGTGTGTCTCAGACGGCCTAGACACATGCCCATGTGTCTACCCTTGTGGACAATTATAAGGCTATTTTCCAAGCCAGTTGCCACCCTGAAACATAAACAAACTTATACTAACTCAAACAACACATAACATGGCAATAGTACACTACGAAGAATCAGTAATCATGAATCATACATTTCACATCTTACTCCATTATTTGCATAAAATTCAATCTCATAAAACTCATTTTCAATAAAATATGAAACTTGAAAAATATTGGCCAATTCCCAATGGCCATTTACAAAATGAGTGTATAACATTAGTAACTAACACTTTGGCTTCTAAATATGACATAACACAAAATGACCAAGGTTTGTATACATGCCATACTCAAAATAAGTCAACTTTACTATACCAAAAGAATGATTGATAGTGTGATCCGAGCTCTGACATTCTACGATCCCCGAGCTAGATTGGCTATACTACAAGGAAAAGGGAAAAGAGAGGGTAATCATATAGCTTAGTAAGTTTGCATGAATTAAAATAGCAGCATAAATATTCATGGTAAAATCCATTCATCTCATAGAACAAATACAACACAAGTTCTCAAGTACTTTGTCATACTTACTCATACTTACACTTACCCAACACATATCACATTACAGTTTCATAACTCGTATTTTACTCAAGGTACCTGTATCACTTCATCACATAATTTAGCACTTATGCTATCTTGAACATAAACTTGATTCATTATCATCCTTAACTTAAATGTAACTCTTTGTTATCTTTGTATAACTTAGCCCTTTGTCACCTTTGCATATTTAGCTCTTTTGCACGTTGAACTACTCGGAATATCGGAGGATACTCAATCTCATCATACATGTATCTCGATGCCAATGCCATATCCCAGATATGGTCTTACATGGGATCACCTCTTGATGCCGATGCCATGTCCTAGAAATGGTCTTACACGGGATCTCTTAGTTCGATATCGATGCTATGTCCCAGACATGGTCTTATACGAGATCGTACATAGATGTCGATGCCAAGTCCCATACATGGTCTTACACGAGATCTTCCTTTGGTGCCGAAGAATGTCCCAGAATGGTCTTACAGGAAACCCACATTCCTTTGGTGCCAATTCCATGTCCTAGACATGGTCTTATACGGGACCTCCTTATCTCATGTTGTGACATAAGTATCCATGCTATTCCGAATGTTCAACCGGGACTTTATCTTATCATTATTTCATTATAATTTTTACTGAAAAATCACTAATCAATTTCATGGAAAATAATATACATTTCTCATATAAATAAGGAATGTAGAACATAAGAACATATGTAGCTTTAATTCCACACAAACTTACCTTTGTACTCAAAATGTTTGTGGATGTTCGGTTTAGTCCAACACTTTGTCCTTGCCTCGGTTTTGGTCCAGGCTTTGTGTTTCTTAATCTATAATAACAATTTCACTTGTTCAATACTCACATTGACTAAATTGACTCATGAATCACACTTTGGAAAAATTACAATTTTTCCCCTAAACTTTCTCATAATTACATTTTTGCCCCTAGGCTCTTAAAATTATTTTCATTCAACTTTCTTGTATTTCAAGCCCAGGCGAATCATTTTCTTAACTATAACAGCCCCTAATTTCCACTATTTCATTCATGTATGACTATTTTCATAACTTTTGAAATGTGGTCCTTTTATGCATTTTTCATGAGAATCACTTAGAAAAAGATGTTTAACATACATCAAACTTTTATATTCTTTCATAAATAATCAAAATACATGTATGTCATACATGGATAAATTTTTGAACATGAACCCTAGCTCAAACTATAGTTAGAAATAGCTAAATCGAGCTACGAGGATTTCAAAAATATGAAGAACATTAAAAATGGGGCTAAGAGGTACTTACAATCAAGCTTGAAAGTTGAAGAAACCCTAGCTATGGAGAGCTTGAGAATTTTGGCTATGGCTTGAAGAATATGGATGCAATTTTGACTTATTTTCCCTTTTTAATTCATTAATTAATCAAATGACCAAAATTGCCTTAAGACTCTTTCTTAAGATTTTTCCTTCCCATGTCTATTTTTGTCCATCTTAATATATAATGGTCTAATTGCTAAATAAGGACCTCTAATAATTTTTATGATGATATTTCATACTTAAATCTTCCAGAATCTCATATTTTCTAATCTTTGCAATTTAGTCCTAATGGATAATTTGATCATTAATTAATAAACTTTCTTCATGAAATTTTCACACAGTCATGCAAACACCTCATAAGCCTCATAAAAATCATAAAACACATATTTCTACTTCAGATTTGTGGTCTCACAACCACTATTCCGACTAGGCCCTAAATCAGGCTGTTACAATTCTCCCCCTTAGGGATTTTCATTCCCAAAAATCTTACCAGGAAAAATGTTTGGGTACTGGTTTCTCATAGCCTCCCCGGGATCCCTTGTAGCCTCATCTACCCCATGTATTTGCCACAATACTCTCGCAAGGGCTATATTTTCATTTCTTAACTGTTTGACTTCTCGTGCCAAAATCTTTACCGATTCTTCGCCATAAGTCATGTCGGGTTGAATTTCAACCTCTGTCGGTTGATCACATGTGAAGGATCTAATCGATAATGACGCAACATAGACATGTGAAACACATCATGAATATTTTTCAATTTAGAGGCAAAGTCAATCGATAGGCTACCAGCCCTATCTTCTTGGTGATCTCATATGGTCCGATAAAACGCGGACTCAATTTGCCTTTTCGGCCAAATTTGAGAACTTTCTTCCATGGCAACACTTTCAAGAATACATTATCACTGACTTGAAACTCGGTCTCTTTTTGTTTTAAATTCGAGTAGGATTTTGTCTATCGGAAGCAGCTTTTAAACAATCTCGAATCACCCTTACTTTCTCTTTGGTTTCTCGAAGCAGGTCGACCTCGTGAATCTGATTTTCCTTGAGTTCAGTCCAATACAAACGCGTTCGACACATATGCCCATACAAAACCTCATAAGGCACCATTTTCAAACTCGACTAAAAATTGTTATTATAGGGAAACTCTACCAACGATAGGTACTTTTCCCAGCTGCCCTGAAACTCAAGTACACAACACCGGAGCATATCCTCAAGTATCTATATTAACCTCTCTGACTGCCTGTCGGTTTGGGGGTGAAAAGCTGTACTAAAACTCAACTTTGTGCCCAAGGCCTCTTGCAACTTTTTCCAAAATCTGGATGTGAATCTCAGATCTCTATCCGATATAAATCGACAAAGGCACTCTATGAAGCCTTACAATCTTGGAAACATACAAGTTTTCCAGCTTATCAAGTGAGTAGTCGACACGTACAGGTATGAAATGGGCTGACTTCGTAAGTCTATCTACCACAACCCATACGGCATCTTTCTTGCTCGGTGTTAACGGCAAACCTGTTACAAAGTCTATAGTAACACGGTCCCATTTCCACTCGGGAACCATAATAGGTTGAAGCAAACCCGAAGGAACTTGGTGTTTGACCTTGGTGACAAATCAAGCATCTTGAAACAAACTCAGAAATATCTTTCTTCATACTCGGCCACCAATACCATTTCTTCAAGTTATTATACATTTTCGTGCTACTCGGATGTGCGAATAGGCATCCACTATGTGCCTCGTGTAAAATCTTTTGAACAAGCTCATCATTTTTTGGTACACAAACTCTATCTCTGAACATCAAACATCCGTCAGAATTGATCCGAAAGTCGGACTCAACACCGCACTGAACTCTATTGGCTTAAAAGTCATTGTCAGCTTTCTGAGCCTCGTAAATCTCTTGAAGGAACATCGGTCTACCCCTCAACTGAGCTAGAATAGAACCATCATCTAACAAAGTCACCCGTGTATTCATAGCCTTCAATGCAAATAGGGATTTTCTACTCAAAGCATCGGCGACTATATTCGCCTTTCCCGGGTGGTAATCAATGACTAGCTCATAATCCTTTATCAGCTCTAACAATCTTCACCGCCCTAAGTTCAATTCCTTTTGAGTCATAAAGTACTTTAAACTTTTGTGATCAGTGAATATCCGATATCTTTCACCATACAAATGGTGTCTCTATATCTTTAATACAAACACAATGGCAACCAACTTCAAATCATGTGTCGGGTAATTCTTCTCGTGTGGCTTTAACTGTCTATAGGCATATGCGATCACTTTGCCTTCTTGCATAAGTACACAGCCCAATCCATTCAAGGATGCATCGCTATAGATCATAAAATCTTTTCCTGGTTCAAGTTGCACTAGAACTGGAGCCTCTGTCAAAATATGGCTTTAGTTTCTCAAAACTCTGCTAGCACTTCTCTGTCCTCTCAAACTTTACATCTTTCTGTAATAACCTCGTCATCGGTGTAGCTATCATGGAAAATCCCTTGATGAACCGTCGATAATAGCCAGCTAGGCCCAGAAAACTTCTAAACTCAAATACATTTTTTCGGCAGTTTCCAATCAACAATAGCTGAAATCTTACTTGGGTCGACTCGGATTCTATCTCTTGAGACAATGTGCCCCAAAATTCCAACCTCTTTGAGCCAAAACTCACTTTTGCTAAACTTGGCATAAAACTGATTATCTTGTAACATCTGTAAAACTGTCCTCAAGTGCTCGGCATGTTCATTCTCATCATGAGAATAAATCAGTATATCATCAAGAAAAACCACAACAAACTTATCCAAATATGGCCGAAAGATACGGTTCATTAAATCCATAAACATCGCAGGGGCATTTTTTAAACCGAAAGGCATGACTAAAAATTCGTAGTGCCCATACCTTGTCCAAAATGCAGTTTTTGGCACGTCTGAGTCTTTTACTCTCAACTGGTAATAACCGGACCATAAGTCTATCTTGGAAAACATAGCGGCTCTCTTCAATTGATTGAACAGATCATCGATCCTTGACAATGGGTACTTTTTCTTCAAAGTTACCTTATTAAGCTACTGGTAATGTATACATAATCTCATGGAACCATCTTTCTTTTTCACAAATAATACTGGAGCACCCTATGGAGAATAACTTGGTCTTGCAAAACCTTTGTCCGTCAACTCTTGCAACTATTCCTTCATTTCCTTCAACTCTGATGGAGCCATTCTGTAAGGAGAAATCGATACCGGTGCGATACTAAGAGCTAACTCAATGCCAAACTCAACCTCTCTAACCGGAGGCAACCCTAGCAATTCTTCTGGGAATACATCTGGATACTCACATACTATCGGCACTGATTCAATCTTTAACTTAGTTTCTTTAGTATTCATAACAAAAGCAAGATATGCTTCATACACCTTTCTTACATACCTCTGAGCAGACATATGATAGATCACTATAGGCGATCTGTCTTGTTCATCTGATTCAACACGAAGAGTGTCCCCATTTTCACATCTCAATTCAATGTATTTCTTTCCAAAATTTACTGTCATATCATGAGTGGTTAACCAGTTCATACCAAAAATTATATCGAATTCATCAAATGTCAATAGCATGAGATTTGCCTTAAAATAATGGCCTCTAATCATCAATTGGCAATCTTTGCGTACCTTATCAACTAATATAATTTTCCCTAAAGGATTGGACACTTTTATCACAAATTCTGTGGACTCTACAGGCATGCTCATGCTAGATATTAATTTCATGCAAATGTATAAATGGGTAGATCCCAGATCAATTAAAGTAACTACATTAGTATCATAGAGAGAAAAAGTACCCGTGATTACATCAGGGGAGGATGACTCTTCGCGAGCGCGAATGGCGTAAGTCCTCGCAGGCACTCTACCCTCAAATCTCGTAGCCTACTCTCTGGGTGTACTCTTACTACTCGTTCCACTTCCTGAGTTTCTTTGTTGTCTCCCTCTAGTAGTGCTTCCCGATCTTGCACTCTAATTTTTCTCTTTCTCAACCATCTCGGGGTATTCTCTAATAAAATGATCTTGGGAAACACACTTGAAACAGGCCTTCTCATGCGCTCGGCACTCATCGGGATGACGTCTACCACACTGTGGGCATTCTAGTCCATTAGGTCGAGTGTTCCTAACAGTAGCAACTGAAGTAGTCTCAGCTTTAATCCCCGAGTACTATTTACTCTTACTTCTATTTGAAAACCCAACTGAAGTAGCTGATCGGGTATGGAAGTCTATTGACTTCTTGGATGAAGATTGAAACGGCTTGTTCACTTGTCTCTTTCTTGAGTCACGAGACTCCACCTCAGCCTTTCTTTTCTCTTTCACCAGTTCATCGACTTTGCAAGCTCGATCTACTAGTACAACGAATACCATCAATTTTAGAACCCCGACAAACAATCAGGTATCTTCGTTTAATCCATCCTCAAACCTTTTACACATGATGGATTCGGTGGATACACACTCTCGAGCATATTTTCTGAGTCTCACAAATTCACGCTCATACTCAGTTACTGTTATCCTGCCTTGTTTCAGTTCAAGGAATTCCTTTCTTTTCTGATCAATAAATCTTTGACTAGTGTACTTCTTCCGGAATTCTTCATGGAAAAACTCCCATATGATCCTTTCCCTTGCTACAATCGACACAAGGGTATTCCACCATTGATAAGCATAATCTCTCAGAAGAGAAACTACACACTTCATGCACTCTTCAGGTGTGTACGATAACTCATCAAATACCTTGATAGTATTTTCAAGCCAAAATTCTACTCTTTCTGGATCATCATCTTTACTAGCTCAAAATTCCTCGGCTCTTTGTTTCCGAATTCTACCAATCGGAGCCTTTTCGCTTCTTACCACTTCTACTATTTTTGGAGCTACAGGGGTAGGCTGAGGAATAGGTGGGGGTGGAGAGGGTTGTGCATTCGAGTTTGTACGAACGAACTCCGTGTACCATGCATTCAACATGTGGAGAAAGGCTTCCCTAGCCTTTTCTTCTCCTCTCTGAATCACGATCGTAGGTCTTTTCTGATTTTTATTTGGCACAATCCCTTCAGCGGGAGTCGGTGCGTTACTTTCTACATCATACGCCACAGCTCTATCGGGATCCATTTACTATATTAAAACACAATTTAAATCTTCAGGAGTCATCACACTATGATAATGTAAATACTCATATGTATGGCATGTATAGCTGGACTCATTCTTTCACTACGGTAGCCCGAGAATCGACTAAATCATAGCTTTGATATCACTAAATATAACAGCCCTTACCCGTATTTAACTCCGGAATCGAGTACGAGGCATTACTGGATTTAACTTGCAAGAATATACAACTTTGGGCTATAAAATTTCCTTTCAACTTAAAACTTCACATTCGCATTCATATCATCCTTATTATGGGCCTACGAGGCCCTTAACATGCATACGAAGTGTTTCGGAACTTAATTGGAAACTTTTGCGCACTTAGAAAATTTTTACCTAAACAGGGCCACATGCCCATGTGAGATAGGGCACGCCTGTGTGGGCAGGCCGTGTGGTCACACACGGCCATTTCCCTAGCCCATGTGGAATTTATTTTTCATTTCGAACCTTAAGGGGTTTTCACACGACCGGGCACACGCCCGTGTTAATAGTCTGTGTCCCTCACACGGCCTAGACTTGCTTGTGTCCTCACCATTGTGTGAAAACCTAGGTACTCTGTTTATGATGTCAGCAACCTCTTAAGGGCACATGGCCTAGGCACACGCCTGTGTGCTGGCCCGTGTGACGAATCAAATTCTCGCAATTTGACACAGGTGACACGCGACCTATCAACACACCCATGGGACTGACCATTTGTCTCACACGGCCCAGACACATGCCCATGTGTCTACCTGTGTGGACAATTATAAGGCTATTTTCCAAGCCAGTTGCCACCCTGAAACATAAACACACTTATACCAACTCAAGCAACACATAACATGGCAATAGTACACTACGAAGAATCAGTAATCATCAATCATACATTTCACATCTTACTCCATCATTTGCATAAACTTTCATCTCATCAAACTCATTGTCAATAATATAGGAAACTTGACAAATATTGGCCAATTCCCAATGGCCATTTACAAAGTGAGTGTATAATAATAATAGCTAACACTTTGGCTTCTAAATATGACATAACACAAAATGACCAACATTTCTATACATGCCATACACAAAATAAGTCAACTTTACTATACCAAAAGAATGATTGATAGTGTGATTCGAGCTCTGACGTTCTACGATCCCCGAGCTAGAATGGCTATACTACAAGGAAAAGGGAAAAGAAAGGGGTAAGCATATTGCTTAATAAGTTTGCATGAATTAAAATAATAGCATAAATATTCGTGGTAAAATCCATTCATCTAATAGAACAAATACAACACAAGTTCTCAAGTACTTTGTCATACTTACTCATACCTACGCTTACACAACACATATCACATTATGGTTTCATAACTCGTATTTCACTTACGCTTACCCAAACCACTGTGGTACCAAACTACTGTGACATAGTCACTGATAGAAATAAGTGGGGCTAACCCACTGTGGTACCAAACCACTGCGACAGTCACTGAATCACACTTCCCCTTTCAATATCATATCCCAAAGCCCATGCAACATATTATCATACTGAGATGAATGCAACCCTATTTCCAATGTACAACAAATAATCAAATCATACATATATTCAGGCTATGACATTCGAAAGTAGAAACATAGAGGTACTTACCCGGTGTCTCCAACCTTACCCACAAGGGTTTCTCGACTGTCTATACAGTCGTTCTGGCTTTCAGTCAACACAGTTATTAACAAAAAGTAATAAAGAAAAGTGTGAACATTACACACCTGATTACGCGAAGAACTAGACACTTTATATCGTCGACACTCTCACTAGTAGGAATAACAACGATTTGCCCATCCCAAGCCGATGTCGGCTCTCTACCACAGCCCGATAAAAAATCCCGAACCCCCGACACAGCACGTCATTTGAACTTAGGAGCAGAGACTACGAGTCCACTCCCCTCCTTAGATTGGCTAGCACTTGCATCCATGAAGACAAATCTTGATCAATACAGTATTATAATGAAACAATGATTTCCCCAACAAGGGGTTTGATTATGGCTGAGTAAATTAATAGAGGCTGATCACAAAGAACAAAAGAGGAACTCCTTACCTTGGTTAACAAGAAGTCGCACCACACCCGATTCGGGTAAAGATTCTAATGCGACATAAACATGCCGTGTTAAGAGGAGAAGAGAAGAGATTAGCTGCAAAATAACCTTAAGAGCAAAATAGCCATTTCGGCTATGCCCATCTAAGACCGAAAGATAGAGAAAGAAACGAAAGTGTTTCCATTACCTTGCACAAACCAAAACCGATTGACAAGGAGACCTTCGGCAACCAACTAGCCCTTTGATTCTTGGGATTCAGCTACATAACAAATGATGAAAGAAACAGTTACAAAGGATGGAGTAACCAACTTCAGAAGAGAAACCAAACTCGGTTTGTGATCAACAATAAGTGGTCGGCTTCCTAAGAAGAAGTAAGAAGGTAATAAGAATAAGAGAAAAGTTCTTTACCTTCAACAAAGAGAAACTGAATGGAGCCCAAGAAGATTTGGCACAAGCAGAAAATGTCAACAAGGTTTCGGATAAAGAGAAAAACAAGAAGAAACAAAATGAAAAGAAAAGCAAATAAGCAAGCCGTGGTTCGACTATTGAGTTTGTTGGAGTAGAGAAGATATGCAAAAAGAGAAAAGAAATGAGTGGTGTGTTCGGCACAACTATATAGAAGATAAGAGAGTAGTTTGATAAAAACAAAGCAATAGTCGAGAATGAGGAAGAAACCAAATGCACCTAAAGGTTTCGATTTTACTTTTCTTTCAAAAGGTACTTGGAAAAATGGCACATTACTACTCCCGTATGACCGAATGTTAAAACAAAATGCCTAAATGAACCAAAAGAAAAATGGCACACACTTCCCTAGCTCAAAATCGAAAATGCCCCCTTAGCACTACCCACATTCGGCCAAACACTCCACACACCCGCACCCCACGATTCTCTCATTGCTTTACTCCTTGCTTCCCTCTCTATCCACCATTTGAATTAGTTGGCCCATTCAAACTCCACATACTCCTCTTATCCATCCATTCAAATGCATTTGACCCATTCAACAACCACCTTGAAGAGTCCCAACCAAATGCCATTTCTTCCTCTCCTGGAGCACAAAAATAAGGTTCACATGCTGCAGATGAGACTCGAACTCCTTTCCCCCCTCCTGCTCCCTTGTGACGCCACTCACTTGCTCCTTAAGTGGTGTCACCTTGCCACCACACGACACTCTTTTTTATGTCAACAAACACAAGTAAATATTCTTAAAGCCTGCTTCTACTAGCTCTCCCCCTTAAGGTACCCAAAAAGCAAATTTTTTTCCAAAGCTCTGGCTCGAACCCGAGCCTCCCCAAGACCCCCAAACATACCAAAATAACATGCTAAACAAGCCAAACACATAGAATAGCATAAAAATGGAGAACCCCTAATTCTAGGATGTTATAAGAGCACGGAGTAACGATTACAAAAACGTAGAAATTAACAAAAATCGAGCTCAAACTTACCTTAAATCAAGATGAACAATAGCCGAAATTTTCAAAGCTTAAAACCCTTCTTTCACTCTAAATTTTTGGTGGAGCAAAGATGGTAGCAATGACCATTTTCCATGTTTTATTATAACATATTAAACATAATTATTAATTTACCAACCTAGCCTTTTAATAAACATATAATACAAATATACATTAAGGTTATCTTGTCATTTCACCATCCACTATCTTAAAAATGGATTATTAATAACATAAGGCCTCCACCTTAAAAAGCCAACAACAATTTAGCACACAGAAATCAGCACACAGCATTTTGCACCTTATGCAATTAAGTCCTTTCTCTTAATTCGACACACAAACGATCAAATTATCACACAAAATTTTCACACAGACTATGTCACATACTATTCACACAGAAAATAACATTAAATTAACATTCTGACCTCAGACTTGTGGTCTCGAAATCACTGTTCTGACTAGGGTCTAAACCGGGCTATTACATTAAATTTTGAAATAAATGTAAAATATGGGTTGCTATGGTAATAATAGAAACTTGGCTAGCATGGGTAGGGACCACATTACATGAATTTGTATTTTTATGAGATAAGGACTAAATTTTAAAAATGTTGAAATATTAGGGGCAAAAGTGTAAAGTTGCCTTAATTTGTATTTTGGACTAAATTGAATGGAATGGTGATTGAATTAGTAAAATTTTATTATATATAGATCAAGAAAAGCGAAATTCAGATTTAGATCGAGGAAAAAATAAGGTTTTGAATTAGTCGATCCGTTTTGTCTTTTTTACATTCTAGGTAAGTTCGTATGTTAATAAGCATTATAGTAATTGTCTTTTAAATGCTTTATATATGAATTTTTGACGAATATGATTGTACAAAAATGTTCGATGAAAATTCAACAAAGAGAAATTCCGGTTGAACCTTAGGAATAGATTAGGATACGAATGACATGTCATTAGGGGTTATGTGATTTGGGTGCTGGTTCATACGTCCTACCGATGACTGAGTTATCCGACATGTGTTGTGGATTCTTGTCAGCTTGTGTGAGCAGCATTGTGTAGTTTCATCATGATCGCCAGCTTGTGTGATAGCTTCAGAGTGAGCATTATATGTGATATGAGATTGAGATAGCTTTGGCTACATATGTGGTACTTAGGTGCATGATTCCCGAGTATCTGATAGTATTCCAAATGGTTCAATGGGTATATTGAAGATATGAAATGGTGAGAAATAGACACGTATCAGTATATGTATGTACGAAAACTATAGAAGCATTAAATCTATGGAAGTTGTGAGTTCATGGATAATTATGTGATTGAATATATGTTAACATTGTGATTAAATGTTTTGTACTATGTTATGTTCATATTTTTGAATGGTGAATGAATGGTGAGCTTTACTTATTAATTACGAACTTACTAAGCTTTATATCTTACTCTGTTTACTTTTCCGTGTTTTATAGTGCTTATCGAAGCTATCTAGGATTAGGATTCGTCGGAGATCTCATCACACTATCAAGCTTTCACTTTGGTACTTTGGTACTTTGGTACTTTTCACTTTGGTTTAGACCCTAGTCGAAACAGTGGTTTCGGGACCACAAATCTGAGGTTGGAAAAATATTTTTAATATTATTTTTTATGTGTATGGTATGTGATAGAGTATGTGTGAAAGTTCTGTGTGAAAATTTTATCGTTTGTGTGCCAGTTTGTGAAAAATGACCTAATTGCATACAATGAAAAAGCTGTGTGCTAGTTGTTAAAAGTGCTTAATTACCATGGCTTATTAAATGAAAGGTCCTTATGTTGATATTAGACCATTGATAGTGGAATTTGTCATAAATGGGCTTGTATTATATGGTTTTCATGTTAATTTATTAATGGATAAAATAGTAAGTTGATTATTAATGTTTATTAATTAAAACAAAACATGAATTAGTGGCCATTATTATGTTCATCTTGCTGAAAATTGAAAGAAAAGAAAAGAAAAAGAGCTAGCTAGGGTTCGACCATTATTGTTCTTGATTAAGGTAAGTTTTGAGCTCATTTTTAATGATTTTTAGATTTTTGTGATCGTTGCTTTGTGTTCTATTAGGCTCATGCCTCAATTTCTAAATTTGATGAAGATTTTGAGTTATGCCATTGATGAAATTGTGAGCTTTGTGATGTTAGTTGATGAAAAATGAAAGATAGGTGTTGGGTTAACATGTTTTGTATTTGGATTTTTGATGAATTTGAGTATTATGGGATAAATTATGAAAATGAGAAATTGATGGGCAAAAATGTGAAATAAATGTGAAATATGGGTTATTAAGGGCACTATGGTAATTTGGCTAAGCATGGATTAAATTGAGTTTTGTGAATTTGATGTATTTATGTAATAAGGACTAAAATGCTAAAGTGTGAAATTGTAAGGCTAAAGTGCAAAATGCCTTAATTATGTATTTGTGAATTGAGTAAAATGAATGTGTAATTGAATGAGTTGAATTTTATATTATATAGATCAAGAAAAGAGAAATTCAGACTTAGATCGAAGCAAGAACAAAGTGCTCGATTGATCGATCGGTGTCATTGTTTCTACGTCTGAGGTAAGTCGGTGTATAATACCTATTGCTTAAATAATGTTCCTATGTGATGAAATGAATAGAAATGTGATTGTGGAGTTTGGTAATATGAAATGTGAGTTTGAAGATATGTGGCACTAAGTGTGAGTAAATAGATTCGTTACAGTGATGAATGACACTAAGTGTGCTAGATAAATGTAACACCCTAAATTTGGGCCTAGTAGAATTAGGCCTATTGGGCCTTGGGCATGGGAGAGTTTAAAACTTTTGAGAATAAGAGAATGACACTAATGCAAGTTGGATTTATTAGGTGAGTGATTTTAGAAGTTTAGGGGGCTTCTATGAAGTCCTAGGTTCAAGCCATGTCATATGGAAAAGTTTTAGTTTTAGCATTAGGGGAACCTTGACTCCTGGTATTTAGCCTTATAAGTAATTGTGATTAAAAAGAGACAAAAAGAGAGCATGTGGTGGAGTGGTGGTGGCGCCACAGGTGTGGCAAGGAGAACAGAGGTTCAAGTCTCACTGCATGCAAAAGGGGATTATTTATTTTACTCTTGTGTGGGCAAGAGTTTGTGTTGGATTTGAACTCTGTGTTGGAGAGTTTGAATTGGTCAAGTGAGTGTTTTAGGGGAGTGTTTCAAGGGATGAATATTGGATGAAGGATTTTGATTGTATTTCAAACTGGTTGGTAGCTGAATTCAAGGAGAAAATCAGGGAATTTGAAATGGGTAGATGTTGGCCGAATATTTGGTTCTTTTGGGTGTGCATTTGGCACTTTCGGGATTCTTTTGTGGTTGTGCCGAATTAGTATAGGAGCATTAGGGGATTATTTTTTCTCTTATTTTGTTTCGAAAGCTTTCCTCTTGAGCTATTATTATCTCATTCTTTTGGTGTGTTTTTGACCTTTCAGGACCTTTTCTTTTCAACTTTATTTCTAAAGTGTTTATACACTTTTGCCGAACACAGAAACCAAGTGCTAAATTCTCTCTTGAAACCTTTCTCCCTTTCTTCTCCTCTTCTTGATCTTGTTCTTCTTTTCTTGTTTCTATGCTCAAACTCTAGCCGAATTCATCTTCTTCCCCTTTTTTTCTCAGATTGACCGAACCAATCTTTCTCTCCCCAACTGTTAAAATTCAATCTTGATCTTGGCACTTTTTACCTTGGCCGATTATAGCATCTCCTTGTTATTTGACTTTTATTCCCTCATTCCGTTCTGTCAGTTTTCTATGTTTGTGTTGGCCGTATAGTCTTTCTCCCTCTCTCTCAATTCTTTTGGAATAGCAACTCTTTCTCTTCACCTTATTGCTTGGGCCGACTATTTCTTCCTTCTTAAGTAACTTTGCGATTCGGGAATTCCATAGGCCTAATGGTTAATCTTTGGTAGTGGTGTGGCCTTCTGTTGATTGATTAAGGTAAGGATTTAGAGTTCTTTAATAAGTACGGTAGCGTAGGGATTTATTGGATATTGATGCTTAATAATGGTTATGGTACAGATAAACCACAAGGAAGTGAGATCGAT
This sequence comes from Gossypium bickii, assembly GCA_025503065.1. NCBI lineage: Eukaryota > Viridiplantae > Streptophyta > Magnoliopsida > Malvales > Malvaceae > Gossypium > Gossypium bickii. The sequence continues at coordinate 89,612,724 of CP106711.1, forward strand.
TCATAAGCAAACGGCTTAGGAAGTATAAGCCGATTCAGTTAAGGTAGGTATTAATCTTAGGTTCGGCTCCTGTATTAGAAAGGCTTGTTAAATATTACTAATGTAATGGCTAACCAAATACCTTGATCGAATATAGGTTCTATGCTCGTGGGCTACTGCGTTTTTCTCCAACAAGGTGTGTACACACACCACTCAAACAGTAGATCGATAAATGCCGAAAAGTCGAAGTACCGGTGAATGATGCCACACGAGCGTGCGATCGCATGTGTGGTGGATCGAGCCCATGAATATGGGCGTAAGATGGTTGAAGCCACCATGAGCGTTCTCATGGGCTTAGGCCGTTTTTGGGACCAAATGGACCGGAATGGGCCGAGTGGGCCTAATGAGCCCGTGGGCCCTATGCGAGTAATTTTGTGGATGGATAGGAAATAATGAGCCGGCCACGACAATCACATGGCCAAAAGGCAGTTTTGGGCTCAATGGGCCACACGAGCGTGTGGGCCCACTTGGGGTCGAATAGTGGGCTTTGGGCCAAAATACTCCGTTTTGATCATATATGTTATCTGTGTCTCTCGAGGCGACTGTAGACCTTCTAGAATGTCGTAAAATTATCAAAATACTCTCGAAGGGTAAAATTACTAAAATACCCTCGAAAGGTAAAATTATCGAAATAACCTCGAAGGGTAAAATTATTGAAATACCCTTGTAGGGTAAAATGACCGAAATACTCCTAGAGGGTAAAATGACTGTTATGCCCCTGAAGGGCAAAATGAGTGAAATGCCCCTACATGTTATATGATTGTTATTGTATGCTATTTATGGTATGTTGCATTCATGTGATATTATGTTGCATGGGGGATGGGATCATTGATTTGGAGGAAGTATATGATTTGTTAGGGTCGCATGGTCGCTTGATGACTGTGGGTCCACCAATGGCTTTAAGTCGACTATGTAATTGGCAGCTCTGCTGCGATATTGGTTAGTTCCGCAAACAGTGCTACATAAGGAGTGTAGGGATGGGTGGGTCGATTAAATCCCCACAGGAGTACAGGGTTGGACAAGAAACGGAGTGTAGGGTTGGTATGGGCATTAGTGCATTGCATACACTTGTTCTGTTATTGAGATGGGCTTAGGCCCAGATGGATGTGACCTGTGACATTGATATGGGCTAAGGCCCAACTGAGGCTATTATGGGCTAAGGCCCAATTGCCACCTTTACTGTGTTGGGTTGAGGCCCACTTTGATTACTGTAATGGGCTTAGGCCCAGATTACTGTAATGAGGGTTGTACACACTGAGTTTTTGTAAACTCACCCACTCTTTTTAATTTTTCAAGTAATCTTCAGTAAGCGGTTTGACGTTATAGAGGACTCGGAGGTAGCCACACTATGATCAGTTTTAAATTTTAGTATCTTACTTTACGCTACTTAAATTGCTTTCTTATTGGGTTATAATAATGCATCCTTTAATTTCTGATTTTTAATTTGAGGATTTTCAGTTAATACAATTTATATATGCTAGAAGTAGAATGCGATTTTCCCAAAACGATTACTGTTTTAAAAACACTATGCTCCACAACACAAATTTTAAACCTCACGTTTCGTAAATCATTTGTTTTAAATTAAGCTTCCGTAATAAGAAGGTTTTTTTTTTAATGTAACAACTTTTTAATAAACCTCGAAAATAAAAAGTAAACTGACATAACTGGGATTTTACTCAAGCTTTTAATTAGAAAGGGTTTTCAATGAAAACATTGTTTTCGAAAGACACTTCAATGTGGCACGCCAGATTCGGTCCTAACTTCTAGGTCGGGTTTGGGGTGTTACAATAAAGAAAGCTTCGACTGTATTATTTGGCATTGTGTGCGATATCAAGACAAATTCGGTTTAATGTGAAGGCACTAAGTGTGCGATATTATTATAGCTTTGACTAATTAATTGGCACTAAGTGTATGGGTTCATCGAATGTTTAAAGATAAATACGTAATGGTACAAGTATGTACAGAATCTAAGTGGTTGATGATATTGTGTATGAGATAGATGGAAGATTATGTGAATGAATGATGAGACAAGTTGGAATGAGTAGCTTTAAAAAAATGCTTGTATGTGAACTTATAGATATGGTATGAAAATGAGCAAAGGCCATAGATGAGATTATGTAGTGATGTGAATTAAATTATGTGTTAGTTAATTTTGTATATTGAATTTGAATTTTTGAGTTAATTGTGTTATATTACGAACTTACTAAGCTTTAAAGCTTACTGTGTGAAGTTTTTCTCTGTTTTATAGTGTTATTAAAGCTAGCTCGGATCTGGGGATCACCAGCGACTCAATCACGCTATCAGACATATATTTTAGTACCTTTTGGAGGTTGTATTTATGGTATATAGAATGTATACGCTAGTGAGGTTGGGGAATGATTTTGGTACATGTTTTGGCTAAATGAAAATGGTGTATGTGATGTGTATATATGATCTTGTGTGAATGGTCATTATGGTATGCTTTGGTGAAATAGAAATGGTATGTTTCATACTTGATTTGATAGTTGAGAATGTTGAAATTGAGCATGTAGGGATGACCCAAAATGGGTGGCAAATTGGCCTTGCAAATGGCCTATATTAGCTACACGGGTGAGCACACGGGCGTGTGTCCCGATTGTGCCCTTCACTGTCTTTATTCGAAGCAAGCCAGATTTGCACACGGGCCAAACACACGGGCGTGTGATAGGCCTTGTAACTATAGTCAGAGTTGCACACGGTGTAAGACATGGTCTAAGGCATGGTCGTGTGAGGCACACGGCCTATCCACACGGACGTGTGCCCTATTTTAATAGAAATTTTTTTTGAAGTTCCGTAAAGTTTCCGTATGAGATTGGTTTAGTCCCGATCCTTCTTTATAACATTTTTAAGGTCTCGTAGACCTTCTAAAGGGACTTTATGCTATTGATTAATTATAATATGTTTATGTGTAAGCCATGGTTGTTTATATGTTATGATTCGACTGGTAATACCTCGTAACCCTAGTTTGGCGATGGATATGGGTTAGGGTGTTACATTTTATTGGTATTAGAGCTACAATTTAGTCGATTATAGGACTAACACAGCGTGTGAGAGTCTAGCTATACATGCCATATATATCTGCGATAGTGTGATGATTGCTGACAGTTAAAAATGTACTTTCGTATAGCAAATGGATCCCGATCGAGTTGTAGTTGATGATGGTGAGAGTAATGCGCCTGCTCCGGCTCAAGGGACAACGCCAGCTGAATCTAGGCCGATTGCTAGTAGTCACGATGGAGAGGCAAAGCAAGCCATTCTTCCCAATGATGAGTGAGTGGTTTACGGAGTTCGTTCGAACGAATTCGGCTGCTCAACAACCTCCACCCCTGCAAGTTCTTGTAACTCCATAAGTTATAGACCCGACTTGATTGAGTAAACCTCTAGTTGATGGTCTCGTAGACCTTCTAAATGGACTTTATGCTATTGATTAATTATAATATGTTGATGTGTAACCATGGTTATTTATATGTTATGATTCGACTGCTAATACCTCGTAATCCTAGTCCGGCGATGGATACGGGTTAGGGGTGTTACATTCTGAGGCCTGGAAAACATTTTGAGGAAAATCTGGGGTTAAATCGAAACAAATAAAAAAGTTTCAGAAAAACATGAAAATTCACAAAATAGGGGACACACATCCGTGTGATAGAGCCAAGACCGTGTGGATCAGAAACATGGTCATGTGGCCAAACCGTGTAACTAATTGTGCTTGTGTAACATGAGGTCACACGGACGTGCGAGATGACCATGTGTGGTACATGGCCGTGTGATAGCCCGTGCCTGAGGTCGTGTACATCATTTTGAAACCTTAAAATAAGCAAATTCATGCATCCTTCCTTGCACAATAAGACATGTCATACCTAGATCATTTCCATGGTTTAAAAACACGTTCTAACCACCAAATACATTTCAAATTTCATTCACTTCATGTTTAACCAATATGTCATTCAAAGGCATCACAATAAAAGATCATTAATTCAACTATTCTAGTTAAAAAAGTACAAGACATTAATAATCTACTGATGCTTAAACCATCAATCAAATTGGCCAAACATAAACATACCCAAAATTTTACCAAAATACTAATTAAGCTTTACATATATAGACGCATCTCATACTTCAATTAACACAAAACAAAATCCTATTCACATCCACTTATAATCGGACTAAAGTGAACAGATAGTTACCGATCAAGTTGACAGATAGTGTGATCTCCAAAGCCAATTCAATTGATAACTTGTATTTGATGATATACGAGGAGGAAAAGCCAAAGCGAGATAAGCTTGTGTAAAGCTTAGCAAGTTCGAAAGAAACTGTAACTTTAACTTACTATAATGATATTTTTTTAAAACAATTTTTACAAGAGAACCCAATATCATAGTCATGAGTTCTTTAGTTACCTAAACACAACACAAGTCTCGTAAGGTTATTGAGTTCATATTTGAAACATATAACTTTATCATATTACCAACCATATACTTGAAAAACACATTTGATACACAATCAACCATCACATATTCATTTAACATTTAGCATCTTTATTTCAAGTACTCGCTTCAAATATCTCTTTCCCTATATTTATATTTGTATAAATATTTTATATAAACACTTCATAAAATCGTTTTTATATATATATATATATATATATATATATATTTCCATATAAGCATTTCATCTAAATATTTCATCTTACCATTTCACTTACACATTTAACTCATAATCATTCTGTATATCACATTTTGTTTCAATAGTGCATATAAGCATATCATTCCCGAATCACTTATTTCAATTAAATAATGTGAAAACTAAATAATTAGACAATCATGCCTGTCAATCATTTGCGAGACACGTATGGGATTAGTACTGAAAATGGTTCATCATATGCTTCCTTCTCTATAATAATTCAATCCAAACTAATACATATATGTGTATAAGTATCTACCTTTAGTACATAATCATCAAAATGAAACATATTACAAAATCATACTTGATACAATATTCCAATGGTATACATCAATCTTTCAACATTAAACACATATTTTCATAGCTCGGTGAACTATAGCAACATGACTTCGATACTCGGGTAAGCACACCACTCCAAAGGCATGCGTAACAGAGGCACTGAAGTGCAAACAGAGGCGCAAATTTGCAACCAAAGGCACCGAAGTGCAAATAGAGACACCGAAGTGCAATCCCGTACAAGCGCGTGTACTAACACTATTGGCATGTCAATCGTATCCTAACTGTTTACCATGTTCAATCGGGCATTATAACTTAATTCATGTATTTATATCCAAAAGCACTTCATAATTTCCGAACACATATTATAAATTTGATACATTCTTTTCAACATTGTGAAATCACAAGATTTCCTATTAGTAAATATTCCATTTGTACTTAATTACAACAATTAATAATTTATAAGTAAATAATGAAATTTCACATTAAATAAAATTATCCAACAAATATTAATACAAATATAAAGAAATATTCATATACACATACTTACACTATGAACTTACCTATTATATACCAACGGTTGGCTTGTAGGGACTATTTTGTATTTTTTCCTTTTCCTCGGTTGTCCTCCTTACGAAGCAAATCTTGATCTATAATAATTTAATTCAATCTCATCAACATCAATTACACATCATAATTCAAGTTTATGCATACAACCATTAAGTTTTCATTATTTATGCATTTTCGCTGAACTTTTACATTTCTTATAATTTAATCCCTAAACTCAAAATTCCAAATTTAACAAAATTTATTAAACACCTATGGAATCCACATATCTTACTATACTAGAACAATCTATATTTCTTAAAAATTCATAAAAACTTCATGCCAATTTTAACATTTCATCAGTTTAGTCTTTTAACTAAAATTATCAAAAATCACCTTACAAAATAATCTTAATAAAAAACTAATAATTCAAATTCATCATTTAACATCAATAATAACTAAGATTCATCAATGGAAAAATCTAAAATATTGATTAGTCTCAAAAACAGAGGTACGAGTTAGTTAAATTTAGTTGTAACGATCTCAAAAATATAAAAATTACAAGAAACAGAAGAGAAAATCACTTACATTCAATTACCTAAGCTTGCCTGAATCTTCCCAAGGTGTAAAAAAGGAGGTTTGGTTGTGGAAAATGAAAAATGAAGAATATGATATTTTCTTTTAACTTATTTAGTTATCACTCTATTCAATTTAGTCCAAAATGCAAATTAAGGCAACTTTACATTTTTGCCCCTAATACTTCACCATTTTTACAATTTAGTCCTTATCTCATAAAAACACAAATTCATGCAATTCAACCTATATCCATGCAAGCCGAATTTCAATTAAGTCCCTAGCATCTCATTTTTTCCATTTATTTCACAATTTAACCATAAAATGTACACAATTCATAATTTAATCCCTAATTGACAATTTTTCAAAAGTCACTTTACAAATGTTGTTTATCTAACAACAACCATGCATTTTCTGTCATCAAACATCAAAATACACGAACGTTCATCAATGGAAAAACCCTAAACCTTTAATAGTTTTGTAAATTAGTCCCTAGGTTAGCTAGATTAAGCTGTAATGATATCAAAAACATAGAAATTATTAAAAATGGGAAAAAATCATACCTAATTGCAATGAATGATGATAGACAGATATTGAAGCTTAAAAATGGCTCCTTTTACCCACTATTTCAGTAGGAGAAGATGACAAGAGAATAGAAAATTGTTTTGTTTTATTTATTTATCCTTTAATTACCAAATACCAAAATTAACCTTCAAAATTTTTACAAATTTCAAAATTACTAAGCCATCATCACCCACTATCATATTATTCGGCTATTTACCACATAATGACCTCCACTTTAAAGTTCTATAGCTATTAGACACCTTTATCTAATAGGACACAAGTTTTACACTTTAAACGATTTAGTCCTTTTATCAAATTAAACACTCAAATGATAAAATTTCTTAACGAAATTTTCAAAAAATCATTCTATCATGCTATAGACCTCAAACCAACAATCATCAATGGAAAAACCCTAAACCTTTAACAATTTTGCAAATTAGTCCCTAGGTTAGCAAAAGTAAGCTGGAACGATCTCAAAAACATAAAAATCATTAAAAACAGGACAAAAACCATACCTAATTGCAAGGAATGATGATAGCCAAATATTGAAGCTTAAAAATGGCTTCTTTTACACCTTATTTCAGTTGGAAAAAGATGACAAGAGAATAGAAAATTGTTTTGTTTTATTTATTTAACCTTTAATTACCAAATACCAAAATTAACCTTTAAAATTATTACAAATTTCAAAATTACTATGCTAACATCATCCACTATCATATTATTCAGCTATTTACCACATAGGGACATCCACTTTAAAGTTCTATGGCTATTAGACACCTTTATCTAATAGAACACAAGTTTTACACTTTACACGATTTAGTTCTTTAATCAAATTAAACACTCAAATGATAAAATTTCTTAACGAAATTTTCAAAAAAAATCATTCTATAATGCTATAGACCTCAAAATACACCAACATTCATCAATGGAAAAACCCTAAACCTTTAATAGTTTTGCAAATTAGTCCCTAGGTTAGCTAGATTAAGCTGGAACGATCTAAAAAATATAGAAATCATTAAAAACGGGACACAAACCATACCTAATTGCAAGGAATGATGATAGTCGAATATTGAAGCTTAAAAATGGCTTCTTTTACATCCTATTCCAGTTGGAAAAATATGACAAGAGAATAGAAAATTGTTTTGTTTTATTTATTTAACCTTTAATTACCAAATACCAAAAATTAACCTTTAAAATTATTACAGATTTCAAAATTACTAAGCTATCATCATCCACTATCATATTATTCAGCTATTTACCACATAAGGACCTTCACTTTAAAGTTCTACAGCTATTAGACACCTTTATCTAATAGAACACAAGTTTTACACTTTACAGGATTTAGTCCTTTTATCAAATTAAACATTCAAAAGATAAAATTTCATAACAAAATTTTCACACAATCATTCTATCATGCTATAGACCTCAAAATACACCAACATTCATCAATGGAAAAACCCTAAACCTTTAACAATTTTGCAAATTAGTCCCTAAGTTAGCTAGATTAAGCTGCAACGATCTCAAAAATATAGAAATCATTAAAAACATGACAAAAATCATACCTAATTGCAACGAATGATTTGAAGCTTAAATATGGCTTCTTTTACACCCTATTTCAGTTGGAGAAGATGACAAGAGAATAGAAAATTGTTTTGTTTTATCTATTTAACCTTTAATTACCAAATACCAAAATTAACCTTTAAAATTATTACAAATTTCAAAATTACTAAGCCATCATCATCCACTATCACATTATTTGGCTATTTACCACATAAGGCCCTCCACTTTAAAGTTCTATAGCTATTAGACTCCTTTATCTTATAGAACACAAGTTTTACACTTTACAGGATTTAGTCCTTTTATCAAATTAAACATTCAAACGATAAAATTTCATAACAAAATTTTCACACAATCATTCTATCATGCTATAGACCTCAAAATACACCAACATTCATCAATGGAAAAACCCTAAACCTTTAACAATTTTGCAAATTAGTCCCTAAGTTAGCTAGATTAACTGCAACGATCTCAAAAATATAGAAATCATTAAAAACATGACAAAAATCATACCAAATTGCAACGAATGATGATATCCAAATATTGAAGCTTAAAAATGGCTTCTTTTACACCCTATTTCAGTTGGAGAAGATGACAAGAGAATAGAAAACTGTTTTGTTTTATCTATTTAACCTTTAATTACCAAATACCAAAATTAACCTTTAAAATTATTAGAAATTTCAAAATTACTAAGCCATCATCATCCACTATCATATTATTTGGCTATTTACCACATAAGGACCTCCACTTTAAAGTTCTATAGCTATTAGACTCCTTTATCTTATAGAACACAAGTTTTACACTTTACGCGATTTAGTCCTTTTATCAAATTAAACACTCAAACGATAAAATTTCTCAACGGAATTTTCGCACAATCGTTCTATCATGATATAGGCCTCAAAATAATAATAAAATAATTATTTCATCTTTGGATTTGTGGTCCCGAAACCACTGTTCTGATTTGACTAAAAACGGGTTGTTACAACTCTCCCCCCTAAGGAATTTTCGTCCCCGAAAATCTTACCAAAACAAGAGGTTAGGGTACTATTTTCTCATAGCTTCCTCGGGTTCCCACGTAGCCTCTCCAACACCATGACGTTGCCACAAAACCTTCACTAAAGGTATGTTTTTGTTTGTCAACTTTTTAACATTTCTCACTAAAATTCTGATCAGTTCATCGTTATACGACATATCAGGTTGAATTTCAATCTCTAACGGTGAAATGATATGTGATGGATCCAATCGATACCGTCGTAACATCGACACATGAAATACATTGTGAATCTTTTCTAACTCTGATGGTAAAGCTGGTCGATATGCTACTGGCACTGTTCTTTCAGTAATCTCATAGGGCCCGATGAATCGCGGACTCAATTTTGCTTTGCCACCAAATCGAAGAATCTTCTTCCAAGAGATACTTTCAAAAATAGTTTGTCGCCGATGTGAAACTCAATGTCTTGGCGTTTTAAATCTACTTAAGATTTCTGTCGATCTAAAGTTGCTTTTAAATTGTCGAGAATTATTGTCACTTTATCTTTAGTCTCTCTAATCAAATAAACCCCGTGAATATTTTTCTCACTAAGCTCGGTCCAGTACAATGGAGTTCGGCATTTTCGACCATACAATGCTTCATACGGTGCCATCTTTATGCTCGATTGAAAATTGTTGTTATACGCGAATTCTGTAACACCCTTACCGAAACAGGGTACGAGGCATTACCGGATAATAACACTTGCAACTGAACAAATTCAAGGCATAAATTTTCATTTAAAATCTAAAACTTTTATCTTATATCATCAAGTCCCTAAAATGGGCCTACGAGGCCCAAAACTTTCTTTGGGAGCGAATCGGGACTAAACCGAGAACTTTTAAAACTATTGGAACATTTAGAAAATTTCCTTGTTTTGGAGAGTCACACGCCCGTGTGGGGCCGTGTCCTCCACACAGCTGAGACACACGACCTTGTCTCTACCTGTGTGGCCAAGGAGTTGGCTATTTTCCAAGCCAATTCTACCCTATCATGCCCATACTTGAGTATAACTTGAATGACACATTTCATGACATATTAAAGCTACCAAAACATCCACCACACACACATAACAAGTCATAGCATACAATTTACTCAACCATGGAATGCATCATCATGAGTTTATAGCATAACCAATTTATTGGCCATATTAAATGGCCTTATACAACAATGAACTCCGAATATCATGGGTCATTATTCTAGGATAACTTATAGTAACATATACACATGACCAAGTTCCCTATACATGCCATAATCTTAAGTATAAAATCATTGATACCTAAATTATAAGCTTGATAGTGTGATAGGTTCTCCGATGACTTCCAACCCGAGCTAACCTGAGTACATTATAAACATGGAAAACAATGGAGTAAGCTATAAAGCTTAGTAAGTACGTATGTAAATAATAATCAATTGATTACCATTCTTTTAACAATCCTCATTATAAGCTCTGAAGATAATGCCATCATTATTGCATAAAATTTAACAATTCATTTATGTTCATCTTGAGCTGTTTACTCGAGTTATAGTGACTAAATTATTTTTATCTAGAGTTACAAAAATCAAAATTAAGATACAATAATTTTACCTAAAACTAGACCCACATATATTCTTACCATAAAATTTCCAGAATTTTTTGTTTAACTAATCAGAACAATTTATTCTTTAAAGTCTCCCATGTTTCACTGTTTGATAGTTCTGACCCATCTTCACTGAAAATTAATTATCTCATTGTCCAGAACTTGAATGAAGTTCCCGTTTGTTTCTACTGAGAATAGACTCATTAATAAATTCAAGAATATAAATTTTATCCCATGATTATTTTTGTACAATTTTTAATGAATTTACAAATTTAGAACAGAGGATTCTGAAATCATTTTGACCCTGTCTCACCAAAATCCAAATATCTCACCGTATGAAATTCTTTTGCTTATTATATTTCTTTTATGTATAAATAGACTCAATAAGATTTAATTTCATATCTCATTTAACCTCTATTTAAATTTCCACAATTTTTTGGTGATTTTTCAAAGTCACACAACTGCTGCTGTCCAAACTGTTTTATTGCTGATTTTACTCTTCCATGTTTCCTTTATGTTAATTTTCATTTACACACATATAACACCAAAGTATATCCAAGGTTAGCTATTCCAATAACTAGTCATTATCAAATATTTACAAGCAATACATTGGCCAATTTAACCTATACATCAACAACAAAGACTTGAACATATCATTACTCAATTTAATTTGGCCTAAAATCTTCATACATGATCATCAATCACTTTTGCCACATATTCATACATCATAAGCATGGACTTATAATCACAAGGTTATTCTCATAGGTATAAATTACTCGTTTACATTCTTACCAAAATTCGATCACATACCGAGCACATTTCTCATGAGTGTATACATACATATATATGCACTTGATTGTCACATATTCACATTCATTTACACTTTAGTCATTTTCCCTTTGAACACATCGGAATATTAACGGATATTCGGAACGCTTGCACATATGTGCCACATATATGTAGCCGAAGCTATTATCACATTTCACATATATGCTCATTCTCAAGCTATTCACATTTACATTCTCGGGTCCGCTCACACAAGCTATCGATCATACGTAACTACTCAGTGCTACTCACACAAGCTGTCAGGTATTCGCAACACATGCCAGATTACCCAGCCACTGGTAGAACTTATAAGACTAGCACCCGAATCACTTAACATCCATGGGTCTGCTCACCCAACCTGTCAGTCAGACGTAGCTACATAGTGCTGCTCACACAAGCTGATACGATCCGCCTCGGGGTGAGTCGAGTTGTATGTGAGTTTGCCTGATCGTATAGGAGAAAGTATCGTTCAGCTCGTTTAATAATGATGCTTTAAGTTAATATTGGTGGAAGCTATGAAGAAGAGTTCAAAGATGGGTTTATGGAAATGAATAATATATAGGTTCGGTTATTGAAAATAAGGAGGGATGGTATATGGAATAAGAATGAAATGGATTTTAGGTTCAAGGAAGAAATGGAAAATTCGGCTAGCAACAAAAATAAAGGATAGTGATGGAATGGAAGGGAAGAAACTCAAAGCAAGTAAGAACCATTACTAAAGAGCAATGACCCAAATACTTATAAGCTTCAACGTGGATGATGGAAGTAGTGAAACCTCGACCCGCTACTTAGAAAAGTAGGAACCTTGGTATAAAGGTGAACGCCACGCTATATAATAGTGATAAGTTCAGATAGAAGAAAACAGGCTGACGCCACTAGAGACTAGATAAGCCAACGAGTCTTCAAACGAAATTTGAGAGAGTCAAATCTCACAAAATGATATAATTTCATTCAATATAATGTCAAAAGTCTTAAAAGTCCCCTACAATAGGCTGATTACAACTATTTATAGTGTTAAAAGAGGCTAACTGAATGGTCACATATGATCAACTTAATGAGCTAATAATGAGCTGAAATAAAGCTCAAAAACTCTTAGAATGCCAAACTTAATAACTCTACCCTTCAATACACTTCAATTTAGATGAATCAATGGTCTTGAATGCTTAGAAAAAAAACCTTTGAGATTCCCTTGGTCAACCAAATGGACACCAGCAACTTTAATGAAAAATTAACTCATGAAGTGATCATTTTAATCAACAATAGGTTATGGAAGATGAAAGAGGCTGCTGCTGAATTTAATGATGTATAATGCTCCCTTTAATGAATGATAACAACTCCTTTTAATGAAGAATAATGCTTCCCCTTGAATGTAACCAAAATTCACTTGAAAAGTCTCTTTAATCAATTTGTAACAGCCCTTGAATGTAACGGTTTCCAATTGAAAAGTCACCTGCAACTAACACATTAAAACAAACATATTAAACACATTTAAACACTTATTAAACTCTAACACATTAAACACTTGACTTCAATAAATGAACTAAAAGCAAAGACATCAATTAATACAGTAACTAGTTTAATGAAAGAAGCAAAATTAAATAAAGTTAAACTCATGCTTCATTAAATTATCCTAGTAACTCGATTAATTAAATAAGCATCTTATTAAATGAAGTCCAATAAAACTCAAATAAATAAACTAAAATGAGTTGAATTAAAACCAGTAACTCATTTATTAAAGTAAAATGCTTAAATGCATGGTTTTAAAATGCAAATTAAATAAATAGATGGATTATTTAATGCAAGACTTAATTTAATAATGCAGACTTAAACTAACATGGGAGTTTCATAATGCAAGTCATTATTAAATGTAGAACACACAAAGTGCAAGTTAAAATTAAAATATGCAAACTTATTAATTTAAATAAAACTTAATTAAATTAAAAGTCCTTAAAAACATTGGCCAAACAATCAATCAGGCCTATGAGATGTTTCATCTTGCACTTGGGCCCCTCAAGTTTAGGCCACTCTCGATGGCGTTGGATGGAGTCGAACCATGATGCGACTAGGATCGCATCACAAGCTGTCAGGTATCCGCAACATTTGCAGGACTACCTAGCCACTGGTAGACGTACAAGATCAACACCGGGACATCACATAATCACATATTACATTCTCGGGTCTGCTCACACAAGCTGTCGGTCATAGGTAACTACTCAGTGCTACTCACACAAGCTGTCAAGTATCCGCAATATTGATCGCTAAAATCAGAGCTTTAAAATTTATAAAAGAGAATGATCGAACCTGGAAACTAACTCTGACAACGATTAAAGGCAAGTGTACCTATCAAACAGTAGTATAGCTTAGGCAAGACCAGATTGTCGAACCCAAAGGAACTAAAAGTATTAATACTAACTTTCTTTTTATTATTTAGCCTTAAAAATAAAGTGAAGTTGTTTTAATCTAAATTAACGACGACTAAGCTAAGGACAAGGACAAAAAGAACGAATTAGGAAATAACTTGAAGAAAAATTCAATTGATCACGACGATACCTTCAGGAAGAATCCACCTAGACTTCACTTGTTATCTAACCCTGAATCATATGATTTACTTACTTAGCTTGATCCGTAGGACTCCCTAACGTGTATTAAACCCTCTCTCGAGGTGAATAACGTCTAACCCTAGGTTAATTAGTGGAACTCTCGTTCTCTTATAATAACCCCCTAGAATAGCAGTAAAATGATTTATGGATTCCCATATTAGGTTTCACCCTAATCCGGTAAAATCACGTCACCCTATCTCTAGGCTTGCGATCAACTTCGCTTAATTACGCTAGATCTACTCTTAAGCAGGGTCTATTCCTCCTCCACCTAAGCACATCAGATTTGGATTAAGCATGCATAATTAAGAACAAACTAAGTATTTATCATATAATTCAAAAAATCAAATAACAAGATTCATCTAGGTTTCATCCCCTTCAGGTATCTGAGGGGTTTAGTTCATAATGAATAAAGAAAACATCTCAAGAGAAAAGATAAAACAAAACATAAGAAATCCCTAAAACTTCCTGAAGGAGTTGAAGGAGAATTCCTTCATCTTGAGTATAATTCCGGCTTCTTGGGATGGATCAACTGGCTAACTTCGAGCGATTCCCACAATTCTGACCTTTCCGGCTTAGCTCATTAGCCTAGCTGAACGCCCCCTCAAAGGTGGTACTTAGAGGGTATATACAGGCTCTTGGAATACTATTCTTTCTCCCTATTATCCTTTTCCGACTGAAATTGCTCTTTCCAGCGACATAGGCACGGCCATGGCACATGCCCGTGTGGATCGACTTCAAACCGTGTTTGGATTTCTAACTTGAGGCACGGCAGTGTAAGTCGAGGGTCAGGACGTGCTCTAGGTGATCGGCGAGGCACGACCCTGTGGGATTTGGGCCAGGCCCTGTCAATTTCGTGCTAAGGCCCATTTACTCCGTTTTGGGCCTCTTTCTCGTTCTTTTTATCCTCGGGTGCTTTATTGGGTATAAGACATGAAAAGGAAGGATTAAAAGCACCTTTTTATATGAAACAGAGGATAAATCATCCAAAAGCATACTAAATGCGGGATTAAAATATGTTATAATTACGGTTTATCAAATACCCCCACACTTAAGTTTTTGCTTGTCTTCAAGCAAAATTCTCAACTACAATTAAAACGAACTTTCCTTCAATTCATAATTCCTCTCAACAATGTCTCATCCTAATTCATAGATAATTTATACATGGATAATTCAATTCAAAGAGTCCTAAAGATTCAAACAAGATAAGTTATACATTTGTAGCACGAAAATATAGGTGTTTCCCTTCATCTAAATAATTACCTTAAATTCAAAACCTACAAGGATTGACATCCTCACAAAAGATTCACTCAAATCACTCAAAGTGTTTAAGGGTCAAAATTAAGCACTTATAAGTCAAACCTGAAAAGTTAATCCCATAGGCTTGCCTGAAAATCAAATCTCCACCACTGTAAAATGAAATGATACACAGATCAAAAGGTCTTTGTTAGGGTTGTAACGTGGCTAGGGTTAAAGGTGTGGATAAAGGCTAAATTAGAAGGTTAGAATCGAGATTGAATTGACAAGTTACCTATCTAGAAAAACAAACTGATCTAAGATAATTTACATTAATTGAAAATTTAAAATACTAATAATACGAGCTTTTTATTTTGATAATTAGACTTTAACTGTATAAGCTCATTCTTCATAATACTAATACTGTCTATACTTTGATTTTTTTTTTAAGAACAAACTATAACAACTAAAATATAAAACATAGTTAGGTAACTGCTCAAAATCAAATCTCGACAAAAAGGGTAATTAGAAGGATGGTAATAATAAATACAAAGGGTTTTGGGTTAATATTAGTGGGTGAATCAATAAAAGGGTTGTTAGGCTCAACGGGGTTCACTAGGGGTTAATTGTGAAGGTAGGCTTTTTAGTGGAGTAAGTGGGTTAAAACCTAAGTGCCTTTATCATCTCGGAATATCAAATCATAACAGTGGTCTTGACATGTATAATCAAGGTAAGTTCTAGAATAACAGTTCATAGTTGACACACTCATAATAAAAAAATGAGCATGAACAAGAACAGATGCTCTATAAGGCTCAAAATCTCATAAAAACTATGGGTGTTCTTGACATCAACCTTATAAATTTCAAACTTCAAGATAACATTCAAATTCAGGTTAACAACCTAAAATTTTAAATTTTGGAAAATTAGACTTATCATGCTTGATTCCCTAGTATTCTTCAAATTTAATCATCAATGCACAATTATCAATGACTTACTCTAAAACATATAAAAAAAATCATAAACCATCAGAAGTTTCATCTTAATTAGTAATATGAGAAAATTACTTAAGAACAAGATTAAATTCAGGGATTTGAGAATAATGAAGAAAGTTAGGCATTTTCTCAAAATAATTATTCACCCCCCACACTTAAGATGTACATTGCCCTCAATGTACAAAGATAGATAATAACATCTAAGGGATAAATCAAAAGAGAAGGGGAAAGAATTACTCCCTGATTTTTGGAAGTTTTCCCAGAGGAGTGTCTTTAGTGGTGGTGATGGTCGGTCTGGATGACGAACCTGTGCTAGCTGAAGAAATTGGGTAGCACTCTGAGAAGTAGCCAGGAATTATTATGACCTAATTAAAATAAACTAAGTATATTATTAAAGATAAGAAAGATAAAGAAAGAGGAAACAAAAATGTAAATGAAATGAAAATAAAAGATAAATGGACCGAAGAGTCCTTATTGTTGGATGGTTCACGAGGTGGGTGTGACCTCTAAGGCTGGGGAGGTGCTGGCGGTGGCAGAAGTGGCGTGATTCCCTAGCAGCCTGACGAACCTGACACTACAAAACTAAATTAAGTTAAACTAAATTAAGCATAAGATTGTCAAAGAAAAGGGGAATGAAAGGAAAGAGAAATGAAAAATAGAAACTAAATGGTCTCAAAGACCCTTGGCTTGTTGGTTGGATGAAGCTACCGGCATGAACTCATGTAAATCATCCTCATTTAAGGACTTTGGCCTTTTACGCTTCTTCAACATGTTGTGTGATGGCTCAAGGATCTAGAGTTTTAGTAAATAGAGTGAAAAGTTTGAGAGGAAGAAAGGAAAAAAAAGAAGCAAGATGAAATTAGATGGGGGGAAATGGAAGGGCTGTGGGGTTTAAATAGAATTTCAAATCTGGCATGTTCCCACGCCCGTGGCCCGAGGGTGTGTCGATTCACACAGCCGCTTCGCACGACCGTGTGCCTATGTGTGTTGGCTCTCCATGCCCGTTCTTCCGCACGCCACGCCCGTTTTTGACAAGTCAACATATTGGCACAGGTTGAAGGCACAGGCGTGTTCTACCCATGGTTTGTAAGTCAGTAGCTTCACACGGTTGTGGGGCACGGGCGTGCCACTTTGTCGGTGCCCCTGGGGGAGTGGTTGGATCCATGACTTAGAAATTGGTTGAGTCTAATTTGTACTTCCCCTTACATGTAAGTACCAAGATTCTGGTGGTCCACACGGCCACGGACACGGCCGTGTGTAAGGCCGTGTGGCCTGGAAATCTGCACTTCTGGTTAGTTTTAAAAAGAAACAGAAAAAGAAAAAGAAAGAGAAAATAAAATGGAAACAATTGTAAAAAGAAGTAGGGTTAGCACTCGGGTTACCTCCCGAGAAGCGCTCGTTTATAGTCTTAAGCTAGACTTTTCCTTAAAAAAAATTAGGGGAGTTTAAAGGTTTGGATATCTTCCCTCATACTTACAGTTTTATTTTCTTGATGAAATTCAAATTGGGAAATGTTTACCTTAGAAGTGTCGAATGTTGGGGTGCTCACCTCGATTGTCTCGTGTGGGAATACATTAATTACCTTGAAAGATATTTATTTATTTGTAATAGGATCAGGAGGAGATGTTTATGGGTCTGCTGTGGTGGTGTGATGATCTGATTTATCTAGCTGTACCTGGTCTCCTATTTTAAAGTGGTTTGATGTTCCTACGAGTTCTTCTGGTTGCTCCTTCGGCTTTACTTCGTGTGACTCTGGTTCTTCCTTGAAGTGTGTTTTCCACTCGTCTAAGTCGGTTTGAATCCTTTGTTCCTCGTGAGTTATTTCTTTGTTGGCAGCAAACTGAAGATTAGATTCAATCATGTCCTTTTTTGGTGATTCCTGAAAAGAGAGGTTAATCGAATGGTTATCAATAGATTTTTCTTTCTCACCTTGGTCATTCGATGTTCTAGCTGAGTCGAGAGCTTGAAGAGTGACTGCCTCATTACCTACACAAAGTATGAGTTCTCCTGTGGCAACATAAATTTTAGTCTTGGCAGTTGCTAGAAAAGGTCTTCCTAAAATTAAAGGGATCGAATTGTCCTCATCCATGTCTAAGACAACAAAGTCTACTGGGAAAACGAATTTATCGATTTTGACAAGAACATCTTCGATAATACCCCTAGGAATTCTATCAGTTTTATCAACTAATTGAATACTCATCCTAGTTTGTTTGGGTTTCCCTAGACCTAGTCGTTTAAACAATGTATAAGGCATGACATGTATACTTGCCCCTAAATCAGCTAACGCATTATCAATAGTTAAACTACCAATTAAACATGATATTGTAAAACTCCCTGGATCTTTTAGCTTCTGTGTAGTCTATTTTGTAGAATTGCTGAGCACTTTGCATTTAGTTCCACGTAATGCTCTTTATCTAATTTACGTTTGTTTGTCAAGAGCTGTCTTAAAAATTTCCTCGAGTCTGGCATCTGAAAAAGAGCTTCAAGAAGAGGTAAGTTAATGTGTAATTTCTTTAATAGTTTAAGAAACTTACCGAACTGTTCTTCTGTATCGTCTCTTCTTATGGCTTCGGGATAAGGTATGCGAGGTTGGTACTCTTTAATTACCGGTTTTGGCTTTTCTTGTGTTACCTCTACTTTATCTTCGTCTACCTTATTTTTTGGTATTAGGTTGGGTTCATCTAACCCTTTACTATCTTGAACTGTCCTAAGCTGTGATGGCTTGAATTTGTTTCTTAGGGTTAATCTCGGTGTTACTTGGTATACATCCTTGTGGTCATTCTGAGATTAGCTTTGCGAGTTGTTCGACTGCATTAGTGACTTCTTTGACTGACTTAGTAATTTCTCCGATTCGGCTCTCGTTTCTTTTAATTGTTCTCTCAGTTTCTTGGAAACATTTTTCTATGTCTGCCGTGAATTTTGTCAGTATCTCCTCGAGGGTTGGTTTCTTCTCTTGTGCATAGGGCTGATTTTGGAAGTTTTGAGGAGGTTGTTGCCTTTGATTTCCTTGATTTCCTTGACCTCCCCATGAAAAATTTGGGTGGTTCCTCCAACCTGGATTGTAAGTATTACTATATGGATTATTATTGGATCTGAAATTGTTACCTATATAGTTCATCTGTTCGCTCTCTGCTTCCGATTGGTAGGGTGGGTACTCAGGATTCGCCACTGTTCCATTTACGTTGCATTGCATTACTGGATGTACCTGTGATTTTGTCGGTTTCATCCTTGTAACTTGCCACTGATAATTATTCAATGACATCTCTTTAATGAACTCGTACGCTGCTTCAGGAGTTTTGTTGTTCAGGGTTCCACCGGTGGCGGAGTCGACTAGTTACCTCGTTGATGTGTTTACACCGTTATAGAATGTTTGGACTTGTAGCCATAAGGGTAAACCATGGTGTGGACACCTTCTCAAGAGATCCTTGTAGCTCTCCTATGCGTCGTATAATGTCTTTAAATCCATCTGCACAAAAGAAGAGATATCATTTCGTAATTTGGTCGTTTTGGCTGGTGGGAAATATTTTAATAAAAATTTTTTGGTCATTTGTTCCCATGTAGTGATTGACCCTCGTGGTAACGAGTTTAACCACTGTTTGGCTTTAGTCTTTAATTAAAAGGGAAATAACCGAAGACGTATGGCATCGTTAGAAACACCATTTATTTTGAAGGTATCGCAGAACTCTAAAAAGTTAGCTATATGAGTGTTTGGATCTTCATCCTACAAACCATCAAATTGAATAAACTGTTGAATCATTTGTATTATGTTAGGCTTTAATTCAAAATTGTTAGCAGCTATAGCAGGCCTAAAAATATTTGATCCTGCTCCTGTTAGATGTGGTTTAGCATATCAAACATAGTACTTGGAGCATTGTGTTCCCCCACATCATGGGGTTGTGGAATATTCTCGTCCATCCCTTTAGTAGGATTGGATCTGTCTTCTTCCTCTCTTTTTGTCTAGTTTAGGGCTCGCCTAATTTCTCGGCGATTCCTTCGAGCGGTAGCTTCAATATCATTGTCGTATACTAAAGGTCCTCTCGGGTTCCTCCTAGTCATAAACTAGATGTACCTGGAAAGAAAAGAAAGAAAGAAAAATTAGCAAAATTAAAATTTAACCTAAAAATAATAAAATAAATTTGGTAAATAATAAAATAAAATATCTAAAGTAATAAAAATAGAGTTTTCTTAATATTTTAGTTCCCCGGCAACGGCGCCAAAAACTTAATCGTTGAAATCAGAGCTTTAAAATTTATAAAAGAGAATGATCGAACCTGGAAACTAACTCTGACAATGATTAAAGGCAAGTGTACCTATCAAACAGTAGTATAGCTTAGGCAAGACCGGATTGTCGAACCCAAAGGAACTAAAAGTATTAATACTAACTTTCTTTTTATTATTTAGCCTTAAAAATAAAGTGAAGTTGTTTTAATCTAAATTAATGATGACTAAGCTAAGGACAAGGACAAAAAGAACGAATTGGGAAATAACTTGAAGAAAAACTCAATTGATCACGACGATACCCTCAGGAAGAATCCACCTAGACTTCACTTGTTATCTAACCCTGAATCATATGATTTAGTTACTTAGCTTGATCCGTAGGACTCCCTAACGTATATTAAACCCTCTCTCGAGGCGAATAATGTCTAACCCTAGGTTAATTAGTGGAACTCTCGTTCTCTTATAATAACCCAATAAAATAGCAGTAAATCGATCTATGGATTCCCATATTAGGTTTCACCCTAATTCTGCAAAATCTCGTCACCCTTTCTCTAGGCGTGCGATCAACTCCGCTTAATTACGCTAGATCTACTCTTAAGCAGAGTCTATTCCTCCTCCATCTAAGTACATCAGATTTGGATTAAGCATGCATAATTAAGAACAAACTAAGTATTTATCATATAATTCAAAAAATCAAATAACAAGATTCATCTAGGTTTCATCCCCTTCAGGTATCTGAGGGGTTTAGTTCATAATGAATAAAGAAAACATCTTAAGAGAAAAGATAAAACAAAACATAAGAAATCCCTAAAACTTCCTGAAGGAATTGAAGGAGAATTCCACCGTCTTGAGTATAATTTCGGCTTCTTCGGATGGATCAACTGGCTAACTTCGAGCAATTCCCACAATTCTAACCTTTCCGGCTTGGCTCCTTTGCCTAGCTGAACGCCCCCTCAAAAGTGGTACTTAGGGGGTATATATAGGCTCTTGGAATGCGATTCTTTCTCCCTAAGTATCCGTTTCTGACTGAAATTTCTCTTTCCAGCGACAGAGGCACGACCATGGCACACGCCCGTGTGGATCGACTTCAAACCTTGTTTGGATTTCTAACTTGAGGCACGACCGTGTAAGTCGGGGGTCAGGCCGTGCTCTAGGTGATCG
This sequence comes from Gossypium bickii, assembly GCA_025503065.1. NCBI lineage: Eukaryota > Viridiplantae > Streptophyta > Magnoliopsida > Malvales > Malvaceae > Gossypium > Gossypium bickii. The sequence continues at coordinate 89,634,616 of CP106711.1, forward strand.
GCGAGGCACGACCGTGTGGGATTTGGGCCAAGTCGTGTCGATTTCGTGCTAAGGCCCATTTACTCTGTTTTAGGCCCGTTTCTCGTTCTTTTTATCCTCGGGTGCTTTCCTGGGTATAAGACTTGAAAAGAAACGATTAAGAGCACCTTTTTATATGAAACAGAGGATAAATCATCCAAAAGCATATTAAATGTGAGATTAAAATATGTTATAATTACGGTTTATCAAATATACCGGAATACCCAGCCACTGGTAGGACGTACTAGACCAGCACCCGGATTCACTTAGTCGCAATTTCACATAGTTTTCATAATGTCACACTATGTCATGGTTCGTTCAGGGTCTTTTCTGCCAAATTATCATTTAGCACTGAACAAAATAGTTCAACTCTGCGTTTACTTGTTCAAACATTAGTTTCCAATATTCAACAAATAATATGAGAAATTTCATAAATTGTTCTTCAATCTGAGAAATAAACATTAATGTTTACCATACAAACTTACCTCGACTTAAAATGGCGAAAGGGACCGAGTCGTCTAATATTCGTCTTTTCCCCGTTCTAAGTCTGAAACTCGTTTTTCATTATCTAAAATATCACATTTGACTTATTAAGTTATTATACTATTCAATTCAGTCCAAAAATCATATTATGGCAAAATTACATTTTTGCCCCTAAACTTTGTTATATTTACACTTTTTCCCCTAGGCTCGTAAAATGATTTTCATTCAATTTCCTTGTATTTTAAGCCTAGACGAACCATTTTCATACTACAACAGCCCACAATTTCCACTAATTCACACTTTTATGACAATTTTCATAACTTCTACAAATTAGTCCTTTTAGGCATTTTTACCGAAAATCACTTAGTAAAGTCGTTTCTCTAACCATAAACATTTATTTTCTACCATTAAACACAAAAATACACACATATTCATCATGGATCAAAACCCTAGACTTTAACCATATCTCAAATTAGTGGTAGAAATAGATAGATCTTGTTATGAGGATTTCAAAAAATGTAAAAATCATTAAAAATGGGGCAAAAACGGACTTACAATCCAGCTTGGAAGCTTAAAAAACCCTAGCCATGGTTTCCACTTGTGAAATTCGGCCATGGGGTTGAATATGGACAAAAATTGGCTTTTAATTTTGTTTTTAATTCATTTTAATTACTAAATGACCAAAATGTCCAGATCATAAAAATATTCTATTTCACCTATTTCATGTCCATTTTTTTCCAACCAATTACTGATGGTCTAATTACCATTTAAGTACCTCCAATTTAAAATTTCATAGAAATTTGACACATCTAGCTTCTATAACTCAAGTTTTGCACTTTTTATAATTAAGTCCTTTTGACTAAATTGAGTGCCCAAACGTCGAAATTTTCGAACGAAATTTTTACGAAATCATTCCGTGAAATTGTAGACCATAAAAATATAATAAAATCAAATTTTCTTATGCCAGATTTGTGGTCTCAAAACCACTGTTCCGACTAGGCCCAAAATCAGGCTGTTAAAAATTCAACCAATGGTAAATATTTCTCCTAGTTGCCTTCAAACTCTAAAACACAACAACGAAGCATATCTACTATAATCTGAATTATTCTCTCAAACTGACTGTCGGTTTGTGGATGAAAAGCAGTACTAAAATGTAACCGCATTCCTAATGCTTCTTGCAATTTCTTCCAAAATCGCGATGTAAACCTCGGGTTTTTATCTGAAATAATAGAAAATGGCACTTCGTGCAATCTAACGATCTCAGAGATGTACAACTAAGCTAATCTATCAAGCGAATAATCTGTATGTACCGGAATGAAATGTTCAAACTTCATCAGTCGATTAATGACAACCCAAACAACATCTTTCTTTTTCAGAGACAAGGGCAATCCCTATACAAAATACATCTTAACTCTATCCCATTTTCACCCTGGTATCATCACAGGTTGTAGTAATCCCGAATGCTCTTGATGTTCGGTTTTAACTTGTTGACAAACCAAGCATCTCGACACAAACTCTGTAACTTCTCGTTTCATGCCGGACCACCAATACAATTGTTTCAAATCATTATACATTTTTGTACTACTTGGATGTACGGATAAACAACCACTGTATGGTTCATGTAAAATTTTCTGAATGACCTTGGAATTCTTTGGTACACAAATTCTACCTCGAAACATTAAACAATCATCAAATCCGATCTGATAGTCTGGATCATTAGTCGACTCGTATTGTACTATTCTAGCTTGCAATTCATTATCACATTTCTGAGCTTCACAAATTTGCTGAAGAAATAATGGTTTAGCTTTTAATTCAGCCAAAATCAAACCATCATCAAACAAAGTTAACTGTGTATTCATTTCTCGTAAAACAAATAAGGGTTTTCTACTAAGAGCATCTGTGACTACGTTCGCTTTCCCCGAATGATAATAAATCACTAATTCATAGTCTTTCAACAACTCGAGCCATCTATGTTGACGCAAATTCAAATCTTTCTGAGTCAATATATACTTCATGTAACACCCCTAACCCGTATCCATCGCCGGAATATGGTTAAGAGGCATTACCGATCAAATCATAACATTTAACCTTCATTTTTCATACATCATTAAATCATAATCAAACAATGTCACTAAGTCCCTTATTAAGGTCTACGAGACCTTAAACATGCATTGGAAAGAGGTTGGAACTAAACTGGGGATATACAAAATTTTTCAAAAAACCTAACATTTTTCAAAGTTAAAGAGGTCACACACCTATGTTTCCAAGCCGTGTCAAAATAGAGCAGCACACGGCCTCAGACACACTGGTATGTCCAAGTCGTGTCAAAATAGAGCATACATACTGACTTGTCCACATGGCCGAAGAAACGCCCATGTGCTTAACCCGTGGTCGACACTGACTTATTTCACACGGCCAATCACACGTCTGTGTGTCCAGCCTGTGTGCGAGTCTAACTTGTTTCAATTTTAAAACTTAAGAGACATGTTCGAGCCACACGCCCGTGTGCTCAACCATGTTGGCAAATATAGGCCATTTGCAAGGCCAATTTGCCACCCTTACTTTAGGTCACACCTACAAGCATCAAACCATATAATTTCATACCCCAAATGTATTCAAAACATACCAAAATATGCACCTTTTAACCTTCAACTATATCATTTATTTCCACACTCAAATCCAACTCAACATACCAATCCCAGAATATCAAACTCACATCAAAATTATATAATCCATACATCATTCAACCCTTACCAATTCATAACATGAAACTTACTACCTCCATATCATCAAAACATATCATAAAGTTCATTCAAATAAAGTCACATAAACACATTATAACCATCATTCTCACATATCCAAGACATAAACTAAGATCATTTATCTATCAAGCCATATCACATGGCAAGATCTATACATCTCAAAACATACCATAATCACTAGCCTATACATGCCATATACCAAATTTACAACTTCCAAAAGTACAAAAATAGATAGCCGATAGTGTGATTGAGCCGCTGACGATCCCTGGATCTGAGCTAGCTTTAATGACACTGTAAAACAGAGAAACACTTCACACAGGAAGCTTAAAAGCTTAGTAAGGTCGTCATATAATACACTTAACTTAATCATTCTAATTGTAACACCCCAAACCTGGCCCACGAGTCTTGACCGGATCTGGTATGTCACTACGGAAACCGTCCGAAAAAGATTTTAACTCAATGGTGAGAACATAAAATTTCGTTATCTTTTGTAAATCATTGTATGTTTAAAATCTTATAACCAAAACTTTGCTATTAAAAATTCCCAAATTTAAAACTTTAATATAAGTTCTTAAAATATAAGTTGCTAAAAATTAAAAACATTTCCAGATAATAATTGAGATATCAATCCAACTTAAACATATTAAAATACTCAAATACTTTAGGAGGCCCTTATTACAATAAATAATTAATCATGAGTACTTAATAATAATCTGAATAAAATAAATAAGATGTCTTCTGCATGGCCACCTTTGTATCCACTCCAGCCCGGTCCGATCATCTTATGTCACCTGCGATGTTGATAAAAATTGGGTGAGTCACACAGACTCAGTGTGTAATTAATCCACTGAATTCTACCCACATGTCAACCCACATATCATATCACAATTCAGATAGTAAGGCAACTTATTCACATAATTCCACATTTTGGGCTTGGCCCACATTGATACAACTTATCAGATAACAGGGTAATTAACCACATGATTTCCACATATCGGGCTTAGCCCATTTCCACACTGATTCACATTCAATTATTGGGCTTGGCCCATAACCACATCACTAACCACAATACCACACATAATCATGCAAAGTGCACCCAACCCAACCTAGGGTCCATCCGCTACACACCCCCGTATCCAGCCACCACACACCAGGGGATTATTAAATCACCCTCCCCTTTTCACTCCAATAGGGCAAATAATGCCGTCAACGATGTAGCGCGTAGCTAACATCAATCCACGATGAGGCACATAGCAACCCATCAAACCACGATATAGTACAGAGCCGATATCAACCACGATGAGGCACAGAGCTACTCATCATAATCCACAACGCGACCTCAGTCAGCGCCAATCCACGATGTAGCACAAGGCTAACATCAAACCACGTACTCGAAGTACACCCGTACCTTCTTTCATATTCATATCCCATCCCATGCACATGCAACACATAATAAAGACATAATAACATAATGCATGTACAAGTTATTTAGGCATTCAATCGTACTTTCATAGGCATACTCACATATACACATTAATAACCACATCTCATCAGATTCGATACTAACCTGGTTATCGACATACCCTTTAAGGGTGTCCATTTCACATTTACCACTACACTTGTTAGCACATACACATAACACATACAAATATAGTATATACCCAGAAAATAGTGGGCTAACCACATACCTGATTACTTAAAGTTCTATACTCTCGATCCCGATGCTATCACTAAGTGACACTACGGCTATCTGCCTATAGCTTTCCCCTGCTACTGGCCCACACCCCAGTGGCCAATCTCGTACCGCAGAAACAGATCTCCTCTTAAACTTTGGGATAGGGACTATCCCTTTACCTTTTTGACTGGTGTTCGCCTCCATCAACAATACTTAAATCAGAACACTCAATTAATCCTTAATGTCATAAGTTAAATATAACGAATCTTAGAACTTATTGAATAATCTTACCAAAACAAATTGAAATCCCGAAAGCTCCTCTTAATCACTGTCGATTTGCCCCTATACATCCATAGTCCAAATCGGTCAACACTATAAACATAATGGCCTATGGCCGAATATCACAGTCACCTTCTCTGCTTACCTAAATCTCGGGAACCACCTTTTGTCGAAATCCCTGCTAAACAACTGTTAGAATCGGTTACTAGCAAAATCCTAGGAGAATGGCCCTTGGCCGAATACCATGAATCACTTACTTTACTTACCGAAATCTCGAATCACCACTTAACTATGAAGCTATCGAAATCCCTGAGTGAAACCACATTAAAATCAGATTAAGCTTGAATCCATAGAAAATAACCCTTGGCCGAAACCCACATTGTTTACCTTAAGCACTTCAATCCCGAAAGACTCCTTTGATGCACCTTAACGCTAGCTACACACAATGAAAACACTTGATTATGGCCTATGAACATTTGGCCAACCTAGCCAAGGCCTAATCACATGATTTCGGCACACCAAATAAAGAGCTTAAAACTGATTGATAAAGAAGGAACACTTACCACCACCGTTTGCTTGAAGAGACTACAAGAGAATAGTTGACATCACCACCATAGGAGATTCGGCAATGATGACCAAAAGTAGAGAGGTTTCGGCTTAAAGGCTTGCGACAAAGAAAGAGAATAAGACCACTTGAAGATTCGACTATGGCTCCCACTGGAAGATGAAAATATTAGGCTATCACAAATGAATAGGTATCGGTTTAAGGCTACCAAAGAAATAAAAGAGATGTAGGATGAGAAAGGTGGATTCGGCCAAGAACAACTTGAGAAAGAAGAAGAAGAACACTAATGACCTTACGGGTCCTTGAAGTTTCGGTCACCAAAACAAAAGGAAAAGAAAGCCGAAACTAGATGGCTTAAGCACAAGAAGAAAACGGCACATAGAAAGAAAAGAAGAGACTAAATTTCGGCACAACTCCTTATTAAGCTTCAAAGCTGAAAATTCTACCCCAATGAGTCCTATTTTCGGCCACTAGCTCTTCCCATATCAAATCCCTTGAAAATCTCCTACTTTATCTCTTTAACATCCATTCAAAATAAATAAAATAAAAACAACAATTATCTTCCATTCTTTGTCGAAATTTAAAAAGAAAAACAAGTCTTTTATCCTCATCTTCTCAGAGTCCCTTGCCGTCCCATACTCCTCCTTCTCTTGACGTAAAAACAAAAGCCCATTTGCTTCCCACGTTGCTCGAACCTCCTTCCTTCCTCCCAGCTTATGGCGTCACACTCCAAGGCCCTAAATGGCGCCTTCAAGCCACTTTACCAAGCCCACTTTCATGTTCTAAAACCCTCACAAATTTTCATAAGGCCTCCTTGGCCTAGTTTCCCCTTTTAAACTTAAAATTCCATAATTTCTTGAGGCACTCCCTATGTCCTAGGGTTCTTAAAACACAACCAAACACACACTAGGCCAACCATCACTTGAATTATGCACTAGATGCATAACCCCTAAATCCCGGATGTTACAGTTCTACCCTCCTTAAAATAATTTCGTCCTCGAAATTACTTGACTAAACTAACGGTCATACAATCCTACTCACCACACTATGCTTATGCTGCGCACTCTGATCTTAATAAAACTACCACACTTTCTAGGCACAGTCTCTAAGTTCACATACAAGGCTCCCGGTACTTCACTAACAATACAAGAATAAGCTAACTCTACAACAAGCAAAGCAATAAAGGGTATTTCAAAAACAAAGAACTTACCCCCTATCACATCTGGCACATCTTCTCCCTTGCGACGTCTGATTGCCTAAACCCACCTTGGTTGTCTCGCTTCTGAACTTTCAGCACCTCTGCTTGGTGCTCTGTGCCCTCGGCCGGAACCCTTTGTCGCATGCGGACAATTCTTAACCAAATGAGCCTTAGATCCACACCGGAACATTCTTTATTATTTCCCCACCACTCTTCTGTGTGAGTTCTTCCACACCGAGCACAGGGACGACTCGGATTCTCAGCAACTGGCACAAGTACATGTACAGGGTTCTCGATTTTAGATTGTTTCTAAAAATTCCCAGATGACTCTGACGGTCCAAAACTCCTCTTATTCCGGTTCCTATTCTTTTCTCGATTCTGCCTCGTGGTCTCCTTTACCTCTTCAGCTATTCGAGCTTTCTCCACTAGAATAACAAATTCCCTTTCTCTCTGTAGAGCAATCAACAATCGTAGCTCAACCCGCAACCCATCCTCGAATTGGACAAACCTTTCATAATTCATAGCCACGATCCCCTTGGCGTACTGACTTAACCGCACAAATTTCGCTTCGTATTCTGCTACCGACAGACTCCCTTGTACCAGATTTAGAAATGCCTTCCTTTGCGAGTCTAAGTAACTGGCTCCTACATACTTCCCTTCAAACTTAACCTTAAAATAATCCCAATCCAATTGATCTGCCGTGACACCTTGCCTGATAGTGAGCCACCATCGATAAGCTTCATCCCGGAGCAACGAAACAGCACCTTTCAACTTTTCCTCAGCGGTACAGTCCAAATCATCCATTATCCTTTTGACTGCTTCCAACCAATACTCTGCTACGTTCGGAGCTACTCCGGACACTCCTCTAATAATTTCTGCTCCATTCGACCTCAGTTTTTTCGATACTGACTTTCGAGCTCCACTTCCCACACTAGCTCGTGCAACTTGTTGTAACACTCATAGCATAGCTTGCGATACTGCGTCATCCCTTCCTATCGGATCTTGTTCCTCCGCGCCCACTGCTGGCGGCGGTACATCGTTTTCTGACCCATGGCCAGACCCTACTGGTTCCGATAAAGTCAGTCGACCACGTCCTCTAGAACTCATTTCTAACGTCGCGATTTAATCTGATTAAAAATTTTATGCATTAGTAATTTGTTTCACTTGATTATCCGCGAACAAATTTTATGAAAAGAAGTTTTAGAAGTAGTTCTTTCGATCAATCAAAGTTTCCATCCAAATTCACTATTCTAATTAAGAGAATCAAATTCACATTCATCAATAGAGACACATTCATTCATCTACCATAGTCACCACACTACTATGGCATTTTATCCATTCCCAACCCAAGGGTAATTTCGTCATTTGTCCTATAGGGGTATTTTAGTCATAAATCAGGGTCAATTTTTTTTTTTTTGAGAATCTTATTAGATCAAAGGTACTTTGAAATTTTCGAAACTCGAGGGTACTTTTGAAAATTTTCTCAAATCTAAGATAGGGCAGAAATTTTGGAAACCGGGGTCATTTTGGTAATTTTGTAAGTCAGGGATATTTTTCGTAAATTTTTCAAATCAGGGTATCTTGATATTTCGCAAAACAGAGGTTTCCGATATTTTGGCAAAGTAAGAAAAATTTTTAGTAAAACCGAGGGTAATATGGTAATTTTAGAAACCAAGGTCATTTTAGTAATTTTACAACCAAGGGTATTTGGGTAATTTTGTAAATTGGGAATATTTTCGAAAAATTTTCAGAATAAATTTTGCTACCAACCAGAGGAGAAATTTTAATAATTGCAACACTAGGGTTTTTATAAAACAATATGGCTTGTCCCTTTCGAGTTTTAATTATCGGGTTTAGCCCGTGAATAAGTCCTCTTGATTAGGGTGAACTGTAGCTACGCACAAGGTAGGATTCGAGTAAAGAGGAGGTGAGTCACTAGAACTACTTAAGTACCAAGCTCTTACTGAATCCACTCCTAGACATGCGCATAATGGTTGCCACACCCTAGCTCGGCGACTTAGTCACAGGTTTATTTAGTGGTTCTTAAGTCTTATGCATTCTGTATTGGAGTTGACTAGTCCTAGGGTTCAATAGCCCTAATCTACTAATCTACGTTCCCATAAAGCCCATACAGTTCACATATTCAAATCACTTCAGAAGTCAGAAGTACTTACCTGGTGGACTTTGGGCCGGTAGATACAGGTGCCATGCTAGAATAACCTGAAATAAAAGGTCATATTTTTGAAAAGCCCATATTCGAAAAATGTTTTTGGACCCAAAATCCTCAAAGCCGAGTTTTGAACCGGGCTCTGATACCAAATTGTAACACCCCAAACCCGACCCACGAGTATTGACTGGATCTGGTATGTCACTACGAAAACCGTCCGAAAAAGATTTTAACTCAATGGCGAGAACATAAAATTTCGTTATCTTTTGTAAATCATTGTATGTTTAAAATCTTATAACCAAAACTTTGTTATTAAAAATTCCTGAATTTAAAACTTTAATATAAGTTCTTAAAATATAAGTTGCTAAAAATTAAAAACATTTCCAGATAATAATTGAGATATCAATCCAACTTAAACATATTAAAATACTCAAATACTTTAGGAGGCCCTTATTACAATAAATAATTAATCATGAGTACATAATAATAATCTGAATAAAATAAATAAGATGTCTTCTGAATGGCCACCTTTGTATCCACTCCAGCCCGGTCCGATCATCTTATGTCACCTGCGATGTTGATAAAAATTGGGTGAGTCACACAGACTCAGTGTGTAATTAATTCACTGAATTCTACCCACATGTCAACCCACATATCATATCACAATTCAGATAGTAAGGCAACTTATTCACATAATTCCACATTTTGGGCTTGGCCCACATTGATACAACTTATCAGATAACAGGGTAATTAACCACATGATTTCCACATATCGGGCTTAGCCCATTTCCACACTGATTCACATTCAATTATTGGGCTTGGCCCATAACCACATCACTAACCACAATACCACACATAATCATGCAAAGTGCACCCAACCCAACCTAGGGTCCATCCGCTACACACCCCCGTATCCAGCCACCACACACTAGGGGATTATTAAATCACCCTCCCCTTTTCACTCCAATAGGGCAAATAATGCCGTCAACGATGTAGCGCGTAGCTAACACCAATCCACGATGAGGCACATAGCAACCCATCAAACCACGATATAGTACAGAGCCGATATCAACCACGATGAGGCACAGAGCTACTCATCAAGCCACGTGAACTTAATCATAATTAATCCACAACGCGACCTCAGTCAGCGCCAATCCACGATGTAGCACAAGGGACACGCCCGTGTAGATTTATTTCTCAATTCGAACCTACAGGGGTTTTCACACGGCCTGACACATGACCGTGTCCCTCACATGGCCATGACACGCTCGTGTCTTAGCCCCTGTGCAGAAACCTTGACATTTTTTTTCTGATATCATCAACTTAATAAGGTCACACAGCCAAGGCACACGCCCGTGTCCTTAGACAGTGTGGCGAATTAAATTCCTAAATTTAGGTGCAGACTTCACATGGCCTGGGCACACGCCCATGTCCTATGGCCGTGTCCTCCACACAGTATGACATACGGCCAAACCACATGCCCGTGGGGAAGACTGCGTGTCACACACGGCCTAGACACATGTCTGTGTGTCTACCCGTGTGGATAAGAACAAGGCTATTTACCAAACCCTTTCTACCACCCTTACTTGCACCATCATAAACTACAACAAACAACCTATTGATTCATGCATAACTATACCATTTACTCAACCATGCAACTCCCATATTCATGAAAAACATCATCATTTCATATATTAATAAGAAATAGCCATCAACTATGACCTTATAGAAAAGAAATCATCTTCAAATGAGCCAACACATTTGGCCAAAACAATATGACATTCGATAAACACTAAGTCCCTATACATGCCATGCTCAAAATGCTAAATCTAACTATACCAAAATCCGTGGATAGTGTGGGTGATCCTCTGACGGTCTCCGTATCCCGAGCTGGCTCTTCGACACTATAAAACAAGGGAAAAGTGTAGGGAGTAAGCTTTAAGCTTAGTAAGTCTATATGTAAACAATAAACATCATACCATATACTTATCAATCAAGATCATTACATACTAATCAAGAACAAATTTAAATCCTCATAATTGTACTTACTCATTTCAAATCTTACCACATCCCAAACACATATCACAAAACATTCCTCACATTTACATGCACTTATACCCTGCACTTATCACCACAAAGCCACACGTAATTTTACTTAGTCAAAGCTTCTCGATGAACACTTTGGAATAATATCAAATACACGGTGGTTTCGCACACAGCCCACCATTAATAAATAACATGGTGGTATTGCACACAGCCACCAATAATAAATAACACGGGGGTATCGCACACAGTCCACCAATAATCACATATTCACAGTGGTATCGCACACAGTCCACCAATAATCACATGATCATGAATGTTTATCCATATCATTTTTCCTATTCCGAAGGTTCATCCGAGAATCTCCTTACTTTCTATCATTCTACTAGATATCAATAATATTCATTCACATTTCACACAATGCATTGATATACAAAAACATAAGTAAATAGGATGTATCATTCACACATAAACTTACCTCGATACAAAATATTTCAATTTGCAATTTAGTCTGAAACCTTGCCTTTTCCTCGGTCAAGGTTGATTCCACGTTCTTCTTGATCTATAATGACATATTTAACTTATTAAATCACCACATCAATCAAAGTATTTCAAAATTTCTATTTTGAAAAAATTATTGTTTTGCCCTTAAACTTTCACATAATTATGATTTTGCCCCTAGGCTCGTAAAATGATTCTCATCAAATTTTCTCCTCTAACAAGCTTATCTAAACATTTATTACTCTTATAGCAACTCACAAAACCAATTATTTCACACATTTACCACCTATTTTACTACCTTTACAAAAAAAGGTCTTTTTTAGGTGTTTTCATGGAAGCTCCTTTCACAAAAGTTATTTATTTAACAGCCAAGTTTCATTTTCTTCCATAAAATTCAAAAATAAACATGAATTCTATCATGGCAAAACCCTAGACTCACTACCATTTTGCAAAATAATCCCCATATTAGTTAGATTATGCTACAAGGATCCCAAAAGTACAAAAATTATCAGAAAACCAACCAAAATCAGTTACTTCCAAGGAGGATAAGTTGCTGAAAGTTTCAAGCTTCCAAACTCCTATTCTTGTTGGTATTTTTGGTGAGGAAGAAGGTGATAGGAAAAAGGTGATAGCTTTTTATGTTTTATTTTATTTTATTCCATTAAGTCACCTAATCCACCAAATCTTGACCAAACTAAAATTTCTTGTCCCTATGGCCGGCTATTAACCTTAGAAAGGTCTAATTGCACCTTAAAGACCTCCAATTTAAAGTTCTATAGCTTGACACCTCTAGCTAGTAAAATAAAACTTTTGTACTTTATGCGATTTAGTCCTTTTTTGCGATTTAGTCCTTTTTCGCAATTAAGCATACAATCACCAAAATTAATGCACCAAAATTTTCATGCACTCATATAATCATGCTATAACACATAAAATAATATTAAAATAATTTCTCTGACCTCGAATTAGTGGTTTCGAAATCACTATTTTGACTAGCCCCAAAATCTAGCTGTTACATGTATGCTAGTGAAACTAGGCAAATAATGCATATTTGAATTTGGTTATTTTGATGGTTTGTGTGAGTGAGTTTTGGTACGATATTGAATAGTAAATGATGTGTGGCTTGCTGTTGTTGGTATAGAATTAGCATGAATTAAGCTTGGATTGAGATTGGATTAAATATCTATTTATGCCTTGTTGGGTGCCTTTATGAATTGGTGTAGGTATACCCAAATGTGGGTGGCAAAATGGCTTGGTAAATAGCCTATTTTTGTCCACATAGACAGAGGCACAGACGTGTGTGTTAGCTATGTGTGACACACGATCGAGTTACATAGCCGTGGGTCCTCTGGTGTTGAATTAAAAATCAAGTCAATATGCTCCACATGGCCCAGCACATGGGTGTGTGACTTGGCCATGTGGCCTAAGTCAATATACCCTACAGGTTTGGCATGGCTTGGCACACAAGCGTGTGAGGCCATTTCAAAAGGGCACACGGGCTGGTCATACGGGCGTGTGGTTGGCCGTGTGACCCAAGTCAGAGAGTTACACGGGGTTGGACACAGGTTGGGACACGGCCATGTGATTCCATTTCGAATGTCCACACGGCTGGTGAGACGGGCATGTGACCCAAATCCTGATGATGTCCTAATGTGTGAAGTAGTTCTCTCAAGATAAATTGATTTTTTTTCTTTTCTATGTTTTCCCTTTGCTTTTGATATGTTAATGAATCTACAGAGTAGGGAATACAAATATAATAGACAAACTTTTGACCAAAAAGCACGATTAATGACTGAAAAATATGCCAAGGTTGGAGTTGGAGAAAGTAGTTATAGCTATCAATGCACTGAAACTAAAGTTGATTCAACGATGGTATTAGCAGTTGATTTATTTGATTTATTTTATGTTTTTTTTATTCAATATTGTTCATACTTCTTAATTTCTTCCTATAAAGAAATCATACCCTCTTTTATTTTACATACAATCAAAATGTTGGTGCTAACATTATTGCATCAGTTAGAATTATATATGGAGGTATTTATTTTTATTTCTTAAACTATTGATCTTATTCAAGTGGTTTTAAGGAAATATAGCACATCTTGTGTTAACATGTAAATGTGTTATAACTATAAAAAAAATTTAAAAAAAACTGCTTGTATAATTCCTATCTTCTAAATAGTATTTCACCATTCATGCTGGATTTTATTATTTAATAGTATCATTCTAAAAAAGTTAAAAACCTTTGCTTGGTTCTCCATGAGCTTTCAATTCTTGGGTTAAACTTTTTTTTTTTTTATATTTGTTAAACCGGATTGAATCTGATTTTGCATCCATTGCAAATTTAATGTAGGATCTGTAAATGGAGCAAACTGCAAGGAATTGGCTGGACAACCATATGTGGATGACTTTTTGGTTGATGGATTTTCTCTGAAGGATAGTAACTGTGTTTCTTTGCTTGTATCATTTGATGCCTTTTCTTCAGATTGTGCATAGCTATTCCTAATTTGTACTTTTGTTTTTACTTTTTCTCAATCAGCCTGAGTTCGTGGATATTATCAAGTTGACCATTCTGGAAAAGAATTGAAGTTCAACATAAACAACCTTGTGGGAAACTTTAGTTTTGTAGTTTGTGGTGTCTCCTTAGAAAAGGAGGAGGATATCAAGGTTTTGAGAGTGCAAAAATAACCCAATCTCCATGAACACTGTAGCCATTTGTAGATTACTTTTTTTGTTTGTTTACTTTTTTATATTGGGTTGAATGCTTGTGGTACACATTTCGGCTAAATGTTAGTGTATTTTAATTGTTGGATTGATTTTTGTAGTGAATAATCAACCTTTATTTTTATTTTTATTTTATATTTTTTAGTTGTATTTAAAGCACAATTTTTATCATTATTCACTGTAAATGTTTATGAAAATATATTAATATTGAAATAAAAAAAATTGCCATAGATGTGTCTATCCCAACCTTTTAAGGTTGTCTTAGATGGGTCTATCCCAACCTTTTAAAGGTTATCTTAGACGGGTCTATCCTAGCCTTTTTAAAATTGCATTAGACGGGTCTATCCTAACCATTTCTAAAGGTCGGGCTTGACTAGGTTTTTACCAACCCTTCAATAAAGATTGGCTTATATTGAATTATGCTGATGCTTTTTCAAAAGCGTCATGGCATCTATTCCAACGACACTATAGACGATGTTTTCAGAATCGTCAGGAGAAACGTCGGGATAACTTATGCCAACCTTTTTTGCGTCATCGTAAGTCAAAAAAAGTGTTGCGATAGGCCTGTTTTGTTGTAGTGTATATATTACTAATTTTTTTCCTATTTATCCCATTAAAATGCATAAAATAAAATTTTATTTTAATGCCAAAACCTCCCCGACAATGGTGCCAACAACTTGACCATTGCTAGACACATGCAAATGTCTAGATTGAAAATGCTGCAGTAAAAATATAATAAAATTAAGTAGCAGTGTTTACAGGCATACAGGTCAAATTGTAATATATTAAAGTGCTACAATAGAACACTCAGGGAAATATTCCAATGATAGTACCCAAGGGAGGTTGAATTAAACTAAAATTAGTTTTCTACACTAACAGGGCTAAACAATAGTAATCTAAAATTATATTACGAAAAAGCAAAATAAAAATAATTAATTGAAATAACATAAATGAACTAAAATAAATTACAATAAATTTAACAATTGAAATTAATCCAATTAAGCATGTAGAAGATTAACTCACTTCAGTATTTCTAATTAATTTCAGAACTAGGGTTTTATCGAGTTAGCTATTAATTAACCAGTTATTAACTCTGGGACTCTAACTAATTAACTAATCGACCAATACATGCTTATCTCTTGAGCTCACTTTCTTGACCAGGGTAAATTATGATTTACTCGGTAAACTTATCTCTCGATCTCGTTTATCCTAAATTACTTCCTAGGGTCGTTACTTAGGGTTTAATCGCACATAATTTAAACTAAATAACTCAGACTCAAACCCTAATTCTTCCATTGATTATTCACACAATAGTAATCTAAAATTATATTACGAAAAGGCAAAATAAAAATAATTAATTGAAATAACATAAATGAACTAAAATAAATTACAATAAATTTAACAATCAAAATTAATCCAATTAGGCATGTAGAAGATTAACTCACTTCAGTGTTTCTAATTAATTTCAGAACTAGGGTTTTATCGAGTTAGCTATTAATTAACCAGTTATTACCTTTGGGACTCTAACTAATTAACTAATCGACCAATACACGCTTATCTCCCGAGCTCACTTTCTTGACCAAGGTAAATTATGATTTACTCGGTAAACTTATTTCTCGATCTCGTTTATCCTAAATTACTTCCTAGGGTCGTTAATCCTAGGGTTTAATCGCACATAATTTAAACTAAATAACTTAGACTCAAACCCTAATTCTTCCATTGATTATTCACACATCCACTCATTAATCTTCATAAGGAAACTAGCCAATCATGGATCTAGATACAATTATCCCTAATTTCATATTTAAAGGGAATAAGAGAATAAATATGTTTCAATGTCGATTTGTGTACGAAAGCTGAATTTCCTTTGACAGTTACGAAGATAATTCTGATTGCAATTGAAAATAGCAAAGAAATAAATAAAAACTAATTAATTAAAGACTTGAAACAAAATCAAATCCAAGTTGAACAAAGAACAAAATTTGTTTAGGACTAAACTAAAATACGATAAATCCTAAAAATAAAAACCTAAACCTAAACTAAGTGGCTCACTTGGTCAAGCCTCCTAAAGTGAGGCTAAACACTCCTATTTATAGTCTAAAAATTTCTGACCTAATTAGGTTAATTACAGTCTTCAAAACAAATAATTATTGGTTGTGCAAACTAAAACACCGTTGATTAATTTATGTATGTTCATCGTCCAATGTCGCAACACTACCTTTTGAATCTGAATTATTTGACTTTGAAGTCCGATGTTGCGGCACCACAGCCCAGTGTCGCCATGCCATTGTCGTCCCTCGCGTTCTCAGCCCAAAATCAGTGTCTTGCACACTTGAGTAGCTCGTTAGTTCTTCCCTAGGCCTGTATTGGCCCATTAGGTCATCATATGGCTAAAAATTGCATAAAAACGTTTATTTTGCGAAAATTAAATTTAAACCGATAAAAATCGAAAATGTAATAAAAGCATATAAAACAGCTCGAAAATAAGCTCATTAAATGTCGAAAAGACTTTAACTTACCACAACGAATTGTGGTAGATCAGTGGAAAATTTAATTCTCTCTATAACTGGAAACTATAAACTTTACCCAAAAATAGAATTTATTCTATAATATAAATTCCCACTATTTTTTAATAGAATAACGACACTCAGTAATTCAGTAAATAGTTTAATTCATAGTTCCTATTTATAGAGAAACGATACGAGAGTTTTGTTTGAATAAAAAATAACTAAATAATATTATTTTAATAGAAAATATAAGTTCTACTCTTAAGTAAAACACATAAGGGGCGATGACATCCCTAGGGAACACTACGATTTGTCACCCTCATGCTTTAACCAGGCCTATTTTGACCTTTCATGTATTGAATACTATTATATGTGTTACCTAGACATTTATCTAACACTTATAATTTATTCAACCCAATAATTATTTCTTATTTCCTAAAATATTATTTATTTAATAAATTAATTTAGTTATTTAACAAAATTAATTTCTCAAGTAAATTAACTTGTCAACCCAATTCTAATTTCGTTAAAGCCATGTCAACTTTACCGTATACAATCCAAGAGTAAATATATTTAACTATATTATTATTTATAATGACTAATTAATTTAATTCTTACATCAAACTTCAATTATTTAATTAAAATTAATTAGATAATAAATTGAAGAAATTAAATTAATTCCTAAGTCATCTTTTGTATTTAGCGAGAAAACACATTTATTGTGGATAGTGATACATGTGATCCATTTCTCTTACTTCATCACATTCATTCCATATTATTGGTTGTACATTCAATTCATTTTTTTGTTATCTCGAGCTAGCGAAGAGACTAATTGGACATATATAATTAGGGCTCAAATAATTTGTAATTAAGTTTCGACTTTTCACCTACTAATTACAACATTATTTAATTATGGAGTAATTCCAATAAAAAACCACAACTGAACTCTCCCTTATTATATACCATAACGAGAACTGTTCACTTAGTACTCGTCCAATGACCTTGTCATAAGTGTGTTACCCTTATGGGATATCCTTAATTGTTTTAGGTTAAATTTATTCTCTCAATATGATCATATTTTATCTTTCGGTAATCATTGCATCTTCCTTAATGAAAAGTCAATTACTAACAAATAATAGTTAAATCATTTATCTCTAAAACAAATGACTAGTGGCCATATTACTTTCAACTATCATGTAATGTTGATGTGATGAGATGATATCATTTACCCTTTATTAGGCTATAAATTTCACTATTGTAGAATGATGCTATATCATGCAAAAGTCGTATACCCAACATGTCCAATAATTATAATTAATGTTTACCCTTTAAACAATGTTAATGTCAACCGCACAAAGAATAAGTTGATTACTTTTTTAAGTCTTGATTAAATTAGTGAATGATAAAAAGTTTTTTTTTTAACAATCTCATTATAAATTCTAATCATATCTACCTTTTTTTAACACAATACTTAGAACTACCTATAGTTACTCTCAACTCATAAATAGTAAGATAATGCGTTTCAACGCACTTAAACTCATATTCTCTTGCATTGCCAACAATGTTAATGCCAATCGAACTAATATTCAATCAACATTGGTTACAATTGTTTCCTTAGACATAGAATATTAATAAAAATATACATAAATTATAAATGCTGAAGCACATTATAATTAAGGAATCCAGTTAATATGAGAAAGAAGGGGAAAAAAATCAATGAGATTTAGGGATCCATTGATCTCCTTGGATGAAATTCTGAACCGAATACGCAGGTACGTGCTGCGATGGAATTTGGGTACTCCATGGAACTCTCTTGGACACATCAGATCCTGGTCCCGAATTCCTAAACTCTCCATAGAAAACTGTTTTCAGCCCAACGTCGCCACTCCATGGCATCCATCCATCTGGACTGATAATCTTCTCCATTTTACAGTTTATAAAAATCGTCCTTGAATATTCCTTCCATGGCCTTCCCAAATAATTCTTGTGCACTTCCGGATTCTTCTTGTAGTATCTCATGTACTCTTCAGTTCCATTGATTACGCAGTTATGGAAGACGAGGCCAGTTGATTGAGCCGGATCAGTTCTGCCATGGGCCGTCACGGCATTGTTCTCACTGCTTTCTGGATTTGTCTGTCGAGGACCGACCAATATTTCACAGTCCTGGAACACTGATGCGGAGTTTCCGAAGATGAAGTCGACGTTGCCTTGGATGCGGCAGTTTTTGTAGAATTGACGGAGTGACTGAGCGTACAGAGTATCTTGATTGCCTAGGAATTCACAGTTCTCAATGACGGAATGGTCGCTGTCTGATCTGAAAGCCACTGCTTGGTGGGCATCGGAGCCTGCTGTGTTCCTGATTGTCAGCCCGCTCGCCATAAAACCATCCCCAAGTACTCCTGCAACACATCAAAACCATATGCATAGCAATTTTCATTACAAAATAAAATAAAATCTAAGAAGACAGAGTGCAAACTTTGACTCTCATGTGGCAGTGCATAGGATAGAAGAGAAATTTTAAACACAATTTAGATAGTGAAATTAATGGCACATGCACGACAAACACCTTTACAAATTCCAAACAGAAATTAACCATTGTCTAGAAAAAGGAACCTAAACCGTGTGGTTGGCTGGTTTTGCAGAAAAGTTCAGGGTCAAAGTAAAACCAATTCATGTTGAATGAGATTTTTGCTAAAGTCAACACTTGTCCAGTATAGACATTACTGACTACTGCTACTGTTAAACTTTTATTTTCGTGTTCAATTTTTTCTTTAGTTTTTAAAATAAATATTAATTATAACCATTAAACATAAATAAAAAATAAAATACAATCCGAAACTCGAAAATCAAAACACCAAAACTTTAAATCCATAAATCGAAACTCAAAAACCAAAATTTAAAAATTTAAATTTGAATTTTGAAACCTAAAATTCAAAAAAAAAAGTAAAATAATCATAATTAATATTTAATTATGTTTAATAAAATTTATGGTATTTATTTTCAAGTCCTTCAATTTTTTTTACACCAACGATAATGTGTTATTTTATTATTAATTGATGGTGTATAAGACCTATACATCATAGTGTATTAAATATTAATTCAATCTTATATCCAAAGTGCACAAAACAATATATCATCTATTTATATATATACACAATTAGCAATGTGAGATGTGATATTTGTATCTATAAAATTTATTAGAATGTATAATTATAATATATACTACAAATTTTATCACACACGTATGCGTATGAAACCCACGTATATATTAAGAATATAAGTGTGCATTTAAAAATAACATATAATAAATAGTTAATGTGTAATGTTTGAAACTAACACATGCAATATGTATACTATTAAAATGAAAAAATAAATTAAATTGTGACTAAAACAAAATATAAACATATCATATTAAGAATATTAACTGCTTTACAATTGTTTATTCATCAATCTTGAGTTAATGTCGAAATAACTTTGTAATACTAATTCAATCACATAATCAATATATACAGTTTATGCATGTACTAAAATATGTATAATAGCATTAAAAAGTAAAACTATATTTCAAGATGAAGTTTTGGTTCAATGGCAAAATAAAAATTTTATTGATTCGGTTATTATAAATTCAAATATCACTATATACATATTATTTATTGATTTTTTTAATTAAAATAAATAAATTATCTTTAAATAATAGAAATTATATTAATTAAAAAAGAAAATTTTAGTAATCTTCCCAATCAAATTGATGTTTGGTTGACTTATGGCATTAACTCAATTAAAAATTTAAATAATAGTATAAATACATAAATATGTATATAAAAACTATTTATTAAATGAATAAGTATAAATATTAAATTTAACGATTGAGTATTAATTTAATTTATATTATTATTGTTTCAAGAAGATAATGGATTTGAAGTTATGAATAGATTAAGAATTATATAAAATATTTATAATACTAAACTTTAAAAATGATATAGACCTAACATGTATAGGTAGACATATTTGCATTAATACCCATTTAAGACATAATTATAATGACTTAAAAGTACTTTTATCCTATAAAACATATGAAAAAAGAATTTTTGACTTAAAATAAAATTGGTCTCTAAACTATACTGCTTTATTTAGGTATTTAATTTTTTTTGTAAATAGTATTTAAACTCTTTTATTTATTATCAGTTTTAGTCTAACCATTATTTTCAGTTAAAAAAAAACCCATTTGATCAACCGTATTGCGCCATTTGGCATTTTTCTAATTATATAAAAATTCTTGTATTCAATATTAAATAAAAATTAAATAAAATATTATTTAATATTATGTTTTTTCACTCTGTCCCATTCATCTATATCTTCATCATATTCTTTTCCAATTCTTGTATTTTCATCTCCCTTTTTGGTTTTCTACATTTACCTTTTACAACCAAAATTCTAAACGTTAACGAACTAAACAAATCATTTAACCTTTAACCTGCGTTGCTCATGAATGTTTCAAAGTAAAAGTTATGAGGTTTGCGACCCAATTCTCTACTGCAACTTTCCTTTTTTTTTTTCTTTTAGTTTTCCTCGAAATTTTGACAACCCCATTTTAATCAAGTTTGTGAAAATCTTTGGTGGAAGATTAGGAAATTTGAGTTATATTTGAAAATTAGATAGCGATTCAGCTATGGGTGCAACCATAATTACCAAACCAAATATTCTATTGCCACAATCACAATAAACTATCAGGCATAGATACAAGCCCTATAATGGATAAAATGAAGATACAAGGGAGAAGATTCTGGCGAGAAGGAAGACTGGTGGCTAGGTTGTTTTGCAGAAGAAGATAATATTATATTTTTGAAAAATGAAAGAAAAAGAAAGGAAAAATAATTTAAATTATTTTTTGTTAATATTAAACTTAATTTTTTTTATTAAAATGCCATCTGACACAAAATGATTGGTTGAGAATTTCTTTTTTACTGGAACTAAACAACCTATATTTTTTATTAATAATTTAATTTTTGTAACGATATTTTAGATACCATTTTTAAAAAAAAAATTAAATACTTAAGTGGTAATTTTTTTTTTTTAGAATTAAGATAACTTTTGTGGTTGACTGATGGTGTGGGTAAAATTTCTTTTATTTTAATTGGTTAAATCCTATATTTATGGTTGAATGTAATAAATTAAGAAATTTAATACTATTTTCTTTCTCACTAATAATTTTATTTTTCAAAAATAGAAACTAGAAAATGTGAAGTAAAAGGAGAGGACTCACCGACTGTAGCAGAATTATAGGTATTCATTCCAGGCTGGTGAGCATTTAAAGCGCCGGTAATAATGGTTTTGCCCATCCCTTCCCCCAAAAACACTACATTTTTCTTCTCAAACGGGACCCTAACAGTTTCTTCGTACACCCCTTTCCTTATTTTTATCACATATTGATCCCTCCCCTTTTTGTTATTAGGTGCAGCATCTACTGCCTCTTGCACCGTCTTGTAACACTTTCTATGGTTTTTACACACCGTTACATCCACCTTCAAATTTGACGGGAAACCTCCATTAAATCTTAACTCCAACTTCCCACCCGACCCCTTCTCATAAAACCCGTCCCGTTCTGTTTTGGGCGGGGTCCATAAGGTGGTGTCCTCCCCGTAATTATCATAGGCCACCATCATGCTTAATGCGTTGCTGCTATGATGTACTAGAGAGTCCAAAAACAACATGGTGTCAACAACCAATTTGGTGTCATTTACGTACTTGAGCGCCCCCCAACAATTTTGTTGGTAGCCAAGAGCCGCGCTCATCCATGCACGGGCATCTTTTATATTCCCATGTGTTAACGCATAATGGGCTGATCTGATGCGGTAGCTTGAGTAAGAAAGGATATCCAAACAGATGGTGGCGATATTGGTGCGGTTAAGGTTTCCCTTGGAGGTGTCAAGGATGGATTTTACCATGGATTGTCCAGTTTTGAGGTTGTGGTCAGAGACAGAAATGGTGGATTGGATGATTTGAAGGGAGGTTGTGTTGGGAGGGAGGTGGGATAATTGTGTTAGGGAGGTTTCACAGAGTTCCGGGAAGCGGGTGGCCTGACATGCATGGTAGATTTGAGATGGAGTTGATTTTTCATGGTCGTGATGAGCGGAAGAAAAAATGGCTAAGAAAATGACATGGGAAACGGGAAGAAAAATATGAACAATGGACATTTTAAAAAATAAAATCATAAGGGAGGATATTTTAAAAGATCGTAATAGCAGCTATGGAACATAGATCCTGGAAGATAAATATCAAAGCACTTAACCTTCAAGGACGAGGAAGAGTTGGTTTTGAGGTAAGCTTTTATGGAGGATTTTTTTAGGATTTAGTTACGGTAGGTGGCGAAGATGTAGGCATGTCTTTAAGAGTATATGACATTTTAATGGTCTAATTATCCTCATCCCTGTACCTCTCATTAAATTTCAGAAATTTAGAGCTATTTTTATTTAATGATTGAAATTCAATCCTCAACGCCTCACATTATTTTCCCCAAATTGGATTATGTTTTTTATTTAAATTGCTCATGTGACCAATTTTAAGATGCGTGCACATGACAAGTTTTTTATTTAAAATATACTATATTATTTAATTTAATGAAATTTCTTTGATGATATTATCAAATAAATTTCATTTTATTAAAAAAAATAAAAAGATTAAAATTTTCAGATTAAAAATAAATTAACTAAATTTCAAATACATTAAGAATATAAAGATTAGGAGCGTATTAAACCTATTCTAAATTACTAAATAAAAACCCTTCAGTTATTTATTTTTTATTTTACTCAAATAAATGCTAAAATTTTATTTTTGAAATGAAATAAATTTATATAATAAGAGTCACAAATAAAAAATTTAAATGAATTACATCATACACACCATAATGAAAATTTGTACAATAAATATATTTATTAAAAGTTTATGAAAGAATTAAATGATGCTTCAATTTAAATGGTAGAATTGAAAACTTGATATTTTTATTATACTTAGTTCAAATATTATAATGCGTATAATTTTATTAATTTATAAAAATAAAAATAAAAATAAAAATATATATATCATTATTATAATATAACATCTTTTCCAAAAATAATAGATTTCTCAAGTTGAGGTTTGATTATAGTAAAAAAAATATATATAACAAATTATTTAATTAATTTCATAAAAGTGAAGAGGGGTTTTTTTTTTTTTTTAAGTGGAGGTGGAGGAGGAGGACGCACTTAGGGTCAGTTTGGAATGCTGTGAAAAAGTGCTTTTGAGAAATTTAAGTGTTTGGTATTGCTGTCAAAAAGTACTTTTGAGAAGTAAAATATCTATTTTAGACATGATATTATAAAGTAACAAATATGTATTTATATAATGTTTAAATTAGTTAATATTATGATATTTTAGCAAAAATATAAAAAATAATTTATTATAATTTATTGTTAATATTTTAATATATAATATTAATTTTAAATATTTCTAAGTAATTAATATTAATTATTTATTAAATTTAATTAGAATATATAAACTATATTTAAATATTTAAATATAATAATTAAATATTTGTAATTAGATATTGACACAATTGTATTATTTTAAAAATTATTTTTTATTTTTAATGCTTTTAACACATTTGTAAAACTCATATTAGATATTAATATAACATAGAAAACATAAACGTAACAAATTAAAATATTACATATATTTGGATTAAAGTTTCAAAAAGGGATAATATTTATATACCAAATATAAATACTAAAAATTTTACAATAGCATTTACAATTTAAAGTAAATTCATTAAACTGGAAGCTATAGCATCTCTTGTTAATTCCATTTCAAAACCACTTGACTTGCTTGATTCACCGTCATCATCACCACCACCATCATCGTCGTCCTCATTATCACTTTCTCGACCATGCGCATTTTCTGAATCAATAGTATTCTCATATGCCAAGTTAATATCTTCATATTCCATAAAATCTGCATCATTTCAACCGACATGTTTTCGGATAAAATTGTGTATCGTCATTGTATCAACAACGATCATCGTTTGCTTTTCAAAACTATAACTTGGCATATCCCTTAAAATGGCCCATTTTTTTTCAAAACACCAAAAGTTCGTTCAATCACACTATGTAATGATGAATGTGAATGATTGAATATCTCTTCTTTACCAGATACTGGTCTACCTCTACGAAAGTCAGGTAAATAATATCGCTGACCTCTATATGGTCCAAGATAACCTTTCATTTGAGGATATCCAGAATCAACAAGATAATATTTTCCTACATGTCATAATATAACAAACAATTAGTTCAATAATTTTCTTAATAAAAATTATCAATTAAAGAACTTATACTTTATTTTTTTTAAAATCACATATAAATAAAATATCTAACCATTTGGTTGGTGCGGAAATTTGTCTTTTGGATCTCGAATTGCATCAAGAAATATTCTAGTATCATGTGTCGATCTTTCCCATCCAGCCATGACAAAGGTGAAACACATATTAAAATCACATACTGCCATAACATTTTGAGTAGGGATACATTTTCTTCCAATATAAGGAATTTGTTCATTTGGTGGAAGAATAGCGGCAATATGAGTACCATCAATTGCACCTATGCGAAGAATAGCGGCAATATGAGTACCATCAATTGCACCTATGCAATCCTGAACAAATAATCATATTAGTCTCGTGCATATTTTTAGCCGACCAAAAATATTAAAAATATAATAAGATAAAATTAAATTTTAACCTTAAAATGCGGCATATATCTAGAATCATTACGTATTTGTTGGGTATTGAGCTAAAAAAGGATCTTGGGTGCAATTAGATCAGTGGCCATCCTTGAAACTTTCTCAAGCACAATTGCAAAGTATCGACTTATTGTTGATCCAGACCTTTGAAATCTTTCTCGACATTGGGAAACTTTTGCACCGGTGCCCAAGATGTATAAAAAAATTCCCAACATTTCACTAGAAGATATGTTTCTTGAAGTTTGGAAGTTGTATCTTGTCTGCAAAACTCTCAATAAACTTGTGAATACCATTTTAGACATCCTAAAATTAATCATACAACGTGATTCGTGACCGTCAAGGATCTCTCGGATCCATGTCTCACCTGACTGTTTTGAATTCATGCATGGTTGCTTCAATATATATTTCTTGTGATATAATTGCACGGAAGAAGATGCAATAGCAAATAATCGGTTAAAACATTCCATGCGTTGTAAAATCTCTTTCTTTTCCCTTTCATCATCACTTTCATCACCGCTGTAATTCTCAACTATACTCATCACCTGTGAAAAAATTTGAACATCCAAAATCATATATAAACAATTATTGATAAAACTAATTTAGCATAAATAAGTAGAACATAAATTCAATATCCAAAGACCAAATATAAACAACTATTAATAAAAGTAGATTACACATAAACAAGTAGAACATAAATTCAATATCCAAAAACCAAACATAAACAGCCATTGATAAAACATAAATTCAATATCCAAAAACCAAACATAAATAACTATTGATAAAACTAGTTTAGCATTTTTTTTAGTCACACAATAGATATCTCTAAACACTAGAAGATCAGAAAATTTTCAACTATCCTCCATTTCCGTCTTAAGCCACAAAGCTCTAATCTTGGGATTAATTGATAAAAACATAATTCGCTTGTCCTTATTGAGCAATAATCTAAGTGCGAAAAAGTATAGCGGACTAGCTTCTGGAACTTCTTCCGACATGCTGTCGAGCACTTTGACTGCTTCTGGAATACCATATGGATCCATAACAGGAGTCAAACTAGATGTGGCTTGACTCATATTGTCAGCTGCATTGCATAATTTTTCTATTTGACTGGACAATCTTGCAGCCCCTCCAATTTGCTTTGAGGATTTCTTTCTTCCAGTTTTAAAATGTGAACTTGATGTCTCAGGGTTTTTTCTTTTTTGACCGTTTCCATCAATGTGAACATCATTTGAAATGTGAACATCATTTAAAATGCGAACATCGTTTCTCACATTTTCTTCTTCATTCTCTTCAGGTATTTCATTATTAACATCCTCAAAAAAATCACTACGGTGTGTACCAGAAGAAGGTGCCCATGCTTTATCACCTGTTGCAACTATCCTCATGAACAGTTGGTCCAACTTCCCTTCGAATTCAGGATCAATACCCGATGTTTTAAATTGTTGAGCTTCAGGCACAACCTACATATAAAATGATAGTTTAATAACAGTAATTATCAATAACCTCATAGAAAAGAAAAAAAAAACAAAAATATTCAGAATTATTAATGTACCTTTAGCCTACTCTCCCACCAATCATCCGATGCATCAACGGTTCTTTTTATAGGATTCCACCCTAGACCAGTATCTTCGCCTTTAAGCTTTTTCCAAGCTTTCCATTCTTTTTTAGGGCATCCCACCTATTTTTAAGTTGTCTTTGTGAAAAACCCTTGCCCGTTTCTTTCTCAAAGTTGGTCATTATTTTCTACCATCCATCTTTTGTGAAATGAGTATCAGGCTATTGCCTTTCAATATCTCTTTAATACAAATATCACAAAATATTTCTGTCAATCTCTTATCCCACATTGCTTTCATTTTTTCACCATTAACTTCAATCGCCAAAGTACTCATCTATTGTGTATACAAACAGATTCGTTAATCCCTAGCTAATTTGCACTAAACCAGTCTTACTTCACAAAAACTAAATCGTATGCTAATAAAAGAATATACAATTTGCAGTTTTTTCCATAAAATGTGCTTTGTAACAATACTTAAAAATCCTGTTTGTTTTGCTTGAAGCCGAGACTATTCAAGTGTTTAAGAGAACAAACAAAGTAAGAATATGCTTCAAAAGTGTTGGTGGAAGACAAAGGACATAATAAGGAATTGTAACACTTGCATTTCTGCCAAAGTTTACCTTGACGACCAACAGTGGGTATGTTGTTACAGTTGCCCCAAGTTTTGCCAATGCTCCTAATAAAAACACCTGCTCATAAAAACAGCAAGGCAGAAAAAAGTAGAAATTTAGACAAGACTACCTATAAATATATAAATGGTTAATATTTGATATATTGATTATATATATATATATATATCTTATTTCATAAGTTATTTTAAAAATTTGTCAAGTGATTTTATTTTTAATATTTTAATATACTCATATAAAATATTTGTCAATCTCTTGACTTCAATACTATCTGTAAAATCTAAAAATTCTACTCACAAATATGATTCCATATAAAAAATGAAAATTTAGGATTATATATTAAAAGTCAAACACCAAAAATGATTTGAAAAAGAATTAGAGTTAGATTAATTCTAAAGATGTAATATATTATGTACAAGTAAAAGCAAGCACATGATGTAGGAATAAATTATAGCAACAAAGTAGCTGTTTTTCTTTAATACAGATATTGCAAATGGCAACAAAGTAGCGTTATTTTCTCAAATTCAAACATCACATCACAATGAACCACTTCACAATTTTTACCATTTTCTACGTTTCATGCATAGACAGATTTGAAAGAAGGGAGAAAAGCATTTCGAGTGGCTTCATTTTCCCATTCTATTGCTGCCCACCAATCTTTGCTTCCCTCAATGCTGAGCCGGTTCCCTTTTGCACTGTCTGAGTTGAGAGGAAGCTTCTTCAATTCTCGGCAACCATGTAGATGAAGAAGTTTCAGACATGGGAAGGGTAGCGCATCCCAGTATATGCTCTTCAATTTCGCTAGAGCAAATAAGTGAAGTGTCTCAAGCTTCAGAAATGGTTTAGGGCATGGAATTCCAATCACATCAACAACTTCACTAAGTTTTCCCTCACTCAATATTTCTTCCATTTTTGCACACCCAGTTATCCAAAGATTCCTTAGATTTGGAGCAAGCATCAGCCAAGTCACGTCTTTCAATTTCTTACATCCCATAATTATAACTTCGCTCAATGTGTGAAAGCATGAAGTTTCTTTAGAAGAAACCCACGTATGCAGCTTTTCCATTTTTAGCTCCTTCATGCTTTCGCAATCGCAGAATTGTAGTTTCTTTAGATGCTCCAAATTTTCTAAGCATAAAACATTGAACACATTTGATTCTCTAAAATCACTAAGTTCTACTGCTTCGGTGCAACATCGAAACAAGTTAAAGCTTAGGAATCTTTTTAAACAAAACATGCTTTTTATCTATATCCTTAATATATTCAAATGTTGCAAACCTTTTAACTCCTCTATAAGCTTTTGATTTCCCCCTTTCAAAACACTGTCTTCATTAGGATAATCTATCAGATACATTTTGAACCACATTCTAAATATTTGCAACTTGGAAAAACTAGGAGTGACATGTATGAAGAATTTGATGATGGCCTCGACTTATTCACATGCTATCAATTTATTCGGTTAATTTGCAGCACTAGCTAATAAAATGATGCTAATAAGTGGGAACATACATAAGAAGTGCAGTGCCACAGAAATCTTCTTAAAGATGCAGAGGCAACCTTCCACCCATATACATCAAAAAGAACTTCTGCAAATAGCTTATATCTCCTTTCGGTGACTGCATTCAACACACAATTACTTCCATTAAAATATATATAGTTATTAATTAACATCAGACAATTAGAAAGAACCCGTCTTTACAATTAAAGTTTACTTCTTGAAACTGCAAATTGAAAGAAAAGCTCTCGTATTCAGCTCAGCTACAAATACTTAGCGCTTCTTCTTGCTTGCTTTCAAACCATTGGATTTTGATGGGGTAGATGAATAGACCCACAATTGATATCACAGAGCCAGCAACCTCTGCAAACACACAACGTTCATATTAATTTTAAAGGTAAAGGAGTTATTTGTGGACTCTGTAAAAATCAAACTTAAAAAAGAGGGAGGGGGAGGGGTTAAGAACTTAAAGAATGTGCCATCAAGGATCCATCTATTTTTATTTGTTATGTAAGAAACAACACTCAAATCAAACCAAACAGAACAGAAACAAATGAACCAAAAAAGGAAAAAAAAAAAAAACTCAAATCTAACCAAAAATTTCACAAAAAAAAAAGAACTCACCAAAGAAAGTTCAGTGAAGGGAACAAAGAGAAGAAGACTGATTACTGCTTTCAAAAATTGCAGGCAAAAAATGCATGAACTGCAGAGAAAATGAATAAATAAATAAATAAAACTTTAAGGCCCTTCCATAATAAAATCAAAAAATCAGAAAATAGCTAAGAATAAGAAGAGAAGAAAAAGATAAACTCACCGTGATAAGAGGAACAAAGATCCAAAGGAAAAATCAGACAAAAGAGAAAAGGGGGAAAAAAAAGAGAAGTGTTCTAGCTTTATTTGGAAGAAGAAATAATAAGGTTAAAAAGGTAAAACACCAGTCAAAAGTCCTTTTACACTGAGAAAAGCTCAAATTTTCTATTTTTTCATCTGTGAAAAAGTACTTAAAAAACATTAAAAAAATTTCCCCACTGATACCTGTTCTTTATTACTTTTTAGGGAAAAGGACTTTTCTACCAAAAAGTCCATCACAGATGGAATGGAGAACAGACCCTTAGACATTAACAGGGAAGTTAGTAATCGATGATGGTAAGGAATGTTTTACATTTTTGGAATGTGAAGCCAACAAATGAGAATTAATAAAGACAACAAATGGTAGTCATGAGCTTGGTTTTGTTTCACAGGAATGCCAAACCTTACTTTCTGAAAGTTGTGTGATATTTAAAATACTTCATAAGTTAAAAGTAATTTTTAGTTCGGTTCATATTAATATTATTATCTATATAAGAGGATGTAACTTCAAATATATTGAAGTGTATTTATTTTCTTATTTAAAAGTTAAAAAAATTATGCTTAATTATAGACATCATATTAAAAAAATAAATAAAAATATTATTATATTAAAAAAACGAGTTGGAGTAGTAAATGAAATTTATTTAAAATTTAGTTTGGATGATTCAAGCTTTCAAATCATAAATCTGAATGTATTCTTTATAGAAAAATTTGATTCTTGCTTTTTTTTTATAATTATATATTACAAAATTATGTTATGATATTCATATTTATATTTACATTTATATAATTTATTTTATAAAAATAAAAATATATAATATTATAATATAAATATTAAAAATATAAGTTACATATTCATATTTTAAAAGTAATAAACTTAAATTATTATTTTTATAACAAAATTAAATTATTAAAGATTAAATAAAAAAAATCTTGTAATTTTTTAAACAAAAAAATTTATGTTAACAAAAGGGTATTGCTAAAAGCAGAAGCTACATAACTAAATTGGTGCATGAGGTAGTGCTTGAAATGGTGGTCACTTCTTCATGCACTAAATGAAAAAAAATAATCACATAAAATAAAAGAAGATGATTACATAGTTTAGTTTCCCTACATTCGCGAACCCAACTTGAGTGAGAAATATGTATTTTCTTCAACAATTATAACGGGAACTTACTCAATCACACAACCCGAGATCATTTCTCTCACCCTTACACTTTGAAGATACAATACTCTCACTACTATGATCACCCATTGTGATCACAACAAGTAAAGATACAACAAAAAATGTTACTGAAAAAAAGCACTCTTACAAAATATTCTCACAATAGATTCAGTGTCTAACTCTTAGTACACCTTCCTAAACAAGTCTCTCAAATATATAGACTTTGATTTAAAACTTGTTTATAATTGAAGATCTAATACAATCCCAATAAAACTATAATACCATAAGAATAATACAATATAATAATAATATATGAAGTAAATATGAACTCTTGGCAACTTATAAGTAGAATCACAATACAATCCAACGTCCATAGTCCAAGTGATTACTTTGGAGAAATTTGGTTCAAAACAATTACCAATATTTAAATTCCCGTGCAGTATGATATTCCATAATGTACCAAATATTCAACATAAAATCGGCATAGCCCATATATAAAATTTTGTTAGGGATCAACCCGATTAAGCAATAAAGAAGTAAAAAATAGTGGAAGAAATTGAGAAATTGAAAACACAAATTTAACGTAGAAAACCCCTCCAAAGAGAATAAAAAACCACGGGCAAAGATAATTTTATTATAATGGCAAAAGAACGAAGAGTACAAAAGATAGAGATAAAAAACTAAACCCCGAAACCCGAAAACAAAGAACCCTCAAAACGTAAACACAAAATTCTCCAAAAGTGTTATGAGTTCTAATATTTAATGGGTGTTTTCTAAAGTTGTAAAAGAGCCTATTTATAGGCTAAATTCATATGTCAAATAATAATATCTAGACTAATCAAAGTTCGAATGAAACAAATAAACAGAGTTTAACTAGGGGATTATCTCTCAAATTTGATTGAAATATGAGTGATACTCAACAAATGTCCACCTTGCTCATATTTCCACAACGCCAAAGCCCTCCACAGACCTATCTTGAACTATGTAAGGAATCGACTGAGTCAAATTTGTGCTTTAGAAGTTGGAAGACTGCTAGCCTTCGACTTGTGCACTACCAAATCAAAACTAACCCAGGTCTGATTTTCACGAACACAGTGTCCTAACTTTTCAAAACTTGCATCCAAAAGAGAGCAACTTTTCAACGAAATGGTCATACCTTTTTCCCTCCTATAACAACCCAATTTCAATGAAATCAGAACAGTGGTTTCGAGACCACAAATCCAAGTCGAAAATAAAATTTATTTTTATTTTATTTCATGGTCCGTATTATGGTAGTGATGTCATGTGAAAATATTGATAAGAAAATTTTATCGGTTATGTGTTTAATTAGGGAAAGGACTAAACCGCATAAAATGAAAAAGTTGAATTCTAGTAGCTATAAGGATTAAATAGCTATGGAATTTAAAACCTTGAGGTCCTTATATGGTAATTAGACCATTAAAGAAAAGTATGTAGATATCTTGGTGACTCATCCATGGAAATTTAGAAAAAGGGCAAGGACTAAATTGGAAATTAAAATAATTTAATTAATTAAAAGATTATGAAAGAAATAACATCTTATTTTTATGTTTCATCCCCAAAATACATGGAAACCCTAGGAGAGAGAGAAGAAACTTTCTTGGCTTAATTGGGTAAGTTTTCTTGACCCGTTTTTAGTAATTTTGATATTTTTGAAACTGAGATAGCTTAATCTATCTATTTTGGGGATCAATTTGAAACGTTATCAAAGTATGGAAATTATGTCATGGATGAATATGCTGAAAATTAGAAATTTATGGTAGAAAATTAAAGGTTCTTGATAGATAAACAACTTTTACAAAGTGATTTTTGATGAAAACATGATTTAGGGACTAAAATGTAAAGTTGTGAAAATTAAAGAAAAATTTTGAATTTTATAGAATATATGTACTGTAAATTTTATAGTGAAATTTTGGTTAGGCTTGGAATAGGGAGTAAATTCCATAAATTTCATTTTCCGAGCCTAAGGATGAAATTGAAATTTATGAAAAAATTTGGGGCGAAATAGTAATTTTGCCTAGGATGTAAATTGAGCCCACTTGAATATGAAATGTGATAAATTGATGAATAAATTTATTTATATAGATCCAGACAACACAAATTCGAGGTTAGACCAAGAAAAGAAAAAGTTTCGGATTAGTAGATTTTAAATACGAACAAGTGTCAAGGTAAGTTCGTGTAACTTAATCGAGCATGTAAATATGTTAACTTGAATGTTATGTTTGTATGAAATATGATTTATATTTATGTGAATATTACAAATGTGTGAAAGGATTACATGTTCGGAAATGTTAGAAAAGGGTTGAGTTCCGTTTGAATATTGAATTTCGATGGATAAATGTGATTCCCTTATAGAATGAGGTCCTGCATTTGTTCCTGACGGGATTTAACTCGGACGAGTAATCCTATTGACCTCATTATAGAAAGGATTTAGCTCGGACAGGTAATCCTGATATAATACCTCTCGAGTATACGTTACAATTCGGATTTAGCCTAGACTGGTAATCCTGTTATACGATAAGAGGCTCGAGAGTGTGTTCTTGATTAAGTGCCCTAATGGGTACTCTTGAATAAGAATTGACGAGTTATTGAATTGTACACCTTAAGTATACTAACTGAATATCCATCGAAATTTCAATGATTCATCGGACAAAACTCTTGGCATGATAAGAGAATTATGAGATGAAATGAATAATGGCTTGAGTGAATATTGCCTGATGAGCTCATTTGTGTTATTTTATGTATATGAGAATTTTGTGGCTAACATGTTTGATTGAATGCTTGTATTTAGGAAATTTTACCAAGTTGATGGAAAACATGTTATTGTATGCTTAGATTTAATAAACGGGATTTGGTAAGTTTAGTTTCTGTTATACGAACTTACTAAGCATGTAATGCTTACTCTATTTTATTTTCCCTGTTTTATAGTGCTCGAAAGCTCGCGAAGGTTGGAAATCTGTTGGAGCATCATCAAGCTATCCCTAGCTCATTTTGGATATATATAGTAAAATCATTTTGATATAATGGCATGTATAGGATAACTTGGTCATTAGTGGCTTGAAAATGATGCTTGTAATCTAGCCATTGGAATGGCTAGTAATGGGTTGTTTTGATATACTTATAATGTTATACTATGGTAGCTACATATATTTTAAATAGTTGATCAAATTATGTCTAACATATGAACTAAACCAAGGTAAGATTATAAACATGTATGTTTGTAATGATATGCCAAGTTGAATGATATAATTTGCTTAATTTGAATGCTAGAATTGGTTGGTTTATGGATGAAAGTTTTAGTGCAGGTCATTGGTAAAATTTTGGGTGAGAAATGAAGCTAGAAATGACTTTATTTTGTCTATACGGGTAGACACACGGGGGTGTGTCTTGACCGTGTGTGACACACGGCCTAGTACATGGGCATATGGTTAGACCGTGTGTCCCTGCACCATAAATTTGAGAAACAGAATGCTCAGAATTGAGCAAACGGGTAGAGACACGAGTGCGTGTCTCAACCGTGTATGCTACACGGCCCAGAACTGTGTCTTAGCCGTGTGCATCTTGCACCTAATTTCAAAAAATTAAATTAACCACATGGCCTAGCACACGGGCGTGTGGTTGGCTGTGTGGCACAAGTCAGAGAGTTACACCAGGTTGAAGACGGCCTAGGGTCACACGGGCATGTCCTAGGGTCACACGGGCATGTCCCTTGGACCACACGGGCGTGCCCTTTAACTTGAAATTTTTTTGAATTTTTGCAAAAAAATTCTTAGAGTTTCCAATTAAGTCTCGACTCGATTCTAATGCTCATATTGGGCCTCGAAGGTCCATTTAAGGGACATTAGGAGTAATTTCAGTAGTTGAATAAAATTTGACATGAATTATTTGTAAATGCTCTGAAAACTCTAGTAACACTCCGTAACCCTGTCCCAACGACGGATACAGGTTAGGGGTGTTACATTTAGTGATATCAGAGCTATGGTTTATCTAATTCTTGGATTTAATGTAGAAAACACGAGTTTAGCTATACATGCAATTATATAATTTATGATTGTGTGATGTCTCCTGATCATTTTAATTCTATTTTTCATATAGTAATGTCATCCATCCAAGCTAGAGCTGAATCTGAGGAAGTTGGGAGCAATGCTTCAGCTTCAGTTCAAAGAGTTGCATCTGCATCTGGTAGTGAAAGGCCCATATCTGATGGTAGAAGGAGGCAAAACAAGCCTTTTTTCAATTGATGAATGAATGGTTTACAGAGTACTTAAGAACAAACCCCCCTGTACAACGACCTCCCCCATCTGCTCCTCAATCGATTCCTAAGGTACCACAGGGTGCTGAACCCGCTAGAACTGGTAATCCTCCGGTAGATAAAATTCGTAAAAATGGGTAGAAGAATTTAGAGCTACCACAGATGATGATTCGAAAAGGGCTGAATTTTGGTTGGAAAATACTATCCGATTTTTTTATGAATTATCTTGTACACCTGTTTAATGTCTGAAATATGCAGCATCTCTACTGAAGGACACAGCTTATCATTGGTGGAATACCATAACTTCGGTGGTACCGAGAGAGAATGTTATATGGGAATTCTTCCAGGCTAAAGTTAGAAATAAGTATGTTAGTAAGAGATTTATGGATCAGAAAAAGAAAGAATTTTTAGAACTCAAGCAGGGAAACATGATTATATCTGAGTATGAACGAGAATTTGTTTGGTTGAGCAAATATGCCAGAGAATTGGTTCTAATCGAGATTGATATGTGTAAATGCTTTGAAGAGGGTTTAAATGAAGACATCTGATCAGAATTCTCAAAATAAGGGAATCTGTGGTCCTAGCCGAACGAGCACACAAAGCTGAAGAATTGAGTAAAGAAAAGAAACAAGCTGAAAGAGAGGCTCGGGTTTTTGGAAAAAGGATTATGAGTAAGTCACAATCATCTACTTCTAAGAAATTAAATAAGTATTATAAATCGTGTTACCACCTCTATGGGATATTATGGAAAAGAGCGGGGCTCTCAACACTCTAACCAGAGGTCTTCATCTCCATCTGTGACCAGTGTGGGTAGTGTAAGAGTATACCCAAAGGTCAATCATAAGATGGTTATAATAACATACTTGATTTACCATGTTTATTAACATAAGGTGTTGTCATTATTATTTCAGTTTTTTTTTTCTGTATGTACAAATAAACTGTTTTATAATAATGTCCTGAAAATAATATGATTATTCTTAAAAGATCCTTAGTCAAGTATTATTGTTGACTAAGACAAAATAATGCATTAAGACTAACATGTAGTTGATTGATGATAAAGAGTTGTCATTGATATGGAGTGTCAAAATCAATGCATGAATATGTGTGTTAGAGAACAACATATTGGACTGACCCACTATGAGTATGTTTCTTGGATTATTATGTAATTGTCACAACATTACTCATAGTGATTAATATGTATATGATCCTTAGACTTGAGGTCATCATTATTCCAACATCGTGAGTTGTATATTTTAATATAGTCAAACATACACCGTAACTGGTTGTTCTATAAAGGCTGATGTTGGATATACCACAATCTATGTAAAGGGATATGGTTGATCAATATAGGATAAGTCCCTCCTACATAATGGGAGTAATATCTTAGGCCACTTGATTGAGTGAGACTAGAAATGCATGATCATGCTCAAATAAGTTGATATGAGATGTCATACTTATTTGTATATCATAGTCTACTTAAGATATCAAGAAACATGGGATGGACTATGAAGTGTGACTATTCCATGACTTGTGTTCATTCCAGAGATAAAGCACTTAAGGATTAATGCATAAAGGTTAATCACAAAAGGTTATGTCGAATCATGACTTCTTGTAACTTAAGTAGCAATGATGCATTGCTAGATGCCACTCATTGTTTGTAACATTAAAATCGTTCTAATATTACTGCTAACGTTACAAGAACCTACAGGGTCACACCCTATGGCTGAAATGAACAGAACAAAACATAGTTGGTATTGTGTTTGGTTGTCACATGAATTAAATTAATTATAGAATTAATTTAATTGGGCAATCAAATATTGAACATATTATATGTACAAGGATGTTGTAAACATAATGAG
The DNA here is from genome assembly GCA_025503065.1 of Gossypium bickii. Lineage (NCBI taxonomy): Eukaryota > Viridiplantae > Streptophyta > Magnoliopsida > Malvales > Malvaceae > Gossypium > Gossypium bickii. The sequence continues at coordinate 89,672,120 of CP106711.1, forward strand.
AACATAGTTCTATTAATATATGAATTTGGTTCGTATATAAATTTAAATAAATATAGTTTACCGAAATCCTCGCACATGGATCCATGGTTTGGATTGCCGGAATTAATTTTTTCTGCTGCACCATGGGGGTACCGACAATCCAACAGGTAGTGTTGGTAATCCCAAGCCGAAATGTAAACATTGTAACAAATTTCATCATTGAGAATGCCGATTTAGAAGTGGAGCTTGTTATGGATGTGGTTCACTTGACCATTTTCTCAGAGATTGTCCAGAAAGAGTTGAAAGGGAAATCGAACCGACTCCAAAGCCTAGTAATCCTCTTTCAAGAGGCAGACCACCCCGTCACCCTGGTAATGTCAGCGGTAGTAGAAGTGCTACAAAAGATTTAAGCTTTAAATTTGAAACACGAACACTGGTATGGACATATGCTATTCATGCTAGAGAATATGCTTCTGTACTAGATATCATTACTTGTACATTTTCTCTACTTGATACTGATATTACTGCTTTGATTGATCCTGGTTCCACACATTCATACATATGCACAAACTTAGTGTCTATTAAAAATTTACCTGTTGAATTCACTGAATTTATGGTTAAAGTTTCAAACCCCCTATGTTAGTGTGTTATGGTGGGTAAAGTCTGTAAAAACTATCCGTTGATGGTAAAAGGTTATTGCTTTTTGGCTAACTTAATGTTATTTCCATTTGATGTATTTGATGTGATTTTGGGAATGGATTGGTTAACCCAATATGATGTAGTGGTAAATTGTAAGCAGAAATATATTGTATTGAAATGTCAGAGTGGTGAATTACTTCATGTTGAATATGATAAACTGGATGGATTACAGAATGTGATTTCAGCAATATCAGCATAGAAATATGTCAAAAAGGGTTATGATGCTTATCTTGCATATGTGTTGGATACTAAAGTATCTGAGTCAAAGATTCAGTCAGTGCCGGTTGTTTGTGAATTTCCTGATGTATTTCTAGAAGAATTACCTGGTGTAACACCCCTTACCCGTATTCAACACCGAAATAGGGTACGAGGCATTACTAGACTTGCATCACAAACAATCAAAAAAATTTGAGTCATGAATTTGCGTCCAAATTAAAATCATTTGCATTCAATCATAAAGACCCTAATACGAGCCTACGAGGCCCGAAACATGCTTTGGAAGTGGTTCGGCACTAAACTGAGAACTTTAGAAATTTCTACAAAACTTAGAAAATTTTCCATTATACAGGGGTCACACGTCCGTGTAGATATGGGACACGCCCATGTGAGCAGGCCGTGTGGTCGCACACGGCGATGTCCCGACCTCGTGTAACTCTCTGACTTGTAACCCATGAACAAATTGAGATCACACGGCCAAGTCACACGCCCGTGTGCTAGGCCGTGTGGAAAATTAATTTTCACAAAATAGGTGCAGACTTTACACGGCCAAGGCACATGCCCGTGTTCAAGGCCGTGTCCTCCACATGGCTGAGACACACGCCCATGTCTCTGCTCGTGTGCTCAAATCTGAACATTCTGTTTCTCAAAATTAAGGTGCAGTGGACACACAGCCAAAACACATGCCCATGGAACAGGCCATGTGTCACACACGGTCTAGACACACGCCCGTGTGTCTACCCTTGTGGACAAAATAAATGGTATTTACCAAGCCATTTGCCACCCTCATTTACACCTACATTTACACCAATTCAATGACACAATTCATGGGATTCTTAGGCAACCAAAACATCCACAATCATGGCTAGAGCATATCAATTCATTGTCAAAAGTTAACATACTTACAACATCATATTCTACCAAACTAAATCATACCAATCTCACAACCACAAGTATCAACACCAATACCTTATTTAAGCAAAGTTTTGTTTAAGTCTTCTAACATATCAAAATACTAACTTAACCATTCAACAACAAACCAAATAGCCACATTAAACCATATCACCAACAAGGCATTGGCTCATACTTGCATATATGTATAACATATAAACTTACAACCAATTCAACCAAAATGAGCCAAGTTACATGGCCAAATGGCACATCAAACCTTTGACAAGTACAAGCCAATACATTTGGCCAAATTCATAATGGCACATATAACAAAATGACCAACTCCCTATATATGCCATATAATAGAAATGCTAAATTTCATCAATACCCAATATGATAGTTTTGATAGTATGAGCGAATCTCCGATGATCCCCAATCCCAAGCAATTTTGTCGACACTATAAAACATGGAAAAAATAAACAGAGAAAACTATATAGCTCAGCAAGCTCATATGCAAGAAATAAGGAAACCATACCATATAATCAACATTCAAGTGATATAATTTAAGATGATGTAATTTTACCATAAGTTTCCAAATTATAATTCATTCTTTCACAACTAACATTGTAACACCCCAAAACTCCTGAAACCCTATTTTTTTTGCATTGAAGTTAATATGTATGTGTAGCACTTAGAGTAATAATATTAAGGGATTATTGGGATTATTTGAAGCCCTAGAGATAGCGGAAACCATAGGGAAAAATTTCTTTTCGTGCTTAGTGGACCCTAGTCTCATGCATGAAGCCTCTTAAGCAGATTAAGAGGCAAGAGGACACAAATAGGCTTGTGGTCCAGTGGAGGGTGGCATCATTTAGGAGCTATGAGGTGACGTGTTTTTCTCTCTAAGTATTCAGAAGCTGAATCCTCCATACTCCCCCTTCTGAAATTCCCTTTTTGGTTCACCACATGGTTCTAGCCGAATCACCTCTTTTCTTATTCTCCCTAGTATTGCCAAATTGTCCCTGTCACCTTACTAGTCTAAAAAGCCAAATTTAAGCCGCGGGATCAAAGGAGAATTTCGGTAAGTGCTTAGTTGAATTTTTTAGTGTGTTTTGTTAAAAGTCGAAGGGCTATCTAACCCAGTCCTTGTCGTTAACCTGTATTAACAAGGGTAAGGCTCAACAATCGCAAGCGTGGTAGGTAAGGATTGCTAAAAACGGGGTAAGTGTTCTCGACTCATTCATGGTTTAGTAAATGGACGAATCTAATGTGGCTCGTAGGGGTGACTTATGTACAATATGGGTCACTTGGTTTTGACGATATAAGTGTTTGAGTGCAGATCTAGAGGATAATCGCAAATAGTAGCAAAGGAAGGGCTACTAGAACGTGAGGTACACGGTAAGGGTACGGTAAGGTTTTGGTTTTTGATAAGTATGTGTCAAAGCCTTGGTTAATCATTAGTAATGTCGATTGTAGGTTCGTGACTAAGGGGTTTGCAGCACGGGTGGATACCAGATGTGTACAAACACTACACACACGATATCAGCAACGTCGAAAAGTCGAAAAGCCGAAAGTGGCTAAATGGGCCCGGTGGGCCCTAAGGCTAGGTTTGATGAGTTTGTTTGGTTTGGTGTATGAATTGAGTCTGTCAAGCATAATACTTGATCTGGAATTGTTTTGGGCCTAACGGGCCATAAGGATGTGATTTGGGCCTAATAGGCCATAAAGATGTAATTTAGGTTTGATGGGCTTTATGGGGACGTAGACAAGTATGTTAAGGTTTATGGACTTAAGGCCTAGTTTGAACAACTCTTAAATTTCATAAGACTTAATCTAATTAAGCATGTCCATGAACAAGTCGTTGGGTTAGAGTGTGGCAACGGACATACGCATGTCTAGGATTGGATCTAGGGAGAGCTTGGTACTTAAGCGGCCCTGGCGGCCCACCTCCTCTTTTCTGGAATCCTACCTGGTGCGTAGTGTCTGTTCACTTTAGTCGCGAGGACTTGTTGATGGGCCAAAGTTCATTACTAAAACCCGAGAGGGACCAAATACCCTTAGATTTGAAAATTACTAAAATACCCCTAGATTTGTAAAATTACTAAAATACCCCTAAATTTGTAAATTACTAAAATACCCTTAGATTTGTAAAATTACCAAAATACCCCTATTTTACAAATTACCAAAACACCCCTATTTTATGAAAATTACCAAGATACCCCTATCTTGCCAAATTACCAAAATACCCCTATAGGGTAGGATTACGAAAATACCCCTAGGTAGGGAAATGACGAAAATACCCCTATGTGACGAATATGAGTTTGTGGATGTTACTCATGTGTTTGATGCATTCATATGATATTTTGGTTAGGATGCATATGGGTGGGAATTATGGTACGGAGGAAGATTTGAGGGTCGCATAGTCGCTTGACGACCATGGATCCATCGGAGGCTTTAAGCCCATTATATGATTAGCAGCTTTGCTGTAACGTTAGATAGTACTGCAACCGGGCTACCTTTGGTGTGTAGAGGATGGGTGGGTTGATTTAGAATTCCCCACAGGTGTGTTATGGTTGGAAGGGAAATGGTGTGTGTAGCGGACGGATTTTTGGGGAGGGTTTTGCATTATCTTGTTTGTATATGATACGATATGATATGATATGATATGAAGTCATTGTGGGCTAAGGCCCAAGACCACCGATTTTGATAAGGCTTAGGCCCAATGTGAATATTTGTATGTGATTTGATTGCCAAGGGTTGTATATACTGAGTTTCGAAACTCACGCCCTTTTATCTAATGTTCCAGGTGATCCTGAATAAACAGCTCGACGTGGGAGAGGACTCGGAGATGGCCACACTATAAGCTGATCAAATGTTTTATTCCGTTCAAATGAATTTATTTTAAATACTTTTTTTCATTGGATTATAATAAGGCCGTCTAACTCTTAATTGACTTTAGATTTTGGGTTTTATTTCAACTATCCACTTAATAAATTTCATAAAATTTCTAAAGTTAACCTGGTTTTCGAAATAACTTAACCTACGAATGTTTTCTAAAATGTGGGCTTTTCATCGTAACTTAACAAGATACAAGGGTTTTGGGCTTTTGGGCCTTAAATTGTTAAATGGTAAAATCATTTTGAAGTGTGCCTTTAATGTGACATTTTACACTCGGGCCTAACTTCTAGGCCGGGTTTAGGGTGTTACATTTAGTGGTATCAGAGCCAGGTTACAAAGCTCGGGCTGTGAAATGGGCCTTAGATTTTTATTTTAAAAAGTTTTTGGCAGGATTCTTGAAGTGTGGTTCATCGAGCCCTCGACGCCGAGCCCAGTATGTTTTCTGTACTACATTTGCTCAAGTTACTGAAACTGTATAGATAATGGGATACTTAAAAAAATAGGCTTCTAGATACTAAAGCCCGTAGGAAACTTAAGCCTGTAGTGGATTCTCGACCTCGGAATAACTTTAAAAAGTAGTTACTTACATAAAACATGCGCTTAAAACAGTGGAAATTACGAAATTATTTCATAAAATTCTTAATTCAAAAATACGCAACGATGAGCGCTAGAAGAGGTGGAAGAGGCTGCGACAGAGCCAGTGGAAGTGCTAGGGCTGGTTCGTCGACGTCGGGCCATATGCCCAACGTTGGAGTAAGGGAGGCTCTGGCCTTACCAGTAGCTGAAACGAGACAGTATGAATGGGCTACCGAGGATGCCGTATCGCAGGCCATGTTAAGAATCTTAGAAAGTGTCGTCGGGCCCAATAATGGTACGAAGAGTCGTGGGTCGATCGTGGAGCGACTCCGAGCTAATGGGGCTGAGATTTTCAAAGGAGTAGCGAGGGTGGCCCCGAATGTGGCAGAGTATTGGTTAGAAGCCACTGAAAGAATAATGGACGACCTAGATTGCACGACTGAACAAAAGTTGAAAGGAGCAATATCCCTAGATAGGGAAGAAGCGTATCAGTGGTGGTTGACCGTAAAGGAGGGTAACCAACCGGAGCAGATCACTTGGGAGTTCTTCAAATTGGCATTCCAGGGGAAATACATTGGAGTGGCCTATGTGGATGCCTAAAGGAAGGAGTTTTTGAGTCTGACTCAGGGAGATAAGCTAGTAGCAGAGTACAAGGCTGAGTTTGTGCGCCTCAGTCGATATGCCAAGGGGATAGTAGCTACAGAGTATGAAAGATGCGTACGATTCAAGGATGGATTAAGGGATAGCCTTAGGGTACTGATAGCTCCACAAAGAGAGTGAGATTTTGCGGTTTTGGTGGAGAAAGTAAAAATAGTAGAGGAGGTAAAGAGCACGGAGCGCCGCAACCGAAAGAGAGGGGCAAGAACAAGCGGAATATGGAACCTATGAGAGCCGAATAAAGGCCCATGAGGAGGGCCAGATTGAATGGGTCGGTTAGAGATGTGGCCCCTGTTGCTGCTGTTAATAACAGAATACCACTTTGTGCTAAGTGTGGGAGAAGGCATCCGGGTGAATGTTGGAGAAGGATGAGAGTATGTTTGGTCTGTGGTTCAATGGAGCATAGGGTTAGGCAATGCCCGAGAAGGCTAGATCAGGAGCGAGGTGATAGTAGAGGTGATTTTCAGCCTCAGAGGGGTGGTCAACAACCACCAAGGGCCTGTGGTCAAGCCAGAGGTGGCAATGGCGCAGGATGAGGACGTGGAGCATCGGGCAGAGGTGTAGGTCAGGCAGAGGCAAGACAGCCGGCGTTGGTCTATGCTGCTCATCGTAGAGAGGAAGATGATGCACCAGATGTGATAACGGGTATGTTTCTTATTTGTGAGCTGCCTTATATTGTGCTAATTGATGTGGGGTCAACACACTCATACATTGCATGTAATAGGACTGAAACTGTAGGGGTTGAGTTTGAAATAGTTGAGAATGAAATGACTGTGTTAAGTCCTTTAGGGCAGTCGGTGAAAGTTAGTAAATTGTTTAGGAATGTGCCATTGGTGGCTCAAAGAGTTATTTTCCTAGCGGATTTGATGGAATTGCTGTTTGGTGAGCTCGACCTCATTTTAGGCATGGATTGGTTGATGAGGCACCAAGTAACTCTAGATTGTGCCATGAAGCGGATGGTGTTAAGAACGGTGGAAGGAGATGAAGTGGCAATGATTGGAGAACGACGTGATTATTTGTCGAATGTGATTTCAGCTTTAAGGGCAAAAAAGTTGGTAAGGAAGGGCTGTGAAGCTTACTTAGCTTATATCAGTGATTCAGAATCGCAGAGTTCTACTGTCAAGGATTTGGAAACGGTAAAAGAATTCCCTGATGTTTTTCTGGAGGAGTTGCTGGGATTACCTCCCAATAGAGAAGTAGAGTTTGGAATAGAATTGTTACCGAGTACGGCTCCAGTGTCCATCGCACCTTATAGGATGGCACCGAAGGAACTAGTGGAGTTGAAGGCCCAGATTTAGGAGTTATTGGACTGTGGATTCATTAGACCAAGTGTGTCACCATGGGGACCACCGATATTATTTGTAAAGAAGAAAGATGGGTCCATGAGGATGTGCGTCGATTATAGGCAGTTGAACAAGTTAACCATTAAGAATAAGTACCCTTTGCCTAGTATAGATGACCTTTTCGATCAACTTAAGGGAGCCTCAATTTTCTCGAAGATTGATTTGCATTCGGGATATCATCAACTGAGGGTTAGGGAAGCCGATGTGTATAAGACATCTTTTAGAACTCGTTTTGGACATTACGAGTTCTTGGTAATACCGTTTGGGCTAACAAACGCACCTATTGCTTTTATGGATCTCATGAACCGGGTTTTTCAACCATATCTAGACCAGTTCATAGTAGTCTTCATAGATGACATCTTGGTATGCTCGAGAACGGAGGTTGATCACGATGCACACTTACGGATTGTGTTGCAAGTTCTAAGGGAGAAGCAACTTTATGCTAAGTTTAGCAAGTGCGAATTTTGGCTAAGAGAAGTCATTTTCTTAGGACATGTGGTTTCGGCTAAGGGAATTAGAGTTGACCCTTGGAAGGTGGAAGCGGTGTTGGATTGGAAACGACCTAAGACGGTGTCAAAAATTCAAAGTTTTCTAGGCCTGGCAGGGTACTATAGGCGGTTTGTTGAAGGGTTTTCCCTAATCGCGGCACCTTTAACCAAGCTGCTTTAGAAGGGAGTGTCGTTTGTGTGGACTAATAAAAAATAAGAAAGCTTTGATAGGCTTAAGAAGGTTTTAACGGAGGCCCCTGTTCTAATTCAGCCAGAGCACGGAAAGGAGTTCACGGTTTATAGCGATGCGTCACCGTGGGCTTGGGCTATGTTTTGATGAAGGAGGGGAAGGTGGTTGCTTATGTGTCGCACCAGCTTAAGACTCACGAGGGGAATTACCCAACCCACGACTTAGAGTTGGTAGTAGTAGTTTTTGCGCTTAAGATTTGGAGGCATTACTTGTATGGAGAGAAGTGCACCATTTATACGGATCACAAGAGTCTAAAGTACCTCTTGACTTAGAAGGAGTTGAACTTGAGGCAGTGCAGATGGACTGAGCTGTTAAAGGACTAAGATTGCACGATCGAATATCATCCGGGCAAAAAAAATGTGGTGGCTGATGTGCTAAGCCGTAGGACTATGTTGGATTTGACGGTAATGTTTGCTCGGTTGAATCTGTATGACGACGGGAGTTTGTTAGCTGAATTGCAAGTGAGGCCACTATGGGTTGAGCAGATTAAAGCTAAACAGTCATTGGATGAAACTCTGAGTTCCCGATTCAAGCAAGTTGAGAATGGGGAGACGGCGGATTTTGGGATGAATGGTGATGGGTTATTGTGTTTCCGTGGTAGAATTTGTGTACCAAGGGACGAGGAGCTAAGAAAGTCTATACTATGGGAAGCGCATAGTACTTTCTATGCTATGCACCCCAGAGGTAACAAGATGTACTGAGATTTACGAGAGCTTTATTAGGGGCCGGAATTGAAACGTGAGGTTACGGAGTTTGTGGGCAAATGTTTGGTATGTCAACAAGTGAAAGCGGAACATCAGTTGCCATCGGGATTACTTCAGCCGATTAAGATCCCACAATAGAAGTAGGAGCGGGTTACTATGGATTTCGTTAGTGGGCTACCCTTGACGCCTGCTAAGAAGGACTCTATGTGGGTCATTGTGAATCGGTTAACTAAGTTTGCCCATTTTAAACCGGTCCACATTGACTACTCACTACAGAAATTGGCAAGGTTGTATGTGGCGGAGATTGTGAGGTTGCATAGAGTTTCGGTCTCAATCATATCAGATAGAGATCCACGTTTTATGTCTCATTTTTGGAAGAAGCTGCATGAGGCGCTAGGTACGAGGTTGGATTTTAGTACTGCATTTCACCCTCAGACTGATGGTCAGTCGGAAAGGGTAATTCAAGTGTTGGAGGATATGCTAAGAGGGTGTGTAATTGAGTTTCGAGGTAGTTGGGAGGACTACCTGTCGTTAGCTGAATTTTCGTATAACAATAGTTAACAGGCAAGTATTTGAATAGCATCATATGAAGCACTGTATGGATGAAGATGTCGTACTCTGACTTGTTGGACTGAGTTGGGTGAGCGAAGAGTTTTGGGTCCAGAGTTGGTAGCAAACACTGAAGATAAGGTGAAATTGATTCTGGATCGGTTGAAGGAGGTGACAGATAGGCAGAAGTCGTATGCTGACCTCAAACGAAGAGAAATTGAATATGTTGTGGAGGACATGGTTTTTCTCAAGGTTTCCCCTTGGAAGAAGGTGTTAAAGTTTGGTCAGAAAGGCAAGTGAAGCCCAAGGTTCATTGGGCCGTATCGAGTATTAAAGCAAATTGGGCCGGTTGCCTATCAACTGGAGTTGCCTTCTGAATTGAGCCAAATACGCGATGTTTTCCATGTGTCAATGCTAAGGTGTTATCGCTCAGACCCTTCTCACATCATGACCGTCGAGGAGATCGAGGTTAGACCAGATCTAACTTTTGAAGAGGAGCCAGTTCAGATAATTGATCAAGACGTCAAGGTATTAAGAAGGAAGTCTGTTCCTTTAGTCAAAGTACTTTGGCGTAACCATAATGCTGAGGAGGCTACTTGGGAACCTGAGAAGGCAATGCATCGACAATACCCTGACTTGTTTCAATCAGGTAAATTTCAAGGCCGAAATTTTTTTAAGAGGGGTAGAATTATAACGCCCTAAAAATCCCGAAACCCTATTTTTTGTGCATTGAAGTTAATATGTATGTGTAGCACATAGAGTAATAATATTAAGGGATTATTGGGATTATTGGAATTTTTTGAAGCTTTAGAGATAGGGGAAACCATAGGGAAAAATTTATTTTTGTGCTTAGTGGACCCTAGTCTCAGGCATGGGGCCTCTTAAGCAGATTAAGAGGAAAGATGACACAAATGGGCTTGTGGTCCAGTGGAGGGTGGCGTCATTTAGGAGCTATGAGGTGGCGTGTTTGTCAGTTAAGGAGGTCCAAGGTTCGAGACCTAAGAGGGGATAATTAAGGAGTTTTTTTTGTGCCTGGACAGAAGGAGGTGGCGTTGGAGGGGACTCTGGAAGAGAGTGTTCAGGAGAGAAATTTAAGGTAAAGATAAGGGAGAAAAGATAGGGATTTTGGGGTGGATATAGTGGTGCCGATTTGGACTCTGGGGGAAAGGAAGTTTCGGTTAGGGGCTATATATATGTGTGCCGAATTAAGTTCTTAGAGTAATGCTGAAATTTTGTTTTCCCTCTGGCTGAATTTCTTCACTTGAGAGATACCCAAACACCCTTTTTTCTCTCTAAGTGTTCAGAAGCCTAATCCTCCATACTCCTCATTCTCAAATTCCCTTTTTGGTTCACCACTTGGTTCTAGCCGAATCACCTCTTTTCTTATTCTCCCTAGTATTGCCGAATTGTCCCTGTCACCTTACTAGTCTAAAAAGCCAGATTTAAGCCGCGGGATCAAAAGAGAATTTCGGAAAGTGCTTAGTTGAATTTTTTAGTGCATTTTGTTAAAAGCCGAAGGGCTATCTAACCCAATCCTTGTCGTTAACCTGTATTAAGAAGGGTAAGGCTCAACAATTGCAAGCGTGGTAAGTAGGGATTGCTAACAACGGGGTAAGTGTTCTCGACTCAGTCATGGTTTTGTAAATGACCGAATCTAATGTGGATCATTGGGGTGACTTATGTACAATATGGGTCACTTGGTTTTGACGATACATGTGTTTGAGTGCAGATCTAGAGGATAATCGCAAATAGTAGCAAAGGAAGGGCTACTAGAACGTGAGGTACACGGTAAGGGTACGGTGAGGTTTCGGTGTTTGATAAGTATATGTTAAAGCCTTGGTTAATCATTAGTAATGTCGATTGTAGGTTCGTGGCTAAGGGGTTTGTAGTGCGTGTGGATACCAAGTGTGTACAAACACTACACACACAATATCGGCAATGCCAAAAAGCCGAAAAGCCGAAAGTGGCTAAATGGGCCCGGCGGGCCCTAAGGCTAGGTTTGATGAGTTTGTTTGGTTTGGTGTATGAATTGAGTCTGTCAAGCATAATACTTGATCTGGAATTGTTTTGGGCCTAACGGGCCATAAGGATATGATTTGGGCCTAATGGGTCGTAAAGATGTAATTTGGGTTTGATGGGCTTTTTGGGGACGTAGACAGGTATGTTAGGGTATTTTTGATGTGGGAGAGGACTCGGAGATGGCCACACAACAAGATGATCAAATGTTTTATTTCGTTCAAATGAATTTATTTTAAACACTTTGTTTTTTTTTTCATTGGATTGTAATAAGGCCATGTAACTCCTAATTGACTTTAGATTTTGGGATTTATTTCAACTATTTGCTTAATGAATTACATAAAATTTCTAAAGTTAACATGGTTTTCGAAATAACTTAACCTATGAACGTTTTCTAAAATATAGGCTTTTAAACATAACGTAACAAGATGCAAGGGTTTTGGGCTTTTGGGCCTTAAATTGTTAAATGGTAATCGTTTTGAAGTGTGCCGTTAATGTGACATTTTAGACTCGGGCCTAACTTCTAGGCTGGGTTTAGGGTGTTACATACCTTCAATTCATCATTTCTCAAATTCAATAAACATAAGCTTTATGTATGTACCTGTACCATCTCGTAATATGTAACAGCCCGATTTTGGGGGTAGTCGGAATAGTGGTTTCAGGACCACAAATTTGACATAGAAAAATTTGTTTTTATTACATTCTATGGTATAGAGTTTTACGAAATGATTTTGCAAATATTTCGTTCGAAAATTTTAACGTTTGGACACTCAATTTAGTAAAAAGGACTAAATTGTAGAAAGTGCAAAAGTTGAGTTCTACATGCTAGAGGTGTCTAATTTCTATGAAATTTTAAATTGAAGGTCCTTAGATAGTAATTAGACCATTTGTTAATTTAGTGGACAAAAATGGACATGGTGAGATAAAATTTCAAAGTTTTAAGTGAAGGCCATTTTGGTCATTTAGTAAATAAAAGAATAAAAAGGGAAATTAAAGCCAAAATTTGCTCATCTTTCTTCAACATTGGACGAAACTTGGGAGAGCACCATAGCTAGGGTTTTTTCATCTTTCAAGCTTGATTGTAAGTACATTCTAGCCCCGTTTTTAATGCTCTTTATGTTTTTAAAGTCATTATCACTCGATCTACCTATTTCTACCAATAATTTAAGGAATAATCAAGGTCTAGGGTTTGACCCATGTTGGATATTTTTGTATTTTGATGTCTAATGGTAGATTATGCATGTTTGATGTGTGATAAACAACTTTTGCTAGGTGGTTTTTGATGAAAATGTCAAAAGGACCTATTTATAAAAAGATTATAAAATGTGTGTAAAAGTCTGATTAAATGAAAAATGTGGACTGCTATAAGTATAAAAGAGGATCGGCTAGGCTTGGAAAATGAATAAGTTGAATATATTTCATTTTTCGAGCCTCTGGACAAAAATGTAAATATGTCAAAGTTTAGGGGCAAAAATGTATTTTTGCCATAATTTGATTTTTGGATTGAATTGAATAATATGAATAATAAATAAGTTAAATTTGCTATTATAGATCAAGAGAAACGAGGTTCGAACCTAGATCGGGGGATAAACAAAGTATTTGATGATTAGGTCCCATTCCTACTATTTTTGTAGCGAGGTAAGTTCGTATGTATATAATGCATTGTTATTCATGCTTTACTTGCTTTATTTTTGTATGAATTGTGATTTACTCTTGAATGAAATTGACAAAGTTCGACAAATGAGAAATCCCGGTTGAACCTTAGGAATAGGTAGGATACAAGTGTCATGACATTAGGGTTAATTAAGATTACGTGTAAGACCATATCTGGGATATGGCATCGATATGAGATTTCATGTAAGACCATAGCTAGGCTATTAGCTTCGATATGAGATCCCATGTAAGACCATATCTGGAATATGGCATTGGTATGGTACTATGTGTGTGAGATTCCCCCAGTATCCTTTAGTAGTCCAAGTGGTTCAACGACAAACTTAACGAAAATGTTAACTTTGCGAAAGACCATGGTGTGTTGCCAATTGGTATAGGTATGTACTTAGAACTTATGCCTAATGAGCTCGATATGTGAAGAATCTCTCAGTAAGGTTATGATTGTGCAAGATATGATATTAAGGTTTCTAATAATATCCATGCCAAGTTGGACCATGAGATTTTTAATGGCATTTATGTTAATTCATTTCATGTTAGTTGCATGATAAATGTGTGTTTATGATGCTTATTATTTTCATAGGAACTTACTAAGCTTTAAAGCTTACTCCTTTTTCTTTTCCTTTGTCTTATAGTGTCACCAAGCCAGTTCGGGGATCGAAGATTGTTCGAGATCCATTCACACTATCAAATTATCATTTTGGGTACTTATGATTACAATATTTTGAGTTATGGCATGTATAGGGACTTGGTCTTTTTGTTATGTGTCATAATTGATTTGGCCATATGTGTTGGCTTCACTAGTTGATAATTCATTTTGAAAATTACCATTTAATATTGTTTAATATTGGTTGAGTATATATATATACACATATGATGATATTTTCATGAATGTGGGCAATTTCATGGTTTGAGATGCTAAGTATGTGATGTTTGTCTGTGATAAATGATATCATGTAAATGATATATGGATGCCTTGAGTATGGCTGGTTGGGTTGAAAGTGTATGCTTGGATTGGTGCTATGTTTTGTTGAGTAGGTTGGTGCATGGAAGGGTGGAAAAAAGGCTTGGTAAATAGCCTTATATTAGTCCACACGGGTAGACACACGGGCGTGTGTCTAGGCCGTGTCCGACACACGGTCTGCCCCAAGGGCATGTGTTTCGGCTGTGTGTCCCCTGCACCTTAATTGTTGTAAAACAAAATACTCAGTAATGAGCATACAGAAAGAGACACGGGCGTGTGTCTCAGCCGTTTGGATAGCACGGCCTCGAATACGGGCATGTGCCCTGACAGTGTGAAGTTTGCACCTATTTTATGAAAAATTATAAGAATTTAATCGATCACACGGCTTAAGCACACGAGCGTGTGACTTGACCGTGTAACCTCAATTTGATGATGATGTCATAAATAGATGCTCCCTAATTTGAACACGGCCTGAAACACAGGCGTGTCTTAGGGTCACACGGGCGTGTCCTGAACCCACACGGGCATGTGACCCTTTTTTCATGAAAAATTTTCTAAGTTTTCCAAAGGATTCCAAAGTTCTCGGTTTAGTCCCTAACGACTTTCGATGCATGTTTTGGGCCTAGTAGGCTCGTTTTAGGGACAATATGAATGTTTTGAAAAGTTTTAAATTTGAGTGGAAATTCCTGTCTTGGTTTTGAATGTTTGCTTGTGAATAAGTCCGATAATGCCTCATACCCTATCCCGGCGTCGGATACAGGTAAGGGGTGTTACATAATAATTTACACGTATTCTCATCTTTGACATACCCATGAACCACTCGGAATAAAAATGTCGGATAATCGGAAATCTTGCACACTAAATGCCACATATGTAGCTAATACTACCTAAATCTCATACCACATAGTTGCTCGCTCTCGAGCTATTAACAAGCCTACTCACACAAGCTGTCAATCCAGACGTAGCTATACGGTGCTGCTCACACAAGCTGTCAAGTAACCGCAACGTTTGCAATACAATTCTTATCTCTCAAAGTCTGTAATACAATTCTTAAATGTTTGGCATGCTCAGACTCATCTCGGGAATAAATCAGAATGTCATCAATAAACACAACTATAAACTTGTCCAAATACTGTCTAAAGATCCGATTCATCAAATGCATAAAAACGGTAGGATCATTAGTTAATCCAAAAAGCATAACAAGAAATTCATAATGCCCATACCTCATTCTGAACGGAGTTTTCGATACATCCGAGTCTTTAACTCTCAAATTTATCTTCAAGAACACTGTTCCCCCTTTCAACTGGTCAAACAAATCATCAATTCTCAGTAAAGGATACTTGTTCTTTATCGTAACCTTGTTAAGTTGGCGATAATCAATACAAAGTCTCATGGATCCATCTTTCTTCTTAACAAATAACACTGGTGCACCCCAGGGAGAATAAATCGGTCTCGTAAAACCCTTATCCGTCAACTCTTGCAACTGAGATTTCAATTCTTTCAATTTGGTTGGAGCCATTCTATACGGGGCTATTGATATCGGTGAAATTCTCGGCACCAAATCAATGGTTAACTCAACTTCTCTGATCGGTGGTAATCCAGGCAACTCTTATGGAAACACATCTGGATATTCACAAACTACTAGCACAGACTCTATCTTCAATTCAGACAGTTTTGTATTCAGTACATATGTAAGAAATGCTTCACAACCTTTCCTTACATACCTCTGAGCCGACATGGACGAAATCACAATAGGCAACTCACGCAACTCATCCAGTTCAATCTGAATAATTTCATTATTTTGACATTTCAATTCAATAGTCTTTCGTCTACAATTTACTACGACATCATGTAGAGTCAACCAATCCATTCCAAGAATTACATCAAACTCATCAGATGGTAAAATCATTAAGTTATCCAGAAAACAGTGACCTCTAATCATTAAAGGACAACTCTTGCAAACTTTATCAACTAATACAAACTTGCCTAAGGGGTTCGACACTTTAATTACAAACTCAATAGACTCAACAGGAAAACCCTTACTAGATACCAAATTCATGCAAATATAAGAATGAGTTTATCCAGGATCAATCAATGCAACTACATTAGTGTCATAGAGAGAAAACTAATGATCACATCAGAGGATGACGCATCTTCGTAAGCATGAATGACATAAGCTCTTACAAGTGCTCTAGCTTCCGATCTCACAGCTGAATCTTTGCTCACACCTTTTCTACTGGTTATTTTTCTCGTATTTCTCACTGGTCTCCATCTAGCAGCAGTGTTACTCGATCTTGCATTCTGAAAATTATCTTTCTCAGCCATTTTAGGGCAATCTCGAATGAAGTGATCTTGGGAGCCATATTTAAAGAAAGACCGATTATTCATTCTACATTCAGCAGGATGTCGTCTACAGCAGTGCTGTCATTCAGGTTTATTAGACCTAGCATTACCAATGCTCACTATCAACGTAGTTTGGGCCTTAGAACCCGAATATTGCTTCCTACAATCTCTGTTGGGATACCCACCTGAAGCATTTGAACGAGTATACAAATCCCTCAACTTCTTTTACGAAGATTGAAGTAACTTATTCATTGACCTCTTTCTCAAATCCCTAGCCTCAAACTCTGCTTTTCTCTTTTCTTTTCCCAACTCTTCGGCTTTGCAAGCTCATTCAACTAGCACAACAAATTCTTTCAACTCCAAAATCCCAACTAATAGTCTAATATCCTCATTCAGCCCATCTTTGAATCTCTTACACATAATAGCTTCTGTTGATGCACATTCCCGAGCATACTTACTGAGTCTAACAAACTTTCACTCGTATTCAGTCATAGTCATACGACCCTGTTTCAGCTCTAGGAACTCTTTGCATTTTTGATCAATAAACCGTTCGCTGATATATTTCTTTTTGAACTCGTCTTGAAAGAAATCCCAAGTAACTCTTTCTCTTGGTACCACATATAAGAGTATTCTACCACTAATATGTCGAGTCTCTCAGAAGTGATATAGCAGATTTCAAACACTCTTCCAATGTGCAAGAAAGTTCATCAAATACCTAGATAGAGTTTTCAAGCCAAAACTCTGCCCTCTTGGGATCATCATGGCTCTAAATTCTTCAACCTTTTGTTTTCGAATCTTATCAATTAGAGGCTTATTCATTCTTCGTAATTCGACACCTTGGGGAGCTACGGGAACCGGTTGGGGGTTAGGTGGGGGTGGAGGATGTTGGGTAGCCGAATTTGTTCGAATAAACTCAGTAAACCACTCATTCATCCTTTGGAAAAAGGCTTCCCTAGCCTCTCCTCCCTGACTAATCATGACAGGTCTACTTTCAGATGGCACTGCCCCTTGAGAGGGAGACGACGCATTACTTTCAACATCATCAGCTACTTCTTGGCTGGGATCCATTTACTATATGGAAACATAATTTAAATTGTCAGGAGTCATCACACTATCGCAATTTATATATGGCATGTATAGCTAGACTCTTACACACGCTAGGTTAGCCCGATAATCGACTAAACCATAGCTCTGATACAACTAAATGTAACACCCTTCCGTATTCAATGCTGGAACAGGGTACGAGGCATTACCAGACATACATAACAAACAATCATAAAATTTTGAGTCAAAAATTTGCATCCAAATTAAAATCATTTGTATTCAATTATAAAGTCCCCAATACAAGCCTACGAGGCCCGAAACATGCTTTGGAAGTGGTTCAGGACTAAACCTAGAACTTTAGAAATTTCTACAAAACTTAGAAAATTTTCCATTATACAGGGGTCACATGCCCGTGTGGATATGGGACGCCCCCGTGTAGGCAGGCCGTGTGGTCATACACGCTCTTGTCCCGACCCTGTGTAACTCTCCAACCTTGTGAAAATTAATTTTTACAAAATAGGTGCAGACTTCACATGGCCAGGGCATATGGCCGTGTTCTAGGCCGTGTCATCTACATGGCTAAGACACACACCCGTGTCTCTGCCCGTGTGCTCAATTCTGAGCATTCTATTTCTCAAAATTAAGGTCTAGGGGACACACAGCCAAAACACATGCCCATGGAATAGGCCGTGTGTCACACACAGTCTAGACACACACCCGTGTGTCTACCCATGTGGACAAAATAAAGGGTATTTACCAAGCCATTTGCCACCATCATTTATACCTACACTTACACCAATTCAATGACACAATTTATGGCATACTTAGGCAACCAAAACATCAACAATCATGGCTAAAGCATATCAATTCATTGTCAACACTTAACATACTTACAACATCATATTCTACCAAACATCATACCTGTAATGGGCCTATTTTTCTCGAGGCCCATAAGAAAATAAAACAAAAATAAACATAAATTAACAGTCCTTTTTGTACAACTTAGACCCAATACAGACCCAAATCAAACAACCCATTAAACACTAACCCTAAGCCCAACTGACCCAACACCTAAACCAAAAAAAAAAAAAACAAAAAAAAAACCCTAGCTAGCTTCTTGCGCCGCAACAACCTTCACCGCCGCACACCACGTCAGCACCTCCATACACCACCTCGCGCCTCCACGTCACCACCGTACGTACCTACAAAAGAAGGACAAAAACAACATCAGAGAAATAAAAAAATAATGTATTTTATATTTTTCGGCTATAAAATTGGAAGAAAAGCCTTTGTAATAATTTTTTCTACGCACACAATATACAAAAAATACGAACAAGCAGCAATCAAAAACAGAAAGGAAATTTTCTAAAGGTGGTCTTTTCTTATTTTGCTTCTCTTTTTATCTTTTTTTGGTGTTATTTTTAAGAAGCAAACAAAATAACTCTTACCTTTTCGATTTGGCCTTCATGAAAAAGGGGGTATGAGGTTGCCATCTCCGATGAAAGATGGCATTTTTAGGCTCGGGGAGTTGAAGAGCACAAAAAATGGCTTCCGTTAGATTTTTTGGCCACCGTGGACGCCGGCACCGTCGTCGGCGACTGGCGGCTGCCACGGCAGCCGATGGCCGGACCTGTGACCGGAAATCAAGGGAAAGAGGGTTTCAAGAGAGTTTTTTTTTATTTTTGAAGGAAGGAAGTGAAAATGAAGTTTTTTTTTACAAAAACTGACTTAAATACAGGCACAAAGCGGTGCCGTTTTGCACTAGGGGCATCAGCGCGAAAACGACGCCGTTTTACTCTATGCCCACTCGCGCGACCCGACGCGCCAGGGGATCCGTGTATTTTTAAGGCCAAAGGCCCTTCCGCCTTTATGACATGTTTCAATTTGGTCCTCCCTCTCTTTCCCTTTGAATTTTGACCCGTAATTTTGTTTTTATTCTATTTCGGCCCTCTGAAAAGCGACGTCGTTTTAAGGGGAAGAAATAATTTCACTTCTAGTCCCTCCACTTTGTTCGCGCTTTGCGATAGGGTCCTTCTCCTTTTATATTCATCACAGATTTGCCCCAAATTTTGGTTTTATGTTCAGTTTAGTCCTTTTTTTTTTATTTTTTGGTTATTGTTGCCATTTTATTAATTATTTTAACATTATTTTTATTATTACTATTTATTATTATTATTATTAACATATTATTATTCATGTATTATTATTAATTAACTTTATTATTATTACTATTATTTCCTTAAGATTTATCTACTTAATATTTTTTTAAATACATTTATTTATTTAATCATTTCATTACTTATTTATTTATTTTCCTCCATATAGTTTTAAAACTTCAGATTTTTTTTAATGTCGTCATCATTATCATTAGTATTATGATTTTTCAATTTGTGTTACACTATATTTGTTTATTTATTTCGTTAGTATTAATTCTTTGGTTCTAAATTTTTAGCTTTTTCTTTATTATTATTATTTTTTCATCTATTTTGGGCTTGTTTATTTTACTCTCGTCCTTTATATTGTCAGGCATTAACATATTTATTATTCCAATATGCGTGTGAGCTTCGTAAGTCATTTTAGTTCACTACTATTCGTGTTACATTAATCTTCGCCCGATATATTAAATCTCATTTTTTTATATAAGCAATCCTTCGTAATTCGAGATTTGGAAAGTCGTTCTCTAACTTACGGGGTTGCAATTTTCTCGATAAATCTGAATAAACGAATGTTTTCTTTAGCATAAATTCTTAAACATTATCGGGAATTAGAAAAAAAATCGTGTTCTAACTTACGAAATATGACTCCTTTCTAAAACCGAGATAACTGAATGTCTTTCAAAATAAACAAATTTTTCTGTATTTATTCTCATTTCGGGTTTTAAGATATTGTGTCCTAACTTATGGGATGTAATTCTTTATTCTTGACTAAAGTGGAACATGCCTTCTTAGAAAAATTTTCTACCAAACAATGTTTTAACAAAGGACCGTATTTCTTATCCCTTCAAATTTTCGAATTTTCTTGTCAAGTCTAAAGAACCAATTATTTTTTTTTTAAAATCAAAGCATATAAGTTAAATAAAAGCTTATTTTCGGGAATTCAAAAATGTTGTGTCCTAACTCACTGGATGCGACTTTTGTTATCTCGAGGTAAGGATTTCTAAAAATAAAGGTAATATTCTATGTTTGGAATTTTGAGAAATTGTGCCCTAACTTACTGGGTTCCAATTTTTCATTTGACCCAAATAACCGAATATCCTTCTTAAACTTAAATGCATGAGTTTTAAAAGTCAAAAGACAAGCTTAGTTTCGAGGATTTAAAATGTCGTATCCTAACTCACTGGGCGTGATATTTTACTTCTTCAAAATAAGAGGATCTTAGCATACAATTTAATTTATTCAAACTTTATTTTAAATAAAGAGGATCGTATTTTAAAATCTTTTCAAATTTTTGACATTAAGACGTTAATTGATCATTTAGGTACCAATTTTGGGCGTTACGAGTGTGCTAATCCTTCCTCGTACGTAACTGACTCCCGAACCCATTTTCTCGAATTCTATAGGCCAAAATCATTGTTTAATAAATTAAAATGTTTTAATGATCTATCTTAAGGTGATCCGATCACACCTCAAAAAAGGTATTGGTGGCGACTCCATTTTTCATTTTTAAAGTTGACCTTGTTTTCTTTTTCAAAAAAAAAAGGTTTCGACAATACTAATCTCACAACCACAAGTATCACCACCAATACCTTTTTCAAGCAAAATTGTGTTTAAGTCTTCTAACATATCAAAATACCAACTTAACCATTCAAGAAAAAAACCAAAGAGCCACATTCAACCATTTACTAAGCCTTGATAAACCATATCACTAACAAGGCATTGGCTCATACATGCATATATATATATATAACATATAAACTTACAACCAATTCAACCAAAATGAGCCAAGTTACATGGCCAAATGCCACATCAAACCTTTGACAATTACAAGCCAATACATTTGGCCAAATTCATAATGACACATATAACAAAATGACCAAGTCTCTATACATGCCATATACTCAAAATGCTAAATTTCATCAATACCCAAGATGATAGTTTTGATAGTGTGAGGCGAATCTCCGATGATCCCCAATCCCGAGCTAGCTTGGTGACATTATAAAACATGAAAAAAATAAACGGAGTAAGCTATATAGCTTAGAAAGCTCGTATGCAAGAAATAAGCAAACCATACCATATAATCAACATTCAAGTGATATAATTTAAGATGATGTAATTTTACCTTAAGTTTCCAAATTAGAATTCATTTTTTCACAACTACCTTGAATTCATCATTTCTCGAATTCAATAAACATAAGCTTTATGTACGTACCTGTACCATCTCGTAATAATTTACATGTATTCTCATCTTTGACATACTCGTGAACCACTCAAAATAAAAATGTCAGATACTCTAGAATCTTGCACACTAAGTGCCACATATGTAGCTAATGCTACTTAAATATCATATCACATAGTTGCTCGCTGTCGAGCTATTAACAAGCCTGCTCACACAAGCTGTCAGTCCAGACATAGCTATACGGTGCTACTCACACAAGCTGTCAAGTAACCGCAACGTATGCAGTATACTCAGCCACCGATAGGTCATACAGGACCAACACTCGAATTACATAATCACATAACATATGATAACCCTAGTGACATGTCACTTGTATCCTAATCTATTCCTAAGGTTCAAACGAGATTTCTTACTTGTCGAATCATCATCGAACTCGTTCGTAGAATTAAAATCGTCCACATAGTCAATCATACAGTTCATGCAATATTAAAGCATTTAAATACATTTATATTAAAGCTTATTTAACATACGAACTTACCTCGGTTACAAAAACAGTCAAATGGTTTATTCGTCAATTACTTTGGTTTTTCCTCGATCTAGACCCGAACTTCATTTTTCATAATCTATAATACCAAATTCAACTTATTTAATCATCACATTATTCAATTCAGCCCAAAAACACTTTATGGCAAAAAATTACATTTTTCCCCTAACTTTTCAACTTTTTACATTTTAGTCCCTAGGCTTGTAAAATGATTTTCATTCGATTTCTTCATTACCCAAGCCTAGCCAAATCCTTTTCATGCTCATAACAGCCCACATTTTTCTTTTATTTACATTTTTACCCATATTTTACAACTTTTTACAAATAAGTCCCTATTTGACATTTTCATTAAAGATCACTTTGTAAATGTTGTTTACCTAACATCAAACATATATTTTCTACCATTAGACATCAAAACACATGTATATTCAACATGGGTAAATTTTAGACTTTGATTTTCTTTCAAATTAGTCCTTGAAATAGTTAAATCAAGTTACAACATTTACAAAAATGTAAAAATCATTAAAAACGGGACAAAGACAGACTTACAATCAAGCTTGGAAGCCTGGCCAAACCCTAGCAATGTCCTCTCTTGTGAAATTTGGCTAGGGGAGGATGAAATTGAGAAGCTGACATCTTTTATTTCATTTATTTTGTCTTTATTTACCAAATGACCAAAATGCCCTTAAAGCATAACTTTAAAATTTTACCTAGCCATGTCCATTTTTTTCCATCCTAAAGTATAATGGTCTTATTACCATTTAAGGACCTCTAATTTAAGAATTCATTACAATCAAACACCCTTAGCTTCTAGAACACACATTTTGCACCTATTGCAATTTAATCCTATTAGTCAAATTGGACTATTTTTCTTAGAATTTCTTAACAAAATTTTCACACAATCATTCAATCACACTATAGACCTTAAAGAGATAATAAAATAAATATTTCTACCTCAAATTTGTGGTCCCAAAACCACTATTTTGATTTGCCCCAAAAACGGGCTGTTACACTAGGTTTACCACTGATTAGAGAAATGGAGTTCTCTATTGACCTTGTTTCAAGGAGAACACTGATATCCATAGCACCTTACAGAATGGCTCTTACTAAATTGAAGGAATTGAAAGCAAAGTTGCAAGAATTGATTGACAGAGGTTTTGCTCGACCTAGTTTCTCATCTTGGGGTGCGTCAGTTCTATTTGTAAAGAAGAAAGATGGATCGTTGAGGCTGTGCATTAATTATAGACAGCTCAACAAAGTTGCAATAAAGAACAAGTATCCATTGCCTCGTATTGATGACTTGTTTGACCAGTTAAAATGTGCCACTGTATTTTCAAAGATTGATCTCTGTTCTGGTTATTATCAGTTACGAGTAAAAGATTCAGATGTACCAAAGACAACTTTTAGAACCAGGTATGGACACTATCAGTTTCTTGTAATGCCATTTGGTTTGACTAGTACACCTGCAGTGTTTATGGATCTGATGAACAGAATCTTCAGACCATATTTAGACGGGTTTGTGGTGGTATTTATAGATGATATTATGGTTTACTCTCGAGATGAAAATGAACATGCTAAGCATTTGAGAATAGTGTTGCGAACTCTGCGTGAGAAACAATTGTATGCCAAATTCAGTAAATGTGAATTTTGGCCACGGGAAGTTGGTTTTCTTGGGCATATTGTATCTGCTAAAGGTGTCAGAGTGGACCTGAGTAAAATTTTAGCCATTGTTAATTAGAAGCCACCGAAGAATGTGTCTAAAGTCTGAGGTTTTCTACGACTAACTGGTTATTACTGAAGGTTTGTAAAATGGTTTTCAATGATAGCTTCTCCAATGACTCATTTATTGTAAAAAGATGTGAAATTCGAGTGGTCTGATAAATGTCAGCAGAGTTTTGATAGATTGAAAGCTTTATTGATAGATGCACCAGTGTTAGTCTAGCCTGAATCGGGTAAGGAATTTATAATTTATAGTTATGCATCATCGAATGGTTTAGGCTGTGTTTTGATTCAAGAAGGTAAAGTAGCAGCCTACACTTTAAGACAGCTAAAACCATATGAAAGAAATTACCCGACGCATGATCTTAAATTGGCAGCCATTGTGTTTGCATTAAAAACTTGCCAGCATCACATGTTTGGTGAAAAATGTCACATATTAGGTCCAATTGAGCTGACATGGATCCAATTGAGCTACCATTAGGTCCAATAACCTGAGCTCGAGCTAAGAGGTTCAAAGATGTTGTTGCGGCCTTAGTCGATCGAGTTTGGGGTGAAATCGTTGCGGGGCTTTTCGAACGTTCTTAGACAAGCAAGCCAAGAATGCCTTGAAAACTTCTTCAAGCTTATCTAGCTCGTTCCTAGCTCATTGAGCTCATTTTAGCTTGCGCATTATTCTACTGGAAAAAACATTCAATTCGGTCTTAGTTAATTAGTTAATTTAGTTAAATTATTATTTAAGTCATAATTTATTGTGTGTTTAAATGTGTCAGAATCTGGACATTGTAATTAATTTTTCAATGTGTCTTTGTTTAGTACAAATTAAATAGTTGTTTTAATGTGTCTTCGCTTAAGACAAATTAATTGCAAGATGGAATTAATTTGTCTTAGTCGAATTTAAGTTGTCCTAGTTGCCGAATTTAAGTTGTCTTTGAAATTGACTTAGTTGAATTTAATTTGTTGTTGGCACATGCATGGGTGGCATTGAAGAAGGTGTGCTAATGGTTGCCATCCCCCAAGCAACTGCTCGGTTATAGCAAGAGCCAAAAGTGAATTGCTGATTTCTCTTCCCTAAGCTGCCCCATCGTGTATATCAATGGCCACAAGTGTTTTCACACTTGTTCAAATTGGCTCGAGGTTCCTTTCACATACAAGGCCATTCGGATCTTAGGTTTCACACTCTAAGGGCTGCTCGTATTTGGCTAAATCATTTACAAAACTATTGAAGTGCCCAAGCTAACTATTAAGGCTCAAGACCATTCAGCTCTTCAAGGCAGCTCCTTAAAGGCTGTTCACACCTTTGGCTGATTATATTCAGCTAGATACAACTCCATTTTCACTTCAATTAAAGCTAAGCTACCTAGGAGACTATAAGGGACGTTTTGAGGAAGGTGCTAAGAAGTTTCAGCTCAATTAAGCTGAATTGAAGCTGTCCATTCAGCTTACCTAGTGTCCATTCAGCTAGGTATTGTTTGAGCTATAAATATGAAGCTCATTTGATGTGAATCAGACTATTGACACCTTATATGTCTAATATAACTTTTTATGAGTTTATTCAACTCTCATTGTTTGTTTAAGACTCAAGTTGACTTATCTAGCCTTGCTAGTGGCATTTACCTTGTTTCTTGTGAACTTATCACTCTTTCAGTATGGCGTTCAACCTCGATACCTTTGGTCCCTATCTCTTAATAGATAGTGGGTCAAGGTCTTATTTCTATCTTCCATTCATCTTAAGTTTCCTATAAGATTCGGATCAATACTCATCTATAGTGTTGGTTATTTCTTGACCTTAAGCTTAATCTATTCCGCCCTAACTATCAACATAAAATCACTTTAAGTACCTTACTAAGCCGAACCCTAAACCCCATATATCAAAACCCTTTTGAACCCTTTTGCTTAATTCCTTTCACTTAGCCAAATTTCATTTTAACTCTAAGAGAAATGACACTTCTCAATTTTACGATCGGGAACATTCGCGACTCAAAAGTAACAACGAACATGAGATCACATCATTTGGTATCAGAGCTAGCCAAAATCAAGGAGTATAGACGTTCTAGCATACTTAGAGTAAGTTTTTGAAAAAAAAAAGAAAAAAATTATGATTAAAAAAAAGTATATGGTATATTTGAAAAATACAAGTTCGAAATATTTAAAAAAAAAAACAGTTTCAAAATTATAAAAAAAAAGATAAGCTAGTTGTGATAGTGATTGTTTCTTGAGTTTAAAGAAATTTCCTGTACAATCCATTCCGGCACACTTCAAAACCCATTCTTCTCTTTCAGCCTACCCAACACCAAATCAATTTCTCCCTTGGAAACCTTTTTGCACCTGACCCACAAGCTTGCTTATAAGTCTAAACAAGTCCTTCACGAACTTAGGGAGAAGAATTGAGCAGAAAAAGGCACGAGAGCGGTGAGCTCAATAGTGTGTAGAAAAAGCCAATATATTGAATGCAAACACGAGTAGAGTGTCATCTATTCTTTTCTTTATGTGTGAACTGTGAGGATTTGTGGTGAGGATTAAACATCATGTCTTAAAGCCCGGAGAGAAATGTGACGGAAGGCGATGGTCTACGTCTTGTTAGAAATGTTGCTGCTGGTGGAAGAGTGCCCGATTTAACGCTCCAAGCGCTTGTGCGTGAGTTTGACCGGATGCTTGAAAGAAGGCTAGAGCCCATACAAGAGCGATTAGACCGTGTTGAAAAGAGGGGCCAGCGAGCAAGAACTCTCCAAAGTCCAAGAGGGGAGCGAGGCCGATCGAGGCTCAATCAAGATGATCTCTACGATCCTAGTGATGTGAAGAGTGATCAAGGGTCAAACCAAAGCAAACGACAATGAGGCCAAATAAACTGAGGGCCTAGGGAGCGAGAACAGGTTGACAATAACCTAAAGAACATCAAGATGGCCATTCCACCATTCCAAGGTAAATCCGACCCGGAGGTGTACCTTGAATAGGAGAAGAGGATTGAATTGGTCTTCGAATGTCACAACTACTCGGAGAGCAAAAAGGTGAAACTAGTGGCAATTGAGTTCTTCGATTACGCCATGATATGGTGGGATCATCTAACCACAAGTTGGAGAAGAAGCGATGAATGCCCAATATCTACTTGGGCCGAAATGGAAGTCGTAATGCATAAGAGATTTATTCCCTCCTACTATCGTTGTGAACTATACCAAAAGCTTCAAAACCTTACGCAAGGTAACCGAAGTGTGGAGGATTATTTCAAATAGATGGAGATTGCCATGATACGTGATGATGTTGAAGAAGATCGAGAGGCGACCATGGCAAGATTTTTAGCCAGTCTTAACCGTGACATAGCCAACGTGGTGGAGCTTCAACATTATGTTGAAATAGTTGACATGGTGCATATGACTCTTAAGGTGGAGAAGCAACTAAAGAGAAAAGGTACTGTTCAAGCCTATTCCAACCCCAATATCACCTCAAAATGGGGTCAAAGCACCAGCAAAAAAGATCTACCAAGTCATGTGAAAGAACAAGTGGTGCCTGCGAAGCCTAACAAGCCTAGTGGCGAGTCTAGCAAAGGCAAGAACGAAGCTTTTCCAAACCATTCAAGGGACATAAAGTGCTTCAAATGCCTAGGGAAGGGGCATATCGCCAGCTAATGCCCTAACTGAGGCAATATGGTTGTGAGAGCCCATAGTGAAATCGAGTCAGAGGATGAAAAAGAAGAAGAATCCAACGCAACCACAGACAAGGAGGAAGAACTTGAGTATGCTGTTGATGGTGAAATTCTCGTCATCAAATGAAGTCTAAACGTTCAAAGCATGAAGAATGAGTAGCAACGAGAGAATATCTTCCATACGCGTTGTCATGTCCAAGGCAAGGTGTGTAGTTTGATCGTTGATGGTGGAAGTTGTACCAATGTTACCATCACTTTGATGGTGGAAAAAACTAGGCTTGCCAACAACTAAGCACTCGCATCCATACAAACTTCAATGGTTGAACGATGGCGGAGAGTTGAAGGTGACCAAACAAGTCTTAGTTGCATTTTTGATTGGCAAGTACAATGATGAGGTTCTTTGTGATGTGGTGCCTATGCATGCCGGTCATCTGCTGTTGGGAAGACTATGACAGTTTGATTGTAAAGTCATTCATGACGGTTGCACCAACCATTACAATTTCAAGCATTTAGGAAAAAATGTGACTTTGGCTCCATTGATGCCAAAATAAGTTTATGAAGATCAACTGAAGTTGAAAGATTCCATTGAAAGAATGAAAGAAAGTGAGGAAAAAGAAAAGAGTGGAAAAGAGAAAGAAGAGAAAATTGAGAAAAATAAAGAAAAACAAGTGATAAAATCGAGAGGAAAAATCAAGATTCGAGAGAATAAAATGAGTGAACAAAAAGAGTTGGGAAAATTAAGTGTGTATGCAAGAGAGAGAGAGAATCGAAAGTCCTATCTAATGAAGTAGCCGGTTCTTGTACTCATGTAAAGGAGAACTTTTTGAACACTAACGATTTCGATGAAAATCTCCCCTCTTCGATTGTTTCTCTTTTGTGGGATTTTGGTGATGTGTTTACGGAAGAAGTCCCTAGTGGGTTGCCGCTCATTCGAGGGATTGAACACCAAATAATTTCATGCCTGGAGGCATCATTCCCAATCGCTCGGCTTATTGAAGCAACCCTGAAGAAACCAAAGAGCTGCAAAGGCAAGTAAACGAGCTTTTGGAAAAGGGGGATATACGAGAAAGGCTTAGCCATTGCGCCGTGCCCGTGCTATTGGTGCCAAAGAAAGATGGAACGTGGCACATGTGTGTGGACTATCGAGCAGTGAACAAAATAACCATTAAGTATAGGCATCCTATACCGCGCCTTGATGATGTTCTAGATGAATTGAGTGGTGCACGATTGTTCTCTAAAATCGATCTTAAAAGTAGGTATCACCAAATTCGAATGCGCGAAGGTGACGAGTGGAAAACTTCTTATGACAAGTTTTATAAGCATAATGGTTTCCTTTTTAGAGAACAAGAGTTTTGTATTCCATAAGGTTCCATTCGAGAATTATTGGTGAGTGAGGCACATAGTGGAGCCCTCATGGGTCATTTCAGTGTGGCAAAGACATTGGCAATGCTTCAAAAGCATTTCCTTTGGTCGAAGATGAAAAAAAATATGTCGAGAGGGTCTACAATCATTGTGTTGCTTGCAAGAAGGCTGAGTCGAGGATCAAGCCCCATAAATTATATGTAACAGCCCATTTTTAATCAAATCGAAATAGTGGTTTTGGGACCACAAATCTGAAGTCAAAATATGATTTTACTATTTTAATAAGGTCTACAGCATGATAGAATATTTGTGTGAAAGTTTCATAAAGAAATTTTACTGTTTGAATGGTTAATTCGAGAAAAAGGACTAAATCGCGTAAAGTGCAAAAGTGTCATTATATTAGTTAAAAGTATTAAATAGCTATGAAATTAAATAGAGGAGGTCCTTATGTTGTAATTAGACCATTATTAAGGTGGGTGGACATTTATGTACATAGTTTATATGAATTCTAAATGTTTAAGTAAAGGTTAATATATTAATTATAAAATAAATTAAGTTAAAAATATTAAAAACATGGTGTCATCTTCACCATTTAGCTTCCACCACTGAAACTAGGCTAAGAAAACACCATTGTTGTGTTCTTCATTCGGCCAAGCTTGTATAACTATTTAAGGTACAGTTTTTGTCCCATTTTCTAATGATTTTTACGTTTTTGAGATAGTTGCTTCGTAATCTAGCTAGCCCGTACCTTCGATTTTGAAACTGTTAAAGATTTAACATGTTGTCATTGTTGAATGCTTGAGTAAATTGATATTGATGATAGATTATGAAGGTTTATTGATATATTTACTAGTTTTGTAAAGTGATTTTTGACAAAAATGTCAAAAAGGGATTAATTTGTGAAATTGTAAAATTAATTAGGTAAAAGTGTGATTAAACAAAAGATATGGACTGCTAGGGACTCCATTAAAATTTGGCTAGCATAGTTAAGGATCTAATTGCATGAATTTTCATGTTTACGAGCTAAGGAATAAATTCTGTTAATGGTTATGTGAAAAAGATATGTGTTACATGGATGAGTTACTGTTACTGTTATTGAATGAATTGTCGTTTATATGGTTGAGAATGAAATGTTATAGATGATGTACATGATATATGTGAATTTGATATGATACAATGTTTGATTATTAAATTGAGATAATGGATGATTACATGCACTTATATGACTAACTTGTTGATGAATGCTTGTGTAGAGGTATTTGACAATTGAATTTGGTATACTTTATTTAACTGTTTGATTATGTATAAATGGTAAGCTTAATTTTGAATTACACGGGCTTACTAAGCTTTAAAGCTTACTCTGTTTCTTTTCCATGTTTTATAGAGGTTGGATAGCTCACTCGATCCAGATAAAGTTGGAGTTACACATCACACTATCCAGTTGCTGTTGGTACTTTTGAACTCTTGGATATTTGTAAATTTGACATGTATAGGCTAGTTATAGAGATGATTGTTATGGTTACTTGAGATAGAGATTTTGGTACATATGTGGTATAAGATTAAGCCATGTGTAATACTCCTTACCCGTGTTCGACGCCGGAACAGGGTACGAGGCATTATCGGACAATAACACAAACATTCATGCAAAACTGGGCCATAAAATTTCTTTCAATTTAAAAAAAAAAAAAGTTCATATTCAATCATAAAGTCCCTAAAATGGGCCTACAAGGCCCAAAACATGCTTTGGGAATGGTCCGGGACCAAATCGAGAACTTTAGAAAAATTTAGAAAATGTACATAAAAACTGGGCATACGCTCGTGTGGCATAGGGACATGCCTGTGTGGGCAGGCCATGTGGTTGCACACGCCTATGTCCCCAGCCTGTGTGGATTTATTTTTCATTTCAAACCTACAGTGGTTTTCAAATAGTCAAGCACACGCCTGTGTCCTAGGCCATGTCCTTCACAGGGCCGAGACACACGCCCGTGTCTCTGCCAGTGTGCAAAAACCTAGATATTCTATTTATGATGTTAGTACACCCACACGGCCAAGGCACATGCCCGTGTGTTAGCCCATGTAACAAACTTAATTTTTTGCAAGTTAGGTGCGGGGGACACACGGTCAGGCTACACGCCCATGAGGCAGACCATGTGTCACACACAGCCTAGACACACACCCTTGTGTCTACCTGTGTGGACAATTATAAGGCTATTTACCAAGCCTTTTGCCTCCCTGAAAAGCATCCACACTTATACCATTTCCAACCAAACTTAATATGTTATTATTAGACATCTATTTGTCCACATTAAGAGCATTCATGCACCATTTAATAACCATACTCATCATGTATAACCACACTTATACTTAGCCATCACACATGCACCTACTAACCATCCACATGTCACACTTCCCACACTTCAATTTCATGCTCTCATTCATTCCCAGTTAGGCGAGCAAACTCATTCATGAAAGGCCTCATCATAAACTTATAACACAACCAATATTAGCCACATTACATGGCCTTATACAAAATGATATATCAAATGACATAGACCACATTCTTGGCCAAACAATTATGACACTTACAAAATAACCAAATTCCTATACATGCCATAATTCAATGTAAATCTCAATATACCAAAATGTATGGGTAGCGTGGATGATCCTCCAACGATTTCCGTATCCCGAGCTGGCTTGGCGACACTATAAATGTAACAGCCCGCTTTTGGGCCTAGTTGGAACAGTGGTTTTGGGGCCACAAATTTGACGAGGAAAATATTATTTTTATTATATTTTTATGGTCTACGATTTCACAGAAAGATTTCGTGAAAATTTTGTTAGAAAATTTCGACGTTTGGGCACTCAATTTAGTCAAAAGGATTGAATTGTAAATAGTGCAAAAGTTGAGTTCCACATGTTATAAGTGTCCAATTTCTATGAAATTTTAAATTGGAGGTCCATAAATGGTAATTAGACCATTGGTTAAATTGTTGGACAAAAATGGGCATGAGATAAGTGAAATAGAATATTTTTAAGTTAGGGGCATTTTGGTAATTTGGTAATTAAATGGACTAAAAGACAAAATAAAAGCCAAAAACCTTGTCCATCTTCTTGCTTGGCCGAATTTAGCATGGGGAAGCCATGGCTAGGGTTTTAAAGCTTTCAACCTCAATAGTAAGTGCATCCAAGCCCCGTTTTTAATGTTCTTTACATTTTTGAGATCCCCGTAACTCGATTTAGCTATTTCTACCATTATAGAATCTGAATGCTCGGTGTGTAGTAAACGACTTTTACTAAGTGATTTTTGATGAAATCGCATAAAAGGACTAGTTTGTAAAAAGTTGAAAAATGTATGAAAATGTGTGAATGAATGTAAATTTTGGACTGCTATAGTTATGAAAATGGTTCAGGTAGGCCTAAAATACAAGGAAATTGAATAAAAATCATTTTACGAGCCTAGGGGCAAAAGTGTAAATATGATAAAGTTTCGGGGCAAAAATGTAATTTTACCATAATATGATTTTTGGATTGAATTGAATAGTATTATAACTTAATAAGTCAAATGTGATATTTTAGATAAAGAAAATGAGTTTCAGACTTAGAACGGGGGAAAGATGAATATTGGACGACTCGATCCCTTTCGCCATTTTAAGTCGAGGTAAGTTTGTGTGTAATAATTCAGCATCATGTTATTATGCTTTTAAATGTTTGATATTTCGTGAAATGTATATTATTTCTATGAAGTCGATTAATAAGGTACCAATGATGAATATGATGAAGTTATATTATGTTGAAGTCCCGGTTGAACCTTAGGAATAGAAAGGATACCATTATCATGACACGAGATTATTAAGATCCCGTGTAAGACCATGTCTGGAATATGTCTTCAGCATCGAAGAGAGGTCTCGTGTAAGACCATGTCTGGGACATGGCATCGGCACCAAATAAAAGAGGTCCGGTATAAGACCATGTCTGGGACATGGCATCGACACCAAATAAAGGAGGTCTCGTATAAGACCATGTCTGAGACATGGCCTCGGCACCAAAGAAAGATCTCGTGTAAGACCATGTCTGGGACATGACATTGACATCTATATACGATCTCGTATAAGACCATATCTGGGATATGATATTGACATCGATATGAGATCCCGTGTAAGACCATATCTGGGATATGGCATCGGCATTGACATGTGAGCCCATGTAAGATCATATCCGGGATATGGCATTGGCATCTTACTAAATGTATGATGAGTTCTGGTATCCTTCGATATTCCAAGTTGTTCAATGGGGTAAAGAGATAATTTTATGTTCAAGAAGGAAAAAGTGCTAAAGTTATTGATGAAGTGATACAAATACATATGAAAAACTCACGAGAAATGAGTCTGATATGTGATATGTGATGATTAAGTGCAAGTATATGTATGTAT
This sequence comes from Gossypium bickii, assembly GCA_025503065.1. Classification (NCBI taxonomy): domain Eukaryota; kingdom Viridiplantae; phylum Streptophyta; class Magnoliopsida; order Malvales; family Malvaceae; genus Gossypium; species Gossypium bickii. Next base: position 89,705,432 of record CP106711.1, read on the forward strand.
ACACTCATGAGATATGTGCTCGGGATGTGATCAAATTTTGATAAGAAGGTAAACGAGTAAGTTATACATATGAGAATGACCTTGTGATTATAAGATCATGCTTATGATGTATGAATAAGTGGGAAATGTGATTGATGATCATGTGTGTGGCTTTTAAGCCAAATTAAATTGAGAAATGAAATGTTCAAGTCTTTGTTGTGGATGTATAGGTTAAATTGGCCAATGAATGGCTTGTAAATATGTGATGATGACTAGCTATTGGCATGGCTAACTATGGATATACGGTGGAGTTATATGTGTGTAAATGAGAATTAATACAAAAAAACATGACAGAGTAAAATTAGCAACAAAACAGTTTGAATAACAACAGTTGTATCACTTTGAAAATTCACCAAAAATAGTGAAAATTGAATTAGGAGTTGAAAAAGATATGAAATTAAAGCTTATTAGTCTATTTTTTCATAAAAGAAACAGAATAAGAAAAATAATTTCATATGATGAGATATTTGGATTTTAGTAAGACAGTATCAGAATTATTTCTGAATCCCCTATTTTGACTTGGTAAATTCATTAAAAATTTTACAAAAATAATCAAGGGATAAAATTTATATGCTTGAATTTATTTATGAGTCTATTTTCAAGAGAAACAAACAGGAACATCATTTGAGTTCTGTACCATGAGAAAATAAATTTTTAGTGAAAAGGGCTCAGAACTATCGGACAGCGAAATAGGGGAGACTTTAAAGAATAAGCTGTACTGATTGGATGAACCTAAAATTCTAGAAATTTTATAATACGAAGATATATGAGAATAGTTTCAAGAAAAATTAGCAGATCTTAATTTGGATTTTTGTATCTCTGGATAAAAAAAATTCAGTGACTATAATTCGCGTAGACAGCTCAAGATGATCATAAATGAATTGTGAAATTTTATGCAATTATGATTGCATTACCTAGAGAACATATTGTGAGTGTAACAGCCTGATTTAGGGGCTAGTCAGAATAGTGATATTGGGATCACTAATCCGAGGTTAGAGAAAATTATTTTAATGTTATTTTATGAGTCAGAGCATGATTACATTAGTGCATGAAAATTTTGGTGCCTTAATTTTAGCAATTTCTTGTTTAATCGCGAAAAAGGACTAAATCGCATAAAGTGTGAAAGTTCTATTCTATAGGCTAAAGGTACCAAATAGCCATAGACTATTAATTGGAGGTCCTCAAAGTGCAATTTGACCCCCCAAAGATAGTGTGGCCGGCCATAGGAGATATATAGTGTCAAATTGGTCAAAGTTGTTAAAGTTAGATGACTAGATTGGGGTTTTATATTAAAATAAAGAAAGAAAAGATATCATCTTTTCTTCTTCAGTCCTCCACCCAAAATTAGCAGCAAATAGAGGGTAGAAAGCTTCAAAATTTTCAGCACACTCTTCTCTTTACAAGTAAGTGTTCTAATGATCATTCATTAATAAAACTTGTACTTTTGGAACCCCTAAAGCTTAAGCTTTCAAATGAGGGGCCTAACTTGCAATATGGTGAAGAGTTTAGAGATTTTCCATGAGAGCTTTCATTGTTATTTGCTACATTTTATGGAACAAAATGAGTCTTGGTTGTTAGATGAACAACTTTTGTGAAAGATGTTGCCATGAAAACACCTAATTGGACCTTGTTGTAAAGGTTATAAAGTTTGTAGTAAATGTGTGAAATCTTAATTTTTGATGATAGCCATAAGAGGATTAAATTTTCACCTAGGCTTGTTGAAGGTAGAAATATGATTAGAATTGATTTCCGAGCCTAGAGGTAAAATCGTCATTTTGCCAAAGTATTGGGGCAAAATAGTAATTTTGCCAAAGCATGATTATTAGAATGCTTTTATTAATGTAATGATTAAAATGAACTAATTTGCTATTATAGAGTAAGAAGAACCAAGAATTTACCTCGATCGGGGAAAGAATAAATTCTCGGACTAGATCGACGATCTAGCTCATTTTGAAATCGAGGTAAATTTGTATGTGATAGATTCAACATCTATGATAGCATGTTTGAGAATATTTAGTATTATATTGATGCATGCTGCTCTACTAAATTGAGTAATTGATGTTGAATAAGAGGTTGAAGTCATAGTGGACTATAATGAATTTGAAAATGCTATCATCGAGATATGAAATGGATAAGGTCCCGTATAAGACCATGTCCGAAACATGGCCTTGACACCGAGTTGAGATCCCGTATAAGACCATATCTAGGATATGGCTTCGGTAATGAATATGAAAATCGCATAAGACCATATCCGGGATATGGCTTCGATACTTGATGTGAGATTCCGTATAAGACCATATTCGGGATATGGCATCGGCATTCAAAGGTGACTCCATGTAAGACCACCTCTGGGATGTGGCATTGGCTTCGTACCTATATTAATGACGATGAACATGTGTCCTTGAGTATCCCTAGTGATTAATGGGATAAATAGATGAACTTGGAAATATAAATGAAATTAGTACTAAAGTCTCGTGAATAAGTGAATACAGGTACTCGTGAATAAGTCACGAAGAAACGATTACGATAAGTGTCATGGTATGTGCTAAATAAGGGTAAGTGTGAGTAAGTATGTCAAGAAGCCTATGACTTGTGTATAGCTAGTTAATGCCATGGATGGTTTATATTATGAGCTTATTGTTGCTATTTATTTCCATGCAAACTTACTAAACTTTTTGCTTACCCCTTTTCATTGCCCTTTTCCTTGTAGTATTACCAAGTTAGCTCGAGGGTTCGTGGACATTGGAGTTGGAGATCACACTATCGACCACCTTTGGGTATAGCCAAATTAGTTTTATTTTGAGTATGGCATGTATAGGACTTGAGTATTTTGTTATGTCTTGTTGGTAAGCCAAATGTGTTGGCTATAAAGGTTGTTCTAATTCATTTTGTAAATGGTCTTATAAGTTAGGCCAATACTTGGCAAATTCTATTGCCTAATGAAGATGAATTTCATGAAGTGCATGCCCTTGTGTATGTCTTGATATTTTTTGAGTTCTTAGAGATACCATTTGGTCCTCTTATATATTAGAATGTTTTGGTATGAGTATGATTTCTTGATAGGGTGGCAAATAGCTTGGTAGATAGCCATCCAATTGTCCACACGGGTAGACACACATGCTGATCGACCGTGTGCCCCCTTGCATGCTAGAATTGCAAGTCAATATGCCCTGTAGTAAACACACGGGCAGAGAAACGGCCGTGTGTCTCAATTGTGTGGGAGGCATGACTTAGGACATTGGTGTGTGCCTAGGCCGTGTGAAGTCTGCACATTAAATGTGGAATTTAATTCGATAGATGGTCTAAGGACACGGGCGTGTGCCTTAGCCGTGTGGCCATAGGGAAGTGATGATGTCATAAATAGAATGCCAAGGTTTTCGCACACGGGCTAAGACACGGGCGTGTCGAGGCCATGTGAGGGACAGGGTGTGTGTCTGGCCGTGTTAAACAAGTCAGTGTTGACCACAGGCATGTCTTTGGGATACACGGGCGTGTCCCTAGATCAACATGGGCGTGTGGCCCCTGTTTTGATGAAAAGTTTTCCAAGTTCGTAAAAGTTCCCGGTTAAATCCCAAAACCTCTCGGAGGTATGTTTAGGGCCTCGTAGGCCGAGATTGAGCAAGAGATGGGTTTAAATGAAATTTTATAGCCCGTTATTACATGTTCAAGCAAGGTTAGTATGGTAATGCCTCGTATCCGGTCCCAAATGTAGGACACAGGTAAGGGGTGTTATAATGAGAATTGGTGAAAAACATGTTAATAAGTTGCTTATTATTTGCATACAAACTTACTAAGCATTGTAGCTTACTCCCCTTCCTTTCTCATATCTTATAGGGTTTTATTTAGCTCGAGTTGGAGATCGTTGGAGATGTTGTCACACTATCAAGCTATCATCGTGGGGTAAAAGTGAATATAGACCTCTTAAGTTTATGGCATGTATAGGGACTTAGTAAATTGTGTATGTGTCATTTGATTTGGCCAAATGTGTTGGTTCATAATGGTAATATGATTCAATTTGTATATGGCCATGAGATGTGGCTAATATTAGTTAATGAGTTGTAATGCCTATTTATATGTGTGTGCTTATACTAAAGGTTTCATGTGATGTGGATATGTGTGTTTGGTATGGATGGATTTAGGATGTGTTGATGATAATCATGGCATGAAAGTTTGATAAGTTTTAGCTAGGCAAAGGGTGCCTTTTGCATGAATAATTTTATATGAATTTGTTATGATCATGACTTGTTTGATGATGTTTAAGTGCTTAATTATGCCATGAAAGATGCCATTGAGGTTGTGTTTAAGTACGTGCAAATGAGGGTGCCAAATGGTTTGGTAAATAGCCATTTTCTTGGCCACACGAGTAGAGACACAGCCGTGTGTCTCAGCCGTGTGGAGGACACAGCCCCGGGACATTGGCATGTGCCCATGGCGTGTGAAGTCTGCATTTATTTTTCAGAATTTAATTTGCCCCACGGCCTAAGCACACGGGCATGTGACCCTATTTTGTTGATGACGTCATAAATAGAGAGTTACACGGACTGAGGACATAGGCATGCGTGACTACACGACCTACCCACACGAGCGTGTGACCCCTGTTTTGATGAAAAATTTTATAAGTCTTCTTAAAGTTTCCTAAGTTTTTGGTTTAGTCCCAAACAGTTCGCAATGATTGTTTTGGGCCTCGTGGGCCCATATAAGGGACGATTTGCATGTGAATGAGTGTTTTAAATTGAATGAAATTTTATAGCCTGATTTTGTTTAAATGTTTATGTTTAATTTCGGTAATGCCTCGTATCCTGTCCTGGCATCAGACACGGATAAGTGGTGTTACATTTAATGGTATCAGAGCTATGGTTTAGTCGGTTCTCGAACTAACCTAGCATGAGTAAGAGTTTAGCTATACATGCCATATGTGGACCGTGATAGTGTGATATCTCTCGGCTCTAACGAAATTGTTTTGTTAAGACAGATATGACTTCCAACCGAGCTATTTTCGGTAATGTTGAAAAATGATATTGAGATGATTGAAATGTGTTTGTGAAGAGACAAAACTTAGAAAGATATGAATAGAAGTTCATGATATGTATGTGTTAATGTACGAATTGAGATAACCATGAGTTGAGAAATGTGGAAACGTGAAATAAAATGAAAGTTTATGTGGTGATAAGCCCATTCATGTTTGCTTGGCATGCATATGATGTTATGTGCCCAACCTATTTGATTAAGTGAATATGATAAGTACACTTACACAAATTGATGGAATGTATGTTTATGTACACTTGTTTGAATAAGTGTAATCAGTATGTTAATGTGGTTGAATTTTATGTTCACTTATTAAATTAGAGATAATATGATGTTATGATTTACATCTTTTTTATTGAACCATGAATATTATAATAGTATGGAAATTGAATTGGAAAGATCAAATTGATTAGAACGCAGAAAATGAGTGCGATCGCTCAATGATGAATTGACGGATATGACCATGGTTGGACCATGGCAAAGTATGGAATGTAAGACCATAGCTGGGTTATGGCATTTCAGTGAAAATACCATAACTGGGTTATGACATTATGGACGTAAGACCATGGTGGGACCATGATAGTACATGTGTGTACGTGTAAGACCATAGTTGGACTATGACATCAAGTAAACAACGTACTCAAACCCGTCAGGCATTCTCTAATTTGACAATTTTTCGTAAGTAAATTCATTGTTTGTGTAACACCCCATATCCGAGTCCAAGGCTGAGACTAGATATGAGACATTACTATGCTTGAACTTTCTTAAACATGCACTTAAGGGATGTAAAATTTTGTTCCGAATTAAGAACTTCTCTTTCTTAGTCTAATCATACATTCCATGGGCCTACGAGGCCTTAAACACGTGGAAGTAGCCGATTGGGTGGAGAAATCTCTTGACTTCTTGGATGAGGATTGGAGTGACTTATTCCACTGTCTCTTTCTAGAGTCACGAGACTCCATTACAGATTTCTTCTTCTCCTTCACTAGTTCTTCGGCTTTACAAGCCCTGTCTACTAGCACAACGAATTCCTTCAGTTCTAGAATAGCAACAAACAATTTGATGTCCTCATTTAACCCGTCTTCAAATCTTTTACTCATGATGGCCTCAGTGGACACGCATTCTCAAGTGCATTTGCTGAGTCGTACAAACTCACGCTCATAATCAGTCACTGACATCTTGCCTTGCTTCAGTTTTAGGAATTCCTTCCTTTTCTGGTCCACAAACCTTTTGATTGATATACTTTTTCTTAAACTCTTCTCGGAAGAATTCCCAAGTGATCTTCTCTCTTGGTACTACCGATACCAAGGTGTTCCACCATTGATAGGCAGAATCTCTTAAAAGAGAAACTACACATTTCATGCATTCTTCAGATGTGCATGACAGCTCATTAAATACCCTGATGGTATTTTCTAACCAGAACTCAGCCTTTTCCGGATCATCATCTTTTCTAGCTCAGAATTTTCTGCCCCATGTTTCTTGATCCTATCAACTGGAGGTTTGTCCACTCTAACTACCTCTACTACTTGAGGGGCTGCAGGGATAGGTTGTGGAACAGGCCGGGGTGGAGGGGGTTGTGCATTTGGGTTCGTACGAACGAACTCTGTATACCTTGTATTCATCATATGGAGGAAGGCTTCTCTCGCCTCTTCTCCCCCTTCTTGACTCACCGTAGTGGGTCTATTCCTATTCTCATTCGGCACCACCCCTTCTGCGCGAGTCGGCGCGTTACTTTCTACGTCATCTGCCACAGCTCTTTTGGGATCCATTTACTATACGTATAAACATAATGTACGTCGTTAGGAGTAGTCACACTATCATTATAAAAACATTGTTACGTATGGCATGTATAGTTAGACTCGTGCTCGTACTACGCTAGTCCTAGAATTGAATAAACCATAGCTCTGATACCACTAAATGTAACATCCCATATCTGAGTCCAAGGCTGAGAATAGATATGAGACATCACTATGCTTGAACTTTCTTAAACATGCACTTACGGGCTGTAAAATTTTGTTTCGAATTAAGAACTTCTCTTTCTTATTCTAATCATACATTTCATGGGCCTACGAGGCCTTAAACACGTATCTAAAAACTTTCGAAACTTTATCGAAAACTTTTTTTAAAAGCAGGGGTCACATGCCTATGTGGCTTAGGACACGCCCGTGTACCCCTTAGACACGCCCATGTCTTCCAACCGTGGTTAACACTGACTATATTCACACGGCCTTGACACGCTCGTGGACTTAGACCGTGTGATATACCTTGATATACTGACTTAGTCACATGGCCTGGAGCACACGCCCATATTATGACCGTGTGTAACACACGGCCTAAACAAATGGCCGTGGAATTAGCCCATAGTCTATCCTGGCTTTAGGTACAAGGTGCAGGGTACGCACGGCCTAGACACATGCCCGTGTGTCCAACTGTGTAGGCACTTAGAGGCTATTTACCAAGCCAATTACACCCTAAAATCAAGATCAAACTCATACTCAATTTAGTACATCTTTCATGAACAATACTACATGCTTCATTGATCTCAATAAACATACATACTTAGTCAATTTTGGCCAATCACTTAGCCATATACAAAAGAATAATGAACTTAATAGCTAATACTTAGGCTCTTCTTAAAACATATTCTCAAAATGAAATGCTTCCTATACATGCCATACTTAATATAAACAACTTGGCTATACCAAAATAGCGATTGATAGTGTGCTACGAGCTCCGACTTCAACGATCCACAAGTTAGCTTGGTGGGACTACATAAAAAGAAAGAATTAAAGACGTAAGCATTTAGCTTAGTAAGTTTGCATAAAATGCACATAGCAACATACTTGCTTAATATAAGCCATTTGACATAAACAATGGTATCATAAATTTCAGCTATAAAACTTACTTACTCATACTGATTCTTACATATCTCATGATACTGACTAGTCTTATGCTCGTGAGGTAAACAAGGTACCTGTATCACTTGATCACATAGATTAGCATACTTTACTATAATAATCATAATCTCTAATTCATAATTCATAATATGAATAATACTCATTTCCAACTTGATAACAGCTTTACTTACTTAACTTTCTTAATATCTCATTTAAGCTTTACTCGTTTGCCCGATGAATTTCTATGAATAACCGAGGATACTGAATCTCATCCACATATAACTCGATGCCAAAGCCATATCCTAGATACGGTCTTACATGGAATCTCTCATCTTGGTTTCGAGGCCATGTCTTGACATGGACTTATACAAAGTCTTTCTCATGAGTTCCCTTAGGAACTTACCATTGCCATGTCTTGACATGGTTTTATATGGTATCTTTACTCATGAACTGGTCAATGCCAAGCCTTGGCTTGGACTTACATGAAATCTTCCTTGTTACTCACCAATGCCATGCCTTGGCTTGGACTTACATGGGATCTCTATCTCTTGATAGCTTTTCAATGCCAAGACTTGTCTTGGACTTACATGACATCTTTGCTTAGAGACTCACCAATGCCATGCTTTGGCTTGGGCTTACATGGGTCTTCATCTCATAATAACTCTTCAATGCCAAGACTTGTCTTGGACGTACATGATAACTTTACTTGCTTGCCGATGCCATGCCTTGGCTTGGTCTTATACGGACTTTCTTATCTCGTGTGGTAGATTGAGTATTCTAAGTAATTCAACTTCAATCGGGACTTTCTCATGCTTAATCTCATTAATTTCTTTATTTAACATACCAATAAGCATTTCATGGTAATAATGTACATTATACTAAGCAATTCAATGATAGTAATCATAAAGCTTAGAAATCATACAAACTTACCTCAATATACAAAATGTATGTAGATATGAAATTTAGTCCTCGACTTTGTTCTTGCCTCGATTTCGATCTGAGCTTCATTTTTCTTGATCTATAATAATAATTAGATCATTTAATACTCACATTGACTAAATTGACCCTTAACTCATACTTTGGCAAAATTACTATTTTGCCCCTAAACTTTATCATATTTTCACTTTTGCCCAAAGGCCCGTAAAATGATTCTCATTCAACTTTCTTAAAGTTCATGCTTAGCTGATTAATAATCTCAACTATAGCAATATCAAATTCCATCTATTTCTACCATGTATGATCAATCTCATAAAATTTACAAACTAGTCCTCATAATCATTTTTCATGAAATTCACTTAGAAAAAGATGTTTATCTAACATAAAACTCTCATAATCTTCCATAAAACATCATTTAACAAGCATGTCATACATGGGTAGATTTTGGAACACACATCTTAGCTCATTTTATAGCTAAAAATAGCTAATTCATAATACGAGAACTTCAAAAATACGAAGATTATTAAAAACGGGGCTAAGATGAACTTACTAGCAAGCTTGAAAGATGAACAAACCCTAGCTATGGGGTTCTTCAAATTTTTGGCACCAAGGAAGAAAATGAATGAGATTTTTATCATCTTTTTCCTATTTTAATCATTTAATTGATAGATGACCAAAGTGCCATTCTCTTTAAAAATTTCCATTTTACTAACTCATGTCCATTTTTGTCCAAAAATTATAATTTGGGAAAATTGCTATTTAAGGACTTCTAATTAATATTCTAAAGCTATTTCATACAAAAAGCTTCTAGAACTCATATTTTGCAACTTTTGCAATTTAGTCCTAATGGACCCTTTAATGGAAATTTTCATAAAATTTCTACACGAAACTTTCATAATATCATGCAAACATCTCAAATACCTTAAAAAATCATGTTACTACTTCGGATTTGTGGTTTCACACCACTTTTTCGACTAGGCCCTAAATCGGGCTGTTACAGTTTGAAATTGTGCGTGGCAGAAAACATTCGTAAAATGAATAAGTATATTTAATTGTCTGAAGTGAATATGTGATTATGATGATATTACATTAATGATGAATGCTAAGTCATATGTGTGTATTTATGAGAGTCAAGTTAGAGGCTTTACGACCTCACCCCCTTACCAGTGATGCTTTATAACGAAATTTTACAATAACCATGTTGAATAAGTTCATAAGTGTGAAACTAAAGAGTTCATTGATGAAATAATTAGTAATATATACAGAGATGAGAATAGTTTGGAAAGTGAAAACAACTTTAGAAGAAATATCAGAATGTTATAAAGATTACATAGATTATGCAATGTCACAAATAGAGAAGAATTGATTTATGTGTATTTAAAGTATCTTCAAGTATAGTAATGAATTTTGTGCATTCACGAGTATATAGACGAATAGTCTGAATGAGCAAATTTTTTTCTGGAAAGTATGATACAGAGATATGCCTATTGGATTGTTCTAATCGAATGATGTTATTATGAGTTAAAGTTGTACCAATTGATAAAGTCAACACATTTATGAAAATTTGAATGATCTATGCATGTTAGCAAAGTTCTAAATAGTTGAAATTATTATTAACCGAAGCTCTAGTTCTAAGTTCATTTTGAATTGAGTAAGGAAATGCGATTTTTCAATGATGTACTATTGAACAGATCGGAATATGTTTTAATACATGTAAAGAAGTAGTTTGCACATGTAGACGGTTAAAGTCACATGAAAAAGAACTGTTCGACTGGCCACTTTTATATCTGTGCTGTGAATTGGATAATTTTGTATGTTCGATGAAAATTGACATATGCTTCCTGATCCTAATGGGTTAAGGTATCTAATGTCGCAGAACGATCTGAAATTAAGACAACGTGAATGTTTTGAGATGTTAAAAGACTGTGAGTAATTATCGACTTACCTCTTGGAAAGCAAGTATGCTTACAGATGCTTGAATGGAAAATCTTTGTTTATTTTTGTGAGTACTGGTTACTTGATTGATCTTATTTGATGATGGACTAGTTCTAGCTAAGATAAAAGCTTAAGCGATGCTTTGTGGATTGAGAAGCTCAGAAATGTGATAGAGAGTAGTGAACTAAACGAGTACAGTGTGAAACGACTTTCTATTTCAAATTTCAAGTGGGACCTGATTCCTATTATTATTATTGTTCTGAGATGGATTTCGTGTATTGGGTAATCTAGAGTTTGTATAGAAGTTTAGTACGAGACTCAATAGTAGCTCGTCGGTTCATCTAAGAGTAATAAATGGTGCAGTCATATAAAGTAGATGTGCTAATGACTGCGTATGTTACATGATACCTTGGATCGTATTCAGATGATGATATGTTAATAAATAAAAGTCGAAAATCAAGTGTATTCAGGATTAATGCAGTCAGTGGTTTTGCGAGAGTGATAATGAGATAGAGTTACCATAGATTTCATATCGGGATTGTCATTATCCCCGAAAAAGAATATGATAATTGGTTTATGGTTGATCATTTGACAAAGAAAGATCTGTATGATCATTTCATTAAGTACATATTTCTTATTTGACAGATTAGCCGAGAAATATGGTTCTGAGATTATTCGATTATGCAGAGTGCCAGTTCCATTATGTCGGATAGAGATCCAAAGGTTACATCGCAATTATGGAATGAGCCATAGGAAACTCTGAGTATGCAGTTGCATTTTGGGACATTAATTTGTTTTGAAATCAATGATAAGTCTAAGAGAGTAGTACAGATTTTGATGGTGTACTCCGGCACTATGTGCTAAAGTTTAAAGGATATTGGAAAGAGATATATGGAATTAAATCGATTTGTAATTCTAAGAAGATAAGTGAAAGTGTTTCAGGAGAGTTGAAAGCAACTTCTTCTGGTAAGATTTTCGGGGACGAAAATCCCTAAAGAGGGGGAGAATTGTAACAACATGATTTTGGCCCTAGTCAGAACAGTGGTTTGGGGCCACAAATCTGACGAGGAAAATCTCAGTCGGAACAGTATGTGCAAATGAGGGTGCCAAATGGTTTGGTAAATAGCCATTTTCTTGGCGACATGGACAGAGACACGGTCGTGTGTCTCAGCCATGTGGAGGGCACGGCCCCGGGACATAGGCGTGTGCCCAGGGAGTGTGAAGTCTTCATTTATTTTTTGAAAGTTAATTAGCCACACTGCCTAAGCACACGGGCTTGTGACTTGGCCATGTGACCCTATTTTGTTGATGATGTCATAAACAGAGAGTTACATGGGCTGAGGACATAGGCGTGTGTGACCACACGACCTACCCACATGGGCGTGTCCCAAGCCACACGGGCGTGTGACCCCTATTTTGATAAAAAAAATTATAAGTCTTCTTAAAGTTTCCTAAGTTCTCAGTTTAGTCCTAAACAGTTCCCAATGATTGTTTTGGGCCTCGTAGGCCAATATAAGAGACGATTTGCATGTGAATGAGTGAATTTAAATTGAATGAAATTTTATAGCCCGATTTTGTATAAATGTTTACGTTTATGTCCGGTAATGCCTCGTATCCTATCCCAGCGTCAGACACGGGTAAGGGGTGTTACAATAAAATAAGGGAAAAGAGAAGGGAGTAAGCTTTAAGCTTAGTAAGTCTATAAGTAAACAATGAACATCTTACCACATACTTATCAATCAAGAACATTACATACTAATCAAGAACAATTCAGATCCTTGTAGTTGCACTTACTCATTTCAAACCTTACCACATTCCAAATACATATCATAGACATTGCTCAGGATTACATGCACTTATAACCTTGCACTTGTCACCACATTGTCACACGTAATTTCACTTAGTCAAATTTTGCCAGTGAACACTTTGGAATCATGCCAGATACACGGTGGTTTCGCACACAGCCCACCCACCAATAATAATAAAAATGGTGGTATCGCACACAGCTCACCAATAATAATAAACATGGTGGTATCACACGCAACCCACCAATAATAATAAACACGGTGGTATCACACACAGCCTACCAATAATCACATATACACGGTGGTATCGCACACAGCCCACCAATAATAATTATACAGTGTTCATCCGTATCCTTTTTCTATTCCGAAGGTTCATCTGGGAATTCCCTCACTTTTCATCATTTTACTAATAAACATCAATAATATTCACTCACATTTCACATAAGACATTAATATGTAAAAACATAAATAAAAAGGATGTATCATTTACATATAAACTTACCTCGATACAAAATGTCTTAATTTGCAATTTAGTCTGAAACCTTTCCTTTTCCTTGGTCAAGGTTGATTCCACGTTCTTCTTGATCTATAATGACACATTTAGCTTATTTAATATTCACCTTATTCAAATTAGTCCAAAATCTTCCAATGGTAAAATTTACAATTTAGCCCCTAACTTTCTCAATTATTACACTTTAGTCCCTAGGCTCGTAAAATGAAATGTGTTCATTTTTCACACACCCAAGCCTATCCAATTCATAGTCTCTCTTATAGCAGCCCACAAATTTTAACTATTTTACATTTTATACATATATTATTTCATCTTTTGCAAATAAGTCCTTTTTATCAATTTCACCAAAAATCATCTAGCAAAAGTTGTTTATCACACTTCAAAATTTCATATTCTACCACTAGACATCAAAATACATGTATGTCATCCATGGGTAAAATTTAAACACAAACTCTAGCTTAAAATAGTGGTAGAAATAGCTAGATCGAGCTAGAGGATTTCAAAAATACGAAGAACATAAAAAACGGGGCTAGGAGGTACTTACAATCAAGCTTGAAAGTGAAACAAAACCCTAGCTATGGCTCCTTGCAAATTTTGGCTATGGAGGATGAAGATGGAAAAAATTTTAGCCGTATTTTCCCTTTTATTTCTTTTATTAGCCAAATGAGCAAATTGCCCTTCATTAATCCTTTAGATATTTTATCTCTCTATGGCCATTTTGTGTCCAAACTATAAAATAATGGTCTAATTACCAATTAAGGACTCTTAATTTAAAAACCCATCTCAATCAAGTACCTTTATGGATTATAATACACACTTTTCACCCATTGCAATTTAGTCCAACTTATCAAATTGGACATCCAAACAATAAAATTTATCAACCAAAATTCCACACAAACATTCAATCACTCAATAAACACTAAAACTCAATCGGAATAAATATTTTGACCTCAGATTCATGGTTTCAAAACCACTATTTCGTTTAGGCCTTAATTCGGGCTGCTACACCATGTGATTTAGCTTATCTTAGTGTAAAGTTTTGGTTGTGTGTCAGTGTTCAAATATGGTATGTTTTGGCAAGTAGTAGATGGAATGGAAATATGCAAATGTTGTTTTGATTTATAATAGGCATATGAATAGAAAATGCATGATATTAAGTAGATATTAGAATACTATGTCACATTAGTATAAAATGTGTATGAAATGTTGTGGATTGGTTGCCTATTGGATTATAGCTGAAAGAGATCAATCACTGAAAGCAAGTAATAAGATTGCTAAAGGGAGACCATCCCGAAACACTGGGAATACTAGTGGTAGCCAAGGTGCTACAAGAGATTCTACTATGAGATTTGAGGCACGAGCACCTGCTCGAGCTTATGCTATCCGTACACAGGAAGAGGCATCATCACCGGATGTTATTACAGGTACTTTTTCTCTTTTTGATATTGATATAGTTGCATTGATAGATCCTGGATTAACCCATTCATATATTTGTATGAATTTAGTATTTAAAAAGAGTTTGCATGTTGAGTCTACAGAATTTGTAATTAAAGTATCGAACCCCTTAGGCAAGTCTATTTTAGTTGATAAAATATGTAAGAATTGTCCTTTGATGACTCAGGGTTACTATTTTTCGGCTGAATTGATGCTTTTACCGTTCGATGAGTTTGATGTGATTCTAGGTATGGACTGGCTGACTATGCATGATGCAATTGTGAATTGTAGATGAAAGATTATCGAATTGAAATGTTAGAATGGTGAAATCCTTCGGACTGAGTTTGATGATTCAAATGAATTCGCTACTGTGATATAGTCTATGTTAGCTTAGAAATGTATGAAAAAGGGTTGTGATGCATATCTTGCATACGTACTGGATACAAAGGTGTCCCAATCAAAGATTTAATCTGTACCTATTGTTTTTGAGTTTTCGAATGTATTTCCAGAAGAGTTATCGGGTTTACCACCTATCAGAGAGGTTAAATTTTGTTGGCACAATGAGAATGTGTATAGACTATCGACAGCTCAACAAATTGATGATCAAGAATAAATACCCTTTACCACGAATAGATGATTTGTTTGATCAGTCAAAAGGGGCAATAGTGTTTTCGAAAATTGATTTGAGATCGGGTTATTACCAGTTGCAAGTTAAAGACTCAGATATGCCAAAAATTGCATTTAGAACAAGGTACAGACACTACGAATTTCTTGTTATGCCTTTTGGACTAACAAATGCACCTGCTATTTTTATGGACTTGATGAACTATATTTTCAGGCCGTACTTAGACCGATCCTTGGTTGTATTTATTAATGACATTTTGATTTACTCTCGTGATAAATCTGAGCATATCGGGCATTTGAGAATTGTGTTACAAACTTTGAGAGATAAACAGTTGTTTGCAAAGTTTAGCAAATGTGAGTTTTGGCTACAAGAGGTTGGTTTTCTGGGACATATAGTTTCAGCCGCGGGTATTCGAGTTGACCCGAGCAAAATTTCTGCGATTATAGATTGGAAACCTCCAAGAAATATATCCGAAGTCTGTAGTTTTCTGGGACTAGCCGGCTAAATAGACAATTTGTAGAAGGCTTCTCGATGATTGTGACACAATGACACGCTTGCTTCAAAAAGATGTTAAATTTGAGTGGTCAGAAAAGTGTCAGCAGAGCTTTTAGTAGTTGAAAGCATTATTGACAGAGGTGCCAGTGTTAGCTCAGACTGAGTCGGGTAAAGAATTCGTAGTTTTCAGTGATGTATTATTAAATGGCCTGGATTGTGTTTTGATACAAGAAGGCAAAGTTACAGCTTATCCCTCGAGATAGTTGAAACCGTACGAAAAGAATTATCCGATGCATGATCTAGAGTTAACTACGATAGCGTTCGCATTGAAAATTTGGCATCATTACTTGTTTGGTGAGAAATGCCATATTTTTACCAATCACAAAAGCATGAAATATCTGATGACTTAGAAATATTTGAATTTCTGACAGCGGAGATGGTTAGAATTGCTAAAAGACTATGAGTTAGTCATTGACTATCATCCAGGGAAAGCGAATGTAGTTGTTGATGCTTTGAGCCAAAAGTCCTTATTTGTTTTACATGCTTTGAACACACAATAAGCATTGTCTGACGATAGTTCGATAGTAGCCAAGTTGAAAGCAAGACCATTATTTCTACAACAGATTTGTGAGGCTCAAAAATTTGATAATGAATTACAAGCAAAACGAGCTCAGTGTGAGTCAACTTTTGATTCAGAGTTTCGAATAGGGCCCGATGATTGTTTGATGTTTTGTGATAGAATATGTGCACCAAGAAATTCTGAGCCATTCGAAATATTTTAAACGAAGCACACAGTAGTTGTTTATCAGTACATCTGAGAAGCACGAAAATGTATAATGATTTGAAATAGCTTTATTGGTGGCATAACATGAAACGAGATATCTCAGATTTGTTTCAAAGTGTTTGATTTGTCAACAAGTCAAAGCTGAGCATCAAGTGCCATCAGGTTTATTACAGCCTATTATGATTCCTGAGTGGAAGTGAGATAGAGAAACAATGGATTTCGTATCAGGTTTGCCCTTATCTCTGAAAAAGAAAGATGCAATCTAGGTTGTTGTTGACAGATTGACGAAATCACCTCATTTCATTCCACTGCGTACATATTTCTCGCTTGATAAATTAGCTGAGTTATATATTTTTGAAATTGTGAGATTACATGGTGTTCCACTATCTATTGTTTCGGATAGAGATCCGAGGTTTACATCAAAATTTTGGAAGAAATTACAAGAAGCGTTGGGTACGAAACTGCATTTTAGCATCGCGTTTCACCTGCAAAATGGATGGTCAATCTGAACGAGTTATTCAGATACTTGAGGATATGTTGCGTTGTTGCATTCTTGAGTTTGAAGGTACTTGGAAGAAATATCTACCGTTGATTGAATTTGCTTATAATAATAGCTTCCAATCGAGTATAAAAATGGAACCGTACGAAGCTCTATGCGGTCGTAAATGCAAAACACCGTTGTACTGGACTGAGCTTAAAGAAAATAAGATTCATGGGGTTGATCTGATCAGAGAGACTGAAAAAAAGTGAAAGTAATTCGTAATAGTTTGAAAGCTGCTTCAGATCGACAGAAATCATACGCGAATTTAAAACGTAAAGAAATTTAGTTTCAACTCAGGGTTCGAGTGTTTCTAAAGTTGTCACTGTGGAAGAAATGTTCTTTGATTCGGCCGTAAAGGAAGGCTGAGTCTGTGATTTATCAGACCGTATGAGATCGTCAAAAGAATAGGGCCTGTAGTGTATCGACTAGCATTACCGTTAGAACTTGAAAAGATTCATAATGTCTTTCACGTTTCTATGCTACGTCGATATAGATCCGATCTGTCACATGTGATTTCTCCGGTCGATGTTGAGATACAGACTGATTTGACGTATAGTGAAGAACCGATCAGGATTTTAGCTTGTGAAATCAAAGAATTGAGAAATAAACGCATAGCCCTAGTGAAGGTTCTTTGGCATAAAAATGTTTTATGAATTTGTGGGAACCCGAGGAAGCTATGAGAAAATAGTATCCTCACCTATTTACAAGTAAGATTTTCAAGGACGAAAATCCCTAAGGGGGGAGAGTTGTAATAGCCCGTTTTTAGTCAAATCGGAACATTGGTTTTGGGACCACAAATCTGAAGTCAAAATATTTATTTTATTATTTTAATAAGGTCTACAGCATGATAGAATTTTTGTGTGAAAGTTTCGTAAAGAAATTTTACTGTTTAAATGGTTAATTTGAGAAAAATGACTAAATCGCGTAAAGTGCAAAAGTGTCTGTAACACCCGGATTTAGGGGCTATGCATGTTGGGTATAATTCAAGTTCTAGTAGGTCTTGGGTATGCTTGGATGTGTTTTAGAGGTGCTGGAGAATGCTCGGATTAAAAAGGAGGCGTGAGAAAATTTGGATTTTTAAGTGTTAAAAGGGAGCTCGGCTATAGGGGACTTAAGAAAATTATTTGGGGAAATGGACATAAGAATTGGGCTGGTAAAGTGGCAAGGAGACGCCACTAAGTGCTTAGCAAAGTGGCGCCTCAGTGCAAGGAGGGGCGGTGTTCGAGTGCGAAGCAGCAGCACTTTGGCCTTTATTTTTGGCGTCGAGAGAGGTAAGAAAAGTGGGTGGCTTTTGGATGCTTAAAAGATGGAGAAGACTTGGTCTTTGTTTTTAAATTTCGGCTAGGAAGAGGTTTGACTCATTCAAACCTTTTGAATGAGTGTTAGGGAGGAAAAAGGGGAGAGAAATATGGGATTTGGAGGAGTTAAGTAGTGGCGGGTTTGGGAGTGTATGGAGGGCATTTTCGGGTTTTATGCTTGTGGGTAGGTGTTGGCCGAATCCTATAAATAGGGGCACCCCTTTTGAAACGTTTTTCCTCTCCTTATTACTTTTCTTAGAAAGTTCCTTCTCTCATCTCCCCTCTTGTGCTGAATTTTATTTGTTCTTCCTTGAATTGTTGTTGCTTAGAATTTGTAAGCAAGAGAGAACCTCTTTTTTTTTTTTTTTTTTTCCATTTATTTTGCTTAGGCAAAAACTTCTTTTGAGCACCTTTGCCGAAACCCCTTAACCCCTTTTTCATTTAGCCTAAGCCGAATACCCATAGCCTCTCTTCCTTTTCTCTTCTTTATGCTTTAGCCGAATCTCTCCTTATCCATTGCCGAACCCTACTTCCTTGGTGGTGGCGATTCTCATTAGAGCAAAGGGTAGTGGTTAGCAAGGCCGATTGTAGGGGGAGAAGAGCCTATCGCGGGAAATCTTTCGAGTGTCGGTTAGTCAGCATTAAGGTAGCGTTTTGAGAGTGGACTGTTGTGCTATTAAGGTGCGTAATCATCGCACTATTTCTTCGGTGTTATGCTTGCTAACGTTTATACATGAGTAAGTTTGTGATATTGAAGTTATTATGATGTATATATAAATATATGATGTGGTAATGATATGAGATGTATGCTCCTATTATATGATGATTTGATAAGATGCTTTACCACATATGCATGGGATTCGGGTTTGATCGAGGAAGGAAGGGAGTACACATTGGTGTACGTGGTCTAGTGTTAGCTTCGGGCTACACTAGCGCTTGATGAGTTGCTGTACGCATCATCAAGGGAGATGTTGGCTTGGTGCCCATCTCGGCGGTTGATTGCTATGTGCATCACCGAGAGGCGATTACGATATTTGGATCACGATTGGTTGATCGGTGGCTCACCACGGCCTTGAGCGATGAGTTGCCAAGGTAAGAATTTTGGATCACAAGGTGATCGGTGGTGGTTTCCACGGCCTTAGGCGGGAGTCCGCTAAGGTTGGTGTACGGTTGGACAATGGGTTGGGGTGAGATGCATTCTTGCATGTTTTGTTTCGATGATTTGTGTGGGTATGGGCCAAGCCATTACGGATGGGAATATGTGTTGTGGTTATGCACTTGAGTCGAGTGGACTCACCCTTTTATTTCTAACCATTTCAGGAAATGAATAGAATGAGGACGGGATCGGAGAGAGGACACATGGTGGCCCATGCGAGAAAGGAAAATTCAAATCTTTTAAGTTTATTTATATTAAGTATTTGGGTTTAAATATTGATGTAATAAGGCCCTTTGACTTTTCATTTATTTTGGGAATTTCTTTATTATTATTTTTAAATTATGGTTTGATTATTTTGATTACTATGTGAAAACGACTTAGTTTTAGCCATTTATTTACTCAACAAATTTATAAATTAAGCGAGTGTTTTAATCTGGACATTTCCATTTATTATCAAAGTCTAAAAGTATCTTTTTAAAAGTACGGGTTTTACGAGAAAGATAGTAGATTTTCGTGTTTTAAATTCTAAGTAAAGAAAAAAATATTTTCACTAACATAACCAGATCCGGTTGTAATGAATGGGCCAGGTTTGGGGATGTTACAGTTTGGTATCAGAGCCCGGTTCAAAACTCGGCTTTGAGGGTTTTGGGCAAAGCTTGATTTTCAAAATGGGCTTTTGGAAATGTGGGCTTTTATAAACAATATTTTTCAGAGTTATTACGGCATGGCTTTGTGTCTCAGAATTCAAGTCCACTGGGTAAGTACTTTGGACTTCCTTGAAGTGATTTGTTTGTATGAATTGATTTGGGCTTAGTTTGGGCTCGTAGAATAGAATAATAGGATCTATTGGACCCTAGGACTAGACTACTCAAACATATGCATAAAACTTAAAGCTCTTAAACAAACCTGTGAAGTTAGTCATCGAGTTAAGGTGTGGTAACCCCTGTACGCATGTCTAGGAGTGGAACCGGAAGAGCCTGGTATTTAAGCAGTCCGTGTGACTCAACTCCTCTTCGCAGGTATCCTACCTGGTGCGTAGCTACGGTTCACCTTAACCAAGAGGACTTGTTCATAGGCTAAACCGATTATTAAAACCCGAAAGGGAATTAGCCTTGTTATTTTCTAAAACTTTCTGTATTAAAATTTTTCCAAATTTACCCTTTTGGTTTGTGAAATCTTAAATTTGATTCTGAAGGACGTTTTCGATTTACAAAATTACCAAAATGCCCTTAGTGGCAAAATTTCAAAAATGCCACTGTATTGCAAAATTACCGTACTACCCTCAACTTTTGATTTTTACTTTACAAAATACCAAAATCTTGAGGTTTCAAAATATTAAGATAACCTAGTTTGTGGAAATTTACGAAAATACCCCTGGTTGATAAAATTACCAAAACGCCCTTGGTTTCTAGATCTTCAGATTTCTCTCGATCTTTTACTGAAATATTTCTATCTTAGCTTTGTGAAATACTGTGATATTTTGATTTGGAGAATTTATGAAAATGCCCATGATTTCAAAAAAAAAAAAAGTTACAAAAATAACCCTGATTCCTGAAATTTTTTTTTTTGCGATACCTCCGGTTTGAACAAAATTTTTAAGATGACCCTAAGATTTTGTGAATTTTGAAATATCTGTAAGTTGGAAAACTATTTTCAAAATTGACCTTGAGTTATTACCGATATACCCCTATAGGAAAATGACAAAATTACCCCTGGGTAGGGAAGGAAACTTTGATTGCTCGAAAGAACTACTCTCGGAATACTTTATTGTATAAAATTGCTCGTGGATAAAACAGTGAAACAAGAATTTCTAATGCATAAAACTTTTTAAACAGACCAAATCAAGCGCTAGATATGAGTTCTAGGGGCGTGGTCGCAATAATACGTGTGGACGTGGTAGAGGCGGGATGTCGATGATCGGAACCGGTTGGGTCACGCCATGGGTCAAAGAGCGATGCACCGCCACCACCGTTGAGGTTGAGCAGCGCAGGATCGATGGAGGAGACGACGCGATGATCGCAAGTCGTCTTTGCGAGTGCTCGAACAGTGGCGAGGAGCCAATGTGGGCAATAGGACTCGGAAATCGGTGCGAAAGGCTTTAGGCGAATGGAGCCGAGGGTTTTCGAGAGGAGTGTCCGGGGTAGCTCCAAGCGTGGCGAGTATTGGCTTGAGGTCGTTGAAAGGATCATGGATGATCTCGACTTAAGCTGCGAGGAGAAGCTTAAAGGTGTTGTTTCGTTCTTTGCGAGATGAGGCCTACCGGTGGTGGCTCACGGTTAAGGAAAGTACCCCGCAGATCGAGTGGGTGGGGTTACTTTAAGATCAAGTTTGAAGGGAAATATGTCGGAGCAAGTTATGTAGGCCTTTCAGAGGAAGGCGTTCCTTAATCACGGTGCAAGGTAGCAAGTCGATAGCGAGTACTGAAGTCGAGTTTTTGCGTTTGAGTCGGTATGCTCGAGGCATCGTGGCCTCGATTATGAGAGATGCGTCGATTTGAAGATGGTGCGGGATGAGTGCGAGTTTTGATTGCTCCGCATCGGAAAGAGACTTCGCAGCTTTAGTGGAGAAAGCTCGAATAGCCGAGGAGGTCAAAGAAGGTGAAAGGCACAATAGAGAAAGGAACCGTGATAAGAGAAGTGTTGGATCGCCGAAGTGGTTGAGAGGGTTCGAGAAAAGACCGAGGGTTGAGACTCTGTTCATATTGCTAAGCCACCACGGAAATCCAGATCATCCAGGTGTGCGCGATGCGGAAGGTATCACGTTGGCGAGTCTTTGGAATCGAGTTCGGAGAGTGCTTCGGATGTAAGTCCAAGACTCATCCGATTAAGGATTGTCCCGAGAATCCGAATGGGACTCGAGCGTAAGGTCAAGGTAATGTGCAACCTGGCAGAGGTGGTCGACCAGCGGACGAGAGGTCGTGGTTCGAACCATGGAGGAAATGGTTTCCGTAGAGGTCGTGGAGCTTTAGAAGCGCGGTAATGGTGGCAGCGAGGCAAGACGGCCAGTGTCCGGTTTATGCGGTCCGTCGGAGAGAGGATAATGATGTGCACGATGTGTCGGTGGTAAGTTTCTTAAGCACGGAATATCTCGTATGGTTTTGTTCGCTATAGTGGCGAGGTTGTTATGTTGCTTGTAAAGTATCTAGAACCTTGAGTATGATTGGATCGTGCCTAGAAATATGTTAGCTCTTTAAAATCGGAGTCTTGTGATATATAAGCGTGGTGAGGTGATTTAAGATGTTCAATCATTAGCCTACCCAAGTAATTTCGAGGACGAAATTATTTGTTAGGAGGGTAGAATTGTAACACCCGGATTTAGGGGCTATGCATGTTGGGTATAATTCAAGTTCTAGTAGGTCTTGGGTATGCTTGGATGTGTTTTAGAGGTCTGGAGAATGCTCGGATTAAAAAGGGAGACTGTGAGAAAATTTGGATTTTTTAAGTGTTAAAAAGGGGAGCCTGGCTATAGGGGACTTAAGAAAATTATTTGGGGAAATGGACATAAGAATTGGGCTGGTAAAGTGGCAGGAGGAGACGCCACTAAGTCCTTGGCAAAGTGACGCCTCAGTGCAAGAGGAGGGCGGTGTTCGAGTGAAGGCAGCACTTTGGCCTTTATTTTTGGCGTCAGAGAGGTAAGAAGCTGGGTGGCTTTTGGATGCTTAAAAGATGGAGAAGACTTGGTCTTTGTTTTTAAATTTCGGCTAGGAAGAGGTTTGACTCATTCAAACCTTTTTGAATGAGTGTTAGGGAGGAAAAAGGGGAGAGAAATATGGGATTTGGAGGGGAGTTAAGTAGTGGCCGATTTTGGGAGTGTATGGAGGGCATTTTCGGTTTTATGCTTGTGGGTAGGTGTTGGCCGAATCCTATAAATAGGGGGGGCACCCCTTTTGAAACGTTTTTCCTCTCCTTATTACTTTTGCCGAAAGTTCCTTCTCTCATCTCCCCCTCTTGTGCTGAATTTTATTTGTTCTTCCTTGAATTGTTGTTGCCGAATTTGTAAGCAAGAGAAACTCTTTTTTTTTTTTTTTTCCATTTATTTTGCTTAGGCAAAAACTTCTTTTGAGCACCTTTGCGAAACCCCTTAACCCCTTTTTCATTTAGCCTAAGCCGAATACCCATAGCCTCTCTCTTTTTTTCTTCTTTATGCTTTAGCCGAATCTCTCCTTATCCATTGCCGAACCCTACTTCCTTGGTGGTGGCTGATTCTCATTAGAGCAAAGGGTAGTGGTTAGCAAGGCCAATTGTAGGGGGAGAAGAGCCTATCGCGGGAAATCTTTCGAGTGTCGGTTAGTCGAAGATTAAGGTAGCGTTTTGAGAGTGGATCATTGTGCTATTAAGGTGCGTAATCATCGCACTATTTCTTGATGTTATGCTTGCTAACGTTTATACATGAGTAAGTTTGTGATATTGAAGTTATTATGATGTATATATAAATATATGATGTGGTAATGATATGAGATGTATGCTCCTATTATATGATGATTTGATAAGATGCTTTACCACATATGCATGGGATTCGGGTTTGATCGAGGAAGGAAGGAGTACACATTGGTGTACGTGGTCTAGTGTTAACCGGGCTACACTAGCGCTTGATGAGTTCTTTATGACGCATCATCAAAGGAGATGTTGGCTTGGTGCCCATCTCGGCGGTTGATTGCTATGTGCATCACCGTGAGGCGATTACGATATTTGGATCACGATTGGTTGATCGGTGGCTCACCACGGCCTTGAGCGATGAGTTGCCAAGGTAAGAATTTTGGATCACAAGGTGATCGGTGGTGGTTTCCACGGCCTTAGGCGGAGTCCGCTAAGGTTGGTGTGCGGTTGGACAATGGGTTGGGTGAGATGCATTCTTGCATGTTTTGTTTCGATGGTTGTGTGGGTATGGGCCAAGCCCATACGGATGGGAATATGTGTTGTGGTTATGCTTGAGTCAGTGGACTCACCCTTTTATTTCTAACCATTTTCGGAAATGAATAGAATGGGACCAGGGATCGGAGAGGACACATGGTGGCCCATGCAGAGAAAGGAAAATTCAAATCTTTTAAGTTTATTTATATTAAGTATTTGGGTTTAAATATTGATGTAATAAGGCCCTTTGACTTTTTCATTTATTTTGGGAATTTCTTTATTATTATTTTTAAATTATGGTTTGATTATTTTGATTACTATGTGAAAACGACTTAGTTTTAGCCATTTATTTACTCAACAAATTTATAAATTAAACGAGTGTTTTAATCTGGACATTTCCATTTATTATCAAAGTCTAAAAGTATCTTTTTAAAAGTACACGGGTTTTACCAGAAAGATAGTAGATTTTCGTGTTTTAAATTCTAAGTAAAGAAAAAAAAATATTTTCACTAACATAACCAGATCCGGTTGTAATGAATGGGCCGGGTTTGGGGATGTTACAGTGTCATTCTATTAGTTAAAAGTATTAAATAGCTATGAAATTAATAGAGGAGGTCCTTATGTTGTAATTAGACCATTATTAAGGTGTGTGGACATTTATGTACATAGTTTATATGAATTTTAAATGTTTAAGTAAAGGTTAATATAGTAATTATAAAATAAATTAATTTAAAAATAATAAAAAAGTGGTGTCATCTTCACCATTTAGCTTACACCACCAAAATTAGAGTTAAGAAAACACCATTGTTGTGTTCTTCATTTGGCCAAGCTTTTATAACTAATTAAGGTACGGTTTTTGTCCCGTTTATAATGATTTTTACATTTTTGAGATCATTGCTTCGTAATCTAGCTAGTTCGTACCTTTGATTTAGAAACTATTAAATATTTAACATGTTTTGATTGTTGAATGCTTGAGTAAATTGATATTTATGATAGATTATGAATGTTTATTGATAGATTTACTAGTTTTGTAAAGTGATTTTTGACAAAAATGTCAAAAAGGGGATTAATTTGTGAAATTGTAAAATTATGTGTGTAAAAGTGTGATTAAACAAAAGATATGGGCTGCTAGGGACTCCATTAAAATTTGGATAGCATAGTTAAGGGTCTAATTGCATGAATTTGCATTTTTACGAGCTAAGGACTAAATTGTAAAATTGTCAAAATAGTAGGGAAAAACTGTAATTTTTCCATAAGGTGATTTTTGGTCTAAATTGAATGGAATGAATATTGAATGAGTTAATTTTGATATTATATAGATCAAGATAAGCCGTGATTGGAATTAGACTGGGGAAAAAGAAAAGTGGACGAATAGCCGATATTTGTTATCCGAGCGATACGAGGTAAGTTCATATAATTAGAATTGAACTTTTAAATACTTGCAATTATTTGAAATGCATGTATGTAATTGGGTAAATGATTTACTTGAAATTCAAATGCCTTATTGATACATTATGATGGTTATCGAGCCCCATTTAAACCATAAGAATTCTTAGGATACGAGTGACATGTCACTAGGGTTACCGTTTCGGTTGAGCTCCTGCGTCTATTGCGAAATCACCATAGCTCGTATGAGCTTACCGATATATCAGCTCGTAAGAGCTTACTGTTTTCAGCTCGTCAGAGCTTACTGTTTTTAGCTCAATAGTGCTTACTATCCATTAGTTCAGGAGGAGTTTACTGATCACAGCTCGAAAGAGCGGAAATGATAATAAATTGACGGATTACTGATTTATATGTTATGTATATCACTCGAGTATCTTTCGATATTCTAATAGGTTCAACGGGCATAAATTATGTTAATGGTTATGTGAAAAAGATATGTGTTATATGGATGAGTTACTGTTACTATTATCGAATGAATTGCCGTTTATATGATTGAGAATGAAATGTTATAAATGATGTACATGATATATGTGAATTTGATATGATACAATGTTTGAGTATTAAATTGAGATAATGGATGATTACGTACACTTATATGACTAACTTGTTGATGAATGCTTGTGTATAGGTATTTGGCAATTGAATTTGGTATACTTTATTTAATTGTTTGATTATGTATAAATGGTAAGCTTAATTTTGAATTATACGGGCTTATTAAGCTTTAAAGTTTACTCTGTTTCTTTTCCATGTTTTATAGAGGTTCGATAGCTCACTCGATCTAGATAAAGTCAGAGTTACACATCACACTATCCAGTTGCTGTTGGTACTTTTGAACTCTTGGATATTTGTAAATATGGCATGTATAGGCTAGTTATAAAGATGATAGTTATGGTTACTTGAGATAGAGATTTTGGTACATATGTGGTATAAGTTTAAGCGATGTGCTTTGGCTTATCTTAGTGTAAAGTTTTGGTTGTGTGTAAGTGTTCAAATATGGTATGTTTTGGCAAGTAGTAGATGGAATGGAAATATGCAAATGTTGTCTTGATTTATAATAGGCATATGAATGGAAAATTCATGATTTTAAGTAGGTATTTGAATACTATGTCACATTGGTATATAATGTGTATGAAATGTTATGGATTGGCTACCTATTGGATTATAAAATGTTGCAATCTATGCTTGTGCATGCATGTATAAATAGGGTGGCAAGATGGCTTTACAAATAGCCTATTTTTGTCCACACGGGCAGAGACACGAGCATGTGTCTCAGCTGTGTGTGACACACGGTCATGTTACATGGCTGTGTGTCCCCTGGTGTTAATATTAGAACCAAGTCAGTATGGTCCACATGGTCTCACACACGGGAGTGTGGCTGGATGTGTGGTATAAGTCAGTATACCCCCTAATTGGCACACGGCCTAACACACGGGCATGTGGCTTGGCCGTGTTGCATAAGTCATTATATCCTATAGTATTGGCATGGCTTAGCACATGGCCTACCACACGGGCATGTCTGGCCACTTCGAAGGCACATAGGCGTGTGGTTCGCCGTGTGACCCAAGTCAGTATGTACCCCCTATTTTCACACGGCTGGAGACACAGGCGTGTCTGGTGGCCGTGTGAGACACATGGCCTGGTCACACGGGCATGTAATATCCAGGATTTTAGGCTTGTGCATTTTTGCTTAATTGTATGAAGTAGTATGCCTATGTGTGTTTTGAATGTGTCTTATAGATTTTGAGAACTTTAGAGTGTAGGAGAATGCCTTAGAAATATGGTATTTTAAGTTTTAAAGGGGGAGCTAGGCAAATGAGGCCTTAAGAGAATTTGTAGGGGAAATTGGACATAAAAATGGGCTTGTTAAAGTGGCAAGGAGGCGCCACTTAAAGCCTTAGTAAGTGACGCCACAAGCAGTGTAAAAGGGCCTAGGTTCGAGCAGCAAGGGATGCAAATAGGAGTTTTATTTTGCTGCAAGGATGAGCAGTGGTGGATAGCAATGGGACACTTGGTGGATGAGCATTTGATCAAGTCAAATGCATTCAAAATTCGGCTAAGGTAGGGAGATAATTATTGGTTTATTTGAATTATTTTGAGTAGGTAAAGAAGAGAGAAAGTAGGAGAAAAATAAGGGAGTTGATAAGGGGAAGAGTGTTGGCCGACCTAGGGACTCTCTTGAGGTGATTTTCGACCAAGATAGTAGGGAGGAGTAGCCGAATTTCATAAAAACATTTAGCCTCTCTTTCGTTTACTCCTTTCTCTCCAAAACCTATCACTTTCTCTTCTTTTTCTTTTAACCCGTTCTAGCCGAAATCCCTACCCAAAGATCACCATTGCCGCAACCTCTTCAATCAAAAGATCACCATTGCCGAATTCTTCTGAGCATCTCTTCTTTTCTCTTTTAAGTTGGCCGAACCTTTTTCTTGTCATCTAGACTAAATCGCGGCAAGTTCAACCCTTTTCTCTTCTTCTTTTTACAAACTCAATCAAAGGCCGAATGCACAAGTGATTCCTAGCCGATTGGTCCATTAAACCCCAAAAGCTGAAACCTACTGATCACTATCTAGTCTATATAACCGAATATCTCTGTGGTGGCAGGCAAGGGTGCAGTCGATTTCTATAGTAGGGGTAAGATCAAATGATATTCGGTTTCCTTCCTTTTTCTTTTAGCCGAAAGTGGAATCTAATTTCTTTTACTGTTCTTTGGCCGAAACTATGAAGGAGGTTTCGAGATTTCTATCATAGCTGACTTCAAGAGGAGATCTTCGGGATTTCTAGATCTAAGGTAAGCGAATATGATCATAGGCCGAAGGCCATTTATTGTGTTTAAATGTTAGAATTGGATCTAACATATGCCTATAGGAATTTCGACAGTTACCACAAACAAGTGACAATTTTAGGATTTAGATCCGTAAGGTAAGTGAATATGAATATTCGGCCAAGGTCATATTAAGTGTTAGTGTCTAGCCGATTCTAACTATGATCTTTAGGCAGGAGTATAAGCTGTTTCAGCAGACTTTCGGGATTTAGTGAATATGATAGTAACCAGGTGTGTAGCCCTACACTAATTTCTAATAGATTTATGGTATCAATGATTTGTTTGTGATAATGAAAATATGAAAAATGTGGCAAATGGTACTATACAATGGTACAGAGTATTCAGGTACGTTACTCTCTAAAGCTCTGTTAATAGTGAATAGTGTTATGAACATTGAATATGACACATATAAGAATTTGTTACAAATATGAGATAAACTAAGTTGCATTACTTCTGCATGAATGTATGACGCATGGGGCATATGGGTGATTATGGAAAAGGGAAGTGATCTGGTGGTTTTTACCACAATATCTTGTGACTCATGTCACATAATCTGAATGTGGTGACTTATGTCACATATTATTATCTGGTGACTCTGTCACATTATCTGGTGGCTATGCCACAATTTATAAGGGCGATGTGCATATTGTCTGCAGCGAATGCCTTCGATGGTGTGTAGCGGATGGAGGGTCGATTTAGTAATCCCCACGGTGTGATTGGCTGGTACGGGTGATGTGTAGAGGATGGTTATCTAGGTTTGGGTTCGGGATTGCATCATTGCTATATTTGTTATATATGATTTGATATGCCTAAATCGTTTGGGAATTTGTGTTGGTTGTTACACATTGAGTCAGTTGACTCACCCCTTTGTGGGATATATTTTCAGGTGATACTCAGTGACATGGACCGGGTCAGAGGAGACTATGTGGTGGCCATGCTGAATGTTTCCGGGATTTCAAACGGTTAAATTTGCGTTTGCTATTATTTTATTTTCGGGATTTATTTGGTATTTTTCAGTTGTAATAAGGCCACTACTTAGACATTTAAATTTTTATGCTTTAAGTTTTAACTTTCATTTAATAATCGGTATATGAATTAACCAAATGTTTTTCGCAAAACTCTAAATGTTTTATCACCTAAGTAACTACGGTTTATAACTTAATAACCATTTCTAAAAATCGGCAACCCCACTTATTTTACAAAATATAAAACAAACGTTTTCTTAAAAATACAAACCCGAATCACATCTCACTATTTCAACATGCCAAAATTTGTTTTAAAAGCCGACATGCTTTAGCAAACACAAAATCATCACAGTTTTCCAGAATGCAAACAAGATATAGTTAAGGTTTTTCTTAAGGAACATGTCAGATCCGGTCAAGGCTCGTGGGCCGGGTTTGGGGTGTTTCAGGGCATGTGTCCTCTGTATTGAGAAAAAATTTCAAAGTTTCATAGAAGTTTTATAAGTTATCGATCTAGTCCCAAATCGCTCCTAAAGCATGTTTAAGGCCTCGTAGGCTATTGTAAGGGACAAATTGAATGATGATTGTATGAAATGATTGAATGCATGAGAATAATACGGTTATATGTGTTATAAGTTTGGTAATGCTTCGTAACCCTATTCTGGCATTGAATACGGGTGAGGGGTGTTACATTATACATGCCATTGCCTATACCTAAGGAACCATGGGTCGACATTTTCATGGACTTTGTCCTTGGTTTACCTCGGACCAAAATTGGAAGAGATTCAATCTTTATTATAGTTGATCGTTTTTCTAAGATGTCTTATTTTATAGCTTGCACTAAAAATGGTGTTGTTCATGTTGCTAATTTGTTCTTTAGGGAAATTGTTCGTTTACATGGAATCTCGAGAACAATTGTGTCCCACTGAGATTCGAAATTCCTTAGCCATTTTTGGAGGTCTTTGTGGGGAAAGCTTGGTAGGAAGTTATTGTTTTCAACAACATGCCACCCGTAAACGAATGGACAAACAAAAATGGTTAATCGTGTCCTGTCCACTTTATTGCAAGCTATCATTCGGAAGAATCTTAAGTCATGGAGGCAGTGTTTGCCGCATATAGAGTTTGCTTATAATAGATCTGTTCATTCAGAAATTAAACACTCACCTTTTGAAATTGTTTATGGGTTCAATCCTTTGACTCCACTTGATTTAATTCCTTTACCTAACGACCAGCTTGTTCATGTAGATGCTAAGCGGAAGGCTGAATACGTGAAGCAGCTACACTAAAAAGTGAGGGCCAATATTGAGGCAAGGACCGAAAAATACATGAACAAGGCTAACAAAGGAAGGAAGTGTGTTGTATTTGAACCCGAAGATTGGGTTTGGGTTCACATGAGGAAGGAAAGGTTTTCAGCTCAACGAAAGTCGAAATTATTACTGAGAGGAGATGGTCCATTCCAAGGGTTGGAATGAATTAACGAGAATTCTTACAAGCTCGACCTTCCAGGTGAGTATAACATTAGCACGAGTTTTAATGTGTCTGAATTATCTCCATGTGATGTAGGCGATGATTTGGGGACAAATCGCTTCGAAGAAAGAGGGGATGATACGGCCAAGACCCGAAACTCGCCTAGAGATGACATGGATCCAATTGAGCTGGCATTAGGTCCAATAACCCAAGCTCAAGCTAAGAGGTTCAAAGATGTTGTTGTGGCCTTAGTCGATCAAGTTTGGGTTGAAACCGTTGCGAGGCTTATAGAACGTTCTTAGACAAGCAAGCCAAGCATGCCTTGCAATGCTCTTCAAGCTCATCTAGCTCGTTCCTAGCTCATTGAGCTCATTTTAGCTTGCGCATTATTCTACTGGAATAAACATTTAATTCGGTCTTAGTTAATTAGTTTATTTAGTTAAATTATTATTTATGTCATAGTTTATTTTGTGTTTAAATGTGTCATAATCTAGACATTTTAATTAAGGTTTTAATGTGTCTTTGTTTAGTACAAATTAAATAGTTGATTTAATGTGTCTTAGCTTAAGACAAATTAATTGCAAGCTAGAATTAATTTTTCTTAGCCGAATTTAAGTTGTCCTAGCTGCTGAATTTAAGTTGTCTTTAAAATTAACTTAGCTGAATTTAATTTGTTGTAGGCACATGCATGGGTGGCATTGAAGAAGGTGTGTTGATGGTTGCCATCCCCCAAGCAACTGTTCGGTTACAGCAAGAGCCAAAAGTGAGCTGCTGATTTCTCTTCCCCAAGCAGCCCCATCATGTATATCAGTAGCCACACGTGTTTTCACACTTGTTCAAATTGGCTGGAGGTTCCTTTCAAACACAAGGCCATTCAGTTCTTAGCTTTTACACTCCAAGGGCTGCTCATATTTGACTGAATTATTTACAAGACTATTGAAGTGCCCAAGCTGACCATTAAGGCTCAAGACCATTCAGCTCTTCAAGGCATCTCCTTAAAGGCTGTTCACACCTTTTGCCTATTGTATCCAGCTAGATACAACTCCATTTTCACTTCAATTAAAGCTAAGCTACCTAGGAGACTACAAGGGATGTTTTAAGGAAGGTGCTAAGAAGTTTCAGCTCAATTAAGCTGAATTGAAGCTGTCCATTTAGCTTACCTAGTGTCCATTCGGCTAACTATTGTTTGAGCTATAAATATGAAGCACATTTGATGTAAATCAAACTTTTGGCACCTTATATGTTTAATATAACTTTTTGTGATTTTATTCAACTCTCATTGTTCGTTAAAAACTCAAGCTGACTTATCTAGTCTTGTTAGTGGCGTCTACCTTGTTTCTTGTGAACTTATCACTCTTTGAGTGTGGCGTTCAACCTCGATACCTTTGGTTCCTATCTCTTAATAGATAGTGGGTCAAGGTCCTATTTCTATCATCTATTCATCTTCGTGTCCTATAAGATTCGGGTCAATACTCATCTATAGTATTGGTTCTTAATTGACCTTAATCTCAAACTACTCCGCCCTAACTATCAACATAAAATCACTTTAATTACCTTACTAAGCTGAACCCTAAACCCCATAAATCAAAACCCTTTTGAACTCTTTTTCTTAATTCCCTTTCACTTAGTCGAATTTCATCTTAACTCCAAGAGGAGCGATACTTCTTAATTTTACGATCGGGAACATTTACGACTCAAAGTCAACAATGAACACAAGATCGCAATAACATCTGATCATCAAAAGTCCTATGCTAATCTTAAACAAAAAGAAATAGAATTTTAGGTTGGGGATAAGGTATTCTTGAAAGTATCTCCTTGGAAGAAAGTTTTCCGGTTTGGTCGTAAAGGAAAACTGAGTCCACGGTTCATTGGACCATATGAGATTACAGAAAGAATTAGATCAGTTGAATATCGGTTAGCTTTACCACCAGAACTTGATCGGATTCATAATGTTTTTCATGTGTCTATGTTACGACGGTATCGATCGGAACCTTCACATGTTATTTCTACAACAGAGGTAGAGATTCAGCCTGACATGACATATAGTGAAGAACAGATCAAAATCTTGGCACGTGAAACAAAAGAATTAAGAAATAAAAAGGTAGCATTAGTAAAATTTCTTTGGCAACAACATGGCATAAAAGAGGCTACCTAGGAACCGGAGGATACTATGAGGAAGCAATGCCCAAATCTCTTTACTAGTAAGATTTTCGAGGACGAAAATACTTAAGGGGGGAGAGTTGTAATAACCCAATTTCAGTAAAACCGGAATAGTGGTTTCAGGACCACAAAATCCAAGCCATAAATAAAATTTATTTTTATTTTATTTCATGGTTCGTATTATGATTGTGATGCCATGTGAAAATATTGATAAGAAAATTTTATCAATTATGTGTTTAATTAGGGAAATGACTAAATCGCACAAAATGAAAAAGTTGAATTCTAGTAGCTATAAGGATTAAATAGCTATGGAATTTAAAACTTGAGGTCCTTATATGGTAATTAGACCATTAAAGAAAAGTATGTAGATATCTTGGTGACTCATCCATGGAAATTTAGAAAAAGGGCGAGGATTAAATTGAAAATTAAAATAATTTAATTAATTAAAAGATGATGAAAGAAATAACTTCTTATTTTTATGTCATCTTCATCCCCAAAATATATGGAAACCCCAGGAGAGAGAGAAGAAACAATCTTGGTTTAATTAGGTAAGCTTTCTTGACCCGTTTTTAGTAATTTTGATATTTTTGAAACCGGGATAACTTAATCTATCTATTCGAGGGATCAATTTGAAAAATTATCAAAGTATGGAAATTATGTCATGGATGAATAGGCTAAAAATTAAAAATTTATGGTAGGAAATGAAAGTTTGTTGATAAATAAATAACTTTTCTAGAGCGATTTTTGATGAAAACATGATTTAGGGACTAAAATGTAAAGTTGTGAAAATTGAAGAAAAATTCTAAATTTTATAGAATATATGTGCTGTAAATTTTATAGGGAAATTTTGGTTAGGCTTGGAATAGGGATTAAATTGCATAAATTTCATTTTCTGAGCCTAAGGACGAAATTGTAATTTATGGAAAAGTTAGGGGCGAAATGGTAATTTTGCCTAGGATGTAAATTGAGGCCACTTGAAAGTAAAATGTGATAAATTGATGAATAAATTCATTTATATAGATCCAGACAACACAAATTTGAGGTTAGACCGAGAAAAAGAAGAATTTTCGGATTAGTAGAATTTAAACGTGAACAAGTGTCTAGGTAAGTTCGTGTAACTTAATCGAGCATGTAAATATGTTAACTTGAATGTTATGTTTGTATGCAATATGATTTATATTATGTTGTAATAGCCCAATTTAGACCCTAATCAGAATAGTGGTTTCGGGACCACAAATCCGAGTCAAAAAAATATTTTAATATTATTTTCTGTGCTTATAATATGTGAATTAATATGTGTGAAATTTCCGTGATTACATTTTATTGTGTGTCCCGGTTTGTGAAAAAGGATTGAATCGCAGAAAATGTAAAAGTGGCCTTCTATTTGATTAAGTGCCGAATTGATGTGTCTCTTTAAATGTGTGGTCCTTATGTTGTAAATGGACCATAGAATTCATGAAATGACATGGTTAGACATTAGGTAGTGGATTATTAATGATAATAATAAGGTTTAAAATGGAAATTGATTAATAAGGTTATAATGAATAAAACAAATGCATGAAATTAGTCATTTGTGTTCATCCTTGCCGAAAATACAAAGGAAAAAGAAAAGAAAAAGGGTCTTTAGGGTTCGGCACTAATCTTGGCTAATTGAGGTATGATTTTTGATTCGTTTTTGATAATTTCTACATTTTTGTGATCGTTGCTTTGTGTTCAATAAAGCCCATGCTTAAATGCATGAAATTAATGATAATTTTAAGTTATGCCATTATTGATTTTACGAGCTTTGTGATGTTTGATGATGAAAACTAAGTGTTTGATGATTGATATACATATTTTCTAAAGTGATTTTGAGTAAAAATGTATTTTTGGGATTTAATTGAGAAATGTGAAAACTTTGTGTTGAAATGTGAACTAAATGTGAAAAATGGGCTGTTAGGGGCACTATGGTAATTCGGCTAAGCATGGATTAAATTGGATTTTTTGAAATGGTAATTCGACTAAGCATGGATTAAATTGGATTTTGTGAATTTGATGTTTTTGTGAAATAAAGACTAAAATGCTAAAGTGTCAAATTATAAGGGCTAAAGTCCAAAATACCCTAATTGTGTGTTTGTGAATTGAATTAAGTAAAGATGAGATTGAATGAGTTGAATTTGATATTACATAGATCACAAAAGGAGAAATTAGGGCTTAGATCGAGGCAAGAACAAAGTGCTCGATTGATCGACTAGTATCGTTGCTTCTACGTCCGAGGTAAGTTTGTGTATAATACGTATTGTTTAAACAATGTTCATATGTGATGAAATGAATGGAAATGTGATTGTGGAGTTTGGTAATGTGAAATGTGAGTTCGAATATATGTGGCACTAAGCGTGCGTAAATAGAATCGTTACAGTGATGAATGATACTAAGTGTGCAAGATAAAGAAAGCATCAGTTGTATTATTTGGCACTACGTGTGTGATACCGAGAAAAATTCGGTTTAATGTGATGGCACTAAGTGTGAAATATTATTATAGCTTCGGCTAATTAATTAGCACTAAGTGTGCGAGTTCATCGAATGTTTAAAGAGGATTGAATGAATTATGGCATCGAGCATTGAAGTGGTAAATGTGATAGATAAATACGTGATCGTACATGTATGTACAGAACCTATGTGGTTGATGATATTGTATATGAGATAGAGGAAAGATTATGTGAATGAATGATGAAAAGAGTTGGATTGAGTAGCATTATAAATGCTTATATATGAACCTATAGATATGGTATGAAAGTGAGTAATAGCCATGGATAAGATTGCGTAGTGATGTGAATTGAACTAAGTGTTAGTTAATTTTGCATATTGAATTTGAATGTTGAGTTAATGGTGTTATAATACGAACTTACTAAGCTTTAAAGCTATAACACCCCTAACCTGTAACCATCGCCGAAATAGAGTTAAGAGGAATTACCGGACATATTGGAACTTTTACGATCATTTCAGAAACATATAATGCACCATCATCATATCATAGAAAATCATATACATAGAGTCCCTTTTTAAAGGTCTATGAGACCTTAAACAAGCATTGAAAAGGGGTCGGGACTAAACTGAGCACATATATAATTTTCTAAAAATTTAAACATTTTTCAAAGTTATAGAGGTCACACGCCAGTGTGGGCAAGCCGTGTGCCTCACACGGCATTAGACACATCCATGTGTCTAGGCTGTGGCAAAACAGGGCATACATACTGACCTGTCCACACGGTCACAAGACACACACGTGTGTCCAACCTGTGTGGCTTCCTGACTTGCTTCAAATTGTAACCTTGAGAGACACGGTCGAGACACATGCTCGTGTGCTCAACCGTGTGGGCAAGTATAGGCCATTTGCAAGGCCAATTTGCCACATCAAACCATGCTTATTTAACTCTTTCACAAATACAAAACATATTTAATAATTTATCTAATCAATGCCTGTAACACCCCAAACCCGTCAATACGCTACGACCGAAATCTGGCATGTCACAGGGAAGAAAACGTTTTTTTTCCTTTCTTTTTTTTAAAAAAAAATCGAGTTGTCGTTTCGGGTTGGAAAGAAACTTTTGAATTTATAAAAACCCGAGTTTGTATTGAATGATCCGTTGAAACCATTTTGAGACTCAGTTTGAAAAGTAGAGTTGCCTTGTTGTTAATCCTTGTTTGTTAATTACCCAATTGTAAAATTTTGGAAATCCCGAAATTTAATTACGTTTTGAAAAAACATCCATTTTATAAGTTATTGGGCATGCCTTAATGATCAAAGCAAAATTTAAGAAAATTAACAAAGTAAATAAATTCAAGTTAAAATTTAGATGGCCTTATTACATAACTAAAATCCAAATTTAAAGTAAAATAAATCCAAAATACTATTTTGAATATAAACCGAAATATTGTGCATGGCCACTAAGAGTCCACCTCGACTCTATACCCGCGATCTAAGAATTACTTGGAAAGATTAACGGATGGGGTGAGTCACCAAGACTCAGTGTGTAAATCCCCATCCAATAGATTTTAAGCTCTCACACAGATTCATATGCAAATATGTATGTCAGGGAACCCCTCCGACCTAAATATCCATCCGCGTCTCCTGAGTCTACCCAAATTTGTGGCACCTAGCCACTGGTGGTACCTAACCACTAGTGGTTCCAAACCACTGGTGACCGAAGACATAAATAATCATATGTGGGGCCAACCACATGTGGTACCTAACCACTGGTGACAATCCCTTAAATCAATATGTGGGGCCAACCCACTGTGGTACCAAACCACTGGGACGAGTCACTGAAATAAGCAAATGTGGTACCTAACCACTGGTGGTTCCAAACCACTAAGACTTAGTCACAGAATAATGATATGTGGGGCCAACCCACTTGTGGTACCTAACCACTGGTGACAGTCTGAAAGAGCATATCTTCCCCCTCCTATCGTCATAACCAATTTCCATGTACATGCTTTACAATATAATATGATCATGCTTAACGTTTAAAAATAACATGGCACATGCAGATTTCAATATATGCAATTAAGGTTAGCAACCATGACAGACTTACCCGGAGTCCTTGCTTTTACCCACAAGGGTAACTTAGTGATCCCTACCATCACATCGGCTTTTGGCAATACACAAACAAAAACATACTCAACAAATGAAGTGTGTAAGAGTTACACACCTGATTACATGTAACACGATACTTTCTACATCGACACTCTCGTTGATAGGCACTACCGTTATCTGCCTACTACTCTGTTCAGATGCCGGCCCACAACCCGGTGGCCAATCCCGAACAGCAGACACCGTGCGCCTCTTAAACTTAGGGGCTGGGTTTACAGATCCAACCCCTCCTATCGCTTGGCTGACATTTGAGTCCATGAACACACCTTGGTCACTAAACCGGATTAAAGCATTGAAAATTAATGAAAAGAGATTAACGCTTAAGGCTAAGGCCCTTACCTAGACTGAAAAATCCCAAGGCTTTAGGCTTGATCCACAGACTAACCGAATCCCAGAGATCTCCAAAGAATGCGACACCACTTCCACCTATATTCAGCAAAGCATCCAACCATTAGGCCAAGTAGCCATTCGGCTTTGGCATGGAAACTCGAAAGAGATACTACGAACTAAAAGAAATCACCCCCTTACCTTAACCTGACAGATTTGCTCAACACCTAGCAAGAATCAGCACCACCACCCTAGAGAAGATTCGGCAAGATTAGCACAAAAGAGAATCTGATAGAAAAGCCGAAAATAGGAATAATGGTCTTCAAATGGAGACTTAGGGGTTTCGGCTTCAAGGGAAAAATAACATAGGGGAAGGGAGTTTGAGGTTTTCAGCTTTGAGAGTGCATAAATAGAAAAGGAGAAAAATAAGAAACAAGTTTAGGCTCTTAAGGAGATTGAGAGAAAACGCAAAAAGGGATACGGCTAGGAGATTCGGCTATGGGGGAAGAAAGTATGGGCAAGGGGTTTTCGGCTTTTGCAAGAAATTGGAGATGAGAAGAGAGTCAGAGAGTTTCAGCCCCAAGAAGCAATTGAGAGAAAAGAGAAAACCACTCAAGAAGGGAAGGTTCAGCTTTGATGCTATTGGCAAAGGAAATAAATGAAGATGATGAGTAGAGAGCAATGTAGGTTTCGGCCAAACACCAAGAAGTAGAAAAGAAGAAGAGGCTTAAGAGACCATTCGGTTTTAGGTAATTGAGAGAAAAGAAATAATGCCAAATATGGAGTGTGGTTTCGGCACAAAAAAAAATGAGAGGAAAAGGCCCTAGCTGCTCCCTAACTAGCCGAATATTCAACACCCCCAAAGGCTAACATCAACAATCGGCCACCCCTTAAGCTACACTCAAAACCGATTGCCCAACCCCTTCTAACTCCTTTCCAAATTCAGCTAACACTCACCCCTCTTCAATCCCTTCTTTTCCTCCTTGTTTTTCTCCTGATCACACATTCAAACTTGTTTGAATGTTTCAAGCTCCTTGAATTACTCTCCTCCACTTATTCAAAGATGTTGACCCTTTCAACACTCATCCACCAGAGTCCAAGCTGAGTGTCTTGGCGTCAAAAAGAAATACACAAAAGGGAAATCCCGTAGCTCGAACCAAGACTCTACCAGCTTTCCTGAGGCGTCACTTTCTTGTGTCTTAAGTGGCGCCTCCTTGCCACTTTACCAAGGCACTTCTTGTGTCAAATACCCATAAGAACATCCCTTAAGTCATATCCCATCCAGCTCTCCCCTAAGGTGCCCAAAAAGAAAAATTCAACCAAGGTTCCGGCTTATCCCTAACTCATTCCTAAACCCTAAGGTACCCTAAACTAGCATGATAATCATACTATCTGCATGCAATCACATAAAATGCAAAGCCTCGATCTAGGATGTTACAGTTCTACCCCTTAAAAATAATTTCGGCCTCAAAATTACCTGGTCAAAAGAGTTGAGGGTATTGCTGCCGTATCACATCCTCTAGCTCCTACGTAGCCTTTTCTAACCCATGGTTATGCCACAACACCTTCACCAAAGGAACTAATTTTATACGCAATACTTTGACATCCCGATCCAAGATCTGCACTGGGTCCTCCTCAAAAGACAAGTCTGGGCTTACTTCAATTTCTTCTACTGGCACGACATGAGACGGATCTGAACGATAGCGTCTAAGCATCGAAATGTGAAATACGTCATGGATCTGACTCAACTCTGAAGGTAACTTGAGCTGATAAGCTACTGGTCCCACACGTTTCAACACCCGATAAGGCCCGATAAACCTAGGGCTCAGCTTGCCCTTCCAACCAAATCTCAGCACCTTCTTCCACGATGACACTTTTAAGAAAACCTTGTCACCCACTGCAAATTCTATATCTTTCCGTTTAAGATCGGCGTAGGACTTCTGCCTGTCCGAAGCTTCCTTCAAACGAGCTCGAATCAGCTTAACCTTATCTTCCGTTTCAGCAACCAACTCCGGACCCAACAATTGACGCTCACCCAACTCTGTCCAACACGTAGGGGTACAACACTTCCGCCCATATAGCACTTCATACGGTGCCATATGAATACTCGACTGGTAGCTATTGTTATACGCAAATTTCGCCAATGGTAGGAATTCTTCCCAACTACCTCTGAAGTCTAAGACACAGCCCCTCAACATATCCTCTAAATCTGAATTACCCACTCCGACTGCCCATCTGACTGTGGATGAAATGCTGTACTGAAATCCAACTTTGTACCCAAAGCCTGATGCAACGCCTTCCAAAATCTTGACGTAAATCTAGGGTCTCTGTCCGAGATGATCGACATTGGCACCCTATGCAACCTTACAATCTCTCTATATATAATCTAGCCAACTTCTAAAGAGACTAATCCACCTGTACAGGTATGAAATGAGCAAACTTTGTCAAACGGTCAACAATCACCCAGACCGAATCCTTCTTAGAAGGCGTGAGGGGTAGCCCACTGACAAAATCCATCGTAATCCTTTCCCATTTCCAATGTGGAATCTTCACCAGTTACAACAATCCCGAAGGTAACTAATGTTCTGCCTTTACCTGCTGACACGTCAAACATTTACCCACAAATTCAGTTACCTCTCGCTTTAGACCCGGCCACCGAAACTGCTCCCGCAAATCCCGGTACATCTTACTACCTCCACTATGCATAGCGTATGGACTACTATGTGCCTCCTGAAGAATCTTCTGCCTTAACTCCACATCTTTTGGCATGCAAATCTTCCCTTGGAAACATAACACTCCATCGCTGCTCAAGCTATACCCCTCCAATCCACCATTTTGTACTTGCAATCATCGAGCACCTAAGACTTTATCTACTGGTTGTTTCCCCTTAACCCGGTTTACCCATGTTGGTTTCACTTGTAGATCTGCTAACAGACTTTCGTCATCACACAGATTAAGGTGGGAAAACATTGCTATTAAGTCTGACACCACTTTGCGGCTCAATGCGTCCGCCACCATGTTAGCTTTACCCGGATGGTACTCAATCGAGCAGTCATAATCCTTCAACAACTCGATCCACCTCCACTGCCTCAAATTCAACTCCTTCTGAGTGAGAAGGTATTTCAAACTCTTATGATCTGTGTACACGATAGACTTCTCCCCATACAAGTAATGTCTCCAAATTTTCAGGGCGAAAACCACTGCAGCCAATTCCAGATCATGCGTCGGGTAATTCACTTTGTGAGGTTTCAGTTGTCGAGAAGCATACGCCACTACTTTCCCCTCTTGCATTAGCACACATCCTAACCCTGTATGCAAAACATCACAATAAACCGTAAACTCTTTCCCTGCTTTAGGCTTAATCAACACCGGAGCTTCCGTCAAAATCCTCTTTAACTTCTCAAAACTTTCTTGTTGTTTGTCTGACCACACGAACGGAACCCCTTTCCTTAACAACTTGGTTAACGGTGCTGCAATTAAGGAAAACCCTTCCACAAACCTTCTGTAATACCCCGCTAAACCCAGAAAACTCTGAATCTCTGCCACAGACTTAGGTGGTTTCCAATCTAACACAGCTTCAATCTTTCGAGGGTCAACTCTAATCCTCTCAGCTGACACCACATGACCCGAAAAGGTAACTTCCCTTAGCCAGAACTCACACTTACTAAACTTTGCGAATAACTGCTTTTCCCTCAAAATTTGCAAAACCACACGAAGATGTGTATCATGCTCCTCCTCGGACTTCGAGTACACCAGTATATCATCTATAAATACTACGACGAACCAATCCAAGTACGGTTGAAAAACCCGATCCATCATATCCATAAATGCTGCTGGTGCGTTGGTCAACCCAAACGGCATCACCAGGAATTCGTAGTGACCATAACGAGTGCGAAATGCTGTCTTGTGGATATCCGCCTCCTTGACCTTAAGGTGGTGATACCCCGACCTCAAATCTATCTTGGAGAAGACGGATGCTCCCTTAAGTTGGTCGAACAGGTCGTCTATCCTCAGCAACAGGTACTTATTCTTAATCGCTAACTTATTCAGCTGACGGTAATCAATACACATTCGCATCGATCCATCCTTCTTCTTAACAAAAAGCACGGGTGCTCCCCAAGGCGATACACTCGGCCGGATAAATCCCCAGTCTAGCAACTCTTGAATCTGCGCTTTCAACTCCACTAACTCCTTTGGCGCCATTCTATATGGGGCAATAGACACTGGCGCTGTTCCGGGTAGAAGGTCAATACCAAACTCAACCTCGCGATCTGGAGGCAATCCCCGAAGCTCTTCTGCGAAAACATCAGAGAATTCCTTCACCGTTCGAACATCCCCCACAGTTGATTCCTTGACCTCCAAAGCACAAACATAAGCCACAAACGACTTACATCCTTTCTTCACTATTTTCTCGGCCTTCAAAGCGGATACCATATTGGATAGGTAGTTCCTTCCCTCACCTATCACCACCACCTCTTCACCCTCGACAGTTCTCAACACCATGTGCTTGGCTGCACAGTCCAAACTAGCTTGATACTTTACTAACCAATCCATTCCTAAGATCAAATCGAACTCCCCTAATGGCAGTTCCATCAGATCAGCCTGGAACACTACCCCTTGAAGTTCTAGGGGTACATCCTTATACAGTTTGTTCACTACCATAGAGTGTCCTAGAGGGCTAATTACAGTCATCTTCCTAGAAGAAGTCTCATAGGCTAAGTTCAGAGGTCCCGCTATACTACTAGCAACATAAGAATGCGTCGAACCAATATCAATCAAAGCAGTATAAGGCAACCCATAAACTAAGAATGTACCGGTTATGACGTCCGGTGCGTCGCCCTCTTCTCGACGCCTAGCCGCATAGACCAACCCAGGCTCTCTTACATCTGTATTTCCAGCACCTCTACCCGGTGCTCCATGGCCCCATCCATTACTGTTACCACCCCTGGCTGAACCACGACCCCTCTGCGGTTGCTGACCATCTCTCCTGAATTGTGCATGTCCCTGACCCTCAAACTGTGTCCTAGCTGGCCTCCGCGGACAATCCCTAATCCGATGATCCATCGACCCACACTCAAAGCACCCTCTGTTACCTGTCCAACACTCCCTCGAATGAGACTT
Organism: Gossypium bickii; assembly: GCA_025503065.1. Classification (NCBI taxonomy): domain Eukaryota; kingdom Viridiplantae; phylum Streptophyta; class Magnoliopsida; order Malvales; family Malvaceae; genus Gossypium; species Gossypium bickii. Next base: position 89,748,697 of record CP106711.1, read on the forward strand.
CCTGTATCGAGCATACCGTGGTGGCCACTGAGTAGCAGTAGGCTTCGTTGCCTAACTCGGCCCGCCAAATCTAGCCCTTTTCTGAAAACTCCTAGTAGACCCTGATGGCCCAAAACTCCTTTTATTCCTATTTCTATCCTGATTCTGTTTCTCGATCTACTTCACCTCATCAGCTATCTTGGCCTTTTCCACGAGGACGGCAAACTCCCTCTCTCGCTGTGGAGCAACCAATACCTGCAGCTCATCTCTTAGCCCGTCCTCAAACCTAACACAGCGCTCATGTTCTGTAGCCACGATACCCCGAGCATAACAGCTTAACCATAAGAATTTCGCCTCATATTCAGACACCGAATTACTCCCCTGAACCAAATTCAAAAACGCTTTACGCTGCGCATCCACATAACTAGACCCGACGTACTTCCTCTGATAAGCCACCTTGAAGAGATCCCAGGTGATATCATCAGCCATCGCACCATCCCTGACCGTGAGCCACCACTGATTGGACTCATCCTGAAGAAGAGACATTATCCCTTTCAACTTCTCCTCAGTCGTGATATCCAGATCATCCATTATGCGCTCCGTCGCCTCTAACCAGTACTCAGTTGTGTTGGGAGCTACACCAGAAACACCCCTACATACTTTCACTCCATTTGCTCGAAGTTGTTTAGACACCGATTTCTGAGCCCCCGTACCTATGCCTGCTCCAGCAACTCTCTCCAGGACTCGTAGCATCTCCTAAGACACCGCGCCATCACCACCCGTTTGATCCTGGAACTCTGCGCCCACAGCCGGTGGTGGCGGCACCTCATTCTCTGACCCATGGCCAGACCCTACTGGTTCAGACACAGTAATCCTACCCCTACCACGACCACGCACATTACGCCCGCGTCATCGAGTGCTCATGACTAACGTTCACGATTTAATCTGATTTTAAGAATTTTATGAGTTAGCTTTCTTCCACTGTTTATTACTACACAGTCTTATGAGCAGTTTATCAGAGTAGTTGTTCTCGCAAACGCACACAGTCCTACAGGCTTCAGTCTCTAAGGTAACTTTCCTAATATTAGCATCCATATCACAAACATCTAAATCATATAATCATTCATTAGAAGACTTACCGTGGCGGATCAGTGCCAGAGACTCAGGTGCCATGCTTTCCAAGACATGTTTTTCATCCAAACCATTTAGCAACCCTTTATTGAAAAAATAATAATTTGGGCCTTATCCCACAGTCGAGCTTTTGAACCAGGCTCTAATACCACAATTGTAACACCCTAAACCCGGTCAATACGCTACAACCGAATCTGGCATGTCACAGGGAAGAAAACATTTTTTTCCTTTCTTTTTTTTTTCAAAAAAATCGAGTTGTCGTTTCAGGTTGGAAAGAAACTTTTGAATTTATAAAAACTCGAGTTTGTATTGAATGATCCGTTGAAACCATTTTGAGACTCAGCTTGAAAAGTAGATTTGCCTTGTTGTTAATCCTTGTTTGTTAATTACCCAATTGTAAAATTTTGGAAATCCCGAAATTTAATTAAGTTTTGAAAAAACATCCATTTCATAATTTATTGGGCATGCCTTAATGATCAAAGCAAAATTTAAGAAAATTAACAAAGTAAATAAATTCAAGGTAAAATTTAGATGGCCTTATTACATAACTAAAATCCAAATTTAAAGTAAAATAAATCTGAAATACTATTTAGAATATAAACAAAAATATTGTGCATGGCCACCTCGAGTCCACCTCGGCTCCATACCCGCGATCTACGAATTACCTGCAAAGATTAACGAAAGGGGTGAGTCACCGAGACTCAGTATGTAAATCCCCATCCAATAGATTTTAAGCTCTTACACAGACTCATATGCAAATATGTATGTCATGCAACCCCTCTGACCTAAATATCCATCCGCGTCTCCTGAGTCTACCCAAATTTGTGGCACCTAGCCACTGGTGGTACCTAACCACTGGTGGTTCCAAACCACTGGTGACCAAAGTCACAAATAATCATATGTGGGGCCAACCCACTTGTGGTACCTAACCACTGGTGACAATCACTTAAATTAATATGTGGGGCCAACCCACTGTGGCGCCAAACCACTGGGACGAGTCACAGAAATAAGCATATGTGGTACCCCACCACTGGCGGTTCCAAACCACTGAGACTTAGTCACAGAATAATGATATATGGGGCCAACCCACTTGTGGAACCTAACCACTGGTGACAGTCTGAAAGATCATATCTTCCCCCTCCTCTCATCATAACCCATTTCCATGTACATGCTTTACAATGTAATATGATCATGCTTAACATTTAAAAATAATATGGCACATGCAGATTTCAATATATGCAATTAATGTTAGCAACCATGACAGACTTACCCGAAGTCCTTGCTTTTACCCACAAGGGTAACTTAGTGATCCCTACCATCACATCGGCTTTTGGCAATACACAAACAAAAACATACTCAACAAATGAAGTGTGTAAGAGTTACACACCTAATTGCGCGTAACACGATACTTTCTACGTCGACACTCTCATTGATAGGCACTACTGTTATCTGCCTACTACTCTATTCAGATGCTAGCCCACAACTCGATGGCCAATCCCGAACAGTAGCCACCGCGTGCCTCTTAAACTTAAGGGCTAGGTTTACAGATCCAACCCCTCCTATTGCTTGGCTGACATTTGAGTCCATGAACACACCTTGGTCACTAAACCAGATTAAAGCAGTGAAAACGAATTAAAAGAGATTAACGCTTAAGGCTAAGGCCCTTACCTAGACCGACAAATCCCAAGGTTTTAGGCTTGATCCACAGACTAACTGAATCTCAGAGATCTCCAAAAGAATGCGACACCACTTCCACCTATATTCAGCCAAGCATCCAACCATTAGGCCAAGTAGCCATTCGGCTTTGGCATGGAAACCCGAAAGAGATACTACAAAATAAAAGAAATCGCCCCCTTACCTTAACCTGAGAGATTTGCTCAACACCTAGCAAGAATCGGCACCACCACCCTAGAGAAGATTTGGCAAGGCTAGAATAAAAGAGAATCCGATAAAAAAGCTGAAAATAGGAATAAGGGTCTTTAAATAGAGACTTAGTGGTTTCGGCTTCAAGGGAAAAATGACATAGGGGAAGGGAGTTTGAGGTTTTCGGCTTTGAGAGTGCACAAATAGAGAAGGAGAAAAATAAGAAACAAGTTTCGGCCCTTAACGAGATTGAGAGAAAATGCAAAAAGGGGTACGGCTAGGAGATTCGGCTATGGGGGAAGAAAGTATGGGCAAGGGGTGTTCGGCTTTTACAAGAAATTGGAGATGGGAAGAGATTTAGAAAGTTTTGGCCCCAAGAAGCAATTGAGAGAAAAGAGAAAACCACTCAAGAAGGGAAGGTTAAGCTTTGATGCCATTGGCAAAGGAAATAAACGAAGATGATGAGTAAAAAGCAATGTATGTTTTGGCCAAACACCAATAAGTAGAAAAGAAGAAGAGGCTTAAGAGACCATTCAGTTTTAGGGAATTGAGAGAAAAGAAAGAATGCTAAATATGGAGTGTGGTTTCTGCACAAAAGAAAATGAGAGGAAAAGGCCCCAGGTGCTCCCTAACTAGCCGAATATTCAACACCCCCAAAGGCTAACATCAACAATCGGCCACCCCCCTAAGCTACACTCAAAACCGATTGCCCAACCCCTTCTAACTCTTTTCCAAATTCGGCTAACACTTACCCCTCTTCAATCCCTTCTTTTCCTCCTTGTTTTTCTCCTGATCACACATTCAAACTTGTTTGAATGTTTCAAACTCCTTGAATTACTCTCCTCCACTTATTCAAAGATGTTGACCCCTTCAACACTCATCCACCAGAGTCCAAGCTGAGTGCAACTCTGCATTGTCTTGACGTCAAAAAGAAATACACAAAAGGGAGTTCCTGCAGCTCGCACCAAGACCCTACTAGCTTCCCTGAGGCGTCACTTCCTTGTGTCTTAAGTGGCGCCTCCTTGCCACTTTACCAAGGCACTTCTTTTGTCAAATACCCACAAGAACATCCCTTAAGTCATATCCCATCCAGCTCTCCCCTAAGGTGCCCAAAAAGAAAAATTCGACCAACGTTCCGGCTTATCCCTGACTCATTCCTGAACCCTAAGGTACCCTAAACTAGCATGACAATCATACTATCTGCATGCAATCACATAAAATGCAAAGGCCCCGATCTAGGATGTTACAATGTCATTTATCAATTCGCATTCCAAACTAAACTAACATATCACAAAGCCATGTTCACTGTATCATAAATGCCATATTCGAACCAACTAATATATATATATCAAAACATATTACATATGCTTTATAAGTCCAAGAGCCAAACCATATAACCTTATGACCTAAATAACATCTATACATGGGACATTATCAAATATTACCACATAATAAATTATGGTCTTGTACTTTACTAGTACATGCGCATGTTAACATAATATCATTAACCATTTTATCAAAATAAAAGTTGACCCTTTTTAAACACAAATGACAATTCAAGCATACCTATTTCTCATGCAAATTATCATGTTTAAACCTCATATGTCCAACCATTCAAATAAACACTTATTCGGTCATCAATTTAATCTTAATAAATCATAACATTTCCATCACTTGCATTTTAAGCTAAACATGCTATCTCATAACCTAATATCAAAATGACTATGTCACTTTTAGCTATTCAAATGTCTATCAAACATACTCAAAAAATAATAATCATTTTCCATCATGAACCATAACTAAAAACCCAACCATTCAAGCATAATAAATGTGTATACTTTTCCATTTCAAACCGAATCAACATAACCAATACTCAATCAAATATATATATTCATCACTTTACCTTATTACCAAGACAAATTATACCACTTTTCATACTTCCAAATGAGCTAACTATAAAGCTGATTATACATCATACTTACCATATCTCATTGCCAAATCATATAACCAACATTATAAACATATTTACCATGAAACATACATCGAAATTAAACTTAAGACATGACTGAATATACAACCATTAACATTATAATCAAGCCATTTTCGCATGGCTTTATATAAACAAATTTCAAAGCCAAATATATCAAAACTAGCCTATACATGCCACATAACCCAATCTCAAAACATTTATTTACTGAAACGAATACTGGATAGTGTGACGAGATCTCCCACGACTTTCAACCCGAGCAAGCCTCGAAACTATATAAACATACGAAAAACACACGGAGTAAGATTTGAAACCTTAGTAAGCCATAAACAATATTATCATTTCAATAATGATTATAATTCAATTTAACTAGGTCGAATTTAACAAATCTTAACCACATATACATTCATCATAATCATAATTCTTAAGACCATATTAGGTAACTTCACTAGGCTTAATTATGGATGGACATATAAACCATTTTTTCAAATTCGTATATCAATCATTTGCTCATTCATAAGATTAAGCTTTCACAATTTCATTACATACCAACCGAATCATGGTCATTTATTATAGTTTATTCATAAAAATATATCAATTTCTTTTTATACACTTCCAAGCCCGAATAACCATAACAAATCACACATCAAAACCATGTTTCATGTTTCATAATTCTCATGCCTGAAACATAGAACCATAATTTCATTTAACAAGCATATATAACACATCATTCATTATCATATATTTTACATATATCATCATTTTAATCATACTCACATTTCATATCAGAATTTCATATAAAAATTATTTGTACTTGAATCATATATGGCAAAAACACAATTACAATTCTACATTTCTTATATGATTCATTTGTTCATAGTTCACTTGCTAATATCCACATCTCATTTTCACATAAATCATATAACAAATAATCATAATCATATTCACTTTCATTGTTCAAATTCATATTCACCACAACATACCTGATTCAGATGCCCATTCATATACTCATTTACTAATCAGAATGCCCGTTGAACTGTTCAAAATCAAATAGGATACCTGGGTAGCTCAGAAAACTCATACAATGCCAACGTCCCATACATGGTCTTACATGTAATCAATATCGATGCCACTGCCCCGAATAGGGTCTTACACGAAATCAAATACGATGTTAATGTCCCAGACATGGTCTTACACGTAAATCTCAAATCAATGCCAATGTCCCAGACGTGGTCTTACACGATAACACATATCGAAATCCTATGTCATGACATATGTATCCAAACTATTCCTATGGTTCGTATGGGGCTTTTCAGACATCGTAAGTCTATCAATTCAAGCTCGTAACTAATTCTTCAACTCTAAATTCAATTCGGCATATACACATATATTTATTAAAAATTAATTCAACACATATAACATATATACATTCAAATTTAATAGCATTTATTAATTTATGAACTTACCTCATACGGAAGCGAACGAACCAGAACGACTAATCGATAAATTTCGATTTCCCAATCCAAATCTGATTTCCACTTTTGCAAATCAATTAATATCAAAATTAACTTACTTATTCAACATTTCATTCAATTTTCATTCAAGAACATATAAATGGGCAATTTGCATTTTAGCCCCTAACATTTCTCATTTTTCTCAATTTAGTCCTTATTTCAAAATAACACAAAATACATAAAATTTCACTAATCCATGTTAGGCTGAATTCTACCCATACTACTAGCAGCCCATATTTTTAGTTTATTCACATATTTAACCATGAATTTTACACTTTTCTCAATTTAAACCTTAATTGACATTTTTGTCAAAAATCACTTTATAAAACCTGTTAATCTAGCTTCAAACATTAATAATCTATCATAAAAAAATCTAAGCAACCAAGCATTCAACAATGGGATCATTCAAAATCTATAACAGTTTCAAAAACAGAAATACAGGCTAGCTAGATTAAGCTGCAACGAGCTTAAAACCGTAGAAATAATTAAAAACGGGACAAAATCGTACCTTAATTGAACTTTAAAGCTTGGCCAATAAAACCCTCAAAAATGGCTATTCTTCTTGTAACATTCGGCTAAAGAAGATGAATGGAAGGAAAATTTGGCTTTTGTTTTATTATTATTAACTTTAATTACCTAATTACCATTTAACCGTTAAAACATTTAATAATTTCAAAAATACCAAGCCATCAACCTCCACTATGTCAATAAAGGAATAATTAACATGCAAGTACTCCCATATTTCAATTTCATAGCTATAAAGTGCTTTATCAAGTAAGACCTTAATTTTACACTTTACGCGATTTAGTCCTTTTTTCACAAATTGAGTACTCAAACGGTAAAATTTTCACACGAAATGTAATGCCTCGAATTTGGGCCTAGTAGAATTGGGCCTATTGGGCTTTGGGTCTCATAAAATTTCTAAGTGAGCAAGAAAATGACAAATGAAAAATGACATGATGGCTTTAAAAGGTTTAATGAATTTGGAGTGTCTAGGTGTGTTGGAGAAGCTCTGGGTTCGAGTTTTTTGATTCTTCATTTAATTAGTTAAGGAATCAAGGTTGTGAGTAGTGGGATTTTAAATAAAAATAAGTGAAAAATGGCACAAAGAAGCCTGTGTTGAAGTGGCTAAGTGTCGCCACTAGGGTGTAGAGAGGTGGCGACATATGCATACAGGAAGGTCTGAGGTTCGAGTACTAGCTTAGCTTTATTTTGGAATTTAATTTTAGGCTTCTAGAAGGCTGGAAGTGGCATGTAGAGGGACTCTAAGGAGAAGTGATCAGTAGAGAGAATTTAGGAGAAGGATAAGGGAGATATCATGGAGAAAAATTATGAGATGAACAGTGGATGAAGTGATGTCGAATTGGACTTTAGGGGTGGCTAAGTTCCAACTATAGGATACATAAATGTGTGTGTGTCGATTCTGGGGTCCTAGGTAATGCCGAATTTTCCATTCTTTTTCTTTTCCTTGCCAAAACCTTATTTTTCCACAACCGAAAATACCTTGCCTTGTTGCCGATTCTTCACTCTTCTCCTACCTTCTAAACCTTTATTCTTGCTTCTGAGCTGACTCTTCTCTTCTTCCTTGGCAAACCGAACAGCCTGTATTCTCCCTCAAGGTTCTTCTTTGATTTTTGTGATTTCATCTTCTTCCTTTACCTTGCATTTAGGTGCCGAATATCCCTTTGCACCACTCTGATTTTTAGGCCGAATACACCTTGGCTGAATCTCCTCTATGTTTTTCTTCAGCTTTATCCAATTGATTCTTGGGATTTAGCATTGATCTCTTCCCTCCAAGGTCGTTACTATTTCACTCTTGTTGCATTTCAGGTTTTGGGTAAGTGTTCTTTACTTCGGTTTAAGGGTTGGTCGAATGGTCATATATATTGTGAGGGTGACTTGTGTTGGATGCAAGTCATCTATTACTTAGGCTCTAATGATTAAGTTGGTACAGATCTAGGGTCTATTGCGGTTGGTGTTAAAGAAAGGAGCTATTAAGGCTTGTCGCACACAGTAAGGTTACAGTGAGGCTTCGGTAAGGTTACGGTGAGGCACATGGTAGGTTCGTGACTAAGAGGAAATCACAGCATGTGTTATTACCAGGTGTGTACAAACACTACACACACATGATATCGGCCATGCCGGAAAGCCGAAAAGCCAAAAGTGGCTAAATGGGCCCATGGGCCCTGAGGCTAAGTTTTGTGAAATTGTTGATTTGGTTATATGAATTAAGTTGGTCATGCATGTTACATGTTTTGAAATTGATTTGGCCTAATGGGCCATATGGATATGATTTGGGTCTAATGGGCTATATGAATGAGATTTGGGCCTAATGGGCCATATGATATGATTGGGCCTAATGGGTCATATGAATGGGATTGGGCCTAGTGGGTCGTTTGCATGTATGTAGGCTTATTTAGGCTTTGTATATGGGTTTGATCTTAGTATCTGAAAACCGCTAAAACATACATAAAACTTAAACACAAAATTGCAACCGTGGACAAGTCATAAGGTTGAGGTGTGGTAATGGGTATATGCATGTCTACGATTGGATCTAGAGAGAGCTTGGTACTTAAGCAGTCTCAAGGACCCACCTCCTCTTCTCTAGAATCCTACCTGGTGTATAGTGCCTGTTCACTTTAACCGATGGGGACTTGTTAATGGGCCCAGGTAGGTACTGAATCCATAAAACTTAAGAATGATCGAAATGCCCCAAAGGGCCAAAATGACTAAAATACCCTTAGTCTAGAAAATCACCAAAGTACCCCTTATTTGCAGAATTACCAAAAATACCCCCGATTTGGAAATTTACGAAAAAACCCCTGTAGGGTAGAATTATGAAAATACCACTGGGTAGTGAAATAACTAAAATGCCCCTGAGTGTTTAATGTGTGAAAATGTGTGTTGCATTCATGAAATGTATGTTGCACTTGGGTAGGTTTTGATGATACGGAGGAAGATATGTGAGGATCGCATAGTCGTTTGACGACCGTGGATCTACCGGTGGCTTTAAGCCCATTATAGCAACTTGTTGCAACGTTTGAGTAGTGCTACTACTGGTGCTACCTTTGGAGTGTAGGGATGGGTGGGTTGATATTTATATCCCCTCAAGAGTGTATGGTTGGAAGGGAAATGGAGTGCAGGGTTGGATTTGGGATGGGTGCATTGCATTCATGTGATATTGTTTTGATATGATGTCATTGTGGGCTAAGGCCCAAGACCACCGAATTTGATAGGGCTTAGGCCCAATATGATATTTGCATGATTGGATTGGATTACCAAGGGTCGTACACACTGAGTTTTGAAACTCACACCCTTTTATTTAATGTTTCAAGTGATCCTCAGTAGACGGCTCGACGTGGAAGAGGAGTCAGAGGTGGCCACACTGCAAGCAGTTTTATTTAGTTTTGAAAGACTTAGTTTTAATTAATTTACTGTGATAAGGTCTTGTGTCTCTGATTTGACTTTCAATTTTGAGTTTTGTTATTATGGTTTCAACTGTTTACCGATTAAGCTTAAATAAATTTTTTTAAAAAAGGTTTAACATGGTTTTGATAAACAGTAACATATGGATGGTGTTAAAGACAGGGGCTTTTACCCCAACTTAATAAATTACAAGGATTTTGAGTTTCTAAGTCTTAAATCTAGATTTTTTTAACTTAGTAAAATCATTTTGAATTATTCCTTTTATGTGACATTCCCGGATTCGACCATAACGTCTGGGCCGGGCCTGGGGGTGTTACACAAAATTTTCAACATATTAATTCACATACTGTAAACACTAAAAATAATATTAAAATATTTTTCTGACTCAAATTTGTGGTCCCGAAACCACTGTTCTGACTAGGGTCTAAACCGGGCTGTTACAAAAGCTTACTTTGTGAAGACTTTCTCTGTTTTACAGTGGTATATAAAGCTAGCTCAGATCCGGGGATCGTCAGTGACTTAATCACACTATTGGACATCTATTTTGGTACCTTTTGAAAGTTGTATTTATGGTATATGACATGTATAGGCTAGTGAGGTTGTGGAATGTTTTGAAATGTATAAATCTTGCCATGTGATATGGCTTGATAATGGATGAGACTTTGGATTGATTTTGGTATATGTTTTGCAATGTGAAAATGGTGTATGTGATGTGTGTATATGGTATTGTGTGAATGGCCATTATGGTATGCTTTAGTGAAATAGAAATAGTATGTTTCATACTTGATTTGGTAGTTGAGATGGTGAATATATTGCATGTTTGAAATGGTTTGAAATGAGATGTGAATCATATGCTTTTGGTATGGAATTGGTTCATGAAATAGACATGTTTTGAGTTGTAATTGTATATGGAAATGAATGAGGATATTGTAGCATGAATTGTACATGTTTCGGTAGGATTTTGACCGTTAATTGGGCATGAATTGAGTATAGAGTGATGCTTGTAGGAATGACCCAAAATAGGTGGAAATTTGGCCTTGTATATGGCCTATAATTTCCCACACGGTTGAGCACACGGGTGTGTGTCTTGACCGTGTCCTTCAATGTCCCAATTCGAAGCAAGTTAGACTTGCAGTGTGACAGGCCGTGTGATTTAAGTCAATGTTGCACACGGGCCAGACACACGGGCATGTGACAGGCCGTGTGACCCAAGTTAATGTTGCACACGGGGTAAGACATGGTCTAAGGCATGGCCTTGTGAGGCACACGGCCTAGCCACATGGGCGTGTGCCCTGATTTGAAGAATTTTTTTTTAAAGTTTCATAAAAGTTTTAAATGTGATCGGTTCAGTCCCGAACCACTTCTAAAGCATGTTTAAGGTCTCGTAGACCTTCTAAAGGGACTTTGTGTTGTTGATTAATTATGATATGCTGATGTGTGAGCAATGGTCATTTAAATGTTATGATTCGATCGGTAATACCTTGTAACCCTAGTCCGATGATGGTTACGGGTTAGGGGTGTTACATATGTGAATATTACAAATGTGTGAAAGGATTACATGTTCGGAAATGTTAGAAAAGGGTTGAGTTCTGTTTGAATATTGAATTTCGATAAATAAATGTGATTGCCTTATAGAATGAGGTCTTTCATTTGTTGCTAAAGGGATTTAGCTCAGACGAGTAATCCTATTGGCCTCATTATAGAAAGGATTTAGCCCGAATGGGTAATCCTGATATAATACCTCTCGAGTATACATTACAATTCAAACTTAGCCTGCACTGGTAATCATATTATACGATATGTGGCTTGAGAGTGTGTTCTTGATTATGTGCCCTAATGGGTACTCTTGAATAAGAATTGACGGGTCATTGAATTGTACACCTTGAGTGTACTAACTGAATATCCATCGGAATTTCAATGGTTCATGTAGCACCCCAGAATTTGGGCCTAGAAGTATTGGGCCTTGAGCAAGGGAACGGTTAGGAAACTGTGCATAAAAGTTTATGTGAGCTAGGAAATAACACAATTAAATGTCTGCTCAAGTGGTTAAGGGTCCTAAAAGGAGTTGGAAAAGTCCTGGGTTCAAACCTAGGCTTTAGCAAAAATTTTGGTTTTAAGTGGATAGAACCCTGGATGCTTGGATGTAGACCTTTTAAACTATTGTGTTAAAAATGACATAAGGAAGCATGTGGTCAAGTGGTTGTGGCGTCATTAAGGTTGCAAGGGAGCCTGGGTTCAAGTCTTGGCTCTTGCAATTTATTTTGGTTTTTCTTTTAAAGGAACCTGGACTTTAGCCTTTAGACCTTTTAATTAATTAAAGATAAAATGTGACACAAAAGAGCTTGTGACAAGGAGGCAAGTGGCGTGTTGAGCTATTGAGGAGGGCTTGGGTTCGAATTCTATTGCAAGTAAAAAGGATATTTATTTTGCTGGCATGAGGCGACATGAGTTTGAGGTGGTTTCAAACTCTGTTGGGTGAGAGTTTGAAAGGGTCTTGGAGGATGTTATGGAGGATATCAAGGAGAGATAAAGGGAGAGATTTTAGGAGAAAGTTAAGGAATTCAAATTAGGGAGTGTTGTAGTCGATTATCCTCTCTGCTATTTTGGGTTCTTTCCTTTTTACGTTTCGCATTTTTTTCTCCTTGTGGTGTTTCGTGCAGTGTTTTTGACCATTCAGGTCTTTCTTTTTTCAACTTTGTTTCTCGACTGTTGTTCACTTTAGCCGAAACACAAATACCAAGGGCCGCATTCTCCTTTGAAACTTTTCTTTTCTTCTTCACATTTTCTCTCTACCGAAATGGCATTCTTCTTCTCTTTTGCTAAATCGAATTAAGTTTCTTCTGTTTCCTCTCTTCTTGAGTAATAGCCAAATACCTTGCCTTCTCCTCACACCTTCTAAAACTCTGACAAGCTGATCACTGCATAGACGTTCTCATACTTTCATTTTGTCATTCCATTTCTGTTGCGAATCTATTATTACCCTTTCTTTTTGTCACCAAGCCAAATATTGCGGTAAGTAATTGGATTTTTTTTGTTACTTTGTGATTTTCCCTTTTAGGATTATCGTTGTTACTATTCAATGATCTCCTTTTAGTTTATCCTCTTAGATCGAACGCAATATTCCACTTACGTGTGTCGCTCCCTTAAGTCAGCATTCGGTTCTGAGGGATTTGATAAGTTGTTTTCTATCTTGCTCAAGTTAATGTTGATGGGTGTAAACTACATCCTTAATCAACCCTCTAACGAGATCTGTTGTTATGGAGTGAATGGTCAATCAACAATTGTGGGAGTCTAGCCAAGTGATTTTAGGGTTAATGGCTATACTCCTATTTACCAAGGTTCGTGGTAAGGGCAGTGTAGAGATTCAGTGTTTGTGAATCTTATTAACGATTTAAGGACTTATTGAATTTTTAGATTGAATCTAGGTTGGTGCTTTTGGAATTCCGCAAGTGGTCGCTTAAAAGTGTGTAATCATACACCCAGTATTGTTACTGTCAAAATGATGGACAATGGTGTGTATCCACACCCCTGTCTATTTGTGAATCGGCAAAAGCTAATAAGCTGAAATGTCAAAACCTTGGCATTCGAGCTCTCATGAGTGTGCGAATGCACGTGGAGCAAACCAAGCACAAATCGTGGGTAGCAGACTGCAGAGGCCACCACGTGCGTTTTCGTGGACTAAGGCCATTATGGGCCTCGATGGGTCGAAATGGGTCGCGTGGGCCCAATGGGCTTATGTAACATCCTGGATTATAGCCTATGCATTAGTATGTCTTATGTGTTATGGATGTGATGTGTGCATTTTTAGAATCTTGGAAATGTAAGGAAATGACTTGGAAATGTAAGGAAATGTCCTGGAAATGTAAGGAAATGTCTTGTCTTGGAAATGTAAGGAAATGACTTGGAAATGTAAGGAAATGTCTTGTCTTAGAAATGTAAGGAAATGTCTTTTCTTGGAAATGTAGGGAAATGTCTTGGAAATGTAGGGAAATGTCTTGTCTTGGAAATGTAAGGAAATGTCTTGTCTTGGAAATGTAGGGAAATGTCTTGGAAATGTAGGGAAACGTCTTGTCTTGGAAATGTAAGGAAATGTCTTGGAAATGTAAGGAAATGCTTTAGAAATGATAAGTTTAAAGTTTAAAAGGGGGACATGAAGCAAGGTGGTCTTAACAGGAATTGTATGCAAAACATGACACACAAATGAGCTTGGAAAAGTGGCTTGGAGGCACCACTTAGAGCTCTGGAAATGATGCCACATGCTAAGGGGAAGGACTTGTGTTCGAGTCGCGTGGAGAGTAAAATTTTAAAGCCTTTATTTTGCTAAGTGGCGTCAATAAGAGGGAATAGGGGGACAGCACATGGCTAAATTTTAGGAGTTTTATCCCTTTTATTTTATTTAAGGATAAAAGATGATAAATGAGGAATTATTCTTTAATTAGGAAAATAAGGGAGAAGTGATGGCCAAGTAAGGGACTTTGAGTTTAATAATTTCGGCTAAGTAAGGATAGTTCTTTGAATTATCTTTTATTTTAGGTGATAATTAAAGAGATAAAGCTATCAAAATAGAAGAGTGATGGCCAAGTAAGGGATTCTAAGTTAGTAATTTTGGCTACTAAAGGAAAAGAGGGCCATTCATTCTTTCTTTCAACTCTCTCTCTGCCGAATGCCCTCTAGCAAATAACTCCTCTCTTCTCTTTTATTTTTGCCAAGCCGAAATACCTTGTGCTCTAGCTGAATCCTCCATCTTTATTCTTCTTTCTCTTTTCATTCTTTATACCAATCAAAAAGCCGAAATCAAGATCCTTCTAGCCTACATAGCCGAATATTGTTAAAGGTTCAAGCAAGGATTGCCGATTCCTAAAGTAAGGGTAAGATCTCAGCCGGTTTCATCCTTTTTCTTTTAAGATTTGCCGAAATCTAGGACTAACCCCATTAATATCTTGTTGCCAAAACTTTGAAGAGATCTTTCGGGATTTACTAAGTGTCGACTACAAGGAAGGAGAAGTTCTTTTCCTGAAGGTACACCATAGGCCGCGTGTTCCCTAGTTATTCGGTGAGTTTCAGGATTTAAAATCCACAAGTAAGTGTCTATAGCATTCGGCCAAGGGCCATCTATGATGATTTAATGTTAGAATTGAATCTAACATATGTGTATAGGTATTTCGACAGATAATTATGACAAGGGATACTTTCGGGATTTGAAATCGCAAGGTCAGTGCATAAGTACAATCGGCCAAGGTCTATTTTGGTAATTAGATCTATTCTTTATTTGTTTAAAAAGCTGAAACTAATCAAGTTAAATGATCTAGCATTGGCCGATTGAAGGGAGGAGTAGCACAAAGTTTTCGGAATTTGATTTATAGTGAAATCGGCACCAAGGTAAGTTTTGGGTTATAACAATCCTAATAGGATTTGGTTTTATGGCCGAATGGTCTTCATTAAATTTTTAAGTAATGGCCGAATGTAGGGACTAAGGATCTAAGGCTTTAGATCGGATTTTCGGGATTTGAAGTGAAGTTGCTAAGTTAATCAGGTGTGTACCCTACACTAATCTTAATAGATTTATGGCTTAAACTTGATATATGTATTAATATGAAAGTGTAAGAATGTGGCTAAGGTACCATGTTATGGTACAAAAGTACTTAGGTACGTTTCCTACTCCTACTAGGAATATGAATATATGTTATGACTCATATGTGAGCAGTGATAAGAATGTGAAATTAGGCATGTTAATGCATAATATGTATGATATGGGGCATATGGGTTATATGAAAAGGGGAAGTGAATGTGGTGACCTAAGACCACGATATCTGAATGTGGTGACCTAAAACCACGATATCTGAATGTGGTGACTTCGGTCACATTATCTGAATGTGGTGACTTAAGACCACGAATATTTATAAGGGCGATGAGCACGTCGACTGCAGCGACTGCCTTCGATGGTGTGTAGCGGATGGAGGGTTGACTTAGTAGTCCCCGCGGTGTGCAGGATGGTACGGGTGATGTGTAGCAGATGGCATCTAGGTTTGGGTTCGGGTTGCATCATTTTAATTTAATGATATATGAATATGTATGTTATGAAATGCGAATTTGTTAAGACTTAGTCTTTGTAGTAACACATTGAGTCTGTTGACTCACCCCGTTGTGGGAACATTTTTCAGGTGATGAACAGTGATGGACCGGGGTCGGCAGAAGCTTAGGGATGGCCATGCCCAGCAAGGAAATTATTATGTGGACTCTTTATTTTTCTAAGTACTTTAAGTTTAATTTTGGGATTTATTTGATGTAATAAGGCCATAGCGAACTATGTTATTTTCTGTTTTATTTACTATGATACGAAATTTTAGTTATTAGAGATTAAGTCAACTTAACTTAAAATAAACTTTAAATATTTTGTCACTTGAAATTAAATAGGTTTCAATATAAAATAAATTTGTTTTCAACTCGAGCCCAACCCAAAACAATATTTCTTTCAAAACACACAAGTGTTTCCTAAGTAACAAAAGAATTTGAACCGGTTTTCATCGAGGAACATACCAGATCCGGTCAAGGCTCGTGGGCCGGGTGTGGGGTGTTTTAATTTGGTATCAGAGCCTGTTTCAAACTCTCAGCCTTGGGTTTAAGGCCTAAAACATTCTCAAAGCGAGCTCAAATAAGTTTTATGAAAACATTTTTTTTTTTTGGAAATAAGCAGGTTTTTCTGGCATGGCACCTAAGTCTCTGACCCGTAGTCCACCAAGTAAGTACCCCTATCCACTTGTGTGATTTATTGAATGATCTGTGGAAGGGTAGGAATGGAACGTAGAAATGGTAAGATAGGTACTTGAACCCTAGGACTAGTGTACCCCAACAAATACATAAGACTTAAGGGCCTAATTAAACAAACCTATGGCTAAGTCGCCGAGTTAGGGTGTGGCAACCCCTGTGCGCATGTCTAGGATTGGATCAGGAAGAGCACGGTACTTAAGCGATCCTAGTGAATCACCTCCTCTCGCGCAGAATCCTGCAGTGCGTAGCTACGGTTCACCCTAACCAAGAGGACTCGATCCACAAAGCTAAACGCAATAACTAAAACCCGAAAAGGGACTAGCCATGTTTTCATGGAAACCCTAGTTTTAAAAATCACCAAAGTACCCCTTTGAATGGTAACGAAAACTTACTTTTAGAAAATTTTCAAAATATTTTCGATTTATAAAAAAATACCAAAATGCCCTAGTGGCGAAATTAAAAAAATGCCCTGGTTTCTAAAATTTTCATATTACCCTCAACTTTTGCTGAAATATTCTTACCTTACAAAAATATCAGAAAATTCTATTTTGCAAAATGCTAAGATACCCTGATTTGGAAAATTACTAAATTACCCTGAAACACCCCACACCCGGCCTACGAGCCTGAACCGGATCTGGTATGTTCCTTAAGTAAACCGGTTTCAAAATTCTTTATTACTTAGGGAAAATTTGTGTAATTTTAGAGAAAATATCGTTTTGGATTGGGCTTAGAGCGAAAACCCATTTATTTTACTTAGAAATCATTTAATTATGGTGACAAAACAATTTAGGGTTTATTTTTAAAATAAATTTAATTGAACTTAATTAAAAGTAATTCGTAACATAATAATTAAAAATAAAAGCAAAGAAATAAAACTATCCAACTTGGGCCTTATGGCCTTATTACATCAACCAAAACCCAAAAAAATAAAATAAAATTAAAGTACTGAGTAAAATAAAAGTTCAAATCTTTAAATTTCTCCTTGCGATGCATGGCCACCTTTAGCTTTAGACCAGGTCCATTATTGCTCATCACCTGAAAAATATTTCCCACAACGGGGTGAGTCAAACTGACTCAATGTGTAACCAACACTACAATTTAATAAATCAAGGCATACCGAACATAACATGTTCATACATTAATTCAAAATAATGATGCAATCCCGAACCCAAAACCTAGATGCCATCCGCTACACACCATCGCACCTGCCAAACACACCGTGGGGACTACTAAGTCGACCCTCCTTCCGCTACACACCAAATTGCGGGCTTAAGTCACCGCATCGTGGTCTTAGGTCACCACTTTTGGGACATCGTGGTCTTAGGTCACCACTTTTCGACATCGTGGTCTTAGGTCACCACTTTTCACTTCCCCTTTCAATATACAACCATATGCCCCATATATTAATAAGCATAATATACCAGAGTTCACAATCGTATAAAATTATCATGTTACGAATAACATATTTCATATTCCTAGTAGAAGTAGGAAATGTACCTGAGTACTTTTGTACCACATTTGGGTACTTAGCCATATTCTCATTCATATATATATTCATAGATTAAAATATTGCCATGTGACATATTAAAAGATAGTGGGGATTACACACCTGATTCGCTTAATGAAGTCCTTGAAATCCCGAAGAACTGATCTACTGATTTAGATCCTTAACTCCTATATTCGGTCAATCATTTAAACATATTAATAAACCTTTTCAACCACAAATCCAAATCCTAGTAGGATTTATACACTTACCTTGGTGTCGATTTCCTTTTTGTTCAAATCCCGAAAACCTTGGCTTATAAGTCTGTCAAAAATCCTATAAGCACATGTTAGATTGATTTCTAACACTTAATCATCTTTAAATGGCCTATGGCCGAATATTCATATGACTTACCTTGAGTCTTAGAAATCCCGAAACTTCATTGTACTTCTCCTTGTAGTCGACAACTACTAGACCCCGAAGAAAACCTTCCAAATTTTGGCCATGGAATTCTAAAGGAGTTAGATTCCTATATTTCTGCTAAAGAGAGATTGAAAATCAATTAATAGCTGATCTTACCTTTTTGAATGAAATCGGCAACACCCTTCTATCACAACAAAGATTCGGCTTTGGTGAGAATTTGGCTTAGTTGGATTGTGTTTTGGTTTTGAATAAAAGAGAGGAAGGCTAGGGAATTCGGCTAGACAAAGAAAAGAGAAAAGAAGAGGAGAGAACCCTAAGAATTTCAGCAGAGCAAAGAAAAAAGAAAACTGATGAGTATCCCTCCTTCCTTCCTTTTATAGACGAAATTATCAGCTAAGGAGTCCCTTACTTGGCCACCACTCCTCAATTTGATAGCTTTATCCTTTAATTATCATAAAATAAAAAAGTTTAATCCAGCCTTTATCTCATAGAAATTATGATAAATAAATTCCTTTTGAAAATACTTAAGATAAATCATCATTTATCTCTTCAATTAAAAAAAACTCCTTTATTTATCCTTAATAGCCGAATTTTTAAAGAGGATAAACCTCCCTTTTTCTAGAAGCCTTGCCGTCCACTCCTTGGCTTATGGAAGCAAAACTAAAACCTCTTTTATTTGCTTCCCAAGTGACTCGAACTCAGGCCCAACACCTTGCATGTGGCGCCATTTCCAGAGGCCCTAAGTGCCATCTTCAGGCCACTTTTCCAAGCCTGTTTGTGTGTCAAACTTCACAAACTTTTTCTTTTAAGGCCATCTTTCCTTGATTTCCTATTTTAAAATTTAAAACTTGACATTTCTAGGTCCTTTCTAAGTTTCCTAAAATTTTCGATCGGCTCTGTAAACTTGCCATTTTCTTACATTTCCAAGTTTCCAGAAATGTGTACTTTCCATTTTTGTATCATTTCCTTACATTTCTAGGTTTCCAAAAATGTTCATTTCCATTTTCATTTCCATGCATTTCTAGGTTTCCAAAAATATTCATTTCCATTTTCATTTCCAAAAATATTAGAAATTTATTCATAGTACTTAAGATTGTCATTTCGTACAATTAAACCGAAAATGCATAGGCCCTTTCCAGGATGTTACATACCCCTGACTTACAAAATTACCAAGATAACCCTGATTTTCGAAATTTTTGCAATACCTTGATTTAGAAAATTTCCGAAGTAGCCACGAGTTTTGAAAATTTTGAAAATACCTTTGATTTGTAAAGATTTTTAAATTGACCCCGATTTATTATCAAAATACCCTTGTAGGAAAAATGACGAAAATACCCCTGGGATAGAAACAGACAGAAATGTTCGAATAGTGAATGTGGGTGGTGGATACCACTGAATGAATGTGTCTATGTTGATGAATGAATGTGCCTCTATTGAGGAATGAATGTGATTCTCTGAATTAGAGTAGTGAACTTGAACTGAAACTTTGTGTGATCGAAAGAACTACTTCTAAATATCTCTTTTCATAAAATTGTTCGGGGTTAATAAGTGGAACAAAATTTTGATGCATAAAACTTTTTAATCGTATTAAATCACGACGTTAGAAACGAGTTCTAGGGGATGTGAACTTAGAGATTCTGCCTAGGAAGTATGATGATTCTATTAACATCAGAGTGCGCAGCGTAAGCGTAGTGCGGTGAGTTAAGATATACGATTATTCGTTAGTAAGTAATTTCGAGGACGAAATTATTTTTAAGGGGGTAGAACTGTAACATCCTGGATTATAGCCTATGCATTAGTATGTCTTATGTGTTATGGATGTGATGTGTGCATTTTTAGAATCTTGGAAATGTAAGGAAATGACTTGGAAATGTAAGGAAATGTCTTGTCTAGGAAATGTAAGGAAATGAATTGGAAATGTAAGGAAATGTCTTGTCTTGGAAATGTAGGGAAATGTCTTGGAAATGTAAGGAAATGTCTTGTCTTGGAAATGTAAGGAAATGTCTTGTCTTGGAAATGTAGGGAAATGTCTTGGAAATGTAAGGAAATGTCTTGTCTTGGAAATGTAAGGAAATGTCTTGGAAATGTAAGGAAATGCTTTAGAAATGATAAGTTTAAAGTTTAAAAGGGGGACATGAAGCAAGGTGGTCTTAACAGGAATTGTATGCAAAACATGACACACAAATGAGCTTGGAAAAGTGGCTTGGAGGCACCACTTAGAGCTCTGGAAATGACGCCACAAGCTAGGGGGAAGGACTTGTGTTCGAGTCGCATGGAGAGCAAAATTTTAAAGCCTTTATTTTGCTAAGTGGCGTCAATAAGAGAGAATAGGGGGATGGCACATGGCTAAATTTTAGGAGTTTTATCCCTTCTATTTTATTTAAGGATAAAAGATGATAAATGAGGAATTATTCTTTAATTAGGAAAATAAGGGAGAAGTGATGGCCAAGTAAGGGACTTTGAGTTTAATAATTTCGGCTAAGTAAGGATAATTGCTGAATTATCTTTTATTTTAGGTGATAATTAAAGAGATAAAACTATCAAAATAGAAGAGTGATGGCCAAGTAAGGGATTCTAAGATAGTAATTTTGGCTACTAAAGGAAAAGAGGGCCATTCTTTCTTTCTTTCAACTCTCTCTCTGCCGAATTCTCTCTAGCAAATAACTCCTCTCTTCTCTTATATTTTTGCCAAGCCGAAATACCTTGTGCTCTAGCCGAATCCTCCATCTTTATTCTTCTTTCTCTTTTCTTTCTTTATAGCAATCAAAAAGCCGAAATCAAGATCCTTCTAGCCTACATAGCCGAATATTGTTAAAGGTTCAAGCAAGGATTGCTGATTCCTAAAGTAAGGGTAAGATCTCAGTCGGTTTCATCCTTTTTCTTTTAAGATTTGCCAAAATCTAGGACTAACCCCATTAATATCTTGTTGCCGAAACTTTGAAGAGATCTTTTGGGATTTACTAAGTGTCGACTACAAGGAAGGAGAAGTTCTTTTCCTGAAGGTACACCATAGGCCGCGTGTTCCCTAGTTATTCAGTGAGTTTCGAGATTTAAAATCCACAAGGTAAGTGTCTATAGCATTCAGCCAAGGGCCATCTATGATGATTTAATGTTAGAATCGAATCTAACATATGTGTATAGGTATTTCGACAGATAATTATGACAAGGGATACTTTCGGGATTTGAAATCGCAAGGTGAGTACATAAGTACAATCGGCCAAGGTCTATTTTGGTAATTAGATCTATTCTTTATTTGTTTAAAAAGCCGAAACTAATCAAATTAAATGATCTAGCATTGGCCGATTGAAGGGAGGAGTAGCACAAAGTTTTCGGGATTTGATTTATAGTGAAATCGGCACCAAGGTAAGTTTTGGGTTACAACAATCCTAATAGGATTTGGTTTTATGGCCAAATGGTCTTCATTAAATTTTTAAGTAATGGCCGAAAGTAGGGACTAAGGATCTAAGGCTTTAGATCGGATTTTCGGGATTTGAAGTGAAATTGCTAAGTTAATCAGGTGTGTACCCTACACTAATCTTAATAGATTTATGGCTTAAACTTGATATATGTATTAATATGAAAGTGTAAGAATGTGGCTAAGGTACCATGTTATGGTACAAAAGTACTCATGTACATTTCCTACTCCTACTAGGAATATGAATATGTTATGACTCATATGTGAACAGTGATAAGAATGTGAAATTAGGCATGTTAATGCATAATATGTATGATATGGGGCATATGGGTTATATGAAAAGGGGAAGTGAATGTGGTGACCTAAGACCACGATATTTGAATGTGGTGACCTAAGACCACGATATCTGAATGTGGTGACTTCGGTCACATTATTTGAATGTGGTGACTTAAGACCACGAATATTTATAAGGGTGATGAGCACGTCGACTGCAGCGACTGCCTTCGATGGTGTGTAGCGGATGGAGGGTTGACATAGTAGTCCCCACGGTGTGCAGGATGGTACGGGTGATGTGTAGCGGATGGCATTCAGGTTTGGGTTCAGGTTGCATCATTTTAATTTAATTATATATGAATATGTCTGTTATGAAATGCCTGAATTTGTTAAGACTTAGTGTTGTAGTACACATTGAGTCTGTTGACTCACCCCGTTGTGGAAACATTTTTCAGGTGATGAACAGTGATGGACCAGGGTCGGCAGAAGCTTAGGGATGGCCATGCCCAGCAAGGAAATTATTATGTGGACTCTTTATTTTTCTAAGTACTTTAAGTTTAATTTTGGGATTTACTTGATGTAATAAGGCCATAGTGAACTATGTTATTTTCTGTTTTATTTACTATGTCACGAAATTTTAGTTATTAGAGATTAAGTCAATTTAACTTAAAATAAACTTTAAATATTTTGTTACTTGAAATTAAATGAGTTTCAATATAAAATAAATTTGTTTATTAAGTCAATTTAACTTAAAATAAACTTTAAATATTTTGTTACTAGAAATTAAATGAGTTTCAATATAAAATAAATTTGTTTTCAACTCGAGCCCAACCCAAAACAATATTTCTTTCAAAACACACAAGTTTTTCCTAAGTAACAAAAGAATTTGAACCGGTTTTCATCGAGGAAAATACCAGATCCGGTCAAGGCTCGTAGGCCGGGTGTGGGGTGTTTCAGCTTATAGGCCCACAGGGTAAAATCATCGGTAAGTAATCATTGATAGGTTGGTTTATGAGGTTTGCGATGCCGTATGTGAATCTGGACTGAATGGGCCACACGAGCGTATGGGCCCACTTGGGCCCAATAGCGGGTTTTGGGCCCATATACACTGTTCTGGCCGTGTAGGTTATCTGAGTCGCTCGAAGCGATGATAGACCCTCTAAGAGGTCGTAATAAGGACCGAGATCCCAATATTTGTAAAATTATCGAAATACCCCTGTAGGACAAAATGACTGTTTTGCCCTTGCGGGTAAATGACTGACTTATATTATGAATTTGACTGATTTGACTGTGATAGTATGACTGTGTTTTAACTGACTTGATTGTGGTCGTGTGACTGATATGATTTTTGTAAGACCCAATTTTCGCCCGGCCCATTAACCAAATAAAAAACCCAAAAAAATATTACTATAAAAGTCCATTAAAGTGTCCAAACAGTCCATTAAAAATTAACAGGCCCAGAATTTACCCCAAACCTAAAACTCCTAACCCAAGCCCAATTACAGTGGCCCAACTGGCCTGGGTAACCCAAAACATTTGGGGTTTTAGAAAACCCTAGAACCCTTTTTGCCAGGTAGCGGTGTAAGCAGTTCCCACGCACGAGCGTGTCATGCACCTGCACCTCCGTATGCCCCACGCGCGCGTCGCCTCATCAGTGCAATCGAGCCTCCGTACGTGCCACGTCCACGCCTCCGTACTACGATGGTCGTACCTGCACTATGACAACAAATAGAAGCATAGAATAATAAAAAGAGGGGAAATAGTGTATTTTGATTTTTATTTTCGATTTCGACCTTTAAAAGGATCGAAACCAACCCCTGTGATCTTCTTCACAATTTTACGAACGCACAGATACTGAATACAAAGAAAAAAGACTTAAATCCAGTTTTAAAAGGTGATTACCAGAGTTTCCTCTTACTGATTGAGTCTTTTATTCCCTTCTCTTTGTTTTTTTTTTTTACATCAAGCATACGAGAATACAGCAATAGAAAAGAGAAATAAATTCAAAAGGCAAAGAAAAAAGAGAAGAGTTTTACCTACGAAATAAGGACCGTCGGGTTGCTTTCTTCGCGGTGATCGGAGTAAAGCAGTTCATCGGGGCGTAGACTCGAAGCATTCTGGTCAGATTTAGGGGGGCTACTGTTGAACGGTCTAGATTCGGCCACTAATCGCCGATTGTCATGGTGTTGTAGTGGTCGTTTCATCTCCCTTTTTTGCGGCAGAGAACGAAAACAAATCAGGGGGCCTTTGATGATTAAGAACGGGCAAACCCTTGTTTTGGCTCAAAGGAGAACAGTTAATTGGACTTGAAATGACCACTGCTCGCCGTTTACAGTGGCGTTTCAGTGGTAGAATGGATTGTTTTTCCTTTTTGCGGCTGAGGAAGAGAATAGGGGGTATTAGGGTTCTGTTTAAAATAATTGAATTTGTTCTATTTTTAAATCATTAAAGAAACAGTGTCGTTTAAGCCTTGTTTCAATAGCTTTGAAGCGGTGCCGTATAGGCCTTGGCCCGAATCTGACCCGAAAACACTCAGGATCCGCGCGTTTCTGCTCTAACGGAATATTTGCACACTTGGTCCTTTGAGTTTCGCATTGCCATTCAATTCGATTTATTATGTTCTCTTATTTTCTCTTATTTTCTTAATTAATCACTTTAATTTACGCACTGTTTCGATTTGGTCCTTCCCATACGCTGCGTTTTCGCGACAGAGATTATTTTCTAGTTTATTCCTTAATCTTTTGAGGCGCATTTATATTGATTCCTGATCTTGTTTAAATGGTTTTATTTAGTCATAAATTAGCTTTGTGATTTCATTTCTTTCACAATTAATTTTTTTTTAATCTTTATTTAAATTCTTGTATTTTATTATTCAAGTTATTTTAATAAAATTATTTTGAAATTTATTCTACCATGTTTTAATTTGTTATTTTTCATTAGCTATATGTATTTAGTTTCTTTAAAATTACTTATATATATATATCTATTTTAATATTTAGTATATACAATTTATCATTTTAAAAGATCACATTTTATGGTATATTTTAATTTATTTCTGAAATTTTTGTTATTACGTATACATGTTTTATATACATTTAAATTCATATATTATGTCTCTTTAAAAATCATTTTGTTCACTATTGATTTAATGTTTGATAATTATCGCCATTACGTGTTTTAATTCCACATTCTTTATTTGAAATCTATTTGCTAGTATTCAAAAAATTGTTTTATGATAATTTCCCAATGTGTATTTTGTAGAATTACTTTCGAGTGTTAATATGTCCTTTTAATCATGCGATTATCGTTATTGTATATTTGTACGTTAAATTATCTCTATAATTATGTCTATTTGTATAATGTTAAGTTTGTATATTATTTCATGCTTAACGCTATATTCATGCTACTTGTTATTGTATTGTATTTCAAATTCCAACATATTGAAACCTTTTCTAAATATTTTATTACATTAAAAATAAATGTTGAGACAATTTAAAGATTGCATATTTGAAAAACAAGGCAATATTTGTGTGTTTAGAAGTACGGAAAATTACATCCTAACGTGCTGGGTGTCGATTTTTCGTTCAACTAAATACCCAAGTACCCTTTTTTACATGTTTTGAAAATCAAAGATGATCTCGGTGTCAGAGTATAAATTTATATCCTAACGTGTTGGGTATGATACTTTTATCCCTTTGAAACGAGTTAATCTTGAGATTCATTCCAATTTAATTAACTTTTTTCCAAATTTTTTGACCCTAAATACTTTCAAGTTTTTGACGTTAGGACAACATTAATCAATTTGGTACCAATTTTGGGCATTGCAAGGTGCTAACCCTTCCTCGTACATAACCAACTCCCGAACCTGTTTTCTCAAATTTCACAGACCATAATCTTTTTTATAGGTGATACGATCACACCTAAACAAAAAAGATTGGTGGAGACTCCCTACTTTTTAAAGTCGATTCCCGTTTTTTTAAAACACAATAAAAATGGTTTTGACAGCTTGGCGACTCCGCTAGGGACTGGTTGAGAGTCAGGCCATAAATTGATTAATTTTTGTCCTTTTGATTGAAACTTTGGAAAATTGTTTTGACAAAACATGTTTTTGACGCATTTGTTTGTGCTATAATGTCGAGTTTCATGAAATACTTTGGCATTGCATTGCATGACCGTTGTGGTCACACCTTTAAGTGGGAGTGAGAAACTAAGCTTTCATGGGGTTTTCACCTCCGCATGGGCTAGTGGACCGCTTCCGGGATACATCTGTACCTATGTGTTTCGTGAGATTTTCATCTCCGCATGGCCATAGGGAAATGTATTCCCCTGAACTGAACTCGATCCATATGACCCTATAATGGGTGAGGATTGAGGAATCTACTAGTTCAGGTACCCTCAGCTTTAAAACTCAAACTACATGTAAAAGGCCCTAAGAGCCTACCCCAGATGGAGTTGTGATAAACGCTAGTGGTCACCCAATAGGTGCTTGAATATTTTACATGTTTTGAATTTTACTTCTATCGTACTAACTATTTGTTTATTTTTGTTACTTTGCATGCATTTTCATATTAGAGAGAGGTGTCAATTGGGGTTCGGTTGCTAAATTAGGGAGCTCGACATGGAAAATGACTTTCTTGATAAAACGGAAGACAATACGGATATCCGTATGTGTGTAATCCGCTTTATGTAAAGAGCTTTGTTTTCAAATAAAGTTTCCTAAATGGAATTGAATCAGAATCGACTCCTTTTGCATTGCATGCATTCACATAGCATTACATCACATGCAGTAGATTTCATGAGAGGACCCTGATTGGTTGAAACTATTTCAGCATTAACCTGGACACTAACAAAACCAAACATCCTTACGGTACCAGAACCATGACGAAAGATATAGATCAGAGATTAGAGAAGCTGGAGCAACTCCAAAGGGAGATACAGGATAAACTTCATTTGCAAATGCAAGAGCAGCTTGCTAAGATGCAGCAGGATATGATGGAGAAAATGATGGAATCTCAGAAAAGCATGATGACTCAAATGACACAATTGTTTAAAGGGCTTACAGATAAGGGAAAGAGTTCAATGGTTAATGCTGAGGAGAATACTGAGTATCCTCAACATCCCCCTGGTTTTACTCCACCACATATGCCAATACTACCGGAGAAAACTGTACAAAGGCCATCGGTCACGGTTAGTCCTCAGCAGTTTCAAGCTGGTGCTTCAATGAATCCCCAAATTGGCTTAGGTTCAGGAGATAATTCGATCGTCACTAATGTGCCAGATTTTGATGAAATGGCAGAAGTGGAAAGGGTAAAAATGGAATCACAAAAGCAGTTAGAAGACCGATATAAAAGGCTGGAAGAAAAATTCAGAGCAATGGAAGGCGCGGATACTTGTAGAGGGATCGATGCTAAGGATCTAAGCTTGGTTCCGGACCTAATACTTCCCCACAAATTTAAGGTGCTTGAATTTGAAAAATACAATGGGACTACTTGCCCAAAGGCTCACATAACTATGTTTTGCCAGAGAATGACTGGGTACGTTAACAATGACCAACTGCTAATTCATTGCTTCCAAGATAGTTTGGCAGGAGCAGCATCTAAATGGTACAATCAGCTGAGCCGTACAAAAAATGGTTCTTGGAAGGATTTAGCACAGGCATTTATGAAGCAGTACAGTCACGTAACAGAAATGACCCCTGACGGAATTACCTTGCAAAATATGGAGAAGAAACCAAGCGAGAGTTTTCGGCAATATGCACAAAGATGGAGAGAGGTCGCCATACAGGTTCAGCCACCTCTAATGGAAAAAGAAACCACGGTGCTCTTCATTAATACTCTAAAGGCCCCGTTCATTAAGTATATGTTGGGAAGTGCCGCCGTGAGCTTTTCAGATATGGTAATGTCCGGTGAGATCATTGAAAATGCTATAAGAAGTGGAAAAATAGAAGTGGGAGAAGGCATCAAAAGGTCAACTTCAAGAAACAAGAAAAATGAGGTAAATAGCCTGAGCACGCATCAAGGCTCTTCAAGGCAAGAACCCAATTCTAGTTCAAGCACAGAAAGGCTCCAATTCATACCAATCCCGATAACATATAAAAAGCTGTATCAGGACCTTTTTGATATACATGTAGTGTCTTTGGTCTATGTGGAACCCGTGCAGCCCCCGTACCCAGGATGGTATAATGAGAATGCCCAATGCAAGTACTACGCAGGGATAACAGGGCATTCAATTGAAAATTGCACTACATTTAAAAAGTTGGTTGAAAAGCTCATTGAAAGGGGAGTCGTGGAAGTCAGCGATTCCTCAGCTCAAAGTGGAGGCAGAAAAGTTGCAATTCCTTGAAGAAGTCAGAGGGAGTCTGAACATTAATGACATGCCTGAAGAGAGAACCAAGTTTCCAAGCCCTTACATACTTGGGAAGATTTTAAACAATGGGACTGTGAAAGGGATCCCTGTATTTTTAGGATTAATCAAGAGTAATATTCAAAACATGCTTGTTGCTTTAAGCCCAGAAGCAATAAGAATCCTTTTGTGAAATGGGCTTGTGTCCAGAATTTCTTATTTCAATAAAATGCACCTTTTTAAGTAAATTTTTTTTTTCTCTCTACATTTCATACTGTACATTCTTTTGTGTTTTAGAATATTCTTTCATAACCATACCATACAAATAATCATCCTTAGAATCATTTATTCTCTGGAATTTACCTTCGTACCCACAATGGTCCCCAGATATCAATGACATGGGCGACGCTGTTACGGACTCCCTTTTTGAATGAGATATGGGCCTAAGGGATCTAAGGACTTTGAAGATGACAGAGATCGTAGTCTATATTTTGATTTGTCAAGGATGGTAGAACAATATGAAAATAAACTCTACCTTGCAAAAGGTCAGTGGACTTGGCGAGATTAAGAAGGGGCAAGTATCGAAGCCTGATTCACCACAATGCGAGACATCATTTTTTGCACGATCATAGCAAGGCTAATCAAGAGGTTCAGGCTATTGGTCTACCCAAAAAGAGAAATTGCATCAAATGTCAAATTGAGGAAGACATGACTTAGGTGCCTCCATTTTTTCTATATGTGGGGCATAGATATTATGGGGCGATCTCGTCAAGAGCATTTGGCCGATACCAATTCATCTTCGTGGGTGCCAATTTCTTCACTAAGAGGGTGAAGGTCGCTTCATATACCAATATTACAAGGTCGATAGTCATTAAAAAAAATCACATTTAACCGCACAAGGTCAAAGTTGGCGGTCTGTTCAAAGATCAAGTGCCACATCACAGTAAAGGCAGCCAAAAAGAAAAACAAAAGATCATAAAAAAAGACAGAGACTTGTAAAGATTGGCATACAGAAGTTACTATTTACCCTCTATAATTATCAAACGTTGGCCAGGACTGTCACCGAGGCAGCACATTTCTTATTGGTTTCACCCATTGAAGTCGAAATTCCTTTTTCTGGGTTTTATCAGAATTGAAGTTGGATGAGGCAGATCCAATTCCGATCTGATTAATCAAATTTGTGAGAAAAAGTTAATAGCTATCTGATGCGGGTTTGCGACAAAGAGGTTCATCCTAGAAATTCCCTAAGGGGACCTGATGTTGAAGAGGATCCTTCATATACAAAAGGATTTCAGAGAAAAATGGAGGCCAAACTAGAGAAGATTTTACGTAGTGAAAAAGTTTGTTCTGGAAACATTGACCAAAATGGATGGCAGGGATATGCCCAATCCGGTGAATTCAGTCAAGAAGTATAAAAAGGAGAAGCCAAGGTGAAAACCTGCAAAGGGCACCTTTCAAAAAAAATCAATCAAAAAAGAAAAAAAGAAAAAGGAGAGGCCAAAGCGAAAACCCGCAAAGGGCGCTTTGAGACCAAAGGGGTTTGAGTTGAAAACCCGAAAAGGGCGGCTCAAATTTTGATCAAAGGGGGGCACATAGCAGTCTTGCTAGGCCTGAATTAACAATGAAGAAATATGCTACGTCTTGGGGCATCGACAAAGTACTCCAGATCCCCCAAACACATATTGAGCTTAAAATGGCCCTCAATAAGTTTGAACGGAGAAGTTCAGGCTGCGATATCTGGGGCACCTAGTTTTCCATCTTATCCATTTTGAATTTGCTATCTTCGATTACCTTATTGTTTCCAAGATACGCCTTTAATAAATTCCCTGTTTAATTGTGCTTGCTCGCTTTGATTAGCTTATTTGTTTCGAACTATGCTCTTAATTAATTTCCTTCTTGTCCATTGTTATGATCTCTTTCAAGAATTTTGCATTGAAATAACGATTATTGGACTAATAATACTTTCATGAAAGGAGTTTCGCATATTACTCTGGAAGATCCTGGATAATACAAGAACTTGAAACAGGACTATTGTTTAAAACTCACCAAGTTTAAGGAAGAGTCTAAATTGAGATTTTCTCTCTGGATTTTTGTCAAGGATGGTGCTTGAGCAAAGTAACAAGATAGTGCGCCAGTGATACAATCTTGAAAAAAATGGGCATCATTAACCCAAGTGTAAAATGAGAATCATTCTCCAGAGAAAAATTGATATTCTGCATTCACGCGAGCATCATGCATACATCTGGTTGGGTCACCCGATGAGTGATCAGTTGATGGAACAAGCTACAGGCCCTATACCCCCGAGTCGTAGTGGGATAGATGGGAAGAGATTCAAATCCTATACCCCTGAGTCATAATGAGATGAACCTTAAAGTTACAGCGGGGTAAATCTGTTGAACAGTTATAATCATTTCCTCGAGTTTTCTGTCGAGAATACCAGCCAAACAAGATGGCAGCATATTACGTCAGTGATAGAGCCCTGATAAATGATGAGCGATGACAGCCTTAAGCAGGGATCAGATGAGCGATGACAGCCTTAAGCAGGGATCATTCTCATGAAATTCTGCATTCATGCAAAACACATTTAGTTAGGAGGATTTGATTCATTCCGATCATTGCATCCTAATCATTGTAAGAAATCATTCTCATGACATTCCACATTCATACAAATGTCATCCATAAGACACATCTATTTAGGGACATTTGATTCGTTCCGATCATTGCATCCTAATCTTTGTAAAAAGACCATTCTCATGACATTTTGCATTCATACAAATGTCATTTAGTTAGGAGCATTAGATTCATTCTGATCATTGCATCCTAACCATTTTGCATAAGCATAAACACAAAACTGATTTTACAGGACAGGTCCCCTAGAGGATGTTGTCGCAACATCGGTGAATTCGAAGACATTGCCTTCCTGAGCGAAGCGGATCAAATAGAGTAGATCTGGCAATCCTGAAGTTGCAGGAGCAGATCGAAGCCATACAAGTCTTATTTCCTCAAAGTTTCAGTGGAGTGGGTTGAAATTACAAATCCCTCCTCCCTGAGTTTATAATGAGGATCAGTCTGTATTTCTTTAAAGTTTCAGCAAAGAAGATTGAAACTACGAATCTTTTCTCTCTGAATTTCTATCTCCTCAAAGTTCCAGTGGAATAGGTTGAGGCTACAAATCCCTCATCCCTGAGTTTACAATGAGGATCAGCCTGTATTTCTTTGAAGCTTCAGCAGAGAAGATTGAGGTTACGAATCTCTTCTCTCTGAATTCCTATCACCTCGAAGCCGCAGTGGAGTAGGTCGAAGCTACAAATCCCTTCTCCTTGAGGTTATTGAGGGTCAAACTATTTCTGAGAAGTTTCAGTACGAAGATCGAAGTTACAAATCTCTTCTCTCTGAATTCTTATCACCTTGAAGTCCCAGTGGAGTAGGTCGAAGTTACAAATCCCTCCTCCCTGAGTGTATTGGGGATCAACTTATATTTTTGGGAAGCTTCAGTAAGAAGATCGAAGTTACAAATCTCTTCTCTCTGAATTCCTATCACCTCAAAGCCGCAGTGGAGTAGGTCAAAGCTACAAATCCCTTCTCCCTGAGGTTATTGAGGATCAAACTATTTCCAAGAAGTTTCAGTAAGAATATCGAAGTTACAAATCTCTTCTCTCTGAATTCTTATCCCCTCGAAATCCTAGTGGAGCAGGTCGAAGCTACAAATCTCTCCTCCCTGAGTGTATTAAGGATCAACTTTCATTCTTGAGAAGTTTCAGTAAGAAGATCGAAGCTACGAATCTCTTCTCTCTGAATTCTTATCACCTCAAAGTCCCAGTGGAGTAGGTGGAAGGTACTAATCCCTTCTCTCTGAGGTTATTGAGGGTCCAACTTTATTTCCAAGAAGTTTTAGTAAGAAGATTGAAGTTACGAATCTCTTCTCCCTGAAATTACATCGGAGTGGATCGAAGCGCTAGTTCTTATACCCCTGAAGATGCAGTGGGATGGAATGAAGCTACTCGAAGAAGAAAAGCACTGAAACAAGTCCAAGATTTGAAGACCGGGCAAAATTGGCCCATTTTGAAGTCTTTGCTCCATTCTCATTACACCACAATGAGCAAAGAGGGGCAGCTGTAAGACCCAATTTTTGCCTGGCCCATTAATCAATTAAAAAACCCAAAAAATTATTATTATAAAAGTCCATTAAAGTGTCCAAATAGTCCATTACAAAATTAACAGGCCTAGAATTTAGCCCAAACCTAAAACTCTTAACCCAAGACCAATTACAGTGGCCCAACTGGCCTGGGTAACCCAAACATTTGGGGTTTCAGAAAACCCTAGAACCCCTTTTGCCAGGTAGTGCCGCGTCATGCGCTTGCACCTCCGTATGCCCCATGCGCGCTTCGCCACGTCCGTGTAATCGAGCCTCCATAAGTGCCACGTCCACGGCTCTGTACTACGATGGCCGTACCTGTACTATGACAACAAATAGCAGCAGAGAATAACAAAAAGAGAGGAAAGAGTGTATTTTGATTTTTATTTTCGATTTCGGCCTTTAAAAGGATCGAAACCAATCCCAGTGATCCTCTTCACGATTTTACGAACGCACAGATTCTGAATACAAAGAAAAAAGACTTAAATCCAGTTTTAAAAGGTGATTACCAGAGTTTCCTATTACTGATTGAGTCTTTTATTCCCTTCTCTTTGTTTTTTTTTTTTACATCAAGCATACGAGAATACAGCAATAGAAAAGAGAAATAAATTCAAAAGGCAAAGAAAAAAGAGAAGAGTTTTACCTACGAAATAAAGACCGTCGGGTTGCTTTCTTCACGGTGATCGGAGTAAAGCAGTTTGTCGGGGCGTAGACTCGAAGCATTCTGGTCGGATTTAGGGTGGCTGCTATTGAACGGTCTAGATTCAGCCACTAATCGTCGATTGTCATGGCATTGTAGTGGACATTTCATCTCCCTTTCTTTGCGGCAAAAAACGAAAACAAATCAGGGGGCCTTCGATGATTAAGAATGGGCAAACCCTTGTTTTGGCTCGAAGGAGAACAGTCGATTGGACTTGAAACGACCACTGCTTGCCGTTTACAGTGGCGTTTCAGTGGTAGAACGGATTATTTTTCCTTTTTGCGGCTGAGGAAGAGAATAGGGGGTATTAGGGTTCTGTTTAAAATAAGTGAATTTGTTTTTAAATTCTGTTTTTAAATCATTAAAGAAACGGTGTTGTTTAAGCCTTGTTTCAATAGCTTTGAAACGATGCCGTATAGGACTTGGCCTAAATCCGACCCGAAAACACTTAGGATCGGCGCGTTTCTACTCTAACGGAATATTTGCGCACCTGGTCCTTTGAGTTTCGCATTGCCATTCAATTCGATTTATTATGTTCTCTTATTTTCTTAATTAATCACTTTAATCTGCGCACTGCTTCGATTTGGTCCTTCCCATACGCTGCGCTGATTTGGAGATTATTTTTACGGTTTAGTCCTTAATCATTTGGGGCGCATTTATATTGATCCCTGATCTTGTTTAAATGGTTTTATTTAGTCATAAATTAGCCTTGTGATTTCATTTCTCTCTCAATTAAGTTTTTTTTAATCTTTATTTAAATTCTTGTATTTTTAATTATTCAAGTTATTTTGATAAAATTATTTTGGAATTTATTCTACCATGTTTTAATTTGTTATTTTTCATTAGCTATATGTATTTAGTGTCTTTAAAATTACTTATATATATATATATATATATATATATATATATCTATTTTAATATTTAGTATATACAATTTATCATTTTAAAAGGTCACATTTTATGGTATGTTTTAATTTATTTCTGAAATTTTTGTTATTACGTATACATGTTTTATATACATTTAAATTCATATATTATGTCTCTTTAAAAATCATTTTGTTCACTATTGATTTAATGTTTGATAATTATCGCCATTACGTGTTTTAATTCCACATTCTTTATTTTAAATCTATTTGCTAGTATTCAAAAAATTGTTTTATGATAACTTCCCAATGTGTATTTTGTATAATTACTTTCGAGTGTTAATATGTCCTTTTAATCATGCGATTATCGTTATTGTATATTTGTATGTTAAATTATCTCTATAATTATGTCTATTTGTATAATGTTAAGTTTGTATATTATTTCATGCTTAACGCTATATTCATGCTACTTGTTATTGTATTGTATTTCAAATTCCTACATATTGAAACCTTTTTCTAAATATTTTATTACATTAAAAATAAATGTTGAGACAATTTAAAGATTGCATATTTGAAAAACAAGGCAATATTTGTGTGTTTAAAAGTACGGAAAATTACATCCTAACGTGCTGGGTGTCGATCTTTCGTTCAACTGAATACCCAAGTACCCTTTTTTACATGTTTTGAAAATCAAAGATGATCTCGGTGTCAGAGTATAAATGTGTTATATCATAACGTGTTGGGTACGATACTTTTATCCCTTTGAAGCGAGTTAACCTTGAGATTCATTCCAATTTAATTAACTTTTTTCCAAATTTTTTGACCCTAAATACTTTCAAGTTTTGTACGTTAGGACAACATTAATCAATTTGGTACCAATTTTGGGCGTTGCGAGGGTGCTAACCCTTCCTCGTGCGTAACCGAATCCCAAACCTGTTTTCTCGAATTTCGCAGACCATAATATTTTTTATAGGTGATCCGATCACACCTAAACAAAAAAGATTGGTGGCGACTCCCTACTTTTTAAAGTCGATTCCCGTTTTTTTAAAACACAATAAAAATGGTTTTGACACTTTTAATATATCTTTAAATGGTTGTTACTGAGCATGGCGATTCTGCATACACCTGTGATGATTGAGCATGACATACACGACATATTGCATGGGGTTGGGACATTGTTACGGAGGAAGTGTACGGCCCATTACCATTCTGTACAAGGCTTCCAGCCTTTCTGCGATATTTATGGCTTTTAGTTGTTCTGTCTACGGCACCGAGCCATTCTGTTGACTTAGTGCCTCAACCGATGCTAAGCTTGGTGTGTTGGCTAGGTGGGTCGATTTTATCCCCGCATGGTGTGTTGGTTGGTATGGGTGGTGTATTGGTTGGATTGGGCTGGATTTCTGTCTGCATATCTGCATCTAATACTGATTTTATAATGGGCTTAGGTCCACCTGTTTTGTTAATAGGCTAAGGCCCACCTGATACTGTGTCTGTGATGGGCTTAGGCCCTTCTGTTTAACTGTACAGGTAATCCCCAGCCTTAGGCGATTTGGAGCCGTGAGAGACTCGAAGGTGGCCACACGACTGCTAAACACGAATTTTTATATTTTGGGTTTTAATTCTGTTATAAGGCCTTTAAGGGATTGAATTTTTAAATGGGCTTCAGATTTCCTTATTTAAAACTGCTAAACACGAATTTTCAAAATTAACAACTATTTTCAAAAACATTTAAAAACAGACGTTTTTATATTTCAAACTTTAGTAGCTTCCGCGATTGGGATAACCTAAAGTATCAATGCCAGACATTAGCTAAACGTTTTTGACGAGGTTGTTTGCTAAACTCGAGCAAAAGGATTTAAACATTGAAATGAACTTTTAACAACAAACTCAATTTTTGAACGATGCTTTGATGTGACACGCCAGATTCGGCCATAACATCTGGGTCAGGTTTGGGGTGTTACAATTCACCAGACAAAACTCTTCCCATGATAAGAGAATTATGAGATGAAATGAATAATGGCTTGAGAGAATATTGCATGATGAGTTCATCTATTTTATTTTATGTATATGAGAATTTTGTGACTAACATGTTTGATTGAATGCTTGTATTTAAGCAATTTTACCAAGTCAATGGAAAACATGTTATTGTTTGCTTAGATTTAATAAACGGGATTTGGCAAGTTTAGTTTCTGTTATACGAACTTACTAAGCATGTAATGCTTACTCTGTTTTATTTTCCTTGTTTTATAGTGCTCGGAAGCTCGCGAAGGTTGGAAATCTATTGGAGCATCATCACACTATCCACTAGCTCATTTTGGGTATATATAGTAAAATCATTTTGATATAATGGCATGTGTAGGATAACTTGGCCATTAGTGGCTTGAAAATGATGCTTGTAATCTAGCCATTGGAGTGGCTAGTAATGGGTTGTTTTGATATACTTATAATGTTATGCTATGGTAGCTACATAGTTACTTTGTAACCTTTGCTCACAGCCTTTTCAAGATTTTCTTGTACTTGTGTTTTTCTCTTCTTCTTTTTCTTTATTATTATTATTATTTCTTTTTCTTTTTTATTTTTATTTTATAACATTAGGGGATTTAGCATGTCATAGAATTCATTGACTTGATAATCACAAAGGAGCATACGTCGAATTACCTAGTACTCAATCATGTCACAATTTAAATATAAATGACTCTTGAAGCTAAGGCTTTTGGCTAAAAAGATGGATGGAGCAAACAACTACCTCCTTAGCTACTTAGCCTGTTGCTATAGCGGAGTGCCCCTTTTCTTTATTACACACTCTTACTCACCTTTTTAATCAATAGAACGATGGAGCAAACAAAGTGATGCTAACTTACTCAGCAATTCTTAGCATTGGAGTGACTAATGTCCTTTATTAAGTAATGTCGTGGCAAAATGACTGAGTTTGGCTTCAAAAACCCTAAGTTCATTAGAAAACACTCGCTATAATCAAAAAGGAAAAAAAAAAAAAACTAAGTATAGGACATCCCATTTTTAAGAATTGATTTTCATGCAATCTAACCTAAGGTAAACTTGCCTCATCCACTATCACATGTTCTAGATATACTGAAGAATATAAGCTCATCATCGAACATCACGAGTAAAGATTAAAATTTTAACACTCCTAACTCGAAATCGTCGCCATAACAGGGTTTCAAAGCATTACTAGAACTTACAGATTAAATAACAGATATTCTACACCATATAGTATACATGTCAGAAATAAATCATAAAGTCCCTTATATGAACCCTCGAGGTCCAAAACATGCATTAGAAACGAGTCAGGACTAAACCAGGTATTCAAAATTTTTTTACAAAATCTCAAAATTTTTCCTAGATACAGGGGTTACATGCCCGTGTGGTTAGGCCATGTGGCTCACACAGCCAGGGACATGCCCGTGTCTCAGGTTGTGTAACTCTTTGACTTGGGTCACACGGTTAGGTCACACACCCGTGTGCTAGACCGTGTGTAGGTGCAAGGGTCACAGGACCAAGCCACACACCCGTTTGTTAAGCCGTGTGACCAATTCTAAGCATTCTATTTTGATATTTTAAAGATGCAGGGGACACACGCCCATGTGCTAGGCCATGTGTCACACACTACTGAGACACACGCCCGTGTCTCTACCCGTGTGGACAAAAATAGACTATTTTCCAAGCCACATTTCTCACCCAATTTGTCTTCCTATTACACCAATACTTGAACATATTCACATGCCATTTTAAAATAATTAATTCAAGTCAAAACCAAGTCTCATGCATGATATATCATCACATACAACTAATGTGCTCTTAAACACCTCAAATGACACTTTAGCATCATGTAATTAAATATTCAAACTTACATAACTTATCGAATTCACCTATATGCATATTTTACCAAATATGTTAGAATTAATTTTCAATATGCCAACATGATTTCTATCAATCAATCATTTAAGCACACACCAAACATGTTATAGCCTCGTTTATACATATTAAAACATGTTCATCACAAGCCATTCCAATTGCTAGTTATAACCCAAACATTTACATGCCAACATTGGCTAACTAACCTATACATGTCATTATAACCATAATTAATTTACCATATATACCAAGATGGGCCGATGGATAGTGTAAGTGATCTCCACCGATGCTTCCAATCCAACGAGCTTCCGAATTACTATAGAACAAGGGACAATAAAACAAAGTAAGCATGAAATAGTTAGTAAGTTCGTATAACATGGTAAATAACTTACCATATATTTATGTTCAAAATAAACATGCAAGGCACTATCAACAAATTTTATCACAAGCCCTAAACACATATCCTCATCATTTTAGCCAAGTAATCACATATAATAGTCCTTAATCATGGATGAACAAAGTCATCAAGCATGATCCACATTCATGTAACAACCAATTCATGCATCATTATATCAGGTAATGTCATTTCCATGTACTTAATGTACATACAGGTAATAGTTCATTTCTAAGTCGTACTATTTCATATAAACATCAAGAAACATGCATGGGCTCAATAGTAACCAAATTCCCATATACATATCTTTCCACAGCATGAATTCAATAACATATACAAATTATACCCATGTATTTCAAGTACATATTCATAATATTTGGTCTCAAGTTAAGATTATTTCATTTCAGGATTTTGTTCAAAAAATCAATTAAAATATCAATAGAAACCCAGGAAAATACACTCGAAGTGTACAAATCTGTAATCTTAGATGAATATATTCATCAAACAAGTTCAATGTTCATATATCACCATCTCGTACTTCCATATATCATGTATCATTATTTTCATGTATTTCAGGCAGATACATGTAATAATTCATTTCTTGTTCATATTTTCTCATGTCAAGATTTTGCCTATTGAATTTATTTGAAATATCGATGGATACAAATGTAGTACACTCGAAGTGTACAAATTAAAAACTGTCAATTCATATTTAGGGGTACCCATAAGGGCACAAAATCAGGAACCACACTCTCAAGCCATATAACAGGATGCTCATGTGAGCGATGTAACAGGATGCTTATCCGGGCTATATCAGGAAACTCATAAGAGTTTAAAACAAGAAGCTCATTAAGCTTAACAGGTAACTCAGAAGAGCTAAAATCAGGGAGCTCCGGATAGCATAACAGGGAGTTCAAGCGAGCCATGTCAGGAAGCTCATAAGAGCCTATATCAAGAAACTCATGAAGAGATTCGTTTGTGTCCGCAATAAATGGTGGATCACAACCAATTGAATCGTGTAACAGGATGCTCACAAAGAGTTACGATAATGCGCAACACATGCAGGATCACTACCGATCTGGATGCTCGCAGGAACTATATAACAGGACACTTGAGAGGGCTTATAACAGGATTGCTCGTTCAAGCTATAGGGTGTCGGCAACATATGCTGGACCGCAATCAATACAGGAAATCGTGGATCCATCGACTTTCATTATTCAAACAAGATTTAATTTTTTTATCGGGCTTTATCATATATATATTTAATTTCATATGCATGACAACTACATAATTCTCATACACAACATTCAGTTCAAGCATATAAATATACACAATTTAGTTACATGAACTTACCTCAATAAATGTTCGTGTACGTAAAATCTACTAATCCGACACTTTCTCTTTTCCTCACTCTAACTTTGAATTTGGTCTATCCAGATCTATACGAGTAAATTTAACATCAATTTAATACAATTTATACTCAATTTAGTCCAATTCATATCTTAGGCAGAATTACCATTTTACCCCTATACTTATAATTAATGACAATTTTGTCCCTAGGCTCGGAAACTAAAATTCATGAAATTTAATCCTTATTCCAAGCCTAGCCGAATTTTACATATAAAATTTACAGCCCATGTATTTCATAAAATTTAGAATTTTTCCATGAATTTTACAACCTTACAATTTAGTCCTAAAATCATAATTTCATCAAATTTCACTTTACAAAAGTTGTTTATCTATCAATAACCTTTCATTTTCTACCATAAATTTAAAATTTTCAGCATACTCATGCATGGAAAAACCTTAATACTTTGATATCTTTACAAATTAATCTCTGAGATAGCTAAATTAAGCTATTAAGATCTTAGAAATATAAAAATAAATAAAAACAGGCAAGAATACTTACCTAATCAAGCAAAATAAGTTGGCTTGAGCTTAGGTTTCCATGGCTAGGGTTTTCATGCTTTTAACTTGGGAAAGATGATATAAATGATGATATTTTTCTTTTTTTTATCATTTATCATCTTTTATTATTTCACTTTCCAATTTCATCCTTTTCTTTATTTTATTTTTCATGGATGAATCATCATCTTTAACAATTAAGCATTTTTAATGGTTTATTACCATTTAAGGACCTCAAATTTTGAATTCCATACCTATTTATTCCCTTTAGCTATTAGAACTCAATTTTTGCACTTTGTGCAATTTGGTCCTTTATCAAATTTAAACATATAATCGGTAAAATTTCTTTACGAAATTCTCATACGACATTATTATCATACTATAGATCATAAAATAATATTAAAATAAA
Source organism: Gossypium bickii (assembly GCA_025503065.1). Classification (NCBI taxonomy): domain Eukaryota; kingdom Viridiplantae; phylum Streptophyta; class Magnoliopsida; order Malvales; family Malvaceae; genus Gossypium; species Gossypium bickii. The sequence continues at coordinate 89,789,580 of CP106711.1, forward strand.
TTTCCTTTCTGAAATCGAATTTGTGGTCCCGACATTATTATCATACTGTATACCATCGTAGCATATACACATAAATAACATTTATGAATTCTATTAAGCTCTGACAATAATGTCAATCTGTAAGTAACAAGTCTGATTCTTTTCAATGATCTCATATGGCCTGATAAACTGTGAACTTAATTTGCCTTTACGGCCAAACCGAAGAATTTTCTTCCATGATGAAATTTTCAAGGATGTTTTGTCGCTAACTCAGAACTCTATTTCTTTTCATTTAAGATCCGCATAAGATCTCTGATGATCAGAAGTTGCCTTTAAACTATCTCGGATCACTTTCACTTTTTCTTCGATTTCACGGATTAGATCAACTCCATGTATTCTTTTTCTCATTAAGCACAGTTCAATATTATGGAGTTTTATATTCATGATCATACAGAGTTTCATACGGTGCCATTTAATACTTGACTGGAAATTGTTATTATATGCGAATTCGACTAACGATAATTATTTCCTTTCCAATTTCCTTCAAATTCTAAAATACAGTATCGAAACATATCTTCAAAATCTAAATCACACATTCAAATTGACCATCTATCTGAGGATGAAATGTGGTACTAAAATGTAACCACGTACTCAGAGCTTCTTGTAACTTATTCAAGAATAGGGATATGAATTGTGGATCTCTATCAGAAATAATAAAAACTGGCATACCATGTAATCTAATAATCTCAGAAACATATAATTCAGACAATCTATTAAGTGAGAAATCCATTCATATTGGGATAAAATATGCAGACTTCATCAAACGGTTGACAATTATCCAATAGCATCTTTCTTTTTCAGATATAGGGGTAATCCCGATATAAAATTCATAGTAACTTTACCTGTAACACCCTTTACTCGTATTCAATGTCGGAACAAGATACGAGGCATTACCAAACTTATACGCAAGCAATCTTACAAAATCGTGACATAACTTTCCCCTCAAATTGAAAACTTTTCATATCTCCCCTTTACAAGCCTACGAGGCCCAAAACACACTTCAGGAACGGTTTGGGATCAACCCGAACTATTTAGAAGACCTCTAGAAAAACTTAGAAAATTTTCTAAAAATTGTCCACACGTCCGTATGGAAGAAGGGTCCGTGTGGCATATCACATGCCTGTGTGCACACCCGTGTAGATTTATTTCTTAATTAAACCTACAGGGGTTTTCGCACAGCCTGGCACACGCCCGTGTCCCTCACACGGCCATGACACGCCCGTGTCTTAACCCGTGTGTGAAAACCTTGACATTCTATTTCTGACGTTATCATCCCAATAAGGTCACACGGGCAGGGCACACGCTCAGGTCCTTAGGCCGTGTGGTGAATTAAATTCCTAAATTCAAGTGTAGACTTCACACAGCCTGGGCACATGTCAATATCCTAAGGCCGTGTCTCTCACACGGTTGAGACACACGGCCGTGTCTCAGCCCGTGTGGTTACTACGGGGCATTCTATTTTGCCAACTTAGGATGCAGGGGGACACACGGCCAAACCACACGCCCATGGGGCAAACGGTGTGTCACACACGGCCTAGACACACGCCCGTGTGTCTACCCATGTGGACAAGAACAAGGCTATTTACCAAGCCCTTTCTGCCACCCTTACTTGCACCATCATAAGCCACATTAAGCAACCAACTCATTCATGCCTAAGTAAACCAATGTATCAACTATGCAACTTGCACATTCATGAATAACACCATCATTTCGTAGATTAATAAGAAAGAGCCATCAACTATGGCCTTATACAGACATTTGGCCAAAACAATATGACACTTAATCAAATACTGGGTCCCTATACATGCCATACTCAAAAGCTAAATCTAACTATACCAAAATGTGTGGATAGTGTGGGTGATCCTCCGACGGTCTCCGTATCCCGAGCTGGCTCTTCGACACTATAAAATAAGGGAAAAGAGGATGGGGTAAGCTTTAAGCTTTGTAAGTCTATATGTAAATAATGAACATCATACCACATACTTATCAATCAAGAACATTACTCACTAATCAAGAACAGTTCAGATCCTCATAATTATACTTACTCATTTCAAATCTTACCACATCTCAAACACATAATATAAGACATTACTCACATTTACATGCACTTATATCCTACATTTATCACCACAAAGCCATATGAAATTTCACTTAGACAAAGTTTCTCGATGAACACTTCAGAATAGTACTAGATACACGGTGGTTTCGCACACAGCCCACCATTAATAAATAACACGGTGGTATCGCACACATCCCACCAATAATCATATAACACGGTGGTATCGCACAAAGCCCACCAACAATGATAATTACGGTGGTATCGCACACAGCCCACCAATAATCACTTATTCATGAATTTTATCAGTATCATTTTCCTATTCCGAAGGTTCATCCGAGAATTTCCTCACTTTCTATCATTTTAATAGATATCAATAATATTCATTCACATTTCACACATTGCATTAATATGTAAAAACATAAGTAAAAAGGATGTATCATTTACACATAAACTTACCTTGGTACAAAATATATCAATTTGCAATTTAGTCCAAAACCTACACTCTTCTTGATCTATAATGACACATTTAGCTTATTAAATAACCACATTAATCAAATCACTGCAAAATTCCTATTTTGGAAAAATTACTGTTTTGCCTCTAGACTTTCACAAAATTACTATTTTACCCCTAGGCTGATAAAATGAAATGTGTTCATTTTTCACACTCCCAAGCCTAGCCAATTCATATTCCCTCTTATAGTAACTCAAGATTTCAATTATTACACACATTTACCACTTATTTTACAACCTTTACAAAAAGGTATTATTAGATGTTTTCATGAGAAATCCTTTCACAAAAGTTATTTATTTAACAACTAAGATTCATTTTCTTCCACAAAAATTCAGCAAACAACATAAATGTGTTCATGGAAAAACCCTATACTTTCAACAATTTTGCAAAATAGTCCCCTCATTAGCTAGCTTATGCTACAAGGGTCCCAAAAGTACAAAAATTATCAAGAAAGACCACCAAAATACTTACTTGCAAGGAGGATAAATTGCTGAAAATTTCAAGCTTCCAAACCCTTATGCTCGAGTGAAAATCGGTGGAGAAAGATGATAGGAAAAAAAAAGATGATAGCTTTCTTATTTTTATTTTATTTTATTCATTTCATTACCTAATATCACCAAACATTGACCAAACTTAGTCTCTTGTCCCCTATGGCAGGCTATCCCATTTAGAAAGGCTTAAATGCACTTTAAGGACCTCCAATTTAAGGTTCTATAGCTATCTAACATCTCTAGCTTATAAATTAGAACTTTCGCACTTTATGCGATTTAGTCCTTTTTCGTAATTGAGTATGAAATCACTAAAATTAATTCAACAAAATTTTTATGCACTCATATAATCATGCAATCACACATAAAATAATATTAAAAATAATTTCTTCGACCTCAGATTAGTGGTTCCAAAACCACTGTTCTGACTAGCCCTAAAATCGGGCTGTTACAACTCTCCCCCTTAAGGGATTTTCATCCCCAAAAATTTTACCGATAAAAAGGTTTGGGTACTGTTCTTTCAAGGCTTCTTCCGGTTCCCACGTAGCCTCTTCTACACCATGTTTTTTCCACAACATTTTCACTAACGCTATACTTTTATTCCTCAACTGCTTAATGACTTGAGCCAAAATCTTAATTGGTTCCTCTTAATAGGTCATATCCGGTCGTATCTCAATTTCGGTTGGGGGAATCACATGCGAAGGATCGAAATGATATCACCGCAACATCGATACATGAAACACGTTGTGTATTCTCTCTAACTCTGCCGGCAAAGCTAACTGATAAGCTACTAGTCCAATCCTTTCAATAACTTCATACGGCCCTATGAATTGTGAACTCAATTTGCCCTTTCGACCAAATCTCAATATTTTCTTCTACGGGGATACTTTTAGACTATCACAGATCACTTTCACCTTCTCTTCGGTTTCTCTAACTAAATCAACCCCGTGAATTTGATTCTCACTAAGCTTGGTCCAATACAAAGGAGTTCGACACTTGCGTCCATATAATGCTTTGTACGTGCCATCTGTATACTCGACTGATAACTGTTGTTGTAGGCAAATTCGACCAAAGGTAGATATTTTTCCCAACTACCTTCGAACTTTAAAACACAACATCGGAGCATATCTTTGATAACTTGAATCACTCTTTCAGATTGACCATCAGTTTGTAGATGGAATGCGGTACTAAAATTTAATTTTGTACCCAAGGCTTCTTGCAACTTTTTCCAAAACCTCGAAGTAAATCTTGGATCTCTATCTGAAATAATAGATATAGGTACCCCGTGAAATCTCACAATTTCATCAATATACAGCTCATCCAACTTGTCAAGTGAGTAATTAACACGTATCGGTATAAAGTGAGTCGTTTTCATTAATCTATCAACGGTAACCCATACAACATCTTTCTTTTTCGGAGTCGTAGGTAACCCTGTTACAAAATCCATCATGATTCGGTCCCATTTCCACTCAGGAACTATCACTGGCTGAAGTAAATGCGAAGGTACCTGATGTTCGGCTTTCACTTGTTGACAGATCAAACACTTTGTAATAAATTCGAGGATGTCTCTTTTCATATCCGGTTACCAATACAACTTCTTCAAATCATTATACATTTTTGTACTGCTCGGATGTACTAACAAACAACCATTGTGTGCCTCCTGTAAAATTCTCCGAATCAGCTTATCATCTTTCGGCACACAAACTCTATCACGAAACAATAAACAATCATTTGGACCGACCCAAAAATCAGAGTTATTTCCTGATTCACACTGAGCTCTCTTAGCTTGCATTTCAGTATCATTCCTTCGAGCTTTACCAATCTGCTGGAGAAACAACGATCTAGCCCTTAACTCAGCCAATATAGAACCATCATCAAACAATGTCAAACTCGTACTCATAGCTCTCAAAGCACACAAGGATTTTCTGCTCAAGGCATCAGCGACCACATTCGCTTTTCTTGGGTGATAATCAATCAGAACTCATAATCTTTCAATAATTCGAGCCACCTCCATTGACACAAATTCAAGTCCTTTTGGTAAACTTTTGTGATCAGTAAAGATTCAACATTTCTCACCATACAAATAATGATGCCAAATCTTCAAAGTAACGACAATGGTAGCCAGTTCAAATCGTGCATCGGATAATTCTTTTCATGTGGTTTTAGTTGTCTCAAGGCATAAGCTACTACTTTGCCCTCTTGCATCAACACACAACTAAGTCCATTCGTTGATGCATCACTATAGACCACAAAATCCTTTCCCGACTCAGGTTGCACCAAAAAGGGGGCTTCAGTCAACAATGCTTTCAGTTTCTCAAAACTCTATTGGCACCTCTCTGTCCATTCGAACTTGACATCCTTATGTAGCAATTCATCATCAGTGTAGCAATCATGGAGAACCCTTTAACGAACCGTCGGTAGTAACCTGCTAAGCTCCAAAAGCTTCTAATCTCTTACGTATTCCTCTACGGTTTCCGCTCAACAATAAATGAGATCTTACTCTGATCAACTCTAATTCTATCACCCGACACGATGTGTCTTAAGAATCCGACCTTTCGGAGCCAAAACTCACTCTTGCTAAACTTAGCATACAACTGCTTATCTTTTAAGGTCTACAAAACAGTTCTTAAATGCTCTGTGTGCTCACTCTCATCCCGAGAAAGAAATTAACATATCATCAATGAAAACAACTACAAACTTATCCAAGTATGGTCAAAAAATACGGTTCATTAAATCCATAAATACAGCAGGAGCATTCGTTAAGCCAAAGGGCATAACGAGGAACTCGTAATGGCCATACCTTATTCGGAATGCAGTTTTCGGTACATCTTGCTCCTTAACTCTCAGCTGGTAATAATTGGATCTTAGGCCTGGTAATAATTGGATCTTAGGCCTATCTTAGAAAACACCGTGGCTCCCTTCAATTGGTCGAACAAATTGTCGATCTTTGGCAAAGGATACTTATTCTTCACTGTCACCTTGTTGAGCTATCTGTAGTCTATACACAGTCTGATCGACCCGTCTTTCTTCTTCACAAAAAGTACCGGAGCACCCCACGAAGAATAACTCAGTCTTGTAAAACCCTTATCTGTTAACTCTTGTAGCTAAACCTTCAACTCTTTTAGCTCCAACGTGCCATCCTGTATGGGGCAACTGAAATAAGTGTTGTATCAGGTACTAACTCAATACCGAACTCAACCTACCTAATTGGAGGCAATCTAGTTAACTCTTTCAGAAACACGTCCAGATACTCGCATACCACAGGCACTGATTTAATCTTTACTTCTAACTCTTAAGTATTTAACACAAATTCAAGATAGGAGTTATACCCTTTTCTTGCACATTGCTCAGCTACCATAGTAGAAATCACTATAGGCAGGCTATCCGATTCACCTGATTCAACCCGAATAATATCTCCATTTACATATCTCAGTTCAATATACTTACTACCACAGTTTACTAACACATTATGAGCAGTCAACCAATCCATCCCAAGAATTAGGTCAAATTCATCAAATGGTAGAGCTTGAGGTTAGCCAGAAAACATTGGCCTCTAATCATCAAGGGACAGCTTCTACACACTTTGTCAACTATCACATGTTTGCCTAACGGGTTTGACACATTTACCACAAATTCTGTAGACTCAACAATCATATTCATACTAGATACCAATTTTATACAAACATACAAATGAGTAGACCTCGGATCAATCAAAGCAACAACAGAAATATCATGAAGAGAAAAAGTACCCGTAATCACATCTGGGGATGATGCCTCTTCGCGAGCGCGAATGGCATAAGTTCTTGCAGGGGCTCTACTCTCTGATCACACAGTAGAATCTCTAGGCGCACCTTTACTGCTAGCCCTACTTCCCGAGTTCTTCTGTGGTCTACCCCTCGAAGGTACATTACTCGCTCTCACTTCTTGTTTTCTGTCTTTCTCATCCTTCTTAAGACAGTTTTGAATGAAGTGGTCTAGTGAACTGCACTTGTAGCAAGCTCGATTGTTTCCCCAACACTCTCTAGTGTTGTCTACCACAATTCGAACACTCGGGTTTATTTGAATTCGCATTACCCACACTTGCCATCGAGGTGGCTTAAACTCTAGAGCTTGAATATGTGTTGCCACGATCTCGGTGCGAATACTCAGCTGAAGCGGTTGTCCGAGGGTTCGTTTCTTTAGACCTTTTTAATTGAGATTGGAATGACCTTTTCATCGGCCTCTTCCTTGCATTTCGGGCCTCAATCATAGCTTTTCTCTTTTCTTATTCAGTTTTTCAGCCTTGCAAGCTCTATTTACCAATACCACGAATTCTTTTAACTCTAAGATCCCGACTAACAATCTAATGTCCTCGTTTAGCCCATATTCGAATCTTTTGCACATAATAGCTTCAATAGATACGCACTCTTGGGCAGACTTACTGAGTCTGACAAATTCACGCTCATACTCTGCCACAAACATTTTGCCTTGCTTCTACTCGAGGAACTCTTTCCGTTTCTGATTGATAAACCGCTGACTTATGTATCTCTTTCGGAACTCTTCTAAGAAGAATTCCCATGTCACTCCCTCCCTCGGAACTACAAATGTTATAATTTTCCACCAGTGGTATGCCGAGTCCCTCAATAATGACACGGCACATTTTAAACATTCCTCGAGCGTGCAAGAAAGTTCATCAAACACTCGTATAGAATTCTCAAGCTAGAACTTAGCTTTTTCAGGGTCATCATCTATTTTGGCTCTAAATAAATTCCTCGACCCTTTGTTTTCGAATTTTTCGACCGAGGGTTTAGTCAGTCTTACCAAATCAATACCTTAAAGAGCTACGGGGACCAGTTGAGGTATAGGAGGGGGTAGAGGAGGTTGAGCATTACGATTTGCTCGTAAAAACTCAGTATACCAATTACTCATCATATAGAGAAAAGCTTCTCAAGCCTCTTCTCCTTGACCCAAAGTCTCGAGTCTACTTTCTACTGGTGCAGTCCCTTGCGCTGGAGTTAGTGCATTACTAGCAGCATCATCAGCAGCTCAGTTAAGATCCATTTACTATATAAAAACACAGTTTGAAATTGTCAGGAGTTACCACACTATCATAATATATTTATGGCATGTATAGCTAGACTCTCACACACGCTATGGTAGTCCGAGAATCGACTAAACCATAGCTCTGATACCACTAAATGCAACACCCCTTACCCGTATTCAACGTCAAAATAGGATACGAGGCGTTACCAGACTTATACGCAAGCAATCTTACAAAATTGTGACATAACTTTCCCATCAAATTTAAAACTTTTCATATCGCCCCTTTTACAAGCCTACGAGGCCTAGAACACACTTTAGGTATGGTTCGGGGTCAAATCAAACTCTTTAGAAGACGTTTAGAAAAACTTAGAAAATTTTCAAAAAACTGTCCAAATGCCCATGTGGAAGAAGGGACACGTCCGTGTGGCATATCGCATGCTCGTGTGCCACACCCGTGTAGATTTATTTCTCAATTCGAACCTACAGGGGTTTTCGCACGGCCTGAGACACGCCCATGTCCATGGCCCGTGTCCCTCACACGGCCATGACACGCTCGTGTCTTAACCCGTGTGTGAAAACCTTGACATTGTGTTTCTGACGTCATCATCCCAATAAGGTCACACGGCCAGGGCATGCGCCTGTGTCCTTAGGCCGTGTGGCGAATTAAATTCCTAAATTCAGGTGCAGACTTCACACAGCCTGGGCACATGTCAATATCCTAATCCGTCACTTTCTCTTTTCCTCGCTCTAACTCTGAATTTAGTCTATCCGGATCTATACGAGTAAATTTAACATCAATTTAATACAATTTATACTCAATCCAGTCCAATTCATATCTTAGGAAAAATTATCATTTTGCCCCTATACTTTTAATTAATGACGATTTTGTCCCTGGGCTCGAAAAATGAAATTCATGAAATTTAGTCCTTATTCCAAGCCTAGCCGAATTTTACATATAAAATTTACATCCCATGTATTTCATAAAATTTAGAATTTTTCCATGAATTTTACAACTTTACAATTTAGTCTTAAAATCATAATTTCATCAAAATTTACTTTACAAAAGTTGTTTATCTATCAACAACCTTTCATTTTCTATCATAAATTTCAAAATTTCAGCATACTCATCCATGGAAAAACCCTAGTACTTTGATATCTTTACAAATTAATCCTAAGATAGCTAAATTAAGCTATTACGATTTCGAAAATATAAAAATCATTAAAAACGGGCAAGAATACTTACCTAATCAAGAAAAATAAGTTGGCTTGAGATTAGGTTTCCATGGCTAGGGTTTCCAGGCTTTTAATTTGGGAAAGATGATATAAATGATGATATTTTTTCTTTTTTTTTTATCATTTATCATCTTTTATTATTTCACTTTCCAATTTCATTCTTTTATTTATTTTATTTTCCATGGATGAATCATCATCCTTAACAACTAAGCATTTTTAATGGCCTATTTACCATTTAAGGACCTCAAATTTTGAATTCCATACCTATTTAATCCCTTTAGCTACTAGAATTTAGCTATCAGAACTCAACTTTGGCACTTTGTGCAGTTTGGTCCTTTATGAAATTTAAACATATAATCAGTAAAATTTCTTTATGAAATTTTCATAAGATATTATTATCGTACTGTAGATCACAAAATAATATTAAAATAAATTTCATTTCCGGAATCAGATTTGTGGTCCCGAAACCACTGTTCCAATTTTACCGAAAACGGCCTATTATAGAAATTCTAGTAGATTAAACAGTACTTAATAATAACATGGTATTGGCAAACAACTTAACTATACTAAGATGAACATAAATATTAGATACATAATGCAACTTAAATGCACAATACACCCCCAAACCTAAAGGATGCGTTGTCCTCAATGCATGAATGGATATATATAAATTATCTATATACAAACAATGTCATGGCAAAATATATGCAATACAATACGTATGAAAGAAAAAGAAAACTTTCCTTGCTTGGATTGTATTGTAGATACTTCATTATGTCCGACAGGTTGATTTACGAGCAGTAACCTTTATACCTCTACTTCCTCTTCGTTGGGGGTCAGTTCATCAATCAATTGATCAATGTCACGGTACAATGATGTCCACTGGTATAATAAAGCATATGAGATTTTCTTCCTCTTCGTTCTCACGGTCAGTCTCAATGTTGAAATCTCTATTTTCTCCGGTTCTTCCTCTGGTGCTTTGGGCGCATTCTTTATTGGCAGTATTCGTCTCAACAGGCTTTGCATCACCAACTCCTTCCACTTATGCAATTTATTATTCCACTTATGCAATTTATTAAACAAAGGAAATGAAATAACTAAAATAATTTTAAATCGACAAGATAAAATAAAAATAAAAAGAATTTTCAAGATGTTGAAGTTAAACGTCTTAAAGATCAAGGGATTGTTTGTCTCGTTCTACATGAGCACCCCAGTAGTGCTTCAAGCATTTCCTATTAGCTTTAAATGTGTCCCCTATTTCCATGTCCTTAACATTAATAGCTACATGCGGATATATATATGCTACCAAGCATTTTTCATCAAAATTGAAAGTTCTATTTTGCTTCAGCAAAGTGCACAAGGGTCTTCGCTCAAATGAATCTTCATCACTATCAGAATTGTTGTGGCAAAATCTTGTAAATTCTACCTTTACTGTTGTTTCTATCAATTCAATGGCTCGGCATTCTTTATTCTCATAAGCACATTTTAGTGTATTAAATACAATGAACGTGACCTATTGATCATTTATCCTCATGGCCAGTTCACCTTTCTGCACATCAATTAAAGTTTTACTTGTATCAAGAAAAGGTCTTCCAAGAAGAATTGGCACATCATGGTCAGCTTCACATTCTAAAATAAGAAAATCCACAGGAAAGATAAATTTATCTACCCTTACCAGTATGTCTTCAATTTTACCTTCCGGATGTGCATAGGATCGATCGGCCAGTTGCAACATGACTGTTGTGGGTTTTACCTTCCTAATTCCCAACTTCCTAGAAATAAACAGAGGCATTAGATTTATACTTACTCCTAAATCACATAACGCCTTACCAACATAATGATTTCCAATGAAACATGGGATAGTGAAACTCTCTGAGTCCTTTAACTTTAGAGGCAACTTATTCATTAACATTGTTGTGCACCCTTTAGTGAGAGCAACAGTCTCAAATTCTCTCAATCTATGCTTCTTCGACAGTATATCTTTCATGAATTTTACATAATTGGGCATTTGCTCCAAAGCTTCTACTAGTGGTATATTGATATGGAGTTGCTTCAAAACCTCCAAGATTGTTTCTAACCGAATATCCTTCTTGGAATTGTGGAATCACTAAGGAAGAGGTAGAGGTGGTCTTCCTTCAGGTTGTTAATATTGTTTTCCTATGACATTTTTGTTAGCAACATGATCCGATTCTGCCATAGCATTTTACTGCTTACCCTTTTTAGGTTCAGTTTGTTTGTCAGATGACTATGGGAACTTTACTTAGTTGTTATTCGACTTATCTTTTCCTGCCATGGCATCGTGAACAATGTCACTTAGTTAAGTCCCATTTCAAAGAGTGATGGTCTTCTAATGCTCTTTCCTTTGTGTTCTCCAATTCTCGATTGTGGCCTCGAATTTAAAGTATTCGCTATTTACCCCACTTGATTCTCTAGAGCTCATAAAGACACAGCCTGAATCTGGATTATAGCATCATTCTTGGCTATATATTCCTTTAAGAAAGCTTCAACAAAAGTAGAAGATGATGCTTGATCATGTTGAACATTTTGCCTTGGCATAGGTTGAACGTAACCAGGAGGTACATTGTTGGCATTCTATCTTCCAGCATTATTAAAATTCCACGCACCTTGATTACTCCAACTAAAATTCAGATATTGCTTCTACCCTGGTTTGTAGGTGTTGGAATAGGGATTACTATTCTAATTAAAATTACCCATGTAGTACACTATGTTGGGTTTGATGGGTATTTGTCAAACACATGATTTTCACTGCAATAAACACATGATAACTCGGCTGATTTCATCTCATAGACTGTAGTTGAATTTTTCATTATTTTAATTATGTTAGCTAAAGAAGATACTTGGGCTATCAACGAAGTGATTGCATCAAGCTCTATGGTAATAACATCTCTCTTACCCGCACCAACTCTCGTTGTCGGATATTGATAATAATTGTTGGCAATCTTTTCTAAAATCTCATATGCTTTATTATACATTTTATCCAACAGAGTACCATTGGAAAACGCATCAACTACCATCCTTGTATGCACATTCAACCCATTATAAAACATCTCCATTTAAGTACAATGCTAGAATCCATGCATCAAACATTTTTGAATTAACTCCTTAAATCATTTTCATGCTTCGTATAGTGTTTCGTCCTCCATCTGCCGAAAACATGTGATGGCATTTCTAAGCTTGGAATTCATATTTGGGGGATTATATCGTAGAAAAAAATCTCTGGCAAAGATCATTCCATGATGCTACTATTCCCGACGAAAGAGCATTCAATCATGCTCTCGTACAATTTCTTAAAGAATATGGAAACAATTTAAGTTACACAATGTCTTTAGGAACACCCTGTTGTCTAAACGAGTTACAGACCTCTAGAAAAAGTCTTAAATGCAGTCTTGGATCTTCAGTAGGTAATCCACTAAACTGTCTTACTATTTGCAACATTTGAAACATTATTCATTTCAGTTCACACTGTTGAGCTTGTATTTGTGGTCTAACTATCTGTAGACTCAGGTCATCCAAAATTGGCATCACATGCTCTTAGATGGGTCTATCTCAATCATCTATCACCTCACAAACATGAGAAATAGCACCCTAACCATTCAAATTATCATTCATACCAGATATCACCCTATGAACAGGATGATTAGCATCTTAAGCATTCGAATTATCATTGAGACCAAGATCATTCCTGTTCCTAGCAATTTTTCGCAGTTCTTTCCACCTTCATAATTTTTTTTCGATCTTTGGGCCAAAAGGATATTCCTTATTAGCAGGAATGTCTCTTTTTATACACTAATGGCAAACATGTAGAAATTAAATTAAACTATGTTAAATAAAACTAACAAAATTAAGTAAAATAACCAAACCAAATTACACTAAATTGCTAATCCTTGGCAACGGCGTCAACAACTTGTCGTGTGTGAAATGATATGTGATTTGTGAAAGTATACATGTTGAATTAAGTAGTAAAGTTATGAGTGTGTATCGTTCCCACAAGGATCGAATTGAGACACAAAAGTGTTCAAGTTATTATAATAAAATGTGATTAATGTTATGGTAAAGCTATGGAAAGTATGCAATGGTAATTAAAAGGAGGAATGATGTATGCAATATGTGGAATTAATGAATACTTGGAAATGCTATGGAAAAATGAAAGTAGAAACATAATGGCAATTATGAAAATGATTATATGAATAATAGGTTCTGAACAAATAAACAACTAAGGATGCAATGGAAAATATAATACAGTAAGGGATAAGGGATATACGATATACTATGTCGATATGGAAGGTTAGAATTACTAAGAATCTACCCTTACTGTCAAAAATGCCTTGGTAAAATCATAATCAATCTACTCCTCAGAAGAGTTCTAAAGTGGTCTTCTTCTTTCGAGAGTAAAAACCTCAAGTTACCTTGACCGTGTCTATGGGCCTTTAATACGATACCATTTACTATTTCCTTCTGTATGAACGTTGCTCTATGTCTAGAGCCTACTACAAGTATCTATCGAGTACTTGCTCATATCATTCAATTTCGGTCCAACTAATCCAACCTTTTCAGAATTAAATTAGTTTATGGGTATGCTGCACAATCATCTATGTATTGGGATTGCACGCATACAATTTAGAAATAAAAAACAATTGAATGAAATAGTAAATTAATCCAAATATATGCTTCAACCATTAAAGGTAATAAAGGTTTCATCATGTAATCCCAACCCTATGAGATTTAGCTCATGGGTTGGAAAATAAAATTCAAAACCAATATATCATTCAACATCATTTTCATCAAATCAATTCACGGAAAAATAGTTAAGAAATCATAGAAGAACATCGGGAAGACAACTTTCACGTGTCCAGTTCACACTCTAGTGATACAGTGTCCTATGGTGGCTAAGAAGGATTGCCTTTGTTTTTCTCTTTTCATCTCTACTCATCCGCTATCCTCTAGTTTCGCCTATGGATCTCTTCCTTTTTGTTCATCCTTTAAGGTTTCCTTTTATAGCTTTTTACCTAGGGTAAATCCAACAACTCATGTTATCTCTTCCTCTTTTTAAATTCTTTTTTTCAAAAACCAAAGATTATCTTCTACTCTTTTTAGATTTTTTTTTCAACAACCTAAGATTATCTTCTCCTCTTTTTTTTTTAAATTCTTTTTTCTAGGATAAAAACCAATAGCCCAAGATTATCTTTTTCTTTTTTTTGGTGATTTTTCTGGTACAAGTATAGTTGGGCTGAAACTTGTATGAATTGAGTGTTAACTCGGTCTTCCTGGAATTGCCATGACATTTGTGCTGACAAAATATCCAACCTTTTTCCTCGGCAAACATTCACTCCTTTATTTCTTGTTCCTCAACCTACACCTGCCAAACCACCAAACACAGCCCTACCACAAGCAATTAAAAGTACCTAATATTTAAACACAGTCCAAGCTCCTAATGAAATGATGAAAGTACTAATGAAATGTCCTAAAATGCAACTAATATACCTAAGTACAAGCAATTAGCTAGGTCTAAAGGCATGAAATATAACTCTTTTCAAGAGTTATTAGCCATAAATCAGAGTCTCCCTAAAAGACTTGTATGAAGAGGGTAAATAGCACAATAATAGCATTGCCTGATCTTTATTATCAATATTAACCTCAAAATTCTTTAAATCAGTCAAAAGTGTAATATATTGACTAATGTGATCTCTAAGAAGCTCACCTTAATCTCTCAAAATGTAATTAGGCATTATTTCAACACTAAACGGTTAGCTAGAGACTTAGTAGCATAAAGAGTTTCTAACCTTTTCCACAAGGCGGATGAGGTTTTCTCCATCAACATCTCTTGCAATGCCCTATTCGCGAGGTACAACTGGATTGTAGACACGACCTTTTCATCAAGTTCTTCCCATTTTTCTGATCTATATTATTAGGCTTTTTCCCGATAACGACCTTTTTCAGGCAGGTCTGAACTAGAATTACCATCATCCGAACTTGCCACTTATTGAAATTTGTGACACCATCGAACTTCTCAATGTCAAACCTTATTGCTACCATCTCTGAATAGGCTGATCCAAGGAAATCAAACCAGCTCTAATACCACTTGTTGGGGATCAACCCGATTAAGCAACAAACATGTAAAAAATAGCTGAAGAAATTAAGAAATTGAACACACAAATTTAATGTGGAAAAACTTCTCCAAAGATGATAAGAAACCACAGGTAAAGATAATTTTACTATAATGGAAAAATAACAAAGAGTACAAAAGATGAAAATAAAAAACTAAATCACGAAACTCAAAAACAAAGAACCCTCAAAACGTAAACACAAGACTCTCCAAAAGTGCTATGAGTTCTAATCTTTTATGAGTTTTTTTTTCTAATGTTGTAAAAGAGTCTATTTATAGGCTAAATTTGTAGGTCAAATAATAATAAAATAATCTAGACTAATCAGAGTTCAACTGAAACAAATAAATAGAATTTAACTATGGGATGATCTCTCAAATTTGACTTATGAGTCATACTCAACAAATTCGATAAATTGTGAACACCTTAATATAAAAAATTGCCTATATACAAATTTGGTGGGCAAGGAAGTGAGCACCCCTTCTGGCACCAAACTGCCAGTTCCATATTTTTCAATAATTTACTAATTCAACTAACTTGAGTTGTTAATCTTATGTAAATATACTAACTTCGTATCAAATGCGATGTACAGGTTTGGTTGTATTCATCAGTTAAAAAACATTATTGTTTTCTTAGAAATTGTTACATAATTTGTAACGTTTAGAAATACTATAATTGAGAAAGTAAAAATATATATAAACGTATAATCATTAGAATCTTAATATAGTTCTGGCCAAACAAAGAAAGAATGTTTATATAGTTTGTATCGTGATCAATAAGTTAATAATTAAGAATTTAATATTTAAAATAAATTTAAATTAATTACTGTTACAATATATTCAAAATCAAATAATGATTATATATATTAATAAAATTTAATGACAAAATGAAAATTCATGTATAGTGTTACTTCAAAATTAATGAAATTTGATAGTAAAATTTTTTATGAGCATTATCATATCGTAAATTTATTCATATATGGATTATGAAATGTTTTATAACAATATTTAATTTATTTTTGCATGATTATAAATGTATAAATTTGAATAAGGTTATATAAATATTAAATTTTGATAGAACAATATTAAAATTATTCTAACATTTCATTTATTTTAATTAGGTTTATTGAACATTATGTATTAGAAAAATATTAAATTTATTTATTTAAAATTAAAAAATATAGTTTGTTATATTTATTACTTAAATTATAATTTAATTTACATGTGTTATCAAAAACTAAATTTAATTTTAATAAATATTAGTTAATTTTGTAATGTTTATTTAAAATTAAAAAATAAAGTTTTAAATTTAAACATTTAAATATAATAATTGTTAGCTTTGAAAAAAAAAAAAACTCTTAAAATTCTATTAATCAGATTATCACTCTAAAATTATTTTCAAATGTTTCTACTAGAAAACAAGTATTTAACGTCCTAGAAAATCTACAAAAGTTTTTTAGTAGCCCAAGTCTTTAAGAATACTTTTAAGCTAATTTTCATAGAATGTCTAGAGACACATGAAAATATGTATTGAGATATAAAAGTTTGAAAGCAAAACTTTGCTCGAGGTGTGCAAAGACTCGAGACATAGACTACATGTATTGAGAAATGACGGTAAATCACCGGTGATTTGGTGATTTAATACATGTCTCAAGATATGGCTTATATGTCTTAGTTCTTGGCTATATTATTGGAAAAATAAGTTTAGAAATCTATGTTCGTAGGCATAACAAAGTTTAATTTTTTTTTTCTTAAAACCTAGTCTTGTGATAGTTATAGCAGTAAACCCTTAATCAAAATTGTACTTATATTTTGTATGAGGCAGTTTAAAGTTAATCCTGGCTTTCTACCGAACGACCTTCCACTATTCTTGAGCCCTGAATTACTTTGGGTAAGGGCTCAAACAATATGAACCAAGTGCACAGAATGAAAACCTTTAAAAACTTTTAATAGGAAAGTTAATTTATCTATATAACTGGGAATTATGAGCTTTTCCCCAAAAATATAATTTATTCTATAAATAAATTTCTACTATTTTCTAATAGAACAACGACCCTCAATAAACATATATAAATAGTTTAGCTCATAGCTTCTATTTATAGACAAATGGTATAAGAGTACTATTCAAAAAAAGGTTTAATTAAATAATAGTATTTTAATAGAAAATAGAAATTCTACTCTAAGTAGAATGCATAGGGGTGACGACAACTCTAAGGGGACTAGGGTTTGCCTCCCCTCATACTTCAACCAAGCCTTATTTGACCATTTCATGTTTTGAGTACAATTATATGTGTTACCAGAACTTTTATTCAATACTTATAATTTATCCAACTCAATTACTATTTACTATTTCTCAAAATATTATTTATCTAATCAATTAATTTAATAAAAGAATTTAACAAAATTAATTTTTTAATTAAATTATTTTCTCAACCCAATTCTAATTCTACTAAAGTCATGACAACTTTACCGTATTAGAATCTAATAGGAAATATATTTAATTGTCTTATTCGACAAATCCATGATGATGAATTAGTTTAATTCTTACTTTTAAATTCAGTTATTTAATTACAAATAATTAAATAATAATTTGAAGAAATTAAATTAATTCCTAGGTCATCTTTTGTACTTAGTGAGAAAACACATTCACTGTGGATAGTGATACATGCAGTCTATTTCTCTTCCTCCATTGTTTTCATTCATTCCATATTATTGGTTCTACATGCAATTCGTTTCTAGTTATCTTAAGCTAACGAAGGGACTAATTAGACATATATAATTAGGGTTGAAATAATTTGTTTTTCACACCCAAATTCTCTAATCTATGTTTTGGATAGTTGACCCGCAGGATCAGAGAAGATTTGTGTGTGAGCTAGTCAAATTCGTGTAATTTGGCTGGTTTCATTTTGGCGTATCCTTTGTGGACTGTTCCGCCATCTTGTGGATTCCTATCCCACATTTGGGGAGCTCTTCCGTTTGTGAACCTACTAGCGACAAGTTTAATTGTTGCAAACATGTTCGTTCATTTTAGAATCTGCAACAGGTGGGACACATATAGGATGCGTGTTAAGTCTTAAGAAGGAAACATGTCATTTTGCATGACACCTGGAGAGCCTCGTTGGTTTTGTTTGATTAGTAGAATCATGTATGCATGTAATATGATTAGCGATCTTGTTTAAACTAGGATTACGGGCTAAATTTTATATACATAGGATAGAATTTTAACAGAGAAAAAGACTTTATTTTTCCTTTTCTCTGTTCATCTTTGTTATCTCCAAAGAAACCTAGAGTGTTCTTTGTTGCTTGAAGAAGGAATTATTTATTCAACTTGATTAGCAACTAACCTTTTCAAGCCAATTACCAGTAAATTCTTGAGTCCTTCTTTAGGTTAATATTAGGGAATGGAAGGGTGGTTGGAACCGTTTATATAAGTTTTCACTGGAAGTTTTAGAGGGAAAGAAACTTCCTTTTGGTTAAATGATTGTATGTTATCGATTCTCATTTTTACGTCAAAGTTTTAGTTGTTCTTATATTTAATAGAATGTTTGATTTTATTTAGCTAAAGAAACAGGAGAAGGCCCTAGTGCAACAGGGAAAGAACCCATAGAGTAGACAAATCTTTTCCTGGTAATCTCTGGTGAGTTCTTTTTACTTATGCTTCTGGTAAATTCCAACTAGATCAATAAAAATGTTGTCTTTCAGGTATGTTAGTTTATTTTTAAATCATTTGTGCATGAGTGTGTTAATAAACATGAAAGATAATAATTGAATGTGCGTGAATGATTAAAAATGGATACTCTTCCTTAATGCACAAGCTGTGTATCTGGAATGGTGGAAGGGGGATGTAACACCCCAAACCTGGCCTAGAAGTTAGGCCCGAATCTGGCGTGTCACATGGAAGTGTTTTCGAAAACCATGTTTTCAAAGAAAACCCTTCTTGTTTAAAAGATTAAGTAAAAATCCCAGTTACGTTAGTTTATTCTTAAAACGTGGTACATTGAAAAATTATTATTTTTTATTCCCAAAACATCTTTCAGTTGTAGAAGCTAATTTTGAAAGTAATTGATTTACGAAAAATATTAAGTCGCGAACCATCGAAAAGGTTGCGAAAACATAGTGTTGTTTTAAAAACAGTTAACATTTTGGAAAACCGTTATTTACTTCTAATGGATATAAATCAAAGTAAATAAAAACCCCAAGTTAAAATCCAAAACCTTAAAGAGGCCTTATTACAAAAATGAAAACCCAAAACGGAAACTAAAGCATAAAAAAAGTCCAAAGGCAGTCGTGTGGTCACCTCCGAGTCCCTCGCAACACCGATCCTCCTAACATTGGGGATTACCTGCACAGTTAAAAACGGAGCAAGCTTGAAAAAACTCAGTGTGGAATCCCCTTACTAGAGTAACGATCGATTATCTAAAAAGCGGCCCCGAAACAATGCGGGCCAAAGCCCTTAACGATAACGATGCAGTCTAGTTTAGAGCATACGTGGGCCAAAGCCCACTACAATATCATTTGGGTCACAGCCCATAACAGAATCAATTGGGCCTAGCCCAAACTAATAACAGAATAAGTGGCCTAAGCCCAGTACAGTGACAAATCTCATAAACAGATATGAAACAATATGAGGATGCATCCCACCCCGATCTAGCCAATACACTACCCGTACCAACCCTACACTTATGTGGGGATATATTCGACCTACCCAGCCAACACCCCAAACTTAGTACTGGTTCGGCACCAAGTCAACAGAAGGGCTAAAAGCCATAAACATCGCAGCAACGCTGCTAGTTAACAGAACGGCTAAAAGCCATAAACAAAATGGTTATAAACCATAATCAAGATGGCACAAAGCTATCGGTAACTGTAATAAGTTTGGCACATAGCCATCAACGACGGTAATATAATCGGCTCACAGCCCTGGGTAATTATGATCGACACAGAGTCATCAATATATATGTTAGGCACATAGCCACGGGTAAATACGATTGGCACAAAGCCATAATCAAGATGGCACAGAGCCATATTTAGGTTGGCACAGAACCATAATCAAATTACACGGCTTTAAGCCGTCTGTCGGTCCATAGTCGTCTCGTGCGACCCGTGCGACCCTATCAGAACTTCCTCCGTATCAATGTCCCAACCCCATGCAATATGTCGTGTATGTCATGCTCAATCATTACACTTGTATGCAAAATGGTCATGCTCAGTAACAGTCATTTAAACATATATTAAAAGCATATCAGTCACACGACCACAGTCAAGTCAGTTAAAACACAGTCATACAATCACAGTCAAATCAGTCAAATTCATAATTTAAGTCAGTCATTTACCCACAAAGGCAAAACAGTCATTTTACCCTATAAGGGTATTTCGGTAATCCTACCCTACAGGGGTATTTAGGTAATTTCACAAATCAGGGGTATTTCGATAATTTTACAATTTGAGGGTATTTCGGTAATTTTACAAATTAGGGGTATTTTTGTAATTTCATAATCCGAGGGTATTTCGGTAATTTTACAAATCAAGGGTATTTCGATAATTTTACAAATTGAGTGTATTTCGGTAATTTCACAAATCGAGGGTATTTCGATAATTTCACAAGTCGATGGTATTTTAGTAATTTTACAAATCGAGGGTATTTCGATAATTTTCAAAATCAAGGATATTTCAGTAATTTCACAAATTGAGGGTATTTCAGTAATTTCGTAAATTAAGGATATTTCGGTAATTTCACAAGTCGAGGGCATTTCGGTAATTTTACAAATCAGGGGTATTTCAGTAATTTTATAAATCGTGGGTATTTCGGTAATTTTTTAAATCGGCGATATTTCAATAATTTTGCAAACCAGGGT
Source organism: Gossypium bickii (assembly GCA_025503065.1). NCBI lineage: Eukaryota > Viridiplantae > Streptophyta > Magnoliopsida > Malvales > Malvaceae > Gossypium > Gossypium bickii. The sequence goes on from CP106711.1 coordinate 89,810,908, forward strand.
CTCAGCGACTTAACAGAAGGTCCACTGTCGCCTCGAGCGACTTAAGTAACCCAAACAGACACAACAGTGTAAATGGGCCTAGGGCCCATTACTCGGTCCAAGTGGGCCCACACACTCGTGTGGCCCATTTAGCCCAGAAACAGCCACAGTTCAAACAACACATACCACATCACATATATTTTATCCGTGTGGGCCCACAAGCCCACTAGGCCCACTCAGCCTGTTTCGGCCCAACGAGGCCCAAAACTACGTAAGTCATGTACGCGACATGACAAGTCTATCTACGTCCCACTTAACAGTGAAGTTTAACCATGCAGGCCCACGGGCCCATACGGCCCATTTCGGCCCAAGCCCATAAGATCGCTCATGGCAGCCTTCCTCGTCGTACGCCTACGTTTGGTGAGCTCAGTTGATCCCATGGGCATTCGCACACTCGTGTGGCCCAAAAGCCAATCCTTCGGATTTTCGGCTTTTGCTGATCTGCAGACCAATCAATGTGGAATACACACTTTCGGCTTTTCAGCCGATCAACAACAGAGCAAAAAGTTACACACCTGTTTATGAAATCAAATGAGCCGCTCACTAGCCCAAAACCTACATTTCAATAAGGCACACAGTTAGCCTTCCGATCGATAAGATTCACAACATCAAATCCCCAAACCATCAAACACTACCAACCTTGGTCGATAGTGACCTGGCTTATTATTCTAAAATCATTGACTAGAATTAACGGATACTCCTTACCAACTAACTGCATAACGACAGATCTTGTCAGATAGGATGGATTATAGATGTGGTTAAAAACCACAAACATTAACTTACATAATCAGTGGAATATTCGGCTTACCCAAGAGTAAGGTAACGTTTTACCTTAATTGAATAATGGGAGGAAAGGGGTTTGACGACTTGAATACCTCCCGCACTTCTTCAACCCTCGAAAACCGAATACACCACTGGTAGCATAAGAGAGCTGTCGACCAAAACCAAACAACCCGATAAGTGCAAATAGTTAACAAATGGGGTTGGAGAATAGGTTGGAGAGTGTTTGGTTAGGATACTAGATAGATAGATGAAGCGACCCAAAAGAGAAAAAGGGAAGCAACCAGTAGCTATTGGAGTGACAGGAAGGAAATGAGGAGAAAGATTAGAAAGTGTTCAGTTAACAACGCGGGAAGGGACGCTTGAAGAAAATCGAAGGAATAGAGATGAGAAGAGATTTGGCTAATGGCAGAGAAATGGTTAGAAAGGGAAGCAAAACCCAAAAGAATGCAGAAGGAGAAAACTACGTGAGTGGTCAAGGTAAAATTTGGCTATCCAACAAACAAAATAGAGAAAATATGTAGAAGGGGGAAAAACCACCGAGAAGAGAGCAAAACCGGAACAAAAATGACCAAAACTGTCAAAAACGAGAGGAAATTACACCTTAGCTGAATTTCCTAGGCTTCTAATCACCAATTAGGCACAAACTCCCTTCCAAATCAAACTCCATAATTCTTCCATAAAAATCTCTCCACATTTTCCTCCTCCAACTCCCCAACAACCATCATCCATATCCCATGATACTCTTCCCCTTTTACCAAGTCCACCACCACTCCAAAGAGTTTAAATCCACCACAACTCTTGCCATCCATGCTGCAAAATAAAACCTCCCTTGCTCCTCAAGAAACTTGAACCTTAGACCACAAGCTTCACTCCCTACGCCACTTACCACTAAGCCACCAGCTCCTCTTGTGTCACAATTTAATCTTAATTACTTAAAAGGCTTAATACCAGGAGTCAGGGTTCCCCTAATGCAAAAAATAAAAATTTCCCAAATGACATGACTTGAACCCAAGACTTCTTAAAAGCCCCCTAACCTTCCCAAATCACTTACCTAACAGATCCAACATCCATTTGTGCCGCTCTCTTGTTCTCAAAAATTTTACACACTCCCATGCCTAAGGCCCAATAGGCCCAATTCTACTAGGCCCAAAAATTCGGGGCGTTACAGGGGAAATGGAAGAAATTGTTGAGATATTGATGGGAAAAATGTATGGAGAATATGAAATGATATGTGATTTTCCTCCGGTAGGCCATGTAAATGAAATTGTGATTGGTGAATGCCCTGGCATTGTGGGGGAACACTTAAATGTTCGAATTAACAAGGAGGATTTGGCAGAGGTTCGGTTAGATAAATGAATACTGGCTCTACAGAGTAATACCGTGAATATGAACCATAGCTCTTCGAAGTGTTCAATGGATCAAAAGATAGTATAAGGAAGGGTACATGAACTGTTCCATGGAAAGCATACATGTATTATGTAAAGGTTCTGCATTTAAATAGTGTTTGGTTAGGATAAGAATCCACATGAAATTTACTTAGTGATGATATTTATCCGCATGTGAACTATCTCTGGTTATAATTTGAAATTGCATGTGATTTGTAATTGGATAGGTAATATTCGTATAAAAATTGAAGTTTATGGTGACTTGTACTTAAAAGCGAACAATATCCGCCAATGAACAAAAATTGATTTGTGATATGTATCCACCAACAGATTGTATGCAATTATAATGCTGCATCTGCGTGTAAATTGTTTGGTAATATCAAATGTTTTAATGGTTTAACTTGATTTCGTTTCCTAGAAACCTTGTTTAAAAGGTTATCGATTATCCTTGGAACTCACTAAGTTCATTTTGAACGTACCTTGTTTCATCTACCATTTTAGGTTTTGTAGAGCACTACAGACTCTTGTAAGGGACTCAACCAGACTACGAACTCGATAGTGAGCCATTGATTGTTTAGTTTGTAACATGTATATATCGAGGTGGCATATAGTTTCAATCTTTTTTTTTATAAAGTGAATTTGGGATATTCCTCGTACAATATTTTGTATAAATCAAATGATGGCATTTCATCAAAGATTAAACTTTTATGTTATGTTCGTTTTGGCATACTTTTATTTTCCCTTTGGAATTTGCCTTAAAAACTATAATCCACCAAGCGACATTTTAAGACTGGTTTGCTAATTCGTATTAAATGGATTAACTATTGAAACCTTTGTTTTTTGACACTTGACAATGATTTCTATTTTTCGGTAACACCACTGTTCGCTAGTCAAACGACCGAATTGGGGTGTTATAATTTTACTGGTATCAGAGTTTCGATTTAGTTGATTCTTAAAATATCAGATCTAGTAACAAGCCTCGATATGCATGTTACACATTTTTGGCTTAGTCACTTGTTGTATTGCTAAACTAAATGTGTGTTGTGTAGCTAAACCTGATGTCAACGAATTTGCCGGATGTTATTAATGAGAAGATAAAGAGCAATGCTCCTCTTCAATTGGAGGCCCTGGTCCGTCAACAATCCAGGGAGCTATTGGAGTTAAAGCACGAGAATCCCTACTCGAAATGATGGGAAAGTGGTTCGAACGTTTTGTGAGTGATGTTCCAACACCCCCTCCCTAACCCGAACATGAAGCTGCACAACCATCGACTCCCTTACCCCTTGCTCTAGTTACGAAATCGCCTCAAGGAGATCCAATGAAAGAAATTCCTAAACGAGGTGCTAAGGAGTTTAAATGAGGAAAGGAAGGTGACCCAGTAGTGCTGAAAATTAGATTTCGTGAGACTACTGAGTGACAGAAGAGTTGTAATGTACCCCACCAGATAGCCTTTGTTGTGCAGTCTCCCTGCTCGAGGATGAGACTTACCAGTGGCGGCATACAGTGATGAGTATCACCCCTCGAGAACAAGTGGCCACTTATTGGTTAATCTCTTAGTTTTGTACTATTTATAATTTGGTCCCTAGATTAGCATATTTAATTTTCTTGAAAAACTTTCTTGTTACGATTTTTCATATTATAAAATCATATCAGTAGCTGCTTCGACTATATAGTATATTCCATTTATCACTCAATCACATCTCCTTTGGGTTCAATCCTCGGAATACTCCAGTGCTTCGTTGTAACACTACAAATATTACAACTAAACTGTATGCTTGCAGTAAAATCGTGCTTTAAATTTGTTTTATAAAATCGTTTGTTTTACGCGCATGCGTGCACACGATCAAACATCATATAACCGTAAGACTTCTTAGGCACATGCCAGGACCAAAATAAATCATCACCAACACTTAAGCCTAAGATTGTCGCTGGATGTTGAGCCAACGACCGAATCAAAAAGTACCTAACCTATGCATGGAAAACAAAACTGTACGCTGAGTATAACTCAATGGAATTTCTATATTTCGAACATTAAAACATAACATAATACATTTAAAATTCCCAAGTTTAAATTAGATGATGCTATGCAATTAACATGTCATTTGTGCCAATTCATACATTCATTGTTTAAATGTAATATATTTCAATAATGTTATAACATGGAAAATCTACTTTACATATCATTAGATATCTCAATTCATATGATGGTACATTCCATCTCAATTTCAAAATCCATGATTTCAATGAACATTTCTATCAATGTTCCAACTCATTTCACAATTGAATATCCCATTTCACATTTCATTTCTATTTCTCATCCATTTGCCATTTCAGTAACAACAATTACATCTTATATAGATTCTTTCCAAACACATGGATGTGAGGACTTATTCATTATCATCATTTCAATTATAAACATTTCGTTTTTATATTTTAACTCCCTATTAACATGACTAGGACTCAGAAGGATACACGAATCTAACCAACACACTAGTTTGGCATCTAATGCCTCATTGGATAAATCTGAAGCAAATAGTTGCGTCCAGCACTTATCAATAAGTTTGACACCTAGTGTATCATCAGTAAAATCGAAGAAAATTGGCACCCAGTGCCTCCTCAAATCGTAGTTGAAGTAACCCTGAACTCTTCCTATCTTATGGCATGCCAACTATATCCGACTCTACCCAAATAGTTAATAAGGTATTCATTACTCATTTCATTCTCAATCAATATCTCAATTCACATCAATTTTTATCATGAGTTCATTTATTCAAACATATGGCAACATCAATCATCATATTATGTATTCAATTTCATATCTATATAAACATACACATTTTTCACATATATTCAATTCAGTCCTTATAATCATCAATCAATTCAAATCAATCCAATGCATAAACAAGTCAATATGTAGGAATTATAAGATAGTTGAGATTATAGAAACACAGACCATAAACTCCGAGCCATTCATCGACAACTGTCTTTTCCGTTATTTTTTGAAGAATCTGAGTCAACGTTAGTACAGATTAAAGCAAACAAGGTATTTCATCAACACTCAACCATTTTCACATTCAATTACTAAATTATGCAAATTTTGTATTTTATTCAATTTAGTCCCTAAAATCAGGACTAACATAACTTTCAAATTTAACCACAAACTTTTATGTCGATTTCACTTTAGGCCTAATTAAACTTCCTATTTCTCATTTCTACCACATTTTTGAAATTCGTGCAATTTAGTCCCTATTGCACAAAATCACCAATTGACTTGACAATTTAGTTCTTTTTCAACTCCTAACTCAAAATCTATCAAAATAGCACCAAAAGCTTCAAACATCTATCAATGGAAACTTCCAAATTCTTTAACAATATTGAAAAATACAACATGGGTGAGCTAGCTTAAGCTTCTAGGATTCCGAAAATATAAAAATTACAAGAAAATGACTAAATTGCACTAACTAATTTTGGATTTGAAATTAAAAACCTTAAATTTGAACTTCTTCTCTTCTTCTTCATTGGTTCAGTTTGCATGAACAATTTGGGGATTTTTTTTTTTATTTTTCCTCCACTAAGTTTCTTTTTATTTTATTTTTTTTCCATTTTATTTTATCATGCTTTTAATTTAATTAATGTTTTATAATATAAAATACATACACAATTTAAGTTATAATCAATCATTAAAGATTCTAGGGGTATAATTACTAAATAAATCTCTTCCATGAGTTCTAATTCTAGACCATAAGAAAATTACACTTTTATCACTTATGCAATTTAGTCCATGTACTTTAATTAATCCCTATTTTGCCAAAATTACTTGACCGAAATTCAATTCACTTTTACTATAACTCTGTAAATATTTAATAACAATATTTATGATTTTGGTTTATGGAAACGGGTTCCAAAATCGCACTTTTTGATACCATTGACTTTCAGGTTGTTACATATAATCCTCAACATGTTTATATAAAACATTAAATGAGCTAACACTCATACAGAAGTTTAAAATTCATTCTTGACTTAATGTTACCATGAAAAACAATTTGGTGGAGTGCCCAGTAATACTGCTCATAAGAGCCCAAAGATACAAAATCAACAGTTCAGATACAAGCTTTCAAATTTAAAACTGGCGAGTCTAACATTCATCCTTCCCTATGATTACATGTTACAAGCATAAATAAAATATGACTCATGAAAGAAGTCATGGTTTTGGCTTAATCCCCTCTATAATTCTTCGAACCTAAACACCTGAAATTAAGAAAAAGAAACTAAGTAAGTTCATAAGAACATAGTGAGTTTCACAGAAGTACAATTTCGTAATAAGATTCAACCAACACCGCATGACCAAGAGTTAGACCTATTTGAAGGACATGCCACTACAAGTGGATACAAGTTTTCCCTTTTCAAAGTATCTGCTAGAAGATACCATCTGCAAGTGGATAGAGACCATTTGCGAATATTATCCACTACTAAAGGCCAGCATTTGACGAACACATGTCACGATGACTCTATTATTATGTCGCATTATAGACTAACTTTTATAACCATTTCACAAACTTTTTACACATCATGCAATTGTCCACACATCATCTAAACCCATTTATGCACCTTTATACTAATACACCTAACCTTCCGCCAATTATAGTTGTAGTTTAACTACATTTCAACACTTAATGAGCTTGTTTCTTGGCATTTTATAATTAATTATTGTATTTTCAGTATTAGTAGGTTAGGAACTAAATATTAGTAAAATAAGCATTTTACACAATTTCTACAATTTTGATGATCCATAAGGTTGACTCGGGCCTCAGGAGTGACTAATGGGCTAATTTAGTGTGTAGGGTGCTAATTCAAGTCTAAGAATACAAGGAATGATCATCGCGCCGTGACACCAGAAAGGTTGTATTGCTACATGAATCAAAGAAGCTGCCAAGGCGGGAAAAGCACTTGATGTTGTGACGAGGAGTCTTTGTAACACCCCAATCCCCAAAGGTCGATTGAATTATTACTCAGAAAGAAAACAAGCATATCCCCAAAGGTTGTCATGCCATTTCTTGAGTCTTTCTTTGAGTAATTTGGCATTTTCGTATGAGAACATTTGGAATTCCTCTAGCTCGTTGAGTTGGAGCATCTGTTTCTCTCTAGAAAGCTTAAGATCCAAGTTGAGTCGTCGAAGGGCCCAGTAAGCTTTGTGCTCTAACTCCAGAGGTAGATGACAGGCTTTCCCAAAGACCAACCTGTAGGGTGACATTCCTAAAGGTGTCTTGTATGTTGTTCTGTAAGCCCATAAAGCATCATCTAGTCTCTTGGACCAGTCTCGTCGGTTCGGATAAACTACCTTCTCAAGTATGCCTTTGATCTCCTTATTAGCTAGCTCAATTTGCCCATTTGTCGGTGGATGGTAAGCTGTAGCAACCTTGTGTTTCACTCCATATTTATCTAACAACCATTTTAACCACTTGTTCACAAAATGGGTCCCTTCATCGTTAATAATAGCTATTGTGGCACCAAACCTTGTGAACACGTGTTTCTGCAAGAACTTAATCACAACTTTAGCATTGTTCGTCAGATAAGCTTCAGCCTCGACCTATTTGGACACATAATCTACTGCTACCAATATGTACTTGTGACCAAAAGACGGAAGGAAAGGTCCAAGAAAGTCAATACCCCAAACATCGAACAACTTTACCACAATGATATTTGTTCGAGGCATCTCATTTCAGTTGGTGACATTTCCAACCCTCTAACATCGATCACAAATTTTTACGTAAGCGTATGCATCCTTGAATAGTATTGGCCAAAAGAATCTGGCTTGCAATACTTTGGCCACTGTACATGTACCTCCAAAGTGTCCCCCACTCAGAGCTGAGTGACAGTGGTATAAAATCTTCGGTATTTCATCTTCTGCCACACATCTCCTGATCATCTAATCTGCAAACGTTTTAAACAAGTATGGCTCTTCCTAGAAATAGTACTTCGCATTGTGAAGAAAATTTTTTCGTTGTTGATACGTTTTATCCCTTAGCATCAAACCACAAGCTAAATAGTTAGCAATATCAGCAAACCAAGGAATATTATGGACAAGATTTACCTTCAGTATGTGCTCATCTGGAAATGTCTCCTGAATCGGTACAAGTGGAGAATTTCCCTCTTGCGGCTCCAATCTAGACAAGTCATCTGCTACTTGGTTTTCTACTCCCTTTCGATCTTGAATTTCTAGATTGAAGTCTTAAAGTAGAAGTACCCACCGGATCAATCTCAGCTTAGCAGCTTTCTTGGCCAGTAAGTACTTAATTGTTGAGTGGTCATATAGACAATCACTTTGGTACCTACAAGATAAGATCGAAACTTGTCAAAAGCAAACACAATAGTAAGTAACTCTTTTTCTGTTATTGTATAATTCAGTTGAGCTCCGATTAGAGTTCGACTTGCATAGTAGATGGGATGAAAAACTTTGTTTCTTCGCTAGCCGAAGACAGCTCCAATTGCATAGTCACTTGCGTCACATATCAATACGAATGGAAAATCCCAGTCTGGTGTGACGATTATGGGTGCCATGACTAATCAACTCTTCAAACAGTTGAAGGCTTTTAAGCTTTCCTCATCAAACTTGAATATTGAGTCCTTCTCCAATAATTTGCATAAGGGTTTAGCAACTTTGGAGAAGTCCTTGATAAATCTTCGATAAAAACAGTCGTGGCCCAAAAAGCTCCTAACACCTTTTACAGATGTTGGAGGTGGGATTTTCTCAATAACATCTACCTTCACTTTGTCTACCTCGATCCCATGTCTTGTTATCCGATTCCCTAGAACAATTCCTTCTCGTACCATAAAATGGCACTTTTCCAAGTTGAGTACGAGATTCGTTTTTTTGCATCGCCTTAGTATCTTAGCTAGATTGGCTAAGCAATCATCGTAAGTATCTCCGAATACTGGAAAATCATCCACAAAAACTTTCAAGTACTTCTCAACCATGTCAATAAAAATAGACATTATACATCTTTGAAATGTAGGTGCATTACATAAACCAAATGGAATGCGTCTAAATGTAAACGTACAGTACTGGCAGGTGAATGTCATTTTGTGTTGATCTTTCAGTGCTACTGTAATCTAATTATACCATGAGTATCCATCGAGAAAGTAGTAGTAATCTCGTCATGCGAGTCTATCCAGCATCTGGTCTAAGAACAACAAAGGAAAGTGATCTTTCCTAGTCGCCTTGTTCAGCTTCCAGTAATCGATGCAGATTCTCCATCCCGTAACTATTCTAGTTGGTATCAACTCGTTGTTCTCGTTTTCTACAACCGTGATACCTCTTTTCTTCGGCACGCACTGGACAGGACTCACCCATGAGCTGTCTGAGATGGTGTTAATTATACCTGTATCCAACCACTTGATAATTTCCTTCTTTACTACATCCTTTATAATGGGGTTCAGTCTCCATTGTCCATCAATTGTTCCTCTCTCTCCATCTTCTAATATGACCTTGTACATGCATATAGATAGGCTAATATCGTGAATATCGGCTATGGTCCATCCAATAGCCTTATTGAATTGCTTCAAAACTATGATAAGTTTCTCTTCTTATTCAGTAGTTATTCTGCTGAAACAATCATAGGCAGAGTAAAGGCGTTACCTAAATAAACATATTTTAAGTGTGTAGGTAATACTTTGAGTTCTAACTTAGGTGGCTCTTCGATTGATGCTTTTGGTTGGGTGTAATCCCTTTTCTCTAATTCCAAAGATTCAAAACGGGATTGCGGGTTAAATCCCTTTTGATTAGCTTCTAGCAGAGATAAGTATTCATCCTCCTCTTCATCATTTGGAGGGTCTGATGTTAGAATTCTTTCCAGTGGGTCCTCAACACAGTTGAGTTCCCTCTCCACTATTAATTCCTCTAAATCAGATACTGTAGAACAATCATCCATTGTGTCAGGAAATTGCATAAACTTAAAGACGTTAAATGTTACCTAATCATCCTGAACACGCATAGTGAGCTCGCCCTTCTGCACATCAATAAGGGTCCTTTCAGTTGCTAGGAACGGCCTTCCCAGGATGATTGGTACTTCCTTGTCTACTTCAAAATCTAGAATTACAAAGTCAGCAGGGAAGATAAACTTATCTACATGTACCAATACGTCCTCGATTTTTCCTTCTGGATGTGCTAAGGATCGATCTGCTAGTTGAAGCGTAACCGTAGTTGGTCTAACTTCTCTATCCCCAGCTTCCTAAATATTAACATAGGCATCAAGTTGATACTTGCAACTAAGTCACATAATCCTTACCACAATTGTAACATCCCAAAATTGGGTCTAGTAGGATTGCGCCCAATGGGCCTTGATCATAGTAGCGTTTAAACTTTTGAGAACAAGAGATCGGCTTAAATGTAAGTTGGACCTATTAGATAAGTGATTTTGAAAGGTTATGGGGCTTCTATGAAGTTCTGGGATCAAACTTTGGCTTTAGGGACATTTTGGTTTTAGGCGAAAAAAACCCTAGGAGTTAGTAGGTAGGCTTTAAGAATAAAATAGGGAGAAAAATGACAAGTGGAGTGTATGGTGTAGTGGCAAAGTGACGCCACATAAGAAGCAACGGGATGACGCCATAAGGGAGGAAGGAGGTCCAAGGTTCAAGTCTTGGCTCTTGCATTTTGGTTTTCTTTTTAAATGGACTTTAGAATTTGGTTATAGATTTAAATGTAGTTGCGCATGGTTTTAGACACAAGAGGAGCTTGTGGCCAAGTGGTTAGCAGCGTGGATTATGTTGCAAGGGAGCCTGGGTTCGAATCTCATGAAAAGCAAGGGAGTATTTATTTTGTGAATTGGACTGGAAGAGTTTGAGTTGGATTTAAACTTTGCTGACGGAAGGATCCCATATCGGAAAGATACAAAGAAGGAAGGTGAGAAGTTAGCTATATAGAGAGCATTCTAGGAGGAAAGTGGATATACCTTGATGGGCGTTTGGGCAAAGGAATGGGTGGAGCGCTGTTTAGCACCAGATTCCTATCAGCTGTGTAACTCTCTCTTTAGTTGTAGAGCGGCAAATACCGAAGTGCCGGTCATGGAAATAGTAGCCACACGAGTGTGCGAGCGTACGTGTGGGGCTTCGACGCGATAGTTGAGGCCATCAGTTGTATCCTTGTGGGTTGAGGCTGCTTGGGCCACGATGGGTCGAAGTGGGCCCAATTGAATAAAATTGTATGATGGTGTAGTATATAGTGAACTAGACTAGGTGAATCTCATATACGTGGCTAGATTTGTGTTAGGTGGGCCACACGAGCGTGTGGGCCCGAATGGGCTGAAATCGAGTTTAAGGCCCAATAGTTCGGTACGACCAAAAATGGTAGTTGAGTCGCTTGGGGCAACATTAGGCCTTCAGAAAGGCCATTGCAGGTGCGAATTTATTGAAATGCCCTCAGTAGGTAAATTACAAAAATACCCTTGGTAGGTAAAATTACTGTTATACCCTTAGAGGTTGATTAGCTTGATTATGTTGTATTATGTCTATCTGATTATGATGGTAATTCATGTTATACTTATATTTGATATATGTTTTGCATACATGACATATTGCATACACGAATTATTATGTCATATTGCACGGGCTTTGGGATATGATGATAAGGGGAAGTGTTGATTATAAAGTCACATAGTGATCGGTGGCGCGGCCATAGTTGATTATAAGGCCACGTAGTGATCAGTGGCTCTACCACATTTGTTTATAAGGTTACATAGTGATCGGTGGCGCTGTCACATCTGTTTATAAGGTCACATAGTGATCGGTGGCGCTGCCACATCTGTTTATAAGGTCACATTATGATCGGTGGCTAAGCCTCAGTTGATTTTAAGGTCACATAGTGATCGGTATTATAACTGGCAGCATAACTGTCAAAGTGGCGTGTAGCGGATGGAGGGTTAATTGTAGAAATCCCCACGGTGTGATTGGCTGGTACGGGTTGGCGTGTAGAGGATGGAAAAACTAGGTTTGGGTTGGGACATGATGCATTCATTTATTTTTATGTCATCTAGAGTGGGCTAAGGCCCGATATGCGATTGTGGGCCTCGAGCCGATTATGTGTTATAGGGGATTTACACACTGAGTCTCGGTGACTCACCCCTTTGCTTAACCTTTCAGGTAATCTGTAGATCGTGGATATGGTAGCCGAGGCGGACTCATGGAGGCCAAAAAGACTTTACTTTTCGTGGACTTTTCCTGCTTTACTTTAATTTTAATTGGGGATTTTATTTGTGTAATAAGGCCTTACTAAATTAATATTGGGTTTTATTTTATCTATTTATTGTTTATTTAAAATTTGACACTATGCAAACTTAATCAAGAAATTAAAAATGGGGTTTACAAAATATGGTGTAACTCAAAACATATGTTTTCTTTTAAAGTTTCACCAAGCTTAATGAATATTCACTTAACACAAGTTGTTAATTTTTTTCTACACTATTAAACCACTGTTTTCAAAGACATCTCCTTAATTGAACAGTTTTCAAATACTACGATTTTCCTAAATTTTACAAGATCTCGTTTTTACTTCACCCTGTAACATACCAGATCTGGTCGTAATGTTTAGGCCGGGTTTGGGGTGTTACAATTATGGTATCAGAGCCTAGGTTCAAAAACTCGGCTGTGGGTTTGGGTTCAAAAATGTTTTCAACGGATGGTTTGGAAAATGGTTTAGAAAAATATATATATGTTTTCTAGAAGTATGGCACCCGAGTCTCCGGCACCAATCTACGCTGTAAGTTTCCTGATACTTTGCTTTGTTATATGTTGTATTTCTGGTATCTATTCTGTGTGTTTGGTTTGGATGTTATGTTCGGATATAGAATTGGTTGCATATGGAAGATTTTTCTCCTTTAATGGCTAGGTGTTTTTGAGTATGTGTAGGAGTTCTAATTTCTAGTTAAAAGTTTATTAGGGTTATTGGAGTCAGAGTGCGCAGCATGAGCGTAGTGTTGTAGGTTAGGTTTTACGACTGCTCGTGTAGTTGAAAATTTTGAGGACGAAATTTCTCTAAGGAGGGTAGATTTGTAACATCCTAAAATTGGGCCTAGTAGGATTAGGCCCAATGGGCCTTGAGCGTAGTAGCGTTTAAATTTTTGAGAATAAGAGATTGGCTTAAATGCAAGTTGGACCTATTAGATAAGTGATTTTGGAAGGTTAGGGGGCTTCTATGAAGTTTTGGGATCAAACTTTGGCTTTAAGGACATTTTGGTTTTAGGCGAAAAAAAAAAAACCCTGGAGTTAGTAGGTAGGCTTTAAGAATAAAATGTGGAGAAAAATGACAAGTAGAGTGTGTGGTGTAGTGGGAAAGTGACGCTACATAAGAGGCAAGGGGATGACGCCATAAGGGAGGAAGGAGGTCCAAGGTTCAAGTTTTGGCTCTTACATTTTGGTTTTCTTTTTAAATGGACTTTAGAATTTGGTTATAGATTTAAATGTAGTTGTGCATGGTTTTAGACACAAGAGGAGCTTGTGGCCAAGTGGTTAGCAGCGTGGATTATGTTGCAAGGGAGCCTGGGTTCGAATCTCATGAAAAGCAATGGAGTATTTATTTTGCGAATTGGACGGGAAGAGTTTGAGTTGGATTTAAACTCTGCTGACGAAAGGATCCCACATCGGAAAGATATAAAGAAGGAAGGTGAGAAGCTAGCTATATAGAGAGCATTCTAGGAGGAGAGTCGATATACCTTGGTGGACGTTTGGGCACAGGAATGGGCGGAGCGCTGTTTAGCACCAGATTCCTATCAGCTGTGTAACTCTCTCTACTTTAGTTGTAGAGCGGCAAATGCCAAAGTGCCGGTCATGGAAATAGTAGCCACACGAGCGTGCGAGCATACCTGTGGGGCTTCGACGCGATAGTTGAGGCCATCGATAGTATTCTTGTGGTTGAGGCTGCTTGGGCCACGATGGGCTGAAGTGGGCCTAATTGAATAAAATTGTATGATGGTGTAGTATATAGTGAACTAGACTAGGTGAATCTCATATACGTGGCTAGATTTGTGCTAGGTGGGCCACACGAGCGTGTGGGCCCAAATGAGCTGAAATCAGATTTTAGGCCCAATAGTCCGGTACGACCAGAACTGGTAGTTGAGTCATTTGGGGCGACATTAGGCTTTCGGAAAGGCCATTGCAGGTGCGAATTTATTGAAATGCCCTCAGTAGGTAATTACGAAAATACCCTTGGTAGGTAAAATTACTGTTATACCCTTAGAGGTTGATTAGCTTGATTATGTTGTATTATGTCTATCTGATTATGATGGTAATTCATGTTATACTTATATTTGATATATGTTTTGCATACATGACATACAACATACACGAATTATTATGTTCATATTGCACGGGCTTTGGGATATGGTGATAAAGGGGAAGTGTTGATTATAAGGTAACATAGTGATCGGTGGCCCTGCCACAGTTGATTATAAGGTCACGTAGTGATCGGTGGCTCTGCCACATTTGTTTATAAGGTCACATAGTGATTGGTGGCGCTGCCACATCTGTTTATAAGGTCACAAAGTGATCTGTGGCGCTGCCACATCTGTTTATAAGGTCACATTGTGATCGATGGCTAAGCCACAGTTGATTTTAAGGTCACATAGTGATCGGTATTATAACTAGCAGCATGACTTTCAAAGTGGCGTGTAGCGGATGGAGGGTTGATTGTAGAAATCCCCACGGTGTGATTGGCTGGTACGGGTTGGCGTGTAAAGGATGGAAAAACTAGGTTTGGGTTGGGACATGATGCATTCATTTATTTTTATGTCATCTAGAGTGGGCTAAGGCCCGATATGCGATTGTGGGCCTCGAGCCAATTACGTGTTATAGGGGATTTACACACTGAGTCTCAGTGACTCACCCCTTTGCTTAACCTTTCAGGTAATCCGTAGATCGTGGATATGGGAGCCGAGGCAGACTCGTGGAGGCCAAAAAGACTTTACTTTTCGTGGACTTTTCCTGCTTTACTTTAATTTTAATTGGGGATTTTGTTTGTGCAATAAGGCCTTTCTAAATTAATATTGGGTTTTATTTTATCTATTTATTGTTTATTTAAAATTGGACACTATGCAAACTTAATCAAGAAATTAAAAATGGGGTTTTCAAAATATGGTGTAACTCAAAACTTACGTTTTCTTTCAAAGTTTCACCAAGCTTACGAATATTCGCTTAACACAAATTGTTAATTTTTTCTACACTACCAAACCACTGTTTTCAAAAACATCACCTTAATCGAACAGTTTTCAAATACTACGATTTTCCTAAATTTTATAGGATCTCATTTTTACTTTACCCTATAACAGACCAGATCTGGTCATAACGTCTAGGCCGGGTTTGGGGTGTTACAACAATATGTTGCTCCCATGTTGCACGGTATGGTAAAACTTCCATGATCCTTAAATTTTGGGGGTAGTTTGTCTTGAAGATATGCACTGCATTCCTTCGTCAGAGCTACCATCTCAAATTCTCCAAGTCTTCGTTTCTTAGACAATATATCTTTCATGAACTTGACGTAGTTAGGCATTTGCTCAAGTGCTTCAACCAACAGGATGTTGATGTGAAGTTGCTTGAGTAGATCAAGGAACTTCTTGAAGTGAATCTCCTACTTCTGCTTCTGAAGTCTTTGAGGGTAGGGTGGTGGTGGTTTCATTACTGGAACTGCTTCTGGTTGATTCGTCTTTGGCGGTAATTCTGCATCTAACGAAGTTGTTAGTTAATCAGAATTAGCTGGTCCTGAGTTTACTTTGTCGGGTTTTATAGATTCTGGTTCTGGTGAAACTGGGATTTCAACACTTGGTTGAACTTCTTCTGAGTCTTGAGCCTCAGCTTGCTCCTTTCCAGCTTCAATGGTATTGGGCTCTATCATCTTTCCACTCCTCAGTGTTAGCGCTTTGCAGTGCTCCTTTCCCGGATTTCTTGGATTTTCCATATCATCGGGTAAGGTACCCTGTGGTCGATTCCTAAGTTCAGTTGCAAGCTGGCCCACTTGATTCTCTAAATTCTTCAATGTAGCTGCTTGGCTCTGGATTAAGGCATCATTCTTTACTATGTATGCCTTCAGCAAACTCTCCAAGCTATTGGATGCTTCAACTTGAACTGGTTTTTGAACTTGATGTGAGAAATTAGGCGGCTGGGTTGGTCTAGGTTGGGTGTAAGTGGTACTGGTTCCAGCCTCTTGGTTACTCTAGGAGAAATTTTGGTGGCTTCTCCATGATGGGTTATAAAAATTTGATTGCAACCCTTGCCTTCCTCAGTTTTGGTTCTAATTACCCATGTAGTATACAGATTTTAGGTTCAACGGACATTCTTCAAACAAATGTCCCTCCCCACAATAGACACAGGCTATATTCTCAAATTGATTAGGCGGCTGTGCTGCAAAACTATTAGACCCATTAGTAGTAAGATTTTTAAGCATTGAGGATATTGATGATACCTGAGATGCGAGTGAAGTAAGAGTGTCTACTTCATGTATTCCAGCGAATCATCTTTCTGATGTTGCTCGACTGGTTGGCCATTGATAATTGTTGCTAGCAATCCTCTCAATAATTTCATAAGCCTTGTTATAAGACTTAGAAAGGAGAGCACTATTAGCAGAGGCATCCACTACCATCCTTGTGTGAGCGTTGAGACCATTATAGAATGTCTCAAGCTGAATACAATGTGGGATTCCATGATGAGGGCACTTTGGTAATAGCTCTTTAAATCTTTCCCATTCCTCATACAAGGACTCATCATCCATTTGGTGGAAGGTAGTGATCTCGTTCCTCAGCTTAGCATTCTTGCTTGGCGGGAAATACTTTATGAGGAATCTCTCGGCTAATTCTTGCCATGCAGAAATGGATTTCGGTGGCAATGAGTTCAACCAGGCACGAGTATTGTCCCTTAATGAATATGGGATCAACTTCAATCGTAAGGCATCTTCGGGAACTTCGGCTAACTTGAAAGAATCGCTCACTTCCATAAATAGTCTTAAGTGAAGATAAGGATCTTCTGTGGGCATTCCACTGAATTGGCCCTCAGACTGAAGCATCTGGAACATGACTGGCTTTAGCTCTAATTGTTGTGCCTGATTTCAAGTCTCCTAATACCCAGATTAAGATCGTTAAATACTGGCATAGCATACTGTCGTAAAGCTCTATCCCTATCATCAACAATAAGGATAGGATTCTGAGCAGGGTTTGCTCAATTTCCTTGATTCATATTCTTGAAGTTCATCTCTTCAGTCCTTCTCTGGTTCGCTTTTCTTCTTCGCTATCAAAAAGTTCGTTCTATCTCAAGGTCTAGAGGGAGTAAATCGATAATTTGGTCAATACTCATAAACACCAGAAATATTCACAGAAAAATTAACTAAGTTAAAAATTAAACGAAAAATTAAACCAAAATTTAAGGCTGACGAATTCACAAATAATTGCTTTTGAAAAACAGTCCCTGGCAACAGCGCCAAAAACTTGGAACGGTGGAAATATGCAAGTGTACACAATCGCAACAAGTAATAAAATGACAAGTAAATGTCGAGTTATCGTACCCACAGGGATTGTAAAAGAATTATTTATGAAAATGATTTCAAATACTTTGGTGAAGGAAAAATATTTGGATTTAAGAAATATGTAAAAACTAAAAAAAACAAAGTAAAATAAAATAAAATAAAGTTCTAATGCACGATTTCGAAAGCTGATTTTAATCAAGATGATATAATTGTGTTGGATTAATTACATTTCTTACCTTAGAATTATTAAACTTATTCTTATACTTGTTCTGAATAAATCACGGCAACTCGATTATTTGATAACTTATGAACATATTTACAAATCAAAAATCCATTCATCTCTTGTACATATTCCTATGTCAATTCAACCGATAAAATAGATTTATAAAAGTAAACATTTTATTGCATATACATACTTATTAAATTAAACAATCTCTCACATATTCCTATGTCGATTCAAACGATTAATTCAACCTAATAAGCATATAAAAGACTATGTGAGGTAACAAAGTATCCTTACCTTGAAACAGTTTAATCACAAAAATCTTGCAAGTTATGCATGGCATATGTATCGCCAAATACAATACTAAGCTAATCTTCAGCTACCTTAGAAGAATTAAGCATGCACTGATTAAGTACTGTGTCCAATAATTACAATTTCAATGTGTTTAAATAATTAATTCTTTAGTTATCTAAACAATTAAAATGTCAGAATAACTTAAGCATGATTTTACTTAATCAAGCATTTTACCGAGACCTATAACTGCATAAACATAATTTTAATAATTTAAAAGGATGACATGCAATCAACCCAACACGAATTAAATTCAAGCTAAGCTAATTAAATTAACCATTCCAATAGCATAAACATTCATAAACATGTTTGTCAAAACAACAACAAAATTTAAGGAGATAGGGAATAAGAAGCAAATCCGGTGTTTCTCTGTGGCTTGACTGATTGCTCCGTTCTTCGTCCTCCGTTGTCCTCGGCTATCAAGGTGGCTTATGAACACTCTAATTGCTGCTAAATGATGGCTAAAGAAGACCCCTTTCCCAAAGGTAAAAATTGGCACAAGAGAAAAATGTGAAATGGAATGGAAAGGTTGGGAGAAAGTGAGAGAGGAGAAGAGAGAATAGGACAGTGAATGAGAAATGAGGGATGCCTTGAATGATCAGCAATGGGTGGATCTTATAGCTGATTGTGGCTGCTAAAAATAGAAAATTCCATCAGCCAAAGAGACCCCCCTTGGCTGGCCATCTATGTGCCAAAGTTGATGGCTTCAACTTTGCTAAATATGGCTTGGGGCAAATGTACAAAGCCATTAATTGTGGAGGGGGTTGAATGCAACTTTGACAAGTTTTCAAGGGCTTCTTTGCAAGCTTAATTAATTAGATAATAAGCTAATTTGGGTCAGCATATGGACGGTTTGGGATGCCCAATTCTTTGATCGGTTCGGTTCAATCGGTTTGGTTCAACTAGGCCCTTTTTCCATAATTAATTAAGATTAATTTATTTAGCCCAAATTAAATCGGGAATAAATTAAAATTAATTAATTTATGTTTTAATACACATATTTGGACCGTTTTAGGCTGGAAATTATTTTGCCTTGTTACCTCAAATTGCTTCTCGATTTTGTTCTTCAAGTAGTGTCTACCGAGCCAATTTTTGCCCTTTATGCGAATCTGTCGAAAATAGTCAAAATAACGCAAAATTAAATATAAAATTAATTAAAATTCATGATGTTCATATTTTTAACACAATTTAATTATTCTATAATATTTAATTATTTTTCGACAAGAATTTAACCGAAATAGCATGATTTTAAGTTAAAAAGGGCATGTAAAAACACGTAAATTTTCGTGTTTCCATAGCCCTGAAAAGTATAAGTTCATGAGGAAGTCATGGATGAGGGTCACGTGGGCACCGGAGGCATCGTGGGGGAGCTCTAGTTGAGTCATTCTCCATGGGTAGTATACCCGTTTTGGAGACCAGAGAGACCGTTGGTACTCCTACTATTGAGACAGGTCCTCAGACTGCGTCAACTGATGACGATCTTGTGTCCTAGAAGATGCTCCGAGTACTAGAGGGGTTCGCTAGGACCCATTCTGTGCCTGGAGTTTAAGAGTCGATTACTGAATGGCTCCAATCAAACGGTACCAAATTGTTTAGGGGCTTTACAAAAGTCGCTCCTATAATGACTGAGTATTGGCTCGAGGCTATTGAGCACATCACTGAGTACTGGCTCGAGGCTATCGAGCACATCATGAATTGACTGTACCCTTGCAAAAAATTGAGAGGTATGGCATCTCTTCTTCGAGACAACACTTTCCAGTGGTGGTTAACAGTCGAGCAGGGTACCCAGTCCAGACAGATTACTTGGGATTATTTTAAGAGCTCCTTCCAGGGTAAATACATAGGGGTTAGCTATGTTGAGGCTTGCAGAAGCGAGTTCCTGAATCTGGTCCAGGGAAAGAGGTCCGTAGCTGAGTATGAGGCCAAGTTCTTGAGATTAAGTAGGTACGCTCGAGCACTGGTTGCAACTAAGTATGATAAATGTGTGTGATTTAAGGATGGACTACAATATGACTTGCGTGTTCTGATAGCTCTTTAGAGGGAGCGAGTGTTTGCGGTTTTAGTGGATAAGGCCAAAATAGTAGAGGAAGTTAAACACACCAAGCGCGAAATGAAATACTGAGAGAGAGCTCTAAGCAAGGGGAGGAAAGAGTCAGGTCTTTCCAGTTCTATTCAATGCCCCAAAAAATGGGCTAGAGTCGACGAACCTTCTAGGGACGAGGTGTAGGTAGCATCTAATGTGATTCCACACTGTGCTGATTGCGGAAGATGCCATCCAGGCAATTATTGGATGAAATCTGGGGCTTGTCTCTGTTGTGGGTCGGTGGAGCATCGAGTCTGAGATTGCCCTCGCCAACTTGATCAGAAGCTAGCTTCAGTACCAGTTATGACTATGAATACTAATCAGCCTCTAAAAGGTGCTTCACCACCATCCAGGGGTCGGGGTACTGGTAGGGGTGGTAATAGTTCTAGTAGGGGTCAGTGAACACCAGACAGAGGTGCGACTCAGACTGAGGCTTGGTAGCCTGCGCTTGTGTACATGGCTAGACACCGTGAGGACAGGGACGACGCTGATGTTATTGTGGGTACATTCTTCATGTACTCTATACCCTATTTTAACTTAATTGATATAGGCTCTACTTATTCTTACATAGCTAATATTGTATCTGTGAAACTAAATATTGCTGCCGAGTATACTCTAGTAGGATTTATGTGGTTAGTTCACTAGGTCAGTCTGTATGGGCTGAAAAAGTTTATTAGTGAGTACCGTTAGAAATTCAGGGGGTTGTGTTTCCGGTTGATTTGATGGAACTACCTTTTTGAGGGCTTGATCTAATTTTGGGAATGGATTGATTTGTTGAACACTGAGTTAGTCTCTATTGTGCTTCTAAAAGGGTTACTTTTAGAACAGAAGAGAACTATGAGATAGCCATGATAGAGGAACAGCAAAATTACCTTGCTAATGTGATCTATGCTCTTGTAGCTGAGAAATTAGTCTAAAAAGGGTACGAGGACTACCTTGCCTTTGTCTCCGACTCTCCTTTTGCTAAGGTATCTGTTAATGAAATTCGAACAGTCTGGGATTCCCGAATGTCTTTCCTGACGAGTTGGCAGGTGTACCACCAAATTGCAAGGTTGAGTTCTGTATTGATCTAATACCTGGGACAGCTCCGGTGTCAATTGCACCCTATCACATGGCACTGAAAGAGCTTGCTGAGCTGAAAGCTCAACTTCAGGAGCTTTTCGATCAAGGGTTCATTAGACCAAGTGTGTCTCCGTAGGGAACACTGGTGTAGTTAATCAAAAGACGGTAGGATAAGAATGTGTATTAACTACAGTCAGCTAAATAAGTTAATATTAGAAATCACGTATCCGCTCCCAAAAATCAATGATTTATTTGATCAGTTCTATGGAGCTTCTGATTTTTCCAAAATCTATCTCCATTTAAGTTACCATCAACTCAAAATTAAGGAAATGGATGTGTTCAAGACTGCCTTCAGGACTCGTTATAGACATTACGAGTTCCTGGTTATGGCATTTGATTTAATGAATGCCTTGGCTGCATTTATGGACCTGATGAATCGAGTATTTCAACTGTATTTGGATCAGTTTGTAGTAGTGTTCATTGATGACAATCTAATTTACTTAAAGACTGAAACTGAGCATGACGAGCATCTTCGTATTGTATTGCAGACACTTCGTGAAAAATATCTATATGCTAAGTTTAGTAAGTATGAGTTTTGGTTGTCTGAGGTTGCCTTTCTGGGGTACATGGTGACCACCGGGGAATTTGAGTTGAGCCCAAGAAAATTGAGGTTGTAGTTGATTGGAAACAATTGAAGAATGTATCTGAACTCCGGAGTTTCCTCGGGTTAGCATGTTACTATTGGAGGTTTGTTAAGGGATTCTCCCTGATTGCATCTCCTCTGATTAAATTACTGCGTAAGAACGCCCCATTTAAATGGTTTACAGAGCAGCAGTCAAGTTTTGAAAACTCAAGTCCGTTCTGACACAAGCTCCTATTCTAGTTTAACCTGAAGGGGGTAAAGATTTTGTAATGTATAGTGATGCATCGCACGTTGGCTTAGGGTGTGTTCTAATGCAAGAGGGTAGGGTAGCAGCTTATGCGTCTCAACAACTTTAGTCGCACGAGGGTAAATATCCTTCTCATGATCTTGAGTTAGCTGTAGTTGTGTTTGCACTGAAGATTTGGATACATTATCATTATGGTGAGAGGTATGTTATCTACACCGATCACAAGAGTCTTAAATATATATTAACCTAGAAGGAGTTAAATCTTCGACAGCATAGAACTGCCATTGTAACATAGAGTATCACCTTGGTAAGGCTAATTATAACACTCCTAACCCGTAACCATCGCCGGAATAGGTTAAGAGGAGTTACCGGACTAGTAATTCAGTTCAGAACAATCATTTATCAAATATCATCTCATTTCAGTAAATATCATACATTCACATTCAATATATATTTAAATCAAGCATACAAAGCTTATGTAACACCCCTTTACCAGTATTCATGCTGGAACAGGATCTGAGGCATTACCAAACAAATCCTGCTTAAACATCTCTAATAGGGTTATAAAATTTTGTTCAAACCCATCACTTGCACATGCTCAGTCTAGGAGGCCCTAAACATACTTCTGAGATGTTTCGAAACTTATCCGGGAGCTCTTATGAACTTGGAAAACTTCTCTTCCAAACAAGGGCCACACGCCCGTGTTGGTCTAGGGACACGCCCGTGTGCCCCTAATTCATGCCCGTGTCTTCCACCCATGGTCGACACTGACTAATTTCACATGGCCTTGACACGCCTGTGGCCCTGGCCTGTATGCCAAACCTTGGCATTTTGACTTATCCACACAGCCTATACACATGTCTGTGTGCTTCAGCCGTGGGGCAATTTAAATTCCAAGTGCAAGGAGCAGACTTCGCATGGCCTGGGGCACACGCCCATGTGCTAACCGTGCCTCCCATACGGTCTAGACACACGCCCGTGGGTCTACCTATATGGACAATTAACAGGCTATCTACCAAGCCCTTTGCCACTCTCACTTGCATACCTTCATACACCATCACATAACTTCACATATCATTAATATAACTCTTGAATTATCACATTTAATCATAAAAATGAAGTCTTCATCCCATACACGAGGGAGAACTATTTCTAATACAATTACAATCTACTTGAGCCATCATCTATGGCTATACACAATCGTCTCCCTATACATGCCAAAACTCATAAGGACTTGAAACCTCATACCAAGTGTCTGTCCGATAGTGTGAAAACATCTCCAACGATCTTCAACCCGAGCTACTTAAGTTAACCTATAAGAGATGGGAAAGGAAAAGGACTAAGCAATAATGCTTAGTAACTTCATATACAAATAATAATCAATTATTGATATTCATTGACTATACTCGATCACAAGGTATTATATTAAGTTTTACTCTTAAACTCATGGTTACCAACTCAATCATTCATAATGCTTACTCATTCCATCTCTTACCACGTTCTAACCATACCTCGATATTAATGCTCGCATTCATTTTCTTATACCCCTGCACTTAACATCACATTTTAACATGACACAACACATCGTAACTTCTCAAATGCTAGGCTTACTTACTCATCACATGTCACATAACAATCTCATACTTGCATTGTATTCATGGTGCCTGTGTCACTTGATCACCTAGATTAGTACATTTTACTGATGCAAAAGTAAACTTAACTTATTATTATATTAACCTGCTTAGCTTTCTTGCTTGGCTTTTTTGCCCGATGAATTACCCGAAATAATTGAGGTTACTCAATCTCATCAAACATGTATCTCAATGCCAATGCCATGTCCCAGACGTGGTCTTACATGGGATCGCCTCATAATACCAATGCCATATCCCAGATATGGTCTTACATAGGATCTCTTAATTCGGTATCGATGCCATGTCCCAGACATGGTCTTACACGAGATCTTCCTTATATGTTTCTTTTGGAAATTTACAATTGCCATGCCTTGACATGGTCTTACGTGGTATCCTTGCCTTATAAATCTTATCAATGACATGTCTTGACATGGACTTACATGATATCTCTGCCATATGAATTCACCAATGCCAAGCCTTGGCTTGGTTACATGGAACCTTTGCCTCATGATAACTTTTCAATGCCATGACTTGTCATGGACTTATATGATATCCTTGCCTTAATGCCGATGCCATGTCTTGACATGGTCTTAAACGGACTTTCCTTGTTCGATGCTGATGCCATGTCCCAAACATGGTCTTACACGGGATCTATGTTCGGTGCTGACGCCATGTCCCCAACATGGTCTTATACGGGACCTACATTCCTTGAGTGTCGATGCCATGCCTTAACATGGTCTTACACGGACTTTCCTTGTCTCCTGTTGTGATATTAGTATTCCTCAATATTCCGGGTCTTCAACCAGGACTTTCTCTTACATATTTTCATTTATCTTCTCATAAAGATATCATTTACTTATCTTCATGATAATAGTGTACATAATACAACATAATAATTGAATTAATAAAAATACATATGAAACCTTAAAATTCATACAAGTTTCTATTTGCATTCTCACTATCCTTAGATTCAATTCTCTTGACAGCTCGTCAAAACATATTTAACACATTCATAGAGTAAACATACATTCCATACAGCATTGGAATATTAAATACTTCACTTAGAGTTGCATAATTTAGCACATGAACTTACCTCGATACCGAAAAAGGTAAAAAGGAAATCTATTTGCCCACATTTCTCTTTTCTCCCGTTCTAGGTCTGAATCTCTTTTTCTTTGACCTAGAACAATAGAATTTACTCATTTAATCACTTATAAATCATAATACATCATAATCTACACTTAGGCAAAAATTGACTATTTTGCCCTTATACTTTGGCAAAATTACAATTTTTCCCCTAGGCTTGTAAATCACTTTTCATCACATTTTCTTATCAAACAAGCCTAGCTGAACATTTAATCCCTTTACAACTATTCACAATTCCAACTATCTCATGCATTAATGAACAAATTATAACATTTGCATCTTAGTCCTAATTAGGTATTTTCATGACAGCACCCTTCACAAAAGTTGTTTCTCATCTTCCCAACATTCATTTTCTTCCATAAAAACTCAGAAAACAACACAAACTCTCTCATGGAAAGTCCCTAAACTTTCAACCATATTGCAAAATAGTCCCTTTATTAGCTATCTTAAGCTTTGGGGACTCCAAAAGTACAAAATTTATCAACCAAAACCATCAAATTCACTTACTTGTGAGGAAGAGAGCTTGGCTGAAATTTTGAGTTCTCAACCCCCCCCATTTTTGCTGCTCATTTTTCGTGGAGAGAAGATGGAGAGAAAGGTGATATTTTCCTTTCTTCATTTTATGATAAAAAAATAAATCTTTATTACCAAATTTCCACCTAACCATTTGATAAAGTCAATTCCTTGTCCCCTATGGCCGGCCATCACTCCCCCAATGGTCTATTTGCACTTTAAGGACCTCCAATTAATATTCCTTAGCTAATTGGCACTCTAGCAATTAAAATAGAACTTTCACACTTTATGCGATTTAGTCCATTTTCACGATTAAGCATGAAATCGCTAAAATTAAAGCACCAAAATTTTTATGCACCCTTATAAACATGTTATAACACATAAAATAGCATGAAAATAATTTTCTCTATCCTCAGATTAGTGACCCTAAAATTACTATTCCGACTAGCCCTTAAATCGAGCTATTACAGCTTAAATCATGCATTCGGGACTAAATCAGTAACATATGAAAATTTTGGAAACTTAGAAAAATTTTCAACATTACAAGTGTCACATGCACGTGTGAACAGGTCATGTGCCTCACACGGCTAGTAGACACACACGTTTCTTAGACCGTGTGAAAACAGGGCACACATACTGACTTGTGTCACACAGCCGAGGACATGCCAATGTGCCAGGCCTTATGAAAACTGGAGAGTATACTGACTTGGGTCACACGGCCAACCACAAGCCCGTGTGTCTAACCCGTGTGCCCTTCAAAATGGCCACAGACGCCCATGTATCAGGTCGTGCCAAAATTGTAGGGTATACTGACTTATCAACACAGCCAAGCCACACACTTGTGTCCTAGGTTGTGTGCCATTTAGGTGGTATACTAACTTGTACCACACGGTCAGTCACACGCCCGTGTGTGAGGTCGTGTAGAGAATACTGACTTCAATTTCATTTCAACACCAGGGGACACAAGGCCGTGTACTTAACCGTGTATCACACACAGCTGAAACACACGCCCGTGTCTCTATCCGTGTGGACAAAAATAGGCTATTTGCAAAGCCATTTCGCCACCCTATTTTCACAAGCATTCACAAGCATAAATGACCACATTTCATAACCCAATTGATAATCATTCCATAACATTTTATACACATAATATACCCATTCAATTGAGTATTAAATTACCTAATAAATATCATGCATAATCTATTCATATATCAAGTACATAACAAGATATCTTTTGCACATTTTCATTCCATAAATTCCTTACCAAAAACATACCGTAATAGAACACTTAAACTCAATCAAAACATAGTACCAAAATATGCCGAATCGCATGGCTTAACTCATACAAAAAAAAATACCAAAACCATGATATCAAGTAACTATAACTAACATCTTTTAAACTAGCCTATACATGCCATATTTACAATTATCCACAAGTTCAAAAGTACCAATCAGAAATTGGATAGTGTGATGTACAACTCCGACTTGTCTGAAATGAGCGAGCTAACAAACCTCTATAAAACATAGAAAAAGAAACAGAGTAAGCTTTATATCTAAGTAAGCCCGTATAATTTAGAATTGAACTTACCATTTATACATAATCAAGGCAATTAAATAAAGTAAACTCCATACAATTTCCAAATGCCTATCACAAGCATTCATCCATAGGTTAGACATATTTATACATGAAATCATCCATTTTCACAATACAATAATCAATATAACTAGCATTCAACATTTCATTCTCAATCATATAACCAATAATTCATTCAATAACAATACTCATCTGTATAAACAGAATATATGCTCGTTGAACCTATTAGAACTTCAAACGATACTCGGGTGATAAACATCACTAATCTGTCAATTCATTATCATTTTTGCTCTTTCGAGCCATGATCAGTAAGCTCCTCCTGAGCTGATGAACAGTATGCTCTATTGAGCTGAAACGGTAAGCTCTATCGAGCTGGACAGTAAGCTCATACGAGCTAAAAACAGTAAGCTCCAATGAGCTGAAAACAGTAAGCTCTTACGAGCTAATATGTTGGTAAGCTCATACGAGCTGTGGTGAGTCCGCAACAAATGCAAGAGCTCGACCAAAATGGTAACCCTTGTGACATGTCACTCGTATCCTACGAATTCATACGGTTCAAACGAGGCTCGTAAACAAATAGATTATATCGATATGAAATTCATATTTCAAGTATATCAATGATTCAATTATATACATTCATTTCAAATAATTACAAGTATCTAAAAGTTTGATTCTAATTATACGAACTTACCTCGTATTGCTCGGATAAAAACTATCGGCTATTCGTCGATCTTTTCTTTTCCCCGATCTAAACTTGACTCAGCTTATCTTGATCTATATATTATCAAATTCAGTACATTCAGCATTCAATCTATTCAATTTAATCCATAATTCATATTTTTGCAAATTTACACATTTGTGCCTATACTTTTTAATTTTTACCAGTTAGTCCTTATCACATAAAATTGCAAATTCATGCAATTTAATACCAACCCATGCCTAGTCGAATTTACCAGCTATCACTAGCAGCCCATCTCTTTCATTATTTCGCACTTTTAACCACCACATTTTACATTTTTACAAATTAATCTCTTTTTGACATTTTTGTCAAAAATCACTTTACAAAACTAGTTTAACTATTAACAAATATTCAAAATTCATTATCAAACATCAAATAACTCAAATATTCAACAATGGAACTTCAAAAAATCATGAACAAATTCAAAAATTAAGGCAAGTGCTAGCTAGAATACAAAGCAATGATCTCAAAATCGTAAAAATCATCAAAAATCAAGCTCAAACCATACCTTAATCAAGCCAAATGTGTGCCGAACCCTAATATCTCTTCTTTATCTTCTTTTTCTTTTGTTAATCGGTTATGAAGAAGAAAAATGATGATAATATGGCTTTTGTTTTATTTAATCTTTACTTATTTAACATTTTACCATATTAACCTTAATTAAAACATTAAAAACATGCTTAATATATGTCCCAACATGTCCATCTTCATTATCCATGGTCTAATTTTATAATAAGGACCTTTAATATAATAAGCCATAGCCATTAGAGACATTTAACTAATAGCACACAAGTTTTACACTTTACGCGATTAAGTCTTTTTTACCGAATTAAGCATGTAAACGGTAAAATTTCTTTACGAAATTTTCACACAGTAATTCTATCATGCTGTAAATAATAATAAAATAACAAAATAATATTTTAACATCAGATTTATGGTCCCAAAATCACTATTCCAATTTGACTCAAAAACGAGCTGCTACACTAATGTGGTGACTGACGCTCTTAGTTGTCAAGCGATGTTTGCTCGATTACGCTTGTTTGATGATGAGAGTCTATTAACAAAAATACAGGTTAAACCAACTTGGGTTGATCAAATCTGAGCTAAAACATTTGGATGATGAGTCTTTAGTCCAGCGATTACGTCAAGTTAAGTTTGGTAGACCTTCTGAATTCAGCTTGGGTAGTGACAAGGTTTTGTACTTCAGAGGTCAAGTTTGTGTGTCCAAGAATTGTGAGCTACAACAGTCGATCCTGCAAGAAGCGCATAGCAGCCCTTACGCTATGCATCCGACAGGAATAAAATGTACCGTGATCTTCGAGAACTGTACTGGTGGCCTGGTTTGAAGCAGAAAGTGACTACGTTAATTTCTCAGTGTCTGACGTGTCAAAAGGTCAAGACTGAACATCAGTTACCTTTAGATTTGCTCCAACTGATTAAGATTCCCCAGTGGAAGTGGGAGCATGTGACAATGGATTTTGTTAGCAGGTTACATCTAACACCCACTAAGAAAGATTTGGTATGGGTTATCGTTGATAGACTGACCAAGTCTACTCATTTCCATCCAATCAGAATCAATTATTCGCTACAAAGATTAGCTAAACCGTACGTGACTGAGATTGTGAGGTTACACAAAATTCCAGTTTCAATTATATCTGATAGGGATCCACGTTTCACCTCCCGGTTCTGGAAGAAACTACATCAGGCCTTAGGTACACGGCTGGATTTCAGTACTACATATCATTTTCAATCCAACGACTAGTCTGAGAGAATTATTCAAGTTTTAAAGGATATGCTTGGGAGTTGTGTGATTGACTTTAGGGGCAATTGGAAGGATCACCTGCCGTTAGCCGAATTTGCGTATAACAACAGCTACCTGTAACGACCCTATAGTTAGAGGTGTCGGAAAGTGTATTCTTGAAACTCCGTTTCGATAAATCAGACTCATAAATATTTTTAATAAATATTTACGAAGTTAGTTGTGTAGTTAATTAGATTTCGATTAAGTGAATATGCATGATTTAAGAGTTATTAAATTATAAAGACTAAATCGCGTATAGGGTAGAAGTTGAATTATGATTTTAAAATAATTAAAGGGACTAAAGAAGCAATTATACCTTTTTTTTAAGTAGAAGAAATTAATGAGTTACATTTAGTGGTATCAGAGCTTGCAAGTTTAGCCAATTCTCGAATTAAATTGAGCTCAGAATTGAGTCTAGAGGTACATACCATAATTGAGTTGAATTGAGTCGGGATTTGGATGCTGATATATTTATTTTTTTTTATATTTGAAAATGTTGGATGACTATAATAATGATGTTGATTAAGAGATGTATATTGGAGATGGTGTTTCTAATGAATTAGATGGAACTGAATTAGTAACACCTTAGTGCTCAACAACCTAAGGTTGAACAATATAATACCAAAGGAGAAGGTGACTCGCATTTACTTCGAGCTATCACTGATGCTCTTCAGCGTGTTGTGGGAACTACATCTGCTATTGTGTGGATACGGTGCGACTGAATTCTTAGGGTTGAAAGGAGTTGATCCTTCCACAGCTAAGGTTTGGATTGAATCCACTAAACATGTCTTGCAACAATTTGAATGCAACCAGCCAGAAAGTGTAATATGTGTTGTTTCTTTACTGCAAGGATAAGCATATACCTAGTGGCAGTCAGTGACACGTCACGTATCTGCAGATCAGGCTAATTGGGAATTCTTTTAAAAGGAATTTCAAAAGAAATATATGGGTGAACTGTATATCGAAGATAGAAGACAATAGATTTTTATGCTAAAACAAGGTGAAATGTCTGTGGTTGATTATGAACGAGAGTTTTCGCGACTTAGTAGGTACGCCATTGAATTTGTGTAGACTAAAATTGAAAGTTGCAAGCTATTTTTACGTAGTTTATGCAATGAACTTCGGGTGAAGTTAGTATCGCATAGAATTATTGAGTTTGCTTATTTTGTTGAATGAGCAAGAATGGTAAAATAAGCTCTAGGACTTGATAAAAAGACTGAGACTACTCGTATTGTTGGAAAACGTCTTGGAGCTGCTAGCTCAAATCCACAACCAAAGAGATCAAAAGAATTTCATGGTAGCTAGAGGTTGACTTTTAAGTCAAATAGAGAAAATAGAAATCGTGATCAACAACCGACTGTGTCTATGAGTGGTGTACGAGGTCCATCCAGGGATACTGATATTTCAATTTGTGTGCATTACAGGAAAACGCACAGTGGTGAATGTTAGAAGTTAACTCGAGGTTGTTTTTATTGTGGATCCACGAAGCATTTCGCTAGAGAGTGTTTGAAGAATGAGAATGCTACCCTATTACTTCTCAAAGGTCTGTGCCTGGACCTAGGGGTCGCAAGTCGAGTCGAGGTGGTACTAGAAAGGGAAATGATGCTGTTACTCATCAGTCGGAGGCCATAGCGCCAGCCCGAGCTTATGTTGTGCGGACATGTGAGAATGGAAATGCTAATGACATTGTGACAGATATATTTTTATTACATTCAGAACTTGTTTATGCATTGATAGATTTCAATGTATAAAGTGAAAGAGGACTAAATAGTGAAGTTAATTCTTGATTTTTGATTTAGGGACTAAATTATGAAAATTTTAAATTTTAGGGGTTTAATTGAAAATAGGGAGCTAAATTTAGCTTAAAGTGAAATTAGTATAAAAATATAGGATTAAATATGAATAATAAAAATTAGTCTCGGTTTAGGGGCTAAATTGGAATTTAAGAAAATATTGAGTAAAAATTGAAATATTCAATGTGAAATTGAATAGTGTTGTTTTCATGTATTTTAATTGTTTTAATTCCATAGCTTACATCATACCAGAATCCTCGACTAAAAAGGGGAAGGATAAAATCAACGTCGAATAGCTCAAAATCCACGGTTTGTATTTCTATAATCTGAACCTAGTTGTTAATTGTTGTATATGGATTTAATGCATATGGTAAGTGGTTGAGGTGAGTATTTTGGCACTTTGATAGTGAATTGAAATTATAGTTGATTGAAATGGACTGAATTGGTGTATACATTATGAATGTATTGATTATTTGAATTGAAATGAATATATGTGCAAATGTGATAATGTGCAAATACGAGAATTGGATATTAGTTGTAATTGGAAAATGAAATGAAACCCTATTAACTGTATAAGGCTGAGTCGGATATAGATGGCATAGATTTCATCGACCTCGAGTCGAGGAGGCACTAGGTGCCAATTTGCTTCAGTTTAATCAATGAGACACTGGGTGTCAATTTATATACTGTTGGGCGTAGTTATTACTTTGAATTTATCCGATGAGACACTGGATGCCAAACTGGTGTGTTGGTTGGATCCGTGTGTCCGTCCGAGTCCGAGTTGTGTTAATAGGGGTAATTAAATAGGAAAGTTCTATGATCGATATTGAAATGGAAAAATATGTGAATTGGAAATGGAAATGTGGATTGATATATGAAAGGTGAAAATGTTGTTATCATAAATGAGATATATGAGTAATGTACTCATGGATTGAATATAGTTGGTTTATGCCATTCTTAAAATGAATTGTTGAATGACCTATGAAAAGCTATTTTTATAGCAAGTGATATTGAGTTATATGTTAAACTAACTAATGGAAGAATATTTGTGTAGTTGAGCAAATCAGGAAATAATGTGGTATTATGCATGAAATTGAGATGGTGGTAAATTACAAATGATTGTTAGATAGTAATGTGATTATACAATTCAAACTAAGCATTCATGTATCTTTATGTCTTTAAATGTTCGGATTATAAAAATATCACTAAATTTTACTCAACGTACGATTTTGTTTTCGTGCGTAGTTTAGGTACTTCTCTTTTGATTACTGACTCGGCATCCAACAATGATCCCGATCCCAAATGTGGTGATGTTTACCTTTTGTGATGTCATGTACCTAGGATGTCTTAAATTGGTAGTTATTTTGTGAATGGTTTGTAATAGAGTTATAAGTATAATGTTGGTTTGGTATATATAAACATATGTTTGTGTTTGAAACCATAATTTGGCATGTTGTTTTGAACCAAGGCTTGTTAGGTGTATGTGAATTTATTATTGATGTTTAGGTGGCTAGACACTAGGGTAAATTGAGTGATTTTGGTTTATTTTAAACTTTGATTTGAATGACGCATTGTTGATAGGTTTTGATGATATAACTTGTGGTACCAATAAGGGTACATTGGTTAGGCACCTAGGATAATTGTTTTGGCATGTTTTGAGCATGTTTGGTTGTGTTTTGAATAGGTTAAACGAATGATTTTCGAGTTGCTTAATGCTCAAGTAAGTAGGAAATGATAAACTTGTTGTTTAAGGTACATTTAAGGTCCACACGGCCGGACACACAAGCATGTGACTTGGCAGTGTGAGGCACATAGGTGTGTGACTTGGCAGTGTGAGACACACGGCTAGACACATGGGCATGTAAGGCCACTTCGAGAGTTACATCGCCTGGCACACGGGCTTGTGGCTTGGCCATGTGACCCAAGTCAGAGAGTTACACGGGCACGAACACTGATTGGGACATAGTCGTGTGTCCCTATTTCAAAAGTTACACGGCCGTATGACCCATGTAGTTGATTTTTTCTAAATTTTTCCTAAAATTTTCATATTTTCCCAATTTAGTCCCGAATCATTTCTAAAGTTATTCCAAAGCCTCGAGGGCTTGAATAAGGGACGATATGCATGCTTAATTATGTATTATGTTGTGATTATTGAAATGCTTTGAAACGAATGATTTAGGTAATGTTTATTCGGAAATGCTCTAAAATCCTATTCTAGAGACAGATACGGGTTAGGGGCGTTACACTACTAGTTTAGCATTCAGATGGCACCTTGTGAGGCTCTATATGGTCGTAAGTGTCGTACCCCTCTATGTTAGACTAAGTTGGGTGAACGACGAGTTTTGGGACCTGAGTTGGTATCTGAGACTAAAAACACGATTAGATTTATTTGGGATCATTTGAAAGCAGCTTCTAACGGAGAAAAGTCATATGCTGACTTGAAAAGAAAGGATATCGAGAGGTTTTTCTAAAAGTGCCGCTATAGAAAAAGGTCATCCAATTCGAACAAAAAGGCAAGTTAAGTCTGAGATTCATCGAACCTTATCATATTTTAAAACGGGTGGGATCAATCACTTATCAGCTTGAGTTGCCACTTGAGCTTGATCAAATTCATGATGTGTTCCACATCTCGATGTTGAGAGGGTATCGACCTGACCCTTCTCACATAGTGCCTATAGAGGAGGTTGAGGTCAGGCTTGATCTGACCTTCAAAGAGGAACAGATTTAGATTCTAGAGCAGAATGTTAAAGTCTTACGAAGGAAGAATGTACCTCTGGTTAAGGTCATGTGGCAGAATCACGATACCGAGGAAGCCACTTAGGAACCTGAAGCCTCGATACGCCAGCAATATCTATATCTGCTCAAATCTGGTAAAATTTCGAGGCTGAAATTTTCTTTTAGGAGGAGAGAGTTTTAACACCCCAAAAATATGAATTATCTTTTCAGGTTGTGCCGATGAATATGTGTCTACTTATATGGTTATGTGTTCTATTTGCTCACTAAAGTTTTGAGGTTCAAGTCACGTCTTTTGAGATTTTGCATATTCTTTAATTGAACTTTTAGACTTACATGTACCAATTAAATTAGATTCTGTGTGTTGAGGTTTCAAGAATGAGCCTGCTAGTTCAATGATTAAGCATTTTTCTGTATCAGTGGTCCTGTGTTCGAATCTCTACGTGTGCATTAGGAAAAATAATTTTTGCACTTCTCCATAATACTGATTTTAAGAATTTAAATAATCTGACGTTAACTTCTTTCCCTCCTTTTTCCTTTTGTTTATTTTTTACTTCTTTTCCTTTCTTTTTCCTTTTTGGAAATTGTTTCTGAATTTTCTTCGTATAACGTTCTGTTAAGTTAACCGTTGAATCGTACCACTTTGTTGGTTGTTTCAGTGCTTAAAGGTAAGACTTTATTGCAGTAACTTCAGTAGTTATGTGTGGTTGTAAGTTTCTTGAAATCCTAAAGTGAGGATGTTGATTGTTTTGTTTTATTTTGATGTTCGTGGTTATGAAAACATAGGGGAAGGTTAAGAGATGCCTAACACTTCTCCCGTTGTCTAGGATTTTAGTGTGCACTGTTAGATTTCCAATAAGTTTTGTTCATGTCGGGTTTTTGCGTTGAAGGTTTCGGTATTTTTTATTGTTGCGATTTAGCGTATTTCTTGCATTTTCGTTAATTGAGTAGTTGGATTTTGGTTCCTAGGCTTTGTGCTTCAGGGTCGTCATTACATGTAGGTAGGGTATCAAAACCCTTTTTTTCTATGTTTTTGGACATTTAAACTGGGATGGCACACGGGCTGTCACACAGGCATGTGCACAGGTCGTGTGTCACACACAGGCTTGTGGTAAGCCATGTGGTAGGCCTTGTAACTGCTGATTTAGAATTTAAGACACACGGGCGTGTGGCCAGCCATGTGTGAGACATGAATGTGTAGTGGTCACACTAGCTGGCACACAGGTGTGTGTCCAGACTGTGTAACTCACTGACTGGATGAATAGGGAGGCACGGGAAAGGGACATGGGTGTGTGCCTAGGCCATGTGACTCATTGATTTGACAAATAGGGCACATGGGTAACCACATGGTCGTGTGCCAAGCCTGTAGTGTGACACGGGCAATCACACAAGCATGTGAGCCCAAATCGCCAATTGCTGTTAACGCCATAATTGTTGTACGAGACGAGTCGAAAATTTCTGTAAGATAGGTATCACTATTATAATTATAAATTGGCTCCATTTACCTCTATTATACTGGGCTATATGATTGTATCTGTCTAATAAGTGATACGTACATATTGGTCATTTGTACTCTACATCCACATAGGGGGAATTATGAATTGAAGGAAGTGCTTTGTACTGGTTTGGTGGTCAAATCACCTATTATTATCTCTAATCTGGCAGTAAGACTGTAAACACTGCAACATGTCGTACAGGCACTATGAGGTGTGTAGGGTTGGACAGGTATTATATACCTACAGATGTGTGGGGTTGGTCGAAGATGGTGTGTAGCGGAAGGGGGTAGGATAACTACATTTGTTACTGTATTATACTTGAATATGTTTATGTATCTGATCTGCTGAGTATCCGAACTGCTCTGTATCTGAAATCATTGTAAATTTGTTATCCTAATTGAATGGGACTTAGTGTGTTGTCTGAATTTCAAGAATATCTAAGTTAATTTATGTACGTTGAGTATTAATCTTATACTTCTGATTGTAACGTACTAACTAGACTGAATGAATTTCAAGAACCTCCCAAAACTGATTGGCCGACAGACATGGGACTCGGTCACCTAATAGTTCTACTCTATATATATGTATGTGCGTGTGTTTAAGTTGTTATTGCACCCCGACTGTAAGGTTTAATATTGAATTGTGTTGAATGGTAAATAGTTTAAAAACTTATCTACGTGTCTATCAATTTGGTTTTAAGAGTATTTGTTTGTGGCAAGTTCATTTGACATTTTGAACTTGGTCTTTACGTCTAGGCCGGGTTTAGGGTGTTACATGGATTCAATATATCAATCATCATTTCTTGACGAACTCATTATGATCTTGAGCATCAACAGGAATTAGAACATACTTTCTTAATCATTAATCTTTCTTTTCATCCCAATCGGTATATGTATCACACAAACATACACAGTATCGTAACATCTTATTCCTTGCAATACATAACACCATCCTAGGTTAAAAAAGAAAATAAAAACACCATTTTTAAAGCTTGAAGCATTTGACCCTTGAATTCGAGTAATTTCTTAGTTATTTTTCATTAATTTTTGTAGATTTGAGGTCATGGGAGCTTGATAAATGAGGCTGATTTGGAGTGAAATTGTTAGAAATTAAACTTAGTTTATGAAAAGGATTAATTTGTAAAGCTTAATTGTTAGGTTCGTACATTAGGAACCAAATTGAATAAAATTCAAAACTATTATGAAATTTTAAGTGGAATAGAAAATAGAGAGTCCCTAATGAATTTTGGTGAAATCATATTCCAATACGAAGCCTTAAATTGAAAGTTATGCTTATCCCGATTTCAAGGACTAAACTGAATAAATTGTAAAATCTGTGTAGCTTGGTATTTGATTTTGAATTGGCTGGAAATTGATTATATGATATGTTTTGTGATTATTCGTAGCTAACAACTACATCAAATTATCAAAAGGGAAAGGAAAAGTGAAAATCGTTGACGAGTGATGCACAAAACCTCAGTTTGTACTTTAATGGTTCAAAATAGATTTAATTGTTTGCCTATATATGGTAATTGAATGATTGGATGTCATATTAAGTATATGATGATATTACGAGTTGTCTTGACTTGGTTTAATGTGAATATTGAAATAGAGGACTAAAATGAATGAAATGGAAAATAACATGACTTGTCTAAAGTTATGATGTGTGTTATAAAATTTGGGTAGACATATGTTGTAGGACAAGAAATATATGTGATTTGATGATGAAATGGAATTGGAGTTTTGAACATAATCGAGAAATGATATATGTACTGAATTGTAAATGAAATTAAACAGTGGTACCCCATTAACTAGTGATGTAAGCACACCCGGGGCAACCCAAGATTCATTTTCCGATCCTCTTGAGCTCTCTAAAGGTTCCATGACTGGAGCTCGATCCAAGCAAATGCAAGAGGCCGTGGCAGCCTTAGCAAGTCAGTTTTGACACGAATTCCATTCTGAAGACGAGGGACCAGCTCGGGCCCAAACATTGAGCAATCTGTGCACCTTGGTGCAAGCTGATTTCCGCTTACATGAACTTGGTTTAGCTCCCATGAATTTACTTCAGCTCGTTTAAGCTTGGATTAAATTCATTTCAGCACATTTAAATTAGTGTTTGAACCAATTAAATAATTAAGTTAATTTAGTTTAATTTACTACAGCTCATAAATATGTTTTAGCTTATTGCATGTTTTCAATGTGTCTAGAATCGCCCTTATTTAATTTGTCTTAATTCCTACAACCCTTTATTATTTCCTAATCTAAGACAATTTAAATTAGGTTCTAGAATTAAATTTAATGTGCAGGTTTTATTTTATGTTGTCTGCCGAATTTAATGTGTCATGATTTGAATAAATTTGTTTTAGTTTAATTAGTTGTTAATTAAAGTGTTTAAATTATATTTTAATTATGTTCAGCTGATTTGGCTTGAATTAATTTTGATTCATGTGCTTTTTGTAGGTGAGCCGAATTTGGGGTGCATTTACTCAAGATTCATGCACATTAGGTTCTGTAACATCCCAAAATTGGGCCTAGGAGAATTGAGCCCAATGGGCCTTAGGCGTAGTAGCGTTTAAATTTTTGGAGAACAAGAGAAGCTAGTAGCAAGGTGGTGTGATGCCACTTAAGAGATAAGGGGATGACGCCACAGGGAAGGAAGGAGGTCCAAGGTTCAAGTCTTGGCTTTTGCATTTTGGTTTCTTTTTGCTTGGACCTTAGAATTTGGCCCATAGTTTATATTTAGTTGCGCATGGTTTAAGACACAAGAGGAGCTTGTGGCCAAGTGGCTAGCGGCGTGGATTATGTTGCATGGGAGCCTGGGTTCGAATCTCATGAGAACCAAGGGAGTATATTATTTTATGGATTGGACAAACAAGAGTTTGATTGAATTTAAACTCTCACGTGAAGGGATCCCACATCGGAAAGACACAAAGAATGAAGGTGAAGAGCTAGCTATATAAGGAGCATCCTAGGAGGAGAGTAAACACATCTTGGAGGCGTTTGGGCACAAGAGTGGTGAACACGGATTAGCCTGAGTCCTATCGGTGTGTAACTCTCTACTCTAGTTGTAGAGCGGCAAATGCCGAAATGCCGGTCACACGGCATTAGTAGCTACACGAGCGTGCGAGCGCACGTGTGGGGCTTCGATGCGATAGTTGAGGCCATCAGTAGTATTCTCGTGGGTTGGAAAGTGCTTGGGCCTCGATGGGCGAAGTGGGCCCAATGGGCTGTCGGCCCATATGAGTAAATTGCATGATTGGTTAGTATATGTTGAACTAGACCCGGTGGAAGTTATATACATGGCTAGATTTGTGCTAGGTGGGCCACACACGGCGTGTGGGCCCGAATGGGTCGAAATCGGGTTTTAGGCCCAATCGTCCGGTACAACCGGAAATGGTAGCTGAGTCGCTAGTGGCGGCATTAGGCCTTCGGAAAGGCCATTGCAGGTGTGAATTTACGAAAATACCCTTAGTAGGTAAAATTACGATTATACCCTTAGAGGTTGATTAGCATGATTATGTTGTTTAGTTTTGGCCGATTGTAGGGGAAGGCTTGATCTCGCATATCTCGGGTTGTGGCTGGCTAGCTCGAAAAGTGTTAAGGAATAGGGATCTAGTGCGTTAGATCTTGATCTACGGGATTTGATAGTCGCATTAGTAACGTGTGTGTAAACTAACACACTTCTTGCTTTGTATATGTTTGATAAACCGATTGGTTGGTAAAAGCGAAGCAGTATGGTTGAGTGATATGATACCCTATGGGGGGTATGTGCGGATTGTGTAAGTCCGTTTCATTATGAGTACTTGTTATTGATACATGATGTCATGATTTATGATGTATGTACTATGAGATGCAACGTTAAACATGTTTGCATGATTTGAATACTATACATGAGTTGGTATGATGATGGGTGATATGAGAGGAGGGGAAGTGATATTCGTGTCGAGCGGACACCGGTGGTTTGGTACCACATTGTGACTACGGTCACGAGGTTTGGCACCTCCGGAGGTTTGGCACCTCCGGAGGTTTGGCACCTCATGCGCCTCGCCCCGGTGGCTTTAGCACCACGGTGGGTTGGCCCCACGATTTACATTATGGGATTGCGCCGGTGATTTGGTATCACACGATGGGTTGGGCAAATCACTTGATTCGTGACTTCGATCACCGGTGATTTGGTATCACATTTGTGTCTTTGGGACACCGGTGGTTTGGCACCACAAGTATTGACGGATATTGTGACTTTAAGTCACCAGGTGGTTTGGCACCCCAAAGTGGTTTGGTACCACACGGGGTATAGAAAGGTGTTTGGAAGGCTAGGTGGGTGCATATCGTAACTTGTGCATGTTAAACCTGTTTATGATTGGTGTATGATGTTTTACTAAACCGGGAAAAGGGCTACACATGAGTCTTGGTGACTCACCTTTTTCCTTTTAACATTTTCGGTGATGCGTAAAGATGGACCGGGTTGGAGAGGACACAAGGTGGCCCATGCGAGAAGAAGATATTTGGATTATTTTAAGCATTTTTAATATTGAGTATTTTGTTTTAAGTATGGGTTGTAATAAGGGCTTTACTATTATTTTGGTATTATTCTAATTATGGCTTGATTAAACTGAACCACTATGTGAAGAGGATTTTATCTTAGCAACCTGCTTATTCAAAATAGTATTTAATAAAGTTTAAATTCAGACAATTTTATAACACTAAGGTTTTTCATATTACTTTAAATGGACATGGTTTTCAAAAGTTAACAAACTTTCATGATTATTCTAAGTCAAAAAGATTTTCAACCATCTTTCCGCATGATGACATAACGAGATCCGGCCAAGGCCCGTGGGTGGGGTTTGGGGTGTACTGATTTGGTATCGAGCCTGATTCAAAACTCGGCTTTGAGGGTTTTGGGCCCAAAAACATTTTCAAAATGGGATTTTCAAAAATAGGGGTTTTTATGAAATATTTTTGAGTTATTCAGTATGGCACTTTGTATCTCAGACCATGATCCACGGGTAAGTAACTCTACTTGATGAATTGATTTATATGTGAATATTATGGGCTTTTATGGGAACGTAGATTAGTGAACTAGGATCTGTTGAACCCTAGGACTAGTCTACTCAAACACATGTATAAGACTTAAGGCTACTAAACAAACTCATGAAGTAAGTCACGAGAGTTAAGGTGTGGCAACCACCATGACGCATGTCGAGGATTGGTATTCGATGAAGAGCTTGGTATTTAAGCGATCCTAGCGACTCACCTCCTCTTTACTCGAATCCTACAGTGCGTAGCTACGGTTCACCTTAACCAAGAAGACTAGTCCATAGGTTAAACCAAGTATTAAAACCCGAAAGGGATTAGCCTTCTTGTTTTAAAACCCTTAGTTTTAAAATTTTCAAACTTACCCTTTGGTTTGTAAACCCTAAATCGATTTTGAAAGACGTTTTCTCGATTTACCAAAATTTCCAAAATGCCCCTAGTGGTAAAATTACAAAAATGCCCTTGTATTGTAAAATTACGGTACTACCCTCAACTTACATTAAAATGATTTTACTTTGCAAAATACCAAAATCTCAAAATTTCAAAATGTTAAGATACTGGTATGGGAAATTACAAAAATACCCCTGTGTTGAAAATTACTAAAATGCCCACGACTTTCAAGATTTTCGGTTTAACTTCAATTTTAATAAAATTTCCTACTTTGCAAAAGTACACAAAAACGCTATTTTCAAGATACCTGATTTGAAAATTTACAAAATTACCCACGATGAACAAAATTACCAAAATGCCCTTGGTTTCTAAATTTTCATAATTCCTCGATTTTTACTAAAATGTTCTTACATT
Organism: Gossypium bickii; assembly: GCA_025503065.1. Taxonomy (NCBI): domain Eukaryota; kingdom Viridiplantae; phylum Streptophyta; class Magnoliopsida; order Malvales; family Malvaceae; genus Gossypium; species Gossypium bickii. Next base: position 89,852,503 of record CP106711.1, read on the forward strand.
ATGAAAATATCAAAAACTTCGCATTTTACAAATATCGAGATATCTGATTTGGGAAATTTACAAAAATGCCCTTAACGTCCCCAATTATTGAAATAACACGATTTACTGAAATTTTTGCAACACATCTGGTTTGAAAAACAAATTTTTCCAAGATGACCCCTAAGATTTTGTAAACTTTGAAATATCTTTAATTTGAAAACTATTTTCAAATTGACCTGAGTTATTAAGAAATACCCTATAGGAAAATGTCGAAATTACCCCCAGGTTGGGAATGCTCAAGAAAGTGACATGGATGGATGAATGTGTCTTTAGTGAAGTATGTGAATTTTTGAATTAGAACAGAGAACTTGAGATGAAACTTTGATTGCTCGAAAAACGACTTCGAAAACTGTTCATAAAATTTGCTCGTGGATAAAAGCGATGGAACAAAATTTCTAATGCATAAAACTTTTAATCAGATTAAATCGCGACGCTAGATATGAGTTCTAGGGGCGTGGTTGCCGCGGACGTGGTCAAGGTGGAATGATGACTTTATTAAGATCGAGTGCGCAAAGAAGAGCGTAGTGTGGTAGGTTAGGATGTGCGATTGTTAGTTAGTTGGAAATTTCGAGGACGAAATTTCTTTAAGGAGGGTAGATTTGTAACATCCCAAAATTGGGCCTAGGAGAATTGAGCCCAATGGGCCTTAGGCGTAGTAGCGTTTAAATTTTTGGAGAACAAGAGAAGCTAGTAGCAAGGTGGTGTGATGCCACTTAAGAGATAAGGGATGACGCCACAGGGGAAGGAAGGAGGTCCAAGGTTCAAGTCTTGGCTTTTGCATTTTGGTTTCTTTTTGCTTGGACCTTAGAATTTGGCCCATAGTTTATATTTAGTTGCGCATGGTTTAAGACACAAGAGGAGCTTGTGGCCAAGTGGCTAGCGGCGTGGATTATGTTGCAAGGAGCACAGGTTCGAATCTCATGAGAACCAAGGAGTATTTATTTTATGATTGGACAATGCAAGAGTTTTGATTGAATTTAAACTCTCTCTTGTGAAGGATCCCACATCGGAAAGACACAAAGAATGAAGGTGAAGAGCTAGCTATATAAGGAGCATCCTAGGAGGAGAGTAAACACATCTTGGAGGCGTTTGGGCACAAGAGTGGTCTGGCGCGGATTAGCCTGAGTCCTATCGGTGTGTAACTCTCTACTCTAGTTGTAGAAGCGGCAAATGCCGAAATGCCTGGCCACACGGCATTAGTAGTTACACTGAGCGTCGCGGCGCACGTGTGGGGCTTCACGCGATAGTTGAGGCCATCGTAGTATTCTCGTGGGTTGAAATTTGCTTGGGACTCGATGGGTGAAGTGGGCCCAATGGGCTGTCGGCCCATATGAGTAAATTGCATGATTGGTTAGTATATGTTGAACTAGACCGGTGGAAGTTATATACATGGCTAGATTTATGCTAGGTGGGCCACACGAGCGTGTGGGCCCGAATAGGCCGAAATCGGGTTTTAGGCCCAATCGTCCGGTACAACCGGAAATGGTAGCTGAGTCACTAGTGGCGGCATTAGGCCTTCGGAAAGGCCATTGCAGGTGTGAATTTACTTAAAATACCCTTAGTAGGTAAAATTACGATTATACCGCCCAGAGGTTGATTAGCATGATTATGTTGTTTAGTTTTGGCCGATTATAGGGAAGGCTTGATCTCGCATATCTCGGGTTGTGGCTAGTGCTCGAAAAGTGTTAAGGAATAGGGATCTAGTGCGTTAGATCTTGATCTACGGGATTTGATAGTCGCATTAGTAACCATGTGTGTAAACTAACACACTTCTTACTTTGTATATGTTTGATAAACCGATTGGTTGGTAAAACCAAAGCAGTATGGTTGAGTGATATGATACCCTATGGGGGTGTGTGCGGATTCGTGTAAGTCCGTTTCATTATGAGTCTTATTATTGATACATGATGTCATGATTTATGATGTATGTGCTATGAGATGCAACGTTAAACATGTTTGCATGATTTGAATACTATACATGAGTTGGTATGATGATGGGTGATATGAGAGGAGGGGAAGTGATATTCGTGTCGACGGACACGGTGGTTTGGTACCACATTGTGACTACGGTCACGGAGGTTTGGCACCTCGGAGGTTTGGCACCTCATAGCGTCTCGTCCCGGTGGCTTAGCACCACGAGTGGGTTGGCCCCACGATTTACATTATGGGATTGACGCCGGTGATTTGGTATCACACGATGGGTTGGCCCCGTCACTTGATTCGTGACCGGTCACCAAGTGATTTGGTATCACATTTGTGTCTTTGGGACACCAGTGGTTTGGCACCACAAGTATTGACGGATATTGTGACTTTAAGTCACCGGTGGTTTGGCACCACCGGCGGTTTGGTACCACACGGGGTAGAGAAAGGTGTTTGGAAGGCTAGGTGGGTGCATATCGTAACTTGTGCATGTTAAACCTGTTTATGATTGGTGTATGATGTTTTACTAAACCGGGAAAAAGGCTACTACCTGCTCGAGTCTTGGTGACTCACCTTTTTCCTTTAACATTTTCGGTGATGCGTAAAGATGGACCAGGGTTGGAGAGGACACAAGGTGGCCCATGCGAGAAGAAGATATTTGGATTATTTTAAGCATTTTTAATATTGAGTATTTTGTTTTAAGTATGGGTTGTAATAAGGGCTTTACTATTATTTTGGTATTATTCTAATTATGGCTTGATTAAACTGAACCACTATGTGAAGAGGATTTTATCTTAGCAACCTGCTTATTCAAAATAGTATTTAATAAAGTTTAAATTCAGACAATTTTATAACACTAAGGTTTTTCATATTACTTTAAATGGACATGGTTTTCAAAAGTTAACAAACTTTCATGATTATTCTAAGTCAAAAAGATTTTCAACCATCTTTCCGCAGTGACATAACCAGATCCGGTCAAGGCCCGTGGGCCGGGTTTGGGGGTGTTACAGGTTCAATGAATTGGACGGTACATGTGTAACATCCCGGTTTAGACCCTAGTTGGAACAGTGGTTTGAGACCACAAATCTGAGGTCGTAAAAATATTTTAATGATATTTTTTGTGTGAATTATATGTGATATAGTCTGTGTGAAAATTCTGTGTGATAATTTAATCGTTTATGTGTCGAATTAAGAGAAAGGATTAAATCGCGTAAAGAGTAAAAGCTGTGTGCTGATTTATAAATATCAAAGTGTTGATGTCTTTATATTTTGGAGGCCTTATATGGCAAATAAGCCATTTATGAGATAATGGTTGATTGAATGATAAATAACCTTAGTATAAAATTTGTCTTATATGTTTAATGGATGGATGAAATGGTAAAAGGTTTAATATGATCATATTAATGAAACAAATGAAAGAAAAGATAAATTTTATCATCTTTGCAAGTGCCAAAAATACATAAGAAAAGAAGGAAGAAAGGCTTGGAAAATTTCGGCTAGAATTTGACTTGATTGAGGTATGATTTTGAGTCGGTTTTTGATAATTTTTACGTTTTCGTAATCGTTGCTTTGTGCTTTACAAAACCCATGTTGTAATTTTATAAATTGATGATGTTTATATAATGTACCATTGATGAAATGAGGAGTTATGTGATGAGTGTTGGTGTTAAATGAAAGATATGTGTTTAATGAACATGTGTTGTTCTTGAAATTTTGATGAATTTAGCTAATTAGGGCTAAATTGTGAAAATAAAAAATTGAAGGGTTAAAATGTGAAATAAATGAAATGTGTGGATTTGTATAGGTATATGAAGAATTTGGCTAAGCACATGTATATTGAAATTTGGTGTATTTGATGATTTTGTGAATTAGGGACTAAAGTGTCAAAATGTGAAATTATGAGGGCTATTATGAAAAATGCCCTAAATTTGTGTATGTGGACTAAATTGAATGAAATGTGATTGAATGGATCGAATTTAAATGTGTATAGACCAAGAGAGAAGAGGTTCGGATCGAGATCGAGGCAAATATAATGTGCTTGATTAGTCGACCGTATCGATAGTCGACGTCCGAGGTAAGTTCGGATATAATACATGTTGTTATCATATGATTTTGTATTATGAAATGAATGTGTATATATGTATGAAATTGAGATGCTATGTGCAAGTTTATGTTAAGGGCACTAAGTGTGCGATATTAAAATTGAAACAGGAATGAGTATCACTGTGTGTGTGATGTTATAAAAGCTTTGGTTTATTGAATTGGCACTGAGTGTGCGTTACCGAGATAAGTCGATTGAGAGACTTGGGCACTAAGCGTGCGATGACTGATATATATCAACCGTGTATTAAGCACTGAGTGTGCGATTAAGCTGAATGAATATCAAATGATGATTAACAAGTATAATTGAGCATTGAATAGCTTGGAGATTGAATAACTATGTGTTTGCCGAGGTATGTATCGAACCTTTGTGGTTGATGAGTTTATAGATGATGTTATGGACGGACGAATGAGTATTTTAGTTATTGATAGTATGGTATAAGTACAAGAAGAATGATCTATGGGATGATTTGTATATGAATTGGTTAGATTTGATGATATAGTTGTATTTTATTTTGAACTTACTAAGCTTTATAAGCTTACTGTATGATTTGTTCCTCTGCTTTGCAGTGTTAGTAAAGCTAACTCGGATCAGGGGATCGTCAGCTTCTCAATCACACTATCAGCAATCTATTTTGGGGTATTTTGGAAAGATATATAGTTAAGATATGGCATGTATAGGCTAGTAATTTGAATCATGTTTGAGACTTGTAGTAGCCATGAGATGTGGCTAGATATGTGCTAGTTTTAGCATGAATGACTTGGTATATATATGTAATGCATCTTTTGGCATGGTTTGTGGTTTGAGAGGTTGACTTATGAATGGTAACTTGGTGTTGATAAAATGCTAATATGAATTAGTGATATTGAGAAGAGATGATGTTTGGTATTGATGTAATATGCTTGTGATGATATGAGTTTTAGTCTTTGATATTGACATGGTTGGAATTGGTATTGAATGCATGTTTTGAATGGCTATTTGGTATGTTTTTGGTTGCCATATATGCTTGATAAGTGTTGGTAAATGATGCTTATAGATTTGAACAATTTGGTTGGCATTTTGGCCTTGTAAATGGCCTATAATGTCACACGGTTGTGGCACACAGGCGTGCCTTAGATCGTGGGTAAATTGACAGGATGCAGCCTAAAATCACACGGCCACGACACGGGCATGTCATCTGGCCGTGGTGTGCAAGTCAGTAGCTAACATAAAAATACACGGCCTCGACACGGGTGTGCTTGGTGGCCGTGGAGGGGAAGTCAGTATATGACCTAAAAGTACACGGCCATGGAACACGGGCGTGCCTAATAACCATGTTGGTATAGTTAGTATATAGACATGGAAGGACACACAGGGGTGTCTAGAAGCCGAGGAGGGAACACGGTCTCCTCCAACGGGCGTGTCTCCCCTGTATTTTGGAAAAGTTTCAAATTTCATGAAATTTTGTATGTGTTTCAGTTTAGTCCTGACTCGGTTTATAAGCATGCTTAGGGTCTTGATGACTCATTTAAGGGACACTATGTTTGTAAATATATGCGAATAGTAATGATTGACTTTGTGTTGAAATTTTTGGACGTTAAAGTTTCCGTTCGATTGGTAATGCCTCTTAACCCTGTTCCGGCGACGATCTCGGGTTAGTGGTGTTACATTTTATTGGTGATACGAACCGGCTCGGGGTGAGTCGAAACGTATACGGGTTGCCCAATCGTCTACGAGGAGAAATTAAGCCTTTGGAAAATATGGATGAATTTGCGGAAGCTTTAATTGAATAAAATAGGAGATGGTTCGATTCGATGGAACAAAAATAAAATAAAAAAATAAAAATAGATAAAAGGATAATTTGATAAAATAAAAAAATAAAAATAGATAAAAGGATAATTTGATGGAGATGGATAAAGAACTTAAACGAGAAGCGATTCAACACTAAAGAGTGTCACCCCGGATTCTATAATGTTTAAGGTGGATAAATGGAATCGATGATGGAAATGGAAATACGAACTTAACTTAAGAAAGATTCAACACTATATAACAGTGTCACCCCGTTTCTTATATCGTTAAGGTGGAAAGATGAAGATAGGTTGATGAACGCCACACCAAACGAAATTGGTGATAAGTTCAACAAGTCGAAGATGCCACAAGCAAGCTTGATAAGTCTAACGAAACTTGTAGAAAACGAAGAGGAGATAAACTCACTCAAATGAACAAAAGTTCATAAAATTTCATTCATCAAAATTCTGTATCTTACAATTGAAAATTGACAAGCTATTTATAAGCCTAAGGTAACTTATTGTGGCTAAAACATCAACATAAAAAAATTAAAAATCAAATCCTAGCACAAATGCTCCTTAATTTGCCGTGGAAGCTTGGTTGTCCAACTATGGAAAAATAATTCCCACATGGTTACAATAACCATGGCATATTTAATTCTTTTAATCTCACTTTGGCCTTGCCATCCATGCACTTTGTCCATACATCCATTATCTTGATTAAAGAATTTCAAGACCCTATAATATTCCAATCATGCTCATGGATTTTTAAATTCCACATGCTCTCTACCATGTTCTTGCCGTCCATCCATAGATGAGTGTTTCATGGTGCTTGTATTATTTTATTCAATCCATAGCTTGTGCCATCCATGCTTGTTGTTTATTTAATTCAAGGCTCCCATTTATGCTTGCCGTCCACTATTTCCACAATCAACATTCCCACCATTAACACTTTTGATTATTTAATTCATCATGGGTTCCTTGCCTTAATTCACGCATGCTCCCTTGAACTCCCATGAAGTTGCACAAAAATTATTGTTTAAATTTCAGCCTCATACTTCCAATACCGCCCAAGCATAGTCATTTAAAAATCATTTCATGACTTTGCTTTGTATTATTTAATTCAAGCATGCTACCCATTTTCATGTTGCCGTTTGATGCTCCATTCACAAAGCACACATGCACATTTTCTTAATTATTTATTCCATAGTTTCCATGTGCCTTTTAATTCCACTTGAATTTGTTTGTCCATCTCAAGGTAGCCGTCCATCACCTTAGTGTTTGGCTTTCCTGCTCCACTCTATAATACTACCTGCAACACATTAAGTCAACTTATTAATTTATAAAATGAGCACATTACAATGGCAATTAGATATCAAACAAATTTGGCAGTCACTAATTAAATTAATTAGTGACACATATTTATTGACACAAACTAATGTACGAAAGAAAACAAACTAATTAAAACTTGGACAAATTAATTTAGTCAATAATTAAATTATTAGGCCGCATTAATTTGCTGTAGGAAATAATTAATTTGAGGATGCAATTTATTTAAAACAGTAAATTAAAACAATCAGCTCAATGAGTTGAGATGAGCTCGAGTGAGCTCGAATTGAACCCAAATGGACTAATCCGGTTCAATTGGAAATGCACCAAGGTGCAAATCAACTTTTTCAACACTTGGGGCATTTAATTCGCGCTTCGTCATTTTGTAAAATGTTGGTGCCCCGGGCGTGCTCGTATCAATTGGTATCAGAGCTACGGTTTAGTCGATTCTCGGACTAACATAGTGTGTATGAGTCTAGCTATACATGCCATATTTGAAATTGCGATAGTGTGACTAAATCTGACATTTGAAAATGTGTTTACATATAGTAATGGATCCCGATCGAGCAGTTGCTGACGATGTAGCAAGCAATGCGCCTGCTCCCGCTCAAGGGACAGCGCCGGCCACTTCAAGGCCGGATGATAGTGGTGAGGGAGGAGAGGCTAAGCAAGCCTTCTTTCGAATGATGAGCGAGTGGTTTACGGAGTTCATTCGTACGAATCCGACCGCTCCACAACCTCCACCCCTGCAAGTACCTGTTGTGCCTCGAGTTGTAGATTCGATCAGATTGAATAAGCCTCCTGTAGACAAGATTCGAAAATATAGGGCCGAAGAGTTTAGGGCCACATCAGAGGACGATGCTGAACGAGCCGAGTTTTGGCTTGAAAATACAATCAGAGTATTTGATGAGATGTCGTTGAACCCTGATGAGTGCATTAAGTGTGCAATTTCCTTGTTGAGAGACACAGCTTACAACTGATGGAAAACGTTGATATCTGTGGTTCCGAGAGAGAGAATCACCTGGGATTTCTTTCAAGATGAGTTCAGAAATAAGTATATCAGTCAACACTTCATTGATCAGACACATAAAGATTTTCTAGAATTGAAACAGGGTCGGTTGTCTGTTACTGAGTACGAGCGAAAATTCATAAATTGAGTCAATATACAAGAGAATGTGTCTCGACCGAAGCTACTATGTGTAAATATTTCATAGAGGGATTGAATGAAGACATCAAGTTATTGGTTGGAATACTCGATATTAATGAATTCGTTGTGTTAGTTGAAAGAGCGTGCAAAGCTGAAGAGCTCAGTAAGGAAAAGAAGAAAGCTGACTCAGAAGCTCGTGATGAACGAAAGAGATCAATGAATAAATCTTCCCAACCTTCTACTAAGAGATACAGAGATGCAAATAACTGTTCCAATGCTTCGTTTGGACATCCAAGTAGAGATTGTTTGAGACAAAGTACTGGTCCACGAATTCAAGCTCCGAATGAACCAAGTGTTGGCAGTGTTAAGAGTAACAAACCTGAGTGCAGACAGTGTGGAAAACGACATGTGGGAGAGTGTTGGGGCAAGTATAATAATAGAGTTTGTTATAAGTGTGGATCTCGAGACCATTTCATTCGAGATTGTCCGAAGATGGTTGAAGAAGAAAATGTTCAGAATGAAAAATCGAGTAATGTGACAGCTAGGGGTAGATCACCCAAAAGCACCAAAAATTTGAGTGAAAGTCAGAGATGGACAAATGACACAGCTATGAGATCAGAAGCGAGAGCACCTGCTCGAGCCTATGCTATACGTGCACGAGAGGAAGCATCATCTCCAGACGTCATCACTGGTACTTTCACTTTATTTGATATTGATGTTATTGCATTGATAGATCCGGGGTCAACTCATTCCTATGTGTGTATGAATTTAGTATTGAATAAGACTCTACCTATTGAGTCTACTGAATTCGTGATTAGAGTATCGAATCCTTTAGGCAAATGTGTCTTGGTGGATAAGGTGTGCAAGGATTGCCCATTGATGTTTTGTGATATATGTTTTCCGGTTAATTTGATGTTACTTCTGTTTGACGAATTTGACATAATTCTGGGTATGGATTGACTTACTCTACATAATGCCATCGTGAATTGTAAAAGAAAGAGTATTGAATTGAGAAGTCAGAATGGTGAGCTAGTTCGAATTGAATCTAGTGATATGAAAGGATTACCAGCTGTTGTATCTGCGATGAAAGCCATGAACTATGTGAGAAAGGGTTGTAAAGCTTATTTGGCATATGTGATAGATACAAAAGTATCGGAAAAGAAAGTAGAATCCGTGCCTGTGGTTTATGAGTTTCCAGATGTGTTTCCTGAAGAGCTGCCGGGATTACCTCCGATTCGAGAAGTAGAATTTGGTATCAAATTAGTGTCGGGGACTACTCCTATTTCTATAGCTCCGTATAGAATGGCACCAACAGAATTGAAAGAGCTAAAGTCGCAGTTGCAAGAGTTGACTGATAGAGGATTTGCACGACTGAGTTTCTCACCCTGGGGAGCTCCTGTGTTATTTGTGAAAAAGAAAGATGGAACTATAAGAATGTGTATTGATTATCGACAATTGAATAAAGTGATGATAAAGAACAAATATCCGTTGCCTCATATCGATGATTTGTTTGATCAGCTGAAGGGAGCTACAGTGTTTTCAAAGATAGATTTGAGATCTGGCTTCTATCAGTTGAGAGTTAAAGAATCTGATGTGTCGAAAACTGTTTTTAGAACAAGGTATGGACATTACGAAATCTTAGTGATGCCTTTTGGATTAACAAATGCTCCTACAGTGTTTATGAATCTGATGAATCAGATATTCAGACCGTTTTTGGATCGCTTTGTAGTGGTGTTCATTGATGATATTTTGATTTATTCGTGTGATGAGACGCAACATGCTGAACATTTGAGAATGGTGCTACAAACTCTACATGAGAAATAGTTGTATGCAAAGTTTAGCAAATGTGAATTTTAGTTGCGTGAGGTTGGTTTTCTGGGACATGTTATATCAGCTGCCGGGATACGAGTTGATCCGGGTAAAATCTCTACTATTTTGGAATGGAAACCTCTGAAAAGTGTGTCTGAAGTCCGTAGTTTTCTGGGACTAGTAGGATATTATAGACGATTTGTGAAAGGTTTTTCGATGATTGCGACTCCATTGACAAAGTTGTTACAGAAAAATGCTAGATTTGAGTGGTTAGAAAAGTGTTAGCAGAGTTTTGAGCAGTTGAAAGTGTTGTTAATAGAAGCACCAGTGTTGATTCAACCTAAGTCAGATAAAGAGTTCATAGTTTACAGTGATGCATCGTTGAATGGTTTGGGCTATGTGCTGATGCAAGAAGGGAAAGCCATTGCTTATGCTTTGAGACAGTTAAAGCCGCACGAAAAGAACTACCCAACGCATTATCTTGAACTGGCTGCGATTGTATTCGCATTGAAGATTTGGCGTTACTATCTATTTGGGGAAAAATGTCACATTTATACTGACCATAAGAGTTTAAAGTATTTGATGACTCAGAAAGATTTGAATTTACAACAGAGAAGATGGTTAGAGTTGTTAAAAGATTATGAACTTGTGATAGATTACCACCCGGGTAAAGCTAATGTTGTAGCTGATGCCTTGAGCCGAAAATCATTATATGCTTTGCGAGCTTTGAGTAATCAGATAGATCTGTGTGATGATAATGCGGTGGTAGCTGAATTGAAAGTAAAACCCTTGTTCTTACAACAGATTTGTGAGGCTCAGAAGAGTGATAATGAGTTGTTAGCAAAAAGAATTCAGTATGAATCAGATGCTGTATCGGAATTTCGAGTTGATAGTGATGATTGTTTGAGATTCAGAGATCGAATTTGTGTTCCGAGAAATTCGGGGTTTATTTGAAGATTTTGTTCAAGCTCATAATAGTCATTTGATTTGTACACCACAGGAGTACAAAGATGTATAATGATCTCAAGTCGTTTCTATTGGTGGCATGGCATGAAAAGAGATATTTCTGACTTTGTGTCGAAATGCTTAGTTTGTCAGCAAGTCAAAGCTAAACATCAGGTTCCATCTGGTTTATTACAACCGATTATGATTCCTGAGTGGAAATGGGAAAGAATCACGATGGACTTTGTGTCGAGATTACCCTTATCTCCGAGAAAGAAAGATGCAATCTGGGTGGTGGTTGACAGATTGACGAAATCAGCTCATTTTGTTCCGGTGAGAACCGATTATTCTTTAGATAAATTAGTTGAATTTTATATCGATGAAATTGTGAGATTGCACAGAGTACCATTGTCTATAGTGTCTGATAGAGATCCGAGATTTACCTCGCGATTTTGGAAGAAATTGCAAGATGCTTTAGGAACGAAATTGCATTTCAGTACTGCTTTTCATCCGCAAACAGATAGTCAATCCGAGCGAATCAATCAGATTCTCGAAGACATGCTGAGATGTTGCATACTTGAATTTGACAATACATGGGAAAAGCACTTATCCTTGATTGAGTTTGCGTATAACAACAGTTTTCAATCTAGTATTAAAATGGCACCATATGAGGCTCTTTACGGTCGGAAGTGTCAAACTCTATTGTATTGGACTGAGCTGAGTGAGAATAAGATTCACGGGGTTGATTTGATAAAAGAAACCGAACAAAAAGTGAAGATAATTCGTAACAGTTTAAAAGCAGCCTCAGATCGTTAGAAATCTTATGCAGATTTGAAACGAAAAGATATTGAGCTTGAGGTTGGTGACAAAGTGTTTTTGAAAGTATCTCCGTGGAAGAAAATACTTCGATTTGGCCGAAAGGGCAAGCTGAGTTCGAGGTTCATCGGACCGTACGGGATCATTGAACGAGTTGGGCCAGTTGCTTATAGATTAAGATTTCCATCTGAGTTAGAAAAGATTCATAACGTGTTTCATGTGTCAATGATTCGACAGTACAGATCAGACCCGTCTCATGTGATTGCTCCTATTGAGGTTGAAATTCAGTCAGACTTGTCATATAGTGAAGAACCGATTTGAATCTTGGCACAAGAGATTAAAGAGTTGAGAAACAAAAGAATTTCCTTAGTGAAAGTATTATGGCACAAACACAGGATTGAAGATGCTACGTGGGAATTTGAAAATGTTCTGAGAGAGCAATATCCGCACCTATTCACTGGTAAGATTTTTGGGGACGAAAATCCCTAAGGGGGAGAGTTGTAACATCCCGGTTTAGACCCTAGTTGGAACAGTGGTACGAGACCACAAATCCGAGGTCATAAAAATATTTTAATGATATTTTCTGTGTGAATTATATGTGATATAGTCTGTGTGATAATTTAATCGTTTATGTGTCGAATTAAGAGACAGGATTAAATCACATAAAGAGTGTCGTAACCATTTTTGAAAACAAAACGGGAATTGACTTTAAAAATAGAGAGTCGCCACCGATCTTTGTTAGGTGTGATCGGATCACCTCTGTTTTAATAAAACATTTTGATTTACTAAAACAATATTTCTGGTCTACGAAAATTTGAGAAAACGAGTTCGGGAATTGGTTACGTGCGAGGAAGGGTTAGCACCCTCGTCACATCCAAAATTGGTACCACATTGATTAATTAACGTCCCGATGTCGAATGTTTGAAAATTCTAAAAGAATTTAAGAATCTGATCTATTTTGGAAACGTTTGAATTTTCTCGAATTGAACCTCCAGATTTTCTTGTTCCGAATGAATAAAATATCACATCCAGTACGTAGGACACGATGATTTTAATCTTCGAATCTAGGATCTTCTCTTAATTCTCGAGACTCATGCATAAAATTATCAAAAGGATATTCGATCTTTGGTGAGGCGAGAGAACCGAAACCCAACACATAAGGCACGATCTCTCGAATTTCCAAATATAGAATATTGCCTTATTTGAAAACTTTTTAATCTTAGATGAAATTCATAAAGATTTTAGGTTACGTCCAACAAAATTTAACAAATATATATACATGACATGAATTTGGCGTAGCAACAACATAATATACATGATATATAACATTGGAATTATTAACACAAAATATCAACGTGCATGAATAATAAGAGTAACAACAATGACAGATCAATAAAATGAATGATAGTAATGATGACAATAATAATATAATAATAATAATAATAGTAATAAATAATATAATGATAATATAAAAATAAAATACAATGATAATGATACGAAATGTATACAATATAATAATAATAATAATATGGAAAATAAACAAAATAGCCATGCAATTAAAAAAATAGGACTAATCGAAGTCAAAATGAGATTTAAAGGTTAAAATAGTGATAAAGCAAAATGAAAAAGGGATTATGGACTAAAACGCAATACGCGCCACACAGGCGGGGCTAATCAAGCAATTTAGCTCTGCTTCTGAAACGCACATTTTGGCAATGGACTAAATTTAAACTTCAATGAAATAATGAGGTAAAATTAAAAAAACTGAAATGTTGCATTTGGCTGAAATCGATGCACTGAAAAAAGAGAGGGGGTCATTGCGCAAATATCCCCTTGAAGGGATATCTTGTGATAACTCTGTAAGAAACGCCCGTTTGGTGTAATGGTTGTAAAACCATTTTTATTCCCCATAAATCAGATTTTTTCTTAACCCTAAAACATTTTTTGACAAAAATGGCAGCCCCCCCTTTTTTTCGTTTCAGAAACGGAAGCAGAGAGAGTTTCCTTTCTTCCTCGTTCGTACCCGACGGTCGGGTCTTTACCACCATTCACCACACCACCGCATATTTGGTGGCCAAGGTCGCGCGGGGAGGAGCCCTTTGGCCCCGAAACGGAGGGGGAAGACCTCGGGTGGCCCTTTTTCTGACCAAACTCCAACGATGGAGAGGGATCCCTCTGATACCGTGGTCACTAAGGCTCAAGTAACCTTTTTTCCCTCTTTTCTTTGATTTTGTTTTTGATTCAAAAATAAAACAGAAAAATCAAATGATGAATCGGCCGAAATCCATAGAAAAGGGGGTGAAATCAACCTTTAAATGCTACTGACCTGTTGTTTTTTTTCTTTTATTTTTGATTGAAAGTTTTTTCTTCTTTTTGTATTCTGTTCATCAAAATATCGGAGGAAGAACCCCCTCTACATCGTCTCATTCGGTTTTTTATAACCGAGATTGAAGAGAAAGCGAAGAACAATAAAATATACAATATCTTTCTTTATTGTTGCCTCTGTTTCGTTGTCGTTTTCTTCTTTGTTGTTTGTGTTGTTGCAGGTCATCGGCAGGGGATGGGCGACGACATGCGGGGTGTTGGTCGAGGCCTGGGAAGGGGCGTCCGAGGCTTGCGACGGGGTCAGTGCGCACCTGGGGTCGCGAGCTTCATCCGTCAAGGGCGTGGGCACCAGAGCCGAGACGCGTGGTGGCCGAAACGAGGCAAGGCACGCGTGTGCGGGAAACTGGAGCAGCGCGCGTGGCGCGTGTGGGGCAACCGAGGGGTCGAAAAGGCGCGTGGCGGCGGTGGCAAAGCAGAACCCTAGGGTTTCTGTTTAGTTTGGTTTTGGGGCCATATTGGGCCATTTAGGCTTTGGGCCATTGGGCCTCTATAATTGGGTTAGGGTTGGTTTTTGGTCTTAGGGTTATTATTTGGGCTTTGTAATTCCTGAATTGGGTTTAAAATTGGTCTGTAAAAGACTGGTCTGTACCACCTGGCATTGTTTTAATTTTGTTTTGGACCTGTTTTAGTTGGGCTGTATCGGGTAGGGTTTGTTATGTATTTTCGGGTTTACTTTGCAAATGGTTTTAAGGGTATATTGGGCCGCTTAGGTTTTGGGCCATTTCGGGCCTATCTTGGGCTAATTGTCATGTTATTTCTTTTGGACTGTTTGTGTTTTTCTGATTTGGGATTTGAGCCCTTTTGTAAATGGACATTTATATGGATTGGTTTCATTTATTGGATTTTGGTTTTATTACTAATTTTGTTTTTCTTGTTGGGTTCATTTTCGATGGGCCTCGGTTGCTTCGGTCAGGCCCGGGCCAAAAATTGGTTATTACAGCTGCCCCTCTTTGCTCATTGTTGTAAAAAATTAGTTATTACAGCTACCCCTCTTTGCTCATTATCGTAAAACGAGAATAGAGCAAAGACAATAGAAGAACCAATTTTGCCCGGTCTTAACCAAGCCTTGACTTATTGGTCCTCATCTTCCTCAGATGTCTTCAACCCTGTTGCTTTGACCTATTCCACTGCTATTTCCGAGAGATATGACCTGTAGCTTCAATTTGCTCTCGTCCAGTCTTCTTTCCTCAATCTCCTCCGCTGGGACTTCAAAGAAATACGGACTGATCTTCATTGCGAACTCGAGAAGAAAGGATTTGTAGCCTCCGCCTACTCCGCCGGGATGTTAGCTCAGAGAGGCATGACTTATCGGTCCTCCTCTCCCTTAAACATCTTCAAACTCTACTGTAGCCTGTTGCTTTGATCCACTCCACCGCTGCTTCTGCGAGACATGACCCGTGACTTCAATTCACTTTTCCTCGATCTTGTTCATTCTTTAACTCGCTCCAGTATGACTTCATGACACGAAGAAATTTGTAGCTTCAATCTACCAAATGCTCTACTGGGACTTTGAGGAAATAAATCTGAACTTTTCGAACTGCTTCCTTGTTCTCGTAACATGAACTGACTCTCTCTTTTTTTTCTTTTTTTTTTGAAAAACGAGAATTGAGAAACAGAAAATAGAAATTGAAAATTCCTCAGTGTGTGTGACCCGAGGCCTAACTCATCTTTCGCATTATGAGTTGGTTTTAACGGAAATTAAAAGACAGGAATTCAAAGACGGAAATTAAATACCTCAGCGTGTTCCAGGGCTCAACTCACCTCTCGTTTTATGAGTTGATTTTTTGAACAGAAATTTAAAGGTAGAATTTAAATACCTCGGCATGCCCCGAGGCTCAACTCAACTCACGCATTATGAGTTGATTTTTTGAACAGAAATTTAAAGGCAGAATTTAAATACCTCGGCGTGCCCCGAGGCTCAACTCACCTCACGTATTATGAGTTGATTTTTGAACAGAAATTTAAAGGCAGAATTTAAATACCTCGGCGTGCCCCGAGGCTCAACTCACCTCACGTATTATGAGTTGATTTTTGAACAGAAATTTAAAGACAGAAATTAAATACCTCGGCGTGCCCCGAGGCCCAACTCACCTCTCGTATTATGAGTTAATTTTTGAACAAAAATTTAAAGACAGAAATTAAATACCTCGGCATGCCCCGAGGCCCAACTCACCTCTCGTATTATGAGTTGATTTTTGAATAGAAATTTAAAGATAGAAATTAAATACCTCGGCGTGCCCCGAGGCCCAACTCACCTCTCATATTATAAGTTGATTTTTGAACAGAAATTTAAAGACAGAAATTAAATACCTCGACGTGCCCCGAGGCCCAACTCACCTCTCGTATTATGAGTTGATTTTTGAATAGAAATTTAAAGACATAAATTAAAAATACCTTGGTCTGCTTCGCTTGGGAAGGCAAGATCTGTTATCTTCGATCTGCTTCGCTTAGGAAGGCAAGATCTCTTTTCAATCTGCTTCACTTAGGAAGGCAAAACCTTTCGTATTGTAAGTTGGTATTTTGAAAAACAGCAATTGAAATGCATCATCTGGTGGAACTCGATGTCTTCTTTCTCCTCGATTTGGTACAACTATCATCAGATTTCCTCGCTTTATGGGTGTACCTGTATGTGTCATGCGTGATGCTATCATGGTATGCGCGTGTTTGTCTTAAATGCTTTTATGCCTACATGATTATGCCATGCGCCTTGGGTTTGTTTGTCATGCATCTCTTTTTCGTCACGACTTTCACGATGACCTGTATTCATTGTTTCGTGCCCGTCCTCGAATTTTATGAGTGATCTGCGTTTCGCGTATGTCACCCTTTTGCCCCCTGCAACTTCAGGGCTCATCTCATTCTGACCTGAAGGTATAGGTTTTGAATATCTTCCATTCAACCCACTGCGACTCTAAATCACAGGGCTTGTCTCTTATTCAGCCTACCCTCTTGTTATTCAAAGGTACAGGATCTGTATCAGCTTCCTTCTAATCGATCACTCTTTAGGTGATCCAACCAGATGTATAGGCGTGATGCTCGCATGAATGCAGAGTGTCATTTCCTTTCGAGAATGATTCTGGTTTTGCACTTTGGTTAACAATGCCCGCTTTCCGTTAGGATTGTGTCACTGGCACGGTACCTTGTCGTTTTTTCAATCACCTTAATTTGGACTCAGATATTTCCAACCCTTAAGCTCGGTGAATCTTAAGCAATAATCCTGTTTCAGACTCCTGTATTGTTTTAGAGTTTTCCAGAGTAATATGTGAAACTCCTTTCATGAAAGTATTATTAATCCAATAATCGTTATTTCAATGCAAAATGCTCAAAAAAAAGGGGTCATAATGATGGATGAAATGGAGATTTATTGGAAGCGTAGCTCGAAACAAACAAGTTAATCAAAGCTAGCAACTGCAATGAAGACGCAAGTTTATTTAGAGTGTAGTTTAAAAAGACCAAGATAGCAGACTCAAAATAGGTAAAATGGAAATTAGGTGCCCCAGATATCGCGGCTTGAGCTTCTCTGTTCAAACTTCTTGAGGACCGTTCTAAAATTAATATGTGTTTAGGGGATCCGGAGTACTTTGTAGATGTCCCAAGGCGCAACATTCCTCTTCATTGTTACTTCAAGCGTAGCAAGACTACTGTATGCCCCATTTTTATCAAAATTTGAGCTACCCTTTTTGGGTTTTCAACTCAAACCCACCTTTGGTCTCAAAGCGCCCTTTGCGGGTTTTCACTTTGGCCTCTCCTTTTTCTTCTTTTTTCTTTCCCCTCATTCTTTTTTTTTGTTGTTTTTTTGTTTTTTTTTTGTTGTTTTTTTTTTGAATTCACTGGCAATCTCAGACAGTATCCTTGTTTCCCTAGAACGCACCTTCTTTGCTGCCTGAGGTCCTTCCTGGCTTGGCATCCTCTTTCTTCTGAAGTCCTTGTTGCATGGGAAAGGATCTTCTTCAAAGCCCTATCATGAAATTTTCTAAGGCGATCCTTTTTGTCGTAAACTCGCTTCCTCTGATCGTGACAGATATCTCTCAACATTTTCTTTTCAAATTCACTTGATCACATCGGGGTTGGATTCATTCCACCTCGTCCAATTTTGGTTCAGCCTGTGCCTGGGGAAAGAGGATTCTGACTTCACGAGGGAAACGCCATCTCAGCAAAGGTCCTAACAGAAGTTTAACGATCAAAAAAGGGTAAACGCGACTTCTATATGCCAATATTCACAAGTTTAGGTCATCTTCCTAACAATCGTTTTTGTTGCCCCCTCTCTTTTTTTTTTTTTTTTTGTTGTTGTTGTTTTTTTTTTTTTTACACCATGACATGGCACTTGATCTTTGAAATGACCGCAAACTTTTGACATTGTGCGGTTAGATATGATCTTTTCGCCCTTTGTTAATATTTTTTCCTTTTTTTTTTATGACCATCGACTTTGTAATATTGGCATATGAAGCGACCTTTACCCTCTCAGTGGGGTAACCCGCGACCATGAACATGAAACAATGTTGGCTAAAGCTTTTGAGGAGACTGGCTTGATAACGTCCCTGCCCCATGTGTAGACAAGGAAGAGGCACATAAGTTCTACCCTCCTCTATTTGGCGTTTGATGCAATCTTCCTTTCTGGGTAGACCAGTAGCTCGAACCTCTTGATTGGCTTAGTCAGGGTAGACCCATCAGCGTGTGATCTTCAGATGTCCTTATGGACCCCTTTTTTTGTTTTTTGTTTTTTTTTTATGACTTCCTTAGCTTTGACAGCATACTCGTACCTTGGTAGTCCCGACGTGATCATATGAAAATATCTTTGAACTCTTGGAGATAATTCAATGATTCCGTGCCTCGTCCTGCGGCAAGCTAAGCTTCCATCTTCATCTCATTTGTTAGCTCGTATTGTCCGCTGACACTTCGTAGGGTAGGATCTATCATTCTTACCAAGTTCAGAAATAAGTTGCAACCTCTGTCATCTTCCAAGTTCTTAGATCTCTCTAAGCACATATCTCCTTAAAATGGAGTCAGTAACAGCGTCGCTCATGTCATTGATATCTGGGACCCCATTGTGGGTATGAAGGCAAAAATCCAAAGAATAAATGATTCTAAGGATGATTATTCGCATGATGTAGTCATGAATAAAAAATGAAAAAATCTACAGAATAAAATGAAAATGTTTACTTAGGACGATGCATTTAATTGAAATAAAAATTCCGGAAACAAGCTTATTTCACAAAAGGACTCTTATTGCCTCTAAACTTTAAAGCAAAAAGCGTGTTTTAAACATTACTCTAGGTTAGCTAAAATACAAGGATACCTTCGCAGTCTCATTGTTCAAAACAAACCCGAGAGGGCAAGGGCGTATCATTGAAACTTCTTTAATTGCATCATCCCTTTTGTCACTGCGCAAACGTTCCCTTCAAGGTAGTTAGGGAGCGAATTTCCAGCCGTATTGCCAGTACCGTCAAATTGTAAAATCCCTGCATCAATAAGACCCCGAACCCTTCTCTTAAAAGATATACAATTTTCTGTAGAATGCCCCTGGTTCCCAGCGTGATACATGCAACTAGCATTAGGGTCATACCATTTTGGGTATGAAGGCTTCAATGGTGCCATATAATGTGGCGATATTAATTGTTTTTCCAATAATTTCAGGCACAGTTCTCCATATGACACAGGGATAGGGGTGAGTCGAGGTTTTTCCAGATTGGGTCTCGTCGGTCTTTGTTCGTTTTTGAGTTGGTTTGGAGCAGGCGTGTTATTAGGCGGGAACATGGTGAATGGTCTTTGGTCATCCCTACTCGTACCACCCATTTCCTTTTCCTTTTCCTTAGGGAACTTCAATGTCCGCTCCCTCCTTTCTTTTGCCTCTGCTTGAACCACTGGTTTAGTCTGACCCTCCTCAGGGTTAAAACATGAGCCCGTCGAGAAATCCAGCGGGGTCGAGGTATTAGTCTGATATTGGGGCCTGATAGTGATGGGTCCCCCATGCGACTGCGCGACTGGTTGAGTTGGGATATTTATCGGGGAATAGACAATTTCTTCATATTCCTCCACATTGTTGACCACTTGGCCCCTCCTTGTTTCAAATCCTCCCACTA
Source organism: Gossypium bickii (assembly GCA_025503065.1). Taxonomy (NCBI): domain Eukaryota; kingdom Viridiplantae; phylum Streptophyta; class Magnoliopsida; order Malvales; family Malvaceae; genus Gossypium; species Gossypium bickii. Next base: position 89,872,834 of record CP106711.1, read on the forward strand.
ATAGCTGGGTCAGATAGCATATCATATTCTCTCGGAACTCTCGCATTTGCTCTCGCATCTCTCATTGAATTCTGGTTGATTGCTCTTGCATCTGTTGTTGAATTCTGATTGATTGCCCTTGCATCTGTTGTTGAATTCTGGTTGATTGCTCTTGCATCTGTTGTTGAATTCTGATCAATTGCTCTTGGATCAATATTTGTCTTTCCTCTAATCTCTCCAACCTTTGTTCCATGTTTTCTAGGTTAATGAAATAATTTCACCTAATTAGAGTCTTTCAACAAATTCTAATGCATGTGATACGATGTAATGCAAATGCATGCAATGCAAATGCATGGCATGAATGCAAAAAGAAAGAGAGGCGTTGATCATGATTTCAATTCCATTAGAAGAAATTTTCCCAGAAATACGTTTCTTTACATTAAAATGGATTACATAGACGGCCGTGTCCTCATAGTCCAGGTGAAAACACCAATCCTCTCTTTCGTGTCGGGAGTTTGTGATTGTGTCCCATGTACTTTCTCAATAGACGTCTCTTCTAATTCCTTGTTGTTTGGTCCAGGTCGTACCTCGCCATTCGCTTAACTTCTGTGATACTCGTAATCCTCCGATGCCTCTCGAACAATCCTTGTCGGCTTAAACCTTCAGGTAAATCCTATTCTTCGTATCCGGATGTTTATGGATGTATCTTTTGAACTTTCTCAATAAGAGTCTCTTCTAGCTCTTTGTTGCTTGGTCCAGGTTGATCTTTTGATGACCCCCCAGACAATCTCTGTAGGCTTTGAATCTTCAGGCAAGACCTACTTTCGTTGTTACCTAGACTATGCTCGGACGACCGTATTATAGTCCACTTCATCAAGTAACACATTTCCTTATGACAGACTCTCCTATTCAGCAATCGAATATGAATCAACACCCCCTTTCTATGATGATGCAATGTAATGCGAATGCATGGATGCAAAGAGGCATCGATTTAGATTCAACTTCATTTAGAAAACTTTTTAGAAAACAAAGCCCTTTACATAAAATAGATTATAAATATGGCTTCGTTTCTCGAGCAAACGAAGCTAATTCTTGACCCCTGTCTGATACTAGCTCGTACTTCACACTTAGTATGTCGGCCCGAACTGCCAAAGTTTACAAATATTCGGCCCCCTCCCAGACTTGAGTCGTAGTTTCGTCCGTAAGGTAGTCCCAGTCCCTGACTTGACTCTGAGAATGATGAAGTCGTTCCTTCCCACACTCCTCATTTGCTTCAAGAAGCTCTACCTTAAGTTTACTATGTGCTCCAACTCTTCTATTCTTTTCTTCACTGCCTCAATTTTCTCTAAATTGACTCTCAACTCAGCCACAGAATTGCGATTTCTATACTGATAAAGTGTTTTTTTTAAGCTCCACTGCTCTAGCCTTTAATTTCTCTTTGTCGCTTTGGCCTCTAGTAGGCCTCTTTCTACAACCTCTCTTTGAGCCCGAGCCTCTTGGAATTTTCTCTTCCATCGATCGGCCTTGAGATATTATCGTTGATTCTTCTACTGATCCATCTGTTATATTTGGGAGTACTATTTGATCCTACGGTCGACCTTTTATTCGGTAAACTTGGTTCTAAACGGTAGAAATTTCTTTGACTCTTTTCTCATAGTTTTCTCCTTTATACAGGAACTCACATTGTGCTAGGCCATGTGTCGCTGATATAAATTGCCTCGACCCGTGTTGTCTTAACACCAGTAAAGGAGCATAACTAGTGGCTCCCTAAATTCCGAGCAAAGGGACCCAGTCGAAATTCCCATATTAAAACGGAATCTCGTCGGGTAAAAATCAAAGAGCTCTCCATTCGATCCGCCTCCTGAAGATTCTGAAGAAGTGCTATCCAATTCTCTTCTGATACGACATCTCTTCTTGGCACTTCTATCGTTTCTTTCACGTGGAATAGTCTCTTCTTGACACTTCTGCTATCTCTTTCAACGGGGAATAGTTATCTGTAAAGATCTAACAAGAAACTTCATCCACCTTCCAAAAGTAGCTGTGAAACCAAACCATGAACAGTTGCGCGCACCCCGCAAACCTGCCTTTTCTGGATCTTTTACATGAATTTAATTATCTGAAAGCCTTAGCCAAGATTGCAGGAACTGGTATAACTCCCTAACTGAGTTGGGCGAAGAAATCTGTGATAGCTTCTTCTACACGTCCTAATGCTCTAGGGAATAATATTGACCCGTAGATGCTCAGTGCAAAAACGCGACTCTTTCACTTAAATCAAGATGGGTTAAAATCAAATCTCTCAAGTTCTTCCATGGGATACACTTACGCTTACCCTTTTGCTTGATCCTGATTGTGATTTATTGCTCACTCATTCCCGTAATGCTCATTAATTTCTTCTAAAAGGCTGGGACATAGGCTGCTCTTAAATATGTTCTATCAACCTGAGTCGTCGGGCAGTGCAGTAGACTGTGTATCCTCCTATGGTGGGTATCAAATCCACTTTTCCAAAAGTGAAGCGATTATACGTGGGGTTCTAAAACTGAGTGATAAGTCAGAATAACTGTTCATCTACCTTGACGTCGAGCAAGTGCGGCAAATCTCCATAACTATGGCGGAATGAACTATTTGTCTCATCATTTCGTTGATCCCACATAGCTTTTAACTCGTGAAGATTATTGTACGCCACACTAATACGAGTGTAGTCCCCTAATTCTGACACATGCCCAGCCGCTAGACTATCTCCCTTTTCTAGTTATATTGTCTCTGACCAAATTTGGATTGCCGCATTACCTTCCACTTTATCAAGAAAATTGTTTTCCATGGCAAACTTTCTATTTTAGCAATCGAACCCGAATCAATGCCTCTTAAATATGAAAAATGCATGCAATACAATCAAAATGAGAGAAAACACGTTAGTGTAAGAGAAATAAACAAACGCAAAACAAACGTCAGTGCAGGAGAAATGACGAACATAAAACACCTATCGAGGTGACCTCTAGGGGTTTAGCGTAGCTCTATCTAGGGTAGGCTCTTAAGGCTCGCTATATGAGGTTTGGTTCTAAGGTAAGGGAACCCGAACCAAAAGATTCCTCGATCCTCACCCATTATAGGCTCATATAGACCGAGTTCAGTTCAGGGGAATACATTTCCCTATGGCTGCACGGAGATAAAAATCTCATGAAGACATAGGTACGGATGTATCTCGGAAGCGATCCACTATCTTGCACAGAGGTAAAAACCTCACGAAAGAGTAGCTTCTCACTCCCACTTAAGGGTGTGACTGCAATGGTCATGCAATGCAATGCCAAGGTATTTCACGAGACTTGACACTGTCGCACAAGCAAACGCATCAAAGAGAAACATGATTTTTCAAAACAATTTTCCAATTTTTCGACAAGAGGACAAAACTCAATCAGTTTACGGCCTGACTCTCAACATCCCCAGTGGAGTCGCCAAGCTGTCGTAACCATTTTTGAAAACAAAACGGGAATCGACTTTGAAAATAGGGAGTCGCCACCGATCTTTGTTAGGTGTGATCGGATCACCTTTGTTTTAATAAAACATTTTGATTTACTAAAACAATATTTCTGGTCTACGAAAATTTGAGAAAACGAGTTCGAGAATCGGTTACGTGCGAAGAAGGGTTAGCACCCTCGTCACGTCCAAAATTGGTACCACATTGATTAGTTAACGTCCCGATGTCGAAAGTTCAAAAATTCTAAAAGAATTTAAGAATCTGATCTCTTTTGCAAACGTTTGAATTTTCTCGAATTGAACCTCAAGATTTTCTTATTCTGAATGAATAAAATATCACATCCAGTACGTAGGACACGATGATTTTAATCTTCGAATCCAGGATCTTCTCTTAATTCTCGAGACTCATGCATAAAATTATCAAAAGGATATTCGATCTTTGGTGAGGCGAGAGAACCGAAACCCAACACATAGGGCACGATCTCTCGAATTTCCAAATATAGAATATTGCCTTATTTGAAAACTTTTTAATCTTAGATGAAATTCATAAAGATTTTAGGTTACGCCCAACAAAATTTAACAAATATATATATTACATGAATTTGGCGTAGCAACAACATAATATACATGATATATAACATTGGAATTATTAACACAAAATATCAACGTGCATGAATAATAAGAGTAACAACAATGATAGATCAATAAAATGAATGATAGTAATGATGACAATAATAATATAATAATAATAATAGTAATAAATAATATAATAATAATATAAAAATAAAATACAATGATAGTGATATGAAATGTATACAATATAATAATAATAATAATAATAGTAATAATTATAATATGGAAAATAAACAAAATAGCCATGCAATTAAAAAAAATAGGACTAATCGAAGTCAAAATGAGATTTAAAGGTTAAAATAGTGATAAAGCAAAATGAAAAAGGGATTATGGACTAAAACCCAATACGCGCCACACAGGAGGGGCTAATCAAGCAATTTAGCTCTGCTTCTGAAACGCACATTTTGGCAATGGACTAAATTTAAACTTCAATGAAATAATGAGGTAAAATTAAAAAAACTGAAATGTTGCATTTGGCTGAAATCGATGCACTGAAAAAAGAGAGGGGGTCATTGCGCAAATATCCCCTTGAAGGGATATGCGCAGTAACTCCTGTAAGAAACGGCGCCGTTTGGTGTAATGGTTGTAAAACCATTTTTATTCCCCATAAATCAGATTTTTTCTTAACCTTAAAACATTTTTTGACAAAAATGGCAAATTTCTCTTTTTTTTCGTTTTGTAAAGAGCAGAGAGAGTTTCCTTTCTTCCTTGTTCGTACCCGACGGTCGGGTCTTTCCCACCATTCGCCGCACCACCGCATATTTGGTGGCCAAGGTCGTGCGGGGAGGAGCCCTTTGGCCCCGAAACGGAGGGGGAAGACCTCGGGTGGCCCTTTTTCTGACCAAACTCCGACGATGGAGAGGGATCCCTCTGATACCGTGGTCACTAAGGCTCAGGTAACCTTTTTTCCCTCTTTTCTTTGATTTTGTTTTTGATTCGAAAATAAAATAGAAAACTCAAATGATGAATCGGCCGAAATCCATAGAAAAGGGGGTGAAATCAACCTTTAAATGCTACTGGCCTGTTGTTTTTTTTCTTTTATTTTTGATTGAAAGTTTTTTCTTCTTTTTGTATTCTGTTCATCAAAATATCGGAGGAAGAACCCCCTCTACATCGTCTCATTCGGTTTTTTATAACCGAGATTGAAGAGAAAGCGAAGAACAATAAAATATACAATATCTTTCTTTATTGTTGCCTCTGTTTCGTTGTCGTTTTCTTCTTTGTTGTTTGTGTTGTTGCAGGTCATCGGCAGGGGATGGGCGACGACATGCGGGGTCGCGAGCTTCATCCGTCAGGGGCGTGGGCACCAGAACCGAGGCGCGTGGTGGCCTAAATGAGGCAAGGCGCGCGTGTGTGGGGAACTGGAGCGGCGCGCGTGGCGCGTGTGGGGCAACCGAGGGGTCGGAAAGGGCGCGTGGCGGCGGTGGGAAAGCAGAACCCTAGGGTTTCTGTTTAGTTCGGTTTTGGGGCCATATTGGGCCGTTTAGGCTTTGGGCCATTGGGCCTCTGTAATTGGGTTAGGGTTGGTTTTTGGTCTTAGGGTTATTATTTGGGCTTTGTAATTCCTGAATTTGGTTTAAAATTGGTCTGTAAAAGACTGGTCTGTACCATCTGGCTTTGTTTTAATTTTGTTTTGGACCTGTTTTAGTTGGGTGTATCGGGTAGGGTTTGTTATGTATTTTCGAGTTTACTTTGCAAATGGTTTTAAGGGTATATTGGGCCGCTTAGGTTTTGGGCCATTTCGGGCCTATTTTGGGCTAATTGTCATGTTATTTCTTTTGGACTGTTTGTGTTTTTCTGATTTGGGCTTTGAGCCATTTTTTAAATGGACATTTACATGGATTGGTTTTATTTATTAGATTTTGGTTTTATTACTGTTTTTGTTTTTCTTGTTGGGTTCATTTTCGATGGGCCTCGGTTGCTTCGGTCAGGCCCGGGCCAAAAATTGCTTATTACAAAGAGTAAAAGCTGTGTGCTGATTTATAAATATCAAAGTGTTGATGTCTTTATATTGTGGAGGCCTTATATGGCGAATAAGCCATTTATGAGATAATGGTTGATTGAATGACTAAATAACCTTGGTATAAAATTTGTCTTATATGTTTAATGGATGGATAAAATGGTAAAAGGTTTAATATGACAATATTAATGAAACAAATGAAAAAAAAATATGAATGTTATCATCTTTGCAAGTGCCGAAAATACATAAGAAAAGAAGGAAGAAAAGCTTGGAAAATTTCGGCTAGAATTTGACTTGATTGAGATATGATTTTGAGTCGGTTTTTAATAATTTTTACGTTTTCGTAATTGTTGCTTTGTGCTTTACAAAACCCATGTTGTAATTTTATAAATTGATGATGTTTATAGAATGTACCATTGATGAAATGAGGAGTTTTGTGATGAGTGTTGGTGTTAAATGAAAGATATGTGTTTAATGAACATGTGTTGTTCTTGAAATTTTGATGAATTTAGCTAATTAGGGCTAAATTGTGAAAATAGAAAATTGAAGGGTTAAAATGTGAAATAAATGAAATGTGTGGATTTGTATAGGTATATGAAGAATTCGGCTAAGCACATGTATATTGAAATTTGGTGTATTTGATGATTTTGTGAATTAGGGACTAAAGTGTCGAAATGTGAAATTATGAGGGCTATTATGGAAAATGCCCTAAATTTGTGTATGTGGACTAAATTGAATGAAATGTGATTGAATGGATCGAATTTAAATGTGTATAGACCAAGAGAGAAGAGGTTCGGATCGAGATCGAGACAAATATAAAGTGCTTGATTAGTCGACCGTATCGATAGTCGACGTCCGAGGTAAGTTTGGATATAATACATGTTGTTATCATATGATTTTGTATTATGAAATGAATGTGTATATATGTATGAAATTGAGATGCTATGTGCAAGTTTATGTTAATGGCACTAAGTGTGCGATATTAAAATCAAAACAGGAATGAATAGCACTATGTGTGCGATGTTATAAAAGCTTCGGTTTATTGAATTGGCACTGAGTGTGCGTTACCGAGATAAGTCAGTTGAGAGGGCACTAAGCGTGCGATGACTAATATGTATCGACCGTGTATTAAGCACTGAGTGTGCGATTAAGCTGAATGAATATCAAATGATGATCAACAAGTATAATTGAGCATTGAATAGCTTGGAGATTGAATAACTATGTGTTTGCCGAGGTATGTATCGAACCTTTGTGGTTGATGAGTTTATAAATGATGTTATGGACGGACGAATGAGTATTTTAGTTATTGATAGTATGGTATAAGTACAAGAAGAATGATCTATGGGATGATTAGTATATGAATTGGTTTGATTTGATGATATAGTTGTATTTTATTTCGAACTTACTAAGCTTTATAAGCTTACTGTGTGATTTGTTCCTCTGCTTTGCAGTGTCAGTAAAGCTAACTCGGATTAGGGGATCATCAGCTTCTCAGTCACACTATCGGCAATCTATTTTAGGGTATTTTGGAAAGATATATATAGTTAAGATATGGCATGTATAGGCTAGTCATTTGAATCATGTTTGAGACTTTTAGTAGCCATGAGATGTGGCTAGATATGTGCTAGTTTTAGCATGAATGACTTGGTATATATACATCTAATGCATCTTCTGGCATGGTTTGTGGTTTGAGAGGTTGACTTATGAATGGTAACTTGGTGTTGATAAAATGCTAATATGAATTAGTGATATTGAGAAGAGATGATGTTTGGTATTGATGTAATATGCTAGTGATGATATGAGTTTTATTCTTTGATATTGACATGGTTGGAATTGGTATTGAATGCATGTTTTGAATGGCTATTTGGTATGTTTTTGGTTGCCATATATGCTTGATAAGTGTTGGTAAATGATGCTTATAGACTTGAACCATTTGGTTGGCATTTTGGCCTTTTAAACTGCCTATAATGTCACACGGATGTGGCACACGGGCGTGCCTTAGACCGTGGGTAAATTGACAGGATGCAGCCTAAAATCACATGGCCTCGAGACAGGCGTACCATCTGGCTGTGGTGTGCAAGTCAGTAGCTAACATAAAAATACACGGCCTCGACATGGGTGTGCTTGGTGGCCGTGGAGGGGAAGTCAGTATATGACCTAAAAGTACACGGCCATGGAACACGGGCGTGCCTAATGACCGTGTTGGTATAATTAGTATGTAGACACGGAAGGACACACCGGGGTGTCTAGAAGCCTTGGAGGGAACACGGTCTCCTCCCACGAGTGTGTCTCCCCTATATTTTCGAAAAGTTTCAAATTTCATGAAATTTTGTATGTGTTTCAGTTTAGTCCCGACTCGGTTTATAAGCATGCTTAGGGTCTTGATGACTCATTTAAGGGACACTATGTTTGTAAATAAATGTGAACAGTAATGATTAACTTTGTGTTGAAATTTCTGGATGTTAAAGGTTTCGTTCGATTGGTAATGCCTCTTAACCCTATTCCGGTGACGGTCTCGGGTTAGGGGTGTTACAATATGCATGGCCATCTTCAAAGAATCTTGAGCTAATTGTTCACTTCCCTAAGCAACTATTCGGCCAATGAGTAGCTACCAATTTAAAGACATATTCATGAAGGAGCTAAATGCATGATACATGAACTGCAAGTTACAACGAATGGGAGAATGCATCCATGTCTAGCTACATGAATAATGTTGATCCTTTGAACCTCCTAAGTGACCATTCGGCCAAGAGGCATCTATTTTTAGACAAGGCCATTCACATCCCTACATCCAAATTCATCCAGCCGAAATTCCTTCCTCCTTAAGCATGTCCATTGGCATCCCAAGTGGCTGAACATAGACTTAGCTTTTTCATACTTTATTCTAGATTAATCTGGAACAATTAATTGTTGAATTACTTAGTCTTTAAGCTTACTAAATAGACCATTCGGCTAGCCATTTGTTAGGTTATAAATACTTAGCCATTTTAAGTTGTAAAGAAACTTTTGACAAACTTTTGAATGAACATTTTGTTCTTGAGTGAGTTAAACTCCTCTCCTATTTTTGTACAAGTCTCGTTGACTTATCTAGCGTGCTAGTGGCGTCTCCCGACTTGTTTCTAAACTTATTACCATAACCTAATGTAGCGTTCAACAACCTTCTATTTCGCAATTCCCACCTTAAACAATATAGAAATCGGGGTGACATTTTTTAGTCTTAAATCATTTCTGACGCTTAAGTTTGACTTTTCCATCCCCACCAACTATCCCAAATTATCCATCCTTTTTTCTTTTACTAAACCGAGCCACCTAAATCCCCATCTTCCCTATTTCTTTCTTAGCCGAACCTACCATCATCTTAACCACTTCTAAACTCACCTTGAAAGTTTCCGCATCCATTAGCATAATTTATCTATTTTGACAAGTTCAACTTCTCCTCGTCGATGATCGGGCATCTTAGTGAAACGACTCGCATCAACCCGGGCCGTCTCACATCAACTAGTCAGGCTAAGTCAGATATAGTTGGCATGCCATAGGATTGATTGTGTACTAGTTTATGCGCTAACGCGCTAGGATGCACTTTATGTGCCAGTATGCACTCTGTGTGCCAGTATGCGCTTTGTGTGCCAGGATGTGCTTCGTGCTCTAGTATGCACTCTACATGCTAGTTTCCCTTACTTCGATATTTTTGATAATGCAATTCAGTACCAATCTGGTGTGTTGGTTGGACGATCTATGTATCCGTCCGATTTCGAGTTAGGTTAATAAGGTTCATTAATAATAAGATTGATAAACTATAACTAAATGAATTAGTATGATGCTAAGGAATTGAATATGTTCATAAATGAATTGTAATGAATAAAGTATGTATCTTATTATGCAAAATAAGTGAAAACAAGCTCTGGGTGCTGAAACGAAGGTGAATGAGTCGGTAGAGTCCAGAAACGGATTGAATGGTAAGTATAAGGTAAGTGAAATGAATTGAACATGAAAATTTGGTTGAAGTAATGCCATTGACATGCATATATTGGTAAGTAGCAAAAGAATAGAATTGGTGGGAAATGTTGTATTGTTGAGTAAATTAGGTTACCATTTTATATGTGCACATCCTCATGTAGATATGGTCATACTAATTTTGCTTTTTGAGTTCATATGCCTTGTTGATGCGAGTCTCAAGGCGCAGTTTCAGACCCATGGATGTGACGAGCTCACACTACCTCAATGCCCAACAACAGTGTCAAAGGTCAAGCAAATGAAACCAAGATTTGATCAAATACAAGCTTCAAGGATGAATCTTTTCGAGGAAAGGGGGAATGATACGAATAAGCATGAACTTCACTAAAATATTCATAACTTTTGCTCTCAAACTAAAAATCGTGTGACCAACCCTATACTGTTAATATTGTAATTTCCAAACATAATAACCTAGTTCAAATATGAACTAAAACATGTCACAAGTAACCATTTTCAAGCCATCATCAACATGCCAAGATGATCTTATAAACAAGCACTTTAAAGTAATCACATAACTTGGTAAGGCATCAAAGTGTACCAAACCAATATAGATTTCCGAAGCTTATACATGCCAAAACACCATTAACACGTACACCATAATACCACTACATATCACCCTATACATGCCATTATAAACCTTAGTCAAATAACTCAAAAACTACCGAATTCCTTACTGGATAATGTGATAGGTCTCCGATGAGCTTCTAATAGATCGAGCTTCTGAAAATCTATAAAACAAAGAAAAAAACTAAGTAAGCAACGAGTGTTTAGCAAGCTCATTTAACCTTAAACAGAACTTATCATTTCTATAATATAATTCATAAAATAAGTATAAAGCAAAATCAATGCCATAAGCTTAGTGTGAGCCTATACAACACCATCAAACTCACAAGTTAGTATACTTGTTCATGATATATATGAAATCAACCATAAGATATGTTGTTTACCATGTAAAATTATAATATTTTACATCATCAATGTTACCATAATGTCATGATTCATTGTATTTGCATAATTATCATTTCTTTTTCCCTTTTCTCACCCGTTAAACCATCTAAAATTTCATCAGATACTCAGGAAAGCTCAAACGAAGTATACCTTACATATAACCATAACCTTTCCTTTACATCAATGCTCACATGAGCTATGAAATGGGTCTGCTCACACGAGTTGTGTGTCAGAATGTAAGCTACACGATGCTGCTCACATGAGCTGTGGAGAATTTGCAAAAAATGTAGGACCTCAGCCATCGGTAGGACATTTAAGACCAACACCCAAAACATGAAATCCCTAATGACATGTCATTCGTATCCTACGAATTCCTAAGGTTCAACCAGGACTCAATATTCGTCAGTTCATCATAGCATTGATACATTTGTATATATATATATAAAAGTTCGTTTATATCAAATCAACATAATGAATATTAAATTTAGCTAGCATATAAACGATTACAGTTCATACGAACTTACTTGTACCGAAATGATGCCCTAACGTTATCCAACGACTAATCAGCTATTTTGGTTTTCCCGCGATTAGTGTCCGTTTGAGTCATTTCTTAATCTAAATAAATATTTTTATTCAATTAAGTCCATCCTAGCATTTAAAATAATTGATTTAGCTTATAACCCATAATAATAATTTACAAAATTACACTTAAAGTTTATCCTTTTTGCAATTTAGTCCCTAAACCCGAAACTTGTAATTTCATCATTTTTAATTATAAATCATGCCAGCCGATTTTTACCCAATCTTATAACAGCCACATTTATCCATAATTTACAATATTTTTCTTAAACTTTACCATTTTCATAAATAAGTCTTAAACTTGAAAATCACCAAAATTTATTTAACAAAATACTTACATTTAACAATAAAGTTTAATAATCTATCATAAAATTTCAAGAACACTTCAATTTTATCCATGTTAGAATTCTAAACATTTAACAATTTAACAAATTGAGCCCAAGTTAACTAGATTAAGCTACAACGATCTCAAAAATATAAAAATTACGAGAAACCAACAAAAATAACACTTACATGCATAGATTTTTTGTTTGGCCGAAACTTAAAAAGCTTCTTAAATGGAGTTTCTTCCTTTCTAATTTCGGTGAAGAAACAAAGTCAAGATGATGCTTATGTATTTTACTTTTGTTTTATTATTTTAATACTTAAACATTAATTTAATAAAACATTTCAAATAATAACTTAAGAAATCAACCACATTACCGTCCACTATTATCAACCATGGCTAATTTGTCATAGTAAACCATCTATTTTTTTTAATTTATACACATGGGCACTTAAACACTAATAATAATTGACTTTTACACTTTTTTACAAATTAGTCCTTTTTAATTAATTAACTATCTAAACATTAAAATTTCTTAACCAAATTTTAATACGACCTTAATAATACTCCGTAAATATTTAATAAAATATTTACAGCTTGGTTTATAGAAACAAGGTCTCGTTACCTCATTTTCTAAAACCACTTGATTTTAGGGTCATACCACTTAAACCTAATTATTCTTTCATTTAACATAAATCATTAAATCAAATTTTATTATTACACTATATTTGACTTGTAAATATTAAATAATAAAATTTACGAACTTACTCGTCAGATTTGTGGCCCCAAAACCACTATTTCCAACACCACTGGAAAATGGGTTGTTACAATAATGACATTGGATTGTATATTATTGATTGTAGTTGCTTCGACAACAAATGTGGCACCTTATAACTTGAACCTAACAATCGAGTTGGGTATTGGGGTGTTACATGAATAACTTCATTAATGTCCTCCAATAAAGGAGGCCCCAACATGATAGAATTTTGCTCCAATGCCATGACACAAATTTCTTGACTTATTGCTTCCATCTTTAACTTCTAGTGGATCTTTTCTCTTGGTAGTAATATTGACATTAGAAACCTATCTCTGATATCAATTGTTAGGATCAATAATCACCAATAAGGGGAGTGAATTGATGTTCAAAAAAATTAAGCAAACTTGGCAAAGAATAGAGACACAAGATTTTATAAAGGTTCAGCACCAATTGCCTACATCCACTACCTTAACTAAAGATTTTTCAAATTCACTAGATTCAAACCTTTTAAGGATAAGGTTTAACCTTTACATTCTCTATCTTTTCTCAAGGCAAGATAGGGGAAGTAGGTTGATATATAACAATAAGAACTTTTACACAACACTACAACACTTAAAATAATGAGTGTACAAGAAGAATTAAGAATAATAATGAGAATTGATTGGATTTAATCTCTTGATCTTTATGCATTTGTCTCTGATCTTTATATAAGTGTTCTTGAATGATATTTATACCCTCATTGAATTATGGATGTTTGGAGTTAGTAAAGTGAGTCTCTAACTGTTGGTGCATTTATTTCACGCATTTAATACAACTTACAACAATGTCTCAAGACACAAATACACAAATATGATCGTTAGTGCTAAAAGTCTTGATGCACAAATGACTTGTGTAACTGCCCAGTTTAGGGCCTAGTCAGAATAATGGTTGCGAGACAACAAATATGAGGTAGAAATATATGTTTTATTGTTTTTATGAAGTCTATGAAATGTTTGCATGATTGTGTGAAAATTTCATGAAGAAAATTTATAAATTAATGATCAATTTATTCATGAGGACTAAATTGCAAAGATTGAAGAATATGAGATTCTAGAAGATTCAAGTATGAGATAGTAATAGAAAATTTATTAGAGGTCCTTATTTAGCAATTATGATGGACAAAAATGTGCATGGGAAGGAAAAATCTCAAGAAATGGACCTTAAGGGCAATTTGGTCATTTGGTTAATAAGTTAATTAAAAGGGAAAAAGAAGTCAAAATTGATGTCCATCTTCCTCCCCATTGCTGAAAATTTCAAGCTCTCAATAGCCAGGGTTTTGTCATCTTTCAAGCTTGATTGTAAGCACCTCCTAGCTCCGTTTTTAATGTTCTTCGTATTTTTGAGATCATCATAGCTTGATTTAGCTATTTCTAGCTATATTTTAAGCTAGAGGTCATGTTTAAAAATTCACCCATGTATGACATACATGTATTTTGATGTTTAATGGAGGAATATGAAAGTTTGATGTATGATAAACATCTTTTTCTAAGTGATTTTCATGGAAAATTCATAAAAATGACCTAATTGTAAAAGAGATAAAATGTGTTGTAAAAATCAGTTTTGAAGGAAAGTGTGAGCTGCTATGAGCTTAAGATAGGTTCGACTAGGCTTGGGTAACCAAGGAAATGAGTATATTTCATTATACGAGCCTAGGGACCCTTTTTATAAATATGAGAAAGTATAGGGGCAAAATCATAAATTTTGCCAAAGTATGATTCATGGTTCGATTTAGCCAATGTGATCATTAAAAGAGTGAAATTGTCATTATAGATTAAGAAACACGAAGTCCAGACCGAAACTGAGGAAAGAATAAGGTGGTGGACTAAATCGAACAACTATACATATTTGATAACGAGGTAAGTTTGTGTGTATTAATTCAACATCATGTTATTGTGTCTTAAAACATTTGACATTTCATGAAGATGTATGTTATTTTTATGAAATTGATCAATGATGTTTCTATGAGAATACAATGAATATTTATGATGTTGAAGTCCCGGTTGACCTTAGGAATAGAAAGGATACTATCTTCAAGACATGAGGTTTATAAGGTCTCGTATAAGACCATGTTTGGGACATGGCCTTGGCACCGAATTTTGATCCCATGTAAGACCATATCTGGGATATGGCATTAGTATCTTATTACGCGTATGACGAATTCCGGGTATCCTTCGGTATTCCAAGTGGTTCAACGGGTAAAGAGCTAAAATTTTATGTTAAAGATGGTAAAGAGCTAAGTTATGTTAAAGATGAAAACGTGCTAAAGTTATGTGATGAGTGATACAAGTATACATGAGTAACTCACGATAAATAAGTCTGATATGTGACACGTGATTGGTAAGAGTAAGCATGAGTAAGCGATGTCAATGCGCTTGAGAACTTGTATTATTACTTAAAGTAAAATATGAATGTATCATGAGATTTTATGTTGCTATTTATTGCATGCAAACTTACTAAGCTTTATGCTTACCTCTTCTCTTTTCCCTTTCCATGTAGTATCACCAAGCTAGCTCGAGAATCGTAGAATGTCGGAGCTCGGTTCACACTATCAAGCTATTCTTTTGGTATAGTAAAGTTCGATTATTTTGAGTATGGCATGTATAGGTACTTGGCCATTTTGTTTTATGTCATATTGGTTAGCCAAGGTGTTTGCTGTTAATGCTACTCAATTCATTTTGTTAAATGGCCATTGGAATTCATGAGGTGCAAGTTAATGAAATTTAACGAGTAATGTGGGAAGTATATGTATGATGAATGTAGTGAGGAATTAAGGTGTGGATGCTTTGATTTTAGTATTTTGAAGTGCATTATTGCTATGTTATGTGTTGCTTGAGATGGTATAAGTGTGGTTGCTTTTCAGGGATGGCAATTGGCTTGGTAAATAGCCTTATAATTGTCCACACGAGCGTGTGTCTAGGTCGTGTGTGACACACGGTCAGCCCCAAGGGCATGTGCCAAGCCATGCGAAAACCCCTGTAGGTTCGAAATGAAAAAATAAAATCAACACGGACTAGTAATATGGGCGTGTGTGACCATACGGCATGCCCACACGGGCGTGTGGCCCTATTTTGAGTAAAAATTTTCTAAGTGTTCGTAAATTTTCGATTCAGTCCCGAATTACTCCATGTGTATGTTTTGGATCTTGTAGACCCATAGTGAGGACGTTAAGAGTTCAAATGAAAAAAATTTAAGTTAAAAAGAAAGTTCATTGCCCAATTTTGTACAAATAAGTAAATTAAGTCCAGTAATGCCTCGTACCCGGTTTCAGCGTCAAAAACGGGTAAGAGATGTTACAACTTGTCTCAAGACACAAGGCAAAGACAATTTATTTAGTATCTTAAGACAAGGCTCCAACAAACATTTGCTTCATTGTTTGGTTATCTCAAGACAAAAGACGAGGCATTTTATCTTGAGGCAAGATTCATTTAAAATATAACTTCGAACATGTTTTTGTATCAAAACAAAGTAACCTTCAGAAATATGCCTTGAAAATATATTTAAATAAGATTGAAATAATTTATGCAAATTTAAAAGCTAACAATTTTCATATTTTTATTACCAAAAACATATTTTTATTTCTATTTAACAATTGTATTTTTTCAATTTTTAAAAAATATTTTTAAATGAAAATAAAAATATATTCATAAATCAAACCGAACCTAAAATTGAAGTACAACATCAATGATCTATGAACTTTCAGAAAAAAATAGTCGTTGTTTGAATACTTCAACTTGCTCTCGAAGTTCACCAAAAAGTGTCGCAACCTATTATTAGTACACTTGGAATATTGATATTAACATTCACACAACTTGGTAATTCTCTGTACTCAAATTTGTCCTCTGCGAGAACTTGGGAGTAGCTCCACCTCTCAGGGGAATAATGTTCACAACCTGCACCAATATTTATCTCTTGAGCAAGATCACAGGGTTTAAGAATGCAATTTAACAGAGGCATACCTTACTGGAAAGATCCAACTACAAGTTAAAATAGACAATAAAAAATAAAATTCATATCGTACCTTCAGGTCACTGTATAAACTAGTGGCTGAAAATCTAACAGATATTGGGAAGAACACTGATGAGTCCGCTGGAGGCACCACAAACTCCATAGATCCACTGCCAACATTTCCGTAGAAAGAGAATAACTATAAACCAATACCATATCTAAAATATTAACACTTGAAGTTTGCGGTGTTGAAAAAAGTGGACTGACCTGCGGTTAGAGTTATCAATCAGAAGTATGGACCATTCTAAGATGGAATTTCTGGGGTCATACCTACATGATAAACAAGAAAATGTAAATAAAACAAAGTACACAACATCATAGTATTTCAGGCTACGTGGTTGGATTGTTACACATTCTTAAGATATGGGTAATCCAAAGACACCAGGCATAGGTAGAGTTGAATCCAGTTTATTAGGTCTTAAAAATGACAATTTTGCTTCCACCCAGAGTACCATCTTCATATCATTTCCATTTACCTCCATTCACCATCAATCTGCCTGACATTTGGTGCCTCCCGAAGAGCTGGAAGAGGTACATAGATCACAACATTTCGCAGATCAAACATGGCTGAAGCTTCATACTCAATGCTTACATAAGTTTCATTTCCAGAAACTGAAGGCCAGCAGTTGACTGCAACACAAAAGAAAAAAACAAATCAACTGTTGAAGAATAAAATAGCAGTTACATACCAAGAATAAGCAAGCATTAGATTTGAAACCCACTGGACAATGGCACCATTGACTCATCTGCACTTTGCATTCTCCACTTCAAAAGACCAACACCAGCGGCATCCCCAGCTGGACCAGTGGGGAAAGGCCTATTAGGGTCCTTCAACCCCAGAATGTTCTCATTGGAAAACAATTCCTTGTTCATGTTGGGGTGTGTCTTGAAAAGAATTCCAGGATTACCCCCAGTTTCAATCTGAAATAAAGCATGAAATAAAATCAGTAAATTCAAAGATGTAAAGGCATTAAGAGAAAGGTATATTGCTCTGCAAGGACAACATGAATGTTACCTGAACTTGGATGAGTCCATCTTCCTGGTTAAGAATTTGAAGTGACAAGGTGCCCTGAACATCAAAGTTACTGATTCCACCATCTCTTTTCAGTGTAACGTTGAGTTTCTCTTCAGCAGTCAAAGTAATGGGATCTGTAGGTGGAGCTGCAGCCACTCTGGACTGGCCTACCTTTGGCTGCAGATCTTCAACTATCAGTTCGCCTTCTGCTTTCAGCGATTCCAGGAACTGGTTTGTTTTTTGTGATTTACCAAGCTGCATGCCAAAACCTTTGGGAGGAGCAGTTGCAGCTGAAGGTTGACGACCTAACAATATGAGCATGTGGTCAGAAAATGTCTGAAACATATGAAGCATAGTCCAGAAGTAGATGCATCTTGGGTTTTTTACGGAATTAAGGAAAGCAAGTACAACTAATTTGCTAAAAGCCAGAGAAACAAATCAAAATCCAAGGCATGTGGTGGCATACTATTGTGACTAACCTTTAGGCTTAGTAGAGAAGGCATCGAGATCAGTGGTAATCCCACCAAACCCAGAACCACTTCCAAAGCCGCTTCCGCTGCTAGAAATACTCAGTTCACTAAAGCTAGTTTCTATTCTTCCAGATCCCATTGACATGAACCCTCCTTTGTCAGATCTAGTCTTATCAATCTGCAGAACACGGCAGAAATTAATAGAGTACATACCAGAAAAGATTGATTAGCACAAGAGCCGAGAACATTGCAAAACAAGAACCTTGCTCTTGTCAATCTCACTAGCTTTACGCTTCATGACATCCTTAGTTTCATTGATCTTGCTCTGCAATACCAGCTTGTGCAACTTCTCTTCATGACTCTCCATTTCACAGTATTGCTTAACCTGTGTGACAGTCACATTTTCCTTGTGCCCAAGACAAATGACTTCATCAAAAGCAAAGATCAGTTCAAAAGCGGTCTTGCCAATACCCTCCTCATCTAGAGAGTAAGAATACTCAGTTACCTAGAAAAAGTACAAAAAATCAAGTAAATGCTCTGTTCTACTTGGCTCAGACAAGGATATTACAGAAAGGCTAAAAACAGCAAATGCCTCAAGTAACAGATACAAATGTGCCAAGGAATGACAAGCAGAAAACGTACAGGTAAAGGTACCACTCCGCAAACAAGTCAATTTCCAACTACTTGATTTAGATCAAAGAAATAAAGATAACATAATGTATTATTTCTACATAATCTATTATGTTCAAAGATTAAATAAGACAGGGAAGAAATCAAAGAGAAGCTAAAGCATACCAGCTTGGAGAGCAGTCTTAAAGTCTCCAAGTCTTCAAGAATGTTGCTCTGTTTGTTTGTTACAAGAAGCAAATAAAGAGCTTCTATTGGTTGATAAACATATCGCACATTCTCAGTCTCAACATATGTGTGCTGCTTTCCTGTACCCACCAACTTAGGAAAAGCAGCAAGAAGACCTTCAATTCTTATGCGAGTCATGTCCACAAACTGCCTGGAGAGAAGCACTGCAATAAGAACAAAAAAAACAAATGTAACACAACTGAATTTTGAACTTCAACAACTTAATTACAACAGCACAAGAAAAACAACTACAATGAGCCAACATGAAAGTCACCTTTTCCAGACTTGCTTACAATTGAAGCCGCAAGTACAACCTAAATCAAAAAAACAAAAGGTAAAATCAGAAGTACTTCTATCTATACTTTTTATTACCTTTAATAAGGAGGGAATGAATTACAAGAAAACAAAGCACAAGAGACAACACTAGCAGCAGTGCCTACCAGAAAATGCTGGATATAAAAAAAAAAAAACTTAGACAAAACCATAGAAGAGAGCATTTCAACAACAATGGCAATGCTCGTACAGATAAAGTTAACAGATGGCAATGGAGCAAAAAGCAAATCATTCAAGAAAACAAAACATGGGCCTTGTAATATCTTCAGTTTCTCCAAAATGAGTTTATAGTTTATTTAATACATATATATATTTTAAAAGAACTGAAACCTAATTAAAGGTATAATTCTACTGAAAAGAACGAGTGAAAAATGAAAATAAAGAACAGATCTTACCATCTTGGTTACCAAGAAGCAATCTACCCAGACAATATCAATTTGAAGCTTTTATCAGAATACCTATTAAACAATGAAAATCAATTTAGATCACAAATAATCAGAGGGAATCAGGACAAAATAAATGGAAACGGATAGAAACGATCTATAATATAACAGTAAATCTGAAAACAGAAAAAAGCGAATCAGTATGTCTAAGTCTGCAAAGAGATCGACCACCTCAGATCTGTACATCAACATGTATATAAATTCAAATACCGATAACACAATTGCAGTGTTTGACAGAATAAAATGCGAATGCTAGAGGAATCACCGAGAGAAACAACAGAAGGACTGAATACAGCATTTCCGATTTAAAAGCTTTTGAAACATAAAAAGGCAATGAAATCGAAGGGAAAAAAATCAGATCTGACAAATTTACCCTCTAAATGCCCAACTGAGGTTGCGGAATTTAGAGATCTGAGATGGAGCTTACCTCGATTTAGTTTGTACTCTGTATCTTCTTCACTCTCGGGAGATCGATTCGTTGAGAACTCAAAGGCGAAGAAGGTACCGATTCGCTCGAACATTATATCTGCATTTGCGGTAGATCCGTCGTTTAATATTCGGACCAGCTTTGGATTGTCCGGCCCAATCCCTGAGGCCCAACGTGTTGCATTCTCGGGTTTTTTATAGCCTAAACTCAAAAATATTCATTTATGTTTGTTTAATTTTACATTTTGGTTTTCGATGTTTTAATTGTTAAAATTTTATCATTAAGTTATCTCATGTTACAGGTGTAATGAAAATCACACATGGCACATTAACGTAGACATGGATTTAATTTTTAATTTTTTTATTATAGGCCCTGTCATTTGTGTATATTTTTTCCTTTTTTTTTTCTCATTTCATCTTCTTCTTTTTTTCTCTCTCTCCCACGTTTTATATTCTTTTTCCAATATTTCTTTTATTTTTTCACTTTCTCTTCTTCTTTCTTCTTTTCTTCTCCCTTTCCCTCTTTATCTTCCTCACTCAACCTGTTTAATAAAACTTTATTCCCTTTAATGAAATCCACACCGGTATAAGTAAGTGCACTCTCCCCTAAACAACAATATCAACTTCAGAAACAAATATAAAAAATACTACAGTTAAGCACATAACATATCTTTTGCAATTGATATATCAATGCCTAAAACTAGAAAAAGTTTCCACACATCATTGTCAAATAACTCATTCCATAAATTTAAACACATAAATATAATTGAAGAAGAAAACTATAATTTGTCAACATAATTGAAACAATAAGTACCTGTAGTTGGAATGAAAAAAAAAATAAACGTAGTTTTGATAACGTTAATAACTATATCGTAATAAATGAAACATCAATAATCAAAACGTAAACTTAAATAAACATAAATAATTATTTTTATAGTTTATCAAAAATTAATATACCATTACTCCAAATGGGTCCTCAAATAATGAAAAGACTTGATATATATTTATTTATTTTTAAATTGTTTCTTACGTTTTAAAATTTCTTATGAAATTAAAACATAAAAATCAATAAATTAAAGAGTGAATTACATAAATAATCACTTGATTATCAAAAATATTAAATCATCCGATTTAAAAAAATTATAAAATGACGACTTAATTTATCTTTTTAATTTTTTATGTGTAAAACTGTTAAATACGTAACAGTTACTTATTTTTTTAACATTACTTCTAGTACACATCATTTTTATGTTATATAATAATTAAAAAATTATTAATCCAAATCACCTGGCCTCCTCCCTCTCCCCTTCCCCTCCTGACTCCTCTCCCCCAAAAAAAAAAAAAAAAAAAAATAAATGGTGCCAACATTCATAATTCTCCACCCAACTAGTAACCTACATTCAATCCCAAAATTTCCAAAGCCTTGCTTTTAGAATCTACTGCAATCACTGTAAACAGATGATTAAAAACATCAACCCATGTTCCTTTTTTTCTCAATCAAACAATTGAAAAAACAAAAACCGATCATTTATATTTTCCAATCTTAACCTCCCTGTACAACTCTACCCCTATCCTTTAAGGAAAAAAAAAGAAGAAAGAAAGAAAAGATGTTAAAGATGAGACTAGCATCAACACCAAGAACATGAAACTGAGTATGGGTGGCCATGTTTCCCATGGTTGTTAAATATGTGAAATCAACAAAGCAAAATCAATAAGAAGAACGGGCAATGGGTGGCACGATGGGAGGAGAGGAACAGAGTGGGGAGAGGAACAGAGTGGGGGGGGTGATTTGGATTAATAATCTTTTTAATTATTATATGACATGGAAATGATGTATATTAAAAATAAATCTTAAAAAAACAAGTCATTAACTTAAATGCCACATCAACTAATTATTAAGTATTTAATGATTTTGGACTTTTAAAAAAATAAAAAGATAAAAGATGATATTTAATAATTTTTCAAAATTAGATGCCCCAACAAAAAAGTTTCTAATTGTTGAATGACTATTTATATAATTTATCCTAAATTAAATTTAAGAATATCAAAGTTGATACTATAATCAATTAGAAACATTGTTTAGTAATCAATTAAAAACATTTTAGCTCATGAATATACATCGCATGTTTTTAATTAATCCTTATTCTTTATGGAGAAAAAGTCCAGTTCAATAAAGGGGATACTGATTAAGCAAATTATTGTTTGATAAATGATGGAAATATTTTTATTTTTTTTTTCATTTAACAACTCTTGTCTGCTGAAATCACAATAGAGTTATCGAATTGAGGATAAATGAGGAGTGGGTCACAGATCAAAGACTTATTCATGCTTATGTTGTGGGATTCTAAAAATAACATTTACTGCAGTGTCTGTTCAACCACTTCATAACAAACATATAAATTTAGACGGATATTTACAGGTGAAGAAAGGGAGATTTTGCTAACAGATAGATATTAAGGAAGTCATTGCAGCTTTATTCAAAAAGCACTAGGGCCAGATGGGATACAACCCGGGGCAAAGTTAGAACAATCTGTTAGGGGGCGAATGAAATTTTAATTTTTTATAGTCTATATCTTTATAATTTTTAAAGGATTAAATCGAATTTTTATAATTTTAAAAGGGGTCAAAGTACAATTTTACCTTTACTAATTTAAAATTTTTTAAAAAATTTAAAAGCTTAAATAACAATTTTACATTTTAGAAGGGTTGGGGCCCATGCCAACCCCTCTAGATTCGCCCCTAGATGCAACCAATCTTCTTCCAAAAACATTGGGTTACCGTCAAGACCTCTATACTTGGTTTTGTTTGGAGGATTTTGCTTCGAGTACTTTTGATGAAAACTCTTGCCAAGGTTTTCTTATTGCTTATTCCAAAGACGACTAATGTAGATAAAATCTCTCTTCAGACCAATTAGTCTCTTTAATACTTATACAAAGTGCTATTAAAACTCGGGTTCATAAATTATGACCGATTTTACAAAAGAGCGGTGGGCTTTTTTAAAATAGTTTTTTAGTTGGGAGGAGCATGACGAATAACATACTCGTTACTCTAGATTTGTTCATTCTATGATGCGGATGCAAGGTTAACAAGGTGCTATAATCCTTAAAATTGATTTACATGGGCATATGGTAGTGTGGATTGGAGTTTCTTAAATGATGTTTTATTCGAATTTGGGCTGCCTACAAAAATATTAATTTAATTATGTTTTATGTGCAGGTTAGTCACCTTACTGCTCTATAGAATGGATAGTTCTAGATGATTTTGCACCTCAGAAAGGATTGTGACAAGGAGCTCCTTTGTCTCCCTTATCTATTCACTTTTGCCATGAAAAAGCTTTCGCCTATAATCCTTAAGAAAATGGAGTCTAGACTATGTCAATCTTTTAAAATCTTATGTCGTGGCCCTGTGCTGTCTCATTTATTCTTCACAGATCTTGTTATTTGTGAAAGCCACTGTTAGACAAGTTTAGGTGATTAAAGATTGTTGTATGAGTTTGGCATTCAAGTTTCAAGTTAACCTTTGATAAATATTGAAAAAAATTTGGTTTAAAAATGATTTTTTATCATAAGTCAAAAGATTAAAATTTTGAGAACTAAATCAGTTTGTGATATTTAGAGCAATAATTTTTTTTTGAAAAATACTTGTGCTTTGTGCGAGATAGACCCTGGACGTTCTCGACTTTCAACGAACAACCTTTATCAATATAAACCAATAGAATTGTTATTCCCAAAAAATAAAATTTATAATTAGGAAATCAATTATTACTATTTTTGGATAAAATATCAATATTGAAAACTATTGTGTTAGTAGCTCTACCAGTACTATTTATTGATAGGGGGAAATAGGAGAGTCTTGGTTAAATTAATAAAACAAAAATAATATTCATTTAATAGAAAAATTAGTCTTCTAGTTTAATTAGAAGCAGGGGTAGCACACCTTAGTTAAATATACTAGGGTTGCCGCCCCTCATATGTATTATGATGAGATTTTGAGCCTCTCATATATTCGATCCAATTATATATGCTTTCTGAACTATAACCCAACACTTTATAATTTAATTCAACTCAATACTTGTTTTTCTATTTCCCAAAATAAATCCTATTTACTAATTTAATTTAATTAAATTAACTAATTTTCTAATTAAATGATTTTCTCAACTCAATTCTAATTTTCTTAAAGTCATAACAACTTTACCATAAAAGAATTTATGAGAAAATATATTTAATTTTCATATTCAACGGATTCACGATTACCAATTAATTTAATTCCATTTTTTAACTTTAATTATTTGATTAAATAATAATTCGAAAAACTTAAATTAATTCTCAAGTTATTTCTATACTTAGTGAGAAAATACATTCATTTCCAAATGTGACACGTTTCTCTAACTTTAATCATTTTCATCTATTTCTGTTCATTTGATTCTATATGCAATTCATTTTTGCTTTCAACGAGCTAGCGGGGAGACCGATTGAACATATATAAGTAGAACTCAAATGACTTATAATTAAGTTTTAACTTTTCGCCTATTAATTATAAATTCATTTAGTCACGAAGTCTTTCCACTATAGTATCATGATTGAGCTCTCCCTAATTACATATTATTACGAATGCTATTGTAACATCCCAAAAATCGAGAGATAGTAAAATCAAGTTTGTGAATTAAGAGAGTGATCAAAATCTAATTTTTGAGATTATCTATGCGTTTCCAAAAAATAAATAAGTTATTAGTCTGTTGGTTAAGTGTTAGTGAAATGGTCCTTGAAACCCAAGTTCGAATCTTGTTGTGTGCAAAAGTGGTAATTATTTTTGCTCTTTCCTAGCTGTGCCACCCTTGCTGTCAGACAGTGGGTCAAATGCAAACTCTAAACGGCTAGATTGTGATAATAGAGAAATCTGATAGATTAGGATATTTGTTAATATTTTTAAAAATTTTCTAGAATTATTCCCCAAAACTCTCTCTCTTGCCGTCCCATTTCCCCCCTCTTTCTCCACTTTGTTTTGCACGTTGCTTCCTTTTGTTGCTATAGTTCTCATTTGCTGAAATTTTCGGTGTTTCTTCTTTTGGCTATCTCTTCTTTTCCTTTCTTTTCGTTTGTTTTCATTAAATCACAACTAGCACTCTATTGTTCACTTCATGCTGCCCTATTTTCTGTATCAACAGACATCAACAATCCTTGAGAGTCATCGCATTCTGTCGCACGCAATCGGCAGTCATCACAGACTATGATCTGTGATTCTAGCAGTTACCCACAAATTATGATTTGGTAGTTAAACTACATTATCTGTTTCTGGCAGTATTTTTGCAATACATTTGGTAGCTTGTCTGCATAATTTTTAGAATCTAAAGACCACGATTTTGGTTTGTTTGGTTGGAAGGGTTTCTAATTACCCTAATTGGTGTGTTGGGTAGATGATGCTGGTGTGTAGCAAATGGGGGTAGGATCTGTTCTATTGATACTTTACATTGCATCATTTGATCATTCCCATGCTCATGCACTGGTTGAAAATTGTCATGCTTATTACAAACTTTGTTTTAATGGTATTGATCGATGATTTGCTATGTACCGTTGTTGACTTTGTATGGATGACTTATCATTTTTTTTAGAATGACTTTATGTATGAATTGTTATTTTTTTACTCACATTGAGCTTCTTAAAGCTCACCCCCATAATTTTCTCCTTTCAGATAATCCTCAAAGTTAGGATCGGACACTACATTCAGAGGACTCGTCTCAGTTTTTGCTAATTAAGGTATTTTAATGTTATAATTTCATAATTAGTTGGAACTGTAAAATTTTTTATACGAACGTGGCATGGGATTGGACTTCGGGTTTTAATTTGGTTTAGCATGCATGTAATATAGTTAAATAATTGGCAAACCAAAAATTTGATCATATAAGTTTGAAACATGGTTTTAAATAACAAACTAAAGTCATCATATTTTTCCTCTGCAAAATCCGTACTTGAATTTCTGAAAAGTAAATTTTAAGTCAAATATGTTTCCAAAAACAATAAGAACTTTTGTTTAATTGGATATATTTTTTTTAAAACTTGGCAACATTAATTTTTTTATAAGTAAAGAAAAGTCCACTATAGTTTTTCGAAAAATAAGCAAACACTTTAAAAAAAATCAATTTCTGAAGGCCTGGTTGTTTTTACTTAGCAATTTCAGTGGCCAATGTGACTTCTAGAATTTGGTTGTAACATCTAGGTCGGGTTTGGGGTGTTACAGCTACTTAATCAGTGCTCATCTAATGACCTTATCATAAGTGTGTTATCCTCATAGGATATCTTTAACCTCTTTTGGATAAATTTGTTTTCCTAATATGATCTTATTTTATCTCATGGTAATCATTACATCGTCCTTCATAAAAAATTAATTACTATGAAATAGTAATTAAGTTATTTATCACAAAAGACAAATGACCTGTGGCCATATTTACTTTCTATTTATCATGTAATATCAATAAGGGGATATCATTTACCCATTTGTTCGGTTATAAATTCCACTATTGTGAATGATGCTACATATTGTAGAAGTCGTATACCCAACGCACCAACTTTCAATTCATTATCTATTTAAACTCAAACTTTTACTTACATCAAAGTATATGAGTCACACATATATAGGCCATCATCAACTCAAGATTAAGGTATGTCACACTATGAACGTCACAAATGAATAAATCTATAAACAAATTTAAGATCTATTGTACTTAGGTTCTATCTGATCTACTGTCATTCCAATCAGTCACATCTATGTCTTTATCTTCTAGGAGTCATCCACTCCGATACTCAAGACAAAACATCTCCTCAATTGGACTTGATAAATGACATATTACTCTTTCAATTGGTTTTCTCATTTCTGATTAGATTAAAGATGTAAAACCTCATACTCGACCCGATTGTCGGGTCTTAGATACAAAATTCCACATTCATTGCCGGAGCAACTACGATCTCAATCTAATAGTTTATACATACTATAATCTTCAATATGTAATCATGAAATGTTACATAAATATATCTAGGGTTTAAACAATCTTACAGAAACTCTTTTGATAACCTGAGGTCGATTGAGGACTAACTTGTAAAATATTAAAACTATTATGTTGACGTCGCGACTTTGGAGGTCAACGGTTGCAATGTCCCTCACTGTCAATTTTTCGTCATGACGTTAAAGGTCTAACATCTCGACGTCACTCATTGTTTTCAAAATGACCATTAACATCAACTCACAATAACTTGCCCAAATAACCATTTGTCTATTTCAACTAATTAAGCAAACATACACTCTCAATTTCTCATATATTTCCATTTCAACAACACTAAATGTAACACCCTTAACTTGTCTCCGTCGCCAGATTAAGTTACGAAATATTACAGAACATAATAAAACAAATGGCAACATAAAACCCTTCAATTATTAATTTAAATTCCAAATATTCATACTACATATCATTCATAGCATATTTACATTTACAGACCTTAAACCGAGTTTATAGGGGACTTAAAAATAGTTTGGGAACAAATAGGGACTAATTTGAAACAAAATAGAAAAATATGATAAAAACTGAAAAATAGGGGTTACACGATTGTGTTTCCAGGCTGTGTGACAGAGCCTAGACCGTGTGGTTCAAAGACATGGCTGTGTGGCCAACCGTGTGATAGAGCCTAGATCGTGTAATTCAGGGTTACACGGTTGTGTAACAATCTGATGCCATGTGGAAAACCTGCACCTAAAAATCAATAAGACACACGGCTGTGTAAGGTGGCCTTGTGTGGCATACAATCGTGTGACACTCGTGTCCTAGGCCATGCACATTCAAATCAACTTCAAAATCAAGCCATTACATCTTCTATTGCTTAGGTTCCAAGCCAAACCATTTCTAACCATTTTTACCTATTCAAATTACAGCAAAACATACCATAATACACCAAATAGCAATCAACCTAAATGCCTAACCAATATGCCTTCAATGGCACCACATATCCAACTTTAAATAAATCTACATTTGTCCATAACATATTCATGACTCATAAGCCTATCAACTACACCATTTCATCAATTCCATCCACAATCAAACCTACCAAACTTAGTTCAAAATTCCTATATATACACATGGTCAGGACATACCTAATGTGCCAAGAAAATACAACCACAACATTTCATAATCAATTATAAGACGACAACTATCCAAAACAAAACAAATTCAACATGTCAACCTAATTCAATCATCAAATAAACTTAAACTTTAACTTACCGTAAAGGATGTAATTTAAACATTTTATAAGGTATTTCAATATCATGGTCATGAGTTCATTAATTACCTATACACATCACAAGTCTCACACGGTTAATGAGTTGATATATGAAACATGTAGCTTTATAATGTTATCAAACATATATATGAAAAACACATTTGGTACATAAACCAACTATCACATATTCGTTTAACATTTCACATTTTCATTTCAAGTATTCATTTCAAATATCCTTTTTCACATATCTATATCCATATAAATAATTCGAATGTCCATTTCATATTACCATTTCTGTTTACTCATTTTCCACCGATGAACCATAATGAAATAACGTTGGATACACAAGAACAATGCTCACATAAAGTGTGACTGTAAATGCTCAAACGAGCTGTGAAATGGGCTACTCACATGAACTGTGGATCAGGATGTTAGGCTACATGATGTTGCTCACACGAGCTATGGAGAATCCGCAACAAATGCAGGACCTCAGCCATCGGTAGAACACCCAAGAGCAGCACCTGAAATACAATAACCCTAATGACATGTCATTTGTATCCTAAGCCTTCATGAGGTTCATATAGGTCACATTACATATACAAGTCATTTAACTTTATCCACATGACACCATTACAAGAACTCATCCATATAGTTTCCATTTTTAGATATAATCATCAACTTAGCTAACTCTACAATTTATTCCAATTCATAAGTTGCCATATACATAAATCAATTAATTACGTTCATTATATATATAATATTTAATAAATCATCAAAAACAACAATTAACTAGTTTAATCAACATACGAACTAACCTAATAAAAAACGATTACGAACGCAACACTGATGATTACTCCGCTAACTTTCCTTTCCAGCAATTAATGTCCGGTTGACTCGTTTCTTGATCTAAATATAATAATTTAATTTACTTGTCCATTTCAAATACTTTAAAATACTTTACATATTTGACCTTTTATCAATATTTTACATTTTTACCCTAAACTTTTACATTTTATTCAATTTAGCCCCTAAACCCGAAACTTTCAATTCAATAACAATTTAATCCAAACAAGGCTAGCCGAATTTTCTATAATTCCCACACAGCCCATATTCATCATATTTTTACAAGAATTTCATATAACTTTACTATTTTAGCAATTTAGTCCTTTAACTTAAAAATTAACCAATAGTGATTAAATGTTGATGTTTTTACGATTTAGTCTTTTTTACCTAATTGACTATCTAAACTTCAAAATTTCTAGACCAAATTTCAATACACATATATAATTACTTTACGAGCTCGATTTACAGAAATGAGGTCCCGATACCTTATTTTTCAAAACCATTTGACTTGAGGAACAAACCATTTGTACTTAAATATTCATTTAATTACCAAAAATTATCTAATTAAAATTCAATATAATATTATATTTGACTTGTAAATATTAAATAATAATATTTACGGACTCACTCGTCAGATTTTTGGTTCTGAAACCATTGTTTCCAACACCACTAATAAACGGGCAGTAACATTTTTATCCAAATATACCTAATTGACAATTTAATTTGATAACCACCTCAACATGTGTTCCATTGCCAAAATTTCAACCATTTCAACTACTTATATAAATTCCATATATGCATTTAACAATCCATATACATTAGGCTCAAACTAACATTACTAACTAAGAATTTCAAAATGACCATTACATTATGAAACTAACTCAACCTTAGGTACATGTCGTATATCAAAATTTTAAGAGAATTATACAAACATTGTTAAGTTGAGAGTTGCGGACCAGATGCTGAATTACTCATTGAGTCTTTGAGATCAATAAATACTTGCACATGGAATAAACAAACCGTACGCTAAGCGATAAAGCTCAGTTATATTTTCATGATTCAAGACAATATTACTTATCAAATAGCATGTCAAAAGATGCAATCAAGACATAATTTAACTTCCAACATCATCAACCAATTGTATATTTGTCTCATGTATCAATTTTTTTATGCCAATCTATTGTTACATAACACATTCATATATAAATATGATCATACAGATGCTATCATCATATCATATACTCATATATAACATAATCTTATTTCTTTTTCTCAATTGTGTAATAACCCATTTTCAGTGGTACCAAAAACGACAATTTTGGAACCTCGTTTTCTAATGATTGAGTCTATAAATATTATTAATTAATATTTAAGATCTATATTAGGTTATATTGAATTTCAGTATGATAATTTTTTTGATTGAATGATTAAATAAGGTACCAGGACTAAATTGTAAAAGAGGTAAAAGTTTTATCACTATAAATTTCTATTTATAATGGGGATCAATTGACTTATTAAACCCATTTTTAGTTGTGAATGGTGGATGGTGATGCCATCATCCACTTAGGTGGGCTTAATGATGATTAGATTATTATAATTAGAATTAAATTAATGTTAACTAAGGTTTAATAACTTAATCAAGGTATATAAAGAACTTAAAAGAAAAAAGATAAGACCATTTTCTCATCATCTTCATCTTTCCCACGGTAAGGGGAAGAAAACTTAGGGTTCCATTCATTTTAACTTTAGTTCATCAATTAGTAAGTGATTTCAAGCACATTTCTTGTAATTTTTATGTTTTTGAGATTCTGAGAGCTTGATTTAGCTTAACTAAGGACTATTTCATGAAACTGTTAAAGTTTATAAAATTTATCATTGATGTATTCTTTAAGCTTTTGTGGTTATTTTGTTAGATTTGAAGCTTAGATATGTAAAATGACTAGTTTGTAAAGTAAAAGTTGCTAGTTTTGAACATAGAAACTAAAATATAATAAATTCAAAATTGACATAAAAAATATATAAATGTAGGTTGTAATGAATTGTAGAAGGATGAACTTGAGATCGATTTCGAAATTGAAGCTCAAATTTGAAAGTTATGGTATTTTTGGTTTTAAGGTCTAAATTGTATTAAATGCAAAACTTGAGGAATTACTCCATAAATGAAATTAAAATGTCACATAAATATTATACTTTTGAATGATGTTTGGAATATATAATTGAGTTAAATTATGATTTAGATCGAGATTTACAACAACCGAAGGATATATGTGAAAAAGAAAAAACTGCTGAATAGTCCCTGGCATCTAAATCGTTGTTGTTTTCCAAGTAAGTTCATACAATATAAATAAGTTTAAGTTGCTCTTAAGTTATGTCTTAATGCTTATATATGTTCTATTGAAAGTTTAGATGGTTTATGAATTAGTATGCAACTTGGAATTGAACTTAATCATAATGAAATCGTACTGAATTGAAGTGTTGGGATAATCTCGAAGAACTTAGTAAAAGTCTCGTACATGAGGTTACATGTTGGTTTTAGATGATACGGAGCTTCAGCATTTGTTGCAAACTCGAAGATACATGTGACACAGGTTTAGCTTGGAGAGTAACCTAATGTCGTTTTATAGGTTTAGCCTTGACGGGTAACCTTACATGTATATACAACCCTAGCTAGGCTATTTACTATGTCGCTAAAGGTTTATCCTGGATGGGTATGATTAGCTCGAATGAGCATCAGATGTTATTTTCACGCGTGTATCGAGTTCTTTTACAAGGTTTCAGTAGGTAAAACAAAATATGAGAAATGTGGAATTGTGAAGCTAATGTTGGTAAAAGATAAATGATGAATACATGTATCTTTATTTGGACTTGGTATATTGTTTTTTGAGATTATATGTACGATCATAAACCAAAATCTCACCTATTTGACGTTGTTGTGTTATGCCATGATAGGGAAGTTGTAACAGCCCGTTTTTATTCAAAGCAGAATAGTGGTTTGGAATCACAAATCCGAGGTCAAAATATTTATTTCATTATTATTTTAATGCAAGATTGAATGATTGTGTGAAAATTTAGTTAAGAAATTTTATCGCTTAAATGGTTAATTTGAGAAAAGGACTAAATCGCGTAAAGTGCAAAAGTACAATTCTAGTAGTTAAAGGTATCTATTAGCTATAGAACCTTAAAGTTAAGGTCCTTAAGTGGTAATTAGACCATTTTAATTATGAGTGGACAATTATGGTTATATATTAAGTGATTTTTAAAGGGTATCATTAAGGTTATATTTGTAATTTGGTTTTTAAACATATAATAAATAAAATAAAATGACGAAATAGTGTCCATCTTTCATCTAGCCGAAAATTTGAAGAAGAAAAAGCCATGGAAATAACTTGAAACTTTCGGCCATTGTTCTTGCTTAATTGTAAGTCATTTTGACTCCGTTTTTAATGATTTTTATGTTTTTGTGATCGTTGCTTCGTATTCTAGCTAGCCCGTACCTTGGATTTAGAAACTGTTAAAGATTTAACATGTTTCCCTTGTTGAATACTTGAGTAATTTGATGATTTATGATAGATTTGGAAGGTTTAATGTTAGATTAATAGCTTTTGTAAAGTGATTTTTGACAAAAATGTCAAAAATGGATTAAATTGAGAAAATGTGAAATGTGGTGGTTAAAAGTGTGAATAAATAAGAAATATGGGCTAATATGAGTACTAGAGAAATTTGGCTAGCATGAGTTGTGGTTAAATTGCATGAATTTGTGATTTTATGAAATAAGGATTAAATTGTAAAAGATGTGAAATATTAGGGGCAAATGTGTAAAAATGCCTTAAAGTGAAATTTGGACTAAACTGAATAAACCAAATGCTGAATGTGTTGAATTTGATAATTTATAGATCAAGATGAGCTGAGATCAAGGAAAAGGAAAAGTGGATGAATAGTCGATAATTTCCATCCGAGCAACTCAAGGTAAGTTCGTATAATTAGAATTGAATCTTTAAATACTTGTAAATGATTTGAAATAAAGTATCATTTACTCAATGCTATTACTGAGTTCGAATGCCTATTGATGAGAATTATTAAATATCGAGTCCCGTTTGAACCGTAGAAAGTCGTAGAATATTAGTGACATGTCACTAGGGTTACCGTTTTGGTCGAGATCCTGCATTTGTTGGGAATCACCACAGCTCGTATGAGCTTACTGATATATCAGCTTGTAAGAGCTTACTATTTTCAGCTCGTCAGAGCTTACCGTTTTAGCTCAATAGAGTTTACTGTCCATCAGCTCAGGAGGAGCTTACTGATCATAGCTTGAAAGAGCGGAAATGATAATGAATTGATAGATTACTAATTTATATACGTAAAGTATATCACCCGAGTATCCCTCGATATTCTAATAGGTTCAATGGGCATAAAATCTGTTATTAGTTATGTGATAAAGCTATGTGTTTATACGGATGAATTACTGTTTATATGGATGAAGTACTATTTATACAAATGAGTTACTGTTATCGAAAGAATTATTGTTTATATGATTGAAAGTGAATTGTTATAAATGATGTATGTGATATATGAATTTGATAAAATACAATGTATTGAGTATTAAATTGAGATAATGGATGATTATATGCACTTATGTGACTAACTTGTTGATGAATGCTTGTGTTTAGGCATTTGGTTATTGAATTGAGTATACCTTAATTATTGACTTGGTTATATATAAATGGTAAGTTTAATTCTAAATTATACTGGCTTAGTAAGCTATAAAGCTTACTCTGTTTCTTTTTCGTGTTATATAGAGGCTCGATAGCTCGCTCGATTCGGATAAAGTCGGAGATACTCATCACACTATCTATTTGCCAATTGGTACTTTTGAACTCATGGATATATGTAAATATGGCATGTATAGGCTAGTTATAAAGATGATAGTTATGGTTACTTGAGCTAGTGATTTTGGTACATGTTGTGGTATAAGATAAAGCCATTTGATTTTGCTTAACTTGGTATAATGCTTTGGTTGCATATAAGTATTCAAATATGTGTATGAAATGTTATGGATTAGCTGCCTATTGAGTTACAAAATGTTGCAAATTATGCTTGTGTAGGTATGTAAAAATAGGGTGGAAAAATGGCTTTGTAAATAGCCTATTTTTGTCGACACGGGCAGAGACACGGGCGTGTATCTCAGCCGTGTGCAACACACAGTTGTGTTACACGACTATGTGTCCCTTAGTGTTGAAATTGAAATGAAGTCAGTATACTCCACATGGTCTTACACACGGGCATGTGACTTGGCCGTGTTGCATAAGTCAGTATACCCTACATGCTTGGTACAGCCTAGCACACGGCCTGGCACACGGGCGTGTATGGCCATTTCAAAGGGCACACAGGCTAGACACATGGGCGTGTGGTTTTCTGTGTGACCCAAGTCAGTAACCTCACTTGTTTGGACACGGGCTGGGACACGGCCATGTGCTCCTATTCGAATGTGCACACGGTCTGTGACACGGGTGTGTCTGGTGGTCGTGCACGAGCGTGTGTCCCTTGTTTTGAGAAAAATTTACTAAGTGTTGAAAAATTTTCCTGAGTTATCGATTTAGTCCCAAACCACTCCCAATGCATGTTCAAGGCCTCGTAGGCTCATTTAAGGGATACTATGATTAGTTATGATTGAATTATATTTGGTTTGATAAATTGTGTATGAATTGTATGTTTAAAAGTGTTGTAAGTCTGGTAATGCTCCGTAACAGTATTCCGGCATTGAATACGGGTGAGGGGTGTTACATTTATTAGTATCAGAGCTATGGTTTAGTCAATTCTAGGACTAACGAAGCATGTGTGAGAGTCTACTGTACATGCCATATATAAACTGTGGTAGTGTGATGACTACTGACATTTAAAATGTGTTTTTATATAGCAAATGGATCTCAATCGAGCAATAGCTGATGAGGTTGAAAGTAATGCACTTGCTCCCGCTCAAGGGATAGTGTCGCCTGATTCTAGACCCATGACAGGTAGTCAGGGAGGAGAGGCTAAAGAAGCTTTCTTCCAAATGATGAATGAATGGTTCACGCAGTATGTTCGAGCTAATCCAGCTACGCAACAACCTCCACCCCCACCTATTCCCAACTGATCCTTGTAGTTCCTTAAGGTATGGATCGTTTGAGATTGAATAAACCACCTGTTGATAAGATACAGAAATACGGGGCTGAGGAATTCAGAGCCACTGTTAACGATGACCCTAAGAGAACCGAGTTTTGGCTTGAGAACATGATTCAGGTATTTGATGAACTTCCTTGCACCCCTGAAGAATGTTTAAATATGTTGTATCACTATTGAGAGCCACTGCGTATCAGTGGTGGAATACCTTGATATCCGTATTTCCGCGAGAAAGAGTTACTTGGGAATCCTTTCAGGTTGAATTCAGAAAGAAATACATCAGCCAATAGTTCATTGATTAGAAACGAAAGGAATTCCTTGAACTGAAACAGGGTCATATATCGGTAACAGAATACGAAAGAGAGTTTGTACGACTTAGCAAATATGCTTGTGAATGTGTTTCTTTCGAGGCTATAATGTGTTAAAGGTTTGAAGATGGATTAAATGAAGAAATTAGATTGTTAGTTGGGATTCTTGAGCTGAAAGAGTTTGCCATTCTAGTTGACAAAGCTTGTAAAGTCGAAAAGCTTAGCAAAGAGAAGAAAAAAGCTGATTCTGAGGCTAGAGACTTTAGAAAGAGATTTTTGGGCAAATCACATTAGTCAATAGCAAAGAAATCTAGAGAATATCATCCTCGTTCTACTATTTTTGCAGGGATTTCGATCAAAGATAGAGATGCGAGACATTTCAACTCTAAACCTTAAACGACATCTGTTACCAGTGTGGGTAGTGTTAGAAATGTTGGACCTGAATGTAAGCACTGCAATAAGCGACATTACGGTGAATGTAGGGTTACACACCTGATAACAACGAGAACTACGCTCTCGATCTCACTGACACTTTCGCTAGCAGGATAACAGTGAATTGCTTATCCCTTTCCGATGCTGGCCCGCACCCTGGTGGCCAGTCATGTACCGCAGAAACTAAGCGTTTCTTGAATTTAGGGGTAGGAAGTACCCCTTTCACTCTTCCACTGGTACCCGCATCCATTGAGAACACTTAATCAAAACCGATTAATCAACATACGAGATCTAAACGAATATAGTTTTTAACTTAAAACACCCTTACCGAAAAGATCTGAATCCCGAGACTTCTCCTTATCCCTGCCGATCTGCCCCTAAAAGATCATAGTCAGCATTGGCCAACTTTAATAGACAATATGGCCTTTGGCCGAATACTTCAATATCCCTTACCTTGCTCGTCTAAATCCTAAAACCGTCACTTGCCTATGGAGTCTATCGAAATTCCTATATGGTATATGTTAGAGTCGGCTTTTATTGTACAAGATTTATAGGAATGACCCTTGGCCGAATACTACACCTTGCTTACCTTGGATCTTGAAGTCCCGAAAGATCTCCTCTTATAGTCGGCTACAAATGAATCCCGAAACTCACCTTCATGGTTTCGGCCAAAGAAGATATAAAGATTAGATTCCTAGATTTCGGCTAATCCAAAAGAAAAATAAAGAAAATTGAATTACAGTTGATCCTTACCCCTAACGTTGAGATCGATTTCACCCTTGCTTGGAAACACAGAGAGATTCGGCTACTAAAGGAGAGTGATCGACTTTGAAAGAGAAATAGATGAAGAAATCGGCTAGATGGTGATATGTTTCGGCTTGAGGTTTAATGAACAATCGGCTAAGGCTTGAATGTGCTTTCGGCTTTGATGAATCGTGAAAAGAAGAAGTGAAGGGGATGGGTGTGATGCGATTTGGCTTGGTGACAAGAGGGAGATTCGGCTTAAACAAAAGAGAAGAGAGATGGGAGGTTTAAGGTGTTACGGCAATGGTGGAATTGAGAGAGAGAGGTTTCGGCCTTAGCAAGGTAAAAGAGAAGAGGATGCACACTTGGTTTCGGCTTTTGGTCAAGAGAGAAAAGAGTGCACAAGTAATCTCCTATTTTAGTTTCAAAAGAGAAAGAACACAAGCTTCGAAACAAAGAAATTGCACAAAGAAAATGCCTAAACCTCACTATGCATATTCGGTTTCCTCCCCCTTCAACATGACCGAAATGGTCATTAAAGAAATCCCTTGGCCGGCCAACTCTCATCCCCTTCTCAAATCCCACCTTTTTCTCCTAATTTTCCTCTTCTCCCCTCATTCAAAAATATTTGAATGAGTCAACACTTATCTTTCTCTCCTAGCCGAATTTCAAATGCATTTGACTTGATCTTCACTCATCCACTCAGAGTCCTTGTTGTAAGAGTATGCCCAAAGACCAATCATGAGATGGTTGTAATAACATACTTAATTTACCATGTTTATTAATATAAAGCGTTGTCATTATTATTTCAGTTTTTCTTTCTGTGTGTATAAATAAACTATTTTATAATAATGTCCTAAGAATAATATGATTATTCTTAAAAGATCCTTAGTCGAGTATTATTGTTGACTAGGACAACAATAATGCATTAAGACTAGCATGTAGTTGATTGATGATAAAGAGTTGTCATTGATGTGGATTGTCAAAATCAATGCATGAATATGTGTGTTAGAGAACAACATATTGGATTGACCCGTTATGAGTATGTTTATTGGATTATTATGTAATTGTCACAACATTACTCATAGTGATTAATATGTATATGATCCTCGGACTTGAGATAATTATTATCTCAACATCGTGAGTTGTATATTTTGATACTGATCAAACGCATAACCGTAATTGGTTGTTCTATAAAGACTGATGTTGGATATACCACAATCTATGTAGAGGATATGGTTGATCAATATAGGATAAGTCCCTCCTACATAATGGGAGTAATATCTTAGGCCACTTGATTGAGTGAGACTAGAAATGCATGGCCATGCTCAAATAAGTTGACATGAGATGTCATACTAATTTTTATATCATAGTCTACTCAAGATATCAAGAAACATGGGATGGACTATACAAGTGTGACTATTCCATGACTTGTGTCCATTCAGAGATAAAGGACTTAAGGATTAATGTATGAAAGGTTAATCACAAAAGTTATGTGGAATCATGACTTCTTGTAACTTAGGTAGCAATGATGCATTGCTAGATGCCCTCATTGTTTGTGACATTAGAATCGTTTCTATTATTATCGCTAACGTTGCAAGAACCTACTGAGGTCACACCCTATGGTTTAAATGAACGGAATAAAATATAATTGGTATTGTTTTTAGTTGTCACATGAATTAAATTAATTAAAGAATTAATTTAATTGGGCAATCAAATATTGAACATATTATATGTACAAGGATGTTGTACACATAATGACAACATAATTCTATTAATATATGAATTTGATTCATATATAAATTTAAATAAATATAGTTTACCGAAATCCTTATTATAATTAAAGTAATTATAATTTTCGGATATAATTAATGTAATTATAATTTTGGTTAAAAACTTTATTGTATTTATTTAATCTTATGATACATTCAAGAGATACCAATTATAAAAGGGTATTAAAAGGATACCTAATAATGGGCCCAATGAAAAAGATACCCATTATAAAAGGCCCAATTAAAAGGATACCCAATATAAAAGGTATTTAAAGAGGCAAAGCTTATGGAAAACCCTAAGAGATTGCTTGTTAGGTCTAACACCGTCAAGCAAATAAACCTCCAAAATAGTTTTGGAGATTTCTTAGATTCATAGTCAAACCGGGTGTGGATCACGTAGAGGCCGACATCGGAAAAGGTTGTGGCTTGATTCGACGAAGAGATCAAAACTCTTGTTGCCAAGGCGTCATTGTCTACTCAGATTGAAGTTTTGGTAATTTGAAACCTTTATTTCACCCGATTCGATTTCCTCACACATGGATCCATGGTTTGGATCGCCGGATCTAATTTTATTCTGCTGCGCCATGGGGTATCGGCGTTCCAACACTTGTGCCGTCCACCACTGCACCTCCTTGCTGCAAAATAAAAGCTCCAAATGCTATCTGTGCTGCTCGAACCTAGGCCCCCCTTCCTCTGCTTGTGGCGTCACTTCTCAAGGCCCTAAGTGGCGCCTCCCTTGCCACTTTGCCAGTTGGTTACTTGTGTCTTAACCTACACACAAATTTTCTTAAAGCCTAGCTTCCTGAGCTCCCCTTTCCATGCTTAAAATTAAAAATTTTTCTATAACTCCTACCTACAACCCAAGATTCCCGAAGCCCCCAAAACACTTACAAAACACACACCAGCATGCAACCAAGTATATTCAAGCGAAAATGCATAACCCCTAAATCCTGGATATTACATGCCTGGAGACCATGGGTGAATTGGCAGAATGTAGCTTAGTAGCATACGGCCTCGACACGGGGGTGTCAGCTAACCGTGATGTACAAGTTAGTAGCTAGATAAGAGTACACGGCCATGGCACACGGGCGTGTTTGGTGGCTGTGGTGAGGAAGTCAGTGTATGGCCTAGTAGCACACGGCCATGGCATACGGGCGTGCCTAGTGACCGTGTTGGTATAGTCAGCACATAGACACGGAAGGACACACGGGGGTGTCTAGAAGCCGTGGAGGGCACACGGTCTCCTTTCAAGGGCGTGTAACCCTGAAACTTAGAAAAGTTTTTAATTTTCATGAAATTTTATGTGTTTCAGTTTAGTTCCGACTCAATTTATAAGCATGATTAAGGTCTCGAATGTAACACCCCTTACTCGTGTTCGACGCCGGAACAGAGTATGAGGCATTACCGAAGAGTACGAAACACTTACAGATTATTTAAACCATTTATCACTCAAATATCAAAATTGATTACAAAAGTTCCTTTAACAAACCCTTGAAGTCCAAATCATGCATTGGGATTAGGCCGGGACTAAATTAGAATCGTATAATTTTTTTTTAAATCCTTAAGTTTATCTCATTTACAAGAGTCCCACGCCCGTGTGGCTCACATAGCCGTGCCTATAGGGCGTATAACTCTCTGACTTGCATCTGTGGAGAAACTTGAGTCACACGGCCTTAGTACACGCCCGTGTTGCTTGGCCGTGTGGTAAAGTTAATTTTCATAAATTATGCTATTTTTCAATCCATATTTCTCACTCATTTGATCCTTATTCTTCACCCACATTTAATACATACAAAAACCAATTTAGATATTCAACTGAGCCTTATACTTAATACGATCTGTTAGTCGTACACTTCATATAAATAACAAGAAACGTATATGGGCTCAATTCTCATTAAATTTCTCTTGTACTTGTACTTTTTCATCCTATGTATTCATATAGCATATAACAATCGCACCTCTGTTTTTCATATACATTTTTATAACAATTTGTCTTGGTTTCAAACTACTTCATATTTGAGTTTTACTTATCCAATCATTTGAAACATCATCCTTATATATATAGTGCACTTGAGATGCAAAAATTCTATAATTATGAATGAACACATTTATCAAACACATTCCATGTTTTTATATATTATAGTCTCATATTTCCATGTATCATTTACCATCATTTCCTCGTATTTTTGACAAATACATGTAACAACTCATAATCATGCAATTCACTAACTCTTCCTGCCAATTACAATTTAAATTGGCAACTCACTTATTGAGCCCAATTTCAATGTTCTCTAAAATCCATTAGGATGTATGTATCCATCAATAAATTCCATGTACAGATATCATCACCTCATATTTTCACATACATTTACTTTTCATATTATGAACTCAAATAACATACACAAGACATACCAATACATTCCAAGTACATTTTCATAATATTTCATTTCGAATTTAGATTATGTCATTTTAGAACTCTTTTCATTAACTTATTCGGAATACCATTTCATACGGATAATACACTCAAGGGTGTACAAATATATAATCACAAATGAGCTCATTCATCAACCAAGTTCTATATTCATGTATCATCAACTCATACTTCCTTATATCACATAATTCTATATAACACTTACCAACTTCGTCAAATTAGTGAACGTCTTACGGAACTGTTCTGCACCAGTATGTATTAAATTTCACTGATAATCACTGATGCCATAACATAGCTATGGTCTTTCATCTTAAACACGTACCACACTGATGCCATATTCCAGATATGGTCTTACACGGAAATCACTTGTCACTTGTAGCCGAAGCTACCTCTTTTCACTGATCAGGTAGCCGAAACTACCACTTTTCACTGATCAGGTAGCCAGAGCTACCACTTTTCACTGATCAGGTAGCCGGAGCTACCACTTTTCATCGATCGTAGCGGAGCTACCACTTTTCAGCGATCGGCAGCCGAAACTACCACTTTTCACGGATCGGCAGCTTGAGCTACCACTTTTCATCGATCGGCAGCGTGAGCTACCACTTTTCACTTGATCGGGTAGCCAAAACTACCACTTTTCACTTGATCGCAGCCGCGAGCTACCACTTTTCATCATCGTCGGTGGCGAGCTACCACTTTTCAGCGATCGGTGCAGCGGGAGCTACCACTTTTCACTTGATCGTAGCCGAGCTACCGCTTTTCATTGATCGGTAGCCAAAACTACCACTTTTCACTTGATCGGCAGCCGAGCTACCACTTTTCATCGATCGGTGCCGTGAGCTACCACTTTTCACTTTCACTTGTTCTGATCGGATAAGTGTAGCCGAAGCTATCACTTATCACTTGTTGCCATGGTTCAACCATTGTATTTTCCGTCAATTCATGTTGTCACTGAAATGAAATGCTCAATTTGATCATCAATACATATGAAATAACACATCGTGAAATTCATAAAATTAACAAATGATCACTAAAATTTAGCCATATAAACTCACAAGTTCAATTTTTGTATTATAACGATAATCATAATTT
The DNA here is from genome assembly GCA_025503065.1 of Gossypium bickii. Lineage (NCBI taxonomy): Eukaryota > Viridiplantae > Streptophyta > Magnoliopsida > Malvales > Malvaceae > Gossypium > Gossypium bickii. Next base: position 89,915,125 of record CP106711.1, read on the forward strand.
TATAATAAATATTCCAAATAAAACATTATATCAATTATAATCGAGCATGTAATTAATTTATACACAAGTCATTCATATATTATTTTCCCTCCTCCTCCTCTCCATCCACATCCTTAGTATAAACAACACACTTGTAAGTAACGTTTTCTATAATTTTCACTGTTTACTCATGTGAATGTTCAAGCTGTCCATCTGTGTTATATTCACTAAATTATTTTTATCTCGAGCTACATAACTCCAAATTTCAAACCGTTAATTTTCTTTGAAACTAGACTCACATATCTTCTTACCCTAATTTTTCCATAATTTTTAGTGTGGCCAATTAGTACAGTTTATTAGTTAAGTTCTCCCCTGTTACACAGTCCTACTGCTCTGACCTCTCTTCACTAAAAATCAATTATCTCATAGTACGGTTTTCATATAGTGTTTATGATTATTTCTAATGAAAATAGACCCACTAAGGAATACAAACATATAAATTATAACTCATAATTCTTTTTGTACAATTTTTAGTGAATTTCTAAAGTAAGAACAGGGGATCACGAAGTTGTTCTAAATCAGTCTTACAAAAATTTAAATATCTCAATATGTAGACTTCCTTTACCTGCTTTGTTTCTTTGATATGAAAATAGACTCAACAAGCTTTAATTATATATCTTACTCAGCTTCTAATTCAATTTATACAATTTTTGGTGATTTTTCAAAATTAGACAACTGCTGCAGTCCAAAACTGCTTTAATATAACATGTTGATTTCTATTTTGTCCCAAATTCCACATTTCATACAATTCAATCCTTGCTCAATTAACCCCTCAATTTAGCTAATTTTCTCATTTAATACTTTTCTCTATCATTTTAAACTACTTCATAACCTTTGAAAATCAGAATTTTAACTCTAGGCCTTAATTTCAACTCTTTCACAATTAGGTCCTAAAATCAATTTCCATCAATTTTACTTAATAAAATCATCATATAACAAAATTAAAGCTTCAATTCAATATTTATTCATCATATTCTTCCAGCACTAATCCACATCAACTTTAAAAATTAGCTATAGAATCAAAAACTAATGACATAGTAAGTTGGATCCAAATGTAAAAGTCCAAAAACATAGAAATTTCAAGGAGAAAGTAGGAATTAAACTTACATGAAGCTTGAGTATGAAAACCAGCTTGAAACTCTCTCCCATGGCTGTTTTTCAGCTGAAGAAAATGAATAGAAATGAAGAGAAATCTAGATAATTCCAATTTGGTCCCATACTTATTTAACTAATTTTGGTAATTTTCCAATTTTACCCTTATTTCATCCATTTCTGATTTTTTTTCTCACTATTGCCGCCCAAAATATCTTCTTTGGGCTTATTTTCACTTTAGGTCCTTCCTCATTTGACAATTAGGCTATTTAATCCTTTTAGCAACTTTTATACACTTTTCATTTTAGTCCTTTTTTATTTAATTAACCACTCAAACGTCAAAATTTTCTAACGAAATTTTAATACTACCTTATTGACATTCCTTAAATATTCATAAAAATATTTATGACTCGGTTTATAACACCGAGATCTCAATACCTCTTTTTCTCGATTTCTTGACCAAATAAATCTTTATAAAACACAATTTACTATTTTAAAAACATTTTAAAAGCTACATTTTAAAAATATTAAATAAATATAATCTACGAGTCCATTTCTCAGATTTGGTGGTCTCGAACCATTATTTTTGACATCACTGAAATTTGGGCTATTACATCGAGGACCCATTTAAGGCACATTATGTTTGAGAATAATGAATGAACGTATGAATTTCTGTAAATGCTTTCCGATCTGTCTGGTAACGCTCCTAACCCTAATCCAGCGATGGACTCGGGATAGGGGTATTACATGCCATACTCAAAATGTTGAGACTAACAATACCCAAAGGTTCCAATTGATAGTGTGGTCGAGTTTCCGACGTCTTTCAATCCCCAAGCTAGCTTGGCAATACTATAAGAAAATGGAAAAGAAAGGGGAGTAAGCATAAAGCTTAGTAAGTTTGCATGTAAATAGTTAACAACATTAACCATGCATTATTGTACACATAACATAATATAATCCATCACATTTTCATCAAGTATCATAGATACATTTTAAATCATGTCATTTACATAATGTACAATAAAACTCGTGATCATGATTTATTCATTCTCTTCTTACCGAGGTCTCATCAATTTATAATCTCAATATGTACGAGCTTTGTGTACATACCTATACCCTTTCAACATGTTCATACCTTGCCATTTCATTGACGAAATCTTTGGACTTCCCATTGAACCGCTTGGAATACTAAAGGATACTCAGGAATCACATACACAGAGAATCATACCAATGCCATATCCCAGATATGGTCTTACATGGGATCACATATTGATGCCTATAGCCCAGCTATGGTCTTACACGATTCTCATATCGATGCCATGTCCCAGATATAGTCTTACACAAAATCTCATAACGATGCCATATCCTAGATAGGGTCTTACACGTAAACTCATAACCCTATTGCCATGACATTTGTATCCTAACTATTCATAAGGTTCAACCGGGATTTCGATGTATCAAATCTTCGTCGAATCGCCATCGAGTCAACATTAATCAAGTCCACAAAGACAATTACACAATTCATGCAATATTAAAGCATTAAATTCCTAATAGTGTAATGTTGCATTATTTACACACGAACTTACCTCGGTACCAAAATATGGCTAACTACTCGATTTAGTCCATAACCTTGTTCTTTCCTCGGTTTAGGTTCGGACTCTATATTTCTTGATCTATAATAGAAAATTTAGCTCATTTAATTATCACATTGTTCAAATCAGTCCAAAAACCATACTTTGTCAAAATTATAGTTTTGCCCCTAAACTTCCACATATTTACAAATTAGTCCTTAGGCTCGTAAAATGAAATGTGTCCATTTTCTTTGTTACCCAAGCCTAGTCGAACCTAACACATGCTCATAATAGTCGTCATTTTCCTTCAAATTAGATTTTTACTAATCATTTTACAACTTTTACAAAAAGGTCCTTTTTAGGTGTTTTCATTAAAAATCACTTAGTAAAAGATGTTTATTACACATCAAACTTTCATAATCTACCATGAAACATCAAAACACATGCATGTCACACATGGGTAAATTTTTAAACATGAACCCTAGCTCAAATAAATGGTAGAAATAGCTAGATCGGTTGATAACAATTTCAAAAACATAAAGAACATTAAAAACAGGGCTAGGATGTACTTACTATCAAGCTTGAAAAGTGAAGAAACCTTAGCTATGGAGAGCTTCAAAGTTTCGGCCCTAGCTTGAAGAAAATGAGCAAATTTTGCTTCATTTTACCCTTTTAATCTTTTATTAACCAAATGACCTAAATGCCTTTTTTACTAAACTTTAAAATTTTACCTACTCATGCCCATTTTTGTCCATAAAAATAAAAATTAGGAAAATTTCTATTTAAGTACCTCTAATTAATAATCCAAATCTATTTCACACTTAAAGCTTCTAGAATCTCATATTTTGCAACTTTTGCAATTTAGTCCAAAAAGTCAAATTGGACACTTATTCACAAAGTTTCTTCATGAAACTTTTACACAATCATGCAAACATGTCATGGACCTTAAAATAATTATAAAACAAATATTTCTACTTTGGATTTATGGTCTCGAAACCACTATTCTGACTAGACCCAAAATCAAGATGTTTCATGATGAATGGTTGTTTTGCAAATTTTTGGCATATAGTAATGCAAATGTGAATTGAAAAGCTTAGAAGATGATATGCATATGATCTAGCTTATGGTATGGAATGATTAAAAGTTTTGGTATGACTTGTGGTGACTTATGTTTAATGTTGGTGTTGGAGTCAAATGTGGAATATTGGTTGTATGCTTAGGAAGTTGTTGTAATTTATGTTTTGGCTTGGGAATGTGCATGTTTTGAACAAGTTTGGTTGGTTAAAGAATGCATTTAGGTCACTTTGGAAGGTTGGTTTGCATCATGCATCAAATGGCCTATTTTTGTTTCACACGAATTGAAACACGGTTTTGTGTCATACACAGGCATGTGACATACCCATGTGTGAATTTAGGGGAAATTTGTACATGGGCTGGCCACACGCCTTTGTGAGTACTGTAGATTTGGTCACTTAACTTTTCACACGACCATAGTTAGTTACACGACCCAACTTGCACTTTGATCCACATGGTCATAGTTAGTTAGACGGCTTGGATACATGACCGTGTGGATCCATTGGTACACGGTTTTAGCCTAGGCACATGGCCATATGACCCCTACTTTGCACTATTACCCTTCTTTTTGTAAAAGTTTTAAAATAGTCATTGATTGATTCCGGGTCGATTTTAAAGCTTTCATAAGCTTGATTTAAACCCAATTTTGTTTGCAAAGCATGATTTTGTGTGAATGCATAAGAATTATTGAATGTTTAAATTAATTCTTAATTTAAAATCAAATGTAATTGTTTCGTTATTTGTTATAGCATCCCGTAACTCAATTCTGGTGATAGGGACGAGTAATGGGTGTTACACATTTCATTTCCAAATCCTTTGATTCATTTCATATCTATACTGGCCCTTACGGATTCTAATAAACCATTTCACATGCTATCTAATAAACCATTTCACATGCTATCTTTCATATGCTCTAATACCCAAGACAAAGCATCTCCCCAATTGGACTTGATAGATGACATATTAGTATTTCAATTGGTTTGCTCATTTCTGATTAGACTAAGGACATGTTTAGGTTCATCAACTAATATAATTTTTTTCTGTATTATGATCTGATCATGTAATACCCCTTAGTATTTGACTGTGCCTTAGCATGCAAAAATCAAGGCATAGAATTATTCAATTAAATTTAGAATAAGAATGCAATATCTTCAAGCAAACATGTCAAATTGTAATAAAGTTTTACAACAAAAATACTTCAAAAGTATTCCAAGGATCGTACCCAAGGGAGGTTTGTTTAAAGTAAGTATGAACACACTTAGCTAAGTCTAAATAGATACTAATTTACTAATCATTTACAGCTAAACACACTTAGCTAAGTCTAAATAGATACTAATTTACTAATCATTTACAGCTAACACAAAAATTGAGACTTTGCATAAAAAGAACAAATTGTATATATATTAACGAAATACCAAATTGACAATCAGATTAAGCAGATAGAAGGGCGATTAACTTTCATGGTCATGATTAACTCAGATTCAAATATTTTTACTAATTATTAAAAACTAACGTAGCTAATACCTTTCTACCTATAACTAAATTAATTAATTGACTTAATTCACTTATCTTTCAACTTGATGAATTAAACAGGGCTAGGTTGAACTGGTGCTAAGTAGAATACCCTTTTGGTCTCATCTACCTAAATTACTTCTTAGAGTCATCAATTCTAAGGTTTGATCAGATTCAACCTAATCCAACTAACTAGTTTAGAAACCCTAAACCTAACCTAACCACTCCCACTTTGGTCAATTAGCCTTTTTAGGGATTAGTTACTGGAATGATGGAAATGTACAAGTGTACACAATCGCAACAAGTAATAAAGTGACAAGTAAATATCGAGTTATCGTAACCACAGGGATTGTTTAAGAAAATTATTTATGAATGAAATCCAAACACTTTGGTGATCAAAAATATATTGATTTTGATGAAGTGATTAAAAACTAAAATTTAACTGAGTAAAATAAAATTAAATAAAAATAAAAGTTGCAATGCACAAATTCAAAAGATAATTTTAATCAAGATGACTTAATTGTGTTAGATTAATTACATTTCTTAACTTAATATTACCAAAACAATGTTCATGTTGTTACGAATAAATTCACAGCAACTTGGTAATTTGTTAACTATAGCACATACAGACTTACTAAATTAACTAATCTCTTGAATATATTACTATGCCAATTCAAACAATTAATCAATTTTAATAAGCAAGTAAAAAATTAAGTCAAGTAACAATATATACCTACATTGAAATAGTTTAATCACAATAATCTAGCAATTTATGCAAGGCTAATGTGTCGTTTAATACCGTAACTAATTTAACCCTCAGCTACCTTAGAAGATTAAACATGCATTGATTAAGTATTGTGTCAATTAATTACAATTTCAATATGATTAATAATTAATTCATTAGTTACCTTACAATTGTAATGCAAGAATAACATAATCATAGTTTTACCTTAATCAAACAATTTACGAAGGCCTATAACAACACAAACATAATTTTAATAACTTAAGTGGACAAAATGCAATCAACCTAACACGAATTAAATTTAAGCCATGTCAATTAAATTAAGAATACCAACATAATAAATATTGATAGACATGTTCAAAACAAAAATAATAACAGTTAAAGGATAGCAGCTAGAATAAAATCTGGTGATTCTCCGAAGCCTGACTAGTTTGCTCCGCTCCTCTTCCGCTCGTTCTTGTGGAACCAAGGCTTTTACAAGCACTTGAACGCTGCTACACAAGGTGGTTGAATGGCTCTTTTCCTAGAGAGAAATCATGTAACACCCCAAACCCAGCCCAAACACCACAACCGGATCTGGTATGTCACATGGGAAAAATTCCTATGTACCTTCGTGTATCGCAGAGAATTAAAAAGTCCCCTTTTTAAAACTTCCAGATTAGTCGTCCATTTGAGAACTTTAGTAATTATTTTGTGAAGATTTTATTTAGCCCAAATCTTGTGTTTAGGTGGCATTTGAAAACACTTGACATTACATTAGAGTAATCATAGGGTTTGCTATCAAATTTTGTTTATAAAAATGTTGATTAAGTTTTGGGGAAAACCTCAATTTGCATTTTATAAAGAAAACGTCTTGTCCATTAATTTGTGATATAAACGTCTTAATGTTTAAACCGCAATTAAACCCAAAATAATAGTGGCCTTATTACAAATCAAAAATCCCTAAAAGCAGAAAACGATAACTAAAGCAAAGTTTTAGTTGAATTAAAACCCGTGCATGACCACCTCGAGTCCACTCCGGCCCAATTCACTATACTAAGAATTAGCTGCAAATGTTTAAGCAAAAAGAGTGAGTCATAAAGACTCAGTGTGCAATTAGTCCACATAAACCACAAGTGGGCCTAAGCCCCCATATCACAATCGGTCAAAGCCCAATCAATATAGCATATCAAGATAGTCAGTAAGATAACCCCAACCCATCCTAATATTCCATCCTCTACACTCCGCTTCATATATCCATCCTCAACACTCCTGTGGGGATTTCTACAATCAACCCTCCATCCTTTACACTCTTCTTTGGCAGTCATGCTGACAGTCATGCTGCTCAAAGTCGATATAATGTGGTCTAGCCACCGATAAATATGTGACCAAGTCACCGATATACAATGAGGCACCGAGCCATCAAATTAGTGTGACAAAGTCACCGATATACACTTCCCCTTCATATCATTATCATTTCCCAAATCCCATGCACATGCAAACATAGTGTAACAAACATATCATATAATATCATACAATCGTTATTTAGAGTACACGCACAATCATGCTAACGACAATATTTACAAAGCTTGATCGAAGAACAACTAACCTGGTGTTACGATTTTACCCTCCATGGGTAACTCAATAGCCATTACCGAGTAACTCAATAGCCATTACTGAGTTTTCAGCTTTCCAACAATCTACATAAACGTTTTATACAAATAAGGAAAATTGTGGTAATTACACACCTGTATACGAGGAGAACTAAACTATCAATCTCGCTAACACCCTCACTCACAGGGATCACGGCGATCTGCCTGTCCCTCTCCGAAGCCTGCCCACAACCCGGTGGAAAGTCACGTACTGCTGATATCGCATATTTTTTGAGCTTAGGGGTAGGGACTATGAGTCCAACCCCTTCTTTACTTGGCTGGTATTCGAATCCATGAAAAAGATCTTGGTTAGAAGACCGGGTTAAGGTATTGAAGAAGATGAAAGTGAGAATAGATGCTCATACGGAAAAGTTTCTTACCTAGATTGACAGAAACCGAAAGCTTTAGACTTGGATTAAGAAATCGGCTGAGTCCCTACACAAACCCCTCATTAAAATTGGTTCTCCAAAATAAACAACAAGAAGTGACCCTTCGGCCTAACAAAACCACATGAATACTTACTACCCATTCGGCCATCAAACATTTACCAATAATCTTCCAACTGTTGGCCAGATGCAGAAAGAATACAAAGACGAAGCCCCTCCTACATTTGGCCAAAGCACCCAAAATACCAAGTTAACACCTTCGGTTTAACAACCAGCAAGAGAAAAGAATGAATCGAAAGAGAAGAAGAATGCTTACCACCAACAAGAAGAAACCGATGTGAGAAAGTTAGGAGAATGAGTGACGGTAACCCACTGAAACAAGAACAAACGAAGAGAAGCAGACGCTCAAGAGATTCGGCTAAAGTGAAAAGTAAAAGCAAAACTTAAAGAGAAGAAATGGAGGAAATATGGAGCAAAAAGAGAGAAGAGAAGCAAAGGGGTGCTACGGCTTTGGTAGTGAAGCAATATACTCAAGTTAACAAAAGTGCAAAAGAGAGGGGAAATGGTTTCGGCTTTGAGTAGTTGAGAAAGGAGACAAAAGTTCACCAAAGCAAAAGAAAAGAAAGAGCTTCTAAGGTTGATTCAGCTAACTGAATTCTCCAAAATGCTCACTTAAGGGACGGCACACCCCTATGACCACTAATGCACAAAACAAAATGAAGGAAAAACTTAAGACCCTATGGACTTTCGGCACACTCATCTCACCTAGCACCACCACCGAAACCCCTCTTCAACACACCACAATCGGTCAACAACTCCCAACAAGCCACCAAATCCCATACTTTTCTCCTACATTCACTCTCCTCCCATCATTTGAATCGGTTTGAATTATTCGAACTCCCCTTTTCTCTCATGGCCACCCATTTAAAAATATTGACCCATTCAACACTCCACCTTGAAGTGTCCATGCCGAAATCCACCACCTCTCATCCTGACGCCAACTAGATTTCCCCAAAAAGCAAGCTATGCGACTCGAACCTGCTCCCTCACTGCTCCCTTGTAGCGTCACCTACCTGTATCCCAAGTGGCGTCTTCTTGCCACTTTACCACTCCTTTCCTTGTGTCAACAAACACAAGCAATAATCTTTAAAGCCTGACCCAGCTAGCTCTCCCTTAAGGATGCCCAAAAATGAAATTTTCACCAAGGCTTCAGCTTAACCCCGAGCCTTCCCGGGGCCCCCAAACATAACAAGTTAACAAATAATGCACTCCAAACACACAGAAACATAGCAAATGCAAAGCCCCTAATTCTCAGATGCTACAGTTCTACCCCTTTAAAAAAATTTCGGCCTCGAAATTTACTTGGTCAAAAGAGATGAGGGTATTGTTGACGCATAACATCCCCTGGCACCCATGTGGCCTCCTCTGAACCGTAGTTCTGCCACAAAACTTTGACCAAAGGAACTGATTTCCTTCTCAGCACCTTAACGTCTCGATCTAGGATCTGCATTAGTTCTTCTTCGAAAGACAGGTCTGGTCTTACCTCAATCTCCTCTACTGGCACAATGTGAGACGGATTCGAACGATAGCGTCTTAACATCGAGACATGGAGCACATCATGTATCTGATTCAATTCCGAAGGTAACTCGAGCTGATACGACACTGGTCCCACACGCTTCAATACCCGATAAGGCCCGATGAACCTGGGACTTAGCTTGCCCTTCCATCCAAACCTCATCACCTTTTTCCATGGTTAAACTTTCAAGAAAACCCAATCACCCACTGCAAACTCTATTTCCTTTCGCTTCAGATCTACATATAACTTCTTCCTGTCAGATGCTTCCTTTAACCGAGTCCGAATCAACTTAACTTTCTCTTCTATTTCTAAAATCAGATCTGGACCCAACAACTGTCGCTCACCCAACTCTGTCCAGCAAGTAGGAGTACGACACCTTCGTCCATACAACGCTTCATAGGGTTCCATCTAAATGCTAGACTGGTAGCTGTTGCTGTAAGCAAATTCTGCCAACGGTAGGAACTCCTCCCAACTACCCCTGAAGTCAATTACACAGGCCCTCAACATATCTTCCAAGATCTGAATTACCCTCTCAGACTGATCGTCAGTCTGTGGATGATATGCCGTACTGAAGTTTAGTCTTGTTCCCAATGCCTGATGCAGCGCCTTCCAAAAACGCGACGTAAACCTAAGGTCTCTATCCAATATGATCGACACTGGTACCCCATGCAATCTCACAATCTCTGCCACATATAGCTTAGCCAGCTTCTATAGAGAATAGTCGACATGAACAGGTATGAAATGGGTAGGCTTCGTCACCGATCTACAATCACCCATACTGAATCTTTCTTAGTAGGCGTAAGAGGTAGCCCACTAACAAAGTCCATCGTGATCCTCTCCCATTTCCACTGTGGAATCTTCACCGGCTGCAATAACCCTGAAGGCAATTGATGTTCCGCTTTCACCTGCTGACATGTCAATCATTTGCCCACAAACTCGATAATTTTTTGCTTTAATCCAGGCCACCAAAACTGTTCACGCAAATCCCGATACATCTTATTCCCACCAGGATGCATAGCGTAAGGGCTACTATGCACCTCCTGAAGAATCATTTGCCTCAACTCAACATCCTTCGGCACGTAGACCCTTTTACGGAAACACAATACCCCATTACTGTTCAAACTATAATCCTCTACCCCACCATTCCAAACTTGCAGAAGTCGAGCACTCAAGACATCATCCGGTAATTGCTTCTCTTTAATCTAGCTTATCCATGTCGGCTTCACTTAAAGTTCAACTAACAAACTTCGATCATCATACAAGCTGAGATGGGCAAACATCACCCTCAAATCTTATATTACCTTCTGACTTAACGCATCCTCTACCACGTTAGCTTTACCAGGATGGTATTCGATCGAACAGTCGTGGTCCTTCAATACTTCAATCCACCTCCGCTGTCTTAAATTCAATTCCTTCTGGGTAAGGAGATATTTCAGGCTCTTATGGTTGGTGTAGATGATGGACTTCTCCCCATACAGGTAGTGTCTCCAGATCTTCAGAGCGAACACTACCGCGACCAACTCCAGATCATGCGTGGGATAATTCATCTCATGCAGTCTTAACTGCCGAAACGCATACGCAACTACCTTCCCATCTTGCATTAACACACACCCTAACCCCATGTGTGAAGCGTCACAATAGACAACGAACACTTTCCTAGCCTCGGGCTGAATCAAAACTGGAGCCTCTGTCAAGATCTTTTTCAGCTTCTCAAAGCTTTCCTGCTGCTTCTCAGCCCAAATGCCTTTTCGCAACAACTTGGTTAAGGGTGCCACAATCAAGGAGAATCCCTCAACAAACCTTCTGTAGTACTCGGCCAATCCCAAGAAACTTCGAATCTCCGCCATAGACTTAGGCGGTTTCCAGTCCAACACAGCTTCAATTTTTTGGGGATCAACCCTAATCCCCTCAGGAGACACAACATGACCCAAAAAGGTAACTTCTTTCAACCAAAATTCACCCTTACTGAATTTGGCGTACAGCTGCTTCTCCCTCAAAATCTGCAGAACCACCCGAAGATGCGAATCTTGGTCTTCCTCCATCTTGGAATATACCAGGATGTCATCTATGAACACCACAACAAACCGGTTCAGATAGGGTTGGAATACCCTGTTCATCATATCCATAAACGTAGCTGGTGCATTCATCAACCCAAACGACATCACTAAAAACTCATAGTGACCATAGCAAGTTCGAAACGCCATCTTATGAATATTCGCTTCCTTAACCTTAAACTGATGATATCTTGACCATAAATCTATCTTCGAGAAGACTGAAGCCCCCTTAAGCTGATTGAACAAATCGTCAATCCTTGGCAGCGGGTATTTGTTCTTAATCGTCAACTTATTCAACTGGCGGTAGTCAATGCACATACGCATCGACCCATCCTTTTTCTTCACGAATAGCACTGGCGCTCCCCACGGAGGTACACTTGGTCAAATAAAACCACGATCCAACAGCTCCTGGATCTGAGCCTTAAGTTCTACCAGCTCTTTTGGCGCCATCCTCTATGGAGCGATGGACACCGGAGCCGTACCAAGAAGTAATTCAATTCCAAATTCTACCTCACGATCCGGAGGCAACCTCGGAAGCTCTTCAGGAAAGACGTCTACGAATTCTTTCACTATTCTCACCCCTTCTACAGATACTTCCTTCGCATCCAAAGCACTGATAAAAGCTAGGAATACCTTGCACCCTTTCCGAGCCATCTTAACAGCCCTTAATGCAGATACCACGTTAGACAAATAATCCCTTCTTGCTCCTATCACAACCACCTCTTTTTCCTCTGGAGTTCTTAACACCATTCGCTTATTTGCACAATCCAAATTAGCACGATGCTTAACCAGTCAATCCATGCCTAAGATAAGGTCGAATTCTCCGAATGGTAACTCCATGAAGTCTGCCAGAAATACTATTCTTTGAATTTCTAAAGGTACATCCCTAAACATCTTGTTCACTACTATGGATTGTCCTAGAGGGCTAACCACTGTCATCTCTCGAGTAGTAATCTCAGATTCTATACTTAAAGTCTCAGATACAGTACAGGCAACATACCGGTTATGACGTACCGGTTATGACATCCAGTGCATCGCCATCCACTCGCTGCCGTGCCGCATAGATTAAACCCGATTGTCTTGTATCTGTATCACTGACACCCCTACCCGGTGCTCCACGACCCCGACCAAAACCATTCCCCCCTCTGATCGGACTATGACCTCTCGGCATCTGCTGTCCACCTCTTCCTGGCTGCACATAACCCTGACCTACCGTCCGTGCCTTGGTCATTTCTTGCGGACAGTTCCTTATTAGATGATCCTTTGACCCACACTTGAAACATCCCCTATCTCTTCCCCAGCACTCTCCTACATGTGATCTCCCACACTGAGCACATTGTCGAAACTGTCCAACAGCAACTGACGTTGCAACTCGACCCGGCCCATCAACCCTAGGCCTCTTCTGAACACCCCCAGATGACCTTGACGATCCATAACTCCTCTTATTTTTACCTCTATTCTTATCCCTATTTTGTCTCTCAATCCGTTTTACCTCCTCGGCTATTTTAGCCTTTTCAACTAGGATAGCAAAATTTTGCTCTCGCTGCGGAGCTATCAACACTCTCAACTCGTCTGGCAGCCCGTCTTCGAACCGTACGCAATGCCCATAATCGGTCGCAACTATCCCTCGAGCGTAATGACTCAACCGCAAAAATTTCGCCTCATACTCAGCCACAGATTTACCCCCTTGTGTTTGATTCAGAAATGCTTTCCTCTGAGCGTCCACATAACTCGCCCCAACATATTTCCTTTGAAATGCTATTTTGAAGAAATCCAAGTCAATGCAATCCACTGAAGTACCCTCTCTTACTGTAAGCCACCATTGATATGCCTCGTCACGAAGAAGAGACACCATTCCTTTCAATTTCTCCTCTGCCGTGCAGTTTAAATCATCCATAATCTGCTCGACTGCCTCTAGACAATACTCCGCTACATTTGGGGCCACACCAGAAATACCCCTAAACATTTTAGCTCCGTTTGCTCAAAGTCGCTCAGGAATAGACTTCCGAGATACTGCCCCAGAGCTCGCCCCAGCAACTAGCTTGAAAACCCTCAACATCGCTTGAGACAGGGCATCATCCCCACTTGTTCTATCTTGAGATCCTGCTTCTGCCACAGGTGATGCTGGCACTTCACCTTCAGGCTCATGCCTTGCCTCCGAGAACTCGGCCTCAACACCCCGGCCTCTACCACGGCCACGTGCAACACGTCCACGCCCCCTAACACTAATGTCTATCGTTTCATCTTAATCTGATTACAAATTTTATGCATTAGCTTTTCTTTTCACTGTTTATTAACGAGTAGTTTTATGAGATTAGAGTTATAAGTAGTTTTTCTGCAAAACACACATATACCCAAAGGCTTCCATTTCTAAAGTAGAGTTTCTTAATTCTAAATTTTATAGCACAATATAACTAGTTCATGCAATTCACCCAATTCAGTCAGAAAACTTACCGTACGGGGTTGGTCCCGGAGACTCAGGTGTCATACTTCCAGAAAATATGTACATATATATATTTTCTAAACCATCTTTAAACCAAATTTGGAAAATGTTTTGAACCCAAAAACCCATAGTCGGGTTTTGCAACCGGGTTCTGATACCAAAATTGTAACACTTCAAACTCGACCCAAACACCACGACCAGATCTGGCATGTCACATGGAAAAAATTCCTATATACCTTCGTGTATCGCAGAGAATTAAAAAGTCCCCTTTTTAAAACTTCTAGATTAGTCGTCCATTTGAAAACTTTAGTAATTATTTTGTGAAGATTTTATTTAGCCCAATTCTTGTGTTTAGGTGGCATTTGAAAACACTTGATGTTACATTAGAGTAATCATGGGGTTTGCTATCAAATTTTTATAAAACATTGATTAAGTTTTGGGGAAAACCTCCATTTGCATTTTATAAAGAAAACGTCTTGTCCATTAATTTGTGATATAAATGTCTTAATGTTTAAACCGCAATTAAACCTAAAATAATAGTGGCCTTATTACAAATCAAAATTCCCTAAAAGCAGAAAATGATAACTAAAGCAAAGTTTTAGTTGAATTAAAACCCGTACACGGCCACCTCGAGTCCACTCCGGCCCAATTCACTAAACTAAGATTTATCTGCAAATGTTTAAGCAAAAAGAGTGAGTCATAAAGACTTAGTGTGCAATTAGTCCACATAAACCACAAGTGGGCCTAAGCCCCCATATCACAGTTAGCCAAAGCCCAATCAATATAGCATATCAAGATAGTCAATATGATAACCCCAACCCATCCTAATATTCCATCCTCTACACTTCGCTCCATATATCCATCCTCAACGCTCCTGTGGAGATTTCTACAATCAACCCTCCATCCTCTACACTCCTCTTTGGCAGTCATGCTGACAGTCATGCTGCTCAAAGCTGATATAATATGGTCTAGCCACCGATAAATATGTGACCAAGTCATCGATATACAATGAGGCACTGAGCCATCAAATTGGTGTGACAAAGTCACCGGTATACACTTACCCTTCATATCATTATCATTTCCCAAATCCCATGCACATGCAAACATAGTGTAATAAACATATTATTTAATATCATACAATCATTATTTAGAGTACACGCACAATCATGCTAACGACAATATTTACAAGGATTAATCGAAGAATAACTAACCTGGTGTTACGATTTTACCCTCTATGGGTAACTCAATAGCCATTACCGAGTTTTCGGCTTTCCAACAATCTACATAAATGTTTTATACAAATAAAGAAAAGTGTGGTAATTACACACTTGTATACGAGGAGAACTAAACTCTCAATCTCGCTGACACCCTCACTCGTAGGGATAACGGTGATCTGCCTGTCCCTCTTTGAAGCCGGCCCACAACCCTGTGGAAAGTCACGTACTGCCGATACCGCACATTTTTTTGAACTTAGGGGTAGGGACTACGAGTCTAACCCCCTCCTTTACTTGGCTGCTATTTGAATCCATGAAAAAGATCTTGGTCAGAAGACCGGGTTAAGGTATTGAAGAAGATGAAAGTGAGAATAGATGCTCATACGAAGAAGTTTCTTACCTAGATCGACAGAAACCGAAAGCTTCAGACTTGGATTAAGAAATTGGCTGAGTCCCTACACAAAACCCTCATTAAAACAGGTTCTCCAAAATAAACAACAAGAAGTGACCCTTCTGCCTAACAAAACCACATGAATCCTTATTACCCATTCGGCCATCAAACACTTACCAATAATCTTCCAACCGTTGGCCAGATGCAGAAAGAATACGAAGACGAAGCCCCTCCTACATTCAGCCAAAGCACCCGAAATACCAAGTTAACACCTTTGGTTTAACAACCAGCAAGGGAAAAGAATGAATCAAAAGAGAAGAAGAATGTTTACCACCAATAAGAAGAAACCAATTTGAGAAAGTTAGGAGAATGAGTGACGGCAGCCCACTGAAACAAGAACGAATGAAGAGAAGCAGACACTCAAGAGATTCGGCTAAAGTGAAAAGTAAAAGCAAAACTTAAAGAGAAGAAATGAGGGATAGGTTTCCGCTAAGAAGAAACAAATGGAGGAAATATGGAGCAAAAAGAGAGAAGAGAAGCAAAGGGGTGTTACGGCTTTGGTAGTGAACCAATATACCCAAGTTAACAAAAATGCAAAAGAGAGGGGAGATGGTTTCAGCTTTGAGTTGTTGAGAAAGGAGACAAAAGTTCACCAAAGCAAAAGAAAAGAAAGAGCTTCTAAGGTTGATTCGGCTAACTGAATTCTCCAAAATGCTCACTTAAGGGACGGCACACCCCTATGACCACTAATGCACAAAACGAAATGAAGGAAAAACTTAAGACCCTATGGACTTTCGGCACACTCACCTCACCTAGCACCACAACAAAAACCCCCCTTCAACACACCACAATCGGTCAACAACTCCCAACAAGCCACCAAATCCCATACTTTTCTCCTACATTCACTCTCCTCCCATCATTTGAATCGGTTTGAATTATTCAAACTCCCCCTTTCTCTCATGGCCACCCATTTAAAAATATTGACCCATTCAACACTCCACCTTGAAGTGTCCCAGCCGAAATCCACCACCTCTTATCCTGACGCCAAAAATATTTCCCCAAAAAGCAAGCTATGTGACTCGAACTGACTCCCTCACTGCTTCCTTGTAGTGTCACCTACCTGCATCCCAAGTGGCGTCTTCTTGCCACTTTACCACTCATTTCCTTGTGTCAACAAACACAAGCTATAATCTTTAAAGCCTGACCCAACTAGCTCTCCCCTAAGGATGCCCAAAAATGAAATTTTCACCAAGGCTTCAGGTTAACCTCGAGCCTTCTTGGGGCCCCCAAACATAACAAGTTAACAAATAAAGCACACCAAACACACAGAAACATAGCAAATGCAAAGCCCCTAATTCCCAGATGTTACAAATCGACAAGGAAAATTGACAAGAAAAAGGGAAAAACAAAAAAGAGAAAGTGAGTAAAAGTGAGAGAGATGTGAGGAATGAAAGGTTTATTGAATGAAGAGGGGAAATGTAACAGCCTGTTTTTGGTCAAATCAGAACAGTGGTTTTGAGACAAAAAATTCGAGGTTAAAATATTTATTTTACTATTATTTTAATGTTTACAGCATGATTGAGTTATTGTGTGAAAATTTCATCAAGAAGTTTTATCATTTTAATGGTCAATTTGAGAAAAAGGACTAAATCGCGTAAAGCGTAAACCTTGATTTCTAATAGCTAAAGGTGTCTAATAGCTATAGAACCTTTAAGTTAAGGTCCTTATGTGGTAATTAGACCATTATTCATTTGATCAGACATATATGGACATATTAACGTATGTATTAATGGTTTATTATAAAGGTTAAATTGGTAATTAGTGATAGAAGTTAATTAAAATAAAACAAAACATAAAATTTGGGCATTCATCATCTTCATCAACTAAATTTGGGAGGAAAGAAAATCCATAAGCTAGGTTTCATATTTGGCCAAGCTTCCTATCTCAATTATCAAGAAAAGCGAAATACGGACTTAGATCGGGGAAAAGATAAAGTTATCGACTAATCGACTAGATTCGCCATTTTCACATTCGAGGTAAGTTCATACGTAATAAGCATTGTTACAACTATGCTTTAAATGCTTTGATATTGTATAAATTGTGTATATGAGATTATAGTCATGTTTGAAAATGATTCGGAATAGCTTCGGCTTCAACTTCGGCAATATATGGCACTTAGTATGCGAGACCGAGATAGCTTCGAATATGTAAGGCACTTGGTGTGCGATTTGAGATAGCTTCGGCTACATATGACACTTAGTGTGTGAGATTTAGATAGTTTCAGCTATGTATGGCACTTAGTGTGCGAGATTAAAATAGCTTCGGCTATGTAATGGCACTTAGTGTGTGAGATATCGAGTATTCAGTAGTATTTCGAACAGGTATGAGTTGGTTAGGAGTTTGTACAGATATGTACATGGAAAGTATAAACTTCAATTAGAAGAAGTTATGAATTTACATATAAGCATATGATTAAACATGAGGAAGGTTTTTTGTTATCATGAATTATATGTTAAATAGTTCAAATTGATAATTTGTGTATTACTATTTGTTGGACATATTTTGTATGAACTTACTAAGATTTATAGCTTACTTTGTGTGTTTTTTCATGTTTTATAGTGAAATCGAAGCTAGCTCAAATTCAGGGATCGCCGGAGATCATTTCACACTACCCTCTATCACTTGGTACCTTTGAACTTTGGTATATTAAGTATATGGCATGTATAGGCATTTTGATGTCATTTTGATTATGGGTTGATAGTGATTTTGGTTATTCGTAATGGCTTGTGAATGTAAATGTTTTGAGTTGTAAATATTGCCATGATAGTTGGCTTAATTTGGTGAAATTCACTTTTGTGCGTATATCTGAATATATGGTTGATATTAGATGTGAATTATGTTTGTGAATTGGTTCAAAATAATGTATGTTTAATAAAGGTATAGTTAGTTGAATTGGTATGTTTTGATGGAGTAAGGTTTGAGGTTATAAGCATGTTGAATGTTGGTATTGTAAATAGTATGATTGTGGCTGAATTGAATGTTATTTATGCTATAATTTTGTACCATTTGATCTTGTTTAGGTATGTGCAAAATGGGTGGCAAAATGGCTTGGTAAATAGTCTATTTTTGTCCACACGGGCAGAGACACGAGTGTGTGTCTCAACCGTGTGTGACACACGGTCAAGTTACATGACTGTGTGTCCCGTAGTGTTGAAATTGAAATAAAGTCAGTATACTCCACACAGTCTCACACATTGGCATGTGATCAACTGTGTGGCACAAGTCAGTATACCCCCTAATTGGCACACGGCTTAACACACGGGCGTGTGACTTGGTCGTGTTGCATAAGTTAGTAAACCCTACGAGTTTGGCACGACCTAGCACACGGCCTATCACACGGGCGTGTGTGGCCACTTCGAAGGGCACACGGGCTAGACACACGGGCGTGCGTGTGGTTGGTCGTGTGACCCAATTTAGTAACCTCACTTGTTTGGACACGGGGTAGGACACAGGCTGGGACACGGCGATGTGCTCCCATTTTGAATGTTCATACGGCTTGTGACACCGGCGTGCTTGGTGGCCATGTGCTACTTAAGTATACATATTGTTCAAATTAATCTCAATTATTGTTATGACAGCAAAAATAGACTAAATGTTCCTCAATAATGACATGTTAAATTCCTACTAATTTGATTTTATTCCCTTATATAAGATTAAGCTGCAATCATTAAGTTTAATTTATGCCTTCATATGTTTAACATAGCAATTTATCTCCACTAATGTAGGTAGCATAGAAACTTGAATCAATAGGTATTTTAAATAGGTTGAAACGTGGCTAGGCTAGAGGTAGGTAAAAGATAGATAAATTTAGGGTAAATACCCTAGACTCAGCCTGTATTGAACCTTCAGGAGAAATAATTTCAATAAACCAATTAATTTTGCTTTTACATTCTCTTTTGTACATCTATTTCTTTCGAGTACATATGCTCCTTTTTCTTATTCTATTTTACACGAGTATTTTACTGTATGTATGATAATGTTTTTGAACATTTGATACTTCTTTTCAACTTCCCCAAACTTATTTTTAAAGAATATTTTGAATAAACTAAGTCTAGTGTTTGGGACAATTTAAAGATAATTATGAGAGAAGTGATGGCTAAATATTGCAAAGGTTCAAATAAAATTAGGTCATAGAGTCTCAAAGTTATGGTTTCAAAGGATAAAAATTCATTAAGGTTGGCTTGAAAGGCTCAAACGGTCCAAACAAAAGTTTGCCTAAATCATTTTCAACATTCCATGCTTCCTAGGATTTCTCCTCAAGAAGTTACTAAGTCAATACTAGAGACTTAAACTTTCATGCATGCCTAGGTCTCCTAAGGAACTAAAAATTTTATGGTATGATTTACATACTTCATTAAGAGTACATTTATGTGATAATTCAGCTAACATACAATTGTTGAAATAATAGAACTTTATTCATACTGAAGTTTAGCATACTTAACAAAATTTCAAATTCTTGAACAAAATATAACCTAACCATAATTAAAAGAAAATTTTATTCTAGAAGAAATAATTTCAATTTTTTTCGGTCCTCCCTACTTAAGATGAACAATGTCCTCATTGTTATAAGTGAATAGAAACTATACACCAAGTAGAATTCTAGCAAAGAGGAGGTGAGTCAAATTGAATTTTTAAGTACCAAGCTCTCTCTAGACCCAATCTTAGACATGTATACACCTATTGCCACACTTTGTACTTTGCAACTTGTTCATTTTTATTTATGATTTCCATATCTTGTTTTATTGTGCGAGAGATAAACAAACTAATAGAACCTAACCCTAAAACATTAAATAACCTAGGCAAGAAAATAAAATAAAGTAAAGATCCCGCATTTTTATTTAATTATAGATCCCTCAGAATCCGACTCATCTTTTGCTCTATCGTTTTTATTTTTGCATGAATTGCTTTGTTCCTTCTTCAATATTGGACTCTATGGTTGAAATATAAAATTTGGAAACTCAGGCACAAAAATAAACGGGTCATTGAATATTTTCGTAAGAGTGATTCTCATTGAGTCATCTTGTATTTTTGAATATCTCCAGTAAGCTTGTTGCTGCCACTGCATATGTTGCATTATCTCCATCAACTTTGATTGGTCATCTCGAAGATCTAGGCGAGGCGATTGAGTTCTGAATGTTGACGTTGCCATGTCAGGTTTGGTTATTGGTTCCATTGGTTTTACCTTATTAGGGATTTCAATTGACTGCATTGGTTCGATCTCTGTAGGATCTTCTTCTTCTTCTCCAGGATCCTCGCTCTCTTCAGCTCGTTGCTACAGAATAAAATCCTCGGCTATTCGGTAGAGGTCCCAATATGTGATTATGCCTTGGCTATAACTTGTCTTCTTTACATTTGCAAGAATTTTAGCTTTCAAGCACAAAATTGTTATCATAAAGGGAAAGTAAGCTGGGACAGAACATTTAGCGTCACAATTTCGCATTTCTCTCAGAATTATTTTTCCCACACCAATGGTCTTTTCCATTAAGATCGAGTATAACAAGACCATTTGCTCTAATGAGATTGTGGTTCCATGTGAAATAGGCATAAGGTTGAACCGAATGAAATAGAACCATACCTTCACTAGTGGTGCCAAATATTCTCTTTGACAAGTGTGAGTTCCATGCTTTGACACAGTCCACTTAGAACCCAGAATTGTAAGTTCCTTGAGAATTTCTTATAGATTTTCAGTCTCAATATTTCTCATCAAGAAAGAATATTCGTCGTCTTCAAAATTAGGTAATTCAAAGAATTCATTAATAGCGTTTGAGCTTATTAGCACCTTGATTTCTCAGACAGAAGCTTTCGTTAATTCATTTAAGGTCAAATTCAGATAAAATTCACGAACTAATTCCTCATCTGCACTAGGTCTTTTCTCACAAAACAACTCTCAATTAAGGCTTCAGCAATTTGTCGAATGCGCGTCATGAAATTGATATAGTTGCTTTCTTTCAGTGTAAAGCCTTTTTCAGGGTGCATTTATTGATTTTTGAAAACGCTATCGTATCTCACTTTGGCTTCTTCAGAGTAAAATTTTTTGTGTGATTCTATTATTTGGACAAAGGCATGAGTTCTTTTGCGAGGCATGAATAACCTGAACATAAGATGGGAACAAATTTTCTCAAAAATTCAATTTGCATGAAATATTAATAATTCAATAAATTGAAGAATTAAAATAATCAAATAAAATTGAAATTTAGGAGAAAAATTTTCTTATCACATTTGTATAAAAATGAAGTACTCAATAAATAAAATTAGAAGCAAAAGATTTTAATTTAGGGTTGGTTGGAAGGGTGATTGGTTGGTGGCTAAATGAGATGGAAGTGTGGTGCAAAGGTAACAAAGGTGTGTGTGTTGTGCAAAGGTGTGCACGGGCTTGGAGTAAAAAACCGCAACAGCATGCAGGGCTGGTGCGCAAGCAAGGCGCTAGCAGGGTTGATGTGTGCAGGGGCAGTACGGCTGGTGCGTCGAGCGAGGCCTGGCGTGAACAACAGTAGCAGCGTGCGGAAGCTGGTGCAGGAGTTGCTAGGCAGGTGTGCCAAGTGCGTGTGCAGCTGCTGGGCGGTGCTACTGATGGTGGTTAGGAGCTGCAGCACTTGGTGGTTTTTGGATGCTAGGGTCAACGGTGGAACAAGTGAATGGAGGTTGGTTTGATGGATGGTGAATGATGGAGAAGGTTGGTAGAATTTATAGTGAAGGGACGACGGAATTCAATTAGAACTCTTAGGACAATTTAATAGTAAAATATTCTAAGTCCTAATTCCACATAAAATTAATAACAATTAATAATTAATATGATGTATATTAAAATATTATTTGCTATCACTTTATTTATTAATTTCTTTTACTAAAATATGATAAAGTTAAAATAACCCTGATTCTATATAAAGTTGTTAATATTTAATATATATTATAATAAATATAATTATATATTGATTATTGTCACCTTATTAAAAATAAATAAATAAATTAAAAACCTTTATTTTAGCTACCTTTAAAAATATTTACAAAAAAAAGACAACTAATTTTTAAAATTTACAAAAAGAACAACCAACTTTTTCAAATAATTCAATTAAGTACATAAACTTAAAGAAAATTTGAAAACTGAGTTGCAATTAGAGCTTGGATATTTATTTGAAAAACTAAAAAATTATTTTGCCATTTAGAGAATAATTTTTCAGAAGACTGTGTTAAAATCAATTCCCAAGAAAGATTGGAGGAGTCACAAGCGATCCCGGTTAAGTTCCAATCTCCTAGACATAATTCATTTAGACATACTAATCCTGAAAATATACCCTAAATCATTTATTTAAAAATAAAATAAGAAAAAAGTTAAATATTTATAAAATGAACTTGACTTTATCCCTCTCAATTTTATCCCCCCAGTAATGTTTTAAGCACTGAGCATTAACTCGAAAATTACCTCCCTTACCTTGAAGTTTGACAACTCTATATGGAAAAACTCGATGAATTGTAAATGGACCAAACCAACGTGATTTCAACTACCTGGAAAAAACCTTAATCTGGAATTGAACAACAAAACTTGCTAACTTGCTTCAGGTTCTTGAACTCGGATGTGCTTATCATGCCATCTTTTAAGTCTTTCCTTAAATAGTTTGGCATTCTTGTATGAGAACATTAGGAACTCTTCTAATTTAGGTGGCTCCTCAATTGACACTTTTGGTTGGACATAATCTCTGCTGTCTAACTCCAAAGATTCAAAGCGGGATTGTAATAGCCTGATTTTGGGCCTAGTCGGAACATTGGTTTCGGGACCACAAATCCGACATAGAAAAGTTCATTTTTATTATATTTTTATGGTCTACAATTTCACAGAATAATTTCGTGAAAATTCCGTTCGAAATTTTGACGTTTGAGCACTCAATTTAGAGAAAATGACTAAATTGTAAAAAGTGCAAAAGTTGAGTTCTACATGTTAGAAGTGTCCAATTGCTATGAGATTTTAAATTGAACGTCCTTAGATGGTAATTAAACCATTTTCTTTAATTTGGACAAAAATAAACATGAGGTAAGAGAATTTTAGTGTTTTGAGAAAAGGGCATTTTGGTCATTTGGTTAATAAAAGAATAAAAAAGGAAAATAAAGCCAAAATTTTATCCATCTTCTTCAACTTGTCCGAATTTTACAAGACACCATAGCTAGGGGTTTTCTTCAACTTCCAAGCTTGATTGTAAGTACATCCTAGCCCCGTTTTTAATGATCTTAATGTTTTTGAAGTCGTATTCACCCGATCTTTCTATTTCTACAATTATTTTGAAGTAGGGTTCATGTTTAAAATTTGACCAATGTATGACATACATGTGTTTTGATGTTTTACAGTAGAAAATGAAAGTTTAGTGTGTAATAAACAACTTTTACTAAGTGATTTTTCATGAAAATACCTAAAAAGGACTTATTTGTAAAAAGTTGTAAAATGGGTAGTAAAAATCTGATTTGATGAAAAATGAGTGGGTTGATATGAGCATGTATATGGTTCGGCTAGGCTTGGGTTTTTAAAGAAATTGAATGCATTTCAATTTAAGAGCCTAGGGACTAAATTGTAAAAATGTGAAACTTTAGGGGCAAAAAGGTTATTTTGCCATGATGTGATGTTTGGACTGATTTGAGTAATGTGAATATTAAATAAGCTAAATTTGCTATTATAGATCAAGAAAAATGAAGATCAGACCTTGATCGGGGAAAGAATAAGGTGTTTGACGATTAAAATCATTCCTACTATTTTTATACCGAGGTAAGTTCGTATGTAAATAGTGCATTGTTATTTATGCTTTAATTTCTTTATCATTATATGAATTGTGATTTACTCTTGAATGAAATCAATAAAGTTCGACAAACAAGAAATCTCGGTTGAACCGTAGGAATAGATAGGGTACAAATGTCATGACATTAGGGTTAGTTGAGATTACGTGTAAGACCATAACTGGGATATGTCATCGATATGAGATTTCGTGTAAGACCATAGCTGGGCTATTGGAATCAATATGAGATCCCATGTAAGACCATATCTGGGATATGACATTGGTATAGTACTATGTGTGTGAGATTTCCCGAGTATCCTTTAGTATTCCAAGTGGTTCAACGGGAAACTTAACGACAAAGTTTATGTTGTGAAAGATTATGGTATGATGTGAAAGATTATGGTAAGTTGCAAGTTGGCACAGGTATGTACATAAAACTCATCCTTAATGAGCTCGATATGTGATGAAACCTCGGATTGGTTCGATTGAGTAAGTTATGATGTTAAGATTTTAATAACATCTATGCTAAGCTTGACTATGAATTCACAATGACATTTAAGTTAATTTATTTTATGTTAAATATATGTTAAAGTGTGTATGATGCTTATTATTTGCATAGGAACTTACTAAGCTTTAAAGCTTACTCCCTTTCTCTTTCTCTTGTCTTATAGTGTCACCAAGTTAGCCCGGGGATTGAAAACGGTCAGGGATTCATTCACACTATCAAATTATCATTTTGGGTACTTATGATTTTAATATTTTGAGTTATGGCATGTATAGGGACTTGGTTTTTTTGTTATGTGTCATAATTGATTTGGCCATAAGTGATGGCTTCAATAGTTGATAATTCATTTTGTAAATGGCCATTTGATATTGGCTAATATTGGTCAAGTATATATACATATGATGATGTTTTCATGAATGTGGGAAATTGCATGGTTTGAGATGCTAAGTATGTGATGTTTGTATGTGATAAATGATAGCATGTAAATGATATGTGGCTGCTTTGTGTATGGCTGATTGGGTTGAAAGTATATGCTAGGATTGGTGCTATGTTTTGTTGTGTAGGTTGGTGCATGGAAGGGTGGCAAAAAGGCTTGGTAAATAGCCTTATATTTGTCCACACGGGTAGACACACGGGCGTGTGTCTAGGCCGTGTGCAACACACGGTCTGCCCCACGGGCATGTGTTTCGACCATGTGTCCCCTGCACCTTAATTGTTGCAAAACAGAATGCTCAGTAATGAGCATACGAGCAGAGACACGGGTGTGTGTCTCAGCCATGTGGACAGGACGGCCTTGAACACGGGTGTGTGCCTTGGCTGTGTGAAGTCTGCACCTATTTTATGAAAAATTATAAAAATTTAATTGATCACACGGCCTAAGCACATAGGCGTGTGACTTGATCGTGTGACCTCAATTTGATGATGATGTCATAAACAAAATGCTCCCTAATTTGAACATGGCCTGAAGCAGGGGCGTGTCATAAGGTCACACGGGCGTGTCCCAAACCCACACGGGCGTGTGACCCCTTTTACATGAAAATTTTTCTAAGTTTTCCAAAAGTTTCCAAAGTTCTCAGTTTAGTCCTGAACCACTTCCGATGCATGTTTTGGGCCTCGTAGGCTCATTTTAGGGACGATATGAATGTTTTTGAAAAGTTTTAAATTTGAATGCAAATTCATTTCTCAGTTTTGAATGTTTGCTTGTGAATGAGTCTGGTAATGCCTTGTACCCTATTCCGGCGTCGAATACAGGTAAGGGGTATTACAGGGATTGCGGATTAAACTCCTTTTGATTAGCTTCTAGCAAAGCTAAGTATTCCTCCCCCTCTTCATCACTTGGGAGGTCTAATGTCAAAATTTGCTCCAATGGATCCTCAACATAGTTGAGTTCCTTTTCCATGATTTAATTCCTCTAACTCGGATACTGCAGAACAATCATCAACTGTGTCAGGAAATTGCATAGACTTAAAAACATTAAATGTTACTTGATCGTCCTGAACACACAAAGTAAGCTTGCCCTTCTGCACATCAATAAGGGTCCTTTTGATTGCTAGGAAAGGCCTTCATAGGACGATTGTCACCTCCTTATCTGCTTCAAAGTCCAGAATAACAAAGTCAGCAGGAAAAATAAATTTGTCTACACGTACTAATACATCCTTGATTTTTCTTTCTAGATATGCTAAAGATCGATCTGCTAATTGAAGTGTAACCGTAGTAGGTCTAACTTCACCTATCCCCAACTTCCAAAACATGGACATACTGCCTTACCACAATACGTTGCTCCAATGTTGCAAGGTATGGTAAAACATCCAAGATCCTTCAACATTGGGGATAGTTTGTCTTAAAGATATGCATTGCATTCTTTCGTCAGGGCTACCATATCAAATTCTTTTTGCTTCTACTTTTGAAGTCTTTGAGGGTAAGGTGGTGGAGGATTCTTTACTGGAACATGTTGATTCATTTTCTATGGCAATTCTACATCTAACAAAGTTGTTAGCTTATCAGAGTTGACTGGTTTCGAAATTACCTTTTTAAAGTTCACAGATTCTGGTTCTGGTGAGATTGGAGTTTAAACACTTGGTTGAACTTCCACTGCATTTTGAGCAACAACTGGCTTCTCTTCAAGTTTGACAGTGTTGGGCTCTAATGTCTTTCCGCTCCTTAATGTTAATATTTTACAATTCCCCGAGTTTCTTGGTTTCTCCGTACCACTAGGCAGAGCACCTTGTTATCGGTTCCTGAGTTTAGTTTCAAGCTGGCCCATTTTGTTTTCCAAGTTTTTCAGTGTGGCTGCTTGGCTTCAGATTAAGGCATCATTTTTCGCTATGTATGCCTTCAACAGGTTTTCTAAGCCATTGAAAGTTTCAGCTTGACGTTGTTTTTGAACTTGTTGGTTAAATACAGGTGGCTGGGTCGGTCTAGGTTGGGCGTAAGTATTACTGGGTCCTGCCCCTTAGTTACTCCAAGAGAAATTAGGGTGGTTTCGCCAAGATGGGTTATAAAAGTTGGATTGCTGTCCTTGCCTTCCTCAGTTTTGGTTCTAGTTACCCATGTAATACGTGGATTCAAGGTTTGATGAACATTCTTCTAACAAATGTCCTTCCCCATAATAAACACATGCTACATTTTCAAATTGATTAGGTGGCTGAGTTGCAAAACTATTAAAGCCAAGTGGTAAAATTTTTAAGCATTGAGGATATTGAGGATACTTGAGATACGAGTGAAGTGAGAGCGTCTACTTTATGTACTCTAGTGACTCGTCTTCCTAACACTTCTCGATTGGTTGGCCATTGATAATTGTTGCTGGCAATCCTCTCGATGATTTCATAAGCCTCGTTATAAGACTTAGAAAGGAGAGCTCCATTAGTAGAAGCGCCTACTACCATTCTCGTGTGAGCATTCAGACCATTATAGAACGTCTCTAATTTGATGCAATGAGGGATTTTATGATGATGGCATCTTTGTAATAGTTCTTTAAACCTTTCCCACGCAGGTAGTAATCTCGTTCCTAAACTTAGCATTTTTTCTAGGTGGGAAGTACTTCACAAGAAGTCTTTTTGCTAACTCTTTCCACATGGTAATGGAATTTGGTGGCAACGAGTTCAACCAGGCTCGAGCTCTGTCCCTTAGTGAATATGAGAACAACTTTAATCGTGGTGCATCTTCAGGTAGTCCGGGTAGCTTAAAAGAATCGTTCACCTCCATAAATAGTCTTAAGTGAAAGTGAGGATCTTCGATTGGCATTCCACTGAATTGGACCACTATATGAAGCATTTGGAACATAACCAACTTCAACTCGAACTTTTGTGCCTCGATTTCAGGTCTCCTAATACCTAGATTAAGATCATAAAACACTGGAACAACATATTGTCTCAGAGCTCTATCCCTATCATCATTAATAAGGACAGGATTTTGAGCAAGGTTTGCTCCATTTCGTTTATTCAAATTTTCGTAGTTCATCTCTTTGGTCCTTCTCTGAACTGTCTGTCTTTTTCGTTGTCGAAAACTTCTTTCTATCTCAGGGTCTATAGGGAGTAAATCGATATTTGATCAATACTCATAAACACTTGAAACAAACACAGAAAAATTAAGTTAAAATTGAACTTAAAAAAACCAAAATGCAAAATTAACAAATTCACAAATAATGACTTCTTAAAGCAGTCACCAGCAATGACACCAAAAAATAGAACGATGGAAATGTGCAAGTGTACACCATCGCAACAAGTAATAAAGTGATAAGTAAATGTCGAGTTATTGTGCCCACAGGGACTGTTTAAGAAAATTATTTATGAAATGAAATCCAAACACTTTGGTAATTAAAAATATTTTAATTTTGAGGAAGTGATTAAAAACTAAAATTTAACTGAATAAAATTAAATTAAATAAAAATAAAAGTTGCAATGCACAATTTCAATAGATGATTTTAATCAAGATGAAATAATTGTGTTAGATTAATTACATTTCTTAACTTAATATTACCAAAACAATGTTCATGTCGTTACGAATAAATTCATGGCAACTTGGTAATTTGTTAACTATAGCACATACTGACTTACTAAAATAACTAATCTCTTGAACATATTACTATGCCAATTCAAACAATTAATCAATTTTAATAAGCATGTAAAAGATTAAGTGAGGTAACAATATATACCTATATTGGAATAGTTTAATCATACTAATCTTGCAAGTTATGCAATACTAATGTACCATTTAATAGCGTCTCTATTTTAACCCTCAGCTACTTTAGAAGATTAAACATGCATTGATTAAGTATTGTGTCAATTAATTACAATTTCAATACGATTAATAATTAATTCATTAGTTACCTTACAATTGTAATGCAAGAATAACATAATCATGGTTTTACTTAATCAAACAATTTACAAAGACCTATAACAACACAAACATAATTTTAATAACTTAAGTGGAAGAAATGAAATCAACATAACACGAATTAAATTTAAGCCATGTCTATTAAATTAATAATAAAAACATAACAAATGTTCATAACAACAACAATAAAAGTTAAAGGATAGGGAACTAGAATCAAATCCGATGTTTCTCCAAAGCTTGACTAGTTTGCTCCGCTCCTCCTTCTCCGCTCGCTCTTATTGAACTGAGGCTTCTACAAGCACTTGAATGCTACTGCCCAAGGTGGTTGAAGGGCTCTTTTCCAAGAGGGAAATCGCCAAGGAAAATGGACAAGAAAAAGGGAAAAACAAAAGAGAGAAAGTGAGTGAAAGTGAGAAACACGTGAGGAATGAAAGATGTGTTCAATGAAGAGGTGAAGGAGGGTATTTATAGGTGGGATTGGCTACTAAAAATAGAAACAAATCATCAGATACCCCCATTGGTCGGTCACACATGTGGCAAGTTTGAATGTTTCAAACTTGCTAAATTTAGCTGGGATGAATCTATAAAAACATAGAAAGAGGAGGGGTTTGAATGTAATTTAAAGGAAAATTGAAGGGCTGATTTTCAAGTCAAATAATAAGCTAATTTGAGCTGATTGACTCAGCACGTTGGATGGTCTTGGGCAACCCATTTGCTCGGTTGGATCAGTCTTTCGGTTTAGCACAACTAGGCCTCCTTTCATAATATAATTAATAATAATTTTTTACCTAAAAAAGGATATAATTAAAATTAATTATATTATGTATTAATATTCATAATTTGGACCATCTTAGGCTGAAAAATTAATTCACCTCGATGCTTCAAAAGTCGCTTCCCAATTTTGCGCTTTAGTAGTGTTTGTCGAGCCAATTTTCACTCTTTATGCAAATCTGTCAAAAATAAATCAAAATTTATGAAAATTTATTATAAAATTAATTAAAATTAAATATTTTAATAATTTGAGTGCAATTTGATTATTTTATAATCATATTATATTTTTCGACAAGAATTACTACGAAAGTGCATGAATTTGAGTTAAAAAGGGTATGAAAAATTCTATATATTTTCGTGTTTCCAGTTACTAGCCATTCTAGATGTAAACGTTCCAACCTATGTATAAAAAATTCAAATAAATTCAAAATAAAAGAGAAGGGATAGAGTGCCTAGAAATCTGTGAGTTGAGATTGGATGACCGATTGCTTAAACCCACAAACAATGTTTTGATTTTTTGATTTGCCTAGAAGCATAAAAGAAAAATAAAGTAAATGAATAAAACTGAAAAGAAACTTCAATTAAACAACTGAAAGAAATTTTGAAATCAAATCTAAATTCTTAAACAATCTTATAAAGAACTAAGAATAAACTAAAAAAAAGCTGCCTCCTAATCTATTGTCTTGCGCTAATATATATAGTGTTAATGTATTATGATCTATTTAGGTCAATTAAAGCTGCTTAAATGGATAAATGAGGTTGTGTGGACGAAGACACCCTTGCATAAATATTGGTCTCATCAAACTGATGTCTCGACTTTGTCAGTAGTCTACATGGACCTTTAGGATTAATGTTGTGACTTTGTCTCCAATAGCTTGCCTTATGGATTTGGATTGGAAAATTGGCTAAGTGTTGAGGCTTGCTTCAATGTCGTGACTTCCTCCTTGAATTTTGTGACATCCATGATAGTCCACTTACTTGTAATATCCGGGATTTAGGGGTCTCGTATTTTGCATATATATGTGTTAGTATGCTCTGTGTGCTGTTTGAATGTGTTTGGGGGCTTCGAGAAACTTTGGGGTTAGGTGGAAGCCTTAGTGAGACTTTTTGGTTTAAGCTGATTATGGGGGAGCTAGGGGAGCTAGGCCTTAAGGGATTTGATGTAGTGTTCACTAACATAATAATTCAAGTGGTAAATTGGCAAGGAGGCGCCACTTAGAGCACAAGGGAGTGAGGCCTCAAAGAGTGAAAAGGGGACAAGGTTCGAGTAGCATGGATTGTATTTTGGAGGTTTCCTTTTGCGTCAATAAAGGGAGGAGTTGGAGTTGGCGTGGACACTTCAAGGATGAAGTGTGGATTGAGTCAAGCAACTCAAACTTGCGGCTAAGAGAAGAGATGGGAATTTGACTCATTCAAACTCATTTGAATGAGGGGAGGGGAGGAAAATGAGGAGAAAAATAAGGGATTTAAGAGTGGGGAAAGGTGGTGGCCGAATGTGGGGTTCTAGAGGTGTGCGTAATCGGTTTTGGAGAGGGGCTAAGTGTGCCGAAATTGAGTGCTAGTGTAGTGTGGAGTGCCAAAAATTAGTCTTCTTTTCCTTCTAGTTTTCATTCTCTCTTTGGTGCCGAAAACACCTAGCTTTTCAACCTTCATTCTCTCTTTTTGATCCTTGGCCGAAACTTGAAAGACCATTAAGGTCACTTTCGTTCATCTTTTTCTTCTCCTCTATTTTCTTCTCTAGGCCGAATCTATCTCTCTCCCTACTCCTCTTTTCTTTTCATTTTGGCGGCCTTAAACCTTTACCTCATTTCTCTTGTTAAAGCCGAACCTTTCTCTTCATTATTCCCATAGCCGAAACTTTTATCATTTGTTGTCCTCTTTAGTTTCCTTTCCCTTTTAAGCCGTATCACCTATTGTTCATTCTCTCTTCTTCCCGTATCTTCTACCTTTGCTACTTGTTCTTCATAGCCGAAAGTCACTGCTTATGGTCTCCTTTGGAATCGTGGTGTTCTTAAAGCATTAGAAGTCGAAGTTCATATCCCATATTTGGAAGGTGCCGACATTCATTTAGTTCCAACCCTTTCAATCGATTTCTAATGTTGTGGTAAGGGTTCTTATTCTTTTAGATCTTTTTCCTTTTCTATTTTTTTACTAAAACCAAAAGTTTATTCGGTTTCTTGAGGGGTGGCCGAATCTATAAGAGTTGATTTTGTGGTTCTTTTGTTTGTAGCAAGGGGTGAGGAAATTAAGGATTGTTCGGACTCCGATTGTTCAAGGCGAGAAGGTTGTGATATTCGGCCAAAGGCCATTTCTTTTGTCTATAAGCGTTAGAGCCAATTCTAACATGATTAATGTAGGGATTTTGACAACCTTCAAGATCGAGTGAGAACCCTCGGGATTTTAGTCGACTTTGGTAACATTACTCGATTAAGATATTATTTGTCTTATTTAGATTTGATTTAGCGTTTAACCCGGGGCTTCTGATTAAGTTATTATTCGATGGATGCGAGTACTAGCCGAGGAGAGAAAGGGGTTGGACACGTAGTCTTTACCCCTAAATTCAAGAAGCACTCGGTTTCAGCAGTTCGGGATTGGCCACCGGGGTGTGGGCCAGCGTCAGAAAGAGACAAGCAGATCGATGTAGTCTCTTTAAGTGAGGACGTTAGGGAAATCAAGAGTCTAGTGCTTCGGGTTATCAGGTGTGTAGTTAATACGTTGTTTCCTTGTTAATTCATTTATTGCATGTGATATGTGTGTGGTAGCCGATACAGTGGCTGTGGTGGTGTTGTTACCCTTATTGGGTAGTCCAGTAACCAGGTTAGTGCAATATCTATGGTGTGGTTGTGGTTAATTATTGTGGATACATGTAAGCATGTCATATGTGCCTATCTAATATGTTCATACATTATCTTGCCATATCATTCTAACATGTTGCATATGCATGGGGTTCGGGGTATATTTAATGAAGGAAAGGGTGTACATTTATGTACGTGGATTGATGTTGGCTTCACGCCTCATCGTGGATTGATTTAGCCTTGAGCTACATCGTGGATTGACATTGACCTTGAGTCACGTTGTGGATATTGTGATTTAATCACGTGAACCAGTGGCTAGACCATTAAGTGGACGGCATTGATTGCCAAATTGGTGTGTAACGGATGGAGGGTCGATTTAGTAATCCCCTGGTGTGTGGTGGCAGGATATACGGGGGTGTGTAGCGGTTGGATGCTAGGTTGGGATGGGTAAAATTTTGCATCATCATGTGTGGTATGTGGATTTGTATGGTTTTGGGCCAATCCCAATTGTGGAAATGCATGGATTAATTACACACTGAGTCAGTTTGACTCACCCTATTTTTACGAAACATAATGCAGGTGACACATGATTTTCTGGACCGGGCTGGAGTGGATTCGAGGTGGCCATGTAGAGGCGGTTTTGTTTATTTATATACATTTTAAATTTTAGTTACGTTTGGGATAATTTTTATTGTAATAAGGCCAATTTAAATATTTTGGGATTTTATTATGTTTTAAGTTATTCTAACTTAAAAACTTAAATTAAAGTTTTCAAACCCGGAGTACTCTCAACAACTTGGTTTTTTTCGAATTTTCAAACGTATAATGATTTAAACTACACACGACCTTCAAAGTTTTATTTTCCTGGCAAACTACTTTCAAAACGACAAACATCTTATAAATAAGTTAACCCTTATAAACTGGAAGTTTGTTTTAAACCCAATATGTGTTTTCACCCTTAAACCGATTTCTTTTCAAACATTTTCCCATTAACATTCCGAATTTGGCCATGGTGTTTTGGGCCGAGTTTAGGGTCTTACATTACTCCTCAACTTAGGTTGTTTTCTTGCACACTCAATCAACTCGTTAGTTCTTCCTTAGGCCCAAATCGACCTAAAAGGTCATAAAAAATACAAAAGCTCAATTTATTCAATCTAAACTTAAAACCTAAATAATTCTAGAAATAACCATAAAAGACATAAAATAACTTGAATACAAGCTCATTAAGTAGTGAAAATAGCTTAATTTTCAATATTAAATTATGGCAAATCAAATTCTGCCACACTTAAGTCCTTGCTTGTCCTCAAGCCTTGCTTGTCCTCAAGCAAACAAAACACTCAACATGCAATAAAGGCCTTCGTTGAGCATGCTTGATGAAAAGTAATTAGTTTGAAGTTGAGATTTTAAGAAAGCTTCTTCTAACATGCAATTTCAACATGACATGCAAAACACTCATAGCTCTTAAAGTTAAACATGAGAGTTAACTAAATTATAATATCAACAATTAAAAAGGTGATTAAGCATGACTCCATCAAAATATACTACACAATTTTATCAACATTTTTTCCCATTTCCTTTGTCCTCTTCCCTTGTCGATTTCCACTCTTGAAAGAGAGCTTGCATCCTCCTTGGAGTAGCAACACTCAAGTGTTCGTAAGGGCATCGACAAAACAAGCAGAGAAGAAGAGGAGCACACGAGTTTGGCTTCGGAGAAACACTAGGATTTGTTTCCTAGTTCCTTCCTCTTTATATTTTCTTGTTTATGTTGTGATTATGAACATGAATATTTGTTGTGTTGTTGTTCTTGATTTAATTAAAATGACTTGTATTTAATTCGTGTTCGACTCATTGCATTATGTTTGCTTAAATTATTAAAACCATGTTTGTGTTGTTATAGGCTCTGGTAAATTATTCAATTAAATAAAACCATGTTTATATTATACTTGCATTATAAATTGTAAGGTAAAGATATAATTTAATTATTAATCAGATTAAAATTATAATTAATTGACACAGGATTTAATTGGTGCATGTTTAATCTTCTAAAGTAGCCGAATGTTAAATTAACGACGGTATTAAATGGTACATTAGCCTTGCATAACTTACAAGATTATTGTGATTAAATTGTTTCAATATAGGTATATGTTGTTGCTTCACTCAATCTTATTCTTGCTTATGAAAATTGATTAATTGATTTAGTAAGTATGTATGTGTATTAGTTAACAAAATACCAAGTTGCCGTGAAATTATTCGTAATAACATGAGCATGGGTTTAGTAATTCTAAGTTAAGGAATGTAATTGATCTAACACATTTATGTCATATTGATTAAAACTCATCCTTTTGAAATTGTGCATTAGAATTTTTACTTTTTATTTTTCTTAGTTAATTTACCTAGTTATTTTTAGTTTTTATAAACACTTTTTCGAATCAACATATTTCCCTTCACCAAATTGTGTAAAGTTGAATTTCATAAATATTTTTATTCATAGTCCCTGTGAGTATGATAACTTGACATTTACTTATCACATTATTACTTTTTGAAATTGTGTACACTTGCATATTTCTGTCGTTCCAAGTTTTTGGCGTCGTTGCCGGGGACTATTTTAAAAGACATTATTTTTTAAATTGTTAATTTAGCATTTTGGTTTTTTTCTATTAAATTTTAATTCCAATATATATATTTGGTATTTTTTTCAAATGTTTATGAGTATTGATAAAATTATTGACTTACTCCCCATAAACCCTGAAATTAAAAGGACTTTCAGATAAAGGGCAAAACAAGCAAACTAAAGAAGACCGAAGAGACGAATTTTGAAAATCAAAACCAAAATCAAGAAGGAGCATTCACTTATAATAGTCACAATCCGATCATTGTTGCCGATGATAGAAACTGTGCCATTCGATAATATGTCATTCCTCTATTCAACGAGCTCAATCCGAGTATTGTGAGACCTGAAATTGAGGCACCACAATTCGAACTAAAGCCAGTCATGTTCCAAATGTTGCAAAATTTGGGTCAATTTAGTGGGATGCCTACTGAAGATCCATATCTTCATCTTCAACTATATATAGAAGTGAGTGACTCATTCAAACTAATCGGGGAGACTGAGGACGACTTGAGACTGAGATTATTTCCATACTCCATAAGAGATAGAGCACAAGCGTGTTTGAACTCCTACCATCTACTTCTATAACTACATGGTAAGAGTTGGTTGAACATGTCTTGATGAAATACTTTCCTCCATTTCTGACTGCCAAGATCCGAAATGGAATCACTTCATTTCAACAACTTGACGAAGAATCTTTATATAAGGCATGAGAGCAGTTCAAAGATTATTACGAAAGTGCCCTCATCACGGCATTCCTTATTGCACTCAAATAGAGAGTTTCTATATTGGTCTCAATATTCATAGTAGAATAATGATGGATGCTTCAGAAAATGGAACCCTTCTTTCTAAGTCTTATAATGATGCTTACGAGATTATTGAAAGAATTGCCAATAATAACTATCCGTGGCCAACCAACCGAGCTGTAACACCCCAAACCCGGCCCATAAGTTTCGACCAGATCTGGTATGCTACGGGTTATACATTGAAAACTTTTGATAAGTTGGCTTTAGAAAATCATAAGTCAGTTAGACAAAATTTGAATAAACAAGTGACTTTTGTAAAGAAAACCTTGTATTATTATTATTTCGTATATTTAAACCTTTGACATGGTTTCATAAGTTGCAAATATTAAAAACTACTAGATGAAGGTAAACTATGGGGCCTTATTACATAAATATTCCCAAGATATTAAAAAAAAAAACTTAAAGAAAACTGAAAATAATCTATAGAAGTAAAACTTGATGGCCCCTCGAGTCCGTCTCGGCTCCCATGTCCATGATCTACTGCTCATCTGAAAGAGTAGAGGAAAATGAAAAGGTGAGTCACCAAGACTCAGTGTGTAAATCCCGAAACACAATGGCCTGAGGCCCACAAACACATTATGAGCCCTGACCCATACATAAAGGCAACAATCATAATCACATGATAAATAATAAATGATGCATAGCCCAACCCAACCTAGAATTCCATCCTCTACACACCAACCCATACCAACCATTACACCTTGGGGATTTCTACAATCAACCCTCCATCCGCTACACACCATAACGACAGCCGTACTGCCAATTCCTATTATTCAGGAATCATTAAATGTGGCATAGCCACCGATCACTATGTGACCTCATAATATAACGTGGCTTAGCCACCGATCATTATTGTGACCTAATTTTAGATTTTATGGTTTAACCATCGATCACCAAGTGACCTATCATGCACTTCCCCTTCATTATCATAATCCCACCCCATGCATATACACAGAAAACATCATTCCATCTTTAAAAAAGCAGGCTTACATATATTTCGATACACATAGAGATTTCTATGATTACGTACCTAGCATCCTTGCCTAACCCTTTTTAGGGTTTTATTCTACTGTCACACAGCCACTTTTCAGCTTTTTAGCCCATAACACATATAGATTATAGTTAACTAGTGCGTTAGAGATCTACACACCTGATTATCATTAGAACAAGACTTCCTACGTCGACGCTATCCGTAGTCAACACAGCTGCTATCTGCCCAATGTGTTGTTAAGAGGTTGGTAATGAAACATTAGGTTAAGGCAAGCCTAACGAAGAGAAAATGGTTGATCATCTTAAGGAGAATTGAAATCCTTACCTAGAAATCCCAAAATTAGAGACTAGCGATCACGATCGGGTTTCCTTCAAATCCCGGAATGCCACCCAAAACGCAAAAAGAGAGAAATATTATCCTCAATCGACAGACTTAACAAACCAAGTGACCATTCGGCCTTGTTTCCTAAAAACCGAAAGAAATCTAATAGAATAGCAGGAGTCGACACTTACCTCAACACAAAGAGTTCGGCTAGCACTTGAGAGGAGATTCGGCAATCAGAGAAAAACTATGGAGATTTTAGCTTTATAGTGAATACGGCACAAGAGGAATAAAATGAAGAAGAAAGTGAAATAAGAGATTTCACCTTTTAGAAGAAAGAAGAGAAAGATGGCTTAAGAAAGTTTTCGGCTTTCTGAAAGAAAGTTATGTAAATTGCGAGAGGAGAGGCGAGAATTTTGGCACAAAGAATGAAGAAAAAAGTAGGGTTCAAATGTCGGAATTGGTGAGATATCCCCCCTATTTATAGAGAATTTTGGCCCTTACCTATCAAAACCCGAAAGTGCCTTTCCTGATAACTAACAACTAATCCAATAGTAGGGGAAATTTTGGTACCTCTCCAAGAGATGGAAATTTGGCCAACATTGCACTCAGCAGATAATTCCTATCTTTTCTCCTCTATCTTAATCCATTCACACCTTCAGAAGAAGCCTAGATAACACCACCTCTTCCTTCCTTTATCAGTTACTTTATCATCCATATTATCCACATTATCTATCAATTATTCTTCCTAATTTCAAGCATTCTAACTGACTCCAACTCTGCTCTCCTTTGATGCCAAAATTAACTAAAATAGATGGGTAATGCGACTCGAACCTTGGACCTCCCTTACTGCTTATCACGCCACCTCAAAGTCTCTAAGTGGCACCACTTTGCCACTGGGCCACAAGCCCATTTGTGTCTTAAAACACAGATAACATCTTTTAAGCCCTATCCTACTGGCTTTCCACTAGAGTGCCCAAGCAGAAGATTTTTAACTAAGGCCTCGGCCCAATCTTGAGCCCAATCTGGACCCCTTAAACACTCTAATTAGCACATTATATGTAACACACAACAAATGCAAAGGCTCATTAATTCAGGATGTTACATGAGCAGCCTCAGAAAGATAAGTAGCGGGAGTACAAGAAACGAACACATTACTTCTTTGGTAGCTCAGGTATCCTCTATGTCTTCTATGCTTAATAACGTAATTATTAATGGTTTCAATGGTAATTGGATAGGTTAGAAGTCGAACCAGTTTGAGAATATTTCTTGTGAATACTATGGAGATGGCTATTTCTTTGAAAATTGCCCATCGAATCAAGATTCAAAATATTACATGGGAAATCAAAATTGGAATGGTTCGCAATCAAATTCTTACAACTTTTCATGGTAGAATCATCTAATTTTTCCATGGAGTAATCAATAGGTGGACTATAGTGACTCTTCTGTGCCATATCGACCAAATTGTCCATTAGAATATTCTTAACAAGTGTAACAACCCCCACCAACTGAATCTTTAAGTAAGCTTGAGAATTTACTGAATGTGTACATAGCGAATAAGGATGAACTAATTCAAAGCCAAGCAGCAACATTGAAGAATTTTGGAAACCAAGTTGGACAACTAGCCAATGAGCTCAGAAGTAGACCCCAAGGTATTTGGTCGAGTGACATTGTAACAACCCAAAAATATAGGGCCTTTAATTTTGCATGTTCTGACACAAGTTGCTTGTTTGCTTTAATGGCTAAGTGATTTGGGTGTGTATGGGAGTGTTTGAGAAGCCTGGGTTCAAGTCTTGGCTCTTACAAAATTTTTATTTTTTTCCCTTAAATGAACCTGGACACTAGCACTTAGGCTTTATTAATAATAATGCTTGTTTAATGACACAAGAAGAGCTTGTGGCCTAGTGGCAAGTGGTGTGTTGTGTAACTATGGGGTCTGAGGTTCAAATCCTGGATAAGCAATGGAGTGTTTATTTTGTTGCTTGAGCTGGGAAGGTAGAAGAGTTGGACTGAAACACTGCTAGTGAGGTGTTTGAATTGGTCATAGAGAGATTGTAGGAGCAAATCATAGAGAGGATTATAGAGAGATTGGTAGAGTGAATCAAGGAAGTTTGAGTGTGTGGGAATGTTGGTACCGAATGGGTATAAGTAAGCCTAGGAATTTTGGAATTGACCACTCCTTTCTCTCTTATATCAACCTCTGCCAAAACTCCTTTCTTTTCTATTCTTTTCAAGTCTCGGCCAACTGCCTGTTCATCTCTTCTTGTCTATTGATTCTTTCGGCCGAACCTTTCACTCTAGCCTTGTGACTCTTTCTTCTTTTTCGATTTGTGACCGAAAGTTGTCCCCTCTCTGCAATGACTTTGACAATTAGTAAGTGTTCAAATCCATCCCCTGTTTTATTTATAAAAGTGAATGCACCTACACTCTTCCTTTCTTTTCCAAAGTCGAATAACCCCATTAACCGGTTGTTATTTCATTCTTCTTATATCGCACTTATTGCGATTCTAGGGTCTTCCTCAAGGAGTGGTGAAGTGTGAACGGCTTGGAGGAGTCACACTTTCATTCTCAAAATGTCTGGTAACGTAAGAAAATTACCTCATGTTTTTGGGGTTGGCTGAATATGCCCTGCCACTTACTAATCGGTTTTTGACTGTACCTTAGGAAAGCAGTGAAGGTGTGTGATCATTTTAAACACCGTTCGTTGAGGGATTAAGGTTACCCTCATTCAAACAAGGTAAGAAGGGTGTTTCAGATTAAGTGTTATTTTGAGGGTGTTACCCTAACAATTAAGGACTAACATTGGATCTCGATGAATCTAGGTTGGGCGGTCGTAGGTCTTGGAACGACTCCGTAAAATGGTGTGTAATCACAAAAGTTAAAAAGCCGAAACTTCGGCATTTGAGGCCTCACAAGCGTGCGATCGCTCATGTGACAAAAATGATCCCACAACCGAGGGTGGTAGACTGAAGAGGCCACTACGAGTGTTCTCGTGCACTTAGGCCGTTATGGGCCTCGTTGGACCGAAATGGGCCGTGTGGGCCCAATGGGCTCATGGGCCCCACACGGATAAAATTTACAAAAGGTGGCAGAAATGAGATTGGGCTATGTAGATCACATAGCCGTGATTGAATTTGGGCCAATTGGGTCGCACGAGTAGTTGGGCCCATTTGTGCCGAATATTGGGCTTTGAGCCTATTTACACTATTTCGATCAAATGGATTATCTGTGTCACTCGAGGCGACTGTAAGCCTTCAGAAAGGTTGTTAACTATACCAGGAACCATAATGAGTAAAATGATTGAGATACCCCTAGGGAGTAAAATGACCAAAATACCCTAAAAGGCAAAAATTATTGTTTTACCCCTAATATATAAAATGCCTATTTTACCCCTAGAGATAGATTGACAGATGAAAATATGTACTGTATGACTGTACTGAGTAGGACATGTTGCATACACGAAATATTGATGACATGGCATACTGCATGGGGTTGGGATTCTGTTTTAGAGGAAATACTGTTACTAGTGGCTTTGCTACACATACTGATACTAGTGACTCTGCCACAATTACTGTTATTGGTGGCTTTGCCACATATCTGATCTTGGCGACTCTGCTGCGAGTTATTATTCGCGCTATATCTGCCGCAATATTGGTGTCTCTGGGCTAGGTGGGTCGACTTTGTCCCCACATGGTGTGTTGGTTGGTACGGGTGGTGTGCTGGCTAGATTAGGGTAGATTTGCATACTTGTACCATACTGATACTGTATCGGGCTTAGGCCCACACTGTTACTGTGTTGGGCTAAGGCTCACACTGTACTGTTACTGAACAAGGCTCAGGCCCAGACTGTTGCTGCATGTACTACTGAATGAGTGATAGGGGATTACACACTAAGTTCTCGTAACTCACCTTTTTCTTTTAACTGTACAGGTAATCCCCAATCTTAGGCGATTTGGAGCCGCGAGGGACTCGGAGGCAGCCACACGATCGAGGACGTTTATTTAAATGTAATCATTTAAATATTTTATATTGGGTTGGTATTTTTGTAATAAGGGCTCTGGTGATTTTCAATTTCTTTTAATTGGGTTTTTAATTTCTTATTTTGAACTGCCAAACGGATACAAACGAGTTTTCACAACTAATAACTATCTTACAAGGTAAACACATATTTTCAACTTTAAGATAACTGGAAATAGGGTAGCTTCCGCGAATTTAAACCAACAGTAACAAACATGGTAATCGTTTTACTAAGTGTTGGTTTTTATAACTTACCAACTGTTTCCCAAGAAATAAGAACTAAATAGATTTTTACTCAAACGATTTCTCCTATCAACCTTGATTTCGAAAAACACTTCGACATGACACGCCAGATTCGGCCGTAACATTTAGCTGGGTTTGGGGTGTTACATTTAGTGGTATCAGAGCCAGGTTACAAAACTCGGCTGTAGAATGGGTTTGAAAAGTTTTTCTGAAAGTAGATTTTAAAGATTTGAAATGTTTTTGAAAGATGTACAAGTGTGGCACACCAAGTCTCCGGTGCCAAATCTGTAAGTTCTCTAATTCTGATTACTATTATATTGTGAAACTCTAAATAAAGGAAACTGAGACCGTAGGAGACTGTACACTGTAGTAAGACCTTGATCTGCGAAAGCAAACCCCTAATGACTATTTTTCATAATATATTTGTTAATAAGTACTGAAATTATAATCTGATACATAATACTTTTTTTTAATCAGATAAAGCGTATATCGAAATGGGCACAAGTGCTCGGGCCGGATCGTCGGCATCAGGCCATATGCCTGCTGGGAAAGCACCAGCCTCACCAATAACCAAGACGGGGTCGTATGATCGAGCAGCTGGGGATGATTCCCTATCCCAAGCGATGCTTCTTGTTTTAGAGAGGGTTGCTGGAGCTAGTACTCGAATAATGAGCTGAGGGTCAATTTTAGAGCGACTCCAGTCTAATGGAGCAAAAATTTTCAGGGGTATTTCTGGAGTAGCCCCAAATGTGGCAGAGTACTGGTTAGAGGCTACCCAACGGATAATAGACGACCTTGACTGTACTATGGAGCAAAAACTAAAAGGGCAGTATCCTTATTGCGAGATGAGGCTTACTAATGGTGGCTCACCGTGAGAGAGGGTACGCAGGTCGATCGCTTGATATGGGATTTCTTTAAGGTGGCATTTCAAGAAAAGTACGTGGGCGCAAGTTATGTGGACGCCCGACGAAAGGAATTTCTGAGTCTGACCTAGGGGAGTAAGACTGTGGCAGAATGTGAGGCAGAATTCTTGCGATTGAGTCGGTATGCTCGAGGGATAGTAGCAACTAAGTATGAACACTATGTGCATTTTGAGGGTGGCCTTTGAGACCAGTTAAGGGTATTGATAGCTCCGCGGATGGAGCGAAATTTTGCTACTCTTGTTGAAAAGGAAAATATTGCTGAAGAGGTGAAGTGCTCGAAGCGCTAGAACCATGAAAAAGATAAGGGCAGAAATAAGAGGGATTTTGGGCCCTCAAGTTCTTCTGGGAGGTCTATTAAGAAGGCC
The DNA here is from genome assembly GCA_025503065.1 of Gossypium bickii. Lineage (NCBI taxonomy): Eukaryota > Viridiplantae > Streptophyta > Magnoliopsida > Malvales > Malvaceae > Gossypium > Gossypium bickii. The sequence goes on from CP106711.1 coordinate 89,958,346, forward strand.
AGGTTTGATGGGCCGGTTCGGGCTAGAGTCCCTATTGCTATTAATAGATCGCAGCCTTGCGCCGATTGTGAGAGATCTCACCAGGGTGAGTGCTGGAAGAGGATTAGTGCGTGCTTTAGATGTGGGTCCATGGATCATTGGGTTAAGGTGTAACACCCCCAGACCCGACCCAGACGTTATGGCCAAATCCAGTGATGTCACATCAAAGGGGTAATTCCAAAACGACTTTGTTTAGTTAAATTTATGTTCAGTAAGAAATTTGCATAGTTAAAAACTTAAGTTTAAGATTTAGAAACCCAAAATCCTTGCAACTTGTTAAGTTATGATGAAAGCCCATGTTTTAAGAAAACGTCCATATGTTATAATTATTTCGAAAATCATGTTAAACTTTAGAAATTAATTTAAGTTTAACAATTAGGTAGTTGAAACAATAATAAAACCCAAATGTAAAGTCAAATTAGAGACACAAGGCCTCATTACATTCCAATGAAAATAAAGTAATTAAAATAAAGTCATTCGAAACTAATTAAAAACTTCTAAGTAGTTTGCAGTGTGGCCACCTCCGAGTCCTCTTCCACGTCCAGCCGTCTACAGAGAGTCACCTGAAACATTAAATAAAAGGGTGTGAGTTTTGAAACTCAGTGTGTACAACCCTTGGTAATCCAACCAACATGCAATTATCACATTGGGCCTAAGCCCTATCAAAATCGGTGGTCTTGGGCCTTAGCCCAAAATGACCTCATATCATATCAGTATCACATGAATGCAATGCTCCCATCCCAAATCCAACCCTGCACTCCATTTCCCTTCCAACCCTACACTCCTGTGGGGATATTAATATCAACCCACCCATCCCCACACTCCAAAGGTAACACCAACAACGATACTACTCAAACGTTGCAGCAAGGCTGCTAAGCATATAATGGGCTTAAAGCCACCGGTGGATCCACGGTCGTCAAGCGACTATGCGATCCTCACATATCTTCCTCCGTATAATCAAACCCACCCAAGTGCAACATATATCTCATGACTGTAACATACACATTTTCACACATTAAGCACCTAGGGGTATTTTAGTCATTTCATTACCCAGGGGTACTTTTGTAAATCTACCCTATAGGGGTATTTTGGTAATTTCACAAATTAAGGGTATTTTGGTAATTTCACAAATTAAGGGATTTTGGTAGTTTTGCAATCTGGGGGTATTTCGATAATTTTGCAAATCAAGGGTATTTTGGTAGTTTTACAATTCGGGGGTATTTCAGTAATTTTACAAATCAAGGGTATTTTGGAAGTTTTGCAATCCAGGGGTATTTCGATAATTTTACAAATCTGGGGTATTTTAGTAATTTTGCAAATCACAGGTTTTAGTTATGAACGTTGGCCCATTAACAAGTCTTTGCGGCTAAAGTGAACAGACACTATGCACCAGGTAGGATCCCAGAGAAAAGGAGGTGGGTCACTAGGACCGCTTAAGTACCAAGCTCTCCTTAGATCCAATCCTAGACATGCATATGTCCATTACCACACTCTAACCTAGCTACTTGTCCACAGACATGTTTGATTATTAAATTAAGTCTTATGTTATTTAAGAATTTATTAGAACTAGGCCTAGAGTCCATTAAAACCCTAGCATGCATTTCTACAATCCCATAAGGCCCACTAAGCCTAATCATGTCCATATAGCCCATTAAACCTAATAATGTTTATGTAACCCATTAGGCCCGATCACAATCAAATCATACAACCATCTATCATTCAGTTACACATATCAACTCTTGCTAACTTGGGCCCACGAGCTCGGCAAGCCCATTTAGCCCCATCTCGCCCGGTTGGCCAAATAGTGGCCGAGATCATGAGATCGCTCTCTTGGCCCCGGTAATCGTATCGGTGTTCCCACACGAATTTTCACACGCTTGCATGGTTTCCGGTGCCAACCTTTTAGCTTTTCGGCTTTTTGGCAATCTAGTTTTTCGAGATTTCGATTTTGCCAATTTGTCATTTGTGAAGTGCATGTACACACCTGGTTAATGCGAAGTGCTACACTATCCCCATCCTTGAACCTACAACCAATACCAATCTCCAATCAATCACACACTTAACCACAATATTTTCCCAAAAACTGAAGCCTTACCATAACCTTACCGTGTGCCACTAGTTCTAGTAGCCCTTCCTTAGCTACTATTCATGAATATCTGCTAGATCTACACCCACACATATACTATCAAAAATCAAGTGACTCATATTCCACACAAGTCACCTTTATAAGCCACACTTACATTCAGCCACTTACTAATCCACAATTAAGACGAGTACCCTTACCACTTGCTAGCAATCCTTACCATGCTTGCGATCTTTTAACCCTACCCTTGTTAATACAAGGTTAACGAAAAGAAAGAGTTAGATAGCCCTCTGGCTTTTACCAAAACACACTAAAGGAGGTTGACTAAGTACTTACCGAATCCAACCTTTGATCCTGCGGCCTAGATAGCTACTAAACGGGATCCGGCTTTTAAAACTTGATTAAGAGTAGATAACAGTAACTGATTTGTGATGGAGGAAAAACAATAAGAAATCGGTAAAAAGATAGGGCTATTCTATTATAAGGGAGTATTTGGCTTTCAGAGAAAGAAGAAGAATGCAACACCAATAGGGATTTCGGCAAAAAGGAATGATGGTTTTTCGGCAATGGAAGAATTCGGCAACAGAAGAAACAAAATGAGGAAGAGAAAAGAAAAGTAATGAAAAACCTAAGGAACCTTTCAAAGGAATTCAGCACCTCCCTTTTATAGCCAAAAGCCGAAACTACTTTCCCCCAAAGTCTCATTCGGCACCAACTCTTTACACTTCTCAGCTCCTAACTTTTCTCCCTGATAACTCTTCAATCTCATCCTAAATTTCCTCCACAACCATCTCACAAGACCAATTCAAACTCTCCAATACAAGAGTTCAAATCCAACACAAACTCTGGCTGTCCAATCTGCAAAATAAACACTCCAATAAAATACCATGCCACTACTCGAACCTTGGACTCCCTTGCCTGCTAATGGCGCCACATCCCTGCTCCCCAAGTGGCGCCACTTTTCCACTACAACACAAGCTCTTTTATGTCATTTTTCTTCTTCATTTATTTAAAAGGCCTACTAATTGAAGTCACAGTTCTCTTGGGGCTTAAACCAAAATTTGTCCTATACCTTTACTTAATCCTAGGACATCTCCAACACCCCTTGACACTCCAAATTCATTAACCCTCAAAGCCCACATGCCAATTGTCATTTTCTCTCTTAGTTAAAAATTTTTTGAGACCCAAAGCCCAAAGCCCAATAGGCCCAATTCTACTAGGCCCAAATTTGGGGCGTTACATAAAGATTGTCTTCAGAGGCTGGTTTAGATGCAAGCTGCAGGACCGAGTCATGTTCAGCAAGTGTGAGTTCTAGCTACGAGAAGTGGCATTTTTTGGTCACGTAGTGCCTGCCGAGGGGATCAGGGTGGATCCTCGAAAAATTGAAGCCGTACTGGACTGGAAACCACCTAAGACCGTATTTGAAATTTGAAGCTTTTTGAGTTTGGCAAGGCATTATAGATGTTTTGTTGAGGGGTTTTCCTTAATTACTGCACCTCTGACTAAGTTGTTGCGTAAAGGGGTACCGTTCAATTGGAGAGATAAGCAGCAAGAAAGTTTTGAAAAACTAAATAAGGTTTAGATTGAAGCCCCTGTCTTGATACAACCAGAGTCTGGGAAGGAATTTACTATCTATAGTGATGCATCACACATTGGATTAGGTTGTGTGCTGATGCAGGAGGGTCAGGTGGGTGCTTATGCATCCCGTCACCCTAAGCATCACGAGGCGAATTACCCAACTCATGACCTAGAGTTAGCCGCGGTGATTTACGCACTGAAAATTTAGTGGCATTATTTATACGACGAGAAGTGTATTATCTACACAGATCACAAGAGCTTCAAGTACCTCCTTACTCAGAAGGAGCTGAATCATAGGCAGCGAAGATGGGTAGAGCTGCTTAAGGATTACGACTGATCGATTGAGCATCACCCTGGTAAGGCTAATGTGGTAGCTACCGCACTGATCCGTAGGGCTCGATCTAATTTGAGAGCAATGTTTGCTCGTCTCAGCTTGTATGATGATGGTAGCTTGTTAGCTGAGCTTCGAGTGAGACCGACATGGACTGAGCAAGTTAAGGGGAAATAGTTGTTGGATGAGTCACTGGTTTCTTGTTTCCGACAAGTTGAGAATGGCGAGAATGTAGATTTTGGGTTGAATGGTGAGGGAGAACTGTGTTTTCGTAAGAGAGTCTGTGTACTGAGGGATTCTAAGCTGAGGCAGTCTATACTGTAGGAGGCATATAGTAGTGCATATGCTATGCATCCTAGCAGAAACAAGTTATATCGAGATCTTCGTGAGCTGTACTGGTGGCCAGGGCTGAAACGCGAAGTTACTAAATTTGTGAGTAAGTGCTTGACATGTCAGCAAATTAAGGCTAAGCATCAACTGGCTTCAGGGTTACTGCAGCCAATTAAAATTCCACTTTGGAAGTGGGAGAGAGTAACCATGGATTTTGTGAGTGGGCTGCCCTTAATGCCTACTAAAAAGGATTCGGTATGGGTTATTGTAGATCGATTGACTAAATCTGCCCATTTTATACCAGTCCGTATGGATTACCCATTGCAGAAGTTGGCTAGGTTGTATGTGGCTGAGATTATGAGACTACATGGGGTCCGTATGGATACCCTCGATTCACGTCTCAGTTCTGGAAGAAATTACATGAGGCTTTGGGTATTAGGTTTGACTTCAGTACGGCGTTCCATCCTCACACAGATGGTCACTCAGAGCAGGTGATTCAGATACTGCAGGACATGTTAAGAAGCTGTGTTATTGATTTCTGAGGTAGATGGGAAGACTATTTGCCACTGGCAGAGTTTGCATATAATAATAGCTACCAGTCCAGTATTCAAATGGCATCGTAGAGGCGTTGTATGGTCATAGGTGTCGTACCCCTACCTGTTGGACTGAACTGTGCGAACAGTTAATTTTGGTGCTAGAGTTAGTTTCTGATACTGAAGAAAAGGTAACACTGATTCGAGACCAGTTGAAGGAAATGTCAGATAGGCAAAAGTTTTAGCAGATCTTAAACGCCGAAAGATTGAGTATTTCGTAGGAGACTTCATATTTCTTAAGGCCTATTCATGGAAAAAGATACTGAGGCTTGGGCGAAAAGGGAAGCTTAGCCCTAGGTTCATTGGGCCTTTCCGTATACTAAAGCGTGTGGCACCAGTCACCTATCAACTTGAGTTGCCTCCAAAATTAGACCGGATGCACGATGTGTTCTATATCTCCATGCTGAGGCAATATCGCTCTGATCCCAGACATATAGTACCAGTCGAGGAGATCGAAGTTAGGCCAGATCTGACCTTCAAGGAAAAACCAGTACAAATATTGGACAGCGAGGTTAAGGTACTAAGGAAGAAGTCGATTCCACTGGTTAAAGTGCTCTGGCAAAATCACGGTATCGAAGAAGCCACGTGGGAACCTGAGGAGGTGATGTGACAACAATACCCTCACCTATTCTTACCAAGGAAATATAAGTCCTTTAATTTTGCATGTTCTAACACAAGTTGCTTGTTTTCTTTAATGGCTAAGTGATTTGGGTGTGTATGGAAGTGTTTGAGAAGCCTAGGTTCAAGTCTTGGCTCTTACAAAATTTTTATTTTTTCCCTTAAATGAACCTCGACACTGGCACATAGGCTTTATTAATAATAATTCTTGTTTAATGACATAAGAAGAGCTTATGGCCTAGTGGCAAGTGGTGTGTTGTGTAACTATGGGGTCTGAGGTTCAAATCCTGGGATAAGCAATGGAGTGTTTATTTTATTGCTTAGCTGGGAAGGTAGAAGAGTTGGACTGAAACACTACTGGTGAGGTGTTTGAATTGGTCATGGAGAGATTGCAGGAGCAAATCATGTAGAGGATTATGGAGAGATTGGTGGAGTGAATCAAGAAAGTTGGGGTGTCTGAGAGTGTTGGTGCCGAATGGGTATAGAGAAGCCTAGGAATTTTGGCTAAGGAGTTTTTTCCTTATTTTTGGTTAGTTTTGTCACCAGTTTTGAACTTTTCTCCCTTTTTTCTCTAGTACCAAATTTGCAACTTACCACTCCTGCATCTTTGCTTTTCGGTTCCTGCTGCTCGTTCTTTCGGAATTAACCATTCCTTTCTCTCTTGTACATATCTCTGCCAAAATTCTTTTCTTCTCTATTCTTTTCAAGTCTTGGCCAACTGCCTGTTCATCTCTTCTTGTCTATTGATTCTTTCGGCCGAACCTTTCACTTTAGCCTTGTGACTCTTTCTTCTTTTCTAGCTTGTGACCAAAAGTTCTCCCCTCTTTGTTCTTTGATTCTGCAACGGCTCTGACAATTGATAAGTGTTCAAATCCATCCCCTGTTTTATTTTTAAAAGTGAATGCACCTATGCTCTTCCTTTCTTTTCCAAAATCGAATAACCCCATTAACCGACTATTATTTCATTCTTCTCATATCGCACTCATTGCGATTCTAGGGTCTTCTTCAAGGAGTGGTAAAGTGTGAATGGCTTGGAGGAGTCACACTTTCATTCTTAAAACGCCCGGTAAGGTAAGAAGATTACCTCATGTTTTTGGGGTTGGTCGAATATTCCTTACCACTTACTAATCAGTTTTTTACTGTACCTTAGGAAAGCAGCGAAGGCGTGTGATCGTTCTGAATAGCGTTCGTTGAGGGACTAAGGTCAACCTCATTCAAACAAGGTATGAAGGGTATTTCGGATTAAATGTTATTAAGAGGGTGTTACCCTAACAACTAAGGACTAACATTGGATCTCGATGAATCTAGGTCGAGCGGTCGTAGATCTTGGAATGACTCCGTAAAAAGGTGTGTAATCACACTATCTTCGCCGTGAATCGGCAAAAGCGAAAACTTCGGCATTTGAGGCCTCACGAGTGTGCGATTGGTCATGTGGAAAAACCAAGCCCTCAACCGTGGGCAGTAGACTGAAGAGGCCACTACGAGTGTTCTCGTGCACTTGGGCCGTTATGGGCCTCGTTGGGCCGAAATGGGTCGTGTGGGCCTAATGGGCTCGTCGGCCCCACACGGATAAAATTTACGAAAGGTGGCAGAAACGGGATTGGGCTATGTAGATCACATAGTCGTGATTGAATTTGGGCCAAATAGGTCGCACGAGCAATTGGGCCCATTTGGGCCGATATTGGACTTTGAGCCTATGTATATTATTTTGACCAAATGGATTATCTGTGTCGCTCAAGGCGACTGTAGGCCTTCAGAAAGGTCGTTAACTGTACCAGGATCCCTAATGAGTAAAATGACTGAAATACCCCTAGGGAGTAAAATGACTAAAATACCCCTAAAAGGTAAAAATTACTGTTTTACCCCTAATACATAAAATGACTATTTTACCCCTAGAGGTAGATTGACAGATGAAAATATGTACTGTATAACTGTACTGAGTAGGACATGTTGCATACACGAAATATTGATGACATGGCATACTGCATGGGGTTTGGATAATATTTTGGAGGAAGTACTGTTATTGGTAGCTTTGCCACACATACTGATACTGGTGACTCTGCCACAATTACTATTATTGGTGGCTTTGCCATATATACTGTACTGGCAGCTCTGCTGTGTTATTATTACTGGCAGCTATGCAGCAATATTGGTGTGTGGGCTAGGTGGTCGACTTTGTCCCCACATGGTGTGTTGGTTGGTACGGGTGGTGTACTGGCTAGATTGGGGTGGGTTTGCATACTTGCACCATACTGATACTATATCAGGCTTAGGCCCACACTATTACTGTGTTGGGCTAAGGCCCCACCGCATCCTTAGCATCGAACAGGCTCGTGCCCTGCATCATTACTACATGTACTATTGAATGAGTGATAGGGGATTACACACTAAGTTCTCGTAACTTACCCTTTTCTTTTAATTGTACAGGTAATCCCCAGTCTTAGGCGATTTGGAGCCGCGAGTGACTCGGAGGTGGCCACACGGTCGAGGATGTTTATTTAAACGTAATCATTTAAATATTTTATATTGGGTTGGTATTTTTGTAATAAGGGCTCTGGTGATTTTCAATTTCTTTTAATTGGGTTTTTAATTTCTTATTTTGAACTGCCAAACGGATACAAACGAGTTTTCACAACTAATAACTGTCTTACAAGGCAAACAAATATTTTTAACTTCAAGATAACTAGAAATAGGGTAGCTTCCTCGAATTTAAACCAGCAGTAACAAACATGGTAATCGTTTTACTAAGTGTTGGTTTTTATAACTTACCAACTGTTTCCCAAGAAATAAGAGCTAAATAGATTTTTACTAAAATGATTTCTCCCATCAACCTTGATTTCGAAAAACACTTCGACGTGACACGCCAGATTCGACCGTAATGTTTAGGCCGATTTTGGAGTGTTACAGACATAGAAAATCCAAGAATTTTGGGTAAAAAACAGTGCAACGCAGTCACTTTGCCAAGTGGAAAGACATTGAAGCCCAAGGTGGTTGAGGTTCAAGATAAGACTTTTGTAGCTCAAGATAAACGGGAAGTTCAATCGAGTGTTGAAACTCCAGTTCCAAAGAAGTCAGATTCGATAATCCTTGATAAGGTATGTAACACCCCAAGCTAGGGCCTAGGAGTTTTAGGGTTATTTTAGTAATTTTAGCCTTAGGGAATTCAAAATTTTGTGACATGGTTTATCGGTAATCTTTTTTACTGTGGCTTTTAGGAAATCAAATCAATTTTTGAAAATAAGTTTTAAATACCTTTAATTTTGAAAATAGGATTGATTTGTAAATGATTCAAAACTTAAAGTTTTTAAAAGGCAATTAGACCAAAATTTAAAATTCACACTATATCTTTCCCCACCTAGTTTTATTTTCACTTAACTTCTCCCTTTATTTGCTCTTGCCGTCCCATGTTCTCCCAACTCCTCCCATTCAATTTCCTTTGTCAAACCTAAATTCTTTTGATTCCTATCAACATCAAAGCCTTAAACCTCCATTAAATACCAAGAAAAACACCCAAAATCACGATTGATTTCTCCATTGTCAAGCTTGTGAGTTTTTCTAGTTTTTGATCAAACACTTAGGTTTTCATCGTCTAAGGTAATGATTCAACTCCTAAATAGTTTTAAATGTTATTTAGTCTTTAAAACTATGTTTTTAGCCATTAAATCGCATGTTTTGAATAAAAGCCGAAAATTGGGTCATTAATGGTGAAATTCAGGATTTTGCATAAAAACAATGTTTCAAAGTGTTTTCTAATTAGTTTTAACATGATTAGGAGATTTCTAAACTTACTTTGAATTTTTATTAAAAATTTCTTGAGTTTTAATGAATTTTCAGAAAATAGCCATAAAATATGTCGAAAAAGTCGATAACATGAATTGAGTATTTTATTATAGTTTAAAGGTTGGGAATTAGTTGTAGGTGAATTATAAGATGAACGGAATTGGTTTTAGGCAAAAACATTAAGTTAGACTGAGACATTCAAATTTAAAGTTTGCTATGTTAGAGGTTTCGGTTTCATGAGAACTTAACTTAGGCTTGTCTTTTTATATGATTTTGGTGAGTTTTTTGGCTAAATGCTAATTGTTGTTATTGTGTTATTTAATTTGGTGAAGCTTCAGAATTGTTAGAACCTTCTTCAAGCAAGGTGAAAGGCTAAGAAAAGCTAGTTTAAGCTTTTGGCTTTTCGACGAAAGTGTAATCATTGAGTGTTTGGAATAGCTGCTAGTAGACACGATTCATAGTGTTAATTGAGAGCTTAGAATTAGCCTAAACCCTATCCTAAGTTTCGAGTGTAAGCTTTTTATTTCCCTTATTTTATTTTTGGTAAATTATGTGATTATGAGAATATTTATGGATTGATTATTATGATGCGATATTGTGATAATGAGACATGTGTGATGACTATTTTGAATTGTTTTTTGTTGTAGGCATATTAAATATGCCGAAAAATAGTGATGGTGTTGTGTTAGCAATATAAATGTGCAGTGAAAGTGTACAAAACCTGGTAAGTATGTATGTGTTGAATTATGGAATGTGATGCTAATGTAACAGGTTGTGTATGTGATAAACTAATTTTAATGCACTCATATGTGGTTGGATACGTGATGACTCAATAAGCATTATTGTGGCACTTTTTCTGCAATTAAATGTGAATTCGATAAGCATGCATTGTACAAGTTTGTGATGCACTGCCATATCCTCAATAATTCTAGAAGCAGGAAAAGGATACTCAGTTGAAAGAAATCTTTGATGACGAGGTAACTTTTAATTACTTTGATTATGTTAAATCCCCAGATGTAGTTGAAGACTGCTCTGCTAGTTCCAAGATGGAATCACTGGCTTCTACAAAATTGGAGCTCAATTCTTTAAAAGATCTATTAGAACATATTCTACTGGCAGATTTGCCAAGTGATGATGAATAAAAGGAATTTTTTGATTCGTTAGAAGCTAATTCAAAAGAATTCACTCAAGAAGTTCCATCGAATCATTAGAGTTATCATCTCAGGAGTATATGCAACCAATGTCGTTGATTGAAGAGCCAGCTGAATTGGAGCTAAAGATTTTGTCTCCTCATTTGAAATATGACTATTTGGGCATGTCTTCGACTTTACCTATCATTATTTCAATTGACTTCACGGAAGATCAATAAGAAGAGACACTTATGGTTTTGGAAAGGCACAAGAAGGGTGCTGGATGGATTATTTCATATATTCGTGTCACAGGTTGAAGGATTTGTAGGAATTACAAGAAGTTAAACAAGGCCACCAAGAAAGATCATTCCAGGTTTTCTTTCCCTAATAAGATGCTGGATAGAATTGATGGGAAAGAATATAATTACTTCTTAGATAGGTTGGTTGGTATGACAATTGGCCATTTGACACCACAATGGTCAATGACGATCCTAAATAAAATGGAGGGAGTTCTCTTCACTTTCTCTATCGTTATTTTATATTTTTAATTTTTTTCTCATTTAAATAAAATGGTAGACTTAGATAAAATCTTCTTTGGGTCATTACATTAATTAAAATTCTGCCTATGAGATTGGGACTTAAGCGGGACCATCTGTGACCCCTCCAGTCTTTCTAGGGAGTTTTTGAAAAATATTTTTCTTAGTAGGACGAAGAATTGAAGTATTTTTTTTTTGTTAAATAAAGGGTCAACTTTTAACCCAAGTACTAAATTTTTTAGTTTTTTTTTTTTATTTTACTTTCAAAACAAGAGCTTAGGATCCAGAAAGGAGTTACCATTGGGCTTAAGACACTACTAGGAAGGGAAATATTCAACCTTTTTTTCCTCACAAACCTGTAGCCCTTACCTTGTTCCACCACCACTCCTTCTATCTCTAAACTTTATCTTCCACTACTCATCCACCTACCTAAAATCAAAACCACCTTTACCATGTTTTCTAACTCTAACGCTAAGTGTCCCTTCATCGAGCAACATTCCACGAAGTAAACAGTCTACTATAATGTATATGCTACAACATATGCAGTGGCAGCAATAAGTTTATTGGAGATACTAAAAAATACGAGATGACTCAATTAGAGATGCTTTTAAGAAAATATTTCATGACTTGTTTGTCTTTGTGCCTGAAATTCCAAACTTTATATTTGAACCATGGACTCCAATGTCGAGGAAGGAACGAGGTGAGTTGAGTAAAAATAAGGACGATGAATCAAAAGATGGGTCAGATTCAGAACGGTCTGCAAATAAATAAAAAAGGGGAATCTTTACTTTATTTTATTTTATTTCTTAGGATATTTAAAGTTTTTAGGATTAGGTTCTTTTAGGAATTTTTTTCTTGCATAATAAAATAAGTGGTGGAAATCATCAATAAAATTGAACAAATTGTAAAGTAAGAAGTGTGGCAATAGATATGTCCATGTCTAGGATTGGATTTGCTTTGGAAAAGCTTGGTATTTAAGCAGTCAAATTTGACTCACCTCATTTTCCTTAGGTCCTACCTGGTGTACAGTATCTATTCACTTCTATATTTTAATTCTCTCTATTGTTTTTAACAATGGGGACATTGTTCATCTTAAGTAGGGGGACCAAAAATTGAAATTATTTTTTTTCGGAATACATTTTTCTTATAATTATTATTAAGTTATATTTTGTTCAAAATTTTGATTTTTTGTTAATTATGCTAAACTTTAGTATAAATAAAGTTTTACCATCTCAATATTTGTTATGTTAGCGGAACTATGACATAAATGTTACTCTTAATAAAGTTTTTAAATCATACCACAAAATTTTTAATTCTTTAGGAGAGTTAGGCATGCATGAAAGTTTAAGTCTCTATAATTGACTTAGTAATTTCTTGAGGTGAAATCCTAGGAAGCATGGAATTTTTAAAATGACGTATGTAACACCCCAAACACAGTCTATGCGTTAAGACCAAATTTGACATGTCACACGGAAGGAATATACATCTAGTCTTTTAAAGATTTAAAGAAATCGGATTTTCAAAACATCTTCGCGTGGAGTTTATTGAAAACTAAGGTTGGTTGATAAATCAACCAATTTGAGACGTAAGAATTTATAAATTGAAACTAAAAAAAATTAAATTAATATTTCGAGAAAATTTAAAAGAGTTCTAAAATAATTTTGAAGAACTTTGTTAACAGAAAATTTTCTGAGTTAAAATATTTAAGAATGAAAACCCTTTTTGCATGTTCATTTTGAGAAAAACATTTATTTAAATTTTTAGAAAAATCCCACTTAAAGTATTCAAGCAAATTATAAAATCCATCAAACGTAAAACAACATTAAAATTTTTCCAGAGGCCTTATTACAACTTAACTTAAAATAGCAAAATAATAAAAAGTACTTAAAAGAAATCCAAAATTTAAATAACCCATTATTCGTAGTATGGCCTCCACCAAGTCGTCCATGGTAGAAGTCTCAAATCATCGATCATTACCTGAGAAGAGTAAGGAAAACGGGGTGAGTTACTTAGAACTCAGTGTGTAACCATTGTCCACTGGGCCGAAATCCAATTAAGCATTTATTGGGCCAAAGCCCATTTACAAATATGACAAAATAACACGTATAAAATGAATGTGATATGTAATTCCCAAACCAAACGTAATTTCCATCCGCTACACACCACCCGTACTAACCAGCACACCTGTGGGGAGCTTTAGTCACCCACCCCGCCAACACACCAAAATAGGCATTAAGCCGTTTATATCACTTTGTGGGCAAGCCACCAGATTTACAGAGTTTACATGGCATTTGCCATTTTTTTTCAAATTTGTGGCAGAGCCACCAGAATTTTGTAGCAAAGCTACCAGAACTTCTCTTCGTCAATATCCCAACCCATGCAAGTCATGTATATAATATGCATATTCATTTACAACAATCCATTCATATAATTATTACGAACAATATGGCCCATTATAAAAATTTTCACAATCTGGCCCATATCACCTTTTGGCCCATATATCAAATATCACATTTGGCCCATATAGTCACTTTTATTGATTTGGCCCATTAAAGGTAATCTTGTAATTTTCACAGTCTTAATACCGATTTCATAGTCTTTACCAATATAGTGATAATTATGCCATTTTACCCGATGTCACTAACATGCGATTTGATCAAACGATTAACACGATATAATTATCTAACCCATGGAATACGATGTGAGATTACACACCTGATTACGATAAGCACTACACTTTCCTGATCGTCGACACCTAAAAATATTTTTAATGCTCGATTAGAACATTAACACTTATAGTAAATCTACTCTAAGATAAACTGTCTAGGTTTTTACCCTCAGAATCGCGAATAACTACTATTTGTCGGTTCTCCCCGGTTGACAGTCCACAACCCAGTGGAAAATCTCGAATCGCCGATGCCTGAAAATTACGAACAACTTCGAATAGTTGATTCTCACCAGATGAGGGTCCACAACCCGGTGGAAAGTCTCGAATCACCGAAACAGCCCTTCGTTTGAATTTAGGAGTAGGGATCGTAAATCCGTTCCTTTTTCGATCACCAATCACTACCCCTTTTGATTCGATCTTGTTTGCCTCCATTGAAAATAGATATTAGTCCCAACTAATAGTACGTTGTTATAAACGATTGATCTTAGGAGTGAAGTCGGCTTACCACAAAAATCCGTACGATCTCAAGATGAAAATAGAGCGATAAAGTCCCTATAATATTATCGATTAAACAACACTATCTTTAACGAATAAAAAGTAATAAAGAATCCTCGAAGAATCCTTACCTTGAACGATGAAATTCCTTTTTCACACGATCTTCCTATGGCTAGAGTCGATTAACCGATGTAGAAACAATCGGCACTCCACTATACCACTACAAAGAAGAAAGGGTTTTGTAATATCCAGGATTTAGGGGTTATGCGTTTTAACTTAAATGTATGTGGTAGCATGCTTGTGTGTGGTTTGTATGTGTTTTGGGGGCTTCAGGAACCTTGGGATGTAGGTAGGAGCCTTAGAAAAATATTTGACTTTAAGCTGTTAGGGGAGGAGTTAGGAGCGCTAGGCCTTACACAAGAACTCAGCTGGTAAAGTGGCAAGGGAGGCGCCACTTAGAGCACAGGAGAGTGACGCCTCAGGGAGTGAGAAGGGGCCTAGGTTCGAGCAGCAAGGGAAGCATTTTGGAGGTTCTTTTTGCGTCAAGGGGAGTGCAGAGTTGGACGGCACAGGGACTCTGAATGGATGAGCATTGGACCTGGTCAAGGCACTTGAAAATTCGGCTAAGAAGGGAGATAAGTGTTGACTCATTCAAACTCATTTGAATGAGTAGAAAAAAGAAGAAATAGGAGGAAAAGAAGGAATCTGATAGAGAGAAGAAGAGTTGGCCGAATGGAGGGGTCTTGGTGTGGCATTTTCGGCCAAGGGGAGGAGTGACTATGCTAGGGGCTTTAGGTGCCGAAATAAGGTGAGTGGGTGGCCATTTTTCTCCCTTTCAAAAGCTTTCTTCTCATCTCTGCTTTTGCCGAAAATTTGCACCTTTTTTTCTCTCTTGACCAAAAGCTGAAAGAAAAAGAACCATTTGTGCATCTTCTCTTCATCTTATTCTTTCATCATTCACCCTCTAAAAGTCGAAACCTACCCTCTCATTCCCACTAGAATCGAAACCATACAAGACTTCAACCTCTTTTCTTCTTCTTTGCATTGAATCTTCCATCTTCAAAAGCCGAAGAAACCTTTTTCCATTTGCTAAGACCTTAGCCGATTTGCTCACTTGTCATTAAATCTGAATCCCACATCTTTTGTCATTACTCTCTATAGCCGATTGCATCTCTACCCCTTTTGAAATCGATTTATTCTTTAGCATCAAAAGCCGAATCACATCATTATCTCACTGTTGATCCAAAACCGATTCCTTTTCTATTTCTTTATCAAAGCCGATCAACCTTCTATTGTGGCCGAATCTCTCTGTGTTTCCAAGCAAAGGTGTTCAATCGATCTCAATATTACGGTAAGGGTTAATTGTCATTCGGTCTCTCTTTCTTTTCCCTTTGGTTAGCCGAAATCAAGGACACTAATCCCTTTTATTCTTTTGGCTGAAACCATGAAAGTGGGTTTTGGGATCTTTGTAGTCGACGATTAAAAGGAGATCTTTCGGGATTTGGATATTCAAGGTAAGCAAAGTATGACCTTAGGCTGAAGGCCACTTACTTTTGTCCATTAATGTTAGAATCGAATCTAACATAAATCATATAGGGATTTCGACAACTTCCAAGGACAGGTGACGATTTTCGAGATTTAATCGAGCAAGGTATGGGGAGTTGTAGTATTCGGCCAAAGGCCATGTTATTTATTAAGGGTGGTCCGATTCTAACTATGGTATTTTAGGGGAAGTTCGACAGAGATAAAGGAGGAGTCTCGGGATTCAGATCTATTTCGGTAAGGGTATTTAAGTTATAGACATGTTTTTGTTTAGATCTTACGTACCGATTAACCGAGTTTTTGATTAAGTGTTATTCAATGGATGCGAGTACTAGTGGAGGAGAGAAAGGGGTAGTCCCTACCCCTAGATTCATGAAACGCTCAATTTCTGCAGTACAGGATTGGCCACTGGGGTGTGGGCCAGCATCGGAAAGGGATAAGCAAATCGCTGTGATCCTTGCAAGCGAAAGTATCAGTGAGATCGAAAGCGTTGTTCTCAGTGTTATTAGGTGTGTAACCCCACACTAATTCCCGATATATTAATAATAATAATGTTAAATATGTGTTAATAAGAATACAAATAACTTTGGCTAAGGGTACCAAGCGATGGTACGGCTCATTTAGGTACGTTATACCTAATGTTCAGTTAATTATGATTACAATCATTGATATGAAATGTGTATAACTTTCGATATGGGCTAAGGCATATAGCATGTTATCTATATAAACTATATGTTGCATGGGCATAAGGGTGATAATGTAAAAGGGCAAGTGTTCCTGTGGTTTTACCACATTAATCCGGTGACTCATGTCACAATATTATGTATCCGGTGACTTCGTCACATTATCGGGTGGCTATGCCACGTATTAAGGGTGATGTGCAGTTGACTGCAGTGACTGCCTTTGAGGGTGTGTAGTGGATGGAGGGTCGATTTAGTAATCCCCACGATGTGATTGGCAGTTACGGGTGGTGTGTAGAGGTTGGATACCTAGGTGGGATCGGGTTGCATTTTCATTTTATATATATATATGTGATTTAATATGCTATGATAGGGGCCTATGGCCAAATATGTTTTCGAATGGGCTCTGCCCAAAACGTTGTAATAGGGCTATAATCGATTGGGACTTTGTGCTTGGCTATTACACATTGAGTCTGTTGACTCACCATTCGTGGGCTAACTTTTTACAGGTGATACTTAGTGCTTTGGACCGGGTCAGCGAGGACAATGTGGTGGCCATGCTCAGCGTTTTCGGGATTTCGTAGGGGTGAACTTTGCGTTTTCTTTAGCACACTTTTCTTTCAGGATTTATTTGGTATTCTAAATTTGTAATAAGGCCACTACTTAACTGTTTAAATTTTATGTTTTAAGTTTTATTTTTCATATGTTAAGCGGCAAATGGGAAACTAAATATTTTTCTTTAACAACTTCAAATGTTTTATCACCTAATCAACTTACGGTTTTTCCAACTTAATGAGCTTTATAATTCGGCAAAACTTTTAATTCGTGAGATAACAAGGAAGCATTTTAAAGAAATACAAACTTGAACGACGACTTGGTTTTCAACTTGACCAGAATGCAAATTCAATTTTAAAACCACCATATTTCTTAAGAAGATGAAACGAGATTTAGCTAAGTTTTACTTAAGGAACATGTCAGATCCGGTCGAGGCTTGTGGGCCGGGTTTGGGGTGTTTCTGGTTTTGTTTGAAAGAGAAAAGATGATGATTTCGGTCAAAAAGACCCACCCAAGCCAACATATGAATTCGGCAACAGAAGAAAAAAATAAGAGAATTGAAGAGAGTGTTCTTATCGATTGATCAAAGTGTGAGTAGAAAAATGGTTGAGAAGAAAATATGTGTGAAGTGGAAGATTCAGCTATGGGGAGATGATCAGTGACATTCGGCCATGGTGAAAATATTAGGGAGGGAGTGATGTTTGAGAGTTTTTGCAAGAAGAAAAGAAGAAGAAAAAGAAATAGGAGATAGGGTATTTATGTTTCGGTTTTCAAGGATGAAAATGAACAAAGAAAAAAGTCTTGAGGTTTGTGTGCATTCGGCAAAGAGAAGAAAAGAAAAGAAATGAAAATGCCCCTTCAAGGTTGTATGGTTTCGACACAAGGAAGAAAAGAGCTTGGGGAAGAATGGAAGATAATACCAAAATGGTCAAAAAGAATTGGCCAAAACAAAACAAAAGTTTACCTATTGCTAATGAAAAAAAATTTGATACACCAATTTGCTGAAAAAAAAATGACCAAAACTAGCACCTACCTTACCAAAATGCTAGCAAAAATTCGACCATCCCCCTTAGCCCCCAAAACCGTCCAAATGCATGGCCAATTGGTCAAATTTTGGCCACCCAAAATTTCCAAAACATCACCCTTGGAATAAGCCTTATGTTCCCCCTACATGCTTTTTCCATTTGATTCCTTTCCTTAAGTTCAATCTTGCCTTTTTCTCTTAGCCATCTTGCCATAAAAAAAAATAAAGTCCAACTTACCATAAGCTCATCCTTGACCGACACTATAAGAAAGGAAAGCAAAATAAAGTTCACACATGCACACAAAGGGATTCGAACTCCTTCCCTCAAGGTAACACATATGGCACCATATCCTCTTCACTGATAGCTCAATTATGCTAGCTTTTTACCACTTTATTACCTTAAGCTTTAAGGTCACTTATTCCATTACCTTAAAGTACTAAATGCCAAAATATTTTACTAATTCCAAATAAATCCCGAGCCTTCTCAGGACTACCTAAACACACACATTGGATAGTTTAACTAGCTGAGCACCAAAATAATGCAACATATAAAAATTCAAATTCTAGGATGTTACAACTTAGACAAACTCAGTCTATCCAGAATATTCTTTGAAAATAAGTTTAGGGGAGTTGAGAAGAAGTATTAAATACTCAAAATTGCAGTACATACAATAATATGCTAAAAAAAGAGAGAGTGAGAAAGAGCATATGTACTCAAAAGAAATAGATGTAAAAAGAGCATATGTACTCAAATGTAAAATAAGCTGGTGAAGTTGAAGGTATTTATTCTAAAGGTCTGATGCAAGCTGAGTCTAGGGTTTTTAGCTTAAAATTATCTATCTTTTATCTACCCCTAGCCTAGCCACGTTACATGAAACACCCCAAACCCGGCCCACGAGTCTCGACCGAATTTGGTATGTTCCTAGAGTAAAACATTTTCAAATTCGTTTATTATTTTGGAAAGCTTGGGTAGTTTTGAAGAAAGTTTGATCCGTGTTGGGTTTAATTGAAAACATTGCTATTCTTGAAATCAGGAATTTATAAAAACCATGTTTTTAGATTAAAAGACATACCAAACTTGTTAAAGATTTATCTTTAAGTTGGAAATCATTTGTATTTAGATGTCAAAACATTTGAAGGTTTATTTTAAGAAAGATTACTTAAGCGTTAATTTAATAAAATTTGTATCGTACCAAAATAATTAAAATGCAAGCGTAAACAGTTCATACTATGGCCTTATTACATCAAAAACAAAACCTGAATAGATCCAAATACGTAAAAGAAAATAGAAAGTCCAAATTGAAAATAAACTCTGAGTTGAGCATGGCCACCACTAAGCTCCTGTCGACCCGGTCCATTACTGAGCGTCACCTGAAAACATATCCCACAACGGGGTGAGTCAAACAGGCTCAATGTATAACAACCACACTAAGTCCTAATGATTTAGGCATATCAGATCATACATATACATATCACAATTTACAAATAATGATGCATTCCCGAACCCAAACCTAGGTACCATCCGCTACACATCACCCGTACCAACCATCACACCGTGGGGACTACTAAGTCAACCCTCCATCCGCTACACACATCATCGAGGCGATCAGCTGCAGACGAGCGTGCTCATCGCCCTTATATATATTGTGGCATTGCCACCAGATAAAATTTTGTGACATGAGTCACCACATTCAGATTATGTGACCGAAGTCACCATATTCAGATATTGTGGTATAAACCACCAGATCACTTCCCTTTTCCATATAACCCATATGCCCCATGTCATACAAATATGCATAAACCATGTCATATTTCTTATTCACATTCTTATAATTTCACATATGTGCTGTACAGATCATATTATACTCATAGTAGGAGTAGGTAAACGTACCTGAGTACTTTGTACCATTGCATGGTACCTTAGCCCACTTTGCACATTATTATAAACACATATATTAAATTTAATACCGTAAATCTATTAAGACTTAGGGAAGGGCTACACACCTGATTTACTTAAAGAGTTCACTGAAATCCCGAAGAATCCCGATTTAATGCTCTAGATCTTAGTCCCTACATTCGGCCAACACTTAATATTTTAACAAAAGCTTATTCTATTTGAAAAACCAAATCTGAAGGATCATCGTAACCAAAACCCTTACCTTCTTTGCCGCGTAGATTTGATTACTAATCAAATCCGAAACCTTGTGATGCTCCCTTTTTGCAATCGGCCCACTACTACATCACTTAACTAGTTAGTTTTTGGCTTTTGAATAAATAAGAACAGATCTAAGCCACTAAATAGGGCCTTAGCCGAATGTACATGTACACTTACCTTGTGGATCTCAACTCCCAAAATTGCTACTTGATTGTGGCATCTGCTGAAATCCTTATAGACACATATTAGTATCATCCTATTACACAAGATCTATTAAAATAGCCTATGGCGGAATATCACCCGTAGCTTACCTTAGATCTTAAAAGTCCCGAAAACCTTCCTCCTTGTAGTCGACACTAGCAAAATCCCGAAACCTTTTTCAAAGTTTCGGCTAAAGAACACTATTAGGATTAGTTCTTAGATTTTGACAAGTCTAAAAGAAAAAGGAATGGACATCGAATAACATTTGATCTTACCTTTCCTTCAGAAATAGACAGCACCTTGCCTGACACCACAGAGATTTCAGTTTTGAAGAACACTAGGGAGATTCGACTTTTGCTTAACAGTAGTGGTAATGAGAAAGAGATGAAAAAGAATGTTATGGAGGCTCAAGTATGAATCGGCCAGAGGGGGGAAAAAGAAAGAATTGAGAGAATTGGGGAAGAGGATTTCCGGCTAGGAGAGAAACTTGAGAAAAGAAGAAAAGAATTCAAGAAGATGAACACTAGGCTTCAGAATTTCGGCTATACACCACCTTACACTCAGTGTTGGATATTCGGCCAACTCCCCCTATTCTGATAACTTTATCTCTCAATTATCACATCATCTTTTCCCATTAATCCTTTCCTTAATTAATTATCTCCATTTATCTCTTAAAAATAAAAAGATTTAAGCTTCTAAAATATAGCCTAAGTGCCGTCCATCACTTCTCCCCTCCTTGACGCCACCATGCAAAATAAAAGCCACACTCCCATGCTGCCAACATGATTCGAACCTCCTCCCTTCTCCCTTGCTTGAGGCGTCACATACCAAGGCCCTAAGTGGCGCCTCCATGCCACTTAAACAAGCCCATTATTATGTCATATTTCCCCTACATTTTCTCTTAAGGCCTATCAGGCCTAGCTCCCTCTTTGAACTTAAAATCTGATAATTTCTAAAGCACTCTCCTATTTTCTAAAGTTCACAAAATTCATACAACACATTCATAACACACAAAGGCATGCTTTCTCATATATTTAAGCACAAATGCATAAGCCCAAAATCCAGGATATTACACTACAACCCATTTAAAATATTTCAATGCTGCCTACATTAGTGGAAATAAATTGCTAAGTTTAACATATGAATACATAAGTTAAACTTAGTTATAGCAGTTTAGTCTTTAATCAGGGAATAAAAATTAATTAGTAAGAATTAGCATATCTTTATTGAGAAAGCATTCAGTCTATTCTTGCTATCATGATAATAATTGAGAATAATTCGAACAATATGTATACTTGAGTTGCATAATTTCAAAATTTGTTCTTGAACATAATTACACTAAACTCATAGTTGTGGCAGAAATGTGTTCTAAGGATATTTTTCAAAGGTGGTTTCAAGCAATTTCTTTTGCAATATGTACATTACTCGAGATGAGCAATGAGTTAAGTTTGGGGGTGTAGAAACACAAAAATATATAGACTTCTTCAGCACCTTTTGAGCTCTAATTCATGCAGTTTCGTAGTAATTTTTGTCGCAATTCATTCTTTAATTATAAAATAATTAATTAGCACTAAAATTATTAGCATATTTAATTCTAATTATTTTTATAATATATTTATGCAAATTTGATTATTTTCGACAGTTTTGCACAAAAGGTGAAAATCGACTCGACAAACACCTTAAAGGCTTGAACTGTTGAGGAAATTTTTGCATCAAGTGAATAAAGAGTATGGTTATTTAATTTTCCAACCATGGATGGGCCAAAATTATTTATTAAACATAATTTATATTTATTTTTGATCCAACATTAATTGGGTTAAAAATTAATATAAAGTCTGAAGAAAAAAAGGGGCCCAAATTGTGTTAAGGAGAGGATTAATCCCCCAAGGGATTGAAGGCCCAAAATGTCCATATAAGTTTACCCAATCAACTTATTTTAGCTGATTTTATTAATTGTAAAATAGCCCTTGAAGTTCCCCTTAATTTCGTTCAAACCTCTCCTCTTTTCGTGCCTTCTATTTTTAGCCCCAAGCTAAAAATAACAAGTTTGAACCACTCAAACTTGCACCAAGCGTGGACGACCAAGGGAGAGGGAGTGGATGATATTTCTTTGCTATTTTTGGCAGTCATTCCCACCTATAAATACTCCTCTTCCCTTATTCATTTCACAGACATCTCTTCATTCTCTATTCCATTTCCCTCATTTTTTTCCCATTTCCCTTGTCCTCTTCCCTTGCCAATTTCCACTCTTGAAAGAAAGCTTGCATCCCCCTTGGTGTAGCAACATTCAAGTGTTCGTAAAGGCCTTGAATCGACAGAATGAGAAGAGAAGAAGAGGAGCACACTAGTATGGCTTCGGAGAAACATCGGGATTTGTTTCCTAGTTCCTTTCTCTTTATATTTTCTCGTTTATGTTGTGATTATGAACATGAATATTTGTTGTGTTGTTGTTTTTGATTTAATTAAAATGAATTAAATTTAATTTATGTTAGATTGATTATATTTTGTTCGCTTAAATTATTAAAATCATGTTTGTGTTGTTATAGGCCTTGGTAAATTGTGCAATTAAATAAAACCATGCTTATGTTATACTTGCATTATAAATTGTAAGGTAATGAATGAATTAATTATTAATTGGATTGAAATTATAATTAATTTAGACAGGATTTAGTTGGTGCATGTTTAATCTTCTAAGGTAGTCGAAGGTTAAATTAGCCTTGCATAACTTGCAAGATTATTGTGATTAAATTATTTCAATATAGGAATATGTTGTTACTTCACTTAATCTTATAATTGCTTATGAAAATTGGTTAATTGTTTGAATTAACATTGGAATATGTTCAAGAGATTAATTAATTTAGTAAGTATGTATGTTCATTAGTTAACAAAATACGAAGTTGTCGTGAAATTATTTGTAATAACATGAGCATGAGTTTAGTAATTATAAGTGAAGGAATGTAATTGATCTAACACATTTATATCATATTGATTAAAACTCATCTTTTTGAAATCGTGCATAGGAATTTTTACTTTTTATTTTTCTTAGTTAATTTTTAGTTTTTATAAACACTTCTTCAAATCAACATATTTCCCTTCACCAAATTGTTTAAAGTTGCATTTCATAAATATTTTCTTTCACAATCCCTATGGGTACAATAACTCGACATTTACTTGTCACTTTATTACTTGTTACGATTGTGTACACTTGCACATTTCCGTTGTTTTAATAAAGCATCTTCTGAATTCGACAAATGTTGAAGGTGTTTACAATTCTTTAGGCCATGCAAAGGTTTATAAATGTAACACCCCCAGACCCGGCTCAGACATTATGGCTGAATCCGGCGAAGTCACATCAAAGGAATAATTCAAAACGACTTCGCTTACTTGAAACTTAAGTTTAGAGCTCAGAAACCCCAAAATCCAAGCAACTTGTTAAGTAATGATAAAAGCCCATATTTTAAGAAAACGCCCACATGTTGTAGGTATTTCAAAAACCATGTTTAAACTTTAGAAATTTAATCAAGTTTAACAATTAAACAGTTGAAAACATAGGGAAACTCAAATGTAAAATTAAATTGGAGATTCAAGGCCTTATTACAAATGAAATATAGCAACAAGTCATTTGAAATCAAATAAGCAAAAACTTCTAAGTAACTTGTAGTGTGGCCATCTCCGAGTCCTCTCCCACGTCGAGCCATCTACTGAGGGTCACCTGAAACATTTAATAAAAGGGTGTAAGTTTTGAAACTCAGTGCGTATGACCCTTGGTAATCCAATCAACATGCAATTATCACATTGGGCCTAAGCCCTATCAAAATCAGTGGTCTTGGGTCTTAGCCCACAATGACCTCATATCACATCAGTATCACATGAATGCAATGTTCCCATCCCAAATCCAACCCTGCACTCCATTTCCCTTCCAACCCTACACTCCTATGGGGATATAAATATCAACCCACCCATCCCTACACTCCAAAGGTAGCACCAACAGCGGCACTACTCAAACGTTGCAGCAAGGCTGCTAAGCATATAATGGGCTTAAAGCCACCGGTGGATCCACGGTCGTCAAGCGACTATGCGATCCTTACATATCTTCCTCGGTATCATCAAGCCCACCCAAGTGAAACATATATCTCATGAATGCAACATACACATTTTCACACATTAAGCACCTAGGGGTATTTTAGTCATTTCACTATCTAGGGGTATTTTCGTAATTCTACCCTACAGGGGTATTTTCGTAATTCTACCCTATAGGGGTATTTTCGTAATTTCTTTCATCTTGGGTTTTAGTTATGAATTTAGTTATGAACTTTGGCCCATCAACAAGTCCTTGCGGCTAAAATGAACAGACACTATGCACCAAGTAGGATCCCAGAGAAGAGGAGGTGGGTCGCTAGGACCGCTTAATACCAAGCTCTCTCTAGATCCAATCCTAGACATGCATATGTCCATTGCCACACTTTAACCTAACGACTCGTTCACAGACATGCTTGATTATTACATTAAGTTTTATGATATTTAAGAATTTATCAGAACAAGGCCTAAAGTCCATAAACCCTAGTAGGCATTTCTAAAATCCCATAAGGCTCACTACACCTATTTATGTCCATATAACCCTTTAAACCCCATCATGTTTATATAGCCCATTTGGCCCAATCTTATTCAAATCACACAACCATATCAATCCATCATTCAATTTTCACATATCAATTCCTTCCGATTTGGGCCCACGAGCTCCGCAAGCCCATTTAGCCCCTTTTAGCCTGGTCAGCCAAATAGTGGCCCGAGACCATAAGATCGCTCACGTGGCCACGGTAATCATATCGGTTTCCCCACACAAATGTTCATACGCTTGTGTGGTTGTCGGCGCCAACCTTTCGACTTTTCAGCTTTTTCGGTATTTCAGCTTTTCAGGATTTCAGCTTTTACCGATTTGTCGTGTGTGCAGTGTATGTACACACCTGGTTACTGTGACATGCTACACTATCCTCAGCCTTAGCCTACAATCAATACCAATCTCCAAGTTAATATACACTTGACTACAGTATTATCAAAGATCTGTACCCACACAAATATTATCAAAGATCAAGTGACTCATATTCCACACAAGTCACCTCTATAAGCCATACTTACATTCGGCCACCACCACTAAAATAAGTACACTTACCTCCTTGCTAACGATCCTTATCACGCTTGTGATCTTTGAACCCTACCCTTGTTAATACAAGGTTAACAACAAGGAGATGTTAGATAGCCCTTCAGCTTTTAACAAAACACACTAAGGAGACTGAGTACTTACCCTTTGATCCTGCGGCCTAGATATCTACTGAACAAGATCTGGCTTTTAATCACTTGATCAACAAATTTGTGATGGAGGAAAGACAACAAAGAATCGGCACAAACAGTGATTTCGGCAAATAGGGATGATGGTATTCGACAATGGAAAAAAAAAAGATGAGGGGAAGAAAAGAAAGAAAGATGGAAACTCAAAGAACCCTTCTAATGAATTTGGCACCCCCCTTTTATAGCCAAAGCCGAACTACCTTCCCCCCACAGTCTCATTCGACACCAACACATCCACACCTCAATACCCTATCTTTTCTCTCTTATTTTTACCTTAAATTTCTCTCCTAAACTCTCCCTTCCAGAGTCCACTCTAGCGCCACTACCTTCCTTCCATGTGCAAAAATAAAACCCCTTAATTTGCCACTCTTAAGCCTCAAACCTTGGACATCCCCACCTACTAGTAACGCCACCTTGTAGCTCCCTAAGTGACACCATCTTGCCACTGGACCATAGGCCCAACTGTGTCCTATTTTCCCTTAATCTGTTTAAGAGCCTAATACCTGAGACTAAGGTCCACTAAGGCAAAAATTAAAATTTTCCTTATGGTCTTCCCTATCCCTAAGACTTCAAATAATCCTAATAATACCTTAAAATTAATATTCTAAGTGCTACTTATACATACCAACTTCAGTGCACAGAAATTTAGAGTTTCGAGATTTTAGGGCATTACAATAAAAGACTTCGTTCATATTTCTAAACCTCTGAATCAATTCCTTCAGAAAGAGACACCTTTCATATTTGAGCAAAATTGTATTAAAGCTTTTGAGGTAATAAAAAAATAATATCTGCTCCTATAATCATCACCCCGAATTGGTCAGAACCTTTTATTATTATCTGTGATACTAGTGACTATGCAGTAGGTGCAATTTTTGGACAAAGGCAGAATAATTTATTTAGGGCTATGCATTATGCTAGCAAAAGACTAAATCCAATAGAGTGCAACTACACTAAAACTGATAAAGAGATATTGGCGGTAGTGTTCACTTGTGAAAACTTTTTACCTTACTTAATGGCGAATCGTATATATGTATATTGATCACTTTGCATTAAAATACACTATAAAGAAAAAAGAAACAAAAGCTAGACTAATGATATGCTTTTATTACTTTAGGAATTTGATTTATGGATAGTGGATAGGAAGGGTACTGAGAATCAAATCATAGATCATTTATCCAAAATTGAGAACAACCTAAAAGTAAAGGATATTGAAGAAATTAAAGAGACTTTCGCAGAAGAGGAATTATTCAGAGTAGAAAATAATTAGGCCAGACCAGGTAAGTATATAACACCATGGTATGCATATTATGTCAATTATATTGCAAGAGGGGTTTTTCCGGTGCAGGCATCTTGGCAATAGAAAATGAGCATAGCCCATGAATCAAGAAATTATGTTTGGGAGGAACCATATGTGTTTCAACAATGTGCGAATCAATTAGTCTGACGATGTGTAGTGGAGGACGAGATACATGATATCTTACAAGGTTGTCACACATCTCCTTGTGGAGGGCACTTTGGTGGAAAAAGGACAACCTAGAAGGTACTACAATCGGGGTTTTATTGGCCAACTATGAATAGAGATGCTTATGAATTTCTACAATGATGTGATAGTTGTCAGAGATTTGGGAACATATCAAAAAGGATGAAATGCCACAAACAGGGATACTTGAGGTTAAAGTGTTTGATGCTTGGGGAATTGATTACATAGGACCTTTTCTGAGCTCTTTTAGGAATTAGTACATCTTCTTGGCTGCAGATTATGTCTCAAAATGGGTTGAAGCTGTCGTACTACCTACTAATGATACAAAATCAATAGTGAGATTCCCAAAAAAAAACATCTTCATCAAGTTTGGTACACCGTGAGCGCTGGTCAAGGCCGAAGGATCTCACTTCTGTAGCAAGCAATTTGAAGCAGCGTTGGCTAAGTACAACATAAGACATAGAATGACAACGACATATCACCCACATGCTAATGGGAAAACAGAAGTATCAAATAGGGAAATAAAGCAGATTTTGGAGAAAATAATGAACCCAAGTTGAAAGGACTAGGCGGTCAAGCTAGACGATGCATTATGGGCTTATAGAACAACATATAAAACTCCCTTAGGCATGTCTCCATATAAGCTAGTTTATGGCAAGAACTGTCACTTGCCAATTCAATTGCAGAGGAAGGCATATTAGGCAATCAAAGAGTTAAATCTAGATCTAGAATTAGCTAAAAAAAAAAGACTATTTCAACTTCAGGAATTGGAAGAATTCTACTTTATGGCTTATGAAAATACTAAAATGTATAAGGAGAGGAGTAGACTTTGACATGATACTAAAACGTGTTGGGACAGAAAGTACTGTTGTTCAACCTAAGATCAAAATTATTTCCTAGGAAGCTTAAGTCAAGATGGATAGTTCCATATACAATAAATCAGGTAACTCCTCATGGAACAATAGAGTTGATCAGAAAAGGGGGACAACCTTTTCTCGTTAATGGCCAAAGAGTAAAACATTATTTTGGAGGAACAATTAACACTTTAATTGATGAACAAACTTTACAGTGTAGCGCGCTTTGGGATTTCCAATGAATTAACTAGAAATTAACAAACATAAAGAGTGATAATAAAGAAGGTAACCAAAGTAGTGATTTTACAACACATAGAGACATCTGGTCCACATGTCTAGACACAACTCCCAAATGTCACGACAATAAATGAAATTTTGATTCTGCAACCTACCCTCGATGTCGCGACATCACTGTGTAAACTCTATTTTCTAAACTAACCTTAATTGTTGATTTTTTTTTTTTAGTTTAATTATGTTAGGATTCATATTCTTTAACTTCTTATTTAGTAAACCTAAACTATAACTCTTGAATAATTTATTCTTTCCTTTTAATCTATAAATAGGACACACTACTATCCTCTTTTGTCATCAACAATGATTAAATTGCAGGTATAATAGATTTCAGTAAAGAATAGACTATCAAATGGCCAATTTCAGTGTAAGCGTTTCAAGTCTAGCTGTTGAGTTCCAAGAATGTCACATGGATAAATACTTGTAGCAACTACAGTTGTATACCTTTATTCAAGAGCAGAGATTTTACCCTCAAATGAGGAATTGCAAAGGAGAATGGAAGAATGCAATTGCCATCCAAAAAACCCCTATTAATTCCGGTGGTGCAAGAATTCTATCTTGTGTTAAAGCAAAAGGAAGCAACCAGACCATTCTACAAGATGCGATCTTTTGTGAAGGCCAAATGACTTAATGTTCTAGTAACTGAGACGGGTATTTGAAAATTTTATGATGTGTCATATTATTACTACGATTATCTCTATAAAACAAATTTGAAGGAATTCAAAAACATAGATATGGAGGAAATATTGATATTTCTAATAGAAGGGAGAGAGATGTGGACATATCAAACAGGAACAACAATACCTAAAACATTCAATCAAGAGCTAATGAAACCAAAAGCCAAGATTTGGATGACATTTTTCTGTTCGAGAATATGGCCTACAATATGGATGGCAAAGATTAGTCCAATTCAAGCCATCATAACATATGGGATCCTACAAAAGAAGCAAATATGTATTGGAACATAGATGTATAATAACAGGGTTGACTATGCAAGGAATTTAGGAAAGGGAATACTCTTCCCTCATCTAATTATATAATTGTGTAAAAGGGTAGGAGTACCTATCGAACGGATGGATAAAACCATGAATTCCCTAATGAAACTACTCGGCGATGAATTATTCAAGCAATTTGTTCTTCTACAAACAAAACAAAAAGAGGAAAGGAGAAAAAGAGGATTTTAGGAAGATGAGGATTAATATTCAAGAGTTAATCTAGTAGGATTTCAGTTTTAGGAGTAGATGAATTGAATGTTTTTTTAGGAATTTGTATTTTTCATTAAATACTTGAATAGTTATTTTAGGGTTTGTATTAATTAATTTACGGATGATGCAAATATGTTTCTAGGATTAGGGATATATATAAAACTTTTTATTTTGTAGATCATTCAATTTTTTTGTTAGAAACCCATCACAAAGGAGACGCAAACAATTCACGCTTTATATGATCAAAGCAGGAAGCACCAACCATTGGCAGTTGGAGCAACCACGATCAATCGAGTAACTTTTTTCCTTATCTATTTATGGGCTACACATTGAGGACAATGTGTCAACTAAAGTGTGGGGGGTAACATTGAAAATTTGTTTATTTTCAATTTCCACATTTTTTCTTTGATTTTTTCTTGTCTTTGGTGTGCTTGAGCTTGTAGAAATACAAGTGATTGGTTTGGAGTATGTACATAGGTTGCTTATTATTACAAATAAATTTGGCATGATGCTAGGTGATTTTAAATTTTTTTATTATTAGACTACTAATTTCTATATGTTATACTGTAAATAGGCATTAAGCAATCAACTGTACCAAGTGATATAAAAAATACAAGGAAACGAGCATGCTAGTACGAATGATAAATGGTTGAATTTGTATTTGTTTGGTTGATTAAGTTTTTTGATGTTAAGATATTTAGAGATGACCTAAGGCATTGTTTGGAACACATCCAAAGCCAAAAGTTGTCCTATTTGTATTACACCTTTAGTACTGATCTTTGAGCCTGTTGACACTTCTTGATGAACCTCATTACAAACCACTAAGCTTTAAATGTTAATTTGTATTTACCCTTTTTCTTTGGTCCTACACTGCACGACCATAGATGTTTACCCATATGTATTAAGGGTTAAATAGATACATGACGGTGGAGTATATAATGCTATGATTTCCAATGTATGGAGAGACAAGGAAGGTGAGAGAAGGAGAAATAAGTTAGTGAGTGGGAAAGGGTCACTAAGGGGGATGAATAGGGATCAATATGATGTGTCAAACTATTTTTGTGTTTGTAACTCTCTTGATGCTTATTTTTTTTGAATTCCATACCTATCTTAAGCCTCAGAACGTTACAAGCCAAAAATTCCTATGTGATCTAAATATCCTTATACATGAATGGGCATCATACTAAACATATGCATAAATGACTATTTCTATTCTGCTTGGATAGCCAAAGTATTTATATAATTTATTGATGGATCCTTATAGGTGAGACCCTAACTACTTCTATATTTTGTAGCATTCTAAACTTAGATGTTTGAGATCAAAAGTGGTAAGTCAAATATTTATCATGTTAAAGTTATTAGTAAGTATGAAATGCCTAAGTCATATGTTTCGAAGTCAATACTTGTATGATATTTGCTCAAGGGTTGTTGTTTTTATTTCTTATTTTCTGTTTGTGTTGCTTGAAGACAAGTAATGACTTAAGTGTGGGGGAATTTGATTTATCGTAATTCACTGTAGCAGATTAAAGTAGTTATTTCATTTAAGGAGTTTGAATATGTAATGCCCCAAATCTGGGCCTAGAAGGAAATAGGTCTTGAGTACGGGAACACATAAAAATTTATGTGTGCAAGAAAATTATATAAATGATTGTCTGCTTCAGTGGTTAAGTGATTTGGAATGTTTAAGAGTCCTACGATCAAACCTAGGCTCTAGCAAAATTTTAGTTTTTCTCTTAAGTGAACCTTGATTCTGGCCTAGAGGCCTTAAGAATAATTATGGTGAATTTATGACACAAAGAGCCCGTTGGTCCAGTGGTAGTGGTGTGTGGAGTGGTGCATGAGATCCAAGGTTCGAGTGTTGGCGAAGCAACGAGTATTTATTTTGCTGCCCAAGCCGTGTAGGAGGTGGAATTGGACAGGAACACTGAGTTTGAATTGGTCATGAGGTGGTTGTAGGCAATTTGAATTGGATGTTGAGTGATTTGTGGAGTGATATGTGGAGAAAAATAAGGAGGATATTGTGGAGAGATTTGAGTAGTGGATCAAGGAGTAGGGGAGTAGTGGTGTTTGCCAAAAGTAGGATTTCCTTTGGTACCAATTCGGTCATAGGCACTTAGTGCCGAAATTGTCTAGCTTTTGTTTATTTTTTTCGGTAGCTATTCCTATTATGCTCTTTCTCTCTGTTGGTTTCAAGCTTGTTTTGGTAGTCATTTTACGCATTGGCCATTCGAGTATTTTTCTACTTTGGCATTTTTTTTCTTTTCTTTTCTTTCTTTCTTTTAGTTTTCTTATTCTTTCTAACGTGCTCATCCTAGTACCCTAAACTGAATACCATTTCTTCATTCTTCCTTGAGCAATGCCGTATATCCTTTTTCCCTTCATCCCTTTTCTGTCGGTTCTACAGTTACTGGTTACTCCCTTACACTGCCGTTGGTGTATTGTTCGGTGTGGCAAGAGTTTTCTGTCAATCGGTATGTGTTCAAGTGTACTCTTTTACTTTTAGCTTAAAGTCGAATGCTCTTTCTTCTTGTCCTCTAATTACCGACTTTTGATTCCTTCCTCGTGATGTGTATCTGGGTTTCCCGAGGAGGGAAGGAGCGCAAGTATTGTTGAAGTAATCTAAACATGTTTCTTTCAACGTTCAATTAAGGTAAATGTGTTATCTTACCTTCTTTTGGTATAAGTCGAATATTTTTGATGTTCTGTGGGCTTACATTTTTGAATGTAGGCCACGTGTATGAACAATCCTGATTGATAGGTCTATTGTTGATACAGTTAATCGGCAAGGATCAGGTGATCAATTTTCGCCAGCAACCTAAGAGCATTAAGCCATATTCGTTCGTTCAAGGTAGGTGGTGTTTGGCGATTTGGGAATTAAGTGTTGGTGAACCCTAGCGATTGGTAGACTAACTGTATATCTTGAATGAATGTAGGCTTTGGGCGATGAACTGTTCACTCGTTATCACGAACAGGTGTATAACTATTTTCTGTAAATGATAATCGGCTTAAAAGCCGAAAAAGGTGTGTAACCATACCCTGCAAACGGTAATAGGCATAAAAGCCGATAAAGTGTATTTTTCACACTGTATAGACTATAACGGCAAAAGCCAAAATGCCGAAATGCTGAGAAGCCGAAATGCCGAAAGATTGGGCTTTTGGCCACATGGGCAAGCGAACGCACATGTGATCAGCTGAGCCCACGAAATGTGGGCCTACATTGAGAAAAGGCCACCATGAGTGATTTCATGGGCTTGGGCCGAAATGGGCCGTATGGGCCCATGGGCTTATGGGCCCGTACGAGTGAAACTTACTATTAGGTGGGTATTACTAGCCTGGCTGCGACGCACACATGGCTTAGGCCAATTAATGAAAAGCTTAGTGTGAGTCGAACAATTATTTAAACAAACATAAATATCGAATACAGTGAAACAGATTAGCTTTAACAGAAGAAAATAGAACTATCATAGGAATTTCATATCGTTGCATAGTCATTATCAAATTGATGTTAAATGGTGTATGAGCATAGGTCGTCATTCATTTGAGTGACAATCATTAATTCTGATACCATTCAATACAAAAAAATATAATACGTAGCATAAATCAATAACATTCAAATATGTCGTGCACATGATGCGATGCAAAAAAGTTCCTATCCATACCATTCACTACACACCACGAGTTCCCCAGAACCCATCATCCGAACTCCAAAACATTTATGGGCTTAAGCCCATTGTGGTTAAAACCACCGATAATAATATGTAGAAAATTTTACCAGTAAAAAATGTGATAAATCGCCATTCTCCTCGGTACTCTAGATGCAGTGCACTAACTACGAATAATGCAGACTTAATATGCTGCCAATACTCCACAGAACTCCGTTAACCACAAAATCCCAACCCAATACATATGCAATATGTCACACAATCTCATACATAATCATATCTCAATACTTTTCATATTCTTTTGACATGCTCAGCATGTCCTCAATAATCACATACTTTCAGTAAATGGAAACAGTTTTCCAATCTTTCAAATTACCATTGTGTTGGTATCAATCAATATCGTTCAATTTCACATACTTTACGGATTTCCATTGTGCATAAATAACACTCTTTTTAGTACACAATATAACAAATATCTCATGCATTTAAATCATACATAAGCTTAATATCTAACACATTATATCATTCAGTCAAACATTGTAACATCTCAGTTTAGACCCTAGTCGGAATAGTGGTTTGAGACCACAAATCCGAGGTCGTAAAAATATTTTAATGCTATTTTCTGTGTGAATAGTATGTGATATAGTCTGTGTGAAAATTCTGTGTGATAATATGATTGTTTAGGTGTCGAATTAAGAGAAAGGACTAAATCACGTAAAGAGTAAAAGCTATGTGCTGAATTATAAGTACTTAAATGTTGTTGGCTTATTAAGGTGGAGACCTTATGTTGTTATTAATCCATTTTTATGATAATGGATGTTTAAAAGACTAGATAACCATAAAACCAATTTGTTTTATATGAGTTATAAAAGGGCAAAGTTGGTATTTGCTTAATAAGTTATTATAATTAAGACAAAACAAAAAGATGGCCATTTTTCTCATCTTTCTTCCACCGAAATTGAAAGGGAGAATAGCCATTGAAGCTTTTGAAATTTCGGCACTTGCTAGGCTTGATTGAGGTATGTTTTGAGCTCGGTTTTTGATAATCTCTACGTTTTTGTAACCGTTACTTTGTGCTCTAGCTAACCCATGTTGTAATTTCATGAATTGATGATGTTCTGTGATGAGCCATTGATGAATGCTTGAGCTATGTGCTAGTTGATAGTAAAATATGAGAACTTGGTGTTGGATTAACATGTGTTGTTTTTGAATTTTTGGTGAATTTAGCAAATTAGGGCTAAATTATAAAAATAGCAAATTGAAGGGTTAAAGTGTGAAATAAATGAAATGTGTGGGTTTGTATGGATATTAGTAAAATTCGGCTAGACTAGTGCTAAGTGAAATTATGTGAATTTGATGATTTTGTGAATTAGGGACTGAAGTGTCGAAATGTGAAAATATAAGGGCTATTATGAAAAATGCTCTAATTATGTGTGTGTGGACTAAATTGAATGAAATGGTGATTGAATGGATTGATTTTAAATGTGTATAGACCAAGAGAGAAGAGGTTCAGATCGAGATCGAGGCAAAGATAAAGTGCTCGATTAATCGACCGTATCGATAGTCGACGTCCGAGGTAAGTTCGGATATAATACATGTTATTAAGATATGTTTATTATTATGAGATAAAATGTGTATATGTGGATGAAATCGAGATGCTATGTGCAAGGATAAGCTAATGGCACTAAGTGTGCGAAATTAAAAATTGAAATAGAAATGAATGGCACTGAGTGTGCGATGATATGAAAGCTACGGCTTATTGACTTGGCACTGTGTGTGCGACACCGAGACAGGTCGGTTAAGAGATTAGGCACTAAGTGTGCGATAACAAAAATGTTACGATTATGGATATAGCACTATGTGTGCGATTATATTGAATGGAAATTAAAGGATGATCAACAAGTATTATCAAGCTTTGAATAGTTTGGTGGTTTAACAACTATGTGTAGTTAAGGTATGTATTGAACCTTTGTGGTTAATGAGTATAATCGAGTTACGATTGAAGAGATGAGCATTTTAACTATAGATGATATGGTATGAGTATGTGGGAAATGATCTTTGTGATGGCTATTGTATATGTTAATTTGAATTGATGATATTATGTATTATGTTAAGAACCTACTAAGCTTTATAAGCTTACTGTGTGATTTGTTTCTCTGCTTTGCAGTGTCAGTAAAGCTAGCTCGGATCAGGGGATCGTCAGCTTCTCAGTCACACTATCGACAATCTATTTTGGGGTATTTTGGAAAGATGTATATAGTTAAGATATGGCATGTATAGGCTAGTCATTTGAATCATGGTTGAGATTTGTAGTAGCCATGAGATGTGGCTAGATATGTGTTAGTTTTAGCATGAATGACTTGGTATAAATGTGATGCATCTTTTGGCATGGTTTGTGGTTTGAGAAGTTGATTTATGAATGGTAACTTGGTGTTGATAAAATGCTAATATGAATTAGTGATATTGAGAAGAAATGATGTTTGGTATTGAATGTAATATGCTTGTGATGATATGAGTTTTAGTCTTTGATATTGACATGGTTAGAATTGGTATTGAATGCATGATTTGAATGGCTATTTGGTATGTTTATGGTTTCCATATATGCTTGATAAGTGTTGGTAAATGATGCTTATAGGTTTGAACCATTTGGTTGGCATTTTGGTCTTATAAATGGCCTATAATTAAACACACGGATTTTGTGGCACACGGGAGTACCTTAGACCCCGTGTGCCACAACCGTGGGTAAATTGACAGGATGCAGCCTAAGATCACACGGCCTCGACAAGGGCGTGTCATCTGGCCGTGGTGTGCAAGTCAATAGCTAACATAAAAATACATGGCCTCGACACGGGCGTGTTCGGTGGCTGTGGAGGGAAAGTCAGTATATGACCTAAAAGTATACGGCCATGACACACGAGCGTGCCTAATGACCGTGTTGGTATAGTTGTATAGACACGAAAGGACACGGTGGTGTCTAGAAGCCGTGGAGGGAACACGGTCTCCTCTCACGGGCGTGTCTCCCCTGTATTTTTGAAAAGTTTCAAATTTCATGAAATTTTGTATGTGTTTCAGTTTAGTCCTGACTCGATTTATAAGCATGCTTAGGGTCTTGATGACTCATTTAAGGGACACTATGTTTGTAAATAAATGCGAACAGTAATGATTGACTTTGTGTTGAAATTTTTGGATGTTAAAGGTTCTGTTTGATTGGTAATGCCTCTTAACCCTGTTCCGGCGACGGTCTCGGGTTAGGGGTGTTACAAACATTCTCATATCTCATAACTCAAATATGCAAATACAAACTCAATCAAACCTTCATACTATCAAACTAGCAATTTTGCCAACATGTCAATCTTTTAAGGCTCGAAACATACCTGGTTCGGCCACTCACAAAATCAATAGTTTGGCTATTAAGTCAATCCAATCAGCAAGTTAATTCATCAAATATAACATGATATTTAACATTTTCAAACAATTTTATGTGTTTAGGACCCACAACTTATTTTTCGCTTCCTCGCAGCACACTAGCGAATCTTCCAATTTTCCTTAATAATTCCTTAAACGAACCTAAACCAAAATTCAGTATAAATTTAATAAATTTACCATTGAACCATCCCCCAAACACCCACTTATGTGTTCAAACCAATCCTTGAAATTATAACTATTTTATGAATCCAAACTAGTTAGATTCCTTACACTGTATCGATGCAAACTATATGTACAATCGTTCTTCACCTTTACAGATGATTTGGGGTGTTTGGGTTAGAACCTAATTCAATAATATAATGGAAAATTAGTAGCTAATTAATTATTAAGTTCCTTCATTTAATTAATTCATAACCTTTACCCAACAACTATGTTGAAATAACAAACTAGTTACCCTTAACTGCACTTACACTTCATGATTTGTGGGTTTCGAATGGCCAGTCGATTAAGAGCATTTTTCCCTAATTGAAATGGGTTTCAAAAATGATTAGGAGTGTAACGCCCTGAAGTTGGGCCTAGTAGAATTGGGCCCATTGGGCCTCGAGCGTATGAGCGTTTAAAATTCCTAAGAACAAGATAATGACACTAATGCAAGTTGGACCTATTAGGTGAGTGATTTTGGAAGGTTAGGGGGCTTATATGAAGTCCCAGATTCAAACTTGGGCTTTAGGAAAATTTTGGTTTTAGGTGAATAAAACCCTGGAACTTGGTAGGTAGGCTTTAAGGATAAAATGTGGAGGAAAATAACACAAAATGAGTTGTGGTCTAGTGGCAAATGACGCCACATAAGAGACAAGGGAATGACGCCACAAGGAAGCAAGGGGTCCAAGGTTTAAGTCTTGGTGCTTGCATTTTGATTTTCTTTTTAAATGGACTTTAGACTTTAGCCATAGACTTATATTTAGTTGCACATGTTTTAAGGCAATAAGGAGCTAGTTGGTAAAGTGGCTAGCGGCGTGGATTATGCTACAGAGGAGCCTGGGTTCGAATCTCATGACAAGCAAGGGAGTATTTATTTTGCGGATTGGACTGCCAGAGTTGTGTTGGATTTAAACTCTACTGAAGAAGGGATCCCACATCGGAAACCTAGCAAGAGGGAAGGTGAGAAGTTGGCTATAAATGGAGTTATCTATAAGAAG
The DNA here is from genome assembly GCA_025503065.1 of Gossypium bickii. Classification (NCBI taxonomy): domain Eukaryota; kingdom Viridiplantae; phylum Streptophyta; class Magnoliopsida; order Malvales; family Malvaceae; genus Gossypium; species Gossypium bickii. The sequence continues at coordinate 89,996,147 of CP106711.1, forward strand.
AGGAAGCATACCTCAATGGGCGTTTGGGCATAGGAGCATTTGGAGTGCGGATTAGCTTCAGACTCCTATCAGGTGTGTATTTCGCACTACTCTAGTTGTAGAGCGGCCAATGCCGAAATACCGGTCACACGGCGATGGTAGCCACACAAGCGTGCGAGCGCATGTGTGGGAGCTTCGACGCGATAGTCGAGGCCACCATGAGTATTCTTGTGGGTTGATGCTATTTGGGCCAAGTGGGCCCATATGAATAAGATGTATAATTGTGTAGTAGATGTTGGATTAGAGTATGTGAATCTCATATTTGTAGTTAGATTTGGGCTAAATGGGCCACACGGACGTGTGGGCTCATTTGGGCCGAGAATGGGCCTTAGGCCCATTCGCATCATTATCTCTGTTTAGAATACTTGAGTCGCTCGAGGCGACTGTAGACCTTCTGAGGGGTTGACAAAATTACCGAAATACCCTTGGTTTACAAAATTACTAAAATACTCTTGGTTTACAAAATTACTGAAATACCCTTGGTTTACAAAATCATCGAAATATCCTCGGATTACAAATTTACTGAAATACCCCTAATTTGTGAAATTACCGAAATACCATTGGTTTGCAAAATTACTGAAATACCCCCGTTTGCGAAATTATTGAAATACCTTTGATTTACAAATAACCGAAATGCCCCCGATTTATAAAATTAACGAGATACCCCTGATTTGAAAAATTACAGAAATACCCTCAATTTGTAAAATTACCGAAATACCCCTAGTTTGTAAAATTACTGAAATACCCCCAATGGGTCAAATGACCATTGTACCCTCGTGGTAGTACTAGCGTTGTATGTGTTAATTGTATGATTGATTATGTTTGAGATGCACTGCATACATGAATTAGTTATGAGTAGAATTATCGGAATACCCTTACAGGGTAAAATGACTGATTTGTTCTTGTAGGTAAATGATTGGCTGGTGCTATGAGATGACCGATTTGACTGTGATTAGTATGATTTTATGTATTATGTTTAACTGTTTATGATAGTAATTTATTTCATACATCATTTGATATGTGCTTTGCACGTGACATCCTGCATGGGATTGGGATTATGTAATTGGAGGAAGTGATAAATCTGTTAGGGTCGCACGGGTCGCCCAAGACGACTGTGAACCCATCGATTTGACTTTTAAGGTCGCACGGAACGCCCGAGACGACTGTGGGCCCACTGATTTTCGGCCCAGTCTGCTTCTGTATGGGCTCAGGCCCAATTAATGACCAACTAGGGGATTACACACTGAGTTCTTGTAACTCACCCCATTGTTTTAACCTTGTAGGTGATCCCCAGCATTAGTGGATTTAGAGCTGTGGAGGACTCCGTGGTGGCCATACATCGGGAATATTTATCGTGAACTTAGTAAATTTTCGTTTTGCTTTATTTTAGTTTTATTTTATTTTGGGTTAAAATTTTTGTAATAAGGCCGGTAGTTTATTTTCTTTAAGTTTTCATTAATAACTGTTAAATTTGTAAATACGTGGTTTCCTCAAACCGACAATAACTGTTTTCAAAATATCACGTTTCTGCAACTTATTGAATCTGATTTCTCTATAAACAAAGTTTTCGAAAATAATAATAACAACGTTTTCACAAGAAAACCTTAAAAGAGAATCTGAAATTTCACACTTAAAAGCGAATCTGAAATTTCACAAACAACAAGGCCCGAAGTTTCAAAAAGAATACGAATTTTTTTAAAGAACGTGCAGATTTTAAATTACCCTTTCCATGTGACATGCCGGATCTGGTCATAACGTCTAGGTCGGGTTTAGAGTGTTACAAGGAGGGTTCAAGAACTCAAATTAAGGCTGGAAAAATATAAAGAAGAACCAAGAAACAAAATAGCCCCCTTTCTTGCACATAGGTACACGCACCACCACCCATGGTGGCCAAAATTGGGGCTGAATTTTAAAACTATTGAAGATCTCATTAAAATCTGGAAAAATACCTTTAAAATCACCCAAATTATAGATCTGGAAATTTTTGTTTTTAATTGACAAGATTAATCAAGAAATTGAAGAGAAAAGATATCTTACCCAAGCTAGTTGAGAGAAACGGCAATGACACTTTCTTGGCAATGTTCGGGATCGATCTTGGGGTTCAAGATTTCAGATTTGGGGCTAACTTAGATAAGGATAAATGGAATCAATATAATAAATAAGACGGTGCACAATCTTAATGCAAAAATAAAAAGAAAGAGATTGTAAAATCAGATGTGTAGGCGACGGCATTACTGGAGGAAAGGAAAAATAAAATAAAATCAAAGAGAGGGAGAGAAGGGGATGAACAGCTAGGGCAATGAGGAGGATTAAAGGCTGATTATTTGTGAAAAATTTAACATTTATACTTAGGGTTACAAGGCTTGGGTGGCACACACATTAAAAACAAGGGATTTTTGCCCAAAATTAAATTATTTCGCAAGGGAAAGGATTCGAACTTGGGACATCATTTAATTTCTATGCTTTCTCTTATTTCTTTTAACCATTAGGCTTTTTTCTCATTCTTGAAATAATTTTGCAATATTTATTTAAAAAACAAGGCATGTTCGTATTAGGGTTTAAGACAAAATTTGCAAAATAATAAAAATGGTGAAAGAGAAGGGATTTGAACTTGGGTTTCAAGGAATGTTTCACTAACACTTATCCAACAAACCAATAACTCATTTATTTCCTAAAAATGCATAGATAATCTTAAAAATTAAGTCATGATCACTCTCTCTCAATTCACAAACCCGATTCTACTAACCCTCGATTTTTGGGATGTTACATACACTGTAGTTATCGAGGTAAGTTCGTGTGAACTCTCCTCGAGGTAAGTTTGTGTGAGGCATATGGTCGTGTGTCATCGAAAGTTTTCTTAGGGTTCAATTTAATGAGTTACATGGCCTGGCATCTAGACGTTTGGGGTAACTCAAAGAGTTACACGGCCTGGCACACGGGCGTGTGACATGGCCATGTGACCCTACTCAGTGAGTTACACGAGTGAGGACACGGGCTGGGACATGACCATGTGTCCCTTGTTCGAAATTTACAAGGCCTAGGATGATTCCACATGGCCTGGCCACATAGCCGTGTGATCCTTGTTTCAAATTTTTGCAACTTTTTCCTAAATTTTCCAAATTGTTTCAAATAAGTTCTGAATTGCTCCTAAGCTATTTTTAGGTCCTTGAGGGATCGATTTAGGGATAGTATGCATGTGGATGAATGGTTTATGATATTATTAATATGTTGAATGATATGATGTGTAAATATTTTTATTGTACAATAATGCTCTGTAACCCTAATTTGGCGACGGAGACGAGTTAGGGGTGTTACACTTAAGCTCCCAATTAATATTATGAATCGTGTGTACAAGTAGCGATTCCAAACACTCACCGTTCGCATTTTTTGCCTAATTAACGAAAGCCTAAATTAGCTTTTCATTGCCTTTCACCTTGCTCATAGAAGGCTTCAACAATTTTGATGCTTCACACATAATATCCACACAATATACACAATCAACAATCAGCCAAAAATTCACTTCAAACAATCAAAACACAAGCCTAAGATAAATTCTCTTGTAATCGAAATCTTCGACATAGCAAACTTGAATTCCAATTATCTAGGTCTATACTTAATCTTTTTGCCTAAAACAAATTCCATTCATCCAATTATTCACCTACGACAAATTATCAACCTTTAAACTACGTAAAACTACCAAATTCATAGTATCGAAATTTTTCGACATGTTATGACCATTTTCACTAAAATTCATTAAAACATTGTAATTCTTTAACAAAAATTTAACGAAGGTTTAGAAACCTTCTAATAATGTCAAAACTAATTGAAAAACATTTTGAAACCATGTTTTTACCTAAATCCCAAAATCCACCATTAGCGACCTAATTTTCGGGTTTTATTTAAAAATGCAATTTAACGGCTAAAAACTCAATTTAAACACTAAATAACATTTAAAACTATTTAGGAGCTGAATCATTATCTTAGATGACGAAAAACCTAGCATTTAATCGAAAACCCAAAAAACCCACAAGCTTGACAATGGAGGAATCTATGGTGTTTTGGGGTGTTTTTCTTGGATTTTATGGAAGTTTAATGAATTGGAAAGTGATAGGAATCAAAGGAATTTAGGTTTAACAAAAAAAAATTGAATGGGAGGAATTGGGGGAGCATGGGATGGCAAAAGCAAATAAAAAGGAGAAGTTAACGTGAAAATAAACTAGGTGGGGGAAGATATAGGGTGAATTTTAAAATTTGGTTACATTGCTTTGTAAAAACCCAAAGTTTTGACCCTTTTACAAATCAGTCCTATTTTTCCAAATTAAATGTATCTAAAACTCATTCTTAGAAATTGACTTAATTTCCTAATAGCCATCGTCGAAAACATTATCGATCACCAACTTTAAAAATTCCAAGCACATATAAGCTAAAATTCCTAAAATACCCTCGAAACTTCTAAACTCAATTTTGGGGAGTTACAAATCTTTCCTGGGAATTGAATTTAACATAATCTTTCGAGAAAATATTTCCTAAGTGGCAAAATAAAATTTTAATTTGTTGAATAAAAAGGTTGATTTTGATCCAAGTTTTAGTTTTCTACACGATTTTCAAATTATCTTTAAAGTCAAGGTACTTAATTGAATTATTTGCAATAATTGGCTGTCGTTTTTGTAAATATTGAAATTAGTTGTCTTTTTCTGTAAATATTTTAAAACAGCTAAATTAAATGTTTTCAATTTTTATTTTTAATAAATAGGATAATAAAAATTAATATATAATTATATATTAATTATTATTAACCTTTTATAGGATTAGAATTGATCATTATTTTACCTAAGAGTTTTTATTTTTAAATAAATAAGATACCAACAAATAATATATTAATATATTTTTAATATATATTAATTGTTATTGTCTTTATATAGCATTAGGAGTAATACTATTTTATTATTATTTTTCTTTAGAATTTGAGTTAAACTCATTTCTTTCACTTTAAATACCACTAGTTTTCTTCTCTATTCACTTCACTTTTAGCTCCACCTTTCTTCTCTTTTTCCACCGTTGCACACCATACCTTCCAACCCTCTACAACCATCAGCCACTTTTTCAACTAGCAGCAACTGTGCGCCCTTCATACCAACCAGCAACTGACGCACCGCGCACAACCGGCACCTAGCCGTGCGCACACTTGCTCCCTTGCACACCTCTGCTCCTTGCTCAATAGCCTGCTCATGCCCTTACATCGCAGACACCACCCGCGTGATCCCTTAGTCCCTTTGCACCACTCCATCGTCGCAACTTACTGCAACCATCAAGTCACCAATCAATCACCCTCCAACCAACCCTAACCCAACATTATTTGCTTCACACTCTCATTATTTTCTTAAGTTCTTATTTTTTTACAAAGGTGGTATGAAATATCTTCCCAAAATTTTAATTTTTTTAATTGATTAATATTTCAATTTATTAAATTGTTAATCCTTCATTTCTAATTAAATTTTGGAAAATTGCTATTTGTTTCCGTCTTTTGTAATATTCAGGTTCAATCATGCCTCGCAAGAGAACTCATGCCTCTGTCCAATTTGAAGAATCACAAAACAAATTCCATTGTGAAGAAGCTAAAGTAAGATATGACAGCATCTTCAAAAATCAACAAATGCTTCCAAAGAAAGGTTTTACATTGAAAGAAAGCAACTATACTAATTTCATGGTGAGTATTTGACAAGTTGTTGAAGCTTTAAATTAGGAAGTGTTTTGTGAGAAAAGACCTAGTGCAGATGAAGAGTTAGTTCAGGAATTTTATGCAAATTTGACCTCAAGTTAATTAACAGAAGTCTCTATCCGAGGAATCAAGGTACCAATAAACTCAAATACTATTAATGAAGTCTTTAATTTACCTAATTTTTAAAATGAAAAATAGTCTTCCTTAATGGAAAATATTGAGGCCGAGAAATTGCAAGAAATTTTCAAAGAACTTACAATTTCGGGTTCTAAATGGATTGTGTAAAAGCATGGGATTCACGCTTGTCATAGAAAATATTTGACACCATTAGCAAATGTATGGTTTTATTTTATTCGGTTCAATCTTATGTCTATCTCACATGGACTACAATTTCAGTAGAACAAATGGTCTTGCTATACTCAATTATGACAGCGAAGACTATTGATGTAGGAAAGATCATTCTAAGAGATATTCAAAATTGTGCTGCTAGACATTCTGGTCCAACTTACTTTCCCTTTACAATAATAGTTTTGTGCTTGAAAGCTAAAATTCTTGCAAACGTAAAGAAGATAGGGTATAGCCAAGGCATAATCACAGATTGGGACCTTTTTCGAGTAGCAGAAAATTCTATTTTGCAACAGCAAGTTGAATCGAACGATGAACTCGAAGAAGAAGAAGTTCCTACAAAGATAGAACCAATGCAGCCAGTTGAAATTCCTGATTTGGCAGAGCCAAATGAACCAATCTCCGAACCTAACATAGCAACCACAACATTTAGAACTCGTTCGCCTCGCCTAAATCTTCGTGATGAGCTGTCAAAGTTGATAGACATAATGCAACATATGCAGTGGTAGCAACAAGCTTATTGAAGATACTAAAAAATATGGGACGAAGCAATGAGAGACGCTTTTACAAAAACATTTCATGACCCGTTTGTTTTTGTGCCTGAATTTCCAAACTTTATATTTGATCCATGGACTTCAATTTCGAGGAAGGAATGAGGTGATTCAAGCAAAAATAAGGACGATGAATCAAAAGATGGATCGAATTCTAAGGGGTCTGCAAATAAATAAATGGGGGATCTTGGCTTTACTTTATATCATTTTATTTCTTAAGATATTTTAAGCTTTTAGGCTTAAGTTCTTTTAGGATATTTATTTCGCACATAATAAAATAAGAGGAGAAATCATCAATAAAAGTGAACAATTTGCAAAATAAGGAGCGTGTCAATAGATATGTACATGTTTAGGATTGGATCTAGGAAGAGCTTGGTATTTAAGTAGTCAAATTTGACTCACCTCCTCTTTCTGGGATCCTACCTGGTGTAAGTATCTATTTGCTTCTATATTTTCAATTTCTCTACTGTTTTTAACAATGGGGACATTGTTCATCTTAAGTGGGGGACCAAAAATTGAAATTGTTTTTTTTTTCAGAATATATTTTTCTTAAAATTATGATTAAGTTCTATTTTATTCAAAAATTTGAATTTGTGGTAATTATGTTAAACTTTAGTATAAATAAAATTCTATTATCTCAATAATTACTATGTTAGCTGAAATGTGCTGAAATGTGACATAAATGTTACTCTCAATAAAGTATGTAAATCGAACCATAAAGTTTTTAATTCCTTAGGAAAGCTAAGCATGCATGAAAGTTTAAGTCTTTAAAATTGACTTGGTAATTTATTGAGGTGAAATCCTATGAAGCATGGAATTCTGAAAATGACTTAGGCAAACTTTTATTTGCACTATTTGAGCCTTTCAAGCTAAACTCAATGAATATTTATCCCTTAAAATCCAACTTTGAGACTATATGACATGATTTTATTTGAACCTTTGCAATAATAAGCCATCCCTTCTCTCATAATTGTCTCTAAATTGCCTCAAACATTAGACTTAGTCTATCCAGAATATTCTCTAAAAATAAATTTGGAGGAGTTGAGAAGAAGTATCAAATGCTTAAAATTGTATTACATACAGTAATATGCTTGAAAAAAAAAGAGAAAAAAGAAAGAGCGTATGTGTAACGCCCAGAATTTTGGGCCTAAAAGAAATAGATTTTGAACAAGGGAACTATTAGGAGACTGCACATAAATATTTAGTTGTGCAAGAAAGTGACGTAAATGAATGTCTGCTTCAGTGGTTAAGTGATTTAGGAGTGTTTGGAAGTGTCTGAGAAGTCAGGGGTTCAAGCCTTGGCTCAGGCAAAATTTTTATTTTAAGTGAATAAAATCCTTGGATCTAGATAGTAGGTTCTTAAATTATTATGGTTAAAATATGATACGAAGGAGTTGTTGGTCTAGTGGTAAGGGGCGTCTGGAGTGTACATGGGGTCTAAGGTTCGAGTGGTGGTGCATCAAAAAGGGAGTATTTATTTTGTTGCCTAATTCGTGTGGGTGGTAAAGTTGGATTGAAATACTGCTGAATGGAGTTTGAACTGGTCATAAAGAGAATTGAGGAGGGATATTTGGAGAGATTTGAGAAGAGAATATTGGGATTTGGAGAGGTTGTTGTTGTGGAGAGATAATAGGAGAAAATTAAGGGATAGAAAGTTGATGGAGAGTGTGTAGCCGAATTGGGGGAGGGACTTTTGAGATTTGGGGTTGTTTCCAATTTAGTGAGAGTTAGAATTCAGGTTTCATTCCTTTTATTTCATTTTTTTTCGGTGGCTGAGTGAAACTTGAAGAGTTCTCTTCATTTTAGTTTTGGCCATAATTGTGTTTGTCATTATCCTTTGCCGACTTCTAATTTTTCCTTAGTACTGAATTTGCTAGTGTTGTCAGGTACCTTTCAGTTTTGGTGGCCTTTGATTTCTTTTTTATCCTCTTCTCTCTTTGCGGAATCTTTTATGCTCTCTTCTAATTCTTGAGTTTCAGTTTTACACTTTTCTTTCAACCTTGGCCGAATACAGCTTCTCTCCTCCCTCACCATTTTTCTTTTCAGTTTTCTCTCCTAACTGATTCTCCCTTCTTCTTTTTTAAGCCCTGCCGAAGACTCTCCCCTCTTTTCTTTTTCTCTGTTCTTTTCCTTGTTACGTTGTTACTTTTGCTGAGCACCCATTGCACTTTTCTATTTTTTTCTCTCGGCTTTAGCAAGGGTTCGTTGATCAATTGGGAGCGTACAATTTTTCTCTTCCTCTCCTGTAAGTGCACTTCATTGGCCTAATACTGATAGATTAGCCTCGATTCTTGGTTCTTTGTACGCTACATCTTTGATCTACAATCTATTTTATGGTTGTTGGTAAGTGGTTATGGTGTGATAAGGAGTCATCTGTTACTTTTTGAGAAACATTAGTGGTAAGTGGGGTGCAATTGAGATGGTTTGTCAAGTATGAGTCTAATATAGAGATGGTGACTTTTGTGTAGGTGGTGGTCGAGGTTGATTGGCACATTACCTGGGAACCAAGGGTGGATAAGAGTGTTCGGAACAAGGAGAAACTGCAAATCGCATCAGGTGTGTAAGAGTACTCTGTAAACGGTAACCGGTGAAAAAGTCAAAAAAGTGGGTACTCATACTGTTTTAACCGTAGGTCAGCAAAAGCCAAACAGTAAGAAAATATGGCATTTGATGCCACACGGGCGTGCGATCGCACGTGTGGCAATCCAAGCCTGCGAAACAGGGGCATTTGTCTGTAGAGGCCATCATGAGCGATCCCATGGACTTAGGCCATTTTGGGCCATGTTGGATCAAAGTGATGACCGAAATACCCCCATAGGGTAAAATGATTGAAATACCCTCATAGGGTAAAATGACTGTTATACCCCTAGGAGATGAAATGACTATTATGGCCTTATGTTATGCATGATTGATTTGCTCTATGATTGAGCATGACATTTTTTATACACGTATGATATTATGTCACGACATATTGCATGGGGACGAGTTGTTATATTTAGAGGAAGTGTACTGTATTGATAAGGTCGCACGGGTCGCCCAAGACGACTGTGGACCTACTAATAGCTATGTCATTTATTTTACTGGCAGCTTTGCTACAATACTGTTTAGAGCCGCAACCAGTGCTAATCTTGGTGTGTCTAGCTGGGTGGGTCAATTTTATCCCCACATGGTGTGTTTGGCTGGATATCTACATTGATTAATGATATTGTACTGTTACTGCATCAATTAATGATATTACATACTGTTCACTGCATGATTAATATTTGTTACTGTTATGGGCCAAGGCCCTACTGATACTAATACTGAAATTGGGCAAAGGCCCTACTGATTACTGGCATTGTGCTGGGCTCAAGCCTAATCATTTACTGTTACAGGAAAGGGCTTATATAACATCCTTAAATCAGGGTCTCTGCATTTTGCATGTGTTTGCATGTGAAAGTATGTCTGCTGTGTTTGTTTGATATGTTTTAGGGTCTAGGCATGACCCTGGGTTAGGCCTGAGTTAGGGCTTAAAATTTTGTTTTGGGTATTTAAGAAGAAGGAGCTAGGAGAATAAGGGGTTAAAAGAATTTATGTGAGGTTTTAGACACAAGAGATGCCTTGGCAAAGTGGCAAGAAAGCGCCACTTAAGGCTTGGAAGAGGTAACGCCACAGGGAGCAAGGAGGACCTTGGTTCGAGCTGCAGAAATTCCCCTTTGTGTCTTTATTTTTGACGCCACAACCAAGGAGTGGAGTGCTCAGGATGGACTCTGGAAGATAAGGATGGAAGGGGTCAAACAGATTTGAATTGATAGAGGGGAGGAAATTTAGAAGTTTGAATATTTTCAAACTCATTTGAAGGGAGTTGGCCGAATTTGAACTCTGGGGAAAGGGGTGCTCAGTCGAATTTGGTAAGGTGATTTAGGGGAAAGTATGCAATCGGTTTTGGAGTAAAGTTTGGGGATGTGCCGAATTTGAGTGGCTTGGGGATGAATTTCGGCATTTTGGTATGGGTTCATTTGCTTCTCGGGTGAGTCTTCTTATCCTTGTTTAGGGTCAAACCGAAGTTTCTTTTGCACTATTTTCTTTTCTACATTCGGCAATTGGGGGGGAGTGCTTGACCGAATCATTGTTGTTATTCCTTGAAAGAGCCGAAACTTGCTTGCATCTTCTCTTCTTCTTTTTGCTCAAAGCCGAAACTCAAATAGCCAACCTTCCTCTTTTCTTTTCGATTCTCTTTGGTTATCCTATATTGCCGAAACCTTTCTTTTCTATTTCATTCATCTTCTCCATCTCTTCTATCTTGAAAGCCGAAAGCCTCATTTGTTCTCTTTTGTTTCCATCAAGTTCTTTGGCCGAATGCTTGGCTCTTAAACCCCTCTTTCCTTGCGTTTTCTCCTTTGCCAAACCCTTCTTCTTCATTGCATTATTATTCTTCTTCTATTATTATTATTTGGTTCAAAAAGCCGAAACCTGGTTGTTCTCTTCTTGGCCGAATGCTCCTAGTGATTTCCCTTTCTCTTCTCACGTGATCTAGCCTTCGTTGAAGTGCTGAAATCAAGTTCTCATCTCTTTAGTAATAGCCGAATCTTTTGGGTAAGTGATTTCTCTTCTATGTTTCTCCCTAGCATAGATCTATATTCTAAACGTCGTTTCATTTCATGTTGATAGCCAAAACTCCTAACACCAATAGGGGGTGCCGATCCTTGGTGTTTAGAAGCTGAATCCGTTATTAAGGTAATGTGGTGACAGACTCTTTTGCATTTATGATTACGGCCGAATGGCCTTTGGACTCTAAATGGAATGATAAAACCGATTGTAGGGAGGGCTATAGCCGAATACAGGTAGCCTTCGGGATTTGAGGGTCGATCTAGGTAAGGGGGTTTAACATCTCAATACCCGTTTCTTAATCGTTCAAAAGCCGAAGGCTAACCATTTGTGTGTATTAAGGTTTAGCCGATTACAAGGGAGATCATCACGTGGTTTCGGGATTTGGTTGGAAACCAAATCGGCTTAAGGAGGGAGCAACGTCCGGGATCTTGTTAGTTTGCGTAGTGTCGGGATTCGCTTAGATTTACGAATAGTCAGGTGTGTAATGCTTACACACTTTATTAGTACAATATGTTTATTATGCTACTGTTATAACTATTGGATTTAGCGATTTTCCCTTGTGGGCATGAGCTTGGATTCCAGGTAAGTCCCCTGTTATGTGATTTTTGACATATATCATCATGTTATTGTTAAATGCTATGCTATGCATTATTGTATGATTATATGATATTATAACATGTATGATATGAGCATGATGATGGGATTGATGAGAGGAGGGGGATGATTTATTTGGACTGTCACCAGTGGTTTTGACCACAAGATGGGTTGGCCCCATCATTTGATTTGTGACTACGGTCACCAGTGGTTTTGACCACATTATTATTATGATCTGTGACTAGTCCCAGTGGTTTTGACCACCAGTGGTTTGGCCACACGATTGATATTTGTGACTACGGTCACCAGTGGTTTTGACCACATATAGATATTGTGACTCGTCCCAGTGGTTTGGTTCCTTAGTGGGTTGGCCCCACATGATTATTACAGGATTGTCATCAGTGGTTTTGACCACACGATGGGTTGGCCCCATCACTTGATTTGTGACTACGGTCACTAGTGGTTTTGACCACACCGATATTATTTGTGACTACGGTCACCAGTGGTTTTGACCACCAGTGGTTTTGACCACACGGGGTAGATAAAGGAGACTGGATGGTTAGGTTATGGGTTGCATGGTTTGCATGTTTACTAATGATCTATGTAACTGCTTGAACTATCGGGTTGGGGATTTATACACTGAGTCTCGGTGACTCACCCCTTCCCTTATATTTTGCAGATGAGGCATATATCGCGGATATGGAGCCGAGGAGGACTCGAGATGGCCATGCATCTTAGTTTGGTTTTGACTTTAAACTGTTATTTCATTTTTATTAAATTTCTTTAAATTTGGTTTATTATTTTGGGTTTTGTAATAAGGCCGCTAAGTATTATTTTGGGTTTTATTGTTTGCTTTTATTTTGATTATATTTTACGTATGTTGGACTTTTGGACTTGTTAAATTAACCGGTAAAAAGCAATGATTTCAAAACTATAATTCTTTCGGGTTTTTAAACGTTGCCATCAGGTAACACGACTTATAAGTTGATAACAAAGGTAACTTGAATATTTTCAAACAACTCCAAAAGCAAACGATTTTTAACTCGATTCTACGCATCGCACTCAGTTTTTAACAAGTATCGTATGTTTTTCTAAAACTTGTAACAACAAGTAGATTTCCAAGCATGAGTTTTAAAGCAACCATCACACGAATTTCAATATCATCTTAAACAGGGATTTCTAAACTTTTAAAAGGGGTTTTCTAAGGAAAATTATCCAACCAACCTGTGTTTTCAAAATGTCTTCACTCCGTAACATGCCAGATTTGGTTATGATGTGTTGACCGGGTTTGGGATGTTACAATTGTGGTATCACAGCCAGTTTTAACAGCTCGGCTGTGAGCCCTAGGCCCAAAAATGTTTTTAAGAGGATTATTAAAGGTTTTTATGGGAAAAGTATAGTGTGGGAAGCATGGCACCGAGTCCCCGGCACCAATCTGCCCAGGTAAGTACCCCGAACTATTGATTGCTGATTATATGATTATGATGATGGCATGATGGAATAGTAGTAGGAACTACTTTAGAGACATGAACCATAGGATGATGTGTACTCGCGAAACAATTCTTTACTAAAACTTTTCATAAGATTGTGCTTTAATAAACAGTGGAATAAAAGTCTAACTTCTAGGAAGATGACAGTGATAAGCCCTCTAGGTCACTCTGTAGAAGTAAGTAAACTATATAGGGATGTACCCCTAGAACTTCAAGGGGTCGTGTTTTTGGCTGACTTGATGGAACTGCCGTTTGGGGAGTTTGATCTGATTCTCGAGATGGATTGGTTGGTAAAGTATCAAGCTAGTTTGGATTGTGCAGCTAAGCGCATGGTATTGAAGACCATGGAAGGTGAAGAGGTGGTGATGATAGGTAATAGGAGAGATTACTTATCTAATGTTGTCTCTGCACTGAAGGCTGAGGAAATGGTTAGGAAGGGTTGTGAAGCATTTTTGGTGCATGTCTGTGCTTTGGAAGCTAAGGATGCAGCTGTGAAGAATGTTCGAACCGTAGGAGAATTCGCTAATGTATTTCCAGAGGAACTCCCAAGTCTACCTCCTGACCGCGAGGTTGAGTTCGGTATAGACTTGTTACCTGGAATCGCGCCAGTATCTATTACTCCATATAGGATGGCACCGAAAGAATTAGTGAAGTTAAAGGCTCAGATTCAGGAGTTGTTGGACAGAGGTTTCATCCAGCCGAGTGTATCACCTTGGGGAGCTCCAGTGCTTTTTGTTAAGAAGAAGGATGGTACGATACGGATGTGTATAGACTACCATCAGCTGAACAAGTTGACAATAAAGAACAAGTATCTGTTGCCTAGGATAGACGACTTGTTTGATCAACTCAAGGATGCATTGGTTTTCTCTAAGATCGACCTTAGGTCGGGGTATCATTAGCTTAAAGTGAAGGAGGCTGATATTCATAAGACGGCATTTCGCACTCGGTATGGACACTACGAGTTTCTGGTAATGCCTTTCGGTTTGAACAATGCACCGGCAGCATTCATGGACATGATGAATCGGGTGTTTCAGCCGTATTTGGATCGGTTCATCGTAGTGTTTATAGACGACATTTTGGTGTACTCGGAATCTGAGGAGGAACATGACGTGCATCTTCAAGTGGTTCTGCAGGTTCTGAGGGAAAAGCAGTTATACGCCAAGTTTAGTAAATGTGAGTTCTAGCTTAAGGAGGTAACTTTCTTGGGTCATGTTGTATCAGCTGAGGGAATTAGGGTGGATCCTCGAAAGATTGAGGCGATGTTGGATTGGAAACCACCTAAGTCGGTTGCAGAGATTCGGAGTTTTCTGGGTTTGGCAGGATATTATAGAAGGTTCGTAGAGGGTTTCTCTTTAATCGCAGCGCCGTTGACTAAGCTGTTGAGGAAGGGGGTTCCGTTTGTGTGGACTGAGAAACAGTAAGAGAGTTTTGACAAGTTGAAAAAGATTCTAACTGAAGCTCCAGTCTTGATTCAGCCTGAGGCAGGAAAGGAATTCACGGTTTATTGTGATGCATCACATACTGGCTTAGGGTGTGTGCTGATGCAAGATAGAAAAGTGGTCGCCTATGCATCTTGTCAGTTGAGGCCTCATGAGGGTAACTATCCGACACACGACTTGGAATTGGCTGCAGTGGTTTTCGCCTTGAAGATTTGGAGGCATTACTTGTATGGGGAGAAGTCGATAGTGCATACGGATCATAAAAGTCTGAAGTACCTCATGACTCAGAATGATTTAATTTGAGGCAGCGAAGCTGGATCGAATTGTTGAAAGATTACGACTGTTCGATTGAGTACCATCCGGGTAAGGCTAACGTAGTAGCTGATGCATTGAGCCGTAAGGTGGTAGTGGACTTGCGAGCGATGTTTGCTTACCTTAGCCTTTATGATGATAGGAGTCTTTTGGCGGAATTTCTTAAGCCATCGTGGATTGATCAAGTGAAGGAAAGACAGTTGACAGATGAGGTTTTAAGTGCTCGGAGGTTGCAAGTGAAGAATGGTGAGTCAGAAGGTTACAGCTTGGGTAGTGATGGAGTACTGTGTTTTCAAGGGAAGGTATGTATGCCTAAGGACGTCGAGTTGAGACAGCGGATTCTTTAGGAAGCTCATAGCAGCCCATATGCTATGCATCCTAGAGGCAGCAAGATGTACCGTGATTTGAGGGAGCAGTTTTGGTGGCCAGGTCTTAAGCGTGAAGTAACTGAGTTTGTGGGCAAGTGTTTGACATGCCAGCAGGTCAAGGCTGAGCATCAGTTACCGTCAGGGTTGTTGCAGCCAGTAAAGATCCCACAGTGGAAGTGGGAAAGGATTACGATGGATTTCGTCAGTGGGCTTCCCCTTACGCCTTGTAAGAAGAACTCAGTTTGGGTAATTGTGGATCGTCTGACTAAATCGGCTCATTTCATTCCGGTGAGGGTTGACTATTCACTTCAGGAGTTAGCCAGGTTGTATGTGGCGGAGATAGTACGGTTGCATGGAGTGCCTGTGTCAATTATTTCGGATAGGGATCCCAGGTTTACGTCGAGGTTTTGGAAAGCGTTGCATCAAGCTTTGGGTACAAGGTTGGATTTTAGTATGGCTTTTCATCTGCAGTTTGATGGACAGTCTGAAAGGGTAATCCAGATTCTGGAAGATATGTTACGGGGTTGTGTTCTAGATTTCAGTGGTAGTTGGGAGGAGTACCTACCTTTGGCAGAGTTCGCTTATAACAATAGTTATCAAGCGAGTATTCAGATGGCACCATATGAGGCACTCTATGGGCAGAAATGTCGTACCCCTACGTGTTGGACAGAACTGGGTGAACGACAGATGTTGAGTCCGGAGTTGGTGGCTGAAACAGAGGATAAAGTTAAGGTAATTCGAGCTCGTCTTAAGGAAGCGTCGGACAGGCAGAAATCTTACGCTGATCTTAAGCACAGGGATATTGAGTATGCAGTCAGTGATAAGGTTTTTCTGAAAGTATCGCCTTGGAAAAAGGTGTTGAGATTTGGTCGGAAGGGCAAGCTGAGCCCTAGGTTCATCGGGCCATATACGGTGTTGAAGCGAGTGGGACCAGTAGCTTATCAGCTGGAGTTGCCAACAGAGTTAAGTCAGATTCACGACGTTTTTCATGTTTCAATGCTTAGGCGCTATCGTTCAGATCCGCCACATGTTGTACCAGTTGAGGAGATAGATGTGAGTCCTGATTTGCCTTTCGAGGAGGAACCAGTGTAGATTTTGGATCGGGATGTCAAGGTTCTGCAACGGAAGTCAGTTCCCTTGGTGAAAGTATTATGGCTGAACCATGGTACGGAAGAGGCCACATAGGAACCAGAGGATGTGATGCGACAGCAATACCCTCAACTCTTCTAACCAGGTAATTTCGAGGCCGAAATTATTTTAAGGGGGTAGAACTGTAACATCCTTAAATCGGGGTCTCTGCATTTTGCATGTGTTTACATGTGAAGGTATGCCTGCTGTGTTTGTTTGATATGTTTTAGGATCTAGGCATGACCCTGGGTTAGGCCTGGGTTAGGGCTTAAAATTTTGTTTTGGATATTTAAGAAGAAGGAGCTAGGAGAATAAGGGGTTAAAAGAATTTATGTGAGGTTTTAGACACAAGAGATGCCTTGGTAAAATAGCAAGAAGGTGCCACTTAAGGCTTGGAAGAGGTGACGCCACAGGGAGCAAGGAGGACCTTGGTTCGAGCTGCAGAAATTCCCCTTTGTGTCTTTATTTTTGACGTCGAAACCCTTCTTTTCTATTTCATTCATCTTCTCCATCTCTTCTATCCTAGAAGTCAAAAGCCTCATTTGTTCTCTTTTGTTTCCATCAAGTGCTTTGGCCGAATGCTTGGCTCTTAAACCCCTCTTTCCTTGCGTTTTCTCCTTTGCCGAACCCTTCTTCTTCATTGCATTATTCTTCTTCTTCTATTATTATTAGTTGGTTCAAAAAGCCGAAACCTAGTTGTTCTCTTCTTGGCCGAATGCTCCTAGTGATTTCTCTTTCTCTTCTTACGTGATCTAGCCTTTGTTGAAGTGCTAAAATCAAGTTCTCATCTCTTTAGTCATAGCCGAATCTTTTGGGTAAGTGATTTCTCTTCTATGTTTCTCTCTAGCATAGATCTATATTCTAAACGTCGTTTCGTTTCATGTTGATAGCTGAAACTCCTAACACCAATAGGGGGTGCTGATCCTTGGTGTTTAGAAGCCAAATCCGTCATTAAGGTAAGGTGGTGACAGACTCTTTTGGATTTATGATTATAGCCGAATGGCCTTTGGACTCTAAATGGAATGATGAAACCAATTTTAGGGAGGGCTATAGCCGAATACAGGGAGCCTTCGGGATTTGGGGGTCGATCTAGGTAAGGGGGTTTAACATCTCAATACCCGTTTCTTAATCGTTCAAAAGCCGAAGGCTAACCATTTGTGTGTATTAAGGTTTAGCCGATTACAAGGGAGATCATCACGTGGTTTCGGGATTTGGTTGGAAACCAAATCGGCTTAAGGAGGGAGCAACGTCCGGGATCTAGTTAGTTTGCGTAGTGTCGGGATTCGCTTAGATTTACGAATAGTCAGGTGTGTAACGCTTACACACTTTATTAGTACAATATGTTTATTATGCTACTGTTATAACTATTGGATTTAGTGATTTTCCCCTGTGGGCATGAGCTTGGATTCCAGGTAAGTCCCCTGTTATGTGATTTTTGATATATATCATCATG
The DNA here is from genome assembly GCA_025503065.1 of Gossypium bickii. Lineage (NCBI taxonomy): Eukaryota > Viridiplantae > Streptophyta > Magnoliopsida > Malvales > Malvaceae > Gossypium > Gossypium bickii. The sequence continues at coordinate 90,014,175 of CP106711.1, forward strand.
TTATTGTTAAATGCTATGCTATGCATTATTGCATGATTACATGATATTATGACACGTATGATATGAGCATGATGATGGGATTGATGAGAGGAGGGGTATGATTTATTTGGACTGTCACCAGTGGTTTCGACCATAAGATGGGTTGGCTCCATCATTTGATTTGTGAATACGGTCACCAGTGGTTTTGACCACATTATTATTATGATCTGTGACTAGTCCCAGTGGTTTTGACCACCAGTGGTTTTGACCACATGATTGATATTTGTGACTACGGTCACTAGTGGTTTTAACCACATATGGATATTGTGACTTGTCCCAGTGGTTTGGTACCACAGTGGGTTGGCCCCACATGATTATTACGGGAATGTCATCAGTGGTTTTGACCACACGATGGGTTGGCCCCATCACTTGTTTTGTGACTACGGTCATCAATGGTTTTGACCACACCGATAATATTTGTGACTACGGTCACCAGTGGTTTTGACCACCAGTGGTTTTGACCACACGGGGCAGATAAAGGAGACTGGATGGTTAGGTTATGGGTTGCATGGTTTGCATGTTTACTGATGATCTTGTAAGTGCTTGAACTATCGGGTTGGGGATTTATACACTGAGTCTCGATGACTCACCTCTTCCCTTATATTTTGCAGATAAGGCATAGATCGCGGATATGGAGCCGAAGAGGACTCGAGGTGGCCATGCATCTTAGTTTGGTTTTGACTTTAAACTGCTATTTCGTTTTTATTAAATTTCTTTAATTTTAGTTTATTATTTTGGGTTTTGTAATAAGGCCGCTAAGTATTATTTTGGGTTTTATTGTTTGCTTTTATTTTGATTATATTATACATATGTTGGACTTATGGACTTGTTAAATTAATCGGTAAAAAGCAATGATTTCAAAACTATAATTCTTTCGGGTTTTTAAACGTTGCCATCGGGTAACACAACTTATAAGTTGATAACAAAGGTAACTTGAATGTTTTTCTAAAACTTGTAACAACAAGTAGATTTCCAAGCATGAGTTTTAAAGCAACCATCACACAAATTTCAATATCATCTTAAACAGAGATTTCTAAACTTTTAAAAGGGGTTTTCTAAGGAAAATTATCCAATCAACCTGTGTTTTCAAAATGTCTTCACTCCGTAACATGCCAGATTCGATCGTGGTGTGTTGACCGGGTTTGGGGTGTTACAGCTTAGGCCCACACTGAACTGGACTAGTATTGTAACGGGCTCAGGCCCAAACTGCATTTATCTATTGTTTAATTGACTGTTTCCTTGTTAGGGGATTACACACTGAGTTTTCGTAAACTCACCCCTCATTTTAACTGTACAGGTAATCCCCAATCGTAGGCGGGTCGGTGCTGCGAGGACTCGATGAAGGCCACACAACTGCATCAGCTTTCGTTTTTAGCTTTTGATTTATAAGTAACTGAATTTGGGTATTTTTATGTAATAAGGCCTCTTTAAAGTTATAAACTTTAAATTGGGGGTTTTATTTATTTAGTTTGATATAAACTGGTAGTTGTAGAAAAATACTGGTTTTCAAAAGGTAACTGTTTTCAAAGACACCACGTTTTTGCAACATTTCCTAAAAAACTTCTGCAATAAATGAGATTTTGAAAATTAGTAACGTTTTAAAAGTGATTAGCTTTTAATGATGCATGCTTTGGAAATGAACAGCCCTTTTTAGAATCACCGTTTAATAACAAAATGAGTAATTGATTTTGAGGATTTCAACGATAACAAGTTTTACGCTAAACACTTCAATGTGACACCGCCAAATTTGGCCATAACGTCTAGGTTGGGTTTGGGGTGTTACAGTATGTTCTCAATAGAAATAGATGTACAAAGAGCATGTGAACACAAATGCAAAATGAGTTGGTGAATTTGAAGGTACTTATTTCAAAGGTCTGATGCAGGCTGAGTCTAGGGTTTTTAGCTTAAAATTATCTATCTTTAATTTCTCTAGCCTAGCCACGTTACAACCTATTTAAAAGACTTATTTATTCAGATTTCTATGCTAGCTACATTAGTGGAGAGAAATTGCTAAGTTCAACATATGAAGACATAAATTAAACTTACTGATTGTAATTTTGTCTTAAAGGAGGGACTAAAAATTTGGTAATAATTTAGCATATCTTTATTGAGAAAGCATTTAGTCTATTCTTGCTATCATGATAATAATTGAGAATAATTTGAACAATATGTATACTTGAGTTGCATAAGTTCAAAATTCTTGTTCTTGGGCATAATTACACTAAACTTATAATTGTGGGGAGAAATAATTTCTGAAGAAATCTTTCAAAGGTGATTTCAAGCAATTTCTTTTACAATTTGTGCATTACTTTGGACGAACAATGAATTAAGTTTTGGGGTGTGAAGACACAAAAATATATAGACTTTTTCAACTCCTTTTTAGCTCTAATTCATACAGTTTCGTAGTATTTTTTTGTCAAAATTCATATTTTAATCATTAAATAATTAAATTGCACTTAAATTATGAACATATTGAATTTTAGTTAATTTTGTAATGAATTTACACAAATTTGATTTATTTTTGACAATTTTTCACAAAGGGCGAAAATCAGCTCGTCAGTCACTTTGAGAAGCTTGAACCGTTGAGGCAATTATTATATCAAGTGGCCCAAGAGTAAAGCTATTTATTTTTCCAGGCATGGACGGTCCAATAATAATTATTGAACATATTTTATAATTAATTTTGATCCAACACAAATTGGGTTAAAATTAATTACAAGCCTGATGAAGAGAAAAGGGGTAACAATTGAATTAATTATTTAAACAGATTAAAATTGTAATTAATGGGCACAATATTTAATTGGTGCATGTTTAATCTTCTAATATAGCTGAGGGTTAAATTAGCGACAACATTAAACAATACATTAGCCTTACATAACTTGCAAGATTATTGAGATTATATTGTTTCAATATAGAGATATATTGTTATTTCACTTAATCTTTTACTTGCTTATTAAAATTTGATTAACCGTTTGAATTGACAAAATGATATGGTCAAGATGTTATTGGGTATTAGTAGGTAAGTATGTGCATTAGTTAGCAAATTACCGAGTTGTCATGAAATTATTCGTACCAACATAAACACAGCTTTAATTATTCTAAGTTAAAAAATAAAATTGACCTAACACATTTATGTAATATTGATTAAACTCATCTTTTAGAAATCATGCATTGGAATAATTTATTTTTATTTTTTTAGTTAAATTACTTAGTTGATTTTTAGTTCTTATAAAACCACTTCAAACCAATATAATTTCAAACACCAAATTGTTTAATTTTGCATTTCATAAATATTTTCTTGCATAGCCTTTGTGGGTATGATATGTAACGCCCCTTACCCGTATTCAACGTCGGAATAGGGTTACGGAGTATTACCAGAATTATAAAACAATTAAGCATTCATTTCACATACATTTTCAAATTTCATACAATCATCATTCAAACTCATCCACATTGTCCCTAATACGAGTCTACAAGGCCCTAAACATGCTATAGAAGTGGTTCGGGACTAAACTGATAGCTCAAGAAACTTTTAGAAAACTTAGAAAGAACTTTCAATATATAGGGGACACGCGCCCGTGTCGCCCAGTCGTGTATCTCACATGGCCAAAGACATGCCCGTGTCATAAGCCGTGCGGACATTCGAAATAATATCAAATGGTCGTGTCTCAACCCGTGTCTAAACCCGTCTAACTTTTTGACTTGGGTCACACGGCCAACACACACGCCCGTGTGACTAGCTCGTGTGCCCTACAAATGGCCACACACGCGAGTGTTCCAGGCCATGTGCTAGGCCATGCCAAACCTGTAGGGTTTATGACTTATGCCGCACGACCAAGTCACATGCCCGAGTGCTATGTAACACCCCAAACCCGGCCCAGAAGTTAGGCCCGAATCTGGCGTGTCACATTGAAGTGTTTTTCGAAAACCATGTTTTCATTGAAAACGCTCCTTAATATTTAAAAATTAAAGTCTCAGTTTGTGTTCATTCAATTTCAAAATGTGGTACATCGAAAAGTTAATCACTGTTAAAAATGTTATTAACTTCGTTGAAAACTTCTTTTAGTTGCGAAAGCTAATTTAAGGTAAAGAAGTTTCAAACATATGTTTTAAAAACAGTAATTGGGTTGAAAACAAGTCAACGTCTAGCAGATATAAAACGTAACAAAATCCCAAATTCAGAATTAAATCTAGAGAGGCCTTGTTACAGAAGTTAAAACCCAAAACGAAATTTAAAAACATATATAAAGTCCAAAGCATAACAGCCTCAGTCGTGTGGTCACCTCCGAGTCCCTCGCAGCACCGATCCTCCTAACGCTGGGGATTACCTACACAGTTAAAACGAGGTGAGTTTATGAAAACTCAGTGTGTAATCCCCTTACTAGAGTAACAATTAGTGTACAAAAACAGAAACTAAAACAGTCTGGGCCAAAGCCCTTTAACAGTAACAGTACAGTCCAATTCAGAGCATACGTGGGCCAAAATCGACTACAATATTGTTTGGGTTACAGCCCATAACAGAATCAATTGGGCCCAACTCAAACCAATACAAAACAAGTGGCCCTAAGCCCAGTACAATGGCAAATCTCATAAATAGATATGCAACAGTATGAGGATGCATCCCACCCCGATCCAGCCAACACACCACCCGTACCAACCCTACACTCCTATGGGGATAAAATCGACCCACACAACCAACACACCAAGCTTAGCACCAGTTGCGGCACTAAGTCAACAGAACGGCTCGGCGCCATGGATAGAACGGCTAAAAGCTATAAACAAAATGGTTATAAACCATAATCAGGATGGCACAGAGCCATAATCAGGATGGCACAAAGCTATCAGTAACTGTAATAAATTTGGCGCATAGCCATCAACGACGGTAATATAATCAGAACAGAGCCACAAGTAATTATGATCGACCCAGAGTCATCAATATATATGTTAGGCACATAGCCACGGGTAAATACGATTGGCACAGAGCCATAATCAAGATGGCACAGAGCCATATTTAGGTTGGCACAGAGCCAAAATCATATTACACGGCTTTAAACCGTCTGTCGGTCCACAGTCGTCTCATGTGACCCGTACGACCTTAACAGATCAATATTGGATCCACAGTCGTCTCATGCAACCCGTGCGACCCTATCAGAACTTCCTCCGTATCAATGTCCCAACCCCATGCAATATGTCGTGTATGTCATGCTCAATCATTACACATGTATGCAAAATGGCCATGCTCAGTAACAGTCATTTAAACATGTATTAAAAATATATCAGTCACATGACCACAGTCAAGTCAGTTAAAACACAATCATACAATCCTATTCAAATCATAACACAAGTCAGTCCTTTACCCACAACGGTAAAACAGTCATTTTATCCTATAAGGGTATTTTGGTAATCCTACCCTACAGGGGTATTTAGGTAATTTTACAACCCAGAGGGTATTTCGGTAATTTCACAAATCAATAATTCGGTAAATTTATAAATCGGGGGTATTTTGGAAATTTTACAAATTAAGGGTATTTCGGTAATTTCACAATCCGATGGTATTTCGGTAATTTTACAAATCAGGGGTATTTCGATAATTTCACAAATCAGGGGTATTTCGATAATTTCACAATCTGAGGGTATTTTGGTAATTTTAAAAATTAGGGGTATTTCAGCAATTTCATAAATTGGGGGTATTTCAATAATTTCACAATCCGAAGGTATTTCGATAATTTTACAAATCAGGGGTATTTTGGTAATTTTACAAATCAGGGATATTTCAGTAATTTCACAAATTGAGGGTATTTCGGTAATTTCATGAATCGGGGGTATTTCGGTAATTTTACAAATCAGGAGTATTTCGGTAATTCTACCCTACAAGGGTATTTTGGTCATTTTACTCATAGGGGTATTTTAGTCATTTTACTCATTAGAGGTCACAGTACAATTTACGACCTTTCCAAAAGGTCTACAGTCGTCTCGAACAACTCGGATAACCTATATGGCCAAAACAGTGTAGTTAGGCCCAAGGCCCAATACTCGGCTCAAGTGGGCCTATACGCTCGTGTGGCCCGTTCAGCCCAAATTCCGTCACGGCTATACGAGCTTCGCAGCCCAATCCATTATTATTCGCTTACCGTAGATTTTACCCATGTTGGGTCCATGAGCCCAATGGGCCCACATGGCCTATTTCGGCTTAAAGAGGCCCACTACAACCCAAGCCTACGAGAACGCTCGTGGCGGCCCCTACAGACTAGCACTCATGTTCATAGACTCGGTTCACCACACGCGCGATCGCACGCTCGTGTGGCATCATACGCCGTATCAGCTTTTCGGCATTTTGTCGATCTACAGTAACACAGGGGTATGAGTACACACCATTGTCCTTCGTTTAACAGTAACAATACTGGGTGTACAATTACACACCTGTTCACGAAACTAGCTAAGATCCACGCTCTCTGAATCTTATAATCAACCAAAATATCGTATCAGATTTACAACCAATAAGGTTAACGCATATTCTTAATCCACCACCTTTATTAACTTAAACCACAACCACTCACCCTGCTAGAACTAACCGATACTAGCGCCTCCCTGCTGATCAAGGGCGATCCCCCTCCTAACACGATTTGACAAATCAAAAGTTGTTAAAAGACAACCATGCATTCGGCCCCTAAGAGAAAAAGAAGGGAAAATTGAAGCTTGTTAATAAAACCAAAAGAAATCTGACTAAGAACGTGGTTGTAGTACCTCCTTGCCAATACCAATAAAGAAAGATGTGGAGAAGAAAGAAAGGCTTCAAGGGAGAATTCGACACCATAAAACAGGAATGGTATTCGGCTTAGGAGAAGAAGGGGAGAAGAGGGAAGAAAGAAAGAAAAATAGAAAACAATAGAATGAAGAATGAGGGAGGGGAAGTGTATTCGGCAGAAGTGAACTGAATAGGGAAAGACCCGAAAGGTCAAAAATATTGCACGAGCTGACACAAAGAGAGGAAAACCTAAAACGAAAAAGAAAAAATTCCAAAATTGCAGTGAAAGAATTCGGCTTCTACACTCTCACCAACCGCCAAAATGCACCAAATGACATGCCCTTAACCGAAAATCCCCCTACTCAAGCTCTTCCAAATTCGGCTATGACTCCTTCAACCTCTCCACCGATTTCTCCTTGATTTGCTCCTAGCCTCCCATTCAAATCCATTCAAATTTGACGACCAAGTCTCCAACCACCTCTACAGAGTTTGAATCCAACTCTACCTCTCTCGCCACAGAGACATAAAATAAAACCCCCTTATTGCATGCCATTGGATTCGAACCTCAGACCACTAGAACACTTCACACGCCACTTGCTGCCTTTACCAATAGACTCCTTGTGTCACAATTTACCTTCAATAAATTAAAAGGTCTAAAGGCCAAAGTCCAGGTTCCTTTAAAAGAAAAACCAAAACAAATAGCAAGAGCCAAGACTTGAACCCAGGCTCCCTTGCAACCTTAATAACGCCACAACCACTAGACCACATGCTTCCTTGCGTCATTTTTTTAACACAATAATTTAAAAGGCCTACATCCAAGCATCCAGGGTTTCATGCTAAAGCCCAAGTCGAACCCAGGACTTCTCCAATACTTCTCAGGACCCTTAACCACTAAAGCAGGCATACTTTTGTGTTATTCACTTGCACAGCTAAATTCCAATCCCTCCGATACACGAAGCCTATTTCTTCTAGGCCCAAAAGTCGGGGCATTACATGCTAGGACGTGTGGAGCATACTAACTTAATTTTTAACTCAACGCCAGGGGACACACGGCCATGCATCCTGATCGTGTGTCATACGCGGCTGAGACACACACCCGTGTCTCTGCCCGTATGGACAAATATAGGCTATTTGCCAAGCCATTTTGCCACCCAACTTTGTTTACACCCACATCAATCCAATTGGCACCAAAACATAGCATATATAGGCATTCAAACCAATTAAATCAAGCATAACTCATTCTAACTCAATACCATTATCCACAGTACACACAAGTCACAAAATAGATCATTCCGTTTATACCAAATTCACATATACAATTCAACTAACTAAACACTTTAAAACGTGTATCATTATACTCAAACTCACAAGCATATATCTTCTCCAATATCAATCATTTGACATCCACCATACCTATAATCCACAATCATCATATATCCATCAATAGAAACATACAACATAAGCTATACACATATATATGTACACAACCAAACCAACAAATTAAGCCAACTCACATGGCTATATACAAAACCAAACTCTTAATATTTACAAGCCATTTTAAATAACTAAATACATTAACAACACATACACTAAAATGACAAAAGTTCCTATACATGCCACATACTAAAAATACTTAAATTCAAAAGTACAAAGATGATAGTTGGATAGTGTGATGAAGTCTCCGACGATTCCCGAATCCGAGCTAGCTTTGAAATCACTATAAAACACGAAAAAGTAAACAATGTAAGTTATAAAGCTTAGTAAGCTCGTATGAAGATAATAAACAAAACTCACCATTTCATTTACCATTTAAAATATGCATATAACATACCACAAAATAATTAACCACAATGTTAACATGTATTCAATCATTTATATAACCATAAGCTCACTTCTTTCATATGTTTGATGCATATACAGTTTCCGTACATACCTATACTAATGCGTATCTATTCTCACCATTTCATATCTTCGATATACCTGTTGAACTATTTAGAATAATACAAGATACTTGGGAATCTCGCACCCCAAGTGCCAATATATATAGCCGAAGCTATTTCAATAAATCTTGCACCGAAGTGCCAATACATAGCTGAAGCTATCTCAATATCATGTCTCAATAATGCTCACTCTCGAGCTATCAATGGATCTGCTCACATAAGCTAGCGATCATGATGTAGCTACACAGTGCTACTCACACAAGCTAACGAGAATTCGTAACACATGTTGGATAACTCAGCCACCGGTAGGACGTTCGGACCAGCACCCAAAACAATAATAACCACTAATGACATGTCATTCGTATCCCAATCTATTCCTAAGGTTCAACCGGGATTTTTCACTTGTCGATCCATCGTCGAACATGTCCATAGAGTCGTACTCACAATTTTATGCAATATCAAAGCATTTAAAATACAATTAAACAAAGCTTATCACATACGAATTTACCTCGGATGCAAAAACGACAAAATGAGTCGATTAATCCAAAACCTTGTTCTTTCCCCGATCTACGTTCGTTTCATTTTCTTGATATAAATGTAATCAAAATTAACTTATTTAATAATCTCTCTATTCAATTTAGTCCAAAATACATTTTAAAGCCACTTTACACTTTTACCCTAATATTTCACTTTTTTTACATTTTAGTCCTTATCTCATAAAATCACAAATTCATATAATTCAACCACAACCCATGCTAGCTGAATTTCAATTTGATCCCTAAGAGTCCATATCTTTCATTCATTTCACAATTTAACCCCCAAAATTACACATTTCACAATTTAACCTGTATTTGACAATTTTGTCAAAAATCACTTTACAATTGTTGTTTATTTAACAACAAGCATGTATTTTCTACCATTAAACATCAAAACACACATAGATTAATCAATGGAAAAACCCTAAACCTTTAATAATTTTGCAAAATAGTCCCTGGGCTAGCTAGATTAAGCTGCAATGATCTCAAAAACATAAAAATCATTAAAAACGAGACAAAAACAAACTTACAATTAAGCTTGCAAGTGACCAGAGCTTCAAACCCTAAAATATGGCTTTTCCAACTTAAATTTTCAGTGGAATAAAAACGTGAAGAAGATGATCACTTAGATTAGTTTATTTTACTTTAATTTTATTTATTAGATTACATTTTTAACCTTTAATAAAAACATTATAAATCATCTAATTATGTCCATAATTGTCCACTCATGATATTAGTGGTCTAATTACAACATAAACCCTTCTAACAATTAATTTCATAGCTATTAAATCCTTTTAGCTAATAGAACATCACTTTTGCACTTTATGCGATTTAGTCCTTTTTATCAAATTAAACATTCAAACGTTAAAATTTCTTAACGAAACTTTCACACATACATACTATCATACTGTAAAAATTAAAATAATAAAAAAATAATTATTTCAAATTTGAATTTGTGGTCTCAGAACCACTATTTTGATTTGACTAAAAACGGGCTGTGACAACTCTCTCCCCTTTAGGGATTTTTGTCCCCTAAAATCTTACCAGAAAAGACGTTAGGGTACTATTTTCTCATAGCTTCCTCGGGTTCCCATGTAGCCTTTTCAACACAGTGACGTTGCCACAGAACCTTTACTAAAGCTATGCATTTATTTCTCAACTCTTTAACCTCTCGAGTTAAAATTCTAATAGGATCTTCGTTGTAAGTCATATCAGGTTGAATTTCAATCTCTACCGAAGAAATTACATGTGATGGATCTGATCAATACCATCGTAACATCGACACATGAAATACATTGTGAATCTTTTCTAACTCTAACGGTAAAGCTAGCCGATATGCCACTGGCCTTATTCTTTTGATAATCTCATACGGCCCGATGAATCGTAGACTCAATTTGCCTTTACGATCAAATCGAAGAATTTTTTTCCACGAAGATACTTACAGAAATACTTTGTCGCTGATCTGAAATTCAATGTCTTTTTGTTTCAAATCCGCGTATGATTTCTGTCGATCTGAAGCTGCTTTCAAATAGTCGCGAATTACTTTCACTTTCTCTTCAGTTTCTCTAGCCAAATCAACCCCGTGAATCTTTTTCTCACTAAGCACTGTCCAATATAATGGAGTTCGGCATTTGCGACCATACAAAGCTTCATACGATGCCATCTTTATGCTCGATTGAAAACTGTTACTATACGCGAATTCTACCAATGCTAGATATTTCTCCCAATTGTCTTCAAATTCTAAAACACAACAATGAAGCATATCTTCGAGAATCTGAATTACTCTCTCAGACTGACCGTCGGTTTGCGGATGAAATGTAGTACTAAAGTGTAACTGCGTACCCAAAGCTTCTTGCAATTTCTTCCAAAATCACGATGTACACCTTGAATCTCGATCCGAAATAATCAAAATTGGCACCCCGTGCAATTTAATGACCTTAAAAATGTACATTTCAGCCAATTTATCAAGCAAATATTCTATACGTACTGGAATGAAATGTGTTGATTTCGTTAGTCAATCAACGACAACCCAAATAGCATCTTTCTTTTTCGGAGACAGGGGCAAACCCGATACGAAATCCATCGTAACTCTGTCCCATTTCCATTCTGGTATCATCACTGGTTGTAGCAAACCCGAAGGCACCTAATGTTCAGCTTTAACTTGTTAACAAACTAAACATCTTGATAAAAACTTTGAAATGTCCCTTTTCATACCCGACCACCAGTACAACTGTTTCAAATCATTATACATTTTAGTACTTCCTGGATGAACAGATAAACAACCACTGTATGCTTCGTGTAAAATTTTCTGAATTAGCTCGAAATTCTTTGGTACGCAAATTCTACCTGGGAACATTAAATAGTCATTGGATCCGATTTGATACTCTGAATCAGTAGTCGGCTCGCACTGTACTATTTTAGCTTGCAACTCATTATCACACTTCTGAGCTTCACAAATATGCTGAAGGAATACCGATTTAGCCTCTAACCCTACTAGAATCGAACCATCATCAAACAAAGATAACTATGTATTCATTGCTCGCAAAGCAAATAATGATTTTCTACTCAGAGCATCCGCAACTACATTCACTTTCCCCCGATGATAATCAATTATTAACTCATAGTCTTTCAGCAACTCGAGCCAACTTCGTTGACGCAAATTCAAATCTTTTTGGGTCATTAGATACTTCAAGCTCTTGTGATCGGTAGAGATATGACACTTTTCACCGTATAAATGATGTCGCCCAAATTTTCAATGCAAATACAATAGCTGTAACAGCCCGATTTAGTGGCTAGTCAGAATAGTGATCTCAGGATCATTAATTCGAGATTTGATAAATTTATTTTCATGTTATATTATGAGTTAGAACATGATAGCACATATGCATGAAAATTTTGGTCCTTTAATTTTAGCGATTTCGTGTTCAATCGTGAAAAAAAATGACTAAATCGCATAAAGTGCAAAAGTTCCATTTTTAATTCTAAAGGAGCCAAATAGCCATAAATTTTTAAATTGAGGTTTTTAAAAGGCAATTTAGCCCTTGTCATGTGCTTGGTTGGCCATAGACTTAAAGGGAGACAGAGATGGACAAATTTGGTCAAAGTTAGTAAGAGTTGGTGACAAAAATTTGACTAGTTTAATATTAGAATAAAGAAAGAGAAAATATCATCTTCCTTGTTCATCTCTTCCACCAAAATTTCAAGTAAGAGCAGGGGTTTTGAAGGCTTAAATTTTTAGAAAACTTCCCTCCATTGTTGTAAGTGATTTTGATGATTTTTCTTAGTAATAGTTGTACTTTTGAGACCCCTAAAGCTTAAGCTTTCAAATGAGGGGACTATTGTGCAATATTGTGTAAAGTTTAGAGTTTTTCCATGAGAGTTATCATTGTTATTTGCTGCATTTTTATGGAAGAAATTGAGTCTTAATTGATGAACAACTTTTGTGAAAGGTGTTAGCATGAAAACACCAAATAGGACCTTGATGAAAAGGTTACAAATTTTGTAGTAAGTATGTGAAATATTGATTTTGATGATAGCTTTAAGAGCATTAAATGTTTACCTAGGCTTATTAAAGGTAGAAATGTGATTAGAATTTATTTCCGAGCCTAGGGGCAAAATGGGCATTTTGCCAAAGTCTAGGGCCAAAATGGTAATTTTGCTTAAGCATCATTATTGAAATGCTTATATTAATGTAGCGATTAAAATGAGCTAATTTGCTATTATAGAGCAAGAGGAGTCGAGAATCTGCCTCGATCGGGGAAAGAATAAAGTCTTGGACTGAACCGAGGAACTACCTCATTTTGAAAACGATGTAAGTTGTATGAGATTTATGCAACATTCATATTAGCATGTTGAGAAACGCCTGGCACTATTTTAAAGCACGATGCATTACTAAATTGAGTAGTTAACGTGAATGAGATGTTGGAGTCCTAATGGGCCATATTGATTATAGAAATGTTATCATTAAAATATGAAATAAATAAGGTCTCGTATAATACCATGTCCGAGACATGGCCTCGGCACTGAGTTGAGATCCCGTATAAGACCATATTCGGGATATGGCTTCAGTGATGAACATGGAAATCGTATAAGACCATATCCGGGATATGTCATCGATACATGAAGGGTAATCCCATGTAAGACCATGTCCGGGATATGGCATTGGCATTTAGAGAAGACTCCATGTAAGACCACTTCGAGGATGTGGCATTGGCTGTATACTTACAGTAGTGGCTATAAACACACGTTTTTGTATAGGCTGTGGGTCTAGACCGTGTGGGAGGCACGGCTAGCACATGGGCGTACACCCAGGCAGTGTGAAGTCTGCACCCTGCACTTGGGATTTGAATCACCACACGGCTGGGGTACGCGGGCATGTGTATAGGTCGTATGGATAAGTCAGAATGCCAAGGTTTGGTACAAGGGTTAGTGACACGGGCGTGTCAAGGCCGTGTGAAATTAGCTAGTGTCGACCACGAGTAAGAGACACGGGCATGCCTTAGGGGCACACGGGCGTGTCCCTAGGCCTACACGGGCGTGTGGCCCCTATTTTATTAAAAAGTTTATCGGACTTGTGAAAGTTCCCGGATAAATTCCGATACTTCTCAGAAGTATATTTAGGGCCTCCTAGGCCGGCTATGTGCGAGCGATAGGGTTAAACGAAATTTTATAACCCTATTTTATATGTTTAAGCAAGATTAGCTATGTAATGCCTCGAACCCTCTTTCGGCTCAGATACGGGTAAGGGATGTTACATTTATTGGTATCAAAGCTACGGTTTAGTCGATTCTAGGACTAACGTAGCGTAAGTACGAGTCTAGCTATACATGCCATATGTAAGATTGTCTGAGTAATGATAGTGTGATGGCTCTTGACGTATTGAATTGTGTTCTATGTAGTATATGGATTTCGATCCGGACAGAACTGCAGCTGATGATGCTACGAGTAACGCACCGGCTCCCGCTCAAGGGACTGCGCCAACTAATAGTAGACCCGAGACCTTGGGTTATGGGGAAGAAGCTCGAAATGTCTTTCTCCATATGATGAGCAATTGGTATACAGAGTATATCCAAGTAAATCCTAATGCTCAACCCCCTCCACCCCCACCAATTCCTCAATCAGCTCCAGTAGCCCATCAAGAAGATGAGGTGGTGAGAAGAGAAAGGCCTCCGGTGGATAAGATCTGGAAGCAAGGAGCCGAGGAATTTCGGGCAAATAAAGATGATGACCCGGAGAAAGCGAAATTCTGGCTCGAGAATACCATCCGAGTATTCGATGAGTTATCCTGCACGCCTGAGGAGTGCTTAAAGTGTGCAGTGTCTCTCTTGAGAGATTTAGCCTACTGATGGTGGAACGCCCTGGTGTCGGTGGTGCCAAGGGAAAGAGTTAGTTGGAATTCTTTCAAGTGGAATACCAAAAGAAGTATATCAGCCAGAGGTTCATTGACCACAAGAGAAATGAGTTCTTGGAATTGAAGTAAAGCTGCATGTCAGTGACCGACCACGAACGAGAGTTCATAAGGCTTAGCAAGTATGCAAGAGAGTACGTGTCTACTGAGGCCATCATGTGCAAGCGATTTGAGGACGGATTGAATGAAGATATCCACCTATACGTGGGGGTTCTCGAATTAAAGGAGTTTGTAGTGTTGGTGGATAGAGTCTGTAAAGTCGAGGAGTTGGCTAAAGAGAAGAGAAAAGCTGAGTACGAGTCTCATGACTCGAGGAAGAGACAACTGAACAAGTCTCACCAATCCTCATCTAAGAAATCGAGAGATTTCACTACTCGATCAGTCACTTCAGCGGGGTTTCTAACCCGGGATAAAGGCAAGCAGTTTAGGGGTCGAAAAGGCAAACCACATCAGTTGCTAGTGTGGGCAACGTTTGACCAAGTAGACTACAATGCCCTCAGTGTGGCAGGCACCATTCTAGTGAGTGTCGAGCTAATGAGAAAGCTTGCTTCAAATGTGAATCCTTAGACCACTTTATCAAAGAATATCTCGAGGTAGACGAGAAAAAAAAGCCTCAGAATGCAAGATCGGGAAGTACCACTAGGAGAAGACCTTTGAGAAACCCAGGGATTGAGATGCAAGGAAGAATCCTTCTAAAGAGCAAGCTGCTAGAGTCAAGAGTAGAGCACCAGTAAGGACATATGCCATTCGTGCTCGTGAAGAGGCATCTTCCCTTAGTGTGTGTCGGTTGATAGAGTTTGCAAAGAGTGCCCTTTGATGATTAAGGGTCATTATTTCCCGGTCGATCTTATGTTATTACTGTTTGACGAATTTGACGTCATTCTCGAGATAGATTGGTTAGTTACCCATGGTGTAATTGTGAATTGTGGGAAGAAGCATATCGAGTTGAGAGATGAAAACTGTAATTTTATTCGTGTTGAATCAGATAAGTCGGATAAATTACCAATGGTGATATCAACCATGTCGGCTCAGAGGTACCTAAGGAAGGGATATGAGGCTTATCTTGCCTTTGTGTTGAACATTAATGAGACTGAATTGAAAATTGAGTCAGTACCCATAGTATGTGAGTACCTAGATGTTTTCCTGGAAGAGTTGCCAGGGCTACCTCCGGATAAAGAGATTGAATTTGGGATTGAATTAGCCCCAGGTACTGCCCCTATTTCTATTGCTCCCTATAGAATGGCCCCAACTGAACTGAAAGAGTTGAAAGTACAGTTGCAATAATTAACGGATAAAGGTTTTACGAGGCCGAGTTTTTTTTTGTGGGGTGCTCTCGTTCTATTCGTGAAGAAGAAAGATGGTTCCATGAGACTATGTATAGACTATCAGCAACTCAATAAAGTGACGGTAAAGAATAAGTACCCATTGCCGAGAATTGACGATATATTTGACCAACTGAATGAAGCTAAGTATTTTCCAAGATAGATTTGAGGTCAGGGTACTATCAGTTGAGAGTCAAGGACTCGAATATACCAAAAACCGTATTTAGAACTAGGTACGGCCACTATGAATTTTTGGTCATGCCTTCTGGTCTAACAAATGCCCCCACGATCTTCATGGATTTGATGAATCGCATTTTTCGACCGTACTTGGATAGGTTTGTTGTGGTCTTCATCGACGACATATTGATCTACTCTCGAGATGAGAACGATCATACAGAGGATTTGAGTATGGTTCTACAAATTTTGAAAGAAAAATAATTGTATGCCAAATTTAATAAGAGTGAATTTTGGTTCAAGGAAGTGGGATTTTTTGGGTATATTGTCTCAGGAGATGGGATTAGAGTCGACCCGAGTAAAATTTCAGCAATTGTTGAATGGAAACCACCGAGGAGTGTATTTGAAGTGAGGAGTTTTTTAGGCCTAGCAGGCTATTATAGGCGTTTTGACAAGGGGTTTTCCATGATAGCTACACCGATGACGAGACTTCTGCAGAAAGATGTAAACTTCAACTGGACGGAAAAATGTCAACAGAGTTTTGAAAAACTGAAGACACTGTTCACTGAGGCTCCTATTTTGGTGCAACCAGAATCGGGAAGAGAATTTGTGGTTTATAGTGATGTGTCCTTGAACGGATTGGGCTGTGTACTCATGTAAGAGGGTAAAGTGATTGCATACGCTTCTAGGCAGTTGAAGTCGCACGAGAAGAACTACTCGACTCATGATTTGGAGTTGGCTATAATTGTGTTCGCACTGAAAATTTGGAGACAACATTTATATGGTGAAAGGTGTCGGATTTTCACTGACCACAAAAGCCTAAAATATTTGATGACTCAAAAGGAATTAAATTTAAGGTAACAAAGACGATTAGAGCTGATTAAAGATTATGAATTGGTAATTAACTACCATTCGGGAAAGGCAAATGTAGTCGCCGACGCTTTGAGCAGAAAATCATTATTTGCACTAAAAGCCAAGAACACTTAGATGACCTTGTTAGATGATGGTTCCATTTTAGCCGAGTTGAGAGCTAAACCATTGTTTCTCCAAGAGATTTGTGAAGCTCAGAAGGATGATAACAGTTTGCAAGCCAAGAGAGTTTTATGTGAGTCGAGCGTTGAGACAGACTTTCGAGTAAATCACGATGGATGTCTAACATTTCGAGATCAAGTCTGTGTACCCAGGAATGATGAGCTCATTGCAAAATTTTGCATGAAGCACATAACGGATGTTTGAATGTACACCCAAACAGCACAAAGATGTACCATGATTTCAAGAAATGGTATGGCGGTTGGGAATGAAGAAAGATATTTCTAAATTTGTATCAAAATACCTGACTTGTCAGCAAGTGAAGGCTGAACATCAAGTACCTTCAGGTTTACTTCAGCCCGTTATGATTCCTAAGTGGAAATGGGACCGTGTTACTATGGACTTCGTGATGGGTTTACTGTTGACTCCTAAGAGGAAAGATGCAGTATGGGTAGTGGTTGATAGACTCATTAAGTTAGCCCACTTTATACCAGTGCGAGTCAACTATTCACTTGATAAATTGGCAGACTTGTACATGTCTGAGATAGTAAGACTTTATGGTGTACCGTTGTCAATCATTTCAGATAGAGATCCGAGATTTACGTTACAGTTTTGGAAAAAGCTGCAGGAAGTTTTGGGCATGAAATTGAGTTTCAGTACAGCTTTTCATCCACAAACTGACGAGCAGTCAGAGAGGGTAATTTAGATACTAGAAGACATGCTTCGGTGTTGTGTTTTGGAATTCCATGGTAATTGGGAGAAATACTTACCATTGGTGGAATTCGCCTACAACAACAGCTTTCAATCAAGTTTGAAGATGGCGCCTTATGAGGCATTGTATGGGCGTAAGTGTCGAACGCCCTTGTATTGGTCAGAACTCTGAGAGAAACAGATACACGGGGTTGACTTGGTTAAGGAAACTGAAGGGAAGGTAAAAGTGATACTTAACTGCCAGAAAGTCGCCTCAGATAGATAGAAGTCCTATTCGGATTTAAAAAGGAAAGAGATAGAATTCAAAGTCAGTGATAAAGTGTTCTTGAAAGTATCACCTTCGAAAAAAGTCCTCAGATTTGGCCGGAAGGGCAAATTGAGTCCGCGTTTTATCGGACCTTATGAAGTTACTAAGAGGATAGGACTGGTAGCTTATCGGTTAGCCTTGCCAGAGCCATAGCAAAAATTTTCTTTTTGAGCACATAGAAAGGGGAGCTGATTAGGCTAGGTGTTAAGGGCAGTTGGTGGCAAGTTTTGACACAGGAAGTGCCTTGGTAAAGTGGCAAGGAGGCGCCACTTAAGGCACAAGGGAGTGACGCCTCATGTGAGTGGATAGAGCCTTGGTTCGAGCTGCGGGAATCCCCTTTCTGCTTGTTATTTTTTTTTTTTGATGCCAGGACCAGGAGGAGATGTACTCAGGATGGACTCTGGTGGATAACTGTTGAAGGAGTCAACAGGTTCGGATCAGTGGAAGAGAGGAAATTTAGGGATTTAAAACATTCAAACGAATTTGAATGAGTGGTCAGGGGAAATTTGTGGAGATGGACATGGGAGCTTAGTGTTGACCGAATCTTGAACTCTGTATAGGGAAGGGGGAATCGATTTTTGGGTTTTTGGGTGTGGCTAGGTGTGCCGAAACTCACATTGGTCATAGGACCTTGTGATGCCTTTTCTTAGGTGCAATCTCGAGTCTTGAGATGTGAGTGCCGAATGTGGGCTACTAAGGTGTGGTATTTTCGGCATTTAGGAGAGGTTCACTTCTCAGCTTAGTTTTTTTCTCTCAATCTCTCTTGTGCCGAAAAACACTTAGACTTTTCTCCTCTTTTCTCATCTTGTACCAAAGTCGAAACCATCACCCCTCCCTCTCTTTCGACTTCTTTTCATCCTCTTCTTTTGGCCATAGCCGAATTTCTCCTATCCTTTTCTCTCCATCTTTTTCCCAAAGCCGAATCACCACTTTTCTTTCTCTTCCATCTTGTTATTCTCTTCACAACTCCCTGTTAGCCAAAACCCCTTGAATCTCATCACCTTAGTTTAAATCTTCTTTCAATCACTAAAAGCCAAAGATCACACTTTCTTTTGCCTGTAGCCGAAACCTCTTAGATCTCAGAATCATTATATTTGTTTTCTTTTTTCGAAGTTTCATCAAAATTGAATCATTTCAGGATTGGTAAGATCCTTGTCGTCTTCATCTTTGCAATCTCTTTTCTTTCTCATTTTTATTCTAAACCGAATCATTTCCTTAAAGTCTCGATGGGTTGTTCTTTTCTTTTCACTCTTTATTCCTAGAAGCCGAATATCCTCTGTGGTGTCTGCTTTGCCAAATCTTCTCCTCTTCTGGGCTAGTTCCGAATTTTCTTAAGTGCCAAATAGATCTCTTACGTTAAGGTTAGTGATGCTCTGTTGGATCGTTATCTTCTTTTCTGGGGTTTTCTTGCCAAAGCTGAACGCTACTTGGCTTTATGTGTGGGTGTTTGGCTGATTGTAGGTGGAAGGGTAGACGCATTCTTTTGAAGATCTTTGGGTTCGGTTAGCCTGTGGATCACGTCTAAAGCTCAGGGAATTGTCGATCTAGGTAGGGGCTTTGGCCTTAAGCGTTAAATCTCTATTAGTTCGTTTCACTGCTTTAATCTGATTTAGTGACTAAGGTGTTCATGGACACAAATGCTAGCCAAGCGTTAAGAGGGGTTGGATCTGTGAACCCAGCCCCTAAGTTCAAGAAGAGGTCTGTATCCGCGGTTCATGATTGGCCACCCGGGTATGGGCCAGCATCTGAGCAGAATAGTAGGCAGATTACGGTAGTGCCTATTAACGAGAGTGTCGATGTAGAGAGTGTCATGTTGCAAGTAATCAGGTGTGTAACTCTTACGCACTTCATACGTTAATATGTTTTATCTTGCATATTGTCAAAAGCCAGAATAATTGTAGGAATCGATAAGTTACCCTTATGGGTAAAAGCGAGGACTCCGGGTAAGTCTATTTTGGTGGCTAACGTTAATTGCCTCTGTTAAATCTGCATATGCCATGTTATACTATTTCGGAATGTTAAGCATGATACTATTGCATTGAAAAGCATGTTCATAAAAATGGGTATGATGAGAGGATGGGGAAGGTATGATTATCATACTGTCATTAGTGGTTAGGTACCACACAGTGGGTTGGCCCCACATATTATTATATTGTGACTAAGTCTCAGTGGTTTGGAACCACTAGTGGTTAGGTACCATATATATTTTTGTGACTCGTCCCAGTGGTTTGGCACCACAGTGGGTTGGCCCCACGTATCAAGATAAGGGATCGTCACCAGTGGTTAGGTACCACAATGTCAGTTGGCCCCACAAACGATTATTCGTGACTTCGATCACCAGTGGTTTGGAACCACCAGTGGTTAGGTACCACCAGTGGCTAGATGCCACAAGGGGTAGAATTGGGAGTTTGGATGGATAGGTTGGATGGGTTGCATGACATTCATGTTTTCATATGAAACTGTGTAAGGGCTTAACATCTTCGGGAGGGGGATTTATACACTGAGTCTTGGTGACTCACCCCTTTCCAATACATTTTGCAGGTAACTCCTAGCGTGCGGATACGGAGCCGGGATGGACTCGAGGTGGCCATGCTTACTAGTTTGGTTTTTCATTTAATGGTTATTTCGAATTTATTTTATTTTAAGTTTGGTTTTGGTTTTGTAATAAGGCCACTAAATTTATTTTTGGGATTATTTATCTGCTTAAAATTCCTTAAGATTTGCTTAAACATAAGTGGCATGCCTAATAAACTCATAAAATGGACTTTTTCCAAAACTTTAACGAATTTTCAGGATTTCCAAAATTTTGCCATCGGGTAAATAACGAACATGTTACAACAACGAGTTAACTCTTAAAACTAAATTTCGAAACGTTTTCAGCGATTTACTTAAAACAACTCGACTTATCATAAAAATCAGAAGTTTTCATTACAATCTAAGACAACAACTTGTTTTTCAAAAAATGATTTTTTCTGGTGACATGCCAGATTCGGTCGTAGTGTTTTGACCGGGTTTGGGGTGTTACAAACATGATAGCACATATGCATGAAAATTTTGGTGCTTTAATTTTAGCGATTTCGTGTTCAATCGTGAAAAAAAATGACTAAATCGCATAAAGTGCAAAAGTTCCATTTTTATTTCTAAAGGTGCCAAATAGCCATAAATTTTTAAATTGAGGTTTTTAAAAGGAAATTTAGCCTTTGTCATGTGCTTGGCCGTCCATAAACTTAAAGGGAGACAAAGATGGACAAATTTGGTCAAAGTTAGTAAGAGTTGGTGACAAAAATTTGACTAGTTTAATATTAGAATAAAGAAAGAGAAAATATCATCTTCCTTATTCATCTCTTCCACCGAAATTGCAAGCAAGAATAGGGGTTTTGAAGGCTTAAATTTTTAGCAAACTTCCCTCCATTGTTGTAAGTGATTTTGATGATTTTTCTTAGTAATAGTTGTACTTTTGAGACCCCTAAAGCTTAAGCTTTCAAATGAGGGGACTATTGTGCAATATTGTGTAAAGTTTAGAGTTTTTCCATAAGAGTTATCATTGTTATTTGCTGCATTTTTATGGAAGAAATTGAGTCTTAATTGTTAGATGAACAATTTTTGTGAAAGGTGTTAGCATGAAAACACCAAATAGGACCTTGATGAAAAGGTTACAAATTTTGTAGTAAATATGTGAAATATTGATTTTTTGATGATAGGTTTAAGAGCATTAAATGTTTACCTAGGCTTATTGAAGGTAGAAATGTGATTAGAATTTATTTCCAAGCCTAGGGGCAAAATGAGCATTTTGCCAAAATTTAGAGGCAAAATGGTAATTTTGCTTAAGCATCATTATTGAAATGCTTATATTAATGTAGCGGTTAAAATGAGCTAATTTGCTATTATAGAGCAAGAGGAGTCGAGAATCCGCATCGATCGGGGAAAACATAAAGTCTTGGACTGAACCGAGGAACTAGCTCATTTTGAAAACGAGGTAAGTTATATGTGATTTATGAAACATTCATATTAGCATGTTTAGAAACGCCTGGCATTATATTAAAGCATGAAACATTACTAAATTGTGTAGTTAACGTGAATGAGATGTTGGAGTCCTAATGGGCCATATTGATTATAGAAATGTTATCATTAAAATATGAAATAAATAAGGTCCCATATAGGACCATGTCCGGGACATGGCCTCGACACCGAGTTGAGATCCCGTATAAGACCATATCTGGGATATGGCTTCGGTGATGAACATGGAAATCGTATAAGACCATATCCGGGATATGGCATCGATACATGAAGGGTAATCCCATGTAAGACCATGTCTAGGATATGGCATTAGCATCTAGAGGAGACTCCATGTAAGACTACCTCGAGGATGTGGCATTGGCTGTATACTTAGTAGTGGCTATAAACACACGTCTTTGACTATCCCTTATGAGTGGTGGGATAAGTAGATGAATTTAGAAGTAGAGATGTGAATGATAGTTAAGTCATGTGAATGAGTGAATATAGGTACTCGTGAATGAGTCACGAAGAATCGGTTCGATATGTGGCACGGTATGTGCTAGATAAGGGCAATTATAAGTAAGTATCGTCAAGAAGCCTTGACTTGTGTACGGTTAACTAATACCGTGGATGGATTATTTTATGAGCATTATGATTGTTATTTATTTCCATGCAACTTACTAAGCTTTATGCTTACGGCTTTTTCCATTGCCCTTCCTTCTTGTAGTATTGACAAGGTAACTCGAGGATCGTGGCCATAGGAGTTTGGAAGTCACACTATCGACAGCACTTTGGCATAACAATTTTAGACTTATTTTGAGTATGGCATGTATAGGACTTGAGTATTTTGTTAAGTTGTAATTATTAGTTAAAGTGTTGGCTATGTAAGTCAGTAAAAGTCATTTTGTAAATGGCCTTATGAGTTAGGCAAATACTTGACAAACTCTTTTGTTCAATGAAGATAAAATTCATGAAGTGTATGTCCCTTTAATCATCTTGTATGTTGGAAATGAGTTCTTAGACTTGCTTATGGGATAGGAATTGTATTATTTTGAGTAGAAATATGTATGTATGCATTCTAAGGTGGTAAGGGCTTGGTATATAGCCTGCTAATTGCCCACTTAGCTAGACACACGGGCGTGGGTCTAGACCATGTGGGAGGCACGGCTAGCACATGGGCGTGCACCCAGGCCGTGTGAAGTCTGCACTCTGTACTTGGGATTTGAATCAACACAAGGCTGGGGTACACGAGCATGTGTATAGGCCGTGTGGATAAGTCAGAATGCCAAGGTTTGGCACACGGGTTAGTGACACCGGCATGTCAAGGCCTTGTGAAATTAGCAGTGTCGACCACAGGTGGGAGACACGGACATGCCTTAGGGGCACACGGGCGTGTCCCTAGGCCTACACAGGCGTGTGGCCCTGTTTTATTAAAAAGTTTATCGAACTCATGAAAGTTCTCAGATAAATTTTGATACTTCTCGGAAGTATATTTAGGGCCTCCTAGGCCGGATATGTGTGAGCGATAGGGTTAAACGAAATTTTATAACCCTATTTTATATGTTTAAGCAAGATTAGCTATGTAATGCCTCGAACCCTGTTCCGGCTCGGATACAGGCAAGGGGGTTATAATAGCAGCCAATTCTAAGTCAGGCGTCAGATAATTCTTTTCATGCGGCTTTAATTGTCTGGAAGCATAAGCTATCACTTTGCCTTCTTGAATCAATACACAACCCAAACCGTTCAATGACACGTCGCTAAAAATCACAAACTCTTTACCCTAATCAAGTTGAACCAAAACTGGTTCCTTAGTTAACAATACTTTCAACTGTTCAAAACTCTGTTGACATTTCTCTAACCACTCGAATTTCACATCTTTCTGTAGCAATCTAGTCATTGGTGTAGCAATCATCGAGAATCCTTTAACAAAACATCGATAGTAGCTAGCTAATCCCAGAAAGCTTCTGACTTCAGATATATTTCTTGGTGGTTTCCAATCAACAACTACAGAAATCTTGCTCGGGTCAACTCGTATACCTTCCGCTGAATCAATATGTCCCAAAAATCCCACCTCTAAGAGCTAAAACTCGCATTTGCTAAATTTAGCAAACAGTTGCTTGTATCTCAAGGTTTGTAACACAATCCTCAAATGCTCGGCATGCTCAGACTCATCTCGTGAATAGATTAGAACGTCATTAATAAATACAACAACAAATCTGCCTAAATACGGTCTAAATATTTGATTCATCAAATCCATAAAAACTACAGGAGCATTAGTTAATCCAAAAGGCATAATAAAAAATTCATAATGCCCATACCTCGTTCTAAATGCAGTTTTCGGCACATCCGAATCTTTAACCCTCAACTGATAATAACCAGACCACAGATCAATTTTTGAAAACACTGTTGCTCCTTTCAACTGATCAAACAAATCATCAATTCTCCATAAAGGATACTTGTTCTTTATCGTAACCTTGTTGAACTGACGATAATTAATACATAGTCTCATCGATCCGTCTTTCTTCTTTACAAACAACACTGGTGCACCCTAGGGCGAAAAACTAGGTCGTACGAAACCTCTATCTGTTAACTCTTGCAGTTGAGCTTTCAATTCTTTCAATTCTATTGGAGCCATTCTATATGGAGCTATAGATATCGGCGATGTTCTTGGTACCAATTCAATGGTAAACTCGACCTTTCTGATCAGTGGTAACCCCGGTAGCTCTTCTATAAACACATTCGGATACTCACGGACAACTGACACTGATTCAATTTTTTATTCAGACACTTTTGTATCTAGTACATAAGCAAGGTAAGCTTCGCAACCTTTTCTCACACATCTCTGAGCTGACATAGATGAAATCACAACAGGCAATTAACTAGACTCATCTGATTCAATTCGATTGATTTCACTATTCTAACATTTTAATTCAATAGCCTTTCGTCTACAATTCACAACAGCATCATGTAGCATCAACCAATCCATACCCAGAATTACATCAAATTCATCAAACAGTAATAACATCAAATTTGCAGGAAAATAGTAACCCCTTGTCATTAAAGGACAGTTCTTGCAAACTTTATCAATTAGAACATATTTTCCTAAGGGGTTTGATACTTTAATCAAAAACTTAGTAGACTCAATAGGAAAACCCTTACTAGACACCAAATTCATACAGATATAAGAATGAGTCGATCCAGGATCAGTCAATGCAACTACATTAGTGTCATAGAGAAAATGTACTGGTGATAACATCTGGTGACGACGACTCTTTGCGAGCGCGAATAGCGTAAGCTCTACCTGGTGCTCTAGCCTCAGATCTCACAGTCGAATCTTTTGTCGCACTTTTACTACTAATCACATTTCCAGCACTTCGAGGTGGTCTACCCTTGGCAACTGTTTTACTCGGCCTTGAAGTCTGAAGATTATCTTTCCCAGATAACTGAGGACAATCACGAATAAAGTGTTTTTGGAAACCATATCTGAAATAGGCTTTATTGTTATTATTCATCCAACAAACTCCAAAAGGTTGTCGACCACATTGTTGACACTAGGGTTTATTGTTTCTCACACTACCAACACTCGATACCGATGTAGCTTGAGTTTTAGGAATTAAATATTGCTTTCCACGATCTCTGTTTGGATATCCTATTGAAGCATTCAAACGAGTATACAAATCTCTTAATTTCATTAACGAAGATTGATATGGTTTATTCATCGATCTTTTTCTCAAATCTCTAGACTCAAAATCTGCCTTTCTCTTTTCTTTGCCAAGTTCTTCGGCTTTACAGGCTCTATCAACAAGCACAACGAATTCTTTCAACTCTAGAATCCCAACTAACAATCTGGTATCCTCATTCAACCCATCTTCGAACCTTTTACACATAATGGCTTCGGTTGATACACATTCTCGAGCATATTTACTAAGCCTAACAAACTCTCGCTCGTATTCGGTTACAGACATACGGCCGTGTTTTAGTTCCAAAAAATCCTTTTGCTTTTGATCAATGAACCGTTGACTGATATATTTCTTTCTGAACTTAGCTTGAAAGAATTCCCAGGTGACCCTTTCACTCGGCACCACTGATATTAGAGTATTCCACCACTGATACGCGGTGTCCCTCAAAAGTGAAATGTCACATTTTAAACACTCATCTGGTGTGCACGAAAGCTCATTAAATACTCTGATAGTGTTTTCAAGCCAAAACTCGGCTCTCTCAGGATCGTCGTCGACAGTAGCTCTGAACTCTTCGACCCCGTATTTCTGGATCTTATCAACTAGATGCTTATTCAATCTTAAAAGTTCCACACCTTGAGGGACTACGGGAACTGGTTGGGGATTAGGTGGGGTTGAGGTTATTGAGCAGCCGAATTTGTTCGAACAAACTCTGTAAACCACTCGTTCATCAACTGGAAGAAGGCTTCTGTAGCCTCTCCTTCCTGGCTACCCGATACGGGTCTAAACTCCGATTGCGCGACTCTGTGAATGGAGGCTGGCACATTGCTTTCAACATCATTAGCTACAGCTTAATTGGGATCTATTTACTATACGAAAACACGATTTAAACTATCAGGAGATATCACACTATCACAGGTTATATATATGGCATGTATAGCTAGACTCTCACATACGCTACGTTAGTCCGAGAATCGACTAAACCGTAGCTCTAATACCAATAAATGTAATACCCCTCACCCGTAATTCAACGTTAAAATAGGGTTACAAAGTATTACCAGACATAAAAAATTAAACATTCATTTCACATACATTTTCAAATTTCATGCAATCATCATTCAAACTCAATCACATTGTCCCTAATACGAGTCTACAAGGCCCTAAACATGCTTTAGAAGTTGTTCGGGACTAAACCGATAGCTCAAGAACTTTT
Organism: Gossypium bickii; assembly: GCA_025503065.1. NCBI lineage: Eukaryota > Viridiplantae > Streptophyta > Magnoliopsida > Malvales > Malvaceae > Gossypium > Gossypium bickii. Next base: position 90,041,271 of record CP106711.1, read on the forward strand.
TAGAAAACTTAGAAAAAAATTTCAATAAACAGGGGACACAAGCTCGTGTGGCCCGACCGTGTATCTCACACGGCCAAAGACATGCCCGTGTCGTAAGCCGTACGAACATTCAAAATAATATCACATGGTCGTGTTTTAGCCTGTGTCTGACCCCGTGTAACTCTCTGACTTAGGTCACACGGCCAACACACACGCCTGTGTGCCCTAGAAATGGCCAACACGCCCGTGTGCTAGGCCGTGCCAAACCTGTAGAGTATACTGACTTATGCCACATGACCAAGTCACATGCTCATGTGCTAGGCTGTGTGAAGCATACTAACTTGATTTTTAACTCAACACCAGGGGACGCAAGGCCGTGCATCCTGACCATGTGTCACACGCAGCGGAGACACACACAAAAATAGGCTATTTGCCAAGCCATTTTGCCACCCAACTTTGTTTACACCTACATCAATCCATTTGGCACCAAAACATAGCATATGTAGGCATTCAAACCAATTAAATCAAGCATAACTCATGCTAACTCAATACCATTATCCATAATACACACAAGTCACAAAATAGATCATTCCATTTATACCAAATTCACATATACAGTTCAACTAATTAAACACTTTCAAACATGTATCATTATACTTAAACTCACAAGCATATATCTTCTCCAATATCAACCATTTGACATCCACCATACCTATAATCCACAATCATCATATATCCATCAATAAAAACTCACAATATAAGCTATACACACATATATGGACACAACCAAACCAACCAATTAAGCCAACTCACATGGCTATATACAAAACCAAACTCTTAATATTTACAAGCCATTTCAAATGACTAAATTCATTAACAACACATACACTAAAATAACCAAAGTTCCTATACATGCCATATACTCAAAATATTTAAATTCAAATGTACCAAGATGATAGTTGGATAGTGTGATGAAGTCTCGGACGATTCTCGAATCCGAGCTAGCTTTGAAATCACTATAAAACACAGAAAAGTAAACAATGTACGCTATAAAGCTTAGTAAGCTCGTATGAAGATAATAATAAAAAATCACCATTTAATTTACCATTTAAAATATGCATATAACATACCACAAAATAATTAATCACAATGTTAACATGTATTCAATCATCTATATATTCAATCATCTATATAACCATGAGCTCACTTCTTTCATATGTTTGATGCATATACAGTTTCCGTACATACCTGTACTGATACGTATCTATTCTCACCATTTCATATCTTCAATATACCCATTGAACCATTTGGAATAATACAGGATACTCGAGAATCTCGCACCTTAAGTGCCAATATATATAGCCGAAGCTATCTCAATCAATCTTGCACCGAAGTGCCAATACATAGCTGAAGCTATCTCAATATCATATCTCAATAATGCTCACTCTCGAGCTATCAACAGGTCTGCTCACACAAGCTGATGGTCATGATGTAGCTATACGGTGCTGCTCACACAAGCTAACGAGAATCCGCAACACATGTTGGATAACTCAGCCACCAGTAGGACGTTCGGACCAACACCCAAAACAATAATAACCCCTAATGACATGTCATCCGTATCCTAATCTATTCCTAAGGTTCAACCGGTATTTCTCACTTGCCGATTTATCGTCAAACTTGTCCGTAGAGTCGTACTCACAATTTTATGCAATACCAAAGTGTTTAAAATACAATTAAACAAAGCTTATCACATACGAACTTACCTCAGATGCAAAAACGGTGAAATAAATCGATTAATCCAAAACCTTGTTCTTTCCCTGATCTAAGCCTGTATTTCACTTTTCTTGATCTAAATGTAATCAATATTAACTTATTTAATAATCTCTCTATTCAGTTTAGTCCAAAATACATTTTAAAGCCACTTTACACTTTTACCCCAAATATTTCACTTTTTTTTTATAATTTAGTCCTTATGTCATAAAATCACAAATTCATGCAATTCAACCACAACACATGCTAGCAGAATTTAAATTTGCTCCCTAGCAATCCATATCTTTCATTTATTTCACAATTTAACCCCAGAAATTACACATTTCACAATTTAACCCCTATTTGACAATGTTGTCAAAAATCACTTTACAATTGTTGTTTATTTAACGACAAGCATGCATTTTCTACCATTAAACATCAAAACACACATAGATTCATCAATGGAAAAACCCTAAACCTTTAACAGTTTTGTAAAATAGTCCCTGGGCTAGCTAGATTAAGCTGCAACGATCTCAAAAATATAAAAATCATTAAAAACGGGACAAAAACGAACTTACAATTAAGCTTGCAAGTGACTGAAGCTTCAAACCTTATATGGCTTTTCCAACTTGAATTTTCGGTGGAATAAAAATATAAAGAAGATGATAGCTTAGATTAGTTGATTTTACTTTAATTTTATTTATTAAATTACATTTTTAACCTTTAATGAACCGCTCTCATGCATGGATAACATCGATTTTGTTCATGAAAAAATTAGTAACCTTAAGACATGGTTCACAATCAAATAAACTGGAAATCAAACAGAATAAAATATCCAATCTTGAATTAACAATGTCAGATTCACGAAATCATAAATAAATCTAAAACCAATAACAATATTCCTATCGCCTTTAACCCATGTTCGTCGATATCTGCTCAGAAACGTCTTTGCCCAATCATCAACCTCGCCTACGCTATTCGTGACTTACTTACCTAGGAAGGAGTAAGAAAGGAGTGGGTGAGTTCCTTGAGAACTCAGTGAATAATCAAAAACCATTAGGTTATGCTTAAAATAGTGTTTGAAAACTCATTAGCCTTTTCTTAAAACATTATTAGCAAGGCTCGCCTCAAAATCGCAGGACCTATTTTGTTTATCAAAAACCTTTTAAAAACTAAGTCTAGGCTTGCCCTAAAATCATGAAGCCATCTTTCACTTTTCAAGAAAAACCTTTTCCTTAAACAAGGTCTGCCTTAGCTTGCAAGACCAGTTCACACTTACGAGTAGAGTCTGCCTTAGGTCGCAAGACTAGCTCGTGCTTCACTGATACACAGCTTATCATTAAGCTCACGGGAGCTTCGCTGATACATAACTTATCCATAAGCTCACAAAGGGAGCTTTACTGATACACACCTAATCCATAAGTTCACGAGGGGAGCTTCGCTGATACACAACTTATAAAACCATTTCTGAAAACATTCTTTAATACCTTAGCTTGCATGGGATCTCACAAAAAGCTGTGCTTTAAAAATCATATTTTCAAATCGTATTTGAAAATATATTAGTATAAACTGAACAATATGGCAGTTAACATACTCCAAATAATTCCAGGCCACTCACCGGAAAACGAAGAAACTTAAACGAGTTTAGCTTTGCCTTTATCCTTGCTGGAAGACGGTCCGATTGGTTCACAACAACATACACACTTATTATTTAAGCAGAATAAGACATATAGAATTCATGCAATGTGAACCTAGACAATCACACTCAACAAGACAGAGACTTACCCTGATGGCTACGATCTGAACTTAGAACATATACTTTGATGGAAAAATATTCAGTGAATAATTCACAGAATTAAATGTCGTATTTATAAACCTAAGAGTCCTGATAATCTTTAGATACCCTATTTAACTTAGGAAAGTTGTTACTTATACGTAAAGTATTCCTAGATTCACTAAATCTTTATTTCCTAATTCGAGTCTAATTGTATCTTTGACCGATGAACCCTAGTTCGTAGCAAGACTGGTGAACCCCTGCTCACCAAACAGTTTGGTGAACACCAGCTCGCCAACACATTTAGCCACCCTACCTCATAGAGAACTGGCAAACCCAACTTGGTAATAGATCTGGCAAACCCCTTACCACATCTTTAGGCATACACTACTACTGGCGAATCCCTTACTGATTTTCTGTTGTCGAACCCCCAACTCACCTAAACCTTAGCCTGACTCTTGACGAATACCTAGTTCGCTAGAACAGTAGTGAACCCTTCACTTGCGAGACCAAAACTTCCAAGCTCGTCTGCGAGGTGTGACAATTGGTTATTGGACTTTTTGTGAAAACCAAGTCTATACAATAACTCTCATATGATAAGGTCTTATTATGACGAAGACATGTTAAGTTTTACAGCTTACTTAAATACTAAATGCATGAGATAGATAATTTTATCAACTTTTTAGTAGATAATAATAATTTTCGTGTTTTGCTCTTCTAAAAACTGATATTTCAAAATATATAAATAAATTAATTTTTAAAGCAAAACAAATCAATAATTTTTATTTATGTCATTTTTCTAAAATAGGCTTCATCCTATTATCACTCTAATTTTTTTTTTCAATTTAGTCATTCTAAATAAGATAATTGTGTGAATCAGTCTAGGTGGTTCAAATTTTTTTTCTTTTAACATATTAATGATGTGGCATATTGAGTGACTAATACGTGTCAAGAACCTCCTTACAATAATTCAAAACTTTTTACTATAAAATTTATATAAATGTATTTAAATTTTATTTAAAAGTCAATAAAAAAAAACACATGTTCACTTAATGAGTTAACAATTTATTAAAAAGAAAATAAATTTTAATAACTATGATTAATTCGCAGAGTTATTTTATTTAACTTGATTAAATGGTTTTAAGTAAACAAAATAATAGACAGCCTATTTTAGAGTATATTATTGTAGTTTACCCAAAAAAAAAGTAATAAAATCTAGCAACATATTGGTAATATTATATATACCTAGTGGAGCACTCGAGCTGACCAAGTCTACTTTTCGAACTCCATACTCTCTCATTCGCTCCATTGAAGATCAATTGGCGGCTCAACTCATCTTTTCTCTCCCCTTTTGCTCGATTCTTACATTTTTATATCTTCTTGTTCTCAAGGTGAGTCTTCTTTATCTGACTCTTTTTCGATTGTTTCTAGGGTTTTGTCACTAGTCTTTGTTTACAGAACTTCGGGTTAAATTTTACAAGGCAGACTAGTTAGGGTTCTTTTAGGGTTCCATTAGCTCTCTTGATTAATGGATCTCTGTTGATATCTGGGGTTTCTTTGGGTTTGACCTTGGAAGTTCTTTTTAATTTTTTTTACCGTTTTCTAGTAAGGAACTTTTAGGGTGGTTATAGTTGATTGAGTTGTTGAATTATTCTGAATGTTGAAAATCCTTGATGGATTTTTTCCTTTTCTTGTTTGTTTTTCAAGCAATTGAGTTCTTGTGCAGTGTGTGCTAAATAATTTTCTCTTTCTTGTGATTGTATATTCTGTTTTAGAATGAAAGAGTTAGAAGCAAATAGGAAACAGTTGATGGAGTGGATATTTGCGTAAAAATATGAGAATAAAGTCTAGCAACTTGCTATTATAGTTATTTTGCGCAGATTGTAACCTCATACCTTTTTCTTTGTTTCTTAGTTAGGAGATTGGATTATTAAACTCTAAGCTTAAACTAACTGATATTCTACTCTTTCAGATAGCTATTTACTCAATCTTACTGAGGGGTCTTTTGCGCTAAATGTTTTGCTATGGAAAGAAAAAATAGTAGGACTACTGGGCATTGCAGCTGACTAGCAACATTGCCATCATGTTGAACTTTATAGGTTTTTCAGAAATTTTTGTTAAAATATCATGTGTTATACCAGTGAAAAATCTTTATTATATATTAAGCCTTTGACTAAGTTGGTGTCACGAGTCAATCGGGCACCAACACAATTGAATGACTAAAGTACCATTGCTTTACAAAGTAAATTATATTATTTAGATATGGTTTTTAACATCTTTACTTCACCATTTCAACCAAAGCTTCAATTGTTTTCTATATCAGTTTTTTATAAATATATTTGTTACATAATTTGGTTTTTCACCCACTTCGTGGGTGTGCCATAATCAATTATATTTTAAAATTTTATATAGTTGTGATAGTTGTGGACTATCTTTTCGTTGTTTGAATGGTATTTAGGCACCTATTGATTTGGGTAGTTAACAATATTTCCTATTGGGGTTTGTGATGTCTGTTTGCATTTGTCTTTATTACGTTTTATTTCCATTCCTAGACAACATGAGTTGGAATTCAGGTTAGATAGTCCTGTGAATGCTATAGTTCTATGTTTCTCATGGGAGTACATTTGCCAGGGTTCTAATATCAGACATAATTTTGCTGCAGTACTTCTTACAAGGTCAGTGGTTGGAGGAATTAGCAAGTGCATTCCATAACTGATGCAATTGTTTTTGCAAAGGAATTCCTTCCTTAAGTGACATATTGGATATGAACCCATATTATGCATTTATAGCAGTTTGTTTAGTGGAGAGTGCCAAAGATTTCGACATGGCATATAAAAATCTAGATCATAATTCAAGAATAAAGAGTTTCTCAATCTTTGGATGTTGTTTTGATGAATCCTTTTGATGTTCAATATCATTGTCATTGTGAAGTGAAGGATGGGTTTGGAAGGAAGATGTTGCTTCTATGCATGAAATGGCTAAAGATTGTGGTTTGGTTGGTTGGAACAAATTTTTAGAAGTACGTAACTTGAATGTACTTCTCTACGTGATATAAAGCTGAGAAATTATATAAGATAGTGGTCATTTCTGTATAACAGGAAGTTCCAGATGATTTATGTGTTGAATTGGAGATTTTACATGGAAGTGGCTTGTTTTACCGTCATAATTCAAATTTGACTTATGTCCCAAAATTTAAAATTAGTTTTCTTCATTATGAGAATTGCTATATTTATGTATTAGGATTATACAAATTTTGTGTTTTAGTGGTATTGTTAAGAGCAATTAGAGTTCATGTCTTTATGGGTGTATGGTTTTCGATATTTAGAATTCTTTGACTGTATTGATTAAATTTACGCCCAGTCATGCAAGTATACTTACTAAATTTGAGGATATTCAATGCCTAATGATGTTGAGGCATAGGTCATTGGCTACTAGAGCTTTCTGCTACTGCAATATGCACTTATCTCTTTGTACCTGCACATACCACATGGATTCTTAACAATTCATGAAGGTGCTAATGGAGCTTTCGGTCATTATTTGTATTTGACCTTTAGACTTGTGCAACTGCTTCATGTTCTGCATTATGGAAAATTTAATCTCACCAATTTTTGGTTAGATATTTTTATTAGACTCTTGGATGAGTTGAAGAGTTTTTAAATTTTATTTATTTATTTTTTTGGTGTGGGCACAATATGAGTGCATCTTTCTTCATTTTGGATGTTCTCTCCTTTACTTGGTTACTGCAAAATAATGCTTTAGTCTATTCTCTACATGTTTCATATATAAGTATAGCAATTTTTGCTGAATTTTACTATATTCATCACATCTTTCACTTTTCTTTAACATATGCTGGGTGAAAATGCTCTTGCCTCATTTTGAAGTTAAAGTGCATATATGACTTTGGAGGGGGGGTGCACTATGGTCTAATGAAAGCTTTATGAGATGTGTAAATTACATTTTAAGGAAGGCTTGATAGTATTTGCTATCATGCATTTTAAAGTGGTGGCACTTGAGATCTAGTGTATTAACTTTAAGCCATGCTATGCCCAGTAAGTTGTTCTACTATGACATAATCTTTTACTTAGGATGAATCATGTATTACTAACATTTCCTTGGAAGGGATTGAGAAGTTATAAGCACTATTTTCTGAATCTTCTATGTTGAAAATGTTAGGGTGTGTTTGGCTAGCTGAATCTTACATTATGGCCCGTAATGTTACATTCCGGAATAATATTATGGTGCTTGAATTTTCAACATTTCGGTTATCTTGTAATCTCACATTCTTAAATAGTGTCAGTATGCTCTAATAGAGGGTGTAATCTCACTATCACATATTCCTTAGGTAATCTTAAATTACGTATGTAATCTTAAATTTTGGACTGATTTACTGTCTTTTTTATTATTATTTTAATTAGTTTAGACCTTTTTTCCAAATAAAATTTATGTTTAATTAAAAACAAAAAACTCTCTTTCCCTTAACAGTGAAACAATAGACACCATAATATAAAAATATTGAATTTTAATCAATTTATTAAATTGTACTTTTAAGTAATATTATATTTTGTGAACTAAACTCCTGAATCTTAGATTTCATCCAAATGAACCAAACAAGTCAATGTAACATACTGTACATTCCACCCTGTAATCTTACATTCCCGTAATCCTATTACGAAACACAATCTTACATTGCTTAAACCAAATGCCCTCTTAATGTGTTCCGCAAAGATGTTTTGCAGTTCGTTAATATGAAACATCATTTCATAGAGATATATCCTTAATGTAGTTTGTATGTGCAACATGAAGGATGATACAACAAAAGTTGCTTCAACTCTTTGTCTATTATTCTATAGCTTTTTATTTTTTACTCTTTTCCTAACTGGAATTAGTTATGTGCGATATGCATGCTAGTTTTCAGCTAAATTGAATATTTATAACAATTTGATTGATAAAATTGCTTTTTGTTCATGTTAATAAATGTATTTGGTAAACCTTTTATGATTATAGTACTAAGTAAGATTATTGATTGAATAGAGATCAACTGTATAAAAAAGGTCTAAACACTGATAATATTTGTGCAATTGATAACCTATATCAGTATAAGAAACCAGAAACCTTAATGTACACTGTTGAAACTTTTGTATGGTTTTACATTTCGCTGTTTTGACTATTAGCTTCCATGGTTTATTCACACAAAATATGTGTCAGCTTTTAAGTTAATTTTGGTTTGTAGCACTTCAAATTGGTGAACTTCGTGCATGGCTTAAAAAGATTTAAGTCTTGCATGGTCAACTTAAAACAGGACATCAAATTTGATAGTTGATTATTAGATTGTAAGGGTTGTTATATACACTTAAAAAAAATTTGCATGCACAAAGAAAAAAATTTACTTTTACAAATAAAATACTAGTTTATAGGGGAATGTTTTTCTGATGCTTTTGTGTGAAAACTCAACCTGGCTTGACTGTAAGCTTGATTTCTAGATCCAGATACCTAATGTAACTTTGAGCATATATATATATTGCGTAGATTACGTCTTTGGTTCAGGCCTCAGATGCAGAGACTCCTACCAGGAGCCGGAATTAAATTTACTCTCATGTGTTAGGAGCAATTTGGTATAGCATTTTATCTTATTCTATCATTGAGTAGCAGTTTCCCTAGGCAAAATAGTCTTGCAGAAATCAAACAGTGAAATTGAGCAGAATCTAGTTTCAAACAGTATATTAATGCTGTACGCTAGTGCTTGCAATTATAACTGCACGTTTACTTCTGAATGTGGGATATCTTTATTTTTGTGTTCGTATCTTGATTTTTGTTACTTTGAAATTTGGAATCTGTTTAATGGAATCAGGTTTTTGCCCCCTAGGGAATTAAATCTCGCAGCAGAGTGGACATGAGATTGATTGGCATGTAATTGGATCCTGAATTAAATCAATGGTTGTCATGAGACATATGGAGGGTGGCAGTTTATTAATGTCTTAATTTTGTACTTCCAGATCATACTGCATAGATAAGAATTCCTGTTACTGGTGAGATGAGTGGAAGCCGAAAACGTGGTTCTAAGTGGAATTCAAAAGAGGAACAACAATATTCTCTTGAAAATGTACGAGATAAAGCTTGGTCTGCGAAAGGCAGTGCGCCTTTTCATGATAGAGAATCAGAACATGGATATTTCTCTGCAGAGGTTGGTAGGAAAGACAAGTGGTCTGTTGTCGGAGTCAGTGACATGATGAAATCTAAGCATGGAATGCCTTCAAGGGAATCTTTACATGGAAGCAGAGTTGGCGAAAAGGATGATAACAGTGACTTTGTTAAAAATTGGAAAACTACAACTCCATGGGATGGGGATGAGACTTACAGCATGAAAATGTCACCTGGTCTTGATGATTGGAGGCTTAAAAAACGCCACAGCTCTCCTAAAGGTGATTGGAATGGGTCTCACAGGTTGGATTGTCTACTCTGTTTATCCTTGGTTATTATCTTCTTTTGATGGTATCCTGGTTGTTAGTATAGCATTCGTAAAATCTGACTCCATGAGATCAGTATGTAATAATTCTTCAATGTTCCGTATGAAAATTAAAATCACATACTTATTATTTCTCTTTTGCATTTTCATTTTATGTTGAAAATGTTTCTCTACACAAAATATATTATTTTTTCCCAGTTTGTGATTTCCCCCTTGTTGGTTATCTTAAAATCTTTTTTGTTACTGAGGTTGCATCTCACCGTAATTCTTTGAACACAATGGTTTAGGACACTCTTAAGTAGCTTGGATAAACGATTCTGTTTTCTTCATCTTTCTGCTTGCGTCTCATCTTTCTATCGAATAATATTGATTTTTAATTTGTCTCCTAATCTTAGTTTTACCCTCAGAAGCAGGAGTAGGAGCTGGAGCAGAAGTCGAAGTAGAAGCAGGAGCCGGAGTCCAGTTCGTAGCGTTCGGTGGCAATCAGGATTACATGAGAGAACCAGAAACAGATCTGGAGTGTCAACTCAATTATGTAAAGATTTTATGGCTGGTAGATGCAGGAGAGGAAGTCAGTGTCACTTTCTTCACCAAGATATTCAAAGTCGTGAGGATGGTTGGGATAATAGACAAAAGAGAGCTGGTGTTTCAAAATATATCACTCACGATGATTGTAAAGATTACCTTGTTAAGAGTGGAAGATCTACTGATTGCTGCACTGATTATCTGAAAGGTAACTGCCGCAGGGGTGCATCATGTAGGTTTGCTCATGATGGTGCTACTGATGGCTTCAGTAGAAGAACAACGAATGAGATAAGTAGTGAAAGGGAAAATACCAAGCGGAACAGAATTAGAACTCCAGATTGTGATGGTGAGCGTGAAGCTCGTCGAAGCAGTGATATTCCTTGCAAATTCTTTGCTTCTGGAAATTGTCATAATGGAAAATATTGTAGGTTTTCTCATCATGGTCAGGCACGTGCAAGTCCTGATAGAAGGTCACGTGGTGATAGAGGTGTATGGTGTCCAAGTTCCATTAATGTGGATAGATTGCAGGATGGTCCAACATTGCGAGATACAGATGCTTCATTCAATGTGAATAAATCTTGGAATGCTCCTGAAAGAAGTGATGCTAATGTGATAAATGAAGCTGAGATATCCTGGACTGGTCCAAAATGGAGTGATCTTGATGCTTCAAATGATGCAAACAACTCATGGACTGGTTCAAAATGGAGTGATGCTGAGGCTTCAAATGATGTGAGCAACTCATGGACTGGTTCAAAATGGAGTGATACAGGTGCCTACTTGGGGGCTACAAAGTTCAGCAAGGACACAATTGGAAAAAAGGGTGCCTCTGAACCAAGATTCTCTAACTGGTCCATGGATGAGAGATGGCAGCACAACTATGATGTCAGTGGAAAGAACATTGAGGCTGATGTGCAGTATAAAACAGTTGATATTGACAAGGATGAACAAACTCCGAGGAAGATAGAAAATTCTGGTGTTAATATTGACGTATCTGAACCAAAAGGTGCTGAAGAGTCGCTTGGTGATATGGAAATGTCCCCTGAGTGGAATTACAAGATACAGTCTTCTGTTAAAAAGGAACTCACTCATGGTTCAAAACCAGCTCTTGTCGAAACACTTTTACATTCTCAAGAAAGGAATATAACTGAAGAGGCCTCAGGTCAGGTACATGATGGGCTTGCAGCTTTGCAGCCAATGTTAACTGAGAAATCTAACGTTCACCAGGACCACCTGATGAGGTGCAGCAGTGGTGTAGCACTGCCATGTGTCAGCAATGCTCTTAACACAACTTCCAATTCACACATTGTTCTAAATTTTTCTATCAACAACACGCCATTGCCAAGCTTTGACCAGCCTGGGCCAAGTCCTAGTACTTCACCTTGTTCAAACTTAAATGCAGTTGGACAAAGTCAAGTGACAATCCCTTCTAATGAAGTGACTATGGAAGATGCCCAAAACGGCCTGCTGTTTCAAGAGGAGAAAAGAAGCAATGAACTAAATATTGGGGATGCAAATGTATTACATGGTAATTCTGGATCTAAGTCAACTCAGACTATGGTAAGCAATGAGCAGCTCACCCAACTTACCAATCTTTCAGCCTCTCTAGCTCAGTTGTTTGGAAAGGGGCAGCAACTTCCATTACTTCATGCTGCTCTTAATGCCCATAATGGAATGCAGGTGACGTCTATTGCAAACTCTGGAGGTCATATTGAGCCAGATTCCATGCCAAGTCTACAGCCAGATCAAGACATTACTTTCCCAAAACAATATGACCCTATATCTGACAGTATTGAGCCTGCCAAGAAGCAGGGCACAGATACGAAGCCTTTGGGGTTTTCAATACAGCCTGTTGCAGAGAAAAATACTGATGGCCAACCTGAACTATCGGCTAATAAGTTGTTACCTTCATCTCTTTTGTGTAGTAATAATGATGATGATTATCATAATGATCTCAGTTCCAGAAGAGAGCCTGATTTTGATAGCCATAAGCCAAATCAGCTGGAGCCTGTTGCAAGTTCCGAGGCAAAGAAGAAAAATGGAGGAGTTGCGGAAACCAAGAAAGTTGAAGGGGAGAATGGCCCATCAGAGAGTGGAGATGCTGATGACAAGACTGATGAGGCCAAGAAGAACAAGGATAGTAAGGGAATTCGTGCATTTAAATTTGCACTCGTTGAGTTTGTCAAGGATCTCCTCAAACCGACATGGAAGGAAGGTCAAATTGGCAAAGAGGCTTACAAAAACATTGTGAAGAAGGTTGTTGACAAAGTGATTGCTACAGTTCAAGGGACTAATATTCCGCAAACACCTGAAAAAATTGATCAATATCTGTTATTTTCAAAACCAAAGCTTAGCAAACTTGTACAGGTGAGTACAGCTTTCTTTTAAATTGAAATGTTTAGAGTTTTTTTTTTTTTTTTTTTTTTTTTTTTAGGGGTTGGGGTGGGGAAAGAGCATAAGGCCTTTCCATTGTTGTCTTTTCCCTTTTGCTCAGCATTTTGTTTCCGTCTTTCATTTTAGCCATCATGTGTCTGTTTTGTGTGATTAGTTATCACCCAATGACTCGCTAATAGCCAGGGACCTTCAATGTGCTTATTGTTAGATAAGTATAAACTCATTGAAAGATTTCCAATGTCCATGGTTGAAGTTGGTAGAAATGCTTTTCATAATTTGAATATTTCATCTTAAGACTGTTCCATTTTATGCATAACATGCTGAGCTTACAAATTTTTATTCTGTTGCAGGCATATGTGGAAAAGTTTCAGAAGAGCTAAAAGAAATAGGGATGGTTATGTCTTTTTGTGCTATTATTTTTACAGTTATCCAGGCTATTACATCTTTTGTCATTTGTCCCCTTTCTTTATCTAGTTTCGGCACCTCTGAAAAATGCTAACCTTTTCAATTGATATTTATGTGTTTTATTCCTTGGAAGTAGGGTTAAGTAGTGACTTTTAACTCTGTAGATATTTTGTTGCTTCTGTTTTAGAAGTTTAACATATGATATTGGCACTTCTGCATGTGTGACCACTTTGTACCAGTTGTGATGATTCAAAATCTAGTGCCTGAAACAGTTTGTTTACTCGTTTTAGCATTGTGCTTGTGTCTAGGCTGGTATGTGCTAAGTTAGATGTTTAGACAATTTTGAAACTTAGCTCTTAATCTTAATGGTGTTTGGCATTTATAGTTTGTCCCCTGTTGGGATGTGCATGCATTCTCAGTGCTCCACTATTCACTACATATGCGCCATGCAATTTCCTGCCATTTTTTACCGTAAAGCATAAAAAACATAGTTGTAATTTTTCTAATTAACAGAAGCTGTCATTGCCCTTGCGTTTATGCAGTGCTTTTCTTGTTCCTTTCCATTCCAAACAAACAGTGCAAGGATTCTTTCAACGGTCTCATAGAAGGTTGGAATTGGTTATATCTAATACAGCGTTCTTGCCAGTAGCGGCTATTGAAATTTGATGGCCAGAACTGCTACCAAATGAGTGAATTAATGCGAATGGGATAAAAGAATTCATACTATTAGAGCAGAGCAAGCACTGCGCGTAACTGTTATGTTTTTTTTCTTTAAACAGAAAACATTTCTTTGTGTGTGTGTTTAATGAATGAAAACAACAAATTTCAAGGAATAAGCGGAATAAGATCGCATAGTAAGAAGAAATAACCCGCAAATTCGGTAAAAAAAAAATGGTTGATTTTGCAGGTTTCCGCCTACTTTTCACTTTAGGCGCCAAAAATTCTACAAACGGACGAAAAATTCAACTTCGAACACTTAGAAGCTTAGGTCTAATATTAAATGATGCCCTAATATTAAAGGTATGTTTGGCTCATTGTAATGAAATAGGGTTGTAATTGAATAGAGCTGTAATGGAATAAAGCTGTAATCAGTAATTTAACTGTTTGGTTGAATAGAATGGAATGGAATAGAACTGTAATAGTATTCTTGTGTTTAGTTGAATGGAATAATGTTGTAATAGCATAAGGAAAAAAATTAAAATGATCAGAATGCTCTTAGCAGAATTTTTTTTTAATACAATAATTATTAAATATAATTTAATAAAAAAATATAAAGTAATAACATTCTTAATATAATTATGATTATATGAATTTAAAAGAATCGAAATATGTAATACTATGAAAAATATATAATCTACTTTATTATTTTTAAACTGCAATACATATTTAATGTGCTAAAATATCATTAGTGAAACAAATAATTTAACTATTCTACAATAAAAAAAAATATTAGAAGTAATAAATAACTTCAGAATTATATTTCACATCCAAGCATAATATTCATATATTAACCAAAAGTTACATGATTTCATTAGTTTATATGTCATAATCCATATGTTTTAAAATTTTACAACATCAAAAAGTTACATTGTAATGACATTCTATCATGTCATTATACCATCCAAATATTACAAACACAAAAAGTTACCAAAATATCATTAACACAACCATGATTTTTAATGGTCAGCAAGAAATCTTCTGACCCATTCCAATCGCACAGCAGAAGGTAAACTAAAGAAAATAAGCATTTGCGTTGGATGATCTGGAATTTTGCTCAATGCTCGAAAGCGCTCATCCTTAGTTAAACCTTCCACTTCACATAATGTTGGATATAATTTCAGAGCACTTTCTTGAATGGTCATTTCTGACTTTTGTTGAATTAGCACTTCAGAAGCAATACTAAAACAGTTCATATATTTTCTGCCAATAAAGTGGCAGCATCATTAAATGAAGTAGAAGAATCACTTGCATTAGAAATCTTTTTTTTCTTCTTTGAAAATGTGGAATCACCTTGGTTTCTACCTGGTTGTGGTTGTGTAGCTGAAAGATCCATATTATCCAAAGAAACATCAGCTTCGCATTCATGGAAATCGTTTCTTTCTTCATGAGTATTTTAGTAGTCACATCCTCAACATCTATTTCTTCAATAATATCAGCGGTTGTTTGAGCATCTTTCCCAATGGCTCGATCTTTTGCGTAGATGACAGTAAGTTGGTCATAATAAAGGAAACTCCGATGTTTGAATTGAGCGGCTTCTTTATGACTCTATAAAAAAAAAGAAATTCATATTAGATATAAGTTTGGTCAAAATAAGATAATAAATACTTGAAATAATTCTTACTTTTATATATGAATTCCACACCGCATCTTCAGCAACAACAAGCTGCCTATGCTCATCCCAACCAAAGCCGCTATTGTTTTTTCCACTAAGCATGTCATAAATGATTGACCAATCCCTTTTCAATGTCCTAATCCTCGATTCAAGATTAGGTTTAGCCTTCAACATGGCATGGGGTAAAACTTTTTCTAACATTTTTTTCCAACTCATTTAAATAACCGATTTTGAATCTCGTATATGCATTAAAGGTTCCAACATTGTGCAAGTCGACCATACAATCAACCAACGCAGCATCTTCTTCTGGAACCCATTTCCTTTTGGTTCCTCAAGAATTTTGGGAAGAAGCACTTGATTGTGAAAAACCTGACATAATTATCTTAAGAAAAAAAGCGAAAATTAAAATTAAGTTCAATATTATGCATCAAAAGATCAACACTTTATAAAATTATAACACATGATGAATCAAAAGAAAATAAATTATCATTCAACAAGTCTAGTACAATACAAAAAAATAATTCAAACACCACCAAAGTTTCATAAACTAGATACATGAAATAACATAAACAACTTAACATTTACCATTTTTACCCTAAACCAAACTAATTTCTAGATGTTTGCCATTCATCAAACATTTTGTTGGCTAGTTCCATCCTCCAAGTAGCCTATGCATCCGATGGATGAATATTTACGATATTCGGTTCATCATCATCTATCACATTAGTAGGTAATCCTTTTTCCAACTCCGCTTCAATAGGATCAAGACTCATATAGGTTCGAATAAAATTATGGAGCAAACAACATGCAATAATGATTCTATTGTGCACCTTCACAGGATAGAATGATGGACTCCTAAGTATTCCCTATCTAAGTTTTAATAACCCAAAACATCTTTCAATAACATTACGCACTGAAGCATGTTTCATATTGAAAAATTCTTCCGGAGTACTTGGCTGATAATCCTGACACCACTCATTCAAATGATATCTTTGTCCTCTAAAAGGCGCAAGAAATCTCTCACAATTTGTGTATCCAGCATCAACTAGATAATAACAACCTATAAAAAGAAACTATTTGTCATAGTTAATTTCTCAAAAAAGTATGATATTAAAAATTAATTCAAATTCCTCTAATTTTACACTTTACCATGAGGAACTTTTAGTCCATGTCTCCTACTAATGGCATCTCGAAGAACTCGTCCATCAGCAACAGAACCTTCCCAACCAGGAAGAAGATAAAAAAAATGCATATCAGGTGTACAAACACCTAACATATTTGTTGCTATGTCATCTTTTCGCGTTCGATATCTAGATTTATCAACTGTTGGAACCCTAATTTTTATGTGGGTTCCATCTAAAGCACCTAAGTAATTCTACATCACATGTATAAAACCTCGAGTTAAGATACTATATTTAAATCTAAATAGACTAAATTATGTACGAGCTATATATAGAATCCACTCCAATACCTTGAACCATTTCCACCTTGGGTCGGTAAAATTAGCTGTAATTGACTCTGTCTTTTTAAATAACACATCTTGTAAGCGTATGATAGCATTTAAAATATTGTGAAATGATCTGCTAACGGTTTCCCCAGACCTATTAAAGTGATGCTTGATAACTCTATTTTTAAGGTGATGAGAAATGATATGTAAAAACATTGCCACTTGCTCATCAACAAGCATGTTCCTTGACGACTTCAATCCCCCTAAAGTTGGTAACATCTCACATAGTTTAAAAAAGGTAATTCTATTCATCCTATCTTGTTCAATACAAGTCTCGTCACTAGCATATACAAGTCTTTTCACATAATCTCATTTTGCATAAAAATTTAAAATATAGGATCTAATCCTTGGTCTATAAGTATGTAGGCTATGGATGACACTCAATGCAACTAAAACCCAACTTGAAACTGTACACATTTGCAACCATATTGTAATAGCAAGACCAATTCTTTTACGCCTCACTTTGTACAATTAAAGGTAGACGAGCCATTACTGCAAGATATTCAAGTGGTACATATCTTCAAATCGTAGTAAAAGGGTCACATTTCTCCAATACTAATTTCAATAACGGTAAAATAAAATCAAAGAATTTAATTGCCAAATAATTTACAGTGATCCAGTGAATACAAGATGCTCAACCCCGGGTGGAGGAAGCAATCAAACAAGCCAGATAAGAAGAAGAATCAATAACAACCTGTCAAAGAAAAATGTACCATACATATTAAGAATATTTACAAAGCACAAAATAGAAATTACAACCTTTCAAAGATGTTTACAATAACTTATTACAATGAGGTAAAAATAATTGCGACAAAAGAGATTTGCAGACACTATTTGTAGTTTATTAGTATTACAAAAAGACAGGCAAAAGGAAACATTTTGTTTATTAGCATAGATCATTTTTATTTACACGAGAGCTTAAATCAATATCTAATGACATACTTGAGTTAATATTAAATGTTTTAATAGAATCAAAAAGGGGAAATGAAATAAGTAAATAAACCCAATTGTATTTTTATTATGTTTTAAAATGATTTAAAAAAAGTAATCAATCTGTATCCAACTATTGTTACAGAGAAGAAAATTGGGGAAACATTAATTAATGAATAATGATAATGGAGATGTTTCCTTTAGAGCTTTGGTACCCAATTGTTGAATATGATCTGCCTAAGCACCACTTAATAAGCATACTTGATACACATGCAATGATGCTCATTTTTGTTATTTATTTTATATTTAATGCACTCCATTACCATATATATATAGTTTTAGTGCCACCATTTCCTTACCATTTATACCTGTAACTCAATATAAACCAAAGAAAAAGAAAATCTTTCCAGTACAATGATATACTAAACTTCAATTTAGTTGGTATTAAGTACATGCACATTTTTACTCGGATTTAAAATTTTGAGTGAATTATAAATAGAGATAGACATTATATTCAAATAAATAAGTTCAATAATCTTTTTTTTTAAAGTAAAATAAATCAATTCATCTATATTTAAAAATAATTGGTAAAAAACTTCTCTAGTCCATTTCTATTTTTATATTGAGCAAGTTGATCCCTTTAAAAAAATTGAAATAATTTAATCCTCTAAAAAGTCAATAAATCTAGCTTTATCGTTTACATATTTACACAAATGTTGCGGGCTAAATTTGTTAAATCGTGAATGTGTAAATTTTGAGGTATAAAATAATTATTATACTAACTATTGATGGAATACAATAACAATATGATTAATTATTCTTAAATACTCACTTTTAAAATTAATAAAATTTTATTTTCCAACATAATTTAAAATCATACAACAACAGATATTGATAAACAATCTACAATACATAAGACAAATATATTGTTTTTGAAAAATATTTTTTTTTTCTGAAATAAACTGCAGTTAATAAACTACAGGAAATAATCCAATAAGTTGAGGATTACTTGCAATGTAAAACCCGAAATTAGCAAAATGTGTTAGTTGTTGAGTTGTTCTTTTGTTCTTCGCAGAGCAAATTGAAACAGAAGCCCAGGTCACTAGAATGGGTCTTTTCTGAAGTTACCCTTCAGTGAAAAGATATCTGAATAAACAAAGTATCCTTATTTAATTAATTGGCAACAAAACACCACCTTAAGAATATCAATTTGTTGTGCTTGCAGGCAATGGAAAGTGGCAAGCTATTTCTAGGTTAAAGAAACAAGGTTGTTTTATAAGTAAATTCAAAGAATGGGAAAGCAAGTATTAAAGGGTAACAAAGGGATGGTTACTCTCCTACACAACAAGCCTGTGATGTCTCCAAGGACTTCTTTTTCAACTCTCTAGCAGAAGTACAGGGAAAAAGAATCCAGAGACTGATGACTAATAACAAATTACAGAAACCAGTTGGTTTGACTATTCATAGCAATAATCAATCTTCTATTTCTTTCTTCGGGTATATCACTAGACTAGTTTATCCCATCTACAAAGACTCGGATCTCTATAATTCTAACCAGATTAATGAACTAGCAATCAACTAGAGAATGAACTAGCAACAAGTAGGAAAAACAACACTATCAGGATTAACACTATAACGAAACCCATTTCAAGCTTTTTAAACGATTTTTAGGAGTAAACTATGGTCTAATTTCCTTGTTAGGAAAGATGAAAAAGCCTATTGGCAAAATGAAAAAACATTGTTTCAATCAATTACTTAGTAGAATTAAAAGACTAAAAGAAATGAAACCATAATTCACATCACTTTTTAATCGTTATACCATTTGGAAGGTAACAAATACTGGGATAAATTAATAACAATGTAAATTAACAACAATTGAAGATCTAATTTATGTTTCGGGATAGAAAAAAAGAAGAAGATAAAATTGCACTAAAAAAAGGGATAGGCGAAACCTTTTCTTTGACTGATTCTTGGCGTTTCGAAACGTATTGGTCTTCGACAGAAACGGTGGAGGTTGGTTCAATTTCTTCACCGAATTGCTGCTTCCATTCGAACTGAAAAGTGAATACTATTACAAACACTAGAAAAACGAGAAGCCAAAGTCTCAACATTGCTCACATCTGTTTAACCCGATCTATTTTTTTCTTAATTCTACTTTTTTCTCGTTTGGGTGTTTCGAGCAATTGAAAAAAACTATTGCCAGCGATTTATGGCAAGCAATACCCAACAAAAAATTGAAAGAAAGAAAGAACTGCCGCAGATCAAAGTAGCCGAGACTGAAGAAATGGAAAATTGTTCTAAAGACTTTTAATATTTTATTTATTTTAATAACCATATAAGTTTTCAAATTTTGTATGGAAAATTAATGGAGAAATACAAGCTTCTAAACTTCACTTATAAAATAATCTATTTGTGCAGCTTCAATTATAAACCTCACTATATTTGTTTGTGCAGCTTCAGTGAACAGCCCATCTCACTTAACAAAAAAAAACCTATAGTTCTTATTATAAAATAATCTTTTATCCAGCTCATTTTATCACAACAACAATCTAATCGGAAAGCATCATATTATTGCAAATCAGTGTTTCACATAAAAGAGACATATGGTAGGGTACCCACTATCAAACTAATCAAAAGTATTGACTAATTTTCTCAAAAAAGACCAAATTTTGAGCATGAACGAGTCGAATAAAAGTAACCCATATCAGAACTAAGGACATAAAGCTTGAAATAAAATGATGAAATTAATACTGAGAGCTTTATACCTGGGAAAGGGTATTGTAGCGCCTTCTCATCGGTTTCAGCCTTGGAGCTTCTGGAAAAGTTGAAAGCTTGAAAGCGTAGGTAGCTGAAAGAAAGGAACCGCTTTAGCCTTCACAGGAAGCGAGACGAGAGCAAAGGGAAAAATGGGAAGAAAAGGGAGAAGGTTGGAAGGAAATGGGAAGAAGAATGAAAAAAAGAAGATGCTTTAGAGAAGGAAATGGGGAGAAGAATGAAGAAAAGAATGAAGAAAAGAATGGATTCAAACAAGAGAATGAAAAAGAAAGAGAAGGGTAAAGTTGAAACTCACATACCTTGTTTGGCTATTCTTTAAGTGCCGAATGATAAACGGTAATTTTACCACAATAGAATAGGGACGGGCCACTGAATTCAACTATAATGGTTTAGTATTACAGCCAACCAAACATGCTGTAAATGATGTGGAATCCTGAATCTAATAAATTGAATTAAAGATTTGAATTGTTTATTGCTTATTCAAACGGTTTCTTGAAAGAAAATTTTGGAATGTACTTAGAAATTAAGAAAGCCTAAGGAAAAAAAAAAGTTAAAATAATACCTAAAAGTGATTAATAAAAAAAAAAAACTTAAAAAATAAAAGAACTGGGATGGGCAGGAAAAATGTTTCGAAGAGTTTAGCAAAAATATTGAGTACAAATCAAAAGTTTAAAACATGAATTATAAGAATTTAGAAAGTAACACTTCAAAATCACTTTTTCTTTAAGTTTTAATAGAAAGAGTAAAGTAAAAATAGAAAGCATATTTGAAGGATGGAAAAATGATTGTAGCATTCTAAACTTACCCCGAAAACTTAGTCGAATCCGAAACATCATAATGGTCATCGAAGCAACCCGTCCAATCAATTATTCATTTAATACATTTTGAAAGCATAATTTTTTTTGAAAGAAATACCCGGATCCTTTATTTAATAATTAAACATGTCCGAAAGGACTTACAAACTGAGTTAAAAAGGTTCAAAGGCAATAAAGGACATAGCCCAAAAAGTGAAAAGAAAACGAAGCCTGGATCCAGTTTGATATTTGGAGGTAGCTCTAGAGACATCAAACTATCCCAGCTGTAATCGATTAATTAACCCCCTCTCTGGAAAACAACAAATTAGCCTTGGGAAACCTCAAAGAAAGTCATTATCATTACTGGCCATCAATCTTCCATCAGAAACAAAAACCTTCTTCATCACGCACCTTTAATCATCTCCTCACCTACCCATTCCATTCCAGATTCAATCTCTCTAGGGCCCTTCTTCATCTTCTTCCGTTCAGAGATTCCGTCCATCTCCGATCAACGTCCACCTCCTCCACCGCAAAAGAAGGAAAAACATTCAATAGATAAGTTGTCTCCCTCCTCTTGATTCCCTCTGTAGCTAGGATATGAGCAACCTTGTTTGATTCTCTGTGAACAAATTGAAAAACACAAGATTTAAATCTTGAACCTAGCTGCTTAGAATATCTAATAAAGACTTCGATTTTAGATTTGTCTGCTTACTCTGCTTGCAGTTTACAAATCACAGAATGAGCATCTCCTTGTACAACCCCCAACAGTCCTAGAGTTAACCCTAGCTGAATCGCCTGGAGGCACGCCATCGCTTCTGCTACAAAGACGATTTCAGAGCAAAACTCTTTTCTTTGCCTGTTAAACGCAGCGTCGAAGTTTATTTTAACTGTCGGCCCGTTTGGAGTTGTCCATCTACCCGACTGTAACCTTCGCCCTGGTAAGTGTGCGTGTAACCTTATCCCTTATGAATGGATATGTTTCTTAACATCCATATTGCCCACATTGCACATGCTATCAATCTGCACTTATACAAAGAATTAGATTCGAACATGTTCTTAATCCAAACTTTGTATTCAGTATTTGCTTCTGCTATAGGCCAAGTAACATTAAGCTTCTCTCATGTTTCCTTCGTTGTAGGGCATTCACAAAATAGATGCTCCATCGATTCTGCTCCACTTTGACATCTACAACAATTTGCACATACCATCATTCTTCTATAGTGTAGGTTTCTAAAAGTGGCAAATAATTACAAGAAATCCCTCAGTTTGTAATTTTAATTTTTGGAGGTAGATCTAAGTTCCACAGTTTCTTATAAAATTGTCTGTAAATTTGTTGTCTTTGAGTCTGCACGTCTTGTAATAGTAGTTTATGCCCACTCCGAACGGAATACTCCCTTGTCGCCTCTCCTTACCATACGATGTGATCTTCGTGCGCATTCATCGACAAAAGAATGCATTAAATACTCTCAGCATCTCCCTCTGTGAAGGTATTATGAATCAATTCGGTTCTCCATTTTCTTGTATTGGAATCAATGAGCTCTGCAACTTTACTTGGAGTTAGAGCCAAATTAGACTCCATATTCTGAATTTTGAAATCTTCATTGCTAGGAACCCAAGCATCATCCTAGATAGAGGTTTTCCTCCCATCACCGATCCTCTATCCCAAGCCCTTCTGAAAGAGCCCTTTTGCAGCCCACAGACTCTACCAAGTAAAATAAGGTAGATTTTTCTAACCTGGAATTTAAGAAATTTGAGTCTTTAAAATATCTGGCTTTCAAAGTTTGCGCTAATAAAGAATGAGGATTACGTTTAATAACCCTGTTTGGCCAATAATGCAACATTAAAATGTGACAAATTACGAAAGTCCATACCACCCTCTTTCGTAAGTGTGCATAGTGATCTCCAATCGCACTAGTGCATGCCCCGTTTCCCATGACTTTTTTTTTTTACCAAAAAGACCTTATTATATTCTCCATTTCCATGCAGAAAACTTTGGCAATAGAAAGCAAAACATCGCAATGTAAGAATTGCTTGCAATTGTTCAATCAACTAATCAATATCCTAGTAGGATCCTTTGATTCATTTACTAGAATATTGAATCAGAAAAAAAACTATTTATCTCTCAACCTCACAGTCTAGATTGATTTAAGATTAAGGTGTTAAATTCAAGATTAAGGTGTTAACGAATAGGCCATACTAAATTTGGTAACGAATAGGCCATACCAAATTTGGATTAATTCTTATCTTAATGATTTTCTAAGATTGTTCGACCTTGAGTTTTATGTTCTTTCTCTCCTGAACAACTGATCTGCTAAGAATTTCCTACAAAAAAATTAACCACACCTCCACTTGCTAATTCTCCACAGGGGATTAGTTTCTCAAGATCTCATAAACAATATAAACTAGATCATAAACAATATAAACTTAATAAAGTGAATAAACATAAAACGCAATTCAAGGGAATAGAGTTTAGAATAAGTTTGATTTATATTAAAATTAAGAGCAGAATCCTCATAGAGTTTGATTGTACTTCACAAACCTGATTTCTAGACAAAAGTAAATAACAAAATGGAAATAAAATCTAAAACCTATGAAGAGAAAAAAGCTAAAGATTAAATCAGTAGGAAATTTTATAGTAGGACAATTTTCATCTAAATCATTAGTAAAGATACAAGCTTGTAAAAAATATTCTAAAAAAACTTTTTGAAATTGAGTTTGCTGGTTGCAAATAATTTTATCTATTTTTATAAAAAATTTTACTGGTAAAATTTTTATAAATTTATTATATAAACATAGTCTAAACATTTTATTCATAATAGGATTATTTGTTCATTTATCAATAAAATACTGAATTATATCAAGAAGATTGTTTATCTTTTTAATATCTATATATTCTATTTCAAGCTCATCCCAATCTCTATATAAAATAGATTTTAGTAATAAATCATGAGCTTCATTTTCTTTAGTTGTTTTTTCAACTAAAAATTGTTAAAACTTGGTAAGAGCTCTTCTGAAATTAGCCTTTTATTAAGAAATATGGGTTTTTCATATTTCATTTATAAAATTGTATAGTTTTAATGGTAAACCTGGATTATAAAAATTTATTTCCTAAATTTTTTGTTGTTTCAACAAATTTTTTGCTCCTTTTATCATTTCAGTGTAACCGGCTTGAAAGGTTGAATTTGGATCTTGGGACCAAGGGAACTGACTTACTATTTTTTGTGTCAATGATAAATTAATTCTAACTGGTTGTCTTATCATTGAGTATGGCACATAATATCCTTGATTAGGATAAAAAGGTGCTTGTGCAGGTATAGTTACAAATCCTTGATTAAAATTTGTTGTTTTCCCTTTGTTGGGTATTTTATGGACAATCGTCCATTCACTAACTTTTTCTAGAGGTTTTTTTACCTCTATCCATAATGTCTGCTAAGATAATCAGCAATAATATTATCAGTTTCTTTTACATATAAAACTTCAAAATTAAAATTACATAATTCATTTTACCATCTAATTCTTCTAGTTACTATTTCCAAACTTTTGTTAGTAAGGAATTGTTTAATTGCTTGATTATAAGTTTTTATAATAAATCTTTCAGGTGCTAAATATATGAAAAAAAAATTTATTCCTTTCTTTATTGCTAATAATTCTTTTTCATATATAACATAATTAATTTCATTTTGTTTAAAATTTCCTGAACTATATCCACATATTAATTCTTCATTATTTATTGTCTTAGCTTTTAATATACAACCTCAATAATTTTGTGAGGTATCTGTTTTTAAAATTAATTTATCACATTGTTTAGGTAAATAAACTTTTGGAATATGATTTATTTCATTTTTTAGATCCCGTATAATTTCTTAGTCTTTTTTAGACCAATTAAAAGGTTTATCCTTTTTTTTTTATATATAACTTACCTATTTTTTCAGATAAGTTAGGAAAGAAGTTTCCTTCGTAATTAATAATTCCTAAAAATTATTGAAGTTGTTTTTTATCTTCAATGTTTTCAGGAAATTCTTTTATTTTTACTATAATGTGATCTTATAGTTTAAGACCATCAGAAGATAATTTTAATCCTAAGAATTCTATTTTTGTTTTTTTCTAATTCTATTTTCTTAGGACTAAGAATAATTCTATCTATTTTCTTAGGACTAAGAATAATTCTATGTTTTATGAATTCTTGAGAAATGATATTTAAATGTTTTTCTAATGTATCTGAAAATATTAAAATATCATCTATATAGATTACACAAAATTTTTTATATTTATTAAATATAGAATCCATCCATCTTTGGAAGATTTGCGGTGCATTACATAACCCAGATGGCATTATTCTCCATTGATAATGACCATTAGGTGCACTAAAAGCTGTTAAAGATTTAGATTCTTCAGTTAGCATGATTTGCCAAAATCTCGATTTACAGTTAAATTTACTAAAATATTTTACTTGTTTAGCTTGATTAATTAAAACATCCTTTCTTGAAATAAAGTAGCCATCAAAAATAATATTTTGATTTAATCTTTTATATTTAATAACCATTCTAGCTTTTTCTCTTTTTATTTCAGCATGGTTTCTTACCATAAAAGTTGGACTAGAATGTGGAAGTTGTTTCTATTAATCTTTTTTCTAATTAATTTGTATATCAAATTCATCTATATCTTGTTTAGTATAGATAATGGGTTTAACTCTAATAATTTTATTGGGATTTTCTAATTTAATTTCACAATATCTAGGACTATTTTGCCATAATTTTAATGGTTCTTCATTAAAATTATTTTCTAATATTTTAAACAACCGATGATTTGTTTTAAGTTGTTTAATCTGTTCTTTTCTTGGTGGTGTAAAATTTTTATCACACACAAATTTATGATTTTCAACTAATGGTATTTGTACATAAGTTTTTTCTATTGATAACATAATTAAATTTTTATCTATAGAAAATGGTAAATGTTGGTATATAAAATTACTTCCTAATAATATATCTCCATGCATTGCAGGAAAACATAATATTTTGGGTATCACACATCTTACATTATTTATGTAGATTGGTAAGTTTCTATCTTTACATTGAATTATGGTTTCATTACCATCTATTCCTATGGCCTTTATTGGGTGATTCATAGGTTCCCATTTTTTTACAGGAATGACATTTTTTCAGCACCTACTAGTTGTAGCTACTGTATCTAATAAAGCATGCAAAGAATATGTTTTATATTATTTAAATTGAAATGTAATTTCAATATATGTATATATTTCCTGGATTGGAAAATTGAAAATGTGATTACATCACCGTTTCCAATTTTCATTTGTTGAATAATTGTTGAAGTTTGAATTTCTTCGATTCTAGTGTTTCTAGAATTTGTACTTGGTTCAGTAGAAAAAATATTGGTTTTTCCAAAATTCTATATTTTTATTTTTTTAGTTTTTGGTATTCATGAAGAAATTTTTTAGAAAATTCTTCTAAATATCTAATGTCACATAATTTAATTTTTGACAATATATAACTAGATACACTATCTCAATCTTTTTTATCAAAATATCCACAAAATTCTATTTTTAGAATAAAAGTTAATCTTTTTAAAAGATCTTTGGGAGTTCCTATCTAGTTGATTAACTGCTCTTTTTGTTCTTTTCCTTTTTTAGATTCTTCTCATCTTCTTAAAAATTGTAAAACATCTCCTCGAAATGTTCCTACAAAATAGTTTAATTTTTTTCTTTTGACCACGTATTGCAACAATACTCATAGATTATGCCAATCATCTATGGTTTTTTCATAGTCAACTATAGGAATATTAGTTAAGTCTAAATATATTCCTTCTTGAGCAACATTTCTTTTATTTAAATAATCTATTCTATGTGGGATTGGTTGACTAGATGTTTCCCTTGGATTTTCAGATTTTATTTCATTAGTAGCTATATTTTCGCTTTGATTACCAAAAATTCTAGTTGTATTTTCAACTTTTTTCAAAATATTTATTAAAAGATCTCAGATAATCATCGTTTTGAATATCTGACTCTATTTTTCTCTTTCCATAAGGATCTGTTTGATCAGTATCCATTGGTTCTGGAATTTCTATATTTTCTTCTTCATCTGTTGAAGTGTTTTCTTCATCAGATTTATAACTTGTAACATTTAGGTCTTCTAGGTTTTCAGAATTACTAGAACTATTACTGTCTGTAGTGTCATAATTTAATATATAATGGTAGTTAAATAAAGTAAATAAGTCTTTATGTTTTTCATAAAGTTGTTCTATTAATTTTAAATATTCAACTCTTTCATTTTTATTAGTTGTTTTAGTAAATTTATTCTTCCAATGTTCTATAAGTTGTTTATAGGATTGGAAATCATATTCTTGTTGATGAGTATATTTTCTTTTTTCATGTTTTTTTATGTTTTTTATTTGTAGAAAATGATTCTTCTGAAGAAGTGTCTTCTTCCTCAGATAAAGTTAATATTATATTACTATTTCCATAATATAAAGGTCCTAAATCTATCTCTTGTCCTATATTTTTATTAATAAGACCTTCTCAAGAATGTTTTTAATTTGTTGATTCGATACTTCGGCTTGTCCATTAGTTTGAGAATGGTAAGTAGTAGCCATTCTATTATTAACTCCATATCTCTTCAGTGCAGCTGCCACTTGGTTGCAATGAAAGTATGTACCCTGATCACTAATCAATGCCTTTGGTGTGCCAAAGCAGGTGAGTATATGCTTGTGAAAAAATTTAAGTACTATCTTTGCATCATTTTTTGGGACTGTAATAGCTTCAACCCACTTCGAGACGTGGTCAACAACTACTAATATATAAAGATTTCCAAATGAACTTAGAAATGGTCCTATAAAATCCATACCACAAATATCGAACAATTCAACCTCCATGCTTGGTTGTTGCAACATTTCATTTCATTGGGATATAGAGCTAGTGCGCTGACATCTATCTCATTGATTCATAAAATTGAGGGCGTCTTTGAATAATAAAGGTTAGTAGAATCCTGATTGGAGAACCTTAGCAGTAGTTTGCATGCCACTGAAATGACCTCCAAAAGGAGTATCATGACAGTGCTTTAGGATTGAAAGCATCTCCTCTTTCGAAACATAATGCTGAATAATGTTGTCATTGCATACCTTGAAAAAATACGGCTCGTTCCAATGGTACTTCACTACTTTACGAAGAAATCTTTCTTTTCTATGGCCTGTGACACCTAATGGGAGTTGTCCACACACTAGATAATTAACCAAATCCACATACCAATGAGTTGCATCTACAACAAATAACTTTTCATTTGGGAATGCGTCGACAATTCGAAGTATGTTTCCATCTTCGCTGCCAACTTCCAATCGAGACAGATGGTCTGCAACCTGATTTTTTGAACCCTTGCGGTCTTTTCTCTTGATGTCAAATTCTTGCAACAGTAAGATCCAGCGTATCAGTTTTGGTTTTGCATCCTTCTTTGCAAAAAGATATCTCAACACCGAGTGATTAGTAAATACGGTAACCTTTGCGCCAACAAGATAATAACGAAACTTGTCGAAAGAAAAGACTATAGCTAACAATTCTTTCTCTATAGTGGTATAATTGATTTGAGCTTTTGTAAGAGTTTGCTAGCATAATAGATGGTGTGAAATATTTTTCCCTTGCGTTGTCCTGGAATAGCACCCACAACAAAGTCACTTGCGTCGCACATAACTTTAAAAGGTTGAGACCAATCTGGTGCAACGACAATGGGTTAATTTACTAACAGCTTCTTTAATTGAGTGAATGCATACATCGTCAAAGAGGAATTTCTGATTCTATTCTAGTAATGAGCATAAAGGCTTTGCAATTTTTGAGAAATCTCTAATAAATCTTCGATAAAATCCCGTATGCCCAAGAAAACTGCGAATACCTTTCACATTTGTTAGTGGAGGTAATTTCTCAATGATTTCCACTTTAGCTTTGTCTACTTTAATGCCTTGAATAGAGATGCGATGGCCTAACACAATGCCTTTAGTTGCCTTGAAATGACATTTTTCCCAATTTAGAACAAGATGTGTGTCTTCACATCACTGCAATACTTTATCCAAATTGTCAGCGCAATATTTAAAATCATTCCCATAGACTGATAAATCATCCATAAAAACCTCTAAAGAATCTTCAATCATATTCGAGAATATTGCCATCATGCACCTTTGAAATGTGATTGGTGCAGTGCAAAGACCGAAAGGCATAAGAAAAAAAGCAAAAGTACCAAAGGGACAGGTGAAAGTTGTTTTCTCTTGACCCTCCGGTGCAATAGCAATTTGATTGTACCCAGAATAACCGTCTAAGAAGCAATAATAGGCTTTTCTAGTAAGCCTGTCCAACATTTGGTCAATGAAAGGAAGTGGGAAGTGTTCTTCCTTGTGGCAGCATTAGGTTTACTATAATCCATACCGACTTTCCATCCTGTAGGAATACGTGTAGGAATTAATTCATCTTTGTCGTTGCTAACCACAGTGATGCCACTCTTTTTAGAAATGCATTGCACTGGACTTACCCAATTGCTATCAGAAATAGGGTAAATAATTCCAACATCAAGCCATTTTATAATTTCTTTCTTAACAACTTCATATTCTCATATAACCTTCTTTGTTGCTCAATTGATTGTTTGCCTTCATTTTCCAACATGATCTTGTGTATGCAAAAAGATGGACTAATGCCTCGAATATCGGCAATACTCCAAGTCATAGCTTGTTTATGTTGCTTAAGAATATGAACCAAATTCTCTTCTTAAGTTACATCCAGTGTTGCAGAGACAATAACCAGGAGAGTATTGTTATCACAAAGAAAGACATATTTAAGATGATAAGGTAATGGTTTCAATTCCAGAGTAGGAGTTTCGTTGATAGATGACTTGAAAATTGGAGCTGTTCTCTTGGCTAAGTCTAAGAATTCAATCTGCCATCCATGCCTGAGTTCAATATTATTAGCTTCAACCATGTTGTCACAATTATCTAAGAATTCATCATCAGATGTCACTGTAGACTCCTTAGAAAGTATTGTGCTTTGTTCATTGAATTCTTCCTTGATTAGATCATGGAGCACATCGACAATATGGCATTCTTCTTTATCCTTGCATTGAATAGATTAAAAAACACTAAAGGTAATGTGCTCATCATTAAGTCACATGGTCAATTCACCTTTGTAAATATCAATGAAAGTTCATCCGGTGGCTAAAAATCGTTGTCCCAAGATTATGGGAACCTCCTTGTCTGCCTCGCAGTCAAGTATGATAAAATCAGCTGGAAAAATGAATTTATCCACACGAACTAAGATATCTTTGATTTTCCCTTCAGGTTGAGCCAAGGATTGATCAGCTAGTTGCAATGTCACTGCAGTAGGTTTCATGTGACCAAGTCCTAACTTTCTGAAAGTAGATAGTGGTATTAGGTTTATGCTAGCTCCCAAGTCGCATCAAGTATTGCCCAAATAATGGTTGCCAATTGAACATGGGATAGTAAAGCTCTCAGGATCTTTCATTTTGGGGTGCAACTTATTTGTGAAAACAGCACTACAGCCCTCTGTGAGTGCAATAGTTTCCATATCACTGAGCTTCTTCTTCTTGTACAAGAACTCTTTCATAAATTTCTTGTAATTCAAAATTTGCATAAGAGTGTATACTAAAGGAATATTGACTTGAAGTTTCTTCAGTGTGTTTAGGAACTGTTGGTATTGCTTATCCAGCTCATTCTCCCTGAATCTTTGTGGAAAATGTAAAGATGGAGATATATCTTATTGTGCTGACACCTTTGATTGCATCGACAGTTTCGAGGGTTGGAAATTAGGCATATGAGTGACAATTTGTGGAACTTCCTTGTCTAGTACATCGACAAGTTCTTCAGATTCAATCTTCTCACTAGGGATCACTTCACCAGTATTTTGAGGTGCTATAGTAGAGTCTGTAGTCGGCTCACCAGTTTGTTTACCACTCCTGAGAATGATAGCCTTACAGTGTTTGTTCCCTCTTAGACTAGGATTTTTCGTGTCACTAGGTAGTGTGCCCGGTGGTCGAGTATTCAGATTCAAAGCAAGTTGTCCTAATTGTGCCTCTAACGCCCGAATAGAAGATGAATTCCCTTGCACAATATCTTCTGTGTGAGTCATATGTTCCTGCATTAAAGCCTCAAGAGCTACTGACGGGTCAGAAGGAGAAGCTTGCGTGTACTATTTTCGTTGATGTTCTTGAATATGTTGATTTGGCATTAAAGAGTGTTGTGGCTGCGTTTAATTCTGGTGTGGATGCATCTGACTTTATTGTGGATGCATCTGAGGGTGTTGATTGTAGTTTTGCTGTTGTTGATTGTAATGCCTTTGTCTTAAATTATAATTTCCCTAAGTAAATATATTACCATATCAGAATGTCGTAGTATTTTGTCTAGTATTCTAATTTCCCCAAGACTGTTGATTGCATGCAGAATTGTTATAAGAGGTGCCATAAGAATTCTTGCAGATGTTATTGACATAAAAGGCATTCTCTGCATGTTGTGGACAATCTTCATAGCTGTGGTTGTCACTGCAAATCTCACAACAAAAAGTAGGAACATCAACTTATTGAGCAACTTGTATAGGTGCAATGCCACTAGTCCCTTGCATATTTTTTTTTATCATATTTGCAAAAGAAGAAACTTGAGCACTAATTGAAAATATTGCGTCCAATTCAATAACTCCCATAGTAGCTTTTGCTTGTGCAGCTCTAGAGATAGGATATTGATAATCATTCTGAGCAATTCTTTCAAGAATTCCATTAGCATAATTATAAGTACAATCCAACAGAGGACCATTGGCTGATACGTCGACAAGATTCCTCGTGTGTGAAATCAGCCTATTATAAAAAATCTCAATTTGTGTTTCCCGTTGAATGCTATGCATGGGACAACATCGAAGCAAATATTTATAACTTTCTCATGTGGTGTGACGATTCTCATCGTCCAACTGATGATAAGCTGTAATATCATTTCAGAGACGAGTGTTCATCGTCGGCAGGTTAAATCGCAAAACAAACTGTGTTGCTAGTACATTCCAAGAAGTAATTGATCCGGCAGGTAGCCCAAGGAACCAAGTACGAGCTCTTCCCTGCAAGGAATACAGAAATAATTACATCTTCAAAGAGTCATCAGGAACGCCTTGTTGACTAAAGGAAGCACAAATCAATAAAAATGATTTAAGATGTTCTCGTGCATCTTCATGTGGCAGTCCAGCATAGTGCCCATTAGAATTCAACTTTTGAAACATTACTGGCTTGAGTTCATAATTTCCAGCTTGGATTGCTGGCCTAACAACTCCCGGTTGTAAGTCATCCAAGATAGGTACTACAAAATCTCGTATAGTGCTGTTTTGTATTTGAGCATCTTGCAACAACAGTGGGTCATTAGCATTTTGGTTCTGCATCGGGGGTATGACTTCATAGTTTCATGGTAAAGCCATATTCCTTTGTTCTCGAAGTCTCCTCCAAACGGTTCTTTCAATTTCTGGATCAAAATCAGTAGTAAACTTTGAATTGATTCGGGTCATACAACTCCTAAAATAAAATGTGAAAATAGAAACAAAAAGAAAACAAGTTAGTAACAACTAAATATTATGAAATAAAAACAAATAAAAATAAACATCAAACAAACGCCATCCCCGGCAACGGTGAGAAAAATTGATTGGTTGTTTAACGTCACATCAATAATGTGCAAGCATACACTGTCAATGCAAGTATAGTAGACAAATATGAGTCTGTCGAATATCGATCCCACGAGGATGGTTATCTTTTGTCTATCAATGCCAGTACAACAAATAGATAGAAACGAGATAAATTGTGTGAGTAGTTGTCAAAGCAATAACTTAAAAATAATAAGAAAAAATATGATAATGATAAACTGGGATCCCCAACATGAATATTCAATAGAATACTAAGTGCTCACAAGGTATAAAAGGATAGGTGATTTTCGATGCATTAAATTGCAATGAATATCATACCGAGCTTAAATTCTATATTTAATCTAAGACTTAAAAATGCACATTAGCAACACCTTCCGATGATGGCAATGGAAAACTATTAAGAACAAGTGCATTAAATTTCTCTAATCCTTAAGCAACTTCCGTTATCATGCTTGTTAGCTTGAACTGTCACTGCACTTTCCAATGTCAGTGACGTCAATAACATTTCCATGCAAAAAACATTCAAACCCTAAGATTAAACAGTAGAAGTAAGATTGAATAAAATAACATTTAACCTATAAATCATGTATACTTCCACATATACATGAAATAGAAAGTAATCACCGTCATTTAGAAAAGAAATATAAAAGAAACGAGTGGAGAGTACTATTCCTAGAAAATCTCGACTTGATCTCTCAACTCCCTCTTGTGTCGCACTCAGGCTTCTCGTCAAGAGCTAATCTACATCCCTTTCACGTCGGTTCACCCATAGGAGGTTTAAGCTGTCATAGCCTAAAAGCTTCAAAAGATAGGTTGAAGAAGATAATCCTCCCAAAAAGCCTCCCTCATTTTTTTCTCTTTTACGTGAATATTAATAGTTATCCAAATAACACAGGTGTCCTTTCATCAGAATCATGCTGCCTCTATATGTACATTTGGTTGTACTAGACTGGACAGCTCACACTTTTTTGTTATTATCCGAATAGCTGTTAGGTGCGGCGATAATTCTGGGCACAATCTGAAAATACTCATACAACGACATTGGTACCAAAACATGACAAAATAAGGATAAATAGGCTAAGATCCACTAAGTTAAAATGTAATTTATTGAACTAAAAATGCTAAAATATATGCTAAAGATAACTAAATGAGTACAAATTAACCAATAAGTAGGGAGAAAACAAATGTTCTTTCTAGTATTATTAATGATCCGTGAAGATATGACATTTTTCTCCATGCAAATGGTGTCGCAAAATCTTCAAAGCAAATACGATAGCTGCAAGTTCTAAATCGTGAGTCGGATAATTCTTTTCGTTCGATTTCAACTGTCTAGAAGGATACGCTGTTACTTTGCCTTCTTGCATCAAAACACAGCACAAACCATTCAATGAAGTATCATTTTAAATCACAAATTCTTTACCGAACTCTGGCTGAACCAACATAGGTGTCTCCATTAACAAAGCTTTCAACTGATTAAAACTTTGCTAACATTTCTTGGACCAATCGAATTTAAGATCTTTTTGCAACAATCTCATCAACGGCGTAGCAATCATCGAGAATTCCTTGACGGACCTCCTATAATATCCAGCTAAACCCAGAAAACTTCTGACTTCAGATACATTTCTTAGAGGTTTCCAATCTACCACAATTGAAATTTTGCTCAAATAAACTCTAATACCATTTGCCGATACCACATGTCCTAAGAATACAACTTCTTGAAGCCAGAATTTACATTTGCTAAACTTAGTGAAGAATTGGATTTCGCGTAAAGTTTGCATAACAATTCTCAAATGCTGGGCATGCTCTGTCCCATCTCATGAATTATTAGAATGTCTTCAATGGATAAAACAACAAATCTGTCTAAATACGGTCTGAATATTCTATTCATCAGGTCCATAAACACAACAGGTGCATTAGTCAAATCAAATGGCATCATAAGAAACTCATAATGTCTGTACCTAGTTCTAAACGCAATTTTTGGCACATCTGAGTCTTTAACCTGTAACTGATAATAACTAAAATGAAGATTGATCTTTGAGAATATTGTCGCACCTTTCAATTGGTCAAACAGATCATCAATACGTGGAAATGGATATTTATTCTTAATTGTGACTTTATTGAGCTATCGATAATCGATACATTTTCGCATAGATCTGTCTTTTTTCTTGACAAATAACACAGGAGCATCCCAAGGAGAAAAGTTGGGTCGAGTAAAGCACCTATCTATCAACTCTTTTGATTCTATAGGTGTTATTCTATGTGAAGCTATTGATATCAGAGATGTTCCCGGCATTAGATCAATAGCAAACTCAACCTCTCTTATTAGCGGTAACCCTGGTAACTCCTCTGAAAACACATCTGAATACTCACATACAATTGAAACCGATTCTAGCTTCAATTTTGGAACTCTAGAATCAAATATATAAGCAAGGTACGCTTCACAGCCTTTTCTAATATATTTTTGTGCCGACATAACCAAAATAACATTAGATGCACTGTCTAGTCTATCTGGCTCAATTCGAAGCTTTTCACCATTCTGACATTTCAACACAATATGCTTTCATTTGCAGTTTACAACAGCATCATGCAGAGTTAACCAGTCCATATCCAGAATCATATCAAACTCATCAAACGGTAGTAACATCAAATTAGCCAAAAAGTTGCAACCCCAAATCATCAAAGGACAATTTTTTACTGACTTTATTAACACACACAAACTGACCTAAGGGGTTTGTTACTTTAACCACATACTCAGTAGACTCAAAAGGTATTTTCTTATCTGACACTAATGTAGTGCAAACATATGAATGTGTTGACCCCGGGTCAATTAAAGCATTAATATTAGTATCAATGATAGAAAATGTACCAGTGATAACATCTGGCGCTAAAGCTTCCTCTTGAGCACGGATCGCATAAGCTCTAGCCAGCGTTCGTGGCTCAGATCTCACAGTAGAGTCTTTCGTTCCACTACGACTATTACTCGCATTTCCAGTGTTTCAAGGTGGTCTCCCTCTCGCAACTGCATTACTTGGTTTAGTAGTCTGAGCCTTTTCCTTATCTGACCTTTTCGAGCAATCTTTAAGATAATGTTCTTATGAACCATATTTAAAACATGACCCGTCTTTCAATCTACATTCACCAAAGTATTGTCTATTACATTGCTAACATTCGGGCTTGTTGTTTCTAACACTGCCTACACTCGCTACAGGCGTAGCTGGAGGTTTCGAGTTCGAATGTTGTTTTCCTCTATCTTTCCTTGAAACCCACTGAAGCTGATGAAAAATCATGATATTCTTTTGACTTCTTCAACGGCGATGAGTATGACTTTCTTATATGCCTTTTTCCCAAGTCACGAGCCTCAGAATCGACTTTTCTCTTTGCTTTGCTAAGTTCCTCGGCTTTATGCGCTCTGTCAAGCAGAACTACAAATTCTTTCAACTCAAGGATCCCGACTAACAGCTTGATATCTTCGTTTAACCCGTCTTGAAACTAAGTGCACATAGATACCTCTGTCGATATACATTCTCGGGCATACTTATTGAGTCAAACAAATTCTCTCTCGTATGTAGCTACTGTCATACGGCCTTGTTTCAACTTAAGGAATTCTTTACGCTTCTTGTCTATTAATCTCTGACTCACATATTTTTTTCAGAATTCAATCTGAAAGAATTCTCAGTTCAGCCGATCTCTCGATACAATGACAACTAAAGTGTTCTACCACTGATAAGCCAAATCTTTCAACAATGATACAGTACATTTCAAGCATTTCGTCGATGTATATGGCAATTCATGAAAAACCCTAACGATGTTTTCTAACCAGAATTCAACTCTTTCAAGATCATTTTTGGTTGTACCTCGAAACTCTTCAGCCCCATACTTACGGATTTTATCAACTGGAGACTTGCTCACTCTTACTAGTTCCAAACCCTAAGGAACTATTGGGACTGGTCAGGGTACAGGTGGGGGTAGAGGTCGTTGAGCCATTGGGTTTGTTCGCACAAACTCGGAGAACCATTCAGACATCATCTGGAAGAAGACTTCCTTAGCCTCTCTTCCCCGACTTCTGATATGAGCCTACTACCGCTAGACGTTGCTCTGTGAACGGAGGCTTACGCGTTACTTTCAACTTCATCGAAATCAGCTCAGTTGGATGACATTTATCTATATGAAAACATAGTTCAATTTGAGTCAAGAGTTATCACACTATCGCAGGTTATATAATGACATGTATTTATAGACTTATACATACTACGCTTAGTCTGAGAACTGACTAAATCGTAGCTCTGATACCATAAAATGTAACACCCAAACCTGTATTCGTCCCCAGAATAGGGTTACAGAACATAACCACACAAATTAAACATTAAACATACATTTCATTCATTGATATAAACATAATATAACTCATTCTTTCATATCCATATCGTCCTTAAATCGAGCCCTCGAGGCCCTAGAAATACATTAGAAACAATTTAGGACCAAATTGGAAACAACTGGAAAGTATAAGAAAAAGTTTGAAAAATTTGACTGCAGGGGTCACACGGCCGTGTGCCTCACACGGTTGAGACACACGCCCGTGTCTCAGGTTGTGTAACACTTGAAATAGGGACACACAGTCATGTCCCAGCCTGTGTCCTCACCCGTGTAGCTTTTGAGTAGGGTCACACGCCCGTGTGCCAGGCCGTGTAACTCTCGAAATATCCCCACACACCCGTGTGCCAGGCCATGTACAACTTGACTTGAATTTAATAGAACCTAATGGTGTAACAACCCGATTTAGGGGCTAGTCAGAACAGTGGTTTCTGAACCACTAATCCGAGGTTAGAAAAAATTATTTTAATGTTATTTGTTGAGTTATAGCATGACTATATAGGTGCATGAGAATTTGCGATTTCATGTTTAATTGCGAAAAAAGACTAAATCGCATAAAGTGTGAAAGTTCTAAGTTACAAGCTAGAGGTACCAATTGGCTATTGAATTTTTAATTGGAGGCCCTTAATGTGAAATTAGGCCTTCTAAAGGTCATAGCCGGCCAAGGGGGGACAAGAGGATCAATTTAGTCAATGTTTTGGTGGTGTTAGGTGATTAATGAATAAAATAAGAGAAAAATAAAGAAAGAAAAGATATCATCTTTTCTCTCCATCTTCTCCACCAAAAAATACAAGCAAAATAGGGGTTTGAGAGCTTAAAATTTTCAGCAACTTCTCACCTTTGAAAGTAAGTGCTTTAATGGTCATTCTTTGATAATATTTGTACTTTTGAAACCCCCAAAGCTTAAGCTAGCTAAAGAGGGGACTATTTTGCAAAATGGTTAAAAGTTTAGGCTTTTTCCATGTGAGCATTTATGTTGTTTGCTGCATTTTTATGGAAGAAAATGAATCTTAGTTGTTAAATAAACTTTTGTGAAAGGTGTTTCCATGAAAACACCTGAAAGGACCATTTTGCAAAGGTTATAAAATAGGTGTTAAATGTGAGAAATAATGAGTATTAAGAGTTGCTATAAGAGAAATAAATGTTCAACTAGGCTCGTTAAAGGAAGAAATTTGATTAGAATTGATTTATGAGCCTAGGGGTAAAATAGTCATTTTGTGAAAGTCTAAGGGCAAAATGGTAATTTTGCCAAAGTATGGTTTTTGAAATTCATTGATTAATGTGATAATTAAATGATCTAATTTGCTATTATAGATCAAGAAGAACAAGGAATTAACCTTGACCTAGGAAAAGGCAAGGTAGCGGACTAAATCGACAATTTGGCCTATTTTGAAATTGAGGTAAGTTTGTGTGTAATAAATTCAACATCATGTTATTAAGTTTCTAATTGCTTGATATTAGTGATGTTATATAATATTTCTATGGATTTGAGTAATGATGTTGAATGAGAAAATGTTTAGAATTGTGATGTGGAAGTCCCGGTTGGACTTTAATAAATGAAAGAATAATATCATCAAGACTCGAGATGGGTAAGGTCCCGTATAAGACCATGTCTGGGACATGGCGTCGGCACCGAATTGAGATCCTGTATAAGACCATATCTGGGATATGGCATCGGCATCAAATATGAGAATCATATAAGACTATATCTGGGATGTGGCATCGACATCTAGAGGTGACCCCATGTAAGACCATATCTGGGATATGGCATTGGTGTCATATTTATGTTAATGATGATGATTATGTATCTTCGAGTATCCCCAAGTAATTTAATGGGTAAATAGTTAAGTTTATAATGGAGATGAGATTAGTGCTAAAGCTATGTGATGAAGTGATACATGTGCATGTGAGTATTCACGAGAAATGTTTACGATATGAAACATGATATGAAATTGGTAAGAGTAAGCATGAGTAAGTTATGGCAATGTGTTTAAGATTTTGTGTTTTATTCAATGTAATGGATGGATGCCATTATGAGCCTTTATGTTGTTATTTATTTCATGCAAACTTACTAAGATTTATGCTTACCCCTCTCATTTCCCTTTTCCTTGTAGTATTGTTAAGCTAGTTCAGGAATTCGTGGAACGTCGGAGTTCGAAAATCACACTATTAACTTCTCTTTGGTATAGCAAAGTTAGATTTATTTTGAGTATGGCATGTATAGGACTTGGTTTTTTTGTTATGTCATATTTGTTAGCCATGGTGTTGGCTATTAATGTTGTTTAATTCATTTTGTAAATGGTCATTGGAAATTGGCCAATACTTTAAATGATGATGAAATTCATGAAGTGTATGCTTGTGTGAATGTCTTAATTATGAGTTCCTAGAAGTGCATTGTGGACATGATAGATGTTGAGTTAAATGAGTATAAGTATGATTGCTAGGTAGGGTGACATTTGGCTTGGTAGATAGCCTTACAAATGTCTACATGGATAGACACACGCGCGTGTGTCTAGGCCGTGTGTGACACACGGTCAGCCCTATGGGCGTGTTGATAGGCCGTGTGTCCCCCTACATGCTAAGTTGGCAAGTCAGTATGCTAGTAATCACACGGGCTGAGACACAGCCGTGTGTCTCAACCGTGTGGGAGACACGGCCTAAGACACGGGCATGTGCCCAGGCCGTGTGAAGTCTGCACCTGAATCAGGAATTTAATTCGACACACGGTCTAAGGACACGGGCGTGTGCCTTGGCCAAGTGACCTTATTGGGATGATGACATCATAAACAGAATGTCAAGGTTTTAACACACGGGCGAAGACACGGGTGTGTCATGGCCGTGTGAGGGACGGGCTATGGACACGGGCGTGTGTTAGGCCGTGTGAAAACCCCTGTAGGTTCGAATAGGAAAATAAATCCACATGGGTGTGGAACACGGGCATGTGATATGCCACACGAGTGTTCCCACCTTTCACACGGGTGTGTGGCCCTGTTTTGTGTCAAATTTTTCTAAGTGTTCAAAAGTTTCCAGCTCGGTCCCGAATCATTCTAGGTACAAGTTTAGGGTTTCGTATACCTATAATAAGGACATTATAGTCACGAATGAAAAGTTTTAATTTGAAATGAAGTTCTTAAGGATCATTATTGCGTGATTGAGCAAGTTAAGTTCGGTAATGCCTCATATTCAGTTCAGGTGTCGAATATTGGTAAGGGGTGTTACAAAAGGGGACACACGGTTATGTGTCACACACGACTGAGTCACACGTCCATGTCTTAGACTGTGTGGAAATGAATGTGCCCAAATTCAAGCCATTTTCAACACCAAATCATGCATACATCTAAAGGCCTTGAGTATACATAATCAATGCATCAAAACATGACCAAAACCTACATGAAATGATCAGTTCAATAGTCCGAGATCATTCAGCCAATATGCCATACAAGGCACCTCACAAGCAAACATCAAAGCTTGCCTAAACATGCATATTTGATCATATTTCCACCGTCAAACATAATTCAACTTCTAACAAACCATACCACAATTATGACCATTAACACATCAACATAAACTTATCATTTGAGTCGTACCATTCATGCATCACAAGTACCAAAATGACACAATCCAACCAACATCAAATGGTACCAAAACAACTTAAACATGCCAAAATGATCAATAACATTCAACTAGATACCAATACAAGTCCATCTATACATGCAATTAAACCTTGGCCAATACATAAAAAAATATCGATATTTATGTTGGATAGTGTGATAGATCTCTGACGAGCTTCCAAATCGAACGAGCTTCCAATTATCTATAAAACATAGGAAAGAAAACTATGTAAGCACATATTGTTTAGTAAGTTCGTAAAACATGAAGCATAACCTACCATTTCATCTAAATAACATAAGTACAAGCATAATGTAATCCAACCACATGCTTGGAACAAGCCTAAGCACCATCACCAACACAAGTTAGTGCATTCAAACATAATTCACTTGAATTAAACATAAGATAGGCCATTTGTGCATGAACATACTTCATTTGAATTTATCATTTCCTTTCCATGAATACATAATATAGTTCATTTGAATACTTACCATTCCTTTCCTTTTCATGTTTGCTGAACCACTTAGAATATCATCAGATATTCAGGAAAGCTTACACGAAGTATGCTTAAACATATAACCGTAACCTTTCCTTTACATAGTTGCTCACACGAGCTGTGAAATGGGCCTACTCACACGAGCTATGAATCAGAATGTAAGCTATACGATGCTGCTCACACGAGTTATGTAGTATCCACAAAAAAATGCAGGACATCGGCCATCGGTAGGAAATTCAAGACCAGCACTTGAAACATAAAATCCCTAATGACATGTAATTTGTATCCTACGAATTCCTAAGGTTCAACTGGGACTCATTAACCGTCACAATGTGATTTTGGATATACATTGTTCAATAGCATTTTAAATACATATTAACATATAATTAAACAACATAAACATAATAATCCGTGCATACGAACTTACCTCGACAATTGAAGCGTAAATACGAAGTCGATTAATTCAAGGCTTTAGTTTTTTCCCAATCTAGATCTGTACGTGGTCTATCTTGATCTAAGTAAATAAATTAATTTATTTAACATATCTAACATTCAATTTAGTCCACATTTCATATTTTTGAAAAATTACTATTTTGCCCCTAACATTTTGACTTTTCACAATTTAGTCCTTAAGCTTATAAATTGAATTATAAGTATTTTAACCCCCTTCTCATGCTATCTGATTTCATTAGGGACCTATATCAACTCATAAAAATCATTATTTCACAAATTTAACATGAACTTTTACTACTTTTACAAATAAGTTCCTAAATACAATTTTCATCAAAAATCACTTTACAAAAACTTGTTTATTTATCAACAAGGACTAATAGTCTACCATTTAACATCAAGAATCACACAAGATCATTCATGGTACAACCTTAAATATTTAAAAATTTTGCAAATTGATCCCCGGGCTAGCTAGATTAAGCTACAACGACTTCAAAAATATAGACAACATTAAAAACAAGATCAAAAGTCACTTACATGCAATGAGAAAGCTTGGTCGAACCTTCAAGCTTCTTCAATGGTGTTTTCTTACCCTATTTTAAGACGATGAACACTTATTTTTCCTTTATTTGTTTTATGATGATTTTACAAATTACCATATTAACATTACTCAATAACCAAACAAAAACATTAAACTCATCCCCATATTTGTCCACTATCACTTTAATTGGTATAATTACCATCCAAGTCCTTTAGTTTAAATTTTCACAGCCACTTAATTCCTTTAACTCATAGAACCCTACTTTTACACTTTCTACGATTTAGTCCTTTCCACATAATTAAGCATGCAAATATCGAAATTTTTTAACGAAATTTTAATACGAGTCTTCTAAAATCCTTAAAAATTAAATTAATAAAAAAAATAATTTACTCATCAAATTTATGGTCCCAAAACCACTGTTCTAATCTCACTGAAAACGGGTTGTTACATGCACCAATTCTTTTTGTAAAGAAGAAGGATGGGTCACTATGATTATGCATAGATTACTTCCAGTTGAATTGGATGACCTTTAAAAATAAATACCTTCTACCCAGAATTGAAAATCTATTTGATCAATTAGGTAGTGCAAGGGTGTTATCTAGGATTGATTTTCGCTCTAGCTATTTTCAAGTAAAGATAAAAGGTGATGATATCCCTAAGATTCCTTTCCAAACCCATTATGGACATTATGAATTTCTGGTGATGCCATTTGGATTGACTAATGTACCAACAATATTCATGGATTTGATTAATTAGATATTTCAACCTTAATTAGACAAGTTTGCAGTAGTGTTATTGATGACATATAAGTCTACTCAATAAACAAAGGATCATTTGTGGGCGGTATTAAGTACTGATGCGATCCTGGTCGGATCATGGTTCGACTGCATCCGATGCCATCGAGAGTGGCCTAAACTTGAGGGGCCCAAGTGCAAGATGAAACATCACATAGGCCTGATTGATTGTTGGGCCAATGTTTTTAAGGACTTTTAATTTAATTAAGTTTTATTTAAATTAATAAGTTTGCATATTTTAATTTTAACTTGCACTTTGTGTGTTCTACATTTAATAAAGTAATGCATTATGTAACTTTCATGTTAGTTTAGTATGCATCATAAATAATGACTTGCATTATGAAGCTCCCATGTTAGTTTAAGTCTGCATTATTAAATTAAGTCTTGCATTAAATAATTCATCTGTTTATTTAGTTTGCATTTTTAAACCACGCATTTAAGCATTTTAGTTTAATAAATGAGTTATTGGTTTTAATTCAACTCATTTTAGTTTATTTATTTGAGTTTTATTGGACT
Source organism: Gossypium bickii (assembly GCA_025503065.1). Taxonomy (NCBI): domain Eukaryota; kingdom Viridiplantae; phylum Streptophyta; class Magnoliopsida; order Malvales; family Malvaceae; genus Gossypium; species Gossypium bickii. The sequence continues at coordinate 90,085,340 of CP106711.1, forward strand.
TCATTTAATAAGATGCTTATTTAATTAATGTAGTTACTAGGATAATTTAATGAAGCATGAGTTTATGTTTATTTAATTTTGCTTCTTTAATTAAACTAGTTGCTGTATTAATTGATGTCTTTGCTTTTAGTTCATTTATTGAAGTCAAGTGTTTAATGTGTTTGAGTTTAATAAGTGTTTAAATGTGTTTAATATGTTTGTTTTAATGTGTTAGTTGCAGGTGACTTTTCAATTGGAAACCATTAGATTTAAGGGCTGTTACAAACTGATTAAAGAGACTTTTCAAGTGAATTTCGGTTACATTCAAGGGGAAGCATTATTCTTCATTAAAAGGAGCTTTATACATCATTAAATTTAGTAGCAGCCTCTTTCATCTTCCATAACCGATTGTTGATTAAAGTGATCACTTCATGAGTTAATTTTTCATTAAAGTTGCTGGTGTCCATTCGGTTGACCAAGGGGATTTCAAAGGTTTTTCCTAAGCATTCAAGACCATTGATTCAGCTGAATTGAAGTGTATTGAAGGGTGGAGTTATTTAGTTTGGCATTCCAAGATTTTTGAGCTTTATTTTAGCTCATTATTAGCTTATTAAGTTGGTCATATGTGGCCATTCAGTTAGCTTCTTTTAACACTATAAATAGTTGTAATCAGCCTATTGTAGGGGACTTTTGACTTTTGAACCTTAATCAAATTTACGAACTTTGAGTTCTTGAATGAGTTTATCTCCTCTCTATTTTTTTGTACAAGTTTCTTAGACTTATCAAGCTTGCTTGTGGCGTCTTTGACTTGTTCATCCATTCCCTTATACCATCGGTTCTTACTTTGTTAAGTAACAGGTCGAGGTCCATATTCAAATTCTATCATTCACCTTAAACCAAAAAGAAATCGGGGTGACACTTTTCTAGTGTTAAATCATTTCTCGTGTTTAAGTCTGTTTATCCATTTCCAACAAATTATTCTCTATTTAATCTATCTCCATTCACCCTTAAATCAAACCATCCGAACCCCATCTTCAATTCCTTTCATCCTTAGCCGAACCTAACCCTTCCATCTTCTAAATCGTTTTCATCATTTCTCTACCTCCAATTCCTAACTTAAATTCCTTTATAAGAGCAAACCTATTCAAAGCTTCCGCAAACTTAACCATATTTTCTATTTTTTCCCTGAAGACTCAATCTCTCATCGTAGATGATTGGGCAACTTACATATGACTCGACTCACCCCGAGACGGATCGTATCATTTGGTATCAGAGCTAGAAAATGAGGAGCTCCGACGACGACAACGTTCGTATCAAGTCGAAAGTAGGTTCGTAAAAAAAAAATCGAAATTTAAAAAAATTTCAAAGTTGTAATTTAAAGTTCTTTTGTGTTAATTTCGTGTATTTGAGTTTTTTTTAAAAAAGAAAATACAAAAAAAAAAAATGAATATAAAAAAAAAGTGAAGTTTTCTTTTGAAAGTTTTGTAAGGTACCTGTTGTCTTCACTCCTCTTCTCTGTTCCCAATCCCAAAACCATTATTCAATTCTCATCATTCTACCCAACACCACACATACCCCTATTTGCCTTTTCTTTGTTTTCAACCTACCCGATACCCAATCATTATCCCTTGTTAACCATTTTTGTAGCCGACCCTCAAGCCACTTTAAGTCTATTAGAAATGAAATATGAATTTATGAGAGAGAGATGAGCAATAAAAGGCACGAGTGTACTCATTAGAGAAAAAGCTATAAAACGAGTGAAACACGAGTGGAGCGATTTTTTCTTTGTGAGTGAATTGTGAGAATTTTGTGGTGAGGAACTCATCTTTCTATTTTAATTTTAACACCTCTTCTTTTCAGTAAATAAACATGACTCAAGAAGAAATCTCAGTCGAAGACTTCCAATACTTGGTGAAAGAAATGGACCGAATGCTCGAAAGAAAGCTAAGTCCAATACAAAAGTGTTTGGACCGAGTGGAGGAGAATGCTCGACGGAAGCAAAACACCCCACGTTGAGAAACAGAGTTGCGACCATCACGAAGACTCATTTTCGATGACTATTTGAGAAGAGATTATCATCGAGATCCCCACTCAAAAAGGCTTCCGAAACAATGAGAAGAAAGCTACAAGTTTGAGGCTCTTTGACATAACGAACAAGAAAGTACGAGCTACTCTTCGAATGCTTCAAAGATGTCACGCATGAGGAATCTTTCACGAAGAATCGATCGTGATATCTATGAGAATATGTCCTCTTTCTTTGAAACAAATCCTTATATTTCGATTCTTTTGTAACATCTACAAGTTGTAATAAAATAGAAAAAGAAAAAGAAATAAAAGAAGAAAAAGAAAAAGAAGAAAACGAAAAAGAAAAAGAAAAAGAGAAAGAATTTGAAAAAGAAAATGAGAGTGAAGAAAAAGAGAAAATTGAAAAAGAAAGAAAAGAAAAATAGATTGAAAAGAAAATTGAAAAAGAGAAAGAAAAAGAAAGCGAGTTAGAAAAAGAGGCAAAAGAACAAAACGAGTGAGAAAAAGAGAGTGTTGATTCAACTAACCCACTTGAAGTTTGATCTTATTCTATTTCTTTCTTTTAGGGTTTAGAGAAATTTGAGTGATGAATACCAACTTCAATACCATTCCGATGAACGACGCTTTCGTTTGATCAGCAAAGGTAAGGTTGAAAATGAAGTTGAACCACACGAGCCGGAAGGTAAGTGAGGTAAGGAAATTTTAATAACCGAGTCACGGTAATCCGATTTGACATTTGTCAATAAAATTTTCGGTGACTTATTTTTTAAAAGCTTTCCCTTCCTCGTCCGATCAATTTTTGCTCTTTAAATGTGGTTGATATCATTTGTTCTGAACGACGAATCCATTTGATCTTACAAGATAATAAGTTTTCATGAAAAATGTTTAAACTTTTCATTATTGATAACTTTGTGTCTCAATTTATGCCTCTTGGAAAATCTTTGAATTTGTGCATTTCTGTTTCGATGAGTGCAAAGAGTTATGATTATATGGTGCCGTGTATGTAACATTCTTTTTTGGTATAACATGTTTGATCTAATGAAACCGTTGTTACATTTTGACTTAAATAATCAAACACATGTTTTTAAACTAGGAATATGCATTGGTACATTTTGTGAGAAAATCGAGCCTCATCAATTATGTGCGAAAAATTTCTATCATTTTGATACGTGGTCTTTGAATAAGGTAGCGAAATTTGGCCACTTTGTTTTCAATTTCAATTCGCTCTTTAAGTAAGTTCTATGGTTGTACTTGAAGTTCACCTTTCATCTGAAAAAGGTTGATTCCAATGCGAAGCCTCGACTACACTACAATCCCGAGGAGAGAAGGTTTGTTCTAATGAAGCCAGATAAAATCGACCCTTATATTTCTACCCGAAAAGGTAAGATGCTTGAAAACTTTGAAGCGTTTTTGTTTTCCTCGGATGGTGATAAGCCTTGCGTTGATGAATTGGTTTTCGTAAAACATTTAGATCATGATATGCTTAAATGTTTTAGTTTTCCTGTTTATGATCTATCTGTCATGATGGCTGATAAAAAGATTCTTATGTTTGTTAATTTTTACAATTCATGTGTGAGAGAATCCATAGTCAATTGTCCAATGCATGATATTATTGTGCAAATTCGTGAGCCTTGTAAATCTTTTCAAATATCTGTTTATGACGATTATGTCTACCATTTGACTCGTTACTCGCGTGATAAACATGACTTGTGGAAACAAATTGAGACGTTTGAATGCTTTAAAACATGTCCGATTTTGTTTCAAACTTTTGACAAGGCATTATTTCATTTGTATGAAAAATTGGTTCTGCCCCTTAGCATGCGTTATACTTGTGGTGATATGTTTATGCTTGAATTGCAAGTTTGTTTGAAGCATTATTTGTTAATTCACGGTAATCGAGTCACTTAGGTGGTTGTCCACGTGCGTCCTATTTGTTTTGCTCTGATTAAGCATGGGTGTCAATTCTGCTTGCTTTGCTTATTACTAATTCACGGTTATTCTTTTAAGATGAATAGATTACCATCCACCCCGTTCGACCGAGGAAAGCTGAGTAAAAGGAACTATGTCCTCAAGAACCAATAGCTCGATTCGAGGACGAATCGCTTTCAAGAGGGGGCATATGATGCAATCCTGGTCGCATCATGGTTCGACTCCATCCTACGCCATCAAGAGTGGCATAAACTTGAGGGGCCCAAGTGCAAGATGAAACATCACATAGGCCTGATTGATTGTTGGGCCAATGTTTTTAAGGACTTTTAATTTAATTAAGTTTTATTTGAATTAATAAGTTTGCATATTTTAATTTTAACTTGCACTTTGTGTGTTCTGCATTTAATAAAGTAATGCATTATGTAACTTTCATGTTAGTTTAGTATGCATCATAAATAATTACTTGCATTGTGAAACTCCCATGTTAGTTTAAATCTGCATTATTAAATTAAATCTTGCATTAAATAATTCATCTGTTTATTTAGTTTGCATTTTTAAACCATGCGTTTAAGCATTTTAGTTTAATAAATGAGTTACTGGTTTTAATTCAACTCATTTTAGTTTATTTATTTGAGTTTTATTGGACTTCATTTAATAAGATGCTTATTTAATTAATGTAGTTACTAGGATAATTTAATGAAGCATGAGTTTAAGTTTGTTTAATTTTGCTTCTTTAATTAAACTAGTTGCTGCATTAATTGATGTCTTTGCTTTTAGTTCATTTATTGAAGTCAAGTGTTTAATGTGTTTGAGTTTAATAAGTGTTTAAATGTGTTTAATATGTTTGTTTTAATGTGCTAGTTGCAGGTGACTTTTCAATTGGAAACCATTAGATTTAAGGGCTGTTACAAATTAATTAAAGAGACTTTTCAAGTGAATTTCAGTTACATTCAAGGGGAAGCATTATTCTTCATTAAAAGGAGCTGTTATCATTCATTTAAGGAAGCATTATACATCATTAAATTTAGTAGGAGCCTCTTTCATCTTCCATAACCGATTGTTGATTAAAGTGATCACTTCATGAGTTAATTTTTCATTAAAGTTACTGGTGTCCATTCGGTTGACCAAGAGGATTTCAAAGGTTTTTCCTAAGCATTCAAGGCCATTGATTCAGCTGAATTGAAGTGTATTGAAGGGTGGAGTTATTTAGTTTGGCATTCCAAGAGTTTTTGAGCTTTATTTCAGCTCATTATTAGCTCATTAAGTTGATCATATGTGGCCATTCAATTAGCTTCTTTTAACACTACAAATAGTTGTAATCAGCCTATTGTAGGGGACTTTTGACTTTTGAACCTTAATCAAATTTATGAACTTTGAGTTCTTGAGTGAGTTTATCTCCTCTCTATTTTTTTTGTACAAGTTTCTTAGACCTATCAAGCTTGCTTGTGGCGTCTTTGACTTGTTCATTCATTCCCTTATACCATCATTCTTACTTTGTTATATAACGGGTCGAGGTCCATCTTCAAATTCCATCATTCACCTTAAACCAAATAGAAACCGAGGTGACACTTTTCTAATGTTAAATCATTTCTCATGTTTAAGTCCGTTTATCCATTTCCAACAAATTATTCTCTATTTAATCTATCTCCATTCACCCTTAAACCGAACCATTCGAACCCCATCTTCAATTCCTTTCATCCTTAGCCGAACCTAACCTTTCCATCTTCTAAATTGTTTTCATCATTTCTCTACCTCCAATTCCTAATTTAAATTACTTTATAAGAGCAAACCTATTCAAAGCTTCCTCAAACTTAACCATATTTTCTATTTTTTTCTCGAAGACTCAATCTCTCCTGTAGATGATCGGGCAACTCACATACGACTCGACTCACCTCGAGGCAGATCGTATCAAGTACTTTACATGAGAATTGACTATACGCCTAATTTAACAAATGTGAATTTTGATTGAAAGAAATAAAATTTCTAGGCCATGTTATCTCCGCGGATGGAATCAAGGTGGATCCTGATAAAGTCAAAGCTGTTGTGGAGTGGAAGCCATCATGTAATGTCATGGAAGTGTGCAACTTCTTGGAATTGGTGGGGTATTATAGATGAATTGTGAAGGGTGTTTTAATGATGGCTTGTAATAGGGCATTTTTTAGTGGTATCGAAAATAGTGATTTCAGGATCACAATTTTAACGAGTAAGTCTCTATATATTAGTAATTAACATTTAAGAGTTAAATATAGTATTATGGTGAACTTTTATTGGATAGATTTTATTAATTGGTTAGTTAGTCAAGGTACAGGTGGTGCTTACCAAAAGTCAGTGGTTTTGGAAAATGAGGTATCGGGACCACGTTTTCATATATCGAGCTCGTAAGTATTTTTAGTAAATATTTTCAGAGTTTTTGTATTAACGAATTGAAGTTTGGTTAGGAAATTTCAATGATTTGATAGTTAACTAATGAAAAAGGACTAAATTGTAAAAGTGGTAAAAGTTCAATCATTATGGATTTTTAATTAATCGAAGGATCAGTTGAGCAATTGGACCTTCTTTTGTATGTCAAACGGTGGTGGAATCCAATTGTTATTCACTAACTTTGTTAATTGAGTTCAATATTTGTTAAACATGTTTAATTAAATAAACTATGATTAATTAATTTTTAATTAAAGATATATATGAAATTAAAGATGACAACAACCCTTTTTTCCTTCTTTTACTCATCTTCTTTACGAAGCAAAATAAAAAAAAAAATGGGTCTTGGTGCTTTGGACGTTTGGTCCCTCAATATTTTTATATTTTTGAGATCATTGTAACTAGGTTTACCTAACTTGTATCTCCATTTTCAAAATTATTAAAATTTGTTAAAGTTTTCATTGATGTTAATTGATGTTTTTGAATATTTATGGTAGGTTTTCAAGCTTAGAAATCAAATAGGATTAAATTGTTAAGTAAGTTTTATTAGTTTGAGTTTAGGGACTAAATTGTGGATATATTGAAATTGGTATGAGATTTTTGTAAATTGTGATAATAAGAGGCTATATGTTGACATAATTGAAGTGGGTTTAAAATTTGGATTTCAAATTTGGAAGATATGATAAGTTCGATTCTAGGGACTAAATTGAATAAAATGCAAAAATTTAGGGAGCGCCTGGAAAATGAAATTGAGCTGATATATGTTTATAATTGGATGAAATAAGAGGGTTGAAATTGATAGATTAAATTTTATAATTGTATAGATCGGGAATTGGACAAAATCAAAATTAAGAGGAAAAAGACAAATTTGCTTATAAGTCCTTAGAGAATTGATCGTTTGTTGTTTTTCCAGGTAAGTTCACATAGTATAATTGTATTTAAATTGTTTTATATTTGATTTATAAATTTTTATTTGTTTGATAATAGGTTGAATTGTGTACATTTTGGTATAACATGTGAGTTATGAACCAAAACATAGAAACATATGAGTTCGCCTTTTTATAGATCTATTAATATTCTTCCCGTGGCTAGGAAAGGTCCCCCTAGGACGATTGGCACTTTCTTATCTGCTTCAAAACCTAAAATAATGAAATCAGTAGGAAAAATACACTTATCTACTCTTACCAAAACATCCCCAATCTTTCCTTATGGGTATGCTAAAGATTGATCCGCTAATTGGAGTGTCAAAGTTGTAGGTCTTACTTTACCTATTCCCAACAGCTTGAAAATAGATTAATGCTTGCTCCTAAGTCACATAAAGCTTTACCACAGTAAGATTCTCCAATATTACATGGCATAGTAAAGCTTCCAGGGTCCTTCAGTTTCGGAGGTAGCTTGTTCTGTAAGAACACACTGCACTCCTTCGTTAGTGCTAAAGTTTCATACTCACTGAGTCTCTCCTTCATGAACCTGACATAGTTCAGAATTTGTTCTAAAGCCTCCACCAGTGGGATGTTGATGTGAAGTTGCTTTTAAATATCCAAAAACTTTTTGAATTGCACCTCTTGTTTCAACTTAATTAGTTAGAATTTTTTAGGATATAGAGGTGTTGGAACTTTGGCCCAGACTGGATAACTTTTCTAAGGAGGTAAATCTGCATCTAAAGAAGGTGTTAGCTTATCATAATTTACTAGTTTAGGTTTTACCTCATCAGACTTTGTAACTTCTGGCTCTTCTGGTGCAGGAATTTCAATTGTTGGTTGACTTTCCTCCTTCTCAATAGGTTCATCTTCAACCATAACTTCTTTGGGCTCTAAAGTCTTACCACTTCATAAAGCAACTACCTTGCAATGTTCCTTACTCAAATTCCTTGGATTTTCTATATTGCTCGGCAAGGCTCCTTGCAGTCTATTATGAAGCTCCGTAGCTAACTTACCCATTTGGTTCTCCAAATTTTTCAATGTTGTCGCTTGGCTTTGGATTAAGGCATTATTCTTTGTCATGCACGCCTTCAAAAAAGTCTCCAAACCGTGAGATGATTCAGCTTGAGGTGGTTTTGGAACTTGTTGATTGAACCCTTAAGGTTGACTTGGTCTATGTTGCATGTAAGTGTTGTTCGGTCCATTTCCTTGGTTATTCCAAGAAAAATTTGGATGGGTTTGCCATGAAGGATTATAGAAATTGAACTGTGGTCCTTGTCCATTTTTGTTTTGATGTCGATTCCCTACATAATAAATCAACTTGAGATTTAATGGAAAATTCTCAAAAGAATGACCGACCCCACAATATACGCAGGAAACAACATCGAATTGACTAGGTGGCTGAGCTGCAACAGGATTAAAACCGTTAGTAGTAACACCGGTTATCTTAAAGGAATCACTCACCTCCATGAATAGTCGAAGGTGACTGTGTGGATCTTCTGTGGGCATACCACTAAACTGGCCCATGGTTTGAAGCATCTGAAAAATCATAGGCTTCAATTCAAACTACGATGCCTCAATCTTCGGTCTCTTAATTCCCATATTTAACTCATTAAAAAGGGGCACAACGTACTGTCTTATGGCTCGGTCCCTATCATCAGCAATAAGGATTGGATTGTGAACATTAGCGGCTCCATTCCCTTGATCATCATTTTGATTTCCAAGGTCCATTTTAGTTTTTCTTTAGGTTATTCTTTCTCATCTTCTTTGTCTAAATGCCCGCTCGATTTCAAGATCTACAGGTAATAAATTGATAATTCGAGCTATGCTCATAAACAATTAAAAAATAAATCACAAAAAGGAAAAAAATTAAGAATTACGAATTAATTAGTAAATTTAGAAAGAAAATAGAATAAAATACAAGCCAAATTGCAAAGAATAATTTCACAAAAGTGACTACTATAACAATCCTCGACAATAGCGCCAAAAACTTGTAATGCGTGGTTTGTGCAAGTGTACACAGTCGTTTCATGTAATAAGTAAGTAAAAGAGTTATCGTCTCCACAGGGACTGTATATGTTAATCAATTAATTGTAAAATTGAGAATTTACAAGTTGGTAGAAAAACACAATATTTTTGAGTTGATTGATTGTTAAATTAAATTAAATTAAATTAAATTAAATTAACGCAAAGTGATCCTTAATGCAAATTAATCTAAATTCAATGTATGCAGTAGAATGAATGAGATGGGTTTACCAGCAAATTCACAAACTCCAACAATCAATAACATGAACAGGATAGAATAGTTACATCTATCAACTTAGTTCATTTTTATCATGCTTAATAATGTTCTGGAAAATATTCCATAGTAACTCAATCTTTTATAAGCTTGAAACCAATATTAAGTCCTTTCAGAATCTTTTACTTAGAAAAATATGCATATTACTAATCATATTTAACTAGGGTTTCTTAAAATTCATGTGAAGTAACAAGGTCGGACTAGGTTTGAAACAATTTAATCACATAAACCTAATAACTTTGCAAGATAATAGAGCTTTCTCGAGTTATTATAAACCTTTAATTTAGTCAAGCTAGGCTCTAAATTAAGCACGCACTTTTCAATTATTGTGTCTATTAATCGTTGTCTACCTAGGATCGTTCAACTAATTCTAATGCATTCAATCATGTATGGATGAAATACATGCTCGAGTTTAATTGAAAACATGAACGATTGAGGCACAGAACATCATTAACACAATTTAAATGAACTTTATTGAATTAATGCAATCATTCTAGCTAAACAAATTTAAGCTACCATTGTTGATGAAAAGATAACAAAACAAGTTGCAAACATGATTAAAATCAAAGAAAACAAAGATAAGGGAGAATAAACTCTGATTGATTCGGCAGTCTCGTGGAATTTGATCGAAATGGCTTTCTCCAATCCTTGTGTTTGCTCCTTCACAAGTTGCTTCTCAAGGTGGCCGGCCTAGAGTGTACCTTTTCAAGGATTTGTTGGCTAAGGGAAAGGGAAAATATGGATGCTTATGCGTGGAAAGAAAAAAAAAAGGGAAAATGAAATAAGAGTGAGAGATGAGGGATGATAGATATGAGGAATGGGAGTGGGTATTTGTAGTGAAGGTTGGCCAGACACACATTGTGGAGGGAAGTGGTTTGTTGGTTGCTTGATTCAAGCATGAAATCATGCTTGAATCAAGCAAGGGTGCGGAAAGTTTCAACGGAAAATCTTGTGGGCTATTTTCTGAGTTATTTGCAAGTGTAGAGATGTAACACCCCTTACCCGAGACCATCGCCGGAATCCAGTATGTGGCATTACTAGACTTGACTACAAGTTCAGAACATAAAAATTTAAAGCTGTCAAACTGTGTCATGCTGACTAATTTGACCATAGTTCGAGTTACAAAACTCGAAATTCAAATCCGTAAATTTTCCTTGAAACTAGACACGTATAAGAATTTACTATAATTTTTCCAGAATTTTTGGTCTGGTCAATCAATACCAGATTTTTCTTAAAGTTTCCCCTATTTCACTGTTGACGATTCTGACCTATCATTACAAAAACTCATTTTTCTCAAAATTTCAATAATGTTCTTGTTTATTCCAATCAAAAATAGACTCATTAAGGATTCTAAGCATATAAACTATGTTCTCTAATTATTTTTGTACAATTTATTACAATTTTCCCAAGACAAAACATGGACTCACGAATCCATTCAGAACAGGTCTCACAAAATTTAAATGTCTCATAACATAAAACTCCTTTGCCTACTCTGTTTCTTTCATAACCAAATAGACACAATAAGCTTTGATTCTATACCTCATTCACCTTCTAATTCAACTTATTCTATTTTTAGTGGTTTTTCTAAATCACATCACTGCTGTTAACAACCAACTGTTTCGTTACAAATTATGAAAACTAACATATAACCGAACATACCACATCCTTAATTCTAGGATTCATTTCGTATACATACACTTCCTTATCAAAAACGATAAATCTTCGATTATGGATGCATAAACATTGCCAACATAAATCGACATTGTATCAAAAGCACAAAAGCATACTTAACTAAAAGTTTAGCCATATTCGCATGGCTATTATATACATGAACCAAAAGTTTCCATCAAAACAAAGACAAAGTCGTTCCTATACATGCCTTTAACCAAAAGAAAACCCAAATAAAAGAGTACCAAAATATAGATTGATAGTGTTGGCGACTTTCTTGACGATCCGTCTTGAGCCCGTAGCGTAACCAAAATCTATAAAACAGAGGAAACGTTTCACACAATTAAGCTTACTAGCTTAGTAAGTCCTAAATTCATAATAACATAACATTTAAATTATTCAACTTACGACATTGTACACAAACATTTAATTATGATAATTTATTTACATAAAGCCGAATCTTATTAGTACATTAACCAAGAAATTATACTTTGATTCATATAAACTGTATTACTTCAGCAATACGACTTAATATATTTTACAAGTATCACATACACCAAGTTGTGTAATTATAGCATTCATATCAACCACACTACCATATTAAAATTTATTGTATTCTAAGCATTTATACATGCAAACCGAATCTCCATAATAGTACATCAAACTCAACTTCGGTCATATGATACTCAAACACATTAATCACGGCCCAATTATACATAACATAGTTCTCACAATATCAAATTGACTCAAGTAATATTAGGCATAACATACCTTACATACTTACGAGCCGATTTGCTAGATACGTTAATTAAAGTTGCCTTGAAGAATATTTGATTTTTCTTAATAAAACACATCACCAAGCAACAAGCACGCTAAGCGGTAAAGCTTCGAATTAAATAACACCCAAGACGAGGCCTCGCTGGACTTAGAGCCCGAAATAAATCACCAAGACGAGGCACGCTAGGCTTAAAGCCCGAAATAAATCACCGCACACGAGGCTCGCTAGGCTTAAAGCCCGAAATAAATCAATACGATAAATCATTGTATGCATTTTCCATGATTATCTCGAATCGAATTTAGTTTGACTTACTTACATTAAACAATTGAAACCCTTCTAATTTACTTGTGCACATTCGGCTATGACATTAATATATATACTAAAATTTATCAAGCATTATCATATGATAGATTAAGTAAATAATCATTCAATATATTATAGTTTTAGGACTTACTTTGGAGTTTGATAGATTCGAAACTTCCGCTATTCGCTTAGTTTAGCCTTTCCTCGCTCCAACTTCTTTTCCTTTTGTTTAGGATCTAATTCGGTTCAAAAATTAAACCAATTCAACCACATTTTTTTATTCACAAAAAGAAAATCAAAATCATCATACACATATATATATTTAAAATATACAACTTGCCGATTAATCCTAAAATTGAAACCGAAATATAAAGAATTTAATTGCTTTATTTCAAAGGTTGGATGTTCACCTTCTCCAAACAAGCCTTTATGATTTTATTTTTATAAAACAACTTATACAAATTCATGAAGGCCGAATATATCAACTTGATTTCTTCTTCCCTCATGACCGAATTTGTTAACTCAAAATGCCCATATATTTTCTTCATTACAAGACCAAATAACAAGCTAAATAGCCACCATTTAAAATCATTCACTACAGCCGAATGGTAAGAGCATTTACATGCTCAATCTATAATAATTTCTATAATTCTAATGTAATTGAAATCACAAGTCTTCAATTCATTCAAGACTCTTAGGCAATTCATGTTGTTTTTGAATCAATATTAGACATTTTTTTTCAACTCAAAATACACATAAAAGTACACATCCTATGCCGAATATTAGCATGCTAAATCTCAAAATTTTAACATGATTTTATTAGCATTTAAAGCAACTAAAACCCATATGTGAAGATTTGCTCAATCAAGCTAGAATACCCACCTTGCTACTACATGCATGGCCGAACAATGAAGTTTTTGAAGCTTTCCCTTTTTCTTTCAATAGCTTCGGTGAAGAAGATAGGGAGAAGGAGAGAACAAAATAATTCTTTTTGTTTTATTACTTAATCTATTTTCTATTATAGCATGCTTATTAATTAAACTATACTTTAGTTATAAAACACTAAAATCATGACATTCAAAGCATGCTTACCGTCCACTACACTATAATTTTGGGGAATTTGACATGCAAGCCCTCCCATGCAAGAAGAACAATTTAATTTACTCCTTTCAATTGCTACAATCGGCTATGAGAGAAGAGAAGATAGTGGCCTTATTTTATGCTTTAAATAAACCTATACACTAACATTTTTTTTTATAAAATATTAACATAAGCATATAATAATAAAATTTAATTAAACCAACATATATATAAATCTAGCTAACTTGGTCCATTGCCGTCCATCATTATGGTTAATGGGCTAATTGCCCTTTTAGGACACCCACTTAAAAAGCCACAAGCAATTTAGTACACTACACCTTAGGATGCAAATTTTTTCGCTTTTCACGATTAAATCCTTTTCATCAAATTAAACACTCGATCAATAATACTTTTCTACGAAACTTTCACACACATCAACACACATATAATAAACATAAAATAAATTTTAAGAAATATTTATCGGCTCGGATTCGTGGTTCCGAGACCACTATTCCGATTAGGGTCAAAAATTAGTCCGTTACAAGAGACCTCCAGTAAATCCCCCAAAATTGATTTTTGGGCTGCCTACAAATACTTTTCCGAGTTGGACTTGTTCTCCCTTGTTTGGACGGTTTGATGACCCTATTGTTTACTAGACTTTTCAATCAGTTTATCCATCTTTAGTTGGATCAAATCAACTTCTTCATGACCCATTTTTCATGTGTGTGTTGTCCATATAGAGTGAATTTGGTCATGACCATGTAACTTTATTTAATAAACAAATCATGCATAATTTTCTTGGTCCAACTGCATTAAATAATATCAAGATTAAAATGTAGCATAAAAAATTAAATTATGCACGAAGTTAATGTAAAATAGCATAAAATTACATTCTTTATTAAATCATGCCTATTATTGAAACATAAACAAAATTCACCCAATTAGTGATTAATTACTCAAAATTAATATTATTTTTAAGTAAAAAGGTGCCAAAAGCAACTATAAAAACTCTATATAAATTAGAGTTTACAGTCAAGGCTGAGCATCAAGTTCCATCCAAAATGTTATACCTCTTAGAGATATTTAAATGGAAGTGGGAGAAAGTTTCAATTGATTTTGATTCTGGTTTACCGCCCACTTCCTTAAGGAAGTATGCTATTTGGGTAATTGTGGATAGACTCACCAAATCAGCTCACTGTATTACGATTCATAAATATTATTCCTTGGAAAAACTGGTGGAGCTTTATATTGCCAAGATAGTACGCCTTCATTGGATTCCTTCATCCGTCATGTCAGATAAAGATCTAAGGTTCACATCCAGATTCTTGAAGCAATTAAAAGCATCCTTTGGAATTAAGCTTTGTTTTAGCATAGCTCTCCACCCTCAAATTAACGGCTAGTCAGAGTGAGTGATACACGTATTGGAAGATATGCTGTGAAGTTGTGTACTTGATTTTGACTTAGGGTGGGATAGATACCTTCCTTTTGGTGGAGTTTGCATACAACAATATCTATCATTCTAGCCTCGATATGTCTCCTTTTAAAAGCCCTATTGTTGCGTGTAAAATAACTAATGCAATTGTGCAAGTGTACACATCATTCAAGTAATAAAGTGATAAGTAAGTATTGTCTCCACAGGGATTGAAAATTGGTAAGAAATTGAGTATGTTAATATAATACTGCTAATTTTACAAAATATCAGGAAATAATCTCAGGGTGAATAAGAAACTAGAATAATGAATTACTAAAGTTAAATGATAAAGAATAAAGAATTGATATAAAAAATAAAATGATGCGGAAATTCACAGAGAATATTAATAGTATTTCTTTTGTTGAATGAATAGGGTTGGAATTATTCAAGAGAAATGTTCAAGATA
The DNA here is from genome assembly GCA_025503065.1 of Gossypium bickii. Taxonomy (NCBI): domain Eukaryota; kingdom Viridiplantae; phylum Streptophyta; class Magnoliopsida; order Malvales; family Malvaceae; genus Gossypium; species Gossypium bickii. The sequence continues at coordinate 90,100,616 of CP106711.1, forward strand.
ATGCCATGGAAAAATATTGTCTAATCTACTGCCCTGAGATTCACTAATCTAACCTGCCTCTTTCTATAGCTAGATATTAGGCTAAAAATCTAAGTTCATATACGTCTACAGAACTTGGGATTGATAACTACAATGAACATCCTCTCTGTACAACTTGCAACATCTATGTCTACAGTGTTACAAATATTCTGTCAAGTATTCGCTTGCATCAAACGATTTAAGATCCAGTATTCTTAACCTTTTTAGAATTAAAAACACCTAAGAGCATAGCATACATTCAATTATGTCTAAAGCTTGTATACATGTATTTAAAATAAGCATGAATCGAATGTAACATTGATATAAATAATCTCAAATTGTAAGCATTAAAGATGATGAAACATTCACCCAAACAACTCCAACCCAGAAAAGATTTAGTTCATGGGTAGAAAAGTAAACATCAAAATAGAATCATTCATCAATATTTCTCAATTAATTTCAATTTAGAAAAATAAAGGTAAAACTATAGAAAGTTAATTTTACACTTCACCTTCTTTTCTATCTTCCGATTGTACGCGAATCCAGGATAGATTTCTCTTCCCCTTCCTCACATTTGTATTCTGGTCTGTTTTAAGCTGCTACCCTTTCTTTGTCTAGAATTCTCCAATAGAGTTCTTCTTTGCACAAAGAGATAGAATTGTTGTCACCAGTCTCTTTCTCACACTGATTCTCCTCTCTTCTTTCTTCTTCTCTTTCATTCTTTTATTGGGTAGTCCGTTCCCCTTCAGTACACATTTTTTATTTCTCTTTTTAGGTTGGTTTTTCTGGTACATGCACACCTGGCTGAGAGTGACATGGTTAAAGTGCTGAGTCATCTTCCCGGAATTGCCATGACAGTTCTATTGGCAATCAATCTTACCATTTGCCATGATAATGTTTCATTTTCCTTATTTTCTTTATTTGTCTTCTTCATCTTCTTTGTCTTCTTTGTCTTCTTCTTTCTACACATGTGTTCACACAAAACCACACCTTTCCTCCCCAAGTGATAAAAGAAAAAAATAATGACCATTATAGCACACTCCAAGCTTTTTTATGCAATGTTCTAAATTTATCCTAAAAATGCAGGTGTATTTACTTAAATACAAGTAATTAATTCCATCTAAGGTCTGAAATATAAATCTTTTCAAGAGTTATCACCTGTATGGAAAAAAATGTAAGTTTCTAAATTGTTGGGTATAATTAAGCAAAATCAAATTGATTGGGCCTAATTTATTCTGTAATACCCCTATCCCGTACTTGTCGCTGGATTAGGGTTAAGGGTATTACCTGATAGATCGGAAACTTTTTCATACAATTTCGTAAATTAAACTATCATTTACAATCATAGTGTCCCTTTAGTAGGTCATCGAGACCTAAAACATGCTTTAAACAGAGTCGGTACTAAACCAGAACACATATAGAAATTCTTAGGAAAATTTAAACTTTTCTAAGTTTCAGGGGTTACACGCCCGTGTGGGCAGACCGTGTGCCTCCCACGGCTGCTAGGCACGCCCATGTGTCTCCCCCGTGGTTGAATCTCACTTAACTCCACGGCCACCAAGTGCGCCCATGTACCTTGGTCGTGGTCGAAAATGACTTGGCTCCACGGCCACCAAGCACGTCCGTGTGCCAAGGCCGTGTACTCTTAATCAGCTACTGACTTAGTCCCACGGTTGATAGGCACGCCCATGTGCCACAACGGTGTGGCAAAATAGGCCATTTGCAAGGCCAAATTGCCACCCACCTAAGGTCATAACTACAAGCCAATAGTCAATACAATCCATGAACATTTAACACCATGAACATGCCAAAATAACCATTCAATCTTTACATTCAAAACCAATTTCATTCATATCAATTTACAAGACTAAAACTCATATCAGCACAAGCATAACTCAGTCAAATACTTACCCAAAAACTTGACCACTTCATATACTGCCAAACTATACCAAAACATATATCACATATCATATTCATTAATGCATATTCTCAACATATAACTAGCCAAATCACATGGCTAAGTTCACATCTCATTCTTATACAAATGACAAGCCTATATATGCCATATCTAACTATATACATTTCCAAAATGTACCAAAATAAGTTGAGTAGTGTGATAACGATCCTCGACGGTCCCCGAGCCTTTAGTAGCTTTGACGATCTATAAAACAAAGAAAACACACACACAGAGTAAGCTTTCAAAAAGCATAGTAAGTCATATACAAATAAACTTAACATGAAAGGCATGTAGGCATATAGAAACTGTCGAAACCATTTTTTATAAGCATTTGAAAAAAACATGGATCGACTTTAAAAATATGGAGTCGCCACCAATCGTTTTTGTTTAGGTGTGATCGTGTCACCTATAAAATAAATTTTGGTCTATGAATTTCAAGAAGAAAATAGGTTCGGGAGTCGGTTACGTGCGAGGAAGGATTAGCACCCTCGCAACGCCCAAAATTGGTGCCAAATTGATTAATTGATGTCCTAATGTTGAAAAGTTTGAAATGATTTTGAAATTCTATTCTTTTTTTCTATAATTAATTTTAAATAACTTGATTGAATATTGAGATTCCCTTATTCCAAAGGAATAGAGTATCACATCCATCATGATTGGATACGACAACCTGAGTCCTCGAATTCAACATCATCCCAAAATTCTCCAAGCACATGTATTGAAATTTTGAAAGGGTATTTGGTTATTTGGACAAACAAAAAACCACACCCAGCATGATTGGGCACGATTTCTTCGAATTTCCAAACGTACAAATATTGCCTTATTTTGAAAATATGGACAAAATTTGAAAGGATATTCGTTTATTTGGTCAAACAAAAAACCACACCCAGCACGATTGGGGACGATTTCTTCGAATTTCCAAACGCACAAATATTACATTATTTTGAAAATGTGGACAGAATTTGAAAGGATATTCGTTTATTTGGTCAAACAAAAAAACCACACCCAGCACGATTGGGCACGATTTCTTCGAATTTCCAAACGCACGAATATTACCTTGTTTTGAAACTTTAAATAAGTGATTTGAAAAAAACGACGCAAAATGCTTTTATTGAATCATGAGAAACAGTAATATAATACGAAAGAATGATATGCGAATACAACATTTATACAAATAGATGACAAGAATAATAATATGAATATACAATTCAATATAAAATCAATAATATCACAACTCTTATTTTGGAAATACAAACATTATTAATTAAGAAAAAACGAAAGCTAAAAATATAGCTAAGTGAAAATGATTTAAACTTAAATATAGCATATTTAAAAATAATAAGCAAATAACACGTGTCAATTTAAGTAATATATGTAAATAAATAAAAGAAACTTAATATAAAATAATGTACATATAAAAATGATAATATATAAACATGTATAGAATAAGTAAATATAATTTTGAAAAAGTAAATTATACACACAACAGATATATATATATATATAATAATACAAAATATATACATAAAAATAATTTAATATAAATAATATGTATATATAAAAAGTATATATATAGAATTAATGAAAATAACATGTAAATAAAATAAATAATAGCTAAAACAATTTAAAATATTTTATATTAAACATTAATTAAAAGAATAATTAAAGAAATCAATAAACAGATAATTAACTGAATAATCTAAGGATTATATTGAAAATCAGAACAAAATTAGAGGGCTAAAAGGCAATCAATCAAAAATGAAATCTAAAAGGGTTAAAATACAATGCGCGTAAATTAATAAGGACCAAATCAGTAAATATTCCAGTTAGCCAAAACGCAGCATTTGAATAGGACTACATTAAGACAGGATCAGAGAGTGGAGGGACTAAATGCGAAAATAATCCTTTTAAAGCAGAAAGGCGCGGATCCGGGTCACAAATAGGGTTGACGCGCAGATCCCACACCCTCCCCAAATGGCGCCGTTTGTATTGATGGATTAAAACAAATTAAAACCTAAAAATAAAAGCATTTAGTTGTTTTTAAAAACCCTAATCTTTTTCTTCCTAATCTCTCAGCCGAAGTAGGAGCTCTCCTTTCCGGCCACCACAAACGCCACGACAATCGGCGATTGGGGGGCCAACTGATCAACCGACCTCTTTCAAACCAAACCTGCTTTTAACCCCAACGACCACCTTCGCTTCGGTTTCGACGAAGAAGGTAGACCGTCTGTTCGTATTACCAAGGTAAGTCCCCTCCTTTGTTTTTTGATTTAAGTCGAGTAAAAAAAGAAAAGAAAAAAATGAAATAAAAAATAAAATGAAAGAACACCTCTTCGATTCAGATTTTAGTATTTCTGTATTTTGTATTCTGTATGCGTGTAAAATCGTGAAGATTGTGTCCCCAGACTTACAGTGGTTGATTTCGGGCTTTTTAAAGCCGAAATCGAAAATAAAAAATAAAAATAAAAATAAAAATAAAAATACAACTATTTTTTTGTTTTCTTGTTTCTCTCTGATGCTATTTGCTGTCTAGTGCAGGTACGGCCATCGTAGTATGGAGGCGTGGACGTGGCACATACAGAGGCTGTGTGCTGGCGTGGAAGAGCGGGCAGCGGCGTGCGTGGAGGCACGTGCAAAGGAGACTGTTGCAGTGCTGGACAGTTTCTAGAACCCCTAGGGTTTCAGTCTGAAACCAAGATTTGGGCCATTTGGGCTGTTAAAAATTGGGCCAATTTTGGGTCTGTTGTAATTAATAATTTGGGCTTGTAATAACTGTTAAAATGGACCGTTTAACAGACTTTGTTTATTTTGTTTGTTTGAATCTGGTTGGTTAATGTGCCGAGTAAATTTTGGGCCCTACAACTGCCCCTCTTTGCTCATTGTCGTGTAACAAGAATGGAGTAAAGAATTTAAAGAGGGCCAAATTTGCCCCATCTTGCCGGATCTTGACTTCTTGGCGCCTCTTTCCTTCAAGTAGCTACACTACGTCTTTAAGGGCATAGGAACTAGTGCTTCGATCCAATTCTGATGTAATATCAAGGAGAAGAGATTTGTAGTTTCGATCTACTCCACTGGAACTTTAAGGAAATAAGAATTGTTCCTCGTTGTAAACTCAGGGAGAAGGGATTTTATAGCCTCAACCTACTCCACTGGAACTTCGAGGCAATAAGACTTGTATGGCTCCAATCTGCTCCTGCAACTTTAGGATTGCCAGATCTGCTATCTTCGATCCGCTTCGCTTAGGAAGGCAAGATCTGCTATCCTTGGTCTGCTCCAATGCAAACTCAGGGATGCCAGATTGATGGCTTAAATCTATTCCACTGCTATTTAGGGAGACCAGATTTGCTATTCGATCTTGGTCCACTACTGCTTAGGGCAACAAGGTTTACAATCTTTGACCTATTCCACTACTGGTTAGGGAGATAGGGCTAGTAGCTTAAATCGGTTCCACTACTGCTTAGGGAGACCAGATTTGCCGTTCGATCTTGTTCCCTACTGCTTAGGGTGACAAGATTTACAATCTTTGACCTATTCCAATGCTAGTCATGGAGATAGGGCCGATGGCTTAAATCGGTTCCACTACTGCTTAGGGAGACCAGATTTGCCATTCGATCTTTGTTCCCTACTGCTTAGGGTGACAATATCTACAATCTTCGACCTATTCCACTGCTGATCAGGGAGATAGGATGGTGGCTTTAGCTCTATTCCACTACTATTTAGGGAGACTTGATTTGCCGTTCGATCTTGGTTACCTACTACTTAGGGTAACAAGATCTACAATCTTTGACCTATTCCAATGCTGGTCATGGAGATAGGGCCGGTGGCTTGAATCGGTTCCACTACTGTTTAGGGAGACCAGATTTGCCGTTCGATCTTGGTTCCTTACTGCTTAGGGTGACAAGATCTACAATCTTCGACCTATTCCACTGCTGGTCAGGGAGATAGGACTGATGTCTCCGATCTACTCCTGTAACTTCAGGATTGCCAGATCTGCTATCTTCGATCTGCTTCGCTAAGGAAGGCAAGATCTTCGAATTCATCGATGTTGCGACAACGTCCTCTAGGGGACCTGTCCTGTAAAATCGGTTTTATGTGTTTATGTTTATGAATAATGGTTAGGATGCAATGATCAGAATGAATATAATGCTCCTAACTAAATGTATTATGGATGACATTTGCATGAATGCAGAATGTCATGAGAATGGTTTCTTACAAAGATTAGGATGCAATGACCGGAATAAATCAAATGCCCCTAAATAGATGTGTCTTATGGATGACATTTGTATGAATGCAGAATGTCATGAGAATGATTTCTTACAATGATTAGGATGCAATGATCGGAATGAATCAAATGCTCCTAACTGAATGTGTTTTGCATGAATGCAGAATTTCATGAGAATGATCCTTGCTTAAGGGGTAATCGTTCATTGTTCATCAGGGTAATATGTTGCCCTCCTCTTCAGCTGGTATTCTTAACAGAAAACCTGAGAAAACAAATATCTTGCTCAACTGACTTGCCCCACTATACCTTCTGGGTTCATCTCATTATGACTTAGGGGTATAGGATCTGAATCTTTTCCCATCCATCCCACTGTGACTTCAAAATGTAAGATTTGTTTCTTTTTCAATCCATCCCATTGCTATTCAAAGGTATAGGATCTGTATCAGCTTCCATCTATTGATCACTCCCCAGGTGACCCAACCAGATGTGAATGCATGATGCTCGCATGGATGCAGAATATCATTTTTCTTGTGAATGATTCCTCTTTTACACTTGGGTTAACATTGCCCATTTTTGTCAAGATTGTATCACCAACTACTTTTAATGTAAAATCCAATGAGATAGCCTCAATTTAGACCTTTCCTTAAACTTGGTGAGTTTTAAACAATAGTCCTATTTTGAGTTCTTGTATTATTTAGAAATTTCCAGAGTAATATACGAAACTCATTTTATGAAAATATTATTAGTCCACTAATCATTATTTCAATGCAAAATGCCTGAAAAAGATCATAACCATGGACAAGAAGGAAATTGATTAGGAGCATAGCTCGAAACAGATAAGTTAAGCAAAGATAGCAATCGCAATCAAGAAAGAAATTTATTGTGAACATATTTTGAAAAGAATAATATAATCACAAATAAAAAATTTAAAATGGGTAAAATGGACACTAGGTGCCCCAGATATCGCAGCCTGAGCTTCTCTGTTCAAACTTCTTGAGGACCATTTTAAGCTCAATATGTATTTAGGGGATCCGAAGTACTTTGTCGATGCCCCAAGATGTAGCATACCTCTTCATTGTTAATTCAGGCATAGTAAGACTACTGTATGCCCCCTTTGATCAAAATTTGAGCTGCCCTTTTCTGGTTTTCAACTCAAATCCCCTTTGGTCTCAAAGCGCCCTTTGCGGGTTTTCGCCTTGGCTTCTCATTTTTCTTTCTTCCTTTTTTGCTGAAAATTTCTATTTTTTCTTTTTTGAAATTTTTTTTGAACTTTGTTGAATTTTTTTGAATTTTTTTTGGAAAGTTTTTTATTGAATCTGAATTCTCCGGATTGGGCAAGTCCCTGCCATCCATTTTGGTCAATGTTCCCAGAATAAACTTTTTCACTACATAAGGTCTTTTCTAGTTTGGCCTCCATTTTTCTCTGAAATCCTGTTGTATATGAAGGATTTTCTTCAATATTCGGTCCCCATTTAGGAAATTTCTAGGATGAACCTATTTGTCGTAAACCCGCATCATCTGACTGCAACGGATAGCTATTAACTTTTCCTCACAAATTTGATTGATCACATCGAGAATGGATCCATTCTGCTTCATCCAACTTCAGTTCTGATAAAATTCAGAAAAGGGAATTTCGACTTCAATGGGCGAAACCAATGAGAAATGTGCTACCACGATGGCAGTCCTGGCCAATGTTTGATAAGCATAGAGGGTAATAATAACTTCTGTATGCCAATCTTTACAAGTCTCGGTCCCCTTTTTGATCTTTTGTTTTTCTTTTTTGGTCGCTTTGTCTTTGACCTTTGTGATGTGGCATTTTGATCTCCGAACGTAACGCAAACTTTTAACATTGTGCAGTTAAATATGATCTTTTCGACATATAGATTGTAATCCAAAGTACGAAATAATCTATAAATAGAAAGAATGGAAAAATATTTGCTCAAAAAGATGTATTTTACTGAAATAAGGATTCTGAACACATGATTATTTCACAAAATGACTCTTATTACTTCTAGGCTGAAAGCAATAAGCATTTTTTGAATATTACTCTAGATTTGCCTTAAAATACATGTCTCTTCAAGAGTCCTATTGTTCAAAACACTCTCAAGTATAGAAAGGCTACTGCTTGGAGAACTTTTATTCCTTGGTTCTCTCTTTGGATATGCCATTGGTGTTCTGACTTCTCGATTTCTAGGCTTCTGATGATTTCTTTAAGGAATCGCAACTCTCCTGCCCCCTCCTTCAATTATCACAACTTACTGCTCCGGTTGACTCATCGAACTTCAAAACCCCTATTTTAATAAGCCTCTACACCAGTTTCTTAAATGCATTGCAGTTATCAATTGAGTGACCCGTTATTCCCGCGTGATACTCGCATTGAGCATTCGAATCATAATATTTGGGGTATGGGGGTTGTATTGGTTCCATGTAATGAGGAGCCACCATATGTGCATCAAATAGGCTTTGATACAACTCCCTATATGTCATTGGAATTGGTGTAAACTGGAGTTGCTTTGCACTGGATTCTTGTCTTGATGAGCCCTGATGACTAGTGGTCACAGCCCTCGATTGACCTGCAGTGATTGATTTGGAATGCTTGCCCAAGCTGTCTACTTCATTTTCCATATTTCTCGGGCTTGATCTTTTGACACTTTCTCTCGTATTTATCTTTCCACTCTTTATGGCATTCTCAATCATTTCTCCATTCATTATGATGTTTGAGAAGTTCTTTGTGGCGCTCCCTAGCATATGAGTGATAAGTGGGGCCTTCAGTGTATTAATAAAGAGCATTGTGGTCTCTTTCTCTACAAGTGGTGGTTGGACTTGGATGGCAACCTCTCTCCACCGCTGTGCATACTGTCTAAAGCTTTCATTTGCCCTTTTCTCTATGTTTTGAAGAGTGATTCTATCAGGAGTCATGTCTGTCACATGACTGTACTGTTTGATGAATGCTTGGGCTAAACTCTCCATGAACCAACTCTGGCACGACTCAACTGGTTATACCATTTGGCTGCTGCTCCCACCAGGCTATCCTGGAAGTAATGGATTAACAGTGGGTCATTATTAATGTACCCCGTCATTCTTCTACAAAACATGGTAATATGAGCCTCCGGGCAACTTGTCCCATACTTATCAAATTCAGGCATTTTGAACTTGTAGGGGAGCACCAAGTCTGGGACGGGAGCACCAAGTCTGGGACCAAGCTTAAATCTTTGGCGTTGTAACATCCTGAATTTTTGGGCCTATGCATTTAATGGGTGAATATGTTTAATGTGTTAATTTAAGTGTTAGGGGTCCAAATTGGGCTCAGGATGTGTTCAAGGCCTTGGTTAAATTTTCAGTTTGGACACTATAGGGCTTAAAACATGTTATCTATGTTTTAAAATACAAAATGGGCTTGTGGCCAGTGGTCAGTAGCGCCACTTAGAGAGCAAGGAGGTGGCGTCAATTGGAGGCCCAAATTCAAGTTTCATGGAGCCCAATTCTTTTAGTTTAAGTTAGCTAATTTTTGGCAATTAATTAGGTGGAGTTGGACGGCAACAAGGCTCAAAAATAGGAGGATTTATGTAAATGGGATAATGTAGATATATAGTTGATATTATGGAAGATAAGGGAGGAAATTTAGGAATTTATTTAATGTGATAATAAGGGAGATAATGTGTTGATAAAGGAAGGAAGAGGTAGTGTCATCCATGACACTATGGATGAGTAGTCAGATGAGGATAAGGAGAGAAAAGATAGGATTTATCTGCTGAGTGCAGTGTTGGCCGAATTTCAAACTCTAGGGGGGTGCTGAAATTCTCTTTAAATAGAGGGGATATCTCATCAATTCTGGCATTTGAACCCTACTCTTTTCTTCTTTCCTTGTGCCGAAATTCCCAGTCTTCCTCTGCAAATTCTTTTTTTTTGATTTCTTCAAAAGTCGAAACCTTCCAATCTTCTTTTCTTTCAAAAGCCGAAAACCTGAACACTTTTCTCATCTCCATAGCCGAAATCTCCAAGACTCTTCTTGTTTTCCTTTCTTCTTCTCTTTTTCTGCCAGAAATAGAAACTCTTCACTCAGATTTTCTAAAAGCTGAAAACGCATCAGTTCATCTTTTTCGGGATTTTCATCAAAGCCGAAATCCTTAGATCTCATCTTCTGTGTTTGCCGAATTCTCTCTGGGGTATCTGCTTATGCCGAATTCCGAAGGAAACTGAAGGTAAGTGTTGGTTCATAAGATTTCAATTACGGCTTTTTAGGGACTCTAGCCGAATGGCTATAAGGAAACTAATCTTAAGTTTTTCTCTTAATTGCGGCATTCCGGGATTTGAAGGGGAGTCAATCGCTTAGATCTCTAAGTCAAAGTTCAGTAACACTCGAATCGTGTTACTTTCGAGATTTCAAGGTAAGGAGATATGTTAATTTTAACGTGTAAATTTGGGTATATACTAACCCTTGGCCGAATATAGGGGAGCCCAAATCTTCGTGTTCTTCCGGCTTTTGAGCAAGGTTTTAGACTAAGGGTTGTAGATCCAGATAGTAAGGATATTGACTAAGGAAGTAAAACTACGCGATACCAGGTGTGTAACACTCTCAGACAATATTCTTTATATTCTGTTAAATGTCAAAATACCGGTATGGCTGTTGAAAACCCGAAAAGGGGTAAAGGCGAATCACTAGGTTAGTGATCTCTGTCATTCTAAAGTGAATGTTTCTGTTGAGATGATATGTTTTATATGTATGCATGGGGTTGGGTGATTGATGAAAGGGGAAGTGTTCTGTTGTAGTGGCTAATGCCATGATCTGTTGTAGTGGCTAATGCCATGATCTGTTGTAGTGGCTAATGCCATGATCTGTTGTAGTGGCTTTTGCCATGATCTGTTGTAGTGGCTATTGCCATGATCTGACGATGAGCAACTATCTGCAGTATGGCTGCCATTGATGGTGTGTAGCGGTGTTGGTTGATTGTAGAAATCCCCAATGGTGTGATTGGCAGGTACGGGTGGCGTGTAGCAGATGGAAACCTAGGATTGGGTTGGGCTTTGCATATCTTCTGATATATTATACACTGTTATCTGTTTTGTGGGGCTAAGGCCCAATCTGATGGTGCACAAGGGTTGCACACTGAGTCTCCGACTCACCCCATTATTTAACATCTTTCAGGTAGCACCTAATGCATCGGACCGGGCTGGAGAGGAGCATAATGTTGCCATGCGAGAGATTATTTTGATTTAGCAAAAAACTTTACCAGTTTATTAATTTTTAATATTTACAGTTAGTGGGTTTTAAATTTCATTGTAATAAGGCCTCGGGGCACTAGCTTTATATTTTCATTTGTTTTGGGCTTTTATTATTATTAGACACTTAGATTTTACAATTTAATTAAGTTAGGGCATGTATTAAATTTCGGTTTTTAATTCATAAAGGCATTTAAATGAAAATTTATATTTTTACAAATTATTCAACCATTTATTTTCCCGAATAAAATGTTAAAATCAAGAAAAATATTTTACCAAAAATGCGACATGTTTACTAAATCTTCTTAGTGACATGCCAGATCCGGTCGTGGTGTTTGGGCCGGGTTTGGGGTGTTACAGGCATCAATTCCGTAATAATTATCAGTACTTTTGATCACTTTAAACTTCTCCTCCAACTGTTTATATCTACCTTCTAGCTGTTTTGGCAATTTTGCTTTTGTCCTCTCTCCTTCAGCTATTTCATCCAAATCAAGGACGTTAGTAACGATTGGACTATTTCCTGAACCTGAGCCAGTTTGGAGGTTTACTGAAGCATCAGCTTGGAATTGTTGAGGCCTGATCGTGACAGATGACCTTTGTACAGTCACTTCAGGCAGTGTTTGCACGTGTGGTGGAGTAAAATCCCGGGGATATTGATGATACTCAGTATTCTCCTCAATATTAACCATGGGGCTTTTTCCTTTATCCATAAACCCCCTCAACAGCTGCGTCATCTGAGTAATCATATTTCTCTGCGATTCCATCATTTTTTCCATCATATCCTGCTAGATCTTAGTAAGTTGCTCCTGCATTTGTGCTTGCATCTGTTTTTGCATCTCCTTCTGCGTTTGTTCCAACTTCTCTAGTCTTTTATCCATTATTATAGTCTTGGTTCGGGTACTGTAGGGACGTTTGGTTTTGCCGGTGTCTAGGTTAATGCTGAAATAACTTCAACTAATCAGGGTCTTCTCATGAAATCTAATGCATATGATGTAATGCCATGTGAATGCATGCAATGGATGCAAAAGGGTGTCGATTCTAATTCAATTTCTACCAGAAAACTTTACTAGAGGGCAAAATTCTTTATGTGAAACGGACTACAAATATACAGAGAACCGTATTGTCTTCCATTTAATCAAGAAATTTGTTCTCCATGACAAACTCTCCAATTTAGTAATCAAACATGAATCGACACTCTTTTAGATATGAAATGATATGCGATGCAATCATCATTGAAACATATTAGTATAAGGTAAAAGTAAGCAAAGAGAAACAAGTAGAGTACTTATTTGGATGACCACTATGGTTTATTGCGGTACTATTTATGGTGGGTTTTTAGGGTTCACTATATGTGGCTTAGTTCTAAGGAATAGGTACCTGAACCAGCATATTCCTCAATCCTCACCCATTATAGGCTCATATGGATCGAGTTCAGTTCAGGGGAATACATTTCCCTATGGCCATACGGAGATGAAAATCTCACGAAGCACATAGGTACAGATGTATCTCGGAAGCGGTCCACTAGCCCATGCGGAGGTGAAAACCTCACGAAGGCATAGTTTCTCACTCCCACTTAAAGGTGTGACCACAACGGTCATGCAATGCAATGCCAAAGTATTTTATGAGACTCGACATTATTGCAAATGCATTAAAAGAAACATGATTTTTCAAAACAATTTTCCAAATTTTCAATCAAAGGACAAGAATTAATCAATCAATGGCCTGACTCTCAACCAGTCCCCAGTGGAGTCGCCAAAACTGTCGAAACCATTTTTTATAAGCATTTGAAAAAATCGTGGATCGACTTTAAAAATATGGAGTCGCCACCAATCCTTTTTGTTTAGGTGTGATCGGGTCACCTATAAAATAAATTTTGGTCTATGAATTTCAAGAAGAAAATAGGTTCGGGAGTCGGTTACGTGCAAGGAAGGATTAGCACCCTCGCAATGCCAAAAATTGGTACCAAATTGATTAATTGATGTCCTAATGTTGAAAAGTTTGAAATGATTTTGAAATTCTGTTCTTTTTTTCTATAATTAGTTTTAAATAACTTGATTAAATATTGAGATTCCCTTGTTCCAAAGGAATAGAGTATCACATCCATCACGATTGGATACGAAAATCTGAGTCCTTGAATTCAAGATCATCCCAAAATTCTCCAAGCACATGTATTGAAAATTTGAAAGGGTATTTGGTTATTTGGACAAACAAAAAACCACACCCAACACGATTGGGCATGATTTCTTTGAATTTCCAAATACACAAATATTACCTTATTTTGAAAATATGGACAAAATTTGAAAGGATATTCGTTTATTTGGTCAAACAAAAAACCAGACCCAGCACGATTGGGCACGATTTCTTCGAATTTCTAAACGCACAAATATTACCTTATTTTGAAAATGTAGACAAAATTTGAAAGGATATTCGTTTATTTGGTCAAACAAAAAACCACACCCAGCACGATTGGGCATGATTTCTTCGAATTTCCAAAGGCACGAATATTACCTTGTTTTGAAACTTTAAATAAGTGATTTGAAAAAAACAACTCAAAATGCTTTTATTGAATCATGAGAAACAGTAATATAATACGAAAGAATGATATGCGAACACAACATTTATACAAATGGATGACAAGAATAATAATATGAATATACAATTCAATATAAAATCAATAATCTCACAACTCTTATTTTGGAAATACCAACATTATTAATTAAGAAAAAACGAAAGCTAAAAATATAGCTAAGTGAAAACAATTTAAACTTAAATATAGCATATTTAAAAATAATAAGCAAATGACACATGTCAATTTAAGTAATATATGTAAATAAATAAAAGAAACTTAATATAAAATAATGTACATATAAAAATGATAATATATAAACATGTATAGAATAAGTAAATATAATTTTGAAAAAGTAAATTATACACACAACAGATATATATATATATAATAATACAAAATATATACATAAAAAGTAAATATAATGTGTGGAGGCACGTGCAAAGGAGACTGTTGCGGCGCTAGACAGTTTTTGGAACCCCTAGGGTTTCAGTCTGAAACCAAGATTTGGGCCATTTGGGCTGTTAAAAATTGGGCCAATTTTGGGTCTGTTGTAATTAATAATTTGGGCTTGTAATAACTGTTAAAATGGACTGTTTAACAGACTTTGTTTTTTTTGTTATTTGTTTTTTTGTTTGAATCTGGTTGGTTAATGGGCCGGGCAAATTTTGGGCCCTACAGGAACATTGGCACAATTAACTTTCATAGCAAATTTATCACATGTATGCTTTGGTCCATGTACTTGGCCACATTTTGCCACATTCATCAATTGAAAAACCTTATATACACATAGTTCTTTCATGCATACTTTCACATATCATATGATTGTTCCAATATACATATTCATCATAGTGAGATCATATAGATACTTACCTTGTATACACACTTAGTGTATAAGTCAACGCACCTGAAATAGATTTATAATGCTCATAGCCATTCGTATCACAGATTTGCCCGTTGAACCGTTAGGAACCTAATAGGATACTCAGAAAGCTCGAAATAGTAGTACAATACCAACGTCCCAGACGAGGTCTTACATGTACTCAGATATCGATCCCACTGTCCCAGACAGGGTCTTACAAGAATCAATAGGATGCCAATGTCCCAGACATGGTCTTACACGTAAATCTCGTATCGATGCCAACATCCTAGACGTGGTCTTACACAAAATCTCAAATTAACACCAACGTCCCAGACGTGGTCTTACATGATAAAACAAAACAGATACCTATGTCATGACATAACTAATCCTATCTATTCCTGGGTTCGTACGGGACTTCTCGGACATTATCATTAAATAGATCTTATCTCAGAATTCATATACATAGCATCTCGTAAGCATTCACTGTTACCAATAGTCATTTGAATATGCACAATTCATTACAAATACATTTATTTGCATAATGACTTACCTCGGATTCGATTTAACGGAAATGGAAACGGCTACTCGGTTATTTTTGCTTTCCCTCGGTCTAAGTCCGTGTTCCTCAATTCTTGATCTATACATATTTAGAATTAACCCTTTTATTAACTAACTCATTCAATTCAAACCAAGGACACACATTTAGGGCTATTTGCAAATTAACCTTCACATTTGTACAATTTATCAATTTAGTCCATTTTTCTCAAAACATCAAATTCACAAAATCATCATTTAATCATGCATAGCCGAATACTCCTATATAACATATAAGTCCAAACATTTCATCAATTTCTCAATTTTGTCCCTCAAATAACTATTTTCTCAATTTAGCCCTAATTAGCTAAAGTCATCAAAAATTCAAGAATAAAATATGTTCATTAAACACATATCTATCATTTAACACCACAAATCATCATAAATCATATGAGTTCGACAAAGTCTTATATCACAAACATCATCAATTTTCAAAATTGAAGCATGGGTTTTGTAATAGACAAAGCAACGATTACAGAAACATAGAAACTATCAAAAACCGAACAAAACTCTTACCTTAATTAGCTTGAGCAAGGGCCGAACATGCAAAGATTTTAACAAATTTTTCTTTTCTTCTTTTTTGGTGGAAAAACATATAAATGGCCACCATCTTTTTAACTTTGTTTTTATTATAATATCTTATAATGTATTATATTAACTTATAAAATAAACATATAAAAGCATAATATATATATGCATGTTGCCGTCCATTAACCAAAATAAAGGCTAAATTACCACATAAAGCCTTCACTTATGAAAAGCAATCACAATTAGATACTTTTCATAAAGCATACACATTTTTGCATTTGATGCAATTTAATCCTTTTATCAAATTAAACATACAGACGAACAATTTAACTTACGAAAATTTAACACATGCTTAGTCACATATCAACGGCATAGAAAATAATATTAAAATATTATACGGACTCAGATTTGTGGTCTCAAAACCACTGTTCCAACTAGGGTATAAACCGGACTGTTACAATTTTTCCCCCTTAGGGATTTTCGTCCCCGAAAATCTTACCATTAAACAGAGTCGGATATTGCTGTCTCATTGAATCTTCAGGTTCCCACATAGCCTCTTCTATTCCATGTCGATTCCATAACACTTTCACTAACTAAATTTTCTTGTTTCGCAACTCCTTTACTTCACGAGCTAAGATACGAATTAATTCCTCTTCATATGTCACATCAGATCGGATTTCAATTTCAGATGGGGCAATCATATGTGACCGATCATATCGATATTTATGGAGTATCAAAACATGAAATACATTAGGTATCTTTTCTAACTCAGGGGGCAACTTTAATCTATATGCAACAGGTCCAACACGTTCGATAATTTCGTATGGCCCAATGAACCTCGAACTTAACTTGCCTTTACGTCCGAATCGTAGCACTTTCTTCCATGGAGACACTTTCAAAAATACTTTGTCACCAATCTCAAATTCTATATCTTTTCGTTTAAAGTCTGCATAAGACTTCTGAGAATCAGATGCTGCTTTCAAACAATCTTGGATCTGTTTCACTTTCTGTTCTGAATCTTTTATCAAATCGACCCCTTGTATCTTATTTTCACTGAGCTCAGTCCAATACAGAGGTGTACGACATTTACGTCCATACAAAGCTTCATATGGTGCCATTTTGATGCTCGACTGAAAACTATTATTGTATGCAAATTCGATCAATGGCAGGTACGTATACAACATCTTAACATATCTTCAAGAATCTGAATAATTCGTTCGTACTAACCATCTGTTTGCGGATGAAAAGCTGTACTGAAATGCAATTTCGTGCCTAAAGCTTCTTGTAGTTTCTTCTAGAATCTTGATGTAAACCTCAGATCTCTATCTGACGCAATAGATAGTGGCACCCCGTGCAATCTAATAATCTCAGAAATATAAAGCTCGGCTAATCTGTTAAGTGAATAATCAGATGTTACCGAAACAAAATGGGCAGATTTTGTTAATCGATCAAGTACGACCCAAATCGCATCTTTCTTTCTCAGAGTGTGAGGCAAACCAGAAAAAAAATCTGTTGTCACTCTATCCCATTTCCATTCAGGTATTAGAATCGGTTGTAGCAACCAGACGGAACCTGATGGTCAGCTTTAACGTGTTGGTAGATTAAACATTTTGCTACAAAATCAGAGATATCTCACTTCATACTAGACCACCAATAATGTTGGTTCAAATCATGGTACATTTTAGTGCTTCCTGGATGGACAGATAGACGATTGTTATGTGCTTCACTCAAAATCGGCTGAATCAACTCCAGATTTCTTAGAACAAAGATACGATCTCGAAATCTCAAGCAATCATCAACAACTCGAAATTCAGATTCAGAATTCGAATTACACTGAGCTCGTTTTGCTAATAACTCATTATTAGATTTCTGAGCATCACGTATCTACTGTATAAACAACGATTTTTTTTTAATTCAGCTATCACAGAACTATCATCAGACAAATTTAACTGAGCATTCAAAGCACATAGTGCAAACAATGATTTCCTACTCAGTGCATCGGCAACAAAATTTTCATTACCCGGATGATAATCTATCACAAGCTCGAAGTCCTTTAACAACTCTAGCCATCTTCTCTAACGCAGGTTCAAATCTTTCTAAGTCATCAGATATTTCAGACTTTTATGATCTGAAAATACGTGACATTTTTCACCATACAGATAATGACGCCAGATCTTTAATGCAAATACAATTGCAGCTAGCTCAAGGTCGTGTGTCGGATAGTTCCTTTCATGAGGCTTCAACTGTCTCGAGGCATAAGCTACAACTTTGCCTTCCTGCATTAAAACACCTCCCAGACCGTTTAACAAAGCATCACTATATATAACAAATTCTTCACCCGATTTTGGCTGTACTAACACTAGAGCTTCTGTTAAGAGAGATTTCAACTGATCAAAACTTTTCTGACATTTATCAGACCATTCAAATCTAACATCTTTCTAAAGTAGTCTAGTCAACGGAGTAGCTATCGTTGAAAATCCTTTCACAAACCGACGATAATAACCAGCTAAACCCAGAAAGTTACGGACTTCAGACACATTCCTCGGAGGTTTCCAATCCAGAATAGCAGAAATTTTGCTCGAATCAACTCGAATTCCAGAAGCTGACACAATATGTCCCAAAAAACTAACCTCGTGCAACCAAAATTCACATTTACTGAATTTCTCATATAACTGCTTCTCTCTCAGAGTTTGCAACATGATTCTCAAATGTTCAGCATGCTCATTTTTATCACGTGAATAAATCAAGATGTCATCAATGAATACCACAACAAATCGATCTAGTACTGTCTGAAAATTCTGTTCACCAGATCCATAAAAACAGCAGGAGCATTTGTTAATCCAAATGGCATAACTAAAAACTCATAATGCTCGTACCTCGTTCTAAAAGTAGTTTTTGGAATGTCTGAATCTTTTACTCTCAACTGGTAGTATCCTGATCTCAGATCTATCTTTGAAAACACAGTAGCTCTTTTTAACTGATCAAATAAATCATCAATCCTGGGCAATAGATATTTATTCTTTATGGTCACCTTATTTAACTGACGATAATCAATGCACATTCTCATCGTGCCATCTTTCTTTTTTTACAAATAGAACAGGAGCACCCCAAGGCAAAACTCGGTCTAGCAAACCCTCTATCGGTCAATTCTTGCAATTGTAACTTTAACTCTTTCAACTATGTTGTGCCATTCTATATGGAGCTATCAAAATAGGTGTAGTACCAGGCAACAACTCAATTCCAAATTCAACTTCACGTATCAGAGTCAAACCCAGCAATTCTTCAGGGAATACATTAGAAAACTAACAGACAATAGGCACTGATTCAACTTTCTTTTCAGTCACTTTCGAATCAATCACATATGCATAATATGCCTTATATCTCCTTTTCACATATCTTTGAGCTTTCAATATAGATATCACAGTAGGCAATCCATTCAAATCATTAGACTCCACCTGTACAATTTCATTATTCGAACATCTCAAATCAATAGTCTTTCTTTTACAGTTTACAACAGCATCATGCAATGTCAACCAGTCCATACCCAGAATGATATCAAACTCATCAAATGGCAAAAGCATCAGATCAGCAGAGAAATAGATATCTCAAAACATTAATGGATAGTTCTTGCATACTTTGTCAACCAGGAAACTTTTACCTAAGGTGTTCGATACTTTTATATCAAACTCAGTAGACTTTATAGGCAAAGTCTTTCTGCATACTAAATTCATACATATATACGAATGTATAGAACCAGGGTCTATCAATGCAATTACAAAAGTACCATAAAGTGTAAAAGTACCCGTTATAACATTAGGTGATGAAACTGCCTCACGAGCTCGGATAGCATACGCTCTGGCAGGCGCTCTAGCTTCAGATCTTGCAACATTGTCTCTCGTAGTTCTTTGACTACCAATGATATTTCTTACATTCTTTGAAGGTCTACCTCTCACATGTGCAATATCAGATCTCAGATTTTGAACAGTCTCTAGCTCGACAGACTCAGGGTAATCACGGATAAAAAGATCAAGTGATCCACATCTAAAACAAGCTCTGTCATTTAATCTACAACTTCTCGGATGCCTTTTTCCACAATGTTTACATTCAGGTCTCTCAGTTCAGACATTTCCAACACTGGCCACTGGAGTTGCTGGAGTTTTGGAACTCATTTGTGATCTAGCTCGATTTCTATTTGAATGTCCCATATTATCTCTTGTACGACTTTGATCATCTCTGAATTTCTTCAAAGCAAATTGAAATGATCTACTCTGAAATCTCTTTCTCACATCTCTAGCTTCAGACTCAGCTTTTCTTTTATCTTTCCCAAGTGCCTCAGCTTTGCACGTTCGATCAACTAGTACAATGAACTTTTTTTATTTCTAAGATCCCGACTAACAAGCGAATATCTTCATTAAGACCATCTTTGAATCTTTTGCACATTATTGCCTTAGTAGATATACATTCACGAGCGTACTGACTCAATCTGATGAACTCTAGTTCATATTCTGTAACAGATATATGGCCATGATTCAAATCCAGAAATTCCTTCCGTTTCTGATCGATAAATCTCTCACTAATATATTTCTTCTAAAACTCGATCTAGAAGAAGTCCCATGTAACTCGCTCTTTCGGAACAATAGAAATCAGAGTTTTCTACCATTGATAAGCTACATCTCGGAGCAAAGATAAAACACTCTATGCATTCTTCTGGAGTCAGAGACATTTCGACGAATACCCAAATAGTATTTTCTAACCAGAACTCAACCTTTTCAGCATCTTCATCACTAGTAGCCCGGAACTCTTGAGCCTCATATTTACGGATCTTTTCAACTGGAGGCTTATTCAACAGATTTGGATACACAATCGGTGGCACAACTGTAGGCTGAGAGGGAATAACCGGGGGCAGGGGTTGCGAAATAGTCAGGTTACTTCTTACGAATTGAGTGAACCATTCACTCATCATCTGGAAGAAAGCTTGTTTAGCTTCTCTCTCCTGACCACTCGTAGCTGGTCTCGAATCAGAGGGCGCTGTCCCTTGCACGGGAGTAGGCGCATTACTTTCTACATCGTCAGCTACGGCTCTTTTAGGATCCATTATTGTACAGAAATCACATTTTATACATCAGGTTTCATCACACTATCACAGTTCAAATATATGACATGTATAGCTAGACTCTGACACGCTATGTTAGTCTGAGAATCGACTAAACCGTAGCTCTGATACCAACCAAATGTAACACCCCTATCCCATATTCGTCATCGGATTAGGGTTAAAGGCATTACTTGACAGATCGGAAACTTTTTCATACAAATTCGTAAATTAAACCATCATTTACAATCGTAGTGTCCCTTTAGTAGGTCATCGAGACCTAAAACATGCTTTAAACAGAGTCAGGACTAAACCGAAACACATACAAAAATTCTCAAGAAAATTAAAACTTTTCTAAGTTTCAGGGGTTACACGCCCGTGTGGGCAGGCCGTGTGCCTCCCACGGCTGCTAGACACGCCCATGTGTCTCCCCCGTGATCGAATCTGACTTAACTCCATGGCCACCGAGCACGCCCGTGTACCTTGGTCATGGTCGAAACTGACTTGGCTCCACGGCCACCAAGCACGTCCGTGTGCCAAGGCTGTCTACTCTTAATCAGGTACTGACTTAGTCCCACGGTTGATAGGCACACCCGTGTGGCAAAATAGTGCCCATTGAACCGTTAGAAACCTGAAACGGATTTATAATTCACATAGTCATTCGTATCAAAGATTTGCCTGTTGAACCGTTAGAAACCTAATAGGATACTCAGAAATCTCGGAATAGTAGTATAATGCCAACGCCCCAGACGAGGTCTTACATGTACTCAGACATCGATGCCACTATCCCATACATAGTCTTACACGAATCAATACGATGCCAATGTCCCAGATAGGGTCTTACACGAATCAATACGATGCCAATGTCCCAGACATGGTCTTACACGTAAATCTCATATCGATGCCAACGTCCTAGATGTGGTCTTACACGAAATCTCAAATCAACGCCAACGTCCAAGACGTGGTCTTACATGATAAAATAGAACAGATACCTATGTCATGACATGGCTAATCCTATCTAATCCTATGTTCGATACCGGGACTTCTCGGACATTGTCACTAAACAGATCTTATCTCAGAATTCATATACATAGCATCTCGTAAGCATTCACTATTATCAATAGTCATTTGAATATGCACAATTCATTACAAATACATTTATTTGCATAATGACTTACCTCGGATTCAAGTTAACGGAAATGGAAATGGCTACTCGGTTACTTTCTCTTTCCTGCAGTCTAAGTCTATTTTCCTCAATTCTTGATCTATACATATTCAGAATTAACCCTTTTATTCACAAACTCATTCAATTCAATCCAAGGACACACATTTAGGGCTATTTTCAAATTAACCCTCACATTTGCATAATTTATCAATTTAGTCCATTTTTCTTAAAACATCAAATTCACAAAATCATCATTTAATCATGCATAGCCGAATACTCCTATATAACATATAAGACTAAACATTTCATCAATTTCATAATTTAGTCCCTTAAATTGCTATTTTCTCAATTTAGCCTTAATTAGCTAAATTCATAAAAAATTCAAGAATAAAATATGTTCATTAAACACATATCTATCATTTAACACCATAAATCATCATAAATCATATGAGTTCATCAAAGTCTCATATCACAAAAATCATCAATTCTCAAAATTGAAACATGGGTTTTGTAATAGACAAAGCAACGATTACAGAAACATAGAAATTATTAAAAACCGAACAAAACTCTTACCTTAATTAGCTTGAGCAAGGGCCGAACATTCAAAGATTTTAACCAAATTTTCTTTTCTTCTTTTTCGGTGGAAGAACATATAAATGGCCACCATCTTTTTAACTTTGTTTTTATTATAATATCTTATAATGTATTATATTAACTTAACTTATGAAATAAACATATAAAAGCATAATATATATATGCATGTTGCCGTCCATTAACCAAAATAAAGGCTAAATTACCACATAAAGCCTTTACTTATTAAAAGCCATCACAATTAGATACTTTTCATAAAGCATACACATTTTTGCATTCGGTGCAATTTAATCCTTTTATCAAATTAAACATAAAGACGACAAATTAACTTACGAAAATTTAACACATGCTTAGTTACATATCAACGACACAAAAAATAATATTAAAATATTATATGGACTCGGATTTGTGGTTTCAAAACCAGTGTTCTGACTAGGGTATAAACCAAACTGTTACATATTCCATGATATTGAAGAAAATATCAATTTTATGCGCATCCATCTATGCGTAGCTCAGGATCGTTAGAAAGCGCGTGCGAATTGAAAAAGAAAGTGAATGCAAATTGAAAAAGGAATGATGTATCATACGAGATTGGTGACAAGGTTTTTCTCAAAGTCTCATCATGGAAAAGAATTATTCATTTCAGTTTAAATGGAAAACTAAGTGTAAGATCATAGGACCTTGTGAGAGTTTGGAAATAGTAGGGCCTGTTGCTTATCGGTTGGCATTTTTGCTAGATCTATCCCAAATCCACAATGTTTTCTATATCTCTATGTTAAGAAAGTATCACTCAAACCTAGATCACATAGTTCAACTAAAAACCTTGGAAGTGGAACCTTACATATCCTATGAAGAAGAACTACTGAAAATCTTGGCTAGAGAAGTTAAAGAACTCAAAAACAAGAAGATTCCTTTGGTGAAGGTCCTCTGGTGAAGTCACAAAATAGAATATGCTACTTGGGAAAGGGAGAGTTCCATGAGAGAACAATATCTCCATTTGTTTGGTGAGTAAGAAACTTTAGGGACAACTTTCTTTAAGGGTGGGTGAATTGTCACACTCGAAGATGTTAAAAGATAAGTAGAACAACAATCCTAGGTATCTAATTATAAAAACTTTCTACTTATGAGGGTTTTAGTATAATTACAATCTTGCTAATTGTTTTAGGTAATTGGTTAGATTTAAACTATTAGTCTCGTTACTTTAGAACTAGATATTTTCTTTAGTGGGAAACATTTTGATGAGGAACATTAATTTTGATGTTGATGAATTGGTTTTGGTGATCGAGTGCGGGAAGGTTATATAGGATATAAACGTCATCTTTCTAGGAGCACTCTCTTATTTCTGTGTTCATTTTCTTTTTTTCATCTTCTTCTTTCATTTATTTTGTAAGAAAGAAAATTGAAAGGTGGTTTGCATAAAGGGAAGAAACTAGGGTGTTAGCCTAAACAATAGAGAATTTAGCAATTTGGTAATCTTTCTAACTCTTTCGTACCTTTTGATTAAAGAAAAAGGAAGGAAAATCTAAGGATTTTGGCATAATTTATTTTGAAATGTGATTATTTAAGTCGTTGTTAGCATTTAAAACTCCTCTGTATGCTTATGAATGAAGGTTTTCTTACATATATATGTCTTCGTTTTGATCTTTATATGGTTGTTATGCTTAGCTAACAAAGAAGGAGGAGGCCACAAAGAAAGAGGGAAAGCTAATTAGGTGTAAGTTGTGTAAACCCCAAGTATTTCATTGGTGAGTCTCTGAACTCAAATTCTCAGTGTTTGTTTTATGCATATTAGTATTGTGATGTTGTAGCATGTTTGACTTCATGTTTTCCTGATGATAAGGAGTTGAATTATTGTGGGATTTTTGTCGTACAATTGAAGCACGCAAAGTGATGACCTATAGATGCATGTCTGGTTGTATGTATTAGTTCATTTTTTTGATGAACTAACATTGGTAAAGTAATTACTACAGAGGTTATCATTGAAATGGTCTGAGAGGTGATATGTTTGGTATGATCTATGTTGTGTTAAAAATAATATGTTTAGGTTGAATGCTTGTTAGATGTCAATCATAAAAATGAATGATATAGGAGTGTGGAGGTATGTAATGGCGGAAGGAAGTTGAAAAAAATTTCATGTTGTGCACCCTGTGCCAAATGTTATTGGTTTTACAGAGGTTTGAGCAAATTGTATAGAGAATGTATACGCATGATAATTGGTTTTTGAAGGTTCGGTTAGATTGTATGGAGATATATGCGCACATGTTTATGATAACCCTACATGTGTTCTTTCAAGTATGAGACTCTATAGAATCTTAGGCTTAAAGCCTCATGTTTATAAGCAAGTCCATTGCCATGTCATATGAAATTTATAAAAGTCCATCGAAATTGTTCTTTAAGTTTTATGTCAAATTTATACGTGGAACTTCACCATACGAAGTCCATGACACAATCCACGTGTATAATGTTCGCCTTATCTATGAATCCTCTTCTATGAATCCGCTTGTATGATGTCCACCATATCTAGGAATCATCTTCTATGAGTTTGCATGTATGAGTTCGCATATAAGAATTCACATATTGAAATATGCATTTAAGTGTCTGCAGGATTGTCCGCAAAGACAATCTAAAATGACTCTCTCCACTCAATGGGTTTTCTGTTAAGATTACATGCAACAAGTTTGTACGACAATACTATATGCATCATGATTCTTTCATGAGAGAATGCTTATACTATAAGCATAAGCACCATCAGAGGGCATACAAACTCCATAATGATTATTGTGTTGCAACATAGGAAGTTTAATGCCGCAACATAGGGAGAAGAATGCAAGAATCTTGAGATTTCCCTCGATGTCACGACACAACCATTGGATGTCGTGACACATCCTTGAAGCTACCTTGAAGCTGAGTATACTGCCTTCGATGTCGTGACATAGGCACTAGGGTGTCGCCACATCAGTCTGTACGGGAAACACTTATGAGCCAGGGGTGTTTTGGTCCACACAATCAAAACTTAAATACGAGAGCATCAGCTGACTTAGGGTTGAGGATGACGACAACCCTAACTCTATAAATAGGCTCTTAAGCACTTGTTAAAGGACAACTTTTTGATATTCTGAGTTTTTCATTATGATTTAGTTTCCATTCTTTTTTCTTTCTATTAAGGTTTAGATTTCTTTTCAGTTCTTTTTATTCGTGTTCTTTGGGGAACTTGATTTACAAAATCAATCAAACTTTGTGAGGATTCTGTGCTTAAATTCAAATACAAATCACGCTTCTTCTAAACTCTATTATTGAATTGTTCTTTATGTTCATTCTTTCATTCAAGTTTATGTCATTTATTAGATCCATGAGGAACTAATCCTCCTATGGGAGATTAAGGAATGGAAGCATGAATAATTAATTG
Organism: Gossypium bickii; assembly: GCA_025503065.1. Classification (NCBI taxonomy): domain Eukaryota; kingdom Viridiplantae; phylum Streptophyta; class Magnoliopsida; order Malvales; family Malvaceae; genus Gossypium; species Gossypium bickii. The sequence goes on from CP106711.1 coordinate 90,126,834, forward strand.
TTTTGTAGGGATTTCTTAACAAATCAATTGTTCAGGACAGGAATAATCTAAACCTTAGGCCTAACAACTCTAGAAAGTCATCAAGGTGGGCATTAACCCAAATCTAGTATGACCTATCTGTGAACACCTTAACCCTGAACCGGTCTGGACTGTGAGTGGCCTCCTCCGAACGTACTAACGTCTAGAGTGTGAATACTACAGTAAAAGATATATAGAAGTGAGGTGGTACCTGTAAGTATACGGGTCAGGTTGAAATATAGTTACAACAGAGTATCTAAGTACCCCGAGGATCGTACTCAAAGGAGGCTAGCACTAGATCAATTTCAACCTAAACACCAAAAAGATCTAATTAGTACTTGAATTAGGGTTTATTAAACAAATATAAATAAGAGAGATTTTTGGGGTTTTTTATAATAATAAAAATATAACAAATAAATAAGAATCGAGAAGTTGGAAAGTGGAATTAATCAAATCTGATTATGGATGATTAGCTCGCTTTGGTAATCCTTATCAACTATCGCTCTAGGTTCCTCATCAATCAACTAATTGAATTCTAACATGATCTTTCGATACGTCCACTAGAATAATGAGTAAGGATTACTTATCTTTTGACCTCACAGTCCAGACCAATTTGGGGTTAAAGTGTTCATGGATAGGCCGTGCCAATTTTGGGTTAATTCCCACCATGATAACTTCCTAGGGTCGTCAAGCCTAGGGTTTAAGGTTTTTTTTCCCAGACAGCTAATCGTTAAGTAACCCTACAAAATAGTTAATAGGTCATACCTCCACTCGCTAATCCACCATAAAGGAATTAGCTCCTCATGGTCTTCATAAACAATATAGAATCGATATAAAGCGTAAACATGATAAATGAATCAAAAGTATAGAGTGTAAGAAAAAGTCTGATTTGTATTGTGAATAAAATTGAATTCACAAGGTTTGACTGTATCCACAAACTAGATCTCCCAAAATAACACAAAGAAAAAACTAAAAATAAATCTAAAACCTAAAGTAAGAAAAACTTGAATTAAAACTAAAAGAGAGATTCTAATCTAAGTAAATGGTGTCCAAAAGGTGGTCATCGTCCTTAGCCCTAGTTTAGTTGACGTTCTCAAGCTTTAAGTTTTATTGTGTAAACCAAAACGCCCCCTAGCTCGTATTAATTCCCATCTAGATTCGATGTCATGAGATGTCACGACAAATCAAGACCTGTGTCGTGACATAGAAGTTAGTATACACTTCTTCAAGATGTTTTTAGGGGTATGTCGCGACACCCTTAGGCTATGTCGCGACATCGAAGGTAGTCTCAAACTTTCTCCATTCTGCTCCATATGTTGTGACATTGAACCCTTTATGTTACGACATATTGATCAGTATTGGGTGATCAGTATTGGTTTAGCACGCTTTTTAATGGTCTCCTACATACTTCCAAAGTTCATTAGCTCCACCTTATGTCTTATTCGACCCCTAAGGTAAATAAAAGACTTAATTTGCACAATTTATTGAATTTAATTGAACTTACTAAAGCATAATTAAAACCTAATGATAATGCTTATTTTTAAGTTCATAAAGTGAGAAAATTAGTTTAATCTGCTACACCGAATTACAGTAGATTAAACTCCCCCACACGTAAGTCATTACTTGTCCTCAAGCAACACAAACAAAAAAACAAGAAATGGGAAAGATGATCCTTGAGAAAATATGATACAAGTATTAACTTTGAAGCACGTGACTAGGCATTTCATCTTTACGATTAATTTTGACATGATCAATAATTGATTTTCCATTTGTGACCTCAAATATCTAAGTTCAGTGCATTACAAAGTATACAAGCATTAAGGGTCTCACATGTAGGAATCCATCAACAAAGCATACAAGTAGTTTGATTATCCTAGTAGAATACAAATAGCAATTTATGTGATTGTTTAGTATAATGTCCATTTGTGCATCAGGATACCTAGGTCACATAGGAATTTTCAGCTTGTAACGTTCTGAGGCTTAGGACATATATGGAATTCAAGAATAGTAAGCATCAAAATGGTTACAAACACGAAATTAGTTTGGCACATCGTATCGATCCCTATTCTTCCCTCTTAGCGGCCCTTACCCGCTCACCACCTTATTTCTCTTTCTTTCACCTTCCCTATTTCTCCATATAGGAACTCATAGCATAACATAGTAACTACGGCCAGCCTACGAGTTTTTGTGCAGTAATGAATAAGTTTTTCTAATTCTCGTGACTCTGTCACTTTCTTTTTTAGTACATCTCACTCACAAATGCTTTTTCTTTTCAAGTAATTTTTCTACTCATTTTAATTTTCTTTTTGAATTTTTTTTTTGCTCCACACTTTAGGCTAACCTATAGTTCTTATATCATACTACTCTTTCCTATTCCACTTTGTTTTTACAAAATCCACCGTGATGTATCTATTTTACCCTCAATATGTATGGCCATACATCTACAGTCATGCAATTCAAGACCAAAGAAAGGGGGAAAATATAAATTAATGTTTCAAGCTCGGGTTTTGTAATAAGGTTCATCAAGAAGTGTTTATAGGGCTCAACATAGGTACTAAGGGTGAATAAATACAGGTCAAATTTTTTGGCTCGGGATGTGTTCCAAACAATACCTTAGGTTATCCTTAAATATCTCAATATGCACAAACTTAATCAATCAAACAAACTCAAATTAATCCATTTATCATTCATACTAACATGCTCGTTTCCTTGTATTTTCTATATCATTTGGTACAACTAATTACTTAATACTTATTTATAGTGTAATGAATAGAACTGTAACATCCCAAAAATTAGGGGTTATGGTTTTTGTTTAATTTCATGTTGTGCTTGCTTAGCTGGCTATTTGAGTGTATTTGGGGGTTTCTAGGGAGGCTTGGGTTCGAGTCTGAGCCTTGGAAAAATTTTAGTTTTTGGCCCTTAAGAGGAGAGGGTTGGCAGTAGTTGGACCTAAGTAAATTTGTGTGTGTTTTATTAACAAAAGATGAGCTTGTAGCTCAGTGGCAGTGGCGTCATTGGGAAGGCATGGAGAGTGGGGTTTGAATCCCACAAGTTGCAATTAAAGGCTTTTATTTTGTGACTTGAAAGGGGAGGAAGCAGAGTTTGGATCGAACTCTTCAAGGAGAGTTGGAGACTTGGTCAAATAATTCAAACAGAAAGTGGGGAGCTATTCTAGGAGGATTCGGTGGAGAAAGTTAGGGGTTGGATGAGTGAGCAAGTGTTGGCCGAATGTGGGAAAGGTGGTGATAGGCAATTTCGGCCAAGGGAGGTCTTTTGGAATGTGCATATTCAGTTTTTGTTAGGGGAAGTGCCAAATTTTCTTTGAATTTTTCTTGGGGAAGTGTTTACGTTTTATCACTTTTGGACGTTTTAGGTCGTTTCTTTTCATTGTGGACCTCTGCTGAATACACTCTTCTTCATCTTTTCTTTCTTTTTCATTTCTCTAGCTAATTTCCGAAATCACTCTTCTTCATCTTTCCTTTCTCTTTTTAATTGTCAAATTGATAAGCTTCTACCTTCACTTTCTTTTCTTTCCTCTTCACACTAGTCTTCTCTCTCTGGCCGAATACAACACTTTCTTTTCCTCTTATTATTCTTCCCCTCTTCCTGCAAAGCATAAGCTGAAGCACTTAAACTTTGACTTCTTTTAGTGTAGGGCTGAATCTATTAGGGTCTAAGCATATCCTTCTCTCCGTTCGTTCAGCCTTCAAATCTTGGAAGTGGTTGGTAAGTGTGACTATAGCTGAATCTGGGTTGGTGTTCTTTGGTTTCGTTGTGTTTTTCTTTGGCCAAAAAGGTTTTCATCCCCGTTACTAGGGAGATATTTATCGCTAACACCTTCTTTTGTGAATCAAATATTTCTAGGGACCTGTTAGCATTAGCCAAGGAACAAGGTCGATTACTGTTACTCTGTAGGGGATTGTGTCTCATGGTAAGTGATGTTGGATGAGTAGGGTACTTTAATAGTATGAATCTTCAAGGGCGTTGAGACTAACTAATGATCTTTGTAATCATAGGTACGTTGGGAAGTAGTCTCAAACAACAAACCAAAGCAGGTGTGTAATCTCACACCACTGTTATTCTGATATGCAATGTTCTGTGAATCGGCTAAAAGCCGAAATACCGAAAAGCTGGAGTATCCAAAACTAAGAGCTCTCGAGTGTGCGAGCGCTCGTAGAGTTAAACTGAGTCAATAGTATTGGTGATAGACTGTTGGGAGTGTGTCAGACTCTCTCGTGAGACTGAGGCTGTAATGGGCCTTGTTGAGCCGAAGTGGGCTAAGTAGGCCTAATGGGGTAACGGGCCCATAGGGGTAAAATTCATGGTAAGTACCGAATAATGGATGTGGTTGCGAAGTCTGTAGATCAAAGACCAAAAATGGGTTGTTTGGGCCACAGAGCGTGTGGGCCCTTTTAGGCCAAAATTGGATTTTTGGCCCAATTGCACCGTTTTGACCCAAAATGGAACCTGTATCACTCGAGGCGATAGTTGGCCTCCGGAAAGGCCGTAGATGATTAAATTACCGAACTACCCTTGATGGGTAAATTACCAAAATACCTTTGATGGGTAAAATTATCGAAATACCATCGAGGGGCGAAATTACCGTTTATCCTCCAAATGATCGTTTTACCCTTAGTGGTAGGGTTATCGATGTATGAGTAGTAACTGTATGATTGATTTTGATGATGATGTATTGCTTACATGATTTAATTATGACATGGCATACTGCATAGGTTGGGTTATGGATTTGGAAGAAGCGCTGTACTGGTGGCTCTGCCACGTTTTACTGATTTTGTGGCTTTGCCACGATATACTGATTTAGTGGCTTTGCCACGATATACTGATTTAGTGGCTCAGCCACGTATACTGTTATTAGCAACAAGTCTGCGTTATTGGTGTGCTGGTTGGGTGGGTTGACTTGGTCTTCACAGGTGTGTTGGTTGGTACGGGTGGTGTGTTGGATGGACTGGGTTGGGTACATATTTGTTTTGCATATCATAGGGCTTCGGCCCAAACTACTACTAAATAGGGCTTCAGCCTAGACTGTTATTGAATAGGGCTTCGACCCAGACCGTTACTGAATAGGGATTAGGCCCAGGTTGATACTGCATGGGCTTGGGCCCAAACTGTGGGTGCAATAAGGGGATTACACACTGAGTTCTCGTAACTCACCCTTTCTCTTTAACTGTGCACCTTGTATGTTCTTGGGTTAATTTAGCTACTTTATTTTAGTTTATCTCATTTTAATTTTCGGGTTAATAAATTTTGTAATAAGGCCATTGGATTTTCTTTTTAACTTTTATTTGGTAATTCTTTTCATTACAACTGCTAGTTTATTAAAAACGGGTTTTTAAAACAATAACTACTCTTTCTAAAACATCATGTTTCCGCAACTGGTTAAACCAAACTTCCTTAAATGACAAGGTTTTAAAAGCAAAATAATAGATGCATGATAATATTTTTAAAAAGAAATGATTTCGAGTAAAACTTGTTTTGTTAATAAGCAACGAAAATCAAGATTTTTAACCGGTAGAAAATTTTGATTTGTAAATGCATTTTTCAACGAACACAAAGTTTCCAAACAACACCTGATGTGGCACGCTAGATCCGGTCGTAACGTCTAGGCCGAGTGTAAGGTGTTGCAAGAACTTAGCAGTCTAATAATAAAAATTTTAAAATCACCCATCATCATGCGAAATTTATTTGTAAACACAAACAACCTATGTATATGCTCCTAACCAATCACTTGTATTTCTACAAGCTCAAGCACACCATTGACAAGAAAAACATAAAAATTTAGACAAATTTTCTATGTTACCCCTCCATACTTTAGTTAACACGTTGTCCTCAATGTATGGCCTGGAAAAAGATAAGGAAAGAAGTTATTCGGTTGGTTGTGGTTGTTTCATCTACTATTGCTGGGTGCTTTTCTCTTTTATTCAGTTATAGTTCAAATTGTTGTGTTTCCTTCATGTGGGATTCCTACAGAGAAAATCAAGACAAAACACAAAACAAAAAAAACTAAAGATTTTTTTTTACTCCTACTCCTAAAATAAATTAAAATCATCCAAAAGTTTAATACAATCCAAAACAAAATTAAGTTTTAAACATCTTTTTCATCATCCATATCATCGCTTTCGTCCTTTGGCGAGCTCATCCCATGTTGTGATAGATCCTGGTGCCTGGGAGTCAAACCAAGAAAAGTTATTATCAATGAAAAAATGGGAATGACCGAAGACAAATAGTGTTATTAGTGACCCTATTGTACTTGAAAGTATCACAAATTTGGAGAAACCGTTTTAAATGTTGATTCAAATCCTCTGTCATTGTGCCCCTAAATTCATATTATTCTGGATCATCTGAATCATTGTCAATATGATCTCAAAATTGTTAGTTGTAATAGTCAGCCTCGTTATTCTCTCCTAAACCATGTCCAAATGCTGTAATACGTAACCTTTTAAGGTTTTTCGTTACGTGCCATAGGTGAATTTGCAGGTAGCTATGATGGTGCTGGTGAAAGACCCCAAACCCAGCCCACGAGCCTTGACCGGATCTGGTATGTTCCTCGAAGAAAACCGGTTCAAAATTCTTTATGTTACTTTGAAAATTTGTGTGTTTTGAAGAAAGTCTGTTTGTGGGTTGGGCTCGAGTTGAAAACAAGTTTGTTTTATATTGAAAACTCATTTATTTCAGGTGGCAAAACATTTGGAGTTTATTTTAAATGAATTAACTTAATCTTTAATAAATAAAGTTTCGTAACATAATAAATAAAACAGTAATAAAATAGTGCACTATGGCCTTATTACATCAAATTAAAACCCAAAATAAAATTCAATGTACTTAGAAATAAAAGAAAGTCCGGAATAAAATAAAATCTAAATTTTCGCATGGCCACCCCTAAGCTTCTGCCGACCCGGTCTATCACTGATCATCACCTGAAAAAAAAATATTCCCTAACGGGGTGAGTCAACCAGACTCAATGTGTACACAACACTAAATCATAATAGAATCAGGCATAACAAATATTACACATTCATATCATAGCATACATATTATGATGCATTCCCAAACCCAAACCTAATAAGCCATCCGCTACACTCCCCCGTACCAACCTGTTCACCGTGGGGACTACTAAGTCGACCCTCCTTCTACTACACTCCATATCGCGGTCTTAGGTCACCGCATTTGTGGTCTTAGGTCACCATATTTAGATATCGCGGTCTTAGGTCACCGTATTGGGACATCGTGGTCTTAGGTCACCACATTCAGATACCACGGTCTTAGGTCACCGTGTTCGTGGTCTTAGGTCACCACATTCAGATATCACGGTCTTAGGTCAACGCATTCAGATTACTGTGGTCTTAGGTCACCACATTCAGATACCACGGTCTTAGGTCATCGTGTTTGTGGTCTTAGGTCACCACATTCAGATATCACGGTCTTAGGTCACCGTGTTCGTGGTCTTAGGTCACCACATTCACTTCCCCTTTCAATAACCCATATGCCCCATTTTGTAATATACATTAATATGCCAAAGTTCACATTCTTATTCTCATGTTACAAATAACATATTTCATGTTCCTAGTAGGAGTAGGAAACATACCTGAGTACTTTGTACCACATTATGGTACCTTAGCCATATTCACATTCTTAATATCACATATATTAATTAGACATAGCCATAAAACATATTATGAATTAGTGTGGGGTACACACCTGATTAGCTTAACGAATTCCTTGAAATCCCGAAAAATCGATCTATTGCTTTAGATCCTAAATCCCTACATTTGGCCACATTTAGTATTTTAGGAAAAAGCCTATTCGGTTAATTTAATCAAATCCCGAAGGATTATCGTATCCACTTTCTTACCTTGCTGCCGATTTGATAATTAATCAAATCCGGGAAACTTGTATTCTTCCCCTTTGAAATCGGCTAATCACTAGATCCCTTGAATCGGTTAGTTTTCGGCTTAAAACACATAAAAAATAGATCTAACTACTGAAATAGGCCTTGGCCAAATATTCATAGTCACTTACATTAAGGATCTTAAATCCCGAAAGAATCCTTCCAAATTTCGGCAAATAAGAATATTGATGGGATTAGTCCTAGATTTCGACATATCTAAAAGAAAAGAATAGAAATCAAAACTTGTTCTTACCCTTTCTTGAAGAAATCGACAGCACCTATGCTTGAAGCCCCTCAAAGATTCGGCTTTTGATGGATTGGAAAGAAAAGAAATTGGCTAATGGTGATATCTTGAATTTTTGGCTTTGGCTAACAAAAAGAAGAAGAACAAATGCTCTAGGAAATTCGGCAGGGAGAAGGGTTGAGAGAAAGAATGATGAATGGCCCTCTTTTCCTTATATAGCCGAATTTACTAACTTAGAATCCCTTACTTGGCCATCACTCTTCTATTTTGATAGCTTTATCTCTTTAATTATCTCCTAAAATAAAAGATAATTCAGCAACTATCCTTACTTAGCCGAAATTATTAAACTCAAAGTCCCTTACTTGGCCATCACTTCTCCCTTATTTTCCTAATTAAAGAATAATTCCTCATTTATCTCTTGAAAATAATCTAAAATAAATCCATTATTTATCCCTTATTTATCCACTATTTATCTCTTAAAAATAAAAGAATAAAGGCTCCTAAATTATAGCCTTGTGCCGTCCACTTCATTTCTTCTGGAAACAAAATAAAATTTCTTTTATTTGCTTTCCCTGTGACTCGAACTCAGGCCCAATCCCCTTGCATGTGGCGCCATTTCCAGAGGCCCTAAGTGGCATCTCCAGGCCACTTTTCTAAGCCTGTTTGCGTGTCAAATTTCACATACTTTTTCTCTTAAGGCCACCTTGCCTTAATTTCCTCTTTTAAACTTTAAAACTCGACATTTCTAAGTCATTTCTAAGTTTCCAAAAATTTTCGTTTGCCTCTTTAAACTTGACATTTCCTTACATTTCCAAGTTTCCAGAAATGTTCACTTTCCTCTTTTGAATCATTTTTAAATCACTTCCTTACATTTCCAAGTTTCCAAAAATGTTCACTTTCCTCTTTTAAACCTAACATTTCCATACATTTCCAGGTTTCCAAAAATGTTCATAACACTTAAGACATGTCATTTCGTACAATTAAACCGAAAATGCATAGGCCCTTTTCAGGATGTTACAGCTGGTGCTGGTGGATCTCCTAAATTGTTGCCATTAGCTTTATCGAACAATGGATTCTCACATGGTACGTTGCCTACAATAGGTGGTGATGGATCTTGCATTAGCGATTGTTGTTGTTGTTGTTGTTGCTGTTGATGATTTTTGCGAATTATTCTCTCTGGATCTGTTACTAGCTCTATAGGTATTCCCCTACTACGAGTCATACACTAAACCCACAAAGAAAACATTAGCAATAATAAAATTAAAATCATATCTATAACCTAAAAATTTACTAATTATTCTTATTGAAGTGCAAAAATTAAAATCGAACTAGTGACGTTGCCTCCCCGAAAACAACACCAACATCTTGACAGCCTCCGGATGTACTAACGTCTAGAGTCTGAATATTGCAACAAAAGATATATAAAAGTGAGGCAGTATCCACAAGTATACGGTCAGGTTGTAATATAGTTACAACAGAGTAGGTGAGTACTCCGAGAATTGTACCCAAATGACGGTAGCACTAGATCAATTTCAACCTAAACAGCAAAAGATCTAATTATTACTTGAATTAGATTATATTACGTAAATATAAATAAAAGAGATTTTTGGGGGTTTTTTTTATAGTAATAAAAATATATCAAATAAATAAGTATCAAGAAGTTGAAAAGTGGAATTGATCAAATCTGATTATGGGTGATTAGCTCACTATGGTAATCCTTATCAATTGTTAATTCGGGTTCTTCGTCAACCAACTAGTCGATATCCTAGCAGGATCTTCTAATACATCCACCAGAATAATGAGTCAGCAAGTGATAACTCTTGAAAAGAGTTATATTTTGAACCTCTAAGCTTGATTAAATGCATGTACTTAAGTAGATATAATTTCATTTTTAGGTTATTTTTGGAACATTGCATAATAACGCTTGTATTGTGCCTCAAATGTCATTTCATGTTACTTTTACTGTTGGGAAGAAGGGAATTGATTGTTGTATGCAACGGGTGCAGGAAGGATGAAGAAAAGGAGAAAAAGGAGGAAGAGAATAAAGGAAGTGAAATATTACCATAGAAAAAGGTTGGATGGATTGCCAACACAAATTCAATGGCAATTCCAGGAAAATGCTAACGTAGCACACAGTCCTCGTCATTCGCAGTTAGCTGGACGTGTACTAGATAAATCCAACTAAAAAATAGGGAGAAAAGTGTGTGCTGAGAGAAAGGCACCTACCCTATAAAAGAGGAAAGAGAAAAGAAAGAGAAAAAGAGGATTTTAGAAGGGGATTTGGAGAGCAGTTTTCTCTCCAGAAAAACTTGTGAAAAAAAGTCTAGAGAAAAGAGAGAGGGTAGTAACATAATAGAAGAGCAGAGATGCAAGGAAAGGGATGAGCAATCAGCCTTGGGTCCTGTATGATTCAGTAGCATCAAAGCGAAAGCTGGAGTGGCGAAAGCTTCCTGCAGTTCTACCTTCATTCTATTGATTAATTTTTGTGATTTCTAAACTGTTAATGATGATGTTGAATGTTATTCTGATTTTGGATTTTAAATCCCAACCCATGAGCTAATTTCATTTGGGTTGGAATTACTGGATCTTTCTTGATATATTGATGATCATGGTGATATTTTGAGTAGATCTACTATTTTATTCGGTTTGGATTATTTTAAATAAATGCATGCTAGCTCTAGACATAGATGAATGCATGATATATTCTTAGACTTGATTTAATTCTAAAAAGGTTAAATAAGTTGGATCATAATCGAATGATACGAGCAAGTACTCGAGCGAATACTCGTAGCACTCTAGACATAGAGTTGTGATCTGTACAGAGTAAGGAAGAATATTGTTAGATATTATTCTTGAGACTTGTAGACATACAAAGACTTTGAATGATAGCTTTAATTCTAGCTCTCAAAAGAAGCGGAATGCAGTAGTTATACTCAGAGTAGTAATTTGGTTAAGGTTTTGTCATGACATTGTTATGTGGTTAAGATATAATCCAAGTAATTCTAACCTTCCTATTCAACACCATCAATCCTCTCAACTTTTTCTCGTAGAATTGCTATAGCATTTTATTCATTATTTGATTTTTATATTTCATACATTAATACTTCACTTCAAATCATTATTCTGTTTACTTTTCCATCAACCTAATTAGTATAGTTTATCGTAATAACTCAACCATATTATTAATGTAACACCCCTATCCCGAGTCCGTCACCGGATTAAGGTTAGGAGCATTACCGGACAGATCGGAAACATTCACAGACGAAATCATACATTCGATCATCATTCTCAGACATAATGTCCCTTAAACGGGTCCTCGAGACCCTAAGCATGCTTATAAACTGAGTCGGGACTAAATCGAAACACATACAAAATTTTATGAAAATTTGGAACTTTTCTAAAATACAGGAGAGGTACGCCCGTGGGAAGAGACCGTGTGCCCTCCACGGCTTCTAGACACCCCCGTGTATCCATCCTTGTTTATACTAACTATACCAACACGGTCATTAGGCACGCCCGTGTGCCATGGCAGTGTACTTTTAGGTCATATACTGACTTCCCCACCACGGCCACCAAGCACGCCCGTGTTGAGGCCGTGTACTTTTATGTTAGCTACTGACTTGTACACCACGGCCAGATGACACACCCGTGTCGAGGCCGTGTGATGATAAACTGCATCCTACAATTCACCCACTGTCGTTAGGTACGCTCGTTCCGTGTGACATTATAGGCCATTTACAATGCCAAAATGCCAACCAAATGGTTCAAACCTATAAGCATCATTTACCAACACTTATCATGCACATTTAACCACCAAAAACATACCAAATAGCCATTCAAATCATGCATTCAATACCAATTCCAACCATGTCAATATCAAAGACTAAAACTCATATCATCACAGGCATATCACATTCAATACGAAACATCATTTCTTCTCAATATCACTAATTCATATTAGCATTTTATCAACACCAAGTTACCATTCATAAGTCAACATCTCAAACCACAAACCATGCCAAAAGATGCATCACATATATACCAAAGTCATTCATGCTAAAACTAGCACATATCTAGCCACATCTCATGGCTACTACAAATCTCAAACATGATTCAAATGACTAGCCTATACATGCCATATCTTAACTATATACATCTTTCCAAAATACCCCAAAATAGATTGCCGATAGTGTGACTAAGAAGCTGACGATCCCCTGATCTGAGCTAGCTTTACTGACACTGTAAAGCAGAGAAACAAATCACACAGTAAGCTTATAAAGCTTAGTAAGTTCTTAACATAATACATAATATCATCAATTCAAATTAACATATACAATAGCCATCACAAAGATCATTTCTCACATACTCATACCATATCATCTATAGTTAAAATGCTCATTTCTTCAATCATAGCTCGATTATACTCATCAACCACAAAGGTTCAATACATACCTTAGCTACACATAGTTGTTAAACCACTAAACTATTCAAAGCTCGATAATACTTGTTGATCATCCTTTAATTTCCATTCAATATAATCGCACACATAGTGCTATATGCATGATCGTAACATTTTTGTTATCGTACACTTAGTGCCTAGTTTCTTAACTGACCTGTTTCGGTGTCGCACATACAGTGCCAAGTCAATAAGCCGTAACTTTCATATCATCGCACACTCAGTGCCATTCATTTCTGTTTCAATTTTCCATTTCGCATACTTAGTGCCATCAGCTTATCCTTGCATATAGCATCTCGATTTCATCCACATATACACATTTATTTTATAATACTAAGCATATCTTAATAACATGTGTTATATCCGAACTTACCTCAGACGCCTGCTATCGATACGGTCGACTAATCGAGCACTTTATCTTTGCCACGATCTCGATCCGAACCTCTCCTCTCTTGGTCTATACACATTTAAAATCAATCCATTCAATCACCATTTCATTCAATTTAGTCTACACACACACAATTAGAGCATTTTTCATAATAGCCCTTATATTTTCACATTTCGACACTTTAGTCCCTAATTCACAAAATCATCAAATTCACATAATTTCACTTAGCACTAGTCTAGCTGAATTTTACTAATATCCATACAAACCCACACATTTCATTTATTTCACACTTTAACCCTTCAATTTACTATTTTCACAATTTAGCCTAATTTTCTAAATTCACCAAAAATTCAAAAACAACAGATGTTAATCCAACAGTAAGTTCTCATATTTTACTATCAACTAGCACATAGCTCAAGCATTCATCAATGGCTCATCACAAAAACATCATCAATTGACAATATTACAACATGGGTTAGCTAGAGCACGAAGCAACGATTACAAAAACGTAGAAATTATCAAAAATCGACTCAAAATCATACCTTAATCAAGCCAAATTCTAGCCGAAATTTTCAAAGCTTTTCTTCCTTCTTTTCTTTTGTATTTTCAGCACTAACAAAGATGATAACATTCATCTTTTCTTTCATTTGTTTCATTAATATTATCATATTAAACCTTTTACCATTTTATCCATCCATTAAACATATAAGACATGTAACATCCCAAAATTGGGCCTAGTAGGATTGGGCCCAATGGGCCTTGAGCGTAGTAGCATTTAAAATTTTTGAGAACAAGAGATCGGCTTAAATGCAAGTTGGACCTATTAGATAAGTGATTTTGGAAGGTTAGAGGGCTTCTATGAAGTCTTGGGATCAAACTTTGGCTTTAGGGAAATTTTGGTTTTAGGCGAAAAAAACCTTGGGAGTTAGTAGGTAGGCTTTAAGAATAGAATGTGGAGGAAAATGACACAAGTGGATTGTATGGTGTAGTGGCAAAGTGATGCCACTTAGGAGACAAGGGGGTGACGCCACAAGGAAGGAAGGAGTTCCAAGGTTCAAGTCTTGGCTCTTGTATTTTGGTTTTCTTTTTAAATGGACTTTAGAATTTGGATATATTAGTTGCGCATGGTTTAAGATACAAGAGGAGCTTGTGGCCAAGTGGTTAACGGCGTGGATTATGTTGCAAGGGAGCCTAGGTTTGAATCTTATGAAAAGCAATGGATTATTTATTTTGTGAATTGGACGGGAAGAGTTTGAATTGGATTTAAACTCTCCTGACGGAAGGATCCCACATCAAAAAGATACAAAGAAGTAAGGTGAGAAGCTAGCTATATATATATAGCATTCTAGGAGGAGGATGAATACACCTTGGAGGGCGTTTGGGCATAGGAATGGTCGGAGCGCGGATTAGCACTAGATTCCTATCAGGTGTGTACTTCTCTACTCTAGTTGTAGAGCGGTAAATGTCGAAGTGCCGGTCACGTCAATAGTAGCCACACGAGCGTGCGAGCGCATGTGTAGGGCTTCGACGTATTAGTTGAGGCCACCATTAGTAATCTTGTGGGTTGAGGCTGCTTGGGCCGCGATGGGCCGAAGTGGGCCCAATAGGCCCGTGGGCCCATATGAGTAAATTGTATGATTGTTTAGTATATATTGAACTAGACTAGGTGAATCTTATATATGTGGCTAGATTTGTGTTAGGTGGGCCACACGAGCGTGTGAGCCCGAATGGGCCGAAATCGGGTTTTAGGCCCAATAGTCCGGTACGACCTGAAATGGTAACTGAGTCGCTTGGGGTGACATTAGGCCTTCGAAAAGGCCATTGCAGGTGCGAAATTACTGAAATACCCTCGATAGGTAAATTACAAAAATACCCTTGCTAGGTAAAATTACGATTATACCCTTAGAGGTTGATTAGCTTGATTATGTTGTATTATGTCTATCTGATTATGATTGTAATTCATGTTATACTTATATTTGATATATGTTTTGCATAAATGACATACTACATACACGAATTATTATGTCATATTGCATGGGATTTGGGATGTTATGATGATAAAGGGGAAGTGATAAGGTCACATAGTGATCGGTGGCTCTGCCACATTTGATTATAAGGTCACATAGTGATCGGTGGCTCTGCCACATTTGATTATAAGGTCACGTAGTGATCGATGGCTCTGCCACATTGATTTATAAGGTCACCTAGTGATCGGTGGCACTGCCACAAATGATTCTAAGGTCACATGGTGATCGGTGGCAAAGCCACAGTGGATTTCAAGGTCACTTAATAATCGGTATTGTAACTGGCAGCATGACTGTCAAGATGGCATGTAGCGAATGGAGGGTTGATTGTAGAAATCCCCATGGTGTGATTGGCTGGTATGGGTGGCATGTAGAGGATGGAAAAACTAGGCTTGGGTTGAGACATGATGCATTCATTTATGTTTATGTCATCTTGAGTGGGCTAAGGCCCAATATGCGATTATGGGCCATGAGTTGTTTATGTGTTATAGGGGATTTACACACTGAGTCTCGGTGACTCACCCCTTTGTTTAACCTTTCAGGTAATCAGTAGACCGTGGATATGGGAGCCAAGGCGGACTCGTGGAGGCCATAAAGACTTTACTTTTCATAAACTTTTCCTGCTTTACTTTAATTTTAAATTGAGAATTTTTGTTATGTAAGAAGGCCTTTCTAAATTAACATTTGGGTTTTGTTTTATTTACCTATTATTTATTAAAAAGTTGACACAACGCAAACTTAATAACTAAATTGGAAATGGAGTTTTCAAAATACAAGTAATTCAAGGCACATGTCTTCTTTCAAACTGCACCTGGTATAGTAAGTAATTGATTAATTAAAAGATGAAATTTTTCTACACCACCAAACCACTGTTTTCAAAGACATCACCTTAATCAAACAGTTTTCAAATACTACGATTTTCTTAAATTTTACAAGATCTCATTTTTACTTCACCCTGTAACATACCAGATCTGGTTGTAACGTTTAGGTCGGGTTTGGGGTGTTACAAGACAAATTTTATACTAAGGTTATTTAGTCATTCAATCAACCATTATCTCATAAATGACTTATTTGCCATATACGGCCTCCACAATATAAAGACATCAACATTTTGATATTATAAATCAGCACACAGCTTTTACTCTTTACGTGATTTAATCCTTTCTCTTAATTCGACACATAAACGATTAAATTATCACACAGAATTTTCACACAGAAGATATCATATAATATTCACACAGAAAATAATATTAAAAATATTTTTACGACCTCGGGTTTGTGGTCTCGAACCACTGTTCCGACTAGGGTCTAACTGGGATGTTACAATTACCTATTCTGATCCCTATTGAGAAGATCTCACTTATCACTTTATTACTTGATTCGACATGTATACTTACACATTCACATTACATATTCATAAGCGATAGCAAGGACTACTTATCTTCCAACCTCACAGTCCAGATCGATTTAGGGTTAAGGTGTTCACGGATAGGTCATACTAATTTTGGGTTAATTCCCACCTTGATACCTTCCTAGGCTTTTCAAGCCTAGGGTTTTAGGTTCTTCCTTTCCCAAACAGATGATCTATTGAGTAACCCTACAAAAAAGTTAATAGATTATACCTCTACTCATTAATCCCCCATAGAGGGATTAGTTCCTCGTGGTTTTCATAAATAGTATTGAATCGATATAAAGCGTAAACATGATAAATGAATCGAAAGTATAGAGTTTAAGAAAAAGCCTAATTTGTATTATGAATGAAACTAAATCCACAAGGTTTGATTGTATCCATAAATCAAATCTCCCAAAATAACACAAAGAACAAACTAAAAATAAATTTAAAACCTAAGGAAAGAAAAAATTGAACTAAAACTAAAGAGAGATTCTAATCTAACTAAATGGTGTCCATAACATGTAACAAATAAGGCTATTTATAGATTTAAGGTCGTCATCATCCTTAATCATAGGTTAGTTGATGTTTTCAAGCTTTAAGTTTGATTGTGTGGACCAAAATGCCCCCTAGCTCACATTAGTTCTCATCCAGAGTCGATGTCGTGACACATCAGGACCTGTGTCGCGACATAGAAGTCAGTATACTTTTCTTCAACATGTCTTCAGGGGTATGTCACGACACCCTTAGGTTGTGTCACGACATCAAAGGTAATCTCGAAATTTCTCCATTCTACTCCCTATGCTGTGACATCAAACCCTCCATGTTACGACATAGTGACAAGTATTGGTTTAGCACGCCTTTTAACGGTCTCCTGGACACCTAGAAAGTTCATTAGCTACCTCTTAGGTCTCATTCAACCTCTAAGGTCAATAAAAGACTCAATTTGCACATTTTATTAAATTTAATTTAACTTACTAAAAAATAATTAAAACCTAGTGATAATGCTTGTTTTCAAGCTCTAAAAATGTGAAAATTAGTTTAATCTACTACACCGAATTAAGGTAGATCAGTGAGGCCAGAAGATAAGTAGTTCTTGCTAACTCATCATTTTAGTGGATGTATCGGAAGTTTCTGCTAGGGTATTAACTAATTGATTGAACATGAAAGCCCGATACGATAGTTGATTATAAGTATCAAAGCAAGCTAATCACCCATGCCTAAATTTGATACATATTTGATTATTTGATTTCTTGTTTTTCATATATTTACTTTTCTTTTATTTCCTTTCTTATTATTTTTAATATAGTTATCAAAAACCTTTCCTTTAACTCTTCATACTATAATTCAATTAAAGTAGTAATTAGATCTATTTATGATTAGATTATAATTAATGAATGCTTGCCTCCCTTGGGTACGATCCTCGGAGCACTTACCTACTCTATTGTAACTATATTTCAACTTGACCCGTATGCTTGCGGATACCGCTTTTCCCATATTTTGTGTAGGATTTCTACTCTAGACGTTGGTACATCTGGAGGCGATCAATATATTACAATTTCATGGTAACACACTATGGAAATGTTGGATGGATATTAAATTATTTTGCATCTGATGATTGTTGAAATCTCAAAGGGTCAATCGTCCGGCCTATCGGTTGGGTGTTACACATGGAAAATAGAAAAATGTTAACAATACTTGGCATGCAATAGTATTATTGAGATAATGAAAGAAAAATGAGGATCTTGAAGAAATCTGTTGAGAAATATAGATGTGAAATACATTCATCAAAATGGAAAGACATAATTTATGTAGAATTATATTTGGGAAATTTTGGACCAATAGTCCAAATATCTAAAGGTATAAAGCTAGTAAGGTACCATTGAGTATTTTTGCGAAAATAAAATTAGAAAAATAAAGTTTTTCGTCAAGTATTGTCATTGGTTATGAAAGGTATAATATTATTTTGTGGTGAATGCAATAACCTTCAGAAATCTTATTAGTCTGACAGTTCATAAAAATTTGGCATACATCTTATGATTGTAGTTACAATTTTTATATAAAGCACTATATAGTAGAAGTTTATATTAAAACATTTGAAGAATTTAGAATGCTAGAAGCATACAAAAATTCTTGAGAAATTTTTCAATATGGTTGCGTAAACATTTATAGCAATCAAAATGATTTGAACATGTGTGGTACATCTGACTCAATGAATAGTAGTCGAAGGAAGATCATAAAATGATCCAAAATACCTATTTGTATTTTTATAGAATGATCATGATCAAAATTTACTCCAATTATTTGCACATTATCTACCAAAGGACACCCAATAGGGAGTATAATAAATATTTTATTATCAAGTAGATATGCATTAAAATTAAAATAAGTCTGATTTACTTAAAACTGATATTTATTAGAAATAAAATTTTATTTCAAACATTGTAAACACACTTTCCTACTTTTTTCTCTCCTACTTTTTGCTCTTTATTCTTCTTCTTTAGATAAAACTGGGCTAGACATTTCATTAACAAAAGAATAAAACAAATAAAACATAAGGGCCCAGACCAACCAAATGACCGAAAACCATTAAAACGCAATGACAAAAAAGTTGCATGGAAAACACAAAAGGAAACCTTGAAAAAAGAAAATAATAAATTACTCCATCCCAATTTGAGTACCAATCAGATCATCTTCATTTCTAAAACACTCTTTTTTCTCCATAGACAAATTAGCTCCCCGAGCACAGACCCCTTACCCATATGATCTCTATTTCTACACTCATACTCCGATTCAAGAACAACGATGCCTTCGTTAAATCCGGTTCACTTTCTTGGTGAGTCCCCAGACCCTGTGATATCCCAATGAAATCTGGCAATGCACCCACTAGGTACACTTCTACTCATCTTTTTAAACTTTCAGATGCAATAGTATGAGCCAACCGATTAACTAATCTAGGTAGATATTTAAAACTTGAAACTTCTATTATTTTGTTGAATATCTCTGATTATATTACTGATCTCGAATCTTTCTGTTTCATCTTATATGCATTTTTTGATAACTGCTAATGAATCTCCTTCTATCTCAACCATATCAACTCCCGTGCTCTTGCCCAACACTACTGCTTGAGAGCACGCAAGTGCTTCCACTGGGAACGGAGATGCTACCCCCATGCAGCGTTGATTTTGAATAATAACACCCCCTATCATCTCTGGCCACTACACCCAATCACAATCTATATCTTTGGGATCAATAGTATCGTTAAAATTTATTCGGACAAAAGGATCTTGTAACACCCCTTACCCGTATCCGACGCCGAGATAGGGTACGAGACATTACTTAACTTAAACTCATGCATACATACAATTCCAAATCACAAAAATCTGTTCAAATCTAAAACTTTTCAAACTTCCTCTTAATATCTTTAATATAGGCCCAAATGGCCTAAAACACAACTTAGGAACATTTCGAGATCAATTCGAGTCCCTTGGAAAAATCTTAGAAAAATGTTATTAAAAACAGGGCCACACGCCCGTATGGGCAGGCCGTGTTATCACACACACCCATGTCCCTTTTCTGTGCGGATTTATTTCTTCATTCGAACCTACAGGGGTTTTCACACAGCCCGACACACGCCCGTGTCTACGACCCGTGTCCTTCACATAGCCATGACACGCCCGTGCCTTAGCCCGTGTGTGAAAACCTTGACATTTATGTTTTTGAAGTCATCATCTCCAAAAGGTCACACGACCAAGGCACACGTCCATGTCCTTAGACCGTGTGGCAAATCAAATTCCTAACTTCAGGTGCAGACTTCACACGGCCTAAGCACATGCGCATGCCCTCGGGCTGTGTGACCCACGCGGATGAGACGCACGGCTGTGTCTCAGCCCGTGTGGTTACTACTGGGCATTCTATTTTGCCAACTTAGAATGCAGGGAGACACACGGCCAATCCACATGCCCATGGGGTAGACCGTGTGTCACACACGGCCTAGACACACGCCCGTGTGTCTACCCGTGTGGACAAACACAAGGCTATTTATCAAGCCCTTTTGCCACCCTGAAGCAATACATAGCATGATCATAAAACACTTCTAATATTCACTACTTCATAATGCACATATAAATTTCACACATTACTCATTCAATTGTACAAACATGCACTTCATGAATTTTACCATCATTTAATAAATATAGCTTGGCTAGTTTTGGCCGAATTCAATGACCATTTACAAAATGAATAATTAACCCTAATAGCCAAAACTTTGGCTAACCAATATGACATATCACAAAATGACCAAATCCTATACATGTCATACTCAAAATAATTAAACTTCACTATACCAAAAGAATAGCTTGATAGTGTAAATTGAGCTCCGACGTTCTACGATCCCCGAGCTAGTTTGGCGATACTACAAGGAAAGGGAAAAGAAAGGGAGTAAGCATAAAGCTTAGTAAGTTTGCATGTAATAGATGACAACATAAAATATTATGATACATTCATACTTTACTTTAAGCAATGGTACAAATTCTCAAGCACATTGACATAGCTTACTGTAACATCCGGGATTTAGGGGTATGCGTTTAAGTCATAATTCGTGTGATAGCGGGCTTGGTGTGTGTTTGGATGTGCTTTAGGGGTTTCGGGAAACCTTAAGCTTGGATGGAAGTCCTAGGGAAATTTTAGTTTTAATCTGAGCAAAGGGAAGCTAGGGGAGTTAAGTCTTAAAAGAAATTCTGTATGGATTAGGACACAAAGAATCAAGCAGTAAAGTGGCAAGGGACGCCACCTAAGGTGCAGAGGAGTTTGCGTCAAAGGGGCTTCAGGAGGAAGGAGGTTCGAGCTGCAGAGGTTGCACTATGGGCATTTGTTTTTGCGTCAAGGAGGAGAGGTGTTGGGCGGCATTTGGACTTTCAAATAGATGAGGATGAGACTTAGTCTCTTTCTTTTAAAATTCAGCTAGAAGAGAAGGATAAGTGTTGACTTATTCAAATTTGTTTGAATAAGGGGGAGAAGAGGAAAAATAGGAGAAAAAGGTGGGATTTGATAGAGGTTGAAGTGTTGGCTGGCCAAGGGGTCCTTTTGTTGGCAATTTCAGTCATGAAAAGGGGAGAGTAAGTGCCGAAATTATCTTTTAGCGTGTGTCCATCTTGTTGTTTTCTCTTTTAGTCTCCTTGCCAAAAATTGTAGTCAAGAGAATTCATTCTTTTTCCTCTCTTTTCTTTGAAGCAAGAACCGAAATTGAAGCACCATTTGGGCATTTTGTGCATTTTGATTCCCTTTCATTTTCTTTCCCAAAGCCGAACCTTATAGTCCCTCTTTTCTTTTCTTTTCTTGGAACCTTGAAGCCGAATCCTCCTTTATCACCATTGCCGAATTGCTTAACCTCTTATTCTCTTCTTTTCTCTCGCGATTCTTTCAAAAGCCGAAAGACTCTTCTAGCCATAGCCAATTTGTTCATTTGTTCACAAGAACCGAATCCCCTATTTTGAGGCTATAGCTGATTGCATCTTTTCCCTTGGAGCCGATTCATTCGCTTAATCAAGAGCCAGAAGTCAAACACTTTTCCCTTTTGTCGACTACTCTCTCTTGATCTCTTCAAACGTGGGTTAGTGGTAAGAAATTCCTTCTCTAAACAATCGATTTGATCTCTTTTTCATATGGTGGCCGAAACCATATGGTTAGGCCTTGGTTATAAGGATGGTCGAATATGCTTAGGGGCTAAAGTAATGTGTTTCGTTTGTATGTAGCCAGCATAGGGGAGCATTAAGGGGATCCTTGTGGGTTCGACTACTTAAGGTAAGGGTTAGTTTCGGCCAAGGGCTTTTTCCCTTAAGTATTCTTGTGTTAAAGCCGATTCTAACAGTGGTTAAGTAGGGTTCTCGACAACTTCAGGAGCAAGTGATAGTTTCGGGATTTGGATAAGCAAGGTAGGTGGTTTGTGATATTCGGCTATAGGCCATTTTGGGTATTAATTTAGCCGATTCTAACTATGGTTGTTTAGGGGCAAATCGACAGGAGTAAGCAGAGGCTTTCGGGATCCTGATCCATTTGGTAAGGATGTTAAGTTGTAGTTTCTATTTGTTTAAGATCTCGTATTAACCGTTTGATTCTGATTAAGTATTGCTGATGGAGGCGAATACCAGTCAAGGGGAGAAACGGGTATTTAAGAAGAGATCAGTCTCTGCAGTACGGGATTGGCCACCAGGGTGTGGGCCAGCAGGAGGGCAAGATTATAGGCAAATAGCGGTAGTTACGATAGTGACAGCTTCGGTATTGAGAGCGTAACACTTCAGGTTATCAGGTGTGTGATTAACCCACAATTTCCTGGTTATATGTTATATTTGCATGTGTTATGTGTATGTTGACAAGTGCAGTGGCGATAATGAGATGGTTACCCTAAAAAGGGGTATCGCGATAACCAGTCGGTGTTAATTCATCGATGAGACCGTGCTTATATGCGGTGAAAATATGATTGTATGCCGAATAACATGTTCATGCATTATTCATCATGATACTATCGTATGCTGCCTGTGCATGGGGTGGGATTGAATATGTGAAAGAAGGACAGGGTGTACTTTATGTACGTGGTTTAGTGACGGCTACGAGCCACACGTGGATCGATGAGTGGCTCTGTGCGTCATCGTGGCTGATATCGGCTTTGTGCCATATCGTAGCTTGGTGATGGCTATGTGCCTCATCGTGGTTTGATGTTAGCTACGAGCTACATCGTGGATTGGCGCTGACTGAGGTTGCGTTGTAGATTATTTGTGATTTATTTCACGTGGACAGCATTGATCACCAAATTGGTGTGTAGAGGTTGGAGGGTTGATTTAGTAATCCCCTGGTGTGTGGTGGCTGGATACGGGGGTGTGTAGAGGATGGACCCTAGGCTGGGTTGGGTGCACTTTGCATAATCATGTGTGGTATGTGGATTGGTGTGGATATGGGCCAAGCCCGTTTGTGGAATCATGTGGATTAATTGCCTTATTATCGGATATGTGATTTGGTGTGGTTGTGGGCTAAGCCCATGTGTGGAAATCTGTGGACTAATTGCACACTGAGTCTGTTTGACTCACCCAAATTTTTACCAAACATCGCAGGTGATACATGATGCTTGGATCGGGCTGGAGCGGATATGAGGTGGCCATGCAGAAGATGTTTTTACTTATTTTCTATGCTTTACATTTCAGTACTTGGAATTTTTATTTATTGTAATAAGGCCACTTAAAGTATTTGGGAATTTTTATTATGATTAAGGTGGATTGACGATTAAATTATTATTTGGAAATATTTTTATTTTTAGCAACCTACATCTTAAAGATATATTTTAAAGTTTTAAATCCGGATATTTTGTAACAACCTAAATTTAATTAGAATTTTAAATACACAATATTTTACAAATGACAGCAAATTTTTATGTTTTCACCACTATGTCAAACTTTTTTCAAACGTTTTCCTCAGTAGCATTCTAAATTCGGCCGTGGTGTTTAGGCCGGGTTTGGGGTGTTACAGTTTGGTATCAGAGCCTGGTTCAAAACTCGGCTTTGAGGGTTTTGGGCCCAAAAACATTTTTCAAAGATGGGTTTTTCAAAAATATAGACTTTTGTGAACTTTTTCAGGTTTATTCTGGCATGGCACCTCTATCTCTGGCCTGAAGTCCACTAGGTAAGTACCCCTAACTACTGAAGTGATTGATATATATGAACTTTATGGGCATTATGGGATCGTAGATTAGTAGATTAGGGCTATTGAACCCTAGGACTAGTTTACTCCAACACAAGATACATAAGGCTTAAGAACAACCAAACAAACCTGTGAGTAAGTCGCCGAGTTAGGGTGTGGCAACAGTTATGCGCATGTCTAGGAGTGGATTCAGTAAGAGCTTGGTATTTAAGCAGTCCTAGTGACTCACCTCCTCTTTACTCAAATCCTACCTGGTGCGTAGTAACGGTTCACCCTAACCAAGAGGACTTATTCACTGGCTAAACCGATAATTAAAACCCGAAAGGGACCAGCTACACTGTTTTGTAAAAACTACCCTAGATTGAATACCAACCTTAGTCTTGTAAAAACTACACTGTTTTGACCAAAATACCTCGGTGTGGAAAACTTACTAAATTACCCCTGATTTACAAAATTACCAAAATAACCCCGATTTTAGAAACTTTTGCAATACCTTTGGATTTGGAAAAAAAAATTTTCAAAATACCCTTGAGGTTTGAAAATTTTGGAATGCCTTTGATTTATAAAGATTTTTGAATTGACCCCGATTTATTTACTAAAATACCCCTGTAGGATGAATTACGAAATTGCCTCTGGGTTAGGAATGGACAAAAATGCCCAAAGTAGTATGTTGAATGTTGTTGGTGAATGGATGTGACACTCTGAATTAGAATAGTAAACTTGAGCTGAAAACTTTGGTTGATCAAAAGAACTACTACTAAAAACTTCTTTTCATAAAATTGTTCGCGGTTAATCAATGGAACAAAGTGTTAATGCATAAAATTTCTTAAATCAGATTAAATCGCGATAGTAAACATGAGTGCTAGGGGACGTGGTCGTCGTGGACGCGGTAGAGGCAGAATGACGGTGTCGAAACCAGTAGGGTCTGGCCATGGGTCAGAGAATGATGTGCCGCCATCGCTAGCAGTGGGCGCGGAGGATCAAGATCAGACGGGAGGAGATGACGCATATCGCAGGCTATGCTGCGGGTGCTAGAGCTAGTGGCAGAAGCTGGTATGGGAAATGGAGCTCGAAAGTCAGTGTCGGAGAGACTTAGGTCAAACGGAGCCGAGGTTTTTAGAGGAGTGTCTGGGGTGGCTCCGAATGTAGCAGAGTATTGGTTGGAGGCGGTCGAAAGGATCATGGATGATTTGGACTGCACGGTGGAGGAAAAGCTGAAAGGTGCTGTTTCGTTGCTCCGGGATAAGGCTTATCGGTGGTGGCTCACTGTCAGAGAAGGTACCCCTGCAGATCGAGTGGATTGGGGGTATTTTAAGGTTAAGTTTGAAGGGAAATACGTTGGAGCTAGTTACCTAGACTCGCAAAGAAAGGCGTTTCTAAACTTGGTACAAGGAAGTAAGTCGGTAGCAGAGTATGAAGCAGAATTTCTGCGGTTAAGTCAGTACGCCAAGGGGATCATGGCTACTGATTATGAGAGGTGTGTCCGATTCGAAGATGGGCTGCGGGATGAGCTGCGGGTGTTGATTGCTCCGCAGAGAGAAAGGGACTTCGCTATTCTAGTGGAGAAAGCTCAGATAGCTGAAGAAGTTAAAAGGACTGAGAGACAGAACCGAGATAAGGATAGGAACCAAGAAAATAGGAGTTTTAGACCGTCAGTAACATCTGGGGATTTCCAGAAAAGACCAAGGATTGAGAATTCCGTACGTTCACCTGCACCAGTTGCTGAGAATCGGAGTCGTCCATGTGCTCGGTGTGGGAGAGCTCATGCAGGAGAGTGTTGGGGAAATAGTAAGGAATGTTTCCGGTGTGGGTCTAGGGCTTATTTGGTTAGACATTATCCTCAGGCAACGAGGGGTCGTGGTCCAAACCATGGAGGGAATGGTTCCGGCCGAGGTCGTGGAGCACTAGGCAGAGGTGCTGAGGGTTCAGATGCTAGGCAACCAGAGTTGGTTTATGTAGTCAGGCGTCGCGAGGAGGAAGACATGCCAGAGGTGACAACGGGTACGTTCCTTACCCCTGGAATACCCTTTATTGCCTTGTTCGTGATAGGGTCAGCTCATTCTTTATTGATGATGAAATGTCCGAAACCTTGAATATGAACTTTTAGACTGTACCTAGGAAGATGACTGTACTTAGTTTTTTAGGGCGATCAGTGGTAGTAGACCGACTTTTTAAGTATGTGCTTTTAGAGTTTAGGGAGTAGCAGTACTCTCGCTTAGTTTAGCCAGGTAATTTCGAGGACGAAATTATTTTAAGGGGGTAGAATTGTAACATCCGGGATTTAAGGGTATGCGTTTAAGTCATAATTCATGTGATAGTGGGCTTGGTATGTGTTTGGATGTGCTTTAGGGGTTTCGAGAAACCTTAGGCCTGGATGGAAGTCCTAGGGAAATTTTAGTTTTAATCTGAGCAAAGGGAAGCTAGGGGAGTTAGGTCTTAAAAGAAATTCTGGGTGGATTAGGACACAAAGAATCAAGCAGTAAAGTGGCAAGGAACGCCACCTAAGGTGCAGAGCAGTTTGCGTCAAAGGGGCTTCAGGAGGAAGGAGGTTCGAGCTGCAGAGGTTGCACTATGGGCATTTGTTTTTGGGTCAATGAGGAAAGGTGTTGGGCGGCATTTGGACTTTCAAATGGATGAGGATGAGACTTGGTCTCTTTCTTTTAAAATTCAGCTAAAAGAGAAGGATAAGTGTTGACTTATTCAAAGTTGTTTGAATAAGGGGAGAAGAGGAAAAATAGGAGAAAAAGGTGGGATTTGATAGAGGTTGAAGTGTTGGCCGGCCAAGGGGCTCTTTTGTTGGCAAATTCGGTCATGAAAAGGGAAGAGTAATTGCCGAAATTATCTTTTAGTGTGTGTCCATCCTGTTGTTTTCTCTTTTAGTCTCCTTACCAAAAATTCTAGTCAAGAGAATTCATTCTTTTTCCTCTCTTTTCTTTGAAGCAAGAACCAAAATTGAAGCACCATTTGGGCATTTTGTGCATCTTCATTCCCTTCCATTTTCTTTCCCAAAGCCGAACCTTATAGTCCCTCTTTTCTTTTGTTTTCTTGGAACCTTGAAGCCAAATCCTCCTTTGTCACCATTGCCGAATTCCTCAACCTCTTCTTCTCTTTTATTCTCTTGCGTTTCTTTCAAAAGCCGGAAGACTCTTCTAGCCATAGCCGATTTGTTCATTTGCTCACAAGAACCGAATCCCCTATTTTGAGGCTATAGCTGATTGCATCTTTTCCCTTAGAGCCGATTCATTCGCTTAATCAAGAGCCAGAAGTCAAACACTTTTCCCTTTTGTCGACTACTCTCTCTTGATCTCTTCAAACGTGGGTTGGTGGTAAGAAATTCCTTCTCTAAACAATCGATTTGATCTCTTTTTCATATGGTGGCCGAAACCATATGGTTAGGCCTTGGTTATATGGATGGCCGAATATGCCTAGGGGCCAAAGTAATGTGTTTCGTTTGTATGTAGCCAGCATAGGGGAGCATTAAGGGGATCCTTGTGGGTTCAACTGCTCAAGGTAAGGGCTAGTTTCGGCCAAGGGCTTTTTCCCTTAAGTATTCTTGTGTTAAAGCCGATTCTAACAGTGGTTAAGTAGGGATCTCGACAACTTCAGGAGCAAGTGACAGTTTCGGGATTTGGATAAGCAAGGTAGGTGGTTTGTGATATTCGGCCATAGGCCATTTTGGGTATTAATGTTAGCCGATTCTGATTATGGTTGTTTAGGGACAAATCGACAGGAGTTAGCAGAGGCTTTCGGGATCCTGATCCATTTGGTAAGGATGTTAAGTTGTAGTTTCTATTTGTTTAAGATCTCGTATTAACCGTTTGATTCTGATTAAGTATTGTTGATGGAGACGAATACCAGTCAAGGGGAGAAAGGGGTAGTCCCTATCCCTAAGTTTAAGAAGAGATCGATCGCGAAGACGGATTGGCCATGGGGTGTGGGCGATGAGAGGTGGCAAGATTATAGGCAAATAGCGGTAGTTACGATTAGTGACAGCATCGGTATTGAGAGCGTAACACTTCAGGTTATCAGGTGTGTGATTAACCCACAGTTTCCCGGTTATATGTTATATTTGCATGTGTTATGTGTATGTTGACAAGTGCAGTGGCGATAATGAGATGGTTACCCTAAAAGGGGTATCTCGATAACCGTGTCGGTGTTAATCATCGATGAGAGCGTGCTTATATGCGGTGAAAATATGATTGTATGCCGAATAACATGTTCATGCATTATTCATCATGATACTATCGTATGCTGCATGTACATGGGGTGGGATTGAATATGTGAAAGAAAGACAGGGTGTACTTTATGTACGTGGTTTAGTGACGGCTACAAGCCTCACGTGGATCGATGAGTGGCTCTGTGCCTCATCTGGCTGATATCGGCTTTGTGCCATATCGTGGTTTGGTGATGGCTATGTGCCTCATCGTGGTTTGATGTTAGCTATGAGCTACATCGTGGATTGGCGCTGACTGAGGTCGCGTTGTGGATTATATGTGATTTATTTCACGTGGACGACATTGATTGCCAAATTGGTGTGTAGAGGTTGGAGGGTTGATTTAGTAATCCCCTGGTGTGTGGTGGCTGGATACGGGGGTGTGTAGAGGATTGACCCTAGGCTGGGTTGGGTGCACTTTGCATAATCATGTGTGGTATGTGGATTGGTGTGGATATGGGCCAAGCCCGTTTGTGGAATCATGTGGATTAATTGCCTTATTATCGGATATGTGATTTGGTGTGGTTGTGGGCTAAGCCCATGTGTGGAAATATGTGGACTAATTGTTGGAACGCCGATACCCTATGGCGCAGCAAAATAAAATTAGATCCGGCGATCCAAACCATGGATCCATGTGTGAGGAACGAATCGGGGTGAAATAAAGGTTTGAAATTACCAAAACTTCAATGAGTAGACAGCGACGCCTTGGCAACAAGAGTTTTGATCTCTTTGTCGAATCAAGCCACAACCTTTTCGATGTCGGCCTCTCACGTGATTCACCCGGTTTGACTATGAAGCGGAAGAAATCTCCAAAACTATTTTGAGGTTTATTTGCTTGACTACTGCTAGACCTAACAAGCAATCTCTTAGGGTTTTCACATAAGCTTTGCCTCTTTTAAATACCTTTTATATTGGGTATCCTTTTAATTGGGCCTTTTATAATGGGTATTTTTTTTTTTCATTGGGCCCATTATTTGGTATCCTTTTAATACCCTTTTATAATTGGTATCTCTTGAATGTATCATAAGATTAAATAAATATAATAAAGTTTTTAACCGAAAATTATAATTACATTAATTATATCCGAAAATTATAATTACATTAATTATAATAAGGATTTCATGTAAACTATATTTATTTAAATTTATATATGAATCAAATTCATATATTAATAGAATTATGTTGTCATTATGTGTACAACATCCTTGTACATATAATATGTTCAATATTTGATTGCCCAATTAAATTAATTCTTTAATTAATTTAATTCATGTGACAACTAAAAACAATACCAATTATATTTTATTCCGTTCATTTAAACCATTGTGGTGTGACCACAGAGGTTCTTGCAACGTTAGCGGTAATAATAGAATGATTCTAATGTCACAAACAATGAGTGGCATCTAGCAATGCATCATTGCTACCTAAGTTACAAGAAGTCATGATTCCATATAACTTTTTGTGATTAACCTTTCATACATTAATCCTTAAGTCCTTTATCTGGAATGGACACAAGTCATGGAATAGTCACACTTGTATAGTCCATCCCATGTTTCTTGATATCTTGAGTAGACTATGATATACAAATTAGTATGACATCTCATGTCAACTTATTTGAGCATGGCCATGCATTTCTAGTCTCACTCAATCAAGTGGCCTAAGATATTACTCCCATTATGTAGGAGGAACTTATCCTATATTGATCAACCATATCCCTCTACATAGATTGTGGTATATCCAACATCAGTCTTTATAGAACAACCAATTATGGTGTACGTTTGACTGTATCAAAATATACAACTCACGATTTTGAGATAATAATTATCTCAAGTCTGAGGATCATATACATATTAATCACTATGAGTAATGTTGTGACAATTACATAATAATCCAATAAACATACTCATAACGGGTCAATCCAATATGTTGTTCTCTAACACACATATTCATGCATTGATTTTGACAATCCACATCAATGACAACTCTTTATCATCAATCAACTACATGTTAGTCTTAATGCATTATTGTTGTCCTAGTCAACAATAATACTCGACTAAGGATCTTTTAAGAATAATCATATTATTCTTAGGACATTATTATAAAGCAGTTTATTTATACACACGTAAAGAAAAAGCGAAATAATAATGACAACGCTTTATATTAATAAACATGGTAAATTAAGTATGTTATTACAACCATCTCATGATTGGTCTTTGGGCATACTCTTACAATCTCCCACTAGCACTAAGACCAATCACTCATATATCTAATACCAAGTGACTTAGTGTGACGATCATGCTTAGCCTGTGGTCGTCGGAGGCTTGGTCAGGGGATCAGCAATGTTATCATCTGAAGGTACTCTGCATATCTCTACATCCCCTCGATCGATAATCTCACGAATAAGATGGTAGCGTCTAAGTATATGTTTGGATCGCTGGTGAGATCTGGGTTCCTTAGCTTGTGCAATAGCTCCATTGTTATCACATCGGAGCTCTATAGCATCTGATATGCTAGGCACAACCCCTAGTCCAGTAATGAACTTCTTGATCCAAACCGCTTTTTCTTTGCCTCATGGTTGCAATATACTCACCTCTGTTGTAGAATGAAACTCTTGTACTTTGCTTTGAACTCTTCCAGCTCACAGCACCACCATTAAGGCAAAACACAAAACCTGATTGCGATCGAGAATCATCCTTGTCGGTTTGGAAGCTGGCATCAGTGTAACCTTTTACACTTAACTCTTCCTCACCTCCATATAATAGGAACGTATCCTTAGTTCTTCTTAAGTACTTAAGGATACTCTTGATCGTGGTCCGATGACCTTCACGGGATCTACTTGATACCGCTTCGTCATACTTAAGGCATACGATACATCCGGACGGGTACATAACATAGCATATATGATAGATCCAATAGCGGAAGCATATGGAATTTTACTCATACGTTCTCTCTCTTGTGGAGTTGAAGGACACATTTCCTTCCGAGAGTGAAATACCATGTCTCATAGGTAGAAATCCTCTTTTAGATTCTTCCATACTCGAACCTTTTCAAGACTTTATCTATGTATGTACTTTGGCTTAGACCTAGTAGTCGCCTTGATCTATCTCTATAGATCTTGACTCCTAAGATATAAGTGGCTTCCCCCAAGTCCTTCATAGAAAAACAACTTCTTAACCAAGTCTTAATAGACTGCAAAGTAGGTATGTCATTTCCCATGATAAGTATGTCATCCACATATAGTACCAAGAATGTGATAGTGCTCCCACTAACTTTCTTGTAAACACATGGTTCATCTTCATTTTTGACAAAACCAAACTCTTTGATTGCATCGTTAAAACGAAGATTCCAACTTCGAGAAGCTTGCTTTAATCCATAAATGGATCTTTGCGACTACATATCTTTCTAGCATCCTTTGGATTTACAAAACCTTCAAAGTTGTGTCATATACACATCCTCTTCAAGTTTCGTTAAGGAAAAGTTGTTTTGACGTCCATCGCGATTTCATAATCATGAAATGCAGCTATGGCGAAAGCAAGATCTGATGGATTTAAACATAGCTACAGGAGAAAAGGTTTCATCATAGTCAACACCATGAATTTGGCAAAACCTTTAGCGACTAATCGCCCTTTGTATGTTTGTACATTACCATCCATGTCGGTTTTCTTTTTGAAAACCCATTTGCACCCTATAGGTTTAACCCCTTCGTGGTGGATCAATCAAAGTCCATACTTGGTTTTCATACATGGAATCCATCTCGGATCTCATGGCCTCAAGCCATTTCTCGTGAGTTCGGGCTCGTCACCGCTTCTTGATAAGTCCTAGGCTCATCTTGATCTATAAGAAGAACGTCACCATGCGTTGTAATGAGAAATCCATATCTCTCGGTGTGCACGGCGTTCTCTTAAAGATTTGCTTGATGGTTGTGTTTCTCTGATGAGTTGTTTGTTCCTCAATTTCTTGTGGAATTTCGTTGTTCAATTCAGTGCGGTTCGAGTGGTATCTTGTGATTCTCGAGTTTCTTCAAGTTCAATCTTTCTCCCACTTCCTTTTCTAGAAGTAAATTCTCTCTCTAGGAAAACACCAGTCCAGTCCGAGCAACAAACGTTTTGTTCTCAGTGGGATTAAAGAAATAATATCCTTTGGTTTCTTTTGGATACCCCACAAAAATACACTTTTCAGATCTGGGTTCAAGCTTAGTAGACGTCTGACGTTTAACATAAGCTTCACAGCCCCAAATTTTCATAAAAGACATACTAGGACGTTTCCCAGTCCACATCTCATATGGCGTCTTTTGAACCGATTTAGATGGAACACGATTTAATGTGAAAGTAGCTGTCTCAAGTGCATATCCCCAAAAGGAAGTCGGTAGATCAGCATGACTCATCATGGATCGAACCATGTCTAACAAAGTTCGATTTCTTCTCTCAGATACTCCATTCCATTGAGGAGTACCAGGAGGAGTAAGTTGTGAGACAATCCCACATTCTTTCAAAAGATCATCAAACTCTAGGCTCAAGTACTCTCCACCTCGATTAGATCAAGTGACACGATAGTTTTGCCTAGTTGATTTTGTACTTCATTTTTGAATTCCTTGAACTTTTCAAGGGACTCGAGCTTATGGCGCATGAGATAAACATACCCATATCTATCAAATCATCACCGAAAGTAATGAAGTAGTGAAATCCACCTCGGCTTGTGTATTTATTGGTCCACATACATCGAGAATGTATTAGGTCCAATAAATCACTAGCTGTTCACTTTTACCAAGTGAAAGGAGATTTAGTCATTTTTCCCAATAAGCAAGATTCACATACTTCAAATTGTTCAAAAACAAATGAATTCAAGAGACCATCTTTATGGAGTTTGGATATGCGTTTTTCACTTATGTGGCCCAAACGACAATGCCAAAGATAAGTTTGATTTGAGTCATTTATTTTAGATCTTTTAGTATTTATGTTGTAAATGGGATTCGTTCGATCTAAAATATAGAGGCCATTAATTAATTGTGCCGAATCGTAGAAAACATTATTGAGATAAAATGAACAACAATTATTCTTAATAATTATCTCAAAACCAATTTTGTCTAAACAAGAAATTGAAATAATGTTTTTAGTCAAACTGGGCACAAAATAACAATCCTCTAAACATAAATCAAGTCCACTAGGCAAAGATAAAGTATATGTTCCCACTGACTAATGCAAGCAACTTTTGCTCCATTTCCAACTCGTAGGTCCACATCTCCTCTAGCCAAAGTCCTACTCCTTTGTAGTCCCCTGCATGTATACAAATATGAGAACCACAACTAGTATCTAATACCCAAGAAGTAGTAGTTGATAAATTAATATCAATAACATAAATACCAAGCGGACATTCCGCTTGCTTTAGCCTTCTTGACTTCTTCAAGATAGACAGAGCAGCGCCTGTTTCCAATGTCCAATCACACCACAATGAAAACAGATTTCCTTCCTTAGACACCCCACCTTTAGGTTTCAGGTGTAGCCTTTCCTTTTCCAAATTTGGGCTTACCTTTGCCCTTAGGCTTTGTTTGAACTTTGGCCTTTCCTCGCCTCTTGTTATTACGGACCATCGGTATGGGCTTGGGTCCAACCTTTTCAAGTTGCCTTCAGCAGATTCAGTAACATCTTGAGCAATTGTGGTAGAGTCTTGTCAATTTCATTCATATTGAAATTGAGGACAACCTGGTCTGTAGCTATCGTGCAACGATTGCAAAATAACATCGGTGGCCAACTCTTGGCTCAATGGAAACCCAAGCTTAGATAGGCTTTTTAATATAGCCAATCATCTTAAGGACATGAGGTCCTACTGGGCTTCCTTCACCAACTTACATTGGAATAGGGCTTTAGAGATATCAAACCTCTCTTGCCGTGCTTGCCCCCGATAAAGTTCTTACAGTGCTCGATCATATCATAAGCAACCATGTCCTCATGTTACTTTCAAGTTCAGATTCATAGTGGCAAGCATAAGACATCCAACATCTATCATGTCATCGAGATACTTCTTGTAAGCATCTCTATCGGTCCTCGAGGCATTAGCGGGTGGTTCATTAGGAAGTGGTTGTTCAATGACATATAATTTCCGTTCTTGTTTAAGGACAATCCTTAAGTTACTGGAACCAATCAAGAAAATTCAAACCATTCAATTTGTCCTTCTCAAGGACCGATCGCAATGAGAGTGTGCTAGTGTTTGCAGCCATAATATATCTACAACAATTAAATATGCATGTGAGTAAATTTACCATTTTTATATCAATCATTAAAAGACTTTATTAAATGATATTCCACTATTTTATTTCAAAATTAATAACCTCAGATATTAATTTCGGAAAAACTTTCTCAAAAGTATTTCTAGTAGGTTAAGGATCCATATTTCACCACCTCTTAAGTCACTTTGGCTTTACTCTTAAGATTATGGTTATTTAGGTAAGCAACATTTGCTAATTACATCATATGTAACTCCTAATATTTGGTGAACAACTCTTGTTCTAATCATCTTATGATTTATCCAATTTACTTGCCTCTAGGTTTCTAATCCTATTAGAGTAACCTAGTTAAGTCATTAACCAATTTTTAACCAAATAATATCACTTGTTTATTCTTCGCGTTTAACCAAGATAAATACTAGTACTTCGCTTTTGGGTAACCTACATAGTATTGATCGAGGCCTTAACGAGGGCAAAATTGGAAGGCCATGCTGACTTAATATTTTAATAGAGGGATTTTATTAAGGTTGTTGCATCTCACCAATTACAGTCTATTTCAGCCCATTTAGTCTTCTAATCGATCTCATCAATTAATAAGGTTTATTATCTTCAAATTTTAATATATATAAAAAATTGGCATGCTTTAGACATCCATAGCATCTCATACATGAATAAATAAAGCAATAAATAAATGCAATAGTTATAGCCCATAAACTAAGGTGGTTCAACCCAAGCCAATGGGAAAACCAAAAAGAAACCTAAAGGTGTAAGCCATTTCACAAGCTATCATTCTAAATCATTGTCCCACCTTCCTTCTCGTTTGGCCCACAGCAACTCTTGCAAATTACAATATACGTAAAACTCGTTTTACATACGAGGAATAAGATGAGAAGAGAAATACAAGAGAATAGTAGTAAGGCACGACATGCAGGCCGTTATTTAAAAAAATACAACCTTTTATCGAATGGGTCATTGGGCTATAACTAAGCATTTCAAACACCGTGCTAGTCAAAAATAGCATACATAATTCAATTATTATTATTTTAAAGTGAATTATAAAATATCCTTTCAACCTTTTGTAGCCCATCAAGTTTATAAATTTCTTTTATTAACAAAACTTTTTGCGAGGGTCTGAGGATGTCGGAGGAAGCGGGCCGAAGGGGGCGGAGCCCCCGCGGTATAGACCAGGGGTACGGTGGCAGAGCCCCTGCGGTACAAATCGCATATCCCAGTCAAATGAAACCTCACGATTTGATAACTTTTATCACGAGAATCGTGTTTTTAGGATTTTAATCCTTGAGGTTTCATATCGGAACAACCCTTGTTCCACTAGCGATTAACACTTCATGGAAACTATAAATACCACCGTCGCATTATTACAGATTTGTTAATAGTTAATGATAATAACATAAAATCAAGTAGGCCACAACACCATGATTAACATTTAATCAATTTTGAAAGGAACGATTATCGAGGTTATGCTTAAACGATTTAAACAATCGAAAATACAATAAGATCAAAACATGAATCTCATACAATTGCATCACCCAAGTATTTAAACCCGAGTTCAGTATCACACAAGTGGCTCGATACCCTTCGTTGGAACGCCGATACCCCATGGCGCAGTGAGAATAAAATTAGATCCGCGATCCAAACCATGGATCCATGTGTGAGGAACGAATCGGGATGAAATAAAGGTTTCAAAATTACCAAAACTTCAATCGAGTAGACAATGACGCCTTGGCAACAAGAGTTTTGATCTCTTGTCGAATCAAGCCACAACCTTTTCGATGTCGGCCTCTACGTGATTCACCGGTTTGACTATGAAGCGGAAGAAATCTCCAAAACTATTTGGAGGTTTATTTGCTTGATGGTGCTAGACCTAACAAGCAATCTCTTAGGATTTTCACATAAGCTTTGCCTCTTTTAAATACCTTTTATATTGGGTATCCTTTTAATTGGGCCTTTTATAATGGGTATTTTTTTATTGGGCCCATTATTTGGTATCCTTTTAATACCCTTTTATAATTGGTATCTCTTGAATGTATCATAAGATTAAATAAATATAATAAAGTTTTTAATAGAAAATTATAATTACATTAATTATATCCAGAAAATTATAATTACACTAATTATAATAAGGATTTCTGTAAACTATATTTATTTAAATTTATATATGAATCAAATTCATATATTAATAGAATTATGTTGTCATTATGTGTACAACATCCTTGTACATATAATATGTTCAATATTTGATTGCCCAATTAAATTAATTCTTTAATTAATTTAATTCATGTGACAACTAAAAACAATACCAATTATATTTTATTCCGTTCATTTAAACCATAGGGTGTGACCCAGTAGGTTCTTGCAACGTTAGCGATAATAATAGAACGATTCTAATGTCACAAACAATGAGTGGCATCTAGCAATGCATCATTGCTACCTAAGTTACAAGAAGTCATGATTCCATATAACTTTTTGTGATTAACCTTTCATACATTAATCCTTAAGTCCTTTATCTCTGGAATGGACACAAGTCATGGAATAGTCACACTTGTATAGTCCATCCCATGTTTCTTGATATCTTGAGTAGACTATGATATACAAATTAGTATGACATCTCATGTCAACTTATTTGAGCATGGCCATGCATTTCTAGTCTCACTCAATCAAGTGGCCTAAGATATTACTCCCATTATGTAGGAGGGACTTATCCTATATTGATCAACCATATCCTCTACATAGATTGTGGTATATCCAACATCGTCTTTATAGAACAACCAATTATGGTGTACGTTTGGTGTATCAAAATATACAACTCACGATGTTGAGATAATAATTATCTCAAGTCCGAGGATCATATACATATTAATCACTATGAGTAATGTTGTGACAATTACATAATAATCCAATAAACATACTCATAACGGGTCAATCCAATATGTTGTTCTCTAACACACATATTCACGCATTGATTTTGACAATCCACATCAATGACAACTCTTTATCATCAATCAACTACATGTTAGTCTTAATGCATTATTGTTGTCCTAGTCAACAATAATACTTGACTAAGGATCTTTTAAGAATAATCATATTATTCTTAGGACATTATTATAAAGCAGTTTATTTATACACACGTAAAGAAAATCAAATAATAATGACAACGCTTTATATTAATAAACATGGTAAATTAAGTATGTTATTACAACCATCTCATGATTGGTCTTTGGGCATACTCTTACACTAATTGCACACTGAGTCTGTTTGACTCACCCAAATTTTTACCAAACATCGCAGGTGATACATGATGCTTGGATCGGGCTGGAGCGGATATGAGGTGGCCATGCAGAAGATGTTTTTACTTATTTTCTACACTTTACATTTCAGTTCTTGGAATTTTTATTTATTGTAATAAGGCCACTTAAAGTATTTGGGAATTTTTATTATGTTTAAGGTGGATTGACGATTAAATTATTATTTGGAAATATTTTTATTTTTAGCAACCTACATCTTAAAGATATATTTTAAAGTTTTAAATCCAGATATTTTGTAACAACCTAAATTTACTCAGAATTTTAAATACATAATATTTTACAAATGACAGCAAATTTTTATGTTTTCACCACTATGTCAAACTCTTTTCAAACGTTTTCCTCAGTAGCATTCTAAATTCGGCCGTGGTGTTTGGGCCGGGTTTGGGGTGTTACACTTACTCATGCTTACTCTTTCCAAGCATATATCACATATCTGACTTATTTCTTATGAGTATCTCATAAATACCTGTATCACTTCATCACATAACTTTAGCACTTTTACCATATTGAACATAAACATAGCTCTTTACCATTTTTAACGTAAACTTAGTTCTTTACCTGTTGAACCACTTGAAATGTCGAAGGATACCCGAAATTTGCCATGCACGTAGTAAGATGCCAATGCTATATCCCAGATATGGTCTTACATGGAACCACATGTCAATGCTGATGCCATATCCCAGATATGGTCTTATACGGAATCACATATCGATGTCGACGCCATATCCCAGATATGGTCTTATACGAGATCTTATACCGATGCCATGTCCCAGGCATGGTCTTACATGATTTTCATATTCAATGCCGATGTCATATCCCAGATATAGTCTTATATGGGATCTCAATTCGGTGCCGAGGCCATGTCCCAGACATGGTCTTATATGGGACCTCAATCTCATGGCATGACAATGGTATCCTTTCTATTCCTAAAGTTCAACTGGAACTTCAACGTCATAATTTTCATCATATTCTCATCAAAACATCATTGATAAACTTTATAGAAATAATATACATCTTCACGAAATGTTAAGCATTTTAAAGCATAATAACATGATGTTGAATTATTACACACAAACTTACCTCAGTACTAAAATGTGCCAATTTGCAATTCTAGTCCGAAACCTTTCCTTTTCCTCGGTCAAGGTTCATTCCACGTTCTTCTTGATCTATAATAACAAAGTCACTCATTTAATCACTACATTGATCAAGACATTTCAAAAGTCATACTTTGGCAAAACTACTGTCTTGCCCTTAGACTTTCACAAAATTATGATTTTGCCCCTAGGCTCGTAAATTGATTCTAATTAAATTTCCTCCTTTAACAAGCCTAACTGAACATTTATTACTCTTATAACAACTCACAATATCAATTATTTCACACATTTACCACATATTTTACAACTTTTACAAAAAGGTCCTTTCAGGTGTTTTCATGGAAGCTCCTTTCACAAAAGTTGTTTATTTAACAACCAAGGCTCATTTTCTTCCATAAAATTTCAGCAAACAACACTAATGCTCTCATGGAAAACCCCTAGACTTTCATCCATTTTGCAAAAAATAGTTCCCTCATTAGTTAGCTCAAGCTACAAATGTATCAAAAGTACAAAAATTATTAAGAAAGACCACCAAAACCACTTACTTGCAAGGGTTTAAATGGCTGAAAATTTTCAAGCTTCCCAAAGACTTTCTTTACTGAAATTTTCGGTGGTTGTAGGAAGAAGATGAAAAGATGATATCTGTAACACCCCAAACCCGGTCAAAACACTATGACCAAATCTAGCATGTTACAGGAAAGAAAATTTCAGAAAATCAAATTAAAAATCATGAGTTGAGAAAAATTTTGCATATCACTATGCCTTTGGCGAAAATTTAAAACAATTGCTTAACTTAGGCCGTACTACAGTTTAGGTTCCTTAATCCAAAATCGAATTTTTAGAAAATTCCGTTAAGCTGTCAAATGAAAACAATATTGTGGTTTTTAGTTGGAAACTTTAGTCAATTTATTGCTTGAAACTCATCTTTCATTAGCCAATTAGAAAATCATTAATCCCGAATTCTTAATTTTAGAAAAACTCCCACTTTGATAATTTATTAGGCATGCTATAACAAATTCATAATGTAACATCCTGAAAAGGGCCTATGCATTTTCGGTTTAATTGTACGAAATGACATGTCTTATGTGTTATGAACATTTTTGGAAACTTGGAAATGTATGGAAATGTTAGGTTTAAAAAAGGAAAGTGAACATTTTTGGAAACTTGGAAATGTAAGAAAATGTCAAGTTTAAAGAGGCAAATGAAAATTTTTGGAAACTTAGAAATGACTTAGAAATGTCGAGTTTTAAAGTTTAAAAGAGGAAATTAAGGCAAGGTGGCCTTAAGAGAAAAAGTATGTAAAATTTGACACGCAAACAGGCTTGGAAAAGTGGCCTGGAGATGCCATTTAGGGCCTTTGGAAATGGCGCCACATGCAAGGGGATTGGGCCTGAGTTCGAGTCACAGGGAAAGCAAATAAAAGAAATTTTATTTTACTTCCAGAAGAAGTGAGGTGGACGGCACAAGGTGTTTAAAAAGAAGAGTTTTATTCTCTTTAAATTTCGACTAATAAGGATAAATAATGGATTTTTATTTTAGATTATTTTTCAAGGAGATAATAAAGGATTATTCTTTAATTATTTTAAATTAAGGAGATAAAATTATCAAATAAAAGAGTGATGGCCAAGAAAGGGACTCTTGGCCTAGTAAATTCGGCAATAGGAGGAAAAGTGAGGCATTTTACAATTTTTTTTCTCTCCAAGCAAGCCTCTCTCAGAAATTCTCTTGTCATCTTCCCCAAATTCTTTTCTCGACAAAATCACAAGTTTCCTCTAATCCTTTATTCTTTCTTCTTCTTCTTTTCTTTCCAATCCATCAGAAGCCGAAACCCCAAAGAAAACCCTAGCCAATTATTCAAGGAAAACGAAATTTGGTGATACACATCTAAGCC
Source organism: Gossypium bickii (assembly GCA_025503065.1). Classification (NCBI taxonomy): domain Eukaryota; kingdom Viridiplantae; phylum Streptophyta; class Magnoliopsida; order Malvales; family Malvaceae; genus Gossypium; species Gossypium bickii. Next base: position 90,167,690 of record CP106711.1, read on the forward strand.
ATAGCCGAATATTTTCGTAGATCAAAGGTTGTTGCCGATTTCCATATAAAAGGGTAAAGATCTATTATGATTATTTTCTTTCTTCTTTAAAAACAAAAAGGCAAGGTTTTAATGACATATTCATGTTGGCCGAAACTTTGAAGGAAAACTTCAGGATTTTGTGACTGTCGACTACAAGGAGGAAGGTTTCGGGATTTCTAAGATTCAAGGTAGGAAACTATAAGATTCGGCCAAAGGCCATTCATTATGTTTAATGTTAGATTAAACTCTAACATGTGTCTATAGGGTTTTTGACAACAGTAAGGAAGCAAGGATTCAATTCGGGACTTGATTCTTAAGTCAATCGGCAACAAGGTAAGTTTTAGTATACTAATCCTACTAGGATTTGGATTTATGGCCGAATGGCTTTTTCTTAAATTAGTAAGTGATTAATCAAAAGTACGGATTAAGGATCTAAGCGGTAGACCAGATTACGAGATCTCAAAGAATTTGCTAAGCGAATCAGGTGAGTACCCTACACTAATTCTTAATAAGTTTTATGGCTATGTCTAATTAAAATATGTGATATTAAGAATAAGAAAGTGGCTAAGGTACCATGTTATGGTACTAAGTACTCAGGTACGTTTCCTACTCCTACTAGGAATATGAAATATGTTATTTGTAACATGAGAATAAGAATGTGAACTTTGGCATATTAATGCATATTACAAAATGGGGCATATGGGTTATTGAGAGGGGAAGTGAATGTGGTGACCTAAGACCACGAACACGGTGACCTAAGACCGTGGTATCCGAATGTGGTGACCTAAGACCACGATGAATCGAATGTGGTGACCTAAGACCGCGATATCGAATGTGGTGACCTAAGACCACAAATGCGGTGACCTAAGACCGCGATATGGAGTGTAGCGGAAGGAGGGTCGACTTAGTAGTCCCCACGGTGTATGCTGGGTTGAGTACGGGGAGTGTAGCGGATGGCTTGTTAGGTTTGGGTTTGGGAATGCATCATAATTTGTATGCTATGATATGAATGTGTAATATTTGTTATGCCTGATTCTATTATGATTTAGTGTTGTGTACACATTGAGTCTGTTGACTCACCCCGTTGAGGGACCATGTTTCAGTTGATGAATAGTAATGGACCGGGATGGCAGAACTTGTGGTGGCCATGCTTAACATGAAGTTTTTATTTTTATGGACTATTAATTTTTAAGTACTCCGAATTATTTGGATTTACTTGATGTAATAAGGCCATAAGGCCATAGTGCACTATTTTATTTTTGTTTTTATTTATTATGTTACGAAATTTTTATTAAGTTAAAGATTAAGTAATTTACTTTAAATGTATTCTATATGTTTTATCACCTAAAATTTAAAAGGGTTTTCATTATAAAACGATTTTGTTTTCTACTCGAGCCCAACCCAAAACAATATTTCTTTCAAAACACACTATTTTCCCAAAGTAACAAAAGAACTTTGAATTGGTTTACTTGAGGAACATACCAAATCTGGTCAAAGCTCGTGGGTCGGGTTTGGGGTGTTTTGATTTAGTATCGAGCCGCTTTAAAACTCTCGGCCTGTGGGCTAAGGCCCAAAACATTTTCCAAACGAGCCCAAATGAGTTTTATGAAAAGTATTTCTAAAGTTAAGCAGGTTTTCTGGCATGGCACCTAAGTCTCCGACCCGCAGTCCACCAGGTAAGTACCCTTATCCATTGTGTGATTTATATTATGATGTGTAGAAGGGTAGAAAAGGAATGGAACGTAGAATAGCATGATAGGAACTTGAATCCTAGGACTAGTCTACTCAAACACAAACACATAAGACTTAATTCCATTAAACAAACCTATGGCTAAGTCACCGAGTTAGGGTGTGGTAACCCCTGTGCGAATGTCTAGGATTGGATCCTAAGAGCACAGTATTTAAGCGCCCTAGTGACTCACCTCCTCTTCGCAGAATCCTACACTGCGTGCGTAGTTTTGGTTCACCCTAACCTGCAGGGCTCGTGGGTGTGGTAACCTCTGTGCGCATGTCTAGGAATGGTTTCGGTGGGAGCTTGGTATTTAAGCAGTCCGCGTGACTCACCTCCTCTCCACTCGAATCCTGCCTGGTGCGTAGCGTTGGTTCACCCTGACCAAGAGGACTCGGTCCTAGGCTAAACACAATAACTAAAACCCGAAAGGGAACTAGCCGTGTTTTTATAAAAACAATAAAACCCTAGTTTTAAAAAAAACTCTTAAAACTTTCTTTTAAATTTGTGAAAACCATCTTTACAAAATTTTCCGAAAAATTTCCGATTTTTGAAATTCCAAAAATGCCCCTAGTGGTAAAATTACCAAAATACCCTTGGTTTATAAAATGTCCAACTACCCAACAATTTTGCCAAAATTTTATTATTTTATAAACATTCCAAAACCCTAATTCGCAAAATATCAAAATACCTTGATTTTGGAAAATTACAAAATTGCCCCTAACTTACAAAAAATTACCAAAATGACCCTGATTTCCAAAAAAAAATTTTTTTGCAACATCACCGTTTTGGAAAGAACAATTTTCAAAAAAAAAACCCTCAAAGTTTTGCAACTTTTGAAATATCCCTGATTTGTTAAATTTTACAAATTTACCCTGGTTTATTACCAAAATACCCCCGAGATTTAAAATTACCGAAATACCCTCGGATTTCAAATCTTCCAAAATACCCTGGGAACTTAAAAAAAATCCAAAATACTTTATGACAGAATTACCAAGGAACCTTATTTTGAAAAATTACGAAAATACCCGTGTAGGACAAATTACGAAAATACCCCTGGGATAGGAATAAGGCAAAGAGTGTTCGAATAGTGAATGTGGGTGGTAGATACCACTTGAATAAATATGTCTATGTTGATGAATGAATGTGCCTCTATTGAGAAATGAAGGTGTCTCTGTTGATGAATGTGAATGTGATCTCTGAATTAGAGTAGTGAACTTGGAACTGAAACTTTGTGTGATCGAAAGAACTACTTCTAAATATCTTTATTTCATAAAATTGTTCGCGGTTAATAAGTGGAACAAAATTCTGATGCATAAAACTTTTTAATCAGATTAAATCGCGGCGTTAGAAATGAGTTCTAGGGGACGTGAACTTAGAGATTGTGCCTAGAAAGTATGATGGTTCTATTAAGATCAGAGTGCGCAGCAATAGCGTAGTGGGGTGAGTTAGATCGTACGATTGTTCATTAGTAAGTAATTTCGAGGACAAAATTATTTTTTAGGGGGTAGAACTGTAACATCCTGAAAAGGGCCTATGCATTTTCGGTTTAATTGTACGAAATGACATGTCTTATGTGTTATGAACATTTTTGGAAACCTGGAAATGTATGGAAATGTTAGGTTTAAAAGAGGAAAGTGAACATTTTTGGAAACTTGGAAATGTAAGGAAATGTCAAGTTTAAAGAGGCAAACGAAAATTTTTGGAAACTTATAAATGACGTAGAAATGTTGAGTTTTAAAGTTTAAAAGAGGAAATTAAGGCAAGGTGGCCTTAAGAGAAAAAGTATGTGAAATTTGACACGCAAACAGGCTTGGAAAAGTGGCCTGGAGATGCCACTTAGGGCCTCTGGAAATGGCGCCACATGCAAGGGGATTGGGCCTGATTCGAGTCACAAGGAAAGCAAATAAAAGAAATTTTATTTTGCTTCCAGAAGAAGTGAGGTGGACGGCACAAGGTGTTTAAAAAGAAGAGTTTTATTCTCTTTAAATTTCGACTAATAAGAATAAATAATGGATTTTTATTTTAGATTATTTTTCAAGGAGATAATAAAGGATTATTCTTTAATTATTTTAAATTAAGGAGATAAAGTTATCAAATAAAAGAGTGATGGCCAAGAAAGAGACTCTTGGCCTAGTAAATTCGGCAATAGGAGGAAAAGTGAGGCATTTTACAATTTTTTTTCTCTCCAAGCAAGCCTCTGCCGAAATTCTCTTGTCATCTTCCCAAAATTCTTTTCTGACAAAATCACAAGTTTCCTCTCATCCTTTATTCTTTCTTCTTCTTCTTTTATTTCCAATCCATCAGAAGCCGAAACCCCAAAGAAAACCCTAGCCAATTATTCAAGGAAACCGAAATTTGGTGATACACATCTAAGCCATAGCCGAATATTTTCGTAGATCAAAGGGTGTTGCCGATTTCCATATAAAAGGGTAAGGATCTATTATGATTATTTTCTTTCTTCTTTAAAAATAAAAAGGGAAGGTTTTAATGACATATTCATGTTGGCCGAAACTTTGAAGGAAAACTTTGGGATTTTGTGATTGTCGACTACAAGGAGGAAGGTTTCGGGATTTCTAAGATTCAAGGTAGGAAACTATAAGATTCGGCCAAAGGCCATTCATTATGTTTAATGTTAGATTAAACTCTAACATGTGTCTATAGGGTTTTCGACAACAGTAAGGAAGCAAGGATTCAATTCGGGACTTGATTCTTAAGTCAATCGGCAACAAGGTAAGTTTTAGTGTACTAATCCTACTAGGATTTGGATTTATGGCCGAATGGCTTTTTATTAAATTAGTAAGTGATTAATCAAATGTAGGGATTAAGGATCTAAGCGGTAGATTAGATTACGAGATCTCAAGGAATTTGCTAAGCGAATCAGGTGTGTACCCCACACTAATTCTTAATAAGTTTTATGGCTATGTCTAATTAAAATATGTGATATTAAGAATAAGAAAATGGCTAAGGTACCATGTTATGGTACTAAGTACTCAGGTACGTTTCCTACTCCTACTAGGAATATGAAATATGTTATTTGTAACATGAGAATAAGAATGTGAACTTTGGCATATTAATGCATATTACAAAATGGGGCATATGGGTTATTGAGAGGGGAAGTGAATGTGGTGACCTAAGACCACGAACACGGTGACCTAAGACCGTGGTATCTGAATATGGTGACCTAAGACCACAGTAATCTGAATGCAGTGACCTAAGACCGCGATATCTGAATATGGTGACCTATGACCACAAATGTGGTGACTTAAGACCGCGATATGGAGTGTAGCGGAAGGAGGGTCGACTTAGTAGTCCCCACGGTGTGCAAGGTTGAGTACGGGGAGTGTAGCGGATGGCTTGTTAGGTTTGGGTTTGGGAATGCATCATAATTTGTATGCTATGATATGAATGTGTAATATTTGTTATGCCCGATTCTATTATGATTTAGTGTTGTGTACACATTGAGTCCATTGACTCACCCCGTTGAGGACCATGTTTGGTGATGATGAAAGAATGGACCGGGATGGCGAGAACTTGTGGTGGCCATGCTCAACATGAAGTTTTTATTTTTATGGACTATTAATTTTTAAGTACTCTGAATTATTTGGATTTACTTGATGTAATAAGGCCATAAGGCCATAGTGCACTATTTTATTTCTGTTTTTATTTATTATGTTACGAAATTTTTATTAAGTTAAAGATTAAGTAATTTACTTTAAATGTATTCTATATGTTTTATCACCTAAAATTTAAAAGGGTTTTCATTATAAAACGATTTTGTTTTCTACTTGAGCCCAACCCAAAACAATATTTCTTTCAAAACACACTATTTTCCCAAAGTAATAAAAGAACTTTAAACCGGTTTACTTGAGGAACATACCAAATCAGGTCAAAGCTCGTGGGCCGGGTTTGGGGTGTTTCACATAATAAAACCCAAGTTAACGTTTACGTGGCCTTATTACAACACCAAAACCCAGACTAAAATAGTAAAATCTAAGATAAATACTAAAGATGAAATTACTTAAAGCATTATGCATGGCCACCTCGAGTCCACCTCGGCTCCGTATCCACAGTCTAAGGATTACCTGTAAAATTTAACAGAGGGGTGAGTCACCGAGACTCAGCGTGTAAATTCCCATTAAACGAGCTCTGGGCTTTCCACCCACAGAGGCCCATTGGGCCTTAGCCCGCACAAATTCATATATTATGTATGTATGTAATGCAGCCCAACTAATCTATTATTTCCATCCTCCACATCTCCTGAATCTACCCAATATCTGTGGCACCCAGCCACTGTGGTACCTAACCATTGGTGGTTCCAAACCACTAGTGACAAAGTCACAAATGATAATGTAACACCCCAAACCCGGCCCAAAACGCTACGACCAGATCCGGTATGTCACGGGTTTAAACTTGAAAACTTTGCTTTGAAGGGGTTTGAAATCTCAGTTTGTTTGTTTGAATATTTGCTAAAATAAGTGATATTTGGGGAAAGCCTTTGGGTTTTTTTTTTCCTTTATTTAAACTTGTTCGAAAATCTCATATTTTTACTTCTTATAATTTAGTCTTTGATCACAACTGTAGAAAATGTAAACATAAACAAATAGTAAATTGAAACCTATACCATGGGCCCTTATTACATAAATAATCCCAAAAATTAAAACTTAAGGGTAAAACCGAAAATAGTTTACGAAAAATAAAAGACTTGATGGCCCCTCAAGTCCGTCTCGGCTCCCATGTCCATGATCTACTGCTCATCTGAAAGAGTAGAGAAAAATGAAAGGGTGAGTCACCAAGACTCAGTGTATAAATCTCGAAACACACAACGACCTGAGGCCCACAAACACATTATGGGCCTTGGCCCAAACATTATGGCAACAATCATACATACCTATTAAATAGTAAATGATGAATAGCCCAACCCATCCTAGAATTCCATCCACTACACACCAACCCGTACCAACCATCACACCTCGGAGATTTCTACAATCAACCCTCCATCCGCTACACACCATAACGACAGCCGTACTGCCTATTCCTCTTAATCAGGAATCATTAAACGTGGCATTGCCACTGATCACTATGTGACCTAACATTAGATTTTGTGGTTTAACCACAGATCACCAAGTGACCTATCATACACCTCCCCTTTATTATCATAATCCCACCCCATGCATACACACATGAAAAATTGCATACATCATACCATTTTTTAAGAAAACAGGCTTTCATATATACATACCGGCACACATAGAGATTTCTATGATCACGTATCTGGCATCCTTTACCTAACCCTTTTAAGGTTTTATTCGACTGTCTACACAGCCTCTTTCTAGCTTTTAGCCCATAGCACATATATTTTACAGTTAAGTAGTGTGTTAGAGATCTACACACCTGATTACTGACAAGATGATACTGCCTATGTCGACGCTATCCGTCGCCGACACAACCGCTATTTGCCTAAGGTGTTGTTCAGAAGCCTGTCCACAACCCGGTGGCCAATCTCGAACTGCTAACACTACGCGTTTCTTAAATTTAGGGATTGTGTTTACTGACCCAATCCTCTCCTTTGCCCGATCCATATTGGATTCCATCAAAAGTCCTTGTCAGAACTACTATAACGAAATAAGGTTGTTAAACCATAACATATGGTTAAGATCTCAAATGTGATAGCGAATCTAACGGAAATCTAAAGAAAACCCCTTGCCTTGAATTCTCGAAATTAGAGACTAATGATTTTCGGCTTTTAGATCTAGATGATCTTCTTCCATTCCCGATGTCACCCAACAAGAAAATACATAAAACCATTAAACCATTAGCTTTTCGGCTTTGTGTAATATCCTGAAATTGGGCTTATGCATTTTTGCTTAATTTTATGAAATAGCATGTCTATTGTGATATGGATGTGTTGTGTGCATTTTTAGAACCTAGGAAATGTCTTGGAAATGTAAGGAAATGTCTTGGAATGTAAGGAAATGTTTTGTCATGTAAATGTAAGGAAATGTCTTGGAAATGTAAGGAAATGTCTTGTCTTGGAAATGTAAGGAAATGCCTTGGAAATGTGAGGAAATGCTTTAGAAATGTTAAAGTTTAAAAGAGGGAACTAAGGCAAGGTGGCCTTAAGAAAATTTGTGGAGGAAATATGACATGAAATTGGGCTTGGAAAAGTGGCCTGGAGGTGCCACTTAGAGCTCTGGAAATGACGCCACATGCTAGGGGGAAGGACTTGTGTTCGAGTCACGTGGAGAGCAAAATTTTAAAGCCTTTATTTTGCTAAGTGGCGTCAATAAGAGGGAATAGGGGGACGGCACATGGCTAAATTTTAGGAGTGTTATCCCTTTTATTTTTAAAGGATAAAAGATGATAAATGAGGGATTATTCTTTAAATTTTAAAATAAAGAGATAAGGAGGAAAATAAGGGAGAGTGATGGCCAAGTAAGGGAGTCTTGGCCTAGTAATTTCGGCAATAGGAGGAAAAAGGGGTAGCCATTCTTCATTCTCTCTTTTCTTCTACCGAAATTCTCTAGCAAATTTCTCCTTTCTTCATTTGTTTTTGCCAAGCCGAAAATACACTTTGTGTAGCCGAAACTTCATCACCAAAGTGCTCAACCCTTTTCTCTTCTTCTTTTACAAACACAATCAAAAGCCGAATATATCAATAATCTCTAGTGAAACCGATTTCTTTTAAGCCTCAAAAGCCGAATCTTTGTGGCTTCAAGCAAGGGTGCCGTCGACTGTGGTATTAAGGTAAGAACAATGGATTTTTGTTGTTCAATCTCTTTTAATCGAGATCTAGGAACTGATTCTCTTGTTGTCTCTTGGCTGAATATTAAAGGAGGAATTCCGGGATTTTTGATAGTCGTCGACTACAAGGAGAAAGGTTTCAGGATTACAAGGATTTAAGAGACTAAGGCCAGGTGACTATTATCGGGATTAATATCCACAAGGTAAGTGATTATAAGGTTCGGCTTAGGCCTATTTTAGTACTTAGATTTATTTCTTACCTATTCAAAAGCCAAGAACTAACCAGATAGGAGTTTTGGTGGTTAGCCGATTGCAAGGGTGAGCATCACAAAGTTTCGGGACTTGATCCATAATTCAATTCGGCAACAAGGTAAGATGTTTTAATCCTTCTGGATTTGGTTGATTAGTCGAATAGGCTTTTACTAAAAGTACTAAGTGTGGCCGAATGTAGGGATTAAGATCTAAAGTGTAGATCGGGATTTCGGGAAAATTGCTAAGTGAATCAGGTGTGTACCCCACACTATCTTTTAATAAGATTTATGGCAATATTTAATATAAGCATGTTTATAAGAATGTGAATATGGCTAAGGTACCATACAATGGTACAAAGTACCCAGGTACATTTCCTACTCCCACTAGGATTATGAATATATGTTATGTATAACATGTGAAAAGTGATAAGAATGTGAATTAAGGCATGATGTGCATGATATGGGGCATTCGGGTTATATGAAAAAGGGGAAGTGAAAGTGGTGACTTCGGTCACATTATCTGAATGTGGTGACTTCGGTCACATTATTTGAATGTGGTGACTTCGGTCACATTATCTAAATGTGGTGTCACATGACACAATTATTATATCTGGTGGCTATGCCACGAATTTTATAAGGGCGATGAGCACGTCGACTGCAGCGACTGCCTTCGATGGTGTGTAGCGGATGGAGGGTTGACTTAGTAGTCCCCATGGTGTGCAGGTTGGTACGGGTGATGTGTAGCGGATGGCATATAGGTTTGGGTTCGGTTGCATCACTTTTTCCTATCTGTTATATGAATATGCATGTAATATGATAATGTTTGCCTAAGCTTTTAAATTTTAGTGTTGGTTACACATTGAGCCTATTGACTCACCCCGTTGTGGGAACATGTTTCAGGTGATGAACAGTAATGGGCCGGGACGGTAGAACTTGTGGTGGCCATGCTCAGCTTGAAGTTTATTTTATTTGGACATTTTATTTTATTTAAGTACTTTAAATTAATTGGGTTTGTTTTGATGTAATAAGGCCACTGTTGAACTATTTCATTGTTTTATTATGTTTACAAATTTTTATTAAGTTAAAGATTAAGTAAATTTACTTTCTAATGAACTCTAAATGTTTTATCACCTAAAATTAAAAAGGGTTTTCAATATAAAACGAATTTGCTTTCAACTCGAGCCCAACCCAAAACAATATTTCTTTCAAAACACACTATTTTCCAAAGTAACAAAAGAATTTTTAACCGGTTTACATCGAGGAACATACCAGATCCGGTCAAGGCTCGTGGGCCGGGTGTGGGGTGTTTCACTTTGTCTTCCAAAACCGAAAGAGTTCTTAAGGAATAACAAGAGTCGACACTCACCTTACTGGAGAAAATTCGGCTACTCCCAGAGGATTCTGACTTTTTGCGAAAATCAGGAAGAGAAGATGATTCGAAGAAATCTATGGAGATTCGGCTTTTAATGAAGAAATCGATAGGAAGAAGAAAAGAGAATTTCGACACACTATAGGTAGGTTCGGCTTCAGCAAAGATCAAAAGAAAAGAATGTAGAGAAAGAATTATGAGGTTTCGGCTTTTAGAAGAAATTAAAAGGAAAGGTTGCAAAGAATGGCTGAAGGTTTCGGCACAGAGAATGAAGAAAAAAATAGGGTTCAAATGCCAGAATTGAAGAGATACTACCCCTATTTATAGAGAATTTCGGCACTTACTTATCAAATCCTGGAAATGCCTCTTTTTAAAACTAAAACTAAGCTACTAATTAAGGGAAATTTCAGCACCCCTTGCCCATACCAAAACCGATCCCCCCTCCCCTTTGGAGTTTGAAATTCGGCCACCACTGTGACCAACAGATAAATCCTAAATTTTCTCCCTTATCTTCATCTGATCACTCATCCTTAAGTGACATGGATAACACCACCTCTTCCTTCCTTTATCTGCCACATTATCAGCCATATTATCCTCATTATCCAAACAAATAAATCCTATTTTAAAGCATCCTAGCCAACTCCAACTCTGCTCGTTTAAATAACGAAAATTACCTAACTTTAATTAAAATAATTGAGCTTCATGCGACTGGAACTTGAGCCCCCTCAGTTGACGCCACCTCCCTGCTCTTTAAGTGGCGCCACTTTGCCACTGGGCCACAAGCCCATTTGTGTCTTAAAACACATATAACATCTCTTAAGCCCTATCCTGACAGGCTTTCCACTAGAGTGTCCTAACAAAAAATTTGATTAAGGCCTCGGCCCAATCCTGAGCCCAATCTGAACCCCTTAAACACTCAAATTAGCTCATTTAAATGTAACATACATCAAATGCGAAGGCCCATTAATTCAGGATGTTACAGATAATACGTGGGGCCAATCCGCTTGTGGTACCAAACCACTGGTGACAATCCCTAATGAATATATGTGGGGCCAACCCACTGTGGTACCAAACTATTCGGACGAGTCACTGAAATAATATATGTGGTACCAAACCATTGGTGGTTCCAAACCACTGAGACTTAGTCACAAAATATAATGTGTGGGGCCAACCCACTTGTGGTACCAAACCACTGGTGACAGTCTAAGAATCATGTTTTCTCCCTCTTTACGTCATACCCCAAGCCCATGCCCATATCGTCATGGGTATGATCATGCTTTCAATGCATAACAATCAATCATTTCACTCATACATACATTTGCTAATAACAGAAAATAGCGAAACTTACCCGGAGTCTTCGATCTTACCCACATGGGTATCTTAGTGACCAATATCGTCACTTCAGTTTTTAGCCATCACAGTTAATAACATAATTAATATACGAAATGTGTGAGAGTTACACACCTGATAACACGCAATATAATGCTTTCTATGTTGACACTATCGCTCATAGGAACTACTGCTATCTGTCTACTATTCTGTTCAGAAGCCGGCCCACAACCCGGTGGCCAATCTCGAACAGCAGACACCGCGCGCTTCTTGAACTTTGGGGCTAGGGCTATGGGTCCAACCCTTCCTTTGTTTGGCTAACGTTTGAGTCCATGAAAAGATCTTGGTTAATAGACCGGATTAAAGCATTGAAACAAAGGACAATTAAGAATATACACTGAATACTATAACGGTTTCTTACCTTAGTCGATTGAACCTGTAGGCTACTACACTTGGATTAGCAAGCCACTAAAATCCCTTGACTGACCAATCACCCCTCCTAAGATCCTTCAACACTGATTGAGCACCAAAAAGAAGAAGATAGGATGCCCCACTAATAGGGTGGAATTAATTTGAAAGTGAGATAGGAGGATGAGTGGCGGCACTTTCCTGCTACAAAGATCGAGTAGGAGCTGTGAACACAACTAGGGATTCAGCAAGTCAAGAACTACTCAAGAAGAAAGAAGAGAAGATAGGTTTTGGTTCATGAAGGAATAAAGAGAAAATGCGAGAAGAATTGGCTAAGGAGGTTCGGCTAAACAAGGTGAAACAAAAAAGATGCAAAGAAGAGATGAAGAATGAAGTTTTAGGTTTTTGATGATGCAAATGAAAAGAAAGAAAAGAGAAGTGGTAAGATGGTAGAAGGGTTCGGCTAAAAGAATGAAATGGGATGAAGTGCAGGGTAAAGTACCTGAGGATTTTCGGCTTTTGATGGTAGGGAAGAGAACTTAAGTTGCCGAAATACAAAAGAGAAAGAGATAAAAGAATTGGTTTCGGTTTAGTCTAAAGAAGAAAGAATGTTGCTCTTAGGAATTTCGGCTACTCAAAGAAAAGAACAACATTACCCGAAATGCATTACACTCAACTTCCGAAACAAAAACAAACAAAAGAGCTCAACACCTAAAGCTAACCTTTTAGAATTTTCGGCACACACACCCCCTAAACCCAAATGCCCAACTTCACCTAACACCCCTTTCAAAAATTCGGCTAGCACCCTACACCACCTTCAACCCCTTGATTCTCTCCTAACTTCACTCACAACCTCCTATTCAAAATAGTTTGAAAGTTTCAAATCCCCCTTTTTACTCCTGTCCATCCTTTTTAAAAGAAAAGACCAAGTCCACCCCACTCTTCAAGGCTCCTAGCCGATTCCATCAATACTCCCCTTGACGCCAAAAAGAATTCTCAAAATGAGAACTATGCGACTTGAACCTACTCCCTCATATTCCCTTGTGGCGTTACCTACCTGAACCTTAAGTGGCGCCTCCTTGCCTCTTTACCACTTCAACTCTTATGTCAACCAACACAAACAATATCTCTTAAGGCCCAACTCAGCTAGCTTTCCCCCAAAGTGCTTAAAACAGAAACTTTCAGCAAGGCTCAGGCTTAACCTCAAGCCTTCCCGGGACCCCCAAACACCAGCACAACACATAGAGCATAGCATACACACAGAAACACATTAAATGCAAAGCCCCCAATTCAGGATGTTACAATATCATTTTATCCTTATTTTATTATTACTAGTAAATTAAGTCACCAGAATTTTACTACTCTTGACAAATCTTATTTTCTTGTCTCTATGGTCGGCCTACTCATCCTTAAAGGTATAATTGTACATTAAGGACCTCCAATTAGTATCTATAGCTATTAGACACCTTTAGCTTGTAGAATAGAACTTTCACACTTTATGCGATTTAGTACTTTTTCGCAATTAAGTATGAAATCGCTAAAATTAATGCATCGAAATTTTCATGCACTCATATAATCATGCTATAACACATAAACTAATATCAAAATAATTTTCTTCAACCTCAGATTAGTGGTCTTGAAACCACTGTTACGACTAGCCCCAAAATCGGGCAGTTACAGATCTATCGGGGGAATCCACTCCGAAATGGCACAATTCTTGGTAAGTATATGATTAAATAACCCATCCAACTCCATAATGTATTTTCCTAGAGCATATATTACCTATTTTTCGGAGTCTTTAGAACCCTCAAGAAGGGATTTGTTTCTCTCGTTCCAGGTTACCCACAGTGCACAACATGTCTTCCTACACACATCATTTAAACCATTCTGAAAAACCCAGGTAAGCCATTCCTTAATATTTAACTAGGATTGAGATAGAATCCATGAAATATTAACCCTATTCCACATTTCATTTGATACAGGGAAATCTCGAAACACATGGTCAATCGTGTGTAAAGATTGACTAGAGTAGGCAAAAAATTCCAAGAAAATTTCCACGTTGTAATTTTATGTTTTGTAGTTAAGTTTAAATTCCACAATTTTCTGTAAAATCCCTTCATGGCATTTTGAATAACTATAAATTGGGAATCCCAATTTCTATCAAGGAGCGGCTTATAAGCACTCTTCACCATGAAGACTCTTAAAGGTTCGCCTCTCCACATGAAAATATCGTCGTGTTCCAACCTGGCCAAAGGAATTCTCAGTATTTTCTTTTCAATGCTTTCCTTAAAGCTACTCCTTATTAGACCCACATTCCAATTCTTGCAAGAGTGGTCAATCAAATCATACACCTTAATTAAGCTCCTATCACTAATATTCCCATAAACTTTGTAATTTTTAGCCCCAACCAACCAAGCATCCTCTCATATTGAAATTAGGTCTCCTTTTCCCACTCGTTAACCAAGGCTGTCTCAAAGTAAACCCTTTGTGGGCCATATACTAAGCCAAGTATAAGAAGGTAGTCCCCTTAACCTTGCCTCCTAAAAATAACAGCTTAAATAATATTTAGCTTTTAGAATGCAACTTAATAAATAATGTGAATTACTAATAAGATGGCTAACAAAGCGATATTAAAAGAAGATAAACAATGGAAATCCAACCCTTTATTCTCTTTAAGCTCACACAACTTCACCCATTGACACCAATGAATACCCCTTTTACCAATACTATTATGCCACCAAAATCGTGCTATTATACTTTCCAACTCGCTGCACAACGACTTAGGCAACAAAAAATAAGACATCGTATATGTTGGAATGACTTGTAAAACTGCTTTGATAAACACTTTTTTACCCCATTGTGACTAGAACCTTGTAATCCAATTATCAATTCTTTGTTTGATCCTGTCCTTCTAAGCTTGGAAAGCTATCCTCTTCTGTTGGCCTACCATATTCGAAAGCCCCAAGTACCTTTCTATCTCATTAGACTGACAAACCCCCGACAAACATGAAACCCGAATTCGATCCCCTTTAGAAGCATTTGGACTGAAATACACAGTGGATTTTTCATAATTAATACACTGACCAGAGCAGACTTCATATTCCTTAAAAATTTGTTTCATAGCAGTAGCCCCTCTATCTGTAGCTTCTCTAAAAAGAATAGAATCATCTGCAAATAAAAGGTGTGTTATCTGTGGACTCCTCTTACTAGCCTTGGCATCGTTAATTAATATTTCATCTAGGCTAGAAAATGGAGTCCTCAACTAGCTGCTGCTTGTGAAGTATGGAAGGCGATCAAATTTGAATTTGACGTAGTGGATAAATTAGATAAACCAACTTTATAAATCAAATTTGAATTTGAAGTAATGGATACTTTGTAATCCAGTAATTACTGTTGGTTTGTTGAAATGCAATTAAACTCGACCCAATCTTTTACTAAAAGGATTGAGCCAATTCTATTGTCTATATTTTTTATAGATATATTTTTATCTAGATAAACAATATTTTATATACAAAAATAAAAGACTAAACACAACTCAAATTTTCTCCTAGGTCCATAATTAATCCTATGTATAAATCCTTAGGATTGGTGTATTATTTTCTATCCTATACCAAAGTTTCAGATCATGGTATATAACCCTTCACTACATATAAGAAAAAGAAACAGACTCAAAGGATCACTTCGATGAAGCCCTCTATTCAGCGCAAACCTATCCCCTAGTTTCCTATTTAATATCACCGGGTATGAGACCGATAAGATACATCTCATAATGGTTTCCACCCATCTACTAGCAAAACCCATACGTTCCATCATTTGTTTCAGAAAATCCAATTCCACTTGATCATAAGCTTTACCCATGTCGAGTTTAAGTTCCATAAAACCCTTCTTCCCCACCCTTTTTTGAGGAAAGGAATGTAAAATCCCATGGGCCAATTAAACATTATCTGAAATTAAACGGCCAGGTAAAAAAGTACTCTAGGCCCCATCAATGAAATTCTCCAACACCCGTTGGAATCAAATCACTACCACCTTAGCAATCATCTTATAAATAACCGTGCATAAACTAATAGGCCTAAAATTTTCTAAATTCATCGGGCATAGAATTTTAGGAATAAGCACAATATTTGTAACATTTAAAGGAACTAAAGTTTTACCTTCATTTTGTACCTCTAGATAGTAAGAGGAAATATCTTTCCCAACAAAGTGCTAACACCTTTGATAGAATAGAGCCAAAAAGCCATCGTCCCTTAATGCCTTCGTAGGACCCATACCATTTAGTGCTTCCAAGACTACTTTCTCTGTGTATTGTGCTGTCAACAAATCATTTGCTTCATTAGAGATGCATTGTCTTACCCTAGACAGAATATGGCATGTATCATCAATCCCATTTGACTCAAAAAGGGTTTGAAAATAATTCCTAGCAATGCATTTGTAACAGCTCGTTTTTAGTCAAATCAGAACAGTGGTTTCGGAACACCAAATCTCAAGGCAAAATATTGATTTTATTAACTTATTAAAGTTTACAGCATGATAGAATTTTGTGTGAAAGTTTCGCAAAGAAATTTTACTGTTTGAATGCTTAATTCGAGAAAAATGACTGAATCGCGTAAAATGTAAAATGCATGTTCTACTAGTTAAAGGTGTCAAATAGCTTTGAATTTTAATTATGGAGGCCTTAAATGGTAATTAAGCCATTTTAAATGTAACACACCTTACACATGTTCGAAGCCGGAACCGGGTTTGAGGCATTACCTAACTTATCTCGCTTAAACATCTCACATTAAGCTATGAGAATTTCGTTTAAACCCCTCACTTGCTTATTCTTGGCCTACGAGGCCCTAAACATACCTCCAAGAGGTTTCAAAATTTAACCGGGAACTTTCACGAACTTGGAAAACTTTTCATAAAAAAGGGGCCACACGCCCGTGTTGATCTAGGGACACGCCCGTGTGCCCCTAAGACATGCCCGTGTTCACCACGCGTGGTTGACACTGACTTATTTCACATGGCCCTAGCCCGTGTCCCTCACACGGCCTCGACACACCCATGTCTTAGCCCGTGTACCAAAACCTTGGCATTCTGTTTATGATGTTATCAATTCACTATGGCCACACGACCAAGGCACACGCCCGTGTCCTTAAACCATGTGTCGAATAAAATTCTACACGGCCGTTTCTCTGCCCATGTGTTTACTACAAAGCTTACTGACTTGTAAAATTTTCATGCAGGGGACACACGGCATGGTCACACACCCATGGGACTGACCATGTGTCACACACGGTCTAGACACACGCCCATGTGCCTACCTGTGTGGACAAGAGCAAGGCTATTTACCAAGCTCTTTTCATCCCTCTAACTCGCACAACATGAATCCATTCATCATATCAATAAACAACTCAGAGTTTGTAATATATATATCCATGAATATCTTCACCTTTTCAATATATATAACAAAGAGCCAACAAATATGGCTATATACACAAGAGTTTCTCATTTAAGGCGCCAACACACTCTTGGCCAAAATCACAAAACAATATACCTAGTCTAGCCCCTATACATGCCATACTCCAAAAACACTAAGCCTAGATATACCGAGATGAGCTGATAGTGCGGGCGATCTTCCAATTATCTTCGTATCCCGACCCGGCTCTTTAACTCTATAAAACAAGGGAAAAGAAAGGAGTAAATTTACATGTAAACAATTAAATAACATCACATACTAAACAAGTACAATTTACGTTCATAATCATGCTTACTCATTTCCTCCCTTACCACCTTCCCACCATATCACAAGCTTAATGCTTACATTCATTAACATGCTTCCCTACACTTAGCACCACAATGTCACATAATACAACATATCATAGTTTCTTAATAAACCATTCATAATACAATCACTCGATGGTTTTGCACTTAGCCTACCATCAGTCTTTAATAAGGTGGTATCGCACTTAGCCCACCGTCAAGTATAGTTATTACACATTTACATATCTATTTCGTCATTCATACGAAATCTATTCAATAACTACCAAATTCAATCCACTTGAATCATACATGTTCTCAATCATGCCATGCACTAATTAGCAACAACAATGTGAATATAAAATGCATCGTTTACACATAAACTTACCTCGATGCAAAACGTTTCAATTTGCAGTTTAATCCGTAACCTTGCCTTTTCCCCGGTCAAGGCTCTTGTTGATCTATAACAATAAAATTCACTCATTTAGATTATTCTATGATCATAATGCATCAAAATCTACACTTAGGAAAATTTGACCATTTTGCCCTTTACTACGACAAAATTACGATTTTGCCCTTAGGCTCGTAAATCATTTTTCAACTCACTTTCTCATTAAACAAGCCTAGCTAAACATTTATTTCTCTTACAACTACTCAAAAATCCAACTATTTCATGCATTTATGACACAATTACAATCTTTGCATTCAAGTCCTATCTAGGTGTTTTCATGCAAACACATTTCACAAAAGTTGTTTCCCATCTCCTTAACATTCATTTTCTTCCTTCAAAACTTAGCTAACAACATAACCATTCTCATGACAAGTCCCTAGACTTCCAACCACATCACAAATTAGTCCCCTCAATAGCTAGCTTAAGCTTTAAGGACTCCAAAAGTGCAAAAATTATCAAATAACACTACCAAAATCACTTACTTGTAGGGAGATAACTTGGCTGAAATTTTAAAGCATTCAAAACCCCTATAAGCTTGAAATTTTCGGTAGAGATGAAGAGCGAATAGTGAATGATGATAGCTTTTCTTTTTACCATATTTTATTCATCTTTTCTCACTGAATTTCACCCAATTTTGACTAAAATTAATGCTCTTGTCCCCTTTGCTATCTATGGCTGGTCAACACATTATCTAGGGCCTAATTGCACTTTAAGGACCTCTAATTTAGTAATATATGGCTATTGGACACTTCTACCTTGAAAAATAGAACTTTCGCACTTTATACGATTTAGTCCTTTTTCACAATTAAGTATGTTATCGCTCAAATTAAAGCACCAAAATTTTCACATAGCCTTATAATAATACCATAACACATAAAATAACATAAAAATAATTTTCTTTAACCTCGGTTTAGTGGTCTCGAAACCACTATTCCGACTAGCCCCAAAATCAGGCTGTTACAACTCTCCCCTCTTTTAGAGATTTTCGCCCTCGAAAATCTTACCGGTAAAAAGGTTTATTTATTGTTCTCTCATGGCTTCTTCCAGTTCTGACGTAGCTTCTTCTACACCGTGTTTTTTCCATAACACGTTTACTAAGGCTATGTCCTTATTCCTTAACTGTTTCACCTCTCGAGCCATAATCTTAATCGGCTCCTCCTCATATGACATGTCCGGTCGTATCTCAATTTCTATTGGAGGAACCACATACGAAGGATCAGAGCGATAATGCCTTAACATCGATACATAGAACACATTGTGTATTTTCTCTAACTCTACCGACAAAGCTAACTGGTATGCCACTGGTCCAATCCTTTCGGTAATCTCATATGGCCCTACTAATCACGGACTCAATTTCCCCTTTCGACCAAATCTCAATATTTTCTTCCATGGTGATACTTTCAGAAATACTTTGTCGCCCACTTGAAACTCGACTTCCTTTCTTTTCAAATCTGCGTACGACTTTTGCCGGTCTGAAGCAACTTCCAGTCTATCCTTGATCACTTTCACTTTCTTCTCGGTCTCTTTAACTAGATCGACCTCATGAATTTGCCTCTCACTAAGCTCGGTCCAATACAAGGGAGTCCAACACTTATGACCATACAAGGCTTCATACGGTGCCATCCGTATACTCGACTGATAACTGTTGTTATATGCAAACTCAACCAAAGGTAGGTATCTCTCTCAGTTGCCTTCAAACTCTAACACACAGCATCGGAGCATATCTTCAAGAACTTGAACCACTCTTTTAGATTGGCCGTCAGTTTGAGGATAGAATGTAGTACTAAAATTCAACCTTGTACCCAAGGCCTCCTGCAACTTCTTCCAAAACCTCAAAGTGAATCTTGGATCTCTATCCGAGATAATAAATACAGGCACTCCATGTAACCTCACCATCTCAACAATATATAACTCAGCCAACTTATCCAGTGAATAATCAACACGCACCAGTATAAAGTGAGCTGACTTCGTTAGTCTATCAACAACAACCCACACAGCATCTTTCTTTTTCGGGGTCATAGGCAGCCCTGTCAAAAAATCCATAGTGATCTGATCTCACTTCCACTCAGGAACCATCATCGGTTGAAGTAATCCTGAAGGTGCTTATGCTCACCTTTCACTCGCTGATAAATCAGACATCTTGTTACAAACTCAAAGATGTCTCTTTTCATACCTGGCCACCAATAAACTTTCTTCAGATCATTGTATATTTTCGTACTACCTGGATGTATGGACAAATAACCACTATATGCTTTATTTAATATTTTCCGAATCAATTCTTCATCCTTAGGTACACAAATCCTGTCATGAAACATTAAACAACCATCCGAACTCACCTAAAAATCAGAATTGTTTCCCGATTCACACTTAGCTTTCTTCAATGCATCTCATTATCATTCTTTTGAGTCTCACATATCTATTGAATAAATAGTGGTTTAGCTCTCAATTTGGCCAATATAGTACCATCATCAGACAATACTAAGCTGGTGCTCATAGCTCTCAAAGCATACATGGATTTCCTACTCGAGGCATTCGCAACCACATTCGCTTTCCCCGGATGGTAATCGATTACTAGCTCATAGTCCTTCAATAACTCAAGCCACTACCGTTGTCGCAAATTCAACTCCTTTTAATCCATCAAGTACTTCAAACTCTTATGATCCGTGAAGATTCGACACTTCTCGCCATATAAATAATGTCGCCAAATCTTTAATGCGAAAACAATCACAGCCAACTCCAAATCATGAGTCGGATAATTCTTCTCATGCGATTTTAGTTGTCTCAAGGAGTAAGCTACCACCTTACCCTCTTGCATCAACACACAACCAAGACCGTTTAATGATGTATCACTGTAGACTATAAATTCTTTTCTCGACTCCATTTGTACCAAAATCAGTGCCTCAGTCAATAATGTTTTCAATCTCTCGAAACTCTATTGACATTTCTCAGTCCATTCAAACTTAACATCTTTATGCAACAGTTCCATCATTGGGGTAGCAATCATGGAAAACCCCTTTACGAATCGTCTATAGTACCCTGCTAAACCCAAAAAGCTTCTAACTTCCAGCACATTTCTTGGCGGTTTCCACTCCACAATAGCCGAGATCTTACTCGGGTCAACTCTAATGCCATCACCCGACACAATATGCCCTAGGAATTCGACCTCTCAGAGCCAAAACTCACTCTTATTAAATTTAGCATACAACTGCTTGTCTCTTAAAGTCTGTAAGACAATTCTCAAATGCTCCACATGATCACTCTCATCCCGAGAATAAATCAATGTGTTATCAATAAAGACAACCAAAAACTTGTCCAAATACGGTCGGAAGACACGGTTCATTAAATCTATAAAAATCGCAGGAGCATTCGTTAAATCGAACGGCATGACCAGAAACTCATAATGGCCATACCTCGTCTGGAATGCAATTTTCAACACATCTTACTCCTTATCCCTTCAACTGGTAATAACCAGACCTTAGGTCTATCTTGGAGAACACCGTAGCTCCCTTCAATTGGTCAAATAGATCATCTATCGTTGGCAAAGGATACTTATTTTTCACCGTCACCTTGTTGAGTTGTCTGTAGTCTATGCACAATCTCATCGACCCATCTTTCTTCTTCAGAAAAAGTTCCGGAGCACCCCACGGTGAATAGCTCGACCTTGCAAAACCCTTATCCGTCAACTCTTGCAACTGAACCTTCAGTTCTTTCAACTCTAATGGTGCCATCCTATACGGAGCAATCAAAATGGGTGCCATTCTCGGAACTAACTCAATTCCAAACTCGAGCTCTCCAACTAGAAGTAATCCAGGTAACTCTTCTGAGAATACATCCAAATACTCACATACCACCGGCACAGTTTCAATCTTTACTTCAGACTCTTGAGTATTCAGTACAAAAGTGAGATAGGACTCGCATCCTTTTCTCAAATATTTCTCAGCCACCAAGGAAGAGATCATCACCGGTAAACTGTATGATCCACCTGATTCAACCCGAATAACTTCTCCATTTTCACATTTCAATTCAATAAATTTACTACCACAGTTCACTAAAACGCTATGAGTAGCCAACCAATCCATACCAAGAATCCACTCAAATTCTTCAAATGGCAACAACATAAGGTTTGTCGGAAAAAAATGACCCCTAATTGTCAAAAGACAATTCTTACACATCTTGTCAAATAACACATGTTTACCTAACGGGTTTGACACCTTTACAACAAATTCTGTAGACTCAACAATCATGCCCATACGAGATGCTAATCTTAGGCAAATGTACGAATGGGTAGACCCTAGATCAATCAAAGCAATAACAAAAGGTGTCATGAAGAGACAAAGTACCCGTTATTACATCTGGATATGATGCCTCTTCGCAAGCGCAAATGGCATAAGTCCTTGCAGGTGCCTGACTCTTCGGTCTCAAAGCAGAGTCTCGTGATGCACCTCTACCACTAGTCCCACCTCCCAGGTTCTTTTGTGGCCTACCCCTTGAAGATACATTGCTTGACCTCACTTCTTGCTTCTTTTCCTTGTCATCCCTCTCAGGACAATTTTGAATAAAATGATCGGGGGAACCACACTTATAGCAATTTCGATTGCTTCCCCAACACTCCCCAGTGTGCTGCCTACCACAATTTGGACACTCCGATTTGGACTTCGGATTGTGCACACTTGCCATCGAAGGGGCTTAAACTCTCGAGCTCGAGTAGGTGTGTAATATCCTAGATTTGGGCTTATGCATTTTTGCTTGAATATACGTGGAAGCATGTTTATGTGTATGTGAACGTGTATTATAAATATGTTATGTGAATTTTGAGGACTTCAGAATATAGGAAAACGACTTAGGAAAATATTAAGTTTTAAGTTTAAGAGGAAGCTAAGCTTAATAGGGCCTTAAGAGGAATTGTAGGGGAATTATGACACAAAAATGGGCTTGGTAAAGTGGCTTGAAGGCTCCACTTAAAGCCTAGGTAAGTGACGCCACAAGCATGTGTGCAGGGCCAAGGTTTGAGCTACAAGAGGAGCAAAATAAAAGTTTTATTTTGCAGCAGAGGTGAGCAGCAATGGACGGCACTTAGGCTATATTTTAGGAGCTTAAATCCTTTTATATTTAAGAGATAAATGGTGATAAATTAATTAGGATAAGGGATAAATGATGGATTATTTTTTAATTTTAAATGATGAGATAAAGAGAAAAACAAGGGATTTGATAGTGTTGGCCGAATAAGGGATTCTTGGGGTAGTAATTTCGGCAGAAAGGGGAAAAGAGAGGCCAATCTTCATTCTTCCTTTTCTCTTTTGTTCATCTGCCGAAAACCTCTAGCAAAATTTCTCTTTACTCTTTTATTTTGCCAAAGCTGAAAACTCAAGCAAAGTCTAGCCGATTTCTACGCCTTTCTTCTCTTCTTTTTCTCTCAATCTTCCAGAAGCCGAAAGCAAGTTCTTTCTAGGCCATAGCCGAATACTCAAAGTGGTCCTAGCTGAATATCTCTGTGAGTTTTGGTAAGGGTGCCGTCGCCTACAACATTAAGGGTAAGGATTCAATTGTTGTCATATTATTATTTCTTTTCTTTTAGCCGAAATATAGGTATCTAATCCCAATAATACTCTATGGCCGAAACTTTGAAGGGTCTTTCGGGATTTGGTAGTTGTCGACTACAATAGAAGATCATTCGGGATTTTGTTAGATCGAAGGTAAGCAAATAAGATCTTAGGCCGAAGGCCATTTTATTATGTTTTAATGTTAGATTAGATCTAACATGTGCCTATAGGAATCTCGACATCACTAAGGAAGCAAGGATCCAATTCGGGATTTAAGAATCACAAGGTAAGTGGACATATGTATTCGGTCAAGGCCATAGTGGTATTTCAGATCTATTTCTTATTTGTTTAAAGCCGGAACTAACCAAGTCAAGTGATCTAGTATGTAACACCCCTTACCCGTATTCAACCCCGGAATAGGGTACGAGGCATTACCGAAATTACAAATTTATTTATCAGACATTTTATTTCATTTAGCATTTATATTTGAAACCAATCAAATTCAAACATATTGTCCCTTAAACATATTTATTTTTCTCGTCATGTCTTACATAAATTTATTACTCATCTCAACATACTTAATTATCTTATATTAACATATTAAAGATAATCACATATTTACATATCATGAAAAATATCATTCAATTATCTCTTCTTCATAAACATAAATCAGTTAATTCATCATATCAATATTTCACGTACAATCAACTTATATTCCCTTATATTACATAATTAAGTTACACGAACTTACTCGCTAAATTTTTATGAAATATCAAAATTCGGGGCACTTTGGAAATTTTCTATTTTCATTGATTTTTCAGTCGATCTTAATCTAAATTAATAATTTCATTCAATTTTGCAATTTTAAATAATAAAATAATCCATTTCATGCAAATTGGTTATTTCCACATTTTTACAAAATTAATCACAAAGTTTTACTTTTATTCAATTTAGTCCCTGAGCCTAAAACATTTCAAATTAGCCATACTACCTAAATATTCATACATATTTTCCTCCTCCTCCTCTCCATTCTACATCCTTAATGTATATAACATGCTATAAGTAACATTGTCAATAATTTCATTAATTACTCATAAATATATTCAAAACTGTCCATTTGAGTTATAGTAACTAAATTATTTATTTCCAGAGCTACAGAACTCCAAATGAAGAACCGTAAATTTTTCCTGAAACTAGACTTACATATCTTCTTCCCATAAAATTTCCAGAATTTTTGGTTTAGCCAATTAGTACAGTTTATTCATCAAAGTTACCCCTGTTCTGCTGTCTGGCAGTTCTGACCCTTCTTCACTAAAAATTAATTATCTCTTCATACAGAATTCATATGATGTTCTCGTTTATTTCTATTGAAAATAGACTCATTCAGGATTCTAAAAAAATAAACTTAAGCCTCTAATTATTTTTCTCCAATTTTTTATGATTTTACAAAGTCAGAACAGGGGATCCCGGAATCCCTCTGAACCAGTCTTACAAAAATATAAATATCTCAAATTACAGAATTCCTTTGCTTTCCCTGTTTCTTTCATATGAAAATAGACTCAATAAGCTTTAATTTACTATCTCATTCAACTTCTAATTCCACTTCTACGATTTTTTGTGATTTTTTCAAAATTACTCTACTGCTACTGTCCAAAACAGTTTTGTTATAGCTTATTTTACAATTAAATCATTTACCCAATTCTAACTTCAAATTCTTTCAATTAAACCACTAATTCATCTTTTTGTTCATCATATGCTATATTCAACAGCTTTAAAACTTCAAAAACTTCAACTTAAATTCATCAAAACTTTGTTCTAAAACTTATAAAGCATCAAAATTAAAAGAAAAGGACTAAATTAGCTTACCTATTAAACATCCAAGCTTTAAATCATCAATTTCTCCTTTTCTTTCTTTCTTTCTTTCTTTCTTTCCTGCTTTCATCTTGTTCTCTCTTTCTTTTCTGTTTCAATTCTCTCCTTTCTCTCCCCTTTTTTTTCTTTCCATTTGTTTGTTTATATATAATAATATAATAATATAATAATATAATAATATAATATTAAACATAAAAAAATCTCTGATTTTCTTCACAATAATCGCCTCAACTAAATAAAATGGCTTAATTGCCATTTTGGTCCTTTATACTTTCTTTAATCTATAATGAAACTTTTACACCTTTTTCAATTTAGTCTTTTTTATTTAATTACATATCCAAACGTTAAAATTTCTCAACTAAACTTTAATAATAACTTAATGACACTCCATAAATATTTTTAGAAATATTTATGACTCATCATATTTCGAGGTCTCAATACCTCGTTTTGGCCCAAATCTTTTTTTAATTAATTCTTTTAGTTCACAAAATTCACTAATTTTAAAATATTTCTAAAATCACACTTAACTTATAATTATCGATTAACAAAGTTTTCTAACTTTTTCGTCAGATTTAATAATCTCGAATCACTATTCCGACACTATTGAAATTGGGCTGTTACATAGTATAGGCCGATTTCAAGGGAGAAATAGCACGAAATTTCGGGATTTGTTTGTTAACCCAATCGACAGCAAGGAACTTGAGATCTAAAGTACTAGATCGAGTTTTCGGGATTTGAGTAAACTCGATAAGAATATCAGGTGTGTACCCCACACTAAATCTTATTAGATTACGGGTTGAATTTGTTATATGTGTTTATAATAATATGAATGTGGCCAAAGGTACCATGCAATGGTACAAAGTACTCAGGTACGTAATCTTAACATTATGTTAATAAGTGATGTGAAAATTTGGCATACGGAAGTATTGATAAGAATGTGAAATAAGGAATATGGTGTGACTTATGCATGATTTGTATGACATGGGGCATATGGGTGATTATGAACGGGGAAGTGAATGTGGTGACTATGTCATGATATCTGAATGTGGTGACTTATGTCACGGAATCTGAATGTGGTGACTTATGTCACAAATACATATCTGGTGACTATGCCACGAAATTATAAGGGCGATGAGCATGTCGTCTGCAGCGACTGCCTTTGATGATGTGTAGCGGATGGAGGGTTGACTTAGTAGTCCCCATGGTGTGCAGGTTGGTACGGGTGATGTGTAGCGGATGGTACCTAGGTTTGGGTTCGGGTTTGCATCATTATATTTAATTATATGTATATGTATGAATTGTTGTGTCTAAAATCGTTGGGACTTAGTGTTGGCTGTTACACACTGAGTCTATTTGACTCACCCCATTGTGGGAATATTTTCAGGTGACGATCAGTGATGGACCGAGTCGGCAAGAGCTTAGTGGTGGCCATGCTCAGTTCGGGATTTTATTTTATTTTGAACTTGTTATATTTTAAGTATTCTGGATTTATTTCGGGTTTCGTTTTCGATGTAATAAGGCCCTAGTATGAACTGTTTTATGCATGATTTTTATTTGATTAAGGTTAAATGGTTTTTTTTAAAATTAAATATTAATCGTTTTGCCACCTAACCACAAATAATTTTCAATTTCAAGGTAATTTTTTAAAAAAAAAATAATTTCGACATATCTTTTAATATGAAAACAAGGTTTTTTAATAAATCCCTGATTTCTAAAATTAACAAAGTTTTCAATTGAACCCAACATAAGCAAATCTTTCTTCAAACCCACCCGAATTTTTCCTAAGTAACAAACAGATTTTCAACTATTTTCTCGAGGAACATACCAGATTCGGCAGGGCTAGTGGGCCAGGTTCGGGGTGTTTCAGCTTGGTATCAGAGCCCAGTTTTAAACTCTCGGCCTTGGGTTTAAAGCCCACAATGTTTTAAAATTAAGCCCAAATGAATTTTTGTGAAAGTTTTTGTGAAATGAGCAGGTTTTCTGGCATGGCACCTAAGTCTCCGACCCGAAGTCCACCAGGTAAGTACTTCTAACTACTGTGTGATTTATAGTATAACTTGTAGAAGGGTAGAAATGGAACGTAGTATACTAAGTACTTGAACCCTAGGACTAGTTTACCCCAACAATTACAAAAAACTTGAAGCCTAATTAAACAAACCTGTGGCTAAGTCACCGAGTTAGGGTGTGGCAACCTTTGTGCGCATGTCTAGGATTGGATTCAGGAAGAGCCTGGTATTTAAGTAGTCCTCGTGACTCACCTCCTCTTCACTCGAATCCTACCTGGTGCGTAGCTACGGTTCACCCTAACCAAGAGGACTCATTCACAGGCTAAACTCAATAATTAAAACCCGAAAGGGACTAGCCATGTTTTTATAAAAACCCTAGTTTTAAAAATCAACAAGTTGCCCTTCTGAATTAAGAGAATTATTTTCGAAAATTTTCTAAAAAAATTCCTGAGTTACAAATTACTAAAATACCCCTAGTGGTAAACTTACTAAAATGCCCCTGGTTTCTAAAATTTCCATACTACCCTCGATTTTAACAAAATTTCCTTACTTTACAAAAATCTCCAAAAACCCTACCTTGCGAAAATTCAAGATACCCTGGTCTGGAAAATTTACCAAATTATCCCTGACTTACAAAAACTTACAAAAATAACCCTGATTTCTGAAATTTCTGCAACATCACCGATTTGGAAAACAAATTCTCAAAAATAACCCTAAGTTTTTGCAAATTTTGAAATACCTTTGATTTATAAGGATTTTTGGAATTTACCCCGATTTATTACCAAAATACCCCTGTAGGTGAAATGACGAAAATACCCCTAGGATAGGAATGGGGAAAAATGTTGGAACGGAGAATGTGTGAGATAGGAACTACTGAATAGATTGTACTTCTCTGAATTAGGATAGAAGACTTGAAACATTGAATGATTGAAAGAATTACTTCTAAACTTCTTTCATAAAATTTTTTCGCGGGTAATCAGTGGAACAATGACTAATGCATAAAATTTCTTAATCAGATTAAAACGCGATCGTAGATATGAGCTCTAGGGGACGTGGTCGTAATGTGCGAGGACGCAGTCGAGGTAGAATGACCGTGTCAGAACCTGTTAGGTCGGGTCAAGGGTCTGAAAATGAGGTACCACCACCCCCACCACCAGCTGTTGGTGTTGAGCAACAAGATCAGACGGGGGATGATGCGATGCGCAGTGGCGATCTTTGCGAGTTCTTGAGATGGTGGTCGAGCGGTGGAAATATAGGAGCTCGAAATCTGCGCACCGGCGACTCGAGCCAATGGAGCTGAGGTATTCTGTGGTGTATCTGGTGTGGCACCCAGTATAGCTGAGTACTGGTTGGAGGCGACGGAGCGAATCATGGATGAGCTGGGTCTAACCCCTGAGGAGAAATTGAAGGGAATGGTGTTGCTGCTACGCGATGAGTCATATCAATGGTGGCTCACAGTTCGGGATGGTGCCATAGCTGAGGATCTTACTTGGGAGTATGTTAAGGTGGCGTATCAGAAGAAGTATGTCAGCACGCGTTACACTGATGCGCAGAGGAAGGCATTTCTGGGGCTGGTTCAAAGGAATAAGTCCGTAGCAGAGTACGAAGCTGAATTCCTAAGGTTGAGCCGGTATGCTCGAGGAGTAGTGGCTACGGAGCATGAGCGATGTGTCCGGTTTGAGGACGGACTAAGGGATGACCTGAGGTTGTTAATAGCCCCACACCAGGAGTGGGAGTTTTCTGCATTGGTCGAGAAGGCTAAAGTAGCCGAGGGAATTAAGGATTCTGTAAGGCAGAACACTGATCGGAACAGGCAGAAAAGAGGTTTTGGATCGTTAGGATCGTCTGGGAATGTGCAGAAGAGGCCTAGAGTTGATGGGCCACGAGGTCAACAAGCTGGTACAGGAGGGCAGTATCGTACTTGTACTCAATGTGGGAAAATGCACTTAGGAGAGTACTGGAAAAAGACATGAGGATGCTTTAAGTGTGGGTCCAAAGATCACATGATTAAGGACTGTCCTATTAAGATTGATGGGAGCTGACCCACAGGGCAAGGTTCTAATCAGGCTGGAAGGGGTAGACAGCAGCCTCAGAGGGGTCGTAGTCCGAATAACAGAGGCAATGGTGCTGGAAGAGGACGTGGAACACCGGGCCGAGGTGTTGGTAATACAGAGGCAGGACAGCCAGGTTTAGTGTATGCAGTTCGTCGAAGGGAGGACAGAGATGCACCGGACGTCATAACCGGTACGTTCCTTATTTGTGGCAAGCCTTACTTTGCTTTGATTGATGTGGGCTCGACTCATTCTTATGTTGCATGTAGAGTAGTTGAAACTCTAGGCATATCCTCTGAACTTTCTAATAGGGAGATGACTGTAGTAAGCCCATTAGGTCTGTAGTGGTGAATAAGATATTTCGGAAAGTACCTTTAGAGATTCAGGGAGTAATATTTTCTGCCGACTTAATGGAACTACCCTTCGGAGAATTCAATCTCATACTTGGCATGGATTGGCTAGTGGAACATCGAGCTGTATTGGATTGTGCAGCTAAGCGAATGGAGTTAAGGACCCCGGAGGATGAGACAGTAATTATGATAGGAGAAAGAAGAAACTACCTGTCTAACGTAATTTCAGCACTAAAGGCTGATAAGATGGTTCGGAAAGAGTGTAAGGCATTCCTGACTTTCGTTAGGGCGTTGGATGCAAAAGAAGGGGGAGTTAGTGAAGTTAGAACCGTAAAGGAATTTGTGGATGTCTTTCCGAAGGAATTACCTGGAATACCCCCGGACAGGGAGGTGGAGTTCAGAATTGATTTGCTGTCGGGAACAGCTCCTGTATTAATTGTCCCGTATAGAATAGCACCAAAGGAGTTGGTTGAGCTTAAGGCTCAAATCCAAGAGTTGCTTGATCGTGGGTTTATTCGACCCTGTGTGTCTCCATGGGGAGCACCGGTCTTGTTTGTGAAGAAGAAGGACGGGACTATGCGGATGTGCAGAGACTATCGTCAGTTGAATAAACTGACCATCAAGAACAAGTATCCTTTGCCAAGGATTGACGACTTGTTCGATCAGCTGAAGAGGGCAGCAGTATTTTCGAAGATAGATCTACGGTCGGGATATCATCAGCTTAAGGTGAAGGAGGCAGATATCCATAAGACGGCTTTCCGAACAAGATACGGGCACTATGAGTTCTTAGTGATGCCGTTTGGATTGACAAACACACCAGCCGCGTTCATGGATATGATGAACCAAGTTTTTCAACCTTACTTCGATCGGTTCGTCATTGTGTTCATCGACGACATCCTAGTATATTCCAAGTCTGAGGCAGAACATGATGAGCATCTCTGGATTGTGTTGCAAGTGTTAATAGAGAAGAAGCTTTATGCCAAATTCAGCAAGTGTGAATTTTGGCTTAAGGAAGTTGCGTTCTTAGGGCATGTGGTGTCTGCAAAGGGAATAAGGGTGGATCCTAGGAAGATTGAGGCGGTGTTGGATTGGAAACCACCTAAGTTTGTGGCTGAGGTCCGTAGTTTCTTGGGATTGGCAGGCTACTACGGAAGGTTTGTAGAAGGATTCTCATCGATAGCCACACCTCTGACGAAGTTGTTGAGAAAGAAAGTACCTTTTGTATGGTCAGATAAGCAACAGGAGAGCTTTGAAAAGCTTAAGAAGGTTTTGACTGAAGCTCCAGTTTTAATTCAGCCTGAGGCAGGAAAGGATTTTGTGGTGTACTGTGATGCTTCTCACACGGGTTTAGGATGTGTATTAATGTAAGATGAGAAAGTAGTTGCTTATGCGTCTCGACAATTAAGGACACACGAGGTTGACTACCCGACGCATGATTTGGAATTGGCGGCAGTGGTCTTTGCCCTTAAGGTGTGGAGGCACTATCTTTTTGGAGAGAAGTCAGTGATCTACACAGACCACAAGAGCCTTAAGTATCTGTTGACTCAGAAGGAGTTGAACCTGAGACAGCGAAGGTGGGTGGAGTTATTAAAGGATTATGATTGTTCCATAGAGTATCACCCGGGCAAGGCGAATGTAGTAGCAGATGCCCTAAGCTGGAAGGTAGTGTCGGATCTGAGGGCGATGTTTGCACATTTGAGTTTGTATGACGATGGAAGTCTACTGGTAGAGTTGCAAGTCAAGCCGATGTGGTTGAATGAGGTGAAAGAAAGTCAGTTGGCAGATGAGGATTTAAGTACTAAGTTGCGGCAAGTTCAAAATGGTGGTTTAGAGGATTACAGTATGTCCAGTGTTGGAGTATTGTGTTTCAAGGGTAAAATCTGTATGCCTAAGGATAAGGAGTTAAGGCAGAGAATTCTTCGGGAATCACATAGTAGTCCTTATGCTATGCATCCTGGAGGTACTAAGTTGTACAGAGACCTAAGGGAACAGTTTTGGTGGCCTGGTCTAAAGAGGGAAGTTACAGAATTTGTCGGCAAGTGCTTAACGTGTCAGCAAGTTAAGGCTGAACACCAAGTTCCATCGGGATTGCTTCAGCCAATCAAGATTCCGCAGTGGAAGTGGAGAGAATCACCATGGACTTCGTTAGTGGGCTTCCCCTTACGCCTACTAAGAAGGACTCGGTATGGGTGATAGTGGATCAATTGACAAAGTCCGGGCATTTCATTCCAATACGGGTTGACTATTCTTTGCAGAAGTTAGCAAAGTTGTATGTGGCGGAAATTGTAAGGTTGCATGGAGTTCCGGCGTCGATTATCTCAGATATGGACCCAAGGTTTACGTCTCGGTTTTGGAAAGCTCTACATTAGGCTTTAGGCACCAGATTGGATTTCACTACGGCATTTCATCCACAATCGGACGGTCAATCTGAGCGAGTAATCCAAGTGTTAGAGGATATGTTGAGAGGCTGTGTAATAGACTTCAGGGGAAGTTGAGAAGAGTATTTACTGTTAGCGGAATTTACATACAACAACAGTTATCAGGCCAGTATTCAGATGGCACCGTATGAGGCACTGTATGGACAAAAGTGTCGCACTCCTACGTGTTGGACAGAATTAGGGAAACGTCGAGTTTTGGGTCCAGAGATTGTGGCAGAATCTGAGGAAAAGGTCGAAGTAATTCGGGCACGGTTGAAGGAAGCATCTGATAGGCAGAAGTCGTATGCAGATCTCAAACGGAAGGAAATAAAATTTGATGTGGGAGATCAAGTGTTTCTTAAAGTCTCGCCTTGGAAGAAGGTGATGAGATTTGGTCGCAAAGGGAAGCTAAGTCCCAGGTTTATAGGACCCTATCGGGTACTGAAGCGAGTGGGACCAGTGGCATATCAGTTAGAGTTGCCATCGGAGTTGAGGCAGATGCATGATGTATTCCATGTTTCTATGCTACGTCGTTATCAATCGGATCCATCTCATATGGTACCAGTTGAAGAGGTGGAGTTAAGGACAGATTTGTGCTACAAGGAAGAGCCGATTCAGATCTTGGAACGAGATGTGAAAGCATTACGGAAGAAGTCAGTTCCTTTAGTCAAGGTGTTTTGGCGTAACCATGGATCGGAAGAAGCTTCGTGGGAGTCGGAAGAAGCAATGCGACAATAGTACCCTCACTTGTTTTAGCCAGGTAATTTCGAGGTCGAAATTATTTTAAGGGGGTAGAACTGTAATATCCTGGATTTGGGCTTATGCATTTTTGCTTGAATATACGTGGAAGCATGTTTATGTGTATGTGAATGTGTATTATAAATATGTTATGTGAATTTTGAGGACTTCAGAATATAGGAAAACGACTTAGGAAAATATTAAGTTTTAAGTTTAAGAGGAAGCTAAGCTTAATAGGGCCTTAAGAGGAATTGTAGGGGAATTATGACAAAAAAATGGGCTTGGTAAAGTGGCTTGAAGGCGCCACTTAAAGCCTAGGTAAGTGACGCCACAAGCATGTGTGCAGGGCCAAGGTTCGAGCTACAAGGGGAGCAGAATAAAAGTTTTTTTTTTGCAAGCAGAGGAAAGCAAACAATGGACGGCACTTAGGCTATATTTTAGGAGCTTAAATCCTTTTATTTTTAAGAGATAAATGGTGATAAATTAATTAGGATAAGGGATAAATGATGGATTATTTTTTAATTTTAAATGATGAGATAAAGAGAAAAACAAGGGATTTGATAGTATTGGCCGAATAGGGGATTCTTGGGGTAGTAATTTCGGTAGAAAGGGGAAAAGAGAGGCCAATCTTCATTCTTCCTTTTCTTTTTTGTTCATCTGCCGAAAACCTCTAGCAAAATTTCTCTTTACTCTTTTATTTTGCCAAAGCTGAAAACTCAAGCAAAGTCTAGCCGATTCCTACACCTTTCTTCTCTTCTTTTTCTCTCAATCTTCCAAAAGCTGAAAGCAAGTTCTTTCTAGGCCATAGCCGAATACTCAAAGTAGTCCTAGCTGAATATCTCTGTGAGTTTTGGTAAGGGTGCCGTCGCCTACAACATTAAGGGTAAGGATTCAATTGTTGTCATATTATTATTTCTTTTCTTTTAGCCGAAATATAGGTATCTAATCCCAATAATACTCTATGGCTGAAACTTTGAAGGGTCTTTCGGGATTTGGTAGTTGTTGACTACAATAGAAGATCATTCGGGATTTTGTTAGATCGAAGGTAAGCAAATAAGATCTTAGGCCGAAGGCCATTTTATTATGTTTTAATGTTAGATTAGATCTAACATGTGCCTATAGGAATCTCGACATCACTAAGGAAGCAAGGATCCAATTCAGGATTTAAGAATCACAAGGTAAGTGGACATATGTATACGGCCAAGGCCATAGTGGTATTTCAGATCTATTTCTTATTTGTTTAAAGCCGGAACTAACCAAGTCAAGTGATCTAGTATAGGCCAGTTTCAAGGGAGAAATAGCACGAAATTTTGGGATTTGTTTGATAACCCAATCGACAGCAAGGAACTTGAGATCTAAAGCACTAGATCGGGTTTTCGGGATTTGAGTGAACTCGCTAAGAATATCAGGTGTGTACCCCACACTAAATCTTATTAGATTACCGGTTGAATTTGTTATATGTGTTTATAATAATATGAATGTGGCCAAAAGTACCATACAATGGTACAAAGTACTCAGGTACGTAATCTTAACATTATGTTAATAAGTGATGTGAAAATTTGGCTTACGGAAGTATTGATAAGAATCTGAAATAAGGAATATGGTGTGACTTATGCATGATTTGTATGACATGGGGCATATGGGTGATTATGAACGGAGAAGTGAATGTGGTGACTATGTCACGATATCTGAATGTGGTGACTTATATCACGAAATTTGAATGTGGTGACTTATGTCACAAATACATATCTGGTGGCTATTCCACGAAATTATAAGGGCGATGAGCATGTCGTCTGCAGCGACTGCCTTTGATGATGTGTAGCGGATGGAGGGTTGACTTAGTCCCCACGGTGTTCAGGTTGGTACGGGTGATGTGTAGCGGATGGTACCTAGGTTTGGGTTCGGGTTTACATCATTATATTTAATTATATGTATATGTATGAACTATTGTGCCTAAAATCGTTGGGACTTAGTGTTGGCTGTTACACACTGAGTCTATTTGACTCACCCCATTGTGGGAATATTTTCAGGTGACGATCAGTGATGGACCGGGTCGGCAAGAGCTTAGTGGTGGCCATGCTCAGCTCAGGATTTTATTTTATTTTGAACTTGTTATATTTTAAGTATTCTAGATTTATTTCGGGTTTCGTTTTCGATGTAATAAGGCCCTAGTATGAACTGTTTTATGCATGCTTTTTATTTGATTATATTACAATACGAGTAAGGTTAAATCAAGGTTAAATGGTTTTTTTAAAATTAAATATTAATCGTTTTGCCACCTAACCACAAATAATTTTCAATTTAAAGGTATTTAAAAAAAAAACAATTTCGACATACCTTCTAATATGAAAACAAGGTTTTTAATAAATCCCTGATTTCTAAATTTACAAAGTTTTCAATTGAACCCAACATAAGCAAATCTTTCTTCAAACCTACCTGAATTTTTCCTAAGTAACAAACAGATTTTCAACTGTTTTCTCGAGGAACATACCAGATCCGGTCAGGGCTCGTGGGCCAGGTTCGGGGTGTTTCAAGGTGTTACCTCGATATCAATGTGAATATCCAACTGATCTAGTTGTCCGAGGGTTCATCTCCTTGGACCTCTTCATTTGAGCTTGGTAGATTTACTCATCGGCCTTTTTCTTGTATCCTGGGCCTCACTCACAGCCTTCCTCTTTTCCTTATTCAATTCTTCGGCCTTACATGCTCAGCCAACCAACACCACAAACTCTTTTAACTCCAAAATCCCCACTAGCAGTCTATTATCCTCATTCAACCCATCTTCAAAACTCTTGCACAAAATAGCTTCTGTAGACACACACTCTTGTGCATACTTACTGAGCCTAACAAACTCACACTCATATTTTGCCACAGTCATTCTTCATTGCTTAAATTCAAAGAATTCTTTCCGTTTCTGGTCTATAAACTGTTGGCTTATATACTTCTTTTGAAACTCCTCCAAAAAGAACTTCCACGTCATTCTCTCTCTTGGAACCACCAGCGTCAAACATTTTCCACAAATGGTATGTCAAGTCCCTCAGCAAGGAAACAATGCATTTTAAACTTTCTTCAGGTGTACAGGAGAGTTCATCAAACACTCTCATCGAGTTCTCAAGCCAGAACTCCACCCTCTCAGGGTCATCGCCTATATTGGCTCTAAATTCCTCGGCCCTATGCTTCCAAATCTTATCTACCGGGTGCTTAGTTATTTCCACTACATCTATACCTTGAGGAGCCACGGGAACTGGCTGAGGTATAGGAGGGGGTGGAGGAGGTTGAGCATTAGGGTTTACTCGTACATACTCCGTGTACCAATTACTCATCATTTGGAGAAAGGCTTCCCTAATATCTTCCCCTTGACTCCTAGTCTCGGGTCCACTCTATACAGGCGCGGTCCCTTGCACGGGAGCAGACGCATTACTAGTTGCGTCATTAGCAGCCGCTTGATCGGGATCCATATACTATATAAAACAAGATTTAAAATTGTCAAAAGCCACTACGTTATCATTATACGCTTATGGTATGTATAGCTAGACTCTCACACACGCTATGGCAGTCCGAGAACCGACTAGATCATACCTCTGATACCACTAAATGTAACACCCCTTACCCGAGTTCAAAATCGAAACCGGGTTTGAGGCATTACCTAACTTATCTCGCTTAAACATCTCACATTGAGGAATGAAAATTTCATTTAAACCCCTCACTTGCTTATTCTTGGCCTACGAGGCCCTAAACATACCTCCGAGAGGTTTCAGAATTTAACCGGGAACTTTCACGAACATCGAAAACTTTTCATCAAAACAGGGGCCACATGCCCGTGTTGATCTAGGGACACGCCCGTGTGCCCTTAAGAAATGCTCGCGTTCACCACCCGTGGTCGACACTGACTTATTTCACACTGCCGGACACACGTCCGCGTCCCTAGCCCATGTCCCTCACACCGCCTCGACACACCCGTGTCTTAGCCTGTGTGCCAAAACCTTGGCATTCTGTTTATGATGTCATCAATTCACTATAGCCACACGACTAAGGCACACGCCCATGTCCTTAGGCCGTGTGTCGAATTAAATTCCACATTTAATGTGCAGACTTTACATGGCCTGGGCACTCGCCTATGTCCTAGGCAGTGCCTCCCACAAGGCTAAGACACACGGCCATGTCTCTGCCCATGTGTTTACTACAAAGCTTACTGACTTGTAAAATTTTCATGCAGGGGACACACGGCTTGGTCACACACCCATGGGACTAACCGTGTATCACACACGGTCTAGACACACTCCCATGTGCCTACTCGTGTGGACAAGAGCAAAGCTATTTACCAAGCTCTTTTCATCCCTCTAACTCACACAACACGAATCCATTCATCATATCACTAAACAACTCAGAGTTTGTAATATATATATCCATGAATATCTTCACCTTTTCATATATATAACAAAGAGCCAACAAATATGGCTATATACACAAGAGTTTCTCATTTAAGGGGCCAACACACTCTTGGCCAAAATCCCAAAACAATATACCTAGTCTAGCCCCTATACATGCCATACTCCAAAACACTAAGTCTAGATATACCGAGATGAGCTGATAGTGTGGGCGATCTTTCAATTATCTTCTTACCCTGACTCGACTCTTTAACTCTATAAAATAAGGGAAAACAAAGGGGAGTAAGCTTTAAGCTTAGTAAGTTTACATATAAACAATTAAATAGCATCACATACTAAACAAGTACAATTTACGTTGATAATCATGCTTACTCATTTCCTCCCTTACAACATTCCTACCATATCACAAGCTTAATGCTTACATTCATTAACATGCTTCCCTACACTTAACACCACAATGTCACATAATACAACATATCATAGTTTCTTAATAAACCATTCATAATACAATCACTCGGTGGTTTTGCACTTAGCCTACCATTAGTCTTTAATAAGGTGGTATCGCACACAGCCCACCAAAAAGGATAATTATAATGGTATCGCGCATAGCCCACCAAAAAGGATAATTACGGTGGTATCGCACATAGCCCACCACATATTAATATAAACGATGGTATCGCACACAACCCATCGTAGTTGCGTAATAAGGTGGTATCGCACTAAGCCCACCGTCAAGTATTGTTATTACACATTTACATATCTATTTTGTCATTCATACGAAATCTATTCAATAACTACCAAATTCAATCCACTTGAACCATACATGTTCTCAATCATGCCATGCACCAATTAGCAACAACAATGTGTATATAAAATGCATCGTTTACACATAAACTTACCTCAGTGCACAATGTTTCAATTTGCGGTTTAATCCGTAACCTTGCCTTTTCCCCGGTCAAGGTTAATTCTGCGCTTTTTTTGATCTATAACAATAAAATTCACTCATTTAGATCATTCTATGATCATAATGCATCAAAATCTACACTTAGGCAAAAATGACCATTTTGCCCCTGTACTATGGCAAAATTACAATTTTGCCCCAAGGCTCGTAAATCATTTTTCAATTCACTTTCTCATTAAACAAGCCTAGATGAACATTTATTTCACTTACAACTACTCAAAAATCCAACTATTTCATGCATTTATGACACAATTACAATCTTTGCATTCAAGTCCTATCTAGGTGTTTTCATGCAAACGCCTTTCACAAAAGTTGTTTCCCATCTCCCTAACATTCATTTTCTTCCTTCAAAACTCAGCTAAAAGCATAACCATTCTCATGGAAAGTTCTTAGACTTTCAACCATATCACGAATTAGTCTCCTCAATAGCTAGCTTAAGCTTTGGGGACTTCAAAAGTGCAAAAATTATCAAATAACACTACCAAAATCACTTACTTGTAGGGAGATAACTTGGCTGAAATTTTAAAGCAATAAACCCCTCTAAGCTTGAAATTTTAAATGGAGATGAAGAGCAAATAGTGAAAGATGATAGCTTTTCTTTTTACCATATTTTATTCATCTTTTCTCACCTAATTTCACCCAATTTTGACTAAAATTAATGTTCTTGTCCCCTTTGCTATCTATGGCCGGTCAACACATTCTCTAGAGCCTAATTGCACTATAAGGACCTCCAATTTTGTAATCTATGGCTACTGGACACTTCTAACGTGAAAAATAGAACTTTTACACTTTATGCGATTTAGTCCTTTTCCACAATTAAGCATGCTATCGCTCAAATTAAACCACCAAAATTTTCACATAGCCTTATAATAATACCATAACACAAAATAATATCAAAATGATTTTCTTTAACATTGGTTTAGTGGTCTCAAAACCACTGTTCCGACTAGCCCCAAAATCGAGCTGTTACATTAAAGGTTAGTGGACATTTATGTCCATAGTTTATGGGATATATTAATGTTTTATAATAAGGTTAATAGTGTAATTTAGTTATTTAAGTTAATTATAATAAAAAAAAATACAATCACATGTTATCATCTTCCTTACTAGCCAAAAATTTGAAGACAGAAAGCCATACTTAGGGCTTAAGCATTCGGTCACTTTTTCCTTGAACATGTAAGTCCATTTTAGCTCAATTTTTAATGATTTTTACGTTTTTGAGATCGTTGCTTCGTATTCTAGCTAGCCCGTACATTAGATTTTTAAATTGTTAAAGATTTATCATGTTGCCATTATTGAATGCTTGATTAAATTGATGGTTGATGATGGATTTTGAATAGTTGTTGACAGTTAAATTAGATTTGTAAAGTGATTTTTGACAAAAATGTCAAAAAGGGATTAAATTGGGAAATTGTAAAATTATGTAGGTAAAAGTATGATTAAACAAAAGATATGGGCTGCTAGGGACTCCATTAAAATTTGGCTAGAATAGTTAAGGGTCTAATTGCATGAATTAGCATTTTTACGAGCTAAGGACTAAATTGTAAAAATGTCAAAATAATAGGGAAAAAGTGTAAATTTTCCATAAGGTGATTTTTGGGCTAAATTGAATGGAAAAAATATTGAATTAGCTAATTTTGATATTATATAGATCAAGATAAGCCAAGATTGGAATTAGATTCAGGAAAAAAAGTGAACGAATGGACAATATTTGCTATTCGAGCGATACGAGGTAAGTTTGTATAATTAGAATCGAACTTTTAAATATATGTAATTATTTGAAATGAATATATGTAATTGAGTAAATGATTTACTTGAAATTCAAATGCTTTACTGATATAGTATGATGGTTATCGAACCCCGTTTGAACTATAAAAATTCGTAGGATATGAGTGACATGTCACTAGGGTTATCATTTCGGTCGAGCTCCTGTATTTGTTGCAGACTCACCACAGCTCATATGAGCTTATTGTTATATCAGCTCGTAAGAGCTTACTGTTTTCAGCTCGTCAAAGCTTACCGTTTCAGCTCAATAGAGCTTACTGTCCATCAGCTCAGGAGGAGCTTACTGATTATAGCTCGAAAGAGTGGAAATGATAATGAATTGACGGATTACTAATTTATATGTTATATATATCACCCGAGTATCCCTTGATGTTCTAATAGGTTCAACTGGCATAAATTTTGTTATTGGTTATGTGAAAAAGAGATGTGTTATATTGATGAGTTACTACTACTGTTATCGAATAAACTACCGTTTATATGATTGAGAATGAAATGTTGTAAATTATGTACATGATATATGTGAATTTGATATGATACAATGTTTGAGTATTAAATTAAGATAATGGATGATTACATGTACTTATATGACTAACTTGTTGATGAATACTTGTATATAGGCATTTGGTAAGTGAATTTGGTATACTTTATTTAATTGTTTGATTATGTATAAATGGTAAGTCTAATTTTGAATTATACGCGCTTACTAAGATTTAAAGCTTACTCTGTTTCTTTTTTTGTGTTTTATAGAGGTTCGATAGCTCACTCGATCTGGATAAAGTCGGAGTTACGCATCACACTATCCAGTTGTTGTTTGGTACTTTTGAACTCTTGGATATTTGCAAATATGGCATGTATAGGCTAGTTATAAAGATGATAGTTATGGTTACTTGAGATAGTGATTTTGGTATATGTTATGGTATAAGTCAAAGCCATGTGATTTGGCTTAAAATTGGTGTAATGTTTTGGTTGTGTATAAGTGTTCATATATGCTATGTTTTGGGAAGTAGTAGATGGAATAGAAATATGCAAATGTTGTCTTGATTGTAATAGGCATATGAATGGAAAATGCATGATTTTAATTAGGCATTTGAATACCATGTCGAATTGATATAAAATGTAAATGGAATGTTGTGGATTGGCTGCCTGTTGAGTTATAAAATGTTGCATATTACACTTGTTCAGGTATATGAAAATAGGATGGCAAAATGGCTTTGCAAATAGCCTATTTTTGTCCACATGAGCAAAGACACGAGCGTGTGTGACATACGGTCATGTTACACAACCATGTGTCCCCTGATGTTGAAATTAAAACCAAGTCAGTATGCTCCATACATTCTCACACACGAGCGTGTGACTAGCTGTGTGCTATAAGTCAGTATACCCTCTACTTGGCACACGGCCTACCACACGGGTGTGTGACTTGGCCGTGTTGCATAAGTTAGTATACCCTACAGTTTTGGCACGGCCTAGCACACGTCCTAGCACACAGGCGTGTGTGGCCAATTCAAAGGGCACACGAGCGTGTGGTTAGCCGTGTGACCCAAGTCAGTATGTACCCCCTGTTTTCACACGGCTGGAGACACTGGCGTGTCTGGTGGCTGTGTGAGACACATGACCTGGTCACATGGGCATGTTCCTCTGTATTGAGAAAAATTTTCAAAGTATCGTAGAAGTTTATAAGTTATTCGTTTAGTCTTGAACCGCTCCTAAAGCATGTTTAAGACCTTGAAGGCTATTGTAAGGGACAAATTGAATGATGATTGTATGAAATGGTTGAATGTATGGGAAAGTACAGTTATTTGTGTTAAGAGTTTGGTAATACTCCATAACCCTATTTCGATGTTGAATACGGATGAGGGATGTTACATTTATTGGTATCAGAGTTACAGTTTAGTCGATTCTAGGACTAAGGTAGGGTATGTGAATCTAGCTATACATGCCATATATATAAACTGTGATAGTGTGATGACTCCTGATATTTTCAAATGTATTTTTATATAGTAAATGGATCCTGATCGAGTTGTAGTAGATGAGGTTGAGAGTAATGCACCTACTCCTGCTCAAGGGACAACGCCTTCTGATTCTAGACCCGTAACGAGTAGCCAGGAAGGAGAGGCTAAAGAAACCTTCTTCCAAGTGATGAATGAGTGGTTTACACAATACATTCGTACCAACCTGGCTGCTCAATAACCTTCACTCCCACCTATTTCCCAACTGATCCATGTAGTTCCTCAAGGTATGGATCCTTTGCGATTGAATAAACCACCTGTTGATAAGATACAGAAACATCGAGTTGAGGAATTCAGAGCTACTATTAACAATGACCCTGAGAGAGCCAATTTTTGGCTTGAGAACACGATTCTAGTATTTGATGAGTTTTCTTGCACACCTAAAGAATGTTTAAAGTGTGCAATATCACTGTTGAGAGACACTGCATATCAGTGGTGGAATACATTGATATTCATAGTTCCGCGAGAAAGAGTTACTTGGGAGTTCTTTCAAGTTGAATTCAGAAAGAAATACATCAGCCAAAGGTTCATTGATCAGAAATGAAAAGAATTTCATGAACTAAAATAAGGCTTTATGTCAGTAACAGAATATGAAAGAGAGTTTGTACGACTCTGCAAATATGCTTGTGAATGTGTATCCTCCGAGGCTATATTGTGTAAAAGTTTTGATGATAGTTTAAATGAAGAAATCATACTATTAGTTGGGATTCTTGAGCTGAAAGAGTTTGTCATTCTATTTGACAGAGCTTGTAAAGCCGAAGAACTTTGCAAAGAGAAAAGAAAATTCAATTCTGAGGCTAGAGGCTTTAGAAAGAGATTTTCGAGCAAATCACATCAGTTAGCATCAAAACAATCTAGAGAATATCATCCTCGTTCTAATGCTTCTATGGGGATTTCGATCAGAGATAGAGATATGAGACATTTCAGTTCTAAACCTTAGACGACATTTGTTGCTAGTATGGGTAGTGTTAGAAATGTTGGACCTAAATGTAAGCACTACAATAAGCGACATTACAGTGAATGTAGAATATTGAGTGGAGCTTGTTTTAAATGTGGACCTCTTGATCATTATCTCCGGGACTGTCCAGAAAAGTCTATAGCTGAAAGAGATCAATCGGTGAAAGCAAGTAATACGGCTACTAGAGAGAGACCACCTCAAAACACTGGGAATGTGAGATGTAACCGAGGTGTTACGAGAGATTCTGCTGTAAGATTTGAGGCACGAGTGCCTGCTCGAGCTTATGCTATCCATGCACGAGAGGAGGCATCATCGCCAGACATTATTACCGGTACTTTTTCTCTTTTTGATACTAATATAGTTGCGTTGATAGATCCTAGATCAACCCATTCATATATCTGTATGAATTTAGTATTTAAAAAGAGTTTACATGTCGAGTCTACAGAGTTTGTAATTAAAGTATTGAACCCCTTAGGCAAGTCTATTTTAGTTGATAAAATTTGTAAGAATTGTCCTTTGATGACTGGGGGTTACTGTTTTCCGGCTGACTTGATGCTTCTACTTTTCGATGAGTTTGATGTGATTCTAGGTATGGACTGACTGACTATGCATGATGCAGTTGTGAATTGTAGACGAAAGATTATCGAATTGAAATGTCAAAATGGTGAAATTCTTCGAGATTGAGTCTGATGATTTGATTGAATTACCTACTGTGATATCGTCTATGTTAGCTCAGAAATGTATGAAAAAGGGCTGTGATTCATATCTTGTATATGTACTGAATACAAAGGTGTCTAAATCAAAGATTGAATCTGTACCTATTGCTTGTGAGTTTTCAGATGTATTTCCAGAAGAATTACCAGGTTTGCCACCGATCAGAGAGGTTGAATTTGGTATTGAATTAGTACTGAGAACAACACTGATATCGATAGCTCCGTACAGAATGGCTCCAACAGAATTAAAAGAGTTGAAAGCTCAGTTACAAGAATTGATAGACAGAGGTTTTGTACGACCGAGTTATTCGCCCTGGGGTGTACCAGTATTGTTCGTAAAGAAGAAAGATGGCACGATAAGAATGTGTATCGATTACAGATAGCTGAATAAAGTGACCATAAAGAACAAATACCCCCTACCACGGATTGATGATTTATGTGATGAGTTGAAAGGGGCTGCAGTCTTTTCAAAAATTGATTTGAGATTGAGTTATTACTAGTTGTGAGTTAAAGAGTCAGATGTGCCTAGGACAGCGTTCAGAACGAGGTACGAACATTATGAATTTCTGGTTATGCCTTTCAGATTAACTAACGCTTCTGCAGTTTTCATGGACTTAATGAACCAGATATTGAGACCGTGTTTAGACATATTTGTTGTTGTATTCATTGACGACATTCTGATCTATTCGCGAGATGAATCTGAACGTACCGGGCACTTAAGAATTGTGTAACTCTACGTGATAAGAAATTGTTTGCAGAATTCAGTAAATGTGAGTTTTGGCTCTGAGAGGTTGGAT
This sequence comes from Gossypium bickii, assembly GCA_025503065.1. NCBI lineage: Eukaryota > Viridiplantae > Streptophyta > Magnoliopsida > Malvales > Malvaceae > Gossypium > Gossypium bickii. The sequence continues at coordinate 90,212,319 of CP106711.1, forward strand.
TTTTGGGGCATATAAGATTTCTGCTATTGTTGACCAAAAACCTCCAAGAAATGTGTCTGAAGTTCGTAGTTTTCTGGGTTTAGCGGGCTATTACTGAAGATTCATGAAAGGATTTTCGATGATTGCGACACCGATGACTCGACTACTTCAAAAAGATGTAAAATTTGAATGGTCAGAAAAATGTCAGCAGAGTTTCGAACAGTTAAAAGTACTATTAATTGAAGCACCAGTTCTGGTTCATCTCAAATCGGGGAAAGAGTTTGGGATCTATAGTGACGCGTCATTAAACGGTCTGGGATATGTTTTGATACAAGAAGGAAAAATTATAACTTATGCTTCCCAAAAATTGAAACCACGTGAAAAGAACTATCCGACGCATGACTTAGAGTTGGCTGCAATTGTATTCGCATTGAAAATTTGGCGAAACTACTTATACGGTGAAAAATGACACATTTATACGGATCACAAAAGCTTAAAATATCTGATGTCACAGAAAGATTTGAACCTGTGACAACGAAGATGGCTAGAGTTATTGAAGGATTATGAGTTTGTGATTGATTATCACCTGGGAAAAGCTAATGTTGTTGCTGATGCTCTGAGCTGAAAATCTTTGTTTACATTACGAGCCACGAATCCCCAGTTGATGATTTGTGATGATGGGTCTATTTTTGCTGAATTAAAAGCTAAACCAGTATTTCTTCAACAAGTCTGTGAAGCTCAAAAAGATGATCGCGAATTGCAAGTTAAATGGATTCAATGTGAAACTATCCCAAATTTAGAGTTTCAGATTGGATCCGACGATTGTTTAAGGTTCTGTAATAGAATTTGCATACCAAGAAATTCAAAATTCATTCAGAAGATTTTGCACGAAGCGTAGAATAGTTGTTTATCTGTTCATCCGGGGAGTACCAAAATGTACAACGATTTGAAACAGTTTTATTGGTGGCAAGGAATGAAACGAGCTATCTCAGAGTTTGTTTCTAAATGTTTGATTTGTCAACAAGTCAAAGCTGAACATCAAGTACCATCATGTTTACTACAGTCAATGATGATTCCCGAGTGGGAATAGGATAAAGTTACAATGGATTTTATGTCGCAATTGCCCCTAACTCCAAAAAAGAAAGATACTATCTGGGTTGTCGTTGATCGACTAACGAAATCTACTCATTTCATACCGGTACGTACAAATTTCACACTTGACAGATTGGTTGAATTATACATTTCTGAGATTATTCGTTTGCATGGAGTGCCACAATCTATTATTTCTAATAGAGATCCGAGGTTCATATCACGATTCTAGAAGAAACTACAAGAAGCTCTTGGAACAAAGTTAAACTTCAGTACTGCTTTTCATCCTCATACTGACGGTCAAACTGAGAGAGTTATTCAGATTCTCGAAGACATGTTGAGATGTTGTATTTTAGAGTTTGAGGGCAGTTGGGAAAAATACTTACCATTGATTGAGTTCGCGTATAACAACAGTTTTCAGACAAGTATAAAGATGGCATCGTACAAAGCTTTATATGGTCGCAAATGTCGAACTCCGTTATACTGGACTGAACTGAGTGAGAAAAAGATTCACGAGGTTGAATTGATCAGAGAAACTGAAGAAAAAGTGAAAATGATTCGTGGCAGTTTAAAAGCAACTTCAGATCGACAGAAACATGTGCAGATTTGAAACGTAAAGAAATTGAGTTTCAAGTCGAGGACCGAGTGTTTCTAAAGGTATCACCGTGGAAAAAGGTTCTTCAATTCGGCCGTAAAGGAAAGCTGAGTCTGCGATTTATCGGACCGTATGAGATCATTGAAAGAATAGGGGCTGTAGTTTTTCTGTCAGAACTTGAAAAGATTCATAATGTATTTCACGTTTTTATGCTACGTCGATACAGATCTGATCCGTCACATGTGATTTCTCCAGTAAATGTTAAGATACAGACTGATTTGACGTATAGTGAAAAATTGATCAAGATTTTAGCTTGTGAAATCAAAGAATCAAAAAATAAATGCATAGACCTAGTAAAGGTTCTTTGGCATAAACATGGGATCGAGGAAGCTATGATAAAATAGTACCCTAACCTATTTACCGGTAAAATTTTCGGGGACAAAATCCTTAAGAGGGGATAATTGTAACAGCCCGTTTTTAGTCAAATCAGAATAGTGGTTTTAGAATCACAAATCTGAAGAAAAAATAGTTATTTTATTAATTTATTAAAGTTTATAGCATGATAGAATTATTGTGTGAAAGTTTCGTGAAGAAATTTTACTATTTGAATGCTTAATTCGAGAAAAAGGACTAAATCGCGTAAAATGTAAAATGCGTGTTCTATTACTTAAATATGTCAAATAGCTTTGACTTTTAATTATGGAGGCATTAAATGGTACTTAAGCCATTTTAAAGGTTAGTGGAAATTTATGTCCAAGGTTTATGTGATATATTAATGTTTTATAATAAGGTTAATAGTGTAATTTAGTTACTTAAGTTAATTATAATAAAAAAAATACAACTACATGTTATCATCTTCCTTACTAGCCAAAAATTTTAAGAAAGGAAGCCATACTTAGGGCTTAAGCATTTGGTCACTTTAGCCTTGAGCATGTAAGTCCATTTTAGCTCGGTTTTTAATGATTTTTATGTTTTTGAGATCGTTGCTTCGTATTCTAGCTAGCCCGTACCTTAGATTTTGAAATTGTTAAAGATTTATCATGTTTCTATTGTTGAATGCTTGAGTAAATTGATGGTTGATGACGGATTTTGGAATAGTAGTTGATAGTAAAATTAGTTTTGTAAAGTGATTTCTGACAAAAAATGTCAAAAAGGGATTAAATTGTGAAATTGTAAAATTATGTGGGTAAAAGTGTGATTAAAAAAACAATATGGGTTGCTAGGGACTCCATTAAAATTTGGCTAGCATATTTAAGGGTCTAATTGCATGAATTAGCATTTTTACGAGCTAAGGACTAAATTGTAAAAATGTCAAAATAGTAGGGCAAAAGTGTAATTTTGCCATAAGGTGATTTTTGGGCTAAATTGAATGGAAAAGATATTGAATGAGTTAATTTTGATATTATATAGATCAAGATAAGCTGAGATCGACATTAGATCGGGGAAAAAGAAAAGTGAACGAATGGACAATATTTGCTATTCGAGCGATACGAGGTAAGTTTGTATAATTAGAATCGAACTTTTAAATATATGTAATTATTTGAAATGAATGTATGTAATTGAGTAAATGATTTACTTGAAATTCAAATGCTTTACTGATATAGTATGATGGTTATCGAACCCCGTTTGAACTATAAAAATTCGTAGGATATGAGTGACATGTCACTAGGGTTATCATTTCGGTCGAGCTCCTGTATTTGTTGCAGACTCACCACAGCTCATATGAGCTTATTGTTATATCAGCTCGTAAGAGCTTACTGTTTTCAGCTCGTCAAAGCTTACCGTTTCAGCTCAATAGAACTTACTGTCCATCAGCTCAGGAGGAGCTTACTGATTATAGCTCAAAAGAGCGGAAATGATAATGAATTGATGGATTACTGATTTATATGTTATGTATATCACCCGAGTATCCCTCGATGTTTTAATAGGTTCAACGGGCATAAATTCTATTATTGATTATGTGAAAAAGATGTGTTATATGGATGAGTTACTATTACTGTTATTGAATGAATTACCGTTTATATGATTGAGAATGAAATTTTGTAAATAATGTACATGATATATGTGAATTTGATATGATACAATGTTTGAGTATTAAATTGAGATAATAGATGATTACATGTACATATATGACTAACTTGTTGATGAATGCTTGTATATAGGCATTTGGCAAGTGAATTTGGTGTACTTTATTTAATTGTTTGATTATGTATAAATGGTAAGTTTAATTTTGAACTATACGGGCTTAGTAAGCTCTAAAGCTTACTCTGTTTCTTTTTCTGTGTTTTATAGAGGTTCAATAGCTCGCTCGATCCAGATAAACTCGGAGTTACGCATCACACTATTTAGTTGCTGTTTGGTACTTTTGAACTCTTGGATATTTGTAAATATGGCATGTATAGGCTAGTTAGAAAAATGATAGTTATGGTTACTTAAGATAGTGATTTTGGTACATGTTATGGTATAAGTCAAAGCTATGTGATTTGGCTTAAAATTGGTGTAATGTTTTGGTTGTGTATGAGTGTTCATATATGCTATATTTTGGCAAGTAGTAGATGGAATGGAAATATGCAAATGTTGTCTTAATTGTAATAGGCATATGAGTGGAAAATGTATGATGTTAATTAGGTATTTGAATACCATGTAGAATTGGCATAAAATGTGTATGAAATGTTGTGGATTGGCTGCCTATTAAGTTATAAAATGTTGCATATTACACTTGTGCATGTATATGAAAATAGGGTGGTAAAATGGCTTTGTAAATAACCTATTTTTGTCCACACGGGCAGAGACACGGGCGTTTGTCTCGGCCGTGTGCGACACACGGTCATGTTACACAGCCGTGTGTCCCCTGATGTTGAAATTAAAACCAAGTCAGTATGCTCCACACAGTCTCACACACGGGCGTGTGACTTGGCCGTGTAGCATAAGTCAGTAAACCCTACAGTTTTGGCATGGCCTGGCACACAGGCGTGTGTGACCAATTCGAAGGGCACACGGGCTAGACACACGGGCTTGTGGTTGGCCGTGTGACCTAAGTCAGTATGTACACGCTATTTTCACACTGCTGGAGACATAGGCGTGTCTGGTAGCCATGTAAAACACACAGCCTGGTCACGGGAGTGTGTCCTCTGTATTGAGAAAAATTTTCAAAGTTTCATAAAAGTTTTAAAGTTATCTATTTAGTCCTGAACTGCTCCAAAAGCATGTTTAAGACCTCGTAGACTATTGTAAGGGACAAATTGAATGATGATTGTATAAAATGGTTGAATGTATGAGAAAATTATAGTTATATGTGTTAAAAGTTCGGTAATTCTCTGTAACCCTATTCCAGTGTTGAATACGGGTGAGGGGTGTTACAGTATTCCATCTCAGTCTCCCCTTTCATTCACTATCCATCCCCCATTGCAAGCCACCAATTTTATTCATACTCTTTCTTTGAGAGGCAAAATTATGGAAAAAAGTTGTGTTCTTATCCTCCAACCTCAGCCAATTCACCCTTGCCCTTTGTTCCTAGAAAAATTCATCTTTATCAATCTCCAAATTTAACTAAACTTTAGTATTAATCAGTTTCACAAGGTTGTCATCATCTCTATCCTTTTCCAACAAACCTCCAGGCTTCCTTGTTGACTCATTTTTTATCCCCACTTTCTTCCATCTAATTTCCATTGCCCATCTCCCCAAGCCAGCCCGAACCCTCTCTAACTTAACAAGAATGTCATTGTCGCCCTCCTCCTAAAGATTCCTAACCTCTTGTTTAAAAGTCTCCTCCAACACCCACCATGCCTCGAAACGAAAATGTTTGGGTCAAAGATTATATCCATCTTGCACTAACTGAATAAGAAGCGGACAATGATCAGAAAAAGACTGTAGGAGATGACATACAATCACATTAGGAAATAGAGCCATCCAACCTTCATTTTCTACCCCCTATCTAATCTTTCCCAGATATTTGTCTCTGGAAGGTTACCCCTCTCCCAAATAAACCATGGTCTGGAATATCCTACATCCACCAGTTGACTGTAACACCCCTAACCCGTATCCGTCGCTAGAATAGGGTTACAGAGAATTACCAAAAAATTTTAACTTAAAACATTCAATTGCAACCATTTATAAAACACATTATATTCCATTCAAACACATGCATAACGTCCCTTTTTCTAGCCCTCGAGGCCTAAGAAACATTTTAAAAATGATTCGAGACTAAATCGAAAACATTTAAAACTTCATGGAAAAACATGAAAAAATTCATACTAAAGGGGTCACACGGCCGTATAGCCAGGATGTAACACCCCAAACCCAGCCCAGACATTATGGCCGAATTCGGGAATGTCACATTAAATGCACAATTCAAAACAATTTTGCTAGGTTAAAGTTTAAGGACGAAAAGCCCAAAATTCCTTGACCATCTTGTTAAGTAATGATAAAAACCCATTTTATTATTTTAAGTATTTCGGAAACCAAGTTTAAACATAAGAAATTTACTCAGGTTTAATAACTAAGTAAATAGTTAAAACAATAATAACAAAACTAAAACTCTAAAGTCAAATCGGAGTATAAGGCCTTATTACATCCAACGAAAATAAAGCAATTAAAATCATGTCTTTTGAAACAAGTAAATAAAACTTCTAAATATCTTGTAGTGTGGCCATCTCCGAGCCATTTACTGAGGATCACCTGAAACATTTAATAAAAAGGGGTGAGTTTCAAAACTCAGTGTGTACGACCCTTGGTAATCCAATCAACATACAAATCACATTGGGCCTAAGCCCTATCAAAAACGGTGGCCTTGGGCCTTAGCCCATAACGACCTCATATCAAATCAGTATCACATGAATGCAATGCACCCATCCCAAATCCAACCCTGCACACCATTTCCCTTCCAACCCTACACACCTGTGGGGATATAAATATCAACCCACCCATCCCAACACACCAAAGGTAGCACCAGCAGCGGCACTACACAAACGTTGCAGTAAAGCTACTATAATGGGCTTAAAGCCACCTGTGGATCCGCGGTCGTCAATCGACTATGCGATCCTCAAATCTTCCTCCATATTATCAAAACCCACCCAAGTGCAACATATATTTCGTGAATGCAACACACATTTTCACACTTTAAGCACTAGGGGTATTTTAGTCATTTCACTACCCAGGGGTATTTTCATAATTCTACCTTACAGGGGTATTTAGGTAATTTTGCAAAACAGGGGTACTTTGGAAATTTTGTAAATCAGGGATATTTTGACAATTCTGTAAATCAGGGGTATTTTAGTAATTTTACAAATCTAAGGATATTTCAAAAATTTTCAAATCAGGGGTATTTTAATAATTTTACAAATCCAAGGATATTTTGGTAATTTTCAAATTAAGGGTATTTTAGTAATTTTACAAATCTAAGGATATTTCAGTAATTTCCAAATCAGGGGTATTTGGTCCCTCTCGGGTTTTAGTTATGAACTTTGGCCCATTAACAAGTCCTTGCGGCTAAAGTGAACAGACACTATGCACCAGGTAGGATTCCAAAGAAGAGGAGGTGGGCCACTAGGATTCCAAGCTCTCCTTAGATCCAATCCTAGACATGCATATGTCCATTGCCACACTCTAACCCAGCGACTTGTCCCCGGACATGTTGATTATTAAATTAAGTCTTATGCAGTTTAAGGGTTGTTCAGAACTAGGCCTAAATTCCATTTAACCCTAGCATACTTGTCTATGTCCCCATAAAGCCCATCAAGCCCAAATCACATCCTTACGGCCCATTAGGCCCAAATCTCATCCATATGGCCTATTAGGCCCAAAATAATTCCAGATCATGTAACATGCATAACTAACTCAATTCGTATAACCAACCAAACAATTTCATCAAACTTAGCCTCAGGGCCCACCGAGCCAATTTAGTCACTTTCGGTTTTTCGGCTTTCCGGTATTGCCGATATCGTGTGTGTGCAGTGTTTGTACACACCTGGTTACTGCGACGTGCTATACTATCCTTGGTCTTGAACCTACAACCAACCAACCTTCAATCAATCACCCATACTTAATCAAAATATTTACCAAAAGTCAAGCCTTCATCAGAACCTTACCTTGTGCCACCGGGTTCTAATAGCCCTTCCTTAGCTACCAATCATGAGTATCCCCTAGATCTGCACTCACGCATACACCATCAAACTTCGAGTGACTCATAATCCACACAAGTCACCCCTATAGATCATACTCATATTCGGCCATTTACTTAAACCATAATCGAGTTGAGTACACTTACTGTAACACCCCATACCCGAGTCTGAGGCTAAAACTAGATACAAGACATTACCATGCTTGAACTCACTTAAACATGTACTTACTGGCTGTAAAATTTTGTTTCGAAATAGAAACTCTTCTGTCTTAGTCAAAACGTACATATCATGGGCCTATGAGGCCTTAAACACATATCTGGGAACTTTCGGAATTCAATCGGGAACTTTTCCTCAAAACAGGGGTCACACACCCATGTGGCTTGGGACACGCCTATGTACCCCTAAGATACGCCCATGTCACCCAACCCTGGTCGACACTGACTAATTTCACACGGTCCTGACACGCCCGTGGACTTAGACCGTGTGATATACCTTGATATACTGACTTATTCACACAGCCTGGGATAGACGCCCATGTTATAACCATGTGTAACACACACGACCTAAACAAACGGCTGTAGGATTAGCCCGTGGTCTATCCTAACTTAAGGTACAAAGGTGCAGGGTACGCACGGTCTAGACACATGCCCGTGTGTCCAACCGTGTGGGCACCTAGAGGCTATTTACCAAGCCAATTGCCACCTTGAAATCAAGACCAAACTCATGCTCAAATCAACAACTCAATTTAATAAATCTAACATGAACAAGGATGCATACTTCATTGATAAATAAAATCATACATACTTAATAATTCATGACCAATCTCTTTGGCCATATACAAAAAGAATACTAAGCTTGATAGCCAACACTTTGGCTAATTTTAAAACACATTCTCAACATGAAATGCTTCCTATACATGCCATACTTAATATAAACACTTGGCTATACCAAAATATCGATTGATAGTGTGCTCCGAGCTCTGATGAGATTAGCTTGGCAGGACTACATAGGAAGAAAGAATTAAAGACGTAAGTATTTAGCTTAGTAAGTTTGCATATAATGCACTTAGCAACATACTTGCTTAATATAAACTATTTTACATAAACAATAGTATCATAAATTTCAGCTATAAAGCTTACTTACTCATACTGATTCTTACATATCTCATGACACTTACTAGTCTAATGCTCGTGAGGTAAACAAGATACCTATATCACTTGATCACATAGATCAGCATACTTTACTATAATAATCATAATCTCTAATTCATCATTCATAACATGAATAATACTCATTTACAACTTAATAATAGCTTTGCTTACTTAATTTTCTTGCTATATCATTTAAGCTTTACTCATGTAAGCTTTACTCTTTTAAGCTTTACTCATTTAAGCTTTACTCATTTAAGCTTTACTCATTTGCCCGATGAATTTCTATGAATAACCGAGGATACCGAATCTCATCCCACATAACTCGATGCCAAAGCCATATCCTCGATATGGTCTTACATGGGATCTCTCATCTTGGTATTGATGCCATGTCTTGACATGGACTTACTCAAAGTCTTCCTTGTGTGTTCCCTTGGGAACTAACCATTGCCGTGTCTTGACATGGTCTTACTTGGTATCTTTACTCATGAACTGGTCAATGCCGAGCCTTGGCTTGAACTTACATGAAATCTTTTTTGTTACTCACCAATGCCATGCCTTGGCTTGGACTTACATGGGATATCTATCTCATGATAGCTTTTCAATGCCAAGACTTGTCTTGGACTTACATGACATCTTTGCTTGGAGAATCACTAATACCATGCCTTGGCTTGGGCTTACATGGGTCTTCATCTCATAATAACTCTTCAATGCCAAGACTTGTCTAGGACTTACATGATAACTTTACTTACTTGCCGATGCCATGCCTTGGCTTGGTCTTATACGGACTTTCTTATCTTGTGTGGTAGATCGAGTATCCTAAGTAATTCAACTTCGATCGGGACTTTCTCATGCTTAATCTCATTAATTTCTTTATTTAACATAGCAATAAGCATTTCTATGGTAATAATGTACATTATACTAAGCAATTCAATGATAGCAATCATAAAGCTTAGAAACCATACAAACTTACCTCAATATACAAAATGTATGTAGATATGCAACTTAGTCCTCGACTTTGTTCTTGCCTCGGTTTCGATTCGGGCTTTATTTTTCTTGATATATAATAATAATTAGATCATTTAATACACACATTGACTAAATTTACTCTTAACTCATACTTTGGCAAAATTACTATTTTGCCCCTAAACTTTCTCATATTTGCACTTTTGCCCCTAGGCTCGTAAAATGATTCTCATTCAACTTTCTTAAACATCATGCTTAGCTGGTTCATTTTATCTACTATAAAAATCATCAATTCTCACTATTTCTAATATGTATGACCAATTTCATAACTATTACAAATTAGTCCATACTATCATTTTTCATGAAATTCATTAAGGAAAAGACGTTTATCTAACATCAAACTCTCATAAACTTCCATAAAATATCATTTTGCAAGCATGTCATTCTTGGGTAGATTTTTGAACATGCATCTTAGCTCATTTTATAGCTAAAAATAGCTAATTCATAATACGAGAACTTCAAAAATACGAAGAATATTAAAACTGGGGCTAAGATGAACTTACTAGCAAGCTTGAAAGATGAACAAACCCTGGCTATGGGGTTCTTCAAATTTTCGGCACCAAGGAAGAAGATGAATGAGATTTTTATCATCTTTTTCCTATTTTAATCATCTGATTGATAAATGACCAAAATGCCCTTCTCTCTAAATTTTTACAAATTACTAACTCATGTCCAATTTTGTCCAAAAATTATAATTTGGGCAAATTTCTATTTAAGGACTTCTAATTACTATTCTAAAGTTATTTCATACAAAAAGCTTCTAGAAACTCATATTTTGCAACTTTTGCAATTTAGTCCTAATGGACCCTTTAATGTAAATTTTCATAAAAATTCCACATGAAACTTTCATACTATCATGCAGACATTTCAATTATCATAAAAATTCATTTTACTATTTCGAATTTGTGGTCTCGCACCACTGTTCCGACTAGGCCCTAAATCGGGCTGTTACACTTACACTTTGCTAACGATCCTTACCATGCTTGCGATCTCTGAACCTTACCCTTGTTAATACAAAATTAACGACAATGAGAAGTTAGATAGTCCTTTGGCTTTTAACAAAACACACTAAGGGGTTAATTGAATACTTACCGAACCCAACCTTTGATCCTGCGGCCTAGATAGCTACTGAATGAGATTCGGCTTTTAACCTTGACTGATAGTAGATAATAACGATCTGTGATGAGGGAAAACAACAAGGGTTTGGCACAAATAGGAATTTCGGCAAGGAAAAAGATGGTGGTAATTCGGTGATAGAAGAGTTTGGCTATGAGAGAATTCGACAAAAAGAATTCGGCTATAGGAGATTTCGGCAATTGGGAGAATTTGGCTACGGGAAACCGATTAAGGGGAGAAAGAAAAACTAATGAAAGCTTAAAGAACCTTTCAAAGCATTCAGTCCCCTCCTTTTATAGCCACTAGTTGAATACACCTTTCCCCATAGTCCCATTCGGCACCAATTCCTTCCTTTCCTCATCTCCTAACTTTTCTCCTGATAATACCTTAGCCTTATCCAATTTTTCCTCCATTATCAATTCCCCTTACCACTTAAACACTCCAACGCAAGAGTTCATATTCAACACAACTCTGGCCGTCCACCTATGCAAAATAAAACACTCCAAAACTACCACTCATAATGCTCGAACCTTGGACCTCCTCAGCTGACCATCACGCCACCTTATAGCTCCCCAAATGACGCCACTTGCCACTGGACCACAAGCCCATTTGTGTCCTATTTTCCCTTAATCTGCTTAAGAGGCCTAATGCTTGAGACTAGGGTCCACTATAGCAAGAAAAATAAATTTTTCCCTATGGTCTTCCCTATCTCTAAGACTTCAAATAATCCCGATAATACCTTAAAATTAATATTCTAAGTGCTACTCATACATGCCAACCTTAGTGCAGAGAAATTTAAAGTTTCGGGATTTTTGGGGCGTTACAACCCAAAAGGCCCAAATCTACTAGGCCCAAATTCTGGGCGTTACACAGGCTGTGGGACTCACACAGCTGAGACACATGCCCATGTCTTAGGCCGTGTGGGCATTCAAAGTAGGGACACACAGCTGTGTCCCAGCTCGTGTCCGTGCTCGTGTAACTCTCTGACTTGGGTTACACTGTAACATCCTAGATTAAGGGTTATGCATTTAGTGCATAATTCAAGTGTTAGCATGCTTTAGTGTATGCTGGGATGTATTTGTAGGGGTTCCTAAAATTCTAGGATGGAAGGGAAAGCTTTGGAAAATATTGGAATATTAAGTGAAAAGAGGAAACTAGGCAAAGAGGCTTTAAGGAAATTTTGGGGAGTTTAGGACACAAGAAATCAATTGGCAAAGTGGCTTGGGGCGCTAAGGTGCAAGGGGACTTCAGGAGGGAAGAAGGTCGAGTCTTGAGGGCAGCATGGGAGTGTTTTATTTTTGTATTTTTGCGTCAAGTAGGAGCGTGGCTAAGAAGGACTTAAAAGGAATTCTGGGCGAAGCATGTCACAAAAAGCGCCTGGGTAAAGTGGCTTGGACGCCATGGAAAAGGAGCTTCGGGAGGGCTCAAGTTCGAGTCTTGTGGGCAGCGTAAGCGTGTTTTTATTTTTCCAAGTTGACGCTAAGGGAGAAGAAGGCCTTAAAAAGAATTGTTGGGGGTTTATTACACAAAGGAGCTAGCAGCAAAGTTCCTGGTAGCGTGTGGTGACTCCAGCAGGTCCCATGTTCGAAACTTGGGGGCAGCAATGGGTGGCTTTTATTTTGCTTTTGCGCCAAGGTAAAAAGGGGAAAGCTAGGCAAGGAAGTCTTAAGAAAATTTGTAAGGGATTTATAGCATAAGAACCCGCCTGGTAAAGTGGCTGCAAGGCGCCATTTAAAGCTCTGGCGCCACAAGTTGGGTGCAGGTCATGAGTTCGAGTCGCATGGGAAACGAAATTTTTGAGGCTTTTATTTTTAGCTTTTGACGTCAACAGCAGGGTGAGTAGTGGGACGGCATATGGACTCTCAAATAGATAAGGATAAAGGTTGGATTTATTTTTGTTTATTTTAATGAATGATAAGAAGATAATGGTGGCCTTATTTTATTTATTTTAGTTTAATAGGTGATAAGAGAATATATAGGAGTTTGATATGGGATAAGGTGATGATTTATTTTATTTGTTAATAGATAAAATAGGAGATTAAATGGGGATTTGATAAGTGGAGTTGGTGGTCGAATATATGACTTTGGAAATTTGTGATTTTTGACTTTGAAAGAGTAGTAGAGGAGTGCCGAATTACTTTTTTTCTATGAGCATTCATCTCTTTCTTTCACTTCTAAGTGTCTTGCCGAAATTCTTCTCACCTTCCCTTCTCATTCTTTTTCTTCTTTCAACTTTGATTTTACATCTTCTCATATTTGATCGAATGCCTTATTTTGCAAGTAAATGATAGCCGAAACTTTGCCACCGTTGTTCACCATTGCCGATTCTCATAAACCTCTCCCATTCTCTTGATCTCTTTTCTTCAAACTCCATATCAGTTCATTGTGATAGCCGAATCTTAAGGTGCTCTTATTCTTAGTTTTGCCGCAAGTCATAAAAAGCCGAAACATCTAGCCGAAAGCTATGCTCTTCAAACGTGTAATGGTAAGTGTTTTTACCGTTGGTAGTCAGTTTTGAATTCTTCTTCATAAGAATGCCGAAATCTATAGTTGGGCCTTGGATCAGGGTTGGCCGAATGTGTATAGTATCATAACTTCGTATTTCTTTTGTATATGCCAACGTTAGGGAGCACTAAGGAGTTGCTTGGATTCGATTCTTCAAGGTAAGCCTATATGGTATTCGGCCATAGGCCACTTTCATAAGTTTTGGATGTTAGCCGATTCTAACCTGTGCCAAATAGGGATTTTAACAGTGTCAACCGCAAGGGTGGTGACCCGGGATTTAGATTAATAAGGGCCAAATCGACAAGAATAAAGAAAGCTTTCGGGATTTTGATCCATTTTTGGTAAGGTTGTTAAGTTGTGATTTAGTCGATTAAGATTTCGTATAATGTTGTTTAACCGTATGATTCTGATTAAAGTTCTACGATGGATGCGAATGTTAGTCAAGGAGGACAAGGGATAGCCCCTATCCCGAAGTTTAAGAGAAGATCCGTTTCGGCAGTTCGGGATTGGCCAACGGGGTGTGGACCAGCGTCAGAGCAATAGAGTAGGCAGATAGCTATAGTCTCGATTAGTGATAGCATCGGTATTGAGAGCGTAGTGCTTCAAGTTATCAGGTGTGTGATTAACCCACCATTTTCCAGGTTTTTTGCTATATTTGCATGTGTGATTTATGTGCTAACTTGATGCGATGGCGATTATGTGGTGATTACCACGAAAAGGGTATAACGATAATCGAGTTAGTATTATCTGTTGATAAGAATGTGAAAGTGCCGATGTGAATGTGATAATGCCTATAAAAAATGTGATTGTCTGCCTTAATAACATGTGCATGCATTTATTATTATTATGCCGCTATTACATGCTGCATGTGCATGGGTGGGATGTGGATATGAAGGAAGGAAAGGGTGTACATTATGTACGTGGTCTGATGTTAGCCTTGTGCTACATTGGCGCTTGATGTTAGCTAGGTGCTTCATCAAGGTGGAGTGTTGGCTATGTGCTACCTCCTGACGGATGATAGCTGTGTGCATCATCGTAGATAGAGGATGACCTCGAGTCACCTCGTGGATACAGATATGTGGGGTCACTTAGGTGATCAGTGGATTAGCCACGGCCTTGAGCAGCAGGTCTGCTAAGGTAGGTGTGATGGATGGACATTAGGTGGGGTCACTTAGGTGATCGGTGGTTTAGCCACGGCCTTGAGCAGCAGGTCTGCTAAGGTAGGTGTAACGGATGGACATTAGGTGGGGCAGGGCTGCATAATTGCATAATCATGTGGTGAAATGTGAAATAGTAAATGGGCCAAGCCCAAGATGTGAATGTGAATTGGAATAAGAAAAGGGCCAAGCCCAGTATGTGGAAATTATGCGGTTAATTACCCTGTTACCTGATAAGTGATATGAATATGGGCCAAGCCCAGAATGTGATATTATGTGAATATGTTATCTTTTTATTTGTTATATGGGTTAATATGTGGTTAACATGTGGGTGGAATTCAGTGGATTAATTACACACTGAGTCTGTGTGACTCACCCAATTTTTATTAAACATCGCAGATGATTCGTGGTGATCGGACCGGGCTGGAGGGGATTCAAAGGTGGCCATGCAGAAGATGTTTTTAATTATGTTTAAATTTTATTATAAAGTACATTGAGTAATTACTTATTGTAATAAGGCCCAGTTAAAGTATTTGAACATTTTTATTATGTTTAAGCTAGATGACGATTAAATTATTATTTGGAAATGCTATTGTTTTTGGAAACTCATATTTTTTTTTAAAAAGATATTAAAGTTTTAATCCGGGAAATTGTAATAACTTAGTTTTATTGGGAGATTTAAACACATAATGTTTTATTAAAGACAAAAATTTTTAATGTTTTCCCAAAAGTGAAATCAGTCTTAAAACATTTTTCCGCAGTGACATACCAGATCCGGTCAGGGCTCGTGGGCCGGGTTTGGGGTGTTACATACACGGCCAAGTCACACACCCGTGTGCCCGGCCATATAACTCTCTAAATGAAACTTTTAAAAACCTACAGGGGACACACGGCTGAGTCGCGTGGCCATGTGTCATACACGCCCCTTGTCTTAGGCCGTGTGGACAAGAAATAGGCCAAATTCAAGCTATTCCTTTCACCCAATTTAAGCACACCCTTACAAGTCATTTGCACATATATTCAAACATTCAAAATGTACCTAACACATGCATATTCAAGCTGGATCATCATAGTATTTAATCATTCAACCAATATGCCCAAAAGGCACCTCAATCACAATAATCAAACATGATTATACAATTGCTAAGTTTAACCACAAATCAACTAACCTTTATAACTAATTTTATGCCAACATTTACCACAATGTTCACATACCAATATCATACTCAAAAACACAAATTTGACTATTCAACACCTATCATCACTACCTTAGCAAACTTGACTATATGTCAACACATCCAAACACACCAAACTAGCCATTTATTAACTTAATGTTCACTCTCAATTTCCATACCTCAATGATCACATTCAAGCATATCAAAACAACATTTCATAACATGCATTTTATATTCCATTCCAACTCCCAGCCTTTAAGTACCAACATGCCAAAATATCAACGTTTAAACATCAAAGTGCCAAAAGCACATCAACCATCAAGGCATCAAATATCGTAAGTTTCACAAATTCAAAGCAACATTACATGTCGATATCATTAACTAAACATTAGACATAAGTCCACCTATACATGTCATTATAACCATGACCAAAGCATAAAAAACTACCAATAAAATCAATGGATAGTGTGATGGATCTCGGACTAGCTTCTAATCCGACGAGCTTCCGATAATCTGTAAAGGAAGGGAAAAATAACCACATAAGCAATGAATGCTTAGTAAGCTCGTATAAACTTTAAGCATAATGTTCCATCTTAATAATAAACTTTGAATACACATAAACCTATAAAAATGTCATAAGGTTCATAATCTATATACTCATCAACCTTTTTATACGATTATATACTTTTCAATTTACTTACTTTTCATTTCGTCCTCATTATTTATCATAAGCCTAAACAACATTGTCAATTTTCGATTCAGTGTATTTATCCATGAAATAGGGAGATTCATCCATAGTATATGTAACACCCCTAACCTATATCCGTCGTCGGAATAGGGTTACAGAGCATTACCGGGGATTTCAAAACAATCACAAATAATTGTGATATTTACTGTTTATAACAAAACTGTCCACTTGAGTCATAGTCACTAAATTATTTATATATTGAGCTAAAAAATTCTAAATTAAGATCCGCTTGATTTTTCCGAAACTAGACTCAAATATCTTCCTACCATAAAATTTTTGAAATTTATGGTTTAGCCAATAAGTACAGTTAATTCTTCAAATTCATCCATGTTCTGCTGTTTGACAGTTTCGACCTTTCTTCACTAAAAAATTAATTATCTCTTGATACGGGATTCAGATGATGTTCCTGTTTGTTTCTCTTGAAATTAGACTCATTAAGAAATTAAACATGTAAATTTAAACCCCCAAGTATTTTTATACAATTTTTAATGATTTTCCAAAGTCAGAACAAGGGAACCCAAAATCATTCTGACCTTGTCTCACAAAAATTCAAATATCTCATAAAATGAAATTATTTTGCTTACATCGTTTCTTCTATATAAAACTAGACTCAATATGCTTTAATTTCATATTTTATTCAACCTCTAATTTTATTTACAAAAGTTTTGGTGATTTTTCAAAGTTATACTACTGCTGCCATCTAAAACTGTTTTAATGCTAATTTTACTCTTTCATGATTTCTTTATATTAACTTTCATTTAGACATTCATAACACCAAAGCATATCCATAACTAGTCATTCCAATAGCTAGTCATTATCAAATATTTACATGCCATTTATTGGCCAATTTAACCTATACATCAACAATAAAGACTTAAACATATCATTTCCTTACCTTCATATACATGCTCATAACATCATACTTTATCAAGTCCACACATACCCAATCACATTCAACATAACAACTTCCCACATGTATCATCTAGTATAATTTCATTAACATACCATTATAAACCACATCACACAATGACATTGGAATAGGCATATGAGTAATTAATATGCTTGCAACCCATTAGCCAATATAAGCCAATTTATATGGCTACATACCAAATCAAATCTTTAATCATTACAAGCCAATACATTTGGCCATATCATAATGACACATACAAAAAATGATTAAGTCCCTATGCATGCCATAGAATCAAAGGTTTGCATTCATTTACCCAACATGATAGCTTGATAATGTGATAGCATCTCTGGCGATCTCCAACCCGAGCTAGTTTGGTGACACTATGAGGCATAGCAAAAGAATGGGAGTAAGTTATATAGCTTAGTAAGTTCACATGCAAATAAATAGCAACATAATCATGAATATTATACAATTAACAATAGCATAATTTACATATATGTCATCATAGTTTCATAGGCATAACTTACTCATTTTCAATCTTACCAAAAGTTCATCACATACAGAGCTCATTCATATGAATTTTTCGTACATACCTGTACCAACTCGTAACATATCATACTCGTTCTCATCTTTGGCATAATCTTTGAATTACCTGTTGATTGTAATAGCCTAATTTCAAGGTTATCGGAACAATGGTTTCGCAACCATAAATCCGATTTAAAGAGAAATTTATTTCAATATATTTGCATGAATATTTCTATGATAGGAAATATTTTTATAAATATTTATAAAATGTAAGTAATGTGTAATTAAAATTTCGTTAGAAAATTTTAACGTTTGGGTAGGTAATTAAATGAAAAAGACTAAATTGAAATAGAAGTAAAAGTTGAATTATAGATTAAAAGAAATTATAAAGGACCAAAATGACAATTAAGCCATTTTGTATAGTTGAGGCAGTGTATTGTATAAAAATCTAAGATTTTTTATAAAGATAATTATTATAATATATATTATAAAAAGAAAGGAGAAAAGAAAAAAAACATAAAAAAAAGAAAGAGAAGAACAGAGAGTAAACATGAAGGAAAGAAAGAAAAAGAGAAAAGAAAGAAGAAAAGGGAAAATTGAAAGTTTGAAGCTTAGATATTTAATAGGTAAGTTAATTTAGCCCTTTCCTTTTAATTTTGATGCTTTATAAGTTTTAGAACAATGTTTTGATGAATTTAAGTATAAGTTTTTGAAGTTTTAAAGTTTTTGAATATAGTATATGATGAATAAAATGATGAACTAGTGGTTTAATTGAAAGAATTTGAAATTAGAATTGGATAAAGGACTTAATTGCAAAACAAGCTATAAGAAAACAGTTTTGGGACAGCAGCAGTAGAGTAAGTTTGAAAATTTACCAAATATCGTAGAAGTGGAATTAGAAATTATGTGAGATATGGAATTAAAGCTTATTGAGTCTATATGAAAGAAACAGAGAAAGAAAAGAAATTCTGTATTTTGAGATATTTAGATTTTTGTAAGACTGGTTCAAAATGAATTTGGGTTCCCCTGTTTTTACTTTGGAAAATCATAAACAATTGAATAAAAATAATTATGGGATTAAATTTATATGTTTAGAATCCTGAATGAGTTTATTTTCAATAGAAATAAACAAGAACATCATCTGAATCCTGTATGAAGAGATAATTAATTTTTAGTGAAGAAGGGTTAGAATTGTCAAACAGCAGAACAGAGGTGACTTTAAAGAATAAATTGTACTTATTGGCTAAACCAAAAATTCTAAAAATTTTATGGGATGAAGATATGTGAGTTTAGTTTCAGAGAAAAGTAACGGTTCTTCATTTGGAGTTCTGTAGCTCAAGAAATAAATAATTTAGTGACTATAACTCAAATAGATAGCTTTGAATGAACTAAAAAAATAATAATAGAATTATAGAAAATGCTACATGTGAACATGAAATGTATTGAATTGATGATTGAATTTATTTATTTAGATCTGGAAAACTCAAATACAAAGCTAGATTGAGGAAAGGAAAAAGCCCCGGATTAGTAGATTTTGTATACGAACTAGTATCAAGGTAAGTTCATGTAACTTGAATTATATTTTTAAATGCTTGAAATGTATGTTATTGATGTGATCATGATTTGAATGTTTGTTGTATGAAAGTTAATGAAACATTGATATATTTGATAAAAAGGGGAAGAAATCCCGGTTGAATGAAAGGAAGATTCGATGGATCTTTAAAAAGGAATTGATGGTAAAAAAAGGATCTCGCCTTGGACGGGTGATCCTATCTGATATAGCCCTCCCAGAAGAATATGTGAAAAATGGATTTAGCCTGACGGGTAATCCGAATTAGGGTCTAAATTTAGCTTTGGGTGGTAATTGGATCCAAGCTCATTAGAGTAATTGTTGTTGCAGGGGATTTAGCCTGGACTGGTAATCCTGACAATACTCTATGAGTTTATATTACAAGGGATTTAGCCTGGACTGGTAATCCCTCTGTAAGGATGAGGTTCGCAAGAGTGTGCTCTCTAAAATGGAAATGTGTGCACATGAACATGAATTGACGGACCTGGATTTGTACACTAAAGTGTACCTCTGAAAATCCATCGAATTTTCGAGTAATTCAATGGGATAAATATGGAAGAATAAGAAGGAAATGGAAATTATGGTATTGATGAGCTCATCAATCATGGTATAAATTATTGATTCATGGAAATTATTGGGCTAACTTGAATGTTGAGTTTGTGCATGATAGGGTAATAATGCATTGAATGGATATATGAATGTTTATTGCATTGTATTGAAAATATTAGGTAAGTATAATTCTTGTTACATGGGCTTACTAAGCACAAAGTGCTTACCCTGGTTTTTTTTCCCCTGTTTTGTAGTGTTAAGAGCTCGGAGGTCGGATTCAGTCGGAGACACATCACACTATCAACCTCAAGATTTCGGTATATAAAGAAACTTTATTTTGGAAAACAATGGCATGTATAAGCTAATAAAGTAAATGTTAATATGAAATGAATGTAAGGTTAGCCATTGGTATGGCTAATAAATCTTGTTTTGGTATGTTTTAAAGTTATCTTATAATATGCATGAATCTATTATGAAAATATGTTGATGTGGATTGGTCTCGATTTAAAATTGCAGGGAAGGCTAAATATTTATAAAGGGGCTATGTAGAGTAAAAAAAAAATTGTAAACTCTGGTAATGCCTCGTACTCTATTCTGATATCGAATACGGGTAGGGGGTGTTACATTTGTAATACTAAAGGATACTCGGGAATCTTATACACAATGTACCATACCAACACCATATCCCAGACATGGTCTTACATGGAAATCTCATATCGATGCCAATAGCCCAGCTATGGTCTTACACGAAGTCTCATATCGACGCCATATCCCAGATATGGTCTTATACGAAATCTCATAACGATGCCATATCCCAGATATGGTCTTATACGTAATCCAGTGACCCTAATGTCATGACATTTGTATCCTATTTATTCCTAAGGTTCAAACGAGATTTTCTCATTTGTCATATCATCGTCGATTGTATCCACATTGTCAATTATATAATTCATATATTAATAAAACATTTAAAATAAAATTGTAACATTGCATTATTTACACATGAACTTACCTCGACACAAGAATGGCGAAATGGGCCTAATCGTCACATACTTTGTTTTTCCCCGTTCTAAGTCCAAAACTCGATTTTATTGATCTATAATATCGCATGTGACTTATTTAATCATTATACTGTTCAATTTAGCTCAAAATAACATTTTTACCCCTAAACATTGTCATATTTACATTTTAGTCCCTAGGCTCTTAAAATGATTTTCATTCAATTTCTTTGTACTTTAAGCCTAGCCCAACCATTTTCATGCTTATAGCAGCCAACATTTTTCATTAAAATAGATTTTTACAACACTTTTTATACTATTTTACAAATAGGTCCTTTTTATGCATTTTCATCAAAAATCACTTAGCAAAAGTTGTTTATCTAACATTAAACTTGCATAATCTACCATTAAACATCAAAATAAACAAATTTCTAACATGGGTCAAACTTATACCTTCATCATATCTCAAATTAATGGTAGAAATAGATAGATCATATTACAAGGATTTCAAAAACATGAAAATCATTAAAAACGGGGCTAGAACGGACTTACAATCGAGCTTGAAAGCTTGAAAAACCCTAGCCATGGTTTCCTCTTGCAAATTTCGGCCAAGGAGGAAGATGGACAAATTTTTGGGTTTTTATTTTGTTTATTAAATCATTTAATTACTAAATGATTAAAATGCCCCTAACTTAAAAATATTCTATTTCACCTATTTCATGTCCATTTTTGTCCAACAAATTATCCATTGGTCTAATTACCTTTTAAGGACATCTAATTTAAAATTTCATAGCAGTTAGACACCTCTAGCTTCTAGAACTCAAGTTTTACACTTTTTACGATTTAGTCCTTTTGACTAAATTGAGTGCCCAAACATCAAAATTTTCGAACGAAATTTTCACGAAATCATTCTGTAAAATTTTTGATCATAAAAATATAAGAATATTCATTTTTTTCTCGTCGGATTTGTGGCCCCGAAACTACTATTCCGACTAGACCCAAAATCGGGCTGTTACAGTATAAATAGTTTGCTCACATATAAATAAATCATTTAACTCATCAATTCTTTATTATCATCATACTATATCCAAGTATTGAAATTCCCATTTCACTTCCTTTTCTTACCCGTTCCATTTGCATATTACCAAGCATAGGCATAAAAATACAAGCTTAGTACAAGCCTAAATATCATCAATGCACGAGTTAGTGCACACATACATATATCACTTGAATTAAACATATGATGATCCATTTCCATGTGCACATATTTCATTTGAATCATTTACATTTTCCATAAACATATGCATAAGGTCAAGTGAAAGCTTACCTTTTCAATGCCTAACTTCAAAATAAAACATCATACAATCCAACCAACAGCTTGGCACATCAATAACACATGTTAGTTCATTTAAGAATAATTCATATGAATTTAACATGAATAACCATTATAATTCAATTGGATTTATCATCCATCTTAACATAGCATATTTTCCATATAACTCACCATTTCAAAGTCTTTCATACATACAAGTCTTGTTTCATATAGAACACTTACCATATCCTTGTAAAATTCATGCCCGTTGAATCAAATGAAATAACATCGAATAAGGGAAATAATATTTTTAGTACAACTTACCCGATACAATACATTGGCACGAAGACTGCCAGGCTCGAAGCCTAATATAACACACCAGCACAAAGCCTGATATAATACACCGGCACGAAGCTTGATAGGCACAGAGCCCGAATATAACAGGCAAAAAGCCTACTAGGCACAGAGCCTAAATATCACTGGCACAAAGCTTGCTAGGCACAGAGCCCGAATATCATCGGCACGAAGCTTGCTAGGCACAGAGCCCGAATATCATCGGCACGAAGCTTGCTAGGCACAGAGCCCGAATATCACGACACGAAGCCTGCTAGGCACAGAGCCTGAATATCACCGGCACAAAGCTTACTAGGTACAGAGCCCGAATATCATCGACACAAAGCCTACTAGGAATAGAGCTTGAATAACGTTACGTTTCTATTTCTTAAAACATAACTAAATGACATTCAAGATTTAATCAATTATGAAATAGTATGAAATAGTCAATACAACTAATAATAATTGTATAACGAACTTACCTGGATAAATTGCAAAACTGTTAAAGTATAAGGGCTATTTGGTAATTTTTCATTGTCCTCGATTTTCCACTCGATCTTGATCTAAATTAATAATTTTATTCAATATATTAATTTAGATAGTAAAACAATGTATTTTATGCAATTTAGTCATTTTTAAAACAAACCCATGCCAACCAAATATTCATGGCATCCAAAACAGCCCATTATTGTAACAATTTCACGTATTTTTACCATTTCAACAATTTAGTCCATAATTGGTAAATTCATCAAAAATCACTTAATAAAATACTTTTAAATACCAAAAAAACACTTCAAATTCATCATTTAACAACTAAAATCACAAGGTTCATCAATGGAAAAAATTAAAATCTTTAACAGTTTCAAAATTCGAAGATATCGGCTAGTTAGACCTAGATACAATGATTTAAAAACATCAAAATTATTAAAAACGGGTAAGAATTACTTACCATGCATTAGAATATATGCTAGTCGAACCTTATAAACAAGAATGGTGTTTCTTCCTCCCCCATTCGATCATGAAAAACAAAGAATGAAGAAGATGGCCACTAATTTCATTTGTTTATGTTAAAATATTTATTTAATTACCATATTACCCTTTCTTATAAACTAAAATTGTTTAAAAATTACACCTTGAAATCGTCCATTAATAAAAACAAGGTATTATTACCTTTTAAAACCCTAAAAGTTATGGTTCTATAACCCTTTAATATAATTAAACTAATAGCGATTGACTTTTTCAACTTTTACGATTTAGTCCTTTTCGCTTAATTAACTATAGAAATGTTAAAATTTTTCAACGAAATTTTAATACCACCTTAATGACATTTCATAAATATTTATAAAAATATTTACAACTCAATTTATAGAAACGAGGTCCCACTATCTCGTTTTCTAAAACCACTTGACCTTGGAGTTTTACCACTCGAACTTAATAAATCACTTAAATAACATAAATTATCAAATCAAAAACCTTTTTAAAATCACATTTGACTCGTAAATATTAAATAATAATATTTACGAAGTTACTCATCAGATTTGGTGGCCCCAAAACCACTATTTTTGACACCACTGAAAAATAGGTTGTTACATTGACAATCACTAAGAACCTCTCTAAAAGCCTCCATTCACATTTCCGCCCTAGGTAGCCCCCTTTCTTTTCAAAGGAGTAAAAAATCTCATTAAAATCACCTCCCACAAACCAAAGGAGATTCTGGGATTAACCTAAAGTCCTAAGTAAGTTCCATGTGTCTTCTTTATGACGCAAATCTGAAGCCCCATAGAAACTCGTAAATCTCCACTTATTACCCTCATCACCCTCCTTAAATTCAATATCAATATGGTATTTTGAGAAACTCCTCAAGGTGGTTGTGGAATTTCTTCTCCAAGCTAGACTTAAACCCTCTCGAGAACCATCAGCTGCAACATCAATCCAATTCAAAAAACCACACCTCCTACAAACATTCTCCATTTTTCTAGAATTTAATTTAGTCTCTATTAAGAAGACAATTTGGGGATTATACACCTTCATCATATGTCAAAGTCTCCTAACAGCCTGTGGCCTCCCTAAACTGCGGACGTTCCAACAGAATATTTTCATTGTAACCGGTCGGCTTACCCTTTGGCATCTGCTGATGTAATATGGCTACTTCCCAACACCTTTCTACTCCTAACAACAAAAGATCCCAATTCATCCCTATCAACAAATTTGTCACCCTCTCTTCCTGGTCTCTTTTTCCCATCACCCCCTTCAACCATGCTCTTCTCCAAGTCATGCTCCATATCCATCTATTCATGTATTTTTTATGACCCTATCCAAACAAGATACGAGATTCAGATCCCCCTCCAAATTTACTCCTAACATAAGATCAATGCGCCTTCCCAAGTCACGATCTACAAAAGTGTTCCCCCTCTTTACCCCTTCCCCATCTTCTCGTAGCCATACACTGCTCATTGCAAGGGCTCTTCTAGATTGGGCTCGCAAAGACAGATCCCAACCCATCTCAGCTACATCAAACCCTAGGCCATTTTAGCCTGACAGAAAGAATCACTGTGCCCTAGTCACCCATAAAAAAACAAAATAGGGTCAAATGTTTGTATTTAAAACTAACATAGGAACAAACCCCAACTGAAAACATGACTTTCTTTTTCCTTTTCAAAGGTCTCCTATCCTTTTCAAAGGTCCCTTAATATCTAATTGTACCCTTATAGGCAAATAGGTACACAACCCCTTTCGCAGATTGGTGCCGTCGAACTCCAAAAAATTCCCAAGAAAACACTCAATTTGGCGTGCTAAAGTCTTAATATAAAAACCTGGCGGCACTTCATGAATTTGTACCCAGAAACACACAAAGACTAATGGCACCTTTAGCGGATCTTCCTCCTTCTCCAGCCAATGTAGCATCAAAATATGGTTATTAAAAGTCCACGAAGATCCCTTTAGTACTCTCTCCAGATCCATCTTATGAAAAAATTTGAATAAAAACATTTTCTCCCCCAGATCTGAGATTTGGGCCCCTTTTACCTGATGCTATAAATTTGCCATCGTACTTCTCATCGCTGGGAAATGTATAACACTTGCTGTTAGAAAACACCCAACAAATAGAGATTAATTTCTACAAATACAGAATGAGGACCCATCTGTGCCTGCAATATTTTGTCTTCCTCATCATCCAATGATAGATTTGGCAACTCTCTTTCCATAATTCCATAAATCAAAAGCAACCAGAATATAGAAACCAAAAAAAAAAAAAAAAAAGAATTTAAACCAAGATCAACGCCGTCAACAAAACTACTAGTAAAGAATTACTAAAAACAAAGCAAAAACCTAAAAACGCAAAACCTCCTAGAAACGGCAGATAGAGGCGTGCTAAAATAGTAAGATTTTTTTTTTGCTCTTTATTCTTTATTTGCAATAGAGGTGATCATAAGTGCCTGAACTGGTTGAGTAGGGCCTGGACAAAATTTTAGACCCATTTTTAGGCGAGCCCATTTCTACCAAAATTTATATTAAATTTTTTTAGCTTTTTTCATTAAATAAAAATTTTTAAAACAAATATTAAAAAAAAACAAGTAAAAAATATGTAAATTTAAAAAGTATATTTGATTAAATATGAAATATATATTTAATATATAATTCGGGCCGGACCCAAGCCAAAAAAGTTTTACCGAGGCCTAGCCCGTTTTCTAAATGAGCCTTGTTTTTTTGCCCAAACCTATATTTCAGGCCTGTATTTTTACCCGAACCTTTCCATTTTTTGGGCAGGCCGGGTAATCCAACCCATAATCACCTCTAATTTGAAACCACAAACATTATTTTGAATTTTTTTAAAGAAAACCACAATAATGGTAAAAATGCTAACACATTTACTATTTAAAAATTTTTAATTAAAATTTGTTTTTCTTTTGACACCGTGCAAGTTGCAACCGTACGCTATGAAAAGTTTGACTCTGTCCAGAAAAGGAAAGAAAATAAAGGGGCAAAAAAAAAAATAGGCTCTTCGATTGTATGCCCAAGCCAAAAAAGTTTTACCGAGGCCTAGCCCGTTTTCTAAACGAGCCTTGTTTTTTTGCCCAAACCTATATTTCAGGCCTGTATTTTTACCCGAACCTTTCCATTTTTTGGGCAGGCCGGGTAAGCCAACCCATAATCACCTCTAATTTGAAACCACAAACATTATTTTGAATTTTTTAAAGAAAACCACAATAATAGTAAAAATGCTAACACATTTACTATTTAAAAATTTTTAATTAAAATTTGTTTTTCTTTTGACACCGTGCAAGTTGCAACCGTATGCTATGAAAAGTTTGACTCTGTCCAGAAAAGGAAAGAAAATAAAGGGGCAAAAAAAAACAGGCTCTTCGATTGTATGCGCATGTTGAATTCCCATGCGCTCACGCGGCGCACGTTAGCACTAAAAAAACAAACTTCTCTTTTCTTCTCCGTTTGTGATTTCCCCGCGAGACCAGAAACACACAAATTCCATTTCAATTCTCCAAGCTTCCATTACTTCCACCGATCACTCCAAATATGGCCCCAGCCACCATCATGGCGGGGGCTCGGCGGCTTGTCAGCTCCCGCCGCCGAACCGAGGCACCTCGACGGCGTCCGTCGCCTTCCACGCCGCCGAAGAAGCTGAGACCAATGTCTGAGATAATGGCGCGTGCGAAATACGCTGTGGTGGAGCGAGCTGACTACAGTGACATCATCTGCGAACAATGTGGCTCCGGTGAACGTCCCGGAGAGCTCCTCCTTTGTGATAAATGCGATAAAGGCTTCCACATGAGATGCCTTAGACCAATCGTGGTTCGTATTCCTATTGGATCCTGGCTTTGCCCCAAATGCTCTGGCCATAGGCGAGTAAGAAGTAGGGATTTCTTTTTTATCTTACCTTTTTATTTTTATTTTGTTTGGTTGACCTCTTTCTCCTTTCTGTTTCCAATTTTTTTATAATAAATGTGTTCTATTTCCTTTTTAGCTTTTTCGCAGAAAAGGATAATTGATTTCTTCAAGATTCAGAAGAGTGGTGATGGGAAAAAGAAATGCAATTTGAATCAAGGTAAAAAAAAATTGTTGTTACGATTTTCTGTTATATTTATCTTGGCCTTTTAGTGTTTCGTGTTGAATTCCTGTTGATTTGGGAATGGCCTACTATATTTGAAGCGCATTCATAAAATTCTCACCTTGTTTCAGGATTCATGCAAAATTTTATATTGGAAATTAGTATAATCATGAAAATTAAGGGAAGGAGAAATTTACTGAGATTTAAAATAGATTAATGGTAAAAAATGTAGGGCTGATTTGGAACTTGCAAACATTGCTGAAAATGATGATTGGATCATATGTGAAATTGGTTAAAATCAAAACTCTTAAAACTCTTATTCTAGTATTAGTTATTGATTATTGACATTTGACTTGTCTTAATTTTATCTAGTTGATATTTCTATAATGTAACCAAAGCTACTTGTAAGAGGTGAAAAATAATTGTAATTGTTAATTGAAAGCTGTACGTGGTGCACTATTGCTCACAGGTCTTATACTACAAAGCCTCAAAAACATTCATAATTATGATCACATGTTTCCACAGTTTGATTCATTAGTTCTTGTCCCCACCCTCCCCTCTTTATGATGTTTTTTCATATTTAAGTTATAATTTGACATGGTGAATGCTTTTGTGCGAGAGGAACTCATACAATCTTTGTTCCTGCATGTCTGTCTGACTTAAAACGCATGATAGGCATCTATTCTGCATATAGGGATTATTTATTGAAATAAGGTGGATAAAATATCACCTAGTTTTATTCTGTTACTTCGCTATTAAATGCCAGACACACCTAGTTGCAATATATCACCACTTTAACTTGTACCATGTTTAATTGATTTTACTTATAGAGTGCAAATATATAAAGTATATATATAATGGATCAAGGAAAAACGTTTTGGGAGGGTATCATCAATCAGCACTTCCTACGGTCTTTTCCACAAATTTCCCTTGGACCATAGGACCTTGAGTTCCCTTTACATTTTGGTTTCCAAGTAAAATTATCCAATGGTTCATTGACTTGGTGGCTCTAAATGTTCATTTCAATTTCTTATAATTGCTTATACCTCAAAGATGTTTTTAGAAAGTTCAGTTGCTCAAAGTTCTCCTTTTCCCCCCATCGTATTTAATTGGGACTGCTCTTGCAACTATCTCAATCCTTCTTCCTTCTCACCTTTTGACAATCAACACAAAATTGCAATTTTGCTCTTGTCAGTGAATTTTATGTTAATGTAGTTAGGTAAAAAGTGAGGATTAGATTCCTACCTAGGTAACCTTAAAAAGGAATGAACATTTAACAAGCAGAACAAGATTTTTATGTTTTTGTGTTCTGCGATCATTCTTTCCCCTATAAGTTCTATATTTAGCAATGATGCTTACTCCATGTTGAAACAGATTCATTGATTCCAGATTGGAGCATTTGTACCTTTGCTAAGTGCTAGACATGAGAGCGGTTGCAACTATAAAATATGATCTCTGTCATCAGAATGATTTCGATATTAACATATAAATATTTTGTAAATATTCTCATAAATAGGTTTCTTTTGACATGAAATGGTATCTGTTAATGATATCCTTAAAATTCTAAAACACAAATGTTCATGATCATTTTTTGGTGGATAAATATTTAAGTGGAGCTTCTACTGGAGATATGTGGGAAAGGAATCAGTAACAAGTAAAAGCAGTGAGTTGTTCCAACATTTTAAACAATTACTTCATTAGTACTTCATCTTGAAAGGATGGAGATGGTCACTTGAAGCGTATATCACAATCTGGAGAAATGTTCATTTTCTCACTCAATAGAATAGATTAAATTTAGGTAAATGGTTTAGCCCCGATCATGAACAATTTGGTAGGTACATTTTTTTGAATATGGATAAATCTTTTGTATCCACCTAGATTGCTATGTTAACTTGCATCAATCATGTGCATTATGTAGTTCATAAAACGTTTTAAGTTTTTAAATGGATACTAATTGGTTCATGCTTAAAGGCAAAAGGTTTTTGCAACAGCAAAACTAGGGAGTTTGTCAAGTTGGTTTCCCTCATATGCAGCAATACTCAGAAGGTATTATTTTTCTGGTTAATGATGTTAGATGTATAAAGGAAGATAAGATCAAAGGATAAGTTACTCGACAGTGTATCATATGTATGAATCCCACTAAATTCATTCTGCATGGCCTTTTTATATATGCATACGACTTGCATCTGCTACTGAGAGTGAGACCATGTTGCACAATTTGGATCTTGCAAAACTTTCTTGATGGCCATCTTCCTGCTCTTTCTTGACAAATATAAACTGATTTTCCTTGTTTGTTCTGGCTGGACTTCTAGATACTAGAAAGCGTCGCCGGCGTCCTTTGGTGTTGCTAAAGAAAAGAAGGAGACTGTTGCCATTTATACCATCTGAAGATCCTAACCAACGTTTGAAACAAATGGGCACCCTTGCTTCTGCTTTAACAGCAATGCAGATGGAATTCAGTGATGATCTAACCTACTCTTCTGACATGGCCCCTAGATCTGCCAATCAGGCCAAGTTTGAAAATGGTGGCATGCAGGTTTGAATTTCAGCAATTGTTTTCATTTGGAAGTTTTAATTCCATTACATTCCTTAATAGCTGTTGCTCTTTCAGGTTCTTTCGAGGGAAGATATGGAGACCTTGGAACTCTGCAGATCTATGAGTAGGAGAGGCGAATGTCCTCCCTTTATAGTAGTTTTTGATTCATGTGAAGGGTACCTTTGTCATGAGATAATTTGTACTGCTGCAGTTATGTTACTTAACTGCCTATTTTAGTATTTTTATTTTAATCATGTGGTGCAGTTATACGGTAGAAGCAGATGCACAGATAAAGGACATGACTTTCATTGCAGAATACACAGGGGATGTCGATTACATTAAGAACCGTGAAAATGATGACTGTGATAGCATGATGACCCTTCTTTTAGCAACAAACCCATCTGAAAGTCTTGTAATCTGCCCTGATAAACGTGGAAACATTGCTCGCTTTATCAATGGCATTAATAATCATACACCGTAAGCCTGTATAACCTATCTCCTTTGTGTTGAATACTGTATCTCAGAAAAAAAAAATCATATTGCTCAATTTCTGTTATACATAACCTCTCATCATGTAGCATTTACAGCCGATTTTCTCAACTAATCTGCATGAGTTACAGAATAGCATTCTCTAATTAACTATGCCTATCATGTTTATATTTTCATGTAACATTTGCTCTTGAGCTAAATGCTTGGGCATTTCTCTATTTAAAATAGGTCTCCAGTTTTGGGATTTTATCCCTCAGGGTCTCTTGGTCGGGTGTTGTATACCCTAATGGTCTCTTGTTCGGGTGCTATACTCTAATCATCTACTAATAGCTGCCTTCTAAAAAAAGGTTTGCTTTTTGATTAAAAACGTGTCCAATTTTGTGCAGGGAAGGTAAGAAGAAGCAGAACTGTAAATGTGTGAGGTACAGTGTAAATGGTGAATGTCGGGTCCTTCTGGTTGCCACACGTGATATTGCTAAGGGAGAGAGGCTTTATTATGATTATAATGGGTATGAGCATGAGTATCCTACTCACCATTTTGTCTGACTATCCTACAGAGTACTGAAGTTACTAACAACCCTCTACCAAGCTGGAATGCAATTTTGGATCCTCATACATCTTCACCCATTTTTCCTTTTCGTTTCACGGCATATTCATCGTTGGCGCAGAGTAGAAGAAATTTCTTCTAAATTATGCATTGCATTGGCCATTTTTCTCATTGTAATTTATGATGTAAAACTGGTCCATTTTGCAGCCATTAGCGAAAGACATGCCATAAATATTTATTCTTGGGAATATGAAGAAATTTATTTAAGAAACAGTATCATCTTCTAATACAGTTCTCCGTGAAGGTCTTCAGTCAATTCCTGTCATTCTACAGGTTTCTAAAAATATAATTATTCTATGGACTGCTATAGATAATTTTCATGTAACTATTCGTTTTTCGGTGTGCTCTTTAGCTCTATATATCCTTTGATTTTGGTACAAATGATTTGTTTATGGAAATTAATTTTTTTGGAATTTGTAATTTTTTTAATGTCATTTTTAATATTTGAATTTGAATTTCTTTTAAATGCAACATTATTAAGTTTGGTGCAAATTATACTCTCTAAGCATTATGCCTCTTTTCTTATTTTGGGATAAAAATGATATTCTAGATGCTAGGACACCAGTCTCAATTCCACTTAATGCTACTGCTTACAGTTATCTGAACCAACTAAATGAGTTAAGTCGTAGTTTTTTATTTCTTTTCATAGTCAATGAAGTGAATACTTCATTCCTGCAAAACCCTCCGAAATTACCTTCATACAGTGCTATAAGAAATATCTTGTAGCAATAGAGAAAATAGGACTGAAGAGGTAAAAATTCTACAAAACCTCCTCTACTATACTTGGATTACATTTTAGCTCTTTTTCTGAAAAAATTGAGTAAATTAACTCCTTAACTCCTGTACATTAAATGAGTGAGTAAAACAGTTTGTGTTAAAATTGCGTGGTTAAATATTTATTTTGGTGTTTATATATAAAGTGTAATAACAAATTTAACTCTCAATTTTTACATATTTATTCAATTTAACCCATACTTTTTTTGGATGTAAATTAGAAAAATTTTAAACTAATAAGGTTAAAGGATCCAAAAGGCTTTAATAACAAATTAGAGAAAAAGATTAATAAGCCCTTTTAAAACTTAAAAATGGGTAAAATAAGATAGACACTCAAGTTTTAGCACATTCCTATTTTGGTCACCAATTTTTTTAATTTAATCACTCCCCGTTAAGCCAATTTCACATTTTAGTCACTCCAACAATAAAATGTGTTTGGTCACAAAAATGCTCACGTAGCTTGGTATAATAACAAATTTAGCCCGCAATGTTTATCCATTTTGTTAATTTAATCTTGATTTTATAAAAAACAAATTTAACCCTCAATATTTATATATTCTATCAATTTGATTTGGATCTAAAAAATAAAAATTAAAAATTCAAAGAATTATAAAAATTATATTTTCACACCTATTTAATGTAATCTCTAACGCTATTCACTGTACCCTAGTAAAATTGTATTTTGAGGGAATCCGGACTGAATTATAAATTTTGGGGATCAAAATGAAAAAATGTAAATTTACCATTTTTAGCTTACAACTTTACCACTTTTAGATTGACAAAAATATAATCATACCATTTTTCTTCCATGCCTCTGGTTTTGTTTTTTCATGCCCGGCTAAGTGGTGGAGCATTGAAACCAGCAAATTTTCTGTTTTTTTAGGGGCAATGGTTGAATTTTACAATTTTGATGTCAAAATGTAAATTTTCCGTTGTATTAGCTTACAACTTTTAGAGTGACAAAATTATAATTTTATCATTTTCTATGGCCAATGCTTCTCTCACCATGGATTTAAAAAAAAAAAAAAAAACTGAAAGTGAGAGAGGGACAATGATTTAATGATGTTCGGTTTTTTTTTTTTTTTTTTTCTTTGATGAGGATATGCTGCAACATCACAATGAGTAGCGTCGAATGGAGTAAAGGAAGCAACAACAGCAGCAAGAACGGTGCAGTGTTGAAGAAAACAGGGGAAGACAACACAGTAGCAACAACTACAGACAAGGTTAACTAGGTTCCGGATTCGGATTCTATAGACCCGATAACTCTGCCAATGAGATTTGCCCCGCGAAGCTTAGAGCCACGCTGTTGAAGAATAACTAAATAAACATACATACATGCATGTATGACATGAGATTGGTTTCAAATGTTTATCTGCTGCAGGGGGCTTTTAATGGGAAGATTTTTTGTTTGTTGTTTTCTAATGACTAAATTTGTTTGCCTCTGTGTCTTTCATAAACATAAAAAGAATTGCTGCGAAAATATATGTTACTAAGAGATTTTTGACCATTTACCCTGTAAAAGTATCCTGAAAAAATTACGTAAATTAGCTTCATTTCGTTAGATCAGTGAGAAAAACAATGCCTCGTTAAAATTGCACCATTAAAGGTTTCTTTTATATTTATATACAATGTATAATAATAAATTTAATTTTGAATATTTATATATTTATTCATTTTTATGAGAGTAAATTAAATTGTTTTAAACTAATAAGACTAAAAAATTAAAAAGAACTTAGTAATAATTTAAAAATAATCAATTAAACCATTTTTAAAATTTAAAAATTAGGTTAATTATTTAGATAATCACCCAAGTTCTAGCATATTCTTGTTTTGGTCATCCAATCTTCTTTTTGTTAATTTAGACACTCTCATCAAGTCAATTTCATGTTTTAGTCACTCCACCTTTAAAATTTATTTGTTCAATATATGGAATGCTGTACTGGCTTAGTATAATAACAAATTTAACTCTCATTCTTAACCCATTTTATTAATTTAGTTTAGATTTGTAAAATATAATAAATTTAATGGGGTTTTTTTTTTTTTTACCAAAATAGTCCAAAAAAAAAACCCAAAATAGTACATGTAGGGTGGTGTCGCCTATGGCAGAGGCGTGACCACCCTACTCTCTGCCATTTCTGCCATTTTCTGTTAAAAAAAATACTGTTTAAAAAAAATAGCGACAATGGGGTGCCAGAGGCGGCACCGAACAATGGGGTGTCAGAGGTTGCACCAGGCGACGACGGGACAACTCCCTGTAGCATATTTGTCCCTTTGCTCAGATTTGGGGACCTTAAATGGTCCCCAATTTCATTTTCATAGCACCATGCGAGAGAAGAAGAGGAAAGGAGAAGAAGAAGAAGAAGAGAAGAAGGAGGAGGAGGAGGACGGCACCGGAAAAAAAGAAAAGAAAGAGAAAGAAAATAGAGAAGAGAAAGGAGAAAGAAATAGAAGAAAAAAAATAAAAAAAGAAGGTATAATTTTTTTTTAAAATAATGTTTTTTTTTGTTAGTTGAGTTATTAAACAAATTGTTAGTTATCATTAGGGTTTTTGTTATTTTGTTATTATTAACAAATTGCTATTTTGTTGTTATTATTATATATTGATTATTTTTTTTTTGTTAGTTTATATACCATCTCAAAATAATATTGTAATTATATAGAAATTAAATTAAGAAATTTTACTTCCATAATATAGGTCTTTTGGCATGCATCATTTAAGTTTTAAATTTTTAGTAAAAAAGTAATTATTGTTAGTTTAGTTAGTGTTATTGTTAGTAAAAAACTAATATTATTATTGTTAAAAACCCTAATTATTAATATTGTTAGTTAGTATTATTGTTAGTAAAAAATTCTAAGTATTATTTTAGTTAGTATTATTGTTGGTAAAAAACTATTATTATTATTATTGTTAGTCATTATTATTGTTAGTAACTATTAATATTGTTAGTTAAAAACTCTAATTATTATTTTAGTCAATATTATTATTATTGTTAGTAAAAAATCCTAATTATTATTTTAGTTAGTATTATTAATATTGTTATTATGAAACCCTAAATATTATTATTATTGTTAGTTATTAATATTGTTAGTAAAAAACCCTAATTATTATCTTAGTCAGTATTATTATTAATATTGTTGTTAAGAAACCCTAATTATTATTATTATTGTTAGTTATTAATATTGTTAGTAAAAAACCTTTATTATTATTATTATTATTATTGTTAGTAACTATTAATATTGTTAGTAAAAAACCCTAATTATTATTTCAGTCAATATTATTATTGTTAGTAAAAAATCCTAATCATTATTTTAGTTAGTATTATTATTAATATTGTTATTAAGAAACCCTAAATATTATTATTATTGTTAGTTATTAATATTGTTAGTAAAAAAACCCTAATTATTATTTTAGTCAGTATTATTATTAATATTGTTATTAAGAAACCCTAATTATTATTATTAGTTACTAATATTGTTAGTAAAAAACCCTAATTATTATTTTTATTATGTGTCGTTTATGTTTGTATAAATAATAAAAATTTTGTATTTATTATGTGTCGTTTATGTTATGTTTTTGTTATATTATTTTTATTGGCATGTTATTTTTAGTAATTTAATATAAATTTCTTGTTTTTTACGTAGGTAAAAAATTAAATATTTGAGACGGCAATGGCTCCATTGATTAGTAAAGATCCTCACATATTTGACGCAACTAATAATATGGTAATGTATTGTTATTTATTAATCGCGGTTATATTAAAAAAATAGCAACATAATTTAGGGAAATAAATTATGTTATTATAATTATTTTTTGTGATTTAACACTGTCAAGGCTCGTCATCAGTGTATTAAGGAAATTTGGGTGAATGGCTTAGGAAATCCCCCGGATGAACGACTGATGCCCTACTTAGAGCAAGCTGGATTCTGGTCAGCAGCACTGATCCGGACGTTTGATCTGCGGTATGATTTAATATCCGCACTAGTCGAGCGTTGGCGCCCGGAGACCCACACTTTTCATTTCCCCTGTGGAGAGTGCACAGTCACTCTAGAGGATGTTGCAGTGCAACTTGGGCTCCCAATCGACGGGAGTCTCGTAACGGACGTCAGTGCGACAGCTGACCCATTTGCATTTTGTCAGAGCCTACTAGGAGTCTTGTACGGTAATGATGAGGAAAATATTTCGAGCTTTAAATTTACATGGCTGAAAGCGAGGTATGAACACTTATCAATTAATGCCACTGAAGTCGAGTTGATGTGCGCTGCTCAAGCATGCATTATGCACATCATAGGGGGTGTACTGATGCCCGATGCAAACAATAACAGGGTTCATATCATGTACTTACCTCTATTAGCTGATTTGAGTAATGCTCGCTCTTATAGTTGGGGCTCCGCATTTCTTGCAATGTTGTACCGTGAGCTTTGTTGGACGACAAAGCCAGCTGCCGTAGACATAGGTGGATGCCTTACATTATTGCAGTCGTGGGCTCTTTATCGGATGCCATTCTTGGCATCAGTTAGTCACCAACCATACGTATATCCACTAGTTAACAAGTGATAAAATATAACTTGTTATTAATTGACAATTTCTTTATATTGATACTATTGTAATGATACTATATTGACTTGAAATTTATTTTTGTAGATGGAGTATTTATCCGGGTATCGAGAGGTCGTACACTGTCCCGATATATCGGCTTATGGTTGAACAACATGCCGGGGAAGGGGTAAGTGATTCCAATATTCGTGACATGTTACTTTGTTTATCTTACTCACACCGTGTTAAATTTTAACAATGTTATTAATCATGCAGTTTATATGGATGCCATATCGTAGACCAAAAATTGTAGCCATTATACCCTCGTCTACCTACATTCACTCTTATATGTGGTGCATTAACGCACCAATTATCAATTTCAATGTAGTCGAGTGGTATCATAGGGATCGAGTGCTACGAAATTTTGGTTGTATCTAATATATCTCGGATTTGCCATGCGAGGTGGAAGAGGTTCACTGCATCAACAAGAGAGGGAAACAGGGATTACATTGGGGGGTTAAGCATCGGAGATTTATTACGATGTGGAATGATCAGATGTCTCGAATACCTCAAATGGATATGTCCTTCGATTTGCAACCTCAATTAAAGTACATACAATGGTACTCTAGTATGGGAAAGCCATATATACTTGGAGGGCAGTCGATTGTAGTCCCCCCACACATGCAGCGACATGGGGCATATGAGCTAGTGGCCGATATGGAGGCCGAGCCAACGGCAGATCCTGATCTCGAGCAGGAGCTCGAGCAATCACATTCACATTCGGATGCACATTCGTATCATCCAGATATGCCGGGCAATGACTACTTCCCGGGCTCTCAGAGGGTGGATACCATTAGGGGTTTGATATATTTGGATCGTACCCACCGCAGTACAGCACTCCCGACTTGTATCCACTGCAGTACATCAGACCTCCTAGGTCGTATCCACTGCATAATGGCACTCCTTCCGGCTCAAGTTCATTGATGCCATTCGAGCCACATGATTTTTCTGCCATGTTTAGCACACCCCCACCTGAGCCTGAAGAATATTTTGGTCGTCGCGAGCACCCACAATATGAACGTTGACCTCCGCAGAAGTATACCCCTAGGACCACACCATCGAACCTCAATTTTAGGTGTTTCTTGCGGTTTTGATTTTACTCTAGTTTGTATTTTTTTTATATTACAATGTTTGTACTTTTTTTGTATAAATTTAATTTGATTAATTGGAACTTTAAAATTTATAACAAAATTTGACCATAATGTCCATGTAGATTAAATACATTACAACATAAGCTTAATTCCCACTCGATCGTGATGATTGTCCAACATGATAGTTTCGCTGCGGGCATTTACTTCGATTATGACCACCTAACCTGCATAATCCATAATGTTTACCGTCAGATTTCTCCCTAATGTCCATTTCATTATGGATTTTGAATGATTGCAGATGACCTCTCGGATTCCTGCGTAGCGCTCTGTCTGGGACAAGCTTGAAAGTCGTCCGAGGCACCTCCCACGTAGACAGGTCAAGCAGGACGGGGAACTCATTTTCCCAGACACGCAACGTGCGCTCGAGTGTGTACACATCATCGACAAATTGTTCAACATTAATGTTTGCTTTAGCACACGCTGCCACGATATGTGCACACGGATAATGAAGTATTTGGGACCTCCTACATTCGCACCGTCTATTTCGGAGATCAACTCCATAGGACCTAGGTGGTATACCGGGTCAACGACCGATGGACTCCGTAACTCGAAAAGTTTCCAGGCATCGTGAATATATTTATACAGTCATCGACCTCACAATCCGATGGTTTACAATCAATGCATCCCTGACATCTTCAACAAACATGTGTCTCGCCTCCATCTGGTTGACTTGTTGTTCACCCATTCTTGGCATCAAGGTTGCCAACCTGTAGAATGTAGCCGAGAAGACAGATGAAATAGGAAGATGTCGTATTTTCAACAACACAGCGTTGACCCCCTCCACCAAGTTTATGGTCATTTGACCATAACGAAAGCCCTCGTTAAAACTTTCAGCCCATTGCCACAGCTTCATTGTACCCAACCACTGTCGAAAAGATCTGTTCGTTTGACCTTTCATGTCACTCTCAAGTCGAGTCATTCTTTGGCGAAAAATATGTGGCTTTAACTCGTACGCTGTATATGTATTAAGAAAAGATAAGTTACAGTAGCTGGATAACATAAAACATTAAAACATAAAATATTAAAACTTATATTGAAAAGATAAGGTTATCCTTTACCCATTTTCACCACTTGTCTCTTCCATTCTGTATTCTTATAATCTCGAAGGAAGTTAGCCGCAATGTGACGGATATAGTAAACGGATCTCCATGGCACACCGGAACGCCTAATTGCGGCAATTAATCCTTTCCCTCTACCGGAGATGATGCAAATATTATCATTGCTAATAACATACCTCCGCAGGTTAGTAAGGAAGAATTCCCAAGATTCCAAGTTTTCCT
The DNA here is from genome assembly GCA_025503065.1 of Gossypium bickii. NCBI lineage: Eukaryota > Viridiplantae > Streptophyta > Magnoliopsida > Malvales > Malvaceae > Gossypium > Gossypium bickii. Next base: position 90,251,666 of record CP106711.1, read on the forward strand.
TATCTACGATGGAAAATACTATTGAGAGCACGTTCCTATTACCGTTTTGAGCAACCGTAACAAGTAAGATCTGTGTATATTTTTCATATAGCCATGTCCCATCCACCTGCACAAACAGCTTGTAGTGTGGAAATACCCGCACACATGGATCAAACGTCCAGAACATCTGATGAAAAATTCTTTTCCCCGGCTGTAATTGGTCATCCTGGCCATAATAAGGTCGTGTCTGTAACTCAATCACAGTCCACGGTATGTACTCCCGCATAGTAGCTATCCATCCTTGTAGCTTGTTATACGACGAATCGTAATCCCCATACAATTGCTCTATTGCCATCTGTTTAGCTATCCATGCCTTTTGATATGATACTCGATACTAGAATCGTGCTTGTATTTCAGCAATCAGTACCGAAACTTTAATGGTCAGCATGTCCTTCACCATTGGCATGATACACGTACAGATAGTTTTGGAATCAAGTTTTCGATGATCTTCTGTCATATGTGTTGATGTGTGAGGTCCAACCAATTTTCATATCTCCCACATTTGCGAATTTTGAATGAATGCAGCTCGTACCCGCCAATTGTAGCCTTCCGCTGCCTTCCAACACTCCCCAATATATACCGTCGGTTTAGACACTATGACTTTGTAATCCACTGATATATTCATGTTATACCGTTTAATAGCAAATACACACTCTTCTTTACTTTCGAATCTCTGGCCTACCAATAACTCCTCATGATCGGAATTTACGGCCAGCCGGTAAGCAGGAAGTATTTCAAGGTACTCCGGGAACTCAGCTACATGCGCTGCGTCGGGGTCTATGAGCGACATGTGTGGCCCAGGATTATTGTGTATCATAATACATCGCATCTGGTTCCCGACCAAAGACGCGTTAATGTTTCCATCGTCATTCACATCATTATCATCAATATCATTAGGTATATCATCCATATTGGGATCACTGTCACTATCGACCTCTTGCTAACAATGATCACTACTATCATATCCATCATCACCAACCACATTAATATCGGGTGTAATATTAAGATCGATATCGATCCTATGTATAGTCGATTCACTATCAAACTACAATATTGGAGGCACCATGCACGATTCTTGAGCTCCATGTTCTTCATCATATGCATTGATGTTTTCATTTTGCTCAATACCGCTAACTCAGCAAATAAGTGAATCGGTGCATTTTTGTTACTCCCATTCCCACAGTAAAGGGCAATCATTGTCTCCACATCTTCGTCGTTTACAAGTTCCATTTCGGTGAATTTGATCGGATCTGTCGAAATTGGAAACTTGTAGAAAATTCTCGAAATCCTTCTCCCACAACGTCTAACAATTTTTGCGTTAATCCTTCCCTTCATATCATCCAACGAGACATTTCTATTAAATCTCATTGCTATTTGTTGCCGACATTAAAATATGATCCAACAGTTGTTGTCAAGATGATTCCATCAAAATAAACGCATACGAAAAAACTGATCATCCATATTCAATATTCAATCTGTTAAAAAATAAACAAAATTTCTCAAAACAATTTCGATCAGTAAATAAATTACTTAAATAAAAAAATTAATGTTTCAATATGCAATTTTTTTTCATTCTTAAGTTCATACTATTTCAGTTATCATTTTGTACATGAACAACATTTATCTTTACATTTAACCACTTAAATACAGTTCTACGTTTTCTTCTATCTCCGATCTTGTATCTTCCTCTGGGAAATACTGTACAATCTAATTTAGAAATTCTTGATTCTCTTCATATTCATCTTCTACAATCCAAATTGGAAATTCCTCGGGATCTTCTTTCTCTTCAATCTTTATAACAGGTATTGAATTTAGAAATTCTCTTGGTAATTTCCTAACATCTAGTTTATCCATCCATGGTATGTCAAACACACTTTGCTTCCCAGTCAACTTCCGTGAGCCTATACTTTGCCGTACTATTTTCCTAACTCCATAGGAGATTATAAACTTCACAAAGCATATAACTAGATTCCAATAGGTTCGTGGTACCAATGTCTTCCAAAGTTCATCTAAAATGATTTGATGGTCCTGTTCTATTAATGTCCCTCTAAGGGTTAAGTATTGCACTTTATTCTTCCTAATCATTTCATGACCATTCCACAACACTTCTTGCATCTTTTAATTTACGGTAATAAGGTGTTGAAAAATGTCTTCTTCTGGTTTCATTCTGTAATCTTGCACTTCTCTCATCATCTTATCAACTTTCTCCCTTTATCCTGAAGTTATTATTTCATCAGGCAATACCAAATATGTTGCCATTTCTAACAATATCTATAGTAGAAATATTTCAATTTTTATCACTAATTAACAATTACTTTATAATAGTTTTAATAATATAAAAACTTTCAAATATATTAAAAAAATTTAAAACATAACATTCACAACAAACAAATAATTAATATAAACACAAAATTTACTAACAAATCAAAAAAAACAAACAAAATAGCTTTAAAACAAAACATAAAAATAACAAAAACAATAATTAGGGGTCTTTACTAACAATATTAATAATACTAGCTAAAATAATAATTGGGGTTTTTTACCAACAATATTAATAATACTAACTAAAATAATAATTAAGGTTTTTTACTAACAATACTAAAATACTAAATAAAATGATAATTAGGGTTTTACTAACAATAATAGTTAACAACAACAATAATAGTAGTAGTTTCTTTTATTAAAAATAATACTAACTAAAATAATAATTACGGTTTTACTAACAATAATAGTTAACAACAACGATAATAATAATATTTTTTTACTAACAATATTAATAACTAACAATAATAATTAGGGTTTTTTTACTAACAATACTAATAATACTAACTAAAATAATAATTAGGGTTTTACTAACAACAACAACAACGACAACAATAACAACAACAACAACAACAACAGCAACAACAACAACAACAACAATAATAATAGTTTCTTTTACTAACAATAATACTAACTAAAATAATAATTATGGTTTTACTAACAATAATAGTTAACAGTAATAATAATAGTATTTTTTACTAACAACAACAACAACAACAATAATAATAATAATAATTAGAGTTTTTACTAATCCTAATAACGAATACAATAATAACAATAATAATAATAGTTTTTTACTAAAAATAATACTAACTAACAATAATAATTAGGGTTTTACTAAAAATAATAACTAACAATAATATAGTGTAAAAACTAACAATCATACTAACTAAAATAATAATTAGGGTTTTAACTAATCCTAATAACTATAAATAAGAATAACCAAACCCTAAAAACTAACAATCATAATACTAACTAAAATAATAATTTGGGTTTTTACTAATATTAATAACTAACAATAATAACTAAACTAACAACAAAAAACATACAAAAAAAAAAACATGATAATCCATTATTTATAAAATAAATACCTTATTTTTTTCTTTTTTTTATTCTTCTCTATCTTTCTCCTTTCTCTTCTCTATTTTCTTTCTCTCATTCTTTTTTTTCCGGCCCCGTCCTCTTTCTTCTTCTTCTTCTTCTTCTTCTTCTTCTTCTTCTCTCGCAGGTGGCAATGAAAATGAAATTGGGGACCTTAAATGGTCCCCAAAACTGAGCAAACGGACAATTTTTTTGCTGCATGGATGTGTCCTGTCGACTGGTGCCGCCTCTGGCAGCCCATTGTCCCTATTTTTTTTTTAAACAATGTTTTTTTAACAGAAAATGGCAGAAATGATAGAGAGTAGGGTGGTCACGCCTCTGCCATAGGCGACACCACCCTACATGTACCATTTTGGTACATAAATTTTTTGATGTACCATTTTGGTTATTTTTTTTTATTTTGGACTATTTAGGTAAAAAACCCAAATTTAATCCTTAATATTTATATATTCTGTAAATTTGTTATTGATTCTAAAAATTCAAAAAATAAAATTCAAAATTCAAAAAATTATAAAAAATGTATTTAAAATTTTTTAAAATTTTAATATATGAAACACCTTCCTTTTCATGGAACCTCTAACGTTATCTCAAGGTACCCCATTAAAATTTTATTTTGAGGGAATCTGGACTGAATTTATAAATTTTGGGATCAAAATGGCAAAATGTAAATTTTTAATTTTATTAGACTTTTAGATGGACAAAAATATACTCATACCATTTTTCGTACTAGTCTCTGGTTTTTCTTTTTCATCCTATGCCAAGTAGCAAAGCACTCACGCCAGAATTCTTTCCTTTTTTTAGAGGCAAAGATTGAATTATAAAATTTTAAGGTTAAAATGTAAATTTTCCATTTTATTATCTTACAAGAGTGACAAAAATATAATTTTATCAATTTTTTTGTGGCCAGTGCCTCTCCTACCATGGCTTTGTTTTTTATTTTTTAATGAAAGTGAGAAAGGGACAATGACTTAATGATGTTTGGTATTTCGTTTTTGTTTTTTGACGAGGGTATGCTGTAACATCACATGGAGTAGCGAATTAAGGGCGAAGCCAGAATAATTTTTTGGGGGCGAATGAAAATTTAAATTTTTATGGTCTATATCTTTATAATTTTAAAATGATTAAATTAAATTTTTATAATTTTAAGGGAGGCCAAAGTACAATTTTACCTTTACTAATTTAAAATTTTTAAAAATTTTAAGGGCCTAAATGACAAATTTTTATTTTAGGGAGGCTGGGCCCATGCCAGTCCCCTAGAATCGCCTTTGAGTAGCGTCGAATGGAGTAAAGGAAGCAGCAGCAACAGCAAGAATGCTGCGGTGTTGAGGAAAACAGGGGAGGGCATTGCTGCAGCAATAATTAAAGACAAGGTTAACTAAGTTCCAGATTCTACGGACCCGAGATCTCTGCTAATGAGATTTGCCCCGCCAAGCTTAGTGCCACGCTCTTGAAGAATAACTAAATAAACGTACATATATACATACGTATATGTATGCATGAGATTGGCTTCAAATGTTTATCAGTTGTAGGTAGCTTTTAAAGGGGAAAATTTCTGTTTATTGTTTTTTAAATTATCTTTCAATTTGATACTTATTCTTTTTTGAGTTAAACTAGGCCTTTTACCTTTTAAAAAGGAGTTAAAATCATTTTCTTAAATAAAAATACTAAGTAAAATATTAATTTTTAATATTATTGGTATGACAACTCGTACGATACTCTACGTGCACATTATATTAACATAACATTATGTCTCAATGTCACATCAACAAAAAATTTAAATTTAAAAATAAAAATAAAAATAACGAAAATGAAAATTTTAAAAGTACAAAAAAGTTCATAAAAATTCAAAAACAAAAGCATATAGTAAATGTGGATTGTCATGTAGGTTCCCATGTTTAAAATTTTAACATTTTAGTTAGAATTTTTGTTAATAAAACATCAGTTCGACTTTTTTTATATAAGGTTAATGGTCAAATTTGACTCTTTTTAAGAGATTGATGGTCAAATTTGACTAAAAAAAGATTAAAAGTCAAATTGACAAAAAATGTAAACGTTAAAAGTTAAATTTGATATTATGCATTTTTTAATGGTTGAAATTGTTTGTTTCTTTATCTTTCATAAAAAAAAAGGAAAAGAAAAAAAACCAAAAGGTGCGAAAATATATTAATTTTTAAATATTTTTAATATTTTTTATAATATTATGAATATTTTATAATTTTTAATAATTTGTTATTAATACCTTTTTTACTCTTTAACTTTATTAGTTTCAAAATTTTTTTAATTTACTTCTAATAAAAGAGTAGGGTCAAATTGAATAAATGTGTAAAGGTTGAGGGCTAAATTTTGTTATTGTACCTTATATATTGAAACGAAACATTTGCTGAGAATCAAACTACACCAGTGAAGTGGAGCCAAGGAAGTAGGCCTCTTTCACCACCAAATATGAAAAGCAATAAACACACAGAACACAAAGGAAGTTGTTTATGCAGTTCAATTTCCTTACATGTGCGTAACCTAGCTTAGTGTGAAATATCCACTCTCTTCAACAATAAAAACAAGTGATCATAATATACCACACACTGTGAAAATGTCCCTCATCTTTGTACCTTAAAGACTAGATACTATTACCACTTAATTCAGCCCTTGTGAATTCAATAGGTAAAACCACAACACAAAGGTTTTACTATCAATATGCATTTATACAATAAGGTTCCTCACTAGAACAGATGATACAAGCATTAAGGCCCAAACATGGGATCATGCGTAATGGACTTACTCTACGTTAAGGCCCAATTACGAGGTCGAAAGCGAAGCAAATCAAATCAAGGTTGAACATAACTATTCAAGAGTTCATTACATAGGCCCTACAAGCTCATATGAAGGAAAAGATCAATATTTACTTTCTTGGTTTCAAGAAGATCAAGAAACCAAATATTGACCCAATGCCATCAAATATGAATATTTGAAGGATAAAGAAAATCAAGATTTCAAATATTGGAATTCTTGATCCAAGAAACTAAAATCTTGGAGTTGGAACACATTGGATCACATAAACAAGCTTAAACAAGCCCCATCTTGCAACGAACTAATCAAGAATCCAAATTCTTGAAAATCAACCCATGTACCTCTATTGTCAGTTAAAAAGTTTATTATTTCATCATAATCCACCTTATCTTCTTTTAAATTGTCATAAAAATCTGTCACATCCAAAAAATCGAGTTAGTAGAAATTAGGGTTAGTGAACCAAGAGTGGTCACGTCCTGATTTTTAAAAGTTACCTTTTTGCATTAGATAATAAATAAGTATCTAGTTTAGTGGTTAAGTAATTGTGGAATTGTCCTTAAAGATTTGAGTTTGAGTATTTTCCTTCACATCATTTTCTATTTTGAGCAATTTTATTTCAAAATCCTAATTTGTGTTATGCCTTGTTTAAAAATAAATGTTGTTAGCATTTGATAAAGCTTGAGAAGTGGTGTAGTGGTTAAGTAGTTTAAGTAACTCCTAATTAACCCAAGTTTTAAGTTTTTGTAACATCAATTATTTTTTAAAATTTTATGCAAAAAGTTGGTCAACTTTCCCATGCAAAACCGTCCAACCTTAAGCATGTAACTCTTATTTTTAATTTTTTTAGTAACTCCATATTTTAAATTTTGAAAAGGTGAAACTCTTAAAGTTATTGTGATTAACTCTCCCTAACACTCTTGTCTCCCTCATGAATGCTTTGTTGGGAGGTTCCACCTTGTGACTGTCCATTCCCCCTTCCCTTTATCCTTTCATTGGTTTTGTTTTCATTAGTGAGTGGAAGTATGATCTATTAACTGTCTTATAGGGTTACTTAACGGATCAATTGTTTAGGAAAAGAACCTAAACCTTAGGCCTGACAACCCTAGGAAGTCATCAAGGTGGGAATTAACCCAAAATTGGTATGACCTATCCGTGAACACCTTTACCCCAAATAGTCTAGGCTGTGAGGTCGAAAGATAAGTAGTCTTTGCTGACTCGTTGTTTCAGTGGAAGATTAGAAGATCGTATTGGGATAGCAATTAGTTGATTAACGAGGAACCCGAAGCGACAGTTGATGGAGATTACCAAAGCAAGCTAATCAACCATAATCAAATTTGATTTATTCTATTATTTGATCTCTTGAATTTTATTTCTTTATGTTATTTCATTTTATTATTATAAAATATTAAAAACTCATTTTATTTTACTTTCGTGCTATAATTAAATTAAATTACTAATTAGGTTTTTCAGTGTTTAGGTTAAATTGATCTAGCACTTACCTCCCTTAGGTACGACCCTCGGAGTACTCACCTACTTCGTTGTAGCTATATTACAACTGAACCTGTATACTTGCGGATACCATCTCATATATCCATATCTTTTACTACAATATTCACACTCTGGACGTTAGTACGTCCAGAGGCGGTCAAGTTGTTTGTGCCATTCCCGGGGAGGCAATGTGTAACACTCTTTACCCGTGTCTTACTCGGGATAGGATACGAGGCATTACCGGACTTAACTTGCTTAAACATACATTATTAGGCTATAAAATTTCAATTCAAACTTAAAACTTTTCATTCATACTCACAACATCCTTATTATAGGCCTACGAGGCCCTAAACATACTTACGGAGGGTCTCGAAATTAAACTGGAAACTTTTGCGCACTTAGAAAATTTTTGTCTAAACAGAGGCCACACGCCCGTGTGGGTAGGCCGTGTGGTCACACACGCCCATGTTCCTAGTCCATGTGGAGTTTATTTTCCATTTCAAACCTACAAGGATTTTTACACGGCTGGACCCACGCCCGTGTCAATCGCCCGTGTCCCTCACACGGCCTAGACATGCTCGTGTCTTCACTCGTGTGTGAAAAATCTGGGTATTCTATTTATGACATCAGCAACCTCTTAAGGGGCACACGGCCTAGTCACACGCCCGTGTGCTAACCCGTGCGACGAATCGAATTCTCGCAATTTGATACAAGGGACACATGGCCTACAACACACCCTTGGGGCTGACCATGTGTCACACACAGCCTAGAAACATGCCCGTGTGGACAGTTAGAAGGCTATTTTCCAAGCCAATTGCCACCCTGAAACATAAACACACATATACTAACACAAGCAACACATAACATGGCAACAATACACTATGAAGAACCACTAATCATTTTCCATACGCTTCACAATTTACTCCATCATTTGCATGAACTTTCACTTCATAAAACTCATCATCATTGAAATATGAAACTTGAAAAATATTGGCCAATTCCCAATGGCCATTTACAAAATGAGAATATAATATTAGTAGCCAACACTTTTGTAACAGCTTGGTTTAGACCCTAGTCGGAACAGTGGTTTCGAGACAACAAATTTGAGGTTGGAATAATATTTCATTTATATTTTTGGTGTTGATTATATGTGATATAGCCTGTGTGAAAATTCTGTGTGGTAATTTTATCAATTGTGTGTCAAATTAAGAGAAATGACCTAATCGCGTAAAGTGTAAAAGCTGTATGTTGATTGCTAAGTGTTTAATTGTTGTAGTTTTGTTAATGTGAAGGCCTTATGAGGCAATTAAACCACTATCTAGTTAGTTGATGGTGGATGGACAAGAATACCAATGGATAGTGGAAATAGATTAATAATAAAAGGGGTAATAAGGTAATTGATGTATTTATGATAATAAAACAAAACAAAAACATTTAGTAGCCATGGTTATCATCTTTTCTTCAACCAAAAAATAAGAGAAGAAAAAGAAGGGTTTATAGCTTATGATATTCGCCCATTATTACTCTTGATTGAGGTATGCTTTTTGATCGGTTTTTGATGATTTTTACGTTTTTGAGATCGTTGCTTAGTGCTTTTTCGAACCCATGCTTAAATATTGTGGATTGATGATGTTTTTGAAATGTGCCAATGATGAACATGTGAGTTCTTGAATGTTTGATGCTTAGTGTTGGGTTAACATAGTTTGTATTGGGATTTTTAATGAAATTGAGTATTTTGGGCTTAATTGAGAAAATATGAAGTTAGAGGACTAAATTGTGAAATAAATGAAATGTGTGGACTTGTATGAGTATAGTGAGAATTCGGCTAGGCTTGGGTACAAGAAAATTGTGTGTATTTGATGAATTTATGAATTGGGGACTAAGTGTCGAAATGTGAAAATGTGAGGGCTATTTTATAAAATGCCCTAAATATGTGTGTTTGGACTAAAATGAATGATTTGGTGATTGAATGGATTGAATTTGAATGTGTATAGACCAAGAGAGGAGAGGTTCAGATCGAGATCGAGGCAAAGATAAAGTGCTCGATTAATCGACTGTTTCGATAATTCGACGTCCGAGGTAAGTTCAGACATAATGCATATATTTAGTTATGTTTAATGCTATAAAATGAGTGGTATGATAATATTGAAATGTGAATGCTATGTGAGAGCTTGAGTTATGTGGGCACTAAGTGTGCGTATTCGGAAATGTGACCGAGACGATTAGCACTGTGTGTGCAAAATAATATAAGCTTTGGCTTTGTGGTTGGCACTGTGTGTGTGATACCGATCTAAGATCGGTCTGATATAGATGCACTATGTGTGCGATGCTAATTAAGCTTCGGCTAACTATTTGGGCACTAATTGTGCAATTGAATCGGAGAAGATACAGAAGTTGATTGAAATGGAATAGTGAGTATTGAGTAGCAAATGTAATTGACAACTAAGTGTTGATTAAGGTACGTTCGGAACCTATGTGGTTGATGAATCTATGAATGAGGTTATGAAACGTTAAATGAGCAAATTAGTTTTGGATGGTACTATATATATATGTGAAATAATCTATGTGATGGTTTGTTTTGATTTAAATGTGTTATGTTACGAACTTACTAAGCTTTGGAAAGCTTACTGTGTGATTGTTTTTTTGCTTTGCAGTGTCAGTAAAGCTAGCTCGGATCCGGGAATCGTTAGCATCTCTATCACACTATCGACAATCTATTTTGGTACTTTGGAAAGATGTATATAGTTGAAATATGGCATGTATAGGCTAGAAGTTAAGATATGTCTTGAAATGTTTAATCCTTGCCATGTGAGTTGGCTTGGAAGTTGAATTATGTAAAATTGATGAATGAGCTATGAATGTGGTAAATTTCATGACCTTGTTGATTATGAAAAATGTGATTTGAAGATGATTTTTTGGTATGGATTATATGATGCTTGAAATTCATATGCTTTGAGATGTGTAATTGTCACATTGAATGGACTTAGTTGTGATGATAATGAGCATGGAAGTAGGTGGAAATGTTGATGGTTATTGAGTGCATGAAATGGTATATTTAAGTGCATTTAAAAGCATGAATTAGAATTGTTTTGAAGCTTGTTGGTAAACCCTTGTGTGGGTGGCAAATTGGTCTTGCAAATGGCCTGTTTTACCTGCACGGTTACCATACACGGGCGTGCCTAATGACTGTGGGATAAAGTCAGTAGCTAGCCCAAGTATGCATGGCCACGGCACACGGGCGTGCCTAGTAGCCATGTGAATAAGTCAGTATATTGCCTAAGAGTACACGACCTTAGCACACGGGTGTGCTGGTGGCCTTGTGGAGAAGTCAGAATACATGCTCTGTTTTGGCACAGTCTAGACACATGGGTGTGTCTGGTGATTGTGTGAGGCACACGGCCTGATTGCACAGGCGTGTGACCTCAACAGTATTGAAGAATATTTGAAATTTTGAAAACTTTCATTAGTGTTCGTTTTAGTCCCGACCCTTTCTAATACGTGTTTAAGGTCTCGTAGACCTAGATAAGGGACTGTATGTTCGTATTTGAGTATGTATGATTAATGATTAACTTTGTGTCGTGAAATGAATGTGAAATATTTCGGTGATTCAGTAATACCCTTAACTCTAGTCCGGCGGCGGTTACGGGTTAGGGGTGTTACATTTTATTTGTATCAGAGCTACGGTTTAGTCGATTCTCAAACTAACGTAATGCGTGTGAGTCTAGCTATACATGCCATATATGAAATTACAATAGTGTGATGAATCCTGACAGTTATAAATGTGTTTTCACATAGAGATGGATCCCGATCGAGCAGTTGCCGACGATATAGAGAGTAATGCGCCCTCTCCCGCTCAAGGGACAGCGCCAGCCACATTTAGGCCAAATGAAAGTAGTGAAGGAGGAGACGCTAAGCAAGGCTTCTTTCGAATGATAAGTGAGTGGTTTTCGGAGTTCGTTCGAACGTATCCGGCTGTTTCACAACCTCCACCCCCATAAGTACCTGTTGTGCCACAAGTTGTAGATCCGATCCGATTGAATAAACCTCCTGTGGATAAGATTCATAAGTACGGGGCCAAAGAGTTTAGGTCCATATTTGATGACGATGCTGAGCGAGCTGAGTTTTGGCTCGAGAATTCAATTCAGGTATTCGATGAGATGTCGTTGACTCCTGATGAGTGTATTAAATGTGCAGTTTCTTTGTTGAGAGATACAACTTATAACTAGTGGAAGACGTTGACATCTGTGGTTCCAAGAGAAAGAATCACCTGGGATTTCTGTCAAGTTGAGTTTAGAAAGAAGTATATCAGTTAATGATTCATTGATCAGAAATGTAAAGAGTTCTAGAGTTGAGACAGGGCCATATGTCAGTTACGGAATATGAACGGGAGTTTGTGAGACTGAGTCAATATGCGAGAGAATGTGTTTCAATCGAAGCTACTATGTGTAAACGTTTTATAGAAGGGTTGAATGAAGATATTAAGTTGTTGGTTGGATACTTGATATAAACGAATTTGTTGTGTTAGTCGAAAGAGCGTGCAAAGTCAAGGAGCTCAGTAAAGAAAAGAAGAAAGCTGATTCTGAAGCTCGTGATGAAAGAAAAAGATTGATGAGTAAGTTTTCTCAACCTTCAACGAAGAGATTTAGAGATACAAACAACCGATCAAATACTTCATTTAAACATCCGAATAGGAACAGTGCAAGACTAGGTGTTGGTCCGAGAACTCAAGCTCCAATAGAATCAAGTGTTGATAGTGTCAAAAGTAACAAACCTGAGTGTAGACAGTGTGGAAAATGACATGTGGGAGAATGCTGGGGTAAGTAGAAAAATAGAGTTTGCTATAAATGTGGATCACGAGATCACTTTATCCGAGACAGCCTAAAGATGGGTGAGGAAGAAAATTTTCAGAATGTGAGATCGAGTAATGTGACGGCTAGGGGTAGACCACCCAGAAATGCCAGGAATGTGAGTGGAAGCCAGAGAGGGACCACTAATGCAGTAGCGAGATCGGATGCGAGAGCACTTGTCCAAGCTTATGATATACGTGCACGAGAGGAAGCATCATCTCCAGATGTCATAACTGGTACTTTTACTTTATTCGATATAGATGTGATTGCATTAATAGATTCGGGTTCAACTCATTCCTATGTGTGTGTGAATCTAGTATTGAGTAAGACTTTACCTGTTGAGTCTACTAAATTTGTGGTTAGAGCAAGTGTGTCTTGGTGGATAAGGTGTGCAAGAATTGCCCATGGATGTTTCGTGATATATGTTTTTCGGCTAATTTGATGTTGCTACCGTTCGATAAATTTGATATAATTCTGGGTATGAATTAGCCCACTCTACGTAATTCCATTGTGAATTGTAAAAAGAAGAGTATTGAATTGAAAAGTCAGAATGGTGAGATAGTTCAAATGGAATCCAGTGATATGAAAGGATTACCAGCTGTTGTATCCACGATGAAAGCTATAAACTATGTGAGAAAGGGTTGCGAAGCCTATCTAGCATATGTGATTGATACAAAAGTGTTAGAAAAGAAAGTTGAATCTATGCCTATGGTTTGTAAGTTTCCAGATGTGTTTCCTGAAGAACTACCAGGATTACCTCTGAATCGGGAAATTGAATTTGGTATTGAATTGGTGCCGGGGACTACACTTATTTCAAAAGCTCCATATAGAATGGCACCAACGGAATTGAAAGAATTAAAGTTACAGTTGCAAGAGTTGACTGATAGAAGATTTGCACGATCGAGTTTCTCGCCCTGGGGTGCTCCTGTGTTATTTATGAAAAAGAAAGACGGTACTATGAGAATGTGTATTGATTACCGATAGTTGAACAAAGTGACGATAAAGAAAAAATATCCATTACCTCGTATTGATGATTTGTTTGACCAGTTAAAATGAGCTATAGTGTTTCCAAGATAGATTTGAGATCGGGTTACTACCAGTTACGAGTCAAAGAGTCAGACTTACTGAAAACTGCTTTTAGAATGAGGTATGGACATTACGAATTCTTAGTGATGCCTTTTGGATTAACAAATGCTCCTACAGTGTTTATGGATTTAATGAATCGGATATTCAGACCGTATTGGGATCGTTTTGTTGTGGTGTTCATTGATGATATTCTGATTTATTCTTGTGATGAGGTGCAACATGCCGAACATTTGAAAATCGTGTTACAGACTCTGCGTGAGAAACAATTGTATTTAAGTTTAGTAAATGTGAACTTTGGTTGCATGGAGTTGGTTTTCTGGGGCATATCGTGTTAGCTGCGGGAATACGAGTTGATCCGAGTAAGATTTCAGCTATTTTGGAATGGAAGCCTCCGAGAAATGTGTCTGAAGTCCGTAGTTTTCTGGGACTAGCGGGATATTATAGACGGTTTGTGAAAGACTTTTCGATGATTGCGACTCCGTTGACGAAGTTTGTACAGAAAGATGTTAGATTTGAGTGGTCAAAAAAGTGCCAGCAGAGTTTTAAGAAGTTGAAAGCATTGTGAACAGAGGCGCCAGTGTTAGTTCAACCTGAATCGGGTAAAGAATTTATAGTCTACAATGATGCATCATTGAATGGTTTGGGCTGTGTGCTGATGCAAGAAGGCAAAGTCATTGCTTATGCTTCGAGGCAGTTAAAGCCATATGAAAAGAATTATCCGACGCACGACCTTGAATTGGTAGCAATTGTGTTTGCATTGAAGATTTGGCGTCACTACTTATTTGGTGAGAAATGTCATATCTTTACAAATCACAAGAGTTTGAAAGACTTGATGACTCAAAAAGAATTAAATTTGCGACAGAGAATATGGTTAGAATTGTTGAAAGACTACGAGCTTGTGATAGGTTACCACCCGGGTAAAGCTAATGTTGTAGCTGATGCCTTGAGTCGAAAATCATTATTTGATTTGCGAGCTATGAGTACTCAGATAGATCTGTGTGATAATAGTGCAGTTTTGGCCGAGTTAAAAGTAAAGCTGATGTTTGTACATCAGATTTGTGATGCCCAAAAAAGTGATGTTGAAATGATGGCTAAACGAACTCAGTGTGAATCAAATGTTGATTGAGAATTTCGAGTTGATAGTAATGATTGTCTGAGATTTAGAGATCGGATTTGTGTTTCGAGAAATTCAGAGTTGATTCAGATGATTTTGAATGAAGCTCACAATAGTTGTTTGACTGTTCATCCGGGGAGTACGAAAATGTATAATGATTTGAAACAGTTTTATTGGTGGAATGGTATGAAAAGGGGCATCTCTGATTTTGTGTCGAAATGTTTAATCTGTCAGCAAGTTAAAGGTGAACATCAGGTTCCGTCCGATTTGTTACATCCGGTTATGATTCCTGAGTGGAAATAGAAGAGAATTACGATGGACTTTGTGTCGGGGTTGCCTTTATCTTCGGGAAAGAAAGATGCAATCTAGGTGATAGTTGACAGATTGACGAAATCTGCTCATTTTGTTCCGGTGAGAACAGATTATTCACTCGATAGATTGGCTGAATTGTACATTGCTGAGATTGTGAGATTGCACGGGGTGCCACTATCTATAGTGTATGATGGAGATCTGAGATTTACCTCGCGGTTTTGGAAGAAATTGCAAGAGGCTTTGGGCACAAAGTTACATTTTATTGGACTGAGCTGAGTGAGAATAAGATTCACGGGGTTGATTTAATAAAAGAGATGAGTAGAAAGTGAAAGTGATTCGTGATAGTTTGAAAGCGGCCTCAGATCGTCAGAAGTCTTATGCAGACTTGAAATGGAAGGATATCAAATTTGAGATTGGTGAAAAAGTGTTTTAAAAGTGTCTCCGTGGAAAAAGATACTTCAATTTGGCCGAAAAAGCAAGTTGAGTCCGAGGTTCATCGGATCGTATGAGATCATTGAACAAGTTGGGCCAGTTGCTTATAGATTGATGTTGCCACCTGAGTTAGAAAAGATTCATAACGTGTTTCATGTGTCAATGCTTCGACGGTACAGATCTAATCTGTCTCATGTAATTGCTCCTACTGAGGTTGAGATTCAGTCAGACTTGTCGTATAGTGAGGAACCGATAAAAATTTTGGCACAAGAGATCAAAGAGTTGAGAAACAAATAAATTTCCTTAGTGAAAGTGTTGTGGCATAAGCACAGAGTTAAAGAGGCTACGTGGAAGCCTGAAAATATTATGAGAAAGCAATATCCACACCTATTCATTGGTAAGATTTTCGGGGACGAAAATCCCTAAGGGGGGAGAGTTGTAACAATCTAGTTTAGACCCTAGTTGGAATAGTGGTTTGGAGACCACAAATCTGAGGTTGGAATAATATTTTATTGATATTTTTGGTGTTGATTATATGTGATATAGCCTATGTGAAAATTATGTGTGGTAATTTTATCAATTATGTGTCGAATTAAGAGAAAGAACCTAATCGCATAAAGTGTAAAAGATGCGTGCTGATTGCTAAGTGTTTAATTGTTGTTGTTTTGTTAATGTGAAGGCCTTATGAGGCAATTAAACCACTATCTAGTTAGTGGATGGTGGATGGACAAGAATACCAATGGATAGTGGAAATAGATTAATAATAAAAAGGGTAATAAGGTAATTGATGTATTTATGATAATAAAACAAAACAAAAACATTTAGTAGCCATGGTTATAATCTTTTCTTCAATCAAAAATAAGAGAAGAAAAAGAAGGGTTTATAGCTTGTGATATTCGGCCATTATTACTCTTGATTGAGGTATGTTCTTTGATCGATTTTTGATGATTTTTACGTTTTTGAGATCGTTGCTTAGTGCTTTTTCAAACCCATGCTTAAATTTTGTAGATTGATGATGTTTTTGAAATGTGCCATTGATGAACATGTGAGTTCTTGAATGTTTGATGGCGGGAAGTGAAAGCTTAGTGTTGGGTTAACATAGTTTGTATTGGGATTTTTAATGAAATTGAGTATTTTGGGCTTAATTGAGAAAATGAGAAGTTAGAGGACTAAATTGTGAAATAAATGAAATGTGTGCACTTTTATGAGTATAGTGAGAATTCAGCTAGACATGGGTACAAGAAATTTGTGCGTATTTGATGAATTTATGAATTGGGGACTAAAGTGTCGAAATGTGAAAATGTGAGGGTTATTTTATAAAATGCCCTAAATATGTGTGTTTGGACTAAAATGAATGATTTGGTGATTGAATGGATTGAATTTGAATGTGTATAGACCAAGAGAGGAGAGGTTCGGATCGAGATCGAGGCAAAGATAAAGTGCTCGATTAATCGACTGTTTCGATAATTCGACGTCCGAGGTAAGTTCGGACATAATGCATATATTTAGTTATGTTTAATGCTATAAAATGAGTGGTATGATAATATTGAAATATGAATGCTATGTGAGGGCATGAGTTATGTGGCACTAAGTGTGCGTATTTGGAAATGTGACCGAGATGATTAGCATTGTGTGTGCAAAATAATATTAGCTTTGGCTTTGTGGTTGGCACTGTGTGTGCAATACCGATTTAAGATCGGTTTGATATAGATGCACTATGTGTGCGATGCTAATTAAGCTTCGACTAACTATTTGGGCACTAATTGTGTGATTGAATCGGAGAAGATACGGAAGTTGGTTGAAATGGAATAGTGAGTATTGAGTAGCAAATGTAATTGACAACTAAGTGTTGATTAAGGTGCGTTCGGAACCATTGTGGTTGATGAATCTATGAATGAGATTATGAAACGTTAAATGAGCTTATTAGTTTTGGATGGTACAATATATATATGTGTGTGTGTGTGTGAAATAATCTATGTGATGGTTTGTTTTGATTTAAATGTGTTATGTTACGAACTTACTAAGCTTTGGAAAGCTTACTGTGTGATTGTTTTTCTGTTTTGCAGTGCCAGTAAAGCTAGCTTGGATCCGAGAATCGTCAGCATCTCTATCACACTATCGGCAATCTATTTTGGTACTTTGGAAAGATGTATATAGTTGAAATATGGCATGTATAGGCTAGAAGTTAAGATATATCTTGAAATGTTTAATCCTTGCCATGTGAGTTGGCTTGGAAGTTGAATGATGTAGAATTGATGAATAAGCTATGAATGTGGTAAATTTCATGACCTTGTTGATTATGAAAAATGTGATTTGAAGATGAATTTTTGGTATGGATTATATGATGCTTGAAATTCATATGCTTTGAAATGTGTAATTGTCACATTGAATGGACTTAGTTGTGATGATATTGAGCATGGAAGTAGGTGGAAATGTTGATGGTTATTGAGTGCATGAAATGGTATATTTGAGCGCATTTAAAAGCATGAATTAGCATTGTTTTGAAGCTTGTTGGTAAACCCTTGTGTGGGTGGCAAATTGGCCTCCCAAATGGCCTGTTTTGCCTACACGGTTACGCCACACAGGCGTGCCTAATGACCGTGGGATAAAGTTAGTAGCTAGCCCAAGTATGCATGGCCACGGCACACGGACGTGCCTAGTAGCCGTGTGAATATGTCAGTATATTGCCTAAGAGTACACGGCCTTAGCACACGGGCGTGCCAGTGGCCGTGTGGAGAAGTGAGAATACATGCTCTGTTTTGGCACGGTCTAGACACATGGGTGTGTCTGGTGATCATGTGAGGCACACGGCCTAATTGCACGGGCGTGTGACCTCAACAATATTGAAGAATATTTGAAATTTTGAAAACTTTCATTAGTGTTCGGTTTAGTCCCAACCCCTTTCTAATATGTGTTTAAGGTCTCGTAGACCTAGATAAGGGACTGTATGTTCGTATTTGAGTATGTATGATTGATGATTAACTTTGTGTCGTGAAATGAATGTGAAATGTTCTGGTGATTCGGTAATGCCTCTTAACCCTAGTCTGGCGAAAGTTACGGGTTAGGGGTGTTAGAACTTTGGCTTTCAAATATGACATAACACAAGATGACCAAGTTCCTATACATGCCATACTCAAAATAAATCAACTTAACTATACCAAAAGAATGATTGAGAGTGTGATCCGAGCTCCGACGTTCTACGATCCCCGAGATAGCTTGGCAAAACTACAAGGAAAAAAGAAAATAGAGGGGGTAAGCATATAGCTTAGTAAGTTTGCATGAATTAAAATAGCAACATAAGTACTCATGGTAAAATCCATTCATCTCATAGAACAATAACAACACAAGTTCTTAAGTACTCTGACATACTTACTCATGACAGATCACATTACGGTTTCATAACTTGTATTTTACTCATGGTACCTGTATCACTTCGTCACATAATTTAGTACTTATGCTAACTTGAACATAAACTCAAACCTTAAATTTAACTCTTAACTCGTTGAACTATTTGGAATATTGGAGGATACTCAATCTCATCATACATGTATCACGATGCCAATGCCATATCCAAGATATGGTCTTACATGGGATCACCTCTTGATGCTGATGCCATATCCCAAATATAGTCTTACACAAGGTCTCTTAGCTCGATACAGATGCCATATCCCAGACATGGTCTTATACGAGATAGTATATAGATGTCGATACCATGTCCCAGACATGGTCTTACACGAGATCTTCCTGGGGTGCTGAGGCTATGTCCCAGACATGGTCTTACACGTGAGCTTCCTTTTTTGGTGCAGATGCCATGTCCCAGACATTGTCTTATACGGGACCTTCCTTATCTCATGTTGTGACATAGGTATCCTCGTTATTCCGAATCTTCAAACCAGACTTCAACTTAATATATTCTCTTCATTTTCTCATCGAGGTTTCATTAATCGATTTTCATGATATGATATTCATTATCATAACATCAAGAAATTTAAAGTATAAAAATGTTATGAAACTTTAATTTCACACAAACTTACCTCGGTACTCAAAGTGTGTGTAGGTATTCAATTTAATCCACAACTTTGTTCTTGCCTCGGTTTCGATCCGGGCTTCGTGTTTCTTGATAATCAAGCTTGAAAGATGAACAAACCTTAGATATGGAGAGCTTGAAATTTTCGGCCCTAGCTTGAAGAAGATGAGCAAATTTTACTTCGTTTTTCCCTTTTTAATCTTTTATTAACCAATGACTATAATGCCTTTAAGTCCCTTTCTTGAGATTTTTCCTTCCCATGTCAATTTTTGTCCATCTAAAAATATAATGGTCTAATTGCTAAATAAGGACCTCTAATAATTTTTATGATGCTATTTCATACTTAAATATTCTAGAATCTCATATTTTCTAGTCTTTACAATTTAGTCCTAATGGACAAATTGTTCACTAATTAATAAAATTTCTTTATGAAATTTCCACACAATCATGCAAACACCTCATAAGCCTCATAAAAATCATAAAACACATATGTCTACTTCGGATTTGTGGTCTCAAAACCACTATTCTGACTAGGCCCTAAATTGGGCTGTTACAATTCTCCCCAATTAGGGATTTTCATCGCTGAAAATCTTACCAGTAAAAAGGTTTGGATACTGGTTTTTCATGGCCTCCTCGGGCTCCCATGTAGCCTCTTCTACCCCATGTATTTTCCATTGTAATTTCACAAGGGCTATACTTTTATTTCTCAACTGTTTGACTTCTCGTGCCAAAATCTTAATTGGTTCTTCGCCATAAGTCATGTTGGGTTGAATTTCAACCTCTGTCGGTGTGATAACATGCGAAGGATCTGATCGATAACGACGTAACATAGATACATGAAATACATCTTGAATCTTTTCCAATTCAGACAGTAAAGCCAAAAGGTAAGCTACCGGCCCTATCTTTTTTGTAATCTCGTAAGGTCCGATAAAACGCAGACTCAATTTGCCTTTTCGGCCAAATATGAGAACTTTCTTCCATGGTGACACTTTTAAGAACACCTTATCACCAACTTGAAATTCGATCTCTTTTCGTTCCAAGTCCGAGTAGGATTTTTGCCTATCAAAAGTAGCTTTTAAACAATCACGGATTATCTTTACCTTCTCTTCAGTTTCTCTAACCAGATCAACCCCGTGAATATGATTTTCCTTAAGTTTAGTCCAATATAAAGACATTCGACACTTACGCCTACACAAAGCCTCATAAGGTGCCATTTTCAAGCTCGACTGGAAACTGTTATGGTAGGTAAACTCTACCAACGGTAAATGCTTTTCCCGGCTACCCTGAAACTCAAGAGCACAACATTGGAGCATATCCTCAAGTATCTGCATTAATCTCTCCGACTGTCCGTCAGTTTGTGGGTGAAAAGCCTTACTAAAACTCAACTTTGTGCCTAAAGCTTCTTGCAACTTTTTCCAAAATCGGGACGTGAACCTCGGATCTCTATCCGATATAATCGACAAAGGCACTCCATGTAGTCTTACAATCTCTAAAACATACAAGTTTGCCAACTTATCAAGTGAATAATCTACGCATACAGGTATGAAATGGGTTGACTTCGTGAGTCTATCTACCACGACCCATACGGCATCTTTCTTGCTCGTTGTCAACGGCAAATTTGTTACAAAATCCATAGTGTCACTGTCCCATTTCTACTCGGGAATGATAATAGGTTGAAGCAAACCCGAAGTTACTTGGTGTTCAGCTTTCACTTGTTGACAAATCAAGCATCTTGATACAAACTTAGAAATATCTTTCTTCATACTCGGCCACTAATACAATTTCTTCAAATCATTTTACATTTTTGTGCTATCCGGATGTACAGATAGACATCTGCTATGTGCCTCGTGTAAAATCTTTCGAATAAGCTCATCATTCCTCGATACATAGAATCTGTCTCTGAACATCAAACATCCATCAGAATTAATCCGAAAGTCGAACTCAACACCCGACTTGCACTGAACTCTTTTGGCTTGCAAGTCATTGTCATCTTTTTAAGCCTCATAAATCTCTTGAAAAAACATCGGCCTAGCCTCAACTCAGCTAGAATGGAACCATCATGTAACAAATTCACCCGTGTATTCATAACCTTCAATGCAAATAGGGATTTTCTACTCAAAGCATCAGCGACTACATTCGCCTTTCTGGGGTGGTAGTCAATCACTAACTCATCATCCTTTATCAACTCTAGCCATCTTCGTTGCCTTAAGTTCAATTCCTTTTGAGTCATCAAGTACTTTAGGCTTTTATGATCGGTGAATATCCGACATCTTTCACCATACAAATGGTGTCTCCATATCTTCAATGCAAACACAATGGTAGCCAACTCTAAATCATGTGTTGGGTAATTCTTCTCGCGTGGCTCTAACTGTCTAGAAGCATATGTTATCACCTTGACCTCTTGCATAAGCACACAGCCCAATCCATTCAAGGATGCATCACTATAAATTACAAATTCTTTTCCCAGTTCAGGTTGCACTAGAACTGGAGCCTTAGTCAACAATGCCTTTAGTTTCTCAAAACTCTGTTGGTACTTTTCTATCCATTCAAACTTCACATCTTTTTGTAACAATCCTGTCATTGGAATCACTATCATGGAAAATCCCTTGACAAACCGTCTGTAATAGCCAGCTAGGCCCAGAAAACTTCTAACCTCTGATACATTCTTTGGTAGTTTCTAATCAACAATAGCTGAAATCTTACTTGGGTCGACTCAGATTCCATCTCCCGAGACAATGTGCCCCAAAAATCCAACCTTTTTGAGCCAAAACTCACTTTTGCTAAACTTGGCATACGACTAATTATCTCGTAAGATCTGTAAAACTGTCCTCAAGGGCTCGGCATGCTCATTCTCAGCACGAGAATATATCAGTATATCATCAATAAAAACCACGACAAATTTATCCAAGTATGGCTGAAAGATACGGTTCATTAAATCCATAAACACAGTAGGAGCATTTGTTAAACTGAAAGGCATGACTAAAAATTCATAATGCCCATACCTTGTCTGAAATGTAGTTTTCGGCACGTCTGAATCTTTCACTCTGAACTGGTAATATCCAGACCTCAAATCTATCTTAGAAAACATAGTGGCTCCCTTCAATTGATCAAACAAATCGTCGATCCTTGGCAATGGGTACTTGTTCTTCACGGTTACCTTATAAGTTGCCAATAATCTATACATAATCTCATGGAACCATCTTTCTTTTTCACAAATAATACTGGAGCACCCCATGGAGAATAATTTGGTCTTGCAAAACCTTTTTCCGTCAACTCCTGCAATTGTGCCTTCAATTCCTTCAAGTCAGTTGGAGCCATTCTGTAAGGAGCAATCAATATAGGTGCAGTACCAGGAGCTAACTCAATGCCAAACTCAACCTCTCTAACCGGAGGCAACCATGGCAATTCTTCTGGGAATACATCTAGATACTTACATACTATCGACACTAATTCAATTCTTAACTCAATCTCTTTAGCGTTCATAAAAAAAGTAAGATATGCTTTATATCCCTTTCTTACATACCTCTGGGCAGTCATATGAGAAATCACTATAGGCGATCGGTCCTGTTCATCTAATTCAACACGAAGAGTGTCCCCATTTCCATATCTCAATTCAATGTATTTTTTTTCACAATTTACTATCACATCATGAGTGGTTAACTAGTCTATACCAAGAATTATATCGAATTCATCAAATGGCTCTAGCATGAGATTTGCCTTAAAATAATGACCTCTAATCATCAATGGGCAATCCTTGCATACCTTATCAACTAATACACTTTTGCCTAACGGATTGGACATTTTTATCACAAACTCTGTAGACTCTACAGGCATGCTTATACTAGATACTAGTTTCATGAAAATATATGAGTGGGTAGATCCTAGATCAATTAAAGCAACAACATTAGTATCATAGAAAGAAAATGTACTCGTAATTACATCAGTGAATGATGCCTCTTCGCGAGCGCGAATGGAATAAGTCCTCGCAGGCGCTCTACCCTCAGATCTTGCAACCTGCTCTCTGGGTGTACTCTTACTACTCGTTCCACTTCCCAGATTTCTTTTTTGTCTCCCTCTAGTAGTGCTTCCTGATCTTGCTCTATGAATTTTCTCTTTTTCAACCATTTTTGGGCATTCTCTAATAAAATGATCTTGGGAACCACACTTAAAATAGGCCCTCTCATGCGCTCGGCACTCACCGGGGTGACGTCTGCCACACTATGGGCATTTTGATCTATTAGGTCGAGTGTTGCCAACACTAGCAACTGAAGTGGTCTCTGCTTTAGACCCAGAGTACTTCTATTCGAAAATCCAGCTGAAGTAGCTGATCGGGTAGGGAAATCTCTTGACTTCTTGGAGGAGGATTGAAACGACTTGTTCAGTTGTCTTTTTCTTGAGTCACGAAACTCCATTTTACCTTTTCTTTTCTCTTTAACCAACTCCTCGATTTCACAAGCCCAATCCACTAATACAACAAATTCCTTCAATTCGAGAACACCAACAAATAACCGAATATCTTCATTTAACCCATCCTCAAACCATTTACACATAATAGCTTCAGTGGACATACACTCTCGAACGTATTTGCTGAGCCTTACAAACTCACGCTCATACTCAGTTACTGTCATCTTACTTTGCTTCAGTTCAAGGAATTCCTTTCTTTTCTGGTCAATAAACCTCTGGCTAATATACTTCTTCCAGAACTCTTCTTGGAAAAACTCCCATGTGATCCTTTCCCTTGTACAACCGACACAAGGGTGTTCCACCACTAATAAGCAGAATCTCTCAAAAGAGACACCACACACTTCATATAGTCTTCAGGTGTGCGATATAACTCATCAAATATCCTGATGGTATTTTCAAGCCAGAATTCTGCTATTTCCGGATCATCGTCTTTATTAGCCCAGAATTCCTTAACTCCTTGCTTTCGGATTCTATCAACCAAAGGCTTTTCTCTTCTTACCACTTCTACCACTTTGGGAGCTACTGGGGTAGGTTGAGGAATAGGCGAGGGTGGAGGGGGTTGTGCATTTGGGTTCGTACGGACGAACTCCATATACCATGCATTCATCATGTGGAGAAAAGCTTCCCTAGCCTCTTCTCCTCCTCTCTGACTCACGATCGTTGGTCTATTCTCATTTTTATTCGGCACCGTCCCTTCAGCGGGAGCCGGCGCGTTACTTTCTACATCGTTCGCTACAGCTCTTTCGGGATCCATTTACTAAAACACAATTTAAATCGTCAAGAGTCGTCACACTATCATAATGTAAATACTCATGTGTATGGCATGTATAGCTAGACTCAAGCTTATGCTACGTTAGTTCGAGAATCGACTAAATTGTAGCTCTGATACCACTAAATGTAACACCCCTTACCCGTGTCCGATGCCGGGACAGGATACGAGGCATTACCGGACTTAACTTGCTTAAACATACATTATCATGCTATAAAATTTCAATTCAAACTTAAAACTTTTCATTCATACTCACAACATCCTTATTATAGGCCTACGAGGCCCTAAACATACTTACGGAGTGTCTCAGAATTAAACCAAAAACTTTTTTTCACTTAGAAAATTTTTGTCTAAATAGGGGCCACACGCCCGTGTGAAATGGAACACGCCCGTGTGGGCAGGCCTTGTGGTCACATGCGCCCATGTTCCTAGTTCATGTGGAATTTATTTTCCATTTGGAACCTACAGGGATTTGCACACGGCCGGACACACGCACGTTTCAGTCGCCCGTGACCCTCAAACAGCCTAGAAACGCCCGTGTCCTCACTCATGTGTGAAAAACCTGGGAATTCTCGCAATTTGATATAGGGGACACATGGCTTATCAACACACCTATGGGGTTGATCGTGTGTTGCACACGGCCTAGACACACGCCCGTGTAGACAATTAGAAGGCTATTTTCCAAGCCAATTGCCACCCTGAAACATAAACACACATATACTAACACAAGCAACACATAACATGGCAATAATAAACTATGAAGAGCCACTAATCATTATCCATACACTTCACAATTTACTCCATCATTTGCATGAACTTTCACTTCATAAAGCTCATCATCATTAAAATATGAAGCTTGACAAATATTGGCCAATTCCCAATGGCCATTTACAAAATGAGTGTATAATATTAGTAGCCAACACTTTGGCATTCAAATATGACATAACACAAGATGGCCAAGTTCCTATACATGCCATACTCAAAATAAATCAACTTTACTATACCAAAAGAATGATTGATAGTGTGATCCGAGCTCCGACGTTCTATGATCCTCGAGCTGGCTTGGCGAAACTACAAGGAAAAGGGAAAATAGAGGGGTAAACATATAGCTTAGTAAGTTTGCATGAATTAAAATAGCAACATAAGTACTCATGGTAAAATCCATTCATCTTATAGAACAATAGCAACCCAAGTTCTAAAGTACTTTGACATACGTACTCATCACTTATCACATTACGGTTTCATAACTTGTATTTTACTCATGGTACCTGTATCACTTCATCACATAATTTAGTACTTATGCTATCTTGAACATAAACTCGACCCATTAACATTCTTAACTTAAATGTAACTCTTGGCTTGTTGAATTATTCGAAATGTTGGAGGATACTCAATCTCATCATACATGTATCACGATGCCAATGCCATATCCAAGATATGGTCTTACATGGGATCACCTCTTGATGCCGATGCCATATGCAAGATATGGTCTTACACGGGTCCCTTAACTCAATGTCGGTGCCATGTCCCAGACATGGTCTTATACGAGATCATATATATATGTCGATGCCTTGTCCCAGACATGGTCTTACACGGGACCTTCCTTATTCGGTGCCGATGCCATGTCCCAGACATGGTCTTATACAGGACCTTCCTTATTCATTACCGATGCCATGTCCCAGACATCGTCTTATATGGGACCTTCTTTATCTCATGTTGTGACATAGGTATTCTCATTATTCTGAATCTTCAAATGAGACTTCAACTTAATATATTCTCTTTATTTTCTCATCGAGACTTCATTAATCAATTTTCATGATATGATATTCATTATCATAACATCAAGCAATTTAAAGTATAAAAACATTATGAAACTTTAATTTCACACAAACTTACCTCGGTACTCAAAGTGTGTGTAGGTATTCCATTTAATCCACAACCTTGTTCTTGCCTCGGCTTCAGTCTGGGCTTCGTGTTTCTTGATAATCAAGCTTGAAAGATAAACAAACCCTAGCTATGGAGAGCTTGAAATTTTTGGCCCTAGCTTGAAGAAGATGAGCAAATTTTGCTTCATTTTTCCCTTTATAATCTTTTATTAATCAAATGACTAAAATGCCTTTAAGTCCCTTTCTTGAGATTTTTCCTTCCCATGTCTATTTTTGTCCATCTTAACATATAATGGTATAATTGCTAAATAAGGACCTCTAATAATTTTTTTGATGCTATTTCATACTTAAATATTCTAGAATATCATATTTTCTAATCTTCGCAATTTAGTCCTAATGGACAAATTGTTCACTAATTAATAAAATTTCTTCATGAAATTTCCACAGAATCATGCAGACACCTCATAAGCCTCATAAAAAATCATAAAACACATAGTTCTACTTCAAATTTATGGTCTCGCAACCACTATTCGATTAGGCCCTAAATCAGGCTGTTACACAACGTCACTAGTTTGATTTTAATTTTTGCACTCAGAAAGAATAATTAGGAAATTTTTAGGTTATATATACGATCTTTAATTTATTCAACTAACTAATTTTTCCATTACTCATCTATTTTTCTTAAGAAGACCTTAGTGGATATCTTGAATCAAAACTACAGCTAAATGAGACTGATCAATAGGAGAATGGAGGATTTCAATTATATGTGGTTACGCGAAGACTTAGATTATGATGTCGATATTTACGAAAAAGGATTCCATGAGGATTGAGAGATACATGAGAACCAAAAATTATTAATGGTTGAATTAAGCCAACTTCGAGGAGAAACCCTAGTTCTTTCCCAAGACGATAATGACCACATTGATATACCCTCAAGAAGGAATCAAAAATTGTCAAATCCAGAACTGAGAAAATGAGAGAATGCCCTATAAATGCTTGTGAAGAAAATGAAATACTAGACTACTATCCATCTCAGCAAACAAAAGAACATCCATCTCAATTGAAGGAAACTGCAGCAAGAGAAGATATAGAGCTAGTAGGGGAAATGATTAGTGAACAGATGAATCAGATGAATCAGATAGCAATCTCGATTCCTTCCAATAAGACTCAAGCATGATCGTTGTTTTATGCGATGTCAAAGTCTTAAAATTTATATAAAGAATGATCGATCCTGGAACCTAACTATGATAACGACATGAGGCAAGCGCACCTATCGAATAGTAGTATGGTTAAGGCAAGACCAGATTGTCGAACCCAAAAGAACTAAAAGTACTAATGCTAACTTTCTTTTTATTATCTAGCCTAAAATAAAGGGAATTTGTTGTTTAATCTAAATTAACTAACTACTAAGCTAAAGACTCTAAGACAAAGAAGAATGAAATTGGGGAAAATACTTGTGAGAGAAAACCAATTGACTAAAACAATACCCTAGGAAGAATCCATCTAGACTTCACTTGTTATCTAACTCTGAACCAGACGATTTATTCACTTGACTTGATCTGTAGGATTCCCTAACGTATACTAATCCCTCTCTCGAGGCAACTAACGTCTAACCCTAGGTTGATTAATTGAAATTTCTTTCTAATTACAACCCCTAGAATTGCATTAACTCGATCTATGGACTCCCATATTAGGTTTGACCCTAATCCGGTAGATTTTCGTCACCCTATCTCTAGGCGCGCGAGCAACACCACATAACTATGCTGGATCTACTCTTAGGTAGAGATTTTGCTCCTCCACCTAAGCGCATCATACTTGAATTAATATCTCGAAAATATCAACACAAGAATTAAGAACACATAATTAAGAACAAGTCAAATATTTATCATATAGTTCAGCAAACGATAACAAGATTCATCTTAGGTTTCATCCCCCTTAGGTATCTAAGGGTTTAGTTCATAATAATAAAAGAATACATCTTAGAAGAAAAGATAAAACAAAACATAAGAAAAACCCTAAAACTCCCTGAAGGAATTGAAGGAGAGATCCTCTGTCTTGAGTATAACTCTGGCTTCTTGAGATGAATCAACTGGCTTTCTTTGAGTGAATCCCACAATTCTGGCCTCTCTGGCTCGGCTCCTTGGCCTCGCTGGACCCCCCAACTAGACTCCTCATTTAAGTTGCCCCCTATGGTGTTTATATAGTCTTTGGAATGTGTTTCTTTGCCTCCAAGTATCCTATTCTGAGTGTAATTCCTCTTATTCACGTCAGGGACACGCCCATGTCACACGCCTGTGTGAATTGTGGCCAGGCCGTGTTCGAGTTTGTTGAATGAGGCACAGCCGTGTGGACTTGGGCCCAGGCCGTGTTGATTTCGTGGTATGGCCCATTTACTCTATTTTGGGCTCGTTTCTCATTCTTTTCATCCTCCGGTGCTTTCCTGAGTATAAAACATGAAATTAAAGGATTAAGAGCACCAAATTACATAATTCAAGTGATAAATCATCCAAAAGCATGCTAAATGTGGGCCTAAAATATGTTACTATTATGGTTTATCAAAGCACAAGAGCAATATAACACAAATCCACCAATAGACACATTAATGTTCATAGCTAACTTAGTGGAAGAATGTCTGTCGATTCAAGAAGTCACTGAGAAAAATATAGAGAAACTAATTGTTCCTGATGATAAGCCTGAATTGACTATCCTCTACATGACCTTAGTTCTAAGCTAGGCACCCTAGAAATTTGATGGTCTAGGAATTTTCTGGATGCTGAATAAAATTGGAAAAATATATATAAATAGGACTTATAACCATATAACAAGCCTCAATCTAGCTGAACAACTGACGAGCATAGGCATCGAGCTATGAGCACCACAAAATGTTCGGTGCTCACAAGTATCATTCCAGAGAATTAGTTGCAACCACATGGATAAAATTAGAAGCCCGCAAAGTCAGAATCCAAGTGACATAATGCAAAATTCTTTGCCAACCCTTTTGTTAGTCATATTAAATAGTACTCCTAAAAAGCCATTCTTGGTCGATGAGATGGACAGGAACACAACGAGTGACAAATATGAGCCATAGTTTTCAAACTTCTTACGAAGCAAGAACGCTAAGCGCAAACTAAAGTGGCTTTATGGTTATGTAGTTCTTCAAACAATTAATAGATGATTTGTAAAAAGAATTGTCGATGCTTAAGGTGAATTGACAAGGCAATTCTAGAGTGAGAGACAATCACAGACCAATAGAATGGCACGATGGGTGTTGGACAAATACAATCAGAGATAATTTACAGGGAACACCTAGTTGTATATTGATCGAGCTGATGGATGAGTCCGAAAACAAGACCTAATATTTATTTTTATGTAAAAGTTCTTACTAACTATACAAAATTTTATATTTTTCTAACCAATTAATTCAAATATTACAGGTAGATCAAAGATAGGGATACAAGACACTTGAATGCATTCTGAAGATCAAAAATTTGGGAAACAATATCAACGTCGTGACACAGACATTTCATGTCGCAACACCATGGGCAGTAGCGAAGAATTAAAAAAATCATATCGACATCGTAACACCACTATCCTACGTCTCGACTCTCCTAAAAATTTCAAATATGTAGGGTGATTCACGACGACATGAGTAATCTGCTAGGGATGTCATGACACAGTACCATTGTGTCTCGACATCGCTGCAGTTTTAGTTTTAAGCATAAAAGTTGTAATAGCCCATTTTTCAATGGTGACGGAACAGTGGTTTTGAGACCATGAATTTTTGTTGTGTCGACTTGTAAATAGTATTTATAGAATGTTTATAGAGTCATTAGGGTCGTATTAAAATTTGGTTAATAAATTTGAACTTTTAGATAGCTAATTAAAGAAAAAGGGCTAAATTGAAAAAGGTGCAAAACATAGTAAGTATTGCATTTAGGTGATCAAATAACTTAATTAATAGATGAGAAAGGACTTAAGTAGCAATTATGCCTTAGTTAACGTGGTGGGATGACATTTTGTTTGAAAATGATAATTTTGTAATTTAATGGAAAATTAAAACAAATTAAAGAAAGATTAAAACATTTTTATCTTCATTTCTTCTTCTCCAATTGACTGAACACCATAACTAGAGAGAAAGGTTTCGGTTTTGATTGTGCCGTTGCATGTAAGTGAATTCGATATCTATTTCTTGTAATTTTTATGTTTTTGAGATCGTTGCAACTAGGTCCAGCTAGCTCGTACCTTCTTTTTTTAATCTGTTAAAAATTTTAGAAGTTGCCATTGATGAATCTTGAATGTTTTTTTTTTTATGATAACTATGTATTTGAAGATTTGATTATGGTATTCGGTAGTTTTGTGAGGTGATTTTTGTTAGATTTTGATTTATGGAATAAATTGTGCAAATGTCAAACTTTCAAGGTTTGATGATGAATTTGATGTTTAGTAGGGAATGTTTAAGGGACTAGAATATTCGGCTGTAATTTGATCCCTAGAAAATGGTCAATTGGATTATTTTTGGGTTTAAGGACTAAATTATAAAAGTGGTAAAAGTTAAGGGCAATTATGTAATTGTAGAAAACTAAAGGGTATAAAATGCAAAGTAAATTATAATATGAAATGTAAGCTAATAATTGGGAATTTATATTTTAGATCAAGACCCCGTTGATTTACGTGGAAAAGGAAAAATAGCAGAACAGTCCCTAAACTTCTGCAACTATTACAACTTAGTCCAAATAAGTTCGTACAGTTTATAATTTGACATCTATATGAAATGTTTGATGATATAAATGATATAATAGATATAATTGTTGATAGATGATGTAAAGTTATTTGAGAAATGTTATTGAATTTTAATACTTGGATCGGATGAACGAGGGATAGAGTGCAATCGAATGACGGCGTGTTATGCGGAGGATTTGAGTGGAGATTGATGTGGTGTGATATATACATTTTTCTCGAGCAGGCCATTATACTCCCTATTTTGCATGTTTTCGGTTGGACTAGCTTTTAGGAGTAATTGGCATGTTATCGAGTGGATTAGCTCTTATGAGCATTTGGCGTGTTATAGGGTGGATTAGCTCTTACAAGAGATTGGCCTGCTTCAAAAGGATGATGATTTTAGTACAAGTTTATGGTATGTGTTATTGAAATGTTGTGATTTGAGGTGCCTATGTTAGGCATATTGGTTGAATGCTAAATTGTGTGAATTGTCATGCTATGGGTGATAGTCCGTATTTTTTTTATAATTGTGTATATCTGTGGTACCAATAGGGTAAATTGGTTAGGCATTTAGGATGGTTGGTTTAGTATGTTTTAATCTCGTCTAATGCCATTTTGAATAGGTTTAATGGCTAGTAAATAGATTACTTAGGATCCAAGTAAGATTGAAATAGTAAACTTGTCCTTTAAGGTTCATTTGGTGCACATTGCCTGGGACACACCCATGTCATTTGGCCATGTGCCACACATGGTTTGAGGCACGACTATGTGTTTTAACTCAGTGTGTTACACAGTTTTACACATGGCCTATGACACGACCATGTGCCACAAGTCAAAGAGTCACATGGTCTGGCACACAGCCTACGACACGGCTGTGTGGCCCAACTCAGTGAGTTACACAGGCAGGGACACGAGTCGAGACATGGCTGTGTGTCCCTATTTTGAAAGTTACACAGCCTATGGCATTCCACACGACCTGGCCACACAGCCATGTGGCCCCTGTTTTGGAAACTTTTCAACTTTTCTTAAAACTATTGATTTGTTTCAGTTTAGTCCCGGATCACTGATAACCTATTTTAAAGGCGTCAAAGGCTCAATTTAGGGACAAACTGCATGTGATTAGTTGGTTTTTATTAAGGTTAATCATTTTAATGCTATGATGTTAAATGATTTCTAATTGATCGGTAATGCTACGTAACCTTAATTCGGTGACAGATACAGGTTATAAGTGTTACATTTAGTGGTATCAGAGTTATGGTTTAGTCGTTCTCAGATTGAACGTAGCGTGTGAAATGTCTAGAATTACATGCCATATAAACATGTGATAGTGTGACGTGTTTGATCTGATCTAACTTTTGTTTTTCTTATAGATTGTAAAGATATCATACGGATCTGATCGTGCTGATAATAAAGAGGTTAATAGTAATATATCGACCTCAGAAAAAGGGACAAGTAGTAATATTCGAATTCCACAGTGCTTGAACATGAACTTAAAAACATGTTTTTTGGGTTTATGAACCAGTGGTTCAATGAATTTATGAAAATGAATGTTGCGGCTCAATGACCTCCACCCTTGTTATACCTCATGTTGAACCTCCACCTCCTCTTGTGAATGAATCTAGTCTACGTATACCAATTGAAAAGCTTAGGAAGTATGATGCTGAAGAGGTCTGGGGTAGGTCGGAAGATGATTCTGTCAAAGATGGGTATTGGCTTCAGAGTATCTTCCGAGTTTTCAAAGAAATGGCTTGCCCTCCTAATGATTTTCTTAGATGTGTCGTTTCACTGTTAAAAGAAGAAGCGTACAGTTGGTGGACTATGTTGGTAGTTGTGGTACCGAGAGAGAAAATTTCCTGGGATTTCTTTCAAATCGGGTTAAAAAGAAATATGTCGAAAAACGATATCTGCTCAAGAAAAAGAGAGAATTTCTTGAACTAAGGCAAGGAAATAAGTTAGTGGTTGAGTACGAGAGAGAGTTTGTGTATCTCAGTAAATATGCTCGAGAAATTGTGCCTACTGAAGAAGAAATGTGTATTCTATTTGAAGATGGGATAAATAATGAAATTAGAATGATGATCGGAGGTAACGAAATTTGAGAGTTTGTTGTTTTATCTGATCGTGCATAGAAAATGGAAGAATTGTACAACCGTAAGATACAATGGGATAGACAGATTTGAGAGTTTAACAAGAGAAGTTCTTCTAGGTCGTTTTCTTTATCACCAGCAAAGAAGAATAGAGAAAACCTTAGTCGAGCTACTTTAGCATCTGAGCACCCGAACAAAAATAAATAAGTTCAGCATGATTTTAAAACTCCTACAAAACTAGCTGATAGTGTGTGAAGTGTACAAAAAGCTCTGAAGCCTAGTTGTAAACATTGCAGAAAGTTTCATTTTGCCGAGTGCAGAGCTAAATTAAGGGCATGTTAGAGATGCGGATAAATTGATCACTTCCTTCGAAATTGTTCCAAATAGTTAAAGGAAAATGAAGAACAGAACAAAAAGCAAATGTCTACATCTCAGAAAGGTAGATGTCCAGGCCAGAACAGCACTACTGAGACTCCTCGCACGGGAGCAAAAGATACAGTTGTATGGTCAGAGACTAGAGCACTTGCTCGAACATATGTCATCTGAGCCAGAGAGGAAGCTACTGCACCTGATGTGATTGCTGGTACATTTTATCTCTTTAATGTTACTGTGTATGCACTGATTGACCCTGGGTCAACTCATTCCTATATTTGCACTACATTAGTAATGGAAAAGAAACTACCTGTTGAATCAACTGAATATGATATTCAAGTTACTAATCCACTAGGTCAGAGTGTGATAGTTAACTTAGTTTGTTGTAAATGTCCATTGAAAATTAGAGGTTGTGAATTCCCTACAGATTTGATGTTATTACCCTTTTGGAATTTGATGTTATTATGGGTATGGATTGGATATCGCTACACGATGCTGTGGTAAATTGTAGACATAAATGGATTGATTTGAAATGCCAGACAGGAGAGATGATTTCAGTTGAATCTGACAGCTACCTGAAGGCTATAAATAGGCTTCTTTGGCACATCTTATGGGCATCATTCCATTAACCTAGATTCTCTTTAGATTTTCTTTCTTAGGCTCATCATTCCTTTGGCACATCTTTTTTCTTTCTTAGGTTTTTCAGAGTTTAGTTGCTTTCTTTCAAGAGGTCTGATATGTAAAGATGATTAACTTTTAGGGATTTGTTTTACTATTTATATATATCAGGCTTTTCATAAAATTTTCACATCAATCCATTCAACATGTTTTATTATTCCATCTATTCCATGTTATTTATAAAAGCCATAAGGAACTAATCCTTCTATGGGGGATTAGCGAGTGGAGGCATGATCTATTAACTATTTTGTAGGGCTACTCAACTAACCAGCTGTTTGGGAAAGGAAGAGTATGAAACATACCCTATGCCTAACAACCTTGGAAAGTCATCATGGTGGAAATTAACCCAAAACTGGTATTGCCCATCCGCGAACACCTTCACCCCAAGCTAGTTTGGACTGTGAGGTCGAAAGATAAGTAATCCTTGTTGACTCCTTAAATTAGTGAAAGATTGGAAGATCCTACTAGGGTAGCGACTAGTTGGTTGGTGAGGAACCCGAAAAGGCAGTTGATTAGGATTGGTGAAACAATCTAATCACCCATCATCAGATTTGATTCTTCTACTTTTTTTATCTCTTGAAATTTTGTTTTCTTTTATGTTATTATTATGACTATAAAAATCCCTAAAATCTCTTACTTGCATTTTCATACTATAACTTGATTAAAGTATTAATTAGATCTTTTGGTGTGTAGGTTAAAATTGATTTAGCCTTCACCTTCCTTAGGTACGATCCTCGGAGTACTCACCCACTACATTGTAAAACTATATTATAACTAGACCCATCTAGTTGCGAATATAACCTCGTAATTCTATATTTTAAAGCAGTGTAACCCTGCTTAGTACTTATTCACACTATGGACCCATCGTTTTGGATAAAACCATAGTCTAATGTTGATTTCCTTGAATTCCAATGTAACACCCCTTACCTGTATTCAACACCAGAACTGGGTAGGAGGCATTACTGGACTTAACACACTTTAACATACAAC
This sequence comes from Gossypium bickii, assembly GCA_025503065.1. Classification (NCBI taxonomy): domain Eukaryota; kingdom Viridiplantae; phylum Streptophyta; class Magnoliopsida; order Malvales; family Malvaceae; genus Gossypium; species Gossypium bickii. The sequence continues at coordinate 90,287,180 of CP106711.1, forward strand.
TTTGGGCTATCAAATTTCATTCAAATATAAAATCTTTCATTCACATTCATAACATTCTTATTATGGGCCTACGAGGCCTTACACATGCAAATGGAGGACCTCAGAATCAAACCGGGATCTTTTGTATACTTAGAAAAATTTTGCCTTAACAGGGCCATATGCCCGTGTGAAAGGGGACACGCCCGTGTGGGCAGGTTGTGTGGTCACACACGCCCATGTCCCTAGCTTGTGTGTAATTTGTTTTCTCTTGAACCTACAGGGGTTTTCACACGGCCAGACACATGCCCGTGTGCTTGGCCCGTGTCCTCCATACAACCTAGACACGCCCGTGTCATCACCTGTGTGTGAAAACCTGGATATTCTGTTTATGATGTCAGCAACCAAATAAGGGGCATACGGCCTAGGCACACGCCCGTGTGTCTAGCCCCTTGTTGACACTGACTTGCAACACTAACATGTAGGGGAAACACGGCCTGGTCACACACCCATGGGACTGATCGTGCGTCACACACGACCTAGACATACGCCCGTGTGCCTACCCATGTGGACAAGAACAAGGCTATTTGCCAAGCTCTTTTTATCACCCTAACTCACACGACATCAATCAAATTCAACCATTTACCAAGCAACTCAATCATGTATCATACACATTCATGAATAACCTTATCTTTTCATATATATAATGATAATGAGCTATTAAATATGGCCATTTACAAAAGTGTTCATCTTTAAAAGAGCCAATACACTTGGCCAAAACAACAAAACATTTCACTATGTTTAGCCCCTATACATGCCATACTCAAAATGCAAGTCTAATATACCGAGATGAGCTGATAGTATGGATGGTCTTCAAATTATATTCGTATCCTGAACCAGCTCTTTGACACTATAAAACAAGGGAAAAAAGAAAGGGAGTAAGCTTTAAGCTTAGTAAGTTTCCATGTAAACAATAAGCATCATCACATATGCTAATCAATCAATAACATCACATGCTAAGCAAGAACAATTCACATTTCCATAATCATGCTTACTCATCTCATCCCTTACCACATTCCAATCACATAACAATTATATTGCTCACAATTGCTTGTACACATTCCCTGCACTCATCACCACAAAGCAACATGAAACATTTACTTATACCATTTCTCGATGAACCCATCGGAATAATACTATGTACCCGGTGGTTTCGCACACAGCTCATCGTTTATCAATAATAGGGTGGTATTGCTCATAGCCCACCAACAAGAGTAATTAAGGTGGTTTTGCACATAGCCCACCAAATGATAATATAAACGATGGTATCGCACACAGCCCATCGTGAATAAGTAATAAGGTGGTATCACACACAGCCCACAAAAAAGGATGATTACGGTGGTATCGCACACATCCCACCAATTAATTATTACGGATATTTTTTCGCACTTACGTATCTATTCTGAGGTTCATACGAGAACTACTCACCATCTATCAATTTCAATCAATCTCAATCATAATTGATCACATTCATACAATGCACCAATAAGTAACAACATATGTATTAAAGATATATCATTTACACATAAACTTACCTCAGTGCAAAATGTATTAATCGATGTTTTAGTCTGTAACCTTACCTTTTCCTCGGTCAAGGTTGTTTCCGCGCTCTTCTTGATCTATAATAATAAAATTCACTCATTCAATCACTTTATAAATCATGATATAACAAAATTTCTACTTAGGAAAAATGACCATTTTGCCCTTTTACTTTGGCAAAATTACAATTTTTCCCCTAGGCTCGTAAATCGTTTTTCATCACTTTTTCTCTTTAAACAAGCCTAGTTGAACATTTATTCCTCTTACAACAACTCGAAAAACGAATTATTTCATGCATTTATTACACAAATTCAACCTTTACTAATAGGTCCCATTTAGGTGTTTTCATGGTAACACCTTTCACAAAAGTTGTTCCTTAACTCACTAACATTCATTTTCTTCCATAAAAACTCAGGAAACAACATGAACACTCTCATGGCAAGTCCCTAAACTTTAAACCATTTTGCAAAATAGTCCCCTCATTAGCTAGCTTAAGCTTTGGGGGTTCCAAAAGTACAAAAATTATCAAGAAAGACCTCTAAAATCACTTACTTGCTAGAGGATATGTTGGCTGAAAGTTTGAGCTTCAAAACCCATATTTCTTGCTAAAAATTTTGGTAGAAGAAGAAGAGAAATGAAAAAGATGATAGCTTTCTCTTTACTTATCTTATTTTATTCATTTTAGTCACCTAACACCACCAAATATTTGACTCATTTAATGCTCTTGTTTCTCTTGGTTCCCTTGGCTAGCCATCATCTTTAGGGAGGTCTAATTGCACTTTAAGGACCTCCAATTTAATATTCCATAGCAATTAGACACCTCTAGCTTGTAAAATAGAACTTTCACACTTTATGCGATTTAGTCCTTTTTTCGCAATTAAGCATACAATCGCTAAAATTAAGGCACCAAAATTTTCATGCATCCTTAAAAACTTGCTATAACACATAAAATAATATTAAAATAATTTTCTTCAACCTCAGATTAGTGGTCCCAAAACCACTGTTCCAACTAGCCCCAAAATCAGGCTGTTACACCTGACACGTTTAGAAGTCAGAATCAGTATACCGATTAGGAGTAAAATCTCCTTTGGAATACACAAGCATATAATCCCTTATTCTTCATAAATACTTGAGTATTTCTAAAACTCTTGAAAAGAGTTATATTTTATATATTTAGGTATAGTTAATTGCCTATACTTAGGTACACTTAGTTGCATTTTAGGACATTTCATTAGTATCTTTCTTGTTTTAGCATTATATTAGGAGCTTGGACTGTACTTAAATGTTACTTATTTTTAATTTCTTGTGGAAGGGTTGTGTGTGGTGGTCAATTGACAAGTGTAGGGAGAGGAACGAGAAGTAAATGAGTAAAGGTTTTTTGGGGCAAAGGGCTGGAGAATTCGTAACACCCCTTACCCGTATTCAACGCTGGAACCAGGTACAAGGCATTATCAGACTTAACTTGCTTAAACATACGACTTTGGGCTATAAAATTTCATTTCCACTTAAAACTTCCCATTCACGTTCATAATAACATCCTTATTATGGGCTATGAGGACTTAAACATGCAAACAGAGGGTCTCGAAATCAAAATGGGAACTTTTGTATACTTAGAAATTTTTTACCTAAATAGGGCTACACGTCTGTGTGAAATGGGACACGCCCGTGTGGTCAGGACGTGCGATCACACACGCCCATGTCCCTAGCTCGTGTGGAATTTATTTTTCTTTTCAAACCTACAGGGGTTTTCACACAGCTGGACACAAGCCTGTGTTATTGGCCCATGTCCTCCACACGGCCTAGACACGCCCGTGTCCTTACCCGTGTGTGAAAACCTGGTATTTTGTTTATGATGTCAGCAACCTCATAAGGGGCACACGGCCTAGGCACACACCGTGTGTCTAGCCCGTGGTCGACATTGACTTGCAACACTAACATGCAGGGGACACATGGCCCAGCCACATGCCCATAGGACTAACTGTGTGTCACACATGGCCTAGACACACGCCCGTGTGCCTACCCGTGTGGACAGGAACAAGGCTATTTCCAAGCTCTTTTTATCAACCTAACTCATAAAACATCAATTTCATTCAACCATTAACCAAATCACCAAACATGCATCATACACATTCATGAATAACCTCATCTTTTCATATATCAATAATAATGAGGCATTAAATATGGCCATTTACAAAAGAGTTCATCTTTAAAAGAGCCAATACACTTGGCCTATACAACATAAACTTTCACTAAGTCTAGCCCCTATGCATGCCATACTCAAAATACTAAGTCTAAATATACCGATATGAGTTGATACTGTGGGAGACCTTCCGATTTTCTTCATATCCCGAGGTGGCTCTTTGACACTATAAGACAAGGGAAAAAGAAAAGGAGTAAACTTTAAGCTTAGTAAGTTTACATGTAAATAATAAGCATCTTAACATGTAACACCTCATACCCGAGTCCAAGGTTGAGACCGAATACGAGACATTACCATGCTCGAACTTTCTTAAACATGCACTTATGGGCTGTAAAATTTTATTTCGAATTAAAACTTCTCTTTCTTAGTCTAATCATACATTGCATGGGCCTACGAGGCCTTAAACACATATCTGGAAACTTTCAGAACTTAATCGAAAACTTTTCCTTAAAATAGGGGTCACAAGCCCACGTGGCTTGGGACACGTCCGTGTACCCCTAAGACACGCCCGTGTCTTCCAACCGTGGTTGACACTGACTATATTCACACGGCCTGGGGTACATGCCCATGTTCTGACTGTGTGTCACACACGGTCTAAACAAACAACTGTGGGAAGAGCCCGTAGCCTATTCTGACTTAAGGTACTAAGGTGCAGGGGATGCACGGCCTAGACACACGCCCGTGTGTCTATCCTTGTGGGCATTTGAAGGCTATTTACCAAGCCAATTGCCACCCTGAAATCAAGATCAATCTCATATTCAATTCAACAACTCAAATTACTACATCTTTCATGAACAATACTACGTGCTTCATTGATATCAATAAACATACATACTTAGTCAATCTTGGCCAATCACTTGGCCATATACAAAAGAATAATAAACTTGATAGCCCATACTTTTGCCCTTTTTAAGTCATATTCTCAAAATGAAATGTTTCCTATACATGCCATACTTAATATAAACATCTTGGCTATACCAAAATAGCGATTGATAGTGTGCTCTGAGCTCCGATGATGATGATCTACGAGATTAGCTTAGCGGGACTACATGGAAAGAAAGAATAAAAGACGTAAGCATTTGGCTTAGTAAGTTTGCATATAATGCACATAGTAACATACTTGTTTAACATAAATCATTTGGCATAAACAATGGCATCATAAATTCAGCTATTTAAGCTTACTTACTCTTACTGATTCCTACATATCTCATGATACTTACTAGTCTCATGCTCGTGAGGTAAACAAGGTACCTGTATCAGTTGATCACATAGATCAGCATGCTTTACTATAATAATCATAATCTCTAATTCATCACTCATAAAATGAATAATACTCATTTCCAACTTGATAATAGCTTTGCTTACTTAATTTTCTTGCTATCTCATTTAAGCTTTACTCATTTGCCCGATGAATTTCTATGAATAACCGAGGATACTGAATCTTATCCCACATATAACTCGATGCCAAAGCCATATCCTAGATATGGTCTTACATGGGATCTCTCATCTTGGTATCGATGCCATGTCTTGACATGGTCTTACTCAAAGTCTTCCTTGTATGTTCCATTGGGAACTTACCATTGCCATGTCTTGACATGGTCTTATTTGGTATCTTTACTCATGAACTGGTCAATGCCGAGCCTTGGCTTGGACTTACATGAATCTTCCTTGTTACTCACCAATGCCATGCCTTGGCTTGGACTTACATGGGATCTGTATCTCATGATAGCTTTTCAATGCCAAGACTTTTCTTGGGCTTACATGACATCTTTGCTTAGAGACTCACTAATGCCATGCCTTGGCTTGGGCTTACATGGGTCTTCATCTCATAATAACTCTTCAATGCCAAGACTTTTCTTGGACTTACATGATAACTTTGCTTGATTGCCGATGCCATGCCTTGGCTTGGTCTTATATGAACTTTCTTATCTCATGTGGTAGATCGAGTATCCTAAGTAATTCAACTTGAATCGGGACTTTCTCATGCTTAACCTCATTGATTTCTTTATTTAACATAGCATTAAGCATTTCTATAGTAATAATGTACATTGTACTAAGCAATTCAATGATAGTAATCATAAAGCTTAAAAATCATAAAAACTTACCTCGATATACAAAATGTATGTAGATATCAATTTAGTCCTTGACTTTGTTCTTGCCTCGGTTTTGATTCGAGCATCGTTTTTCTTGATCTATAATAATAGTTTAGATCATTTAATAATCACATTGACTAAATTGACTCTTAACTCATACTTTGGCAAAATTACAATTTTGCCTCTAAACTTCTCATAATTACACTTTTGCCCCCATGCTCATAAAATAATTTTCATACTACTTTCTTAAACTTCATGCTCATAAAATATTCATTATCTCAACTATAGCAATAACAAATTCTCACTATTTTTACCATGTATGACAAATTTCATAACTATTACAAACTGGTCCTTACTAGCATCGTTCATGAAATTCATTTAGGAAAAGATGTTTATCTAACATCAAACTCTCATAATCTTTCTTAAAACATCATTTTACAAACATGTCATACATGGGTAGATTTTTGAACATGCATCTTAGCTCATCTTATAGCTAAAATTAGCTAATTCATAATATGAAGACTTAAAAAATACGAAGAATATTAAAAACGGGGTTAAAATGAACTTACTAGCAAGCTTGAAAAATTGAAGAACCCTAGCAATGGCTTCCTTCAAATTTTCGGCACTTGGGGAAGAAGATGAGAATGATTTTTGTCATCTTTTTCCTTTATTAATCATTTAATTGATAAATGACCAAAATGCCCTTCTCTATACAATATCACCATTTACTCACTCATGTCTATTTTTGTCCAAAAATTATAATTTAGGCAAATTGTTATTTAAGGACTTCTAATTAATATTCTAAAGCTATTTCATACAAAAAGCTTCTAGAAACTCATCTTTTGCAACTTTTGCAATTTAGTCCTAATGGACCCTTTAATGGAAATTTCCATAAAATTTCTACATGAAACTTTCATATTATCAAGCAAACATCTCAAATACTTTAAAAACTCATTTTACTAACTCAGATTTATGGTCTCACACCACTATTCCGACTAGGCCCTAAATCAGGCTGTTACATAACATATGCCAATCAATTAACATTACATATTAAGCAAGAACGATTCACATTTCCATAATCATGCTTACTCATTTCATCTTTTTCCACATTCCAACCATGCGACAACTATAATGCTCACATTTACTTGCACACATCCCCTGCACTCATCACTATAAAGCAACATGAAACATTTACTTAAACAATTTCTCGATGAACCCTTCAGAATAATACTAAGTACCCGGTGGTTTCGCACACAGCCCACCATTAATCAACAATAGGGTGGTATGGCACATAGCCCACCAACAAGAATATTTATGGCGGTTTCTGTAACAACCCGATTTAGGGGCTAGTCAGAATAGTGATCTCGAGATCACAAATCCAAGATTTGAGAATTTATTTTCATGATATATATATTATGAGTTAGAACATGATAGCATATGTACATGAAAGTTTTGGTGCTTTAATTTTAGCGATTTCATGTTTAATCGTGAAAAAGGACTAAATTGCATAAAGTGCGAAAGTTCCATTCTATAAGCTAAAAGTGCCAAATGACTATAGATTTTAAATTGGAGGTCTTTAAAGGGCAATTAGACCCCCAAATTTAGCATGGCCAGCCATAGGAGACATAGATAGACAAGGTTGGTCAAAGTTGGTATTAGTTGGTGACTTGTTGGACTAATATTAATAAAATAAGGAGAGAAAAAGATATAATCTTTTCTCCTATCATCTTCTACCGAATATTTGCAGCAAATAAGGGGTAGAAAACTTCAAAAATTTCAGCAAGCTTTCATCCATTCAAGTAAGTGTTCTAGGGAACTTTTCTTGAAAATAATTGTACTTTTGAGACCCCTAAAGCTTAAGCTTTCAAATGAGGGGACTATTGTGCAATATGGTAAGGAGTTTAAAGTCTTGCCATGAGAATTATCTTAGTTATTATTGCATTTTTATGGAAGAAATTAAGTTTTAGTTGCTAAATGAACAACTTTTGTGAAAGGTGTTAGCATGAAAACACCAATTAAGACCTTGATGAAAAGTTTACAAATTTTGTAGTAAGTATGTGAAATATTGATTTTTGATGATAGCTTTAAGAGCATTGAATGTTTACCTAGGATTGTTTAAGGTAGAAATGTGATTAAAATTTATTTCCGAGCCTAGGGGCAAAATGGTCATTTTGTCAAAGTCTAGGGGCAAAATGGTAATTTTGCTTAAGCATGATTATTGAAATGCTTATATTAATATAGTGATTAAAATGAGCTAATTTGCTATTATAGAGCAAGAGGAGATGAGAACTCGCCTCGATCGTAGAAAGGATAAAGTCTTGGACTTAACCGAAGAACTAGCTCATTTTGAAACGATGTAAGTTGTATGTGAATTAATGCAGTATTATATTAGTATAATTGAGAATGCTTGGAATCATATTGATGTATTATACTATATTAAATTGGGAAATTGATGTTGAATATGAAAATGCTATCATCCATTATGAGGGCCAGTGTAAGGCCATGTTTGGAACATGGCATCGGTGTTGATACGTGTGTTAGTGCAAGACCATGTTTGTGACATGGCATCGGCCACATTATGAGGGACAGTGTAAGACCATGTTTGGAACATGGCGTCGGCATTGAGACGAGAGCTAGTGTAAGACTATATCAGGGATATGGCATTAGCACTTAAAGGTAATCCCATATAAGACCATGTCCGGGACATGGCATTGGTACCTAAATGAGACTCCATGTAAGACCACCTCGAGGAGGTGGCATTGGCTGTATACTTATAATAGTGATTATAAACACACGTCTTAATTAACCCATGTGAATGGCGGGATAAGTAGAATTGTGAATGATATTTAAGTTAGGTGAATAAATGAATCAATACAGGTACTCGTAAATGAGTCACGAAGAATTGGCTTAATATGTGGCACGGTATGTGTTAGATAAGGGCAATTGTAAGTGAGTATTGTCAAGAAGCCTTGACTTGTGTACGATTAGCTAATACCAAGGATAGATTACTTTTATGAGTATATTGATTGCTATTTATTTCCATGCAACTTACTAAGCTTTATGGTTACCCCTTTTTCATTGCCTTTCTTCCTTGTAGTATTGCCAAGATAACTCGAGGGTCATGACTGCAGGAGCTCGAAAATCACACTATCGACAACACTTTAGTATAACAATTTTAGACTTGTTTTGAGTATAGCATGTATAGGACTTGTGTATTTTGTCAAGTGGTAATTGTTAGTTAAAGTGTTGGTTTTGTAAGTCATTTTGTAAATGGCCTTGAGATAGGCAAATACTTGACAATTATTTCGCTTAATGAAAGTAGTTCTATCGAAGTGTATGCTTTTGTTAATGAATGTTTAATTGGGGATCTAGAAGTGTCTTTGAACCAGCAAAATTTTAAATAGAGTTGGTGTATGTATGTGTGCAATGTAGGGTGGCCAAGGGCTTGGTAAATAGCCTTCTTTTTAGTCCATACGGGTGACACACGGGCGTGTGACTAGACCGTGTCAGGGACACGGCCAACATATGGGCGTGTACCCAGGCCGTGTAAAGTCTGTACCTTGCTCATAAAGATCTAAAATCCCCACAGTCAGGATACGTGGGCGTGTGTATAGTCCGTGTGGATTAAGTCAGAATGTTAAGAGTTTACACACGGGGTAGAGCCACGGACGTGCCATGGCCGTGTGGTACAAGTTAGTATAGTCCACGGGCACAAGGCACGGGAGTGTCTTAGAAGACACGGGCGTGTCTCTAGACCTACACGGGCGTGTGGCCCCTGTTTAGTCCAAAAAGATTCCTGGACTCGTGAAAGTTCCTGAAAGACCTTGTTACTTCTCGGAAGTTTCTTTTGGGGCCTCTTGGGGCGAGCTTGAATGAACGATGGGGTTAAACGAAATTTCATAACCCTATTTTAGATGTTTAAGAAAGTTTAGATAAGTAATGCCTTAAACCCTATTTTGGTTTGTACACGGGCAAGGGGTGTTACATTTATTTATATCAGAGCTACGGTTTAGTCGATTCTAGGACTAATGTAGCGTAAGTACGAGTCTAACTATACATGCCATATGTAAGAGTGTATGAGTAATGATAGTGTGATGGCTCCTGATTTATTGAATTGTGTTCTATGTAGTATATGGATTCTGATCCGGATAGAACTGCAGCTGATGATGCTGCGAGTAATGCGCCGGCACCCGCTCAAGGGACCGCGCCAGTTAATAGCAGATTGAAGACCTTGGGTCAGGGGGAAGAGGCTTGAGAAGCCTTTCTCCACATGATGAGTAATTGGTATACAGAGTGTATCTGAACAAATCCCAATGCTCAACCCCCTCCACCCCCACCAATCCCTCAACCTGCTCCAGTAGCCCCTCAAGTAGTTGAAGTGGTGAGAAGAGAAAGGCCTCCGATGGATAAGATCCGGAAGCAAGGAGCCAAGAAATTTCGGGCAAATAAGGATTATGACCTAGAGAGAGTGGAATGCTGGCTCGAGAATACCATCCGGGTATTCGATGAGTTATCTTGCACGCCTGAGGAGTGCTTAAAGTGTGCAGTATCCCTCTTAAGAGATTCAGCCTACCGATGGTGGAGCAACCTAGTGTCAGTGGTGCTAAGAGAGAGAGCGTTAGTTGGGAATTCTTTCAAGAGGAATATCGGAAGAAGTACATCAGCCAAAGGTTCATCGACCATAAGAGAAAGAAGTTCTTGGAACTGAAGTAAGGCCGTATGTCAGTGACCGACTACGAACGAGAGATTCGAGGACGGATTGAATGAAGATATCCGCCTATATGTGGAGTTCTCAAATTAAAGAAGTATGTAGTATTGGTGGATAGGGCCTGTAAAGCCAAAGAGTTGGCCAAAGAGAAGAGAAGAGCCGAGCACGAGTCTCGCGACTCGAGGAAGAGACAACTGAACAAGTCTCACCAATCCTAATCTAAGAAATCGACGGATTTCACTACTCGATCAGTCACTTCAGCGAGGTTTTCAACCTTAGGTAAAGGCAAGCAGTTTTCAAGATCGAAAGGGCAAAACACATCAGTTGCTAGTGTGGGCAACGTTCGACCAAGTAGACCGAAATGCCTTCAGTGTGGTAAGCACCATTCTGATGAGTGCAGAGCTAATGAGAAAGCTTGCTTTAGATGTGGATCATTAGACCATTTTATCAGAAACTGTCCTGAGATAGACGAGAAAGGAAAGTCTCAGAATACGAGATCGGGAAGTACCACAAAGGGAAGACCATTGAGAAACTCGGGGATTGAGATAGGAAGCAAGAATCTACCAAGAGAGAAAGTTGCCAGAATTGAAAGTAGAGCACCGGCGAGGACTTATGCCATTCGTGCTCGTGAAGAGGCATCTTCCCCCGACGTGATCACTGGTATCTTTTCTCTCCATAATACTTGTGTTATAGCTTTAATCGACCCGGGGTCTACTCACTCATACATATGCATGAAATTAGTTTCTAGTATAAGCATGCCTATAGAGTTTACTGAATTCATCATAAGAGTGTCTAATCCCCTAGGCAAGTGTGTGTTGGTTGATAAAGTTTGCAAAGGGTGCCCTTTGATGATTAAGGGTCATTGTTTCCCGGTCGATCTTATGTTATTACCATTTGACGAGTTCGATGTCATTCTCGGGATGGATTGGTTAGTTACCCATGGAGTAATTGTGAATTGTGGGAAGAAGCATATCGAGTTGAGAGATGAAAATTGTAATTTTATTGTACTGAATCAGATAAGCTAGATAGGTCACCGATAGTGGTATCAACCATGTCCGCTCAGTAGTACCTAAGGAAAGGGTATGAGGCTTATCTTGCCTTTGTGTTGAACACTAAAGAGACTGAATTGAAAATTGAGTCAGTGCCTATAGTATGCGAGTACCTAGATGTCTTCCCTGAAGAATTTCTATGGCTACCTCCGAATAGAGAGGTTGAATTTGGGATTGAGTTAGCCCCAGGCACTGCCCCTATTTCTATTGCTCCCTATAGAATGGCCCCAACCAAGCTGAAAGATCTAAAAGCACAGTTGCAAGAATTAACGGATAAGGGCTTTGCGAGGCTGAGTTTTTCTCCGTGGGGTGCTCCCGTTCTATTCGTGAAGAAGAAAGATGATAGTGAAGAATAAGTACCTGTTGCCGGGGATCGACGATCTATTTGATCAACTGAAGGGAGCTACAATATTTTCCAAGATAGATTTGAGGTCGGGATACTATTAGTTGAAAGTTAAGGACTCGGATATACCGAAAATCGCATTTAGAACTAGGTACGGCCATTATGAATTTTTGGTCATGCCTTTTGGTTTAACAAATGCCCCCTCGATTTTTATGGATTTGATGAATTGCATTTTTCGACCGTACTTGGATAGATTTGTGGTGGCCTTCATCGATGACATACTGATTTGCTCTCGAGATGAGAATGATCATGCTGAGCATTTGAGTATGGTTCTACAAGTTTTGAGAGAAAAACAATTGTATGCCAAATTTAGTAAGAGTGAGTTTTGGCTAAAGGAAGTGGGATTTTGGGGGCACATTATCTCGGGAGATGGAATTAGAGTGGACCCGAGTAAGATTTCAGCAATTGTTGAATGGAAACCGTCGAGAAGCGTAACTGAAGTGAGGAGTTTTCTAGGCCTAGCAGGCTATTATAGGTGTTTTGTCAAGGTGTTTTCCATGATAGCTACTCCGATGACGAGACTTTTACAAAAAGATGTAAAGTTCGTGTGGACGGAAAAGTGCCAACAGAGTTTTGAGAAACTAAAGACACTGTTGACTAAAGCTGCTGTTTTGGTGCAACAGGAACCGGGAAAGGAGTTCGTGGTTTAAAGTGATGCATCCTTGAACGGTTTGGGCTGTGTACTTATGCAAGAGGGTAAAGTGATTGCATACGCCTCTAGAAAGTTGAAGCCGCACGAGAAGAACTACCCGAGTCATGATTTAGAGTTGGCCGCAATCGTGTTTGCATTAAAAATTTGGAGGCATCATTTATATGGTGAAAGGTGTCGGATTTTCACCGACCATAAAAGCCTAAAATATTTGATGACTCAGAAGGAATTGAATTTGAGGCAGCGAAGGTGGTTTTTATTGATTAAAGATTATGAGTTTATAATTGACTACCATCTGGGAATAGCAAACGTAGTCGCTGACGCTTTAAGCAGGAAATCTTTGTTTGACTAAAAGCCATGAATACTCAGATGACCTTGTCAGATGATGGGTTCGTTTTAGCCGAGTTGAGGGCTAAACCATTGTTTCTCTAAGAGATTTGTGAAGCTCAGAAGGATGATAACAGTTTGTAAGCCAAGAGAGTTTTATGTGAGCCAAACGTTGAGACAAATTTTCGAGTAAATCTTGATGGATGTCTAACATTTCGAGATCGAGTCTGTGTACCCAGGAATGAAGAGCTCATTTGCAAAATTTTTCATGAGGCACATAACGGATGTTTGAATGTACACCCCGGCAGCACATAGATGTACCATGATTTAAAGAGATGGTATTGGTGGTTGGGTATGAAGAAACATATTTTCGAATTTGTATCCAAATGCCTGATTTGTCAGCAAGTGAAGGCTGAACATAAAATACCTTCGGGTGTACTCCAACCCTTTGCGATTCCTGAATGGAAGTGGGATCATGTTACTATGGACTTTGTGACGGGCTTACGGCTGACTCCCAAGAGGAATGATGCAGTATGGGTAGTGGTTGATAGACTTACTAAGTCAACCCACTTTATACCAGTGCGAATTGACTATTCTCTTGACAAATTGGTAGATTTTTACATGTCTGAGATAGTAAGACTTTATGGTGTACCATTGTCGATCGTTTCAGATAGAGACTCGAGATTCACATTGCGATTTTGGAAAAAGCTACAAGAGGCTTTGGGCACGGAATTGAGTTTTAGTACAGCCTTCTATCCACAAACTGACGGGCAGTCAGAAAGGGTGATTCAGATACTAGAAGACATGCTTCGGCGTAGTATTTTGGAATTACATGGTAATTGGGAGAAATACTTACCATTGGTAGAATTTGCCTACAACAACAGTTTTCAATCAAGTTTGAAGATGGCACCTTATGAGGCATTGTATGGGCGTAAGTGTCGAACGCCCTTGTATTGGTCAGAACTCAGAGAGAAACAGATACATGGGGTTGATTTGATTAAGGAAACTAAAGAGAAAGTAAAAGTGATACGTGACTTTTTAAAAGTTGCCTCAGATAGACAAAAGTCTTATTCAGATTTAAAGAGAAAAGAGATAGAATTCCAGGTCAGTGATAAAGTATTCTTGAAAGTATCACCTTGGAGAAAAGTCCTCAGATTTGGCCGGAAGGGCAAGTTGAGTTCGCGTTTTATCAGACCTTATGAAGTCACCAAAAGGATAGGACCAGTAGCTTATCGGTTAGCCTTGCCACCTGAGTTAAAAAAGATTCACGACGTCTTTCATGTATCTATGTTGCACCAATACCGCTCAGACCCTTCGCATGTTGAAACACCCCAAACCCGGCCCACAAGCATTGACCAGATTTGGTATGTTCCTCAAGTAAACCGGTTCAAAGTTCTTTTGTTACTTTGGGAAAATAACGTGTTTTGAAAGAAATATTGTTTTGGGTTGGGCTCGAGTAGAAAACAAAATCGTTTTATAATGAAAACCCTTTTTAAATTTTAGGTGATAAAACATATAGAATACATTTAAAGTAAATTACTTAATCTTTAACTTAATAAAAATTTCGTAACATAATAAATAAAAACAGAAATAAAATAGTGCACTATGGCCATATCGCCTTATTACATCAAGTAAATTCAAATAATCCGGAGTACTTAAAAATTAATAGTCCATAAAAATAAAAACTTCATGTTGAGCATGGCCACCACAAGTTCTGCCGTCCTGGTCCATTACTGTTCATCGCCTGAAACATGGTCCCTCAACGGGGTGAGTCAACAGACTCAATGTGTACACAACACTAAATCATAATAGAATCAGGCATAACAAATATTACACATTCATATCATAGCATACATATTATGATGCATTCCCAAACCCAAACCTAATAAGCCATCCGCTACACTCCCCGCACCAAACTTGCACAACCGTGGGGACTACTAAGTCGACCCTCCTTCCGCTACACTCCATATCGCAGTCTTAGGTCACCGCATTTGTGGTCTTAGGTCATCACATTCAGATATCGCGGTCTTAGGTCACCGCATTCGGGACATCTTGTGGTCTTAGGTCACCACATTCAGATACCACGGTCTTAGGTCACCGTGTTCGTGGTCTTAGGTCACCACATTCACTTCCCCTTTCAATAACCCATATGCCCCATTTTGTAATATGCATTAATATGCCAAATTTCACATTCTTATTCTCATGTTACAAATAACATATTTCATATTCCTAGTAGGAGTAGGAAACGTACCTGAGTACTTTGTACCACATTGTGGTACCTTAGCCATATTCACATTCTTAATATACATATATTAATTAAACATAGCCATTAAACATATTATGAAATAGTGTGGGGTACACACCTGATTCGCTTAGCAAATTCCTTAAAATCCCGAAAAAACTGATCTATCGCTTTAGATCCTAAATCCCTACTTTTGGCCACATTTAGTATTTTAGGAAAAAGCCTATTCGGCTAATTTAATCAAATCCCAAAGGATTATCGTATCCACTTTCCTACCTTGCTGCCGATTTGATAATTAATCAAATCCCGGAAACTTGTATTCTTCCCCTTTGAAATCGGCTAATCACTAGATCCCTTGAATCGGTTAGTTTTCGGCTTAAAACACATAAAAATAAATCTAACTACTAAAATAGGCCTTGGCCAAATATTCATAGTCACTTACCTTAAGGATCTTAAATCCCAAAATTATCTATTGGTTATAGCTTCTGTCGAAATCCCTAAAACCACATGTTAGATCAACTTCTAACCTTTAATCACAATCAATGACCCTTGGCCGAATGTCGATATGACTTACCTTGATGGTCAAATTCAAGATCTTTTCCTTTATAGTCGACTATGGCAAAAATCCGAAAGAATCCTTCCAAATTTCGGCAAATAAGAATATTGATGGGATTAGTCCTAGATTTCGACAAATCTAAAAGAAAAGAATAGAAATCAAAACTTGTTCTTACCCTTTCTTGAAGAAATCGACAAAGACACCTATGCTTGAAGCCCTCAAAGATTCGGCTTTTGATGGATTAGAAAGAAAAGAAATTGGCTAATGGTGATATCTTGAATTTTCGGCTTTGGCTAACAAAAAGAAGAAGAACAAATGCTCTAGGAAATTCGGCAGAGAGAAGGGTTGAGAGAAAGAATGATGAATGGCCCTCTTTTCCTTATATAGCCGAATTTACTAACTTAGAATCCCTTACTTGGCCATCACTCTTCTATTTTGATAGCTTTATCTCTTTAATTATCTCCTAAAATAAAAGATAATTCAGCAACTATCCTTACTTAATCGAAATTATTAAACTCAAAGTCCCTTACTTGGCCATCACTTCTCCTTTATTTTCCTAATTAAAGAATAATTCCTCATTTATCTCTTGAAAATAATCTAAAATAAATCCATTATTTATCCCTTATTTATCCACTATTTATCTCTTAAAAATAAAAGAATAAAGGCTCCTAAATTATAGCCTTGTGTCGTCCACCTCACTTCTTCTGGAAGCAAAATAAAATTTCTTTTATTTGCTTTCCCTGTGACTCGAACTCAGGCCCAATCCCCTTGCATGTGGCGCCATTTCCAGAGGCCCTAAGTGGCATCTCCAGGCCACTTTTCTAAGCCTGTTTGCGTGTCAAATTTCACATACTTTTTCTCTTAAGGCCACCTTGCCTTAATTTCCTCTTTTAAACTTTAAAACTCGACATTTCTAAGTCATTTCTAAGTTTCCAAAAATTTTCGTTTGCCTCTTTAAACTTGACATTTCCTTACATTTCCAAGTTTCCAAAAATGTTCACTTTCCACTTTTGAATCATTTCCAAATCATTTCCTTACATTTCCAAGACAAGACATTTCCTTCCATTTCCAAGTCATTTCCTTACATTTCCAAGACAAGACATTTCCTTCCATTTCCAAGTCATTTCCTTACATTTCCAAGACAAGACATTTCCTTACATTTCCAAGTCATTTCCTTACATTTCCAAGTTTCCAAAAATGTTCACCATACATTCATAACACATAAGACATGCCATTTCATATAATTAAATAAAAAATGCATAGGCCCATTTCCAGGATGTTACAGTTCTACCCCCCTTAAAAATAATTTCGTCCTCGAAATTACTTACTAACGAATAATCGTACATCTTAACTCACCGCACTACGCTTATGCTGCACACTCTGATCTTAATAGAACCGTCATACTTCCTAGGCACAATCTCTAAGTTCATGTCCCCTAAAACTCATTTCTAACGCCGCGATTTAATCTGATTAAAGAGTTTTATGCTTTAGAAATTTTGTTCCACTGTTTATCCGCGAACAAATTTTATGCAAAGAGATGTTTAAAAGTGGTTCCTTCGATCAAACAAAGTTCTCAGCTCAAGTTTACTATTCAAAAAGTCACGTTCACATTCATCAACCGAGACATATTTATTCAGTGGTATCTACCACCCACATTCACTATTCAAACACTCTTTGCCTTATTCCTATCCCATGGGTATTTTCGTAATTTGTCCTACAGGGGTATTTTCATAATTTTTCAAAATATGGTTCCTTGGTAATTTTGTCAGCAAGGGTATTTTGGTAATTTTGTAATCCCAGGGCCTTTCAGTAATTTTGAAATTCCAGGGGTATTTCGGTAATTTTTCACAAACCAGAGTAAATTTGTAAAGTTTAATAATTCAGGGGTATTTCAAAATTTGCAAAACTTTGAGGGTTCTTTTTGTGAATTTGCTTTCTATTTTGATGACATTGCAAAAATTTTGGAAGTTAGGGTCATTTTGGTAATTTTGTAAGTTAGGGGCAATTTCGTAATTTTTTTCCAAAATCAAGGTATTTTTGGTATTTTGCAAATTAGGGCTTTTGAACATTTATAAAGTAAGGAAGTTTTGATTAAACTATGGGTAGTTTGGACATTTTATAAACCAAGGGCATTTTTTGTAATTTCACAATCAGGGGTATTTAGGTAATTTTTATAAATCGGAAATTTTTCAGAAAATTTTGTAAAAATAGTTCTCACAAATTAAAAGGGTCATTTTAAGAGTTTTAAAACTAGGGTTTTTATAAAAATACGGTTAGTTCCCTTTCGGGTTTTAGTTATTGAGTTTAGCCTGCGACTGAGTCCTCTTGGTGAGGGTGAACCGTAGCTACGCACTAGGTAGGATTCCAGCGAAGAGGAGGTGAGTCACTAGGGATCGCTTAAGTACTGTGCTCTTAGGATCCAATCCTAGACATGCGCACAGGGGTTACCACACCCTAACTCGGCGACTTAGCCATAAGGTTGTTTAGTTAGGCACTTAAGTCTTATGTAAGTATTGGGGAAAACTAATCCTATGGTCCAAGTACTTATCATCCTATTTCTACGTTCCATTCCTACCCTTCTACATATCATACAGATCATACAATAAATCACACAATGGATAGGAGTACTTTACGGTGGATCATGGTCGGAGACTTAGGTGCCATGCCGAAACACCGCTTATTTCAAAAATATTTTCATAAAACTCATTTGGGCTCGCTTTGAAAACGTTTTGGGCCTTAAAACCCCTAGGCCGAGGGTTTGGCTGGGCTCGATACTAAAGCGAAACACCCCAAACTTGGCCCACGAGCTTTGACCGGTTGGTATGTTCCTCAAGTAAACCGGTTCAAAGTTCTTTTTGTTACTTTGGGAAAATAGTGTGTTTTGAAAGAAATATTGTTTTGGGTTGGGCTCGAGTAGAAAACAAAATCGTTTTATAATGAAAACCCTTTTTAATTTTAGGTGATAAAACATATAGAATACATTTAAAGTTAAATACTTAATCTTTAACTTAATAAAAATTTCGTAACATAATAAATAAAAACAGAAATAAAATAGTGCACTATGGCCTTATGGCCTTATTATATCAAGTAAATTCAAATAATTCGGAGTACTTAAAAATTAATAGTCCATAAAAATAAAAACTTCTTGTTGAGCATGGCCACCACAAGTTCTGCCGTCCCGGTCCATTACTGTTCATCACCTGAAACATGGTCCCTCAACGGGGTTAGTCAACAGACTCAGTATGTACACAACACTAAATCATAATAGAATCAGGCATAACAAATATTACACATTCATATCATAGCATACATATTACGATGCATTCCCAAACCCAAACCTAATAAGCCATCCGCTACACTCCCGTACCAACACTTTGTGCACACCGTGGGGACTACTAAGTCGACCCTCCTTCCGCTACACTCCATATCGCGGTCTTAGGTCACCGCATTTGTGGTCTTAGGTCACCACATTCAGATATCGCGGTCTTAGGTCACCGCATTCAGATTACTATGGTCTTAGGTCACCACATTCAGATACCACGGTCTTAGGTCACCGTGTGTTCGTGGTCTTAGGTCACCACATTCACTTCCCTTTCAATAACCCATATGCCCCATTTTGTAATATGCATTAATATGCCAAAGTTCACATTCTTATTCTCATGTTACAAATAACATATTTCATATTCCTAGTAGGAGTAGGAAACGCGTACACAGTACTTTGTACCACATTATGGTACCTTAGCCATATTCACATTCTTAATATCACATATATTAATTAAACATAGCCATAAAACATATTATGAAATAGTGTGGGGTACACACCTGATTCGCTTAGCAAATTCCTTGAAATCCCGAAAAAACCGATCTATCGCTTTAGATCCTAAATCCCTACATTTGGCCACATTTAGTATTTTAGGAAAAAGCCTATTCGGCTAATTTAATCAAATCCCGAAGGATTATCGTATCCACTTTCTTATCTTACTGCCGATTTGATAATTAATCAAATCCCGAAAACTTGTATTCTTCCCCTTTGAAATCGGCTAATCACTAGATCCCTTGAATCGGTTAGTTTTCGGCTTAAAACACATAAAAATAGATCTAACTACTAAAATAGGCCTTGGCCGAATATTCATAGTCACTTACCTTAAGGATCTTAAATCCCGAAATTATCCCTTGGTTATGGCTTCTGTCGAAATCCCTAAATCAACTTCTAACCTTTAATCACAATCAATGACCCTTGGTCGAATGTCAGATATGACTTACCTTGATGGTCAAATCCCGAAGATCTTTTCCTTTATAGTCGACTATGGCAAAAATCCCGAAAGAATCCTTCCAAATTTCGGCAAATAAGAATATTGATGGGATTAGTCCTAGATTTCGACAAATCTAAAAGAAAAGAATAGAAATCAAAACTTGTTCTTACCCTTTCTTGAAGAAATCGACAGCACCTATGCTTGAAGCCCCTCAAAGATTCGGCTTTTGATGGATTAGAAAGAAAAGAAATTGGCTAATGGTGATATATTGAATTTTTGGCTTTGGCTAACAAAAAGAAGAAGAACAAATGCTCTAGGAAATTCGGTAGAGAGAAGGGTTGAGAGAAAGAATGATGAATGGCCCTCTTTTCCTTATATAGCAGAATTTACTAACTTAGAATCCCTTACTTGGCCATCACTCTTCTATTTTGATAGCTTTATCTCTTTAATTATCTCCTAAAATAAAAGATAATTCAGCAACTATCCTTACTTAGCCGAAATTATTAAACTCAAAGTCCCTTACTTGGCCATCACTTCTCCCTTATTTTCCTAATTAAAGAATAATTCCTCATTTATCTCTTGAAAATAATCTAAAATAAATCCATTATTTATCCCTTATTTATCCACTATTTATCTCTTAAAAATAAAAGAATAAAGGCTCCTAAATTATAGCCTTGTGCCGTCCACCTCACTTCTTCTAGAAGCAAAATAAAATTTCTTTTATTTGCTTTCCCTGTGACTCGAACTCAGGCCTAATCCCCTTGCATGTGGCGCCATTTCCAGAGGCCCTAAGTGGCATCTATAGGCCACTTTTCTAAGCCTGTTTGCGTGTCAAATTTCACATACTTTTTCTCTTAAGGCCACCTTGCCTTAATTTCCTCTTTTAAACTTTAAAACTCGACATTTCTAAGTCATTTCTAAGTTTCCAAAAATTTTCGTTTGCCTCTTTAAACTTGACATTTCCTTACATTTCCAAGTTTCCAGAAATGTTCACTTTCCACTTTTGAATCATTTCCAAATCATTTCCTTACATTTCCAAGTCATTTTCTTACATTTCCAAGACAAGACATTTCCTTCCATTTCCAAGTCATTTCCTTACATTTCCTAGACAAGATATTTCCTTCCATTTCCAAGTCATTTCCTTACATATCCAAGACAAGACATTTCCTTACATTTCCAAGTCATTTCCTTAAGTTTCCAAAAATGTTCACCATACATTCATAACACATAAGACATGCCATTTCGTATAATTAAATCAAAAATGCATAGGCCTATTTCCAGGATATTACACATGTTATAGAGCCAACTGAGGTACAGATACAATCGGATTTGACATATGGAGAACAAGTGAGAATTTTGGCTCGTGAAGTCAAACAGTTAAGGAACAAAAGCATAGCCTAGTGAAAGTCCTATAGGAAAAGCACGGTATAGAAGAGGCTACATGGGAGTCTGAGGAAATGATGAGAAATCAATACCCCAATCTCTTCAACTGTAAGATTTTCGGGGATGAAAACCTTAAGGGGGAAAATTATAACAGCCCGATTTAGGGGCTAGTCGGAATAGTGATCTCGGGATTAGTAATCTGAGATTTGAGAATTTATTTTGATGATATATATATTATGAGTTAGAACATGATAGCATATGTACATAAAAATTTTGGTGCTTTAATTTTAGCGATTTCATGTTTAATCGTGAAAAAGGACTAAATCGCATAAAGTGCAAAAGTTCCATTCTATAAGCTAAAAGTTCCAAATGACTATAGATTTTAAATTGGAGGTCTTTAAAGGGCAATTAGACCCCCAAATTTAGCATGGCCAGCCATAGGAGACATAGATAGACAAGGTTGGTCAAAGTTGGTATTAGTTGGCGACTTGTTGGACTAGTATTAATAAAATAAGGAGAGAAAAAGATATCATTTTTATTTGTAGCAAATAAGGGGTAGAAAACTTCAAAAATTTCAACAAGCTTTCATCCATCCAAATAAGTGTTCTAGGGAACTTTTCTTGAAAATAATTGTACTTTTGAGACCCCTAAAGCTTAAGCTTTCAAATGAGAGGACTATTGTGCAATATGGTAAGGAGTTTAAAGTCTTGCCATGAGAACTATCTTAGTTATTGCTGCATTTGTATGGAAGAAATTAAGTCTTAGTTGCTAAATGAACAACTTTTGTGAAAGGTGTTAACATGAAAACACCAATTAAGACCTTGATGAAAAGTTTACAAATTTTGTAGTAAGTATGTTAAATATTGATTTTTGATGATAGCTTTAAGAGCATTGAATGTTTACCTAGGATTGTTGAAGGTAGAAATGTGATTAAAATTTATTTCCGAGCCTAGGGGTAAAATGGCCATTTTGTCAAAGTCTAGGGGCAAAATGGTAATTTTGCTTAAGCATGATTATTGAAATTCTTATATTAATGTAGTGATTAAAATGAGCTAATTTTCTATTATAGAGCAAGAAGAGACGAGAACCTGCCTCGATCGGGGAAAGGATTAAGTATTGGACTGAACCGAAGAACTAGCTCATTTTGAAACGATGTAAGTTGTATGTGAATTAATGCAGTATTATATTAGTATAATTGAGAATGCTTGGAATCATATTGATGTATTATACTCTATTAAATTGGGAAATTGATGTTGAATATGAAAATGCTATCATCCATTATGAGGACCAGTGTAAGACCATGTTTGGAACATGGCATCGGTGTTGATACGTGTGCTAGTGTAAAACCATATCTGGGACATGGCATCGGCCACATTATGAGGGCCAGTGTAAGACCATGTTTGGAACATGGCGTCGGCATTGAGACGAGAGCTAGTGTAAGACCATATTCGGGACATGGCATTGGTACCTAAATGAGACTCCATGTAAGGCCACCTCAAGGAGGTGGCATTGGCTTTATACTTATAATAGTGATTATAAACACACGTCTTAATTAACCCATGTGAATGGCGGGATAAGTAGAGTTGTGAATGAAATTTAAGTCAGGTGAATGAATGAATGAATACAGGTACTCGTAAATGAGTCACGAAGAATTGGCTCAATATGTGGCACGGTATGTGTTAGGTAAGGGCAATTGTAAGTGAGTATTGTCAAGAAGCCTTGACTTGTGTACGATTAGCTAATACCAATGATGGATTACTTTTATGAGTATATTGATTGCTATTTATTTCCATGCAACTTACTAAGCTTTACGGTTACCCCTTTTTCATTGCCTTTCTTCCTTGTAGTATTGCCAAGATAACTCGAGGATCGTGACTGTAGGAGCTCGAAAATCACACTATCGACAACACTTTGGTATAACAATTTTAGACTTGTTTTGAGTATGGCATGTATAAGACTCGGGTATTTTGTCAAGTTGTAATTGTTAGTTAAAGTGTTGGTTTTGTAAGTCATTTTGTAAATGGCCTTGAGATAGGCAAATACTTGACAATTATATTGCTTAATGAAAGTAGTTCTATCGAAGTGTATGCTTTTGTGTATGAATGTTTAATTGGGGATCTAGAAGTGTCTTTGAACCACCAAAATTGTTAAATGGAGTTGGTGTATGTATGTGTGCAATGTAGGGTGGCCAAGAGCTTGGTAAATAGCCTTCTTTTTGGTCCACACGGGTGACACACGGGCATGTGTCTAGACCGTGTGAGGGACACGGCCAACGTATAGGCGTGTACCCAGGCCGTGTGAAGTCTGCACCTTGCTCATAAAGATCTAAAATCCCCACGGTCAGGATACACGGGTGTGTGTATAGGCTGTGTGGATTAAGTCAGAATGTTAAGGTTTTACACTTGGGGTAGAGCCACTGGCGTGCCATGGCCGTGTGGTACAAGTCAGTATAGTCCACCGGCACAAGGCACGGGCATGTCTTAGAGGACACGGGCGTGTCTCTAGACCTACACGGGTGTGTGGCCCCTGTTTAGTCCAAAAAGATTCTTGGACTCATGAAAGTTCCTGAAAGTACCCGTTACTTCTGGGAAGTTTTCTTTTGGGGCCTCTTAGGCCGAGCTTGAATGAACGATGGGGTTAAACAAAATTTTATAACCCTATTTTAGTTGTTTAAGCAAGTTTATATAAGTAATGCCTTAAACCCTGTTTCGGCTTGAACGCGGGCAAGAGGTGTTACAGTTTCGCACATAGCCCACCAAATGATAATATAAACGATGGTATTGCACACAGGCCATCGTGAATAAATAGTAAGGTGGTATCGCACACAGCCCACCAAATAATTGTTACGGATATTCTTTCGCATTTACATATCTATTTCGAGGTTAATACGAGAATTACTCATTATCTACCAATTTCAATCACTCTCATTCATAAGTGATCTCATCCATACAATGCACCAATAAGTAACAACATATGTATTAAAGATGTATCATTTACATATAAACTTACCCCGGTGCAAAATGTGTTAATCGATGACTTAGTCCGTAACCTTGCCTTTTCCTCAGTCAAGGTTGTCTCCGTGCTCTTCTTGATCTATAATAATAAAATTTACTCATTCAATCACCTTATAGTTCATGACATATCAAAATTTCTACTTAGGCAAAAATGACCATTTTGCCCTTATACCTTGGAAAATTTACGATTTTGCCCCTAGGCTCGTAAATTGTTTTTCATCACATTTTCTCATTAAAAAAGCCTAGCTGAACATTTATTTCTCTTACAACAATTTACAAAACCCATCATTTCATGCATTTATTACACATTTACAACCTTTACTAATAGGTCCCATTTAGGTGTTTCATGGTAACACCTTTCGCAAAAGTTATTCCTTAACTCTCTAACATTCATTTTCTTCCATAAAAATCAGAAAACAACATAAACACTTTCATGGCTAGTCCCTAAACGTTGAACCATTTTGCAAAATAGTCCCCTCATTAGCTAGCTTAAGCTTTAGAGGTTCAAAAAGTATAAAAATTATCAAGAAAGACCTTTAAAATCACTTACTTCCAAGAGAATAGCTTGGCTGAAAGTTTGAACTCCAAAATCCCCTATTTTCTCTTCAATTTTCGGTGGAGAAGAAGTGTGAATAGTGAAAGATGACATCTCTTTTATTTATCTTATTTTATTCATTTTTAATCACATAATTTCACCAAATTTTTGACCAAAATTAATGCTCTTGTCTCCCTTGTTCCCTATGGCCAGCCAACACCCCTCTATTGGCCTAATTGCACTTTCAGGACCTCCAATTTAATATTCTATGGCTATTAGACACCTCTACTTTTTTTAATAGAACTTTCGCACTTTATATGATTTAGTCCTTTTTCAAAATTAAGCATACGATTGCTAAAATTAAAGCACCAAAATTTCCATACATCCTTATACTTATGCTATAATATATAATATAATATCAAAATAATATTCTTCAACCTCGGATTAGTGATTCTGAAACCACTGTTCCGACTAGCCCCAAAATTGGGTTGTTACAGAATTTGTCAACACAAATTTCATGGAAATGTCAGGAAGATGTCTAATTAGCAATCAAAGTGTAATGGTCTTAGGCCTAGTTAAACTTGTACCAAATATATCTACCTAAAAAAGATGGAAGAAAATAAAGGGTTGTTGGATTTATTGTAACAGTCCGTTTTTAGTTAAATCGAAACAGTAGTTTTAGGATCACAAATATGAGGTCAAAATAATTATTTTTTTTATTATTTTAATGTTTGCAGAATGACAATATGATTGTGTAAAAATTTCATTAAGAAATTTTATCGTTTGAATGCTTAATTTGATAAAAAGGACTAAATCGTGTGAAGAGTAAAAGTTGTGTTCTAATAGCTAAAGGTGTCTAATAGCTATGAAACCATAAAGTGGAGGTCCTTATGTGGTAATTAGACCATTAGTGTGTTAGTGGAAATTTATGAGCTTGGTTTTATGGAAATTATTAAGGTTTTGAAAGGTTATAAAAGTAAATTAGTTAATAAAGATTAATTAAATGAAACAAAACCTAAGTATCATCATTCTATTCATCATTTTCAACCGAAAAATGCAAGGGAATAAGCCATTTTTGAATGCTTCATTCGGCCATCTTCATTTCTTGAATTAGGTATAAAATTTTGATCCATTTTTACTGAATTCTATATTTTTGAGATCATTGAAACCTAATCCAGCTAGCCCAGGAACTAACTTGCAAAATTGTTAAAGGTCTAGGGTTTTAGCATTGATGAATATGTGTGTATTTTGATGTTTGATGATAGAAAATGTATGCTGGTTGTTAGATAAACAACATTTGTAAAGTGATTTTTGGTAAAAATTTCAATTAGGGATTAAATTGTGAAATATGAAAATTTTGTGGTAGAAATGTGAAATAAATGAAAAATATGGGCTGCTATGTTAACAAGAGAAATTCAGCTAGCATGGGTAGGGACCTAATTGCATGAATTTGTATTTTTATGAGCTAAGGACTAAATTGTAAAGATATTGAAATATTAAGGGCAAAAGTGTAATTTTGCCATAAAGTGATTTTTTGGGCTAAACTGAATAGAATGATAATTGAATAAGTTAAATTTGATATTATATAGATCAATAAAAATG
The DNA here is from genome assembly GCA_025503065.1 of Gossypium bickii. Classification (NCBI taxonomy): domain Eukaryota; kingdom Viridiplantae; phylum Streptophyta; class Magnoliopsida; order Malvales; family Malvaceae; genus Gossypium; species Gossypium bickii. The sequence continues at coordinate 90,313,769 of CP106711.1, forward strand.
AAGTTCGGATCTAGATAGGGGAAAAATAAAATATTAGACTAGTCGATTCATTTCATCGCTTTTGTGAATCGATGTAAGTTCGTATGTTAATGAGCATTAATATATTTGTGTTTTAAATGCTTTATTATTGAATTAATTGTGAATACGACCTTATGGATATGTTCGATGAAGATTCGGAAATGTGAAATCCTGAGTGAACCTTAGGAATAGATTAGGATACGAATGACATGTCATTAGGGGTTATGTGATTTGGGTGCTGGTTCGTACGTCCTACAGGTGGCTGAGATATCTGGCATGTGTTGTGGATTCTCGTCAGCATGTGTGAGCAACACCGTGTAGCTACGTGTAACAACCAGATTTAGGGGCTAGTCGGAACAGTGGTTGGGAACCACTAATCCGAAGTTAGAGGAAATTATTTTCATGATATTTTATGAGTTAGAGTATGATTGTATAAGTACATAAAAATTTTAGTGCTTTAATTTTAGCGATTTCATGCTAAATCGCGAGAAATGACTAAATCGTATAAAGTGTGAAAGTTCAAAATTTCTAGCTAAAGGTATCTAATAGCCATAGAACATTAATTGGAGGCCTTTAAAAGGCAATTAGCCCCTTAAATAAAGGTTGGCCGGCCATAGGGAATAATAGAGGTCAAAATTTGGTCAAGTAGGTGGACTAAATTGGGATTTTACATTAAAATAAAGAAAGAAAAGATATCATCTTTTCTTCTTCATTCCTCCACCAAAAATTAGCAGCAAATAGGGGCTTGAAAGCTTCAAAAATTTTAGCACACTCTTCTCTTTATAAGTAAGTGTTCTAGTGATCATTTCCTGATAAAAATTGTACTTTTAGAACCTCTAAAGCTTAAGCTTTCTAAAGAGGGGACTATTTTGTTAAATGATGAAAAGTTTAGAGTTTTTCCATGAAAGCCTTTTAATTGTTTGCTGCATTTTTATGGAAGAAAATGGGTTCTAGTTGTTAGATGAACAACTTTTGTGAAAGGTGTTACCAAGAAAACACCTAAAATGACATTTTTACAAATGTTGTAAAATATGTAGTAGATGTGTGAAATGTTGAGTTTTGAGGTAACCATAAGAGAAATAAATGTTCACCTAGGCTCGCTAAAGAGAGAAATTTGATTAGAATTGATTTCCGAGCCTAGGGGTAAAATGGTCATTTTGCCAAAGTCTAAGGGAAAAAGAGTAATTTTGCCGAAGAATGATTATTGAAATGCATTTATTAATGTGATTATTATAATGAGCTAATTTGCTATTATAGAGCAAGGAGAACCAAGAATCAGCCTCGAACGGGGAAAGAACAAAATATCAGACTAGACCGACAATCTAGCCTATTTTGAAAATGAGGTAAGTTGGTATGTGATAAATTCAACAATTACGCTAGCATGTTTGAGAATGTTTGATATTATGATGATACATAATATTCTACTAAATTGAATATTTGATATTGAATGAGTAAGTTGAGATGTTGAAGTCCTAGTTGGACTATAATGAATGTGAAAACACTATCATTGAGACATGAGATGGATGAGGTCCCGTATAAGACCATGTCAGGGACATGGCCTCGATACAGAACTGAGATCCCGTATAAGACCATATCTGGGATATGGCTTTGGCATTGAATATGAAAAATCGTATAAGACCATATCCGGGATATGGTATCGGTATTAATGTGAGGTTCCGTATAAGACCATATCTAAGATATGTATCGGTATTCAAAGATGATCCATGTGAGATCACATCCGGGATCTATCATTGGCTTCGTGTTTATGTAATGATAATGAATATGCATTTTGAATATCCCTAATGATTTATTGGGATAAATAGATTAGCTTAGAAATAGAAATGAGAATTGTATTAAAGCTATGTGGTTGAGTTAACACAAGTACCCGTGAGTAATTCACAAAAAACATTTACGATATGTGGCATGGTGTGTGCTAGATAAGGACAAGTATGAGTAAGTATGGCAAGGAGCCTATGACTTTGTGCGTGGTTATTTAATGCCATGGATGGATATTGTCGTGAGCTTATTGTTGCTATTTATTTCCATGCAAACTTACTAAGCTATATGCTTACCCCTTTCATTGCCTTTTTCCTTGTAGTGTTGCCAAGTTAGCTCGAGAATTCACGGACGTCGGAGGTAGAGATCACACTATCGACCACTTTTTGGTATAGCCAAATTAGATTTATTTTGAATATGGCATGTATAGGACTTGAATGTTTTGGTTATGTCATATTTACAAGCTAAATGTGTTGGCTACTATGGTTGTTTCAATTCATTTTGTAATTGGTCATTAAAGTTGGGCCAATACTTGACTAGTTCTTATATATATATATTGATAATGAATCATGAAGTTTATGCTTGTGTGGATGCTTAATTTGAGTTGGTATAAGTATGGTTGCTATGTACGGTTGCATTTGGCATGGAATATAGCCTTTTTAATGTCCGAACGGGGGCATGTGTCTAGGCTGTATGTGATACACGGTCAGCCCCATGGGCGTGTTGATCAGCTCTGTGTCCCCTTGTGAGCTAGGTTTACAAGTCAGTATGCTCAGTAGTAAACACACGAGTAGAGACACGGCCATGTGTCTCAGCCGTGTGGGAGGCACGGCCTTAGACATGGGCGTGTGTCTAGGCCGTGTGAAGTCTGCTCCTGAAGTTCAGAATTTAATTTGACACACGGCCTAAGGACACAGGCATGTGCCTTGGCCGTATGACATTAGTAAGGTAATGATGTCATAAACAGAATGCCAAGATTTTGGCACATGGGCTAAGACAGGGGCGTGTGTCTGGCCGTGTGAAATAAGCCAGTGTCGACCACGGGTGAGGAACACGGGCATGTCTCAGTGGCACACGGGCGTGTCCCTTGAACAACACGGGCGTGTGGCCCCTGTTTGGACAAAAATTTTCTAAGCACATAAAAGTTCTTGGTTTAATTCTGAAACCTCCCAGAAGTATGTTTAGGGCCTCGTAGGCCCAGAATGAGCAGGTTATGAGTTTAAATGGAAAGCTTCTAAGCTGCAGCGAAATTTTATAGCCTGTTGTATTATGTTTAAGCAAGTTAAGTTAGGTAATGCCTCGTATCCAGTTCTGGCTTCAAACTCGGGTAAGGAGTGTTGCATTTATTGGTATTTGAGCTACGGTTTAGTTAATTCTAGGACTAACGTAGCGTAAGTATGAGTCTAGCTATGCATGCCATACACAAGAGTACTTGTGAAATGATTGTGTGATGGCTCCTAACGTTTTAAATTGTGTTTTTATATAGTAAATGGATCCTGATCCCGACTAAACTGTAGCTGATGATGCTGCGAGTAATGCGCCAACTCCCGTGCAAGGGACCATACCAGTAGATAGTAGACTCGAAACCTTGGGTTAGGAAAAAGAGGCCCGAGAAGCCTTTCTCCACAACAATGAGTACATTCGAGCAAATCCTAATACTCAACCCCCTCCACCCCCACCTAATCCTCAACCCACTCCTGTAGCTCCTCAAGTGGTTGAGGTAGTGAGAAGAGAAAGGCCTCTGATCGATAACATCTGGAAACAAGGAGCCGAGGAATTTTAGGCTAGTAAGGATGATGACCAAGAGAGAGAGGAATTTTGGCTTGAGAATACCATCAGGGTATTCGATGCGTTGTTATGCACGCTTGAATAGTGCATAAAATGTGCGATATCTCTCTTGAGAGATTCGGCCTATCAGTGGTGGAACACCCTTGTGTCGGTGGTACCAAGGGAGAGAGTTAGCTGGGAATTCTTCCAAGAGGAATTTCGAAAGAAGTATATCAGCCAAAGATTCATTGACCAAAAAAGGAAAGAGTTCTTGGAGCTAAAGCAAGGCCGAATGACGGTAACTGGATACAAACATGAGTTTGTAAGGCTTAGTAAGTATGCCCGGGAGTACGTGTCTACCGAGGCCATCATGTGCAAAAGGTTCAAGGACGGGTTAAATGAAGATATCTGTTTATATGTTGGAGTCCTCAAACTAAAAGAATTTGTAGTGTTGGTAGATAGAGCTTGTAAAGCCAATGAGTTGGATAAAAAGAAAAGAAGAGCTGAGATTGAGTCCTGTGACTCGAGAAAAAGGCAATTGAGTAAGTCCTACCAATCCTCATCTAAGAAATCGAGGGATTTTGCTACTCGACCAGCCACTTCAGTTGGGTTTTCAAACGGAAGTAAGGGCAAATAGTTTTCGGGGTCTAAAGCACAGACTATATCAGTTACTAGTGTTGGCAATACCTGACCGAGTAGACTGGAATGCCCACAGTGTGGCAGACGTCACTCTGGTGAGTGCCGATCAAACGAGAAGGCTTGTTTTAGATGTGGGTCTTTAGACCATTTTATCAGAGATTTCCTCGAGGTGGACGAAAAAAAGAAGTCCTAGAATGCAAGACCGAGAAATGCTGCTAGAGGAAGACTGCAGAGAAACCTGGGAAATGAGATGAGTAAAAAGAATTCATCTAGAGAGCAGACTGCAAGAGTCGAGGGTAGAGCACCGACGAAAACATTTGCCATTTGTGCTCATGAAGAGGCATCTTCCCCTGACGTGATCACAGGTACATTTTCTTTCTATGATACTCGTGTTAAAGCTTTAATTGATCTGGGATCTACCCACTCATACATATGCATGAAATTTGTCTCTAGCATAAGCATGCCTATAGAGTCTATTGAATTTGTAATAAGAGTGTCTAATCCCCTAGGCATGTATGTGTTGGTTGATAGAGTATGCAAAAGTTCACCTTTGATGATTAGGGGTCATTGTTTTCCTGCTAATATCATGTTATTACCGTTTGATGAGTTTGATGTCATCCTTGGGATGGATTGGTTAGTTACTCATGATGTGATTGTAAATTGTGGAAAGAAGTTTTTTAAGTTAAAATGTGAAAGTGGGGATCTTATTCGTGTTGAATCAGACGAGCAAGATAGATCACCAGTAGTGATATCATCCTTGTTGACTCAGAAGTATTTAAGAAAGGGGTACGAAGCGTATCTTGCTATTATGATGAATAGTAAAGAGATTGAATTGAAAATTGAGTCGGTACCTATAGTATACGAGTATCCAAATATTTTTCCAGAGGAATTTCCAAGGTTACCTCCAATTAGGGAGATTGGATTTGGGATTGAGTTAGCTCCGGGTACCTTCCCAATTTCTATTGCTCCCTATAGAATGGCTCCAACTGAGATAAAAGAATTGAAAGCACAGTTGCAAGAACTAATGGATAAAGGTTTTGCAAGACAGAGTTATTCTCCGTGGGGTGCTCCCGTATTATTTGTGAAGAAGAAAGATGGTTCCATGAGATTATGCATAGACTATCGGCAACTTAACAAGGTAACTATGAAGAACAAGTACTCGTTGCCGAGAATTGATGATCTGTTGATCAATTGAAGGGAGCCACAGTATTTTCCAAGTTAGACTTAAGGTCTGGGTACTATTAGTTGAGAGTCAAGGACTCAGATGTGCCGAAAAATGCATTTCGAACGAGGTATGGGCACTATGAATTTTTGGTCATGCCTTTTGGTTTAACGAATGCCCCTGCCATTTTCATGGACCTGATGAATCACATTTTTCGGCCATACTTGGATAAATTTATCGTGGTCATCATAGATGATATACTGATCTACTCTCGGGATGAGAACGAGCATGCTGAGCATTTGAGAAAGGTTTTGCAGATTTTGAGAAATAAACAATTATATGCCAAGTTTGGTAAAAGTTTATTTTGGCTTAAGAAAGTTGGATTTTTGAGGCACATCGTCTCGAGAGATGTAATTAGAGTTGGCCTGAGTAAGATTTCAGCGATTGTAGAATGGAAGCCACCAAGGAATGTAATCGGGGTTTGGAGTTTTCTGGGCCTAACCGGTTACTATAGACGTTTTATTAAGGGATTTTCCATGATAGCTACTCCAATGACAAGACTATTGCAAAAAGACGTGAAGTTTGAATGAACAGAGAGGTGCCAACAGAGTTTTGAGAAACTAAAAGCGTTGTTGATTAAGGCCTCTGTTTTAGTGCAACCTAAGCCGAGAAGAGAATTTGTGGTTTACAATGATGCATCCATAAATGGTTTGGGTTGTGTACTTATGCAAGAGGGCAAGGTGATAGCATATGCTCCTAGACAGTTAAAGCCGCACGAGAAGAATTACCCAACCCATGACTTAGAGTTGGCTGCCATTGTGTTTGCATTAAAGATTTGGAGACACCATTTATATGGTGAAAGGTGTCGACTATTCACAGACCACAAAAGCCTAAAATACTTGATGACTCAAAAGGAATTGAATTTGAGGCAACGATGATGGTTAGAGCTGATCAAGGATTATGAGTTAGTGATTGACTAACATCCGGGAAAGGAAAACGTGGTCGCTGATGCTTTGACTAAAAAATCCTTGTTTGCACTGAGAGTCATGAATTCACGGATGGCCTTGTTAAATGATGGTTCTATTCTAGCCGAGTTGAGGGCTAAACCATTATTTCTCCATAAGATTGGTGAAGCTCAGAAAGGTGACAGCGACTTACAAGCCAAAAGAGTTCTATGTGAGTCAAATGTTGAGTCAAACTTTTGGGTAAGTCCTAACTGATGTTTGATGTTTCGAGATAGGGTCTGTGTACCCAAAAATGATGAACATATTCGAAAGATTTTGTATGAAGCACATAGGGGATGTTTAACTGTGCACCCATTCAGCACGAAGATGTTCAATGACTTGAAGAAATGGTATTGGTGGCCGAATATGAAGAAAGACATTTCTGAGTCTGTATCGAGATGCCTAATTTGTCAACAAGTGAAGGCTAAACACCAAGTACCTACATGTCTACTTCAGCCTATTATGGTTCCCGAGTGGAAGTGGGACCGTATTACTATGGACTTTGTGACAGGTTTACCGTTGACACCGAAAAAGAAATATGCTGTACGGGTTGTAGTCGATAGACTTACGAAGTCAGCCCATTTCATACTTATACGAGTCAATTATTCTCTTGATAAGTTGGTGGATTTGTATGTTTCAGAGATAGTGAGACTTCATGGAGTACCGTTGTTGATTATTTCAGATAGAGATTTGAGATTTACATCACGATTTTGGAAAAAGTTGAAAGGGGCCTTAGGCACAAAATTGAGTTTTAGTATTGCTTTCCTTCTGCAAACAAACGGGTAGTCAAAGAGAGTAATACAGATACTTGAAGACATGCTTCGATGTTGTGTTTTGGAATTCCAAGGTAATTGGGAAAAATACTTACCATTGGTAGAGTTTGCTTACAACAACAGTTTTCAGACAAGTCTGAAAATGGTGCCTTATGAGGCATTGTATGGGCGTAAGTGTCGAACGCCCTTGTATTGGACAGAACTCAGAGAGAATCTGATTCACGGGGTCGATTTGGTCAGAGAAACTGGAGAGAAAGTAAAGGTGATACGTGAATGTCTGAAAGCGGCCTCAGATAGACAAAAGTCCTATTCAGATTTAGAAATGAAAGAGATTGAGTTTCAAGTAGGTGATAAAGTGTTTCTGAAATTATCACCATAGAGAAAAGTCCTCAGATTTGGACGGAAAGGCAAATTGAGTCTGCATTTTATCAGTCTGAAATTATTGTTGCTATTTATTTCCATGCAAACTTACTGAGCTATATGCTTACCCCTTTCATTTCCCTTTTCCTTGTTGTATTGCCACGTTAGCTCAAGAATTCGCAGACGTCGGAGTTGGAGATCACACTATCGACCACTTTTGGTATAGCCAAATTAGATTTATTTTGAGTATGGCATGTATAGGACTTGAATGTTTTGGTTATGTCGTATTTGCAAGCCAAATGTGTTGGCTACTATGGTTGTTTCAATTCATTTTGTAAATGGTCATTAAAGTTGGGCCATTACTTGACTAGTTCTTATATATATTCATTGATGATGAATTATGAAGTTTATGCTTGTGTGGATGCTTGATTTGAGTTGGTATAAGTATGGTTGCTATGTAGGGTGGCATTTGGCACGGAATATAGCCTTTTTAATGTCGAGACTGGTAGACACACGGGCGTGTGTCTAGGCTGTGTGTTATACATGGTCAGCCCCATGGGCGTGTTGATTGGCCGTGTGTCCCCTTGTGAGCTAGGTTTACAGGTCAGTATGCTCAGTAGTAAACACACAGGCAGAGACACGGCCGTGTGTCTAAACCGTATCGGAGGCACAGCCTTAGACATGGGCGTGTGCCCAGGCCATATGTAGTTTGCACCTGAAGTTAAGAATTTAATTCGACACACGGCCTAAGGACACGGGTGTGTGCCTTGGCCGTGTGACCTTAGTGAGGTGATGACATCATAAACAGAATGCCAAGGTTTTGGCACACGGGCTAAGACACGGGCGTGTCGAGGCCATGTGAGGGACACGGACTAGGGACACGAGCGTGTGTTTGGCCATGTGAAATAAGTCAGTGTCGACCATGGGTGAAGAACACGAGCATGTCTCAGGGGCACACGGGCTTGTCCCGTGAACAACACGGGCGTGTGGCCCCTGTTTGGACAAAAATTTTCTAAGTGCATAAAAGTTCTCAGTTTAATTTTGAAACCTCCCGAAAGTATATTTAGGGCCTCGTAGGCCCAGAATGTGCAGGTTATGAGTTTAAATGGAAAGTTTCTAAGCTACAACGAAATTTTATAGCCCGATGTGTTATGTTTAAGCAAGTTAAGTTAGGTAATGCCTTGTATCCGGTTCTGGCTTCGAACACGGGTAAGGGGTGTTACATTACGTCATGACCGCCAGCTTGTGTGAGCAGACTCGTTGATAGCTCGAGAGTGAGCACTATATGAGATATAAGATTGAGATAGCTTCGGCTACGGATTTGGCACTTAGGGTGTGAGATTCCTGGGTATCCGATATTATTCTGAGTGGTTCAACGGGTATAACAAAGATATGGATGAGTATGAGATTGATATGAGTTGATATAGGTATGTACATGGACCATACAAGTATTGAATCGAAGAAACTTGTGAATTTCATATCTACCCTTGTGAATGAATATGTGATATGTTTGTGGATCAATATGAGTTATGTTATGATATGTTAATTGCTTAAATTGTATATTTATGGTAAGTTTTACTTTAAGCGTACGAGCTTACTAAGCTTTATAGCTTACTCTGTTTACTTTTCTGTATTTTATAGTGAATATCAAAGTTTGCTCTTTGGGAGTCATCGGAGATCTCATCACACTATCAAGCTATCACTTTGATACTTTTGAACTTACGTATTTGGTTATATGGCATGTATAGGAGTTGTGTTTAGTATGGTATATATGTTGTAATGGATTTGGTCATTTGATTTGGCTCGTAAATGATGAATGTTTGGTTATGTGTATAGCCATGTGATTTGGCTTATTTTGGTATAATTTGTGATGTGTGTGTATATATATATGCAAATGGCCTTTGTTATGTGATTGGTAATTGTTAGGTAAATGCTTATTGTGAATTGGTATGTTGAGCACTAAATGGTTGAGTTTTGAGATATGGTATGTATGTGAATTTTAGGTAAGAGAGTGCATATATGAAGTTAACTAGTTAAGTGATTTGTGAATGTGAAATTGGTATGTTTTGAATTGGAAAAATATGATTTTATGAGCCATATATTTGATGGTATTGATATTGCATGAATTGAACTTGGTTTAGATGAGTTTAAATGCCATTTGAAAATATGGTCATATGCAATTTGGTTTGGTGTAGTGTGTGCAATTTGGATGAGCAATATGGCTTGATAAATAGCCTATTTTTGTCTACACAGGCAGAGACACAGACGTGTGTCTCAGCCGTGTGTGATACACGATCAGGTGACACGGCCGTGTGTCCCCTGGTGTTTAATTAGAAATCAAGTCAGTATGCTCCACACGGCCTAGCATACAGGCGTGTGACTTAGCCGTGTGGCATAAGTCAGTATACCCTGCAATTTTGACACGGCCTAGCATAAGGCCTAGCACATGGGCATGTGTGGCCATTTCGAAGGGCACACAGGCGTGTGGTTGGCCATGTGACCCAAATTAGAGTGTTACACGGGGTCAGACACAGGTTGGGACACAGCCATGTGATCCCATTTTGAATGTCCACACGGCCCGTGACATGGGTGTGTCTTTGGCCGTGTTAGACACACGGTCGAGACACACACCCTTGTATTTTGAAAAAAAAATTATGTTTTCCAAAAATTTCATAAGTTATCAGGTTAGTCCCAAACTACTCCTAATGCATGTTTTGAGCCTCGTAGGCTCGTATTAGGGACAATGTGATTGATTATGAATGATTTTTATTTGGAATTGGAAAATGTATGTGAAATGTATGATTGATTATGAAATAAGTCTGGTAATGTTCTGTAACCCTATTCTAGCGACAGATACGGGTTAGGGGTGTTACATTTACCCTAGGGAAAACTATTATAAAAGCCAGAGAAGGAAACCTTAGAAGCTGCATAGAAGAAAAATAGAGGGTAGCAGCTACGTAGAGACGGGAAGAGGAAGACGAGGCAGACCTTTCAGCCACCACAGGACACTGCATTGCTGGAGTGTGGGCTGGATAAGTGGAAGCTATCTTCTCAAAGTTCTTCCGTTATTTCTTGATTACTCTTTCTGAATTGATTTAATGAGAACGACGTTGAATGTTATTTTGGATTTTAATTTTAATTGCCAACCTATGAGCTAAATCTCATAGGGTTGGGATTGTTCGATGAACTCTTATTTTCTTTAATAACTGAAGCGTAGATCTGCTTTAATGCATTATTTCATTCAATGGTTTTTTTATAAAATTACATGTTTGCAAACTCTAGACATAGATGGATGTACAACATGTTCATTAAATTAATCTAATTCTAAAAAGGTTAGGTTAATGAGATCAAAATTGAATGATATGAGTAGGTATTCGACCGAACACTTGTAGTAGCCCCCAGACATAGAGCAATGTTCGTAAAAAAAGAAAACAAAATAGTATAGGGTACCGTGCTAAAGGCCTATAGACATATATCGCTTAAGGCTAGGTAACTTGAGGTCTTGTTCTCGAAAGAAACAGATCATTTTAAAAGTCTTTTGAGCAATAGATTGAGTATGGTTTTGCTGAGGCATTACTGTTAGTAAGGGCAGATTCTTAGTAATCCCGACCTTCCAAATCAACATCGTAGACCCTCTATCCTTTGTCATAGTATCTTTGTCACAGTATCTTTCGTTGTTTATTTGTTCGCATATTATTCACGTAATTATTCTCGAACTTGGCATTACATTCTTACTCTTTTCTTGTCTTATCATAGCATTTTCCATTATTGTACACACCATTATTCCTTCAAATTACCGCCACATTCTTATCATTATTTTACACATAACATTAATCATATCTAACTCTATTAACTTGACCAAATTATACCGCTCTAATCCTTGTGGAGACGATCTCACTTATCACTTTATTACTTGATTCGACGTGTATACTTGCACAATTTGAATGATTTCATACATGAAAATATCTTTAACTATTTGCTAGTTCCTTGGTCTTGGATTCGTCTAATATCGACTTATCAACCCCACTGCAAAATAGATATTTGGGCATGTGCATAGCATAGCATACATGAGGCTTCCTACGAATCGGTCATTGCATAATGCTCTAATATCTTGTCTATATTTGAAGCCTAAGATAGTGCTATCACTTTGTTCTTAAGATTCCTTAATATTTAAATACTTAGAACAAACTTCTCCTAAGTCTTTCATGCTAAACTATTGCGATAACCAAAATTTAACCAATGACAATGTCCCTACATCATTTCCAATTAGTATAATGTCATCAACATATAGAACAAGAAAGACCATATTTACATCCTTAAGCGTTTTTAAACACAAGGTCATCTACATTTTGCTCAAATCCAAAAGTCTTGATCACCTAATCAAATCTTTGATTCCATGAGCGGGATGCTTGATTAAGTCCATAAATGGATATAAGTAGTTTGCAAACTTTTTTCTCATTTCCTTTAGCTATATATCTGATGGGTTCCTGATATATCATGATACTATGTAGCAGATTAAACTAGTTTTCGCACTTGAAGAGCTTGAATACAAGCACATTTATTATGTTTTAGTCAAGTTTTTATAGTTTAATTTATATTTAATAAAAAAATTTCTTGATATTCTAAACACTTTTTATAGTTTAATTTATATTTAATAAATAAGCTCTTAAACACTTTTTAAAAAACATGTTTTGATATTCTAAGTTTTTCTTTGTAATTTAGTTTTCAATTTTTTTTCTTTCTCTTAGGGTTTAAATTTCATTTCAGTTGTTTACATTTGTATTCTTAGGAGAACTTGATTTGTAGATGCAATCAAACGTTTAAGGATTTTTACGCTTCATCAATCAAATACAATCAGGATTCTCTAAACTTTCTTCTTGATTTATTTTTCATGCATATATTTATTTTAGGTTTACTATGTTTATGGATTCCATGAGGAACTAATCTTCTTATTGGGAATAGCGAGTAGAGGTGTGATTGATTAATTGCTATGTAGGGTTTTCTTAGTGGATCAACTATTCGGGGAAGGAAGAACTTAAATCCTAGGCTTGATGACCCTATGAAGTCATTTAGGTAGGAATTAACCAAAAATTGGTATGGCCTATCTGTGAACACCTTAGCCCCGAACCGGTCTGGACTGTGAGTTTAGTGGAAGATCGAGAGATCCTGCTAGGGTAAGGACTAGTTGGCTGAATAGAAATTCAAAATAGAAATTAGTTATAATCACCAAAACAAGCTAATCACCCATGTCTTCGTTCGACTGAGTTTAGAAATTAATTTTTCGAAGTCCCTTTTATTTATGCAGTTTTTAATTCTTTATTTATAAAAACCCCAAAAATCTTTCCTTTATGTTTTATCGTAATATATTTTATTTAAACTACTAATTACTTATACTTGCATTTAGGTTAACTTTAATTTAGTACTCACATCCCTTAGGTACAATCCTCAGAGTACTTTCCTATTTCGTTGTAAAACTATATTACAACCTGACCCGTATACTTGCGGAGACCGCCTCAAATCTATATCTTTAGTTTCAGTATTCGCACTTTGGACGTTAGTACATCCAGAGGTGATCAGTTGCATCATGTAGATGCTCTTTTCAAGATAGTTGTTCAAAAATGTTGTCTTGACATCCATTTGCCAAATCTCGTAATCGAGAGCCGCTACAATGGATAGTAATATGAGGATTGACTTGAGCATGGAAACTGGAGAGAAGGTTTTTGAAACACCCCAAACCCGGCCCACGAGCCTTGACCGGATCTGGTATGCTCCTCGAAGAAAACCGGTTCAAATTCGTTTGCACTTTGAAAAACTTTAAGTGATTTTGGGAGAAAGTTCGAATTGGGTTGGGCTCGAGTTGAAAACAGGGTTATCTTATATTGAAATCCCTTTATCTTAGGTGTCAAAACATTTAGGGTTTAGTTTAAAAGAAATTTTACTTAAACTTCACTTGATAAAAATTCGTACATAGAAATTAAAAGAAAAATTAAAGTAATTCAACTATGGCCTTATTACATCAAATAAACCCAAATAATTTAAAATACTTAAATAAAAATAAAATGTCCAAATAAAATTCTTCTTTTGAGCATGGCCACCTTTAAGCTCCTACCGACTGGTCCATTCTTGATCGTCACTGAAAAAATGTTCCCATTAACGGGGTGAGTCAACAGACTCAATGTGTAACCGACACTAAAATTTAACAATTCAGGGCATACATTATCATATTACATACACATTCATAAATCAGATATAAACAAATGATGCAACCCAAACCCAAACCTATATGCCATCCGCTACACATCACCCGTACCATCCTGCACACCGTGGGGACTACTAAGTCAACCCTCCATCCGCTACACACCATTGAAGGCAGTCGCTCCAGTCGACGTGCTCATCGCCCTTATGAGTATTCGTGGTCTTAGGTCACCACACTCAGATATCGTGGTCTTAGGTCACCACATTCAGATATCGTGGTCTTAGGTCACCACATTCAGATATCGTGGTCTTAGGTCACCACATTCAGATCTCGTGGTCTTAGGTCACCACATTCAAATATCGTGGTCTTAGGTCACCACATTCACTTCCCCTTTTCAATTACACATATGCCCCATATCATACATAGTATGCACTAACATGCCAAATTTCACATTCTTATCACTTATCACATGTTAAATATAACATATTTCATAATCCTAGTAGGAGTAGGAAACGTACCTGAGTACTTTGTACCATATCATGGTACCTTAGTCACATTCTTACACTTTCATATTAACACATATATCAAGTTTAAGCCATAAATCTATTAAGATTAGTGTAGGGTACACACCTAATTAACTTAGCAACTTCACTTCAAATCCCGAAAATCTGATCTAAAGGCTTAGATCCTTAGTCCCTACATTCAGCCATTACTTAAAAATTTAATGAAGACCATTCGGCCATAAAACCAAATCCTATTAGGATTGTTGTAACCTAAAACTTACCTTGGTGCCGATTTTACTATAAATCAAATCCCGAAAACTTTGTGCTACTCCTCCCTTCAATCGGCCAATGCTAGATTATTTAACTTGAATAGTTTCGGCTTTTTAAACAAATAAAGAATAGATCTAATTACCAAAATAGACCTTGGCCGATTGTACTTATGCACTCACCTTGCGATTTCAAATCCCGAAAGTATCCCTTGTCTTAATTATCTGTCAAAATACATATACACATATGTTAGATTTGATTCTAACATTAAATCATCATAGATGGCCCTTGGCCGAATGCTATAGACACTTACCTTGTGGATTTTAAATCCCGAAACTCACCGAATAACTAAGAAACATGCGGCCTATGGTGTACCTTCGGGAAAAGAACTTCTCCTTCCTTGTAGTCGACCCTTAGTAAATCCCGAAAGATCTCTTCAAAGTTTTGGCAACAAGATATTAATGGGGTTAGTCCTAAATTTCGGCAAATCTTAAAAGAAAAAGGATGAAACCGAATGAGATCTTACCCTTACTTTAGGAATCGGCAATCCTTGCTTGAACCTTTAACAATATTCGGCTATGTAGGCTAGAAGGATCTTGATTTCAGCTTTTTGATTGGTAGAAAGAAAAGAGAAAGAAGAATAAAGATGGAGGATTCAAATTTAGAGCACAAGGTATTTCGGCTTGGCAAAAATAAAAGAGAAGAGAGGAGTTATTTGCTAGAGAGAATTCTACAGAGAGAGAGAGTTGAAAGAATGAATGAATGGCCCTATTTTCCTTTAGTAGCCGAAATTACTAACTTAGAATCCCTTACTTGGCCATCACTCTTCTATTTTGATAGCTTTATCTCTTTAATTATCAATATATTCAAATTAAAAGAATTTAATCCATCAATTATCTTTTCTCTCTTAATAAAAATAATACTAATAATAACCCATCATTATCTATCTATTTGCCGAATTTTAAAGAGAATAAAACTCCTCTTTTAAGAGCCTTAATGCCGTCCACCTCTCTGCTCCTTGTAGCAAAAATAAAATTCTTTATTTGCTTCCCATGCGACTCGATCCTTGGCCCATTTGCCTATGTATGTGGCGTCACTTGCTAGGCCCTTAAGTGGCGCCTTGTAGCCATTTTAGCAAGGCTATTTGTATGTCATATTTCACATACATTTTCTCTTAAGACCACCTTGGTTCATGTCCCTCTTTTAAACTTTAAACTTGACATTTCTAAAGCATTTCCTTACATTTCTAAGACATTTCCTTACATTTCCAAGTCATTTCCTTACATTTCCAAGACAAGACATTTCCTTCCATTTCCAAGTCATTTCCTTACATTTCCAAGTTTCCAAAAATGTTCACCATTGTAACATCTTGAAAAGGGCCTATGAATTTTCGATTTAATTGTACGAAATGACATGTCTTATGTGTTATGAATATATTTTTAACATTTTTGGAAACCTGGAAATGTATGGAAATGTTAGGTTTAAAAGAGGAAAGTGAACATTTTTGGAAAACTAGGAAATGTAAGGAAATGATTTAGAAATGATTCAAAAGAGGAAAGCGAACATTTTTGGAAACTTGGAAATGTAAGGAAATGTCAAGTTTAAAGAGGGAAACGAAAATTTTTGGAAACTTGGAAATGTAAGGAAATGTCATAGAAATGTTAAGTTTTAAAGTTTAAAAAGGGGAAACTAAGGCAAAGCGGCCTTAGGAAAAATTGTATGTGAAATTTGACACAAAAACAGGCCTGGAAAAGTGGCCTGGAGATGCCACTTAGGGCTTCTGGAAATGGCACCACATACAAGGGTATTGGGCCAAGGTTTGAGCTGCAGGGGAAGCAAAATAAAAGAGTTTTATTTTACTGCAAGGAGCAAGGGAGTTGGACAGCACAAGGCTATATTTTAGGAGTTTTATTCTCTTTAAAATTCGGCTAAATGATGGATAAATGAGGGATTAATTCTTTTTTTTTAAATAAAGAAATAAGAAGGGAAATAAGGATAAGTATTGAATTATCTTTTATTTTCTTTTAGGTGATAATTAAAAGATAAAATTATCACATAGGAAGAGTGGTGGCCAAGTAGGGGACTCTAGCCTAGTAATTTCGACAATAAAAGGAAAAGGGAGGCCATTCTGCATTATTTTCTGTTCTTGAAAGCCTTTGCCGAATTCTCTCTGCCATTATTCTCTTTTCTCTTAAACTTTGTCAAGCCAAAAACTCAAGAAATTATTGTCAAATTCTTCATCTTTCTCTTCTCACCTTTTTGTCCCATTCTACTTAGGCCGAATCCCTCCCTCCCAAAGGTTCCTCTTTGTCGAAATTCTTAGATCAAAATACCTTAGTTGCTGAACCTTTGTAAGTTACATCTCTTTTCTCCATCAAGTCTTAAAGCCGAATACTTCTGTGGTGATAAACATAGGTGCTGCCGATTTTTTCAGTGAAGTTTCGGGATTTAGGCATTGTTGACTTCAAGAAGGGATATTTCGGGATTTCAAATCATAAGGTAAGTACATGTGTATATTCGGCCAAGGTATATTAGTGATTTAAGATCTAATCCTTATTTACTTAAAAGCTGAAAACTAACTAAGTCGAATGATCTAGCATTGGCCGATTGAAGGAAAGAGTAACACAAGTTTTCGGGATTTGATTAGTAGTGAAATTGGCACCAAGGTAAGAATTTGATTACAATAATCCTATTGGGATTTGGTTTTATGGCTAAAAGGTTTTTATTAAATTTCCAAGTATTGGCCGAATATAGCCATTAAAGATCTAAAGCAGTAGATCGGATTTTCGGGATCTGAAGTGAACTTGCTAAGTGAATCAGGTGTGTACCCTACACTATTTCTTAATAAGTTTTATGGCAATGTTTAATAAATATATGTATGTAATATTAAGACTGTGAAAAGTATGGCTAAAGTACCATGTTATGGTACAAAGTACTCAGGTACGTTTCCTACTCCTACTAGGATTATGAAATATGTTATATTTAACATGAGAATAAAGATAAGAATGTGAACTTTGGCATGTTAATGCAAAATATGATATAGGGCATATGGGTTATTGAAAAGGGGAAGTGAATGTGGTGACCTAAGACCACGAAATCTGAATGCGGTGACCTAAGACCGCGATATCTGAATGTGGTGACCTAAGACCACGATATCCGAATGTGGTGACCTAAGACCACAAAACTATAAGGGCGATGAGCACGTTGACTGCAATGATCGCCGATGGTGTGTAGTGGATAGAGAGTCGACTTAGTAGTCCCCACGGTGTGCGAGTTGGTACGGGGAAGTGTAGCGGATGGCTAATTAGGTTTGGGTTTGGGAATGCATCACTAATTGTATTCTATGATTTGAATGTGTATCATTTGTATGCCGATTCTATTTGGACTTAGTGTTGTGTACACATTGAGTGCATTGACTCACCCGTTGTGGGAACATTTTTTGGTGATGATTAATAATGGACCGGCCTGGTAGGAGCTTAAAGGTGGCCATGCTCAGCAAAGAATTTTATTTGGACATTTTATTTTTATTTAAGTATTTTAAATTATTTGGGTTTATTTGATGTAATAAGGCCATAGTTGAACTATTTTACATTTATTTTATTTATTATGTTTACCAATTTTTATCAATTAAAGTTTAAGTAGATTTCTTTTAAAACAAAGCCTAAACGTTTTGTCACCTAAAGTAAAGGATTTTAATAATGAAATAAACTTGTTTTCAACTCGAGCCCAACCCGACACAAACCTTCTTTCAAAACACATAAGTTTTTCCTAAGTAACAAAAGAATTTGAACCGGTTTTCTTCGAGGAACATACCAGATCCGGTCAAGGCTCGTAGGCCGGGTTTTGGGTGTTTCAATTTGGTATCAGAGCCCGTTTCAAACTCTCGGCCTTGGGTTTAAGGCCCAAAACATTTTCAAATCGAGCCCAAGTAAGTTTTAATGAAAATATTTTATGAAATAAGCAGGTTTTACGGCATGGCACCTAAGTCTCCGACCATGATCCACCGGTAAGTACCCTATCTCTTGTGTGATTTATTGTATGATCTGTATGATCGTAGAAGGGTAGGGATGGAACGTAGAAATAGTATGATAGGTACTTGAACCCTAGGACTAGTTTACCCCAACATTTACATAAGACTTAAGTGCCTAACTAAACAACCCTATGGCTAAGTCGTAGAATTAGGGTGTGGTAACCCCATGCGCATGTCTCAGGATTGGATCAGGAAGAGCACGGTACTTAAGCGATCCCTAGTGACTCACCTCCTCTTCGTTGGAATACCTGCAGTGCGTAGCTTCGGTTCACCCTAACCAAGAGGACTCAGCCATAGGCTAAACGCAATAACTAAAACCCGAAAAGGGAACTAGCCGTGTTTTTCTTAAAAACCCTAGTTTAAAACTCCTAAAATTACCTTTTTAATTTGTGAGAACTAATTTTACAAAATTGTTCCGAAAAATTTTTGATTTGTAAAATTACAAAAATACCCCTAGTGGTGAAATTACAAAAATGCCCCTGGTTTTTGAAATTACCGTACTACCCCGATTTCAATAAAATTTTCCTTACTTTACAGAAGCACCCAAGAATCCTATTTTGCAAAATACTAAAACACCTTGATTTTGGAAAAATTATGAAATTGCCCCTAACCTACAAAATTACCAAAATGACCCTAATTTTCAAAATTTTTGCAACACTACCAATTTGGAAAACAAATTCTCAAAAAGAACCCCTAAGTTTTACAAATTTTGAAATACCCTTGATTTATTAAGATTTATAAATTTACCCTAGTTAATTACCGAAATACCCCCGGAATTTCAAAATTTTCGAAATACCCCCGGATTTCAAAATTTTTCAAAATACCCCGGGAATTTTAAAAAATTCTAAAATACTTTTTGACAAAATCACCAAGGAACTTTTTTTCTTTTGAAAAATTATGAAAATGCCCCAGTAAGACAAATTACGAAAATACCCCTGGGTAGTGGAAAAACAACAACAATGAAAACTACAACATTTCTCTGAATGAACGAAAGTTCATAACTGATTGATGGATGTATGAATGAAAAGACTGTGTGCATGTATGAATACGAAAGAACCACTCTTAAAAATTCTTTTTATAAAACTTCTTCGCGGGTAATCAAGTGAAACAAGAACTAATTCATAAAACTTCTTAATCAGATCACGACGTTAGAAATGAGCTCTAGGTGACATGGACATAACGTGCGAGGACGCAGTAGAGGTAGGATGACCGTGTCGGAACCCGTTAGGTCGGGTCAAGGGTCTGACAATGAGATACCGCCACCACCACCCCCAACTGTTGGTGTTGGAGCAAAGAAGCTCGACGGGGATGATGCCGTGTCGCAGTCGTCGGCCGCGAGTTCTTGAGTTGGTGGCTGGCGCAGGAGGAAATTCGAGAGCTCGAAAGTCGGTACCTGAGCGACTTCGTGCCAACGGAGCTGAGGTGTTTCGTGGAGTGTTGGGTGTGGCACCCAGTATCGCTGAATATTGGTTGGAGGCAACCGAGCGAATTATGGATGAGCTCGATCTGACCCCTGAGGAGAAGTTAAAAGGAATGGTGGCACTGCTACGCGATGAAGCGTATCAGTGGTGGCTCACGGTTCGGGATGGTGCCACAGCTGAGGATCTGACCTGGGATTATGTTAAGGCCGCATATCAGAAGAAATATGTCGGCACAAGGTATACTGATGAGCAAAGGAAGGCTTTTCTGGGACTAGTTCAAGGGAACAAGTCCGTAGCCGAGTATGAAGCTGAATTCCTAAGGTTGAGCCGATATGCTCGAGGAGTAGTGGCTACGGAGCATGAGCGATGTGTCTGATTTGAGGACGGACTAAGGGATGATTTGAGGTTGTTAATAGCTCCACATCAGGAGCAGGAGTTTTCTGCCTTATTAGATAAAGCTAAGGTAGCTGAAGGGATTAAGGACTTTACAAGGCAGACCTCCGATCGAAATAGGCCAGAAAGAGGTTCTGGATCATCTAGGAATAAGAGGCCTAGAATTGATAGGCCGCGAGGTCAGCAAGCTTCTACAGGAGGGCAGTATCGTCCTTGTGATCAGTGTGGAAAGAAGCACTTAGGAGAATGTTGGAAAAAGACAGGAGGATGCTTTAAGTGTGGGTCAAAGGACCATATGATTAAGGACCGCCCTATGGAACAGGAAGGAGTCGGCGGCGACTCGAGAATGTTAATCAGTGGTAGAGGTGGACAAAGCGACCTCAAGCAAGGTCGTGGACCAAACCATAGAGGAAATGGCTCAGCCGAGGCGTGGAGCACCAGCGCGAGATCTTTGAAGGTGCAGACGCGAGGCAACCAAGGTTGGTTTATGCGGTTGGCCGTCGCGAGGAGGGAGAGAGGTGCCAGATATAACAACGGGTACGTTCCTTATTTCTGGGATACCCTTAATTGCTTTGCTTGTTATAGGGTTATTTTATTCTTGTATTGCTAGTAAAGTGCCTGAAACTGTGGATGTGAACCTAGGGAATGTGCCTAGAAAGTATGATAGCTCTTTAAGATAAGAGTGCACAGCAATAGCGTAATAAGGTGAGTTAGACCGTACGATTGTTCGTTAGTAAGTAATTTCGAGGACGAAATTATTTTTAAGGGGGGTAGAACTGTAACATCCTGAAAAGGGCCTATGCATTTTCGGTTTAATTGTACGAAATGACATGTCTTATGTGTTATGAATATATATTTAACATTTTTGGAAACCTGGAAATGTATGGAAATGTTAGGAAAGTGAACATTTTTTGGAAACCTGGAAATATATGGAAATGTTAGGTTTAAAAGAGGAAAGTGAACATTTTTGGAAAACTAGGAAATGTAAGGAAATGATTTAGAAATGATTCAAAAGAGGAAAGCGAACATTTTTGGAAACTTGGAAATGTAAGGAAATGTCAAGTTTAAAGAGGGAAACGAAAATTTTTGGAAACTTGGAAATGTAAGGAAATGTCATAGAAATGTTAAGTTTTAAAGTTTAAAAAGGGGAAACTAAGGCAAGGTGGCCTTAAGAGAAATTGTATGTGAAATTTGACACACAAACAGGCTTGGAAAAGTGGCCTGGAGATGCCACTTAGGGCTTCTGGAAATGGCGCCACATACAAGGGTATTGGGCCAACGTTCGAGCTGCAGGGGAAGCAAAATAAAAGAGTTGGACGGCACAAGGCTATATTTTAGGAGTTTTATTCTCTTTAAAATTCGGCTAAATGATGGATAAATGAGGGATTACTTCTTTTTTTTAAAATAAAGAAATAAGAAGGGAAATAAGGATAAGTATTGAATTATCTTTTATTTTCTTTTAGGTGATAATTAAAAGATAAAATTATCACAAGGAAGAGTGGTGGCCAAGTAGGGGACTCTAGCCTAGTAATTTCGGTAATAAAAGGAAAAGGGAGGCCATTCTGCACTATTTTCTGTTCTTGAAAGCCTCTGTCAAATTCTCTCTGCCATTATTCTCTTTTCTCTTAAACTTTGTCAAGCCAAAAACTCAAGAAATTATTGTCGAATTCTTCATCTTTCTCTTCTCACCTTTTTGTCCCATTCTACTTAGGCCGAATCCCTCCCTCCCAAAGGTTCCTCTTTGTCGAAATTCTTAGATCAAAATACCTTAGTTGCCGAACCTTTGTAAGTTACATCTCTTTTCTCCATCAAGTCTCAAAGCCGAATACTTCTGTAGTGATAAACATAGGTGCTGTCGATTTCTTCAGTGAAGTTTCGGGATTTAGGCGTTGTTGACTTCAAGAAGGGATATTTCAGGATTTCAAATCATAAGGTAAGTACATGTGTATATTCAGCCAAGGTATATTAATGATTTAAGATCTAATTCTTATTTACTTAAAAGCCGAAAACTAACTAAGTCGAATGATCTAGCATTGGCCGATTGAAGGAAAGAGTAACACAAGTTTTCAGGATTTGATTAGTAGTGAAAGAATTTGATTACAATAATCCTATTGGGATTTGGTTTTATGGCTGAAAGGTTTTTATTAAATTTCCAAGTATTGGCCGAATATAGGCATTAAAGATCTAAAGCAGTAGATCAGATTTTCGGGATCTGAAGTGAACTTGCTAAGTGAATCAGGTGTGTACCCCACACTATTTCTTAATAAGTTTTATGGCAATGTTTAATAAATATATGTATGTGATATTAAGAATGTGAAAAGTATGGCTAAAGTACCATGTTATGGTACAAAGTACTCGGTACGTTTCCTACTCCTACTAGGATTATGAAATATGTTATATTTAACATGAGAATAAAGATAAGAATGTGAACTTTGGCATGTTAATGCATAATATGATATAGGGCATATGGGTTATTGAAAAGGGGAAGTGAATGTGGTGACCTAAGACCACGAAATCTGAATGCGGTGACCTAAGACCGCGAGATCTGAATGCGGTGACCTAAGACCGCGATATCTGAATGTGGTGACCTAAGACCACGATATCCGAATGTGGTGACCTAAGACCACAAAACTATAAGGGCGATGAGCACGTCGACTGCAGCGACTACCTTCGATGGTGTGTAGTGGATAGAGAGTCGACTTAGTAGTCCCCACAGTGTGTAGGTTGGTACGGGGAAGTGTAGCGGATGGCTAATTAGGTTTGGGTTTGGGAATGCATCACTAATTGTATTCTATGATTTGAATGTGTATCATTTGTATGCCTGATTCTATTTGGACTTAGTGTTGTGTACACATTGAGTCTGTTGACTCACCCCGTTGTGGGAACATTTTTCAGGTAATGATTATTAATGGACTGGGTCGGTAGGAGCTTAAAAGTGGCCATGCTCAGCAAGGAATTTTATTTGGACATTTTATTTTTATTTAAGTATTTTAAATTATTTGGGTTTATTTGATGTAATAAGGCCATAGTTGAACTATTTTACATTTATTTTATTTATTATGTTTACCAATTTTTATCAATTAAAGTTTAAGTAGATTTCTTTTAAAACAAAGCCTAAACGTTTTGTCACCTAAAGTAAAGGATTTTAATAATGAAATAAACTTGTTTTCAACTCGAGCCCAACCCGACACAAACCTTCTTTCAAAACACACAAGTTTTTCCTAAGTAACAAAAGAATTTGAACCAGTTTTCTTCGAGGAACATACCAGATCCGTTCAAGGCTTGTAGGCCGGGTTTAGGGTGTTTCAACCATACATTCATAACACATAAGACATGCCATTTCGTATAATTAAATCAAAAATGCATAGGCCCATTTCCAGGATGTTACAGTTCTACCCCCCTTAAAAATAATTTCGTCCTCGAAATTACTTACTAACGAATAATCGTACATCTTAACTCACCGCACTACGCTTATGCTGCGCACTCTGATCTGAATAGAACCATCATACTTCCTAAGCACAATCTCTAAGTTCACGTCCCCTAGAACTCATTTCTAACGCCGCAATTTAATCTGATTAAAAAGTTTTATGCATCAGAATTTTGTTGCACTTATTAACCGCGAACAATTTTATGAAATAAAGATATTTAGAAGTAGTTCTTTCGATCACACAAAGTTTCAGTTCAAGTTCACTACTCTAATTCAGAGAATCACATTCACATTCATCAACAGAGACACTTTCATTCCTCAATAGAGGCACATTCATTCATCAACATAGACATATTTATTCAGTGGTATCTACCACCCATATTCACTATTCGAACACTCTTTGTCTTATTCCTATCCCAGGGGTATTTTCGTAATTTGTCTTACAGGGGTATTTTCGGAATTTTTCAAAATAAAGTTCCTTGGTAATTTTGTCAGTAAGGGTATTTTGGTAATTTTGTGTTCCCGGGGTATTTTAGGAAATTTTGAAATCTGAGGGCATTTCGATAATTTTAAAACTCAGGGGTATTTTGGTAATAAACCAGGGTAAATTTGTAAAGCTCAATAAATCAGGGTATTGCAAATTTTACAAAACTTTAGGGTTATTTTTGAGAATTTGTTTTCCAAAGGGTGATGTTGCAAAAATTTTGGGAATTAGGGTCATTTTGGTAATTTGCAAGCTAGGGGCAATTTCATAATTTTCTAAAATCAAGGTATTTTGATATTTTGCAAATTAGGGTTTTTGAACATTTATAAAGTAAGGAAATTTTGATTAAACTATGGGTAGTTTGGACATTTTATAAATCAAGGGCATTTTTGTAATTTTACAATCAGGGGTATTTAGGTAATTTATAAATCGGAAATTTTTCGGAAAAATTTTGTAAAAATAGTTCTCACTAATTAAAAGGGTAATTTTAAGAGTTTTAAAACTAGGGTTTTTTATAAAAATACGGCTAGTTCCCTTTCGGGTTTTAGTTATTGAGTTTAGCCTGTGACTGAGTCCACTTGGTTAGGGTGAACCGTAGCTACGCACCAGGTAGGATTCCAGCGAAGAGGAGGTGATCACTAGGACTGCTTAAGTACCAAGCTCTTCCGGATCCAATCCTAGACACGCGCACAAGGGTTACCACACCCTAACTCGACGACTTAGTCATAGGTTTGTTTAATTTAGGCACTTAAGTCTTATGTATTTGTTGGGGTAAACTATTCCTAGGGTTCACATACTTAACAGCCTAATCTACATTCCATTTTTACCCTTCTATAATTCATACTAGAATTCACACAGAGGATGAGGTACTTACCGGTGGGATCATGGTCTCGGAGACTTGGGTGCCATGCCGGAAAAACTCGCTTATTTCCAAAAATATTTTCATAAAACTTACTTGGGCTCGATTTGAAAACGTTTTGGGCCTTAACCCTCAGGCTGAGAGTTTAAAACAGGCTCTGATACCAAACTGAAACACCCCAAACCCAGCCCACGAGCCTTGACCGGATCTGGTATGCCCCTGGAAGAAAATCGGTTCAAATTCGTTTGCACTTTGAAAAACTTTAAGTGATTTTGGGAGAAAGTTCGAATTAGGTTGGGCTCGAGTTGAAAACAGGGAGTTGAAAACAGGGTTATCTTATATTGAAATCCCTTTATCTTAGGTGTCAAAACATTTAGGGTTTAGTTTAAAAGAAATTTTACTTAAACTTCACTTGATAAAAATTCGTACATAGAAATTAAAAGAAAAATTAAAGTAATTCAACTATGGCCTTATTACATCAAATAAACCCAAATAATTTAAAATACTTAAATAAAAATAAAATGTCCAAATAAAATTCCTTGCTGAGCATGGCCACCTTTAAGCTCCTACCGACCCGGTCCATTACTGATCGTCACCTGAAAAAATGTTCCCACAACGGGGTGAGTCAACATACTCAATGTGTAACCGACACTAAAATTTAACAACTCAGGCATACATTATCATATTACATACACATTCATAAATCAGATATAAACAAATGATGCAACCCGAACCCAAACCTATATGCCATCCGCTACACATCACCCGTACCATCCTGCACACCTTGGGGACTACTAAGTCAACCCTCCATCCGCTACACACCATCGAAGGCAGTCGCTGCAGTCGACGTGCTTATCGCCCTTATGAGTATTCGTGGTCTTAGGTCACCACACTCAGATATCGTGGTCTTAGGTCACCACATTCAGATATCGTGGTCTTAGGTCAACACATTCAGATCTCGTGGTCTTAGGTCACCACATTCAAATATCGTGGTCTTAGGTCACCACATCCACTTCCCCTTTTCAATAACCCATATGCCCCATATCATACATAGTATGCATTAACATGCCAAATTTCACATTCTTATCACTTATCACATGTTAAATATAACATATTTCATAATCCTAGTAGGAGTAAGAAATGTACCTGAGTACTTTGTACCATATCATGGTACCTTAGCCACATTCTTACACTTTCATATTAACACATATATCAAGTTTAATCCATAAATCTATTAAGATTAGTGTAGGGTACACACCTGATTAACTTAGCAACTTCACTTCAAATCCCGAAAATCCGATCTAAAGCCTTAGATCCTTAGTCCCTATATTCGGCCATTACTTAAAAATTTAATGAAGACCATTGGCCATAAAACCAAATCCTATTAGGATTGTTGTAACCCAAAACTTACCTTGGTGCCGATTTCACTATAAATCAAATCCCGAAAACTTTGTGCTACTCCTCCCTTCAATCAGCCAATGCTAGATCATTTAACTTGATTAGTTTCGGCTTTTTAAACAAATAAAGAATAAATCTAATTACCAAAATAGACCTTGGCCGATTGTACTTATGCACTCTCCTTGCGATTTCAAATCCCGAAAGTATCCATTGTCTTAATTATCTGTCGAAATACCTATACACATATGTTAGATTCGATTCTAATATTAAATCATCATAGATGGCCCTTGGCCGAATGCTATAGACACTTACCTTGTGGATTTTAAATCCCGAAACTCACCGAATAACTAGGGAACACGCCACCTATGGTGTACCTTCGGGAAAAGAACTTCTCCTTCCTTGTAGTCGACACTTAGTAAATCCCGAAAGATCTCTTCAAAGTTTCAGCAACAAGATATTAATGGGGTTAGTCCTAGATTTCGGCAAATCTTAAAAGAAAAAGGATGAAACTGAATGAGATCTTACCCTTACTTTAGGAATCGGCAATCCTTGCTTGAACCTTTAAAAATATTTGGCTATGTAGGCTAGGAGGATCTTGATTTCGGCTTTTTGATTGGTAGAAAGAAAAGAGAAAGAAGAATAAAGATGGAGGATTTAGCTAGAGCACAAGGTATTTCGGCTTGGCAAAAATAAAAGAGAAGAGATTATTTCATTCTCAAATACCTCTTTACTCTGAGGTTTGAAGTCATTCATGTAACTTTCTTCAAAGAAAGTAGTATGAGTGGACACTATAACAGTTTTCTCTTTTTGGTTATAAAACAAACCACCCTTTGATTCATTTGGATATCCTACAAACATGCACAATTTTGTCCATGAGTCCAACTTCCTCACGTCTTTATCTAATATGTGGGTTGGGCAACCCCAAATCCTTAAATATTTTAGACTTGTCTTCCTATCATGCCATAATTCGTATGGAGTTTTCAATCCTGCTTTATTTGGCACATCATTCAAAATATAGCATGTCGTTTGTACCACATATCCCCCAAAAGAGATTGGTAGCTTCGAATAACTTTACATCGAATGTACCATGTCTAACAACATTTGATTTCTTCTCTCGGCCACGCCATTCTGTTGTAGAGTGTCCGGCACGGTTAACTTGGATAGAATCTCATTCTCTATGAGGTACCCTAAGAACTCATCAGATAAATATTCCTCACCTTGACTAGACTGAAGTTTCTTTATGGGTAAACCTAGTTGTTTCTCCACTTTCGCACGAAACTCTTTGAATTTATCAAAGGTTTCATTCTTGTGGTGCATCAGGTATACATACCCATATCTGGAATAGTCATCAATAAAGGTTACATAATACTCGTAACCACCTCTTGCACTAATGCTCATTGGGCTACATACGTTAGTGTGCACAAGTTTTATGGGTATTTCAGCCTCGTTCCTTTTGCATTAAAAGATCGCTTAGTCATCTTACCTTCCAAGGAATATTCACACTATGGAAGATCAACTTCTTTAAGTGAACTTAGGATTTCATCTTTCACGAGTCTAGTGATTCTTTCTCAATTAATATGAAGTCTCAAAGGCCAAAGGTACGCCTTATTAGAGTGAGAAGTTTTAAGCCTTTTATTTGATATTTCATTGTCAAGCATTGTGTACATCTTTGGTTTGATAAAATAGAGATTATTTGACATCCATCCATTATAGATAATATTATTATTTCTAAATATTGTAATTCTATTATTAAAAGTCACGGTAAAGCCGTCTTTTTATAAGCATGCAATGAAAATTAAGTTTCTTTTGAAACTTGGAACACAGAAAATGTCTCTTAAAATAATCTTCCTAAAATTACCAAAATAAAGATGTACATCTCCCACTACTTCAACTACCACACTTATTTCGTTCCCAGTATGTAACGATAATGATAAGCTATTATCTCTAAGATCTTTTGTCTCTTCGAACCCTTGTAGAGAAAGACAAACATGATTAGTGGCTCCTGAATCAATGACTCAATGGTCTATTGAATCTTCCACTAAACAAGCTTCTATCACCAAGAGTTTCATACATTTTCTTGTGATAGCTAAGTATTCTTTCCACTCTTTACAATTTGCCTTGAAATGTTTTTTCTCACTGTAGAAGAAGCATTTAGACTTAGATAAGTCTTTAGTCTTTCTAGTTATCTTCCTTTCCACTTATTGTGGCCCAGAGATCTTATCCTTGCCTTTCTTAGTGCATTTTCCCTTCCATTTTAAGGAAGAGCCAATGACTATATTCACTTATGCTTTTTGGATCGGCTGACCACTGTTCAACATCAACTCATAGGATTGTAACTCCTTCAGAAGTTGTGTAAGCATTAGGTCTTTTGTTGCCAAAGTTATATGCAACTCGAAAGCTAGAAAAATCCTTGGATAAGCTTTTAAACACCATCTCAATTTGAGTGTTCTAGTCCAAATTGGCTTCATTGTCCACGACCTTCGCAAACTATCCCATAAAAGTGATCATATGGTCTTTGACCGGAGTGTCGGGCTTTTGTTGGGCATTCATCAAGCTAGTCATGGCATAATATCGAGCCAAGGTAGTCTGGCCTTCGAACATGTCTTCTAGCTTATCTAGACTCACTTTGGTAGTCTTACAGCTCTCCAGTTACTTATACAGAGTACTAGTCACGCTTGCCAGCATATAGCAACGAGCTATCTCATCAAACTCTTTCCAATGATTTCTAGCCTCAGCTTGAATGGACGGAGGGAACTTGGTATTAAGAACTGTTTTAACTTTCTCATAGCTCAGGAGAATTATCAGGTTCTTTTTCCATTCATTATAGTTATTTCTATTCAGTTTTTAACACCCAAACCCGGCCCAAACACCATGGCCGAATTTAGAATGCTACTGAGGAAAAACTTTGAAAAGAATTTGACATAAGGGTGAAAACATAATAATTTTTCCGTCATTTGTAAAAGCTGACTTATTTGCAAATAAGTTTATCAGTTTAAAATAGGTTGCAGAAAAGAATAAAACCTTAGTGATCGTGAGTAGTTTAAAACATTGTACCTTTGAAATTCTAAGTAAAATTTTGTTGTTACAAATATCCGGATTTAAAAATTTAATATAAGTTTCTAAGATGTAAATTGTTTTTTTTTAAATAAAACATTCCCAATTATTAACCCAATCGTCAATCCAACTTAAACCTAATAAAAATCCTCAAAATACTTTGAGTGGCCCTATTACAATAAAGATCTACTCAAAAGTACTGAAAATATAAAGTGCATAAAACAAATAAAAACATCTTCTGCATGGCCACCTCGTATCCGCTCCAGCCCGGTCCAAGATTCATCTATTACCTGCATTGTTTTGGCAAAAATAGGGTGAGTCAAACCGACTCAGTGTATAATTATTTCACATGTCTCCACAAATGGGCTTGGCCCACATCCACACAGTCCACATACATAATCATGAAAAAAGAATCCCAACCCAACCTAGTGTCCATCCGCTACACACCTCCGTACCTGCCGCACACACCAAGGGATTACTAAATCACCCTCCAACCGTTACACACCTCCTTGGCAGACCTGCTGCCCAAGGTCGTGGCATAGCCACCGATCACCTAAGTGACCCCACATATCTGTATCCACAAGGTGACTCGAGGTCATCCTCAATCCACGGTGATGCACACAGTTATCATCCATCCACGATGTGGCACATAGCCAACATCCCACTTTGATGAAGCACATAGCCAACATCAAGCGACGACGTAGCTCAAGGCTAACATCAGTCCACGTACATAAATATGTACACCCTGTCCTTCAATAATCATATCCCAATCCCCATGCATATATAGGTATCATGACAAAATAACGGTATAATTCTAATGAGCATACATCACATGCTTACCACAATTTCACACATATACCATGGATAGATTAATATCATAAAACACTGACCTGGTTAACCGATTACCCACCATGGGTAGCCACCATCTCAACCATTATTCCCAGCTACCACACACCATATACGCATATATATAACAACATATACAAACAACAGGAGAACAGTGCGATAACTACACACCTGTTTGGCACAGTCGACTAAATCTCGAAACCCAAAGCCTAAACGATTTGCACCCGAAACTTGCCGAAATCCTCCTACACAACCTTATGTTAGATTCGGCTCAACCCAAATGAACACATGAAATGGCCTTCGGCCCAACGATATTCCCTACTTACCTTGATCACTCAAATCCCGAAGGATCTCTACTCCGATATCACCCTTCATGGATTCGGCCATAACAGAGAAAATGGAGTTAGACTTTTCGATTTGATATCTTAATGGGAAAATAATTGAGACTCATCTAGAAAGAAACCTCTTACCAAGATACTCGAAAACGATTGGAAGATTAATGGAAGATGAATGTCGACACCTCTCCCTCTACAGGCTCTTAGTAGATTCGGCCAAGGTTTCCCAACCAAGAGAGATTTGTTCGGCTTTCTAGAAGAGCAAAGAGGAAAGAAATTACGAATAGAAGATTTGGCCACAGAACAGAAGAGTGTATTCGGCTTTATGAAGTCAAGTAAAACTGCGAAAAGAGAAAGAGAGAATTGTGGTTTATGATGTTTCGGCAATGAGAAATAGTGAAGAAAAGATGAGAGAAATAACATTGATAGTCTCCCTAAATTCGGCTAGTGGTCAAAAAGAAAGGAAAAGAGTTGAACACCTAAGGGTTTTCGGCACAAATGAGAGAATGGGATGAGAGAGCAAATTTTTGGCAAAAAGAGAACTAAAGAAGAAAAGAAATGCCAAAAAGATGATCACTCCCCTTTTCACTACACAATTTCGGCACACACACCCCACTCCAACCCAAAAACCGAAAATGCCACCCTCCAAAGCCCCACATTCGGCCAACTCTTCTTCCCTCACCCAAATCCCTTCTTTTTCTCCTACTTTTCCTCTCCTACACTCATTCAAATGAGTTTGAATAAGTCTCCCTCTTATCTCTTATCTCAGCCACCAATTTAAGCTGTTGACCCAATCCATACCTCATCCCCATAGAGTTTGCATGCCGTCCAACTCTCCTTCCTCCTTGACGCAAAAAGCAACTTAAAATGCCAGCCCGCAGCTCGAACCTCCTCCCCCTTGACACTCCATGTGACGCCACCCTCTCCCCCTTGCATCTAGGCGCTACACTGCCACTTTACTGCCTCCCTTTTTGAGTCATAATCTACCCCCAATTTCTCTTAAGGCCTAGCTCCCCTTTGCTCAGCTTAGACTAAAAATTTTCCTATGACTCCTACTCAAACCTAAGGTTTCCCGAAACCCCCCTAGCACTTCCAAATAGCATACAAAGCACATTAACATACAAATACAGGTTAAAATGCACAACCCCCAAATCCCGGATATTACGAGTTTGTTTTTAGTGAGTAAGTTCAATAAGGGAGTTGGTGTCATTTTTTAACTAAAAATAAGACATTCATATATTAATATCTTTGTATTAAACAAATGTTTGAAAGCATTTTACAATGTTATGATATGCATTAAGATGATGCATGCAAAACATTGTAAGTTGTTCCAACGATAATTCCCACACTCATTGAATCAAGCCACCGTGGGGTGATCATGATCAACTAGTAAGAACATGGATTTCCATCCAATTAGTACAGAAACCTAATTTCTTTAGGCATTCACACGTACTAATAATCATGTAACATTTGAACATCATTTTAACTTAAGTAGAGCTCCGTAGGGAGTTACTTAACTAGAAGATCTTGAGTGTATAACCATCAACTCAACACCTATCATATCATGCACCACAAATGAGTCATCATGGGACAATCTCACCAAGTAACATGCTTTGACTAGTTGTCCTATTTCGAAGAAATAATTTCTTAATGTATTGCATGATAATACCTACTATAGGTGTCGGTCTAAATATCATATGATCCTAAGAAAATTCTACTTACTTTCAGGAAATCTCCTTAATAAAAATCCACATGACTATAACAGCCCATTTTCAGAAAAATCAGAACAGTGGTTTCAGGACCACAAAACTGATTTTGGAAGGAAATTTATTTTTATATTATTTTATGGTCTATAGTATGATAGTAAAGAAATTTTAGCGATTACATGTTTTATTTGATAAAGGACCAAATTGCACATGAAACACTCGTAACTCGAATCCGTCACCGAAACAGGGTTACAGAGCATTACCAGAGATTACATATCATATAACAAACATTTCAAATTTATACAATCTTCATATCAGAAATCAATCATTAAGTCCCTTATAAGAGCCATCGAGGCTCAAAATATGCATTACAGGTAAGTCGAGACTAAATCGAAAACTCAGAGAATTTTTCACGAAATTACAAAATTTTCATAGGTGTAGGAGACACACGCCCATGTCCCAGGCCGTGTGGGCATTCGATGTGAGGCACACGGCCGTGCCCCAGCCTGTGTCCTTACCCATGTAACTCTCTGACTTTGGTCACATGGCCAGCCACACGCCCGTGTGCTAGGCGGTGTGGACAATTTAATTTTCAATAATTTGGTGCAGGTGTCACACGGCCAAGACACATGCCCGTGTACTGGGTTGTGTGACACACATCCGTGTCTTTACCCGTGTGTTTAATTCTGAGCATCCTATTTCTCTAATTTTAAGATGCAGGGGACACACAACCAAACCACACCCCCGTGTACATGGCCGTGTGTCACACACGGTTGAGATACACGCCGGTGTGAACAGAATAAGGCCATTTTCCAAGCCTAATTTCTCACCCAAATACGTCTTCCACTTACATTGACATTTTAACACATTCCCAAGTCAATACAAAACGTTCAAATCAAGCCAAAACCGAGTCTTATGTATGACATATCATTACCTATGTTCAAGTGTTTAAACTTACCAAATACACATATATATATACATATAAGTATATTTTCTCATTTATGCTTACTTAAAGCCATTTATCATTAGGTTTATATGATTTTCATCACACAAACATTTCAAACACATCAAACATAATAAGGCCTTATACAATTTTCATCAAAATATACTTAATACTAGCCATTCCAATGGCTAGTTACAACCAAAGCATTATCATACCATCATTGGTCAAATGAACCTATACATTCCATTATAACCAGAATTAATTTTACCATTTGTACCAATTGGGCCTATAGATAGTGTGAAATATCTCCGCCAAGCTTCCAACTCAACGAGCTTCTGAATTCCTTTAAAATAGAGAAATTAAAACTAATGTAAGCTTTTAAGCTTAGTAAGTTCGTATAACCGAGAATTTAACTTACCACTATTTTATAAACATAAGGTAAACATACATTTCATTCCCAAGTCGTGTTGGCCAAGTGCCTAAACACATATCCTCATCAACCATGTTAGTCACTATAATCCGTATAATAGCTTAAATTCACAAATGTTCATAGTCATCAAGCAAGATTCATACCCATATTTCTTCCATCACATTTTTCAATATATTATGAATGAACAAAATCATCAAGCATATTCCACATTCAAGTATCAAATACATCATGTTTTAATATATCATGTGATATCATTTCCATGTACTTCAGGCTTGTACCAGTAATAGTTTGTTTTGAACTCAGGTTAATCATATATTTTTCATGAATATCAAGAAACATGTATGAGTTCAACATTAATCAAATTTCCATATTCATATACTTTCCTCATCATATGTTCAAATATCATGTACAAGTCATGTTCATGTAATTCATGTATATGCTTGTAATAATTCGTTTTATGTCAGGATTTTGCCCGTTGAACCATTTACAATATCGATGGATACACAGGTAGTACACTCGAAGTGTACAAATTAGAAATTTGTCAATTCATATTTAGGAGTGCTCTTTAAGTCACATAATCGGGAAGCACACTCTCGAGCCTTATCACAGGAAGCTCAAATAGAGCCATTTCAGGAAGCTCACAAAGAGCCTATCGGGAAGCTTATCCGCGCTATGTAACGGGAAGTTCACAAAGAACCATATCAGGAAGCTCACGAAGAGCCTATTGGAAAGCTAAATAAGAGCCATGTAACGGGAAGCTCCGAATAGCCATATATCGGGAAGTTCAAGCAAGCACTGTCGGGAAGCTCACAAAGAGCCAATTTAACGGGAAGCTCATGAAGAGCCTATAATCGGGATGCTCATAAGAGCTAAGGTGTGTCCACAACACATGTAGGATCACAACCTATCAGGACGCTCTGAAGAGTTATAACAGGAAGCTCGCAAGAACCGTATAATGGGAAGCTCGAGAGGGCTTATATGGGACGCTCTTTAGAGCTTTGGTGTGTTTGCAACATATGTTGAACCACAACCAATATGGGAAATCATGTATCCATCGACTTTCATTTATTCAAACAAGACTTGACATTTTTTAGGCATTGTCGGATATCTGATCATTTCATATATTTATGACATTTATATAATTCACATAAACATATTCAATTCAAGCATATAAATATACACAATTAAGTTACACGAACTTACCTCGACAAATGTTTGTGTACATAATATCTACTAATATGATATTTTCTATACTCCTTGTTCTAACTCCAGATTTGGTCTATCTAGATCTATACGAGTAAATTAACATCAATTCATGTTCATTTCAATTCAATTCATATCTTTGGAAAAATTACCATTTTGCCCCTGAACTTTTAATTAATGATAATTTCATCTCTAGGCTCGAAAAATGAAATTCATGCAATATAATCCTTATTCTAAACCTAACCTATTTTACCATTTTATAATAGCAGCCCATGTATGTCACAAAAATCATAATTTTCCCATGAGTATTACAACTTTTTAATTTAGTCCCTGTATCATAAATTTCATCAAAATTCTCTTTGTAAAAGTTGTTTATCTATTAACAACCTTTCATTTTCTACCATAAATTTCAAATTTTCAGCATTTACATCCATGACAAAATTTATATACTTTAATATTTTTACAAATTAATCCCCAAAATAGATAGATTAAGTTATTTTGATCTTGGAAATATAAAAATTACTAAAAACGAGACAAGATTACTTACCCAATTAGGCCAAGAAAACTTACTTTCTCTTTCCTAAGGTTTCCATGTATTTTATTTTTCTTTTTGGAAGAAGATGAACATAAATGATGATATTTTGTTTATTTTATTATTTATCATCTTTTTATCTTTTTCTTTCCAATTTCATCCTTTTCTTTAATTAAATTTCCAAGGATGAATCATCATCCTTATCTACTAACCCCAATAATTGGTCTATTTGCTATATAAGGACCTCAAATTTTGAATTCCATAGCTATTTGATACATATAGCTACTAGAACTCAAATTTTGCATTTTATGCAATTTAATCCTTCCATCAAATTAGACATATAACCGGTAAAATTTCTTAACGAATTTTTCACACGATATTTCTATAATTCTATAAATCATAAAATAATATTAAAATAAATTTCTCTTCCAGGATCAAATTTGTGGTCCCGAAACCACTGATTCGATTACACTGAAAATGGGTTGTTACAGCACAAAGTGCAAAAGTTGAGTTCTAATAGCTAGAAGGATTAAATAGCTATGGAATTCAAAATTTGAGGTTCTTATATGGAAAATAGACCATTAAAAATGCTTAGTGGTTAAGGATGATGATTCATCCGTGGAAAATAAAATAAAGAAAAGGATGAAATTGGAAAGTGAAAAAATAAAAGATGATAATTAATTAAATAATGCAAATATCATCTTTTTCATCATCTTTCCCAAATTATTTCCATGGAAATCCTAGCTAAGAGAAAGTAGCTTAAGCAAGCTTACTTTGATCAATTAGGTATGTTTTCTTGTTCCGTTTTTAATTATTTTTATATTTCTGAGATTATAATAGCTTAATCTAGCTATCTCGGGGACTAATTTGTAAAGTTATCAAGAACTTGGATTTTTCCATGGATGAACATAGTTGAATTATAAAGTTTTATGATAGAAAATGAAAGGTTGTTGATAGATAAACAACTTTTGTAAAGTGAATTTTGATGAAAATGTGATTAACGGACTAAATTGAAAATATGTAAAATTCATGGAAAAGTTCTGAATTTTATGAAACATATGGGCTGTAAATTTTACATGTAAAAATCGGCTAGGCTTGGAATAAGGATTAAATTGTATGAATTTCATTTTTTGATCCTAGGGACGAAATCGTCATTAATTAAAAGATTAGGAGCAAAATGATAATTTTGCCTAAGATGTGAATGAATTGAAAAGAACATGAATTAATGTTAAATTCATTCATATAGATTCAGATAGACAAATTCAGAGTTAGAATGAGGAAAAGAGAAAATGTCGGATTATTAGATTTTATGTACACGAATATTTGTCAAGGTAAGTTCGTGTTATTAAATTGTGTATATTTATATGCTTGAATTAAATGTTGTGTATGTGAATTGTATAAATGCCAAATATATGAAATTGGTTACATATCCGACAAAGCCCGATAAATATTAAATCTCGTTTGAATAATAGAATTCGATGGATACAGGATTTCCTGATTGATTGTGGTACTGCATGTGTTGCAGACACACCACAGCTCCTACGAGTATCCCATTATAAGCCCTCTCGAGCTTCCCGTTACATGGTTCCTGCAAGCATCCTGATCGGTAGTGATATTGCATGTGTTGTAGACTACCGCACTATAATAGCCTAAATTTCAGTAGTGTCGGGAAACAATGATTCCAGATCACTAAATCTAACAAGTAAGTTTGAAAATTTAGTAATTAATAATTATGAGTCAAGTGTGAATTTAGAAATAAACTTGAAATAGGGAATTTTGTGAATTAAAAGAAATTATTAAGTCAAATGAGTCAAGAACGAGGTATCGAGACCTCAAATTCATAAATTGAGCCATAACTATTTTTAGAAATATTTATGGAGTGTTATTGAGTAAGTATTAAAGTTTCGTTAGGAAATATTAATGTTTTGATAGTTAATTAATTAAAAAGGACTAAATTGTAAAAGGTGTAAAATTTGATAAAATGATTAAATAGCTTAAGTATCAAATGAGGTAGGATAAAAAAGGTAAATAAGCCTAAAGGAAATGGCTGAGGCGGCATAAGCAAGAAAAAAATCTAAAATTAGGTTAAATAAGCGCAAAATTGTAAATTTTGCAAAATTAAACAAATAAAATATCAATAAAAACAGAAATCTAGACATTTCTTCCAAAATTGACAGCCAAAAATTCCATAGAAGAGTTCCTCCAAGCTGGTTTTTCATTAATTTTCTCTATGTGATTTTATTTCTTGCTCTTTTCTTGTAATTTTTGTGTTTTTAAGACTTTTGCAATTAGGTCCATCTATCTAATTCATTAGTTTTTAATTTTATGGGTGACTTTAAAAGCTACAATGAATAAGTGTTGTATGTTTATGATGAATTTACATGGATTTGAATCTTTGCTTTCATTAAATGATGATTTTATTAACTGATTCTAATAGAAAATGATTTTTAAGACCTAATTGTGAAAAAGTTATGAATTAGGGTTTTGTGCTAAAATTTTGAATTTCAAAGGTTGTCTAGTAGTTTAAAATAGTTAGATAAAGTGTTAATTAAGAAAAATTAGCTTAATTGATGGGTTAATTGAGCAGGGACGAATTTGTAAAAACTGTAAAATTTGGGGTAAAAGTGTAATTCTAAAAATTAAAGGGCGTAAATTATGAAGTAGAGTAAAATTGAGATAAATGCTAATGAATACATTATTTTATAATTATAGATCAAAAAATCGAAGCGAATCGTGGAAAGGAAAAATTGCCAAAATAGTCCCTGAATTTCTAGACTATTGCAAATTAGCCTAGGTAAGTTCATATGGCTAAATTAATGAATTGTTATAATAAAATTTCATGAATGCTATGGTATGTTATTGTATATGAATGTTATTAAACTGAGATAATTGTGAAAGTATAAATGTTTGAATAAAAGTTCTAATTTAGTAGAACATCGGATTGAGTACTTTCGTTCAGTGACTAATACGCATTGACGGAAAAGACCATGGTTGGACCATGGCAGTATGTGATATGTGATTTCTATATAAGACCATATCTGGGATATGGCATCAGTGTGATATGTGATTTTCGTATAAGAGCATAGCTGGGCTATGGCATCGATGTGATATGTGTTTCCGTGTAAGACCATAGCTGGGCTCTGGCTCCAGTGTGTGATATGTGACTATGTACAAGACCATAGTATACTATAGCATTGTGAAAATAAAGTACTCAATTCCGAACCGTTCCCTACTTTGATTAAGAAAAGTAAGCGGTAAATGGACCCAAGATATTGAAATCGATTAATTATTGATATTGAGCTCAATCAAGTAAATTTTATCATTGATTTTTTGATTGACATGATGGATTACTGAAATTATATATTGTATGATTGTTATAAGATGTTCGGTAAGAATTATTTTCTATGCTTATGAGCTTGCTAAGCTTTCATAAGCTTATATTCGTGTGTTTAATGTTCTTGTAGATTAACATAGATACGGAGGATCAGATCAGCACAAAGGATCACACTATCCAAATTATTTCCAGTAGCTTTTTTTAATCATCTTTTGATTTATATGAAATGTATAGGAGTTTAATGAAAATGATATAGGTTGAATAGTAATGGTATGACTTGAATGATAAAATATGTATTATAACCTAGTGTGATGAATATGTTAGAATATATGTAAATGATATATGTTTTGGTTTGGATTTGGTTGATTGAGTTGAACTATATTGGTATATGAAAGTGTCAAATGCAGGTTAATGGTGTATGATGAGAAAAATGGTCTAAAATTGCCAATTTTCGTCCACACGAGCGGACACATGGGCTCATGGGCGTATATTGAAACCCTGTGTCCTGTGCACCTTAAAAATTTGAAACAGAATGCTCGAAATTTGACACACGGTTAGAGACGCGGGCGTATGTCTCAGCCGTGTGAACAGCAAGGCCTGGAACATGGGCGTGTGCCATGGCCGTATGAAGTCTGCACCTATTTTATGAAAAATTATAAAAATTTAATTGATCACACGGCCTAAGCACACGTTTGACCTTAATTTGATGATGATGTCATAAACAAAATGCACCCTAATTTGAACACAGCTTGAAGCACAGCGTGTCTTCGGGTCACACGAGCATGTGACCCCTTATTAAAATTTTCTAAGTTTTTCAAAAATTTTATGAAGTTCTCGATTTAGTCCCGAACCACTTCCGATGCATGTTTTGGGCCTCAAAGGCTCATAATAGGGACAATATGTATGTTTTTGAAAAGTTTTAAATTTGATTGGAAATTCACGTCTCGATTTTAAATGTTTGCTTGTGAATAAATCCAGTAATGCCTCGTACTCTATTCTAGCGTCAGATACGAGTAAGGGGTGTTACATTTAGTGGTATCAGAGCTTCGATTTAGTTGATTCTCGAAACAAGTGTGATGTGTAAAGTGATTAGAAATATATGCCATATAAATCTGTGATAGTGTGATGTCTATGATCCGATTTAATCATTTTTTTCTTATAGATTGAAAAGATGTCAGATAGATCCAAACATGTTGAACATGATGAAACTAACAGTAGAGTGCAAACATCTGAACATGGGACAAGCAGTAATGTCCCAATATCTCGAATTCAAGAATAAGATCTTAAAAATATGATATATTGAGTGATGAATCAGTGGTTTACTGATTTAATGCAAGGAAGAACTCAAGCTTAGCAACCTCCTCTCCCTACGGTACCATCAGTAGAGCCTCAGGTTGTACCTTCACCTCCTACGACAACTGAATCCAACAAGCGTTCCCCGTTAGAAAAGCTTAGAAAACATGGGGCTGAAGAATTTCGAGGAAAAACAAATGATGACCTCGTCAAAGTAGAGTATTGGTTGCAAAGTATAATGAGGGTTTTTAAACAAATGGCATGTCCACCAGATGATTATTTGAGATATGCTACGTCATTATTGAAAGAAGAAGCTTATAATTGGTGGGAAACAATTGAAGTCGTGGTACTGGCCAAGAAAATCTGTAACACCCCTAACCCGAAACCATCTCCGAAATAGGGTTAAGAAGCATTACCGGACAATAGGATGAATTACAACCCAATTACGACACATAGTCAATCATCATCATAATACATCAAACATAAACAATTAGTCCCTTATTAAGGTGTATAAGACCTTAAACACATGCTAGAGAGGGTTCGGGACTAAACCGAAGTACATGCAGAAACTTCTCAGAAATTTAAAACTTGCCTAGGTTTCAGGGGATACACGCCCGTGGGGGTAGGCCGTGTGCCTCCCACGACTACTAGACACACCCGTGTGTCCTCTCCGTGGTTGAAACTGACTTAGCTCCCACGGCCACCAAGCACGCCCGTGTACTTTGGCCGTGGTCGATCCTGCCAAAAACCACACGGCTACCAGATCCCAGGCACGTCCGTGTGCCGTGGCTGTGTGCTTTTAGGCCATACACTGACTTACGCCCACGGTCACTAGGCACGTCTGTGTGCCATAATCGTGTGACAAAATAGGCCATTTGCAAGGCCAATTTGCCACCCACATAAGGGTC
Source organism: Gossypium bickii (assembly GCA_025503065.1). Lineage (NCBI taxonomy): Eukaryota > Viridiplantae > Streptophyta > Magnoliopsida > Malvales > Malvaceae > Gossypium > Gossypium bickii. The sequence goes on from CP106711.1 coordinate 90,354,830, forward strand.
AATCCTACAAGCATATTTAAACATAATTCCACACGCAATTTGGAACCCGATCTCATGTCAAGTGATCAACATAACATCTCATACAATCTCATTTCTAAACATGTCAACTTAGAAACAAACATACACCGCTTGAATATATTCATTACCAACCATGATTCATTCCCAAATTCACTAAATCATACTAGCATCATACCAACACAAAGTTTAACATTCATAGGTCATTCTCTTTACCCACAAGCCATACCAAAATATGCATCATATATCAAAGCCATTTATGCTCAATACCATCATATATCTAGCCACATCACATGCTATTTACACATCTCAAATATGTCTCAAAATAACTAGCCTATACATGCCATATTTCAACTATGTACATCTTACCAAAGGTATCAAAATAGTATGCCGATAGTGTGATAAAGATGCTGACGATTCCCGGATCTGAGCTAGCTTTACTGACACTGCAAATTAGAGAAACAAATCACATAGTAAGCTTTATAAAGCTTAGTAAGTTCGTAACATAAAACATTATACTAAACCAACCATCACATAAATCAATTCTCTCTTAAACATACCAAATCATCCATAGCTAAAATTATTCATTCATCCATTCATAGCTTTATCTAGAAACTCATCAACCACAAAGGTTCAATAGATACCTTAGCCAACACATAGTTATTCAATTCCTAAGCTACTCAATGCCTGATATTACAAGCCGGTCATCCTCTGATATTCTTTCAATTTAATCGCACACTCAGTGCCATATACATGGTCGGTACATATTCAACTGACTTATCTTGATAACGCACAGACAGTACCAAATCTATAAGCTGAAGCTTTCATAACATCGCACACACAGTGCTATTCATTTCTGTTTCGATTTCAATTTCGCACACTTAGTGCAATTAACTAAATCTTGCACATAGCATCTCGATTTCATACACATATACACATTCATTTCATAATACTAAAACATATCTTAATAACATGCATTGTATCTGAACTTACCTCGGATGTCAAAATACCGAAACGGTCAATTAATCGAGCACTTTCTCTTTGCCTCAATCTCGATCCGAAACTCTCCTCTCTTGGTCTATACACATTCAAATTCAATCTATTCAATCACCAACTCATTCAATTTAGTCCACACACACACATTTAGGGCACTTTACAAAATAGCCTTCACATTTTCACATTTTGACACTTTAGTCCCTAATTCATAAAATCACCAAATTGACATAATTTCACTTGGTTCAAACCTAGCCGAATTCTCACCATGCTTATAAAAACCCACACATTCCATTTATTTCACATTCTAGCCCTTCAAAATGCTATTTTCACAATTTAGCCCTAATTATCTAAATTCATCAAAAATTCAAGAACAACACATGTTCATTAAACACATATCTTTCATTTAACACCAACACTCATCACAAAGCTCTCCATTTCATCAATGGCACATTTCATAAACATCATCAATTCACAAAATTTGAGCATGGGTTTTGTAAAGCACAAAGCAACAGTTACAAAAACGTAAAAATTATCAAAAACCGAGCTCAAACATACCTTGAATCAAGCTTAACCCTAGCCGAAATTTTCAAAGATTTTCTTCCTTCCTTTCTTTTGTGTTTTTTGGTTAACAAAGATGAATATGTTCATCTTATTTTAACCTTTTGTTTGTATAAAAATTATATTATTAATCCATTTACAACAATAGCCTTCCATTACACATATAAAATAAATTATCATCATGGTTATCATGTCATTTAACCCTCTACTATCTTAAAAATGGGTTATTAACAACATAAGGCCTCCTCCTTAAAAAGCCAACAACAAATAAGTACATAACAATCAGCACACAACATTTTTACACTTTATGCAATTAAGTCCTTTCTCACAATTTGACACACAGTCAATAAAATTATCACACAGAAATTTCACATAGGCTAAATCATATACTATTCACACAGAAAATATTATTAAAATATTCTTACGACCTCGAATTTGTGGTCTCAAAACCACTATTCCGACTAAGGTCTAAACCGGGCTGTTACAAAATCACTTGGGAATTTTTCCAGAATGAGTTCAAAAAGAAACATGTGGGTAGAAGATATCTAGATAAGAAGAAAAGAGAATTTCTCGATTTACGACAGGGAAACAAGTAAGTGGCTAAATATGAAAGAGAATTTGTTTATCTCAGCAAATATGCCCGAGACATTGTACCTACTGAAGAATAAATATGTATACGGTTTGAAGAAGGGTTAAATGATGATGCCAAAATGATGATAGGAGGCACTGAAATACGAGAATTCAAAACACTTTTAGGCCTAAGTGCCAATATTGTGGGAGAAATCACCCCGATGAATGTAGGGGTAGGATAAGGGCTTGCTATAAATACAGGTCTACCGATCATTTTATTCGAAATTGTCCTCAACTACAAAGAGAAGAAGAAGAGCAGAAGAGAAATAGGTGACTATTTCACAAAGAAGTAGACGTTCAGGCCAGAGCAGTACTAAAGGAGTTACTCATTCTGGTACAAAATGTAACCCCTTACCCGTATCCGTCACCAGAATAGGGTACGAGGCATTACCAGACTTAATCATATATAACTGATCATTTTCGAGTCACAAATTTCCATTCAAATTTAAAACTTTTGATTCATAATCATATTGTTCCTATTACGGGCCTAAGAGGCCCAAAACATACTTTAGAAGTGGTCTAGGACTAAACCGAGAACTTTAAAATAATTAGAAAATTTTACCACAAAACAAGGCCACATGCCCGTGTGGCTTGGGACACGCCCGTGTCCTCGACCTGTATAACACTCTGTTTATGACGTCATCAACCATTTAGGGTCGCACGGCCAAGTCACATGCCCGTGTGCTAGGCCGTATGGCCATCCTTTTGGATGAAAGTTAGGCTATTTACCAAGCCTTTTTTCACCATCCAAAAACTCTTGCACACTTATACCAAGTTTATCAACACACACATGGCATTTTTTTAGGCATCCCAATAACCACATCATGGCATTCGCACACCATTTATAAATCACATTCATCATGCATAACCACACACACACTTAATTAATCATAGCATATAACTTACTCAACAATTCACATTTAGTATTTTCCACACATAATTATCACACATTCACTCATCCAACCCAAACAAGTATGCACATCCATGTAATGCTTCATCATAGACTTATAACATAACAAATATTGGCCACATCAAATGACCTTATACAACAATGACCTTCAATTAGCATAGGCCAATATTCTAGGCCAACTCATAATAACGTGTACACAAATGACCAAGTCTCTATACATGCCGTAGACTTAAAAAGCAAGAATAAAAATCATCGATACCAATCCATAGCTTCTTAGTGTTATAGAATCTCCAACGACCTCCAACTTGAGTTACCATACTGTGACACTATAGGAAAAAGAAAGGAAGGGGGTAAGCTATATAGCTTAGTAAGTTGGCATGTAAATAATAAGCAATTTATTTATATGTTTTTACCAATCCTCTCAATATGTTCTCAAGATAATATAATCATAATTGCACATAGTTCCACTATTTACTCACGTTCATCTCAACCTGTTTGCTCAAGTCATAGTCACTAAATTATTTATATATTGAGATACAAAACTCTGAATTAAGATACACTAATTTTCCTTGAAACTAGACTCATATATCTTCTTACCATAAACTTTTTAGAATTTTTGGTTTACCCAATAAGTACATTTTATTCATTAAATTCACCCCTATTTTGTTGTCCGACAGTTCTGACCCCTCTTTACTAAATATTAATTATATCATCGTAAAGAATTTGGATAATGCTCCTGTTTGTTTCTCTTGAAATTAGGCTCATTAATAAATTTAAGCATATAAATTATAAACCATAATTATTTTTGTACATTTTTAATTATTTTCCCAAGTCAGAATAGGGGATTCCGAAATCATTCTAACTCTGTCTCACAAAAATTCAAATATCTCAAAATATGAAATTTATATGCTTATAAAGTTTATTTTATGTGAAAAAAGACTCAATAAGCTTTAATTTCATACTTATTTAACATCTAATTCGATTTCAACAATTTTTGTTGATTTTTCAAAGTTATAAAACTGTTGATGTCCAAAACTATTTTATTGCTAATTTTACTCTTTCATGATTTCTTTGTTTCAACTTCCATTTACACATACATAACACCAAAACATATCCATTACTAGCCATTTACAAATATTTACATACCATTAATTGGCCAATTTAACCTATACATCAATAACAAAAACTTAAACATATCATGTCCCAATTTAATTTAGCCTAAAAGCCCCACACATGATCATCAATCACATTTACCACATATTTATACATCATAAGCATAGGCCTATAATCACAAGGTCATCACAAGATCATTCTCATAGATATAACTTACTCGTTTATATTCTTACCAAAATTTGATCACATACCGAGCACATTGCTTGTGAGTGTACACATAGATATACCTACACTTAACCGTCACATTTTCACATTCATTTGCACTTTAGTCATTTTCCTGTTGAACACATTGGAATATTATTGGATACATCGAAAGTTTGCACATAAGTGCCACACTTTTAGCCAAAGCTACTTCACATCACTTTTCACATAGAGGCTCGTTCTCGAGCTATTCACTTTCACTGTCCGCTCACATAAGTCGTCGGGTCATCCGTTACTACTCGATCTTTGCTCACACAAGTCGTCGTCGTAACCGCAAAACATGTCGGTATACCCAGCCACTGGTAGAACTTAAGACCAGCACCCAGATTCACTTAGTCACAATTTCACATAGATTTCACATAGGTCTCTAGTGACATGTCACTTGTATCCTATTCTATTCCTAAGGTTCAACCGGGAAATTTCTCACAATTCGATACTTTGTCAATTTCGTTCAATATTCAGCCACATCTCATAAAATATATCAAAACATAAATACGTAAGTAAAACTGATGCATTATTTACATACAAACTTACCTCGGTAGCACAATCAGTGAAAAGGACTTATTCATCATATTATTTGTTTTTCTCCGTTCCAGGTTCGAACCTCATTTTCTTTGATCTATAATATCACATTTAGTCTATTTATTAGTCACATTATTCAATGTGATCCAAAAATCATATTATGGAAAAATTACATTTTTGCCTCTAAAGTTTCACATATTTACACTTTTGCCTCTAAGCTCGTAAAACGATTTTCATTCAATTTCTTTGTATTCTAAGCCTAGCCGAACCACTTTCATAACTATAAAAGCCCACAATTTCCACTAATTCACACTTTGTGACAAATTTTATAACTTTTCCAAATTAGTCTTTTTTAGCATCTTTACCGAAAGTCACCTAGTAAAAGTCATTTCTCTAACCATAAACATGCATAATATACCTTTAAACATCAACATACACACATATTCATCATGGTTCAAACCCCTATACTTCAACCATATCTCAAAATATTGGTAGAAATAGATAGATCTTGTTACGAGGATTTTAAAAACGTAAAAATCATTAAAAACGGGGCTAGAACAGACTTACAATCGAGCTTGAAGCTTGAAAAACCCTAGCCCTGGTTTCTCCATGTAAGTTTCGGCCATGGGTTGAAGATGGATAAAAGTTTAGCTTTTATTTTGTTTATTATGCCATTTAATCACTAAATGGCCAAAATGCCCCTAACTTAAAAACAATCTATTTCACTTATTTCATATCCATTTTTGTCCAACAAATTATCCAATGGCATAATTACCATTTAAGGACCTCAAATTTAAAATTTCATAACAATTGGACACCTCTAACATGTAGAACTCAACTTTTGCACTTTTTACAATTTAGTCCATTTGACTAAATTGAGTGCCCAAACATCGAAATTTTTGAACGAAATTTTCACGAAATCTTTTCGTGAAATCATAGACCATAAAAATTTAATGGAAATAATTTTTTCCTCGTCGAATTTATGGTCCTAAAACCACTGTTCCGACTAGGCCCAAAATCGAGCTGTTACACAAAAGATTTTGTGGGTCGGTCAGAGGCTAGAGCAGCTGCCCGTACATATGCCATTCGAGCAAGAGAAGAAGCGATAGTCCCAAACGTAATTACTGGTACTTTCTATCTTTAGATGTTAGTGTGTATGCATTGATAGACTCTGGGTCTACCCATTCATATATTTGCACTATGTTAGTATCAGAAAAGAATTTGTCTGTTGAATCCATTGATTATGATGTGCAAGTCACTAATCCATTAGGACAAAGTGTATTATTAATTTAATATGTCGAAACTGTCCACTGAAAACACAAGTCTGTGAATTCTCTACTGATTTGATGTTGTTACCTTTTTGAGAATTTGATGTTATTCATGGAATGGATTGGTTGACCAAACATGATGCAATAGTGAACTGTAGAGAAAAGCGGATAGATTTAAAATGCCAGACAAGGGAAGTAATTTCGGCTGAGTTTGGAAATGCAAAAGGTGTTGTTAGGATAATTTCAGCCTTTTCAGCTCAGAAGTTGATACGAAAAGGTAATGAAGTGTTTCTAGCTTATATTCTTGACACCCAAGGTTCTAAATTGAAGATGGAGCAGTTACCAGTTGTTAATGAGTTTTTTGATGTATTTCCTAAAGAATTACCAAGGTTGCCACCAGATCGTGAAGTTGAGTTTGTGATTGATGTGGTACCAGGAACAACTCCTATGTCAGTGACACCATACAGAATGGCCCCAACTAAATTAAAAGAGTTGAAGGCACAGTTACAGGAACTATTAGGCAAAGGGTTTGTCGGACCAAGTATGTCACCTTGGGGCGTACCCGTGTTATTTGTGAAAAAGAAGGATGGTTCTTTGAGATTATGTATAAATTATAGACAATTGAATAAAGCCACTATAAAGAATAAATATCCTTTGCCCCGGATTGATGATTTATTCAATCAAGTGAAAGGTACTGTAGTGTTTTCAAAGATAGATCTCCGATCAGGGTATCATCAGTTGAAAGTAAAAGAGTGTGATGCACTGAAAACTGCCTTCCGAACCTGGTATGGTTATTATGAATTTTTGATAATGCCATTTGGTTTGACAAATTTTTATGGATTTAATGAATCGAATTTTTTAGCCTTATTTGGATAGATTTTTGGTTGTGTTCATTGATGATATATTAATTTATTCAAAGATTGAATGTAAGCATGCTCAACACTTGAGAATCGTGCTACAGATTTTGAGAAAGAAACAATTGTATGCGAAATTCAGCAAATGTGAATTTTGGCTTCATAAGGTTGGGTTTTTGGGTCATATTGTGTCATTCGACGGAATTCGTGTGGATCCAAGCAAAGTGTCAATAGTGATTAATTGGAAAACTCTAAAGAATGTTACAAAAGTGCGAAGTTTTTTGGGTTTAACAGGTTATTGCAATCGATTTGTTAAAGACTTTTCAATGATTGCTTCACCGATGACTTGATTACTACAAAGAATTTGTTTGGTCCGATAAGTGCCAACAAAGTTTTGATCAATTGAAGAAAATGTTGACAGAGGCCCCAGTGTTGACTCAGCCTGAATTAGGTGCGCCATATATGGTATATAGTGATGCGTATCTGAATAGCTTAGGTTGTGTACTAATGCAGTTAGGAAAAGTTATAGCATATGCTTCTCAGCAATTGAAACCACATGAAAGAAACTACCCTACATATGATCATGAGCTAGCTGCTATTGTTTTTGCTTTAAAAATTTGGAAACATTACCTATACGTGAGAAATGTTATGTGTATACAGACCATAAGAGTCTGAAGTATTTAATGTAGCAAAAGGAGTTGAATTTGAGACAGAGACGATGGCCAGAGTTATTGAAAGATTCTGATCTTATTATTGACTACCAACTGGAGAAAGCAAATGTAGTGGCAGATGCGCTCAGTTGAAAACCATCATTGTTTGCTCTTCGGGCATTGAATGCGCAATTGTCTGTTAGTGAATACAGTTTTTTGTTAGCAGAATTAAAAGCAAAATCTCTATTCTTTCAACAGATTCCGGAGTTACAAGATGAGGATTCGAAATTGGTGTTGAAACGACAGATGGTTCAGGACAAGTTAAGTTTAGAGTATTTCATTCATAATAGTGATATGTTATACTATCGTAATAGAATTTGTGTTCCGAATGACTCAACTCTGAAAAATGATATTTTGTTTGAAGCTCATAATAGTGTGTACACTATTCATCCCGGTAGCACGAAGATGTACTGTGATTTGAAGAAAATGTATTGGTGGGCCGGTATGAAAGGGGAAATTTGTTAAGTTGTGGTGAAGTGTTCGATTTGTCAACATGTGAAAGCTGACATCAAGTATATACAGGGTTGTTGCAACCTATTATGATTCTGGAGTGGAAGTGGGAACATGTTACAATGGATTCTGTATCCGAATTACCTGTAACTCCAAGAAAGAAAGTCGATCTGGGTGATTGTTGATCGGTTGACTAAGTCAGCACATTTTATTCCGGTTTGCATAGATTTTCCACTTGAAAAGTTAGCGAAATTACATGTGACAGAAATAGTGAGATTACATGGAGTGCCAACATCTATTATCTCGGATCGAGATCTGAGGTTTACCTCGAGATTTTGGGGTAAGTTGCAAGAAGCTTTGGGCACTAAGTTAAATTTCAGCACAGCTTTTCTTCCTTAGACAGACGGGCAATTAGAATCTGTGATTCAGATATTAGAAGATATGTTAAGGTGTTGTATACTCGAGTTCGGTGGTAGCAGGGAAAGGTATTTACCTTTAGCTCAATTTGTTTATAATAACAGCTATCAAACTAGTATCAAAATGGCACCGTTTGAAGCTCTTTATGGAAAAAAGTGCAAGACTCCCATATATTGGACTGAATTGAGTGAATTAAAGTTAGTGGGAGTTGATTTGATTTGGGAAATTGAAGAAAAAGTTTGAAATATTTGGGATAGTTTGAAAGCTGCTTCTAATCGTCAGAAATCATACGCAGATTTAAAAAGAAGAGATATAGAGTTTAATGTGGGCAATTATGTGTTCTTGAAAGTTTCACCATGGAAGAAAATTTGACGGTTTGGCAAAAAGGGAAAACTTAGTCCACGATTTATCGGGCCATACGAAATCATTGAAAGAATCGGTCTGGTAGCTTATAAATTAGCCTTGCCTCCGGAACTTGAGAAGATTAATAATGTGTTTCATGTGTCTATGTTGAGATGGTATAGATCAAATCCATCATACGTGATTCCTCATACCGAGATAGAGCTCCAACCAGATATGACTTATTCAGAGGAATCAGTGCAAATTCTAGCTCAGGAAATTAAAGAACTACAGAATAAACGTATACCGTTAGTTAAAGTGTTGTGGCATCGTCATGGGTCGAAGGAGGTAACTTGGGAAACAGAAGAGTCAATGAGTGCACAGTATCCGAATTTATTCTCAGGTACGAAATTTTGAGGATGAAATTTTCTAAAAGGGGAGAGTTGTAACAACCTAAGTTTCAGTGGTGTCAGGAAACAGTGATTCGAGATCACTAAATCCGACAGGTAAGTTTGAAAATTTAGTAATTAATAATTATGAGTCAACTGTGAATTTAGAAATAAATTTGAATTAGGGAATTTAGTAATTAATAATTATGAGTCAAGAACGAGGTATCGAGACCTCGAATTCATAAACTGAGCCATAAATATTTTTAGAAATATTTATGGAGTGTTATTGAGTTAGTATTAAAGTTTCGTTGGAAAATATTAACGTTTTGATAGTTAATTAATTAAAAATGACTAAATTGTAAAAGGTGTAAAATTTTCTAAAATGATTAAATAGCTTAAGTATCAAAAGAGGGAGGTTTAAAAAGGAAAATTAGCCTAAAGGGAATGGCTGAGGCGGCATAAGCAAGAAAAAAATATGAAATTAGGTGAAATAAGGGCAAAATTGTAAATTTTGAAAAATTAAACAAATAAAATATCAATTAAAAAGAAATCTAGACATTTCTTCAAAAATTGACAGCCAAAAACGACATAGAAGAGTTCCTCCAAGCTGGTTTTTCATAATTTTGCTCTATGTGAGTTTATTTCTTGCCCTTTTCTTGTAATTTTTGTGTTTTTAAGACTTTTGTAATTAAGTCCAACTATCTAATTCATTAGTTTTTTATTTTATGGGTGACTTTAAAAGTTACCATGAATAAGTGTTGTATGTTTATGATGAGTTTACATGGATTTGAATCTTTAATTTTATTAAATGATGATTTTATTAAGTGATTCTAATAGAAAATAATTTTTAGGACCTAATTGTGAAAAAGTTATGAATTAGGGTTTTGTGCTGAAATTTTGAATTTCAAAGGCTTTGTAGTAGTTTAAAATAGTTAGATAAAGTGTTAATTAAGAAGAATTAGCTCAATTGATGGGTTAATTGAGCAGGGACTAATTTGTAAAAATCACAAATTTTGGGGTAGAAGTGTAATTCCAAAAATTTAAGGGCATAAATTATGAATTAGAGTTAAATTGAGGTAAATGCTAATGAATACATGATTTTATAATTATAGATCAAGAAACTGAAGTGAATCATGGAAAGGACAAATTGCCAGAATAGTCCTTGAATTTCTACGACTATTACAAATTAGCCCAGGTAAGTTAATATGGCTAAATTAATGAATTGTTATAATAAAATTTCATGAATGCTATGGTATGTTATTGTATGTGAATGTTATTAAACTGGGATAATTGTGAAAGTATGAATATTTGAATAAAAGTTCTAATTTATTGGAACACCGGATTGAGTACTTTCGTTTAGTGACTAATACGCATTGACGAAAAAGACCATGGTTGGACCATGGCAGTATGTGATATGTGATTTCTGTATAAGACCATATTTGCGATATGGAATCGGTGGGATATGTGATTTCCGTATAAGACCATAGTTGGGCTATGGCATCGATGTGATATGTGTTTCCGTGTAAGACCATAGCTGGGCTAAGGCTTCGGTGTGTGATATGTGACTATGTACAAGACCATAGTAATACTATGGCATTGTGAAAATGAAGTACTCAATTCTGACCCATTCCCTACTTTGATTAAGAAAAGTAAGCGATAAATGGACCCAAGAGATTGAAATCGATTAATTATTGATATTGAGCTCAATCAAGTAAATTTTATCATTGATTTTGTGATTGACAGGAGGATTAGTGAAATTATATATTGTATGATTGTTATAAGATGTTCGGTAAGAATTATTTTCTATGCCTATGAGCTTGCTAAGCTTTCATAAGCTTATATTCGTGTGTTTAATGTTCTTGTAGATTAACATAGATTCGGGGGATCGGATCAGCACGAAGGATCACACTGTCCAGATTATTTCCGGTAGCTTTTGTTAATCATCTTTTGATTTATACGGAATGTATAGGAGTTTAGTGAAAATGATATAGGTTGAATAGTAATGGTATGACTTGAATGATAAAATATGTGTTATAACCTAGTGTGATGAATGTAACATCCCGAAATAGGGCCTAAATGGAACAGTGGTTGCGAAACCTCGAATTCGAGATAGAAAAGTTTATTACGATTAATTATTATGATTTATTGAGTGATTAGATGCATGTGTAGAAAATTTTATGAATTGCATGTCTAACTTGCCTATTAGGACTTATTTGTAAAAGTTGATAAATATGAGTTTTAGATGTTAAATGATTTAATTGAAGAGCATAATTGAATTAGAGGTCCTTAAATGGTAATTATACCATTAGGCTTTCATGGACAAAAATGGACATATATAGGTAGAAAGAACCAAAGTTTTTAATGAAGGGTAATTTAGTCATTTGGTAATAAAAAGAAATTAAAAAGGGAAAAAGATGGCAAAATATGCTCATCTTCTTCATTAGGCCGAATTTTCAAAGGTTCACCATAGCTAGGGTTTGTTTCAAGCTTCCAAGCTCCATAATCAAGAAGAACGAAATTCGGAGTTAGATCGGGAAAGAAAAAGATAGTGGACTAAATCAATATAGTTTATCGTATTTTGTTTCGAGGTAAGTTTACGGTAAATAAATGTAATATTCTATTATTTTACATTTAATATTATTAAATTCCAGCATTTACATATTTATTCTGTAAATTTATTATTTAAAGACTCAAGCATGAATTGACGGAGAAACAATAACAGAAAGTTCCGGTTGAACCTTAGGAATGTGTGGGATACAAATGTCATGACATTAGGGTTTAAGGAAATCATGTAAGACCATGTCAAGACATGGCATTGATAAGTTACTATAAGGCAAAGGTTCCATGTAAGACCATGCCAAGGCATGGCATTGGTGAATTTATAAGGCAAAGGTCCTATGTAAGACCATGCCAAGGCATGACATTGGTGAGTTCATAAGGCAAGGATACCACGTAAGACCATGTCAAGACATGGCATGTAACATCCCGAAATTGGGCCTAGTAGGATTGGGCCCAATGGGCCTTGAGCATAGTAGCGTTTAAATTTTTGGAGAACAAGAGATCGGCTTAAATGCAAGTTGGACCTATTAGATAAGTGATTTTGTAAGGTTAGAGGGCTTCTATGAAGTCCCGGGATCAAACTTTGGCTTTAGGGAAATTTTAGTTTTAGGAGGACAAAACCCTGGAAGTTGGCAGGTAGGCCTTAAGAATAAAATGTGGATTAAAATGACACAAGTGGAGTGTGTGGTATAGTGGCAAAGTGAAGCCACATAAGAGACAAGGGGGATGACGCCACAAGGAAGGAAGGAGGTCCAAGGTTCAAGTCTTGGCTCTTGCATTTTGGTTTTCTTTTTACTTGGACCTTCGAATTTGGCTGTAGATTTATATTTAGTTGCGCATGGTTTAAGACACAAGAGGAGCTTGTGGCCAAGTGGTTAGCGGTGTGGATTATGTTGCAAGGGAGCCTGGGTTCGAATCTCATGAAAAGCAATGGAGTATTTATTTCATGGATTGACTGGCAAAGAGTTTGATTGAATTTAAACTCTCATTGTGAAGGATCCCACATGGGAAAGATATAAAGAAAGAAGGTGGAGAGCTAGCTATATAAAGAGCATTCCAGGAGGAGAGTTAACATACCTTGGTGGGCGTTTAGGCACAGGAGTGGTCGCAGCGCAGTTTAACACCAGACTCCTATCAGGTGTGTAACTCTCTCTACTCTAGTTGTAGAGCGGCAAATGCCAAAGTGCCGATCACGGCAATAGTAGCTACACGAGCGTGCGAGCGCACGTGTGGGGCTTCGACGCGATAGTTGAGGCCATCAGTAGTATTATTTTGGATTTTAATTACTTACTTTAATTTTGATTATATAATGCATGTGCTTAATAAATGGATTGCTTAAATAACCGGTAAAAAGCAACGTTTTCAGAATTATATCTCTTTCGGTTCTCAAACCTTACCATCGGGTAATATGGCATCCGAGTCTGGCACCCGAGTCTCCGGCACCAATCCGCACTGTAAGTTTACTGATACTTTGTTTTGTAATATGTTGTATTTTTGGTATCTATTCTGTGTGTTTGGTTTGGATGTGATGTTCAGATATAAAGTTGGTTGCATATGAAATATTTGTCTACTTTAATAGCTAGGTGTTTTTGAGTATGTGGGAGTTCTAAATTCTAGTTAAAAGTATGTTAGGGTTATTGGAATCAGAGTGTGCAGCGTGAGCGCAGTGTTGTAGGTTAGGTTGTACGACTGTTCCTGTAGTTGGAAATTTCGAGGACGAAATTTCTTTAAGGAGTGTAGATTTGTAACATCCCGAAATTGGGCCTAGTAGGATTAGGCCCAATGGGCCTTGAGCGTAGTAGCGTTTAAATTTTTGGAGAACAAGAGATCGGCTTAAATGCAAGTTGGACCTATTAGATAAGTGATTTTGGAAGGTTAGAGGGCTTCTATAAAGTCCCGGGATCAAACTTTGGCTTTAGGGAACTTTTAGTTTTAGGTGGAAAAAACCCTGGAAGTTGGCAGGTAGGCCTTAAGAATAAAATGTGGAGGAAAATGACACAAGTGGAGTGTATGGTGTAGTGGCAAAGTGAAGCCATATAAGAGACAAGGGGGGTGACGCCACAAGGAAGGAAAGAGGTCCAAGGTTCAAGTCATGGCTCTTGCATTTTGGTTTTCTTTTTACTTGGACCTTCGAATTTGGCTGTAGATTTATATTTAGTTGCGCATGGTATAAGATACAAGAGGAGCTTGTGGCCAAGTGGTTAGCAGCGTGGATTATGTTGGAAGGGAGACTGGGTTCAAATCTCATGAGAAGCAATGGAGTATTTATTTTGCGGATTGGACGGCAAGAGTTTCAGTTGAATTTAAGCTCTACTGACAAAGGGATCCCACATCAGAAAGATATAAAGAAGGAAGGTGGAGAGCTAGCTAAATAAAGAGCATTCCAGGAGGAGAGTTAACATACCTTGGTGGGCGTTTGGGCACAGGAGTGGTCGCAGCGCGGTTTAACACCAGACTCCTATCAGGTGTGTAACTCTCTCTACTCTAGTTGTAGAGCAGCAAATGCCGAAGTGTCGGTCACGGCAATAGTAGCCACACGAGCGTGCGAGTGCACGTGTGGGGCTTCGACGCGATAGTTGAGGCCATCAGTAGTATTCTTGTGGGTTGGGGCTGCTTGGGTCGCGATGGGCTGAAGTGGGCCCAATGGGCCCGTGGGCCCTTATGAGTAAATTGTGTGATTGTGTAGTATATGGTGAACTAGACTAGGTGGAACTTATATACATGGCTAGATTTGTGCTAGGTGGGCCACACGGGTGTGTGGGCCCGAATGGGCCGAAATCGAGTTTTAGGCCCAATCATCCGATACGACCGGAAATGGTAGCTGAGTCGCTGGGGCGACATTTGGGCCTTTGGGAAAGGCCATTGCAGGTGCAAAATTACCGATATACCCCTGGTGGGTAAATTACGGAAATCCCCTTGGTGGGTAAATTACGAAAGTGCCCTTGGTGGGTAAATTACGAAAATGCCTTTGGTAGGTAAAATTACGGTTACACCCTTAGAGGTTGATTAGCGTGATTATGTTGTTTTATGTCTATCTGATAATTATGGTTAAGTTTCACAAGGAAAGGTACCCGCGTATCCTTAGTATTCCAAGTGGTTCAACGGGAAAACTTAAAGAGTATACCAAAGGAAAGGTAAGACAAGTTCAAGCTAAGACAAGTTCAAGCTAAAAAGGTACAGGTAAGAATTTAAGACTTAAGTATATTAAGTTAAAGGCTTAAATAATTTTGGTAAGAAAAGAATATGATAATGCATTAAGAATGTTGTTATTTAATTACATGCAAACTTACTAAGCTTAATGCTTACTCTCATTCCTTTCTCTCTTTTTATAGTATTACAAGCCAACTCGGGGATCGTAAGGACGTCGGAGATCGTTACACACTATCAAAGGATTATATGGGTATTTTGTGACTCGAATGTTTTAAGTTATGGCATGTATAGGGACTTAGCCATTTTGCGTGTATGACCTTATGATATGGCTTAAGATTGGCTTGTAAATGCTTGGTAATGATTAGCTATTAAAATGGCTAATTAAGAGCATGTTTTGGATGTTATGTAATGCCTAGTTGATAGTTACTATAAAGAAATCATGTAATTATATGCGGGGCAGTTTGGATAAAGAAGTGATGATGTGATTTTGAAAAATCACCAAGGATTGTAGAAATGGAATTATGGTGTGCATGAGATATATAATTAAATCTTATTGAGTCTATTTTTATATAAAAACGGTATAGGAAAAAGAATTGTATACTATGAGATAATTGATTTTTAGTGAAGAGAGGTCGAATGTCGAAGCGTATGTATGAGGGATACTTTAACTAATAAACTGTACTAATTGGTCACACCAAAAATTCTAAAAAAATTATAGTAAGAATATATATGAGTCTAGTTTCAAGGAAAATTTACAGATCTATATTTTGAGTTTCACAACTAGAGTTATAGACAGTTTCAATTTTTATGCCCTGATCTAGTAAGTTAAGTCTAGTAATGCCTCGTGCTCGACTCCGGCAACGGTCTCGGGTAAGGGGTGTTACAATGAATATGTTAGAATATATGTAAACTATATATGTTTTGGTCTGGATTTGGTTGATTGATTTGAACTATATTGGTATATGAAAGTGTTAAATGTAAGTTAATGGTGTATGGGTGAGAAAAATGATCTAAAATGGCCCATTTTCGTCCAGACGAGTGGACACATGGGCGTGTGTCTAGACCGTGTGTGACATAAGACCTACCTCATGGGCGTGTATTGAAATCGTGTGCCCCCTGCACCTTAAAAATTTGAAACAGAATGCTCGAAATTTGACACACGGTCAGAGACACAGGCGTGTGTCTTAGCCGTGTGGACAGCACGGCCTGGAACATGGGCGTGTGCAATGGCCATGTGAAGTTTGTACCTATTTTATAAAAAATTATAAAAATTTAATTGATCACACGGGCGTGTGACTCGCCCATGTGACCTCAATTTGATGATGATGCCATAAACAAAATGCACCCTAATTTGAACACGACCTGAAGCATGGGAATGTTTTCAGGTCACACAGGCATGTCCCAAACCCACACAGGCTTGTGACCCTTTTTACATTAAAACTTTTCTACATTTTTCAAAAAGTTTCTAAAGTTCTCGGTTTAGTCTCGAATAATTTTCGATGCATGTTTTGGGCCCAAAGGCTCGTAATAGGGACAATATGTATGTTTTTGAAAAGTTTTAAATTTTAGTGGAAATTCATGTCTCGATTTTGAATGTTTGCTTGTGAATAAATCCAGTAATGCCTCGTACTCTATTCCGGCGTTGAATACGTGTAAGGGGTATTACACGCAGCTCTTTGTGAGCATCTTGTTATATGATCGGTTGTGATCCTGCATATATTGCGGACACAAATGCAGCTCTTTGTGAGCATCCTGATATGGCTTGCTTGAACTTCCTGATATATGGCTATCCAGAGTTCTTGATTAATGGCTCTTCGTGAGTGTCCCGTTTAAAGGCTCTTCGTGGGCTTCTTGATTAAAAGTTCTATGTGAACTTCCTGATTATGGCTCTATGTGAGCTTCCCGTTATATATGTAACACCCTAAACCCGGCCTAGACGTTATGGCTAAATCTAGCATGTCACATTAAAAGGTTGTTTAAAACTACACGTTCATTAAATACCCTTCCTCAATTTGAAACTTCTTACGATTTAATAATCCCGAATTTCGTTGCTTACCAAAAACAAGATTTGCTCAAAGTTAATTTTCTTGCAGAAATATTATTATTTTCAAAACTTTGTTTGTTGTAGAAGTCTGACTTCAATAGTGGCGAAAACGTGGTATTTTGAAAATAGTAGTTATTGTTTTAAAAACTCGTGTTTAACAGATTAGCAGTTTCTAACTAAAAGAAATACCAAATAAAAGTTAAAAAGAAAATCCCAATGGCCTTATTACATAAATTATTAACCCAATAATTAAAATAAAGTAAAAATAGAGTTGTTAAGTTCAGCTTTAAAGTATGTCGGTCGTGTGACCACCTCTGAGTCCCTCGTAGCTCTAAATCCTCTAAGACGGGGGATTACCTGCACGGTTAAAAGAAAGGGTGAGTTACGAGAACTCAGTGTGTAATCCCTTCTTACAGTCATCATCTGGGCCCGAGCCCATACGATATCAGTCTGGACCTAAGCCCTATTCGGTAACGATCTGGGCCTAAGCCCTATAAACATATCAATGCAATGAACATGTACCCAACCCATTCCAACCAAACTCTCCAACCGTACCAACCAATCTCTCCATGTGTGGACCATGTCAACCCATCCAGCCAAACTCTCCAATAATGCAGCCAAGCTACTTATAACGGTATATGTGGCTAAGCCACTAATATAAGAATATGTGGTGAAGCCACTGTAACAGTATGTGGCGATGCCACTAGAACGGTGCTTCCTCCAATCAGCAAACCCAACCTAATGCAAAATGTTATGTATGCAGTGTATTACAATAATATATAGATATATATAAAAATTACAAAACCAACGTTTAAACTACCACTAAGAGTATAACGGTCATTTTGTTGTTTAGGGGTAAAACGATAATTTCACCCCTCGGGGGTATTTCGATAATTTTACCCATCGAGGGTATTTCGGTAACTTTACCCATTGAGGGTATTTCGGTAATTTACCCATTAAGGATATTTCAGTAATTTACCCACTAAGGGTATTTCGATAATTTACCCCTTGAACAGCCTTTCTGGAGGCCCACGGTCACCTCGAGCGACATAGGTTCCATTTTTAGTCAAAATGGTACAATTGGGCCTAAAGTCCAATTTCAGCCCAAACGGGCCCACACGCTTGTGTGGCCCATTTAGCCCACTTTCGGTCACGATTTTGCGGACTTCAAAGCCGCATCTCATTATCCGGCACTTACCGTAAATTCCTCCCTTGTGGGCCCGTTAGCCTACTGGGCCCACTTAGCCCTCTTCGGCTTTACAAGGCCCATTACAGCCTCAGCCCCACGAGATAGTTCGTGACACTCCCAACAGTCTATCGCCAACACTAGTGGCTCGATTTATCTCTACGAGCGCTCGCATGCTCGAGTGATCTCAGATGTCGATATTCCAGCTTTTCGGTATTTCGGCTTTTAGCCAATTCACAGAACATCGCATTAATAGAACAAAGGCGATGACTAGTAGATTCGGGGGTACCTATAAAGCGAACAAATGTTCAACATCCTGGTTTAGACCCTAGTCGGAACAGTGGTTCGAGACCACAAATTTGAGGTCGTAAAAATATTTTAATATTATTTTCTATGTGAATAGTATATGATATAGTCTATGTGAAAATTCTGTGTGATAATTTAATTGTTTGTGTGTCGAATTAAGAGAATGGACTTAATCGCATAAAGAGTAAAAGCTATATGCTGATTTATGAGTACCTAAGTGTTGTTGTCTTCATAATAGGATGGCCTTAAGAGGCAATTAAGCCTTTATAAAAGATGGTGGATGGTTAAATGACATATTAGCCTTAATATATATTTGTCTTATATGTTTAATGAAAGGATAATATAGTAATTAGATTAATAACATATTATTACACAAACAAAAGATGAAAATAAGATGAATATGTTCATCTTTGTCCACCGAAAACACAAAAAGGAAAGAAGGAGCAAAATCTTTGTGATATTCGGCCATTGTTCATCCTAATTAAGGTATGATTTTGAGTCGGTTTTTGATAATTTCTACGTCTTTGTAATCGTTGCTTTGTGCTCTAGCTAACCCATGTTGAAATGTCATGAATTGATGATGTTTTGTGATGAGCCATTGATGAACATTTGAGCTATGTGCTATTTGTTAGTAAAATATGAGAACTTGGTGTTTGATTAACGTGTGTTGTTTTTGGAATTTTTGGTGAAATTAGCTAATTAGGGCTAAATTGTGAAAATAGTAATTTGAAGGGTTAAAATGTGAAATAAATGAAATGTGTGGGTTTGTATGGATATTAGTAAAATTCGGCTAGACTAGTGCTAAGTGAAATTTGGTTAATTTGATGATTTTTGTGAATTAGGGACTAAAGTGTCAAAATGTGAAACTATGAGGGCTATTATGCAAAATGCCCTAAATATGTGTATGTAGACTGAATTGAATGAAATAGTTATTGAATGAACTGAATTTAAATGTGTATAGACCAAGAGAGAAGAGGTTCGGATCGAGATCGAGGCAAAGATAAAGTGCTCGATTAATCGACCGTATCGATAGTCGACGTCCGAGGTAAGTTCGGATATAATACATGTTGTTAGCATATGATTTTGTATTATGAAATGAATGTGTATATATGTATGAAATTGAGATGCTATGTGCAAGTTTATGTTAAGGGTACTAAGTGTGCGATATTAAAATCGAAATAGGAATGAATAGCACTGTGTATGCGATGTTATAAAAGCTTCGGTTTATTGAATTGGCACTGAGTGTGCATTACCGAGATAAATCGATTGAGAGATTTGGGCACTAAGTGTGCGATGACTAATATGTATCGACCGTGTATTAAGTACTAATGTGCGATTAAGTTGAATGAATATCAAATGATGATCAACAAGTATAATTGAGCATTGAATAGCTTGGAGATTGAATAACTATGTGTTTGCCAAGGTATGTATCGAACCTTTGTGGTTGATGAGTTTATAGATGATGTTATAGACAGACGAATGAGTATTTTAGCTATTGATAGTATGGTATATGTACAAGAAGAATGATCTATGTGATGATTAGTATATGAATTGGGTTGATTTGATGATATGGTTGTATTTTATTTCGAACTTACTAAGCTTTATAAGCTTATTGTGTGATTTGTTTCTCTCGCTGCGGTGTCGTAAAGCTAGCTCGGATCGAGGATCGTCGACTTTCTCAGTCACATTATCGGCAATCAATTTTGGGGTATTTTGGAAAGATGTATATAGTTAAGATATGGCATGTATAGGCTAGTCATTTGAATC
This sequence comes from Gossypium bickii, assembly GCA_025503065.1. Taxonomy (NCBI): domain Eukaryota; kingdom Viridiplantae; phylum Streptophyta; class Magnoliopsida; order Malvales; family Malvaceae; genus Gossypium; species Gossypium bickii. The sequence goes on from CP106711.1 coordinate 90,375,274, forward strand.
ATGTTTGAGATTTGTAGTAGCCATGAGATGTGGCTAGATATGTGCTAGTTTTAGCATGAATGACTTTGGTATATATGTGATGCATCCTTTGGTATGGTTTGTGGTTTGAGAGGTTGACTTATGAATGGTAACTTGGTGTTGGTAAAATGCTAATATGAATTAGTGATATTGAGAAGAAATGATGTTTAGTATTGAATGTAATATGCTTGTGATGATATGAGTTTTAGTCTTTGATATTGACATGGTTGGAATTGGTATTGAATGCATGATTTGAATGGCTATTTGGTATGTTTTTGGGTTGCTATATATGCTTGATAAGTGTTGGTAAATGATGCTTATAGGTTTGAATCATTTGGTTGGCATTTTGGCATTGTAAATGGCCTATAATGTCACACGGTTGTGGCACACGGGCGTGCCTAATGACCGTGGGTGAATTGTAGGATGTAGTTTATCATCACACGGCCTCGACAAGGGTGTGTCATCTGGCCATGGTGTACAAGTCAGTAGCTAACATAAAAGTACACGGCCTCGACACGGGCGTGTTTGGTGGTCGTGGTGGGGAAGCCAGTATATGACCAAAAAGTACACGGCCATGGCACATGGGCGTGCCTAATGACCGTGTTGGTATAGTTAGTATAAATAAGGAAGGATACACGGGGGTGTCTAGAAGCTGTGGAGGGCACACAGCCTCCTTCCACGGGCGTGTCTCCCCTGTATTTTAGAAAAGTTTCAAATTTTCATGAAATTTTGTATGTGTTTCAGTTTAGTCCCGACCCGGTTTATAAGCATGCTTAGGGTCTCGAGGACCCGTCTAAGGGACATTATGTCTGAGAATGATGATCGAATGTATGATTTCGTTTGTGAATGTTTCCGATCTGTCCGGTAACGCTCCTAACCTTGATCCGACGACGAACTCAAGATAAGGGTGTTACAAACACAATTAGCAAAAGAATTGGGAGATAACTATTCAAAACACCTAACCATGAGATTTATTATCACTTGCCTTCACTAGGACGATCAACTGTGATTTGCCTAGTTAAACCAAAGTTTGATGCTGACACCCTTCCGCATTCAGGCAGAAAGTCCCGAACCGCTGACCCCCTACGCCGCTTAAACTTGGGAGTGGAGGCTATGTGCACAGTCTCGGCTGGCACCTTTGCTGCCCCCTATGGCTAGAATCCCCTTTGCTCATCAAGAACACGATCTTAAAGAACTGGAGTCAACACGAATGCTTAAATCACAACCACAAAGTAACCAATTACCCTAACATGAAGAAACGGGATAACGATACGATTGGGCCTAAGGCCCATTCTTGGCCCAAATGAGCCCACACGCTCGCGTGACCCATTTAGCCCAAATCTAGCCACAGATATGAGATTCACATTGACTAGTCCAATATCTACTACACAATCATACAACTTATTCATATGGACCCATGGGCCCATTGGGCCCAATGGCCCCTTTCGGCCCATCATGGCCCAAATAGCCTAAGCCCACAAGAACACTCATGATGGCCTCAGCTATCGCATCGAAGCTCCCACACGTGTGCTCGCACACTCGTGTGGCTACCATCACCGTATGACCGGCATTTTGGCATTTGCCGCTCTACAGCTAGAGTAGTGCGAAATACACCTGATAGGAATCTGAAGCTAATCCGTGCTCCGAACACTCCTATGCCTAAACGCCAACCAAGGTATCCTTACTTTCCTTATAGATTGCTCTATTTAAAGCCAGCTTCTCACTTCCCCCATGCTAGCTTCCTGATGTGAGATCCCTCCTTCAGCAGAGTTTAAATCCATCACAACCACTTGCCGTCCCAACTTAGCAAAATAAATATCCCTTTTTGCTTGCAAGAGGATTCGAACCCCTACCCTCTCCTATGCTCCAAATGCTACATGCCACCACAACACAAGCTTCTTTTGTGACTTACAACATGCGCAACTAAATATAAGCCTATGGGCCAAAGTCTAAGTTCATTTAAAAAGAATTCAAAATGAAATGCAAGCACCAAGACTTGAACCTTGGACCCCTTGCTTCCACTATGGCGTCACTTCCTTGTCTCCCATGTGGCGCCATTTGCCACTAGACCACAACTCATTTTGTGTCATTTTTCTCCACATTTTATTCTTAAAGCCTACTTACTTACTCCCAGGGTTTTATTCACCTAAAACCAAAATTTTTCCTAAAGCCTAGGTTTGATCCTGAGACTTCATGGAAGCCCCCCCAACCTTCCAAAATCGCTCACCTAATAGGTCCAACTTGCATTAGAGTCGTTCCCTTGTTCTTAAAAATTTTAAACACTCCCATGCCCAGGGCCCAATAGGCCCAATTCTACTAGGCCCAAATTCGGGGCGTTACAATATAGCTCAGATAAGCTTCCTGAAAGGCTTTGTGAACTTCTCGATTAATGGCTTTTTGTGAGCTTCCTATTATATGGCTCGAGAGAGGATTTCCCAATTATGAGCTTTAATGAGCACTCTCGAATATGAATTGACGGATTGCTAATTTGTACACTTCGAGCGATATTTCAAATAAAATTCAACGGGCAAAATTCTGGCATGAGAAGATATGAACACGAAATGAATTATTACACGTATCAACCTGAAATACATGAAAAGGATAATACATGATATATGGAAATATGAGATAATGCTATACGAACATGGAATTTGTTTGATGAACATGGAATTTTTTTGATGAAAATGTTCATCTATGACTATATATTTGTACACCTTGATCGTACTACCTGTGTAACCATCGACATTTCGATTGATTTAATGGGAAAAGTTCCGACATGAAATAGTTTGAACTCGAGACGAATTATTATGAAAATGTACTTGAAATACATGGATATGATTTGTATATGTTATATGAATACATGATGTGGAAAGCATATTTATATGGAAATCTGATTACTGTTGAGCCTATACATATTTCTTGATATTTGAATGAAATATATGACTAATAAGGATGATGAAGATATGTGCTAAGGCTTGTGATCAAATTGGTTGAATGTGTCTTGCATGTTTATCTTGAACATGAATGAATGGTAAGTTAATTACCATGTTATATGAACTTACTAAGCATTTCATGCTTACTCTATTTTATTTTCCCCTGTTCTATAGTAATTCTGAGGCTCGTTGGATTGGAAGCTTGGTGGAGATCATTCACACTATCCATCAGCTCATTTCGGTATATATATGGTAAATCAATGATGGTTATAATGGCATGTATAGGTTAATTGGCCATGTAACAGCCCGTTTTTAGTCAAATCAGAACAGTGGTTTTAGGACCAAAAATCTGAGGTTGAAAAATTATTTTAATATTATTTTAAGTGTTTACAATATGATAGCATGTATGTGTGAAAGTTTCGTGAAGAAATTTTATCGTTTAAATAGTCAATTTGAGAAAAAGGACTAAATCACGTAAAGTACAAAATTGATGTTTTATTAGGTAAAAGAGCCTAATAGCTATGGAACCTAAAAGAGGAGGCCCTTATGTTGTAATTAGACCATTAATAGTATGAGTGGACATTTATGGGCATAGAATGGATTTTTTAATGGTTTAATACTAAGGTTAATTTAGTAATTTATGAATAATGTTATATTAAACAAATAAAACAAAAACAAAATTTGGTTCATTCATCTTCTCCACCACCAAAATTATAAGAAAGAAATGTTCATGAAGACTTATTAGGGTTCGATCACTTTCATGCTCAATTGTAAGTCTGTTTTTGATCCGTTTTTAATGATTTCTATGTTTTTGTGATCGTTGCAACTAGTACTAGCTAGTCCAGGGACTTATTTGCAAAATTTTCAAAGATTGTGAATGTTTCCATTGATGAATACACATGAGTTTTGATGTTTGATGATAGATTTTGACTAGTTGTTGATAGTTAAACAAGTTTTGTAAAGTGATTTTGAGTGAAAATACAAAATAGGGATTAAATTGAGAAATGTGTAAAGTTAGTGGTTAAAATGTGAAATAAATGAAAAATATGGGCTTCTAGGGGCATAATAGTTATTCAGCTAACATGGGTATAATTGGAATTTCACTAATTTGTGATTTTATGCAATAAGGATTAAATTGTGAAAAATGTGAATTATGTGGGGTAAAAGTGTAAATGTGTTTTAAAGTATGTTTTGGACTAAATTGAATGAATAGATGATTGAATAAATTAATTTTGAATACATTTAGATCAAGAAAAGCGAAATTCAGATCTAGATCGGGGAAAAACGAAAGTTATCTACTAATCGATTAGATTCGCCATTTTAACATCTGAGGTAAGTTCGTATGTTATAAATTCATTTCACATGTATTTTATATGCTTTGATATAGCATGAATTGTGATTATGTGATTACGGATGGGTTAGGAATTGATTCGATGAAGATTCGACAGTTGAAATCCCGATTGAACCTTAGGAATAGTTTAGGATGCTAGTGACATGTCATTAGGTATACTTGAGTTGGCTTCGGGCCATGATTTAGCACTATGTGTGCGAGATAAATTGATTTGGCTTCGGACCATGCATATCAGCTGATTGGCTTCGGGCCATGATATTAGAATTTCAGATACGTTACCTTGATTTGGCTACGGGCCATGGTATATGTACTTATCGAGTGAGACATTGAGTATCCGACTTCTATTACGAATGGTTCAACGGGTAAAAGAAGGAAGTGGTTGAATATGAGATTTGTATGAGATAGTACAGGTACGTACGAAAATGAATTGAGTATTGAGAACTATGAAATTGATTAGCTTCTTGGTAAGTTATATGAATGATCATATGATGATTTGAGATTTAATAGGTTTGTTGCACATTGTTTTCTATTATATGAATGATTAATGAATGATGATAGTTGCTTATTGTTAACATACGAGATTACTAAGCTATATAGCTTACTTTGTTGCTTTTCCATGTTTTATAGTGATTTCAAAGCTAGCTCGGATTCGGGGATCGTTGGAGACTTCATCACACCATCCACTGGCTCTTTGGTACTTTTAAAACTATTTTTTAAGTATATGGCATATATAGGTATTTGAGTCATGTTGGTTATGTTTTGATAATGAAGTTGGCCAAATGAATTGGCATTGTAAATGTATACCTTTTGTCTTGTAATTATAGCCATGAGATTTGGCTTAATTTGAAGAATTTGGTTATATGCTTATATATATATATACATATTTGTTGATAGTTAAGTTCAAGGATGGATATGAGAATGACTTACATTATGAGAATTGTGGTCATTGTTACTAATTGGTATTATGAATGTCAAATTGATGATTTGAGAAAGTTGGTATACTTGTGAAATTAGACCTAATAATACATCTCTGATAATGGTCATTTTGATGATTAAGTAGACAAGAATTGGTATAGATTTCGTTAGTATATTGTGATACTTATGTGCCTTGAATAAGTTAGTATTGAAATGGAAAGGTTTTGGATTGCATATTGTGCTATGAATTGGTGCCATTTGGGTTGTTTAGGTACATGAGATTTTTGGTGGCAAATTGGCTTGGTAAATAGCCTATTTTTGTCCACACGGACGTGTGTCTCAGCCATGCGTGACACACGGTCATGGTACACGGTCGTGTGTCCCCTGGTGTGAAAATTGAAACGAAGTCAGTATGCTCCACACGGCCTCACACATGGGCGTGTGATTGGCCGTGTGGCACAAGTCAATATACCCCCTAATTGGCTCACGGCCTAGCACACGAGCATGTGACTTGGCCGTGTTGCATAAGCCAGTATACCCTACAAGTTTGGCACGGCCTAATACACGGCCTGGCACATAGGCATGTGTGGCCACTTCGAAGGGCACATAGGCTAGACACACGAGCGTGTGGCTAGCCATGTGACCCAAGTTAGTATGTACCCCCTGTTTTCACAAGGCCTATGAGACGGGCATGTCTGGTGACTATATGAGACACACGGCCTGGCCACACGAATGTGTGTCCCCTAATTTAAAAAAAATTTTGTGAAGTATTGAAAATTTCCTGAGTTATCAGTTTAGTCCCGAACCACTTCTAAAGCATGTTTAAGGCCTCATAGGCTCTTAATAGGGACAAATTGATTGAGATTGAATGAATGAATGGTTAAATTGAATAATTGTATGTTAAATATTTGTTTAATTATTTTGTAAGTCTGGTAATGCTCCGTAACCCTATTTCGGCGTTGAATATAGGTGAGGTGTGTTACAGGCCAATATCAGCATATAAATGCTTTAATTTTAACTAGCCATTGGAATGGCTTATAATGCATATGTTTGGTATGTGTTTGAAATGGTTGATTGATAGAAATTATATTGGCATATTGATGATTGAATTAAGTTAGCATATTTGATAAGATATGCATATATGTGAACTTGGTAATTTAAGTAAATGTGTATACTTGATTATATGAGGTATTATATCATGTATAGGACTTGATTTTGAGTTGGGTTAAATGACCTATAATAGCTTGTGAATGTGTTAAAGTGTTGGTGTAGGAGGATAACAAAATGGGGTGAGAAATATGGCTTGTAAAATAGCCTATTTTCGTCCACACGGGCAAAGACACGGGCGTGTATCTCAACCGTGTGTCCCCTACACCTTTAAAATTTCAAAACAGAATGCCTAAGTGTTTACACACAGCCTAGAACACGGGCGTGTGGCTTAGCCGTCTAACCCAATTCAGAGAGTTACATAGCCTGAGACACGAGTGTGTCCGTTCACACGACCTGACCACACAGGCGTGTGACCTCTGCACCTAGGAAAAATTTTGAGATTTTGCGAAGAATTCTCTGAGTACCTGGTTTAGTCTCGACTCGTTTCAAATGCATGTTTTGGACCTCGATGGTTCATATAAGGGACTTTATGATTGATTTCTTATATGAATACTGTATGGTGTAGAATATCTGTTATTTGATCTGTAAATTTTGGTAATGCTCCGTAACCCTATTTCAGCAACGGATTTGGGTTAGGGGTATTAAAATGACAACGTCTACCTTAGGGCAGGACTATTTCATGCCATCATAAGAGACCATTGATGGAGGTCGTAGGTCTTATTTAAGGACTTTCTCCCACTTAATATTTTAAAAATATGCAAGATTTTTAATTTTCGATTTCAGTCATGTATGATTAATATATGCATGGCAAATACATGTGGCATTATTTCCTAAACTATATGGCATGCTTATCTCATTTATCATGACATGCTATAACAATTTTATAATATTCAATTCAATTATTCACAAGAGTCTACCAGACATTTTTTATTCTCTATTATTTTTTTTAAGGGAAAAATCGAAGAAGTGAATGTGAACCGTGCAATAGGTAGGTTCCTAGGAAAGGGAGGTGAGTTATATTTGACCACTTAAAAACCAATATTCTTTGCTAGGAATCACATTTTTCGGGGAGTGGAGGAAGACGTCAAAGTCACCTGGGAGAGAGCTTCGTTTTTAAGCAATAACTATCAAATTTTCAACTTGGTGGAGGTGTCGATGTTGCCGAGAACGAGAAGTGAAGAAGATTGGAAAAAGCCCGTTCTGGGAGTGGTCAAAATAAACTTTGACGCCGCTGTTGTTGGCAAACAAGTGTGTTTCGGTTTGGTTGCTAGGGACAGCGATGGCTTTGTACTCATGGGCCGGATGGGAATTGTGAAAAAAGATATGGACGTGGAATTGGCAGAAATGAAAGCCATGGAGGAAAGCATTAATTTTGCGAGGATGAACGATTGGGATAAAGTGGATCTTGAATTTGACTGTGCTAGTTTGGTCAACCGCTTCAAAAAGAGGAACATTGACTTGACCAATATAGGCTACTGTTTACGGATTTTGTTTAAGCAAACCGAACACTTTCATTTTTTCAACTTTAATTGGGCCCTTAGATGTTGTAATAGAATAGCTGACCAGCTGTGTAAATTGGCCAAGGACAAAATTTTTTAACATGGATTTTAATGTGGATTATCCGATGGAGATTCACGAGTTAATTTTGAAAGATGCAATAAATTGACTGTGACCGTTGGGTCGTTTTTATCAAAAAAAATTATAAGAATGTCATGTCTTATCAAATATTAATCAAATAAGATGAAGAAAGAGATTCAATCTCAGTTTACACCATAAACATAGCACAACCTGACTATGATACCAATTGTTGGAAAAAACTTGATTTGAAAATGATTTTCTTTCATGACGAAAAATTAAAATTTTGAAAATCGACCAGATTTGTGGTTATTTATAACAATAAACTTTAACCGAATATGTACCTGTGTTTTTGGATAAAAGGATCCTTGATGTTTTCTGGCTTTCAACCAAACGATATTCTTTCCTATTCTCATATCATGAACCGCTTCGAGTGTGGGCTCGAACCAATTGAATCAAAACACAAAACTAGAAAAAGTTTTCCTTTTGGGGTGAAAATGAAAATTCTCTCTTCTTTAATAGAAACCGATAAAATTGTTATTCGGAACAATATGTTTATAAGTTGTGAATAAATTATCTCTATTTTTCAGCAGAATAACAATCTCTCAAAAGTTGTGTTAATAGCTCTACTAATGTAATCTATTTATAGAAAGAGAAGGTAGAACCCTTGTATAGTTGTAGAGGTTTATTTTAAATAGAAAAACAACATCCTACTTAGAGTAGGAGAGGGGTGAACGACTCATCATTGTATTTATACTAGGTTTGTCATCCCCTTCATGTTATATACGGGGTTTTAGGCATCTCTCACATTGGGTCTAATTATGAGTACTTCTTGGGCCTTTTTGACCCAGTACTCTGTAATATGATCCAACCTGATTCAATTTTTCTATTTTTCAAAATAAAATTTAATATAAACATATTAAATAATTTTCTTACCACAATTTTATCCCAGTAAAATTTTGACAATTTTACACACCGATAAAATTTTGATGATTTTACCCTCGGTAAAATTTTGAGAAAATTTGTTCAATATGTCACAATTCAACATGTTCACTATGACCGAATGGTTTATTTTTATTTTCGAACTACAAAACAGTCCAAAAATAAAAACATAAGCTCATTCTTCCATCATTTTTTAAGCAATCCTATATAGGATTACAAATTTCCATTTCCATTTTTGGAAACCTATATTCATTTCCAAATAATTTCATTTCTCCATTTCGGAGAAAGTCATAATCATTCCTAAATGTTTCTCATTTCACTTTTTCTATTAATTTTGTTCATTTCTATTCAAACACACAATTCATTTATGGTTTCAATGAGCTAACGGAGGGATTGATTGACATAAATAGTTAAGGCTTAAATGATTTATAATTAAGTTCTAGTTTTTTTACTTCTAATTATAAACTCATTTAGTCACGATGTCATTATACTATAGTATTGTGACTGAGCTCTCCCTAATGTCATACCATTACGGAAGCAACTACTTAGTGCTCGTCTAATGAATTTGTCATTAGTGTGTTACCCTCATAAGATATCCTTGATCTAATTGGGATAATATTCATTCTCTCAATGTGATCCTATTTTTCATGGTAATCATTACATCTTCCTTCATAAAAAGTCAATCAATTAGTAATCAAGTCACCCATCACAAAGACGGACGACTCGTGGCCACATTTACTTTTCATCAACCATGTAATGTCAATGAGAGGATATCATTTACCCATGTTTTGGGCTATGAATCCCACTATTGTGAATGACGCTACATACTACAAAAGTTGTACACTCAATGCACAAGCTTTTGGTTCTTTATCTATTTGAACTCAGGCTTTTACTTACATTAAAGTGTACGAGTCACGCATACATAGTCCGCCATCCACTCAGAATTTAGGTATGCCACACTATGAACGTCACAAGTGAATAAATCCATAAACAAATTCAGGATCTATTATGCTTGGGTCATATTTGATGTACTATCAATCCACTCAGTCATATCTATGTCCCTATCTTCTGGGAGTCATTCGCTCCAATGCCCAAGACAAGGAATCTCCCCAATTAGACTTGATAGATGACATAATAGTCTTTCAATTGATTTGCTCATTTTCGATTAGATTAAAGACATGTTTAGGTTCATCTACTAATACAAGTTTTATTTTTGTACTATGATCCGACCACATAATACCGCTTAGTACTTGTTAAACATTTACACAACCAATGAGCAATATTTGCCTCTATTTTACTTTGCGTGAAAAAACCATGTGAGGATAATTATACAAAGTATATTAATTTAACTCATGAATAATTTTATTATTCAATATGTTCGGAAAAATTACAAGTGTACTTAAACGTAAATACTACACTTAGGGAAACAGATCCAACAATACCTACACCCTTTAAGCACACTCTTCAAGTGCCCACTCCTAAGATAAACTCCTCAGATAACTCCTCAGGGGCAGCCCCTTAAACACACTCCTCACATCCATTCATCGACTATATACCCATGTGGGTCTCATGCATTAATCGCTACTTCTGGCGCCAACTACCATGTCCCATCTGAAGTGATTGACAATATATCCAATCGCCACCCTATTTAGACCTATAGTGGCAAACCACTTGGCCAACTTGCTTTGGGCTCACTTATGGGAAGATGACACATGGCACCTCAGGATCATAGCTAAAGGTATATAATCCCTTAGCCCCAACCAAAAAGGGATCCTTTCTCTCTCTCTTTCTCGAACTTATCCATTCTCTTCTCTTTCTTCTCCATCCAACTCTATAATCACCATAACTCAATCATCATGCATAGTGGCTCTCCGCCTTACCCAAAGCAAGGTGAACATCCCTATATCACCGTCATATCCACCTTGTTTGGTCCTAATATCAACGAGCTTATAAAATTTTCCAAGCTTTCTTACGCAACTAATACCAAATATCAAGCTAAGGGGTGGAAAACACCATTTCTTACAATATTGAAGCTTGCTCTCTTTAGTGTCAACTTTCTCTCTCAAGAACCCATGAAACCCTAGGCTGAAATGAAATATTTGAATGTGGAAATGAGTTTATAAGATGATTTTCAAGTGATTTTAGCAAAAAGTCAAGGTTTGGGTGTTGGGTTTTTGTGAGATTTCAAGAAAAATATCAAAAATTGAATGAGAGAAAATTTTCCCCTCCCTCTAAAGAGACTCACAGCAGCAGCAGGTAAGAAGGGTTGTTTGGGTTTTTTTTTTTTCTTTTCCCAATTTAAAATATAAAAAATCCAAGTCAAAATCAAATATATTATCAAAATGATATTTTCAATTTAAAACTCTTAAATGACCAAAACATCATTTCGTGGCCAAGTTACCATTTTAACCCCTATTTTTTTCCCTTTTGTACAATTCCTTCACATCCGATAGATATTTTATCAACTCAATTCTCATAAATCCTATTAAACCCTTATTAAAAATCCTTCGGTGGTGGAAAGAACACATTTACCCTTCTATTTGTAAAATGGAAATGTAACACCCCCATACCCAACCCGATCATCGGGTCAAGGTACCGGGATGTCACATTTGTTGCCGAAGCAACTACAAAAATTTTAGATCGATTTATCATATTATTTTATTATTAAAGATTATTTCACTTTTATCGTAACAATTGAATTCAGATTAGAACCATTTATGAGATAAAATAGTTTATACATTTCACAATTCAATTAATCCAATCAATATATTCAATTTATTAACTAACATTTCATTAACACATCAAATGACCAATATTCACTTATTATCTCACCAATTCTTTTAAACTTCTCATTTGTATTAGTCATTCCAACACTTATAACAACTTCATAATATTTCAACACTTCTACTATTTTTCCCTCCTCCTCCACTCCATTCCACATCCTTATTGTACATATATAAGATTCTTTAGCTTTTATATAACATGCTTTCATGTAACATTAATTATGACTACACGAATCACATGTATACTCTTAGTAAAACTATCCATTCAAGTAGTAGTCACTAAATTATTTTTTACTTTTTCTACAAAACTTGAAATTAAGGTCTACTTTTTGTTTTTAAAACTGGGCTCAATGAACTTTTTACCATAAAAATTTTAAATTTTCCATATAAGTAAATTGATACAGTTTTTTTCCTCAAACCTTCCCATGTTCTGCTGCTAGGTAGCTTTGACCCTTCTTCACTAAAAATTAAATATCATTTAGTACAAATAATCTATTATGTTACTGTTTGTTTCCCTTGAAAATTGACTTAGTGTTATTTTATGCGTAAAATTTAATCTCCTAAACATTTTTTTACAACTTATAATGATTTTTCAAAATCAAAACAGGGGAACCCAAAATCATTCTAACTTGTCTCACAAAAATTATTATATATCACAATCTACAAATCCGTTGCTTGCATTGTTTCTACTATGCAAAACTAAACTCATTAAGCTTTAATTTCATATTTGATTCGATCTCTAAATAAATTTCTAAAGTTTTTGGTGAATTTTCAATCTAGAGTCATTGTTGTTGTCTAAAATTGTTTTTAGTAAATTTCTCTACTTTTTCCATGGTTCTTTACATTATTTTCATTTAATCATACATAGTCCTTATACCTTTGATTTCTATTCAATTTAATCACTTATTTATGTGTATACAACATGCTCATTTCTTAATTCTTAATGCTTTTTACAACACACATCATATTATCTCTTACTTGAAAGCTTAGTATTTCAAGTTTCTACATGTCATGCTTCATTACATACTTTCTATTTCTAGAATTTAGATTAAAATACACATTTCATACATTTTATTTTCAACATATTTAATTCAATTTATGGAATACAAGTATGGTTTGTATGAATACTTACCTTTTTTTGTCAAGAGTTTCTTCAATTTTTCCTCACTTCCATTTCTTTCTCATCTTCCTCACTATCCTTCCTTTTTCTTTTAATTTTCTTCACTTTCATCTACCAATTTCTTGCTTCTAAATTGATGAACATGCTCTCTAGTATCTTCACTTCACTTCTTCTTTTGGGTGACTACGAAAATTATCAAATAATTTAAGAGAAAAAATGGGATTTCATGGTAATGACCAAATTATAGAAGAATGAAAATTTTCCCCTCCTTTATTTTGCCATTCATGTTGGGGAGGAAAAGATGAAGAAAATTCTTCATCGTCTCTTTTATATTATCATTTTATTATTAAAATATTATCAAAAATATCTAATTTAATTATTAATATATTATGAAATTAAATAAATTATTCAAAATATCTCTCATATCATCACTACACCCAACAATTATCTTTCTTACTAAATGACAATTTTACTCTTCATGTTTCTTCAAAATTTCATCCTTAAGCCACTACTTACTTTTGGTAAAATTATGATTTAGTCCCTCTTATTTTCTCCACTTATTTAATTTAGTCCTTACACGTCAAAATAAATTGGGTTGTTTTCACTCTTGGTACTTTAAATTTCTTATTTTTACACATTAACCCCTCAATTTTTTAATATTTACACTTGGACCATAAACTTTTCACATGTTTACGATTTAGTCCTTGCTTTAGACTAACTTATCTCAACATACTTAATTTAAAATTTTCTTTAACATTTCTTAACCTTCTCTTTTATCATCTCTTTATATCCCCTCATTTTAACATAAATCAATTATACACAATTTAACACTATTATAATATTTCAGTTCTCTTTTTTTGGGTGTTACATGAAAATTTGCACTTTACTTGTACTTTCAAATGTTTCTAATTTGAGCCAAAGGTAATTTGCATCACATTAATATGTTATCCAAATTATTCTCATGTCAAATAATCAATCATAACTCATATTTTCTTTTTTTCTTTTTTTTTTTTTGGGTCAAAATTGCATTTTACTCCCACTTAGAATTTGCAATTGTCATGTTACATTCTCACATCCATAATTTTTAATGCATTACCATCTCCAATATTTAATTTTAATTTTATTAAAATCTTCATTTCACTATGTCTAATCCTACAACAATACCAGATACCATACAGAAACTTTTTAGGGGGCACTTCAAGTCTATAGTCCAATCCAACCAACGACGAAATATGATTTGATTTGATAATATATTATTATCTACTTCCTCAACATATATTATATTTTTCATATATTACTAGTTAAGCTAAATTAAAGCCTTCAATGTTAAAATTCAAAACTCAAGCCATATCTTAAACAAACTCTTTTTTTTTTCTCAAGTATATTTTCTAGCCTCATTCTTTTGTTAAATCCCCTCACTCTAACTTATATTTTAAACATACTCATATTTTTCAAGCCTCATACTTCAATTTATATCTATATCCCCTTATATTTCCAACCGACCTTTACAAGTGAATCTTTAAGCTTGGATAAATAGACATGATTTTAAGATTTGTGCTTTTTTATATATCACAGGTATTTCCATTCTATTTACAGTACTGAAGATGACATTCAGATAAGGTCTAGGATCTTTAATCACTATTAAGTATATAACAAATGACTGGCCTTTATATGTAAACTATATTGCAAACTTGGAAGTTAATAAAATAAAAGGCTTGTGTGAAACCGATGCTGAAAGGTTACGATCATGTTGTTGCATAATAATGACAATCAAAAAGCACACATCTTAAAACAATTTGGCCTTTCATTGGCTCTTCCATACCAAAAATAGTGAACAAATACAACATGAACAAAACCTAATTAATTAGAATCTTCCATCCTCATTTTAAATAGACAACAATAAGACAAGTTGGATGTAAAAACTGTGAAGTCTCAACGCCTCCTCATTCCTCGTCCACGGCCACGCCCCCTGCCAGCCATGGCACTAGCAGCAGCTTCTCCCTGTGCACTCTCCGACTGTAACATTACAGCATACGACATCAGCGAAATAGCTGTACGGCAGTGGAGATGCTTTTGCCACACATTAATTCTAACAAGTAGTTCAGCTAAAATGGACATAATGTACGTCACAATGCATCATATTAATAAAATTAAGCCTTTGTTCTTTGTTTAGGAACAAGCAGTAGAGCGGAAATAAGAAAGAAAATAGTTACATTGCCATTTTCTGCCCATTTTCACAAAAATCAATCATTTTAAATCGAAAATATAACTGAAAGGAATATGTATCATTTATACTCGTACATACATATAATGTAAAGACAATAAGCTAAACAAAAATGATAAAAACATTCTCACTTATATTACTTTTTGCCAGGAGCAGGTGGGAGTGGCTGAGTGGAGAAAAGTATGGCTATTCTATAGATGTTGATATATAAAGCATTGACATATTTGTTATTTGAATCAATGACACTGTATGGATTCCCGTGATTCAATATAATATTCAAATTAAAAATGCGTCGTTTCTACTATAACGATAAGTACTAATGATGATTATACCAAATTATGATCATCAGAACTCACTTAACTTGAAACACCCAATCACTATTCCCCAAATCCCAAGAGTTTTGAGTCTCAATCCCTCAAAACTCTGACAACAAATGAGATTCCTCTAAATCTATCTCAATTCTCTCTCAGAAATTAATAAGCCCTAATGCACGATAAAGCAAATGACAGCAAACACATGAAACGAGGACAAAGGGGAACAAGAAGAAAATGATCATTGAGTAGAAATTTCAATCACTAAACTCCAGATTTGGTCTATCCTACTGAAGGACATAGGTATGAAATGGATCCCTAAATACTTGAGAGGCATTTATAGTTATCCTCGGGAACACGATCAGAGATTGCTTTAATAGTGATGGGTTTTGAGAACTCTAAACTACACTGGGGAATTGGATAAGTGATCTTTATAGGCTATCTTCTTGCCTATGATTTGAGGCAGAGTTCATGGCAGTAAATGAAGAGAGAAACATTGTGATTAAAGGTTAGTTTGTGTAGTAGGATTCTACTATTTGAGAATGAGAGTGCAATCTATCTAACCAAAAGTTGGATATTTCATGAGGAACAGACATATTTATGTCAAATATCCCTTTCATGTTTCACTAGTTCAAACATGGCTTTGGTTGGTTCCAGCAGCTTGCGACCATCCTAAGGGAATATCTATGAAGGTGAGCATCAACTTTCAAGAGACCTATAATAATAATGAGGTTAGAGATTTTAAACCAAGGAGAATCATTGTCAGTGATTGAAAATTCAATCTCAGTAACTATCACCACTTTTCTTTATTTTTCCTTTTTTGAGGTCAGTTGACACTTCAAGCTCCATAATTTTAGTAATATTAAGACTTGATACTCATGATGAACAATTTTGCAAGAGCAAAAGGAAAAGACACATAAAATGAGATTTCTAATGTAGAGAAGGACCAGACTTTTGAGTTTGGGACCAAAACTTAAACTGCAACTTTAATCTACATATCATAAAGAAATTTCTCATTGCCTCTATTAAGGTATAATGAAACCAATTACTCATGAGCTACTTGAGCTAAGCTCTATGAATTCTTCAAGTACCACTTGTTCACTGTTAGCCTCAAGCTCCAGTATACTCACTCAAGAGGCTTGCAAGCCTAGAACCTCTGGAATTTTTAATTACTTCAGATATTAAATACATACATAAATTAAATATTCTAGTAACTAGCATTTTCTCAAGTTTTAAGTTTGGAAATCGAACTCAAGCTAAGTTCAGTGTTAAGCTCAACGTTTGAGTATGATAATTGAGCTAATTCAATCAGGCTCCCGGACTAAGGATTTACAACCTCATTTTATCTTATCAAGTGATTCAGGAATGAAAATGGTCTTCCTAAATTATGAGGCTTGATTTAATAAGGGTTTGGGATTTAGAAAAATTCCAAATGCCACAAAATTTCATACAAAAATTTATTAATTTTCTAACATATTTTGATTTTTGAGCAAGAATCAGGGCCTTTATTGCTTTTAAAGAATACACCCTTCCCCAGGAACATTCATTAACCATGAAAAAGGTCTTATTATCACAATTTGAGCTGAAGGTTAGGTCCAATAACCCATTGATAATTTGACCAACAAAACTCAATTCAGGAACAAATTCAGAAATTTTTGAAGCATTTGGTCCACAAATGCTTGAGCAATATATAATTAAATGGATCACATAAAAAGGAGCAGATAAACAACAAAACATAAAAAGCATGCATACAGTTTCCGAGACAGGGAACATGGTATTACCTTGGGATTCTTTACAGTCTCATCCACACTTAGAATAAGACAAGCAGCCTCAGTAGCAGCGTTTATGGCATTGCTCTGTGGGCACATTTTTTATACAAAATGCAAAATTTGTTGAAATAGATATTAGCAAATTAAAAGGTATACCATTATATAAGAAAATATCAGTTGGTAATCAGTCAAGCCACCTTTACAACTGATGGCTCCCAGACGAAGTTTGAAAATGAATCTGCTATTCCACCAGTGTTGATGTCCACTCCGGAAGAAGCACCCTCGCCTGCCCAGAAAACAGTTAAAAGAGAACCTCTCTTTGATAAAATGGGTAGAAAATGATTTAGAAAGTTAATAAAAAAGAAAACTTAGTAAACGAAGGTTAACCAGATGGAAGCGCATGCTTCTGCCTTAATTTGTTCAGCACATCAGTAGCATCAAATCCAGCATTGTCGCACAGTTGCCGTGGGATAACCTGCAGATTAAAGGATACAGCATAAAGATGTCATATATCTGCAGATGAAAAGATAAATGCAAAGGGTTCATTTTGATAGAGCATTTCAAGGCAAAGTTAAATATGCGGCCTTCCTAAAACAATTGTCTTTAAGGAAAATATATATGTTGTGTTCATGTATCACAAGGTGTTATGCTATGGCTGCAAGATATAATGAATGCATATGCAAGAAAATTTTATATAATAACAAGGGCAAATTTGCCCAAACACATTAAAAACATGTTTCTGCAGTAGTTGTTCACCCAACAGGCTCTTGTTTAGACATGAAAGGATTAAAGTTGTTTATCTAATTGACAAGGTTCAGCAAAATTAAGAAGCATACATTAGCCGAAAGCAGTATTTAAGCATGCTGACATATCCGAATGCAAGTCCAGGTACATATACTTTTTCATACAAATTTTGAATAACTTAAATAAGTTCCTCCAAGAAAAACATAATTTCATCTCGAATCATAGTAAATTACATTAAGACCACATTGAAATCAGATTAAATTCAATTTCCGTTTCACCTAACAAAAAACCTTTATAGGTAACTCCCATTAATTTAACCATTAGGGGGGGAGGTAATAGAACATACCTCAAGAGCTTTTGCATAAGAATTAATAAAAAGTTGCGACTTCCCAGCTATTGTGCGTGCATGCTGCCTCAAGTATCGACTTATCTCCATCTTCCACCAAAGGCAAGTTTTAAATATCAAGATCCAAAATTATCTTAAAAATGATTACAAGTTTCGGTAGTTATTATAAATACATACATCTATTGCACCACCTCCAGCAACTACCGTAGAGTTCTTCAGAGCTCTTCTAACAATCATAATTGCATCATGCAAGCTCCTCTCAGCTTCTTCAATGAACTGAAAATAATTCAGTCTCTAGCATCAGAATGAGAAGTGGTAAACATTAAGAAAAAGAACTCATCAAGATATGGAAAACCTGATCAGCTCCACCACGAAGAACTATAGTGGCTGTCCGTCCTGATGGGCAACCGCTGAATATATTAAACCTCTCATTTCCAACTTGCTTTTCCTCAAAAACTTCACATGTCCCTAGAACCTTCAAATCAAAGAGATTTAAATTCAAGAAGTTCGAAAGAAGGAAATTGAACAGTTTTTGACAGTGAGCAGGAAACTGAAAAGGATGGCTGCATTCCAAACAAAAACAAATATAATGTGCATAGCAACCTCATCAATTATATTGTTAACTGATGTCTGTACAGTTCCACCAGTTGCAGCAGCAACCCGCTGAAGGTCTTCCTCAGCTACACGACCAGCACAGAAAATATCTCTATCTGCAAAATACTGTCAACACACACAGATTCATATCAATAAAACTTGATATATATATATATATATATATATAGGTGTATGTATGTATACATATGTGAGAGAGAGAGAGAGAGCAACAAAACATGATTTACTAAATGCATCTTGGCAAAACTATCAATGAAATAACATAGCAGAATAACTAAGTGGTCATATACGAATTATAAAGTATCAAATATCAACATAGACATTTTTTTGACAAACCCACCACAAACACTCATAAAAGTAATGAAGCAAGAAG
This sequence comes from Gossypium bickii, assembly GCA_025503065.1. Taxonomy (NCBI): domain Eukaryota; kingdom Viridiplantae; phylum Streptophyta; class Magnoliopsida; order Malvales; family Malvaceae; genus Gossypium; species Gossypium bickii. The sequence goes on from CP106711.1 coordinate 90,394,400, forward strand.
AGAAAAACGGGCATATGTCTCTCAGTCTCTTTTTTTTGGGGGGGGGGGGTGGATTTGACATCCATAACCATATATTAACTCGAGCTAGTCACGAATTAACCGTAGAAGTACAGATAAGTTGGTTATCAATAGAAAAAGAGACAGACAGAAAGAAAAATGTAACATTTACATTTAAGGCAAAATCTCAGACCTGTGTTGCCAGATCCCCAATAGCCAACCGTGAAAGAACAACTTTTGCACCACTTTTCACACATTTATCCAACTTGTCATAAATGATATTCCATTCTGCATCAACAATTGATTGATATTGTGATGGATCCGAAAGTCTGTAGCATATAAAACAAGGTAGAGTCAATCGCCACTTATTAACAATGTAATTCAAATCAAAGACAGAAATATTCCCTACCTTATCTCCGCATTTTCCTTCTCAGATTTCAGTTCCAACTCAATGTTCAACAGAAGTATCTTGGGATTCAGAAACTTTTTTGGTTGCTGCTCAAAACCCGCATATGAAAATGTCTTTTTAAAGGCAACACCATTAACCAAAAAGGAGTCCCGCATATTGCCACCTGGAACCTGTAAAAAGAACAAAAACACTAATCAATTTGTTATTTAACACAACTATATTTAATACAAGAAGAAAACAGAAAAATTTAGACAGGAATTTTATTAGCATCATTGTCCGAAGGAATCTCATTTTAGAGGCAATGCCAGACTCTTGCCCCCCACATTGGATTCATAATTTGACATTAGCTAAATAAATTCATGGACCAGATACTCTGCTGCTGGCCCCACCTATGAATATACTATAGTATTATTGAATACCCAAAATTAACTTCCAAAATCGAAAGAAATAGGGAATCAGCTAGCCCAATAACTTTAGCCATAGTCAAAATAGAGTTAATATAACTTCTAGTTCCTGAACTTGGTAATTAAGTCCACTCTGGTGCTAGTACAATCTTTTTTGGTCCACTTTGGTACTTGCTATTGGCAAATGTAAAAGTTTGATGATGTGGCACTATGATCATCAAACTTTTACATTTGCCAAGTGCAAGGACCAAAATGGACCTAGTTGCCAAGTTCAGTACCAAAGTGGACCCAATTGCCAGGTTCAGAGACTAAAAGTTACATTAACCCATTAAAATAAAATGGTGTCCTAATTGTAATATGGATTTTTACAAGCTAGCCTTCTTATCCTTTGAAATGAAGGCTACCTTCCAATGTACAGTTCTAAAAGCTATCACAAATTCTAACTTTTTTTTTCTCTCCAAAAGTTAACTTCCCCGGATTTTGGACCTTATACAAGGTTCTCCAAAAGAATAGGCTAAAATTGATGCCGCCTCATTTCCTAAAGATACCACTGCAAAACTTAGACTAACATGATAGTAAAAAATCACTGGATGAGAATCTACGTGTAAAGAACAGTCTAGTGCTACACTCAGCTAGAACAGTAACATAGTTCAATATAACATGCATCGGATTGAAAGTGTATCATTTTGCAGATATCAGAAAGTATATGATCCTTCCTCAAAGATCCAAGCATAAATATCAGAAAAGGGGGAAAAAGGCTAAAAAGGTTGAAAACTAAGCATAAAAAACAACAGTCTAACTTATGGGATAGGGAACTCTCTGGAAGATCCAGCACAAATATCAGAAAAAGGAATAGGTTAAAAAGGTTGAAAATGGGGCATGAAAAATAGGAGTCTACCTTCTTAATTCCAATCATATTCAACCTATCATCATTGCCAATAGCGATAACAGCATCCACAACCATTGATGCAAAGAACTCCTTTTCCCCGCCAATGAGTTTTGAAGAGAGAGTTGTTGCAGCACATTTAGCTAATAAGCTTTTCTTCTCTTCTAGACTTTTGCCCTCTATGCTAACAGCTAGTTCTTTGACCTTCTCAATAGCCTGTCCATTGAATACAACATGCAGCATAAAATAGAAGCATAAAGATCATAGCAACATCTAAGCCATGATAAGAGGGGGAACAAACACAAACTCACCAAATAGCAAGCAGTTCGATAGCTCCGAATTAGATTTTGAGGGTGGACTCCATCCTCAACAAAAGGCTTGGCCTCTTTTAAAAACTCTCCTGCTAGTAATACAACAGTTGTAGTTCCATCACCAACCTGCAAACCTCACACCAAAAAGAAGCTCTCTAAATCATCTAAATGCAATGAAAAAATACTGGATCTTGATAACGTCAATTTCATTTACGAGATTAGTTACGCCGAACAGACAAAAAAATTAAAATCTCAGTTCAGTAATGGAAAACGTGGAACTATAAACCATACTTTAACTGAAAATTGAGAAAAGTTTCGGAACCAACAACAGAAAGTAGAAATAGAAAGGAGGGAGAAGGTGACCTCGGAGTCCTGAGACTTGGCGATATCGACGAGGATCTTTGCGCCGGGGTGGACAATATCGAGAAGCTTCATGATGGTAGCCCCGTCGTTGGAAATGGTGACGTTCCCCTTGTCATCGTGAATGAGCTTGTCCATACCCCTGGGACCCAAGGTTGTTCTAACCACGTCAGCGACGGCGGTGCAAGCGTTTATGTTGCTCACTAGCTGCGCCTTGCCCTGGGACGTATCGGTCCCTTCTTTTAAAAGAATGATTTGCGGTTGCTGCGAACAGGGGAAAACAAAAAGAGAAACAGATTAGTAGCAGTTCAGAAAAAAAAAAAAGAAGAAATGAGGGAAAAGGAGTGTAAAGTTACCAGCATGGCTGCCATTGTTGCTAGGGTTGTGCTTGCTGGTTTTAGGGGAAGAAATGAGCAAAGCGTGAGAGTGAGGGAGAATGTTCTGGTTTTGTTCGCAAGTATTTCTTCGGTATTCTAGGGGTTTATGTTGTAAGTTTGAGAATGGGAGGGCTGAAATGAAATGAATTTCAAATTGGACTCCACATTGGGCCTGGAATTTATGAAATTACTAGAACTACCCTTTCAATCCTTTTGAATGAGTGGATATCTTTTCATTTTGGTTTAGTGCACGATTTGAAATATATATTATACATTTTTTTCATGTTGATACCTAAATTATATTAGGTTACTCAATTAACCTCAAAAACTTAACATGCGTGAAAGAAAGTTTCCAACCAATTATAACTGGACATGTCATATGCAGTTAAAAAGTTCTTAAAATTCTTTCATTTTCTTTTCCTTTTTACATTATTTCCTTCTTTTTCTTTTTCCTCCTCATTTCTTTCTTCTTCCCAATAATTCCAAATGACTCTCTTTCGGTAAAAGAATACCACAAAATCCCTTATATTATATCTTAATTTATATTTTTAGTCCATTTATTAAAAAAAGATAAAATGGTTTTTGTATGTTAGATGAGTGAGTAAAACAGTTCCTTCGTGTTTTAGGTAAAAAGACCTCTCAAGTCTCTCTCAATTTTAAAATTGATCAAATTAGTCCCTCTCAAAAAAATTTAGAGTAATTTAATCCCTGTCAATTTCGAAAATGAGCAAGTATGGACAATTAATCACGTCAAAAATGTCTTCCATCAATTGTACATAATTTTGTTTGGTATAATAACAAATTTAGAATTTTTACCTTAATTCTAAAAATACAACAAATTTAGCCTCAATATTCACAGATTTATACAAATGTTGCGAGATAAAATTGTTAAATTAGGACCAAATTGATGAAATGTATAAACTTTGAGGGTTAATTTTGTTATTACACCAATCAAAATCATGAACAATTGATGAAAAAAATTAACGTCATGATTAATCATCTTTAGTTGCTCACTTTCAAAATTGACAAAGATTAAATTGCTTTGAAATTTTTAGAGAGATTGTGGCGCCCCAAATCCGGCTGGGACAATCTAACCTGAATCTAAAACGTCACATTAGTCATTGAGGTGACTTAAAACACATTACAATATTTACACGCACAAATATTTTTTTTCCTACTTATCTGATCGATAACGAAAGTCATAAACATGCAATTAAGTCATTCATAATCATGAATAAACAAACAAACTTAGTTACATGCTTTAACTAAGATAAATCATTCAAATTGTAGTGAGGGCAAAATCGTTATTTCACATTTAGTATTCGAAAACACATATAACAACAATCTTAGAAATACATTTTAGTTCTAGAATCCTTTTAGAAACATTGTTGAAAGAATCAGCTAAATTCAATTAACAATTCTCCGCTAATTTTAAAAACAAGTGTTTTAGGGACCAAATTGAAAGAGTGAAAAAATATAGGAAATAACTATATTACAAAATTATCTTTGAATTTATGAAATTGTACATCTAAATCTTAGGTATGTATGTTTTCAAAACATTTTATAACCTTTTTGGAATCCAATTGCATTACTTAGGACTAAATTGTAATGTAAAAAAACAAACCATGAACAAATAGTGCGTCACATTGTGACGACGCAATCACTACGTAACAATGTAATCTTAAGGAGGCCCCTCGACTCAACGATGCAACTTAGGGCATCTTGATGCCGATCCCTCGTCGCAACAACATTCGAACGTCGTTGCGATGTCGCCTGCAATTTCTGTAGAAATAGCCCAGTAACCTGTAATTTCTAACTTTGGTCACTCCCAAACATACCATTTCGTGCATTTTTGGCATATTTCCCATTTCTAAAAAGTTATATTTCTTACAAACACCATTTAGAACATGCTTAAACATACCATAACGCACAATAGCATAATTTAGCACTTCAAATTCTCAATTCATGCTAGCATACAAGCTTTAACTTGCAAATTATTCACACTACCTACCAAATCAACATATCATGATTTTCTAAGGCTCCTACATGTTCAAATTAATTCATTTGGTCGTTTTAGAAATGCCAAAATTTCCAGAATTCTGTTTTAGCCTTTTTAGTACTTTTTAACCATATTCCATGCCTTTTTAACACTTGAACTTTGATTAAACATAACATGCATCATCAACAATATTCTCAAGCACCCTAAAATCACAAATCAATGTTCAAAATCCTTATTAAAAGTCTAAAATTCTAGTCCCACATAACAAATCACATTGCCTTTATTCAAATAGTTCAAAATCATTATAACATACTAAAATACTAAGACATTATCGGTGAAAAATAATTTGAGGGAAGGTAACTTGAATGTGGGTTGAAGATTTTGCTTGAGGACAAGCAAACGCTTAAGTGTGGGGATATTTGATAAGTGTTAAAAGTAACATGTTTTAATCTCATTCTTAATGCATTTTAGGTGATTATTCGATGTTAATGATGAATTTTATGCTCCTAATCCTTTAAATTCATGTTTTTATACCTAGGAGAGCATTTGGGAGCAAAAGGAGTGAAAATCAGAAAATTAGAGTGAGTTATAGGAACCACACGGGCTGACCCCTTCCACACGGCCATATGAGCCGTACGGGCTACCACACAGTCATGTTGTAGGTCATGTCGTTCACACGGGATTGCTCCCCAAACTTTGCAAAAATATGATTTTAGGTTTTTTGGGCATTAATATGACACAAATAAGAAGATATAAGTGCGTCATCATAGAATATTTAAAAAAATAACTTGAAAGACACCATTCCGTCAAGATTGAAGATTCCCATTTGATTTCTTAGGAGATTATCATGAGTTCCTTTGTTTCTTTCAGTTATACTGTCTCTTGGATGTTTTTATTTGCAAGCATGAACTAATTTTCTAAATACCTAGGGAGATGAACCCTATGATGAAATTTTTTTCGTTTGATTCATATTTTACGCAATAAATTCTTAGATCTTGTTCTCAATTATAGGTGCTTGATTCTCGGTTTGATATTCCTAGATTATTTATCCATGTTTGATGCGCTTAAATTAGAGGAGGAATATACCCTGTTTAATAGTAGATCTAGCATAATTGAGTGGAGTTGCATGCAATCCTGGAAATAGGACGACATAAATCTACCGGATTAGAGTCAAATCTAATAGAGGAATCCATAGATCAAGTTAATGCGATGATAGGGGTTTCAATTAGAAAGAAATTTCAATTAATCAACCTAGAGTCAGTTGTTCTTACTCTCGAATGAGATATTAGCATAATTTAGGGATTTCTATGGATCAAGATACTAAGTAAAGAAATTACGTAATTTAGATTGATAATAATAGATGAAATCTAGGTGAATTCTTTCCCGGAAATTGTTTTTCTTCTTTGTTTTTAATAATTTATTTTCTTGTTTTGTTCTTTATCGTATTCGTTAGTTAATTAATTTAGTTAATTTTAGTTTTAATCAATCATTCGAATTTATCGGTTAAATAATAGAAAGACGATAATTACTAGTACTTTTAGTTTTCGTAGGAACGATATCTTTGCTCACTGTAGCTATACTATTAATTGATAGGCGCACTTGCCTTAGTCAGATTTTTAGTTGGTTCACGACACATCAAATAGTGTGTCAACTTTTAATTATTTTTATTTTCATTATTTTTGTTATTTTTGTTATTTTGCGATGATAGGGGTTTCAATTAGAAAGAAATTTCAATTAATCAACCTAGAGTCAGTTGTTCTTACTCTCGAATGAGATATTAGCATAATTTAGGGATTTCTATGGATCAAGATACTAAGTAAAGAAATTACGTAATTTAGATTGATAATAATAGATGAAATCTAGGTGAATTCTTTCCCGGAAATTGTTTTTCTTCTTTGTTTTTAATAATTTATTTTCTTGTTTTGTTCTTTATCGTATTCGTTAGTTAATTAATTTAGTTAATTTTAGTTTTAATCAATCATTCGAATTTATCGGTTAAATAATAGAAAGACGATAATTACTAGTACTTTTAGTTTTCGTAGGAACGATATCTTTGCTCACTGTAGCTATACTATTAATTGATAGGCGCACTTGCCTTAGTCAGATTTTTAGTTGGTTCACGACACATCAAATAGTGTGTCAACTTTTAATTATTTTTATTTTCATTATTTTTGTTATTTTTATTTATTTAATTTTTTGGAATACCTTTAACTATTTAATTTAATTATGGATGCAGTTGATGATGAATTTGATGATGATAGTAGTTGGGATGAGGAACACGAGATGTCTACGTGGTACGATGATGAAGAATACGAAGAGGGAGTATACAATCCATGGGAAATTATGGAGAACCAAAGATTGCTCATGATAGAGCTTCTCCAACAAAGAAACAAAGCAATGACCCCATTGGAAAAGGTCGTGCATTATATTCTCAACTCCTATTGTGAAGACCATTATATTGTTGTCAACCACCTTGAACCAAATTGTAAAAGTCAATAAGAGTTGGATGCAATCATGGATAAGGTACCTAGGCAAATACTTGAGCGACATTTAGAGGTGTTTGGATATTCATTTGAACCTCATTGTGGCTCATATGAGATGTATTCACAATACAATGATGATGGGTACATTAACGAAACATCAAGTTGGATGAACAGAGCCTCGACAAACCAATGAAGTTATGATGCAGAATACGATATGCTTAGATATTCAGCCCAACAAGAATTGGAGTTAATCATGGATGGTAAGGTATATTGGGATTTGTATGAACAACATAGGAGTAATCAAAGAAGTAAGTTGTCTTTCTTGCAATGTAAACGTTCTTATAGTGCCACTTATCATCAGTTTGAACTTAAACAATTAATGAGCTAGTATTTGCTTGCTACAATTTTGCTATGTATGCAAAATATAAAAGATAGAAACATAAAAGATATGACAATGAAATGTGAAATTAACTTTATTTATTTATTCATCATTCAAATACATGGAAAAATAGAATACGAACACATTTCCCAACAATCTTCCACTTGCCCTAGTGAAGTAAATGTGTCATGTTTTGCATTCTTATATCCTTGACGTGTTTGCTAAAACTCCTAGTTACAAGAGTATTAGATAATGGATCCTCAAGGTTATCTTCAGAAGCTACTTTCACCACATCTACAATTCCTTTGACTAAATAAATATCTAGATGTGTGCAAAGCATAACATACATAAGTCTTCCAACTACCGAAAGATATGGAACCTTACTCGCATACTCTTTTTCTTTTGCTGTCTTAGGACAATCATCCAAAGAAAGATGAAAACCTGATGCAGTCAGTTGAGCACCTAGCTTCGCATCGGTCATTGTAAATCGTTTTAGTACCTTATCGATGTATGAAGCTTGTGATAGAGCTATCGTTTTATTCTTTCAATCCCTAAGGATTCGAATTTTAAGAATATAACTAGTTTCACCCAAGTCCTTCATGCTAAACTGTTGAGATAACCATATTTTAACTTATGACAATTCTCCTACATCGTTTATTATAAGTCGAATATCATCAATATACAAAACGAGGAAGACCACCTTTTTGTCCTTTATACGCTTATAAACACAAGGTTCATCAACGTTTTGCTTAAACCCAAAAGTCTTGATCATTCGATGAAATCTTTTATTCCATGAACAGGACGTCTGCTCCTTTCCTTTGACAACATAGCTAGTAGGTTGAGCCATGTAAATGGTCTCATCAAGATAGTCATTTAAGAATATTGTCTTCACATCCATTTGTCAAATCTCGTGATCGAGAGCAGTGACAATGAATAAGAGTATGCGGATAGACTTGAGCATGGCTACCGAAGAGAAGGTCTCATTGTAATCCATGCCTTCTTTCTCTGTGTAGCATTTCCTTACAAGTCTAGCTTTACGTGTTTTCACTTTCCCTTCCATATTTCTCTTCTTCTTGTAGACCCATTTACGCTCTATAGGTTAAATCCCAGCCGGTAAGTCTACAAGTTCCCACACTATATTAGATTTCATAGAATCCATCTTGCCATCCATGGCCTATTTCCAAAGCTTGGAATCCACGTCTTGCATAGCCTCCCCGTAAGTGAGCAGATCATCACCCTCATGATTGGCTTCCGTATTATAAATACTACCATTATAGATGAAGAAGCTCGGTTTCTTATAAACTTTCCCACTATGATGGATTCCCCTATGTTGTTGATTATTTATAGGTTTTCTACAACTTTCTCGAGAATTGAACTTGGTGATTGTTCTACAACTCCCGAAAGTTCCTCAAGCACCACTTTACTTCGAGGCTTAAAGTTATCCATGTAGCTTTCTTCAAGGAAAGTAGCATGCGTAGAAACTTTAATCGTATTATCTTTCGAATTGTATAATGATCCACCCTTTGTACCTTTTGTATATTCTACAAATATGCACAATTCTATCTATGCATCCAACTTCTTTGCATCCTTATCCAAAAGGTGTGTTGGAAAACCTCATATCCTAAAGTGATTTAGAGCGAGTTTCTTCCCATGACACAGTTCACTAAGGTGTCTTACAAGCAGACTTGGTTGGCACATCATTTAGAATATAACAAGTTGTTTGTATCGCATATCCCAGAAGGAAGTAGGGAGTATGAATAGCTTAACATTGAATGAACCATGTCAAGAAAGGTTATATCTTCTCTCCGCTACGTCATTCTACTGTGGAGTGCCCAATACAGTCAACTAGGATAAAATCTCATTCTCTATGAGGTATTCTAAGAACTTGTTGGACAAGTATTCCTCACCTTGGTCAGACCAAAGATTCTTTATAGATAAACCTAATTGCTTTTCCACTTCCGCACGAAACTCTAGAAATTTATCAAAGGTTTTGCTTTTTTGGTGTATTAGATACACATATCCATATCGAGAATAGTCATTAATGAAAGTCACGTAATAATCATAACCTCCTCAAACACCGATGCTCATGGAACCTGTAATGAATTGTAACATGTTTACGCAAGTGTACATAGTTGTTCAAGTAATAAGTAAGTAAAAATGAGTTATCGTCTCCATAGGGATTGTATAAGCTTAAACAATTAATTGCAAAGTTAGAATTAACAATTTGATGTAAAAAGACTCAATAAATTTGGATAGTGATGATTAGATTAATTAAACGCAAGAGTGATCCCTAATACAATTTCTAATCTAAATGCAATTTACCTAAGTGTATGAATGAAGGCTTTAGTAAAAAAAACAATCAACATTAAATGAGCTAGGATAATTATATTAATCAAATCAACTTACTTTCATCATGCTAACATGTTCGAAATTACTTCCATGGCAACTCGATCTCTTATGGGTTTGGAAACCAAATTAAGTCCTCTCGGATATTTTACTTAGTTAAATATGCATGTTACCAATCATATTAGACTAAGGGTTTCTTAGCATTTATGCAAGGTCATAGGGCATTTACGTTTGCAACAGTTTAATTACATAAATCTAAAAACCATGCAAGATAATAGAGGTAACTAAAGATATTATGAACCTTAACTTAGTCGGTTTTAATGACCTAAATTAAGCATTGCACTTTTCAATTACGCGTTTACTAGCCGTCTTCTGGTTAGGATCGTTCAGATAATCTGAGTGCAGCCAATCATGTATGAATAAAATGCATCATGGTATTAATTGAAAACATAATTGACTGAGGTACAAAACATGTTAACATGAATTAAATAAATCTCATTAACTTAATATAATTATCCTAGCAGATAAGAATTAAAACTTCATAGTTGATGTCAAAAACAAAGCAAACATGTTAAAATAAATAATCAAGAGGAAAGAGTAGAATCAGTTCAATAGCCTTTCAGATCTATTCTAACTGATGTGCTCAACTCTGTTCAGTTCAGTAGCTTTTCGGATCTATTCCGACTGAAGTGTTCCTCCGTTCTGATTGAAGCTTCTTTTGCTAAGGGTTTAGAAGTTAGCTGGCTAAGGAGTGCTGTTGACAAAGTTTTCTAGCCTAAAGATGAGATAGGGGATGGATGACTATGCAAGGGAAAAAGGGAAAAGAAATTGAGAGAAACTAATGTGAGTGAGAGATGAATGTTGAGTGATGAGGGATGATGAATAAGTGATGTATGAAAAGGTATTTATAGGTGAAAATAAGGGTTTGAGTTTACAAAAAATAGGTTTAAATTTTCTTCCTTCCCTCTCTTATGTGGTCGGCCATGCTTCAAGGAAAAGGGATGACCAAGTTTTCTCAATTTGAATTCGAATTTCAAGCTAAAGATAGCTATGTAGTGGACTGTTTCAACAAGGAAGTTGTTGGGATGAATTCTGATTATTTTCCAACTGCAGGAACCTTCAATTAAATATCTCAAAATGCATTTTGGGCAGCCAACATCAAGTGCCAAAATTGGGTTTTTAATTCCTCTTGTTGGACTTTTTTTCTGTCCAATAACTTAGCAAACATGTCCATATTTTATCACCTTCTTTACTGGGTCAAGTAGTCAACCATATGCCTAAAATTGCATGGTCTTGCCGTCCACATGGTTAATTTGTGCATGGCCATCTTTTATTTATTTAAATCATGTCTCCAATAGCCTACCTACATAGTGAAAAATACATACATTAATGAATTAACATGAATTAATACAAAATATGCATAAAAATCATGTAATTAAGCATAATTTCACATACTTTCCAAATTCAAGTCTAAAATTACTAATTAAGTAAAATTCACTTATTTCAATAATAATTACTCGAGATAAACATAATAATTGAGTAAATATATGGTAAAAACATATAGAAAAACCCTCTATAATTTCGAGTTTACAAGACCACATACATTAGTGTGTACAAGTTCTAAAAAGTGGTTGGCCCTTGTACCTTTCGAATTAAAAAACCTTTTAGTCATTTTACCTTCCGAGAAAGATTCACATGGTGGAAGACTAACTTCCTTAAGCATACTCAAGGGACTATCTTTCATGAGTCTAGTGATTCTTTCTTGGTTAATATGACCAAGTCTTAAGTGCTACAGGTACCCCGCATTAGAATGAGAAGTTTTAAGCTTTTTATCACCATTTTAGTTTGAAGCATCAAGTAGTTATTTGTTTTGATAAAGTAGAGATCATTTTCCATCCATCCATTATAGATTAAAGAATGGTTTTTTTGAATAGCATTCCTTTATTGAATGTCACAGAATAACCGTCATAAAATAAACATGCTACATAAATTAAATTCCTCTTAAACCGAGGTACATAAAATACGTCCTTTAAAAAATCTTCCAAAAATTATCAAAATGTAAAATAAATTCTCCCACTACTTCGGCTGAAACATAGCTCCCATCTCCAGTCCGTAACGAGAGGCTCTTGTCACGCAGACTTCTTGTAACAGCCCAATTTTCAGTGGTGTCAGAAACAGTGGTTCGATACCACTAAATCTGACAAGTGAGTTTGAAAATTTTATTATTTAGTATTTATGAGTTAAATATGATTTTAAGAAGACTTTTGAAATAGTGATTTGTGTTTTAAAAGAAATTATTAAGTTAAGTGGTTTCGAAAACGAGGTATCGAGACCTCGATTTCATAAACTGAGCCGTAAATATTTTTATAAATATTTACGGAGAGTCATTAAGTTAGTATTAAAGTTTCGTTTGGAAATTTTAATGTTTTGATAGTTAATTAAGTAAAAAGGACTAAATTAAAAAAGGTGCAAAACTTGCTAATTAAAGAAATAGTGATTAAATGGCTTAAGTGGTAAATAAGGGAGGACTAAAAAAGAAATAGACACCTATTAGAAGGCTGAGGTGGCATATGCAGAGAAAAATCTTGAAATTAGGTGAATTATGGGTAAAATGGTCATTTGGGAAATTAAGGCAAAAATTAAAACAAAGAGCAAATTGAATTTCTAGACATTTCTTCCTCCAATTTTCAGTCCAAACGCCATAGGAAGTCCTCCAAAAGCTACTTTTTCATGTTTTTACATCATGTGAGTTCAATTATTGCTCTTTTCTTGAAAGTTTTGTGTTTTTAAGACTTTTACAATTAGGTTCAACTATTTATGTCATTAGTTTTTGACTTTATGGGTAATTTTAAAAGTTACCATTGATGAGTGCTGGATGTTTGAGATGAATTAACATGGATTTAGAGCTTTAATTTTATTATATGATGATTTTATCAAGTGATTTCAATAGAAATTGACTTTAGGACCAAATTGTGAAAAGATAAAATATTAGGGTTTGATACTAAAAGGCTATACGATAGCTTAGAATATGTAGATAAGTTTTCAATTGAGAAAAATTAGCTTATTTTATAGGCTAATTGGTGAGGCATTAAATTGCAAAAAACTGTAAAATTATGGTAATTGTGTAATTTCGAAAATTAAAGGGTATTCATTGTGAAGTAAATTGGAACTGAAATTTATGCTAATGAATGAATAATTTTATATTTTAGAACAAGAGCCCGTAGACCATCGTGAAAAAGAGAAATTAGCAGAATAGTCCCTGAACTACTATAAATTTACAATTTAACCCAGGTAAGTCTGTATGGTTAAAATTTAATATTTATTTATTAAATTGATGAATGATATTATGTATTTATTCATATTTATTGTTGAAAATAAAATTATTGTTAAATTATGAAATTGAATTGATTGTTCAAAATGAGTGGAATGCGGTATTGAGTACAATCGTTCTGTGGCAAAGGATGAATTGACAATAAATGCAAAGGATGAATTGACGGCAAATTACCCAAGTAAACCGAGGTTCAACATTTGTTGCGAACATTCGTGTTTACTTTCTGTTTAGTTGTCACGAGCTTCTGTTAACTTTTATGAGTTTTAGTTTAACCCTTATGGGTTTTCGTTCAACTCCTACGAGCTTCCGTTCAACCCGTATGGGTTTCCGTTTAGCACTTATGTGCTTCTGTGCAACTTTTGGCTTCTGAATACGATGTACTCATATCCGTAAGCCATTCTCTGATTCGGTAAGGTTTATTGATATTGATCGGAAATAAATGTGATCATTGATTTATGTTGTGTTTGACAGGGAGAATGTATGATTAATTTACTATTTACTTTATTAAATTAAGTTCGATAAGATTTATGTTTAAAGCCAACGAACTTACTAAGCTTCATTAAGCTTACTTGTTTTATTCTATAGATTAACGTGAGGTTGGGGGGTCAGAACAACACGACAAGCCAAACTATCTAACTCACTACGGTAGCTTTTGCAACATGTACTAAGGTTTATATGGCATGTATAAGGTTGGAATGATTTTTAAGTAAAGTTGGTTTGTACAAATATTATGAACTATATTTTGTCTAAATTCTAAATCAAATTATATGAATATAAGTTAATCATATATGAGGTATGTTGAAATGGTTAGATGATGGTTAATTAATAGGTATCTTGAGGTATGGTTGGAGCTAGAAAATTTAGTAAAATATGCACATATGTATACATGAATAATTTGGTAAGTTTAGAAATTAAGTATATGTGATGATATAATAAGTATAAAAACTTGATTTTGGCTTGAATTGAAGGTTTGGTTGTGGTTTATGAATGTGCAAATGGTTGTGTCTAGGTTGATTACAAGATTGGGTAAGAAAAGTGGCCATAAAATGACCTATTTTCGTCCACATGGGCAGAGACACGGGCATGTGTCTCATCCATGTGTGACACATGGCCTAGTAATGGGCGTGTGATATGGCTGTGTGTCCCCTGCATCTTAAAATTTCAAAACAGAATGCCCAAATTTTTGTACACGGCCTAGCACACAGGCGTGTGGCTTGGCTGTGTGGCCCAAGTCAGAGAGTTACATGGGTAAGGACACAGGTTAGGACACGGGTGTTGCCTCACATCGAATGCCCACATGGCCTAAGACACGGGCGTGTCTCCTGGCCATGTGAGCCACACGGGCTTGTGTCCTCTACACCTAAATTTTTTTTTTTTTGAGATTTTGTGAAAAATTCTCTGAGTTTTCGATTTATTCCCAATGTATTTCTAATGCATATGTTGGGCCTCAATGGCTCATAAAAGGGACAATATATATGATTTATGATTGGTTTCTGATATGTGTATTAAATGATATGAAACGTTCGTAATTGTTCTAAAAGGTCCAGTAATGTTCTATAACCCTGTACTGGCGACAGATAAGGGTTAGGGATGTTTCACTTCTCGTTTCACTAAACCCCTGTAAAGAAACACATATATGGTTGGTGGCTCCAAAATCAATAACCCAATTGTCAATTGATTCTGCCACTATGCAAGATTCAACCATAAAAAGTTTCATCTCTTTGCCCTTTTCGGCTAGATAATCCAAATACTCTTTCCAATTTGATATGAATTGCCCATTCATATTGTAGAAGAAACATTTTATCTATTTCGGATCTTTTGACTTCTTAACCTCTTCTTTTCCACATGAGGTGGAACCAAAGACTTAGTCGGTTTCTTCATTACCTTAGCTTTCTACTTTCCCTTAGAGGACGAGGGGCCCACAACTAAGTTTGCCTCAGGTTTCTCCTGAATCAGCTTCCTACCATTCAGTATCAACTCATAGGATTGTAATTCCTTGAAGAACTGAATCAAGGTAAGTGTCTTGTTCCCCAAGTTATAAGCGACCTTAGAGGTAGCAAACTTCTTGGTCAATGATTTGAACACTATTTCAATCTGAGTGTTCTCGTCCAATTCAGCCTCATTTTCCTCTAGTTCTATAAAGAATCTCATAAGCTTAAGCATTTTTTCTGTGATCGGAGTGTCAAGTTTTTGCTGGGAGTTCATCAAATTTGTAATAGCGGATTGTCGAGCCAAAGCTACTTGGCCTCCGAGCAAATCTTCCAAAATTTTCACTATTTCTTTGGCAATATAAAAATTCTCGTGTTCCTTTTGCAACACATTACACATGCTCATTAACATATAATATTGAGTAATCGAGTCAGAATCTCTCGAGTGATTTCTCGCTTTAGGGCTGAGCTTAAGGTAGGTAAGGTTTGTCAAGGACGAATTTGTGTTTCTCATAGCTGAGAACTATCAGCAAGTTCTATTTCTATTCTTGAAAGTTATCCCCATTCAATTTATTCTTAGTAAGAATGCTAATAAGAAGAGTAGGAGACGTATTTGGACTTAAAAAAAAGATTCACTAATTACTATCTTTATGTTGAGATCGACCCGATTAAGCAACAAGTAAAAAATATCGGAATAAATTGAAAAATTGAACACACAAATTTAACATGGAAAAACCCCTCCAAAGAGGATAAAAAATCACGAGCAAAGATAATTTTACTATAATGGAAAAAAGAACGAAGAGTACAAAAGATGAAGATAAAAACTAAACCCCCAAAACCCGAAAACAAAGAACCCTCAAAACATAAACACAAAATTCTCTAAATGTGTTATGAGTTATAATTTCTAATGGGTGTATTTTCTAAGGTTGTAAAAGAGCCTATTTATAGGCTAAATTCATAGGTCAAATAATAATAAAATAATCTAGACTAACCAAAGTTTGATTGAAACAAATAAACAGAGTTTAACTGAAAGATTATTTCTCAAATTTGACTGAAATAGGAGTCATACTCAACAAATCTCCACCTTGACTCATATTTCCATAATGCCATCTTTGCCAAAGCCTGCCACAGGCTTATCTTGAACTATGCAGGGAATTAATTGAGTCGAATCTGTGCTTAGAAACTAGAAGACTTCTAGCCTTCGACTTGTACACTGCCAAATCAAAATAAACTCGGGTCTGATTTTCACGAACATAGTGCCCTAAATTTTCAAAACTTGCATCCAAAAGAGAACCTCTCTTCAACGAAATGGTCATACATTTTTCCCTCCTATGACCAAGTTACCTATGCTCCAAACGAGGTGACTTAGACTTCATAACGGACGAGGGACGTATGATTTAACCAGTCACTATAGAACCTTCCAGAATATAAATATTGTCGGTTCTTTTACCTTTTAACAAAACGAGAGCTCCACGAGATACTTTAATGTCACTCGACTCGATGTTGATTCTGCATCTTTTCAAGTCTAAAATACTCAAGGAGATGAGATTCTTTCGTAAATCAGGTACATACCTGACATCTGAGAGTGTCCTAATCGTCCCATCGTGTATCCTAATTTTAACAGTACCAATACCAATTACCTTACTAGATGAATCAGTTCCCATGCGCACAACTCCACCTTCAACCGAACTGTATGTGGAGAACCATTCTCTATTAGGACACATGTGGAAAGAACATCTCGAATCTAGGATCCACTCGGATGTGAGCTTGAAGTTATCACTCGTTGACACTAACTAGAAATCATCATTGCTTTCATCAGCCAAATTAGCACCAGCTACATCTTCCTCGTTACTCTCAACAACTCTTTTATTTTGCAGTTTATAACAATCTGCTTTGACGTGACTTAACTTTTTACAATAGCGACACCTTTTGTCTCGTTTCTTTGATTCTACCAAAACGGAAGCTTGCTTATCTACCTTGCTATCCAAACCAAACTCATTGTCGAGTTTGTCTCTACTCAACAAATGACCCTTCACATCATCAAACGCGAGTTGTCTCTGCCATAAATCAAGGTATCCCTGAAAGACTTGTATGAAGGAGGTAAAGAGCACAATAATAGCATAGCTTGATCTTCATCGTCAATATGAACCTCAATGTTCTTTAAATCATTTAAAAGAGTAATGAATTGACTAATGTGATCTCTAAGAAGCTCACCTTCATTCATGCGAAACATAAATAGACGTTGTTTCAACACTAAATGGTTAGCCAGAGACTTAGTCGCATAAAGAGTTTCTAACCTTTTCCACAAGGTGGATGAGGTCTTCTCCATCAATACCTCCTGCAATATCGTATTTGCGAGGCACAACTAGATTGCAGACAAGGCCTTTTCATCAAGCTCTTCCCATTCTGTTTGATTTAGATTCTCAGGCTTTTTCTTGGTAACAACCTTTTTCAAGCCAGTTTGAACTAGAATTTCCATCATTCGAACTTGCCACAGATTGAAATTTGTCTCACCATCGAACTTCTTAATTTCAAACCTTGTTGCTGCCATCTCTAAATGGGTTGAACTATGAAAATTGAACTAGCTCTGATACCACTCGTTGATATCGACCCAATTAAGCAACAAGTAAAAAATAGCGGAATAAATTGAGAAATTAAACACACAAATTTAACGTGGACAAACCCTTCCAAAGAGGATAAAAAACCACAGGCAAAAATAATTTTACTATAATGGCAAAAGAACGAAGATTATAAAATGGAGATAAAAACTAAACTCCAAAGACTCAAAAACAAAGAATCCTCAAAACGTAAACACAAAATTCTCTAAATGTGTTATGAGTTATAATTTCTAATGGGTGTATTTTCTAAGGTTGTAAAAGAGCCTATTTATAGGCTAAATTCCTAAGTCAAATAATAATAAAATAATTTAGACTAATTAGATTTTGACTGAAATAAATAAATAGAGTTTAACTAAAAGATTATTTCTCAAATTTGACTGAAATAGGAGTCATACTCAACACTTTATATTAAGCAAATATTTTCATTTCAGCAACATATCAAGAATGTAGTATGATGTATGTGTCTTGTATTAAAACCTTGGAAAATATTTTTTCATTGCTAAGATCATTCACACAACCATCATCATGTAGCCTTGGGGTCCCATGATTAACTAGCAAAAACATGGATTACATCCAATCAATTAGTGAATCTTAATTCTTAAGACTCCACATGAACCAACGATCGTTTAACATTTGGCCATCATCTCTAGCTTAAATATTGTTTATTGGAAAACTATTTAATAAGAGACGATCTTGAGTGTGTAACCATTGACTCAGCACCCATCATGAACATGCTTTCATTTGTGAGTCATCTTAGGACAATCTCACTAAGAGTCATGCATGACTAGCATCCAGTGAACCCACATGATAAAGTTTACTTTGGGGTACGGCCAGGGTAGGATCTGGCTCGAACGTTATCATGCTATCACATAGGGACCAATGGTGGTCTTAGGTCATGTTTGAGGACCTTCTTCTGCTTAATATTTTAGAAACATGTAAGGTTTTTATCCCATATTTCAAGAATGATCATACAATAGTCCTAGTGGCATTCTTACCTAATCTATATGATATGCTTCCAATATATGCATGGCATGTTATGACAATTTTATAATATTCACAAGAATCAATCAGTAATAAAAACAAAAAATTTTAATTCTCCACAATTTTTCTTTTAAAGGAAAAACCGAAGAAGTGAATGTAAACCACGCACCAGGTAAGGTCCCAAGAAAGGGAGAAGTAAGGTCCCAAGAAAGGGAGGTGAGTCATATTTGACCACTTAAAAACCAAGTCTTTCCTTTACACAGCCAATCCTATACATGCACTTTCTCATTACCACACTTCTCATAGCAATCGAATAACCTAAAGAAGTAAATGAAATAATACAACACATATTTTTTTCACTACCACACTTCTTATTTTTTAGCCGATCAATTATGGATCATCTAATACATGTATATATATCAAAATTATAATATAGACTAACATAAATATTATAAACAATTATAAAACATATATATAGAAAGATGGGTAATTAAAATAAAATTTTCAGCCAAGGTTTCCATGGTTCTATTTCTAGAAAATAAATGAAAAACAAAAAATTACAAAGTTTTTCACCACAAGGCATTCCTTGGGTCTTCAATGGCCATCGCTCCAATTTCTCCTCGTCATGGAATCCTTTTAAAAATATTACATTTGAGTCCTATGTCCGTTTTCAACTCACAAGAATTTTATTATAACACCTCTAACCCGTCTCCGTCACTGGATTAGGGTTTCAGAGTATTACTAAGCAATTAGAAACATTTGGACATTATATTATTCAATATTATAATTACAACATATAATGTTCATATGCATGCATATTGTCCCTAAATCGAGCCCCCGAGGCCTCAACAATAGTTTAGAAACAATTCGGGACCAATTTGAATCAATTTAGAAAATTTTGGGAAAAATAGCAAAATTTGAAAATAAGGGACACACGGCCGTGTGCCTCACACGGCTGAGAGACACGCCTGTGTCTCAGGCCGTGTAACCTTCGAACTAGGAACACATGGCCGTGTCTTAGCCCATGTCCTCACCCGTGTAACTCTTTGAGTAGGGTCACATGGCCATGTCACATGCCCGTGTGCCAGGCCGTGTAACTTTCGAAGTCGCCCCACACGCCCATGTGCCAGGCAGTGTGTTAGGTTGTGTAACTTACTGACTTGCAAACAAGGGACCATCAGGTGACACACGACCAAGTCACACGTCCGTGTCTCAAGCTGCGTGAGCCCAAATTTACCCATTTCTTGCTCAATTTCACTCCCTTATTGCATAGGTACCTACACACTTTCAATTACACATATAGAAAATGCAATTCAACTTCAAACACACTTTAACATAATCACATGTTCACTCTATGCATCAAACATTTATCAACCTTGACACCTCAATGTATTCCATCACAATTTATTCCCAACTTATAGCTACAAACACATCTATCACTATAAAAATATATCTATTTCATTATAGGCTCAAGTTGACTCATAGCATACCATTTTACACTATGACATTTCAAGCACATTTAAGTAACAAGTAAGAGTTCACAAGTTGTTCAAATGCATAACATATCACAACATACTTCTCAAAAACTAGACATTTCACAAGACAATACATAAGGTCCTAGTATATGCCATATACCAAAAACCAAGAAGTTATGTCTACCAAGATTCTCGGATAGTGTGATTCCTAGTGTTCACCCGATCTTCTTAGCCTTTAAAATGTGATATACATAATGAACAAATTTAAAGGTAAGCTTAAATGAAGCTTAGTAAGTTCATTTAGAATTTCATAACCTTTCCAATCCAACATAGATTTAAATCAACTTAAGCATAGAGATTTTCATTATACACTGTTTATAACAATAATTATAACCAATTCAGTAGTTCAGTATCTTCAGTGAGCATTACTCGACTGAACTTTTCATCAGTATATCCATAGATTTCTACTCATTTGAGCTTCACTCACTATAACAGTAGAATTTGATCAATTAAACATCAGTCAATATAACAGTAAGATTTGCTAAGTTAAACTCCATTCAGTATAATGGTATGATTTGTTCGATTGAGCTTTATTCAGTATAACAGTAAGATTTGGCTCGATAGAACATACTTCCAGTATATGAAGCAAGCTCATTAACAACATGTTAATAGTAATGTAATCTTTTAAGAGTATAATTAAACATACGAACTTACCAGACTAATTTGCAGAAGATTCCAAAGTACAGGGACTATTCCGCGATTTTCCCTTTTCCATGATTATCAGCACATTCTTGATCTAACGATAATAATTTCGTTCCATCAATTAGGATAACAAAAAAAAATTTGATCATTTCATGCAACTAAACCCTTTTTGACAAATTACCTATTTGCCCCTTAGTTTTCCATCTTATTCAATTCAGTCCTTAAGTCTTAATCATGCAATTTACTCATTTTTTTTTTCTAAACACCTATGATACTCAAATAGTCTATAATTTCATATCAGTCCCTATTTGCAATAATTTCACCCCTAATAAAAACAATTTGTCATTTAATCAATTTAGTCTCTAAACATCAAAATCATCAAAAATCACTTTTCAAGATATTCTAATCTACCAACAATACTCCATATTTCATCATAAACATTAAGAAATAGTCTCATTCATCAATGAAAACTTTTATAACATTTAACAGTTTCTCAAATTTGTCTTCGATTTAGATAGACCAAACTGATACGAACTTAAAAATATAAAAATTACTAAAAACGAGCATCAATACACTTACCAAATCAAAGTTTAAAATTCAAGATTGAAAAACCCTAACTTTTCCTTTCTTTGCCATGGAAAAGATGAAGAGAAATGAAAATTTTCTTTAAATTTTAGGTTTGATTTAATATATATACTTATGGCATTTTTGTAAATACTTTAACTTTCTTGACTAAGCTTTAATAAATCATAATTAAGCCTAATTAAATCACTTTAATTAAACATAACCTCATCAAATCCCACTAACTACTTTTCCATGGTTAAATTGTCCATTTAGTCCATTTAATTTAATTACTCAACCTTTGCAGTTTTTACAATTCAGTCATTTTTACTTATTAAACTATCCAAACAAATAAAATTTTCCAAAATTTAATATGACTCTAGAGACCTCATAAATATACTAACTAAATAATATTCACGAAGCATTTCGTCAAAATTATGGTCTCGAAACCACCATTTCCGACACCTCAGAAAATCGAGCTGTTAGATCTATGAATTTTTTTTAAAAAAAGAGTCCTAAGTGTCGATGATAGTTCATGGTCTATTTCCTAAGAACCACAACCTTGGAAAAAATAATAATTATATAACAAATATGTAATATCACATTCATTCCCATATATAACTCAAAACATACATAAGATCTAAAGAATGCCACTTTCTATGTAATCGAAGCATTCAAGAAGAGAAATATATTTTTCTTCTCTGTTTATACTTATAGAGAGAGCACAACCTAACTCTGATATCAATTGTTGGAAAATCAAATTTGAAAAATGTAGCGAAAAATACACTTGAGGAAAAATAGAGTTTTAATTTTTTTTTCCGAAAACATGAACTTAGTTGTGATATCTAAAGTAATAAACACTTAATCAAAATTTTACATTTTTGATTTGTTTAGGATGAACGTGTTGGATCTGGTGCCCTAACTATAGAATTTTCGTCTCAATACACTTATAATTGTTTGAATAGATTGGTTAATAATATTATCCATGAATTACATTAATACTTTGTATATTGTCCTCACATGGTTTTTGCGCGCAAAGCAAAATGGAAGAAAATGTTGCTCACTTATTGTCTAATGTTTAACTAATACTAAGCGATATTATATGGTCAGATCGTAATATAAAAAGATAACTTGTATTAGTAGACAAACCTAAACATGTCCTTAGTCTAATCGAAAATGAGCAAAATGATTGAAAGACTAATATGTCGTCTATTAAGTCCAATTGGGGAGATGCTTTGTCTTGGACATTTGACCAAATGACTTCTAGAAGATTGATACATATATGTGACTGACTAGACTGACAATACATCAGACAGGACCCAAGTAGAATAGATCCTAAATTTGTTTATGGATTTATTCACTTATGCCATTCATAGTGTGACATACCTAAATCCTGAGTGGATGAAGGACTATGTACACGTGACTCATACATTTGATGTAAGTAAAAGCCTGAGTTCGTGTAATATCCTGAAATAGGGGTAGAATTATTTTTAAGGAGCTAGGTGAAGAGACCTTAAAAATATTTTCGGCAAGTCTGTGGCATAAGAAATGCCTTGGTAAAGTGGCTTTCATGCGCCACTTAAGAGCCTTGGTGCAAGGACTCAGGTTCGAGTCACCTTGGGAGCGCAAGGTGTGTTTTATTTTTGGCGTTGAGACAAGGGAGCTGGGGAAAGAAGCCTTAAAAGAAATTGAAGGAGGTTTATATCACAAATAAACGCCTTGGCATAGTGGCCTGGGGCGTTACTTGTGCTTGATTTGGTGGTCCTAGGTTCGAGTGGCGTAGAAAGCAAGGGCGTTTTTATTTTTGTTTTCGGCGTTAAGGAAAGAGAGCTATCAATGGAGTGCTTAAAAGGAAATGGTGGCGAGTTATATCACAAAAGAAGCCTTGGCCGAGTGGCTAAGGGCGCTATAGGAGGGCTGTGGCAGTGAGGTCTTGAGTTCGAGGAGTGGGAGCATCAGTTAGGCGTTTTATTTTGCCTTGGCATTAATGCATGAAGGAGCCAAGGGATGAAAGCTTAAAAGAAAATTGTAATGCGTTTATGTCATGAAATGCGCAGTTGCCGAGTGGCTGGAGGCTTGGGGAGTTTCTCCAGGTCTCGGGTTCGAGACCCTGGGGCAGCACCTGGATGGAAATTCTTTCTTTTTATTTCTGGGTGAATTGTGGCCTGCGCATGGTCATGTGAAACCATGAAGAAGCTTGATGGCCTGCTTGGGCACCCAAATAAATGAAAACAAATTGTTTTTGTTTTCAAAAAAAAACTCACAGGGTATGGGAACCTTGTTAAACAAAGTTTTATTTTTAAATGGTGATGGGTTTTATGGCATGGGGAATTATTTTATTTTATGTACTTATTTTAATGGAAGATGGGGAAATTGTTAAACAATGTTTTCTTCCAAATGTGATGGACAATTATTACAAAAAAAAAAGAGAGAGAAGCATGGCCGAATTTCTTCAAGTTGTTTTGCCTTTCTTTCAAAATTTTTCATGGCCAAATGAAGCATGCTGGAGGGACTTCATGGTCGGTTTTCTACTAGCAAGGAGGTGCCGAAACTCTTGATTTGTTTTCTTACCTTCCCAAATTATTCATGGCCAAAATAGGGACACCATTAGGGGCATCCACGATCGGCTTGGAGGTGTCGAAATTCATTTGGCCTGTTCTCCTTTTTGTTCTCAATTAGTTCTTGGCCAAATCCTCTCTAGCCTTCCTCTCCTTTTTGTTCTTCTTGGCCGAACCTATCACCCCCCTTTTGTACTCAAAATTTTATCTTCCCATTTGATGTTAACCGAATACTTCCCCTATATTGGTAGCCATAGCCGAACCTCTTAGGGGCTATCGACTTTTCTCCTGTGGTTTCTCCAAATGGCTCAGGGGTAAGTATTTTCTTTTTGGCATTCGACTTTGGGTTCCTTTCTTTTGGTGTGCCGAAAACATGTGCAAGGCCTTGGTAAGGATTGGCCGAATGTAACACCCCTTACCCGAGACCGTTGCCGGAGTCGAGCACGAGGCATTACTAAACTTAACTACTAATTCGGCATAAAATTTAAAACTGCCCATCTGCGTCATAGTCACTAAAATATTTATATCTGGAGCTACGGGACTCCAAATTAAGATCCGTTAATTTTCCCTGAAACTAGACTCATATATCTTTTTACTATAATTTTTCCAGAATTTTTGGTATGGCCAATCAATACCAGATTTTTCTTAAAGTTTCCCTGTTTTACTGTTTGACTGTTCTGACCTCTCTTCACTACAAATCAAATTACGCTTCGTACAGAATTCATATGACCTTTTTATTTATTTCATTTGAAAATAGACTCATTCAGGATTCCATACATATAAATTTTAATCCACAATTATTTTTGTGCAATTTCTAATGATTTTTCAAAGGCAGAACAGGGGATCACGAATTCATTCAGAACCAGTTTCACTAAAATTTAAATATCTCATAATTTCGATTTCTTTTGCTTACTCTATTTCTTTTATATGAAAATAGACTCAAAGAGATTTCAATTCATATCTTATTCACTTTCTAATTCCATTTCTCCTATTTTTGGTGATTTTTCAAAATCACGTCACTGCTGCAATTCAAAAACTGTTTCATTGCAAAATATTGTTAACTAGTTTATAACATCTTTACTCCATCTCATTTAAACTCTATACATGCCATATAAATCTTTAAACATAAAACAAAAGCTATCAGAATTGATCTAGATAGTGAGCTTTGCTGTGATGATCCGATCTACCAACTTCTCTTTAATTCAATCTACATAAAAAATCAAACACACACGAGTAAGCTTGATGAAGCTTAGTAAGTTCATTGGTTTAAAAGTAACTTACCACACATAATATTTCCAAAACAATAACAAAATATTTACTAAAGTTCCCTGCCATCCACAACCATTGTTAAAATACTTCACATAGTTGAGCTCAACATTAACAACTACTCAATCTCTTCCATTTGATTCACTCATTTTATATTACTACTTATCAAATTAGGAAACGTCTTACAATTTGAGTACGTCGTTGCTCGGTGCCACGTTTCACAACTCGGTATGGATAATTCCATACCTACATTTCACAACTCGGTATGGTTTATACCATAGCTACATTTCACAACTCGGTATGGTTAATACCATACCTACATTTCACAACTTCGGTATGGATGATACCATACCTACATTTCACAACTCGGTATGGATGATACCATACCTACATTTCACAACTTCGGTATGGATGATACCATACCTACATTTCACATTTGCCATGGATTAACCATGGTCTTATCGAATCAATTCATCACATGTCACGACACGAGCGTACTCAATTCTGCGTTTTCCTAATTTGAATTACCACCATTTATTCTTTCATTTATCATATTTTTACAATCCCACAGCAAATTCATATTTAACAGCACATTATATCATTCAATCATTCACAAATAAACATATAAATTCAACCATATGAACTTACGGTGATTTGTAAAAGATTTTGAAATTTAGGGACTACTCTGCAACTTTTTCTTTTCCTCTTTCTTCTTTGGTTTCTTGATCTATAATGTAAAATATTTTCACTCATCAGCATATATTTCATTTCTATATCACTTCACAAATTATGCTCTTCAAATTTGAAATTGCACTTTTACCCTAAAATTTCTGATTTTACAATTTAATCCTGCTCAATTCACCATCAATTGAACTAATTTTTCTCAATCAACACTTTATTCTATCATTACAAACTATTTCACAACCTTTGATATTCTGAATTTCAACACCAAGCTCTAATTCACAACTTTTTCAAAATTAGGTCCTAAATATCATTTCCTATAAAAATTACTTAATAAAACCACCTTAATATGAAATTATAATTTAATTTTCATAATAATTCATCATAAACTTCCATTTCTCAGCAAGGGTAACTTTTAATTTTACCCTCCAAATCAAAAACTAATGAATTCTATAAGTGGATCTAGTTGTAAAAGTCATAAAAACATAAAAATTATCAAGAAAAAGCAAGAATTAAACTCACATGGTGTAAAAATATGAAAACCATCTTTCTCCAGAACTCCTATGGTGTTTTGGCTGAGATAATGTGAATTTTTCTCTAGATTATTTTCAATCTTATCTTAATAAACATATTAAAATCACAAAAATTCCAATTTTGCCCTTGTTTCACTTATCCTCTGCTAATTTCCTTGCCTTTGCCGTCCAACCTTCTCACTTTTAGGTTTAATTTCCCTTTAAACCCTCCTTCTTTTAACACTTGAGCTATTTAATTCTTCTAGCAATTTTGCATTTGTTACAATTTAGTCCTTTTTATTAAATTGGCTACCCAAACATTTAAATTTCTCAACCAAATTTTAATACTAATTTAATAACACTCCATAAATATTTCTAAAAATATTTATGGCTCGATTTTCAAATTCGAGGTCTCGATACCTCGTTTTTGACCCAGTTGACCTAATAAATTCTTTTAATTCACTAAATTTACCAATCCACAAATTCTTCTAAATTCTCACTTGACTCAAATATTAAATTATTATCTTATTTTATCTTACTTGCCGGATTTAGTGATCTCATATCACCATTTCCGACACCACTGAAAATTAGGCCGTTACACCGAATGTGTATAGGCCCTAATAACATGAAACTTTTGTGTGTAGCCGACACTAAGGAGCGTTTCGGGGTTTAATTCTTCAAGGGATTTCGACAAGACAAACGATAAGCTTTGGGATTTCGGTAAGAATGGTGAATGGTTAAGCATTTTCGGCCAGAGGGCCATTTTTGGCATCTATGTTTAACCGAGTGTACACTATGGTTTTAGGGGCTAATCGGCTAAGGAAAACAGAGGCTTCCAGGATTTCGTTTTGTTTTGTTAAGCAATAGTAAGTTTCAGTCCAAAGCGTTTCGCGTACGACATATCTTTCGGGATTTTTGTTGGTAGCCGAATAGCCTATGTTATTAACTTGGGTGTGGCCGAATGGCCTTGTTAATGACCCTATGTTTTGACCGAATGTAGGGGCAAGGGGTCTAGTGCGGTAGATCGATTCTTCGGGTTTTCGTCTTTAAGTAGTTTGGGATTCGCTTAGACTTACGTTTAATCAGGTGTGTAAACTCTTACACACTTTATTAGCATAGACTGCCTATTATAGTGCTAAATAACCTCTCGTGTAGTAAATTTTGCCTTCTGGGCATAAGCTTGGATTTCGGGTAAGTCCCCTATTACTTGATCTATGTTGTAAGTTGTACGCCATCATATCTTTGTTAAATGCTATGCTATATATGAATGCATGATATATGGGATCATGATACTTGTTATATGAGCATGATGATGGTGGGATTGATGAGAGGAGGAGATGATCTTTATGGTCGTCACCGGAGTGGTTTGGCACCACCACGATGGGTTGGCCCCATCATTTGATATTCGTGACTTCGGTCACCAGTGGTTTGGCACCACCAGTGGTTTTGACCACACCGTTGATATAATTTGTGACTAAGTCCCAGTGGTTTGGCACCACCAGTGGTTTGGCACCATATGTTGATATTTGTGACTTTGGTCACAGTGGTTTGGCACCACCAGTGGTTGGGTACCACATGTTGATATTGTGACCTATGGTCATCAGTGGTTTGGCACCACACGATGGGTTGGCCCCATCATTTGATATTTGTGACTTCGGTCACCAGTGGTTTGGCACCACCAGTGGTTTGGTACCACACGGGGTAGAAAAAGGAGTGTGGATGGCTAGTTTGGGTTGCATAATTGCATGTCTTACTAATATCTTGTGTATGAGTTGTATTTTCGGGTTAGGGATTTATACACTGAGTCTTGGTGACTCACCCCTTCCCATGTCTTTTCGCAGGTGAGTAGATCGCGGAGATGGAACCGGAGAGGACTCGAGGCGGCCATGCTTGTTCCTCGGTTTTGAAGTTTTATTTTGTACCGTTAAAGTTTACTATTTACTAAATTTCGGTTTGGTTTGTAATATGGCGCTAGTTATTATTTTGGATGTTTAAGTATTTGCTTTTACTTTATTTCTATTATGTTGCTAATGGACTTATGGAACTGTTAAGCAAATCGGTTAAAGTAACGTTTTCAAAATTTTTACTCGTACGTGTTTTCAAAAGATGTTACCATCGGGTAACAAAATTTACCAAGTTAACGGTAACTCCTATGTTTCTAAAAATTTAAAACGATCCAATATTTTCAAAGGTCTCAACTCGACCATGCTTATAAAAGAAAAATCAATCCCACCTGAGTTTTAATAAGATACCGTTTTATAACTACAACATTATTTTCAGATTTCCACTTAAATCCAAATTTTTTTTCAAAACGTTTTTACTCCGTGACATACTAGATCCGGTTGAGGCTCGTGGGCCGGGTTTGGGGTGTTACAAATTGGTATCAGAGCCCGGTTCAAAACTCGGCTGTGGGGCCCAAGGCCCAGAAATGTTTTCTTAATAGGCCTCTGTGAAAATGGTTTTGTTTTGAACATCATGGCATCGAGTCTCCGGCACCAATCCGCACGGGTAAGTATTTCTAACCTCTGTGTGAATGATTATCTGTAAAGGGGTAGAAATGGGACGTAGATAGTATGAAAGGTATGTGAACCCTAGGACTAGTTTACCCCAACAATCGCATAAGATTTTTAATTGCCTAATTAAACAAACCTATGACTAAGTCGCCGAGTTAGGATGTGGTAACCCTTGTTCGCATGTCTAGGATTGGATTCAGAAGAGCCTGGTATTTAAGCAGTCCCGGTGACTCACCTCCTCTTCGCAGAATCCTACAGTGCGTAACCGGTTCACCCTAACAGTGAGGACTTGTTCATCATGGCTAAACCCAATTACTAAAACCCGAAAGGGAACTAGCCGTATTTTTATAAAAACTCTAGTTTTAAAAACTTTTAAGAATTTCCCTTAAACTTGTGAGCATTATTTTACAAAAATTTTTGGAAAAAAAATTTTGATTTATGGAAATTACAAAAATACCCCTAGTGGTGAAATTACAAAATTGCCCCTGGTTTCTAAATTACTAAGCTACCCCCAAATTCAACAAAATTCTCTTATTTTACAAACGTACCCGAAAACCTTGATTTGCAAATATCAAAAATGCCACGATTTTGGAAAATTATGAAATTGCCCCTAACTTGCAAAAAATTACCAAAATGACCCTGATTTTCGAAGTTTTTGCAACACTGCCAATTTAGAAAATAATTTCTTAAAAAAAAAGAAGAACCCCCCAAGTTTTGCAAATTTTTAAATTTCCCTCGATTTGTCGAGATTTACAAATTTACCCTGGTTTATTACCAAAATACCCCTGTAGGGCAAATGACGAAAATACTCCGGGATAGGAATTGGATAAAAAGGTGAAGGAATAAGTGAATGTGTACTTTTGAATTAGGATAGGAGACTTGAGACTTGTTTGATCGAAAGAACAACTTTTAAACTCCGTTCATAAAATTTCTTCGCTAATAATCAGTGGAACAATGGCTAACTCATAAAACTTTTTAATCAGATCGCGTGATAAGAGATGAGTTCTAGAGGTCACGGCCGTCGGGGACGCGGTAGAGGCCAGATGGCTGTGTTAGAACCCGTTAGGTCGGGCCAGGGATCTGATAATGAAATACCACCTCCACCACCACCCTCAACCTTTGGTGTTGGACAACAGGATCAGACGGGAGGCGAGTCGATGATCGCGAGCTATCTTTGCGAGTTTTAGAAATGATGGTCGGGCGGTCGAGGAGTGCGAGCGCGGAAATCTATTCCTAAGCGACTCGGCGAATAAGGGCGGAGATATTCAGAGGTGTATCAGTGTGTAGCGCCAAGATGCTGGCGGAGTATTGGTTGGAATCAACTGAGAAGATCATGGATGACCTGGATTTTTCAGCTGAGGAAAAACTGAAGGGTATAATCTCTCTGCTTCGGGATGAGTCATACCAGTGGTGGCTCACTGTAAGGGAAGGAGCGACAGCGGAGGATCTCACATGGGAATTATTTAGGGCCGCCTACCAAAGGAAATACATAGGAGCTAGCTACGTGGATGCGCAACGAAAGGCCTTCTTGAATCTGGTTCAGGGTAATAAGACGGTGGCAGAGTATGAGGCTGAATTTCTCCGACTGAGTAGGTATGCTCGTGGTATTGTGGGTACTAAATATGAACAGCGTGTCGATTCGAAGATGGGCCGGTGAGGATGAGCCGAGGATGATGATAGCTCGCAATAAGAACGGAGTTAGTTGACATTACGTAGAGAAGGCTAAAGTTCTTGAAGGGTAAGCAGATCTTTTAGACGGAATCAAGATAGGAGCTGGAACAAGAGGAACTCCGGATCTTCGAGGTTTCCTGGGAGTCAGCAGAAGAGGACAAGGTATAGTGGGTCAGATCAAGCTGCTAGGCCTGCTGCTGCTGCTACCAATACTCAATGGCCGCCACAGTATGCTCGGTGTGGAAAGTCTCATGCGGGGGAGTGTTGGAAAGGTAATCGGGGATGCTTCGAATGTGGATCTGTGACACATCGAGTTAGGGACTGTCCGAAAAAGGCAGCTAGGCTAAGGTCTGAGGGTCAGGAACGTCCACTGAATAGGAGGGATAATCAGCAGCCGCCGAGAGGTTGTGGTGCAGGAAGGGGAGGAAATGGTGCTGGCAGAGGTCGTGGGACATCGAGTGGAGGTACCGGTGGTACTGAGGCAAGGCAACCTGGTTTGGTTACATCCGCGAGGCGTCAGAGAGAGGAGGCGACGCACCGGATGTCATAACCGGTATGTTTTTGATCTTTGGAGTACCCTATAGCACCTTGATTGATGTTGGTTCGACTCACTCATACATTGCTAGTAGCGTAGTGAAAACTCTGAATTTAGACTTTGAGCTTACTTCTAAGAAGATGACTGTGTTAAGCCCTCTGGGTCACTCTGTAGAAGTAAATAAACTCTATAGGAATGTACCCCTAGAACTCAAGGGTCGTGTTCTTGGTCGACTTGATGGAACTACCGTTTAGGGAGTTCGATCGATTCATGGGATGGATTGGCTAGTAAAGTATCAAGCTGCTTTGGATTGTGACTAAGCGCATGGTGTTAAAAGCGTGGATGGAGATGAGGTAGTAATGATAGGTAAGAGGAGGATTACCTATCTAATCTGTTCTCGCATTGAAGGCGGAAAAGATGGTTAGGAAGGGTTGTGAGGCATTTGTGGTGCATGTTTGTGCTTTGGGAGCTAGGGATGCGGCTATTGGGACGCGTCTTGATTGTAAGAGAGTATGTTAATGTGTTTCCAGAAGAACTCCCGGGTCTACCTCCTGATCGTGAGGTTGAGTTTGGTATAGATTTGTTACCCGGAACCGCGCCAGTATCTATAGCTCCGTATCGGATGGCACCAAAAGAATTAGTGGAGTTGAAGGCTCAGATCCAGGAGTTGTTGGATAGAGGATTCATCCGATCGAGTGTATCGCCTTGGGGAGCTCCAGTACTTTTTTGTCAAGAAGAAGGATGGAACAATGAGGATGTGCATAGACTATCGATAGTTAAACAAGCTGACAATAAAGAACCGGTATCCTTTGCCCAGGATTGTTGATTTGGTTGATCAACTCAAGGGTGCATCGGTTTTCTCTAAGATCGACCTTAGGTCGGGGTGTCATCAGCTGAAGGTGAAGGAAGCTGATATCCATAAGACGGCATTCCGTACTCGGTATGGGCACTACGAGTTTTCGGTAATGCCTTTTGGTTTGATGAATGCACCAGCCGCGTTTATGGACCTGATGAACCGAGTTTTCCAACCCTATCTGGATCGGTTCGTCGTAGTGTTTATAGACGACATTTTGGTGTACTCGAAGTCTAAAGAGGAGCATGACGCACACCTCCATGTGGTTCTGCAAGTGCTAAGGGAGAAGCAGTTGTACGCCAAATTCAGCAAGTGCGAGTTCTGGCTTAAGGAGGTAACTTTCTTAGGGCATGTGGTTTCAGCTGAGGAGATCAGGGTGGATCCTAGTAAGATTGAGGCAGTATTGGAGTGGAAACCACCAAAGTCGGTTACGGAAATCTGAAGTTTTCTGGGGTTGGCAGGATATTACAAAAGATTTGTGGAAAATTTCTCCTTAATTGCAGCACCATTGACCAAGTTGTTGAGGAAAGGAGTTCTGTTTGTGTGGTCTGAGGAGCAGCAAGAGAGTTTTGACAAACTCAAGAAGTTTTTGACAGAAGCACCAGTCTTGATTCAGCCTGAGTCAGGGAAGGAGTTCACTGCGTATTGTGATGCATCGCATACTGGTTTAGGGTGTATGTTGATGCAAGAAGGAAAGGTGGTCACTTATGCGGCACGGCAGTTGAGGCCTCACGAAGGTAACTATCCGACGCATGATTTGGAATTAGCTGCTGTGGTTTTTGCCTTGAAAATTTGGAGGCACTATCTGTATGGGGAGAAGTCGGTGGTGTACTCGGATCATAAGAGTCTGAAGTACCTCTTGACCTAGAAAGATTTAAATCTGAGGTAGTGGAGATGGATTGAGTTGCTGAAGGACTACGATTGCTCTATCGAGTACCATCCGGGCAAAGCTAATGTAGTCGCTGATGCTTTGAGTCGTAAAGTGGTGATAGATTTGCGAGTAATGTTTGCTCACCTAAGTCTCTATGAGGATGGTAGTCTTCTGGCGGAATTACGGGTAAAACCATCTTGGATCGATGAGGTTAAGGAGAGGCAGTTGTCCGACGAAGTTTTGAGTACTCGGAGGTTGCAAGTACATAGTGGTGAGGCCGAAGGTTTCAGCTTGGGTAGTGATGGAGTGTTGTATTTTCAGGGGAGAGTGTGCATGCCTAAGGATGATGATTTGAGGCAGCGGATCCTTAAAGAAGCGCATAACAGCCTGTACGCTATGCATCCTAGAAGCAGCAAGATGTACCGGGATTTAAGGGAGCAGTTTTGGTGGCTAGATCTTAAGCGGGAAGTAACCGAGTTAGTGGGCAAGTGTCTGTCATGCCAGCAAGTTAACGCTGAGCATCAGTTGCCATCAGGGCTATTACAACCGGTAAAGATCCCACAGTGGAAGTGGGAGGGGATTACGATGGATTTTGTAAGTGGGCTTCCCCTTATGCCCAGTAAGAAAGATTCAATATGGGTGATTGTAGATCGAGTAACTAAATCGGCCCATTTCATACCAGTAAGGGTTGACTACTCGTTTCAAAGGTTAGCCAAGCTGTATATAGCTGAGATAGTGCGGTTGCATGGAGTACCTGTGTTCATTATCTCAGACAGAGATCCCCGGTTCACATCGAGGTTCTGGAAGGCCTTACATCAGGCGTTGGGTACGAAGTTAAATTTCAGCACGGCTTTTCATCCACAGTCTAATGGACAATCTGAGAGAGTGATCCAGGTGTTGGAAGATATGTTAAGAGGCTGTGTTTTGGACTTCCGTGGCAGTTGGGAGGAGTACCTACCTTTGGCAGAATTCGCTTATAATAACAGTTATCAAGCGAGTATTCAGATGGTATCGTATGAGGCGCTGTATGGTCGAAAATGTCGTACTCCTACCTGTTGGACAGAACTGGGTGAAAGTCAGTTGTTGGGTCCAGAGTTGGTGGCAGAGACAGAAGATAAGGTGAGGGTAATTCGTACTCGTCTGAAGGAGGCATCGGACAGGCAGAAATCCTACGCTGATCTTAAGCGCAGAGATGTGGAGTATGCAGTGGGTGATAAAGTCTTCTTGAAGGTATCACCTTGGAAAAAGGTGCTGAGGTTTGGCCGGAAGGGCAAGCTAAGCCCTAGGTTCATCGGGCCGTACACAGTGCTGAAACGTGTGGGACCAGTAGCTTACCAGCTCGAGTTGCCGGCAGAATTAAGTCAGATTCATGACGTCTTCCATGTGTCAATGCTTAGGCGCTATCGATCGGATCCATCACACATCGTACCAATTACAGATATTGAAGTAAACGCGGACTTGCCTTTTGAGGAGGAGCCGGTACAGATTTTGGGTCGAGATGTCAAAGTTCTAAGGAGGAAGTCGGTACCATTGGTAAAGGTGTTATGGTGGAACCATAGTACGGAAGAGGCCATGTGGGAACCCGAGGATGTAATGCGGCAGCAATTCCCCCAACTCTTCTGATCCAGTTAATTTCGAGGACGAAATTATTTTTTTAGGGGGGTAGAATTGTAATATCCTGAAATAGGGGTAGAATTATTTTTAAGGAGCTAGGTGAAGAGACCTTAAAAATATTTTCGGCAAGTCTATGGCATAAGAAATGCCTTGGTAAAGTGGCTTCCATGCGCTACTTAAGAGCCTTGGTGCAGGGACTCAGGTTCGAGTCACCTTGGGAGCGCAAGGTGTGTTTTATTTTTGGCGTTGAGACAAGGGAGCTGGGGAAAGAAGCCTTAAAAGAAATTGAAGGAGGTTTATATCACAAATAAACGCCTTGGCATAGTGGCTGGGCGTTACTTATGTGATTTGGTGGTCCTAGGTTCGAGTGGCGTAGAAAGCAAGGGCATTTTTATTTTTGTTTTCGGCGTTAAGGAAAGAGAGCTATCAATGGAGTGCTTAAAAGGAAATGGTGAAGAGTTATATCACAAAAGAAGTCTTGGCCGAGTGGCTAAGGGCGCTATAGGAGGGCTGTGGCAGTGAGGTCTTGAGTTCGAGGAGTGGGAGCATCAGTTGGGCGTTTTATTTTTGCCTTGGCATTAATGCATGAAGGAGCCAAGGGATGAAAGCTTAGAAGAAAATTGTAATGCGTTTATGTCATGAAATGCGCAGTGGCCGAGTGGCTAGAGGCTTGGGGAGTTTCTCCAGGTCTCGGGTTCGAGACCCTGGGGCAGCACCTGGATGGAAATTCTTTCTTTTTATTTCTGGCGTGAATTGTGGCCTGCGCATGGTCACGTGAAAGCATGAAGATGCTTGATGGCCTGCTTGGGCACCCAAATAAATGAAAACAAATTGTTTTTGTTTTCAAAAGCTGCTGGGGTATGGGAACCTTGTTAAACAAAGTTTTATTTTTTAAATGGTGATGGGTTTTATGGCATGGGGAATTATTTTATTTTATGTACTTATTTTAATGGAAGATGGGGAAATTATTAAACAATGTTTTCTTCCAAATGTGATGGACAATTATTACAAAAAAAAGAGAGAAGCATGGCCGAATTTCTTCAAGTTGTTTTGCCTTTCTTTCAAAATTTTTCATGGCCGAATGAAGCATGCTGGAGGGACTTCATGGTCGGTTTTCTAGTAGCAAGGAGGTACCGAAACTCTTAATTTGTTTTCTTCCCTTCCCAAATTATTCATGGCCAAAATAGGGACACCATTAGGGGCATCCACGATAGGCTTGGAGGTGCCGAAATGCATTTGGCCTGTTCTCCTTTTTGTTTTCAATTAGTTCTTGGCCAAATCCTCTCTAGCCTTTCTCTCCTTTTTGTTCTTCTTGGCCGAACCTATCACCCCCCTTTTGTACTCAAAATTTTATCTTCCCATTTGATGTTAACCGAATACTTCCCTTATATTGGTATCCATAGCCGAACCTCTTAGGGGCTATCGACTTTTCTCCTGTGGTTTCTCCAAGCGGCTCGGGGTAAGTATTTTCTTTTTGGCATTCGACTTTGGGTTCCTTTCTTTTGGTGTGCCGAAAACATGTGCAAGGCCTTGGTAAGGATTGGCCGAATGTGTATAGGCCCTAATAACATGAAACTTTTTTGTGTAGCCGACACTAAGGAGTGTTTCGGGGTTTAATTCTTCAAGGGATTTCGACAAGACAAACGATAAGCTTTGGGATTTCGGTAAGAATGGTGAATGGTTAAGCATTTTCGGCCAGAGGGCCATTTTTGGCATCTATGTTTAACCGAGTGTACACTATGGTTTTAGGGGCTAATCGGCTAAGGAAAACAGAGGCTTCCGTGATTTCGTTTTGTTTTGGTAAGCAATAGTAAGTTTTGGTCCAAAGCGTTTCGCGTGTAGTAAACTCTTACACACTTTATTAGCATAGACTGCCTATTATAGTGCTAAATAACCTCTCGTGTAGTAAATTTTGCCTTGTGGGCATAAGCTTGGATTTCGGGTAAGTCCCCTATTACTTGATCTATGTTGTAAGTTGTGTATGCCATCATATGCTGTTAAATGCTATGCTATATATGAATGCATGATATACGGGATCATGATACTTGTTATATGAGCATGATGATGGTGGGATTGATGAGAGGAGGAAGATGATCTCTATGGACTGTCACCAGTGGTTTGGCACCACACGATGGGTTGGCCCCATCATTTGATATTCGTGACTTTGGTCACCAGTGGTTTGGCACCACCAGTGGTTTTGACCACACCGTTGATATAATTTGTGACTAAGTCCCAGTGGTTTGGCACCACCAGTGGTTTGGCACCACCAGTGGTTGGGTACCACATGTTGATATTGTGACCTATGGTCATCCGTGGTTTGGCACCACATGATGGGTTGGCCCCATCATTTGATATTTGGGACTTCGGTCACCAGTGGTTTGGCACCACCAGTGGTTTGGTACCACACGGGGTAGAAAAAGGAGTATGGATGGCTAGTTTGGGTTGCATAATTGCATGTCTTACTAATATCTTGTGTATGAGTTGTATTTTCGGGTTGGGGATTTATACACTGAGTCTTGATGACTCACCCCTTCCCATATCTTTTCGCAGGTGAGTAGATTGCGGAGATGGAGCCGGAGAGGACTCGAGGCGGCCATGCTTGTTCCTCGGTTTTGAAGTTTTATTTGCATCACAGTTAAAGTTTACTATTTACTAAATTTCGGTTTGGTTTGTAATATGGCCGCTAGTTATTATTTTGGATGTTTAAGTATTTGCTTTTACTTTATTTCTATTATGTTGCTAATGGACTTATGAACTGTTAAGCAAATCGGTTAAAGTAATGTTTTCAAAATTTTTACTCGTATGCGTTTTCAAAAGATGTTACCATCGGGTAACAAAATTTACCAAGTTAACGGTAACTCCGATGTTTCTAAAAATTTAAAACGATCCAATGTTTTCAAAGGTCTCAACTCGACCATGCTTATAAAAGAAAAATCAATCCCACCTGAGTTTTAATAAGACACCGTTTTATAACTACAACATTATTTTCAGATTTCCACTTAAATCCAAATTTTTTTTCAAAACGTTTTTACTCCGTGACATACCAGATCCGGTTGAGGCTCATGGGCCGGGTTTGGGGTGTTACAGTTCGAATAGATAAGGAACTGAAAGCTGGTGCATTGGGTGTACCTCTTCTGCAGTATGTAGCGCCATTCACAATAGTGGAATTCACAGCCCAGAACATGGGTAAATGATATCCTCTCATTGGTATTACATGGTTGATAAAAAGTAAACATGGCCATGGACCGTTCATCTTTGTGATGAATGACTTGATTACTAATTGATAGTAATTGACTTTACATGAAGGAAGATGTAACGATTACCATAAGATAAAATAGGATTATATCGGGAGAGCAGATATTTTTCCAAAGAGATCAAGCATATCCTATGAGGGTAACACACTTATGACAAGGTCATAGGATGAGCACTAAGTAGTTGCTTTCATAATGATATGTCGTTAGAGAGAGCTCCGTTACGATACAATAGTGGAATGAATTCGTGACTAAATAAGTTTATAATTAATAGGCGAAAAGCCGAAGCTTAATTATAAATCATATGAGCCCTGATTACATATGTCCAATCAATCCATCCGATATCTCGTTGGAACCAGAAATGAATTGTGAGTTTGAATAGAAATGAACAGAATGAATAGGAAAAGAGAAACGGAAAACATTCAGAAATGATTATGGTCTTTTTTGAAATGGAAAAACATTTGGAAATGAATGTAGGTTTCCAAAAATGGAAATGGAAATGGAAATGGTCCATTTGCAATTTTATATGAATTACTTAAAAATGATTTGAAAAATGAGTTTATGTTTTTGAACAATTTTGAAGCCTGAAAATGAGAATAAACCATTTGGTCATAGTGAACATGTTGAGTTATGAATTATTGAACATATTTTCTCAAAATTTTACCAGGGCAAAATCATTAAAAGTTTTATCGGGGTAAAATCGCCAATACTGGGGGTAAAATAGAGATGAGAAAATTGTTTAATATAGAAAATTAAAGTTTATTTTGGGAAATAGAAAAACCAAATCAGGTTGAATCACATTATAGAGCATTAGGTCAAAAGGCCCAGGAAGTACTTATAAGTGGATGATATGTGTGAGAGGCCCGAATCCCCATCATAATACTTATGAGGGGAAGGACACCCCATTAGCCCTTCTTCTCTCCTAGTTGGTCTAGGAAGTTGTTTTTCTATTTGAAATAAACCTCTACAATTCAACAAGGGTTCTACCTTCTCTTCTTATAAATCAATGGCACTGATAGAGCATAACACACAACTTTGAGAAATTGCTACTTTGCCGAAAAATAGAGAGAATTTATTCTCAACTATTAGATATATTTTTTAAGAATAACAATTATGTTGGTTTCTATTAAAGAAGAGAATTTTCGTTTTCACCCCAAATAAAAGAGAGAACTTTTTCTAGTTTTGTGTTTTAATTCAATTGATTCGAGCCCACACTTAAAGCAGTTCATGGTACGAGAATAACGGAGAAGATTGTTTACTTGAAAGCTGAAAAACATCAAGGATTCGCTTATCTGAAAAACAATTACAATTTCAGTTTAAGGATTATTGCTATAAATATGACAATTGGGTCGGTTTTCAAATTTTTAATTTTTCACTGTGTAAGAAAATCGTTTTCAAGCCATATTTTTCCATCAAAATGCTTCGCTCAAATAGTCTTCTCTGCTATCTACAAGCTCACGTTTGCCGAGTGTGGGCTCGCTTCGAATAAAAAAAATTCACAAAAATTACTAGTGGGGATATTTTTCAATTTCTCTAAACTTTTGGGTTAAGTTGTAAATAAGAAAAATATCTCTAGAAAATTTCTGAAATACTTTATTCAGAGAATTTTCTCTCTACAACTTTCTCTTAAATTCAAGTGTGTGAAAAATAATGACTCGTGACTCTTATTATATAGTGAGAGTTTAGAGAGTTCAATTATGATTAAACTTAATCATTTTAATATTAAATTAATATAAAATTTATCAAGATAGATATTAGATTAAAATTAATATTAAATCTATTAAATTAATAGAATATTTATTTATAAGATAAATATTAAATTAAATTTAATATTAAGATAATCACTTTAATATTAGATTAATAAAATACTATCAAAATAAGTATTAAATTAAATTTAATATTAAATTTATTAAAATAATATTATTTTTGGAATAGTTAATTTGAAATCAAATTATCCGATAGAGTTCCAGTAAGAGTGTGATTCCTCCAATGCTCAACCGCCGAAGGACCACCCGTCAACTAGTGGAATGTCGCTGTTGTCACCACCAGTATCTTCCTGTCCGATGTTGTCATCGTAGGTGCGAAACCCTCACGACACCCCGAGTTGGTACTGCACGATTGGTCCGGTCTTGCCACCGGTTGGACTATCGGCCCGATTTCAAATATTAAGCCAGATTGGACCAATTTTTGGGTCTCAATCTCGATTTTGGGTTCTTACGCCCAATTTTTAATCTCAGGTCTAATTTTCAAGTTCAATTACCTATTGGGCCATTTGTCTAACTTGAATATTAATTTCCAAAAATATCATATTAATTTTAATTAATTTGATTAATTTAATTTTACATAATCAAAATTAATTTTCCCAAAAATCATTGAGATTTTTCAAAATTAATTTTTCAAGAAAATTCTTTAATCAAACTATCTAGTTGAACAATTCCCACGACTACCTAATTTAATTCAACATCAAATAAATCGACTCAATTAAATTATTTCTAAAGTCGTAGAATTTTCTTCTGATTCAAATGCAGTCCGATTGAACTTTTGTTAAGCTAATGGAGGGACAAATTGAACATATACAATTAGACTTTATTAATTACAATTATGTCAAGAAGCATCATTCAGTATTTCGCAATTACTTAATCATGGAGTCAGTCCACAAGAAGTACCATGATTGAAAACTCCTTATTGTATATTCATTATGAAAGCAATTCATTCAGCTGCTTTGTCCAATGATCTCGTCATGTGTCTGTTACTCTTATATGATATCATTGATTCCTTTGATTTAAATCCGTTCACTCAATATAATCCTATTTCATATCATTGTCACCATTGTGTCTTTTTAATGATTAATATGATCACAGTCAACAAATGACCATGATAAATTGAAACACCCCAAACCTGGCACACGAGCTTTGACCAGATTTGGTATGTTCCTCAAGTAAACCGGTTCAAAGTTCTTTTGTTACTTTGGGAAAATAGTGTGTTTTGAAAGAAATATTGTTTTGGGTTGGGCTCGAGTAGAAAACAAAATCGTTTTATAATGAAAACCCTTTTAAATTTTAGGTGATAAAACATATAGAATACATTTAAAGTAAATTACTTAATCTTTAACTTAATAAAAATTTCGTAACATAATAAATAAAAACAGAAATAAAATAGTGCACTATGGCCTTATGGCCTTATTACATCAAGTAAATCCAAATAATTCGGAGTACTTAAAAATCAATAGTCCATAAAAATAAAAACTTCATGTTGAGCATGGCCACCACAAGTTCTGCCGTCCGGGTCCATTACTGTTCATCACCTGAAACATGGTCCCTTAACGGGGTGAGTCAACAGACTCAATGTGTACACAACACTAAATCATAATAGAATCAGGCATAACAAATATTACACATTCATATCATAGCATACAAATTATGATGCATTCCCAAACCCAAACCTAATAAGCCATCCGCTACACTCCCCCGTACCAACTTGTACACCGTGGGGACTACTAAGTCGACCCTCCTTCCTCTACACTCCATATCGCGGTCTTAGGTCACCGCATTTGTGGTCTTAGGTCACCACATTCAGATATCGCGGTCTTAGGTCACCGCATTCAGATTACTGTGGTCTTTGGTCACCATATTCAGATACCACGTTCTTAGGTCACCGTGTTCGTGGTCTTAGGTCACCACATTCACTTCCCCTTTCAATAACTCATATGCCCCATATCATACATATTATGCATTAACATGCCAAATTTCACATTCTTATCATTGTTCTCATGTTACATATAACATATATTCATAATCCTAGTAGGAGTAGGAAACGTACCTTAGTACTTTGTACCATTGTATGGTACCTTAGCCATACTTTTCACATTCTTAGTATCACATACATATATTTAATAAACATTGCCATAAAACTTATTAAGAAATAGTGTGGGGTACACACCTGATTAGCTTAACGAATTCCTTGAAATCCCGAAAAACCGATCTATCGCTTTAGATCCTAAATCCCTACATTTGGCCACATTTAGTATTTTAGGAAAAAGCCTATTCGGCTAATTTAATCAAATCCTGAAGGATTATCGTATCCACTTTCTTACCTTGCTCCCGATTTGATAATTAATCAAATCCCGAAAACTTGTATTCTTCCCCTTTGAAATCGGCTAATAACTAGATCCCTTGAATCGGTTAGTTTTCGGCTTAAAACACATAAAAATAGATCTAACTACTAAAATAGGCCTTGGCCGAATATTCATAGTCACTTATCTTAAGGATCTTAAATCCTAAAATTATCCCTTGGTTATAGCTTCTGTCGAAATCCCTAAAACCACATGTTAGATCAACTTCTAACCTTTAATCACAATCAATGACCCTTGGTCGAATGTCGGATATGACTTACCTTGATGGTCAAATCCCGAAGATTTTTTCCTTTATAGTCGACTATGGAAAAAATCCCGAAAGAATCCTTCCAAATTTCGGCAAATAAGAATATTGATGGGATTAGTCCTAGATTTCGACAAATCTAAAAGAAAAGAATAGAAATCAAAACTTCTTCTTACCCTTTCTTGAAGAAATCGACAGCACCTATGCTTGAAGCCCCTCAAAGATTCGGCTTTTGATGGATTGGAAAGAAAAGAAATTGGCTAATGGTGATATCTTGAATTTTCGGCTTTGGCTAACAAAAAGAAGAGGAACAAATGCTCTAGGAAATTCGGCAGAGAGAAGGGTTGAGAGAAAGAATGATGAATAGCCCTCTTTTCCTTATATAGCCGAATTTACTAACTTAGAATCCCTTACTTGGCCATCACTCTTCTATTTTGATAGCTTTTTCTCTTTAATTATCTCCTAAAATAAAAGATAATCAGCAACTATCCTTACTTAGCCGAAATTATTAAACTCAAAGTCCCTTACTTGGCCATCACTTCTCCCTTATTTTCCTAATTAAAGAATAATTCCTCATTTATCTCTTGAAAATAATCTAAAATAAATCCATTATTTATCCCTTATTTATCCATTATTTATCTCTTAAAAATAAAAGAATAAAGGCTCCTAAATTATAGCATTGTGCCGTCCACCTCACTTCTTCTGGAAGTAAAATAAAATTTCTTTTATTTGCT
The DNA here is from genome assembly GCA_025503065.1 of Gossypium bickii. Taxonomy (NCBI): domain Eukaryota; kingdom Viridiplantae; phylum Streptophyta; class Magnoliopsida; order Malvales; family Malvaceae; genus Gossypium; species Gossypium bickii. The sequence goes on from CP106711.1 coordinate 90,437,382, forward strand.
TTCCCTGTGACTCGAACTCAGGCCCAATCCCCTTGCATGTGGCGCCATTTCCAGAGGCCTTAAGTGGCATCTCCAGGCCACTTTTCCAAGCCTGTTTGCATGTCAAATTTCACATACTTTTTCTCTTAAGGCCACATTGCCTTAATTTCCTCTTTTAAACTTTAAAACTCGACATTTCTAAGTCATTTCTAAGTTTCCAAAAATTTTCGTTTGCCTCTTTAAACTTGACATTTCCTTACATTTCCAAGTTTCCAGAAATGTTCACTTTCCACTTTTGAATCATTTCCAAATCATTTCCTTACATTTCCTAGTCATTTCCTTACATTTCCAAGTCATTTCCTTACATTTCCAAGTCATTTCCTTACATTTCCAAGACAAGACATTTCCTTCCATTTCCAAGTCATTTCCTTCCATTTCCAAGTCATTTCCTTACATTTCCAAGACAAGACATTTCCTTACATTTCCAAGTCATTTCCTTACATTTCCAAGACAAGACATTTCCTTCCATTTCCAAGTCATTTCCTTACATTTCCAAGTTTCCAAAAATGTTCACCATACATTCATAACACATAAGACATGCCATTTCGTATAATTAAATCAAAAATGCATAGGCCCATTTCCAGAATGTTACATAAATTGCTTGTTTGAGAACAAGCAACTTGTGGCCATGTTCCATATTTATCAATCTACACCAATGCTAATGAGAGGATATCATTAACTCTTTAATCGAGCTATGAATTTCATTGTTGCTAGTAAACCCATACCATTGACAAGTCATGTACCCAACATACCGGCTATGGGCTCGATCATCTTTAAAGCATAAGCCTCTACCTATATCAAAGCAAATGAGTTACATACGCATGGTCAGTGACTAACTCAAGATTTAGGTAAATCACACAATGAACATCACAAGTGAATTAATTCACAAACAGATTCCGAATTAATTCAACTTGGGACCAATCCAATGTATCACTCTCCCAATGAATACATATGTCTCTACCGTGGAGTCAGCTGCTTCAATAGCCAAGACTAGCACTGAGATCAAGGATATCCTATGAGGGTAACGCACTTATAACAAGGTCATTAGATGAGCATATAGTAGTTTCTTTCGTAATGATATGTTGTTAAGGAGAGCTTAGTACGATACTATAGTGGAATGACTTTGTGATTAAATGAGTTTATAATTAATAGGCGAAAAGCTAGAACTTAATTATAAATCATTTGAGCCCTAATTACATTATATAGAATTAGACGGATGAATGCAGAAGCAGATCGTAAACTTTTTTCAAGTTGCGAATTTAACCTAGATCTTTAGAAAAACGTAAACTAAAACGAGAAACAACAAAAATAGATTAGTTGTCACAAAGGAGAGCCAAACAAAATTAAAACAAAAGAAAGATGAACCGGCTGGTAAAGAGTCCAAAAGAGATCAAATTAGGGTTTCTTAGATGGAAAGAAACTGTCCCTGGACCTCAAGAAAATTCCCCAACCAGATCTGGAAAAACAAAACACAAACAGATTTGTTAGAAGTGATTTTAAAGACAAAAGCAAACTGTTTTGTGCAAAAATGTTTGAAACAACAAGAAAAGATTAAAACTCCTAATTTTGGAGTGTTTTTTGATGGAACAAGATAGGAGAACATCTTTCTTAAAGCAACTTTAACCTAGAACGAAAATCAATAAAATCAGCAAGCCAAAACAATAATAACTAACTTAAATGAGCAAGAAATGATAAATTAAGGATAGAAAAGAGAAGATGACATCCTAAAAAGCCTTGGAAACATTAAGAATCCACAACTCTAAAATGTGAACCGTGCATCAGGTAGTGTCCTAAGAAAGGGAGGCAAGTCGTATTCGATCGCTTAAAAACCAAACATTTCCTTTCCAGATCCAATCTTAGACATGCACCTTCCCATTACCACACTTTTTATCTTTAATTGATCAACTGTGGATTATTTCATACATATATATATATCATAATTATATTAATAACAATTACTAAGCAGATATGTAAGGAGATGGGTAATAAAAGAAAATTTTTAGCTAAGGTTTCCATGGTTCTATTTCTAGAAAATAAATGAAAAACCAAAAATTACATAGTTTTTCACCACAAGGAAATCCTTATGTCTTCAATCGCCATCGCTCCATCTTCTCCTCGTCATGGATTCCTTTTTGGAAAAATTACATTTATGTCCTATGTTTGTTTCCGTCTCACAAAATTCTATATGTAAACAAATAGTCCTACGCTGAGATGATAGTCCACTATCTATTTCCTAATAACCACAACCTTGTAAAAAATAAATATATAATATATAATATCTCATTCATTGACATGCATTTCCCTAAACATGTGAATAATTATAAGAATGTCACATCTTATCAAATATCAATCAAACAAGATGAAGAGAGAGATTTAGTCTTGGTTTACACTATAAACATAACACAACATGGCTCTAATAAAAATTGCTAGAAAAAAATCTGGTTTGAAAATGGTTTCTTGCACAGCAGAAAATTTAAATTGTAAAAATCAACTAGATTTGCGATATTTATAACAATAAACCTTAGACTAAAATTGTACCTATGTTTTCGAATAAGTGGATCCTTAATATTTTTTAGCTTTCAACCAAATGATCTTCTCTGCTATTGTCGTACCATGAACTACTTTGAGTGTGGGCTAAATCAATTGAATCGAAACACAAAACTAGAAAATGTTCTCTCTTTTATTTCGGGTGAAAAAAGAAATTCTCTTTTCTTTATTAAAAACTGATAGAATTGTTATTTTGGAAAAATATATCTAATAGTTGAGAATAAATTCTCTCTATTTTTCAGTAGAGGAACAATTTCTCAAAGTTGTGTGTTATGCCCTACCTGTGTCATCTATTTAAAAGAAGAGAAGGTAAAACCCTTTTTAATGGTAAAGGTTTATCTCAAATAGAAAAACAACTTTCTAGTCCAACTAGGAGAGAGAAAGGGGCTAATAGGTTGTACTTCCCTTGATAAGTATTACGATAGGGATTCGGGCCTCTCACATAGGTACAATTATGAGTACTCATGGGCCTTTTGACCTAGTACTTTGTAATGTGATTCAACCAGATTCAATTTTTCTATTTCTCAAAATAAACTTAAATATTTTGTATTAAATAATTTCCTCATCCTTATTTTACCTCGGTAAAATTTTGATGAATTTACCTATGGTAAAATTTTGAGAAAATATGTTCAATATTTCATAACTCAACATGGCCACTGTGACCGAATGGTTTATTTTCATTTTCAGAAATTCAAAACAGCTCAAAAATATAAACTTATTCTTCCAATCATTTTTGAGTAATCCATATATAATTGTAAATGGATCATTTCCATATCCATTTCTATTTTTGGAAACCTACATTCATTTTTAAATGATTCCATCTTTCCATTTTGAGAAAAACCATAATCATTTCTGAATATTTTTTCATTTCTCTTTCCTATTCATTCTATTCATTGCTATTCAAACTCACAATTCATTTATTGTTTCAATGAGCTAGCGGATGGACAGATTGGACATATGTAATGATATGAGTAGCTCGGTCCAATTCAAAGGCCATAATAGAGATGGGCTTTTCCAAGTACTCAAGCGGAACAATAACAATGCCTATCAAATAGATCTGACTGGTGAGTACAATATAAGTTCTGCTTTTAATATTATTATCTCCATTTGATGTTTCATATTTGAGGAAAAATCTTTTTGAGGAAGAGGGGAATGGTACGTGTTGTAAGGCCCAAAATCATACTCATGAAGTGATGGGCTCAAATTTTTGCAAGGCCCAATAATGAGGTCAAAGGCCAAGCAAATCTAAGCAAGATTGAACGGGGTCATCCAAGACTTCGTTACCAAGGCCCTAGATGCATACACAACCAAAAAATAAAATCAAGATTCACTTTCTTGTTTTCAAAGAAATCATGAAACCAAATCTTGGTCCAATTTTGCTGTTTCAGAAAATTTCAAGAATCAAGAAAATCAAGACTTCAAATCTTGGAAATCTAGGTCCATGAAACCAGATCTTGCAGCAAAGGCGCATTGGATTTCATGTACGAGCTTGAATGAACCAATTTTGAGAGAAAACAGATCACAAGACAAAGTTCTTGAAAAAATGGCCCATTAAGATGTCTAAAAGCCCATCCTGAAGTTTGGAAACTAATTTAATTGAATATCAGGCTAAATAATCAAAGTGGCCCAAATTGTAAACTATTTAAACTATAGGTCCAATTTTATTTTAATAGGTGGATTATCATGTAAGAATTCAACCCAAAGAGCCCATTTAATTCCTTTGGCTGAATTCCTATTAAAAGTCCACACTTAGAATTATTTTGTTTTTTTATTTGATGAGTTGTCATGTTAGTTATTCCATTAGGGTTAAGAAAACTTATTTTGGGGGACTATAAGTAGCATGGACATTTATCCTTATAGGGGAACAATTGATTTTTTTTTCAGTTAATGATAATTCTCTTTGAGTTTTTCTTCAAGAATTGCTATTGAGTTTCTTTTAGAAGTTGTTTTAACAATATTTCAGGTTGCGCCTTCAGTATGAAACTCTTGATGATAGAAGCTTGTTTAGTGGAGGATTCAATAGACCATTGGGTCATTGATTCGGGAGCAACTAATCATGTTTATGTTTCTTTATAGGGGTTTGAGGAGGCGAAAGATCTTAGAGATAAGAGCTTATTATTGTGGACTAGGAATGGGATAAGTGTGGTAGCTGAAGTAGATGTACATCTTTATTTTGAGAATTTTATGAAGATTATCTTAATATACATTTTCTATGTACCAAGTTTCAAAAGAAACTTAATTTCTATTGCATGTTTATATAAAGACGACTTGATTGTGACTTTTAATAATGGAATTGCAATATTTGGAAATTGGAATCTTATCTCTAATGGATAGATGTCAAATAATCTTTATTTTATCAAACCAAAGATGTACACACTGCTTGAGATTGAAATATTGAATAAAAGGCTTAAAACTTCTCACTCTAATGAGGCGTACGTTTGGCATTTGAGACTTGGTCATATTAACTAAGAAAGAATTATTAGACTTGTGAAAGACGACATCTTAAGTTCACTTAAAGAAGTTGATCTTTCACAATGTGAATCTTGCTCGGAAGGTAAGATGACTAAGAGATCTTTTAATGTGAAAGGAACGAGGGTCGATAAACCCCTAGAACTTGTGCACAGCGATGTATATGGCCCCATGAGCGTTAGTGTGAGAGGTGGTTACGATTATTATGTAACCTTTATTAATGACTATTCAAGATACGAGTATGTATACCTGATGCACCGCAAGAGTGAAACATTTGATAAATTCAAAGATTTTCATGCAGAAGTGAAGAAACAATTAAGTTTACCCATAAAGGCAGTTCGGTCAGATCGAGTTAGGGGATGTTTATTTAATGAGTTTTTAGGGTACCTCATAGAGAATGAGATTCTATCCCAGTTAATCGCGTCGGGTACTCCACAATAGAATAGCATGATAGAGAGAAGAAATCAAACATTGTTAGACATGGTACGTTAGATGTTAAGTTATTCGAAGCTACCAATCTCTTTCTAGGGATATACGGTATAAATGACTTGCTATATTTTGAATGATGTACCCACTAAGGCTGCATTGAAAACTTCATACAAATTGTGGCAAGGGAGGAAGCCAAGTCTAAAACATTTAAAGATTTGGGGATGCCCAGGCCACATATTGGACAAAGATGCGAAGAAATTGGAGTAACTGACAGAATTATGCATGTTTGTAGAATATCCAAAGAGAACAAAGGGTGGTTTATTTTATAACCCGAAAGAGCAAACAATTATAGTGTCAACTCATGCTACTTTCCTTGAAAGAGGTTACATGAATGACTTTAAACCTCAGAGTAAGTACTCGAGGAAATTTTGGGAAATATACAAAACCCTACTGAAATGGTTCTAGAACCAACTTTTAATAGTATACTGTAAACGATCAACAACATAGGGAGCTTCGTCACAGTGGGAAGGTTTCTCGTAGGCCTGAGTTCTTCCAATCTAACGGATATGTTTTTAACACCGAGTCTATTAAATAGGAAGATGATAACCCACTCACATATGATGAAGCGATATTTGATTCCAAGCTCTGGGGTATAGCTACAAAAGTTGAGATGTACTCTACGTATTTCAATTCAGTGTGAGAACTTTTAGACTTATTAGAAGGGATAAAACCCATTGGGTGTAAATGGATCTACAAGAGGAAAAGAAATGCAAATTGAAAAGTTGAAACTTATAAGGCCAAACTTGTAGCAAAATGTTATACTCAGAAAGAAGACATCGATTATGAAGGAACCTTCTCTCTAGTTTCCATGCTCAAGTCAATCTGCATATTACTATCCATTGCATTAGCTCTTGATTATGAGATCTAGTAAATGGATGTTAAGACAACTTTTTTGAACAACTATCTTGAATAAAGCATCTACATGATGCAACCCATCAGATATATAGTTAAACGAAAAGAGCATAAAGTTTGCAATTTGCTTAGATCAATATATAGACTTAAGTAAGTATCCTGCTCATGGAATCAAATATTTTGTCAAGCGACCAAGACTTGAATTTGAGCAAAATGTAGATAAACCTTGTGTTTACAAATGGTCAAAGGATAGAATGGTGGTTTTCCCCGTTCTATATGTTGATGACATTCTACTAATTGGAAATGATATAGGGATGTTGTATGGAAAAGCTATTTCACTATAAGAATGCGAATATAGCTAAACTTAAAAGAAAACACATAAGAACAAAGCACATTAAGGGAGATGGTAGTGGTTGATGGAATAGTGAATGTAGTCAAAGATTGCATCTGAGGACATACCTTGAGTATTTGTTTTGCGAAGACTTTTCTAACTAGAGAGATCTTTAGGAAACATATGGAGGGGTATAGGAATGTGAAACATGACTCATCTACTTCACTAGGGCAAGTGGGAGATTGTTGGTTTTGGTACCCTAATTTTAGTATTTTCGTCTAAGTACACTTATAATTTTTTCGAACAGATTGGTTAATAAAATTATTCATGAATTACATTAATACTTTATATATTGTCCTCACATGGTTTTTGTAGACATAGATGTGACTGATTGGATTGACAGCACATCAAACAAGACCCAAGTAGAATAGATCCTAAATCTATTTATGGATTTATTCACTTATGACGTTCATAGTGTGGCATACCTAAATCCTAAGTGGATGACGAATTATGTATGCGTGACTCGTATACTTTGATGTAAGTAAAAGCCCGAGTTCGAATAGATAAGGAACCGAAAGTTGGTACGTTGGGTGTACGACTTCTACAGTATTTAGCGCCATTCACAACAGTGGAATTCATAGCTTGAGACATGGGTAAATGATATCCTCTCATTGGCAGTACATGGTTGATGAAAAGTAAACGTGGCCATGGGTCATTCGCCTTTGTAATGAATGACTTGATTACTATTTGATAATAATTGACTTTTCATTAAGGAAGATGTAATGATTACCATGAGCTAAAATAGGATCATATTGGGAAAGCGAATATTATCCTAAAGAGATCAATGATATCTTATAAGGGTAACATACTTATGATAAGGTCATAGGACGAGCACTGAATAGTTGCTTTCATAATGATATGTCATTACGGAGAGCTCAGTCACGATATTATAATGGAATAACTTCGTGACTAAATCAGTTTATAGTTAATAGGCAAACAACAAAAACTTAATTATAAATCATTTAAGCCCTAATTACATATGTCCAATCAGTCCTTCCACTAGCTCGTTGAAACTAGAAATGAATTGCGAGTTTGAATAGAAACAAATAGAATGAATAGGAAAAGAGAAGGGGAAAACATTCAGAAATGAATGTACGCTTCCAAAAATGGAAATGGAAATGGAAATGGAAATGGAAATGATCCATTTGCGATTTGATATGGATTACTTAAAAATGATTAGAAGAATGAGTTTATATTTTTGAGCTGTTTTGAAGCCCGAAAATGAAAATAAATCATTCAGTTATAATGAATATGTTGAGTTATGGAATATTAAACATATTTTCTCAAAATTTTATTAGAGGTAAAATTGTCAAAAAAAATTATTAAGGGTAAAATTGTCAAAATTTTACTAGGGGTAAATTAGGGATGAGAAAATTGTTTAATATAGAATATTAAAGTTTATTTTCGGAAATAGAAAAATCAAATCGGGTTGTATCACATGCCAGAGTACTGGATCAAATGGCTTAGGACATATTTATAATTGGACCCGATGTGAGAGGGGCCCGGATCCCCATCATAATACTTATGAGCGGAGTACACCCTATTAGCCTCTCCCCCTCTCCTAGTTGGATTAGGAAGTTGTTTTTCTATTTGAAATAAACCTCTACAATTAAAAAAGGGTTCTACCTTCTCTTCTTATAAATAGATGGCACCGATAGCGCATTACACATAACTTTGAGAAATTGTTACTCTATTGAGAAATAGAGAGAATTTATTCTTAACTATTAGATATATTTTTCCAGAATAACAATTCAATCAATTCCAATTAAAGAAAATAGAACTTTCATTTTCACTCCAATTGATTCGAGCCCACACTCGAAGTAGTTCGTGGTACGAGATTAGCGAAGAAGATCATTCGGTTGTAAGCTGGAAAACATCAAGAATTCACTTATCTGAAAACACAGGTACTATTTCAGTTTAAGTTTTATTATTATAAATATAACAAATCGAGTGAATTTTCAAAATTTTAATTTCTCACTATGCAAGAAATCATTTTCAAACCATATTTTTTTTCCATCAGAACACTTCGTCTGAGTAGTCTTCTTCCCTATCCACAAGCTCACATCTACTGAGTGTAGGCTCGCTTCGAATCAGAAAATTTTTCACAAAATTACCAGTGGGCAAATTTTTCATTTTCTCTAAACTTTTGGTCAAGTTGTAAATAAGAAAAATATCTTTAGAAATTTTCTAAAATAATTTCGTTAGAGAATTTCCTCTCTACAATTTTCTCTTGAATTAAAGTGTGTGAAAAATAATGACACATGAGACTCTTTATATAGTGAGAGTTTAGAGAGTTCAACTATGATTAAACTTAATCACTTAAATATTAATTTATATAATACTTATCATGATAGATATTAGATTAAATTTAATATGAAATCTATTAAATTAATAGAATATTTATCTATAAGATAAATATTAAATTAAAATTTAATATTAAGATAATTACTTTAATATTCAATTAAGAAAATATTATCAAGATAAGTATTAAATTAAATTTATTAAAATAATATTTTTTTTGGACTAGTTAATTTGAAATAAAATTATCTGGTAAAGTCCTAGTAGGAGTGTGATTCCTTCAGTGTTCAACCATCAAATGACCACCCGCTAGCCACCGGAATGTCACCGTTGTCACTGCCAGCACCGTCGTGTCCGATGGTGCCATCACAAGTGTAATACCCTCACGGCAACCTGAGTGTAACGCCTCAAATTTGGGCCTAGAAGGAATGGGCATGGAGCGTGGGATCAGCTAGGAGACTGCACATAAATATTTATGTGTGCAAGGAAATGATACAAATTGCTTGTTTGCTTTAGTGGCTAAATGATATAGGAAGAGTTGGGAGTGTTGGAGAAGTCCTGGGTTCAAACCTGGGCTTTAGCAAAAATTTTGCCTTTTGCTCTTAAGTGAACCTTGGCCTTATCTTGAAGGCTTTATAAATATTTTTGGTGAAATCATGACACAAGGAGTCTACTGGTAAATGTTGAAAGTGGCGTGTGGAGTGTACTAGTGGTCTGAGGTTCGAATCCCTGTTTATGCAAATGGAGATTATTTTTACTGTTGGCCATGGGAGGAGTTTGTCTTTGACCGAAACACCAGAAGTTTGAATAGATTTGAATGGGGTTGTTGTTAGTCGAATTTAAGGAGTGAAAAGGGGGATTTTTGGTTGTTGAGGTTTGTGAACAGGAGTGATTTTAGGAGGAAAGAGAGGAATTTGAATTTGGTGGGAGTAGTGGTGCCGAAATGGGATTCTTCTCAACCATTCGGTTGCCTTTGGAGCCTCTAGCCATTCGGTCATGTTTTCCCCTTTACTGAATTCTTTGAGGTATTTTGCCGAATCTATTTTTGCTACTCTCTCTCGAATTCTTCTCTTCTTCTCCACTTTTTTTTCCTCTAGCATCTATTTTTTTGCCATTTGCACTTTTTGTCAATTTCTGGTAAGTCAAGCGTCGCTTTATACTTTTCAGGTCTTTTTCTTTTCTATTCTCTTTTTGTCGAAAGATGTCAATTGCGGAAACCTCTCATTTTCTTTTCTCATTCCCCTCCCCTTTCAATAGTTTCTTGCATTTTTCTCTAACCCTTTTCAAATATTGAACTCTGTTCTTCGTCCTTCTCTTTTGGGATACTTGGCCGAATATTCTCTTGTTCTCTTAGTGGTATGATCGTATCGGCTTACAAAAGTCTTCTGACAAAAAGGGTAAGTGCTCATGGTTTTTCTTCTGGCTTCTCCTTAACGTTAAGGGCCCTTTCTTCTTCTAACATCATATGTTTTCTATCATTTTCAAATAGGAGTACTGTTGCCCCATTTGATCTCCATCATTCTTAATACTATCGGTTTTGACCCTAAAAGGGGGTGTAGGCCGATTACTTTTTCTCTTCAACTATTGACTTTGCGCTGTCGGTAAGTGAGGACTCATTTAGCTTAAACTATTTGTTTGAATGGGTGTTTGATAAGATCCGATTCTTATGCAGGGTTTCCCTAAGGCCTAGTGGATAATCTCTGGCAACGGAATAGGAGTGTGGCCTTTTGTTGATTGATCAAGGTAGGGGTTTAGAGTCTCTTTGATTAGTATAATAATGAAAAGATTTATTAAGTATTGGTCTTGTGCAAAAGGTGTAACACCCCTATCCTGTGTCCGTCACCGGATTAAGGTTAGGAGCGTTACCGGACAGATCGAAAATATTCATAGATAAAAACATACACTCAATTATCATTCTCAGACATAATGTCCCTTAAACGGGTCCTCGAGACCTTTATCATCTTAGAAGTCGAGTCGGGACTAAACTGAAACACATATGAAATGTCGTAAAAATTTTAAACTTTTCTAAACTACAGGGGAGACACGCCCGTGGGAGGAGATTATATGCCCTCCACGGCTTCTAGACACCCCCGTGTGTCTCTTCGTGCCTATATACTGACTTGGTCCCCACGGCCACCAAGCACGGCCGTGTGTCCTGACCGTGGTCCTATACTGACTTCCCTACGTCGACCATAAGACACGCCCGTGCCAAGGCCATGTTATTTTTAGGCTACATTCTGCCAACTTTCCCACGGTCTTAGGCACGCCCGTGTGCCACAACCGTGTTACATTATGGGCTATTCACAAGGCCAAAATGCCACCCACAAGGGTCAAACCTATAAGCAACATATATCATCCCATTTTATTCACATATAACCATTTAAAACATGCCAAATAGCCATCCCAAATCATGCATATTTGATAACTAAGGAGAATCACACATTAATACATTCAAAATCGACTCCAAACATAACAATTTGCATGACCAAAACACAATTATGCTCAAACATCATTCACCTATAAACTTACCATTTCAAAACCATTTCCATATCTACTAATCATACCAAAACAACTTCACATATCTTACTTCTTTAAGCATATATCAAACATATCTAGCCAAATCACATGGCTAAGTTCACTTTACAAATTATACCAAGAATTAGCCTATACATGCCATATCTAGCTATATACATATCCAAGGTGTACAATATGATATTAGTAGTGTGATGACAATCCTTGAAGGACCTGAGCCTTCAGTAGCTTTGACGACCTATAAAACAGATTAAACACACACACAGTGTAAGCTTTCCAAAAGCTTAGTAAGTCAATACACAAACAAACTTGATATGTAAAGCATGTAAACATATAATCACATTGGCGCATTTCTTCTACAAGGTAAATTTTTCACATTTATACATTGATTCATTTTCTTGGCCAAATTGCCACATTTATCAATTCAAGAATCATAGACAAGTTTTTCTTATATGCTTTCATGTGACATATTTCCAATCCATCATAGTAAAACACATAGTCAGTTACCTTATATACACATTTGGTGTATAATCAACGTACCTGAATCGGACATTCATTTACTTAATCTATCAAAGCTCGACTTTGTCGTTCGTATTTCAGACTTGCCCATTGAACCATAAGGAATCCAATAGGATACTTCAAAAGCTCGGAATAGTAATACAATTCCATCGTCTCAGACGAGGTCTTACATGTACTCAGATATCAATGCCACTGTCCCGGACAGGGTCTTACACGAATCAGAACGATGCCAACGTCCCAGACATGGTCTTACACGTAAAGATCATAATGATGCCAACGTTCCAGATGTGGTCTTATATGTAAAGCTTATATTGATGCCAATGTCCGAGACGTGGTTTTACACGTAATCAAATATCGATGCCACTGTCCCGGATAGGGTCTTACACGAATCTCAAATCAATGCCAACGTCCCATCTATTCCTAGGTTCGTACGGGATTTCTCGGACTTAGTTACTATATCGAACTTATCTCAGAATTCAAATACATACCATCACATAGATATTTATTATCCACAATAATCACGAGAACATTTACAATTTCATATAAATGCGTTTATTTGCATAGTGACTTACCTCGGATTCGGTTTATCAGAATAGAAACGGCTACTCGTTTACTTTCGATTTCCCGCGATCTAGGTCCGTTTTCTTTGGTTCTTGATCGAAACATATTCAGAATTAACCCTTTTATTTACTAACTCATTCAATTCAATCCAAGGACACACATTTAGGGCTATTTGCAAATTAACCTTTAAATTTGTACACTTTATCAATTTAGTCCATTTTTCTCAAAACATCAAATTCACAAAATCCACTTATACACAAGCTTGGCCGAATATATGCACATCACATACAAGCCCACAATTTTCATCAAATTTACAATTTAGTCCTCAATTTGCCATTTTCTCAATTCAGCCCTATTTATCTAAATTCATCAAAAATTCAAGAACAAAGTATGTTCATCAATTACATATCTATCATTTAACACCATAAAACATCACAAAACTCAACATAGCATCAATGGCATTTTATGCAAACATCATCATTTCATGAAATTGAGACATGGGTTTTAAAGCTCTTAAAGCAACGATTACAAAAACGTAAAAATTATCAAAAACCGAAACCAAATCATACCTTAATTTTGACTTGTAAGTGCCGAATGCCTAGCTCAATTTTTCTTTCTTTTTTTTTTGTGTTTTTCGGTGGTATATGCATGAATGAAATCCACTACTTTTTTCTTTTATTATAATATATCTATATAATATATGTAATATAACATTAACTTATAAAGATAACTTATATAAACAATATACATAAGTATGTTACCGTCCACTCACATATTTTTGGCTTAATTGTCACATAAGTCCTCACATTTATAAAGCCACAACACATAAGCACTTTAACATATAGCAACCAACTTTCACATTCAATGCAATTTCATCCTTTTGTCAAATTAAGCACACAGACGGACAAATTAGCTTGCAGAAATTTACGACATACTAAATCACATATCAATAGCACAGAATATAATATTAAAATATTATACAGACTCGGATTTGTGGTTTCGAAACCACTGTTCCGACTAGGGTATAAACCGGACTGTTACAAAAGGGGACTGATGGAGAAATGTGATGAATGTAGGTTGGTGCTCAAGAGTTTTTGCAAGTGTTCGCAAACAGGTGTGTACACGCCCTGATCTGACTGTAGCACGACAAAAGCCGAAAAGCCGGAAATACGACGATTGAGGCCACATTGGTGTGCAAACGCTCGTGTGGTGAACTGAGCCCATGAAACATGGGCGTTTAACTGTAGAGGCCACCATGAGTTATCTCATGGGCTTAGGCAGTTTTGGGCGACTTTGGGCCGAAATGGGCCGTGTGGGCCTAATGGGCTCGTGGGCCCTATACGGGTAAATCTCAAGGACATGTGGAAATTGTTAGACCCAACTGTGTTGTTCACATGGCTAAGGTCGTTTCTAGGCTTACCGGGCCACACGAGTATGTGGGCCCATTTGGACCGCATAATGGGCCTTGGGCCTATTCACGCTGTTGACTGTTAAGGTAAAATTACCGAAATACCCTTGTAGGGTAGAATTACCGAAATACCTCTGTAGGGTAAAATGACCGTAATGCCCCTGTAGGGTAAAATGACCATAATACCCCTGTAGGGTAAAATGACTGTAATGCCCCTGTAAGGTAAAATGACCATAATGCCCCTGTAGGGTAGAATTACTGAAATACCCCTGTAGGGTAGAATTATCGAAATACCCCTATAGGGTAAAATGACCGTAATACCCCTGTAGGGTAAAATGGCCGTAATGCCCCTGTAGGGTAAAATTTGTAACGTAAAGTGACCGTAATGCCCCTGTAAGGTAAAATGGCCGTAATGCCCCTGTAGGGTAAAATAACCATAATACCCCCATAAGGTAAAATGACCTTAATACCCCCATACGGTAAATGATCGAAATACCCCCGTAGGGTAAAATGACCATAATGCCCTGGAGGGTAAATGACTGATTTGTGCTATAATTTGATTGACTTAACTTTGAATGATATGACTGATTCTGAGCATGGCATACTGCATACACGACATACTGCATGGGGTTGGGATCTTGTATTGGAGGAAGTGATTGATATGTGAGGGTCGCACGGGTCGCATAAGACGACTGTGGACCCACAGATGGCTTTAAGCCGATTATGTGATTGGAAGCTCTACTGCATTATTGGTTAGTGCCGCAACCGGTGCTACATAAGGAGTGTAGGGATGGGTGGGTCGATTTAATCCCCACAGAAGTGTGGGGTTGGACAGGAGACATAATGCAGGGTTGGTATCGGTATTTATGCATTGCATATACTAATTTTGATATTGAAATGGGGTTAGGCCCAGATGGATGTGATATGTGACATTTGATATGGGCTAAGGCCCAGCCGAGGCTGATGGGGGCTAAGGCCCAATTGCCTGCAATCATCTTGAATGGGCTAAGGCTTACCTTTGTCATCATTACTATTAAAAGGCTTAGGCCTAGACTGATTCTGTTTCTGCATATTGACTGTTTCTTTAATAAGGGGATTACACACTGTGTTTTCATAAACTCACCCTGTTTTTAACCTTTCAGGTAATCCCCAGCGCTAGACGGTTCGGAGCTATGAGGGACTGGGAGAGGGCCACACAACTGCACATGTTTATTCTGTTTTGCTCATTTACTTAAGCACTTCGATTTTGATTTGGGTTGTAATAAGGCCTCTATAATTTCTGGATTTTAAATTTGGGATTTTATTGATTGTGATTTATATCTGCTAGAAGTAGAACACGGTTTCCAAAACAATAACATTTTCAAATGCTACGTTTCCGTAACTCAATTTTTAAATATCACGTTTTCATAAATTATTTGATTTAAATTAAGCTTTCGCAACAAATAAGGTTTTAAAGGTAATAACGTTTTAAAAGGGAATAACTTTTTAATAAACCACCATTGAAAATAAACAAACTCAAACTGAGGTTTTGTACAAGTTTTAAATGGCAAGAAGTTTTAAATTTTAGGAAGGGTTTTCAATGAAAACATGGTTTTTGAAAAACACTTCAATAGGACAAGCCAGATTAGGCTATAACATCTAGGCCGGGTTTTGGGGTGTTACACCGAGTTAGTTCAACCTGAGCCAATGACAGTCCGGTCTGTCTGGTCTTGCCACAAGTTGGACCTTCGGCCCATTTCATATACCATGCGCAATTCGACCAATTTTTTTGTCTCAATTTTGGGTTCTTGTGCCCAATTTTCGAACTCATGTCTAATTTTAAAGTTCAATTACCTATTGGGCCAATTGTTTGACTTGAAAATGAATTTCCAAAAATATCATATTAATTTTACTTAATCAAAATTAATATTCTCAAAAATCACTAAGATTTTCTAAAATTATTTTTTCAAGAAAATTATTTAATCAAATTCTCTAGTTGAACAATTCTCATGACGGCCTAATTTAATTCCACATCAAATAAATCGACTCCATTAAATTGTTTCCAAAGTCGTAGAATTTTCTTTTGTTTCAAATTCAATCCGATTGAGCTTTTGTTGAGTTAGTGGAATGACCAATTAGACTTATACAATTAGGCTCTAGTAGTTGCAATTATGTCGAAAAGCATCATTCCAATAATTCGTAATTACTTAATCATGGAGTCAGTCCACAATAAGTATCATGATTGAAAACTCCTTATTGTATACTCTTTACGGAAGCAATTCATCCAACAGTTTTGTCCAATGACCTCGTCATGTGTATGTTACCCTATATGATATCCTTGATTCCTTTGAGTTAAATCTATTCACTCAATACAATCCTATTTATCTCATTGTCACCATTGTGTATTCTTAACGATTAATATGATCGTTGTCAACAAATGACTGTGATAAATTACTAGTTTGAAAACAAGCAACCCGTGGCCATGTTCTATATTTATCAATCCACACAATGCCAATGAAAGGATATCATTAACTCTTTAATCGAGCTAAGAATTCCATTGTTTCTAGTAAAGTCATGCCATAAACAAGTCATGTCTAACATATTGGTTATGAGCTCGATCATCTTTAGAGCATAAGCCTCCACTTATATATCAAAGCACATAAGTTATATATGCATGGTCAATGACTAAGTCAGGATTTAGGTAAATCACACCTTGAACATCACAAGTGAATTAATTCACAAATGAATTCAGAATCAATTCAACTTGGGTCCAATCCAATGTATAATTCTCCCAATGAATACATCGATGTCTCTACCCATGGAGTCAACTGCTTCGACATCCAAGACTAACCATCTTCTCAATTGGAATTGTAGATAACATAATAATACTTTTAAGCATTTGAATCAAATGCTCACTTTAGCACTTTTATGGTATTACAGACTCGTTTAGATTATCTACTAAAGGAAGTTGCCTTTCTCACAATGTAAACGTTCTTATAATTCCTATATAAGTAACCTTAGGGTCAACGGGATTGTATGCAGACTTATACAAACAATTTTACTATTTAGTTTTAGTTTTAGTTTTCTTTTCTTTTCAGTTCGTTTAGTTGGAGCTTTTATATTTCGATGTGAAGACAATTGCGAGAGGAAATTACTTCGAGATCGTGCTTCAATATATTTATTCATGAGGATTCTCCTATCTTTTCTTTTCTTTTCTTTTATTTATCTTTCATTAATTTGGTTGATTAATCATGTATAAATTTTAGAATAGATTATTGTGCTTTATTTGTATTTTTCATGATTCGATTAATAAACTAATTTATTTGTTAAATGGTTCTTTTTTTTATCTTAAATTGGTTGTTTATTCAAGAGTTTTTAATATATTAATGAGTGACGCCCCTAATAGAATATTAAGACAGGTGAGACCGAAAGGGTGTCTTGTCGCGTAACATGCCAAATTTTAGTTTAAAAGAATGTAGAATTATTTCAAAGATGAGTAAATGGCCTAATGGTTAAATGAAAAATGAGGAGTCAGTGCAATTAGATCAAAGTCTCAAGTTCAATTCCCTTCCCTTGAAAAATAACTTAATTTTTGCTAAAATTTCACCTTCTCCTTATTTTGTGCAGCCCAAGCCTTGAACCCTAGGTATAAATAAATTTTTTCTTGTAGTTTTTAGCCTTTAAGTCAATTTTCCCTACCCTAGCCATTCACCCTTTTCCTCTCTCAGTTTTCTTCCCCTTTTCCATCACAGTACTGCCTATCAAGCCCTCTCTTCTTATCCTCCTTCCCTCCTTTGATAGTAAATGTTTGGTCGATTTCCTTATCTTTTCTGATGTTATTTTTCGTCAATTTTTCAGCTTTAGATTTTCTTTTTTTGCACTCAAAATTAGCCTCCTTTGCTGCTACAAAGTTTTCTATTGTCTCCCCTTAGCATCTCTCGGGTAAGTGACTTCTTTTTCCATTTTTCCATTCCTATTTTTTCGACAAAAGATTCTAATCGACCTCTGATCTATTATGTTATAGGAAAATTTGATATTAGTTGTTCAGCACTCAAATCTGATGAATCAGGAAACGTAAGTCCGGTTGTTTGCGGGTTAAGGCGTAGTTTCATCTTGATTATTAGGGAATGTGTTAGTTTTTTAAATTAAGGTTTTAAATGGATAGGTAACTACTAATTTTTTTTAGTATTTGATTGTGTTAGGCACTGTTTTAAATGCCCAAGACCAGCAGTGAAGTCGTTAGTCTTTTGCACACAAGTCTTACATTAAATCTGAGTAAGTAGTCCAGTCAATTTGGATCTAAAAGTTGGAATGGTAACACTGATTTGATTGAACCCTTATAGGATGTTTTAAGGCTGATCTGGCAGTGTCTTAACTCGATAAATATTTTATTTTAATTTAAGTTCATTTTAAGTCTAAAGAAGGAATTGCGGGTTTCGCAAGTAGTGCTACAATTGTGCAAAATTAAGGCGTGGGTTCTAACCTATAAATTTGAATGTTTAAATAATATTTTTAATGCTTAAAATGATGTTTGAGCTTGCTGGTCGAGCTTATATAAATGGCTAAATAAGTGGTTTTAAGGTGGCTGAATCAGATATGTTTTGAGCCCTAACTAGATGGCATGTTTTGCAAAATTGCATGAATGACCGAGTGTTTGTAATAATGGTATTGGTATGGAATAATATGTATAGATTAATGATATGGTGTATGCTTGTTGTATGTATGGCATGTAATAGAATGAAAATAAATATTGAATGCATGAAATGTACGTTGGGTGATATGCTATGAAATTTGCTGAATGAAAGTCTGTTTTACGAGAACTGGAAAATTTGCTGATAAATTGATAATGAAAGTGAATGATATTATGAGGGCATGTACAACATGCTATTGGAATGAGAATGTAATGGAAACATGTGTTTTGTTGAAAATTTGTATAACATATCGCATGTGCATGGGGGGGATTATGTGGATGATGGAGGAGTTCAGTGGAGTAATGGCGAAATTTTAAGTCCACATTTATGTTGCCAGTGCACTACATGGGAGTAATGAGGAGAATGTTTATATATATGGCATTTTATTTTAAATGATAGTATAGCTGAATTACGTATAATGGTGGTTTAACCACATCGAGCTCAACTCGTAATGTATGGAGTTTGGAAAACAAGTTCTTGGGAACTCGTGGTGTGTAGCGAATGGTTGGGGTAGGAAATCATTATGCATTATGTTATGTCCATGACTCTTTCGAATGATAATGTTTATGCTATGTTGTGTTACAATATTAATAATGGTGATTGATATGTGAAAGTTCTTTTTTATTAGACTCACACTGAGCTAGTTAGCTCACCCCATAGTTTCAACCATCTCAGGTAATGCTTGGGACAAGGATCGGACATAGCATGCAGACATACGAAGGACTTCGAACTTATAAATTATTTTGCTTAAGTTTTACCTAAATTTTTTGGTTTTTGGAATGTAAAGTTATTTAGACTGTGGTTGGGGTTTTATTCTGCTTTGGGGTTTTCATGCATGCATACTTGACACATTAAATTGATTTCATATGCGTATTTCAAAATTGGATGGAGCATGGTACTCGACTTAATGATTAATCAGTAATTAATTGAGTTTTCTGCAGTAACAAAAGATAACAAGGTTTTTATAAGAGCAATGATGAGCAATGTGTTTTCTAAACCATGCTAATGCTAATAACATGACTTAAGAATGGTTAATTTAATGAATGAATTGTTTTCCCAAAATAACAAAGGTAAATCGCAGTTCTTCTTCAAAGAGAGAATTATTAAGGTTTTCAATGAACGGTAGGGTAGCTTTTTCACATAAGGGACTAATGTGATCTTCATGACTCGACCATAACATCTTGGTTGGGTTTGGGAGGTTACATGTTGTGTGTAGCTTGTACCAAGTGGTGAGACCGGAAGGGTATCCGTTTACCTAGGAATAGACTGGAAAGGTAACTTAGGTGGTAATCCTTAGTGAAGATGAATCTGGAGGGTAGTCTTAGTTAAGGGTGATAAATAACTCAATCTAGGATAATTAATTAGTTAATGAGATAATTAGGGATTTAGTCGATCATAGGCTAGAGGCTCATATTGTCGACACTAGGAATAGGAAAGTTCATTAGGTTAATTTAGGTTACTTAATTTAATTAGTTTAATTCATATTTTAATTTGGATTTATACTACTAATTAGTGACTCGATTAGATTAGTAATTATTTTTTATAATTCACTTAATAATAGTTTCTCTAATCTGCAACCCCTTGGGTACGATTGTCGGAATACTTACCGGTGTTCCATTGTAACACAATACTATATTACAATTTGACCTATACACTTGCGAACACCACTGATTTAATTTATTATATTTTTGGTGTGATATTTTTACTATAAATGATAACACATTTATAGGTGGTCAAGTTGTTGGCGCCGTTGTCGAAGATTGCGACAATGGAGTTTTTTATTAGATTGATTACCATAAAACAATATTAATCAAAAGGCAAACGAGCTAGATAGTATTCTAACTTTTATCTAAATTTTTTTATTTTAGTGTGCAACAAAAATTATTACGATTATTTTTATTTTTATTATCTTGTTGATTATTTTTATTTTGAATTTTTTTATTTAGTTAATTAAATATTTTTATTTACCTTGTTGATCATCATATTTAATTATGAATATTGATTTTTATAGGTTGGTGTACGAACAATGAAACAACCAGTTTTTTAGTGGTGTCAAAAATAGTGGTTTTAGGATCACAATTCCGATGTGTCAGTCTGTAAATATTAATTATTTAATATTTACGAGGTCATTAGTATCATATTAAAATTTGGTTTAGAAATTTTGACATTTGTTTAGTTAATTAAAGAAAAATGACTAAATCGTAAACACTGCAAAAGTTCATCACAATTAGTTTTTAAGTGCTAGATTGATTTAAAAGTATTATTGCATGGATAGTGCATGAGTTAAATGAAAAAAATATGTATTTTATATTATTATTAATTAAACATATGTTATAATATTAAACAAAAAAAAAAGCCATTTTCATCTTCTTTCTTCCATCTTCATAGTATAACAGGAGCTTGGAAGGTTCATTCATTTAGCCCCTTGCATGTAAGCTTGTTTTTAATCTGTTTCTTGTAAATTTTATGTTTTTGTAATTGTTGTAACTTAATCTAGTTAGTTTAGGGACTCCTTTGTAATTTTTTCAAAGTTTAGAATATTTAACATTTTTGTTTGTGAAACTTTTTTTAATTGTTAATGTTTTGGTTTGAAGCTTGATGATAGTTTTGATTTAATTTGTAAATTAGTTTTAATGGTTTTAGTGTTTACAGATTTAATTGTTCAAATAGTGAAATTTCATGGAATTTTTGTGAATTGATGGTAATTATGGGCTGTAGAGAGACTCTAGAAAATTTGGTTAGTTTGGGTTTGGTTAAATGTGGTTAATTTGTAATTTTTGGGTTAAGGGACTAAATTGAATAATATATAAAAATTTGGGACAATTGTGAAAAATTATAAATAGGAAGAATTGGGTACTAAATTGAATATTATATGAAATTGAAGCTAATAAATTGAATTAAATTATTTTATAGATCAAGAACAAGTAGATAAGGGAAGAAAGGGAAAAGTTGTTGATTAGTCCTTGAACTTTTACTATATCTGCAATTTAGCCTAGGTAAGTTCATATGGTTTAGTTGAATATAAATTGAAATGTTATGTGGATATTGTATTGTGGTTGTTGGATATTTTAAGCATAATTGATGAGAGTCGATGAAGTAATTGATTATTATTAATACGATGATATACTGAGCCTGATGAACATAGGATATGATACAAATGGCATGCCAGTAGGTTTTTAATGCACGCAATACGAGTTTGACTTGTGATGAGATGGTGATTATTGATTCGTTACTATTCACATAATATATTGAAGTCCAACATTGGTTGCGGACTATCGTGGTATATTTACAGTGGTTCTAGTGTGTTACTAGTGGCGAATGTAAAGCTTTCGGGCTTGGCACTTGGTGCCCAGGTGTGTTCCAGAGGGATGTTAGCTTACGGGCTAGGCACTTGGTGCCTAGGTGTGTTCTCGGTTGGTTAAGCTCATTAGAGCGTTCTGGTGTGTTGTTCTGGATGGTTAACCACGTATTTGAATTTGTTATATAGTTTATCGGGTAGATTTTAAAAGGTTACAGGATTTGTAATTAATCTTGTAAATGGTTACATGGTTTTTTGATTGATTAACATGAGTTGTGTAATAGCCCGATTTAGGGCCTAGTCAGAATAGTGGTGCGAGACCACGAATTCGAGGTGAATTTATGAGTTTTAAAAGTTTATGCCATGTTTGCATGCTAGTACGAATGTTTCATGAAGCAATTTTATTAAATTGTGGTGGATTGGTCCAAAAGGACTAAATTGCAAAAGTTGCAAAATATGATTTTCTAGAAGCTTTTTGTATGAAATAGCTTTAGAATAGTTAAATAACAATTTTTCCAAAAATATAATTTTGGACAAAATTGGCCTTGAGATGGTGTAATAGAAATTTTTAAGAGGAAGGGCATTTTGGTCATTTGCCTAATAAGTGATTAAAATAGGAAAAAGATGAGAAAAATTCACTCATCTTCTTCCTTGTTGCTGCCGAAAAAGTGGAGACACCATAGCTAGGGTTTTTCATTTTTTCAAGCTTGCTAGTAAGTTCATCTTAGTCCTGTTTTTGATATTTTTTGTATTTTTGAAGTTCTCGTATTATGAATTAGCTATTTTTAGCTATTAAATGAGCTAAGATGCATGTTCAAAAATTTAGCCATGAATGACATGCATGCTGAATGATGTTTTATGGGAGTTTATGAGAGTTTGATGTTAGATAAACATCTTTTTCATAATGAATTTCATGAAAAATAATAGTATGGACCATTTTGTAAAAAAAGTTATAAAATTGGTCATACCTATTAGAAATAGAGAGAATTGATGATTGCTATAGTAGAGAAAATGATTCAGCTAAGCATGATGTTTAAGAAAGTTGCATGAAAATCATTTTAAGCCTAAGGGCAAAAGTGCAACTATGAGAAAGTATAGGGGCAAATTAGTAATTTTGCCAAAGTATGAGTTATGAGTCAATTTAGTCAATATGATTATTAAATGATCTATTTATGATTATAGATCAAGAAAAATGAATCCCGGATCGAAACCTAGGCAAGAACAAAGTCGAGGACTAAATTGCATAACTAGATACATTTTGTATATTGAGGTAACTTTGTATGAGTTCTAAGCTTTATGATTTTATCATTTAATTGCTTAGTATAATATACATTGTTATCATGAATGGTTTAATGTTATGTTAAACAAAGAAGTCAATAAGATTAAACAAGAGAAAGTCCCGATTGAAGATGAATTACCCGGGAGATACGGTCTATTACATGAGATAAGAAAGTCCGTATAAGACCAAGCCAAGGCATGGCATCGGCAATTAAGCAAGTTATCATGTAAGCTCAAGGACTCAAGCTTGGCATTGATCAAGTTATCATGTAAGCCCAAGGACTCAAGTTTGGCATTGATCAAGTTATCAAGCAAGTTATCATGTAAGTCCAAGGACTCAAGCTTGGTATTGAATAAGTTACCATGTAAGACCAAGGCAAGCTTGGCATTGATTCAAGAAGAGATCTTCCATATAAGTCCATATCTAGAGTATGGCATTGACATGAAGTACATGACAAGAGATCTAGTATTCTCGGTAATTCATAGAAATTTATCGGGCAAATGAGTAAGCTAAAATGTGAAAACAAGAATGTTAAGAAAGCATAGCTATTACCACATTGAAATTGAATATTATTCATGTTATGAATGATTTGTTTGAAGACATAATTATTATGTTTAAGTATGCTAATCAATGTGATCAAGTGATACAGGTACCTTATTACCTTACAAGTATGAGATTAGTAAGTACCATGAGACAAGTAAGAATCATGTATGAGTAAGTAAGCTTTATAGATGAGATAATGATACCATTCTTATGTCAAATGGTTTATCTGAAGCAAGTTTATTTATTATGTTATACATGCAAACTTACTAAGCTAAATGCTTACGTCTTTGATTGTTTCTTTCTATGTAGTCCCGCCGAGCTAATTTGTGGATCATTGGAGTCAGAGCTCGTAGCACACTATCGACCCTTACTTTGGTATAGCCAAATTATATTACTAAGTATGGCATGTATAGGAATCATTCATTTTGAGACCATGTTTTGTGTAATGCTATTGTATAGGCCATCAAGTTTTTATTCTTTTGTATATGGCTAAGTGGTTGGCCAAACTTGTTTAAGTTGTTTGTATATAGATATCAATGAAATACTTAGTATTATTCGTGAAAATATGTTATTAATGAATTGTATTGTTTTGAGTTGGGTTGATATTAATTTCGGGGAGGCAAATGGCTTGGTAAATAGCCTCTAGTTGCCTACACGGTTAAACACACGGGCGTGTATCTAGACCGTGTTAACCTTGTACCTTAATGTTTTAAATAAAGTTAGACCACGGTCATTTTACACGACCATGTGTAAGGACCGTGTAAAACACATGTTTAAAGCTTGGGCGTGTGCCCAGGCCGTGTGATTGAAGTCAGTAGCTTCACACGGTTGGTAGACACGGGCGTGTCAAGGCCGTGTGAATAATGTCAGTAACCTCCCACGGTGGTAGACATGGGCGTGTCTATGGGTACACGGGCGTGTCTCTAAGTAACATGGGCGTGTGAACCTTGCTTCCAAGTTGAGTGTTAGATGAAGTGTCCAAAAGAGTTCGGATAATTGTTAAAGGCCTCGTAGGCCCATAATATGCATGTTGTGATCAAGAAAGAAAAGTTTCAAGTTGGTTCAAAATTTTACAGCCCGTAAGTACATGTTTAAGTGAGTTTAAGCATGGTAATGCCTCGTAGCTAGTCCTAGCATCGGTCTCGGTTATAGGGTGTTACATTTAGTGGTACCAGAGCTATGGTTTAGTCGATTCTAGGACTAACGTAGCATGAGCACGAGTATAACTAGACATGCCGTACGTAAGAATGTTTTTATAATGATAGTGTGACGACTCCTGATGATTTGAATTATATTTATACATATAGTAATGGATCCCGATAGAGCTGTGGCGGATGATGTAGAAAGTAACGCACCAGCTTCCGCAGAAGGGACGGTGCCGAATGAGAATGAGAATAGACCCACTACGGTGAGTCAAGAAGGAGGAGAAAGGGCTAGAGAAGCCTTCCTCCACATGATGAATACATGGTATACAGAGTTCGTTCGGGCGAACTCGAATGCACAACCCCCTCCACCCCCGCCTGTTCCACAACTTGCTCCAGTAACCCCTCATGTAGTAGAGGTGGTAAGAGGAGATAAACCTCCAATTGATAAGATTAGGAAACATGGGGCAGAAGAATTTCGAGCTAAAAGAGATGATGATCCAGAGAAGGCTAAATTCTGGTTAGAAAATACCATCAGGGTATTCAATGAATTGTCATGCACACCTGAAGAATGCATGAAGTGAAACACCCCAAACCCGGCCCACGAGCCTTGACCGGATCTTGTATGTTCCTCGATGTGAAACGGTTCAAAATTCTTTTGTTACTTTGGAAAAGCTGTGTGTTTTGAAAGAAAGATTATTTTTGGGTTGGGCTCGAGTTGAAAACAAGTTTATCTTATATTGAAAACCCCTTTATTTTAGGTGACAAAACATTTAGAGTTTATTTTAAATTAAATTTACTTAATCTTTAGTTGATAAAAAATTCGTAACATAATAAATTCAAATAAAAATCATGCATTAAACAGTTAATATTATGGCCTTATTACAACCGAAAACAATACTAAAATGAATCCCAGTACTTAAAATGTAAAAGTCCAAAGTTTAATAAACTTTAAGCTGAGCATGGCCACCACTAAGCTCCTGCCGACCCGGTCCATCACTGATCGTCACCTGAAAAATGTTCCCACAACGGGGTGAGTCAACAGACTCAATGTGTAACCACAACACTAAGTCCTAACAAATTCAGGCATATCAAGTCATACGTGTACATATAACATTTAAATAATATGATGCAAACCCGAACCCAAACCTAGGTACCATCTGCTACACATCACCCGTACCAACCTGCACACCGTGGGGACTACTAAGTCAACCCTCCATCCGCTACACACCATCAAAGGCAGTCGCTGCAGTCTACGTGCTCATTGCCCTTATAAATATTGTGGCATAGCCACCAGATAATATTTTGTGTCATGAACACTACATTCAGATAATGTGACCGAGGTCACCACATTCAGATATCGTGACATAAGTCACCACATTCACTTCCCCATTCATAATATCC
Organism: Gossypium bickii; assembly: GCA_025503065.1. Taxonomy (NCBI): domain Eukaryota; kingdom Viridiplantae; phylum Streptophyta; class Magnoliopsida; order Malvales; family Malvaceae; genus Gossypium; species Gossypium bickii. The sequence goes on from CP106711.1 coordinate 90,463,823, forward strand.
CATATGCCCCATATATCATTCATATCATGAAATCTCATGCCATAGGCCTTATTTCACATTCTTATCATTATTTACACATGTACCATATTTCACTATTCATAGCACTTTTTAACTTAAGTTTAAAAGTAACGTACCTGGGTACTTGTACCATTGCATGGTACCTTAGCCATGTTCTTATACTTTCATATTAACACATATAATAAATTAGAGCCATAAATCTATTAAGATTCAGTGTGGGGTACACACCTGATTCACTTAGCGAGTTTATTGAAATCCCCAAAAATCTGATCTACTGCTTTAGATCTCAAGTTCCTTGTTGCCGATTTGATTACTAGTCAAATCCCAAAAACTTGTAGTCTTCCTCCATTGCAATCGGCTAACATTTAATCATTTGACTTGGTTAGTTTTTAGCTTTTGAATAAGTAGGAAATAGATCCAAGTTGCTAAATAGGCCTTGGCCGCATGGGTAGATACACTTACCTTTGCGAATCTAAAATCCCGAAAACACCACTTGGCTATAGAGATGTCGACAGCCCTATACACATATGTTAAATCTGATCTATCATTAAAACACAATAAGATGTCCTATGGCTGAATATCACTTGTGGTTTACCTTATATTTTAGAAACCCTGAAAGATCCCTTCTCTCTTGTAGTCGACAACAATAGACAAATCCTGGAAGATCTTCCAAGTTTCGGCCAAGAACCATATTGTGATTAGGGTGTTGATTTCAACAGTCAGAGAAGAAAAGAATAAATTGACATCCAAGAGATTTCTTACTAAAGAAGAAAAACCAACCGCAAATGATCCACCACCTTCACAAAATTGACAAAGAGCTTGACAGGAGAAATCGATTCAGAGAGTGCCAAAGAAGTGGGCTTTCGGCTTCTAGATCTCAAAATTAAGATGATGTTTCGGCACTTTTAATGGTAAAAAGAGAATGAGAAGAGAATGGGAGCTACAAGGGTTCGGCTAAGGTTCTCAATGGTAATGGAATATTCGACCTTATAAGGAAAAAGGGTACAAGAATTAATGTTTGAAAGAAGAAAAGAAGAGGAGGAGAAAGTAGATGAATTTCGGCTCAAAGAGAAAGATAATAAAAAGAATGAAATTCGCCACTTACTCCCCTTTAGCATGACCGATTGCCTCATTTACTCCCCTCCCTAGAATTCGGCTAACACTCAAACATTAGCTCATTCCTTGTTTTTCTCCTATTTTATCCCTTCTTCAATTATTCAAAATAATTAAAAATAAATCCTCAATTATCATCAGCTTTAGCCGAAATTTTCAAGGGAATTGGACCTCATCTTAAACTCCTTCCCCAGTCTCCCTTTGCCGTCCATCACCTCCTTTTGTGCCGCAAAAATAAAAGCCTTTATTTGCTTCCCATGCGACTCGAACACAAGCCCTTTCCCCTTAGCATATGGCGTCACACACTAGGGCCCTAAGTGGCGCCTTGTAGCCACATTACCAAGCCCAATTTCATGTCATATTTCCTCTATAACTTTTCTTAAGGCCACCTTGCTTTAGTTCCCTCTTTTAAACTTTAAAAATCGAGTAATCTCTAAAGTGCTCACCTACGCACTAAGGTTCACAAAATTCATAATGCACATTCACAACACACACAAGCATGCTATTTCATATAACTTAGTATTAGTGCATAAGCTATAATCCAGGATATTACATGAAGTGTGTAATCTCTCTTTTAAGAGATTCAGCTTATCAATGGTGGAACACCCTTGTGTCGGTAGTACCGAGGGAAAGGGTAACATGGGAATTCTTCCAAGAAGAGTTCAAGAAAAAGTATATCAGTCAAAGGTTTGTAGATCAGAAGAGGAAGGAATTCCTAGAGCTGAAGCAAGGTAAAATGTCAGTGACTGATTACAAGCGAGAGTTTGTACAACTCAGCAAATACGCTCGCGAGTGTGTGTCCACTGAGGCCATTATGAGTAAACAGTTTGAAGAAGGATTAAATGAGGACATCAAGTTGTTTGTTGCGGTACTTGAATTAAAGGAATTCGGTGTGTTAGGAGAAAGGGCTTGTAAAGCCGAAGAATTATTAAAAGAGAAGAAGAAGTCTGAAACTGAGTCTCGCGACTCTAGAAAGAGATAGTGGAATAAGTCATTCCAGTCTTGGTCCAAGAAGTCAAGAGATTTCCCTGCTCGATCAACTACTTCCACTGGATTTTCAAGGAAAGACAAGAGTAAACCGTATTCGGGGAACAAAGCACAGACGGCTTCAGTTGCAAGTGTTGGGAATTCTAGATTTGACAGACCTGAATGTCCATAGTGTGGCAGACATCATCTCGGAGAATGCCGAGCACATGAAAATGCATGTTTTAGATGTGGATCCCAAGACCATTTTATAAAAGATTGTCCAGAGATGATGAAAGAAGAGAGAACTCAGAACCCAAGATTCAGGAGTATGACTCGAGAAAGACCGTAGAGAAACCCGGGAAGTGGGACAAGTGGAAGAGGTAACCCCAAAGAACAGGCTGCAAGACCCGAGGGTAGAGTGCCTGTAAGAACTTATACCATTTGTGCTCGCGAAGAGGCATCTTCTCCTGATGTTATTACGGGTACCTTTTCTCTTTACAATACCAAAGTTATTGCTTTAATAGATCCCAGATCCACACACTCTTACATTTGTATGAAATTAGTATCCGGATTGAGTATGTCTATTGATACTACAGAATTTATGATTAAAGTGTCTAATCCTTTAGGCATGAGTGTGTTAGTTGATAAAGTTTGTAAAGATTGTCCACTAATGATTAGAGGTCATTGCTTTAAAGCAAATCTTATGTTGTTACCATTTGATGAATTTGACCTCATTCTTGGTATGGACTGGTTGACTACCCATAAGGTGATAGTTAATTGTGGGAAGAAATACATCGAGATGAGATGTGAGAATGAGGATACTCTTCATGTAGAATCAGATGAACCAGGTGGATCACCGGTAATGATTTCTCATATGATGGCACAGAGATACATAAGAAAAGGGTATGAAGCCTATCTGGCCTTTGTGATGAATGACAAAGAAACAAAGCTAAAGATTGAGTCAGTACTGATAGTATGTGAGTACGTGGATGTTTTTCCCGAGGAATTACCAAGACTGCCACCAGTTAGAGAGGTTGAGTTCAGCATTGAGCTAGCTCCCGGTACCGTACCTATATCCATTACTCCTTACAGAATGGCTCCAACAGAGTTGAAAGAACTGAAGACACAGTTGCAAGAGTTGACAGACAAAGGTTTTACAAGATCAAGTTGTTCACCATAGGGTGGTCCGATTTTGTTTGTGCAAAAGAAAGATGGCACCATGAGATTATGCATCAATTACCGTCAGCTTAATAAAGTGACAGTAAAAAACAAGTATCCATTGCCTAGGATCGACGATTTGTTCGATCAATTGAAAGGAGCTGCTGTGTTCTCCAAAATAGACTTGAGATCGGGGTACTACCAGCTGAGAGTGAAAGATTTAGATGTATCCGAGACTGCTTTTCGAACAAGGTATGGGCATTATGAATTTTTAGTCATGCCCTTTGGGTTGACAATGCACCTGCGGTATTCATGGATTTAATGAACCGCATTTTTAGGTCGTATCTCAACAAGTTTGTAGTTGTTTTTATTGACGACATACTGATTTATTCTCGGGACGAGAATAAGCATACTGAGCACCTACGGATAGTTTTACAGACTCTTCGAGAAAATCAGTTGTATGCCAAGTTCTGCAAAAGTGAAATTTGGCTCAAGGAAGTGGGATTCCTTGGACATATTGTCTCTAGAGATGGAGTCCGAGTAGATCCCAGTAAAGTCTCGGCCATAATGGACTGGAAGCCACCGAAGAACATCTTTGAGATTAGAAGTTTTTACAGGCCCTGGCATTATATTACGAGATGATTTGTCAAGGGGTTTTCCATGATTGCAACTCCTATGACTAAATTATTCTACGAAAAAGCGTGAAGTTTGAGTGGGCGAGAAAGATGCCAACAAAGTTTTGAAAAGCGAAGACAATGTTGATGAGAATTCATAATTTCTGATGATGCATCCTTAAATGGATTAGGCTGTGTACTCATATAAGAAGGCAAGGTGATTGCTTATGCCTCCAGACAGTTGAAGCCTCATGAGAAAAATTATCCGATGCATGATTTAGAGTTGGCTGCCATAGTCTTCGCTTTGAAGATTTGGAGACACCATTTATATGGTGAAAAATGTCAGATTTTTACTGATCATAAAAGTCTGAAGTATTTGATAACGCAGAAAGAGCTGAACTTAAGACAACAGAGATGGTTAGAATTGATAAAAGATTATGAGTTGGTCATCGATTACCATCCAGGAAAGACGAATGTGGTCGCCGATGCTTTGAGCAGGAAGTCCCTTTTTGCTTCAAGAGCATTGAATTCAAGAATGATTTTATTCTACGATGGTTCTATTTTAGCTGAGTTGAGAGCTAGACCAATGTTTCTTCAAAAGATCTTAAAGGCTTAGAAAGAAGATAGTGAAGTGCAATTCAAGAAAGCTCAGTGCGAGTCAGATGCTGAATCCGACTTTCGGACTAATTCTGATGGATACTTGATGTTTAGAGACAATCTCTGTACCGAGAAAAGAGGAGCTTATTCAGAGAATTTTACATGAAGCACATAATGGATGTTTATCTGTACATCTGGGTAGTACTAAGATGCATAATGATTTGAAGCAACGATTTTATTGGCCGAAAATGAAGAAGGACATTTCAGAGTTTGTTTCCAAGTGCATGATTTGCCAGCAAGTAAAGGCTGAACATCATGTACCTTCTGGTTTACTTCAGCCCATCTTAGTTCTCGAGTGGAAATGGGACCGTATTACTATGGATTTTGTAACAGGTTTATCGATGTCACCAAGCAAGAAAGATGCTATATGGGTTGTAGCTGATAGACTCACTAAGTCAGCCCATTTTATACCCGTACGAGTGGATTACTCACTTGACAAGTTGGCAAACTTGTATGTTTTGGAAATAGTAAGGCTTCACGGAATTCCCTTATCGATCATATCGAATAGAGATCCGAGATTCACATCCAGATTCTAGAAGAAGCTGCAGGAAGCCTTGGGTACAAAGTTAAACTTTAGCACGACTTTTCATCTTCAAACTGACGAACAGTCAGAAAGAGTAATTCAAATACTAGAGGGCATGCTCCGGTGTTGTGTTCTTGAATTTCAAGGCAGTTGGGAAAAGTTTCTCCCATTAATAGAATTTTCCTACAATAATAGCTTTCAGTCGAGCTTAAAGATGGTGCCTTATGAGGCTCTATATGGGCGTAAGTACAGAACGCCTTTATTTTGGACTGAACCAAATTCACGGGGTTGATTTGGTTAGAGAAGCTAAAGAGAAAGTTAAAGTGATACGAGAATGTTTGAAAGCTGCATCAGATAGACAGAAATCCTATTCGGATTTAAAAAGAAAAGAGATAGAGTATCAAGTCGAGGATAAAGTTTTCTTGAAAGTGTCACCATGGAGAAAAGTCCTTAGATTTGGTTGGAAAGGCAAGTTGAGCCCACATTTCATTGGACCTTATGAGATTATTGAGAGAGTTGGGCCGGTAGCTTATCGTTTGGCTTTGCCATCAGAATTAGAAAAGATACATGATGTGTTTCACGTGTCAATGTTGCAACGCTACAGATTAGACCCTTCACATGTGATTACCCCATCAGAGACAGAGATTAATCCCGACGTGACTTACAGTGAAGAGCCAGTCAATATTTTGGCTTGGGAAGTCAAGCAATTGAGAAATAAAAATATTGCCTTAATGAAAGTATTGTGGCAAAGACAAGGGATAGAGGAAGCTACGTGGGAAACAGAAGAGAATATGAGAAACCAATATCCAAACCTTTTTGCTGGTAAGATTTTCGAGGACGAAAATCCCTAAGTGGGGGAGAATTGTAACAGCCTAGTTTAGGGCCTAGTCAGAATAGTGGTGCGAGACCACGAATTCGAGGTGAATTTATGAGTTTTAAAAGTTTATGCCATGTTTGCATGCTAGTATGAATATTTCATGAAGCAATTTTATTAAATTGTGGTGGATTGGTCCAAAAGGACTAAATTGCAAAAGTTGCAAAATATGATTTTCTAGAAGCTTTTTGTATGAAATAGCTTTAGAATAGTAATTAGAAGTCCTTAAATATCAATTTTTCCAAAAATATAATTTTGGACAAAATTGGCCTTGAGATGGTGTAATAGAAATTTTTAAGAGGAAGGGCATTTTGGTCATTTGCCTAATAAGTGATTAAAATAGGAAAAAGATGAGAAAAATTCACTCATCTTCTTCCTTGTTGCTGCCGAAAAAGTGGAGACACCATAGCTAGGGTTTTTCATTTTTTCAAGCTTGCTAGTAAGTTCATCTTAGTCCTGTTTTTGATATTTTTTGTATTTTTGAAGTTCTCGTATTATGAATTAGCTATTTTTAGCTATTAAATGAGCTAAGATGCATGTTCAAAAATTTAGCCATGAATGACATGCATGTTGAATGATGTTTTATGGGAGTTTATGAGAGTTTGATGTTAGATAAACATCTTTTTCTTAATGAATTTCATGAAAAATGATAGTATGGACCATTTTGTAAAAAAAGTTATAAAATTGGTCATACCTATTAGAAATAGAGAGAATTGATGATTGCTATAGTAGAGAAAATGATTCAGCTAAGCATGATGTTTAAGAAAGTTGCATGAAAATCATTTTAAGCATAAGGGCAAAAGTGTAAATATGAGAAAGTATAGGGGCAAATTAGTAATTTTGCCAAAGTATGAGTTATGAGTCAATTTAGTCAATATGATTATTAAATGATCTATTTATGATTATAGATCAAGAAAAACAAAGCCCGAATCGAAACCTAGGCAAGAACAAAGTCGAGGACTAAATTGCATAACTAGATACATTTTGTATATTAAGGTAAGTTTGTATGAGTTCTAAGCTTTATGATTTTATCATTTAATTGCTTAGTATAATATACATTGTTATCATGAATGGTTTAATGTTATGTTAAACAAAGAAGTCAATAAGATTAAACAAGAGAAAGTCTCGATTAAAGCTGAATTACCCGGGAGATACGGTCTATTACATGAGATAAGAAAGTCCGTATAAGACCAAGCCAAGGCATGGCATCGGCAATTAAGCAAGTTATCATGTAAGCCCAAGGACTCAAGCTTGGCATTGATCAAGTTATCAAGCAAGTTATCATGTAAGCCTAAGGACTCAAGCTTGGCATTGATCAAGTTATCAAGCAAGTTATCATGTAAGTCCAAGGACTCAAGCTTGGCATTGAATAAGTTACCATGTAAGACCAAGGCAAGCTTGGCATTGATTCAAGAAGAGATCTTCCATATAAATCAATATCTAGAGTATGGCATTGACATGAAGTACATGACAAGAGATCTAGTATTCTCGGTAATTCATAGAAATTCATCGGACAAATGAGTAAGCTAAAATGTGAAAACAAGAATGTTAATAAAGTATAGCTATTACCACATTGAAATTGAATATTATTCATGTTATGAGTGATTTGTTAGAAGACGTAATTATTATGTTTAAGTATGCTGATCAATGTGATCAAGTGATACAGGTACCTTATTACCTTACAAGTATGAGATTAGTAAGTACCATGAGACAAGTAAGAATCATGTATGAGTAACTAAGCTTTATAGATGAGATAATGATACCATTCTTATGTCAAATGGTTTATCTGAAGCAATTTTATTTATTATGTGTTTATACATGTAAACTTACTAAGTTAAATGCTTACGTCTTTGATTGTTTCTTTCTATGTAGTCCCGCCGAGCTAATTTGTGGATCATTAGAGTCAGAGCTCGTAGCACACTATCGACCCTTACTTTGGTATAGCCAAATTATATTACTAAGTATGGCATGTATAGGGATCATTCATTTTGAAAACATGTTTTGTGTAATGCCATTGTATGGGCCATCAAGTTTTTATTCTTTTGTATATGGCTAAGTGGTGGGCCAAACTTGTTTAAGTTGTTTGTATATAGATATCAATGAAATACGTAGTATTATTCATGAAAATATGTTATTAACGAATTGTATTGTTTTGAGTTGGGTTGATATTAATTTCAGGGAGGCAAATGGCTTGGTAAATAGCCTCTAGTTGCCTACACGGTTAAATACACAGGCGTGTGTCTAGACCGTGTTAACCCTGTACCTTAATGTTTTAAATAAAGTTAGACCACGGTCATTTTACACGGCCGTGTGTAAGGACCTTGTAAGACACATGTTCAAAGCATGGGCGTGTGCCCAGGCCGTATGGTTGAAGTCAGTAGCTTCACACGGTTGGTAGACACGGGCGTGTCAAGGCCGTGTGAATAAAGTCAGTAACCTCCCACGGTGGTAGACATGGGCTTGTCTATGGGTACACGGGCGTGTCTCTAAGTAACATGGGCGTGTGAACCCTACTTCCAAGTTGAGTGTTAGATGAAGTGTCCGAAAGAGTTCAAATAATTGTTAAAGGCCTCGTAGGCCCATAATATGCATGTTATGATCAAGAAAGAAAAGTTTTATGTTGGTTCAAAATTTTACAGCCCGTAAGTACATGTTTAAGTGAGTTCAAGCATGGTAATGCCTCGTATCTAGTCCTAGCATCGGTCTCGGGTATACGGTGTTACAAGTTGATATTGGATGATCTTGTATAACTGAAAAGATTATTCATTATGTGTATTGATATAAAGGCTCACCTGTTGAATGGTTGTGATTGACATGATTATTGTTTATTAACTGTTGTTGTGTGATTTATATGTTTTTACGGTAAGTTTATCATTTTAACTGTTGAACTTACTAAGCCCTAGTAAAACTTACTTGTGTCATTTCTTCTATTTCTTTGTAGATTACATTTCGTGGAATCGGGTGATCTGATCAACTCGAAGAATCACACTATCCGAATATCTGTTGGTAGTTTTTGATATGTTTATCTTTAAGTTATATGGCATGAAATAAATGTGTTTGTATATGTTTGGATACTTTATATGTTACATTTTAGCTTGGAATAAAGTTTTTTAAACTTGTTTATATATGTGCCAATGGCTTTGATATGTATATGTTCTTGTGAACTTGTTTTTGCCTATGTGGCATAAGTCTTATGGAAGTGCTTCAAATATGGTATATTGGGTGTGAATGGATTGAATGAAATGGTAGATTTGGCTTGAGTTATTATCGGTACTTGATAACTTTGAATGCAAACTAGTTTTGTATGAAATGTGAATTTGTTTTGGTAATTGATTTGTGGTGTTAATGAGGGCACATAGGTTAGGCACTTAAGTTGCATGATCTGATATGTTTTAAGTTTGTTTGAATGTGCTTTTAAGGTTTGGAAATGATGGATTTTGGTATAACTTGGCAACTAAGTTTTTGATGAATATTTGTCTTGTTTTGTAAGCTTTTTAAGGTGCACACGACCTGGGACACGGGCTGTCACATGGCCGTGTGCCACACACGACTGTGTGTCTTCTTAAATTTTGGTGCAGGTTTAACTCACACGATTGGGAGAGATAGCCGTGTGACCTCACTTCGAATACTCACACAATTTAGGACACGACCTACGAAACGACCGTGTGACCCTATTTCGAATTGTACACGGTTTGGCTATATGGCCATGTTCCTGAGGCACACGGTCTAGGCTCTATCACATGGGCATGTGACCCTTATTTTCAAAATTTTCTATTTTGTTTCAAATTAGTCCCTGATTGTTCCTACACTATTTTTATGGCTTTGTAGGCTTAATTTAAGGTTTATTGATGTTAATTGTTTTTATATGTGACATAATACTCTGTAACCCTAATTTGGCAATGGAGACGGGTTAGGGGTGTTACAAACAATCCAAATTGAATTGGTTGTACGGAGATTCAATAAACCAATGGAGTTATGACTACAAAGACGAGCAGTCTAAAGGTTTGAATGAACTCCCACATAAGCCTAGCAAGTATACGTACGAGAGGGATAGAGATTTGAAGAAACTGTAGGATGAAGAAGAAGTATACGAACAATAGGAGATTATGGAGAACCAAAGATCAATTATGCTAGAGCTTTACCAACAAAGAAATGAATTAGTAACTTCGTTCGAACAGATAGATAAATGACAATTAAGGACATCCGAGTACCTAGCGAAAACTCGTTGTGATTCGTATGACTATGCGTCCAAATAAGAAAGTCGCGAGTGAGAATTCCAAGCTAAATCAAAGCAAATCCAACAATTGGATCAATTAGAGGAATTTTTTTGACAAAAATCCCAAGCAAGAAATCCATTGGAAGAGGTCATACGTGATGTCTCCAATTCCAGTCTGAAGGTTCAATGTATTACCGACAACAATACAGAATTAAATGTTGAAAGTTCACAAGAGTTTGGAATTGGAGACAAGTAAGGTAACATCCCAAAAATTAGGGGTTTGTAACATTTGTGTAATTGCATGTTGTGCTTGCTTTACGGGTTGTTTAAGGGTGTTTAGGGGCTCCAGGGAGGCCTAGGGTCGAGTTCGAGCCCTGGTAAAATTTTGGTTTTTGGGCACTTTAGTAGAGAGGACTGTTGGAAGCAGAACTTGTATTTAGTAGAGTGTGTTTGTTCAACACAAGTGAGCATTTGGCAAGGTGGTTGTGGCGTCATTATGGGAGTATGGTGGGATGAGGTTCGAATCCCACATGTGGCAAAACAAAGGTTTTATCTTGTGCTAAGTAGGTGGAAGAAGTAGAGTTCAGTTAGAACTCTGCAAGGAAGAGTGGAGACTCAGTCAAATCATTTGAATGGGTGGAGGAGAGAAATTCAAGGAGAATATCGTGGAGTGAATCAAGGAGTGGGGAGTGTGGAAGAGTTGTGCCGTGAATGGGGACTCAATCTAGGCATTTTGGCTAGGGGAAAAGTTGAGCATTTTGGGTAGAGTGTATAGCCGAAATCTCATTTTGGCTTTCTTGCATTTTTCAGTTTTTGTTGTTTTTCGTTGGGAGCATTTCGGGTTAACTTTTCTTTGCAATTTTCTGCTTACCGAATTCCTTTTCTCCTTCTCTATTTCTTTTCTACTCTTTTTCTCCATAAGCCGAATCTCATCTCTTCTTCAATTTGAATCTTTTCCTCTTTTCTTTTGCTAATAACCGAACACTTAGTAGCCTGACGCTTGGTGTTCTTTTGTCTGCCGAATCTACCTTGTCTATTCGGTTCTTCTGTGATCACGAGGTAATGTTTCTTTTCCTTTATTTCTTTTCTTCTTCTTTCTCTTTTCTCTTTACTAAAGCCGAAATCTCACCCTTTTGACAAGGCCGAATCTGCTCACTCATTTCTATTTTGAATCCCTCTTGTTGTGGTGATAGCCGAATCCTCTAGGGTGCGAACTCGTATCTTGTTGATTCAAACTGCTTTGGGATCTCGTCTTCTTGTTGGTAAGTTGTGGACATGGCCGACTAGGGGTGATAGTTCTCTTATCTTGTTGAGTTTGTTAGGCCGAAAGGCCGTTTCTCTATTTATTATCTTGAATAACTTTCTAAAATGATCTTTTTGTTAGGGACGTAGATCTTTGATCAGTAGGAGGTGGACCGAATACTTTCCATAGGGGGGAGTCTGTTATTCGTTGGTAAGCTAAGTCAATAATTTTAAGTATGCAAAGTTTGGGATTTGCGAATGGGAAGACTAACTGATAGCCAATCATTATTCTTAGGTGCTTCGAAGAGTAACGTGATCCGTAATTCGTAACAGGTGTGTAATCTCACATCAATCTTGATGAATGCATGTGTTGCTCTATGAATCGACCAAAAGCCGAAAAGCCAGAAAACCGGCAACCGTGACCACTCGAGCGTGCAAGCGCTCATGTTGGTAAACTGAGACACGAATGGTGGTGGTAGATTGTGGGGAGTGTCACGAGCACTCTCACGAAACTAAGGCTGTAACAGGCCTGATCGAACTGAAACGGGCTAAATGGGCCTAATGGGCTAACGGGCCCACATGGGCAAAATCGATGGGGATATACTGAACGATTGATGCGACTGCAAAGTCTGCGAAACTAAAACCGAATATGTGTCAAATGGGCCACGCTCGGCCTGATTGGGCCTGAAATGGATTTCAGGTCCAAGTGTACCGTAGAGACCCAAAAAGGGGTCCCGAGTCGCTCGAGGTGACAATAGGCCTCCGGAAAGGCCAGTAAATGACTAAATTATCAAAATACACTTGATGGGTGTGTTACCTAAATACCCTTGATGGGTGCGCTACCGAAATACCTTTAATGGGCAAATTACCGAAATACCCTTAACGGGTAAAATTACTAAAGTACCTCTGGAGGGTAAATTACCAAAATACCCTTAAAGGGGTGAAAAAGTTCGTTATACCTTAGACTATGGTTGAATATTGTGTATATGATTTTGGTTACATTTTTATACGTTGATACATTGCATTCAATAACTTGTTGCAAGGGTTGGGTTTGATGATCGGAGGAAGTGTAGCTTGGTGGCTCTGCCACATATTATATTTTTGGTGGCATATACTATTATTTTTGGTGGCTCAGCCACAAATATCGTGATTAGCAGCTTGTCTGCAAAATTGGTGTGATTCGCGGGGTGGGTTTCAGGTGACGATTGGTTGGTACGGGGGTGTGATTGGTTGGATTGGGTTGGGCTGCATTTCATTATTGCATTACCATGATTATAGGGCTTAGGCCCAGTTTGATACCGTAAGGGCTCAGGCATAGATAATGACTATTTAGGGGATTACACACTGAGTTCTCGTAACTCACCCCCTTTATTTTAACCCTGTAGGTAATCCCCAGCGTTAGAGGATTTGGAGCTACGGAGGACTCGGTGATGGCCATACACTAGAGCACTTTTCACGAAAATTAGTAAATCCGTTTCACTTTATTTTACGATTATTTAATTTGGGGATAATATTATGTAAGAAGGCCATTGGATTTTATTTTCCTTTTAAACTTTTATTTAAGCTATTTTAAAATTATTAATGATTAAACTCTGGGTTTTCTTAAGACGATAATAATCGTTTTTTTTCAAAATAACACGTTTCCACAATTTCTTAATTAAACTTCAATAATAAACAAAGTTTTCTAAAATAATAATAACATTTTTACAAGAAAACAATTTTGGTAAATCTGAATTTCACAAACAACAAAGTTCAGAGTTTCAAAAAGATTACGAAGTTTTTAGCGAACGCGTAGCTTTTAAACAACCCTTTTATGTGACATGCTAGATCCGATCATAAAGTCTAGGCCGGGTTTGGGGTGTCACAAGTAAGAATTGAATATGACCGAAGAAGTCTCCAATCCAATTAAGATATATATAGAAGTAGAAGTAGTAGTAGTAGAGGTAGAGTTAGAACTGACCACTAACTTGGAGCTTAAAATGATTCTGAATTAAAGTGTAGACGAGTTGATACAATTTCAGGCCATAACCAAGGAGGTGCCAGCCGAAAAAATTGACAATTTCACCTCATTCTCATTTGATGATGAAGATAAAGGTTCAGCAACCAAAGCTTCTCGCAACATGGAAGGAAGAAAGCTTAAGCCAATAATACCCCAAAAAATAATTTGGGGTTGGCTCGGATTTGGCACCAGGTGCCTCGTGATGTGGATGTTGCACTGGTTGAAGATAAAGCGATATCATTGGAATCGATCGATGATATTGATTTCTATCTCTTGATGGAAGAACAAAAGACGAAATTAAAGTTTCGAGGACCAGCTAGAAGTTATTCTTCGGGGGTGATACAAATCGTCCCAAATCCAAAAAAGGGCTTCCCATTTAATTTTCCTTTAATTTTAATTTGTAAGTAAGTATTTTAATTAGATAGCTTTAATTAAAGTATTTTTATTTATTTCAAATAGTTTCGAGTAAGTTTATCAGGTTTCGAGTGAAAATTGGGAACTAATCAGGTTAATTAGTGATTTATATTCTTAATTAGTTAGCTTAATTTCATCTAAAAATTGGTAAATAATATTTCAAAAAATAAAAATATTCTTTTAGAAAAATTAATTTTATGGTTTTAAATAATTTTGGGTTAAATCAGAATTTAAAAATAATTTAAAATGAGGGTTTAATTGGGTGATTTAAAATATTAATTAAATGGGATTAATTTAAAAAAATAATGGAAATGTGTAAGAGGTTTTATAGCAAATAAACCATATTTTCAGAATTTTGGAGGGAAAGGAGCAAAATAAGGGAAAATGGGGAGTGGCCTGATGGCAAATTCCCCACATTTTGAAAATTTGGTGGGGGTTTTCAGTTTTAAAAACTCTGTAACTACCTCACTTTTCGCACATTTTTTCACCCGAATTGAGAGCTTTTCTCTCTCTCTCTCTCTCTCTCTCTCTCTCTCTCTCACTTTTTTTGCTTGTTTTCTTAAATCAAATATTAGAGAATAGATCTAAACATTTTCTCTCCCAAAATTCTCTCTAAAATCTCTCGAATTAATTTTCAAAGCTGGGCAAAAAGTCATTCGAATTTCTTCAAGCATTTTGATTCAAACTTCCAAATCAATGATTTGAGTTCAATTGAAGGTAATCCTCATCTCTAAACTTGTTTTTAAGTTGATTTAAATCATTATTTGTTAATTAAAGTGATTATAATGGATTTTCAACTTTAATTTCTTCTTTCTAGAACTTGAGGATCAACAATGGTAGATCTTTAATTTTAAGTTGAAATCCAAATATTAATGGATGCCTAAGCTTAAAATAGGTCTAATAAGAGGTTTTTAATCTTAAACCAAAACATTAAACACGTTTTATGGATCAATTTTGAGAAATTCAAATTTGATCAAGAACATGGATGATTTTTCCGGAAAATTATGAAACGGATTAAATGATGAAATTAATAATTAGAATACATGTTATTGGACTATGAATGAAGGTTAGAAGTGGTTTGAGGTGCTAAAAAGGGAGTTTAGTTGAGGAATTCCATATTCCGGCTTAGTTGTGCAACATCGGTAAGATAGTTTAGAGCAATGATTTAGATTCATATACTTTATCAAATTCCGTGTTCCTTGTTGCTATTGTTAGTTTTTAATGCATATTTTGTCTCTGTTAAAGCTCCACATCAAGAATAGGAACATGCAAATCAGAATTGAAGCTCAAACTTGCTTGTTTGAACTTTGTTTTTTTTTTTTTGCTTAAAGAGCTATGTGTGGAGGTGAGTGATATTAAGGGAAATTTGGTAAATTGGCCTAATTATGTATTAAATTAAAGGTTTAATTGGTGTTATTAATGACTTAACTGCATATTGGATGGTTGGATTTGTAAAAATAGGTTTTATTTTATAAAAGAGCAAAATGGAAGTTGGTTTGGTAAGTTGTGTATTATGCTTTTAGCATGACTAAATTGTATGGAATAAATTGATATTTAGAGCATGAATTGTCTATTTATTGAACATTTGATAAAGGTGTTCTAATTGGTATATGAATATTGCGAAAATAATATTCACTATGCTTAATTTTATTGATGTTAAAATTGCTTAGCAACATGCTTTTACTTGCATTTTTACATCCTAAATTAAGTGATTAAACAACAAATTTTATGCCTTGTATGAATGATTATATTAGCAACATTGCATGGTGGCTCCACTGGATATAGTTGGCATGCCATAAGATTTGCGAGTACTCACCATTATTTGTGATATTGTAAGCATATGACTCTTGGTGGACTGATTTGTTTGGAGTAGATAAGGGAGTGTTGAGCTTGAGTCTCCACTCATCAGGTTATTTGAGGCGCTATAAGGGAGTGTGTGGCTTCAACCTGCTTAATTCGGAGGACTGTATTTGATTTGTAGGAGTTCAGAGATTCATTTATCCAATGTATGATCACATGTTTAATTATTGCCATCGATGTATTATGTCAATATAATTGATTGATTGTGCCAATATAATTGAATGTTTATGTGTTAAAAGATGACTTTACATGCCAAGGAAAGAAAAATGATTCTTAATTCTTGAAATAGCACGTGATGTTATGGTGAAATGTTAACAGTTGTGACTGAAAATTTAATGTTTAATTGCTTTGATTTATGCATGATTAGGTGCAAATTACTTGATGTTTTTACTATCATTCACTGAGCTTTTTAAGCTCACACCATCACAACTTGTGTAGAGAATTTTGGGGCATAAAGAGTCAAGAAGAGAGTGCAAGGGTGATCCAAGAATAAGGCTCGTTAGTGGTGATAAACCGTAAAAGTAACATATTTTAATCCCACATTTAGTATGCTTTTGGATGATTTATCCCTTGATTTGTAACACCCCAAACCCGGTCAACAAGCTACGACCGAATCCGGCATGTCACAGGGTAAAAATATTTTGAAGACACAAGCTGTAGGTTTAAATTTTGAAAAGAAACGCTGTATGGAACACTTATTCATTTTCAGTTTGAAAGAAAAACTCTTTTGAGGAAAAATCGTTTGTCGTTCCTTGTTTTGGAAAGCCGTTTGATTTTATGAAAACCCGAGTGAGTTTAAAATAATAAAGTTAAAAACCGTTTGTATCTGAACATAAAGAAGAACTTAATTTGGAGAAAGTCTGAGTTAGTTTGTTGACTTCATTTGTTTAGTATTACCCGATGGTAAAGTTTGAAAAATCCCGATAAGTTGTACAATTTTCGAAAACGTTGATTTTACAGGTTATTTGGGCATGCTATGTTATTTAACTTAAGCACAGTATAATAAAACTTGAAACAGATAATCAAAACCCAAAATACTAAAATTTAGCGGCCTTATTACAAATCCAAAACCAAATTTAAAAGTAAATCAACCCGAAATAGTAATTAAAATAAAACCCGGAAACATAACGCATGGCCACCTCGAGTCCACCCCGGCTCCACATCCGCGATCTATGCCTCATCTGCAAAATGTAAGGGAAGGGGTGAGTCATCGAGACTCAGTGCATAAATCCCCATCCCGATAATAACAAAGCACTTACACAATTCATAAGTCAATATGCAATTCATGCAAACCCAACCTAACCATCCGAACTCCTGTGTCTACCCCGTGTGGTCAAAACCACTGGTGGTCAAAACCACTGGTGACCGTAGTCACAAATCATATAAGTGTGGTCAAAACCACTGGTGACCGTAGTCACAATAATATGGGTAGGGCCAACCCACCGTGTGGTCAAAACCACTGATGACAATCCCGTAATCAATATGTGGGGCCAAACCACTGGGACGAGTCACAATAATCCATGTGTGGTCAAAACCACTGGTGACCGTAGTCACAAATAGCATATGTGTGGTCAAAACCACTGGTGGTCAAAAACCACTGAGACTTAGTCACAAATCATATGGAAAGCAGGGCCAACCCATTGTGTGGTCAAAACCACTGGTGACAGTCTAAATCAACCTTCCCCCTCCTCTCAACATACCCATCATCATGAACACATTCTCCGTAGCATATTAACATGTTTATAATGCAAATATCACATAGCATAGCATAAACAAATAGTATAAAAGCATATATCGATAGCCAATCAATAGGGAACTTACCCGGAGTCCACGCTCATACCCATAAGGGTAACACACCGATTTCAATAGCTATTTCGGCTTTTAACAGTAAACATAATTAGAAAATTAACTAATGAAGTGTGTAAGAGTTACACACCTGATGACTCGTAATACGACGCTCTTTACGTTGATAATGTCGTCAACTGACACTACCACGATCTGCCTATTCTCCTGCTTCGATGCTGGTCCACACCCAGGTGGCCAATCGCGAACAGCTGACACCGCTCTCCTTTTGAACTTAGGGGCTGGCGTCTCAGATCTAACCCCACCTATCGCTTGGCTGGCACTAGGATCCATAATACCTTTGGTCACTAAATCAGATTAACACGGCGAATGTCTTAAAATAAAGTAAACCCAAAAGAGTAGATCCTTACCTAGATTGACAGATCTCGAATAGTTCGAGAACTAAACCACGAACCGCGTAAATCCCAGGAATCTAAATGCCTGATTACTCCCTACTATATTCGGCCAACACAGCACTATTAGACAAATAGCCATTCGGCTTTGATCAAGAAATCCCGAAGGAGCTGACGCAACAAGATAACCACCCTTACCTTAACACCTTTCGACCTTCAAGCAAAACCCGAAGCCACGCGATGACAAGTCTCCCCCTACAATAGGCCAAGTACTATCAACACAGGATTATTGCCTTTGGCATTCGAAAGAAGAGAAAGAAGATTTAGGGAATATTCGGCCACACAATCAAAAGAAATAGATGGGAAAAGAGAAGAAGTATCGAAAACTTACCACTCCAAGAGTTGGGATTTATAGATCCCAAAAGAAGAGAACGGACAAGATGACACACGACAAGAGAGGATGATTCAGCTTTAGCAAACCAAGGAAGAAGACTTATGTATTTTCGGCACAAGAGAGGGATTGAGAGAAGAAGAAATAGTCGATTGAGAGGGGATGGGTGCTGATTCGGTTTTGAAGCAAATAGAATAAAGAGAAAGGAGTAGAGGTAATTCGACTTTGAGGAGATTTGGCTATAGAGGTTTCAAGGAAGAAAATGAAGCAGAGAGTGAGAAGAGAAAGATGTTTCCGGCTTTCCCACATGGTAGAAAAGAAAAGAGGTAAGGCTTAGGAGAGAGCATTCAGTTATGGCCGATTTAGAGAGGAGAAGAAAATGAAACACTAATAGGAGAGGTTTTGTTTTCGGCACCCAAAAAGAAAACTTGAGAAAGCTCTAAGTGTTTTTCCAACTAGCCGAATTTGCACCACTCACTGGGCACATTCGGCCACCACCCTCAAACACCCAAACCGATTGCTCCCTTCCTCTCCAGTGTTCAAGTTTCGGCCAACTCCTAAATTCCCTCCTGGCCACTCATTCAAACTGATTTGAATGAGTCAACCTCCTCAAATTTCTCTCCTCCACCCATTTGAACCTGTTGACCTCTTCCATCCTCATCCATCAGTGTCCATCCTGAGCACAACTCTCCCTTGAATTTAGCGTAAAGTATAAGTAGCAGAAAGGGGATCTTCGCAGCTAGAACCCAAGCTTTCTCCACACTCCTCTGGCGTCACTTCCCTTGTGCCTAAATGGCGCCTCCCTTGCCACTTTCCCACTGGTACTCTTGTGTCAAAACACTCCCTTAATTTCTCTTATCCCCTAACTCTCTCAGCTTCCCTTTCCAAGTTCCCAAAACAGAAATTTTTACCATGACTCAGGCTTACCCCTAGCTCATACCTGAACCCCAAAACACCCTAAACTAGCACAACAAACATATTATCACATGCAACACACAAAAATGCAGAGACCCCAATTTGAGGATGTTACAGTTCTACCCCCCTTAAAAATAATTTCAGCCTCGGAATTACCTGGTCAAAAGAGTTGAGGGTATTGCTGCTGCATCACGTCCTCTGGTTCCCATGTGGCCTCCTCCGTACCATGGTTCCGCCATAAAACTTTCACCAAAGGAACTGACTTCTTATGCAGAACTTTGACATCCCGATCCAAAATCTGCACTGGTTCCTCCTCGAAAGAAAGGTCTGAGTTCACCTCTATTTCCTCTACTGGCACAATATGCGACGTATCTGATTGATAGCACCTAAGCATGGAGACATGAAATACATCGTGAATCTGACTCAACTCCGACGACAACTCGAGCTGGTAAGCCACTGGTCCCACTCGCTTTAACACCGTATACAGTCTGATAAACCTAGGGCTTAGCTTGCCCTTCCAACCAAACCTCAACACTATCTTCCACGATGATACCTTCAGAAATACCTTATCACCCACTGCAAACTCTATATCCCTTCGCTTAAGATCGGCATAGGACTTCTGCCTGTCTGAAGCTTCTTTCAGACGAGCTCGAATCACCTTAACTTTATCCTCTGTTTTAGCAACCAACTCCGGACCCAACATCTGACGCTCACCCAGTTCTGTCCAACACGTAGGGGTACGACACTTTCGTCCATAAAATGCCTCATATGTTGCCATCTGGATACTCGCTTGATAACTGTTGTTGTACGCGAACTCTGCCAACGGTAGATATTCTTCCCAACTACCTCGGAAATCCAAAACACAACCCCTCAGCATATCCTCTAAAATCTAGATTACCCTTTCCGACTGTCCATCTGACTGTGGATGAATTGCCGTGCTGAAATCTAGTCTTGTACCCAAAGCCTGGTGCAACGCTTTCCAGAACCTCGACGTGAATCTGGGATCCCTATCCGAGATAATCGATACTGGTACTCCATGCAGTCTTACTATTTTCGCCACATACAACTTAGCCAACCTTTGGAGTGAGTAATCCACTCTAACCGGTATAAAATGAGCCGACTTAGTCAAACGATCCACTATCACCTAGACTGAATCCTTCTTGCTAGGCGTAAGGGGTAGCCCACTGACGAAATCCATCATAATCCTTTCCTATTTCCACTACGGAATCTTCACCGGCTGCAACAGTCCTGACGATAACTGGTGCTCAACTTTGACTTGCTGACACGTCAGACACTTACTGACAAATTCCGTTACCTCATGCTTCTGACTCGGCCACCAAAACTGTTCCCTCAAGTCTCGATACATTTTACTACCTCCAGGATGCATAGCGTATGGACTGCTATGGGCTTCCTGAAGAATCTTCTGCCTTAACTCAACGTCTTTTGGCACACATACTTTCCCTTGAAAACACAGCACTCCATCACTGCCCAAGTTGTAACCTTCCAATTCCCTGTTCTGCACTTACAACCTCAGAGCACTCAAAACCTCATCCACCAACTGTCTCTCCTTAACCTGATCTACCCAAGTCGATTTTACTTACAATTCTGCCAATAGACTCCCGTCATCATACAGACTAAGGTGAGAAAACATCGCTCTTAGGTCTGTTACCACCTTGCGGCTCAACGCGTCAGCCACTACGTTAGCCTTACCCGGATGGTATTCAATCAAGCAGTCGTAGTTCTTTAACAACTCGATCCACCTCTGCTGCCTCAAATTCAAATCCTTCTGAGTCAGGAGATACTTCAGACTCTTGTGATCTGTGTAGACTATCGACTTCTCCCCATACAAGTAATGCCTTCAAATCTTCAGGGCGAAAACCACTGCAGCTAATTCCAGATCATGCGTCAGGTAATTACCTTCATGAGGTCTCAACTGCCGAGACGCATACGCCACTACCTTCCTCTCTTGCATCAGCACACATCCTAAACCAGTATGCGATGCATCACAATAAACCGTAAATTCCTTCCCTACTTCAGGCTGAATCAAAACCGGAGCTTCTGTCAGAATCCTCTTCAACTTGTCGTAACTTTCCTGCTGCTTATTAGACTACACAAATGGAACCCCTTTTCTCAAAAACTTGGTCAACAGTGCTGTAATCAAAGAAAACCCTTCCACAAATCTTCTGTAATATCCTGCCAGACCCAGAAAACTCCGAATCTCTGCTATCGGCTTAGGTGGTTTCCAGTCCAACACTGCCTCAATCTTTCGAGGGTCTACTTTAATCCCCTCAGCTGACACCATATGACCCAAGCTTCCTTAAGCCAGAATTCGTACTTACTAAACTTGGCGAAAAGTTGCTTCTCTCTCAGAATCTGTAGAACCACTCGCAGATGTGCATCATGCTCCTCCTCAGATCTCGAGTACACCAATATGTCGTCTATAAACACCATGATGAACTGGTCCAAGTACGGCTGAAACACCCAATTCATCATGTCCATGAATGCTGCCGGTGCATTGGTCAACCCAAACGGCATTACCAAAACTCGTAGTGCCCATAACGAGTGTGAAACGCCATCTTATGGATATCAGCCTCCTTCACTTTGAGTTGATGATACCTGACCTTAAATCAATCTTAGAAAAGACTGATGCACCCTTAAGTTGATCGAACAGGTCATCTATCCTTGGCAACGGATACTTGTTCCTGATTGTCAACTTATTCAGCTGGCGGTAGTCTATACACATCCGTATTGTACCGTCTTTCTTCTTAACAAAAAGCACAGACGCTTCCTAAGGTGATACACTCAGTCGGATGAAACCCCGGTCCAACAATTCCTGAATCTGTGCTTTCAGTTCCACCAATTCCTTCGGCACCATCCTATATGGGGCAATAGACACTGGCGCGGTTCCGGGCTACAGATCTATACCGAATTCAATTTCACGATCCGGAGGCAGACCTGAAAGTTCTTCTGGAAACACATCGGCAAACTCTTTCACCGTTCAAACATTCCGCACAACTGATTCCTTAGCCTCCAAAGCACACACATGAACCATGAACGCTTCACATCCCTTCCTGATCATTTTTTCGGGCTTCAGAGCAGATACAACGTTGGATAGATAATCTCTTCTATTACCTATCATCACCACCTCTTCACCTTCAACTGTCCTCAATACCATACGCTTAGCTACGCAATCCAAACTGGCCTGGTACTTCACCAGCCAGTCCATCCCAAGGATCAGATCGAACTCCCCGAATGACAGTTCCATTAGGTCAGCTAAGAACACTACCCCTTGCAGTTCTAGGGGTACATCCCTATACAGTTTATTTACGTCTACTGAGTGGCCTAGAGGGCTTATTACTGTCATCTCCCTAGAAGTAATCTCAAAGTCTAAGTTCATAGTTTCCACTATACTACTGGCAACATACGAGTGCGTCGAACCAACATCTATCAAAGCAGTATAAGGCAGTCCAAAAATTAAGAATGTACCGGTTTTGACATCCGATGCGTCGCTCTCCTATCGACGCCTCGCTACATAGACCAACCCAGGCTGTCTTGCCTCTGTTCTCCCTGTACCCCTGCTCGGTGCTCCGCAGCCTCGTCCAGAAACATTACCTCCCCTGGCCGAACCGCGACCCCTCTGTGGTTGTTGGCCATCCCTCTTGAACTGTGTACGGCCCTGATCCTCAAACTGAAGCCTAGGTGACCTCTATGGACAATCCCTTACTCGATGCCCCATTGACCCACATTCGAAGCACCCACTGTTTCCAGTCCAACATTCCCCCGTGTGAGACTTCCCACACCGAGCATACCGTGGCGGCGTGAGAGTAGTAATACCATTGCAGCCTCGCGCCTTGATTCGACCCACCATATCTAGCCCTTTTCTGGCGATTCCGATGGACCACGATGATCCGAACTCCTCTTATTCCAACTCTCATCCACGGTTCCAGTCTCACCGATTGTTTACTTTCTCAAGCAACCTTGGCCTTCTCTACCGGATCGCAAATTCTCTCTCTATTTGTGGAGCAATCACCATCCGCAGCTCATCTCTCAACCCATCCTCAAACCTGATACAGCGCTCATGTTCCGTGCTCACAATACCCCGTGCATACCGACTTAACTGAAGAAATTCTACCTCATATTTTGATACCGACTTACTCCCTTAGACCAAATTCAGGAACGCCTTACGCTGCGCATTGATGTAACTAGCCCCGACGTACTTTTTCTGATAGGCTGCCCTAAAGAAATCCCAAGTGATGTCGTCAGCCATTTCTCCATCCCTAACCGTGAGCCACCACTGACATGACTCATCTCGAAGAAGAGATACTATACCCTTCAGCTTCTCCTCAGTCGTAAAATCCAGGTCATCCATGATACGTTCCGTCGCCTCCAGCCAATACTTAGCCGTATTGGGAGCCACACCAGATACACCTCTAAATACCTTTGCGCCATTAGCCCGGAGTTGTTCCGACACAGATTTCTGAGCTCCCGCTCCAACGCCTACACCCGCGACTCTCTCCAGAATTCGCAGCATTGCCTGCGACACTACGTCATCACCACATGTCTGATCATAAAATTCTGCGCCCACAGCTGGCGGCGGTCGTACCTTGTTCTCCGACCCATGTCCAGACCCTACCGGTTCCGACACTGTCATCCTACCCCTACCTCATCCACGTGTATTACGCCCACGTCCTCGTGCACTCATGACTACTGTTCACGAATTAATCTGGTTTAAAAGGTTTATGCGTCAGACTTATTCCGCTGTTATTAAAGCACAGTCTTATGAATTGTTTAATATGGGGATTGCTCTCGCAAATTCACACAATCCTACATTTCCAGTATCTAAAGTAATTCCCTATTACTATCAGTCATAGCGTCATCATTACCATCATATAAACAATAGTTAGGGGTACTTACCTGGATGGATCGGTGCCGGAGACTCGGTGCCATGCTTTTCCAACCATACCTTTCCCCTCAAAACCTTTCATAACCCATTTTGAAACCATTTTGGGCCTTGGTCCCATAGTCAAGCTTTTGAACTTGGCTCTGATACCAAAATTGTAACACCCAAACCCAGTCAACAAGCTACAACCGAATCTGGCATGTCACAGGGTAAAAATATTTTGAAGACACAAGCTGTAGGTTTAACTTTTGAAAAGAAACCCTGTATGGAACACGTATTCATTTTTAGTTTGAAAGAAAAACTCTTTTGAGGAAAAATCGTTTGTCGTTCCTTGTTTTAGAAAGCCGTTTGATTTTATGAAAACCCGAGTGAGTTTAAAATAATAAAGTTAAAAACCGTTTTGTATCTGAACATAAAGAAGAACTTAATTTGGAGAAAGTCTGAGTTAGTTTGTTGACTTCATTTGTTTAGTATTACCCGATGGTAAAGTTTGAAAAATCCCGATAAGTTGTACAATTTTCGAAAACGTTGATTTTACAGGTTATTTGGGCATGCTATGTTATTTAACTTAAGCACAGTATAATAAATCTTGAAACAGATAATCAAAACCCAAAATAATAAAATTTAGCGGCCTTATTACAAATCCAAAACCAAATTTAAAAGTAAATCAACCCAATATATTAATTAAAATAAAACCCGGAAACATAACGCATGGCCACCTCGAGTCCACCCCGGCTCCACATCCACGATCTATGCCTCATCTGCAAAATGTAAGGGAAGAGGTGAGTTACCGAGACTTAGTGCATAAATCCCCATCCCGATAATAACAAAGCACTTACACAATTCATAAGTCAATATGCAATTCATGCAAACCCAACCTAACCATTCGAACTCCTGTGTCTACCCCGTGTGGTCAAAACCACTGGTGGTCAAAACCACTGGTGATCGTAGTCACAAATAATATGGGTGGGGCCAACCCACCGATAACCACTGATGACTATCCCGTAATCAACATGTGGGGCCAACCCACTGTGGTACCAAACCACTGGGACGAGTCACAATAATCCATGTATGGTCAAAACCACTGGTGACCGTAATCATAAATAGCATATGTGTGGTCAAAACCACTTGTGGTCAAAACCACTGAGACTTAATCACAAATCATATGGAAAGCGGGGCCAACCCATTGTGTGGTCAAAACCACTGGTGACAGTCTAAATCAACCTTCCCCCTCCTCTCAACATACCCATCATCATGAACACATTCTCCGTAGCATATTAACATATTTATAATGCAAATATCACATAGCATAGCATAAACAAATAGTATAACAGCATATATCGATAGCCAATCAACAGGGAACTTACTCGGAGTCCACGCTCATACCCACAAGGGTAACACACCGATTTCAATAGCTATTTCGGCTTTTAACAGTAAACATAATTAGCAAATTAACTAATGAAGTGTGTAAGAGTTACACATCTGATAACTCGTAATACGACACTCTCTACATCAATACTGTCGTCAACCAACACTATCACAATCTGCCTATTCTCCTGCTTCGATGCTGGTCCACACCCAGGTGGCCAATCGCGAACAGCCGACACCGCTCTCCTTTTGAACTTAGGGGCTGGGGTCTTAGATCTAACCCCACCTATCGCTTGGCTGGCACTAGGATCCATAATACCTTTGGTCACTAAATCAGATTAACACGGCGAATGTCTTAAAATAAAGTTAACCCGAAAGAGTAGATCATTACCTAGATTGACAGATCCCGAATAGTTCGAGAACTAAACCACGAACCGCGTAAATCCCGGGAATCCAAATGCTTGATTACTCCCCTCCTATATTCGGCTAACACAACACAATTAGACAAATAGCCATTCGGCTTTGATCAAGAAATCCCGAAGGAGTTAACGCAACAAGATAACCACCCTTACCTTAACACCTTTCGACCTTCAAGCAAAACCCGAAGCCACGCGATTACAAGTCTCCCCCTACAATCGGCCAAGTACTATCAACACAGGATTATTGCCTTCGGCATTCAAAAGAAGAGAAAGAAGATTCAGGGAATATTCGGCCACACAATCAAAAGAAATAGACGGGAAAAGAGAAGAAGTATAAAAAACTTACCACTCTAAGAGTTGGAATTCGGCTATAGATCCTAAAAGAAGAGAACGAACAAGATGACATACGACAAGAGAGGATGATTCGGCTTTAGCAAACCAAAAAAGAAGACTTATGTATTTTCAGCACAAGAGAGGGATTGAAAGAAGAAGAAATACTCGATTCAAAGGGGATGGGTGTTGATTCGATTTTGAAGCAAATGTAATAAAGAGAAAGGAGTAGAGGTAATTCGGCTTTGAGGAGATTTGGCTATAGAGGTTTCAAGGAAGAAAATGAAGCAGAGAGTGAGAAGAGAAAGATGTTTCCGGCTTTCCCACAAGGTAGAAAAGAAAAGAGGTAAGGCTTAGGAGAGCATTCAGTTATGGCCGATTTAGAGAGGAGAAGAAAATGAAACACTAATGGGAGAGGTTTTATTTTCGGCACCCAAAAAGAAAACTTGAGAAAGCTCTAAGTGTTTTTCCAACTAGCCGAATTTGCACCACTCACTAGGCACATTCGGCCACCACCCTCAAACACCCAAACCGATTACTCCATTCCTCTCCAGTGTTCAAGTTTCGGCCAACTCCTAAATTCCCTCTTGGCCACTCTTTCAAACCGATTTGAATGGGTCAACCTCCTCAAATTTCTCTCCTCCACCCATTTGAACCTGTTGACCTCTTCCATCCTCATCCATCAGTGTCCATCCTGAGCACAACTCTCCCTTGAATCTGGCGTCAAAAATAAATAGCAGAAAAGAGATCTTCGCAGCTCGAACCGAAGCTCTCTCCACACTCCTCTGGCGTCACTTCCCTTGTGCCTAGGTGGCGCCTCCCTTGCCACTTTCCCACTGGTACTCTTGTGTCAAAACACTTCTTTAATTTCTCTTATCCCCTAACTTTCTCAGCTCCCCCTTCCAAGTTCCCAAAACAAGAAATTTTTACCATGACTCAGGCTTACCCCGAGCTCATGCCTGGACCCTAAAACACCCTTAACTAGCACAACAAACATATTATCACATGCAACACACAAAAAAAAAGAGACCTCGATTTAAGGATGTTACATGATTTATGTAAAAAAGTGCTCTTAATCCTTTCTTTTCATGTCTTATACCCAGGAAAGCACCGGTGGACGAAAAGAACAAGAAACGGGCCTAAAATGAAGCAAATTAGGCCAAAGGAAGAATCGACACGGCCTGGACTTAAGCCCACACGGCCGTGCCTCACCGATCATCTAGAACACGACCTAACCCCCGATTCACACGGCCGTGTCTCATTAAATAAATTCAAACATGGCTTGAAGATCGTCCACACGGGCGGGTGCCATGCCCGTGTCCCTATAGTGGCAAAGAACAATTTCATTCGGATTTGGATACTTTGGGGCAAAGAAACCTATTTCAAAAGCCTATATAAACCCCTCAAGTATCAGCTGAAAGGGGGCGGTTAGCTAGGCCAAGGAGCCGAGCCGAAAAGGTCAGATTTGTGGGAATCACTCGAAGATAGCCAGTTGATCCATCTCAAGAAGCCAGAATTCTACTCAAAACTGCGGATCTCTCCTTTAATTTCTTCAGGGAGTTTTAGGGATTTCTTATGTTTTGTTTTATCTTTTCTTCTGAGATGTTTTCTTTATTAGTTATGAACTAAACCCTTCAGATACCTGAAGGGGATGAAACCTAGATGAATCTTGTTATTGTTTTCTGAACTATATGATAAATACTTAGTTTGTTCTTAATTATGTGAGCTTAATTCTTGTCTTAATATTTTTGGGATATTGATTCAAGTCAGATGTGCTTAGGTGGAGGAGCAAAAGTCCCTACTTAAGAGTAGATCTAGCATAATTAAGCGGAGTTGATCGCACGCCTAGAGATAGGGTGACGAGATTTTGCCGGATTAGGGTGAAACCTAATATGGGAGTCCATAGATCGATTTACTGCTATTCTAGGGCGTTATTAATAGAGAAAGAGATTTCCATTAATTAACCTAGGGTTAGACGTTATTCGCCTCGAGAGGGTTTAATATACATTAGGGAGTCTTACGGGTCAAACTAAGTAAATAAATCATCTAGTTCAGTGTTAGATAACAAGTGAAGTCTAGGAGGATTCTTCCTAAGGGAATCGTTTAAATCAACTGAGTTTTTCTAAAAGTTATCTCCCCAATTTAGTTTTTTTTTTGTCTTTGCGTCTTAGCTTGGTAATTAGTTAGTTTTAGATTAAAACCAATCACTTAATATTTTAGGCTAGATAATAAAAAGAAAGTTAGTATTAGTACTTTTAGTTCTTTTGGATTCAACAATCAGGTCTTGCCTAAGCTATACTACTGTTCGATAGGTGCACTTGCCTTAAATCATTGTCAGAGTTAGTTCCCAGGTTCGATCATTCTTTTATAAATTTTAAGCCTCTGATTCACAGCTATCAAGTTTTTGGCGCCATTGCCGGGGAACTAAAATATTAAAAAAACTTTATTTTTATTACTTTAGCCATTTTTTTTATTTTTTGCAATTTATTTTTATTTTAATTTCTAAATTAGCTAAATTGTCTTTCTTTCTTTTCCTAACAGGTATCTCTAGTTTATGACTAGAAGGAACCCGACAGGACTATTAGTATACGACAATGATATTGAAGCAACCGTTCGAAGGAATCGTCGAGAAATTAGGTAAGCCCTAAACTACACAAAAGAAGAGCGAGATTCTAATCCTACTGAAGGGATGGACGAAAATAATCCACCACCACATGATGTGGCGGAAAACAATGCTCCGCGCACTATGTTTGATTATGCTAAACCGTATTTAACAGGAGCAAAATCGAGTATTGTTAGGCCTGCTATAGCTACTAATAATTTTGAATTAAAGCCTAACACTATACAAATGATAAAAATTTGTTCAATTTGATGGTTTGCAGGACGAAGACCCAAATACACATATAGCTAACTTTTTAGAGTTCTGTGATACCTTCAAAATAAATGGTGTTTCTGATCATGCTATACGTCTTTCCCTTTTCATTAAGAAATAAAGCCAAACAGTGGTTAAACTCGTTACCACGAGGGTCAATCACTACATGGGACCAAATGACCGAGAAATTTTTATTAAAATATTTCCCAACGGCCAAAATGGCCAAATTACAGAATGATATCTCTTCTTTTGTGAAGATGGATTTAGAAACATTATACGATGCATGGGAGAGATACAAGGACCTACTGAGAAGATGCCCACACCATGGATTACCTTTGTTGCTTCAAGTCCAAACTTTTTACAATGGTGTGAATCCGTCAACAAGACAATTAATTGATGCAGCTGCCGGTGGAACTCTGAACAACAAAACTCCTAAAGCAGCCTACGAGTTTATCGAAGAGATGTCGCTGAATAACTATCAGTGGCAAGTTACAAGGACAAAACTGATAAAATCAGCCGGAGCTTTCAACATAGACACAGTAACCATGCTATCAACACAGATGGAGATGATGAATAAAAAGCTTGATAGTTTGTGTTCTTCGTAGGTACATCTAGTAATGTAGTCCACTTGCGTCGAATCCTAAGTACCCACCCTACCAACTGGGCGCAGAGAGCGAACAGATGAACTATTTAGATAATAAATTCAGACCCAATAATAATCCTTATAGTAATTCTTACAATCCAAGTTGGAGGAACCACCCAAATTTTTCGTGGGGAGGACAAGGAAATCAAGAAAATCAAAGACAACAATCTCCTCAAAATTTCCAAAATCAGCCATATCCGCAAGAGAAGAAGCCAAACCTTGAAGAGATGCTGACAAAATTCATGGTAGCCACAGAAAAGCATCTCCAAGATACTGGAAAACACTTAAAGATCAAAAAACATCAGTTGAAGAGACCAAGAATTGAGTCGGGGAACTTACTAAGTCAGTAAGGGAAGTCACTAAGGCAGTCGGAAAACTTGCAAAGTTAATGTTCGAACGACCGCAATGACGTCTACCAAGTAACACAGAGATTAACCCAAAGGAGCAAATCCAAGCCATCACAGCTCATGATAGTAAAGGGTTAGATGAACCCAACTCAATACAAGAAAATGAGGTAGATGAAGGTAAAGTTGAGGTAACACTAGAAAAGCCAAAACCGGTAATCAAAGAGTACCAACCTCACATACCTTATCCCGAAGCATTAAAGAGAGACGATACGGAGGAATAGTTCGGTAAGTTTCTTAAACTTTTAAATAAATTACATATTAACTTACCTCTACTCAAAGCTCTTTCGCAGATGCCAGACGCTAGAAAATTTTTAAGGGAGCTGTTAACGAAAAAACGAAGGATAGACGAAGAACCACATGTGGAACTCAACGCAAAGTGCTCAGCAATTCTACAAAATAGACTACCACGAAAATTAAAAGATCCAGGGAGTTTTACAATTCCATGCATAATTGGTAATTTATCTATAGAAAATGCATTATTCGATTTAGGGGCGAGCATAAATGTCATGCCTTATAAACTGTTTAAACAACTAGGTCTAGGGAAACCAAAACAAACTAGGATGAGCATCCAATTAGCTGATAAAACTATTAGAACCCCTAGGGGTATAATCGAGGATGTACTCGTAAAGGTCGATAAATTCGTCTTCCCAGTAGATTTTGTTGTCTTAGACATGGATGAGGACAATTCGATCCCCTTAATTTTAGGAAGGCCATTCTTAGCAACTTCTAGAACTAAAATTGATGTTGATGCAGGCGAACTTATACTTTGTGTAGGCGAGGAGACAGTCACTCTTCAAGCCCTCGACTCAGCTAGAACATCAAACAACAAAGGTGAGAATGTGAATTCTTTCGATAACCTTTCGGTTAATCCTTCTTTTCAGGAAGCACCACAAAAGGACATAATTGAACCCGATCCTAACCCCTGCAAAAGAATAACTCATGAGGAACAAAGGATTCAGACCGATGAACTAGACGAGTGGAGAACAAACTTCAAGGAAAAATTAGGGATACAAGAAGAAGAACCGGAACCACACGAAGTAAAACCGAAGGAGCCCCCAGAAAAGCTTGTAGGAACATCAAACCACTTCAAAATAGGAGACCAGGTACTGTTAGACAAAGTAGATCCTCACATCAACACACCGAACCTAAACACGAACGAATAAACTCCTCTTAAGGTACACAATATCTTCCTACACGAAACAGTCGAGGTAAGCAATCCAACTTTTGGCACTTTTAAGGTAAACGCTTCTCGACTTAAACTTTATCAAGAAAATAGACTTGTAAACATGAGGAAAGATATTCAAACCTTTAAACCTCCCTGATTTTTTCAAAAACGAGGAAAGTCTAGCTTAAGACTATAAACGAATGCTTCTCGGGAGGCAACCCGAACACTAACACAATTTATTTTCGTATTTTGCTTTCAATTTATTTTTCTTTTCTTCTTTTCTTTCTGAACACCTAGTTTTAAACTAACAAAAAGTGCATATTTCCTGACCACACGGTACCTCGAGAATCTTGGTACTAAAATAGCAGGACGGTACAAGTTAGATTCAACTAATTTTTGAAATCACGGACACAACCACTCCCCCACGGGCACCGAAAAAGTGGCACAGTCGTGTCCCACGATCGTGTGTAGCTACTGACTTGCCAACCACGGGCAGAACACGCCCATGCCCTTAGCCGTGCGAAGATACTGACTTGAAACCTACGGGTGTGGCAGACTGAAGAAACGGGCATGGAGAATCAACACTCCTTGACACACAGCTATGTGAGGCGGCCGTGTACATCGACAAGCCCTCGGCACACAGGCGTGGGGAAGTACCAGAATAGTGCCTCTATTTAAACCCGAGCCTCCCTTCCCCATTCTTTCCACCCACTGACCACTCATTTCTCTCAAAAATTTTCCCCTCTCTATAACAACCCTCAATAACTCTTGAGCTACACTAAAGCCATGTAGAAGAAGCGGAAGAAGCCAAGCGTAGTCTTCTCATGGAGACCGATATGCATAAGTTCATGCCGGCGCTTCATCCAAACAACAAGCCAAGAATATTTGAGGCTATTTAGTTTTTATTTCGTTTTTCTCTTTTGCTTCAATTTCCTTATCTTTACTTCTTTTCTGCTTAATTTAGTCTAACTTATTTTAGTTTCGTAGTGTTAGGTTCGAAAGGCTACTAGGGAATCATGCCACTTCCGCCACCGCCACCACCTCCCCAGCCTTAGAGGTCACACCCACCTCGCGAACCATCCACAAATAAGGACTCTTCGGTCCATCCATATTTTATTTTCATTTGGTTTACATTTTTGTTTCCTTTTTCTTTATCTTTCTTATCTTTAATTGTATATTTAGTTTATTTTAAATGTGTCTTAATAATTCCTGGCTAATTCTCCGTGAGCTACCCAATTTCTTCATCTAGCACTGGATCGTCATCCAGACTGACCCCTCCAACTCAAGGAAATCATCCATAAATTCAGGAAGTTTCACCTTTCCCCTTCTCTTTTGATTTATTTCTTAAATTTTATTATCTATCCTTGTGCATTGAGGGCAATGTACATCTTAAGTGTGGGGGGTGAATAGTTATTATGCCTAACTTTCTGCATTATTCTCAATCCCTGAGGATAAAAATGCCTAACTTTTTTCATTATTCTCAAATCCCTGAATTTAGACTTGTTCTAAAGTAATTTCCTCATATTACTAATTAGAATGAAATTTCTGATGATTTATGGTTTTTATTGAGATGTTTTTGAGTAAGTCATTGATAATTGTGCATTGATGATTAAATTTGAAGAATACTAGAGAATCAAGCATGATAAGTCTATTTTTCAAAAATTTAAAATTTTTAGGTTGTCTACCTGAATCTGAATATTATCTTGAAGTTTGAAATTTACAAGGTTGATATCAATATACCCATAATTTTTGTGAGATTTTGAGCCCTATAGAGCATATATTCTTTTTCGTGCTCACTTTATTGATTATGAGTGTGTCAACATTGAACTGTTATACATGTCAAGACCACAGTTATGATTTGATATACAGAGATGATAAAGGCACCTAGGATTTAACCCACTTACTCCACTAAAAAGCCTACCTTCATAATTAACCGTTAGTGAACCCCGCTTAATACTAACAACCCTTTTTATTGACTCACCCACTAATATTAACCCAAAACCCTTTGTATTTGTTATCACCATTCCTTTTTGACTACCCTTATATCGAGATTTGATTTGATTAGTTACATAATTATATTATTTCAGTAGTTGAATTTATCCTCTATTTCTTAGTTTGTTCTTAATTTAAAAAAAATCAAAGTATATTCAGTATTAGTATTATGAAGAGTGAGCTTATACAGTTAAAGTCCAATTATCAAAAAAAAAAGCTCGTATTATTAGTATTATAAATTTTCAATTGATGTAATTATTTTAGATCAGTTTATTTTTCTAGATAGGTAACTTGTCATTTTAATCTCGATTCTAAGCCTCTAATTCATCCTATATCCATACCCTAAACCTAGCCCCGTTACAACCCTGTTAAAGACCTCTTGATCTGTTTGTCATCTCATTTTATAGTGGTGGAGATTTGATTTTCAGGCAAGCTTATGGTATTAACTTTTCATGTTCGACTTATTGAGTGCTTAATTTTGAACCTTAAACACTTTGAGTGATTTGAGTAAAATCTTTAGTGAGGATGTCAATCCTTGTCGATTTTGAATTAAAGGTAATTATTTAGATGAAGGGAAACGCCTATGTTTTCGTGCTACAAATATATGACTTATATTGTCTGAATTTTTAGGACTCTTTGAGTTAAAATTATCCATGTAGAAATTATCTATGAATTATAATGAGACATTGTTGATAGGAATTATGGAACATGGAAAGTTCGTTTTAATTGTAAGTTGAGAATTTTGCTTGAGGACAAGCAAAAGCTTAAGTGTAGGGGTATTTGATAAACCGTAAAAGTAACATATTTTAATCCCACATTTAGTATACTTTTGGATGATTTATCCCTAGATTTATGTAAAAAGGTGCTCTTAATCCTTTCTTTTCATGTCTTATACTTAGGAAAGCACCGGAGGACGAAAAGAACAAGAAACGGACCTAAAACGAAGCAAATTGGGCTAAAGGAAAAATCAGCACAGCCTGGACTTAAGCCCACACGGCCGTGCCTCACCGATCATCTAGAACACGGCCTAACCCTCGATTCACACGGCTATATCTCATTAAAGGAATCCGAACACGGCTTGAAGATCGTCCACACGAGCGGGTGCCAGGCCCGTGTCCCTGTCGTGGCAAAGAACAATTTCATTCAGATTTGGATACTTTGGGGCAAAGAAACCTATTTCAAAAGCCTATATAAACCCCTCAAGTATCAGCTGAAAGGGGGCGGTTAGCTAGGTCAAGGAGCCGAGCCGAAAAGGTCAGATTTGTGGAAATCACTCGAAGATAGCCAGTTGATCCATCTCAAGAAGCCGAAATTCTACTCAAAACGGCGGATCTCTCCTTCAATTCCTTAAGGGAGTTTTAGGGATTTCTTATGTTTTTTTTATCTTTTCTTCTGAGATGTTTTCTTTATTAGTTATGAACTAAACCCTTCAGATACCTGAAGGGGATGAAACCTAGATGAATCTTGTTATTGTTTTCTGAACTATATGATAAATACTTAGTTTGTTCTTAATTATGTGTGCTTAATTCTTGTCTTAATATTTCCGGGATATTGATTCAAGTCAGATGTGCTTAGGTGGAGGAGCAAAAGTCCCTGCTTAAGAGTAGATCTAGCATAATTAAGCGGAGTTGATCGTACGCCTAGAGATAGGATGACGAGATTTTTCCGGATTAGGGTGAAACCTAATATGGGAGTCCATAGATCGATTTACTGCTATTTTAGGGGGTTATTAACAGAGAAAGAGATTTCCATTAATTAATCTAGGGTTAGACGTTATTCGCCTCGAGAGAGGGTATAATATACATTAGGGAGTCTTACGGATCAAACTAAGTGAATAAATCGTCTAGTTCAGTGTTAGATAACAAGTGAAGTCTAGGTGGATTCTTCCTAAGGGTACCGTTTAAATCAACTGAGTTTTTCTAAAAGTTATCTCCCCAATTTAGTTTTTTTTTTCTTTGCGTTTTAGCTTGGTAATTAGTTAGTTTTAGATTAAAACCAATCACTTAATATTTTAGGCTAGATAATAAAAAGAAAGTTAGTATTAGTACTTTTAGTTCCTTTGGGTTCGACAATCCGATCTTGCCTAAGCTATACTACTGTTCGATAGGTGCACTTGCCTTAAATCGTTGTCAGAGTTAGTTTCTAGGTTCGATCATTCCTTTATAAATTTTAAAGCTCTGATTCACAGCGATCAAGTGGCTTAAGAAATTTACTTTAGAGACTATATAAGGGTATTATGATACTTTTAGGCCTAGTGTTAT
Source organism: Gossypium bickii (assembly GCA_025503065.1). Classification (NCBI taxonomy): domain Eukaryota; kingdom Viridiplantae; phylum Streptophyta; class Magnoliopsida; order Malvales; family Malvaceae; genus Gossypium; species Gossypium bickii. The sequence goes on from CP106711.1 coordinate 90,499,335, forward strand.
TTTACTTGTAATGGACATTGGACATTAAATTTTGGACTTTAATTTTGGTAATTTTATAATTGCTTTAATACATGATTTTATGTCTAATTGATGATTGATTTATGATATGTTGATGATTGTTCATACGGTGGTTGACAACACGGTGTATGAAGCATGTATTTTATACTAACAATGTTTACCATGGAGTGGATTGCTTGCGACTAAGGTATGTATCTTATGTGAATTAATTGGTGTTTGCTAAGCGTGTAATTAGGTGTTAAATATTGATTAATTGTTGCATATTTGTTATAAATAAATTAAATTGGAGAGGTATAGATGTTTACGGTAATTAATTGTAGCTATTTCAAGTTTAATGGGTAAGTAAAATACGTAAAATTGGGTAATTAAAATGAATTTTTGACAAAATAGGTATAGTGGTTTTCACATGGGAGTGTGTCTTTTCACACGTGCATGTGGGTTTTTGGGGGTTTGATTTTTAGTTTTTGTAATCTAGTATTCTAATTTGCTTTATTTATAATTTAACCCTAAAACTTGCTTAGATTAATTGAAGCCTTTAATGATAGGGAAACTTGGTAATATTTTAGGATTAGACTTGTAACTGTTAATATTTGGTAGAAACACTCTTAATTTTAATTTGGAAAATTTACTAAAAGTTTGTGAAAGTTACAATTTAGTCCCTCATAATAAAACTTGAATTAGACATAGTAAATGATCTCGAATTAAGCTGAAAATTTTAGGGCTTCCATAATTTGACTAAAATAAGGTTGATAACTATTTAGAAATAAAATTGGGATAGTTTAACCTTAGGTGGTAAAATGACCAAAATATCGGTAGGTTTAAATACTTAGAAAAAGTTTAAAAATGGTTCACAAATTTCTTCTACATTAATAAATGATAGTTAATTAGTCATAAATGAGGTGCTATAAGGTTGGGGTGTGCGTCGTGTGGTTGTTAGCTAGAGAGTCACTTCGGTGGCTAATGTAACACTTCAATTTTGGACTGGTCCATCTCAGTCGGGTTTAGGGTGTCACATCTTTTGTCAAGTCTCTATTCTAAACCAAAGTTCTTAGAAACCAAGGTAAGCCTCTATTCTACTAGGGCTAATTGTCCATGGACTAGGTTTGCTCGTATGTTTGAATTTTGTGTTTTGTTAAGTAATTTATATTTATGTATGTTGTGAACCAGTCGAACCATCTACCAGCAAGGACAAAGGAAAAGAAAAACTTTTTTAAATTCTTACCTAATCGATGAGTGTTCAGGGATTGTCATTTGTGTGCGAATCATTGTGTTTTCATAAGCTTAGAGTTTTTAAAACTACATTCCAAGAGTAAGCCTTTTTATAATCTTTTTTTTCAAGATATGTGATCATGTTTTTAAAATATGTGTTTTATGTGTGCTTCTACACAAGCTTAAATGTTTTAAAATATGTTTAAAAACATGATTTTATAAAGCGTGTTTTGTGAGTATTTTATGCGAGCTCCTTATATGAGCCATATGTTGGATATATTGGCATGCTAAAGGATTGTGAGTACTCAGCTATAAGCTTCTTGATATGGATGTTAAGGCCCTAGGACATGTGGAGAGATAATGGAATGCCAAGCTATGCTCCATTCAAAGGGACATGTTGGTGTACAAGAGAGTGTTTAGCTTTAGGCCACACTTGTGGGACATGTTAAGGACTCTCTAAATCACAAGTGACGTGATACAAGGAGATTTGCTTATCCAAGAGTAAGATATGACAAGTATAAGAACATGTTATATGTTCAAGAATAAGAAAAAGCAGAAGGACATGTCAAGTACAGGGCTATGTTTTATGCTTTCTTACGAAAACAAGCCAAGTTTTTAAGTATGATTTTCAAAAAGTACATGTGAATCTATTTTACAAACCTATATGTTTTCCTAACAAGTAGGTAACAACAAACTAGGTTTCGCACCTTTTCAGCGAGCCTAACTCACGATATGGTTTTCAGACTAAGCTTTGTTTTAACTCCGTATTTTAAGCATACTATGATGTTTTTTTGTATATTCACTGAGTTCTCAATGAACTGACCCACTCCTTTCTTATTTCACAAGTATGCAGATCGTGAAAGCTAGTGGCGAGGTGATTGATCCAAGCGAGGCTAGTCAGGATGGGTATCAACAAATACTGGGAAAAGGCGATGTGGTTAAATGTTTGGAATTAGAATAATTATATTAGATGACTTCACTGTTATATCACACAAATTTTCCTTAAATTTATGTTAATTTCAATTCCACGAATCATGAAGTTAAATATTTTTTTGTTTGATTGTTGTGAACTTCCTTTCAGTATAAATAAAGTTCTAAGCTTCATTAATCTTCCTTTTGTGCGTGACTATTGTGTTCCTTTAATTTTGACTAAGCATGACTCAACTCTTGATGCGAACCAGCTGTGATGAGAGGTCTCTATGCATGTGAACCCTTATTAGTGAAAGCCTTACTTATTTGCAAACCCAGTTAAAGTATGCAAAACCCTTGAATGTATGATCTTTCTTGTTACGAAACTCGTATTGTAAGTGAACCCATGTTATTATGCAAACCCATGCTATTATACGAAGCTATGTTGTTGTGCGAACCTTAATATTAAGTTTTAAGTACTTGTGTATTTTATTTGAATATGGAAACCCAGAAAATCTCCTGGTTTTTACCTCATGCAAACCCTTCCTTTTTACGTAGATTTTATGCGCTCGCATTTTTATATTCCACGCATGCTATTATGACATTCCACTGCATTATGATAACTTAGCACATTTTTATGTAAGCTCCTCCGTGGTGTGTTGGAGGTTAGGTTGGGAGTTAATGGAGAGTCACTATTACCCTTCAAATCGAGCCTATATGTTATGGCCCAATCTAAGCGATTACATAGGCCATAGAAATGGTGAATTTATTTGTTTTTTTTTGTAAAATCGAAGTTATTATTTTTGATATCCCTTGTCTTTATTTTGAAAACATCATAGTGATTCTTAAGTTCATGTTCATTAAATAGAGTTTACAAAAATAGTTTTATTAAGAAAATATCAATTCATTCAATCCATAATAGAAATCCATGCAAATTATGTAATATCCGGGATTTTGGGCTTGTGCATTATTGCTTAATTGTGTGAAGTAGCATGCCTGTGTGTATTATGAATATGTTTTATGAATCTTGAGAATTTTAGAGTGTAGAAAAATGCCTTAGAAATTATTTGATTTTAAGTTTCAAAGAGGGAGTTAAGCCTGATAGGCCTTAAGAGAAATTGTAGGGGAAACTAGGCACAAAAATTAGCTTGTTACAATGGCAAGGAGGCTCCACTTAAAGCCTAGGGAGGTGACGCCATAATCAGTGTGCAATGGCTTGGGTTCAAGCAGCACAAGCAACATTTTGGGGCTTTTATTTTTCAGCAATGGGGAGCAGTAGTGGACGGCATAAGGACTTTATTTAGATGAGGATTAGACTTGGTCAATTCCTTTTAAAATTCGGCTAAGGTAGAAGATAAATGTTGATTTATTTAAAATTATTTTGAATGTGTAAAGAAGAGAGAAAATAGGAGAAAAGCAAGGAGTAGCTAGTGTTTGAATGCTAGCCAAATTCAGGAGGGGGAAGTAAGTGAGGCAATCGGTCATACAAGGGGGGTTATGTGCCGAAATTTCTTCTCTTCTCATCTTTCTCTTTTGTGCCGAAAAGTCCTTAGAAATTTAATTTGCTCTCTTTGTTTCTTCTTCTCTTCCTCTTCAATTGACCAAGCCGAATATTCCTCTCTCAAATCCCATCACTGCCGATTCTCCCTAAGCCTCATATTCTTTCTTTTCTTTCCCTTGTTGAAGCCAAATCTCTCTAAGTGATCATCAAAAGCCGAACACTCAAGGTAACCCCTAACTGATTGTTCACCTATTGCCTAAGCCGAATCCTCTATTTTGAGGCCATTGCCGACTGCTCCTCTACCCCTTTTTGGTGTCGATTTGACCATTTGATCAGGAGCTGATGTGGCTAAAAGTACCATTCAATGGCACAGAGTATCCAGGTACGTAAACCTACTACTACTATGTTAATAGTGTATGAACAATGAATATGACATATATGAGAATTGGTTATGAATATGAAATAAGACATATGGCATGATTTTGCATGTTTTGTATTGTGCATGGGCATATGGGTGATATGGAAAGGGGAAGTGATCTGGTGGTTTTTACCATAATATCTGGTAACTCATGTCACATAATCTGAATGTGGTGACTTATGTCACATATTAATATCCGGTGACTCTGTCACATTATCTGGTGGCTACGCCACAATATATAAGGGCGATGATCAAGTCATCTGCAGCGACTGCCTTCGATGATGTGTAGCGGATGGAGGGTCGATTTAGTAATCCCCACGGTGTGATGGCAGGTACGGGTAATGTGTAGAGGATGGATACTTAGGTTTGGGTTCGGGATTGCATCATTATCTATATTTGCTATATATATATGTATGATCTGACATGCCTAAATCGTTTGGGACTTTGTGTTGGCTGTTACACACTGAGTCTGTTTGACTCACCCGTTGTGGGATATCTTTCAGGTGACACTCGAGTAGATGGACCAAGGTCAGCGGAGACTATGTGGTGGCCATGCTGAATATTTTCGGGATTTCAAATAGTTAAATTTACGTTTTCCTATTATTTTATATTTCGGGATTTATTTGGTATCTTTCAGTTGTAAAAAGGCCATTACTAGTAACTGTTTTAAGCATGCATTTTACTTGTTTTAGTATGATACAATTTTCATTAAGTCAAAAATTGAATAACTCTTCTTAAAAATAAATTTCAAATGTTTTGACACCTAAAATGTTAAACTCTAAAAACTCGGTGATGCTTTTTGATCTCAAGTACAAATTAAAATGTTGTTTTAATAAAAATCTAGTTTTCAAAAACAACACCATTTTCAATTTGAACTCAATCCAAATCAAATCTTCTTCAAAACCACCCAAATTTTTCCAAAGTAACAAACAAATTTTGAAATGTTTTACACAAGGAACATACCAAATCCGGGTCAAGGCTCGTGGGTCGGGTTTGGGGTGTTTCAGTTTGGTATCAGAGCCCAGTTTTAAACTCTCGACCTTGGGTTATAAAGCCCACAACGTTTTCAAAATTGAGCCCAAAAAAGTTTTGTGAAAAATTTTGTAAAATGAGCAGGTTTTCTGGCATGGCACCTAAGTCTCTGACCCGAAGTCCACCAAGTAAGTACCCTAACTGTTGTATGAATTATTGTATGATTTGTATGTAGGTATATCAGGAACGTAGATTAGTATATTAAGTTATTGAACCCTAGGATTAGCTTACCCCAGCACAGAGTTACATAAAACTTTGATGCCTAATTAAAACCAACCTATGACTAAGTCGCCGAGTTAGGGTGTGGCAACCATTGTGCGCATGTCTAGGATTAGATTTAGGAAGAGCCTGGTATTTAAGCAGTCCTAGTGACTCACCTCCTCTTCGCTCGTATCCTACCTGGTGCGTAGTGACGGTTCACCCTAACCAAGAGGACTTACTCACGGGCTAAACTCAATAATTAAAACCCGAAAGGGACTAGCCATACTGTTTCATAAAAACCTCAGTTTTAAAATCACCAAACTACCCCTTTGGTTTGTAAAATTTTTCCAAAATATTCCCGATTTACAAAATTACTTAAATACCCCTGGTTGTGAAATTACTAAAATGCCCTTGGTTTGAAAAAAAATAAATTTAATTACCATACTACCCTCGACTTTTACTAAGATATTTTTCAAAATACCAGAAACCCCTATTTTGCAAAATATTAAGATACCCTGATTTGGAAAATTTACTAAATTACCCCTGGTTTACAAAATTACCAAAATAACCCCGATTTCCAAAATTTCTGCCATACCTCTGATTTGGGAAAATTTTCAAAATAGCCTCGAGTTTTGAAAATTTTAGAGTGCCTTGATTTATTAAGATCTTCAAATTGACCCCAATTTATTACCAAAATACCCTTATAGGACAAATTACGAAAATGCCCCTAGGATAGGAACCGACAAAAAGTTCCAATGGTGAATGTGTGTGGTAGATACGACTGAATGAATGTGTTTCTCTAAACTAGGATAGAAGACTTGAAACAAAAACTTTGAAATGATCGAAAGAACAACTACTAAACTTCTTTCCATAAAATTTTTCGCGGATAATCAGTGGAACAAAATACTAATGCATAAAATTTCTTAAATCAGATTAAATCGCGATCGTAGACATGAGTTCCAAGGGACGTGATCGTAATGTGCGAGGGCGTGGTAGAGGCAGGATGACTGTATCGGAACCTATTAGGTCTGGTCAAGGGTCCGAGAATGAGGTGCCACCACCACCCTCACCACCAGCTGCTGGTGTTGAGCAGTAAGATTAGACGGGAGATGATACAGTATCGCAGGCGGTGCTGCGAGTTCTTGAGATGGTGGCTGGAGCAGGTGGAGGTATGGGAGCTCGAAAATTTGTACCCGAGCGACTCCGAGCTAATGGAGCTAAGATGTTCCTTGGCGTATCTGGTGTGGCACCCAATACGGCTGAGTATTGGTTGGAGGCGACAGAGCGAATTATGGATGAGCTGGATCTGACAACTGAGGAGAAACTAAAAGGAATGGTGTCGCTACTTCGCGACGAGGCATATCAATGGTGGCTCATAGTTCGGGATGGTGCTACAGCTGAGGATCTCACTTGGGAGTATGTTAAGGCAGCGTATCAGAAGAAGTATGTTGGTACCAGTTATACTGATGCGTAGAGAAAGGCATTTCTGGGGCTGGTTCAAGGGAATAAGTCCGTAGCGAAGTACGAGGCAGAATTCTTAAGGTTGAGCCGGTATGCTCGAGGAATCGTGGCTACGGAGCATGAACGATGTGTCCGGTTTGAGGACGGACTGAAGGATGACCTGAGGTTGTTGATAGCTCCACAGCAGGAGCGGGAGTTTGCTGTGTTAGTAGAAAAGGCCAAGGTGGCCGAAGGGATTAAGGACTCTGTAAGGCAGAATATAGATCGGAATAGTCAAAAGAGAGGTTTTGGATCATCAGGGTCATCTGGGAATGTTCAAAAGAGGCCTAGAGTTGATGGGCCGCGAGGTCAGCAAGTTGCTACAGGAGGGCAATATCATACTTGTGCTCAGTGTGGGAAGATGCACTTAGGAGAGTGTTGGAAGAAGACAGGGGGATGCTTTAAGTGCGGGTCCAAGGAACACATGATTAAGGACTGTCCTATAAAAATAGACGGGAGCCGACCAGCAGTCGGGTTTTGTCGAGGATGGAAGAGGTGGGACAAAGAGCCTCGTGCCGGTCGTTGTCCGATTGGCAGAGGTAATGGTTTTGGAAGAGGACGTGGAACACCGGGCAGAGGTGTTGGTAATACAGAGGCAAGACAGCCGGGTCTGGTGTATGCAGTTCGCAGGAGGGAGGATGAAGACGTACCGGACGTCATAACCGGTATGTTCTTTATAGCTGGCAAGCCTTACTTTGCTTTAATTGATGTTGGCTCGACCCATTCTTATGTTGCATGTAGAGTAGTGGAAACACTAGGCATAGCCTCTGAACTGTCTAATAGGTAGATGACTGTAGTAAGCCCATTAGGTCAAACTGTAGTGGTGAACAAGGTATTCCGGAATGTACCTCTAGAGATTCAGGGAGTGGTATTTCCTGCTGACTTGATGGAACTCCCTTTCGGAGAATTTGATCTCATTCTTGGCATGGACTGGCTAGTGGAACATCGGGTTATATTGGATTGTGCAGCTAAGCGAATGGAGTTAAGGACCCCGGAGGATGAGGAGATAATTATGATAGGAGAAAGAAGGAACTACTTGTCTAACGTAGTCTTCGCACTAAAGGCTGAAAAGATGGTTCGGAAAGGGTGCAAGGCATTTTTGACTTTCGTCAGCGCGTTGGATATAAAAGAAGAGGGAGTTAATGGAGTTAGAACAGTAAGGGAATTTGTAGATGTTTTTTCGGAGGAGTTACCTGGAATACCCCCGGACAGGGAGGTGGAGTTTGGAATTGACTTACTGCTAGGTACAGCTCCTGTGTCAATCGCTCCATACAGAATGGCACCAAAAGAATTGGTTGAGCTTAAGGCTCAGATTCAGGAGTTGCTTGACCGTGGGTTTATCTGACCCAGTGTGTCTCCGTGGGGAGCACCGGTCTTGTTTGTCAAGAAGAAGGACGGAACTATGCGCATGTGTATAGATTATCGTCAGTTGAACAAGCTGACCATCAAGAACAAGTACCCTTTGCCAAGGATAGATGACTTGTTCGATCAGCTTAAGGGGGCCGGGGTGTTTTCAAAGATAGATCTAAGGTCTGGATACCATCAGCTTAAGGTGAAGGAAGCAGATATCCATAAGGCAGCTTTCCGAACAAGATACAGGCATTATGAGTTCTTAGTAATGCCGTTCGGGTTGACAAATGCCCTAGCCGCATTCATGGATATGATGAATCGGGTTTTTCAACCTTACTTGGATCGATTCGTCGTTGTGTTCATCGACGACATCCTAATGTATTCCAAGTCTGAGGAGGAACATGATGAGCATCTCTGGATAGTGTTGCAAGTATTAAGGGAGAAGAAGCTCTATGCCAAATTCAGCAAGTGTGAATTTTGGCTTAAGGAAGTCGCATTCTTAGGGCATGTAGTGTCTGCAGAAGGAATAAGGGTGGATCCTAGGGAGATTGAGGCAGTGTTGGATTGGAAACCACCTAAGTCTGTGGGGTTCGTAGTTTCTTGGGATTGGCAGGCTATTACAGAAGGTTTGTAGAAGGGTTTTCCTCAATAGCCGCACCTTTGACAAAGTTGTTGAGAAAGGAGGTACCTTTTGTATGGACGGATAAGCAACATGAGAGCTTTGAGACGCTTAAGAGGGTGTTGACTGAAGCTCCGGTTCTGATTCAGCCAGAGGCAAGGAAGGATTTTGTGGTGTACTGTGATGCTTCTCACACAGGACTAGGATGTGTTCTGATGCAAGACGGGAAGGTAGTCGCTTATGCATCTCGGCAATTAAGGCCACATGAGGTTAATTATCCGACGCATGACTTGGAATTGGCGGCAGTGGTCTTTGCTCTTAAGGTATGGAGGCACTATCTATATGGAGAGAAGTCAGTACTTTACACAGACCATAAAAGCCTTAAGTATCTGCTGACTCAGAAAGAGCTGAACCTGAGACAGCGAAGGTGGGTGGAGTTATTGAAGGACTACGATTTCTATAGAGTATCACCCAGGCAAAGCGAATGTGGTGGCAGATGCCCTAAGTCAGAAAGTTGTGTCAGATCTGAGGGCGATGCTTGCACACCTTAGCTTGTATGACGATGGAAGTTTGTTGGCAGAGTTGCAAGTTAAGCTGATGTGGTCGAATGAGGTGAAAGAGGGACAGTTAATGGATGAAGATTTAAGTGCTAAGTTACGGCAAGTGCAGAGTGAGAAGTTGGAAGATTATGGTATTAATGACGAGGGAGTACTGTGTTTCAAGGGTAAAGTCTGTATGCTGAAGAACGAGGAGTTAAGGCAGAGGATTCTTCGGGAATCGCATAGTAGCCTTTATGCTATGCACCCTGGATGTAGTAAGTTGTATAGAGATCTAAGGGAACAGTTCTGGTGGCCTGGTCTTAAGCGGGAAGTTATAGATTTTGTAGGGAAATGCTTAACATGTCAGCAAGTCAAGGCTGAACACCAAGTTCCGTCAGGATTGCTTCAGCTGATAAAGATTCCGCAGTGGAAGTGGGAGAGAATCACCATGGACTTCGTTAGTGGGCTTCCCCTTACGCCTACTAAGAAGGACTCGGTATGGGTGATAGTGGACTGATTGACAAAGTCCGCGCATTTCATTCCAGTGCAGTTGACTATTCTTTGCAGAAGTTAGCGAAATTGTATGTGGCAAAAATTGTAAGGTTGCATGGAGTTCCGGTATCGATTATTTCAGATAGGGATCCAAGGTTTACGTCTCGGTTTTGGAAAGCTCTACATCAAGTTTTAGGCACCAAATTGGATTTCACTATGGCATTTCATCCACAGTCGGACGGTCAATCTGAGCGTGTGATCCAAGTGTTGGAAGATATGTTGAGGGGCTGTGTAATAGACTTCAGAGGGAGTTGGGAAGAGTACTTGCCTTTAGCGGAATTTGCATATAATAATAGCTATAAGCCAGTATTCGGATGGCACCGTATGAAGTGCTGTATGGATGGAAATGTCGCACTCCTACTTGTTGGACGGAATTGGGGGAAAGTCAAGTTTTGGGTCCAGAGATGGTGGCAGAATCCGAGGAGAAGGTTAAGTTAATTCGGACACGGTTGAAGGAAGCATCTGATAGGCAAAAGTCGTACGCAGATCTTAAGCGCAAGGAAATAGAGTTTGCTGTGGGAGATCAGGTGTTTCTTAAAGTATCGCCATGGAAGAAGGTCATGAGATTCGGTCGCAAAGGGAAGTTAAGCCCAAGGTTTATAGGACCTTATCGGGTATTGAAGCGAGTTGGACCGGTGGCATACCAGTTAGAGTTGCCTCTGGAGTTGAAGCAGATGCACGATATATTCTATGTTTCTATGCTACGTCGTTACCGATCGGATCCATTCCATGTAGTGCCAGTTGAGGAAGTGGAATTAAGGCCAGATTTGTCCGACGAGGAAGAGCCGATCCAGATTTTGGAACGAGATGTGAAAGTGTTACGAAGGAAATCAGTTCCTCTAGTCAAAGTGTTATGGCGTAATCATGGATCGGAAGAAGCTTCTTGGGAGCCGGAAGAAGCAATGCGACAACAATACCCTCACCTATTCTAGCTAGGTAATTTGGAGGATGAAATTATTTTAAGGGGGTAGAACTACAATATCCGAGATTTTGGGCTTGTGCATTATTGCTTAATTGTGTGAAGTAGCATGCCTGTGTGTATTATGAATATGTTTTATGAATCTTGAGAACTTTAGAGTGTAGAAAAATGCCTTAGAAATTATTTGATTTTAAGTTTCAAAGAGGGAGTTAAGCCTGATAGGACTTAAGAGAAATTGTAGGGGAAATTAGGCACAAAAATGGGCTTGTTAAAGTGGCAAGGAGGCGCCACTTAAAGCCTAGGGAGGTGACGCCATAATCAGTGTGCAAGGGCTTGGGTTTGAGTAGCACAAGCAACATTTTGGGGCTTTTATTTTTCGGCAATAGGGAGCAGTAGTGGACGGCATAGGGACTTTATTTAGATGAGGATTAGACTTGGTCAATTCCTTTTAAAATTCGGCTAAGGTAGAAGATAAATGTTGATTTATTTAAAATTATTTTGAATGTGTAAACAAGAGAGAAAATAGGAGAAAAGCAAGAAGTAGCTAGTGTTTGAATGCTAGCCGAATTCAGGAGGGGGGAAGTAAGTGAGGCAATCGGTCATACAAGGGGGTTATGTGCCGAAATTTCTTCTCTTATCATCTTTCTCTTTTGTGCCGAAAAGTCCTTAGGAATTCAATTTGCTCTCTTTGTTTCTTCTTCCCTTCCTCTTCAATTGACCAAGCCGAATATTCCTCTCTCAAATCCCATCACTGCCGATTCTCCCTAAACCTCATATTCTTTTTTTTCTTTCCCTTGTTGAAGCCGAATCTCTCTAAGTGATCATCAAAAGCCGAACACTCAAGGTAACCCCTAACCGATTGTTCACCTATTGCCTAAGCTAAATCCTCTATTTTGAGGCCATAGCCGAATGCTCCTCTACCCCTTTTTGGTGTCGATTTAACCATTTGATCAGGAGCCGAATCTCTGTTCCAAGCAAGGGCATTCGATTGAGTTGGTAAGTGATTCTTGGTATTTAATGTTTCCTACCTCTTTCCCTGAGATTAGCCGAAATCTAGAAACTAACCCCATTAGTATTCTTTGGCCGAAACTATGAAGGAGGTTTCGAGATTTCTACTGTAGCCGACTCCAAGAGGAGATCTTCGGGATTTCTAGATCTAAGGTAAGCAAATATGATCATAGGCTGAAGGCCATTTGTTGTGATTAAATGTTAGAATTTGATCTAACATATGCCTATAATGATTTCGACAGATACCGCAACCAAGTAGCAATTTCGGGATTTAAATCCACAAGGTAGGAGAATATGATATTCGGCCAAGGCCATATTTAGTGGTCTAGATCTGTTTCTTATTCGTTCATAAGCCGAAAACTAAACAGTTAAGTGATCTAGTGTTGGCCAAATGTAGGAACTAGGGACCTAGAGCATTAGATCGAGACTTTGGGATTCAAGTGAACACGGTAAACAGTGTGTGTAGCCCTTCACTAATTCCTAATAGATCTATGGTATTACTGTTATGAATGTGTTAATTGAAAGTATGAAAGATGTGGCTAAAAGTACCATTCAATGGCACAGAGTATCCAGGTACGTAAACCTACTACTACTATGTTAATAGTGTATGAACAATGAATATGACATATATGAGAATTGGTTACGAATATGAAATAAGGCATATGGCATGATTTTGCATGTTTTGTATTGTGCATTGGCATATGGGTGATATGGAAAGGGGAAGTGATCTGGTGGTTTTTACCACAATATCTGGTGACTCATGTCACATAATCTGAATGTGGTGACTTATGTCACATATTAATATCCGGTGACTCTGTCACATTATCTAGTGGCTATGCCACAATATATAAGGGCGATGAGCAAGTCATCTGCAGTGACTGCCTTCGATGATATGTAACGGATGGAGGGTCGATTTAGTAATCCCCACGGTGTGATGGCAGGTACGGGTGATGTGTAGAGGATGGATACTTAGGTTTGGGTTCGGGATTGCATCATTATCTATATTTGCTATATATATATGTATGATCTGACATGCCTAAATCGTTTGGGACTTTGTGTTGGCTGTTACACACTGAGTCTGTTTGACTCACCCCGTTGTGGGATATCTTTTCAGGTGACACTCAGTAGATGGACCGGGTCAGCGGAGACTATGTGGTGGCCATGCTGAATATTTTCGGGATTTCAAATAGTTAAATTTGCGTTTTCCTATTATTTTATATTTCGGGATTTATTTGGTATCTTTCAGTTGTAATAAGGCCATTACTAGTAACTGTTTTAAGCATGCATCTTACTTGTTTTAGTATGATACAATTTTCATTAAGTCAAAAATTGAATAACTCTTCTTAAAAATAAATTTCAAATGTTTTGACACCTAAAATGTTAAACTCTAAAAACTAGGTGATGCTTTTTGATCTCAAGTACAAATTAAAATGTTGTTTTAATAAAAATCTAGTTTTCAAAAACAACATCGTTTTCAATTTGAACTCAACCCAAATCAAATCTTCTTCAAAACCACCCAAATTTTTCCAAAGTAACAAACAAATTTTGAAATGTTTTACACAAGGAACATACCAGATCCGGGTCAAGGCTCGTGGGCCGGGTTTGGGGTGGTTCAAATTAACCAACGTTCAAATTGAAAAATACCATGCCACAGTTCAATATTTTATCACAAAAATACAATACTAAATAAAATCATAAAGTCCATAAAAGTCCTACAATAAAATATAAGTCCATAATCATGAAAACCATTTACTGAGAGCATCTTTGACGACCGAATCTGTGTCCTAACCACGAGGATTATTTGAAACACACAAGTAATGTGGGTGAGCTTTAAAAGGCTCAGTGTGAGATCAATATATATATATTTTCACATACAGGTCATTCCATAAAAGAATCACAACATGTCAAACATCATAATTTTCATAGATTATAACACTGATACTTATGCATGGACATACCGATGCGTATTTAAAAATAATACACATTTTATAAAAGTTCCTTCCCATCTCCGCTACGCACCACATATCGAGTTCTCCATAACCCGTCCCTCCGAAACACCATTTGTGGACAAGCCACCACTGATTTGTAGATAAATTGCCACTGATAACACTTTTGTGGACAAGCCACCACTAATATGCAAATATACTGCCACTGATAAATTTTATGGATAAGCTACCACTAATTTGTAGATATATTGCCATTGTTTCCACCTTTCACAATTACCCACCCATGCATGTGATATGGCAAATTCACCTTTTTAACACATATGGATCATTTTTACACTTGTGTATGTAAACATGCTCTCATAATCACATATCACATGATAATCACTTTTAACATGTTAAACATGCTTTTCACATTAGATCATGGATCTCAATATTTTTAACAAACACATATATAAATCTTACATGTTCAAATCATCACACATATCACATAAGCCATACATCACATATCATGAGGATGAGATCTACACATACATCATAGTCACAATCATAATCACATCAATTATCATGTGTTTCATAGACTCATTCGGTTAGAGTCACTTACTTGGTGTACATCTTGATAAGTTTTTCAACTCTTCTTGGATATTTAGTGTGCTCATGATTTATTATAATTAAGTTACTAATATAATAAAATAACTACATCACATACAAGGAATAGTAACGATCCCACACCTTTTGTCGAAGATCGGATTTGCCACAATCCTTATTAATAATTTTAATTTGATCTAACTTGCAAGATGAATCTAACACATGAGTAACATTTATAAGTTAGGATCTTTTGAAAATAATTTTGTAACATCCTAAAATCTGGGGGTCCGTAAAATTTGGGTTATTGCATGTTGTGCTGGTTCTGTGTGTGTGGTTTAAGGGTGTTTAGGGACCCTAGGGAGGCCTGGGGTCGAGTTTGAGCCCTGGTGAAACTTTGGTTTTTGGGCACTTTAGGGGAGAGAACTGTTAGAGGTAGGGTTTAAGTGAAATTATTGGTAAATTGCTAGAACAAGTTGAGCAAGTGTAAGGGTGGAGTTGGCGTCACTTGTGAAGCAATTGAGGTTCGAATCTCACAAGAAGCACTTGGTGGTTTTATTTTTATGCTCAGGCAAGGGAGGTGGCAAGTGGAGATCAAACTTTGTAGGAGAGGGGGAATATTTGGTCAAACATTTTGAATGGGTGATGGGGAGTGAGTGGATGAGTAAATCAAAGAGTAAATCAAGGGATTTGGGGAGTGTGTTGTTGGTTGGCCGGATTTGGGAGTTGGTGGGGGGTGAGTTTCGGCTAGAAGTGTTTTTGGTAGGCAAAATTCGGCATTTGGTGAGGGGGGAGTGAAAATCGAAACCTTTGAGAGAGTGTGCTGAAATTTCCTTGGGTTCTTAGCGTTCTCCTTTTGACATTTTAGGCTTTCTTCCTAGACATTTCGGGTCCTTTGTGTTTTGCGTTTTTTGCTATTCTCTTTTGAGCATCTTTCGATTCTCTTCTTGTGTTCTCTTATTTTGTTTCTTTTCTTCTTCCCATTCGTTTTCTTCATTTGTTGTGCTTAACAGTTTGGCCGAACCTTTCCATTCTTTCCCTATTTGTTCTTTGTTGCGCATAGGCAAAATCACTATTACTCTTCTTCTTCCTCTTCTTCAATCTACTACCTCCTCCATTTGCAAGTGCCGAATATTTCTTGCTCTATCATTCCCTTATCTGGGCAGCGGTCGATTAGGTAAGTTTTCAATGCCATTGGGTCTTCTTTTCCTCTTCTTACCGTATTAATTCTTTCTCCTTTGGCCGAATGCATGAAATCTTCCATTTTTATGGTACTCTTCTCTTGGTTAAGCCGAATGCAATCACCTATTTTATTCTAAACTCTCTTTTTGTTCTCTTTTGGGTAAGGGCCGAATCAAGTCACCTTTTGCTACCACTCATCATTCTTTTAGTCTTGGTCTCGGAAGTTGATTGGTAAGATAGTTTTGGCTGAATAAAGGTTATGGATGGATGCTTTTTTCTAAGTTATTTAGGCCGAAAGGCCATTTCTTCGTCATCTTGTGATATCATAGCTAACTCGTACTCCTTCTTAGGGACTCAGTTTGTGATCGGAGGAAGTGTACCAAACTCTCAATTGTAACAAAGTGTTGCTGACGTTCTTGGTAAGTGGGGCAAACTGGGGTGTCGTTTTCAAACTTATGGATACGACTTACTGAGATTAAGACTAATTGTTTAAGTGTATGGATTCATAGGTGCGTAATCTCGAGGATTCAATCTACGCTAGTATCAGGTGTGTAATCTCACACTCTTCTAAGTAACTATTTGTGGTGACTCGCAGTTTGGCCAAAAGCCAAAAAGTCGAGAACCGGCATTTTCGACCTCACGAGTGTGTGTGAATGCTCGTAGTGGTAATCTGAAATATGAGTAGTGACGGTAAGCCATAGAGTGTGTCACGAGTGCTCTCGCGACATTTGGGCTGTAGTGGATCTACCCGAGCCGATACGGGCTTAACGGGCACAATGAGCTTTCCAGTCCACATGGGCAAGATAGCGAAAATCATCAAAGAGTAAGTACGGTTGAGAAAAAACTAGAAATCTGTGACTGAAACCTTGCAAAATGGGCCACACGAGCGTGTGGGCCCGAATGGGCCGAAATCGAATTTTTGGCCCAATAGTACGGTAATGACCGAAAATGGTAGCCGGGTCGCTCGAGGCGACAGGTGGGCCTTTGGATAAATGTAAAATTACAGAAATACCCTTGGTGGGTAAAATTATCGAAATACCCCTGGAGGGTAAATTATTGAAACGCCCTCAATGGGAAAAAGACTGTTATGCCCTTAGCGGTAATTATGCTTTGTTGTGTATACTTGATTAAATTGCCATGATGATATAGTATTGCATTCACGAGATTATTATGCCATGACATGATGCATGGGGTTTGGTTATTTTTATTAGAGGAAGTGTATTCATTGGCGTACTCACGCCGCAACATCGATCTTGGTGGCTATGCCACAAATATCGCATGCGAAACTTTGTCGCAATATCGCATCTTGGTGGCTATGCCACAATATATCGACATCTTTTGGTAGCTTTCTTTGCATTTATCTTGTGCACTCGACTACATTTTTGGAGTGTAGTGGATGGGTGGATCGATTTAGAAATCCCCACAGGTGTGTAAGGCTGGTACGGGTGGAGTGTAACGGACAGACTATTAGGTTTCGGGAAGGGTTGCATGTCTTGTTGCATTACCATGATTTTGGGGCTGTGGGCACAGATTGATACTGTGTAGGGCTAAGGCCCAGATTGTTACTGGATAGGGCTTTAGCCCAATTGGGATTTCGTATGGGCTTGGGCCCAGTTAGTATCTGAGTAAGGGATTGCACACTGAGTTCTTGTAACTTACCCCGTTGTTTCAACCTTGCAGGTGATCCCCAGCGTTAGTGGATTTGGAGCTGTGGAGGACTCCGAGGTGGCCATACCCCGTGAATTTTAGTAAACTTCCTCTTCGCTTTAATTTTAGGATTTTATTTAATTGGAATTTTTGTTGTAATAAGGCCATTGGTTAAACTTTTCTTTTAACTTACATTTTCCGATATTTTTTATTATAAAAGTGAAAATGGATGTTTTCCTTAAAATATTAATAACCGCTTTTCCAAAATATCACTTTCCCGCAAATGTTCACATTTGATTTACATAACCAAGACGGTTTTTAAAATTAATTACAACTTTTCTAAAAGGGATATTGAGTAGAATGGGTCTTTATAAACAAACAACTGAACTCGAAGTTTTCAAAATGATACAAAGTTTTTCAAAGCGCTTTCAACAACACTTTCATGTGACATGCTAGATCCGGTCATAACGTTTAGGCCGGGTTTGGGGTGTTACATTTCATGGTATCAGAGCCCAAGTTGCAAAACTTAGCTGTGGAATGGGTTCAAAAATGTTTTTCAAAACTTGTTGAAATTTGGTTTAGAAAAAATATATGTTTTTATTGGAAGTATGGCACCCGAGTGTCCGGCACCAAATCCATAAGTCTTCTGATTCTATTTGGTAATTGGTTAAAATTACTTTAGCAAGGAACTATTAGAGTTAGTATACTGAAACTATTAGATATTTAGTATACTCAAACTATTAGATATAGGAGCTAAGCCTATAGAGACTGAGACATTAGGGAAACTCGAACAGTGAAAATACTCATACTGCTATTATTCATAAAACATCTGCTAATAAAAAAATTGGAATTATACGCTAATTCATAAAATTTCTAATATCAAATTAACTTGATTCAGTAACATGAGTACAAGAGGATATGGATGTGGTGCACGCGACCGTGGTAGACGTTGGGGTACTGAGGCTGGATCTTTAGAATCAGGGCATGAGCCGGAAGGTGAAGTGCCAGCATCGCCAGTAGCGAAAGTAGGGTCTCAAGAACGGACTAGAGGGGACGATGCTTTGTCCCAAGCTATGCTGTAAGTCTTTGAACGGGTTGCTAGAGCAAGTACCGGATCGGTAGTCCAAAAATCTATTCCTAAGCGACTCCGGGCAAACGGGTCCGAGGTATTTAGGGGCATTTCCGGTGTAGCTCCAAGTGTAGCTGAGTACTGGTTGGAGGCAGTTGAACAAATTATGGATGACTTGGACTGCACTGTAGAGGAAAAATTGAGAGGAGCAGTGTCTCTGTTACGAGATGAGGCATACCAGTGGTGGCTCACAGTGAAGGAAGGTACTCAAGCGGATCGTATCACCTGGGATTTCTTTAAAGTGGTCTTCCAGGGAAAATATGTCGGGGCTAGCTACGTGGATGCTCGAAGAAAAGAATTATTAAGTCTGGTTCAGGGGAGTAAATCTGTGGCAGTGTACGAGGAAGAGTTTCTGCGTCTAAGCCGGTACACTCGGGGAATAGTCTCGACTGATATGAATGCTGTATGCATTTTGAAGATGGGCTACGAGATGAGTTGCTAGTGCTGATAGCTCCGCGGCGGGAAAGAGATTTTTCTGTATTGGTGGAGAAAGCCAATATTGCTGAGGAGGTGAAACGCACTGAGTGGCAGAATCTTGACAAGGATAAAGGCAGGAACAAGAGAGATTTTAGGCCTTCTGGTTCTTCTGATAGATTTTAAAAGAGGCCTAGATTTAATGAGCCGGTCCGAGCTGGAGTTCTGATTGCTATAGGCAGACCGCAGCCTTGTGCAGTGTGCGGGTTATTTCATCAGGGTGAATGTTGGAGGAGAGTTGGGGCTTGCTTCAGGTGTGGGTCGAGAGACCACAGAGTCAAGGACTGTCCCCAGAAATTGAGTTCAATGCCAGCTACGAGATAGGGTTATGTTCAGCCAGAGAGAGGTGGTCAGCAGCCACCGAGAGGTCGTGGTCTAGTCTGGGGTGGAAATGGTTTTGGTGTGGTCGTAGAGCACCAGGCAGGGATACTAGAAATACAGAAGCAAGGCAGCTGGGGTTGGTTTATGTGGCTAGACGTTGAAAGGAGGGTGACGCACCAGACGTCATAACCGGTACGTTTCTTATATTTGATGTGCCCTTTACCGCTTTAATCGATATTGGGTCTACTCATTCATATGTTGCCTGTACTGTATCTGGGACTCTGGGTATTAAATCTGAAATTGCTGCTAGAGAAATGTCTATGATTAGCCCTCTAGGACAATCAGTGGTAGTGAACAAACTATTTAGGAATGTGCCTTTAGAAGTGCAAGAGATTGTTTTCCCGCCAGACTTGATGGAATTGCCGTTCGGGGAGTTCGATTTGATTTTAGGCATAGACTGGCTAGTTAAGCATCGTGTAAACTTGGACTGTGCGACTAAGCGTATGGTTTTAAAGACTCCAGAGGATGAGGAAGTGTTGGTAATAGGAGAAAGAAGGGATTATCTGTCCCATGTGATATTGGCATTAAAGGCTGAAAAGATGGTTCATAAAGGGTGTGAGGCGTTCTTAGCTTTCGTCAGCTTGGTGGACGTTAAGGAATTGTCTATTGGGGATGTCAGAACCGTGAAGGAGTTCTCGAATATATTTCTTGAAGAGCTCCGGGGTTGCCTCCAAATCGCGAGGTGGAATTTGAAATTGAGCTGTTACAGGGAACGGCTCCGGTGTCCATTGCCTCTTATAGAATGGCACCGAAGGAGCTGGTAGAACTCAAAGCTCAGATCCAAGAGCTGTTGGACCGTGGGTTTATCCGACCAAGTGTATCTCCGTGGGGAGCGCCGCTACTGTTCGTTAAGAAAAAGGATAGGTCGATGCGAATGCGTATTGACTATAGGCAATTGAACAAGTTGACGATCAAGAACAAGTACCCGCTACCAAGGATTGATGATTTGTTCGATCAGCTGCGAGGAGCTTCAGTTTCCTCGAAGATCGATTTGAGATCAGGGTATCATTATTTGAGGGTTAAGGAGGCGGATATTCACAAGACTGCCTTCCAAACTCGTTATGGGCATTACGAGTTTCTGGTGATGCTGTTCAGATTGACAAATGCACCAGTTGCTTTTGTGGATATTATGAATCGGGTCTTCCAACCCTATCTAGACCGGTTCGTGGTGGTATTCATAGATGACATCTTGGTGTACTCAAGAACTGAGGAGGAGCATGACTCGCATCTTCGGGTTGTTCTGCAGATATTGAGAGAGAAGCAACTTTACACCAAATTCAGTAAGTGTGAGTTTTGGTTAAAAGAAGTGACCTTTTTAGGGCATGTTGTGTCTGCTGAGGGGATTAGGGTTGATCCTCGGAAAGTGGAAGCTGTGTTAGATTGGAAGCCACCGAAGTTAGTGTCCGATATTCGAAGCTTTCTGGGTTTGGCGGGGGTATTACAGAAGATTTGTTGAGGGGTTTTCGTTGATTGCTGTACCCCTAGCCAAGTTGTTGCGAAAGGGAGTACTGTTTGTTTGGACTAACAAACAGTAGGGCAGCTTTGAGAAGTTAAAGAAGATTCTAACTGAGGCATCAGTTTTGATTTAGCCTGAGGCTGGGAAGGAATTTGTTGTTTATTATGATGCATCGCACATAGGGTTGGGTTGTGTGCTAATGAAAGAAGGGAAAGTAGTAGCGTATGCATCTCGTCAATTAAGGCTGCATGAGATGAACTATCCCACTCATGACTTGGAGCTGGCTACTGTAGTGTTTGCTCTGAAGATATAGAGACACTATCTGTATGGAGAAAAGTCGATCATCTACACCGACCATAGGAGTCTAAAATATCTTCTTACCCAAAAGGAGTTGAATCTAAGGCAATAGAGGTGGATAGAATTATTGAAAGACTATGATTGCTCAATCAAATATCACCGGGTAAAGCTAACGTGGTGGCGGATGCGTTAAGTCGTAAGGTGATATCGGATTTGAGAGCAATGTTCGCTTATCTCAGTCTTTATGAAGATGGTAGCTTGTTAGCGGAACTTTAGGTAAAGCCGACATGGGTTAGTTAGATTAAAGAGAAGCAATTGTTGGATGAAACGTTGGGTTCTCGGCTTCAGCAAGTGGAAAGTAGAGAGACAGTAGATTTTGGGCTGAACAGTGAAGGGGTAATATGTTTCCGTGGAAGAATTTGTATGCCGAAGGACTTTGAGTTAAGACAGATGATTCTGCGGGAGGCGCATAGTAGCCCATACGATATGCATCCCGGTGGGAACAAGATGTACCAAGGTCTACGTGAGTAGTACTGGTGGCCAGGGTTGAAACGTGAGGTTACCGATTTCGTGAGCAAATGTTTGACATATCAACAAGTGAAGGCGGAGCATCAGTTGTCGTCGGGGTTGCTGCAACCCGTGAAGATTCCACTATGAAAGTGGGAGAGGATAACGATGGATTGTTACCTTTGATGCCTACCAAGAAAGATTCAGTGTGGGTAGTAGTTGACCGGTTGACTAAGTCTGCTCACTTTATACCGGTTTGCACAGATTACTCGCTACAAAAGTTGGCCAAGTTGTATGTGGCAGAAATTGTAAGGCTTCATGGGGTACCAGTGTCCATCATATCAGACAGGGACCCTAGATTTACATCTCGGTTCTGGAAAGCATTACATGAAGCTTTGGGTACAAGGTTAGATTTTAGCACAGCATTTCATCCACATGCTGACGGTCAGTCGGAGAGGGTAATCTAGATTCTGGGAGACATGTTAAGGGGCTGTGTGATTGACTTCAGAGGTAGTTGGGAAGATTATCTGTCGTTAGTGGAATTTGCATACAACAATAGCTACCAATCCAGCATTCAGATGGCACCTTACGAGGCATTATATGGTCGTAGGTGTCGTACCCCTACCTGTTGGATAGAATTAAATGAGCGACAGTTGTTGGGTCCGGAATTGATCTCAGAAAATGAGGAAAAGGTTAGGTTGATTCGGGAATGGTTAAAAGAAGCTTCTGATAGACAGAAGTCATATGCGGATCTGAAGTGTAAGGAGATAGAATTTTCAGTGGGAGATCAGGTCTTCTTGAAGCTCTCACCTTGGAAGAAGGTTTTAAGATTTGGGCGGAAGGGCAAGTTGAGCCCCAGGTTCATCAGACTTTATCGGGTGTTGAAACGTGTGGGACCCGTCGCGTATCAGCTTAAGCTGCCTCCAGAGTTGAAGCAGATACATAATGTATTCCATGTTTCAATGCTGAGATGCTATCGTTCAGATCCCTCTCACATGGTGCCAGTGGAGGAAATTGAGGTTAGACCTGATCTGTCATTTGAGAAAGAACCAGTGCAGATCCTGGATCGAGATATTAAGGTGTTGAGAAGGAAACTGGTTTCATTGGTCAAAGTATTATGGGTAATCACGGTTCAGAGGAAGCTACTTGGGAGCCGGAGGAGGCAATGTGACAATAGTACCCTCATCTCTTTTAACCAGGTAAATTTTGGGGCCAAAATTTCTTTAAGGGGGTAGAATTGTAACATCCTAAAATTTGGGGGTCCATAAAATTTGTGTTATTGCATGTTGTTTTGGTTCTATGTGTGTGGTTTAAGGGTGTTTAGGGGCCCTAGGAGGCGTAGGATCGAGTTTGAGCCCTGGTGAAACTTTGGTTTTTGGGCACTTTAGGGGAGAGAACTGTTGGAGGCAGGGCTGAAGTGAAATTATTGGTAAATTGATAGCACAAGTTGAGCAAGTGTAAGGGTGGAGTTGGCGTCACTTGTGAAGCAAGGGAATTGAGGTTCGAATCTCACAAGAAGCACTTGGTGGTTTTATTTTTGTGCTCAGGCAAGGGAGGTGGCTGAGTGGAGATCAAACTCTGTAGGAGAGAGGGAAGACTTGGTCAGATATTTTGAATAGGTGATGAGGAGAGAGTGGAGGGGTAACTCAAGGAGTAAATCAAGGGATTTGGGGATTGTGTTGTTGGTTAGCCGAATTTGGGAGCCGGTGGGGGGTGAGTTTCGGCTAGGAGTGTTTTTGGTAGGCAAAAATTCGGCATTTGGTGAGGGGCGAGTGAAAACCGAAACCTTTGAGAGTATGTGTCGAAATTTCCTTGGGTTCTTAGCATTCTTCTTTTGAAATTTTAGGCTTTCTTCCTAGACATTTCGGGTCCTTTGTGTTGTACGTTTTCTGCTATTCTCTTTTGAACATATTTTGATTCTCTTCTTGTGATCTCTCATTTTGTTTCTTTTCTTCTTCCCATTCGTTTTCTTCATTTGTTGTGCTTAACAGTTTGGCCGAACCTTTCCATTCTTTCCCCATTTGTTCTTTGTTGCGCATAGCCGAAATCACTATTACTCTTCTTCTTTCTCTTCTTCAATCTACTGCCTCCTCCATTTGTAAGTGCTGAATATTCCCTTATCTGGGCAGCGGTCGATTAGGTAAGTTTTCAATGCCATTGGGTCTTCTTTTACTCTTCTTGCGGTATTAATTCTTTCTCCTTTGGCCGAATGCATGATATCTTCCTTTCTTATGGTTCTCTTCTCTTGGTTAAGCCGAATACAATCACCTGTTTTATTCTAAACTCTCTTTTTGTTCTCTTTTGGGTAAGGGCCGAATCAAGTCACCTTTTGCTACCACTCATCATTCTTTTAGTCTTAGTCTCTGGAAGTTGATTGGTAAGATAGTTTTTGTAGAATAAAGGTGATGGATGGACGCTTTTTTTCTAAGTTATTTAGGCTGAAAGGCCATTTCTTCATCATCTTGTGATATCATAGCTAACTCGTACTCCTTTTTAGGGACTCGGTTTGTGATCGGAGGAAGTGTACCGAACTCTCAATTGTAACAAAGAGTTGCTGACGTTCTTGGTAAGTGGGGTGAATTGGGTTGTCGTTTTCAAACTTATGGATACGACTTACTGAGATTAAGACTAATGGTTTAAGTGTATGGATTCAAAGGTACGTAATCTCGAGGATTCAATCTACGCTATTATTAGGTGTGTAATCTCACACTCTTCTAAGTAACTATTTGTGGTGACTCACAGTTTGGCCAAAAGCTGAAAAGCCGAGAATCGGCATTTTCGACCTTACGAGTGTGTGCGAACACTCGTAGTGGTAATCTGAAATACGAGTAGTGAGGGTAATCCGTAGAGAGTGTCACGAGTGCTCTCGCGAAATTTGGGCTGTAGTGGGTCTACCCGAGCCGATACGGGCTTAACGGGCCCAATGGGCTTTTCGACCCACATGGGCGAAAATAGCGAAAAATCGTCAAAGAGTAAGTACGATTGAGAAAAATAGAAATCAGTGACTGAAATCTTACGAAATGGGTCACACGAGCGTGTGGGCCCGAATGGGCCGAAATGGAATTTTTGGCCCAATAGTCTGGTAACGACCGAAAATGGTAGCCGAGTCGCTCGAGGCGACAGTGGGCCTTCAGATAAATGTGAAATTACTGAAATACCCTCAGTGGGTAAAATTACCTAAATACCCCTAGAGGGTAAATTACTGAAACGCCCTCAATGGGAAAAAGACTATTATGCCCTTAGGGGTAATCAGCTTTGTTGTGTATACTTGATTAAATTGCCATGATGATATAGTATTGCATTCAGGAGATTATTATGCCATGACTTGATGCATGGGGTTGGGTTATTTTTATTGGAGGAAGTGTATTGTTACTGGCAACTCTGTTTGCAACATCGATCATTTGGTGGCTATGCCACAAAATCATATGCATGGCTGCTCTGCATCAATATCTTGGTGGCTATGCCACAATATACGGATACTGGCAACTTTACTGCATTTATACTGGGAGCTCGACTGCATTTTTTGAGTGTAGCGGATGGGTGGGTCGATTTAGAAATCCCCACAGGTGCGTAGGGCTGGTACGGGTGGAGTGTAGCAGATGGACTATTAGGTTTGGGAAGGGTTGCATGTCCTGTTGCATTACCATGATTTTGGGGCCGTGGGCCTATATTGATACTGTATAGGGCTAAGGCCCAGATTGTTACTGGATAGGGCTTTGGCCTAATTGGGATTTCGTATGGGCTCGGGCCCAATTAGTATCTGAGTAGAGGATTACACATTGAGTTCTTGTAACTCACCCCGTTGTTTCAACCTTGCAGGTGATCCCCAGCGTTAGTGGATTTGGAGCTGTGGAGGACTCCGAGGTGGCCATACCCCGTGAATTTTAGTAAACTTCCCTTCGCTTTAATTTTAGGATTTTTTTAATTGAGATTTTGTTGTAATAAGGCCATTGGTTAAACTTTTCTTTTAACTTACATTTTCCGGCATTGTTTATTATAAAAGTTAAAACGGATGTTTTCCTTAAAACATTAATAACCGCTTTTCCGAAATATCACTTTCCCGCAAATGTTCACATTTGATTTACATAACCAAGACGGTTTTCAAAATTAATTACAACTTTTCTAAAAGGGATATTGAGTAGAACGGGTCTTCATAAACAAACAACTGAACTCGAAGTTTTCAAAAGGATACAAAGTTTTATCAGACGCACTTTCAACAACACTTTCATGTGACATGCTAGATCCGATCATAACGTTTAGGCCAGGTTTGGGGTGTTACAAATTTATCACTTAAATATCGATTACTAATAGTCTCATCAACACTTACCCCATAGTCTTGGACTCTCAAAAAAATGATTTCTAATGCGAACTTAGGGGTTTCCCCTATATTATCATTTGGTACTTCAAACGATATCGAATAGTATTCGTAAGATAATAAATAAGTAATAAATAATAATATGTAACATTGGCCCTATAGCCACTACACCATTTGACCATGATATGAAATCGCCAAGGATTTTACGATCCAAATAACCCACACTTACAATTTGGATAAGCCAGGATGGACAATGAATCGAGAAAGGAATGAGATTGATGAGTTCAGTGATCTAAAAGAATTGATAGAGTAAAGAGAAGATATAAGTTTAATCAATATGAGAAAAGGAAAAATAAAGGAGGAAGAAAGGGAAGAAATTCGGTCACTAGCGGCGGTTTGGCAGTGACAATGGCGATGGTTTGACGGAGGTCCAGTGATGAGGGAGTAGTGGTCCGACGGTGGTTGGAGGGGTAGAAATTAAAGGGGTTTGGCACAAAGAGAAGGAGGAAGAAGATTAAAATGAAAGAGAAAAGGGACCTGTAGTGGTGCACGACGGTGATGGGAAGAGAAAAAGAGGAGGAGAGGAGGTACAATGGCCACGAGGTGTGGTGAATGGTGGTGGAGGGTTTGGTCATAGTAGAGGAAAATAGCAAAGATTAAAAGAAAGAGTGGTAGTTATTTTGCAAAATAGAGAGAAAAATGGATGAGAAAAGAAATAAAAAAGAAAGAAAATGGAAGCAAGAGGGAGGTAGGGACTACAAAGGGGTGGTGAGAGCTTGATCAATTATGACTAGGTTCAATAAACCTCAACTAAATGCAAGGTAAGAAGTTTTGGCAAGAAGAGGGAGACATGGAGTGAAAAGGGGGATCATGCTCCCTTAACTTAAGGTAAGTTTGACCAATATTGGAGGAAAGGAATCCTCCTATTTATGGTGAAAATAGGGTGGATGGAGAGCACTAAAAGCACATGGAAAAATGTCTAAAAATTAAATAAAAGGAATGTGAACACGGTGGCTTGAACTTAGGACCACTAGGATAGCTAATGAGTTATTAAACCACTAGACTACACACTTCCTTATTCTCAAACTAGCACAAATGATAATAAAAATATAGGATGTGACAGTCACTCTATTAAATACAATGTAACTTCAAAATTTAATGTTGTTGCTCTTTTTTCTTTTGATGTTTTAGATTCAGAGATGAATCTTTTTAAGGAAAGGGGAATGATGTAAGCATCAAGGCCCAGCAAGGAGATTATGGGAATTGTAACAACCCAAATTCGGGCTAGAAGTTTTGACCAAGATTTGGCAAGCTACATTAGCCATCGAAGTGACTCTCTATTAACACCCAACCTAACCTCCAACACACCACTTATACATAGCATGCGAACATATTGTTAATATTTAACAAAACAGCAGAAATTATACGTACTTAGAATATAATGGTTCGTATGCACAAACATATGAAGAATATAATCATGTGAAACAATACTTCCAAACATGTACTTATTTCAATAGGTACATACTATACTTAGTCATCGCACTCAGCATTCAAACATGGCTCTCATAATAACCTAGGTTAGCACGAAAACGTGTGTTTGCAAGTTCCAACAGTTCGTAGGTTGAGAATTCGAATCTTTAGGCATTACGGTTCACTAATCATTTTAAGGGCTCATACATTGTAGTTTCATCAAGTAATAGGCTTCTCAAGGTAAATAAAAATGCATGCAGGAGTTTTGCCACACTTAGGTAGGGTTCACATAAAATAAGGCTTCGCATGTAATTAAGGGTCATAATACTCACACGAATTCGCATGCATCATTGGGTTCACTGAGTTTAGGGCATGCATATATATATAGCAATTATTATAAGGTTTTGCATGTAATTTTGGCACACACCATATAGAGTACGCAATAGACATTAAATTATAAATCTAACTTAGGCAGGTACGAACACAATATTCTCATGCATAAATAAAATTGACTTTTATTTATGTAGTGATAAGTTCTTAAAACATTGTTCACAATTATCTAGAAAAGTAAACAGAATAAAATAACCAATAACATGGTCAGATTCATGAAAGCATAATCATATCAAAACTTATAACAACAATCCCATCGCTATTAAACCAAGTTTGATGTTAACCCAGTCCGTCCTTTTTGTTAGAAAACATAACTTTTTGAAATCAATATGAAAACTCTTTTATACTTTTTCAGAAAGCATTTTCTTAGACCAGAGTCTACCTCAGCTCGCAAGACCATCCTCACTTACGAACAAACTCTTCTTTAGGTCGAAGGACTAGTTCGTCACTTTGTCTCGGTGGACATAGTCCAACCTAGCTCACATAGAGTTAGGCTCTCGGAAGAGCACTATCACTTTAGCTCACATGGGGAGCTTCACTAATACATAACTTATCCATAAGTTCATAGGGGAGCTTCGTTGATACACATTTTATCCACAAGCTTATAAGGGAACTTCACTGATACACTGCTTATCCATAAGCTCATAGGGGAGCTTCGCTGATACACATCTTGTAAAAACTGTTCTTCAAACATTCTTTGAAAACCTTAGCTCACACAAACTGTACTAAAATCATATTTTCAAATCATAATTGAAAATAGAGTATTATAGATTAAAACAGAGCATTTCAAAAATCTTAATTTTGGGTTTTGAAAACAAGGTTTCCTTTAGAAACCATAGCCATTAGCGATCATAATCAAAATACCTTTTAAAACTCATAAACTGATTGTTATTGATCACTCACCAGAAATCGAAGAACTTTAAACAAGTTTAGCTTTGCCCTTATCCTTTCTGATAGATGTTTTGGCGGGTTCACAATAGTACACACATATATTACTTAGGCAAAACAAACATACAGAATTCATGCAATGCGAACTTGGACAATCACACCCAACAAGAAAAAGACTTACCCTAATAGCTATATAATGATCTAAGAATAGATACTTTGATGGTAGAATATTTAGTGAAGGATTCATAAAATTTAAGGGTCTTATTTATAGACCTAAGAGTCTTGATAACCTTAAGATACCCTGCTTGACTTAGGAAAGATGTTACTTGCACGTAAAGTTTCCTAGATTCACTATATCTTTATTTCCTAATTTGGGTCTGACTGTATCTTTGATTGATGAACCCCAGTTTGTAGCAACACTAGCGAACCCTATCTCGCCAATATAGACTGGCGAACATACCTCATAGAGGAACTCACAAACCCCTTACCATATCTTTTTAGCATACATAACTACTGGCGAACTCCTTTGCAGATACTCAATTGGTGAACACCCTGCTCACACAACTCCTTGGAGAACACCAGTTCACATAAATCTTGTCGAACGCATAGCTCGCCTAACTCTTGGCAAACCCCCAGTTTGCCAAAACATTGGCAAACCTTCCCTTCGCATGACTAAAACTTTTAGGCCTATTTAAGATATTTCATCCTTGAAATTTTCATCTTCGAATAGTTGAGGATATTGTTTCTTCATGGCTTCTTTTTTTTTTTTCCTAGGTGGCTTGGCTGGTCTTGTGGTTTTGCCATAATAATTTGACCAAGGGAATTTGTTTGTTTCGCAAGACTTTCACCTCGTGAGCTACAATCTTCACCAGTTCTTCCTCATAAGTTAAATCTAGTCGTACTTCAATTTCATCCGTTGATATAACATGAGACGGGTATGTGTGATACCTCCTTAACATAGACACATAGAACACATCATGTATCTCATCAAGCTCATGTCTCAACTTAAGTCGATTGGCTATAGGGGAGACTCTTTCTACTACTTCGTAAGGACCAACAAACCTTGGACTTAGCTTCCCTCTTTGCCCAAACCTTAGAACTTTCTTCCATGGCGATACTCTCAAAAACACTTTCTCACCCACTTGATACTCAATGTCTCATCGTTTCAAATTAATGTATGACTTCTATTTTTCTATAGTAGCCTTAAGTCTTTCACAAATAAGTTTTACCTTATCGTCTATTTCGCGAACCAATTTAGGTCCAACAAATTTCTTTTCATGCAACTTAGCCCAACATAAAAGGTGTTCGACACCTCCTTCTATACAGTGCTTCAAAAGGTTTCATTTGAATGCTTGCCTGATAGCTATTATTGTAGGGGAAGTTAGTCAATGGTACATATCGTTCCCAGCTTCCTGCGAACTCAAAAATGCAACTTCACAACATGTCTTCCAACACTTGTATCACTTTCTCAGACTGGGCATTTGTCTAAGGATGATAAGCAGTATTGGATTGAAGTTTCAAACCCAAACCTCATTGCAAACTTTTCCAAAATCCAAGATTTCTTAGGACAACTATCATGCCATTATCATTCTCTTCTTTCTTTTATTTTTCCTTTTTTGTTAGGTTCTTATTATTCTTATTGTAATCTTTTAATTGTTCAATTTCATATCTTAAATAGCAAGAAAGAATGTGGCACCCCAAACCTGGTTGAGATAGTTCGACCTGAATTTCGAACATCACATTAGCCATCAAAGTGACTATCCATTTAAACCACCTAAACACACACCAACCCACCAATCAAACCACACAATTAATCATAGAATATTTAAAAACCTAATATTATGCTTATGTTGCGCTACTTTGATCAACAATCAACTATAAGATTAATTCACAATTTAATATTTAATATACATCTACTTTGAAAACTTCAGTTAGACATACATGCATGCAATAAAGTGTTTCTTTAAAAGATTATAATTGAAAAGATTTAGGAGACCATTTTATTTAAAAACATATGAATAGTTTTAAATCGTAATATAGTAAAAAGTTAGGAAAACTCAATATTACAAGGTTTAAAAATAGTATTGTAGTTTTATATATAAAAGTCTTGTTTAGGAAGATTCATTATAACATCATGCACAAAAATCATCATTTAACTAGTTTGCAAGCAACTAACAGTTTACACAACTTGTAACACCCCTAACCTGTATCCGTCGCCGAAACTGGGTTATAGAGCATTACCGAAATAAACATATCAAACACAGACATTTCATATTATTTAACATTCAAGTCAGATATTATTCATAAAGTACCTTATATGAGCCATCGAGGCCCAAAACGTACATTAGAAACAAATCGGGACTAAATAGGGATCTAAGAGAATTTTCCACAAAATCTCAATTTTTTTCCAAGATACAAGGGACACACGCCCTTGTGGTCAAGCCGTGTGGGCATTTGAAGTAGGCCACACTGTCGTATCCCAGCTCATATTCATACTCGTGTAACTTTCTGACTTAGGTCACATGACCAAGTCACACGCCCGTGTGCTAGGTCGTGTGAAAATAATAATTTTCATTAAATAGGTGCAGGGGTCACACGGCCAAGCCACACGCTTATGTGATCAATTCTGAGCATTCTATTTTGAAATTTTAAAGATGCAAAGGACACACGGCCAGATCACACGCCCATGTGCTAGGCCGTGTGTCACACACGGCTAAGACACACACCCGTGTCTCTATCCATGTGGACAAAATAAGACTATTTCCTAGCCATATTTCTCACCCAAACTTGTCTTCCACCTACAATAACACTTAAACACATTCCCAAACCAATATAAAACATTTTAATCAATCCATAACCAAGTCTTATACATATCATATCATCATATATAACTAACTCAAACCATGTTATAATTTTGCCTATTAATTAACCATCAATCAATTATACTAAAACACATATCAACTATGATAAGACTATATATATATATATATATATCAAAATGTATTAAACTTAAGCCATTCAAATGGCTATTCACAACAAAATATTTACATGCCATCAATGGCCAAATTAACCTAAACATTCCATTATAACCAAAAGAAATTTACTAATTATACCAAAATGAGCCGAGGGATAGTGTGATGTTACTCCAACTAGCTTCCAACCAAATTGAGTTTCCGAGTTACAATAAAACAGAGGAAATGAAAATAAAGTAAGCTTTAAAGCTTAGTAAGTTCGTATAATAGGAATTTAACTTACCAAATAAATTCACTTTTAAGGTAAGCAAATAAACATGATCAAACCAATTTGGCCAATTGCCTAGCACATATCCTAATCAAACATATTAGTCAAGTAATTCACATAGATACCAAGAAACATGAATCAGCTCATCAATATTCAATTTCCACATACATGTGTTTACCACTTCAAATGTCCATGAATAGGTACATATCATATCTTTGTATTTCAAGTATTTATCATAGTAATTCATCTTGAATTCATATCATCTCACAACAAAATTTTACCGAGAAGCTCTCTCTCTCGAGCCATATAACAAGAAGCTAATGTGAGCTGTATAACGGGAAGCTTATCTGGGCTGTATAATGAGAAGCTCATAACAGCCATATTCAGGAATCTCCAGATAGCTATATATTGGGAAGTTCAAGCGAGCCATATTGGGAAGCTCCGGAGAGCCATTAATCAGGAAGCTCACAAAGAGCCTTTAATCGAGAAGCTCACAAAGAGCCATATATCGGGAGGCTCATAAGAGTTGTGGTGTGTCTACAACACATGCAGAGTCATAACCAAATCGGGATGCTACAAAGAGCTATTAATGGGAAGCTCACAAAAACCATATAACTAGAAGCTCAAGAGGGCCATATGGATGCTCATGAAAGCTAATAACGGGACGCTCTTTCGAGCTATGCTGTGTCCGCAACATTATCGGATCTCATTTATCCAAATGGGACTTATTATTTATCAAGCATTATCGGATATGTGATCAATTTCATACATATGACATTTATACAATTCACATATACAACATTAAATTCAAACATCTATATATATACACACACAATTTAGTTACACGAACTTACCTTGACAATTGTTCGTGTAGGCAAAATCTACTAATCTGACACCTTTTCTTCTCCTCGATCCAATTCCGTATTTGATTTATCCGAATCTAATTAGGACAAATAAGTTTCTCTTTCTTCAATTCTCCATGGCTGGGGTTCCCATCTTTTTAATTTGGGAGAGATGATGAAATAAGATGATATTAGATTTTTATCATCTTTAATTATTTCTATTTCCAATTTAGTCATTTTCTTTATTTAATTTTCCATGGATGAATCATCATACTTATCTAATAACTCCTTTTAATGGTCTTTTTTCCATATAAGGACCTCCAATTTTGAATTCCATAGCTTTTTGATCTCTTTAGCTACTAGAATTCAACTTTTACATGTTATGCAGTTTGGTCCTTTCCATCAAATTAGACATGAAATCGGTAAAATTTTCTTAACGAAATTTTTATACAATATCTTTATCATAATGCAGACCATAAAATAATATTAAAATATTTTTTCTTTCGGACTCGGATTTGTGTTCCCAAAACCATTGTTCCGATTTCACTGAAAACGAGTTGTTACATAACTTGTCTAATTTTACATTCATGCATACTAAACATTCAATTGTTTTCTAAAACACACTTATAACATCTAAGTCTTACCTTAGTGCTTAGCGGCTCTTCAACATGCATTTACAAGATAGTTGAACATTTATTCATACCATTCATCAAGCATTAACAAACCATCATTTAATCATCAATCTAAAACGGTAATAAAAGTTTCAAACTAAACCATTTAAAGAGTCCATAATGTACAATTACAACCCAAAAATTATAACTAGATCTCATTTTAAATCCCATAATTTGGTCCCACGTTGCCTTCCTTATTTGGTTTGGGAACACATCAACATACCCAAGTATATCCTTGTTATGGATCACTTGGATGGCTCACTTCCCCACCTCTTCACAAGCTAAGTCACTGTAATATTATAAAAGAGTGGGTGAGCTTATTGAAGCTCAGTGAGTGCTCAAACATACTAAAAACAAACACATTAGTCAGGTTATGGTAGGCATACAATAAAAATTCACATATTATTAGAGTACACACAAAATAGTGACTCATATGACACTACAGTTTTTATAAATAAGCAGTGGTTCTCGTACATAAGTAGTGCACATAGATTAAGCAATTTACATAAAATAAGTAGTTCTCATAAAATTTCAGTTCATAACACATAACAATTCATGCAAAAATAATAGTTCATACTACATCATATTTATATATTTCAAATGTAAATAAATTGGCATTTTTATGATTATGAAACATAGAGGAGACTCTATCACAACCTATAAGTGGACTCAATCACCATATATTGGATAAATAGATCTCTTTATAATGCCTTGATTTGGACTCAAAGAGCCCTACATTGTCTCTGATATAAGTGTATAATGGAAGCTAACACCCTGC
The DNA here is from genome assembly GCA_025503065.1 of Gossypium bickii. Lineage (NCBI taxonomy): Eukaryota > Viridiplantae > Streptophyta > Magnoliopsida > Malvales > Malvaceae > Gossypium > Gossypium bickii. Next base: position 90,533,305 of record CP106711.1, read on the forward strand.
GCTGTGTCTAGTGAATGGAGCTATGCTCTACATTCCCTTATCTCTCCAACGCATCTCTGGGCCACAATGTCCATCACAATAATAAGGGTAAGTACTCACAATCCTATGGCATGCCAACTATATCCAATGGTTCCATGAAGTTACAATGCCAACATATCTTTTTAACATATTCATGATATTCAATATAATATGCTCACAATTAAGCAGAGTTCGCACATTATAACTCATAGTTCACATTAGTCACATTTCATATAGATCGCTATAAAGCATGGTTTGTAAGTAATATAGTTTGCATGCAACATAACTTGCACACATAATCACAGTTCACATATCAAATTAGTATAGGCTCACATATCACTTTAGTGTAGGTTCGCATGACATATATCAGGTTCACATATCACTTTAGCATAGGTTCGCACATCACATGCAGTCACATAACATAGGTTTGCACATTACAAGCAGTCACACAACATAGGTTCGCACATCACATACAGTCACATAGCATACAGGGTTCGCATAACATTCTAATAGGGTTCATATGTACCAAGTGATAGGGGTTCGCATGTATCTAGTGATAGGGGTTCGTAGGTACCTGGTGATAAGGGTACGCATATGACTAGTGATATGGGTTCGCACAAGTGTGGTGATAGGGGTTTGCACATGATTAGTGATAGGGGATAGCACATGACTAGTGACAAGGGTACACAAGTATCTGGTGATAGGGGTTCGCACATGATTGGTAGGGGTTCGCAAGTCTCTAGTGATAGGGGTTCGTAGGTTTCTGGTGATAGGGGTTTGCATGTATCTGCTGATAAGGGTTCGTAGGTATTTGGTGATAAGGGTTTGCACATGTCTGCTGATAGGGGTTCACAGGTTAATAAAATAGGGTTCACATAACAACACACAGTAAGGTTCACATATCAATTAAATAGGGGTTCGCATGTGTTACCTTAACCTGTGTATTGGAGTTTAAATGCAGTATATCAGGCCACCCACCTTAGCTCTTGTTTCATCTACAATGCTCAAGTAAGCTTTTACCTTTGTCCATGCTTGTAGGGTCTCCCAAATGAATTGGTACTTTACATACACGTCAAATGCATTGCAAAGGCATTACTCACAACAACAAACACAATTAAATAATTTCAAAATCACTTATCACAACTTCTAAATATCTATTCCCAAAACCTAACTAGTTTTGCCAAAATAGGTGTTCAACCACTCAAATCTCATTTCTAAGCTTAGATTTCAACTTCATACATCCTAAATATCATCTAATTGTAGATCTAAACCATAAATTTTATTCAATTACATTGATTTAATTTTTCTGGAAAAATCACGTTCGCTTTCAATCTCAATAAGAAAAATCATTTGATTCATGCAAATTCTTTAAGGTTTTGTTAACTCAAGGTTATAAATATTTTAATTAGATCAAAATGAGCTAGAAATCACTTTAAAACAATAGTTTAACCAAGTAGTACGAGATCTACCATTTTCAAGCCAAAAATCAACTTAAAATCAAGTGATCTATTGAGATCTTGATTAAATCATTCAAATCTAGAATTGAAATAACAACTCACTTAGTTTAATCATAAATAGTTAGAATCTCACCTCAATTTCACAAAATCAATGAACTATGGAGCTAAATCGAGCTAAAACGTGTGAAGATCTTTTGAGGATTGGAGGATGAAAATGTGATTAATCTTCAAATTTGAAAAGAGATTTTATGTTTACAGAACTTAGAAAAAAAAGGATAAGCTAATTTCGGGAGAAAAACTTTAATTTGGTGTTTGACAAATTTTTGAGAGAGATATAGAATGGGACGGAAAGAGACGATGGGTGATTTAAATAACCAACTAATTTTAAAAAATTGGGCTTTTGCCTTTTGACCACCTACAGTTTCTTCCTTTTTCCAAATTGAACCTTAGTTTCAATTGAAACTTATTTCTAAGTTATTTTCAAATCCGATTTTGGTTTTTAAAATCCGTTTTAACCAAATTAATTCCCGAACACCTAATTTTAATTTTTTTAACCCAAAATTTTTAATTCTAAGTATTTTAATATTTTACTTAATTAATTCTTAATTATTTAATTATCTACCTAATTACGGTTTTTCATTCACCAACATGATCCTACTTACCTTATTCTACTAACCCAATTTTTGGGGTATGACAGAGAGTGGTTCTTCTATTGTTATTCATTAAGAAACCTTTGAAAAACAAGAGCTCTCGCTCTTTCCTTTGTGCCAAATATCTTTTGTTCAAAACAATTTTATATTGCTTTATTTCTTCATTGTGACGTGTTATTTTGATTATTTGATCTCAAATATGAATTGGGGCCATTCTTTGGAGTCAAGATTGGTTTCTTTTCATCCAAGAAACCTTATCTCACTCTATGTTGGACTCTTTTTTCTGCCTTCTCTTTTCCTTTGATTCTACTTTTGTTTTCTTCACTCTTTTATTCGATTTTACTAATTTGTTTTCTCTCTTGTTTTAGATCTGAATCAGCTCCTCTCTTGGACATCAAGAAACGTTCTAGGGTTTCCATAATACCCTAATTCTTGTGGTCTTCTTGCTGGCCGAACATACCCACTCTTTTGCTTGATCTTTCCTTTCGTTTTCATTGTTTCTTGACTTCTTTTGTTTCTAATTGAATTGTGTCGTATTTGGCAACCTCTAATTGAAAAGATATAAACAAGAATGCATCCTCCTATCAAACCGACCCTTGCTCTCAAAGACTCCATGATTTCAATCGATTTATTCATTCTTTCTTGTTCAATTTGTTTCGATATCTTTGATGCGCAATCAATCTTGAATCTAACTTAGTTGTTTTGTGTTCCAACTTATTTCAAATGTCAAATTCCTCTCAATTTGTCTAGAACTCTAGGTCAAATCCACAACTTGGACAACTTTCAATCTTGTTCTGTACAATCTTTATCAAAAGTACATCATAATATTTGATTATATCATTGTTTAATAAATTCTAATAAATATAACAATTATTATTATTTAAATGTATGTGTTTTTACATTATGTATCAATAATATTTTATATATATTATTCTGTATTTATCCTTGAATGATACGAAAAATAAAATGCATCCATTTAAATGTTTATTTTTCATTTGTTTTTAATTCGATGTAATCCAAGAACATTTATAATATTTATCATCATTTAGTTAACTATTTGTAAATCTAATGATTATAATTTTAAAAAATAAATTAGATTGGTATGCGTATTTGTAAATCTTATGAAATTTGAAAAAAAAAAATCTCTATTTTCAATTATCAAATTCGATTGTATGTGTTAAACAGTTATACAATTTTATTATTTATGCATGGTAAAGCTAAAGAAAATAAATGATTTTTTTTTTAAAAGTTTTATGTTTAAAAAGGAAAACCACATCGCACCACCTGAATTTCTCCAATAGGTTAATTCAGATTCGGTCTTTAATGATTTACAACTAATGCGATTTAGCCCTTGACTGCAGTTTTATTAATTCAATTTGAACACTACTGCTATTTAGTTTAAATACTACTTCAATGAGTATTTTGAAAATCAATATGTTTCCAAAAGTTTTTGAATGATTTATAAATTTGGTTTTTTTAAATATTAAATGTATACAACAGTATTTTAAAAAATAATTTTTAATATATTTTTTAAAAATTACGTTTAACTCTATTTATAGTTAAACTGTTTGAAATTTTAAAAAATTGTAAAAAAATATTTTATAAATTAAAATGTATATTGGTAAAATGTTTTAAAATTTTGAAAAAAACTATTTATTTAATTATGTTTATAATTTAAAAAAATTAAATTTTAAAAATTGTTTAATAAGATACTTTAGCTTTGTCAGTATTTTTTTAATATTATTAATTAAATTTTTTTACTATATTTTAAATTAAAATAAATTCAATTAGAAATGATATCTAAATTAAAAGTTTAAAACAAAATTAAATTTTATTAAAAATAACACTTTTAACTTATATTATATTTAAATTTTTAAAAACTTTTTAAACCATATATTTTTTCCAAAATGTATTTACTTTTAAAATATGTTTTCAAATATATAAAAAAATTTAATCTAAAATGTTAAAAAAATATAGTAATTTTTAAAAATTAAAATTGATATACACCATCAACGCTGGGATAAAAAACTAATTATAATATATTATAATGTTATAAAGGCCATTTTTCGTTCAATGTAGTTGTAGCAGTCCGTTTTTAGTGAAATTAAAACAATAGTTTTGGGACCACAAATTTGATGAGTAAATTATTATTTTATTATTTTAATGTTTATGGGATGTTAGAAGGCTCGTATTAAAATTTTGTTAAGAAATTTCGATGTTTGCATGCTTAACTAAGTGAAAAGGACTAATCGTAAAAAGTGTAAAAGTAGAGTTCTATTAGTTAAAGGGGTCAAATGGCTTTGAAAGTTTAAAATAAAGGAGTTCGATGTAATTAGACCAATTAAAGTGATAGTGGATATTTATGGACATGGTTTTATTGAAATATTTAAAGTTTTTAAAGGTTAAAATGGTAATTAGGTAAATTAATGTTAAAACAAAAAGAAAAGAAAATGGTATCATCTTTTTCATTTGTTAAACTAACCGAAATTTCAACATTAAAGATAGCTAGGGTATTCGGTGACTTCTTCTTGTTTGCATGGTATGTTTTCCAATCCCATTTTTAATGATTTTTATGTTTTTGAATTCGTTTTAGCTTAACCTAGCTAGCCCGGGGATGAAATTGCAAAACTATTAAAGATTTAGGGTTGTGCCATGAATACTCTTCTGTGATTATTGATGTTTAATGGTGCATTTTGAGTCCTTGTTGATAAATAAACAAGTTTTGTAAAGTGAATTTTGATGAAAATTGTGTTTAGGGACTTATTTGTAAAAATGATAAAAGTTCATGGTAAATTTGTGAAATGATGGTTTGTATGGATTGACTTAGGTCCCTAGAGAATTTTGCTAGCATGAGAAGAGGATTAAAATGTTTAAACTTCAATTTATGAGCTTAAGGACTAAATTGTGAAAAGTTAAAATATTAGGGGCAAAATAGTAATTTTGCAAAATATGAAATGTGGACTAAATTGAATGCTAGAGATATTAAATGAATTAAAATTTTCTATTTAGATAAAGATAGACCACGTACGGATCTAGATCGAGAAAAGCTAAAGACTCGGATTAGTCGATCTCGTTTTTACTCCCTAGTCGTCGTCGACGTAAGTTCGTATGTAAGAATTATTACATTCATGTTATTCAATTATGTGATATTATGAATATAAAATGTGACAGACCAATTTCGACCCTAATCGGAACGGTGGTTTCGAGATCACGAATCCGAGCCTGATAAATATTTTTATTATTATATCTTGTGTTTATTATAGGTAAATTTGTGTATGTGAATGTTTCGTAGAAAATTTTAGCCGTTTGAGTGTTTAATTTGCTAAAAGGTCTGAATTGCAAAAAGGACCAATGTAGTGAGCATAAATAAAAAGGGGGCTAAGTGAATTGTCTATTAAACATGGGGATTTGCATGTCAAATTCCCCATATTTTAAAAGAAAGTGGACGGTAAGCATGCAAATTAATCTATTGTCTTAAAAATATTATAATTAAAACATTATTATATTACAAGCATGCTAATATATGTAATAGTTTAATAAAAAAAAGAAAAAGAAATTTGATTTCTCTTCCCTTAATCATCTTCCTCACCGATTTTTATCTTCAAAATGAAGAAGAAAACTTCATCCCCTTCATTCGGCCATTGCATGTGCTAGGCAAGGTAAGAGTGAGCTTTAACTTAATAAGTTATCTTTGAATGAGTTGATTTCTTTGATCACTTTTCTTTTGGAAACAAATAGAAGTTGATGATGTTAGGCATGATGAAATTCGGCCATGGGTGAGGAATGGTGATTTGGTTTGTTAATAAACTTGGATAATATGAGAAGAAGAAGAAGCTTGAGCTTGTAAGAAAATGATTTGAATTTAGGCATGGGGATGCCACGATATTTGATCGAATGTGAGACCACCAATTTTGAATTCTCTTCCTTTTGTGTTGATGTTCGGTTATACTTATATTGTATAGTGATATTAAACATGGATGAATGGTCATACTTGCTTATAATCTTTGGGTGATTAAGTAGGAAGGGTAAATTTCATTAAGCAAACAATGGAAGGGTTTAAGCAAGCTAATATTCTATTTGGAAAATGGATAAATAAATTGTGGGTAGTTAGCTTGTTACTTGGTCTCATGTTGAAGAAGATGTATGAGTACACTAAATTGGCAAATTCGGTCATAAGGGAAAATAAAAATCTGGCTATTTTATTCGGTTATATATATATATATATATATGGTTAATGTGTGGCCATAGATAAGAAGGTAAGTTTTAAGTTAAAGTACATTAAAGAGATTATTACCAAAGTGTTCCCAAATATTATTGAATATACTTGAACAAAGTAGTGGGTGATTGCCGAATGCAAATGTTTATGTCTTGAAATTTATATGCTTAAATATTAAAAATGTCGGGGGGGGGATAATTGGCAAATTATATATTATATGATTTTGCTTTTGAATTGAATGGGAGTGTGGTTTAATTGGTTTAATTGAACCAAATTAGATCAAGATCAAAAGGAGAAGAATTTGGAGCGAGGAAAAGCTAAACTAAACGAATAGTTGGAGATTTCAAATCTATCGACTTCTAAGGTAAGTCTTAAGCTATAGTATATTGAAGAACTAATTATGAACCTATTGCACGATAATGTTTGATAAATTTTAGTAGATATTCATGCCATAGCCGAATGTATATAAGCCTATTAGAATGGTTTTGATTGGTTGATGTAAATAAACCAAAGTACTTTCATTATGCAATATAGTATAAAAGGTATTAGCGATGATTGATTACATTAATGTGTTTGGGCTTTAAGCCTAGCGGTGCCTAGTGCTTGGTGATTTAATTCGGGCTTTACGCCTAGCAGGCCTTGTGCCGGTGTTATTTATCGGGCTTTTACACCTAGCAGGCCTTGTGCCGGTGTTATTTATCGGGCTCTTATGCCTAGCAGGCTTGATGCCGGTGTTGTACTTCACAAACTAGAAACCGAAATTGTGTTCAAGGCGAATTAAAGCAAATTTATCGAGTTAACGGCTCAGGTGAGTATGTAAAGTCGAAATGAGCTTCTTACTTAATTAAGACAAGGTAAACTAGTGATTCAGTGATTTATTACCAATGGTATGTTTTCTTGGTTATATTGATGAATGATGCGGTATAGTAACTTTGGTCTTTTAATATGTGAATACAAGACTAGGTGTATTCGGCCACAAGGGTGGCTGTATAATTGATGTCATGTTATAATAATTGACATTTAAGTATATGAATGTTTGTACCTACGTTTACATGATGACACTTTGGGTTTTGAAAAATTGAATCATGAACAAATATTTTGATCATAAATATGTGGGTAGAGAGAAATTTTCCTACAAATTCATGCTTATTTTACATGGATATGAAAGTGAAAGCTTGATAATAAATACGAGTACAAGCCTACAAGTTGAATTGTAGAAATTAAATTGCTGAAAATTGAATGTTACTTATTTTATGAAATTAGGACTTACTAAGCTAGCAAGCTTATCGTGTGAAACGTTTCCTCTGTTTTATAGATTAGGTTCAAGCTACAAGCTCGTCGGGATCGTTCGGAAAGTCGCCTACACTATCAATCTACATTTTGGTACTCTTTCATTTTGGTTTTAAACGAAGGCATGTATAGGAATGACTTGGTCTTTGTTTTGATGAAGCCTTAAGGTTCATGTATATAATAGCCATGCGAATATGGCTAAATTCTTAGTTAAGTATGCTGTTGGTTTTTGATATGTATGTTGGTTTATGATGGCAATGTTTATGTAATCTTAATCGAAGTTAAATCGTCTTTGTTAAGGAAATGTTTGTATACGAAATGAATCCTTGAATTAGGGATGTAGGTATGTTCAGTTAGAAGCTAGTCTTTCATAAATTGCAACGAAACAGCTTGTTGTAGCAACAGTGATGTGACTTAGAAAAATCACCAAAAATAGGGTATATTGAATTATAAGGTGAATGAGATATGAAATTAAACCTTATTGTTTCTATTTTTACATGAAAGAAACTGAGTAGGCAAAGGAGTTATATATTATGAGATAATTAAATTTTAGTGAGACCTGCTCTGAATGAATTCGTGAGTCACTGTCCTGTTTTGGAAAAATTGTTAAAAATTGTAAAAAAAATAAATAAAAATCATGGTTTATATCTGTAGAATTCTTAATGAGTCTATTTTTCATTGGTATAAACAAAAACATAATTGGAAATTTTTGCAATGAGATAACTGTATTTTTGTAAAGACAGGTCAGAATTGTCAAGCAGTGAAATAGGGGTAACTTTGATGAATAAACTGTACCAATTGGCCTCATGAAAAATTCTGGAAAAATTATGGTGAAAATTTATATGAGTCTAGTTTCAAGGAAAATTTACGGATCTAAATTTTGAGTTTTGTAACTCGGGTTACAGTCAATTTAGTCAGCATGACGCAGTTGGACAGCTTCAAAAATTTTATGCTCCGAGTTAATAGTCAAGTCTAGTAATGCCACGTACTCGATTCCGGCAAGAGTTTCGGGTAAGGGGTGTTACATAAAATGTTATCGAACAATGTACATCCAATACAATGCTAAACGGTTATCGAGTCCCGGTTGAACCTTAAGAATTTGTAAGATACAAATGACATGTTACTAGGGATTTCATGTTTCAGATGCTGGTCTTGAATGTCCTACCAATGAATGAGGTCTTGCATTTGTTGCGGATACTCCATAGCTTATGTGAGTAGCATCGTGTAGCCTACATTCTGACCCACAACTCGTGAGAGCAGACCCATTTCACAACTTGTGTGAGCAACGATGTAAAGGAAAGGTTATAGTTATATGTTTAAGCACACTTCGTGTGAGCTTTCCCGAGTATCTGATGATATTCTAAACGGTTCAACGAGCAATGAAAAGGATTGAAAAGGTAAGTTTTCACATGGTAGTATGCATATGTTCATGCAAAGGTCAAATGATCCAAATGATATATGTTCACATGGTAAGGAATCATCATATGTGTAATTCAATTGAATTATGTATGAATGCACTAACTTGTATATTGATAATGGTGCTTAGGCTTGAGCCAAGCTTGTGGTTGGATTACAATATACTTATACTTAATGTTATATGATGAAATGGTAAGTTATGTTTCATGTTCTACGAACTTACTAAGCATTAAGTGCTTACGTAGTTTTCTTTCCTATGTTTTATAGATAATCGGAAGCTCGATCGGTTTGAAAGCTCATCGGAGATCTATCACACTATCTAGCATAAATATCGATAGTTTTTGATATTTTGGCCAAGGTTATAATGGCATGTATAGGTAGACTTGTATTAATATTTAGTTGAATGTTAGTTGATGATTATTGCATGTATAAGTTGTTTGGATTTGGTACCTTTTGATGCTTGCCAAACTATGTTATTTTAGGTACTTGTGATGCATGAATGGTATGGTTCAACTAGTATGTTTGTGATGAAGTGTTAATGGTCATATTTGTGGCATAACTTGTTAGAAGATGATTTATGTGTGTTGATGAAAATGTGATCAAATAATTGCATGTTTAGGTAAGTTGTGGATGAATGCATTTGATGTGCCTTGTATGGTTGAATGATCTTGGATTATTGAATTGGTCATTTCATGTAGGTTTTGGTCATGTTTTGATGCCTTGATTATGTATACTAGAGGCTTTTAGGTGGTTACATGAATTGGTGTTGAAAATGGCTTGATTTTGGGCAATTTCATGTCCACACGAGCGTGTGACTTAGTCATGTGTGACACACGGCTTGGCGACATGGTTGTGAGTCCCCTATAGGTTCTATTACATGCAAGTCAGGCGGTTACACGGCCTAACACACGGCTTGACACATGGGTATGTAGGGCTATTTCGAGAGTTACACGACCTGGCACACGGGCATGTAACACAGGACTGTAACCCTAATCAGAGAGTTACACGGGTGAGGACATGGGCTGGAACACGACCGTGTGTCCCTAGTTTGATTGTTACACAGCCTGGCCACACGGCCGTGTGACCCCTGCAATCAAATTTTCTAACTTTTTCTTGAACTTTCCAAATGCTTCCAATTGGGTCCCGAACTATTTCTAAGGTGTTTCTAGGGCCTCGAGGGCTCGATTAAGGGGCATTATGTATGTGATTGAATGTATTTAGGTTATGTATGCAATGATGTATGAAATGTATGTTTAAATGTTCCATTTATATGATAATTCTCTGTAACCCTAATCCAACAATAGATATGGGTTAGAGGTGTTACAGTAATGGCATAACCATTACAACTCTATTCCGCGGGCCCACCATAAATAGTTGTTTGGTTCAATAGAATGTCCTATTACAAGCTTATTCAATTATGGCCTATGCAGTGAAATGGTCTTATTTATATTCCCTTTCCTCACCACTAATTACTAATTCGGTGCTTAAGGAGGCCATCACCACAAAAACTCTTTCCACTTTACCCTTTCCCTTCTCACCTCAAAAAAGCCCTCACATAGCCAGATAGTCACTCCCTTACTTCTTTCGACTCCGGCCATAGCACTCCTCACCTTCATCGCAGTGTCCTTCAGGTAAATATTTTCTCCCTCCGTTCCTTTCATTTTCCTCTTTTCCAATTTTTTTGCCCTCTTTCTTTGCTATTTTTCTGGTTTCTTTTTCTTTCTCTCAATAGAGTTGTCATAGCCTCTATTTGAATTGAAATAAACATCCCTATTGATTTGTCCATTTTTAGGTTCCTTTTCACCATTTTTAGGTTTTTTTTCCCTTTTATTCGTTTCATTTTTCTAGAAAGTTGAAGGTTTTGGATATGAAATTCTAAGTCATTTTGACTTTGTTTGATTTGATATAAGAATTGGGTTTTTTTTTCTTTTGTTTTAGATTTTTCAGTACTTTCAGAAGAAGAGCAAAAAAAAATGAGTTGGAAAAGCAAACAATTTGATCCAAATCCAAAATGTATGGTAACAAAACAAAAAATTTGACTCTTTTGCTTTGCAATGGTTGTTTGTGTAACACCCCTTACCCGTATTCAATGCCGAAACCAGGTATGAGACATTAACGGACTTATCTCACTTGAACATACGACTTTGGGCTATCAAATTTCATTCCAATTTAAAATCTTTCATTCACATTCATAACATTCTTATTATAGGCCTACGAGGCCTTACACATGCAAACGGAGGGCCTGAGAATCAAATCGGGATCTTTTATAAACTTAGGAATATTTTTGCTTTAACAGGGCCACACGCTCGTGTGAAATGGGACACGCCCGTGTGGGCAGGCTGTGTGGTCACACACGCCCATGTCCCTAGTCCGTGTGGAATTTATTTTTCAATTCGAACCTACAGGGGTTTTCACATGCCCGTGTCCTCTACACGGCCTAGACACGCCCGTGTCCTCACCCGTGTGTGAAAACCTGGGAATTTTGTTTGTGACGTCAGCAATCAAATAAAGGGCACACGCCCGTGTGTCTAGCCCGTGGTTGACACTGACTTGCAACACTAACATGCAGGGGACACATGGCTTGCTCCCACACCCATGGGACTGACCGTGCGTCACACATAGCCTATACACACGCCCGTGTGCCTACCCGTGTGGACAGGAACAATGCTATTTGCCAAGATCTTTTTATCACCCTAACTCATACAAAATCAATCACATCCAACCATTTACCAAGCAACTCAATCATGTATCATACACATTCATAAATGACCTCATCTTTTCATATATTAATAACAGTAAGCCATCAACTATGGCTATTTACAAAAGTTCTTCTTTTAAGAAGCCAATACACTTGGCCAAAATATCAAGACTTATCACTAAGACTAGCCCCTATATATGCCATACACAAAATGGTAAGTCTAGATATACCGAGATGAGCTGATAGTGTAGATGATCTTCAAATTATCTTCATATCCTGAACCGGCTCTTTGACACTATAAAACAAGAGAAAAAGAAAGGGAGTAAGCTTTAAGCTTAGTAAGGTTACATGTAAACAATAAGCATCATCACATATGCTAATCAATCAATAACATCACATACTAAGCAAGAACAATTCACATTTCCATGATCATGCTTACTCATCTCATCTCGTACCACATTCCAATCACATAACAATTATATTGCTCACAATTACTTCTACACATTCCCTGCACTCATCACCACAAAGCAACATGAAACATTTACTTATACCATTTATCGATGAACCCTTCAAAATAATACTAGGTACCCAGTTTTGCACACAGCCCACCGTTAATCAATAATAGGGTGGTATTGCACATAGCCCACCAACAAGAGTAAATAAGGTGGTTTTGCACATTGATAAATCGTAATATATACATATTTCAATCCCAAATTTAGCATACTTTTGGATGATTTATTCCCTGAATTGTGAAATTTGGTGCTCCTAATCCTTTAATTTCATGTTTTATACTTTGGAGAGCATCGGAGGATGAAAAGAACGAAAAACAGGCCAAAAAAGGAGAAAATGGGCCAAAATACGAAATGCACACGGCCTGGGCCCATGCCACACGGTCGTGCCTCTTTAGCAGACCTGACCACAGCCTGAATTTGATTCACACAGTCGTGCCACACGGGCGTGTCCCTGACGTGACCTGTTATATTCTATTCGAAGTAGGGTACTTAGAGGCAAAGAAAGACATTCCAAAAGCCTATATAAACACCCTAAAGGCCAACCTTCAAGGGGGTTCAGGTAGGCCGAGGAGCTAAGCCAGAGAGGTCAAAATTGTGTGATTTACTCGAAGAAAGCCAGTTGATTCATCTCAAGAAGCCAGAACCATACTCAAGACGAAAGATCTTCCCTTCAATTTCCTTCAGGGGGTTTTAGGGTTTTTCTTATGTTTTCTTTTATATTTTCTTCTAAGATGTATTCTTTTATGATTATGAACTAAACCCCTCAAATACCTGAGGGGGATGAAACCTAAGACGGATCTTGTTATTGTTTTCTGAACTATATGATAAATACTTGATTTGTTCTTAATTATGTGTTCTTAATTCTTGTTTTGATATTTTAGGATATTGATTTAAGTATTGATGCCCTTAGGTAGTGGAGGAATATTCCCTATTTAAGAGTAGATCTAGCATAGTTAAGCGGAGTTGATAGTAACCCTAGAGATAGAATGACGAAAATCTGCCGGATTAGGGTCAAACCTAATATGGGAGTCCATAGCTCGAGTTAATGCAATTCTAGGGGTTTTAATTAGAAAGAGATTTCAATTAATCAACCTAGGGTTAGACGTTAGTAGCCTCGAAAGAGGTATTAATATAAATTAGGGAATCCTATGGATCAAGTCAAGTAAATAAATCGTCTGGTTCAGAGTTAGATAACAAGTGAAATCTATGTGGATTCTTCCTTGGGTATTGTCTTAATCGATTGGTTTTTCGCAAAATTATTTCCCCAATTCCTTCTCTGTGTCTTAGCATTTTCAGCTTAGTAGTTAATTAATTTTAGATTAAATAGCAATTCCCTTAATTCTTAGGCTAAATAATAAAAAGAAAGTCAGTATTAGTACTTTTGGTTCCCTTGGGTTCGACATTCCGGTCTTGCCACTAAACTACTGTTAGATAGGTGCACTTGCCTCAAGTTGTTGTCACAGTTAGTTTCTAGGCTCGATCATTCGTTATATAAATTTTAAGCCTTCCTGACGCGATCATGTTTTTGGCACTGTTGCCAGGGAACTGAAATATTATGAACGCTCAATTTTTATTACTTTAGCCATATTTTATTTTTGCAATTAAATTTTATTTTTACTTTTCTAAATTTTCTTCTTTGCTTCTGGCAGGCATTCTAGTTTATGACTAGAAGAAACCCGTCAAGATCGCAACTTTACGATAGTGAAATTGAAAGCACAGTTTGCAGAAACCGAAGAGAAATAAGGAGAAGCCTACAGTACATACAAGAAGAGCAAGAAAACAAAACTAATACTACTGAAGAGATGGCTGAGAATAATCCGCTACCTCCAGAGGTGGCCGAAAATCATGCTCCTCGAACTATGTATGATTATGCTAAACCTAATTTAATAGGAACTGAGTCAAGTATTGTTAGACCTGCTATTGTTGCAAATAATTTTGAACTAAAACCTAACACAATTTAGATGATACAGTAATTTGTTCAGTTTGATGGTTTGCAGGATAAAGATCCAAATAATCACATGGCAAATTTCCTAGAATTTTACGACACTTTCAAAATAAATGGCGTTTTTTATGATGCCATTCGTCTTCGATTGTTTCCCTTTTCATCGAGGAATAAAGCTAAACAATGGTTGAACTCGTTACCACGAGGGTCAATCACTACATGGGAACAAATGACCGAAAAATTTTTATTGAAATATTTTCCACCGGCTAAAACGGCTAAGTTGAGGAATGATATCTCTTCTTTTGTACAAATGGATTTAAAGACACTTTAAGATGCATGGGAGAGATACAAAGATCTATTGAGAAGGTGCCCACACCATAGATTACCCTTGTGGCCACAGGTCCAAACCTTTTATAACGGTGTGAACCCCTCAACCAGACAGTTGATTGATTCAGCCGCCGGCGGAACCTTGAATAAGAAAACACCTGAGGCTGCCTACGAATTCATTGAAGAGATGTCATTGAATAATTATCAGTGGCAAGTCACGAGGACAAGGCCAACAAAAGCCGCCAGTGTTTTCAACCTCGACGCAATAACCATACTATCAAATCAGGTAGAGATGTTAAATAAAAAGATTGATGGTTTATGTGGTTCTTCGCATGTACATCCAGTTATGCAGTGCGATACGAATGGAGGAGGGATGAACAACAAAAAATATCAGCCTTACAACCCAAACGCTGAAAACGAGCAAGTTCACCATATAGGTAATAATTTTAGACCTCAAAATAACCTTTATAGTAATACTTATAATCCAGGTTGGAGAAACAACCCCAATTTCTCATGGGGTGGTTAAGGAAACCAAAGACAACAACCCCTCCCAGGCTTCCAACAACAGCCCTACCCACAGGAAAAGAAGCCGAACCTTGAGGAGATGCTGACAAAATTCATAGCGGTGTCAGAAACACATTTCCAAAACACCGAAACAACACTTAAAAATCAACAAGCATCAATTCAAGGGATCGAGAACCAGTTAGGACAACTTTCCAAGATCATAACAGAACGACCACAACGAAGCCTACCAAGCAACACTGAAACTAACCCAAAGGAGCAACTTCAAGCTATAACAGCTCATGTTAGTGAAGGGTTAGATGGGCCCAAATTAAGTCAAGAGAATGTGGTAGAGGAAGGTAAGGTCGAGGTAAGTCATGATAAGCAAAAATCGGTAATTAAAGAGTACCAACCTCGTGTGCCATATCCCAATGCGATGAAGAAAGACAACATAGGCGAACAATTGGTAAATTTCTTAAAATTTTAAAGAAATTACATATTAACTTACCGTTTCTTGAAGCTCTTTCGCAGATGCCAGATTCAAGGAAATTTTTAAAAGAGCTTTTGATAAACAAACAGAAGTTAGACGAAGAGTCGCAAGTGGAACTAAACGCAGTGTGCTCAGCAATGTTGCAAAATAAACTACCACGAAAATTAAAAGATCAAAGGAATTTTACAATTCCATGCTTAATTGGTAGTTTATCTGTTGACAATGCTTTAGCTGATTTAGGGGAAAGCATCAATGTTATGCCTTATAAAATGTTTAAACAGCTAGGTCTAGGGAAACCCAAACAAACTAGGATGAGCATTCAATTAGCTGGTAAGACTATTAGAATTCCTAGGGGCATAATCGAAGATGTACTCATGAAAATTGATAAATTAGTATGATTTAGGGGAAAGCATCAATGTTATGCCTTACAATCCAAGTTGAAGGAACCACCCCAATTTTTCATGGGGTGGTCAAGGAAATCAAAGACAACAACCCCCTCCAAACTTCCAATAACAGCCCTACCCACAGGAAAAAAAGCTGAACCGTGAGGAGATGCTGACAAAATTCATAGCAGTGTCAGAAACACGTTTCCAAAACACCGAAACAACACTTAAAAATCAACAAGCATCAATTCAAGGGATCGAGAACCAATTAGGGCAACTTGCTAAGCTGATCTCCGAACAACCACAAGGCAACTTGCCAAGCAACACTGAAACTAACCCGAAGGAGCAACTTCAAGCCATAACAGCTCATGTTAGTGAAGGGTTAGATGAGCCCAAATTAAGGCAAGAGAATGTGGTCGAGAAAGGTAAGGTTGAGGTAAGCCATGACAAACCAAAACCGGTAAATAAAGAGTACCAACCTCGTGTACCATATCCCAATGCGATGGAGAAAGACAACACAGATCAATAATTTGGTAAATTTCTTAAACTTTTAAAGAAGTTACATATTAACTTACCATTTCTTGAAGCTCTTTCGCAGATGTCAGATTCAAGGAAATTTTTAAAATAGCTTCTAATAGACAAACGAAAGTTAGACGAAGAGTCGCATGTGGAACTTAATGCAGTGTGCTCAGCAATGTTGCAAAATAAACTACCATGGAAATTAAAAGATCTAGGGAGTTTTACAATTCCGTGCTTAATTGGTAGTTTATCTGTTGATAATGCTTTAGCTGATTTAGGGACAAGCATAAATGTTATGCCTTATAAAATGTTTAAACAGCTAGGTCTAAGGAAACCCAAACAAACTAGGATGAGCATTCAATTAGCTAATAAAACTATTCGAATTCCTAGGGGTATAATTGAAGATTTACTAGTCAAAATTGACAAATTCATATTCCCGGTAGACTTTGTCGTTTTGGACATGGATGAGGACAATAGTATCCCCTTAATTTTAGGAAGACCCTTTTTAGCAACTGCTAGAAATAAAATTGATGTTGGTACAGGAGAACTCATACTTCGTGTAGGTGACGAATCAATTAGTCTTC
The DNA here is from genome assembly GCA_025503065.1 of Gossypium bickii. Classification (NCBI taxonomy): domain Eukaryota; kingdom Viridiplantae; phylum Streptophyta; class Magnoliopsida; order Malvales; family Malvaceae; genus Gossypium; species Gossypium bickii. The sequence continues at coordinate 90,550,308 of CP106711.1, forward strand.
AGGCTCTTGACTCGTCTAAGACATCAAGTAATCAAGGTGAGAAAATTAATTTTATTAATGACCATTCGGTTAAACCTTCTTTTCAGGAAGCACCACAGAACTACACAACTGAGCCAGATCCTATACCTCATGACAACAAAGAAATAACTCAAGAGGAACGACAGCTTCAGATTGAAGAACTAGACGAGTGGAAGACACATTTCAAGGAGAAATTAGGAATACACGAAGCAGACCTAACGCCATTCTATGGGACAAATAAATTTAAGATTGGAGATCAAGTATTGTTAGATAAGACAGACCCTCGAATATCTCCTCCTGGCCTTAATACAAAAGAATAAATCCTTTTTAATGTACTCAATGTCTTCCCATACAGAACAGTCGAGGTAAGTAGTCCTATATTCGGCACTTTTAAAGTAAAGGCTACTCGACTCGAACTATATACTGATGATAAAACTGATAGCATAAGAAAAGATTTTCAACTCCTCAAACCACCATGATTATGCGAATAAGAGGTAAGTCTAGCTTAAGACTTTAAACGAGCGCTTCTTGGGAGGCAACCCAAGCACTAACCCCATTAATTTTTACATTTTTATTTTTGCTTTTATTTTTCCTTTTTAGCACCTAACTATAAACTAACCAAAGTGCAGATTTCCATACCAAACGACCTTGCACACGGCAGTGGCCGTGGCCGTGTGGACACCACAGATTTTCGTACTGATATGGTAGAGATAGTACGAAACAGGACAAAAAATATCTTCAAGGCACAGGCTCCGACTAAACACCACGGCCATGCGATGCAGCTGTAGTCGACACTGTTTTATCAACACGGACATGGTGACATGCACAAAAGCGTGGGAGAAACAAACGAAGCACAAAACGACCGTGCAATACGGCAGTGTGACTCAACACGCCCATGGTACACGGGCGTGGGAATGTACTAGATTTGAGATTTCTATTTAAAACACCCCTCTCCCCTTCTCACCTACTACCTATTTCCCTTCTTCCGTACCCTTTACACTCCTCTCCCTTTTTCATTTTCACCCTTCTTCATTATCCAAACTCTTGGTCTACACCTTATCCATGTCAAAGAAATGGAAGGATTCTAGCACAATCTTCTTCTACAAGACCGATCTACATAAGTTCATACCGGCCGTTTCATTAACCCGACAGGACAAGGACTTTGAGTCCATTTCATTCTTCTTTTTCTTTTCTCTTCTCCTTTTTTTTTCCTTTTCTTCATTTCTCTTTTACTTAATTTAATCTATTTTATTTTGTTTTCTTTGATTTAGGTTCTAAAGGCTGCTTGGGAATCACCACACCACGGTCTTAGAAATCACACCCACTTTGTAAACCATCTAACAATAAGGACTTTTCAGTCCATTGATCTTTTCTTTTAATTTGATTTTACTTTTTACATTCTTTCTTTTTATTTTTCTTTTCTTTAAATATATAATTAGTATATTTTGAATTGTTCTTATTATTTCCTGGCTAATTCTTCACGAGATTCCTAATTTCTTCATCTAGCGCAGAGATTGTCGGCGGCCACTACACCACGACCACTGCCAACTCAAGGAATCCATCCAAAATTTAGGAAGTTTCAATTTTCCCCATCTCTTATGATTTCTTATATATCTTTGTACATTGAGGGCAATGTACATCTTAAGTGTGGGGGGTGAATTTTATTTTGAAAAGTTCCTAACTTTTTGCATTATTCTCAAATCCCTGAATTATGTCTTGTTCTTAAGTAATTTTCTCATTTTACTATTAGAATAAAATTTCCTTTGATTCATGATTTTTATTAATATGTTTTGGATTAAGTCATAGTTAATTGTGCAGTGATAATTTAAACTTTAGGAGACTAGAGAATCAAGCATGATGAGTCTATTTTCAAAAATAATTAAAATTTTATTAGGTTGTCTACCTGAATCTAATTATTACCTTGCAGTTTGAAATTTACAAGGTTGATATCAAAAACCCATAATTTTTGTGAGATTTTGAGCCTTTTAGAGCATACATTCTTTTCTTGCTCACTTTATTAATTATGAGTGTGTCAACATTGATTTGTTATTCTAGAACTTGCTTCGATTATACATGTCAAGACCACATCATTGATTTGATATACTAAAATTATAAAGGCACTTAGGATTTAACCCACCTACTCCACTAAAAGCCTACCCTCACACTTAACCTTGAGTAAACCCCGTTGATCCTAACAACCCTTTCTTTGATTTACCCTCAACATTAACCAAAAAATTTTTTTTTTTGTTAATATCCCTTTAATTTTCTTAACTCCCTTTTTGTCGAGATTTTATTTTGAGCAGTTGCCTAACGAGGTTCTATATTTTAGTTGTTAAAGTTCCTTCTTATTATTGTGATTTGTTCTTAAAAAATCGAAGTATATTCATTATTAGTTCTATAATTAAGTGAGTTTATAACTTTAAATTCTACATCTTGAAAAAGAAGCTCGTATTATTAGTATTACAAGTTTTCAATTCAGGATTAGTTCATTTTTCTGGTTAGGTAAATTGTCAATTCAATCTCGATTCTAACCCTTTAATTTAGCCTTTATCCACACCTTTAACCATAGCCCCGTTACAACCCTTTTAAAGACCTTTTGATCTGTGCATCATTTCATTTTATGGTGGTGGATATTTGATTTTCATGCAAGCCTATGGGATTAACTTTTTATGTTCGACTTTTGAGAGCTTAAATTTGAACCTTAAACACTTTGAGTGATTTGAGTAAACCTTCAGTGAAGATGTCAACTCTTGTCAATTTTGAATTAAAGGTGATTATTTAGGTAAGGGAAAACACCTATATTTTCATGCTACAAAAACTATGACTTTGATTGTTTGAATCTTTAGGACCCTTCTACTTAAATTATCAATGTATAAATTATCTATGAATTATGATGAAACACTATTGATGAATATTATGAATTGAGGAAGTTCATTTTAATTTTGAGTTGAGAATTTTGCTTGAGGACAAGCAAATGCTTAAGTGTGGGGGTATTTGATAAACAGTAATATATACATATTTCAATCCCACATTTAGCATACTTTTGGATGATTTATTCCCTGAACTGTGGAATTTGGTGCTGTGCTCCTAATCCTTTAATTTCATGTTTTATACTTAGGAGAGCACCGAATGATGAAAAGAACGAAAAACAGGCCAAAAAAGGACACAATGGGCCAAAGTACAAAATGCACACAGCCTGGGCCCATGCCACACGACTCTGCCTCTTTAGCAGACCCGACCATGACCTGAATTCGATTCACATGGCCGTGCCACACGGGCGTGTCCCTGACATGACCTATTTTAATTCTATTCAGAATAGGGTACTTAGAGGCAAAGAAAGACATTCCAAAAGCTTATATAAACACCCTAGAGGCCAACCTTCAAGGAGGTTCAGGTAGGTCGAGGAGCCAAGCCAGAGAGGTCAGAATTGTGGGATATACTCGAAGAAAGCCAGTTGATTCATCTCAAGAAGCCGGAACCATACTCAAGACGGAATATCTTCCCTTTAATTTCCTTCAGGGGGTTTTAGGGGTTTTCTTATGTTTTGTTTTATATTTTCTTCTAAGATGTATTCTTTTATGATTATGAACTAAACCCCTCAAATACCCGAGGGGGATGAAACCTAAGATGGATCTTGTTATTGTTTTCTGAACTATATGATAAATACTTGATTTGTTCTTAATTATGTGTTCTTAATTCTTGTTTTGATATTTCAGGATATTGATTTAAGTATTGATGCCCTTAGGCAGTGGATGAATATTCCCTATTTAAGAGTAGATCTAGCATAGTTAAGCGGAGTTGATCGCAACCCTAGAGATAGAATGCCGAAAATCTGCCTGATTAGGGTCAAACCTAATATGGGAGTCTATAGATCGAGTTAATACAATTCTAGGGGTTTTAATTAGAAAGAGATTTCAATTAATCCTATGGATCAAGTCAAGTGAATAAATCGTTTGGTTCAGAGTTAGATAACAAGTGAAGTCTAGGTGGGTTCTTCCTCGAGTATTGTCTTAATCGATTGGTTTTTCCCAAAAGTATTTACCCAATTCCTTTTCTGTGTCTTACCATTTTCAGCTTAGTAGTTAGTTAATTTTAGATTAAATATCAATTCCCTTATTTCTTAGGCTAAATAATAAAAAGAAAGTCAGTATTAGTACTTTTGGTTCCCTTGGGTTCGACATTCCGGTCTTGCCACTAAACTACACTACTATTCGATAGGTGCACTTGCCTTAAGTCGTTGTCACAGTTAGTTTCTAGGCTCGATAATTCGTTATATAAATTTTAAGACTTCCTGACACGATCACACATTGCCCACCAAATGATAATATAAACGATAGTATCGCACACAGCCTACCAATTAATCATTACAGATATTTTTCTGCGCTGATGTATCTATTCCTAGGTTCATAAGAGAACTAGTCACCATCTATCAATTTCAATCATAATAGGTCTCATTCATACAATACACTAGTAAGTAACGACATATGTATTAAAGATGTATCATTGACACATAAACTTACCTCGGTGCAAAATGTGTTAATCGACGACTTAATTCGTAACCTTGCCTTTTCCCCGATCAAGGTTGTTTCCACGCTCTTCTTGATCTATAATAATAAAATTTACTCATTTAATCACTTTATAATTCATGATACATCAAAATTTCTACTTAGGAAAAAATTGGCCATTTTGCCCCTTAAACTTTGGCAAAATTACTATTTTGCCCCTAAGCTCATAAATCATTTTTCATCACATTTTCTCATTAACCAAGCCTAGCTGAACATTTATTTCTCTTACAACAACTCACAAAACCAATTATTTGATGCATTTATTACTAAATTACAACTTTTACAACTAAGTCCATTTTAGGTGTTTTCATGGTAACACTTTTCACAAAAGTTGTTCCTTAGCTCACTAATATTCATTTTCTTCCATAAAAACTCAGTAAACAACACAAACACTCTCATGGAAGTCCCTAAACTTTCAACCATCTTGCAAATTAGTCCCCTCATTAGCTAGCTTAAGCTTTCGAGGTTCCAAAAGTACAAAAATTATCAAGAAAGACCCCTAAGATCACTTACTTGTAAGAGAGAAGCTTGGCTGAAAGTTTGGACTCTAAAATCCTCTAATTTCCTTCAATTTTTGATTGAGAAGAAGCATGAATAGTGAAAAGATGATATCTCTTCTATTTAGCTTATTTTATTCAATTTTTTATCACCTAATTTCACCAAATTTTGACCAAAATTTAATAACATTGTTTCCTTGTTTCCTATGGCTGACCACACCCTCTTAATGCCCTAATTGCACTTCAAGGACCTTAAATTTAATATTTGATGGCTATTAGACACCTCTACCTTGTACAATAGAACTTTCGCACTTTATGCGATTTAGTCCTTTTCCACAATTAAGCATACAATTGCTAAAATTAAAGTACCAAACTTTTCATAAATCCTTATAAACATGCTATAACACATAAAATAATATCAAAATAATTTTCTTCAACCTCGGATTAGTGGTCCCAAAACCGCTGTTCCGACTAGCCCCAAAATTGGGCTGTTACAGTTTGTGCTGGTATGCTATTTTCTGATAGGTAAATTTCTTTTAATTTTCATTTCTTGATTTGGTTCTAGCTTGTATTTGCAGTTCGATGAATTAGGTGATGGTAAATATTATATATATATAATTTAGTGAAAGCAATAGCTGCATTGTTTTTTGTTTTAATTAGTTCCATGGACCATGTTTTCTCTTTCTTTCTCTTCTTTTTTTTTCTTCACTTTTAGTTGTAGAGTTGCAAGCAAAAGTGACGACCAAGTGCATCTTTGCGATTGAAATCGGTAGTAAGGCTGTTGAAAGTGACGACCAATGAAGGTTTTAAAGTGTCAATTATTGACAATCTTGATAACTCTATTATTGAAGTTGTTGATAGGGTTAAGGAATTAGTGGGTCTTAAGCTGTCTAAGAAACTCCAGTTCAACTTGGTAAGCAAAATATTTTCATCTTTTACTCCAAAGATGAAACCTTTGCTGTATGTAGCATTGTATTATAATGATCATACATTTATTTGTGGCTTTATTTGTTTTAAGATCTATGATGGGATTAAAGCTTTTTCATACAGATTTTTGGTTTTGTTTGGTTGCAGGGTGATTTGAGGAACATGGATGACTTGGACTGTAAAATCCCAAAATTGGGCCTAGTAGGATTGGGCCCATTGGGCCTTGAGCATAGATGTGTTTAGAATTTTTGAAAACAAGAGAACGACATTATTTCAAGTTAGACTTATTAGGAAAGTAATTTTGGAAAGTTACGGAGTTCTAGGAAGTTCCGGGTTCAAGTTAGGCTATAAGAAAATTTTTGTGGTTAAGTACTTTAAGGAGAGTTAGTAAGTGGCATCAATGCTTCTGGAAATAAGTGAGTAATTTTCTTAAAAATAGCTGTATTTTATCGAATATTTACATTCAAAAACTTGTTTACTTAAACACAACCTAGTAACGCCTATTTTAGTAAAAATCACATGATGTTTTATGTTTTCATCATGTGACATGTCAGATCCGGTCATACCGCATGGGTCAGGTTTGAGGTGTTACATTTTAGGGTATCGGAGCCTGGTTACAAAACTCGACTGTGGTTTGGGTTCAAAAGCATTTTTCAAAGCTGTTTAAAATTTTTATTTATACATACATGTTCTAAATGAAGTATGGCACCACGGGTATCCGGCACCAAGTCAAGTAAGTATGTGTTTTTATTTTATGATTAATGTGTTAGTATTGTGGTAAGAAAATTCCACAAAATAGAATACTCTAAAACTCTTAGCTTTAGGAGCTGAAACTATAGAGATTGAGACTTGAGATACGTACTACGAAAACAACTTTACTTCTTATACTCCATAAAACATTGTTTAATAAACACTGGAATAGTATAATGATTCATAAAACTCATAATAAGATTAAATCAACTTAGTAAACATGACGTGGACGCGGTAGAGGCCGAGGTGCTAGGGCTAGATCTTCGACACCGAGGCATTTTCTGAAAGGGAGGCGTTGGCAACGCCAGTGGCTGAGACGGGATCTCATGATCGAGCTAGGGTTGATGAGCTGACTCAGATAGTTAAGGAGGTATTGAATGAGGTTAAAGGAATCGGTGAAGTACTTCGAGTTGGGTGTATGGACTGTAAGAGGAAAAGAGATCGCGATTCTTTTGGGTCGCAATCTCATTCCATAAAGTGTGTTAAGGCACGTCCAAACTTCCCGGCTTGCGATTATTGCAGAAGGCATCATCCAGAAGAATGTTGGAGGAGGTTAGGAGCATGCTTGAGATGCGGGTCTAAGGAGCATAAGGCTCGTGTTGGAGGAGGTCAGGAGCATGCTTGAGATGCGGGTCTAAGGAGCATAAGGCTCGGGATTGTTTCATCACCATCAAGTCAGGTATGTTTTGGTTGGACGTGATGATTGAATGTAGAAAATTTTAGGTATAAGTGGTAGATAACGGCTTACTTATGTGGTTAGATGTTTGGTTATGTGAAAGAGGATTCAAGATTTTGTTAAAAGTACATTAGTGTTATTAAGATTAGAGTGCGCAGCGAAAGCATAGTGGTGTGTTTTGAGCGGTGCGTTTAGTAGTTGATTGGAAATTTCGAGGACAGAATTTCTTTAAGGAGAGTAGAATTGTAACATCCCGAAATTAGGCCTAGTAGGATTAGCCCATTGGGCCTTGGGCGTAAGTGTGTCTAGAATTTTTTAGAACAAGAGAACGACATTATTTCAAGTTTTATTAGGAAAATAATTTTGGAAAGTTACGGAGTTCTAGGAAGTTCTGGGTTCAAGTTAGGCTATAAGAAATTTTTTGTGGTTAAGTACTTTAAAGAGAGTTAGTAAGTGGCATCAATGCTTATGGAAATGAGTAATTTTCTAGCATAAGTTAACATATGGTAAAGAGGTTATGGCGTCACATGAAGGACTTTAAGGGAAAAGGTTCGAATCCGACTTGGTACAATTTTGACTTTTTTTTTGTGTTCCTTCCCTAAGTGTCGGCCATGGTGATATTTAAGGCAATGTGGACTTTTTAATTATGGTATGATGGCTAAGGAAACAAGGAAAGGATGAAGGTAAGGAAAGGAATCAAAAGAAAAAGGCAAGATAAGGGAGCATGTTGGCCTTTTTCATGGGTGATGTTTTGGAAAGATTTTTGTTGGTCAACATCCACCCTTTTGGCTAGAATTCACACGGTTTTGTTAGGGGGAAGGGAAAGCCGAATTTCTCTTTTCTCTTTAGACCATTTTGTTAGTTTTTGGTGCATGAGAGGTACACTTTTCTCTTTGAACATTTGTGTCTTCTTTTTCTTTCCATCTCCCTCTTTGCTTTGGCCGAAACCTCCTAATACATTTGTGCCTTCTTTTTCTTTTGTTTGGCCAAAACACTCACCTTTGCTCATCTCCCCTTTAATAGCCGAAACTACCAAAGCACTTTTCTCCATCCATTCTTTTCTTTTGACCATTTCATCAACCTTTTCTTCTTCTTTAATAGACATCACTTTGAGATCACTTTTTCTTGTTTGATTTTCCTCTAAAACCAAATCTATTATCATCCCATCTCTTTACTTCTTCTTTTCTTTTCATTTTGGACAATCTCTTCTTGACCGAATCGGTAAATGACCTTATATCCCTCTTTTCATTTCATTTTATTTTCATTTTTCTTTCTAGTCGAATATACGTGTTTATCATTATTCGTTCATTCTATCTTGTTTCCCTATCAAAACATCTCTCTCCCCATCACTCTCATGTTGTGATCAATATCTTTTTCGTAGTGTTATAGAGGGTGGTCGAGTACCACATCATCGTCTAATCATCTCTAGTCATAAGACAATCGTGGGAATCAGGATTATCATCGATTAAGATAAGGAGTTCTTTCATAGTCATTTGATATCTCTATTTGGTTATTGCGTTAATCGGATTGAAGGTTGGCTAATCGATTATGTTTTAGGGACGAAATCATTCGATATATTCTATTTGCTAAACCTTCGGATATAGTGGTAAGTGATTCAAGTGTAAGTAATACGTTGGGTATGAAATCTTTTGGAAATCCGAGGCTAATTTTTGGTTGGTATTGTTCTAGGGTCAACGAAGATTGGTTCTTTAGGAAATCAAAATCAGGTGTGTAATCCCGTACCTTCCGAATACATATTTGAAATGGTGTGTAATCTCACATCTCTCTGAATGTTTGCATGAAATATTCGTGATTGATGAGATATCAAGAAAAAAGCGGAAACCGCCTCCATGATCACTCGGGCGTGCGTAGGTCGTAGTGGTAACCAAATTTTGCAATGAAACAGTTTTGGTTAGCAGCAGCGACATGATTTTGAACAATCATGAAAAATAGGAGAAAAGGAATTAGAAAGTGAATAAGATATTAAATTAAATCTTACTGTATCTATTTTTATATGAAAGAAACAGAGCAGGAAAAGAAATTTTATATTCTGAAATATTTTAAGTTTAGCGAGACTGGTTCTGAATGACTTCTTGGTTCCCTGTTCTGTTTTAGAAAAATCATTTAAAATTGTACAAAGTGAATTATGAGTTATAATTTATATGTTTAGATTCCTTAGTGAGCCTACAATAAAAACAAGTGGGAGCAACATATGAAAACTGTACAATGAGATATTTGAATTTTGGGTAAGAGAGGTTAGAACCATTGGTTAATGAAACAAGGGAAATTTTAAGGAATAAACTGTACTAAATGGTTAAGTCAAAAATTCAGGAAAAATTTTAGTAAGAAGACATATGAGTCTAGTTTCAAGGAAATTTTACGGATCTAAATTTTGAGATTTCTAACTCGTGTTATAGTCAATTTAGTCAGTACGACGCAAATGAACAGTTTCAATTTTTATGCCCCAACTTAGTAGTTAAGTCGGGTTTGTGAAATTTCCAAAATACCCTTGGAGGGTAAATTATCGAAATACCCCTGGGTTGTGAGATTACCGAATTACCCTTAGTGGGTAAATTACTGATTTGATAGAGTGCCCCTATGGGCCGATTTGATTGAATGCCTTAATGGGCCAAATTGCAAAGTGTTATAATGGGCCGATTTGATTGAATGCCTTAATGGGCCGAATTGCAAAGTGTTATAATGGGTCGATTTGATAGATTGCCTTAATAGGCCGATTTGCAAAGTGTTATTAGGCCGAATTTTTTTGTAATAAATCTCTGAATTAATGATTGTTGTTTATATTTGTGAATATCATGATTTACTATGTATGTTGCATATACATAATTTTGCATGGGATGGGAAAATGTTGAAGAGAAGTGATTCTGGTGGCACTGCCACAAAAATGTTTGTTAATATGATTCAATATGATTCTGGTGGCTTGGCCACAATCAAAAAAATGTTATAAATGGCAAAATGCGTACGATTGGTGTGTTTGGTGGGGTGGGTTGACTTGATCCCCACAGGTGTGATGGGATGGTACGGCTGGTGTAACAACCCAAACCCGGCCCAAACACTATGGCCGAATCTAGTTGTTACAGGAAAAATATTTTTTTGAAAACCCGTTTAAGTTTTGGAAACCCTTTATTTTAGTGAACTTGCTAAAACCATACTTAGATTTTTATTCGGGAGTTAAAATAAGTCGAGTTATTATAAAATTACAAGTGTGCCCGATGGCATGTTAAAACAATTTTTCGTGTTAATTGGGAAAACATGTGACTTTGATTTAATATTAATACTCAAGTTTAAAACAAGTATTCAACATATGCAAAATAATAAAACATAATGTCAGGAGGCCTTATTACAATCCATATAAAATATAATCCGGAAATAAAATATCAAACCTTAAAATCAAAGTTCATTTAATTTAAATTCACTGCATAGCCACCCCGAGTCCACCCGGCTCCACATCCGCGATCTACGTGTCACCTGAAAAATGTAAAGGAGAAGGTGAGTCACCAAGACTCAAGATGTAACCCTTCCCCGGTGTTAAACACTTTCATACACAACATATAACAATTAATTACGCAAAATTTTAAGTGTCCCCACCTAGCGACCATACGCCACTTTGTCTACCCCGTTGTGGTACCAAACCTTTGGTGGTGCCAAACCACTTTGGTGACATTTAGTCACGATGTGCTACCAAAGCACTGGTGTCCGTAGACACAAATCGGGTGATGGGGCCAACCCATCGTGTGATACCAAATCACTGGCAGACGATCCCATATCTCAAGTAGGGCCAACCCACGGTGGTATTAACCACAGGGACAAGTCGCTATGAGATACCAAACCTCTGGAGGTGCCAAACCTCTGGTGACCGTAGTCACAGTGTGTTACCAAAACACTGGTGCCCGTCGGCACGAATACACTGCCCCCTCCACTCAATCAACCCACATGGTCAATAGTCACATATAGATTTATCATATGTATCATCACAGCATGCTTCCCAAAAGCATAAAATAGCAATCATATGCACAGGTACTTACCTGGTTACCCCGTATACCGTTATGGTATTCAAGCCATTGCTACATACATCAAGTTAGCAATCACATTACTTAGCATAATTTAATAAGTTAAATGGTGTGTATGTACACACCTGTTACCACGATAGTCTTAAATCCCGAAGATAATCAATCGGCCACACTCTAAGTCCTTGCCCCTATATTCGGCCAACTATCAAGGTTAGTGTTATGGACCATTCGGCCAAACCAAATAATTTAAAGGGGTCATACTTTGTACCCGAATCCTTACCCAAATCACTTTGAGTACTAGCCTTAGCGTCCGAATCGCGAATCTGGTTTACAACTACACTTGGTCAATTAATAACACTAATAACCATAGCCTTCGGCTTTTAAACACCAATATAAGCCTTACCTATACTTACCAAATTCCGTTTGTCAGCGAATGCAAGATCTGATCTCACTGCTTTGAGATCCCGGAGTCCTTGGTGAAATCGGCTTCAATAGAAAGGTTAGCCAACCATTAGTACTTGCCAACTTTCGGCTTTTTCTTAAACCCAAATCGGCCGAACATTAGAGATACGGGAAAAATGACATTCGGCTATAGCCACTCACCTTTACTTAATCACCCGCCAACAGTTCACTTGAAGAGGTCCAACCACCTTGATATTCGGCCAAAAGAGGTTCCAAATGAGAGAAGAGGATTTCGGTTCTACAAGGGAGTATAGGAGAATAGGGGTCTTAGTTTACGAATAAAGGAGCTATGGAGATGTGGAGGATTCGGCCAAGGAGTTTTATGAAAGAAAGAAAATAAAGAGAAAACGAGGAGGAGGAAGAAATTCGGCTGCTGCAGAAAAAGTCTAAAAGAAAAACCAAGGTGATGGCTAGGGGTTTATAAAGGAATTCGGCACCCTAGTAGCCTTGCCAGCCCACTCCTCCTTGTTCAAGGAGTTCAAAATTTCGGCAAACTCTCCAAGTCACTCTTGGCCACACATTTCAATTAATTCAAATAATTTGAATTAATCACTTAATAATCCCTTTTAATCAAATAATATCCTTGATTATCCTATGAAATTATCATATATCTTTTATTATCTAAAGGATTAAGCAAATTAAAACCAATTTAAAGTGCTTAAATTATCCTTAATAATAATAATAAAAAAACCCCATTATTATCCAAAATAAAAAGAATTAAAGGAGAAAAACTCTCCACATGTGTAAAATCCATCCATAATGCAAAAAGAGGATCCTTGTGACTCGAACCAAGGCTCTCCTTCCTCTTGATGTGGCGTCACATGCTAGCTCTTAAGTGGGCTTCTTTTTGCCACTTTACCAAGGGCTTTTAGTGCCAAATTACTCCCATTTATTCTTATAACACCCACTCGCTAAGGCTCCCTACCTTTAGAATTAAAATTGAAATTTTCTACCAAACCGAGCCAACTCAAAGCCTTAAATCAAGCTCTATTATTCCATAAATAATATTACAATGATTCTTACATAATAGAAATAATGAATTTCCAAATAACCCCTTTTTGGGATGTTACGATTCTACCCTCCTTAAAAATAAATTTCGTCCCCCGAAATTACCTAACTAGAAAAGGTGGGGTGCTGCGCCTCATCACATCCTCAGTTCCCACGTAGCTTCCTCTGCGTACCATGGTTCCGCCACACGCACCTTCACCGAGGGCGCGACTTCTTACGTAGAACCTTCACATCTCGGTCTAAGATCTGAACTGGTTCCTCTTCAAACGATAAATCTGAATTCACCTCGATTTCTGTTACTGGTACTACGTGCGATGGGTCTGACCGATATCGTCTCAGCATTGATACGTGAAAGACATCATGGATCTGGTTTAGTTCGGCCAGTAACTCAAGCTGGTACGCCACTGGTCCAACACGCTTAATCACCGCATATGGCCCGATGAACCTTGGGCTTAGCTTCCCTTTCCGTCCAAATCTTAACACCTTTTTCCAAGGTGACACTTTCAGAAAAACCTTGTCTCCCACAGCATACTCCATCTCCTTGCGTTTTAAATCAGCATAGGATTTTTGCCTATCCGATGCTTCCTTAAGACGAGACCGAATCATCTTGACTTTATCCTCCGTCTCTGTCACCAACTCTGGACCCAAAATCTGTCATTCGCCTAATTCCGTCCAACACGTCGGAGTACGACATTTCCGCCCATACAATGCTTCGTATGGTGCCATCTGGATACTTGCCTGATAGCTGCTGTTGTAGGCGAATTCTGCTAACGGTAGAAATTCCTCCCAACTACCTCGAAAATCTAAGACACACCCCCTTAACATATCCTCTAAGGTCTGTATCACCCTTTCCGATTGTCCATCCGATTGTGGGTGGAAAGCTGTACTAAAATCCAACCGGGTACCCAAAGCTTGATGTAACGCTTTCCAAAACCTTGACGTGAATCTGGGATCCCTATCCGAAATGATCGACACTGGAACACCATGTAACCTTACTATTTCCGCCACATACAACAACTGCGAGCTTACGGCGAAATCCCACCTCATTTGGTATGAAGTGAGCTGACTTAGTCAGACGGTCCACTATCACCCAAATTGCGTCTTTCTTGCTGGGCGTAAGGGGTAGCCCAAATCCATCGTGATCCTTTCCCACTTCCATTGGGGAATCTTTACTGGCTGAAGCAACCCTGACGGCAACTGATGTTCAGCCTTAACTTGTTGACAGGTCAGACACTTACCAACAAACTCTGTTACTTCACGCTTTAACCCGGGCCACCAAAACTGCTCTCTAAGATCCCTATACATCTTGCTTCCTCCCGGATGCATAGCGTAGGGGCTGCTATGTGCATCATGGAGAATCTTCTGCCTCAACTCCACATCCTTTGGCATACACGCTCGCCCTTGAAAGCATAATACTCCATCACTCGACAGGTTATATCCTTCCAAACCACCCTCCTGAACTTGTGCTCTCTTAGCGTTCAACCCTTCATCCACTGACTGTTTTTCCTTAACCTCCTCAATCCATGTTGGCTTAACCTGAAGTTCCGCCAAGAGACTTCCATCATCATATAGACTCAACCGAGCAAACATTGCTCTTAAATCATCCACGACCTTCCGGCTCAATCGTCGGCTACCACGTTGGCCTTGCCGGATGATACTCGATTGAACAATCGTAATCCTTCAAAAGTTCGATCCACCGAGCGTTGTCTCGATTTAGATCCTTACGAGTCGGGAGATACCTCAAACTCTTGTGATCTCAGTATAAACTATCGACTTCTCTCCATAAAGATAGTGTCTCCATATCTTCAGAGCATAAAACGATCGCCGCTAGCTCTAAGTCGTGCGTTGGATAGTTCGATTCATGTGGCCTTAATCGCCGTGATGCATAGGCTACTACCTTCCCCTCTGCGATCAAAGACACATCCCAAACCGGTATGGGACGCATCACAACAAAAAGCGAGTGAACAACTTCCCGCCTCGTCGCACCAAAATCGGAGCTTAGTCAAAATTTTCCTTAGTTTATCGAAGCTTTCTTTGCTGCTTCTCCGACCATACAAATGGGACTCCTTTTCTTAGTAACCTTCACAGCGGTCTTTGCGATCGAGAAAACCCTTCCACAAACCTCCGATAGTACCCGCTAGACCCAGAAAACTTGGATCTCCGCCACCGACCTAGGCGGTTTCCAATCCAATACCACTTCAATCTTACGGTCTACTCTAATTCCTTCCGCCGATACCACATGTCCTAAGAAAGCCACCTCCTCACCAAAATTCTCACTCATTTGAATTTGGCATATAATTGCTTTTCCCTTAGTACTTGCAACACTATTCGCAAATGCTTGTCATGCTCTTCCTCCGTCCTAGAGTACACCAAGATGTCGTCAATGAAAACCACGACGAAGTGGTCTAGGTACTGCTAAAATACTCTGTTCATCAAGTCCATAAATGCCGCCGGCGCGTTGGTCAACCCGAATGGCATTACCAGAAACTCGTAATGTCCATACCGAGTTCTGAATGCCGTCTTGTGGACATCAACTTCCTTCACCTTTAGTTGATGGTAGCCCGACCTAAGGTCTATCTTTGAAAACACCGCGCCACCCTTCAGTTGGTCAAACAAGTCATCGATCCGAGGCAACGGATACTTGTTTTTGATCGTTAACTTGTTTAACTGACGGTAGTCGATGCACATTCGCATGGACCCGTCCTTCTTCTTGACAAATAGCACAGGTGCTCCCCACGGGGATATGCTTGGTCGAATAAACCCTCTATCCAAGAGCTGCTGAATTTGGGCCTTCAGCTCCACCAATTCCTTTGGTGCCATTCGGTATGGTGCTATAGACACAGGTGCCATTCCGGGTAACAAGTCAATACCGAATTCAACTTCCGATCCGGAGGCGGACACGGGAGTTCTTAGAGAATACGTCGACCAAATTTCCCAACCGTTCGAACCTCAACTACTGACTCCTTAGCTTCTAAAGCACAGATCCGAACCAAATATGCCTCGCAACCTTTCTTGACCATCCTTTCGGCCTTCAAGGCCGACACCACGTTGGATAGGTAATTTCTTCTATCACCTATCATAACCACTTCATCACCCTCAGCCGTCTTAAGCACCATGCACTTAGCCGCGCAATCCAAATTCGCTTGATACCTAACCAACCAGTCCATTCCAAGGATCAAATCGAACTCTCCGAAAGGTAGTTCCATCAGATCGGCTACAAATACGACCCCTTGGAGTTCTAGGGGTACATCTCTATAAAGTTTGTCTACTACTACAGAGTGTCCTAGGGGGCTTAGCACAGTCATCTTCCTAAGAGTAGTCTCAGAGTCTAGGTCCATAGTTCCTACCACACTACTAGCAATGTACGAGTGCGTCGAACCCACATCAATTAATGCAACATAAGGTAAACCCAATATTAGAAACGTACCGGTTATGACGTCCGGTGCGTCTCCCTCCTCGCGACGCCTCGCTGCATAGACTAAGCCAGGCTGCCTAGCCTCTGTGTTACCCGAACCTCGCCACGAGTTCCACGACCTCGGTTGAAACCATGGTTTCTCGCCATTACCCCGACCCTCCGTGGTGGTCCAACATTTCGCCACGAGGCGATTCGACTTCCGGCCGATCCTTAGTCGCCTTTTGAGGGCGGTCCCTTACCCAATGCTCCAAAGACCCATACTCAAAACAACCTTTGTTCTGGGACCAACAACCTTCCCAATGGGTTTTTCCACAATGGTTGTAACCGAGTTGGCCTTTGATTAGTAGCCGTGGGCTTTCCTTCCCGATTCGGCCCACTGCGCCTAGCCCGCTTTCGAGCATTAGTGCTACCCGATCCCGGTGACCCAAATCCTCTTTTTCGGTTATTCTTACTATAGTTTTGCCTTTACGACCTCCTTAACCCCTTCCGGCCACCTTGGCCTTTCCTCAAGAGATGAGAACTCACGAACTGCTGCGGGGCAATTAGTAATCTCGGATCATCTCTCGAACCCGTCCTCAAAGCGGGACGCGGTGCTTATGTTCGTGGCTACGATTCCTCCGGCATACCTACTCGGCCTTAAAAACTCCGCCTCATCATACTCGGCCACCGACTTAGTTCCTTGCACTAGACCTAGGAAGGCTTTCCTTTGAGCATCGGTGTAACTAGTGCCCACATACTTCTTCCGAAAGGCCGTTTAAAGTAGTCCCACGTGAGATCATCACCGCGGCTCCATCCCTGACGATCGACCACCACTGCACGCTTCATCCTTTAGAAGTTTACACCGCCCTTTCACTTCTCCTCCTCGGTCGGTCGAGATCATCCATGACCCTTTCCGTAGATTCCAGCCAATATTCTCTGCGCTTGGACTGGGTGCCACTCCCGAGACACTATGGAATACCTCGGCCCCGTTAGACCGATTCGCTCGGGAGCAGACTCCGAGCTCCCAAATTCCCACTAGCCCCCGACCACCATCTCCAAAACTCACAAAGCGACTTGCGACACACGGCCTCCCACCTGGTGCGGTCCTCGCTCCTCACTACGAAAGTAGGAGGTGGTGGTGGCGTGGTGGTACCTCGTTTTCCGAACCTTGACTGACTGACGGGTTCGCACACCGTCATCCTACCCTACCGCGCCCACGGCGTCCACGTCCTCTAGAACTCATTCTATCTCTATCTGCGCTTTAATCGATTAAGAGAATTTTATGTGTTAGCATTTGTTTCACTTTCTTATTCACGAAAAAATTTTATGGACAGAATTTAATTAGGGATTCTTTCGAGCAACCAAGGTTTCAGTCTTCTATCCTAGTTCGCACAAAGAGTTCATGCATCCATTCCTTAATGCTTTCCATACCTATTCACTCTTCGGACATTTCTGCCCATTTCTAACCCAGGGGTATTTTCGTCATTTTCCCTACCGGGGGTATTTTCGTAATAAAAGAAATTTTAAAACTTTAGTAAAGTAGGTCATTTTGAAATTCCCAAAACTTGAGGATATTTATGAAAATTTGTAAAATTGTAATCGTTTTGAAACCAGGGGTATTTTGGTAATTTTGTCAATCAGGGGCAATTTTGTCATTTTGCTAAATCAGGGATATCTTCGACAGTTGTAAAACTTTGAGGGTCCTTTTTGAAAGTTTTCCTTTCCCAATAGTGATGTTGGTAAAGTTTTCCAAAGATCAGGGTCATTTCGGTAATTTTCACAAATTGAGGGTGTTTTCGTAATTTTCTAAAACCAAAATATTTCAGTGTTGATTTTTCAAAGCTGAGTTGTTGAATATTTGTAAAATAGTTGAAATTTTTGAGCAAAACCATTGAACTGATATTTTATGAGTCAGGGCACTTTAGTAATTTTACCCCTAAGGGCATTTTTGTAATTTTCCACAAATCAAGGTTTTCGAGGAAAATATTGTAAAAATGACGTTCTCAATTTGAAAGAGTTATTGCAAAAGTTTTGAAAACATTAGGGTTGTTGTTGTTTCATTTCTTTTCGAAAACATGGCTAATTCCCTTTCGGGTTTTAATCATAGTGTTTAGCCTATGACCGAGCCCTCATGGTCAGGGTGAACCAAAGCTACGCACCAGGTAGGATTCGAGTGAAGTGGAGGTGAGTCACGCGGACTGCTTAAATACCAAGCTCTCACTAAACCTTTCTAGACATGCGCACAGAGGTTGCCACACCACTGAGCCCTCTCGAGTTAGGGTGAGCCAGAAGCTACGCACGCGGTGTAGGATACTGCGAAGAGGAGGTGAGTCACACTGATCGCTTAAATACCGGGCTCTTAGGATCCACTCCTAGACATGCATACAGGGGTTACCACACCCTAGCTCACTGACTAAGTCATAGGTTGGTTTAGTTCCTTAAGTCTTATGTTCTGTTTGTGTGTTTGAGTAATCTAATCCTAGGGTTCAAGTTCCTATAAGTCTATCTACGTTCCATGCTTCCTACCCTTCTACAGAATATAATTCACCAAGAGGTTTAGATGTACTTACCTGGGCGGATCGGTGCCGGAGACTCGGGCCATGCTGCTTAAAACCCAAAAACAATTCATAAGGCCTACTAAAACATTTTTGGGCCTTGGGCCCCCACAGCCGAGCTTTGAACTGGGCTCTGATACCAATTTGTAACAACCCAAACCCAGCCCAAACACTATGGCCGAATCTAGTTGTTACAGGAAAAATATTTTTTTGAAAACCCGTTTAAGTTTTGGAAACCCTTTATTTTAGTGAACTTGCTAAAACCATACTTAGATTTTTATTCGAGAGTTAAAATAAGTCGAGTTATTATAAAATTACAAGTGTGCCCGATGGCATGTTAAAACAATTTTTCGTGTTAATTGGGAAAACATGTGACTTTGATTTAATATTAATACTCAAGTTTAAAACAAGTATTCAACATATGCAAAATAATAAAACATAATGTCAGAAGGCCTTATTACAATCCATATAAAATATAATCCGGAAATAAAATATCAAATCTTAAAATCAAAGTTCATTTAATTTAAATTCACTGCAAAGCCACCCCGAGTCCACCCGGCTCCACATCCGCGATCTACGTGTCACCTGAAAAATGTAAAAGAGAAGGTGAGTCACCAAGACTCAGTATGTAACCCTTCCCCCGGTGTTAAACACTTTCATACACAACATATAACAATTAATTACGCAAAATTTTAAGTGTCCCCACCTAGCCAGCCATACGCCACTGTCTACCCCGTTGTGGTACCAAACCACTGGTGGTGCCAAACCACTGGTGACATTTAGTCACGATGTGCTACCAAAGCACTGGTGTCCGTAGACACAAATCGGGTGATGGGGCCAACCCATCGTGTGATACCAAATCACCGCGGACGATCCCATATCTCAAGTAGGGCCAACCCACGGTGGTATTAACCACGAGGACAAGTCGCTATGAGGTACCAAAACCTGCGGAGGTGCCAAACCTCACGGTGACCGTAGTCACGAGTGTGTTACCAAAACACTGGTGCCCGTCGGCACGAATACACTGCCCCCTCCACTCAATCAACCCACATGGTCAATAGTCACATATAGATTTATCATATGTATCATCACAGCATGCTTCCCAAAAGCATAAAATAGCAATCATATGCACAGGTACTTACCTGGTTACCCCGTATACCGTTATGGTATTCAAGCCATTGCTATATACATCAAGTTAGCAATCACATTACTTAGCATAATTTAATAAGTTAAATGGTGTGTATGTACACACCTGTTACCACGGTAGTCTTAAATCCCAAAGATAATCAATCGGCCACACTCTAAGTCCTTGCCCCTATATTCGGCCAACTATCAAGGTTAGTGTTATGGACCATTCGGCCAAACCAAATAATTTAAAGGGGTCATACTTTGTACCCGAATCCTTACCCAAATCACTTTGAGTATTAGCCTTAGCGTCCGAATCGCGAAACGGTTTACAACTACACTTGGTCAATTAATAACACTAATAACCATAGCCTTCGGCTTTTAAACACCAATATAAGCCTTACCTATACTTACCAAATTCCGTTTGTCAGCGAATGCAAGATCTGATCTCACTGCTTTGAGATCCCGGAGTCCTTGGTGAAATCGGCTTCAATAGAAAGGTTAGCCAACCATTAGTACTTGCCAACTTTCGGCTTTTCCTTAAACCCAAATCGGTAGAACATTAGAGATACGGGAAAAATGACATTCGGCTATAGCCACTCACCTTTACTTAATCACCCCCATGTGCAGTTCACTTGAAGAGGTCCAACCTCCTTGATATTCGGCCAAAAGAGGTTCCAAATGAGAGAAGAGGATTTCGGTTCTACAAGGGAGTATAGGAGAATAGGGTCTTAGTTTACGAATAAAGGAGCTATGGAGATGTGGAGGATTCGGCCAAGGAGTTTTATGAAAGAAAGAAAATAAAGAGAAAACGAGGAGGAGGAAGAAATTAAATTACTGCTGCAGAAAAAGTCTAAAAGAAAAACCAAGGTGATGGCTAGGGGTTTATAAAGGATTTGGCACCCCTAGTAGCCTTCCTGGCCCACTCCTCCTTGTTCAAGGAGTTCAAAATTTAAGCAAACTCTCCAAGTCACTCTTGGCCACACATTTCAATTAATTCAAATAATTTGAATTAATCACTTAATAATCCCTTTTAATCAAATAATATCCTTGATTATCCTATGAAATTATCATATATCTTTTATTATCTAAAGGATTAAGCAAATTAAAACCAATTTAAAGTGCTTAAATTATCCCTTAATAATAATAATAAAAAAACCCCATTATTATCCAAAATAAAAGAATTAAAGGAGAGAAAAACTCTCCACATGTGCAAAATCCATCCATAATGCAAAAAGAGGATCCTTGTGACTCGAACCAAGGCTCTCCTTCCTCTTGATGTGGCGTCACATGCTAGCTCTTAAGTGGGCTTCTTTTTTTGCCACTTTACCAAGGGCTTTTTAGTGCCAAATTACTCCCATTTATTCTTATAACACCCACTCGCTAAGGCTCCCTACCTTTAGAATTAAAATTGAAATTTTCTACCAAACCGAGCCAACTCAAAGCCTTAAATCAAGCTCTATTATTCCATAAATAATATTACAGCAGTTCTTACATAATAGAAATAATGAATTTCCAAATAACCCCCTTTTTGGGATGTTACAGCTGGTGTGTAGCGGATAGATTAATAGGTTGGGTTGGGTTGTATACATTCATACATTTCATTTTAATGTTGTATTGTAAATGGGCTTAGGCCCAAGTTATTGCTATATGGATTCAAGCTCAGTGGATGACGGTAAGGGGATTATACACTGAGTTCTTGTAACTCACTCCCCCTTTTTCTTAACGCTTGTAGGTAATGCTCAGTGACGAGGACTTGGGGCCAAGAATGACTCGATGGAGGCCATACTTTTGGAATGTTATTTTCGGACTTTAGTAAACTTGTTTTCTATATTATTTAGCTACTTTTACTATTTTGGGGTTTTAAGTTGTAATAAGGCCTCTGGAGTATTTTATTATTTGCTTTATTTTTGATATACTTATTATCTTGCTTAAATTGTTTTAAATGAGAATTTTCTAAAAACTTTAATAAAGGTTTTCCAAAATCGATTAAAAAATGAATTTCAAAATAAACTTTTACAAATATTTTTAACACGAAAAGCTCTCTCGAACTATCAAACGATATTTTCAAAAGTCATGGTTTTAAAGTTCACGACCTCGATTTTCAACTCAGCAATCAATCTTTCAAAAATAGCTGTATTTTATCGAATATTTACATTCAAAAACTTGTTTACTTAAACACAACCTAGTAACACCTATTTTAGTAAAAATCACATGATGTTTTACGTTTTCTTCATGTGACATGTCAGATCCGGTCATATCGCATGGGCCGGGTTTGGGGTGTTACATGGACAAGCCTTTCTCTAAAACAAAGTATGGCCAACTGAATATATACACAATCTTTTTTTGTTTTGATTGTTTGCATCACAATGGTCCATTAATTTATTTTCATTTTACAGTTTCATTTGGGGTTATGCTTGCAAATGACTTAAAATAAATGTAAATTGACTAGTGTTGAATTGGATTTCACCTGTAAAAATTAGCTCAGGTTTGATGCTATCATACATTTTGCTGGCCTTAAGGCTATTGGGGAGAGTCGATAACCCTCGTCAGTATTTTGACAATAATTTTATTGGTACTATCAATATGTATGAGATAATGGCCAAATATAATTGCAAAAAGGTATGAGAATGTCTTTAAAACTCCTTTTTGTCCTCTGTATGGTATCTTTTTGGTTTCATAGTTGCATTTCAACTTATCTAAGGAAGATTTTAAATTAGTAAAATTTCTAGAATTCCTTTGAGTTATTCCTAGTTGTTCGAGTCTTTGAAGAAGGTCGTTTTTATCCCTATAATTTTATCTAAGAAAGATTTTAAAAATAATAGTTTTTGCTTGTACTGCTTCAATTCCACCAAAGTTTTTAGGTGTTAGTAAACACGAACACGACTAGAAAATGCGACTACGTCCTTATTCTACTTTTAATTTGGTGTTATATGTATTCACACGTTTTTCTATGAAGCAAATGGTATTCTCATCCTTTGCAACTGTGTATGGCCAACCGGAGAAAAGACTGTGTTGAGGATTTTAAGTTGAAGGTCATAAATCCTTATGTCTATTTTGAGATGTTGTTGGACATGTCTACATTTTCGCTTTTGTGTATACCAAATTGAACTCCAATATTTGCATGAGTATGCTGGGATAAGCTCAAGCATTGGACTGACTGCCAACCTGATAGTTAACTTCTTGGATGTGCTTAGCATAAATGTTCTTGCACTAGGTACCGATATCTCATTCGACACAAAGATTGGGAATTTCACCAAATGCAACGCGAGATTAAGCTTCACCAATCTAGACCTCATTGCTTCTTTGGCTCTGTAACACCTCCTAACCTATCTTTGTCGCTAGATTAGGGTTACATAGCATTACCATACAATTAGAAACATTTAACATCTTAACATTTAAATAAACTAAACATATCATAATCCATTCAATTACATGCATTTTGTCCCTAAATCGAGCCCTTGAGGCCCTAAAAATAGCTTTGAGGTGATTCGGGACTAATTTGAAACAAAATGAAAAGTTTAGGAAAAAAAGTTGCAAAAATTGGAAACAGGGGTCACACGACCGTGTGGCCAGGCCGTTTGGAATCACCCTAGGCTGTGTAACTTTCGAACAAGGGACCCATGAGCATGTCGCCCAGCCGTGTGTGTCACATGGCCATGTGACAGCCCATGTGAACCCAAAATTCACCTAAAATCAGGCCATTTCATAACCCAACTATGCATAAATGTACAATCCAATTGTGCACACTTTCAAGGGACCTAAATACCATTCAAACATTCATAAACATACCATTTCAAACATCCTAAATCACCTAATCAATATGTCATTCAAAGGAACCACAAATATACCAAAACATTACATACCAAAACAAGTCAACATTACCTTATTTCAAGCATTACAACCTAGTTCAATTACCTACCAAAACATATCACAAATGACCATTATCGAACCATTACAAACATACCAAAAGAACCTTATATACATATACTTAAAAGTGACCAAAATGACATGGTTTGGTAAGGGATTATAGTTCACCAAATCAAACATAACTTCAAGGCTTAAACTTACCAAAACTTACATTAACACATGCATTAAATATCATTACAAAACAACCTATACATGCCATTATTAACCTTGGCCAAATATTCAAAAACTATCGAAATATTTGTTGGATAGTGTGATAGGTCTCCAACGAGCTTCCGACCAAATCGAGCTTCCGATGATCTATAAAACAAAGGAAAACAACAACATAAGCAGCGAGTACTTAGTAAGCTCGTATAAACTTAAAACATAACTTACAATTTCAAAAATACAATTCATAAAATAAGTATAGACCATTACCAATGCCAAAAGCTTTGTAAAAGCCTATACAACATCATCAAACTCACAAGTTAGTATACTTGTTCATGATACATATGAGATCAACCATAATATATGAAGTTTACCATATATAAACATAACATTTAATTCATCAACATTACCATAAGATGATGATTCATTCCATTTGCACACTTACCATTTCCTCTTCCTTTTCTTACCCGTTGAACCATCTAGAATTACATTGGATACTCGGGAAAGCTCACACATAGTGTGCCTTTACATATAACCGTAAAATTTCCTTTACATCATTGCTCACACAAGTTGTGAAAGAGTTGTGGGTCGAAATGTAAGCTACACGATGATGCTTAGGCGAGCTGTGGAGAATTTGCAACAAATGCAGGACCTCAGCCATCAGTAGGACATTCAAGACCAGCACTCGAAACATGAAATCCCTAATGGCATGTCATTTGTATCCTAAGAATTCTTAAGGTTCAATTGAGACTTATTATCCATCAATTCATTATAACATTGATACATATATATTCAAATTCAATTATACTTAAACAAAATAATAAATAGTTAACTTGGCTAATATTAAAATGATCGTAGTTCACACGAACTTACCTTGATACTTAGGGCGTAGAAGTAAGATCGAACTAATCCGAAGCTTTAGCTTTTCCTCGATTAAGTCTGAACGTGGTTTTTCTTGGTCTAAATAGATAATTCCAATCAATTAAGTACTTCTAGTATTCAATTTAATCCATATTTCATATTTATGCAAAATTATCAATTTGCCCCTAACATTTTAACTTTTCACAATTTAGTTCTTAAACTCACAACTTGAAATATAACCTTTTAAATCTAAATTAAACTTAACCCATGTTACAATGGACCTTAAAGAAACTCATAATTATCAACAATTCACAATAAAACCCTAGAATTTATACATTTAACAATTTAATCCTTATTTTCATAATTCATAAAAAACCACTTAACAAAACTTGTTTATTTTTCAACAAAGATTCATAATTTAACAATTAACATCAAAACCTAACCAAAAAAAAAATCATGGCAAGTCCCTCAAATTTTAACATTTTTGAAAATTAACCCCCGAACTAGTTAAATTAAGCTAAAACAAACTTAAAAACATAAAAATCATTAAAAACGAGGCTTAAATGCCTACCATGCAAGAAAACACAAAACCAAAGCTCTCCCCCTCTTCAATGGTGAAATTCAACCAATCAAATGAAAAATGGGGTTTATTTTAGGTTTATTTTAGTTTATTTTAGGTTTATTTACCAAATTACCTTTTTACCGTTTAAAAACTATCAAAATTTCAATAAAACCTAATCCATAATTATCCACTAACTCATTAAATGGTCTATTGACCATTAAAGTCCTTTAGTTTAAGATTTCATAGCCATTAGACCCCTTTAGCTAATAGAACTCAACCTTTACACTTTTTACGATTTAGTCTTTTTTACTTAATTAATCATGCAAACATCAAAATTTCTTCATGAAATTTTAATACGACCTTAATATAATCCTATAAAAATTAAAATAATAACTCACTCATTGGAATTTTGGTCCCGAAACCATTGTTTCTGACTTCACTGAAAATGAGCTATTACAGGCTTTGCATATGGTTATGTTATATATACCTATCTACAGCTGAACATTCCAAATGATATATTCTCAAATTTAATACCTTGTTTGTCAAGGCAGGAATGAAAAGGGTGATTCAGTTAACGCATCTTACTGCCATATTGTGAATCCATCGACCAACACTATTGTTGGTGTTGAGGTGACCCATAGCTTCTCTACCAATGTGAACACTATCACTTTGGGTACACAACATGAATTGGATCCATTAACCACAATCAAGGCACAGGTGAACAATACTGGCAAAGCAAGTGCACTCATCCAGCACGAGTGGCACTCGAAATCCCTCTTTACCATTTTTGCAGAGGTGGATACAAAGTCCATCGTTAAAAGCCCCTAAGTCAGACTTGCTTTGGCATTCAAGCCTTGAGAGCTTAAAAGAAAAGCTCATTTTGGTAAGAGTATGTAGACTTAAATAAGATTTGTAAAGTTTTAATTTGTTGTTGACTTTCATGATGTTGTCATCTTCCCTTTTATGTTAATGGTTTTTCATTTTAAAAAAGTATAAAGTGAAAAAAAATGTGATAATTGTTTTTAGTCATTCCTTGTTTAATAGAGGTGAAGTACCTTTGATTTGCCTCATAATTTTTGTAGAGGCTCTATTTGTTTTTTCAAGGAATTTGCTAATAAAGGAAAATAAGGGTTGTACCTTTTCTTTGTTGAGGATAATTTTTACTTAGTATATGTAACACCCTGGTTTAGGGGCTATGCATGTTGGGTATAATTCAAGTTCTAGTAGGTTTTGGGTATGCTTGGACGTGTTTTAGAGGTGTTGAGAATGCTCGGATTAAAAGGGGAGACTTTGGAAAAAATTGGATTTTTAGTGTAAAAAGGGAATTGGGCCAAGGGAGGCCTTATTAATAATTTTTGGTAATTTTTGGCACAAAGGAAGGCAGTGGTAGAGTGGCTTCCGTGTGCTGCTTAAGAGCTTGGGGAAGTAGCGCCTTGAGGGCTTGGGTTCGAGTCCAAGCGGCAGCAAATGTGGTTTTTATTTTGGGTTTTGGGCGTTAGGCTTAGGAAGGCCTTATAAATAAATTTGGGGGGCTTATGGACATGGAAGGCAGGTTGGCAGAGTGGCACTCATGCGCCACTTAGGCTACTGGAGGAGAGAGGTCACGTTTTGAGGGCACTGGAGCGGCATTTTGGAAATTTATTTTTTTGTTGCTTAGTGATGGGCTGGTGTAGGAAGGGTTTAAAATAAAATGGTGTGGCCTTATGACATGAAATTCAATATGGTCGAGTGGCACAGGCGTTGGAGGAAGGGTGTGCGTGAAGAGGTCAGAGTTCAGTTCGAACGGAGAGAGGCGTTTGGAGTTTTATTTTTGTTCTTTTTTTTTCTTTGATTTGCATGAAGGTGGACGGCACATGGGGGTGGTTTAGTCTTCTTGATTTGATTTGGAGTGATAAGGGTGGGTTTTATTTTTTTATTTATTTATTTTAGATAATAGGATAATTGTAGGAGTATTTTAATTAGTTTAAAATTAGAGATAATGGTGGTGATGGATTATTATTATTAATTAGATTAAGTGGGATAATAGTAGAACAATTCAAATTGTTTTTGAATTGAACTAATTAAAATTAAATTGAATTGTTCTACTATTATCCCACTTAATCTAATTAATAATAATAATCCATCACCACCATTATCTCTAATTTTAAACTAATTAAAATACTCCTACAATTATCCTATTATCTAAAATAAATAAATAAAAAATAAAACCCACCCTTATCACTCCAAAATTAAATCAAGAAGACTAAACCACCCCATGTGCCGATCCACCTTCATGCAAATCAAGAAAAAAAAGAACAAAAATAAAACTCCAAACGCCTCTCGTGTTCGAACCTTGACCCTGGCCACGCACACCCTTCCTCCAACGCCTGTGCCACACGGCCATATTGAATTTCATGTCATAAGGCCACACCATTTTATTTTAAACCCTTCCTACACCAGCCCATCACCAAGCAACAAAAATAAATTATAATAGGATAATTGTAGGAGTATTTTAATTAGTTTAAAATTAGAGATAATGGTGGCTGATGGATTATTATTATTAATTAGATTAAGTGGGATAATAGTAGAACAATTCAAATTGTTTTTGAATTGAACTAATTCAAATTAAATTGAATTAGTGGGTGGTGGCCGCATGTTGGCTTCTTCACGTGGGAGCTTGACCGAATGCTTTAAATAGGGGGAGCACCCTTTAAGAAATTCTTTTTCTTCTTTTGTTCTCCAAGCCGAAATTCTCCCCCTCACCCCACATCTTTTCTTTCTCCTTTCTCAAACCTCTGGCCGAAACCCCTATTCCCTTCCTTGATTTTATTTTATTGATAGCCGAATCTAAACCCCATCCTTATGCCGTGCTTCTTTTCTTTTAATTGGTAACACCTTGGCCGAATGTCAGCATAGATTTTGTTGGGCTTCTGTTGCAATCTTTGTGAAGGGTAAGGTTTACGTTACGGTTTATTTCTTTTGGTGTTTCGTTAACCAAAGGTGGTCTCAATGTTTGAGGTTGGCCGAATATTCTTGTGGTCTTAGTGAGGTAATTCTTTCATGTGTAGCCAGCAAGGAGGAGCGGTAAGGAGGACTCTTAAGTTCGATTCGTCAAGGGTGTGGCAGAGGAGTTTTAGTTAAAGTTGCGAGAATAGGTCGGTTCATTAAGGTGCGTAATCATCACACTATTTCTTGGTTATGTGCTTGCTAACATTTATACGTATGCATGATGTGTGATAGCCGATTATAACGGCTTAAGTGGTGAATGCTTATTTTGCATAATTGGATATCAGGTGAGTAAGTCTTTCATGATTAATTATTTATGATATATATGATGCGTTAATTAACCTGTGATGTCTACTCTTATGCTATGATTTGACATGTTTACATACATGCATGGGAGGTGGATCGGAGTTGATCAAGGAAGGAGGGTGTACACATTGATGTACGTGGTCTAATGTTAGCCGGGCTACATTAGCGCTTGATGAGTTGAGTTCTTTGTGTGCATCATCAAGGAGATGTTGGCTTGGTACCCATCTCGGCGGTTGATAGTGAGTGCATCACCGTAGACGGATTACTGTAGGGATCACGATGTGATCGGTGGCTCAGCCACGACCTTGTGCAGCAGGTCTGCCAAGGTAAGATATGTGGGATCACTCAGTTGTGATCGGTGGGTTAGCCACGGCCTCGGGCAGGGAGTCTACCGAGGTAGGTGTTTGGATGGATTTTAGGATTGGGCTGTGATGCATGAGTGCATGAATGGATCGTGGATTGTATGAATGTGGGCCAAGCCCATACGTGTGGAAATATGTGTTGTGATTATGCACTGAGTCAGTGGACTCACCCTATTTTATTAACCATTTCAGGTGATGAGTAGAATTGGACCGGGTTCGGAGAGGACACAAGGTGGCCCATGCAGAAAGAGATTATTTTAATTATTTTGAGAAATTTTTAATATTAAGTATTTTGTCTTAATATTGGGTTGTAATAAGGGCCTTACTTTTCTTTTATTATTTTTGGTGTTATTTTTAATTATGGTTGGACAAAAATTTAATTACTTTGGAAAGATGATTTTGTTCAAGCAAATCGATTTGTTCAAATTATGTAAGTATAATTAAGATTTAAATTCGGACATTTTATAAGGTAAATTTCACTTACATTTTCAAATAGACATGATTTTTCAAAAGACGACAAATTTTAATGTTTTACCTTAAGTCGAAAATATTTTTCGATGTTTTCATGATGACATAACTAGATCAGGGCCAAGACTCGTGGGGCGGGTTAGAAGTGTTCTGATTGGTATCGAGCCGGTTCAAAACTTGGCTTTGAGGGTTTTGGGCCCAAAAACATTTTCAAATGGGCTTTTCAAAAATATGAATTTTTATGAAATATTTTCTGTGTATTCGGCATGGCACTGTACTCTGCGCCCGAGTCCACTGTAAGTACTTCAAACTTGAGAAGTGATTTGTCGTATAAATTATTTCTTGTAGAAGGGTAGGACGCATGGAACGTAGATAGACTTATAGGAGCTTGAACCCTAGGGCTAGTGTACTCAAACATATGCATAAGACTTAAGGATTCATAAACAAAACTCGTGAAGTAAGTCGCGTAGTGTTAAGGTGTGGCAACCATGTGACGCATGTCGAGGATTGGAATTCGATGAAGAGCTTGGTATTTAAGCAGTCCTAGCGACTCACCTCCTCTTTACTTGAATCCTACCTGGTGCGTAGCTACGGTTCACCTTAACCAAGAGGACTTGTTCATAGGCTAAACCAATTATTAAAACCCGAAAGGGACTAGCCGTGCAGTTTATAAACTTCCTAGTTTTAGAATCCTTAAAATTTCCCTTTTTACTGTAGTAAAAGATTCTTGTGAAAATTTCTCTAAAGTATCATTGATTTCCAAAAATTACCAAAATGCCCCTAGTGGCAAAATTACAAAAATACCCCTGTATTGTAAAATTACCGCACTACCCTCAACTTTTGTTAAAAAGATTTTACATTGCAAAATACCAAAATCTTTAGTTTTCAGAATATCAAGATACTCCGGTTTGAGGAAATTTACGAAAATACCCCTATGTTGAAAATTACTAAAATGCCCCTGACTTTTAAAATTTCTAGTTTAACCCCAAGTTTAATAAAATCTTCTTACTATGCAAAAGAATCCAATCTTAGTATTTCAAAATAATAATTCGACTTTGGAAATTTTCAAAATTACCTTTGTCGACAAATTACCAAAATACCTCTGGTTTCCAAAATCTTGTCATACCTTTAATTTGAGAATTTTTCAAAAATACCATTAAAAGTTTGGAATATCAAAATATCCTGATTTATTAAGGCTTTCAAAATTTTTCTGATTATTTACAAAAATACCCAGGTAGGAAAATGACGGAAATACCCCAGGGTAGAAAGCAGGCGAGAAAGGTCAGAATAGTGAATGAGGGTGGTGGATACCACCGAATGTGCCTCTACTGAGGAAGGAATGTGGCTTCATTGAGAAATGAAGGTGCCTCTAGTGATGAATGTGTTCTTATTGATGAATGAATGTGTGTGTGAATGTGATTCCTGAACTAGAGTAGTAAGCTTGAACGGAACCTTTGTGTGATCGAAAGAACTACTTTTAAAATCTTCCTTTCATAAAATATGTTCGTGGTTAAATAGTGGAACCAAATTTCTAATGCATAAAACTTTTAATCAGATCTCGACGTTAGACAATGAGCTCTAGAGGACGTGGTCGTCGTGGAAGAGGTAGAGGAAGAATGACCAGGTCGGAGCCCGTTAGATCGGGTCAAGGATCAGATAATGAAGTACCACCGCCTCCACCACCCCCAGCTATTAATGTTGAGCAGCAGGCTCAGACGGGGGAAGATGCTGTGTCGCAGGCTGTGCTGCGAGTTTTGGAGTTAGTGGCTGGAGCAGGTGGGAACGTGAGAGCTAGGAAGTCTGTACCCGAGCGACTTCGAGCTAACGGAGCTGAGGTGTTTCGGGGCGTGTCTGGTGTGGCACCCAGCACAGCTGAATATTGGTTGGAAGCAACCGAGCGGATTATCGATGAGCTCGAGTTAACTCCTGAGGAGAAAGTGAAGGGAATGGTAGCGCTCCTTCGAGACGAGGCATACCAATGGTGGCTAACAACCGGGATAGTGTCACGGTGAGGACCTCACTTGGGAGTATGTCAAGAAGGCGCACGTAAGAAGTATGTTGGAACTCACTACATTGATGCTCAGAGGAAGGCATTTTTGGGGCTGGTTCAAGGGAACAAGCCCGTAGCGGAATACGAGGCGGAATTTCTAAGGCTAAGCCGATATGCTCGGGGTGTAGTTGCTACGGAACATGAACGATGTGTCCGGTTTGAGGACGGATTAAAGGATGACTTGAGGCTGTTGATAGCTCCTCATCGTGAACGAGAGTTCGCAGTGTTAGTCGGAAAAGCGAAGGTCGTTGAGGAATTAAGGACTCGTGAGGTAAGCAGAGATAAGGAAAAGAACCGAGATAGGAGGAATTTCGGATCGTCCCGAACCATCCGGGGTCTCCGTAAAAGACCGAGAGGTTGAAAATCCCTTTCGTGTGACTAGGCCCGACTTCGTAAAATCGAGATCGTCCCGTGTGCTCGGTGTGGAAGGTACCATGTTGGTGAGTCTTTGGAATCGGGATCGAGAATGCTTCAGGTGTAAGTCTAAGTCTCACCTGATTAAGGATTGTCCCCAGAATCCAAATAAGGCTCGGATGGAAGGTCAAGGTTATGTGCAACCGGGTAGAAATGGTCAACAAGCGACAAAGGGTCGTGGTCCGAACCATGGAGGGAATGGTTCTGGCCGAGGCCGTGGAGCATTAGGCCGCGGTAATGGTGGCACTGAGGCAAGGCAGCCAGGTCTAATTTATGCGGTTCGTCAAAAAGATGATGACGATGTACCAGATGAGTCAGCTGGTAAGTTTCTTATGCCTGGAATATTCTTTGCCGTTTTGTTCGTTTTGGTGACTATTTGTTTTGTTGCTCGTAAAGTATTGGGACTTTGAGTATGAACTTAGAATCTGTGCCTAGAAGTATGTTAGCTCTTTAATATTAGAGTGCGCAGCAAAGGCGTAGAATAGCGAGTTATGATTGTTCGGTAATAAGTAATTTCGAGGACGAAATTATTTTAAGGAGGGTAGAATTGTAACACCCTGGTTTAGGGGCTATGCATGTTGGGTATAATTCAAGTTCTAGTAGGTTTTGGGTATGCTTGGACGTGTTTTAGAGGTGTTGAGAATGCTCGAATTAAAAGGGGAGACTTTGGAAAAAATTGGATTTTTAGTGTAAAAGGAATTGGGCCAAGGAGGCCTTATTAATAATTTTTGGTAATTTTTGGCACAAAGGAAAGCGGTGGTAGAGTGGCTTCCGTGGTGTCGCTAAGAGCTTGGGGAAGTAGCGCCTTGAGGGCTTGGGTTCGAGTCCAAGCGGCAGCAAATGTGGTTTTTATTTTGGGTTTTGGGCGTTAGGCTTAGGAAGGCCTTATAAATAAATTTGGGGGCTTATGGACATGGAAGGCAAAGTTGGCGAGTGGCACTCATGCGCCACTTAGGCGCTGGAGGAGAGAGTCACACGTTTTGAGGGCTGGAGCGGCATTTTGGAAATTTATTTTTGTTGCTTGGTGATGGGCTGGTGTAGGAAGGGTTTAAAATAAAATGGTGTGGCCTTATGACATGAAATTCAATATGGCGAAGTGGCACAGGCGTTGGAGGAAGGGTGTGTGGTGAGCAGAGTCCAAGGTTCGAACACCGAGAGGGGCGTTTGGAGTTTTATTTTTGTTCTTTTTCTTTGATTTGCATGAAGGTGGACGGCACATGGGGTGGTTTAGTCTTCTTGATTTAATTTGGAGTGATAAGGGTGGGTTTTATTTTTTTATTTATTTATTTTAGATAATAGGATAATTGTAGGAGTATTTTAATTAGTTTAAAATTAGAGATAATGGTGGCTGATGGATTATTATTATTAATTAGATTAAGTGGGATAATAGTAGAACAATTCAAATTGTTTTTGAATTGAACTAATTCAAATTAAATTGAATTAGTGGGTGGTGGCCGCATGTTGGCTTCTTCACGTGGGAGCTTGACCGAATGCTTTAAATAGGGGGAGCACCCTTTAAGAAATTCTTTTTCTTCTTTTGTTCTCCAAGCCGAAATTCTCCCCCTCACCCCACATCTTTTCTTTCTCCTTTCTCAAACCTCTGGCCGAAACCCCTATTCCCTTCCTTGATTTTATTTTATTGATAGCCGAATCTAAACCCCATCCTTGTGCCGTGCTTCTTTTCTTTTAATTGGTAACACCTTGGCCGAATGTCAGCATAGATTTTGTTGGGCTTCTGTTGCAATCTTTGTGAAGGGTAAGGTTTACGTTACGGTTTATTTCTTTTGGTGTTTCGTTAACCAAAGGTGGTCTCAATGTTTGAGGTTGGCCGAATATTCTTGTGGTCTTAGTGAGGTAATTCTTTCATGTGTAGCCAGCAAGGAGGAGCGGTAAGGAGGACTCTTAAGTTCGATTCGTCAAGGGTGTGGCAGAGGAGTTTTAGTTAAAGTTGCGAGAATAGGTCGGTTCATTAAGGTGCGTAATCATCGCACTATTTCTTGGTTATGTGCTTGCTAACATTTATACGTATGCATGATGTGTGATAGCCGATTATAATACGCGGCTTAAGTGGTGAATGCTTATTTTACATAATTGGATATCAGGTGAGTAAGTCTTTCATGATTAATTATTTATGATATATATGATGCGTTAATTAACCTGTGATGTCTACTCTTATGCTATGATTTGACATGTTTACATACATGCATGGGAGGTGGATCGGAGTTGATCAAGGAAGGAGGGGTGTACACATTGATGTACGTGGTCTAATGTTAGCCGGGCTACATTAGCGCTTGATGAGTTCTTGTGTGCATCATCAAGGAGATGTTGGCTTGGTACCCATCTCGGCGGTTGATAGTCGAGTGCATCACCGTAGACGGATTATCGTAGGGATCACGATGTGATCGGTGGCTCGACCACGACCTTGTGCGGCAGTCCGCCAAGGTAAGATATGTGGGATCACTCGGTTGTGATCGGTGGGTTAGGTTATACGCCCGCAGGAGCGAGGAGTCGAGGTAGGTGTTTGGATGGATTTTAGGATTGGGCCGTGATGCATGAGTGCATGAATGGATCGTGGATTGTATGAATGTGGGCCAAGCCCATACGTGTGGAAATATGTGTTGTGATTATGCATCTTGAGTCGGTGGACTCACCCTATTTTATTAACCATTTCAGGTGATGAGTAGAATTGGACCGGGTTCGGAGAGGACACAAGGTGGCCCATGCAGAAAGAGATTATTTTAATTATTTTGAGAAATTTTTAATATTAAGTATTTTGTCTTAATATTGGGTTGTAATAAGGGCCTTACTTTTCTTTTATTATTTTTGGTGTTATTTTTAATTATGGTTGGACAAAAATTTAATTACTTTGGAAAGATGATTTTGTTCAAGCAACTGATTTGTTCAAATTATGTAAGTATAATTAAGATTTAAATTCGGACATTTTATAAGGTAAATTTCACTTACATTTTCAAATAGACATGATTTTTCAAAAGACGACAAATTTTAATGTTTTACCTTAAGTCGAAAATATTTTTCGATGTTTTCCGCAGTGACATAACCAGATCCGATCAAGACTCGTGGGCCGGGTTAGGGGGTGTTACAGTATAGAACTTGGTAACAGGTATAGGCATAAAGTCTAGCATTCGATCAGCTTGTAAAACTGGGCCATGGGAAGCTTTCACTACTAGCAGTGAGATTGCCTAAATGTAGAACTATCATGGAAGCTCTTATATTACGAGTTTGATTGTATTTTGATCTCTATTTAAGAAATAGACAAACTAGTACATTTATGTTAAAGTAAAGAGCAAATTGTTTTATTTTACGGCACAATTCGGAACAACGATATTACAAAAGAGGACGAATACTTCAAAGAATTTAGTTTAAAAGTGTTTAGTTTGCTATCAAAAACTAATTTTGATAGATAAAACGTTTACTTTAGACGTGAAGTTATGATATAAAATATGTATTTATATAATGTTTAAATTCATTAATATTAATTTTTTAGTAAGGATATAAAAGAAAATAATTTATTATTGGCTCATTATTAATACTTTGATATATAAAATATAAATTTTAAATATTTTTAATGTAATAGCCCGTTTTCAATGAAATCGAAACAGTGGTTTTGGGGCCACAAATCCAAGTCAAAAATAAATTTTATTTTAATATTATTGCATGGTTTGCATCATGATAAGAAAGACATATGAAAATTTTGATAAGAAAATTTTACCGATTACATGTTTAATTATAGAAAGGAGCAAATTGCATGAAATGCAAAAGTTGAATTCTAGTAGCTAGAAGGATTAAATAGCTATAGAATTCAAAAATTGAGGTCCTTATATGGAATTAGACCATTAAGAAGGATTAAATAGCTATAGAATTCAAAAATTAAGGTCCTTGTATGGAATTAGACCATTAAGAAAAGTTAGTAGATATTTTTGATGATTCAACCATGGAAAATTAGAAAAAGAAAATGACTAAATTGGAAATTGAAATAAATAAAAGATGATAAATAAAATAAATATCTAATGTCATCAAATTATATCTTCTTCTTCCCAAAATTCTGTGGAAACCCTAGGAAAGAGAAAGAAAATCAAGCAAGCCTAATTGGGTAAGTGATCTTGTCCTGTTTTTAGTAATTTTTATATTTTTGAGATCGGAATAACCTAATCTATCTATTTTGGGGATTAATTTGAAAAGTTATCAGATTATTAAAAGTTTTCCATGGATGAATATGCTGAAATTTTGAAATTTATGGTAGAAAATGAAAGATTATTAATAAGTAAACAACTTTTGTAAAGGAAATTTTCATGAAATTGTGATTTAGGGGCTAAATTGTAAAGATGTCAAATTCATGGAAAATTTCTAATTTTTGTGAAATATATGTGCTGTAAATGTTATATGTAAATTTTGGTTAGGCTTGGAATAAGGGTTAAATTGCATGAATTTCATTTTCCGAGCCTAGAGACGAAAATGGAATTAATAAAAAGTATAGGGCCAAAATGGTAATTTTGCTAGGACGTGAATTGAATTAAATTGAGTATGAAATGAATTAAATTGACATTAAATTCATTTATATAGATCCAGAAAGATCAAATAAAGGCTTAGATCAAGGAAAAGAAAAAGTATCGGATTAGTAGATCTTCGTATACGAACAAGTGATGAGGTAAGTTCGTGTAACTAAATCTGTACATTTATATGTTTGAATTGAATGTCGTGTATGAGAATTATGTATTTTTCATGCATATGAAAATTGAATACATATCCGATAATCCCCAATAAATGATAAGTCCCGTTTGAATAAATGAAGTTCAATGGATACAAGTTTCCAAATTGGTTGTGGTCTTGCATATGTTGCAGACACACCATAGCTCTTACAAGCATCCTGGTATAAGCCCTCTCGAGCTTCTTGTTACATGGTTCCTACGAGCATCCTGATCGATAGTGATCCTACATGTGTTGCGGACTACCGCAGCTCTTTGCATCCTGTTATACGATCGGTTATGATCCTACATGTATAGCGGACACAAATGCAGCTCTTTATAAGCGTCCTGATATAGGCTCTTTGTGAGCTTCCTGACATGGCTCGCTTGAACATCCTGTTATATGGCTATCTGGAGCTCCCTGATAATAACTCTTCGGAGTTACCTGTTAAGCTCAGTGAGCTTCCTGTTTTAAACTCTTATGAGTTTCCTGATTTAGCCTAGATAAGCTTCCTCTTACATGGCTCACATGAGCATACTATTATATGGCTGGAGAGAGTGCTTCCTGATTATGTGCCCTAATGGTACCCCTAGATATGAATTGCCAGATTTTTAATTTGTACACTTTAAGTGTACTATATAAGCATATCCATCGATATTTCAAATAAATTCAATGGGAAGAGTTCTAACATGATTAAATTGAACTTAAGATGATTGATTATGGAAATGCACATGTTATATGGAAATACGATATGAAAGCACATGTTTATGAAAGTTATTACATAATGAGCTCATCCTTGATTTTTTATGTTTACATGATATACATGACTAACAAGTTTCTTGAGATCAAGTGTTTAGGAAAATGGCCATAATGAATTGGGTGTATGTTTGTATACTTATTTTGAATGTACATTATTGGTAAGTTAAATTCTTGTTATATGAACTTGTAACACCCCAAACCCGGCCTAGACGTTATGGCCGGATCTAGCATATCACATCAAAAGGTTGTTTAAAAGCTATTCGTTCGTAAAAGCTTTGCATCCTTTCTGAAACTTCGAATTTTGTTGTTTGTAAAAACAAGATGTTATTATTTTCGAGGAAAACTCGTTTATTGCAGAAATCTGACTTAATGAATTGCGGAAACATGATATTTTGGAAACAGT
The DNA here is from genome assembly GCA_025503065.1 of Gossypium bickii. Classification (NCBI taxonomy): domain Eukaryota; kingdom Viridiplantae; phylum Streptophyta; class Magnoliopsida; order Malvales; family Malvaceae; genus Gossypium; species Gossypium bickii. The sequence continues at coordinate 90,588,261 of CP106711.1, forward strand.
TGTTATTGTTTTTAAAAAAAATTCGTGATTAACCGATTAACAGTTATTAACTAGCAAAATTACCAAACGAAAGTTTAAAAGAAAAATCTAATGGCCTTATTACACAAAATATTAACCCTAAAATAATAACATAAAATAAATTAAAATTGACTTTACTAAGTTTCGTAAGAAGCAAATCCGACGCATGGCCACCTCCGAGTCCTCTACAGCTCCAAATCCTGTAACGTTGGGGATTACCTGCATGGTTAAAAGAAAGGGGGTGAGTTATGAGAACTCAGTTTGTAATCCCCTATAACTGTCACTATCTGGGCCTGAGCCCTTGCGGTATCGGTCTGGGCCTAAGCCCTATAATCATGATAATGCAAATAAAAATGCAGCCCAACCCAATCCAACCATCACACCACCCGTACCAACCAATCGCACCATCTGGGGATCAAGTCAACCTACCCCGCCAAATGCACCAATATTGCAGTCAAACTGCTAATCACGGTATATGTGGCTGAGCCACCAAAAAGATATCTGGCATAGCCACTAAAGCGGTATGTGGCAGAGCCACTTAAAACAGCACTTCCTCCAATCATCAAGCCTAACCCATGCAACATGGTATGAATGCAGTGTAAAACATTTAAAAACATATATATATAAATCACATACATGATATTTAACCACAATCGAGGGTATAACGGTAATTCTCACCCCTTTGGGGGTATTTCAGTAATTTTACCCATCGAGGGTATTTCGATAATTTACCCTCTAGGGGTATTTCGATAATCCTACCCTACAGGGGTAATTCAGTAATTCTACCCTACAGGGGTATTTCAGTAATTTCGTACATCAAGGTATTCTAAACAAAGATAACGACGTGGTTTGGCCTAGGGCCCATTCTCGGCCCAAATGGGCCTACACGCTCGTGTGGCCCATTTAGCCCAAATCTAGCCACAGATATGAGATTCACCTAGACCAGTTCAATATCTACTACACAATGGGCCCACTTGGCCCAAGGCAGCCTAGACTCATGAGAACACTCATGAGGGCCTCAACTATCGCGTCGAAGCTCCCACACGTGCGCTCGCACGCTCATGTGGCTACCATCGTCGTGTGACCGGCTTTCGGCATTTGCTTCTCTAAAGCTAGAGTAGGGTGAAATACACACTTGATAGGAATCTGGAGTTGATCCACGCTTCGAACAATCCTATGCCCAAACGCCAACCCAGGTATGCTTACTCTCCTAATAGATTGCTCTATTTAAAGCCAACTTCTCACTTTCCCTCTTGCTAACTTCTCGATGTGGGATCCCTCCTTCAGTAGAGTTTAATTCCAACACAAACTCTGGCCGTCCTAACTTAGCAAAATAAATATCCCTTTTTGCTTGTGACGAGATTCGAACTCAGGCTCCCCTATAACTTAGTCCACGCCACTAGCCACTAGGCCACAAGCTCCTCTTGTGTCTAAAATCATGCGCAACTAAATATAAATCTATGGGCCAAAGTCTAAGTTCACTTAAAAATAAATCAAAATGAAATCCAAGCGCCAAGACTTGAACCTTGGACCCCTTGCTTCCTTGTGGCATCATTCCCTTGTCTCTTATGTGGCGTCATTTTCCACTAGACCACAACTCCTTTTGTGTCATTTTTCTCCACATTTTATTCTTAAAGCATGTTTACTAACTTCCAGGGTTTTATTCACCTAAAACACAAAATTTTCCTAAAGCCCAAGTTTGATCCTGGGACTTCATAGAAGCCCCCTAACCTTCCAAAATCACTCACCTAATAGGTCCAACTTGCATTAGTTTCATTCTCTTGTTCTCAAAAATTTTAAACGCTCCCCTGGTCAAGGCCCAATAAGCCCAATTCTATTAGGCCCAAATTCGGGTCGTTACAGAACTTACTAAGCATTTGAGATGCTTACTTGGTTTTCTTTTCTCTATTTTATAGTGCTCAAAAGCTCGTAAAGGTTGGAATCGGTCGAAGCGTCATCACACTATCCTTCAGCTCATTTTGGTATAAATAGCAAACTTATTTTGGTATAATGGCATGTATAGGATAACTTGGCCAATGCTGGCATGTAAATGGTTGTTTGTAATCTAGCCATTGGAATGGCTAGTGATGGTATTTTTGGTGAATATATATATATGAGGTTATTGTATGGTTAATATATGTATGCTTGGTATGGTTAGATTGAAGGATGGTAAACATATATGTTTTTAAAAAAGGTAAGTTTGAATACATGATATATCTTGTATAATGTTAATTTTGGCTTGGTTTCAATGTCTTGAATTGATTGGTATATGTATGCAAGTATTAATATAGGTTGAAGACAATTTGGGTGAGAAAAGTGGCCATGAAAGTGGCCTATTTTTGTCCACACAGGTAGACACACGAGCGTGTGTCTCAACCGTGTGTGACACACGGCCATGCGCACGGGTGTATGGTTTGGCCGTGTGTCCCATGCATCTTAAAAATTAGAAATAGAATGCTTCTAATTGTTCACACTGGCAAAGACACGGGCGTGTGTCTCAACTGTGTGTGACACACGGCCTAGCACACCGGCGTGTGACTTGGCCATGTGAATCCTGCACCTAATTTTTGATAATTAAATTGTTTGAGACATGGGTTGGACATGGGCTGAGACACAGTCGTGTGCCTCACATCGAATGCCCACATGGCCTGAAACACGGGTGTGTTATTTGGTCTTGTGAGCCACACAACCTACCCACATGGGCGTGTGTCTCCTCCATTTAGGAAATTTTTGAAATTTTGTGAAAAATTCTCTGAGTTTTCGGTTTAGTCCCAACTTGTTCCTAATGTATAAATAGGACCTAAAGGGTCCATTTAAGGAACAACATGATTGAATTATGATTTGTTCCGGTTATGAATAGAAAAAGAAATCAATTAATTGTAATTGATCTGTAAACATCGGTAACGCTTTGTAACCTTGTTTTGGAGACAGATACGGGTTAGGGGTGTTACATTTATTGGTTTCGGAGCTACGGTTTAGTCGATTCTCAGACTAACGTAGCAAGTATGAGTTGAGTTATAGATGCCATTATATAATTTGTGATAGTGTGATATCTCTTGACCATTTTAAATGTGTTTTTAATATTGTAATATCGTCCAACTGAGCTAGGGCTGAATCCGAGGAAGTTGAGAGCAATGCTCCAACTTCAGTTCAAAAAGTTGCATCTAGTAGTAGTAGAAGGCCCGTATTTGTGGGTCGAGGTGATGATGCTAAAGAAGCCTTTTTTCAAATGATGAATCAGTGGTTCACAAAATTCTTAAGAACAAATCCTGTTCTACAACAACCTCCCCCTCCTGCTCCTCAACCAGTTCTAGAGATGCCACAAGGTGCTGAACCTGTTAGAACTGGTAAGCCTCCGGTAGATAAAATTTGAAAATATAGGGCAAAAAAATTCAGGGCTACTGCCGATAATGATCCGGAAAGGGCTAAATTTTGGCTAGAAAATACGAACAGGGTTTTGGATGAATTGTCTTGTACACCTGAAGAATGTCTAAAATGTGTTGTATCTCTACTAAAAGACTCAGCCTATCAGTGGTGGAATACTTTGATTTCTGTAGTACCAAGGGAAAAGGTTAAATGGGAATTTTTCCAAACATAATTCAAAAAGAAGTATATTAGTTAAAGATTCCTTGATCAGAAAAACAAGGAATTTTTAGAGCCTAAACAGGGAAATATGACTATGTCTGAGTATGAACGAGAATTTGTTTGATTAAGTAAATACGCCAGAGAATTTATTCTGACCGAAGTTGCTATGTGTAAACATTTTGAAGAAGGATTGAATGAGGATATCAAGCTATTAGTTGGGATTTTAGAACTAAAAGAATTTGTTGTATTAGTTGACCAAGCACATAAAGCTGAAGAACTGAATAAAGAAAAGAGGCAGGCAGAGATGGAAGCCCGAACTTCAAGTAAAAGGTTTATGGGCAAGTCACAATCATCAGCTTCAAACAAATCAAAGAAATATCATGATCGTTCTGTCTCATCTGTGGGGTATTCTAGGAAAGATCGAGGCTCTCAAAGCTCTAACTCGAGATCTCTGGCCCTATCAGTAGCAAGTGCTGGAAGTGTCGGGAATTCCAAATCTAAATGCAAGCATTGTAATAGATTTCATTTCGGAGAGTGCCGTATGAGAAGCGGAGCCTGCTATAGATGTGGTTCTCTTGACCACTATATTAAAGATTGTCTGGAAAGGATTGAAAAAGATACAGTCCAGACTTCAAGTCCAAGCAACACTGCCTCGAGAGGCAGACCACCTCATAACCTCGATAATATGAGTAATAGTAGAGGTACAAGAAAAGATTTAACTGCTAAATCTGAAGCACGAGCACCAGCCAGAACATATGCTATACGTGCACGTAAGGATGCTTCTGCACCTGATGTTATTCCTGGTACATTAAGTCACTGCCAGTTGTTTGTGAATGTTCTGATGTGTTTCCAAATGAATTACCTGGTTTACCACCTGTTAGAGAAGTAGAATTTTCTATAGATATTGTTCCAGGGACACACCGATATCTATAGCACCCTACAGATTGGCTCCTACTGAATTAAAAGAGTTGAAAACGCAGTTACAAGAACTAACTGATAAAGGCTTTGCTCGACCTAGTTTTTCACCTTGGGGTGCATCGATTTTATTTGTTAAAAATAAAGATGGATCGTTGAGATTATGTATTGATTACAGGTAGCCCAATAAGGTTACAATCAATAACAAGTATCCATTGCTTCCTATTGATGACTTGTTTGATCAGTTAAAAGGTGCCACTGTATTTTTAAAGATTGATCTTCATTCTGGTTACTATCAGTTACGAGTAAAAGACTCAGATGTATAACGAAGATAGCCTTCAGAACTAGGTACGGCCATTATGAGTTTTTTTTGTGATGTCGTTCGGCTTGACTAATGCACCTGCAGTATTTATGGATCTGATGAATAGAATTTTCAAATCGTATCTAGATGGATTTGTGGTGGTATTTGTTGATGATATCCTGGTATATTCTCGAGATGAAAATGAGCATGCTTTTCATTTAAGAATTGTGTTACAAACCCTGCGTGAGAAAAAATTGTATGCCAAATTTAGTAAATGTCAATTTTAGCTACGGGAAGTTGGTTTTCTTGGACATATAGTATCTGTTGAAGGCATCAGGGTTGACCTGAATAAAATTTCATATATTGTTAACTAGAAATTAGTGAAAAATGTGTCTGAAGTCAGAAGTTTTCTGGGATTAGCTAGATAGTATTGGAGATTGGTAAAATGATTTTCTTTGATAGCTTCTCCGATGACTCATTTGTTGCAAAAAGATGTGAAAGTTGAATGGATTGATAAATGCCAGCAGACTTTTGGCAAATTGAAAGCCTTGTTGACTGAAGCACCCGTACTAGTTCAGCCTGAATCACGTAAGGAATTCATAATTTACAGTGATGCATCATTTAATGGTTTAGGCTATGTCTTGATGCAATAAGGTAAAGTGATAGCCAATGTTTCTAGACAGCTAAAACCACACGAAAAGAACTACCCAATACATGATCTAGAATTGGGAGCCATTGTTTTGGCATTAAAAATTTGGCGACATTATCTATTTGGTGATGTAACACCCCTCACCCGTATTCAACGCTAGAATAGGGCTATAGAGTATTACCAAACTTATTACACAATTAAACAAACATTTCTCATACATTTTTTCCATAACAAATATAAAACAATCACATTCATTCATAATGTCCCTAATACGAGCCTGCGAGGCCCAAAACTTGCATTCGGGATGGTTCGGGACTAAACTGATAATTCAAACAATTTTTATGCACTTAGAAAAATTTTCAAAATACAGGGGACACATGCCCGTATGGCCCGGTCATGTGTCTCACACGGCCAAAGATACGTCCGTGTCACAGATCGTGTGGACATTTGAAATAGGATCACATGGCCGTGTCCCAGCCCGTTTCCTACCCTGTGTAACTCTCTAACTTGGGTCACAAGGTCAACACACACGCCTGTGTGGCTAGCCCATGTGCCCTAAGAAATGGCCACACACGCCCATGTGCCAGGCCATGTGCTAGGCTGTGCCAAACTTGTAGGGTATACTGACTTATGCCACACGACCACGTCACACGCTTGTGTGCTAGGCCGTGTGGAGCATACTGACTTGATTACTAATTCCACACCAGGGGACACACGGTCGTGTAACCTAACCATGTGTCACACACAGCTGAGACACACGCCCGTGTGGACAAAAATAGGCTATTTACCAAGCCATTTTGCCACCCAATTTGCTTATACCTACACCAAACCAAATGGCACAAAAACATAGCATATATAGGAATTCATCTAATTTCAACCAAGCATATATCATACCATTTCAATACCAACAACAACAAGGCACACATGTACCATAATATGCTATTCCATTTATACCAAATTCACATTCACAATTCAACTAAATGGACACTTTCAAACGTGCATCATTTTGCCTAAACTCATAAGCATACAAATTATCAAATATCAACCATTTGACATCCTCAATACCATTTATCAACAAGCATCACATATCAATCATCAAACTCACAACACAAGCCATATACACAAATGGCCAAATTCATTACCAACACATATACCAAAATGACCAAAGTTCCTATACATGGCATATACCAAAAACATAGATTCAAATTTACCAAAGTGATAGTTGGATAGTGTGATGAAGTCTCTGACAATTCTCGAATCCGAGCTAGCTTTGATTTCACCATAAAAAATGGAAAAATACACAAAGTAAGCTATAAATCTTAGTAAGCTTGTATGAAATAAACTTAACTTACCATTAAAACACAATTTAAGCATTAATCATAATATAACATAATTCTTAATCATTCACAAACCTTTCACATGTTCATTCTCAAGATTTGATATGAACTTCACAAGTTTCTTCGATTCAATACTTATACGGTTCTTGTACATACCTGTACTGACTCATATTGATCTCATGCTCATCCTTATCCTTAATTTACCCATTTAACCATTTAGAATACTATCAGATACACAGGAATCTCGCACCCTAAGTCCCACATACATAGCCAAAGCTATCTCAATCACATATCACATATAATGCTCACTCTCGAGCTATCAATGGGTCTGCTCACACAAGATGACCATCATGATGAAGCTACACGGTGTTGCTCACACAAGCTGATGAGTATCCACAACACATGCCAGATGACTCAGCCACCGGTAGAACGTAAGGACCAGCACCCAAATCACATAACCCTTAATGACATGTCATTTGTATCCTAATCTATTCCTAAGGTTCAACTTGGATTTCACACTTACCGAATCATCGTCAAATTTATCTGAAGTGTCGTATTCACAATTTATGCAATATCAAAGCATTTAAAACACAAACATGATAATTTTTAACACATACGAACTTACCTCGACTGTAAAAACGACGTAACGAGTCGATTAATCCGATACTTTGTTCTTTCCTCGATCTAAATTCGTATTTCACTTTTCTTGATCTAAATGTAATCAAAATTAATTATTTAATAATCTCTCTATTCATTTTAGTCCAAAATACACATTAAGGCAAATTTACATTTTTGCCCCTAATATTTCACATTTTTACAATTTAGTCTTTATCTCGTAAAAACACAAATTCATGCAATTCAACCTATACCCATGCTAGCCGAATTTCAATTAGGTCCCTAGAAGCCCATATTTTTAATTTATTTCACAATTTATCCATGAAATTTACACATTTCACAGTTTAATCCCTATTTGGACATTTTACTAAAAATCACTTAACAAATGTTGTTTATCTAACAACAACCATACATTTTCTATCATTAAAAATCAAAATACATATAGATTCATCAATGGAAAAATCCTAAACCTTTAACAATTTTGCAGATTAGTCCTTCAGCTAGCTAGATTAAGCTACAACGACTCCGAAAATATAAAAATCATTAAAAACGGAACAAAATGAAATTGAGACAGCGTAGGTGGCTTGAATTATTGAAAGGTTATGATCTGGTTATTGATTATCATCCAGGAAAAGCCAATGTGGTGGCGGATGCTCTGAGTAGAAAATCCCTATTTGCTTTACGAGCAATGAATACATGGTTATCTTTGTCTGATAATGGTTCAATTGTAGCTAAGTTAAAAGCTAAACCAATATTCCTGCAACAGATTTATGAAGCTCAGAAGAGTGATGATGAATTACAAGCTAAATGGGTATAATATGAGTCAAAATTCAATTCAGAATTTCAGATTGGGTCTGATGGTTGTCTATTATTCAGAGGTAGAATATGTCTACAACAGAATTCAAAACTTGTATAGAAGACTTTGAATGAAGCTCATAATGGTATTATGCCTGTGCATCCGGGGAGTAACAAAATGTACAATGATTTGAAAAAAATGTACTTGTGTTTGGTTTGTCAACAAGTTAAATCTAAACACCAGGTGCCTTCAGGATTATTACAGCCAGTTACAATATCGAAATGGAAATGAGAAAGAATTACCATGGATTTTGTATCGGGATTACCTCTATCTCCGAAAAAAAGATGTCATTTGGGTAATTGTCAACAGATTAACGAAGTCTGCACACTTTGTTCCTGTACGTACGGATTTCTCCTTAGACAGATTGGGTGAGTTATATGTTTCTAAGATTGTTAGACTACATGGGGTACCAGTCTCCATTATTTCAAACAGAGATCCTCAATTCACATCCCAATTCTGGAATAAAATACAAAAAGGTGGTACACAGTTACTTTTCAGCACCACTTTCCATCTTCAGACTAATGGACAATCTGAATATGTGATACAGATTTTAGAAGATATGCTTCGGTGTTGTGTATTGGAATTCAAAGGTAATTGGGAAAAGTATTTGCCTTTAATTGAATTTGCATACAATAATAACTATCTGTCAAGTATTAAAATGGCACCGTACGAGGCTCTATATGGTCGTAAATGTAGAACTCCATTGTATTGGACTGAACTCAGTGAGAAAAAGATACACGGAGTTGACTTATTCCGTGAGACTGAAGAAAAGATAAAGGTGATTTGAGATAGTTTAAAAGCAGCCTCTGATCGTCAAAAGTCTTAGGTTGATCTTAAATGAAAAGAGATAGAATTTCAGGTCGATGATAAGGTATTCTTGAAAGTATCACCTTGGAAGAAAGTTCTCCGATTTAGCCGTAAAGGAAAATTGAGTCCACGATTTATTGGACCATATGAAATTATTGAAAGAATCGGACCTGTTGCATAAAAATTGGCATTACCACCAGAGCTTGATAAAATTCACAATGTTTTTCATGTGTCTATGTTACGATGTTATCGATCAGATCCTTCACATATTATCTCTCCGACAGAAGTGGAGATTCAACTTGACATGACTTACAGTGAAGAACCGATAAAATCCTGGCATGAGAAACAAAAGAATTAAGAAATAAAAAGGTAGCTTTAGTAAAGTTCTTTGGCAATGACATGGGATTGAAGAAGTTACCTGGGAACCGGAGGATACCATGAGAAAACAATATACAAACCTCTTTACTGGTAAGATTTTTTAACATGAAAATTATTTAAGGGGGGAGAGTTGTAATAGCCCATTTTCAGTTAAATCAGAACAGTGGTTTCGAGACCACAAATTCGAGAAAAAAAGAAATTTATTTTAATATTGTTGCATGGTTTGCATCATGATAAGAAAGACATGAAAATTTTGATAAGAAAATTTTACTGATTACATGTTTAATTATAGAAAGGACCAAATTGCATGAAATGCAAAAGTTGAATTCTAATAGCTAGAAGGATTAAATAGCTATGGAATTCAAAAATTGAGGTCCTTATATGGTAATTAGACCTATAACAGCCCGATTTTGGGGCTAGTCGGAACAGTGGTTTTGAGACCACTAAACTGAAGATAGGGAAACTTATTTCGATGTTATTTTATGTGTTATGGCATTAATATATGGCTATGTGGAAAGTTTGGTGCTTTAATTTTAGCAATAGCATGCTTAATTGTGAAAAAGGACTAAATCGCATAAGGTGCAAAAGTTCTATCTTATAAGGTAAGGGTAAGAGGTACCTAATAGCTATAGAATGTAATTTGGAGGTTTTTAAAGTGCAATTAGGCCATTTTGGAGTGTAATGGCTGGCCATAGGATGCATAGGGGACAAGAGCATTAATTTTTGTCAAATTAGGTGATAGTTGGTGACTAATTGACTAAAATATGATAAAATAAGAAAAGGCTATCATCTTTTTCTCTTCTCTTCTTCTTCCACCGATTTTTACATTCAAAGAAGGGTTTTGAAAGCTTTGATTCAGCAACTTGTCCTCACTCAAGTAAGTGATTTTTGGTGGTGTTAATTGATAATTTTTGTGTTTTTGGGGTCCCCAAAGCTTAAGCTAGCTAATGAAGGGACCAATTTGCAATATGGTTGAAAGTCTAAGGACTTGCCATGAGAATATTTATGTTGTTAGCTGAGTTTTTATAAAATAAAATAAATGTTAGGAAGATGGGAAACAACTTTTGTGAAAGGTGTTAGCATGAAAACACCTAAATAAGACTTGAATGCAAAGATTAAGTTGTGTCATAAATGCATGAAATAGATGGAATTGTGAATAGTTGTAAGAGAAATAAATATTCAGCTAGGCTTGTTTATTGATAAAGTGTGTTGAAAATTGACTTACGAGCCTAGGGGCAAAATTTGTAATTTTGCCATAGTGCAAGGGCAAAATGGTCATTTTTGCCTAAGTGTAGAAATTGATGCATTATTATCATTGAATTGATCTAAATGAGTGAATTTTATTGTTATAGATCAAGAAGAGCGCGAAATTAACCTTGATCGGGGAAAATGCAAGGTTTCAGATTAAACCGCAAATTAACACATTTTGCACCGAGGTAAGTTTATGTGTAAACGGTACATCTTGAATACTTACGTTATTGCTTATTGGTGTATTGTATGAATGAGATTATTTATGATTAAGATGGATTGAATTCGATAGAAAATGAGTATTTCTCATATGAACCTTGAAATGGTTAGGTAAGTGTGGAATATTATTCGTAATAATCATTTGTGGGCTATGTGCGATACCACCGTAATTATTCTTATTGGTGGGTTGTGTGAGATACTAACTTATTACTTATTCACGATGGGCTGTGCGCGATATCTTCGTTTATATTATCATTTGGTGGGCTAAGTGCGATACCACCGTAAACATTCTTATTGGTGGGCTATGTGCGATACCGCCCGATTCTAAAGTAATGGTGGGTTGTGTGCGAAACCACCGAGTGTTTGGTATTATTCTGAATGATTCATTGAGAAATCATTTAAGTATATGTTTCATATGATGTTGTGGTGATGAGTGCAAGGTATGTATGCAAATAAATGAAAGCGTTATATTTGTTATATGGTTGAAATGTGGTAAGAGATGAAATGAGTAAGTATGATTATGAAATGTGGATTGTTTTTACTTGTTATGAAAATCATTGATTAATATGTATATATCATGATGCTTATTGTTTACATGTGAACTTACTAAGCTTAAAGCTTACTCCCCTTTCTTTTCCCTTGTTTTATAGAGTTTAAGAGCCGAGCCGGGATAAGCAGATAACCAGAAGATCACCCACACTATCAGCTTACCTCGGTATATCTAGACTTAATGATTTTTTGTATAGCATGTATAGGGGCTAGACTAGTTAGATTATTTTGTTATTTTGGCCAAAAGTGTGTTGGCCCCTTTTTAGGACAAACTATTTTGTATATTGCCATGGTTGATGGCTCACCTTGTCATTTATGAAAAGATATAATCATTCATGGAAGTTTAGATTGCAAAATAAGAGTTGTTTGATGATATGTTGAATGGATCCATGTTGTGTGAGCTAGAGGGGTGAAAGGAGCTTGGCAAATAACCTTGTTCTTGTCTACACGGGGAAGGACATGGGCATGTGTCTAGGCCGTGTGAGACACACGGTCAGCCCCATGGGAATGTGACTTGGCCGTGTGTCCCCTATATGTTGGTGTTGTAAGTCAGTGTCGACCACGGGCTAGCCACACGGGCGTGTGCCTAGGCCGTGTGACCCATATAAGGTTGCTCACGTCACAAACAGAATACCCAAGTTTTTACACACGGGTAGGACACAGGAGTGTCTAGGCCGTGTGGAGCACACGGGCGTGTCTAGGTCGTGTGAAAACTCCTGTAGGTTCGAAATGAAAATAAATCCCACACGGGGTAGGGACATGGGCATGTGTGACCACACGGCCCGCCCACATGGGCGTGCCCCATTTCACACGGACGTGCCCCATTTCACACTGGCGTGTGGCCCTTGTTTAGGTGAAAATTAAGGTTGTAAAAGTTTTCGGTTGGGTTCTGAAACCCCTCCTAGGTATGTTTAAGGCTGCGTAGGTCCTTAATGAGGTGTGTTGTGATGATGAAAGAGAAATATCAAGTTGGGACTGAAGTTGTATGATTAAGTAGATTAAATATGGTAATGCCTTGTGCTTGGTTCCGACATAGAATACGGGTAAGAGGTGTTACAAGACCATTAAGAAAAGTTGGTAGATATTTTTGATGATTCAACCATGGAAAATTAGAAAAAGAAAAGGACTAAATTGGAAATTGAAATAAATAAAAGATTATAAATAAACTAAATATCTAATATCATCAAATTATATCATCTTGTTCCCTAACCCTAGGACAGAGAAAGAAAATCAAGCAAGCCTAATTGGGTAAGTAATCTTTTCTCGTTTTTAGTAATTTTTATATTTTTGAGATCGGAATTACCTAATCTATCTATTTTGGGGATCAATTTGTAAAGTTGTCAAATTATTAAAAGTTTTCCATGGACGAAATTGCTAAAATTTTGAAATTTATGGTAGAAAATGAAATATTATTGATAAGTAAACAACTTTTGTAAAGGAAATTTCCATGAAATTGTGATTTAGGGACTAAATTGTAAAGATGTAAAATGCATGGAAAATTTCTAATTTTTGTGAAATATATGTGCTGTAAATGTTATATGTAAATTTCAATTAGGCTTGGAATAAGGGTTAATTGCATGAATTTCATTTTACGAGCCTAAGGACGAAATTGGAATTAATGAAAAGTATAGGGGCAAAATGGTAATTTTTCCTAGGATGTGAATTGAATTAAATTGAGTATGAAATGAATTAAATTGACGTTAAATTCATTTAAATAGATCCAAAAAGATCAAATAAAGAGTTAGATCAAGGAAAAGAAAAAGTATCGGATTAGTAGATCTCCGTATACGAACAAGTGACGAGCTAAGTTCGTGTAACTAAATTTGTACATTTATATGCGTGAATCGAATGTCGTGTATGAGAATTATGTATTTTTCATGCATATGAAAATTGAATACATATCCGATAATCCCCAATAAATGATAAGTCCCGTTTGAATAAATGAAGTTCGATGGATATGAGTTTCCCGATTGGTTGTGGTCTTGCATATGTTGTAGACACACCATAGCTCTTACAAGCATCCTGTTATAAGCCCTCTCGAGCTTCCTGTTACATGGTTCCTGTGAGTATCCTGATCGGTAGTGATCTTGCATGTGCTGCGAACTACCGCAGCTCTTTGTGAGCGTCCTGTTATACAATCAGTTATGATCCTACATGTATTCAGACACAAAACGTAGCTCTTTATGAGCGTCCTGATATAGGCTCTTTGTGAGCTTCCTGACATGGCTCACTAGAACGACCTATTATATGGCTATCAGGAGCTCCCTGATAATAACTCTTCAAAGTTACCTGTTAAGCTCAATGAGCTTCCTGTTTTAAACTCTTATGAGTTTCCTGATTTAGCCCAGGTAAGCTTCATGTTACATGGCTCATATGAGCTGTAACAGTTCGGTTTAGACCCTAGTCAGAATAGTGGTTTGACCACAAATTCGAGTCAAAAAATATTTTAATATTATTTTATGTGCTTGCAGTATATGATTGAGCATGTGTGAAAGTTTTGTGAATTAATTTTGTTGTTTGTGTGCTTGATTTGAGAAAAGGACTAAATTGCATAAAATGTAAAAGTAGCCTTCTATTTGATTAAGTGCCTAATTGATGTGTCTTTCTAAATGTGAAGTCCTTATGTTGTAAATGGACCAATTACATAGTTAATGGACATTAATGACCATCCATTACGTATTATTATTTGTTTTTATTAAAGGTTAAAAATGAAATTTAGCTAGTTAAGTAAGTTAAATAAAATAAAAGCTTAAAATAATCCATTTATTTTTATGTTCATCCACCGAAATCAAGAAAAGAAAAAGGGGTTTTAAGCTTCTTCAACATTCGACCATACAAGTACTTAGATTAAGGTATGTTTTACTTTGGTTTTTGATAATTTCTATGTTTTTGTAATAGTTGCTTCGAATACTACAAAACCTATGCTTTAATTTTGGAATTTGATGAAGAATATGAAATGTTCTATTGATGAATGCTTGAGCTTTATGATGTTAGTTGATGAAATATGAAAAAAAAATGTGTTAGATTAACATGTTTTGTCTTTGGATTTTTGGTGAATTTGAGTAATTTGGACTAAATTGTGAAAATAATATTTTGAGGGACTAAAATGTGAAATAAATTAAATGTATGGATTTGCATGATTATGTTGAAAATTTGGCTAAGCCTGGGTACAAGGGAATTATGTGTATTTTGTAATTTTGTGAGATAAGGACTTAAATGTTAAAATGTGAAAATGTGAGGGCTAATTTGTAAAATGCCCTAAATGTGTGTTTTTGGATTGAATTGAATGATTTGGTGGATAAAATTAAATTTGATTATGTATAGATCAAGAACCGAAGAAAACAGATTTAGATTGAGGAAAGTCGAAAGTGATCGAATAGTCGAATCCATCCGTCTATATCCGTACGAGGTAAGTCTATATACAAATAAATGTATTTAAGTTGAATTATTCATGTTCATTTAATATTTAATTGTGATGAATGGCTTTGGATGAGATACGTGTGAAATCCGAGAAAGTATCGATAATGTGTCAATGATCGAAAAGTCCCGTACGAACCTTAGGAATAGATAGGATTCATATGTCATGACATAGGTATTCCTATATGAGATATCATGTAAGGCCACGTCTGGGACATTGGCATTGATTTGAGATTTACGTGTAAGACCATGTCTGGGATATTGGCATTGTATTTGATTCGTGTAAGACCCTGTCTGGGACAGTGGCATCGATATTTGATTACATGTAAGACCACATCTGGGACGTTGGCATTGTACGAGTATTCCGAGTATCTGAGTATCCTATTTGATTTCGAATGGTTCAGCGGACAATTCCGAGAAAAGAAAGGCTATGTATAATGTGTGATCGTTTCAGGTACGTTTGAAGTGTATGCTATGATTGAGTATGAAAGGTAAGTATATATGAATGTGCACAAGTGAGATGTGTGCCTAGACTTGTTGAGACAAATGTGATATATGTATGATTGTGATATGAGCAAAAGAGATACTTTGAGCTATGAAATTGTTGGTAAGCAATGGCTAAACAAATGAGCCAAAGAAGAATTATGAATTTGCAATTGAGATATATTAATGATTTTGTATTTGATATGATTATGAATGTTGATATGTTAAGTTTATTTGTATATGGCTTACTAAGCTTTTGAGAGATTACTTTGTGTGTGTTTGCATTATTTTATAGATCGTTAAAGCTACGGAAGGCTCAGGGATCGTCGAGGATCATCACCATACTATCAAACTCTATTTTGGTACCTTTTGAAAGTGTATATATTAAAGTATGACATGTATAGTCTAGTGTGATTTAGTTATCTTTTGAAAGGTGTATAAATAGCCATGTGATACGGCTAGATAATGAATATAATGTGAGTGAGTAGTTCATGCTATATGAAGCATAATTTGGTATGGGTTGATGGTTAATATTTGGACTAATGAGATGGTCAAGTTTGGGATAAGTCTTATGATGCAAAATTTGCATATCATTGATGAACAGTTTATACTTAATAATGCTTGTGATAAGAATGAGATAAATGTTGCAATTGTTGATTGATTGTTATGCTCATAAATGGTTAGAAAGGATGTACATTTTTGTATGATTTGGTTGCTTTTAGTGTTTGAATGATGCTTGAATGTGCTTGTAGGTTTAACCCAAGTGTGGATGGCAAAATTGGCCTTACCAATGGCCTATATTGCCCACACGGTTGAGAACACGAGCGTGTGGCTCGACCGTGTCCCTCATGGTTGTATTTCAAAACAAGTCAGTTTCGACCATGAGCTGGACACACGGGCATGTGACTAGCCGTGTGGTGCAAGTCAGTGTCGACCACGGGTGAGGCACACGGGCGTGTCTCAGGTCGTGTGTACAAGTCAGTATGTATACCCTATTTTACCACGGCTTAGACACACGAACGTGTCTGAGGCCGTGTGTAACATCCTAAATCGAGGCCTTTACATTTTATGTGAATGCATGTAGATAGTGTGGTTGTCATGCTAGTTCAGGGTATTTTAGGGTCTAGGAATAAGCTAGGGGTAGGCCAGAGCCTTATCAAAAATTTGCTTTTTGGGCACTTAGAAGGGGAGCTGAATGGGTTAGGAGTTAAGGGTGGTTGGTGATATGTTTTGACATAAGAAGTGCCTTGGTAAAGTGGCAAGAGGCGCCACTTAAGGCTCAAGGAAGTGACGCATCAGGGAAGCTGGTAGGGACTTGGTTCGAGCTGCAGGAATTCCCTTTTGTGTATTTCTTTTTGACGCCAAGACCAGGAAGTGTTGCATTCAGTTTGGACTCTGGTGGATGAGTGTTGAAGGGGTCAACGGATTGAATAAGTGGAGGAGAGAAAATTTAGGAGATTGAAACATTCAAACAGGTTTGGATGTGTGATCAGGAGAAATTTATGGAGAAAAAAAGGGGATGGACACTTGAGCTTGGTGTTGGCCGAATGTCAAACACTAAGAGAGGGGGGAGAAATCGGTTTAGAGAGATTGGGTGTGCCGAAATTCCTATTGTGATAGCATAGTTTTCTTAAGTCTTCAAGTGTGCATTTTTCAGCTTTTGGTTAGGGAGTGCCGAAATTCTGAGTAACCATGTGAGTAATCTCCTTTTCATTTTCGGCATTCAAGGCTTTCATCAAACCTCTTTTGCTTCTTCCCTAAATGTGAGTCGAAACCCCTATAGCATTCTTTCTCTTTTCATTCTTCTGCCATAGCCGAATCTACCCCAAAGTCTGGCCGAAACTTCTCTTCTTCTTTATCGATTTATATTGCTTCTTTCCATTCTATCTCACTTTTCTTCTCTCAATTATCTTTTTCTCAAAAAAGCTGAAACCTTAACTTCAATTTCATCTCTAATTCTATGCCATAGCCGAATACCCATAAACTCTTTCTCTTTATCTCTTCTAAGCCAAAAACTTATCTTCTCTTCTCCATTCCTTTCGGTTCGATAGCAGAACAACTTCGGCATTTGGGTGAGTCCTCTTCATATTGGCCGAATCTCTCTAACCCTCTCATCTCTCTTTTCTTTTCGTTTTCTTTAGAAAGAAAAGCTGAAACTTGCCATCTGTCTTAAGTGGTTCCTATTCATTTGCAAACCGAAATCCTCTGGCACTCAAATCTTCTCTTTTGACTCCTGGTTACAGTGGATCGCCGTCATTGATCTGTCATCACTCTCAATTGGTTTCTTAGGTGGTTGTGGTAAGGGTCTTCTTTCGTGTTAATCATCTTCTTGTGTTAAATGCCGAAGGCAGTAATCCTATTCTATTAACTCTTGGCCGAATGTAAGTGGGGGTGGTGACGCCTTCTGTTGGAGACTTTCAGGATTCGTGGGGCTTGTGAATCAAGCCTAAAGCCTCGGGATTTCAGGTAAGGGTCCTAGTTTTAGGATCTTAGTTCTTACGATTCGATTTCACTACTTTAATCCGGTCTAGTGAACAAGGTTTGTTCATGGACTCAAACGCCAGCCAAGCGATAGGAGGGGTTGGATCTGTAAACCCAGCCCCTAAGTTTAAGAAGCGGGCAGTGCCAGCAGTTCGGGATTGGCCACCGGGTTGTGGGCCGGCATCTGAATAGAGTAGTACGCAGATAGCAGTAGTGATTTAACACTCGGCACCTATGACACCTTAACACTCGATCAGAAAAATACTACGATGAGAGAAAGTAGTTGTTTAGGGAGTGAATTTCGACTTACCACTACTTCTAAAGGTCAACAACTAGAGAAGAGCGAGTGATTTAATCCCTTAACGATGATAGATCCGACTTCCACCGATTCGACTTATGGCTACAAATGAGTCGGCAAAGATGTGAGATTCGGCCATTACCTCATCTCATCTCAAATCCTATAATAATTTTATTGATTCTAAACTAGGCAACCGAATTTTCAAAACAAAATTGAAGGGGCTGAATGTTTGGCCAAATGCACTCAAATTTTAAGGAATTTAATATCATCTCCCATGCTTGTTTTGTTTCTTCATATTTTAAAATTCAAGCCCATACTCACGCATGCTCCAAGGTTTGTCTTCCATAAAAAAAATCAGCCCATGCTTCATGTGGCTTTCCTAAATTCCCATGAATAAAATAATGCCCATATTTTTGTAAGTCCACGTAAAAATCAAACTCCTTTGTCTTCAATAGTTGGATGGCACAATGGGAATAAACTGATACATGCCATGCTCTCATGTTTGGACAAGCTTATGGGAATAAAATAATGCAAGCCGTACATTGCCAATTTGACCAAATGGATGGACGGCACAACTAAGGCAATTGAATTAAAATAATGCCAATTCTCCTCATTTTATTCATACATGCTTTGATTCCCACCATGGCCATTCCACTATGTATGACCACATGAAAACCCATGCCTCCATAACTTCAATAGTGGACGGCACAAAGGTAGTAAATAATACATACTTAATGAGCCAAACACAAGAATTAGTGCAAAATACATAACCCCAATTTCTAGGATGTTACAGTTCTACCCCCTTAAGGAAATTTCGTCCTCGAAATTTACCCGATTAAAAGAGGTGAGGGTATTGCTATCGCATCACATCCTCTGGCTCCCACGTAGCTTTATCCACTCCGTGATTTTGCCATAAAACCTTGACTAATGGTACCGACTTCTTTCTCAGCACCTTAACGTCACGATCTAAAATTTGTACTGGCTCCTCCTCGAATGACAAGTCGGGCCTTATCTCAACTTCCTCTACCGGTACAATATGAGACGGATCCGATCGATAACGCCTTAACAGTGAGACATGAAATACACTATGTATCTGACTCAACTCCGGAGGTAACTCAAGCTGATAAGCTACTGGCCCAATACGCTTCAACACACGGTACGGTCCGATAAACCTAGGGCTCAATTTGCCCTTCCTTCCAAATCTGAAAATCTTCTTCCAGGTTGAGACTTTCAGAAAGACCTGATCTCCCACCGCAAATTCAATATCCTTACGCTTTAGATTTGTATACAATTTTTGTCGATCCGAAGCTTCCTTTAACCGTGCTCAAATCACCTTTACCTTTTCTTCCGTCTCAGATATCAACTCAGGACCCAACAACTGTCGTTCCCCCAATTCAGTCCAACAAGTAGGAGTACAACACCTACGACCGTATAATGCTTCATAGGGTGCCATTTGGATACTGGATTGTTAACTGTTATTATACACGAACTCTGTCAACGGTAAGAAATCCTCCCAACTACCTCTGAAGTTGATTACACAACCACGTAACATGTCTTCCAAAATCTGAATTACTCTTTCTGATTGACCATCTGACTGAGGATGAAAAGTCGTACTAAAGTTTAACTTTGTTCCCAAAGCCTCATGTAAGGCTTTCCAAAATCGTGATGTAAACCTGGGATCCCTGTCCGATATGATAGACACTAGTACCCCATGCAACCTCACGATCTTAGATGCATACAGCTTAGCCAATTTCTGCAGCGAGTAATTCGTACGAACTGGTAGAAAATGAGTAGTCTTTGTTAATCGATCAACTACTACCTAAACAGAATCTTTCTTAGTAGGTGTTAAGAGTAACCCACTAACAAAATCCATCGGTATCCGTTCCCATTTCCATAAAGGAATCTTTACCGGTTGCAATAATCCCGATGGTAATTGATGTTTCACCTTAACTTGTTGACAAGTCAAGCATTTCCCCACAAATTCAGTAACCTCCCGTTTCAACCCTGGCCACCAATACTGCTCACGAAGATCCCGATACATCTTATTTCCTCCGGGGTGCATAGCATAAGGACTACTATGTGCCTCACATAGAATCATTTGTCTCAAATCCGAATCCATGGGTATACAAACTCTTCCACGAAAACATAGCACGCCATCCTTGTTCAACCCAAAATCCCCTATTATACCACTTTCAACTTGTTGCATTAAAGGACCCAACTTTTCATCTGATAACTGTTTTTCCTTGATTTGCTCCAACCACAGAGGCTTTACCTGAAGTTCTGCTAATAGACTGCCATCCTCAAACAAACTGAGATGAGCAAACATTGCTCTCAACTCCGATACTACCTTACGACTCAACGCGTCTGCCACCACGTTAGCCTTTCCAGGATGGTATTCGATTGAGAAGTCATAATCTTTTAACAACTCCACCTATCTTCGTTGTCTCAAATTCAACTCCTTTTGAGTAATGAGGTACTTAAGACTCTTATGGTCCGTATAAATGATCGACTTCTCACCGTAGAGATAGTGCCTCCAAATCTTTAAAGCAAACACCACCGCAGCCAACTCCAAGTCATGAGTAGGATAGTTGACTTCATGCGGCCTCAACTGACGAGAAGCATACGCCACCACTTTCCCACTTTGTATCAACATACATCCTAAACCCGTATGTGACGCATCACAGTAAACGGTAAACTCTTTTCCAGCCTCAGGCTGAATCAGTACTGGCACTTCCGTCAAAATCTTCTTCAGTTTTTTGAAACTTTCTTGTTGTTTATCGGTCTACACATACGGTACTCCTTTTCGCAACAACTTAGTTAAGGGTGCAGCAATCAATGAAAACCCCTCAACAAAACGCCGGCAATAACCAGCCAACCCTAGGAAACTCCGAATTTCAGCCACTGACTTCGGTGGTTTTCATTCCAATATAGCCTCTACCTTCCGAGGATCAACTCTTATTCCTCCGGCTGACACCACATGCCCCAAGAAAGTCACTTCCTTCAACCAAAATTCACATTTACTGAATTTGGCATAAAGTTGCTTATCCTGCAAAATTTGCAACACAATGCGCAAATGTGAGTCATGCTCTTCTTCATTCCTCAAATGTAACAAGATATCATCTATGAACACCACTACGAACCGATCTAAATAGGGTTGAAAGACTCGGTTCATCATGTCCATAAATGCAGCTGGTGCATTGGTCAAACCAAACGGCATAACCAAAAACTAATAATGTCCATAACGAGTTCGGAATGCCGTCTTATGAATATCTGCCTCTTTAACCTTGAGTTGATGATAACCCGATCTCAAATCAATCTTGGAGAAAACTGAAGCTCCTCTCAATTGAACAAACATGTCATCGATTCTCGGCAATGGATACCTATTCTTGATCGTCGATTTATTCAACTGCTTATAATCAATGCACATACGCATCGACCCATCCTTCTTCTTGACGAACAAAACCGGTGCTCCCCATGGAGACACACTCGGTCGGATAAATCCCCAATCTAACAATTCTTGAATTTGAGCTTTAAGCTCCGCTAATTCTTTCGGCGCCATTCTATAAGGAGCAATGGACACCGGAGCCGTTCCGGGCAAAAGTTCAATACCAAACTCTACTTCTCGATCTGGAGGTAGACTCGAAAGTTCTTCGGGAAAGACATCTAGAAATTCCTTCACCATTCTCACATCTTCCACCGATAATTCCTTGGCATCCGAAGCACTAATGAAGGCTAGGAATGCTCCATACCCTTTCTGCACCATCTTTTCTGCCTTCAAAGCAGATACCGCATTTGCCAAAAAGTTCCTTCGCTCACCAATCATAACTACCTCCTCATCATCCACAGTCCTTATCAACATCCGCTTTTTAGCATAATCCAATTGCGCCTGGTGCTTCACCAACCAATCCATTCCCAAAATAAGATCGAACTCGCCAAAAGGCAATTCCATCAAATCCGCCAGAAATATTTCTCTTTGGATTTCTAAGGGCACGTCTCTAAACAGTTTATTCACAATTACCGACTGTCCTAAAGGACTAAGTACCATCATCTCTCTATCGGTAATCTCAGATCTAATATTCAGGTTTCCAGATATGGCACTAGCAACATACAAGTGGGTAGACCCGATATCTATCAAAGCAGTAACAGGTACATCAAAGATGAAGAATGTACCAGTTATCACATCAGGTGCATCGCCATCTTCCCGACGCCTAACCACATAGACCAACCCTGGCTGTCTTGCCTCCGCGTTACCTCTAAAGCCATTTCCTTGACCCGGTGTACCTTGACCACGTCCAATACCATTACCACCACGACCTGGTCCACGACCTCTCGGTGGCTGCTGAGTGCCTCTAGCTGGCTGAGCATCAGGGTTACGAGCTTCTGGAGTCGTATCAGTCCGTCGAGGGCAATTCTTATACTGATGGTCTTTGGAAACACATTTATAGCAGGCACCGGTTTTCCTCCAACATTCCCTGGGTGTCGCTTCCCACAGTCAGCATAGTTTCGACTCTGATTGGTAGTCACAGGTGCTCTAGCTTGAGCTGACTCATCATTTCGGGGCCTCTTCTGGAACCTTTTAGCAGAGCCCGTGTACTTAATATCCCTCCTGCCTCTAACTCTATCCCGGTTCTGGCGTTCTGAGTTCTTAGGCTCTTCGGCTATCTTGGCTTTCTCCATAAGCGAGGCAAAATTTTGTACTTGTTGTGAGGCTATCAGTACCCGTAATTCATCATTCAGCCCATCTTCAAAGCGTACACAGCGCTCATGATCGGTCGATACTATAGTGCGAGCATAACGACTCAAACGAAGAAATTTCGCTTCGTAGGTTGCCACCGTCTTATTTCCTTGAACCAAATTCAAGAATTTCTTCCTCCGGGCATCTACATAACTTGTCCCAACGTACTTCCCTTGGAAAGCAGCTTTGAAGAAATCCCAAGTAATCAATGCAGCCTCGGTGCCTTCTGGAACCGTAAGCCACCATTGATACGCCTCGTCCCTTAGCAAGGACACAGCCCCTCTCAGTTTCTGCACTCCATATCATCCATAATTCGCTCTACAGCCTCGAGCCAATATTCTGCAACATACAGAGCTACACCCGAGACACCTCTAAAAACTTCGGCACCACTTGATTTAAGTCGTTCCGAGATTGATCCACAATTCTTGGACCGGTTCTAACTTGGTGACCCTTTCTAGGAATCGCAACATTGCTTGAGTCAAAGCATTATCCTCTGTCGTATGATCATGAGATCCAGTCTCACTCCCAGGAGACACAGGTGCATCCATTTCCAGCATAAGACCCGACGCTTCAGACACCACCCTAGCACCTCGGCCTTTACCATGGCCACATCTACCACGTCCATGTCCACGTCCTCTAGTGCTCATATTGGGTATTTCGGTTTAATCTAATTACAAGTTTTATGAATCAGTCTACTATTTCAGCATTTATTAACGATATTTTATGAGATATAAGAGGTAAAGTTCTTTTCACAATCATTTCCTATAGTCTCAATCTATACCATTTTCAACATCTAAAACTAGAAGTTCTAGAGTGTTCCTATGGTCATATCACAATAATAAATATTTAATATACAAATACTTACTTGACTTGGTGCCGGATGCTCGTGGTGTCATACCACCTTTAACACATAAAATCTAGAAATTTAAACAGTTTTTAAACAAAATTTGTTGTTGAACCCAAACCACAGCCGAGTTTTGAAACTGTCTCTGATACCACAAAATGTAACACCCCAAACCCGGCCTATGTGTTAAGACCAGACTTGGTATGCCACATAAAATCGAACATACATCTAGTCATCTAATGATTTAAAGAAAGCAGATCTTTAAAACTATTTTAAAGATGGAGTTTATCAAAAATCGAGGTTCATTTGAAATCCATGATTTTAAAACATAAGAGTTTATAAATTGGATCTTAGAGAAATAATTGGTTAAATTTTTAAAGAGGTTTAAAAGAATTCAAAAGGAATATGAATACAAAACTTATAAAAGAGTTTTCACAGAAATTTTTTTTTGAGTTAGTGATATTTAAGAAAAACCCCTTCTATTACGTAAATTAAAGAAAACATTTTTAAATTTAAAATAGTTCCTTTTAAGTATCTAAAACATAAATAAAATCCATCCATGGATAAAATCCTTATAATAATACCAAAGGCCTTATTACATCGCAACTGAAATAGTATTTAAATAGAAATGCTTAAAAGAAGTTCAAAGTTTATATAAACCATCACTCGTAGTATGGCCTCCACACGAAGTCATCCCCGGCCCAAGCCTCCATCAATTATTATTACCTGAGAAGGGTAAGGAAAACAGGGTGAGTTACTTAGAACTCAATGTGTAACCCACTTACCGTGTTCACTGGGCCAAAACCATTTAAGCAATTAGTTGGGCTTGAGCCCATTTACAATTGTACAATACATATAAATCAAAGATATATAAAAAAAATGCATGTGATATGCAATTCCCAACCAAACCTAATTTCCATCCGCTACACACCACCCGTACCAACCAACACACCTGTGGGGATCGAGTCAACCCACCCCGCCAACACACCAATAGCAGGCATTAAGCCAATTATAATATTTGTGGTGTGAGCCATCTGAACTAGATTGTGACAAAGTCACCGAACTAGAGGCATTAAGCCATTTAAAGTATTTGTGGCAGAGCCACCAAACTAGATTTTGGCAACAGGCCTTTCTTCTCTTCGTCAATTATCCCAACCCATGCAGTCATGTATATATATTGCATAACAATATATTCATAAGGTAAATTTCAACAAAAAGCCCATATTACAAGTTATCAATTTGGCCCGTTAGTCAAAATAGCAATTTAGCCCATTTAACGATCTAGCAATTTTGGCCCATATATATCGATCTAGCAGTTTTGGCCCATATATCGATCTAGCAGTTTTTTTTAAAATTTGCCCATATAGCAATTCACCAAATTGACCCATATAACAATTTATCAAATTGGCCCATTAAGGGTATTTTCGTAATTCGATCCATAGGGACATTTCGTAATTCAGTCCATTAGGGGCATTTTCGTAACTCAGCCCGTAAGGGCATTTTTATAATTCGGTAATCGTACCCACTAAGGGTAATTCGGTAATTTACCCTCTAAGGGCATGATGGTAATTTTCACAACCTAGGCTTAATTACTAATTTGGGGCATAAAAATCAAAACTGTCCATCTGCGTCGTACTGACTAAACTGACTATAACTCAAGTTGGGACACTCAAAATTTAGATCCGTAAATTTTTCCTGAAACTAGACTCATACAAATTCTTACTGTAATTTTTCCAAAATTTTTGGTTTAGCCAATTAGTACAGTGTATTCTTCAAAGTATCCCTTGTTTCACTGTTTGACAGTTCTGCCCTCTCTTTACAGAATCTCAGATATCTTATTGTACAGAACTCAAATACTGGTTTTGTTTAATCCAAATAAATATAGACTCATTAAGGATTATAATAATATAAACCATGTCCCGTAATTATTTTTCTACAATTTATAGTGATTTTTCCAATTCAGAACAGGGGATCTCGAAATCACTCTAAACCAGTCTCACAAAAAATATAAAAATCTCAAAATATACTAATCCTTTGCTTGCTCCATTTCTTTTATAAGAAAATAGACTCAATTATCTTTCAATCCATATCTCCTTCACTTTCTAATTCAATTTCCACTATTTTTGGTGATTTTTCAAAATCACGTCACTGCTACTAACCAAAACTATTTTGTTACAAAATATGGTTACTACTTTGAACATACGTACGCCCGAGTGGCCATAGATGCTGATTGTGTCTTTTCAGTCTTTCAACCGATTCACAGAACATTTCATGCAAACATTTAAAGAGGTACGAGATTACACACCAATTTCAAACATATATTCGGAAGGTTATGGGATTACACACCTGATTACAGTAAGGACTAAACCTTCTTGATTGTCGGCACCTATGACACCTTAACACGCGATCAGAAAAATACTACGATGAGAGAAAGTAGTTGTTTAGGGAGAGGATTTCGACTTACCACTACTTCCAAAGGTCAACGACTAGAAAAGAGCGAGTGATTTAATCCCTTAACGATGATAGATCCGACTTCCACCGATTCGACTTATGTCTACAAATGAGTCGGCAAAGATGTGAGATTCGGCCATTACCTCATCTCATCTCATATCCTATAATAATTTTATTGATTCTAAACTAGGCAACCAAATTTTCAAAACAAAATTGAAGGGGCTGAATGTTTGGCCAAATGCACTCAAATTTTAAGGAATTTAATATCATCTCCCATGCTTGTTTTGTTTCTTCATGTTTTAAAATTCAAGCCCATACTCACGCATGCTCCAAGGTTTGTCTTCCATAAAAAAAATCAGCCCATGCTTCATGTGGCTTTCCTAAATTCCCATGAATAAAATAATGCCCATATTTTTGTAAGTCCACGTGAAAATCAAACTCCTTCGTCTTCAATAGTTGGATGGCACAATGGGAATAAACTGATACATGCCATGCTCTCATGTTTGGACAAGCTTATAGGAATAAAATAATGCAAGCCGTACATTGCCAATGTGACCAAATGGATGGATGGCACAACTAAGGGAATTGAATTAAAATAATGCCAATTCTCCCCATTTTATTCATACATGCTTTGATTCCCACCATGGCCATTCCACTATGTATGACCACATGAAAACCCATGCCTCCATAACTTCAATAGTGGACGGCACAAAGGTAGTAAATAATACATACTTAATGAGCCAAACACAAGAATTAGTGCAAAATACATAACCCCAATTTCTAGGATGTTACAAAATCGCATAAAGTGCGAAAGCTCTATTTTAATTGCTAGAGGTTCCAATTAGCTAAGGAATATTAATTAGAGGTCATTAGGCCTTGTTTTAAGAGGTGGTCAACCATAGGGGGACAAAGAAAGGACTTTGTCAAATGGTTAGGTGGAAATTTGGTGATAGAAATTCATTTTTATCATAAAATAAAGAAAAGAAAATATCACCTTTTCTCTCCATCTTCTCTCTATCGAAAATGAGCAGCAAAAATGGGAGTTGAGAACTCAAAATTTCAGTCAAGCTTTCTTCCTTACAAGTAAGTGATTTTGGTGACCTTTCTTGAAAATTTTTGTACTTTTGGAACCCCCAAAGCTTAAGCTAGCTAATGAGGGGACTAATTTGTAATATGGTTGAAAGTCTAGGAACTTTCCATGAGAGAGTTTATGTTGTTTGCTGAGTTTTTATGGAAGAAAATGAATGTTAGGGAGATAAGAAACAACTTTTGTGAAAGGTGTTGTCATGAAAAATACCTAAATGGGACAAGTTGTAAATGTTGTAGTTTGGTAATAAATGCATGAAATAGTTAGATTTGTGAGTAGTTGTAAGAGGAATAAATGTTTAGCTAGGATTGTTTAATAAGAAAATATGATGAAAAATGATTTACGAGAAAATGGTAATTTTGCCAAAGTAGAAATTTTAAAATGTATTGATTAGTGTGCTGATTAAATGAGTAAATTTTAATGTTCTAGATCAAAGAAAACGAGATTCGGACCTAGAACGGGAGAAAAGAGAAAAATGGACAAATAGGTCCCTTTCTACCCTTTTCGGTATCGAGGTAAGTTAATGTGCTAAATAATGCAACTCTAAGTGAAATATTAAATATTTCAATGTTGTATAAATTGTATGTTGCCTTCATGTATATATTAAATATGTTTTGACGAGATGTCAGTAATTGAAAGTCTTCAATTGAATCTAGGAATAGAGGGAATGCAAATATCATGATACTATGATAATTAAGGTCCTGTGTAAGACCATATTTGGAATATGGCATCGGTGTGAGATTTTGTATAAGACCATGTCAGGGACATGGCATCGATATGATATTTCATGTAAGACCCTATAAGGGGTATGATGTTGATATGATATTATGTGTATGAGTCTCAAGAGTGTTCTTTAGCATTTTGAGTGATTCAACAGGTATGTTGAAAATGAGAAAGTATGTGGTTATACCATGAAAGGTATGGGATATGTCATGTATAAGGTTCTTATTTTGGTTTAATTAAGTCATAGTTAAAGTAGCCAAATGTGTTGGCCTAAAAGAGTTTATGGTTCAGTTGTGTATAGCCATGGATGATGGCTCATGTCAATTGTAATGGTGCTACTAATAGTTCTCCCTCGTATATGGGAAGATAGTTTGATTTTCATGATTCAAATGTGATAAATCAAGAGTTATAATTGATGATTTGAGAATGTTATGTGATGATGTGTGAATGTGTGCAAATGAGGGTGGCTCAAGGGAGTGGAAAATAGCCTTGAAATGGTCCACACGGGTAGGCACATGGGCGTGTGTCTAAGCCGTGTGTGATACACGGTCAGTCCCATGGGTGTGTGACTGGGTCATGTGTCCCCTGCATGTTGGTGTGCCAAGTCAGTGTCAACCATATGCTAGACACACGGGCGTGTGCCTAGGCCGTGTGACCCTTATGAGGTTGCTGACGTCACAAATAGAATACTCAGGTTTTTACACACGGGCGTGTCTAGGCCGTGTGGAGCACACGGGCGTGTGTCTGGCCGTGTGAAAATCCTTGTAGGTTCGAAAAGAAAATAATTCTACACGGGCATGGAACACGGGTGTGTGATGTGTCACACGGGCGTGTCCCACTCTTCACACGGCGTGTGGCCCAGTTTTATGCAAAAATTTTCTAAGTGTCTAAAAGTTTCAATTTGGTCCCAAAGCATCCCGAGTATATGTAAAGGGTCTCGTAGACCCATGATAGGGACGTTACGATTGTAAATGAAAAAATTTTAAATTGGAATAAATTTTTTTAGCCCAAAGTTGAATGCTCAAACAAGTGAAGTCCAGTAATGCCTCGTACCTGGTTCCGGAGTTGAATACGGGTAAAGGGTGTTACAGCTCCACACGGATTCACACTCGAGCGTGTGACTTAGCTGTGTGGCATAAGTCAGCATACCCTACAGGTTTGGCACGGCCTAGCACACGACCTGGCACACGGGCATGTATGGCAATTTTTAAGGCACACAGGCTAGCCACACGAGCGTATATGTTGGCCATGTGACCCAAGTCAGAGAGTTATACGAAGTCGAACATGGACTGGGACACAACCATGTGCTCCCATTTCAAATGTTCACATGGCCGTGACATGGGCGTGTCTGTTGACCATGTGAAACACACGGCTGGGCCACACAGGCACGTGTCCCCTGTTTTTGAAAAAATTTCTTAAGTGTTCAAAAAGTTTCCAAAGTTATCGGTTTAGTCCTGAACCACTCCCAATGCATGTTTAGGGCCTTATAGGCTCGTCTAAGGGACAAAATGTTTAATTGTGAATGAATTATATATGAATTGACTACATGTATGTTTAAATGTATTGTAAGTCCAGTAATGCTCTGTTACCCTATTTCGGTGTTGAATACGGGTGAGGGGTGTTATATTTGTTTGTATCAGAGCTACAGTTTAGTTGATTCTTGGACTAACGTAGCGTGTGTGAGAGTCTAGCAATACATGCCATATATAATATGTGATAGTGTGATGACTCCTGACAATTTAAATTGTGTTTTTGTATAGTAAATGGATCCCAATCGAGCTGTAGCTGAGATGTCGAGAGTAATGCGCCAACTCCTGCTCAAGGGGTAGCGCCTTCTGAATCTAGAAATGTATCGAGTAGTCACGGAAGAAAGGCTAAAGAAGCATTTTTTTAAATGATGAGCGAGTGGTTTACACAATATATCCAGACAAATCTGGTTGCTCAACAACCTCCACCCCCACCTAATCCCCCACCGATTCCCATAGACCCTCAATTTGTGGAACTTCAATGACTAAAAAAGCCACCAGTTGATAAAATCCGTAAATACGAGGTCGAAAAGTTTAGAGCTACTATTGATGATGATCCCGAGAGAGTTGAATTTTGGCTTGAAAACACTATTCAGGTATTTGATGAATTATCGTGTAAGCCAGATGAGTGTTTAAAGTTTTCCATATCGTTATTGAGGGACACTGCGTATCAATGGTGGAACACTTTGGTGTCTGTGATACCAAGAGAAAAAGTGACTTGGGAATTTTTTCAGACTAAGTTCCAAAAGAAATATACAAGTCAAAGATTTCATGATCAAAAACACAAAGAGTTTCTAAAATTGAAACAGGTCGATTGAATGTGAGTGAGTATGAAAGAGAATTTGTTCGGCTGAGCAAGTATGCTCGGGAGTATGTTTCTACTGAAGAAATCATCTGCAAACGGTTCGTTGATGGGTTGAATGAGGATATTAAACTTCTAATCAGAATTCTAGAATTGAAAGAATTGGTTGTCTTGGTTGATAGAGCTTGCAAAGCCGAATAACTTAGCAAAGAAAAGAGAAAAACAGATTCAGAGGCTAGAGATTCAAGAAAAAGATCGATGACTAAACCATATCAATCCTCATCAAAGAAATTCAGAGATTCGTTTAGTCGTCTAAATGTTTCAATCGGGCATTCGAGTAGAGATCGTGGAAAACAATTCTCAAGTCCTAAAGCTCAAGCTACATTGATTTCGAGTGTTGGCAGTGTGAGAAAGTATAGACCTAAGTGTCAACAATGTGGAAGATGTCATCTTGGTCAATGTAGAATGAATAACCGGGCTTGTTTCAAATGTGGTTCACAAGATCATTTCATACTTGATTGCCCAGAGTTAGTTGAAAAAGATAAGATTCAAAATGCAAGACCAAGTAATACAATTAATAGAGGAAGGCCATCGAGAAATGTGGGAAATGTGACCAGTAGTAGAGGCACGACAAAAGATCCAGCTATGGGATCTGAGGCTAGAGTACCTGTTAGAGCCTATGCTATTTGCGCTCACGAAAAGGCATCATCACCCGATGTTATCACTAGTATATTTTCTCTTTACGACACTAATGTGATTGCTTTGATTGATCCTGGATCGACTCTTTCATATATATGTATGAATTTAGTGTTTGCCTGTTGGTTCTACTAAGTTAGTGATTAAAGTATCGAACCCCTTAGGCATGTATGTTCTAGTTGATAAAGTTTGCAAGAACTGTCCCTTAATGACTCGGGGTTACTGTTTTTTGGATAATTTGATGCTTTTGCCATTTGATGAGTTCGATGTAATTCTGGGTATGGATTGGTTGACTCTGCATGATGCTGTTGTGAATTGTAGACGAACGATCATTGAATTGAAATGTCAGAATAGTGAAATCATTCGAATTGAACCAGATGAATCGAGTGAATTGCATGTTGTGATTTCATCTATGTTAGCTCAGAGATGTGTGAGAAAAGGATGTGAAGCTTATCTTGCTTATGTTTTAAATACAAAAGTGTCTGAATCAAATATTGAATCAATGCATGTATTATGTGAATATCTGGATGTATTTCCAGAAGAATTACCGAGGTTGCCACCGATAAGAGAGGTCGAATTTGCTATTGAGTTAATACAGGGAACTTCATCGATACCTGGAAACACAAAGATTTATATACTTTTTCATACCTAATTTTACTTAAAATCATGCATTTTCGATAGAATTTTTGTCATAAAATAATTAATTTTTATAAAATAATTAAACTGTATTAAAATTTTGAACATGTTAATTTTTAGTCAATTTTACAATTATTTTTAGTGAATTTTGATTATTTTTGACAGATTCGTACAAAGGGCGAAAATTGACCTTGCAGACACCATTAAAAGAACAAAACCAAGAAGCAATTCAAAGTAACAAGGAAAAATAATTTCCAGCCTAAGACGGTCCAAATATGTGTATTAATTCATAATATAATTAAATTTAATTTATTCCCAATTTAATTTGGGCTAAATAAATTAATTTTAATTAATTATGGAAAAAGGGCTCAGATGAACCGCACCAGTTGAACCAAATTGAGCGAACCGAACCAGCCACCAATTGGGCAGCCCAGAACTGTTCAAATGCTGACCCAAATCAGCATTTTAGCTTATTAAATGAGCTTGCAAAAAGGCCCTTGGAAGACTTCCAAATTGCAGTCAAGCCCCACCTTAAATTAAGGCTTTACGAATTTGCCCCAGGCTAATTTTAGCAAAGTTGAAAGTCTCAACTTTGCCATGTAGGATGGCCAGCCATGAGGGGGCTCTTTGGCTGCTGAAATTTGCTATTTTTAGCAGCAGTCTTCAGCTATATAAACCCCCCTTTGCTGCCCATTCAAATCATCCCTCATTCACATCTCTTCTCTCACAACTCTTCTCTCCTCTCTCACTTTTTCTCTCATTTTCCCATTCAAATTTCCTTGCTCTTGTGTCGATTTCTCCTCTTGGGAAAGGGGTCTTCTTCAGCCATTTTGGAGCAGCAATTGAGTGTTCATAGCAGCCTTGATCGGCGAGGACAACAAAGAAGGAGGAATGGAGCAACCTAGTCAAGCCACGAAAAACCACCGGATTTGATTCTTGTTCCCTATCTCTTTAATTTTTGTTGTTTTTATGATGAACATATCTATGAATATTTATTTTGTTGGAATGGTTAATTTAATCAGCTTAGCTTGAATTTAATTCATGTTAGGTTGATTGCATTTCGTCCTCTTGATTTGTTAAATTTATGTTTATGCTGTTATAGGCCTCGGTAAAATGCTTGATTAAGTAAAATCATGCCTAAGTTATTTTGGCATTATAATTGTTTAGATAACTAAAGAATTAATTATTTAA
Organism: Gossypium bickii; assembly: GCA_025503065.1. NCBI lineage: Eukaryota > Viridiplantae > Streptophyta > Magnoliopsida > Malvales > Malvaceae > Gossypium > Gossypium bickii. Next base: position 90,621,108 of record CP106711.1, read on the forward strand.
ACACATTGAAATTGTAATTAATGGACGCAGAACTTAATCAGTGCATGTTTAATTCTTCTAAGATAGCTGAAGATTAGATTAGCATTGTATTTGGAGATACATATGCCTTGCATAACTTGCAATATTATTGTTGTTAAACTGTTTCAAGGTAAGGATACTTTGTTACCTTACATAGTCTTTTATATGCTTATTAGGCTGAATTAATCATTTGAATCGACATAGGAATATGTGAGAGATTGTTTAATTTAATAAGTATGTATGTGTAATAACATGTTTACCTTTATAAATTTGTTTTATCGGTCGAATTGACATAGGAATATGTACAAGAGATGAATGGATTTTTGATTTGTAAATATGTTCATAAGTTAGCAAATTCATGAAAGTTAGTGATTTATTTCAGTAACAAGTATAAGCATAAGTTTAATAATTCTAAGGTAAGGAAATATAATTAATCCAACACAATTATATCATCTTGATTAAAATCATCTTTTGAAATCGTGCATTAGAACTTTATTTTATTTTATTTTATTTTACTTTATTTTCTAGTTTTTAATCATTTCTCAAATCCAAGTATTTTTCCTTCACCAAAGTGTTTAAAATTACTTTCATAAATAATTCTTTTACAGTCCCTGTGGGTACGATAACTCGACATTTACTTGTTACTTTATTACTTGTTACGATTGTGTACACTTGCATATTTCCATCGTTCCAATATCGATAGCTCCGTATAGAATGGCTCCGACAAAATTGAAAGAGTTGAAATCTCAGTTGTAAGAGTTAACAGATAAAGGTTTTGCATGACCTAGTTTTTCACCCTAGGGTGCGCTAGTATTGTTTGTAAAGAAGAAAGACGGGTTAATGAGAATGTGTATTGACTATTGACACTCAACAAGGTTACAATAAAGAACAAGTATTCGTTGCCAAGAATAGATTATTTGTTTGATCAGTTGAAAGGTGCAACAGTGTTTTCAAAGATTGATTTGAGATCTGGTTATTATCAGTTGTCAGTTAAAGATTCGGATGTGCCGAAAACTGCCTTCAGAACGAGGTACAGACATTATGAATTTCTTATTATGCCTTTCAGATTGACTAATGCTCTTGCAATCTTTATGGATTTGATGAATCAGATATTTAGACCATATTTAGATATATTTTTTGTTGTGTTCATTGACGACATTCTGATCTATTCACAAGATGAGTCTGAGCATGCAGAGCATTTGAGGATTGTGTTACAAACCTTGAGAGATAAGCAATTGTATGCTAAATTTAGTAAATGTGAGTTTTGGCTCAAAGAAGTTGGATTTTTGGGACACATTGTTTCAGCAGAAGGTATACGGGTTGATCCGAGCAAGATTTCAGCTGCTGTTGACTGGAAACCACCAAGGAATGTATCCGAAGTTAGAAGTTTTCTGGGGTTAGCTAGTTATTATCGATATTTTGTTAAAGGATTTTCGATGATTGCTACATTGATGACCAGATTATTACAGAAAGATGTGAAATTCGAGTTGTTAAACAAATGTCAATAAAGTTTTGATCAGTTGAAAGCCTTGCTAACCGAAGCTCCAATTTTGGTTCAACCTGAGTCGGGCAAAGAATTTGTGATTTTCAGTGATGTGTCATTGTAACAGCCCGATTTAGGGCCTAGCCGGAATAGTGGTGCGAGACCACGAATCCGAGGTGAAATTATGAGTTTTTAAAGTTCATATTATGTTTGCATGCTAGTATAAAAGTTTTATGAAGCAATTTTATTAAATTGAGGTTGATTGGTCCAAAAAGGACTAAATTGCAAATGTTGCAAAATTTGAGTTTCTAGAAGCTTTTTGTATGAAATAGCTTTAGAATATGAATTATGAGCCCTTAAGTAACAATTTGCCCAAAATTTAATTTTTGGACAAAATTGACCTTGAGATGGTATTATAGAAATTTTTAGTAATAAGGGCATTTTGGTCATTTGACTAATAAGTGATTAAAATAGGAAAAAGGTGATAAAAATCTCATCTTCTTCTTCCCCCATTGCTAGGGTTCTTCAATTTTTCAAGCTTGCTAGTAGGTGCTCCTAAGCTCGGTTTTTGATATTATTCGTATTTTTGAAGTCCCGGTAGCATGAGTAAGCTATTTTTAGCTATTTGATGAGCTAAGATGCATGTTTAAAAATGTACCCATGAGTGACATGTATGCTAAATGATGTTTTATGGGAGTTTATGAGAGTTTGATGTTAGATAAACATATTTTCTTTAATGAATTTCATGAAACATGATAGTAGGGACCATTTTGTAAAAGATATAAAATTGGTCATACCTATTGGAAATAGAGAGAATTGATGATTTCTATAGTAGAGAAAATGATTCAGCTTAGCATATAGTTTAAGAAAGTTGCATGAAAATCATTTTACGAGCCTTGGGGCAAAAGTGCAAATATGAGAAAGTATAGGGGCAAAATAGTAATTTTGCCAAATTATGAGTTATGAGTCAATTTAGTCAATATGATTATTAAATGATCTATTTATGATTATAGATCAAGAAAAATGAAGCCCGAATCGAAACCGAGGCAAGAACAAAGTCGAGGACTAGATTGCATAACTACATACATTTTGTATATTGAGGTAAGTTTGTATGAGTTCTAAGCTTTATGATTTTATAATTTAATTACTTATTATAATATACATTGTTATCATGAATGGTTTAATGTTATGTTAAACAAAGAAGTCAACAAGATTAAATAAGAGAAAGTCTCGATTGAAGATGAATTACCCGGGAGATACGGTCTATTACATGAGATAAGAAAGTCCGTATAAGACCAAGCCAAGGCATGGCATCGGCAATCAAGCAAGTTATCATGTAAGCCCAAGAACTCAAGCTTGGCATTGATCAAGTTATCAAGTAAGTTATCATGTAAGCCCAAGGACTCAAGCTTGGCATTGATCAAGTTATCAAGTAAGTTATAATGTAAGCCCAAGGACTAAAGCTTGGTATTGATCAAGTTATCAAGTAAGTTATCATGTAAGCCCAAGGACTCAAGTTTGGAATTGATCAAGTTATCATGTAAGACCAAGGCAAGCTTGGCATTGATTCAAGAAGAGATCTTCCATATAAGTCCATATCTAGGGTATGGCATTGGCATGAAGTACATGACAAGAGATCTAGTATTCTCGGTAGTTCATGGAAATTCATCGGGCAAATGAGTAAGCTAAAATGTGAAAACAAGAATGTAAAGAAAGCATAGCTATTACCAAGTTGAAATTGAATATTATTCATGTTATGAATGATGAGTTAGAAGACATAATTATTAGGTTTAAGTATGCTGATCAATGTGATCAAGTGATACAAGTACCTCGTTACCTTACAAGTATGAGATTAGTGAGTACCATGAGACAAGTAAGAATCATGTATGAGTAAGTAAGCTTTATAGATGAGATAATGATACCATTCTTATGTCAAATGGTTTATCTGAAGCAAGTTTATTTATTACATGTTATTCATGCAAACTTACTAAGCTAAATGCTTACGTCTTTGATTGTTTCTTTCTATGTAGTCCCGCCAAGCTAATTTGTGGATCATTGGAGTCGGAGCTCGTAGCACATTATCAACCCTTATTTTGGTATAGCCAAATTATATTACTAAATATGGCATGTATAGGAATCATTCATTTTGAGAATATGTTTTGTGTAATGCCATTGTATAGGTTATCAAGTTTATTATTCTTTTGTATATGGCCAAGTGATTGGCCAAATTTGTTTAAGTTGTTTGTATATATATATCAATGAAATACATAGTATTATCCATGAAAATTGTTATTAATGAATTGTATTATTTTGAATTGGGTTGATCTAAATTTCAGGGAGGCAAATGGCTTGGTAAATAGCCTCTAGATGCCTACACGGTTATACACAAGGGCGTGTGACTAGACCGTGTTAACCTTGCACCTTAATGTTTTAAATAAAGTTAGACCACGGTCATTTTACACGGCTATGTGTAAGGACCGTGTAAGACATACGTTCAAAGCATGGGTGTGTGCCCAGGCCGTGTGGTTGAAGTCAGTATATGACCTAAAAGAACACGGCCTCGACACGGGCGTGCTTGGTGGCCATGGTGGGGAAGTCAGTATATGACCTAAAAGTACACGGCCATGGTACACGGGCATGCCTAATGACCGTGTTAGTATAGTTAGTATAAACAAGGATGGGTACACGGGGGTGTCTAGAAGCCGTGGAGGGCACACGGTCTCCTCCCACAGGCATGTCTCGTCAAGATATCATGCTGGGCTTGAGCCCAATTACAGATTTCAACAATATATCATAAAATGAAATAACATAATTTAAAAATGCATGTACAAATGAAATTTCCCAACCAAACCTAATTTTCCATCCGCTAATGTGCCCCGCATCAACCGACACACACTGTGGGGATCAAGTCAACCCACCCCGCCAAACACACCGATCATAGGCTTTAAGCCTTTAAATAATTTTGTAGTGCACTACCGAACTAGATTGTGACATTGTCACCGAACTAGAGGCATTTAGCCGATTTTGTGGCAAAGCCACCGAACTAGAGGCATTGAGCCAAATTTGTGGCAACTGGCCATTCTTCTCTTCATATATCCCACCCCATGCAATCATGTGTGTATAACCAAAATATAGTCATATAACAAATTTTCGATTATTCCATAACATCGGTGGGTTTATCATTAAACATTTTATTAGGCCCAAAAATAATAATAATTTAGCAATTTACCCATTTAACAAATTTAGTGGGCTTTGGCCCATTTATCGAACTAGAGTATTTTGGCCCAATTTATCGAACTAGAGTATTTTGGCCCAATTTATCGAACTAGAGTATTTTGGCCCAATTTATCGAACTAGAGTATTTTGGCCCAATTTATCGATCTAGCAATCTTTTGGCCTAATTTATCAATCTAGCAGGATTACGGCCCAGTTTATCGATCTAGCAATATTTATCGCAATTTTTCCAACTTAAACCATTTTTCATGCATTTACTCAAAAGTATGAATTACTACGTATTTTCCGTTTTGCCATTTTTACGATTTTATCACAAGATTTACAACTTGATATCTAACCTGAAAATGAGTGTGAAGTTACACACCTGGTGATCGAGAGAACTACACTTTCCCGCTCGTCAACACCTATATGTATCGCGATAATTAGAACACTATAATCTAATAATAAAATCGATCTAAACATAACGATCTAGGATTTTTACCCTCGGATTTTCGTAGTACTTCTACTTGCGATTTCTCCCCGATTGATGGTTCGCTAACCGAATCGAATCCACGAACGAATAATGGTTCGGGAGTACGAACGACTTCGAACAATTGATTTTCCTCGGTTGAACGTCCGCAACCCGGTGGAAAATCCCGGATTCCCGAAATAGCCCTTTGCTTATACTTAGGGGAAATAACGGAACCTCCCCTCTTCAGAAACTGAACACCGCCCTTTTCTTCCCTATTTTGAATGTCTTCAAAGACAAAGTTCGTTACTCCAAACTAAAATAAATTTCGAAATAATACCAAGGTTTAAAGATGTGATTTCCTTACCACAAAAATCGATTCCCACGATTGTGTCACCCACGACTTCTTGATTTCCAAACTTAGGTATTGCACTAAAGTATAACAAAATAAACGTTAATAGAATAAACGTTTATTTTGATCTAATAAAGCCTTCAAACCACCATCAATATTCGGCCATACCACTATTAACTAATCGAAACGAAAAGAATCTCTTACCTATTTTCCACGTCGAAAAGAAAGGATTGAAAATGGTGTTTGATTGATGAAAGATTCGGCTATGTAAGATTAAGGAGAAGAGAAAATAAATTTGGTTTATAGACACCTTAACATTCGGCCATGAGAGAAATATTGAGAAAATATTGATTGAAAAGAAAATAAAAATAAGAGAATAGGGATGATGGTGAATTCGGCTTTCAAAGAAAATAAAAGAGAAAGAAAGAGATGAGATTAGGATCAAGACACATCGGCAATGGAGAAAAGAGAGAAAAGAAAGGAATGGTCATTTGATGTAGGTGATTTCGGCACTAATGAGAATAAGGCACAAAAAGAATACCAATTGATGTGCAAAAATGACCAAATGGTCAAAATAATCAAGGCTTACCAAGGATCAAATTCGCCAAGGAGAGAGGTTGAGAGAATTTGCAAAATTTTGCACAAAACAAAAAAATGACCAAAACAAAAGACTAAAATTTCCTAGCCAAACTACACCAAAAATTCGGCCCCTATAGTCCACTTTGCCAGTCCCTATGCATGGTCTAATGGCCAAGATATTGTTTCCAAAAACAATTCCTTGATACTTGCCCCTATCTTCACATCTTTCCTTATTTTCTTGATTCCCTTCCTTAAGTTAACAATTTCCTTAATCTTTGATATACTAACCAAAAATAACATGGTCAACTCTTTCCATAAATGCTCTTGGCCGACACTTGCTATACATGTGCAGAAAAATTAAAAATAAAATTCACCTAGATGCTAAACAAGGGATTCGAACCTTCTCCCTCATGCTTAAACCCATGCGCCATCACCACTTTGCCATTACTCAACTTATGCTTCACTTTGACACTTAAATTAACTTATGTGTCATAGCCACTTAATCCACTTCCATAAATTCTCAAAATTAATATTATTCCATCCCAATAAATTTTAATTCTTCTTCAGGACTATACTAAACACAAAAATAAATAAAGAAATTCCACCTTCTAGAATAATTACTCAAAGCACACAATGAAAATAAATTACTCAGATTTTCAGGGTGTTACAAAGTTTATGAGAACTTAGTGAGTTCCCAGAACATAAATCCTACAATAAATACCATCAAACATTACGATATTAGACTCAATTGACAGGCTAGTGTGCCATATTTGGAAAATACAACTCTCTCTGATCTGAAGTATCCACTAGAGGACATTACTATGATCAGAGTCATCTTACCAATAGACACTAACTGTTTTGGAATCTCGCATATGGGAGACACGAGCACAACTGCTTTGCATGTATGCCACTTGCGTGGACTATCCTTTATTAACTCTCAGGCTTACTGTTTACAATTCATGCAACAGACACTTCTTATTTTACACACATGCAAAATGTTTCCCACATACTCCCTTTTCTGTGTTAGCTTCTGGTCTTAGTTCTGAAGAACCATATTTCCTATATCTTCAAACCCCTAATCAAAGTTATTTACCAGACATCACCTTCATACCTATAACATATTTCCTTATTTTGAACACACCAGTGTTCCCCCACAAGGTTGGGTTTTCACTAGTCGTGGTTTGCACCAGAGTGTCATATCGAAGGAAAAACATATTATCTTGTGTCTTTTTTTATCATCATATGCAACATCCCTCCATTTCCCCTTTACACCAGTCTAGATATGAAGATTGTGCATGAAGGAAGGAGTATTTACACCATCTATATATCAGATTTCTAGGTCTGTTTAATAGTTTATACGCTTACATACGCTGACTCTTTAAAAACATTTCCTTAGACACAAGCACCAAAGCCAATGGACAACCACTTACCTGGTTGTACAGTGATAAATTTAAACGAAATAACACAGATATCAGACTCAAGGTAAGAAAAAAGTCACCAGAATTCTTTTCTTAGAGCTTTATCTTCTCTACAGTGGTACTGGGACTTTTTCTCATTTCTTTAGCTAAAAGAAAATAAAATGACTTCTTTAAACATCAAATACAACCAACATTTAATGAAATAACATGAATCTGTAGATATGAAAATAGTTTTTGGATAGAAGTTTCCTTCCTATCTAGTATCCAAATAAAAATCCTACTAACCCACTTTTACATAAACTTCTTTCTATCTGGTAAAACTTAAAGGAAGGTTTAAGAGTTTACTTGCAGACATCTAGGACAGAAACTCTTTAAGCTTAATGCACAGCACCTTCATTAACGATAAAGAAGTCTTCTGGTTTTCTTCGATGATAACAAAGACTAACAGAGAGGATGAAATAAAAGTCTTCTTTCCACTACTAGGTGACCGTCTATAAACATGTTATCGTTTATAGTAAAAATATCACACCAAAAATATAAGAAATTAAATTAGTGGTGTCCGCCAGCGTACAAGTCAAATTGTAATATAGTTTAGTTTACAATGAAACATTGGTAAGTATTCCAAGGATCGTACCAAAGGATTGTAGATTGGAGAAATTATTATTAAATTAATTACAAAAAATAATTACTAATCTAATTGTGGCAATAATTAGTAGTGATATTCCAAATTAGTAGATTTATTAAACTAATTAAATTATTAAACCTAAATTAACCTAATGGACTTTCCTATTCCTAGTGTTGACAATACGAGCCTCTAGCCCATGATTGATTAAACTCCTAATTAATAAACAAAAGATTAACTAATTTCATAATTTGGGTTGTAATATGAATTAGCTATTAATTAACTAGTATGGACTTTCCTATTCCTAGTGTTGACAATTCGAGCCTCTAGCCCATGATCGATTAAATTCCTAATTAATAAACAAAAGATTAACTAATTTCATAATTTGGTTTGTAATATGAATTAGCTATTAATTAACTAGTATTACCTCCCGGCCTCTACTAATTAATTAATTGATAGGTTGATACTTGCTTCTCTCCGACCTCACTTTCTCAACCAGGATAAAATACAATTTACTTGGCTAAACTTATGTCCTGATCTTGTTTAACCTAAGATAGCTTCCTAGGGTTGTCAAGCCTAGGGCTTAAGAACCCATAATTTACACCAACTAATCCTATAATGAACACTTATTCTTTTGTTAATTAATCGAGTTGATGAATTAATCAATAAATAAAACACGCAATATATGAATAAAGCACAAGATATTATTTTAATATTCACACAAACATTCGTTTATAAGGCTAACGAAATATAAATAAAAGAGTAAAATAGAAGAGTAGAGAGAATGCTCATTGATATTATATCAAAGAGCAGATCTGGAGCAATCTCTGCTTGCAATTGTCTTCATATTGGAATAGAAAAGTTTTGACTAAACAAACAAAAAAAAAAAATTGGAACAATTGTGTCTCTAGTATACACACCAATTTTTGTGACCTTAAGGTTGCTTATATAGGCAATGGGCTACTTGGTGACCACTTAACCCTAGATACACTAAGATACCAATTAATGCAATATTCTGATAAAGGCTAGGGTCCAAATATGGAAATATCCCAAAAGTTTTCGCCAAGACCAAGAACTTGCCATTCTACAGAGTGAGACCTTGCAGTATTGGCTAAGTTTTACGAAGTAATTCACCACTAAGTTACCAACCTTATCCAATCTAAGTCTCGTGAATTACGAGGTCTTTGTAACCCCCTACACTCGGCCTAGACTTTATGACCAAATCTCAAAGATCACATTAGCCATGTTGATAGCGCAGAAAACCATTTAACTATTTTCTCACAATAATTGTCTTTATTTTTAAAGCGCCATTTCATTTCACTTAAAGAAACCAAATATCGTCTATAATTTCCTTTTGAAAGATTTTATCGAAATTGTCTATTTTAGAAAACCTCAAGTATTGATGGTTTTCAGAAATCATCATAGTTGAAATAAATGTCACAATGGAAAATATCATAACTAGACTAGTTCATCATTTTGACAAAAATAGATTTGATATATCTTTTAAAATTTTAGTTTAAATAAATAAGTAGTGTTGAGTTTTGAAAATCGAAGTATTGAGTGTGAAAACTTTATTGTTGTGTTGGATTAATATCATTGTGAAAAATCCATCATTTAATTATTATTCATAAAACTCGTAAGTGACAGTTTAAATTGTTCGTCCTACAAAACCAACCAAAAACCAAAACAAATCCAAGGTCCAAAAGAAAGTCTCAAACCAAAGTCCACAAAAATAATAACACACCTCAAAGTATATCAAGTACCAAATGTATATGTTTTTTTGAAAATGACCAAGAGCACTTCAATAAGCCAAGCCCATCATATCTTATCAGTGTGTGTTACAATTCATAACAAAAATTAACTCATAACAACATCAATTTAAGCATATCATATTCATACAATATTCAGTTCACGAAATCACATTTATTAGAATGCATAATGACAATGTCAATGCAACTTTTTTTTCAAAATTAGTGCAAATATTTTGGAAAACAGATCCTACCCATCTCCGCTACACATCATAATGAGTTCTCTAGAACTCATCCATCCAATAACACATTAATATTGTCAGCAAGCCACTAGATAGTGCAGTTGAGCCTCCAGAAAGAAAATATTGTGGTTGAGCCACCAGATAATTGTAGATATATTTCCAGATAAAAAATATTGTGGTCAAGCCACCAAAAATTACAGATATACTGTCAGATACTTCCTCTATACATATTATTCCAACCCTATGCATGTGATATGGCATACATAACAAATTTTACAGAAGGCATGCTTTACATACGAATCAGATTTATTTTCGATTTAACACAGTGGCATGCTTAAGATGCAAATCATATGTAGAATAATAGCATGCTTAACATGTGAATCATAATCAGAATATTCACAATCACATACGAATCAAAATATCAATGTAGTAACATCATATTTACAATACATGTATTATCCAAATTGCCATATATCGCATGTCATGAGTGTAAGGAAATCACACATCAATATTTTTAACAGAAAAATCACACGACCCCATATTTTATCAGAGATCTGAAGTTTTGGAAACACTTACTTTAAATCCTCTTTTAACGGATTTTTACCAATCCATACGAACACTTAAAGTGTTCGCCCAATATCACTTTTTAGATAATTATTTAAACAATAGTTAATTATTTGAAATAATATCTTTATCTTGATTAAATATCATATCAACCATTGTTGACAAAAATAAATCCCCACACATTTGTAATTTCATTTGCAATGATCTCGACTCCAACTCCTAATGAGAGAGTTTGATTCTCAAGCCTCAAAGGTTAAAACCATTCACATGTATTGGAATGGATTACTAAAATAAATAATCCTTCACTTATTTGATTCAGTGAGATACTTACGTAATCCTTTGACTTATTCACACACTTCTACAAGTGGGGGTACGAATTCGAGATTTTTTTTATTTGCACTTCAGTGAAACCCATAAATCAAAATAATTAGCGTTGTCTTGATCGAGTATGTATGTGTATAATATACGAGAGTGTAACAAGAATAGAGGGTCGACTATACTTACGTAGTGGAGGAAAATGACTCAACCTTTCCCAAAAAATATTGATTAGAGAGGAGGATTCGTCACTAAATGCAGAAAAGCATATTATAAAAATAAAAGTTAAAAAAATAGAATGTGGTATAATATTTTTATGAACAAAAATTAGAGTTGAGATGTTAAAGAAATCAATTACGAAAAGAAGAGGAGAAATAAAGAAAACCAAGAATTTTTGTGGTGGTCAGTGGTGGCAGTGCGGCGACGGAAAAGGAGAGATGGTGGTGAGCTGTAGGTGCGGTGGCCTTATGTGATGGTGGAGTGGAAGACAAATGGGAAGAAAAGGGTGACTTAGGTGGTGAAATGGAAAAAAAAAAAGAGAACAACAGAAGAGCAAGGTCGTGGGCAACAAAGAGAGGGGAAGAGAGAAAAATGAAAAAAAAATGTGAAATGGATATGTCTAGGTGCATGGCCAACCAAGGTAAGGTAAGGGAGGAAATCTGGTATGTTGAGGGGACAAAGGCATGGAAAGGGAATCTTGGAAGTGAAAATGGGAGAAAAAGGGGAATATTGACCTTGTAATCAAGGAAAATATCTTCCCAAGTAGGGCAAGATGTGGGTTGGATGGAAAGGGTGTTCACACTAGCCTAAGTTGTCAAAAATTTAATTAAAAAGGTGAGAAAGGGGATCATGGAAGTGAAAGTGGGAGAAAAAGGGGAATATTGACCTTGTAATCAAGGACAAAATCTTCCCAAGTATGGCAAGATGTGGGTTGGATGGCAAGGGTGTTCACACTAGCCTAAGTTGTCAAAAATTTAATTAAAAATGTGAGATTATTTAGGCTTGAACTTGGGACCACTTGGAATAAATTCACACACTTAACGACTAGGTTATTTAATCCCTTGTGTCATGAACTAGCAGAAATAAATAAATAAATAAAAATATGGCGTGACATTCTTTGCCAATGTTGTCTCCCAAACAAAACCAGCTTGACAAAAGAGGTTGTGACATTAATAGGCTCTCTTAGACCTTATTAGATTGATTAAACACCATTAGGTTACATTTTATGGAAGAAAACACCTTTGCTCTTTTAATTGGCCACGTCAAGCCGTTGTCGTGACACCCTCAATTATGTGTTGCGAAATCGATGGAAGAATACTTCCTTGGGCGTGTCTTTAGGGCTATGTCATGACACCCTTGGTAATGAGCTCCTTAGTGTATTTTGGATGTTGTGTTGCGACATTCAAGTGTCGTGTTGTAACATCAAGAGTAGTCCACTGCCTTTCTGTCCTAATTTGATGTCTTGCATACTCACCTAACATGTCAGTCTACCCTTATGCCTAATTTGGCCTACAGGGTCATATAAAATACCTAAACTACTCATTTTATTCTCTAAGTGCAAAAGATAAAAACTAAGTAAATACGTTACTAAAATGCTTTCCAACAAGCTTATTAAGTGTAGAAAGAGGTTTCATTTGCTTCAACGAATTGGGGTAGATCAGACATCAAGTTTATATCATGTTATTTCACTTTAACCATTTTGCCTGATAAACCCTAGTAAATGGACTCAGATACATAGGTATCCACATCACACCAGATGCTCATCTGAACTAAGTATATTCATGTTAGTTTACCAGTACATCCTAAACCTTTATAACAAATTTTTAAATCTGATTGTTTGTCCAAGCTGAATATATACATGTTAGGTTACCCATCCGAACTAAACCTTTAAAATGATATTAGGTTACCAGTCCAGGCTAAACCTATGTTACATGTATCTTTGAATCCACAACAAATGTTGGAGATCGATATCATCTGGAATCAATCTCATAAAGCACGCACAAAACCCTATTGGCATGTCAACTGTATCCTAACCTTTACTAAGTTCACCCGGGCATCTTTAACACATATAAACATTTCCTTACAATTTATTCCAACTCTCACCTTTTATATCAATTTAGCACATTTCAACTCACAACCAAACATGCATACACAATTCAAATACATAATAACTTAAATATATTTATACCCAATGAACTTACTAGGAAAAACCAACAAACAACTTGAATATCAATGAACTAATCGATAATTTTAGTTTTTTCCCGATTATCTCCAGTTTGATTCAATTCTTGATCAACTTATTGCCAAAAGCTTGAAATCCTTAGGGATGATTTTTCTTGGTTTATTTTCTTAAACATTCGGGTATGGAAAAATGGAGAAGATGAACCTTCTTTTTCTTTCCACTTATGTTATGTTTTTATACATTTTATACTTATAATTAATTTAATTAAAATTTTAATAATAATCATGCTTAAAGCATTTCACTTATTGTCCACTATAATCTTTTCAAGTTGGTTTATTTTCCAAATTAAACCTTAGGTTCATTTCCATTCAATTCCTTAAGTCCTTGATCAATAAAAAACCTATAGCGATAAGACTTATAATTTAGTCTTTGTACCTTAATTAAGTAATTAATAGACAAAATTGAAGGAATAAACTTTAATATTCTATTATACTAACTCTGTAAATATTTTAATTTAATCTTTACGGACTTAGTTTTTGAAAATGGGGTTCCAAAACCGCCTTTTTTTACACTACTGAAAATTGAGTTGTTACAAATAATATATGCTCAATCGGTCTCTTTTTTAGCTCAAGAAAACTAGAACCGAATTGCATTAGAACCGAATAATATGGAATGAACGAAAATGATGAAGTAAGAAAAATAAATCATATTTACTGCTATCTGTAGTAAATGCGTTTTCTCGCTAAGTACAAAAATGACTTAGGAATTAACTTAATTTATTCAAATTATTATTTAATTAATTATAATTTAATAATTGAAGTTTGAATAAGGAATTAAATTAATTAGTAATTATAAATTTGTTGAATAAGACAATTAAATATATTTCTTTATAGATTCTAATACAATAAAGTTAAAATGACTTTAATGAATTTGGAATTGGGTTGCGAAATGAATTTAATTGAGAAATTAATTTAAATAAAATTAATTAAATTAAATAAAAATATTTTGGATAATAGAAAATAAATATTTTTTTTTGGATAAATTATAAGTGTTGGATTAAAGTTCATGAAGCACATATAATTAGATTCAATACAAGAAAGCCCAACTCAACCTTATACTATGTTAAAGGCAGTAAACCCTAGTGTTTTACTAGGGGTTTGCTGCAATCTATACTATTGTTCTAATATAGTATTGTTTTTTTTATTTAATTAGACCTTACTCAAACAGAATTCTTGTACTTTTTATTTAGAAATAAGAACTATTGGTTGAACAATTTACAACACTTCATAGATGTCATTACTCTTCCAAAAAGTAGTGGAATTTTATTTTACAGAATAAATTCTATATTATGGAAAACTGCATAGTTATCGGTTATAGAGAAAAATTAACTTTCCTATTGGAAGTTAATTAAAATTTTTCATTCTGTGATTTGGTTCGTGTTGCTCAAGCTCACGCTCGAGGCAACTTGTGGTTCAAGGATAGAGGAGAAGGTCATTCGATTAAAATTCGTGATTGACATAACTACTTTATACAAAGTATAGGTACTATTTCGATCAATAGGTTTATTGCTATAAATTACACAATGGCTCGATTTAAAAAAATTTAAAACTTTCATTGTACCTAAAATAATTGGTTTCTAAATTTATTTTTCCAACACGTCCATCCATGAAGAAAGCAATAATGAGGATGAAGATGATGGAGAGGTTATCATCCTTGCCACGAAGTTAAAAAGGTTAAAAAAGATAGACAAAGACAAAATGCTTCAAGAAAACAAAGTAATATGCTATACTTGCAAGAAGTTGAGTCACGGTTGCCCAATAATGAAGAAGCAAAAGAAGAAGAAGGCCATGATAGTCACTTGAAGTGATAGTGATTCTTTCGATGATAATGAATCCAATGAAAAAGGCTTTGGCAAACTTTTCTTCATGGCTCTTGAAGAGAAAGAGGTATCTTCTAACTCATTGATAGGTGCTAAAAGGAACACGTTTTAATCTCATTCTTAATGTGTTTTTGGGTGATTATTCGACGTTAATGATGAATTTTATGTCCTAATCATTTAAATTCATGTTTTTATACTTAGGAGAGAATTCGGGAGTAAAAGGAACAAATAACGAGTGAAGACCAAAAAATCGAAGCAAGTTACAGGAGCTGTAACATCCTGGTTTTGGGGGTTCTACATCTAATGTATGTTGTGCGTATGTTGTTTTGTACATTATTTTGGATGTGTTTGGGGGCCTCAGAAAGACTCGGGGTTAAGCAGAAGCGTAGGTATAATTTTAGTTTTGGGCATTTTAGGAGGGAAGGTAATTGAGAGCAGGACTTAAGGGTTATTGTTTGCATTTGGTGACATAAGAGGTACAGTGGAAGAGTGGCAAGGAGACGCCACCTAACATGCAGGGAGATGGTGTCACAAGGAGAACCTGAGAGGGAAAGGGTTCGAAACTCTCAAGTAGCACATGGGGTATTATTTTTGGTTCAGGCAAGGGAGGCAGCTGGATGGGAATCAAACTCTGGAGGAGAGAGACAAGACCTGGTCAAATATTTCAAATGGATGGTGGAGAGTGATTAAGGGAGTTTTGATTTATTCAAACTAGTTTGAATAAGTGGGGGAGAGGGAATTAAGGAGTGTTTCAAGGGACGGCATGGGGATTGAGGTGAGAAGGGGTTAGCCAAATTTTTGAGTAGTGTAGGGGAGGTGAGGCTTTCGGTTTTGGTAAGGGGAGTTGGTGCTGGAATTTATAGGTTTTTTTAGCTTTTGTGTGTGAAGGGTTTAGCCAAATTTTTGAGTAGTGTAGGGGAGGTGAGGCTTTCGGTTTTGGTAAGGGGAGTTGGTGCTGGAATTTATAGGTTTTTTTAGCTTTTGTGTGTGAATGGTTTTTCTTTTTCGGCATTTTGGGTGTGCCCTTCTTTTAGTTCTTTTCTTGCTCTTTTTTGTCGAAAGTGCCTAGTCAATTCCCATTATTTTCTTTTACTATGACTTATAGTTGAAACTAGGGAGACCATTTGTGCATATTTCTTCTCATTTTCTTTTCTCTACTCATTTTCAAAACTCCACAATCGAAAGTACCATACTAGTCCCTTGTAATCTTTCATTTTCTTCTTCTTCTCTACCTACCCTCTTAAACCGAAACCTTTGTTCTTCTTTCCCTATTATTTTTCCCTTATCATTCTTTTCTCCCAACTTTTTTTCTCTTTTTAGTTTCGTTGGTGTTGCCGAAACTCTTAAGCCTTCTTTGAAGTTCTCTTATTTTCATTTTTGGTTCTTTCATCTTATTCTTTTCCACTCTTGTTCATTACCGAATCTTCTCTGCTATTGTGGTTGTGCCGAATTCTCTTGGGTGTTGTTCGAATCCTCTGTGTTAAGGTAAGATCATTCCCTTTCACTTTCCCCTTGATTAAACCTGTATTCTTTCTTTTCTTGGTAAGGCCGAACCTACCTTGACTAATACTTAAACCTGTTTCTTTCTCTCTGTGTTTCATCGATTAAGGGGCTAAGTGTTAGGCATCTACTTCGGATCATTCTTTCGTTTGGTTGTAAAGGGTGTTTCATCTAGGAAATATCGTTAGCCGAACTATTTAGGTTCTAAGTCTGTGGAGCGACTAATCTCAGAACCCCCATCTCTCTTTTCAGGATTGTAAGGTAAGGGAATTCTCTCAGTATTCTATTAGTCTATTTATCTGTTGTTCATTGCCTTCACCCAGTTGAGTGGTTATACCATCATCTCTTTCGTAGCGATTTATTGACCAATACTTTTAATGGATGCAAGAAACGTTTAAGTTGGGGAAGGGAGCAAACCTTTGGTTTCGACTCCAAAGTTTAAGAAGCGAGCAGTATCGGCAGTTCGAGATTGGCCACCGGGTTGTGGGCCGGTTGCAGAGTAGAATAGTAGGCAAATAACAGTTGTTCCTGCTAGCGATAGTGTCAACATAGATAGCATAATATTGCGTGTTATCAGGTGTGTAAAATTTCACACACTTTATTTTATCTGTATTATTATTTGTGTGGGTTGAAAAGCCAGAAAAGACTGTGTAGACAGTCGTAATACCCTTGTAGGTAAGGCTAGGGATGCCAGGTACGTGACTTTAACGTTTTTCTTTGCGAGTATAGATGTATGGGGTAATCTTTTACTTTGTTGGTAACATGTTGCATTCATTATGACATGTATGATATGCATGGGCTTGGATTATGACGTGGAAGGGGAAGAATTTGAGACTGTCACGATGGTTTGGTACCACGAGTGGGTTGGCCCCACGTATATCTGATTTAATGACCATGTCTCGGTGGCTTGGTGCCACGGTGGTTTAATACCATGAATATGCGATCTAGTGACTCGTTCTGGTGGTTTGGTACCACAGTGGGTTGGCCCCACATATATTCATTTGGGATTGTCACGGTGGTTTGATACCACGGTGGGTTGGCCCCACATATGTTAAATAGTGGCTCTGTCACAGTGATCTAGTATCACGGTTGTCTAGAACCACAAGTGGCTTGGTGCCATGTGTGAGGCGTGTAGCGGATAGAGGGTTGATTGTAGAAATCCCCACGGTGTGATGGGCTGGTACGGGTGGCGTGTAGAGGATGGAAAAGCTAGGTTAGGTTGGGACATATTGCATTCATATCTGTTGTATGCCATCTTGAGTGGGCTAAGGCCCAATATGCAATTGTAGGCCACAAGCCGTTTATGTGATATAGGGGATTTACACACTGAGTCTCAGTGACTCACCCCTTGCTTAACCTTTCAGGTAATCAATAGATCGTGGATATGGGAGCCGAGGTGGACTCGTGGAGGCCATAATGTCTTTTTTTTTCGTAAACTCATTTCTTGCTATAAATTATTTTAATTTGGGACTTTTGTTATGTAATAAGGCCTTTCTAAGTTAATCGCTGGTTTTTGTTATTTATTGTTTATTTCAAATTCGATACTACGATAATTTAATCATTAAAGTGGGAATGGAGTTTTTAAAATACGAGCAACATAAAACAATCATTTTCTTTTAAGTACCAACAAATATAATGAATATTTGACTATCATAAATTGGGAATTTTCCTTAATCTACGTATCATTATTTTCAAGACATCACCCTAATCAAAAATTTTTTCAAACTTACGGTATTTTCCTAAAGTCATCGAAATTCGTTTTTACTTCATCCTATGACATACCAGATTTGGTCGTAACGTTTGGGCCGAGTTTGGGGTGTTACAGGAGCCGTCATAGAATATTCAAGAAAACAACTCAAAAAATACCATTGAAGTGGATTATGAAGCAGATTTCCACTAAGATTGAAGATTCCTTTTTTTTATTTCTTTGGAGATTATTATGAGTTTCTTTATTTTTTGTGGTTATACTGTATTTCGGATGTTTTATTTGCAAGCATGAACTAATTTTCTAAATACCTAGGGGAAATGAACCCTATGATGGATTCTATCATTTGATTTTTATTTTACGCAATAAAGACTTAGTTTCTTGTTCTTAATTACGTGTGTTTAATTCTTGATTTAATATTTCTAGGCTATTGATCCATGTTTGATGTACATAAATCAAAGGAGGAATAGACCCTATTTAAAAGTAGATCTTGCATAATTGAGTGGAGTTGCATGCAATCCTAGAAATAGAACGACATAAATCTACAAGATTAGAGTCAAATCTAATAGAAGAATCTATAGATTGAGTTAATGCGATAATAGGGGTTTTAATTAGAAAGAAATTTCAATTTATCAACCTAGAGTTAGTTGCTCTTATTCTTGAAGAAAGATATTAGCATATTTCTACGAATCAAGATACTAAGTAAAGAAATTGCGTAATTTAGATTGATAATGACAGATGAAATCTAGGTGAATTTTCCCATGAGTATTGTTTTAGTTCTTGGTTATTATTCGATTATTTTCCTGAATTGTTTTTTGTCGTGTTCATTAGAAATTAATTTAGTTATTTTTAGTTTTCAACCAATCATTTGATTTTATCAGTTAAATAATAGAAAGACAGTAATTACTAGTACTTTTAGTCTTCATGGGAACGATATCTTTGCTTACCGTAACTATACTGTTAATTGATATATGCACTTCGTTAGTCAAATTTTTAATAGGTTTGCAATTGCATCACTCATGTGGTTTACAAGTGTATCACTCATGTGATTCATACCATTTTAGCTCATTCTTTGACTGGCTAAAAGAAGAGTACGAGCGTTGTGGGTAGGTTATATGCATACTTCAACACTCGATTGATCTAGCCCACTTTGTAGCCCAGTGTTTTCATAATTAGAATGAGCGATCACTGAGAGGACCCCTTTGTATAGGTCCTTATGTAACACACTTAGCTCGTTGCTTAGGCCTCCTCGAGACCTCGAGTAGATTGGTCCTCTTACTTTGGTTGGGGACGTGACACCACAGGGTTTAAATGTTATGAAACATATGAGGATGGTCGCTCATCAGCCTGGCCCTTTTGGTGATCACTATATGTTGCTTCATCTGAATCAGTAGCATGTGGATGATAAGCCTCTAGACGATGACCCCCACCATCACCATGACCCATTCCAAGTCCTTCGATCAATCCCCCTATTGCTGCATCTACTGTTACACTACGGTTTTAGCACTTTAAACAACAACACTTTCTGGGATTGACCTCTTCGAGCGACGACAGTTAAAGTGGATTGATCACATTAAGGTTTATATGCAATAGATATGCCAACATTTCCATATCTCTCCTCCCGATCATGCGGCTCGTGATTCTGACACCTTGCACGAAGTTGACCACTTGCCTGATTTAGTTTTGTACTTTATTTATTTTTATTTTCAATTGTACTTTTACTTTCAGTTGTTTTTATTTTATTTGTGTGACTACTTTTGTTTTACTTTATTTTTATTTTGAAATTTATATTTTCTTGTTTCATCGGTTGTTTTCTTTTAATTTTATTATCTCTTTATTTTATTTATTTTTGTCTATTTCTTATTAGTCTGCTTGGAAAAATGTACTTCATTTAGAATTTTCCACAATTCTGGTTTTCCATATTCTGGCAAATTCATCCATATTCAGGGCAGTTTCAGTTCTCTCCCTCCTTTATGATATTGTGCTTATTCTGTGACTATAATTTTTTGTAAATTGAGGACAATGTACATCTTAAGTGTGGGGAGGTTGTTAACATGTTTATGCGATAAAATCCCTGAATTTTTGTTTTTTTAAGTAATTTTCCAATAGCTGCCATTTAACTTAGTGTTTTTATTAATTCTGTTTTGCGATCTATTTGTGGATGTTTGTGTATTGTTGATTTATACTTTGAGACAAGAGAGAGTCAAGTATGATAAATTGTTTTTCAAAAATTATTATTTTAGGTTGTCTCCTTGAACTGAAGAATTATTTTGAAAATTTAAATTTGTAAGTTTGACATCAAAACCACCAGAGGACAGCAAGGCGAGTTTGTGGACTCAGCCTGCAAGGCAAAACTAGGGACCCAGCTCTCAACGCAAGGTCACAAATCCAATTCGTAGGAACCTAAGGAAGGCCATTGTCTCAACTCGCATAAACCAGGGAGCTCGTAGAAGGGACCGCTTGCTCAACAAGCCACTCGGACACATGTTCAAAAAATACAGAGCTCGCCCAAAATGTCAGTCAAAAGAATGGAAAGGATCGCGTGCTCCGTAGAAACGTGCCAAAAAAACCTAGAGTTCACAGCGAATGTTAGTACTAGAGGCGAAGGAGTCCAAAATAATAGTGGGGCCCTATCTTAAGCTGTAATAGTATCAATAACAACATGTTTAAATACCCAAACACTCTCATCAATAAAGACACGAGAAAATATTACTCAGCAATTGGTGCAGTGAGCGTAGATAGATTTTTTATCATTAATTTTTTTTCAAGTTTGATTAAGTTTTCTTCAGTTTTAAAAAAGCAAATTGCTCACTCGAAAAAAAAGTTTCCTCTACAACTCTTCATCAGGATAGCCCGAAACATCAGGTTCTGGTGACCAGTACAATAAAGCAGACTAATTTTCCAGATGGTTCACCGATAAACTAGGAAACCTTGGCAACGTGGTTTTTCGGGGAGCTTCTAGTCCTTTAAACTTGAACATCTCTACCAGTCAAGGGTTGCCACTCCCTCCCAGACAAGAGGCACCCCTGCAGCATTTTCTGGCCCTTTAAGTTCAGATGAAATTCATGAGGGAATAGATGGCTGCTCAGGAAGCACTGTTAGTGGAACAACAGGCTTTCCTATAGGAGCTGTTGAAGCATAATGATGAGTTGCGAATGAAGGTGCATGTTGACAACTCCGATTCCCAGGATAACATAAACACGTAGGATGATGCCCTAGCGAAAGAATGGCAAAGTGAGATGGATGAGTTGGGGAGAGACATGTGGGCGTTTCAGCCTGAATCACAAGACATGGACTAGTTATTCTGTTCCAATAACCCATTGACCCCCGAAATCACATCAGTAATTTTACGACGCGACTTTGAGGTCCCAAAAGATATGTTCGAGGGAAGAAGGGACCCACGCATTCACCTGATACAGTACAACGACTATATGAATGTGCTAGGAGCATCAGATGTGACGAAACGTAAAGCTTTTTCTACAACACTTAAAGGGAGCACCAAGGACTTGTACCTCTCCCTTCCATAAGGTTCGGTCTAAAACTTCTCACTGTTGGGTCAGATGTTCTTGGGTAGATTCAGGGCCCATAAGGCAATCATGAATATGCCTACAAGCCTGATGTCGGTAAAGCAAAGGGAGCGCGAGTCCCTTTAGGATTACATAAAAAAGATTCCATATAGCGATCCTAAACACAAAAAATTTGGAGGACCAATTGTCCATAGATGCCCTCATCATGGGAGTGCAGAATGACCATGTACAATATTCATTTACTGATAACAGACCACTGAGTCTAGCTAATTTGTATGAGCGAGCTCATAAGTTCCTTGAAGCAGAAGAAATCAAGAGAGCATCACGTGCAATGTCTCAGAGGGAAGGCAAGCAGTTCTGAAACAGAAAAGGACCCCGTAGTCAACAAGGTCCTTGTGACAGACAAATTTTGACCCTAACCGGAACGGTGGTTTCGGGACCACGAATCCAAGTCCGAGAAATATTTTAATATTATAGTTTGTGTTTATTATGTGTGATTTGGTGAGTGTGAAAGTTTCGTAGAAAAATTTAATCATTTAAGTGTTCAATTTAATAAAAAGGATGAAATTGCAAAGGTGACCAAAGTTGTGAGCATGATTAAAAAGGGTAAAGTGAATTGTTTATGAAACTTTAGGATTTCCATGTCAAATTTCCCACTTTTAAAATAGTGGACGGTAAGCATGCCATGACTATTATAATTTAGTATATTATAATTAAAATATTATTTGTATAATTAGCATGCTTTAATATGTGATAATTTTTAAACAAAAAAAAAAAAGAAACATTTTTAAATTCTATTTTCTCTCCTATTCTTCATCTTCTTCACCGATTGTACTTGAAGGAAGAAAAGAAAACTTAGAACCTCCATTTGTTTCGGTTGGGCATGTGGTAGTAAGGTGAGTATTTTAGCTTGATTTTTTGGAAAATCTTTACATATGGGATTTGGTTGCTATGAAGGCAAATAAAATCATGTTAAAATTTTTGAGATTTAGCATGATAATATTCGGCCTAGGATGATAACTCTTGAGCTGTTTTTTTTTTTTTTTTTCTTTTGATTTGATAAATGTTTAGTTTTGATTCAAAAATGACATGAATAGCTTAAGAGACTTAGAAGAATTGAAGACTTGTGGTCTAAAGTATATGGAAGTTATAGAAATTGTTTGGAATTGAGCATGGAGATGCTCTTATTATTCTTTGGAATTGGGATGAGTAAATAGTGGTTATTTAGCTTGTTGCTTGGTCTTATATTGAAGAATATGCATGGGTGCATTGAATTAGCAATTCGGTCATAAGAGAAAATGAAAATTTAGCTGTTATATTTGGTTATATATTATATATATAAATATAAAGTTAATGTCTGACCATAGATAAGAAGGTAAGTCTTAAGTTAAAGTGCATTAAATAGATTATTACCAATATGTTCAATAATATTATTTTGATATACTTGAGCAAGGTAGTGGGTGATAGCCAAATATAAATGTTCATGTCTTGGATTGAATATGTGTGGAAATGTAACGTGGGTTGGTACAGTTGATATGGTATGTGAATGTGATGTACGTGCATGAGTTAAATTATTATAATCGCATTATATTCAAATTAATGTTCGAATTTGAATGATATTGATTGAAATGTATAAGTCATAATTATTGCTCGTATTCGGACATGCATAATATACATGTTGGAAAAATTCTATTTTAATGTCGAAAGCATGGAATTAATATGTTTAAATGTTACAAATGTTGGGGGATTAATCGGTAAATTATATATTATATGATTTTGCTTTTAAATTGAATGAAAATGTGGTTAAATTGGTTTAATTGAACCAAATTAGATCAAGAACAAAAGGAGAAGAATTTGGAGCGAGGAAAAGCTAAACTAAACGAATAGTTGGAGATTTCGAATCTATCGACTTCTAAGGTAAGTCCTTAAGCTATAGTATATTGGAGAATTATTTATGAATCTATTGTACGATAATGTTTGATAAATTTTAGTAGATGTTCATGTCATAGCCGAATGTATATAAGGCTATTAGAATGGTTTTGATTGTTTGATGTAAATAAGCCAAAGTACATTCATTATGTGATATAGTTATGAAAGGTGTTAGCGATGATTGATTGCATTAATGTGTTTGGGCTTTAAGCCTAGCGGTGCCTATTGCCGGTGATTTAATTGAGCTTGAAGCCTAGCGGTGCCTTGTGCCGGTGTTACTTATCGGGCTTTTACGCCAGCGTGCCTTGTGCCGGTGTTACTTATCGGGCTTTTATGCCTAGAGGGCTTGATGCCGGTGTTGTATTTTACAAACTAGAAACCGAAATTGTGTTCAAGGCTAATTAAAGCAAACTTATCGAGTTAATGGCACAGTAAGCATGTAAAGTAGGAAGGTACTTCTTACCTATTTAAGACAAGGTAAACCAGTTGATTCAGTTGATTTATTACAAATGGTATGTGTTACGTGTGAAGTGTATATATGTATATTTATGGTTATAATATGTGTTCTCGGTTTTACTAATGAATGATACGGATATTGTGACTTTGGTTTCTTAATATGTGGGTAAAGAGAAATTTTCCTACGAATTCATACTTATTTACATGAGTATGAAATTGAAAGCTTGATAATAAATATGAGTACAAACGTACAAGTTGAATTATAGTAATTTAAATATTGATATTTGAATGTTATTTTTTTATCATGAAATTAGGACTTACTAAGCTAGTAAGCTTATTATGTGAAATGTTTCCTCTGTTTTATAGATTAGGTTCAAGCTACAAGCTCGTCGGGATCGTTTGGAAAGTCGCCCACACTATCAATCTACATTTTGGTACTCTTTCATTTTGGTTTTTGAACGAAGGCATGTATAGGAAAGACTTTGTCTTTGTTTTGATGAAAACTTAAGGTTCATGTGTATAATAGCCATGCGAATATGGCTAAATTTTTAGTTAAGTATGCTTTTTGTGCCTTTGATACAAATGTCGGTTTATGTTGGCAATGTTTATGCATCCTTAATTGAAGTTTAATCGTTTTTGATAAGGAAATGTATGTATACGAAATGAACCCTTGAATTAGGGATGTGGGTATGTTCGATTATAAGCTAGTTTTTCTTAATTTGCAACGAAACAGTTTGTAGTTAGTAGCAGTGATGTGATTTTGAAAAATCACCAAAAATAGGGTATATTGAATTAGAAAGTGAATAAAATATGAAATTAAATCTTATTGTGTCTATTTTTACATGGAAGAAACAGAGTAGGCAAAGGATTTATATATTATGAGATATTTAAGTTTTAGTGAGACTTGCTCTAAATGAATTCGTGAGCCCCTGTTCTGTCTTGGTAAAATTATTAAAAATTGTACAAAAATAATTATGGAGAATGGTTTATATGTTTAGAATCCTTAATGAGTCTATTTGTTATTGTAATAAACAAGGACATTATTGAAATTTAGTACAATGAGATAATTGTATTTTTGTAAGGATAGGTCAGAATCGTCAAGCAGTGAAATAGGGGTAACTTTGATGAATAAACTGTACTAATTGGCCACATGAAAAATTCTGGAAAAATTATAGTAAACATTTATATGAGTCTAGTTTCAATGAAAATTTACGGATCTAAATTCTGAGTTTTGTAACTCGAGTTATGATCAATTTAGTCAGCATGATGCAGTTGGACAGCTTTAAAATTTTATGCACAACATTAATAGTCAAGTCTAGTAATGCCACATACTCGACTCCGGCAAAGGTTTCGGGTAAGGGGTGTTACAGTCCTCCTAGCCAATCATTGTGAGTAAGAAACGATAGGCTAAAAAGCTTAGAGTGATACCCTCAGGGCTCCCTAGAGGCCTCAGCAAGAACCTGCCATGAGATACGCCTCGTAGGGAAGGTTTGAGGCCTACACCCTAAATGCTACGTGCACTTACATCCTCAGCTAGGTTAAAAGCCTCGACATCTTGCCCAAGCCACCCTTGATGATAAGTTTTGGAAGAAGGGTGAACTCGAGAGACTGATGTGTTTTCCATGATGACATAGGGCACAGGTGTAACACGAAGGTTTGTATAAGTGTACACAGTCGTTATCAAGTAATAAGTAAGTATCAAGTTATCGTCTCCACAGGGATTGTATTTGTGCTAAGTCACTTAATTTGTAAAATTATATTAACAATTTTGGTAAATAAAAACACAATATAGTTGAGAAGTGGTGATTAAAATATATTAAACTAAATGCAATTATCCCTAATGCAAATTATCCTAAGTATGCAAACTATATTAATGAAATAGATATGCAAACTATATTAATGAAATAGATTTTAGTAAAATTAAACACAATTTGCAACAATTATAACATAAATAAACTAGGATAATTACTTTAATTAAACTCAATTTATTATCAACATGCTTAATAACATTTAGAAAAACATTTCATGGCAACTCGATCTTTCATGTGTTTGGAAACCACATTAGGTCCTTTCGGAATCTTTTACTTAGTAAATACGCATTTTACTGATCCTTATTTACTAATTGTAACGCCCCGAATTTGGGCCTAGTAGAATTGGGCCCATTGGGCCTTGGGCATGGGAGCGTTTAAAATTTTTGAGAACGAGAGAACGGCACTAATGCAAGTTGGACCAATTAGGTGAGTGATTTTGGAAGGTTAGAGGGCTTCTATGAAGTCTCGGGATCAAACTTGGGCTTTAGGAAAACTTTGGTTTTAGATGAGTAAAGCCCTGGGAGTTAGTAAGTAGGCTTTAAGAATAAAATGTGGAGAAAAATGACACAAAAAAGAGTTGTGGTCTAGTGGCAAATAGCGCCACATGGGAGACAAGGAAGTGACGTCATAGAGGAAGCAAGGGGTCCAAGGTTCAAGTCTTGGCGTTTGCATTTCATTTTGATTTCTTTTTAAATGAACTTAGACTTTGGCCCATAGACTTATATTTAGTTGCGCATGTTTTAAGTCAAAAAGGAGCTAGTTGGTTAAGTGGCTAGCGGCGTGGATTATGTTACAAGGGAGCCTGAGTTTGAATCTCATTGCAAGCAAAAAGGGATATTTATTTTGCTAAGTTGGGACGACCAGAGTTTGTGTTGGAATTAAACTCTGCTGAAGGAGGGATCCCACATCAGGAAGCTAGCAAGAGGGAAGGTGAGAAGCTGGCTTTAAATAAAGCAATCTATGAGGAGAGTAAGCATACCTTGGTTGGCATCGGGCATAGGAGTGGTCGGAGCGCGGATCAACTCCAGATTCCTATCAGGTGTGTATTTCGCACCACTCTACTGTAGAGCGGCAAATGCCGAAATGCCGGTCACACTGCAATGGTAGCCACACGAGCGTGCGAGTGCACGTTTGGGGGCTTCAACGCGATAGTTGAGGCCATCACGAGTATTCTTGTGGGTTTAGGATGTTTGGGCCTCGATGGGCCAAAATGGGCCATGTGGGGCCAATTGGCCTGTGGGACTATATGAATAAATTGTATGATTGTGTAGTAGATATTGGACTGGTCTATGTAAATCTCATATCTGTGGCTAGATTTGGGCTAAATGGGCCATACGAGCGTGTGGGCCCACTTGGGCTGAGAATGGGCCTTAGGCCCATTCGTATCGTTATCTCTGTTTAGAATACCCTTGGTTTACAGAATTATTGAAATACCCTTGGTTTGTAAAATTATCGAAATACCCTTATTTTGTGAAATTACAGAAATACCCTTAATTTGTGAAATTACCGAAATACCCTCGGATTACAAAATTACCAAAATATTGTTATTTTGTAAAATTACAGAAATACCCTTGATTTGTGAAATTATCGAAATACCTTCGGGTTGCACAATTATCGAAATACCCCTGATTTGTGAAATTATCAAAATACCCTCAGTTTGAAAAATTACCAAAATACCCTCACTTTACGAAATTACCAAAGTACCCCTAATTTGCAAAATTACCGAAATACCCTCAATTTGTGAAATTATCGAATACCCCTGATTTGCAAAATTACTTAAATACCCTCGATTTGTGAAATTATCAAAATACCTTCGATTTGTGAAATTATCAAAATACCCTCGATTTGTAAAATTACCGAAATACCCTGGATTTGCTAAATTATTGAAATACCCTCGATTTGTGAAATTATCAAAATACCCTTGATTTTTAAAATTATCGAAATACCCTCAATTTGCCAAATTATCGAAATACCCCTAATTTGCAAAATTATCGAAATACCCTTATAAGGTAGAATTACTAAAATACCGCTATAGGGTAGATTACCGAAATACCCCTGTAGGGTAGAATTACTGAAATACCCTTGAAGGGTAAGATTACCGAAATACCCTTATAGGGTAAATGACTGTTTTGCCCTTATGGGTAAATAACTGATTTGACTGTGATCGTATGACTGTGTTTTAACTGACTTGACTATGGGCGTGTGGCTGATATGCTGTTAATATGTGTTGATATGATTGTTACTGAGCATGGCATTTTTGCATACACGTGTAATGATTGAGCATGACATACACGACATATTGCATGGGGTTGGGACATTGATACGGAAGAAGTTCTGATAGGGTCGTACGGGTCGCATGATGACTGTGGATCCAGTATTTATTTGTTAAGGTCGCACGGGTCGCACAATGACTGTGGACCAACGGACGGCTTAAAGCCGCGTAATTTGAATATGGCTCTGTGCCAACCTAAATATGGCTCTGTGCCATCTTGATTATGGCTTTGTCCCAATCGTATTTACCAGTGGCTATGTGCCTTGCTGCAACATTTGAGCAGTGTCGCTATTGGTGCTACCTTTGGAGTGTAGGAATGGGTGGGTTGATATTCATATCCCCACAGGAGTGTAGGTGTAACAGCCTGATTTAGGGCCTAGTCAGAACAGTGGTGCGAGACCACAAATCAGGAGTAGTAATATGAGTTTTTAAGGTATTTGAGATGATTGCATGATATTATGAAAGTTTCATGAAGAAATTTTATGAAAATTTCTAGTAAAGGGTCCATTAGGACTAAATTGCAAAAGTTGCAAAATATGAGTTTCTAGAAGCTTTTTGTATTAAATAGCTTTAGAATATTAATTAGAAGTCCTTAAATAGCAATTTTCCCAAATTATAATTTTTGGACAAAAATGGACATGAGTTAGTAAATGGGGAATTTTTAAAGAGAATGGCATTTTGGTCATTTATCAATTAAATGATTAAAAAGGGAAAAAGATGATAAAAATTCTTATTCATCTTCTTCCTTGTGCCAAAAATTGGAGAGACTCCATAGCTAGGGTTCTTCAATTTTTCAAGCTTGCTAGTAAGTTCATTTTAGCCTCGTTTTTAATATTCTTCGTATTTTTGGAATCATCGTATTATGAATTAGATATTTTTAGCTATAAGATGAGCTAAGATTCATGTTCATAAATCTATCCATGTATGATATGCTTGTAAAATGATATTTTATGGAAGATTATGAGAGTTTGATGTTAGATAAACATCATTTTCTAAGTGAATTTCATGAAAAATGTTAGTAAGGACTAGTTTGTTAATATTATGAAATTTGTCATACATGGTAGAAATAGTGAGAATTTGTTATTGCTATAGTTGAGATAATGAATTAGCTAACCATGAAGTTTAAGAAAGTGGTATGAAAATTATTTTACGAGCCTAGGGGTAAAAGTGTAAATATGAGAAAGTTTAGGGGCAAAATAGTAATTTTGCCAAAGTATGAGTTAAGAGTCAATTTAGTCAATGTGAGTATTAAATGATCTAAATAATTATTATAGATCAAGAAAAATGAAGCCTGGATTGAAATCAAGGCGAGAACAAGGTCGAGGACTAAATTGCTTATCTACATGCATTTTGTATATCGAGGTAAGTTTGTATGATTTCCAAGCTTCATGAATATTTTCATGAATGTTTAATGGTATGTTATACAATGAAACTAATGAGATTAAGCATGAGAAAGTCCCGATTGAAGTTGAATTAGTTAGGATACTCAATCTACCACATGAGATAAGAAAGTCCGTATAAGACCAAGCCAAGGCATGGCATCGGCAATCAAGCAAAGTTATCATGTAAGTCCAAGACAAATCTTGGCATCGAAGAGTTATTATGAGATGAAGACCCATGTAAGCCTAAGCCAAGGCATGGCATTGGTGAGTCTCCAAGTAAAGATGTCATGTAAGTCCAAGACAAGTCCTGGCATTGAAAAGCTATCATGAGATAGAGATCCCATGTAAGTCCAAGCCAAGGCATGGCATTTGTGAGTGACAAGAAAGATTTCATGTAAGTCCAAGCCAAGGCTCGGCATTGACCATTTCATGAGTAAAGATACCAAATAAAACCATGTCAAGACATGGCAATGGTAAGTTCCCAAGGGAACACACAAGGAAGACTATGAGTAAGTCCATGTCAAGACATGGCATCAATACCAAGATGAGAGATCCCATGTAAGACCCTATTGAGGATATGGCTTTGGCATCGAGTTATATGTGGGATGAGATTCAGTATCCTCAGTTATTCATAGAAATTCATCGGGCAAATGAGTAAAGCTTAAATGAGATAACAAGAAAATTAAGTAAGCAAAGCTATTATCGAGTTGAAAATGAGCATTATTCATGTTATGAATGATGAATTAGAGATTATGATTATTATAGTAAAGTATGCTGATCTATGTGATCAAGTGATACAGGTATCTTGTCTACCTTACGAGCATGAGACTAGTAAGTTTCATGAGATATGTAAGAATCAGTAAGAGTAAGTAAGCTTAAACAGCTGAAATTATGATGCCATTGTTTATGCCAAAGGGTTTTTGTTAAACAAACATATTGCTAAGTGCACTATATGCAAACTTACTAAGCTAAATGGTTACTTCTTTTATCCTTTCTTTCCATGTAGTTCCGCCAAGCTAATCTCGTGGGTCATCGTTATCGGAGCTCGAAGCACACTATCAAGCTTATTATTATTTTGTATATGGCTAAGTGATAGGCCAAGATGGGCTAAGTATGTATGTCTATTGATATCAATGAAGCATATAGTATTGTTCATGAAAGATGTAGTAATCTGAGTTGTTGAATTGAATATGAGATTGATCTTGATTTCAGGGTGGCAATTGGCTTGGTAAATAGCCTTTAAGTGCCCACACGGATAGACACACGGGCGTGTGTCTAGGCTATGCGTCCCCTGCACCTTAGTACCTTAAGTCAGAATAGACTATGGGTTAATCCCACGACCTTTTGTTTAGGCCGTGTGTGACACACGGTCAGAACATTGGCATGTGCCCCAGGCCGTGTTAATATAGTCAATGTCGACCATGGTTGGAAGACACGGGCATGTCAAGTCCATGTGAATATAGTCAGTGTCGACCACGGTTGGAAGACATGGGCGTGTCTAAGGGGTACGCGGGCGTGTCCTATGCCACATGGGCGTGCGACCCCTGCTTCAAAGAAAAGTTTTCGATTAAGATCCGAAAGTTTTCATATATGTGTTTAATGCATCGTAGGTCCATGAAATGTATGATTTGACTAAGAAAGAGAAGTTTTTAATTCGGAACAAAATTTTACAGCCCGTAAGTGCATGTTTAAGAAAGTTCAAGCATAGTGATGTCTCATATCCGGTCTCAGCCTTGGACTCGGATATGGGGTGTTACAGTAGGGTTGGAAGAAAAATGGAGTGAAGGGTTGGATATGGGATAGGATGCATCATCATACTATTGCATATCTATTATGAGATATGTTATTGGTTTGGGCTAGGCCCAATTGATTCTGTTATGGGTTGTGACCCAAATGATATTATAGTGGGCTTGGCCTACGTATGCTCTGATCTGTACTATACTATTACTGTTAAAGGGATTTGGCCCAGACTACTTCGGGTTCTGTTTTGGTATACTGACTGTTACTCTAGAAAGGGGATTACACACTGAGTTTTCATAAACTCACCCCGTTTTTAACTGTGCAAGTAATCTCCAGCCTTAGATGGTTCAGAGCTGCGAGGGACTCGGAGAAGACCACACACTGCTTATGTTATTCGTTTGATTATCTACTTTGAAATATTTTGATTTGGGTTGTAATAAGGCCTTTTAAAGTTTTCGTACTTTAAATTTTAGATTGGTTTTATTTTAATTTATATCGGTTAGAAGTAAATCGCGGTTTTTCAAAATGTTAATTGTTTTAAAACAACACTACATTTTTGCAACATTTTTTTAATGGGTTTACGACTTAATCTTTTCGTAAATCAATTACTTTCAAAATTAGCTTCCATAACTGAAAAAAAAATTTTGGGAATAAAACTAACGTAACTGGGATTTTACTTAAGCTTTTAATGAAGAATGGTTTTCAATGAAAACATGGTTTTCGAAAAACACTTTAATGTGACACGCTAGATTCGGGCCTAACTTCTAGGTCGGGTTTGGGGTGTTACATTTAATGGTATCAGAGCCGGGTTACAAAACTCGGCAGTGGATTGGATTTTCAAAATTGAATTTCTGAAAGTATGGTTTCAAGGAGGCTTGAAAGGATTTAAAGTTCTGAAATGTTATATTGACCGTTTTTGAAAGTTTGGTACACTGAGTCTCCGGCGCCGAATCCGTAAGTTTTTTGAGTACTTTTGTCTGTTTAGAAATTAAATGCAGTGAGTTAGAAATACGGTGGTTTCTTTAGATTTTGGAGTGTATTTTTTTGGGTAATTATTCTGTGTGTGTTTGGTTTGGATATTGAAATTGGTTGCGTATGAGATATATGTCTGCTTTAATGGTTAGGTGTTTTGAGTATGTGTAGGGAGTTCCAGATTCTAGTTAAAATGTGATAGGGATATTAGAATCAGAGTACGCAGTGGTAGCGTAGTGGGGTAGTTGTTACACGACTACGCTATTAGCTAGAAATTTCAGGGACGAAATTTCTTTAAGGGAGGTAGATTTGTAACGCCCCGAATTTGGGCCTAGTAGAATTGGGCCCATTGGGCCTTGGGCGTGGGAGCATTTAAAATTTTTGAGAACTAGAAAACGGCACTAATGCAAGTTAGACCTATTAGGTGAGTGATTTTGGAAGGTTAGGGCGCTTCTATGAAGTCTCGGGATCAAACTTGGGCTTTAGGAAAATTTTGTTTTTAGGTGAGTAAAGCCCTGGGAGTT
Source organism: Gossypium bickii (assembly GCA_025503065.1). NCBI lineage: Eukaryota > Viridiplantae > Streptophyta > Magnoliopsida > Malvales > Malvaceae > Gossypium > Gossypium bickii. The sequence goes on from CP106711.1 coordinate 90,654,010, forward strand.
AGTAAGTAGGCTTTAAGAATAAAATGTGGAGAAAAATGACACAAAAGGAGTTGTGGTCTAATGGCAAATGGCGCTGCATGGGAGACAAGGAAGTGACATCATAGAGGAAGCAAGGGGTCCAAGGTTCAAGTCTTGGCACTTGCATTTCATTTTGATTTCTTTTTAAATGAACTTAGACTTTGGCCCATAGACTTATATTTAGTTGCGCATGTTTTAAGACAAAAAGGAGCTAGTTGGTTAAGTGGCTAGCGATGTGGATTATGTTACAAGGGAGCCTAAGTTCGAATCCCATTGCAAGCAAAAAAGGATATTTATTTTTCCTAGTTGGGACGACCAGAGTTTGTGTTGGAATTAAATTCTGCTGAAGGAAGGATCCCACATCAGGAAGCTAGCAAGAGGGAAGGTGAAAAGCTGGCTTTAAATAGAGCAATCTATGAGGAGAGTAAGCATACCTTGGTTGGCATTGGGCATAGGAGTGGTCGGAGCGCGGATTAACTCCAGATTCCTATCAGGTGTGTATTTCGCACTACTCTAGCTGTAGAGCGGCAAATGCCGAAATGCCGATCACACGGCAATGGTAGCCACACGAGCGTGCGAGTGCAGGTGTGGGGGCTTCGACGCGATAGTTGAGGCAGTCATGAGTATTCTAGTGGGTTTAGGCTATTTGGGCCTCGATGGGCCGAAATGTGCCATGTGGGGCCAATTGGCCCGTGGGCCCATATGAATAAATTGTATGATTGTGTAGTAGATATTGCATCGTTATCTTTGTTTAGAATACCCTTGGTTTACAGAATTACTGGAATACCCTTGGTTTATAAAATTACCGAAATACCTCTATTTTGTGAAATTACAAAAATACCCTCGGATTACAAAAATATCGAAATACCCCTAATTTGTGAAATTACCGAGATACCCTCAGTTTGGAAAATTATCGAAATACCCTTAGTTTGGAAAATTATCGAAATACCCTCACTTAGCAAAATTACCAAAGTATCCCTAATTTGCAAAATTACCGAAATACCCTCGATTTGCGAAATTATCCAAATACCCTCAATTTGTAAAATTATCGAAATACCCTCAGTTTGTAAAATTACTGAAATACCCTCAATTTGTGAAATTATTAAAATACCCTCGATTTGCGAAATTACTGAAATACCCTCGATTTGTAAAATTATCGAATACCCTCAATTTGTGAAATTACTGTAATACCCTCGATTTGCAAAATTATTGAAATACCCTCGATTTGTGAAATTAATGTGTATAGACCAAGAGAGGAGAGGTTCGGATCGAGATCGAGGCAAAGAGAAAGTGCTCGATTAATCGACCGTTTCAGTATTTTGACATTCGAGGTAAGTACGGATATAATACATGTTATTAAGATATGTTTTAGTATTATGGAATGAATATGTATATGTGTGCGCAAGATTTAGTTGATGGTACTAAGTGTGCGAAATTGAAATCGAAACAGAAATGAATAGCACTGTGTGTGCGATGTTATGTAAACTTCGACTTATAGATTTGGCACTGTGTGTGCGATGCCGAGATAAGTCGGTTGAAAGATTTAGCACTAAGTGTGCGATGACTAATAAGTTTCAATCATGTAGATGGCACTGAGTGTGCGATTAAAATTGAAAGAAAATCATAGGAAGATCCACTTGTAATATCGAGCATTGAGTAGCTTGGAAATTGAATAACTATGTGTTAGCCAAGGTATGTATCGAACCTATGGTTGATGAGTTTATAGATGATGCTATGGATGGATGAATGAGAACTTTAACTATAGATGATATGGTATGAATATAAGAGAATTGATCTAAGTGATGGTTATTGTATACATTGGTTTGATTTGATGATACGATTGTATTGTATTTCGAACTTACTAAGCTTTAGAAAGCTTACTGTGTGATTTGTTTCTCTGCTTTGCAGTGTCAGTAAAGCTAGCTCGGATCCAAGAATTGTCAACATCTTAATCACACTATCGGCATACTATTTTGGTACCTTTGGAAAGATGTACATAGTTGAAATATGACATTTATAGGCTAGTTATTTTGAGACATATTTGAGATGTGTAAATAGCCATGTGATGTGGCTAGATATATGATGGTATTGAGCATAAATGGCTTTGATATATGATGCATATTTTGGTATGGCTTGTGGGTAAAGAGAATGACCTATGAATGGTAAACTTTGTGTTGGTATGATGCTAATATGATTTAGTGAATTTGGGAATGAATCATGGTTGGTAATGAATATATTCAAGCGGTGTATGTTAGTTTCTAAGTTGACATGTTTAGAAATGAGATTGTATGAGATGTTATGTTGATCACTTGACATGAGATCGGTTACCAAATTGTGTGTGGAATTATTTTTAAATTTGCTTGTAGGATTGACCCTTATGTGGGTGGAAATTTGGCCTTGAAAATGACCTATTTTGTCACACGGTTGTGGAACACGGGCGTGCCTAGTGACCGTGGGCGTAAGTCAGTGTATGGCCTAAGAGCATACGGCCACGGCACACGGACGTGCCTGGTATCTAGTAGTCGTGTGGTTTTTGGCAGGATCGACCACGGCCAAAGTACACGGGCGTGCTTGGTGGCCGTAGGAGCTAAGTCAGTTTCAACCACGGGGAGGACACACGAGTGTGTCTAGTAGTCGTGGGAGGCACACGGCCTACCCACACGGGCATGTATCCTCTGAAATCTAGAAAAGTTTTTAAATTTCTGAGAAGTTCTGTACGTGTTTTGGTTCAGTCCCGACCCCTCTCTAGCATGTGTTTAAGGCCTTATACACCTTAATAAGGGACTAATTGTTCCTTAATAAGGGACTAATTGTTTATGTTTGATGTATTATGATAATGATTGACTATGTTTCGTAATTGGGTTGTAATTAATCCTATTGTCTGGTAATGCCTCTTAACCCTATTCTGGTGATGGTTTCGGGTTAGGGGTGTTACAGGGACATTGATACGGAGGAAGTTCTAATAGGGTCACACATGTCGCATGATGAATGTGGATCCAGTATTTATTTGTTAAGGTCGCACAGGTCGCACGTTGACTGTGGACCAACGGACGGCTTAAAGCCACGTAATCTAAATATGGCTCTATGCCAACCTAAATATGGCTTTGTGCCATCTTGATTATAGCTTTGTGCTAATCATATTTACCCGTGGCTATGTGCCTAACATATATATCGATGACTCTGTGTCGATCATATTTACCCAAGGCTGTGTACCGATTATATTACCGTCGCGGATGGCTATGTGCCAAACATAATACAGTTACTGATGGCTTTGTGCCAATTGTAATACCGCTACTGAAGGCTTAGAGCTATACATATATGCTTTGCAACATTGCTGCAACGTTTGAGTAGTGCCGCTGGTGGTGCTACCTTTGGAGTGTAGGGATGGGTGGGTTGATATTCATATCCCCACAGGAGTGTGGGGTTTGATTTGAGATGGGATGCATCAATATACCATTGCATATCTGTTATGAGATTTGTTATTGGTTTGGGCTAGGCCCAATTGATTCTGTTATGGGTTGTGACCCAAATGATATTGTTGTGGGCTTGGCCTACGTATGCTCTGATCTGTACTATACTGTTACTGTTAAAGGGCTTTGGCCCAGACTACTTCGAGTTCTATTTTTGTATACTGACTGTTACTCTAGCAAGGGATTACACACTGAGTTTTCATAAACTCACCCTGTTTTTAACTGTGCAGGTAATTCCCAAACTTTAGAGCGGTCGGAGTCTGCGAGGACTCTGAGAAGACCACACACCGCTTATGTTTTCTGTTTGATTATCTACTTTGAAATATTTTGATTTGGGTTGTAATAAGGCCTTTTAAAGTTTTCACAATTTAAATTTTAGATTGGTTTTATTTTAATTTATATTTGTTAGAAGTAAATCGCAGTTTTTCAAAATGTTAACTGTTTTAAAACAACACTACGTTTTCGCAACATTTTTTTAATGGTTTTACGACTTTATCTTTTCGTAAATCAATTACTTCCAAAATTAGCTTCCGTAACTGAAAAAAATGTTTTGGGAATAAAACTAACGTAACTGGGATTTTACTTAAGCTTTTAATCAAGAAGGGTTTTCAATGAATACATGGTTTTCGAAAAACACTTCAATGTGACACACCAGATTCGGGCCTAACTTCTAGGCCGGGTTTGGGGTGTTACACTAATGGTTTATTAGCATTCATGTGAGGTAACTTTGAAACAGTTTAATCACACAAATCTAAAAACTATGTAGATAACGGAGCTTGGTCAGAGTTGTTATCCAACCTACAATTTAATCGGGTCAGGATCTAAATTAAGCATGTACATTTCAATTATGTATCCATTAGCCGTCTCCTGGTCAGGATCGCTCAGCTAATTCAGGTACATTTCAATCACATATGAACGAAATATAGACTTGATTTTAATTGAAAACATGATCGACTGAGGCACAAACATTATAAGCATGAATCAAGTAAATATTATTTAATCAAAGCAATCATCCTAACTTAAATAAAAGTAAGCTAACATTATTGTAAAAAAGAACAAAGAACACATAGCAAACATCTTTAGATTCAATTAAAGAAAAGAAAGATTAAACCCAATTCAGAGTGGCTGTCACCCAAGACTCTGACTAACGAGGCTCCTTCGTTCCTTTGCTTTGCTCCTTTGTTGATGGCTCTCCAAGGTGGCCAAACAATGGTTTTTTAAGAGGCTTAATTACTAAAATCTCTATAAAGAGATGATGCTAGTCATGGGAATGTAAAAAGCTAAGAGAAATTAAAGAGACGAGAGAATGAGGAATGATTGAGGGAATGAGAGGGTCTTATTTATAGGTGAAGAGAGGGGGATAGTTTACTAAAAATATTGGATGCTAACCTCTTCTTTATCTCCTCAAATTGTGGCCGACCATGCTTAATGGCTTTTGAATTGATTTTTGCTTGATTTTTAAGCAATTTTGGATGCCACACAACTCAGGACTAAGACTCGGTCAATCGTAATTCTTCGAGCAAATCTCTAATTTCTTCAACATTGCAAGGACCTTGTGTAATTAAACCAAAGAATGGTTTAAATGGACAGCCATGTGTAGCCGAATATTATGTTGACTTGGTCTTCAATTTGGACGGTTTTGTAATCCAGCAAAGCTATTAGACCTATCCAGAATAAATCAACAAGTTAGAGGAGAAAGAATAAAGTTTATCCAATTTAATTAATTAATTAAAACCCTAATAATGAAATATTTTAAAATGAATTATTAAATATAATTTTATATTTTATTATTTAATTTAATCATGCATGGCCCACTTTATGTCTTAAAAAATATAATATATTCAAATTAATATAAAATAAGTCATTTATTGCATGAAAACTATATAATAAAGCATAAAATAACATTTTAATAATTTCTATGTCCTAATTTCATATTTTCACATATTTCATTAATTTATTAAACAATTTACTTAGTTTTAACAACAGATTTAAGTAAAAAGGTGATAAATTACATAGGAAAAATCCTATATATTTTTCCATTTACACACCCTCGAACTTAAATCATTGCTCGTCCCGAGAAATGTTTATGCACAGCAAAAGGTCTTGCTAAGGCAAAATTGCTAATTGTGTAAGAAGCATCAATCTTTGTCTAATAATCATGTATTAATTTCATGCTTATCGATCTTATTTATTAACAAGTAATTCATATGGAAACATTCCTTAAGATTATACTAAGCTTCAAAATATGCCAACATGAATCATAGTTTGCATGTATGGCACAACCATAGATAACATTCTTCATTCAACATAATTTCCTATCAATCAAGCAAACAAGCACAAGGCTTATTTATGATCTTCATATGTTGAACTCAGGACTTCCTCTCCACTAATGTAGGTGACATAATCATCAAATCAATATGTCTTTTTTAAGGTTGTAATGGGGCTCGGTTAAAGGTAAGGATTTTAAGAGATGGGACATTTTGGTTTTAAAAATCTTAACCTTTAATTTTGTCTTGATTTTCTCATAATACAACCTTTTTCTTTAAGTGAACCTTTGAAACACCCCCAAACTTATTTTGAACTCAAGCTCATACATTTTCCCTTTTGGAGACTGAGCAAACTTTTCTTCGCTCTCTTTTTTTTATTTACTTTTTTTTTAGCATGAGCACATACATCTTTATGAAAATTTCCTCAAATGTTGATTCCCAAGACAACTTTAGTTAAGATAGGTGTACAAAATTAGGATATCTTTAAAAATATAGTAATTGACTTATAATGTAGGTTCATTGCAAAAAACAGGCCTTTAAGCTCAACATTACAGTTTCAAGGGTCTAATATCATAGGATTGGCTTGGAAAGGCTCAAACGGTACAAAGGAATAGTGCCTATATCATTTTAGATTTTTATGTCCCCTAGGATTTCGCCTCAAGAAAGTTACTAAGTCAATTCTAAAGATATAAATCTTCATGCATGTCTAATCTCAAAGGAAACTAAGTTTTCATGGCAAACATTACTAAGGCTAAGATCATACAAGTATTCCATTCTTCATGATAACACACTTTCACTTAGATAAAATTATCATTCATACTTGCATACAAACTATCTCAGTAACAAAAAATATCTCTAAAAATTCATTTATTAAAACATACTTATGAAAGAAATGATTGAAACATACATTCATTTATTAAAACACACGTATGAAAGAAATGATTGAAACATACTTGAAAAATTTAAAAGTTTGAGCAATTTATTTGCTTTACCCCCTTAAAAAGAAGCAATGTCCTCTTTGCAAGAATAAAGTAATGAATGAAAAATGAACACCAGGTAGGGTTGTAAAGAAAGAGAGCTGAGTCATTAAGACTGCTTAAATACCAAGTCTTCCCTAATAACCCAATCCTAGACATGTTCATTCTCATTACAGCATCACTTAGTCTTATTCTTTCTAAAGAAGTGTTAAGTTTGTTCATGCTTGCTATGTTTTATTCTGCAGAAATTAAATCCTAATTACGAAAGAAATAAATTCCTAAGGACCTAAAAATAATAAAATAAATAACAACACAAGAATCCCACCTTTTATTTTTCTGACTCATTCCCCTTCTCTTCTTTAACTCCATCTCCACTTGCATAGTCAGTATCTTTCGTCCATGTCTCAAAGATAGCATCTGGGAACCCAGGAACAAAAGTATTAAAGATATTCTTAAAAGTATTTTGAATTGAGTCATCTCTAATTTTTTCATATTTTCAGTAAGTTTGTTGTTGATTGTGTATGAACTTGCATATATCCATCAAAATTGACAACTCCGATTTCCTTGAAGTACTTGCAGAAGTTGGTATGGGAGTTGTATATTCAGGTTCAACAGTTAGCTTAACTGCTTCTTCTGGCTCAACCCTTGGTTCAGAAATGTTCGGTTCCTTATCAGATTCTTCCTCTTCAGTATCTGTATTGACAACTCCGATTTCCTTGAAGTACTTGCAGAAGTCATATGGGAGTTGTATATTCAGGTTCAACAGTTAGCTTAACTGGTTCTTCTTCTGGCTCAACCCTTGGTTCAGGAATGTTCGGTTCCTTATCAGATTCTTCCTCTTCTTGATTCAGAACTAAATTAGCTTCTGCTTTTGGTTCATCTGTTGACTCTCTCAGATCCGGGGTGATTGGCTCTTCTTGCTCACCTTGGTTTAGCTCATGCATCCTCTCTACTAATCTTTCAAGATTATAATTTGTAATGCATCCTTGAACATATCGCTCCTTCATATTTTCTTGTGTTTTAACACAAACCTTTAAGCAAAGTGAGGTGATTAATGATGGGAAATAAGCACTTCCTGCCTTCTTTTTAGCACAATCGTGAATCTCCTTGAGGATAATTTTCCCAACATTAATGGACTTTTCTGTCAAAATTGCATATAACAAAAGCATCCGTTCCATCGAGATGGTGAAACTATGTGGGATAGGCATAATACTGTAGCAAACCAAATAAAACCATGCCTTTGCTATTGGTTTTAAGAATTCTCTTCGACAAGAATGGCTCCCACACTTTATTATAAATCCATTGGTATCCCGGATTTGTCACGACATCAAGCACTTGTTGAAGAAAATCCCAATTGGTATTGTTCATCATAGGATAGTACTCATCTTCTTCAACATCAGGTAAATTAAACAAATCATTGATGGACTTTGAAGTAAGAGGTACCTTTTGCTTTCAAACGATGACTTCAGTAGTATCTTGCATAGTCAAACTAGCATAGAATTCTCGAACTAGTTCATCATCAGGAAGTGAACGAGCATCACAAAATTGTTCCCACTTGAGAGCATTGATTTTCTTTCTAATCGGTATACGAACAACCATCAAATCATTACTCTTCAAGTCAAAACCTTTTTTTGGCATCATAGATTGATGCTTGAAGATTGAATCAAATCTATGTTTCACTTCTTCATCGATCAAAATTAGGTTTTTAGAAGTAGTCTTTGAAGATCTAGTTCTTTTGCGAGACATGGTATCTTTTCCCAAAAATTCAGCAAAGTTTCTGCAAAAGATAGAAAAGAGAAATCGGCAAAGTGGGTAGAACTTGCTACGACAAAAATCTTGCGACTGCAAGGATGGTGCCGTGGCGACAACGGTGTACGATAGCAACGGCGGTGCTTCAGCAATCTCTTTACGGTGGTAATAGGGAATTTCGACAAAAAAAGGAAGAGAACTAGGGTTTCTTTTGGGATTTGAGGTTGACGGCACAAAAAAAAATTAGGGATTTTTAGGGTGTAAGCAAATTATTTTGAGGGATATGAAAATTAGTAGAATGGAGAGGGGTTGATATAGGGAAAAATTAGGGCAACATGTAGCAAAAATTTAGCTACATTAGGGTTACTTGGGCGGCAAGCAATGGGTGTGACGGCAAGGCATGGATTTTTCCCTCCTTTTTGTTGTCTTGGGCCTCAAACTCAAACTGTATCTTACTAAAAAAACTGATTAGTACTTGGGCCAAATTTGATCCCATTTATTAACATAAAAATTTACAATTTAAATAGAACAAGTGAAACTTAAAAATTTTAAATCTTAATTAGAAAATTTCTTCTTAACAAATTAAATTAAATTAATTCCCAGGAAAGGTTGGAGGGGTCACAGCGGTCCCGCTTAAGTTCCAATCTCCTTAGATAGAATTAATAAATGTAATAAGTTAAAAAAAAATAAGTTCAAATTATTGATTTATTTACAAAATGAGTTCATGAAAAATTAAGGGTCTGTTAATTTGAACGAGGATTCAACTCGCTCAACTTCACCATCCTAGTAGTGTTTGAGACGTTGACCATTAACTTTAAACGTACCTTCATAATTTTTGTATAATTCAATAGCTTGATAAGGATAAACTCGGTAGATGGTATAAGGTCCTTTCCATCGGGATTTAAGCTTCCCAGGAAATAACTTTAACCTTGAATTAAACAACAAAACTTTTTGACCTTCTTTAAACTCGCGAGGTTGTATATGACTATCATGCCATCTCTTTGATCTTTCTTTACGCATTTTGGCATTCTCATAGGAAAACAACCTCAACTCTTCCAACTCATCAAGTTGTAACATCCATCTCTTACTGGCTTACTTAAGATCAAAGTTCAACTGCTTCAAAGCCCAGTGAGCTTTATTCTCCAACTCTAATGGCAAATGACAATCCTTTCCAAATACTAACCGATAAGGAGTCATTCCTAACGGTGTCTTAAATGTTGTTTGATAGGCCCATAATGCATCATCGAGCCTTCGAGACCAATCTTTTCTACTAAGGCGTACTACCTTTTCAAGGATACCTTTGATTTCGTGAATCACTCTTTCAACTTGCCCATTAGACTAGGGGTGATAGGCAGTAGCAATCTTGTGCTTCACATCATATTTATCAAGCAACCACTTAAGCCATTTGTTCACAAAATGAGAACCTTCATCACTAATAATAGCTCTTGGTGTCCCAAATTGTGTAAACACATGCTTATGTAAGAATCGCATGACTACCTTAGCATCATTTGTAGGGTATGCTTCAGCTTCAACCCATTTGGATACATAGTCCACAGTAACTAAGATGTATTTGTTCCCATACGAAGAAGGAAATGGGCCTAAGAAGCCAATGCCCCATACGTCGAACAATTCAATCTCTAAAATGTTTATCAAAGGCATCTCATTCCTCCTTTATATATTTTTGGTCCTTTGGCATTTATCACAGTTCTTTACATAAGCATAAGCATCTTTAAATAGTGTAGGCCAAAAGAAACCTGCTTGCAAAATCTTTGCTGCAGTACATGAACCACGAAAGTGTCCCCCACTTGGAGATGAATGGCAATGATACAAGATCTCAACAATCTCGCTTTCAGCTACATACTTTTGGATTATATTATCTGCACATTGATTAAACAAAAACGGTTCCTCCCAAAGATAATACCGACTATCATGAAGGAATTTTTTCCTTTGTTGGTATGTCATTTCTCGAGGAATTATTCCACGTGCAAGATAATTGGCAAAATTAGCAAACCAGTTTATTTCATGAATTCGATTTACCTCAAATAAGTGTTCATCTGGGAAATTCTCGTTGATAGGCATACATGACTGAGTTACCTTATCTTGCTCCAACCTCGATAGATGATTAGCTATTTGATTTTCGACACTTTTTCTGTCTTGGATCTTAAGTTCAAATTCTTGGAGTAAAAGTATCCAACAAATTAGCCTTGGTTTTGCATCTTTCTTCGTGAGCAAGTATTTAATGGCCGCATCATCAGTAAATACTGTAACTTTGGTACCTATAAGATATGAGCGAAATTTTTCAAAAGTAAAAACTATAGCGAAGAGTTCCTTTTCTGTTACCATATAATTGAGTTGGGCTCCCGTTAAAGTTCTACATGCATAGTAAATAGTGTAAAACACTTTGTTTCTTCTTTGACCCATCATAGCTCCAACGACATAGTCACTTGCATCGCACATCAACTCAAAAGGTGAGTTCCAATCAGGTGTAACAATTATTGGGGCTGAGATTAACCGCTTCTTTAAATCTTCAAAAGCTTCCAAACATGCTTTGTTGAAATCAAACACTATATCTTTCTCTAACAACAAACAAAACAGTTTAGAAATTTTTGAGAAATCTTTGATAAACCTTCGGTAAAAATTGGCATGGCCTAAGAAACTTCTGACTCCATTCACATTCATTGGGGCCGGTAATCTTTCAATTACATCCACATTTGCTTTATTGACTTCAATTCCTTTCTTTGAGATCTTATGACCTAAGACAATCCCTTCCTTGACCATAAAATGTCATTTTTCCCAATTAAGGACAAGATTCGTCTCTTTGCATCTCTTCAGTACCTTAGCCAAATTACTCAAACAGATATCATAAGTGTTACCAAAAACAGAAAAATTATCCATGAAAACCTCAACAAAATTTTCAACCATATCAGTAAATATTGCCATCATGCATCGTTGAAAAGTTGCAGGTGCATTGCATAAACCAAAAGGCATTCGCCTAAAAGCAAACGTGTCATATTGACAAGTAAAGGTTGTTTTATATTGGTCCTTTAGGGATACAACTATTTGGTTATAGCCCGAATAGCCAACTAAAAAACAATAGAATTCATTACCTGCCAGTCGATCTAATATTTGATCCATAAAAGGCAACGAAAAATGGCCCTTCTGAGTGGCTCTGTTCAACTTTCTGTAATCAATATAGATTCTCCAACCGGTAATAGTTCTCATTGGTATTAACTCTGTAACACCCCAAACCCGGCCTAGACATTATGCCAGAATCTGGTGTGTCACGTTGATGTGTCTTTCGAAAATTAGACTTGTTGGTAGAAATTCGTTTCTGAGTTGAAATCTCCTTGTTAAAACTCAAATCATCTTAACCATTTACTAACCATTTAAAACTTCTTTACTTTAAAAACATTGTTTGTTGCGGAAGTAATATCCAAAAATGTTGCGAAAACGCGGTGTTTTGAAAACAGTTAATCTTTTTGAAAACCAGCGTTCTATCACTATCAGTTAAGTATCAAATAAATAAAGCCAAACTAACATAACTTAGGTTTAAGAGGCCTTATTACAGAATCAATAGCCCAATAAGAAATTTAAATAAATAAGTCTAAAGCAGAACATCAGCGATCGTGTGGCCACCTCCGAGTCTCTCGAGGCTTCAAATCGTCTAAGGCTGGGGATTCCCTATACAGGTAAAAGAAAAGGTGAGATTACGAAAACTTAGTGTGTAATTCCTTATCAGTTGGTCAGTAACAATATATGCAGTAACAATCTGGGCCTTGGCCCTATTCAGTAACAGTGCAGTGTGGGCCATAGCCCATTTTAGTAACAGTGTTAGTGGGGCCTTAGCCCATAATAGTAACAGATATCAGTCATGCAGTGAACAGTATGTAATATCCTTAATCGATGCAGTAATAGTACAGTATATACAGTATCATTAATCAGTGTAGATATGCAGTTAGAAATCTTACCCAATCCAGCCTCTACACACCATTCCGTCCCGCCAAACACACCATGTAGGGATAAAATCGACCCACCCAGTAGACACACCAAGATTAGCACCGGTTGCGGCACTAAATAGTATTGCAACAAAGCTTCTAGTAAAATAAATGACATGTAGCCATCAGTAGGTCCACAGTCGTCTTGGGCGACCCGTGTAACCTTATCAATATAGTACGCTTCCTCTAAATATAACAACCCATCCCCATGCAATATGTCGTGACATAATATCATACGCGTATGCAAAACGTCATGCTCAATCATAGTCATACATATCATAGAGAAAATCAGTCATACATAACATAAGGCCATAACAGTCATTTCATCTCCTAGGGGTATAACAATCATTTTACCCTATGGGGTATTTTAGTCATTTTATCCTATGGGGGTATTTCGGTCATTTTACCCTATAAGGGTATTTCAGTCATTTTACCCTTTGGGGGTATTTCAGTCATTTTACCCTATAGGGGTATTTCGGTCATTTTACCCCATGGGGGTATTTCGATCATTTTACCCTATAGGGGTATTTCAGTCATTTTACCCTATGGGAGTACTTTGGTGATTTTACCCTAGGGGGTATTTCTGTCATTGATCATTTTACCCTAAGGAGGTATTTTTGCCATTTTACCTTATGGGGTTATTTTTGTCATTTTACCCTATGGGGTATCTCGGTTATTTTACCCTATGGGCGTATTTTGGTCATTCTATCAATTTGGGCCTAAGTACACTTAGGCCCATCAGTAAGCCCACAGTTGTCTTGAGTGACTCGAGCGACCATAACAGTACAGGCAGTGTAAATGGGCCCAAAGCCCATTATGGCCTAAGCCCATGAAATCACTCATGGAGGCCTTTTCCGTTGTATGCCCACGTTTGGTGGGCTCGATTTACCATACGAGTGTTTGCACGCTCAACGCCCAACCTTTCGGCTTTTCAGCTTTTGTCTTTCTACAGTCTAATAAGTGTGTGTGTACACACTTTACCAGCTTTTATGCCTATTACCGTTAGCAGGGTACGGTTACACAATTGTTTTGTGAAATCGTGCTAAGATCCACGAGCACCAAACCTTGTTTGAACGACGGTGACTTTAGTCCTCTAAGACCGCTATTCAAAAATGATCACACGCCCTTGTTGATTTTCTATATTACAATATACATATCTTATTAACCAAGATCGACCATATGTGTGGCCTAAAACCACCAATATTAGCTTAAGGAATAATAGAACATATTCGGCCTAAACCCAAAGTGTAACACCCTAAACTTGACCTAGACGTTATGGCCAGATCTAGCATGTCACATCAAAAGGTCGTCCAAAAGCTATGCATTCGTTAAAAACTTTGTTTCCTTTTTGAAACTCCGAATTTCATTGTTTGTAAAACAAGATTGGCTTAGTGTGTACTTTTGTAAAGATGTTATCATTATCTTTGAAGAAAACTTGTTTATTGTAGAAATCTGACTTAATGAATTGCGGAAAAGTGATATTTTGAAAACGGTTGTTATTGCTTTAAAAATCCGTGATTAACCAATTAACAATTATTAACTAGTAGAATTACCAAATGAAAGTTTAAAAGAAAATCCAATGGCCTTATTACACAAAATGTTAACCTAAAATAATAACATAAAATAAATTAAAACCAAATTTACTAAGTTTCGTAAGAGGCTAATCCGACGTATGCCCACCTCCGAGTCCTCCGCAGCTCCAAATCCTCTAATGCTGAGGATTACCTGCACGGTTAAAAGTAAGGGGTGAGTTACGAGAACTCCGTGTGTAATCCCCTATAACAGTCACTATCTGGGCCTGAGCCCTTACGGTATCAGTCTGGGCCTAAGCCCTATAATCATGATAATGCAAACAATAATGTAGCCCAACCCAATCCAACCATCACACCACCAGTACCAACCAATCGCACCATGTGGGGATCAAGTCAACCCACCCTGCCAAACGCACCAATATTGTAGTCAAGCTGCTAATCACGGTATATGTGGCTAAGCCATTAAAACGATATATGGCATAGCCACTAAAACGATATGTGGCAGAGCCACTTAAAACAGCACTTCCTTCAATCATCAAGCCCAACCCATGCAACATGATATGAAAGCAGTGTATTACAAGTATAAACAGTATAAAAAAATCACATACACAATATTTAACTACCATCAAGGACATAACGGTCATTTCGTCACCTAAGGGTATAATAGTAATTTTCACCCCTTTGGGGGTATTTCGATAATTTACCCATCGAGGGTATTTCGGTAATTTACCCACTAAGGGTATTTCAGTATTTTACCCACTAAGGGTATTTCGGTAACTTTACGCATAGAGGGTATTTCAGTAATTTTGCAAACTGGGGTATTTCGGTAATTTCGCAAACTGGGGTATTTCTGTAATTTTACAAGCTAGGGGTATTTCGGTAATTTTGCAAACTTGTATTTCGGTAATTTTGCAAACCAAGGATATTTTGGTAATTTTGCAACCCAAGGGTATTTCGTAATTTCACAAATTGGGGTACTTCGGTAATTTCACAAATCAGGGGTTTTTCGATAATTTTACAAATAAGGGGTATTTCGGTAATTTCACAAATTAGGGGTATTTTGGTAATTTCACAAATCAGGGGTATGTCGATAATTTTACAAACTGGGGGTACTTCGGTAATTTCACAAACTGAGGGTTTTTCAATAATTTTGTAAACCAAGGCTATTTCAGTAATTTTGTAAACCAAGGTATTCTAAGCAGATATAACGATGCGAATGGGCCTATAGCCCATTCTCAACCCAAATGGGCCCACACGCTCATGTGGCCCATTTAGCCCAAATCTAGCCTCAGATATGAGATTCACATAGACCAGTTCACTATCTATTACACAATCATACAATTTATTCATATGGGCCCACGGGCCCATTGGGCCTACTGAGCCAAAACAACATCAACCCACAAGAATACTCATGGTGGCCTCAACTATCGCGTCGAAGCTCCCACACGTGCGTTTGCACACTCGTATGGCTACCATTGCCGTGTGACCGGTATTTCGACATTTGCCACTCTACAGCTAGAGTAGGGCGAAATACACACCTGATGGAATCTGGAGCTGATCCGTGCTCCGAACACTCTTATGCCGAAACGCCAACCAAGGTATGCTTACTCTCCTCACAAATTGCTCTACTTAAAGCCAGCGTCTCACCTTCCCTCTTGCTAGTTTCCCGATGTAGGATCCCTCCTTCAGCAGAGTTTAATTCCAACACAAACTCTGGCCGTCCCAACTTAGCAAAATAAATATCCCTTTTTGCTTGTGATGGGATTTGAACTCAGGCTCCCCTGTAACTTAATCCACGCTGCTAGCCGCTAGCCACTAGGCCACAAGCTCCTCTTGTGTCTAAAATCATGCACAACTAAATATAAGTCTATGGGCCAACGTCTAAGTTCACTTAAAAATAAATCAAAATGAAATGCAAGCGCCAAGACTTGAACCTTGGACCCCTTGCTTCCTTGTGTGGCGTCATTCCCTTGTCTCCTATGTGGCATCATTCACCTAAAATCAAAAATTTTCCTAAGCCCAGGTTTGATCCCGGGACTTCATAGAAGCCCCCTAACCTTCTAAAATCACTCACCTAATAGGTCCAACATGCATTAGAGCCTTTCTCTTGTTCTCAAAAATTGTAAACGCTCCCATGGCCAAGTCCCAATAAGCCCAATTCTACTAGGCCCAAATTCGGGTCGTTACACAAAGGAAAATAAGGTAATGTATTTACCTTAATTGAGTAATAGAAGAAAAGGGTTTTGATTGCCTAAGTAACACTTGCACTCCTTCACTTCTCGAGAAAACTTAGAACCCAATGAACCTCCAATTGTGAGGAAGGGACAGAACTGCAATCAACGAACATAAAAAGAAGTCACATTCGGCTTTTCAAAAAAATAAAAGAGAACATAATTGTAGACATAAAGAATGATTAGGGAAACAGAAAAGGGAAAATATGAGTGCCTACCGGTTTGTTACCACTCTTGAAGAACCGAAATCACAACACCAATAGGAAAAAATAAGGGAGACAATCGACCTAAGTTGAGGGGTATGGAATTCGACCTAGTATCCAATATGGAAGAACGAAGGATCAACGTTCAGAGAATGGCTGGATAGTTTGGAAGAGGGAAGAAAAGATGAGAGAAAAGGAAATGGAGAGGAAAAGGAAAGCAGAGAATCAGCCACCACAAATATTAGCAAGGAAAGGAATTCTGTAACACCCTAAATTAGGGGTTGTTTGTAATTTAATTAATTTCCCATGTGTGTGCTTGAAGAATTAAATACTAGGATCATTTGGCATGTTTTAGGGTCTAGAAATAACCCCGAGCTAGGCCTGACTTAGAACTAAAATTTCTTTCTAAGTGTTTTAAAGAAGGGAGCTAGGTGAGTTAGGGGTTAAGTAAAATTTCGGGTGAAGCTTAGCACAAAGAACTCATTGGCAAAGTGGCTTTCATACGCCACTTAGGAGTTGGAGGTGAAGATGGGCGCAGGTTCGAATGGCTAAAGCAGCTGCTTTTATGCGTTTTATTTTTATATATATGTGATGGGCTTAAGTAGGAAGGCTTTAAAATTAAAGGATGGGGTTTTATGACATGAAAGTCAATTGGGAAGAGTGGCAGGGGCGTTTAAGAGGTCATGCAGATTGCCTCCACCAGTCCCGTGTTCGAACCAAATATACAAAGCAGTTAGCTTGTTTTTTTTTTTTTTTTTCATGCTGGCGCCAAGAGAGAAGATGGAAATTGGACGGCACATGGGCAATTGGAAGATAAGGATAGCTTAAGCATTTTTTTTTTGAGTTAGAATTCGGCTGGAGTGGGGGATAAATACTAGTTTATTTTATTTTTATTTTGAAGAGGTGATAAAAAAATAGATGAGGAGATAATTGATGTGTTTTTTTAATTATCTTTGAATAGGTGTCAAGAGATAGAATAGGAGTTGTATTTGAGAGTTGATAAAAAGATAGAAGTGGCCGAATTTTGGAGTCTTCAAGAGGGGAAGTGCCGAATGTTCTTAGGCATTTTTGGTGCATATTTGGTCAGCTTTAGTCTAGTGCACCTAGCCGAATTTTCAAGGTGAGTTCTCTCATTTTTCTTCCTTGAAACCAAAAACCCCAAGCAACTTTTACCTTGCCGAAATTTTCTTTATTCTATCTTAATTTTCATTGGTAGCCGAATGCTCTTTGGGTTCTCAAGCTTTTATTTCTTTTGCTTCTTCTTCTTGACCTATTGGCCGAACCATATACCCTCTATTTCTCTCTTGTTCTTTTTCATTTATGCTAAGCCGAAACTAGTTACTTTCTTTTTTCTCATACTTTCATTTTCTTCCTTTCTTAAAATCTTGTTGCCGAAACCTTCCCTCTCCTATTAGACTCTTGTGGCCGAATAACTCTTGTGGCCGAATACTAAGAGTGGAGTAGAATCTCTTTGGGTTTCTTTTCAATCGGTGTGAAAAGGTAAGTGCTTATAGCCGAATGGCTATTTCTTCTTCTCTCTTGGTTCTCTATCGACTTGGATATATAGAAAAGCCGAAATATACTGATGGTTGGCTAATCAGTGTTGAAACTGATTTTTATCTAGGTACTCCAGGATTTTGGAAACAGTCACGTGAAGCCTCCATTTGTTAGCAATCAGTCTTGGGAAGTAAAGCAAATTCGCGTACTGCGTGCTGTAGTTAGTACTCAAGGCGATTAGGAGCAAGGAAAGCTAGGGTGGCCGATTGACTCATTGAGATATAGAGCTTTCGTTAACAACAGGAGTGTACATACACACTTTATAACTATTTAATGTGCTAAAGGTTATGTGTATGCTTAATCGGATTGTGTAGATTCGGATTTAATACCATAATAGTAGAAGCAAGGATTCAGGTAAGACCTTGTCATTATGACTTTCTTTATGATGCTTTTGGGAAGCATGGCATATTTAGTATATGTGGTTATGGCTAATGGTAAACTCCATGTATGTTGCTAAATGAACATGTTGGCATGATTTCTATTAAATGCATATCCTTGAGTGATGTTGGTTAAATGAGTGGAGGGGGAAGTGATATTTGTGTCGACGGACACTAGTGGTTTGGTACCACATTTCGTGACTTCGGTCACCAGAGGTTTGGCACCTTCAGAGGTTTGGCACCTCATAGCGTCTCGTCCCAGTGGCTTAGTACCACAGTGGGTTGGCCCCACAGTTTATATTATGGGATTGACGCCAGTGATTTGGTATCACACGTGGGTTGGCCCCACCAGTGGTTTGGCACCACAATATGATGGATATCGTGACTTTAAGTCACCAGCGGTTTGGCACTACCAGTGGTTTGGTACCACACGGGGTAGAGAAAGGCGTTTGGATGGCTAGGATGGGTGCATGTTAA
This sequence comes from Gossypium bickii, assembly GCA_025503065.1. Lineage (NCBI taxonomy): Eukaryota > Viridiplantae > Streptophyta > Magnoliopsida > Malvales > Malvaceae > Gossypium > Gossypium bickii. The sequence continues at coordinate 90,672,863 of CP106711.1, forward strand.
ACTTAGTGCATGATTATTCATTATAAATTGTGTATGATGTGGCATTAAACTGGGGGAAGGGTTACACATTGAGTCTTGGTGACTCACCTTCTCCTTTAACATTTTTTAGGTGACACGTAGATCGCGGATGAGGAGCCGGATGGACTCGAGGTGGCCATGCAGTGACAATGTGAACTAAATGAACTTTGAGTTGTTTTTGTTTTATTTTGGATTTATTTGTTTAAGTTGTAATAAGGCCTCCTAAGATTGCATTTTTATTATTTCACATGTTTGGATAATTTATTTAAACCATTTAATGACTTTAAAGTGATTACAAACGCAAAATGTTTTATTGTGCCATCGGGTACATTTGTATTCTGTAACAACTTGATTTGATATATTTTTAAAACAACACTAAGTAATGTTTTCTTCATACACCTAAATGTTTTTGACAAGATAATTAAAAATGAGGTGTTTTCACTAAAAATTAAATCGGTTAAAGAGATTTTACAAAGAGTTTTCCTCTGTAACATACCAAATTCGGTCGTAATGTTTGGGCCGGGTTTGGGGTGTTACAAATTCCATTCTAACCAAACAATAGTATTCGGACTAAAAGAGTATTATGGAAAGAGAAGAAAATTGAGTAAACGGAGAGAGCAGAAAAGAGAGAAAACAAATCGCTAAACAAGGTATTGAAGGAACAAGTAAAACTGAAGGCCAAAACCCCTAACAGTAGTTGGTATAGTAACAAAAGGCAACAAAGTATGATGGAAAATCAAAATGGAGTGAACACCAAATCCTAAAATGTTTTCTTCAGTTGCCACACTCCCCATAGGGCACAACTCTTTTCCCCAAACCAATATTCCTTGATTTTCTCTACAATTTCCTCCTAAAAATCCTCCTTTATCTTCTCCTTGATTTTCTCCATATAAGACTTATTCAAAATCCACCTTGCAGAGTTTCAGTCAAACTCTACTACTCATACAGCGAGAATGTAACATAAATACTCCTCTGCGCATCATAAGACTCGAACTTGAGCTCCCTTGTAGCCTTAAACACTCGACTACCACTGGACTACAAGCTCAACTTGTGTCATAATTCTGCCATAATTTCTTTTAAAGCCTACGTGCTAACACCAAGGTTCACTTAAGAGAAAACCAAAGTTTTACAAAAAGCCAGGGCTTGAACCCAGGACTTCTCAGACACTCCCAAACACTCCTAAATCACTTAACCGTTAAAGCAAGCAATCAATTGTGTCATTTTCTTGCACACATAAACTTTTATGTGTTCCCATGCTTAAGACCTATTTCCTTCTAGACCCAAATTTGGGCCGTTACAAACTCGTTACGCTCAACAATCGTGATTCCACCTTTCTTTGGCACACACTGCACCGAACTTACCCACGAACTATCTGAAATAGGATAGATGGTTCCTGCATCTAACCATTTGATCGCTTTTTTTTCTCACAACTTCTTTCATAATAGGATTGAGCCTCCTTTTCCCATCAAATCGAGCTCTTTCACCTTCTTCTAAAATGATTTTATGCATGCAAAAATAATGGCTTATACCTCAAATATTAGCTATGGTTCAACCAATTGCTTTCTTAAATTTCTTTAGAACATCAATTAGTTTCTCCTATTGATCTTTTGTCAGTTCTATTGAAATAATCACAGGCAAAGTAGAACAGTCACCTAAGTAAATGTATTTCAAATGGGAACGAAGTACCTTTAGTTCGAGTTTAGGTGGTTCTTCAATTGACAACTTGAGTTGCATAAATTCTCTAACTTCCAACTCCAATGGTTCAAACTGTGTGGATTGAATAAAATTTCTCGGATTGGCTTCCATCAAAGCCATGTTTTCTTCACCTTCTTCATCCTCCAAAGGGTCAATATCTAAGTCTTTCTTCAATGGATCTTCTTCAAAATTGCTTTTCATAGAAACCAAGTTTTCTATCTCTTCCACAACTGAACACTCTTCTACCAGATCGGGAAATTTCATCGCTTTAAGAATGTTAAAGGTTACCTGATCGTCTTGAACTCGCATGGTGAGTTCACCTTTCTACACATCAATTAACGTTCTTCTCGTGGCTAAGAAAGGTCTCCCAAGGATGATCGACACTTCCTTTTCTGCTTCAAAACTAAGACAATAAAATTAGTAGGAAAAATAAATTTATCGACTCTTACCAAAACATCCTCGATCTTTCCTTTGGGATATGCTAAAGATTGATCCGCTAGCTGAAGCATCACAGTTGTAGGTCTTACTTCACCTATCCCTAACATCTTGAAAATAGACTTTGGCATCAAGTTGATACTCGCTCCTAAGTCACAGAAAGCTTTACCACAGTAAGATTCACCAATGTTATAGGGTATAGTAAAGCTTCCTAGATCTTTCAATTTCAGTGGAAATTTGTTCTATAGGAATGCACTACACTCCTTTGTCAAGGCAACAGTCTCGTACTTACTCAGCCATTTCTTCTTGAAAAGCATATCCTTCATAAAATTCACATAATTCGGCATTTGTTTTAAAGCCTACACCAACTGAATATTAATGTGTAACTACTTCAGAACATCTAAAAACTTCTTGAATTGCACCTCATGTTTCTGCTTGTGTTGCTGCAATCTTTGCGGATATGGAGGTGATGGAACTTGCGGTTGAACCAGACAACTTTTCTGAGTAGGTAAATCTGCATCCAAAGAAGATGTTAAAATATCTGAATTCACTAAGTCAGGCTTTACCTTGTCAAACTTCACAGATTCTGATTCCTTTGGTGTAGGAATTTCAACAATTGGTTGATTCTTCTCAACGGGCTTATCTTTAACATTAATCAATCGAGGTTCCAGAATTTTACCACTTCACAATGCCACTTCCTTGATATGTTTTTTACCCAAATTTCTTGGATTCTCAGTATCACTCAGCAAGGTTCCTTGTGGTCTATTACGAAGCTCTGTAGCTAACTGGCCCAAGTGGTTTTTCCAAATTTTTCAGTGTTGCTGCTTGGCTTTGGACCAAAGCGTCATTGTTTTCCATGTACACTTTTAACAAGTTCTCCAAACTATTTGATGCCTTAGCTTGAGGTGGTTTTGGAGCTTGCTGATTAAACCCTTGAGATTGGTTGGGTCTTTGCTACAATAAGTTGTTGTTCGGTCCATTTCCTTGGTTGCTCCAAGAAAAGTTAGGATGAATACGCCATGAAATATTGTAGAAGTTGGACTAGGGTCCTTGTCCACTCCTATTTTGATATTGGTTCCCCACATAGTACACTGACTCGAGATTTGATGGACAACTCTAAAAAGAATGACCTTCCCCACAGTACACACAGGAAACTACTTCAAACGGACTTGGTGGCTGAGTTGTAAAATTATTAGCATTATTAGCAATAAACTGTTTTAACATAGAGGAAATAGACGATACCTGAGCTGATAACGAAGTGAGGGCATCAACTTCATGAACTCTGGCTACACGTCTTCCTGAAGCTGTTCGATTTGTTGGCCATTGATAGTTATTACTCGCGATCCTCTCGATGATCTCATAAGTCTCATTATAAGACTTAGAAAAAATTACACCATTCGCAGAAGCATCTACCATCAATCTTGTATGTGCATTGAGACCATTATAAAATGTCTCCAACTGGATACAATGAGGAATCCCATGATGAGGACACTTACGAATTAACTCCTTGAATCACTCCCAAGCCTCATACAAAGACTCGTCATCCAATTGTTGGAAAGTTGTGATCTCATTCCTCAACTTAATGTTTTTTCTAGGTGGGAAATACTTAACCGAAAATCTCTGCTAATTCTTGCCATGTAGATATGGAACTTTTTGGCAATGAATTGAGCCATGCTCATGCTCGATCTCACAACAGGTACGAAAACAACTTCAACCTCATTGCGTCTTCAATCACACTGGCTACCTTAAATGAATCACACACCTCCGTAAACAATCGAAGGTGGAGATGTGGATCTTCTGTGGGCATACCACTAAATTGGCCCACCATTTGTAGCATTTGAAACATTACTGGTTTCAATTCAAATTGAGTTGCCTTAATATCTAGCCTTCTAATTCCTGGATTTAACTCACTGAAAAGTGGCACAGCATATTGTCTAATGCATCGATCCCAATCATCGGCAATGAGGATGGGATTTCATACATGATCGGCTTCATTATCTTGTCTTGATTCTAATTTCCAAGTTCCATCTTGACTTGTCTTTTAGCTGTTCATTCACATCTTCTTTGTCTGAAAGTTCACTCAATTTTTAGGGTCTACAGGGAGTAAATCGATAATTCGATCTATGCTCATAAACTCCTGAAAAGAAAATCAAAAAATTAAAAAGAATAAGTTAGTAATGTTAGAAATAAATCAAATTGAAAATAAATAATTTCACGAAAGAAATGACTATGGCAACAGTTGACAATCCCCGGTAACGGCGCCAAAAACTTGTAATGCGTAGGTATGTGCAAGTGTACACAGTCGTTATCAAGTAATAAGTAAGCATCGAGTTATTGTCTCCACAGGGATTGTATTTGTGCTAAGTCGCTTAATTTGTAAAATTATATTAACAATTTGGTAAATAAAAACACAATATAGTTGAGAATTGGTGATTAAAATATATTAAACTAAATGCAATGATCCCTAATGCAAATTATCCTAAATATGCAAACTATATGAATGAAATAGATTTTAATAAAATTAAACACAATTTGCAACAATTATAACATAAATAAACTACGACAATTACATTAATTAAACTCAATTTATTATCAACATGCTTAATAACATTCGGAAAAACATTCCATGGCAACTCGATCTTTCATGAGTTTGGAAACCACATTAGGTCCTTTCGGAATCCTTTACTTAGTAAGTACACATTTTATTGATCCTTATTTACTAAGGGTTTATTAGAATTCGTGTGAGGTAACAGGGATGTGTCAGGTTTGAAACAATTTAATCATACAAATCTAAAAACTATGTAGATAACAGAGCTTGGTCAGAATTGTTTTGCAACCTACAATTTAATCGGGTCAGGATCTAAATTGAGCATGCACATTTCAATTATGTGTCCATTAGCCCTCGTCTGGTCAGGATTGCTCAACTAATTCAGGTGCATTTCAATCACGTATGAACGAAATATAGACTTGATTTTAATTGAAAACATAATCAATTGAGGCACAAACATTATAAGCATGAATCAAATAAATATTTTTTTAATCAAAGCAATCATCCCAGCTTAAATAAAATTAAGCTAACATTGTTGTAAACAAGAACAAAGAACATATAGCAAACATCTTTAGATTAAATTAAAGAAAACAAAGATTAAACCCAATTCAGAGTGGCTGTCACCCAAGACTCTGACTGACGAGGCTCCTTCGTTCCTTTGCTTTGCTCCTTTGCAGATGGCTCTCCAAGGTGGCTGACCAAGTGTTCTTTAAGAGGCTTAATTGCTAAAAGCTCTATGAAGAGATGATTCTAGGCGTGGGAATGGAAAAGGCTAAGAGAATTTGTAGAGATGAGAGAATGATGAATGATGAGAATGAATGAAAATGATTGAGGGATGATGAATGATGGAATGAAAGGGTCTTATTTATAGGTGAGGAAAGGGGGATAGTTTAATAAAAATAGTGGATGTTAACCTCTTCAAATCTCCTCAAATTGTGGCCGACCATGCTTAGTGGCTTTTGACTTGATTTTTTCTTGATTTTTAAGCAATTTTGGATGCCACACAACTCAGGACTGAGACTCGGTCAATCGTAAATCTTTGGGCAAATCTCTAATTTCTTCAACACTGCAAGGACCTTGTGTAATTAAACCAAAGAATGATTTAAATGGACAACCGTGTGTAGCCGAATATTGGGTTGACTTGGTCTCCAATTTGGATGGTTTTGTAATCCAGCAAAGCTATCAGACCTGTCCAGAATAAATCAACAAGTTAAAGGACCAAAGAATAAAATTTATCCAATTTAATTAATTAATTAAAACCCAAATTATTAATGAAATATTTTAAAATGAATTATTAAATATAATTTTATATTTTATTATTTAATTTAATCATGCATGGCCCACTTTATGTCTTAAAAAAAATAATATGTTCAAATTAATATAAAATAAGATATTTATTGCATGAAAACTATATAATAAAGCATAAAATCACATTTTAATAATTTCTATGTCCTAATTTCATATTTTCACATATTTCATTTATTTATTAAACAATTACTTAGTTTTAACAATGAATTTATGTAAAAAGGTGATAAATTACATAGGAAAAATCCTATATATTTTTCTGTTTACAACAGGACCGAGAATTGCTCCACACTAAAAGTTTCCATAGAGGAAGCAGTTTGAAATTTCGAGCTCATAGATTACGTGAATTAGAGCGGTTGTAGCAAGGTTAGAGCTCACGCAGTGACCCTAAGAGCAAGCAAAAAGTTCAAGGCACCATTCATGTGACTGTAGGCACGGTTGATGATTGGGCAGGTTCCAACACAAAAAGAAGGGCACACATGAGAAGTGTGATGTCAGTTAGTGCTCTCTAGAGGCCACGCTGATAGGAAAAATGGAGTGTCAAGTTTGGCGGCGATGAAAAACTAATTCGCGATGAGGATGGAAACAACCTGATGGTGGTCTCAACAACAATAACTAGTTTGGAGGTTAAGACGGTAGTTATTGACAGCAGAAGTGTAACACCACTTACCCGTATTCGACACTAGAGCAGGGTACGAGGCATTACTGGACATAAACACAAGTAAACATACATTTCCAAGTCATAAATTTCCATCCAAATTAAAAATTTTCACACACCTTCATATTGTCCCTAAAACGAGCCTACGAGGCCCAAAACATACTTTAGAAGTGGTTTGAGACTAAATCGAGCACTCAGGGAGTTTTTATAAAACTTAGAAAAATTTTGCTAGAAGCAGGGCTTACACGCCCGTGTGGTCCAAGGGACACACCCGTGTGACCCTGGACAAGTCTGTGCTTCTGCCATGTTCGATTTAGGGGTGCTCTCTAACTTGTGCCTCACCGCCATGCCACACACCCATGTGCTATGCCGTGTAGCACACACGGCTGAGACATACGCCCGTGTCTCTGCCCGTGTGCTCAATTCTGGACACTCTATTTTTCAAAATTAAGGTGCAGGGGACACACGGCCAGAACACATGCTCGTGTGGCAGACCGTGTGTCACACACGGCCTAGACACACACCAGTGTGTCTACCTGTATGGAAAAAAATAAGGCTATTTACCAAGCCATTTTGCCACCCTCACTTGCACACATCTACACAACATCACTTGGCACAAATTCAGGCATATAAATGCAACCAAACAACCACAACAAAACAATAAAATGTCATTCTTATACCATAATTTGTCATGCTTATAACATCGTACTTAGCCCGTTAAAACATACTAATTTCACATTCACAAGAGGGCATTAGCATATGAATAAACTTATGATCAACATAAGCCATCATTCATGGCTACATATATAAGATGAAGCATTAGCAATTACAAGCTAACACATACGGCCAAATTAATAATGACACACATAACAAATTGACATAGTCCCCATAAATGCCATAGACTTAAAATACTTGAATTCACTTATACCCAAAATGATAGCTTGGTAGTGTGATAGGATCTCTGGTGATCTCCAACCCGAGCTAGCTTAATAACCCTATTAGAAAGGAAGGGGGTAAGCTATGTATATAGCTTAGTAAGTTCATATGTAAATAATAAGCAACCTCAACCATACATATATCATACTATCAACATAATGTAAATCCATACGAATGTCATTTAAGTCTCATAAGTATAACTTACTCAATCACATCTTACCAAGTGTTTATCATGTTCAACAATATGAACACAAATTTTGTAAACTACCATAATCTCATGTTTATAATTTTATTTCGTCACAATGTTTGCTCTATCAAATTATAAGCATAATTTGACATATTCTGGCATTAGCCCAACAACCGTAATCTTTCTATTGTAACATATTACAACAATTATCAAATCATTTCAAACCACATAATAAACATGCATATTAATTATGAGTATTTACATTTCAAGCATATATTTTAATATCACTCAATTTCCTAAACTCTTATCTTCACATACTTTCATAACCATTTTAATTGGCAATTATGCCAATCTTTCCTTTTCCACATATCCTGACAAATCAAAATTGCATGAATATAACATGCTATATCTTAACTCAATTTGGCTCGAAAGCCAAGCACATAATCATCAATAGAATTTATCATGTATTTCATACATCACAAGTATAGACCAATAATCACAATGTTTTCATAAAATCATTCTCGTGGAAATCATGAACTCACAATTTCATGAAGTCAATGTATATAAACTTTACGTACGTACTTGTACCAATTCGTAATATTTACATACTCTCTCTTCTTTGACATAACCGTTGAATTTCCCATTGAAACACTCGAAATACTGAAGGATACTCAGGAATCTACTGTACAAATGCCATATCCCAGATATGGTCTTACACGAATGTCTCATATTGATTCCATATCCCAGATATCATCTTCCACGTAATCTCAGTAACCCTAATGCCATGACATTTATATCCTATCTATTCCAAAGGTTCAACCGGGACTTTCGCTGTACCGAATCTTTGTTGGTCATTTTCGTAGTATCATACTCAACATTCACATTTCGTTTCAATAATATAACATTTACCATAATTATATCAATTAAACATTTATACACATATAATTTAATACTTATTAAACATACGAACTTACCTCGACATAGAAATAGCGAAAAGGACTAAATCGTCAAATACTCGTTTTTCCCCCGTTCTAACTCCAAACCTCGTTTTTCTTGATCTATAATATCACATCTAACTTATTTGTTATTCACATTATTCAATTCAGTCCAAAAATCTTATAATGGCAAAATTACATTTTGCCCCTAAACTTTTGACATTTTACAATTTAGTCCCTAGGCTCGTAAAATGAATTTCATTCAATTTCTTCAAAGCCCAAGCTTAGCCGAGCCAATTTCATGCTCATAACAGCCCACAATTTTCATTTAATCACACTTTTACTACTCATTTTATAACTTTTACAAATTAGTCCTTTTAGGTATTTTCATCGAAAATCACTTAGCAAAAGTCATTTAACAAATCATAAACATGCATTTTCTACCATCAAACATCAAAATACACTTTTAGACTTTGATTATGTCTTAAATTAGTGGTAGAAATAGATAGATCATGTTACAAGGATTTGAAAAACGTAACAATCATTAAAAACGGGGCTAGAACGGACTTACAATTGAGCTTGGAAGCTTGAAAAACCCTAGCCATGGTTTCTCCATGTACGTTTCGGCCATGGGGTAGAAGATGGATAAATTTTGGCTTGATTTTTTTCTTTTTAATTCATTTTAATTACCAAATTACTAAAAATCCCTTAATGAAAAACTTTGTAAACATGCCTAACCATGTCCATTTTTATCCACCAACTTAACCAATGGTTTAATTACCATTTAAGGACCTCCGATTTAAAATTCCATAGCAATTAGACACCTCTAGCATGTAGAACTCAACTTTTACACTTTTTACAATTTAGTCCTTTTGACTAAATTGAGTGCCCAAACATCAAAATTTTCGAACGAAATTTTCACGAAATCATTTTTTAAAATTGTAGACCATAAAAATATAATAAAAATAAATATTACTGCGTTAGATTTGTGGTCCCGAAACCATTGTTCCGACTAGACCCAAAATTGGGTTGTTATAATTTCCCCCTCTAGGGATTTTTGTCCCCGAAAATTTTACCAAAAAAGAGATTAGGGTAACATTCTCGTAATATCCTCTACCTCATCGAAGAGTCCTCCTCAAGGGAAATACTTCCAAAAGCACTGTGTCATTGATCTAGAATCCAATATCTTAAATCATCAAATCTGTATACTACATATGTCAGTCTGAAGTTGCTTTCAACTTTCATGAATCACTTTCACCCTTTTCCTCAGAATCACAAATTAATTCCACCTCATATATATCTCTTTCCAATCACTTTTGAACTCTGGAACACAGTGTCAGAGCATATCATCAAAGCTCTGAATTACTCTCTCAGGCTTACCATCAACCTAAAGATGAATTACATTGCCAGATGCAATTGCGTACTCAGATTATATTCCCGATCATCAGAACATCTTCAAATAACTGTATATTTATTACTCCCTGAATGAACAAACGAGCTACTACTGAGTCTCATACAACATTTTCTGTATAAGCTCTGGATAATTCATTGCACGAATTCTATCTCGGAGTAATAATAATAGAAATCAGAATCAAAAGTTGTCTCACATTGTACTCGTTTAGTTTACCACTCACTGTCACATTCCTGAGATTCTCAATCTGGCAAAGAAAACATCGCTTTAGCTTCTAATTTAGCTAGATTTAGATCTTCATTAAATAAGATTAATCATGTATCCAATACTCACAAAATGAACAAACGCTTTCCATTCAAGCATCCGCAACTATATCTACTTTCTCAAAGGTTAATCGTTAATTATTCACAAGCTTTCAATAGTTCAAGCCATCAATATTGTCTTAATTTGCAGATTTTTCTATACATTAGATACTTTATACTCTTGGAATTAATGAGCATATGACATTTTTTCGTCGAACCAACGATGTCATCAATTTCTTAACACAAACATACTAGCGACCGACTCTAAGTCACTCGTTGGACAATTCTTTTAATGAGACTTTAATCGTCTGATAGCATAAACAGTCACTTTACATTCTAGTATTAAAATTCATTCCAATCCATTCGATAGTGCATCACTGAAAAATCACAAATTCTTTACTCAATTTAATTTGAACCTGGAATCAGTTCTTCGATTAACAATACCTTCAACCATTTTCAACTTTGCTAACACTCAACAAACCATTCAAACTTTCACAAATGTGATAACTTTATCCATCAGAATAACTTTAACTCATAATAACATCTTTCAATTAGGAATAATCCAATAGATATATGTTTCCGTATCATGTCTTCTGAAAATGAATTCTTCATTCAAACAGTTCATCTATTTACCCATGGATATACGAAATTCATTTTCATTCCTGAAGATAAACTTAAATGTATATAACTCAAATTACCTTTCAACTGACCAACTCGCTCAGATAAAACAACTGAGTCGATCTCAACTACCAAATAATATTATATCAAATATTCCCTTCATTATGTTGTTAAAACAACTCAAACATACAATCTTTCAAAATTTCCTCACAAGCTAGTCAAAATATCTTTACAATCATATTAGCTCAAGAAAACAAATATCTTGATTAAACTCATTAACCTTAATCAAACTTACCTGAGAAAAGAAAACCATCATGAGCTTCAGCTTCCACTATCTATACTTTTGCCGATGTTAATTCCTTTCACAAAAATTAGAGAAATCCTAATACCATAATCACCACGTTGTTATGATCAAACCAGAAATACAACCATGATAGACATAGTTATCACAACCAAAGAGCACACTTTAAAGATAAGCCATGATTGATAATTTACGAAATAAAGATGATAAGAAAACTGAGATAAATAAATCCAAGATGCGATACTAATCGCTGTGATCAGAGTCTTAAAATTTATAAAGAGAATGATCGAACCTAGAAACTAACTCTAACAACGATTAAAAGCAAGTGTACCTATCGAACAGTAGTATAGCTTAGGCAAGACCGAATTATCGAACCCAAAGGAACTAAAAGTATTAATACTAACTTTCTTTTTATTATTTAGCCTTAGAAATGAAGTGGAGTTATTTTAATCTAAATTAATGACGACTAAGCTAAGGACAAAGACAAAAAGAACGAATTGGGAAATAACTTGAAGAAAAACTCAATTGATCATGACAATACCCTTAGGAAGAATTCACCTAGACTTCACTTGTTAACTAACCCTGAATCATATGATTTATTTACTTAGCTTGATCCGTAGGACTCCTTAACGTATATTAAACCCTCTCTCAAGGCGAATAACGTCTAACCCTAGGTTAATTAGTGGAACTTTCATTCTCTTATAATAACCTCCTAGAATAGCAGTAAATCGATCTATGGATTCCCATATTAGGTTTCACCCTAATCTGGCAAAATCTCGTAATCCTATCTCTAGGCGTTTAATCAACTCCGCTTAATTATGCTAGGTCTAATCTTAAGCAGGGTCTATTCCTCCTCCACCTAAGCACATTAGATTTGGATTAAGCATGCATAATTCAGAACAAACTAAGTATTTATCATATAATTCAAAAGTCAAATAATAAGATTCATCTAGTGTTCATCCCCTTCAGGTATCTGAGGGGTTTAGTTCATAACTAAATAAGAAAACATCTCAAGAGAAAAGATAAAACAAAACATAAGAAATCCCTAAAACTCCCTGAAGAAAGTGAAGGAGAATTCTGCCGTCTTGAGTATAATTTCGGCTTCTTGGGATGGATCAACTAGCTAACTTCGAGTGATTCCCACAATCCTGACCTTTCCGGCTCGGCTCCTTGGCCTAGCTCGATGCCCCCTCAATGGTGGCACTTAGGGGTTATATATAGGCTCTTTGGAATGCGATTCTTTCTCCCTAAGTATCCTTTTCCGAGTGAAACTACTCGTTCTAGCGACAGGGGCACAGCCATGGCACACGCCCGTGTGGCTCGACTTCAAGCCATGTTCGGATTTCTCATTTGAGGCACGGCCGTGTAAGTCGAGGGTCTGGCCGTGCTCTAGGTGATCGGCGAGGCACGGCCGTGTTGGATTTGGGCCAGGCCGTCTCAATTCTGTGCTAAGGCCCATTTACTCTGTTTTGGGCCCGTTTTATGTTCTTTTCATCCTCGGGTGCTTTCCTGGGTATAAGACATGAAAAGAAAGGATTAAGAGCACCTTTTTACATAAATCAAGGGATAAATCATCCAAAAGCATACTAAATGTGCGCTTAAAATATGTTATAATTACGGTTTATCAAATATCCCCACACTTAAGCTTTTGCTTGTCCTCAAGCAAAATTCTCATCTTACAATTAAAACGAACTTTCCATGATCCATAATTCCTATCAACAATGCCTTATCATAATTCATAGATAATTTATACATGGATAATTCAATGCAAAGAGTCCTAAAGATTCAAACAAGATAAGTCATACATTTATAGCACGAAAACATAAGTGCTTCCCTTCATCTAAATAGTTACCTTTAATTCAAAATCTACAAGGATTGTCATCCTCACAAAAGATTCACTCAAATCATTCAAAAAGTGTTTAAGGTTCAAAATTAAGCACTCAATAAGTCGACTATGAAAAGTTAACCCCATAGACTTGCCTAGAAATCAAATCTCCACCAATGTAAAATAAGATGATAAACAGATCAAAACGTCTTTAACAGGGTTGTAATGGGGCTAGGGTTAAAGGTGTGGATAAAAGCTGAATTAGAAGGTTAGAATCGAGATTGAATTGACAAGTTATCTATCTAGAAAAATAAACTGAACTAAAATAATTACATCAATTGAAAATTTATAATACTAATAATACTAGCTTTTTCTTTTGATAATTAGACTTTAACTGTATAAGCTCACTTCTTCATAACACTAATACTAAATATACTTTGATTTTTTTTTTTAGAATAAACTAAGTAATAGAGGATAAATTCTACTACTAAAATAATATAATTATGTAACTAATCAAATCAAATCTCGATATAAGGGTAGTCAAAAAGAGATGGTGATAACAAATACAAAGGGCTTTGGGTTAATATTAGTGGGTGAGTCAATAAAAAGGGTTGTTAGGATCAACAGGGTTCACTAAGCGTTAATTATGAAGGTGGGTCTTTTAGTGGTGTGAGTGGGTTAAATCCTAGATGCCTTTATGATCTCTGTATTATCAAATCAAAAGTGTGGTCTCGACATGTATAATCAAGGCAAGTTCTAGAATAACAGTTCAATGTTGACACACTCATAATCAATAAAGTGAGCACGAAAAAGAATATATGCTCTATAAGGCTCAAAATCTCACAAAAATTATGGGTATTTTTGACATCAACCTTGTAAATTTCAAACTTCAAGATAACATTCAAATTTAGGTTAACAACCTAAAATTTTAAATTTTTGAAAATTAGACTTATCATGCTTGATTAACTATGACTTATTCAAAAACATGTCAATAAAAATCAGAAATCATTAGAAATTTCATCCTAATTAGAAATATGAGAAAATTTCTTAAGAACAAGATTAAATTCAGGGATTTGTGTAACATCCTAGATTAGGGGTTATGCGTTCATGCCTAATTCATGAGTTAGTAGGTTTTGGCAGTGTTGGAAGTGTATTAAGGGTTTTTAAAATTTTAGGATGGAAGAAGAAAGCTTTGGAAAATTATTGGTTTTTAAGTAAAAAGGGGAGCTAGGTAAATGAGGCTTGAAAAGAAACTCTGTGTGAAGCATGACACAAGGAACCATGTGGTAAAATGGCATGTTTTATGAATTATGTATGAATGTGTTATGTGAATTCTAGAAATAAGGAAATGTAAGGAAATGTAAGGAAATGTAAGGAAATGTATGGAAATGTATGGAAATGTAAGGAAATGAAAGGAAATGTATGGAAATGTAAGGAAATGCAAGGAAATGTAAGGAAATGTCTTGTCTTGGAAATGTAGGGAAATGTCCTGAAAATGTATGGAAATGTTAAGTGTAAAAGAGGAACGTGAACATTTTTGGAAACTTAGAAATGCATGGAAATGGAAATGGGAATGGAAATGAACATTTTGAAACTTGAAATGTAAGAAAATGGCAAGTATACAGAGCCGATCGAAAATTTTAGGAAACTTGAAATGATCTAGAAATGTCAAATTTTAAAGTTTAAAATAGGAAATTAGGGCAAGGAGGCCTTAAAAGAAAAAGTTGGTGAAATTTGACACACAAACAAGCTTGGAAAAGTGGCACAAGATGCCACTTAGGGCCTATGGAAATGGTGCCATATGCAAGAGGAATGGGCACTGGGTTCGAGTCACTTGGGAAGCAAATAAAGGAGGTTTTATTTTTGCTTCAGTAAGACCGAGGTGGACGGCACATGCTTCTAGAAAGGAGGTGTTTTATTTTCATAAATATTCGATTAAAAGGTGATAAATAAAGGATTTTGAAATTGGATTATTTTGAAGAGATAAATGTTGGATTAAACTCTTTTATTTATGATAATTAGAGGATAAAGTTATCAAAATAGAAGAGTGGTGGCCAAGTAAGGGACTCTAGCCTAGTAAATTTGGCTATAAAAGGAAAAGAGAGGCCATTCAGCATTATTTACTCTTCCTTGATAACCTCTGCCGAATTTTCTCTGCAACCCCTATTCTTTTCTTCTTCATTCTTCTCCTCTCAATATTCCAAAAGCCGAAAGCTTGCTAAGATCAAGGCCATAGCCGAATCTCTGAAGGTTGAAGTGAAGGTGCAATCGATTTCTTCAAATAAGGGTAAGATCCAAGTTTGGTTTCCATTCTTTTATACTTTAGACTTATCGAAATCTAGGGCTAATTCCATTAATGTTCATGGTTGCCGAAACTTTGAAGAGATCTTTCGGGACTTACTAAGTGTAGACTACAAGAAAGGAGAAGTTCTTTTCCAAAAGGTACACCATAAGCCGCGTGTTCCCTAGTTATTCGGTGATGTAACATCCTGGAAAGGGCCTATGTATTTTCGGTTTAATTGTATGAAATGACAAGTCTTAAGCGTTATGAATAAATTTTTGATATTTTTGGAAACTCAGAAATGTATGAAAATGCATGGAAATGAAAATGAACATTTTTGGAAACTGAACATTTTGGAAACACGGAAATACATTAGGACATGAACATTTTAGGAAACCCAGAAATGTAAGGAAATGGTTCAAAAATGGAAAGTACATATTTTTGGAAACTAAGAAATGAACATGGAAATGATCCAAAAATGGAAAGTATACATTTTAGGAAACTTGGAAATGTAAGAAAATGGCAAGTAAACAGAGCCGATCGAAAATTTTAGGAAACTTAGAAATGATGCAGAAATATCAAATTTTAAAGTTTAAAATAGGAAATAAGGGCAAGATGGCCTTAAAAGAAAAAGTTGGTAAAATTTGACACACAAACGGGCTAGGAAAAGTGGCCTGAAGATGGCAATTAGGGCCTATGGAAATGGCGCCATGTGCAGGAGGCATGGGCCTGAGTTCGAGTCACAAGGGAAGCAAATAAATGAAGTTTAATTTTTGCTTCCCAGGCTTAAGAGTGGACGGCACATGCTTCTAGAAATAAAGGTGTTTTATTCTCATTAATATGTGAATATTAAGAGATAAATAAAGGATTTTCTTTAATTGGATTATTTGAGGAGATAATTGATGGATTAAATGCTTTTATTTTTAAATAAAAGAGATAATATTATCACATATGTGGAGTGGTGGCCAAGTAAGGGACTCCTTGGCTGATAACTTTGTCTATAAAAGGAAAGAAGGAGGGCTACTCCTCGTTTGCTTCTTTTACGCTCTGTAGAAAATTCCTAGCTCTCCCCCTCTCTCGTCGAATTTTTCCTTAAGTAAAATCCATCTTCTCTTCTTCTAGTTTCTTCTCCGTTTCTACTATCAAAGCCGAATCTTTGTCGATTCTAAGTAAAGGAGCAATCAACTACAACATCAAAAGGGTAAGATCTGTGGTCAATCAATTTCTATTCCTTTTCTTTTTATCAAAATCGGGTACTAATCTTATTGTTGTGAATGGCCGAATATACAAGGGGTTTATCAGATTTCGACAAACATACAAGAAAAGGAATATTTTTAGGGAACTCAAGGATTCAAGGTAAGAAGTTATATTCGGCCTAGGTTATCTCGTTAATAATTAGATCTATTCGTGTTCACTAAAGATTTATCAAATCAGTGGATCTAGTGGGTAGCCGAAATTCAGGTAGGAATACCACAACTTTGGGATTTGATTTGGCAAACAAGGTAAGTGTTAGTAATTCTATTCCTAGTAGGATTTGGTTTTAAATCAAAAGGGTATTAATATGTTTATATATTATGGGCCAAATATAGGAGTTAACAGATCTAAAGTCCGAATCGTGATCGATTCACTTGGGAATTCAAGGAATCCATTAACGAATAAGGTGTGTACCCACACTAACTCCCAATATATTACGGTAATTATTTTATATGTATATATATGAATGTGCATGCGAATAAGAATGTGGCTAAGTGTCACAAATGAGGTAAAAGTACCAGCACGTTTCCTACTACCGATAGGATTACAAATCACGATATATATATATTTTTGAATATGTAATATGAATGAGAAATAAGATATGCATGATATAAATATTTGGGGCATATGGGATATATGTGAAAGGGAAGAATAGGTGTTGACTACGGTCTCACCAATGAAATATGGTGGCTACGGTCCCATTAAGTGAACATGGTAACCGGTTACATTATCTCGAACATAGTGTCTAATGACACAACGTATATGGGCGATGAGCACGTCGATCGCGTGATGCGCCTTCGATGGTGTGTAGCGGAAGGAGGGTTGACTTAGTAGTCCCCATGGTGTGTCGCGGTGCGGGTGGTGTGTAGCGGATGGATAATTAGGCTTGGGTTTGGGTTGCATCATTTTGATATGTATATGTTACGATATGAATATGTATGCCTCGAAATATTGTTTGTTAGTTTGTGTACACATTGAGTCAGTTGACTCACCCCTTTGAGGACTATTTTTCGGTGATGAGCGATAATGGACCGGGTGGCAGGAGCTAAAGGTGGCCATGCGTAGCAAAGAAAATATTTACCAATTGGACCTTTATTTTTATAAAGTTCTTTAAAGTTTAAGTTTGGAAATTATTGATGTAATAAGGCCTAAAAAGCCATAGTTTTATTTTCGTTACTATTATTTACTTGCAATTATTATGCTTCGAAACACTTTACATTTATGATATTAAAATCTTATGTCTTTACATTTAAACCCTAAATTATTTTGTCACCCTAATTAAATGATTTCTAAATTAAATAAACGGGTTTTTAACCTAAGCCCAATCCAAAATGAACAGTTTTCTAAAAATACACCAATATTCTCTAAGAAATAAAGGACTTCAAAAACCGATTTTCTTAAGGAACATACCAGATCCAGTTCAGGCTCGTGGATTCGAGTGGAGAGGAGGTGAGTCACACGGACTGCTTAAATACCAAGCTCTCACCGAAACCATTCCTATGTTGCATGTAGTGTAGTGGAAACACTAGGCCTAGACTCAGAATTCTCTGATAGACAGATGACTGTAGTAAGCCCATTAGGCCAAGCTGTGATGATAGATAAGATCTTTCGGAATGTACCTCTAGAGATTCAGGGAGTGAACTTTCGGGCGGACTTAATGGAGTTACCCTTCGGAGAGTTTGAGCTTATACTTGGAATGGATTGGCTAGTAGAGCATCGAGCTGTGTTGGATTGTGCGGCTAAAAGTATGGAACTAAGAACCTCAGAGGATGAGGTAGTAGTGATGATCGGAGAAAGGAGGAACTACTTGTCTAACGTGGTTTCGGCGCTAAAGGCTGAGAAGATGGTTAGGAAGGGGTGCGAGGCGTTCTTAGCCTTCGTAAATGCGTTGGGAGGAAAAGATGAAGGTGTCAATGGAGTTAGGACGGTAAGGGACTTTGTAGATGTGTTCCCTGATGAATTACCAGGAATACCCCCAGATAGGGAGGTGGAATTTGGAATAGATTTGTTACCGAGAACAGCTCCTGTGTCAATCGCTTCATACCGAATGGCGCCAAAGGAGTTAGTGGAGCTCAAGGCTCAAATCCAAGAATTGTTGGATCGTGGGTTCATCCGACCCAGTGTGTCTCCATGGGGAGCACCAGTCCTATTTGTGAAGAAGAAGGATGGAACTATGCGTATGTGCATAGATTATCATCAGTTGAACAAACTGACCATCAAGAACAAGTATCCTTTGCCAAGGATAGACGACTTGTTCGACCAGCTGAAAGGGGCAGCTGTGTTCTCGAAGATAGATTTAAGGTCGGGATATCATCAGTTAAAGGTGAAGGAGGCAGATATCCATAAGACCGCTTTTAGGACAAGATATGGCCACTTTGAGTTTGTGGTGATGCCGTTTGGATTAACGAACACTCCAGCCGCGTTCATAGACATGATGAATCGGGTTTTCCAACCCTATTTGGATAGGTTCGTCGTTGTGTTCATTGATGATATTTTGGTGTATTCTAAGTCAGAAGAGGAGCATGATGAACATCTCCGAGTGGTGTTGGAAGTGTTAAGGGAAAAGAAGCTCTATGCCAAATTCAGCAAGTGTGAATTTTAGCTTAAGGAGGTGGCATTCTTAGTTCATGTGGTATCCGCAGAAGGAATAAGAGTGGATCCTAGGAAGATCGAAGCAGTGTTGAATTGGAAACCACCTAGGTCTGTGGCTAAAATCTGAAGTTTCTTAGGATGGGCGGGCTATTACAGAAGGTTCGTGGAAGGATTCTCGTCAATAGCCGCGCCTTTGACAAAGTTGCTAAGGAAGGAAGTACCTTTGTATGGACGGATAAGCAATGCGGAGAGCTTTGAAAAGCTTAAGAAGGTCTTGTGAAAGCTAAGGTGTTAGTGGTCACCGGAGGCGTGCAAGGATTTTGTGGTATATTGTGACGCCGCATACGGGATTAGGGCGTGTGTGCTAATGCAAGAAGGAAAAGTGGTCGCCTATGCGTCTGAGGCAAGCGAGGCCTCATGAGGTTAACTATCCAACCCATGACTTGGAACTAGCAAAGCAGTGGTTTTCGCCTCAAGGTTTGGAGGCACTACCTTTATGGAGAAAGGTCGGTGATTTACACAGCACCACAAGAGCCTTAAGTACTTGTTGACTCAGAAGGAGTTGAACTTGAGGCAACGAAGGTGGGTGGAGCTGTTGAAAGATTATGATTGTTCGATAGAGTACCACCCGGGCAAGGCGAATGTGGTAGCTGATGCCCTAAGTAGGAAGGTTGTGATGAATTTAAGGGCTTTGTTCGCTCACTTGAGTCTGTATGATGATGGAAGCCTATTGGCAGAATTGCAAGTCAAGCCCACGTGGCTGAAAGAGGTGAAAGAGGGACAAATGGCTGATAAGGAGCAAAGTGTTAAGTTACAGCAAGTTCAGAACGGAGAATTGAATGACCATGGCGTCAATAATGATGGAGTGTTGGGCTATAAAGGAAAGGTTTGTATGCCAAGGGACAATGAGTTAAGACAAAGGATTCTTCGGGAGGCGCATGGTAGCCCTTATGCCATGCACCCCGGAGGCATTAAGCTGTATAGGGATCCAAGGGAATAGTTTTGGTGGTCTGATCTTAAGCGGGAAGTAACGGAATTCGTGGGGAAATGTCTGACGTGTCAGCAAGTTAAGGCTGAACACCAAGTCCCATCGGGATTGCTTCAACCGATTGAGATTCCCCAATAGAAGTGGGAAAGAATTACCATGGACTTCGTTAGTGGGCTTCCCCTTACACCCACTAGGAAGGACTCGGTATGGGTGATAGTGGACCGTCTGACCAAGTCTGCACATTTTATTCCGGTGAGAATTGACTATTCCATTCAGAAGTTAGCCAAGTTATATGTGGCTGAAATCGTAAGGCTACACGGAGTACCGATGTCGATCATCTCCGACAGAGACCCAAGGTTTACGTCTCGATTTTGGAAGGCACTTCATCAAGCTTTAGGCACTAAGTTGGACTTCACTACGGCTTTTCATCCACAATCGACAGGCGATCGAACGAGAGTTATACAAGTGTTGGAGGATATCTTTGAGAGGCGTGTGATGGATTTCCGAGGAAGTTGGGAAAATTATTTGCCTTTAGTGAGTTCGCCTACAACAACGACTATCGTGCAAGCATTCGGATGGCACCATACGAAGCATTGTATGGTCGGAAGTGTAGAACTCCTACTTGTTGGAGTGAGTTAGGAGAACATCGCGTTTTGGGCCCGGAGTTAGTGGCGGCGAAGAGAAGGTTGAAATAATTCGGGCAAGGTTGAAGGAAGCCTCTGATAGGCAAAAGTCGTACACCGACCTTAAGAGGAAGGAAATAAAGTTTGAAGTGGGAGACCAAGTGTTTCTAAAAGTCTCACCTTGGAAGAAGGTTATGAGGTTCTACGCGCAGGGAAGTTAAGCCCAAGGTTTATAGGGCCCCTATCGAGTACTACAAATGAGTTGGACCGTTGGCATACCAAGTGGAGTTGCCACCAGAATTGCAGCAAATGCACGACGTATTCTATGTATCCATGCTACGTCGCTATCGATCGGATCCATCTCATGTGGTACCTATTGAAGAAGTGGAGCTAAGGCCAGATCTATCCTACGAGGAAGAGCCGATTCGAATCTTGGAACGTGATGTGAAAGTACTACGGAGGAAGTCAGTACCTTGTAGTCAAGGTGTTATGGTGCAACCATGGATCGGAAGAAGCCGTGCAGTCGGAAGAGACAATGCGACAAACAAAACCCTCAATTGTTTAGTTAGGAAATTTCGAGAGGACGAAATTTTTGTTTAAAGGGTAGAACTCTGTAACATCCTGGAAAGGGCCTATGTATTTTTGGTTTAATTGTATGAAATGACAAGTCTTAAGCATTATGAATAAATTTTTGATATTTTTGGAAACTCAGAAATGTATGAAAATGCATGGAAATGAAAATAAACATTTTTGGAAACCTGAACATTTTGGAAACTGGAAATGCATTAGGACATGAACATTTTAGGAAACCCAGAAATGTAAGGAAATGGTTCAAAAATGGAAAGTACACACTCTTGGAAACTAAGAAATGAAAATGGAAATGATCCAAAATGGAAAGTATACATTTTAGGAAACTTGAAATGTAAGAAAATGGCAAATAAACAGAAATGATCGAAAATTTTAGGAAACTTGGAAATGACCCTAAAATGATGAGTTTTAAAGTTTAAAATAGGAAATCAAGGCAAGAGGGCCTTAAAAGAAAAAGTTGGTAAGTTTTGACACATAAACGGGCTAGGAAAAGTGGCCTGAAGATGGCACTTAGGGCCTATGGAAATGGCGCCATGTGCAAGAGGCATGGGCACAGGTTCGAGTCACTGAGGAAGCAATTAAATGAAGGTTTTAATTTTGTTTCCGAAGCACAAGGAGTGGACCATAAGCATCTTGAAAAAGAGGTTTATTCTCTTTAAAATTCGGCTATTAAGTGATAAATAAGATATTTCTTTTTAGATTTTTAAATTTGGATTATTTGAGGAGATAAATGATGGATTAAATATTTTTATTTGAATAATATTATCACATATGTGGAGTGGTGGCCAAGTAAAGGACTCCTTGGTGATAACTTTGTCTATAGAAGGAAGGAAGGAGGGCTACCCCTCGGTTTGCTTCTTTTCGCTCTGCTAGAAATTCCCTAGCTCTCCCCTCTCTGTCGAATTTTTCCTTAAGTAAAATCCATCTTCTCTTCTTCTATTTTCTTCTCTGTTTCTACTATCAAAGCGAAATCTTTGTCGATTCAAGTAAAGGAGCAATCAACTACAACATCTAAAGGGTAAGATCGTGGTCAATCAATTTCTATTCTTTTTCTTTTACCAAAATCGTGGTACTAATCTTATTGTTGTGAATGGCCGAATATACAAGGGGTTTATCGATTTAGACAAACATACAAGAAAAGGAATATTTTTTAGGAACTCGGGGATTCAAGGTAAGAAGTTATATTCGGCCTAGGTTATCTCTTTAATAATTAGATCTATTCGTTTTAATCAAAGATTTATCAAATCAGTGGATCTAGTGGGTAGCCGAAATTCAGGGAGGAATACCACAACTTTGGGATTTGATTTGGCAAACAAGGTAAGTATTAGTAATTCTATTCCTAGTAGGATTTGGTTTTAAAATCAAAAGGGTATTAATATGTTTATATATGATGGGCCAAATATAGGAGTTAACAGATCTAAAGTCTGAATTTGTGATCGATTCACTTCGGGAATTCAAGGAATCCATTAAGCGAATAAGGTATGTACCCACACTAACTCCCAATATATTACGGCAATTATTTTATATGTATATATATGAATGTGCATGCGAATAAGAATGTGGCTAAGTGTCACAAATGAGGTAAAAGTACCCAGGTACGTTTCCTACTTCCGATAGGATTACAAATACGATATATATATATTTTTGAATATGTAATATGAATGAGAAATAAGATATGCATGATATAAATATTTGGGGCATATGGGATATATGTGAAAGGGGAAGAATAGGTGTTGACTACGGTCTCACCAACGAAATATGGTGGCTACGGTCCCATTAAATGAACATGGTAACTTCGGTTACATTATCTGAACATAGTGTCTAATGACACAACATATATGGGTGATGAGCACGTCGACTGTAGCGACTGCCTTCGACGGTGTGTAGCGAAAGGACGGTTGACTTAGTAGTCCTCGCGGTGTGATTGGCAGGTACGGGTGGTGTGTAGCGGATGGATAATTAGGCTTGGGTTTGGGTTGCATCATTTTGATATGTATATGTTCTGATATGAATATGTATGCTCGAAATATTGTTTGTTAGTTGGTGTACACATTGAGTCTGTTGACTCACCCCTTTGAGGGACTATTTTTTTCAGGTGATGAGCAGTAATGGACCGGGTCGGCAGGAGCTAAAGGTGGCCATGCGTAGCAAAGAAAATATTTATGAATTGGACCATCACTTTTATAAAGTTCTTTAAATTTTAAGTTTGGGAATTGTTGATGTAATAAGGCCTAAAAAGCCATAGTTTTATTTTCGTTACCATTATTTATTTGCAATTATTATGCTTCGAAATACTTTACATTTATGATATTAAAATTTTATGTCTTTACATTTAAACCCTAAATTATTTTGCCACCCTAATTATATGATTTCTAAATTAAATAAACGGGTTTTTAACCTAAGCCTAGTCCAAAATGAACAGTTTTCTAAAAATACACCAATATTCTCTAAGTAATAAAGGACTACGAAAACTGATTTTCTTAAGGAACATACCAGATCCGGTTCAGGCTCCCATGACTTGGAACTAGCAGCAGTGGTTTTCGCCCTCAAGGTTTGGAGGCACTACCTTTATGGAGAAAGGTCAGTAATTTACATGGACCACAAGAGCCTTAAGTACTTGTTGACTCAGAAGGAGTTGAACTTGAGGCAACGAAGGTGGGTGGAGTTGTTGAAAGACTATGATTGTTCGATAGAGTATCACCCGGGCAAGGCGAATGTGGTAGCTGATGCCCTAAGTAGGAAGGTTGTGTCGGATTTAAGGGCTTTGTTCGCTCACCTAAGTCTGTATGATGATAGAAGTCTGTTGGCAGAGTTGCAAGTCAAGCCCACGTGGCTGAAGGAGGTGAAGGAGGGACAGTTGGCTGATAAGGGTCTAAGTGCTAAGTTACAGCAAGTCCAGAGTGGAGAATTGAATGACTATGGCGTTAATGATGATGGAGTGTTATGCTATAAAGGAAAGGTCTGTATGCCGAAGGACAAGGAGTTAAGACAAAGGATTCTTCGGGAGGCGCATGGTAGCCCTTATGCTATGCATCCCGGAGGCACTAAGCTGTATAAGGACCTAAGGGAACAATTTTGGTGGTCTGATCTTAAGCGGGAAGTGACCGAATTAGTAGGGAAGTGTCTAACGTGTCAGCAAGTTAAGGCTAAACACCAAGTCCCATCGGGATTGCTTCAACCAATTGAGATTCCCCAATGGAAGTGGGAAAGAATTACCATGGACTTCGTTAGTGGGCTTCCCCTTACGCCTACTAAGAAAGACTCAGTATGGGTGATAGTGGACCGTTTGACCAAGTCCGCACATTTTATTCCGGTGAGAATTGATTATTCCCTTCAGAAGTTAGCCAAGTTATATGTGGCGGAAATCGTAAGGCTACACGGAGTACCGATGTCGATCATCTCCGACAGAGACCCAAGGTTTACGTCTCGATTTTGGAAGGCACTTCATCAAGCTTTCGGCACTAAGTTGGACTTTACTATGACGTTTCATCCACAATCAGACGGGTAGTCTGAACGAGTTATACAAGTGTTGGAGGATATGCTGAGAGGCTGTGTGATGGATTTTCGAGGAAGTTGGGAAAATTATTTGCCTTTAGCTGAGTTCGCCTACAACAACAGCTATCAGGCAAGCATTCGAATGGCACCATACGAAGCATTGTATGGTCGGAAGTGCAGAACTCCTACTTGTTGGACTGAGTTAGGAGAACGTCGTGTTTTAGGACCGGAGTTAGTGGCAGAAACTGAAGTGAAGGTTGAGATAATCCGGACAAGGTTGAAGGAAGCCTCTGATAGGCAAAAGTCGTACGCAGACCTTAAGCGGAAGGAAATTAAGTTTGAAGTGGGAGACCAAGTATTTCTAAAAGTCTCACCTTGGAAGAAGGTTATGAGGTTCGGTCCCAAAGGGAAGTTAAGCCCAAGGTTTATAGGGCCCTATCGAGTACTGAAGCGAGTTGGGCCAGTGGCATACCAATTAGAGTTGCCACCAGAGTTGCATTAAATGCATGACGTATTTCATGTATCCATGCTACGTCGCTATCAATCGGATCCATCTCATGTGGTACTTGTTGAAGAGGTGGAGGAAGAACCGATTCGGATCTTGGAACGTGATGTGAAAGTCCTACGAAGGAAGACAGTACCTCTAGTCAAGGTGTTATGGCGCAACAATGGATCGGAAGAAGCTTCGTGGGAGTCAGAAGAGACAATACGACAGCAATACCCTCAGTTGTTTAATTAGGAAATTTCGAGGACGAAATTTTGTTTAAGGGGGGTAGAACTGTAACATCCTGGAAAGGGCCTATGCATTTTCGGTTTAATTGTATGAAATGACAAGTCTTAAGCGTTATGAATAAATTTTTGATATTTTTGGAAACTCAGAAATGTATGAAAATGCATGGAAATGAAAATGAACATTTTTGGAAACCTGAACATTTTTTGAAACCTGAACATTTTTGGAAACCTGGAAATACATTAGGACATGAACATTTTAGGAAACCCAGAAATGTAAGGAAATGGTTCAAAAATGGAAAGTACACATTTTTGGAAACTAAGAAATGAAAATGGAAATGATCCAAAATGGAAAGTATACATTTTAGGAAACTTGAAATGTAAGAAAATGGCAAGTAAATGTGAGCCAATCGAAAATTTTAGGAAACTTAAAAATGATGCAGAAATGTCAAATTTTAAAGTTTAAAATAGGAAATAAGGGCAAGATGGCCTTAAAAGAAAAAGTTGGTAAAATTTGACACACAAACGGGCTAGGAAAAGTGGCTCAAGATGGCACTTAGGGCCTATGGAAATGGCGCCATGTGCACGGAGCCATGGGCACGAGTTCGAGTCACAAGGGAAGCAAATAAATGAAGTTTAATTTTTGCTTCCTGTGCTTAAGGGTGGACGGCACATGCTTCTAGAAATAAAGGTGTTTTATTCTCATTAATATGTGAATATTAAGAGATAAATAAAGGATTTTCTTTAATTGGATTATTTGAGGAGATAATTGATGGATTAAATGCTTTTATTTTTAAATAAAAGAGATAATATTATCACATATGTGGAGTGGTGGCCAAGTAAGGGACTCCTTGGTGATAACTTTGTCTATAAAAGGAAGGAAGGAGGGCTACTCCTCGGTTTGCTTCTTTTTACTCTGTAGAAAATTCCCTAGCTCTCCCCCTCTCGTCGAATTTTTCCTAAGTAAAATCCATCTTCTTCTTCTTCTATTTTCTTCCGTTTCTACTATCAAAGCCGAATCTTTGTCGATTCTAAGTAAATGAGCAATCAACTACAACATCAAAAGGGTAAGATCTGTGGTCAATCAATTTCTATTCCTTTTCTTTTTATCAAAATCGTGGTACTAATCTTATTGTTGTGAATGGCCGAATATACAAGGGGTTTATCGATTTCGACAAACATACAAGAAAAGGAATATTTTCGGAACTCAAGGATTCAAGGTAAGAAGTTATATTCGGTCTAGGTTATCTCGTTAATAATTAGATCTATTCGTGTTAATCAAAGATTTATCAAATCAAATGGATCTAGTGGGTAGCCAAATTCGGGGAGGAATACCACAACTTTGGGATTTGATTTGGCAAACAGGTAAGTGTTAGTAATTCTATTCCTAGTAGGATTTGGTTTTAAAATCAAAAGGGTATTAATATGTTTATATATGATGGGCCAAATATAGGAGTTAACAGATCTAAAGTCTGAATCTGTGATCGATTCACTTCGGGAATTCAAGGAATCCATTAAGCGAATAAGGTGTGTACCCACACTAACTCCCAATATATTACGGTAATTATTTTATATGTATATATATGAATGTGCATGCGAATAAGAATGTGGCTAAGTGTCACAAATGAGGTAAAAGTACCCAAGTGCGTTTCCTACTACCGATAGGATTACAAATACGATATATATATATATTTGAATATGTAATATGAATGAGAAATAAGATATGCATGATATAAATATTTGGGGCATATGGGATATATGTGAAAGGGGAAGAATAGGTGTTGACTACGGTCTCACCAACGAAATATGGTGGCTACGGTCCCATTAAGTGAACATGGTAACTTCGGTTACATTATCTGAACATAGTGTCTAATGACACAACGTATATGGGCGATGAGCACGTCGACTGCAGCGACTGCCTTTGATGGTGTGTAGCGGAAGGAGGGTTGACTTAGTAGTCCCCACGGTGTGTCTGGCAGGTACGGGTGGTGTGTAGCGGATGGATAATTAGGCTTGGGTTTAGGTTGCATCATTTTGATATGTATATGTTCTGATATGAATATGTATGCCTGAAATATTGTTTGTTAGTTTGTGTACACATTGAGTCCGTTGACTCACCCCTTTGAGGGACTATTTTTCAGGTGATGAGCAGTAATGGACCGGGTCGGCAGGAGCTAAAGGTGGCCATGCGTAGCAAAGAAAATATTTACGAATTGGACCTTTATTTTTATAAAGTTCTTTAAAGTTTAAGTTTGGAAATTATTGATGTAATAAGGCCTAAAAAGCCATAGTTTTATTTTCGTTACTATTATTTACTTGCAATTATTATGCTTCGAAACACTTTACATTTATGATATTAAAATTTTATGTCTTTACATTTAAACCCTAAATTATTTTGTCACCCTAATTAAATGATTTCTAAATTAAATAAACGGGTTTTTAACCTAAGCCCAATCCAAAATGAACAGTTTTCTAAAAATACACCAATATTCTCTAAGAAATAAAAGACTTCGAAAACCGATTTTCTTAAGGAACATACCAGATCTGGTTCAGGCTCGTGGGCCGGGTGTGGGGTGTTTCAGGTGAATTTCGGGATTTAAGAATCGAAGGTAAGTCATATTTATCATTCGGCTGAGGGTTATTTGTTGTGAATAAATGTTAGAAATTGATCTAACATGTAGTTATAGGGATTTCGACAGAGGGATACAAGGATTTCGGGATTTGAGAATTTCAAGGTAAGTTTTAAGTATACTAATCCTACTAGGATTTGGATTTATGGCCGAATGGTTTTTTATTAAATTAGTAAGTGATTAATCAAATGTAGAGATTAAGGATCTAAGCGGTAGATCAGATTTCGAGATCTCAAGGAATTTGCTAAGCGAATCAGGTGTGTACTCCACACTATTTTGTAATATGAATTATGGTTACATGTATTAAAATATATGTTAATAGAAATATGAGCATGGCTAAAGTACCATGATATGGTACTAAGTACTCAGGTACGTTTCCTACTTCTACTAGGAATATGAAAAATATTATTCGTAACATGAGAATATGATAAGAATTTGAACTATGGTATATTATGCATATTAATGGGGCATTTGGTTGTATATTGAAAGGGAAGTGAAAAGTGGTGATTTAAGACCACATGTCTGAAAAGTGGTGACTTACGACCACGATGTCTGAAAAGTGGTTTCCTAAAACCACAGATCACGCGAGCCTTAAGCCCGCAAATTGGTGTGTAGCGGAAGGAGGGTCGACTTAGTAGTCCCCACTGTGTGTTTGGCGAGTGCGGGGTGTGTAGCGGATGGACAAATAGGTTTGGGTTTGGGAATGCATCATAACTTGCATTTTATGTTTTGAATGCATAACTATTGTATGCCTGATTCTATTATGATTTAGTGTCATGTACACATTGAGTCTATTTGACTCACCCTTGTAGGGAACATTTTTGTGTGATGACCGGTAATGGACCGGCCTGCAGAACTTGTGGTGGCCATGCTCAACATGAAGTTTATATTTTTATGGACTCTTGAATTTATTTTAGTACTTTGAATTATGTTGGGAATTATTTGATGTAATAAGGCCATAAGGCCATGATGAACGATTTTATTTCTACTTGTTGTTTTATTGTGTTACAAATTTTGATTCAGTTAAAAACTAAGTATTTTATTTTAAAATATACTCGATTTATTTATTACTTAAAATAAAAAAAGAGGTTTTCTAATATAAAAATCAAATCTGTTTTTAACACAAGCCCAACCCAAACAATTTTTTTTTAAAATCGCACAAGTTTTTCACAAAGTAACGAAAGAATTTGAATCGGTTTACTTGAGGAACATACCAAATCTCGTCAAAGCTCGTAGGCCAGGTTTGGGGTGTTTCAGTTTGGTATCAGAGCCCAGTTTTAAAACTCTCGGCCTGTGGGCTAAGGCCCAAAACGTTTTCAAAGCGAGCTCAAATGATTTTCTTTGAAAATAAGCAGGTTTTCTGGCATGGCACCTCAGTTTCCGACCCGAAGTCCACCAGGTAAGTACCCCTAACCATTTGGGTGATTATGTGATTTATATTATGTTATGGAAGGGTAGAAAAAGGAATGGAACGTAGAATAGCATGATAGGAACTTGAACCCTAGGACTAGTCTACTCAAACACAAATACATAAGACTTAATACTTACTCAAACAAAACTATGACTAAGTCACTGAATTAGGGTGTGGCAACCTCTGTGCGCATGTCTAGGAATGGTTTCGGTGGGAGCTTGGTATTTAAGCGATCCGCGTGACTCACCTCCTCTCCACTCGAAATCTGCTCAGTGCGTAGCTTCTGGTTCACCCTAACCAAGAGGACTCACCACAAAGCTAAACACAATAACTAAAAACCAGAAAGGAACTAGCCGTGTTTTTATAAAAACCCTAGTTTTAAAACTCTTAAAATTACCTTTTCAATTTGTGAGAACTATTTTTACAAAATTTTTCGAAAAATTTCTGATTTATGAAATTACAAAAATACCCCTAGTGGTAAATTACAAAAATACCCTTGGTTTATAAAATTCCCAAAATACCCACAGTTCTTATCAAGATTTCATTACTTTATAAAATGTTCAAAAACCCTAATTTGCAAATTATCAAAATACCATGATTTTGGAAAAAAATTTACGAAATTGCCCTTAACTCACAAAATTACCAAAACGACCCTAATTTTTAAAATTTTTGCAACATCACCATTTTGGAAAATAAAATTCTCAAAAAGAACCCTCAAAGTTTTGCAAATTTTGAAATACCCTAAATTAATAAACTTTACAAATTTACCTGGTTTGTAAAAAAATTACCAAAATACCCCTCGAATTTCAAAATTACCGAAGGCCCTGGATTTCAAAATTACCAAAATACCTTTATTGACAAAATCACCAAGGAACCTTATTTTGACAAATTACGAAAAATACCAGTAGGACAAAATTACTAAAATACCCGGGTAGTGGAAAAACAACAAAGAATGAAAACTACAACGTTTCTCTGAATGAACGAAAGTTCATAATTGGTTGATGAATGTGAACGTGACTTTCTGAATAGTGAATTTGAGCTGAGAACTTTGCTTGATCGAAAAAACCACTTTTAAACATCTCTTTTCATAAAATTTTTCGCGGTTAATAAGTGGAACAAAAAAAATTTCTGATGCATAAACTCTTTCATCGGATTAAATCGCGACATTAGAAATGAGTTCTAAGGGACGAACTTAGAGATTGTGCCTAGAAGGTATGATGGCTCTATTAAGATCAGAGTGCGCAGCGTAAGCATAGTGCGGTGAGAAGGATTGTACGCTGTTAGTAAGTAATTTCGAGGACGAAATTATTTTTAAGGAGGGTAGAACTGTAACATCCTAGATTAGGGGTTATGCGTTCGTGCCTAATTCATGAGTTAGTAGGTTTTGGCAGTGTTGGAAGTGTATTAAGGGTTTTTAAAATTTTAGGATGGAAGAAGAAAGCTTTGGAAAATTATTCGTTTTTAAGTAAAAAGGGGAGCTAGGTAAATGAGGCTTGAAAAGAAACTCCGTGTGAAGCATGACACAAGGAACCATGTGGTAAAATGGCATGTTTTATGAATTATGTATGAATGTGTTATGTGAATTCTAGAAATAAGGAAATGTATGGAAATGTAAGGAAATGTAAGGAAATGTAAGGAAATGTATGGAAATGTATGGAAATGTAAGGAAATGTATGGAAATGTATGGAAATGTAAGGAAATGCAAGGAAATGTAAGGAAATGTCTTGTCTTGGAAATGTAGGGAAATGTCCTGAAAATGTATGGAAATGTTAAGTTTAAAAGAGGAAAGTGAACATTTTTGGAAACTTAGAAATGCATGGAAATGGAAATGGGAAATGGAAATGAACATTTCTGGAAACTTGGAAATGTAAGAAAATGGCAAGTATCTGAGAAATGATCGAAAATTTTAGGAAACTTGGAAATGATCTAGAAATGTCAAATTTTAAAGTTTAAAATAGGAAATTAGGGCAAGGAGGCCTTAAAAGAAAAAGTTGGTGAAATTTGACACACAAACAGGCTTGGAAAAGTGGCCTGAAGATGCCACTTAGGGCCTATGGAAATGGTGCCATATGCAAGAGGAATGGGCCTGGGTTCGAGTCACTTGGGAAGCAAATAAGGGAGGTTTTATTTTTGCTTCCAGAAGACTGAGGTGGACGGCACATGCTTCTAGAAAGGAGGTGTTTTATTTTCATAAATATTCGATTAAAAAGGTGATAAATAAAGGATTTT
The DNA here is from genome assembly GCA_025503065.1 of Gossypium bickii. Classification (NCBI taxonomy): domain Eukaryota; kingdom Viridiplantae; phylum Streptophyta; class Magnoliopsida; order Malvales; family Malvaceae; genus Gossypium; species Gossypium bickii. The sequence continues at coordinate 90,704,857 of CP106711.1, forward strand.
TAAATTGGATTATTTTGAAGAGATAAATGTTGGATTAAACTCTTTTATTTATGATAATTAAAGGATAAAGTTATCAAAATAGAAGAGTGGTGGCCAAGTAAGGGACTATAGCCTAGTAAATTTGGCTATAAAAGGAAAAGAGAGGCCATTCAGCATTATTTACTCTTCCTTGATAACCTCTACCGAATTTTCTCTGCAACCCCTATTCTTTTCTTCTTCATTCTTCTCCTCTCAATATTCCAAAAGCCGAAAGCTTGCTAAGATCAAGGCCATAGCCGAATCTCTGAAGGTTGAAGTGAAGGTGCAATCGATTTCTTCAAATAAGGGTAAGATCCAAGTTTGGTTTCCATTCTTTTATACTTTAGACTTATCGAAATCTAGGGCTAATTCCATTGATGTTCATGGTTGCCGAAACTTTGAAGAGATCTTTCGGGACTTACTAAGTGTAGACTACAGGGAAGGAGAAGTTCTTTTCCCAAAGGTACACCATAAGCCGCGTGTTCCCTAGTTATTCGGTGAATTTTGGGATTTAAGAATCTAAGGTAAGTCATATTTAACATTCGGATAAAGGTTATTTGTTGTGAATAAATGTTAGAAATTGATCTAACATGTAGTTATAGGGATTTAATGACAGAGGATACAAGGATTTTGGATTTGAGAATTTCAAGGTAAGTTTTAAGTATACTAATCCTACTAGGATTTGGATTTATGGCCGAATGGTTTTTTATTAAATTAGTAAGTGATTAATCAAATGTAGGGATTAAGGATCTAAGCGGTAGATCAGATTTCGAGATCTCAAGGAATTTGCTAAGTTTAATCGTGTGTGTACTCCACACTATTTTGTAATATGAATTATGGTTACATGTATTAAAATATATGTTAATAGAAATATGAGCATGGCTAAAGTACCATGATATGGTACTAAGTACTCAGGTACGTTTCCTACTTCTACTAGGAATATGAAAAATATTATTCGTAACATGAGAATATGATAAGAATTTGAACTATGGTATATTATGCATATTAATGGGGCATTTGGTTGTATATTGAAAGGGGAAGTGAAAAGTGGTGATTTAAGACCACAGTAATCTGAAAAGTGGTGACTTACGACCACAGTAATCTGAAAAGTGGTTTCCTAAAACCACAAATGCGGAGCCTTAAGCCCGCAAATTGGTGTGTAGCGGAAGGAGGGTCGACTTAGTAGTCCCCACGGTGTGTTTGGCAGGTACGGGGGTGTGTAGCGGATGGACAAATAGGTTTGGGTTTGGGAATGCATCATAACTTGCATTTTATGTTTTGAATGCGTAACTATTGTATGCCTGATTCTATTATGATTTAGTGTCGTGTACACATTGAGTCTATTTGACTCACCCCGTTGTGGGAACATTTTTCGTGTGATGACCAAGAATGGACCGGCCTACAGAACTTGTGGTGGCCATGCTCAACATGAAGTTTATATTTTTATGGACTCTTGAATTTATTTTAGTACTTTGAATTATGTTCGGAATTATTTGATGTAATAAGGCCATAAGGCCATGATGAACGATTTTATTTCTACTTGTTGTTTTATTGTGTTACAAATTTTGATTCAGTTAAAGACTAAGTATTTTATTTTAAAATATACTCGATTTATTTATTACTTAAAATAAAAAAAAGATGTTTTCTAATATAAAAATCAAATCTGTTTTTAACACAAGCCCAACCCAAACAATTTTTTTTTAAAATCACACAAGCTTTTCACAAAGTAACGAAAGAATTTGAATCGGTTTACTTGAGGAACATACCAAATCTCGTCAAAGCTCGTAGGCCGAGTTTGGGGTGTTTCAATTTGAGAACAATGCAGAAAGTTAGGTACTTTTATCCTCAGGGTTTGAGAATAATGAAGAAAGTTAGGCATTTTTCTCAGAATAATTATTCTCCCCCTCCCCCCACACTTAAGATGTACATTGCCCTCAATGTACAAAGATAGAAAATGGCATTAATATGCAAAATTAAAAGAGAGGGGAGGAAGTGACACTCCCTGAATTAATGGCTGATTTCCTTGGAGGATGATAGAGGTCGTTTGTCTAATGACTTGTGTAGTGGTTTATTGCTCCTAGTGATGTTTTTGAAACTGCTAAGTCATTAGTTAGAAATCTTTTGGGGGCGTAATTAAATAAATGTTAGGAATAATCGAAAGTTAGATGTTGATGATAATTATAAAAAGTTATCAATATATGAGGAAAATGTTCAAATTTAAAATAAATTAAAACAACGAGAAAATAAATAAAATAAAAAACTTAAAAATAAGGAAAGAAAATCTAGATAAAGGGACCCAAAGGTCCTCATCATCAACCGGGTCCTGCAGTGGTTCTGCTGATGAGATGTGGAGGTGCTGGTATATCTGTTGAAGTGTAGTCTCTATCCCATCAAGACGTTGAGAATTTTTAGCAAAATACAGCTCGAACTGGTTGAGCCATGCAGAGATGTCTGCTAATGAGGGTGCTGTACATAATGGCCACTGGCTCAGACTTGGTGCCTCCTGTGATGGTGGTTGGACATCATCAGTAATGTCTTCAGGCTCCCCCTCGTCTGTACATGTCACTATTCGGTACTGAGAGGGGGTTGGTCCCTCGACGTTGTTTAATCATTCTCATATGCATCATCGTCTGGATGCCTTGAGGTGCCATGTTGCCTAACAGTGTGAGGGAAGTGGTCTGAGCCTCAGTGTGGAGGAGGCCAAAGTATTGAGCCAGCCTTGTGATGTACGGCCCCATCGATAAGATCCCCTTCCTGTCCGGCTCTATCTGGTGTTGAATTGCACAGGTGATGAAGTATGCCAAGTCGAAAACATGCCCTTCAAACATGCACAATAGGTAGTAAACATCGTGTTTGTTTACCACGCCGGTGCTCTCTCGGTGCCTGTGATGGTATGGGCGAGGATGGCGTGGATATACCGTAGGGGTGGCGTAGGGTCGTTGTTTTCTTGAGCGATCGGGTCGTGAGACATTTATGATGGGTTTTAAGTTATGCCAGCATTGGAGGGGGTACAGTGGAGCTCTCAGTTCAACTCGGATAGTGGGTTAGCTACTATGAATTCCTATGTATTAAGTCCTAGTGCCGAACCAAATTGTGATAAGCTCAATCGACGCACTGTTCCCCCTAGGTGGAATTGGATGGTACCCGGATCGTCGAATTGCGCCATCACAGTCTGCAATGTGAAAGTTGTGCAGAGTTCTAGTGTGAGCTCCAAGTATGTGGGCTCATTGATTGAGAAGAACTACTCCCATGGGTCAGTCGAGAGGAAGGCTCGAATATCAGATGCGAGCCCTACTTGTTCTACTGCTGGCAAGTCGATGCACCTACCGGTGCCATGTGTCTGTCTCGGATTGTTTTGTAACGCTCTTCTTGAGTTGCTTGAGAGAATCTGGGGAATGGGTGTCGAAGTTCTGAAGAAGCACTTGCGAAAGATGATCCGGGCCCCTTTCTCTTTTTGGTGGGAGAGGCCGTAGTTCGTTTTGGTCTTGATGACGACATTGTACCTGAAATAATCAAATATAAAGCAAGTTCCTTAACAATAATATTAGCCAAAGTATTTCTACTAAATCAAGCAAAATGGTAATCAGTGGATATTATTTGACAGTAGTGATTCTTTTAAACAAAGAAGTATATCAAAAATGCAAAAGTTTATTCCTAAAATGGAATCAATCATCATCCAATTTATCAGAGATTTTTACTAAGTATTCATAAGTTTTTGAGAGAAATCTCTAAATATAATTCATGCCTAATATTAAATAAAAGAATAAAGCAAAATGGCATAATATTTATCAAATTTTGAGTCAAGAAATTGAAGTAATGAGGGGAACCAGGGGCTGTGTTGGTGTGAGACGATCAGGCACGAGCGGAGCACGGCGGTGGTGCAGGTTTTGCAGTGCTACCATGGTGGTGGTAGGGGCGTGGCGTTCGGTAGCACGGCTGTGGTGCGAGCGTGCGAACGGTTTTTGGTGAGAAACGGCAAAGGGAGGCGATTTTAGGTGGAGGAGAATATAGGTGCGGCTGGATTTGGGGGGAGAGGGTGTTAAAATCTGATTTTAGGTTTAGGTTTTGAGGAAGACAGTTAAATTTTGTCATATAGGGGAAGGGGCAAGGTCCATCGCCACGCCCGTGTGAATTTTAAATAGCCCGTGCTTTTCGCGATTTCTGGATCTTTGGTGCGTTTAGGGTTTTTGGCACGGCCGTGGGTGCATGGCCACGCCCATGTCCTACAAGTCAGTATGTTAGCACGGTAGTGTAACACCGGCGTGTTTAGCCTGTGCTTGGCAAGTCAGTAACTTCGCACGACCGTTGGGCACGGCCGTGTTTTGCTCATGGTGTGTAAGTCAGTAGCTTCACACGGTTATGAAGCACGGGCGTGTTCAACCTGTGGTCGACAAGTCAGTGACCTCGCACGGGTAGCTAGCATGGGCGTGGTCTGGTATCACAGCCCATGTTGGGAAAATCATTCGCCCCTGTTTATGCACGGCTTCTGGTACGTCTGTGTTTCGTCCCCTGTCTTCCACACGGTCATGGGCACGCCCGTGTTCCAACTCGTGTGGTTTAGAATATGTACTTTTAGTAGACTGATTTAGTATGGAGTTAGATGCTGAATAAAAATAAAAATAACACTAAAGATGAAAATAAAATGTTAGTGAATTAGTGCTCGGGTTGCCTCCCGAGAAGCGCTTGTTTATAGTCTTAAGCTAGACTTTCCCTGTTTTCGATCCTAAAAGAAGGTTCATAGAGCAAAAGCTCCTCTCTCATATCTCCAAAACCTACACCATTATAAATTTTAAATCGGTGATCATTTACCTTGAATGTGCCCTTAGTGGGGTGAGTTACCTCAATTGTGCCATATGGCAAAATTGTTTTGATCATAAATGGGCCTGACCATCTTGATTTTAGCTTCCTAGGAAATAATTTAAGCCTTGAGTTGTATAGTAGGACCAAGTCCCCTACTTCGAATTGTTTTGATCTCTTGAGACGAGCATTATGGTGTCGCTTCGTTACCTCCATGTATAATTTTGAATTCTCGTAAGCTATAGTTCTCCATTCGTCCAGCTCGTTCATCTGCATCATTCTTTTCTTTCCTGCAACCTTAAGATCAGAATTCAAAAACTTTATTTCCTAAAAAGCTTTGTGTTCTAATTCAAATGGTAGATGACAGCTTTTCCCGTATACAAGTTTGTATGGGGATGTCCCTAGAGGTGTTTTGAATGCTGTTCTATAGGCCCACAAAGCATCATCTACTTTTAATGCTCAATCTTTTCTGTTTGATTCAACTATTTTTCTAGGATGCACTTAAGTTCTCGATTTGTTACCTCAACTTTCCCACTGGTTTGAGGGTGATATGGGGTGGCTGTCCTGTGGTATACTCCATATTTCTTTAGAAATGTTTCAAATTGAGTATTACAGAAAAGAGTACCCCTATCACTAATGATGGCTCTAGGTGTCCCAAATCGAGAAAACAGTTTCTTGAGAAATTTAACTACTACCCTAGCATCATTGGTAGGTAAAGCTTCTGCTTCTACCCATTTTGACATGTAATCAACCTGCTACTAGGATGTACTTGTTTCCAAATGAACTAGGAATGGTCCCATAAAATCAATACCCCATACATCAAATATTTCACATGACAACATATATGTTTGAGGCATTTCATCATGTTTAGAAATATTACCTATTCTTTGGCATCTATCACACGAGGTAACATACCTGTTGGCATCTTTAAATAGAGTGGGCCAATAAAAACCTGATTCGAGTATTTTGAGTGCTGTCTTAATGCCATTGTAGTGTCCTCCTGAAGGTCCTGAATGGCAATGTTCCAGGATTTTGTTTGCTTCTTCCTTTGTAATGCATCTTCAAATTACCTTATCTGCACATATGTAGAAAAGAATGGGGTCTTCCCAAAAATAATTTTTCACATCAGCAAAGAATCGCTTCTTTTGGTGATGTGTTAATTTTTTTGGCAAGATGGTAGCTGCTAAATAACTCGCAATATTTGCAAACCATGCTACCTCAGAATGCGTTATAGAGAAGAGTTGTTCTTCGAGGAACGAATTGTTTATTTCACTTTCATTGAGCTCTTTGGTGTGTGGATTTACGAGTCTAGAAAGGTGATCTGCTGCAAGATTCTCAACTCCCTTCTTATCTTGTATTTCCAAGTCAAATTCCTGTAAGAGTAAAATCCATCGTATGAGTCTGGGTTTTGCATCAGGTTTGTTTAAAAGATAACGAAGAGCTTATGGTCAGTGTAAACGACAACTTTAGACAATATTAGATACTATCTAAATTTATCAAAAGCAAAAACTACAGCTAGCAATTTTTTCTCTGTGGTGGTGTAGTTTTCTTGTGCAGGTGTTAATGTTCTACTAGCGTAGTAAATTGGCTAAAAATGCTTATCTCTTCGTTGTCCCCAAACTGCACCTACTGCAAGATCACTTGCATCACACATTAGTTCAAAGGGTAAGTTCCAATCAGGTGCAATTATAATTGGGGCATTTATTAATTTATCCTTAAGGACATTAAATGCATCTAAACATTCCTGATTGAAATCGAAAAGAACATCTTTTTCTAGTAGTTTTGTCAATGGCTTAGCTATTTTAGAAAAATCTTTAATAAATCTTCTATAGAACCCGGCATGTCCTAAAAAGCTTCTAATAGCCTTGACAGAATTAGGGGGAGGTAGTTTTTCTATGGTTTCAACCTTTGCTTTATCTACCTCAATCCCTTTACTAGAAATCTTATGTCCTAACACAATTCCTTCTCTAACCATAAAGTGACATTTTTCCCAATTCAAAACAAGGTTTGTTTCCTCACATCTCATTAAAACTCATTTTACATTTTTAAGGCAAAGATGGAAAGAATTATCGAAAATCGAGAAATCATCCATGAATACCTCCATGATGTCTTCCACGAGTTCGTCAAAGATTGCCAACATGCAACGCTAAAAAGTAGCAGGAGCATTATGTAATCTAAAAGGCATTCTACGATAAGCAAACGTACCATATGGGCATGTAAATGTTGTCTTCTCTTGATCTTCAGGAGCTATGGGGATTTGGAAGTAGCCGGAGAGTCCGTCCAGGAAGCAGTAGCACATATGCCCGGATAGTCTTTCTAACATTTGATCTATGAAGGGTAGAGGGAAGTGATCTTTTCTGGTGGCATCATTCAGCTTTCTATAGTCTATACAGACTCTTCAGCCTGTAACTGTTCTTGTGGGGATTAACTCATTTTTTCCATTGGGTACCACTGTCATTCCTCTTTTCTTTAGAACTACCTGTACAGGACTTACCCAAGTGCTGTCAGAAATAGGATAAATTATTCCTGCATATAAAAGTTGGGGTTTAGCCGTCTCTGGGGTTGTACACACGGCTTCTATTCTTCTTCCATTAAAATTTTGTGGGTGTAAAACGAGGGGCTTATACCTTTAATGTCAGATATTTTCCAAGCTATGGCTTTTTTGTGCTCTCTTAGTACCTTTATCAACTCCTCCTTTTCCTTGCATTCTAGTTCTAAAGAGATAATTACTGGTAGCATAGAATTGTCCCCGAGGAATGCGTATTCTAGGTGTTTTGGCAACTGCTTTAATTCCAATTTGGGTGGCTCATCAATGGAAGATTTATGTTTTATTTTGTCATTGTTTTCAATGTTTTCTTCTTTCATTTGTCTGAATGACGATACATTTAAATTCATTTCATCTTCTTCATCTTCTCCCCCCTCTTCTTGAGTCAGGCACAGTTCCATCGTGTCGTCATGTATGATTTCCTGTAATGAATTTTGAATGATATGATCAGTAGTATCAACAAAATAACAAGAATCATCTTGCTCTTTAGAATAACGCATGGCATCATAAATTTGAAAGATAATTTCTTCATCGCCTATCCTTAATGCCAGTTTACCGCCACCTACATCAATAACAGCTCTAGCAGTAGCTAAAAAAGGATGCCCTAAGATTAAAGGAACATTAACGTCTTCATCCATGTCTAACACAACGAAATCAATAGGGAAAATAAATTTATCAATTTTCACCAAGATATCTTCAATAACTCCTCTAGGATGTTTAATGGATCTATCTGCTAACTGAATACTCATCCAAGTGGGTTTTGGTTCCCCAAGGTCTAGTTGTTTAAACATTTTGTAAGGCATTAAATTAATACTGGAGCCTAGATCAGCTAATGCTTTCGTAATATTCAAGCTACCAATTAAACAAGGGATAGTAAAACTTCCTGGGTCTTTTAATTTGGTTGGCAACTTGTTTTGGAGGATGGCTGAGCATTCTTTATTGAGTTCCACCGTCGACACTTCTTTAAGTTTCCTTTTATTCGTCAGGAGTTCCTTTAGGAATTTTGCGTATTTCGACATCTGTAAAATGGCTTCAACAAAAGGTAAGTTAATATGTATTTGTTTAGAAAGTTCAAGAAACTTGCCGTATTGGGCATCAATTCGTTCCTTCTTTAACTTTGTTGGATATGGGATTGGTGGTTTGCTCTTGCTGTGTACTGGATTTATATCCTCAATCCCCTTATCGCTTGCTTTGTTATCTTCGTATGGGATTTGCTTCTTTGGTTCGACTAATTCTTTTCCGCTTCTTAGTGTGACTGCTTTTACCTGTTCTATTTCTTTAAGAAAAATTTCTGCCCGTATTTCACAGATCATCTTAGTAAGTAATCCAACCATCTTAGTGAGTTCCCCAAATGACTCAGTAAATTTTTCAACTGATGCCCGTTGATCTTTAAGGGTTCTCTCGGTATCTGTAGACGTTTTTCTGTGTCTACCGTGAATTTTGCCAGCATCTCCTCGAGGGTTGGGTTCTTTTCTTGTAGATAGGGCTGATTTTGGAAGTTTTGAGGAGGTTGTTGTCTTTGATTTTTTTTGTTTCCTTGACCTCCCCATAAAAAATTTGGATGGTTCCTCCAACCTATATTGTAAGTATTACTATATGGATTATTATTGGATCTGAAATTATTACCTATATAGTTCATCTGTTTGCTCTTTGCTTCCGGTTGATAGGGTGGGTACTCAGGATTCGCCACAGTTCCACGTGCATTGCATTGCATGACTAGATGTACCTGCAAAGAACATAAATTATCAAGCTTTTTATTCTTGATCTCTATTTGTGTTGATAGCATGGTCACTGTGTCTATGTTGAAAGCTCTGACTGATTTTGTCAGCTTCGTCCTTGAAACTTGCCATTGATAATTATTCAATGACATCTTTTAAATGAACTCGTACGCTACTTCAGGAGTTTTGTTGTTCAGGGTTCCATCGGCGGCTGAGTCGATTAGTTGCCTCGTTGAGGGGTTTACACTGTTATAGAATGTTTGGACTTGTAGCCACAAGGGTAAACCATGGTGTGGACACCTTCTCAAGAGATCCTTATATCTCTCCCATGCGTCGTATAATGTCTCTAAATCCATCTGTACAAAAGAAGAGATATCATTCCTTAATTCGACCGTCTTGTCCGGTGGGAAGTATTTTAATAAAAAAATTTTGGTCATTTGCTCCCATGTAGTGATTGACCCTCGTGGTAACGAGTTTAACCATTGTTTGGCTTTATTTCTCAATGAAAAAGGGAATAATCGAAGACATATGGCATCATCAGAAGCGCCATTTATTTTGAAGGTATCACAGAACTCTAAGAAATTAGCTATATGAGTATTTGGGTATTCGTCCTACAAACCATCAAACTGAACAAACTGTTGAATCATTTGTATTGTGTTAGGCTTTAATTCAAAATTATTAGCAGCTATAGCAGGCCTAACAATACTTGATTTTGCTCCAGTTAAATGTGGTTTAGCATAATCAAACATAGTACGTAGAGCGTTGGGTTCCCCCACATCATGGGGTGGTGGAATATTCTCTTCCATCCCTTCAGTAGGATTGGATCTGCTTTCTTGATTTTCCTCTATGTAATTTAGGGCTCGTTTGATTTCTCGGCGATTCCTACGAGCGGTTGCTTCAATATCACTGTCGTATACTAAAGGTCCTCTCGGGTTCCTTCTAGTCATAAACTAGAGGTGCCTTAAAAGAAAAGAAAGAAAGAAAAGTTAGCAAAATTTAAAATTATCCTAAAAATAAAAAATAAATTGCTGAAAATAAAAATAATGGCTAAAGTAATCAAAATAGAGTTTTCTTAATATTTTAGTTCCCCGGCAACGGCGCCAAAAACTTGACCGTTGTGATCAGAGTCTTAAAATATATAAAGAGAATGATCGAACCTAGAAACTAACTCTGGCAACGATTAAAGGCAAGTGTACCTATCGAACAGTAGTATAGCTTAGGCAAGACTGGATTGTCGAACCCAAAGGAACTAAAAGTATTAATACTAACTTTCTTTTTATTATTTAGCCTTAGAAATAAAGTGAAGTTATTTTAATCTAAATTAATGACGACTAAGCTAAGGACAAAGACAAAAAGAAAGAATTGGGAAATAACTTGAAGAAAAACTCAATTAATCACGACAATACCCTCAGGAATAATTCACCTAGACTTCACTTGTTATCTAACCCTGAATTATATGATTCCGTAGGACTCCCTAACGTATATTAAACCCTATCTCGAGGCGAATAACGTCTAACCCTAGGTTAATTAGTGGAACTTTCATTCTCTTATAATAACCTCCTAGAATAGCAGTAAATCGATATATGAATTCCCATATTAGGTTTCACCCTAATCTGGCAAAATCTTGTAACCCTATCTCTAAGCGTTCGATCAACTCTGCTTAATTATGCTAGGTCTACTCTTAAGCAGGGTCTATTCCTCCTCCATCTAAGCACATCAGATTTGGATTAAGCATGCATAATTAATAACAAACTAAGTATTTATCATATAATTCAAAAGTCAAAGAATAAGATTCATCTAGGTTTCATCCCCTTCAGGTATCTGAGGGGTTTAGTTCATAACTAAATAAGAAAACATCTCAAGAGAAAAGATAAAACAAAACATAAGAAATCCCTAAAACTTCATGAAGGAAGTGAAGGAGAATTTCGCCATCTTGAGTATAATTCCAGCTTCTTAGGATTGATCAACTGGCTAACTTCGAGTGATTCCCATAATTCTGACCTTTCCGGCTCGGCTCCTTGGCCTACCTCGACTCCCCCTCAATGGTGGCACTTAGGGGATATATATAGCCTCTTTGGAATGCGATTCTTTCTCCCTAAGTATCCTTTTCTGAGTGAAATTGCTCGTTCCAGCGACAGGGGCATGGCCATGGCACACGCCCGTGTGGATCGACTTCAAGCCGTGTTCAAATTTTTAATTTGAGGCACGGTTGTGTAAATCGAGGGTCAAGCCGTGCTCTAGGTGATCGGTGAGGCACGACCGTGTTGGATTTAGTCCAGGTCGTGTCGATTCTGTGCTAAGGCCCATTTACTCCGTTTTGGGCCCGTTTTATGTTCTTTTCATCCTCGGGTGCTTTCTTGGGTATAAGACATGAAAAGAAAGGATTAAGAGCACCTTTTTACATAAATCAAGGGATAAATCGTCCAAAAGCAAACTAAATGTGGGCTTAAAATATGTTATAATTACGGTTTATCAGATATCATACTAGAAGTCCGAGAACATAACTTATAAGAAAATAATAAAGATCTTGATAACTCTTCAGAGAAGACCAGAAGAAAAACAATACTTATATATTCTAGAGTCAATTGTAACGGAGATAATATATATTCCAAATGTATATAAAACAACATGCAGTAGAAATAGAAGAATAGCCTCACATAAGTTTTCACCGACAACTTTTATTCCAAACATAATAGAATAGAATCCCACAGAGAGAGATAAGAAATGCTATTCATCAACCAACCAAACTAACAGTGCTTTCATCTATCATTATAATTAGCTAGCATTGTATATGATAAGGATTCCTTCAGAAAAAGAACAATTACATATATCTCCGAGGATAAATGAATACATAAAATACCCAGAAGAGATCATCATGATCTATTCAATTACTACTGTTGCACTCTGACATCTTTACGATTTGATCGTGTCTGTCGAGTCTTAAAATTTATAAAAAGAATGATCGAACCTAGAAACTAACTCTGACAACGATTTGAGGCTAGCACACCTATCGAATAGTAGTATAGTTTAGGCAAGACCGAAATGTCGAACCCAAAGGAACCAAAAGTACTAATACTAACTATCTTTTTATTATTTAGCCTAAGAATTAAGGGATTTATTTATCTAATCTAAAATTAACTATCAACTAAACTAAAGATGCAAAGACAAATAGGATGAATTGAGAAAATAAATTGAGAGAAAACCAATTAATTCAAACGACACCCAAGGAAGAATCCACCTAGACTTCACTTGTTATCTAACTCTGAACCAGACGATTTATTCATTTGACTTGATCCGTAAAATTTCCTAAGTTATATTAAACCTTCTCTCGAAGTGAATAACGTCTAACCCTAGGTTGATTAATTGAAATCTCTTTCTAATTAAAACCCCTAGAATCGCATTAACTCGACCTATGGACTCCCATATTAGGTTTCACCCTAATCTAAAAAAATCTCGTCACCCTATCTCTAGGCGCGCGATCAACTTCGCTTAATTATGCTAGATCTACTCTTAAGCAGGGACTTTTGCTCCACCACCTAAGCACATCACACTTGGATTAATATCCCAGAAATATCAACACAAGAATTAAGAACACATAATTAAGAACAAGTCAAATATTTATCATATAGTTCAGCAAATGATAACAAGATTCATCTTAGGTTTCATCCCCCTTAGGTATCTAAGGTTTAGTTCATAACTATAAAAGAAAACATCTCAGAAGAAAAGATAAAACAAAACATAAGAAATCCCTAAAACCTCCTGAAGGAATTGAAGGAGAGATCCTCCGTCTTGAGTATAACTCCGGCTTCTTGAGATGGATCAACTGGCTATCTTCAAGTGATTTCCACAAATCTGACCTTTCTGGCTCGGCTCCTTGGCCTAGCTCACCGTCTTCTTCTAGGTTATACTTATGGGGTTTATATAGGCTTTTGCAACGGGTTTCTTTGCCCCTAAGTATCTTTTTTCGAGTGAAATTGCTCTTCTCCACGACAGGGACACGGCCATGGCACACGCCCGTGTGAATCGTGGCCAGGTCGTGTTCGGACTTTTAATGAGGCACGCCCGTGTGGTCTTGGGCCCAGGCCGTGTCGATTTCTATTTTGGCCCAATTAAGTCTGTTTTAAGCCTGTTTCTCGTTCTTTTCGTCATTGGGTGCTCTCCTGGGTATAAAACATGAAAAAGAAAGGATTAAGAGCACCAAATTACATAAATCAAGGCTTAAATCATCCAAAAGCATACTAAATGTGGGTATAAAATATGTTACTTTTACGGTTTATCAAATACCCCCACACTTAAGCTTTTGTTTGTCCTCAAGCAAAATTCTCAAGTCACAATTAAAACAAACTTCCTCGATTCAATATATTCATCAATAGTGTTTCATCGTAATTCAAAGATAATTCATACATGGATAATTCAACTCAAAGGGTCCTAAAGATTCAAACAATCAAAGTCATACATTTATAGCACAAAACATAGGTGTTTCCCCTCATTTAAATAATTACCTCTGATTCAAAATTGACAAGGGTTGATATCCTCACTAGAGATTCACTCAAATCACTCAAAGTGTTTAAGGTTCAAAATTAAGCACTCAAAAGTCGAACATGAAAAGTTAATCCCATAAGCTTGCATGAAAATCAAATCTCCACCACTGTAAAATGAGATAATACACAAATCAAAAGGTCTTTAACAGGGTTGTAACGGGGCTTAGGTTAAAGGTGTGGATAGAGGCTGAATTAAAGGGTTAGAATCGAGATTGACCTGACAAATTACCTAACTAGAAAAAATGAACTAATCTTAAATAATTACATCAATTGAAAACTAATAATACGAGCTTTTTCTTCAAGATTTGTACTTTAAACATGTAAGCTCACTTAATTATAGAACTAATAATGAATATACTCCTTTTTTTTTTAAGAACTAGTCAAATGATAATAGTAAAGAACTTTTACAACTGAAATATAGAACATAGTTAGGTAACTGCTCAAAATCAAATCTCGACAAAAAGGGTAATCAAGAAGAATGGTAATAAGAAATACAAAAGGCTTTGGGTTAATATTAGTGGGTAAGTCAATGACAAGGGTTGTTAGAATCAAATGGGCTCACTAGGGGTTAACTATGAAGGTAGGCCTTTTAGGGGTGTAAGTGGGTTAAATCCTAAGTGCCTTTATCATCTTTGTATATCAAATCATAGGTGTGGTCTCGACATATATAATCAATGCAAGTTCTAGAATAACAAATCAATGTTGACACACTCAAAATCAAAAAATGAGCACGAAAAAGAATATATGCTTTATAAGGCTCAAAGTCTCACAAAAAATTATGGGTGTTTGATATCAACCTTGTAAAATTCAAACTTCAAGGTAACATTCAGATTCAGGTAGACAACCTAAAAAAAATTATTTTGAAAAATAGACTTATCATGCTTGATTCTCCAGTATTCTTCAAATTTAATCATCAATGCAAAATTATCAATGACTTAATCTATAACATATCAATAGAAATCATAAATTAGGGAAATTTCATTCTAATCATAATATGAGAAACTTACTTTTCGAACAAGGCATAATTCAGGGATTTTCAAATAGTACTATAGTTAACCCCCCATACTCAAGTTGTACATTGCCCTCAATGTACAAACATAGATAATAACATTTAGTAGATAATCAAAAGAGAGAGAGAGAAGTGAGACTTCCTGAATTATGGTTGAAATCTTTTGGAGGATGGTGTGGAAACTTGACTTATTGTGATGACTATGTAGAAATGATGTTTTCGTTCCTTGAGTGATATGTTAAATCTGTTTATTCTGCGAAGTTATTAGTTAAATTTAATGAATGGTGCTATTATGGAGACTTAGGGTTAGATAGCCAGTGATTAGAAAAAATACTAATGAAACTTCAGATCTTTAAACAGTAGATAAAGTCAACATAAATAAATAAAAAGTAAAAATAAAAATAAAACAGAAAAATTAAAAAAGAAAGGACTTAGAAGTCCTCCGTATCATCTGGGTCTTGAGGTGGTGGTAGCGATGAGATATGAAAGTGATGACAGATCTGCTGAAGGGTGGCTTCGATGCCGTCAAATCATCGAGCGGTGTTATTGAATTGCTGAGTACAGCAGTGTTCGAACTGGGTGAGGCGTGCAGAAATGTCCGAAAGTGACGTTGGTGAATGGGAGGGATGCTGGCTCGGAAGTGGCGCCTCTTGTGGTAGTGGGACATCATCAGTAATGTCCTTGGGGTCGTCCTCTTCAGTGGGAGGTGTGATCCGGTATTGGGGAGGGTCGGTTCCATGTCGGCGCTGAATCATTCTCATATGTAGCATCGTCTGGATACCCTGTGGGGCCATCTTCCCTATCAGTGTGAGTAGGGAGTTTTGTGCATCGGTGTTGAGGATTCTGAAGTACCGAGCCAATCGTGTAATATAGGGACCCATAGATATGATCCCTCGCCGATGCTGCTCTGTCTGATGTTGAATAGCTCGGGCTATAAAGTATGCTAGGTCGCTAACATGTCCGTTTGACATGCACCATAGATAGTAGACGTCATGAGTAATGACAACACCAGTGCTCTCTCGTCGACTTGTCAAAGTATGAGCCAAAATAGTGTGTACGTACCTTAGAGACGGGGCCAGGGTCGTCACTTTTGAGCGACTGGGGTCATAATCATAGGAGTTTGTAGCTATCTTGTGCCAGCATTGGGTGGGTGATCGCTGAAATCAGAATTTTAAAATTTATAAAAGAATGATCAAAACCTAAAAACTAACTCTGACAACGATTAAAGGTAAGTGTACCTATCGAACAGTAGTATAGCTTAGGCAAGACCGAATATCGAACCCAAAGGAACTAAGAGTACTAATACTAATTTTCTTTTTATTATTTAGCCTAAAAAATAGAGTGAGGTTCTTTAAACTATATTGACGAAGACTAAACTAAGGACAAAGACAAAAAGGATGAATAGGAAAATAACTTTGAAGGAAAACTCAGTTGATTACGACGATACCCTCAGGAAGAATCCACCTAGACTTCACTTATTATTTAACCCTAAATTATATGATTTCTTTTACTTAGCTTGATTCGTAAGACTCTCTAACCTATATTAAACCCTCTCTCGAGGCGAATAACGTCTAACCCTAGGTTAATTAGTGGAACTCTCGTTCGCTTATAATAACCCCCTAGGATAGCAGTAAATCGATCAATGGACTCCCATGTTAGGTTTCACCCTAATCTGACAAAATCTCGTGACCCTATCTCTAGGTGTTCGATCAACTCCGCTTAATTATATTAGATCTACTCTTAGGCAGGGTCTATTCCTCCTCCACCTAAGCACATTAGATTTGGATTAAGCAACATAATTAAGAACAACCTAAGCAATTATCATATAACTTGCCACGGTGGCCTCAAGATCGGCTGGCCAGTCGGAGTAGTCGGGAACGGACTCGAACCAGGCCATGCATTCCAACCTGCAGTGGGACTGGGAAAAGGAAACATATATGGGTTAGGATACATACAAGGGCTAGGGTACGCACCTGGCATAGAGGCCAAAGGCTATGATGTCGATATCGTCGGCTGAAATGTTGGGACCGGTGACTATGTCGGCGCTGTTGATGGTCCCGTCTCATCACCCCTTCTCCTAGGATTTAAAGGGCCCTGTCGTTCCCTTTGTTGACGAAGTTGCCGTCGCCTCTCCTCTTCCGACAATAAATACGACTTGCCATGGATCCTAAACTATGGCATGTATTCCGGCACGCACGCTAACTCAGGAACAACGATCGGTTCCCGAATACGTATATAATCATACCGGTTCTCCCACATTTCGATATATGCTGACCAAAATCTTGGCCAATCCGTGTGCAACTGCCGTAAGTCGACTTTGTGCTCATCATCGAGCACCTCAGGTGGCACGGGAATCGATTGTCAGAATCGAAGTTGTCGCAGAACCCGATCTAACTGGTGTATCTCCACAGTGGCATAATTGATCAATAGGACCTTCACATGCGAAATGTTCAGATTTTGAAAGAACTCCTCCAAAATTACTGCCCAAATTGCCGGATCCCCGTATGGTGTCCATTGAAACTATATTAACATGATAAAAATATTATTTATATACATAATACTAAATACTAAATACGAAATACTAAATTCTAAATACGAAATACGAAACGACTATTTTTTTACGAAAATATATTTTATTTAATACTTACTTGTGATTCCGACCGTTGCTCTAATAGAAGCCGTATGTCTTCAAGCTCGGTAGGTATTCCAACATAACTCGCCGAATGGTTCCACCTAATTAAATAAATTTCTAGCATACAATTATACTTTAAATCTACGTAATAATTGTAAAATATAATATTAAATTTACCTCGTTATGAGTGGGAATGTATATGGGTGGTCGACTCGATGAGGTAAAAGTGGAAATCGAAACCGTGCCCATGACTGCAGTAATGATAGGCAACCTCCGATTTTCGCTTTACTCGGCTGCGTCTCCCCGCACATCTCCTGATACAATTTTGATAGCACGGCAGACCCCCAACTCAATTCACCGGTTGCTCTAAAATCAACGAGTTCCAGCAGCTATCTCAGGTGTACGAGGTTTCGTGACAGGTCCGGCATCAAATAGCCTCCAATAATCTCAAGAATGTATGCCCGAGCATACCGTATTCTTTTTATTTCGGTCGAATTATTATCCGGCTCCGGGAAGGTGTCTCGTAACCAGCCCATCTCGATCCGACCTCCGATAATGTTATCTGCAATAGCACCCAGAAGCTCATAGCATACGGCTCCCCAATCACCAGAAGTTGCGGACCCGGTGACTACGTACCATCCACCGGTAATCCCAATTGCAATTGCACGTCTTCCAGAGTGATAATACACTCTCCGCATGGAAGATGGAAAGTGTGCGTCTCGAGTCTCCACCTCTCTATCAATGCACTGATTAACTTCGGCTCCAACTTGCACCCCCAGCCTATCGTGGCCACGTGCCAAAAACCTGCTTCCTGCAGGTAATTCTCGATCAACGGCGATGGTGGACCAGGAATATTGCGAATATAGCATTGCAGCACCCAATCTACAAACTGTTTAAAAAATTATAAAATAAATTTTAATTAAAATTGCATAAACCTAAAAAATTTTAAATAGTATTGAAAAATTAAAATTAAAACTTACCATTTGCATTTGTTCGAAGGATATGTGTTTATCGTCGAGACGAATTAATTGCTCGGCCATTGGTAATACGATCGAATATCTTAAAATTTATCAAAAAAATATATTTCAAAAAAATTTAAAAAAGGGCTTTTTTGTAAATATTAAAGGACTATTGTGAAATCTGAGAGGAAGTTTCAAGGAATTTAAGAGAAATTTGAGAAGAATTTGAGAGAAAGTTGAGAGAAAAATGAATAAGAACTTTGTTGTGAAAAAAATAAAATGGTGGGGGGTTTTATAGGTTTTTCTCTGACCGTTGGAGGCCCAACGGTCAAAAAAAATTTGACCATTGTAGCAGGGGGCGCGCTTTGTGCCACATCAGCAAAGCGTGTCCTTTTTAGCGCGTTTTGTGCTGATGTGGCACAAAGCACGCCCTCAGGAGTGCGCTTTCCTGCTGCATCCCCTCAAAACGCGTTGACGTGGACGCGTTTTTGGGGGAAATGACCCTTTTCCGTAAATATTCTAAATTTAAGCCCATTTTCCTAATTTTTTTTTTTTAGTATATTTTGGTAAATAAGCCCAAAATTGCCCTATCTAACCATAGGATGGTCATATTAAAAGGTAGCCATTCACAATTTGGGCTTACTTCGAACCATAATTAGACTCATTTTGTTTGTAGACTAATCTATTAAGTTAGATGTAGCCTTTCCCTAGTGACACACTATTTGAGATTGAGTCTAAATGTCGAATTCATCTTAGTTAAGAACTAGTGATTAAATGATAAAATTGATATCATAAAAAAGAGTATGAATACTATATAAATAAAAGCATATACATGTTATTCTTATAATTAATTTATTAATTTTGTATAAATATATAATAATTTTAAATATAAAAAATAATATATACATAACATGAATAACCCAAAAATAATTAATGGAGTCAGGCATTAGGGTCCTGCTTGATGTAATGATTCATTAACTACAAAATCCAAGAGCTCATCAGTTGGGAGGAGATTATATGCTTTACTTTTTGCATTATAAAAAGTAATTTGATTTAGCTATGGGATAAAAATATAAGATACTGTAAATGTATGACACATCATATTGGTGCAGATACAACTGGACATGAATATGATATCATCTGATAAAACTTAAAGGACAATGGAAATTAAAGATTTAGGACAGTTTTTAAACTTGGGTTCAATGGAGGATCGTCCATCTTTGTATTTGCAAAGTGTACACACAAAAACAACAGCGTCATTGAGAAAAATTAGAATAGTACAATTTATATTACCTTACACATGTTATTGCTGAGATCATCAAAAACAAAAACATTGTTGAGAAAAAAATTTACGTTTACACATAACACACACAGCAAAATAAGACAGGTTAAAATTTTATAAGATAAAATAAATTCGGAATTTTTTTGTTTCTTACATATCTTGTTCAAAACAAACATAGAACAACACGTAATGTTAAATGAGAAATGATTCTTTTCTTATTGTTCAATAGTTGCAGAAAAATATGAAAATGAAAATTTTAGTGGCAAGATTAATGGGCAATGGGGCAGAAGGCAACGGTTGAGTGGTTGGCAATGTGCAAGCTGAATTGCCCTCCTTTTTCAGTCACATCGATTTGGTGGGTTCCCAAGGGAGGTTTTAGTTCAAAATTGGTGACCAACTTGGCTATGACAAGCCCCAGTATTGGGAGTGCGAGGATGATTCCAGGGCAGCTGCGCCTTCCCACACCGAATGGCAGGAATCTGAAATCAACTTTCCCACCAGCCACGGTGGCGT
Source organism: Gossypium bickii (assembly GCA_025503065.1). Lineage (NCBI taxonomy): Eukaryota > Viridiplantae > Streptophyta > Magnoliopsida > Malvales > Malvaceae > Gossypium > Gossypium bickii. The sequence continues at coordinate 90,724,871 of CP106711.1, forward strand.
CTGTGCCATGTTCTTCTTCCAGGAATCGCTCTGGCCTGAATTCCTTAGGGTTTTTCCACCACTTGGGATTGTTGGCCAACCACCAGGCATTGACTACCACCTTGGACTCCCTAGGTTTGGTGAACCCACCAAGCTTTGCTTCTTCAAGGTTCATGTGAGGGACCAACAATGGGATTGGGGTGTGCAACCTTAATGTCTCTTTCACTGTGGCCTGCAAGTAGGGCAGTTTATGGAGGTTGGATTCTTTCACAGCCTCTCCGTTGAGGACTCGGGAGATTTCTTGGCGGATCCTGTGCTGAATGTTGGGATGGTTCACCAGCTCAGCTATGGCCCACTCCATGGACCACAGTGTGATTTCTATTGCTGCAACGTTGATGTTTTCAACAATGTAGAGCACATTTTCTTCGCTAATCTCTCCCTTCATTTGGGCATCTATAATGTGATCAATGGCACAGCTTATCTTGTGCTTGTCCTCCTCAGCAGCCATTATTTCCCTTCTTTTCTCAACATAATAGTTGTTGAAGAAGGCCAGCCTCCTGGTCTGCAAGTCCCTGCACTTGTTCAAGTACCCTCTCAATAAGGGTCGTAGCAATGGAATGAAGTCACCATAATTGTATTCAAAACTCTGAGCCAAGCGGCTTCTCTCCGAGTTGAATCTGGTTGCCTCAATGAACAAGGGGTCTTCCTGAGACTCAAACTTGGAATCAAACATCATCCTATACATGATATTATAAAGCATCAGCTGCAAACGTTTTCTGATAACAATCCCTTTGCTTTTCACATTCTCATCTTTCTTCAAATCATTAACCACCAGATCCATTTCTTCTTCCCACATGTTATTGTAATTGTGCACAACTTTGTTGGTGAAAAATGGCAGTGTCATGATCCTGCGCATTTTGCGCCAATGATCACCGTAAACCGTGAACACCATGTCCTGTCCGTTGCCCGTGAAGATGTCGAAAACCACGTTGCGTGGCCTGGAACCGAACTCCACACCTTGTGTGTGCAGCACCTGGGAGGCTAGCTCAGCGTCTGAGACCACTACAAGGCTTTTAGAGCCGAGTTTTAGAAGGAAAACTGGACCGTAGGTTTGTTCCATGGAAGCTAGAAGGCGGTGATTAAGGTCATTCCCTACTTTGATCCAATTTCCAAATATTGGAAACGGGAAAGGGCCTGGAGGAAGAGCAGTGGAAGTGGAAGACTTGAAAAATAAGTAATAGATAATAGCAAGTGGCACAAGGGTGAGTGAGAATTTTATGTAGAGCTGAGGGTACAATATTTTGGTGAGTGCAAGAATAAGTAGGGAGAGAGTTGTGACCAGAATTGGTTTGTTACAAGAATGATGCTGGGCAGAGCCATGTTTAAAGATGGGAAGAAAGTGAGATGAACTGATGAGAAGGGCTTGGCAATGGGATACAAACTATATGCATATATATTCATACATACATAAAATGTTAGCGGATGAAGTTTGGTAGGAGGGTTGGTGGGTGCCCAATGGTTTTGTAGAGAATCCATGGGCTCTATTTTTCAGAATCAAGGTAGAAAGGCAGGGAAGGGGTAGGGGATATTTTCAAAGTCAAGATTGTTTTTAGTTGGTTGGTGGAGGGAGGGCGTTCAACGTCATGTTTCTATATTATAGATTTATGAAACAACTAAAATAAGATTCTCCTTTAATCAAGCTGCGGATTTCATGTCTAAATGGAGGTGTTACTCGGGTTTTAATGTACAAGTGGTAACCAACTCTCCTGCTGGTAATTCTGCGCTTCTACTGTCTGATGCTGAGGGGGTCATGTTTGATAGGATTTAAGTGCCTGAAATCGTCTTAGATTTTAACCTTCGGCCTCCTCTTTACTCCAAAAATAATAATAATAATAAGATTCTCTTTCTGTCAAATTCTGCTATCTATACTTCACATATTTTATAAATTTAACATTTAATTTTTATACTTTTTGAATTGATCCTGACCAAACAATGCATTTAAATTTACTTGATTAAATTCGGCTATTAAGTATCATACATAAAATTATAAATTTAATCCATGTTCTTTAGATCATTCTTAGTTGTTCTATTTTTTGAATTTCAAAATTTCAATTTTAATGCAAACAACAATCAATAAATCTATTAACTAGAATTTTTTGTAAGTACTATATAAAAATAGCAAACTAACACGTGATAATATGTTTAATTTATCAAATTTTGAAAATAATTAAACTTAATAAATTTAACAACTTTCTTTCAATTAAAACTAAAATTCTAGAACTCTAAAAATACAATCGAAAATGACCAAATTAAAGTTCAGATACTAAATCCACACTTACATAAATAACAGTATTTGACCTAACCTATTATTACTCCCATAGTCTCTTCTTTTCTGCTACAACCATTCTCTCCATGAAACAAAGATTCAACTACGTCTTTACGGCATAAGTTCATAACGAAGATCTGATCAGACACGTTTGAAGCCAGTTAGTTTTATTTCCACAAATTCAGATATAATTAAATATAATCGGATTTTAGGACAAAGGACACGGTGTTCCTAACTCAAACAACACTGAACATGACACTTGAACCAGGTTGGGGTTAATAGACTGTAAAATCGTGTACCAAAAAGTGACTGTAAAAACACTACTCCATGACCTATTTCCTTTTATTAAGAACCTTTTTCATTTCTTCAACCTTCTTCAGAAGGTTAGATATCATCTTATCCTGCAACACAATTTTAGCATCTTTCTCCTGCAGTTCTTGCTTCAATCGTTCTATCTCTTTTAAGTGATCATCGAGTTCACTATTATCTTCCATAACATTCTCCACAATTTTCTCATCTGTCTTCAGCTTTTTGGATTCAATCGATTTCTCCTCGCCCTCGAATGCTCTTTTATTCGACAAAACTTCACGGTAAGAATCTTCCTGTGCCATTTTACGGATGTATAAACTAGCAGTGGATCCATCGCCAAACTGAAAGCTAACAAGTTTCTGAGCTAGTCCATGTGAATCCTGAGACAAAAAAAAAAATGACCTACAGTTAGCACCTTATGAAAGACATAAAACAAGGTAATCTTATTAAGGCATTGAGAATCAAACATCTGCATTGCAATTAAAAACATCATAATATTTAGTCATGGAATGAGAAATGATTATCGATAAAGCATGAAGAAAATGCTATCATGTGAATGAAAAATGAGGAGTGTAGTAAAAGATACTTGCCTTTTCTTCATCGCCTTCCATATTTTCATATGCTTGGTTTGCTTCTTGAGGACTATTAAAGACAGCAATTCCAGAGTAATGGCGACCTTGAAGCTTTTTAGTTGGCTGCCGACAAACAATTTTCCATATTTGAAAATCAGCAACGATAAGTGAAGATGAAGTAGAAAGAGCTTCCAGGAAGAGAGCTTTTCAAAGACAATTCATACCAATTCTCTGAACTTTAAAACATCTATAATACATGTATTTTGTAGAAAGACGATTTGCATTTTAAGGACAAAATATTTACCTTAGAACAGAATACCTAAGAGATTTAATGATATAGAATATGGTTCACCTTTCAAGTGCCTCAGAAATGCAGTTTATCAGAGTATTCGAGAATAAACTTAATTTACCAGTAAATGTTGAATTCAATTATTGGGATTAATAATTTTTTCATATAGAATATCTCAAAAGAAACCATTAGTCTCAATCTTTTAAACATAAGACATGCAGCAATCCAAGGTAAAGAAAAGCTAAGCCAGGGATTTCTAAAGGGAAAACCAGATACAGGTAAGGTATAATCAACCTTTACTTCAATCGCAACAGCTCCAGGAATGACTTTGGAAATTTCTTCTCTATGAACATAGACTGGTATTCTGTGGAGTAGTAGCTTCTCCCTTTCAGGTTGAGATACCTGATTTTCAAGAAAAACTAAATATACATAGTTGATAACAGTAAACAATTGAAATTAAAGATAACCAGTAATAACATGTCCATACATCTGGAACCAGGGTAATTTCACCACGCTCTAGCTTAGCAAGAACTAGTTTCATTGCAGCACATGCATCATCTAGACAATTATGAGCAGCACCAGGCTTTCGAACTTCATATCCCAGTACGGACTGTAAAACAATGCACAGAACAGTTAAAATTTAAAACAAGCATCTAAAACTACCAGTAGACTATTGCCTTCTATAGCACCATGCAAGGTAGTCACTAAGAGCAAAGCAGTTTTAGTGCTGGTTACCCAGATGCTTGGTGAGTGTTGCTACTGGTACACTCAATTCATTCTAAGTTTGTACATATATTTGGAGGATTATACCTCCATACTCATCCAAATAAGAATTAGGTGTCAGATAGAGGTACTTTATGGAAAATGAAGAGTGAGGGCAACATAGTTTGTGGTCAAGTAATCAGCAATGTGAAAGGATAAAAGTCATTCATAGAAAACTCTAAACAGCATACATGGAAAACGATGTAGCACTTAATCTGATGGGTGAAATAGATGCAGAAACAAGACGGGTAGTACTTCAGGTTCTTTTCAGAAAACATAACAATAACCAAAAAAAAAAAAAAAAAAACACGCTATCTAATACTTACCTTGCACAAGTTATTCAAAGATGGTTTTCTATAGATAGGTGCATCCAAATATTTGAAGATATAGGATGTGTCAATCACTCTTGCATGGTCTATCTTTAACACTGTATCCAAAATAAAATAACAATTCAATGTTAAGAAAGTAAATCATAGCTCAAACCACCATATGGAAAAAGTACCAAGTCTTATAGGCAGTTGATTCTACCCTAAAATGAAATTATAACTTTTAGCCATTATGCAACGTACCTTGCAAATCATTGTGCAAACCATGTCCCACTAAAATAGTTCCATTAGATAACAGCTTCTTCAGGGATTTCTGTGAGAAATTTTCCATTGCTCAGATAAACAATATTGAAGGAGATCCAAGAAACAATAAGATTAGAGCCATTGCATACCTGTATGTCAGCTACTGAACAAGTAACACCATCCAAGTCCCCTGCAGCTACTCCAGTAATCTCAGTCCGATAATCAGCCACTGCTTTGTTTGGTTTTATAAATTCATTGATTTTGACCTGAAGAAAAAGAGTTCCTTTTTACCTAGCACAAGATAGATAATGATAATTAACAATTAACTGCCCTTGAACTCAACTAACGTGAGGGTATAATTACCAAATTAGAAACATTTAGGAGAACCCAAAGCAAGTTTTGCATTCATATGAGGTGTATTTTGGAAACTAGTTAATATTAAGATGCTGTAGAGTCATGGGTCCTTTTTCTTAACTCTATTACAAAAATCCACTTGATACCTGTAAATCACGATCTACAGCACAAACTCTCACTAATGCTTCAGTTCCATCATCACAGAGAACCATTTCACAATCAACAGCAATCATCGCATTGGACTTCAGTGCCCGGGATTTTTTAGGGGGCTTGATAACAATCCATCCCTGCATTTATAACTAATAAGGATTCTGGAGGATGGATAGAAGCATAAATGAGATGAAAGTAAAAATCTAAAAGAGATAGGATCGACGAACCTCCTCAACTATAGGGAATGTATAATCAATCAGATATTGTGGGTGTTCCAGAGTTAAACGAACAAGACTCTACACTGCCACCAGAACCAGTTAACAAGACCAATCACAAAATGGTACTACGGAGCTACTTGCGATATGCATTGCGTCAGAAAAATCCTAGTATACCTGCTCAGGGGTTTCATTGTCCCGAGATTGTTTGCTAAATTGTTCAACTCTGTTCCTATTTAAATGACTTTGCAAAACTCTAGATAAAAGCTGCATACAAGCGATAGAAACAAACAAACATAACAGTCACATCCTCGAACCCATATTATTAAACAAGATACTGTTATTGAAAACAAAGAGCGATCATGAATATACTTCCAAATCATCATCTTTAGTAAATGTCTTAAGAAACGATACTAAGACATCATTGGACCGCTTCGAAGGATCACTCAAAGAAGCGCCAAACTTTTTGTCATAAGTTTTCAAAAACTCCTTCCATCCTCCTTGTGTTCCTTCCAGTCCTCGCTTTTGAACTAACTTCACGATTTCAACAAGAACCTGATCATTTTCAGCATAAAGCATTAGATTTTAAAGGAATGAAAACTGAATTTAGTGAACATGTAACATTCTATTTTAAAAAATAAGTACTTTGGAAATTAACATATATAAATATATCAAAATGCCTTACCTTTTTCTCGGCAGTTTCAAGCTTCCTGTCCATTAGGAATTCAAGGGGAGAGATTGAAGGAGGCGCAAGCTATCAGCTATTGGGGTTAGGGTTTCTGGATTCTTCAGTCAAACCGAGCCGGACGAAATTGAACAATAAAGAAGGAACAAGTTAGACGGTTAAATATCAAATATGGTCCCTAAGTTCAATCTCTTTGGGCAAACTACTACAACCTAGCAATATTCCTGAGACCACCACCGCCAAAATCTGGAACGACAGTCAAAAGCTGTTTCTTTAGGGTTAGAAATTGCAGTAATAGACACCAAACAATTTTTTTTCTCGTCCCTCCTCTATACAAATTTATAAAATAGTTATTTAACTATTAGTAAATTTTTTTTACTCACCTAACTATTAAATGTTACAAAATAATCATATAACTATTCAATTTTTATTTTTTTTGGACATTCAACTATCTTGGATATTTAGATGTTTTCATTTTTATATTAACTACCGGTGATAGAATTGAATAGTTAGATGATAATTATGTAACATTTCACTTTTTATAATTAAATAACAAAAAAAATAGAAATAATTAGGTGACCATTTTAATATGGGCTAAACTAACCATTTAGATCAATTTTTTTTTGGCTTAAATTCTTATTTGACCCTTGAATTTAACAACTTCTTCCAAATTTAATATTTATACTTTCAACTTGATACTTAAACATTTTTACATTCATTATTTCAATATCTTTTTGTAACATAGTTAAGTTTGGGATATGTGGCACTATGAATTTGAGACATATAGCACTAATAATGTTTACAAATTGTCGAAAGATTTGATTCATTAGAATCCAATCCAAGACCAGAGATTATTAGTAAAAATAGAATTTTCGGGAGATATAGAAAGATGCAAAACTCTAAATTTCTATTCTACTTTTTCTCTATTTAAATTATATATACATATGCAATAGAGAAAGATAAAATTCGTTTTATTTGTTTCTCCAAATTCGAATTTCATTTCATAGAAGGAAAAGTCCGCTTTTTATCTTGTTGCTAGAGGTTTACTCATTAGTAATATCGGATAATAATAATTATCCACATAATTTTTTTCGACAATTCCATTTTTTGTCATATTTTGTTTTATTTGTTTTTCGATAATAATAGGCTTTAACTTTGAATCTGATAAACTAACGAACTACCTTTTCACTACAAATAAAATAATTTCACTTAAGACTCTACTTGATTAAATTTTGATTCAAAGGAAAAAAATCGTGGAGCTGAACTAACTCGCTCAGAACACCTTTTAAAGGATTACGAGGTACGATTAGATCGAATAAACCCTTATGGAATAAATATTCAGCCGCCTATGAACCTTCCGGTATTCTTTTATTCAATGTTTGCTCAATTACTTTTTTACCTGCAAATGCAATATAGGCATTGGGTTCAGCAATAATGATATCCCCAGCATACCAAAACTTGCAGTCACTCCACTAATAGTTGGAGATTTAAGAATTGATACATAAAATAACTTTTTATTTGATTGATAATCATATAAAGCGGAAGATATTTTAGCCATTTGCATCAAACTCAAACTTCCTTCTTGCATGTGTGCTCCTCCGGAAGCACACACTAGAATAAGAGGTAAAAATTATGGGTAGCATATTCGATCAAATAAGTGATTTTCTCGTCTACTAAAGATCCCATACTCCCCCCTTAAACTGAAAAACCATAACCTTGATTTCTATAGGAATACTATTTAGTTGACTCGTGCCTATTTGAATAGCCTCAGTTAATCCTTTCTTTCTTTGATAAAAATCAATATGATCTTTATAAAGCACTTCTTCAGACTAAAATTCAAATGGGATCTCGAGAGATCATGTCTTTATCCATAGGACCCCAAGTGCCTGGATCAATCAAAAGTTTGATTCTATCTGACTCATTTTCAAATGATATCCACATTGTTCACAAATATTCATTTTTGACTTAAGAAATTTCTTATAATTTAATCCATAACAATTTTCACATTGAACCCACAAATGCTTGTATAGATCGAGATCATTAGAACTTTCTTTTAGAGTTAAATCATTACCATTTTCGCGAGTTATTATATTGAAATTCTTGCCTTCACTACTATTTCCACCTTTGCCTCAAATGTAATTATAAATATATTTATCATTGAAATTGTCACTAGCACTTAAAATGGAACTATCAATACAAATTTGAGAACGAAGATAAGAGTCAATACAACTATTAATGTGATTATTCCAACCGTAGTTAGTACCATTATCGTACAAGTTAAAATGATAGTGGGGCTCATCATTTTTCGATCCATTATTCATATAATTAGAATTATGATAACTATAAAAAAAAAAAAACTTTCTAGTTCACTCAAAAAAGAATGATCATTGTTAAGCTCAAAAATTTGATTTTCACTATCAAAATATATAGAATAACGATCCTGATTACTATCCCTAATTAAAAAGGTGTCATCAGAAATGGAATTTTGAATGTATTTGATGTCAACTAAATGATCAACCTGATTGTAATAACTAGAGCTGTCACTACAATCATGAATGTTTTTATCTGTATCATTTTTAGTCGGTTCTTCGTTTACACTAATATTTTCAACAGGAAAATATAAAAGAATGTATAAGTTTTATTAAAAATTATAAAAGAATTAATATATATACACAAGTTGTATAACATTTAATTGTTTCTTAAAAGTTTATAAATTTCTTAACATTTCGTTAAAAGTATGGTTATGAAATTAAAACATAATCATATATAAGTTTAATTTCAAAAACACGATATTTGATATTAAATTGAATTTAAATAAATAATATTTTGAAATTATTTTTTAGGTTTATAGGTAAAATAAGTTCTTAAACATTTCTTAAAAAATTAATTAAGCCCCTCTCAATCTTTTGCACCCAATTGAACCCATAAATTAGAAAAACTAACCAAATAGGTCATTTACCGACATTGACTGTTAATGCTTAACAGCAATGTTAATGTAGCCATTAACAAATGCAATGTAAGAACCACTTATTGATGCGACAGTGCCGTGACTTTGTCAAGGAATAACATCATTGCCTATTGCTGACATGATACTATCGTATCAACAAAAAAATTAAAAATAAAAATAAAAGAATAAAAAAATTAAAAATATTTTTAAAATAAATATTCAATGAATATGGACAAATTATTCTCTAGGTTCATTTGAATATGGACATTTTTATGTCTAGATTCATTCTAGAATTATAAAATACATAAATAGTATAAAAATATCATTAAAATTTATAATAATTACTAGAAATTAATTAAAATCATAAAATTTTATAAAATTTATAAAAAAAATTATTATTTTTATATTTTAATTTAAAAATTGAAAATCAACTACTTATATCATAAAATAAATATTAACAACTTTTTTTGTTATATTTCCCTTTAATTTTTTTTTTGAATTTATGTAAATTATATTAGTCAAATAATTCAACAAAAATGAGAAATCTATTTTTTTATTATAAAATTTTATAAAAATAATTTATTTTTTATAAAAGTTTATGGATTTTAATTAATTTTTATTAATTTTATAATTTTATTTTTCTATTTTTATGGTTTTTAATAAATTTATAAAATTTTATTTTATTTAATTAATTTCTAATAATTATTAAAAAATTAATTATTTTTTTTAATTTTATAATTTTTATGTATTTTACAATTCTAGAATGAATCTAGACAAAAATGTGTCCAAATTCAAATGAACCTAAACACAGATTCATTTTTTACTTACCTTAAAAATAATTTAAAATTTAAAATATTTTATTTTGCTAATGTGTCAATGCCACATCAATACTCAATGATGATGTGGCATTGCCACGGTAGCAAATGATGTTGATGGTGGCGTCTGTTAACAACCACATCAGTGTTGTTGTTAAACACTAACAGTCATCATTGATTAAAGGTGTAACATACGCGTTATGTCTCGTAGCTGGGTACAGTGTCATGTTGGGTTAGGAATATTAGAGAATTTTATAAACGGACTAAATAGAAAATTTTAAATGCTAATATAGAAAGCAGCCAGAGCCGATAAGAAATTAGAAAATGATTTTTAGATGAGGAAAATTAATTTGAGATATTAACTAAATTGTAGAAAAATAGAAAGTGTTGTGGTAAAAGTAAAAAATTTAATGTTAGAAAAGAATACATGGAATTGGGAAAAATGAGGAATGGCTAGAAGTGAAATTTGACTAAAATAAAGCGTGAATCATGTATGGTATTGTAGAAAAAGTTGAAGGGTTAAATAGTAATTACTTAAATTAGATAACTATGGAAAAACTTAATGATTAAGGATGAAATTATGTTGAAATGGAAATGGAGGACTAAATTGCAAAATCATTAAACTAATTATTAAATGAGAAAATATTTTTGTAACAGCCTATTTTTAGTCAAACAATGGTTTTGGGACAACAAATCCGAGGTCAAAATAATTATTTTATTATTTTAATGTCTACAGTATGATAGTATGATTGTGTGAAATTTTCGCTAAGAAATTTTATTGTTTGAGTGCCTAATTTGATAAAAAAGGACTAAATCGCGTAAAGTGCAAAACTTGTGTTCTATTAGCTAAAGGTATTAAATAGCTATGAAATTAAATAGTGGAGGTCCTTATGTGGTAAATATACCATTGTTAATATGAGTGGACATTTATGGACATGCATTAAGAAATTTTAATGTTTTAACTTAAGGTTAATTTTGTAATTTAGTAAATAATGTTAAAATAACTTAAGTACAATGTGTCCATCTTCTTCATTTTTATCATCCATAGCCGAAATTATCAAGGAAGCCATAGCTAGGGTTCGGCCAAGATATTTTCTTTGCATTGTAAGTGGTTTTTGTCCTGTTTTAATTAATTTCTATGTTTTTGAGATCGTTGCAGCTTAATCTAGTTAGCCCAGGGACTATTTTGCATAACTATTAAAGGTTTAAGGTTTTTCCATTAATGAATGTTGATGTATTTTGATGTTTGATGATAGAAAATTCCTGCTTGTTGTTAGATAAACAACATTTATAAAGTAATTTTTGATAAATTTGTCATTTAGGGATTTAATTGAGAAATGTTAAAATTTTATCGTTAAATTGTGAAATAAATGAAAAATATGGGCTGCTAGGGACCTAATTGAAATTCGGCTTGCTGGGTTTAGGTTGAATTGCATGAATTTGTAATTTTATGAAATAAGGACTAAATTGTAAAAAAAGTAAAAAAATGCCTTAATGTGTATTTTGGACCAAATTGAATAGAGTGATAATTAAACAAGTTAATTTTGATTATATTTAGATCAAGAAAAATGAAATACGGATTTAGATCGGGAAAAGAACAATGTTTCGGACTAATCGACTTATTTCACCGTTTTTACATTCGAGGTAAGTTCGTATGTAATAAACATTTTTATATTTGTGTTTTAAATGCTTTGATATTGCATAAATTGTGATTACGACACTACGGACATGTTCAACAACAATTCGGCAAGTGTGAAATTCCGTTGAACCTTAGGAATAGATTAGGATACGAATGACATGTCATTAGGGCTTATGTAATTTAGGTGTTGGTCTGTACGTCCTACTAGTGGCTAAGTTATCCGGCATGTGTTGCGAATACTTGTCAGCTTGTGTGAGCAGCACCATGTAGCTTCGTCATGACCGTCAGCTTGTGTGAATAGACCCGTTGATAGCTCAAGAGTGACCATTATATGTGATACGAGATTGAGATAGCTTCGGCTATGTATGTGGCACTTAGGGTGCGAGATTCCTGAATATCCGATAGTATTCCGAATGATTCAATGGGTATATCAAAGACACGGATGAGTACGAGACTAATAAGAAGTGGTACAAGTATGTACATGAACCGTATAAGCTTTGAATCAAAGAAACTTGTGAATTTCACATCTAATCTTATGCTTGAATATGTGGAAGGTTTGTTAGCTAATATCAGCTATGTGTTGATATATTAAATTGTTTGATTTGTCTATTTATGATTAATTAAGTTTATTTCATACGAGCTTACTAAGCTTTGTAGCTTACATTGTTTATTTTTCATGTTTTATAGTGAAATCAAAGCTAGCTCGGATTTGAGAATTGTCGGAGACTTCATCACACTATCCAACTATCATTTTGGTACTTTTGAATCTATGTTTATGGATATATGGCATGTATAGGATTATGGTCATTTTGATATATAGTTTGGTAATAAATTTAGTCATTTGAAATGGCTTGTAAATGTTAATGTTTTGGTTTTGTATATAGCCATGAAAGTTGGCTTAATTTGGTTGATTTGGTTGTGTATTCATATGTGCATATGGCTTTGGTTATGTGTTTATTGATGGATACGTGATACTTGATGATAATTGGTAATTAGGGATACTAAATGGTTGGGATATGAGATTTGGTATGTTTGAATTATAGGTAAAATAATGCATGTTTGAAATGTAAACATATTAATGGTTTAAGAATGTGATAATTTGGTATAAATTGAATAGCATATTGTGATATTGTGTGCCTTGTATTTGTTGGTATTGAAATAGTATAAATGATGCTCAGTTGAGGTTGATTGAATGCCTATTTCTATTTTGTTTTGGTGCCATTTGGTTTGGTGTAGGTGTATACAAATTTGGGTGGCAAAATGGCTTGGTAAATAGCCTATTTTTTTGTCCACACGAGCATGTGTTTCAGCCGTGTGTGACACGCGGTTAGGTTACACGGCCATGTGTCCCCTAGTGTTGAATTAAAAATCAATTCAATATGCTCCACACGGCCCAACACACGGGCGTGTGACTTGGCCGTGTGGCATAAGTCAGTATACCCTACAGGTTTGGCACGACCTAGCACATGGCCTGGCACACGGGCGTGTGTGGCCATTTCATAGGGCACACGGGTGTGTGTGTTGGTCATGTGACCCAAGTCAAAGAGTTACACGGGGTCAAACACGGGCTGGGACATAGCCATGTGATCCCATTTCGAATATCTACACGGCTTGTGACACGGGTGTGTCTTTTGCCGTGTGTTGGGCCACACGGGAGTGTGTCCCTTGTAGTTTGAAATTTTTTTTCTAAGTTTTGTAAAAATTTTCTGAGTTATCAGTTTAGTCCCAAACCTTCCCGAATGTATGTTCATCGTAGGCTCGTATTAGGGAAAATATAATTAATGTTGAATGGTGATTACATGAAATGTATGTAAAATGAATGTTTAATTGTCTAATAAGTTCGGTAATGCTCCATAACCCTATTCCAGCATTGAATATGGGTAAGGGGTGTTACATTTATTAGTATTAGAGCTACGGTTTAGTCGGTTCTCGGACTAAACGTAGTATATGTGAAGTCTAGAAATACATGCCATATATAACTTGTGATAATGTGATATCTCCTGACAGTTTAAATTGTATTTTCGTATAGTAAATGGATCCCAATCGAGCTATAGCTGATGATGTTGAAAACATTGTGCCGGCCTTCATTCATGGAGTAGCACAATCTGAGTTGAGACCCGTATCGGGTAGCCAGGGAGGGAAGGCTAAGGAAGACTTCTTCTAGATGATGAATGAGTGGTTTACGGAGTTTGTTTGAACAAATCCAGTTGCTTAACAACTTCCACCCCTACCTAATCCCCAACAGGTTCCCGTAGCTCCTCAAGGTGTGGAACTTTTGCGATTGAATAAGTTGCCAGTTGATAAAATCCGAAAATATGGGGCTAAAGAGTTTAGAGCTACAGTTGATGACTATCCTAAGAGAGCCGAGTTTTGGCTTGAAAATACTATTCGAGTATTTGATGAACTTTCTTTTTATGCGGCTTCAACTGTCTCGAGGCATAAGCTATAACTTTTCCTTCTTGCATCAAAACGCAACCTAAACCATTCAATGACTGTAACACCCCTATCCTGAGTCCGTCGCCGGATTAAGGTTAGGAGCGTTACCGGATAGATCGGAAACATTCACAGACGAAATCATACATTCAATCATCATTCTCAGACATAATGTCCCTTAAACGGGTCCTCGAGACCTTAATCATACTTATAAGTCGAGTCGGGATAAACTGAAACACACATAAAATTCCATGAAAATTTGAAACTTTTCTAAAGCAATAATGGTGGTAAGTGAGTTGCACACTGAGTTCTTCGTAACTCACCCAATTTTATTAACCATTTCAGGTAATGGAAATTGACGTGGACTTGGGCCGGAGATGACTTGGTGGAGGCCATACTACAAACTTGGGTTTTTATAAACTATGACTTTATTTAAATTATTATCTAAAATTTCTGTTATGGGTTTAATGTAATAAGGCCTCTTATTATGTTTTTATGAATTTTATTGTGTGGATGGTTTAAATTTTATTTCCAAACTTTTAATATGGTTTTATCTTAAATATGTTAAGTTTTCTTAAGAACATTGGTTTTATAACAAATTTTTGGACACTTTAATTATTTAATTCAAAGTTCTTTTAAACTAACTTAAGATTTTGACATTTATATTTTGACGATAAGTTTTCAAACAAGTATTTTTCTTAAGCCACAAATTTCAAATCCTCAAGTTAAATTTTATTAAACTCTATTTTCAGAAAGTTTTCGTAGCACTATTTTATCTTAACCATTTGAAAATAAACGAATGTATGATTGGTGTGACAAACCAAATCTCATCTAAACGCATAGACCGGGTTTGGGGTGTTACATTTAATGGTATCAGAGCCCAGTTTCAAAACTCGGCTGTGGTTTGGGTTCGACAATGAAATCTGTTTGAAAAATAATTTAAATTTCTAGATTTTTTGATTTAAAGGTAGTATGGCACCATGAGCATCCCGCGCCAAGTCAAGTAAGTATCAGATATCGATTGATTATGCATTATGATTATGATATGATTATAAGAAACACTCTAGAACTTCTAGTTTTAGGTGTAAAAAATCGTAGAGATTGAGACAATAGGATATGGTTGCGAAAACAACTCTATCTCTTTCATATCATAAAACATCGTTAATAAACAACTGAAATATTATTCTGATTCATAAAACTCTTAATCAGATTAACTCGAATTAGTCGCTATGAGCACTAGAGGACGTGGTCGTGGGACGCGGTGAGGCGTGGCCGTGGTAGAGGACGAGGTGTTAGGGGCGCAACCGATGTCTTGGGTCATATGCCGGAAATGGATGCACTGCGTCGCCGAGAGTGAGACGGGATCGCACGACCATATAGAAGAGGATAATCTTTGTGACACGAGCAATCTTTGCGAGTACTTGAAAGGGTCATTTGGATCAGAATCGGGCCAACGGCTCGTGGGTCGATATATCGGAGCGATTGAAATCAAGTGGAGCCGAGGTTTTCGAGAGGTGTTTACGTATAGCTCCCAATGTCGCTGAATATTGGCTCGAGGCGATGGAGCGAATTATGGACGATCTTGAGTGCGGTGGAGCAAAAACTAAGAGGAGCGTGTCTTTGTTAAGGGGACGAAGCATACCAATGGTGGCTTACTGTCCGAGAAGGCACTGATGCTGCATTAGTTAATTGGGAATTCTTCAAGGCTTCCTTTCAAGGGAAATATGTGGGAACAAGCTATATGGATGCCCGAAGGAAGGAATTCTTGAACCCGTGCAAAGAAATAGGACGGTGACAAAGATATGAGGTCGAAGTTCTTACGTTTGAGTCGCTATGCTCGAACGATAGTGGCAGCAGATCATGAGCGTTGTGTACGCTTTGAGGATGGCTTGAAAGATGAGTTGCGGGTTCTGATAGCCCCACAACAAGTTAGAATTTTTGCCACGCTCGTGGAGAAGGCCAAGATAGCCGAAGAGGTTAAGAACTCGGAACGTCAGAATCGGGAACAAGTTCGAAGCAAGAGAGATCGAAGAAATCGGGTTCTTCAAAAAGGTTTCAAGAGGCCTTGGAATGATGAGCCACTCAAGGTAGAACACTGTGTAGTCATTAATCAGTCGAGATTGTCTTGATTGTGGGAAATGACATCCGGAGAATCTTTGGAGGAAAGCGGGTGCTTGCTATAAATGTGGATCGACGGATCATCAATATAGGAATTGCCCTCGACGTATGGATACAACTCAAGAAGTTTCGTACTCATCGATGCACCACCGGCAAGAGGAGCTCAAAGAACCACCGAGAGGTCGTGGGACCGGGTCGTGGTGGTAATGGGGTGGGACGTGGTCAAGGTGCGTGGTCGAGGCAATGGTCCTAGAGGCAACGCGGATGCAAGACAACCAGGATCGGTGTACGTGAATGATTATTTGGGAGGATGGCAATGCACACGATGTGATAAGCTGCACGTTCTTCATTTCGATGTACCCGTTATTGCCTTGATGGATATTGGTTCTACTCATTCGTATGTTGCTAGCACCATAAGCGGAAACTTGAATTTAGACTCAAATTTCGATAATGAGATGAGGTGATTAGTCCCTTAGGGACGATCGGTGTTGGTTAATAAAGCTGTTTAGAGACGTGCCTTTAGTAATTCAAGGAGAAACATTCTGGAAAATTTGATGGAATTGCCTTTTGGCGAATTCGATATCATTCAGGCATGGATTGGTTGGTTAAGCATCAGCGCAATTGGGGTGTATCTTTGGCGAATGTCGATAAGAACTATGGAGGACAAGGAGATAGTTATGATAGGCGAGCGGAGAAATTACTTGGCAAACGTGATTTACTGCGTTAAAGGAGGAGAGAAGTTGGTGCGAAAAGGGTACGAAGCATTTTTAGCATTTATTAGTGCTTTAGATGCCAAAGAATCGTCGGTGGAAGATGTGAGAGCGTGAAGGAGTTCACGATGTTTTTTCCGAAGAACTTCTGGTGTACCTCGGATCGGAAGTGGAATTTGGTATTGAGCTTTTGCCGGAACTACTCTAGTGTCCATTGCTCCTTATAGACTCGCACCGAAGGAGTTGTCGGAGCTTAAAGCCCAAATTCAAGAACTGCTAGATCGGGGTTTTATTCGACCGAGTGTGTCTCCATGGGGAGCACCGGTCTTGTTTGTTAAGAAGAAGGATGGGTCGATGCGTATGTGTATTGACTACGAGCGATTGAATAAGTCGACAATCAAGAATCTGCCTCTCGCCGAGGATTGATGACCTATTTGATCAATTGAAGGGAGCTTCAGTTTTCTCCAAAATTGATTTAAGGTCGGGTTACCACCAGCTTAAGGTAAAAGAAGCGGATATTCACAAGACGGCATTTCGAACACGTTACGGACACTATGAGTTTTTGGTGATGCCGTTTGGGTTGACCAATGCACCAGCTACATTTATGGATATGATGAACAGGTCTTTCAACCATTCTTAGACCGGTTTGTGGTGGTATTCATAGATGACATTTCAGTTTATTCGAGGAGTGAAGAAGAACATGACTCGCATTTGCGGACTGTATTGCAAGTGCTTCGAGATAATCAGTTGTATGCCAAATTCAGTAAATGTGAATTTTGGTTAAGAGAAGTGACTTTCTTGGGTCATGTGGTATCAGCCGAAGGAATAAGGGTGGATCCTCGGAAGATTGAAGTCGTATTGGATTGGAAACCACCAAAGTCGGTGAGTCGAGATTCGGAGTTTCTTGGGTTTGGCTGGTTACTATAGACGTTTTGTTGAGGGGTTCTCGTTGATTGCTGCACCCCTAACTAAGCTTTTGCGGAAGGGAGTGCCGTATGTATGGACCGACAAACAGCAAGAAAGTTTTGAGAGATTGAAGAAGGTTTTAACGGAAGCGCCGGTATTGATTCAACCTGAGGCTGGAAAGGAGTTTACAGTTTATTGTGATGCGTCACATACGGGTTTAGGTTGCGTATTGATGCAAAGTGGGAAAGTAGTAGCGTATGCTTCTCGTCAGTTGAGACCGCACGAAGTAAACTACCCTACTCATGATTTGGAGTTAGCAGCAGTGGTGTTTGCCTTAAAGATTTGGAGGCATTACCTATATGGTGAAAAGTCTATCATCTATACGGATCACAAGAGTCTTAAGTATCTTCTTACTCAGAAGGAATTAAACTTGAGACAACGAAGATGGGTGGAGCTGTTAAAGGACTATGATTTCTCAATTGAGTATCATCCTGGAAAGGCTAATGTGGTGGCGGACGCATTAAGTCGTAAGGTGGTATCTCGATTTGAGAGCTATGTTTGCCCATTTGAGTTTGTATGAGGATGGTAGTTTGATAGCGAGAAGTTCAAGTGAAAGCCTGCGTGGTTTGGGTCGGATCAAGGAAAAGCAGATATTAGATGAGAAGTTGGGATCATTACTTCAAACAAGTTAAAAATGGTGGAATAGAGAATTTTGGAATAAACACAGAAGGTGTGTTGTGTTTTCGTGGAAGGGTTTGTATGCCTAAGGACTCAGATCTAAGGCAAATGATTTTGAAGGAGGCGCATAGTAGCCCTTATGCTATGCACCCCGGAGGAAATAAGATGTATCGAGATCTTCGTGAACGATTTTGGTGGCTTTGGTTTGAAGCGTGAGATTTGAGAATTTGTGGGAAAATGTTTAACTTGTCGCCAAGTGAAAGCGGAGCATCAATTGCCGTCAGGACTTTTACAACCGTAAAGATTCCTCTTTGGAAATGGGAGCGGATAACAATGGATTTTGTTAGTGGGTTACCTTTAAACACCTACTAAGAAAAACTCTGTTTGGGTAATTGTTGATCGCTTTGTGAAGACCGCTCATTTTCTACCCGGTCGCGCACGGACTACTCGTTGCGAGAAGTTGGCGTGTTTGTATGTATCCGAAATTGTGAGGTTGCATGGGATACCCGTGTCGATTATATCGGATCGGGATCCTAGGTTTACATCTCGATTTTGGAAAGCTTTGCATGAAGCTCTGGGTACAAAGCTAAACTTCAGTACGGCTTTCCATCCTCAGTCAGATGGTCAGTCGAAGAGAGTGATTCAGATTCTGGAAGACATGTTAAAGGGGATGTGTGATTGATTTCAAGGGTAGTTGGGAGGATTTTCTACCATTGGCAGAATTTGCGTATAACAACAGCTACCAGTCTAGCATTCAGATGGCACCCTACGAGGCATTGTATGGTCGTAGATGTCGTTCTCCTATTTGTTGGACTGAGTTGGGCGATCGGTAGATGTTAGGTCCTGAGATGATTTCTGAAACGGAAGAAAAAGTGAAAGCTATTCGAGCACGGCTAAAGGAAGCTTCGGATAGACAGAAGTCGTATGCGGATCTGAAACGTAAGGATATCGAGTATGCCGTGGGAGATCAAGTTTTCTTGAAGGTCTCACCTTGGAAGAAGATATTCAGATTCGGGAAGAAGGGCAAATTGAGTTCCAGATACATCGGACCATATCGTGTGATGAAGCGAGTTGGTCCAGTGGCCTATCGATCGAATTACCTCGGAGTTGAGCTAAATTCATAATGTTTTCCATGTTTCCATCGAGGCGCTATAGATCGGATCCTTCGCGCATATATATCGGTAGAAGAAGTGGAGTTGAATTCGGACTTGTCTTTTGAGGAGGAACCGGTGGAAATCTTAGACCGAGATGTTAAGGTGCTAAGAAAGAAGAGCGTGCCATTGGTCAAAGTGTTATGGCGTAACCACTGAGTGGAGGAAGCTACGTGGGAGCCGAGGATGCAATTCGACAACAATACCTCACCTTTTTCAACTGTAAATTTCGAGGACGAAATTTTCTTTTAGGAGGGTAGAGTTGTAACACCACAAAATCCGAGTAATTTATTTTCATTGTGTGCTTTGAGTAATTATTCTAGAAGGTGGAATTTCTTTATTTATTTTTATGTTTAGTATAGTCCTGAAGAAGAATTAAAATTTATTGGGATGGAATAATATTAATTTTGAGAATTTATGGAAGTGGATTAAGTGGCTATGACACATAAGTTAATTTAAGTGTCAAAGTGAAGCATAAGTTGAGTAATGGCAAAGTGGTGATGGCGCATGGGTTTAAGCATGAGGGAGAAGGTTCGAATCCCTTGTTTAGCATCTAGGTGAATTTTATTTTTAATTTTGCTTCACATGTATAGCAAGTGTCGGCCAAGAGCATTTATGGAAAGAGTTAACCATGTTATTTTTGGTTAGTATATCAAAGATTAAGGAAATTGTTAACTTAAGGAAGGGAATCAAGAAAATAAGGAAAGATGTGAAGATATGGGGCAAGTATCAAGGAATTGTTTTTGGAAACAATATCTTGGCCATTAGACCATGCATAGGGACGGCAAAGTGGACTATAGGGGGAGCCGAATTTTTGGTGTAGTTTGGCTAGGAAATTTTAGTCTTTTGTTTTGGTCATTTTTTTGTTTTGTGCAAAATTTTGCAAATTCTCTCAACCTCTCTCCCTTGGCCGAATTTGATCCTTGGTAAGCCTTGATTATTTTGACCATTTGGTCATTTTTGCACATCAATTGGTATTCTTTTTGTGCCTTATTCTCATTAGTGCCAAATCACCTACATCAAATGACCATTCCTTTCTTTTCTCTCTTTTCTCCATTGCCGAATGTGTCTTGATCCTAATCTCATCTCTTTCTTTCTCTTTTATTTTCTTTGAAAGCCGAATTCACCATCATCCCTATTCTCTTATTTTTATTTTCTTTTCAATCAATATTTTCTCCAATATTTCTCTCATGGCCGAATGTTAAGGTGTCTATAAACCAAATTTATTTTCTCTTCTCCTTAATCTTACATAGCCGAATCTTTCATCAATCAAACACCATTCTCAATCCTTTCTTTTCGACGTGGAAAATAGGTAAGAGATTCTTTTCATTTCGGTTAGTTAATAGTGGTATAGCCGAATATTGATGGTGGTTTGAAGGCTTTATTAGATCAAAATAAACGTTTATTCTATTAACGTTTATTTTGTTATACTTTAGTGCCATAACGGAAGTTTGGAAATCAAGAAGTCGTGGGTGACACAATCGTGGGAATCGATTTTTGTGGTAAGGAAATCACATCTTTAAACCTTGGTATTATTTCGAAATTTATTTTAGTTTGGAGTAACGAACTTTGTCTTTGAAGACATTCAAAATAGGGAAGAAAAGGGCGGTGTTGGTTCCAGGGAAGAGGAGGTTCCGTTATTTCCCTAAGTATAAGCAAAGGGCTATTTCAGAATCGGGATTTTCCACCGAGTTGCGGACGTTCAACCGAGGAAAATCAATTGTTCAAGTCGTTCGTACTCGAACCATTATTCGTTCATGGATTCGATTCGGTTAGCGAACCATCAATCGGGGAGAAATCGCAAGAAGAAGTACTACGAAAATTCGAGGTAAAAATCCTAGATCGTTATGTTTAGATCGATTTTATTATTAGATTATAGTGTTCTAATTATCGCGATACATATAGGTGTTGACGAGGGAAAGTGTAGTTCTCTCGATCACCGGTGTGTAACTTCACACTCATTTGGGTTAGATATCAAGTTGTGAAATCTTGTGATAAAATCGTAAAAATGGCAAAACGGAAAATACGTAGTAATTCATACTTTTGAGTAAATGCATGAAAAATGGTTTAGGTTGGAAAAATTGCGATAAATATTGCTAGATCGATAAATCGGGCGTAATCTCGCTAGATTGATAAATTAGGCCAAAAGATTGCTAGATCGATAAATTGGGCCAAAATACTCTAGTTCGATAAATTGGGCCAAAATACTCTAGTTCGATAAATGGGCCAAAGCCCACTAAATTTGTTAAATGGGCAAATTGCTAAATTATTATTATTTTTGGGCCTAATAAAATGTTTAATGATAAACCCACCGATGTTATGGAATAATCGAAAATTTGTTATATGACTATATTTTGGTTATACACACATGATTGCATGGGGTGGGATATATGAAGAGAAGAATGGCCAGTTGCCACAAATTTGGCTCAATGCCTCTAGTTCGGTGGCTTTGCCACAAAATCGGCTAAATGCCTCTAGTTCGGTGACAATGTCACAATCTAGTTCGGTAGTGCACTACAAAATTATTTAAAGGCTTAAAGCCTATGATCGGTGTGTTTGGCGGGGTGGGTTGACTTGATCCCCACAGGTGTGTCGGTTGGTACGGGGTGTTAGCGGATGGAAAATTAGGTTTGGTTGGGAAATTTCATTTGTACATGCATTTTTAAATTATGTTATTTCATTTTATGATATATTGTTGAAATCTGTAATTGGGCTCAAGCCCGAAGATGATATCTTGACGATCCGCCCAATAATGGTGGTAAGTGAGTTGCACACTGAGTTCTTCGTAACTCACCCAATTTTATTAACCATTTCAGGTAATGGAAATTGACGTGGACTTGGGCCGGAGATGACTTGGTGGAGGCCATACTACAAACTTGGGTTTTTATAAACTATGACTTTATTTAAATTATTATCTAAAATTTCTGTTATGGGTTTAATGTAACAAGGCCTCTTATTATGTTTTTATGAATTTTATTGTGTGGATGGTTTAAATTTTATTTCCAAACTTTTAATATGGTTTTATCTTAAATATGTTAAGTTTTCTTAAGAACATTGGTTTTATAACAAATTTTTGGACACTTTAATTATTTAAATTCTTTCAAAGTTCTTTTAAACTAACTTAAGATTTTGACATTTATATTTTGATGATAAGTTTTCAAACAAGTATTTTTCGTAAGCCACAAATTTCAAATCCTCAAGTTAAATTTTATTAAACTCTATTTTCAGAAAGTTTTCGTAGCACTATTTTATCTTAACCATTTGAAAATAAACGAATGTATGATTGGTGTGACAAACCAAATCTCGTCTAAACGCATAGACCGGGTTTGGGGTGTTACAAACTTACCTAGTTATTCTTCTTATTTTTAGGTTATTAGATTGAGCGTTGTGCTAGCCAAGAATGAGCCAGATCGGCGGCCATTTGTGGGCCTTATTTGTTTTTTATGGGTAACATGTACTTGTTGGGGGTTTTAGGATGGTTGTTAGATACCAGCATTTAAAAGTTATCAAACTGTATTTTGAAAATGATATTTTGTAACATGTTATATGGATCTAGCTAGATCCCTCATAATGTTGCTAATGAATTTTGTGTATTGCAGCAAAGAAAGAAAAAAGGAAGAATGTTGATAAATTCTAGAAATGTTAAAGGGGAGGAGATAGAAAGCAATACCCTTCCATCAATGAGCAGCCTTGCACCTTCAGGGAGTTGAGGAGTTTTGGGAGTAGAGGCTAAGAAGGCCATGATGGAAATGATGGACCATGTTATGAGACAATGGTTCGAGAGATGCATGGGAGCTGCACCAACCTCATCCCATAGATGCTGTGACGAATCTGTGAGACCTAAGGAGATGGTGAGGATGCCAGAAGTTGCACACTAGCAAACCCTGCAACTCCAGTCCTAGCTATAGTAGTGTATAGAGGGGACCTTATGGAGACCATTCGTAAGCGAGGTGCCAAAGAGTTTCGAGGTGGTAAAGAAGATGATCCTGTTGTTGCTAAAAACTAACTTTCTGAAGTTAGTCGTGGAACAAAGGAGCTGCAGTGCTCCCCAACTGAGATTTTAAGATGTGCCATCTCCTTGCTTGAAGATGAGGCATATCAATGCTGGACTACGGTAATCAACATGGTCCCAAAAGAGCCAGTGACCTATGAATTCTTCCTAAAATAGTTCAGAGAAAAGTTCATCAACAGACTATTTGTCTAGTAGATGAAAGATTTTTGGAACTTAAGTAATGAAGGATGACAATATTTGAATACAAGAGGGAGTTTATCAGATTGAGTAAGTACACCAAGGACCTAGTTCTAGATGAGAAAGGCTTGTGTATTAGGTTTGAAAGAGGATTATATGAAGAGTTCAGCGTGTTTTTATCTGCCCTTGAGAGCAAAGAATTTGTTGCCTTATTTGTGAAGGCTCAAAAAATGGAGAAAACCATTTAAGAGAGAAATAACGTTATAGACAGAAAAAGGAGCAAGTGTGGAGCTTTCGGCGCAATTTCTAACACTGGGTTCAAAAAACCCAGAGATGTAAAAGGGTATTTTGCTGCCTCAGCAAGGGAGTCACTGGTAACAGGTTTCCACCGAGAGCAAATGTCACAACCCATTTTTTTCACTTATCGTTAGTTTTTAAACAAGATCGGGTTCTAGCCTAGTGGTTAAGAACAAGTGTAGCTATCCTTGAGACTTAAGTTCGAGCCCCCTTTTTTAAATTTTATTTTAATTTCAACACACCCCCTTGGTCCACCATCTTTCCTACCCAAAACACTTATCATATAACAAGATTCTTTCCACCCTCTTTTTCCTCCTTCATTACTCCCCCTTTGACTCCCTTTGTTCCCTCCATTTCCTTTTCTTTCCTTAGATTTTCTCCTTTCCATTTTTCCTCCCCTTTAACTATGTTTCCATCCATAGTAGCAAAGAAAACATTCATTTTGTTTTTTTCTCCATCTTTTCTCTCTTCTCTCCTTTTTTTTTTACTTCTCCATCACCTGTGCCACTGTATTTTGTTTCCGCTAACACTTTAACCACCATTAGCTACCGTTGCACCACCAATCAACCACCATTTCACCATCGTTCTTCCCTTATTTCCTTTCTTTTTCACCACAATACTATTATCGGACCTCCACCGTTGCCACCGTCGCGTCACTATCGCCACCACTAATTTTTCTTTCTTTCTCCACCTCTATTCTTATATTTTTCCATTACTCCTCCTCAGCTAAAGTTTTTGGTTAAATCATAATTTTCCGATCTAGCCTAGTAAAGAGTAAATGATGATTTGTCGAGTGTAATCTCAATTCTTTCTTTTATTTGATAGGTTTGAATCTAATGTCTATAAATGTATATTATGTTTTAATTAAAGGTTCCAATCTGGATCGCTCGGATTTGCTTTAGCGCAAGAAAAGTATTTGGATATTCGTTCCAAATAATAATAGAGTAAGTGATTCTCATTCAATTTCATAAGAAAATTTTATTGGACTGTTTAGACGAAACTAACACATATGTATTTTTGGTTTTGGTACCATTATTCTATACCAGATCGAGGCAAGATTTGGTTAGATATGAAGCATAGGATTGTGAAGGAGTAGATCTAGTATTTTGGGAACTCTTTAGAGAACTCTGGATGTTTCATCCATAACTAATATATGTGTTTATTCAACAATAATGTTAGTATAAACTCTTGCTATACTTATGACTAATCGATTGCATAAGTGTTCTTGGTGAAAAATAAATCCTTTCTTAGTATTGGCTACAAGTAAGTGCCTTTGATCTAAGAAATTTGTGTTGCCAAATATGTATGTATGTTATTATATAATTCGCTAATATTTCGCATGTTTTGTGATGATAAAACATGTAATTGTTTTGTTATTGATACTGATAGCATGATAAATTATGTTCATTGAGATTGATAAATCTGATTGCATGTTAAAGACATCCCACTGTTTCCATTAAATTCGATAGCATGTTAGAAACATGATTACTGATACTGAAATACAGGATGCATGATAAATCATGCCTAATGTTCTGCCACTGATTGCACGTTAGAAATCATGTCTACTGGACTGATCTTGTTATTGATATTGCATGTCATATTGCATTGCATGGGGTTGGGTCGATTATGAAAGAAGTAATGGAAGCTTGTCTACAACACTGGTGGCTTGACCACATATTATCGATAGCTCGTATACTAGTGGCTTGTCCATAATACTGGCAGCTTATATGCAATACTTGTAACAACCCAATTTAGGTGAAATCAGAATAGTGGTTCGGGACCACAAATCCGAGCAGAAAATAAATTTATTTTAATTTTATTTTATGGTTCGTATTATGTTAGAAATGTCATGTGAAAATTCTAATAAGAAAATTTTACCGATTATGTGTTTAATTACGGGAAGGACCAAAATGCATAAAATGAAAAAGTTGGATTCTAGTAGCTAGAAGGATCAAATAGCTATGTGATTCAAAAATTAAGGTCCTTATATGGTAATTAGACCATTAATGAAAAGTATGTAGATATTTTTGGATGATTCATCCATGGAAAATTAGAAAAAGGCTAAGCACTAAATTGGAAATCAAAATTATTAAAGATGATAAATTAATTAAATAGAAATAAAAATCATTTTTATCATCTTCTTCCCAAAAATATTCCATGGAAACCCTAGTTCTTCCCCAAAATATTCCATGAAACCCTATGAGAGAGAAAAGAAACTTTCTTGGCCAAATTGGGTAAGTTTTCTTGTCCCTTTTTAGTAATTTTGATATTTTTGAAACTGGGATATCTTAATCTATCTATTTGGAGGATCAATTTGAGAAGTTATCAAAGTATAGAAATTAGATCATGGATGAATATGCTGAAAATTTGAAATTTATGGTAGAAAATGAAAGGTTGTTGATAGATAAACAACTTTTACAAAGTGATTTTTGATGAAAAAATGATTTAGGGACTAAAAGAAAAATTTTGAATTTTATAGAATATATGTGCTGTAAATTTTATAGTGAAATTTTGGTTAGGCTTGGAATAGGGAGTTAATTGCATAAATTTCATTTTTCGAACCTAAGGACAAAATTGGAATTTATGGAAAAGTTAGGGGCAAAATTGTAATTTTGCCTAGGATGTAAATTGAGTCAAATGAACATGAAATGTGTGAATTTGATGTTAAATTTACTCATATAGATCCGGATAGACCGAATTTAGAGCTAGAACGAGGAAAAGAGGAAAATGTCGGATTAGTAGATTTTACGTACATGAACATTTGTCGAGGTAAGTTCGTGTAACTAAATTTGTTTATATTTGCATGCTTGAATTAAATGTTATGTTTTTTGAATTGTATAAATATTATAAATACATGGCATTGAAAATATATCTGACAAAGCCCGATCAATGATAATGCCTGAAAAATGATAAATGGTAAAAATATTACCTTTTTATGCTTGAATTGAATGTGAAATGTGTTTATTTGAGTATTGTAACACCCCAAACCCAGCCTAGAAGTCTAGACTGAATCCAGGATGCTACATTGATCACCAAAGTAATCGTAGGAAAATGTAAGAAAAACCAGTCGTTCAAAATTCTATTTCTGAAAATATTTATCTCAAAACAAACCAAAACGTTTAATCGTTTAAAAATACCGTTCGTAAACGTAACAAAACATAATGTACGAACAAAGTTTAAAACAGTAATGGTACCACAGTATTATAAATCTTTACAGTTCAAAACAAATGTAAAAACTAGAAAACACAAACTGCTCAATTGCTGTTCACAAGCCTGTCCGAGACCTCCGCGTACTGAGCCCAACTATAGAATCCAGAACTGTACTTGAAAAGGAAACAGAAGAGGGGGTGAGCTACTCGAGATCAAACCAGCTAAACTACAGAAGCAGAAATATAGAACTAGAAGCAGTTCAGAACCTGTAACATCCTAGACTAGGGGTTATGCGTCCGTGCCTAATTCATGAGTTAGTAGGTTTTGGCAGTGTTGGAAGTGTATTAAGGGTTTTTAGAATTCTAGGATGGAAGAAGAAAGCTTTGGAAAATTATTGGTTTTTAAGTAAAAAGGGGAGCTAGGTAAATGAGGCTTTAAAAGAAACTTCGTGTGAAGCATGACATAAGGAACCATGTGGTAAAATGGCATGTTTTATGAATTATGAATGTGTTATGTGAATTCTAGAAATAAGGAAATGTATGGAAATGTAAGGAAATGTAAGGAAATATATGGAAATGTATGGAAATGTAAGGAAATGTAAGGAAATGTATGGAAATGTATGGAAATGTAAGGAAATGTAAGGAAATGTGAGGAAATGTATGGAAATGTAAGGAAATGCAAGGAAATGTAAGGAAATGTCTTATCTTGGAAATGTAGGGAAACGTCCTGGAAATGTAAAGGAATAAAGAGGAAAGTGAACATTTATGGAAACTAGGAAAATGATTTAGAAATGATTCAAAAAAGGAAAGTGAACATTTCTGGAAACTTGGAAATGTAAGAA
Source organism: Gossypium bickii (assembly GCA_025503065.1). NCBI lineage: Eukaryota > Viridiplantae > Streptophyta > Magnoliopsida > Malvales > Malvaceae > Gossypium > Gossypium bickii. The sequence continues at coordinate 90,752,955 of CP106711.1, forward strand.
AATGGCAAGTAAACAGAGCCGATCGAAAATTTTAGGAAACTTAGAAATGATGCAGAAATGTCAAATTTTAAAGTTTAAAATAGGAAATAAGGGCAAGATGGCCTTAAAAGAAAAAGTTGGAAAAATTTGACACACAAACAGGCTTGGAAAAGTGGCCTGAAGATGGCACTTAGGGCCTATGGAAATGGCGCCATGTGCAAGAGGCATGGGCCTGGGTTCGAGTCACAAGGGAAGCAAATAAATGAAGTTTATTTTTGCTTCGAGAAGGCTAAGAGTGGACGGCAAGGCTTCTAGAAAAAAGGAGTTTAAATCCCTTTAAAATTCGGCAATTTATGAAGATAATAGAGGATTTTTTAGGATTATTCAGAGGAGTTAAATAATGGATTAAACTCTTTTATTTATGATAAATAAAAGATAAAGCTATCGAGATAGAGGAGTGGTGGCCAAGTAAGGGACTCCTAGTCGATAATTTAAAGGCTATAAAAGGAAAGCAGGAGGGCTACTCATCAATTTTTGCTTCCTCCTCATCTCTGTCGAAATTTTTAGGGTTCTCTTCTCTTTTCTTTTGTCCCCGAATTCCCTAGCCTCCTCTCTCTTTTTCTTTTCTTCTTTTCAAAAAAAAAAAAAAAACACAATCCAACCTAGCCGAATTCTTCATAGCATCAAAAGTCAAATTTCGCCAAAGCCGAATCTCTCAAGCAGTTGTCGGGAAAGATCCATCGAATTCAAAAGGTAAGAATCTTGTGGTTATCAATTATTCTCCTCTTTAAGTCAAACATAGAGGCTAATGTTATTATTTTTGTGTGTAGAAACTATAAGGAGTGTTTTGGGATTTCTAATGCTATCAACTACAAGGAAGAGATCATTCGGGATTCAAGAATCTAAGGTAAGATCTACACATATTTGGTCAAAGTTATGGATTATATGTGAGATTTAAGTCTAACATGAAACTATAGGAATTTCGATGGACATACAAGGCAAGGATTACATTCGGATTTGGAAATTTTAAGGTAAGTCCATAGATCCAATCGGCCAAGGTTTATTCTTTAGAAATACAAATCCTACTAGGATTTGGTTTTAAGGTCAAAAAGGTTTATTTATGTGTTTAAATAATTTGGCCGAATATAGGGATTGAGATCTAAAGCAACAGATCGATTTCTTTCGGGATATCAAGGAACCTATTAAGCAAATCAGTGTGTACTCACACTAACTTTCAATATATTATGGCAATAATTATTTTAATATATGAATATGCATAAGAATGAGAATGTGGCTAAGTACCACAAATGTGGTACAGAGTACCTGTGCACGTTTCCTACTACGATAGGATTACGAATATGATATATTTTGAACATGTGAATAGTAACATGAATGAGAAATAAGAATGTTATGCATGATATAATAATATTTGGGGCATTTTGGGCTATATGTGAAAGGGAAGAAGGTGTTGACTTGGTCTCACTAACGGAATATGGTGACTACGGTCACATAATATGAATATGGTAACGGTTACATCATCCGAATTTGGTAACTTTGGTTACATTATTCGAATATGGTGTCTAATGACACAAATTATATGGGCGATGAGCACGTCGATCAGCTGCTGGCGCTTCGATGGTGTGTAGCGGATGGAGGGTTGATTTAGTAGTCCCCACGGTGTGACTAGCAGGTACGGGGGTGTGTAGCGGATGGCCAATTAGGTTTGGGTTTGGGAATGCATCATAACTTGTATTTTATGTTTTGAATGTGTAACTATTGTATGCCTGATTCTATTATGATTTAGTGTCGTGTACACATTGAGTCTGTTTGACTCACCCCATTGTGGGAACATTTTTGGTGATGATCGTGAATGGACCGGGGTCATGGAGCTTAAAGGTGGCCATGCACAAACAAGAAATTTTACGATTTGGACTTTTATTTTTACTTAGGTACTTTCAATTATTTGGATTTATTTGATGTAATAAGGCCATAGGGAACTATTTTATTTTACATTTATTTTATTTATTATGTTTACAAATTTTTATCAATTAAAGTTTAAGTAAAATTTCTTTTAAAATAAACCCTAAATGTTTTGTCACCTTAAATAAATGGATTTCAATGTAAGATAAATTGGTTTTCAACACAAGCCCAACCCAAACCATATTTTCTTTAAAATCGCACAAGTTTTCTCTAAGTAACAAAGAACTTTGAAACCGGTTTTCTTGAGGAACATACCAAATCTGGTCAAAGCTCGTGGGCCGGGTTTGGGGTGTTTCAGAACCAGAACATACTTACAGATGGCTAGCATTGAGTGAATTTGCCCAAAATCAAACAAATAGAAATGTACTTAATGATCATCTGAAGAGCAATAATTCTCAACGATTCATGCGGGCCTAAGCCCCTTTCAAAGATCGATGATCGGTTTGGGCCTTAACCCATCTCAAGATGCGAAGAGCAATCAAGTCTACAGAATTCTCTTAGGCATGAGTGCCTTTCAGTCGAATAGTCAATCACATTCAGCCACAGTAGCACGTTTAGTCAAATAGATCAATCAAACATTTCGATCGAAAGATGCGGTCACATTCACCACAAAGAATATCGCGTTGGTCAAACAGATCAATCAGATGTGTATGAGTGCAAATGAGCTATAAAATAAAAACCCACCCATCCAGCCAACACACCTCTCTGTCCAACCCTACACTTCCTGTGGGGATTTAATCAACCCACCCATCCCTACACTTACAAGTCATACCGAATTGGCACAGATAGAAATTTGCAGCTGAGCTACCAGATCAGATTGTCATACTTAGAGTGGCTAACGTACATGTAGTACTGTGCAATGCAGTAATCTGCTATACTGATATCAGTAAAGTCCACGACCCTCTGGGTATTATGGGCTACAGTATGCAGCTAAACTGCCACTCTCGTGTATTACGCAGCAAGGCTAGCGTATAAGCTGTACTATGTAATACGGTAAACCGCAGTACAGATATACAGTATGAACTACCAGATTAGATAGTAGTACGTAGCGTAGATAACATACATGTGGTACAGTGCAATGCGGTAATCCGCTATACTAATGGGTTGCAGTAAAGTGCCAGTTCAGTCAATGGTACATAGCGTAGCTAACGTACATGCGGTACAGTGCAATGCAGTAATTCGCTATACCAATGGGTTGTAGTAAACTGCCAATTCAGTCAATGGTATGTAGCGTAGCTAACGTACATGAAGTACAATGCAATGCGGTAATCCGCTATACTGATGGGTTGCAATAAAATGCCAGTTCAGTCAATGGTACGTAGCGTAGCTAACGTACATGCGGTACAGTGCAATGCGGTAATCCGCTATACCAATATGTTGCAGTAAAACTACCAGTTCAGTCAATCTTCCTTCTCTTCAAAATCCCACCCAAAATAGTTTATGCATATGTATGTGTGTATGAAGATGAATAGAGTTAGAGTACAAAGATACAGATAGTCATTCACAACCAGTCAGTCAGACAATTAAACAAAAGCATATTGCTCACACACACCCCGTCGACTGGATTTAGAAACATACGTGTTATGCATTCAATCACGAATCTCACATAAAACGAAGTCATAACAGAGTCCTAACTACCCTTACTAAGGCTTAGCCAAGGGTTAAGACACATAGAGTCGTGATTACAAATAGATTCGCCCTAAAGGCATTATTTGGCGAGATAGGGCCACACGCCCGTGTGCTCCAGCCATGTGGAGCAAACTAGGCCGTATAGGGATCCAAACACCCGTGTGAAGGGTAGCACACGACCGTCTGATAGAGGCGCACACCCGTGTGAAGTAGGGGCACAATCGTGTGAACAGGCCGTGTAACTCACTGTCCAATTTACTAAAATAGGGTACAGGGCAGACACGACCGTGTGGCCATCAGACACGGCCGTGTGTCTTGATACAAACACCCGTGTTGAATCTCTAGGACCCAAATCAGTCACACGGTCGTGTGTCCCGAAACACACGCCCGTGTAGAAGCCCTAATTTCCCCAAATCAGTCACACGGCCGTATGACCCTAAGACTCAGAATCCCTAATTCCCAAATCTACATGCCTATGTGCCCAAAGGACACAGTCGAGTGAAAATCGACAAAATCCCCAAAATCAGATACACGGTCGTGTTGCCAGGCCATGTGGCACCCAAAATTGGTCAGAAACCCTAGGTCTCAAATCTACACGGCCGTGTGCCTTGGCACACGCCAGTGTGGACGTCGGGGAGGCTACCCTAATTTAGCCTTGAAACTGCTATTTTGGCCACCAAACTCATCTCTAACCTTACCCACATCAAGTGTACATTAATATGTGGCATATTTCCCTCACTTTTAGCGTTCAAAACCCAACGTAAGGGATTACCACCCATACGAAACTTGTTAAAACTAAAAATTATAGTGAAGGTTAGGATCCCACACCTGGTTCATAAAAGGCGATGATGATGGAGCAAACTTTTAGGGAGCAAAAAGTGAAGAGAAGAGAGCGGAAAAGGAGAACGTAAAAACCAACAGAGAATAATGCCCCCCAAAAAATAAAAAGTAACCTGAAATAATAATAACATAAAGAAAATAATTTTAGTAGCACTAAGTAATAGCTTAATAAAACAAAATAAAATGTCATGAACGCTTAGGGATTTAAACTCAAGACCCTCAGCAGACTAACACTCAACTTAACCACCAGACCAACAGGCCTATTCTGACACTAAATTGCACAATAATGCATATATGTGCCACCTCCTCACTAGCGCTAGGCTCAAAGTGTAACATCCTAAAATTTTAGTTTTTATATGTTGCATTATTTTGGTGCTCAGCTAGTTAAATTATCCAATGTGTGTGTTTAAATGGTCCTGAGAAGGCTCGGGATTTATTTGGATTTGGAATAATTTTTGGCATTTAATACTTTAAGGAAATGGAATAGGTGACCTTAAAGCTTAAGGTAATAAAGTGGTAAAGAACTAGCATAAATGAACAATTAGTAAAGAGGATATGGCGCCACATGTAGTACCTTGAGGGAAGGAGTTCGAATCCCGTTGTGTGAATGTGTGAATTTTATTTTTGCTTTCTTTCCTTATAGTGTCGGCCAAGCATTGAACTTATGGTAAGTTGGACTTTTATTTTTATGCCAAGATGGCTAAGAGAAAAGGCAAGATTGAACTCAAGGAAAGGAATCAAATGGAAAAGGCATGTAGGGGGAACACAAGGCTTATAGCAAGGAAAATGTTTTGGAAAGTTTGGGGTGGCCAAACTTTGACCATTTGGCCTTGTACTTGGACGGTTTTAGGGGCTAGGGGGTGGCTGAATTTTTGTTGGCTTTTGGTAAGGTTTATGTGCTAGTTGGTCACTTTTTCATTTTTGCATTTGGTGTTGTCAATAGCTTTTCTTTTCTACAATTTTCTCTCTAATTTCCTCTCCCTAGCCGAATGTACCTTGAGCAATAGGTAAACATTTGCTTTCTTTTGGCCATTTTATTTTTTGACCATTTCGGTCTTATTTGTTCATTCTCTCCAAACCATTTTTCTCTTTGTGCCGAAACCACATAACCTTGAAGGGCCATTTTTCTTTTCTCTCATTTTTTTCTTTGCCGAATGCACACTAGTCTCAAAGTTTCTTCTTTGTTCATCTTCTATTCTTGAAAAGAAATGAAACCTAAACACCTTATTTTCTTATACCTTTCTTCTTCTTTTTCTTCTTGCAAATCTCTCAAACATCATTCCCTCATTAATATTCACCATGGCTGAATGTCATTAAGCATCATCCTCTCCAATTTTTCACCAAAGCCAAATCTCCTACTACACACATATTTCCTTCTCAAATCATTTTCTACTCACAATTTGATCAATTGGTAAGTGGCTAGTTACAACATTTTGGTATTGTTATTTTTCCCTTTCCTTTGTGCCGAATCTACATGTTGGTGTGGGATGGCCTTTTTGGATCGAGACCATCATCATACCATATCTTATTCGAATCTCTTTTCTTTATATAGAAATTTAGTGGAAGGCCGAAACTTGGACTCTTAGGGACTCTATCGTTCGATTTTTATCTTAGGGACTCTATCGTTCGATTTTCATTTTATGAACGTAAGGATTTTGTGGTAAGCTGACTTCGCTCATAAGACCAATCGTTTTTAATTACGAAATATTAGTTTGGACTAATATTTAATTGTCAATGGAGGCAAACAAGATCTAATCAAAAGGAGTGGTGAATAGTGATCGAAAAAGTAGTGGATTCACGATCCCCTCTAGATTCAAACGAAGGGCTGTTTCGGTGATTTGGGATTTTCCACCGGGTTGTGGACCCTCATCCGGTGAAAATCAACTATTCGAGGTTGCTCGCAATTGTGAGGCATCAACGATTTGGGATTTTCCTCCGGGTTGTGAACCGTCAACTGGGGAGAACCGACAAATAGTTGTTATTTGCAATTCCGAGGGTAAAAAACCTAGATCGTTTATTTTAGAGTAGATTTACTATAAGTGTTAATGTTCTAATCGAGCGTTAAAAATATTTTTAGGTGTCGACGATCAGGAAAGTGTAGTGCTTACCGTAATCAGGTGTGTAATCTCACACCGTATTCCATGGGTTAGATAATTATATCGTGTTAATCGTTTGATTAAATCGCATGTTAGTGACATCGAGTAAAATGGCATAATTATCACTAAAATGGTAAAGATTATGAAACCGGTATTAAGACTGTAAAAATTACGAGATTACCCTTAATGGGCCAAATGTGATATTTGATATATGGGCCAAACGTGATATTTGATATATGGGCTAAACGTGATATTTGATATGTGGGCCAAAAGTGATATTTGATATATGGGCCAAACGTGATATTTGATATATGGGCCAAATGTGATATTTGATATATGGGCCAAGTGTGATATGTGCTATAATGGGCCAAAAGGTGATATGGGCCAGATTGTGAAAATTTTTATAATAATGGGCCATACTATTCGTAATAATTATATGAATGGATTGTTGAATATGGTTATGCATATTATATACATGATTTGCATGGGTTGGGATATTGACGAAGAGAAGTTCTGGTAGCTTTGCTACAAAAATTCTGGTGGCTCTACCACAAATCTGAAAAATGGCAATGCCATGTAAACTCTGTAAATCTAGTGGCTTGTCCACAAATTGATAAACAACTTAATGCCTATTTTGGTGTGTTGGCGGGGTGGGTGACTAAAGCTCTCCACAGGTGTGCTGGTTGGTACTGGTGGTGTGTAGCGGATGGAAATTAGGTTTAGTTTGGGAATTGCATATCACATTCATATTATACATGTTATTGTGTTATTTGTAATGGGCTTTGGCCCAATAAATGCTAAATTGGATTTTGGCCCAGTGGACAATGGTAAGTGGTTTACACACTGTGTTCTAAGTAACTCACCCCGTTTTCCTTACTCTTATCAGGTAATGATCAGTGATAGAGACTTGGGCTGCGGACGACTCGGTGGAAGCCATACTACGAATAATGGGTTATTTAATTTTTGGATTTCTTTTAAGTACTTTTTATTATTTTGCTATTTTAAGTTATGTTGTAATAAGGCCTCTGGATAGATTTTAATGTTGTTTCAGGTTTGATGGATTTTATAATTTGCTTGAATACTTTAAGTGGGATTTTCTAAAAATTTAAATAAATGTTTTTTTTTCTCAAAAAGAACATGCAAAAAGGGTTTTATTCTTAAATATTTTAACTTGGAAAATTTTCTGTTAACAACGTTCTTCAAAATTTTGTTTTCAAAATTATTTTTGAACTCTATTAAATTTTCTCGAAATATTAATTTAATTTCTTTTAAGTTTCAATTTATAAATTCTTACGTCTCAAATTGGTTGATTTATCAACCAACCTTAGTTTTCAATAAACTCCACGTCAAAATGTTTTTGAAAATCTGTTTTCTTTAAATCTTTAAAAGACTTTACTTATGTTCATTTCGTGTGACATGTCAAATCTGGTCTTAACGCATAGTCCGGGTTTGGGGTGTTACATTTTAAAAGACTTGGGCTGTGGACGACTCGGTGGAAGCCATACTACGAATAATGGGTTATTTAAATTTTGGATTTTTTAAGTACTTTTTATTATTTTTCTATTTTAAGTTAAGTTGTAATAAGGCCTCTGGATAAATTTTAATGTTGTTTCACGTTTGATGGATTTTTTAATTTGCTTGAATACTTTAAGTGGGATTTTCTACAAATTTAAATAAATATTTTTTTTCTCAAAATGAACATGCAAAAAGGGTTTTATTCTTAAATATTTTAACTCGGAAAATTTTCTGTTAACAACGTTCTTCAAAATTTTGTTTTCAAAATTTTTTTGAACTCTATTAAATTTTCTCGAAATATTTATTTAATTTCTTTTAAGTTTCAATTTATAAATTCTTATGTCTCAAATTGGTTGATTTATCAACCAACCTTAGTTTTCAATAAACTCCACGTCAAAATGTTTTTGAAAATCCGTTTTCTTTAAATCTTTAAAATACTTTACGTATGTTCATTTCGTGTGACATGTCAAATCTGGTCTTAATGCATAGACCGGGTTTGGGGTGTTACATTTTATGGTATCAGAGCCCGGTTCAAAACTCCGCTGTGGTTTGGGTTCAAAAACATTTATGGTTCAAAACTGTTTTGAATTATAGAACTTATGTTTTAAAGGTAGTATGGCACCACGAGTATCCGGCACCAAGTCAAGTAAGTGTATGCGAATTTAATTATTATTATTATGATATGACTATAGGAACACTTTAGAACTTTTAGTTTTAGGTGTTGCAACTATAGAGATTGAAACTATAGGATGCGTTTACGAGAACAACTCTACCTCTTATATCTCATAAAATATTGTTAATAAACACTGAAATAGTATACTGATTCATAAAACTTGTAATTAGATTAAAACAAAATAGTCAATATGAGCGCTAGAGGACGTGGACGTGGTAGACGTGGCCTTAGTAGAGGCCGAGGTGCTAGAGTTGTGTCTGAGGCATCGGGACATATGCCGAAAATGGACGCACCGGCGTCACCTGTTTCGGATAATGGATCACATGACCGTATGAGAGAAGACATTGCTCTGTCCCAAGCAATGTTACGAGTTTTGAAAAGGTTGTTGGGGCTAGATCAAGGCCAGTAGCTCGTGGGTCAATATTGGAGCGACTCAGATCAAATGGTGCTGAGACTTTTAGAGGTATCTCGGGAGTAGCCCCAAATGTCGCGGAGTATTGGCTCGAGGCTGTGGAGCGGATCATGGACGACCTAGAGTGCACTGCTGAGCAGAAACTGAGAGGAGCTATGTCCTTGTTGAGAGATGGGGCGTATCAATGGTGGCTTACTGTTTGGGAGGGCACCCAGGCCGATTGTGTTACTTGGGATTTCTTCAAAACTGCATTTCAAGGAAAGTATGTCAGGGCAAGGTATGTGGATGCCCAAAGGAAGGAGTTCCTAAATCTGGTTCAAGAAAATAAGGCTGTGGCAGGTTATGAAGTAGAATTTCTACGTTTGAGTCGTTATGCTCGGGCTATAGTGCCAACTGACCATGAACGTTGTGTGCGTTTTGAGGACGGGTTGAATGATGAGTTGCGGGTACTGATAGCCTCACAATAAGAAAGGAATTTTGCCATGCTGGTGGAGAAAACGAAGATAGCCAAAGAGGCTAAGCATTCTAAGTGGCAAAACTGAGAAAGAGATAGAGGCAGGAACAAGAGGGACTTTAAGTACTTGGGCCCTGCTAAAAGATTCCAAAAGAGGCCCAGAAATGATGAGCCAGCTCAAGCTAGAGCACCTGCTGCTACCAATCAGATTCAAATTTGTGCTGACTGTGGAAGACGACACTCTGGTGAATGCTGGAAGAGAATCGGTGGGTGTTTCAAATGTGGTTCTAAGGATCATCAGCTTAAGAATTGTCCTCGACAGACTACTTTGACTCAAGAAGCTCGTAATCATGATGCGCAGCCAGCTAGAGGCGCCCAGCAGCCACCAGGGGCCATTGATCAGGTCGAGGTGGTAATGGCGCAAGTGGAGGTCAAGGTGCACCGGGTAGAGGTAATGGCTTCAAGGGTAACGCGGAGGCGAGGCAGCCAGGGTTAGTTTATGCGGTCAGACGCTGAGAGGACGGTGATGCACCTGATGTGATAACCGATACGTTCTTCATCTTTGATGTACCTGTTACTGCTTTGATTGATATCGGATCTACCCATTCGTATGTTGCTAGCGCTATATCTGGAAATTTGAATATTAGATCTGAGATTACTAATAGAGAGATGACAGTAATTAGTCCCTTAGAACAATCTGTGATAGTGAATAAACTGTTTAGAGACGTGCCCTTAGAAATTCAAAGAGAAATATTCTTGGCGGATTTGATGGAACTGCCTTTCGGCGAGTTCAACCTTATTTTGGGCACGGATTGGTTGGTAAAGCACTGTGCGCACTTGGATTGTGCTACAAAGCGGATGTCGATAAGGACTTTGGAAGATAAGGAAGTTGTGATGATAGCCGAGCGGAGAAATTATTTAGCAAATGTGGTATCTAGTTTAAAGGTAGAAAAGTTGGTGCGAAAAGGGTGTGGAGCATTCCTAGCTTTCATTTGTTCTTTGGATGTCAAGGAATTGTCGGTGGAAGGTGTTAGAACGGTGAAGGAGTGTTCAGATATTTTTCTCGAGGAACTTCCGAGTTTACCTCCAGACCGAAAAGTAGAGTTTGGCATTGAGCTTTTGCCCGGAACAGCTCCGGTGTCCATTGCTCCTTATAGGATGGTGTCGAAGGAGTTAGCGGAGCTTAAGGCTCAAATTTAGGAGTTATTGGATCGGGGATTCATTCAACCAAGTGTGTCACTGTGGGGAGCACCGGTCTTGTTTGTCAAGAAGGATGGGTTGATGCGTATGTGCATCGATTATAGGCAGTTGAATAAGTTGACGATCAAGAATAGGTATCCATTACCGAGAATCGATGACCTGTTTGACCAATTGCGAGGAGCTTCAGTTTTCTTCAAGATAGATTTGAGATCGGGTTATCACCAACTCAAGGTTAAGGAGGCAGATATTCATAAGACGGCGTTTCAAACTCGTTATGGACACTATGAGTTCTTGGTGATGCCGTTTGGGTATTTATGGACATGATGAACCGGCTCTTCCAACCCTATTTAGATCGATTTGTGGTGGTGTTCATAGATGACATCTTGGTATATTCGAAGAATGAAGAAGAGTATGATTCACATCTGCGGATAGTATTACAAATATTGCGAGAAAAACAACTTTATGCCAAATTCAGTGTAACATCCCAAAATTGGGCCTAGGAGAATTGAGCCCAATGGGCCTTAGGCTTAGTAGCGTTTGAATTTTTTTAGAGAATAAGAGATCGGCTTAAATGCAAGTTAGACCTATTGGATAAGTGATTTTGGAAGGTTAGAGGGCTTCTATGAAGTCCCGGGATCAAATATTGGCTTTGGGGAAATTTTGGTTTTAGATGAAAAAAACCCCTGAAAGTTGGCAGATAGGCCTTAAGAATAAAATATGGAGGAAAATGACACAAGTGGAGTGTGTGGTGTAGTGGCAAAGTGACGCCACATAAGAGACAATGGGGTGACGCCACAAGGAAGGAAGGAGGTCCAAGGTTCAAGTCTTGGCTTTTGCATTTTGGTTTCTTTTTGCTTGGACCTTAGAATTTGGCCTATAGTTTATATTTAGTTGCGCATGGTCTAAGACACAAGAGGAGCTTGTGGCCAAGTGGTTAGCGGCGTGGATTATGTTGCAAGGAGCACGGGTTCGAATCTCACGAGAAGCAAGGAGTATTTATTTTATGGATTGGACGGCAAGCGTTTGATTGAATTTAAACTCATCGACGAAGGATCCCACATCGGAAAGACACAAAGAATGAAGGTGAAGAGCTAGCTATATAAGGAGCATCCTAGAAGGAGAGTAAACACATCTTGGAGGGCGTTTGGGTACAAGAGTGGTCGGAGCGCGGATTAGCCCCAGAGTCCTATCAGGGGAAGGCTTGATCTCGCATATCTCGGGTTGTGGCTAGTGCTCGGAAATTGTTAAGGAAGGGGATCTAGTGCGTTAGATCTTGATCTACGGGATTTGATAGTCGCATTAGTAACGTGTGTGTAAACTAACACACTTCTTGCTTTGTATATGTTTGATAAACCGATTGATTGGTAAAACCAAAACAAAGTATGGTTGAGTGACATGATACCCTATGGGGTATGTGCGCGGATTCGTGTAAGTCCGTTTCATTATGAGTATCGTTATTGATACATGATGTCATGATTTATGATGTATGTGCTATGAGATGCAACGTTAAACATGTTTGCATGATTTGAATACTATACATGAGTTGGTATGATGATGGGTGATATGAGAGGAGGGGGAAGTGATATTCGTGTCGACGGACACCAGTGGTTTGGTACCACATTGTGACTACGGTCACCAGAGGTTTGGCACCTCATAGCGTCTCGTCCCAGTGGCTTAGCACCACAGTGGGTTGGCCCCACAGTTTACATTATGGGATTGACGCCAGTGATTTGGTATCACACGATGGGTTGGCCCCATCACTTGATTCGTGACTTCGGTCACCAGTGATTTGGTATCACATTTGTGTCTTTGGGACACCAGTGGTTTGGCACCACAAGTATTGACGGATATTGTGACTTTAAGTCACCAGTGGTTTGGCACCACCAGTGGTTTGGTACCACACGGGGTAGAGAAAGGTGTTTGGAAGGCTAGGCTGGGTGCATATCGTAGCTTGTGCATGTTAAACTGTTTATGATTGGTGTATGATGTTTTACTAAACCAGGAAAAGGGCTACACATCGAGTCTTGGTGACTCACCTTTTCTTTTAACATTTTGTGTGATGCATAAAGATGGACCGGGTTCGGAGAGGACACAAGGTGGCCCATGCGAGAAGAAGATATTTGGATTACTTTAAGCATTTTTAATATTGAGTATTTTGTTTTAAGTATGGGTTGTAATAAGGGCCTTACTATTATTTTGGTATTATTTTAATTATGGCTTGATTAAATGAACCACTATGTGAAGAGGATTTTATCTTAGCAACTCGCTTATTCAAAATAGTATTTAATAAAGTTTAAATTGCACAATTTTATAACACTAAGGTTTTTCATATTACTTTAAATGGACATGGTTTTCAAAAGTTAACAAACTTTCATGATTATTCTAAGTCAAAAAGATTTTCAACCGTCTTTCCGCAGTTGACATAACCGAGATCTGGCCAAGGCTCGTGGGCGGGTTTGGGGGTGTTCTGATTTGGTATCGAGCCCGTTTCAAAACTTCGGCTTTGAGGGTTTTAGGTCCAAAACATTTTTATGGGCTTTTCAAAGATTTGGGCTTTCATAAAAATTTTTTGAGTTATTCGGCATGGCACTGTATCTCCGACCCATGATCCACGAGGTAAGTAACTCTACTTGATGAATTGATTTATATGTGAATATTATGGGCTTTTATGGGAACATAGATTAGTGAACTAGGATCTGTTGAACCCTAGGGCTAGTCTACTCAAACACATGCATAAGACTTAAGGCTACTAAACAAACTCGTGAAGTAAGTCACCGAAAGTTAAGGTGTGGCAACCATCGCTTTAACGCATGTCGAGGATTGGTATTCGGTGGGAGCTTGGTTTTTAAGCGATCCTAGCGACTCACCTCCTCTTTACTCGAATCCTACTCAGTGCGTAGCTACGGTTCACCTTAACCAAGAAAACTTGTTCATAGGCTAAACCAAGTATTAAAACCCAAAAGGATTAGCCTTCTTGTTTTAAAACTCTTAGTTTTAAAATTTTCAAACTTACCCCTTTGGTTTGTAAACCCTAAATCGATTTTGAAAGACGTTTTCTCGATTTACCAAAATTTCCAAAATGCCCCTAGTGGCAAAATTACAAAAATGCCCTTGTATTGTAAAATTACGGTACTACCCTCAACTTCATTAAAATGATTTTACTTTGCAAAATACCAAAATCTCGAAATTTCACAATGTTAAGATACTCTGTATGGGAAATTACAAAAATACCCTGTGTTGAAAATTACTAAAATGCCCCCGACTTTCAAGATTTCCGGTTCAACTGCAATTTTAATAAAATTTCCCTACTTTGCAAAAGTATACAAAAACGCTATTTTCAAGATACCCTAATTTGAAAATTTACAAAATTACCCCTGATAAACAAAATTACCAAAATGCCCTTGGTTTCTAAATTTTCATAATTCCCTCGATTTTTACCAAAATGTTCTTACATTATGAAAATATCAAAAACTTTTGTTTTACAAATATCGAGATATCCTGATTTGGGAAATTTACAAAAATGCCCTTAACGTCCCCAATTACTGAAATAACCCCGATTTCTGAAATTTTTGCAACACATCTGGTTTGAAAAACAAAATTTTCAAGATGACCCCTGAGATTTTGTAAACTTTGGAATATCTTTAATTTGAAAACTATTTTCAAATTGACCCTAAGTTATTACCAAAATACCCCTATAGAAAAATGACGAAATTACCCCTGGGTTGGGAATGCTCAAGAAAGTGACATGGATGAATGAATGTGTCTTTAGTGAAGTATGTGAATGTTTGAATTAGAACAGAGAACTTGAGATGAAACTTTGATTGCTCGAAAAAACGACTTCTAGAAACTTCTGTTCATAAAATTTGCTCGTGGATAAAACAGTGGAACCAAATTTCTAATGCATAAAACTTTTAATCAGATTAAATCGCGACGCTAGATATGAGTTCTAGGGGACGTGGTTGTCGCGGACGTGGTCAAGGTGGAATCACAGCTTTATTAAGATCAGAGTGCGCAGCAAGAGCGTAGTATGGTAGGTTAGAATGTGCGACTGTTAGTTAGTTAGAAATTTCGAGTACGAAATTTCTTTAAGGAGGGTAGATTTGTAACATCCCAAAATTGGGCCGAGGAGAATTGAGCCCAATGGGCCTTAGGCGTAGTAGCGTTTGAATTTTTTTAGAGAATAAGAGATCAGCTTAAATGCAAGTTAGACCTATTGGATAAGTGATTTTGGAAGGTTAGAGGGCTTCTATGAAGTCCCGGGATCAAATATTGGCTTTGGGGAAATTTTGGTTTTAGATGAAAAAACCCCGAAAGTTGGCAGATAGGCCTTAAGAATAAAATATGGAGGAAAATGACACAAGTGGAGTGTGTGGTGTAGTGGCAAAGTGACGCCACATAAGAGACAATGGGGTGACGCCACAAGGAAGGAAGGAGGTCCAAGGTTCAAGTCTTGGCTTTTGCATTTTGGTTTCTTTTTGCTTGGACCTTAGAATTTGGCCTATAGTTTATATTTAGTTGCGCATGGTCTAAGACACAAGAGGAGCTTGTGGCCAAGTGGTTAGCGGCGTGGATTATGTTGCAAGGAGCACAGGTTCAAATCTCATGAGAAGCAAGGAGTATTTATTTTGCGGATTGGACGGCAAGAGTTTCAGTTGAATTTAAACTCTACTAACGAAGGGATCCCACATCGGAAAGACACAGAAGGAGCATCCCTAATCGCCTACTAATAAAGACTCCGTTTGGGTTATAGTGGATCGGTTGATGAAGACTGCCCATTTTCTACCTGCTCGTACGGATTACTCATTGCAGAAGTTGGCCAACTTGTACGTAGCAGAGATCGTGAGGTTACATGGGGTACCAGTGTCTATTATATCGGACAGGGACCCTAGGTTTACATCACGGTTTTGGAAAGCTTTACATGAGGCTTTGGGAACAAAGTTAAATTTCAGCACAGCTTTTCATCCTCAGTCAGATGGTCAGTCAGAAAGAGTAATCCAGATTCTGGAAGACATGTTAAGGGGTTGCGTGATTGACTTCAGGGGTAGTTGGGAGGATTTCCTACCGTTGGCAGAGTTTGCTTATAATAATAGCTATCAATCTAGTATCCAGATGGCACACTATGAGGCATTGTACGGTCGTAATTGTCGTACTCCTACTTGTTGGACTGAATTGGGCGAACAACAGTTGTTGGGTCCTGAGCTGATATCAGAAACGGAGGAAATGGTAAAAGTAATTCAGACAAGGTTAAAGGAAGCTTCGGATAGACAGAAATCATATGCAGATCTGAAGCATAAGGATATTGAGTTTGCGGTGGGAGATCAGGTCTTTCTAAAGGTCTCACCTTGGAAGAAGATCATCAGATTTGGAAGGAAGGGGAAGTTGAGCCCTAGGTTCATCGGACCATATCGTGTGTTGAAGCGGGTAGGACCAGTGGCTTATCAGCTTGAGTTACCTCCGGAGTTGAGTCAGATACATAGTGTATTTCACGTCTCAATATTAAGGCGTTACCGATCGGATCCGTCTCATATAGTACCGGTAGAGGAAGTTGAGTTAAGGCTTGACTTGTCGTTCGAGGAAGAGCCAGTGTAAATTTTAGATCGAGATGTTAAGGTGCTGAGACTATGGCATAATCACGGAACGAAGGAAGCTACATGGGAGCCTAAGGACGTGATTCGGTAGCAATATCCTCACCTCTTTTAACCAGGTAAATTTCAAGGACGAAATTTTCTTTAAGGGGGATAGAATTGTAACATCCTAAAATTTGAGTTTTTATATGTTGCATTATTTTGATGCTCAACTAGTTAAATTATGCAATGTGTGTGTTTAAATGGTCTTGAGAAGGCTCGGGATTTATTTGGGTTTGGAATAATTTTTGGCATTTAGTACTTTAAGGAAATGGAATAGGTGACCTTAAAGCTTAAGGTAATAAAGTGGTAAAGAGCTAGCATAAATGAGCAATTAGTAAAGAGGATATGGCGCCACATGTAGTACCTTGAGGGAAGGAGTTCGAATCCCTTTGTGTGAATGTGTGAATTTTATTTTTTCTTTCTTTCCTTATAGTGTCGGCTAAGCATTGAACTTATGGTAAGTTGGATTTTTATTTTTATGGCAAGATGGCTAAGAGAAAAGGCAAGATTGAACTCAAGGAAAGGAATCAAATGGAAAAGGCATGTAGGGGGAACACAAGGCTTATAGCAAGGAAAATGTTTTGGAAAGTTTGGGGTGGCCAAACTTTGACCATTTGGCCATGTACTTGGACAGTTTTAGGGGCTAGGGGGGTGGCCAAATTTTTGTTTGCTTTTGGTAAGGTTTAGGTGCTAGTTGGTCACTTTTTCATTTTAGCATTTGGTATTGTCAATAGCTTTTCTTTTCTACAATTTTCTCTCTAATTTCCTCTCCCTAGTCGAATGTACCTTGAGCAATAGGTAAACATTTGCTTTCTTTTGGCCATTTTATTTTTTGACCATTTCGGTCTTATTTGTTCATTCTCTCCAAACCATTTTTCTCTTTGTGCCGAAACCACATAACCTTGAAGGGCCATTTTTCTTTTCTCTCCTTTTCTTCTTTGCCGAATGCACACTAGTCTCAAAGTTTCTTCTTTGTCCATCTTCCATTCTTGAAAAGAACCGAAACCTAAACACTTTATTTTCTTATACCTTTATTCTTCTTTTTCTTCTTGCAAATCTCTCAAACATCATTCCCTTATTAATATTCACCATGGCCAAATGTCATTAAGCATCATCCTCTCCAATTTTTCACCATAGCCAAATCTCCTACTACACACATATTTCCTTCTCAAATCATTTTCTACTCATACCTTGATCAATTGGTAAGTGGCTAGTTACAACATTTTGGTATTGTTATTTTTCCCTTTCCTTTGTGCCGAATCTACATGTTGGTGTGGGATGGCCTTTTTGGATCGAGACCATCATCATACCATATCTTATTCGAATCTCTTTTCTCTATATAGAAATTTAGTAGAAGGCTGAAACTTGGAGTGTCCGAAGTCATCATGTTATCATTAGGACTTGGTCCAAAAATCTAAGGTAAGGATTTCTTTCAAGGATTCCATATTACTTATTAAAGATAGGGTGATTAACCGATTTTTATCTTAGGGACTCTATCGTTTGATTTTCATCCTATGAACGTAAGGATTTTGTGGTAAGCCGACTTCACTCATAAGACCAATTGTTTTTAATTATGAAATATTAGTTTGGACTAATATTTAATTGTCAATGGAGGCAAACAAGATCGAATCAAAAGGAGTGGTGAATAGTGATCGGAAAAGGAGTGGATTCGCGATCCCCTCTAGATTCAAATGAAGGGCTGTTTCGGCGATTCAGGATTTTACCAGGTTGTGGACCCTCATCCGATGAAAATGAACTACTCGAGGTTGTTCGCAATCGTGAGGCATCAACGATTCGGGATTTTCCACCAGGTTGTGAACCGTCAACTTGGGAGAACTGGAAAATAGTTGTTATTCACGATTCCGAGGGTAAAAAACCTACACCGTTTATTTTAGAGTATATTTACTATAAGTGTTAATGTTCTAATTGAGCGTTAAAAATATTTTTAGATGTCGACGATCAGGAAAGTGTAGTGCTTACCGTAATCCGTAGTCTATGGTTTAGATAATTATATCGTGTTAATCGTTTGATTAAATCGCATGTTAGTGACATCGGGTAAAACGTCATAATTATCACTAAAATGGTAAAGACTATGAAATCGGTATTAAGACTGTGAAAATTATGAGATTACCCTTAATGGGCCAAATGTGATATTTGATATATGGGCCAAACGTGATATTTGATATATGGGCCAAACGTGATATTTGATATATGGGCCAAACATGATATTTGATATATGGGCCAAACATGATATTTGATATATGGGCCAGATTGTGAATATTTTTATAATAATGGGCCATATTGTTCGTAATAATCATATGAATGGATTGTTGAATATGGTTATGCATATTATATACATGATTTGCATGGGTTGGGATATTGACGAAGAGAAGTTCTGGTAGCTTTGCTACAAAAATTCTGGTGGCTCTGCCACAAATCTGAAAAATGGTAATGCCATGTAAACTCTGTAAATCTGGTGGCTTGTCCAAAAATTGATAAACGGCTTCATGACTATTTTGGTGTGTTGGCTGGGTGGGTGACTAAAGCTCTCCACCAGTGTGCTGGTTGGTACGGGTGGCGTGTAGCGGATGGAAATTAGGTTTGGTTTGGGAACTGCATATCACATTCATATTATACATGTTATTGTGTTATATTTGTAATGGGCTTTGGCCCAATAAATGCTAAATTGGATTTTGGCCCGGTGGACAATGGTGAGTGGTTTACACACTGAGTTCTAAGTAACTCACCCCGTTTTCCTTACTCTTCTCAGGTAATGATCAGTGACGGAGACTTGGGCTGTGGACGACTCGGTGGAGGCCATACTACGAATAATGGGTTATTTAAATTTTGGATTTCTTTTAAGTACTTTTTATTATTTTGCTATTTTAAGTTATGTTGTAATAAGGCCTCTGGATAAATTTTAATGTTGTTTCATGTTTGATGGATTTTATAATTTGCTTGAATACTGAAAGTGGGATTTTTAAAAAATTTAAATAAATGTTTTTTTCTCAAAATGAACATGCAAAAAGGGTTTTATTCTTAAATATTTTAACTCAGAAAATTTTATGTTAACAACGTTCTTCAAAATTTTGTTTTCAAAATTATTTTTGAACTCTATTAAATTTTCACGAAATATTAATTTAAGTTCTTTTAAGTTTCAATTTATAAATTCTTACGTCTCAAATTGGTTGATTTATCAACCAACCTTAGTTTTCAATAAACTCCACGTCAAAATGTTTTTGAAAATCCGTTTTCTTTAAATCTTTAAAAGACTTTACGTATGTTTATTTCGTGTGACATGTCAAATCTGGTCTTAACGCATAGACCGGGTTTGGGGTGTTACACAAAGACCCTAAACTTCTAGGCCCAAAACTTGGGGCGTTACAAGTATTGTGAATATTATAAATGTATGAAATAATAAAATGCCTAATAACGCTTGAAAAATGTTTAAATCTTGATTGAATAAATGGAAAATAGATGGATATGTGATTTCCTGAAATGAATGAGGTCATGCATTTATTGCTGACGGGATTTAGCTCAGACGAGTAATCCTATTGACCTTATTACAGAAAGGATTTAGCTGGGATAGGTAATTCTGATATAAGTCCTCTGGTGCATATGTTATGGATTGGATTTAGCCTGGACGGGTAATCCAGATCAAACTCTTAGAGCATATGTCATAAAAAGGATTTAGCCTGGACTAGTAATCCTATTGTATACATGTGTGGATCGAGGGTGTACTCTCTGAAATAGTACCTTATGGGTACCGTTGAATATGAATTGACGGATCCTAATTTATACACTTCGAGTGTACTACCTATGTATCCATCAATATTTCAGATAAATTCAACGAGTGACAATCCAGACATGAGAAGATATGAATAATAAAATGAGTTATTACACATATCCGTCTGAAATACAAGAAAATGATGATACATGACAAGTGATGCATGAAAGTATGCAAGGATGATATTTGTACATGGAAATTATTTGATGAGAATGTCCATCCTTGATTATAGACTTGTACACCTTGAGTGTACTACTACTCGTGTAACCTTGATATTTCGAATTGTATGAGTAAAGTTCTGACATGAAATAAACTGAACTCGAGATGAACTATTATGAAATTATACTTGTAATACAAAGAGATGAATTATACATGTTAAATGAATACATCATGTGGAAAGCATATGTGCATGGAAACTTGATTGTTGTTGAGCCCATATATGTTTTGATGTTATTATGGAATATATGACTAACAAGGGCAATGAGAATATGTGTACGGCTTGAGGTCAAATTGATTGAATATGCCTTACATAGTTGCCTCAAAATAGAATGAATGGTAAGTTAAGTACCATTTGATACGAACTTACTAAGCATTTGTACTTACTTAGTTTTATTTCCTTGTTTTATAGTAAATCAGAAGCTCGTCGGATTGGAAGCTTGGCAGAGATCACTCACACTATCCAGCGGCCCATGTCAGTACAATATGGTAAATCAATTATGGTTATAATGGCATGTAAATGTAAATGATTATTGTATTCTGGCCATTGGAATGGCTAGTGATGATTATGTTTTGGTATATGTATATATGTATTTAAGTTTATTTTATAGAGATAACATAAGTGTTTATTATTGATAGATTGAGAAAGGATAAATGAGTGTGCTTATAAAAGATAAGATTAAAAGCATGAGTGCATACAACAATATATCATGTTAGATGTTATAAATTGCTTGAATTCAATGCTTAGATTGGTTGGTATTTGGATGTAAGTTAGTGCAGGAATTTGTTAAAAAATTTGGGTGATAAATGAAGCTAGAAGTGGCTATATTTTGTCCATACGGGTAGACACACGGGCGTGTCTCTAGACTGTGTGCGACAAACAGCCTAGTACATGGGCATGTGGTTAGGCCATGTGTCCCCTGCATCTTAAATTTGAGAAAATAGAATGCTCAGAATTGAGCACACGAGCGTGTTTCTCAGCCGTGTGTGCTACACGGCCTAGAACACGGGCGTGTGTTTTGGCCGTGTAAAAACTGTACCTATTTTTGAAAGAATTTAATTAACCACACGGCCTAGCACACGTGCATGTGGCATGGTCATATGCATAAGCCAGAGAGTTACATGGGGTCGAACACGGTCTGCAACACGGGCGTGTCCTAAGGTCACACGAGCGTGTCCCTTGGACCACACGTGCATGTGAGCCCTGTAACTTATAAAAGTTTTGTAATTTCGCGAAAAATTCTTAGAGTTTCTGATTTAGTCCCGACTTGATTCTAAAGCTGGTATTGGGGATCGAGGGTCTATTTAAGGATGATATGAATAAATCTTGGGAAATGAATAGTAATTGTTATGAATTATCTAAAAATGTTCTGAAAGTTTCGGTAATACTCCGTAACTCTATTCCGGCAATGGATACGGGTTTGGGGTGTTACTGTAACACCCCAAACCCGACCTAGACGTCATGACCGGATCTGGCATGTCACATGGAAGGGTTGCTAAAGATAGTTGCATGTTTGTTAAAATGTTCGTATTCTTTTTAAAATTTCGAGTTTAGGTGTTTGTTTATAAAAACCCGTTTAACTCAATGTCTATTTTAGAAAAGTTGTGATTAATTTTGAAAACTGCTTTTATTAGGAGATTTGAGTTTGAATTGTCGGTAAAATCTTGTTTATAACATAAATCAGCTTCAGTGATTTTCGGACATGTGATATTTTGAAAACTGTTTCAACGTTTAAGAGAACCCAGTGTTTAATTAATTATAATTTGAAAAATCGTTCGTTAACATTTTGGAAAAACAACAGGTATTAAGGTTTTAGGAAAATCCCGTATTGAACAATTAATAATAAGCAGAAACCGAGTTAAAAGTTAAAACCAAATAAAATACCAAAGGCCTTATTACAAAACATAAACCCAAAATAAAAATTTAAAGTAAAGTAAAATCGGATTTACTAAAGAAAAGATGTATGGCCACCACAGAGTCTGCCTCGGCTCCAAATCCTCAATGCTGGGGATCACCTGAAAAATATTAAGCAGAGGGGCGTGAGTTACGAGAACTCAGTGTGTAATCCCCTAATCGAACATCAACTGGGCCTTAGCCCTAACGGAAACAAACTGGCCTGAGGCCCTTATAGAATCAAACTGGGCCTTAGCCCTAATAGCATGGTAAAACAGATAATGTATGCAATGCAACCCAGCCCAGCCAAATATTCCATCCGCTACACACCACTCGTATCCAGCCTAACACATCTATGGGGATTTCTACAATCAACCCTCCATCCGCTACACACCTCGATGGCAGTCACGCTACTCATCACCGAAATTGTGGCAGAGCCACCAGATTATCAAAATATACGTGGCATAGCCTCTGGGAAAAATGTGACAGAGTCACCGAAATATGTGGCAGAGCCACCAAAATACACTTCCCCGATCATCAACATCATATCCCAATCCCATGCAACATAACATGACATAATAATTTAGTGCATGCATGAACGTACCACTATAACAGATAAACGGAATACACAATCATGCTAAATCTACCCAAAAGGGTATAGTCGTAAATTTACTTACCTGGGTTATTCCCAGCTCATCTACTAGGGGTATCACAATAGCTTACCCATTATGGGTAATTCGGCTTTTAGCCGACATACTGAATAATATGAAACAAATGAATAAGGTGTGAGATTACACACCTGTTATGAACGTAGATAGAATCCTCGAGATTACGCACCTAAGAATCCATATCCTTCACTGTTAGTCTCAATCAAAATATGTCAAAACTCTAAGGTCGAAAACGACAACACACCATGTAACACCCCTTTCTCGAGTCAGTCGCCGGATTAAGGTTAGGAGCGTTACCGGACAGATCGAAAACATTCACAGACAAAATCATACATTCAATCATCATTCTCAGACATAATGTCCCTTAATTGGGTCCTCGAGACCTTAAGCATGCTTATAAACTGAGTCGGGACTAAACTGAAACACATACAAAATTCCATGAAAATTTGAAACTTTTCTAAAATACAGGGGAGACACGCCCGTGGGAGGAGACCGTATGCCCTCCACGGCTTCTATACACCCGTAACCATCCGTGTTTATATTGACTATACCAACACGGTCATTAGGCACGCCCGTGTGCCATGGCCGTGTACTTTTAGGCCAAATACCGACTTCCTCACCACGGCCACCAAGCCTGCCCATGTCGAGGCCGTGTATTTTTGTGTTAGCTACTGACTTATACACCACGGCCAGATGACACGCCCGTGTCGAGGCCATGTGATTTTATGTTGCATCCTGCCAATTTACCCACGGTCTAAGGCACGCCTGTGTGCCACAACCGTGTGACATTATAGGCCATTTACAAGGCCAAAATGCCAACCAAAAAGGTTCATACCTATAAGCATCATTTACCAACACATATCAAGCATATATGGCAACCAAAAACATACAAATAGCCATCCAAATCATGCACATTTGATCATTAAGATATTCATAACTATACATTAAATTTTCATTATATATATACATTCAAAACCAATACTAAACATACCAATTTGCCTAACTAAAACTCAATATTATACCTATGCACCATTTGTCTATATACTTACCTTCTCATAACCATTCCATATATCAACTAATCATATCATAACAACTTCACATATCACATTCATCTAAGCATGGTACCAAAACATAACTAGCCAAATCACATGGCTAAGTTCACTTTACAAATCATAACAAGAACTAGCCTATACATGCCATATCTAGCTATATACATATCCAAGGTGTACCAAAAGGATATTAGTAGTGTGATGACGATCCTTGACGGTCCCGAGCCTTCAGTAGCTTTGACGACCTATAAAACAGATTAAACACACATACAGAGTAAGCTTTCCAAAAGCTTAGTAAGTCAATATACAACAACTTAGCATAAAATGCATATATTTGCTTTGATTCATACACTTTTGACCACATTAGCCATATTCCCAATTCAAAGATCATATAAACACATATATCATTTCACCAAAACCTTATACAATATATCATCAATTCCATATTCATAACATCATAGTAAGATCATATTAATGCTTACCTTGTATACACAATTAGTGTATAATCAACATACCTGAATTGAATTTACTATCACGTATTTGTTCATAGCTCGGATTTGCAATTAGTATCATAGACTTACCCGTTGAACAGTAATAAATCCAATGGGATACTCAGAAAGCTCAGAATAATCGTAAAATGCCAACGCCCCAAACGAGGTCTTACATGCACTCGGATATCGATGCCACTGTCCCAGACATGGTCTTATATGAATCAAATCGATGCCGATGTCCCAGACATGGTCTTACACGTAAGTGACATAATGATGACAACGTCCCAGACGTGGTCTTATACGTAAAGTTTATATTGATGCCAACATCCTAGACGTGGTCTTACACATAATCAGATATCGATGCCACTGTCCTGGACAGGGTCTTACACGTATCTCAAATCAATGCCAACGTCCCAGACGTGGTCTTACATGATAAAACATTACAGATACCTATGTCGAAGTTTGTACAAAGCTTCTCAGACTTAATCAATATACCGAACTTATCTCAGAATTCAATTACAGAATTTCTCATAAGCATTCATTATCATCATTAAACATATGAACAATTACAAATGCATATATATTCAGTTATTTGTATAGTGACTTACCTCCGATTCGGTTTATCGGAATAGAAAACGGCTACTCGATAACTTTCGCTTTCCCGCGATCTAAATCTGTTTTCCTTGGTTCTTGATCTAAACATATTCAGAATCAACCCTTTTATTCACTAGTTCATTCAATTCAATCCAAAAACACACATTTAGGGCAATTTGCAAATTAGCCCTCACATTTGCACAACGTAGCAATTTAGTCCATTTTTCTCAAAACATCAAATTCACAAAATCTACTTTTACACAAGCTTGGCCGAATACATATATATTACATAAACCCAAATTTTTCATCAAATTCACAATTTAGTCCCTCAATTTGTCATTTTCTCAATTTAGCCATATTAAGCTAAATTCATCAAAACTTCAAGAACAAAACTCATTTAACACCTGAAAGCATCACAAAGCTTAACTTAGCATCAATGGCACAACTTACAAACATCACCAATACACAAAATTGAAACATGGGTTTCATAGTAGACAAAGCAGCGATTACAAAAACGTAGAAATTATCAAAAACGGATCAAAAACTTACCTTGAATTAAGGCTTGAAAGTAGCCGAATATACAAAGCTCAAACCCTTGTTTTCTTTTTTCTTATTTTCGGTCATAAGAACAAAAGATGAACATGGATTTCAATTGATTTTGTTTAACATGAAATACATTATTAATGTACAAAAATAACCTTTCATAATAAAATGTTTAAAACATAGTTACAAGGTCATTTATGACCTTAGCCATCCATTAACCATGGAAATGGCCAAATTGCCACATAAGTCCTCATATTCAAAAAGCCATAACACATAAGCACTTTAACATATAGCGTACAACTTTTATATTTAATGCAATTTCATCCTTTCGTCAAATTAAGCACACAAACAGTCAAATTGGCTCAAGAAAATTTATCACATGCTCAATCACACATCAAAGGCACAGAAAATAATATTAAATATTATACAAACTCGGATTTGTGGTCTCGAAACCACTATTTCGACTAGGGTATAAACCGAATTGTTACACACCACACTACTTACCAAGAATAACGACACTTCTTTGCTATACCCGAATGTTGGTTACTCCCTTCGATTACTAGGTTGAGTCCCTAAATAAAATCATGAGTTAGAACTGATGTTCCAAAATAATAAAGAAACGACCTTTCGGCCTAAATGAATCATGAATAAGGGCATCCATCCATTCCCCCTATTCGGCCATGGCCACTTACCAAGATGCCCTAGATTCGGCCACTGCTAACAAGAGCTTCGGCTACCACGAACGAACAAAAATGATTCAAGGTGGAGAGGGGTATTCAGATTCGGCCTAAAAAAAAGAAAGAAGTTAAAAGATAGGTGTTTTTGGTTCTTTAAGAGAGAAGAGAGAAAAGAGATAGGAGAAACATAATAAATGAAAGTGAACACACTACCTTCAACTAGAAAAAGAACTGATAGGAGAGGAGATTCGGCAACCAGGGAGATAAAACTCAAGAACCAAATTCGGCAATGGTGGAAAAACTAGACAAGAACAAAAGGAGTAGTGGTCTCGGCAAAGAAGTGGTTGCTAACAACAAGTGAAAAGAATCGAGCTTGAAGAACTGAGAATAAGATAGAATAGCAAGTTAAGGTTTCGGTAAAAGATACCTTTGAGAGAAAAGAAGGAAAAAGAGAAACAAAAGTGCAAAGAGAAGACGAAAATGTGCTAAATGAGAAAGACCCGAAAATACTCTAGCTGAAATTGTAAAAACAAAAACTCTCTCAAAAGTGCACTTTTCCAAACAGCACCTCCCTCAACAAGCCGAATTTTCACCCCCTCCCAAGTTCCCATTTTCGGCCAACTATCACCACACTCCCACTCCCTTGATTTGCTCCTCAACTTACTCTTCAATCCACTCTCTATCATCCATTTGAACTAGTTGACCAATTCAAATCTTCACCTGGTAGAGTCCCACACCAACTCCACCTCTTCTCACCTTGAGCACAAAATTAATACTCCAAAACACAGCATGTGGGATTTGAACCCCACTTCCTTTGCTCCCCTGTGATGCCAACCACTAGGCCACCTTTCTTCTTGTGACATCCAGATACAAACAATTATTCTTAAGTCCTGCTTTCACTAGCTCTCCCCCCTTAAGTGCCCAAAAAGCAAAATTTTACCAAAGCTCCAACACGACCCTAGGCCTCTCTAGGACCCCCAAACACTCATAAATAACAACATAACAAGCACAACACATGCAATTACCCAAATTTTACAGACCCCCAGATTTTACGATGTTACAGTTACAATACTGGTGGCTTGTCGACAATAATGGCAACTTGTCTGCAATACTGGTGACTTGTCCACAATATTGGTAGTTTATCTGTAATACTAGTGGCTTGTCCACAAACTGGTGTGTTATTGGTTGGATAAGTTCTAGGGCTGTGGATTCCGTACTATTTTTAATACTCTATATATTCACTAGCTTGAGTGTTATATTTATTGTCTAATACTGTTTACTGGAGTTATGACTCACATTGAACATATATATAAGTCATTCAAATCGTTGCCAACATCATCCATCTACTAATTGTTAATTTGTACGAATTACTTAACACAACTAATTTATATATATAAGCATATCCACAACTAAAGTGCCAAAACGTGTTCATTAATTTGCAAGATAAACATCTTATATACATGCCACAAGTAACCAACTATCAAACTTCTCAGGTCTATCAATTCGAGTAACGGTAGGTGTGAGCTCTTCGTATATTTATCGACACATTCTGGACATCTAAAATTTACAGAAAAGTAGTAACACGAGTAAGTATATATAATACTTAGTAAGCTTATACAATATAAACTGTAACAGCCTGTTTTTAGTCAAATCAAAACAGTGGTTTCGAGACCACAAATTCAAAGTTGAAATAATTATTTTATTATTATTTTAATGTTTACAGTATGATAGTATGTTTGTGTGAAAGTTTCGTTAAGAAATTTTATCGTTTGAATGTTTAATTTGATAAAAAGGACTAAATCGCATAAAGTGCAAAAGTGATGTTCGATTAGCTAAAAGGATTTAATAGCTATGAAATTAATTTTTTGAAGGGTTTATGTTGTAATTAGACCACTAATAGCATGAGTGAACAATTATGGACATAAATTAGATTATTTAAAATGTTTTTATTAAAGGTTAAAAAAGTAATTTAATAAATAAAATTAAAATAAAATAAACTAATCTAAGCTATCATCTTCTTCACATTTTTATTCCACCAAAAATTCAAGTTGGAAAAGCCATATTTTAGGGTTTGAAGCTTCGGTCAGTTGCAAGCTTAATTGTAAGTTCGTTTTGTCCTGTTTTTAATGATTTTTATGTTTTTGATATCATTGCAGCTTAATCTAGCTAGCCCAGGGACTATTTTGCAAAATTGTTAAAGGTTTAGGGTTTTCCCATTGATGAATCTATGTGTTTTTTTATGTTTAATGGTAGAAAATGCATGCTTGTTGTTAAATAAACAACAATTGTAAAGTGATTTTTGAAAACAAGTTGTCAAATAGGGGTCAAATTGTGAAATGTGTAATTTTTGGGGTTAAATTGTGAAATAAATGAAAGATATGGACTACTAGGGACCAAATTGAAATTCGGCTAGCATGGGTTGTGGTTGAATTGCATGAATTTGTGATTTTATGACATAAGAACTAAATTATAAAAAAATTGTGAAATATTAGGGGTAAAAGTGTAAAGTGGCTTTAAAATGTATTTTGGACTAAATTGAATAGAGAGATTATTAAATAATTTAATTTTGATTACATTTAGATCATGAAAAGAAAAATATAGACTTAGAACGGGGAAAGAACAAGGTTTTGGATTAATCGACTCATTTCACCATTTTTGCATCCAAGGTAAGTTTGTATGTGATAAACTTTGTTTAATTGTATTTTAAATACTTTGATATTGCATAAAGTTGTGAGTACGAATCTACAGACATGTTTGACAATGAATCGGCAAGTGAGAAATCCCGGTTGAACCTTAAGAATAGATTATGATACAAATGACATGTCATTAGGGGTTATTATTGTTTTGGGTGCTGGTCCAAACATCCTACCAGTGGTTGAGTTATCTAGCATGTGTTGCAGATTCTCATCAGGTTGTGTGAGCAGCATCCTGTAGCTATATCATGACCATCAGCTTGTGTGAGTAGACCTGTTGATAGCTCGAGAGTGAGCATTATTGAGATATGATATTGAGATAGCTTCGGCTATGTATTGGCACTTCGATGCAAGATTTATTGAGATTGCTTCGACTATATATATTGGCACTTAGGGTGCAAGAGTATCCTATATTATTCCAAATGGTTCAACGGGTATATCAAAGATATGAAATGGTGAGAATAGATATGTATCAGTACAGGTATGTATGGAAACTGTTTATGCATTGAACATATGAAAGAAGTGAGCTCATGGTTACATAGATGATTGAATACATGTTAACATTGTGATTAATTATTTTTTGGTATGTTATATGCATATTTTGAATGGTAAATTAAAAGGTGAGTTTTGTTTATTATCTTCATACGAGCTTACTGAGCTTTATAGCTTACATTGTTTACTTTTTCGTGTTTTATAATGATTTCAAAGCTAGCTCAGATTCAGGAATCGTCGGAGACTTCATCACACTATCCAACTATCATCTTGGTACTTTTGAATTTAAGTATTTTGAGTATATGGTATGTATAGGAACTTTGGTCATTTTGGTGTATGTTTTGTTAATGAATTTAGTCATTTGAAATTGCTTGTAAATATTAAGAGTTTGGTTTTGTATATAGCCATGTGAGTTGGCTTAATTTGTTGGTTTGGCTGTGTACATATTTGTGTGTATAGCTTATGTTGTGAGTTTCTATTGATGGATATATGATGATTGTGGAATATAGGTATGGTGTATGTCAAATGGTTGATATTGGAGAAGATATATGCTTGTGAGTTTGAGTATAATGATACATGTTTGAAAGTGTTTAATTAGTTGAATTTTATATGTTAATTTGGTATAAATGGAATGGCCTATTTTGTGACTTGTGTGTATTGTGGATAATGGTATTGAGTTAGCTTGAGTTATGCTTGATTTAATTGGTTTGAATGCCTATATATGCTATGTTTTTGTGCCAATTGGATTGATGTAGGTGTAAACAAAGTTGGGTGGCAAAATGGCTTGGCAAATAGCCTATTTTTGTCCACACGGGCAGAGACACGAGCGTGTGTCTCAACTGTTGTGACACATGGTCAAGATGCACGGCCGTGTGTCCCTGGGTGTTGAGTTAAAAATCAAGTCAGTATGCTCTATACAGCCTAGCACACGAGCGTGTGACTTGGTCGTGTGGCATAAGTCAGTATACCCTACAGGTTTGGCACGGCCTAGCACACGGCCTGGCATGTGCGCGTGTGTGGCCATTTCTAGGGCACACGGGCGTGTGTGTTGGCTGTGTAACCCAAGTCAGAGAGTTACACGGGGTCAGACACAGGCTAAGACACAGCCATGTGATATTATTTCGAATGCCCGCACGGCCTACAACATGGGCGTGTCTTTGGCCATGTGAGACATGGTCGGGCGACACGGGCATGTGTCCCTTGTATATTGAAAATTTTTTCTAAGTTTTCTAAAAATTTATTGAGCTATCAGTTTAGTCTCGAACCACTTCTAAAGCATGTTTAGGGCCTTGTAGAATCGTATTAGGGACAATGTGATTGAGTTTGAATGATGATTGCATGAAATTTCAAAATGTATGTGAAATGAATGTTTAATTGTTTTATAAGTCCGGTAATACTCCGTAACCCTATTCTGGCATTGAATACGGGTGAGGAGTGTTACATAAACATTCACTTACCTCAATTTCTTATCACATACAAATTCACTATGAAATACAGATATACCTACCAAGATTCAAATCACATCATTAATATATAAAACTTTAAGTTTAATCATATGAATAACCATAATCATTCTCATTTTCAAACAACCTACTTAGATCTTATAATAAATACATATTCAACATTTAGCCAATCTCAAATGGCATACCTATAGAAATACAATCACAATTATACCTGATGAAATTTCATAAAAGAACTCTGCATACTGGTCAAAATAATAGTGTTTGGTTACCCATTAGGGTTGAACCTACATGATTAATAGCCTGTCCAGTGCTTAATGTTCCTATATTCTCAAGTCCGCCATATATGCAGGAGCTCGAAACCTAAAACTATATTCTTAAGTTCGCAACATATGCAAGATCTCAAAACCTATTCTTGTATTCTCAAGTCCACAACATATGCAGGAGCTTGGAACTTGGGCAAGAACTCATAACCTCGTATACGAGACATTTACTAATTTCACCGGGATTTATCTCACATTATAAAATAATTTCCAATTCACCAACAATAAATATAAATCAAATATAATACATTAGCATAAACAATTTAAATTATATTTTATAAACTTACTTGACAAAATCGTAGCGGTTTAGCTAACAGGGACTAGTTGATAATTTTTCTCTTTCCTCGTAAGTCCTTCATTTGTTGAATTTCTTAATCTAAAACGTGATTTAACTTAATTAACCATTCCAATTAGTTTATAACAGCATAGTAAAGTCATGCCTAAACTATATTTCATCAATACATTATTTCTTTATGTTTTGCATTTATTTCAATTTAGCCCCTAAAATTGCAAATACTACAATTTTCACATTTGAGCTTCGATTTCAAAATCGGTCTCGATTTCATCCTCCAAAAATTCAATAGAACACAAAAATTCAGAATATTCACACACATTTTAAACTTATTTCATTTTAGTCCCTAATTTCAAAACTAACATTTTTTACTTTACAAACTAGTCCATTAACATATCTAAGCTTCAAAATTAACCAAATAACCACAAAAGCTTCAAGAAAACATCAATGGAAACTTTAGAAAGCTTTAAAAGTTTGACAAAATAGTCCTTGGGTTAGCTAAATCAGCTCTTGGGATTCCAAAAACATAAAAATTACAAGAAACGTACTAAAATAACTTACTCAATCAAGGACCGAAAGCTTGAATAATCAAACCTAACTTCCCCCCCCCCTTTTTTTTTGTAAAAGAGTATGATGAACCAAGCTAAATAAAAATGTTTTCCTTTTGATTCTTTGTTTTCCTTTTGGGATTTTATAATATAAATTATATCATATTAATTAAATAAAATCCCACTTAGTGTCCAACACTATTAAAAATGGTATATTTACCATTTAAAACCTTTAACAATAGTTAATCATGCTTTTTAGTTAATAGAAATCAATAGGGATTAAGTTTTACATCTTTTACGATTTAGTCATTTTTCCTTAATTAACTAGCCAAAACATTAAAATTATCAGATCAAATCTTAATACGACACTCACATAAATTTATAAGTATTAAATAAATAATATTTATGGACTCACATGTCAAAATTGTGGTACCAAAACCACTATTTCTGACACAACTGAAATCGGGTTGTTACAATTACAAATTGACATGTATACTTGCGGACACCGCCGATTTACTTTTATATATTTTTGGTGTGATATTTTTACCATAAACGATACCACATTATAGGGGTCACTGGTCTTAAAAGAGTTACTAAATCTCATATACTAGCTAAAAATGCTCTAATAAGAACTAATGTCTCTGTAGGATAATCTATTAGTGCAAATGAAAGTCAACCTCACTTGAAGCATGGTAGACCAATCAATTCCAAGGATAAAAATCCTCGTAAAAGAAAAGGAGCAAACACTCAATATGATTGTATTATGGAGGCCAGTACTAATGAAGAAGACCAATACATAACTAATTATAACACCCCAGAAGAGGTTCAGGTTCTTAAAACTATGAAAATGAAGATATCTCTATAAATTATGTCTCTACAGAAAAATTTGGAATCGAAATGAAAAAGTTGTTGACAATGTTTTTACATAAAATACTACAGTTGAAATAAAGAATGAAAATGAGGATCTTGAACCTAAATATACTGAAGAATGTAGAAAAAAAGATGATTGGCTAAAATGGAAAGACACAATTCAAGTAGAATTAAGTTCACTCTCAAAGCGTGAAGTTTTTGTACCAATAGTTCAAAATCTTGAAGGAGTAAAACAGTTAGTATAAATGGGTGTTTGTGAGAAAACAAAATGAGAAAAATGAAGTTGTGCAATACAAGCACAATTAGTAGCACAAGGCTTTTCACAAAGGCTTGATATTTATTATGAGGAGACATATTCTTTGTGGTGGATACAATTACTTTTATGTATCTGATGAATTTGGCTATGTAAAAAATGCTAGATATGCATCTTATGGATGTTGTTACAGCTTATTTATATGGTCCAATTGAAAATGAGATTTATATGAAAATCCCTGAAGGATTTAAAATGCTAGAAGCGTGTAAAATTTCTTAGGAAAATTATTTGATACATTTGCATAAATCTCTATATGGATTGAAATAATCTAGGCATTTGTGGTATAACCGACTCAGTGAGTATTTCTTGAAGGAAGTTTATAAAAATGATCCAACATGCCCATGTGTATTTATAGAAAGATTAAAATTGAAGTTTGTTATAATTGTTTTGTATGTTGGTGACTTGAATATTATTGGAACTCCTAAAGAGCTTCAAAAAGCAATTTATTATTTGAAGAAAAAATTTGAGATGAAAGATCTTGAAAATACAAAATTTTGTCTAGGCTTGTAAATCGAGCACTTATCAAATGAAATTATTCTTAATTAATCAACTTACATAGAAAATATCTTAAAGCGATTTTATATGGATAAAACACATTCTTTAAGTAACTAATAGTTCTAAGATCGCTAGATGGGAAGAAATATCATTTTTTTCCTTGTGAGAATGATGAAGAACTTCTTGGTTTCAAAGTACCATATCTCTATGTGTAACAGCCCATTTTCAGTGAGATCAAAATAGTGGTTTCGAGACCACAAATCCGAGCCAAAAATAAAAATTTATTTTAGTTTTATTTTATTGTTGGCATCATGATAGGAAGGTCACATGAAAATTTTGATACGAAAATTTTACCAATTGTGTGTTTAATTAGGGAAATGACTAAATTGCATGAAATGCAAAATTTGAATTCTAGTAGCTATAGGTATCAAATAGCAATGGAATTCAAAACTTGAGGTTCTTATATGGTAATTAGACCATTGAAGAGTAGTTAGTAGATATTTTAGTGACTCATCCATGGAAAAATTAGAAAAGGGTAGGGACTAAATTGGAAATAAAAAAATTAAAAGACGATAATTAATTAAAAAGAAATATTCATCTATTTTCATATCATCTTCCCCAATTTTTCTATGAAAACCCTAAGAGAGAGGAAGAAAACCTTTCAAGCTTAAAAAGGTATGAAATTAAGTCCCGTTTTTAAACATTTTTATATTTTTAGAATCGGGATAGTCTAATCTTTCTATTTAGGGGATTTGTTTGAAAATTTACCAAGGTATGAAATTTGGGTCATGGATGAATATGCTGAAAATTAGAAATTTATTGTAGAAAATGAAAGGTTGTTCATAGATAAACAACTTTTACAAAGCAATTTTTGTTGAAAACTTGATTTACGGACTAAAATGAAAAAGTGGTAAAACCCATGGAAAATTCTGAAATTTGTGAAATGTATGTGCTATAAATGTAGTATATAAATTTCGGCTAGGCTTGGAAAGGGGATTAAATTTCATGAATTTCATTTTCCGAGCCTAGGGACGAAACCAAAATTTTTGAAAATGATAGGGGCAAAATGGTAATTTTGCCTATGATGTAATAGAATGCAAACGTATATGAAATGTGATAGATTAATGGTTAAATTTATCCATATAGATCCAGAAAGACCAATTGCGGAACTAGATCGATGAAAGCAAAAGGTTTCAGATTTGTTGAAATTCAAATAAAGGTAAGTTCGTGTAACTTAAATATGTATGTTAACATGCTTGAATTGAATTGTATAATTGTGTTGATATGCATGTGATGATATACATAATGAAATAATCATAAGTTGTGAAATATGGACAAATTGTCATGTTCCGGTTGAACGTTGAAATTCGATGGAATAAGGTGATATTCTTAGACGAGAATAATACTACCCTTGTTCATTTTCTACCTCCACCGAAATTACCAGCAAAAATAGGAGTTTGAGAACTCAAAATTTTCAGCCAAGCTTCTCTCCTTGCAAGTAAGTGATTTTAGTGTCCTTTCTTGATAATTTTTGTACTTTTGGGACCCTTGTAGCATGATCTAGCTAATGAGGGGACTATTTTGTAAAATGGTCAAAGTTTAGGGACTTTCCATGAGAGTACTTGTGTTGTTTGCTGAGTTTTAAGGAAGAAAATGAATTATGGTTGCTTAATAAGCAACTTTTTTGAAAGGTGTTTCCATGAAAACACCTAAAAAGGGACCTATTTGTGAAGGTTATAAATTGAGTAATAAATGCATGAAATGATTGGTATGCATGAAATGATTGGTATTGTGAATTGTTGTAAGAGTAATAAATGTTCATCTAGGCTTGTTTAATGAGAAAATGTGATGAAAAACGATTAACGAGCCTAGGGCAAAATCATAATTTTGCCAAAGTTTAAGGGTAAATTGGTCCTTTTTGCCTAAGTAAAAATTTTGATGTATCATGAGTTATGTAGTAATTAAATGAGTAAATTTTATTATTACAGATCAAGAAGAGCGTGGAAACAACCTTGATCGAGGAAAAGGCAAGGTTACGGACTAAACCGTTGATTAATACATTTTGCACCGAGGTAAGTTTATGTGTAAACGATACATCTTTAGTACATAAGTTGTTACCTATTGATGTATTGTATGGATGAAATTACTTGTTGGTGAGATTGATTGAAAATGATAGATAATGAGAAACTCTCGTATGAACCTCAAAATAGAAATGTAAGTACGGATAAATATTCGTAAATATTATTTGGTGGGCTATGTGTGATACCACTGTAATTATCATTGTTGGTGGGCTGTGTGCGATACCACTTTATTATTTATTCACGATGGGCTGTGTGTGATACCATCATTTACATTATCATTTGGTGGGCTATGTGCAAAACCACCGTAATTATTCTTGTTGGTGGGCTATGTGCGATACCACCTTATTATTGATTAATGGTGGGCTATGTGCGAAACCTCCGAGTACCTAGTATTATTTCGAAGGTTTCATCGAGAAACTTGTCTAAGTAAATATTTCATGTGACTTTGTGGTGATGAGTGCAGGGTATATGTGCAAGTAAATGTGAGCAATATATATGTTATATGGTTGGAAGGTGGTAAGAGATGAGATGAGTAAGCATGATTATGAAAATGTGAATTGTTCTTACATAATATGTAACGTTTGTGACTGCTTAACATATGGTATGATGCTTATTGTTTACATGTAGACTTACTAAGCTTAAAGCTTACTATAACACCCCTTACCCGTGTTTGAAGTCGGAACCGGATAGGAGGCATTACCTAACTCATCTTGCTTAATCATGATGTTTCGGGCTATAAAATTTTGTTTTTTCTTAAAAAGTTTCCATTCAAACACAAAACATACTCATCCTAGGCCTACGAGGCCTAAAACATACTTCCAGAAGATTTCGAGAATTAATCGGAAACTTTTATGCACTAAGAAAAATTTTTGCCTAAACAGGGGCCACACGCCCGTGTTGCTCAAGGGACATGCCTGTGTGCCCCTCAGACATGCCCATGCTCCTCGCCCATGGTCAACACTGACTTAATACACACGGAAGGACACATGCCCGTGTCCCTCAAACGGCCTCGACACGCCTGTGTCTTAGCCCATGTGCCAAAACCTTGGCATTTTGTTTATGACATCATCATCTCACTATGGTCACACGGCCAAGGCACTCGCCTATGTCCTTAGACCGTGTGTCGAATTAAATTCTTGACTTCAGGTGCAGACTTCACACGGCCTAGGCACACGCCCATGTTCTTGGTCGTGCCTCCCACACGGCTGAGACACACGGCCGTGTCTCTACCCGTGTGTTTACTACTGAGCATACTGACTTGCAACTCTAGCATGCAAGGGGACACACGGCCGAGCACCACACCCATGGGGCTGACCGTGTGTCACACACGGCCTAGACACACGCCCGTGTGTCTGCCCGTGTGGGCAACTATATGGCTATCTACCAAGGCATTTGCCACCCTAACAAAAATTCACACTCACACCAAAACAATTCAATATTTAAGATGACTTCTTGGTTCTTCTTTCTCTATAATAGCAAATTAGCTCATTTTAATCACCATATTAATAAAAACATTTAAATAATCATGCTTTGGTAAAATTACTATTTTGCCCTTAGACTTTGGCCAAATGACCATTTTGCCCCTAGGCTCGAAAATCAATTCTAATCAAATTTCTACCTTCAACAAGCCTAGGTGAACATTTATTTCTCTTATAGCTATCATCAAAACCCAACATTTCACACATTTACATCAATTTTGCAACCTTTACAAAAAGGTCCTTTTAGGTGTTTCCATGGCAACACCTTTCACAAAAGTTGTTTATTAAACATCTAAGTCTCATTTTCTTCCATAAAGATGCAGCAAACAACTTAAAAACTCTCATGACAAATCCCTAAACTTTTCACCATATTGCAAGATAGTCCCCTCTTTAGAAAGCTTAAGCTTTAGGGGTTCCAAAAGTACAATTTTTTTATCAAAAAATGATCATCAAATCACTTACTTGTGAGGAGAAAAGTTTGCAGAAATTTTTTTGAGCTCTCCAACCCTTGTTTGCTGCCAATTTTTGGTGGTGATGAAGAGAAGAAAAGATGATACTATTCTTTTTTTTATTTTTTTCTCTTACTTTATTCAATAATCACCTAACACCACCAAAACATTAACTAATTTAATCATCTTGTCCTCCCCTTCCCCCCTATGGCCGGCTATGACCTTTAGATAGGTCTAATTGCACAGTAAAGGCTTCCAATTAAAATTCTATTGCTATTAGGTACCTCAAGCAATTAAAATAGAACTTTCGTACTTTATGCGATTTAGTCCTTTTTCGCGATTAAGCATGAAATCGCTAAAATTAAAACACCCAAAATTTTCATGCATCTATATAATCATGCTCTAATTCATAAAATAACATGAAAATAATTTTCTCTAACCTCGGATTAGTGATCTCGAGATCACTGTTCCGACTAGTCCCTAAATTGGGCTGTTACAATTCTCCCCCTTAAGGATTTTCGTCCTTGAAAATCTTACTAGTGAAAAGGTTGGGATATTGGTTTCTCATAAACTCCTCGAGCTCCCATGTAGCCTCTTCGATACCATGTCTTTGCCATAGCACTTTCATAAGAGCTATACTTTTGTTTCTCAATCGTTTAACCTCTCGTGCCAAAATCTTAACTGGTTCTTCGCCATAAGTCAAGTCTGGTTGAATTTCTACTCTGTTGGTACTATCACATGTAAAGGGTCCGAACGGTATCGCCATAACATGGACACGTGGAAAACATCATGAATCTTTTCCAGCTCAGGTGGCAAGGCCAAACGATAAGCTACCGGCCATATCCTCTCGGTAACTTCATAAGGTCCGATAAAATGCGGACTCAATTTGCCCTTCCGACCAAATCTAAGGACTTTTCTCTATGGCGATACTTTCAGAAACACTTTATCACCTACTTGGAACTCAATCTCTTTCCTTTTTAAATCCGAATAGGATTTTTGTCTATCTAAGACTGCTTTCAGACATTCACGTATCACCTTTACTTTCTTTTCAGTTTCCCTAATCAAATCGACCCCGTGTATCTGTTTCTCTCTGAGTTCTGACCAATACAAGGGCATTCGACACTTACGCCCATACAATGCCTCATAAGGAGCCATTTTCAAACTTGACTGAGAACTATTGTTGTAGGCGAATTCGACCAATGGTAAGTATATCTCCCAATTACCTTGGAATTCCAAAACACAACATCGAAGCATGTCTTCGAGTGCCTGAATCACTCTTTCCGACTGCCCGTTGGTTTGTGGATGGAAAGTTGTACTGAAGCTCAATTTTGTGCCTAAGGCCTCTTGTAACTTTTTCTAAAACCGTGACGTGAATCTCGGATCTCTATCTAAAATAATTGACAATGGTACTCCATGAAGTCTTACTATTTCAGTCACGTACAAGTCCACCAACTTATCAAGAGAGTAGTCAACCCACACAGGTATGAAATGGGCTGACTTCGTGAGTCTACCAACCACAACCCATACAGCATCTTTCTTTTTGGTGTCAACAGTAAACCCGTCACGAAGTCCATAGTAATATGGTCCCATTTCCATTCGGGAACTATAATAGGCTGAAGTAGACCCGAAGGTACTTGGTGTTCAACCTTCACTTGCTGTCAAATCAAGCATCTCAATAGAGACTCAGAAATGTCATTTTTCATACTAGGCCACCAATACCACTTCCTCAAGTCATTGTACATCTTTGTGCTACCTGGGTGCACAGTTAAACATCTGCTATGTGCTTCATGCAAAATCTTACGAATAAGTTCATCATTTCTGGGTACACTGACCCTATCTCGAAACGTCAAGCATCCATCAGGATTTACCCGAAAGTCTGACTCAACATCTGACTCACATAGAACTCTTTTGGCTTGCAAGTTACTATCCTCTTTCCGTGCTTCACAAATATCTTGAAGAAATAATGGTCTAGCCCTCAGCTCGACTAGAATAGAACCATCGCCTAGCAAAGCCATCCAAGTATTCATGCCTCTCACTGCAAACAATGATTTTCTGCTCAAAGCATCGGTAACCACATTCATGTTTCCCAAGTGGTAGTCAATTACTAAGTCATAATCCTTGATCAAGTCCAACAACCTTCTTTGCCTTTAAGCTTTTATAGTCGGTAAATATTCGACACCTTTCACCATATAAATGGTGTATCCATATCTTCAATGCAAGCACAATGGCAGCCAACTCCAAGTCATGAGTTGGGTAATTCTTCTCATGCGGCTTTAATTGTCTAGAGGCATTTGCTATCACCTTGCCCTCTTGCATGAGTACACAACCCAATCCATTCAGGGATGCACCACAAATTCTCTTCCAGGCTCAAGTTGTACCAAAACAAGAGCCTCAGTCAACAATGCCTTTAGTTTCTCAAAACTCTGTTGACACTTTTCTATCCAATCAAACTTTACATCTTTTTGCAAAAGTCTCATCATCAGGGTAGCTATCATGGAAAACCCCTTGACAAAACGCCTATAATAGCCGGCTAGGCCTAGAAAACTCTTTACTTCAGTTACGCTCCTTGGCAGTTTCCAATCCACAATTGCTGAAATCTTACTCGAGTCGACTCTAATCCAATCTCCCGAGACAATGTGCCCCCAAAATCCAACTTCATTGAGCCAAAATTCACTTTTGCTGAACTTAGCATACAATTGTTTATCCAGCAAAATATGTAAAGCTGTCCTTAATTGCTCGGCATGCTCACTCTCATCACGGGAGTAGATCAGTATATCATCGATAAAGACCACGAAAAATTTGTCCAAGTATGGCTGAAAAATGCGATTCATCAGGTCCATGAAAACGGTAGAGGCATTCGTTAGACCAAAAGGCATGACCAAAAATTCATAGTGGTCATACCTCGTCCAAAATGTCATTTTTGGCACATCCGAGTCCTTGACTCTCAACTGATAACCCAAACCTTAGGTCTATCTTGGAAAACATCGTGGATCCATTCAATTGATCAAACAAATCATCGATTCTCGGCAATGGGTATTTGTTCTTCACAGTTACCTTGTTGAGTTGCCGATAATCTATGCATAACCTCATAGAACCATCTTCCTTCTTCATTAATAAAATAGGAGCACCCCACGAAGAAAAACTCGGTCTTGCAAAACCTTTATCTGTTAGTTCTTACAACTGTGCTTTTAATTCTTTTAGCTCAGTTGGAGCCATTCTATACGGAGCAATAGAAATGGGGGCAGTGCCCGGAGATAACTCAATCCCAAATTCAATCTCTCTAATCGGAGGTAACCCTGGCAATTCTTCTGGGAAAACATCTGGATACTCGCATACTATGGGTACCGACTCAATTCTCAACTCAGTCTCTTTAGCATTCATCACAAGGGCAAGGTAAGCTTCATACCCTTTTCTTAAATACCTCTGAGCTGACATGTGAGAGATCACTGCGGTCTATTTTTCTCATCTAATTCAACACGAAAAGTGTCTCCATTCTCACATTTCAACTCAATAAAATTCTTTCCACAACTCACAATTACATCATGTGTAACTAACCAATCCATCCCAAGGATGACATCAAACTCACCAAACGGCAATAACATAAGATCAACCAGAAAACAATGACCCCTAATCATCAAAGGGCAACCTTTGCATACTCTATCAACCAACACATACTTGCCTAGGGGATTAGACACTCTTATTACAACTTCAGTAGACTCTATAGGCATACTCATGCTAGAGACTAATTTCATGCATATGTATGAGTGGGTAGATCTCGAATCAATT
The DNA here is from genome assembly GCA_025503065.1 of Gossypium bickii. Lineage (NCBI taxonomy): Eukaryota > Viridiplantae > Streptophyta > Magnoliopsida > Malvales > Malvaceae > Gossypium > Gossypium bickii. Next base: position 90,794,559 of record CP106711.1, read on the forward strand.
AAAGCTATAACACGAGTATTATAGAGAGAAAATGTACCCGTGATTACGTTAGGGGAAGATGCCTCTTCACAAGCACGAATGGCATATGTTCTCACTGGTGCTCTACCCTCGACTCTTGCAGTCTGCTCTCTAGATGAATTCTTGCTACTCATCTCATTTCCTGAGTTGCCCTGTGGTCTTCCTCTAACAGCACTTCCCAGTCTTGCAGTCTGAGACTTTTCTTTCTCACCCCCTTGGGGAAATCTCTGATAAAATGGTCTAGAGACCCACACCTGAAACAAGCCTTCTCGTTTGCTCGACACACACCAGAATAATGTCTGCCACACTGCGGGCATTCCAGTCTACTCGGTTGGGTATTGCCAACACTAGCAACTGATGTGGTTTGCACATTAGACCCCGAAAACTGTTTGCCCTTTCTTCGATTTGAAAGCCCGAGTGAAGTTGTTGATCGAGTAGGGAAATCCCTCGATTTCTTAGATGAAGATTGGAGTGACTTATTCAGCTGTCTTTTCCTCGAGTCACAGGACTCAATCTCAGCTCTTCTCTTCTCTTTAGCCAACTCTTCGGCTTTACAAGCTCTATCCACCAACACTACGAATTCTTTTAGTTCGAGGACTCCAACATACAAGCAGATATCCTCATTTAGCTTGTCCCCAAATCTCTTGTACATGATAGCCTCAGTAGACACGCACTCCCGGGCATACTTGCTAAGTCTTACGAACTCCCGTTCGTATTTGGTCACCTTCATTCGGCCTTACTTTAATTCTAAGAACTCTTTTCTCTTATGGTCGATGAATCTCTGACTAATATGCTTCTTCCAAAATTCCTCTTGGAAGAATTTCCAATTAATTCTCTCCCTTGGCACCACCGACACAAGGGTGTTCTACCACTGATAGGTTGAATCTCTCAAAAGAGATACTACACACTTCATGCACTCTTCAGGTGTGCAGGACCACTCGTCGAATACCCTAATGGTATTCTCCAACTAGAATTTTGCCCTCTCCGGGTCATCGTCCTTACTAGCATGGAATTCCTCGGCTCCTTGTTTCCGGATCTTATCGACTGGAGGCCTTTCTCTTCTTACTACCTCAACCAATTGAGGAGTTGCCGGAGTGGGCTGAGGAATAGGTAGGGGTGGAGGGGGTTGAGCATTAGGATTTTCTCGTATATACTCAGTATACCAGTTGCTCAGTATTTGGAGAAAGGCTTCTCGAGCCTCTTCTCTCTGGCCCATAGTCTCGGGTCTACTCTCTACTGGCGTGATCCCTTGCGCGGGAGCCGGCGCATTGCTTTTAGCATTATTAGCTACAGCTCAGTCAGGATCAGGGTCCATTTACTATATAACAACATAATTTAAATCATCAGGAGTCGTCACACTATCATTACACAATTACTCTTACGTATGGCATGTATAGATAGACTCATACTTACACTACGTTAGTCCTAGAATCGACTAAATTGTAGCTCTGATATCACTAAATGTAACACCCCTGACCCGTGTTCAAAGCTGAAACCGAATATGAGGCATTACCTAACTCATCTTGCTTAATCATGATGTTTAGGGATATAAAATTTTGTTTCATCATAAAAACTTTCCATTCAAACCCATAATATACTCATCCTAGGCCTACGAGGCCTTAAACATGCTTCCAGAAGGTTTCAGGAATTAATCAGAAACTTTTATGCACTTAGAAAATTTTTTGCCTAACCTGTGTTGCTCAAGGGACACGCCCGTTTGCCCCTGATAAACCATAATATGTTCATATTTTAATCCCACATTTAGCATACTTTTGGATGATTTATTCCCCGAATTATGGAATTTGGTGCTCCTAATCCTTTAATTTCATGTTTTATACTTAGGGAAGCATTGAAGGATGAAAAGAACGAGAAACGGGCCAAAAACGGAGAAAATAGGCCAAAGTACGAAATCGACACGGCCTGGCCTCGATTTACACAGGCGTGTCCTTACCGTGACCTATTTTAATGCTACTCAGATTAGGATACTTAGGGGCGAAGAAAGACATTTTGAAAGCCTATATAAACACACTAAGTATGACCTAAGAGGGGGGCATCTAGGTAGGCCAAGGAGCCAAGCCAGAGAAGCCAGAATTATGGGATTTACTCGAAGAAAGCCAGTTAATTCCTCAAGAAGTCGAAATCATACGCAAGACGGAAGATCTTCCCTTCAATTTCCTTCAGGGGGTTTTAGGGTTTTTCTTATGTTTTGTTTTATATTTTCTTCTGAGATGTATTCTTTTATGATTATGAACTAAACTCTTCAAATACCTGAGGGGGATGAAACCTAAGAAGGATCTTGTTATTGTTTTCTGAACTATATGATAAATACTTGATTTGTTCTTAATTCTTGCTTTGATATTTCAAGATGTTGATTCAAGTATTGATATGCTTAGGCAGTGGAGCAAAAGTCCTTGTTTAAGAGTAGATCTAGCATAGTTAAGCAGAGTTGATCGCAACCCTAGAAATAGGATGATTTAAAATCTGTGATTAGGGTCAAACCTAATATGGGAGTCCATAGATCGAGTTAATGCAATTCTGGGGTTTTAATTAGAAAGAGATTTCAATTAATCAACCTAGGGTTAGACGTTAGTAGCCTCGAAAGAGGTATTAATATAAATTAGGAATCCTACGGATCAAGTCAAGTGAATAAATAAATGCAGTTCAGAGTTAAATAACAAGTGAAGTCTAGGTGGATTCTTCCTCCTGCATTGTCCTAATCAGTTGGTTTTTCCCACAAGTATTTCCCCAATTCATTCTCTGTGTCTTAGCACCCTTAGCTTGGTAGTTAGTTAATTTTAGATTAAACAACAATTCCCTTAATTTTTAGGCTAAATAATAAAGAGAGGGTTAGTATTAGTACTTTTGGTTCCCTTGGGTTCGACATTTCGGTCTTGCCACTAAACTATACTACTATTCGATAGGTGCACTTGCCTCAATCGTGGTGATACTTAGTTTCTAGGCTCGATCATTCATTATATAAATTTTAAGACTTTCCCACTACGATCAGCCCCTAAGACGTGCCCGTGCTCTTCACCCGTGGCTGACACTAGCTTGATACACACGACCAGACACATGCCCGTGTCCCTGGGTCGTGTCCCTCACATGGCCTCGACACGCCCGTGTCTTAGCCCATGTGCCAAAACCTTGGCATTCTGTTTATGACGTCATCATCTCACTATGGTCACACGGCCAAGGCACACGCCCGTGTCCTTAGACCGTGTGTCAAATTAAGATCCTGACTTCAGATGCAGACTTCACACAGCCTGGGCACACGCCCATGTTCCTGCCCTTACGCCCCATACGGTTGAGACACACGGCCGTGTCTCTGCTCGTGTGTTTACTACTAAGCATACTGGCTTGCAACTCTATGGCTATCTACCACGCCCATGGGGCTAACCATGTGTCACATACGGCCTAGACACACGCTCGTGTGGGTAACTATATGGCTATCTACCAAGCCATTTCCCACCCTAACAAAAATTCACACTCACACCAAAACAATTCAATATTTAAAATGACCATATGGTACCTCTAAGAAGTCAAAAGAATCAAGACATCCACAAAAACATACACTTCATGAAATTCATCTTTATTGAATATATGAACATATCAAGTATAGGCCAACCTCCCATGACCTTTTACAAAACAAATTGAACAACTAGAATAACCAACACATTTGGCTTACAAATATGACATGACAAAAATACCAAGTCCTATACATGCCATACTCAAAATGAATCTAGTGGGCTATACCAGATAGTAGTCGATAATGTGATCTCCAACTCTGACGTCTGCGATTTCTCGAGCTATCTTGGCAATACTACAAGGAAGAGAGAAATGAGAAGGATAAGCAATAAGCTTAGTAAGTTTGCATGGAATTAAATAGCAACAATAAGCTCATAAGGATATCATTCCTTAGCATTAGTTAACCACACAAGGTCATAAACACTTGCCATAACTTACTCGTATTTGTTCTTATCTAGAACATACCATACCACAAATCGTAACATTACTCGTGAATTTTTCATGGGTACCTGTATTCACTCAATCACATGACTTTAGTACTAATCTCATTTCTATTTCTAGCTTATCTATTTATCCCATTAATCACTAGGGATTCTATAACACCCTAAACTCGGCCTAGAAGTTATGGTCGAATCTGGCGGTATCACATTGGAGTGCTTTTTGGAAACCTTTTCTTTTCCTTGTTGAAAAAAAACTCATTTGGAGGTTGAAGCCTCTTCATAGAACTCATATTATACCAGCATTTTGTTAATCAATTTAAAACGTCATTACTTCTAAGACCTTGCTTGTTGCGAAAGCTTAAAAATTGTTGCGGAAACACAATGTTTTGAAAATAGTTGTCATTTTGGGAAATCTACTTCTAACATGTATAAATCATACTGATTAAAACCTCAGATTGAAAACTATAAAATTGGAGAGGCATTATTTCAAATATAAGAAAAACCAGACAAAAACTAATAGTAATTAAAAGCCATGTAAACGACAACAGGAGTAGTACTGTGGCCACCTTCGAGTCCCTCGCAGCTCCAAATCTATTAAGTCTAAGGATTTCCTGTATAGTTAGACAGAAGGGTGAGTTTACGAAAACTCAGTGTGTAACCCTTTATAATACAAACAGTTAGATATACGGTATGTAGAAACAGACTGGGCCTGAGCCCATCACAAACACAGCATCAGGTGGGTCTTAGCCCATATCAGAATCAGATGGACCTAAGCCCATTACAGAATCAGTATCAGATGCAGATATGCAGATAGAAATCCAGCCCAATCCAACCAATTCACCATGTGGGGATAAAATCGACCCACCTAGCCAACACACCAAGCTTAGCACCAGTTGCAGCTCTAAGTCAACGAACGGCTCAAGATCAGTAGATGTAATCGGCTAAAAGCCATAAATATCGCAGAATTGCTGTCGGTTAACAGAACGGCTAAAAGCCATAAATATCGCAAAAATGCTGAAAGCCTTGTACAGAATGGCAATGGGCCGTACACTTCCTCCGTAACTTTTTCCCAACCCCCATGCAATATATCGTGTATGTCATGCTTAATCATCACAGGTGTATGCAGAATGACCATACTTAGTAACAGTCATTTAACATGTATTACAAGCATATCAGTCACACGACCACAGTCAAGTCAGTTAAAACATAGTCATATGATCACAGCCAAGTCATGGCACAAAATTAGTCATTTACCCTTAGGGGCAAAATAGTCATTTTAGTAATTCTACCCTACAGGGGTATTTCGGTAATCCTACCCTTCAGGGGTATTTCGGTAATTCTACCCTACAGGGGTAATTAGTAATTCTACCCTACAGTGTATTTTAGTAATTTTGTAAATCGAGGGTATTTCAGTAATTTTGCAAATCGAGGGTATTTCGATAATTTTGCAACCTAGGGGTATTTTGGTAATTTCATAAACCGAGGGTATTTCGATAATTTCGCAAATCGAGGGTATTCTGGTAATTTTACAAACTGGGGGTATTTCGGTAATGTTACAAGTCGAGGGTATTTCAGTAATTTTGTAAACCAATGTATTCTAAACAGATATAACGATGCGAATGGGCCTAGGGCTCATTCTCGGCCCAAATGGGCCTAGACGCTCATATGGCCCATTTAGCCCAAATTTAGCCACAGATATGAGATTTACATAGTCCAATCCAATATTTACTACACAATCATACAACTTATCCGATTGGGCCCACGGGCCCCACATGGCCCCTTTCGGCCCATCGTGGCCCAAACAACTCATTTGTGACTTAAAACATGCACAAATATTTATAATGTAACACCCCCAGACCCGGCCCAGACGTTATGGCCGAATCCAGTGAAGTTACATCAAAGGAATAATTCAAAACGACTTTGCTTAGTTAAAACTTAAGTCTAAGGCTTAGAAACCCAAAAATCTGAGCAACTTGTTAAGTAATGATAAAAGCCCATGTTTTAAGAAAACGGCCATATGTTATAGGTATTTGAAAAACCATGTTTAAATTTAAGAAATTTATTCAAGTTTAACAATTACGCAGTTGAAATCATAAGGAAACCGAAATGTAAAGTCAAATTGGAGATACAAGGCCTTATTACAAATGAAATAATTAACAATAAGTCATTCAAAAACAAATAAACAAAAACTTCTAAGTAACTTGTAGTGTGGCCATCTCCGAGTCCTCTCCCAAGTCGAGCCGTTTCACTCGAGGTCACCCAAACATTTAATAAAAGGGTGTGAGTTTCAAACTCAGTGTGTACGACCCTTGGTAATCCAATCAACATGCAATTATCACATTGGGCCTAAGCCCTATAAAAAACGATGGTCTTGGCTCTTAGCCCATAATGACCTCATATCACATCAGTATCACATGAATGCAATGTTCCCATCCCAAATCCAACCCTGCACTCCATTTCCCTTCCAACCTTACACTCCTGTGGGGATATAAATATCAACCCACCCATCCCTACACTCCAAAGGTAGCACCAACAGCGGCACTACTCAAACGTTGCAACAAGGTCGCTAAGCATATAATGGGCTTAAAGCCTTTGGTGGATCCACGGCCGCGTCAGCGACTATGCGATCCTCACATATCTTCCTCCGTATCATCAAACCCACCCAAGTGCAACATATATCTCATGAATGCAACATACACATTTTCACACATTAAGCACCTAGGGGTATTTTAGTCATTTCACTACCTAGGGGTATTTTTGTAAATCTACCCTATAGGGGTATTTTGGTAATTTTACAAATCAATGGTATTTTGGTAATTTTGCAAATCAGGGGTATTTTGGTAGTTTTGCAATCCGAGGGTATTTCGGTAATTTTGCAAATCACGGGTTTTAGTTATGAACTTTGGCCCATTAACAAGTCCTTGCGGCTAAAGTGAATAGACACTATGCACCAAGTAGGATCCCAGAGAAGAGGAGGTGGGTCACTAGGACCGCTCAAGTACCAAGCTCTCCCTAGATCCAATCCTAGACATGCATATGCCCACTAAGCCCAATCATGTTTATGTAGCCCATTAGGCCCGATCACAATCAAATCATACAACCATCCATCATTCAGTTACACATATCAACTCTTGCTGACTTGGGCCCATGAGCTCGGCAGGCCCATTTAGCCCCGTCTGGCCCGGTCGACCAAATAGTGTCCCGAGAACATGAGATCGCTCTCTTGGCCCGGGTAAGCGTATCGATGTTCCCACACGAATGTTCACACGCTCGTGTGGTTGCCGACGCCAACCTTTCGGCTTTTCGGCTTTTTAGCATTTCAGGTTTTTCGGTATTTTGACTTTTGCTGATTTGTCGTGTGTGAAGTGTATGTACACACCTGGTTACTGCGACGTGCTACACTATCCTCAGCCTTGAACCTACAACCAATACCAATCTCCAATCAATACACACTTAACTACAGTATTTACCTGAAAACCAAAGCCTTACTATAACCTTACCGTGTGCCACCAATTCTAGTAGCCCTTCCTTAGCTACTATTCACATAGATCTGCACCCACACATATACTATCAACAATCAAGTGACTCATATTCCACACAAGCCACCCCTATAAGCCATACTTACATTCGGCCGTTCACTAATCCACCAACTGAGATGAGTACACTTACCACTTGCTAACGATCCTTACCACGCTTGCGATCTTTGGACCTTACCCTTGTTAATACAAAGTTAACGACAAGAAGAAGTTAGATAGCCCTTCGGCTTTTAACAAAACACACTAAGGATGTTGACTGAGTACTTACCGAATCCCACCCTTGATCCTGCTGCGTAGATAGCTACTGAATGAGATCCAGCTTTTAACACTTGATCAACAGATTTGTGATGGAGGAAAACAACAAAGAAACGGCACAAGTAGGGATTTCGGCAAAAAGGGATGATGGTAATTCGGCAATGAAAGAAAAAGAATAAGGGGAAGAAAAAAAAAATAATGAAAAACCAAAGAACCCTTCAAAGGAATTCGGCACTCCCCTTATATAGCAAAATCCAAAACTACCTTCCCCCTAGAGTCCAATTTGGCACCAACACATCCACACCTCAATCCCCCATATTTCTCTCTTATCTTTACATTAAATTTCTCTCCTGAACACTCCCTTCCAGAGTCCACTCTAGCGCCACTACCTTTCTTCCATGTGCAAAAATAAAACCCCTCAACTTACCACTCTTAAGCCTCGAACCTTGGACCTCTTCACCTGATAATAACGCCACCTTGTAGCTCCCCAAGTGACGCCACCTTGCCACTGGACCACAGGCCCAATTGTGTCATATTTTCCCCTTAATCTGTTTAAAAGGCCTAATACTTGAGACTAGGGTCCATTAAGGCAAAAATTAAATTTTTCTCTATGGTCTTCCCTATCCCTAAGACTTCAAATAACCCTGGTAATACCTTAAAATTAAAATTCCAAGTGCTACTTATACATACCAACTTCGGTGCACAGAAATTTAAAGTTTTGAGATTTTGGGGCGTTACATATAAAGCCTATGTGCCAGTGTCCAGATTCTTTTAAGAGCAAAATTTAAAAATTCTGCAAGGGCCAAGACTTGAACCCAGACTCCCTTACAACCTTAATGACACCACAACCACTAGGCCACATGCTTCCTTGTGTCATGATTTCCCAAACAATATTCTTAAAGCCTACTCACTCACATCCCGGGTTTTATTCACCTAAACCAAAATTTTTCCTAAAGCCCAGGTTTGAACCCAAGACCTCATGGAAGCCACCTAACCTTCCAAAATCACTCACCTAATAGGTCCAACTTGCATTAGCGTCGTTCTCTTATTCTCAAAAAATTTAAACGCTCCCATGCCCAAGGCCCAATAGGCCCAATTCTACTAGGCCTAAATTCAAGGTGTTATAGATTCTAAAAGACGTATCCTCATCGTCATTATTATAAGCACGATGCCAATGCCACATCCCATATGTGGTCTTACATGGGGTCACCTATGAGTGCCGATGCCATATCCCGGATATGGTCTTATACGAAATCTCACATCAAGTATCAATGCCATATCCCGGATATGGTCTTATACGATTATCATATTCAATACCGAAGCCATATCCCAGATATGGTCTTATACGGGATATCAATTCGGTGCCGAGGCCATGTCCCCGACATGGTCTTATATGGGACCTCATCCATCTCATGTCTCAATGATAGTGTTTTCACATTCATTATAGTCCAACTAGGACTTCAATATCTCAACTTACTCATTCAACATTAATTACTCAATTTAAACATGCTGGCACAACTGTTGAATTTATCTCATACAAACTGACCTCGAGTTCAAAATAAGCTAGATCGTCGGTCTAGTCTGATATTTTGTTATTTCCCCGATCGAGGTTGATTCTTGGTACTTCTTGCTTTATAATAGCAAATTAGCTCATTTTTAACCACCATATTAACAAAAACATTTCAATAATCATTGAAACACCCCAAACTGGCCCACAAGCCCCGACCGGATTTGGCATGCTCCTTAAGTAAAACTCGTTTTGTCATCTTAGAATAATAAGTTGATTTCGGAAAAAAATATATTTGAAGTGTGTTCTTGTTGGAAACCATTTTGAGATTGATGTTCGTATCTCATTAAAATTATTATTTTGATTTTAGAAAATTTTATAAGTTAAAAGAAAACCAAATTAGAACTTATTATTAAGTTGGAAATCTTAGGTGTTAAAGTGTCAAAACAGATTAGGTTATTTATCGTGATTAATTAATCATTTAGTTGAAATTGTTCATATCAAAATAAAAGTTTAAAACGTATAAAAACATAGCTAATGGCGGCCTTATTACAATAAATATTAACCCAAACAAATCCCGAATAATAAAAGCAAAACGTAGAAAATTTAATTAAAAGTAAAATCGAAATACTGGGTTGAGCATGGCCACCACCTAGTCTCTCGTGACCGGTCCAAATCACCGAGTATCACGAAAAAGATATCCCACAAAAAGGGGTGAGTCAACAGACTCAATGTGTAAATGATTCACTAAAAGCCCAATCGATCATAGTCTTAAAGATAACATTTTTGGCAAAGCCCATATAATTCACATTTAGCCATAAGCCCATAACATAGCAAATCAAATAATAAACAGACTTAATCACATGTACAAATATAATGAAATGCATTCCCAAGCCCACCTAGATATCCATCCGCTACACACCACCCGCATCCCGACCAATCACATCGTGGGATTACTAACTCGACCCTCCATCCGCTACACACTCGAAGGCGATCAGCTGCATCCAACAAAGACATCGCTTCTTATAATTTGTGGCATGGCCACCAGATAATTGTGACAAAGTCACCAGAAATCATAATATGTGACCGAGGTCACCGGATACATAATGTGGTAAAACCACCGAAACACTTCCCCTTTATCAATATCACCCATATGTCCATGCAACATACATATTATTCAGATATCATGCCATATACCCCAGAGTCATAACAGAATCATACTTGTCTCATATCCATACTTATAACATCATTAACTGAGTTCATTAAGGGTTTTACGTACCTGATTGCATCGTACCACAGTATGGTACCCATAGCTATATTCATACAGATTTCTTATTAACACATGCTACCATTAATACTATCAATCTACTGGAAATTTAGTAAAGGCTACACACCTAATAACCGTAAGTACGATACTATCGATTTTGACACTCTCACTAGCAGGGATAACAGTGAATTGCTTATCTCTTTCCGACACTGGCCCACACCCCAGTGGCTATTCACGAATAGCAGAAACCGAGCGTTTCTTGAACTTAGGGGTAGGCACTACCCCTTTCTCCCTTCCACTGGTATTCGCATCCATCGAATCAACACTTAATCAGGAAACAGGGTCAACTAACATATGAGATCTTAAATGAATAAAATCTACTACTTAAACACCCTTACCGAAATGGATCAGAATCCCGAAACTCCTCTTATACCACTGTCGAACTCCCCCTACAACATCATAGTTAGAATCGGCCATCCCTAAAAACAATATGGCCTTTGGCCGAATATTAAGACCCCCTTACCTTGATTGTCCCAAATCCCGAAACCGTCACTTGTCCTTGGTATCTGTCGAAATACCTATATAGACTATGTTAGATCCAATTCTAACATTTGATGAACAAAATAAATGGCCATCGGCCTATGGCTACACTCGCTTACCTTAGATCTCGAAATCCCGAAAGATCCCCCTTGTAATCGGCTACAAACAAATCCTAAAAACCTCCTTCAAGATTTTGGCCAAAGAGCATATATGGGATTAGAGCCTTGATTTTCGACAGTTAGAGAAAGAAAAGAACAAGAGATTGACCAAGAGAGATCCTTACCAAATAAAATGATCAAAGCGAAATTGGTTCACCAACTCTATGTGTCGACAAAAGGGAAAAAGTGTTTGATTTTCGACTTTTTATCTAGTGAATGAATCGGCTCCAAGGGAAAAGATGCAATCGGCTATGGCCTGAAAATAGGGGATTCGGCTTTTGTGACAAGTGAACGAATCGGCTATGGCTAGAAGAGTCTTCTGGCTTTTGAAAGAATCGTGAGAGAAAAGAAGAGAAGAAGAGGTTGATAATTGAGCAATTCGGCAATGGTGACAAAGGAAGATTCGGCTTCAATGGAAAAGAAGAAAGAATGGTATTGGGGTTCGGCCTTTATCAAAAAGATGGAGGGAGTGTGAGGCTTAATTGAATTCGGCAATGGTGAGTTTGAGAGAGATTTCAGCTTTGGCAAGGTAAAAGAAAAGAAACAAAATGTCAGAAGAGAAAAGGATGCACGAGTGGTCACCTACCTGACTTTCGGTCTCAAAAGAAAAGAAATACTGAAGCTTTCGAGAAAAGAAATTGCGTCAAAGAAAATGCCTAAATTCACTATGCATATTCAACCTCTCCCCCCTTCAACATGACCGAAAATGCCACAAAAAGAATCCCTTGGCCGGCCAACTCTCCTTCCCCTATCAAATCCCACCTTTTTCTCCTATTTTCCCTCTCTGCCTCTCATTCAAAGAGTTTGAATGAGTCCAACCTTCATCCACTCTCCCTAGCCGAATTTTAAATGACTTTGCCTAAGCCAAATGCTCATCCACTTAGTGTCCCAGCGCCGTCCACTACCTCTCCTCCTTGTTGCAAAATAAAAACTCCCATTTGCTTCCCTTGCTGCTCGAACTTGAGCCCTTCCCCACTGCTTGAGGCGTCACTTACCAAGGCCCTAAGTGGTGCCTCCTTGCCACTTTACCAAGGCAATCCTTGTGTCCAAATTCCCCTACAAATTTTCTTAAGGCCTCATTTGCCTAGCTCCCCTTTAAGACTTCAAATCTAATATTTTTCTAAGGCATTCTCCTACATTCTAAAGTTCCCGAAACCTCCTAAACACATTCAAAACACACATAGGCATGCTACAGCATATATTTAAATTAAAAAATGCATAACCCCTAAATCCTAGATATTACAGTTTTACCCCCTTAAAATAATTTCGACCTCGAAATTACCTGGCTAGAACAAGTGAGGGTGTTGCTGTCGCATTGCCTCCTCCGGCTCCCACGAAGCTTCTTCCGATCCATGGTTACGCCATAACACTTTGACTAGAGGAACTGATTTCCTCCGTAATACCTTCACATCCCGTTCCAAAATCTAAATTGGCTCTTCCTCGTAGGACAAACCTGGTCTCAGCTCCACCTCCTCAACTGGCACTACATGAGATGGATCCGATCGGTAACGACGTAGCATCGAAACATGAAACACATCGTGCAACTGCTTCAATTTCAAAGGCAACTCTAACTGATATGGCACTGGTCCAACCCGCTTCAAAACCCGATAAGGTCCTATAAACCTGGGACTTAACTTCCCTTTGCGACCAAATCTCATTACCTTCTTCCACGGCGAAACTTTTAGAAGCACCTGATCTCCTACAACAAACTTTATTTCCTTCCGCTTAAGATCTGCGTACGACTTTTTCCTATCGGATGCCTCCTTTAACCGTGCCCAAATTACCTTAACCTTTTCTTCAGATTCTGCCACAATTTTCGAACCCAAAACCTGACGCTCTCCTAACTCAGTCCAACACGTAGGAGTGCGACACTTCTGTCCATACAGCGCTTCATAGGGTGCCATCTAAATGCTTGCTTGATAGCTGTTATTATACGCAAATTCTGCTAAAGGCAAAAACTCCTCCCAGCTTCCTCTGAAATCTATCACCCAGCCCCTCAACATCTCCTCTAACACTTAGATTACTCGCTCAGACTGGCCGTCCGATTGTGGGTGAAATGCCGTACTGAAGTCCAATCTAGTGCCCAAAGCCTGATGCAATGCTTTCCAGAATCGAGACGTAAACCTCGGATCCCTATCTGAGATAATTGACACCGGCACTCCATGCAACCTCACAATTTCTGCCACATACAATTTCGCTAACTTATGCAAAGAGTAATCAACCCGCACCGGTATGAAATGCACAGACTTCGTCAATCGATCCACTATCACCCATACCGAGTTTTTCTTAGTAGGCGTAAGGGGAAGCCCACTAACAAAGTCTATGGTGATTCTCTCCCACTTCCACTGCGGAATCTTTATCGGCTGAAGCAACCCTAACGGTACTTGGTGTTCAGTCTTAACTTGCTGACACGTTAAGCACTTTCCTACAAATTCTGTAACTTCCCGCTTAAGACCAGGCCACTAAAACTGATCCCGTAGATCCCTTTACAACTTACTTCCTCCAGGATGCATAGCATAAGGACAACTATGCGATTCCTAAAGAATTCTCTGTCTTAACTCCCTATCCTTCGGCATACAGACCTTGCCCTGAAAAAACAACACTCCGTCACTGTTAATACCATAATCTTCCAACTCCCCATTCTGCACTTGTCGTAGCTTTGCACTCAAATCATCATCCACCAACTGTCTTTCTTTCGCCTCATTCAACCATGTCAGCTTGACCTGCAACGCCGCTAGCAAACTTCCATCGTCATACAAGCTAAGATGTGCAAACATCGCCCTCAGATCCAACACTACTTTTCGACTTAGGGTATCTGCCACTACATTCGCCTTGCCCGGGTGATACTCTATAGAACAATCGTAGTCTTTCAATAACTCCACCCACCTTCGCTGTCTAAGGTTCAGCTCTTTCTGAGTCAGCAGATACTTAAGGCTCTTGTAGTCTGTGTAAATCACTGACTTTTCTCCATACAAATAATGCCTCCATACCTTAAGAGCAAGGACTACCGCCGCCAATTCGAATTCATGCGTCGGATAGTTAACCTCATGTGGCCTTAACTATCGAGATGCATAAGCGACCACCTTCACATCTTGCATCAGAACACATCCTAATCCTGTGTGAGAAGCATCACAATACACTACAAAATCCTTCCCTGCCTCAGGCTAAATCAAAACCGGAGCTTCAGTCAAAACCCTTTTAAGCTTCTCAAAGTTCTCTTGCTGCTTATCTGTCCATACGAAAGGTACCTCCTTTCTCAACAACTTTGTCAGAGGTGCAGCTATTGATGAGAACCCTTCTACGAACCTTCTGTAGTAGCCTGCCAATCCCAAGAAACTGCAAACCTCAACCACAGACTTAGGTGGTTTCCAATCTAGCACTACCTCAATCTTCCGAGGATCCACCCTTATCCCTTCTGCAGACACCACATGCCCTAAGAACGCAACTTCCTTCAGCCAAAATTCACACTTGCTGAATTTGGCATACAGCTTCTTTTCCCTTAACACTTGCAACACTATCCGGAGATGCTCATCATGCTCTTCCTCAGACTTAGAATACACTAGGATCTCATCTATGAACACAATGATGAACTGATCCAAGTAGGGTTGGAAAACCCGATTCATCATATCCATGAACGCAACTGGGGCGTTCGTCAATCCGAATGGCATTACTAGGAACTCATAATGCTTGTATCTTGTCCGGAAAGCTGTCTTATGGATATCTGCTTCCTTTACCTTAAGCTGATGATATCCCGATCTTAGATCTATCTTTGAGAATATCGCTGCCCCCTTAAGCTGATCGAACAAGTCGTCTATCCTTGGCAGAGGATACTTCTTCTTGATGGTCAGCTTATTCAACTGACGATAATCTATGCACATACGCATAGTTCCGTCTTTCTTCTTTACGAACAAGATCGGTGCTCTCCATGAAGACACACTGGGTCGGATAAACCCACGATCAAGCAATTCCTGAATCTGAGCCTTGAGCTCAACCAACTCCTTTGGTGCCATTCTATACGGAGCGATAGATACTGGCGCCGTTCCAGGCAACAAGTCAATCCCAAATTCCACCTCACGATCCGGAGGTAACCCTGGAAGTTCTTCCGGAAAGACATCCACAAATTCCCTCACAGTTCTAACCCCTTCAACGGTTGCTTCCTTAGCCTCCAAGGCATTGACCAACATCAGAAAAGCTGGATATCCCTTCCTTACCATCTTCTCCGCCTTAAGAGCAGATACTATATTCGACAAATAGTTCTGTCTTTCGCCCATCACCATAACTTCCTTATCGTCAGAAGTTCTCAATGACATGCGCTTAGCAGCACAATCCACATTCGCACAGTACTTCACTAACCAGTCTATGCCTAAAATTAAATCAAATTCCCCTAATGGCAACCCCATTAAGTCAGCTGGAAACTGCGTCCCCTGAACTTCTAAAGGCACTTCCCTAAAGAGCTTATCCACTACTACAGTCTGCCCTAAAGGACTAAGTATAGTCATCTTCCTAGGTACAGTCTCAGAGTTCACATGCAAAGTTCCAGGTACTTCACTAGCAATGTATGAATGAGTTGACCCTATATCTATTAAAGCAATAAAGGGTAATCCAGAAATAAGGAACGTACCTGTTATAACATCAGGTGCATCGCTATCTAACCTCCGACGAACTGCATATACCAGACCTGGCTGTCTAGCCTCAGTATTACCACCACCTCAGCCCGGAGTTTCGCGACCTCTACCAGAGCCATTACCTCTACCATTCAGACCACGACCCCTCGATGATTGCTGTCCACCTCTACCAGCCTGACCATAACCCTGACCTGCTTGCCGATTCCTATCTGTTTCCACCGGACAATCCTTAATCATATGATCCTTGGACCCGCACTTAAAACATCCCCCTGTCTTTTTCCAACATTCTCCCGGATGCTTTTTTTCACACTGAGCACAAGTGCGATACTGTCCTCCCATAACACCCTGCAGACCTCGCGGCCCATCTACTCTAGGTCTCTTTTGAAAGTTCCCGAATGATCCTGAAGACCCATAATTCCTCTTATTCTTATTCTGACCTCGGTCCCGATTCTGTCTTTCAGTCCGCCTCACTTCTTCAGCTATTCGAGCCTTATCTACCAAGACTGCAAAGTCTCTCTCTCGATGCGGAGCAATTAATACTCGCAGCTCATCTCTCAAGCCATTCTCAAACCTGACACACCGCTCATAATCAGTAGCTACAATCCCTCTGGCATATCGGCTTAATCGTAAAAACTCCGCTTCATACTCAGCTACCGACTTATTCCCTTGCACTAGATTAAAAAATGCCTTCCTCTGCGAGTCTATGTAACTAGCTCTGACGTATTTTCCCTCAAACTTAACCTTAAAATACCCCAATCCACTCGATCTGCAGGGGTACCCTCTTTGACAGTGAGCCACCACTGGTAGGCCTCATCTCGAAGCAGTGAAACAGCACCTTTCAGCTTTTCCTCAGCAATGCAATCCAAATCATCCATGATCCTTTCGACTGCCTCTAACCAGTATTCCACTACATTTGGAGCTACACCATATACTCCCCTAAAAACCTCAACTCCATTTGACCTAAGTCTCTCAGCTAATGACTTTCGAGCCCCATTACCCATACTAGCTCCCGCTACTCGCTCTAAAACTCGTAACATAGCCTACGATGCTGTATCATCTCCTCCTGTCTGCTCCTTAAATTCCGCCCCTATAGCCGGTGGCGGTGCCTCATTCTCGGAACCCTGACCAGACCCCACTGGTTCCGATACAGTCATTCTGCCTCTATTGCATCCACAACGACCACGTCCCCTAGAACTCATGTCTACTTCGCGTCTTATCTATTTTTACGAAAATTTTATGTATTAGAGTCTTTTCGCTTTCTTGTTTAAAGAAAATTTTATGCAACAGAGATTTAATCAGTGAGTTTTCTTTCCTCTACATAGAAGTACACGCATACCTAGGGTCCATGTCTCTAGAGTATAATTTCCTTAGGCCTATCAGCTAAAGTATCATACATTAACAGGCTTAAATCAATTAAAAGAACTTACCTGGCGGACCTGGGCCGAGAACTTCGGGTGCCATGCTTCCATAAAACCATTTTCACTAGAAATTTTCAAAAACTCATTTGGGCTCAATTTTGAAAACGTTGTGGGCTTCAAAACCCAAGGCTGAGTGTTTAAAACCTGGCTCTGATACCAAGTTAAAACACCCTAAACCCGGCCCACAAGCCCCGACCGAATCTGGGATTCTCCTTGAGTAAAACTTGTTTTGTCATCTTAGAATAATAAGTTGATTTGAAAAAAATATATTTGAAGTGTGTTCTTGTTGGAAACCATTTTGAGATTGATGTTCGTAACTCATTAATAACGTTATTCTTTTGATTTTAGAAAATTTTATAAGTTAAAAGAAAACCAAATTAGAACTTATTATTAAGTTGGAAACCTTAGGTGTTAAAGTGTCAAAACAGATTAGGATATTTATTGTGATTAATTAATCATTTAGTTGAAATTATTCGTATCAAAATAAAAGTTTAAAACGTATAAAAACATAGCTAATGGCGGCCTTATTACAATAAAACTTAACCCGAAACAAATCCCGAATAATAAAAGCAAAACGTAGAAAATTTAATTAAAAGTAAAATCAAAATACTGGGTTGAGCATGGCCACCACCTAGTCCTCGCTGACCCGGTCCAAATCACTGAGTATCACCTGAAAAAGATATCCCACAAAAGGGGGTGAGTCAATAGACTCAATGTGTAACAGTTCACTAAAAGCCCAATCGATCATAGTCTTAAAGATAACATTTTTGGCAAAGCCCGTATAATTCACATTTAGCCATAAGCCCATAACATAGCAAATCAAATAATAACAGACTTAATCACATGTACAAATATAATGAAATGCATTCCCAAGCCCACCTAGATATCCATCCGCTACACACCACCCGTACCAGCTAATCACACTGTGGGGATTACTAAATCGACCCTCCATCCGCTACAGACCCTCGAAGGCAGTCGCTGCAGTCAACTACACATCTCCCTTATAATTTGTGGCATGGCCACCAGATAATTGTGACAAAGTCACCGGAAATCATAATATGTGACCGAGGTCACCGGATACATAATGTGGTAAAACCACCGAAACACTTCCCCTTTATCAATATCACCTATATGTCCATGCAACATACATATTATTCAGATATCATGACATATACCCCAGAGTCATAACAGAATCATACTTCTCTCATATCCATACTTATAACATTATTAACTGAGTTTATTAAGGGTTTTACGTACCTGATTGCATTGTACCACAGTATGGTACCCATAGCTATATTCATACAGATTTCTTATTAACACATGCTTTCATTAATACTATCAATCTACCGAAAATTTAGTGAAGGCTACACACCTGATAACCGTAAGTACGATACTATCGATTCTGACACTCTCACTAGTAGGGATAACAGTGAATTGCTTATCCCTTTCCGACGCTGGCCCACTCCCCGATGGCCAATCACGAACAGCAGAAATCGAGCGTTTCTTGAACTTAGGGGTAGGCACTACCCCTTTCTCCCTTCCACTGGTATTCGCATCCATCGAATCAACACTTAATCAGGAAACAGGGTCAACTAACATATGAGATCTTAAATGAATAAAATCTACCACTTAAACATCCTTACCGAAATGGATCAGAATCCCGAAACTCCTCTTATACCACTGTCGAACTCCCCCCTACAAGATCATAGTTAGAATCAGCCATCCCTAAAAATAATATGGCCTTTGGCCGAATATTAAGACCCCCCTTACCTTGATTGTCCCAAATCCCAAAACCATCACTTGTCCTTGGTATCTGTCGAAATACCTATATAGACTATGTTAGATCCAATTCTAACATTTGATGAACAAAATAAATGGCCATCGGCCTATGGCTACACTCGCTTACCTTAGATCTCGAAATCCCGAAAGATCCCCCTTTGTAATCGGCTACAAACAAATCCCGAAAACCTCCTTCAAGATTTCGGCCAAAGAGCATATATGGGATTAGAGCCTTGATTTTCGACAGTTAGAGAAAGAAAAGAATAAGAGATTGATCAAGAGAGATCCTTACCAAATAAAATGATCAAAGCGCAATTGGTTCACCAACTCTATGTGTCAACAAAAGGGAAAAAGTGTTTGATTTTTGGCTTTTGATCTAGTGAATGAATCGGCTCCAAGGGAAAAGATGCAATTGGCTATGGCCTCAAAATAGGGGATTCGGCTTTTTTGACAAGTGAACAAATCGGCTATGGCTAGAAGAGTCTTTCAGCTTTTGAAAGAATTGTGAGAGAAAAGAAGAGAAGAAGAGGTTGATGATTGAGCAATTCGGCAATGGTGACAAAGGAAGATTCAGCTTCAATAGAAAAGAAGAAAGAATGGTATTGGGGTTCGGCCTTTATCAAAAAGATGGAGGGAGTGTGAGGCTTAATTGAATTCGGCAATGGTGAGTTTGAGAGAGATTTTAGCTTTGGCAAGGTAAAAGAAAAGAAATAAAATGTCCGAAGAGAAAGGGATGCACGAGTGGTCACCTACCTAAGAAAAAAAATACTGAAGCTTTCGTGAAAAGAAATTGCGTCAAAGAAAATGCCTAAATTCACTATGCATATTCAGCCTCTCCCCCTTCAACATGACCGAAAATGCCACCAAAAGAATCCTTTGGCCGGCCAACTCCCCTTCCCCTATCAAATCCCACCTTTTTCTCCTATTTTCCCTCTCTGCCTCTCATTCAAAGAGTTTGAATGAGTCCAATCTTCATCCACTCTCCTTAGCCGAATTTCAAATGACTTTGCCTAAGCCAAATGCTCATCCTCTTAGTGTCCCAGTGCTGTCCACTACCTCTCCTCCTTGCTGCAAAATAAAAACTCCCATTTGCTTCCCTTGCTGCTCGAACCTGAGCCCTTCCCCACTGCTTGAGGCGTCACTTACCAAGGCCCTAAGTGGCGCTTCCTTGCCACTTTACCAAGGCAATCCTTGTGTCCAAATTCCCCTACAAATTTTTTTAAGGCCTCATTTGCCTAGCTCCCCTTTAAGACTTCAAATCTAATATTTTTCTAAGGCATTCTCCTACATTCTAAAGTTCCCGAAACCTCCTAAACACATTCAAAACACACATAGGCATGCTACAGTATATATTTAAATTAAAAAATGCATAACCCCTAAATCCCGGATATTACAATCATGCTTTGGTAAAATAACTATTTTTCCCTTAGACTTTAGCAAAATGACCATTTTACCCCAAGGGAAATCAATTCTAATCAAATTTCTACCTTCAACAAGCCTAGGTGAAATTTTATTTCTCTTATAGCTATCATCAAAACCTAACATTTCACACATTTACAATAATTTTGCTACATTTCCAAAAAGGTCATTTTAGGTGTTTTCATGGCAACACCTTTCACAAAAGTTGTTTATTAAACATCTAAGTCTCATTTTCTTCCATAAAGATGTAGCAAACAACTTAAAAACTCTCATGGAAAATCCCTAAACTTTTCACCATATTGCAAGATAGTCCCCTCTTTAGAAAGCTTAAGCTTTAGGGGTTCCAAAAGTACAATTTTTATCAAGAAATGATATCAAATCACTTACTTGTGAGGAGAAAAGTTTGTTGAAATTTTTTTGAGCTCTCCAACCCTTGTTTGCTGCCAATTTTTGGTGGTGATGAAGAGAAAAAAAAATGATACTATTCTTTTCTTTATTTTTTTCTCTTATTTTAATCAATAATCACCTAACACCACCAAAACATTGACTAATTTAATCATCTTGTGCCCCCTACCCCCCTATGGCCGGCTATGACCTTTAGATAGGTCTAATTGCACATTAAAGGCTTCCAATTAAAAGTCTATTGCTATTAGGTATCTCAAGCAATTAAAATAGAACTTTCACACTTAATATGATTTAGTCTTTTTTCGCGATTGAGCATGAAATCGCTAAAATTAAAACACCCAAAATTTTCTTTCATCTATATAATCATGCTCTAATTCATAAAATAACATGAAAATAATTTTCTCTAACCTCGGAATAGTGATCCCGAGATCATTGTTCCGACTAGTCCCTAAATTGGGTTGTTACACTTACTCCATTTCTTTTCCTTTGTTTTATAGTGTCAAAGAGCCAGCTCGGGATACGAAGATAATCAGAAGATCACCCACACTATCAGCACATCTCGGTATAGTTAGATTTAACATTTTGAGTATATCATGTATAGGGACTATACTTAGTGAAATGTCTTGTTGTTTTGGCCAAGTGTGTTGACTCTTTTAAATATGAACTCTTTTGTATAAGGCCATAGTTGATGGCTCATTATTATTAATCTATGAAAGATGAGGTTATTCATGAATGTATATGATGCATGATTGGGTTGCTTGGTTAAAGTATGCACGAATGAGTTGATGGTTGAATGTAAATTATGTTTGTATGAATTAGGGTGATAAAAAGAGCTTGGCAAATAGCCTTATTCTTGTCCACACGGGTAGACACACGGGCGTGTGTCTAGGCTGTGTGTGACACACGACTAGCCTCATGAGTGTGTGGTTAGGCCGTCTGTCCCCTGCATGTTAGTTTTACAAGTCAGTATGCTTAGTAGTAAACACACAGGCAGAGACACAGCCATGTGTCTCAGCCGTGTGGATGGCACGGCCATGGACACAGGTGTGTGCCCAGGTCGTGTGAAGTCTACACTTGAAATTGGAAATAAATTCACCACACGGTCGAAGGACACGGGCGTGTTTTTAGGCTGTGTGGCATTTTTTTTTTGAGTTGATGACGTCAGAAATAGAATGCCAAGGTTTTGGCACACGGGCTAAGACACGAGAGTGTCGAGGCTGTGTGAGGGACACGGGCATGTTTCCAGCCGTGTGAAAGCCCTTGTAGGTTCGAATTGAGAAATAATTCCACACAGGCGTGTCCGTTCCTCCACACGGATGTGTGGACTGTTTAGAGAAAATTTTTTAAGGTCTTCCAAAGAGCTTCAAAGGAGCTCGATTTGATCCCAAACCATTCTTAAACTGCGAATTAGGCCTCATAAGCTTGTTTAGTAGGTTTTGGTAAAAGTTTTAAATTGGAAAGAAAAGTCCAGTACCTAAATTGCATGATTGATTGCATGTATGCCTAGTAATGCCTCGTACCCTATTCCAACGTTGAATACGGGTAATGGGTGTTACAAAATAAGCCAACTCTCATGGCTAAACACAAAACCAAACTTAATATCCACAAGCCAACATCATTGGTCAAAATACATATACCAAAAAGACCAAATCCCTATACATGCCATATACTTAAAATACCAAAATTCATAGGTACCAAGAGATAGGTGGATAGTGTGATACGATCTCCGGCGATCCCCGAATCTGAGCTAACTTGAAATCACTATAAAACATAGAAAAATAAACAACGTAAGCTTTATAGCTTAGTAAGCTCGTATGAAATAAACTCGATATATTCGTAAACACATAATTCAACAATTGATTATAAATACATGAATTCACATCAACTAACAAACCTTTCAATTACTCATTCACAAAACTATATACTTTCTTCACTACTACTTCGATTCAGAGCTAATATAGTTTATGCACATACCTATACCATCTCGTACCAATCTCACTCTCAACCACATCATTCATTTACCCGTTGAACCATTTGGAATAAAAGTCGGATACTCAGGAGTCTCGCACACTAAGTACCTATACCATGGCCCGAAGCTAAATCAAGGTAACTTATATCCGAAGTACTGATATCATGACCCGAAGTCAAATCAGTTGATATTCATGGCCCGAAGCCAAATCGGTATAACTCGCACCCGAAGTGTTAATATCATGGCCCGAAGCCAACTCAATGTATCCCCTAATGACATGTCACTAGTATACTAAACTATTCCTAAGGTTCAACCGAGATTACGAATGCCGAATTACCATCAAGTCATTGTCAAACTTATCTGAAGTCTCGTATTCAAAACTTATACAATATCAAAGCATTTAAAATACATTTATAATGAAATTTATCACATACGAACTTACCTCGGATGTGAAAACAATGAAATAAGTCGATTAGTCGATAACTTTAGTTTTCCCTCGATCTAGATCCGAATTCTACTTTTCTTGATCTAAATATATTCAAATTAACTTATTTAAAAATCTCTCTATTCAATTTAATCCAAAACACACATTTAAGCACTTTTACACTTTTACCCCTAGAATTTTACAACTTTTACAATTTAGTCCTTATTACACAAAATCACAAATTCAGGAAATTTCTGTAATACCCATGATGACCAAATTACTATAATTCCCCTAACAGCCCACATTTATCAACTTTTCACAAATTTAACCACACATTTTCACATTTTTACAAATAAATCCCTATGTTGCTTTTTTACTCAAAATCACTTTACAAAAAATGTAAATCTAGCAACAAGATTTCATATTTTATCATAAAACATCAAAGAACACATATTTTCATCAATGGAAACTTTCAAAATCTTTAACAGTTTTGCAAAATAGTCCTTGGGCTAGCTAGAACTAGTTGCAACGATCACAAAACCATAGAAATCATTAAAAACCGAGCAAAAACGAACTTACAATTTAAGCATGCAATGGCCCAAACTTAAAATGCACTCCAATCTTTATTTTTCTTTCTCAATTAGGTTGAAGATGATGAAGATGGACATAAAATTGTTTTCTTTGTTTTAATTAATTAACCATATTAAACAAATTACCAAATTAACCTTAATGATAAAACATTTATATCAAACATTTCATGTCCATTAATGTCCACTTACCTTAATAATGGTCCATTTATCACTTAAGGACCTCCACATTTGATATTCATAGCCATTTAATGCATTTAACAAATAGAATTCAACTTTTACGCTTTACGCAATTTAGTCCTTTTTACCGAATTAAGCATTCAAACGATAAAATTAATTCACGAAACTTTCACACATACATGCTATCATGCTGTAAACACTTAAAATAATATTAAAATAATTTTTTGACCTCAAATTTGTGGTTTCAACACCACTATTCTGATTTAGCTAAAAACCGGCTGTTACAAGTTGTTTTTTATTCAGAGGCAGAGTATGTGTACCGATGTAACACCCCTAACCCGTATCTGTCGCCGGATTAGGGTTTAAAGGTATTACCAAACAAACAGAATCTTTTATGGACATTTCATAATATAATTCAACCAATAGGATCAAAGTGCCCCTTAAATAGGTATTTGAGACCTTAAACATGCTTTAGAATAGGGTCGAGACTAAACCGAACACATATGGAAATTCTCAGAAATTTAAAAATTTTTCAAAGTTACAGAGGTCACACGCCCATGTGGAAAGACCGTGTGCCTCACATGGCTTCAAACACGCCCGTGTGTCTAAGCCGTGTCAAAACAGGGCATACATACTGACTTATCCACACGGCCGTGGACAGGCCCGTGTGCCTCACCCGTAGTCGATACTGACTTGCACCACACGGCCAGTCACAGGCCCGTGTGTCCAGCCCGTGGTCGCTACTGACTTGTTTTTAATTTCAACCACGAGGGATACGGTCGAGCCACACGCCCGTGTGCTCAACAGTGTGAGCAGTTATAGGCCATTTTCAAGGCCAAAATGCCACCCACACATTGGGTTATCCCTACAAGCAACATGCCAATTCAATTCAAGCATCATAGGCAACCAAAACATACCAAAATGTTCATAATTTCTAATCATTTATGAGCTCAACAATCACACCAATTTATAAGCCATTTAGCTTAACTTATTCACAAACATTTCTAAACATAATTCATCCACAACTTACCATCAATAATATGCTAACTATGCATCCATAAGCTTACCATAATTATGACCATTTCATTAACCACCAAAACGTACCAAAACTAAGCATCATAAGACATGGCTACACATTCATAACATAACCATTTATCTAGCCATATCACGTGGCTATATATATATCCCAAACATACTCCAAAACAACTAGCCTATACATGTCATACTTTAATATCTATACATTTTCAAAAGGTACCAAAATATGATTTGAGTAGTGTGATGACAATCCTCGATGATTCCCGAGCCTTTCGTAGCTTTGACGATCTGTAAAACAGTGTGATGACAATCCTCGATGATTCCCGAGCCTTTCGTAGCTTTGACGATCTGTAAAACAGAGTAAACACACACAAAGTAAGCTTTCCAAAAGCTTAGTAAGCCATATACAAATAATCTTATCATATAATTCACATTATCATATCAATACATGAATCATTAACATATCTCAATATCAAATTCATAATCCTTCATTGGCTCATTATTTAACCATTCCTTATCAATCATCATATTTCCATCTATCTTATTTGCTCTTATCAAATTCATTCATATATCATATTTTAGCTTATTACATCTATGTACGTATTTACTCACCTTTCATGCCTATTCAAAGCATATACATCAAACATACCTGAAATGGATATACAACTCACATAGTCATTCATTTCTCAGACTTGCCCGTTGAACCGTTCGGAACTAAATAGGATACTCAAAATGCTCGGAATAGTCGTACAATGCCAACGTCCCAGACGTGGTCTTACATGTAATAAGATATCGATGCCACTGTCCCAGACAGGGTCTTACACGAATCAAATACGATACTAATGTCCTAGACACGATCTTACACGTAAATCTCATATCGATGCCAACGTCCCAGACGTGGTCTTACGTCCCAGACGTGGTCTTACATGATCTCACATATCAGAAACCTATGTCATGACATATGTAATCCTATCTATTCCTAGGTTCGTACTGGACTTCTCAGACTTTGTTATACCATCGATTCTTCTTCGGATTTCATAAACTCATCATCTCATATACATCCATCATGATAAATTTTCATATGAACATTCAAATATCAATGTAAATAAATTTATTTGTATATAGACTTACCTCGGATTCGGTTAACGTACGGACTCGACTATTCGATCACTTTCGACTTTCCGCGATCTAAGTCTGTTTTCTTCGGTTCATGATCTATACATATTCAAATTTAATCCATTTATTCACCAAATCATTCAATTTAGTCCAAAAACACTCATTTAGGGAAATTTACAAATTAACCCTCACATTTTGACATTTTAACATTTTGACATTTTAGTCCTTATTTCACAAAATCACAAAATACACAAAACTCAATACACCCATGCTTAGCCGAATTCTCATGTAGTCCATACAAGTCCATACATTTCATTTATTTCACAATTTAGTCCCTCAAAATATTATTTTCACAATTAAGTCCAAAATACTCAAATTCACTAAAAATCCAAAGACAAAACATGTTAATCTAACACATATATTTCATTTTTCACCATCAAACATCACAAAACTCTTGTGTTCATCAATGGCACATTTCAAAATATTCATCAATTCACAAAATTAAAGCATGGGTTTTGAAGAACACAAAGCAACGATTGCAAAAACGTAGAAATCATCAAAAACCGAAACCGAAACATACCTTAATTTATGCTTCAAGCTAGCCGAATGTTCAAAGATTTAAACTTTCTTTTCTTTTCTTGTTTTCGGTGGTGGATGATACCAAAATAATGAAACCATTATTTTATTTTATGTTTTAATTAGCTTATTAAACATTTTACAATTTTAACCTTTATTAAACCTTATAATAATCATGTAAAATATGGACATAAATGTCCACGAGCATGAATAAAGGTATAATATCCACTTAAGGACTTCACTTTTAATAAGCCATATCAAATCAACACATTAACAAATAGCATTCCACTTTTATCTTTTATGCGATTTAATCATTTTCTCAAATTAAGCACACAAACTACAAAATTAATTCACAGAATTTTCACACATGCTTAATCACGTATCATAGGCACAGAAAATAATGTTAAAATATTTTTCTAACTCGGATTTGTGGTTTCGAAACCACTATTCCGACTAGGGTCTAAATTGGGCTGTTACAACTGAAATGTTCAGAACTAGTACAGAAGATTTTGAATGAAGCTCATAATGGTAACATGTCCATTCATCCTGGTAATAATAAGATGTATAGTGATCTGAAAAAGATGTACTGGTGGCAAGGAATGAAATGGGATATTTCTGAATTTGTATCGAAATGTTTGATATGCCAGCAAGTTAAGGCTGAACACCAAGTACCTTCAGGATTATTGCAGTGAATTACAATACTGAAATGGAAATAGGAAAGAGTTACCTTGGACTTTGTAACGGGATTACCCTTATCACCGAAAAAGAAAGATGTTGTTTGGGTAATTGTCGATCATTTAATGAAGTCTACATACTTTATCCCGGTATGTATAGATTTTTTATTGGATAGATTGGCTGAATTATATGTCTCTGAGATTGTGAGGCTACATGGAGCGCCAATCTCCATTATTTCAGATAGAGATCCTCGGTTTACATCCCGATTTTAGAGTAAGTTGCAAGAAGCTCTGGGCACTCGTTTACACTTTAGTACTGCATCCATCCTCAAAAAGATGGACAATCTGAACGTGTGATACAGATTTTAAAAGACATGCTTTGGTGTTGTGTACTTGAATTTGGAGGCAACTGGGAAAAATACTTGCCTTTGATTGAATTTGCTTACAATAACAGTTATCAGTCCAGTATTAAAATGGTGCTGTATGAGGCTCGATATGGTCGTAAATGTAGAACTCCATTGTATTAGACAGAGTTAAGTGAGTAAAAGATACACGGAGTTGACTTGATCTGGGAAACCGAAGAAAAAGTGAAGATAATTCGAGAGAGTTTGAAAGCGGCCTCAGACCGTTAAAAGTCTTATGCTGATTTAAAGCGGAAAGAGATAGAATTTTAGGTTGGTGATAAAGTATTCTTGAAAGTGTCACTTTGGAAGAAAGTTCTCCGATTCGGTCGTAAGGAAAAACTTAGTCCACGGTTCATTGGGCCATATGAGATCATTGAAAGAATCGGGCCTGTTGCATATCAGTTAGCATTACCACTGGAGCTTGATAAAATTCATAATGTGATTCATGTATCTATGTTGCGACGATATAGATTGGACCCTTCACACGTTATTACTCTAAAAAAAGTGGAGATTCAGCCTGACATGACATACAATGAAGAACCGGTTAAAATATTGGCACATGAGACAAAAGAGCGAAGAAATAAAAAGGTGGCATTGGTAAAAGTTCTCTGTCAACGGCATAAGTTAGAGGAAGCTACCTGGGAGCTGGAGGATACTATGAGGAAGCAATACACCAACCTCTTTTCTGGTAAGAATTTTCGAGGACGAAAATTTCTAAGGGCGGAGAGTTGTAACAACCCATTTTCGGTGAGATCGGAACAGTGGTTTTGGGACCACAAATCCGAGACAAAAATAAAATTTTATTTTATTTTATTTCATGGTTGGCATCATGATAGGAAGGTCATATGAAAATTTTGATACGAAAATTTTACCGATTGTGTGTTTAATTAGGGAAAGGACTAAATTGTATGGAATGCAAAAGTTGAATTTTAGTAGCTATAGGTATCAAATAGCTATGGAATTCAAAAATTGAGGTCCTTATATGGTAATTAGACCACTGAAGATTAGTTAGTAGATATTTTAGTGACTCATCCATGAAAAAATTAGAAAGGGTAGGGACTAAATTGGAAATCAAAAAAATTTAAAAGATGATAATTAATTAAAAAGAAATATTCATTTATTTTCATATCATCTTCCCCAATTTTTCTATGGAAACCCTAAGAGAGAGAAAGAAAACTTTTCAAGCTTAAAAAGGTATGAAATCAAGTCTCGTTTTTAGTAATTTTTATATTTTTGGAATCAGGATAGTCTAATCTTTCTATTTAGGGGATTTATTTGAAAAGTTATCAAGGTATGAAATTTGGGTCATGGATGAATATGTTGAAAACTAGAAATTTATGGTAGAAAATGAAAGGTTGTTCATATATAAACAACTTTTACAAAGTAATTTTTGATGAAAATTTGATTTAGGGACTAAAATGAAAAAGTGGTAAAACCCATGGAAAATTCTAATATTTGTGAAATGTATGTGCTGTAAATGTAGTATATAAATTTTTGCTAGGCTTGGAAAAGGGGTTAAATTTCATGAATTTCATTTTCCGAGCCTAGGGATGAAATTGAAATTTTTGAAAAGGATAGAGGTAAAATGGTAATTTTTCCTAGGATGTAATAGAATGCAAATGTATATGAAATGTGATAGATTAATGGTTAAATTTATTCATACAGATCTGAAAAGACCAATTACGGAACTAGATCGAGGAAAGCAAAAGGTTTCGATTAGTTGAAATTCAAATACGAACCATTTTCAAGGTAAGTTCGTGTAACTTAAATATGCATGTTAATATGCTTGAATTGAATTGTATGATTGTGTTGATATGTATGTGATGATATACATAATGAAATAATCATAAGTTGTGAAATATGGACAAATTGTCATGTTCCGGTTGAACGTTAAAATTTGATGGAATAAGGTGATATTCTTGGACGAGAATAATACTACACATGCTATATAAAGGATTTAGCCGGATGGGTAATCCTGATGTAAGCCGCTCGAGCATATGTTATAGATTGGGTTTAGCCCGGACGGGTAATCCAGATTAAGCTCTTCAGAGCATATGGTATGAAAAGGATTTAGCCTGGACTGGTAATCCTTAATATAATATGTGGCTCGAGAGTGTACTAGTTGATTTTGTGCCCTAATGGATACTTTTGGGTATGAATTGTCAAAAAGTTGACAAGTACACCTTGAGTAAACTAACTGGATGTCCATCAAAATTTCAATAGTTCAACGGAAATGACTCTTGAAATGTGGAAAGGTGAAATTAAATGAAAGTTTATTTTATGGTGGGCTCATCTATGTTTACTTGATATTTATATGAGGATATGTGACTAACTTGTTTGATTAAGTGTATGTGTTTAGGTAACTTACCAAAAAAAAATAATGGAATGTAGATTTATGTATGCTTGTATTGATAAATATGTCCGGTAAGTTTATTTTCCATTATATGAACTTACTAAGCATAAAATGCTTACTCCGTTTAATTTTCCCTGTTTTATAATGCTCAAAAGCTTACGAAGGTTGGAAGTCGGTCGGAGCAATCATCACACTATACACTATCTCATTTTGGTACAAATAGAAATCTCATTTTGGTATAATGGCATGTATAAGCGGCCAATGATGGCTTGTAATTGTTGTTTTGTAATCTAGCCATTGGAGTGGCTAATAATGATCTAATTTGGTTATCTTAAAAATTATGTTTTGGTAAATACACAAGTGCTTATTGTGTGTTGGTTTGATGGAATTATATTAAGCATATAGGTTTATGATAAGAGTAAGTTTATACCCATGAATACATGAAATGATTCAACATGGTTGATGGCTAATTGTATGTAATTATTATGTTTGAATTGGTGGATATATGTTAGTGAGCTTTAGTGCAGGAAAATGGTAAGTTTTGGGTGACAAATGAGGCTAGCAAATGGCTTTATTTTGTCCACATGGGTAGACACACGAGCGTACGTCTTGGCCGTGTGTGACACACGTCTTGTCCCATGGGCATGTGGTCTGACCGTGTGTTCCCTGCATCTTAAAAATGAGAAACAGAATTCTCAGAATTGGGCACACAGGCAGGGACACGGGCGTGTGCCTCAGCTGTATGGTTGACATGGCCTTGAACATGAGTGTGTTAGATGGTTGTGTGAAAATTGTACCTAAGTTTCGAAAATAAAATTTGCCAGACGGCCTAGCACACGGGTGTGTGACTTGTCTGCTAACTTCAATTTATTCATGCCTTATAAGTTAGAGAGTTACACGGGCGTGTGTAGTCACACGGCCCGACCACACGAGCGTGTCCCTAGACCACACAGGCGTGTGGTTACTGTCCATAAGCAAAACTTTTGAAATTTTGAGAAAAATTTTATGAGATCACGATTAAGTCCCAACTCATTTCTAATGTTCATATTGGGCCTCAAGTGTCCATTTAAGGGACGATATGATTGCTTTCGGATATGAGTAGTATTTTTTACTTGATTTATCTGGGATGATTCTGTAAACTTCGGTAATACTCTGTAACCCTGTTCCGGCGATGAATACGGGTTAGGGGTGTTACACTGTGCTATAAGAGCATTAGTGTATACTAATAGTACACATCATGTTATAGCATGTTGCAAGCTTATTAGCAAGATTTAGTTCTTCTCTGATGCATTGACACCGGAACGTAGTCAAACAAATATTTTAATATCTTCGAGGATAGATTGATATGGGGTTATTCTACCAAATTGTTCGAAATCATAATTGATTGAATATGTAGATGCATGATACTTATCTGATCCACATAGAGCTCGTTCTCAAACAAGTTATGTATTTAAAAGAAAAAGTACAACTATATCACGGCACTTAACAAAACAAACCTTAACTGCTACTTCATTAAACCATGACGAAATAATTGCAATGCATGAAGCAAGTTGAGAATGTGTTTGGTTAAGAATGATGACCCAACATATCTAGCAGATATGTGGTATATCATCCAAAAAAATGGTTCCAACTATTTTGTACGAAGACAGTGCAACATGCATAGCTCAATTAAAAGGAGGGTACATCAGCGGAGACAGGATGAAACATATTTCGCCAAAATTATTCTTCACTCATGACTTTCAAAAGAATGGTGATAAGATGTTCAACAAATTTGCTCATGTGAGAATGTAGGAGTTTTGTTCATTAAGGCACTACCAGTAGCACATTTGAGAAGCTTGTCAATGGAACTGGTATGTGTCAACTTAGAGATATTATGTAATATTGTCATGAGGGGGGTAAATATGCATTATACTTTTTTCCCCTTAACCGAGGTTTTGTCCTATTGAGTTTTCCTGGTAAGATTTTTAATGAGGCACACTATCTACCAATGGATATTTAAGGGGGAGTTTATGAATATATTATCATTTAGTGGATGTCTATAAAGATCAAGATAAAGTTTGATGCATTTTTAGAACTCTCTTATTCATTATAAGTAGAATTTCATTCCATTTATACTTCTTATATCTATAATTTTAGAGAAGTATTGTAGACATCCATGTTCATCAATAAAACTAAGAAAAACATTTCCCACTACCAATTTTTTTCTTAACCATATCAAAATATTCTCGTATAAAATTTCATCTCTAGTGTGTTGAAAATTGTAAGTGGTCAAATTTAAAATGTCATCCAAAAAGATGATAGTGATGAATTTGCACCAAAATTTATAATGATCACTCTTCACTCGAGGCTACCGAACTTAATCAGATAGCAGTCATGGTGTTACTCATAGATTTCAAACGATAAGCTTTCATGACAACTTAAAATTAAGTTCAATGCTAAGTTTTGGATTCCATTCTTTGCGTCTTCAAAAATTGTACAGGGATGGTAACAATGGCGGCTATGAACCTAACATCTTTATAGCAACTTGTCCACAATTAGAATATTTGAAAGGGTTATGCAACTTTTATTAAAAAAAAAAATTAGATTGTTAAATTCTATTTAACCAAAAAAAAAAAAAGTTGTTTAAAATATGAATGTACCTTGAATTTTAAATTCAAGGCCCACTGATTTATTTTTAATATTATAATATATTATAAAATATATAATATAAAAATTAAATTTATTATTTTATATTATAATATAAATATTTAAAAATAGGTTAAGTTGTTTATGATTATAATTTTAATAAAAGAAAAATAATAAATTAATTAACTATTAAACTAAAATTAGCATAAATTATTTTTTAAAATATTAAAATATGGGTAGACAAAAAACAAGTATGGT
This sequence comes from Gossypium bickii, assembly GCA_025503065.1. NCBI lineage: Eukaryota > Viridiplantae > Streptophyta > Magnoliopsida > Malvales > Malvaceae > Gossypium > Gossypium bickii. The sequence continues at coordinate 90,827,652 of CP106711.1, forward strand.
TAATCTAAGGGGTAGAAAAATAGGGGCAGATAATGGTTTTGACCCTTAAAATTGATAAAAAAAAAATTTAAAACTCCTTCAAAATTTAAAATATTATAAATTTATATAATGATAAATTTATATTTTGACACAGAAAAATTTATAATTCATTTTTTATTCTCCTAAAACAATTTTTAATTTCACCCTTAAATTAATTATTTACAAATATAAATAAATTTAGGTAAAATAGAAAAACATAAATTATATTATATCATACAATAACTCAAATCCACTTGACCAAGGCCTAGCGTTAAATAATAATTTTTCTCTCACTTTCAGTAACTTCAATGAAAAATTTTATTCACAAGAGAGGAAATGATGATATTTTCTCCAATTTTACTCCACTTTCCCCTCCCCCTCCTCCCCAATCGAAATATAGAATTAAATTATAACTCTAAAATTTTTATACGAAGAAATACGTTAATAAAGTCTAAATTTTTTTAATATATTTTAAAAATGATAGTGTATAAAGTATAAATTCAAATATGAACTCAAATTTTAATACGCATCGAAAATATTATAGTGAGCAAGCATCATATTCATTTTTAAAAAAAACACTTCAATGATGAATATAAATAGAGTGATTGTTCATATGCAAACAAGCAGAGCAGCAATACCTGAATCAAATCACAAAATAGGGGATTATTCCTGGATCCCTAAACTACTTAAGTTTGGTTTGGGGACTTATCAAAGATGCGACAACAGTAGGTAGAAACCAGCATTTCAATCAAGAGAGGGAACTGCAACAATGTAAAGAAAGCAATGGGAACGGTTGAAAGAATGATGACCGGAATTGAAACCCAAGCCAGCCGTTCCTGGAGGGTGATGAAAATGGCGGAGCCAAAGGCAACCATCATGGTCACAATAGAGAAGAAAAGAGTGAAGAGACCGAGTATGGATTTCGCCGGTAAGGATTGGAGGAAGTCTTTCTCGGCGTAGTGAGACGTTAACACTCCCAGGAATACCAAAACCGAAGTGGAGGAAGAAAAAAGCGAGAGAGAATTGGCGATGACGAAAACCAGGAAAGCATTGGATCGTAGGAAGATTGGGGAGCCTGTTTTTTCGTCGATGCCACCCGGAACAGTGAAAGCCGACGTGAACATGACGGCGGAAATGAGAGTAGCTACCACCATGCAGGATGCTGCATTGTTCTTCATCCACTTCTCCCCTTCTTTCATCAGCTCCTTGTGCTCATGAGAAAATAATGATGCTGGCGTTCTATTGTTTTCGTTCAATTCTTCCTCAAATTTTGGTGGTAGAATCCTCCTCAACTCCTAATCCAACATTATCATACAACTCTTTATATCGTTTATGAATCCATTAAATTGTCCACATAAGATAATAATTAAATTCAGATAAAAAAAAGTAATTGTATATGATATATCACCTCACACCATTGTAGTTCTCTTTGCATTTGCAGAGCTGCACCAGAGATATGATCAAGTCGAGAAGGAGGGGACAACTTGGCAGCCAGGTGTAAGAAATTGTTACGAAAGATATCATGTCGAAGCAATGTTATACGCTGCTTTTTCCCCAATCTGAAGACATGGTTGAAGATCTTTTCTTGACGTAGAACAATGGCGTTTGCAAAAAGGGTACGACCCTTCTTATCTTTCCTCCATATGATTTCAGGATATAGTTCTATAATTTCATCAATAAATTCAAACATGCCATGCTTGATTGCATCATAGATTGCTTTATCCAATCCCATTGTTTCCAGTTGCTGGTTGCTGAGCTTTGGTATCTCTTTGAATATGCATTTAAGGAGTTCCACAGCTTGATCATGTTGTAACTTTGCATAATGAATGTGCTTAAATTCTGGAACTGCAATTTGAAATGTATTATAAGTAGACATGTTTATTACTCGGGTTTTGGTCCGAATTTTTTTTCTCTCTCTTAATTAAGGTTCACTAATACTTATTATTTTATAACTAATGTGTGACACTTCGCTCCATTCAAATCATGAGTTATTTCTTTGAATTTGTTGCTATACAATAAGTTTTTTTATTGAAATTGTATTCAAACAAAATAAAGAAAAGGATAACAATGGAATTAATAAGACAGCAGGGGGCCCGCAAATTTTCACTTATTCTAATTTTATGTTTTCATGTGAGAATTTTGTGTCTTTTTATTTTATTCCAATTTTTGCTAATTTTGTGTTTTGATTGTGTAGTACAATTCAATTTTTTTATTCCAATTGTACCTGCATGTTTTAAATTTTTTTTTTCGGGTTGTTAACGATTAACTGAAAAATTGTGTGAGAAAAAGTAACGATTAAAAAAAATTAAATATTAACAATTTCAACACTAAATTTAATTTATAAAATATGTTTGATACATTATTGTGGAATATAATTACATTGTTTAATAAATATAATTTTTAAATTATTAAAAAATTATTCTATATTATATCATTCATTTGTAAACATTTCACCCTATCCTTATCAAAATTAAATCTTAATCGTATAGTTTTTATTGAATTAATTGAAAATATAAGTGATAAGTAGTTTATCCAATTATCATTTTCCATACTTTTTACAAAAAAATTCTATTAGATTGTTTTTATTTTGGAAGTATGTTAAAAATCTTAATTTCCAATTTATTTAAATTTTTGTTAAAATGTGTCTATAGTCTTTGTACTTGTATTTATGGGAATTTAAGTCCTCTACTTTTTAGATTTAAAAATTCAAATCCAATTACTAACACTATTAAATTTTTGTTAAATTCGTTGTTGTGGCATTCTGAAATAATAAAAAAACTACTCACTTGATAGTCATGTAGTAAAACAATATTGTAATTAACCTGAATTTAATAACAAATTTATCAGTATTGACAATTGGACCTGAATTTTAAAATCTAAAATGTAGAGGGATTAAATTCCTAATTTTTGAAAAGTACAAGGACTATAGATATATTTTAACCTCGAACTTTTCAACAATTAGCAAACAATGCCTGAATTGAAGATTTAGGTTAAAATGTGCTCCATATCTTGTAATGCCCCTAAGACCATTATGCTATATAAGTGAAGAGTTATATTGGGAATATGCATAGTGAAATTTCTTACCTAAAAGAAATGTGATATATCTGTGATAGTACAGAAGGGTATTGGATACTAGAGAAAGTTGAAATAAGTATTATGTTGTGAGATATTAATTCGAGGTATGGACTAAATTGTAAATAAGTGAAAAGTAAAAGGTGAAGGATTAAAGTTGCAATTATACCAAATGTGGGAATGACTCAATAGTAAATATTCAAAATTGTTAATGGCAAAATGATAATTTTGCAAGTGAGATAATTTTTAATGAATTACCAAAAAGCCCTTGAACTTGTTTATTGAATTTGTTTTATGATGAAGGATTTAATATGAGCCATTGGATCAAAGATATATGTTGGCACAAGACAAGACATTGGATCTTAATGAAAAGTGATATGAAATTATGATCCTTGGATTGAAACTATGGTGTTGGAATATTTTTATTATTTTATTACACTTATTGGATAATGTTTAAAGAATAAAACTGGAGAATTTTCTCCATAATTATCCACTTATACGTTCATAAAGAAAGGAAGAAAAGAAACTTTCCCTTTCATTCAATTTGGTCCTTCCCCCACCAAATACTATCTTTCCAAATCAAAACCTTTTGCCATGGAAGCAAAAAAGAAAAATTAATGTGTAGACCTTGGTGAGCTTGTTCATCATATTGGAATCAAGGAAATCGAAGATAGAAGTGAAGGAGAGTTAAGAAAGTGGAAAAAATCAAGGTGACAATAAGAAAGAGAAGAAATAATGAAAGTGTAATAGACAAAGGAATGAAAGTGATGAAAGTGTGAAAGGAAGAGAAGAGAAGCAAAGGAAGTGAAATCTAGCTAAAGAAAGGTAAGTACTCCTATAAATCCTACTTGTTTTCTAAAAGACTAGATTGAAATATGTCACAAAACAAGTGTGGTGTATGTGAATTTAATTAAAAATAATATTAGTGTAAATGATTCCATGAGAGTTTATAACTAGAAATTATAAGAATTAAACTGAGCAAGTTACATGAAACTTGGAAATATGAACAAATTTATGTGTACATGATATTCAAATTGTTTTGAAAAAAAAAAACAGTGGTACAACTTTAAAAATTTACCACAAACTGGAGAGTGAATTAGAATGAGAGCTTTATATGCTCAGAAAGCTTAGTGAGTCTAGGTTTTGGGCTGGGATAAGGGCTGTTACATTTGTTTTGGAATTAGAGTTATTGTTTAATCGATGCTTGGAGAATGATCGAGTATATAAGTACATGTCACATAAGAAAACGAAAGTGAAAAGATGAAATGTGATTCCAAAACTTAAAGTGTTAATAAAGTACTGAGACCTAAACTGTTATAAAAAAAGTAATGATTTTGAATTGAAATATCGTGGTAGATATGAAATATAGACTAGAAAGAGATAAAATTCAAATTCATGATAGTGAATGTCTAGTGGGATAGTAGTGATAGAGTATAGATGAGATAGTAGGTAGTGAATAAGTGAATGAAAGAATCATAATGGAAATTGTGAAATAAATTAGAAAGTATGAGAAAAGAATTATGAGAATGTGATTATTCGATTACAAAGATTAAAAAAAATAACAAGTGATTGAATCTTTAGGAATGAAAATAAGTGGGGCAAGGAAAAAATTTGTAGTGAAAGTTAGAAAGTTGTGAATCGTGAAGTTAAAGAGGCAAACTTTGATAAAAGCAATTACGTCGAGAAATATATTAGTAACAGTTGATTCAGTAGATTCTAGAGGTTTGGACCAGGAGGACATACTCCTGTCCATAACTGAAATGATTCGAAGATTTTCTAAGATAATTCGAGCTTAGATATCTTTGAATAAGAATTGTTTTCCTCTAGAGAAGATTAAAGGAAGGATTAAAGGAAGCGTATAAAGAAGTTTAGAAAGATGATAAGCGACTTAGCTATGGTTAAATGATGATAAAAGTGAAGATGAAAGCCTTGAATGCAATGGTAATTCAAAGTTGAGAAAAGTATTAAGCATAAAGACATTGTGGCTAGTGTAGTACAAAATTGTACAAGGACTTAAGACATTTATGATAGAGTCTAAAGGAATATAGAAACAAAAGAAAACAAGAGGGACTATTTGAAGGAATTGAAAGGAATTACATAATCAATGAATAGAAGAATAAGTGATCTAGATGAGTCATTTGGAACTTGTCACACCTGGTTTTCTTTAAACCCAAAAATTAGGAACAATTTGGGGATCTAATTGAATAAAACTGTAAACTAACGGTCTCCACTAAAAAATAAAGAAAATTTAGAAATAAAATTAGACACGATTGAGTTCCAAATCTAGTTTGGTTGGATTATATGAGATGAGATTATATTGATAACTATTCGATTCCATAGAGTGACATCATGACGATAGGCAACAATATCTATAGGGCAACACTGTGACGACGGTGAGGTCCTTCAGGGTGACACTTCAAAGAGGTGTAAGGTGTAAGATCATAGTTCGACTATAGCAAGCACTAAAGTCTATCGGAACAGTAAGCATAGTGTATTTTGTGTAAGAACATAGCTTAACTGAAACACTTATTACAGGATAGTCCGCCATAATGTTAAACATAAGATTAAATTGCGTAAGACCGTAGCTCAGCTGAGGCAGGGATTGGAAGCGCAAGTGGATATTCAAGACAGTGGTTGTGGGAAATCCTGACAATAAGGAAAAAGGGTTGAAGAAATTTTTAAGTAATGGAAAAATCATAGTAAGCCAACAGATTATTAGGGAATCCGTTGGATAAAGAAAAAAAAGTAGAAAAGGAAATAGACTACTAGCATAGGGATCAGAAAAAGGCCAGTAGAGCTTGTAGGTGGTATCTCAATAAGATTTAGACAAAGGAAATGATGTACTAGTAATGATTGGGTTAAAGGCAAGTGAGAAAAGATGTATCTAAGGATTGTAGATAAGGATTCGTTATTAAGTTTACTAGAAGGAGTTTAATAATTTTGATATGCAATAGAAAGGTGCCAATAAGGGGTACCCAATGACAGATATGTTTGTCAAGACTATTCGTCTCTAAAGGTATACTATCAAGAAAGTATTAGCCGAATGGTTAGTTTTGTGGGAAATCAGTGTATAATGGAAAATTGTGAAATCAGATAGCCCCTCAAATGATAGTCAGTTGATTACAACAGGTTAAAGCAGTTATAATAGATGGGTTTGTTACAAAAAAGAGTAAAGTAATACGAGTAGGGTGGGTTACAAGGATGTAATCTGATCTCTATTAAACCCAAGTGGGATTTAGTCCGCCAGAGTGGTTTGGGAACTTGTTAGTTATTCCAACGAATGGAACGTGAGAAAATCTTATGGAATTATGGTAAAGAAATGAGTCTGCCATGGACTAAGTAAAATTGAAATGATCACCAAAAGGGAATATACCCAAGGGCATATGGAGAGTAGGCCCAAGGGGCCACTATAATAGGACACTGTGAAAACAAAAAACCCACCTAGGGGTAGGGTTGAAAGAAAATATATAAGTAAAGAAACGACAGAGTTTGTAGATATGAGGAGTTGTTCGTGGAACCATTAAACTGGTATGGTTTAGGAAAGGATTGCTTAACGTCCTATCTGCCAAAGGATAAGTTTGAAGATAAATCAAAAATCATCGGGTCGTATTGAGAGAACTTTCTCCAAACGAGTATAGATTTTATTTGTAATTTTAATATTATTTATTTGAACCCCGACAAGGTAGGGTACGTTTTCGTGTAATGTAGAAACTCACTAATTCCATTCGAACATACAAGGGTTTAACTTGTGATTGTAGGATTTGCGGGGTAAGGAACTCGAGGAGGGACCAAGTTAAACCGTGTGAAATCAAGGAGTTCATTGGGAAGATGTCATGCACATAGAAAGGAGATACGTTTAGAGACCAAGCCAAAAGGGCTTAAATGTTGTAGCTAGTTAGTTCCTTTAGAGTCATGCACATAAACATGGTGGGGTACGTTTTCGTGTAATGTAAAAACTCACTAAGTTCATTCCAACTTACAAGGGTTTAACATGTGATTGCAGGATTTGCGGGGCAAGGAACTCGTAGAGGGACTAAGCTAGACTGTGTGGGATCAAGAGGTTCATTAGGAAGGTGTCATGCACATAGGAAGAGGATACCTTTAAAGACAAAGGGGCGAAAATTTTGTAACTAGTTAAGTCCGATGTTAAGACAATAAACTTGTATTTTAAAATTTATAAACTCGGTTGTTTATGTTTTTAATCAATAGGTGATATAGTCTGATTTTAAGAGTTAGTGAGTTCTAAGTATGTACAATTAACCTGATTTAGTTGTGATGCCCGTACTCAAATCCGGCGATTAGTTCAGGTAAGGGTGTTACAGAACTCAAATGATAAGGAAGCCTGCCACTTTTGGAGAATGGCGGAGAATAAAATAGATAGTGGTGGTGGATTGAAGGAAAGAATGCAAGGGTTATGAAATTGTGAAGTAAGTGATTGCATATGAGCGTAGTGTGAATGAAATTGAAATGATGGTTTCAATAAAATTAAATAAAGCAAGGATTAAAGAGAAGATTTTGTATGACTACGGTAGTGAAAGGTTATAGTAATTAGAGTAGTAAGAGAGCAAGTTTAAGGAAAAGTGAGAATTCATAGAACAAGTTTTGAGAAAGGAACATGATATACAAGGTAAAGGAATTTTAAAAATATGATAGTGTGAAAGAGGTTATCAAGAAAACATAAAGAAGATAAGATATTATGGTATTTATGGTTAAACAAATGAAGGAAATTTCAAGGAAGAAATTTTTATTAAGGAAGGGGGGAGAAATGTAACTCCCCTAAAACCACTATGCTATATAATTGAAGAACTATATTAGGAATATGCATCGTGGAATTTTTCAGTTAAAATAAGCGTGATATATTAGTATAGTAGGGAAGGGTATTGAATATCAGAGAAAGTTGAAATAAGTAGTATGTTATGATATATTAATTCAAGGTAGTCTAAATTATAAAGAAGTAAAAAAGTAAAGGGGTCAAATTATAAATAATCAAAACTGGAAGGGTTAAATTAAAAATTTGGAAAGGTTGAAGGACCAAAATTGCAATATGCCAAGAGTGGGAATGACTTGATAGTAAATATTATAAATATTTAGGGGCAAATGGTCATTTTGGAAGTGAGATAATTTTAATAAATTTACCAAAATGCCCTTAGATATGTGTATTTAATTTGAGCTACTGGATTTGCCTTATGACGAAGGAATTAATACGGGCCATTGGATTAAAGATAATTATATTTATTAATTCATGAAACGTTGGCACAATATGAGCCATTGGATCTTGACGAAAGGTGAAATCAATTTATGACCTTTGGATTGAAATTATAGTATTAGGATATTTTATTATCTTATTATTCTTATTAGTTAATATTTAAAGAAGGAAAATGGAGAATTTTTTCCATAATTCTCCACTTATACGTTCATAAAGAAAGGAAGAAAAGAAACTTTTCCTTTCATTCAGTTTGGTCCTTCCCCACTAAATACTACCTTTCCAACTCAAAACCTTTGGAATTTCCATGGAAGCCAAAGAGAAAAATTAGTGTTTAGACCTTGATGAGCTTGTTCATCATATTGGAATCAAGAAAATCAAAGATGGAATTGAAGGAAAGTTAAGAAAGTTTAAGAAATCAAGGTGACATAAGAAAAGAGAAGAAAATAATGAAAATATAATAGACAAAGGAATGGAAGTGACAAAAATGTGGAAGGAAGAGAAGAGAAGCCAAGGAAGTGAAATCTAGCTAAAGAGAGGTAAGTACTCTTATGAATTCTACTTGTTAAAGGATTAGATTGAAATATATGATGAAATAAATGTGGTGTATGTGAATTTAATTGAAAATAATATTAGTGTAAAGTATTACATAATGATTTTTATTTAAAAATTATAAGAATTAAAGTTAGAAAATGATATATTAAGTGACATGAAAAGTGGAAGTGTGAACAAGTTATTGTGTACATAATATGCAAGTTATTTTGGAAAAAAAAAACAGCAACAATGGTACAATTTTAAAACCTTACCAAAATTTGTATAGAGTCAATTAGAAAGAGAGCTTTATATGCTTTGAAAGCTCAATAAATCTAGGTTCGAGCTTGAGTAAAGGGCGTTACAAGTTTATATATTTTTCATACATTTAGAATTTAGTTTATCTACTTCTATTTTAAAAAATTTAGTCTATCTATTTTTGGATTTAGAAATGCAAGTTCAATTGTTAACATTGTTAAAAAGTTTTCGTCAAATTTAAATCCATTACTAGTGCATTATTTTGTGAAATGACTACCAAGTAAGTATTTTTTTTTTTTAAAATGCCACACTAATGATTTTTAACAAAAGAAGTTTAACGATATTAATAATAAAAACTTGAATTTTTAAAATTGAAAAGTAAAGAAACTATAATGCTAAAATAAAAATACAAAGACTAAATTTTAAATGTATGAAAATATAGAGATTTGAAGCATATTTGAATAAAAAATTATTAAATAGTCGTTCAACAAGTTCGAGTCATATGAATCAACCTTTCGGAATGAATTGATAGTCTGACATTTAGGTTTCATTATAATGCAAGTACTCTTAAAGCAGTGGCGAAATTAGGGGGGCTGGCAGGGCCCCGGCCCCCCATAAAATGAAAAATTTTTCATATGGCCCCTTTAAAATTTTTAAAATTTTAAATTAGTAAAAGTAAAATTATATTTTGAGCCACCTAAAAATTTTAAAATTTTGATTTAATCCTTTAAAAATTATAATGATTATAGTATATTAAAACGGTGAAATTACATCTTTCTATCATAAAAATTATAATTAAATTTTGCTCCCCTAAAAAATTTTTTGATTTCACCCCTATCTTAACGGTGATACAATGAATTTTTGTTTAGGGTCAGGATAAGTGTAAAAAATTTTAGGAGGCGAAACAAAAAAATTTATAATAATTTAAATTGAATTATTAATTTTTTAGAAGAAAAAATAGAATATTTTCTTTTAACAAAAAGACTAAAAAAGATTAAATTGAACTGTTTAAGTTTTTAGAGGAGTTAAAAGTGTAACTGGAACATTTAACCAATGGGAAGGCTCCAGTTACATTTTGACTTCTAATAGTAATTTGACTTCTTATTATTTTAAATTTAGTTTTCATAAACTTTGGGAAAATATATTTTATAAAAGTTTGAATCTAGCAGCTTTTTAAATTTAGTTGAAACAGAAAGATTCTATATTAATATAAAAAGAAAATATAACAACAAAATTCAAAATATTGCAGGAAGTAGATGTTGCATACCAAACCGTATTGCAAGCTTCCAAATAAAATTCATTAGCGAACTACGCACTGCAAGAAAGGTGAAATTTATATGTAAACTTACTATAATAAATAATAAAGAGGAAATTATTTTAAAACCAAAATAAAGTTAATTGTATAATAATAACTTTCAACATACCATCACTTGGACGCTGATGCTGCATTGTATTGCTCTCTAAATCTCTCCTTGACTCAACCTTGATTATTTTCTCACCTTCTAATTCTCTGTTTGATATCTTTATACCTGGAGTTACCCACATCACATTTTTCAACAATTATTATGCTATGTACATTATTGGTAATAATGAGGTAAAAGTATCATAGAGGTTTTTGTATAATGAGTTGAATTACATTTTACTCTCTACTCAGAAAATGAGCAAATTAGTCGAAGAGTAAATTAATCTTCAATTAAAATTTCATCTATTTCTATTATTAAAAATTGGTCTGATACATAAGAATAAAATACACATGACATGTCACATTTAATTGTCTAGCTATTTTGTCTATCTCACAAGTTTTTAAGGGTAGAATTTAATGAATTATTAATAGAAACAATTGACTAGTTTACTATTTAACCTAATATATGTGAACTAATCTGTTTTTTTATAAAAAAATAAAATACAATCAGATTCTTGTATTCATAATAAATTTAACCACTAATGAAAAAATATAACTAAAATAAAGAAATTATAAAGATAAAGTATCAAAACTTACAAGAGTCATAGATCCAACGTTTCCAGAAGACGAAACTCTTACTGCTCATGAATACCGATGGTTTATGGGCCAACAGCTTAATGGCGTAATTATTGTTTATATCTTCTGTAACCCCAAGTTTTGGATATGTTTTCACCAGACTTATCGCTAAATCTACAGTATTCAGTTCACCGGCACCAATCATAAACAATCCAAACCATTTGTTAATGTCTCAGCGATTATTAATTCTACTTGTTTATATTATACATAAAAATATGAACTCACCAAAAATGCCATCAGCGATGAGGGAATTGAGTAGTGTGGCACCGCTTCGATCTTCAGTTTCTGGATTCAGTATTTCCTTTGGTGTAATTTGGTAAAGATAACGAACCATATCTTTGGCACTGAACAACGAAGCCACAACCACTGGGATCGCTCCATACCGATTCTTCAGCGTCAGCAAGTTGCTGTTCTTCTCCACCATGTCCTCCACCATCTTCCGGGATTCATTGATGGTAGCAATGGAAAAAGCTGTCTCCCCCATGTCGTTTTTCATTTCCAGCTCCTCTCTTCCCATCATCTCCACCAATACCTTCACAATGTCCGTTCTTCCGGCCATAACCGCCACGTGAAGCGCCGTGTCATCTTTCAGTGTAATCTTTTCTCTCAGGGCATTAGGGTTTTCACGAAGGAACTCTTTTACTTCCTCCACTTCACCTTTTTCGATTTTCCGGTATAGCTTATCGTATTGGAAGACATTTGATTCCCCTGCATTGCAATATATATCGTATTTCTATTGTTTGCTATTATTATAATTATTGATTCGTTAAACATCACGCAAATCAGGTTTTGTTTTTTATGTGCCGAGTGACCATTGAATAGCGGCCCACCATTTTATCTTCGAATCTAGATAGAGTCTCTCGAATGATTGGATTAAACAGGCAAAATCAACGAACAGGGGACTTGAACCCAACTCTATTTATTATTATTCAAGTATCTTCATATACAAAGTTCTTCAATTGTCATAGTTTTACCTACATTTTTTCAGAGTTGGAGATAAAAATTTTAGGATATATTGCTATGTGCAAAGACACTAAAAGAGAACAAAATTAGATTTGTATGATGTTTTCAGCATGAACAATAATAAATATAAAACCATATATAGAGAATTTAATTACCTTGACGGAGCAAGCAGCCACTGCCTTGTGGCAGTGGGGCGGGAAACTTTTCAGCCAACCGATCCCACTGGTATTTGGCTGATTGGTTACCTCCGAATTTGGCAATAGTGTGAGCTCCGCATGAGATTTGTAAGGCATGCAATGCCTTGGCATTGTTTTTCACCCACAGATCGTATTGGTTTTTGTCACTTTGTGGTGGTTCCTTTTCTTCTCCACTCACTATGCCCCAAAGCCCCTGCGATTTCAAATAGCTTTCCAGACATTCCTTCCAATTCTCGTAGTTTTCTTCATTCAGTTTATCACTAACAATGCCTGTAAAAGCCATAGTTGCTTCAGTTTATTTGTTATATTGAAAGTTGCTGTGTTTGATTCAGTAAGTGGAATTATGCATAATTGTGCTTTTTTCATATATAAATAGAAAAGTAGATAGATATATCTGATTTTGTTAAAATAGGTACCTCCTGTTTATCTTCTTAGCTTTGTACTTTGTTCTTCAAAGTAGCATCTAACTTTGAGTTGAGAACAAGCAATGCTTAGCTTCTCTGCTGAAATTGAACTTATGCTACTTTAATCACAAAACAATAAAACGATAGAACTAAAAAAGATAAAGTAAAAATTAATTAATCAAACTTTAATATTCCAATTTTGAGTCCTACATATGGGTTCTCACTCCATATGTCCATATCTATTATGGTTTAAGTCCAAATATATTAGACTTGAGGGAGGAATTCCCTTACACTGACGTAAAGCTAAAATAGTTTGCAACCTTTCATATATTTTTGTACGATTAATATTTTAGCGGTTGGTATATTTTAATGAACCAATTAGGGGTGAGCAAAATTCGATTCAACTCGAAAAAATTGAAAAAAAATTCAAATTTCGAGTTAAACAAATCGAGTTATTCGAGTCAACTCGATTTTTTTTTTGAATTTCGAATTCGAATCGAGTTTAGTTTTCGAATTTAAATAACTCTAATAATTCAAATAAACTGAATATCAAACTATTATAATTTACATTATTACCCCAAACTCTTAAACCTCTTCACTTTCCCCCCAAAACTTTTACTCCCTCCCACCTTCCCCCTTAACTTTTGCTCCCCTCTCATCCCATCCCCTTCTACCCCAAACCCATTCCCCCCTCTTTTTTTTTTTTTAAATATTTCCCTCCCAAAATTTTACTACTTCCAATTATCCCCCCCCCCAATTTTACTCTCTCAACTTCCAAAACTTTTATTTTCCCCTAAATTTTTACTTCTCACCCTTTAACCCCAAATAAAAAAAATTAAAATCATCCAGATAAAATCCCTAAACCTAAATAACAATAATTTTATTAATATATACTATTTATATTATTAAATAGAATTTCATATTTTGTACTATTTATATTATTGAATTGTTTTATCATATTGAATCTTTATAAATTTTTGCTAAAATTGAATTATTAATGATGCCATAAAATATTTATGTTAAAATTTTATGTTGGTATCAATTTCACATTTTATCTTTAAGATGATTTTTATTAAAAAATCACATTTTTTACATTTAATATATTTTTTAATTTCAAAAATACATAGTGACAAGAATCAGAAGATAATTAAAGCAACTAAGCAAGCAAAGAAGTTAACTCGTATATAAAAGATTGATAAATAAATTATAATGAGATGAAAGTTAATGAAAAATTTGATTATGGTAGATGACACTGATTACAATAACCTAAATTTTTTTAATTTAACTCGAACAAGTATATTCGATTCGATTCGATTTGAATTCCATCTCACTCGACTCTATTAGAGAAAATTTTAAATCGAGTTAGGATGATAAAATATGATTCATCAACTCAATTAACTCGAAATATTTTCATTTGATTCGATCGAATACTCACCCCTAGAACCAACTGTTAAATATTAATATATACAATATTTTCAATCGATAGAGATATTGGGTTGGTTTGAAATTTACATGCATGACAAAAATATTATATAGAAAAATTTATTGATTGAATCATTAAAATATTAATCGTACATAAATATATGAAAGGATGTAAAACTAAAGTAGTTTTACATCGGCACAAGTTGATCCTTCTTTTCTAATTATAAGTCTATTTATTTGTGCATTATACTAAAAATGATTTTTCGTAACATTTAATGTCACAATAAAAAAATCATGAAAAGTATCTTTCTTTTTACCTTTCATGACGTTTTTGGACAAAAGTAAGAAAGTGTCACAGATGTAGCGTAAATAAAAGTCATGACGCTTAAAAAAGTCACGAAAAAGATATTTCTACTGTGACTTTTTTAAATTTAACAAAAAGTCCAAAAATGTCACAGAAAGTTTGTAATATGTTACTTTTTAAAGTGTCACGTTGAAAAATCAAAATAGTCACAAAATGATTACCTCTCTTGTGACGATTAAAAATGTCACGAAAAATTCAATCTAAAATGTAACAAATTGTTTGCTTATTTTGTGACATTTATAATGTGCCACAAAAAATGGAATACAAATGTCACAATTGTTGTGTATTTTATGTCCTTTAGAGAAGGCATCAGAAATACTTAGTTCAAACCTCTTTGTTTAAAAATGTCACAAAAAATTTGATCTAAAATGTCACGATTGCTTAGTTTGTGACATTTAGAAAGCGTCACAAAAAATGGATTAGAAATTAATGTTGTGTATTATGTGACATTTAGAAAGTGTCACAACTAATCAATTCAAAAACGTCACAATGGTTACTTTTATTTTTTGACTAAAAGGTAATGAAAGAATAAAATTGTCACAATCCAATCCTGATAAATATATTTCCTAAGCCCAAAATATTATTAATTCATTTAATTAATTAATTAGTTAATTAAATTATTTCCTCAACTTAGTTCAAATTTGTTAAAATCATGACGACCTTACCGTATTACAATCTATGAACAAATTAATCTAATTAACTTATTATCAAGAAACTATGATGACTTAATTAATTTAATTTCTACTTCAAACTTCAATTATTTAATTACAAATTAAATAATAATTCGAAGAAATTAATTTAATTCTCAAGTCATCTCTTGTTTATAGTGAGCAAATGTATTCGCTATGAATAGTAACATTCAACTGATAGGTCGGACGACCGACCCTTTGAGGTTTCAACTACAAACGTATGCAAAATAATTTAATAACCATTCAACAGTTCTATTCTGGTTTGCTGTGAAGTCGCAATATATATAACAAACTTATGATAATATAAGATCTTCTTATAGAAATATGATAATTTAGCCTCGTGCATCTATAGAGTTCTTATCCAAATACAAAACAAAATTTTAAGACTACAAGTTGCCCCGATGTCTACACATGTTACAAAACAAAAGGTGACATGTTCACGATAGACTTTGAATACTCTGGCTTAGTTTCTTTTTTTTTTTCCAATGAACAACAGCTTAGAATACCTGAAACAAAAGAGAGAAACATGGTAAGTTCATAAGGAACCTAAATTGCCCTATAGTTTGCAGCATTTGAAACATTACTGGCTTTAATTCAAAATGTTGAGCCTGAATGTGCGGCCTAACAAGTCCTAGATTCAAATCATCCAAGTTTAACACTACATGTTCTCCAATAGGTCTGTCTCTATCATCTACAATTCGAGGAATATCAACATCCCTTCCATTTGATGTAATGGCTCTTCTCTAACTTGATCGTAAATTCTTTCCATTTCTCGTAACTCATTTCTCCTTTGCCTTAAGGTTCTCTCAATCTCTGGATCAAACTGTATTCTCTAGAATATTTCTATGATTGCACTAGCAAAGATCTGAAGAAGAAAAATAAAAAAAAACTAATTAAACTAAACTAACAGAAATTAACAGATAATAACAAACCAATTTTTGACCAATATTGCCAATCCCGGCAACGGTGCCAAAAACTTGTTTGCGTCTAAATATGTAATGCAAATGTGCAAATGTACACGTCGATTCAAGTAATATAATGATGAGTGAGTGTCGTCTCCACAAGGATCGAAAATTTATTAGAATTGGTAATTATTAATGTAGATTTAACTAATGAAACTGTGCAAAAGAAATAGAGTATAAAGTGGTGTAGGGAATTAATAAATGAACCAATAATATTAATTATAACTGAAAAATAACAAAGAAATCTAAATGTCATGGCAATTCAAAAAGAACAAGTAGAGAGTATTTCTACTGTTGAATGATAAATGTTGGAATTACTTAAGGAATATTTTCATAACATGACAATGCCATGGCAAAATTTTGACTAAACTACTGCCCAAAGAGTTACTACTGCAGTCTACTTCTTTCGAGAGTTAAACTTTAGTTATTATTCGGAGTCTGTGTACATCTACAAGACTCGCGAATGATAACCACACTAATGTTCTTCACTTGTACAGATCACAACTTTTATGTCTAGAGTGTTGTGAATATTCATTCGAGTACTCGCCGGTATCAATCAATTAATAATTTGATGTATTTAATCCTTTAATGTTCAAATCCATATAAGAATATAACATGCAGTCAACTATGTCTAGAGATTGTATCCATGCATTCAAAATAAACAAGAATCGAATGAAACAATGATTTTAATCAGAATCATATCATGTCCATTACAAATAATTCAATATTCGCCCAAATAATTCCAACCCAAAGATAATTAGCTCATGGGTTGGGCAATAAAATCCAAAATTAAATCATTCATCAACATTCTTCAAGTTTTACGAATCACAGGAATTAAAACCAAGAAAATAGAACAAAGGCAGAACTATAAGAAGTTCTCTCTATACTTCACCTTCTTCTCAAGATTTTACGCAAAACCTAGGGCAGATTTCTCTTCCCCTTATCCGCGTCTGTGATCTTTTCTTTTTAGTTGCCACCCCCTTCTTCTCTTCTGAATTTTCCACACAGTTTCTCCACAGGATTCTATTGTAGAAAGAGTAACCGCTTTCTTCTTTTTCTTTTCTCCTTACAATCCGTGTGTGTTTTCTTCCCTTCTCTTTTGTCATTTTATGGGGTAGATACGTCCCTCTCAGCACACATATCTTACTCCTATTTTTTTAGGGTGATTTATCTGGTACACGTACAACTAGTTGAGAGTATTGTGGATTGAGTGTTGCGTCATCTTCTTGGAATTGCCATGGCATTTCTGTTGGCAATCTATCCCGCCATTTTTCATGGCAATGTTTCACCTCATTCGTTCTCATCTCCTCTTCCTCTTTTCCTTCTTTTTGTCTCTTTCATCCTACCTGTACCTACTACCAAAGACTACCAAACCTCTTTCCAACAACTAAAAGTAACATAAATTTACAGTTAAAACACAATCCAAGTATGGAATGCTCTAGTAATAAGTCTAAAATGCAAACATATTTTCTTAATTACAAGCAAATACTTCAGTTTAGAGGCCCAAAATATAACTCTTTTCAACAGTTATCATTAGGTAATGGTGTTTTCGACGATAGGGATTTGCCTAAACTCATCGTCATGATTTTTTCCCCTCATCACCTGGTACTTACCAACCGTCCTTTTCATCTTTTCTCCACATGGCGCCATAGTCCCAGACTAAGTCTTACACTATGTGGTATTCATTTCCCCATATGATCTCATAGTCCCAAACTAGGTCTTACACTATATGGTCTTCACTTGCCATGGCCATGGACTTCCATATCAGAACTCGTGTATATTGTCTTAACGGACTCACACGTAAGAAGACTCAACATCCAAACTCATGCTTGACCGACTCATTGTAACAGACTTCAACATCAGATGCATTTACATTTCCAGATATGCAACTTAGACTCATTATGCAAAGACAATTATGCTTCAAACACACTTGTGCATGCACATACTTTTCAGTAGAATAGAGACTTATCATTCAGCTCATGCTTTCTTACATATTCATCATTTTCATACTTCCTTTATATATCAGAGGCACATTGCTACTTAGGCATCACTCTCGAGCCCATCCAGAACAGATCTTTCACAGAGATAACATATCACACATGCATCATTCACATTTCCATTGCATAGAAAGCTATTTATCAGAGAAGAAATTAGAATATAAATAAACATGCAACAGATAAATAGAAACACTCAATGTGTTCATACGGAGTTCATGAAGTACTCACCTGAAACCTTCGAACAGTAGGTTATGCCTTTGGTTTTAATATCTTCCAACATATAGTAGCGATAACTGCTTATAAAAGAGAAGATTACTATTAAAAAACTTCTCAACTACCACTTTTTCCTTCATCTCAACCCAGATGACTGATGGGCGTCGAAACCACATAATATAATTTCCTATGCTCTAATTGAATAAAATAGTAGTATAGAGTAGTAGGGTTGATCCCAGAAGGACTGGGATTCTTAATTTTCCTGTTTATAGGACCAAATTCCTGAGTCTAGGCAGTTGTCGTGCCCGTGACCTTTACATGCAGAGCTGAAAACAAAATAAGAGGGAGTTTAGTTGATAAAGAAAAATAAGTATAAAATAAAATGAAATAATAACAAATTGATATTTGAGAAAATAAAATTAAGTAATGTAAATTAAGTTGGTAAATCAATGTGTGAATGCTTAGCCTTAGCCTCGATACACTCCAAACTCAAACTAATCCTTGAAAATGGATTTCCTTTCTCTTAATGATAAGTTGGTTAAACCAATCAAGTACATCCCAACCGCCAACTCTTCCTTGTGTAGTTGGTTCTGGTACGACCTACAAACCAACCCTTACCAATTATCTAACCATGTAATACATTTTCGGGATTTAAGATCTTGGCAACCTTATGATCTAGAAAAGCCTAACTCCAATTAACGACCTTGTAACACTCCAAATCTAGCCTAGATGTTATGGCCGAATCCACAAGTGTCACAGGGAAAGGCTTTGAAAATGAGTCAACACAACAGAGCCATTTAACATTTCAACCCATAGTTGCTTACTTCCCTTATTAAAGCATCATTTAGTTAATCATTTTGCCTTAAAACGTGAATTACAAAGGAAGCTTACGAAATCATTTTATTTCAAGAGTCCAATTTTTGTTTTTCAGAAAAACCTTTGTTTGCATAAAAGCCGTCGTTTTAAATAAAACATTTTACCAAAGCAATTAAATAGTTAAATAATCCAAAAATAACTAGTTAAAAACTAAACAGTCCAGAGAGTCCTAAAAATTACAAACTCTCGAAATAATTACCAAAACATAAATGAAACCATAAATTAACGACTTTTAAACAATTTTACGGAAATGTGGTCACTGCTGAGTCCCTACTACACCGATCCACCTAAGACTGTGGATTACCTGACAGAACAGACAAACAAATGTGAGTTTACGTAAACTCAGTGTGTAACCCAGCAGAATTAGACAAGTAAACATACAGAAACATTTTAAACAATAAGGTATAAATCGGGCTTATCCCATCTCAGATACAGTTACAGAACAGATGTACAGATCAGATAATAGATTCAGAATATGCAATGTCCTACCCCCATCCTCTCCACACCAACTCCGACCATCCCATCACACCATGGTGGGTTAAAAACACCCACCCATCCCTACACATCATATTGTGTCGTTACGGCACATATTAGATATAGTGCAGCCAAGCTACCAGATAATAGACGATGATCGCCCCACAGAACACTTCCTCCATCAATACAAACCCACCCCATATACATAAATAGAACAGATACAAAATACATACTAGACATGCTCAACATGCTATGTACAGATATCAGAATAAACAGATATGCATGGCATAATCAGACTCAGAACATATTACCAGTCTATCAGATCTACAGTTTTGGGGTTTGGTTAGCCCTTACCGACTCTACGGTAAGCCCACAGTCGATTGGGACGACCCGTACAACCCTCGGAGAAGTTCTAGAAATTTGGGCCCATATGCCTATGTGGCCCACACAGCCTGGCCCAAGAATCCACACGCCCGTGTGTCATGCCCGTATGGTCCCACATGCCCGTGTGGCCCACATGCCCAAATTGGCCTTGCTGTGTGGCCCACATGGCCATACTCAAGCCACCACACGGCCTACCACACGGGCGACCACACGCCTGTGTGGCATCAACAATGGCCATTTTCAGCTTTTGCCGAAACTCAGTGTTTCACGTTTCGGGTATACACTTGGTATCGTTACGATGCAAAAACAATCACGAGACCACCAAAACCCAAATTCTTAAATGCTTCCTACTATGATTTTGCAAGAGATAAGTCCCTTTCTTCACGATTCGCAGTTGATCAGAATAGAAATTTTTATGTCCAATGAACGGATACGAGAAAACAAGACACAGATTTTATCGATTATCTACTAAAATCTAACGTTGCCAAACCCAAACCATAGTTAATGGGGATACAAAATCTACTTACCAGCCGGCTAAAGAGTAGAAAATCGCCGATACACGATCCGAATCAAAGAATTGAAAGAGAGTTTAACGAAAAAGAAAAGAAAATACCGAAAGGGGAAAAGAGAGAGATTTTGACGTCAGAACCTTTTGGGGATTTTGGAGGTGAGAGAAAAAGAAAAAGAAATAAAATAAATTAAAAGGTATATCCCACAAATCCCCTAATTATCTCCACTAACCCACTACTCAGAATTCCAACCACAGTGAAACACTTGGTAGAACCAAGCAGAAATAAATACCCATGCCAGCGCAGGGATTCGAACACAGGATCCCTAACATACCAACATCTTTACCACTCGAACCAATAGGCTCATTCTGATATGAAATTACAGAAAATTAAATATAAGCCCACTGAACAGAGATAGGGCTTAATAAAATAACAAAATTTACTAAAGGTAAGGCTTGAACTTGGGACCTCTCACACACACCCAGAACACTCAACCAGTGAAACAGATGAACATTTACGTCAAAATTTTACAGAAGCAAACAAAAGAAATTTGGGGCGTTACAACTCTACCCCCTAAAAGAAATTTCGACCTCGAAATTTACCTGATCAGAATAGATGAGGATACTACTGACACATCGAGTCCTCAGGTTCCCACGTGGCCTCCTCAGCACCATGATTTTGCCCCAGAACCTTCACTAATGGGATAGACTTCCTCTTCAGAACCTTAATATCCGATCCAAAAGCTGAATCGGTTCCTCTTCAAACATCAAATTCGGTCTAACTTTGATCTCCTTAATAGAAACAACATGGAATGGATCGGACTGGTATCGTCTCAACATCGAGATGTGGAACACATCGTGGATACGGTCTAACTTTAGAGGTAGCTCCAACTGATAAGCGACCGGCGCCACTCACTTCAAAATCCGATACGGCCCTATAAACCTTGGGCTTAACTTGCCTTTATGGCCAAATCTCAAAACCTTCTTCCATGGTGAAACCTTAAGAAAGACGAAATCCCTCATAAAGTACTCAATATCTCGCCTCTTCAAATCTGCATAAGAATTCTGTCTGTCAGAAGCCGCCTTCAGACGATCCCGAATCAGTCTAATCTTATCCTTGGTCTTAGAAACCAACTCAAGACCCAAAACTTGACGTTTATCCAACTCAGTTCAACATAATGGGGTACGACACTTACGACCATATAAAGCCTCATAAGGTGCCATCTATATACTAGCCTGAAAACAATTATTGTAAGCGAACTCTGCTAACGGCAGATAATCCTCCCAACTAACTCAAAAATCAATCACACAACTCTGAAGCACATCCTCTAGTATCTAAATCACCCTCTCCGGTTGACCATCTGTCTAAGGGTGGAACGCAGTACTGAAGTCCAACCTCGAACCCAAAGCCTCATGCAACTTTTTTCAAAATCGAGATGTGAAGCAAGGATCTCTATCAGAAATAATCGACACCGGAACCCTATGCAGTCTAACTATCTCGGATATGTAGAGCTTCGCTAGATTCTGCAGAGCATAGTCTGTCTGAATCGAAATAAAGTGAGTAGACTTCGTCAATCGATCCACGATGACCAAAACAGAGTCTTTCTTAGTGGGTGTAAAGGAAACCCACTAACAAAGTCCATCGTTACTCGTTCCCATTTCCTTAAGGGAATCTTAAGGGGTTGTAGCAAACCCAAAGGCAACTGGTGCTCAGCCTTAACTTGCTGGCACGTCAAACAACAAGCAATAAAATCGGTAACCTCACGCTTCAAACTCGACCACAAGTACAGTTCATGGAGATCGTGATACATCTTATTACTGCCGAGATACATAGCATAAGGGCTACTATGCGCCTCCCTCAGAATCAACTGCCTCAAATCTGAATCATTCGGCACACAAATCCAACCTCGAAAGCATAGCACACTATCATTATTCAGCCTAAAATTAGAAGTAGCACCACTCTCAACCTGTCGGAACCGCACACGTAGAGTCTCATCCACTAACTGTTTACTTCGAATCTGATCAATCCAAGTCGGCTTAACCTACAACTCAGCCAACAGACTCCCATCGTCAAACATACTAAGGCGAGAAAACATCGCCCTCAAATCAGACATTGCTCTATGACTTAGAGCATCGGCCACCACATTGGCCTTACCACGATGGTACTCTATAGTGCAGTCATAATGTTTGAGCAGTTTAATCCAACGGCGCTACCTAAGGTTCAACTCCTTCTGAGTAAGGAGATACTTGAGGCTCTTGTGATCAGTGTAGATGATACACCTCTCACCAAACAGATAGTGCCTCCAGATTTTCAACGCAAAGACTATAGTAGCCAACTCGAGATTATGCGTCAGATAGTTTTCCTTATGTTTCTTAAGCTGCCCGAAAGCGTAAGCCACAACCTTACCATCCTGCATCAAAATGCATCCCAAACCGACGTGCGATGTATCACTGTAAACCACAAACTCCTTACTGGATTCAGGCTGTATCAGAACCGGAGCCTTAGTTAGAATAGACTTGAGCTTCATAAAGCTCTCTTGCTGTGAATCAGTCCAGACAAAAGGGACACCCTTACATAAAAGCTTAGTAAGAGGAGCTGCAATCAGAGAAAATCCCTCATCAAAGCGCCGATAATAACCTGCCAAACCTAGAAAACCGCGGATTTCAGACACGTTCTTAGGCTGTTTCCAATCCAGTATAACCTTAAACTTTCGAGGATCAACACGAATCCCCTCAACAGAAACCACGTGCCCTAGAAAGGTTACCTATCGCAACCAGAATTCACATTTTCTCAACTTAGCGTAGATCTGCTTCTGTCGGAGTATATAAAGCACCACTCTGAGATACCCATCATGCTCATCCTCAATTTTAGTGTATACTAGAATATCGTTGATGAAGACCATGATAAATTGATCTATATAAGGCTGAAATACTCGGTTCATCAGATCCATGAATGCAGTCGGAGCGTTCATCAAACCAAAAGGCATAACTAGGAACTAGAAATGTCCATAACGAGTACTAAACGCAGTCTTATGAACATCAGCTTCCTTAACCCTCAACTGATGATACCCAGATTGAAGATCAATCTTGGAGAGCACTGAAGCCCCTCGAAATCGATCAAATAGGTCGTTGATCCTCGAAAGTGGATACTTATTCTTAATGGTCAACTTATTCAACTGCCAATAATCTATGCACATCCTCATAGTCCAATCCTTCTTCTTAACAAACAGAACTGGCACTCCCCCTCTCTCGATTCCTGTTCTGATGCTCCACACGCTTAACATCCTCAGCGATCTTCGCCTTCACTATAGAACAGTAGACTCTCGTTCCCTCTGTGGAGCAACCAGTACACTCAGACTGTCTCTTAACCCATCCTCAAATTGAACACACCTCTCGTACTCAGACGGCATCATGGCTCGAGCCTAGTGGCTCAATCTTAGAAAGTCGGCCTCATACTCGGCCATAGATCTATCACCTTGCGTGAGATTCATGAACTCATGCCTACGAGCATCCACATAACTCTCTCTCACATACTTGTTCTGGAAAGTGGTCTTAAAGAAGTCCCAGATCAGACGATCAGGCTGAGTACCCTCCTCAACCATCAACAACCACTGATAAGCCACATCACGAAGCCAAGAGGCTGCATCCTTCAGTTTCTGCTCAGGAGTGCAGTCTAAATCATTCATAATCCATTCCGTGGCCTCCAACCAATATTCGGCCACACTAGGGGTGACTCCAATAACACACTTAAACAGCTCAGCTCCATTAGATCAGAGTCGTTCAGTTACCAACCCATGGCCCTAACTCCAGAATCGGTCCAGCGACCCTCTCCAATATCCTCAGCATGGCCTAGGACAGTGCGTCGTCCCCAACCGAGCAACTCTAAGACCCAGTCTCAGTAGCAGGCAAAACCGGTGTCTCATTCATATCTAAATTTGGCATACGACCTAGAGAAGAGGACTCAGCTCGAGTCCTTTACGACCTCTTCCACGGCCACAAGTACCACGTCCATGAATTCCACGAGCACGCATTATCTAATTCAAGTTTTATCTACATTAAAAATTTTATGCATCAATTTCAATATCTATTAGCAAGTATTTTATGCAAAATTTGTCAGAAGTTTCAAAGTATTTTTAGAGGTTTCAGTGTCTAACTACTCAGTATAGTTTCAGAAGTGCTAACTACAGTGTTTCCTAACAGTTCAATCTAAGTACTGAAATACTTACAGGATCAGCGCTGGAGACTCGGTGTACCACACATTTTTTCAAAAGTTTCAAGATATCCGAAAACCAATTCTTTAAAATATAATTATGGAACCCAAAATTCACAGCCCGAGTCTTGCAACATGACTCTGATACTGCTGAATGTAACACCCCAAACCAGACCTAGACGTTATGGCCAAATCCACAAATGTCACAGGGAATGGTTTTCAAAACGTAGTCAACACAACAAAGCCATTTAGCATTTCAACCCATAGTTGCTTACTTCCTTTATTAAAGTGTCATTTAGTTAATCATTTTGCCTTAAAACGTGAATTACAGCGGAAGCTTACGAAATCATTTTATTTCAAGAGTCCAGTTTTTGTTTTTCAGAAATACCTTTATTTGCATAAAAGCCGTGGTTTTAAATAAAACATTTTGCCAAAGCAATTAAGTAGTTAAATAATCTAAAAATAACTAGTTAAAAACCAAACAGTCCAGATAGTCCCAAAAATTACAAACTCTCGAAAAATTTCCAAAACATAAATGAAACCATAAATTAACGACTTTTAAATAATTTTACGAAAATGTTGTCACCGCTGAGTCCCTGCTGCACCAATCCGCCTAAGACTATGGATTACCTAACAAAATAGACAAACAGATGTGAGTTTACGTAAATGCAGTGTGTAACCCAGCAGAATTAGACAAGTAAACATACAGAAACATTTCAGACAATCAGGTACAGAATCAAGCTTATGCCTATCTCACATACAGTTACAGGAACAGATGTACAGGTCAGATAATAGATTCAGAATATGCAAAGTCCTACCCCCATCCTCTACACACCAACTCTGACCATCCCATCACACCATGTGGGGTTAAAACACCAACCCATCCCTACACACCATATTGTGTCGTTACGACACGTATCAAATATAGTATAGCCAAGTTGCCAGATAATAGGCGATGATTGCCCTATAGAAAACTTCCTCAGTCAATACAAAACCCACCGCACATACATAAACAGAATAGATACAGAATACATACCAAACATGCTCAACATGCTATATATAGATATCAGAATAAACAGATATGCATGGCATAATCAGACTCAGAACAAATTATCAATCTATCAAATCTACAGGTTTGGGGTTTAGTTAGCCCTTACCGACTCTACGGTAGGCCCATAGTCGATTACAGTCAAGATGGTACTTTCTATGTTGACACTATCAGAAGCCGATACGACTGCTAACTGTCTAAGGTTTTGTTCTAAAGCCGGTCCACAACCCAGTGGCCAATCTCGAACTGCTGACACTGCTCGTTTCTTAAACTTAGGGATTGGGTTTACAGATCCAATCCCCTTCTTTGCCTGAACGACATGTGATTCCATCACAAGACCTTATCAGTTGCTACCATCACAACATGTGGTTCTTAGTCCATATCATAGGGTTAAGATTACGATTACGATAGCGAATTTAACGATAATCTAAAGAGAACCCCTTACCATGAAATCCCGAAGAGATGGAGTTTAGAGACTAGCGATTTCCGGCTTTTAGATCTAGACGATCTACTTCGATTTCTGATGTGTCGCCCAAACACGTAAACACAAGAAACCAACAATCCATTAGCCTTTCGACTTTGTCTTCTAAAAATCGAAAGAGAAAAAGAATAGATCAGAAGAAATCGGCACCTACCTTTATAGAGAATTCGGCAACTCCTAGAAGATTTTGGCTTTTAGTGAAGAGATCGGCAAAGAAATCCCGAAAGAACAATGAACATTCGGCTTATAGGCACAGAATGGTGAAGCGAATTGAAATTCGGCTCTTTGATAAAGAAATAGTTGAGAAGAGAGGAGTAGAATAGAAGGAAAAGAAACAATCAAAACGGTAAAGAGAAAAGGGTTTTCGGCAGATTAGAGGTAGTTCGGCTTTAGCACAATAATTGAGAAAAGAGATTGAGAGAATAAAGATCTAAATGCCGAAATTGAAGAAGAGAATGGAAGAATAAAACCCTAGTGCCGAAAATAAAAGATATTCCCCCTTACTTAACCTAAATTTCGCAACTACCTCTCAAAAACTGAAAGTGCCCCTTTTGATAACTTAAAATGGATCAACTAATAAGGGAAATTTCGGCACCTCTATTGCATAACAAAATCGAATTCTCCCCCCTCCAAGAGATGGAAATTCGGCCACCACTGTTGATCAACAGATAACTCCTACTCTTTCTCCCTTATCTCTATCTACTCACACCTTTGAAAGAGGCTTAAATAACACCACCTCTTCCTTCCTTTATCTGCCAAGTAATCAGCATTTATCCACTTGAGTAAATCTTCCTATTTTTAAGCCTTATTGCCGTCCCTCTCTATCCATTTTAATGCCAAAAATTAAAAAATCTTAATTAAAATAATTGGGCTTCATGCGACTCGAACTTGAGCCTCCTCACCTGACGCCACCTCCCTGCTCTCTAAGTGGCACCACTTAGCCACTGGGCCACAAGCCTTTTTTGTATCTTAAAATACAAATAACATCTTTTAAGCCCTATCTTATCAGGCTTTCCACTAGAGTGTCCAAACAGAAAATTCAATTAAGGCATCGACCCAACCCTGAGCCCAGTCTGAACTCCTTAAACACCCTAATTAACACCTTAAGGATAACATCATATCACAACACATCAAATACAAAGCCCCATAAATTCAGGATGTTACAGTTCTACCCCCTTAAAGGAATTTCGGCCTCGAAATTACCTAATCAGAATAGATACGACTACTGCTGCCGCATTGCTTCCTCTGGTTCCCAAGTAGCCTCCTCAGAACTGTAATTTCGCCATAGAACCTTAACAACGGAACCGTCTTCCTTCGCAATACTTTGACATCACGATCCAGAATTTCCACTGGTTCCTCTTCAAAGGATAAATCGGGTCTTACTTCGATTTCTTCCACAGACACTACAAGAGATGGTTCCGAACGGTAAGGTCTTAGCATAGAGACATGGAATACATGATGAATCTGGCTTAGCTCAGAAGGTAACTCTAGCTGATAAGCTACCGGTCCCACTCGTTTCAACACCCGATAAGGTCTGATAAATCTGGGACTTAATTTACCTTTCCGTCCGAACCTCAGTACTTTCTTCCATGGCGGCACCTTGAAGAACACCTTGTCACCCACAGCAAATTCTATATCCTTACGCTTCAGATCAGCATAGGACTTTTGTCGGTCTGACGCTTCCTTTAATCGATCCCGAATTAACTCTACCTTCTCCTCTGTCTCGGTAACCAATTTCAAACCCAAAATTTGACGTTCCCCTAATTCCGTCCAACAGGTAGGTGTACGGCACCTCCGCCCGTACAATACTTCATAGAGCACCATCTGAATACTTGACTGGTAGCTATTGTTGTACGCAAACCCCGCCAACGGTAAGAACTCTTCCCAACTACCCCTGAAGTCAATGACACATCCTCTTAACATGTCCTCTAAGATTTGGATTACCCGCTTAGACTGTCCATCGGTCTGAGGATGAAACGCTGTACTAAAATCCAACTTCGTGCCCAACGCTTGATGCAATGCCTTCCAAAATCATGAAGTGAACCTAGGGTCCCTGTCCGATATGATTGATACTGGTACTCCAAGCAACCTCACTACCTCCGCTATGTAAAGCTTAGCCAACTTCTGCAAAAAGTAATTGACACATACTGGTATGAAATGAGCAAACTTCGTCAAGCGATCAACAATCACCCAGACCGAATCTTTCTTAGTAGGTGTGAGAGGTAGCCCACTAAAAAAGTCCATTGTGATCCTTTCCCACTTCCATTGTGGAATCTTCATCGGCTGCAACAACCCTGATGGTAACTGATGTTCCGCCTTTACTTGCTGACAGGTCAAACACTTACTCACAAATTCGGTTACCTCTCGTTTCAGGCCCGGCCACAAAAACTGTTCTCGCAAATCCCGATACATCTTACTCCCTCCAGGGTGCATAGCGTATGGACTACCATGCACTTCTTGCAAAATCGTACGCCTCAACTCAGGATCTTTTGGCATGCACACTCTTCCTTGAAAACATAATAGCCCTTCCTCATTCACACTAAATTCCGTTGATCCATCGCTTGACCCTACCTGAAACTTTCCCTTTAACAACTCATCGGTTCGCTGCTTCCCCTTAACCTGGCTGACCCAAGAGGGTTTCACTTGAAGTTCAGCTAATAAACTCCCATCATCATATAAACTAAGGTGAGCAAACATTGCTCTCAAGCCAGAGATTACTTTACGACTTAGGGCATCCGCCACCACGTTGGCTTTACCCGGATGGTACTCGATCGAGCAGTCATAATTCTTTAACAACTCGATCCACCTCCTTTGCCTTGGATTCAACTCCTTCTAGGTCAACAGGTATTTTAAGCTCTTATGATCGGTATAAATGACGGATTTCTCCCCATAAAGATAATGCCTCCAGATCTTCAAAGCGAAAACCACCACCGGCAATTCCAAATCATGGGTGGGATAATCAGACTCAGAACAAATTATCAGTCTATCAGATCTACAAGTTTGGGGTTTGGTTAGCCCTTACCGACCCTACGGTAGGCCCATAGTCGATTACAGTCAAGATGGTACTTTCTACGTTGACACTATCAGAAGCCGATACGACTGCTAACGGTCTAAGGTTTTGTTCTGAAGCCGGTCCACAATCCAGTGGCCAAACCTGAACTGCTGACACCGCTCGTTTCTTAAACTTAGGGATTGGGTTTACAGATCCAATCCCCTCCTTTGCCTGAACAACATGTGATTCCATCACAAGACCTTATCAGTTGCTACCATCACAACATGTGGTTGTTAATCCATATCATAGGATTAAGATTATGAGTACGATAGTGAATCTAACGATAATCTAAAGAGAACCCCTTACCTTAAAATCTCGAAGAGATGGAGTTTAGAGACTAGCGATTTTCGACTTTTAGATCTAGACGATCTACTTCAATTCTCGATGTGTCGTCCAACACGTAAACACAAGAAACCAACAATCCATTAGCCTTTCAGCTTTGTCTTTTAAAAATCGAAAGAGAAAAACAATAGATCAGAAGAAATCAGCACCTACCTTTACAGAGTATTCGGCAACTCCTAGAAGATTTCGGCTTTTAGTGAAGAGATCGGTAAAAAAATCCCGGAAGAATAATGAACATTCGTCTTATAGGCACAGAATGGAGAAGGAAATTGAACTTAAGGTTTCGGCTCTTGATAAAGAAATAGTTGAGAAGAGAGGAGTAGAATAAAAGGAAAAGAAACAATCAAAACGGTAAAGAGAAAAGGGTTTTCGACAGACTAGAGGTAGTTCGGCTTTAGCAGAATAATTGAGAAAAGAGATTGGGAGAATGAAGACCTAAATGCCAAAATTGAAGAAGAGAATGGAAGAATAAAACCCTAGTGCCGAAAATAGAAGATATTCCCCCTTACATAACCTAAATTTCGGCAACTACCTCTCAAAAACCGAAAGTGCCCCTTTTGATAACTTCAAATTGATCAACTAATAAGGGAAATTTTGGCACCCCTATTGCATAACAAAACCGATTTCTCCCCCCTCCAAGAGATGGCAATTTGGCCACCACTGTTGATCAACAGATAACTCCTACTCCTTCTCCCTTATCTATATCTACTCACACCTCCGAAAGAGGCTTAAATAACACCACATCTTCCTTCCTTTATCTACCATGTAATCAGTATTTATCTACTTGAGTAAATCTTCCTATTTTTAAGCCTTATTGCCGTCCCTATCTATCCATTTTAATGCCAAAAATTAACAAATCTTAATTAAAATAATTTGGCTTCATGCGACTCGAACTTGAGCCTCCTCAGCTGACGCCACCTCCCTGCTCTCTAAGTGGCGCCACTTAGCCACTGGGCCACAAGCCCTTTTTGTATCTTAAAACACAGATAACATCTTTTAAGCCCTATCTTATCAGGCTTTCCACTAGAGTGTCCAAACAGAAAATTCAATTAAGGCCTTGGCCCAACCCTGAGCCCAGTCTGAACCCCTTAAACACCCTAATTAACACCTTAAGCATAACATATCACAACACATCAAATGCAAAACCCCACAAATTCAGGATTCTAGAAATTTGGGCCTATATGCTCGTGCGGCTTTCATATGGGCCCACACGCCCAGGTTGGCCTTGCCCGTATGGCCTACACGGCCTAGCCCACTAATCCACACACCCGTGTGTCATGCCTGTGTGGTCTTACACACCTGTGTGGCCTACACGCCCAAATTGGCCTTACTCGTGTGGCCCATACAGCCACACTCAAGCCATCACACGATCCTGTGCTGCGCACGACCATGCATTTGTTGACCACACAGCTGTGTTCTTGCACACGGCCTACCACACGGGCGACCACACGCCAGTGTGGCATCGATAGTGGCCATTTTTAGCTATTGTCAAAACTCAGTGTTTCGCGTTTCAGGTACACACTTGCTATCGTTGCGATGCAAAAACAATCCTGAGACCACCAAAACCCAAATTATTAAATGCTTCCTACTATGATTCTGAGAGATATAAGTCCCCTTCTTTACTATTCACAGCTGATCAGAATAGAAATTTTTAAGTCCAACGAACAGATACGTGAAAACAGAACACAGATTTTATCGATTATCTACTAAAATCTAACGTTGCCAATCCCAAACCATAGTTAATGGGGATATAAAATCTACTTACCAGCCAAATAAAGAGTAGAAAACCGCCGAAACATGATCCGAATCAAAGAATTGAAAGAGAGTTTAATGAATAAGAAAAGAAAATACCAAAGAGAGAAAAAGAAAAGGAAATAAAATAAATTAAATGATATATCCCACAAATCCCCTAATTATCTCCACTAACCCACTACTCAGAATTCCAACCGCATTAAAACACTTGCACAGAATTGAGTAAAAATAAATACCCATGCTCGCGTAGGGATTTGAACACAGGACCCCCAACACACCAACATCCTTACCACTCGAACCAGCAGACTCATTCTGATATGGAATTATAGACAATTAAATATAAGCCCACTAAACAGAGATAGGGCTTAATTCTAGAAATAACAAAATTTAGTAAAGGTAAGGCTTGAACTTGGGACCTCTCACACACACACCCAGAACACTCAACCAGTGAAACAGATGCACATTTACGTCAAAATTTTATAGAAGCAATCATAAAAAATTTGGGGCCTTACAGGCCTCAACTGCGTAGGTCATTTAAATCTGATAAATATCTCCGAAACCCAACAAGTTTTTTCCCATTAGACATGCCATTCTTTTTTTTTTGTAGAAACTCGAATACGGTAGAAAATCGACTCGGTTTCCCAACTGTACGCCCAAACACTCCATCCCAACGTGTACTTTGAGCTGAAATTGAATCAACCTTAAGGGACGAATGTGACTATCCCATATACCGGGGAGATAATGAATATCGTATTGAAAAGTTTTGGTGCGGGTTCATATCTTACAATTTTCAATAGGAATGATGACCGGTCTAAGGCTAAATAAGATTTATTTGAGCATGAAATTAATCATACTTGATAGGCATTTAAAAAGGTTGGATTATAATGGAAAATAATAGGTTAAGAAAGGTGAAAGGTCTTAAAAAGAAATTGAACCAAAAATAAGAAAAATGAATGAAATGGCAAAGTGGTTTTGTCAATTTGCAAACGTGGGAAAAAAAATTGCTTTCCATTTAACTTCAAGTGTGTCTTTTCCAAGCCACCAATATAAGGTGTTCATACATTCATATGTCAAATTTAGCATGATTAAACCTAAGAATATGCCTAATCAACCAACTAAAGTCAAATTTTTTTTTCTATTCATAGAACTTGACAAATTCACAATCTAACTTTTTTAATCAACTACCAACTTTGTAATTTTTCCAATTTGACCCATTTCTTTTCTTTTTGTTCCAATTCAATCCATTTTGCTTGATTTTGAATTTTGCCACTCCAATTTCGTCCCTGACAAAATTAAAACAAGAAACACAAGCTTAGTAGCATTCTATTCAAAGTTTAACCACAAATAAGTACATTAAACATACGAATTTAGCTCGCTATCAAATGCCCCTACTTAGTCGATGCTTATCCTCAAGCATGCTGTGCATTTCCATATTAAAAAGCATTCGACAATTTTGTTTTTTCGAAATCAAGTCTCCTTTCATAACCAAGCATAAATCAATCAATTTAGATGAAACAAGAATAAGCAACTGGTAGTTTTAACCAATAAGTGTTTTATAAAATTTCTAGCATTATGCAAAATTCAACTTCTTCACTAAATTAAAGTTTAATCAAACTTGCAACACAATCGTACTCAATCAAAATTTTCCACAAGTTTGAGACGTAGTCAAATCTTTTTATGCAAAATGAGATGACAACCCAAGCACCTCACTTTGGTTACTCAATTTGACACATCTCCAATCAATTTATTTCTCCTTACTTAAGGCATCTCAGTTAGCAAACTACTACAAGTTTCGGTTCGTCACTCAAATCTTTTTACACGAAATGAGATGACAACCCAAGCACATCACCTCGATTACTCAAATTGATCATATTTCGAACTCTTCACTCATAACTAAGCCATTTACGAAGTGTTTTTTTTTTTAGAAAATCAAAATTGCTTTATTGAGACTGAGTACTTTTATTAGGCAAGTTTAAAGAGCCAAAATTTTTTATGAAATGTTGACTTAGCCATAATACTTTTCCATCAAAGCAAGCAATAAGAAATCATTCATGAATTACCCAATTATTTAAATAAACTAAGCATAGGAATTGGAGATTCATTTTTTAAACAAATTAAGGAATAATCTTAGTATACAAATTTACACACGCAAAGAAGAAATAGTATGGCATGTAAATCCCCCTACTTAGCCAACATTTCCCTCAATATGCAATTTAAAAGAATAACAAAAGAGAAGGGTAAAGTGTACTCCCCATGTATGTTTAATTCAGCAGAGGGTGGTGGAAATGAAGGCTTTGCAATATAACAAGGATATTTGAGATTTGAGCCTCCATCATTATTCCTAGAAAGCAACACATTAAAATAGATTAAATAATAATTGTCGAAACCATTTTTTCTATTTGGAAAAGGGGATCGATTGGAAAAATGAAAATGGAGTCGCCACCGACCTTTTTTCGAGGTGTGATCGGACCACCTTGAAATTGAAAACTTTAATAAAACTTTGGTTTATTAAAAACATATTTTGGTCTACAAAAACTCGAGAAAATAGGTTCGGGAGTCGGTTACGTACGAAGAAGGGTTAGCACCCTCGTAGCGTCCAAAATCAGTACCTAATTGATTATTTAATGCCTAAATGTCGAAAATTTGAAAAGATTCTAGATTACGATCCATTTACTTAAAATTTGAACGGAATCATATTGAATGCCAAAACCCTCTTATTTCGAAGAAATAAAATGTCATATTCAGTGAGTTAGGGTACAACAATTTATATTCTCAAAACTGAACTATTTTCTTGATTTTTAAAACCCGTGTAATAAAGTTTGAAAAGGGTATTCGGTTATTTGGGCTTTATGAAAAATTAGAACCCAGTAAGTTAGGGCATAATTTCTCAAAATTCCCGAATACGGAATATTGCCTTCTTTTTTTTTGAAATTCTTATCTCAAGATGATAAAACGTCACATCCAGTGAGTTAGGACGCAACGTCTTAAATCCCCGAGAATAAGTTTTTTTATTTAAAATTTTTAGGCATTTTGAATTAAATAAAAAGGGTGCTTGGTTGTTTAGATTTAATGAGAAGAATCGGAACCCAATGAGTTAGGGCACGATTTTCTCAAAGCTTCCAAACATGAGCATTGCCTTATTTTTACTAAGTAATTACAAAAACCGGCTCAATATATATATTTATTTAGTAAGTTTGGAACAAGAATGAAACGAACAATATCAATTAAAATGTTTAAATTTGAATCACGATGCGATAATGTAAAAAAAAAAAAAGAAAGCAAAGTTACAAACATGGAATAATATACGTGGATAAGATATTATACAAATAAATAGCCATAATATGAAATTTGAAAAGAACGAATTTGGGTACAATAGCAAGCATATTAATACAACTAATATATAGCAAACAAATAAACAACTAACATATATAAAATAGTATGCGTTAATTTAAATAATACATATGTAATAAAAACTTGATATAAAATAATGTATATAAAAATAATAATGACATATGAAAGTGTTTGGAATAAATAAATATATAATTTAAAATGGGTCTTTTAAAGAGACAAATTATATACATAAACAAATTTAAAAGAATATATATATGTATATATACGTAAAAATTTAAAAGAAAATATTTACATAAAATAATACGAAATCAATAATATATATACATAAAATATGATAATTTTAATACAAATTATATATATGTATGTATAAATTAATAATATATAAGTGTATTTAAATTGAATATTATACAAATCATTGAAACAAAGAAACATGTAAAAAGAACATTTTGGAATTAAATATTTATGTAATAAGTTGAAGTATATACAAATGAAAATATAAAACCAATTAAAACATTATAAATCAATAAAATATGTAACACCCCAAACCCGGCCTAGAGGTTATGACCGGATCTGGCGTGTCACATAAAAGGTTGTTTAAAAACTGCACGTTTGTTAAAAATTTCGAGTTTAAATATTTATTCGCTGGTAATCCTTTATTTAAAATTTTAGAAAACGATTATTAAGGGTTTAAGAAAATCCTGTATCACACATTGAATAATAATAGGCAGTAATCAAATTAAAAGCTAAACCAAAGAAAATACCAAAATTAAAGTAATAGTCGCCTTATTACAAAATAAAATCCTAAATTAAAATAAGTTAAAATTAAAACGGAGTTTATGAAAGAAGTAATCGTAACGCATGGCCACCTCGAGTCCGCCCCGGCTCCAAAATGCGCGATCTATGAATTACCTGCAAAAAATTAAGCAGAAGGGGTGATTCAAGAAGACTCAGTGTGCAATCACTCCACACCAACCATAGCTGGGCCTGAGCCCATTCAAATACCAACTGGGCCTTAGCCCTTACAAATCACTTTGGGCAAAGCCCATACAAAATCAGACTGAGCCTTGGCCCATTTAGCAGAGAATAGCAAATAATCAGATATCAATGCAATGTGATGCAAAACCCACCCCAACCTAGATTTCCATCCGCTGCACACCTCCCGTACCAGCCAATCACCATTGGAGATTTCTACAATCAACCCTCACCGCTTCACACCATTGATGGCAGTCATGCTGCTCATCGTCAGAATCGTGACAGAGTCACCAGAACAAATCATGGCAGAGCCACTACAACAGATCGTGGCAGAGCCACTACAACACTTCCCCTTTCATCATATCCCAAGCCCATACAACATGTCGTGACATAATAATTTGTGTATGCAGTATGACATGTATGCACATCATATATCAAATATAACATATAAAACGGATTACCATCATAATCAGAATAACAAATACAACATAATCAAGCTAATCAACCTCTGAGGGTATAACAGTAATTTACCTTTCAGGGGTATTTTCGTAATTTACCTATCGAGGGTATTTCAGTAATTTTGCGCCTACAGTGGCCTTTCCGAAGGCCTAATGTCGCCTCGAGCGACTCAACTACCATTCCCGGTCGTTACCGGACTATTGGGCCTAAAACTCGATTTCGGCCCATTTAGGCCCACACGCTCGTGTGGCCCACCTAACACAAATCTAGCCACATATATAAGATTCTCCTAGTCTAGTTCACTATATACTAAACAATCATACAATTTACTCATATGGGCCCACGGGCCCATTGGGCCCACTTCAGCCCATCGCGGCCCAAGCAGCCTCAACCCACAAGAATACTAATAGTGGCCTCAACTATCGTGTTGAAGCCCCACACGTGCACTCGCACGCTCGTGTGGCTACTATTGTCATGACCGGCACTTCAGCATTTGTCACTCTACAACTAGAGTAGAGAGAGTTACACACCTGATAGGAATCTGGTGCTAATCCGCGCTCCGACCACTCCTGTGCCCAAACGCCCTCCAAGGTGCATTCATCCTCCTCCTAGACTGCTATATATATAGCTAGCTTCTTACCTTCCTTCTTTGTATCTTTCCGATGTGGGATCCTTCAATTAGCAGAGTTTAAATCCAACTCAAACTCTTCCCGTCCAGACCGCAAAATAAATACTCCCTTACTTCTCATGAGATTCGAACCCAGGCTCCCTTGCAACATAATCCACGCTACTAACCACTTGGACACAAGCTCCTCTTGTGTCTAAAACCATGCACAACTAAATATAAATCTAATGCCAAATTCTAAAGTCCATTTAAAAAGAAAACCAAAATGCAAGAGCCAAGACTTGAACCTTGGACCTCCTTCCTTGTGGCGTCATCCCTTGTCTCTTATGTGGCGTCACTTTGCCACTACACCACACACTCCACTTGTGTCATTTCTCTCCACATTTTATTCTTAAAGCCTACCTACCAACTCCCAGGGATTTTTCCACCTAAAACCAAATTTTCCCTAAAGCCAAAGTTTGATCCCGAGACTTCATAGAAGCCCTCTAACCTTCCAAAATCACTTACCTAATAGGTCCAACTTGCATTTAAGCCGAACTCTTGTTCTCCAAAAATTTAAACACTACTACGCTCAAGGCCCATTGGGCCCAATTCTACTAGGCCCAATTTCGGGATGTTACAAAATAACTCAAAAATAATATATTTAAACAACTTATAACTTAATATCATAAAAAGGTTACTAAGATTATAAATAAAAGACTAAGAAAATATCCAATCGAAATAAAAATGAAATTAAACAACTATTTTATAAATAAATAAAATGATTTAACAAAGGCAAGGACCAAGCTAAAATGCGCATAAATGACCAGGGATTAAATTAGCAAATATCCCAATGACCAAAACACAACGTATGGATTGGACCAAACGGGAATGGTGCACAATTAACAGAGATCGATTAAAAAATAAAGAAAATGAATAACAGGTCTAATAAAATAGTAGCACAAACAACAAGGACTAAACGCGCAAATTATCCATTACCGCGAAAACACGCGGATCCTATGGATATTAGATCGGGTCGGATCGGGGTGTTTTACATGGCGTCGTTTTGAGGCCACTTCATCAGGCTTCAAATGACATCGTTTCACACAATTTAAAAAGGAATAAAACCTAAAAAACTAATCAGAAATTTGACCCCCTTTTTCTTTTGAAACCAAGATACCCTAACCCCTGCTTTAAAAAAGAAATCAAAACCTCCTAATTCTCTCCTTAATTCGCCGCCTCAAAAACAAATGTTGATGACCATCCGACTACCCTACACTTCAGAAATCAGCGACGACGGCGGATGGAAACCGAGTATAGCCCTTTTCTGCGTTTATCCCCGAAAACATTTCACTCCTAAATCCCCATTCCGGCTTTGATTTCGACGAAGCAGGTAGGGATCCGATGATAGCAATAAATAAGTAAGCACCCTTTCCTTTATTTTTTCGCATGTAATAGATTAGAAAATAAAATAAAATCAATCCAGTCAAAATAATAGAATCAGAAATTTTCAAGAAACTAAAATAGAAAATCACCTTTTTTTGGTTTTTCTCTTGTATTTAGTATATATCCATTCGTAAATACCAAAAATGGATCCCCCTTTACAAATATTTGCTTCAGTTTTTATAACTGAATTCAAAAATTAAAATAAAAATCAAAATACAATTCTTTTTTCCTTGCTGCACTGCTGGTTTGTTGTTTTCGCAGGTACGGAGGCATGCGTGGCTGTACGGAGGCCATACGCGCGGACGTGGCAAGTGCGTGGGGGGAGAACTGCTTGCGGCGCTGCTGTAGGGCTAAGTCTTAGGGTTTCAAATTCTGAAACCAAAATTCGGGCCAATTGGGATTTTAATTTGTATTTGGGTTTGAAATTTGTAATGGACTGGACATTATTAATTTATTTATTTTAATTTTGGTTATGGTATGGGCTCGGGCAGATTAGGCCTGCTACAGCTGCCCTTCTTTACTCATTGTCGTGTAATGGGAATGGAGCAAAGACTTATAAGAAGGGTCAGTTCTACCTGATTTTACCGAATCTTGACTTTTTGGCGCCTCATTCCATCCTACTGTGTCTGGGAATTAATGTCTCAACTTGTTCCAATTAAAATTTCAGGGAGAAGAGATTTGTAGCTTTGATGTACTCCACTGGAATTTCATAAAATGTGGCTCTAAAGTGATTTCAGGGAAAATAGATTTGTAGCTTCAATCTTTTCCACTGGAACTTCAAGGAGATAAGAATTCAGGGAGAAGAGATTCATAGTTTCAACCTTCTCTACTAAAACTTCAAGGAAATAAGGATTGATCCTCAATATAATCTCAAGGAGGCGGGATTTGTAATTTCAACCTACTCCGCTGGAACTTCGAGGAAATAAGAATTCAGGGAGAAGAGATTCGTAGTTTCAATCTTCTCTACTGAAACTTCAAGGAAATAAGGATTGATCCTGTAACAGACCAATTTTGACCCTAATCGGAACGGTGGTTTCGGAACCACGAATCCGAGCCTGAAAGTTACACATATATATATATATATATATATATATATATTTTTATATTATGTTTTGTGTCTGTTATGTGTGATTTAGTAAGTGTGAAAAAAAAAATTTCGTGGAAAATCTTAGCCTTCTAAGTGTTTAAATTGCTAATGGTCTAAATTGCAAGAAGAACCAAGTTAGTGGGCATTAATAAAAAGGGGAGCTAAGTACATTGTCCATTAAACATGGGGATTTGCATGTCAAATTCCCCATTTTTAAACAAGGTGGACGGCAAGCATGCATATATGTTCTTTTTTATTTTTGTATGGTATTTAGGCATTATTATATTAAAGCATGCTAGGAATATATGCTTTTTAATTATATATGTAAATTGATTTTAGTAATATTATAAGAAACACATGTTATAATTTATGTTAGAAATAAAAATAAAAAGAATAATCCTCTCCTCCTTCATTATTCTTGCCCGATTTCTACTTGAAGAAAAGAGAAGAATTTCATCTTCCCCATTCGGCCTTGCATGCTCTAGATTAGGTAAGGATTGAACTAGATATGGCTTAAGTTTTTGATCATTTTCTTTCTTTTGAAACAAGCAAAATTTGCTAGTGTTGGTAAGATGAGGTTCGGCCATTCCCTTATCATGAAATTAACCTTATAAGATTGTTATATATGATGTTTAATTATTGGGTGGACTAAGTTTAAGACTTAATTACTTGAGGTAAATTAGTGCAAGGGATAAATTTGATGGAAGGAAGAGTTATAGAGAATTCTAGGAACCTAAGGGCCATTCGGCCATGGAGAAGAGATCCAAATAGGTTGAAAATTTTATTGTGGTGTTCCATAGGTTAAATTGGATTAGTTAAATGCTTGAATTAGGTGGTTATTAGCTTGTTACTTGGTTGTATGTTGAAGAAAATACATGAGTATAGAATTGGCATATTCGGCTATAAGTGAAAATGAAATTGAGCTAATGTATTTGATTATGTATGTGTAATTTTATAAAGTTAAGGTAAGGCTATAGATAAAAAGGTAAGTTGTAAGTTAAAACACATTAAGGAAAATTACTACCAAAAGTGTTCTCTAATAATTTGAATGCACTTGAACAAAGTAGAGGATGAATGCCGAATGTAAATGCTTGTATCTTGGAATTATGTATTTTGTGATTTTGCTTTTGAATTGAATGGAAGTGTAGTTTAATTGATTTAAGTTGAACCAAATTAGATCGGGAACAAAAAGAGAAAGATCAAGACCGGGGAAAAACAAAGATTATCGAGTAGCCGATTTGCACGGCTTATCGACAACCAAGGTAAGTCCTAAAACTAAATTATATTGAAGAATTAATTATGAGCCTATTATACGATATAGTTTGATAAGTCTTGAGTAGGTATTCATGCCATAGCCGAATGTACATAAGTCTCTTAGAATGATTTTGAGTAGTTGATGCAAATAAACCAAAGTACTTCCATTACGTGATACTGTTTAAAATGATATTAGAAACGATTGAATTCTTAAATGTGTTTGGGCTTTAAAGCCTAGCGTGCCTAGTGCGGTGATATAATTCGGGCTATTACGCCCAGCGTGCCTCGTGCTTGTTACTTATCGGGCTATTACGCCTAGCAGGCCTTGTGCCGGTGTTATTGATCGGGCGATTGTGCCTAGCAGGCCTTGTGCCGGTGTTATTTATCGGGCTTTGGTGCCTAGCAGGCTAAATGCCGGTGTATTACTTCACAGACTAGAAACCGAACTGAGTTCAAGGTAAGTTATGGCAAAATTTGTCGAATTAACGGCTCAGGTGAGTACGTAAAGTTGGAATGAGCTTCATAATTAATTAAGACAAGGTAAATTAGCAAGTTAAGGACCTATCGCCAATGGTACGTATTCTTGGTACAATGATGAAAAATGTGGTATAGAGGTTTTGTTCATTTAAATATATGAGTGCTGTATCTACGTTTACATGATAGCACCTTAATAGGGAACATGAGTGCAAGCTCACTAATTGAATAGTAAAAATTTTTCTTATTGTTGAGAATTGTGGATCATATTATGTTTGTAGTTTGGACTTACTAAGCTAGTAAGCTTATCGTGTGAAATGTCTTCTTTGTTTTGTAGATTAGTAGCAAGTTCATCGGGATTGCTCGGAAAGCCACTCACACTATCAGTCTACAATTTGGGTACCCTTCCAATTTGGTTTTTAAACAAAGGCATGTATAGGAAGACTTAGTCCTTGTTTGGTGAACTCTTGAGGCACTTGTATTAAATAGCCATGCGAATATGGCTAAAATTTTTAGTTAAGAATGCTATTGTGTTTTGTTTGTACGATGAATTTTTATGGCTAGGTTTATGCATTCTTAATCGGAGTTAAAACGTTTTTATTAAGGAAATGTGATCCATGAAATAGATTCTTGAGTTAGGGGTTATGTATGTTTGATTAGAATTTAGTATCTTATAAATTACAATAAAACAGCATGCAGTAATAACAATGATGTGACTTAGAAAAATCACCAAAAATAGGGTGCATTGAATTAGAAGGTGAATAAGATGTGATATCAAACCTTATGGTGTCTATTTTTACATGAAACAATCAGAGTAGGCGAAAGATTTATATTTTATGAGAAAATCAAGTTTTAGTGAGACCTGTCCTGACTGAATTCGTGAGTCACTGTTCTGTTTTGTAAAAATTGTTAAAAATTGTACAAAAATAATTAGGAAGTATGGTTTATATGTGTAAAATCCTTATTGAGTCTATTTTTCATTTTTATAAACTAGAACAGCATATGAAATTTGTGCAATGAGATAACCACATTTTTGTAGAGATAGGTCAGAATTGTCGGACAGTGTAATAAGGGTAACTTTGATGAATAAACTGTACTAATTGGCCATATGAAAAATTCTGGAAAAATTATGGTAAATAGTTATATGAGTCTAGTTTCAAGGAAAATTTACGGATCTAAATTTCGAGTTTTGTAACTCGAGTTATGGCCGATTTAGTCTGCATGACGCAGTTGGACAGCTTTAAAAATATTACTCCCCGAGTTAATGGTTATGTCTAGTAATGCCACACTCTCGATTCCATCAAGGGTTTCGAGTAAGGGGTGTTACATTTGATTGGTATCAGAGCATACGGTTTAGTCGATTCTAGGACTACCGTAGCGCGTGTGAGTCTAGCTATACATGCCTTTATTATATGTTGATAGTGTGGTGACTTCTGACAGCCTAAACTTTGTTTTATATAGTAAATGCACACTGATCCTGAAAGAGCCGTAGCTGATGATGGAGAGAGTGTAGCGCCTGACCGTGCCCACGGATCAGCGCCAATAGACTCTCGACTGTTTCGGGTAGCCACGAAGGAGAGACCAAACAAGCTTTTATCGATGATGAATGAATGGTTCGCCCAATTCATTCAAAATAACCGGGCTGTACCCCAACCTCCACCCCCGAATAATCCATCCTCGAATCTCCCAGCTCCCCCGATGATAGATCCGATGAGATCTAGTAGGCCCCCAATCGATAAAATCCGAAAATTCGGTAGAAGATTTTAAAGCTAATGATGATGATGATCTTTGAGAGAGCCGAAATGTGGTGGATAACACTATTCGGTACTTGATGAGTCGTCTTGTACTCGGATGAATGCTTGAAGTGTGCTATATCTTTTTTGCGGACGCCAGCTGCATATCACAGTGGAATACACTAGTATCGGTGGTTCCGAAAGAAAAAGTGACGTGGGACTTCTTCCGAATGAATTTCGTAAGAAGTACATCATCACCAAAGATTTATTGATCAAAAGCGAAAGGAGTTCTGGAGTGAAAACAGGGACGAATGATCGTAACGGAATATGAAAGAAAATTTGTCGCTCAGCAGATATGCTAGAGAGTGTGTTTCCACCAAGCGATTATGTGTAAAAGATTTGAAGATGGTTTGAATGAAGATATAAGGATGTTTGTTGGCATTCTTGAAATTCAAGAGTTTGTGACCTTAGTAGAGAGAGCTTGCAAAGCCGAAGAGCTCGGGAAGGAGAAAAAAAGGTGAGAGAGAAGCTAGAGACTTTCGTAAAAGATCTTGGGTAAAGTCTTTCATTCCACGAGCAAGAAGCCCAGAGATGACTACGATCGACGTAAAGTCGCTCTGAGATCAGCCTAGACAAGATCGACCTCCTATGAGCTCCCGAGCTACCTCGATAGCTTGATGTTGGTAACATTCCACAAAATAGAGTCGAATGCAAGTCTGTGGGAAATGGCACTCGGGAGTTGTAGATTCCGTGATCGGTCTTGCTATAAATGTGGGTCGTCGGATCATTTTATCGAGAGAGTGTCAGAAGTTAGGTGAAAGCGAATGCAATCGAGAACACTACACCGAGCAAAGTGCCAATGCGAGGTAGACCACCCGCACATTCGGGCAATGTAGGTGGTAGTCGAGAAGGAACAAAGAACACTACAGATCGATCCGAGGCTAGAGCTCCGGCTAGAGCTTATCTTTGCCACGAGCAGAGAGGATGCTTCCTCCCGACGTCATTACCGGTACTTTCACTCTTTATGATACTACCGTGATTGCACTAATTGATCCCTGGTTCGACTCATTCTTATATGTGTGAAAATTTAAAATTTGGCAAGACTCGCTAGTCGAGTCTCACCGAGTTTGTGATTCGAGTGTCCAACCCTTTGGGTAGATGTGTGCTTGTTAATAAAGTGTGTAGAAGTTGCCCGTTGATGATTCGAGATTATTGCTTCCCGGTGATTTAATGTTGTTGCCCTTTGACGAATTCGATATCATCCAGGTATGGATTGGTTAACTTTACATGAGGCAAGAGTGGATTGTAAAAGAAAGCTTATTGACTTGAAATGTCGGAACGGTGAAACGATCGTAATTAAATCTTGTGACATAAATGGGTTGCCTACAGTAATATCTTCAATGGTAGCCCAAAATATATGAGAGAAAAGGTGTGAAGCTTATTTGGCTTATGTAATCGGGAAATAAAATGTCCAGAAAAACAAATGGAATCGGTGATTGGTTGTATGTGAATACACCGATGTGTTTCTGAAGAGCTACAGGGCTTACCCCCAAGACGAGAGATTGAGTTCGGCATTGAGTTAGTGCGGATGCGACTCCAATTTGGTAGCTCCGCATCGAATGGCGCTACGGAATTAAAAAGAATTGAAAGCGCGATTGCAAGAGTTGTGAGATAGGGGTTTCATGACGACCGAGTTTTTCCCGTGTAAGTGCACGATCTTATTTGTGAAAAAGAAAGATGGGACAATGCGAATGTGTATCGACTACCGGCAACTAAATAAGGTAACTATAAAGAATAAATACCCGTTACCTCGGATTGATGATTTATTTGATCAGTTAAAAGGGGCTTCGGTGTTTTCGAAGATAGATTTGAGGTCGGGTTATTATCAGTTGCGAGTTAGAGATTCAGATGTGCCAAAGACTGCATTCCGAACGAGGTACGGACATTATGAGTTTTT
Source organism: Gossypium bickii (assembly GCA_025503065.1). Lineage (NCBI taxonomy): Eukaryota > Viridiplantae > Streptophyta > Magnoliopsida > Malvales > Malvaceae > Gossypium > Gossypium bickii. The sequence goes on from CP106711.1 coordinate 90,872,447, forward strand.
GGTTATGCCTTTTGGACTCACTAATGCACCTGCTATTTTTATGGATTTGATGAACCGAGTCTTCCGACAGTTTTTAGATCGGTTTGTAGTAGTGTTTATCGATGATATATTAATCTACTCCAAAAATGAAGCGGAACACGCTGAGCATTTGAGAGTAGTACTACAAACCTTGAGAAACCAACGGTTATATGCAAAATTCGAGTAAGTGTGAGTTACAGGTGAATGAAGTCGACTTCTTGGGTCATGTTGTCTCGGTGTCGGTATTCGAGTGGACCCAAACAAAATAGCGAGCTATACTCGATTGGAAACCCCCGAAGAACGTTTCTGAGATCCGAAGTTTCCTAGGCCTTGCGGGATATTACAGACGATTTGTAAAAGGTTTTTCAGTAATAGCTACACCCTTGACGAGACTACTACAGAAAGATGTCAAATTTGAATGGTCAGAAAGGTGCCAGAAAAGTTTCGAACAGTTGAAAACCCTTTTGACCGAGGCCCCAGTGTTAACTCAGCCTGAATCGGGTAAAGAATTTACCATTTTTAGTGATGCTTCCTTGAATGGGTTGGGTTGTGTTTTAATGCAAGAAGGCAAGGTGATAGCCTACGCTTCAAGACAATTGAAGCCACATGAAAAGAATTATCCAACTCACGATCTGGAGTTAGCAGCCATTGTGTTCGCTTTGAAAATCTGGCGTCATTATTTATTTGGTGAAAGGTGTCATGTTTATTCAGATCATAAAAGCCTGAAGTACTTAATGACTCAGAAAGATCTAAATTTGAGACAACGCCGATGGTTAGAATTGCTGAAAGACTACGAATTAGTGATTGACTACCATCCGGGGAAAGCTAATGTTGTTGCGGATGCGTTAAGTCGAAAATCATTATTTGCTCTTCGTACATTAAACGCACGGGTGGCTATGTCTGATAATGGTTCGATCATAGCCGAGTTACAAGCAAGACCGATGTTTGTTCAGCAAATTAGTGATGCACAGAAAGTTGATGAAAAGTTAGTTGCTATTCGGATCCAGTGTGAAAATGCTACAGAATCAGATTTCCAGATAGATGCAAATGACTGTTTGAATTATAAAAGTCGATTGTGTGTTCCTATGAACTCAGATTTGATACATATGGTTTTGAGTGAGGCCCATAATGGCGAATGTCGATACACCGGTAGCACGAAAATGTATAATGATTTGAAACAGATTCTATTGGTGGCACGGCATGAAACGAGATATATCCGAATTTGTCTCCAAGTGCTTATCTCATCAACAAGTGAAAGTGAGCATCGGTACCATCCGGATTACTTGACCAATTATGATACCCGAATGGAAATGGGATAGAATTACCATGGATTTCGTGTCCGGTCTCCCTATGACACCTAGTAAGAAAGATCTTTGTATGGGTTATCGTTGATAGACCGACTAAATCGGCTCATTTTATACCAGATGCGCACCGATTATTCACTTGACAAACTTGCGGAATTGTATGTGTCGCAGATCGTAAGATCGCACGGTGTGCCGAAGTTCTATTGTTTGAGATAGAGACCCGAGATTCACATCGCGGTTTTGGAAAAGATTGCAAGATGCTCTAGGTACTAAACTCCATTTTAGTACTGACCTTTCATCCGCAAAAGCAGACCGGTCGATCCGAGCGAACAATTTTGATACTTGAGGACATGTTGAGGTGTTGCGTTCTCGAGTTTTAAAGTGCGTGGGAACGATACCTACCGTTAGTTGAATTTGCCTACAATAACAGGTTTTGATCGAGCATAAAAATGGCGCCTTATGAAGCCTTATACGGTCGAAAATGTCGCACACCATTGTCTTTGGTGAACTTCGGTGAGAATAAGATATCTGGCGTTGATTGGATTAAAGAAACCGAACAAAAGGTGGATGTAATCCGAAGTAATTTGAAAGTCGCCGGATCGTCAAAAGTCCTATGCCGATTTAAAGCGCAAGGACATTGAATTCGTGTCGGAGATCGAGTGTTCTTGAAAGTTTCTCCGTGGAAGAAAATACTCGATTCGGTCTAAGAGGCAAGTTGAGTCCGAGGTTTATCGGACCGTATGAAATCATCGGCGTGTAGGGCCTGTGGCTTATCGATTGAAAGCGCCCCTTGGCTTAGAAAAGATACACAATGTATTTCACGTTTGATGCTTCGCAGATACTGGATCGGATCCGTCCCACGTAATCACCCGTCGAGAGATTGAAATTCGATCTGATTTGACCTATGATGAGGAACCGATCTGTGTCTTAGCTCGAGAAACCAAAGAGTTAAGAAATAAAAAGGTTCCATTAGTAAAGATTCTATGGAATCGTCACGGAGTTGAAGAGGCTACGTGGGAGCCTGAAGAGGCGATGAAGCAACAATATCCAAACTTATTTAACGGTAAGATTTTCGGGGACGAAAATCCTTAAGGGGGGGAGAGTTGTAACAGACCAATTTTGACCCTAATCGGAACGGTGGTTTCGGAACCACGAATCCGAGCCTGAAAGTTACACATATATATATATATATATATTTTTATATTATGTTTTTGTATCATTATGTGTGATTTAGTAAGTGTGAAAAAAAAATTTGTGTGGAAAATCTTAGCCTTCTAAGTGTTTAAATTGCTAATGGTCTAAATTGCAAGAAGAACCAAGTTAGTGGGCATTAATAAAAAGGGAGCTAAGTACATTGTCCATTAAACATGGGGATTTGCATGTCAAATTCCCCATTTTTAAACAAGGTGGACGGCAAGCATGCATATATGTTCTTTTTTTATTTTTGTATGGTATTTAGGCATTATTATATTAAAGCATGCTAGGAATATATGCTTTTTAATTATATATGTAAATTGATTTTAGTAATATTATAAGAAACACATGTTATAATTTATGTTAGAAATAAAAATAAAAAGAATAATCCTCTCCTCCTTCATTATTCTTGCCCGATTTCTACTTGAAGAAAAGAGAAGAATTTCATCTTCCCCATTCGGCCTTGCATGCTCTAGATTAGGTAAGGATTGAACTAGATATGGCTTAAGTTTTTGATCATTTTCTTTCTTTTGAAACAAGCAAAATTTGCTAGTGTTGGTAAGATGAGGTTCGGCCATTCCCTTATCATGAAATTAACCTTATAAGATTGTTATATATGATGTTTAATTATTGGGTGGACTAAGTTTAAGACTTAATTACTTGAGGTAAATTAGTGCAAGGGATAAATTTGATGGAAGGAAGAGTTATAGAGAATTCTAGGAACCTAAGGGCCATTCGGCCATGGAGAAGAGATCCAAATAGGTTGAAAATTTTATTGTGGTGTTCCATAGGTTAAATTGGATTAGTTAAATGCTTGAATTAGGTGGTTATTAGCTTGTTACTTGGTTGTATGTTGAAGAAAATACATGAGTATAGAATTGGCATATTCGGCTATAAGTGAAAATGAAATTGAGCTAATGTATTTGATTATGTATGTGTAATTTTATAAAGTTAAGGTAAGGCTATAGATAAAAAGGTAAGTTGTAAGTTAAAACACATTAAGGAAAATTACTACCAAAAGTGTTCTCTAATAATTTGAATGCACTTGAACAAAGTAGAGGATGAATGCCGAATGTAAATGCTTGTATCTTGGAATTATGTATTTTGTGATTTTGCTTTTGAATTGAATGGAAGTGTAGTTTAATTGATTTAAGTTGAACCAAATTAGATCGGGAACAAAAAGAGAAAGATCAAGACCAGGGGAAAAACAAAGATTATCAGTAGCCGATTTGCACGGCTTATCGACAACCAAGGTAAGTCCTAAAACTAAATTATATTGAAGAATTAATTATGAGCCTATTATACGATATAGTTTGATAAGTCTTGAGTAGGTATTCATGCCATAGCCGAATGTACATAAGTCTCTTAGAATGATTTTGAGTAGTTGATGCAAATAAACCAAAGTACTTCCATTACGTGATACTGTTTAAAATGATATTAGAAACGATTGAATTCTTAAATGTGTTTCGGGCTTTAAAGCCTAGCAGGCCTAGTGCCGGTGATATAATTCGGGCTATTACGCCTAGCAGGCCTCGTGCCGGTGTTACTTATCGGGCTATTACGCCTAGCAGGCCTTGTGCCGGTGTTATTGATCGGGCGATTGTGCCTAGCAGGCCTTGTGCCGGTGTTATTTATCGGGCTTTGGTGCCTAGCAGGCTAAATGCCGGTGTATTACTTCACAGACTAGAAACCGAACTGAGTTCAAGGTAAGTTATGGCAAAATTTGTCGAATTAACGGCTCAGGTGAGTACGTAAAGTTGGAATGAGCTTCATAATTAATTAAGACAAGGTAAATTAGCAAGTTAAGGACCTATCGCCAATGGTACGTATTCTTGGTACAATGATGAAAAATGTGGTATAGAGGTTTTGTTCATTTAAATATATGAGTGCTGTATCTACGTTTACATGATAGCACCTTAATAGGAACATGAGTGCAAGCTCACTAATTGAATAGTAAAAATTTTTCTTATTGTTGAGAATTGTGGATCATATTATGTTTGTAGTTTGGACTTACTAAGCTAGTAAGCTTATCGTGTGAAATGTCTTCTTTGTTTTGTAGATTAGTAGCAAGTTCATCGGGATTGCTCGGAAAGCCACTCACACTATCAGTCTACAATTTGGGTACCCTTCCAATTTGGTTTTTAAACAAAGGCATGTATAGGGAAGACTTAGTCCTTGTTTGGTGAACTCTTGAGGCACTTGTATTAAATAGCCATGCGAATATGGCTAAAATTTTTAGTTAAGAATGCTATTGTGTTTTGTTTGTACGATGAATTTTTATGGCTAGGTTTATGCATTCTTAATCGGAGTTAAAACGTTTTTATTAAGGAAATGTGATCCATGAAATAGATTCTTGAGTTAGGGGTTATGTATGTTTGATTAGAATTTAGTATCTTATAAATTACAATAAAACAGCATGCAGTAATAACAATGATGTGACTTAGAAAAATCACCAAAAATAGGGTGCATTGAATTAGAAGGTGAATAAGATGTGATATCAAACCTTATGGTGTCTATTTTTACATGAAACAATCAGAGTAGGCGAAAGATTTATATTTTATGAGAAAATCAAGTTTTAGTGAGACCTGTCCTGACTGAATTCGTGAGTCACTGTTCTGTTTTGTAAAAATTGTTAAAAATTGTACAAAAATAATTAGGAAGTATGGTTTATATGTGTAAAATCCTTATTGAGTCTATTTTTCATTTTTATAAACTAGAACAGCATATGAAATTTGTGCAATGAGATAACCACATTTTTGTAGAGATAGGTCAGAATTGTCGGACAGTGTAATAAGGGTAACTTTGATGAATAAACTGTACTAATTGGCCATATGAAAAATTCTGGAAAAATTATGGTAAATAGTTATATGAGTCTAGTTTCAAGGAAAATTTACGGATCTAAATTTCGAGTTTTGTAACTCGAGTTATGGCCGATTTAGTCTGCATGACGCAGTTGGACAGCTTTAAAAATATTACTCCCCGAGTTAATGGTTATGTCTAGTAATGCCACACTCTCGATTCCATCAAGGGTTTCGAGTAAGGGGTGTTACAGATCCTCAATGTAATATCAAGGAGGCGGGATTTGTAATTTCAACCTACTCCGCTAGAACTTCGAGGAAATAATAATTCAGGGAGAAGAGATTCGTAGTTTCAATCTTCTCTACTGAAACTTCAAGGAAATAAGGATTGATCCTCAATGTAATCTTAGGGAGACGAGATTTGTAATTTCAACCTATTCCGCTGGAACTTCAAGGAAATAAGAATTCAAGGAGAAGAGATTCGTAGTTTCAATCTTCTCTACTGGAATTTCATGGAGATAAGAATTCAGGGAGAAGAGATTCGTAGCTTTAATCTTTTCTATTGAAACTTCAAGGAAATAAGAATTCAAGGAGAAGAGATTCGTAGTTTCAATCTTCTTTACTGGAATTTCATGGAGATAAGAATTCAGGGAGAAGAGATTCGTAGCTTCAATCTTTTCTACTGAAACTTCAAGGAAATAAGGATTGATCCTCATTGTAAACTCAAGGAGAAGGGATTTGTTGTAACAGCTTGATTTTGACCCTAATCGGAACGGTGGTTTTGAGACCACAAATCTGAGTTGGAAAATATTTTAATATTATTTTCTATGCTCATTATGTGTGAATTGGTGTGTGTGAAAATTTCGTATTAAAATTTGATCATTTTGGTGCTTAATTGTGAAAAAGGGCTTAATTGCATAAAAAGAAAAATTTGGTGGTTAAATGTGTAAATACTGAATTGATGATGTCTTTATAAATTAGAGGTTTAAAATAGCAAATTGACCATAAAATGGACATAGTGGTTGGTCATGATTTGCATGTAATAGTGATTGGAAAATTTTATTATATTTTATGTTATAATGTATTATTTTAATATATGTTATAATAATATAATTGATAAAAGATGAAAGTGCTATCTTTTCTCATTATTCATGGCTGAAACTTAGAGAAAATAAAAGAGAGAAAGCTTTGTAATGTTCGACCCTTTGCAAGCTCAATAGGTAAGTGATTTGAGTTCGGTTTTTTGATAATTTTTACGTTTTTGTGATCGTTGCTTTGAATACTAACTAGCCCAAGCTTGAATTTTTGAATTTGATGAAGTATTCATGAAATGCCATTGTTAATAGTTTGATGAAATTTGTGCTTAATAATGGAAAATAAATATAGGATGTTAGATTGTTAAGTTTAATTAGGGCATTTTGTTGGAAATGTTTAAATAGGATTAAATTGTGAAATTTTTAAATTGAGGAGGTCAAAATGTGAGAACAAATGAATTGTATGAGCTTGAATTAAGGCTAGGAATATTCGGCCCTTAAGAAGTTTAGTCCAATTTTGAGTATTTTGTGTTTTATGCAATAGGGACTAAATTGTAAAAATTGTAAATGTTAGGGGTAAAATAGTAATTTTCCCATTTATGTGTTTTTGGATTAAATTGAATGAAAATATGTTTGAATGAGCTAAATTTGAAATTTATTAGATCAAGAACAAAAATGATCGGGATTGGATCAGGGGAAGGAGAAGTTAATTGAATAGTTGGAAAACGAAGTCCGTCGATACTCGAGGTAAGTTTTTAAGCAATTGGGTTGAATTGAATTTTTCTATAATGATGTACATTAATTTAATAGAGGTAAATATGTACAATATACTAATGCCGAATGTAATATTGGTTGGAAGATGAATTTAGTTGAATGTGAAGTATAAGTATAAGTTAATAATATAGCTATATGTGACATTGATTTAAGAGATGAAATTGGCCGAATGTGATGTATATTTGTGTATCATTAATATAACTGAATGTGAAGTTGATATATAGATGTAATAAGCTAAATTATATGTATAAGTGTTTATCAAAGTGAGTAACAGGTTCAAGTAAAGCACTAAGTGTGCGAACTTAAATACCGAGCACTGTGTGTGTGAAATCAGTCATTTGGAACTAAGTGTGCGGAATATTAATGTAATGGCACTAAGTGTGTGATACATTACAAGTATTTGGCACTATGTGTGCGATATATTATTAAGGTAACGGCACTAAGTGTGCGATACGTTACATGTTTTGGCACTGAGAGTGCGGGTTTGCGGATTTTCCAAGGATATCGGTTAGTGAAATGTATTAAACAAAATAAATGATCAGGTATGTAATTCATGATGGTTTGAAAATTTAGTACAAAATTCGATAAGTGATATTTGCAAATTAAATTAAAGAAATTGATGTATTTATTCACTTAGAATTTGTTTTGAGATGAGAAAACGGTTTATAGTTTAAGGTGAAACCAAATATTGAATGTTCGAGTATTCGGTCTTAAGGCTATGAATTATGATTGTTTATGAATGGTGTTATGATATTTACCTATGGTTATAAATTTTAGTGATGATTGAAATAATATTGACCTAATTAGTATATGTTAAATTGTATACTTTTACAATTGCTTATAACTTACTAAGCTTCTAAAGCTTACTTGTTTCTTGGTTGTTCTCGTGTTTTAAATTTCTTTTGAGTGATCGTCACGTGCTCAGGAATCGTCGTTGAAGCTCATCATACTATCGTCAATATTTTGGTATCTTTTTTATAATGAACTCAAAGTCAATGGCATGTATAGGCTATGTTCCTCTTTTGAATTTACTATGAACATAATGTGCTTAATGCCATGCGAAAATGGCTAAATCTTGATATTATGGATATTATGTGAAGTTGGTATGGTAATAGTTTATAATGGAAGTATATTATATGATGCATTTATATGCTTTTGGTTGGTATTATGGCGTGATAATGATGATATATATATGATATATAATTGATCAAATATATTTGGTTCATTTTAGAGATATGCCATATAGTATATTATGGATGTTGGATGTTTTTTTTTAATTAGTTTAAACTATTGAGGTAATTAATATATGATACTTCAATTGGGGCATGGCTTTATATGTTTTGTAATGAAAAATTCAATAGGCATTTGAGTAGTATAATAGGTATAATTATTAAAGTAAATATGATAGCCGAATATGTGACGAGTGAGATGATTGTTTTAGGTAATTTTTTGTATAATGTTTAAACATGTTATTTGACTTGAAAACCATAATGGCTATCATTTACCATTTGTGACCGAAAGTGATTATAGGTTTCATATTGAAATATGTTTTCATTTAGTAAGTATAGAATCGTTTTGGTCTATTTGACAATGTTTGCTAATCTTTTATAAATAAAAGTCATAATATGGATAGTTGGTTTATGAATCGAAATAAGCTTACTTATAATCTAGATATTCGAATAACATGTATGTAATGCTTATTTGTGCCGAACATTAAGTCTATCATGAGTAAGTATTTTAGCTTTGATGTATGTAAATTGGTTTCAAAATTTAATTAAATAAATAATCAATATATGTTTGAATTTGAAAGCATGGATTGTTTATGTTTTATTGTAATAAGATGATTTTTATGGGTGTACTGAATTGTGGTTAGTTTGTTAATGCCTTGTAACCCTAATCCGACGACGGATGCGGGTTAGGGGTGTTAATTTGTAGCCCCAACCTACTCTACTGGAACTTCGAGGATATAAGAATTGTGGCTTTCGATCTATTTCACTACTATTTAATGAGATAAGATTTGCAATCTTTAACTGATCTACTCCATTACTGCTTTAGGGAGATAAGATCTACAATCTTCAGTCTGCTTCCTGCAAACTCAGGGATGCCGAACTGGTGTTTTTGATCCGCTTCACTGCAAATTCAGGAAGACAAGATCTGCTATCTTCGATCTGCTCCACTGCAAACTCAAGGCTGCCAGACTAGTATCTTCGATCCGCTTCACTGCAATCTCAGGAAGACAAGATCTGCTATCCTCAATCTACTCCACTGCAAACTCAAGGATGCCAGACTGGTATCTTCGATCCGCTTCACTGCAATCTCAGGAAGACAAGATCTGCTATCTTCAATCTGCTCCACTGTAAACTCAGGGATGTAGACTGGTATCTTCGATCTGCTTCACTGCAATCTCTGGAAAACAAGATCTGCTATCTTCAATCTGCTCCACTGCAAATTCAGGGATGTCAGACTAGTATCTTCGATCCACTTCGCTGCAAATTTAGGAAGACAAGATTTGCTATCTTCAATCTGCTCCACTGCAAACTCAGGGATGTCAGACTGGTATCTTCGATCCGCTTCGATGCAAACTTAGGAAGACAAGATCTACTATCTTTAATCTGCTCCACTACAAACTCAGGGATGTCAGACTGGTATCTTCGATCCGCTTCACTGCAAACTCAGGAAGACAAGATTTGTGAATTCAGCAATGTTACGGCACCGTCCTCCGGGGAACCTATCCTGTAAAATCAGTTTTATGTGTTTATGCTTATGCGAAATGGTTAGGATGCAATGATCAGAATCTAATGCTCCTAACTAAATGTATTATGGACGACATTTGTATGAATGCAGAATGTCATGAGAATGATCCTTTGTTAAAATGTATAAGGATCAGGATCAAATGCTCTTAACTAAATGTGTCTTGCATGAATGAAGAATTTCATGAGAATGATCCTCTTTTAAATTTTTAAGGTGTCATTGCTCATTATTTACCAAGGCTTTATCACTGCCGTATTGTGTCGCCATCTTGTTCGACTGGTATTCTCGACAGAAAACCCAAGAAAATAATTATATCTTGCTCAACAGATCTGCCCCACTGTAACTTTAGGGTTCATCTTATTTTGACTTAAGGGTTATAAACCATAATATGAACATATTTTAATCCTACATTTAGCATACTTTTGGATGATTTAAGCCTTGAATTGAGTAATTTGGTGCTCTTAATCCTTTATTTTCATGTTTTATACTCAGAAAGCACCGGAGGATGAAAAGAATGAGAAATGGGCCCAAAACAGAGTAAATGGGCCATAACACGACATCAACACAGCCTGGGCCCAAGACCACACGGTCGTGCCTCCTCAACAGACTCGAACACAGCCTGGCCACGATTCACACGGGCATGTGCCATGGGCGTGTCCCTGACGTGAGAAAGAAGAGTCTCAGTCAGATTAGGGTACTTAGAGGAAAAGAAAGCCCTTTCAAAAGCCTGTATAAACACCCTAGAGGCCAACCTTCAGGGAGAGTCCAGCTAGGAGTCCAGCTAGGCGTCCAGCTAGGCCAAGGACCCGAGCCAGAGAGGCCAGAATTGTGGAATTTACTCGAAGAAAGCCAGTTGATCCATCTCAAGAAGCCGGAATCATACTGAAGACAGAGGATCTCTCCTTCAATCCCTTCAGGGGGTTTTAGGGTTTTCTTATGTTTTGTTTTATCTTTTCTTTTGAGATGTATTCTTTTATGATTATGAACTAAACCCTCAGATACCTGAGGGGGATGAAACCTAGAATCTTGTTATCGTTTGCTGAACTATATGATAAATACTTGATTTGTTCTTAACTATGTGTTCTTAATTCTTGTGTTGATATTTTCGGGATATTGATTCAAGTACTGATGTGCTCAGGTAGAGGGGGAATAGACCCTGCCTAAGAGTAGATCCAGCATAGTTGAGTGGAGTTGCTCGCGCGCCTAGAGGTAGGATGGCAAAAATCTACCAGATTAGGGTCAAACCTAATATGGGAGTCCATAGATCGAGTTAATGCAATTCTAGGGGTTTTAATTAGAAAGAGATTTCAATTAATCAACCTAGGGTTAGACATTAGTTGCTCGAGAGAGGGATTAATATACAGTAGGGAATCCTACGGATCAAGTCAAGTGAATAAATCGTCTAGTTCAGAGTTAGATAACAAGTGAAGTCTAGGTGGATTCTTCCTCGGGTATTGTCTTAATCAATTGGTTTTTCTCAAAGTTATTTTCCCCAATTCATTCTCTTTGTCTTTGCATCTTTAGCTTAGTTGTTAGTTAATTTTAGATAAGATAAAAATTCCTTTAATTCTTAGGCTAAATAATAAAAAGAAAGTTAGTATTAGTACTTTTGGTTCCTTTGGGTTCGACAATCCGGTCTTACCACTAAGCTATACTACTGTTCGATAGGTGCACTTGCCTCAAGTTGTTGTCACAGTTAGTTTCTAGGCTCGATCATTCTTTTTATAAATTTTTAAGACTCTGACACACGGTCAAGTTTTTGGCGCCGTTGCCGGGGAACTGAAATATTAAGAACGCTTAATTTTTATTACTTTAGCCATATTATATTTATTTTATTTTTGCAATTTATTTTTACTGTTCTAAATTTTCTTCTTTTCTTCTGGCAGGTACCTCTAGTTTATGACTAGAAGGAACCCGACAGGACCCCTGATTTATAACAGAGATATTGAAGATACTATTCGCAGAAACCGTAGAGAAATGAGGCAAAGCTTAAATTACATAGAAGAATAGCAAGAAATCGAAGCTAATACCACCGAAGAGATGGCTGAGAATAATCCGCCACCTCCAGAGATAGCCGAACATCATGCTTCTCGAACTATGTATGATTATGCTAAACCTAATTTAACAGGAACTGAGTCAAGTATTGTTAGACCTACTATTGCTGCAAATAATTTTGAACTGAAACCTAACACTATAAAGATGATACAGTAGTTTGTTCAGTTTGATGGTTTGCAGGATGAGGATCCTAACACACAGTTAGTGAATTTTCTAGAATTCTGTGATACCTTCAAAATAAATGGCGTTTCTGATGATGCCATCCATCTTCAGTTATTTCCCTTTTCCTTGAGGAATAAAGCTAAACAGTTGTTGCATTCTCTTCCACGAGGATCAATCACTACATGGGATCAAATGACCAAAAAATTTCTGTTAAAATATTTTTCGCTGGCCAAAACGGTGAAGTTAAGGAATGATATCTCTTCTTTTGTGCAAATGGATTTAGAAATACTTTATGATGCATGTGAGAGATACAAAGATCTATTGAAAAGGTGCCCACATCATGGATTACCTTTGTGGCTACAGGTCCAAACTTTTTACAACGGTGTAAACCCTTCAACTAGACAATTGATTGATTAAGCCACCGATAGAACCCTGAATAACAAAACACCTGAGACTGCTTACGAATTTATAGAAGAGATGTCACTAAATAACTATCAGTGGTAATTTACAAGGACAAAGCCAACAAAAGAAGCCAGTGTTTTCAACCTCGACGCAGTATCCATGCTATAAAAGCAGGTAGAAATGTTAAATAAAAAGGTTGATGGTTTATGTGGTTCTTTGCAGGTACATCCAGTTATGCAGTGTGATACGAATGGAGGAGAGATGAACAACACAGAATATCCACCTTACAACCTGAGTGCAGAGAACGAACAAATGAACTATATGGGTAACAATTACAAATCTCAAAATAACCCTTATAGTAATACTTACAATCCAGGTTAGAGGAACCACCCCAATTTTTCATGGGGCGATCAAGGAAATCAGAGACAACAACCCCCTCCAAACTTCCAATAACAGCCCCACCCATAGGAAAAGAAGTCAGACCTTGAGGAGATGCTGACAAAATTCATCTCGGTGACAGAAACTCTCTCCAAAACACTAAGACAACACTTAAAAATCAACAAGCAACGATTAAAGGGATCGAGAACTAGTTAGGGCAACTCGCTAAGCTAATCTCTGAACGACCACAAGGCAGCTTGCCAAGCAACACTGAGACTAACCCAAAGGAGCAACTTCAAGCCATAATAGCTCAGGATAGTGTAAGGTTAAATGAGCCTAAATTAACCCAAGAGAATTTGGTAGAGAAAGGTAATATAGAGATAAGTCATGAGAAGCCAAAACCAGTAATTAAAGAATACCAACCTCGTATACCATATCCCAATACGATAACGAAAGGCGACACAGAGGAACAATTCGGTAAGTTTCTTAAACCTTTAAAAAAATTACATATTAACTTACTGTTTCTTGAAGCTCTTTCACAGATGGCAGATTCAAGGAAATTTGTATTCGACCCGATACGCTCAATAACTTCATACGGCTCAATAAATCTCGGACTCAACTTTCCTTTACGACCAAATCTAAGTATCTTTTTCCAAGGCGAGACTTTCAAAAATACTTGGTCGCCCACTTGAAACACTATATCTTTACATTTCAAATCAACCCCGTGTATCTTGCTTTCACTTAGCTCAGTCCAATATAGAGGTGTATGACATTTACGACCGTACAATGCTTCATATGGTGCCATTTTGATACTCTATTGAAAGCTCTTATTGTATGCAAATTCAATCAAAGGCAAGTATCATTCCCACGTACCCTTAAACTCAAGAACGTAACATCTCAACATGTCCTCGAGTATTTGAATAACACGTTCGGATTGTCCATCTGACTGAGGGTGAAAAGCAGTGTTGAAATGCAATTTGGTACCTAAAGCATCTTGCAGTTTCTTCCAAAACCGCGATGTAAACCTCGGATCTCTATCCTAAACAATAGAAATAGGTACTCCGTGCAATCGTGCGATCTTTGATATGTACAACTCAGCTAACTTATCAAGTGAGAAATTCGTACGTACTGGAATGAAACGGGCCGATTTCGTCAGTCTATCAACAACAACCCAGATTGAGTCTTTCTTGCTCGGTGTTAACGGCAACCCAGATACGAAATCCATCGTGACTCAATCCCATTTCCACTCAAGTATCATAATCGGTTGGAGTAGTCCTGATGGTACCTGATGCTCGGCTTTCACTTGTTGACATGTTAAACACTTTGACACATAGTCTGAAATATCTCGTTTCATACCATGCCACCAGTAATACCGTCTCAGGTCGTTATACATCTTCTTACTACCCGGATGAATCGACAATCTACCATTATGAGCTTCATCACAAATCATTAGAATCAACTCAGGATTCTTAGGTACACATATCTGATTTTTAAACCGTAGACATCCCTCAACATCTAACTTAAAATCTGAATCAGCACTCGAGCCACATTGACTCCTTTTTGCTACTAAGTTATTATCAACCTCTTGAGCTTCTTGAATCTATTGTACGAACAGTGGTCTCGCTTTCAATTCTGCAATAATCACACCATCATCAGTCATAGCCATATCCGTATTCATTGCACGTAGAGCAAATAGTGACTTTCAGCTAAGTGCGTCAGCCACCACATTAGCTTTCCCCGGGTGATAATCAATCACAAGCTCGTAATCTTTTCATAGCTCTAACCATCATCATTGTCTCAAATTCAGATCCTTCTGAGTCATTAGATATTTTAGATTCTTGTGATCCGAATAGACATGACATCTTTCACCAAATAGATAATGACGCCATATTCTCAAAGCAAAAACTATGGCAGCCAACTCAAGGTCGTGCGTCGGATAGTTCTTCTCGTGCGGTTTCAACTATTTTGAGGTGTAGGCTACAACTTTACCCTCCTGTATCAAAACACAGCCCAGCCCATTTAAGGATGCATCACTGAAAATGACGAACTCCTTACCCGACTCTAGCTGAACAAGCACTGGAGCTTCGGTTAGTAAAGTTTTTAGCTGATCAAAACTCTTCTGGCACCTTTCTGACCACTCAAATTTAATGTCTTTCTGTAATAGCTTTGTCATCGGTGCTGCTATCATAGAAAACCTTTTCACAAAGCATCTATAATATCCGGTAAGTCCTAGAAAGCTACGAATCTCAGAAACATTTCGCGGAGGTTTCCAATCAAGTATAGACGAGATTTTACTCGGGTCAACCTGAATGCCCGATGCCGAAACAACATGCCCTAAGAAACTAACTTCATTCAACCAAAACTCACATTTGCTGAATTTCGCGTACAACTGCTTATCACGAAAAATTTGTAACACAAAGTCTCAAATGCTCAGCATGTTCGGTTTCGTCACACAAATAGATCAGAATGTCATCTATGAATACAACCACAAACCGATCTAGATACGATCTGAATACTCGATTCATCAGATCCATGAAAACAACAGGGGCATTAGTGAGTCCGAATGGCATTACTAAAAACTCGTAATGGCCGTATCTCATCCAAAAAGCAGTCTTTGGTACATCTGAGTCTCTAGCTCGCAATTGATAATAACCTAACCTCAAATCAATTTTTGAGAATACCGAAGCTCCCTTAAGCTGATCAAATAAATCATCGATACGTGGCAACGGATATTTATTCTTTACGGTCACTTTACTGAGTTGCCGATAATCGATGCACATTCTCAAAGTTCCGTCCTTCTTTTTCACAAATAGTACCGGCGCACCCCAGGGAGAGAAACTAGGTCGGGCAAAACCTCATCTGTCAATTTTTGCAACTGAGCCTTCAACTCTTTTAATTCAGTCAGTGCCATTCTATACGGAGCTATCAAAATCGGAGTCGTCCCTAGCACTAACTCAATACCAAACTCTACCTACCGAACAGGTGGCAATCCCGGTAATTCCTTTGGGAACACATCCGGATACTCACAAACAACCGGTACAGATTCAATCTTCTTTTTTGTTACTTTGCTGTCAATCACATACGCAAGATAAGCTTCGCAACCCTTTCTCAAATACTATCGAGCCAACATCGATGATATCATAACTGGTAGCCTATTCAAATCTGCAGATTCAATTCGAATTATCTCGTTATTCTAACACATTAAATCAATAGTCTTTCGTCTGCAATTCACTATTGCATCATGTACGGTTAACCAATCCATACCGAGGATAATATCGAACTCATCAAATGGTAGCAACATCAGATCGGCCAAAAAACACGAGTCTCAAATCATTAAAGGGCAATTCTTTCACACTCTATCAACTAGCACACACTGACCTAAGGGGTTCGAAACTCGAATCACAAACCCAATAGACTCAACAGGTAGAGTCTTGCTGGATACTAATGTTTTACACACATACGAATGAGTTGAACCGGGATCAATCAAAGCAATTACACTAGTATCAAAGAGAGTGAATATACCGGTGATGACATCTGGAGATGAAGCCTTATCTCTAGCACGAATGACATAAGCTCTAGCCGGTGCACGGGCCTCTGATCAAATAGCCGCATCTGAAGTCCCCCTCTGAGTGCCACTCCTACCTCTCACATTACGAGATGGTCTACCTTTAGCTGCAGTGCTGCTCAGTCTCGCACTCTAAGCAATACCCTTTTCAGCTGTCTCCGAGCAATCCCAAATAAAATGATCCTGTGAACCACACTTGTAACAAGTGCGATTGTTAGATTTACCCCAACATTCACAAAAATACCGTCTACCGCACTGTTGACACTCGGGATTATTCAGTCGGGTATTGCCAACACTAGCAATCGATGTAGCCCGAGAACTCACAGGTGGTCATTCTCGTATAGAGATTCCTGTGTTAGGTTTGGACCGGCTACTATCATTCTTGAACTTCTTTGTTGATACTTGAGGAAATTTACGCGTAGATCTCTTTCGGAAATCTCTAGCTTCAAATCGGCTTTCTACTTTTCTTTCCCTAGCTCTTCGGCTTTACAAGCTCACTCAACAAGTACTACGAACTCATTTATTTCGAGGATGCCAACTAGAATTTTATATCTTCATTTAACCCTTCTTCGAATCTTCGGCACATAGCAGCCTCAGATGAAACACATTCACGAGCATAGCGACTAAGCCTCACAAACTTGCGCTCGTATTCAGATACGTCCATACGACCCTGTTTAAGCTCGAGAAATTCCTTGCGTTTGGAGTATATAAATCGCTGACTGATGAATTTCTTATGAAACTCCGTCTGAAAGAAGTCCCAGGTAACTCGTTCCTTTGGAACAACCGATACCAGAGTATTCCACCAATAATAGGCAGAATTCCGTAATAATGATATGGCACACTTCAGACACTCATCAAGTGTGCAAGACAGCTCATCGAAAACATGAATAGTATTATCGAACCAAAATTTAGCTCGCTCAGCATCATCATCTTCGGCTCTAAATTCTTGAGCCCCGTGTTTTCTAATTCGGTCAACTGGAGGCTTGCTTGCTCTCTCAAGTTTTACAATCAGGGGTACCACCGGTACTACAAGGGGAGTGTTCGGATTTAGGGGTTGTTAAACAGCCGGATTGGCTCGAATATACTGACTGAACCAATCATTCATCATGCTATAGAAGGCTTGTTTAGCCCCCTCATCGGGATTACTCACAGTTGGTCGAGATTCCTCCGGTGTGGTCCCTTGCGCGGGAGTAGGTGCCATGCTCTCGACATCGTCAGCTATAGCTCGCTCGGGATCAGGATCCATTACTATATGAAAGGAACAAACACATTTCACTGTCAGAAGTCATCACACTATCACATTATAAACTATGGCATGTATAGCTAGACTCACACGTACTACATTAGTCCGAGAATCGACTAAACCGTAGCTCTGATACCAATCAAATGTAACACCCCTAACCCATATCCGTTATCGAATTAGGGTTACGAGGCATTACTCGACCAAATACAAGTTAGTACACCTTTATAAATACTAACACATTAATTGATGCATAATCAGTTACTACTATCATGATTAATCATGTAATTTCCATTTACATATCAATTACGATAACAAACATATCATAAGCAATATCATTAAAAACTTATACAAATAAATATTCATACAAATAGTAGAAGTACTATTCATCTGGTCATTTAGAAGTAAGGGCCGAATTGATTATGACCAAGCTCAAATAAGATCTAATCATTCATATAAATGTTTCTCATATTACAATTTAAAGTTTCCAACTAAAACAATGTCATGGCCAAATATTTACAATGAGTTTGTTTTCATTCAATCATTTATAAATCGAATTCATTTATAACATGCATAAATTACATCCTATTTCTTTCATGGCTTATCACATAAATGCACACAAAATAACTAAATGCTTATCCATCAACCAAATTGTACTTTGTTCCTTATTCAAACCAAAAAATTTCCCATACTCAAATTTCTCATAGCATAATATGAAATAATTCCTAGCTAAGCTTATAAGTCATTCCATAAATATGCATTTATACTATATGGATAACCTACCTTTAATGATCTCATGAAAACACACTTACCATAATAAGTTTATGAAATGACTGAATATGCACATACATATGCAACATCTCAAGCATATTTAATTAACTCAAACATAGAAATAAAGCCATTTTTGCATGGCACTTATATACATACACACATACATCATTTGATCAACTCCAAAGTAGTTTAGCCTATACATGCCGTAGAATTTAAGGTCATCCACGAAAGAGTACCCAAAATATTAACGATAGTGTGATGAACTTCAAAGATGACCCCCGAGCACGAGATGAACACCCAAAAGAGATCTACAATACACAAACAACCAAATTCAAAGTAAGCTTTCATAGCTTAGTAAGTTTTAAGCATTTAACTCACATATACGCTTTATCATGATTTAATAAATTATTTCCTTTACAACTTCCTTGCCGAATACTTGAATATTTTATTATCCTTATCAACATTAATAATACGAGTCTATTAAAAAGCATCAAACCTGTATATCTGTTACAAGAATTTAGTAACGTATCACACACATAGTGCCGTTACTTTAACATTCCGCACACTTAGTGCCAAGTTTCCGTAACGTATCGCACACTTAGTGCTGTTACTTTAAAAATTCTCACACATAGTGCCTTGTAACTGATTTCGCGCACTTAGTGCTCGGTTATAAGCTCGCACACTCAGTGCGTTTCATAACATGTCATTCATTCGAATGTACATTTACATATACAAGATCCATTCAACAACTTCAAATATAAACGCATACACATAGGTATAACTTTATTATTTTCTATCCAAGTCTATATCATATTCGGCCAAGACATTTTCATGTAACTAACCTTTCCTTTAGATATATTCATATCCTAGTTTAGTATCCCTCATATCTATTTGAATTATTATCATGTAAATATCCATTTCATGCAATTAAATCCAACCTCCAAGCAACCTCACATTCGGCCGAATTATACTAAGTTCATACACACATTCGGCAATGTGACATTTAACATACTTACTTCCATTTAATGAAGGCATATAATATAGGGTAAATTTTGATTTAACTCAATTGCTTAAAACTTACCTCGAAAATCTACGGATTAGGGTTTCCCGGCTATTCGTTCAATTTCTCCTTTCCCTGATCCAATCCCATGTCTTTATGTTCTTGATCTAAACAAATTCCAAATTAAATTCATTCAAAGATATTTTCATTCATTTTAATACAAAAATCACATAAATGGGCAAATTACCATTTTACCCCTGAC
Organism: Gossypium bickii; assembly: GCA_025503065.1. Lineage (NCBI taxonomy): Eukaryota > Viridiplantae > Streptophyta > Magnoliopsida > Malvales > Malvaceae > Gossypium > Gossypium bickii. The sequence continues at coordinate 90,892,155 of CP106711.1, forward strand.
ATTTATAATTTTTATAATTTAGTCCCTAATACACAACTCACAAATTACTCAAATTTTGGCTACCATTCTTTAGAGCCGAATTTTCCTAGGGACTATATAAGTCCATATTTCTCATAAATTTTGCAATTTAACCCTCCAAAAATAATATTTTCACAAGTTAACCCAAATTAGCTAAATTCATCAAAACAAAATATGTTCATCTAACTCCAATCTTTCATTTAACACCATAAATCATCACAAAGCTCAACATATCATCCATGGCTTATCTCACAAACATCACCAATGCACAAAATTAATACATGGGCTTCATAGTAGACTGAACAACAATCTCAAAAATACAAAAATCATCAAAAATCTAAAGCCAAAACTTATCTAATTTTGCTTGATGAGTGCCGAAACCCTTGTTTGTTTTTCTCTCTTTTTTTCTCTTTTGGTTTCGGTCAAGAAGGGATAAAATGATGAACATGCAATGGCTTTCTTTCTTCTTTTTTTTTTTATGTTTTATTATATTATGCTTATAAAATATATTATAACATTAATATATATTTAACACATAAAGCAAACATATAATATATATTATAAAGCCATATTGCGGTCCACTATAATTAAATAGGGGTAATTGCAACATAAAACCCCTTTATTAAAAAGACACATTGATTTAACCTTTCAATCAAGCAAATAGCTAATTTCACCACTCATGCAATTTAATCATTTTTCTTGAATCGAACATACAAACAGTCAAATTATCCCACGATATTTTAACACATGCTCAAACATATATCATAGATATCAAATATAATATTAAAATATTTTTCTAACTCGGATTCGTGGTCCCGAAACCACCATTCCAATTAGGGTCATAATCGGGCTGTTACAAAATTTTTAAAAGAGCTTCTAACAAACAAGAGGAAGTTAGACAAGGAATCGCATGTAGAACTAAACGCAGTGTGCTCAGCAATGTTGCAAAATAAACTACCACAGAAATTAAAAGATCTAGGGAGTTTTACAATTACATGCTTAATTGGTAGTTTATCTATTGATAATGCATTGGCTAATTTAGGGGCAAGCATAAATGTTATGCCTTATAAAATGTTTAAACAACTAGGTCTAGGGAAACCCAAACAAACTAGGATGAGCATTCAATTAGCTGATAAAACCATTAGGATTCCTAGGGGTATAATTGAAGATGTGCTAGTGAAAATTGATAAATTCGTATTCCTAGTAGACTGTCGTTTTAGACATGGATGAGGACAATAGTATTCTCTTAATTTTAGGAAGACCCTTTTTAGCAACTGCCAGGACTAAAATTGATGTCAGTGCAGGAGAACTCATACTTTGTGTAGGTGACGAATCAATTAGTCTTCAAGGTCTCGACTCAGCTAGGACAATGAGTAGTCAAGGTGAGAATATAAATTCTATTAATAACCATTCGGTTAAACCTTCTCTTCAGGAAGCACCGTGAAACTACACAACTGAGCCAAACCCTAGACCTCATGCCAACAAGGAAATAACTCATGAGGAACGAAGGCTTCAGATCGATGAACTAGACGAGTGGAAGACACACTTCAAAGAGAAAATAGGGTTGCACGAAGCAGAACCAAAGCCACTCCAAGGGACAAACAAATTCAAAATCGAAGATCAGGTACTGTTAGATAAAGTAGACCCTCGAATACCTCCTCCTAACCCTAATACAAATTAAGAAATCTCTTTTAGGGTACTCCAGGTTTTCCCATACGGAACAGTCAAGGTAAGTGATCCTACATTCGGAACTTTTAAAGTAAACGATACTCGACTTAAGCTATACCATGATAGTAGAACCGATAACATGAGAGAGGATGTACAACTCTTTAAACCACCTTGATTATGCGAATGAGAGGTAAGTCTAGCTTAAGACTATAAACAAGCGCTTCTTGGGAGGCAACCCGAGCACTAACCCCATTAATTTTTACATTTTTATTTTTTCTTTTATTTTTTTCCTTTTTAGCACCTAACTTGAAACTAACAAAGTGTAAACTTCCATACCACACGGCCTTATACACGGCTGTGGCTGTGGCCGTGTGGATACTACGGATGTACGTACTGATATGGAAGAGATAGTATGACATAGGACGAAAAATATCTTCAAGCCACGGGCCTCAACTGAACACCACGGTCATGCGATACGACCGTGGCCGACATTGTCTTACCAAACACGGGCGTGGCGACCTGCACATGGGCGGGGGAGAAACGAATGAAGCATAACACGGCCGTGCGACACGACCGTGCGACTCGACACACCCATGGTACACGGACGTGGGGATGTACCAGATATCAAAAATCTATTTAACCCACCCCTGCCTCTTTTCACCTACCCCATTCTTCATACCTTCCCCCCTTCCATATTCTTCTTCCTTAGCCCTTAGCTAAACTCTTGTTCTAACAATCATCCATGTCGAAGAAACGGAAGGATCCTAGTCCCCTTTGTGAGACCGATCTACATAAGTTCATGCCTGCCGCTTCATTAACTCGACAGGAAAAGGACCTTTCCGTCCGTTTAACTTCTCTTTTTATTTTCACTTCTCCTTTATTTTCCTTTTCTTTATTTTTCTTTTACTTAGTTTAATCTATTCTATTTTGTTTTCCTTGATTTAGGTTCTAAAGGCTGCTGGGGAATCACCACGACCACGACCATAGCCACCCCACCGCAACCTTAGAAATCACACCCACCTCGCGAACCATATAACAATAAGGACTCTTCAGTCCATTCATCTTTTCTTTTAATTTTATTTTACTTTCTATTTTCTTTCTCTTTATCTTTCTTATCTTTAAATATATATTTAGTATATTTTGAATTATTATTAATATTTCCTGGCTATTTCTTCACGAGCTTCTCAATTTTTTCATCTAGCGCAGAGCTCGGTAGCAGCCACCACACCATGGGACTCCCAACTCAAAGAAACCATCCAAATTCAGGAAGTTTCACCTCTCCATTTCTCTTAAATTTCATGTCTATCTTTGTACATTGAGGTCAATGTACATCTTAAGTATGGGGGTGAATATTTATTTCGAGAAAGTGCCTAACTTTCTGCATTATTCTCAAATCCCTGAATGATACCTTGTCTTTAAGTATTTTTCTCACATTATTATGAGAATGAAATTTCCTATGATTCATGATTTTTATTGATATGTTTTGGATTAAATCATTGATAATTGTGCAGTGATGATTTAAATTTTAGGAGACTAGAGAATCAAGCATGATGAGTCTATTTTCAAAATTTTTAATTTTATTAGGTTGTCAACCTGAATCTAATTATTACCTTGAAGTTTGAAATTTACAAGATTGATATCAAAAACCCATAATTCTTGTGAGATTTTGAACCTTTTAGAGCATACATTCTTTCGTGCTCACTTTTTATTATGAGTGTGTCAAGATTGATTTGTTATTCTAGAACTTGCTTCGATAATACATGTCGAGACCACACCTTTGACTTGATATACAGAGATGATAAAGGCACCTAGGATTTAACCCACTCACTCCATTAAAAGCCTACCTTCATAATTAACCCCTAGTGAACCCCCTTTGATCCTAACAACCCCTTTTTATTGACTCACCAGCTAATATTAACCCAAAACCCTTTGTATTTGTTATCACCATTCCTTTTGACTACCCTTATATCGAGATTTGAATTGATCAGTTTCCTAATTATTTTATCCCAGTAATTGAATTCATCCGCTATTACTTGATTTGTTCTTAAAAAAGCGAAGTATATTCATTATTAGTTCTACTAAGTGAGCTTACATGTTTAAATTTCAAATCTTGAAGAAAAAGCTCGTATTATTAGTTTCCAATTGATGTAATTATTTAGGATTAGCTCATTTTTTCTGGTTAGGTGAATTGTCAATTCAATCTCAATTCTAACCTTCCAATTCAGCTTTTGTCCACACCTTTTAAATAAAGCCCTGTTACAACCCTTTTTAAAGACCTTTTGATCTATGTATCATCTCATTTTACAGTGGTGGAGATTTGATTTTCAGGCAAGCTTATGAGATTAACCTTTCATGTTCGACTTTTGAGTGCCTAATTTTGAACCTTAAACACTTTGAGTGATTTGAGTGAATCTTTAGTGAGGAATCAACTCTTGTCAATTTCGAATCAGAGGTAATTATTTAGGTAAAGGGAAACGCCTATGTTTTCGTGCTATAAATGTATGACTTTGATTGTTTGAATCTTTAGGACCCTTTGAGTTAAATTATCAATGTATGAATTATCTTTGAATTATGATGAAACATTATTGATGAATATTATGAATCAAGGAAGTTTATTTTAATTGTGAGTTGAAAATTTTGCTTGAGGACAAGCAAATGCTTAAGTGTGGGGGTATTTGATAAACCATAATATGAACATATTTTAATCCCACATTTAGCATACTTTTGGATGATTTAAGCCTTGAATTGAGTAATTTGGTGCTCTTAATCCTTTGTTTTCATGTTTTATACTCAGAAAGCATCGGAAGATGAAAAGAACGAGAAACGGGCCCAAAACAGAGTAAATGGGCCATAACACGAAATCAACATGGCCTGGGCCCAAGACCACACAGCCGTGCCTCCTCAACAGACTCGAACACGGCCTGGCCACGATTCACAGGGGCATGTGCCATAGGCGTGTCCCTGACGTGAGAAAGAAGAGTTTCAGTCGGATTATGGTGCTTAGAGGCAAAGAAAGCCATTCCAAAAGCCTATATAAACACCCTAGAGACCAACCTTCAGGGAGAGTCCAGCTAGGCCAAGAAGCCGAGCTAGAAGGGCCAGAATTGTGGAATTTACTCGAAGAAAGCCAATTGATCCATCTCAAGAAGCAGGAATCATACTGAAGACAGAGGATCTCTCCTTCAATCCCTTCAGGGGGTTTTAGGGTTTTCTTATGTTTTGTTTTATCTTTTCTTTTGAGATGTATTCTTTTACGATTATGAACTAAACCCTCATATACTTGAGGGGGATGAAACCTAGATGAATCTTGTTATCGTTTGCTGAACTATATGATAAATACTTGATTTGTTCTTAACTATGTGTTCTTAATTCTTGTGTTGATATTTCCGGGATATTGATTCAAGTACTAGTGTGCTTAGGTAGAGGAGGAATAGACCCTGCCTAAGAGTAGATCCAGCATAGTTGAGCGGAGTTGCTCGAGCGCCTAGAGATAGGGTGAAGAAAATCTACCGGATTAGGTCAAACTTAATATGGGAGTCCATAGATAGAGTTAATGCAATTCTAGGGGTTTTAATTAGAAAGAGATTTCAATTAATCAACCTAGGGTTAGACGTTAGTTGCCTCGAGAGAGGGATTAATATACATTAGGGAATCCTACGGATGAAGTCAAGTGAATAAATCGTCTGGTTGAAAGTTAGATTACAAGTGAAGTGTAGGTGGATTCTTCTTCGGGTATTGTCTTAATCAATTGGTTTTTCCCAAAGTTATTTTCCCCAATTCGTTCTCTTTGTCTTTGCATCTTTAGCTTAATTGTTAGTTAATTTTAGATTAGATAAAAATTCCTTTAATTCTTAGGCTAAATAATAAAAAGAAAGTTAGTATTAGTACTTTTGGTTCCTTTGGGTTCGACAATTCGGTCTTGCCGCTAAGCTATACTATTGTTCGATAGGTGCACATGCTTTAAGTCGTTGTCACAGTTGGTTTCTAGGCTCGATCATTCTTTTTATAAATTTTTAAGACTCTGGCACACGATCAAGGGTATAGGATCTGAATCTTTTCCATTCCATCCCACTGTAACTCAAGGGTATAGAATTTGTTCCATCTTCATTCCAACCTACTGTAAATCAAGAACATAAGATCTGCATCTTCTCCAACCCAACCAGCTGCAAATCAAAGATATAGGATCTGTAACTTGTTCCATCAACTGATCACTCCCTGGGTGACCTAACCAAATGTGTATGCATGATATTTGCATGGATGCAGAATATCATTTTTTTCCGAGACTGATTCCCGTTTTACACTTGGGTTAACATTGCCCTTTTTTTATCAAGATTGTATCACTGAAGCAATATCTTGTCATTTGTTCAACCACCATTTTTGACAATAATCCGAAGAGATAGTCTCAGTTTAGACTCTTTCTTAAACTTTGTGAGTTTTAAACAATAGTCCTGTTTCAAGTTCTCGTATTATTTAGAAGTTGCCAGAGTAATATGCAAAACACCTTTTGTGAAAGTGTTATTAGTCCACTAATCATTATTTCAATGCGAAATGCTTGAAAAAGATCATAACCATGGATAAGAATGAAATTAATTGAGAGCATAGCTCGAAACAAATAAGTTAATTAAGGATAGCAAATGCAATTAAGAAGGAAATTTATTGGAGGCGTATTTTGAAAAGAATAAGGTAATCAAATTCAAAAATGGAAAACTAGGTGCCCCAGATATTGCAGCCTGAGCTTCTCTATACAAACTTCTTGAGAACCCTTTTGAGCTCAAATGTGTTAGGGGTTCCGGAGTATTTTGTCGATGCCCTGAGACATCTTCATTGTTAATTCAAGTATAGCAAGACTACTGTATGCCTTACTTTTCGATCAAAATTTGAGCTACCCTTTTCGGGTTTTCAACTCAAATCCTCTTTGGTCTCAAAGCATCCTTTGCGGGTTTTCACCTTGGCCTCTCCTTTTTTCTTTTTTTTTTTCTTTCTTTTCCGTTTTTGTTTTTTCTTTGTGTTTTTTTTGGAAAACTTTTTATTAAATCTGACTTCACCGGATTGGGCAGGTCCTTGCCATCCATCTCGGTCAATATCCATGCTTCCTTCAAATAGGCCTTCTTTGCTGCATAAGGTCCTTCCCAGTTTGGCATCCACTTTCTTCTGAAGTCCTTTTTACATGGGAAAAAATCTTCTTCAAATCCCTATCATGAAATTTTCTAGGGCGAACCTTTTTTGTTGTAAGCTCGCATCATCTAACCGTGACAGATAGCTTTTAACATTTTCTCTTCAAATTTAACTGATCATATCGGGATTAAATCCATTCTACCTCTTCCAACTTCAGTTCTGACAAGACTCGAAAAAAGAATGTCGACTTCAATAGACAAAATGCTTTTATTCCACAAGCTAAGGCACTGTCCCAGCGAAGGTCTTGGCCAAAGTTTGATAAGCATACAGGGTAAATGTAACTTCTTTATGCCAATCTTTACAAGTCTAGGTCATCTTCCTAATGATCTCTATTTTGTTGCTTTTTTTTTTCCTCTCCGGCTGCCTTTGCTACACTATGATGTGGCACCTGATCTTTGAACAGACCACAAACTTTTGACATTATGTGATTAAATGTGGTTTTTTTGACTCTCTCTTTTTTTTTCGGTATTCTTTCTTTCTTTTTCTCTTTTTTTTTTGTTCTGATGACTATCGACTTTGTAATATTAGTCTACGAAACTACTTTCACCCTCTTAGCAAAATAATTAATGCCTGTTAGAAGCTTTCGACGAGATTGTCCCAATAAACTCCATGCCCCACATAAATAAGGTCTATGAAGAAATGAAGGAGGCACATGAATCTTGTCTTTATAAATTTGGCATTTACGGTATAACTGGTGCAATCCCTTTCTATGATGGACCAGCAGAATCTGAATCTCATGAATAGCTTGGCTATCGTAAAATCATTAGCATGTGATCTTCAAATAGCCTTATGGACCTCTTCTAGGATTTCCTTAGCCTTAACAGTATACCCACGTCTCAGTAGCCTAGGCGTGCCTTGATATGCAAAAACATCTTTGAATTTTTGAAAATAGCTCAATGATGCCTCGTCTTATTTCTGTAGTGAGCTAGGCTTCGATCTTCACTCCTTTCCTAGACTCGCAACATCCAGTGACCCTTTGCAAGATAGAGTCTATTTTCATCTTGTTTTATCACCCTTAATAAATCAAAAGATAGACTACAATCTTTGTCATCTTCAAAGTCCTTAGATCCCTTAGACCCATATCTCATTCAAAAAGGGAGTTAGTAACAGCGTTGCTCATGTCTTGATATCTAGGTACCTATTGTTGGTACGAAGGCAAATTCCAAAGAATAACTAAGGATGATTATTTATGTGGTATGATCATGAAAGAATATTCCAAAGAATAAAAGAATGTATAGTATGGAAAAGAATAAAAACATTTACTCAAAAAGATGCATTTTATTGAAATAAAAATTCTGGACACAAGCCTATTTCACAAAAGGATTCTTGTTGCCTATAGGCTTAGAGTAACAAGCGTGTTCTGAATATTACTCTAAATTAGTTCTAAAGATACAAGGATCTCTTCCACAGTCCCATTGTTCAAAACACCCCAAGTATGTAAAAGCATATGCTTGGAAAACTTTTATTCCTCGGTTCCCTCTTCGAATACGCCATTGGTGTTCTGTTTTCCTGATTTCTAGGCTTCTAATAACTTCTTCAAAGAAACGCAACTCTCCTGCCCCCACTTTCAATTATCACATTTTACTGCTTCGTTAGAATGATCAGCTTCTGAAAAATCATCGAACTTCACAATTCCCATTTTAATGAACCTTTCGACCAACTTCTTAAATGCAATACAGTTATCGATTGAGTGACCCGTTATTCCCGCGTGATACTCGCATTGAGCATTTGAATCATATACAGGGGTTGCATTGGTTTCAGGTAATGAGGAGCTACAACATGCATATCAAATAAGCTCTGGTATAACTCCCTATATGTCCTTGGAATAAGTGTGAACTAGTATTTTTTTGAATTTGATTTTGGATTGGGTTTCTGCTTTGGGGGGACCTGATAGCTGGTATTTGCCGTCTTTAGCTGGTTTACTATAAACGGCTTCGATTGGCCCTTGTTATACATACTTGTATTATTCAATTCATTTTCCTTCTTCCCCGGGGCCTTTGAAATCCACTCTCCTCTTTCTTTTGTTTCTACTAGAACAAACGGTTTGGCTCGGTCATCTTCCGGGTTAAAACTTGACCCATTGGGAAGTTCAACAGGGCCGAAGTATCAGTCTGACATTGGGGTCCGATAATGAGGGTACCCCATGCGAATGCATGTCTGCTTGAGTTGGGACACTTATTGGGGAAAATCCTGGGGAATAAATGATGTCTTCGTTATCATCCATACTGTTGACCACTGGGCCACTCCTTTTTTCAAGTCCTCCGGCTAGTAACTAGGTTAACTGGCCCATCATATTCCTCTGGAATTCTAGCATTTGTTCCCGCATTTCTTGTTGAATTTGGGTCAATTGCTCCTGCATCTGTATTTGCATTTTCTCTATTATTTCCAACCTTCGGTCCATAGCTTTTGTTCTTGCGCGAGTACCGTAACGATGCTCAGTTCAATAGACTTTTATCGGTTCCTTAGTTAGCTGAAATAATTTTACCTAATTAAGGTCTTTCTACTAATTTTAATGCATATGATATGATGTAATGCAAATGCATGGAATGAATGCAAAAAGAAAGAGAGGCGTTGAATCTGAATTCAATTCCATTAGAAGAATTTTTCTAGAAAATAAATTCCTTTACATAAAATGAATTACATATGCAGCTTTATCCTCATAGTCCAAGTGAAGACACCAATCCTTTTTCTTCATATCCGGATGTTATGGTCGTGTCCCATGAACTTTCTCAATAGATGACTCTTCTAGCTTCTTGTTGCTTGATCTAGGTCGTGACTCTTCACTCACTTATCCGCGATGCTCATAAGCTTCTTTAAGAAAATTGAGACGTGATGACTCTCGAATAATCCTTGTTGGCTTGAATCCCCGGGCAATGAGGCAAAGTCATATACTATTAATCTTTTCTCGTTGTGTTCACTTGGACTATATTTGGACGAACGTATTATAACCCACTTTATCAAGAAATTCATTTTCCTATGACAAACTCTTCTATTTAGAAATCGAATAGTTGTCCAATGGTTGTCCAATGATTTGTTTTATGCCATTAACAGTATGCTTAGTTATATGCTTGTTATATATCAGTCATGAAAATGAATGGTTTGCAGAGTATGAAGGGATGTAATGGTGGATGAAAGATGAAGAAATGTCATATTGTGTACTCTATGCCACATGATATTGGTTTTGCATAGGTTTTGTAATAGCCCGATTTAGGGCCTAGTCAGAATAGTGGTACGAGACCACAAATCCAAAGTAGAAATATGTGTTTTATGATTTTTATAAGACTTATGAGGTATTTACATAATTGTGAGAAAATTTCATGAAGAAATTTTATTAATTAGTGATCAAATTGTCCATTAGGACTAAATTGCAAAGATTAGAAAATATGAAATTCTAGAAGATTTAAGTATGAAATAGAATTATAAAAACTACTAGAGGTCCTTATTTAGCAATTAGACCATTATATGTTAAGATGGACAAAAATGGACATGGGAAGGAAAATCTCAAGAAAGGGGCTTAAGGCCATTTTTATCCTTTGGTTAATAAAAGAATTAAAAAGGGAAAAATAAGTCAAAAATTGTGTCCATCTTCTTCAAGCCATAGCCAAAATTCTCAAGCTCACCATAGCTAGGGTTTCTTCATCTTTCAAGCTTGATTGTAAGTACCTCCTAGCCCCATTTTTAATGTTCTTCGTATTTTTGAAATCCTCGTAACTTGATTTAGCTATTTCTAGTTATATTTTGAGCTAGGGTTCATATTCAAAAATTTACCCATGTATGACATGCATGTATTTTGATGTTTTATGGAAGAATATGAAAATTTGATGTATGATAAACATCTTTTTGTAAGTGATTTTCATGAAAAATGCATAAAAGGACCAAATTGCATAAGTTATGAAATTGGTCATACATGAGTGAAACAGTGGAAATTAGGGTCTACTGTAGTTAAGAAAATGATTTGGCTAGGCTTGAAATATAAGAAATTTGAATGAAAATCGTTTTACGAGCCTAGGGGCAAAGGTATAATTATGTAAAAGTTTAGAGGCAAAATCGTAATTTTTCCAAAGTATGAATTATGAGTCAATTTAGTTAATGTGAGTATTAAACAAGTAAAAATTGTTGTTATAGATCAAGAAACACGAAGCCCGGACCGAAACCGAGGCAAGGACAAAGTGTTGGACTGAATCGAACATCCACACACATTTTGAGTACCGAGGTAAGTTTGTATGAAATTAAAGTTATACAATGTAACCATACTTGTAATCATTTTATTTTATGAGAAATGTATACATATTCCATGAGGTTGATTTATGATGCTTTGATGAGATTGAAATGAGAATATGTCAAGTTGAGGTCCCGGTTGAGGACTAGGAATAATGAGGATACCTATGTCACCATAATAGATAAGGAAGGTCTCGTATAAGACCATGTCTGGGACATGGCATCGGCATCGAATAAGGAAGGTCTCGTGTAAGACCATGTCTGGACATGGCTTTAGCACCAAAGGAGGATCTCATATAAGACTATGTCTGGGACATGGCATCGACATCGAGCTAAGAGATCCCGTGTAAAACCATATCTGGGATATGGCATCGGCATCAAGAGGTGATCCCATGTAAGACCATATCTGGGATATGGCATTGGCATTAAGATACATGTATGATGAGATTGAGTATCTTCCGATATTCTGAGTAGTTCAACGGGCAAAAGAGTTAAGCATATAAAGATGAAAAGGAGCTAAGTAAGTAAATATGTTATAGAGTAAAGTTATACAACGATAACATTGAGTTCCATTTATGTAAGAATGATAATGATTTAAGTTTATGTTTAAGTTAGCATAAGTGCTAAATTATGGATGAAGTGATATAGGTACCATGAGTAAAATACGAGTTTAGAAACCCTATTGTGATATGTGATGGGTAAGAGTAAGCATGAGTAAGTATGCCTAAATACTTGTATACTTGAGCTGTTATTGTTCTATGAGATGAATGGATTTCACCATGGATATTTATATTGTTACTTTAATTTATGCAAACTTACTAAGCTATATTCTTACCCCTCTCTTTTCCCTTTTCCTTGTAGTATCGCCAAGCTAGCTCGAGGATCGTAGAACGTCGAAGCTCGGGTCACACTATCAATCATTCTTTTGGTATAGTGAAGTTAATTTATTTTGAGTATGGCATGTATAAGAACTTGGTCATTTTGTGTTATGTCATGTTTGGAAGCCAAAGTGTTGGCTACTAATGTTACACACTCATTTTGTAAATGGTCATTGGAAGTTGGCCAATATTCGTCAAGTTTCATATATTTAATGATGACGAGTTTATGAAGTGGATGAATGATGATTAATGATTCTTCAAAGTGTATTTTGCCATGATATATATTGTTTGTGTTGGTATAGTTGTGCTTATATTTCAGGGTGGCAATTGGCTTGGAAAATAGCCTTTTAATTGTCCACACAGGTAGACATACAGGCGTGTGTCTAGGCCGTGTGCGACACACAGTCAGCCCCATGGGTGTGTTTATAGGTCATGTGTCCCCTGTATCAAATTTGTGAGAATTCGATTCGTCACACAGGCCAGCACATGGGTGTGTGCCTAGGCCATGTGCCCCTTAAGAGTTTCTGACGTCATAAACAGAATACCCATGTTTTCACACACAGGTGAGGATACGGGCATGTCTAGGCCGTGTGAGGGACACGGGCCAAAGACACGGGCGTGTGCCCGGCCGTGTGAAAACCACTGTAGGTTCGAAATGAAAAATAAATTCCACATGAGCTAGGGACATGGGCGTGTGTGACCACACGGCCTGCCCATACAGGCGTGTCCCATTTCACACGGACATGTGGCCCTGTTTAGGCAAAAATTTTCTAGGTGCGCAAAAGTTTTTGGTTAAATTCCGAAACCCTCCTTATGCATGTTTAGGGCCTCGTAGGCCCATAATAAGGATGATATGAATTTGAAAGAGAAGTTTTATGTTGAAAAGAAATTTTATAGCCCAAAGTTGTATATTCAAGCAAGTTAAGTCTGGTAATGCATCGTACCCGATTCCGGAGTTGAATATAGGTAAGGGGTGTTACAGGTTCGGTTGGATTGTGTTGAGATATATGCGCACATGTATATGATAAACCTATGTGGGTTCTTTCAAGTATGAGACTCTACAAAGTTTAAAGCTTAAAGACTTAAGTATGTAAACGAGTCTCATAACTATGGGCACACACAAGATAAGGCAGTTCACTAGACTTGTCTCATGATTCGAGTTACGACAGTCCACTAGACTTGTTCTCTAAGCCTCATGACAAAGTTAAACGTGGAATTTGTCCATGTGGAAGTCCATGAAACAGTCCACATATATGAATATGCATCTATATGTAAATATTTATCTATGGATCAGTATGTATGAGTCTACGATATATGAGTTTGCATCCCTGAATCTTTTATATGAATTCGTATGTATGAAAATCCGCTGGATTTATCTTTATGATTTAAGCTATAGCAATCTATTGATCTTATATTCATGTTTCAAGTTTAAGAGTTCATGACTATCTTTCACAAAAGTCAGTATGGAATATTATCCAAGCAAGTGATTGCATGGACTTGTCCTTATGTTCAAGCTACGAGAGTTCGTATAAAATTATTTTTCTTAAGCCAAAACCTGCAAGGATTTTCTTTTATGTAAGAGTCTGCCAAGGATTATTTTTAAATTGAGAGTCCGCAATGACTATCCTCCAAATAAGAGTATTGCAGTGACTATCATTTAAGAATGAGTTCACAAGTATGAAATCACATAAACGAATCTATGATTATGATTCCATTTATAAAAGATTTCAAGTATGGTCTGCAGGTATGTATTCGCCAAGCTTGAGTCCGAATATGTAAGACCTATGTGTAAATTCGCATGTAAAAATTCTCCAAGTGTGAATCTCCATGCATGAGTTCTCTAGAATCAATCCGTCGTACGCTAATCCATGATGATAAAAATGGCTAAGGCAATTCAAATATATTCTACTGGCAAAAGAGGTAATAATTTATCTTGTATGAAATCAATACAAATGGGTAAGCAAAACCAATTCGCATTGTATCTTATAGCACGAGCAATGTAAATTGGGACTGTGACAATGCATAAAATATACAATTCTCAAGTTGAGCCAATGCAAGGGAAGACAAAAGTATGCCAAGAAGATGTGCAAATTATATACAAGTGATGTCAAACAAGAGATCAGACCAATGAAGTTCTAACTTATAAATTCATAAATAGTATGTTATCTTAATAACTCACTAAGTTCAATTGAACTTAGGTTTTTTCTTTTTGTGTGTGTGTGTGTGTGTGTTCTTCCAAGTATAATGGTTTATTTAAGGAGCTGAAGAGGGATCAAGCCAGATTTCGTTCAAGCTTAGGCGAACTTGTGTTCTTAACTATAACATGCATATAGTGGGGCAAACTAGAGGCTGAGCCTCAGGGTCAGAATTTTTTTGTAACTAAGTAGTATGAACCATAGTATATTATTTACAACGAAGAGAAATCGAACCAAAAAAATTATAGCTATTATTGTTAATTTTTCATAAGTTCGCTTGTTAAGATTTTTGAACTAGAAATTTATAGTTGTATTCTCGTTTAGTAGGTCAGGTTATTAAACATGTTAAGATTTTAAGTATGGTTAAGGAAGGCATATTTGGTTGCTTTAGTCATGTTAGTCGAACAATTTAGTTTTTAAATGATCATAGCTTGTTTTGGAGATGACGTGATATTTTGTAACTGGACCCGTTGATCAGGTCAGGTACAAGGTGTTACACTACGTCACAACGTGGTGCCGACAGTGAGTGATATCACAATGTCAAGGTGTTTGAAGTCACAACGTGACTCACTGAGTTGGTGACATCACGATGTGAAGATTATGAAGTCGCGACATCAGTCCTAAATTTTCAAAATTTTGCAATTCAAGCTAGGATTAACAAAAATGCTTTTGTAAGCTCGTGTAGGACCCAAAAATAATTGTGCAATACATTATGTACTAGAATGTTATTTATTTAATTGATGATATCTTCATGATGTTTTGAATTTATTAAATCGATGATCATAGCATCTCATAGCTTAGACCCAGTGACCGGGTCATGCATGGTTGTTAGATTTTTTTCTTTCATTCTTCAATGGTGGATGATGCAAAATGTTAAGAAAGATGATGTTCTAATCTTTTTCCACTTAATTTAACATATATTATGATTAAGTTTAGCTTAGTTTAATTAACCATGCTTAATTAGTTAATTAAGACATCATTAAACATATTTTAATAATAAATTTAACTAAGTGGAATTAATCACCATAATCCACTATCAATATGTTTATAATTAGTTAAATAATCATTTTGGTCCATTGGATAATTACTATCTAGGTCCTCAAGCATTTTCTAATTTAAAATTCAATAGTGATTAGACTTTTACAATTTAGTCTATGAGCTTTAATTAATTGTTTTCTTGGTTAAATTACTTAACTAAACTTCAATATATTTTCATAATAACTTCATTAATCTTTATATTTTATACTTACAGACTCATTTTACGGAAATGAGGTTCTAAAACTACATTTTCCGACACGACTTAAATTAGGTCGTTATATGAAAAATCTCCATCTCCTTTTGATCTTTTTCTTGGTAAAAGTAACATCTGAAGTAGGAAAAATTATCCAAAAATAATCTTACCATGTCAATCCATGTATATAGATCTAAAAGCTAGATAAAATAGTCAATCCTTTGCCTTGTCGAAAAAGGGAAGACTCTTAGTTTAACTTGCTCCTTGGTCACTCCTTATGATCTCACCGTAGAACACACCACATGGAACTCCTTAAAGTGCTTGTGATGATCTTGGTTCTCTAGATCATGAAAAGTAGGAAATAAATGAATTACTCCAAATTTTAATTCAAAAGATACCTCAAATTCAGAGATTCGATGCAAAGCAATTGTTGATCAAGATCTGGTGCAGCTAACTCTCTCAATGTCCTTTCAGCATTCATTACATGAATCAATAAAAGTTTCCTCTCTATTCGGATCAGTTGATGATTCGAACAACTCATTTTCTAAATCCAGATCGATAAATGAAAATAAAAGGCTACGTTGAAGTTTAATTTCTTACCTTATTCATTAGGTAATTCACTCAACCTCTGGATCGTAATGGAGTTCACCTGTACAAGAAGATCGAGACATAAAATAAAATTTAAAAACAAGAAGAAACAAAATTATTAACACTAACCCCCAACGATGCTAAAATTTGATAGGGATTAAAACCAACAAAATAAAATCCTACTCAATAATATAATTTAGTAGATAGTAGTGAGTATTGTCATCTCCTTAGAGATCAATAATTACTTTATCTCTTCCATTAAAAATAAGTAAATATAATAGTGTTTTTAAAAAATCAAAATTAAAATTGAGGAAAAATCTAGGAGATGAAGTTTAAGACAAAGGTAAAATCTCTATTTGATTTGTGAGTTAGGTTATCGATGCAAAGATAATTTCAACATTCTATGATAAATTGGTTATAATTATCGATGAACGTCTAGCAATCAATCTCTTCTTACCTTCTCGATAATCAAGACGAACATCATTAATTATTTCCTTTATCAATAAATAACCCTATAATGAACGCCTAGAATTTAATTTATCTATAGCATTAAGAATGAAAGAGACTCAATTTTATCTAACAAACATACGAACATTGTTTATTTAGACTAGATCACATATTCACATAACATGAGTTGCATATCTAGCTTATACGCAATCATGTTATTTGTCACAAGTATTAAAATCAATTAAACAATTAAATTTTAATTGACAAAACAAATATTTTAAGCTATTGAATATGGATCCAATACCCATAAAATTTGAATATTTGTAATTAAAGCAGAAGATATATGAATACCAATGAATTAAGAAAAGAATAAAAGTGCAATTAGATATCACAAACTGATTGAATCAAATTTTGATATTATTTTTACTAGAAAAGAGGTCTAGCAATCCATAAAATAAGAAAAATGCAAAAACAATAAGTCTACAAAAAGCTAAAAAGTTGACCAAAAATCCAGAAGAGGTTTCGTAACCCTCTAAAAAGTTTTACTTAGTTTGTTTTACCTAAATTAGGGACACAATACTTGTTTGGGCTTTAAACAATGAAAAAAGAGAAAATAGCCTTAAATTTGAAACCAAAACAGCAATAAAATCCATAACACGAGCGCTGGCATCGCGACTTAGCAGCACAGAGCTGGAGCTCGAGAACTGGCTCTAATGCAGTTAAGTTTGATAGCTAAGGCGTGTTGGGGCACAACTGGATTGAGCCGCGCGATCTACTCGTTCTCCTTCAACTCTCCTCATAATTGCTCGGTCTCACTTTCGATAGTCTTCGATCTTACATGCCGAACTCATATGTACCTAATTAAAACATGAAAAAAATAAATTTATTATTTATTATTTAATCATATAAAATCAAAGTATAAATAAATAAAAATGTTAATATATGAAAATGTGACAATAAACATGCAAACAAAATTAAAAACATGATATTTCACTTGATTATCAGGAAAAAAAATAAAGCAATAAAGGACTACAATATCAGAATTATGAGTACTTATCACTTTACCAACACATGCACTAAATTAAAAAAAAAAAAAAGAAGAGAAAAAGAAGATAGGATCAATTTTAACTTAAATTTTAAATTTTACTAGTTCATGTTTCTCATTGGGTTAATTATTTGTTGGTGTCAAATTATAGAGTACAAATTTGAAGGTTAAAATATACTCTAAATCCTTGTACACTTTATACATTTGAAATTTAGTCTTCTTATTTCTATTTTCAAGAATTTAATCATTTACTTTTTTAATTTATATATATATATATATATATATATATATATATATATCAAATTTCGGTGTTACCACCATTAAAATGTTTCTGTTAAATTCATTGGTGTGCTATTTTAAAATTAAAAAAAAAATCATTAGTAGAGATGTGACAAAAAATATTAAAAATGATTATGTGAATTTTTTCTTAAAAACATGAATTTGAACTCATCATGATAAAAAAATTTATTGGAATAGTATTCTTAATAAAAATAACATTGACATTGTAATTGAAATAGTTAACAATATTAACTAATTAGACTAGCTAATGACATTACAAAAATAGCGCAACCAAATTATGTTGAAAATTAAAATATATGAATTAAATCCAAATTTTTAGTATAGTATAGAAGCCAAAATTAAAATTTAACTATTGTCTTATAATATAAATAAAATAAAATAAACCCTAAAAATATGTCTAATGTGTAAGGCTCTTAGTGTATTCAAATTATTTTTTAAGTAAGATTAACTGATGCATTAAAAATGGGGAAAACCAAAAGCAAAATAAAACAAGAGACCCTAAGAAAACACTACTGCTACCACCCTTTCACATTAACGACACATGTCATTCAAAGAAATGAATGAAATGGGCGGTGCACTGGGAAACTTGTACCCTAAAACTAAAAATTAAATCTTGAAAATAAAATAAATCAATTTGAAAATTTAAAAAAACGTTAAAGCCATGTGGTTTACCGGTGAAAACATAACTCCCTTTCTTGCATCGGAGAAAACCTTCAGAATGGCCTTGATCTTTAAGATAAAAAATTTATTGGCTCTTCTCTCAATCAACAACCCCTCTAAGATCCTAAGTTCATCGGAGCCTATTATATTCCTCCGAACTCAGATACAACGGAATCCAAAATGTTTATCCTTCACGAAAACCCTGCATGTCTTTGAGGATTAAATGTTGGATCTCTGTTGGAGCTTCCTCTACCCAGTAGATCGGAGAATCATAATGTTGTCCATAAAATGCTATTCCATGCGCCGCCCCATTCATTGATCAGAAAGTGTGCTAAAAAGATATGTTTCAAAATCTTGAATATCTATTTTTTATTTCTTTTATAATGTTTGCTATCTCTGACCTATCATTGTGTTCGTCGTTGTTTTTTACCACTGTCAGAGTATCTCCTTCAACACATATATCTTGAAAACCAAGTTTCTCTACTAAAGTGACCGCTTGTAGAGAAGCCCATGCCTCGGCCGTGGTAGAATCCGATACATTTTGCCATTGGTGAGTACAAGCTCCCATTACAAAGCCCTCGTTGTTTCTTATTATAACCCCTCCTGCTGCCCGTTTTAAAAGTTTTTGAAAAGATGCATCAAAGTTGACTTTGACTTGATCTCCCTCCGGGGTTCTCCATGTGTCATTTTTATTCCTTTGCAAAAACTCTCTGATTCCTTCTGTTTATGATATCTCTATGGTATAAATTCTAACGAAACCATCTATTTCTTGTGCTTTATTTAAAATGCCTTCATGTATAAATTTGTTTCTGCTAAACCAAATTGCCCAAAAGGCTACAGCTATGGTAACACAAAGGTGTGAACTTTTGTCGCCTAATTTCGTTATTCATTTTTTCCAATCATTTTCCATGTTTTTGTTTGAAAGTGTAACCTCAAGCTCCCAGAGAACTTGTTTTGTCAGCTTGCAATCTCTGAAACGGTGGGTCACTGTTTCATCCTCCTCTTTGCAGATCGGGCAATTTGCCACTGTCCTTAATCTCCTTATTTTTAGGTTGCTAAGAGTGGGTAGAAAATTATTAGTGATTCTCCATAAATTTATTCTTACCTTGCTAGGAATTTTGAGACCCCATAAGGTTGTAAAATAATTTTTTGTAGCTTCATCGTGTATTGTATTATTATTTCCTAGCTGGTGTAGACCACTTGTAATTTGCCATTTGTACCCACTTTTTACTGTATAATTACCCGAATTGTCTCCTCTCTATCCTAGTTCGTCTGAATGCATGCTGTCAACTAGAGGAATTGATGTTATTTGTTCCGCTTGTTCTTCACTGAACAACCTTGTGATAGATTCAAAATTCCAGGTATTTTCTTCCTTATTAATTAAATCAGAGACTGTTGTGAAATTTATATTGATGTTCTGAACCTCAATTCTTCTTTTTCCAGGTTTTGGCAGCCATATATCATTCCAAATGTTTCTCGATTCTCCATCCCATCCCTTGTTGTTAAAGGGTACGTGTTCCCCATATGCTACGCCAAGTATAAGAGGGGTAAGCACCTAAATTTGCGTTCATAAAATCTCTATAAGGATAGTACTTAGCCCTCATAACCTGTGCCAATAAACTGTTTGGGTTGACTGCTAGTTTCCATCCCTATTTTGCTAATAGGGCTAAATTGAACTTTGCCAAATCTCTAAACCTCATCCCCCCTTGCATTTTCGGGATGCACATATCTAACCAATTATTCCAATGGATGCCTTTATTTGTCTTCAAATTGAGCCACCAAAATTTTCTCATTAAACTTTCTAACTCACGACATAAAGATATTGGTAATAAGAAACACTGCATGGTATAATCGGTATTGCTTGTAAAACTGATTTAATAAACACTTCTTTTCCACCAATGGACAGATTTCGAACGCTCTAACTTTCAATTTTTCTCATAAATTTTTCTTTTAATTCAACAAAAGCATTCTTTTTTTCGTCTTCCAACCATTGTTGGAAGACCAAGGTATTTCTCAGGGTTATTTGCAATTCGGACCCCCAAGATCTCCCCTACATCACTTTTAACTCCCCCATTCGTATTATTGCTAAAATAGATTAAAGATTTATCAAAATTCACAAGCTGACCTGATAAAACTTCATACTCTTTTATTACAAATTTCATTGTCTTTGTCCCTTCTAATAATGCTTTTCCAAAGAGAAAGTTGTCATCTACAAAAATAAATTATTTATTGATGGTCCTCCTCTTCCTATCTTTGCTCATTCGATCCTTTTTTCCCTTTTTTGTGATATTCAATAACTTCGAAAAACCTTCTGCATATATTAATAACAAATAAGGGCTAAGAGGATCTCCTTGTCTTAACCCCTTAGTAGGCTTGAAATCTTGCCGTTGAACTCCATTCAATATGATTGAGTATGATACACTGCGAACACATCTCATCACTAATGTGATCCATTCTTCACAAAAGCCTAAATAGCACATCATATTTTCGACAAACATCCATTCCACTCTATCGTAGGCTTTGCTCATATCAAGTTTTAGGGCAAAGATCCTTCCCCATTTTTTCATTTTTTCTTGAACGAATGTAGAATTTCGTATGCAACCAAAATATTGTTAGTGATTTGCCTTCCTGGTACAAAAGCCCATTGTGATTCATCAATGCATATATCAAGGACTTTCCTGAATCTATTTACTACTGTTTTAGAAATTATCTTATAAATTACATTGCACGGACTAATAGGCCTAAATTGGCCCATAATTTTTGATGACTCAACTTTTGGAATAAAAACAATGTTGGTTTTGTTAATCTCCCTAATGTCTTTGTCTCTATTTAATACTTATAAACAGAAACTTGTGACATCTTCCCCAACAAAATACCAACATTTTTTATAAAAAAACATTGGATATTCATCCTTTCTTGAAGCTTTTAACAAAGCCATTGATTTTAAAGCTTTCATCACTTCCTCTTCCTTGAACCTCGACTTTAGCTTCTCATTTATCCTTTCTGTAATGCATGGACGTATCTCCTCTCTCAATCTTTCGCAATTTTGCACTTGTTTTGAAGTAAAAAGCTCACGAAAGTAGTTTGTTGCCAACTCACTCAATTCTTTTTCTCCTATGAGCCACCTACCATTCCCATCTTCCAAACTTTCAATAGTATTTCTCTTCCTTCGGAATGATGCAAACTTCTAAAGAAGGAAGTGTTACGATCACCCATATGGAGCCAATTTGCTCTTGCTCACTGCTCCCAATATAATTCTTCTTTTTCTGCTTCCATATTTAGTGTTAGTTTTACTTCCATAATTTCTGTCAATCTTGTCTCATCAGGATCTTCCTTATTCAACTTTTTTAATCTCATGTTAAATTCTTCTCTTCGTTTAGTGTATCTCCAATTGGTAGTCTTCGCCCAACTCTTTAATTTTCTTCCTAAATCCTCTAGTTTTTTCGTAAGTCCTTTTTCAGTCGAAACCCATTCCTGTTTAACTTGATCTTCAATTTTTTTTTTCCAAAGCCTAATCGGCACTAAATCTGAATGGGACATTCCTTCGTACTGCCAATGCCCTTTTACTTTCCATTGTGTCGACCATAATTGGACAATGGTCTGAAAAGCTATGAGTCAAATGATAAACTGAATATTCTAGGAAGTGACTCTACCATGTTGGATTAGCGAGACCTCTGTCTAATCTTTTCCTAATATTATTCTTTGGCAATCTTTCCCTTTCCCATGTGAACCATTGTCCTGAAAAGCCCAAATCACTCAACTCACATTCCTCTAGAGCCTCTCTAAAGGCTGACATTTGGCGTTCCTCTCTTGCTCGCCCTCCTTTTTTTTTTTTCAAACGAGAACATGATTTCATTAAAATCTCCCATTACCAGCCATGGCAAATTACTTGTTTTTTCAACATTTTGATTAATTTTCACGACTCATTTCTCAAGTTTTCAATTGGGGAACCATAGAATCCTGTAAACCTCCAAAAATCATCTTTGTTCTCTGTAGCAACTTCAAAAACAATACAAGACTTTGAGAAGCTTTTCACATTAACAGTCAGATCACTCTTCCACCCAAGCGATAGTCCTCCTCTTGTACCTACAGCACTAACGTCAATTCCATTCTCAAATCCACACTTGTTTCTTATTTTTTTTCCATACTTCTTACACTGACCTTTGTCTCTATAAGAAACAAAAGTTGAGGCTGAGACTGTCCTACTCTGTTCTTGAGATGTCTTACTGTCTGTGGTTGCCTCAGGCCACGGACATTTCAACTTAAGATTTTCATTGTGACCGGTCGGCATGCTTGTTAACGGCAGTCGATATTTCATATCCAAAGTTTGTAATCATCAAAGTGTTATTGTTTGCATTTCCCACTTGTTGTGTTCTCTTTCTTTTCTTCCCATCCTTAAAACCCATTGGATTATCTTTTAGACTTAAGATTACATCTTTTGTATTCTCGAGTTCTGCATCAAAAAATGTTCTATGTCCACCATTAGCACTCTCGGTCCCCTCTTTCCTTATGCTTCTAGTTGGATTTATTCGTGCGGTTCTTCCTTTTGCCTTGCGATCTTGCTCAACTATTAATTATTTAGCCTTATTATTTCCTCTGAGGTCCTCCCTGTAACCTCTGTTTCTTGCCACCATGTTTGGTTCTTCTCTTAGCCATTTGCTCATCACTGGTGTTGCCCTTTTAGGAAGAGCTCGTAAAGTAATATCCCATCCAAATTCTCTTTCTTTAGCCCCTAGAGTTAACCGAATTGGACAAAAACTCTCTCCATGCCCTAATCTCCCACAACGAAAACAAAACAAAGAAAGTTTCTCGTATTGAAAAGTTGCTTACGTTGTATTATCTTGGCCATATATTATTCGCTTCTTTCTTCTCAAAGGGGATCGAACATCTAGACTAACTCTTATTCTTATGTATTGTTTCGCCCCTTTGGTTGCAAGCAACATGTCATAATCTAAGAAAACTCCGATGAAATTCCCCAATTGTTGAGCCATTCCCTCTAACAGATAACCCGGAGGTAGATTATGAATTTGAACCCAAAAATTTGTATGATAAATTGGTATGAAATATTATCAAGTGCCTTTTAAAAAACCAAGATATACCGTAGACCACCCTCTGTATATCTATCTCATTGTAGAACCTGAATAAGATTCTATTATCTTCGATTTCTGTTATTGCAACTCCCTTAATGGGATGCCATAACTCTGCTAACACATTCTTCATTGATGGAAAGTGAACTGCACTTTCTGTAAGCACCCTTCCTATCAGACAATACCTAAATTCTTCAATTTCTTCTTCTTCTTGACCATAAACTGCATCTTCTTCTTCATCTGCCAGATTTAGGTTTGCTAGTTCATCTTCCATATTTATTGATTATTATTCAGATTGAATTTTGGATAATTCTAATCGCGATGGTAAACAAAATTCCTGGTTTTCATTTTTTTTCTTTCTTATTGTTATTTTTTTTTTATCATAACCCTGACTTTCAAGAAAGGATTTGGTGATACAATCCACAATGTTTGTGAACCCAATAGGCGATTCGAAAGAGAAATCTTGCTATTATTTAGGTGATCTTGATTACACAATCAAAATTTATAAGAAATATTGATTACCTGTTGATAACCTGGCTTGTTTAGAAAGAATGGAGATGCACTCCTCCAAGAACTACAATTACAGCAGACGAATGAAACGAGAGAAAAGTGCGATAACGATAGACCTCTTTTTTAACCTCTTATATCTTTCTTAGTGTATTCAAATTATAAATATCTAACATTTTAGTCAGAAACTTAATGATGTTAAATATTTAAACTAGTAAATAATATTATAAAAATATAGAGAATAAATTATATCAAAATTTAGAGTATAAAAATAAATCTAACAAAACTGATATTTAAAATATTAAAGAAAATAGGAAGTATCGCACGCCGAAACCCCCCCCCCTCCCCAAAAAATATATATATTTATATTCCAAATCCTGTTGCTTTAGTAGCAAGGAAACACTTTCTTTGACATGAATACTAATGGGAATGACATTTGCATCAAAGAAAAAGAAAACATTAACCTAAAAGTATCATAATTCACTGAAGAATTACTTGTTTGATTGAGATTGCTACAATTCTCAAACAAGGCAACAAAGAAAATTATGCTGGTCAGTCAAAACAGTACATTGAAATTCATGCTTCAGTTTTTCATTTTCGGTTTTTCAAATGCGAGCTCCAGGTAACTTCCCCTGGATAAGCTCTCATTAAGCTCATGCTTGAGCAATGAATTACACCATCATATACTTTTGCGCTCCCGCGTTTTTCTTTTCTGAAGACGAAAACCCACTACACGGAGAGGCAACTGCATCGAGTATCTTCATGTTGTTGCGACAGTTGAGTTCCATGTTCCGCCGATCATTGTACCAACTCTTTCTCCCTTTATCGCTTTTGCGATATTACCCGATTTCGTTAAATTGAAGACAACAACTACATTGAAGGAAAAAGACATAAATTAATGGCTATTCCCTCCAGTTGTTCTCTAGGTATACAGATTGTAGAAGTTTAAATTTACCAGGAATGTTATTTTCTTGGCACAGAGTAATGGCGGTCATGTCCATCACCGAGAGATCTTTTGAAGTCACCTCGTGATAAGTCAGTGTATCATGAAGCTGGGCATTTGGATTATGCCTAGGATCATCATCATAAACCCCATCAACATTTGTTGCCTTCAGCACAACTTCCGCATTGACTGGGCAAACAAATAGAACATCTAATTTTATCCCAGATAATAAAATTATCTACATTTGTTGCCAAAACAAAATTCTAAAGAGACCCATTTTAAATCAGTTAACATTGATTTCAATTCATAATGAGGACCATTTTGTGCAAGATCCAGAGCAATCAGTGATAGGGTATATATAATATGCATCAAAAGTGAGAATGGCTCGGATAGGTTTGCCCCCAAGTCACACTAATGTATTTCCTAATCCAGAAGCAAAAATGACTTACTTTCTGCACAACGAAGGGCTGCAGCAGTATCAGTGGTGAAGAATGGATTACCAGTTCCAGCTGCAAAAATGACGACCCTCCCTTTCTCCAAATGCCTCACTGCCCTTCTACGTATATATGGTTCTGCAACCTCTGACATACGAAATGCAGTCTGGACACGTGTTGGGATGCCGATACTCTCCATTGTTGCTTGAAGAAATATAGCATTCATTACAGTTGCTAACATTCTTTTTTTTTTTGGGGGCAAAAGAATGCACATAAGAGAGGGATAAGATTTCTGTAAAGTGGCTAAGGTCTAATTACCTTCTGCAACAACTAGAACTGGTCTTTTAAGGAAATACAATTTCTGCGCAAAACCAGAAAGACTTCTAGAACACATAAAATTGCATCAAATAAAATATTTACCCGATGTAATCAGCAGATGAACGGTCAAGTCCACTACATCCTGCCCGAGAGGATCCACGAAAAATATTACCCCCACCAACCACAATTGCAACCTGCGATAAGCATCTAAAATGAAATCAAACAGCGGAGTTTCTAATTCTTTCAGACAGCTACTCATCCAGACAACCCACCACTCATTCTTGCTAAGCAGTCTCCTAGCATAATTCTTTAATAGGTTAATATGAAAGCATTTATGATGCACGTTGCAACTTAATGTAATTACTAGATCACTAAACTTAACTCTCAAGAAAGATTGTTTCCATTTTCATTGGTAGTATGAATTGTTTATCCTGCTCAAATTTCATTCTGAATCACATCCAAATAAAGCAAATACCATCCTTAGCAATATCCAAATGGCAATGCATGGTCTTCCACCAAAACCTTGTACTCTTACTCTACGGATAAACTAACCCCCAATTCAACATGATATTGCGATAACACAACCACTGAAACTGAAAAAAGGAGTTAAGCAACAACAACCAAATTTAAAAAGAGGATTAATGGAGAAAGAAAAGGCCTCCGAACATATAAGAGAGAGAAGGGGCTTTAGACTAGCCTCAATGCCCAGGCGTGTCACTGATGCAACCTCCCTAGCAATAGCCATCGTAACCTGTATTCAAGCAAGCTTCATACTTCAATTATTGTGAAGAAAAGCAATAACACTAAAAGTACAACAATTATTCACATCACAACCTTTGGGTCAATATTTTGAGAGTGATCTCCCGCTAGTGCTTCTCCACTTACTTTAAGCAAAACCCTTCGCCATTTATAAGATGGTTTCTCATTTATTTGCATTCCAAAGGGAGCCATAGATGACATGTTATTATGTCTGTTAAAACAATATAAACAAGTGCTTACAAGAATGTCGAAATAAATAAATAAACAAAGGGTGGAGGGAGGTTGCAGAGGAGTTCAATTAATTGTTCAACAAACTTGAGTAGGTGATTAAAGAACCAAAAAGAATGTCGTATATCCTTTATAAAACTACAGCCACATGTATCGATCAAGAATTCCAATTCAGTAACCTTGAAAATAGCAATGAGAAATTGAACTACCAGGCATAAAAGGCTAACACAGCTTCATCAATATATTGGGGAAAAAAGTAAGATAAGGAGAAACTAATAATTTTGATTCGTTAACCATCGAATCACCTACGGAGAAAATCAATTTCGTAAGTATTAAATCTGAAGGATGCCCCTAAAATGGTATCTAGTGCACATGAAAGAACCCAGCTAAACATATTATATGGGTCAGAAAGTAGCTAGAAATTTATTAATAAAAATGCAGAAACAGCACCAGTTATGAAAACTCTGCCGCTTTCCGGTGACTACTGATATCCAATACAGAAGTACAAGGTTTTGGAATTTTCATCCTCATAGCTCACCTCAGTTGTTAACAAAACAATACGAGAATTACAAACATATATCGAAGACTCTAACAAATTCTAACAATAGCATCAAAATTCAAAGCGCGAAACAAAGTCTCGCCACTTCACAGGCATTTTCACAAACGGTAAAAAGACATCCAAAAAGTAAATAAATCCAGCTTAAAGATAAAACATACCTCAAGTTCATGGGGTCTGGGAGTGGGGAGGCACCCATATCAGAAGAAGCTGAACAGTTGATAACCAACCGTCTAAACTGACCCATAATAAAGCTACCTTGATGATGGGTTTTTACCAGAGCAGGACCCATAAATGATGATGATGACCATGAAGAGATAGAATTAAAGGAGATGGGGGGTAGAAAACAAGTGGAGGCTGCCATTGAACGAAAACTGGGAATTTGGTTACTTCAAAAGCAATTGCAATGTGTTCGTTCAAATTGGTGCCGCCGAAAGGATAAGCTTTGGGTTACTGTACTCAGTTTTCCTTTCTTTTCGGATAAAGCAGTAGAGTTTTTTATTTTATTTTATTTTTTTCAAGTTTGATTTAGATATTTTATTTTTGAAATTGGTAGCATATTTTAGTTTTCTATTTTTATTAAGAAAGCGACTTATAAAATATCTCAATTGTAGGTTTGTGGGATTTAAATTTATTTACATTTGTATAATTTTGAGGGTAAAAAGTTATCCACTGAATTTTAGTTAATTTTTCATTTTTATCATTAAATTTTTAAAAGGTTTAATTCACAAATTACACCTTAATTATTTAAACCATTTCACCGTTATCAATCAAATTTTAACATCATTGATTAATTAAATCGTTTCACATCAACCCTTGTTTTTCTTTTTTAATTTTATATTAATATTAATTAAAAATAATTATATTAACAATAATAAAAATATTTTCCCTCCCCGTCCCTCTACCCTCTCGCTCCCTCACCCCAAGCCAACCGCTCTCCCCTCTCTTTCCCCGACCACAATGTTCCCATCTGCTTCGATCTTTCCAGTGGGAGATGTCTTGGCCCTAGGCTTCTCGTCTTCAACAAGACTAATTGTCCTTCATTCCCATAGCCATAAGCTCCTCCTATTGTCAATAAATCAAATCAACATTATATATGATGAAATTGAAAAGAAAAAAAAGTGCTAAGAAAAGAATGGTTACACCTCCACTTGCTACTTTTATTTTTGCAATAGAATATTTCAATATGCACAAAGCATGGTCATTTGTTTGACCCATATGAAACTCTCAATTTCACTATTTTTTGGCACATGATTCCTTTTTACAATAGCTCCTGAGTTCTCATCTCTCCTGATATGGCAGACTCAAAAGGAAAACTACCTTTGATATCTTCACCAAGTTTATCCACAGAAACACGATTAATGTCACTTTTGTAGAGAAGATCAAATGGAGTTTTAGATATTATGAAAACCTAGAAATGGACCCAGAGGGTTGGGTGGGGGTGAGGGGATGATGGGGGAGAGGGAGGGGAGTGTGGTGGTGGTGGGGAGGAGCCGGGAGGGGAGAGGGACGGTGGGAGAGGGGTGGGGGAGGGAAAATATTTTTTATTTTATTATTAATATTAATATAGAATTAGAAAATAAGTGCTGATGTGGTAGGATTTAATTGGTTAATAGTTTTTTCCTAACGGTGTTAAAATTTTGGATAATTTAGACAATGGTGAAATAGTTTAAATACCTGAAGAAAAAAAACGTATCAAATTGAAAAAAAAAGGATATAAATGAGGGTGCAATGTTTAAATTAAACCTTAAACTTACAAAAAAAAAAATACCGCTAACAATTTTCAACTTATTACAAAAATGCGACTCAACTATTTAAATAATGGAAATATGATATCGCTTTATTTTAATACTAAAAACATATTTCCTTTCTTTTTAAATATTAAATTATTTTTTTCCTACTTTTTCTGGTTTTTTTAGATAAATAACTTAAAAAAATTAAAAAATTATGGAAATTACCCTATTACTAAATTATTTAGAAAAATGACCTTATTTTTACGGTGTCAAAGGGTGTCTCTACTTCTTACGGCGGCATCACCCTAAAAAATGACTCAATCATTGTTTTATAATTACAGAATAATAGGATGAAAAAAATTCTTTTTTTTTTGTATCGCCACTTCCTAAGACAGCATCCGTATAAACTTTTTGTATTTTTTTTGTGTATTTCCAGAGTTAATTGAAAAAAATAAAATATATTTTTATTTTTTTTATGTCACATCCTTTAATGGAATCACCAAATTGGATTAAAAAAAAATTTAGTGCCTCATTCTTCCATGGAGTGATCAATATCTGTAAAAATATACATACATTTTTCTCCCTGATGACTACTTGAGATGTGGCGGTACCTGTTGTCGAAACCTTTTTTTTTTTTGAAATCGACTTTTTATTTAAAAACGAAAATGGGAGTCGCCACCTATTCTTTTTATGATGCGTGATCGGGTCATCTCGTGATTGATCATTTTAATAAGCGGTTTGATTTATTAAAACAACAATTTTTAGTCTACAAACTTCAAGAAATAGGTTCGGGAGTCGGTTACGCATGAGGAAGGGTTCGCATCCTCGTAACGCCCAAAATTGATACCTAATTGATTACTTGGCGTATTTAGTGTCGAAAATTAAAAATTTGTGTAGATTTTAAAATACGATCTCTATTTGCGTAATGTTATTAAAATATGATTTAATTAAATTAAATGTAAAATGCTTTATTTTGAGTTAACCGAGAAAAAGACCATGCCTCGTAAGTTAGGACACGATACCTTGTGTAACAGCCCGATTTTGGACCTAGTTGGAACAGTGGTTTCGGGACCACAAATCTGACGTAGTAAAGTTCATTTTCATTATATTTTTGTGGTCTACAATTTCACAAAATGATTACGTGAAATTTCGTTCGAAAATTTTGACGTTTGGGCACTCAATTTAGTCAAAAGGACTAAATTAAAAAAGTGCAAAAGTTGAGTTCTACATGCTTGAGGTGTCTAATTGCTATGAAATTTTAAATTGAAGGTCCTTAGATGGTAATTAGACCATTGGTTAAGCTAATGGACAAAAATGGACATGGATTAAGAGAATTTTCATGTTTTAAGTTAGGGGCATTTTGGTCATTTGGCTAATTAAATGAATTAATAATCAAATTAAAAGCCAATTTTTTCTCATCTTCAACCCCTTGGCTGAAATTTACAAGAGGGAGACATAGCTAGGGTTTTTCAAGCTTCTAAGCTCGATTGTAGGTCCGTTGTAGCCCCGTTTTTAATGATTTTCATGTTTTTGAGATCCTTGTAACTTGATATATCTATTTCTACCATTAATTTAAGGACTAATCAAGGTATAGGGTTTGACCCATGTTGGATATTTGTGTATTTTGGTGTCTAATGGTAGGTTATGTATGTTTGATGTGTGATAAACAACTTTTGTTAGGTGGTTTTTGATGAAAATGTCAAAAGGACCTATTTGTAAAAAGATTATAAAATGTGTGTAAAAGTATGATTAAATGAAAAATCTGGACTGCTATAAGTATAAAAGAGGATCGGCTAGGCTTGGGAATCGAAGAAATTGAATAGATTTAATTTTTCGAGCCTAGAGGCAAAAATGTAATTATGTCAAAGTTTAGGGGCAAAAATATAATTTTGCCATAATGTGATTTTTGGACTGAATTGAATAATGTGAATAATAAATTATTTAGATTTTCTATTATAGACCAAGAGAAACGAGGTTCGGACCTAGATCGGGGGAAAAACAAAGTATTAGACGATTAGGTCACATTCCTACTATTTTTGTATCGAGGTAAGTTCGTATGTAAATAATGCATTGTTTTATTTATGTTCTAAATGCTTTAATATTGTATGAATTATGATCTACTCCTTGAATGTAATCAACAAAGTTCGACAAGCGAGAAAATCCTGGTTGAACCTTAGGAATAGTTAGGATACAAATGTCATGACATTAGGGTTATTGAGATTTCGTGTAAGACCATATATGGGATATGGCATCGATATGAGATTTCATGTAAGACCATATCTGGGATATGGCATCGATATGAGACTTCGTGAAAGACCATAGCTGGGATATTGGCATTGATATGAGATCTCATGTAAGATCATATATGGGATATGGTTTTGGTATGGTACTGTGAATGCAAAATGTCCCGAGTATCCTTTAGTATTCCAAGTGGTTCAACGGTAGTTCGACAGAAATGTTAAAGTTGTGAAAGACTTTGGTATGTTGAACTTGGGTATAGGTATGTACATAAGACTCATGCTTAATGAGCTCGGTATGCGATGAACCATATATGGGATATGGTTTTGGTATGGTACTGTGAATGCAAGATGTCCCGAGTATCCTTTAGTATTCCAAGTGGTTCAATGGGTAGTTCGACAGAAATGTTAAAGTTGTGAAAGACTTTGGTATGTTGAACTTGCGTATAGGTATGTACATAAGACTCATGCTTAATGAGCTCGGTATGCGATGAACCCTCGGTAAGTTTGTGATTGAGTAAGTTTGACTATGAGATTTATAATGACATTTATGTTAATTTATATCATGTTAATTATGTGTTAAATGTGTGTTATAATGCCTATTATTTGCATAGGAACTTACTAAGCTTTAAAGCTTACTCTCCTTTCTTTTCCCTTGTCTTATAGTGTCACCAAGCTAGCTCGGGGATTGGAGATTGTCGGAGATTCACTCACACTATCAACATATCATTTTGGGTATCGATGAATTTAACATTTTAAGTTATGACATGTATAGGGACTTGGTCATTTTGTTATGTGTCATAATTAATTTGGCCAAATGTGTTGGCTTATGATGGTTGATAATTCATTTTGTAAATGGCCATTGAAATTGGATAATATTGTTTAAGTATATATATAATATGATGATGCTTATCATGGATGTGGGAATTTGCATGCTTGAGTTGATAAATATGTGATGGTTGTATGTGATAAATGGTGGTATATAAATGAGTGTTGCTGCCTTGGTTGTGGTTGATTTGGTTGAATGTATATGCTTGGATTGGTGTTATGTGTTGTTGTGTAGGTATGTGCATGGAAGGGTGACAAAATGACTTGGTAAATAGCCTTGTTTTTGTCCACACGGGCATGTGTCTAGTCCATGTGTGACACACAGCTTGTCCCATGGGCGTGTGTTCTGGCCGTGTGTCCCCTGCACCTTAATTGTTGCAAAATAGAATGCTCAATAATGAGCACACGGGCAGAGACACGAGCATGTGTCTCAGCTGTGCAGACGACACGGCCTTGAACACGGGAGTGTGCCCTGGCTGTGTGAAGTCTGCACCTATTTTATGGAAAATTATGAAAATTTAATCGATCACATGGCCTAAGCACACAGGCTTGTGACTTGGCCATATGACCTCAATTTGATGATGACGTTATAAACAGAAAGCTCCCTAATTTGAACACGGCCTGAAGCACGAGTGTGTCTTAGGGTCACACGGGCATGTCCCGAACCCACATGGGCGTGTGACCCCTTTTACTTGAAAAATTTTCTAAGTTTTCCAAAAGTTTCCAAAGTTCTTGGTTTAGTCCCGAACCACTTCCGATGCATGTTTTGGGCCTCGTAGGCTCGTGATAGGGATGATATAAATGTATGTGAAATGTTTTAAACTTGGATGGAAATTTATGTCTTGGTTTTATATGTTTGCTTATGTTTTTGTCCGGTAATGCCTCGTACCTTGTTCCGGCGTTGAATACGGGTAAGGGGTGTTACACCTTGGATTCTCGAATATCTTAACTGAAATCTCATATGTTTTAATTTTAAAAGGGATGCTCGATTGTCTAGGTTTAAGAAGAAAGTCTAACCCCATAAGTTAAGGAACAACTTCTCGAATCTCAAAATACGGGACATTTACCTTTATTTTAAAATTTCCTTCCTCAAATAATAACTAATATGGCATTTAAAATTATATATACTTAGTTAATTCGAGTATGGTATAAAAACGACTAAAAGTAATAAAAAAGGTCATCTTAGCGAATAATAATAATGCGACATAAATTAGTAGTAATAATGGCATGATATACTTAATAAAGTATAAAAGTATAATGATAATAATGAATCATGATGCTAATATGCGTAAATAAAAAATAAAAAAATGATAATAACAACAACAATAATAATAATAACAATAATAAAATCTAAATTTTGAAATATATTGAAAGTAGTACATAAATAAATAAATAAATAAAAAGGCACAATAAAAGAAAATATAAAAAAGCCCATTGTAAAAATAAAATAAAGGAAATATTAAGTAAATAAATAAATAAGTGAATATCAATAAAACATTTGATTAAAAATTGAAACTCAATAAATAAATAATTAAATAATAAAATAACAAATGAAACAGTCTATAAAAAAAATTGAAGTTAAATAAACCAAGGATCGAATTGAATTGAAATAAAAATAAGGGATATAAATTGTAAATAAAAAAGTAGACTAATAAGGATTAAAATATAACTTGCTAAAAATGACAGGGACCGAATGGGAAAATAACCCTTGTCCATATGCCACTGTTTCTTAGAGGACTAAAATGAAATAAAATTAAAATTTTGTGGTAAAATTAAAAGAAAAAACTGATATGTAAATCTTCCAAAAAGCAGAAGGACCTATCGCACAAATAGACCATTAGTTAAAAACACACGGATCTTCTAGGCGGATCGGGTCAGATTTCGAGTTTTAAGCAAAACGACGTCGTTTTGGCAACTAATACTTAATTCCAAAATGAGGCCGTATAGACCCTTATATAAATAGAAAAAAAAAATTCTACCCTCATTTTCTAAAAAAAAAAAAATCTTTCTCTTGTTTTTTTCTCTCAAAAGGCATTTGGCCGGCCATAGCTCCGTCAAACTGCCGCCGCATCGAACGCCGGTCACCGGCAACAGTGCCACTGTCCATGGTGGCCGAAGATGAAAAAAAGCCCCCCTTTTTTAGCCTTTTGGCTCCTAGAGCCTAGATTAGGGGTTAACTTTCCCAAAACAGTCAAAAAGACTCAAAATCCCTGAAAACCTTTCGTTTTTTGGGTTTCGAAAACCCTTTCATTAGAAAAATGTCATCTTTCATCGGAGATGACGATCCTCGGCCACTTACGGTGGCAGAACGTGAAGAACCAGGTAAGTTTTCGACCTTTTTTATTTTTATTTTATGTTTTTTCTTATGAAATAAATTCGTAAAAAAATAAATAAAAGAAAGAATCACCTTCTGGATTTTTGAACTTTGTTTTTGATTACTATTTTTTGTATGTGTAAAAAAACACAAAGTAACTATTGTGGCTTTTATAGCCGAATTACAACACTAGTTGTTACTATTCTTTTGTTTTTTTTCTTTGTTGTTTCTACTGCTTTGTGTGTTTGTTCTTCTTTGTAGGCGACAGTGGCAGAGGGTGAGGTCAACAGTGGTGGCAGAAGGGTGTCAGGCAGCACGCCTGTCGACTTGGAGAGGCTGCGGTGCGAATAAGGGTTTCTGATTTTACTAAAAATGAGTTTGGGTTGTGGGCTTGTAATTTGGGCTTAGAGTTTTTTTTTTTAAATTCGGGCTTGTAATTTGGGCTGAAATGTCTTGTAATTGGACTATTTTTTATTGGACTTTATTGTTATTTTTGGTTTTATTGTTTGTAATCTGGGCCCAGGCAAAAATGGCCTGTTATAACTGGCCCTCTTTGCTCGTTGATGTGTAACGGGAATGAAGCAAAGACCTTAAAAAAGGGCCAATTTTGCCTGGTCTTGTCGAAACTCGACTTTTTTGGTGTTTATCTTTTCCAAGTAGCCTTGTTCCAACCTATTGCAACTTTGGGGAGATATTCGTATCTTCAACCTATTCCATTTCAACTTCAGGGATATAAGATATGTAGCTTGTAGCTTTAGTCTATTCCATTGTAACTTCAAGGAGATAAGACTTGCTATGGTAGATTTAATCTGACCCACTGTAACTTCAGATGTATGCGACTATCGCTTCAATCTGCTCCAATGCAACTTTAGGAAGATAAGATTTGTAACTTCAACCTGCTCCACTACAACTTTAGGGATATAAGGTTTATAGCTTTAACCTGCTATACTGCAACTTCAAAGAGATAAGATTTGCTATATTCAATCTGCTTCACTACAACTTTAGGGAGATAAGATTTGTAACTTCAAGCTTTAAACTGTTTTACTGCAGCTTCAGAGAGATAATATTTGCTATCTTCAATCTGCTCCACTGCAACTTCAGGGAGATAAGATTTGTAACTTGTAGCTTTAATATGCTCTACTGCAACTTCAGGAAGATAAGATTTGCCATGATGACTTCAATTCGTCCCACTGCAACTTCAGGGGTATAGGATTTATGGTTTCATTGATCTGTTACACCGTTGTCTGGGGAACATAACCTTTATAATCCATTTCATGGGCATATATTTATGTCAAGCGATTGGGATGTTATGACCAGAATTAATCAAATGCTCCTAACTAGATGTGTATGAATGATGTTTGCATGAATGCAAAATGTCATTTTTTCGAGAATAATCCCCTTTTAATGCTTAGGTTATCACTGCTCATTGTTCACCGAGGTTCTATCACTGACGTATTACCCTGCCCTCTTGTTCAGCTGGTATCTTTGATATAGAACTTGAAGAAATGATCGCAATTTAGATTACTACATTTCCAACTCCTAGATTTGGTTCTGGCCAATGATTCTGTTTCAGGTCCTTGTATTATTTAGAACCTTTTAGAGAAATATGTAAGAAATCCTTGTACTTGAATATTATAGTCCATTAATCATTATTTCAATGAAAAAATGCTTGAAAAAGATTGTAACAATGGACAAGATTGAAATTTATTGGGAGCAAGGCTCAAAATGAATGGATTAATCAAAATAGCAAACGTTGCTAAAATACAAAATGAGCAAGATGAAATTAGGTGCCCAAATATCGCAGTATGAGCTTCTTTGCACAAACTTCTTGAGGACCATTTTGAGCCTGATATGTGTTTAGGAGATCTAGAGTACTTCGTTGATGCCCCAAGACGTAAAGTTCTTCCATTTGAAAAGGCCCTACCATCACATGTTCAATCTTTAATCAAATTTTGACCTGCCCTTTTCCGGGTTTTCAACTCAAAACCCTTTTGGTCTCAAGGCACCCTTTGCAGGTTTTCACCTTGGCCTCTCCCTTTTTTTTTTCTTTTTTTTAGGTGGAGTATTTCTTGATTGAATCCGAATTCACAAGATTAGGCAAGTTTTTTCCATCCATCTCTGTCAAAATCAGAGCTTCTCTAGAAAATGCCTTCTTTACCATATAAAGACCCTCCTAGTTTGGCATCCACTTTCCTCCAAAGTCCTTTTGTATGGGAAAGATCTTTTTTAATACCAGGTCCCCCTCATAGAATTCTATGGAGTGAACCTTTTTGTCATAAGCTCACATAATTCATTTTTGGTACATCTGACCATGACAGATAGCCCTTAGCCTATTTTCTTCGATCAAGTTCAACTGATCATATCGAGATTGGATCCATTCTGCTTCATCTAACTTTAGTTCTAAAAAAACTCGGAGGGAAGGAATCTCGACTTCAATGGGAAAAACCACTTCCATTCCATAAACCAAAGAGAAAGGCATTGCCCCGGTGGAGGTTCTGATAGACGTTTAATACCATAAAGGGCAAATGGTAACTTCTCATGCCAATCTTTATAAATCTCAGTCATTTCCCCCACGATCTTTTTAATGTTCTTATTGGCTGCCTCCACCGCACCGTTTATTTTTGGGTTATGGTGACGAGTTGTGGCGTTTAATCTTGAATTGACTACAGACTTCCGCTATCGTACTGTTGTTCAAGTTCAATGCATTGTCAGATATTATCCTTTTTGGCATCCCATAACGACATATGATCTCTTTCGTCAAGAATTTGATGACTATCGACTTTGTGACATTGGCATATGAAGTGGCTTCTACCCACTTGGTGAAGTAATTGATGACCACGAAGATGAATCAATGTCCATTGGAAGCTTTTGCCGATATCGGCCCAATGACATCCATGCCCCACATAGAGAAAGGCCATGGAGAAGTCATGCCATGAAGATGTGAAGGAAGCACATGAATTTTGTCTCCATAAATTTGGCACTTATGGCATCTCTTGGCATAACTAATACAATCTCCTTCCATAGTGGACCAATAATATCTGAATCTCATGATTTGCCTGGCCATTGTAAAACCATTAACATGTTTTCTGCAGACACCCTCATAGACTTCTTCCAAGATTTTCTTAACCTCAACAGCGTCCACACATCTTATTAGCACCTGATCCTTTCTTCTTTTGTATAGGATCTCCCTATCTAAGACATAGTCATTGGCCAGTCTTCTCAACGTCCTTTTATCGTTCTCAGTTGCTTGGTCAGGGTACTCACTATTCTTCACATATTGTAGTATATCGTGGTGCCAAGGATAATCGTCTTTTTCTTCTTCCTAAATGTTGTAACAATGAGCTGGAGCCTCATAAATACTCATCCGGATAGGTTTTACATCATCTTGTTTGTTCACTTTGATCATGGAAGCTAAAGTAGCCAAGGTATCAGCCATCTGGTTTTCATCTCACGGAAGGTAGTAGAAGGTGATGTCATCAAACTCCTCAATTAACTCAAGAACTAGCCTTCGATAATTGATCAATTTGGGGTCTCTCGTCTCCCATTCACCTTTGAGTTGATAAATCACTAATGCAGAATCCCTATATACTTCTAGTACTTTAATCTATGTTCTATGGCTATACAGATACCCATGATGTATGCTTCGTATTCTGCCATATTATTCGTGCAATCAAAATCAAATTTACTAGTAAAGGGATAATGATCTCCGTTTGGGGATACTAGGACTGCCTCGATTCTGTTACCTATAGCATTTGAGGCTCTGTCGAAGTTTAGCTTTCAAGGATGACCTTCTTGAGAGTCTTCTTCAGTGGTTACAACATACATTAGATCTTCATTCGAGAAATCAAAGTTTAAAGGCTCGTACTATTCTAGAGCTCTACTGGCCAGAAAATCTGCTATTGCGCTCCCTTTTATAGCCTTCTGATTTACATAGACTATATCAAATTCGGAAAGTAGAATTTGCCACTGTGCCATTCTTCCATTCAAAATAGTCGACTCCATCATGTACTTTAGAGGGTCCAGTTTTGAGATTAGCCAAGTTGTGTGGTACAACATGTACTGTCTCAGTCTTCGGGTTGTTTAGATTAAGGCGCTACACAACTTTTCAATTGATGAATATCCTGTCTCTGTAACAGCCCAATTTTAGGGCTATTCGAAATAGTGGTTTCGAGACCACTAACTCGAGGTTGAGAAAAATTATTTTCATATTATTTCATGTGTTGTAGCATGATTATATGGATGCATGAAAATTTTGGTGCTTTAATTTCAACAATTGTATGTGTAATTGTGAAAAAGGACTAAATCGCATAAAGTGCGAAACTTCTACTTTACAAGGTAAAGGTACCTAATAGCTATAGAATGTTAAAATGGAGGTCTTTAAAGTAAAACTAGGCCAATAGAGGAGTGTTGGCTGGCCATATGGTATAGGGAGATAAGAGCATTTAATTTTTGGTCAAAATTGAGTGAATTAGGTAAGAAAAGATGAATAAAATATGGTAAAAAGAAAAACTATCATCTTTCACTATTCACTCTTTATCTCCACTGAATATTTCATGCTTAGAGGGGTTTTGAAAGCTTGAAAATTTCAGCAACTCATCTTCTCTACAAGTAAGTGATTTTGGTGGTGTTATTTGATAAATTTTGTACTTTTGGAGTCCTCAAAGCTTAATCTAGCTAATGAGAGGACTAATTTGTGATATGGTTGAAAGTCTAGGGACTTGCCATGAGAACTTTTATGTTTTTAGTTGAGTTTTTATGGAAGAAAATGAATGTTAGGGAGATGAGAAACAACTTTTGTGGAAGTCTTAGCATGAAAACACCTAATTAGGACTTGAATACAAAGAATGAATTTGTGTCATAAATGCATAAAATAGATGGAACTGTGAGTAGTTGTAAGAGAAATAAATGTTCATCTAGGCTTGTATAATGAGAAAATGTGTTGAAAAATGATTTACGAGCCTAAGGGCAAAATCGTAATTTTTACCATAATATAAGGGCAAAATGGTCATTTTGCCTAAGTGTAGATTTTGATGCATTATGATCATAGATAGATCTAAATAAGTGAATTTTATTGTTATAGATCGAGAAGAGCGCGAAATTAACCTTGACTGAGGAAAAGGCAAGGTTACGGATTAAACCGCAAATTGAAACGTTTTGCACCGAGGTAAGTTTATGTGTAAACGATTCATTTTATATATACACTGTTGTCGCTAATTAGTGCTTGGCACAATTGAGAACATGTATGATTCAAGTGGATTGAATGTGGTAGCTATTGAATAGTTTTCATATGAATGATGAAATAGATATGTAAATGTGTAATATCAATACTTGATGGTGGGCTAAGTGCGATACCACCTTAATACTTAATTATGATGGGCTGTGTGCAGTACCAACGTCTATTTATCATTTGGTGGGCTATGTGCGATACCACCCTAATAAAGACTGATGGTGGGCTAAGTGCGAAACCACCGAGTGATTGAATTATAGATGGTTGATTGAGAAATTGTGATGTATGATAAAATGTGATATTGTGGTGCTAAGTGCAGGGAAGCATGTTAATGGATGTAAGCATTAAGCTTGTGATATGGTTGGAAGGTGGTAAGGGAAGAAATGAGTAAGCATGATTATGAATGTGGATTGTTCTTGTTTAGTATGTAATGCTATATATTGTTTAGCACATACTATAATATTATTTGTTTACATGTAAATTTACTAAGCTCAAAGCTTACTCCCCTTTTCTTTTCCCTTGTCTTATAGAGTTAAAGAGCCGGGTCGGGGTACGAAGATAATTGGAAGATCGCCCACACTATCAGCTCCCCTCTGTATGTCTAGACTTAGTATATTTGAGTATGGCATGTATAGGGGCTAGACTAGGTATATTATTTTGTTATTTTGGCCAGGAGTGTGTTGGCCCCTTTGTTGAGAAACTCTTGTGTATATAGCCATAGTTGTTGGCTCTTTGTTATATATATGGAAATATGAAGTTATTCATGGAAGTTTTTATTGCAAAATAAGAGTTGTTTAGTGATATGTTGAATGGATTCATGTTGTGTGAGTTAAAGGGACGAAAAGAGCTTGGCAAATAGCCTTGTTCTTGTCTACACGGTAGGCACACGGGTGTGTGTTTAGGCTATGTGTGACACACGGTCAGTCCCATGGGTGTGTGACTTGGCCGTGTGTCCCCTGTATGTTGGTGTTGTAAGTCAGTGTCGACCACGGGCTAGCCACATGGGCGTGTGCCTAGGTCGTGTGACTTTTATAAGGTTGTTGACGTCACAAACAGAATACCCAAGTTTTTACACACAGGCAAGGACACGGGCATGTCTAGGCCGTGTGGAGCACGCGGCTCAAGCACACGGGCGTGTGTTCAGCCGTGTGAAAACCCCTGTAGGTTTGAAATGAAAATAAATCCCACACGGGGTAGGGACATGGGCGTGTGTGACCACACGACCTGCCCACACGGGCGTGTCCCATTCCACATGGGTGTGTGGCCCATGTTTAGGTGAAAAATTTTTAAGATCACAAAAGTTTTCGATTAGGTTCTGAAACCCCTCGTAAGTATGTTTAAGGCCTCGTAGGTCCTTAATGAGGTTATTGTGATGACGATAGAGGTATGTCAAGTTGAGACTGAAAGTTTATAAACTAAAGTTGTTGATTAAGTATGGTAATGCCTCATGCCCGGTTCTGGCATAGGATACGGGTAACGGGTGTTACATTTAGTGGTATCAGAGCTATGGTTTAGTCAGTTCTTGGACTACCGTAGCATATGTGGAAGTCTAGCTATACATGCCATAAGCGTATAATGATAGTATGGTGGCTTCTGATAATTTTATACTTTGTTTTATTTAGTAACTGGATCCCGATCAAGCGGCTGTTGATGACGCTGCTAGTAATGCGCCGGCTTCCGCACAAGGGACCACGCCTGTTCAGAGTGGACTCGAGACTAGGGGCCAGGGGGAAGAGGCTCTGGAAGCCTTTCTCCAAATGATGAGTAACTGGTACTCGGAGTATGTGCGAGCAAACCCTAATACTCAATCTCCTCCACCCCCTCATATACCTCAGCCAATTCTTATGGCTCCCTAATGTATAGAATTAGTGAGGACAACCAAGCCCCCAGTAGACAAAATTCGGAAGTAAGAGGTTGAGGATTTTAGAGCTAATATAGATGATAACCTTAAGAGGGCAGAGTTATGGCTTGAGAACTCGATGAGAGTATTTGATGAACTCTTTTGTACACCTGAGGAGAGCTTAAAATGTGTCGTGTCTTTGCTGAGGGACTCGGCATACCATTGGTGGAAAATGTTGACATCAGTGGTTCCAAGGAGAGAGTGACGTGGGACTTCTTTTTGGAAGAGTTTCAAAAGAAGTATATAAGTCAGAGGTTTGTGGACCAGAAACGGAAAGAATTCCTTGAGTTAAAATAAGGAAAAATGACTGTGGCAGAATATGAGCGTGAATTTGTTAGGCTCAGCAAGTACGCATAAGAGTGCGTGTCTACAGAAGCCATTTTATGTAAGAGGTCTGAATATGGGCTGAATGAGGATATTAGACTTCTAGTTGGAATCTTGGAATGAAAGGAGTTTGTACTATTGGTTGATAGGGCAAGTAAGGTCGAAGAACTGAACAAGGAAAAGGAAAGGCTGTGAATGAGGCCCGAGACGCAAGAAAACAGCCGATGAGTAAATCGTACCAAGCTCAATTGAAACGGTTTAAAGAGACGAACTCTCAGACAACTGCATCAATGGGATATTCACATCAAGACCGAGGTAACACCTACTCGGGCTTGAGAGTTCAAACCACTTCAATGGCAAGTGTGGGCAATCCAAAGTATAAACCGAAGTGTCCAAATTGTGGAAGACAACACACGGAGGAGCGTTGGGAGAATAACAGAAACTGTTACAAGTATGGTTCACCCGATCATTTCATCCGAAATTGTCCTGAGAGGGATGATAGGGAAAGGAAGCAAGAGATAAGATCAAGCAATGTATCTTCAAGGGGTAGGCCACAAAAGAACCCGGGGAGTGGGACTAGTGGTAGAGGTGCGTCACGAGACTCTGCTGTGAGATCGGAAAGTTGGGCACCTGTAAGGACCTATGCCATTCGCGCTCGTGAAGAGGCATTATCTCTAGATGTTATAACGGGTACTTTTTCTCTTTATGACACCTCTGTTATTGCTTTGATTGATCCGGGGTCTACCCATTCTTACATTTGCATGAGATTGGCATCTAGTTTGAGTGTGATTGTTGAGTCTACGAAATTTGTGCTAAAGGTGTCAAACTCGTTAAGTAAACATGTATTAGTTGACAAGGTGTGTAGGAATTGTCCTTTGACAATTAGGGGTCATTGTTTTTCGACAAACCTTATGTTGTTGCCATTTGATGAATTTGATTTGATTCTTGGTATGGATTGGTTGACTACCCATAGTGTTTTAGTGAACTGTGGTAGTAAATTTATTGAATTGAAATGTGAAAATGGAGATGTTATTCGGGTTGAATCAGGTGGGTCAGATAGTTTACCGGTGATGATCTCTTCCTTGATGGCTGAAAAATATTTGAGAAAAAGATGCGAGTCCTATCTCGCTTTTGTACTAAATACTCAAGAGTCTGAAGTAAAGACTGAAACAGTGCTGGTGGTATGTGAGTATCCGGATGTAATCCCAGAAGAGTTACCTGAATTACCTCTAGTTAGAGAGGTTGAGTTTGGAATTGAGTTAGTCCCGGGAACAGCACCTATTCCGATTGCTCCGTATAGGATGGAACCATTAGAGTTGAAAGAACTGAAGGTTCAGTTGCAAGAGTTGACGGATAAGGGTTTTACAAGACCGAACTATTCATCGTGGGGTGTTCTAGTGCTTTTTGTGAAGAAAAAGGATGGGTTGATGATATTGTGCATAGACTATAGACAACTCAACAAGGTGACGGTGAAAAATAAGTATCCTTTATCAAGGATAGATGATCTATTTGATCAACTAAAGGGGGCTACAATATTCTCCAAGATAGACTTGAGGTCTGGTTATTACCAGTTGAGGGTTAAGGAGCAAGATGTGCTGAAAACTGCATTTTAGACGAGGTATGGCCATTATGAGTTTCTGGTCATGGCGTTCAGTTTAACGAATGCTCCTGTGATTTTTATGGATTTAATGAACCGTGTCTTCCAACCGTATTTGGACAAGTTTGTAGTTGTCTTTATTGATGACATATTGATTTATTCTCGGGATGAGAGTAATCATGCGGAGCATCTGAGAATTGTCTTACAGACTTTAAGACACAAGCAGTTGTATGCTAAATTTAATAAGAGTGAGTTTTGGCTCTAAGGGGTCGGATTCCTAGGACACATTGTGTCGAGTGATGGTATTAGAGTTGATTCGGGAAAGATCTCGGCTATTGTCGAGTGGAAACTGCTGCGAAACATCTCAGAAGTCAGAAGCTTTTTGGGTTTAGCGGGGTACTACAGACGGTTTGTGAAGGGATTCTCCATGATTGCTACCCCGATGACAAAACTATTGCACAAAGATATTAAGTTTGAATGGACTGAGAAATGTAAACAGAGTTTTGAGAGATTGAAAACATTGTTGATCGAGGCACCGATTTTGGTTCAACCAGAATCGAGGAAAGAGTTTGTGGTCTACAGTGACGCGTCGTTAAATGGTCTCAGTTGTGTGTTGATGCAATATGGTAAAGTAGTCGCTTACGCCTCGAGGCAGCTAAAATTGCACGAGAAGAATTATCCGACTCATGATCTGGAGTTAGCTGCGATTGTTTTCACATTAAAGATTTGGCGACATTATTTATATTGTGAGAAGTGTCGAATCTTCACAGATCATAAGAGTTTAAAGTACTTGATGGATCAAAAGGATTTGAATTTGCGACAATGGCGGTGCCTTGAATTATTGAAAGACTGTGAGCTAGTAATCGATTACCATCCGGGGAAAGCGAATGTGGTTGCGGGTGTCTTGAGTAGGAAATCCCTGTATGCTTTGAAAGCT
Source organism: Gossypium bickii (assembly GCA_025503065.1). Taxonomy (NCBI): domain Eukaryota; kingdom Viridiplantae; phylum Streptophyta; class Magnoliopsida; order Malvales; family Malvaceae; genus Gossypium; species Gossypium bickii. The sequence goes on from CP106711.1 coordinate 90,936,507, forward strand.
ATGAGCACAAGCTTAGCATTGTCTGATAATGGTACTATATTGGCTGATTTGAGGGCTAGGCCCCTATTTATTCAACAGATATGTGAAGCTCAGAAGAATGATGATGAGATGCAAGCTAAGAAAGCTAAGTGCAAATCAGGAAATGATTCTGAATTTCGGGTGAGTTCGAATGGTTGTTTAATGTTTCATGACAGGATTTGTGTACCTAAGAATGGGGAGTTGATTCGGAAGATATTGAATGAAGCACATAGTGGTTATTTGTTAGTACATCCTGGCAGTACGAAAATATACAATGATCTGAAGAAATTTTATTGGTGGTCGTGTATGAAAAGAGACATCTTTGAGTTTGTGACGAGATGTCTGATTTGTCAACAAGTGAAAGCCGAGCATCAAGTACCTTCGAGATTGCTTAAGCCAGTGATGGTTCCCGAGTGGAAGTGGGACCGGATCACGATGGATTTTGTGAGGGGGTTGCCTATGACTCCGAAAAAGAAAGATGTCGTGTGGGTTGTTGTTGATAGACTAACGAAGTCGGCTCACTTGATACCAGTGCGTGTCGATTATTCACTAGATAAGTTGGCTGAGTTATATATTGCTGAGGTGGTGAGATTACATGGAGTGCCGGTATCTATTATCTCGGATAGATATCCTAGCTTCACTTCGAGGTTTTGGAAGAAGTTGCAGGAAGCCTTGGGTACAAGGTTAAATTTTAGTACTGCATTCCATCCTCAAACTGGCGGCCAATCCAAAAGAGTGATTCATGTTCTTGAGGATATGCTCCGATGCTGTGTGTTAGAATTTGAAGATAGTTGGGAAAGATAGCTACCTTTAGTCGAATTTGTATACAACAACAGTTATCATTCGAGTATACGGATGGCACCGTATGAAGCCTTGTATGGTCGTAAGTGTCGGACTCCCTTGTATTGGACCCAGCTGAGTGAGAAGCAAATTCACGGGGTTGATTTAGTTAAAGAGACTGAGGAGAAAGTGAAAGTGGTCTAGGATAGTCTGAAGGCTGCTTCGGACCGACAAAGGTCGTACGCGGATTTGAAAAGAAAAGAAATTGAGTTTCAAGTGGGCGACAAAGTATTTTTGAAAGTGTCATTGTGGAAGAAAATATTGAGATTTGGTCGAAAGGAGAAATTGAGTTCGCGATTCATAGGGCCTTACGAGATTATCGAAAGAATTGGGCCAGTGGCATACCGGTTGGCTTTGCCGATAGAGTTAGTGAAAATACACAATGTGTTCCATGTATCGATGTTAAGGCGTTATCGCTCTGATCCTTCGTATGTTATTCCTCCAGCAGAAATTGAGATACGACCGAATATGACATATGAGGAGGAGTCGATTAAGATTATGGCTCGAGAGGTGAAACAGTTGAGGAATAAGGATATAACTTAGTAAAAGTGTTATGGCAAAAACATGGTGTACAAGAGGCTACGTGGAAACTGGAAGAATCCATGAGAGAGCAATATCCAAACCTTTTTACAGGTAAGATTTTTGAGGGTGAAAATCTCTAAAGGAGGGGAGAGTTGTAATAGCCCAATTTTGGGGCTATTCGGAACAGTGGTTTCGAGACCATTAACTTGAGGTTGAGGAAAATTGTTTTCATATTATTTCATGTATTTTAGCATGATTATACGGATGCATGAAAATTTTGATGCTTTAATTTTAACAATTGTATGTGTAATTGTGAAAAAGGACTAAATCGCATAAAGTGTGAAACTTCTATTTTACAAGGTAAAGGCACCTAATAGCTATAGAATGTTAAAATGGAGGTCTTTAAAGTGAAATTAGGCCAATAGAGGAGTGTTGGCTGGCCATATGGTATAAAGAGACAAGAAAAAGTATCATCTTTCACTATTCACTCTTCATCTCCACCAAAATTTCATGCTTAGAGGGGTTTCAAAAGCTTGAAAATTTCAACAACCCATCTTCTCTACAAGTAAGTGATTTTGGTGGTGTTGTTTGATAATTTTTGTACTTTTAGAGTCCTCAAAGCTTAATCTAGCTAATGAGAGGACTAATTTGTGATATGGTTGAAAGTCTAGGGACTTTCCATGAGAATGGTTATGTTGTTAGTTGAGTTTTTATGGAAGAAAATGAATATTAGGGAGATGAGAAACAACTTTTGTGAAAGGTGTTAGCATGAAAACACCTAATTAGGACTTGAATGCAAATAATGAATTTGTGTCATAAATGCATAAAGTAGATGGAATTGTGAGTAGTTGTAAGAGAAATAAATGTTCAGCTAGGCTTGTCTAATGAGAAAATATGTTGAAAACTGATTTACGAGCCTAGGGGCAAAATCGTAATTTTTTCCATAATACAAGAGCAAAATGGTCATTTTGCCTAAGTGTAGATTTTGACGCATTATGATCATAGAATGATCTAAATGAGTGAACTTTATTGTTATAGATCGAGAAGAGCGCGAAATTAACCTTGATCGGGGAAAAGGCAAGGTTACGGATTAAACCACAAATTGAAACGTTTTGCACCGAGGTAAGTTTATGTGTAAACGATGCATTTTATATATACATTGTTGTTGCTAATTAGTGCTTGGCACAATTGAGAACATGTTTGATTCAAGTGGAATGAATGTGGTAGTTATTGAATAGTTTTCGTATGAATGATGAAATAGATATGTAAATGTGTAATATCAATACTTGACGGTGGGCTAAGTGCGATACCACCTTAATACTTAATTACGATGGGCTGTGTGCGATACCATCTTCTATTTATTATTTGGTGGGCTATGTGCGATACCACCGTAACTATCCTTTTGGTGGGCTAAGTGCGAAACCACCAAGTGATTGAATTATGAATGGTTGATTGAGATATTGTGATGTATTGTAATATGTGATATTGCAGTGCTAAGAGCAGGGAAGCATGTTAATGAATGTAAGCGTTAAGCTTGTGATATGGTTGGAAGGTGGTAAGGGAAGAAATGAGTAAGCATGATTATGAATGTGGATTGTTCTTGTTTAGTATGTAATGCTATATATTGTTTAGCACATACTATAATGTTATTTGTTTACATGTAAACTTACTAAGCTCAAAGCTTACTCCCATTTTCTTTTCCCTTATCTTATAGAGTTAAAGAGCCGGGTCGGGGTATGAAGATAATTGGAAGATCGCCCACACTATCAGCTCGCCTCGGTATATCTAGACTTAGTACATTTGAGTATGACATGTATAGCGGCTAGACTAAGTATATTGTTTTTGTTATTTTTGCCAGGAGTGTGTTGGCCCCTTTGTTGAGAAACTCTTGTGTATATAGCCATAGTTGCTGGCTTTTTGTTATATATATGGAAATATGAAGTTATTCATGGAAGTTTTTATTGCAACATATGAGTTGCTTAGTGATATGTTGAATGGATTCATGTTGTGTGAGCTAAAGGGACGGAATGAGCTTGGCAAATAGCCTTGTTCTTGCCCACACAGGTAGGCACACAGACGTGTGTTTAGGCTGTGTGTGATGTGTAGAGCCTTTGTAGATCCCATACTCCCTGGAGGAATTTCATCGTTATTAAAAGAGATGATGGCGCTTATTTTATTAACCAGACAATCTAGCTTGTTTATAGAGATATCATCAGTGACATAAGTTTCATTCAGCACATTCTTCAATGTGCTATGATGAGTCTTTGAGCTCAAGAACAAGGCTAGCACTGATATGCGAGCTGGTTGTTTGTGTAGCTATTCTACTACACTATACTCGCTATACTTTAAAAATCTCAGGAATTCCCTAGCCTCGTTCTCAGTTACTGGCTCGTTAACTGGTGATTCAAGCCTAGCAGTCTTTTTCTTCTTATGCTCAGTTGCTAGGATTTTTCCTTTAACAGGCTCGGTTCTTGTACCTGCAAGTTCATAACGCCTCCCATTACGCGTGTAGAAACTGATATCTTGGCTCTCTTCTACAGTGCCAACCGAGTTCATGTCTCCTGGGATCATCACGTTGCATTCATAATTCCACGGAACCCTTTTGCTATCCTTATAGGGAAAAGCCACGGGTTTCTGAATTATGACTCTCGATGCAACCTGTATTCCTGTTTCATTATTTCTTGACCGTGAAATAATGACCACCGGGTGATTGACCTTGTGGACCTTCTCTGTTGACCCTTCATTTGAGGCACAAACATCTCCCCCTTCTAAACCCTTGACATCTTCATAAAATTCAATTTCTTTGTTATCCATCAAATTTTGTACAAGGACCCTAAACTCAACGCTCTCTTGGATTTCATGACCCTCTTCAGTGTGGAACTTACAGTAGTTCATCGTTCCTCTGGGTCTCTCCTCTAAATCTTGCATGATTAATCCTCCCTCTACCATTTTTTTTCCAAACCCATCTTAGTAGGGTTTTTACTTCCGCCACATCAATTTGGTTTTCTTACTTCCACTCTTAATTATCGCGTTTACCCCTTTATCAGAATGACTGGGTAACGGATTTCCTGCCACATTAGGTCCTAATGGGTCGTTGAACTTTACAATTCTTATCTTAATGAACCTTTCAATCAACTTTTTTAATGTGGTGCAGTTCTCAATTGAGTGCCTTGTTATTCCCGCATGGTACTCACATTGAGCGTTCGCATCATACCATTATGGGAATGAAGGTTGCATAGGTTTCAAGTAGAATGAGGATACCACATGTGCATCGAACAAACTCTGATATAGCTCCCTATATGTCATCGGGATAGGTGTGAGCTGGGGTCTTTCTGTGTTCGGCCTTGAGTTAGATTCTTGGGGGGCCCTGATGGCTGGTATTATGGCTCTTGGCTGGCCTACAGTGACCGGTTTGGAATACCCTTTATTATATAAGCTCACGTTATTCTTTTCATGTTCTTTGTTCCTTGGGGGCTGATATTTTGATGTTTTCCCCCATATCTATCTTCCCATTTCTCACTACGTTTTCAATCATTTCGCCAGACATTACCTTATCTGAGAAGCTCTTGGTAGCGCTTCCCAATATATGGTTGATGAATGGGGCTTTTAGAGTATTGATGAAAAGTGTACAGGCTCAAATTTGCCCGGGCCCAATACACTCAAATCAAACAAAAAATAATAATATAATAAAATAAAACCAAAAGTCCATTACAAATTATCAGCCCAAATTACAAGGGCCCAAATAATAAACCCTAACCCAAATTCAAGCCCACAACATTAAAATTTTCAGAAAAAAACCAAAACACCAGGGCAAGCTTAGCCACCGCACCCCCACACGTGCGCCACCACGTCGGTACGTACTCTTCCACGCAGCACTGCACGCCAGCTGGCCTCCGTACCTGCAAGAACAAATAGCACAGCAGAAAAAAATAACAAAAAAGAATGTATTTTATGTTATTTCGGCTATAAAATCAAAGGAGAAACCCTTGTAATTTTTTTACACACAATATCAATAAAAAAAAAACAGATTCAAACACAATCAAATACAAAAGAACAACATATTTCTAAAAAAGAAACAGAGAAATTTGAAGGTGATTTTTTTCATTTCAAGTTTGAATTTTTCATTTTTATACGGATATAAAAAAGAGAAAAGGGGCCGAAACTTACCGGTTTTCTCCATATCTCGCCACCATCGGGGTACCTCTCCATTCGTAAAAGCCCTGAGACTTCTTTAAAGTTTGAGTTTAGGCTTCTCGTTGCAAGAGATACGAGGGGGCTGTGGCTAGACTTTTCTCTTATTTTAGGCTTATGCCTTTGATTCCGAAACCTAGGGTTAAAAGGGGAAGGAAATCGGTCGAAAAAGGATTCCTTTAGGAACTCCAGCCGCCGTATACGGTGGTGGACCGACGACAGCGCAAGGGGGTCTAAAACCCTAGCAGAGAAAAAAAAAAGAAGCATTTTGTTTTTTTAGAAACAATGGCAGAAATGGCTTTTTTGTTTTAAAAAAAATTGCTTTTATAAAGAGCCCGAAACGGCGTCGTTTAGGGCCTTGTTAGTGGCCTCAAAACAGCACCGTATAGAGCCGACCCGCGCACGACCCGACCGAGGGCTGAGGATCTGCGTGTTTTGAGAAAAAGGGTTATTTATCCTTTTAACCCTTCCGCCTTTTTGGGCTGTTCTGATTTAGTCCCCTTTTTCCTTTTTTATTTTTTTTAAAAATTGGACCATGGAATTTGTTGCACATTTCACTCGAGTCCTCGACCCACTTACGCTCTGAGAAACAGATGCGTGTCCAGGGTTGGGTTATTTGCCGAATAGGCCCTCGATGGTTTAAGCGTGTTTGATTTTTGTCCTATTTTTGTCTAGGTATTTATTATGATTTAGGCTCTAAATTTTATTTTTATTCCGATTTAATCCCTAACCTGTTTGATTTTAACCTTTTAATTTTTTGTTTATTTTCCATTTTAATTTTTTATATATTATTTATTTTCAACGTTTTATATTTTATTTATTTTAATTTTTTATATTTATTAAACTGTTTTATATTATTTATTTCAAATTGTTTTAGATGTTTTAAATTATTTCATATATTATTTATTTTTAATTACTTTGTATATTATTTTATTTTAAATTGTTTTACATATCATTTATTTTAAATTTTTTCCCTTTCATAATTTATTTGTTTTAAACATATATATATTATGCTTCAAATTTTTATGTATTATTTTAAAAAAAACTGTTTTATGTGTTATTTTTCTATATTATTTATTCAAACTGTTTTATTATTATTTATTTTAAGTTTGTTTATACATTGTTTATTTGAGACTATTTATTATTTATTTTGAATTGTTTTTATAAATTATTTATTTTAAATTATTATTTACTTTAAATTGTTTTATATATTATTTTGTTTCGTTTCCTTTGATTGTTAATGTTGGTATTAAAAAAGGTGTGTCGTGTGGTTATTGCCATATTGTACATTATAATTCGTTTATTCCTATTTTCATGCTATTGTGATTCACTAGTGTGATAAATTATCTCTCCATGTTGTATATTATCATTTATTTCATCATTTCAAAAGTCAAATTTAAATATTCTTTTATATAATAACCGTTTTATTTTATCCCTAATAAAATAAATGCACGTCGTTTAAATATTGTACTCCTTATTATTCAAAAAGGAATTTTTTTTGAAATAAGGCAATGTTTCGTTTTTTAGAAATTTGAGAAATTGTGCCCTAACTTACTGGGTTCCAATATTTCATTTGACCCAAATAACCGAATATCCTTCTTAAACTTAAATGCATGAGTTTTAAAAGTCAAAAGACAAGCTTAGTTTCTAGGATTTGAAATGTCGTATCCTAACTCACTGGGTGTGACATTTTACTTCTTCGAAATAAGAGGGTATTAGCATCCAATTCAATTTATTCAAGTTTTCTTTTAAATGAAGAGGATCGTATTTTAAAATCTTTTCAAATTTTCGACATTAAGACGTTAATTAATCAATTAGGTACCAATTTTGGGCGTTACGAGGGTGCTAATCCTTCCTCGTGCGTAACCGGCTCCTGAACCCGTTTTCTCGAATTTTGTGGGCCAAAATCATTGTTTTAATAAATCAAACTATTTTAATGATCAATATCAAGGTGATCCGATCAGACCTCAAAAAAAAAAAGTTTGGTGGTGACTCCATTTTCATTTTTTAAAGTCGACCCTATTTTTTCAAAAAAATGGTTTCGACAGCTTGGGGACTCCACTGTGACATTATAAGAGAGTTAATTAGTAAAATTGATTATTTCCTGTCTTATTGTCAAAAATTGAAAATCTGATTTGAAAAATTACGATCCTTTTATTGCACTTGTTTGTGTTATTTCATATGATTGTTGTGGTTTGAGTCTCGTAGAATATTTTCGCATCATATTGCATAAGGACTGTTTGGTCTTACTTCTTTTAAATGAGAGTTAAAAGTTACTCCTTCGTGAGGTTTTCACCTCCGTGCAGGATAGTGGATCGCTTTCGCGATACATCCATACCTATGTCTTCGTGAGATTTTCATCTCCGTGTAGCCATAGGGGAAATGTATTCCCCTGAACTGAACTCAGTCCATATAAGCATGTAATGGGTGAGGATCGAGGAATCTACTGGTTCAAGTACCTCAACTTTAGAACCAAACCGCATGTAGAAGACCTTAGGAGCCCACCTTAGATAGTACTGTGCCAAACCCTAGCGGTTACCCAGATAGGTGCTTAATTCTCTTTCATTTGCTTTGAGTTTTGTTTTTTGTATATTGTACTGACTTATTGTGTTTTTGCTATGTTTGCATGTCATTTCATATTTAAAAGGGTGTCGATTCACGGTCGATTACTAAATTAGAGAGCTTATAATGAAGAACGAATTTCTTGATAAAGTGGAAGATAATGCGGCTATCCGTATGTGGTCAGAGAAAACACAATTAGAGAAAGGGGATAGTCTAGCCGTGGGGTACACGTCAGAATTATAGGACTACACCCGTATCAGCATGACGTAAAATAACCTTCAGGAATTAAAAAAGATATGGGGTCAGTGAAATGATGAGACCAAGCAGTTGTTCTACTATAATTGTAAGGATTTGTCGTATCTACTCGACATCAAGGTAGACGAGCATTTATTCCGAGCCCTCGCTCAGTATTGGAACCCTGCATACAGTTGCTTTACCTTTGGAAGGGTAGATTTAGTGCCCACTGTGGAAGAATATACAGCCCTACTGCATTGTCCAAAGGTTCAAGTCGATAAAGCTTATTCTAGAGCCACTTATGTCCCGACCTTTTGGAAGAAATTGATGAACATTATAGGAATGAGCGAATTACAGCTAAGATCAAGCAAAAAGGTGAGTGTAAGTGCATCCCATGGAAAAATCTGAGGGATTTGATTCTAGCGCATCCTGATACGAAAAAGAGAGTTGAGGTGTTTGCTTTGAGCATCTATGGACTAATGATCTTTCGTAGGGCATTAGGGTATATAGACGAGGTGGTCTCGGATCTCTTTGATCGACTTAATAAAGGGGTCACACCTGTTCCTGTAATCTTAGCCTAGACATTTAGATCTTTGAACGCATGTAGAAGGGCCAGTGAGGGCAGATTTATAGGGTGCGCATAGTTGTTGTTAACTTGGTTCCACAGTCATTTCTGGAAGGTGGATAAGGTTTCTTATCAGGTTTTCTCCAGGAATTACTCCCTATTAAAGGAGATAGTGGCCACGCCAAGAAGGGATGATGTAACAGTCCGATTTATACCCTAGTCAGAACAGTGGTTTTGAGACCACAAATCTGAGTCCGTATAATATTTTAATATTATATTCTGTACTGTTGATATGTGTTTTAGTATGTGGTTAATTTCTGCTAGTTAATTTGTCCGTCTGTGTGTTTAATTTGACAAAAGGATTGAATTGCATTAAATGTGAAAGTTGCTTGCTATTTGTTAAAGTACCAATGTGATATGGCTTTGTATAAATGAAGGCCTTATGAAGCAAATAGACCATTATTTAGTTAATGGATGAATAAAAGTCAAATATGCCCTTATTACATGTTTGTTTTATTTATTAATTGGAAGGATATTTTAGTAAAAGAATTATTATTATATGTTATAATAAAATAAATATAAAATGTGGCCATTAACCTTTGTTCATCCACTGAATTTTGGAAAGAAAAAGAAAGCTTTGAAGCTTTGTATTTTCGGCACATACAAGCTTAAATCCAAGATCAAGAACCGAGGAAAACGAATTTAGATCACGGGAAAACAAAAGTAACCGAGTAGCCGTTTTCATTCTGATAAACTGAATCCGAGGTAAGTCATTATGGAAATAAATGTACTTGTATGATATTATAATTGTTCATATGACTAATGTTGATTACGGATACTTATGAGAAGATATGCTTATGAATTCTGAGAAAAATTTGATATAGTAACTAAGTCCGAGAAGTCCCTTGTGAACCTAGGAGTAGATAGGATTAGCTATGTCATAACATAGGTATCTGTTCTGTTTTATCATGTAAGACCACATCTGGGATGTTGGCATTGATTTGAGACTCGTGTAAGACCATGTCTGGGACGTTGGCATTGATATAAGCTTTACGAGTAAGACCACGTCTGGGACGTTGGCATCGATATGAGCTTTACGTGTAAGACCATGTCTGGGACATCGACATCGTATTGATTCGTGTAAGACCCTGTCTGGGACAGTGGCATCGATATCCGAGTGCATGTAAGACCTCGTCTGGGACGTTGGCATTGTACGATTATTCTGAGCTTTCTGAGTATCCCACTAAATTCCTATTGGTTCAACGGGAAAGTCTGTGATACGAATTACAAATCCGAGCTATGAACAATTATGTGATATTAAATCCGATTCAAGTACATTGATTATACACTATTTGTGTATATAAGGTAAGCATCTAAGTGATCTTACTATGATGATATGTATATGGAATTTATGATTTGATAAGAATTGTTTTGGCTAGATGAGCTATGTGTTTATATGATTCTTGAATGATGAAAATGGCTAATGTGGTTAAAATTGTATGAACCAAAGCAAATAAGTGAGAGTTGCTAAGTGATTGATATGTGCCAATATATTTATTTGCATATATGCCTTCCATACCAAGTTTATTTGTATATTGACTTACTAAGCTTTTGGAAAGCTTACTCTACGTATGTTTTCTCTGTTTTATAGGTCGTCAAAGCTACTGAAGGCTCGGGACCGTCACGGATCGTCATCACACTACTAAACTTATTTTGGTACACTTTGAAAATGTATATGGCTAGATATGGCATGTATAGGCTAGTCCTTGATATGATTTGTTATGTGAACTTAGCCATGTGATTTGGCTAGTTATGTTTTGGTAATATGCTTAAAGGAATGTGATATGTAAAGTTGTTTTGGTAGGATTAGTTGATATATGAAATGGTTATGATATGGTAAGTCTATAGATGAATGGTATTTGGGCATAATTGTGATTTGGTCATGCAAATTGGTATGTTTGGAATTGGTTTTGAATGTAAAGATGGAATGGATATTGAATGTATTATTGTGTGATTTCCTTAGTTGTCAAATATGCATGATTTGGGATGGTTATTTGGTATATTTTGGTGGTTATATGTGAATGAAATGGGATGATATATGATGCTTGTAAATGGCCTATAATGTCACACGGTTGTGGCACACGGGCGTGCCTGGAGACTGTGGGTGAATTGGCAGAATGTAGCTTAGTAGCACACGGCCTCGACACGGGGGCGTCAGCTAACCGTGGCATACAAGTTAGTAGCTAGCTAAGATTACACGGCCATGGCACATGGGCGTGTTTGGTGGCCGTGGTGGGGAAGTCAGTATATGGCCTAGTAGCACACGGTCATGGCACACGGGCGTGCCTAGTGACCGTGTTGGTATAGTCAGTATATGGACACAGAAGGACACGCGGGAGTGTCTATAAGCTGTGGAGGGCACACGGTCTCCTTCCATGGGCGTGTAACCCCTGAAACTTAGAAAAGTTTTTAACTTTAATGAAATTTTATATGTGTTTCAGTTTAGTCCCGACTCGATTTATAAGCATGATTAAGGTCTCGAGGACCCATTTATGGGACATTATGTTTGAGAATAATGAATGAACGTATGAATTTCTGTAAATGCTTTCCGATCTGTCTGGTAACACTCCTAACCCTAATCCGGCGATAGACTCGGGATAGGGGTTGTAACATCCGGGATTTTGGGGCTATGCATTTACCTTGCTTTTGGGTGTTTGGTGTATCTTATGTGTTGTTTGAGTGTGTTTGGGGTCTCTGGAGAGGCCCGGGGTTAAGTCGGAACCTTGGCCGAATTTTAATTTTGGGCACTTTAGAAGGGAAGTTGATTTCGGCCAGGACTTAAGGTTTATTATTTGTGCTTGTTGACACAAGAAATAAGATGGTAAAATGGCAAGGAGGCGCCACTTAAGGAGTAGGTAAGTGACGCCTCAGGGGAAAAAAGGGGGAGCAGGTTCGATTCACGTTGCCAGCAATGTGGGTTTTATTTTTGCTCAGGCGTCAGAGGGCTGAATGATGGATTCGGTAGGGAGCCTTGAAGAGTGGAGGTGACTTGGTCAAACCTTTTAAATGGTTGGACAACAGTGAAAAGGGGGATTTAAAACTTTCAAATTATTTTGAATGTTTCAAACCATTTCAAATGAGTGCTCAAGAGTGTTTCAAGGAGAAAGCTTGGGGATTTAGGTTGGGTTGGATGTTAGCCGAATTTTTGAAGGGGGTGTTAGGTGGGTTAGGCATTCGGTTTTAGGGGGTTTGGTGCCAAAAATTTTAAAGGGTTAGCTTTAGGTAGTGAGCTCTCTTTTTCGGCATTTGAGTGTGTTGCAATTTAGGCAATTTTGGTTCTTTTCTTTGTATAGTCGAAAATCCCTAAGAGCTTATTCATTCTTCTTTAGCCTAAGCTGAAACCAATCCTCCCCATCTTTCCCACTTTTGCAACTTAAGTTCTTTCTCTCATCATCAAAGCCGAAACAAGTCTATCATATTTCTTTTGTCGAAAAGTGTCTTCTTTTGATAACATTTTGGCCGAATCTTCTATTCACCACCATTTCATCTTCTTCTTTCTTTTAGCATCTTGGTAACAAGCAAGCATTCTCTTCTCATCTTAAGCCGAACCTCAACCCTCCCTCTCTTCTTCTCTTTATTCTTCTTTGGTTTATATTTCTTGTTTGTCTCTTGATCATCTTGAACCGAAATCATCTACAGGTCCCTATCTTGGTATTCATTTTCTTGAAACTAAAAGCCAAAATCCACTTTCCTTTCCTTCTCTGGCTTGATTCTCATTTGTTTTCATTTCCTCTTTTGGCCGAATCTCCTTGGGTGTGCGCCTTGTTAATGCATTGCTATTTCAAAAAGCTGCCGTCATTTCTTCTCTCTATCTTCTCAATCGGATTCGATCAATCGGGGTAAGTGGTTCATGCCATTCATTTGGCCGAAGGCCACTTTCTTTAATCTATATCTAAGATGGCCGATTCTATTATGGAATTGTGTAGGGATTCTAGTGGCTTACTAATCCAAGTGTAGTAGCCCAGGTTCTATCGACTTAGGTAAGAAATCACTAGATTATTCAGCGTATATCTTTGATTTCTCTGCTTCGATGTTTTAACTTGGTCTTCTGACCAAAGATCGTTTGATGCAATCCAATACCAGTCAGGCAAAGGAGGGGGTTGGACCCATAAACCCAGCCCCTAAGTTTAAGAGACGTACGGTGTCAGCAGTTCGAGATTGGCCACCGGGTTGTGGGCCGGCTTCGGAAAGGGATAAACAGATTGCTGTGATCCCTGCGAGTGAGGACGTTAGCGAGATCGATAGTGGAGTCTTATGTATTCACAGGTGTGTAATTAGCACATTACTCTATCTTTGTTGTATTAATTGTGTATATGTTATGAATGCCGAAAATCCCGGCAGTGGTGATAGAGTACCCACGTTGGGTACAACCGAAATATCAGGTTAGTGTACCTTGGTTAAATCTTATTAACTTGATAGCATGAATATGTGTATGACATCATATAACCTGTTTATTACATTATGTTGCATATGCATGGGGATATTGGGATGTTATGATATGAAGGGGAAGTGCTTATGGGTGACAATGTCACACCTAATGATGGTACATTATTGTATCGGTATTTGGTCACATAGTGATCGGTGGCTGAGCCATGTTATGTTATCTTTGGTCACATGGTGGTCAGTGGCTAAGCCACGTTATATTGTCTTTGAACAGTGTCTGTCAGCATGACTACCAAAGTGGAGTGTAGCGGATGGAGGGTTGATTGTAGAAATCCCCAAGTGTGTTGAGGTTGGACGTATGAAGTGGAGTGTAGAGGATGGAAAACTAGGTTGGGTTGGGTTTGCATTTGGATCATTTGGTTATGCTGTGTTAACTGGGTTTCGGCCAATGGTGGTCTGGGGCTAAGGCCCATTTGTGGAGTATGTGGACTAATTGCACACTGAGTCTTGTGACTCACCCTTTTGTTTAAACAATTGCAGGTAATTCTTAGCTTAATGGTCTGGGTTGGAAGGAGCTCAAGGTGGCCACGCATGGGTTACTGGTAAACTTTCTTTAATTTATCATTTATAACTTTTGGGTATTTTTCTTGATTTGTAATAAGGCCACTACGGAATATGGAATTTTCTTTTGGGTTTTCAAATTTTGGTCATATTAAATTACAAACTAAAGTTTTCTTATAACCTACCCAACAAAGGTTTCTTTAATAAAAAGGCATTTATTGTATTATTATCTGATAATCAAATAACTGAATAATTGGTAAGTGTTTCCAAAAGTCACTAATCATAAGACTCGACTTATAAAACTTTCAAAGTTAACTAAACAATGGGTTTTCGACTGAACCACGAAATTCGAGATTTTAAAATGACTTAGAATTTTTTCGAAACCAGTTAAACTTAATGACTTAGAATTTTTTCGAAACCAGTTAAACTTCCTAACTGCTTCCTAGTGACATGCCAGATCTGGTCGTAGTGTATGGGCCGGGTTTGGGGTGTTACAGGGGTGTTACAGATGACATATTAGAGGACAATTGGATAGGCACTGCTCCAAAATCTTCAGGAAGAAGACGTCAAGTGGAGAGCTCCTTGGTTGATTCCCAACGAAATTCTTTACTGATGTGGGAGTTTTGACTGGGTCCCTTTGCTTGGGATTTGGGGAGCCGTTGGGTATGCTCCTTTGCTCGTATTGAGGCAATACAGGTCAAGATAGTTCATACCAGCAACGCATGGGCTAGCTCAATGTGAGTTTTCGTACAGGAGAGATAACTACAAGAAAAGGGTAAAGGAAATTTCTAATGCTTGGAATAATTTCTAATGCTTGGAATCAGACTCGTCGAATTAAAAGGTTGGCCGTAGGTTCAATGATGGCTCCCGAGTACAGTGGATGGTGGAGTAAAAGAATTAATGATAATATCCCCGGGCCAAATTTAGAAGGCGTTCGACCAATGGAAGAGTACTTACAAGTGAAGAACTAGAAATCATAAAGCAAGACTTTGAAAGGAGGAATTTGGAACTAGTAAAGAAGATAGAACAATTAGAGGAAGAAAAGATGCATTGAAGGTTAGATGCTGACGTTCAAAAGCTAGAGGCCGAGAAATTAAGGAAAGGAAAGACTAGAGCCGAGGAAGATTTGGATAGTTTGAAGATGGATTACAAGAAACTGCGTCTATCGATGAGAACCACCGAATTGGGAAAAATGTCGGAGCAATGGCGACAAGAGATTCAAGAAGAAAGAACCAAAGCCGATCAGTGGGAGAGAAAATTCCAGGAGACTCAGGCACAGAAATAGGCCCTAAAAAGGAGTTTGTTAGAAACCTAAAATGACGAAAGAGAATTAAAGGCTAGAGCGGCAGAATTTGAAAAATTACTACATCAGTATAGAAATCATAATTCTGCGGTTGAGTTGAGGGCATGTTTGAACAAGATTGAAGAAATGAAAGGAAAGATAGAAGAACTAGACTCTGCATTACAAAACTGTGAGCTCTGGGTAAAGCTTCTTGAGGTAAGTGAGGAACGTTGGAAGGAACAGCTTCACCATTCTCAGAATCAAGTTAGGAACAAAGATTACATTATGGGTGAGGTTGTGGCTCAAATTTCAGGAGATAGCCGATCATTTACAGACCTTGGTAATTCAGGCTGACATGCTAAGCATGAAGTGTGAGCTAGAATCAGATCGGGGTCAAGAGTTAGCTTTGTTGCTTAGGAAAGTTAAAACTTTGAGCATTAGGGCAAAGCCATATTTGTAATCCGTTTTATGTAAAGAAATTTATTTTCTAGTAAAGTTTTCTAAATGAAATTGAATCAGAATCAACGCCTTTTTGCATTCATTTCATGCATTCGCATTACATCAAATCATGTGCATTAAATTTTATGGAAAGACTCTAATTGGTTAAAATCATTTCGGATTTAATCTGGAAACCAACAAAAACTTACCAACCAAACATCAGTACGATACCCGAGCAAAGACAAAAGACATGGATAAAAGATTGGAAAGACTTGAACAACTCCAAAAAGAGATACAAGATCAACTACAATTGCAAATGCAAGAGCATCTGGCTAAAATCCAGCAAGACATGATGGATCGAATGATAGAAACCCAAAGAAATATGATGACTCAGTTTACCCAACTACTGACTTGAGGAATAGATAAAGGAAAGAGCCCCATGGTTTATGCTGGAGAAGATAATGAGGAACCTTTCTATTCTCCGGGTTTTACTCCAACAAATACAAAGACACACCCTGAGGTGTACCCTTGAAGAACATCCATCACGATTAGGCCTCAACAATTTCAGGATGGTGTTTTGGTAACGATGAACTTTCAAGCTGGATCAGGTTCTAACCCAGGGGATAACCCAACTAATCCAGTTATCCCTGACCTTGATGAAGTGGCAGAAAAGGAAAGGGCAAGGACAGAATTGCCAAAGCAGTTAGAGGACCGATGTAAATGGTTGGAGGAAAAATTCAGGGCAATGGAAAACGCTGATAGTCAGCATGGAATCGATGGTAAGGGTCTGAGTTTGGTCTTAGATCTAGTACTTCCCTACAAGTTCAAAATGCCAGAATTTGAAAAGTACGATGGGACCGGTTGCCCCGAAGCTCACATCACCATGTTTTGCAGACGGATGACCGAGTATGTTAACAATGATCAACTATTATTACATTGCTTCCAAGACAGTTTGGTGGGAGCAGCATCCAAATGGTACAACCAATTGAGTCGTATTAGGATTGGTTCTTAGAGGGACTTAGCACAAGTATTCATAAAGCAGTATAATCATGTGACAGATATGACTCTTGATAGAATAACTTTACAAAACATGGAGAAGAAACCGAGTGAGAGTTTCAGGCAATATGCACAGAGATGGAGGGAAATTGCCATACAATTTCAGCCGCCGCTCCTAGAAAAAGAAACTACGATGCTCTTTATCAACACCTTAAAAGCCCCGTTCATCGCTCACATGATAGGAAGCGCTACAAAAAGTTTTTTAGACATAGTGATGACTGGCAAAATGATCGAGAATGCGATAAGAAGTGGAAAGATAGATGCAGGAGAGAGTAACAAAAGGTCAGCCTCGAGGAAAAAGGAAAATAAGGTGAACAAGACAAGTACATATAACAAGGGTTACTCAAAATCAATTACTGTAAATCAGCTAAGAACGGTGGCTACCGGTCAACAAGATTTATCAAGGCAGGAGTCCGGCACAAAGCAAAACACTGAAAAGCTCTAATTTATGCCAATCCCAATGACATATAGGGAGTTGAATAAAAGTTTATTTGACGCACACGTGGTATTCCCTTTTTACCTAAAACCATTACAGCCTCTATACCCCAAATGGTACGATGCAAACGTTCAATGTGACTACCATGCAGGAATTTCGGGGCATTCAATAGAAAACTGCACTAGCTTTAAGAAAGTAGTTGAAAGACTTATTACAATGGACATTGTGAAATTTGATGATGCATCTAGTGCCAAAAATTCGCTACCCAATCATACTGATAATGGGATAAATGCGATAGATGGAAATGTGGGGAGAAGAATCAAGACTGATATTGCAGAAGTAAAAATTCCTTTGAGATGGGTCTGGATGGAGATGGTAAAAAGGGGGTTGGGCATTTCAGATCCTGAAGGGAGTTGTGAAAACATGAGGAACTACTGTGAGCTCTATCATGAGGAGGGGCATAAGATCCAAGAATGCGTAGAATTTAGAGCCCTAGTGTAAGGTCTGATGGACAATAAAGAGATAGAGTTCCGTGAAGAAGTTAAATAAGAAGGAAGTATATGTGCGTCAGAATCAACAATGAAGGTCCCAAAAGTCAATCATCCTGTGGTCATCATTTCGCGACTTGAAAACAACGAAGTTGGAGTACAGATGACAGCAAAGATCATAATTCAAAAACCGGCGATCTTCTCTTATTAGGATAACAAAAGGGTCCCATGGAATTATGATTGCAACGTGACAATCCTGGGAAAGGTGAACTCAGCCAGCACTTCAAAAGAGGATCAAGATATAGGTTCTCATATGCGTAGTGGAAGGCGTTATGATTTGATAAATTCCCAAGCAGAACCCGCAAAAGGAAAGACCCTAATGGTGGAGTAAAAGAAAGAAAAAGCAGTCAAACCTGAGCTGTTTGTTAATGAGCTAGTAAAAGAGGAGGAAGCTAAGGAGTTCCTGTAGTTTTTGAAACATAGCAAGCATAGTGTTGTGGAACAGTTGCATAAACAACCAGCTCGCATATCCGTACTGACTTTACTATTGAGTTCTGAGGTGCACCGAAGTGCATTGATGAAAATGCTGAACGAGACATACGTGGCCAATGACATCTCTGTTAATAAACTGGACCTGCTGGTTAATAACATAAGTGTCGATAACTTCATTTTCTTCAATGATAAGGAAATACCACCAGGGGGCATGGGATCCACTAAAGCTCTGCACATTACTACCAGATGCAAAGGGTACACATTGCCAGGGGTTTTGATCGACAATGGATCGGCACTGAACATATTGCCCCTATCCATACTTAATAGGTTACCTGTGGATAGCTTACACATGAAGGTATGCCAGAATATAGTGAGGGCATTTGATGGCACAGAAAGGAGGGCCATGGGAAGAATCAAAATACCTCTGTTGATTGGCCCGACTACCTATAAGGTGGACTTCTTAGTAATGGATATCAAGCCCTCCTACAATTGCTTATTGGGAAGACCTTGGATACATTAGGCAGGGGCAGTGCCTTCCTCACTACATCAGAAGTTAAAACTAGTATTAGAAGGTCGACTGGTGACGATAAATGCTGAGGAAGATATTATCGCGGCCGTAACTAGTGATGCACCGTACTTGGAGGCAAATGAGGAGGCAATTGAGTGTTCTTTTCGGTCTTTGGAGTTTGTGAATGCAACATTCATTACTGAGGGGAATAGGATTCTAGTGCCAAAAGTATCCAAGGTTACCAGGATGAAATTATAGCTAATGGTAGGAAAGCGAGCTTTACCGGGAAAAGGACTAGGGAGACATCTTCAGGGAAGAGTTGAGGACCCAATGCTGAAGGACAAGCATGACCACTTTGGTTTAGGGTACAAGCCAGATACAAGACAAAGAAGGAAGGAATTGGAAAAGCGGCAGGAAAAAAAGAAGGGCACGCGTGAGTGGGGAAGAAATCAAATGGGAACTAATGATATTCCCCCACATATCCAAAACTTTCGTATCGAGAGGGATTATTCATCCCGAAAAAAGGAGGCCAAGGAAAGAAAGTATTGAAGAAGTGTTGGAAAATGTTCACATCAATGCCATATATGAAGAAAAAACTGAAGGAGGGACTTTGTCAGATATCCACCCTTATGAACCTGGGTGTGTTCTGAACAATTGGATTGTAGAAGAAATTCCTGTAGTTTTTAGAGCTTACTTAGAGTAATGTTCAAAACACACTTGTTGCTTTAAGTCTAGAAGCAATAAGAATTCCTTTGTGAAATAGGCTTATGTCCAAACATCATTATGAAATACATATTTGATATCATTTTGAGTAAATAGTCTTTCATTCTTTTAGATTCTTTCGTTCTATACAAGTAATTATGTTAGATTCTTTCATTCCTTGGACCTTTTTCCAAATCATTCTTTCATAATCATACCATACAAATAATTATTCTTAAATTCATTCGTTCTTTGTATATTCCTTTGTACATACAACAGGTTCTCAGATATCAACGACATGAGTAATGCTGCTAAGGAATTAGAACCTCCTTTTCAGCAAGACATGTGTTTAGAGGGATCCTAGGACTTTGAAGATGACATAGACTGTGGCTTATCTCTGGACTTGTTAAGAATGGTAAAACAAAAGGAAAAACAAATTCTACCTCATAAAGAGACAATAAAGATTGTGACTTTGGAAGAAGGAAAGGTAGTGAAAATTGGAACGTGCATAACCGAAGAAACGAAGCGAGACCTCGTAGAGTTACTTCAAGAATTCAAAGATGTCTTCGTGTGGTCATACTAAGATATGCCCGGGTTAAGCATTGACATTATTGTACACCGCCTCCCCATAAAAGAGGATTATAGACCGATTCAGCAGAAGCTCTGGAGAATGAGGCCTGGCATTGTGCTAAAAATAAAAGAGGAAGTCAAAAAGCAGTTCAATGCCGAATTCTTGCAGGAGGTCAAATACTCAGAATGGGAGCCAACATTGTGCCTGTCTCTAAGAAAGATGGGAAGGTGCGAATGTGTGTAGATTATAGAAACTTAATAAGGCCAGCCTGAAAGACAATTTCCCCTTGCCTTACATTGATACTCTAGTAGACAATATGACAGGCTATTCAATGTTTTCCTTCATGGATGGTTTATCGGGATACAATCAAATAAAAATGTATCCTGAAGACATGGAAAAGACTACCTTCATAACCTTGTAAGGTACATTTTGTTATAAGGTGATGCCATTTGGACTGAAAAATGCATGAGTGACATATCAAAGGGCCATGTTAACCTTTTTCCATGATATGATGCATAAAGAAATCGATGTTTATGTCGATGATATGATCACAAAGTCCAAAATAGAATGGGAACATATCCAAGTTTTGAGGAAGTTATTCTTGTGACTGAGGAAATTCCAATTAAAGCTTAATCCAACAAAATGTACTTTTGGAGCTAGATCAGGAAAATTGTTGGGCTTCGTAGTCAGCGAGAGGGGAATTGATATTGACTCAGACAAGGTCCGGGCTATACAAGAATTGCCTCTTCCGCACACTCAAAAAGAAGTTCGAGGTTTCCTTGGAAGGCTAAATTACATTGCTCGGTTCATTTCACAATTAATTGAGAAGTGTGATCCCACTCATTTTCTTAAGAAACACAATCCAGGCGTGTGGGATGAGGAATGCCAGAAAGCTTTTGATAAGGTTAAACAGTACTTGTCAAGTCCACCAGAAAAGGCGATATATTACCTCAGTAAGAAATTCACTGAGTGTGAAATGAGATATTCGCCAATTGAGAAATTGTGTTGTGCTTTGATTTGGACAACTCAGAGATTGAGGTAATACATGCTGTACCAGACGACCTGGCTAATCTAAAAGTTGGACCCTCTAAAATATATAGAGTCAATTGCTTTGAATGGAAGGATGGCTAGATGACAAATTTTACTCTCTAAATTTGACATAGTTTATGTGAGCCAAAAAGCCGTTAAAGGAAGTGCAGTAGCAATTTTTTTGGCCAATAGTGCCCTAGAAGATTATGAGCCTCTAAACTTTGACTTCACCAATGAAGAATTAATGTATGTGGCAGCTACTGAAGATGACGCTACAAAAGATCACCTTTGGAAATTGAACTTCGATGGAGCATCAAACGCTGTAGGTAATGGAATTGGGGCAATCTTGGTATGCCCAAATGGAGATCATTATCCATTCACATGCAAATTGGATTTTGACTATACAAATAATATGGCAGAGTATGAAGCATGTATCATGGGACTTCGTGCAGCCATAGAATGCAAAATTAGAGCGCTAGAAGTATATGGAGATTCTACACTGGTGATCTACCAACTAAAAGGTGAATAGGAGACAAGAGACCCCAAATTGATCAATTATCGAAGCATAGTTTTGGGGTTAATTGAGGAGTTTGATGATATTACTTTCAATTATCTCCCGCGAGACAAAAACCAGATGGCAGATGCTTTGGCTGCTTTGGCTTCCATGATCAAACTTGAACAATAGCACGATAGCGGAGGTCTACAGTCAATTCAAAATCAGACACAACAATTCATCACCATATCATCCAAAAATGAATGATGCAGTGGAAGCAGCCAATAAAAAAATTAAGAAGATTGTGGGGAAAATGGTTGAAACTTATAAAGATTGGCACGAGAAGTTACCATTTGCTCTCTATGCTTATCGAATGTCTATCAGAACTTCCACAGGGGCAACGCCTTTTTTATTGGTTTATGGAATGGAGGCGGTTTTACCTATTGAAGTAGAGATACCCTTCTTTCGAGTTTTTTCAGAACTACAGTTAGATGAAACAGAATGGATCCAGTCTCGATATGATCAGTTGAACTTGATTGAGGAAAAGAGGCTAAGGGCTATTCGTTAGGGTCAGATGTACCAAAAACAAATGATGCGTGCTTATGACAAAAAGGTTCGCCCAATAGAATTTCACGAGGAGGACCTGGTATTGAAAAAGATCCTCCCCATACAAAAGGATTTCAGAGGGAAATGGATGCCAAATAAGGAAGGACTTTATGGGGTAAAAAAGCCTTTCTCTAGAGGAGCATTGATTTTGATCGAAATGGATAGAAAAAACTTGCCCAATCCTATAAATTCGGATTCAGTCAAGAAGTACTATACTTAAAGAAGAAAAGAGGCCAAAGTGAAAACCCGTAAAGGGCGCTTTGAGACCTTAAAAAATGGAGAGGCCAAGGTGAAAACCCGCAAAGGGTGCCTTGAGACTAAAGGGATTTTGACTCGAAAACCCAAAGAGGGCGGCTCAAATTGTGATCAAAGATGGGGCATGCGGTGATCTTGTTATACCTGAATTAACGAAGAGAGGGTATGCAACATCTTGGAGCACTGACAAAGTATTTTAGATCTTCTAAACATATATTAAACTTAAAATGGTATTCAAAAAGTTCGTATAGAGAAGCTCAGGCTGCGATATCGAGGGCACCTATTTTTTCCCCTCACTATTTTGTATTCCAGCAATGTTTTCTTTCTTTAATTAACCCATTCTTTTCAGATGTTGTTCCTGATAAATTTTAGTTTTGTCCATCATTATGATCATTTCAAAGTATTTTGCATTGAAGTAACGATTAATGGATTAATAATACTTTCACAAAAGGAGTTTTTCATATTACTCGGGAAACTTCTAAATAGTACGAGAACCTGAAACATGACTATTATTTAGAACTCACCAAGCCTAGGGGTTGGAAATATTTGAGAAAGAAACTCTAAATAGTGACTCTTTCTTTGGATTTTCTGTCAAAATATTAGCTGAACAAGAGGACAGGATATTACATCAGTGATACAACCTTGAAAAACAACGAGCAATGACAACCCAGACATTAAAAAAGGGATCATTCTCATGACATTCTACATTCATGCAAATATCATCCATAACATATCCAGTTAGGAGCATTCGATTCATTCTGATCATTGTATCCTAATCATTATGCATAACATTAGGTCTATAAAATCTATTCTACATGTTATGTCCCCTAGAGGATGATGTAGGAAGATCGGTGAATCCACAAGTCTTATACCTCTAAAGTTGCAGTAGGTCGGATCAAATCTATCATGGTGAATTTTATCTCCCTAAAGTTGCAGTGGAGCAGACTGAAGATAGCGAATCTTATTTCCCTGGCGTTGTAGTGGAATAGATTGAAGCTACAAATATGGCAGATCTTATCTTCCTGAAGTTGCAGTGGAGCATATTGAAGCCACCAGTCTTATATCCCTAAAATGGCAGTGGAGCAAGTTGAAGATAACGAATCTTATTCCCCTGATGTTGCAGTGGAACAGATTAAAGCTACGAGTTACAAGTCTTATACCTCTGAAGTTGCAGTAGACCGGATCAAATCTACCATGGCAAATCTTAGCTCCCTAAAGTTGCAGTGGAGCATCTTAAAGCCATTACCCTTATCTCCCTGAAGTTGCAGTGGAGCAAGTTTAAGATAGTGAATCTTATTCCCTTGAAGTTGCAGTGGAACAGATTAAAGCTACGAGTTACAAATCCTATACATCTGAAGTTGCAGTAGGTCGGATTAAATCTATCATAGTGAATCTTATCTCCCTGAAGCTGCAGTGGAGCAGATCGAAGCACCAATTCCTATACCTCTGAAGTTGTAGTGGGTTAGAGCAAGGCTATTTGAAAGATAGAAGCGCCAAAGAAGTCGAGATTCTGCAAGACTAGGCAAATTTGGCCTTCTTTAAAGTCTTTGCTTTATTCCCGTTGCACGACAATGAGCAAAGAGGGGCAGCTGTACACGCCCAAATTTGCCTGGGCCCAATACACTAAAATCAGACAAAAAAATAATAATATAATAAAATAAAACCAAAAGTACATTGCAAATTATCAGCCCAAATTACAAGGGCCCAAATAATAAACCCTAACCCAAATTGAAGCCCACAACATTAAAATTTTTAGAAAAAACCAAAACACTATGGCAAGTTTCAGCCGCCGCTCCCCCACACGCACGCCACCACGTCAGCACCTCCTCTGTACTCTTCCATGCACCACCGCACGCCAGCTGGCCTCCGTCCTTGCAAGGACAAATAGCACAGCAGAAAAAAATAACAAAAAAGAATGTATTTTATGTTATTTCGGCTATAAAATCAAAGGAGAAACCCTTGTAATTTTTTTACACACAATATCAATATAAAAGAAAAACAGATTCAAACAGAACCACATACAAAAGAACAGCATATTTCTAAAAAAGAAACAGAGAAATTTGAAGGTGATTTTTTTCATTTCAAGTTTGAATTTTTCATTTTTTATACGAATATAAAAAAGAGAAAAGGGGTCGCAACTTACTGGTTTTCTCCATATCTCGCCACCATCGGGGTACCTCTTTGTTCGCGAAAGCCCCGAGACTTCTTTAAAGTCTGAGTTTAGGCTTCGTTGCAAGGGATACGAGAGGGCGGTGGCTAGACTTTTCTCTTATTTTAGGCTTATGCCTTTGATTCCGAAACCTGGGGTTAAAAGGGGAAGGAAATCGACCGAAAAATGGTTCCTTTAGGAACTCCGGTTGCAGTATACGGTGGTGGATCGACGACAGCGTAAGAGGGTCTAAAACCCTAGTAGAGAAAAAAAAAAAAGAAGCATTTTGTTTTTTTAGAAACAATGGCAAAAATGGCTTCTTCTTTTTTTAATTTTTAAATTCCTTTTATAAAGAGCCTGAAACAACATCATTTAGGGCCTGTGTCAGTGGCCTCAAAATGGCTCCGTATAGAGCCGACTTGCTCGTGACTCGACCCGAGGGCTGAGGATCCGCGTGTTTTGAGCAAAAGGGTTATTTATCCTTTTAGCCCTTCCGCCTTTTTGGGCTATTCTGATTTAGTCCCCTTTTCTTTATTTATTTATTTTATTAAAATTGGACTATGGAAATTGCTGCACATTTCAATCGAGTCCCTGACCCATTAGCGCTCTGAGAAACAGTCGCGTGTCCAGGATTGGGTTATTTACCGAATAGGCCCTCGATGGTTTAAGCGTGTTTGATTTTGGTCCTATTTTTGTCTAGGTATTTATTACGATTTAAGCTCAAAATTTTGTTTTTATTCCGATTTAGTCCCTAACCTGTTTGATTTTAACCTTTTAATTTGTTGTTTATTTTCCTTTTTAATTTTTTATATATTATTTATTTTCAACGTTTTATATTTTATTTATTTTAATTTTTTTATATTTATTAAACTGTTTTATATTATTTATTTCAAATTGTTTTAGATGTTTTAAATTATTTCATATATTAATTATTTTCAATTACTTTGTATATTATTTTATTTTAAACTGTTTTACATATCATTTATTTTAACTTTTTTCCCTTTCATAATTTATTTGTTTTAAACATATATATATTATGCTTCAAATTTTTATGTATTATTTAAAAAGAACTATTTTATGTGTTATTTTTTATATTATTTATTTAAATTGTTTTATTATTATTTATTTTAAGTTTGTTTATATATTGTTTATTCTATTCGAGACTATTTATTATTTATTTTGAATTGTTTTTTTAAATTATTTATTTTAAATTATTATTTACTTTAATTTGTTTTATATATTATTTTCTTTCGTTTCCTTTGATTGTTAATACTGGTATTAAAAATGGTGTCGTGTGATTCTTGCCATATTGTATGTTATAATTCGTTTATTCCTACAAAATCAGAAATCTCACATTTCATTCCCGACCACAGTACATCTGTTCTCAAGTCACCTTACATTTTATTACTTCCCGGATGAACAGATAAGCTACAACTATGAGCTTCGTGTAAGATTTTCTAAATAAGCTCTGTAACACCCCATACCTGTATTCAATGCCAGAACCGGGTACGAGGCATTACCGGACTTAACGCACTTTAACAAACAACTTTGGGCTATCAATTTCATTTCCAATATAAAGTCTTTCATTTACATTCATGACATTCTTATTATGGGCCTACGAGGCCTTACACATGTAAACGAAGGGCCTCGAAATCAAACCGGGATCTTTTGTATACTTAGAAAAATTTTGCCTTAACAAGATTTCATGCCCGTGTGGGTAGGCCATGTGGTCACACACGCCCATGTCCCTAGCCTGTGTGGAATTTATTTTCAATTCGAACCTACAGGGATTTTCACACTGCTGGACACACGCCCGTGTCCTTGACCCGTGTCCTCCACATGGCCTAGGCACGCCCATGTCCTCACTCGTGTGTGAAAACCTGGGTATTCTGTTTGTGACGTCAGCAACCAAATAAGGGGCACACGACCTAGGCACACGCACGTGTGTCTAGCCTGTGGTTGACACTGACTTGTAACACTAGCATGCAGGGGACACACGGCCTAGTCACACTCCCATGGGACTGACCGTGCGTCACACACGGCCTAGACACACACCTGTGTGCCTACCTGTATGGACAGGAACAAGGCTATTTGCCAAGCTCTTTTTATCACCCTAACTTATACAACATCAATCACATTCAACCATTTACCAAGCAACTCAATCATGTATCATACACATTCATGAACAACCTGATCTTTTCACATATTAATAACAATAAGCCACCAACTATGGCTATTTACAAAGGTTCTTCTTTTAATAAGCCAACACACTTGGCCAAAATATCAAGACATATCACTAAGCCTAGCCCCTATATATGCCATATACGAAATGCTAAGTCTAGATATACCGATATGAGCTGATAGTGTGGATGATCTTCATGTTATCTTCGTATCCCAATCTGGCTTTTTGACACTATTAAACAAGGGGAAAAGGAAGGGAGTAAGCTTTAAGCTTAGTAAGTTTACATGTAAACAATAAGCATCATAGCATGTGCGAATCAGCCAATAACATTTCATACTAAACAAGAATAATTCACATTTTCATAACCATGCTTACTCATCTCTTACCATCTTCCAACCGTATAACATTTATATTGCTCACATATCCTGTACTCATCACCAAAAAGCCGCATGAAACATTTACATAGATAATTTCTCGATGAACCATTCAGAATAATACTAAGTACCTGTTGGTTTCGCACACAGCCCACCATTAATCAATAATAGGGTGTTATCACACATAGCCCAGCAACAAGAATATTTACGGTGGTTACGCACATAACCCACAAAATGATAATATAAATAATGGTATCGTACATAGCCCATCGTGAATAAATAATAAGGTGGTATCGCACACAGCCCACCAAAAAGAATAATTACTGTGGTATCGCACATAGCGCACCAATAAGAATATTTATGGATATTTTTTTCTCACTTACATATCTATTCCGAGGCTCATACGAGAATTATTCACTATCTATCAATTTCAATCAATCTCAAACATAATTGATGTCCTTCATACAATGCACCAATGAGTAACAACATATGTATTAAAGATGTATCGTTTACACATAAACTTACCTCGGTGCAAAATGTATTAGTCGACGGTTTAGTCCGTAACCTTGCCTTTTCCTCGGTCAAGGTTGTTTCCGCGCTCTTGATTTTCAAGGGTGAGAAGTTGCTAAAGCTTTTTGGCTTTCAAAACCCTTCCTTAGCTGATATTTTTGGTGGGAAGAAGATGAATAAAATGGGTGATATCATCCTTTCTTTATTTTATTTATTTCCTTCAATTTCATCCACCTAACCCAACCACTTGACTAATTTTGACTTCATTTTGTCCCCTATGGCCGACCACCTATTCTTTATAGGTCTAATTTCACTTTAATAACCTCTGATTTGATATTCTATGGCTATTAGACACCCCTAGCTTGTAAAATAGAACTTTCGCACTTTATGCGATTTAGTCTTTTTTTACAATTAAGCATTCAATTGCTAAAATTAAAGCACCAAAATTCTCATGCATCCTTATAATCATGCTATAACATGTACAATAATATAAAAATAATTTTCTTCAACCTCAGATTAGTGGTTCACAAACCACTGTCCCGACTAGCCCCAAAATCGGGCTGTTACAACTCTCCTCCCCTTTAGAGATTTTCGTCCCCGAAAATGTTACTGGTAAAAAGGTTTGGGTATTGTTCCTTCATGGCTTCTTCTGATTCCCATGTAGCCTCTTCAACACCGTGTTTTTGCCATAACACGTTTACTAAGGCTATGCTCTTGTTCCTCAACTGTTTAACCTCTCGAGCCAATATCGTATTCGGTTCCTCTTCATAAGTCATGTCAGGTCGTATCTCAATTTCTGTTGAGGAAATCACATGCGAAGGATCAGAACGATATTTCCGCAACATTGACACATGAAACACGTTGTGTATTCTTTCTAACTCTATTGGCAAAGCCAACCAGTATGCTACTGGTCCAATCCTTTCAATAACCTTATACGGCCCTATAAATCATGGACTCAATTTGCCCTTTCGACCAAATCTCAGTATTTTCTTCCACGGGGATACTTTCAAAAATACTTTGTCATGCACTTTAAACTCGATTTCTTTCTTTTTTAAATCCGCGTATGACTTTTGTCGATCTGAAGCCGCTTTCAGACTATCACGGATCACTTTCACTTTCTCTTTGGTCTCTTTAACTAGATCGACCCCGTAAATTTGCTTCTCACTAAGCTCGATCCAATACAAGGGAGTTCGACACTTGCGACCATATAAAGCTTCGTACGGTGCCATCCGTATACTCGACTGATAACTGTTGTTATATGCAAACTCAACCAAAGGTAGATATTTTTCCCAACTACCTTTGAACTCTAACACACAACATTGGAGCATATCCTCAAGAACTTGAATTACTCTTTCGAATTGGCCATCAGTTTAAAGATGGAACGTAGTACTAAAACTCAATTTTGTACCCAAGGCTTCTTGCAGCTTCTTTTATAACCTCGAAGTAAATCTCAGATATCTATCTGAGATAATAGATATAGGTACCCCATGCAATCTCACCACCTCATCAATATACAACTCAGCCAACTTATCAAGTGAATAATCCACGCGCACCGGTACAAAGTGAGCTGACTTCGTTAATCTATCAACAATAACCCACACAACATCTTTCTTTCTCAGAGTCGTAGGTAACCCCGTTACAAAATCCATGGTGATTCGATCCCATTTCCACTCGAGAACCATCATTAGCTGAAGCAATCCCGAAGGTACTTGATGCTTGGCTTTCACTTGTTGACAGATCAAACATTTTGTAACTAACTCGGAGATGTCTCCTTTCATACCCGGCCACCAATACAATTTCTTCAAATCATTTTACATTTTCTTACCGCCTGGATGTGCTGACAAGCAACCACTGTGTGTTTCATGTAAAATTTTCTGGATCAACTCATCATACATAGGTACACAAATCCTGTCATGGAACATCAGATAACCATCTGAACTCATCCAAAAATCAAAGTCATTTCTTGATTCACACTGAGCTCTCCTAGCTTGCATCTCATCATCATTCTTTTGAGCTTAAAAAATCTGCTAAATAAATAACAGTCTAGCCCTTAACTCGGCCAATATAGCACCATCATCTGTAACAGCCTGATTTAGGGGATAGTCGAAACATTGATCTCGGGATCACTAAATTCGTGGTTTGAGAATTTTTTTCATGATATTTTATGAGTTAGAGTATGATTGTATAAGTACATGAAAATTTTGGTATTCTAATTTTAGCGACTTCTTGCTTAATCACGAAAAAGGGCTAAATCGCATAAAGTGCGAAAGTTCCATTTTATAAGATAAAGGTGTTCAATAGCTAAAGAACATTAATTGGAGGTCTTTAAAAAGCAATTAGACCCCCAAGAATAGAGTGTCCAGCCATAGGAGACAAACAATGTCAAATTGGTCAAAGTTGTTAATAATAGGTGGACTAAATTGATGTTTTATATTAAAAAAAAGAAAAAGAAGATATCATCTTTTTCTCTTTTCTTCTCCCGTAAAAATTGGCAGCAAACTAAGGGGTCTGAGAGCTTAAATTGTCAGCAAGCTTCTCTCCTTGCTAATAAGTATTCTAGTGATCATTTTTTTGATAAAAAAATGTACTTTTGGGACCCTTAAAGCTTAAGCTTTCTAAAGAGGGGACTATCTTGCAATATGGTGAAAAGTTTAGGGTTTTTCCATGAGAGCTTTTATGTTGTTTGCTGCATTTTTATGGTAGAAAATAAGTCATAGTTGTTAGATAAACAACTTTTGTGAAAGGTGTTACCATGAAAACACCAAAAAGGACCCTTTTGTAAAGGTTGCAAAACTTGTTGTAAATGTGTGGAATGTTGGGTTTTGATGTTAGCCATAAGAGAAATAAATGTTCACCTAGGCTTGTTAAAGGTATAAATTTGATTAGAATTGATTTTCGATCCTAGGGGTAAAATGGTCATTTTGCCAAAGTCTAAGGGCAAAATAATAATTTTGCCAAAGCATGATTATTAAAATGCTTTTTATTAATGTGATGATTAAAATGAGCTAATTTGCTATTATAGAGCAAGAAGAACCAAGAGTCCACCTCAATCGGGGAAAGAATAAAGTCTCGGACTAGATCGACGATCTAGCTTATTTTGAAACCGAGGTAAGTTTGTATGTGATGATTCAATATTTATGTTGGTATATTTGAGAATGGTTGATATTATAATGACATTCTATGAATTTGAATGTTAGTGTTATATGAGAAAGGTGATAAAAGTTGAGAAGTTGAAGTCACGGTGAGACTATAATAAGTGTGAAAATGCTATCATCAAGTTGTGAGATGAACAAGGTCTCGTGTAAGACCATGTCCGGGACATGGCCTCGGTGCTGAATTGAGATTCTGTATAAGACCATATTCAGGATATGGCTTCAGTATTGAGTATGAGAATCGTATAAGACCATTTACGGGATATGGCATCAATGCTTAATGAGAAATTCTGTATAAGACCATATCCGGGATATGGCATCGGCACTCAAAAATGACCCCACGTAAGACCAGATCTGGGATGTGGCATTGGTTTCGTGTTATGTTAATGTTTATGAATATACATCCTTGGGTATCCCTAGTGATTTATCGGGATGAATTGATTAGCTTAGAAATAGTAAAGAGGATTTTACTAAAGTTATGTGATTGAGTTAACACAGGTACTCGTGAGTAATTCATGAAGAAACAATTACGATATGTGGCATGGTATGTGCTAGATAAGGGCAAGTATGAGTATGTATAAATATGGCAAGAAGCCTATGACTTGTGTATGGCTAATTATTGCCATGGATGGATTATATTGTGAGCTTATTGTTGCCATTTAATTCCATGCAAACTTACTAAGCTTTATGCTTACTCCTTTTCATTTCCCTTCTTCCTTGTAGTATTGTAAAGTTAGCTCGGGAATTCGCGGGCGTCGGAATTAGAGATCACATTATCGACCACAACTTGGTATAACCAAATTAGATTTATTTTAAATATGGCATGTATAGGACTTGAGTATTTTGTCAGGTCATATTGGTAAATGTGTTGGCTACTAAGGTTGTTCCAATTCATTTTGCAAATGGTCATTAAAGTTGGGCCAATATTCAGCTAATTCTTATGTTTAAAGAAGATGAATTTCATGAAGTGTATGCTTTTGCGGATGTATTGTTTCTTTTGAGTTCATAGAGGTACCATTTGGCCATCTTATATGATGAAACGTTTTGGTATGGGTATGATTACTTGATAGGGTGGCAAATGGCTTGGTAGATAGCCATCTAATTGTCCACACGGGTAGACACACGGGCGTGTTGATTGGTCGTGTATCCCCTTGCATGATTGAATTGCAAGTCAGTATGCTCAGTATTAAACAAACGGGCAGAGACACGGCCGTGTGTCTCAGCCTTGTGTGAGACACGGCCTAGGATGTGGGCGTGTGCCCAGGTTCTGTGAAGTCTGCACCTGAAATTGGGAATTTAATTCGACACACGGTCTAAGGAAACGGGCGTGTGCCTTAGCTGTGTGACCATAGTAAGATGATGATGTCATAAACAAAATGCCAAAGTTTTGGCACACGGGCTGAGATACAGGTGTGTGTCGAGGCCGTGTAAGGGACACGGGCCAAGGACATGGGCGTATGTTTGGCCGTGTGAAATAAGTCAGTGTCAACCATGGGTAAGGGACATGGGCGTGTGTAACCACACGGCCTGCCACTACGGGCGTGTCCCGTTTCACACATGTGTGTGGCCCCTGTTTAGGCAAAATTTTTCTAAGTGTGTAAAAGTTCCCAGTTTAATTCCGAAACCTCTCAGAAGTATGTTTAGGGCCTCGTAGGCCGAGAATGAGCAGGATATGAGTTTAAATGGAAACGTTTTATGTTGAAATGAAATTTTATAGCCTGATGTGATATGTTTGAGCAAGTTAAGTTAGGTAATACCTCATATTCGGTTCCAGCTTTGAACACGGGTAAGGAGTGTTACATTCATTAGACAACGCTAAGCTCATACTCATAGCGCTCAAATCATACAAGGATTTTCTGCTTAAGGCATCCGCAACCACATTCGTTTTCCCCGGATGGTAATCAATTGCTAACTCATAATCCTTCAATAATTCAAGCCATCGCCGTTATCACAAATTTAAATCCTCTTGGTCCATCAAGTACTTCAAACTCTTGTGATCGGTGAAGACTCAGCACTTTTCATCGATGCCAAATCTTCAAAGTGACAATGATCACAGCCAGCACTAAATCATGAGTTGAACAATTCTTCTCATGCGGTTTTAGCTGTCTCGATGTATAAGCTACTACCTTACCCTCTTGCATCAATACACAGCCAAGCCCATTTAATGACGCATCACTATAAACCACAAACTCTTTCCCCGACTCAGGTTGTACTAAAACTGGCGCCTCATTAATAATTATTTCAATTTCACGAAACTCTGTTGGCATTTCTCAGTCCATTCAAACTTAACATCTTTATGCAACAGTTTCATTATCGGGGAAGCAATCATGGAGAACCCCTTTACGAAATGTCTGTAGTACCCCGCTAAACCCAAAAAGCTTCTAATTTCTGACACATTCCTTGGCGGTTTCCACTCCACAATAGCTGAGATCTTACTTGGATCAACTCTAATGCCATCACCCGACGTAATGTGTCCTAAGAATCCGACCTCTCTGAGCCAAAACTCACTCTTGATAAATTTAGCATACAACTTCTTGTCTCTTAGAGTCTGCAAAACAATTCTTAGGTGTTCTGCAAGTTCACTCTCATCCCGTGAATAGACCAGTATGTCGTCGATAAAGACAACTACAAACTTATCCAAATATGGCCGGAAGATGCGGTTCATTAAATCCATAAAATATTGTAGGAGCATTCGTTAAGCCAAATGGCATGACAAGAAACTCATAATGGCCATATCTCGTTCGAAATGCAGTTTTTGGCACATCTTACTCTTTAACCCTCAACTGACCTTAGGTCTATCTTAGAGAACACCGTAGCTCCCTTCAATTGGTCAAATAAATCATCTATCCTTGGAAAAGGATACTTATTCTTCATTGTAGCCTTGTTGAGCTGTCTGTAGTCTATGCACAATATCATCGACCCATCTTTCTTTTTCACAAAAAGTGCCGGAGCACCCCACAGTGAATAACTCGGTCTTGCAAAGCCCTTGTCCATTAACTCTTGCAACTGAACCTTCAATTCTTTCAGCTCTAATGGTGCCATCTTATATGGGGCAACCAAAATAGATGTTGTACCCAGAAATAACTCAATCCCAAATTCGACCTCTCTAACTAGAGGCAATCAGGGTAACTCTTCCGGGAACACATTTGGATACTTACTTACCATCGACATTGATTCAATTTTACCTCTGATTCTTAAGTATTTAGCACAAAGGCGAGATAGGACTCATACCCTTTTCTCA
Organism: Gossypium bickii; assembly: GCA_025503065.1. Taxonomy (NCBI): domain Eukaryota; kingdom Viridiplantae; phylum Streptophyta; class Magnoliopsida; order Malvales; family Malvaceae; genus Gossypium; species Gossypium bickii. The sequence continues at coordinate 90,970,404 of CP106711.1, forward strand.
AGTATCTCTCGGCTACTATAGATGAAATTATCACAGGCAAACTATCTGATTTACCCAATTCAACCCGAATGACATCTCTATTTACATATTTCAATTCAATAAACTTACTACCACAATTTACTAAAACATTATGATTAGTCAACCAATCCATGCCAAAAATCAAAACAAATTCATTAAACGGCAACAACATGAGATTTTCCAGAAAACATTGACCTCTAATTTTCAAGGGACAATTCCTACACACTTTATCAACTAGCACATGTTTGCCTAACGGGTTTGACACTTTTATAAAAAATTCCGTAGACTCAACAATCATACTCATGCTAGATGCCAGTTTCATGCAAATATAAGAATAAGTAGACCCTGGATCAATCAAAGCAACAACATAAATATTGTGAAGAGAAAATGTACCCGTGATCACATCTGGGGATGATGCCTCTTCGCGAGCGTGAATGGCATAGGTCCTTGCAGGTGCTCGACCCTCCGATCTCACAGCAGATTCTCTAGGCACACCTCTACTACTAGTCCCACTCCCCGAGTTCCTTTGTGGTCTACCCCTCGATGATACATTGCTTGATCTTGCTTCTTGTTTTCTATCCTTCTCATCCCTCTCTAGATAATTCCAGATGAAAGGGTCGAGTGAACCACACTTGTAACAATTACGACTATTCTCCCAACACTCCCTAGTGTGTTGCCTACCACAATTTGGACACTTCAATTTATTAGACTTTGGATTGCCCACATTTGCCATCGAGGTGGCTTGAACTCTTGAGCCCGAATATGTATTACCTCGATCTCGGTGTGAATACCCAGCTGAAGCAGTTTTTCGAGGGTTTATTTCCTTGGACCTCTTTGATTGAGTTTGGTAGATTTACTTATTGGCCTTTTTCTTGCATCTTGGGCCTCACTCATGGTTTTTCTATTTTCTTTATTCAGTTCCCTAGCCTTACATGCCCTATCAACCAATACCACAAATTCTTTCAATTCCAAGATTCCAACTAGAAGTATGATATCCTCATTCAGCCCATCTTCAAACCTCTTGCACAAGATAGCTTCTGTAGACACACACTCTCGTGCATACTTGCTGAGTCTAACAAACTCGCGTTCATACTCAGCCACAGTCATTTTACCTTGCTTCAACTCAAGGAATTCTTTCCATTTCTAGTCCACAAATCTTTGACTTACATACTTCTTTCGGAACTCTTCCAAAGAGAAGTCCCATGTCACTCTCTCCTTTGGAACTACCGACGTCAACATTTTCCACCAACAATATGTTGAGTCCTTCAGCAATGACACGACACATTTCAAGCTCTCCTCAGGTGAGCAAGAGAGGTCATCGATTACTCGCATTGAGTTCTCATGCCAAAACTCCGCCCTCTCGAGGTCATTGTCTATATTAGCTCTGATTTTCTCGGCCCCTTACTTCCAAATTTTATCTACTAGGGGTTTGGTCACTCTCACCAAATCTATACCTTGAGGAGCCACAGGGATTGGCTGAGGTATGGGTGGGGGTGGAGGAGATTGAGCATTAGGGTTTTCTCGTACAAATTCGGTGTACCAGTTACTCATCATGTGGAGAAAGGCATCTCGAGCCTCTTCTCCTTGACGCAGAGTCTTGGGTCTACTTTCTACAGGCGCGGTCTCTTGTGCGGGGGACGGTGCGGTAGTGGCATCAGCAGCCACTCTGTCGGGATCCATTTACTATATAAAAAAAAAGTTTAGAATTGTCAGAAGTTACCACACTATCATTATACGTTTATGGCATGTATAGCTAGACTCTTACACACGCTACGGTAGTTCAAGAACCGACTAAACCATAGCTCTGATACCATTAAATGTAACACCCCTTACCCGTATTCAACGCCAGAACTGGAATGAGGCATTACCAGACTTAACGCACTTTAACAAACAACTTTGGGCTATCAATTTCATTTCTAATATAAAATCTTTCATTCACATTCATAACATTCTTATTATGGGCCTATGAGGCCTTACACATGCAAACAGAAGGCCTCAAAATCAAACCGGGATCTTTTGTATACTTAGAAAAATTTTACCTTAACAGGGTCACACGCCTGTGTGAAATGGGACACGCCCGTGTAGGCAGGCCGTGTGGTTAAACACGTCCATGTCCCTAGCCCTTATGGAATTTATTTTCAATTTGAACCTATAGGGATTTTTACATGTCTAGACACACGTGTGTGTCCTCACCCGTGTGTGAAAACCCGGGTATTTTGTTTGTGACGTCAGCAACCAAATAAGGGGCACACGGCCTAGGCACACGCCCATGTGTCTAGCCCGTGGTCGACACTGACTTGCAACACTAGCATGCAGGGGACACACGGACTGGTCACACACCCATGGGACTGACCGTGCGTCACACATGGCCTACGGTCTAGCCACTCACCTGTGTGGACAGGAACAAGGCTATTTTCCAAGGTCTTTTTATTACCATAACTCATACAACATCAATCACATTCATCCATTTACCAAGTAACTCAATTATGTATCATACACATTCATGAATAACCTCATCTTTTCACATATTAATAGCAATAAGCCATCAACTATGGCTATTTAAAAAGGTTCTTCTTTTAATAAGCCAACACACTTGGCCAAAATATCAAGACATATCACTAAGCCTAGCCCCTATACATGCCATACACAAAATGATAAGTCTAGATTTACCGAGATGAGCTGATAGAGTGGATGATCTTCAAGTTATCTTCATATCCCAATCCGACTCTTTGACACTATAAAACAAGGGAAAAAGGAAGGGAGTAAGCTTTAAGCTTAGTAAGTTTACATGTAAACAATAAGCATCATAGCATGTGCTAATCAGTCAATAACATTTCATACTAAACAAGAATAATTCACATTTTCATAACCATGCTTACTCATCTCTTACCACCTTCCAACCGTATAACATTTATATTGCTCACATATCCTGTACTCATCATCACAAAGCCGCATGAAACATTTACATAGATAATTTCTCGATGAACCATTCGGAATAATACTAAGTACTTGGTGGTTTTGTACACAACCCACCATTAATCAATAATAGGTTGGTATCGCACATAGCCCACCAACAAGAATATTTACGGTGGTTACGCACATAGCCCACTAAATGATAATACAAACGATGGTATCGCACATAGCCCATCGTGAATAAATAATAAGGTGGTATTGCACACAGCCCACCAAAAAGAATAATTACAGTGGTATCGCACATAGCCCACCAATAAGAATATTTACGGATATTTTTTTGCACTTACATATCTATTCCGAGGCTCATACGAGAATTTTTCACTCTCTATCAATTTTGATCAATCTAAAACATAATTGATCTCCTTCATACAATGCACCAATGAGTAACAACATATGTATTAAATATGTATCATTTACAGATAAACTTACATCGTTGCAAAATGTATTAGTCGACGGTTTTGTCCGTAACCTTGCCTTTTCCTCTGTCAAGGTTGTTTCCGCGCTCTTCTTGATTTTCAAGGGTGAGAAGCTACTGAAAATTTTTGGCTTCCAAAACCCTTCCTTAGCTGATATTTTCGGTGGGAAGAAGATGAATAAAATGGGTGATATCATCCTTTCTTTATTTTATTTATTTTCTCCAATTTCATCCACCTAACCCAACCACTTGACCAATTTTGACTTCATTTTGTCCCATATGGCCAGCCACCTATTCTCTATGGGTCTAATTTCACTTTAAGGACCTCCAATTTGATATTCTATGGTTATTGGACACCCCTAGCTTGTAAAATAGAACTTTCGTACTTTATGCGATTTAGTCCTTTTTCACAATTAAGCATTCAATCGCTAAAATTAAAGCACCAAAATTATCATGCATCCTTATAATCATGCTATAACATGTAAAATAATATAAAAATAATTTTCTTCAACCTCGGATTAGTGGTCCCAAAACCACTGTTCCGACTAGCCCCAAAATTGGGCTGTTACAAGCTTTGTATTCTTTGGTACACAAACTCCACCTCTGAACAGTAAACAATCATAAGGTCTTATACAAAATTCTGACTCAGAAGTCGATTCATACTGTACCCGTTTAGCTAGTAACTCACTATCACATTTCTGAGCTTCGTAGATCTATTGTAAAAACTTCTACTTAGCTTTTAACTCGTCTAAGATCGAGCTATCATCAGATAATGTCAATTGTGTATTAATCGCTCGTAGCCAAAACAAGGACTTTCTACTCAAAGAATCAGCAGCTATGTTTGCTTTTCCCGGATGATAATCAATGATCAAATCATAATCTTTTAACAGTTGAACTGTAACAACCCGGTTTTAACTAAATCAGAATAGTAGTTTTGGAACAACAAATCTGATGCCAAAAAATTATTTTAATATTATTTTTTATGTTTATAGCATGCTATTTGATATATGTGAAAATTTCGTGAGCTAATTTTATCGTTTAAATGGTTAATTAGAGAAAAAGGACTAAATCGCGAAAAGTGCAAAACTTGTGTTTTATTAGCTAAAAGTGTCTAAAAGCTATAGAACCTTAAAGTTAAGGTTCTTATGTTGTAATTAGACCATCCGTAGTGTAATTGGACAATAATGGATGTTTTACATGATTTATAATTAAGGGTATATGTGTAAATTAGTAATTAATCATTAAATAAATAAATCAAAATGATGAAATAGTGTTCATCTTTCATCTAGCCGAAGTTTTGAAGAAGAAAAAGCCATGGAAATAGCTTAAAACTTTTGGCCATTGTCTCGCTTAATTGTAAGTCATTTTTGACTCAGTTTTTAATGATTTTTACGTTTTTGAGATCGTTGCTTCGTATTCTAGCTAGCCCATACCTTATATTTTGAAATTGTTAGAGATTTAACATGTTTCCATTGTTAAATACTTGAGTAATTTGATGATTGATGATAGATTATGAAGGTTAATTGATAGATTAATAGTTTTTGTAAAGTGATTTTTGACAAAAATGTCAAAAAGGAATTAAATTGAGAAAATGTGAAATGTAGTGGTTAAAAGTGTGAATAAATAAAAATTATGGGCTGCTAAGGGCACTATGGTAATTCTGCCAAGCATGGGTTTTGTTGAATTATGTGAATTTTGTGTATTTATGAAATAGGGACTAAATTGTAAAAATGTGAATGTTTAGGGGATAATATGAAAAATGCTTAAATGTCTGTTATGGGCTAATTGAAAGAATATGTGATTGAATAAGTTAAATTTGAATTAATATAGATCAAGAAAGAAAGAGTTTAGATTTAGATCAGGGAAAAGCAAGGTTATCGAGTAGTTGACTCGATCTGTTAATTCTGAAGAGGAGGTAAGTTCGTATACAATGAGTTTATTTACAATTGTATTTTATATGCTTTGATATAGCATGAATGGAAATTATGTGATTACGAACAAGTTTGGGAACGATTTAACAGTAATTCGAAATGATTCGACTACGATTTGGTATTGGAAAATCTCGGATGAACCTTAGGAATAGTTTAGGATGCTAGTGACATGTCATTAGGATATTGTATTGGCTTCAGGCCATGATATCGACACTTTGGGTGTGAGTTATACCTTGATTTGGCTCCGGGCCATGGTATAGGTACTTATCGATTGAGATCCTTGAATATCTAACTTTTATTCCGAATGGTTCAATAGGAAAATGAAAGATATAGAAAGAATGAGATTAGTACAAGCTGGTACAGGTATGTACGCAAAGTTTATAAACATTGAATCCATGAAAAGGATGAATTCATGGTAAGTTAGTGAATGAATGATCGAATGGCTTGAGATTTAATTTATTTTTGTTATCTTACATTTATATTAATTGAATTATGAATGAATGGTAAAGTTACTCATTACGTTAATACGAACTTACTAAGCTATAAAGCTTACTTTGTGTTATTTTTCTATGTTTTATAGTGAATCAAGCCTAGCTCGGATCTGGGAGTTGTTAGGAACATCATCGCACTATCAAACATCTAAGTTGGTACTTTTGAGTTGTGTATATATGGTATATGGCATGTATAGGCTAAATGTGGTATTTTGGTTGTGATTATAGCCATGAGATTTGGCTTGTAAATGTATATGATATGGTTTGTATATTTAGCCATGAGTGAAGGCTTATTTTGGCATGTTTTGTATGAATATGGTTATGGTTTATAATTGCCCAAATGGTGAATTTTTTTTGAAGTGTAAATGCTTGAGAAATGTCTTGAGGAGGTATGATTTTAGATGTTGTGTTGATTATTTATAAGGAAGTTATGTATGTGTGAATTATGGTGAATGAACCATATTGATTGAAATTGTTTTGACATGTATTTGGTTAAGTAATTGGTAGTGAACTGGGAATTGGAATAGATGAGAGTATAATGGTATGAATTGTGCATTTTGTTGACGATTTTGGCTGCCTAATTGTATGATGAAATGGTACCATTTTGGTTGTTTAGGTAAGCATGAGTTGGGGTGGCAAATTGGCCTTGCAAATGGCCTATTTTTGTCCACACGGGCAGAGACATGGGCGTGTGTCTTAGCTGTGTGCGACACACGATCATGTTACATGGTCGTGTTTCCCCTAGTACTGATATTAAATTAAAGTTAGTATGCTCCACATGGTCTGACCCATGGGCGTGTGACTGGCCGTGTGGTACAAGTCAGTATACCCCCTAATTAGCACATGGCCTAGCACACGGGTGTGTGACTTGGCCGTATTACAGAAGTCAGTATACTCTCCAATTTTTATACGGCCTGGCACTGGGCGTGTCTTCGGCAGTGTGATGCAAGTCAGTATGTATGCCCTGTTTCTAGATGGCCTGAGACACGTGTGTGTATGAAACCCTGTGAGGCACACGGCCTGTTCATACGGGTGTGACCCTTGTATTGATGAAAAATTTTTAAGTTTTCCAAAATTTTCGTATGCTATCGATTTAGTCCCGAACCATTTCTAAAGCATGTCTAAGGCCTCATAGGCCCTAATAAGGGACAATATGATTGTCTTCAATGGTATTTGAGTATGAATGCATAAATGTATGAGTTATGTATGCTATATGATGTATATTGATCAGTAATGCCTGGTAACCCTACTCCGGATGTAGATATGGGTTAGGGGTGTTACATTTTATTAGTATCAAAGCTACAGTTTAGTCGATTCTAGGACTAACGTAGCGTGTGTGAGAGTCTAGCTATACATGGCATATATACTCTGCTATAGTGTGATGATTCCTGGCAGTTTAAATTGTGCTTTTGTATAGTACTGGATCCATAACGAGCTGTAGTTGATGATGTAGAGAGTAATACGCTCGCTCTTGCTCTTGGGGCAGTGCCATCTGATATTAGGCCTGTAACGAGTAGCCACGAGGGGGAGGCTAAACAAGCCTTTTTCCAAATGATGAATGAGTGGTTCATTGAGTACATTCGAAAGAAATCCGGCTGCTCAACGACCTCCACCCCCACCTATTCCTCAACAAATCCCTGTTGTTTCTCAAGTATTAGATCCGATACGGTTGAATAAGTTAAGATACGTAAACATGGGGCAGAAGAGTTCCGGGCTACTGCTGATGATGATGTTGAAAGATCTGAGTTTTGGATCAAAAATACGATTCGAGTATTTGATGAATTGTCTTGTACTCCCAAAGAATGGATTAAATGTGTTGTATCTTTGCTGAGAGACACCGTGTACCAATGGTGGAACACGTTGATATTTGTGGTTCAGAAAGAACGGGTTACTTGGGAGTTCTTTCAATCCAAATTCTGAAAGAAATACATCATTCAAAGATTTCTCGATCAAAAGCATAAATAATTTCTAGAGTTGAAACAGGGCTAAATGACTATAATAGAGTATGAAAGAGAATTTGTACGGTTGAGCAAGTATGCTCGGGAATATTTTTCCACTGAAAAAATTATGTGCAAGCGATTCGTAGATGGATTGAATGAAGATATAAAACTTCTAGTCAGAATTCTAGAGTTGAAAGAATTTGTCGTTCTGGTTGAAAAGGCTTGTAAAGCTGAGGATCTTAGCAAAGAAATGAGAAAAGTAGACTCAAAACTTAAAGACTCAAAAAAAAAAAGATAAATAAATAAACCATATCAATCTTAATCAAAGAAATCCAGAGATTCATATGTTTCAAAAGAATATTCGAACAGAGATTGTAGAAAACAATACTCAAGTTCTAAAGCTCAAGCTACATTAGTATCGAGTGTTGGCAGTGTGAGAGACAACAAACCCGAATGTCAGCAGTGCGAAAGATGACATTTTGGAGAATGCTAGAATAAAAGTAATAAAGCTTGTTACAAATGTGGTTCATTAGATCACTTCATCCGAGATTGCCCTGAGCTGGATGAGAAAGATAAAGTTTAGAATGTGAGACCAAGTAACACGTCGAATAGAGGTAGACCACCTAGAACTACCGAAAATGTAAGTGGTTGTAGAGGGGCGACAAAGGACTCAGCTGTGAGATTCGAGGCTAGAGCAGTTATTGAGCCTATGCTATTCGCACTCGTGAAGTAGCGTCATCTCCAGATGTTATCACCGATACTTTCACTCTTTCTGATACTAATGTGATTGTATTGATAGATCCAAGATCAACTCATTCTTATATATGTATGAATTTAGTATCTAGTAAGACTTTGCCTGTAGAGTCTATTGAATTTGTGATTAGAGTATCGAACTCCTTAGAAAAATGTGTTTTGGTTGACAAAGTTTGCAAGAATTGTCTGATAATGTATCAGGATTTCTGTTTTCCGGCTAATCTAATGTTGTTGCCATTTGATGAATTTGATATGATTCTGGGTATGGATTGGCTAACGATGCATGAGGCTATAGTGAATTGTAGACGAAAGACAATTGAATTTAAATGTCAGAATAATGAGTCTAATATAATTGAAGCAGATGATCTGAATAGTTTACTAGTTGTGATCTCGTCTATGTTAGCTTAGAGATTTGTGAGAAAGGGGTGTGAAGCTTATCTTGCATATGTACTTGATACGAAAGTGACAAAAATAAAGATTGAATTAGTATCAGTTGTGTGCGAATATCCAGATGTATTTCCTGGAGAGTTACTGGGTTTACCACCCATTAGAGAAGTTGAGTTTGGTATTGAATTAGTACCGGGAACAACATTGATACCGATTGCTCCATACAGAATGGCTCCGATAGAGTTAAAAGAATTGAAAGCTCAGTTGCAAGAGTTGACAGATAAAGTTTTTGCTAGACTAATTTTTTCTCCCTGGGGTTTACTGGTGTTATTTGTGAAAAAGAAAGATGGCACGATGAGAATGTGTATAGACTATCGACAGCTCAACAAAGTGACGATCAAGAATAAATACCCTTTGCCACGAATGGATTTGTTTGATCAGTTAAAAGGGGCAACATTGTTTTCGAAAATTGATTTGAGATCGAGTTATTACCAGTTGCGACTTAAAGACTCCAATGTGCCAAAGACTGCATTTAGAACAAGGTACGAACACTACGGATTTCTTGTAATGCCTTCCGAACTAACAAATGCACCTGATGTTTTTATGGACTTAATGAACTGGATTTTCAGGCCGTACTTAGACCGATTCGTAGTTGTGCTTATTGATGATATTTTGATTTACTCTCGTGATGAATCTGAGCATGCTGAGCATTTGAGAATAGTGTTACAAACTTTGAGAGACAAACAATTGTTTGCAGAGTTCAGCAAATATGAGTTTTGGTTACAAGAGGTTGGTTTTCTGGGACATATAGTTTCAGTTGAGGGTATTCGAGTTGACCCGAGTAAAATTTCTGCGATTATAGATTGGAAGCCTCCGAGAAATGTATCCGAAGTCTGTAGTTTTCTGGGACTAGCAGGCTATTATAGACGATTTGTGAAAGGTTTCTCAATGATTACGACTCCGATGACGCGATTGCTTTAAAAAGATGTTAAACTTGAATGGTTAGAAAAGTGTTAGCAGAGCTTCGAGCAATTGAAAGCATTATTGACAGAGGCAGTAGTATTAGTTCAGCCTGAGTCGGGTAAAGAATTCTTAATTTTTAGTGATGCATCGTTAAATGGCCTAGGTTGTTTTTTGATGCAGGAAGGCATAGTTGTAGCTTATGCCTTGAGAAAATTGAAGCCGCACGAAAAGAATTATCCGACACACGATATAGAGTTAGCCGCAATAGTGTTCGCATTGAAGATTTGTGAGGCTAAAAAATATAATTGTGAATTGCAAGCAAAACAAGCTCAGTGTGAGTCGATTTTTATTTAGAGTTTCGAACAGGGCCTGATGACTGCTTGATGTTTCGTGATAGAATATGTGTACCAAGAAATTATGAACTAATTTGGAAGATTCTAAACGAAGCACACAGTAGTTGTTTATCAGTACATCTGGGAAGCACGAAAATGTATAATGATTTAAAACAACTTTATTGGTGGCACGGCATGAAACGAGATATCTCAGAATTTGTTTCAAAATGTTTGATTTGTAAGCAAGTCAAAGCTGAGCATCAAGTGCCGTCAGGTTTATTGCGACCTATTATGGTTATTGAATGGAAATGGGATAGAGTAACAATGGATTTTGTATCAGATTTGCCATTATCTTCGAAAAGAAAGATGCAATTTGGGTTGTTGTTGATAGATTGACAAAGTCAACTCATTTCATTCCTGTAGGTACGATTATTCACTTGATAAATTGGCTGAGTTGTATATCTCAGAGATTGTTCGATTGCACGGAGTGCCACTATTTATTGTTTCGGATAGAGATCCGAGATTCACTTTGAGATTTTGGAAGAAATTGCAAGAAGCTTTAGGTACAAAGCTGCATTTTAGCACTGCATTTCATCCGCAAACATATGGTCAATCCGAACGAGTTATTCAGATACTGGAGGATATGTTGCGTTGTTGTATTCTTGAGTTTGAAGGTAGCTGGGAGAAATATCTACCGCTAATTGAATTTGCTTATAATAATAGCTTCCAACTGAGTATAAAGATGGCATCGTATGAAGCTCTATACGGTCGTAAATGTCAAGCACCGTTGTACTGGGCTGAGCTGAGTGAAAATAAGATTCACAGGGTCGATCTGATCAGAGAGACTGAAGAAAAAGTGAAGGTATGTGATAGTTTAAAAATAGCTTCGGATCGACATAAATCATACGCAGATTTGAAACGAAAAGATATTGAGTCCAGATCGGGGATAAAGTGTTTTTAAGAGTGTCGCCGTGGAAAAATATATTGCAGTTTGTTCGAAAACAAAAATTGAGTCCGAGATTCATCCGACTGTACGAGATTATCAAGCGAATCAGGCCAGTTTCTTATCGACTATCTTTACCGTCTGAGTTAGAGAAAATACATAATGTGTTTCATGTGTCGATGCTTCGACTATACTGATCCGACCCTTCACATGTCATTTCCCTGATTGAGGTTGAAATTCAGTCTGATATGTCATATGTTGAAGAACCGATTCGAATTTTAGATCGTGAGATCAGAGAGCTGAGAAATAAGAGAATCGCATTAGTAAAAGTATTATGCCATTGACACGGGGTTGAAGAAGCTATGTGGGAACCCGAGGAAGCTATACGAAAATAGTACCCAAACCTATTCACTAGTAGGATTTTCGGGGACGAAAATCCGAAGGGGGGAGAGTTGTAACAGCCCGATTTTAGCTAAATCAGAATAGTGGTTTTGGAACCAAAAATCCGATGTCAAAAAATTATTTTAATATTTTTTATGTGTTTACAGCATGTTATTTGATATGTGTGAAAATTTCGTGAGCTAATTTTATTGTTTAAATGGTTAATTAGAAAAAAAGGACTAAATTGCGTAAAGTGCAAAACTTATGTTCTATTAGCTAAAAGTGTCTAATAGCTATAGAACCTTAAAGTTAAGGTCCGTATGTAATTAGACCATCCTTTGTGTAATTGGACAATAATGGACACTAAATGGATGTTTTACATGATTTATACTTAAGGGTATATGTGTAAATTAGTAATTAATCATAAAACAAATATTACAAAATAATGAAATAGTGTTCATCTTTCATCTAGCAAAAATTTTGAAGAAGAAAAACCCATGGAAATAGCTTGAAACTTTCGGCCATTGTCTTGCTTAATTGTAAGTCATTTTTTACTCGATTTTTAATGATTTTTACGTTTTTGAGATTGTTGCTTCGTATTCTAGCTAGCCCATGCCTTAGATTTGGAAATTGTTAAAGCTTTAACATGTTTCCATTGTTGAATACTTGAGTAATTTGATGATTGATGATAGATTATGAAGGTTAATTGATAGATTAATAGTTTTTGTAAAGTGATTTTTGACAAAAATGTCAAAAAGGGATTAAATTGAGAAAATGTGAAATGTATGGTTAAAAGTGTGAATAAATGAAAATTATGGGCTACTAGGGGCACTATGGTAATTCGACCAAGCATGAGTTTTGTTGAATTATGTGAATTTTGTGTATTTGTGAAATAGGGACTAAACTGTGAAAATGTGAAAGTTTAGGGCTAATATGGAAATATGCTTAAATGTGTGTTATGGACTAAATTGAAAGAATATGTGATTGAAGAAGTTAATTTTGAATTCATATAGATCAAGAAAGAACGGATTCAGATTTAGATCGGGGGAAAGCAAGGTTATCCAGTAGTCAACTCGATTCGTTAATTTCGAAGATGAGGTAAGTTCGTATGCAATGAGTTTATTTATAATTGTATTTTATATGCTTTGATATAGTATGAATGGTAATTATGTGATTACGGACAAGTTCGGGAACTATTCGACAGTAATTCGAAATGATTCGACTACGATTTGGTACCTTAGGAATAGTCTAGGATGCTAGTGACATGTCATTAGGCAATTGTGTTGGCTTTGGGCCATGATATCAGCACTTCGGGTGCGAATTATACCTTGATTTGGCTTCGGGCCATGGTATAGGTATTTCGGAGATAAGTTACTTTGATTTGGCTACGGGCCATGCTATAGGTACTTATCAATTGAGATCCTTGATTATCCGACTTCTATTCCGAATGATTCAATGGGAAAATGAAAAATATGGACAATAATGAGATTAGTACGAGTTGGTACAGGTATGTACGCAAAGTTTATAAACATTAAATCCATGAAATGGATGAATTCTTGGTAAATTAGTGAATGAATGATCGAATGGCTTGAGATTGAATGTATTTTTGTTATCTTACATTTATATTAATTGAATTGTGAATGAATGGTGAAGTTACTCATTACGTTAATACGAACTTACTAAGCTATGAAGCTTACTTCATGTTATTTTTCTATGTTTTATAGTGAATCAAGGCTAGCTCGAATCCGGGAGTCATTAGGAATATCATCGCACTATCAAACATCTAAGTTGGTACTTTTGAGTTGTTATATATAGTATATGGCATGTATAGGCTAAATGTGGTATTTTGGTTATGATTATAGCCATGAGATTTGACTTGTAAATGATTATGATATGGTTTGTATATTTAGCCATGAGTGATGGCTTATTTTGGCATGTTTGGTATGAATATGGTTATGGCTTATAATTGCTCAAATGGTGAATTGTTTTGTGAAGTATAAATACTTGAGAAATGCCTTGAGGAGGTATGATTTTAGATGTTGTGTTGATTATTTATAAGGAAGTTACGTATGTGTGAAATATGGTGAATGAACCATATTGATTGATATTGTTTTTGTAACAGCCCGTTTTGAGTCAAATCGGAACAGTGGTTTTGGGACCATAAATCTGAAGTCAAAATATTTATTTTATTATTTTAATAAGGTCTATAGCATGATAGATTAATTACGTGAAAGTTTCGTAAAGAAATTTTACTGTTTAAATGTTTAATTCGGTAAAGAGGACTAAATCGCGTAAAGTGTAAAAGTACAGTTCTATAAGCTAAAAGTGTTTATTAGCTATGGTTTTTAAAGTGCGGGTCCTCAAATGGTAATTAAACCATTTGAAATGCGAGTGAACATTTATGGACATTATTTATGCATGTTTTAAAGCTTTAATAAAGGGTAATTAAGTAATTGTAAAAATAAATTTAGTAAAATAACTAAAAAAACAAAGCCATCATCTTTGTTTTTCCATCTTGACCGAATATGAAGGAAAGAAAACAACCATGGAAGTTATTCAAGTTTCGGCAATTGCATGATTAATTAGTAAGTGATTTTTGACTTGGTTTTTGATGATTTTTATGTTTTTGTAATCGTTGCAACTAGTACTAGCTAGCCCGTGTCTTCGATTTCAAAACTGTTAAGGATTTTAATAGTTTCCATTTATGAGCTTATGTGTTCTTTGATGTTTAATGGTGAAATATGAATATTTGATGTTAGATTTTCATATTTTATAAATCGATTTTTGATGAAAATGCAAATTAGGGATTAAATTGTGAAATATTGAAATTATATGGTTAAAAGTGTGATTATTTGGAAAATGTGGGCTGCTAAGGCATAAGAAGAATTCGGCTAAGCATAGGTAGGATGAAATTGCATGAAATTGTGATTTTATGTGATAAGGACTAAATTGCAAAAATGTGAAATAATAGGGGCAAAAGTGTAATTTTGCCTAAATGTTTAAATTGTGTTAAATTGAATGAATTAATTATTAACTAAGTAAATTTTGTTATTATATAGATTGAGAAAAATGAGATTCGGATCTAGAACGGGGGAAAACAAAGTATCGAATTAGTCGACCTAATTCAACGTTACAGCGAACGAGGTAAGTTCGTATGCTAATAAACGTACATAAATTGTGTTATAAATGCTTATTTATTATTGAATTGAATTGAATGCTGAATGGTCATGATTACGAGCCAAAACCGACAGAGTTACGACGCCCGAAAGTCTCGTACGAACCTTAGGAATAGTATAGGATACAAATGTCATGACATTAAGATTATCGAGATGAGAATACGTGTAAGACCATATCTGGGATATGGCATCGATATGATATTACGCGTAAGACCATATCTGGGAAGTGGTATCGATATGAAATTTCGTGTAAGACCATAGCTGGGCTATTGGCATCGGTATGAGATTACATGTAAGACCATAACCGGGATATGACATTGTATGACCTATGTGTGATTCCCGAGTATCCTTAGTTATTCCGAATGGTTCAACAAGAATAGTCAAGACGAGAATAAAAGTACAATCGAATTAAGTGTAACAGGTACGTACAAAAACTATATGAGAATCGAATGAAGGTAATTTGGTGAGTTCTTAGTGTATCATGTGTGTGAAATGAGAAAGATTTATGTATAAGTATGTTTCATGCCAAAAATGTTTTTATTTGGTTATAATGAGGTATGAATTAAATGGAGTGTGAGATATGAGTTATATATGTTTTAACTAAATATACATATGGCACATAGTGTGCGAAATACCGTTATTTGATGATTGATTCATCTTTACTAAATAAAATGTTATTAATATTGGATTGAATAAAATTATTTATATATATATTCGCTTATGTACATGTAAATGTGAATGATTGGATAAGAATGTAATTGATCCACACGAGCAAAGAAATGAATAATCTTGTGAATCTTATGGTTAACTATGTGATTGGATATGTGGTATAAAGGTGAAAATAAATAAATTACATTATAGTATTTTTAAATGCTTAATATGTGCTTATTCGGTAAGATGAGTTTAATATCTTACGAACTTACTAAGCTTTATAGCTTACTTTGTTTTCTTTCATATGTTTATAGAGTTTTGGAGGCTTGCTCGGGTTGGAAGTCATCGGAGATCTCATCACACTATTTAGCTATCATTTCGGTACTTTAAAAGCTTTGTGAAGTTGGTTATATGGCATGTATAAGCTAAGTGATGATATGAAGTGTATATGTAAATTTGGCAATTGATGCCTATGTGTTCAATTTGGTAATTAGCCATGTGATTTGGCTTAAATGTGGTGTAGGTAGTAGTATATAATTATATGAGTATATGAGTTGTGATGTTTGGTCTATGATTGCTATATTAATACTTTGATTGTTAATTGGTGATTTGAATTGGCATATTTAGCTATGGAGTTGGATGTTCAAATGGTTAAGGATAAGTGATGAATATGTGTAATTGTGTTATGCTTGATTTTGGCTTTGTAAATGAATGCCAAGATGGTTGGATAAATATTTGATTATGGTATGTGCTTTATATGTGGTCTAAAATTGATATAGGTGATAGTGATTTGAGATTTGGAATAGATGAATTTATAATGGTATGAATGGTGCATTTGGTTGATGATTTTGGCTGCCTATTGTATAATGAAATGGTACCATTTGGCCTTGTGTAGGTACATTGAAGTTGGGGTGGAAAATTGGCCTTGCAAATGGCCTATTTTTGTCCACACGGGCAGAGACACGGGCGTGTGTCTCAACCGTGTATGACACACGGTCATGTTACACGGCCGTGTGTCCCTTGGTGTTGAAATTTAATTGAAGTCAGTATGCTCCACACGGTCTCACCCACGGGCGTGTGATTGGCCGTGTGGTACAAGTTAATATACCCCCTAAATGGCAGACGGCCTAGCACACGGGCGTGTGACTTGGCTGTGTTGATAAGTCAGTATACCCTACAGTTTTGGCATGACTTGACACACGGGTGTGTGTGGCCATTTCGAAGGGCGCATAGGCTAGACACACAGGCATGTGGTTGGCCATGTGACCCAAGTCAGTATCCTCTCTAGTTTTCACACGGGCTGGCACACAGGCGTGTCCTCGGCCGTGTGACACAGGTTAGTATGTATGCCCTATTTTCACGCGGTCTAAGACACAGGCGTGTCTACTAGCCATGTGAGGCAGACGGCCTGTTCACACGGGCGTGTGAGACTTGAAATGATGAAATTTTTCTAAGTTTCCAAAATTTTTATATATTACCGATTTAGTCCCGAATGCATGAATTAAGCTTTGTATGCTCGAGTTTAGTATAAATTCAATGTGAATAAATGATATCTATTGAAATGAGATGATATTTGATAAATGATTTTTTTGAACTGAGTTACAAGTCCGGTAATACCTCTTAACCTATTCCGGCGACAGTTATGGGTTAGGGGTGTTACAGTTTTGGCATGTAGTTGGTTAAGTAATTGGTAGTGAATTGAAAAATGGAATAGATGAGAGTATAATGGTATGGATTGTGCATTTGGTTGATGATTTTGGCTGCCTAGTTGTATGATGAAATGGTACCATTTTGGTTGTTTAGGTAAACATGAGTTGGGGTGGCAAATTGGCATTGCAAATGGCCTATTTTTGTCCACACGGGCAGAGACATGGGCATGTGTCTCAGCCGTGTGCGACACATGGTCATGTTACACGGCTGTGTGTCCCCTGGTACTGATATTAAATTGAAGTCAGTATGCTCCACACGGTCTCACACACGGGCGTGTGACTGGCCGTGTGGTACAAGCCAGTATACTCCCTAATTGGCACACGGCCTAGCATACGGGCGTGTGACTTGGCCATGTTACATAAGTCAGTATACTCTCCAATTTTCACATGGCCTGGGACATTGGCATGCCTTTGGCCTTGTGATGCAAGTCAGTATGTATGCCCTGTTTTCACACGGCTTGAGACACGGGCATGTCAGAGGCTGTGTGAGGCATACGGCCTGTTCACAAGGGCGTGTGACCCCTGTATTGATGAAAAATTTCTAAGTTGTCCAAAATTTTTGTATGCTATCGATTTAGTCCCGAACCATTTCTAAAGCATGTCTAAGGCCTCATAGGACCTAATAAGGGACCCTAATAAGGGACAATATGATTGTGTTGAATGGTAGTTGAGTATGAATGCATAAATGTATGAGTTATGTATGCTATATGATGTATATCGATCGGTAACGCCTCATAACCCTACTCCGGTGACGGATATGGATTAGGGGTGTTACACGAACCATCTGCGCTGTCTCAAATTCAGATACTTCTACGACATTGGATACTTTAAACTCTTATGATAGGTAAATATGTGACATTTTTTGACGAACAAATGGTGTTGTCAAATTTTCAACGCGAACACAATAGCTGCCAACTCTACATCATGTGTCAGATAATTATTTTCATGCGGCTTTAACTGTCTGGAAACATAAGATATCACTTTGCCGTCATGCATCAAAACACAACCTAAACCATTTAAATATGCATCACTGAAAATCACGAATTCTTTAGCCAATTCAGTCTGAATTAAAATTGGTGCCTCGGTCAACAATACTTTCAATTGATTGAAACTTTACTGAAATTTCTCGGACCATTCAAATTTCACATCTTTTTTGTAAAACTCATGTCATCGGTATAGCTATCATTGAAAACCCTTTGACCAGCCTTCAGTAATAACCAACTAATCCCAGAAAACTTTGGGCTTCAAATACATTTCTTGGTGGTTTCTAGTTAGCAACTGTAGAAATTTTATTCGGATCAACTCTGATAGCTTCAACCGTCACTACATGTCCTAGAAACCGACTTCTCGGAGCCAAAACTCACATTTGCTAAATTTGGCAAACTATTGCTTATCTCGCAGAGTTTGCAACACAATCCTCAAGTGTTCAACATGCTCAGACTCATCTTGAGAATATATCAGAATGTAATCAATGAATGCCACAACATATCAGTCTAAATACGGTCTGAAGATTTTGTTCATCAAATCCATAAATACTGCAGGTGCATTAGTTAAACCAAACGGCATTACAAGAAATTCATAATGTCCATACCTAGTTCTGAATGTAGTTTTTGGCACATCTGAATCTTTCACTCGTAGCTGATAATAACCAGAACAAAGATCAATCTTCAAAAATACTGTGGCACCTTTCAGCGGATCGAATAGATCGTCAATACGAGGCAAGAGATATTTATTCCTGATTGTAACCTTGTTGAGCTGATAGTAATCTGCACATAATCTCATTGATCCGTCCTTTTTCTTAATGAACAGAACCGATGCACCCAAGGTGAAAAAATGGGTCAAGCAAAACCCCTATCTGTCAACTCTTTTAACTCGATAGGAGCCATTCTGCAAGGTGCTATTGATATCGGTGATGTTCTCGGTACAAGTAATAGCAAATTCAACCTCTTTGATCGGCGGTAATCCAGGTAATTCCTCTGGGAACACATCAGGATACTCGTAAACCACTGGCACCGATTCAAGTTTCGATTCAGACACTTTAGTATCCAATACATAAGCAATATAAGCTTTATAGAATTTTCTCACATATTTTTATGCCGGCATAGTTGATATAACACTAGGCAACCCACTTGGATTATCTGATTCAATACAAAGTGTCTCACTGTTCTGACATTTTAATATGATAAGCTTTTGTCTATATTTTACAACAACATCATGCAGAGTTAGCCAATCCATACCCAAAATCACATCAAATTCATCAAACGGTAGTAACATCAAATCAGCAGGGAAAATGTAACCCCGAGTCATCAAAAGACAGTTCTTGCAAACTTTATTAACTAGCACATACTGACTTAAGGGGTTCGACACCTTAACCACGAATTCAGTGGACTCAAAAGATAAATTCTTATTGGACACTAAATTCGTGCACACATACGAATGAGTAGATCCCGGATTAATCAAAGTGGTAATATTAGTATCAAAAATAGAGAAAGTATCGGAAATAACATCTAGCGCAGAAACATACTCTCGTGCGCGAATAACATAAGCCTTAGCTGGTGCTCGTGCCTCGGATCTCACAGCAAAATCTTTCGTTACACCACGGCTACCACTCACATTTCTAGGATTGCAAGGTGGTCTACCTCTCGCAGCTGTTGAAACACCCCAAACCCGGCCCACGAGCCTTGACCAGATTTGGTATGTTCCTCAAGTAAACCGGTTCAAAATTCTTTTGTTATTTAGGAAAAACTTGTGCGATTTTAAGAAAAATATTATTTGGGTTGGGCTTGTGTTGAAAACCAATTTATCTTACATTGAAATCCATTTATTTAAGGTGACAAAACATTTAGGGTTTATTTTAAAAGAAATTTTACTTAAACTTTAATTGATAAAAATTTGTAAACATAATAAATAAAATAGATGTAAAATAAAATAGTTCCCTATGGCCTTATTACATCAAATAAATCCAAATAATTGAAAGTACTTAAGTAAAAATAAAAGTCCAAATCGTAAAATTTCTTGCTTTGTGCATGGCCACCTTGAGCTCTGTAGATCCAGGTCCATTATCGATCATCACACCGAAAATGTTCCCACAACGGGGTGAGTCAACAGACTCAATGTGTACACAACACTAAATCATAATAGAATTAGGCATACAAGAGTTACACATTTGAACAATGAATACAAGTTATGATGCATTCCCAAACCCAAACCTAATTGTCCATCCGCTACACACCCCCCGCACTGCCGGGGCCACACCGTGGGGACTACTAAGTCAACCCTCCATCCGCTACACACCATCGAAAGCGATCATTTGCGATCGGCGTGCTCATCGCCCATATAAAATTTGTGGCATAGCCACCGGATAATTGTGTCATGAGACACCACATTCGAGATAATGTAACCGGTTACCACATTCGGATAATGTGACCGAAGTCACCACATTCGGATAATGTGACCAAGTCACCACATTCGATAGTGTGAGACCGAAGTCACCACATTCACTTCCCTTTCTCATATAACCCGAATGCCCCATATTATTCATATTATGCATATCATACTTAAATTCACATTCATGTCACTTTTCACATGTTAAATATAACATATTTCGTAATCCTAGTAGGAGTAGGAAACGTGCAAAGTACTTTGTACCATAACATGGTACATTAACCACATTCTTATATTTTCATATTAGAACATATAACAAGTTTAAGCCATACATCGTATTAAAAGATAGTGTGGGGTACACACACGATTCGCTTAACAAAGTCCTTGAAATCAGAAAAACCGATCTACCGATTTAGATCTTTAATGCCTATATTCAGTCAACATGGTAATCTTTAGCAAAGGCCTATTCGGCTATAAAACCAAATCCTAGTAGGATTTGTATTCTTAAAACTTACCTTGTCGATTGACCTAAGAATCAAGTCCCGAAATCCTTGCTAGACTTTTCTTGCATTCGGCCAAGCATGGAATCACTTAAACAAATTAGTTTCAGCCTATAAAAATAAGGAATAGATCTTAACCAATAATTAAGGCCTTGGCCGAATGTATATAAGGACTTACCTTGAAATTCTCAAATCCCGAAATCCCAGTATACCTCTATCGAAATCCCTATAGACTTATATATTAGATCTAATTTTCAATCATTTAATCATAAGAAATAACCTTAGATTGATTGCCTCACCTTAGATCTTTGAAAATCCCGACAGATCTCCTCTTGTAGTTGACCACCACTAAATCCCGAAATCCCCCCTTACTTGGAGAAATCGATTGCACCTGATGCTCTCACAACTTTCGGCTTTTGAAGGAATTAGAAAGAAAAGAGAGGGGAGAGTAAAGATGGAGGTTTCGGCTAGACAAAAGAAAAAGAGAAGAGAAGAGAACACTAATGAATTTCAGCAGAGAGTAGAGAGCACTAAGAATTTCAAAGAGAAAGGAGAGGAAGAAGAAAATTGATGAGTAATACTGTATTCTTCCTTTTATAGCCGAATTACTACTCAGAATCCTTTACTTGGCCACCAGTCTTCTTAATTTGATAACTTTATCTCATTAATAATAATAATAATCCTCCTATTATTTCTTCTTTTATCCATTAAAATAAAAGGAATTAATCCACAATTATCTCTTAAGAATAATCTAAAACAATCCCATTATTTATCCTTATTAGCCGAATTTTAAAGAGGATAAAACTCCTCTTTTAAGAGCCTTCATGCCGTCCAACTCCCTGCTTTTGGAAACAAAAATAAAACTTCTTTTACTTGCTTCTCTTGTGACTCGAACTCAGGCCCAACACCTTGCATGTGGCGCCATTTCCATAGGCCCTAAGTGCCATCTTCAGGCCACTTTTCCAAGCCTGTTTGTGTGTCAAATTTCACATACTTTTTCTTTTAAGGCCACCTTGCCTCAGTTTCCTCTTTTAAACTTTAAAACTCGACATTTCTAAGTCATTTCTAAGTTTCCTAAAATTTTCGTTCGGCTCTTTAAACTTGACATTTCCTTACATTTCCGAGTTTCCAGAAATGTTCACTTTTCATTTTTGAATCATTTCCAAATCATTTCCTTACATTTCCTAGTTTCCAAAAATTTTCACCTTCCATTTTTAAACTTAACATTTCCATACATTTTCAAGTTTCCAGAAATGTTCACTTTCCATTTTTGAATCACTTCCAAATCATTTCCTTACATTTTCAGGTTTCAAAAAATGTTCATTTCTAACTCATTTTCATTCATTTTCGGGTTTCTAAAAATATTCAAATTTTATTCTTAGTACATAAAACATGTTACTTCGTACAACTAAACTGAAAATGCATAGGCCCTTTCTAGGATGTTACAGTTTTACCCCCTTAAAAATAATTTCGACCTCGAAATTACTTACTAACGAACCATCGTACGGTCTAACTTACCCCATCTGCGCTATTATTGCAAGACTCGATCTTAAAGAACTATCTTACCTTCTAGGCACGCATCTCTAAGTTCACATCCAAAGTTTCAAGCACTTCACTTGTAACACAAGAATGAACTATCGCTAAAACAATAAATAGTACTCCAAAACAAGGAACTTAACCGCTATCATATCCTTGGTTGTCTCACATCCGAACCTTCAAAGACACTCTACAAGGGTGTTCCATGACCATTTCCTCCATGGTTTAAACCACAAACCTTCGTTGCACGAGGCAATTCTTAACCAAATGAGCCTTAGGCTTACATCTAAAACATTCCCGATCTCGGTTCCAACACTCGCCAACATGATACCTTCCACATCGAGCACACGGAAGGTCCGGATTTTTAGTAGTTGGCTTAAAAACACGAAAGGTAATTCTCAACCTTCGGTCTTTTTTGAAGACTCTTAGACGATTCTGACCGTCCAAGACTCCTCTTATCCCGTCCACGACGACCACGTCCCCTAGAACTCATTTTCTAACTTCGCGATTTAATCTGATTTAAGAGTTTTATACATTAGTACTTTTGTTTCACTGATTAACCGCGAACAGTTTTATGAAAAGAGATGTTTAAAAGTGGTTCTTTCGATCAAACAAAGTTCTCAACTCAAGTTCACTATTCAAAAAGTCATGTTCACATTCATCAACCAACTATGAACTTTCGTTCATTCAGAGAAATGTTGTAGTTTCCATTGTTATTGTTTTTCCACTACCCAGGGGTATTTTCGTAATTTGTCCTACAGGGGCATTTTCGTAATTTTTCAAAAGGAAAAGATCCTTGGTGATTTTGTTACAAAGTATTTTAGTAATTTCAAATTCCCGGGGTATTTTGGAAAAATTTTGAAATCCGGGGGTATTTCGGTAATTTTAGACCTCAGGGGTATTTCGGTAATTTTTCACAAACTGGGTTAAATTTGTAAAATTTAATAAATCAGGAATATTTCAAAGGTTGCAAAACTTTAGGGGTTCTTTTTGACAATTGTACTTTCCAAAACGGTGATGTTGCAAATTTTTTTTTGGAAAATCAGGGTCATTTTGGTAATTTTGTAAGTTAGGGGCAATTTTGTAATTTTCCAAAATCAAGGTATTTTTGATAGTTTGCAAATTAGGGTTTTTGAACATTTATAAAATAATGAAAATTTGGTAAAACTGTTGGGTAGTTGGTCGTTTTATAAACCAAGGGCATTTTGATTATTTTACCACTAAGGGTATTTTTGTAATTTTCATAAATCGGAAGTTCTTTGGAAAATTTTGCAAAGATGGTTTTCACAAATTTAAAAGAAAGTTTTAAGAGTTTTAAAACTAGGGTTTGTTGGTTTTTTTTTTTAAAAAAAACGGCTAGTTCCCTTTTTGGGTTTTAGTCATTGTGTTTAGCCTATGACCGAGTCCTCTTGGTCAGGGTGAACCAAAGCTACGCACCAGGCAGAATTCAAATGGAGAGGAGGTGAGTCACGTGGACTGCTTAAATACCAAGCTCCCACCGAAACCATTCCTAGACATGCGCATGCAGGTCGCGCCACACCCATCGAGCCTGCAGGTTAGGGTGAACCGAAGCTACGCACTGCAGGATTCTGCGAAGAGGAGGTGAGTCACTAGGGATCGCTTAAATACCAAGCTCTTAGGATCCAATCTAGACAGACATGCGTCTGGGTTACCACACCTAACTTAGTGACTTAGCCATAGGTTTGTTTAACGTTCCTTAAGTCTTATGTGTTCGTGTTTGAGTAGACTAGTCCTAGGGTTCAAGTTCCTATCATGCTATTCTATGTTCCATGCCTTTTCTCCCCTTTCATAATCCATAAATCATATAGTCACACAGATAGTTAGGGGTACTTACCTAGTGGACTGCGGGTCGTAGACTTAGGTGCCATGCCAGAAAACCTGCTTATTTCATAAGAAAATCATTTGGGCTCGTCTTGAAAGCGTTTTGGGCCTTAGCCCACAGGCCGAGAGTTTAAAACTGGGCTCCGATACCAAACTGAAACACCCCAAACCCGGCCCACGAGCCTTGACCAGATTTGGTATGTTCCTCAAGTAAACCGGTTCAAAATTCTTTTGTTATTGAGGAAAAACTTGTGCGATTTTAAGAAAAATATTGTTTGGGTTGGGCTTGTGTTGAAAACTAATTTATCTTACATTGAAATCCATTTATTTAAGGTGACAAAACATTTAGGGTTTATTTTAAAAGAAATTTTACTTAAACTTTAATTGATAAAAATTTGTAAACATAATAAATAAAATAAATGTAAAATAAAATAGTTCCCTATGGCCTTATTACATCAAATAAATCCAAATAATTGAAAGTACTTAAGTAAAAATAAAAGTCCAAATCGTAAAATTTCTTGCTGTGCATGGCCACCTTTAAGCTCCCGCCGACCCGGTCCATTACTGATCATCACTGAAAAATGTTCCCACAACGAGGTGCGTCAATGCACTCAATGTGTACACAACACTAAATCATAATAGAATTAGGCATACAAGAGTTACACATTCAGAACAATGAATACAAGTTATGATGCATTCCCAAACCCAAACCTAATCGTCCATCCGCTACACATCCCCGTACCTGCCAGTCACACCGTGGGGACTACTAAGTCAACCCTCCATCCGCTACACACCATCGAAGGCAGTCGCTGCAGTCGACGTGCTCATCGCCCATATAAAATTTGTGGCATAGCCACCAGATAATTGTGTCATGAGACACCACATTCAGATAATGTAACCGAAGTTACCACATTCAGATAATGTGACCGAAGTCACCACATTCAAATAATGTGACCGAAGTCACCACATTCAGATAGTGAGACCGAAGTCACCACATTCACTTCCCCTTTCTCATATAACCCGAATGCCCCATATTATTCATATTATGCATATCATACTTAAATTCACATTCATGTCACTTTTCACATGTTAAATATAACATATTTCGTAATCCTAGTAGGAGTAGGAAACGTACCTGAGTACTTTGTACCATAACATGGTACATTAACCACATTCTTATATTTTCATATTAGAACATATAACAAGTTTAAGCCATACATCGTATTAAAAGATAGTGTGGGGTACACACCTGATTCACTTAACAAAGTCCTTGAAATCCCGAAAAACTGATCTACCGATTTAGATCTTTAATGCCTATATTCAGTCAACATGGTAATCTTTAGCAAAGGCCTATTCGGCTATAAAACCAAATCCTAGTAGGATTTGTATTCTTAAAACTTACCTTGTCGATTGACCTAAGAATCAAGTCCCGAAATCCTTGCTAGACTTTTCTTGCATTCGGCCAAGCATGGAATCACTTAAACAAATTAGTTTCAGCCTATAAAAATAAGGAATAGATCTTAACCAATAATTAAGGCCTTGGCCGAATGTATATAGGGACTTACCTTGAAATTCTCAAATCCCGAAATCCCTGTATACCTCTGTCGAAATCCCTATAGACTTATATATTAGATCTAATTTTCAATCATTTAATCATAAGAAATAACCTTAGATTGATTGCCTCACCTTAGATCTTTGAAAATCCCGACAGATCTCCTCTTGTAGTTGACCACCACTAAATCCCGAAATCCCCCCTTACTTGGAGAAATCGGTTGCACCTGATGCTCTCACAACTTTCGGCTTTTGAAGGAATTAGAAAGAAAAGAGAGGGGAGAGTAAAGATGGAGGTTTCGGCTAGACAAAAGAAAAAGAGAAGAGAAGAGAACACTAAGGAATTTCGGTAGAGAGTAGAGAGCACTAAGAATTTCAGCAGAAAGGAGAGGAAGAAGAAAATTGATGAGTAGCCCTGTATTCTTCCTTTTATAGCCGAATTACTACTCAGAATCCTTTACTTGGCCACCACTCTTCTTAATTTGATAACTTTATCTCATTAATAATAATAATAATCCTCCTATTATCTCTTCTTTTATCCATTAAAATAAAAGGAATTAATCCACAATTATCTCTTGAGAATAATCTAAAATAATCCCATTATTTATCCTTATTAGCCGAATTTTAAAGAGGATAAAACCCCTCTTTTAAGGGCCTTCATGCCGTCCAACTCCCTACTTCTGGAAACAAAAATAAAATTTCTTTTACTTGCTTCCCTTGTGACTCGAACTCAGGCCCAACACCTTGCATGTGGCGCCATTTCCATAGGCCCTAAGTGCCATCTTCAGGCCACTTTTCCAAGCCTGTTTGTGTGTCAAATTTCACATACTTTTTCTTTTAAGGCCACCTTGCCTCAGTTTCCTCTTTTAAACTTTAAAACTCGACATTTCTAAGTCATTTCTAAGTTTCCTAAAATTTTCGTTCGGCTCTTTAAACTTGACATTTCCTTACATTTCCAAGTTTCCAGAAATGTTCACTTTTCATTTTTGAATGATTTCCAAATCATTTCCTTACATTTCCTAGTTTCCAAAAATGTTCACCTTCCATTTTTAAACTTAACATTTCCATACATTTTCAAGTTTCCAGAAATGTTCACTTTCCATTTTTGAATCATTTCCTTACATTTTCAGGTTTCCAAAAATGTTCATTTCTAACTCATTTTCATTCATTTTCGGGTTTCCAAAAATATTCAAATTTTATTCTTAGTACATAAAACATGTTACTTCATACAACTAAACCAAAAATGCATAGGCCCTTTCCAGGATGTTACAGCTGTGTTGCTCGATCTTGTAGTTTGAACTTTCTATTTCTTGGATTTCTCTGGGCAATCTCTAAGATAGTTGTCGAAAGAACCACATCTGAAACACTCTCCGTTCTTCACTTGACACTTACCGTAATGTGATTTGTTACAATGCTTACACTCAAGTCTAGCACTTCTAACACTGAGCACACTCGCTACAGATGTAGCCTGTAACACTCCTTAACCCATATCCATCGTCGTAACAGGGTTACAGAGCATTACCAGACTTTTCAGATCATATACAAACATTATATAATCATTTAGCATAAACATAATAATTTAATTATATTGTCCCTCTTTTGAGCCCTCAAAGATCAAAATACGTGTTAAAAACAAATCGGGACTAAACTGGGTACTCCAGGAATTTTTTGCAAAATTTCAAAAATTTTTCTAGGTGCAGGGGACACACGCCCGTGTGGCCATTAAACATGCCCGTACCTTAGGCCGTATCCGAACCCGTGTAACTCTCTAACTTAGGTCACACGTCCAGCCACACGTTCATGTGCTAGGCTGTGCGGTCAATTTATTTTCATTTTTATTTTGAAATTTTGGTGTAGGTTTCACACGGCTAAGGCACATGCCCATGTGTTAGGCCGTGTATCTCACACGGCTTAGACATATGCCCATGTGTTAGTTGTGTGTCTCACACGGTCCAGTCACACGCCTGTGTGTCTAGCCGTGTGAACTCAAAATGAACCTTAAATATCAAGTTTACCCTTCCTTGCAAGTGTCTAGCCGTGTGAACTCAAAATGAACCTTAAACATCAAGTTTACCCTTCCCTGTAACCTTAAACACCAAGCAACTCAAAAACCAATCATTCAATCACTTTAAAACACCATCAAATATCTCTAAAACATGTCAAAACAAGGATTTTAGTTTCCTAACCTAGGTACTCACATAGTTACTTCACATATTTCATCAAAACATTTCAATAAGACACCATTCAAACCAATTTAAAATTATACCAATATCAACCAAAACATACCATTTGATAACCTCCACAAAACACATATGTTCATATATATATATATATAACCAACCATTATCAACTTATAATATCATTTACAATCACTCCACAAAATGGTAAGCATAGGTACATGCCGACACAAAAAGAAGTATACATCACCGTGTTTTGAATTTAAGATGGATGTAGATGTTGAATTGACGGATAACTTTTAAGTACCTAACCTACGCACATAAAACAAACCGTACGTTGAGTATGAACTCAGTGGTATTTCTATAATCCAAATACTTAAAGGTAAAATAATATATAATACAATAACTATAGTCATATAATTTAAACAATTCATAGATAAGGTATTTATAGCTTTTCAAAATATGAACACAAATCATTTGAACAACAATATTTTTCATTCATATTCAATTCATAAATACACAATCCATGTATCTCTTACAATATTTCAACTCACTATTCAATATCAATCATAATACTGCTTTATTCAATTACCTCTATTAACATGACTCGGACTCGGACGGATACACAGATCCAACCAAAACACACCAGTTTGGCACCCAGTGCCTCATCGGATAATTTGAAGTAATAAGTTGACAACCAGTGTCTCATCAGCTGTGCCGAAGTAATTTGGTACCCAATACCTCATTGAATTTACCCGAAGTAATAATTTGACACCCAGTGTCTCATTAACTCTAAGTCGAAGTATCCCTGAACTCTTCTAATCCTATGGCATGCCATCTATATCCGGCTCAGCTCGATACAGTTAATAGGGTTTCAATTTCACTTTTCAAATGCCACAATCATCCAATATTCAAATATCACAAAATCACATACTTTCAATTCAATGTCATGATAATAATTACTCACCTCATTTACTTACTATAACATTTAATCAAAATACAACAAATAATAATTATTAGATTCGAATTATAGAAATACAAACTAGAATTTTCGAGTTACTCCTCGTCGACTTTATCTTTTCCTTTCTTAGCCGAGGTTTCCGGTACAACGTTAGCTACAGAATTGAAACAATTGAAATTCATCAATACAATACAATTCAATACATCAATACAATACAATTCAATTTCACATTAAATATTTCAAATTTTTATTCAACTTTTGCCTAAATTCTAATTTAGTCTTAAACCGAAACGAACTCTATTTCTTTACAACTAATTCCATATTTTCATTCAATTTCTACTTTAAACTAAATTCAACTCCTAATTTCACTTAAATCCCTAAATTTCAAAATTTTCACAATTTAGTCCCTATTACTCAAAACTTATAATTTATTTTACAATTCAACCCCTTTTTCATTTCTAACTTAAAATTATATCAATTTAATCCCAAAAACTTAAATTATTCAACATGAACAACATCTAAAAGTTCAATATTTTCTAAAATTTCAACATAAGTCAAGTAGTATTTAATACTAAGATTCTAAAAAAAAAATAAAAATTACAAAAAAAGGGACTAAAGTGACTTACCAATTGAGCTTTGAACCTTAGAACCCTAATTTCTCCTTCTTTTTCTTTTTCTTCTTTCTCCCTTCTGTTTCGTCCTATTTCTTTGTTTCTTTTTTTTGTTATATATTATTATAATATATATTCTTAATTATTAAGTAAATATATTTTATTATAAAATCTATCAAAATTTTCACATGTTTTAATGTTATGCCGCCTCAATTATGACTATTGGCATAATTGCTTCTTTGGTCCCTTTAATTTTTCTTTAATCTATAATTCAACTTTAACCCTTTATGCAATTTAGTCCTTATACCTAATTACTCTTAATTCAAGCTAATTCACCTAATCAAAACCTAATTAATTACAAAACTAACTTCGTAAATATTTTTATTAAATATTTACGAATCCATTTTATGAAAACAGAGACCCAAAAATACAATTTCTGATTACAAGTAACTATCTGGTTATTACATAGCCTGGAGTTTAGGACTGAAGCATCGGTACCTCTGTCTTTACTAGAATATCCCACAGAAGCAGTAGAACGATTGTGGTGTTCTTTTGACCTCTTTGATGTTGACTAGTATGACTTTTCCGTCAATCTCTCTCTCGAATCTCTAGCTTCAAATTCAGCGTGTCTTTTCTTTTTACTTAGTTCTTCAGCTTAATGCGCCAGGTCAACCGGTACAATGAATTCTTTGAATTCAAGAATTCCAACCAGAAGCTTTATGTCTTCATTTCACCCATCTTCGAATCTCTTACACATAGCAGTCTCAGTCAGAATACACTTCCAAGCATATTTTCTCAATCTGACAAATTCTTGCTTGAATTCTGATACAGTCATACAGCCCTGTTTGAGCTCTAGGAATTCTTTACGTTTCTGATCCAAAAACATCTGCCTGATATATTTCTTTCGGAACTCGGTTTGGAAAAATTCCCAAGTGATCTGCTCTCTCAATACAACAGAAATCAACATGTTCCACCACTGATATGTTGAATCTATTAGTAATGATACCACACATTTAACGCACCCAGCCGGTGAACAAGATAGCTCATCAAAAATCCTGATTGTATTCTCTAACCAGAATTCAGCTCTCTCGGGATCATCCTCAGTAATAGCTCAGAATTATTCAGCCCCATACTTACGAATCTTATCGAAAGATGACTTACTAATTTAGATTGGTTCCAAACCTTGCGGAATAATGGGAACCGGTTGGGGAGCAAGAGGGGGTGGAGGTTGTTGAGTTGTCGGGTTCGTCCTTACAAACTTGGTAAACCATTCACTTATCATATGGAAGAAGGCTTCCTTACCTTCTCCTCCCTGACCCTTAGATACGGGCCTTGTACCGCTCGATGCTACTCCATGAATGGAGGTTTGGGCGTTGCTTTCTACTTCATCGGAGTCAGCTCAGTTGGATGTCATTGCTATATAAAAACGTGTTCTAAAATGGTTAGGAGATATCATATTATCACATGTTATATAATGGCAGGTATAGCTAGACTCATACATGCTACGTTCAATTTGAGAATCGACTAAACAGTAGGTCTGATACCAATAAATGTAACACCCTTAACCCGAATCCATCGCTGGAACAAGGTTACGGAGCATTACCAGAGATTACGAATCAAACAGACAAAAATTTCAAACATTTAATAACATATCAAAATTCATGTTAAAACCAATTCAAAACATACAAAATTTCCCTTATACGAATCCTCAAGGCCCAAAATACACATTAGAAACAAGTCGGGACTAAATTGAAAACTCAGAGAAATTTTTAGAAAACATTAAAATTTTTCAATACTGTAGGGGTCATACAGCAATGTGGACATTCGAAATAAGGACACATGGCTATGTCCCAGCCCGTGCAACTCACTGACTTGGTCACATGTCGAAGCCACACATTTTTGTACCAGGCTGTGTACTATTGGTATTAACCTCACACGTACTTGTGCCTGGCCATGTGCTAGGCCATGTAATAGCTTGATTTGCAACACTTTTAAAAGCTATACAGCCGTGTGTCACACACGGCTGAGACACACGTCTGTGTGTCTACCCATGTGGAAATAGGCCATTTTAATAGCCATTTTTCTCACCCAAATTGGCATGTACCTACACACAGTATTGCACTTACTTACTTGCAAGCCATTACAAGGCATCCAAATCAAGCATAAACTAGTCTTATAAATATGGTATGATCACATACAACCAATATGCCATTAGGCACCTCAAATGACAAATTATTGTAACACCCCTCACCCGTATTCAATGCCAGAATAGTGTTACGGAGCATTGCCAGACTTATAAAATAATTAAACAATAATTTCACATACATTTTCAATTTCAAATAATTATCATTCAACAACATGCATATCGTCCCTAGTAATAGCCTACGAAGCCTAAAACATGCATTCAGGGTGGTTTGGGACTAATCCGATAACTCAAGAAATTTTTGAAACACTTAGAAAAAATTTCAAATTTAGGGGACACACGCCCATGTGGCCTAGCCATGTGTCTGATACGGCCAAAGACATGCCCATGTCACAGACCGTGTGGACATTCGAAATGGGACTACATGGTCGTGTCTCAGCTATGTCTAACCCTGTGTAACTTTCTAACTTCGGTCACATGGCCAACACACATGCCCGTGTGGCTAGCTCGTGTACCCTAAAAATGGACACACACGCCCTTGTACATCTGAAACTGGTGCTATTATTATTCATCCAACAATCTCCAAAATTTCGTCAATCACACTGTTGACACCCGGGTTTGTTGTTTCTCGCGCTACCAACACTTGATACTAATGTAGCTTGAGCTTTAGGATTTAAGTATTGCTTTCCACAATCTCTGTTTGGATACCCGATTGAAGCATTTGAACGAGTATACAAATCTCGTGATTTCTTTGACGAGGATTGATATGGTTTGCTTATCGATCTCTTCCTTGAATCTCTAGCCTCGAAGTCAGCTTTTCTTTTTTCTTTTCCCAATTTTTTGGCTTTGCAAGCTCGGTCAACTAAAACAACAAATTCTTTCAATTCTAGAATCCCGAACAATAGTCTGATGTCTTCGTTCAATTCATCTTCAAACCTTTTACACATAATTACCTCAGTTGAAACACATTCTCGAGCATATTTACTAAGTCTAACAAACTCTCACTCATATTTAGTCATAGACATACGGCCTTGTTTTAGTTCAAGAAACTCTTTTTGCTTTTGATCAATGAACCTTTGACTGATGTATTTCTTTCTGAACTCAGCTTGAAAGAATTCTCAGGTAACTCTTTCTCTTGGTACCACGAATACCAAAGTATTCCACCATTGAGACGCAGTGTCCCTCAGAAGTGATACGGCACATTTCAAACACTCACTCGTGGTGCAAGAAAGTTTATCAAAAAACTCTAATAGTGTTTTCAAGCCAAAAATCGTCTCTCTCAGGATCGTCATCAACAGTAGCTCTGAACTCTTGGGCTCTGTAACAGCTCGATTTTGGGGCTAGTTAGAACAGTTGTTTCGGAACCACAAATTCGACATAGAATTTTTTTTATTACATTTCTATGGTCTACAGTTTTACGAAATGATTTCGTGAAAATTTTGTTTGAAAATTTTGACGTTTGGTCACTCAATTTAGTAAAAAGGACTAAATTGTAAAAAGTGCAAAAGTTGAGTTCTACATGCTAGAGGTGTCTAATTTCTATGAAATTTTAAATCGGAGGTCCTTAGATGGTAATTAGACCATTTTTTAAGTTAGTGGACAAAAATGGACATGGTAAGATAAAATTTCAAAGTTTTAAGTGAAGGGCATTTTGGTCATTTAGTAAATAAAATAATGAAAAGGGAAACTAAAGCCAAAATTTGCTGATCTTTCTTCAACCTTGGCTGAAACTTGGGAGAGCACCATAGCTAGGGTTTTTTCATCTTTCAAGCTTGCTTGTAAGTACACCCTAGCCTTGTTTTAATGCTCCTTATGTTTTTGAAGTCATTATCACTCGATGTACCTATTTCTACCATTAATTTAAGAAAAGATCAAAGGTCTAGGGTTTGAACCATGTTGGATATTCGTGTATTTTGATGTCTAATGGTAGATTATGCATGTTTGATGTGTGATAAATTACTTTTGCTAGGTTGTTTTTGATGAAAATGTCAAAATGACTTATTTCTAAAAATATTATAAAATGTGTGTAGAAGTGTGATTAAATGAAAATTATGGACTGCTATAAGTATAAAAGAGGATTGGATAGGCTTGAGAATCAAAGAAATTGAATAGATTTAATTTTTTGAGCCTAAGGGAAGAAATGTAAAAATGTTAAAATTTAGGGGAAAAAATGTAATTTTGCCATAATGTGATTTTTGGATTGAATTGAATAATGTGATAATTAAATAAGTTAAATTTGCTATTATAGATCAAGAAAGACGGGGTTCGGACCTTGATCGGAGGGAAAACAAGGTTATAGACGATTAGGTCTATTTTCGCTATTTTTGTACCGAGGTAAGTTCGTATGTAAATGATGCATTGTTATTTATGCTTTAATTGCTTTATTATTATATGCATTGTGATTTACTCTTAACTGAAATTGATAAAGTTTGACAAACGAGAAATCCCAGTTGAACCTTAGGAATAGGTAGGATACAAATGTCATGACATTAGGGTTAATTAAGATTATGTGTAAGACCATATATAGGATATGGCATCGATTTGAGATTTCATGTAAGACCATAGTTGGGCTATTGGCTTTGATATGAGATCTCATGTAAGACCATATCTGGGATATGGCATTGGTATGGTACTATGTGTGTGAGATTCCCCGAGTATCCTTTAGTATTCCAAGTGGTTGAACGGGAAACGTAACGAAAATGATAACGTTGCGAAAGACTATGGTGTGTTGCTAATTGGTACAGGTTTGTACGTAGAACTTATGCCTAATGAGCTCGATATGTGAGGAATCTCTTGGTAAGGTTATGATTGTGCAAGATATGATATTAAGGCTTCTAATATTATCCATGTCAAGTTGGACTATGAGATTTTTAATGACATCTATGTTAATTCATTTCATGATAGTTGCATGATAAATGTGTGTTTATGATGCTTATTATTTGCATAGGAACTTACTAAGCTTTAAAGCTTACTCTCTTTTCTTTTCCCTTGTCTCATAGTGTCACCAAGCCAGCTCGGGGATAGGAGACTGTTGGAGATCCATTCACAATATCAAATTATCATTTTGGGTACTTATGATTACAATATTTTGATTTATGTCATGTATAGGGACTTGGTCTTTTTTTTTATGTGTCATAATTGATTTGGCTATATGTGTTGGCTTCAATAGTTAGTAATTCATTTTGTAAATGGCCATTTGATATTGGTTAATATTGGTTAAGTATATATACATATGATGATGTTTTCATGAATGTGGGAAATTGCATGGTTTGAGATGCTAAGTATGTGATGTTTGTATGTGATAAATGATAGCATGTAAATGATATGTGCATGCCTTGTGTGTGGCTGATTGGGTTGAATGTATATGCTTGGATTGGTGCTATATTTTGTTGTGTAGGTTGGTGCATGGAAGGGTGGCAAAAAGGCTTGGTAAATAGCCTTATATTTGTTAACACGAGTAGACACACAGGCGTGTGTCTAGTCCGTGTGCGACACATTGTCTATCCCACGGGCATGTGTTTCAGCCGTGTGTCCCCTGCACCTTACTTTTTGCAAAACAGAATGCTCAGTAATGAGCACACAGGTAGAGACACGGGTGTGTGTCTCAGTCGTGTGGATAGCACGGCCTTGAACATGGGCTTGTGCCCTAGCCATGTGAAATCTGCACCTTTTTTATGAAAAATTATAAAAATATAATCGATCACACAGCCTAAGCACAAGGGCCTGTGACTTGGCCGTGTGACCTCAATTTGATGATGATGTCATAAATAGAAAGCTCCCTAATTTGCACACGGTCTAAAGCACGGGCGTGTCTTAGGGTCACACTGGTGTGTCCCAAACCCACACGGGCGTGTGACCCCTTTTTCATGAAAAATTTTCTAAGTTTTCCAAAAGTTTCCAAAGTTCTTGGTTCAGTCCTGAACCATTTTCGATGCATGTTTTGAGCCTCGTAGGCTTGTCTTAGGGATAATATGAATGTTTTTGAAAAATTTTAAATTTAAGTGGAAATTAATGTCTCGATTTTGAATGTTTGCTTGTGAATAAGTTTGGTAATGCCTCGTACCCTATCCCAATGACATACGTGTAAGGGGTGTTACATTTAGTGGTATCAGAGCTATAGTTTAGTCAATTCTCAGACTAACATAGCGTGTGTAAGAGTCTAGCTATACATGCCATAAATGAACTGTGATAGTGTGATGAATCCTGAAAACTTTAAATTGTGGTTTCATATAGTAATGGATCCCAATCGAGCTGAGGCTGATGAAGTCGAAAGTAATGCACTGGCTCCCGCTCAAGGGGCAGCGCCATCTGATAGTATACCTCATACGGTTAGTCAGGGAGAAGGAGGCAAGAAAGCCTTTCCCTATATGATGAATAAGTGGTATACAGAATTTGTTCGACCAAATCCGAATG
Source organism: Gossypium bickii (assembly GCA_025503065.1). Lineage (NCBI taxonomy): Eukaryota > Viridiplantae > Streptophyta > Magnoliopsida > Malvales > Malvaceae > Gossypium > Gossypium bickii. The sequence continues at coordinate 91,006,585 of CP106711.1, forward strand.
CCCAACCTCCTCCACCCCCACCCATTCCTAGACCGATTCTCGTAGCCCCACAAGGTATGGACTTTGTAAGAATGAATAAGCCCCTGATTGATAAGATCCGAAAGCATGGGCTGAAGATTTTAGAGTGAATTGGATGATGATCCCAAAAGAGCCGAGTTTTGGCTCGAAAACTCCATCACAGTATTCCATGAGTTGTCCTGCACACCAGATGAATGTTTAAAGCGTGCTATCTCGCTTCTGAAAGATTCTACATACCACTGGTGGAATACACTAATATCGGTGGTACCGAGAGAAAGGGTTACATGGGAATTCTTTCAAGAAGAGTTCCGAAAGAAATATATTAGTCAACGGTTCATCGATCAGAAACGTAAAGAATTACAGTGACCAAGTATGAGCGAGAATTCGTCAGACTTAGTAAATATGCTAGGGAGTGTGTTTCCACCGAGGCTATCATGTACAAGATATTTGAGGATGGATTGATTGAGTATATTCGTGTGTTATTTGGGATTTTAGAGCTGAAAGAATTTGTGGTATTGGTTGAATGGCTTGTAAGGCTGAAGAGTTGAACAAAGAGAAGAGAAAAACTGATCTCGAAGCTAGAGATTCAAAGAAAAGAAAGATGAGTAAGTCATCTCCATCTCAATCCAAAAAGTCTAAAGAAATGTATTCCCGTTCAAATTTTTCAACGGGGTATTCATGTAGAGATCGCGAGAAGCAACATTCAAGTTTTAAATCTCAAGCCACCTCAATGGCGAGTGTAGGCAATGTAAAGTCTAACAGACCCAAATGTCAACAGTGTGGAAGAAGACATCCTGGTCAGTATAGGATGAATGACCGGGCTTGTTTCAAGTGTGGCTCTCAAGAGCACTTTGTCCGAGATTGTCCTGAAATGGCTGAGAAGGAAAACTTTCAAAGTGTGAGGCCAAGTAATACTGCTAATAGAGGTAGGCTATCGAGAAACATCGAAAATGGAGCTAGTATTAAAGGTGTGATCAAAGATACAACTGTGATATTCGAAGCTCGAGCACCTGCTAGAGCTTATGCCATCTGTGCTCGCGAAGAAGCGACATCTCCTGATGTTATCACTGGTACATTTTCTCTCTATTATACTAATGTAGTTGCATTGATTGATCTTGGATCGACTCATTCTTATGTTTTTGTGAAATTGGTAACTAGTAAGAATTTGCCTGTTGAATTTACTGAGTTTGTGATTAGAGTGTCAAACCCTTTAGGCAAACATGTACTAGTTGATAGAATTTGCAAGAATTGTCCATTAATGATTCGAGGTCACTGTTTTTTGGCAGATTTAATGCTGTTGCCATTTGATGAATTCGATGATATTTTAGGCATGGATTGGTTGACATTGCATGATGCTGTAGTGAACTGTAAAAGAAAGATTATTGAACTAAAATGTGAAAATGGTGAAATTCTTCAGATTGATTCAGTTGAGTCGAGTGAGTTACCTACTATGATTTCTTCGATGACTGCCCAAAGATATGTAAGAAAAGGCTATGAAGTTTACCTTGCTTATGTTTGAATACAAAAGAATCTGAATTAAAAGTTGAATCGATGCCGACAGTTTGTGAATATCCGGATGTGTTCCCGGAAGATTTACCTGGGTTACCTCCAGTTGGAGAAATTGAGTTTTGTATTGATATAGTCCTAGGGACCTCACCGATATCTATTGCCCCGTATAGAATGGCTCCGATTGAATTGAAGAATTGAAAGCTTAGTTGTAAAAGTTGACAGATAAAGGTTTTGTGAGACCGAGTTATTCTCCCTGGGGTACTCCGGTATTGTTTGTAAAGAAGAAAGATGTATCCATGAGAGTTTGTATCGATTATCAATAGCTCAACAAGGTGACTATAAAGAACAAGTATCTGTTGCCTAGAATAGATGACTTGTTTGATCAATTGAAAGGAGCAACTATATTCTTGAAGATTGATTTGAGATCTAGCTACTACTAGTTGAGAGTTAAAGCGTCAGATGTGCCAAAAATCGCTTTCAGAACAAGGTACGGGCACTATGAATTCCTTGTTATGCCTTTTGGGTTAATGAATGCTCCTACAGTTTTTATGGACCTAATGAATCGAATCTTTAGACTGTATTTGGAAAAGTTTGTAATTGTTTTTATTGATGACTTACTGATTTATTCTCGTAATGAGTCCGAGCATACTGAACACTTGAGAACCATTTTGTAGACTTTGAGAGATAAGAAGTTGTATGCTAAGTTTAGTAAAAGTGAGTTTTGGCTCTAAGAGATCAAATTTTTAGGACATATTGTCTCATGTGATGGTATTCGGGTTGATCCAAGTAAGATTTTGGCAATTGTTGATTGGAAATCGCCAAGGAATGTATCTGAAGTTAGAAGATTTTTTGGCTTAGCCGGTTATTACCGACGTTTTTTCAAAGCATTTTCAATGATTGCTACACCTATGACAAAGTTGTTGCAAAAAGATCTTAAATTTGTATGGTCCAAAAAATGTCAGCAAAATTTTGAGAAGTTAAAGGCCTTATTGACTGAGGCACCGATTTTAGTGCAACCTGAATTGGGAAAGGAGTTTGTGATTTATAGCGATGCGTCACTGAATGGATTGGTGTGTGTGTGTGTTGATGCAAGAGGGAAAAGTGATCGCTTATGCCTCGAGACAGTTGAAACTGCACAAAAAGAATTATCCGACGCACGATTTGAAATTAGTTGCCATTGTGTTTGCTTTGAAAATTTGGAGACACCATTTATACGGTGAGAAGTGTCATGTCTTTTCTGATCATAAGAGTTTGAAGTATTTGATGACTCAAAAAGATTTAAATTTGCGGCAACAAAGATGGCTTGAGTTACTGAAAGACTATGAGTTGGTGATTGATCATCACCCGGGTAAGGTGAATGTAGTTGCAAATGCCTTGAGTAGGAAATCTTTGTTTGCCTTGAGAGCAATGAACACGAGGTTGACTTGGTCTGATAACGGTTCGATCCTAGCTGAGTTGAGAGCTAGACTGTTATTTCTTCAACGGATTTGTAAAGCTCAAAAATGTGACAGTGATTTGCAAGCTAAGAGAAAATGTAAATCGGGAAGTGATTCAAATTTTCATATCTGAACCGATGTTTGTTTGATGCTCTGAGGTAGAATATGTGTACCAAAAAATGATGAACTTATTCTGAAAATTCTGTGTGAGGCACATAATGGTTGCTTGTCTATGCATCCGGGTAGTACGAAAATGTATAACCATTTGGAGGCATTGTACTGGTGGCCAGGTATGAAACGAGATATTTCAGTGTTTGTTTCGAGATGTTTGATTTGTCAACAAGTGAAAGCTGAACACCAAGTACCTTCGAGTTTACTTCAGCCAGTGATGGTACCTGAATGGAAATTGGATAAAATTACGACGGATTTCGTAACGGGTTTGAGTTTGACTTCAAAAAAGAAAGATGTTGTCTGGGCTGTTGTCGATAGATTGACGAAATCGGCTCATTTTATTCCGTTACATATCGATTATTCGCTTGATAAGCTAGCTGAGTTGTAAATTTCTGAGATTGTAAGATTGCACGGGATGCCTACTTTGATTATTTCGGATTGAGATCCAAGGTTCACTTCACGATTTTGGAAGAAGTTACAAGAGGCATTTGGTACGAAATTGAATTTTAGTTCCGCTTTCTACCCGTAAACTGACAGTCAATCTGAGAGAGTAATTCAGATTCTTGAAGACATGCTCAGATGCTGTGTTCTGGAATTCGAAGGTAGTTGGGAGAAATATCTACCATTGATCGAATTTGCATATAACAACATTTTTTAGTCGAGTATAAAGATGGTGCCTTATGAGGCATGTATGGTCGCAAGTGCCGAACACCTTTGTATTGGACTGAGCTCAGTGAAAAACAGATTCACGGGGTTGACTTGGTTAGCGAAACTAAAAAAAAGTAAAGGTAATCCTAGATTGCTTGAAAATCACTTCAGATCGACAAAAGTCATATGCAGACTTGAAAAGAAAAGAGATCGAATTTCAGGTTGGTGACAAATTCTTTCTGAAAGTATCTCCGTGGAAGAAGATGCTAAGATTTGGCCGTAAAGGCAAGTTGAGTCCACGTTTCATTGGGCCGTATGAAGTTATTGAGTCCACGTTTCATTGGGCCGTATGAAGTTATTGAAAGAATAGGGCCAGTGGCATATCGGTTAGCTTTACCGACAGAGCTGGAAAGGATCCACAATGTGTTTCATGTGTTTATGTTATGCCATTACAGATCAGACCCTTCACATGTGATTTCCTCGATAGAGGTTGAGATCCGACCCGATATGACTTATGGTGAAGAACGGATCAAGATTTTGGCTCGTGAAGTTAAACAGTTGAAAAATAAAAGTATAGCCCTAGTGAAAGTTTTATGGCAACGACACGGAGTCGAAGAGGCTAAGTGGGACCCTGGGGAGGCTATGAGAAAACAGTACCCGAACCTATTTTCTGGTAAGATTTTTGGGGACGAAAATCCCTAAATGGGGGAGAGTTGTAACAGCCTAATTTTGGAGCTAGTCCGAACAGTTGTTTCAGGACCACAAATTGACATAGAAAAATTTATTTCTATTACATTTCTATGGTCTACAGTTTTGCGAAATGATTTCGTGAAAATTTCATTCGCAAATTTTGACGTTTGGGCACTCAATTTAGTAAAAAGGACTGAATTGTAAAAAGTGTAAAAGTTGAGTTCTACATGCTATAGATGTCTAATTTCTATGAAATTTTAAATTGAAAGTCCTTAGATGGTAATTAGACCATTTGTTAGGTTAGTGGACAAAAATGGACATGGTGAGATAAAATTTCAAAGTTTTTAAGTGAAGGGTAAATAAAAGAATAAAAAGGGAAATTAAAGCCAAAATTAGCTCATCTTTCTTCAATCTTGGCTGATACATGGGAGAGCACCATAGCTAGGGTTTTGTCATCTTTCAAGCTTGATTGTAAGTACATCCTAGCCTCGTTTTTAATGCTCTTTATGTTTTTGAAGTCGTTATCACTCGATGTACCTATTTCTACCATTAATTTAAGAAAAGATCAAGGTCTAGGGTTTGACCCATGTTGTATATTTGTGTATTTTGATGTCTAATGGTAGATTATGCATGTTTTATGTGTGATAAACAAGTTTTGCTAGGTGGTTTTTGATGACAATGTCAAAAGGACCTATTTGTAAAAAGATTATAAAATATGTGTAGAAGTGTGATTAAATGAAAAATATGGACTGCTATAAGTATAAAAGAGGACCAAATAGGCTTGGGAATCTAAGAAATTGAATAGATTTATTTTTTCGAGCCTAGAGGCAAAAATGTAAATATGTCAAAGTTTAGGGGTAAAAATGTAATTTTGCCATAATGTGATTTTTGGATTGAATTGAATAATGTGATAATTAAATAAGTTAAATTTTCTATTATAGATCAAGAAAGACAGGGTTTGGACCTTGATCGGGGGAAAAACAAGGTTATCGACAATTAGAATCGATAAAGTTCGACAAACGAGAAACCTCGGTTGAACCTTAGGAATAGGTAGGATGCAACTGTCATGACATTAGGGTTAATTTAGATTACGTGTAAGACCATATCTGGGATATGGCATCGATTTGAGATTTCGTGAAAGACCATAGCTGGGCTATTGGCTTCGATATGAGATTCCATGTAAGACCATATCTAGGACATGACATTGGTATGGTACTATGTGTTTGAGATTCCCTAAGTATCCTTTAGTATTCCAGTGGTTCAACGGGAAACGTAACAGAAATGTTAACGTTGAGAAAGACTATGGTGTGTTTCCAATTGGTACATGTAACACCCCTAACCCATGTCTGTCGCCAGAACAGGATTACGGAGTATTACGGGAACATTCAGAACATTTTCAAATAAATCATGTCAATCAATATTCATTAATCGAGATCATTCGTAACATCCTTTAGATGGACCCTCGAGTTCCAATATGAGCATTAGAATTGATTCAGAACTTAATCAGAAACTCTAAAATTTTTTATGACATTTCAAAAAAATTTCCAAGGTTTAGGGCTCACACGCAGTGTGGTCCAAGGGACACGTCCGTACCTCAAGCCGTGTTCGATTTAGGTTGCCCACTAACTTGTGGCACACGGCCATACCACATACCCGTGTGCTAGGCCGTGTGGTTATTTAATTCAGTTTGAATTAAGTGCAGGTTTCACACGGCCAAGACACATCCCGTGTTCAAGGCCATGTCACCCACATGGCTGAGACACGCAGTCGTGTCTCTGCCCGTGTGCTCAATTCTAAGCATTCTATTTTCTCAATTTTAAGGTGTAGGGGACACACGGGCAGACCACACGCCCATGGGGTAGGCTGTGTGTCACAAAGGTCTAGACGCACGCCCGTGTGTCTGCCTGTGTGGACAAAATAAAGCCATTTCCTAGCCTCATTTGTCACCCAAATTTACCATTTTCCTTCACCAAAACATATCAAGTACAATCCAACCATTCCAAGCATTCAAATAAGCAAATTTCATCATTCAACATGGCCTATCGTTGCATGCATACATGTTTACTAACTTACCTAGGTTCAATTAATGTGTTAAACATGATTTGATCAACTATTTAACATACATATATATTTACCATAGCATAACATTACAAGTATAACAAAACAACCATTACTAACCATTCCAATGGCTAGATTTCAAGCATTATTTACATTTACATGCCAATATGGCCAACATATCCTATACATGCCATTACAACGTAATTGATTTACCATATTGTACTGTCATGGGTCGATGGATAGTGTGAGTGATCTTCGCCGAGCTTCCAATCCAACGAGCTTCCGATTTACTCTAAAACAGAGGAAAATAAAACGGGGTAAGCATTGAATGCGTAGTAAGTTCGTATAACATGGTACTTAACTTACCATTTATTCTATTTTGAGGTAACTATGTAAGGCACATTTATTCAATTTGACTTCAGGCCCTACACATATCCTCATTGCCCTTGTTAATCATATATTCCATAATAACCTCAAAACATGTTTGGGCTCAACAACAATCAAGTTTCCATGCACATTTGCATTCCATAACATTTGTTCATTTAACATGCATAAATCATCTCTTTATATTACAAGTATAATTTCATAATAGTTCATCTCAAGTTCGTATTATTTCATATCATAACTTTATTCATATATCTCAAAATATCAATGTCACACGAGTTGTAGTACATTCAAAGTATACAAGTCTATAATCAAGGATGACATACTCATCAAATGAATTTCATGTACAAGTATCATCATCTCATGTTTTCTTATATCAATTGTCACGTATCATCATTTTCGTGTATTTTAGACATATACGTATAAGAACTCATTTCTTATTCATATTCATCTCATGTCAAGAGTTTTACCCGTTGAATTTATTTGGAATATCGATGGATACACCAGTAGTACACTCGAGGTTTACAAGTCAGAATCAATTCATACTTAATAGTACCTTGTAGGTACACTCTCGAGCCACATATCATACAACAGAATTACCAGTCCAGGCAAGATTCTAGCTGTAACATATAATCTAAGAGCTTTGTCAGATTACCAGTTGAGGCTAAATCTTTTATATGACAAAGAATTCCCTATAGAGTCCGATCTGGAATAGTAGTCCAGGCTAAATTCATCAATTAGGATTACCAGTCCACGCTAAATCCTAATTGAAACATATACTCGAGAGACTCATTTCGGATTACCCGTCCGGGCTAAATCCATTCTGCAACACATGTAGTTTTATCAGGGAAATCAAATTTATCCATCGACTTCCATTTATTCGAATGGGATTTAACATTTATCAAGTAATTTTTGGGTATATGTTCAATCTCATAAATTTATGCATTCATACAAATTCAAGTGTTCACATTCAACTCAAGTATAAAATTTACATTTTTATCATTTATCATTTATTGTGCATTATTCTTGATCGGGCACATTTCAGTTATCGAGCTTTGACGAATATGTGATCATTTCAAAAAATTAAGGCATTTATACAATTCATAGCACAACATTTAATTCAATCATAAAAATATATACAATTTAGTTATACGAACTTACCTCGACAAAGGTTCGTGTTCAAACATCTACTAATCCGATACTTTCCTCTTTTTCCCTTGTTCTAACTCCGAATTTGGTCTATCTGAATCTATACGAGTATATTTTACATCAGTTTCACATATTTCATATTTATTTGGACTCAATTTACATTTTAGGAAAAATTACCATTTTACCCCTAACTTTTCCATAAGTTCCATTTTTGTCCCTAGGCTCGGAAAATGAAACTTGTGCAAATTAATCCCTATTCCAAGCCTAACCAAAGCCCCATTACAAATTTTACAGCACATGTATTCATAAAATTTCAGAATTTTTCCTCAAATTTTACAACTTTTCATTTTAGTCCCTAAATCATGTTTTCATAAAAAATCACTTTATAAAAGTTATTTATCTATCAATAATCTTTCATTTTCTACCATAAATTTCAAATTTCCAGCATATACATCCATGACCCATTTTCATACTTTGATAACTTTTCAAAATAATCCCCCAAATAGAGAGATTAAGCTATCCCGATTCCAAAAATATCAAAATTACTAAAAACGGGACAAGGAAACTTACCCAATTTGGCCATGAAAGTCTCTTCTCTCTCCCCTAGGGTTTCCATGTTTATTTTGGGGAAGAATATGACATAAAATAAGATGATATCTATTTTATCATCTTTTAATTAATTAAAATTTTCACTTTCTAATTTAATCCCTAGCCTTTTTCTCATTTTCCATGGATGAGTAGCCAAGAAAAATCTACATACTTTTCTTAATGGTCTAATTACCATATAATAACCTTTAGTTTTGAATTCCATAGCTATTTAATCCTTATACCTACTAGAATTCAACTTTCACATTTTATGCGATTTAGTCCTTCTAGTAACTAGGCACCAAATTGATAAAATTTTCATGTAACGACCCGAATTTGGGCCTAGTAGAATTAGGCTTATTGGGCCTTGACCAGGGGAGTGTTTAAAATTTTTTAGAACAAGAGAACGACACTAATGCAAGTTGGCCCTATTAGGTGCGTGATTTTGGAAGGTTAGGGGGCTTCTATGAAGTCCCGGGATCAAACCTGGGCTTTAGGAAAAAAATTTGGTTTTAGGTGAGTAAAACCCTGGGGATTAGTAAGTAGGCTTTAAGAATAAAATGTGGATAAAAATGACACAAAAGGAGTTGTGGTCTAGTGGAAAATGGCGCCGCATAGGAGACAAGGGAATGACGCCACACAAGGAAGTAAGGGGTCCAAGGTTTAAGTCTTGGCGCTTGCATTTCATTTTGATTTATTTTTTTAAGTGAACTTAGACATTGGCCCATAGACTTATATTTAGTTGCGCATGATTTTAGACACAAGAGGAGCTTGTGACCTAGTGGCTAGCGGTGTGGATTAAGTTACAGGGGAGCCTGAGTTCGAATCCCATCGCAAGCAAAAAGGGATATTTATTTTGCTAAGTTGGGAAGCTAGCAAGAGGGAAGGTGAGAAGCTGGCTTTAAATAGAGCAATCTATGAGGAGAGTAAGCACACATTGGTTAGCGTCTTGGCACAGGAGTGGTCGGAGTGCGGATTAACTCTAGATTCCTATCAGGTGTGTATTTCGCCCTAGTCTAGCTGTAGAGCGGCAAATGCTGAAAAGTCGATCACACGATGATGGTAGCCACACGAGCGTGCGAGCGCACGTATGGGAGCTTCGATGCTATAGTTGAGTCCCTCATGAGTGTTCTTATGAGTCTAGGCTGCCTTGGGCCAAGTGGGCCCATATGAATAAATTGTATGATTGTGTAGTAGATAGTGAACTAGTCTATGTGACTCTCATATCTGTGGCTAGATTTGGGCTAAATGGGCCACATGAGCGTATGGCCCCATTTAGGCCGAGAATGGGCCATAGGTCCATTCGCATCATTATCTCTACTTAGAATACCTCGATTTATAAAATTACTGGATTACCCTTGGTTTACAAAATTACTGAAATACCCTGGGTTTACAAAATTCTCGAAATACCCCTGGTTTGTAAAATTACCGACATACCTCTGATTTGTGAAATTACCGAAAGACCCCTGATTTGTGAAATTACCGAAATACCCCAATTTATGAAATTATCGAAATACCCCAGTTTGTAAAATTACTAAAATACCCTCGATGGGTAAAATTACCGAGATGCCCTTATAATGCGGAATGATCGTTTTACCCCTAACCAATTAAATGACTGTTGTACCCTCGTGGTAGTACTAGTGTTGTATGTGTTAATTGTATGATTGATTATGTTTGAGATGCACTGCATACATGGATTAGTTATAAGTAGAATTACCGAATTACCTCTGTAGGGTAGGATTACCAAAATACCCTTATAAGGTAAAATGACTATTTTGCCGCTGAGGGTAAAAGACTGATTTTGTGCCATGATTTAACTGTGATTGTATGACTGTGTTTTAACCGACTTGATTGTAGGCGTGTGTCTGATTTGCTGTTAATATGTGTTGAAATGACTGTTACTAAGCATGGTCATTTTGCATACACGTGTAATGATTGAGCATGACATACATGACATACTGCATTGGGTTGGGTTGCTGATTTGGAGGAAGTATTGTACTGGTGGATATGCCATGTTATAATGATTCAGTGGCTCTACCATGATATACTGATTTTAGTGGCTCAGCCACGTATACTGTTACTGGTAGCTTTGTTGCATTGATATTGGCAACTCGGTTGTGTTCTTGGTATGTAGGGCTGGGTGGGTTGACTTGGTCCCCGCATGGAATGTAGGGCTGGTACGGGTGGTGTGATGGTTGGGTTAGGTTGGGCTGCATTAATTTGTTTGCATTACTTTGTTTGCATTACCATGATTTTTTGGCTAGGCCCAATTGATTCTGTTATGGGCTGCGAACCAAATGATATTGTAGTGGGCTTTGACCCAGGTATGCTCTGAACTAGATCTGCATCAGAATGTTAAAGCGGCTTTGGCCTGCATCGTTAGATTACGATTCTCAGATAATCGATCGTTACTCTAGTAAGGGGATTACACAATGAGTTTTCATAACTCACCCCTTTCTTTTAACCATGCAGGTAATCCCCAGCGATAGAGGATTTGGAGCTGCAGGGGACTCGAAGGTGGCCATATGTCGGTTTTGCTACTTACGGAACTTAATAAATTCGGTTTTAGTTTATTTTATGTTAATACTTTTGGGTTAATATTTTGTGTAATAAGGCCGTTGGATTTTTCTTTTTAAACTTTCATTTGGTATTTCTGCTAGTTAATAATTGTTAATTGGTTAAACACGGATTTTTAAAACGATAATAACAGTTTTCCAAAATATCACATTTCCGCAATTCTTAAGTCAGATTTCTGCAATAAACAGGTTTTCAAAAATTAATGACATCTTTACAAGAATACACTTTAAGGAAATCTTGTTTTTTTTCTTCAAACAACAAAATTTGGAGTTTCGAAAAGAATACGAAGTTTTCAACGAATGCATCGCTTTTAAACACCCTTTTGATGTGACATGCTAGATCCAACCATAACGTCTAGGTCGGGTTTGGGGTGTTACATTTCATGTCAAAATTTTCACATGTCACGTCTATTATATTATGGACCATATAATAAAATAAAAATGAATTTTATTTTTGGCTCAAATTTGTGGTACCGAAACCACTGTTCCGATTTCACTAAAATTGGGCTATTACAACTCTCCCCTCTTATGAAATTTTTGTCCTCGAAAATTTTACTAGTAAGAAGATTCAGGCATTACTTTCTCATGTTTCTATCCATTCCCAAATAGCTTTGTCTATATCATATCATTGTCGAAGAACTTTCACTAAATATACCATTATACTTTTCGTTTCTTTCACTTCACATGCCAAAAATTTCAACCAGTCACTCGTTGTAAGTCATGCCAAGCTGAATTCAACATTTATCAAAGTAATAACAGATGATGGGTCTGATCGATTCTGTCATAACACATATACTCATAAAAACATTATGAATTCTGTAGATGTAACGCCCCAAATTTGGGCCTAGAAGGAAATAGGTCTTGAGCACGGGAACACATAAAAATTTATGTGTGCAAGAAAATGACATAAATGATTGTCTGCTTCAATGGTTAAGTGATTTGGAGTGTTTAGACATAAATGATTGTCTGCTTCAGTGGTTAAGTGATTTGGAGTGTTTAGGAGTGTCTGAGAAGTCCTAGGATCAAACCTAGGCTCTAGCAAAATTTTAGTTTTTCTCTTAAGTGAACCTTGATTTTGGCCTGGAGGCCTTAAGAATAATTATGGTGAATTTGTGACACAAAGAGCCTATTGGTCCAGTGGTAATGGCATGTGGAGTGGTGCATGAGATCCAAGGTTTGAGTGTTCGAGCAGCAACAAAGAGTATTTATTTTGCTACCCAAGCTGTGTAGAAAGTGGAGTCTGACTGGAACCCTGCAAGTTGGAATTTGAATTAGTCAATGAGAAGGATGAGGAGGAATTTGTGGAGGTAATCTGGTTGTTAGGGAGAAAATCAAGGTAGTTTTGAAAAAGGGGAAGAGTTTCAAGGGTGAAAGCCTTTGTGCCCAATTTGAACTATTGGGAGTGAGAAATTCGGCTAGGGGAAAATTGTGGACATTTTTCAGTTTTGGGGTATTGTTCTTTGCTCATTTCTTCAGTTTTGATTTTTTTTCTTGAAGACCGATTGTAGGGTGGGTGCTTTCATTGTTTTTCTTTTCTTTCTCCTTTGCTGAGCTAGTAGTTGAGTTGGAATGGAACTCTGGTTGAGAGAGAGTTTGAATCGGTCAAGGGAGTGATTTAAAGAGTGGATGATGGAGTGATAATGGGAGAAAATCAAGGGGATTGAGTAGTTGGGAAGTTAGAGCCAAAATGGGACACTAGGTATGAATAGAATTTCGGCAAGGGGGAAATTTGGTTCACTTTTTGGCTTTTATGAGTCTTTTGTTTTCCCTTTTTGGTCTGTGTCTAGTTTTGCATTTTTGAGAGTTGATTACACCTCCCTCTCTTTGCTTCTTCTTAGTGCCAAATATTTTTTTCTTCATCTCTACTATCTTCTTCTTTAACCGGTTTGTGCCATAACCGAACCTTTTTACTGTGTTTCTCATCTATTTTCTTTGACTAAGCCGATTCTCTCACACACTCTCTTCTTCCAATTACTAGCATTCATTCCTTAAACAAAAGGGTCCGACTGGGGGATTTTTTTTTTATTGTTCTGGTTGCACTTTCATTTTCTACTCCTTGTAGCCGAAGTGTGTACAAGTATTCTTGACTTTTTTTAAATGGTTCTTGGTTAATAAGGTCACCATGTTTCTACTCCGACTTTCTTTCTTTTAGCCGAACCTTCACTCTTTCTCAAAGTGCGATGTTGGGTGTACATAGGTGTTCTCAAGAAGAAAAAGGGGCCACATGTTTAGAGGCAATTGAAAGCCTACTCTCAGTTTTTGATCATAGTAAGTGTTCTTGCCTTACTTTTTAGTTGAGGCCGAATGCTTTTGATGGTATTAAAGTTTAGTAAATGTGGTTGTAAACCACATATTATGCAATCTTTGTTCATAAGGTTTTTGGGTAACACAGATCTCGACAAGGAGTTAATCGTTGCTAACGATTAGTGAGGATTTAATTAAGCTCAGTCGATTAAGGTAAGTGATGGTGTGGTTTCAGGTTTTGGAAAAGGAAAATAATTGTACTGATTGAATGGCTAATTGTTAGTCTTGAATGTTGTATGTTCGGTGCTAGGGATTCGAAACGTGCTTCGAAATCAAGGTGTGTACACACACCACTCCAATTGTAGATCGGCAAATGTCGAAATACCGAAAAGCTGAAAATATGGCAATGGTTACCATAGGAGCACACGAATGCTCGTGTGGGAAAGTCGATACAATGACAGAGGCCACCATGAGCGGTCTCATGGTCCTGGGCCACTTTTAGGTCAAATGGGTCGAAATGGGCCGTGTAGGCCCAATGGGCTCGTAGGCCCCACATGGGCCAACTTCATGAACTTATGTGAAATAATGAGCTCGACCATGTCGTTCAGATGGCTAAAGGCATTTTTGGGCTTAGCGGGCCACACAAGCGTATGGGCCCCACTTGGGCCATACTTTTGGCTTTGGGCCCAACTATACCTTTTGGTTGCTAAAGGTTGCACAAGTCATGCGGATCGACTGTGGACATATTGATGAGTTGATACACATACTTGGACCCCAATGTGAGAAATGACCGTTATGCCCCTGAAGGGCAAAATGTCTAAAATAGCCCTATAAGATACATGACTGATATTGTATGCCATTTGATGATATGTTCGCATTCGTATGTGATATTTTATTGCATGGGGATGGGATCTTGTATTGGAGGAAGTGATTGATATGTGAGGGTCGCACGGGTCGCGTGAGACAACTATAGACTTACCGATGGCTTTAAGCCGATTATGTGATTGGCAACTCTGCTACAATATTGGTTAGGCCGTAACCGGTGCTACATAAAGAGTGTAAGGACGGGTGGGTCGATTTAATCCCCACAAGAGTGTAGGGTTGGACAGGAAACGGAGTGCAGGGTTGGTAAGGGTATTTATGCATTGCATATACTGATTCTGATATTGAGGTGGGCTTAGGCCTAGATAGATGTGATATGTGACTTTTGATATGGGCTCAGGCCCAACCGAGGTTGATGGGGGCTAAGGCCCAATTGCCACCGTTACTGTAATGGGCTTAGGCCTGGATCTGATGTATGTTATTTGATTTTTGGGGTTGTACACACTGTGTTTTCGCAAACTCACCCCTCTTTTTAATTTTTCAGGTAATCCCTAGTGAGACGATTCGACGTACTGGAGGACTCGGAGGTGGCCACACTACGAACAGTTGCATTTTCGAGTTTTTAATTTACTTTATTTTTAATTATGTTTTCTTTAATTTGGGTTTTGTTGTAATAAGGCCTTTCTCTGGTTGTGTCCAATGGTAGTGGCATGTGGAGTGGTGCATGAGATCCAAGGTTCGAGTGTTGGCGCAGCAACAATGAGTATTTATTTTACTGCCCAAGCCGTGTAGGAAGTGGAGTCCGACTGGAACTCTACAAGTTGGAATTTGAATTAGTAAATGAGAAGGTTGAGGGATTTGTTGAGGTAATCTGGTTAGTAGGGAGAAAATCAAGGTTGTTTTGAAAAAAGGGGAGAGTTTCATGGGTGAAAGTCTTTGTGCCGAATTTGAACTATTGGGAGTGAGAAATTTGGCTAGGGGAAAATTGTGGACATTTTCAATTTTGGGGTATTGTTCTTTGCTCATTTGTTCGGTTTTGGTTTTTTTTCTTGAAGACCGATTGTAGGGTGGGTGCTTTTGTTGTTTTTCTTTTCTTTCTCCTTTGATGAGCTAGTAGTTGAGTTGGAATGGAACTCTAGTGGAGAGAAAGTTTGAATCGGTCAACGGAGTGATTTAAAGAGCGGATGATGGAGTGATAAGGGGAGAAAATCAAGGGGGTTGAGTTGTTGGGAAGTTGGTGCCGAAATGGGACACTAGGTATTCATAGCATTTCGGCAAGGGGTGAAATTTGGTTTACCTTTTGGCTTTTGTGAGTCTTTTTTTTTTCCTTTTCGGTCTGTGTCTAAATTTGCATTTTTGAGAGCCGATTACACCTCCATATCTTTGCTTCTTCCTGGTTCGAATATTATTTTTTTCTTCATCTCTACTATCGACTTCTTCATTCAGTTTGTGCCATAACCGAACCTTTTTACTGTGTTTCTCATCTATTTTCTTTGACTAAGCCGATTCTCTCACACACACTCTTCTTCCAATTACTAGCATTCGTTCCTTAAACAAAAAGTCCGACTTGGGGATTTGTTTTGATTGTTAGGGTTGCACTTTCATTTTCTACTCCTTGTAGCTGAAGTATGTGTAAGTATTCTTGACTCTTTTTTAATGGTTATTGGTTAATAAGGTCGCCATGTTTCTACTCCAACTTTCTTTCTTTTGACCAAACCTTCACTCTTTCTCAAAGTGCTATGTTGGGTGTACAGGTGTTCTCAAGGAGAAAAGGGGGGGCACGTGTTTAGAGGCTGTTGAAAGCATACTCTCAGTTTTTTATCATAGTAAGTGTTCTTGCCTTACTTTTTAGTTGAGGCCGAATGCTTTTGATGGTATTAAAGGTTATCAAATGTGGTTGTAAACCACATATTATGCAATCTTTGTTAATAAGGTTTTTGGGTGATGCAGATCTCGACAAGAGTTAATCGTTGCTAACGATTAGTGAGGATTTAATAAAGCTCAGTTGATTAAGGTAAGTGATGGTGTGGTTTCAGCTTTTGGAAAAGAAGGATAATTGTACTGATTGAATGGCTAACTGTTAGTCTTGAATGTTGTAGGTTCGGTGATAGGGATCCGAAACGTGCTTCGTAATCAAGGTGTGTACACACACCACTCCAATTGTAGATCGGCAAATGTCGAAATGCCGAAATGTCGAAATGTCGAAATGCCGAAAAGAAAAAAATATGACAACAGTTACCATACAAGCGCACGAGCGATCGTCTCAAAAAGTCAATACAATGACTGAGGCCACCATGAGCAGTCTCATGGTTTTGGGCCGCTTTTGGGTCAAATGGGACGAAATGGGCTGTGTGGGGCCAATGGGCTCATGAGCCCCACATGGGCCAACTTCATGAACTTATGTGAAATAATGAGCTCAACCATGTCGTTCACATGGCTAAGGGCATTTTTGGGCTTAGCAGGCCATAAGAGCGTGTGGGCCTCACTTGGGCCATACTTTGGGCTTTGGGCCCAACTATACCTTTTGATTGCTAAAGGTTTCACAAGTCGTGCGGATCAACTGTGGACCTATTGATGAGTTGATACACATACTTGGACCCCAATGTAAGAAATGACCGTTATGCCCCTGAAGGGCAAAATGTCTAAAATAGCCCTATATGATACATGACTGATATTGTATGACATTTGATGATATGTTCGCATTCATATTTGATATTTTGTTGCATGAGGATGGGATCTTGTATTGGAGGAAGTGATTGATATGTAAGGGTCGCACGAGTCACGCGACACGACTGTGGACCCATTGATGGCTTTAAGCCAATTCTGTGATTGGCAGCTCTGCTGCAATATTGGTTAGTGTCGCAACTGGTGCTAAATATGGAGTGTAGGGATGGGTGAGTCGATTTAATCCCCACAGGAGTGTAGGGTTGGACAGGAGACGGAGTGCAGGGTTGGTTTGGGTATTTTTGCATTGCATATATTGATTCTGATATTGAGGTGGGCTTAGGCCCAGATAGATTTGATATGTGACTTTTGATATGGGCTCAGGCCCAATCGAGGCTGATGGGGGCTAAGGCCCAATTGCCACCGTTACTGTAATGGGCTTAGGCCTAGATCTGATGTATGTTATTTGATTGTTGGGGTTGTACACACCGAGTTTTCGCAAACTCACCCCTCTTTTTAATTTTTTAGGTAATCCCTAGTGAGACGATTCGACGTACTGTGGGACTCGGAGGTGGCCACACTACGAACAGTTGCAGTTTCGAGTTTTTAATTTACTTTATTTTTTATTATGTTTTCTTTAATTTGGGTTTTGTTGTAATAAGGCCTTTCTCTGGTTGTGTTTTAAATTTTGGGATTTAATTGTGTTGATTGTATAACTTCTAGTTTTAGGTATCGAGTTTAAAAAAAAAAGAAAACAACGTTTTACAAACCAATCGTAAATACACAAACCTTTTCAAAGAAAAGCTTCCACTGTATTTTGAGAGTTTAAGTAACAAGTTTAGAGATTCCTACATAAAGTTTTTATTTAAACCCTAATATACCCAAAAGGATTTGAGCATAACATTAAGTTATCACTGGCAAATGTTTTAAACTAAGAACTCCTCAAAAGACTTCAAGGTTTTACATCAACTTCGGATTTTATGATTCACCTTTTAATGTGATGCCACCAGATTCAGCCTTAACGTCTAGGCCAGGTTTGGGGTGTTATAGTAGAACTCGTATAATAATATTAATCAGTACACAACAAGTCTAATTCTTTTCAATGATCTCATATGACTCAGTAACCCGTAGCCTTAATTTTTCTTGAACAACCAATCTGAATAACTTTCTTTCATGGGAAATTTCAGAAATACCTTGTCACTATCAGAAACTATATTTCTTTTCATTTTAGATCCACATTGGATTCCCGACGATCAAATATTGCATTTAAACTGTCTCAGGTTCTTTTCATCTGTCTTTGGGTTCAATGAATCGAAACTACCACATGTATCTTTTCTCACTGAACTCCATCCAAAACATCGGAGTTTTGCATTTATGACCATATAAAGCCTTGTACAGTAAAATTTTGTACTTGACTGTAAACTATTATAAGTAATTTCAACCCAAGGCAAATACTTTCTGATAAACCGAGAAAGTAACATATTTTAAGTCCATATTTAGCATGCTTTTGGATGATTTAAGCCTCGATTTATGTAATTTGGTGCTCCTAATCCTTTCTTTTCATGTTTTATACCCAGGGGAGAACCCAATGACGAAAAGAATGAGAAACGGGCTTAAAACGGACTAAATTGGGCCAAAATAAAAATCGACACGGCCTGGACCCAAGACCACATGGTCGTGCCTCATTAAAAGTTCGAACACGGCCTGGCCACGATTCACACGAGCGTGTGCCATGGCCGTGTCCCTGTCGTGGAGAAGAGAAATTTCACTCGGAAAAGGATACTTAAGGGCAAAGAAACTCGTTGCAAAAGCCTATATAAACCCCTTAAGTATAACCTAGAAGAGGACGGGCAATTAGGCCAAGGAGCTGAGCCAGAAAGGTCCGATTTGTGGAAATCACTTGAAGATAGCCAGTTGATCCATCTCAAGAAGCCGGAGTTATACTTAAGATGGCGGATTTCTCCTTCAATTCCTTTAGGGGGTTTTAGGGATTTCTTATGTTTTGTTTTATCTTTTCTTCTGAGATGTTTTCTTTTATCGTTATGAACTAAACCCTCAGATACCTGAGGGGGATGAAACCTAAGATGAATCTTGTTTTCATTTTCTGAACTATATGATAAATATTTGACTTGTTCTTAATTATGTGTTCTTAATTCTTGTGTTGATATTTCCAGGATACTAATACAAATATGATGTGCTTAGGTGGAGGAGCAAAATTCCTGCTTAAGAGTAGATCTAGCATAATTAAGCGGAGTTGATCGCGCGCCTAGAGATAGGGTGACGAGATTTTGTCGGATTAGGGTGAAACCTAATATGGGAGTCCATAGATCGAGTTAATGCGATTCTAGGGGTTTTAATTAGAAATAGATTTCAATTAATCAACCTAGGGTTAGACGTTATTCATTTCGAGAGAGGGTTTAATATAACTTAGGGAATCTTACGGATCAAGTCAAATGAATAAATTGTCTGGTTCAGAGTTAGATAACAAGTCTAGGTGGATTCTTCCTTCGGTGTCGTCTAAATTAATTGGTTTTTCTTCCAAGTTATTTTCCCAAATTCATTCTTCTTTGTCTTAGAGTTATTTTCTCTCAAGTTTTAATTAATTGGTTTTCTCTCAAGTTATTTTCTCAATTCATCCTTTCTGTCTTTGCATCTTTAGTTTAGTTGATAGTTAAATTTAGATTAGATAAATAAGTTCCCTTAATTCTTAGGCTAAATAATAAAGAGATAGTTAGTATTAGTACTTTTGGTTCCTTTGGGTTCGACATTCTGGTCTTGCCTAAACTATATTACTGTTCGATAGGTCCGCTTGCCTCAAATCATTGTCAGAGTTAGTTTCTAGGTTCGATCATTCTTTTTCTAAATTTTAAGACTCGACAGGCACGACCACTTTCCGGAATTACCTTCAAATTCAAGTACACAGCATTGAAGCATATCTTCCAAAATCTAAATCATATGTTCAGATTGATCATCCATCTGAGGATGAAATACCGTACTAAAATGTAACCCTGTACCCAGGATTTCTTGTAACTTGTTTCAGAATTAGAATATAAACTGTAGATCTCTATCAGAAATAACAGAAGCTAACGCATCATAAATTCTGATAATCTCCAAAAACAGATAATTCAGGCAATCTACCGAGTGAGAAACCCATTCATATCAGGATAAGATGTGTAGGCTTTGTCAAATAATAGACAATTACTCAATTCGTATCTTTCTTTTTCAGGGTCAGGGAAACTCCTGATATAAAATTCATAGTAACTTTCTCCTATTTCCATTTCGGTATTTTCACTGACTATAACCATCTTGAAAGTATCATCTCTATCTTGATGATACATCCAACATTTAAATATAGATTCAGAAATACCACCTTTCATTCCGGTTACTAATATATCTTTTCAAATTGTTGTGCAAACAGGCGTAGTACTGCTTTGATCATTCATGTAAAATTTTCTATAAAAGTTCCAAATTCTTCAGTACACAAACTCTGTTTTTGAATAACAAGCATTTGTCAGTTCTACTTTGAAATTCTGAATCAGAAATTATTTCACACTGTACTCATTTAACTCACAACTCATTATCACTTTTCTAAGTTTCACTGATCTGTTGTAGAGACACCGGTTTAGCTCTATACTCAGCTAAAATTAAATTATTACCAGACAATCATATTCGATATTCATGGCTTGCAAAATATACAAAGATTTTCTACTCAGAACATCTATAACCACATTCGCTCTTTACGAGTGATATTCAGTTGTCAAATCACAATCTTTCAACAATTCAAGCCATATACGCAATCCCAAGATCAAATCTTTTAGCAACATCAGATACTTCAAATTTTTATGATCAGTACTTATATGATATTTTCACCATACAGATATTGTTACCAAATTTTCAGTGCAAACACAATAATTGTCAACTCAAGATCATATTTCAAAAAATTCTTTCCCGTAGTTTTATCTGGCTGAAAGTATAGACCATTTTTTTTTTCATTTCTTCATCAAAACACAGTTTAATCCATTCAATGATGTATGACTGTAATAATAAATTCCTTACCCAATTCAGACTGAACTAGAACTGAGGCTTTGATTATTAGAGCTCCCAACTGATCAAAACTTTACTAATATTTGTCACTCCATTCAAATCTTACATCTTTCTGTAATATCCATATCATTGATGTAGCTATTATAGAAAACACTTTCACAAAACTTAAAAAGGATATCGAAGCTTTTAATTATTCTGAGGTCACAATCATCAGATAGGTTAAAACCATAATACCATAATAGATCCAACGTTTCCATAATATAAATGGAACAATACCTCAACCTCAATACTATTTTTCAAATAAAAGAGGAATACCAAGGTGGCTCCAATATCATCTAGTGCAATAATACAATTTCTATAATCTATGTTCCATATTACCAAATTCCCATGATCAAGTCAGAATTCATAACGGTAATAAGTATAATTACCATTGACCAATGAATATCTTTCACAAATAAACCATGCTTGAATAATAAAGAGATTGATGACATCTCGGAAAAAATTCAGAAGAGCAATATCACACATACTCGGTAGAAACAATTGTGACAAAGAAAATATAATTTTGCATATTCGTAATTCAGGGCTTCAATCAATAGTAGTAGAAAATAACATCACATGAACCTTATCATCAGATCTTATATCAATCATGATGAATTAACAACCCAAGTAAAATAGAGCAATACCATTCATGAATCAACCAGACTTACAGTAATTTCATCTATCATGATTTACTAGCTTTTCAATACGACAGATATTGCATCTGTACATGCACAATTTCATATGCCTCTGAGAATAACAAAACTTATAGAGTATTCAAGAGATGTTTCTGTAATATATCCAATTATCACAGCTATATTCAAATATTTTTGTAGTTTTATCACTATTCTACTGATCCATAAAGTCATCAATAATCTTATATTATTCAGCTCACAGAAAGAGTCAATTTAGAAGAATTTTTGGCTAATCCGTTCTATAATTATCGTATCTGGATAAGTCAAATACTCATGAATAACTTCTTCCTTAACAATGACATCACATATTCAAAATAATCTTTAGAAAAATCTGATATCTCTTTAATACCATCTTTACTTATTAACCCGTTCTCATTCTGACTACATTATTAGTCATTCAGCCTTTGAAATCTTTAGTTCCACATTCATGAGATTAATCCATATAAATCTTATGAATTTCATTATATAACACTATACTGGTAAGGGGGTGGAGATCGTAAGCCTCAAAATTTAACTTTCTTATATATACTCATATAACATAACACTTATCATTTTCATGTACTATAAAAACATCTATTCATACCTTTTCAAATCCTATTCCATCATCAGTAACATTTTAATAAGATACTTGAGTATCTCTTTCAGAGTCATCGGAATTAGCTCGATCGGAAAGTATCTCTGTAACACCCCTAACCCGAAACCATCGCCAGAATAGGGTTAAGAGGCATTATCGAACAATCAGAACATTTCACATTCATTTCACGACACAAAGTCAATCATCATTAAAACATATCACAACATAATCATATAATCCCTTAAGGAGGCCCACAAGACCTTAAACACATGCTAGAAAGGGATCGAGACTAAACCGAACACTTACGAACATTTTCAAAATTTCAAACATTCTTCATTACTATTGAGGTCACACGCCCGTGCAATAAGGCCGCGTGCCTCACACGGCTACAAGAATTACCCATGTGTCCAGGCCGTGTCATAATAGAGCAGGCATACTGACTTACCCCCACGGCCACTAGACACGCCCATGTGCCATGGTCGTGTCTTACTAGGCTAGCTACTGACTTGATCACATGGCCACCAGGCACGCTCGTGGGCCTCAGTCGTGTACCCTATCCAGAAAAAACTAAAAGTGATCCTTAAACCACACGGAAGAGACACACGCCTGTGTCTCTTGGCCATGTATGCAAAATAGGCCATTTGCAAGGCCAATTTGCCACCCATACAAGGGTCAACCCTACAAGCACAATTAAGCATATTTTCTCACACAATTTGGCAATCAAATATATGTCAAATGATCAAATACCATCCTATCCAATATCATTTCTAGTCATGCCAACTTATAAACCAAATTTCACAACTAAAACACATGCATTACCAAGCATGATTCATCCATAATATCACTAAATCATATTAGCATCAATCCATCACTAAGCTTATCATTCATAAGACATTATCATTGCCAACAAGCCAAACCATAATATGCATCATACACCAAATCCACTAATGCTTATAGCCAACATATATTTAGCCACATCACATGGCTATTTACACTTCTCAAATATGTTTCAAAACAACTAACCTATACATGCCATATTTCAACTATATACATCTTTCCAAAAGTACCAAAATGGATTGTCGATAGTGTGATACAGATGCTAACGATTCCCGGATCTAAGCTAGCTTTACTGACACTGTAAAATAGAGAAACAATCACACAGTAAGCTTTCAAAAGCTTAGTAAGTTCATAACATAATACATTATACTAAAACCAACCATCACATATATTATTTCACGATCACATATATCATACCATCCAAAACTAATATGTTCAATCAACATTTCATAACTCATTCATAGTTTCATCCACCACATAAGTTCCAAACGTACCTTAGCCAACACTTAGTTGTCAATTACATTTGCTACTCAATACTCACTATTTCATTTCGATCAACTTTCGTCTCTTTTTCGACTCAATCGCACACTTAGTGCCCAATTAGTTAGCCAAAGCTTAGTTAACATTGCACACATAGTGCATCCATATCAAACCGATCTTAAATCAGTATTGCACACACAGTGCCAACCACAAAGCCGAAGCTTATATTATTTCGCATACACAGTGCTAATTATCTCGGTCACATCACCGAATACACACACACTTAGTGCCACATAATTTGAACCCACATAGCATTCACAATTCAATAATATCATATCATTCATCTCATAACATTAAACATAGTTAAATACACGTATTATGTCTGAACTTACCTCAGACGTCGAAATATCAAAATAGTCGATTAATCGAGTACTTTGTCTTTGCCTCGATCTCGCACCGAACCTCTTCTTTCTTGGTCTATACACATTCAAATTCAATTCATTCAATCACCAATTTATTCAATATAGTCCACACACACATATTTAGGGAATTTTACATAATAGCCCTCACATTTTTACATTTCGACACTTTAGTCCCTAATTCACAAAATCACGAAATATACATAATTTCATTTCACCCATGCCTAGCCGAATTCTCTCTATATTCATTCAAGTCCACACATCTCATTTATTTCACATTTTAGTCCCTTAATTTACATTTTTCACAATTTAGCCCAAAATACTCAATTTCACCAAAAATTCAAATACAAACTATATTAACCCAACACCAAGCTTTCATATTTCACCAGCTAACATCACAAAGCTCACATGTTCTTCAATGGCACATCTCATAAACATCATCAATTCTTTAAATTACAACATGGGCTTGATAGTAGACTATGTAACAATCTCAAAAACATAAAAATCATCAAAAACCAAAGTCAAAACATACCTTAATCAAGCAAATCCCTAGCCGAAAATTACAAAGTCTCAAACCCTCCTCTTCTTTTCTTATTTCGGTGGAAGATACATGAATTGGCTTTATTTTGTTGATTATAACATTAATAATCAAATACCAATTTTGCCCTTAATGAAATGTTTATGAAAATCATTTAAACTATCTACTAAATAATGGGTCAATTGCTTCAAAAGGCCTCCTCATTTAAAAGCCAACAACAATTAGATACTTTAACAATCAGCACACAGCATTTTACACTTTACGCGATTAAGTCATTTCTCTTAATTCGGCACACAATCGATAAAATTACCATACAAATTTTCACACAGGCTATATCACATATATATTCAACACCAAAAATAACATTAAAATATTATTCTGACCTTGGACTTGTGCTCTCGAAACCACTGTTTCGACTAGGGTCTAAACCGGGCTGTTACAACTCTCCCCCTTAGGGATTTTTGTCCCTGAAAATCTTACAGATGAATAGGTGTGGATATTGCTATCTCATAACGTTCTCAGGCTCCCACGTAGCCTCTTCTACTCTATCTTTGTACCACAACACTTTCACTAAAGAGATTTTCTTATTTCTCGACTCTTTGATTTCTCGTGCCAAAATTTGAATCGGTCCTTCATTATACGACAAATCTAGCTGAATTTCAACTTCAATAGGAGCAATCACATAAGATGGACAGATCTGAACCGTCAAAGCATTGATACATGAAACATGTTATGGATCTATTCTAACTCAGATAGCAACAACAATCTATACGCAACTGGCCTAACACGTTAGATAATCTCATATGGTCCGATAAACCTCGGACTCAACTTGCCTTTTCTGCCAAATCGAAGTATTTTCTTCAAAGGAGACACTTTCAAAAACACTTTATCACCAACTTCTAATTCAATATCCTTTCGTTTCAAGTCTGCATAAGACTTCTGACGATCTAAGGCCACTTTCAAGTTGTCACGAATCACTTTTACTTTCTATTCAGTTTCTTTAATAAGATCAACCCCGTGAATCTTACTCTCACTCAACTCAGTCCAATACAATGGAGTTCGACATTTTCGACTGTAAAGACCCTCTTATGGTGCCATTTTGATGCTAGATTGAAAACTGATATTATACGTGAATTCAATCAGTGGTAGATATTTTTCCCATGTACTCTCAAACTCAAGAATACAACATCTTAACATATCTTCAAGAATCTGAATGATCCGCTCGGACTGACCATCCGTTTGCGGATGAAATGCAGTACTGAAATGCAATTTTGTGCCTAAAGCTTCTTGCATTTTCTTCCAAAATCGCGAGGTAAATCTCGGATCTCTATCAGACACTATAGATAGTGGCACCCCGTGTAATCTCACAATCTCAACAATGTACAATTTAGCCAACCTATCGAGTGAATAATCTGTTCTCACCGGAACAGAATGAGATGATTTCGTCAATCTATCAACTATCACCCAGATTGTATCTTTCTTTCCTGGAGATAAAGGCAATCTGACAGAAAGTCCATTGTAACTCTCTCCCATTTCCACTCAGGAATCATGATCGGCTGTAACAAACCAGACAAAACCTGATGTTCAGCCTTAACTTGCTGTCAAATTAAACATTTCGACACAAAGTCAGAGATGTCCCGTTTTATACCATGCCACCAATAAAATTGTTTCAAATCATTGTACATTTTCGTACTCCCCGGGTAAACAGTCAAACGACTATAGGATCATTCAAAATCATTTGAATCAACTCTGAATTTCTCGGAACACACATTCGATCTCTAAATCTCAAACAATCATTACAATCAACTCAAAATTCTGAATCAACATTCAATTCACACTGAGTTCGTTTAGCCATCATTTCAACATCACTTTTCTAGGCATTACAAATAGGCATTACAAATCTGACGTACAAACATTTGCTTTACTTTCAACTCGACCAAGGCCACACTATCATCACACAGATCTTTCTGAGCATTCATTTCTCACAAAGCACATATAGACTTTCGACTCAAGGCATCAGCAACAATATTAGCTTTGCCTGGATGATAATCAATCACAAGCTCATAATCTTTCAACAATTCTAACCATCTCCTCTGTCTAAAATTCAATTCTTTCCGAGTCATCAGGTACTTCAAACTCTTATGATCAGTATAAATATGACACTTCTCACCAAATAGGTAGTGATGCCAAATATTTAATGCATACACAATCGCGGCCAATTCAAGGTCGTGTGTCGGATAGTTCTTTTCATGCAACTTTAACTGTCTCGAAGCATAAGCAATAACTTTGCCTTCTTGCATCAGCACACAGCCCAAACCATTCAATGATGCATCACTGTAAACTATGAATTCTTTACCTGATTCCGGTTGAACTAACACTGGTGCCTCTATCAACAATGTTTTCAACTGATTGAAACTCTGCTGGCACTTTTTCGACCACTCGAATTTAACATCTTTCTGTAGCAATTTCGTCAACGGCGTCGCAATCATCGAGAAGCCTTTCACAAACCGTCTATAATATCCCACTAGTCCCAGAAAACTACAGACTTCAGACACATTTCTCGAAGGCTTCTATTCTAAAACAGCTGAGATTTTACTCGGATCAACTCGTATTCCCGCAGCTGACACAATATGCCCCAGAAATCCAACCTCACGCAACCAAAATTCACATTTGCTAAACTTAGCATACAATTGTTTCTCACACAAAGTCTGTAGCACAATTCTCAAATGTTCAGCATGTTGTGTCTTATCACAAGAATAAATCAAAATATCATCAATGAATACCACAACAAAGCGATCCAAATTCGGTCTGAATATCCTATTCATCAGATCCATAAACACTGCAGGAGCATTTGTTAGTCCGAAAGGCATCACTAAGAATCCGTAATGTCTGTACCTTGTTCTAAAAGTAGTTTTCGGCATATCAGATTCTTTAACTCTCAACTGATAGTAGCCCGATCTCAAATCTATCTTAGAAAACAATGTAGCTCCTCTCAGCTGATCAAACAAATCATCGATACGAGGGAAAGAATATTTGTTCATTATCGTCACTTTGTTCAATTATCGATAGTCGATACACATCCTCATAGTGCCATCTTTCTTTTTCACAAACAGCATAGAGCACCCCAGGGTGAGAAACTCGGTCAGGCAAATCCTCTATCAGTCAACTCTTGCAACTGAGACTTCAACTCTTTCAATTTTATTGGTGCCATTCTATACGGAGCTATTGAAATAGGAGTAGTCCACGACACTAATTCAATACCAAATTCAACTTCTCGTATTGGAGGTAATCCCAGTAACTCTTCAGGAAACACATCTAGAAACTCATTAACCACAGAAACAGATTCAACTTTCTTTTCTGACACTTTTGTATCAATCACATATGCCAGATAAGCTTCACAACCCTTTCTCACAAAGTTCAAAGCTTTCATCGCAGATACAATAGTTGGTAGCCCTTTCATATCACTGGATTCAATTCGAACTATCTCATCATTTTGACTTCTCAATTCAATACTTTTTTGTTTACAATTCACAATAGCATTATGCAAAGTAAGCCAATTCATATCCAGAATTATTTTGAATTCATCGAATGGTAACAACATCAAATTAATCGGAAAGCATATATCCCGAAACATCAATGGGCAATTCTTGCACACTTTATCCACCAAAACACACTTGCCTAAGGGGTTCGATACTCTAATCACAAATTCAATAGACTCAACAGATAGAGTCTTACTTGATACTAGATTCACACACACATAGGAATGGATAGAACTTGGATCTATCAATGCAATCACATCAGTATCAAATAGAGTAAAGTACCAGTAATGACATCTAGTGATGACCCTTCCTCTCGTGTTCGTATAGCATAAGCTCAGGCAGGTGCTCTCACCTTGGATCTCACAGCTGTATTAGTAGTCCCTATCTGGATTCCACTCACATTTCCAGTGTTTCTAGCTAGTCTACCCCTAACCATCACATTACTCGATCTCACATTCTAAACATTTTCTTCCTCAGCCATCTTTGGACAGTCTCGAATGAAGTGATCTCGTGATCCACATTTATAGAAAACTCTATTGTTGTACTTGCCCCAGCATTCTCCCACATGTCATCTTCCACATTGTCTACACTCAGGTTTGTTACTTTTGGCACTATCAACACTTGATTCTATTGGAGCTTGAGTTCTCGAACCAACACTTAGTCTTGCGCGGTCTCTATTTGTATATCCAAATGAAGTATTTGATCGGTTGCTTGTATCTCTAAATCTCTTCGTCAAAGATTGAGAAAACTTACTCATCGATCTTTTTCTTTCATCACAAGCTTCAGAATCAGCTTTCTTCTTTTCTTTACTAAGCTCCTCAGCTTTACATGCTCTTTCGACTAACACAACAAATTCGTTTATATCAAGTATCCCAACCAACAACTTAATGTCCTCATTCAATCCTTCTATGAAGCATTTACACATAATAGCTTCGGTCAAAACACATTCTCGTGCATACTGGCTCAATCTCAGTAACTGACAAACGACCCTATTTCAGCTCTAGAAACTCTTTATATTTTTTATCAATGAATCATTGACTGATATACTTCTTTCTAAACTCAACTTGAAAGAAATCCCAGGTGATTCTCTCTCTCAAAACCACAGATGTCAACGTTTTCCACCAGTTATAAGCCGTATCTCTCAACAAAGAAACTTCACACTTAATACACTCACCAGGGATCAACGACATCTCATCTAATACCCGAATTGTATTCTCGAGCCAAAACTCGGCTCGCTCAGCATCATCATCAGCTGTGGCCCTAAACTCTTCAGCCCCATACTTACGAATCTTATCCACATGAGGCTTATTCAGTCAGATCAGATCTACAACTTGTGGCACAACAAGTACTTGTGGGGGTGGAGGTTGTGGAGCAGCTGGATTTGTTCGAACGAACCCCGAAAACCACTCACTCATTATTCAGAAGAAGGCTTGCTTAGCCTCTCCTCCCTCACCACTATCATTCGGTCTAGATGTGGCCGGCGCTGTCCCTTGAGCGGGAGCAGGCGCGTTGCTCTCAACATCGTCAACAACTGCTTGATTGGGATCCATTGCAATACAAAAACACGTTTATAACTGTCAGAATTCATCACGCTATCACAATTTCATATATAGCATGTATAGCTAGACTCACACTCACTACATTAGTCTGAGAATCAACTAAACCGTAGCTCTGATACCAATAAAATGTAACACCCCTAACCCAAAACCGTTGCCGGAATAGGGTTAAGAGGCATTACCAAACAATCAGAATATTTCACATCCATTTCACGACAAAAAGTCAATCATCATTAAAACATATCACAACATAATCTTATAGTCCCTTAATAAGGCCCACAAGACCTTAAACACATGCTAGGAAGGGGTTGGGACTAAACTGAATACTTACGAAAGTTTTCAAAATTTCAAACATTCTTCATTACTGTTGAGGTCACTCGCTGGTGCAATCAAGCTGTGTGCCTCACACGGCTACCAGACACACCCATGTGTCCAGGCAATGTCATAATAGAGCATACATACTAACTTACCCCCACGGCCACTAAACACGCCCATGTGCCATGGCCGTGTCTTACTAGGCTAGCTACTGACTTGAGCACATGGCCACCAGGCACGCCCGTGGGCCTCAGCCGTGTACTCTGTCCAGACACAACTAAAAGTGATCCTTAAACCACACGGCAGAGACACACGCCTGTGTCTCTTGGCCATGTATGCAAAATAGGCCATTTGCAAGGCCAATTTAGCACTCATACAAGGGTCAACCCTACAACTATAATTAAGCATATTTTCTCACACAATTTGGCAACCAAATACATGTCAAATGATCACATACCATCCTATCTAATCTCATTTCTAGTCATGCCAACTTATAAACCAAATTTCACAACTAAAACATGCATTACCAAGCATGATTCATCCATAATATCACTAAATCATATTAGCATCAATCCATCACTAAGCTTATCATTCATAAGACATTATCATTTCCAACAAGCCAAACCATAATATGCATCATATACCAAATCCACTAATGCTTATAGCCAACATATATTTAGCCACATCACATGGCTATTTACACTTCTCGAATATGTTTCAAAACAACTAACCTATACATGCCATATTTCAACTATATACATCTTTCCAAAAATACCAAAATGGATTGCCGATAGTGTGATAGCGATGCTGACGATTCCTAGATCTGAGCTAGCTTTACTGACACTGTAAAACAGAAAAACAATCACACAGTAAGCTTTCAAAAGCTTAGTAAGTTCATAACATAATACATTATACAAAAACCAACAATCACATAGATTATTTCACGATCACATATATCATACCATCCAAAACTAATATGTTCAATCAACCTTTCATAACTCATTCATAGTTTCATCCACCACATAAATTCCGAACGTGTAACACCCAAAACTCGGCCTAGACGTTATGGTCGGATCTAGCATGTCACATTGCAAGGCTATTTGAAAACTACTCATTGAATGAAAACCCTTCCTCAATTTTATACTTTTTACCGTTTATAAATCTCGAATTTTATTGCTTACAAAACAAGAGTTTGCTTAAAGTTATCTTTCTTGTAAACATAATATCATTTTCAAAAACTTTGTTTACTGCAGAAGACCGACTTTAAAAGTTGCGGAATCGTGATATTTTGAAAACAGTAGTTATAGTTTAAAAACTCGTGTTTAATCGTTTAGCTGTTCATAGCTAAGAGAATTACCAAATGAAAGTTAAAAAAAAAAAAGAGAAAATCCCAATGGCATTATTACATAAATTATTAACCTAAAAAAAATATAAATTAAATTAAATCCAAATTCTTAAGTTCCGTTTAGTAACAACTCCGGCGTATGGCCACCTCCGAGTCCTCCACAGCTCCAAATCCTCCATCGCTGGGGATCACCTGTACGGTTAAAAGAAAAGGGTGAGTTATAAGAACTTAGTGTGCAATCCCCTATAACGGTCATAGTCTGGGCCTTAGCCCATATAGTGTCGGTCTGGGCCTAAGCCCTATTCGGTAACAAGCTGGGCCTAAGCCCCAAATCATCTCAATGCAAGTGGATATGTACCCACCCCAATCCTATCCAGCCAACTAACTCTCCACCCGTACCAACCAACACACCATGTGGGGACCATGTTAACCCACCCAGCCAAAACTCTCCAATAATGCAGCCAAGCTGTTAATAACGGTATATGTAGCTGAGCCACTAAATAAAGCACATATGGCAACGCCACTATAACGGTATGTGGCGACGCCACTATAACGGTATGTGGCAATGCCACTAAACGGTACTTCCTCCGATTAACAAACCCAACCCAATGCAATATGTTATGAATGCAGTGTATTACGACTATAAACACATATATAAAATTACATAAACAACATTTAAACTACCGCTAAGGGTATAACAGTCATTTTGTCATTTAGGGGTAAAATGGTAATTTCACCCCTTGGGGTATTTCGGTAATTTATCCACTAAAGGTATTTTAGTAATTTACCCACTAAGGGTGTTTCAGTAATTTACCCACTAAGGTAATTTCTGTAATTTATCGCCTAATAGCGTTTCCGAAGCCCACTGTCGCCTCGAACGACACAGGTCCCCTTTTTGGTCACTACGGTGTAATTGGGCCTAAAATCCAATTTTGGCCCAAACGGGCCCACACGCTCACGTGGCCCATTCATACGGTACTTACCACCTATTTCACTTATGTCGGCCCGTTAACCCATCGGGTCCACTTAGCCCACTTCAGCTCAACAAAGCCCGATACAGCCTCAGTTTCATGAGAGCGTTCGTGACACTCTTAACGATCTATTACCATCACTAGTGGCTCAGTATATCATTACGAGCTCTCGCATGTTCAAGTGATCTTACTTGCCGGTATTCTGGCTTTTTGGTATTTTAGCATTTAGCCGATTCATAGATCGTAGCAATAGTAGATTAAACGGAGGTTTGAGATTACACGCCTGTTATGGATTGCGGTTTGCGACACTATCCGAGGCACCTGAGATCACAGTTGACTATTAGTTAGTCATCACCCTTGATAAACCAAGATATAGAAATAATTTATCTACTGCCTTTACTTACCAAAGAACGACAACTCCTTGTTATGGAAAAGTATTCGGCTTACACCCTTTGATTAAGGAACTGAGTCCCTAATGAAAAGAACAAGTTAGCAACGTTGTTCCAAAACAACAAAAGAAACGGCCTTGCGGACCTAAGAAACTCAAAATGATAAAGAGAACCCTACAACCCCTATTCGGCCATAGTCATACTTACCAACCACTTTTCGAGATTCAAAAGCTAAAAGAACGGTGAGGAGAGTATGCTTAGACTCTAATAGGTTCGACCTACACCAAAGAAAAAGTGCTTCGGTTAAGATTTGTAGGGGGAGGAGAAAGAATAATAAGAGGAGGAGAGAGTGTTGTATTCAGCCAGAGAAAAAGAATAGTATAAAGAAGAAAGAAAAGGAAGTGCAGGTAAAGGCTTACAAATTCGGCAATCAACAAGAGACAAGAATAAGGAAAAGCTGAAGAAGAGTGTATTCAGAAATCAACAAGAGAAAAATGAAGGAGAGAAAAGATGAAGAAAAGTGCATTCGGCAGAGGTTCACAATGACAAGAAACGACCCGAAACGTCCAAAAGTGATAAAAGTGCAAACACTTCCCCAAGAAAATTCAAAGAACAATTTCGACACTCCCCTAACCCAAACCGAATATGCACCTTCCAAAAGACCTCCCCTTAACCGAAATTGCCTAACACCACTTCACCAAATTCGGCCAACACTTGCACACTCCTCTATCCCTCGATTCTCTCCACTCTTTTCTCCTAGTTTTGCTCCCTTTCACCCGTTTGAAATGTTTGACCAACCCCCCAACTCCCCTTAAAGAGTTTGATCCAAACTCTGCTTCCTCCTCTCATCTGACACAAAATATAACCTCCATATTACAAACTGTGGGATTCGAACCCCACTCTCCAAGCCTCCCCAAAGACGCCACTGCCGCTGAGCTACAAGCTCATCTTGTGCTACATAAACACACACAAATATACTTGAGCCCTACTACCAACAACCCTCTCAACCTTAGGGTCAAAAACCAAAATTTTTCCAAGGCTCAAACTCGAAATCAGGCCTCTTAAAGACCCCCAAGCACACTCAAATAGCTAGCCAAATAAGTCCAACATGAAATCATGCAAAGAAATACAACCCCCAATTTTTGGAACGTTACAACTCTAACCCCTTAAAGAAATTTCGACCTCTAAATTTACCTGATCAAAAGAGATGAGGGTATTGATGTTGCATTGCCTCCTCAAGCACCCACGTGGCTTCCTCTGAACCGTGATTACACCACAGCACCTTGACTAATGGAACGGATTTCCTTCTCAGCACCTTAACATCGCGATAAAAAATATGCACCGGTTCTTCTTCAAAAGTCAGATCAGGTCTTACTTCGATCTCCTCCACTAGCACTACATGAGAAGGATCTGAACGGTAGCACCTCAGCATAGAAACATGGAATACATCATGTATCCGGTTTAACTCAGGAGGCAACTCAAGCTGATAGGCGACCGGTCCTACATGCTTTAATACCCAGTAAGATCCGATGAATCTGGGGCTCAACTTGCCCTTCCGTCCAAATTTCAGAATCTTTTTCCAAGGTGAGACCTTCAAGAAAACATAATCCCTTACAGAGAACTCTATCTCTTTACAATTTAAGTCAGCATACGACTTCTGCCTATCAGATGCTTCTTTTAACCGATCCCGTATCAACTTCACTTTCTCCTCAGTTTCAGAAATTAGCTCTGGACCCAACAGTCGCCGCTCACCTAATTTTGCCCAACAAGTAGGGGTACGACACCTACGACCATATAATGCCTCGTATGGTGCCATCTGAATACTAGATTGGTAACTGTTGTTGTAAGCAAATCCTACCAATGGTACCAACTACCTTTGAAATCAATCACACAGCTCCTTAACATGTCTTCCAAAATCTAAATTACCCTTTCTGACTGACCATCAGTCTGCAGATGAAATGTTGTGCGAAAATCCAGCCTCATACCCAAGGCTTCGTGTAACACTCTCCAGAATCGAGATGTGAACCTAGGGTCCCTGTCTGAGATGATAGACATTGGTACCCCATGCAACCTCACAATTTCAGCCACATACGACTTTGCCAATTTCTGCAACAAGTAATTGGTGCGAACCGGTATGAAGTGGGCAAATTTAGTCAACTGATGAACAATTACCCATACTAAATCTTTCTTAATAGGCGTCAGAGGTAGCCCACTAAAAAAGTCCATGGTTATCCTCTCCCACTTCCAGAGTGGAATTTTAACAGTTTCCAGTAATTCAGAAGGCAGTTGATGCTCAGCCTTCACTTGCTGGCATGTCAAACACTTACTTACGAAGTCGATAACCTCACGCTTAAGTCTTGGCCACCAGTACAGTTCATGCAGATCTCGGTATAATTTGTTTCCACAAGGATGCATAGTGTATGGGCTACTATGCGCCTTCCGCAGAATCGACTGCCTTAACTCAGAGTCCCTCGGTACACAAACTCTTCAATGGAAGCATAATACTCCTTCACTACTCAGCTTAAAATCCACAGTCTCTCCTTTCTTCATCTGCTGGAAACGAGAAACCAATGACTCATTCAATAACTGCTTCTCTTTAATTTGATTCATCCAAGTCGGTTTACTTGCAGTTCCGCCAAGAAACTACCATCCTCAAATAGACTGAGACGAGCAAACATTGCTTATTGATCAGACACAACCTTATAGCTCAGTGCATCTGCTACCATGTTAGCTTTTCCCGAATGGTACTCAATCAAGCAATCATAATCCTTAAGCAACTCTATCCATCTTCGTTGCCTAAAATTTAGCTCTTTCTAGGTAAGGAGATACTTAAGACTCTTATGGTCAGTATAGATGATCGACTTCTCCCCGTACAAGTAGTGTCTCCAAATTTTTAGTGCGAAAACCACCGCTGCTAATTCTAGATCATGAGTAAGGTAATTCACCTTGTGCGGCCTAAGCTAACGGGACGCATAAGCCACTACTTTACCCTATTGCATCAGCATACATCCTAGACCTGTGTGCGATGCATCACAATACACAATGAATTCTTTTCCAGCCTCTGGCTGTATCAATACCGGGGCTTCAGTTAGAATCTTTTTCAACTTCCTAAAACTCTCCTGCTGTTTATCAGTCCAAACAAATGGTACTCCCTTCCATAGTAACTTAGTTAGGGGTGCAGCAATCAGTGAAAACCCTTCAACAAACTGTTTGTAATACCCGGCCAGACCCAGAAAACTTCGAATCTCCGATACTAACTTCGGTGGCTT
This sequence comes from Gossypium bickii, assembly GCA_025503065.1. Classification (NCBI taxonomy): domain Eukaryota; kingdom Viridiplantae; phylum Streptophyta; class Magnoliopsida; order Malvales; family Malvaceae; genus Gossypium; species Gossypium bickii. The sequence goes on from CP106711.1 coordinate 91,042,546, forward strand.
TCAATCCAATACGGCCTCAACTTTCTGAGGATCAACCCTAATCCCCTCGACAGACATCACATGTCCAAAAAATGTCACCTCACGTAGCGAAAACTCGCACTTGCTGAAATTGGCATAGAGTTGCTTTTCCCTGAATATCTGCAGAACAACCCGGAGATGTAAGTCATGCTCCTCCTCAGTTCTTGAATACACCAGAATATCATCTATGAATACCACCACGAATCAGTCTAACTAGGGTTGTAAGACCTGGTTCATCATATCCATGAAAGCAGCTGGTGCATTTGTTAACCCAAACGGCATGACCAGGAACTCTTAGTGTCTATAACGAGTCCTAAACGCTATCTTGAACACATCTGCCTCCTTAACCATTAACTGATGGTACCCCAACCTTAGATCTATCTTAGAGAAAAAAGAAGCTCCTCGCAGCTGATTAAACAGATCGTCTATCCTTGGTAAATGGTACTTGTTCTTAATTGTCAGTTTATTCAATTGACGATAATCTGTACACAAGCGCATTGACCCATCCTTTTTCTTCACAAACAGTACCGGTGCTCCCCACAGAGACACACTCGGTCGGATGAATCCTCAATCCAAAAGCTCTTGGATTTGAGCCTTTAATTCTACCAGCTCCTTCGGCGCCATCCTATAAGGGGCGATGGACACTGGAGCCGTTCCTAGTAAAAGCTCAATGCCAAATTCAACCTCGCGGTTTGGAGGCAACCCTGGAAGCTCTTCAGGGAATACATCTGAAAACCCCTTTACAATCCTAACATTCTCAACAGACGGTCCATTAACATCAGATGTGCTGACATAAGCAAGGAACGCCACGCAACCTTGGCGAACCAGCTTCTCGGCCCTTAATGCTAAGATTACATTGGATAGATAATCCCTTCGCTCCCCTACCACAATCACTTTCTCATCCTTTGCAGACTTCAATACCATACACTAGCAGCGTAATCTGAAATCGCACGGTGTTTCACTAACCAATCCAAGCCCAGAATGAGATCAAACTCACCGAACGACAGTTCCATCAAATCTGCCAGAAAGACAACCCCTTGAACCTTTAGAGGCATATCTCTGAACAGCTTATTCACTACAACAGACTATCTTAAAGGGCTCATCACCGACATCTCTTTATCAGCGAGTTCGAATTGTATACCCAAAGTTCCTGACACAGCACATGCAACATGTGAGTGTATCGACCTAATATCAATTAAAGCAATACATGGTACATTATGAATGAGGAACATACCAGTTATGACGTAAGGTGCGCCGCCATCCTCTCGATGCCGAGCAGCATAGACCAATCCTGGTTGTCTCGCTTCTGTACTCCCAGCACCTCTGCCCGGTGCTCCACGACCTCGTCCTAACCTATTTCCCCCTCTGGGTGGACCACGACCTCTCGGTCGCTGCTGGCCACCTCTCCCTTGCTGCAGATAGCCTTAATCGGCTGCTTGCATCTGAACAGGCTCCTGAGGACAGTTTCTAAACTGATGATCCTTGGACCTACATCTGAAACACCCTCCAGTTCTTCTCCAACACTCTCCCGAATGAGGTCTCCCGCACTCAACGCAAGGTTGTGGTCGTCTAGCAACAAATGGATCCCCAACTCGAGCTGGTCCATCAAACCTAGGTCTCTTATTAAACCCACCTGAAGAACTTGAGGGCCCAAAATCCCTATTATTTCTGCCCCTTTCCTTCTTACAGTTCTGACACTTAGAGCGTTTCACATCCTCGGCAATCTTAGCCTTCTCTACCAGGGCAGCGAAATCTCTTTCCCTCTGCGGAGCTATCAGTACTCGCAACTCATCCCGAAGACCATCTTCAAACTACACACAGTGCTTGTAACACCCCAAACCCAGTCAAGACGCTACGACCAACTCTGGCATGTCACAGGAGAGAAAACGTTTTGAAACCTAGTTGCCGTTTTGAGTGGCGAAGAAAACCTTTGTGTTTATTAAAGAGTAAAACTTGTACTAAGCGAATTTATTGAAAATATTTATGAAACTTAGTTTGAAAGAAAGTAGAGTTACTTTGTTGTTATTACATACAGGTTAATGACTCGGTGGTAAAATTTTGGATAAACCCAAACGTTCATTTAAGTTTTTGAAAACGTCCATTTCATAGTTAATTAAGCATGCCTCAATGATCAAAGTATATTTTAAGAAATTAACAAAGTAAGTAACCCAAGTTAAAATTTAAGTGGCCTTATTACATAACCAAAATCCAACTTAAAATAAAATAAACCCGAAATACTATTAAATTAAAACCCGAAATATCATGCATGGCCACCTCGAGTCCACCTCGGCTCCCCATCCGCTATCTAAGAATCACCTGTAAAATGTTAACGGAAGGGGTGAGTCATCGAGACTCAATGTGTAAAACCCCATCCAAAAGATATTAAGCTTATACACAAATTCATATGCAAATATGCATGTCATGCAACCCCTCCAACCTAGGTATCCATCCAAGTCTCCCAAATCTACCCCGTGTGGTACCAAACCACTGGTGGGCCCAAACCACTGGTGACCGAAGTCACAAATAACATATGTGGCACCAAACCACTGGTGACCGAATTCACAAATAATCATGTGTGGGGCCAACCCACTTTGTGGTACCAAACCACTGGTGACAATCCCTTTTGATATTATGTAGGGCCAACCCACTGTGGTACCAAACCACTGGTAACAAAGATAAGCATATGTGGTACCAAACCACTGGTGGTTCCAAACCACTGAGACTTAGTCACAAAGTAATGATAAGCGAGGCCAACCCACTGTGTGGTACCAAACCACTGGTGACAGTCTGATAATCATATCTTCCCCCTCCTCTTATCATACCCATGCTTCATGCACTTACTTTTCAATATATCATGATCATGTCTAACATTTAATAGAATAAAACATAGTACATGTCAGATTTACTATCATCACATCACAATAACCACCAAAATGGACTTACCCGGAGTCCTTGCTTTCACCCACAAAGGTAACGTAAGATTTCCACTAGCACTTCGGCTTTTAATAGTACAGAGAGAATAACATATTTACATATGAAATGTGTAAGAGTTACACACCTGATTACCCACAACACGATACTATCTACATCGACACTCTCGCTGATAGGCACTATCGCTATCTACCTACTACTTTGCTTAGATGCTGGCCCACACCCAGGTGGCCAATCACAAACAGCAGACACAGCCCTCTTCTTAAACTTAGGGGCTGGGTTTACCGATCCAACCCCTCTTAACGCTTGGCTGGCATTCGAGTCCATGAACACACCTTAGTCACTAAATCGGGTTAAAGCAACGAAATTAAATCTAAAAGGTTAACACACCACTCAAAGTGAAAGCCCTTACCTCGATCGACAAATCTCGAGGCTCAAGATCTAATCCACAGACTGAATAAATCCTGAGAAACCAAACGAGCGCGTCACCCCCTTCCTACATTCGGCCAACAAACACACCATTAGGCCAAGTAGCCATTCGGCTTTGGCAAGAAAACCCGAAAGCGAAAGATGAACTGTGGAAGGAATCAGTACTAACCTTGATACATGAGATTCAATTATCTCTGGAAGATTTCAGCACTTAACACCCTAGCAGAGCAATTTCGACTTTTCCTTCCTATAAAGAACGATAGGGAAAAGGGGAAAGATATGAGAGATATTCGGCCAAGGTACTAAGAACTCACCCCAAATACCGAAATTATTCTTCTATAAAAAGAAAAACGAGAAAGGAAGATGATCTTTAATAGGTGATATTCGGCCAAAGTGATGAAAGGGCAGAGAGGAGAATAACAGAGGTTTCGGCTAACAATGAATGAACAAAATGAAGAGGAGGAAGGGAATATGGAGTTTCAGCTCTTGCTAAACCAAATGAAAAGAAGAGAAAGGGGATGAAGTTGCGGCAGAGTATGGCTTCAGAGGGTTTTCGACTTTTAAGAATATGGCAAAAAGATGAGTGGAAAACAAAGTAGGTTCGGCCAAACACAAAAGAAAAGGAAACCGAAAAGAGGTTTAGAAAATGCTTCAGTTTTGGTACTTGAGAGAAAAGAAAATGCCACAAAGGTAATATGGGTTTGACAAAAAGAAGCAAAAGAATGCACTCAGCCTTCCCTAGCCAGCCGAAAATGCTCACTTGAGAACAATTCTCCCCCTAAATCCAACTGTGAGATTTAGCACCCCCTAAGCCACCAAAACCAATTTCTCCCCCCTCACTTAGTGTTTGACATACGGCCAACTCCAAGCTCAAGTGTCCATCCCTCTTTTCTCTCCACAAATTCATCCTGACCACTCATTCAAACCTATTTGAATGTTTCAAACTCCTTATTTTTCTCTCTTCCATTCATCCAAATCTATTGACTCCTTCAACCCTTATCCACCAAAGTCCATCCTGAGCACAACTCCTCCTGGTCTTGGCGTCAAAAATAATAAGCAGAAAGGGGATTCCCGCAGCCCGAACCCAGGCTCTATCCACCCACATGAGGCGTCACTTCCTTGAGCCTTAAGCAGCGCCTCCCTTGCCACTTTACCAAGGCTCTCCTTGTGTCACAACTTGCCACCAACTACCCTTAACACCTAACCCACTCAGCTCTCCCTTCCAATTACCCAAAAATAAAATTTTTGAGAAGGCTCCAACCTACCCCTGGCTTATGCTAGACCCTAAAATAGCCTAAACTAGCATGACATCCATACTATCTACATGCAAATAGATAAAATACAAAAGCCCTGATTGAAGGATGTTACAGTGCTCATACTCAGTCACAACTATGCCCTGAGCATACCGGCTTAACCGTAGAAGTTCTGCCTTGTATTCCGCTACAGACTTGCTCCCCTGAACCAAATTCAGAAATTCCTTTCTTCAGGCATCCACATAACTTGCCCTGACATACTTTCCTTGGAAGGTCGTCTTAAAGAAATCCTATGTCACACGGTCGGCCTGCGTGCCTTCCCTTATGGTAAGCCACCATTGATCTTCCTCATCCCACAGTAAACACACTTCTCTTTTCAGTTTCTATTCTACTATGCAGTCCATGTCATCCATGATTCATTCTACCGCCTCTAACTAATACTCTGCTACATTTGGGGCTACACCAGAGATGCCCCTGAAGATTTCCACCCCGTTTGACCAAAGCCGCTCAAAAATTGACCCTCAGGCCACCGACCCAGTACTCGCTCCAGCAACCCTTTCCAAAACCCGTAGCATCACTTGAGACAGAGCATCATCCCCACCGGTTCGGTCATGAGACACCGTTTCAGTCACCGGTGATGCTGGCGCCTCCCTTTCAGGCATATGTCCTAATGCTGAGGACTCAGCCCTAGCACCTTGGCCTCTACCACGGCCAAGTGTACCCTTTCCGCGACCTCTTATACTCATATCGATGTAACGTATTAATCTTCTTAGGAGTTTTATGAATCAGCTTATAGTTCATGTAATTATTAATAAATGTTTTATGAAAAACAATAATAAGAGTAGTTTTCGCAGATCGAGTTTACTATAGTTTTAGTCTCCTATAGTCTCAGTTTCCCTAGCTAAGAGTTTGGTATGTTACTACTGCCCCTAGTAGTTTCTCAAGACAGTCATTACAACATATAACAGAGCATAACGTCAGGAAACTTACAGATTTGGTGCCGGAGACTCGGTGTGCCACTATCACTTTTTCTAAACCAAAGTTTAAACAGATTTTTCAAACCCATTCCACAGACAAGTTTTACAACCTGGCTCTGATACCATTAAATGTAACACCCCAAATCTGGCCTAGACGTTATGGCCGAATCTAGCATGTCACATTGCGAGGCTATTTGAAAACTACTCGTTCAACAAAAACCCTTCCTCAATTTTATACTTTTTACCGTTTACAAATCTCGAATTTTATTGCTTATAAAACAAGAGTTTGCCTAAAGTTATCTTTCTTGTAAACATAATATCATTTTCAAAAACTTTGTTTGTTGCAGAAGACCGACTTTAAAAGTTGCAAAATTGTGATATTTTGAAAACAATAGTTATAGTTTAAAAACCTGTGTTTGATCGATTAGCAATTCATAACTAAGAGGAAGTTTAAAAAAAAAAAAGAAGAAAATCCAAATGGCCTTATTACATAAATTATTAACCCAAAAATAATATAAATTAAATTAAATCCAAATTTCTAAGTTCCATTTAGTAACAACTCCAACGTATGGCCACCTTCGAGTCCTCCACAGCTCCAAATCCTCTATCGCTGGGAATCACCTGCATGGTTAAAAGAAAGGGGTGAGTTACGAGAACTCAGTTTGTAATCCCCTATAACGGTCATAGTCTGGGCTTGAGCCCATACGGTGTCGGTCTGGGCCTAAGCCCCATTGGATAACAAGCTGGGTCTAAGCCCCAAATCATCTCAATGCAAGTGGATATGTACCCACCCCAATCCTATCTAGCCAACTAACTCTCCACCCGTACTAACCAACACACCATGTGGAGACCATGTCAACCCACCCAGCCAAAACTCTCTAATAATGCAGCCAATCTGCTAATAACAGTATATGTGGCTGAGCCACTAAATAAAGCACATGTGGCGAAGCCACTATAACGGTATATGGCGGTGCCACTAAAATGTTATGTGGCAATGCCACTAAACGGTACTCCCTCCGATTAGCAAACCCAACCATAAGCAATATGTTATGAATGCAGTTTATCACGATTATAAACAGATATATAAAATCACATAAACAACATTTAAACTTCCGCTAAGGGTATAACGATCATTTTTTCATTTAGGGGTAAAACGGTAATTTCACCCCTTGGGGGTATTTCGATAATTTATCCACTAAAGGTATTTCGGTAATTTACCTACTAAGGGTATTTCGGTAATTTACCCACTAAGCGTGTTTCGATAATTTACCCACTAAGGGTGTTTTGGTAATTTACTCACTAAGGGTATTTCGGTAATTTATTGCCTAACAGCCTTTTCGAAGCCCACTGTCGCCTTGGTCACTACGGTGTAAACGTGCCCACACGCTCGTGTGGCCCATTCAATTCATTTTCGATCTCGGCTCTGCGGACATCGCGATCGTAGCAATTCATCCGGTACTTACTATTGATTTCACTTATGTGGGCCCGTTAACCATCGGGCCCACTTAGCCCACTTCGGCTCAACAAAGCCCGATACGGCCTTAGTTTCACGAGAGTGTTCGTGACACTCTTAATGATCTATTACCATCACTAGTGGCTCAGTTTATCATTACGAGCGCTCGCACGCTTGAGTGATCTTAGTTTCCAGTATTCTGACTTTATAGTATTTCGACTTTTAGCCGATTCATAGATCGTAGCAATAGCAGATTAAACGGAGGTGTGAGATTACACACCTGTTACAGATTGCGGTTCGCGACACTATCCGAGGCACCTGAGATCACAGTTGACTATTATTTAGTCTTTACCCTTGATAAACCAAGATATAGAAATACTTTATCCATTGCCTTTACCTACCAGAGAACGACAACTCCCTGTTATGGAAAAGTATTCGGCTTACACCCTTTGATTAAGGAACCGAGTCCCTAATGAAAAGAACAAGTTAGTAACGTTGTTCCAAAACAACAAAAGAAACGGCCTTACGGCCCTAAGAAACTCAAAATGATAAAGAGAAGCCTACCACCCCTATTTGGCCATAGTCACACTTACCAACCACTTTTTGAGATTTGAAAGCTGAATGAACGGTGAGGAGAGTATGCTTAGATTCTAATAGGTTCGGCCAACACCAAAGAAAAAATGCTTCGGTTGAGATTTGCAGGGAGAGGAGAAAGAATAATAAGAGGAGGAGAGGGTGTTGTATGTGGCCAGAGAAAATGAATAGTATGAAGAAGAAAGAAAAGGAAGTGGAGGTAGAGGCTTACCAATTCGGCAATCAACAAGAGAAAAGAAGAAGAAGGAAAAGCTGAAGAAGAGTGTATTCGAAAATCAACAAGAGAAAAATAAAGGAGAGAAAAGATGAAGAAAAGTGCATTCGACAGAGGTTCACAACGACAAGAAACGACCCAAAACGTCCAAAAGTGATAAGATTGCAAACACTTCCCCATTAAAATTCAAAGAACAATTTCGACACTCCCCTAACCCAAACCGAATATGCACCTTCCAAAAGACCTCCCCTTGACCGAAATTGCCTAACACCTCTTCCTCACATTCGGCCAACACTTGCACACTCCTCTATCCCTTGATTCTCTCCACTCTTTTCTCCTAGTTTTGCTCCCCTTCACCCGTTTGAAATGTTTGACCAAGTCCCCAACTCCCCTTGAAGAGTTTGATCCAAACTCTGCTTCCTCCACCCACCAGACAAAAAATAAAACCTCCATTTTGCAAACTGTGGGATTCGAACCCCACTCTCCAAGCCTCCTCAAAGATGCCACTGCCACTGAGCTACAAGCTCATCTTGTGCTACATAAACACACACAAATATACCTGAGCCCTACTGCCAACAACCCTCTCCACCTTAAGGTCAAAAACCAAAATTTTTTCATGGCTCAAACTCGAACCCATGCCTCTTAAAGACCCCAAACACACTCAAATAGCTAGCTAAATAAGCCCAACATAAAATCATGCAAAGAAATACAACCCCCAATTTTTGGAACGTTATAGAACATACCTTAGCCAACACTTAGTTGTCAATTACATTTGCTACTCAATACTCACTATTTCATTTCGATCAACTTTCATCTCTTCTTCGACTCAATGGCACACTTAGTGCCCAATTAGTTAGCCGAAGCTTAGTTAGCATCGCACACACAGTGCCAACCACAAAGCCGAAGCTTATATTATTTCGCACACACAATGCTAATCATCTTAGTACATCTCTGAATACACACACACTTAGTGCCACATAATTTGAACCCTCACATAACATTTACAATTCAATAATATCATATCATTCATCTCATAACATTAAACATAGTTAAATACACGTATTATGTCCGAACTTACCTCAAACGTCGAAATGCTGAAACAGTCGATTAATCGAGCACTTTGTCTTTGCCTCACTCTCAATCTGAACCTCCCCTTTCTTGGTCTATACACATTCAAATTCAATCCATTCAATCACCAATTTATTCAATTTATTCCATACACACATATTTAGGGCATTTTACATAATAGCCCTCACATTTTTACATTTCGACACTTTAGTCCCTAACTCACAAAATCACGAAATATACATAATTTCATTTCACCCATGCCTAGCTGAATTCTCTCTATATTCATTCAAGTCCACACATCTTATTTATTTCACATTTTAGTCCCTCAATTTACATTTTTCACAATTTAGCCCAAAATACTCAATTTCACCAAAAATTCAAATACAAACTATATTAACCCAACACCAAGCTTTTATATTTCACCAACTAACATCACAAAGCTCACATGTTTTTAATGGAACATCTCATAAACATCACCAATTCTTTAAATTACAACATGGGCTTGATAGTAGACTAAGCAACAATCTCAAAAACATAAAAATCATCAAAAACCAAAGTCAAAACATACCTTAATCAAGCAAATCCCCAGTCGAAATTCACAAAGTCTCAAATCCTCCTCTTTTTTTCTTATTTTGGTGGAAGATACATGAATAATATGAGCATTTTGGCTTTATTTTGTTTAATATAACATTAATAATCAAATACCAATTTTGCCCTTAATGAAATGTTTATGAAAATCATTTAAACTATGGGCATATTTGTCCATCAACCACTCCACTATTAAATAATGGGTCAATTGCTTCAAAAGGCCTCCTTATTTAAAAGCCAACAACAATTAGAAACTTTAACAATTAGCACATAGCATTTTACACTTTACGCGATTAAGTCATTTCTCTTAATTCGGCACACAATCGATAAAATTACCACACAAAATTTTCACACAGGCTATATCACATATAATCAACACCAAAAATAACATTAAAATATTATTTCGACCTCAGATTTGTGATCTCAAAACCACTGTTCTGACTAGAGTCTAAATCGAGCTGTTACAATCTCTGTCTATTTGTAAAATAATTTTTCATCAAAGTCGGGAGATATCACACTATCACAGGTTAAATAATGGCAATTATTTCTAGACTTCACATATGCTACGTTCAGCCCGAGAACTGACTAAATCACAGCTCTGATACCACTAAATATAACACCCCTAACCTATGTCTGTCGTCGAAACAGGATTACTGCGTATTACTGGAACATTCAGAACATTTTAGAATAAATCATCTCAATCACTATTCATTAATCGAGATCATTCATAACATCCTTTAGATGGACCCTCGAGGTCCAATACGAGCATTAGAATCGATTTGGAACTTAATCGGAAACTCTAAAATTTTTCATGACATTTCAAAAAAAATTTCGTGACCCTTGGACACGCCTGTGCCTCAGGCCGTGCTTGATTTAGGTTACTCTCTAACTTGTTCCACACGGCCATACCACACGCCCGTGTGCTAGGCCGTGTGGTTATTTAATTCAATTTGAATTAGGTGCAAGTTTCACATGACCAAGACACACACCCGTGTTCAAGGCTGTGTCACCCACATGGCTGAGACACACGATCGTGTCTCTGCCCGTGTGCTCATTTTGAGCATTTTGTTTTCTTAATTTTAAGGTGCAGGGGACACCCGGCCTGACCACACGCCCATGGGGTAGGTCGTGTGTCACGCACGGTCTAGACGCACACCCGCGTGTGTGCCTGTGTGGACAAAATAAAGCCATTTCCTAGCCTCATTTGTCACCCAAATTTACCATTTTCTTGCACCAAAACATACCAAGTACAATCCAAGCATTCAAATAAGCAAATTTCATCATTCAACATGGCCTATCGTTGCATGCATACATGTTTACTAACTTACCTTGGTTCAATTCATGTGTTAAACATTATTTGATCAACTATTTAACATACATATATAGTTACCATATCAAAACATTACAAGTATAACAAAACAACCATTACTAGCCCAATGGCTAGATTTCAAGCATTATTTACATTTACATGCCAACATGGCCAACATATCCTATACATGTCATTACAACCGTAACTGATTTACCATATTGTACTATCATGGGCCGATGGATAGTGTGAGTGATCTCCGCTGAGCTTCCAATCCAACGAGCTTCCGATTTACTCTAAAATAGGGGAAAATAAAATGGTGTAAGCATTGTATGCTTAGTAAGTTCGTATAACATGGTACTTAACTTACCATTCATTCTATTTTGAGGTAACTACCTAAGGAAAATTTATTCAATTTGACTTCAGGCCCTACCATATCATCATTGCCCTTGTTAGTTATATATTCCATAATACCCTTAAAACATGTTTAGGCTCAACAACAATCAAGTTTCCATGAACATTTGCATTCCATAACATTTGTTCATTTAACATACATAAATCATCTCTTTATATTACAAGTATAATTTCATAATAGTTCATCTCAAGTTTAGATTATTTCATATTACAACTTTATTCATATTTCTCGAAATATCAATGTCACACAAGTCGTAGTACAATCAAAGTATACAAGTCTATATTCAAGGATGACATATTCATTAAATGAATTTCATGTGCAAGTATCATCATCTCATGTTTTCTTCTATCAATCATCACGTATCATCATTTTCGTGTATTTCAGACATATACGTGCATTTCTTATTCATATTCATCTCATGTCAAGAGTTTTACCTATTAAATTTATTTGGAATATCGATGGATACACCGGTAGTACACTCTAGTTGTACAAATCAGAATTCGTCAATTCATGGATACACCGGTAGTACACTCTAGTTGTACAAATCAGAATCCGTCAATTCATACTCAGTAGTACCTTGTAGGTACACTCTCGAGCCACATATCATACAGCAGAATTACCAGTCCAGGCAAAATTCTAGCTATAACATATACTCTAAAGGCTTTGTCGGATTACAAGTCGAGGCTAAATCCTTTATATGACAAAGAATTTTGTATAGAGTCCGATCTGGATTATCAGTCCAGGTTAAATCCAGTCAATTAGGATTACCAGTCTAGGCTAAATCCTAATTGAAACATATACTCGAGAGACTCATTTTGGATTACCCGTCCGGGCTAATTCCATTCTGCAACACATGCAGTTTTATTAGGGAAATCACATTTATCCACCGACTTCCATTTATTCAAACGGAATTTTACATTTATCAGGAAATTGTCGGGTATATGTTCAATCTCATAAATTTATGCATTCATATTCAAATGTTTACATTCAACTCAAGTATAAAATTTACATTTTTATCTTTTATCATTTATTGAGCGTTATTGCTGATCGGGCACATTTCATTTATCGGGCTTTAACGAATATGTGATCATTTCAAAAAATTAAGGCATTTATACAATTCACAGTACAACATTTAATTCAATCATAAAAATATATACAATTTAGTTACACAAACTTACCTTGACAAAGGTTCGTGTTCAAACATATACTAATCCGACATTTTCCTCTTTTTCCCTCGTTCTAACTCCGAATTTGGTCTATCCAGAATTATACGAGTAAAGTTTACATCAATTTCACATATTTCATATTTATTTGGACTCAATTTACATTTAGGCAAAATTACCATTTTACCCCCAACTTTTCTATAAATTCCATTTTCGTCCCTAGGCTCAGAAAATGAAACTTGTGCAAATTACTCCCTATTCCAAGTCTAACCAAAGCCCAATCACAAATTTTACAGCACATGTATTCATAAAATTTTAGAATTTTTCCTCAAATTTTACAACTTTTCATTTTAGTCCCTAAATCATGTTTTCATCAAAAATCACTTTGTAAAAGTTATTTATCTATCAATATTCTTTCATTTTCTACCATAAATTTTAAATTTCCAGCATAAACATCCATGACCCATTTTCATACTTTGATAACTTTTCAAAATAATCCCCCAAATAGAGAGATTAAGCTATCCCGATTCCAAAAATATCAAAATTACTAAAATCGGGACAAGGAAACTTACCCAATTTGGCCATGAAAGTCTCTTCTTTCTCTCCTAGGGTTTCCATATTTATGTTGGGGAAGAAGATGACATAAAATAAGATGATATCTATTTTATCATCTTTTAATTAATTAAAATTTCCACTTTCCAATTTAGTCCCTAGCCTTTTTCTCATTTTCCTTGGGTGAGTAACCAAGAAAAATCTACATACTTTTCTTAATGGTCTAATTACCATATAAAGATCTTTAGTTTTGAATTTCATAGTTATTTAATCCTTATAGATACTAGAATTCAACTTTCACATTTTATGCGATTTAGTCCTTCTCGTAATTGGGCACCAAATCGATAAAATTTGTATGTCAAAATTTTCACATGTCACGTCTATTATATTACGGACCATATAATAAAATAAAAATAAATTTTATTTTAGACTCAGATTTGTGGTCTCAAAATCACTGTTCTGATTTCACCGAAATTGGGCTGTTACAATACAGGTATGTACGTAGAACTTATGCCTAATGAGCTCGATATGCGAAGAATCTCTCGGTAAGGTTATGATTGTGCAAGATATGATATTAAGGTTTCTCGTAATATCCATGTCAAGTTGGACTATGAGATTTTTAATGACATCTATGTTAATTCACTTCATGATAGTTGCATGATAAATGTGTGTTTATGATGTTTATTATTTGCATAGGAACTTACTAAGCTTTAAAGCTTACTCCCTTTTTTTTTTCCTTTGTCTCATAGTGTCACCAAGCCAGCTCAAGGGTCGGAGACTGTCGGAGATCCATTCACACTATCAAATTATCATTTTGGGTACTTATGATTACAATATTTTAAGTTATGGCATGTATAGGGACTTGATCTTTTTGTTATGTGTCATAATTGATTTGGCCATATGTGTCGGCTTCTAGTTAATAATTCATTTTGTAAATAGCCATTTGATATTGGTTAATATTGGTTAAGTATATATACATATGATGATGTTTTCATGAATGTAGGAAATTGCATGGTTTGAGATGCTAAGTATGTGATGTTTGTATGTGATAATTGATAGCATGTAAATGATATGTGGATGCCTTGTGTGCTGCTGATTGGGTTGAATGTATATACTTGGACTGGTGCTATATTTTGTTGTGTAGGTTGGTACATGGAAGGGTGGCAAAAAGGCTTGGTAAATAACCTTATATTTGTCCACATGGGTAGACACATGGGCGTGTGTATAGTCCGTGTGCGACACATGATCTGCCTCACGGGCATGTGTTTTAGCCGTGTGGATAGCACGACCTTGAACATGGGCGTGTGCCCTGGCTGTGTGAAGTCTGTACCTATTTTATGAAAAATTATGAAAATATAATCGATCACACGGCCTAAGCACACAGGCATGTGACTTGGCCGTGTGACCGCAATTTGATGATGACGTCATAAACAGAAAGCTCCTTAATTTGCACACGGCCTGAAGCATGGGCGTGTCCCGAACCCACACGGGCGTGTGACCCCTTTTTCATGAAAAATTTTCTAAGTTATCCAAATTTCTCGATTTAGTCTCAGACCATTTCCAATGCATTTTTTGAGCCTCATAGGCTCGTTTTAGGGACGGTATGAATGTTTTTGAAAAGTTTTAAATTTGAGTGGAAATTCATGTCTCGGTCTTGAATGTTTGCTTGTGAATAAGTTTGGTAATGCTTAGTACCATATGCAGGTGTCAGATACGTGTAAGGGGTGTTACGGGCCCCATATTGCCAAATCTTATCAACTGGTGGCTTATTCAGTCGTAGAAGTTCAACACCTTGAAGATCTACGGGAACCGGTTGAGGATTAGGTGGGGGTGGAGGTTGTTAAGCAGCCGGATTTTTCCGAACAACCTCTGTGAACCACTCGTTCATCATTTGGAAGAAGGCTTCATTAGATTCTCCTCCCTGGCTACCCGATATGGGTCTCGACTCTGATTGCGCTACTCCTTGAATGGAGGTAGGCACATTACTTTCAACATCATCAGCTACAGCTCTACTGTGATCCATTTACTATATGAAAACACGATTTAATTTGTCAGGAGATATCACACTATCACAGGTTATGTATGGCATGTATAGCTAGACTCTCACATACGCTACGTTAATCCTAGAATCGACTAAACCGTAGCTCTAATACCAATAAATGTAACACCCTTCACTCGTATTCAACGCCGAAATAGGGTTACAGAGCATTACCAAACTTATAAAATAATTAAACAATAAGTTCACATACATTTTTAATTTCAAATAATTATCATTCAACAACATGCATATCATCCCTAGTTAGCCTACAAAGCCTAAAACATGCATGGGGGTGGTTCGTGACTAAACCGATAACTTAAGAAATTTTTAAAACACTTAGAAAATTTTTCAAATTCAGAGGACACACGCTTGTGTCGCCCAGCCGTATGTCTCACACGGCCAAAGACACACTCGTGTTAAACACCATATGGACATTCGAAATGGGATCACATAGTCGTGTCTTAGCCCATGTCCAACCCTGTGTAACTCTCTGACTTGGGTCACACAGCCAACACACACGCTCGTGTGGCTAGCCCGTGTGCCCTAAAAATGGCCACATACGCCTATGTGCCAGGTTGTGTACTAGGTCATGCCAAACCTGTAGGGTATACTGACTTATACCACACGGCCAAGTTACATGCCCGTGTGCTGGGCCATGTGGAGCATACTGACTTGAGTTTTAATTCCACCCCAGGGGACACACGGCCATGTCATGTGACCATGTGTCACACACAGCTGAGACACACGCTCATGTCTCTACCTGTGTGGACAAAAATAGGCTATTTACCAAGCCAATTTGTCACCCAAACTTGCACACACCTAAACCAACCCATTTGGCACCAAAACATAGCATATATAGGCATTCATTTAACTCAACCAAGAATAAATCATACCATTTCAATACCAAAAACAACAAGTCTCACATGTAACACAATATACTACATTTTATACCAAATTCACATTCCCAATTCAACTAAATGGACACTTTCAAACATGAATCAATTTACCTAAACCCACAAGCATACTAATTCTCAATTCATCAACTATTTGACATCCACAATACCTATTATCAACAAGCATCACATATCCATCATTTAACACATAACTAAAGCCATATGCAACTATGTATACATAACCAAACCAACCAAATTAAGCTAACTCTCATGGCTATATGCAAAACCAAAATTTAGACATTTACAAGTGTAACACCCCAAACCCGGCCAAAACATTACGACCAAATTTGGATTGCTACAGAATGAGTAGATTAGAAAACTTTGGAAAACCTCGTGAATTTGTGAAATCCGTTTAGAGAAATCTGTTTATGAGCTTATTTGTTTATCAAATCTGTTTTGCTATTACCAACTTTGCCATTATAACCCAAAAATATTCTTTTTAATTAACTAAATCAATTGAGTGCTAAAAACAGGATTATTTTGTCAATATCAAACTTAGAGGAATTTTGGAAGGGGAAAATTTAAAATGAATTGTAAAGTTGCTTGATTTCTTTTGTAAATGACATCTGAAATGTTAAGAAAAATTCCAAGTTTTATCTGTTAACTGCTTAATGTCCGTTTGTCGTAAATTTGGAAAACTTTTTGTTATGCTCTTAGGAAAAACCTCGTTTTTAATGTCTCATAGTACGAATAAAATCAACGTATAAACAAATCCCAAATTAAAGTTTAAGCGGCCTTATTACAAACCCAAAATCCCAAAATAAAATAATTTAAGGATAAAGTTTGAGTTTACTAAATAAATCGCAACGCATGGCCACCTCGAATCTATCTCGGCCCAAACCCGCCATCTACTGATCACCTGCAAAATTAGCAAAGGGGTGAGTCATCGAGACTCAGTGTGTACATTTCCCTATGAGTCGCAATTTGGGCCTTAGCCCACTCAATACAGTTCATGTTATGTGCATGCAATGCAACCCATCCCAGATCAGCTCTCCATCCAAAGCACCCGTGGCATCATGCCACTGTGGTTCATAACCACCATGGTCCTAGACCACTCGTGACCGTAGTCACTTGTGACAAAGTCACTGTAATATAATCGTGGGGCCTACCCACCATGATCATAGACCACTGTGACGATCTCTAGCAATTAAGCATACGTGGGGCCAACCCACTGTGGTTATAGACCACCGAGACAAGTCACTAATACAAGTAATCATGGTATATACCACCGTGGTACCTGACCACTCGCGACAATAGTCACTCAAACATATAATCGTGGTTTCAACCACCTTGGTCCTTAGACCACTCGTGACCATAGTCACTCGCGACAAAGTCACTGATTCTCTCTCCTCTACTAATCAATCCCGAGCCCATGCTCTTTTCATTGTGCACAATATGTATGGATGCCATGCAATCTATCAGCATATACAGATTATATTTCATACGTGACTAACATCAAAATATATATACGAACATATTAACAGTAATATCAGTATCGAAGAACTTACCCGGCGTCTCCAACCTTTACCCGTAAGGGTATTTAATCTATCATGTTAATTATTTCGGCTTTTCGCCCCTTTTTGTTAATAACATAATAACAACAGAAATGAAGGCGTGTGAGTAGTACACACCTGGTAACACGCAACACTATGCCTTCTATGTCGACACTCTCGTTAACCGAAACGACAGCTATTTGCCTACTATTATGTTCTGAAGCCGGTCCATAACCCGATGGCCAATCTTGAACCGCAGACACTGCTTGCTTCTTGAACTTAGGAGTTACTCCAATGGGTTCGCTCCCTTCCTTAGATTGACTAGCAGTTGGATCCATGGAGAGACTTGATCAGGAAAAAGGTTAAGGCTTTGCAAGAAATTAGGGAATATAAGAACTCAAAACGATGCAATCCCTTACCCTAATTAATAGAAGCCGAATGCTAGCAGACCTGGCTTAAGAACCCAATTGCACTCCTAAACGAACCATGTTAAACCGATTCTTAGAGATAGAATAAAAGGAATGACCTTTCAGCCAATCTAATCAATAAAGAATTCCCTTACCACTCATTCGGCCAATCTATTACTTACCAAAATCTTCCCGATAGTAGGCCACACGAAGAGGACGAGATAATGATGCACCCTTCTACAATCGGTCAGTGCTTAAAGAAGTAAGTCAGGATTTCAGTTTACCCAAACCAAGGGAAAAGAGAACAAGAAAGAACAGAGAAAAAGGCTTCTTACCAAGACCAAAGTTTGCCGAACGAGAGACCAATATTTGGCTATCAACACAAGTCGACAGAAAAGGTGCCTATTCTTGAAGCAAAATGAGGCTATGAAGGAAAACAATGAAGTGAGAGTTTCGATTTCTGGTTGCAAAAGAGTTAAATGCCAAAGTGATATGTGGTTTTGGCTTTAGTAAATGGGAAGAGAAGGAGAAGTGTTCCAAAAGTGCAAAAGAGTGAATGAAAAGTGTTTCAAGATGATTATGGCCACACTACACGCAAGAATGCCCATATGAGGGATACGACACCTACTCGAACCCCTTCCCCCTACAGTTTCTCCCTTGTGACGCCACTTCAAGCACTCTAAGTGGCGCCTCCTTGCCACTTTACCACCTCTTTACTTGTGTTAACAAAACACAGTTAAATATCCCTAAGGCCTGCCTCAGCTAGCTCTTCCCCTAAAGTGTCTAAAAATAAAATTTTCACCAAGGCTCAGGCTTAATCCTGAGCCTTCCTGAGACCCCTAAACACATCACAACAGCAATCAAAACATAACAACACATAGCAATACAATAATACCAAGCCCCTAATTCCAGGATGTTACAACAAGCCAATTCAAATGGCTAAATTCACTATCAAATCATAACCAAAATGACCATGATCCTATACATGCCATATACTCAAAATACTTAAGATCAAAAGTACCAAAGTGATAGTAGGATAGTGTGATGAAGTCTCCGACGATCCCCGAATCCAAGCTAGCTTGATTTCACTATAAAACACGAAAAAATAAACGGTGTAAGCTATAAATCTTAGTAAGCTTGTATAAAAATAATAAGCAAAACTCACCATTTAGTTACCATACAAAATATGCATATATCATACTACAAAATATACATAACCACAATGTTAACATATATGCAGTCATCTATTTAACCATGAACTCAATTCATTTATATGTTCAATGCATATTCAGTTTTCGTACATACCTGTATTGATACATATCTATTTCTCACCATTACATATCTTTGATATACTCGTTGAACCATTTGGAATAATATAGGATACTCGGGAATCTCGCACCCTAAGTTCCAATATATATAGCTGAAGCTATCTCAATAAAATCTTGCACCGAAGTGCCAACACATAGCCGAAACTATCTCAATATCATATCTCAATAATGCTCACTCTCGAGCTATCAACGGGTCTACTCACACAAGCTGATGGTCATGACATAGCTACAAGGTGTTGCTCACACTAGCTGACGAGGATCTGCAACACATGCTGGATGACTCAGCGACTGGTAGGACGTACGGACTAGCACCCAAAACAATAATAACCCCTAATGACATGTCATATATATCCTTATCTATTCCTAAAGTTCAATCGGGATTTTACATTTGCCAAATTGTCGTCGAACATGTTCGCAGAGTCGTATTCACAGTTTATGCAATTTCAAAGCATATAAAATACAATTATAACAAAGCTTATTACATATGAACTTACCTCGAATGCAAAAACGGCGACTTAAGTCAATTAATTTGAAACTTTGTTCTTTCCCCAATCTAAATATTTATTTCGCCTTTCTTGATCTAAATATAATAAAAATTAACTTATTTAATAATATCAGTATTCAATTTAGCTCAAATTATACATTGACATAATTTTACACATTTGCCCTTAATATTTCACATTTTTATAATTTAGTCCTTATTCCATAAAATCACAAATTCATGCAATTCAACCAAAACCCATGCTAACCGAATTTCAATTAAGTCCCTAGTAGTTCATGTTTTTCATTTATTTCACAATTTAACCACAAAATTATACATTTTACAATTTAATCCCTAATTGGACATTTCACTAAGAATCACTTAACAAGCGTTGTTTATTTAACAACAAAGATGCATTTTCTATCATCAAACATCTAAACACACATAGATTCATCAATGGTAAAACCCTAAACCTTTAACAATTTTTCAATTTAGTCCCTGGGCTAGCTAGATTAAGCTGCAACGATCTCAAAAACATAGAATAAATAAAAACGGGACAAAAATGGACTTACATGAACCAAGGATAGATAGTCCAATTTTGAAGCTCAAAAATGGTGTTTTCTCCTCCCTCACATTCAGCTAGAAGAAGATGAACATGAAGCTTATTTTGTTTTATTATTTTTACTATGTTTATTTAACAATTTACTTATTTAACCTTTAATTAAACCATTAAAATTCACTTAAAATAAGTACATAAATTTCCACTAACATTAATAATGGTATAATTGCCACATAAGGACCTCCACTTTAATATTCCATAGTGATTAGATACCTTTAACTAATATAACACAAGTTTTACATTTTACGCTATTTTGTCCTTTTTATCAAATTAAGCACTCAAACGATAAAATTTCTTAACGAAATTTTCACACATAATATGCTATAAACATTAAAATAATAATAAAATAATTATTTCAACTTCGGATTTGTAACATCCTGAATTAGGGGTGGTTGAAAATTTAATTATTTGTTCCCTTGTGTGTGAGTGTGTTTGAAGAAATAAATATTATGATTTTTTTTGGCATGATCTAAGGTCTAGAATTAAACCCGAGCTAGGCCTGACTTAGTATTAAATTTTTTTTTAAGTACCTAAAAGGAGGGAGCTAGGTGAGATAGGGCTTTAAAGAAATTTGGGCGAATTATGGCACAAAGAATAGGCGTGGCACAAGTGGCTTGGTGCGCCTAAGGGGGGTAACAAGGGAGGAGGTTCGATCCGTGGAAGCAACAAGGGGGGAAATGTTTTATTTTTTTTGGGCTTTTTGGCGTTAAAGGTAAGGGGGCCAGGAAAGAGGGCCTTAAAATTAATTAGTGAAGGTTCAGGGCATGAATGGCAGGTTGGTGGAGTGGCTTGGGGCGCCACTTAAGGGCCTTGGTATAAGGTCTCGGGTTCGAGACATGAAGGAAGCAAGGAGTTTTATTTTTTGGGCATTGGCGTTGAAGGAGTAAGGGCCAGGAAGAAGGCTTATATTTAAATGGTGGGGTAAGTTGACATGAAAGTCAATTGGGAGAGTTGAAAAGGGGCGTTAAGGGAGGCTGCTGTTGTTGCCTTCACCAAGTCGCTGGTTCGAACCCCAGGGGCTGCACTTTGGGGTTTTTTATTTTATTTTATTTTTTTTAGTGCATGCTGGCGTGAAGAGAATTAGTAATTGGCCTGCACGTGGGGCTTTTAATTTGATAAGGATAAAAATTTGTTTTTTTATTCTTCAAATTCGGCTAGAGGGATGGGATTAGTATTATTTTTTTTTTGTTATTTTATTTGATTTAAAGGAGTGATAAGGGATGGGATAAAGGATAGATATGATTTTTATTTGGAAGGGTGATAATTAATAGATAAAGTTTTATCACAAGGGGAGCAATGGCCGATTATTGGACTCCTATGGGACTTTCAAATCGGTTTTGAATATAGTAAAGGGGGGGTGCCGAAATTCATCTAAATTGGTTTTCTTTTATTTCTTTTTCCAATTTGTTTCCTAGCCGAATTCTCCCTAGCCCTCATTGTTCAAAATTCTTCAAACCCCTTTCTTCCATTGTTCCTACTTAGCCGAACCTACCCTCTCTCTTTTACTAAAAATTGCACCTTCCATTTGTGTTGCTAGCCGAATCTAATCCCTATCTATGTGCCGAAATCCCTTTTCTTTTTATTAAACTCTTCTTGGCCGAATATTGAGTGTAGTATCTCCTTGGATCTTCTTTTTCAATCGGTGGGAGAAGGTAAGTGTGCTTGGCCGAATACCTATTCTTTTTCCCCCTTTTCTTTGTCGATTTGGTTGAATGATAAAGAGCCGAAATGCTGTGGTGGCTAATCAGTGTTGAAAACAATTTTAGGAACTCCGGGATCTCAAAGCAGTAAATCTAATCTTCCATTCTTTGACAAACCGATTGGGAAGTAAAACGGATTTACATATCGTAAGGTGGTTAGTGTTCAAAGGTCATGTAAGTTCAAGATCTAGTGTTGTAGATCGGAGTTTCGAGATCTAGGGATTACGATAGTAACAGGTGTGTAAAATCTCTCTACACA
The DNA here is from genome assembly GCA_025503065.1 of Gossypium bickii. Classification (NCBI taxonomy): domain Eukaryota; kingdom Viridiplantae; phylum Streptophyta; class Magnoliopsida; order Malvales; family Malvaceae; genus Gossypium; species Gossypium bickii. The sequence goes on from CP106711.1 coordinate 91,064,785, forward strand.
CTTTATTAATTTACATGACGTTATTGTTTGCCTTAAATCTTTTGGTTGAGGTTAGCTTGTGGCATAATCATGGATTTTGGGTAAGTCCCCTAACTCGTAATTTTTGATATATGATTGCATGCCATCACATGATGTTTAATACTATGACATGATATATGAAATTTGATGTATAAGCATGTGATGGTGGGATTGATGAAAGGAGGGGGATGAATTATGGACTGTCGTCAGTGGTTTTGACCACAAGATGGGTTGGCCCCATCAGACTATATGTGACCTATGGTCATCAGTGGTTTTGACCACAACGATTGATTATTTGCGACTAAGTCCCATTGGTTTCGTACCACCAGTGGTTTTGACCACATTTGATATATTGTGACCTATGGTCATCAGTGGTTTTGACCACACAATGGGTTGGCCCCATCATTTAAATTGTGACTTTAAGTCATCAGTGGTTTTGACCACACGGGGTAGAAAAGGAGTATGGATGGCTAGTTGGGTTGCATGAGCATGTTTATTAATGAATTGTGTATGAGATGTATTTTCCGGGTGGGGGATTTACACACTGAGTCTTGGTGACTCACCCCTTTCCCTTAACATTTTGCAGATGAGTAGATCGCGGAGATGGAGCTGGATGGACTCGAGGTGGCCATGCGGTGGAAATTTTAATTAGATGAACTTGGATTTTGTTTTATTTTATTTGAATGTTGGTTTTATTCTAATTAAGTTGTAATAAGGCCTCCTAGATATATTATTATTCTATGCTACGGTAGTCCAAGAACCGACTAAACCATAGCTCTGATATCACTAAATGTAACACCCCTTACCCGTTAAGTACACAGGTTTCTAAAATTTAATCGCAAATGTTTTATCGTGCCATCGGGCACACCTGAATCGATAACAATATGACTTAATGAATATTACTAAAATAAATCTAAGTATGTTTTTTTTATATACACCTCAAGTGTTTTAAATTTAACACTCTCTTTTATCAAAAAGTTAATTCGGCTTAAAGGGATTTTCAAAAATACTTTCTTTGTAGCACACCAAATTCGGTCGTAGTGTTTGGGTCAGGTTTGGGGTGTTATAAATTGGTATCAGAGCCCAGTTCAAAGCTCGACTGTGGGGGCCCAAGGCCCAGAAATGTTTTGGGTAGGTCTTTTTGAATTATTTTTGGGTTTTGAACAGTATGACACCGAGTCTCTGGCACCTATCCGCCCAGGTAAGTACTCCTCACCTCTGTATGAATTATTTTCTGTAGAAGGGTAGGAAGCATGGAACGTAGATAGTGATAGGTACTTTAAACTTTAGGACTAGTTACCCCAAACAAGGACATAAGACTATAAAAGCCTAATTAAACAAACCTAGGACCAAGTCGCCGAGTTAGGGTGTGGTAACCTTGGTGCGCATGTCTAGGACTGGATCCGGAAGAGCTTGGTATGTAAGCAGTCCTCGTGACTCACCTCCTCTTCGCAGGAATCCTACCTGGTGCGTAGCTTCGGTTCACCCTAAACAAGAGGACTCGGTCATAGGCTAAACACAATAAAACCCGAAAGGGATTAGCCATGTTTTCATGAAAACTCTAGTTTTAAAATTGTTTAAGCACTTCTTTTTAAATAGTAGGATAAATTTATTTTTGGAAATTTTCAAAATATTCCCGGTTTACCCAAAATTACCAAAATGCCCTAATGGCAAAATTACGAAAATGCCCTTGATTTCTAAAGTTACCAGACTACCCCGATTTCAATAAAATCTTCTTACTTTGCAAAAGTAGCCGAAAATTTTGTATTTCAAAATTAATGCCCTGATTTTGGAAATTTATGAAATTACCCCTGATTGACAAAATTACCAAAATACCCCTAGTTTTCGAAATTTTGCCATATCTTTAAATTTGACAATTTTCAAAAATACCCTCTAGTTTTGGAAATTTCAAAATGATTTAAATTATGAAAGTTTTAAAAATTCTCCGATTTATTACGAAAATACCCTTGTAGGAAAATGACGAAAATGCCCCTAAAATAGAAACGGACAGAAATGTCCGAAGAGTGAATAGGTATGGAAGGTATTAGGGAATGAATGTATGGATGTGCTCTTCTGTGTAAACTAGGATAGAAGACTTAAAACTTTGATTGCTCGAAAGAATCCCTATTAAAACTCTTTCATAAAATTTCTTCGCGGATAAACAAGTGGAACAAATGACTAACCCATAAAAATTTCTTAATCAGATTAAAGTGCGGTAGTTAAGATGAATTCTAGAGGTCGTGGACGTCTGCCGCGTGGCCGTGGTAGGGGTAGGATGACCTTGTCAGAGCCAGCAAGGTCTGGTCACGGGTCTGGAAATGAGATGCCGGATCTGCCGGCAGCAGAAACTGAATTTCAAGATCAAACGGGTGGTAACGATGTCATGTCTCAAGCTGTATTACGGGTATTGGAACGAGTTACTGAGGGTGGCGCGGGTGCAGGAGCCCGTAAATCTGTGGTTGAACGACTCCGGGCTAACGGAGCAGAAGTAATTAGTGGAGTTTAGGAGTGGCACCAAAGTCGCGTGAGTCTTCGTTGGAAGCAACTGAAAGGATCATGGATGACATAGATTTTACGGCTGAGGAGAAATTAAAGGGTATAATTTCTTTGCTTCGGGATGAGTCATATCAGTGGTGACTCACTGTAAGGGATGGAACGGTGGCAGAAAACCTCACCTGGGAATTTTTCAAGGATGCCTATCAAAAGAAGTATATCGGAACTAGCTACATAGATGCACAGCGGAAGGCTTTCTTGAACCTGGTTCAAGGCAATAAGACAGTGGCGGAGTATGAGGCCGAATTCCTCCAGTTGAGTAGGTATGCTCGTGGTATTGTGGGTACCGAGTATGAACGCTGTGTTAGATTCGAGGATGGGCTGAGAGATGAGCTGAGGATGATGATAGCTCCACAACAGGAACGGGAGTTCGTTGTCCTAGTAGAGAAATCAAAGGTTTTTCAAGAGGTAAGACAGACCATTAGGCGGAATCAGGACAAGAGTAAGGATAAAAGGAATTTTGGGTCTTCAGGGTCCGCTGAAGGTTCACAGAAGAGGGCTAGATTTGGAGAATTAGAAAGAGCCGCAAGGCCTACTCAGTGGCCACCTCAGTGTGGTAGGTGCGGGAAATCCCACTCGGGGGAGTGTTGGAGTGGTAATCGAGGGTGCTTTGAGTGTGGATCAATGGGGCATCGGGTAAGAGATTGTCCGCGGAAGTTGGCTAGGACTCAAGCTGAGGATCAAGGACGTGGTCAATTCAGGAGGGATGGCCAGCAACCACAGAGGGGTCGAGGTGCAGCTAGAGGTAATGATAATGGTAACGGGCGTGGCCGAGGTGCTGAAGGTGCAGAGGCGAGGCAACCAAGGTTGGTTTATGTAGTTGGCCGTCGCGAGGAGAAAGATGTGCCAGATATGACAACGGGTAAGTTTTTTATTTCCGGAATACCCTCAATTGTCTTGGTTGTGGTTACATTAGTTCATTCTTATGTTGCTAGTAAAGTGTATGGAACTTGGATTATGAACGTAGGGAATGTTTCTAGGAAGTATGATAGTTCTTTAAGGTCAGAGTGCGCAGCAGTAGTGTAGTGTGATGAGGTAACGATGCACGATGGGACGATAGTAAGTAATTTCGAGGACGAAATTATTTTAAGGGGGTAGAATTGTAACATCCTGAATTAGGGGTGGTTGAAAATTTAATTATTTGTTCCCTTGTGTGTGAGTGTGTTTGAAGAAATATATATTATGATTTTTTTTTGGCATGATCTATGGTCTAGAATTAAACCCGAGCTAGGCCTGACTTAGTATTAAATTTTTTTTAAGTACCTGAAAGGAGGGAGCTAGGTGAGATAGGGCTTTAAAGAAATTTGGGCGAATTATGGCACAAAGAATAGGCGTGGCACAAGTGGCTTGGTGCGCCTAAGGGGGGTAACAAGGGAGGAGGTTCGATCCGTGGAAGCAACAAGGGGGGAAATGTTTTATTTTTTTTGGGCTTTTTGGCGTTAAAGGTAAGGGGGGCCAAGAAAGAGGGCCTTAAAATTAATTAGTGAAGGTTCATGGCATGAATGGCAGGTTGGTGGAGTGGCTTGGGGCACCACTTAAGGGCCTTGCTATGAGGTCTCGGGTTCGAGACATGAAGGAAGCAAGGAGTTTTATTTTTTGGGCTTTGGCGTTGAAGGAGTAAGGGCCAGGAAGAAGGCTTATATTTAAATGGTGGGGTAAGTTGACATGAAAGTCAATTGGGAGAGTTGAAAAGGGGCGTTAAGGGAGGCTGCTGTTGTTGCCTTCACCAAGTCGCTGGTTCGAACCCCAGGGGCTACACTTTGGGGTTTTTTATTTTATTTTATTTTTTTTAGTGCATGCTGGCGTAAAGAGAATTAGTAATTGGCCTGCACGTGGGGCTTTTAATTTGATAAGGATAAAAATTTGTTTTTTTATTCTTCAAATTCGGCTGGAGGGATGGGATTAGTATTATTTCTTTTTGTTGTTATTTTATTTGATTTAAAGGAGTGATAAGGGATGGGATAAAGGATAGATATAATTTTTATTTGGAAGGGTGATAATTAATAGATAAAGTTTTATCACAAGGGGAGCAATGGCCGATTATGGGACTCCTATGGGACTTTCAAATCGATTTTGAATATAGTAAAGAGGGGGTGCCGAAATTCATCTAAATTGGTTTTCTTTTATTTCTTTTTCCAATTTGTTTCCTAGCCGAATTCTCCCTAGCCCTCATTGTTCAAAATTCTTCAAACTCCTTTCTTCCATTGTTCCTACTTAGCCGAACCTGCCCTCTCTCTTTTACTAAAAATTGCACCTTCCATTTGTGTTGCTAGCCGAATCTAATCCCTCTCTATGTGCCGAAATCCCTTTTCTTTTTATTAAACTCTCCTTGGTCGAATATTGAGTGTAGTATCTCCTTGGATCTTCTTTTTCAATCGATGGGAGAAGGTAAGTGTGCTTGGCCAAATACCTATTCTTTTTCCCCCTTTTCTTTGTCGATTTGGTTGAATGATAAAAGAGCCAGAAATCTTTGTGGTGGCTAATCGAGTGTTGAAAACAATTTTAGGAACTCCGGGATCTCAAAGCAGTAAATCTGATCTTCCATTCTTTGACAAACCGATTGGGAAGTGAAACGGATTTACATATCGTAAGGTGGTTAGTGTTCAAAGGACGTGTAAGTTCAAGATCTAGTGTTGTAGATCGGAGTTTCGAGATCTAGGGATTACGATAGTAACAGGTGTGTAAAATCTCTCTACACACTTTATTAATTTACATGACGTTATTGTTTGCCTTAAATCTTTTGGTTGAGGTTAGCTTGTGGCATAATCATGGATTTCGGGTAAGTCCCCTAACTTGTAATTTTTGATATATGATTGCATGCCATCACATGATGTTTAATACTATGACATGATATATGAAATTTGATGTATAAGCATGTGATGGTGGGATTGATGAGAGGAGGGGGATGAATTATGGACTGTCGTCAGTGGTTTTGACCACAAGATGGGTTGGCCCCATCAGACTATTTGTGACCTATGGTCATCAGTGGTTTTGACCACAACGATTGATTATTTACGACTAAGTCCGGTGGTTTGTACCACCACGATGGTTTTGACCACATTTGATATATTGTGACCTATGGTCATCAGTGGTTTTGACCACACGATGGGTTGGCCCCATCATTTAAATTGTGACTTTAAGTCATTTAAATTGTGACTTTATTAATGAATTGTGTATGAGATGTATTTTCCGGGTGGGGGATTTACACACTGAGTCTTGGTGACTCACCCCTTTCCCTTAACATTTTGCAGATGAGTAGATCGCGGAGATGGAGCTGGATGGACTCGAGGTGGCCATGCAGTGGAAATTTTAATTAGATGAACTTGGATTTTGTTTTATTTTATTTGAATGTTGGTTTTATTCTAATTAAGTTGAAATAAGGCCTCCTAGATATATTATTATTATTCTATGTTTTGGATTAATTTGTTTAAACTATTTCTTAACATTAAATTAAGTACACATGTTTCTAAAATTTAATCGCAAATGTTTTATCGTGCCATCGGGCACACCTGAATCGATAACAATCTGACTTAATGAATATTACTAAAATAAATCTAAGTATGTTTTTTTTATATACACCTCAAGTGTTTTAAATCGAACACTCTCTTTTAACAAAAAGTTAATTCGCTTAAAGGGATTTTCAAAAATACTTTCTCTGTAGCACACCAAATTCGATCGTAGTGTTTGGGCCGGGTTTGGGGTGTTACAGGATTTGTGGTCCCAAAAAATTGTTCCAATTTGACTAAAAACGGGTTGTTACACTTATAAACATGAGTAATCATGTGTTTAATATAACCAATTGTTCAACTAACATATATGCATATTTACACCAAAACTTACCATGTAGATCATTTAACAAAACATAACATTTGGTACCAAAACTCCATTCTAAAACTAGCATCAAATGACCATATAAATCATTTCCACTAAAACACCAATTTACCATAATTACGTATTCATACCACAATTTTCATCTTCCATAATTCAACCATACCAAGTTATTCATCAACCATTAGAGAGCAAATATTTACATACCATATATTAGACTTATATTACCATCATAGTGGAAAAACACTAGCCACACAAATGGCTAAATTATCAATAAAGCATATAGGCCAACAGTAGCCAAAATAACCTATACATGTCATTATGACCAAGCTTAAACCAACCGAAAGTACTGAGTGAGCCGATAGATAGTGTGATATAGCTCTGACAAGCTTCCAACCCAAACGAGCTTCTGAATCACTAGAAACACAAAAAATACACAAAGTAAGCATTTAAGCTTAGTAACTTCGTATAACATAGAATTTAACTTACCATTTAGTCACAATTTAAGTAAGTATACATAGCATATCCCAACTCAATTTGGCCAAATGCCTAAACACATATTCACCAACATGTCAACCATGTAAAACACATATAATAGCCAATAAACATGGATGAGCATAACCACTAAGCAAGTTTCATATACATGTATCACCCATTTCATGTTTTGATATATCATGTAATATCATTTCCATGTATTTCATGTATATACATGTAATAGTTCGTATTGAACTCATATCATATCGTAACAGAACATTGCTCATTGAACCGTTTAGAATGTCGTTAGATACTTAGGGTAGCTTACACATAGTGTGCTAAACTGTAATCTGTCAATTCCTGTACATGTATGCTCATACAAGCTATGAATTGGTATGCTCTACGAGTTGCAAATCAGTAATCTTAAATGAGCTAAGAGTCGGTAAGCTCTTACGAGCTACAATAGGTAAGCTCATATGAGCTGGGACTTGGTAAGCTCTCGCGACTACAATCGGTAATCCCTAATGACATGTCATTTGTATCTTACGAATTCCTAAGGTTCAAACGGGACTCGATAATCATCGTACGTTATCGGATATGCAGTCGGTATTTATACATGGAAATTACACAAATCACATGCATATAATTCAATTAAAACATATAAATACTCAATTTAATTACACGAACTTACCTCGACGAGCATACATAGATACAGAGACGATTAACCTGAGATTTTCTCTTTGCCTCGATCTAACTCCGTATGAGGTCTGACTGGATCTATATTGATAAATTTAACTCAATTTAATATATATTTCATTCAATTTAGTCCAATACATATTTTTGGCAAAATTACCATTTTGCCTCTATACTTTTAATTTATTACAATTTAGTCCCTAGGTTCGGAAATTGAAATTCATACAATTTTACCCCTACCCAAGCCTAGCCGATTTTTATACATACTAATACCAGCCCATATATTTCACAAATTCACAAATTTTACCACGAATTTATCACACTTTTCAATTTAGCCCATAATTGATAATTTCATCACAAATTCCTTTACAAAAGTTATTTATCTAACAAAAACCATTCATTTTCCATCATCAAACTTAAAAACTCATATATATTTATCAATGGTAAAACCCTAATTGTTTAACAGTTTCACAAATTAGTTGTCCGGCTGCCAGATTAAGCTACAACAATCTCGAAAACATAGAAAAATCATCAAAAAACGAGACAAAACGCATACCTAATTGAGCTTACAAGCTTGGCCGAATGTTTAGCACAAAAATGGCTTCTTTCCCTTGTAAAAATTGGTGGAAGATGGTAATGGAAGATGATGATAATTTTTTTTTTGTTTATTTTTATCATTAATTACTATTTTACTTAATTAACCTTTATAAAATTTAATAATTACACAATTGCCAAGCCAACATCTTCCACTATCAAGTTAAATGGTCTAATTACCAAATAAGGAGTTCCACTTTAAATTTCTATAGCTATTTAATACCTTTAGCTATTAGAACCCAACTTTTGCACTTTATGCGATTTAGTCCTTTTTATCAAATTAAGCATGTAAACGGTAAAATTTCTTATGAAAATTTTTATACGGTAACACTATCATGCCATAGAAACTAAAATAATAATAAAATAAATTTTTTGATTTCGGATTTTTGGTCTCGAAACTATTGTTCTGATTTCACTAAAAATGGGTTGTTACAATCATGCCCTACCAGATCGACACTTACCAATGGAGCTGACCAGGTGGGACAAAGGGTCGAGCATGTAACGCCCGAATTTGGGCCTAGAAGAATTGGGCCTATTGGGCTTTGGGTCTCATAAAATTTTTAAGTGAGCAAGAAAATGAAATGACAGCTTTAAAGGTTTAATGGATTTGGAGTGTCTAGGTGTGTTGGAGAAGCTCTGGGTTCGATTTTTGTGGTGGAGGATTCTTAATTTAATTAATTAAAGAATCAGGGTTGTGAGTAGTGGGATTTTAAATAAAAATAAGTGAAAATGGCACAAAGAAGCCTGTGGTGAAGTGGCTAATTGACACCACTAAGGTGTAGAGAGGTGGCGACATATGCATGCAGGAAGGTCTGAGGTTCGAGTGCTAGCTTAGCTTTATTTTGAAGTTTAATTTTAGGCTTCTAGAAGGCTGGAAGTGGTATGTAGAGGGACTCTAAGGAGAAGTGATCAGTAGAGAGAATTTAGGAGAAGGATAAGGGAGATATCATGGAGAAAAATTAGGAGATGAGCAGTGGATGAAGTGGTGCCAAATTAGACTTTAGGGGTGGCTAAGTTTTGGCTATAGGCTATATAAATGTGTGTGTGCCGAATCTGGGGTCTTAGGTAATGCCAAATTTTCCATTCTTTTTCTTTTCCTTGCCGATATTTTTCAACAACCGAAAATACCTTACATTGTTGCCGAAATCTGCTATAGCCGAATCCCTTTTTGCGAAATTCTCTCATAGCCAAACTCTTTTATTGTCGAAGTATCATCATCTTCTCTTACCGAAATCCCTATTAGTGCCGAATCTTTGTTGTTTTCCTCCATCACAAATCGATTGTTATCTACTATCAGTCAAGGTTAAAAGCCGAATCTCGTTCAGTAGCTAGCTAGGCCGCAGGATCAAAAGTGGATTCGGTAGTATTCAATTAACCCCTTAGTGTGTTTTGTTAAAAGCCGAAGGGCTATCTAACTTCTCATTTTTGTTAATCTTGTATTAATAAGGGTAAGGTTCAGAGATCGCAAGCGTGGTAAGGATCGTTAGCAAAGTGTAAGTGTACTCAACTCGATTATGGTTTAAGTAAATGGCCGAATGTAAGTATGGCTTATAGAGGTGACATGTGTGGATTATGAGTCACTCGAAGTTTGATGGTGTATGTGTGAGTGTAGATCTAGGGGATACTCATGATTAGTAGCTAAGGAAGGGCTATTAGAACCCGGTGGCACACGGTAAAGTTACGGTAAGGCTTCGACTTTTGGTAAATATTTTGATTAAGTATGGGTGATTGATTGAAGGTTGGTTGGTTGTAGGTTCAAGACCAAGGATAGTATAGCACTTCGCAGTAACTAGGTGTGTACAAACACTACACACACATGATATCGGCAATGCCGAAAAGCCGAAAGTGGCTAAATGGGCCCGGTAGGCCCTGAGGCTAAGTTTGATGAAATTGATTGATTTGGTTATATGAATTGAGTTAGTCATGCATGTTACATGATCTGGAATTGTTTTGGGCCTAATAGGCCATATGAATGAGATCTGGGCCTAATGGGCCATAAGGATGTGATTTGGGCATAATGGGCTATATGAACGTGGAATGGGCTTGATGGGCTTTATGGGGACGTAGACAAGTATGCTAGGGTTTAATGGAATTTAGGCCTAGTTCTGAACAACTCTTAAACTGCATAAGACTTAATTTAATAATGAACATGTCCGGGGACAAGTCGCTGGGTTAGAGTGTGGCAATGGATATATGCATGTCTAGGATTGGATCTAGGGAAAGCTTGGTACTTAAGCGGTCCTAGTGGCCCATCTCATCTTCTCTGGAATCCTACCTGGTGCGTAGCGTCTATTCACTTTAGCCGCAAGGACTTGTTAATGGGCCAAAGTTCAAAACTAAAACCCGAGAGGGACCAAAATACCCCTGATTTAAAAATTACCAAAATATTCTTAGTTTTGAAAAATTACTAAAATACCCCTAATTTTTAAAATTACCAAAATACCCTTGATTTGCAGAATTACCAAAATATCCTTGATTTACAAAATTTCCAAAATACCCCTATTTTGCAAAATTACCTAAATACCCTGTAAGGTAGAATTACAAAAATACCCCTGGGTAGTGAAATGACTAAAATACCCCTAAGTGCTTAATGTGTGAAGTTGTGTATGTTGCGTTCATGAAATATATGTTGCATTTGGGTGGGTTTTAATGATACGGAGGAAGATTGAGGATCGCATAGTCGCTTGACGATCGTGGATCCATCGGTGGCTTTAAGCCCATTATAGCAGCTTTGCTGCAACATTTGAGTAGTGCCGCTGTTGGTGCTACCTTTGGAGTGTAGGGATGGGTGGGTTGATAATTATATCCCCACAGGAGTGTAGGGTTGGAAGGGAAATGGAGTTCAGGGTTGGATTTAGGATGGGTGCATTGCATTCATGTGATATTGATGTGATATGAGGTCATTGTGGGCTAAGGCCCAAGACCACCGAATTTGATAGGGCTTAGGCCCAATGTGATATTTGCATGTTGATTGGTTACTAAGGGTCGTACATACTGAGTTTTGAAACTCACACCCTTTTATTAAATGTTTCAGGTGACCCTCAGTAGACGGCTCGACATGGGAGAGGACTCAGAGATGGCTACACTACAAGATACTTAGGAGTTTTGTTTATTTGTTTCAAAGGACATGATTTTAATTACTTTATTTTCGCTGGTTGTAATAAGGCCTTGTACTCCGATTTGACTTTAGATTTTGTGTTTTGTTATCATTTTTCAACTGTTTACTTAATTGTTAAACTTAAATAAATTTTCTTAAACATGGTTTTCGAAATACATAAAAATATGGGCTTTTATCATTTCTTAACAAGATTCAAGGATTTTGGGCTTTTGGGCCTTAAATTTGAACTTTGCAAAATTGTTTTGAATTATCCCTTCAATGTGACATCGCCAGATTTGGCCATGACGTCCGGGCTGGGTTTGGGGTGTTACAGAGCATCACACCTTATTGGAAAAATTCAGTTTAAAAATTTGTTTCACAACAAAAATATTTTTTCTAAAGTCGAGTGACTGTTGGATCTAGTTTCCTAGGTGTAGTATATTCATTTGTACACTTGTAATTTTTTTTGAACAAATTAGTTAATAAAATTATTCATGAATTACATTAATATCCTTTGTATAATGTCCTCAAGTGGTTGTCTAATCTTTGACTAATACAAAGCGGCATTACGTGGTCAGATCGTAATATTGAAAGACAAATTACAATAGTAGACAAACCTAAACTTATCCTTAGTTTAATCGAAAATGAGCAAACTAATTTAAAGACTAATATGCTGTCTATCAAGTCCAATTAGGGAGATTCTTTGTCTTGGGCATCGAAACGAATGACTCCTAGAATATAGAGATATAGATTTGACTAATTGGACTATAGTACATCAGAATGGACCCAAGCAAATAGATAATGGATCCGCTTATTTATTCACTTGTGACATCCATAGTGTGGCAGACCTTAATCCTAAGTGGATGATGGGCTATATATGTGTGACTCGTATACTTTGATGTAAGTAAAAGCCTGAGTTCGAATAGATAAGGAACAGAAAGCTAGTATGTTGAGTATACGACTTATGTAATATGTAGCCCCCATTCATAATAGTGGAATTCATAGCACATAACATGGGTAAATGATATCCTCTCGTTGGTATTACATGATAGATGAAAAGTAAACGTGGTCACGAGTCATTTGTCTTTGTGATGAATGACTTAATTTGTAACATCCTAAGTTAGAGATTAGAAATTTTGGCCTCTCAAGTGAGAGTTAACCAAAAGAATATCAGTAAGGAGTACACCAGAGATATGACGAAGTAGTATATGTTAAAAGAAATAGTAAGGAGTACACCAGAGATATGGCGAAGTAGTGTAGGCTAAAAGAAGCAGTAAGGGGGTTCACAAGATTCATTGTAAGTTGGGTTCGCCAATTGGTTTGGTGAGCTAGTGTTTTCTAGTTGCTTTAGTGAATTAGGGTTCGCCAATTAAAGTCGAATCAGACTTAAATTAGGAAATTAAGATATTGTGTATCTAGGATACTTTTCGTGCACATAACCTTCTTCTAAACCGACTAATTTAATCATTGAAATCTATAATCCATGTTCTAAATGAGTGTAAATTAGAATTTTTCGTGTTTTGGAACTTTAATTGGGATTAGTAATTTTAATTAGACTAGATTACGACCTTAGGAAGCCAAATTCTGGCTATTTGGGACGTATTTTCAAATTATGAGTAAACAGAAATGACTGACACACCCAAGAACACGAGATTTGGAAAAATGCTGGCCATGTCACAACACCGAACCTCGGTTTTGCGACATAGAACTTCCAGTACTCTAGTATTTTCAAAAATATGTTCGTGTTGTGACATCGCATCTCAGCGTCGCGATATGGTACTTTGAGGCATCCAAATTCAAAAATTCCAGACCAGTGTTGTGACAATGAACCACAATGTTACGACATTGCATCTCGAACCTACATAATTTTGAAAATCAGGGTCAGTGTCACGACTCGTAATTACAAATTTAAAAACCCAGAGCATTCGAAGTTTAGTGTCGCGACATCGATTCGAGTCTATACTTTTTCGACACAATTTCTGCAAAACCTAAACAGGCCTTATATATATCATAACTCATTTTAACCCTAATTTCCCCACTAAACAACCTCTAATCAACCACTAATACGAGTCGATGAGGCATTGGGTGCCAAATTACTTCAATTATACCGATGAGACACTAGGTGTCAAACTTATTAATGAATGTTGAGCGCAAACTATTTACTTCGAATTTATCCGATGAGGCACTAGTGCCAAACTAGTGTGTTGGTTGGATCCATATATCTGTTCGAGTATGAATTGAGTTAATGGGGGGAATAAATGGTAAAAGGGGGATAAGTATAATTGAAACGATGATGATAGAGTCCTCGAAATTATAATATTGAAAATCTGAAATGAAAAATGTTAATTTGATAATTGAGATCCCAAATAAATATGAAATGTGAAGTAATGTGATATTTGATTTGTGAGATGTAAACTGGATTGATAATTGTGATATGATAATACAAAGTTGATTAATAATATAAATGAATATTGTTAGTATTGAATGCTCATAAGTATCAGATATACGAGCAGGAAGGCCAATATAGAAATGTGATAAATCTATGAATTTCATGTAAAATTCGAACGATAAAATGGAATAATGATTGTCATTATATTGAAATTGGATGTACTATTGAAAACAGAATAAAATGATACGATATAATCTTTAGATTGATTAATTAAAGCTTGTATACATTCATATATGTGTACCATTGAGACTTTTAGTTGTATTTGTGAATTGAAATGTTGATTGGAATGTTGTGAATGGTATTGAGTTGTTGATTTCCATGAAATTGGTATTAAAATTATTTGAAATGCTAAATGTTTAGATTATTATATGAATTGGTTATGGGATGAACTCACCTTGTTGATATAGGATTGCCAGATTTAGGCAAAATCGTCAAGTTGAATAACTTGTTGTATAAATTCACAAAATGAGGTAAGTTGTGTTAATAACCATGAACTTACTAAGCGTTTGTAATGCTTACTGTAACATCCTAGAAACGGCCTATGCATTTTCGGCTTAATTGTACGAATTGACATGTCTTATGTACTGCGAATAAATTCTTGACATTTTTGGAAACCTAGAAATGCATGGAAATGATTTAGAAATGAACATTTTTGGAAACCCGGAAATGATTTGGAAATGATTCAAAAGTGGAAAGTGAACATTTCTGGAAACTTGGAAATGTAAGGAAATGTCAGGTTTAAAGAGGCAAACGAAAATTCTTGGAAACTTAGAAATGACTTAGAAATGTCAAGTTTTAAAGTTTAAAAGAGGAAATTAAGGCAAGGTGGCCTTAAGAGAAAAAGTATGTGAAATTTGACACGCAAACAGGCTTGGAAAAGTGGCCTGGAGATGCCACTCAGGGCCTCTGGAAATGGCGCCACATGCAAGGGGATTGGGCCTGAGTTCGAGTCACAGGGAAAGCAAATAAAAGAAATTTTATTTTGCTTCCAAAAGAAGTGAGGTGGACGGCACAAGGTGTTTAAAAAGAAGAGTTTTATTCTCTTTAAATTTCGACTAATAAGGATAAATAATGGATTTTTATTTTAGATTATTTTTCAAGGAGATAATAAAGGATTATTCTTTAATTATTTTAAATTAAGGAGATAAAGTTATCAAATAAAAGAGTGATGGCCAAGAAAGGGACTCTTGGCCTAGTAAATTCGGCAATAGGAGGAAAAGTGAGGCATTTTACAATTTTTTTCTCTCCAAGCAAGCCTCTCAGAAATTCTCTTGTCATCTTCCCCAAATTCTTTTTCGACAAAATCACAAGTTTCCTCTCATCCTTTATTCTTTCTTCTTCTTCTTTTCTTTCCAATCCATCGTGTCAAACCCCAAAGAAAACCCTAGCCAATTATTCAAGGAAACTAAAATTTGGTGATACACATCTAAGCCATAGCCAAGAATATTTTCGTAGATCAAAGGGTGTTGCCGATTTCCATATAAAAGGGTAAGGATCTATTATGATTATTTTCTTTCTTCTTTAAAAATAAAAAGGCAAGGTTTTAATGACATATTCATGTTGGTCGAAACTTTGAAGGAAAACTTCAGGATTTTGTGACTGTCGACTACAAGGAGGAAGGTTTCGGGATTTCTAAGATTCAAGGTAAGAAACTATAAGATTCGACCAAAGGCCATTCATTATGTTTAATGTTAGATTAAACTCTAACATGTGTCTATAGGGTTTTCGACAACAGTAAGGAAGCAAGGATTCAATTCGGGACTTGATTCTTAAGCCAATCGGCAACAAGGTAAGTTTTAGTATACTAATCCTACTAGGATTTTGATTTATGGCCGAATGGCTTTTTATTAAATTAGTAAGTGATTAATCAAATGTAGGGATTAAGGATCTAAGCGGTAGATCGACACGAGATCTCAAGGAATTTGCTAAGCGAATCAGTGTGTACCTCACACTAATTCTTAATAAGTTTTATGGCTATGTCTAATTAAAATATGTGATATTAAGAATAAGAAAGTGGCTAAGGTACCATGTTATGGTACTAAGTACTCAGGTACGTTTCCTACTCCTACTAGGAATATGAAATATGTTATTTGTAACATGAGAATAAGAATGTGAACTTTGGCATAGTAATGCATATTACAAAATGAGGCATATGGGTTATTGAAAGGGGAAGTGAATGTGGTGACCTAAGACCACGAACACGGTGACCTAAAACCGTGGTATCTGAATGTGGTGACCTAAGACCACAGTAATCTAAATGCGGTGACCTAAGACCGCGATAACTAAATGTGGTGACCTAAGACCACAAATGCGGTGACCTAAGACCGCGATATGGAGTGTAGCGAAAGGAGGGTCGACTTAGTAGTCCCCACTTATGCAAAGGTTGGTACGGGGGAGTGTAGCGGATGGCTTGTTAGGTTTGGGTTTGGGAATGCATCATAATTTGTATGCTATGATATGAGTGTGTAATATTTGTTATGCCTGATTCTATTATGATTTAGTGTTGTGTACACATTTGAGTCTGTTGACTCACCCCGTTGAGGGACCATGTTTGGTGATGAGCGATGAATGGATCGGGACAGCGAGAACTTGTGGTGGCCATGCTCAACATGAAGTTTTTATTTTTATGGACTATTAATTTTTAAGTACTCGAATTATTTGGATTTACTTGATGTAATAAGGCCATAAGAGCCATAGCGCACTATTTTATTTCTGTTTTTATTTATTATGTTACTGAAATTTTTATTAAGTTAAAGATTAAGTAATTTACTTTAAATGTATTCTATATGTTTTATCACCTAAAATTTAAAAGGGTTTTCATTATAAAACAATTTTGTTTTCTACTCGAGCCCAACCCAAAACAATATTTCTTTCAAAACACACTATTTTCCCAAAGTAACAAAAGAACTTTGAACCGGTTTACTTGAGGAACATACGTGATCCGGCCCGGGCTCGTGGGTAGGTGTGGGGTGTTTGATTTTATATCGAGCCCGCTTTAAAACTCTCGGCCTGTGGGCTAAGGCCCAAAACGTTTTCCAAATGAGCCCAAATGAGTTTTATGAAAAGTATTTCTAAAGTTAAGCGAGTTTTTACGGCATGGCACCTAAGTCTCCGACCCATGATCCACGTGTAAGTACCCTTAACCATCCGTGTGATTATGTGAATTATGGAAGGGTAGAAATGGAATGGAACGTAGAATAGCATGATAGGAACTTGAACCCTAGAACTAGTCTACTCAAACACAAACACATAAGACTTAATTCCATTAAACAAACCTATGGCTAAGTCACCGAGTTAGGGTGTGGTAAGCCCTGTGCACATGTCTAGGATTGGATCGGAAGAGCCTCGGTATTTAAGCGATCCCTAGTGACTCACCTCCTCTTCGTAGGAATCCCTGCAGTGCGTAGTAGCCGGTTCACCCTAACCTGAGAGGGCTCAGTGGGTGTGGCAACCTCTGTGCGTATGTCTAGGAATGGTTTCGATGGGAGCTTGGTATTTAAGCAGTCCGCGTGACTCACCTCCTCTCCACTCGAATCCTACCTGGTGCGTAGCTTTGGTTCACCCTAACCAAGAGGACGGTCACCCAAGGCTAAACACAATAACTAAAACACGAAAGGAACTAGCCGTGTTTATATAAAAACAACAAAACCCTAGTTTTAAAAAAAAACTCTTGAAACTTTCTTTTAAATTTGTGAAAACCATCTATACAAAATTTTTCGAAAAATTTCCGATTTATGAAATTACAAAAATGCCCCTAGTGGTAAAATTACCAAAATACCCTTGGTTTATAAAATGTCCAACTACCCAACAATTTTACCAAAATTCCATTATTTTATAAACACTCAAAAACCCTAATTCGCAAAATATCAAAATACCTTGATTTTGAAAAATTACAAAATTGCCCCTAACTTACAAAAAATTACCAAAATGACCCTGATTTCCAAAAAAAATTTTTTGCAACATTACCGTTTTGGAAAGATCAATTCTCAAAAAGAACCCTCAAAGTTTTGCAACTTTTGAAATATCCCTGATTTGTTAAATTTTACAAATTTACCCTAGTTTATTACCAAAATACCCCCGAGATTCAAAATTACCGAAATACCCTCGAATTTCAAATCTTCCAAAATACCCCGGGAATTTAAAAAAATTCCAAAATACTTTATGACAGAATCATCAAGGAACTTTTCTTATGAAAAATTACGAAAATACCCCTGTAGGATAAAATTACAAAAATACCCCTGGGTAGTAGAGAAACAATAACAATGAAAACTACAACGTTTCTCTGAATGAACGAAAGTTCATAATTGGTTGATGGATGTATGAATGAATGAAAAGACTGTGTGCATGTGTGAATACGAAAGAACCACTCCTAAAACTCTTCCATAAAATTTCTTCGCGGGTAATCAAGTGAAACAAAGACTAATTCATAAAACTTCTTAATCAGATCTCGACGTTAGAAATGAGCTCTAGAGGACGTGGTCGTCATGGATGAGGTAGAGGAAGGATGACTGTGTCAGAACCCGTTAGATAGGGTCAAGGGTCTGACAATGAGATACCACCGCCACCACCACCCCCAGCTGTTGGTGTTGAGCAGCAAGCTCAGACGGGGATGATCTTTGTGTCGCAGTCGTCTTTCGCGAGTTTTGGAATTGGTGGCTGGTGTAGGAGTAAATTTGGGAAATCAAAAGTCTATGCCTGAACAGCTCCGAGCTAATGGAGCCGAAATGTTTCGTGGAGTATCGGGTGTGGCACCCAGTACAACTGAGTACTGGTTGAAAGCAACTGAGCGCATCATGGATGAGCTTGACCTGACCCCTGAGGAGAAGTTAAAAGAAATGGTGGCACTATTACGCGATGAAGCGTATCAATGGTGGTTAACTGTTCGAGATGGTGCCATAGCGGAGGATCTGACCTGGGACTATGTTAAGGAAGCGTATCAAAAGAAGTATGTTGGAACCAGGTATACGGATGAGCAAAGGAAGGCATTTCTGGGGCTGGTTCAAGGGAACAAGTCCGTGGCGAAATATGAGGCTGAATTCCTGAGGTTGAGCCGGTATGCCCGAGGATTAGTGGCAACTGAGTATGAGCGTTGTGTTCGTTTGGAGGACGGCCTAAGGGATGATCTAAGATTGTTGATAGCACCACACTAGGAGCGGGAATTTTCTGCGTTAGTGGAAAAGGCTAAAGTGGATGAAGGGATCAAGGATTCTACCAGGCAGACTATGGACCGAAATAGGCCCAAAAGAGGTTTTGGATCGTCTGGAAAGGTTCATAAGAGGCCTAGAGTTGATGGGCCATGAGGTCAGCAAGGTGGTTCAGGAGGGCAGTATCGTCCTTGTGATTTGTGTGGAAAGAAGCACCTAGGAGAGTGCTGGAAGAAAACAGGAGGATGTTTTAGGTGTGGGTCCAAGGACCATGTGATCAAGGATTGTCCTAAGGCATTAGATGAAAGTCGACCAGTAGCTCAGAATGTTAGTCAGGCTGGTAGAGGAGGACAACAACCTCAACGAGGTCGTGGTTCGAGTAACAGAGGTCATGGTACTGGCAGAGGCCGTGGAACACAGGGCAGAGGTACTGCTAATGCTGAGGCAAGGCAACCGGGTTTGGTTTATGCGCTTCGCCGGAAGGAAGATGGAGACGCGCCGGATGTTATAACTGCTACGTTCTTTATTTATGGCAAGCCTTATTATGCCTTAATTGATGTGGGCTCGACCCATTCTTATGTTGCATGTAGTGTAGTGGAAACACTAGGCTTAGATTCTGAACTTTCTGATAGGCAGATGACTGTAGTAAGCCCATTAGGCCAAACTGTAGTGGTGGATAAGATCTTTCAGAATGTACCCCTATAGATTCAGGGAGTGAACTTTCGGGCTGACTTAATGGAACTACCTTTTGGGGAGTTTGAACTTATACTTGGAATGGACTGGCTAGTAGAGCACCGAGCCGTATTGGATTGTGCGGCTAAACGAATGGAACTAAGGACTCCGAAGGATGAAGTAGTAGTAATGATCGGAGAAAGAAGAAACTACCGTCCCCCACGTAGTTTTGCGTTGACGGTGGTGAGAAAATGGTTAGGAAAGGGTGCAAGGCGTTCTTAGCCTTCGTAAGTGCGTTGGGTGGAAAAAAGAAGGTGTTAGTGGAGTTAGAACGGTAAGGGACTTTGAAGATGTGTTTCGGAGGAATTACTGTGAATACCCCAGATAGGGAGGTGGAATTTGGAATAGACTTGCTACTGAGAAACGACTCCGTGTCAATTGCCCCGCATCGAATGGCACCAAAGGAGTTGGTTGAGCTCAAGGCTCAAATCCAAGAATTGCTGGATCGTGGGTTCATTCGACCTAGTGTGTCTCCATGGGGAGCACCGGTCCTGTTTGTAAAGAAGAAGGACGGAACTATGCAGATGTGCATAGATTACCGTCAGTTGAATAAGCTAACCATTAAGAACAAGTATCCTTTGCCAAGGATCGATGACTTGTTCGATCAGCTGAAGGGGGCCGCAGTATTCTCGAAGATAGACTTAAGGTCGGGATATCATCAGTTGAAGGTGAAGGAGGCAGATATCCATAAGACCGCTTTTAGGACACGATACGGCCATTTTGAGTTTGTAGTAATGCCGTTTGGGTTGACAAATGCTCCAGCCGTGTTCATGGATATGATGAACCGAGTTTTCCAACCCTACTTGGATAGGTTCGTCGTTGTATTCATCGACGATATTTTGGTGTACTCCAAGTCTGAAAAGGAGCATGATGAACACCTACGGGTTGTGCTGCAAGTGTTAAGGGAGAGGAAGCTCTATGCCAAATTCAGCAAGTGTGAATTTTGGCTTAAGGAGGTGGCATTCTTAGAGCATGTGGTATCTGCAGAAGGAATAAGAGTGGACCCTAGAAAGATCGAAGCAGTGTTGGATTGGAAACCACCTAGGTCCGTGGCTGAGATCCGAAGTTTCTTAGATTTGGCAGGCTATTACAGAAGGTTTGTGGAAGGGTTCTCGTTAATAGCCGTGCCTTTGACAAGGTTGCTAAGGAAGGAAGAACCCTTTGAATGGACAGATAAGCAACAGAAGAGCTTTGAAAAGCTTAAGGAGGTGTTGACGGAGGCTCTAGTGTTAATTCAGCTGGAGGCAGGAAAGGATTTTGTGATGTACTGTGACGCTTCGCATACGGGATTAGGATGTGTTCTAATGCAAGATGGAAAAGTGGTCGCGTATGCATCTCGGCAACTAAGGCCTCATGAGGTTAACTACCCAACTCATGACTTGGAATTGGCAGCGGTGGTTTTCGCCCTTAAGGTGTGGAGGCACTATCTTTATGGAGACAGGTCAGTGATCTACACAGACCACAAGAGCCTTAAGTATCTGTTGACTCAGAAGGAGTTGAACTTGAGGCAGCGAAGGTAGGTGGAGTTATTGAAGGATTATGATTGCTCGATAGAGTACCACCTGGGCAAGGCAAATGTAGTGGCTGATGCCCTAAGTCGCAAGTTTGTGTCAGATTTAAGGGCTATGTTCGCTCACTTAAGTTTATATGATGATGGAAGCCTGTTGGCAGAATTACAAGTCAAGCCCACATGGCTGAATGAGGTGAAAAGGGGACAGTTGGCTGATAAAGACCTAAGTGCTAGAGATTTACAGCAAAGTACAAAGACGGAGAATTAAAGGACTATGGCGTTAATGATGAAGGAGTATTGTGCTACAAGGGAAAAGTCTGTATGCCAAGAGACGAGGAGTTAAGACAAAGGATTCTTCGGGAGGCGCATAGTAGCCCTTATGCTATGCATCCGGAGGCATTGTCAGTATAGAGATCTAAGGGAACAATTTTGGTGGTCCGATCTTAAGCGGGAATTTACCGAGTTCGTGGGGAAATGCCTGACGTGTCAGCAAGTTAAGGCTGAACACCAAGCTCCATCGGGATTGCTTCAACCAATTGAAATTCCGCAGTGGAAGTGGGAGAGAATTACCATGGACTTTGTTAGTGGGCTTCCCCTTACGCCTACTAAGAAGGACTCGGTATGGGTGATAGTGGACCGTTTGACCAAGTCCGTGCACTTTATTCCGGTAAGAGTTGACTATTCTCTTCAGAAGTTGGCCAAGTTATATGTGGCGGAAATTGTGAGGTTACATGGGGTACCGGTATCGATCATCTCCGATAGAGACCCTAGGTTTACGTCTCGATTTTGGAGGGCACTTCATCAAGCTATAGGCACTAAGTTAGACTTCACTACGGCTTTTCATCCACAATCAGACGGGCAGTCTGAACGGGTTATACAAGTGTTGGAGGATATGTTGAGAGGCTGTGTGATGGATTTTCGAGGAAGTTGGGAAGATTACTTGCCTTTAGCTGAGTTTGCCTACAACAACAGCTATTAGGCTAGCATTCGGATGGCACCATATGAAGTATTGTATGGTCGGAAGTGTCGAACTCCTACTTGTTGGACTGAGTTAGGAGAACGTCGAGTTTTGGGTCCAGAGTTAGTGGCTGAAACTGAAGAGAAGGTGGAGATAATCTGAGCACGGTTAAAGGAAGCCTCTAATAGGCAGAAGTCGTACGCAGACCTCAAGCGGAAGGAAATAGAGTTTGAAGTGGGAGACCAAGTGTTTCTGAAGGTCTCGCCTTGGAAGAAGGTAATGAGGTTTGGTCGCAAATGGAAGTTAAGCCCAAGGTTTATAGGGCCCTATCGAGTACTGAAGCGAGTTGGACCAGTGGCATACCAGTTAGAGTTGCCACCAGAGTTGCAACAGATGCACGACGTATTCCATGTATCCATGCTACGTCGCTACCGATCGGATCCATCTCATGTGGTACCAGTTGAAGAAGTAGGGCTAAGGCCAGACTTATCCTACGAGGAAGAGCCGATTCAGATATTGGAACGTGATGTGAAAGTGCTGCAAAGGAAGTCGGTTCCCCTAGTCAAAGTATTATGGCGCAACCATGGATCGGAGGAAGCTTCGTGGAGCCAGAAGAAACAATGCGACAGCAATACCCTCAATTATTTTAGTTAAGAAATTGCGAATAAATTTTTGACATTTTTGGAAACCTAGAAATGCATGGAAATGATTTAGAAATGAACATTTTTGGAAACCCGGAAATGATTTGGAAATGATTCAAAACTGGAAAGTGAACATTTTTGGAAACTTGGAAAGGTAAGGAAATGTCAAGTTTAAAGAGGCAAACAAAAATTTTTGGAAACTTAGAAATGACTTAGAAATGTCGAGTTTTAAAGTTTAAAAGAGGAAATTAAGGCAAGGTGGCCTTAAGAGAAAAAGTATGTGAAATTTGACACGCAAATAGGCTTGGAAAAGTGGCCTAGAGATGCCACTTAGGGCCTCTGGAAATGGCGCTACATGCAAGGGGATTGGGCCTGAATTCGAGTCACAGGGAAAGCAAATAAAAGAAATTTTATTTTCCTTCTAGAAGAAGTGAGGTGGACAGCACAAGGTGTTTAAAAAGAAGAGTTTTATTCTCTTTAAATTTCGACTAATAAGGATAAATAATGGATTTTTATTTTAGATTATTTTTCAAGGAGATAATAAAGGATTATTCTTTAATTATTTTAAATTAAGGAGATAAAGTTATCAAATAAAAGAGTGATGACCAAGAAAGGGGTTCTTGACCTAGTAAATTCGGCAATAGGAGGAAAAGTGAGGCATTTTACATTTTTTTTTTTCTCTCCAAGCAAGCCTCTGCCGAAATTCTCTTGTCATCTTCCCCAAATTCTTTTCTCACAAAATCACAAGTTTCCTCTCATCCTTTATTCTTTCTTCTTCTTCTTTTCTTTCCAATCCATCGAAGTTTAAAACCTAAAGAAAACCCTAGCCAATTATTCAAGGAAACTGAAATTTGGTGATACACATCTAAGCCATAGCCGAATATTTTCGTAGATCAAAGGGGTGTTGCCGATTTCCATATAAAAGGGTAAGGATCTATTATGATTATTTTCTTTCTTCTTTAGAAACAAAAAGGCAAGGTTTTAATGACATATTCATGTTGGTCGAAACTTTGAAGGAAAACTTCAGGATTTTGTGACTGTCGACTACAAGGAGGAAGGTTTCGGGATTTCTAAGATTCAAGGTAAGAAACTATAAGATTTGGCCAAAGGCCATTCATTATGTTTAATGTTAGATTAAACTCTAACATGTGTCTATAGGGTTTTCGACAACAGTAAGGAAGCAAGGATTCAATTCGGGACTTGATTCTTAAGTCAATCGGCAACAAGGTATGTTTTAGTATACTAATCCTATTAGGATTTGGATTTATGGCCGAATGGCTTTTTATTAAATTAGTAAGTGATTAATCAAATGTAGGGGTTAAGGATCTAAGCAATAGATCAGATTACGAGATCTCAAGGAATTTGCTAAGTGAATCAGGTGTGTACCCCACCCTAATTCTTAATAAGTTTTATGGCTATGTCTAATTAAAATATGTGATATTAAGAATAAGAAAGTGGCTAAGGTACCATGTTATGGTACTAAGTACTCAGGTACGTTTCCTACTCCTACTAGGAATATGAAATATGTTATTTGTAACATGATGGCATATTAATGCATATTATGTTATTTGTAACATGATGGCATATTAATGCATATTACAAAATGGGGCATATGGGTTATTGAAAGGGGAAGTGAATGTGGTGACCTAAGACCACGAACACGGTGACCTAAGACCGTGGTATCTGAATATGGTAACCTAAGACCACAGTAATCTAAATGCGGTGACCTAAGACCACGATATCTAAATGTGGTGACCTAAGACCACAAATGCGGTGACCTAAGACCGCGATATGGAGTGTAGCGAAAGGAGGGTCGACTTAGTAGTCCCCACGGCGCATGAGGTTGGTGCGGGGAGTGTAGCGGATGGCTTGTTAGGTTTGGGTTTGGGAATGCATCATAATTTGTATGCTATGATATGAATGTGTAATATTTGTTATGCCCGATTCTATTATGATTTAGTGTTGTGTACACATTGAGTCCGTTGACTCACCCCGTTGAGGACCATGTTTCGTGGTGATGAGCAAGAATGGACCGGGACGCGAGAACTTGTGGTGGCCATGCTCAACATGAAGTTTTTATTTTTATGGACTATTAATTTTTAAGTATCTCGAATTATTTGGATTTACTTGATGTAATAAGGCCATAAGGCCATAGTGCACTATTTTATTTCTGTTTTTATTTATTATGTTATGAAATTTTTATTAAGTTAAAGATTAAGTAATTTACTTTAAATGTATTCTATATGTTTTATCACCTAAAATTTAAAAGGGTTTTCATTATAAAACGATTTTGTTTTCTACTCGAGCCCAACCCAAAACAATATTTCTTTCAAAACACACTATTTTCCCAAAGTAACAAAAGAATTTTGAACCGGTTTACTTGAGGAACATACCAGATCCGGTCCAGGCTCGTGGGCCGGGTGTGGGGTGTTTCACTTACTCCATTTTTTTAATTTTTCCTTGTAGGGCCAACTTGCGAGACGTGTCAGGTAGATCGTCGAAAAGCTCACACTATCCCAGTATTAACATTGTAGTCTTTCTATCATTTAAAAAAACTCGGTTTTGTGGCATGTATATAGGCAATTCAGTTTTGGCCAATTTTGAATGCTGGTACTTTGGTTCTTGATTGTGTGCTTATTCTTGAATCATGGTTGATTATGATTTGGAAATGCTTGATGAGTGGTTGATTATTAGATATATATAATATAAGATTAGTTGTTAGCTTGAGATTTATATGGTGAACATTGATAAGTGTATGACATGTCTTAAGTTTGTTTTAAAAGTAAGTTTTGGTATGTTTATCATGGCAAGAATGTACCATTTCATTTTAAGATACAATATTTGAATGAATCATTGAAAAAATCATGTTGGTTTTATAAATGTTGAATGTTTTGGTAATGATTTATGATTTGTTTGTGATGGTGCCAAAATGGCATATTGCTTAGATATTTTAGGTTGTTTTGTATCATGATTTGGATTGAACTCTTGAAGTGTTTAGGCAAGATTTGATGTATACAATCATGTGTTTGGTAACGCTTAAGGGTTGGATTGTATGAGTTGCAAAAGTGGCCATTTTTTATGTCACACGGTTTGACACACGGCCGTGTGTCATACAAGGTTGATTGACACTGCCATGTGCCACTGGTAATTTAGATGCAAGATTGTTGACACGGTCTTAGTCTCTCACACGTCCTAGGCACACAACTGTGTGAATGTTTGCAATTAGGTCCACACGGTCTGGCCACATGGCCGTGTGACCCCTATTTTACATTTTTACCTCACTTTTATGTAAAGTTTCAAATTAGTCCATACTTAGTTCTGAATTTTTTTTAGAGCTTTCGTAAGCTCGATTAATACTCGAATTAATTATAACCATGATGCTTGAGTGTGTATGATATCAATGATTATTTGAAGGATTTGTTTAATTTATAATTGGACTAAAATTTTGAAAATGTTTCAAACTAGTACTAGTTAACTTCTGGATGACATTGGAGCGTACATAAGCCTGTATATGATATGAGAAATGAAGTATTTGTTAATTATAAATTGAACTGACTATGATTGGATGATTTTTGTTTAATTTGAGTAATAATTATGCATTTATGAAGTATTCTACGTTTCTTTAAGGTAATAAATATGAATTGAATGTGTTCTATTCCGATTATGACTGTAGCATTCCGTAACTCGGTCCAACGACCAGACCAGATTATGGGTTTTTCAAAAAATATGTTACACTTTTTTGAAAAAGATCTAGATAGGAAGGTTTGTAGGAATTTGTTGTGAGAGATGTTAAATGTGGAGGGTGGGAACACAATTGCATGTTTATTGTTATGGTTATGCAATGGGGAGGACTTCTTTAATGGCCATTACTCAAGGTACAAATTTGAAGTGGATGGGGAGGTTGAATTTGGTGTCAAATGTTCTTATTGCTACATTGAAGTAAAGTTGATAAAACTTACTGTTGTGAAAGAATAAAGAAATGTTTAGGGTTTGATTGTAATGAAGTTTTAATTTTTGTTTTATTTAGATTATGAAGTTTAAACGTTGAAATATAATGATTAGAAGATTATTAAAAAATTTTATATGAATTAATAAATTTCAGGATTAAATTTAAGTATTTGCTTATATTAAGCATTTATACAATAATGCATAAGTGATATGTTTTCTAATATATTTTAAAATTAAATATATAACTGGAAAGAAGTATAATTTTGTAAGGGAAATGAACACGATGAAATGAAAAAAAAAAAAAAGAAAAGCAAATTTAATTGGAAAGTTGAAGTATATGTAGTTAGAAATTGGAGAAATTGGAATGTTCGAAAAAAATCTTAACGACATTAACTATATATTTAAAAATAAACACTAAAAATTAATAAAAATAAATAAATTAAAAATTTAAAGCATAATATTGATTACGTAAGCAGACAATTATGTTTGATTAAAAAATAAGTTAAAAATATATATTTTTAATTTAATTTGTACATATTCAATGTGTATCATTATTTATTGTAAATTTGAAGAGTTCACACCCCTATATAAATAATAATTTTTTTGTAATTATTGAAGGTTGGTGTGAGTTAATGTAATATGTCAAACTTAACACATTTATTTGTTATAGTTAGAAAAGGTCATGTTTTTCATTATGGATAATGAGTCGTCTAAGGAAAGAATATATATGGATTAGAGAGGAATCAAACTTGGTACAAACAATTATGTTTGCTAACGTGTGTTACCAATATAACAATATATTAATTTTGATTAATGGTTACTAAATAATTTTTAAAAGTAATTTCCCCACACTAAACACATCAATGAGAAGTCGAAAAGAATCAATCTCATCTATGAAACAGGACTTTGTGATAAGGGTGTTGTTTAAAGTTTTCCTTCCTTATAGAAGAAAAATTATTACAGCCTCTTCCGCCAAAAAATCCTTCCTTTTTAAAGTTTTTTTTTTCTAAGAGGGAGTTGTATAAACATAATCGTGTTTACAAAAGGGAAAAAAATGAAATAATCACGAGCATCTGAACAACAATTTTCTAGATTACTATCATTGCCCGAAGGCATCCTTGCGGAGATTTGCTATCATTGTGTTGCAAAGGATGGAAATGGATTTGATAGTCTACTACTGAGGTTGGTTTATGAGTCCTTAGAAGTTTACTCCTTTTTTTGTCTTAATAAGTTTAGATGTTGGATTTTTGTCTTACTTGATTTTCTATGTTTTGAATGGGGATTATAGATAAAGAAGTTCTTTTTATCAATTGTTTCCCTCTTCAGTTTAGAAGACGTTATAGGTCTAGGGTTGTAGAAATGAAGGAGTTCTTTGACTTCGTAGTAGAAATGTGACTTCCTTTTTTTGTTGATTCTTACTAGACCTATCTTTGTTATTTGAACCGTTGCAATGTTGTTACAGTTGCTGAGCATTGAGGAAGACCTTGAAGGGGAAAATGTAATGAAGGTTGTCAATGTGTATTAAGGAATGATTCCTGTTGTAAGTAATGAACCATTAGTAGTTAGTTTGTTAAGAAATGGTTAGTTGTTAGTTATTAAGTAGTCCTTTAGTTATTAAGTAGTCCTTTAGCTCAGACTTTTGTTCCTTTCTGTTAATGAAAAAGCTATTCATGATACTCTATAGTCATTCTATTTCTCTTCATGGTATTTGAGCCAAGGTTTTCTTGTTGATTTATTTAATCACCATGGTGACTAAGGAGGTTGAAGAGAGTCTGAATCATTTCTCCAATACTGGTGGCGAACACGTAAGCTTTCCTTCTTCAAATCCAGGTTCAATCACTTCTGTGTTAACAAACAACTTCAGCAATTCCCTAAACATGATACTGTCAAGCTTGGTGAGAGTAATTTTCTTTTATAGAAGCATCAAGTTATGCTGATTCTTGAAGGTTATGATGTGTAAGGTTTCGTTCCGGGTACTGTTAGTGTTCCAGCACAGTTTGTTGTGGATAGAGAAGGGAAATTAATCAAGAATTCTGGTTATGTTCTACATGTCCAACAAGACAAACTATTGGCTTATTAGTTGTTTTCAACTGTTGGTGATGAGATCTTGGTCTGTCTTACCAGTGCTCGTACTAGCTATGATGTATGGACAGCCATTGAAAAAAAGTTTGTAACTAAGTCTACTGTTAAACTCTCCAGTATGCGACATGCGTTGTATTCTCTGAAGAAGGGTCACTTATCTATTAAAGAATATTTGTCTAAGATCAAGTCAATGAATGATATGTTGATTGCAATAGGGAGTTCAATTTCTGAACAAGAACAGGTTACTATAGTTCTTGCAGGCCTTCCGGTCGAATATGAGTCAGTGCAGGTAGTGGCTTCAGCTACTTATGTGTCCCTTGATCTATTGACAGAGCTGCTTCTTGATTGCGAAGCAAGACAACGTGAGTTCTTAACTAGTGTTCCAGTACAGGCAAACTTGGCTAGTAAACAAGTTCATGAAGGTGGTGATCAGAAAAAAAGGTCTGACAAAGATTATCAACGGAGTAAACAATCATATAGAGGTGGTTTTCAATGAAATAGAGGTTGAAGAAAATTATTTTAATATTATTTTATGTGTTATAGCATGATTATAAGGATGCATGAAAATTTTGGTGCTTTAATTTTAACGATTGTATGCTTAATTTCGAAAAAAGACTAAATAGCATAAAGTGCGAAAGTTTCATTTTACAAGCTAGAGGTGTCTCATAGCTATGGAATATTAAATTGGAGGTCCTTAATGTGCAATTAGGTCAATGAGAGGGTGTTGGCCAGCCATAGGGACAAAGGGGACAAGAGCATTAAATTGGTCAAAAATTTGGTGATATTAGGTGACTAAATGAATAAAATAAGACTAAATAAAGAAGATGTCATCTTTTACTATTCCTCTTTCTTCTTCCACCGAAAATTGAAGTGAATATAGAGGTTTTTGGAGCTCAAACTTTCAGCCAAGCTATTCTCTTGCAAGTAAGTGATCTTATAGGTCTTTCTTGATAATTTTTGTACTTTTGAAACCCCTAAAGCTTAAGCTAGCAAATGAGGGGACTATTTTGCAAAATGGTTGAAAGTTTAGGGATTTTCCATGTGAGTGCTTGTGTTGTTTGCTCACTTTTTAGGGAAGAAAATGAATTATGGTTGTTAGATAAACAACTTAAAGTTGTGATTATAAAAATGTGAATTGTTCTTACATAGTATGTAATGTTTTTGATTGATTAGCATATGGTATGATGCTTATTATTTACATGTGGACTTACTAAGCTTAAAGCTTTGTAACACCCCTTACCCGGGTTTTACGCCAGAACCGGGCCCGAGGCGTTACCGTAATTAAAACTACTTGATCGCCACTTAGGCTCAACGTGACTACTCTCTTAAGTCACCTCTATAACCTCATTCTCGACTTATGAGGCCTCACTCATACACATGAGGGCTCTTGAGACTATTCCAGAACTTTTTCGAATCTTAAAATTTTTCTCGTTTATACACGACTCACACGCCCGTGTAAGATAAGACACGCACGTGCTCTCCAACCGTGGTGAACACTGACTTCACTTACATGGCCTAGTGGCTAGCTCGTGGCCAAATCTAACTTAAAATTTCAACATGCAGGGGACACACGGCCAAGTCACACGCCCATGGGCTGACCATTTGTCACACATGGCCTAGGCACATGCCTGTGTGTCTACCCACATGGACAAGAACAAAGCTATTTGCTAAGCCCTTCTCACCCTTATAGCATACACAACATGCACTCATTCAACACATCCATAATCAACTCAAATGAAATCACAATCTCACATGGATAACTACATCTTTTCATATAATATAACAGCCAACAACTATGGCATTATACAAAATAGATTATCCAACTATGAGCTAACCCATCCTAGCCATTTACAACAAAATTCACTAACTTATCTAGCCTCTATACATGCCATATACAAAACATTGTGTCTCATGTACCAGAGTGTGCTGATAATGTGGACGATCTTTCAATTGATCCTCGTATCTCGATTCAACACTTTTATTCTATAAGAAAAGGGAAAAGAAAGGGAGTAAGCTTTGAACTTAGTAAGTTTACACATAAACAATTAAGCATCATAGAATAAGCTAAACAACAATTAGCATTATCTAACGTATAATGTAAAACTATGCTTATAATGTACAACTATGCTTACTCTTTCTATCTCTTACCACATTTCCAACACCTCATGAGTCACATACTCATAACCATTGAAATGCACCCCTACATTCAATATCACATTTACACAATATACAACACAACATCATTTCTAGATAATTCATCCACATAGCTAATTAACTCAATAATACAACCACACAGCTAATTTCTCGGTAGTTTCGCATTTAGCCCACCACAATAAATTAATAAGGTAGTATCGCACTTAGAATACCACAAAGGTAATCATAGTGGTTTCGCACATAGCCCACTAGACGATATACCTAACGATAGCATCGCACATAGCCAGCTCATCGTCAATATGCATTAGGATGGTATTGCACTTAGCCCACCATTTAGCATTCTCAATACACATTCACATATCTACTTACTTTACCATACATCCATTCAAAAATTCTACCACATTCATCCTACATAGGCTCTCAATCATTCTCAATCATGCTACACACTAGCTAGCATTAACAAATTGTAAGTATGAATGCTTTATTTATGCACAGACTTACCTCGATACTCAAAAGTATTGAGATATGCAATTTAGTCCACCACCTTGCTCTTGCCTCGGTTTAGATCCGGACTTTTTCTTTATTGATCTATAATGAATAAATCATCTTATTCAATACACACATTGACTAAATTGACACTTATCTCATATTTTGGAAAAATTACTCTTTTGCCCCTAATTTTTCTCATAATTACACTTTTACCCCAAGGCTCGTAGAGTGATTTTTATTCAACTTTATAGCCTTTCATGCTTAGCTGAATCACTTACTAAACTAAAGCTATCATCAATTCTCACTAAATTACACATGTATGACTAAACTCAAGACTTTTACAAACTAGTCCTTACATGCATTTTCATGGAAAATCACTTAGCAAAAGATGTTTCTACGACATCAAGCTTTCATATTCTTCCATAAAACATCAAAATACATGCATGTCATACATGGGTACATTTTTGAACATCCATCATAGCTCATCAAATAGCTAAAAATAACTTACTCATGCCACTAGGACTTCAAAAATACGAAGAATATCAAAAACGGGGATTGGATGCACTTACTAGCAAGCTTGAAAATTTTGAAGAACCCTAACAATGGCTCTCTCAATTTTCGACAGCCTTGGAGAAGAAGATGAATGAATTTTGTCATCTTTTCTCCCATTTTAATCATTTAATTGCCAAATGACCAAAATACCCTTTTTGATAAACTTCCTATTTTAACTTATCCATGCCCAATTTTGTCCAAAAATTAAAAAATTGGGAAATTGCTATTTAAAGACCTTTAATATATATTCTAAAGCCATTTCACACAAGCAGCTTCTAGAATCTCACATTTTGCAACTTTTGCAATTAGTCTTTTTGGACAATTCAACCGCAATTTCACAAAATTGCTTCATGAAACTTTCACACTAGCATGCATACATGGCATAAACCTCAAAAACTCATTCATAACCCTCGGATTGGCGGTCTCGCACCACTATTCCGACTAGGCCCTAAACCGGGATGTTACAACTCTCCCCCCTTTAGAGATTTTCACCCCCAAAAATCTTACTAGTAAAAAGGTTTGGATGATGCTCTCTCATAACTTCTTCCGTTTCCCACGTAGCCTCTTCCATACTGTGTTTCTGCGGCAACACTTTCACTAGTGCTATGCTCTTATTTCTCAACTATTTCACTTCTCGAGCCAAGATCTTAATCGGCACCTCTTTATAAGACATATCCGGTCTTATCTCAATTTCCGTTGAAGGAATCACATGTGAAGGATCGGAGCGATACCGTCACAACATCGACACATGAAACACATTATGAATCTTTTCCAACTCTACCGGTAAAGCCAACCGGTACGCTACAGGCCCAACTTTGTCTGTAATCTCATACGGCCCTATGAATCTTGGACTCAATTTCCCTTTTCGTCCAAATCTCATAATCTTCTTCCATGGGGACACTTTCAAAAACACTTTGTTACCCACCTCAAACTCAATCTCTTTTCTTTTCAAATCCGCGTACGACTTCTGTCGATCCGAAGCAGCTTTCAGACTATTACGGATTACTCTCACTTTCTCTTCCATTTCTTTTACCAGATCAACTCCATCAATCCATTTCTCACTAAGCTCGGTCCAATACAAAGGAGTCTGACTAGTAACTGTTGTTGTAAGCAAATTTGACCAAAGGTAGATATCTCTCCCAACTACCTACGAATTCTAACACACAGTATCGAAGCATATCTTCAAGAATTTGAATTACTCTTTTAGACTGACCATCAGTTTGTGGATGGAACGCAGTACTGAAATTTAATCTCATACCCATGGCCTCTTGTAACTTCTTCCAAAACCTCGAAGTAAATCTCGGATCTCTAACGATATAATAGACATAGGCATACCGTGCAATCTCACTATCTCTTCAACATACAACTCAGCTAGCTTATCCAGTGAATAATCAACACGTACTGGAATAAAGTGAGCTGACTTCATTAATCTATCCACAACAACCCACACAACATCTCTCTTTTTTAGAGTCATCGGTAACCCCGACACAAAATCCATGGTAACTCGATCCCACTTCCATTCGGGAACCATAATTGATTGAAGCAATCCCGAAAACACTTGGTGCTTAGCTTTCACCTGTTGACAAATCAGACACTTTGCCACGAACTCTGAAATGTCTCTTTTCATACCCGGTCACTAATACAACTTCCTCAAGTCATTGTACATTTTCGTACTGCCCAGATTTACTGAAAAACATCCATTGTGGGCCTCATACAAAACCTTTCGGATTAACTCTTCATCTCTCGATACACAAATTCTATCATGGTATAGCAAACAACCATTCGAGCCCACTCAAAAATCAGAATCACTTTCAGATCCGCACTTAGCTCCCTTAGCTTGCATCTCACTGTCATTTCTCTGAGCCTCACATATATGTTGAACAAATAGTGGCTTAGCTCTCAACTCTGCCAAAATAGCACCGCCATCAGACAATGCTAAACTCGTGCTCATAACTCTTAGAGCATACAATGATTTCCTACTCAGGGCATCCGCAACTACATTCACTTTTCTCGGGTGGTAATCAATGACTAATTCATAGTCTTCCAATAACTCAAGCGATCGCCTCTGTCTCAAATTCAAATTCTTCTGATCCATCAAACATCTCAAACTCTTGTGATTCGTAAAGATTCGGCACTTCTCACCATATAAGTAATGTCGCCAAATCTTTAATGCAAAGAAAGTCGCAGCCAACTCCAAATCATGAGTCAGATAATTCTTCTCATGTGGTTTTCGCTGTCTTGAGGTGTAAGCGACTACTTTACCCTCTTGCATCAATACGCAACCGAGACCATTAAACGACGCATCACTATAAACCACAAACTCTTTTCTCGATTCTAGTTGAACCAAAACCGGTGCCTCAGTCAACATTGTTTTCAGTCTCTCAAAACTCTGTTGACATGTCTCGGTCTATTCAAACTTGACATCTTTGTGCAATAGTTTCGTCATCGGGGTAGCAATCACAGAGAACCGCTTTACAAAACGTCTATAATATCCCGTTAATCCCAAGAAACTTTTGATTTTCGACACGTTCCTCGGTTGTTTCCAATCCACAATAGCTGAAATCTTACTTGGGTCAACTTGACATCATCACCCGACACAATGTGTCCTAGGAATCCGACCTCTCGTAGCCAAAACTCAATCTTGCTAAACTTAGCATACAATTGCTTATCTCTCAAACTTTGCAACGGATCGTTGTTTTATGTGATGTCAAAGTCTTAAAATTTATATAAAGAATGATTGAACCTGGAAACTAACTATGACAATGATTTGAGGCAAGCACACCTATCGAACAATAGTATAGTTAAGGCAAGACCGGATTATCGAACCCAAAGGAACCAAAAGTACTAATACTAACTTTCTTTTTATTATTTAGCCTAAGAATTAAATGATTTTTTATCTAATCTAAAATTAACTAACAACTAAACTAAAGACTCTGAGACAAAGAAGAATGAAATTGGTAAAATAACTTTGAGGAAAACCAATTGATTAAGACGATACCTAAGGAAGAATCCGCCTAGACTTCACTTGTTATCTAACTCTGAACCAGACAATTTATTCATTTGACTTGATCCGTAAGATTTCCTAAGTTATATTAATCCCTCTCTCGAGGTGACTGACGTCTAACCCTAGGTTGATTAATTGAAATCTCTTTCTAATTCAAACTCCTAGAATTGCATTAACTCAATCTATGGACTCCCATATTAGGTTTCACCCTAATTCTCCAAAATCTCGTCACCCTATCTCTAGGCGTGAGATCAACTCCGCTGAATTATGCTAGATCTACTCTTAGGCAGGGACTTTTGCTCCTCCACCTAAGCATATCATACTTGAATTAATATCCCGAAAATATCAACACAAGAATTAAGAACACATAATTAAGAACAAATAAAATATTTATCATATAGTTCAGCAAACGATAACAAAATTCATCTTAGGTTTCATCCCCCTTAGGTATCTGAGGGTTTAGTTCATAACAATAATAAAAGAAAACATCTCAAAAGAAAGATAAAACAAAACATAAGAAATCCCTAAAACCCCTTGAAGGAATTGAAGGAGAGATCTTCCGTCTTGAGTATGATTTCAGCTTCTTGAGATGAATCAACTGGCTATCTTCGAGTAAATCCCTACAAGTCTGCCCTCTTTGGCCTAGTTGGACGCCATCTGACTAAAGCCTTGGGTTCCCTCTTTTAGTTTATACTTAGGGTGTTTATATAGGCTTCTAAATGTGTTTCTTCGCCCGTAAGTATCCTAATCTGAGTGAAATTTCTCTTTGTCATGGCAGGGACACGCCCATGACACACGCCCGTGTAAGTCGTGGCCAGGCCGTGTTCGAGGCTGTTGAATGAGGCACGACCATGTGGTCTTGGGGCCAGGCCATGTTGATTTTCTGATATGGCCCATTTACTCCGTTTTGGGCCCGTTTTCCGTTCTTTTCATCATCCTGTGCTCTTCTGAGTATAAAACATGAAAACAAAGGATTAAGAGCACCAAATTACATAATTCAAGGCTTAAATCATCCAAAAGCATGCTAACTGTGGGCTTAAAATATGTTGCTTTTACGGTTTATCAACTACCCCTACACTTAAGCTTTTGCTTGTCCTCAAGCAAAATTCTCAGCTCATAATTAAAACAAACTTTCTTGATTCATAATATTCATCAATAATGTTTCACCATAATTCAAAGATAATTCATACATTGATAATTCAATTCAAAGGGTCCTAAAGATTCAAACAATTAAAGTCATACATTTATAGCCCGAAAACGTTAGGCGTTTCCCCTTACCTAAATAATTACCTCTGATTCAAAATCGACAAGAGTTGACATCCTCACTAAAGATTCACTCAAACCACTCAAAGTGTTTAAGGTTCAAAATTAAGCTCTTAAAAGTCAAACATGAAGAGTTAATCCCATAGGCTTGCATGAAAATCAAATCTCCACCACTATAATATGAGATGATACACAAATCAAAAGGTCTTTAACAGGGTTGTAACGGGGCTTGGGTTAAAGGTGTGGATAAAGGCTGAATAAGAGGGTTAGAATCGAGATTGACTTGACAAATCACCTAACTAGCGATATCGAACTGATAATAATTACATAAATAATATTCTGATATGAGCTTCTTCTTCAATAATTGGAATTTAACGTATAAGCTCGCCTAATCACAAAACTAATAGTGAATATAATTTGATTTTTTTAAAAAACAAGTCAAATACATAATAAAAGATGAATTCGACTACTGAAATAATTAGGCAACCGATCAAATCAAATCTCGACAGAAAGGGTAGTCAAGGAATGGTGATAACAAATACAAAGGGTTTTGGGTTAATATTAGTAGGTGAGTCAATAAAAAGGGTTGTTAGGATTAAACGGGGTTCACTAGAGGTTAATTGTGAAAGTAGGCTTTTGGTGGAGTGAGTGGGTTAAAACCTAGGTGCCTTTATCATCTCTGTATATAAAATCAAAGGTGTGGTCTCGACATGTATAATCGATGCAAGTTTTAGAATAACAAATCAGTGTTGACACACTCATAATCAATAAAGTGAGCAAGAAAAAGAATATATGCTCTAAAAGGCTCAAAATCTCATAAAAATTATGGCTAATTGATGTCAACCTCATAATTTCAAACTTCAAGGTAATAATTAGATTCAGGTAGACAACCTAACAAAATTTTCAATTCTGAAAAGAGACTTATTATGCTTGATTCTCTAGTATCCTTCAAAATTAATCATCAATGCACAATTATTGATGACTTAGTCTAAAACATATCAATAAAAATCATAAATCAAAGGAAATTTCATTCTAATCATAATATGAGGAAATTACTTTAAGATAAGATATCATTCAGGGATTTGAGAATAATGTAGAAAGTTAGGCACTTTCTCGAAATAAATATTCACCCCCCACACTTAAGATGTACATTGCCCTTAATGTACAAAGATGTATATGAAATTTAAGAGAAAAGGAGAGGTGAAACTTCCTAAATTTGGATGATTTCCTTGAGTTTGGAGTCCTAAGGTATGGTGGCTGCTACCAAGCTCTGCGCTAGATGAAGAAATTGGGAAACTCATAGAGAATTAGCCAGGAAATAATAATAATAATTCAAACTATACTAAATATATATTTAAAGACAAGAAAGAGAAAGAAAATAGAAAGTAAAATAAAATTAAAGTAAAAGATGAATAGACCGAAGAGTCCTTATTGTTGGATGGTTCGCGAGGTGGGTGTGAATTTTAAGGCTGTAATGGGGTGGTGGTCGTGGTTCCGGTGTGATTACCTAGTAGCCTTTAGAACCTAAATCAAAGAAACTAAGATAAAATAAACTAATTTAAGCATAAGATAGTCAAAGAGAAGGAAAGTAAAGGAGAAGAGTGAAGATGAATAAAAATTAAATGGCCTCAAAGACCCTTGGCTTGTCGAGTGGATGAAGCGGCCAGCATGAGCTTATGTATATCGGTCTCCCACGAGGGACTGTGCTTGGATCCTTCCGCTTCTTCGACATAGTTGTGATGTGCCTCGATGGTTGGGGAAAAGATTAGAGAAGAGAAGTATGAAAGGGTTTGAGAAGGAAGAGGAAAATAAAGTGGTATGGGAGAGGAGGGATGGGTGGTTTAAATAGAAATTTGAGGCCTGGTGTATTCCCGCGCCCGTGTATCCTGAGCGTGTTAAGTCACACGGCCGTACGCCCATGCTCAGGTCTCTATGCCCGTGTATGATCTAACAGTGTCGGCCACAGCCACATCATACGGCCGTGGCGTGGTAGCTGGAGTTCGTGACTCGAAGATATGATTGGTTCTGACTCGTACCATCCCTGCCATGTTAGTACGGAGATTCGGTACATCCACACGGCCACAGCCATGGCCACGGCCGTGTGCAAGGCCGTGTGGCTTGAAAATCTGCACTTTTGGTTAGTTTATAATTAGATGCTGGAGTAGAAATAAAATAAAAATAAAATTAAAGGAATGTAAAAGTTAATAGAGTTAGTGCTCGGGTTGCCTCCCGAGAAGCGCTGGTTTATAGTCTTAAGCTAGACTTACCTCTCATTCGCATATTCATGGTGGTTTGAGGAGTTGAAAGTCCTTCCTCGTGCTAGCAGTTCCATTATCATGATAGAGTGTAAGACGAGTAACATTTATTTTCAGAGTGCCAAACATAGGATTACTTACCTTGACTGTTCCGTGTGGGAAAACATTGATTACCTTAAAAGGGATTTCATTGTTTGTGTTAGGATCAGGAGGAGGTATTCGTGGATCTGCTTTTTCTATCAATACTTGGTCTCCAATTTTGAACTTGTATGTCTCGTAGAGTGGCTTTGGTTCTGCTTCGTCTATACCTAGTTTTTCTTTGAGATGTGTCTTCCATTCTTCTAGTTCATCGATCTGAATCTTTGTTCCTCATGAGTTATTTCTTTGTTGGCACGGGCTCTAGAATCGAGTTCAGTTGTCTTCTGCTGTGGTGCTTCTTGAAAAGAAGGGTTAACCAAATGGTTATCAATAGAATTTACTTTCTGACCTTGATTATTTCATGTCCTAGCTGAATCGAGAGCTTGAAGAGTGACTGTCTCTTCACCTACACAGAGTATGAGTTCGCCCCATCGACATCGATTTTAGTCCTGGCAGTTGCTAAGAATAGTCTTCCTAAAATTAGGGGGATCATGTTGTCCTCATCCATGTCTAAAACGACAAAGTCTACTGGGAATACGAATTTATCAATTTTCACAAGTACATCTTCGATTATACCCCTAGGAATTCTAACAGTTTTATCGACTAATTGAATGCTCATCCTAGTTTGTTTGGGCTTCCCTAGACCTAGTTGTTTAAACATTTTATAAGGCATGACATTTATGCTTGCCCCTAAATCAGCTAACGTATTATCAATAGATAAACTACCAATTAAGCATGGACTTGTAAAACTCCCTGGATCTTTTAGTTTTCGTGGTAGTTTATTTTGCAACATTGCTGAGCACACTGCATTCAGTTTCACATGTGATTCCTCGTCTATCTTCCGCTTATTTGTCAATAGCTTTTTTAAAAATTTCCTCGAATCTGGCATCTACGAAAGAGCTTCAAGAAATGGTAAGTTAATATGTAATTTTTTTAAAAGTTTAAGAAACTTACCGAACTGTTCCTCTGTGTCATCTTTCGTTATTACTTCGGGATATGGTCTGCGATGTTGGTACTCTTTGATTACCAGTTTCGGCTTGTTATTTACCTCAACCTTACATTCTTCTACCATATTTTCTTGTCTTGGATTGGACTCATCTAACCCTACAGTATCATGAGCTATTATGGCTTGAATTTTCTCCTTTGGGTTAGTCTCGGTGTTGCTAGGTAGGCTTCCTTGTGGTCTTTCAGAGATCTGCTTAGCAAGTTGCCCTAATTGATTCTCGATGTAACACTCTAAACCCATGCAACATGTCATGACATAATAATTCGTGTATGCAGTATGACATGTATGCAAAACATATATCAAATATAAGTATAACATGAATTACCATCATAATCAGATAGACATAATACAACATAATCAAGCTAATCAACCTCTAAGGGTATAACCGTAATTTTACCTAGCAAGGGTATTTTCGTAATTTACCTATCGAGGGTATTTCAGTAATTTCAGACCTGCAATGGCCTTTCCGAAGGCCTAATGTCTCCCCAAGCGACTCAGCTACCATTTCCGATCGTACCGGACTATTGGGCCTAAAACCTGATTTCGGCCCATTCAGGCCCACACACTCGTGTAGCCCATCTAACACAAATCTAGCCACGTATATGAGATTCACCTAGTCTAGTTCACTATACTACACCATCATACAATTTTATTCAATTGGGCCCACGGCCCATTAAGCCCACTTCGGCCCATCTTGGCCCAAGCAGCCTCAACCCACAAGAATACTACTGATGGCCTCAACTATCGCGTCGAAGCCTCACACGTGCGCTTGCACGCTCGTGTGGCTACTATTGCCATGACCGGCACTTCGGCATTTGCCACTCTATAATTAGAGTAGAGAGAGTTACACACTTGATAGGAATCTGGTGCTAATCCGCGCTCCGACCATTCCTGTGCCCAAACGCCCTCCAAGGTGTATTCATCCTCCTCCTAGAATGCTATATATATATAGCTAGCTTCTCACTTTCCTTCTTTGTATCTTTTTTATGTGGGATCCTTCCATCAGCAGAGTTTAAATCCAACTCAAACTCTTCCCGTCCAATTCGCAAAATAAATACTCCCTTGCTTCTCATGAGATTCGAACCCAGGCTCCCTTGCAACATAATCCATGCCGCTAACCACTTGGACACAAGCTCTTCTTGTGTCTTAAACCATGCGCAACTAAATATAAATCTATAGCCAAATACTAAGGTCGATGTAAAAAGAAAACCAGAATGCAAGAGCCAAGACTTGAACCTTGGACCTTCTTCCTTCCCTGTGGCGTCACTCCCTTGTCTCTTTTGTGGCGTCACTTTGCCACTACACCACACATTCCACTTGTG
Source organism: Gossypium bickii (assembly GCA_025503065.1). Lineage (NCBI taxonomy): Eukaryota > Viridiplantae > Streptophyta > Magnoliopsida > Malvales > Malvaceae > Gossypium > Gossypium bickii. Next base: position 91,105,689 of record CP106711.1, read on the forward strand.
TCATTTTCCTTCATATTTTATTCTTAAAGCCTACCTACTAACTCTCAGGGTTTTTCACCTAAAACCAAAATTTCCCTAAAGCTAAAGTTTGATCCCGGGACTTCATAGAAGCCCTCTAACCTTCCAAAATCACTTATCTAATAGGTCCAACAAGCCGTTCTCTTATTCTCCAAAAATTTAAACGCTACTATGCTCAAGGCCCATTGGGCCCAATCCTATTAGGCCCAATTTCGGGATGTTACAAATCTACCCTCCTTAAAGAAATTTCGTCCTCGAAATTTCCAACTACAGGTGCAGTCGTACACCCTAACGTACAATACTACGCTCACGCTGCACACTCTGATTCCAATAACCCTAATATACTTTAACTAGAATTTAGAACTCCTACACATACTCAAAAACACCTAACCATTAAAGCTGACAAATATTTCATACGCAACCAACTCTATATCCGAACATCACATCCAAACCAAACACACAGAATTGATACTAGAAATACAACATATAGCAAAGAAAAGTATCAGGAAACTTACAGTGCGGATTGGTGCCGGAGACTCGGGTGCCATACTTCCAAAAAAAATAGATATATATTTTTCTAAACCATTTTCCAAACCATCCTTTGAAAATATTTTTGAACCCAAACCCACAGCCGAGTTTTTGAACCTAGGCTCTGATACCATAATTGTAACACCCCAAACCCATGCAACATGTCATGACATAATAATTCGTGTATGCAGTATGACATGTATGCAAAACATATATCAAATATAAGTATAACATGAATTACCATCATAATCAGATAGACATAATACAACATAATCAAGCTAATCAATCTCTAAGGGTATAACCGTAATTTTACCTAGCAAGGGTATTTTCGTAATTTACCTATCGAGGGTATTTCAGTAATTTCAGACCTACAATGGCCTTTCCGAAGGCCTAACATCGCCCCAAGCGACTCAGCTACCATTTTCGATCGTACCGGACTATTGGGCCTAAAACCCAATTTCGGCCTATTCGGGCCCACACGCTCGTGTAGCCCACCTAACACAAATCTAGCCACGTATATGAGATTCACCTAGTCTAGTTCACTATATACTACACCATCAAACAATTTTATTCAATTGGGCCCACAGGCCCATTAGGCCCACTTCGGCCCATCTTGGCCCAAGCAGCCTCAACCCACAAGAATACTACTGATGGCCTCAACTATCACGTCGAAGCCCCACACGTGCGCTCGCACGCTCGTGTGGCTATTATCACTGTGACCGGCACTTTAGCATCTGCCGCTCTACAACTAGAGTAGAGAGAGTTACACACCTGATAAGAATCTGGTGCTAATCCGCGCTCCGACCACTCCTGTGCCCAAACGCCCTCCAAGGTGTATTCATCCTCCTCCTAGAATGCTATATATATATATAGCTAGCTTCTCACCTTCCTTCTTTGTATCTTTTCTATGTGGGATCCTTCCATCAACAGAGTTTAAATCCAACTCAAACTCTTCCCGTCCAATTCGCAAAATAAATACTCCCTTGCTTCTCATGAGATTCGATCCTAGGCTCCCTTGCAACATAGTCCACCCCGCTAACCACTTGGCCACAAGCTCTTCTTGTGTCTTAAACCATGCGCAACTAAATATAAATCTATAGCCAAATACTAAGGTTCATGTAAAAAGAAAACCAGAATGGAAGAGCCAATACTTGAACCTTGGACCTCATTCCTTCCTTGTGGCGTCACTCCCTTGTCTCTTATGTGGCGTCACTTTGCCACTACACCACACACTCCACTTGTGTCATTTTCCTTCATATTTTATTCTTAAAGCCTACCTACTAACTCCCAGGGTTTTTCACCTAAAACCAAAATTTCCCTAAAGCTAAAGTTTGATCCCGGGACTTCATAGAAGCCCTCTAACCTTCCAAAATCACTTATCTAATAGGTCCAACAAGTCGCTCTCTTATTCTCCAAAAATTTAAACGCTACTACGCTCAAGGCCCATTGGGCCCAATCCTACTAGGCCCAATTTCGGGATGTTACACTCGATCCTTTGAATTGATGCTTGTTTATTTTTTTTCTATATTTTGGAAATGTGTTTCTATATTTTGGAAACGTGTTTCTGAGGTTGCTATGAATTTTGTCAGCATCTCTTCAAGGTTCAGCTTCTTTTCCTGTGGGTAGGGCTGTTGTTGGAAGTTTTTGGATGGTTGTTGCCTTTGATTTCCTTGACCACCCCATGAGAAATTAGAATGATTCTTCCAACTTGGATTATAAGTATTATTATAAGGGTTATTGTTAGACCGGAAATTGTTACCCATATAGTTCATTTGTTCGCTCTCCATGCCCTGTCCATAGGGTGGGTACTAAGGATTCGCCACTCCTCCACTTGCGTCACACTGCATAACTGGATGTGCCTGCAAAGAACCATATAAACCACTAAATTTTTTATGTAGCATCTCTACCTAATTTGATAGCATGGTTACTGCGTCGAGGTTGAAAACTCCGGCTGCTTTGGCTGGCCTTGTCCTTGTAACTTGCCACTGATAGTTATTCAGTGACATCTCCTCTATAAACTCGTAGGCTGCTTCAGGAGTTTTGTTGTTTAGGGTTCCACCGGCGGTTGAATCGATTAGTTGCCTTGTTGAAGGGTTCACACCATTGTAAAAAGTTTGGACCTGTAGCCACAAAGGTAATCTGTGGTGTGGGCACCTCCTCAACAAATCTTTGTATCTCTTCCATGCATCGTAAAGTGTCTCTAAATCCATCTGCACAAAAGAAAAGATATCATTCCTTAACTTGGCTGTTTTGGCCGGCGGGAAATATTTTAATAAAAAATTTTCGGTCATTTGATCCCATGTAGTGATTGACCCTCGTGGAAGAGAATGCAACCACTATTTGGCTTTATTTCTCAAAGAAAAGGGAAATAACCGAAGACGGATGGCATCATCAGAAACGCCATTTATTTTGAAGGTATCACAGAATTCTTGAAAGTTTGCTAAGTGTGTCTTAGGATCCTCATCCTGCAAATCATCAAACTGAACAAACTATTGTATCATCTGTATAGTATTAGGTTTCAGTTCAAAATTATTTGCAGCAATAGTAGGCCTCACAATACTTGACTCAGTTCCTGTTAAACAAGGTTTAGCATAATCATACATAGTTCGAGGAGCATGATTTTCGGCCATCTCTGGAGGTGGCGGATGATTTTCAGCCATACCACTAATTTCTGCTTCTTGCTCTTCTTCTATGTTGTTTAAGCTTCGCCTTATTTCTCTGCGATTTTTGCGGACTGTATCTTCAATATCACTATCATAAAATAGGGGTCCTGTTGGGTTCCTTCTAGTCATAAACTAGAGGTGCCTGAAACGAACAAAAGAAAGAAAATTAGCAAAGTTAAAAATAAAAAAATAAATTGCAAAAAACAAAAATGGCTAAAGTAATAAAAATTTAGCTTTCTTAATATTTTAGTTCCCCGGCAACGGCGCCAAAAACTTGATCGTTGTTTTATGTGATGTCAAAGTCTTAAAATTTATATAAATAATGATTGAACCTGGAAACTAACTAAGACAACGATTTGAGGCAAGCGCACCTATCGAACAATAGTATAGTTAACGCAAGACTGGATTGTCGAACCCAAAGGAACCAAAAGTACTAATACTAACTTTCTTTTTATTATTTGGCCTAAGAGTTAAATGAATTTTTATATAATCTAAAATTAACTAACAACTAAACTAAAGACTCTAAGACAAAGAAGAATGAAATTGGGAAAATAACTTTGAGGAAGACCAATTGATTAAGACGATACCCAAGGAAGAATCCGCCTAGACTTCACTTGTTATCTAACTCTGAACCAGACAATTTATTCATTTGACTTGATCTGTAAGATTCCCTAAGTTATATTAATCCCTCTCTCGAGGTGGCTAACTTCTAACCCTAGGTTGATTAATTGAAATCTCTTTCTAATTAAAACCCCTAGAATTGTATTAACTCGATCTATGGACTCCCATATTAGGTTTCACCCTAATCTGGCAAAATCTCGTCACCCTATCTCTAAGTGTGCGACCAACTCCGCTTAATTATGCTAGATCTACTCTTAGGCAGGGACTTTTGCTCCTCCACCTAAGCACATCATACTTGAATTAATATCCCAGAAATATCAACACAAGAATTAAGAACACATAATTAAGAACAAGTCAAATATTTATCATATAGTTCAGTAAACGATAACAAGATTCATCTTAGAGTTTCATCCCCTCGTGTATCCGAGGTTTAGTTCATAATAATAATAAAAGAAAACATCTTAAAAGAAAAGATAAAACAAAACATAAGAAATCCCTAAAACCCCCTGAAGGAATTGAAGGAGAGATCATCCATCTTGAGTATGATTCCAGCTTCTTCAGATGAATCAACTGGCTATCTTCGAGTAAATCCCCACAAGTCTGCCCTCTTTGGCCTAGCTGGACGCCCCCTGACTAAAGCCTTGGGTTCCCCCCTTTTAGGTTATACTTAGGGTGTTTATATAGGCTTCTGAATGTGTTTATTCGCCCCTAAGTATCCTAATCCGAGTGAAATTTCTCTTTGTCACGGCAAGGACACGCCCATGGCACACGCCCGTGTAAGTCGTGGCCAGGCCGTGTTCGAGGCTGTTGAATGAGGCACGACCATGTGGTCTTGGGCCCAGGCCGTGTTGATTTCGTGATATGGCCTATTTACTCTGTTTTGGGCACGTTTTTCGTTCTTTTCGTCATCCGGTGTTCTTCTAAGTATAAAACATGAAAACAAAGGATTAAGAGCACCAAATTACATAATTCAAGGCTTAAATCATCCGAAAGCATGCTAAATGTGGGCTTAAAATATTTTGCTTTTACGGTTTATCAGCAACACAATTCTCAAATTCTCATCATGATCATTCTCATCCTGAGAAATCAATATGTCGTCAATAAAGACAACTAGAAACTTGTCCACATATGGTCTGAAAACACGGTTTATCAAATCCATAAAAATTGCAGGTGTATTCGTTAAACCAAACGGCATAACCAAAAACTCATAATGGCCATACTTTGTTCGAAATGCAGTTTTCAACACATATTGCTCTTTCACTCACAACTGATAGTAACTGGACCTCAGGTCTATCTTGGAGAACACTGTATCTCCTTTTAGCTGATCAAAAAGATCATCTATCCTTGGTAAAGGATACTTATTCTTTACCGTCACCTTATTGAGTTGCCTATGGTCTATGCACAACCTCATAGACCCTTCTTTCTTTTTCACAAATAGCACCAGAGCACCCCACAGTGAGTAGCTCGGTCTTACAAAACCCTTATCTGTCAACTCTTGCAACTAAACCTTCAGTTCTTTCAACTGTAAAGGTGCCATTCTATATGGAGCAATTGAAATAGGTGCCATTCTCGGAATCAACTCAATCCCAAACTCGACCTCTCGCACTGGTGGTAATCCGGGTAACTCTTTCAGGAATACATCTGGATATTCGCGTAGCACTGGCACTGTTTCAAACTTCACTCCAATCTCTTGAGTATTCAACACAAAGGCGAGATAGGACTCACATCCTTTTCTCAAACATTTCTCAGCCACTAGAGAAGAAATCATCACTGGTAGACTATCTGATCTACCTGATTCAACCCGAACTACATATCCACTCTCACATTTCAATTCAATGTACTTACTACCACAGTTCACTAAAACACTATGGTTAGTCAACCAATCCATGGCTAGGATTAAGTTAAACTCATCAAATGGCAACAACATAAGGTTTGCCGGAAAAAAAATGATTCTCAATCAATAAAGGACAATTTTTACACACTTTGTCCACTAACACATGTTTTCCTAACGGGTTTGGCACCTTAACCACAATATCCGTAGACTCAACGGTCATACTCAAACTAGATGCTAGTCTCATGCAAATATGATAATGAGTAGACCCTGGATCTATTAAAGCAATAACAAAGGTGTCATAGAGATAAAAAGTACCAGTTATCACGTCTGGGGAGGATGCCTCTTTGCGAGCGCAAATAGCATACGTCCTCGCAGGTGCCCGACCCTCCAGTCTCACAGCAGAGTCTCTGGACGCACTTCTACCACTATTCCCACCTCTCGGGTTCCTAGGTGGTCTACCTCTTGCAGACACATCACTGGATCTTATCTCTTGCTTCTCTTTCTTATCATCCCTCTCGAGGTAGTTTCGGATAAAGTGATCGGGGGAGCCACATTTATAACAATTCCGGCTGTTACCCCAACACTCTCCGGTGTGATATCTACCACAACTTGGACACTCCAGCTTACTTTTTGGATTGCCCACACTTTCCATCGATGTGGCTTGGACTCTTAAACCCGAACAAGCATTGCCCAAGTCTCGATGTGAATAACCCACTGGTGTTGTCGTCTAAGGATTCCCTTCTTTGGATCTTTTCGAGTGGGCTTGATACAATTTGCCCATCGGCCTCTTTCTCGCATCTCGGGTTTCACTTATAGCCTTTCTCTTTTCTTTACTCAACTCTTCGGCCTTACTTGCCCTTTCCACCAACACAACAAACTCTTTCAACTCCAAAATACCCACTAGGAGTTTGATGTCCTCATTCAGTCCATCCTCAAACCTCTTACACAAGATGGTCTCTGTCAATACACATTCTTGAGCGTATTTGCTAAGGCTAACAAACTCACGCTCATACTCTGCTACTGACATTCTTCCTTGCTTCAATTCAAGTAACTCCTTCCTTTTTCGATCAGTAAATCATTGGCTTATAAACTTCTTCTGGAACTCTTTTAAAAAAAAGTCCCACGTCACCCGCTTTTTCGGGACCACTAACGTCAGCGTATTCCACCAATGGTATGCCGAATCTCTCAACAAGGATACGGCACACTTCAAGCTCTCTTCAGGTGTACATGAGAGTTCATCGAACACTCTCATCAAGTCCTCTAACCAGAACTCCGCCCTTTTAGGGTCATCATCTACCTTAGCTGTAAACTCCTCAGCCCCATGCTTCCTAATCTTATCCACCGGGGGTTTCGATATCCTCACTACATCAATACCTTGAGGAGCCTCTAGATTTGGCTGAGGTATAGGAGGAGGTGGAGGAGGTTGAGCATTAGGATTCGCTCGAACATAGTCCGAGTACCAATTACTCATCATCTGGAGAAAGGCTTCCCGTGCCTCTTCCCTTTAACCCCTAGCCTCGGGTCCACTTTGTACCGGCACGATTCCTTGCGCAGGATCCGGCGCATTACTAGTTGCTTCATCAGCAGTAGATTGATCGGGACCCGTATACTATATGAAACAAGATTTAAAATCATAAGAAACCACCACACTATCATTGTACACTTATGGCATGCATAGCTGGACTCCTACACCCGCTTCAGTAGTCCTAGAACCGACTAAATCATACCTCTAATACCACTAAATGTAACACTCCTTACTCGGGTTCTACGCCGGAACTGGGCCCCGAGGTGTTACCGTAATTAAAACCACTTGATCGCCACTTAGGCTCAATGTGACTACCCTCTTAAGTCACCTCTACAACCTCATTCTCGACTTATGAGGCCTCACTCATACACACGAGGGCTCTCGAGACTATTTCGAAACTTTTTCGAATCTTAAAATTTTTCTCTTTTATACAGGGCTTACACGCCCGTGTAAGATAAGACACGCCCGTGTGTAGACACACATGCCCATGCCTTCAACCCGTCTATGAAAACCCAAGCTTTCTGCCAATGCCCCATGGCTAGGGTACACACCCGTGCTCTCCAACCGTGGTGAACACTGACTTCACTTACATGGCCTAGTGCCTAGACACACACCCGTGTGGCTAGCTCGTGGCTAAATCTAACTTAAAACTTTAACATGCAAGGGACACACGGCCAAGTCACACGCCCATAGGCTGACCGTGTGTCACACATGGTGATAACGGCCCGTCTCAGGTTAGGAGGCGAATCGTTAAAGTTGCCCGATCATAAATTAGACAGTTTCTCGTTCAACTAACAAAGGGGTAATTTTTATTGGAAATTAAATCTTTGAAAGGTAAAGATAGGTGATAAGATGAAATGGGTACGTATTTGAAACAAGAAAGAACCTTTAATAAAAATTAAAGACCCGAATCTTATAAGTTTCAAATTGATGGAATGAGTTTCAAATAAAACCGAGACCCACTATCTAGCGAGATAGGAACCAAGCAGTATGGTATTTCAAAATAAAACCGAGACCCACTATCTAGCGAGATAGGAACTAACGGTATAGGTAGATGAACGCACACACAGAAAGGATGATAAGTTCAAATAAGGAAAGAACGACGCCACTAGAAAACTAGATAAGTCAATTCAAACCTCGAGAATTTAGGAGAGTGAATACTCACCAAAAGAAAATTTTCTTTCATTCAAATTCAAGTTGTTTTTTACAAAATGAAATATGCTAGATATTTATAGGCTCTTTCAATTGAAAGCCTTCCTCCAAAGCTTGTTGCCTTATGTCACTAGCACTTGCTATAGGTTGACCCACTCACACACATGTTGTTATTGCTCCACTTGCCATCCATGTCTTTATAATCACCTATTAACATATTGTCAATTTTCCAATGGTTCATTTATTCACAATAGCCGTCCAAATTTTATTATTTTATTTCCACTAAATTCCCTTTGTGCCGTCCCCATTTTGTTGAAGAATTTGAAATTCATTCAACTTTTTTTTTCTTTGATTATTCACGCATGGCATGTCTTCCAATTGTGCTTGTTTAAATTCCTCCACTTAGCACATGCTTAATTAGCCGTCCAATTCAATCTCCCTTTGCTCATGCCATCCATCATGGTTCCACTCCCTCTTCATGCTTGAATTTCCATTCAATTTTTTTATTGCATTCCACAAACTAGTGTCGCATGCTCAATTCAAATTCCATTTGATTGATTAAAATATGCCCATTTCAAATGTGCTATGCCGCCCATTATTTCATGTATTCCATTTGCTATTATTTAATGTTTCATGTGCTTAATAACTTGCAATTTTTTTATGCCATCTAAGTCAATCACGCATGCTCCCTTCCACCATGTATCAAGTAATTCCACAAGTTCAATTATTTATTCCAATTATTTGTCATCAAATCTCCATAATATCCCACGCCACTTGTTCCATCATCATCCTTTGTGCTTCAATTGTTTATTTCATTAATCTCCCACCTGCACAATTAAATTCACAACTTTATTTCATAAATTTGGCAATAAGTTGAATTCAATTTAGCTAAAACTTATTAAAATAATGTAATAACTTTAAAACACAATTAAACACATGAAATAATTAACACACATTAATAGATACATAAACTAAACTAAACAATTTTAATAAAGTCTTAAAAAGACATATTAAATTCGGCTATGACTAACACAAACACATTAAAATTTTAAAACTAGATCAACTTAAAATTTAATTAAAAACATGCAAACAAATTAATTAAAGCTTGGACAAATTAATTTAGACAACAATTTAAATTATTAGGCCGCATTAATTTGGTTAAGAAATAATTAATTTGAGGACTCGATTTATTTAAAGCAATAAAATTTAAAAATTCGGAGTCGAGCTTCGTCGACTTGAAAATTCGGTGGGTGCCCCGGGCGTGCCCGTATCACATGGCCTAGACACATGCCCGTGTGTCTATCCACATGGACAAGAACAAAGCTATTTGCTAAGCCCTTCTCACCCTTATAGCATACACAACATGCATTCATTCAACACATCCCTAATCAACTCAAATGAAAAAATAATCTTACATGGATAGCTACATCTTTTCATATAATACAACAGCCAACAACTATGGCATTATACAAAATAGATTATCCAACTATGGGCTCACACATCCTAGCCATTTACAACAAAATTCACTAAGTTATCTAGCCTATATACATGATTGAGTCTCATGTACCAGAGTGTGCTGATAATGTGGACGACCTTCTGATTGATCCTCGTATCTCAATTCAACACTTTTACTCTATAAGACAAGGGAAAAGAAAGAGAGCAAGCTTTGAGCTTAGTAAGTTTACACATAAACAATTAAGCATCATAGTATAAGCTAAACAACAATTAGCATTATACTAACGTATAATGTACAACTATGCTTACTGTTTTTATCCCTTACCACATTTCCAACACCTCATGAGTCACATACTCATAACCATTGAAATGCACCATTACATTCAGTATCACATTTACACAATGTAAAACACAACATCATTTCTCGATAATTCATCCACACATCTCATTAACTCAATAATACAACCACACAGCTAATCCACACAGCTAATTTCTCGGTGGTTTTGCACTTAGCCTACCACAATCAATTAATAAAGTAGTATCACACTTAGCCTACCACAAAGGTAATCATGGTGGTTTCGCACATAGCCCACTAGACGATATACCTAACGATAGCATCGCACATAGCCAGCTCATCGTCAATATGCATTAGGATGGTATCGCACTTAGCCCACCATTTAGCATTCTCAATACACATTCACATATCTACTTACTTAACCATACATCCATTCACAAATTTTACCACATTCGTCCCACATAGGTTCTCAATCATTCTCAATCATGCTACACGCTAGCTTTCATTAACAAATTGTAAGTATGAATGCATTGTTTATGCATAGACTTACCTCGATACTCAGAAGTATAGAGATATGCAATTTAGTCCACCACCTTGCTCTTGCCTCAGTTTAGATCCGGACTTTGTCTTTCTTGATCTATAATGAATAAATCAGCTTATTCAATACACACATTGACTAAATTGACACTTATCTCATACTTTAGCAAAACTACTCTTTTGCCCTTAATCTTTCTATAATTACACTTTTGCCCCAAGGCTCTTAAAGTGATTTTTATTCAACTTTTTAGCCTTTCATGCTTAGCTGAATCACTTACTCAACTAAAGCTATCATCAATTCTCACTAACTTACACATGTATGACTAAACTCAAGACTATTACAAACTAGTCACTACATGCATTTTCATGGAAAATCACTTAGCAAAAGATGTTTCTACTACATTAAGCTTTTATATTCTTCCATAAAACATCAAAATACATGCATGTAATACATGGGTACATTTTTTAACATCCATCATAACTCATCAAATAGCTAAAAATAGCTTACTCATGCTACTATGACTTCAAAAATACGAAGAATATCAAAAACAGGGATTGGATGCACTTACTAGCAAGCTTGAAAATTTTGAAGAACCCTAACAATGGCTCTATCAATTTTCGACAGCCTTGGAGAAGAAGATGAATGAATTTTGTCATCTTTTCTCCCATTTTAATCATTTAATTGCCAAATGACCAAAACGCCCTTTTTGATAAACATCCTATTTTAACTCATCCATGCCCAATTTTGTCCAAAAATTAAAAAATTGGGAAATTACTATTTAAGGACCTCTAATATATATTCTAAAGCCATTCCGTACAAGTAGCTTCTAGAATCTCACATTTTGCAACTTTTGCAATTTAGTCCTTTTGGACAATTCAACCGCAATTTCACAAAATTGCTTCATGAAACATTCACACTAGCATGCATACATGGCATAAACCTCAAAAACTCATTCATAACCCTCAGATTTGCGGTCTCACACCACTATTCCAACTAGGCCCTAAATCGGGATGTTACAAGCTTACTCCCTCTCTTTTGCCTTGTTTTATAGTGTCAAAGAGCCAGCTCGGGATACGAAGATAATCAGAAGATCACCCACACTATCAGCACATCTTGTTATATTTAGACATAGCATTTTGAGTATGGCATGTATAGGGGCTAGACTTAGTTGTATGTCATATTATTTTGGCCAAATGTGTTGGCTCATTCAAAGTTGAACTCTGTTGTGTAAGGCCATAGTTGATGGCTCTTTAGTACTAATATATGAAAAGATGAGGTTATTCATGATTGTACAAGTAGCATGTTGATTTCCTTAGTTTATTAATGCATAAATGGGTTGCTGGGTGAATATGAATTAAGCTTGTATGAGTTGGGGTGATAAAAAGAGCTTGGCAAATAGCCTTGTTCTTGTCCACACGAGTTGTAACAGCCCGATTTAGAGGCTAGTCGAAACAGTGATCTCGAGATCACTAATCCGAGGTTAGATAAAATTATTTTCATGTTATTTTATGAGTTAGAGCATGATTATATAAGTTCCTGAAAATTTCGGTGCTTTAATTTTAGCGATTTCATGCTTAATCGTGAAAAAAGACTAAATCGCATAAAGTGCGAAAGTTCAAATTTACAAGCTAAAGGTACCTAATAGCCATAGAATATTAATTTGAGGTCTTTAAAGGGCAATTAGCCCCTTAAATAAAGGTTAGCCGGCCATAGGGGACAATAGAGGTCAAAATTTGGTCAAGTAAGTGTGTTAAGTGGACTAAATTGGGATTTTATATTAGAATAAAGAAAAAAATGTATATCATCTTTTCTCCTTCATTTCTCCACCGAAAATTAGCAGCAAATGGGGTTTGAAAGCTCAAAAATTTTAGCACACTCTTCTCCTTACAAGTAAGTGTTTTAGTGATCATTTCTTGAAAATATTTGTACTTTTAGAACCCCTAAAGCTTAAGCTTTCTAAAGAGGGTCTGGTCTACCTTGCAAAATGGTGAAAAGTTTAGAGTTTTGCCATGTGAGCTTTTAAGTTGTTTGCTGCATTTGTATGAAATAAAATGAATCTTGATTGTTAGATAAACAATATTTATGAAAGGTGTTTCCATGAAAACACCTAAAAGGACCTCTTTGTAAAGGTTGTAAAATTTGTGGTAAATGTGTGAAATAATGAGTTTTGATGGCTGCCATAAGAGAAATAAATGTTCACCTAGGCTCATTAAAGAAAGAAATTTGATTAGAATTGATTTTTGAGCCTAGGGTAAAATGGTCATTTTGTGAAAGTCTAAGGGCAAAATAGTAATTTTGCTAAAGCACGATTATTGAAATGCATTAGTTAATGTGATTATTAAATGAACTAATTTCCTATTATAGATCAAGAAGAACAAAGAATTAACCTCAACTGAGGAAAGGGAAAAGTATCGGACTAGATCAACAATCTAGCCTATTTTGAAATCAAGGTAAGTTTGTATGTGATAAATTCAACAACATGCTAGTACGTTTGAGAATGTTTGATATTATAATGATGCATAATATTTCTATGAAATTGAGTTATGGTGTTGAATGAGAAGAATGATGAAAGTTGGGATGTTGAAGCCCTAGTTGGACTACAATAAATGTAAGAATATTATCATTGAGACATGAGATGGATAAGGTCCCGTGTAAAACCATGACCGGGACATAGCCTCATCACCTGATAAACCATAATTTACACATATTTTAAGCCCATGCTTAGCTTACTTTTGGATGAATTTTGATTTAATTTGATGAATTCGATGCTCCTAATCTCTTAATTTCATGTTTTATACTCAGAAGAGCATAGGGAGTCAAAAAGATCGAGAAACGGGCCAAAAAGGGGAAAAAGGGGCCTACATAGGAAACCAACACGGCCTGGACCATTGGCCACGTTCGTGTGTGCTAAGCAGGGTCAACCACGGCCTGGACTAATCGACCACGGGCGTGTCCCTGCCGAAACTAGGATGAATTTCATTCGGATTAGGATACTTGTGGGCTAAGAAAGGCATCTCAAAGCCTATATAAACACCCTAGGAGGCAACCTAAAAGGAGATGTCGACGGGAGTTCGACAAGACATTGAATAGAAGCCAAGTAGAAGGAGAAAATACTCCAAGACAGTCATCGGGAATAGCTTAGGAGAAGGATCTCCATCAAGACTAAGGATCTCCCATCAAGTTTTTTAGAAGTTTTTGGGTTTTCTTATGTTTTGTTGTTTTCCCTATTCTAATGTGTTTCCCTCTTTTAGTATGAACTAAATCCTTTAAATATCTAAGGGGATAAAACTTAAGACAGATCTTATTATTATTTGATTTATGAGATAAATACTTGTGCTTATTCTTAATTGTGAGCTCTTATTCTTGTTTTGATAATTCAGGTTATTGATTCAAGTCGAATGTGCTTATTCAGTGGAGAAAAAGTCCCTGTTTAAGAGTAGATCAACACAATTAAGCAGATTTGATTGCAACTCTAGAAATAGGGCGACGAAAATATACCAGATTAGGGTCAAACCTAATAAGGGAATCCATAGATCGAGTTAATGCGATAATAGGGGTTTTAATTAGAAAGAGATTTCAATTAATCAACCTAAAGTTAGTTTTTAGTAGCCTCGAAAGAGGTATTAATATAATTTAGGGATTTCTATAGATTAAGTCAAGTGAATAAATCGCACTAATCAAAAGTAATAAGTAAAGTCTAGATGGATTCTTCCTTAGGTATTGCCTATCTCATATAAGGTGTCCAAAAGTATTTTCTCAATTCACTCCCTGTCGCGTTCATAGTTAGTTAAATTAGTTAGTTAATTTTAGATTAAAAACAAATTCCCTTTAATTATTAGGCTAGATAATAAAAAGGTAGTAATTACTAGTACTCTTAGTCCCTGAGGATACGATATTTTGGACTCACCACAACTATACTACTGTTCGGCAGGTGCGCTTGCCTTTGTCGAAATAATAGTTAGTTTCGAGCTCCATCAAGTTTTTGGCGCTGTTTCCGGGGACTAAGATATTAGGAAAACTAAATTTTTATTACTTTAGCCATTTTATTTCTTTGCAATTTAATTTTATTTTTATTTTTATACTTTTCTCATTTTTCTTTCTTTGCTTCTGGCAAGAACTTTTAGTTTATGACTAGAAAGAACCCGTCAGGACCCTTGAGTTTTGACAGTGATATAGAAGGTACCGTTAGTAGAATTTGAAGAGAAATAAGGCGAAGCCTACAATACATAAAAGAAGAGCAAGAAGACGATACCAATACTATCGAAAAGATGGCTGACAATAATCCACTACCTCCTGTGGTGGCCACAAATCCGGTGAATCAAAACCCTACTCCTCGTACTATGTACGATTATGCTAAACCTAATTTAACATGAACTGAATCAAGTATTGTTAGACCTGCTATTGCTACAAATAATTTTCAACTGAAACTTAACACTATTCAGATGATTCAGCAATTTGTTCAGTTTAATGGTTTGCAGGATGAGGATCCAAACAATCACTTGGCAAATTTTCTTGAGTTTTGCGACACTTTCAAGATTAATGGCATTTCTGATGATGCCATTCACCTTCAGTTGTTTCCCTTTTAGTTGAGAAACAAAGCTAAACAGTGGTTGAACTCATTACCACAAGGATCAATCACTACATGGGAACAAATGACCGAAAAATTTTTGTTAAAATATTTTCCGCTGGCTAAAATAGCTAAGTTGAGGAATGATATCTCTTCATTTGTGCAAATGGATCTAGAGACACTTTACGATGCATGGGAGAGATACAAGGATCTACTAAGGAGGTGCCCTCACCAAGGGTTACCTTTATGGCTACAGGTTCAAACCTTTTACAATGGTGTGAACACCTCAACTAGGCAGTTGATTGATTCAACCGCCGGTGGAACCCTACATAACGAAACTCCTGAAGTGGCTTATAAGTTTATAGAGGAGATGTCACTGAATAACTATCAATGGAAAGTTACAAGGACAAGGTCAACAAAAGCTGCCAGTGTTTTCAACCTCGACGCAGTAACCATGCTATCAAATCAGGTAGAACTTTTAAGTAAGAAAATTGATGGTTTGTGTGTTCTTCGTAGGTACATCCGGTAATGCAGTGCGATACAAATGGAGGATGGACAAACAACACAGAATATCCGCCCTACAACCTTGGCATAGAAAGCGAACAAATGAACAATATGTGTAACAGCCCGATTTAGGGCCTAGTCGGAACAGTGGTGTGAGATCACAAATCTGAAGTAGTAATATGAGTTTTTAAGGTATTTGAGATGGTTGCATGATATTATGAAAGTTTCATGAAGAAATTTTATGAAAATTTCTAGTAAAGGGTCCATTAGGACTAAATTGCAAAAGTTGCAAACCATTCGGATTAGGATACTTGGAGGCCAAGTAAGGCATCTCAAAGTCTATATAAACACCCAAGGGGGCAACTTAAGCGGGGAGTTCGGCAGAAGCCAGAACCCATGGCTTTAGTCAGAAGCGGTTAGCTAGGCCAAGGAGCCGAGCCGAAAAGGTCAGATTTGTGGGAACCACTCGAGGATAGCCAGTTGATCCATCTCAAGAAGCCGGAATTCTACTCAAGATGGCAGATCTCTCCTTCAATTCCTTCAGGGAGTTTTAGGGATTTCTTATGTTTTGTTTTATCTTTTCTTCTGAGATGTTTTCTTTTATAGTTATGAACTAAACCCTCAGATATCTGAGGGGATGAAACCTAAGATGAATCTTGTTATTGTTTTCTAAACTATATGATAAATATTTGACTTGTTCTTAACTATATGTTCTTAATTCTTGTGTTGATATTTCCGGGATATTAATTCAAGTATGATGTGCTTAGGTGGTGGAGCAAAAGACCCTGCTTGAGAGTAGATCTAGCATAATTAAGCGAAGTTGATCACACGCCTAGAGATAAGGTGACAAGATTTTTCTGGATTAGGGTGAAACCTAATATGGGAGTCCATAGATCAAGTTAATGTGATTCTAGGGGTTTTAATTAGAAAGATATTTCAATTAATCAACCTAAGGTTAGACGTTATTCGCTTCGAGAGAGGGTTTAATATAACTTAGGGAATCTTACAGATCAAGTCAAATGAATAAATCGTCTAGTTCAGAGTTAGATAACAAGTGAAGTATAGGTGGATTCTTCCTTGGGTGTCGTCTTAATCAATTGGTTTTTCTTTCAAGTTATTTTTCCCAAATTCATTCTTTTTGTCTTTGCGTCTTTAGTTTAGTTGATAGTTAAATTTAGATTAGATAAACATTCACTTAATTCTTAGGCTAAATAATAGAAAGAAAGTTAGTATTAGTACTGTTGGCTCTTTTGGGATTCGATATTCTGGTCTTGCCTAAACTATACTACTGTTCGATAGGTGCGCTTGCCTTAAAATTGTTGTCAGAGTTAGTTTCTAGGTTCGATCATTCTCATTATAAATTTAAGACTCTGATTTCGACGACCAAGTTTTTGGCGCCGTTGCCGAGGAACTGAAATATTAAGAACGCTTAATTTTTATTACATTAGCCATATTTATTTTTATTTTATTTTTTGCAATTAAATTTTATTTTTGTTGTTCTAAATTTTCTTCTTACACTCCTTTCAGGTACCTCTAGTTTATAACTAGAAGAAACCCGACAGGACCCCTACTTTATGACAGTGATATTGAAGGTACCGTTCATAGAAATTGCAGAGAGATAAGGCGAAGCTTAAACTACATAAACGAAGAGCAAGAAGCCAAAATTAACACTACAGAAGATATGACAGAAAATAATCCGCCACCTCCAGAGTTGGCAGAACATCATGCTCCACGTACTATGTATGATTATGCTAAACCTAGTTTAACAGGAACTGAGTCTAGTATTGTTAGGCCTACTATTGCTGCAAATAATTTTGAACTGAAACCCAACACTATACAAATGATAGAACAGTTTGTCCAATTTGATGGTTTGCAGGATGAGGATCCTAACACACACTTAGCAAATTTCCTAGAATTTTGTGACACCTTCAAGATAAATGGCATTTCTGATGATGCCATCCGTCTTCGGTTATTTCCCTTTTCCCTGAGAAATAAAGCCAAACAGTGGTTACATTCTCTTCCACGAGGGTCAATCACTACATAGGATCAAATGCCCAAAAAATTTTTATTAAAATATTTTCCACCGACCAAAATGGCCAAATTAAGGAATGATATATCTTCTTTTGTGCAGATAGATTCAGAGACACTTTACGATGCATGGGAGAGATATAAGGATTTCTTGAGAAGATGTCCACACCACGAATTACCTTTGTGGCTACAGGTCCAAACTTTTTATAATAGTGTGAACCTTCAACAAGGCAACTAATCAATTCAGCCGCCGGTGGAACCCTGAACAACAAAACTCCTGAAGCGGCCTACGAGTTTATAGAGGAGATGTCACTGAATAACTATCAGTGGCAAGTTACAAGGACAAGGCCAGCTAAAGCAGCCAAAGTTTTCAACATTGACGCAGTAACCGCGTTATCAAATTAAGTAGAGTTGTTACATAAAAATTTGATAATTTCTATGGTTCTTCGCAGACACATCCAGTTATGCAGTGCGACGCAAGTGAAGGAGTGGTGAATCCTGAGTACCCACCCTACGAACAGGGAATGGAAAGTGAGCAGATGAACTATATGGGTAACAATTTCCGATCTAACAATAACCCTTATAGTAATACTTATAATCCATGTTGGAAGACCACCCCAATTTCTCATGGGGCGGTCAAAGAAATCAAAGGCAACAACCTTCCCAAAACTTCCAACAACAGCCCTACCCACAGGAAAAGAAGCCAAACCTTATAGAGGTACTGACAAACTTCATAGCGGCCTCAGAAACACGTTTCCAGAAGGTAGAAACAAAACTTGAAGCATTTTCACAAGAGTTCAAGGATCAATTCGAGCAACTTGCTAAGCAGATTTCTGGGAGACCACAGGGAAGTCTACCAAGCAACACCGAGACTAACCCAAGGGAGCAAGTTCAAGCCATAACAGCTCAAGATAGTGAAGGGTTAGACCGGCCTAATTCAGAACAAAAGAAGGTGGCAGAAGAAGATATGGTTGAGGTCAATAACAAGCCGAAACCGGTAATCAAAGAGTACAAACCTCGTATACCATATCCTCAAGCATTAATGAAAGATGATACAGAAGAACAGTTCGATAAGTTTCTTAAAATTTTAAAGAAATTACATATTAACTTACCGTTTCTTGAAGCTCTTTCGCAGATGTCAGATTCCAGGAAATTTTTAAAAAAGTCGTTGACAAATAAGCGAAAGATTGACGAGGAATCGCATGTAGAACTAAACGCAGTGTGCTCAGCGATGTTGCAAAACAAACTGCCATAGAAATTAAAAGATCTAGGGAGTTTTACAATTCCATGCTTAATTGGTAGCTTATCTGTGACAGACCAATTTTGACCCTAATCGGAACGGTGGTTTCGGGACCACGAATCCGAGCCTGATAAATATTTTTAATATTATATCTTGTGTCTATTATAGGTGAATTTGTGTATGTGAAAGTTTCGTAGAAAATTTTAGCCGTTTGAGTGTTTAATTAGCAAAAAGGGCTAATTTGCAAAAAAAGACCAAAGTAGTGAACATGAAATAAAAAGGGGGCTAAGTGAATTATCTATTAAACATGGGGATTTGCATGTCAAATTCCCTATATTTTAAAAAGTGGACGGTAAGCATGCATTAATTAATCTATTGTCTTAAAAATATTATAACTAAAATATTATTATAATAATAAGCATGCTAATATGTGTTAGGAAATTAAAACAAAAAGAAGTATTTTCTATTTTTAATTTCTCTTCTCTCCCCACCTTCATCACGAATTCAAATTGAAAGAAGAGAAGAAACTTGAAACCTCCATTGTTCGGCCTTGCATGTAATGATAAGGTAGGTGCTTGAGCTTTGTTTTGGTAAAATCCTTACATAATTACGTTAATTGTTTGCATACTATCAAAATCATGTTAGAATTTTTGGGGGGTTAAGCACGTTAAGATTCTGCCATGGGTGAGTTCTCTTGTCCTTTTGAAGTGGAAAAGAAAAATGTTAGCCGATTGCATGTAGGTGAAGCCATGGTTGTAGTAGCTTGGGAAAATTTTCGTGTGTTTTCTTTGAAATAGTTTCTGATTATTTCATGTTAAATTCTTTATTAAGTCAATATTAATGATTCAGTTGGCTAAACTGGTGCTTAGGTGTTGTCCATTTTGAGCATATCAATCTTTGTCCCAAACCCAGTGCTAAAAGGTTGTCCATTTTTGTACAAATTAATGTCGTCCGAAGTGTTGTTGTTTCTGCTGTCCAAATATTTGTAAATTAATGATGTATGAATCTTTGCAAATCAATGTCATCGTAAATGGAGCAATAATTATTGATTTAAATGCTAAATGTTGTTGTTATTATTGACTTAAAATGCTAAATGTTGCTGCTGTTGGAATGGAGCAATAATTATTGTTTTAAATGCTAAATGTTACTGCAGTTTATTGACTTCACAGCGAAATGTTAAGTGCTTCCCGAAATAAATAGAGAAAAGGATTATGGTTGTATCGAAATTGACGATTTGGCTTTTATATTATATGTAAGCCGAATGTGATGGAAATCAATAATGAACGAGAGTTAACTTTGATATATAATTATAGTTGTATATGTATTGATGGTTGCCGAATATGATAGGAATATGTTTAATAATAATTTGGTTTCATGTTAGTAAATTGACCGAATGTAATATTTCATTGGGTGTAAATAAATTGAGCTGTGGATTATATGTATGCATATATTTGCAATGTGGTGGATTGGATTTTTGTTAGTTGTATAAATGCGAGATTGAATAGTAAGAATTGTGAAATCTTGCAATTGAATTGAATAGCATTAAATCAATTGGAAATACATATTGAACAAATGTCATTGATAATTCTTAGACCGTGAGCAAAAAGAAAAGGAGCTAGACCAGGGAAAGAGCAAAGTGAACGAATAGCCGAAGCATTTGGGTTCCTTAAATTTCAAGTAAGTCCTTAAGCTATAGTATATTGAAGAATTACGTACGAATCTATTATACGATAATGTTGGATAAATTTTAGTAGATATTCATGCCATAGCCGAATATATATAAGCCTATTAGAATGGTTTTTGATTGTTTGATGTAAATAAGCCAAAGTAAATTAAATATGTAATATAGTTATGAAAAGTGTTAGCGATGATCGATTGTATTAATGTGTTTCGGGCTTTAAGCCTAGCAGGCCTAGAGAGGTGATTTAATTCGAGCTTTTACGCCTAGTGTGCCTTGTGCGGTGTTACTTATCGGGCTTTTATGCCCAGCGTGCTTGATGCTGGTGATGTATTTTACAAACTAGAAACCGAAATTGTGTTCAAGGTAAATTAAAGCAAATTTATCGAGTTAATGGCTCAGAATGCGCATGTAAGTTAGGAATGTATTTCTTACCTATTTAAGACAAGGTAAACAAATGATTCAGTGATCTATCACAAATGGTATATGTTACGAGTGAAGTGTATATATATATATATATATGGTTATAATATGTGTTATTGGTTTTATTAATGAATGATATGGATATTGTGACCTTGATTTCTTAATATGTGGATGCCATGTTATAATAATTGAAATGTAAGTATATGAATGTTTGTACCTATAATTACAAGATGACATTTTGGGTTTGGAAGATTGGATTATGAATAAGTATTTGATCATAAATATGTGGGTAAAGAGAAATTTTCCTACAAATTCATACTTATTTACATGAGTATGAAAGTGAAAGCTTGATAATAAATACGAGTACAAGCGCACAAGTTGAATTATAGAAATTTAATCGTTGATAATTGAATGTTATTTTTTTCATGAAATTAGGACTTACTAAGCTAGTAAGCTTATTGGTGAAATGTTTCCTCTGTTTTATAGATTAGGTTCAAGTTACAAGCTCATCGGGATCGTTTGGAAAGTCGCCCACACTATCATTCTACATTTTGGTACTCTTTCATTTTGGTTTTTAAACGAAGGCATGTATAGGAAAGACTTCGTTTTTGTTTTGATGAAGGCTTAAGGTTCATGTATATAATAGCCATGCGAATATGGCTAAATTTTTAGTTAAGTATGCTTTTTGTGTTTTTGATACGAATGTCGGTTTATGTTGGCAATGTTTATGCATTCTTAATTGAAGTTTAATCATTTTGATAAGGAAATGCATGTATACGAAATGAGTCCTTGAATTAGGGATGTGGGTATGTTCGGTTAGAAGCTAGTTTTTCCATAAATTGCAACGAAACAAAGACATGTAGTAGTAAAGAAGATGATGTGATTTTGAAAAATCACTAAAAATAGGGTATATTAAATTAGAAAGTGAATTAGATATGAAATTAAACCTTATTGTGTCTATTTTTACATGAAGAAAAAACATAGTAGGCAAAGGATTTATATATTATGAGATATTTAAGTTTTAGTGAAACTCGCTTTCAGAATGAATTAAGTGAGTCTCTGCTCTGCATTTTGGAAAAATTGTTAAAAATTGTACAAAAATAATTATGGAGCATGGTTTATATGTTTAGAATCCTTTGATTGAAATAAACAAGAACATTATTGAAAAATTGTACGATGAGATAAGCTGTATTTTTTTGTAAAGATAGGTCGAATTGTCGAGCGATGAAATAGGGTAACTTTGATGAATAAACTGTACCAATTGGCCACATGAAAAATTCTGAAAAAATTATGGTAAAAATTTATATGAGTCTAGTTTCAAGGAAAATTTACGGATCTAAATTTCGAGTTTGGTAACTCGAGTTATGGTCAATTTAGTTAGCGTGACGCAGTTGGACAGCTTTAAAACTTTATACCTCGAATTAATTGTCAAGTCTAGTAATGCCACATACTCGACTTCGGAAAAGGTTTTGGATATACATTTAATTGGTATCAGAGCTTACGATTTAGTCGATTCTAGGACTACCGTAGCGTGTGTGAGTCTAGCTATACATGCCTTTATTCTATGTTGATAGTGTGGTGACTTCTAACAGCCTGAACTTTGTTTTATATAGTAAATGGACACTGATCCTGAAAGAGCCGTAGCTGATGATGTAGAGAGCATAGCGCCTGACCGTGCACACAAATCAGCGCCGGTAGACTCTCGACCTGTTTCGGGTAGCCACGAAGGAGAGACTAAACAAGCCTTTTATCCTCGAGCTGAAATAGGGGCGAATGACCGTAACGGAATATGAAAGGAAATTTGTCAGGCTCAGCAGATATGCTAGAGAGTGTGTTTCTACTGAAGCTATTATGTGTAAAAGATTTGAAGATGGCCTAAATGAAGATATAAAGATGTTTGTTGGCATTCTTGAAATTCAAGAGTTTGTGACTTTAGTTGAGAGAGCTTGCAAAGCTGAAGAGCTCGGGAAAGAGAAAAGAAAGGCTGAGACAGAAGCTAGAGACATCCGTAAAAGATCTCCGGGTAAGGTCTTTCATTCCACAACCAAGAAGTCCAGAGATGACTACAGCCAACATAAAGCTACTACAGATCCACCTAGACGGGATCGACCTCCTATGAGCTCCCGAGCTACCTCGATGGCCAGTATTGGTAACGTTCCACAGAATAGAGTTGAATGTAAGCATTGTGGGAAATGGCATTCAGGGAGTTGTAGGTTTCATGATCGGTCTTGCTATAAATGCGGATCGTCAGATCATTTTATCAGAGAATGTCCGAGGTTAGCTGAGCAGAATACAGTTCAAAACACTAAGCCGAGCAACATGTCAATGCGAGATAGACCACCCAGACATTCAGGCAATGTAGGTGGTAGTCAGAAAGGAACGAAGAACACTACGGTTTGATCTCGAGGCTAGAGCTCGGCTAGAGCATATCTTTGCACGAGCCAGAGAGGATGCTTCCTCCCCGACGCCATTACTAGGTATTTTCACTCTTTATGATACTCACTGTAATTGCACTAATTGATCCGGTTCGACTCATTCTTATGTGTGTGAAACCTTAGAATTTGGCAAGACTCTGCTAGTTGAGTCTACCGAGTTTGTGATTCGTGTGTCCAACCCTTTGGGTAGATGTGTGCTTGTAAATAAAGTGTGTAGAGGTTGCCCGTTGATGATTCGGGATTATTGCTTCCCAGCTGATTTAATGTTGTTGCCCTTTGACAAATTTGATATAATCTTGGGTATGGGTCGTTAACTTCACATGAGGCAAGTAGTGGATTGTAAAAGAAAGCTTATTGATTTGAAATGTCGAAACGGTGAGACCATCAGAATTAAGTCCTGTGACGTAAATGGGTTGCCTACAGTAATATCTTCAATGTTAGCCCAAAAGTATGTGAGAAAAGGGTGTGAAGCTTATTTGGCTTATGTACTGGATAATAAAATGTCCGAGAAACAAATTGAATCAGACGATTATATGTGAATACCCGATGTGTTTCTGAAGAACTACGGGGTTTACCTCAAGACGCGAGAGATTGAGTTCAAGATTGAGTTAGTGTGGAGTGCGGCTCCAATTTCGATAGCCTCGTCTGCAATGGCACCTCATTGAATTAAAAGAATTGAAAGCGCAGTTGCAAGAGTTGACATATAGGGGCTTCGCGCGACCGAGTTTTTCTCCGTGGGGTGCACCGATTTTATTTGTGAAAAAGGAAGATGGGACTATGCGAATGTGTATCGACTATCGACAACTAAATAAGGTAACTATAAAGAATAAGTACCCGTTACCTCGCATTGATGATTTATTTGATCGGTTGAAGGGGCTTGAGTGTTTTGAAAATAGATTTGAGATCGGGCTATTATCGATTTGTGAGTCGAAATTCGGGATGTGCCAAAGATCGCATTTGAACGAGGTACGGACATTATGAGTTTTTGGTTATGCCTTTTGGACTCACTAATGCACTGCTTGTTTTTATGGATCGATGAACCGAGTCTTCCGCATTTTGGATCGGTTTGTAGTAGTGTTTATTGATGATATCCGATCCGCTCCAAAGATGAAACGGAACATGCCGAGCATTTGAGATTAGTACTACAAACTTTGAGAG
The DNA here is from genome assembly GCA_025503065.1 of Gossypium bickii. Taxonomy (NCBI): domain Eukaryota; kingdom Viridiplantae; phylum Streptophyta; class Magnoliopsida; order Malvales; family Malvaceae; genus Gossypium; species Gossypium bickii. The sequence continues at coordinate 91,130,351 of CP106711.1, forward strand.
ATCAACGATTGTATGCAAAGTTCGATAAGTGTGAGTCTCGGATGAATGAAGTCAACTTCTTGGGTCATGTTGTTTTGGTGTCGTATTCGGGTGGATCCAAACAAAATAGCAGCCATACTCGATTGGAAACCACCAAAGAATGTTTCCGAGATCCGAAGTTTCCTTGGCCTTGCGGGATATTATAGACGATTTGTAAAAGGTTTTTCTGTAATAGCTACACCTTTGACGAGACTACTACGGAAAGATATCAAATTTGAGTGGTCAGAAAGGTGTCAGAAAAGTTTCGAGCAGTTGAAAGCCCTTTTGACTGAAGCCCCAGTGTTAACTCAGCCTGAATCGGGTAAAGAATTTATTATTTTTAGCAATGCTTCCTTGAATGGGTTGGGTTGCGTTTTAATGCAAGAAGGCAAGGTGATAGCCTACGCTTCGAGACAATTGAAGCCGCATGAGAAAAATTATCCAACTCACGATCTGGAGTTAGCAGCCATTGTGTTCGCATTGAAAATTTAGCGTCACTATTTATTCGGCGAAAAATGTCACATTTATTCAGATCACAAAAGTTTAAAATATTTGATGACTCAGAAAGATCTAAACTTGAGACAACGCAGATGGTTAGAATTGCTGAAAGATTATGAATTAGTGATTAACTACCATCCGGGAAAAGCTAATGTTGTTGCGGATGCGTTAAGTCGAAAATCATTATTTGCTCTTCGTGCATTGAACGCACAGGTGACTATGTCTGATGATGGTTCGATCATAGCTGAGTTACAAGCAAGACCGATGTTTATTCAGCAGATTTGTGATGCACGAAAGTTGACGAAAAGTTGATTGCTATTCGAGCCGTGTGAAAGCGATCTGTAATCGATTTTCAGATTGATGCAAATGATTGTTTGAATTATAAAGGCCGATTGTGTGTTCCAAAGAACTCGGATTGATCTGAGATGATCTGTGTGAGGCCCATAGTGGTCGACTATCAATACACCCGGGTAGCACTAAAATGTATACCGACTTGAAGCAATTCTATTGGTGGCCTGGCATGAAACGAAATATATCCGAGTTTATTTCTAAGTGCTTAATCTGCCAACAAGTAAAAGCTAAGCATCAGGTACCGTCCGGACTACTTCAGCCAATCATGATACCCGAATGGAAATGGGATAGAATTACAATGGATTTTGTATCCGGTCTTCCTATGACACCGAGTAGGAAAGATGTCGTATGTGTTATCGTTGATAGACTGACTAAATCAGCTCATTTTATACCGAGACGCACTCGACTATTCACTTGATAAGCTTGCCAAATTGTATGTGTCACAGATTGTAAGATTTGCGGTGTGTGCCGAGTTCCATTATTTGAGATAGGGACCCGAGATTTACATCGCGGTTACGGAAGAAATTACAAGATGCTCGGGTACTAGACTTCACTTTAGCATATGACCTTCCATCCGCAAATGCAGGCGGTCGACCCGAATAACTATTTTGATACTTGAGGACATGTTGAGGTGTTGCGTTCTCGAGTTTGAAGGTGCGTGGGAACGATACCTACCTTTGATTGAATTTGCTTACAATAATAGCTTCCAATCTAGTATAAAAATGGCGCTAACGAAAGCCTTATACGGCGAAAATGTCGCACGCCGTTGTTATCTGGTCGAGCTCGGTGAAAATAAGATACACGGGGTTGATTGGATTAAAGAAACAGAACAGAAGGTGGTTCTTATCAGGACTAATTTGAAAGCTGCTTCGGATCGTCAAAAGTCTTATGCCGATTTGAAGCGTAAGGACATTGAATTTCAAGTCGGAGATCGGGTGTTCTTAAAAGTTTCTCCGTGGAAGAAAATACTCTGATTTGGTCGGAAAGGCAAGTTGAGTCCGAGATTCATCAGACCGTATGAAATCATCGAACGTATAGGGCCTGTTGCTTACAGACTGAGATTACCCCTCGACTTAGAAAAGATACACAATGTGTTTCACGTTTCGATGCTTCGCAAATACAGATCGGATCCGTCCCATGTGATCACACCGTCAGAAATTGAAATTCGATTCGATTTGACATATGATGAAGAACCGATCCGTATTTTAGATCAGGAAATGAAAGAGTTGAGAAAAGAGGATTCCATTAGTGAAAGTATTATGGAATAGACACGGAGTTGAAGAGGCTACATGGGAACCAGAAGACTCAATGAGGCAACAATATCCGAACTTGTTTAACGGTAAGATTTTCGAGGACGAAAATTCTTAAGGGGGGAGTTGTGACAGACCAATTTCGACCCTAATCGGAACGGTGGTTTCGGGACCACGAATCTAAGCCTGATAAATATTTTTAATATTATATCTTGTGTCTATTATAGGTGAATTTGTGTATGTGAAAGTTTCGTAGAAAATTTTAGCCGTTTGAGTGTTTAATTAGCAAAAAGGGCTAATTTGCAAAAAAGGACCAAAGTAGTGAACATGAAATAAAAAGGGGGCTAAGTGAATTGTCTATTAAACATGGGGATTTGCATGTCAAATTCCCCATATGTTAAAAAGTGGACGGTAAGCATGAATTAATTAATCTATTGTCTTAAAAATATTATAACTAAAATATTATTATAATAATAAGCATGCTAATATGTGTTAGGAAATTAAAACAAAAAGAAGTATTTTCTATTTTTAATTTCTCTTCTCTCCCTACCTTCTTCATGAATTCAAATTGAAAGAAGAGAAGAAACTTGAATCCTCCATTGTTCGGCCTTGCATGTAATGATAAGGTAGGTGCTTGAGCTTTGTTTTGGTAAAATCCTTACATAATTACGTTAATTGTTTGCATACTATCAAAATCATGTTAGAATTTTTGGGGGTTAAGCACGTTAAGATTCTGCCATGGGTGAGTTCTCTTGTCCTTTTGAAGTGGAAAAGAAAAATGTTGGCCGATTGCATGTAGGTGAAGCCATGGTTGTAGTAGCTTGGGAAAATTTTCGTGTGTTTTCTTTGAAATAGTTTCTGATTATTTCATGTTAAATTCTTTATTAAGTCAACATTAATGATTCAGTTGGCTAAACTGGTGCTTAGGTGTTGTCCATTTTGAGCATATCAATCTTTGTCCAAGCTGGTGCTTAAAAAGGTTGTCCATTTTTGTACAAATTAATGTCGTCCGAGTGTTTGTTCTTGCTGTCCAAATATTTGTAAATTAATGATGTATGAATGCCGCAAATCAATTTGTCGGAAATGGAGCAATAATTATTGATTTAAATGCTAAATGTTGTTGTTATTATTGACTTAAAATGCTAAATGTTCTTTGTAGTTGGAATGGAGCAATAATTATTGTTTTAAATGCTAAATGTTGTCATAGTTTATTGACTTCACAAATGAAATGTTAAGTGCTGCCGAAATAAATAGAGAAAAGGATTATGGTTGTATCGAAATTGACGATTTGGCTTTTATATTATATGTAAGCGAATGTGATGGAAATCAATAATGAGCGAGAGTTAACTTTGATATATAATTATAGTTGTATATGTATTGATGGTTCTTTGAATATGATAGGAATATGTTTAATAATAATTTGGTTTCATGTTAGTAAATTGACCGAATGTAATATTTCATTGGGTGTAAATAAATTGAGTCATGGATTATATGTATGCATATATTTGCAATGTGGTGGATTGGATTTTTGTTAGTTGTATAAATGCGAGATTGAATAGTAAGAATTGTGAAATCTTGCAATTGAATTGAATAGCGTTAAATCAATTGGAAATACATATTGAACAAATGTCATTGATAATTCTTAGACCGTGAGCAAAAAGAAAAGGAGCTAGACCGGGGAAAGAGCAAAGTGAACGAATAGCCAGAAGCATTTGGGTTTCTTAAATTTCAAGTAAGTCCTTAAGCTATAGTATATTGAAGAATTACGTACGAATCTATTATACGATAATGTTTGATAAATTTTAGTAGATATTCATGCCATAGCCGAATATATATATAAGCCTATTAGAATGGTTTTGATTGTTTGATGTAAATAAGCCAAAGTAAATTAAATATGTAATATAGTTATGAAAAGTGTTAGCGATGATCGATTGTATTAATGTGTTTGGGCTTTAAGCCTAGCGAGCCTAGTGCCTAGGTGATTTAATTCGAGCTTTTACGCCTAGCGTGTGCCTTGTGCGGTGTTACTTATCGGGCTTTTACGCCTAGCGAGGCCTTGTCTTGGTGTTACTTATCGGGCTTTTATGCCTAGCGAGCTTGATGTGGTGATGTATTTTACAAACTAGAAACCGAAATTGTGTTCAAGGTAAATTAAAGCAAATTTATCGAGTTAATGGCTCAGGTACGCATGTAAGTTAGGAATGTATTTCTTACCTATTTAAGACAAGGTAAACAAATGATTCAGTGATCTATCACAAATGGTATATGTTACGAGTGAAGTGTATATATATATGGTTATAATATGTGTTATCGGTTTTATTAATGAATGATATGGATATTGTGACCTTGATTTCTTAATATGTGGATGCCATGTTATAATAATTGAAATGTAAGTATATGAATGTTTGTACCTATAATTACAAGATGACATTTTGGGTTTGGAAGATTGGATTATGAATAAGTATTTGATCATAAATATGTGGGTAAAGAGAAATTTTCCTACAAATTCATACTTATTTACATGAGTATGAAAGTGAAAGCTTGATAATAAATACGAGTACAAACGTACAAGTTGAATTATAGAAATTTAATCGTTGATAATTGAATGTTATTTTTTTCATGAAATTAGGACTTACTAAGCTAGTAAGCTTATTGGTGAAATGTTTCCTCTGTTTTATAGATTAGGTTCAAGCTACAAGCTCGTCGGGATCGTTCGGAAAGTCGCCCACACTATCATTCTACATTTTGGTACTCTTTCATTTTGGTTTTTAAACGAAGGCATGTATAGGAAAGACTTCATTTTTGTTTTGATGAAGACTTAAGGTTCATGTATATAATAGCCATGCGAATATGGCTAAATTTTTAGTTAAGTATGCTTTTTGTGTTTTTGATACGAATGTCGGTTTATGTTGGCAATGTTTATGCATTCTTAATTGAAGTTTAATCATTTTGATAAGGAAATGCATGTATACGAAATGAGTCCTTGAATTAGGGATGTGGGTATGTTCGGTTAGAAGCTAGTTTTTCCATAAATTGCAACGAAACAGCATGTAGTAGCAGCAGTGATGTGATTTTGAAAAATCACTAAAAATAGGGTATATTAAATTAGAAAGTGAATTAGATATGAAATTAAACCTTATTGTGTCTATTTTTACATGAAGAAAAAACATAGTAGGCAAAGGATTTATATATTATGAGATATTTAAGTTTTAGTGAAACCTGCTCAGAATGAATTCGTGAGTCTCTGTTCTGTTTTGGAAAAATTGTTAAAAATTGTACAAAAATAATTATGGAGCATGGTTTATATGTTTAGAATCCTTAATGAGTCTATTTTTTATTGAAATAAACAAGAACATTATTGAAAAATTGTACGATGAGATAACTGTACTTTTGTAAAGATAGGTCAGAATTGTCGAGCAGTGAAAAAGGGGTAACTTTGATGAATAAACTGTACCAATTGGCCACATGAAAAATTCTGGAAAAATTATGGTAAAAATTTATATGAGTCTAGTTTCAAGGAAAATTTACGGATCCAAATTTCGAGTTTGGTAACTCGAGTTATGGTCAATTTAGTTAGCGTGACGCAGTTGGACAGCTTTAAAACTTTATGCCTCGAATTAATTGTCAAGTCTAGTAATGCCACATACTCAACTCCGGCAAAGGTTTCGGGTAAGGGGTGTTACATTATCTATTGATAATGCGTTAGCTGACTTAGGGACAAGCATAAATGTCATGCCTTATAAATTGTTTAAACAACTAGGTCTAGGGAAACCCAAACAAACTAGGATGAGCATCCAATTAACTGATAAAACCGTTAGAATTCCTTGGGGTATAATCAAAGATGTGCTTGTAAAAATTGATAAATTCGTATTCCTAGTAGACTTTGTTGTTTTAGACATGGATGAGGACAAAACGATCCCCCTAATTTTAGGAAGACCATTCTTGGCAACTGCTAGAACTAAAATTGATGTTGATGCAGGCAAACCTATACTCTGTGTAGGTGATGAGACAGTCACTCTTCAAGCCCTCAATTCATCTAGAACATCGAATAACCAAGGTGAAAAGGTAAACTCTATTGATAACCATTCGGTTAACCCCTCTTTTCAGGAAACACCATAGGATTACAAACCTGAGCTGGATCATAAACCCCATGCCAACAAAGAAGAATTACATAAGGCACGAAACCTTAGGGTCGACAAACTAGAAGAGTGGAAAACACAATTCAAAGAAGAACCGGAACCACACAAAGTAAAACCGAAGGAGCCCACAGAAGAGCTCATAGGAACATCAAACCACTTTAAAATAAGAAACCAGGTATTGTTAGATAAAGCAGATCCTCACATCACCACACCAGACCTGAACACGAACAAGGAAATCCCTCTTGAGGTACGCAATATCTTCCCATTCAGAACAATCGAGGTGAGAAATTCAACATTCGGCACTCTTAAGGTAAACACTTCTCGACTCAAACTTTATAATGAAAATAGAACTGAAAGCATGAGGGAAGATATTCAACCTTTTAAACCACCCTGATTTTTGCAAATACGAGGAAAGTCTAGCTTAAGACTATAAACGAGTGCTTCTCGGGAGGCAACCCGAGCACTAACCCAATTTACTTTCACATTTTTTTTTCATTTTTTCTTCTCTTCTTTCTGAACACCTAGTGTAAACTAACCAAAAGTGCAGATTCCCAGACCACACGGTCTTACACACGACCGTGGCCGTGGCTGTATGGAAATACAGAATCTCTGTACTAACATAGCAGAGGCAGTACGAATCAAATCCCAACTAACTTTCAAAATCATGGGCCCAACCACTCCCCTACGAGCATCGACAAAACGCCACGGCCGTGCCTTACGACCGTGTGAAGATATTGACTTGTCACCAACGGGCGTGGCTGGCTGAAAAATGGGCATGGAGAATCAACATGCCTAGGCACACGACCGTGCGAAGTGGCCGTGTGAATCAACACGCCCATGGCTGACGAGCGTGGGAGAAATGAACGAAGCCTTACCACGACCGTGCGAGGCGGCCGTGTGAATCGACACACCCTCGATACACGGGCATGGGGGAATGTCAGAATCTAAAACTCTATTTAAAACCACCCCCACCCCCTTTTCTTCTCACCAGCTATCCATCTTTCTTCTTCCTCTTCCCTTTACCAGATTTCTCCCTTCTCTATACCAATTCTCTAGACCCTTCAGCTTTACCATGTCAAAGAAGTGGAAGAAGCCAAGCGTAGTCTCCCTGAGGAAGATCCCAATACATAATTTCATGCCGGCCACTTCATCCAAACAACAAGCCAAGTGTCTTTGAGACCATTTATCTTTCTTTTTATTTCTACCTTCTCCTTTACTTTCTTAGTGTCAGGTTCAAAAGGCTGCTAGGGAATCACACCTTGGGAACCATGACCACTACCACCACAGCCTGAGATAATCTCAAGGCTGTTTCGGAATCATCCCACTTCCGCCACCGCCAGCACCTCCGCAGCCGTAGAGGTCACACCCACCTCGCGAACCATCCAACAATAAGGACTCTTCGGTCCATTTTTCTTTTCTTTAATTTTATTTTACTTTTTATTTTCTTTCTCTTTTTCTTTCTTGCCTTTATATATATATTTCGTTTATTTTAAATGTGTATTAATAATCCCTGGCTAATTCTTCACGAGCCCCCTAATTTCTTCATCTAACGCAGAGCTCAGAAACCACCCCTCCAGGAAACCATCCAAATTCAGGAAGTTTCACTCCTCCCTCTCTCTTAAATTGCATATACATATATATATCTTTGTACATTGAGGGCAATGTACATCTTAAGTGTGGGGGGTGAATAGTTATTTCGAGAAAATGCCTAACTTTCTGCATTATTCTCAAATTCCTGAATTATGCCTTGTTTTGAAGTAATTTTCTCATATTACTAATTAGGATGAAATTTCTGTTGATTTATGATTTTTATTGATATGTTTTAGATTAAGTCATAGTTAATTATGCATTGGTGATTAAATTTGAAGAATACTAGAGAATCAAGCATGATAAGTCTAAGTTTTCAAAATTAAAATTTTTTAGGTTGTCTAACTGAATCTGAATGTTATCCTAAAATTTGAAATTTCCAAGGTTGATATCAAAACACCCATAATTTTTATAAGATTTTGAGCCTTATAGAGCATATATTCTTTTTCTTGCTCACTTTATTGATTATGAGTGTGTCAACACTGAACTGTTATTCTAGAACTTGCCTCGATTATACATATCGAGACCACACATATGGTTTGATATACATAAATGATAAAGGCACCTAGGATTTAACCCACTTACTCCACTAAAAAGCCTACCTTCATAATTAACTCCTAGTGAACCCCGTTTAATCCTAACAACCCTTTTTATTAACTCACCCACTAATATTAACCCAAAACCCCTTGTATTTGTTATTACCATTCTTCTTGATTACCCTTTTTGTCGAGATTTGATTTTGAGCAGTTACCTAACTATGTTCTATATTTTAGTTGTAAAAGTTCTTTCCTATTATTACTTGATTTGTTCTTAAAAAAAAGAGAAAAAATCGAAGTATATTCATTATTAGTTCTATAATTAAGAGAGCTTACATGTTCAAATTTCAAATCTTGAAGAAAAAGCTCGTATTATTTGTTTTCAATTGATTGTTTAAGATTAGTTCATTTTTCTAGTTAGGTAATTTATCAGGTCAAACTCGATTCTAACCTTCTAATTCAGCCTTTATCCACACCTTTAACCCTAGCCCCGTTACAACCCTGTAAAGACCTTTTGATTTGTTTATCATCTCATTTTATAGTGGTGGAGATTTGATTTTCAGGCAAGCCTATGGGATTAACTTTTCAGGTTCGACTTTTGAGTGCTCTTTTTCTGAACCTTAAACACTTTGAGTAATTTGAATGAATCTTTTGAGAGGATGTCAATCCTTGTCGGTTTTGAATTAAAGGTAATTATTTAGATAAAGGGGAGACACCTACGTTTACAAATGTATGACTTTGATTGTTTGAATCTTTAGGACTCTTCGAGTTAAATTATCCATGTATAAATTATCTATGAATTATGATGAGACATTGCCGGTAGGAATTATGAATTATGGAAAGTTCGTTTTAATTATAAGTTGAGAATTTTGCTTGAGGACAAGCAAAAGCTTAAGTGTGGGAGTATTTGATAAACTGTAAAAGTAACATATTTTAAGACCACATTTAGTTTATTTTTGGATGAATTAAGCCTCAATTTATGTAAAAAGGTGCTCTTAATCCTTTCTTTTCATGTATTATACCTAGGAAAGCACCCGAGGATGAAAAGAATGAAAAACAAGCCCAAAACGGAGTAAATGGGCCTTATCACGAAATCCACACGGCCTGGCCCCAGGACCACACTGCCGTGCCCCATTCAACAGGTTCGAACATAGTCTGGCCACGACTTACACGAGCGTGTGCCATGAGCATGTCCCTACCGCGGCCAAGAGGAGTTTTACTCAAATTTGGATACTTGGAGGAAAAGAAACACATTCCAAAGCCTATTCAAACACCCAAATAGCAATACTATTTGGATTAGGATACTTGGAGGCCAAGTAAGGCATCTCAAAGTCTATATAAATACCCAAGGGTGCAACTTAAGCAGGGAGTTTGGCAGAAGCCGGAACCACGGCCTTAGTCAGAGGCGGTTAGCTAGGCCAAGGAGCCGAGCCGAAAAGGTAAGATTTGTGGGAAACACTCAAGGATAGTCAGTTGATCCATCTCAAGAAGCCGGAATTCTACTCAAGACGGCGGATCTCTCCTTCAATTCCTTCAGGGAGTTTTAGGGTTTTCTTATGTTTTGTTTTATCTTTTCTTCTGAGATGTTTTCTTTTATAGTTATGAACTAAACCCTCAGATTCTAAGGGGATGAAACCGAAGATGAATCTTGTTATTATTTTCTGAACTATATGATAAATATTTGACTTGTTCTTAATTATGTGTTCTTAATTCTTGTGTTGATATTTCCAGGATATTAATTCAAGTATGATGTGCTTAGGTGGTGGAGCAAAAGTCCCTGCTTAAGAGTAGATCTAGCATAATTAATTGGAGTTGATTGCACGCCTAGAGATAGGGTCACGAGATTTTGCCAGATTAGGGTGAAACCTAATATAGGAGTCCATAGATCAAGTTAATGCGATTCTAGGGGTTTTAATTAGAAAGAGATTTCAATTAATCAACCTAAGGCTAGACGTTATTCGCTTCGAGAGAGAGTTTAATATAACTTAGGGAATCTTACGGATCAAGTCAAATGAATAAATCATCTAGTTCAGAGTTAGATAACAAGTGAAGTCTATGTGGATTCTTCCTTGGGTGTCGTCTTAATCAATTGGTTTTTCTTTCAAGTTATTTTTCCCAAATTCATTCTTTTTGTCTTTGCGTCATTAGTTCAGTTGATAGTTAAATTTAGATTAGATAAACATTCACTTAATTCTTAGGTTAAATAATAGAAAGAGAGTTAGTATTAGTACTTTTGGTTCTTTTGGGGTTCGATATTCCAGTCTTGCCTAAACTATTCTACTGTTCGATAGGTACGCTTTCCTTAAAATCATTGTCAGAGTTAGTTTCTAGGTTCGATCATTCTTAGTTTCTAGGTTCGACCATTCTCATTATAAATTTAAGACTCTAATTTCGACGATCAAGACTCTGGGTTAATCCCACGGCTGTTTGTTTAGGTCTTGTGTGACACACGGTTAGAACATGGGCGTGTGCCCCAGGCCGTATGAATATAGTCAGTGTCGACCACGGTTGGAAGACATGGGCGTGAAAAGGCCGTGTGAATATAGTCAGGGTCGGCCACGGTTGGAAGACATGGGCATGTCCTAGGGGTACACGGGCGTGTCCCAGGCCACATGAGCGTGTGACCCCTACTTTAAAGAAAAGTTTTCGATTAAGTTCTGAAAGTTTTTAGATACGTGTTTAAAGCCTCGTAGGTCCATGAAATGTATGATTAGAATAAGAAAGGAAATTTTTAAATTCGGAACAAAATTTTACAACCCATAAGTGCATGTTTAAAAAAGTTCAAGCACAGTGATGTCTCATATCCGGTCTCAGCCTTAGGCTCGGATATGGGGTGTTACAATATGGGTAATAATTCTAGACCTCGAAATAACCCTTATAGTAACACTTATAATCCAAGTTGGAGGAATCACCCCAATTTCTCATGGGGTGGCCAAGTAAATCAGAGACAACAACCCCTTCCAGGCTTTCAACAGCAACCTTACCCATAAGAAAAGAAGCCGAACCTTGAGGAGATACTTACAAAATTCATCGTGGTGTCAGAAACTCATTTCCAAAACACTGAAACAACACTTAAAAATCAACAAGCATCAATTCAAGGGATCGAGAACCCATTAGGTCAACTTACTAAGCTGATCTCAGAACGACCACAAAGCAGCTTGCCAAGCAACACTGAAACTAACCCAAAGGAGCAACTTCAGGCCATTACTTCCCACGATAATGAAGGGTTAGATGAACCAAAATTGAGGCAAGAAAATGTGGTAGAGGAAGGTAAGGTTGAGGTAAGCCATGTTAAACCAAAACCGATAATTACAGAGTACCAACCTCGTGTGCCATAACCCAATGCGATGAAGAAAGACCGCACAGATGAACAATTCGGTAAATTTCTTAAACTTCTGAAGAAATTACATATTAACTTACCGTTTCTTAAACCAAAGCAAAACCATGTCAAACTTAAAGATGGGACAACCCAGTTTAAGATAGGGGATCAGGTATTATTGGATAAGATAGACCCTCGAATCTCCACTTCAGACCTAAATACAAACGAAGAGATTCCTTTCACGGTACTGAATATCTTTCCATACGGAACAGTCAAGGTAATTAATCCTACATTTGGCACTTTTAAGGTAAACACCACTCGACTTAAACTATACCGAATTGATAGCAAGAATGAGGAGTTTCAACTCTTCAAACCACCATGAGATATGCGAATGAGAGGTAAGTCTAGGTTAAAACTTTAAACGAACGCTTCTCGAGAGGCAACCCGAGCACTAACTTCACTAATGTCATTATTTTCGATTTTTAGTATTTAACTAACAACTAACCAATTTAATAAAGCGCAGGTTTTTTCCTCCACACGGCCTTGCACACGGGCGTAGCCAGGGCCGTGTGGACACCACGAATAGGACACTGACGTAGCAAAGACCATACAAACCAAGGAAGAAAAAATCCCCAAAGCACGGGTGGACGGTCGTGGTCGACACTGAGAAAACAACACAGGTGTAAGACACGCCCATGCTTTGAGGCCATGGCCGACACTGATCAAACAACGTGGGCATGGAAACATCTACACGACCGTGGGAGAAATGAACGAAAGACCCCACAGCCGTGTGACCTAACACGCCCTTGGCACACGGGCGTGAGAAGCCACCAGATCCCTGTTTCCTATTTAAACCCCCTCTTCTCACATTCTCCCCAAATTCTTCTTCTCCCTAATCCTAGCCGCCACACCCTTTCTTTGACTATTATCTTTCCCTTTTCATTTTACTTTCCTTCTTTCCATCACTCTTTCTTTACACCACCATCCTCATGTCGAAGAAGCGAAAGGACCCTAGCACAGTCTCCCCGTGCGAGACCGACCTACATAAGTTCATGCCATCCGCTTCATTAACTTGACAGGACAAGGACCTTTGAGTCCAATTATTTTTCCTTCTTCTTTTCTCTTCTCCTTTATTTTCCTTCCTTTTATCTTTCTGGTCTTTAATTTATATTATTATATTTTGATTTCTTTGATTTAGGTTCAAAAGGCTGTTAGGGAATCACCACACCACGACCCTAGTATCCACCTCTACTTTCATCTATGCCCGACTTACCGTTTCTTTTCCTTGACTCCATCCAAAATTTAAGAAGTTCACTTCTCTCCTTATCTTATGATTTTCTATATTGTAGATATCTATCTTTGTACATTGAGGACAATGTACGTCTTAAGTGTGGGGAGGTGTCAACAATACTGAATTATATCTTGTTCTTAAGTAACTTTCTCATATTACTATTAGAATGAAACTTCTATTGATTTATGATTTTCATTGATATGTTTTGGATTAAGTCATAGGTAATTGTGCATTGATGATTTAAACTTTAAGATATTAGATAATCAAGCATGATAAGTCTATTTTCAGAATTAAAAATTTTTAGGATGTTTCCCTAAACTTAAATATTATCTTGAAGTTTAAAATTTACATGTTTGACATCAAAAACCATAATTTTTGTGAGATTTTGAGCCTTTCAGAGCATATATTTTTCATGCTCACTTTATTGATTATGAGTGTGTCAACATTGAATTGTTATTCTAGAACTTGCTTCAATTATACTTGTCGAGACCACATTTTTTATTTGATATACTAAGATGATAAAGGCACCTAGGTTTTAACCCACTTACTCCATAAAAAGCCTACCTTCATGATTAACCCCTAGTGAACCCTTTTTAGCCTAATAAACCATTTCTTGACTCAACCATTAATATTAACCCAAAAACCAAATTTTTAATTCCCCTAATCTTTTGACGTCCCTTTTTGTTGATATTTGAATTAAGCAGCTGCCTAACTATGTTCTCTATTTTAGTTGTTAAAGTTCTTTCTTATCATTGTATGTTCTTATTCCTAAAAAGAAAAAAAATTAGAAATTTATTCATTATTAGTTTAATCTTGAACGATTAATGTCACATCTTTAGAAGAAGCTCATGTTATTAGTGATAAGTTTTCAATCAATGTAATTATCCAGTATTAGTTCAATTTTTCTAGTTAGGTAAATTTTCAATTCAATCTCGATTTTAACCTTCTAATTCAGCCTGTATCCACACCTTCAAACCCAAGCCCCATTACAACCCTTTAAGACATTTTGATTTGTGTATCATTTTATTTTATAGTGGTGGAGATTTGATTTTCATGCAAGACTACGGGATTAACTTTTCATGTGTGACTTTTGAGTGCTTAATTTGAACCTAAAACACCTTGAATGATTTGAGTGAATCCTTAGTGAGGATGTCAATTCTTGTCGGTTTTGAATCAGAGGTAACTATTTAGGTAAGGGGGGACACCTATGTTTTCGAGCTATAAGAATTTATGACTTAGATTGTTTGAATCTTTAGGACTCTTTTAGTTAAATTATCAATGTATGGATTATCTATGAATTATGATGAAACATTATTGATAAGAATTATAAATTGAGGAAGTTAATTTTTATTGTGAGCTGAGAATTTTGCTTGAGGACAAGCAAAGGCTTAAGTGTGGGGATATTTGATAAACCATAATTTACACATATTTCAACCCCATGCTTAGCTTACTTTTGGATGAATTTTGATTTAATTTGATGAATTCGATGCTCCTAATCTCTTAATTTCATATTTTATACTCAGGAGAGTATAGGGAGTCGAAAAGATCGAGAAATGGGCCAAAAAGGGGGAAAAATGGGCCTACCTAGGAAAACAACACGGCCTGGACCATTGGCCATGGCCGTGTGTGCTGAGCAGGGTCAACCACGACATGGACTTATCGACCACGGGCGTGTCCCTGCCAAAACTAGGATGAATTTCATTCGGATTAGGATACTTGTGGGCTAAGAAAGGCATTTCAAAGCCTATATAAACACCCTAGGAGGCAACCTAAAAGGAGAGGTCAACGGGAGTTCGACAGGACGTCGAATAAAGGCTGAGTAGAAGGAGAAAATACTCCAAGACATCCGTCAGAAACAGCTTAGGAGAAAGATCTCCATCAAGACTGAGGATCTCCCATCAAGTTCTTTAGAAGTTTTTGGGTTTTTTTATGTTTTTTTGTTTTCCCTATTCTAATATGTTCCCTCTTTTAGTATGAACTAAATCCCTTAAATACCTAAGGTATGAAACCTAAGACAGATCTTATTATTATTTGATTTATGAGAAAAATACTTGTGCTTATTCTTAATTGTGAGTTCTTATTCTTGTTTTGATAATTCAGGTTATTGATTCAAGTCGAATGTGCTTATTCAGTGGAGCAAAAGTCCCTCTTTAAGAGTAGATCAACACAATTAAACGAAGTTGATTGACCCTAGAAATAGGGCGACGAAAATCTGGCGGATTAGGGTCAAACCTAATAAGGGAATCCATAGATCGAGTTAATGTGACAATAGGGGTTTTAATTAGAAAGAGATTTCAATTAATCAACCTAGAGTCAGTTGTTAGTAGCCTCGAAAGAGGTATTAATATATTTTAGGGATTTCTACGGATTAAGTCAAGTGAATAAATCGCATGAATCAAAAGTACTAAGTAAAGTCTAGGCAGATTCTTCCTTAGGTATTGCCTATCTCATATAAGTTGTCCAAAAGTATTTTCTCAATCCACTCTTTGTCGCATTCATAGTTAGTTAAATTAGTTAGTTAATTTTGGTTTAAAAAAATTCCCTTTAATTGTTAGGCTAGATACTAAAAAGATAGTAATTACTAGTACTCTTGGTCCTTGAGGATACAATATTCCTACTGTTCGATAGGTGCGCATGCCTTTTGTCGAAATAATAGTTAGTTTCGAGCTCCATCAAGTTTTTGGCGCCGTTGCCGGGGACTAAGATATTAGGAAAACTAAATTTTTATTACTTTAGCCATTTTATTTCTTTGCAATTTAATTTTATTTTTATTTTTATACTTTTCTAATTTTTCTGTCTTTGCTTCTGGCAGGAACTTTTAGTTTATGACTAGAAGGAACCCGCCAGTACCCTTGATTTTTGACAGTAGTATAGAAGGTACGGTTCACAGAAATCGAAGAGAAATAAGGCAAAACCTACAATACATAGAAGAAGAGCAAGAAGACGATACCAATACTACCGAAAAGATGGCTGATAATAATCCACTACCTCCTGTGGTGGCCGCAAATCCAGTAAATCAAAACCCTACTCCTCGTACTATGTATGATTATGCTAAACCTAATTTAACAGGAACTAAATCAAGTATTGTTAGACCTTATATTGCTACAAATAATTTTAAACTGAAACCTAACACTATTCAGATGATTCAGCAATTTGTTCAGTTTGATGGTTTGCGGGATGAGGATCCAAACAATCACTTAGAACATTTTCTTGAGTTTTGCGACACTTTTAAGATTAATGGCATTTCTAATGATTCCATTCACCTTCAGTTGTTTCCCTTTTCATTGAGAAACAATGCTAAACAGTGGTTGAACTCATTACCACGACTATCAATCACTACATGGGAACAAATGACCGAAATTGTTTTGTTAAAATAATTTCTGTCGGCTAAAACAGCTAAGTTGAGGAATGGTATCTCTTCTTTTGTGCAGATGGATCTAAAGACACTTTACGATGCATGGGAGAGATACAAGGATCTACTAAGGAGGTGCACTCACCATAGGTTACCTTTGTGGCTATAGGTTCAAACCTTTTACAAATGTGTGAACCCCTCAACTAGACAGTTGATTTGATTCAGCCGCCAGCGGTATCCTAAACAACAAAGCACCAAATTGAGATCCCGTATAAGACCATATCTGGGATATGGCATAGACATTGAATATGAAAATAGTATAAGACCATATCTGGGATATGGCATCGATAATTGATATGAGATCCCATATAATACCATATCTGGGATATGGCATCGGCACTCAGAGGTGACCTCATGCAAGACTGCATCTAGGCTGGGGCATTGACTTTGTATTTATGTGGATGATGATGAACATGTGCCTTTGAGTATCTCAAGCGATTTAGTGGGATAAATAGTTGAGTTTGAAATAGAAATGAGATTAGTGCTAAAACTATGTGATTGAGTGAATACAGGTACCCGTAAGTAATTCACGAGAAATGTTTAGAATATGTGGCATGGTATGAATTCAATAAGAACAAGTACGAGTAAGTTATGGCAAAGTGCTTAAGTTTTTGTTTTTATCTATGTTGCTATTTATTTTCATGCAAACTTACTAAGCTTTATGCTTACCCCTCTCATTTCCTTTTTCATTGTAGTTTTACCAAGTTAGCTCGAGAATTCGTGGAACGTCAGAGTTTGGAAATCACACTATCGACTACTCTTGGTATCGCAAAGTTAGATTCATTTTGAGTATGAAATGTATAGGATTTGGTCTCTTTTGTTATATCATATTTGTTAGCCAAAGTGTTGGCTATTAATGTCATCAAATTCATTTTGTAAGTGGTCATGGGAAATGGGCCAATGTTTGACAAGTATATATATATTCCATGATGATGAAATTCATGAAGTGTATGCTTGATTGGATGACTTGATTTTGAGTCCCTATAAGTACTTTATGGTCATATTATATGTTGGATTGAATTGGTATAAGTATGGGTGCTGCGTAGGGTGGCATTTGGCTTGGTAGATAACCTTTCAAATGTCCACACGGGTAGACACACAGGCGTGTATCTAGGCCTTGTGTAACACATAACCAGCCCAATGGGCGTGTTGATTGGCCGTGTGTCCCCTGTATGCTAGGTTTACAAAGTCAAAATGCTCAGTAGTAAACACACAGGCAGAGACACGGCCGTGTGTCTCAGCCGTGTGTGAGACACGGCCTTGGCCATGGGCATGTGCCCAAGCCGTACGAGGTCTACACCTCAATTTGGAATTTAATTCGCCACACGGTCGAAGGGCACGAGCGTGTGACTGGACATGTGATACACGGGCCAAGCAAACGGGCGTGCGATAGATCGTGTGATGCAAGTCAGTGTTGACCACAGGTATGGAACACGGGCGTGTGATATGCCACACGGGCATGTCCCACTCTTCACACAAGCATGTGGCCCTATTTTTTGTCAAAATTTTTCAAGTGTTTGAAAGTTTTCGGTTTGGTCCCGAGGCATCCCAAGTATATGTTTAAGGCCTCGTAGGTCCAAAATAAGGATGTTATGAATGTGAATAAGAATTTTTAAGTTAGAAAGAAAATCTATAGCCCAAAGTTGTATGTTTAAGCAAGATAAGTTCGGTAATGCCTCGTATCCGGTTCTGGCGTTGAACACGGGCAAGGTGTGTTACATTTTATGGTATCAGAGTTACAGTTTAGTCGATTTTTATACTATGTAGCATAAGTATGAGTCTAGCTATACATGTCGGAATTAAGAGTATTTGTATAATGATAGTGTGACGACTCCTGACGACTTGAATTATATTTTTCATATAGTAAATAGATCCCGATCAAACTGCAGTTGATGATGCTGCAAGCAATGCGTCGGCTCCCGCGCAAGGGACTGCGCCAATAGAGAGTAGACTCGGGACTTTGGGTCAGGGAGAAGAGCCTCGAAAAGCCTTTCTCCAGATAATGAGTAATTGGTACACTGAGTACATTCGAGCAAATCCTAACGCTCAACCCCCTCCACCCTCACCTATTCCTCAGCCCACTCCTATAGCTCCTTAAGTGATTGAGGTAGTAAGGAGTGAAAGGCATCTTGCCGATAAGATCCAGAAATAAGGAGCAGAGAAATTTTGGGCTAGTAAAGACGATGATCCAGAAAGGGTGGAATTCTGGCTTGAGAATACCATCAGGGTATTCGATGAGTTGTCATGCACGCCTGAAGAATGCATGAAGTGTGTAGTATCTCTCTTGAGAGATTCAGCTTATCAGTGGTGGAAAACCCTTGTATCGGTGGTACTGAGGGAGAGGATAAATTGGGAATTCTTCCAAGAGGAGTTTTGGAAGAAATAAGTTAGTCAAAAATTCATTGACCAGAAGAGAAAAGAGTTCTTAGAGCTAAAGCTGGGTCGAATGACGGTGATAGAATATGAATGTGAGTTCATAAGACTTAGTAAATACGCTCGAGAATGCCTATCGACAGAAGCTATCATATGTAAAAGGTTTGAGGATGGATTAAATGAGGATGTTCGTCTGTTTGTTGGTGTCCTCGAACTAAATGAGTTTGTGGTGCTGGTAGATCGAGCCTGTAAGGCTGAGGAGTTAGCTAAAGAGAAAAAGAAAGCTGAGATGAGTCTCGTGACTCGAAGAAGAGACAAATGGGCAAGTCATTCCAATCTTTATCCAAGAAGTTAAGAGCTTTCACTACTTGATCAGCCACCTCAGCTGGATTTTCAAGTAGAAGTAAAGGTAAACAGTTCATGGAGTCTAAAGCTCAGACCACCTCAATTGCAAGTGTTGGCAACGCTCGGCCAAGTAGACCAGAATGTCCACAGTGTGGCAAACGTCACCCTAGTGAGTGTCGAGCGAATGAGAAAGCTTGTTTCAAATATGGATCCCTAGACCATTTTATCAGGGATTGCCCCGAAGTAGGTGAGAGGGAGAAACCTCAGAGTGCAAGACAGGGAAATGCTATGAGAGGAAGACCACAGAGAAACCCGAGGAACGAAATGAGCAGTAAGAATACTTCTAGAGAGCAGACTGCAAGAGTTGAGGGTAGAGCACCGGCGACAACATATGTGTACATTTTTTCTCTATAATACTCGTGTTATAGCTTTAATTGATCCGGGATCTACCAACTCATATATTTGCATAAAATTAGTCTCTAGCATGAGCATGCCTATGGAGTCTACTGAATTTGTAATAAGAGTGTCAAATCCCCTAAGCAAATATGTGTTGGTTGATAGAGTATGTAAATGCTACCCTTTGATGATTAGGGGTTATTGTTTCTCGGCTAATCTTATGTTGTTGCTGTTTGATGAATTTGATATCATCCTTGGGGTGGATTGGTTAGCTACTCATGATGTGATAGTGAACTACGGGAGAAAATTTATTGAGTTAAAATGTGAAAGTGGAGATCTTATTCGGGTTGAACCAGATGAGCAAGCCAGATTTCCAGAAGTGTTATCTTCTTTATTGACTCAGAAGTATCTAAGAAAGGGGTACAAAGCTTACCTTGCCTTTGTAATGAATGCTAAAGAGTCTAAGTTGAGAATGGAGTCAGTACCCGTAGTACGCAAGTATTCAGATGTTTTCCCGGAGGATTTACCAGGGCTACCTCCGGTTAGAAAGATCGAATTTGAGATTGAGTTGGCTCCTGGTATCGCACCTATATCGATTGCTCCATACAGAATGGCTCCAACCAAGTTAAAGGAACTGAAGGCACAGCTACAAGAGTTGACGGACAAAGGTTTTGCAAGACCGAGCTATTCGTCATAGGGCACTCCCATTTTATTCGTGAAAAAGAAAGATGGTTTCATGAGGTTATGTATAGATTATCGGCAGCTCAATAGGGTAATTATGAAGAATAAGTACCTGCTACTGAGAATTGATGATTTGTTTGATCAATTGAAGGGAGCCACGGTGTTTTCCAAGATAGACTTGAGGTCTGGATATTATCAGTTGAGAGTCAACGACTTAGATGTGCCAAAAACCGCATTTCGGACAAGGTATGGTCACTACGAATTCTTGGTCATGCCTTTTAGTTTAACCAATGCCCCTGCAAATTTCATAGATTTGATGAATCGCATCTTTCAGCCAGATTTGGATAAATTTATAGTGGTCTTTATAGATGACATATTGATCTATTCCCAGAATGAGAACGAGCATACGGAGCATTTGAGAATAGTTCTGCAAATTTTAAGGGGTGAACGATTATATGCCAAGTTTAGTAAGAGCAAATTTTGGCTTAGAAAAGTTTGATTTTGGGGGCATATTGTCTCGAGAGATGGAATCTAAGTTGACCCGAGTAAAATCTCAGCAATTGTAGATTGGAAGCCACCAAAGAATGTAACCAAGGTTAGGAGTTTTCTAGGCCTAGCTGGCTACTATAGACATTTGTCAAAGGATTCTCTATGATATCTACTCTGATGACGAGGTTGCTGCAAAAGGATGTAAAGTTTAAATGGATAGAAAAATGCCAACAGAGTTTTGGGAGATTGAAGGCATTGTTGACTGAGGCCCCTGTTTTAATGCAACCTGAGCCGGGAAAAGAATTTTTGGTTTACAGTGATGCATCTATGAACGGATTGGGTTGTGTACTTATGCAAGAGGGCAAGGTGATAGCATATGCTTCTAGACAATTAAAGCCGCACGAGAAGAATTATCCAACACACAATTTGGAATTAGCCGCATTCGTATTTGAGCTAAAAATTTGGAGACACGATTTGTATGGTGAGATGTGTCGAGTGTTCACGGACCATAAGAGCTTAAAGTACTTGATGACTCAAAAGGAGTTGGATTGAGGCAATGAAGATGGTTAGAGCTGATAAAGGACTATGAGCTAGTGATTGACTATCATCTGAGAAAGACGAACGTGGTCGCCGATATTTTGAGTAGAAAATCTCTGTTTGTGTTGAGAGCCATGAATACATTGACGATTTTATCAGAAGATGGTTCTATTCTAGCTGAGTTGAAGGCTAGACCATTGTTTCTTCAAGAGATTTGTGAAGCTCAGAAAGTTGACAGTGACTTACAAGCCAAAAGAGTTCAATGTGAGTCAAATGTTGAGTTAAACTTTTGGGTAAATACTGACGGATGCGTAATGTTTCAAAATAGGGTCTGTGTACCCAGAAATGATGAGCTTATTCGGAAGATACTTCATGAAGCATATAGTGGATGTTTGTCTATACATCCAGGCAGCACGAAGATGTATCACGATTTGAGGAAGTAGTATTGCTGGCCAAGCATGAAGAAAGACATTTCTGAGTTTGTATCGAGATGCCTAATTTTTCAACAAGTGAAGGCTGAACACAAAGTACCTTCGGGTCTACTTCAGCCTATTATGATTCTCGATTAGAAATGAGACCGTATTACTATAGACTTCGTGATGGGTTTACCGTTGTCACTGAGGAGGAAAGATGTTGTATGGGTTGTAATCGATAGACTTATGAAGTCAGCCCATTTCATACCAGTACGAGTCGATTATTCTCTTGATAAGTTAGCAGATTTGTATGTGTCTGAGATAGTAAGACTTCATGGAGTACCATTATCGATTATTTCAGATAGAGATCCTAGATTCACATCACAGTTTTGGAAAATGTTGCAAGAGACTTTAGGCACAAAATTGAGTTTTAGTACAGCTTTCCATCCGCAAACTGACGGGCAGTCAGAGAGAATAATACAGATGCTTGAAGACATGCTTCGATGTTGTGTTTTGGAATTCCAAGGTAATTGGGAAAAATACTTACCGTTGGTGGAATTCGCCTACAACAATAGTTTTCAGTCAAGCTTGAAAATGGCGCCTTATGAGGCATTGTATGGGCGCAAGTGCCAAACGCCCTTGTATTGGATAGAACTTAGAGAGAATCAGATTCACGTGGTCGATTTGGTCAGGGAAATTGAAGAAAAAGTAAAGGTAATACATGAATGTTTGACAACGGCCTCTGATAGACAAAAGTCCTATTCAGATTTGAAAAGAAAATAAATTTAGTTCCAAATAGGCGACAAAGTATTTCTAAAAGTATCATCATGGAGAAAAGTCCTCAGATTTGGCTGGAAAGGCAAGTTGAGTTCGTGCTTTATCAGGCCATACGAGATTACCGAAGGGATAGGGCTGGTAGCTTACCGTTTGGTCTTGCCATCTGAGTTGGAAAAGATTCATGATGTCTTTCATGTGTCCATGTTACGCCTATACCGATCAGACCCTTCACATGTGATTGTACCGACAGAGGTAGAAATCCAACCGGACTTGACTTATGGTGAAGAGTTGGCTAAGATTTTGGCACGAGAGGTCAAACAGTTGAGAAACAAAAGTATAACCCTTGATAAAGTGCTATGGCAGAGACATGGAATAGAAGAGGCTACATGGGAGCCTGAAGAGACTATGAGAAACCAATATCCCAACCTTTTTACTGGTAAGATTTTTGGGGACGAAAATCCTTAAGGAGGGAGAATTGTAACAGCCCGATTTAGAGGCTAGTCAGAACAGTGATCTTGGGATCACTAATTCGAGGTCGGATAAAATTATTTTCATGTTATTTTATGAGTTAGAGCATGATTATATAACTGCATTGAAATTTTGGTGCTTTAATTTTAGCGATTTCATGCTTAATTGTAAAAAAAGACTAAATCGCATAAAGTGCGAAAGTTCAAAATTACAAGCTAAAGGTGCCTAATAGCCATAGAATATTAATTGAAGGTCTTTAAAAAGCAATTAGCCCCTTAAATAAAGGTTGGCCGGCCATAGGGGACAATAGAGGTCAAAATTTGGTCAAGTAGGTGTGTTAGGTGGACTAAATTGGGATTTTATATTAAAATAAAGAAAGAAAAGATATCATCTTTTCTCCTTCATTTCTCTATTGAAAATTAGCATCAAATGGGGGTTTGAAGGCTCAAAAATTTCAGCACACTCTTCTCCTTACAAGTAAGTGTTTTAGTGATTATTTCTTGAAAATATTTGTACTTTTTGGACCCCAAAAGCTTAAGCTTTCTAAAGAGGGGTCTATCTTGCAAAATGGTGAAAAGTTTAGAGTTTTTCCATGTGAGCTTTTAAGTTGTTTGCTACATTTTTATGGAAGAAAATGAGTCTTGATTGTTAGATAAACAATATTTATGAAAGGTGTTTCCATGAAAACACCTAAAAGGACCTCTTTGTAAAGGTTGTGAAATTTGTGGTAAGTGTGTGAAATAATGAGTTTTGATGGCTGCCATAAGAGAAATAAATGTTCACCTATGCTCGTTAAATAAAGAAATTTGATTAGAATTGATTTTCAAGCCTAGAGGTAAAATGGTCATTTAGTGAAAGTCTAAGGGCAAAATAGTAATTTTACCAAAGCATGATTATTGAAATACATTAGTTAATGTGATTATTAAATGAGCTAATTTGATTAAGAAGAACAAAGAATTAACCTCGAAGGAGGAAAGGGCAAAGTATCGGACTAGATCAGCAATTTAGTCTATTTTAAAATCGAGGTAAGTTTGTATGTGATAAATTCAACATCATGCTAGTACGTTTGAGAATGTTTGAAATTATAATGATGCATAATATTTCTATGAAATTGAGTTATGGTGTTGAATGAGAAGAATGATGAAAGTTGGGATGTTGAAGTCCTAGTTGGACTATAATAAATATGAGAATATTATCATTGAAACATGCAATGGATAAGGTCCCGTGTAAGACTATGACCAGGACATGGCCTCGGCATGGAATTGAGATCCTATATAAGACCATATTTAGGATATGGCATCAGCATTGATATGAAAATTGTATAAGACCATATCTGGGATATGGCATCGATAATTGATATGAGATCCCGTATAAGACCATTTCTGGGATATGGCATCGGCACTCAGAGGTGACCCCATGTAAGACCGTATCTGGGATGGGGCATTGGCTTTGTATTTATGTGGATGATGATGAACATGTGCCTTTGAGTATCCCAAGTGATTTAGTGGGATAAATAGTTGAGTTTGAAATAGAAATGAGATTAGTGCTAAAACTATGTGATTGAGTGAATACTGGTACCCATGAGTAATTCACGAGAAATATTTATGATCTGTGACATGGTATGAATTCAATAAGAACAAGTACAAGTAAGTTATGGTAAAATGCTTAAGACTTTGTGTTTTTATCTAATGCCATGGATGAATGACATTATGAGCTTTTTGTTGCTATTTATTTTCATGCAAACTTGCTAAGCTTTATGCTTACCCCTCTCATTTCCCTTTTCATTGTAGCTTTACCAAGTTAGCTCGAGAATTCTTGGAACGTCAGAGTTTGGAAATCACACTATCGACTACTCTTGGTATAGCAAAGTTAGATTCATTTTGAGTATGGAATGTATAGGATTTGGTCTCCTTTGTTATATTATATTTGTTAGCCAAAGTGTTGGCTATTAATGTCATCAAATTCATTTTGTAAGTGGTCATGGGAAATGGGCCTGTGTTTGAAAAGTATATATATTCAATGATGATGAAATTCATGAAGTGTATGCTTGATTGGATGACTTGATTTTGAGTCCCTATAAGTGCTTTATGGTCATATTATATGTTGGATTGAATTGGTATAAGTATGGGTGCTGCGTAGGGTGGCATTTGGCTTGGTAGATAGCCTTTCAAATGTCCACACGGGTAGACACAGGGGGGTGTGTCCAGGCCGTGTGTGACATATGACCAGCTCCATGGGCGTGTTGATTGGCCTTGTGTCCCCTGCATGCTAGGTTTACAAATTTAAAATGCTCAGTAGTAAACACACGGGCAGAGACACGGCCATTTGTCTCAGCCATGTGGGAGACACGGCCTTGGCCATGGGCATGTGCCCAAGCCGTGTGAGGTCTGTACCTCAGTTTGGAATTTAATTCGCCACACAGTCGAAAGGCACGGGCGTGTGACTGGCCGTGTGATACAAGTTAGTCTCGACCACACGCCCGAGCGTGTCCTACTCTTCACACGGACGTGTGGCCCTGTTTCATGTCAAAATTTTCCAAGTGTTTGAAGGTTTCCAGTTTGGTCCTGAGGCATCCCGAGTATATGTTTAAGGCCTTGTAAGCCCATAATAAGGATGTTATGAATGTGAATAAGATGTTTTAAGTTGGGAAAAAAATCTATAGCCCAAAGTTGTATGTTTAAGCAAGATAAGTTCGGCAATGCCTCGTATCCGGTTTCAGCATTGAACACGGGTAATGGGTGTTACACAGGTAGACACACGGGCGTGTGTCCAGGCCGTGTGTGACACACGGTTAACCTTATGGGTGTGTAAATAGGCCGTGTGTCCCATTGCATGCTAGGTTTACAAGTCAGTATGCTCAGTAGTAAACACACGGGCAGAGACATGGTCCTGTATCTCAGCCGTGTGGATGGTACGACCATGGACATGGGTGTGCTCCCAGGCCGTGTGAAGTCTACACCTAAAATTAGAAATTTAATTTGCCACACAGTCGAAGGACACGGGTGTGTGCCTAGGCTGTGTGACATTTATGGGAAGATAAAGTCAGAAACAGAATACCAAGGTTTTTGGCATACGGGCTAAGACACGGACATGTCGAGATCGTGTGAGGGACACGGACCAGGGACACGGGTGTGTCTCCGGCCGTGTGAAAACCCCTGTAGGTTCAAATTGAGAAATAATTCCACACAGGTGTGGAATACGGACATGTGAAATGCCACGCGGGCGTGTCCCTTCTTCCACACGGGTGTGTGGACTGTTTAATAAAAATTTTTCTCAAACTTTTAGGGATCTCTTAAAGAGTTCGATTTGATGCCGAATTATTCTTAAAGTGTGATTTAGGCCTTGTAGGCTTGTTTAAGTTGTGTTAGTAAAAGTTTTAAATTTGGAGAGAAGGTTAAGTCTCGAAATTGTATGATTGATTGCGTATAAGCCTAGTAATGCCTTGTACCCTATTCCAGCGTTGAATACGGGTTAGGGGTGTTACAGGATGTGGGGGTCAGTTTTCACATAATTGAACCCAATGTCAGTTATGTGGTAAAGTTGGACATGTTGTTCAAAAGTGTTATTACCGATTTGATAAGAATTTTACAGGTATCTCTGATGACGATAGGTCGATGTCAATAAACCATCATCATCTTTTCGATCCAAGATAGACCGCATCTAATAATGGGGTGTATCACTGTTGTAATAAATTTCCTAACTCTCAAAGAGGTAGTGGTCAACCATCGAGGTCTACAACCAACTGTGATGATCAGATGTGGTACCCTGACTCCGGAGCCACAAATTATGTTACCAAAAATCTCTCTTCACTTAGTCATCATACTGAATATACAGGTATGAGTCAACTCTTGATGGGCAATGGGACTCCTATCCCTATCACTTATGTAGGGACCTCTTCGATTACCACTAGTAATAGACTTTTGTACCTTAACTGTGTTTTACATGTTCTGAATGTATGCAAAAACTTGAATTTTGTAGCTCAATTTGCAAAAGATAACAAGATGTATTTTGAATTTCATCCCTATCATTGCTTTGTGAAAGATATCAAGACAATGACGGTATTGTTGGTGGGACATGTTCATAAAGGGCTGAATCGGTTTGCTCCATCAACACATCATACAGGATATGCAAGGGTGAATGATAATGGAGTTGGGCTACCACGCGCTCATTCGATTACAATTGGCACTTCTGTATTTGAGTTGTGGCACAAACAACTTGTGTAATAGCCCGATTTAGGGCCTAGTTGGAATAGTGGTGTGAGACCACAAATTTGTAGTAGGAATTATGTGTTTAATGATGTTTATGAGGCTTATGAGGTGATTTCATACTTGTGTGGAAATTTTATGAAGAAATTTTATTAATTAGTGATTTAATTGTCCATTAGGACTAAATTGCAGAGAATAGAAAATATGATATTCTAGAAGATTTAAGTATGAAATAGCATCATAAAAATTATTAGAATTCCTTATTCAGCAATTAGACTGTTTTATAATAAGATGGACAAAAATGGACATGGGAAGGAAAAATCTCAAAAAAGGGTCATTAAGGGCATTTTTGTCATTAGGTAAAAAAAAGATTAAAAAGGGAAAAAGAAGACAAAATTGTGTCCATCTTCTTCTTGCCATAGCCTAATTTTACAAGCCCTCCATAGCTAGGGTTTTGTCTAACTTCCAAGCTTGATTGCAAGTGCATCCTAGCTCGTTTTTAATGTTCTTCATATTTTTGAAATCCTCGTAGCTCGGTTTAGCTAATTCTAGCTATATTATGAGCTAGGGTTTCAGTTCATAAATTTACCCATGTATGACATGCATATATTTTGATGTTTTATGGAAGATCATGAAGGTTTGATGTATGATAAACATCTTTTTCTAAGTGATTTTCATGAAAAATACATGTAGGGGCCAAATTGCAAAAGTTATGAAAATGGTCATACATGAGTGAAATAGTAGAAATTGAAGGTTGCTATAGTTGAGAATATGATTCGTCTAGGCTTGAAATACAAGAAGGTTGAATGAAAATCATTTTACTAGCCTAGGGGAAAAAGTGTAATTACGAGAAAGTTTAGAGGTAAAATTGTAATTTTATCAAAATATGAATTATGAGTCAATTTAGTCAATGTGTGTTTTTAACAAATGAAATTGTTATTATAGATCAAGAAACACAAAGCCCGGATCGAAACTGAGGCAAGAACAAAATCGAGGACTAAATCGAGCATCGATACACATTTTGAGATTTGAGGTAAGTTTGTATGAAGTTGAAGTTTCATAACGTCTTGATGCTTGAAATTACTTAATATTCCGATAATGTATGTTATTGCTACGAATAATCGAGAGATGAAACCTCGATAAGGAAATGGTGAAAAGGAATTATGTGAAATCCCGAATAAAGATTCTGAATAATGAGGTTACCCATGTTTAGCATTAAATAAAGAAGGTCCCGTGTAAGACCATGTCTGGGATATGGCCTCGGTATCTAAAGAGGATCTCGTATAAGACCTTGTCTGGGACAAGGCATCGACATTCATGTACGATCTCGTATAAGACCATATCTGGGATATGGCATCGGCATCAAGGGGTGATCCTATGTAAGACCATATCTGGGATATGGCATTGGCATCAAGATTTATGCATGATGAGTTCAAATATCCTATGATAATCTGATTAGTGTGGGCAAAAGAGCTGAGAATATAAAATAGTATTGAGTCAAATCTGTTTACTTATGATCTTGAGTTTCATTCATGATAAGAATGATGAAGATTTGAGTTTATGTTCATGTTAGCATATGTGCTAAGTTATGTGATTGAGTGATACAGGTACCATGAAAAAGTAACAGTTAAGAAATCATATTGTGACACGAGATGGGTAAGAATAAGTGTGAGTAAGTATGAATAAGTATGCCTAAGCAATTGAGATTTATGTTGCTATTATTTCATGAAATGGATGAATTTAGTTTGAGCTATTATAATGCTGTAGAATTTCATGCAAACTTACTAAGCTATATGCTTACCCCTCTCTTTTTTCCCTTTCTCCTTGTAGTTTCGTCAAGTTAGCTCGGGGATCATAGAAAGTCGGAGCTCGGATCACACTATCAACCGTTCTTTTCATATAGTAAAGTTGATTCATTTTGAGTATGGTATGTATAAGAACTTGATTGTTTTGTGTCATGTTATGTTTGAAGTCCAAAAGGTTGGCTATTAACGCTTCACATTTATTTTTGTAAATGGCCATGATGAATTAGCTAATATTGTCAAGTTTATGTCTCAAGTTTGAAGCATATAATGAAATGAATGTTCATGCAAGATATTGAGTAAAATGTGGATGAAATGAGTGGTAATTTAAGGGTTCTTCCTAGCTTGATATTGTCATATTATGTGCTTCTTGCGATGAAATGAGCGAGTTTAAGTTTCAGGGTGGCAGAGAGGCTTGGAAAATAGCCCCTAATTATCCACACGGGTAGACACACGGGCGTGTGTTTAGGCCGTGTAACACATGCCCGTGTGTGACACATGGTCAACCTATATGGGTGTGATGATAGATCGTGTGTCCCCTGCACTATTTTATGAGAATTTGATTTGTCACACGAGCCAGCACACGGGCGTATGCCCTGCCCATGTGCTATTAAGAGTATGATGACGTCATAGTCAGAGAGCACCATGGGTAGAGGACACGGGCGTGTTAAGGCCGTGTGAAGGATACGGGTTATAGACACAGGCGTGTGCTCAGCCGTGTGAAGTAAGTCAGTGTCGACCATGGGTGTCGAACACGGGCATGTCTTAGTGGCACACGGGAGTGTCCTTTGGACAACACGGGCGTATGGCCCCTGTTTAGGCAAAAAAAAATTCAAAGAGTATTAAAGTTCCCGATTGATCTACGGAACCCTCCGGTTATATGTTTTAGGCCTCATAGGCCCATAATATACACATTATGAGTAAGAAAGACAAGTTTTAAGTTGAAACGAAATTTTACAGCCCAATAGTACAAGAGCAAGGAATGTTATGTACAGTAACACCTAATATCCTGTTCCGGCGTTGGACACGGGTAAAGGGTGTTACAGCTTGTTCACTCGTGTCATAGAACACTTACTCAAGTGCTGAGAAATTATAATGTTGTATCGAATAAGTGTGTTCTGACAAAAGTGTGTGCTCCTGGTCAGTATGGGAAATCTCATAAACTTGTTTTTCGTGATTCTCAAACTGTATATTTATCACCTTTTGAGCTAGTTGTATCCGATTTATGGGGGTCGACTCCATTACATTCAGATGGTTGTCTTTACTACCTTCCATTTGTGGATGCTTACAGTCATTTTACATAGATTTATCTTTTGAAGACAAAAGTTGAGGTTCTTGATAAGTTTATTCAGTTTCAAAATTTTGTAGAGATTCAATTTGGGTACAAGATTAAAAGGCTTCAAAGTGACTGGGTTGGTGAGTATAGACCATTGACTACGATTTTTTCCCAGCTAGGTATACAACATAGGCTAACTTGTCCACATACATCTGAACAAAATGGTATTGCCGAGAGGAAACACAAAAATTTGGTAGAGATGGGTCTCACACTACTTGCACAAGCTTCTCTACCCATGCATCTCTGGAGTCATATGTTTTTACATGTTGCTTACTTAATAAACAGGCTCCCTACACCAGCTCTTCAAGGAAAATCTCTTTATGAGAAGTTGTATCACACACTACTAAGCTATATGGTGCTTAAGGTTTTTGATTGTTGTTATCAATACCTTAGGCCTTATAACAAATATAAACTACAGTACCGTTCTAGACCTTGCACTTATCTTGGGTTTAGTTCTCCATAAAAGTTATAAGTGCCATGATGAAAATGACAAAGTTTGTGTCGAGACATGTGATATTTGATGAAGGTTGCTATATGTTTGCCAAGACAGGGACAGTGATAGGGACTTCATGTACCAAGGACACTTCTTCGATGGTTCATCAACAGCCAACTGTTCCAATTTTGCCTCATCAATTTCTACACAATCACCAGTTGCTCTTGCTGAAAGGACATTTGCTGTTGACATATCACCACCAATTGATCAAACCTTAAGCTTTTCTAAAGGGTCATTCCGAGAGTCCACTTCTCGCACAAGGTTAGATTCCACTAATGTTCCTGTGGAACAGATTAGTAATACTTCACCTGGTTCACGAGAAGGGTTAATTCCTCATCTAAAGACTACTCCTTTAATTGCTCCTACTCTTATTCCTGTCAAACACACCTCATGCAAACAAGGTCAAAACATAGTATTTTTAAACCAAAACTTTATATGGCTACTTTTGCTAATCATGAGCCATCAACAATCAATGGAACATTTTTTAGTTCGAAATGGACTAACGCTACTCAACAGGAATATGACGCGCTTTTGAAAAATCACACATGGGATTTTGTACCTTTGCCTTCTGACAGAAGGGTAGTGGGCTGCAAATGGATTTTCAAGATTAAAAGACATACAGATGGGGGCAATGGCTCATTACAGAGGTTGACTTGTTGTGAAAGGATATCTACAATAAGTAGGTGTCAATTTCAATGAAACGTTTAGTCCGGTTGTTAAGCCTACAACAATCTGAGTGGTTTTATCCTTTGCTATTATATTCGGTTGGACCTTAAGGCAAGTTGATATAAATAACACCTTTCTCAATGGTGATCTTACTGAAGAAATTTACATGGTACAGCCCCTAGGGTTTGAACAACATAGTGAAGGGTTGTCGTTGGTGTGCAAACTCAAAAAAGCCTTGTATGGCCTTAAACAAGCGCCTCGTGCTTGGTTTCAAAAACTGAGAGACCACCTTGTTACAATAGGGTTTGTTCTATCTAAATCTAATGCTTCATTTTTTATCAAAAATTCTAGAGATGTTCTTCTCTATGTATTTATTTGTGTGGACGCATCATAGCCACGGGTAACCATCATCCAAGTATTGATGCTTTTGTGAACTCTTTAGACTCGAGGTTCTCTCTAAAAGATTTGGGAAAGTTAAGCTATTTTTTGGGCATCGAAATCACCTACACTGCTTCCGAGATATTTCTCAGTCAACGAAAGTATATTCTAAACTTGCTACAAATAAGTTGCATGGATAACTCCAAAGGCACACCTACTCCTATGATTTCTTCTTCTGTGCTGTCGGCGAACACTGGAAGCCCTATTGAAAATGAGTCTGAATACAAGAGTATAGTGGGTACATTACAGTATATTGTGATCACTAGGCCCGAGATTACGTTTGTAGTAAACATGGTCTGCCAGCTTATGTACAAGCCCCTTAATCATCATTTCAAAGCTACTAAACATATTTTACGTTATTTACAAGCCACGGTTGATCATGGAATTTGTTTCACTACTGCCCCTAAACTTTCTCTTAAGGGTTACTTGGATGCCAGCTAAGGTGATGATCTTGATGATAGGCTATCCACATCAGGGTTTTGTATTTTTCTGAGAGGGAACCTAGTCTCATAGGGTTCTAAGAAACAACAAGTGGTGTCTCGTTCTTCTACAGAAGTAGAACATAGGAGCCTAGCTCATGCTACAGCAGAGGTCACCTGGTTATAATTATTATTGGAAGAATTACAAGTTCACGTTGTAGGGAAGACAGTTCTTTGGTGTGATAATTCAAGTATAGTGGCAGTGTCTGCTAATTTGATTCTACACTCCAAGTTCAATCATGTAGAGCTGGATCTATTCTTTATTCGTGAAAAAGTGGCAATAGGCAAAGTGATCGTTGGTTATGTTCTAGCTCAAGACCAGGTGGTAGATGTGCTTACAAAACCTTTGTTTGCTAGGTGTTTTAACATGTTCAAGACACAACTTAAGGTTGTCAGCAAAACCGAGTGGTTACAAAGGTACTCACCAGTTGGGTGAATATTAAGGAATGATTCATGTTGTAACTAATGAACGGTTAGTAGTTAGTTTGTTAAGAAATGGTTAGCTATTAGTTATTAAGCAGTTAACAAATTTCGTATAAGTTCCTTTAACTCAGACTTTTGAGAATAGTTTTTTTGGTTTCTTTCTGTTAATGAAGAAGCTATTCATTAAACTCTATATTCATTATGTTTCTCCTTAACGTGGATAGGATGGCCCCTCATGTCCGGTCCATGCATATTGTGCCACAGATATGTGGCTTCATAATGAAATTCGCAGAGGCCATAAATAGTGAAGCCTTGGTTATGGTGGGGACTGCAATGTTCTTCAATTAAGGCAGGAATGAAGAGGGTATACAAATTATGAGGCGAGCAGTGTCGACTGAGCCACTTCTTCCATTGGTACTGTATTGAATAGCCATAGGTTTAATTGTGACAGGTAAGGCTAGCCATATAGACCCAAGTACTGCTGAAGGTATGTTCATTATGCATTTCATATCTGAAAGTGATCCACACAAGAGATAAAGAATATGCTGTAGGGAGAAGCTTTGGAGCATGTTGACTGACGATCACTACACCAAAATAGACTTTTAGCGGCGTTTGAAAGAAAACGCCGTAAAAACTTGAGCCATAGCGGCGTTTTTGTCCCAAACGCCGCTAAAAATGTGCAATAGCGGCGTTTTTTGCCCAAACGCTGCTATAGATCTGAGCATTAGCGGTGCTTTCGTAAAAACCCCGCTATAGGTCTGAGCATTAACGGCGCTTTTGTAAAAACGCCGCTATAGGTCTGAGCATAAAAGCGCCGCTATAGGTCTGAGCATTAGTAGCGCTTTTGTAAAAATGCCGCTATAGGTATGAGCATTAGCGGCGCTTTTGTAAAAACGTCGCTATAGGTCTGAGCATTAGCGGCGTTTTTATAAAAGCGCCACAAAATTTTGAGCAAAACAACGTCGTTTATTTTTTGAGCTTTAGTGGCGTTTTTAGGAAAATGCCACAAAAGGTAAGCTTTAGTTGCCTTTTTTAAAAAAACGCCGCAAAAAAATATTTTATTTTGTGGTTTAGGGTTTAAAATTTAAGATTTAATGCCTATGGTTTAGAGTTTTATGGTTTATAACATAATGTTTATTATCTTGGGTTAAGGGTTTATGTTTTATAGTTTAGGGTTTAGGGTTTAGGATTTATGGTTTTATAGTTTGAGGTTTAATGTTTGGGGTTTAAGGTTTAAGAATATTGTTTGAAAACTAAAAAACATTTGGAATTTACTGAGATTCATGCCATTTTGTACTACACCCATCTTATTTAATATAAGAATATAAAATATATGTTTTGTACTACACTAACATTGGCCACATGAATTCCCAAAAATTTGGTCTCGGATTATGGTTTAAGGTTTGCGGGTTAGAGTTTAGGGTTCGAGTTTTATGGTCTAGGATTTATGGTTTGGGGTTTTGAGTTTGGGAATTAGTGTTTATGGTTTAGTACTTAGGGTCTAGGGTTTATGATTTAAGGATTAATCTTGGATTTTTTAGAATATAAATCAAAATAAGATAAATATAAATTATTATTTTAAAAAATATATATATCAAAATGGGTTAAATCCCAAAAGCATACATGAACAATGGTTTAGTGTGCAATTGTATACATGAACTTTAATTTGATCCAGATCTTGTAAAATATTAACACAATTATTGATATAATTAACATCATTTTTTATTTATATATTGCATACATAGAAATTTATATTTATTTAATATAAAAATATATTGATGTATTTATATTATAAAATAATGTGTATGATTAAATCAAAATTAAAGTTTCAACTATACATTTAAATCACAATTAGAATTTCACATTTTGAATTACACATTAAACCAAAATTCATATATAATTCTGAGATGTATATATCTATATCAAAATTTAGGTGTGTACATATAATTAAATGCCATTTATATAAAAATCTAAACAATTAATGCAGATCATACTTAAAAGAATAATGTTGATATAAAAAGAAAGAAAAAAGAAATTCCTAAAAGAGTTGATAATGATAATTAAATTTTTAAAATTTAATAATAAAAAATTAAAAAACTTAAAAATTTAATATTTAATATTTTAGTTAAAAAATTCAATACTCAAAATATAATAAAAATAAAAATTAAAAAAATAATCTCAGTACAAAAATTTTGAAAAAAAACAAAATGGAATTATAGTAGTGTTTTATTAAAAACGCCAAAAAAATAAGCTAAAGAAAGTAAAAATAAGCCACGTGTAAAAAATACAAGGGAAAAAGCGTAAGAAAATATCCCCCAAAAATGGCTCTCTAACCCTAACTTCTCATCTCTTCATTTTGTGCTTATCTTTCTCCCCCACTGTTTCCCTGCAGGATAACACATGTTGATTCCATTTTATTAACGGCTTTCTAGGATTTTCATGGCAAAGATACCATGAAATCAAAGAACTGATTTTCGGAGTGAAGAGGAAAAGAGAGGTCTTTATTGCCAGATTAAATGTTTGCTGCTAGGAATCTTCAAAAACACTGCTTGAAGACTCTGTCTTCTCTGTTGCAATCAAATCCCAACAGGTACATTTCTCCTTCTTTCCCCATAAATAAGACTAAATCAAGCTCTGGGTATCGTTTTTTCTTGTCATTTTGTTAGTTCCCATCAATCAGACCTATAACCTAATACACCTTTGTTCTTCGGTTTCCTTTACATCGGAACAGTGTTTTATTAGCTTTTCCTTACTTTTTTGGGTTTTATTCGTATTCTTTAGTTTGATTCTTGATGGACTTTTAGCAATTTCTTATTTCTAACAAGTTTCCTTTTTTACTGTAAAAGTTGGGATTTATTCGTTTGACTTTATTATTATTATTATTTAAAATGTAGGAATGTTGTGGCTTTTAAGGATACTGCTCCCAAATTAATTTCAAGCAATGTGATACGATTAGATGGATGTTTTGAAGATAATTTTGCATCATTTCCTTCCTTCACTGATCCCTTCAATGGATGGTTTCGGATGATGTCGACTTCAAGGGGGAGAAGTATGCGAAGCAAGGTCGAAAGACGAATGCAGAAAGAGTCTGGTAAAATAGCTAGGCCATGATTATGATCCTTTTAATTGATCTGAAATTCATCTTTCCCATGTATATGTTTGCATCTTATGTTGAACATGATTTTAGTTCATTGGTTGTAGGCCTAGAATTATTTTAAGACAAGAAAAAGAAGTTTTATGATCTCCCTCTCTCTTTAACTTGCTCAGAACCTACATATCGCACTTTGGGACATATAATTTTGAAGTCCTATTATGCTATAAATAATGAGAGCAGTTATTGTTTATCAGGTTTTGAATATGTGTATGAGTTGTAGTTCATTGTATGTCTCAACTAATCTTGGATTTCATGCTGTTTAACCAGGGAATGCATCTTCTATCGAAGAGCCTTGCAAGATAAGAGTAAAGTATGGAAGACAATATAATAGGCATCGTTTACAATGGTGTTCCAAACTTGGAGGTTTCTTTTGTACTTGTCTTGTAAAAGAAGATTGCTGCAAAGTTGAAGACCTTTTGCAGCAACAATCTGGAGAAGAAGACGCTTTATTCTGCACATTGTGTAATGCAGAAGTAAGGTTCACACTAGCAGGATAGTCTTCTCTTGGTCTCTCCCTGCACCTGAATGCTCCCTTCTCCCCAAAAAAAGACTTATCCTTTGTTTCCTTTCACTTTCTTCTTCCTTTTCAATGAAATACAAGAAATGAGAAGGCAAAGCAAAGCTAACTTTATCAAAATTAGCAACTGGAAAACCTAGAATACTGTTATATCTTCTTTCACCATTAGCCTGAACTTGTGCATTAGCACTCTTACTCTGTGCATGCTTAGATACAAAAAAGTTTCTTTATATAGCTTTCTCTTCCTATATGATGAAAATAAATTACCTTTAATGTTCTATTCATTTACTTGTTTCTTGTTAGACACATTGTCGAGTGAGTTATCAAACGTTCATCTTTTTCAGTTTCATAAATTTTTGGCTAAATTTCTTGGTTTTTGAGAACTATTAAGAATTGAATAGCCAGAACATGTAAGTTATGTAACTGAACTGGAAATCACTTAGGGCTTCTAGTTGACTAATTATTGCTCCTTGGCTATGTCCTGTAAGTTTTGCTTTTTGCTCTATAAATTGTAATTTTGTAGTAGTGTTCTGAAAACAATCCTGCCTTTTTTGTACTTATTAAGATAATCTTGAACATGACTAAATGTTTTACCATTTTATACAGTGGTTGAATAATTGCGTGGGCAGGAAAAATTACATCAGTTTTGTGTGCTTGATGGCAGCTAGCCTTGTTAGGGTAAGTTCTTTGGATAACTTTTGGACAATGGTTCATGTCACTCATTGGCACCTCCTGGCAAGAACTGAACTTATTCTCATGTGTCTGCATGTATGCATGTATGTGGTCGTCAACTTATTGTTGAGTTTGGAGTTGGCATTGCTGTCATTGTGCGATGTTTTAATGATAGAAAGGGTACAAAAAGTGAGATAACCGAGAAGCTCGGAGTTGGATTCTCCCGCCCCCCTTTTGCTACTGTGGTGGTATGTTGTCTGCATTCTCTGCCCAAGAGCTTAGATGCTTCTGTAGTATTACTATGCTTGTGATGGAGCTCCTTGATTGATTTAGTCACTTTCCAAGACAAAATATGCTAAGATCGTAGAATATTTGCATGAATATTATACAATCTATTTTGCAAGCTCTAGAGAGTGAATATTGACTTAAACCTCTGATTTTCTTGGGCATTGAGAAGTAAAATTCCTAGTTCTAAAATGTGAATTTGATACTTCAAAATATTTTGTAATTATATGTATTCTAGCTTCAAAGAGGCCTTGCCTAGAACCTCCATATTCTTTAGGAGATCAAGATTATAGTGTGCCTTCGCTGCATGTGCCTTGGCCTGGTACACCCATGCCTTACAATCCCTTCCTCTATCAGCATCAGGCTGACGCAAATAGATTCCATTTAACACATCCGCATACTTTGGCTACTGAGTATTTTCCTACCAGTATGGGAGCATCAAAGGTTGCAAGTATGAAAAATTCTCACATCAACAGAAATCTCACCAGTCTACAAATAAACCATGATATGTCTACTCAATTTGATGCTTGGGGTTTATGTGCAGAAAGCCCACTTGCTAGTACCTTGACTGAGGATGATTTCCTTGAAATGGTATTGGGAACCTATCTAAGCTCTATTTTATATTCTGTTGAAGTTTAATTTATATGCTCTTTTGCTAAGCGGATATGTTCCTTGTGGTCATATATAATATGATTAATCAGAGAAGCTAGATTTCTCAGGTTAGTATTTACCAAGAGCCTTGTCACCCTAACTTTCCACTTCTCTTTCTTTACAAAGAATTCAGCGCAGTGAATCCTGCCACATGTTTCATGTGCTCAATGTGCTGTTTTTCCTTGATCAACTGTGGACATAAAGATTGGCACACTTTATTAAACTTTTGGCTGATGCATGACCAATTTGCAGATGAAGCGCCGCAGTTTTCGCTTTATCACCAAAAGAACCCCCCTCTCTTTCTCTCTCAGAATAGTCTTGCTCGGTTATATCTTAACCTTTTCTTCTTCTTTTTTTCCTTTAATGTCTTACTTATTATTTTGGTTGCTGACATATGAAGAGTACCTAGAAACCCATGGCAGAACCAGCAAACAACTATGCCACCCTGTCAGTGTACTTTCTATTAATAACTCTGACTGGTTATTTGTATACTATATCGGCTACCTGTATCTGTCAATGCAATGCAGTACTGTATCAGCTTCCTGGTCAATTAATTGTGTAAATAATTTAATAGAAGTTGCTTATTTTTATGACATGCTACCACTGGCTATTTGCATCTGCCAAGATGTCTAGGGTCCTATGTGGGATAGTTTGGCTGATTGTCTTAGAGTTATGAAACACTAGCAGCCAGACAAGTAGCTCATCTCTGTATGAAAAGAAATGTGTACTCATAGAAATTCTTTCATCCAAGTCTGGCCTTCGGCCTGTACCCTTTATTGCCCTAGGAGCAGCGAATGAATATCTGTGCATGTTTCTCTGATTGGTTTTTAAGTTTTTTTAATGCTGAACTTATTCCCATGACCAGAGAAGCAACAATAATAAAGGAAATAAAACTGAACGAATGGATAGTTTTATCTGCCCCATGGGAGTTAGGAAATTTGACTTGTTATACACCGTAGCTTGGTCTAGCAGTGTGGAACAAGCACAGACATACATGCTGAACCTCATGTTTTTAATATAGCAATGTATCTTTGGCAGGTGATGATACCATCTCCGACAGTACAAGAGTCAACAAGTGGAAAGCATAGAGATGATTCGTGAGTAATTCAAATTTAGTACTGAATATTTCAATTTGATTTTATCTTTACTTGCTTAGCTTCATGCATTTGTAGAAACTCAAGTTTAGTAACCGACATGCGCCATTCTCTGTTACTATGCAATTTGAACTCGAACCTAGGTATGTGTTTCATGTGAATTTTAAGATTTTCATGTATTTGAAATTTTTTTTAAAGGATTATTTTTTTTATATTCATGTTAGGATATAAGTTGAAAGCATTTATTGAATGTGTATCTAAAAAGAAAATTGAAGAAAGAACAGATAGAAATAATAAACGGTTGAGATGGTTTTGATTGGATTCAGAAACAAAAATTATGTTGCTGTTGGAGTCCGTGGGGTCTTTGGAGGAGTTGTCCAAAATATGCATCTCCACTGGAAATTTCATGAGACAGTGCAAGTGCTTGCGAGATTGAGTGGTGGAATTGTCATTAACATACACAATGTGAAAACAATTATCATGTTCCGTGGAAGAAATTATCGCCAACCAAAAAAATCTGATTCCCATCAATACTCTTACCAAAAGGAAGGTAAATTTATCATGGTTCTTACACATGAAATTGCATTTTTTTGCATCAACGTTGTATCTGCAAAGTATTATTATATAATACTTCATCATTGTTTGATACCCAAATCAATTAACGTGATTAGGATTTATTTTATTTTATTTTATTTTATTTTTGCATAAATGGGAAATGGAAGCCTTGATATATTTTATTTCATTCAGTTACATGGTTGAAAGATGGGCGTATTTTAGAGAGAAACTCATAACTTAATATAGACTTATGAAATTTCTTGTGTATTGGTTGGGTTTCTATTTGTTAACAATTCCTATACAAATCCATTTAAGTGGGTAGAGGGATAGGAATGGATTTGTATATAAACTGTTATCCAATTAAAGCTTGTTTGCGTGCTGTGGTAATAGTGCTGCTCTTTTATATAATTTTTAATTTTTTTTTATTTTTCATGACCTTTAGTGGCGCTTATAAACGCCGCTAAAAGTTTGTTTTGCTGTAGTGGATAGTGCAAGATTAGTTCCAAGAATGTGGATCTGCCCCTAATGACAAAGAGAGTGGACACTGCTCAGGCGAAGAATATGATGTTTCAGGGATAGGTGAATTTTGGATCGAATGCCCAAAATGCCAATTTTTAGTGAAATTGATGAAGTTGACGATGCGGGATGAAATTTAGCAAGGTTGTGGTTTTTTAAGCATTTTAACATTGTTTGTTTGAATTTGGAACTTAACCTCCATTTTATTTCTATAAAACAAAATTTAATATTTTGTATATATGCTGGTAATTGAATGCAAATTATATATTTTAACTATTATATAATGCAAATTAGTCATTTATGAGTAATAAATTATACATCTATTGAAATATAAATGGGTGGATACAAAATTGAAGCGCCAATAGAACAACACCAACCACATAAAATCTCGGTAGGCCACATAAAATCTCGGTGGGCCAAATAAGACAAAATAATGTTATTTATAGTAAGACAAAATAGAAGTTTAAGAAGTAGGATTAAGATGCTAAACCCAATTAAATTTCAATTTAGTCTCTCAATTATAAATTTTATAGTCAAAGACTAAAAGATCATACTGTTATTTGGTTGCACCGATAATTAAGAAGTTTTATCAATTTTTTAAAAAATTTACGTAATTTCACTAAAATATTTGACTTTATTATTTAAAAAGTAAAATTGACATTAGTTTTGGAATGCTGATAAGCAGGGTGCTCCAATGAATAAACTAATCTTCCAACCAGTGTTTTAAACTTGAGGCAGCGTTTGTATAAACAAACGACGTTGGTGTCTGACATCCAAACGCTAATTTTAATCCTAGTAAATTGTGGTACACAATATGCATGCTACAAGAAGGTTTTGAGGAATTGAAAGAAGGCCTCATTGAAGAAGAAACATTTAATGTTCACTGAACATTAGGCTGATTGACAGGACTTGTGTTTTTTGAACCTGATAGGTGAAGTATTAGCTTTATAGAGCTTGATAGGACGTTTATAGGTCTGTAAGTGATACGTGAAATGTTGCACAAAGATATGCTAAACAGTTGTTGTGTATTTGACCTTTATAGAATAGTCAACTACAAGGGCAAGTTGTACGATTTATTTGATTAAGGAGGTAAACTTTATTCAAACCTATCTGACCGTCCTTTGTGGCATAAGTTTGGATGGTTTAACCTATGTGTCGCTTGGGTTTGAACCTCATCTTAAGAAAAAAAAAATCACATGGGAAGGTGGTTTAGGATTAAATGAATATATATTTTTATTAAGATTTATGTTTGATTGAAAATAACTTTTGAGTTAACATTGAAATTATACTCAGATAGTCAATATAAAAATATTTTAATACAAATAAAATTCTGAAAATTCATAATTAACTTATCATGAATTAAAGTGAATTAAACAATTAAAATTTATCATATTAATTAAATTAAATTAAATATAAATGTTTAATTTATTTAAGTTAATTTGCTTTGTTTATTCTTTATCTTTAAAAATATTTTTATTTGAGATTATTATTTCTGTAATGTTAGTGAGACTGAAGAAAATTTTGAATGTCCTTACG
Source organism: Gossypium bickii (assembly GCA_025503065.1). Classification (NCBI taxonomy): domain Eukaryota; kingdom Viridiplantae; phylum Streptophyta; class Magnoliopsida; order Malvales; family Malvaceae; genus Gossypium; species Gossypium bickii. Next base: position 91,172,053 of record CP106711.1, read on the forward strand.
CCGGTTTCTGAGAGGAGAGGAGTGCAAACAATCCGGTTTGGGTAAACATTCGGGTGGAAGAAAGAAGGCGGAAACAGGGCAACTGGAGTGGCCTGATCGGATAATTCTAGTGAAAACCAGCACCACAGGGTAAGATCCTTCCTGCCAGTAAGTCTGTTAAAGAAAAAAAAAAAGCCAAAGTATTAAACAACAATAAATCAACACTTTCCAAATTTCTTTCAAATTAGGGGTTGGAAAATTTTGAAAATAACTGGTTACATAATTTTACGGAAATGATTAGGATCCCATTTATGCCTCAAATCAAGCAATCAACAACTATGCCGCGTGGAATCATGCAATAACCAAATTTGACTACAATTTTGCATTAAAAAAGAATATGTTGACTTACCCTTGCCGATCCGGGAATGATGCTTTGCCAATGCATCAAAGTAATTAGATTTTCAAGGTACAGCACCACCGGTTTTGCATGGAAACTCTGAAAAGTGTCCAATAAAAAACAAATAAATGTTAGCAAGAACTAGTGTATAGAGTTTACTTATCTAAAAGCGAAAGGGTTCAGTTTCAAGTATTTTTTACCGCAGGATGACTTTTCCTCCACTCCTTCCGTTCTCCAATTAGTCTCTGTCTGGCTATTTACGACCCTAGCGCCTCCGAGCATAGAACATCTTCCCCCGTCTCTTTGCGTTGCCTCTTAGCGGGAGAATTTGGTGACCCATTTTGATTCAAGTGGAAGTGTGGGGCAGATATTGAAAATATGCAATAGTGAATAGTTCATAATGGTCTCTCTCTCTCTCTCTCTCTCTCTCTCTCTCTCTATATATATATATATATATATATATATATGCAAATGAAGACTGGTAGAGAAAATTAAAAGGTTAGACGCCTAAACGATAAAATTATATGGAAGAATGTGACTGTCCAGTAAATGCGATGAATTTTTCCTTTTGGTCACTGTAATTGCCTTTTTGATGAACGGCTTCCTACAAGAACCCAAGTCCACAACAAATGTGATACAACTTTTTTTAGTCATATCAATTAAATAATAAAGTACGGTTAGCAAAACTAAAAAAAAAAAAGAAAATGTATTTATTGATATAGTAGTGTAAGAATCACAACAATGACCCTGAAAAGTAAACAAGATAATTAATTTTACCCCTCCATTTCCCTTTTTTTTTTTTTTTGCATAGTTTACCCATTAAACTTGTAATTTTTTTGACAAATCATTCTAAAATAGGATGTATAAGTTAAATATATGTTAATTTTACTAATGTGGCATCTACATAATAGTCTTTCGTGTTGGTCCATGCACAAAAGTTAATAAATTTATAAAAATTATAATTTTTAGAAATAATTTAATATTATTATAATACTTTCTATATATATATGTAAGAATACTTTAAATACTTTTTTCCAAAGATAATAACTAACTTTTATAAATAGTGGATGGCAGGCAGGCCTACATTTCTTGGTTTCAATAGGACTCTTTACGAGCGTTTTTTTATCTACAATTATCTAAAAATAATCAAGTTATTAATGATTAGACGAAACTAAGAAATAACCCCTCATGTGCAAAATTATAGAAGATCCCCTTTAAGATCAAACAATTCCTTCGAATTGAATATGATTGTATGTGTGATAGCATCTACTTATCTAGGAATTTCAATCAACTCGATTATTGCAATTGCTCAGGATACCCTTTTTTAATTTAGCTTCTAGAATCTATTTCTTAGTTCAAGGTCCCTCTCTACTAACTGGAATAAAAAAATTAGTAGATCTATTCCACCCAAAATGGGAATGAGTTGGGGTTATGAACTTATAATCTATAATTTGATGATCGAGTCGATTCCATGATTATAAGTTCATTTCATACAGGACCAGACTTGGATAGGGCTATATACATTCTCATTATGAGAAAAGGGTCATTCGAGCATATCTAAATAGATACTATGTTTACATATGGATCCCTACTTCGTTACATTCCATTTAGGATTAGGAATGAGCGTAATCAGGCCTTGTTTTTACATATCTCTCATTATTTAGGACTCTATTCACCTCTTTTCTTTTTTTCTTCTATTGAATCGAGAAACAAATAGGTTTGATTGTCCATCTTTTTCATGTAATATATATATTTAATATAATCTTAATATAGACATCCTTTGGATTGTTAACGTCCACGTGTATGCCACTCAAAGAAATTAATAGGTTGCTAAAGCATAAAATAATTTTTAAATATGTTAATATTAATGTAACTTTTTTATAATTTTTTATTTTTAAATACACTTTCTATATTTTTCTTTCAAATTTAATAAGTTATATTAAAAAGGTAAATACATGCTGATGTGGCATTCACATTGCAGTCTATTTGTATGCCAGTCATAGAAGTAAATATCTTGCTGAAAATTAAAATATTTTTAAATATTTAAAAAAATTATTAATATAATTTTAGTAATATTTGTAATTTTGATAAGTTTTACAAAAAAAAAAAATACATGTATTTGGTTCAATTATAAGTGCTTTCTAGACTTTTAACCTAGCAATTTATAATTTAATCCAACCTTATACATGTTTATCTATTTTTAAAAATAAATATTATTTATTTATTTAATTAAAATAAATTAAAATTTCAATTAAATAATTTTCTCAACCCAATTCTAATTCCGTTAAAATCATCGCAACTTTACTATAAAAGAATCTATGAGAAAATACATTTAATTTCTACATCCAACGGATTCACAACGACAAATTAATTTAATTCCATTTTCGAACTTCAATTAATTAAATAATAATTCAAAAAACTTAAACTAATTCTCAAGTCATTTGCATACTTAGTGAGAAACCACATTCATTTCCGAATGCAACCCATTTCTCCAACTCTATCATTTCTATTCATTTATATTCATTTGATTCAACATGCTATTCATTTATGGTTTAAATAAACTAGTGGAGGGGCCGATTGGACATATATAATTAGGGCTTGGAACTTCATGGAAAGATTTTATAAGATTCGCCTCTGCATTATGTACAACAATTCATGATTGTGTTATTTCACAAAGTTGGTAACAACCCATCTACTTTTACACTTTTTGAGTGCAACTCTCATAATTGCTTCACACCAATTCGAGTTATATTTTTCGGCTTTTGACTCCTTTTATTATTATTGTTTTGTTTCTCCGACCACTCACCTTCTTATTACAATATAAATATTTGGCAACAACATCCCATGTTTTGGGTTGTCATTGTTCCTCCAAGCCTAACACAAAAACCAAGCACATGAGCATAGCTTAGATAAAATGATTGAGCTTCATCTAAGCTACTGAACTTCATTCCTCTCATTTCCTTTGTTGTTATCTAAGTAGCGTAGTTAAAATAAATAAAAAAAAATCATGAACCTGTCTATTCCCAAAAAAATTTGGTATTCTTTGTTTTGTTTCTTCATTTAAGTTAACATTATCTCTATGTTGTCTTGAAGATTTAGTCATTCCTAATCAGTATCCTGTTTATCCCTAAACACTAAATTTGAAAACTATACAAACCCAATATTTTCACATTTAATCATTCAAAATCACATAAATCAATGTACTTACTGGTTAAGGTGCTTGACAATAGTTTCAATATTACCCTAATACTTTGAACTAAAAGCTCGATTAACCTATGTTTTCAAAAATTTGAAAATGGCCACTTATAACACTCCAAACCCGATCCTTAAGGAGGATTTGAGAATGTCGTGTCACTACTTTAAAACTATTAACTTAAAATTTGTTTTTGGCATAAACTAACTTAAACTATATTGTAAGTTGTTATTGATGTGAACCAGCTCGGCGATGTTGAGTCGAGTCACCTAAATTGCCTGATCGTCATCGAGGAAGTTTCGTTCGGCTTAAGAAAAGGATGTATTAAGCTAAGTTTGGACGGAAGTTGACAAAGTGGTTTGAATGATAGGCTAGGTATGATTTTTGGTAGGTTTAGTTTAACAAAGAAATAAGGTAAATATTGATAGATAGGATGGAATGGAAAAGTAAACTTAAACGTCAAGAGCGATTCAACACTATAACGAGTGTCGTTCTTATGTTGTTTAAGGTGGAAAGATGGTTCGATAGAAGGATAGATGAATGCCACACCAAGAGGTTGGTGATAAGTTCAGAAACAAGTTCGGGTTGACGCCACTAGCATGCTAGATAAGTCACTCGAGACTCGTACGAAAACAAAACAGAAACAGAGTTTCATTCAATAAAAATGGCAAAAGTCCCTCAAAAAGTTTACAAAGAAACTATTTATAAACCTAAAATGCCTATTGATATTCGACATCTATGATGTTCACACTAACTTAAATTTTGTTCACATTTGTATTTAACATGTTCACACAAAAGCATTAAAATTCGGTTCATGCTTGAAGATGGTGCATGAATTGGCCAAACCATCATGTTGCTTCACTTGACGTATTCATGCATACTTAACTTTGAAGAAAAACCTTTATTCCATAAATGTGCAACCCTTTAATGCTCCTACATCTCCCTTGGCCGAATGAAGCTTTAATGTGCCTTGAATACTTGAATGGTCATCTTGAATATGCATGAAGCATGCATGAAACGTCCCAATGTATGTTCATAAATACGGTCCATGAATCTTCAAATACATGAACATTTAGAAACTCCCTCTTGCATGAACGTCCCAAATACATGTGCTCCTTTAAATGCCATCCATTGAACCTCAATTGTGCATGCACCTTGCATTAACTCCTCTTCATGCATTCGGCTGAACCTAAACACACTAAATCAAACATGAATTCAGCTGAACCTTAATAAAAATCATCTAGACATATTAATAAACATAATAATTAAATTAAAACTCAATTAATATGAACTTAGCTAGCATATTAAATTCGGCTAGCTCAAAACATGTGAAAAAAATTAATGAACTGATTTGAGCTAGGGAATTCGGTCATAAGCTATATCAAATTGAATAAATTAAAGCTAATACTTAATTTATTTAAATGATAAAAGAGACGAGCTGAAAGTAAGCTAAATTGAGCTCAAACGAGCTGAAATAAGCTCAAATGAGCTGATTCGAGCTGAATGGAGCTCGGGGAGCTGAAGATGAGCTAAAGTCGGCCTGCACAAGAGTGCAAGGGATCTTTATGGAGCTGGTCCGAGCTTCATCAATAGCTTGGAGCTTTGTTTCGTCCCAAAGTTGAGTGAATAAAGCTGAAACAACTTCTTGGAAGAGCTTAGCTCGAGCTCGAGTGATTGGACATTTGGGCAGCTTGATGAGCTCCTTGCTCGAGCTTGGAGAGCTCCGGGGCATGCTTACATCAGTTATGAATAAACCATTTGTCGTACAAGACTAAATAAAATAGCACATTTTATCACCAAAAACATTTTACTGTAATTTCATTAAAAATCACACTTTCATGAACACAAGTTTAAATACAAGATTCATTCTTCAAAATTAAACATCTTGACATCACCCTCATGTCATGCATAATACAGAACAATAGAAATCTAACAACAGCAATTGTCCCCTAGCATAGTCCTAAAAAATACTTCAACAGTAAGCCCAAGAAGGAGAAGTAACTAAGTAAGTTTAAAGAACTTAGTGAGTTCCGACAGAAAACATATCAAATATTTACTAGTAGACCCAAACGGATCATTTCAAAGAGTTAAACAAACACACAATACGCCAGATGGCGAGTACTGTACATAGACACTCTATACGCCTATTACCTTTCTTTTGGCGTATACAATACGCTCATACCACCATTCAGACGAACTTTTTTCATGTTAACCATATACCTAGATCCTTTAGTCAGTCATATAATTTATTTCCTTTGTTGTGATTTTCCAATCTGGTTTGCAATGTATAATTGCCCTACCAGAGGCTACACAACCATTTTCATGTATCGTGATCTGCTAGTTCAATGTACATTCCATTGAAGGCAACGCCATGAGTACATTTTCCTTAATCATCGTTTCCGTGATTTAGTTCATATCGTTCTTGCTAGAGAAGGTAGTGGTTTAAACATGAAGAATAGTTCTTACTCTTTAACACAAACAAACCAAAACCAGACTAACGACTCCGAACAATCATCTTTCATGTACAGATATCTCGTCTTTATAGAGTATGAATACTTACCTTAAACAAAGTATAAACAAAGATAGAACATAGATGGAAGTAAGAAGGAACTTACTAGAAAGTGCAACAAGTCTAAACAACAGGACCTTTGCCCTTATAACGGGAACTTTAAAGAGTGTCTTGAGCTATAATATAGATAGTTAAACTTATCAGATCATTATACCAGAAACTAAACATGCTTGCAATAAGCATTAGCATAAAACCCAAAATCAGGAAGTTTCCATCCTTACATACAAATCTGACACTAAAGCATGCACTAAGATCACGCAAATAACCAAGAAAATAACCTAGACTTCATTGATAGTACCAGGGTGCTAAAACAAACGAAGCAGTTGGCTGAATACAGCGAACCCAGCTTTAAGCAGGTTTCTAGTCTTAAGTTTTAGAGTGAGTGAGAGTAGGGAAAAATCTAGAAGGAAAATGAAAGCCAAGAAGACATAAAACTTGTCCAAGAAGTCACTACTAACTTTATACAACTAAACATGGAAGCAAGGTTTAGTGGAAAAGTCAAATTATCCCACTAACCCTCCCTCAATAACCGTGACTAAATACTCTTGCATTTTTCTACATATAAAAAAATTCCAAAAAATTCAATATAAAACAGAGATTTATGGCGTTTTAATGAAAATCAAACAAAAATAAACAAAAAGGAAAGAGAGAGAGAGAGAGAGAGAGAGAGAGAGAGAGAGAGAGAGAGAGAGATAGATCTCAGAGTAGGTGTTCCAGATATCGATCCCCAAGGTTTTCTGGTACTGATCAATTACTTGCTTCGTTCTATTAAAAGAAAGAGAAACAAATAAGCTTTGTTTTTCTTTTCTATGAAATATAGTTGAATTGGAATCGAGTTGAATTGGAATTTAAATGAAAGATGAACTCTTCCTATATTATTTTCTTTAGTCATAAAATTTAAATCCAAAACTTATTTAAATGACATCAAACTTCTTATCACTTGATTTAACATTGGTACCTTAAAAATTAAATTTAGATCGCATATACAAAGCATCTATATATCACATCACAGTAATTGAAACTAAATTTTTAATCTAACTTCACTAACTACTTAATGTTATGTTTGAGAACATGAAATTAGAAATTTAAATTTTGATATCATTTGTTGTTATAAATTGTAAGAATAAAATGCATACAAATAAATAAATTATTGTATTTTACTATTAAATAGACATCTAACAAATATATACTAATAATCATGAATACTATGTTTCGAATTGTGTTAACACTCCAACAATATTTTTAAAATCCAAATTCTCAGATGTTATCTAAAATATTTTTACCCAAACTAAACACCTCAATTAATAACATTTGTAGACCTCAATTACAGCAATAAAACATCTCAATTTCCAGCAAATAAACAATTCAAATTGCAGTACCTGAACAGGGCTTCAACAGTAAAAAAAAAAAAAAAAGGAGCAGCAACAGCATCCAAATCTACTTTGCAGCAGCAACAGGAAATTTTTTAAGTAATTGGACAACAACTAAATCTGAAATAATTTAGAAGTGGATAAATCAATGAAAAACGAAAATATAAAAAGCATTACCCATGAAATCAACTATACTCACTCTTTCCAACCAATGCTACTTGTTGCTCGACGAAGTTCAGATCCCTAGGCAAGTAAGAAAAGATGTGTACAATATCTGAAGCAAAAACCAATATGCAATCAGAAGGATTACTAAAACATGCCTAGCTAAAGTTGCATTTCTAGAGAATCCAAAATCTAGAGTTGATGCGAATGCAACATAGCAAATATCAATGACTTGTAATTCACAGAGGGGAAAATCAGCAGGGAATTGTGTATATCTATAAAAAAAGGAGCCTATGGATTAGCAAAGTTAATAGAACCTTTTTAGGAACAATACAACTACAATCAAGTTATTATTACTATAATAATACATTATAAATGATGAAAGTGCTCACTGCATTGAGCATTTTATCTGCAGGCTCTATCACTACCAACCATCGTATTATTGAAATCCCAAAAACACTAAATCCTACCTATTATAAAATATTAAAAGTTATATAAATTATTGCATTAATTATAACATTATTACTAATAATAATATATTAACCAACAGTGACCAAAACCATAAAAGTATTACTATCTTTGCCCTCAATTTTCAAATCAATTCCTGTCAGTTTCGACTAATTATACCCAGGGTAACATTGAGGCTCCAATTGGTTTTATGCAAGTCTAGTTTGTCAGAACAAAAATAACAAAAGTGTACTTGATTTCTTTTAAAGGGGGACAGTATTTAAAAGAAAAAGATACATTATTTTTCTGTTACATATAACAATTATGTTTGATTAGCGGCCATCCATTTACTTCAAATGACAAAAATGAAAATTCATTAAAAAGTAACAAATCAAAATAGAAATAAATAAATAAAATAATGATAACTCAATAATAAATTTAAAATCAAAATCAAAGTTTTCAAAAAAGTGAGAATTATATTTCAGTAAACTAACCAGTAAACTGAGGTGCAACAGTGCCAAGAGTAAACCTAGAAAACTTCAAAGAAGACAATATATAAAAGAGTAACAACTGCCAACAGAGAAACGATAGAACCCAGGATATTGAGCTGCAGATCAGTCACAGTTGTAATTCCAACACCCAAAAGTAGAATGGCCAATGAAAGCTGGATATTCCTACTGCAATAGCATACATATGTAATGAAACAAAGCCATAACCACAAAAGTACTTCAAAATAATAGCAGGTATAAACTGCAAAACCTAAAACCCCTAGCAAACTTACTATATCAAAATGAAATAATGAGCTTCTTGAAACTTCAAGATTGAAACAGAACGAGCCTACCAATATATAAATGATAGTCATATGTAGTATAATTTTACGTTGAAAGCTGAAACCAATGACTCCTAAAAGGGCTTGATGCAACATGTCGAAATCTAACCTCTAAAATATCAGAGCAAACTTTGATTGTTACTTTTGGACTTAGTCCAATAAGTAACCCATCCTGTTCCATATCCAATATAAATCCCAATCATATGAATCGAAACGTGAAAATTATAACATAATAGAAAAATTAGCGATTATTAACCAACAGCTATTATCATAAAAAGTCATTGAAATGAAAAATATTTCTCGTCTATTGGCAAATACTTTTAACTAGCATAATAAAATGAGAATCTTACAACTTTTCCCCCCCGTTCAGCGGAAGCTTTCAAGAGTCGTTTCCAGATGAAAATGTCATAAAAAAAAAAAAACTCACAAGCACTTGCACAAATGAACTAATCCTACTTTGAAAAGTCATGTTACTTAATTCGAGTTAACTAACAAAGCCAAACTATAGGAAGTAAGATTTTTAATCACCCACATAAAAATTATTGTTGAAAGGGAAATAATCGCACACCAACTTGTGAAGCGACTCTATAAAGTATGGCGTGGATCATCCATCTCTACTGAAGCACCTTTCATTAAGGAAAAAAGAAAACGGTGAATATGATCTTATATCCTCCAAAGTAAAATACAATCCATCAATCCTTGCATCAATTATAATTAATGATTTTTACACTCGAAAGTTTATAAGGATTAGTAATATATAATGACACTTTCCGTTTCAACCATACACTCAATTGATGTACTCAAATCACGTCAGAGGAAGGGATCCAAGAAAGGGTTAAATTAAAGAAATGAGAGATAAGGAAAATGGGATACTTGGAGTGATCCAGAACTTTTTTTTTAAGAAAAAGAACTGATGAAAATTTTATATAAAATCGTATTCTGGGTTTCTATTTTCCTTTTGTTCTTTTTATATAAATACTCTTCATATTAAAGGATTGAGTAGGCACGAATGACCTCAACTACCGGTGCCCGACACATTGGACATTTTGCTCCAACATGGACCAACTCATTGGCACATTTTGAGCACGTGCACATGTGCCCACATCTGTAACAATAAGATACAGAAAATTTAATGCCTCAAATTTATATGAAACTTGCGGATAAATTTTTAAGATTTACCTTTACAGTAATGAATCAATGTTGCCTTCACAGCATATACAACAAATGCCTTTCCTGACATTGTCCCAGTTAGAAGCATCCTTCGGCAAGTTGTCGTCAATCACCCCTGCAGCAAAACATTGCGATGATTAACAAACAAGAATATGAAACAAACCCAGCATGAGAAACTTTCAGCTTTCATTACATAACAAGAAAATCCATATTTTATTACAAAAAGGAAAAATCTGCAGTTTATTCCCTACTCTTTTCCCCCCTCGATATCTTAAATGATAAATAGGAGCAATGACAAGTAGAGAGCCTCATGAGGCATAAGCAGTCTCCTGGAGTAATCCAGAAGGAAAAATAACCCAAGTGAGCTGATACAGAAGGAAAAGAAGAACAAACCTTGTGAACCAGCTGAACGGTTAAGGCAGCAGAAACTTCTTGTCTTATTGACCGCTGTATCTCAAGTTGCATATCCATGCAAGTCTCCAGCATCCTCTACATATTATTCATCCTTTGTTGCATCCTAGCCATGTCAATCCTCAAATCATTAATAACCTCCCACTCCTGCACCAAATTAGCAGAGCACAATTAGAAGATCGGTGGGGGAAACCGATTTAGGGGATTATGGTTTGGGGATTTTGGGAAACAGATATAGGGAAATTTTGGGGACTTAGGAAATTTAGGGTTTGCGGAAATAAAAATCGAGGTTATAGGTTAGTTTTTTAGCAGAGAAAAAAAATGACACCGTTCTTTAAAAAAACGCCAGTATAGCTCTATTTTTTACTAAAGGTTACTATTACACAATTTTAATTTTTTTCCATTTTTAATCTATATTTTTCTATGTTTTTTCTTTCAAAATTTTTGTGTTGAGATTATCATTTTTTTAAATTTTTATTTTTATTATATTTTGAGTATTGAACTTTTTAACTAAAATAATAAATATCAAATTTTTAAGTTTTTAAGTTTTTAATTTTTTAATTTTTTATTATTAAATTTTAAAAATTTAATTACCATTATCAACTCTTTTAGGAATTTCTTTTTTTTCTTTTTACATCAATATTATTCTTTTAAGTATGATCTGCATTAGTTGTTTAGATTTTTACATAAATAGTATTTAATTATATGTAAACACCTAAATTTTGATATAGATACATCTCAGAATTATATATGAATTTTGGTTTAATGTATAATTCTAGATGTGAAATTCTAATTGTGGTTTAAATGTATAGTTGAAACTTTAATTTTGATTTAATCATACACATTATTTTAAAATATAAATACATCAATATATTTTTATATTGAATAAATATAAATTTTTATGTATGCAATATAAAAATAAAAAATGATGTTAATTATATCAATAACTGTTTTAATATTTTACAAGATTTGGATCAAATTAAAGTTCATGTATACAATTGCACACTAAACCATTGTTCATGTATGCTTTTGGGATTTAACCCATTTTGATATATATTTTTTTAAATAATAATTTATATTTATCTTATTTTGATTTATATTCTAAAAAATTCAAGATTAATCCCTAAATCATAAACCCTAAACCCTAAATATTATAGCCTAACCCACAAATCACAAACCACAAATCCTGAACCCCAAACTCAAAACCCCAAACCATAAATCATAGACCATAAAACCCGAACCCTAAACTCTAAACCGCAAACCTTAAACCATAATCCGAGACCAAATTTTTGAGAATTCATGTGGCCAATGTTAGTATAGTACAAAACATATATTTTATATTATTATATTAAATAATATAGGTGTAGTACAAAATGGCATGAACCTCAGTAAATTCCAAATGTTTTTCAGTTTTCAAACAGTATCCTTAAACCTTAAACCCAAACCCAAACTATAAAACCATAAACTATAAAACATAAACCCTTAACCCAAAATAATAAACATTATATCATAAACCCTAAAACTCTAAACCATAGACATCAAACCTTAAATTATAAATCCTAAACCCTAAAATAAAATATTTTTTTTGCCCCGTTTTTATAAAAAAGGCCACTAAAGCTTACCTTTTGCGGCGTTTTCCTAAAAACACCACTAAAGCTAAAAAATAAACGACGTTGTTTTGCTCAAAATTTTGTGGCGTTTTTATAAAAACGCCGCTAATGCTCAGATCTATAGCGACGTTTTTACGAAAGCGCTGCTAATGCTAAGATCTATAGCGGCGTTTTTACGAAAGCGTCGCGAATGCTAAGATCTATAGCGACGTTTTTACGAAAGCGCCGTGAATGCTCAGATCTATACCTGCGGTTTTACGTAAGCGCCGCGAATGCTCAGATCTATAGCGGCGTTTCTACAAAAGTGCCGCTAATGCTCATATCTATAGCGGCGTTTGGGGAAAAACGCCGCTATTGCTCCTTTTTAGCGGCGTTTTTGGCTTGCTCAATTTTTTGTGGCGTTTTCTTTCAAACGCCGCTAATGTATAATATTTGCGGCGTTTTTTTATTAAAACGCCATTAAAAACGCCGCTAAAAGTCTGTTTTTGGTGTAATGAATAACTTAGTTCCATTCTAACCAGCTCTCATTAGACTAACTAAATCACCTTACCATAATAATAGATAATTCTATCAAATTAAGAACTTAAATTAAACACCTAATAATTAGGGTGGCGTATACTCCACAATAGAGTTCGCCAAACTATCGAACTTGCCAAACACAAGATTTGTCAATTGGCGCATTCATGGAATTTTATGCTTAGTCAAAATTAAAGCCTTACCCACTCAGAATTTACTTTAAATACCAAATTTCAATAAATAGTAACCAGATGCTAGGACTTCGCTGGATGGGCTGTTACACCACCCTTAAAGTTGGTACTCTTTTTCCCTTCAATATGTTGAAATTTGGTTCTTGTTTACAATGGTTTTTAGGGTGTAGGTATAAATTTTCCATGTAACTCTACTACGGTACAGAAAGATAATGGTATTTCTTTCAGTTGAAGCTTCACTGAAAATTCCCTTGCTTGTAGTTGGAACCGGTTGAATTGGTGGAATGGTAATAACACAATTATCTATAAAAATCTGAAGTAGCATCATCAATGGTTCATGCGTGTTACTTTTTCTTCCTTTTAACTTCAGCCTTGATTTAAAAGGATCCTATAAGATCTTACCTAAAGGGGATCTTTAAATAAATACCACCATGAATTTAACAATTACCATTCAAATAAAAATGATCAAATAGGAAAATAGGGACTAAATTCACAATTTATGCATATCACAAGGCTAATGATAAAATTTGACTACATGAATTTAACTACTATTGAATTGAAACTAAAGTTTCAAAATTGAAAAAAAAAATACAAAATTTGCCTGAATTGTAGTATATCAAATATATCCACAGCGCAGGCACGAATGACATAAAATGATTTTTTTTTCTATAGTTATATAAATATATGTTTTCAGCTAAATTGTAAGGAAATATATTACACGTGTTTCCATGTACATCTATTTAGATTAGCATTAACTATGAAGCTAAGTGTTCGTCTAATTGATTCTTAGTGTCACGAACTAAGAAAATTGTTGGATATTGGTAACTTCAAAGCAACTGCTGACTGAGCTTACACTAGGACAGTCCAGATCTAACACAAGTTCACCATAAAAAAAGAGAATGGCTGTCATGAACCTGTACTGACAGAATCCAAACTTCTATAGCCTAAGAGGCAATCCATAGTTATGGAATGTCTTGATTGTTCCATTCCATCCGCCTGCAACAATCACGAGTCCCCATGTTTCCGGAAGGCTCATGTGGTCGTTGGCATCAATGTGACTGAGTTGCTGCTGGTCATATGTGTAACTCTCACGCTCCGCAACTGTTGCATCCCACAAAGGAAGCTTTTCTTCAGGCCATGTGGCGCAGCCCTTGGATGACCCAGACCCATCAATGGAGAACCACTTACCAATGGAGAACTGTTCTGAATCTCTGATCCAGGAACCACCCTCCATTCGACCTTCTCTTGGTGCTCGTGCCGAGTGCCTATGATCTGGACCCTGGCCTAACCAAGGTATTGCGACAGACACATCCTGGCAAAAGAAGTGCTCACAAGAACGAACAGATTTTGCATGTTTTGATGTTTGGAGACACATGTCATTGTAGTTCCAGACATAAACACGACAGTCTTCTCCAACTGAGATTATATGTTTCCCGGTTGATGTAAACGATGCCGACATCTGACTTCCTGACTTTGGCAGCGCTGCAAGGATTCAAGACAAATATTAGAGATAATCATATATATTAAAGCATAGGCAGGCAACACATGCACAAAACCATAAAAAAGTACTACATAGCCTTCAACTCCAAGCGTAGTGCACAAGTCATGATAATATTTACTATTCAATGCTTGACCTATTCTACTTTATCTTCGATGGATGTTTAGAAAGGAGTTATATGACATTGAATCCACCATACCTTTAAATTTACGAACTACGTCTATGCCATCGAATATTCGGAGTTTAGAATCTTCACAAGTTATCACAACTTTGCGTGATTCATCCCGGGAGAACTGCAAGTTGGAATGAAACTAATTAGTACTGAAATGAAAATATTAGTGTGATAAGCGACATATATATGGCACCAATGGCTTTAGTGCAAAACCTGAATACTTGTGATTTTGTTGCCAGAGGTTTTCTTTCTGCCATGAATATGAATCTCTGCCTCCAAATTGACACCGATGCCTATTGCACAGAAAAAAATAAATGAAAATACACTCGGTGCTGTACCAGAACAAGAAAACGATTACCGAACAACTACAAGTAGTATACTACAACTCTGATTGGCAATAACTTATTACCTGATGCTTCATAAAAGCGGCAAGTGCCCGCAATGGAACCAACCACAAATTCCTGCTAGAATAATGAAAGGACATGAAATGATTACCATTTTAAAAAGTTACGAAATCCAAAACAATCTTGTTTAGCAGATGAACAATGATTAGAGTATTCAGAACTGCGTGTACCTTCCCATCTGGCCGGTAACATATAGCAGTTATAATGTCCCGCATGTCCACCCAATGTACAACTCGTTTCTCGGCGACTCCCCAGATCCTAACTTTTCCATCTATTGAACCGCTGATGAAGTAATTGTCATCAATGGGATTGAACTGAATGCATGTGACTGTTTCCATCCGAAGAAAAAGCATGGTCAGAATTTAGACCATGGCATTATTTATTTCAGAGGAGACAAGAAATCAAGTCTTTCCATAGTTACCGTAGTTATTATGATAAAAAACATTTAGACATTGATTGCAGCCAACTTGCCACAGACGAACAGTTTTGTCCATGGAAGAAGAAACAAGAAACTGCAAAAAATAAAAGTTGATTCAGTATAGCAAAAAAGCTAAAACAGAGGTCTGAAGAGCATTGAATTGAAGTATAAACAGATACACTAGAAGGTTTCTGGAGGATCGACTCACATTTGCATTGGACCATGCAAGATCTAAAACATCACAGCCATGGCCATGAAACTCTTGCATTGGTAACTCCTCAATCTGAAAAATCTTATTAGGGACAACAACTGGTGATGGGATCAACTTTTTTCTGCCAAAACCGAACTTTCTTTTGTTCATCTTTCTAACCAAACCGCCCTCAGCAATGAAAGGTTTACTAGAGGCATCTGTTGATGTGACTCGCCATATCCGTACTACTCCGTCTTCACCGCCGGTTGCCAAATACTGACCATCCGGGCTAAACTTCATTGTCCAGATGAAGCCGGTGTGAGCCTGTATTTCTTGTCCCATAAAAATTGCTGTAGACTCCATGCATCCGTTCTTGTTGGGCTGAACCGTCATTTTGTTCAACTTATGTACTTTGATGTCATGTTTCGATACCTTTGATGCACGTTTGGTTTCTCTTCCTTTCCTCGTGCTCAAAAAGTGCTTCCACCATTTCTTGAATTTTTTGGTATTAATTTCACGTTCATCCAAGTATGCTTGAGCTTCCTTTTGTTCACATCCTTTAGTAGGGGAAAATCTCTCATTCTCAATGTCGAGAGCGAAGCTCTGTCCTAGTTCTGATTCATCAACCAAAGGAATAGCTTGACAAGTCATTTCTCTCTCGCAACAAGCAATACTTCCTTCGCCATTGTTGACAGATAAAAATGAACAACTTGGGACGGCACCACTGCACTCTGTGATCCTCTTCACATCCTTTATCCTTGATGACTCTGTAAACTCAACCAGATCCATGGATCGCAGAAAACTTGCACGTCGCTCCTTCACACTTTGCAGCTCATTAAACCAAATTTCATACTCTAATCCATGTTTCGCAACAAGTGATTCTTCAAACAACAAGCAATCCAAGGAATCAAAGAACACATCATTTTCTCCCTCATAAGAGCTCAGCATGTCTTAAGACCAATGTTCCACATGAAAACCAGCTCTATGCAACTCAACAACTTTCCTAGAACCACCTTTAATACCTTTCAAAGCCCCCAATTCACGGACCGAATTTTACTCTGTTGATTATGTAAAATAATGGGATTGGAACCCAGCAATTCAACATATGAATATACAATTCTAAAAACATGGATAGATACGAGGAACCAACTTCTGGTCCAGCAGACCACCAATAAGGATCCCAATACAAAATTATAACAATAAAAAAGGATATGATGCCCGGAACCCGGAAATGTTTGCAATAATCAATTAGTTAAAAAAAAAAAAAAAAATCCAAGATGAAAACTTGAATGTACCTTGGGTTCAATGCAAAGCAAACAACACAATTCAAAAACCATCACCGACTTCCCTGTGATCGTGGGTTGCTCAACACTTTAGTAGTCAATTTTGACGTAGTTTAAAATTTAACCCCTGCAACTCTTATTTTACGGCAATAAAAAGAGGGTTTCAACTATCAAGTGTAAACATAAAGAGAGAAACTGGCGGTTGAAGGAAAGGTGAAACAAAAAGAACATCGAATCAAATGGAATCCAGGAACGAAAACCAAATGGCTTATCGAGATATGGATTGGACACGCACGAGGAGCAAGAATAAAGCGGCGCTGCCCGGGGAAACAAGAAGCTACACTATGGTTTCTGCAACTAATTCTTTCTCTTAGCTTTTTGGTTGGTAACAATGGTGAGATGGTTATGAAGAAATACTGGAGCATGAATAAGAATTAGTGATAATAATAGCTCTATATTAATCTTAGTACCCGGCACAGCAAAATTTAAAGGGAAAAAAAAAAAAAAGAGAAGAAAAACTCAGACAACTCAGCTTTTTCAGTGTTCACAAGAAGAGAGCTGTGAAAAGGAGGTAGCATCTCAGAGATTATTGGTGCAAAATGTTTATAGTTAACAAAGTTAAAAGAGAATAACCATTAAAGCTACCATAGTTGGTTTTTTATGTGATCACATTTTGAAAATTTGTAACAGGGTACTGAGGGGGGCGTTACATGGTTGATTGCACCTGGTGTAAGACACCAACAAAGGCTAGGGTCAACATAACTATAGCAGGTTACTTTCATAGGAAAGGGTCAACACCAATACCAATCTAGTGTCTAAATTGAGGTAGCAAAAAATGGAAAGAATGAACCTGAAATGGTTAAGCATATAGGGTGGTTGCTTTTCTGCAAAATAACAAGAACACACACAGATTCGCTCTCCTTCGCAGCTGCAGCAGTTTATGCTGTGTGTGTGTGTTTTTAAGAAAATACTGTATTTAAAAAATAATTGGAAATTTAACCCTTTCAATATTTTAAAAAATAGACCTATTTTAGAGAAAAATAAAAAAAAAATTTGTTGACTTTTTGAAAATGCATTCTGCAAAACACTTTTTATTTAATAACTTGACAGATTAACTATTATTTTTTCAAATACGATTACAAAACATATTTTCTATTTCTATCTTTAAAATCAGCCTATTTCTTTAAATGAAATTTGGCCTATTTTCCATTATCTTCAAAAATCGATTAATTTACTCTATCAAAAATTATTTTGAGTCTCCTTTTAGAGCCAGATTCCGGGTTTTGGGGTTTTTGTTGGAGAATAATCCAAAAGAAGATAATCATCAAATAAAAAGGGCCACCGTTTTGGATTCTGGCTTTTGTACTTCAAAAAAGAGAAAAAAACAACAAAAAGGATTTTCATCTTGAGATATTGACCCATTCTCTTTAGTTTTCACTTCTCGCACAAAGCTTTCAGTTACTCAAAGAATCTCCCAAACCCAATCTGGTTTTGCCGTTTTCATTAACAAGAGTTTCAAAACGGGTTACCACTCTCTTCTTTTTCATGATTTTATTTCAGGTACAGATTTTCTGATACAGAAAAAGCAAGATTGATGGTCTCAAAGGAACCAAAACTAAACAAAGAATCCACGTTATCCGATATATCTTCAAAAACAAGGGTCAATTTTACCAGAGGTCCTTGTACTATCAGTTTTTTCCTACTATTAGAGTGACTTATTTCGATTTTTTCTTTTATCAAAATAAAAAAAAAAATTAATTTAAAAAATGCCAAAATACTACAGCCAAGATTTGGTACAGGAAAGATAAAATTTGTTTCCTCAAATTGATTTCACATTTTTCTACGAATTAATCAATCCCTAAAGCTTCTTTCTCATAAAAATTCAAAAATTAAAATGTCATGGTATCTCTCAACCGGTCAAGTCAGGGTCTCAACCAATGGTCCAAGGTTAAGGGTCTGATTGTTTGCGGTATTTCATTTTTCGGAAAATATTTTCCGTCTTTTACTATGTTTGTTTAACCAAAGGAATTGATTTTTCGAAAAATTAATTATAGAAACACAGGAAAATTTTCCCTTCTTTGTGTAAAATGTCTTACAGATTTTTTTTCCGTAAGACATTTTCTAGAAAACACACCCTCAGCCGCTCAGTTCCTTCTCATTTCATTTCCTCCTTATTTCCCCTCCATCCATCA
Organism: Gossypium bickii; assembly: GCA_025503065.1. Lineage (NCBI taxonomy): Eukaryota > Viridiplantae > Streptophyta > Magnoliopsida > Malvales > Malvaceae > Gossypium > Gossypium bickii. The sequence continues at coordinate 91,191,054 of CP106711.1, forward strand.
ACGTTAGCCTCTCCTCCTCATCGATGTATTTCTTCTTTTTGGGTTATCAACAGGTTCTTTTCTCCTTTTCTCTGTCTATTGTTTTTGTTCATCGAAGGTAGATTTCTACTCATATTTGTTAGCGTTTTGTAGCCTCTGGTGTTTGGCTTATCTTGGGCTTTTGGAATTCTGGTTCAGTGTTGCTTTCTGGAAGCTTGTTCCGAGCTTCTCATCGGTTCCATTTTCTATTCCAATTCAGGAGGTTCAGTGGGTCTCGTTTTTTATTGGTTGGTCTGAGGGTGCCGATATTTGTGTCGTGGCCTCGTGGGTAGCGCGTTTGTCCGATTCGATCTCGCTCGTGCACTCGAAGCTTTGTGAGGACTCTGCTTTGGCCTTTGGTTTTCGAGGGCTCGATTGAGTTTGTTTGTACAGCAAGCCGGAGTCAGGTTTGCGCTTTGTTCTCGGTGTTGTTGGTTGTATTGACTTATCTGCTTTAGATTGATAGAGTTTTGACTTCTTTTTCACATTTGCCTCCTGTTTGATTGTTTGAGTAGACATGTTTTTCTTCAAAGCTACAATTGTATCTGGTTTCTTTTATGCTCCATGTCGATCCATACAGTTCAAACTCGTCGGCATCACAATTGTAACAGCCTGATTTTGACCCTAATCGAAATAATGGTTTTGGGACCACAAATTAGAGTCCGAAAAATATTTTAAAATTATTTTTTGTGTTTATTATGTGCGAATTTGCTTGGGTGAAATTTCTGTGTTTTAATTTTGTCGTTTGAGTGTCTAATTTAATAAAAGGGCTTAATCGCGTAAAATGAAAATTTGATGGTTAGTTGTGAAAGTGCCTAATTGTTGTTGTCTTTGTAATATGGAGGATTTATATTGCAGTTAGGCCATTTTAATACATAGTGGACGGAAACATGATATTAGTATATGTTTTTATATGTTAATTTTATAAAGTAAAATTAATAATAATATAAATTAATGTTATAATATAATAAAGAAAACATAAAGTGAAAGCCATTTTTATACCATCTTTTTAACCTTTGACCGAAACAAGAAAAAAAGAAAAAGAAAGTTATATTCGGCCATTGAAGAAGCTTGATTCAAGGTTAGCTATTGTTTGGTTTTTGATAATTTTTACGTTTTTAAGATCGTTGCTACGAGATGTACAAAACCCATGCTTGAATTTTTGAAATTGATGATAATTTTGTGTCATGTCATTGATGGTAGTTTGTGATTTTTGTTGTTTAATGATAGAATATGGAAGATATGTTTTAGATTAACATGTTTTGTCTTTGAATTTTTGATGAATTTGAATAATTTGGACTAAATTGCAAAAATAAATTTTTGAGGGACTAAAATGTGAAATAAATGAAATGTATGGACTTGCATGAACATAGGTAATATTCAGCCAAGCATGGGTAATGTGAAATTTTGTGTATTTTGTGTTTTGTGCAATAGGGACTAAATTGTAAAAAGTGTAAAATGTCAGGGGCAAAATGGTAATTTGCCCATTTATGTGTTTTTAGACTAAATTGAATGGAATGGTGTTTAAATAAGTTTAATTTGAATATGTTTAGATCAAGAACCAAAGAAATGGGATTTGGACCGGGGAAAAATGAAAGTAGTCAATTAGTCGATTTTATTATTCGTCGACATTCGAGGTAAGTTTATAAGCATATATGTGTTGTTAATTGTATATAAACATGAGATTTATATGCTGATTTGTAATATGTGAAATAAATGTACGGAAATGATAGTATGAAATATAGCACTAAGTGTGCGAGATGTTAATGTGACGGCACTAAGTGTGCGATACGTTACACGAATTTGGCACTAAGTGTGCGAGATGTTAATGTGACGGCACTAAGTGTAACATCCTGAATTTGTGGGGCTTTGCATTTGATGTGTGTTGATGTGATGTTATGCTTAAGGTGTTAATTAGGGTGTTTAAGGGGTTCAGATTGGACTCAGGAATTGGGCTGAGGCCTTAGTCAAATTTTCTGCTTGGGCACTCTAGTGGAAAGCCAGTTAGGATAGGGCTTAAAAGATATTATCTGTAAATTAAGACACACAAATGGGCTTGTAGCCCAGTGGTCAGTGGCGTTACTTAGGGGCTTTGAGGTGGCCTGATAAGCAATAAGGAGGTCCAAGGTTCAAGTCGCATTACCCACTTATTTTAAATGTTTTTGGCGTCAAAAGAGAGGAGAGTTGGGGGCGGCTAGGATGCTTGGAATTAGGAGATTTATGTGTTTGGATAATGTGGATAATGTGGCAGATAAAAGGAAGAAGGGGTGGTGTTATCTGGGTCACTTGTGGATGAGAGATCAGGTAAGGATAAGGGAGAAAGTTTAGAAATTATCTACTGATCATGGTAGTGGCCGAACTTCCAACTCTGGGGGAAAGAGGAAATCGGTTTTGATGAGGCTAAAGGGGGTGCCGAAATTTCCCTTGTTAATTAATTAGTCTTAGTTTTCAAAAGAGGCAATTCCGGCTTTTGGTTAGTGTGTGTGCCGAAAATGTGATTAGAAAATAGGGTACTCCTTAATTTCGACATTTATTCTCATTCTTTTCTCTTAGTTGTTTCTTTTCTCAAAAAGCCGAAAACTCCTAAAGTTCCATATTCTTCTTCATTCTCTGCTAAAGCCGAAACCCCATAGCCTTTCTCTACACCTTTTCTTGATTTCTTTCATAAGACGAAACCCTCAAGTATTCTTTCTCTTTACTCTCTTCTGCCATAGCCGAATGTTCTAGTGTCCATTCTTTTTCTTCCTGCTGAATCTTCATAGATTTCTTGAGATCATCTTTCTTTTTGATTTTCGTAAAAAGCCGAAATCTTCTAGGAGTTGCCGAATTCTCTGTAAAGGTAGGTGCCGATTTCTTCTGATCTATTCTTTTTTTCTCTTTTGATTTTTGAAGAGAATGCCGAAAGGCTAATGGATTGATGGTTTCTTGTGTTTACGTGTTGGGCGACATCGGGAATCGAAGTAGATTATCCAGATCTAAAAGCCAGAAATCGCTAGTCTCCAAACTCCATCTCTTTCGGGATTTCAAGGTAAGGGGTTCTCTTTAGATTCTCGTTAGATTCACTATCGTAATTGTGATCTTAACCATATGATATGATGGTAGTAACTGATAAGGTCTTTTGATGGAATCAAATATCGATCAGACGAAAGAGGGGATTGGATCTGTTAAACCAACCCCTAAGTTTAAGAAGCGAGCAGTATCGGTAGTTCAGGATTGGCCACCTGGTTGTGGACTGGCTTCGGAACAAAATCTTAGACAGTTAGCAGTTGTATCGACTTCTGATAGTGTCGACATAGAAGGTCTCGTCTTGACTGTAATCAGGTGTTTAGATCTCTATCACACTAATTAATCTGTACTTTATATGTTTTGAGCTAAAAGCCGGAAAAAGCTGGAAAAAGCTGTAGGGACAGTCGTATTACCCGAAAAGGGTAGGCAAGGGATCCCAGGTATGTAATCATAGAAACTTCTCTATGTGTATCGATGTATGTGATAGTTTTTGATCTGTTAGGTAGTATATTGTTTTGATTTTGCATGGATGTATGCATGGATAGGGTTGATATGATGAAGGGAAAGAGCATGTTAAAAGGTCACTTAGTGATCGGTGGTTAAACCATGATATGTACATTTAGGTCACAATAGTGATCGGTGGCTCTGCCACACTTGATTATAAGGTCACACAGTGATCGGTGGCTCTGCCAAAGTGGATTATAAGGACACATGGTGATCGGCATTATAACTGACAGCATGACTGTCGATATGGTGTGTAGCGGTTGGTGGGTTGATTGTAGAAATCCCCGAGGTGTGATGGCTGGTACGGGCTGGTGTGTAGAGGATGGACTTTTAGGTTGGGTTGGGCCATGTTGCATGTAATTATTCTGTTGCCATTGTGTATGGGCCAAGGCCCATAATGTGTTTGTGGGCCTCAAGCCTTTTATGTGTTTTCGGGATTTACACACTAAGTCTTGGTGACTCACCCCTTTATTTTCCCTGACTTTTCAGATGAGCAGTAAATCGTGGACATGGGAGCTGAGGCGGACTCGAGGGGCCATCAAGTCGCATATTTTCAGAAACTATTTTCAGTTTTCCTTTAAGTTTCTAATTTTGGGACTATTTATGTAATAAGGCTCCATAGCTTAGGTTTAAATTATAATTGTTAATGTCTTTATTCTATTTTTTAAAAAAAATTTAATCTTATGTTCAAAGACTTATCTCTAAGAAGTAATAATATGGGATTTTCAAATACGTTCAAAGAAAAAGCAAAGGTTTTCTTCAAATATCACTTATTTTAGCGAATACCTAAATAAGCAAACTGAATTTCCAAAAATCATCCAAGTAAAGTTTTTGACGTTAAACCTCATAGCGTACTAGATCTGGTTGTAGCATTTGGGCCGGGTTTGGGGTGTTACATTTTAGTATCAAAGCCCAGTTGCAAAACTCGGGCTGTGGAATGGGTCTAGTAGTGTTTTGTAAAATTGATGTGAATTTGAGAAAAATGCTTTGAGTTGATATATGGCCTTCGAGTCTACCGGCACCCGATCCACGCAGGTAAGTATTCTAACTCTTGATGTGATATGCATGTTGGGTTTGAAGGGCTTTATGGGCGTAGACTAGTATGTTAGGAATTAATGGACTTTAGGCCTAGTTAAACAACTCTTTAAATTCATAAAACCTAATCTAACTAAACCCGTCCGTGAACCAGTCACTGGGTTAGGGTGTGGCAACAGGCATACGCATGTCTAGGATTGGATTCAGGAAGAGCTTGGTATTTAAGCGGTCCTAGTGACCCACCTCCTCTTCGCTGGAATCCTACCTGGTGTGTAGTGACTGTTCACCTTAGCCACGAGGACTTGTTGACAGACCAAAGATCATAATTAAAACCCGAAAGGGACCAGCCACCCTATTTCACAAAATTACTAAAAGTACCCCTAGTTTTATAAAATTTTTGAAATACCCTTGATTTGTGAAAATTTCCCAGAATACCCTAGATTTGTAAAACTACCAAAATTTATGAAATTACCGAAACACCCCCGGTTGGCAAAATTACCAAAATACCCCAAAACCTCTAAATTTACAAAAGTACCCTGTTTATAAAAAAAAAACCAAAATACCTCTATTTCGAAAAAATCACCAAGATACCTTATTTTGTGAAATTACGAAAAATACCCTATAGGAAAGAACTACGAAGATACCCCTGGGTAGTGGAGTGACGAAAATACCCTTATGTGATGAATGTGGGTTCATGGATGTTACTTGTGTGTTGATTTATGATGGTTGAATGTATATGGTTCCTAGAACTAGGAGATACAGACTTGAGACTAAAAACCCGTAGATATAATTTCGAATTCGAAAGAACTACTCTTGAAAATCTCTATCCATAAGATTGTTCGTGGTTAATCAGTGGAAGAAATTCATAATTCATAAAATTTCTAATCAGATAAATGCGAATCGGTAGAATGAGTACAAGAGGTCGTGGACGTCCACCGCGTGGCCATGGTAGGGGTAGGATGGCCGTGTCGGAACTGGTAGGATCTGGCCATGGGTCTGGAAATGAGATGCCAGTTCCACTAGCTGCGGAGGGGGAATTTTAAGATCAGACGGTCGGGGATGATGCGGTATCCCAGATGATGTTAAGGGTTTTAGAGAGGGTTGCTGGGGCAAGCATTGGCACAGGAGCCCGGAAATCTGTGTCGGAGCGGCTTAGAGCCAATGGGGCAGAGATGTTTAGGGAAATTTCTGGTATAGCCCCAAGTACAGCTGAGTATTGGTTAGAGGCGGTTGAACGCATAATAGATGATCTGGATTTTACAGAGGAGGAAAAACTAAAAGGGGTTGTATCTCTCCTGCAGGATGAAGCTTATCAATGGTAGCTTACGGTTAAGGATGGTACAATGGCTGACCGTATCATCTGGGATTTCTTCAAAACGATGTTTCAGAGTAAATACATTGGGACAAGTTATGTGGATGCGCAGCGTAGAGTATTTCTGAATTTGGTGCAAGGAAGTAGGTCAGTGGCTGCGTACGAAGTGGAATTCTTACGCCTTAGCCGTTATGCTCAAGGAATGGTGGCCACAGACCATGAACGTTGTGTTCGATTTGAAGCTGGTTTAAGGGACGATCTGCGTGTATTGATAGCACCACAGCGAGAGAGGGAATTTACTGTATTTGTGGAAAAAGCTAAGATAGCTGAGGAGGTTAAGTGGACAGAAAAATTGAATCGAGATAGAGATAAGAGTGGAAGTAAGAGAAATTTTGGATCATCAGGGGCAGCTGGGGGTATTCAGAAAAGACCTAGGTCAGACAGGCCGAGATGGGATGAGAGACCTGCTGCTAGTCAGATACATAAGTGTGCTCGATGTGGTAAATTCCACATAGGTGAGTGTTGGGCGGGCAGTGGGAAGTACTTTAGGTGTGGATCTACGGACCACCAAGTTAGGAACTGTTCGCAGCAACGGGGCAGTGAAGGGCTCACGGGTCAAGGGAATGCACCATCGGGAAGAGGTAGACAGCAGCCATAGAGAGGGCGTGGTCCAGCCAGAGGTGGTAACGGTTCAGGTCGGGGCCGTGGAGCACTAGGCCAAGGGGCAGGAAACACGGAGGCGAGAGTGGGGTTAGTCTATCCGCCGAGACGTCGAGAGAAGGTGGCGACGACCGGATGTCATAACCCAGACGCGTTTTAATTTTTGGCTTGCCTTACACTGCATTGATTAACATTGGGTCGACGCATTCATATGTGGCTAGTAGGGTGTCTGGAACTTTAAGCGTAGACTCTGAGGTTTCCTCTAGGGAGATGACTGTAGTAAGCCCTTTAGGACAGACTGTAGTGGTGAACAAACTATATAAGGATGTACCCTTGGAAGTTCAAGAGGTAACTTTTCGGGCTGATATGATGGAACTGCCATTTAGGGAGTTCGATTTGATCTTAGGAATGGATTGACTGGTGAAGTATCAAGCTAATGTAGACTGTGCAGCCAAGCGTATGGTGTTAAAAACCCCCGAGGGTGGCGAAGTGTTGGTGATAGGTGAAAGGGGGAACTGTTTGTCAAATGTGGTGTCTGCCTTAAGAGCAGAAAGGATGGTGAGAAAAGGATGCGAGGTAATTTTAATGTTTGTTCGGGCTCTGGAAGCCAAGGAACTAACTTTTGGGGACGTTAGGATGGTGAAGGAATTTCCTGATGTTTTCCGAGAAGAGCTTCCGGGAATACCTCCGGATCGTGAAGTGGAGTTTGGTATCGATCTTCTTTCGGGAACAGCGCCAGTATCTATTGCTCCGTATAGGATGGCACCGAAGGAGTTGGTGGAATTGAAAGCGCAAATTCAGGAGTTGTTGGATACAGGGTTTATTCGACCAAGTGTGTCGCTCTAGGGAGCGCCGATATTATTCGTGAAGAAGAAGGATGGGTCAATACGTATGTGCATTGACTATCGTCAGTTGAATAAGTTAACAATTAAGAACAAATACCCGTTGCCGAGGATCGATGACTTGTTCGATCAGTTGAAGGGGGCCTCAGTCTTTTTGAAGATAGATATGAGGTCAGGGTACCATTAGCTTAAGGTCAAGGAGGCGGATATTCATAAAACAGCCTTTAGGACTCGCTATGGTCACTACGAATTCATGGTGATGCCATTTGGGATGACTAATGCACCAGCAGCATTTATGGATATGATGAACCGAGTATTCCAACTCTACTTGGATCGGTTTGTCGTGGTATTTATAGTTGACATTCTAGTTTATTCAAAATCAGAAGAGGATTCATATCTTCGGGTGGTTCTGCAGATTTTGAGGGAGAAGCGGTTGTATGCCAAATTCAGTAAGTGCGAATTTTGGCTAAGCGAAGTTACTTTCCTAGGTCACGTTTTGTCGGCAGAGGGGATTAGGGTTGACCCTCGGAAGATTGAAGCGGTAATGGATTGGAAGCCGCCTAAGTCGGTAGCAGAAATTCAGAGTTTCCTTGGTTTGGCTGGGTATTACAGAAGGTTTGTTGAAGGATTTTCATTGATTGCGGCTCCATTGACTAAGTTGTTACAGAAAGGGGTTCCATTTGTTTGGTCTAATAAGCAGCAAGAGAGTTTCGAGAGGTTAAAAAGGATATTGACGGAGGCTCTGGTATTGATTCAGCCGGAGGCTGGGAAGGAATTCGTAATTTACTATGATGCTTCACACACGGGACTAGGATGCGTGTTGATACAAGGTGGAGAGGTTGTTGCGTATGCATCTCGGCAGTTAAGACCGTAAGAAGCAAATTATCCCACCCTTGATTTGGAATTGGCGGCGGTGATTTTTACTTTAAAGATCTGGAGGCATTATCTGTACGGGGAGAAATCTGTCATTTACACCGATCATAAGAGCTTAAAAAACCTTTTGACCCAGAAGGAGTTGAATCTAAGGCAAAGAAGGTGGATCGAGTTGTTAAAGGATTATGACTGCTCGATCGAATACCATCAGGGTGAAGCTAACGTGGTAGCAGATGCCTTAAATCGTAAAGTAATCTCGGACTTGAGAGCAATGTTTGCTCACCTCAGTTTATACAATGATGGGAGTTTATTAGCTGAACTTCAAGTGAAACCCTTTTGGGTCAAACAGGTTAAGGAGAAGCAGCAGACCGATGAGTTGCTAAAGGGGAAGTTTCAAGTAGGATCAAGTGATGGATCAACGGAATTTAGTGTGAATGAGGAAGGGTTATTATGTTTTCAAGGAAGAGTGTGCATGCCGAAAGATCCTCAGTTGAGGCTTACGATTTTGCTAGAAGTGCATAGTAGTCCATGTGCTATACACCCTGGAAGGAGTAAGATGTATCGAGATTTGTGAGAACAGTTTTGGTGGTCGAGTTTGAAACGAGAGGTGACCGAATTTGTGGGGAAGTGTTTAACCTGTCAGCAGGTAAATGCGGAACATCAGTTACCATCAGGGTTGTTACAGCCGATGAAGATTCCACAATAGAAGTGGGAAAGGATCACAATGGACTTTGTTAGTGGGCTACCCCTCACGCGTACTAAGAAAGATTCGATCTGGGTGATTGTTGACCGCTTGACGAAGTCTGCTCATTTCATACCAGTACGTGTCGATTACTCTCTGTAGAAATTGGCTAAGCTATACATAGCAGAGGTAGTGAGGTTGCATGGGGTACCAGTATCAATCATATCGAACAGGGACCCTAGGTTCACCTCACGATTTTGGAAGGCGTTGCATCAAGCGTTGGGTACGAAGTTGGATTTCAGTATGGCGTTTCATCCTCTGATGGACAGTCTGAGCGGGTAATCCAGATCTTAGAGGACATGTTAAGAGGTTGTGTCATTGACTTCAGGGGTAGTTGGGAAGAGTTCTTACCATTGGCGGACTTTGCGTACAACAATAGCTACCAGTCAAGACTTCAGATGGCGCCTTATGAAGCATTGTACGGGCGGAGGTGTCGTACACCTACCTGTTAGATGAAATTAGGGGAATGTCAAATTTTGGGTCCAGAATTGGTTACCGAGACAGAGGAGAAGGTAGAGTTAATTCGGGCACGATTAAAGGAAACGTCAGACCGACAAAAGTCCTATGCCGATCTGAAGCGTATGGACATAGAATTTGTGGTGGGTGACAAGGTGTTCTTGAAGATGTCGCCATGGAAGAAAGTACTGAGGTTCAGACGGATAGGTAAATTAAGTCCCAGATTTATTGGACCTTATCGAGTGTTGAAATGAGTGGGACCGGTAGCTTATCAGCTAGAGTTACCTTCTGAGCTAAGCCAAATTCACAATGTATTCCACGTCTCTATGCTAAGACATTACTGTTCGGATCCATCACATGTAGTGCCAGTAGAAGAAATCAAAGTAAGACCCGACCTATCCTTTGAAGAGGAACCAGTGGAAATCTTGGATCGTGATGCCAAAGTGTTACAGAGGAAGACGGTTCTGTTGGTTAAGGTTCTATGACGGAATCACAGCTTTGAGGAGGCTACTTGGGAACCAGAGAAAGTAATGCGGTAGCAGTACCCGCATCTATTCTGACCAGGTAATTTCGAGGTCGAAATTTCTTTAAGGGGGTAAAACTGTAACATCCTGAATTTGTGGGGCTTTGCATTTGATATGTGGTGATGTGATGTTATGCTTAAGGTGTTAATTAGGGTGTTTAAGGGGTTCAGATTGGCCTCAGGAATTGGGCCGAGGCCTTAGTCAAATTTTCTGCTCAGGCACTCTAGTGGAAAGCCAGTTAGGATAGGGCTTAAAAGATATTATCTGTAAATTAAGACACACAAATGGGCTTGTGGCCCAGTGGTCAGTGGCTTTATTTAGGGGCTTTGAGGTGGCGTGATAAGCAATAAGGAGGTCCAAGGTTCAAGTCACATTACCCACTTATTTTAAATGTTTTTGGAGTCAAAAGAGAGGAGAGTTGGGGGCGGCTAGGATGCTTGGAATTAGGAGATTTATGTGTTTGGATAATGTGGATAATGTGGCAGATAAATGGAAGAAGAGGTGGTGTTATCTGGGTCACTCGTGGATGAGAAATTAGGTAAGGATAAGGGAGAAAGTTTAGAAATTATCTACTGATTACAGTAGTGGCCGAGTTTCCAATTCTGGGGGAAAGAAGAAATCAGTTTTGATGAGGCTAAAGGGGGTGCTGAAATTTCCCTTGTTAATTAATTAGTCTTAGTGTTCAAAAGAGGGCAATTTCGATTTTTGGTTAGTGTGTGTGCCAAAAATGTGATTACAAAATAGGGTACTTCTTAATTTCGACATTTATTCTCATTCTTTTCTCTCAGTTGTTTCTTTTCTCAAAAAGTTGAAAACTCTTAAAGTTCCATCTTCTTCTTCATTCTCTGCTAAAGCCGAAACCCGATAGCCTTTCTCTACACCTTTTCCTGATTTCTTTTATAAGCCGAAACCCTCAAGTATTCTTTCTCTTTACTCTCTTCTGCCATAGCCGAATGTTCTAGTGTCCATTCTTTTTCTTCCTGCCGAATCTTCATAGATCTCTTGAGATCATCTTTCTTTTTGATTTTCGTAAAAAGCCGAGATCTTCTAGGAGTTGCCGAATTTTCTATAAAGGTAGGTGCCGATTTCTTCTGATCTATTCTCTTTTTCTCTTTTTGTTTTTGAAGACAAAGCCTAAAGGCTAATGGATTGATGGTTTCTTGTGTTTACGTGCTGGGCGACATTGGGAATCGAAGTAGATCGTCTAGATCTAAAAGCTGGAAATTGCTAGTCTCTAAACTCTATCTTTTTCGGGATTTCAAGGTAAGGGGTTCTCTTTAGATTCTCATTAGATTCGCTATCGTAATTGTGATCCTAACCATATGATATGATGGTAGCAACTGATAAGGTCTTTTGATGGAATCAAATATCGATTAGACGAAGGAGGGGATTGGATTTGTTAAACCAACCCCTAAGTTTAAGAAGCGAGCAGTGTCGGCAGTTCGGGATTGGCCACCGGGTTATGGACCAGCTTCGGAACAAAATCTTAGATAGTTAGCAGTTGTATTGGCTTCTGATAGTGTCGACATAGAAGATCTCGTCTTGACTGTAATCAGGTGTTAGATCTCTATCACACTAATTAATCTGTACTTTATATGTTTTGGGCTAAAAGCCGAAAAAAGGCTGTAGGGACAGTCGTATTACCCAGAAAAGGGTAGACAAGGGATGCCAGGTACGTAATCATAGAAACTTCTCTGTGTGTATCGATGTATGTGATAGTCTGTGATCTGTTAGGTAGTATATTATTTTGATTTTGCATGGATGTATGCATGGGATAGGGTTGATATGATGAAGGGGAAGAGTATGTTAAAAGGTCATATAGTGATCGGTGGTTAAACCACGATATGTACATTTAGGTCACAATAGTGATCGGTTGCTCTGCCACACTTGATTATAAGGTCACATAGTTATCGGTGGCTCTGCCACAGTGGATTATAAGGTCACATGGTGATCGGCATTATAACTGACAGCATGACTGTCGATATGGTGTGTAGCGGTTGGTGGGTTGATTGTAGAAATCCTCGAGGTGTGATGGCTGGTACGGGCTGATGTGTAGAGGATGGACTTTGAGGCTGGGTTGGGCCATGTTGCATGTAATTATTCTGTTGCCATTGTGTATGGGCCAAGGCCCATAATGTGTTTATGGGCCTCAAGCCTTTTATGTGTTTTCGGGATTTGCACACTGAGTCTTGGTGACTCACCCCTTTATTTTCCCTGACTTTTCAGATGAGCAGTAGTTCATGGACATGGGAGCCGAGGCAACTCGAGGGGCCATCAAGTTGTATATTTTCATAAACTATTTTTAGTTTTCCTTTAAGTTTCTAATTTTGGGACTATTTCTGTAATAAGGCTCCATAGCTTAGGTTCAAATTATAATTGTTAATGTCTTTATTCTAGTTTTTTTAAAAAATTTAATCTTATGTTCAAAGACTTATCTCTAAGAAGTAATAATATGGGATTTTCAAATACGTTCAAAGAAAAAGCAAAGGTTTTCTTCAAATATCACTTATTTTAGCGAATACCTAAATAAGGAAACTGAATTTCCAAAAATCATCCAAGTGAAGTTTTTAACGTTAAACCCCGTAGCATACCAGATCTGGTCGTAGCGTTTGGGCCGGGTTTGGGGTGTTACACTAAGTGTGCAATACGTTACAAGGATTTGACACTAAGCGTACGAGATGTTAATGTGACGGCACTAAGTGTGCGATACGTTACAAGGATTTGGCACTAAGTGTGCGAGATGTTAATGTGATGGCACTAAGTGTGCGATACGTTACAAGGTTTTGGCATTGTGTGTGCAATATCTATATATAGCTTCGGCTATTCATATAGCGATGTGTGTGCAATATCTATATATAGCTTCAGTTATCCATTTGGCACTAAGTGTGCGAATCCATTGAATATAAAAAATTATCGTATGATATAATACGTATCAATCAATAAGGTGACGTGGGAAATGTAATAGATAGGTGTGATGAGGTACAGGTACGTACGAAACCTATGTGGTTGTTGACTTTTGTGATGAGTTTGAAAAGTGGTAAAAAAATATATATAGTGATTTATGAGTAAGAATTGAATAGTAAAACTTATTGATATTGATTTGAAATAATGTGCTTTTGATGATGTTTAAGAGATTCAACAGGCAATGAAAAGTTAAGATCGAATGTAAATCAAGATGTAAATGCTCAGGTATGTATTCATACTAAGATATGAAATTAAGGTAAGTAGTGTACTTAAAATGATATTATAAAGTTACATGTAATATGATTTACGTGATGGTATATTTGATTATGTGAGTATTCGGCCTATTGATTTGTATGTATTGTGGAAAGAAATGGTATATTATACCAATGATTAAGAGCGTATTTGATCAAAGTAGAAATTATGCATAATTTATATGTTTTGTTATATGAAATTTTATTAAAAGGGTATTTGATTGATAATAGCTTATTTAGTTTGAATAGATAAATTTTGTATATAATTAAATGTTAAATTGCTTATGACTTACTAAGATTAAATAACTTACTGTGTGTGTTTTGTTTATCTCTGTTTTATAGATTTTGGATTTACATTACGAGCTCGGGGATCATCAACGAAGCCTATCACACTATCGACAGTTTTTCGGTATTTTACTAAGTTAAATTTAAGCTTATGGCATGTATAGCGTAGATGGAATATTTAGGTTGATTTTTGGTCATGTATATAAAAATAGCCATGCGAAAATGGCTTAATTTCCATGCTTGTGTTCGGTTTGGTTTAAAATTGGTTTATTCATGGTTATCTTGCTTAAGTAGGATTTTATGTGTTTGGAATGGGTGCTTGATGTGTTTAATTTTTATGCTCGAATTTGACTATATTGGATCATGATTTGAGCTTACATTAGGATGAGATATCTAAGTTACGTGTATGTGGTAAACTTGGTTTATACTAGGTAATAAAGTCTTAAGATATGTGGATTGAATAAATGGGTAAAATGCTAAGTATATTATGAATGAAATGACATTTATAATTTTAATATATGAATTAAGTAATATGTACGTCATATATGTGTTGGTTTTAGAAATTTTGCTATGGCTCATTTGTATGTGAAGTAGGGTTGCTATGGAACAAATTGATATGTCCGATTAGTCAATGAAATTGAATATGGTTTAAGTTCATTCGGGAAATACTAGTATGTATTTATATAAGTATGATGTATTTTAGTACGAAGATATATGTAATGAACATGATTTGATTATGGTTTATTATGGATTCAATTATAATGTATAATTTGATTTATGGATAGGTTTGAAAGTGGTGCATGATATGTAATTATATTTGACTAGTGATGAGTAAAACAAATAGATATACCTATGACATGTTTAATGGCGGTTTGTTATTTAAATGTTGAATGATTGACTTCATAATGTGATTAAAATGTGATAGTAAATTGGGCCTTAGTAAATGGTTCATTTTGATAGGCATGTGAGTTGGTTGCAATATTATTTGCCTTTCTGTGATCGAATATGAAAATTTATTATTATTGATATGTTTAAATTTTAAAAGCATAACTTGTTTATATACTTTAAGTAGTATAGCACGATTGAGTTTTAGTTGGTTAAGTGAATTATATGTACTAAAAAAAATATAGTAAATATTTGTCATGATCAATGCTATGTCCAGTAATGCCTTATAACCCTAATCTGACATCGGATACGGGTTAGGAGTGTTACAACAATATTTTTCTTGTATGAGCTGGTTTTGAATTTTTCTAAAAATCTAACTTCTTTACCTCCTCTTTTTTGTTGTTTGCGGCTTCCTGCTAGTGTTCCTTTCTTGAATGCCTTCCATTATGTGTTTATCAAGGTTGAAAAGAACATTAAATTTACAATTTATGGTCTTTGTCAACAGGTTCACTCGGATGATGTGTTTGGTCAACAAATGTTAAGAATTTTGAGGTGAAACCATCCTACTTTCTTATTTTCATCTATCATGAGTTAGCTTAATTCTGTGAGTGAATTATTTATTTCCCAGTAAGTTGTTTGCGCACATTTTTTAACCTATAAACATTTCGTATTGTTTTAAATTCTTTTGATGTTAGATTAAAACTTAAAAGATGTTTAGCTAGGTTGGAATGTTACAGAACATCACTTTTTCTCCTCTCTCTATCTTTGGCTGAATTTTTTTTTTACAGAGCACCCATTTTTCTCTTTGGTTGAAATGCAATAAATTTTGAACTTAGAGATTAAGACATATTGCAGTCAATACCTTTTATTTATTTGCAATCATGGAAGTAAAAAGGTGAAAATGGGGAGCTTGGATGAATTGATGTTGGTTTATACAAACATACACTGGTTATTAGTTGAAAATCAATACCTCTTTGTTGACATTTTTCTTTTTAGAGCTGAGGCTATGCAGTTTTGGGTATTTATGCTACGCCAACTTTGCTTGCAAAGGAAAAAATATTTATTGATCAATGATGGCAGGTATACAACTATATATTATCTTTTAATTTTTGCTTGACATCATATCTTATTTTTTATTTTTAATTTCCGTAACTTTAACTGGAAATAATGTCAACGATATGGGAGTTAGGCTATGAATATATCTGCTGGTTTATTTATTTTATGAAACATATTTTCTTGGTGCCTTAAGAGTGTCATGTCTTTGATAGTAAGCATGGTAATGTCTCTGACCCAAAAGAACATAGTAATGAACAATATAAAGTCCAGGTTCAGGCTAGACAGAGCTAATAATTTAACAACTATTAGTCAATATCCTTTCCCCATATCTTCCTCATAACTTCTAGAATGAACTTTTAATTGTAGAAATGAGGCATCATATAATATAGTTTCCGTCCTGTCTTTCCTTGTGTCTTTAGTGAGATTCTTTCTAGGGCATGCTTTTATATATATGTGAGATTCAACTATAAGAGACTAAAAGGTCGTATTGGAGAAGAAGACTGTCGTATGGCTCTCTCTACTCTTTATAATGCATGTACTATTCTTTTCATTTTTGTAGTGGCAAATCATTGCTTCTAACCTGCTATCATATGTTCAGCAAAAGTCACAGCTTATTTACATGCTTAGAAATATGCACTACGATTTTAGGTGCTTCTAACTTCACGTAAGGTTATGGCCCATTTTACACCGTTTTTCACTGAGGTTCTTTATCAAAACATGTGGAAAGTTTGTGATGGAGTAGAGGAAAGCATTCACTATTGTAGTTTTCGTCAATAAGAAGGAAAGGTATTCTTTATTTTTTTTGTAATTATTCTAATACTTTTCAGTATATATACCTCATCAATAGCTTATTGATCAATGCTATTTGTTCCAAAAGTTTTCTGGTTGGAGTTATTTGGACATTTTATTATCTTAATTATAACTTACTCAAAGCCTACAGGTTTATCCTCTATCAAGAGACTACTATTGTTTGAAGTTGGAGTTTGAACATGGAAATGGGCAGGTTTGTTTTGGTTATGAAGAAGTGGCTGCATAATTGGAGAAATTTAGATGGATTGAAATTTGTTAACCAATGAGGTGAATAGAGGAAGAATATGAAGGTAGAATGAAGGGAATTAGTCTAAAGGTTGGGAGGAAATTATGGTTTTGTGGAGAGAAATCAGAGATTCTGCCAAGGGAGGTTGAGAAGAAGAAAGCAACCAATGTGAGCTGTTTACATGATCCTTTTATGGTGGGGACAAATTTTGTTATGTTAGTCATCAATTTTTTTGTTTGTAATGAAATCATCGCTTCCTCTTTTAATCGTTTGCGGTATGGTTTAGAGGTTCTGTTTTAATGTGCGGTTTCTTAGGGTATATTTGTTTTCATCTGATTTTTGAATTCTTGTGAATTGTAATTAGTAATTTGGGAAAAGAAAAAATAAAGAATGTAATA
Organism: Gossypium bickii; assembly: GCA_025503065.1. Taxonomy (NCBI): domain Eukaryota; kingdom Viridiplantae; phylum Streptophyta; class Magnoliopsida; order Malvales; family Malvaceae; genus Gossypium; species Gossypium bickii. Next base: position 91,207,901 of record CP106711.1, read on the forward strand.
GTTTACTTTATTTGTTCAATGATTGAGAATAATAGCAGCTTTGTTTTGTTTAATGAAGAATTAACATTTGTTGTCTGAATCATGTGTTTGCTAATTAAGGACAAAGAAATCAGGTATTAAGCAATAATTAAAATATAAATAAATCAAGTATTTATTTATAAATAAATTATTGCAATATATGTAAAAAAAATTAAAATATAAAAATTTATTAATATGTATATAAAATTTATTAATATATGTAAAAATAATTTGTAACATCCTAGATTAGGGGTTATGCGTTTGTGCATAATTCATGAGTTAGTAGGTTTTGGCAGTGTTGGAAGTGTATTAAGGGTTTTTAGAATTTTAGGATGGAAGAAGAAAGCTTTGGAAAATTATTGGTTTTTAAGTAAAAAGGGGAGCTAGGTAAATGAGGCTTTAAAAGAAACTCCGTGTGAAACATGACACAAGGAACCATGTGGTAAAATGGCATGTTTTATGAATTATGAATGTGTTATGTGAATTCTAGAAATAAGGAAATGTATGAAAATATATGGAAATGTATAGAAGTGTATGGAAATGTGTGGAAATGTGTGGAAATGGATGGAAATGAAAGGCAATGTAGGGAAATGTAAGAAAATGTAAGGAAATGTAAGGAAATGTATGGAAATGTATGGAAATGTAAGGAAATGTAAGGAAATGTGAGGAAATGTCTTGTCTTGGAAATGTAGGAAATGTCTGAAAATGTAAAGGAATAAAGAGGAAAGTGAACATTTATGGAAACTAGGAAATGTAAGGAAATGATTCAAAATGGAAAGTGAACATTTGGAAACTTGGAAATGTAAGAAAATGGCAAGTAAACAGAGCCGATCGAAAATTTTAGGAAACTTAGAAATGATGCAGAAATGTCAAATTTTAAGGTTCAAAATAGGAAATAAAGGCAAGAGGGCCTTAAAAGAAAAAGTTGGAGAAATTTGACACACAAACAGGCTTGGAAAAGTGGCTTGAAGATGCCACTTAGGGCCTATGGAAATGGCGCCATATGCAAGAGGAATGGGCCTGAGTTCGAGTCACTTGGGAAGCAAATAAAGAAAGTTTTATTTTTGTTTCCAGAAGACTGAGGTGGACGACACAAGCCTTCTAGAAAGGAGGTGTTTTATTTTCATAAATATTCGATTAAAAAGGTGATAAATAAAGGATTTTTAAATTGGATTATTTAGAAGAGATAAATATTGGATTAAACTCTTTTATTTATGATAATTAAAGGATAAAGTTATCAAAATAGAACAGTGGTGGCCAAGTAAAGGACTCTAGCTAGTAGTTTTGGCTATAAAAGGAAGAGTAAGGCTATTCTTCATTCATTCTTTTTTCTTGAAGAAAACCTCTGCCGAAATTCTCTAAAATTTCTCCTATTCTCTCTGCCGAATTTTCTCTGCCATTATTCTCTTTTTTTCTTTTCTTTTCTTCTTCTCTTTTCTTCTTCTTTTCTCTTCTCGCTGTCAAGCCGAAACCTCTTTGATTCTGTTTAAGTCTCCATATTTGAATCTCTGTGGCTTCAATCAAAGGGTGTAGTCATTGTGGTGATAAGGTAAGAATAATGGATTCTTGTTGTTTATTCTCTTTCAACCAAGATTTGGGAACTGATTCTTTTGGTTGTCTTTTGGCCGAATAATAAAGGAGGAATTCCGGGATTTCAGATCTAAGGATTTAAGGTAAGAAAAGTATGGTTTAGGCCAAAGGCCAATTGATTTAAGATTATTAAGTGATATAGAAATCAGATCTAACATATAATTATAGGGATTTCGACAGACATACAAGGCAAGGAATATTTTCAGGAATTGGAAATTGCCAGGTAAGTGTATAGATCTAATCGGCCAAGGGTTACTTTGGTATCTAAAAGTATTTCCTTTTGATCCAAAAGTCAGAAACTGATGAAAATACATGTTTTTGGTGGCTAGCCAAATTTAAGGGAGGAATACCACAATTTCGGGATTTAATCAATTCGGCAACAAGGTAAGTAATACAAATCCTAGTTGTATTTGGAAAAGTAGCCGAATGGTCTTTTAAAGGGATTAACTTATGTAGGATTTGAGATCTAAATCTGTGGTCGATTCTCTTCGGGATTTCAAGGAACCTATTAAGCGAATCAGGTGTGTACTCACACTAACTTTCAATATATATATTATGGCAATAACTGTTTTAATATATGAATGTGTATAAGAATGAGAATGTGGCTAAGTACCACAAATGTGGCAAAAAGGTACCCAGGTACGTATTCCTACTTTTGATAGGATTATGAATGTGTTATATTCTGAAAAGTGACATGAATGTGAATTTAAGTATGATATGAATGATATGCAATAATTGGGGCATTTGGGATATATGTGAAGGGAGAAAGTGAAGGTGATGACTACGGTCTCACCAACGAAGGTGTCTTGACTTGGTCTCACCAACGAAATATGGTGGTTACGGTCCCATTAATTGAATATGGTAACCGGTTACATTATTCGAATATAGTGTCTAAAGACACAACGTAAGTGGGCGATGAGCACGTCGATTGCAGTGATCGCCTTTGATGGTGTGTAGCGGATGGAGGGTCGACTTAGTAGTCCCCACGGTGTATACAAAGTTGGTACGGGTGGTGTGTAGCGGTTGGACAAATAGGCTTGGGTTTGGGTTGCATCATCCTTTATTTTGTATGAGCATGAAATTGATATGACTTGTATGCTCGATTTGTTGAAAATTAGTATTGTGTACACATTGAGTCTGTGGACTCACCCGTTGGGGAATTATTTTTCGTGTGATGAGCAAGTAATGGACCGGGTCGGCGGGGAGCTAAAGGTGGCCATGCATTACATGAAGGATTTAATTAGAAAGTGGACTTTATTAAATTTTAGTACTTTAAATTTTATTTTGGGTTTGAATGATGTAATAAGGCCATAAGGCCCAGTTGGATTTTCTTTATTTCTGTTTATTTTTATTTGATTATGATACAATTTATTTTTGATTAAAGTTAAGCAAATTTATTTCTTTTAAAATAATAAACCCTAAAATTATTTTGTCACCTTATTTAAATTGGATTTTCAAAAATTTATTAAATGGGTTCCAATCTAAACCTAACCCAAAACAATTTTTTCTAAAATTTACAATTTTTCTCTAAGTAACTAAGAATTTGCAAACCGGTTTACTTAAGGAACATACCAGATCCGGTTCAGGCTCGTGGGCCGGGTGTGGGGTGTTTCATAATTTTTTCGAAAAATATTTTCAAGAAATCTGCCAAACAACAGAAAATATTTTACACAGATTCATCCAAACACCAAAAAATATTTTCCAGTAAATCATTTTCCAGAAAAGTAAATCATTTTACAGAAATCATTTTCCGGAAAACATTTTACTGGCAAACAAACAGACCCTAAATTAGGTTTTGCAGACCGATCAAATCAGTGTTAAGTAAACAGAAAAATTGGTTTGACACAACCCGATTTCGTGGTCATCCCATCCATGTTTAGCAATCAAATTTAATTGGTCGACGGTAAAAAGAGCGGATAAAAAGTAAAATTTTCAGTATCCTCTCCACTCTCAGCTCTCACTCTCAACTCTCAGCTAGGGAGTCTCAAGGTAATGTTTAGTTTTTTTTTTTAAATAATTTGTAAATATTAGAAATATAAATTAAACAAAAAAATTGAAAATATATGTTTTGAAAATTATAATTTTTATATTTAGATTAGAAAGGAATTTTTTTAGAAAAAAATAAATTAGTTTGGAAATTACTATAAATAATCTAATATATATCCTAAGGTAGCATTTTTTCACAAAAAATGGAAAGTAAGCTTTGTTATACAAGTTCATATTTTGACATTTGGCACTTCATTTTGTTGCCACGTGAATTTTAGTTATGTTAGTCTTTTGTGCTTTGTTTAAAAATTTGATAAAAAAATTATTATGTAGAAATGTTAACTAGATCCCCATAAATTTGTATTAAAAAAACCAAAATTTCATTTTTATTAACCCAAATTCCATAAATCACTGTAGTAATTTATATATAATTTCTTAAAAAAATGTAAATCAACATTATTAATGTAGCACCCTTCGCTGATCTGATCGTTGGATCCGAGATACAAAATGTTATATTTGTTGTTAAAGCAACTACAGATAGATACACAATACATAATCGTTCATACATTCAAACACATTAATTACATTCAAACAATGATAAACAATCAATATCGAGTCTCAATCAAGCTTATGAAAGCTCTTTTATCGACCCAAGCATGAAATAGGACCAAATTGTAAAGTTTCAAAATTTTAGGACCAACGCCGTGACGTCATCTCCTCTATGTCGTAACATCCCAAAATAGTTTATCACATTGTGACCTCAAGCCACTCATGTCGCTGAGGTAACGATGTGACTCACTGTCGATCGACGTTACAACAAGAAAGGTTGTTCCTCGGGACGTGGACTCTATTTTTGATAAAAATGAACCACTTGGTACCTATTGCATCATGCACCACAAATGAGTCATCTTGGGACAATCTCATCAATTAGCATGTTGTGACTAGTTGTCCTCTTTGCAAACAGAACTTTTTTGATAGATCGCATGATAATACCTACCACAAAGGCCAATCCAATTATCATACTATTATAAGAAATTTGTGCTTACTTTCAAGAAGTCTTCTCAGTGAAATCCACATGACAACATCTATCTTGGGGCAAGTCCATTTAATGCCATCACAAGAAAACATTGATGGAGGTCATAGGTCTTATTTAGAGTCCCGCTCAATATTTTAAAAAACGTGCAAAGTTTTTAATGTTCGGTTTCAATCATGAGTGGTTAATATGTGCATGACAAATACATGTGACATTCTCCCCTAATCTATATGGCATGCTTATCTCATATATACATGAACATATATCCGCAGTCATATAATTATCATCATGCTTATCTCATAAAATTAAAAGCATAAAATTAAATGACTTGACCAGCCAAAGTTTCAATGATTCCATCCTAGAAAAATAAAAAAAGTACAAAATTCACCCAGAGCATATTTTGGGTCTTCAATTTTGCCACCACGGACTTATGTTGTAGTTCGGTTTATGTTTTTGTCGTCACCATCTTTTCACCACCGTTTCCATGTCGCCGCCGCTGTCGGCCACCATCGATTGCCGTCGACCACCATCGCTGAACCACTGTTGATCACTTCCCGATTTGTTTGGGTCGGGTTCACGTCGTTTCGATCGATTTGGATGCGTCTTAATTTTTTGGGTTTCCTTCGGGAAAAATAGATTACAAAATTCCTATGTTCATTTCCGGCTCACATATTTTATTCTAAATAAATAATAAAATAAAAACTCTGCGTGGAGATGATAGTCCACGATCTAAAGTACACATGCCCGAGATACTAATAAATTTCAATTAAATTTATAGGTATCATAACTTTGGCAAAATTACTTTATCATCCATAAAAATAAAATAATATCATACATTCATTCGCATACATTCCCTTAAACATGCATATAATTACGAGAATGTCACATCTTATAAAAAATAATCATACATGAAAAAGAGAAAGAATTTCGGTCTTGATTTACACTATAAACATAGCACAATCGTAACTCTGATACCAATTGTTGGAAAAAAATCCGATTTAAAAATGATTTTCTTGTACATCGAAAAATAAAAATTCTGAAAACCGACTCAGTTTGTGATATTTATAACAATAAACCCTAGAACAAAATCGTACCTGTGTTTTCAGATAGACAGATCCTTATCGTTCTCAGCTTTCAACCAAATAATCTTCTTCACTATTCTAGTACCACAAATTGCCTTAAATGTGGGCTCGATTAAATCAAATCAAATACAAAAAATAAAAATAGTTTTTTTTCTTTTGGGATGAAAACAAAAATTCTATTCTCAAATAGAAACCAACCAAATTATTATTCTAGAAAAATGTATTTAATAATTGTCAATAAATTCTTTTTATTTTTCAGCGGAGTAATAATATCTTAAAGTTGTGTGTTAATAGCCCTACCGGTGTCACCTATTTATAGAAAGAGAAAATAGAACCCTTGTTGAATTTTAGAAGTTTATTTTTATTGGGAAATATACCCATATTGTAGTAAACATATAAATGTTTTCTATTTATTTGAACAATGACTAAATAAAGTTAATTTCAGATTTCAATATTATGTCTTTTGTATTTTTTGTCTTTTATATTTTGCATGCATAGCAAAATTGTGACAAGAAAATATTAGCTCATTGATTGTTTAAAGTTCAAACTAAAGATAAGTGACATTGTAAGAACGTTTACATTGCGAAAAAGACAACTTACTTCAGTAGATAATCTAAATGAGTCCGTAATCTCGTAAAAGAATCAAAGTGAGCATTTGATTCAAATGATGAGAAGGATTATTATGTCATCTACAATTCCAATTGGAGAGATGGCCAATCTTGGCTATCGAAGTAGTTGACTCCACGAGTAGAGACATAAATGTATTGGTAGAATGATACATTGGACTGGATCCAAGATGAATTAATTTCGAAGAGAGCCTTGGGTCCTTATTTTATACACACTTGAATTCAAAAGAAAGTTGTAGAGAGAAAATTCATTAAAGAGATTATTCTAGAAAATTTCTAGAGATATTTTTTTATTTACAAATTGACCCAAAAGTTTAGAAAAATTATGAAATTACCTCATTAGTAATTTTTCTGAAAAAATTTCTAATTCGAAGCGAGCCCACACTCGGCAGACGTGAGCTTGAGGATAACAGAGAAGACTACTCGGTTGAAGCGCTCATCCTAGACGAATTGAAAAGGTTCAATTTTAATTAAGTGTTTATTACTTTAGATATCACAACAAAGAACTTGTTTTGGAAAATGTTTTAAAACTCTAGATTTTCCCTATATCTATTTTACGCTGCATTTTTCAAACCCGTTTTTTTTTCAACAATTGGTATTGAGCCAAGTTGTGTTCTATCTATAAGTATAATAGATAATCAAAATAAATTTCTCTTATTCTTGAATGATTTGATTACATAGAAAGTGACATTCATTAGGTCTTATGCATGTTTTGAGTTATATATGGGAATGGATGTGATATTATATATTTGTTATATAAATTTTTTATTGTCAAGGTTGTGGTTCTTAAGAAATAAACCATGGACTATCATCTCCACGTAGGGCTATTTTAAAAAATTCATAGAATTCTTGTGAGCTGGAAACAGAAATAAGACTTAAATGTAATTTTTTCAAAATGAGTCCACGACGAGGAAAAGATGCAATGGCAATTGAAGACCCAAGGAATGCCTTGTGGCGAAAAATTATGTAATTTTATTTTTCCATTTATTTTCTAGAAATAGAACCATGAAAACCTTGGCTAACAATTTTATTTTAATTACCTATCTCCTTATATATATGTTTTATAATTGTTTATAATATTTATATTATGTAATGTTATAATTGTGATATATATAAGATGATCCACAACTGATAGATTAAAAAATAAGAAGTGTGGTAATGAGAAAATACATATGTTGTATTGCTCTATTCATTTCTTTAGGTTATTCGATAACTGTGAGAAGTGTGTAATGAGAAGGCGCATGTCTAGGATTGCTTCTGGCTAGGAAAGGCTTAGTTTTTAAGTGGTCAAATTTGACTCACCTCCATTTCCTGGGACCCTACTTGGTGTACGGTTTGCATTCACTTCTTTATTTTTCCCTTAAAAGAAAAACTGTGGAGAATCAAAATTGTTTGTTTTTATGATTGATTGATTCTTGTGAATTGGTATTATAAAATTGTCATAGCATGCCATGCATATATTGGAAGCATGTCATTTAGATTAGATAAGAATGCCACTAGGACTTTTGTATGATCATTCTTGAAATTTGGGATAAAAAGCCTTGTATGTTTTTAAAATATTGAGTGGGAGAATGTAATACCCCAAAAATTACTACAGTATGAAAGTAAGATATTATCCTTGATATAGTAAAATAAGGAAATAAAGTGACAAAAAGGGAAATTTTAAGTTATGTCAACATTGGAAAGTATATTATGATATATTAATTCCAAGAAAGGACTAAATTGCAAAAGTGAGAAAAGTTTTATGGCCCAAGAGTAAATATTCAAAATTTGAGGGGTTAAAGTATAAATATGGAAAAGTTGAAGGACCAATAGTGCAAATATTTTAAGGGTGGAATGATCTAGAAACTAAGGAAAATGGATGAATTAGGATTAAATTGAATAGGTGAAGAAATATGAGATATTAAATCGCACTTTTACTAAATTAAGTGATGACTCAAGGATGGAAGTTTAAAAGATCATAAAGGACAAAGTGATTATTTAGCAAGGAAGATAATTTTGAAGAGTAATGATGATGTTGATGATATTTTAGATTAAAATAAAATAAATAAATAATAGTTTATTAATATTTTGACTTGATTTTTTTATTATTATTTTATTATTAGTATATTTAGTATATAAGCAAAGAAAGATGAAGAATTCTCTTCAGTTTTCCATGCTACAACGTTAGAAGAAGAGAAAGAAAAGAAATTTTCTTTTCTATATAATTTGGTCCTTTACTATGAAATCCCATTTTTTCTCTCAAATTCTTTGAAAATTTTCATAACCACCCAAAAGCAGAAGTGAAGTAGAGACATTAGCGAGTTAAAATATCATATTGGAAGAGAGAAATTAGAAGTGAAAGTTGAGAAAATGGTACAAAAAGTGAGGAAATTAATGAGACAAGGTAAGTACTTCAAGAAATTTACTTTATTTAATTTTAATCAAATATAGAGTATGCTAAATTAATTGTGAATGTGCTAATATTATGTATGATATGCTAAATTAATTGTGAATGTGCTAATATTATGTATGAAAATTTAAAATGGTATATTGAGTAGTAGAAAAAGAGAACAAATTGTAAAGTAAACAAAATAGGTTATGTGAATCTGAATGTTTAAAAGAAAATACAAATGAAGTGTGATGATATAAAAAGTGAATGTGTGGGAAAATTTCAAGTTACATTAAATTTTTTTAATAAAGACTAAATTGTAAAATGTACAAAAGTTTATGTGTGAAATAAAGTATTGTTTTATGAAGTTTAAAGAGAATGTTAAATGTTAATGAATTAGTTACAAAGTGAAGTTAAAGTGAAATTATAGTAAATAACGAAATTTCAATATATTAGGAATTAAATTGTAAACTTATGAAATTTATAATTGAAATAAGAGAAGTTATAATAAAAGTTGATAAGTGAGTTTTAAGGATTAAATTGGACAATAATTAAAAGTATAATGATTATGTATGTCTAAATGAAAGTTAATACAAAGAACCATGAAAGGGTAAAATTATCATTAAAATAGTTTCTAAACAGCAGCAATGGTTCAACTTTGAAACATCACCAAAAATTGTGGAAATCGAATTAGAGGTTGAATAAAATATTAAATTAAATTTTATTGAGTCTAGTTTTACATAGAATAAATGGTGTAAGCAAAAGGATTTCATATTATGAGATATATGAATAATTTAGTGACTATGACTTAAGTGGACAACTTTGATATGAACATATAAGTAATAGTGGAATTATAGATAATGTTACATATAAGCATGTTATATACATTAAGGATGTGGAATGGATATGAGGAGGAGGAAAATATATATGAATATTCAGCTAGCACGAGTTTACATTAAAAATGGCTAATTTGAATGTTTTAGGCTCAGGGACTAAATTGAATAAAAGTAAAATTTTAGGAGCAATTTTGTAAAAATGTAAAAAAATGACCAAATTGCATAAAATGAATTGTTTTATTGTCTAAATTAATATATTGAAATAAATTATTAATATCAAGTGGGTTTAGAGCTTTAATTTTGTTGTATGATGATATTATAAAGTGATTTTGTTAAATATTGATGTTAGGATCAAATTGTGAACATGGTTAAAATATTAGGGTTTGGTATTAAATTTTTATTTTATTAAGGGTTGTATGATAGCCTAGAATATTTGGATAAATTATTAAAGGAGAAAAAAAATTAGTTGATTTGATAGATTAACTAGTTAAGGGACTAAATTATAAAAGTTGTAAAAGCTGGGGTAATTGTGTAAATTCAAAAAATTAAAGGGTATAAATTGTGAAATGAATTGGAACTGAAATATATGATAATTAATGAGTAATTTTATATTTAAGATCAAGATTTCATAGATACTTGAGGAAAAAGAAAAATAGCGAAATAGTTCCTGAACTCCTGCAATTATTACAATTCAATTCAGGTAAGTTCGTATGGTTAAACTATAATATTTATTTATTAAATTGATGAATGATATTATGTATTTATTCATATCTATTGCTGAAAATAAAATTATTGTTAAATTATGAAATTGAATTAAATGTTCAAAACGAGTGGAACGCGAGATTGAGTACAATCGTTTTGTGGCAAAGGATGAATTGACGGATAAGACCATAATTGGGTTATGGCACTCTGAACGTAAGACCATGGTTGGACCATTGTTTACATGTGGGACCATAGTTGGGCTATGGCATTTTAATGAAAAGACCATAACTGGGTTATGACATTTTGAACGTAAGACTATGGTTGGGCCATGGTAGTAATTATATGTAAGACCATAGCTGTGCTATGGCATTCTGATGATAAGACCATAACTGGGTCATGACACTACTAATGTAAGACCATGGCAGGGCCATGGCAATGCATGTGTAAGACCATAGTTTGTAGCACCCCAAACCCGGCCTAGACGTTATGGCCGAATCTGGCGATGTCACATAATAGCGTGTTGAAACTAAGTTGTTACGATAAAACCGTTTTCATTTATTTATTCTTGTTGACTCCAAAATCGCTTTGTAACACCCCAAACCTGACCCAGACGTTATGGCCGAATCTAGCGACATCACATTGAAGCATTTTCTAAAAACATCGTTTCTTTAGAAAGTTTATGCTTATTATTACACCTCATTTATGTATCTTGAACAGAAATTTAGGGTATCTTTTTCTTTCAAAACTTAAGTTATTTCAGTAGAACATTGACCATATTAATTTGTTACTATATTTTAAAACCAAGTTTGATGCGGAAGCTTTTATTATAAGTTGTGAAAACGTGGTGTTTTGAGAACCAATTGTCTTTTGGAAAACCGCGTTCTACTACTAATCAAATGTAAATTAAAATACGTAAAATCCACCAAATTAAAAGTTAAAAATTAAGAGGCCTTATTACATAACAAAAAACCAAATTAAACTTATATATCTAGGTGCGGTTGTGTGGCCACCTTCGATTCCCTCGCAGCACCGATCCGCCTGAGACTAGGGATTACCTGTACAGATAAACAGAGAGATGAGTTTACGAAAACTCAGTGTGTAACCCCATGCAAATAAACAATCAATCATGCCTTTAGGCAGAAATGCTGATCTGAGGCCTAAGCCCAAGTCAATAATGATTGATTCGATTGGGCCTTAGCCCATTCTGATGATCGAGATCGGTGTGGGCCTTAACCCATAACAGTATCAGTGTGGGCCTTAGCCAATAACAGTATCAGTAATAGTTTAAGCATGCAAACAGAAGTGTTACCTATCCAGCCTCTACACTCCACTCCATCCAGCCCATCACTCCATGTGGGGACAAAATCACCCACCCATCCCTACACTCCAAAATTAGCACCGGTTTGCGACTAAGCGAGATTTGCAAAGCAAAGCTGCGCGATCTGAAAGACACTTCCTCCAATCATAATAATCCCATCCCATGCAACATATCACACATGAATGCAACATACATATATATATCATGGCATGCTCATATATGGTCATACCTAACATAGGGGCATAACAGTCATTTTATCAGGTTGGGGTCTAGGTGTACTTACCAACCCATCAGTAGGTCCACAGTCGTCTTGGGCAGCTCGTGCAACCTTAACAGTCAAACAATGCAAATGGGCCCAAGGTCCATAATGAGGCCCATGTGGGCCCACACGCTCGTGTGGCCCACTTAGCCCAAAAATGGGCTCGGCCATGTAACTTACATAACTTGGCCCAAAATTCTCTACATGTTTGTACGATTTACCCGTGTGGGGCCCACGAGCCCGTTTGGCCCACACGACCCATTTTGGCCCAAAACGGCCCAAGAGCACGAAATCATTCATGGTGGCCTCAGTAGTCTAACGCTCACATTTTATTTGTTCAGTTTACCACACGAGCGAGCACACGCTCGTGTAGCGTCAATGTCATACTTTTTCAGCTTTTGCCGAATTACAATTTGGGCAGTGTTTATACTTTTTGACATTTCACCGATACCGTTTATGAAAGTACTGTTACACACCTGGATCCGAAAAGATGCACAGATAGTCCTCGATCACTCCAGAACCTATGTTCACCTATAAGATTCGATTACTCACATATCAATTGAATTTAAAACGAACCCAAATCAAAATACATAACCACTTAATCGCAAGCCGCTTACCTTGATTGACAATCAAATTCCTACACACTTTACTCACTGGAAACGATAATCACTAGAACTCGGGATTAGTACCTACAATCCAATCAAAACCCCTTATTAACAAGTATCTACAAGCATGATTTAAGCCCAAAATGAGTATCAACTTACTGAAAGTACCAAACCATAGCTTAGCAAGGAACACTAAATCGACAGAGATCAAAGAAAAAGTGGGCACAGTGAGGGTAGGGGAAGAGAGTGCACTCGGCCAAAAGCAAGAAAAAGAAGAAAAAGAAAGATGAGAAGAAAAGGAAGGGGATGTTCGGCCAATACAAGCAGGGTGTTAGGAGGAGCAATCTAAATCGGCAGAGAACTAAAAGAGTGTGGCGGCAGAAAGGGAGAAAAAGAAATAGGGGAGGAGAGGGTTATGGCAGAGGGAAAGAAAGAAAAAACAAAAAAGGGGAGAAGGGGTTTCGGCAGAGGGAAAAGCAACACAGAACCGAAATGAGGAACCCCTCCCCAACCGAATTCTTGAGTGCTTAAGAGTCCAAATTCAACACATCTTTACCTCTCCCCTCATCCCTTGATTTCCTCCTAAAATCCCTCCTCAAATCTCTCCACCTGATTACACCTTCCCTCAACAACACAATTCGAGTTCTCCTCAACTACTTCAGTGTTTCAGTCAAACTGCATCACCTCCCACAGCACAGCAACAAAATAAATATTCCCTTGCCACTACCAAGATTCGAACTTTAGTCCTCTGGCCTAGGTAGCACGCCACTTACCTCTTAGACTCACAGGGTTTTTATGTCATGCTTTACCCACATATATTTAAAAGCCTACTAACCAAATGCAAGGGTTTTATTCCCCAAAAACCAAAATTTTACACATGCCAAGGCTCAAACCCAGGATTTCTCAGACACTTCCAAACACACCCAAATCACTTAGCTGCTAAAGTAGATAGGTATTTATATTAAAAACATGCAAAAAAAAAAAAACCTATGTTTTTGGGCGTTACAACTCTACCCCCTAAAAGAAAATTTTAGCCTCGAAATACCTGTTAAAACACATGAGGGTATTATTGACGCATCGCCTCTTCAGGCTCCCATGTGGCCTCCTCTGAACTGTGATTACGCCAAAGTACCCTAACCAGTGGGATAGACTTCTTCCTCAAGACAATCACATCACGATCTAAGATCTGAATCGGTTCCTCTTTAAATTTTAGGTCCGGTCTAACCTCAATCTCCTCAGCCGAAATCACGTGCGTGGAATCAGAGCGATAACGCCTCAACATAAAGACATGGTTCATAGATAACGCCACCAATATAACTCTCGAAGGTCTCGATACATTTTATTCCCATCGGGATGCATAGTATAGAGACTACTATGAGCTTCTCGCAGTATAGACTGCCATAAATCAATATCTCTTGGTTCACAGACTCTCCCACGGAAACACAGTACCCCTTCGATATTCAGTCTAAAATTTGAAGTTTCCCCATTCTCAATTTGTCGGAAACGAGGACCCAAAGACCCATCTTCCAACTATTTACCCTTAATCTGCTCAACTCACGATAGTTTAACTTGGAGTTTAGCCAACAAATTACCATCATCAAATAAACTGAGACGAGCAAACATCGCTCTCAGATCCGTCATAGCCCTACGGCTCAGTGCGTCTGCCACTACATTGGCCTTACCAAGATGGTATTTAATCGAACAGTCATAATCCTTAAGCAGCTCAACCCATCTACGCTGCCTAAGATTTAGCTCCTTCTGAATAAGGAAATATTTGAGGCTCTTGTGATATGTGTAAATGAAACACTTCTCACTGTATAGGTAATGCCTCTAGATTTTCATTGCGAATACCACTGCGGCCAACTCCAAGTCATGTGTCGGATAATTCACTTCATAGGACTTAAGTTGGTGAGACGTATATGCCACCACCTTACCCTCTTGCATCAACATACATCCCAAACTGACATATGATGCATCACTGTAGACAGTGAATTCTTACCCAGACTCTGGCTGTATTAAGACAGGGGCCTTCGTCAGAACCTTCTTAAGTTTCTCAAAACTCTCTTGTTGCTTATCAGTCTAAACAAACGGCACCCCTTTACGCAACAATTTAGTCAGAGGTGCAGCAATTAACAAAAATCCCTCAAAAAAGTCTGTAATACCCTGCCAAACCCAGAAAACTTTGAATCTCAGATACCGTCTTAGGCGGCTTCTAAAACAAAACAACTTCAATTTTTTGAGGATCCACTCTAATCCCTTCAATAGATACCGCATGGCCCAAAAATATTACCTCTCGTAGCCAGAATTCACACTTGCTAAGCTTAGCGTATAAATATTTCTCCCTCAAAATCTGTAGAACAAATTGGAGATGTGCGTCATGTTCATCCTCAGTTCTCAAATACACCAAGATTTCATTTATAAACACCACTACGAACTGGTCCAAATAAGGCTGGAAGACTCGATTCATCAGATCCATAAATGCTGCCAGTGCATTCGTCAATCCAAACGGCATCACAAGGAACTCGTAATTACCATAACGAGTCCTAAACGCTATTTTGTGAACATCAGCTTCTTTGACTCTCAGTTGATGGTACCCCGATCAAAGATCAATCTTAGAAAAGACGGAAGCTCCTTGAAACTGGTCAAATAGATCATTAATCCTTGCCAGGGGGTACTTATTCTTAATAGTCAGTTTATTCAGTTGCCAGTAGTCGATGCACATATGCATGGATCTATCCTTCTTTTTCACAAATAACACCAGTGCTCCCCATGGAGACACACTAGAGCGGATGAATCCTCGATCCAGTAACTATTAAATCTGAGCCTTAAGCTCCACTAGCTCCTTCGATGCCACTCTATAGGGAGCGATGGACACTGGAGCTGTACTCGGTAGGAGCTCAATCCCAAATTCCACTTCACGGTTTTGGGGGCAATCCAGGTAGTTCATCAGAAAAAACATCAGGAAAATATCTGACTGCTCTGATATCTTTAAAAGATGGAACCTCAGAATCAACACCACTGATGAAGGTTAAATATGCTTCACAACCCTTACGAACCAACTTCTCGGCCCTCAAGGTGGAAATCACATTTGACAAATGATTTCGACGTTCCTCTATTACCACCACTTCATCCCCCTCCGCAATTTTTAGTACCACCCGCTTAGTAGCACAATCCAGATTCACTTGATGCTTAACCAACCAACCCATTCCTAGTATTAAGTCGAATTCACCAAAAGTTAGTTCCATTAAGTCCACTAAAAAGTGGCTCATTGCACCTGCAAAAGTACATCTTTGAATAATTTATTTACTTTAACTGATTGCCCTAAAGGACTCAACACAGTAATTTCACTCGTAGTGGTTTCAACCATTATACCTAAGGTCTCAGACACTGAGCATGCTATATACGAATGCGTTGACCCAACATCAATCAGTGCAGTATAAGGTACATTATGGATAATGAACGTACCAATAATAACATCTGGGGTGTCTCCGTCCTCTCAGCGACGTGCAGCATAAACTAGAGCTGGCTGCCTAGCCTCAGTATGACCAGCACCTCTGGTCGGTGCTCCACGATGATGACCCATACCATTTCCATCTTTGGCTTGGCCACGGCCTTTCAGTGGTTGCTAAACACCTCTCTGTGGCTGAACAGTACCCCGACAATAGCTTGCATCTGATCGGGCCTCCGTGGACAATCTTTGATATGGTGCTCTAGTGATCCGCATCTTAATCATGCCCCAATCCTTTTCCAGCATTCGCCCTGATGGCGTCTACCACAGTCACCACTTGGCTGCGGTCCAGTAGCAGTAATAGGGGCCCTAACTCTGACCGGCCCATCCACTCTGGCCTTTTTATTCGGCCTCTGAATGGAACTTAAGGGCTCCGAATCCCTCTTTTTCTTACCCTTTTCTCTGTTTAGACGCTTAGTACACTTTACCTCCTCAGCGATCTTCACCTTATCGACCAGTGTGGCAAACTCTCGGTCCCTACGTGGAGCTATCGGAACTCTTAGACTATCCCTGAGGTCGTCCTCAAAACGTGCAGTATAAACCAGAGCTGGCTACCTCGCTTCAGTATGACCATCACCTCTGCTTGGTGCTCCACAACCACGACCCATACCATTTTCATCTCTGTCCTGGCCACAGCCTCTCAGTGGTTGCGAAACACCTCTCTATGGCTGAACAGTACCCCGGCAGTAGCTTGCATCTAATCGAGCCTCTATGGACAATCTCTGATAAGGTGCTCTAGTGATCCGCACCTCAATCATGCCCCAATCCTTTTCCAGTATTCGCTCTCATGGTGTCTACCACAGTCACCACACAGCTGCGGTCCAGTAGCAGCAATATGGGCCCTAACTCTGACCGGCCCATCCACTATGGCCTTTTTATTCGGCCTCTGAACGAAACTTGAGGGCTCCGAATCCCTTTTATGCCTACCCTTTTCTCTGTTCAGACGCTTAGTACGCTTCACCTCCTCGGTGATCTTCGCCTTATCGACCAGTGTGGCAAAATCTCGCTCCCTCTGTGGAGCTATCAAAACTCTTAGACTATCCCTGAGGCCGTCCTCAAAACAGACACACCGCTCATAATCAGTTGCCATCATCCCACATGCATAACGACTTAATCACAGAAATTCAGCTTCATATTCAGCCACTGACTTATCCCCCTGCGTCAAATTTAGAAATTCCCTTCTTCGGGCATCCACATAACTAGCACCCATATAATTTCCTTGGAAAGCAGTCTTAAAGAATTCCCATGTCAATCGGTTAGCCTGAGTACCCTCTTTAACTGTAAGCCACCACTGATAGGCTTCGTCTCACAGCAAGGACACTGTACCTTTTAGTTTCTATCGAGGGGGTACAGTCGAGGTCATCCATGATCTTTCTGTGGCCTCAATCCAATATTCAGCCACGTTAGGGGCAACTCCAGCAATACCCCTAAAAATCTCAGCCCCATTAGATCAAAGTCATTCTGTAACTGACCCTTGACCCCCAGTATCAGTATTGGTCCCAATGACCCTCTCCAGAATTCTTAACATGGCTTGGGACAGTGCGTCGTCCCCAGTCACTTGATCATGGGACCCAGTCTCAGTCACA
This sequence comes from Gossypium bickii, assembly GCA_025503065.1. Lineage (NCBI taxonomy): Eukaryota > Viridiplantae > Streptophyta > Magnoliopsida > Malvales > Malvaceae > Gossypium > Gossypium bickii. The sequence goes on from CP106711.1 coordinate 91,225,421, forward strand.
GTTGAAGCCGGTGTCTCACTAGTCTCCAAATTAGGTATATGGTCAGACGATAAGGACCCAGCTCGAGCACCTCTACGGCCTCTAGCACGGCCTCTTGTACCCCGTGCTCATTATCGAATTGCATTTTATCTGAATTAACATTTTTATGCAGATTAGTTTACAGTTTCAGTTATTTATTAGCAAAGCATTATGCAAATCATTATCAGTAATTCAAAGTTCGTTTTCGTAGATCGCAATCTTATTATAGTTTTCAGTTCACACTAACTAGAGTGTTTTAGTATAGTCTTCTACCTACAATAGTCTCAGTATTTTCTATTTATAGCATTTCAATTTAAAACAAACACTAGTTTCAGAAGACTTACAGGATCGGTGCCGGAGACTCGGTGTACGACACATTCGGTAAAACATTTCAAAACTTTTTAGATCGTTTGGAACAGTTCTTTTTTAATATTACAAGTTTTAGAAGAAACCTAAAATCACAGCCGAGTTTTTGAAACCTGGCTCTGATACCACTAAATGTAACACCCCAAACCTAGCCTAGACGTTATGGCTGAATCTAGAGACCTCACATTGAAGTGTTTTCAAAAAGATCGTTCCTTTAGAAAATCTATGCATATTATTAAACCTTGTTTATGTATCTTGAACAGAAATTTAAGGTATCTTGTTCTTTCAAAACTTAAGTTATTTTAGTAGAACATTGACCATATTAATTTGTTACTATATCTTAAAACCAAGTTTGATGCGGAAGCTTTTATTATAAGTTGCGAAAATGTGGTGTTTTGAAAACCAATTGTCTTTTGGAAAATCACGTTCTACTACTAATCAATTGTAAATTAAAATAGTAAAATCCCCCAACTTAAAAGTTAAAAATTAAGAGGCCTTATTACATAACAAAAAACCAAATTAAACTTATATATTTAGGTGCGGTTGTGTGGCCACCTCCTAATCCCTCGCAGCATCGATCCGCCTAAGACAGGGGATTACCTGTATAAATAAACAGAGAGGTGAGTTTACGAAAACTCAGTGTGTAACCCCATGCAAATAAACAACCAATTATGCCTTTAGGCAAGTACAGTTTGGGCCTAAGCCCAAGTCAATGACACTCGATTGATTGGGCCTTAGCCCATTCTGAGATCAAGATCGATTGGGCCTTAGCCCATAACAGTATTGGTAACAGTTTAAGCATGCAAACAGAAGTCCTACCCGTCCAGCCTCTACACTCTACTCTGTCCAGCCCATCACTCCATGTGGGGACAAAATCACCCACCCATCCCTACATTCCAAAATTAGCATCGACAAGACTAAATAAAAGATTTGCGCAGAGAGCTGCAAGATAAAGATACACTTCCTCCGGTCATAATAATCCCATCCCATGCAACATATCACACATGAATGCAACATACATACATATATATATATCATGGCATGCTCATATATGGTCATACCTAACATAGGGGTATAACATTCATTTTACCACAGGGGCATAATAGTCATTATATCAGGTTAGGGTCTAGGTGTACTTACCAACCCATCAGTAGGTCAACAATTATCTTGGGCGACCCGTGCAACCTTAACAGTCAAACAATACAAATGGGCCCAAGGCCCATAATGCAGCCCATGTGGGACCACATGCTCCTGTTGCCAACTTAGCCCAAAAATGGACTCGGCTATGTAACTTACACAACTTGGCCCAAAATTCTCCACATGTTTGTGTGGTTTACTTGTATGGTGCCCACGAGCCCGTTGGGCCCACACGGCCCAACATGGCCCAAAATGGCCTAAGACCACGAAATCGTTCACGATAGCCTCGGTAGTCTAACGCTCACGTTTTATGCGTTCAGTTTACCACACGAGCGAGCACACGCTCGTGTAGCATCAATGTCATACTTTTTCAGCTTTTGCCGAATTACAATTTAGGAAGTGTTTACACTTTTTGGCATTTCACTGATACCATTTATGAGAGTACTGTTACACACCTAGATCCAAAAAGATGCGCAGACAGTCCTCGATCACTCTAGAACCTATGTTGACCCATAAGATTCGGTTACTCACATATCAATTGAATTTAAAATGAACCCAAATCAAAATACATAACCACTTAATCGCCAGCCGCTTACCTTGATTGGCAATCGAATCCCTACACACTTTACTCACTGGAAACGATGATCACTAGAACTCGGGATTATTACCTGTAATCCAATTAAAAACCCTTATTAACAAGTATTTACAAGCACGATTTAAGCCCAAAATGAGTATCAACTTACCAAAAGTATGAAACCGTAGCCTAGCTAGGAACAGTAAATCGGCAGAGATCAAAGAAAAAGTTGGCACAATGAGGGTAAAGGAAAAGAGTACATTCGGCCAAAAGCAGGAAAAAAGAGAAAAGAAAAGATGATAAGAAAAGGAAGGGGATGTTCGGCCAACACAAGTAGGGTGTTAGGAGGAGCAATCCAAATCAGCAGAGAACTAGAAGAGTGTGGCAGCCAAAAGGGAGAAAAAAATAGTTTAGGGAATGAGAGGGTTATGGCAGAGGGAAAGAAAGAAAAAACAAAAAAGGGGAGAAGAGGTTTTCGGCAGAGGGAGAATTCGGTAGAGGGAAAAGCAACACAGAATCGAAATGAGGAACCTCTACCTAGCTGAATTCTTGAGTGCCTAAGAGTCCAAATTCGACACATCTCTACCTCTCCCCTCATCCATTGATTTCCTCCTAAAATCTCTTCTCAAATCTCTCCACCTGATTGCACCTTCCCTCAACCATACAATTCGAGTTCTCCTCAACTACTTTAGTGTTTCAGTCAAACTGCATCACCTCCCCCAGCACAGCAACAAAATAAATATTCCCTTGCTTTTACCAAGATTTAAACCTCAGCCCGCTGGCCTAGGTAGCACGCCACTTACCCCTTAGACCCGCAGGCTTTTTATGTCATACTTTACCCACATATATTTAAAAGCCTACTAACCAAATGCAAGGGTTTTATTCCCCAAAAACCAAAATTTTACATAAGCCCAAGCTCGAACCCAGGACTTCTCAGACACTCCCAAACATACTCAAATCACTTAGCCACTAAAGCAGATAGGTATTTATATTAAAAGCATGCAAAAAAATAAATACCTAAGTTTTGGGGCGTTACACGCTTAGTTTTTTAATTGATTGTTTTAAAACACAATTCATTGCAAAAAAAGCTTTAGAAATCATTTATTTTATGAAAAATAGAGTTAATTAGGTAAATCCGTCCATTTTAGGAAACCCCTTTGTTTTAGATAAAACCGTTTGTTCGTTGAGTTTGTGTAGTTTTTAAATCCACAAAAGCAGTCTAAAATTCGAAATAAAAGCAAACAGTCCAAAAAGTTCAATTTATATAAAAAATAACCCAGAAAATAATTAAGAAATAAATACCAAAACTGAAATTAAAATAGTTTAAAATACTTGTGGCCACCGTCGAGTCCTCCGCTACACCGATCCGTCAAGTCTGGGTATGTCCTGTGCACATTAAACAAAAAGGGTGAGTTTACGTGAACTCAGTCTGTAATCCTGCAAAACAAACAAACAATCAGTATTCACAGTGCACGGTTGAACTGTCTTGGGCCTAAGCCCTTTTCAGTATCAATGACAGTTTGGGCCTTAGCCCATCTCAGTACAGTGTCAAAATGCAGTAGGGCCTTAGCTCATCACAGTATCCGTAGCAGTAACAGTTATGCAGTAGCAAAAACCTACCCAACCAGCCTCTACACACCATCTCCGTCCGACCCTACACTCCATGTGGGGATATAATCAACCCACCCATCTCTACACTCCGATTAGTACCGAATGCGGCACAATACAGTAGTTTGCAGTTAAGCTGCCAGTAAATTAGGCTTAAAGCCTTTCAGTACACTTCCCTCCGAATAACAACCCCCAACACAATGCAATGGAACACACAATGGATGACATGCTATTATGCAATTTCAGTACATATATTCAAGTCAGATATTAACATGCTCAGTATAGATATCATTCAGTCAATTTCACACATTTAGGGGTCTAAGTAGCACTTACCGACCCTACAGTAGGTTCACAGTCAGTTTGGGCGACCCGTGCAACCTTAAAAACATTTCGATAAAAATGGGCCCACATGCCCATGTGATCTGCACGTGTGGGCCCACAAGCCCGTGTGGCCCACTCAGCCCAAATTGGCCTTGGCCGTGTGATCCATTTTTAAAGTAACCCATTGTAACATCCTGAATTAATGGGCCTTTGCATTTGTTGTGTGTTACGTATAATGTGCTAATTAGAGTGTTTAAGGGGTCCAGATCGGGCTCAGGATTGGGCCGAGGCCTTAGTTAAAAATCTTCTGCTTGGGCACTCTAGTGGAAAGCCAGTAGGATAGGCCTTAAAAGATGTTATCTGTGTTTTAAGACACAAATGGGCTTGTGGCCCAGTGGCAAAGTGGTGCCACTTAGGGACTTTGAGGTGGCGTGATAAGCAGTAAGGGAGGTCCAAGGTTCGAGTCGCATTACCCATCTATTTTAATTAATTTTGGCGTCAAAGGAGAGCAGAGTTGGAGTCAGTTAGAATGCTTGAAATTAGGAAGAATAATTGATGGATAATATGGATAATATGGATGATAAAGTAACTGATAAAGGAAGGAAGAGGTGGTGTTATCTAGGCTTCTTCTGAAGGTGTGAATAAATTAAGATAGAGGAGAAAAGATAGGAATTATCTGCTGAGTGCAGTGTTGGACGAATTTCCATCTCTTGGAGGGGTACCAAAATTTCCCCTATTATTGGATTAGTTGTTAGTTATCAGGAAGGTCACTTTCGGGTTTGATAGGTAAGTGCCGAAATTCTCTATAAATAGGGGGGATATCTCACCAATTCCGGCATTTGAACCCTACTTTTTTCTTCATTCTTTGTGCCGAAATTCTCAGTCTCTCCCTCTGCAATTTCTGTCAACTTTCTTTTAAAAAGCCGAAAACTTTCTTAAGCCATCTTTCTCTTCTTTCATCTAAAAGCCGATATCTCTTATTTCACTTTCTTTTTCTTTTTATTCCTCTTGTGCCGATTTCTCTATAAAGCCGAAATCTCCATAGTTTTTCTCTGATTGCCGAATCTCCTTTCAAGTGTTAGCCGAATTCCCTATGTTGAGGTAAATGTCGACTCCTGCTATTCCATTAGATTTCTTTCGATTTTTAGGAAACAAGGCCGAATGGCCACTTGGTTTGTTAAGGTTGTCGATTGAGGCTAATATTTCTCTCTTTTTGCGTTTTGAGCGTCATTCCGGGATTTGAAGGAAACCCGATCGTTTAGATCTAAAAGCCAAAAATCGCTAGTCTCTAATTTCTGGATTTCTAGGTAAGGATTTCAATTCTCCTTAAGATGATCAACTGTTTTCTCTTCATTAGGCGTGCCTTAACCTAATGTTTCGTTACCAGCCTCTGAACAACACATTGGGCAGATAGCAGCTGTGTTGACTACGGATAGTGTCGACGTAGAAAGTCTTGTTCTAACGATAATCAGGTGTGTAGATCTCTAACAAACTATTAAACCTGTATGTATGTCTATATATGTATATGTTATGGGCTAAAAAGCCAGAAAGAGGCTGTGTAGGCAGTCGAATAAAACCCTAAAAAGGGTTTGGCAAGGATGCCAGGTACGTAATCATAGAAATCTCTATGTGTATCAAAATATATATGAAAGCCTGTGTGATGTTTTCCTTATGTGTGTATGCATGGGGTGGGATTATGATAATGAAGGGGAAGTGCATGATAGGTCACTTGGTGAACGATGGTTAAACCAAAAAATCTAAAATTAGGTCACAATAGTGATCGGTGGCTGAGCCACGTTATATCATGAGGTCACATAGTGATCGGTGGCTATGCCATGTTTAATGATTCCTAAATAATAGGAATAGGCAGTACGGCTGTCGTTATGGTGTGTAGCGGATGGAGGGTTGATTGTAGAAATACCCAAGGTGTGATGGTTGGTACGGGTTGGTGTGTAGAGGATGGAATTCTAGGTTGGGCTGGGCTATGCATCATTTATTATTTATCATGTGATTATGATTGTTGCCTTTATGTATGGGCCAGGGCTCATAATGTGTTTGTGGGCCTCAGTCATTGTGTTTCGGGATTTACACACTGATTCTTGGTGACTCACCCTTTCATTTTCCTCTACTCTTTCAGATGAGCAGTAGGTCGTGGACATGGGAGCCGAGACGGACTCGAGGGGCCATCAAGTTTTACTTCCATAGATTATTTTCAGATTTCTTTAAGTTTTTTTTATTTTGGGAATATTTATGTAACAAGGCCCCATAGCTTATCTTTATCTAGTAGTTTTTAATATTTGCAACTTATGAACTTTTGTCAAAGGTTTAATTATTCAAAATAATAATAATACAAGGTTTTATTTTCAAAAAGTCACTTATTTATTCAAACATTGTCTAGTTAACTTACGATTTCCGAAACCAACAAAGAAAAAGTTTTAAATGTATAACCCGTAGCATACCAGATCTGGTCGAAATGTATGGGCCGGGTTTGGGGTGTTACACCCATGCTAGCTCAATGCTCATATATGTTTTCACTATTTACTTATATGTTCATTCAAAGCTGTCTACTTGAGTCATTATCACTAAATTATTTATATCTTGAGCTACAGAATTCCAAATTAAGATCCGCTTGATGTTTTTGAAACTAGACTCAAATACTTTTCTACCATAAAATTTTTAGAATTTATAGTTTATCAAATAAGTACAGTAACATCTTTAAAGTTATCCCTATTCTACTGTTTGATAGCTTCGACCTTTCCTTACTAAAAGTTATTTATCTCTTAGTACGGAATTTAGATGATGTTTATGTTTGTTTCTCTTAAAAATAGACTCATTAAGGATTTAAAAATATATATTTAAGCCCATAATTATTTTTTTTCAATTTTTTATGATTTTCCAAATTCAGAACAGGGGAACCCGAAATCATTCTGAGCTTGACTCAAAAAATTAATTAAACTCATGATTTACAATTCCATTGCTTACGCTGTTTCTTCCATGAAATAGTAGACTCAATAAAATTTAATTTCAAATTTATTCAACCTCTAACTCAATTTACACTATTTTTGATAATTTTTCAAAGTTAGACTACTACTGTTGTCCAGAATTGTTTTAGAGCAAAATGTTGATTTCGTAGTTTTTAACACCCTTATTTCCTTTCTCTACAATTTTTCGCATCATTTTCTCTTATTTCTTGATAGCAAGCAATTTTGACTTTTTGCCGAATCTCGTTTTCTGCTTTTCGGGTACACACCTAGTATCATTTTGATGCCTAATCACTCCTGAGCACTTCAAGGCCTAAAATCAAGATACGCAACATCAATTTAACGGATTTACAAGTGAATTGACAACCAAGAACGAACAGAAACCTAACTTACCACCAAGGATAACCCTCCGTTTAACTATTGTTTAGACCACAACACTGAATTCACCAGTCCGAGCCTCCCCCTACGCCCAAATCGCAAAGAAAAAACATTACCACTTCAATTGCTAAGATTCATGACAGAAACGAAGAGAAACACTTACCGAAACTAAGCGAGCACTAACCGCGTGCGAAAATGAAGGAAAATAAATGGATTAGGGAAAAATTAAGATGAAGAAAAAGAAGAGAAAAATGAAAAAACTAAGAGAATTTCGGCAAGAGGAGAGGGAGAATAATAGACGACATAAATTGTTTTTGGAAAAGGGAGCCAAAATTCTGTTATAGGTAAAAATAAAATAAAATCCCGATAACCCCCAAAATTCTCTTAATCTTCTCCCCTAATTCCCACTTCACGTCCACTACTCAGAATCCCTCTATTACACAACTCAATCCCAAAATCTGAGAAAAAAAATAATACCTTAGCCTGTGCAGGGATTCAAACACAAGACCTCCACCATAATAACACATCACTTAACCACCAAACCAGCAGGCCTATTCTGATGTAATTTTCGCAACATTTAAAATTAAGCCCTTTGCACAAAGGTTAAGGCTTTATTTATAAAAAAAAACCAAAATTTGTCCAAGTAAGGCTTGAACTTGGGACACCTCACACACACACACCCAGAACAAATAACCAACATTATTTGTCACACATACACAAAATCAAAAATTAAAATTTTGGGGCTTTACATAGTTGGACTATGGCACAAAGAAAACGATGTAATCATATCGCAATTGTTCCTCGATTTAGTAATATCTGATAAGTGACATAATTAATGTTTGAAGACTTAATGTTATTATTGGTGTTGATCTGAAATAAGTGTATTCATCGATTGAAGTTGTGATGAGAAATAAATACAAGTGTGATATGTTGATAAAATAAGTTTATCAATGTTGAATTTATATGAAACATGTTTAAGTATGCTAACAAGTGTTGTTGTTGATACTTAGACAAGTCAAGCTACTGGTTAAATGGTAATATGTTTATTTATATGATTCGTTGAAAGGGTAAGTGCTCAAATGAAAATATACTTGTGCTCATGAAAGAGTGGTAAGTTTTAAGTTATGTAATTTCTTATGAAATGGTTTATTATGTGATTAATTTTAAACAAAAAGGGGACTATGTTCAAATGTATTAGCTTGTGGTTATGGTGGTATGATATGTTTATGACTGATGAGTTATGCATATAGAATGAGTGAGGAAAGTAAAGAAATGCAAATGAAAATTTAGCAATTTGGAATAGTTAAAGTTGTTGAATATACTTTATAGATATTATGGTATCAATATTGGATTATTCTTGATATGTATAAATTTCTTATTTAAAATAAATTGATATGATTAAAATTTATACGAGCCTACTAAGCATTCATTGCTTATGTAATTGTTTTCTTTTACTTTTTAAATTATCGAAAGCTCGATTAGGTTGGAAGGTTGTCGGAGATATATCACACTATCCATCGGTTCTATAAGTAATTTCGAATATATAAATTAATCACATTTAACACAATAATGTTGGCCTATATGTAAATTATTGAGATTAGTCACTTATTTTAGTTTATGTTGAATTCCATGCTATAGTTTATAGATTTGCGAATTGGTGGGGCTAGGTTAGTAACAAATTCGGTAAGAAATATGGCTGGTAAAATGGCCTATTTTCGTCCACACAGACAGAGACACGGGTGAGTGTTTCAACCGTGTGTGACACACGGCCAGGTGACACGACCGTGTGTCCCCTGTATCTTGAATCTGCACAAAACAGAATGCTCACACGGCTTGGCCACACGACCGTGTGACCCCTGCAGTATTGAGAATTTTAAATATTTCTGAATTTTTTTTCAGTTTTCAACTCAGTCCCTATTTGTTTCTAATGCGTCATTTGGGCCTCGAGGGCTCATTTAGAGGAAAATATGTATAATTTTGATTGGTTTCTAATATGAATGCTAGATGAAATGAAATGTTTGATAATTAATTTTGTAAACTTCGGTAATGCTCTGCAACCCTATTCCGGTGATGGATTCGGGGGGTGTTACAGAGAAGTTCCTTGAACAAGACTTATGGCCTACATTGATGGTCCGTAAGTGAAAGCATGAAAAAGTTTTGAGTCGGTTCCTACCCTGGCTGCACCCTAAGGTAAACTTTGTCATGTGGGTTCACCAGATGGGATTTCCTTTTAAGGACAACTAGTCATGTATGACTTTCAAAGAGATTGTCCCAAGAGGACTTACAAATGAGAGCATGTTTATGATGGATGTTGAGTCAATGGTTACACACTTAAAATCATCTTTTATTAAATAATTTCCCAAGAAACAATATTTAAGCTAGAGATGATGGTCAAACATTAAACGGTCATTAGTTTGTGTGAAGTCTTGAGAATTAAGATTCATGAGCTGATTGGATGTAATCCATGTTTTTTCTAGTTAATAATGGGACCCCAATGCGACATGGTTGATAGGTGTGAGAATGATCGTAGCAACAAAAAAAAAAATTTTCAAGGTTTTAATATGAGACACATGCATCATACTGCATTCTTGATATGTTGCTGAAATGAAAAATATTTTCTTAATACAAAGATAGTAATTAGTGAATCTTTATTTTATTACTTCAAATATGTCTCCTACTCCTCTTATTAGCATTCATGCTAAGAATAAATCAAATGGGGATAACTTTCAACAAAGGAAATGAAACTTGCTGATTATTTTCAGCTATGAGAAACACAAATTCGTTCTTAATGAAACATGCCATCTTGAAGCTCAACCCAATGCAAGAAATCGCTGGAGAGATTCTGACTCGATTGCTCAATGTTTTATGGTAGCAAGCATGAGTAGTGCATTGCAAAAGCAACACAAAAATTTCTATATTGCCAAAGAGATCATAACAAATTTGGAGGATTTGTTCAGAGGTCAAGTCGTATTGGCTCGACAATTCGCTATTACAAATTAGATGAACTCTCAGCAGAAACCCGACACTTTGGTAAAAGAACATATACTTAAGCTTATTGGATTCTTTGCGGAAGCGAAGGACAATGGGGTTGAACTAGACATGAACACGCAAATTGAAATAGTGTTCAAATCCTTAACTAAGGAGTTTGATGGTTTTAGGGCCGCTTACAACTTGGAAAACAAGGCGCTTACCTTGACTTAGCTCATGAAGGAACTATAATCCTATGAATTGATGCTGAATGGTGTTAAGCAAGTTCAGGAGAAATCTAAGGCAAACTTAGCTATGAGCCCCTCGTCCTCTAAGGGGAAGTAGAAAGCTAAAGGAAAAAAAGAAGAAACCGACTAAGTCTTTGGTTCCACCTCATGATGATAGGAAGAAGGCTAAGAAGTCAAAATATCCTAAAAAGGTAAAATGTTTCTTCTACAACAAGAAAGGACATTTCAGATCAAATTGCAAGGAGTATTTGGATTACCTAGCCAAAAAGGGCAAATGTATGGAACTCTTTGTAGTTGAAGCTTGCTTAGTGGAAGAATCAATTGACAATTGGATTACTGATTCTGGAGTCACTAGCCATGTATGGGTTTTTTTACAATGGTTCAGCGAAACGAAAAGTCTGCGTGATAGGAGCCTCTCGTTATGAACTGGAGATGGAAGCTATGTTTCAGTCAAAGTAGTGGGAGAAGTTATTTTACACTTTGATAAATTTAGGAAGATTATTTTAAAGAACCTGTTTTATGTACCTCATTTTAAGAGGAATTTAATTTCTATAGCATGTTTATTTTATGATGGTTATACTGTGACATTCAATAAAGAGATTGCCATTCATATAAATTTTTCTTTAATCTGTAATAGCTGGATGGAAAAAACCAAATAACTACTCGATGCTTCAAACTGAAATAGTGAATAAAATGCTTAAAAGCTTCTCACTCTAATGAAAGGTACCTATGGAACTTAAGACTTGATCATGTTAACCAAGAAAGAATCATTAGACTAGTGAAAAGTGGTCCCTTAAGTATGCTTAAGGAAGTTAGTCTTCCACAATGTGGATCTTGGTTGGAAGGAAAAATGACTAAAAGGTCTATTAATGCGAAAGGTATAAGGGCCAACCAACCTTTAGAACTTATGCACACTAATGTATATGGTCTCATGAGCATCAGTGCCCGAGGAAGTTACGATTATTATGTGAATTATATCGACAACTATTCTCTATATAGATATGTGTATCTAAAGCACTGCAAAAGTGAAACCTTTGATAAATTTTGAGAGTTTCGTGCGAAAGTGGAAAACAATTATGTTTATCCATAAAGAATCTTCGGTCTGACCGAGGTAGGGAATACTTATCCAACGAGTTTTTAGGATACCTTATAGAGAATGAGATTTTATCCCAACTGAATGTGTTGGACACTTTGCAACAGAATGGCGTAACTGAGAGAAGGAATAGAACCTTGCTTGACATGTTTCATTCAATGTTAAGCTATTCACAACTTCCTACTTCCTTCTGGGGATATGCGATACAAATGACTTGCTATATTCTGAATGATGTGCCAACCAAGTCTGCTTGTAAGACACCTTATGAACTATGGCATGAAAAGGAACCCGATCTAAATCACTTTAGAATATGGGGTTTTCCAACACATGTTCTAAATAAGGATGTAAAGAAGTTGGATGCACAAACATAATTGTGCATGTTTGTAGGATATCTAAAAGGAACAAATGGAGGATTATTCTACAATCTAAAAGATAATACGATTAAAGTTTCTACTCATGCTACTTTCCTCGAGGAAAGCTACATGAATAACTTTAATCCTTGAAGTAAAGTGGTACTTGAGGAACTTTCGGGAGTGGTAAAATAATCACCAAGTTTGGTTCTCGAGAAATTTGTAGAAAGAGCTACAAATAATCTAAAGCATAGTGGAATCCATCGTAGTGGAAGAGTTTCTAAGAAACCAGACTTCTCCATCTTTGATGGTAGTATTTATAATACAGAAGCCAATCATGAGGATGATGATCTACTCACTTATAAGGAGGCTATGCAGGACGTTGATTCCAAGCTCTAGAAACATGCCATGGATGCCGAAATGGATCCTATAAAATCCAATACGGTGTGGGAAGTTGTAGACTTACTGATTGGGATTAAACCCATATGGTGTAAGTGGATCTAAAAGAAGAATAAAAATGTGTAAGGGAAAGTGAAAACACAAATCTAGACTTGTAGGAAAAAGGCTACACACAGAAAGAAGGCAATGATTACGATGAGACCTTTTATCCAGTACCCGTTCTCAAGTTTATTCGCATACTCTTATCTATTGCCACTGCTCTTGATTATGAGATCTGACAAATGGATGTTAAGACAACATTCTTGAATGGCTATCTTGATGAGACCATTTACATGGCTCAACCCATTGGCTATGTTGTCAAAGGAAGGATTAGAAAGTTTACAAACTACTAAGATCCATTTATGGATTTAAGCAGACGTCCCGCTCATGGAATAAAATATTTGGTCAAATGATCAAGACATTTGGAATTGAGCAAAACGCTAATGAACCTTGTGTTTATAAGCATATAAAGGACAAAAAGGAGGTCTTCCTTGTTTTGTATGTTGATGATATTCTACATATCGAAAATGATGTAGTAGAATTGTTGTAACACCCCTAACATGTAGTAGAATTGTTGTAACACCCCTAACCCATATCCATCATCGAAACAGGGTTTCAGAGTATTACCGAAACATTCAGAACATTTACAGATAATTCATGTCGAATTCTTTTCATTTACCGAAATTATTCATAATGTCCCTTAAATGGACCCTTGAGGCCTAATATGAACTTTGGAATCGAGTCGGGACATAATCGAAACCTATAAGAATTTTTCACAAAATTACAAAAATTTTCTACGTTGCAGGGCTTACACACCCGTGTGGTCTAGGGACATGCCCGTGTGGTCAGGCCATGTACTACACACGCCCGTGTCCCTAACCCTTGTAACTCTCTAACTTATAAGGTATGAACAAATTGAAGTCACATGCCCGTGTGTTCGGCCGTGTGGCGAATTTTATTTTTAAAATTTAGGTGCAGTTTTCACACGACCGTGTAACACGCCCGTGTCCAAGGCCGTGTCTACCACACGGCTAAGACACAAGGCCGTGTGCCCAATTCTAAGCATTCTATTTCTCATTTTTAAGATGTAGGGGACACATGGCCAAATCACATGCCCATGGGACAGGCCGTGTGTCACACACGATCTAGACACATGCCCGTATGGACAAAATGAAGCCATTTCTAGCTTCATTTCTCACCCAAAATTTCACTTAAGATCTGCGCTTGGAACACACATCCAATACCAACCATTTCAAGCATTTAAATTAAGCAAACCTCATCATTCAACAAGGCATTTACTACATGCATATGTGCTTATGAACTTACCTTGGTTTAACTTAGGCATTAACAACTGATCGCTAAAATTAGAGCTTTAAAATTTATAAAAGAGAATGATCGAACCTGGAAACTAACTCTGACAATGATTAATGGCAAGTGTACCTATCGAACAGTAGTATAGCTTAGGCAAGACCGGATATCAAACCCAAAGGAACTAAAAGTATTAATACTAACTTTCTCTTTATTATTTAGCCTTAAAAATAAAATGAAGTTTGTTTTAATCTAAATTAACGATGATTAAACTAAGGATAAAGACAAAAAGAACGAATTGGGAAATAACTTGAAGAAAAACTGAATTGATCACGACGATACCCTCAGGAAGAATTCACCTAGACTTCACTTGTTATTTAACCCTGAATCATATGATTTATTTACTTAGCTTGATCCGTAGAACTCCCTAACCTATGCTAAACCCTCTCTCGAGGCGAATAACATCTAACCCTAGGTTAATTAGTGGAACTCTCATTCTCTTATAATAACCCCCTAGAATAGCAGTAAATTGATTTATGGATTCCCATATTAGGTTTCACCCTAATCCGGCAAAATCTCGTAACCCTATCTCTAAGCGTTCGATCAACTCCGCTTAATTACACTAGATCTACTCTTAAGTAGGGTCTTTTCCTCCTCCACCTAAGCACATCAAATTTGGATTAAGCATGTATAATTAAGAACAAACTAAGTGTTTCTCATAAAATTCAGAAATCAAATAATAAGATTCATCTAGGTTTCATCCCCTTCAGGTATCTGAGGGGTTTAGTTCATAACTAAATAAGAAAACATCTCAAGAGAAAAGATAAAACAAAACATAAGAAATTCCTAAAACTCCCTGAAGGAATCAAAGGAGAATTCCGCTGTCTTGAGTATAACTTCAGCTTCTTGGGATGGATCAACTGGCTAACTTCAAGCGATTCCCACAATTCTGACCTTTCCGGCTTGGCTCATTGGCCTAGCTCTTCTCCCTCTCAAAGGTGGCACTTAGGGGCTATATATAGGCTCTTTAGATTGCGATTCTTTCTCCCTAAGCATCCTTTTTCGACTGAAATTGCTCATTCTAGTGATAGAGGCACGACCATGGCACACGCCCGTGTGGATAGACTTCAAGCCGTGTTCGGATTTCTACTTTGAGGCACGATCGTGTAAGTCGGGGTTGAGGCCGTGCTCTAGGTGATTGGCGAGGCACGGCCGTGTGGGCTTTGGGCCAGGCCGTGTCAATTTCGTGCTAAGGCCCATTTACTCTATTTTGGGCCCGTTTTATGTTTTTTTTATCCTCGAGTGCTTTCCTGGGTATAAGACATGAAAAGAAAGGATTAAAAGCACCTTTTTACATAAATCAAGGCTCAAATCATCCAAAAGCATACTAAATGTGGGTTTAAAATATGTTATAATTACGGTTCATCAACAACATTTGATCACATACGTTTAACATAACACATTTGAATATATCATAATAGCCTACTTAATCATACCAAAATAAGCCATAACTAGCCATTCCAATGGCTAGGTTACAAAACATCATTTCCGAGCCACTATTGGCCAAGTTGACCTATACATGCCAATTTACCAAAATGATTTTACTAAGTGTACCCAAAATAAGTTAGATGATAGTGTGACGATTGAAACACCCCAAACTCGGCCCTCGAGCCTTGACCGGATCTGGTATGTTCCTCAAGTAAAACATTTCAGAAATTTGTTTGTTACTTTGGAAAATTTGGGTGGTTTTGAAAAGAAACTGATTTGTGTTGAGTTCAAATTGAAAACAGTGTTATTCTTGAAGTCTGGAATTTATTAAAACCTTATCTTTATATTTCAAAACTATAAGTTAAAAGAAATGCCGAGTTGTTTTAGAGTTTACCTTTAAATTAAAAATCATTTGTGTTTAGGTGTCAAACATTTAAAAATTTATTTTTAAGGAAAATTTGTTTAATCTTGAAATAATAATCGTATCTTAATAAACCAAATAAAAGGCATGCATAAAACAGTCTAATAGTAATGGCCTTATTACATCAAAACAAAACCCGAAATAAATTCAAAACTTAAATGTAAAGTCTCAAAATAAAATAAATACTGAACTAAGCATTGGCCACCACTAAGTTCTTGCCAACCCGGTCCATTTACTGAGTGTCACCTGCAACATATTAGCCCACGAGGTGTGAGTCAAACAGACTCAGTGTGTAATACTAGCACTACTCCCAAACGACTTAGACATATCAAATCATACATAACAAATATAGATAATGATGCAATCCCGAACCCAAACCTAATATCCATCCTCTACACATCACCCGTACCTGCCATCACACCGTGGGGATTACTAAATCGACCCTCCATCCGCTACACACCATCGAAGGCAGTCGTTGCAGACGACTTGCACATCACCCTTATAAATTGTAGCATAGCCACTAGATAATGTGACAGTGTCACCAGATAACAAAATGTGACATAAGTCACCACATTCGAATTATGTGACATGAGTCACCAGATATCATGGTAAAAACCACCAGATCACTTCCCCTTTTCATATTCACCCATATGCCCCTATGTGTCATACAAATCATACAAATATCATGCCATATGCCTTATTCCATAATTATAACCAATTCACATATGTGCCATATTCTAAATGTTCATAACATTTGTTAACATAATATTAAAGGTTACGTACCTGAATACTCTGTACCATTTGTATGGTACCTTTGGCCACATTTTCATATCATTATCAACATATACATAATATTAGTACCATAAATCTATCGGGACTTAGTGTAGGGCTACACACCTGGTATTAACGTGTTTACTGAATCTCGAAAATCCCGATCTAATGCTCTAGATCCTTAGTTCCTACATTCAGCCAACCCTAAGCATTTTAGCAAAAAGCCATTCAGCTAAATAATCAAATCCTGAAGGATTATCGCAACCAAAAATCCTTACCTTGCTGCCGATTTGGTTACTACTCAAATCCCGAAACTTCGTGATGTTTCCCCCTTGCAATCGGCCAAACACTAGATCACTTAACTGGTTAGTTTTCGGCTTTTGAACGAATAAGAAACATATCTGAATCACTAGAACCCTTACCTTGTGGATCTAAATCCCGAAATTAATCCTTGCTCCTAGTGATGTTGAAATACCTTAGATCTAGAAATCCCGAAGATCTCCTCTCGAAGTCGGCTACAATAGGAATCCCGAAATTCCCCTTCAAGTATTCGGCCAAAGAACATTAATAGGATTAGAGTCTTGATTTTGGCTAAAAGAAAAGAAATAAAACGACAACAATTGAATCCTTACCCTTACTGCTAAAATCGACTACACCTTTACTTGAACCCACAGAGATATTCGGCTATGGCCTAGATGTTGATCAATTGGTTTCGGCTTTTGGAGTCTTGCGAAAAGAAGAAGGGAATGAAGTGCAGAGAGATTCGAGGTATGATTTGAGTGAATCTTAGTGAGGATGTCAACCCTTGTCGGTTTTGAATCAGAGGTAATTATTCATGTAAGGGGAAAACACCTATGTTTTCATACTATAAAAACTATGACCTTGATTGTTTGAATCTTTAGGACTCTTTGAGTTGAATTATCCATGTATGAATTATCTTTGAATTATGATGAAACACTATTGATAAATATTATGAATCAAGGAAGTTCGTTTCAGTTGTAAGTTGAGAATTTTGCTTGAGGACAAGTAAAAGCTTAAATGTGGGGGTATTTGATAAACCGTAAAAGTAACATATTTTAAGCCCACATTTAGCATGCTTTTGGATGATTTAAGCTTTGAATTATGTAATTTGGTGCTTTTAATCATTTGTTTTCATGTTTTATACCCAGGAGAGCACCCAATGATGAAAAGAACGGAAAACGGGCCCAAAATAGAGTAAATGGGCCATATCACAAAATCCACACGGCCTGGGCCCAATCCATATGGCCGTGCCCCATTCAACAGGCTCGAACACGGCCTGGCCATGACTTACACGGGCGTGTTCCATGGGCGTGCCCCTGTCACAGGAAAGAAGAGTTTCACTCGAATTTGGATACTTAGGGGCAAAGAAACATATTCCGAAGCCTATATAAACACCCTAAGTATGACCAGAAAGAGGGAGTGAGGCAGAAGCCTTCTGCCAGGGCTTTTGTCGGGGGAACCCTAGGCTTTAGTCAGGGGTCGTCCAGCTAGGCCAAAGGAGGCAGAATTGTAGGATAAACTCGAAGATAGCCAATTGATCCATCTCAAGAAGCCAGAGTTATACTCAAGACGGAGGATCTCTCCTTCAATTCCTTCAGGGAGTTTTAGGGATTTCTTATATTTTGTTTTATCTTTTCTTTTGAGATGTTTTCTTTTATTGTTATGAACTAAACCCTCAGATACCTGAGGGGGATGAAACCTAAGATGAATCTTGTTATCGTTTGCTGAACTATATGATAAATATTTGACTTGTTCTTAATTATGTGTTCTTAATTCTTGTGTTGATATTTTCGGGATATTAATTCAAGTATGATGTGCTTAGGTGGAGGAGCAAAAGTCCGTGCCTAAGAGTAGATCTAGATAATTAAGCGAAGTTGATCGCGCGCCTAGAGATAGGGTGACGAGATTTTGCCGGATTAGGGTGAAACCTAATATAGGAGTCTATAGATCGAGTTAATACGATTCTAGGTATTTTAATTAGAAAAAGATTTCAATTAATCAACCTAGGGTTAGACGTTATTCGCCTCGAAAGAGGGTCTAATATACATTAGGGAATCTTACGGATCAAGTCAAATGAATAAATCGTCTGGTTCAGAGTTAGATAACAAGTGAAGTCTAGGTCGATTCTTCCTTGGGTGTCGTCTAAATCAATTGGTTTTTCCTCAAGTTATTTTCCCAATTTCATTCTTCTTTATCTTAGAGTCTTTAGTTTAATTGTTAGTTAATTTCAGAATAGATAAAAATCACTTTAATTCTTAGGCTAGATAATAAAAAGAGAGTTAGTATTAGTACTTTTGGTTCCTTTAGGATTCGACATTCCAGTCTTGCCTGAACTATACTATTGTTCGATAGGTGCGCTTGCCTATCCTTGGCAAGGTATGATTTCCGTCAGTTTTTGATAATTTTTACGTTTTTGTAATCGTTGCTTCTCCTACTATCAAACCCATGTTTTAATTTAATGAATTGATGATGTTTGTGTGAGATGCCATTGATGATATGTTGAGTTTTGTGATGTTTTATGTGGATAAATGAAAGATTTAAGCTTGATGAACAAGTTTTGTTCTTGAAGATTTGATGAATTTAGCTAAATAGGGCTAAATTGAGAAAATGACAAATTGAGGGACTAATTTGTGAATTTGATGAAAAATATAGGCTTATATGTGATGTATGAATATTCAGCTAAGCATGTGTATGTGTGGATTTTATGAATTTAATGTTTTGAGAAAAATGGACTAAATTGATAAAGTATGCAAATATGAGGGTTAATTTGCAAATAGCCCTAAATGTATGTCCTTGGATTGAATTGAATGAATTAGCGAATAAAAAGGTTAATTCTGAATATGTTTAGATCAAGAACCAAGGAAAACGGACTTAGATCGTGGGAAAGCGAAAAGAACCGAGTAGCCGTGTTCATTCCGACATATCAAATCCGAGGTAAGTCAATATGCAAATAAATGTATATGTATGCATTTGTAATTGTTCATATGATTAATGATGATACTGAATGCCTATGTTATGAGAGGTTATGCATTTGAATTCCGAGATAAGTTTGATATAGTGATTAAATCCGAGAAGTCCCGTGTGAACCTAGGAGTAGATAGGATTAGCAATGTCATGACATAGGTATCTGTTCTGTTTTATCATGTAAGACCACGTCTGGGACATTGGCATTGATCTGAGACTCATGTAAGACCACGTCTGGGACGTTGGCATCGATATGAGACTTTACGTGTAAGACCATGTGTGGGACATCGGTATCGTATTGATTCGTGTAAGACCCTGTCTGGGACAGTGGCATCGATATCTGAGTGCATGTAAGACCTCGTCTGGGACGTTGGCATTGTACAACCATTCCGAGCTTTCTGGGTATCCTATTAGGTTCCTTATGGTTCAACGGGCAAGTCTGTGTTATGAATTGTGAATCTGAGCCATGATCAAACAAGTGAACGAATGTCTATTTCAGGTACGTTGGTATATATATACACAAGTGTGTATAAAAAGGCAAGTACCTATAAGACCTTGACTCGAATAAGTGTATGTTTAAATGTGAGAATGACAATCTTAAAATGATGAATGTGGCAAATGTGGCCACAAGTATGTGAAACAAAGCATAATTGTGATATATGCTAAATGGATGGAATGTGCCTATGTATCTATTTGCAATATTTGCATTTTATGCTAAGTTTGTTTGTATATTGACTTACTAAGCTTTTGGAAAGCTTACTCTGTATGTGTTTAGTCTGTTTTATAGGTCGTCAAAGCTACTGAAGGCTCGAGACCATCACGGATCGTCATCACACTATTGAACTTATTTTGGTACACTTTGAAAATGTATATGGCTAGATATGGCATGTATAGGCTAGTCCTAGATATGAATTGTTAGGTGAACTTATCCATGTGATCTGGCTATTTATGAGTTGAGACTTCGCTTATATGAATGTGATATATGATGCATATCTTGGTATGGTGGAAGCATTTGAAATGGCCAAGTTTTGAGTAAGCAATTGAATGAATTATGTTTGTAATGATATGACTTTTAGTCTTTGAAATTGTCATGGTTGGAATTGGTATTGAATGCATGGTTTGGATGATTATTTTGGTATGTTTTTGGTGGTTATATGTGTATGAGATATCTTGGTAAAAATGGCTTGTAGGGATGACTATTATGGGTGGCATTTTGGCTTTGTAAATGGCCTATAATGTCACACGGTTGTGGCACACAGGCGTGCCTAAAGATCGTGGGCCATTAACAGGATGTAGCTTAGTAGTACACGACCTCGACATGGGCGTGTCATCTGGCCGTGGTGTGCATGTCAATAGTTAGCTAAGAGCACACGGCCAAGGCACACGGGCGTGCTTGGTGGCCGTGGTGGGGAAGTTAGTATATGGTCTAGTAGCACACGGCCATGGCACATGGGCGTGCCTAGTGACCGTGTTGATATAGTCAGTATATAGACACGAATGGACACACGGGGGTGTCTAGAAACGTGGAGGGCACACGGTCTCATCCCACGAGCGTGTATCCTCTGTATTTTAGAAAACTTTAAATTTTTTTATGAGATTCTGTATGTGATTCAGTTTAGTCCTAACTCGGTTTATATGCATGTTTAGGGTCTTGATGACTCATCTAAGGGACACTATGATTGATAATGATGAATGTAATGTATGAAATGTTATGTAAGTTTCCAATCTGTCCGGTAATGCTCCTAACCTTAGTCCGGGATCGGTTACGGGTTAGGGGTGTTACATCGAATCCCAAAGGAACCAAAAGTACTAATACTAACTCTCTTTTTATTATCTAGCCTAAGAATTAAAGTGATTTTTATCTATTCTAAAATTAACTAACAATTAAACTAAAGACTCTAAGACAAAGAAGAATGAAATTGGGAAAATAACTTGATGAAAAACCAATTGATTTAGACGACACCCAAGGAAGAATCCACCTAGACTTCACTTGTTACTAACTCTGAACCAGGCGATTTATTCATTTGACTGGATCCGTAAGATTCCCTAATGTATATTAGACCCTCTCTCGAGGCGAATAACGTCTAACCCTAGGTTGATTAATTGAAATCTCTTTCTAATTAAAACCCCTAGAATCGCATTAGCTCGATCTATGTAGGGAGGGATATAGGCAGAGATATGTGCAAGCGGAAGGGATTCTAATATCTATTATGTAGAAGAAAGATAGTTTACAAAAAAGAAAAGTTAATATTCTAAGTATGTACTACGATGCGGGAAACGATGCCTTTCCAGGCTTACAAGAATGCCTATTTATCACTAAATTCTAAAACTAGAATCTAATTACATTTGGAGTCTGAAATAATTGTTTCGGATAAGAATAAAAATTAAACTCAAATTTAATTACATTTGAATTCCGAATAGTGTCCTGATAAGGATGCCTTTAATGGTTGCTTCCACGTAGCTTCCTTGATAAGGACGAATGAATAGTCAGCTTCATGGTGGTTTCCACGTAGCTTCCTTTTTGGACGGATGCTATTATGGCTTTTTCCACGTAGCTTCCTTGAGCGAGTAACTTGATAAGGATGCTTTTGGTTGTTTCACGTAGCTTCCTTTTTCTTGACAAAATTGTTGCCATCTTGGTTGCTTCGGTGGCTTTCCTTTTTCGGCAATATCTGCCGCTTGCATCATTGCTTACTTCATGACATTGATGGTTGCTTACATCATCATCTGCGTCATTTGGATCTTCGATTGGTTGTCATCTTCCAAACTTTGTCTTCATCCTTCTTGGATGTTTCTCAGATTCATTTCCTCGATCTCGTCAAGGTGTAATGATTCTGGTGAGGGTGCTGGTGTGTTCCAACGTTCCCATGTTTCTCGGATCTCCGCTGCTAACGGATAATCTCCGATCTCCATTTTCGCTATTTGTGTTAATAACGAAATGGCTTCTTCATTTCTTTGGATATGGTGGTTTCCAGTATCCCATGCCAATATTCTTCTTCCATCGGTCCATAATCTGGAACTATTTTGTTGGAGTAGAAATTGGGCTTCTGTCATTAAATCAATTCCGGCTTGGATTTGATAATGTGGAAAATTCTTATAACACTCGTCAATGATTTTTGACAAATGTTCTTGATCTTCCTGGGCTGCCAAGAGGGATCTTCCTCCAAGCATTTTGTGAATAATCCATATCTGATATGGCTGATGAAATTTTTCTTCTTCAGCAATACCAATAAGACTTTTTATCTCAATATGGAAATAGTAGACGAACTCGTCTTCCTTTGCAAAATTTGATAGCCGGGATTTGACTATCGCTGGAAAGTCTTTTAATAAATCAAAAGAAAGATTTTGGACTGTTATTTCTTTAACAAATCCCCATTCAATACTTGTTATATCGAACGGCTCATGATTTAAACGAAATTTGATAGCAGGAGTTTTTTCTCCTATATCATTTATAAAAACATAAGCTTGAGTAAAATATTCAGAAAACTTTTCTAAAAATAGAGCTTGCTGTTTGCAAATGGCTCTTTTTATTTTTGAAAATATTTACGAAGGTAAAATCATCTACATTTGTTATATAGACATTTTCTAAACATTTTATTAATAATAGGAGTGTTTCTCCCTTTATCAATAAAATATTGAAATATATCAAGAAGATTGTTTATCTCCTTAATATCCATATATTCGATTAGGACATCATCCCAATCTTTGTATAAAATACTTTTTAATAATAATTCTTCAGCTTTACTTTCCTTAGTTGTTTTTTCAACTAGGAATTTTGAGAAGTGGGTAAGAGCTTTTTCGAAACTAGCTCTTTGTTCCAAAATATGGTTTTTCCATATTCATCAATAAAATGGTAATATTCGGGTGTGAGGCTGGATTATAAAAATCCTTTAGATTCGAGAACTCAGAGGTTTGTTGTTTTTCAACAAATCATCCGCATATTTGAGAATTTCGGAATCAGTATAAGGCCTTTGAGAAAATTCATAACAACTCACGGTGTTGGTGATTGTCCTTCAAATGGTTGATTTACCATTTGGTAAGGCAAATAATATCCCCTGTTTAGGATAAAATTGTACTGTGTAGGTGTGACCATAAATTCTTGTTTAGAACTTATATTTGCAGTGCGAGAAATAAATTCTTGTTTAGAATTTATTTGTGGAGAAATAAATCCTTGTTTAGGACTTACTTGTGCAGGCTGAAATCCTTGTTTAGGACTTTTTTGAGCAGGAATGATTCCTTGGTTTGGACTCATTTGTTTTGCGAAAATAAATCATTGTTTAGGATTTTTTCCTTTATTGGGTTTTTTATGGACAGTTCTCCATCCATCATTTTCATTTAGAGGTTGTTTACCTCTGTCCATTAGGCCTGCTAAGAAAATCTGCAATCATGTTGTTAGTGCCTTTAATATAAATAACATCAAAATTAAATTGGCACAATTCATTATACCACTGATTCTTTGAGAACAGCTTTCTAAACTTTTATTAGTTAGAAATTGTTTTACCGCTTGATTATCGATTTTATTATAAAATGTTCAAAGTAAATATATTAGGAATTTTTTATCCCTTTCTTTATTGCTAGTAATTCTTTTTCATATATAGCATAATTTATTTCATTGGGCTTGAATTTTCTGAATTATAACCACAAATTAATTCTTCATTCCCAATTGTTTTGGCTTTTAAGACACATCCCCAATTTTTTGAGGCATCTGTTTCAAGAATTAATTTATAACCTTGTTTAGGTAAATAAACTTTAGGAATATATTTTATTTTGATTTTATTTTTTAATAATATCTGAATCTTTTTAGTCCAATCAAAAGGTTTATCCTTTTTAATTTTTCATATAACTCATCTAGTTTTTAGATAAGTTAGGGAAGAAATTTCTTCCATAATTGATAATTCCTAAAAATTGTTGAAGTTGTTTCTTATCAACAATATTTTCAGGAAATTCTTTTATTTTATAATAATATGATCTTGGAGTTTAAGACCATCGATGATAATATTAATCCCAAGAATTCTATTTGATTTTCTCTAATTCTATTTTCTTAGGACTTAATATTATTCCATGTTTTATAAACTCCTAGCTATGATATTTAGATGTTTTCTATGTTTTTCCGGTGTTTTGAGAAAATTAGAATATCATCTATATATATACTACATAAAATTTTTATATTTATTAAATATAGAGTCCATCCATCTTTGGAAGACTTGCGGTGCATTACATAATCCAAATGGCATTACATTCCGGTGGTAATGTCCATTGGGTGCACTAAATGCTGTTAACTGTTTGGATTCTTCTGTAAGCATGATTTGCCAGAATCCTGATTTACAGTCAAATTTACTAAAGTATTTGGCTTGCTTAGCCTGATTTATTAATACATCTTTCCTTAGAATAAAAATCCATCAAAGATAATATTTTGATTTAATCTTTTATAATTGATGACCATTCTAGCTTTTCCTCTTTTAATTTCTGCATGGTTTCTTACCATAAAAGCGGGACTAGAATGTGGACTAGTAGTTTCTTCTATTAATCCTTTCTCAAGTAATTCTTTTACTTGTATATCGAATTCATCTATATCTTGTTTAGTATAGATCATCGGTTTTACTCTAATAATTTTATTGGGGTTTTCCAATTTTATAGAGCAAAATCTAGATCGTTTTCCATAATTTTAGTGGTTCTTCACTAAAATTATTTTCTAAAATTTTAAACAACCAATGATTTGTTTCAAGTTGTTTAATTTGTTCTTTAGGGGGTGTAAAATTCTTATCACAAATATATTTGTGATTTTCTACTAGGGGTATTTCTACTGAAGTGTTTTCAGTAGTTAATGTAACAAAGTTTTTATCAATCGAAAAGGGTAAATGTTGATATATGAAATTATTTCCTAATAGTATATCTCCATGCATTTCATGAAAACATAATATTTTTGGAATTACAAATCTAACATTGTTTATGTAGATTGGAATATTTTTGGCTTTAAATAAAATTAAAGTTTCAATGCCATTAACACCTCTGACTCTAATGGGATTTTTCATAAGTTCCCATTTTTACGGAGGAATAGCATTTTTCTACACTGCCACTTTGGTTGTAGCTCGATTATCTAGTAAAGCATTCAAAGAATATGTTTTATATTCTCTAAATTGAAATGTAATTTCTATATAAGTATAATATTTCCTTGATTGGAAATGCGAAAATGTAATAGTATCCTTTTTTCCTAATTTCATTTGTTGGATTATTGGTTTTTCCAATTTTGAACAATGAACCGGTTTTAATTCTATTAGGAATTTGTTTTCCCAATATTTCTTTGGTTTATATTTACAATAAGGATCTTGTTTATCAATTTCCCTAGGTTTTGGTATTTCATATTTATATGGATCTGGGGGTTCCATATCCATAGGTTCTATTATTGTTGTGTTTTCAACAATATTATTATTATTTCTCAGATTATCTTCTGTTTGAAGATCTGAGTGTATATTATTACCATAAGGCCTACTCTTATCTCTTTCCCATGGTTTTGGAGCTTGATATTCATATGGATCCGGGGGTTCCGTTTCCATAAGATTTTTAATTTTTATCTTTTCTTCTGTTGAAGTTTCTTCTTCAACAGAATTTTCACTATTAACTTTAATAATTTTATCTGAATTATTAGAGTTAATACTTTCTATTTCTATATTATAACTATCATTATTATTATTATCATTAATATTATTAGAATCTTCACTACTTTCGGTAGTGTCGTATTCTAACATATAATGATAATTATATTTATTAAAAAGTTCTTTATGTTCTTCATAAAGATCTTCTATTAATTTTAAATATTCTACTTTCTCATAACTATCATCTGTTTTAGAAAATTGGTGTTTCCAATGTTCTATCAGATTTTTATAGGTTTCAAAATCATATTTTTGTGATTTTTGTGATTTTTCTGTTTTTTCTTTTGTTTTTTCATTTTTTATATAGTTAGTAGACTCATCCGAAGAATCATCTTCTGACAAGGCTAATATATAATTACTATTACCATAATATAATGGACCTAAATCTGATTCTACGTTATTACTACTAATAACCTGATCTAATTTAGTATTTACATCGGATAATAACTCTTTAGATTTGCTATTCAAATCTAACTCAGTTACTTCTCCCAAACTATCTATTTTTTCTTCTACTTTACTAATCTTAGTATATAATTTACCAAAATATGTATTAGTTATATCTATCAAACTGTTGATACCCATACTAAGAACCGAAATATTATTTTCATTCTTAGAGTCTATATGCATAGTATGATTACAAGTTTTATCTTTATATAAACAATCTACTTGCTCCATAATGTTATCCCTAGTACCTAAGACCTTCTGTGTCTTAACGTCCTCTCAACGCCAACAACGTCCCACTCGGACTCAACGGCTACGAAGACTAACGACAGACATATGGGTTTTGAGACAACAACTGTGAAACAAACAGAATTGAAGAACAAAGATAGAAACTTACAATGATATCCCGAAAATATCAACACAAGAATTAAGAACACATAATTAAGAACAAGTCAAATATTTATCATACAGTTCAGCAAACGATAACAAGATTCATCTTAGGTTTCATCCCCCTCAGGTATCTGAGGGTTTAGTTCATAACAATAAAAGAAAACATCTCAAAAGAAAAGATAAAACAAAACATAAGAAATCCCTAAAACTCCCTGAAGGAATTGAAGGAGAGATCCTTCGTCTTGAGTATAACTCTGGCTTCTTGAGATGGATCAATTGGCTATCTTCGAGTGTATCCCACAATTTTGCCTCCTTTGGCCTAGCTGGACGTCCCCTGACTAAAGCCTAGGGTTCCCCCGACAAAAGCCCTGGCAGAAGGCTTCTGCCCCACTTCCCCTTTTTGGTCATACTTAGGGTGTTTATATAGGCTTCGGAATATGTTTCTTCGCCCCTAAAGATCCAAATCCGAGTGAAACTCTTCTTTCCTGCGACAGGGACACACCCATGGCACACGCCCGTGTAAGTCGTGGCCAAGCCGTGTTCAAGCCTGTTGAATGGGGCACGACTGTGTGGATTGGGCCCAGGCCGTGTGGATTTTGTGATATGGCCTATTTACTCCGTTTTGGGCCCGTTTTCCGTTCTTTTCGTCATTGGGTGCTCTCCTGGGTATAAAACATGAAAACAAAGTATTAAGAGTACCAAATTACATAATTCAAGGCTTAAATCATCCAAAAGCATGCTAAATGTGGGCTTAAAATATGTTACTTTTATTCAAAGGTACCCATAGGGCACTTAATCAAGGAACACACTCTCGAGCCACATATCGTATAACAGGATTACCAATCCAGGCTAAACCCTAATTGTAACGTATACTCGAGAGGTATTATATCAAGATTACCCGTCCCAGCTAAATCCTTTCTGTAATGAGGTCAATAGGGTTACTCATCCAAGCTAAATCACATCCACAACAAATGCAGGACCTCATCCATTTCAGGAAAGCACATATAGTCATCGGAATTCATAATTCAATTGGGACTTAACGCCTTTTTCATCATCTCAAGCATGTATTAAATTTCCCATTATAGAATTCAAGCAATGCATATCAATATAAGTCACATTACAGACAAACACAACATTCAATTAACATAATTTCATGCTCGATTAAGTTACACGAACTTACCTCGACACTTGTTCGTGTATAAAATCTACTAACACGAAACCTTTTCTTTTCCTCGATCTAACTTCGAATTCGTGTTGTCCGGATCTATATAAATAGCTTTAATCATCAATTTCACATATTTCATATTTATTTGAACTCAATTTACGTCCTAGGAAAAATTACCATTTTGCCCCTAACTTTTCCATATATGCCAATTTCGTCCCTAGGCTCGAAACATGAAACTCGTGCAATTTACTCCCTATTCCAAGCCTAACCAAAATACCATTACAAAATTTACAGCACATGTACTCATAAAATTTTAGAATTTTTCATCAAATTTTACAAGTTTACATTTTAGTCCCTAAATCATGTTTTCATCAAAAATCAAAAGTTGTTTACCTATCAACAACCTTTCATTTTCTACCATAAATTTCTAATTTTCAACATATTCATCCGTGACCCAAATTTCATACCTTGATAACTTTTCAAATTAATCTCTCAAATAGATAGATTAGACTATCCTGGTTTAAAAAATATCAAAATTACTAAAAATGGGACAATGAAACTTATCCAATTAAGCCTTGAAAGTTTCTTCTCTCTCTCCTAAGGTTTCCATAGAATTTGGGGTTGAAGATGAAAAAACAATAAGATGATATCTTTTTATCATCTTTTTAATTAATTAATTATTTTAATTTCCAATTTAGTCCCTACTCTTTTCTAATTTTTCCATGGATGAGTTACAAAAAATCTACATACTTTTCTTTAATGGTCTAATTACCATATAAGGACCTCTAGTTTTGAATTCCATAGCTATTTGTTCCTTATAACTACTAGAATTCAACTTTCATATTTTATGCGATTTAGGACCATATAATAAAATAAAAATAAACTTCATTTTCGGATCGGATTGGTGGTCCGAAACCACTATTTTGATTTCACTGAAAAATGGGTTGTTACAACTCTCCCCCCTTAAGGATCTTCGTCCTCGAAAATCTTATCAGTAAAGAGATTCGGATATTGCTTCCTTATAGTATCCTTTGGTTCCCAAGTAGCCTCCTCTATACCATGTCATTGCCAAAGAACTTTTACTAATGCTACCTTCTTATTTCTTAACTCTTTTGTTTCCCGATTTAAGATTTTGATCGGTTTTTCACTATGTGTCATATCAGGATAAATCTCTACCTCTGTCGGAGAAATAACATGTGAAGGATCGGATCGATACCTCCATAGCATAGATACATGAAAAACATTATGAATCCGATCAAGTTCTGGTGGTAAAGCTAACCGATATTCAACCGGTCCAATTCTTTCTATAATCTCATATGGTCCAATGAACCGTGGGCTCAGTTTTCCCTTGCGACCAAACCGAAGAACTTTCTTCCAAGATGATACCTTCAAGAATACTTTTTCACCGACTTGAAATTCTATTTCTTTTCATTTCAGATCAGTATAGGACTTTTGTCGACCAGAGGCTACTTTTAAACTGTCCCAAATCACTTTCACTTTTTCCTCGGTTTCACGAACTAAGTCAACTTCGTGTGACTTTTTCTCACTGAGTTCTATTTAATACAATGGAGTTCTACATTTGTGACCATACAAAGCTTCATACGGTGCCATTTTGATGCTAGACTGATAACTGCTAGTATAAGCAAATTCAACCAAAGGCAAATACCTTTCCTAGTTACCTTCAAATTCAACTACACAACACAGTAGCATGTCTTCTAAAATCTATATCACACGCTTAGATTGTCCATCTGTTTGAGGATGGAATGTAGTACTAAAGTGTAAACGAGTTCCCAAAGCTTCTTGCAACTTGCTCCAATATCAGGATGTAAATCGGGGATCTCTATCTAAAATAATAGAGATTAGCACTCCGTGTAGTCTTACTATCTCAGAAACATATAATTCAGCCAATCTATCCAATGAAAAATCCATACGTACCGAGAAAAAGTGTGCTAACTTCGTTAAAAGATAAAAAATTACCCAATTGGCATCTTTCTTCTTTGGAGACAGGGGTAACCCCAATAGAAAGTCCATAGTAATTCTTTCCCATTTCTATTCCGGTATCGTAACCGGCTGTAATAGTCCAGAAGGCAACTGATGTTCATCTTTTATTTGCTGACATATCAAACATTTAGATACAAACTCAGAAATATCTCATTTCATTCCTGCCCACCAGTATATCTTTTTCAAATCATTATACATTTTATAGCTACTAGGATGAATAGACATATTACCATTGTGAGCTTCATTCGAAATCTTCTGTATGAGTTTTGAACCTTTCAGTACACAAACTCTGTCTCTGAATAACAAACAATCATCAGTCCCGGTCTGAAATTCTGAGTCAAGAGTCGATTTATTCTACATCCGTTTTGCTCGTAACTTACTATCATTTTTCTGACCTTTAGAAATCTGTTGCAAAAACATTGGTCTAGCTTTTAATTCAGTTATGATTGAACCATCATCAGACAGTGATAATCAGGCATTCATCGCTTGTAAAGTATACAGGATGGTAGTTAATAACCGTCAAAGAATCTGCCACTACGTTAGCTTTTTCCGGATGGTAGTTAATAACCAGATCATAATCTTTCAATAACTCAAGCCACCTGCTCTGTCTCAAATTCAAATCTTTCTATGTCATCAAATATTTCAAACTTTTATGATCAGTGAATATATGACATTTTTCACCAAACAAGTAATGTCGCTAGATTTTCAACGCAAACACTATGGCTGCCAATTTAAGATCGTGTGTCGGGTAGTTCTTTTCATGTGGCTTTAGTTTTTCGTGAAGAATAGGATACTACTTTACCATCTTGCATCAAAACACAGCCTAACCCATTCAATGACGCATCAATATAAACTATAAATTCCTTACCCGATTCTGGTTGGACTAACACTGGAGCTTCTGCCAATAAAGCTTTCAACCTGTCAAAACTCTGCTGGCATTTCCACTCAAACTTTTACATCTTTCTGTAGTAAACGAGTAATCGGAGAAGCTATCATTGAATTTTTTTTTACAAACCTTCGATAATAACCAGCTAGTACCAGAAAACTTCAGACTTCTAACACATTCTTCGGTGGCTTCCAGTTAACAATGGCTGAAATTTTATTCGGGTCTACCCTGAAACCTTTAGTAGATACAATATGCCCGATAAAACTAACTTCACGTAGCCAAAATTCACATTTACTAAATTTGGTATACAATTATTTCTCTCGCAGAGTTATCAACACTATTCTCAAATGCTCAGCATGTTCATTTTCATATCGATAATAAACTAAAATATCATCTATAAATGCCACCACAAACCTATCCAAATACGGGCTGAGAATTCTGTTAATCAAATCCATAAACACTGCAGGTGCATTTGTTAAGCCAAATGGCATCACAAGAAACTCATAGTGTCCATACCTGGTTCTAAAAGCTGTCTTTGGGACATCCGATTCTTTTACCCGTAGTTAATAGTAACCAGAACGGAGATCAATCTTTCAAAATACAGTGGCAGATTTTAACTGGTCAAACAGGTCATCAATTCGAGGCAATGGATACTTGTTCTCTATTGTAACTTTGTTGAGCTGTCTCTAATCAATACACAACCTCAACAATCCATCCTTCTTCTTTATAAATAGAACCGAAGCATCCCAAGGTGAGAAACTAGGTCGAGAAAAACCTCTTTCAATCAACTCTTGCAACTGTGCTTTCAGCTCTTTCAATTTAGTAGGAGCCATTCTGTAAGGTGCTATGGATATGGTATTGTTCCCGCAACAAGATCTATAGAGAATTCCACTTCTCTATTTGGTGGTAAACCAGGTAATTCTTCTGGGAATACATCAAGAAATTCACAAACAACCGGCACTGGTTGAATCTTTGGCTCAGATACTTTAGTATCCAGCACATATGCAAGGTAAGCGTCATAAACCTTTCGGACGTATTTCTGTGCCGATATTGTTGAAATCATATTACGTAATCCATCCAGTTTATTAGATTCAACAAAAAGTAATTCACCATTCTTACATTTCAACACAATATATTTCTGTTTACAATTCACCACTACATCATATTGGGTTAACCAATCCATTCCCAAAATCACATCAAATTCATCAAATGGCAATAACATCAAGTCAGCCGAAAAGCAATAACTTTTTCCCATCAATGGATAGTTCTTACAAACTTTATCCAGCATAACACACTGGCCCAGGGGGTCTGAAACTTTAACCACATTTTTAGTGAATTCAACAGGTAAATTTTTAATAGTCACTAAGTTCGTGCATATGTATGAATGTGTGGAACCAGGATCAATTAAAGCAGTAATATTAGTATCAAGTAGAGAAAATGTACTAGTAATGACGTCTGGTGTAGAGGCATCTTCTCTAGCACGAATAGCGTATGTCCTTGTAGGTGCTCGTGTCTTAGATCTAATTGATGTATCCTTGGTAGTACCTTGACTACCACCAACATTACCAGGATGACGAGGTGGTCTACCTTTCAAGGCAAGATCACTAGGCTTTGGAGCTGGTTCTATCTCTTTTTCAACTATTTCGGGACAATCCTTGAGAAAATGGTCAAGTGAATCAGATCCAAAACAAGCTTCACTTCTAGATCGACATTCCCCATGATGAAATTTATTACAATGTTTACATTTCAGTTTGGGATTTCCAACAGTACCCACATTGGTCACAGATGAAGATAAAGACCTCGAGTTAGAATGTTGAGAACCCCGCTCTCTTCCAGAATATCCCGTAGAGGTGGTCACACGATCATAATAATTCTTTAATTTCTTAGAAGCAAATGATTGTGACTTACTCATAGTTCTTTTTCCAGAAACCCAAGCCTCTCTTTCAGCTTGTTTCTTTTCTTTACTAAATTCCTCAGCTTTGTGTGCTCGATCGGCTAACACCACAATTTCCTTTATTTCAAGAATTCCAATCAATAACTTAATATCTTCATTTAAACCCTCTTTAAAGCGTTTACACATCTCAGCCTCGGTTAGAACCCATTCTCTAGCATATTTGCTCAACTGAACAAATTCTCTTTCATATTCGGATACAGTCATGTTTCCTTGCTTGAGTTCTAAAAATTCTTTCTTCTTTTGATCCATGAATCTTTGACTAATATCTTTCTTCCTGAATTCAAATTGGAATAATTCCCATGTAACATTCTCTCCCGGTACAACCGAAGTTATGGTATTCCACCAATGATAAGTTGTATCTTTCAGTAGGGATATTGCACATTTCAGACATTCGACAGGTGTAGAGGATAATTTATCAAAAAACTAGATAGTATTTTCTAGCCAAAACTCAGCCCTTTCCGGATCATCATCTGCGGTAGCTCTAAATTCTTCTACCCCATGCTTGTAGATTTTATCTATCGAAGGCTTACCAATTCTAGCGGGTTCAGCACCCTGTGGTAGCTCAGGAACTGGTTGTGGAGCAGGTGGGGAAGGTTGTTGTACCACGGGGTTTGTTCTTAAGTACTCGATAAACCACTCATTCATCAATTGAAAGAAGGCTTGTTTTGCCTCCTCACATTGACCCTCAGACACTGGCCTTTCACTACCAGATGCGGACGTAACTCTTTGAATTGAAGCTGAAGCATTACTCTCAGCTTCCTCGGATTTAGCTTTAGCTCGGTTGGATGACATTACTATATGAAAGACACATTTAAAATGATTAGGAGTGTTCACACTATCACAATTTATATAATGGCATGTATAGCTAAACTCGTATTTGCTACGTCAAATCTGAGAATTGACTAAACCGTAGCTCTGATACCACTAAATGTAATACCCCTAACCTGTATCCATCGTTAGAACAAGGTTTTGGAGTATTACCGAAACATTCATAGCATTTATAGATAATTTATGTCGAATTCTTTTCATTTACCGAAATTATTCGTAACGTCCCTTAAATGAACCCTCGAGGCCCAATATGAATTTTGGAATCGAGTCGGGACTTAATCGAAACCTCTAAGAATTTTTTACAAAATTACAAAAATTTTCTAGGTTGCAAGGCTCACATGCCCGTGTGGTCAAGCCGTGTACTACACATGCCCGTGTCCCTAACCCATGTAACTTTCTAACTTATAATGTATGAAGAATTTGAAGTCACACGGTCAAGTCACACGCCCGTATGGTCTTTGGATGACTGTCCTAAGACAACGAAAGAAATAGAGCAAATGAATAAGGTTCCATACGGTTCGGTAGTCGGAAGCCTTATGTATGCTATGTTTTGCACATGTCCAGATATCTATTTCGCAGTAGGAATGGTTAGTCGATATCATTCGAATCCAAGTCTCAAGCATTGGCAAGTTGTAAAACATATATTAAGGTATCTTAAAAGAACCATGGATTATATGCTTCTGTATTCTGGGGAAAACCTTACTCATTTTGGATACACAGACTCAAACTTCCAAACTTGTAAAGATTCGAGGAAATCAATGTTGAAAAATGTATTTATTCTAGGCTATAGAGCCATAGTATAGAGAAGTGTAAAGCAAACTTGCGCTACTAACTCTATTATGGAGGTCGACTATGTGGCTGTTTCTGAGGCAATGAAAGAAGTAACATGTCTTCAAAAGTTTTGAATTGAACTTGAAGTTATTCCTAGTATGGAAAAAGCTATGACACTATATTGTGATAACAGTGCTGCAATAGCTAATACCAAGGAAATGAGAAGTCGCAAGAGGACAAAAAATATTGATCGGAAGTATCACTTGATACGAAAGGCAGTAGCTCAAGGAATTGTAGATGTGATGAAAGTAGCTTCTGAAGATAACCTTATGGATCCATTTACTAAGACTCTTGTAACTAGGAGTTTTAACAAACACATCGAGGATATGATAATGCAAAACATGACACATTTACTTCACTAGGGAAAGTGGTAGATTGTTGGGAAATGTGCCCATATTTTAATAAACATGTAACTATTTTCTATTTATTTAAACGATGAATAAATAAATAAATTTAGTTTTCACATTTCATTATTTTTTCTTTTTTATCTTTTTTCTTTTATATTTTGCATGCATAGTGAAATTGTGATAAGCAAATATTAGCTCACTGGTTGTCTAAAATTCAAACTGAAGATAAGTGGCATTGTAAGAACGTTTACATTAGGAGAAAGACAACTTACTTCAGTAGATAATCTAAATGAGTCTGTAATCCCATAAAATAATCAAAGTGAGTGTTTGATTCAAATATTGAGAAGGATTATTATGTCATCTATAATTCTAATTGGGGAGATGGCTAGTCTTTGCTATCAGAGTAGTTGATTCCACGAGTAGAGACATAGATGTATTCATTGGTAGAATGATACATTCGACTGGACCCAAGATGAATTAATTTTGAATCCATTTGTGAATTAATTCACTTGTGACACTTATGGTGTGATTTACCTAAATCTTGAATTAGTCATTGACCATGCGTATACAACTCATGTGCTTTGATATAAGTGAAGGCTTATGCTTTAAAGATGATCGAGCCTATAACCGGTATGTTGGGTACATGACTTGTGCATAGTATGGATTTACTAGTAATAATGAAATTCATAGCTCAATTAAAGAGTTAATGATATAATCTCATAGGCATTGTGTGGATTGATAAATATGGAAAGTGGTCAGGGGTTGCTTGTTCTCGAACGAGCAATTTATCACAATCATTTGTTGATAGTGATCATATTAATCATTAAGAAGACACAATAGTGACAATGAGATAAAATAATATTGTATTGAGTGAACGAATTTATATCAAAGGAATCAATGATATCATATGAGGATAGCACACACATAACAAGGTTAATAGACAAAGCACTTGGATGAATTGCTTTCGTAAAGAGTATACAATAAGGAGTTTTCAATCATGGTAGTTCTTGTGGACTGACTTCATAATTAAGTAATTGTGAATTATTGGAATGATGCTTCTGGACATAATTGCAATCACTAAAGCCTAATTGTATATGTCGAATTGATCCTTCTGCTAGCTCAACAAAAGCTCGATCAAACTACATTTGAATCAGAATAAAATTCTATGACTTTGGAAATAATTTAATTGAGTCGATTTATTTGATGTGGACTTAAATTAGATGGTCATGAGAATTGTTAAAGTGAGTAATTTATTAAAGAATTTTCTTGAAAAATTAATGTGCAAATTCTATGTGAGTTTGAGAAAATTAATTTTCATCTAGTAAAATTAAATTAATCAAATTAATTAAAATTAATATGATATTTTTGGAAATTAATTTTCAAGTTAGACAATTGGTCGAATGGGTAATTGAAATTGAAAATTGGACATGAGATTCTAAATTTAGATTAGGAGGCGAAAAACTAGTCAAACCAAGCCTGGTATGTGAAACCAAGCTGACGGTCCAACCAGTGGCTAGACCGAACCAGTCGGATCGTCACTGACCCAAACCGAATCAGCAGTAGCTAAATCGAATCGGGGTATTGTAAGGGTGTCGCACTTGTATCACTGGACACGGTGGGTATGACGATGTCTTGGTGGCCGGCGGTGGTTGGTCTTCGGTGATTTAGTAGTGAAAGAGTTACACTCCTACTGGGACTCTACCAAAGAATTTGATTTCAGATTAACTATTCCAAACATAATATTATTTTAATAGTTTAATATTAAATTAAATTTAATACTTATCTTAATATTTTTATTAATTTAATATTAAAATGATTATCTTAATATTAAATTTAATTTAATGTTTACCTTGTAGATATTATCTTAATATTAAATTTAATTTAATGTTTACCTTGTAGATAAACATTCTATTATTTTAATAAGATTTAATATTAAATTTAATCTAATATTTATCAAGATAAATATTATATTAATTTAATATTAAAATAATTAAATTTAATCATAGTTGAACTCTCTGAAGTCTCCCTATATAAAAAGAGCCTTGGGTTATTATTTTACACACACTTGAATTCTCTAAAGAGATTATTCTAGAAAATTTCTAGAGATATTTTTCTAATTTACAACTTGACCCAAAAGTTTAAAAAAATTGTGAAATTACCACAGTAATAATTTTTGTGAAAAATTTTCTAATTCGAAGTGAGCCCACACTCGGCAAACGTGAGCTTAAGGATAGCAGAGAAGACTACTCTGTCGAAGCGATCATCCTAGATGAATCGAAAAGGTACAATTTTGATTAAGTGTTTATTACTTTAGATATCACATAATCAAGATCTTGTTTTGGAAAAAATTTTAAAACTCTGATTTTTCCCTAAATTTCTTTTTTTTTTGTTACCAAATCCCTTTTCTTTCCAACAATTTCCTACTTAGAGTAGGACCAGGGTGGATGGAATCCCCTAATATTCCTATACGGGTTGCCGCCCCTTCATATTTCATGGAGGGATTTTGGGTCACTTTCACATAGGGCCGAATTACAAGTTCTTCTTGAACTTTTCAACCAGTACTTTGTATTTTGATTTAACCAAATTCTATTTTTCTATAAATAAACTTCAATACTTATATTTTATTAAATACTTTTCTCATCCCAATTTTACTCCTGGTAAAATTATGATGATTTTACCCCTGATAAAATTTCTGAGAAAATATATTTAATATTTCACCATTCAACTTGTTCACTATGACTCATGGATTTATGTTTCAAAATCAAGTGAATTCATTCTTCATGAAACATATCGATGGATTCATAAAGAAGACCCCCATTATGGATTAATAAAGAAATCCACTTATCTTAATCAAGTAGATTGATTTGGGGGGCCATCATCCTACCTCAGTCTCACAATAACATATAACATGTAGGTAGATTCTTAAAAGAGAATCTTCTATTTGTGGAGTCATCCATATGAGAAAGTCCTGAAGGACGATCATATATCTCATATATGAACTTGTATAAACAGATAGCTCATTACTGGCGAACTTATCAAGTGGATCACATATTTATGGAGACATAGATGCCAACATATATATACAGATTCATATACGCTACTTTATCTCACGGAGCTCCATTGGATTATGACATCTAGGCAAGTCTAGTGGATTTATAAACATGAACTGTTTCACATACCTTGTATCTTTTCCATGGCCATGGACCTGCATTCATTCATATGTCCCATAAAGGACTTTCATATATGTCCCATAAAGGGCTCTATATTGGTGTGCACCTTTCATCGTACAGCCCGTCAGAACTTCTGCAAAGCCACATATTATTAATGTTCATTTTTGATATAGTCTGCCCAAACCTCTACAAATCCTCATTGTTAATTTGAACACTTACATGTTCCTCCGCAAGGTCGGGGCATTCAGCAATCACGGTTTGCATTTTCATGCCCTACCATAGGCAAATCACATATCATGTTCCCTTTCCCGTCTTATATTTCAATCACACTTCAAAAACCCTCCACAACTTTGCATAATTCATACACATCCATTTTATACACAAGCATTTAACCAATACAGTTATTGTTCATACATGCAATACATTACGCCACACATCTCATTCATACCTCATGGATAAACTTACAATCAGCCATAAATTTTCATATCTACACACAACATGCATCACGATGTATCATCATTCATCCATAGAATTCATCAACTTAGAACAGATGTTACAGACCCAACAAACAATACTAAAACGTAAACATCCATTTAAGGCTTTAGTTCTCGAACTCACTTGGAGGTTGAAGCCAAATCCATTTACTTAGCTTTTCCCTTGCTACCTGAGCCTCCAACTTACAAACATAACAACCATTTTAGAATTTCCACCGAAATAATTCATCATCATAAAAACCAGAATTTGTTTGCATGTAGATGCCATTAAAATGATTATCCACAACTTTATCCAAGACAAAAAAGAATTGTTGGATTAGCTGAAATCCTTAACTTTCTTCTCTTTTATTAAATCCAGGAACATAGAAAGGTTAAGAAGCTTACCAATTTAAGAAATCATCAATTACTAATGCATAAACTTTAGTTACCTTCTTCCATGCAGATCGTTCCTTAATATTTCTCTCTTTCAACTAGAACACTGAAGAAGATGAAAAAAGAACAGAAAAATTAGAGAACCACACCGAAGAATAACGTCTCTCCCCTACATATTACTCACGCACTTCCTTCATTGATCTCAAATTCAATAGCCAAGTGTACATATCCATAATCATCATGTCTTGCACTCAGAAACTTTCTAGTTCAAATGTAACAAACCAAGGTTGAAATTCTACCTTTCTACAACCAATCCGCCAGTTGCTCTTATTTCCACTAGAGCCCGCTCAATTTATAAGTTTATCAATTTAGTATCCAAATTCACTATTCCAATTTGAACTTAACATCTCAGAGTGTGACATAGGATATCATTTACCCATGTTTCAGGCTATGAATTCCACTAGTGTGAATGATGCTACATACTGCAGAAGGCATACATCCAACGCATTGACTTTCAGTTCCTTATCTATTCAAATTCAATTTTTTACTTACATCAAAGTGTACGAGTCACACATACATAGTCCTTCATCCACTCAAGATTTAGGTATGCCACACTATGAACGTCGTGTAATAGCCCATTTTCAGTGAAATCAGAACAGTAGTTTTGGGACCACAAATCTGATGTCAAAAAATTTATTTTATTATTATTTTATGGTCTATAGCATGATAGTATAATCATATAAAAATTCGTTAGTAAATTTTACCGTTTACATGTTTAATTTGACAAAAAGGACTAAATCACGTAAAGTGCAAAAGTTGAGTTCTAATAGCTAAAAGTATTAAATAACTATATAACTTTAAAATGGAGGTCATTATATTGTAATTAGACCATTAGTATGTTAGTGGGAGATAATGGCTTGGCATTTTGTGTAAATATTAATGTTTTTAAAGGTTAATTAAGTAATTAAATAATAAATGATAAATTAATAAAAAAAAGAAAGTTTTCATCATTATCTTTCTTCAAACAAAACAAGAAGGGAAGGAATCCATTTTTGTATTTTACATTCGACCAAGGTTGTCTAGCTCAATTAGGTATGCGTTTTTTTCCCATTTTTAGTGATTTCTATGTTTCCGGGTTCGTTGTAGCTTAATCTAGCTTGCATGGAGACCAATTTGTGAAATTTTTAAACTATTAGGGTTTTATCATTGATGAACATACTTGAGTTTTGAAGTTTGATGATAGAGAATGAATGGTTTTTGTTAGATAAACAACTTTTGTCAAGGAATTTTTAGTGAAACTGTCAAATAGGGACTAAATTGAAAAATAGAAAATATTACATGGTAAAATTATGAAATAATAGAAGAATAGTGCATGTAAGGACCTATTTGGTATTCAACCATATTGGGTTGTGGTGAAATTGTGTAAATTTCCATTTTTATGAACTAGGGACTAAATAGCAAAGAATTAAAAGTATAGGGGCAAAATGGTAAATTTTCCAAATATATGTGTTGGACTAAATTGAATGTGAAATATATTGGATAGGGTTAAATTTATCCGTATAGATTCAGTCAGACCTTATACGGAGTTAGATCGAGGCAAAGAGAAAGTCTCGGATTAATCGCCTCCATATCTACGTACACTCGTCGAGGTAAGTTCATGTAATTAAATTAAGTATTTATATGTTTTAATTGAGTTATATGTATATGATTTGTATAATTGCCATGTATAAATAACAATCGCATATCCGACGACGTACGACGATTACCGAGCCTCGTTTGAAGCTTAGGAATTCATAGGATACAAATGACATGTCATTAGGAATTACCGATTCTTAGCTCGTATGAGCTTACCTGAAACAACCCGGTTTTAGCTAAATCAAAATAATGGTTTTAGAACCAAAAATTCGAGGTCAGAAATTATTTTTAATATTATTTTATGTGTTTACAACATGATAGCATATATGTCTGAAAGTTTCGTGGTTTAATTTTATCAATTGGATGTCTAGTTTTATAAAAGGACTAAATTGCGTAAAATGCAAAAGTTGCATTCTACTTGTTTAAAGTGCCTAATTGCTATGGTTTATTAAATGAAAGGTCCTTATGATGTTATTAAACCATTGATTGTGAAATTTGACATAGATGTGATTTATAATGTTTTAAACAAAGGTTAAAATGGTAATAATAGAATTAATGTATAATTAATTAAAAAAACATAATGGTGGCCATTTTATCATCTTTTTGCACCGAAAATAGAAGAAAGAAGAAGCCATTTTCATGTTTTAGGGTTCGGCACTTTGTGTTTGTAATTAAGGTATGATTTGAGTTCGGTTTTAACTGATTTCTATGTTTTTATGATCGTTGCTTTGAGTATTAGCTAGCCCATACCCTAATTTTCAAATTGGTTGATGATTTTGTGATATGCCATTGTTGAATCTATATGTTTTGTGATGGTTGTTAACGAAATATGGAAGATAGATGTTAGATTTAAATGTTTTGTAAAGTAAATTTTGACAAAAATGTCAAATAGGGATTTCTTTGTGAAAATGTGAAAATCTGTGGTTAAATGTGTGAACAAATTGAAAATATGGGCTGATAGTAATATATGGAAAAATTGGCTAGCTTGGGTTTGTATTTAATTTCATGAAATTGTAATTTTATGTGATAAGGACTAAATTGAATAGATGTGGAATTTTAAGGGCTAAAGTGTAAAAATGCCCAAATATGTGTTTATGGACTGAATTGAATGATTTGATGAATAAATGAGTTAATTTTGAATTCATATAGATCATGAACAAAAGAAACCGAATTTAGATCGAGGGAAATCGAAAGTTGTTGATTAAAAGATTCGATACATTCATCCTATCTCCGAGGTAAGTTCATATGCAAATAAATGTCTTTAAATTGAATTATATATGTTTAATTGTCATTGAACTGCTATGAATGTTGAATGATCAAATACGAGTAAGAATCTAAATGGTTATAATATCCGAAAGTCCCGTATGAACCTTAGGAAAAGTATAGGATACAAATGTCATGACATTAGGATTACAGAGATGTAATTACGTGTAGGACAATGTCTGAGACATTGGCATTGTTATATAATTTCGTATAAGACCCTGTCTGGGACAGTGGCATCGATATGTGACAAAATGTAAGACCATATCCAGGATATGGCATTGTACGAGTTATATATGATTTTCGAGTATCCTTAATGATTCCGAATCGTTCAACGGGTAAAGTGAAGTCGAGAAAGAATGTGTGAATGGGTTAAGTGACTTAGGTACGTACGAGATTCATACGAGTATTGAAAAGGGAATTATTTGATGAATTCTCTTATGAATTTGAATATGTCAATGGGAAAGGTTTGTGAGTTTTTATATGCTTATTCATGATTTGCCTATTAATGAAAATGATATTGATTCATATGGTAATTTTATTTTTATATGGCTTACTAAGCTTTTAAAGCTTACTTTGTGTGTTCTTCCCATATTTTATAGATAATCGAAGCTAGCTTGGACTCGGGGATCATCAGGAACATCGTCACACTTTCGAACAACTTGTTAATACTTTTGATGCTTTGTAAATATGGTATATGGCATGTATAGGCTAGTGTTAAGATGATATGTTTTGAGTTGTGATTTTAGCCATGAGAGTTGGCTTGTAAATGATGTACATGTTGGTGTGTATTTGGTCATCTAAGTTGGCTTAATTTATGAATTTGGTAAGTGATATATGATGTATATATGACCTTGTGTTTTGGCATGATTGGTATGGTTGTGATACCTAATTTGTTAATTGTTTTGATTAATTACCAATGATATATCATGGCTGCTTTGGTATGATATAGGGATGAGGAATTGGTATATTTTGTGGCATGAATTAGTTGATAAAATGATGAGAAAAATGCATAGGGAAGATAGGTGAAATCGTTGGTGATGATATATTGTTTTGGTATGTTTATGGTTATGATTTGAGTAGTGAAATGGTTGAAGATGAAATGGCAAGATATGTATATGAATTGACATGTTTTGGTTGCCTATAAATGTGTTGAAATGGTATTATTTTATTTGTTTAGGTGAGCAAGAGAAAAGGTGGCAAATTGACCTTGCAAATGGTGTATTCTTGTCCACACGGTCAGAGACACGGGCGTGTGTCCTAGCAATGTGTGACACACGGTCATGATACACGGCCTTGTGTCCCCTGGTGTTGGAATTAAATTGAAGTTAGAATGCTTCACAAGGCCTCACACACGGGCGTGTGACCGGCTGTGTGGCACAAGTCAGTATAC
This sequence comes from Gossypium bickii, assembly GCA_025503065.1. NCBI lineage: Eukaryota > Viridiplantae > Streptophyta > Magnoliopsida > Malvales > Malvaceae > Gossypium > Gossypium bickii. The sequence continues at coordinate 91,268,690 of CP106711.1, forward strand.
CCCATAAATGGCACACGGCCTAGCACACGAGTGTATGACTTAGTTGTGTTGCACAAGTTAGTATACCCTACAGGATTGGCACGGTCTAACACACAGCTTGGCACACGGTCGTGTGTGGCCATTTCAAAGGGCACACGGGCGTGTGGTCAGCCGTGTAACCTAAGTCATTATGTATGCGCTGTTTTCACACAGCCTGGGGCATGGGCGTGTCTGGAGCCGTGTCAGGCACACGGCCTGTTCACACGGACAGGTGACCCTTGTATGTTTGAAAATTCCTAAGTTTTTGAGAATTTTCGTAAGTTATCGGCTTAGTCCCAAACCACTTCTAAAACATATTTAAGGCATCGTAGGCCTTTAAAAAGGGACAATGTGATTATGATTGAATGGTGTTTGAGAATAGATGCATAAATTTATGTTGTATGTTGTGATTTGATCAGTAATGCTTCGTAACCCTATTCTAGCAACGAATACGGGTTAAGGGTGTTACTTTTATTGGTATCAGAGCTAGGTTTAGTCGATTCTAGGACTAACGTAGCGTGTGTGAGAGTCTAGCTATACATGCCATATATACTCTGCGATAGTGTGATGATTGCTGACAGTTTAAATTGTGTTTTCGTATAGTAATGGATCCCGAAAGAGCTATAGCTGACGATGTAGAGAGTAACATGCCTGCTCCTGCTTATAGGGCAGCGCAATCTGACTCTAGACTTGTAACTAGTAACCACGAGGGAGAGGCTAAACAAGCCTTTTTCCAAATGATGAGTGAGTGGTTCACAGAGTTCGTTTGAACGAATCTGGCTGCTCAACAACCTCCACCCCCGCCTATTCCTTAACAAGTCCCAGTTTTGCCACAAGTGATAGATCTGATTCGATTGAGTAAGCCGCCTGTTGATAAGATTCGTAAATATGGGGCTGAAGAATTTAGGGCTAATGTTGATGATGATGCTGATCCAGCTGAGTTTTGGCTCGATAATACAATCCTAGTATTCGATGAGTTATCTTGTACTCTTGAAGAATGTATCGAATGTGTTGTATATTTGTTAAGAGACAATGCGTATCACTGGTGGAATACATTAGTACCAGTGGTTCCAAAAGAACAAGTTACTTGGGAGTTTTTCCAAATCGACTTCCAGAAGAAATATATTAGCCAGAGATTCATTGATCAGAAACGCAAAGAGTTTCTCAAGCTGAAACAGGGCCGTATGTCTGTTACCAAATATGAGCGAGAATTTGTGAGATTGAGCAGATACACTCGAGAATGTGTTTCAACTGAAGCTATTATGTGTAAGAGATTTGAGGATGGTTTAAATGAATACATCAAGCTATTAGTTGGGATTTTGGAAATCTAAGAGTTTGTGATACTCGTCGAACGAGCATGTAAAGCCGAAGAACTCGGAAAAGAAAAGAGAAAAGCTGATTTTGAAGCTAGAGACTCCAGAAAGAAATCAACGAGTAAATCTTATCAGTCTGTATCAAAGAAATTCTGAGACTCGTTCGATCGTTCCAATGCATCGATAGATATTCAAGCAGGGATCGTGAAAAGCAACATGTGAGTTCTAAAGCTCAAGCTACATCTATTGCTAGTGTTAGGAATGTGAGACAAAATTGACCCGAGTGTAGACATTGTAGAAAACGACATATCGATAATTGTAGATTGAATGATTGAGCCTGTTTTAAACGTGGATCATTAGATCATTTCATTCGTAACTGTCCTGAGTTGAATGAGCAATATACAATACAAAACATGAGACTGAGTAACACCGTAGTTAGAAGTAGACCACCCAGAAACATGGGAAATGTGAGTGGCAGCCAGAGAGTGACTAAAGATTCTGCGGTGAGGTCGGAGGCCAGAGCACCAGCACTAGCCTACGCTATTCACGCTTGCGTAGAAGCGTTATCTCCAGATGTTATTACCGGTACTCTTGCTCTCTATGATACTAATGTGATTGCATTGATAGATCCAGGATCAACTTATTCATATATATGTGTGAATTTAGTATCCAGTAAGACTTTACCTGTAAAGTCTACTAAATTTGTGATTAGAGTATCGAACCCCTTAGGCAAGTGTGTTTTGGTTGATAAAGTGTGCAAGAACTGTCCATTGATGAATCGAGATTTTTGTTTTCCGGTTGATCTGATGTTGTTGGCATTTGATGAATTTGATATAATTCTGGGTATGGATTGGCAAACGCTACATGATGCTATAGTAAACTGTAAACGAAAGATGATTAATCTGAGATGTCAGAATAAGAAGATTATCCGGATTGAGTTAGATGATTTGAATGGTTTACCAGTAGTGATTTCATCGATGTTAGCTCAGAAATATGTGAGAAAGGGTTGCGAAGATTATTTTTCTTATGTGCTTGATACGAAAGTGAATGAAAAGAAGATCGAATCAGTGCCAGTTTTGTGTGAGTATTCGGATGTGTTTCCTAAAGAATTACCGGGTTTACCACCGATCTGAGAGGTTGAGTTTGGCATTGAGTTAGTACCGGGAACTACGTCGATATCGATAGCTCCGTATAGAATGGCCTTGACAAAGTTAAAAGAATTGAAAGCTTAGTTGCAAGAGTTGACAGATAAAGGTATTTCTAGACCGAGTTTCTCTCTCTGGGGTGCACTGGTGTTTTTCGTGAAAAAGAAAGATGGCACGATGAGAATGTGTATAGACTATCGACAACTTAACAAAGTGACGATCAAGAATAAGTATCCTCTGCCCAGAATAGACGATTTGTTTGATCAATTAAAAGGGGCTATAATGTTTTCGAAAATAGATTTGAGATCAAGCTATTACCAGTTGCGAGTTAAAGACTCTAATGTGCCAAAGACTACATTTAGAACAAGGTATGGTTACAATGAATTTTTAGTTATGCCCTTTGGACTAATGAATGTATCTACTATCTTTATAGACTTAATGAACCGGATTTTCAGACCGTACCTAGATCGATTTGTTATTGTATTCATTAATGACATTTTGATTTACTCACATGATGGATTCGAGCATGCGAAGCATCTAAGAATTGTACTACAGACTCTACGAGATAAGCAGTTATTTGAAAAGTTTAGCAAATGTGAATTCTGGTTGCACGAGGTTGGTTTTCTAGGGCATATTGTGTCAACATCAGGTATTTGAGTCAATCTGAGCAATATTTCTGTAATAATGGATTGGAAGCTTCTGAGAAATTATCTGAAGTCCGTAGTTTCCTGGGACTCGCTGGTTATTATAGACGATTTGTGAAAGGCTTTTCGATGATTGTAACTCTGATAACGGAATTGCTTCAAAAAGATGTTAAGTTCAAGTGGTCAAATAAATGTCTGAAAAGTTTTGATCAATTGAAAGCTTTATTGATAGAGGTACCAGTGTTAGTTCAGCCTGAATCGGGTAAAGAGTTCGTAGTGTTCAGTGATGCATCATTGAATGGTCTTGTACCACCCCAAACCCGGCCAACACACCATGATCGAATCTGGTATGTTACGGAGTGAAAACTTTTGAATAAACCAAGTTACCGGTTAAATTTTATTGAAAAACTCTTTATCGTTTTAGAGTTTAGAAAACCTCGTATTAGGTGATGTTGAAATCATTCTAGTGTTGCTTTAAACCTGGAAACCTCATGTTTGAAAAATCCATTGGTTGTTACCAGCTTTTGGAAATCATGTGATTCTTTTAAATTCCGAGTAAGTTGTGTATAGTCAAGTTAAAACCATTCGCTTTGAAGTTGTTTGAAAATTAAATCTGAAAATCATTTAGGTTACCTTTGCAATCATATTGTGAATGTTGTTACCCGATAGTAAGGTTTGAAAATCCGAAGGAGATATAAATTTTGAAAACGTTGCATTTTCCCGGTTATTTAAGCAATCAATTTATTAAGCACATGCATAATATAATCAAAATAAAAGCAAGTAATTAAAACCCAAAATAATACTTAGCGGCCTTATTACAAAACCCAAAACCAAATTTTAAGAAAAATTAATAAAACCGAAATTGTAGTTTAAAGTAGAAACCCAAAATGTAGATGCATAGCCACCTCGAGTCCTCCCCGGCTCCATATTCGCGATCTATGCCTCATCTGCAAAATATAAGGGAAGGGGTGAGTCACCGAAACTCAGTGTATAAATCCCCAACCCGATAGTTCAAGCACTCACACAGATCATCAGTAAAACATGCAAATCATGCAACCCATAACCTAACCATCCGATCTCCTTTAGCTACCCCGTGTGGTCAAAACCACTGGTGGTCAAAACCACTGGTGACCGTAGTCACAAATCAAGTGATGGGGCCAACCCATCATGTGGTCAAAACCACTGATGACAATCCCATAATCAATCATGTGGGGCCAACCCACTGTGGTACCAAACCACTGGGACGAGTCACAATTTCCATATGTGGTCAAAACCACTGGTGACCGTAGTCACAAATATCATAAGTTTGGTCAAAACCACTGGTGGTCAAAACCACTGGGACTTAGTCACAAATAATAATAACAAAGACGGGGCCAACCCGTCGTGTGGTCAAAACCACTGGTGACAGTCCAAGATAAATCATCCCCCTCCACTCATCAATCCCATCATCATGTCCATATCATACGTGTCGTAATATCGTGTAATCATGCAAATAATGCATAGCATAGCATTTAACAGTAACATGGTGATTCGGCCTCTCTTAATTCCCAAACCGATCACACCTCCTCTCCCACAGTCCATAATTCGGCCAACACTTCAAAGCTATCCCATCCACTCATTCAAATCAGTTTGAATGAGTCAAACTCCACATTTTTCTCCTCTCCATCCAATTCAAATTTGATGATCCCATCCTCATCCATCAAGAGAGTCGCACCTGAGCACACCTCTTCCTTGCTTGTGGCGTGAAAAAGAATAAGCAGAAAAGAGATTTCTGCAGCTCGAACCCAAGCACTCCTTCCCTGCATGTGGCGTCACTCCCCTGACACCTTAGTGGCGCCTCCTTTGCCACTTTACCAAGGTAATTCTTGTGTCACAACCTCCAAATAAATTCTTTTAACCCCTAACTCCCTTAGCTTTCTCTTTCTAAGAACTAAAACAAAATTTTAGCCCTAACTCAGGCCTAACCCAGGGTCATGCCTAAACCCCAACACATGATAGATGAACATAATAGACATATCATCACATACAACACAAGCAAAATGCAGAGACCCCGATTTAAGGATGTTACAGTTCTACCCCCTTAAAAAAAATAATTTCGGCCTCGAAATTACCTGGTTAGAAGAGTTGAGGGTATTGCTGTCGCATCACATCCTCTGGTTCCCACGTGGCCTCCTCCGTACCATGGTTCCACCATAATACTTTTACCAAGGGTATTGACTTCCTAGGCAGAACCTTGACATCCCGATCCAAGATCCGTACCGGCTCCTCCTCGAAAGAGAAATCGGGGCTCACCTCTATCTCCGTAATTGGCACAACATGAGATGGATCTGATCGATAGTGCCTAAGCATTGAAACATGAAAAACATCGTGAATCTGACTCAACTCTGCTGGTAACTCGAGCTAATAAGCTACCGGTCCCACACGCTTCAACACCGAATACGGCCCGATAAACCTAGGGCTTAGCTTGCCTTTTCGCCCAAATCTCAACACTTTCTTCCATGGCAATACCTTCAGAAAGACCTTATCACCCACTGCATACTCTATATCCCTGTGCTTAAGATCGGCGTTAGACTTCTGCCTGTCTGACGCTTCCTTAAGACGAGCCCGAATCACCTTAACCTTATCCTCTGTTTCTGCCACCAACTCCGGACCCAACATCTGTCGTTCACCCAGTTCTGTCCAACACGTAGAAGTACGATACTTTCGTCCATATAGTGCCTCATATGGTGCCATCTGAATACTCGCTTGATAACTATTGTTATAAGTGAATTCTGCCAAAGGTAGATACTCCTCCCAACTACCGCTGAAATCCAGAACGTAACCTCTTAACATGTCCTCCATAATCTGGATTACCCTCTCAGGCTGTCTATCAGACTGTGGATGAAAAGCCGTGCTAAAATCCAACCTTGTACCCAGAGCCTAATGCAAAGCTTTTCAGAACCTCGACGTGAATCTAGGATCCCTATCCGAAATGATTGACACTGGCACTCCATGCAACCTTACTATCTCTGCCACATACAACTTGGCTAACTTCTGGAGCGAATAATCAACCCTTACCGGTATGAAATTAGCTGACTTAGTCAAACGGTCCACAATCACCCAGACTAAGTCCTTCTTACTAGGCGTAAGGGGAAGCCCACTAACGAAGTCCATCGTAATCCGTTCCCACTTCCACTGCGGAATCTTTACTGGCTGCAACAGTCCTGAAGGTAACTGATGCTCAGCCTTGACTTGCTGGCATGTCAAACATTTGCCCACAAACTCAGTCACCTCCCGTTTAAGACCTGGCCACCAAAAATGTTCCCTTAAATCACGATACATCTTGCTGCCTCCAGGATGCATAGCGTATGGGCTGCTATGAGCTTCCTGAAAATCCGCTGTCTTAATTCAACATCCTTAGGCATGCGGACTTTCCCCTGAAAACACAGTACTCCATCACTGCCCAAGCTGTAACCTTTGGATTCACCAATCTGCACTTGCGACCTCCGAGCACTCAAAACCTCATCTGTCAGCTGTTTCCCCTTAACCTGATCAATCCAATTCGGCTTTACTTGCAATTCTGCCAAAAGACTCCCGTCGTCATATAGGCTAAGGTGAGCAAACATCGCTCGCAAGTCCACTACCACCTTACGACTCAACGCATCAGCTACTACGTTAGCCTTACCCGAATGGTACTCAATTAAGCAGTTATAGTCCTTCAACAACTCAATCCACCTTCGTTGCCTCAAATTTAAATCTTTCTGAGTCAAGAAGTACTTCAGACTCTTGTGATCCGTGTAGACTATCGACTTTTCCCCATACAAGTAATGCCTCCAAATCTTCAAGGCGAAAACCACTGCAGCCAATTCCAAGTCATGTGTCGGATAATTACCCTCGTAAGGCCTCAACTGACGAGATGCATAAGCTACAACTTTTCCATCTTGCATCAGCACACACCTTAAGCCAGTATGCGATACATCACAATAGACCGTGAATTTCTTCCCTGCCTCAGGCTGAATCAAAATCGGGGCTTCCGTCAAAATCTTCTTCAACTTGTCAAAACTTTCTTGCTATTTCTCAGACTATACAAACGGAACCCCTTTCTTCAATAGCTTAGTCAGTGGCGCTGCGATCAAAGAAAAACCTTCCATGAACCTTCTATAGTATCCTGCCAAACCTAGAAAACTTGGAATCTCTGCAACAGACTTAGATGGTTTCCAATCCAGCACTGCTTCGATCTTACGAGGATCCACTCTAATCCCCTCAGCTGATACTACATGACCCAAGAAAGTTACCTCTTTAAGCCAGAACTCGCACTTACTAAACTTGGCGAATAACTGTTTCTCCCTTAAAACCTGCAGAACCACCCGAAGATGCGCGTCATGCTCTTCCTCAGATTTTGAGTACACCAAGATGTCGTCTATAAACACTACGACAAATCGATCCATATATGGCTGAAACACCCAATTCATCATATCCATGAATGCTGCCGGCGCATTAGTCAACCCGAACGGCATCACCAGAAACTCGTAATGCCCATACCGAGTACGAAATGCCGTCTTATGAATATCAGCCTCCTTCACTTTGAGTTGATGATACCCAGATCTGAGATTGATCTTAGAGAAAACTGATGCACCATTGAGTTGATCAAACAAGTCGTCAATCCTGGCAACGGATACTTGTTCTTTATCGTCAACTTATTCAGCTGGCAGTAGTCTATACACATCCGCATTGTACCATCTTTCTTTTTAACAAAGAGCACAGGTGCTCCCCAAGGAGGTATACTCGGCCGGATGAAATCCCTGTCCAATAATTTCTGAATCTGCACCTTTAACTCCACCAATTCCTTTGGCACCATCCTATATGAAGCAATAGACACTGGCGCGGTCCCTGGCAGCAGATCTATACTGAACTCAACTTCGCGGTCCGGTGGCACACCCAGAAGTTCCTCTGAAAATACATCATCAAATTCCCTCACGGTTCGGACACTCTCCACAGCTGAATCCTTAGCTCCCAAAGCACAGACATGTACCATGAATGCCTCACAACCTTTCCTAACCATTTTCTCTGCCTTCAGTGCAGAAACCACATTGGATAGGTAATCTCTCCTATTACCTATCATCACCAACTCTTTGCCTTCCACCATCTTCAACACCATGTGCTTAGCTGCACAATCTAAACTGGCCTGGTACTTCACTAGCCAATCCATCCCGAAAATCAGATCGAACTCCCCAAACGGCAGTTCCATCAAGTCAGCCAAAAACACGACCCCTTGAAGTTCTAGGGGTACATCCCTATACAGTTTACTTACTTCTACTGAGTGACCTAGAGGGCTTATAACTATCATCTTCCTAGAAGTAATCTCAGAGTCTAAGTTCATGGTTTCCACTATGCTACTGGCTACATACGAGTGCGTCAATCCCACATCTATCAAAGCATTATAAGGTAGTCCAAAGATTAAGAATGTACCAGTTATGATGTCCGGTGCGTCGCCCTCCTCTCGATGCCTCGCTGCGTAAACCAATCCCGGCTATCTCGCCTCTGTACCAGCTGTACCTCTGCCCGGTGCTCCACGGCCTCTACCAGATCCATTACCTCCCCTGGCTGCACCACGACCCCTCTGAGGCTGCTAACCATCCCTCCTGACCTGAGTACGATTCTGATCCCCAGACTGCAACCTAGCTGACCTCTGTAGACAATCCCTCACTCGATGCCCCATCGATCCACACTCAAAGCAACCTCTATTTCCAGTCCAGCATTCCCCCGTGTGGGACTTCCCACACCGAGCACATCGTGGCAGCCACTGAGTATTAGCAGCAGTAGGCCTAGCAGCTTGACTCGGCCCACTAAATCTACCCCATTTTTGCTGACTCCCGGTAGGCCCAGATGATCCAGAATTCTTTTTGTTCCAACCCTTATCCTGATTCCGTCTTACCGACTGTTTCACTTCCTTAGCAACCTTGGCCTTTTCCACTAAGACCGCAAACTCTCTTTCCTGCTGTGGGGCAATTACCATCCGCAGCTCGCCTCTCAGCCCATCCTCAAATCTGACACAGCGCTCATGCTCCGTGCCCACAATACCACGTGCATAGCGACTCAACCGAAGAAATTCTGCCTCATATTCTGACACAGTCTTATTACCCTGGACCAAGTTCAGGAACGCCTTGCGCTGCACATCAACATAGCTAGCCCCTATGTATTTCCTCTAATAGGCTACTCTAAAGAATTCCCAAGTGAGGTCATTGCCATTGCTTCGTCTATGACTCATCTCACAGCAGAGATACTATGCCCTTCAGCTTCTCCTCAGCCGAAAAGTCAAAATCATCCATAATACGTTCCGTCGCCTCCAACCAATATTCCGCCGTACTAGGTGCCACACCAGATACACCTCTGAATACCTCTGCACCATTAGCCTTGAGTCGCTCAGTCACCGATTTTCGAGCTCCTGTTCCAACGCCTGCACTCGTAACCCTTTTTAGTACCCGCAGCACAGCCTGTGACACTGCGTCATTCCACCCGTTTGATCCTGATATTCTACGCCCACAGCTGGCGGCGGTGGTACCTCGTTTTTCGACCCATGTCCAGACCCTACTGGTTCCGAGACCGTCATCCTACCCCTACCTCATCCACGAGTGTTACGCCCACGTCCACGTGCACTCATGTCTACCAATATATTCGAGCTGATTAAAAGTTTTTTTGCGTTAGACCTTTATTCCACTGTCTATTAAAGCACAGCCTTATGAAAAGTTTAATAAGGGATTGTTTTGCGGGTACATCCAACCTATAGTTCCAGTCTCTAGAGTAGTTCCTACTACTATTTAGTTATGCCACTATCACCATAATCACATCATCAAAAGCAACGGTTTGGGGTACTTACCAGGGCAGATTGATGCCGGAGACTCGGTGCCATGCTTTCACCACTGTACTTTTTCCCATAAAAGCCTTTCATAAACCATTTTAAAACATTTTTGGTTCTCGGGCCCACAGTCGAGCTGTTGAAACTGGCTCTAATACCAAAATTGTAACACCCCAAACCCGGTCAACACACCACGACTGAATCTGGTAAGTTACAGGGTGAAAACTTTTGAATAAACCAAGTTACCGGTTAAATTTTATTGAAAAACTCTTTATCGTTTTAGAGTTTAGAAAACCTCGTATTAGGTGATGTTGAAATCATTCTAGTGTTGCTTTAAACCTGGAAACCTCATGTTTGAAAAATCCGTTGGTTGTTACCAGCTTTTGGAAATCATGTGATTCTTTTAAATTCTGAATAAGTTGTGTATAGTCAAGTTAAAACCATTCGCTTTGAAGTTGTTTGAAAATTAAATCTGAAAATCATTTAGGTTACCTTTGCAATCATATTGTGAATGTTGTTACCCGATAGTAAGGTTTGAAAATTCGAAGGAGATATAAATTTTGAAAACGTTGCTTTTTCCCGGTTATTTAAGCAATCAATTTATTAAGCACATGCATAATATAATCAAAATAAAAGCAAGTAATTAAAACCCAAAATAATACTTAGCGGCCTTATTACAAAACCCAAAACCAAATTTTAAGAAAAATTAATAAAACCGAAATTGTAGTTTAAAGTAGAAACCCAAAATGTAGATGCATGGCCACCTCGAGTCCTCCCCAGCTCCATATCCACGATCTATACCTCATCTGCAAAATATAAGGGAAGGGGTGAGTCACCGAGACTCAGTGTATAAATCCCCAACTTGATAGTTCAAGCACTCACACAGATCATCAGTAAAACATGCAAATCATGCAACCCATAACCTAACCATCTGATCTCCTTTAACTACCCCGTGTGGTCAAAACCACTGGTGGTCAAAACCACTGGTGATCGAAGTCACAACATCATATATCAGTGTGGTCAAAACCACTGGTGACCGTAGTCACAAATCAAGTGATGGGGCCAACCCATCGTGTGGTCAAAACCACTGATGATAATCCCATAATCAATCATGTGGGGCCAACCCACTGTGGTACCAAACCACTGGGACGAGTCACAATTTCCATATGTGGTCAAAACCACTTGTGACCGTAGTCACAAATATCATAAGTGTGGTCAAAACCACTGGTGGTCAAAACCACTGGTGGTCAAAACCATTGGGACTTAGTCACAAATAATAATAACAAAGATGTGGCCAACCCGTCGTGTGTTCAAAACCACTGGTGACAGTCCAAGATAAATTATCCACCTCCACTCATCAATCCCATCATCATGTCCATATCATACGTGTCGTAATATCGTGTAATCATGCAAATAACGTATAGCATAGCATTTAACAGTAACATGGTGATGTAGATCAAAAACCACATAACAGGGGACTTACCCGGAGTCCACGCTCATGCCCACAAGGCAAAATCACTGATTTCAATGGCTATAACAGTAGCATAATAAGCATATCATACTAATAAAGTGTGTAAGTGTTACACACTTGACTAATCGTAGATCGAACTGAAATCCCGAAACTACGAGAAACTAGCGAGATCCCGAAATGTTTCCTTCCCCCTTCCTACAATCGGCCAATACTTGTTAGTAACAAAAAGCCCATTCGGCTAAACTAGAAATCCAAAAGGATATGTCACATGAAGATAACTCTTTACCTTAGTGCCGATTTGGTTTCCAACCAAATCCTGAAACTACGTGATGATTCCCCCTTGCAATCGGCCAAGCACTAAGACACCCAAATGGTTTCGGCTTCTAAAAGAATAAGAAATAAATTCAAAACACTAGAACCTTTACCTAGATCAGCATTCAAATCCCGAAGATCCACAGGTTCAGGTTGTACTCCTCCCTACAATCGGTTTTGACACACCATTAGGAATCCAAAGGCCATTCGGCCACAACATGCATCCCGAACCAAAAGAGTTTGCCACCCTCTTACCTTACTGACAAGTTTGACTTCCAAGCACCAACGTTCGGCACCCTTAAGTGATGTTAAGGATTTCGGCTACCACATAGAACAAGAATAAGTTAAGATCTCGATTACTAACGATTTGAAGGAGTGTTAAAAGTAAGGCAAAAGAGATTCGGCATTACCCAAATCGATCAAGAAGAAAAGAAGAAGAAATCACTTACCAGGAGATTCGGCTAACTCAAGTAAAAGAACTAGTAATAGATTCGGCACTTCAGAGAGATTAACACACGTGAGAAAAGAAGAAAATGAGGCTAAGAATATTCGGCCAAGAAGGGAATAACAAGGTTTCAGCTTTTGAAGATGATATAGATGAAAGAAGAAGGTGAAATGGATAAGAAGGGATTCGGCAAAGAGAAAGAAAGAGCTTTCGGCACAAGAGACTTGAAAGAAGAAAAGATGTCAACAGCAGAATGGGTGTTGGTTTCAGCTTTGAGCAAAAATAAGAAAAGAAGAAGTGATAAAGATAGATTCGGCAAGGCGGGAGTTTCGGCTCTTCAAGGGGTTGCTAAAATGAATCGACCAAGTGCCCAAATTGCCAAAAGAGAGAAGAGAAAAGAATGCACTTTGGTGTTTCGGTTTTGACACTACATGAAATGAAAAGAACCCCAAGCTAGCCGAAAATGCACTCTCCTTTGGCTATGGAGATTCTGCCTACCCCTAATTCCCAAACCGATCACACCTCCTCTCCCACAGTCCGTAATTCGGCCAATACTTGAAAGCTCTCCCATCCACTCATTCAAATTGGTTTTAATGAGTCAAACTCCACATTTTTCTCCTCTCCATCCATTTCAAATTTGATGATCCCATCCTCATCCATCAAGAGAGTCGCACCTGAGCACAACTCTTCCTTGCTTGTGGCGTGAAAAAGAATAAGCAGAAAAGAGATTTCTGCAGCCCGAACATAAGCACTCCTTCCCTGCATGTGGCGTCACTCCCCTGACATCTTAGTGGCGCCTCTTTTTCCACTTTACCAAGGTAATTCTTGTGTCACAACCTCCCAATAAATTCTTTTAACCCCTAACTCCCTTAGCTTTCTCTTCCTAAGGACTAAAACAAAATTTTAGCCCTAACTCAGGCCTAACCCAGGGTCATGCCTAAACCCCAACACATGATAGATGAACATAATAGACATATCATCACATGCAACACAAGCAAAATGCAGAGACCTTGATTTAAGGATGTTACAGGTCTGGGTTGTGTTTTGATGCAGGAAGGCAAAGTTATAGGTTATGCCTTAACACAGTTGAAACTGCATGAAAAGAATTACCTGATGCACGATTTGGAGTTAGCAGCTACTGTGTTCACGTTGAAAATTTGGCGTCACTATTTGTTTGGTAAGAAATGCCACATCTATATCGATCATAAGAGTTTGAAATATTTGATGACTTAGAAAGATCAAAATTTGCGACAACAGAGGTGGCTTGAATTACTAAAAGATCACGAGTTAGTGATTGGTTATCATCCGAGAAAGGCTAATGTCATTGCTAATGCTTTGAGCCTAAAATCACTATTCGCTCTACGTGCGATAAACACTCAAATAGCTTTGTGTAATGATGGTTCGATTGTGGTCGAGATAAAAGTGAGACCATTATTTTTACCGCAAATTTGTGAAGCTCAAAAAGTCGATAATGAACTGTTAGCAAAATGAGCTCAATGTGATTCGAACCCTGATTCAGAGTTTCAAGTTGATTCTGATGATTGTTTAAGATTCAGAGGATTTAGAATAAAGCACATAGTAGTTGTTTATCTGTTCATCCGAGAAGCACGAAAATGTATAATGACTTGAAACAGTTGTATTGGTGGCACGACATGGAAAGAGATATCTTCGAGTTTGTTTCAAAATGTTTAATTTGTCAGCAAGTCAAAGCTGAGCATCAAGTACCATCAGGTTTATTACAGCCAATCATGATTCCCGAGTAGAAATGGCATAGAGTGACTATGGATTTTGTATCGGGTTTACCCTTATCTTCGAGAAAAAAAGATGCAATCTAGGTTGTAATTGATCGATTGCTGAAATCATCTCATTTCATTCATGTACGTATGGATTTCTCGCTTGATAAGTCTAGCTGAGTTATATATTTGCGAGGTTGTGAGATTGCACGAGGTACCTATTTCCATTGTTTCAGATAGAGATCTGAGGTTCAAATCGTGGTTTTGGAAGAAACTGCAAGACGCACTGGGTACAAAGCTACATTTCAGTACCGTGTTTCACCCACAGACGGATGGTCAATCTGAGTAAGTTATTCAGATACTCAAGGATATGTTACGTTGTTGCATTCTTGAATTCGAAGGTACGTGGGAAAAATATTTGACGTTGATTGAATTTACTTATAATAATAGCTTTCAATCAAGTATTAAAATGGCACCGTACGAGGCTCTATACGGACATAAATATCGAACATCGTTGTACCAGACGGAGTTCAATGAGAGTAAGATTCATGGGGTCGATCTGATTAGAGAGACTGAAGAAAAAGTGAAAGTGATTTGTGATAGTTTGAAAACAGCATCGGGTCGACATAAATCTTACGCAGATTTGAAACAGAAAGATATTGTGTTTCAGATTGGGGATAGAGTATTCTTGAAAGTGTCACCGTGGAAAGAGATATTGCAGTTTGGACGAAAAGGGAAATTAAGTTCGCGATATATCGAGCCTTACGAGATTATCGAGCGAATCGGGCCAGTTGTTTATCGATTATCTTTACCGTTTGAATTAGAGAAAATACATAATGTGTTTCATGTGTCGATGCTTCGACGACACCGATTCAACCTTTTACACGTCATTTCCTTACCGAGGTCAAAATTTAGTCAGATATGTCATATGCTGAAGAACCAATTCGAATTTTAGCTCGTGAGATCAAAGAGCTGAGAAATAAGAAAATTGCATTAGTGGGAGTATTATGACATAGACTTGGGGTTGAAGAAGCTACTTGGGAACCGGAGGATGCTATGAGAAATCAATACCCAAACCTATTCACTGGTAAGATTTTTGAGGACGAAAATCCCTAAGGGGGGAGAGTTGTAATAGCCCGATTTTAGCTAAATCAGAACAGTGGATTCGGAGCCATAAATCTGAGGTCAAAAATTATTTTTAATATTATTTTATGTGTTTACAGCATGATAGCATATATGTCTGAAAGTTTCGTGGTTTAATTTTATCGATTGGATGTCTAATTTTATAAAAGGACAAAATCGCTTAAAATGCAAAAGTTGCATTCTACTAGTTTAAAGTACCTAATTGCTATTGTTTATTAAATGAAAGGTCTTTATGATGTTATTAAACCATTGATTTTGGAATTTGACATAGATGGCCTTATATTAATTGATTTATAATGTTTTAAACAAAGGTTAAAATGGTAATATTAGAAATAATGTATAATTAATTAAAACAAAACATAATGGTCGCCATTTTATCATTTTTTTTTGCATCGAAAATAGAAGAAAGAAGAAGCCATTTTCATGTTTTAGGGTTCGGCACTTTGTGTTTGTGATTAAGGTATGATTTGAGTTCGGTTTTTAATGATTTTTATGTTTCTGTGATTGTTGCTTTGAGTATTAGCTAGCCCATACCCTAATTTTTGAATTGGTTGATGATTTTGTGATATGCCATTGTTGAATCTATATGTTTTGTGACGGTTGATGACGAAATATGGAAGATAGATGTTAGATTTAAATGTTTTGTAAAGTAAATTTTGACAAAAATGTCAAATAGGGATTTATTTGTGAAAATGTGAAAATGTGTGGTTAAATGTGTGAATAAATTGAAAATATGGGCTGATAGTAATATATGGAAAAATTGGCTAGCTTGGGTTTATGTTTAATTTCATGAAATTGTGATTTTATGTGATAAGGACTAAATTGAATAAATGTGGAACTTTAAGGGTTAAATTGTAAAAATGCCCAAATATGTGTTTGTGGACTGAATTGAATGATTTGATGAATAAATGAGTTAATTTTGAATTCATATAGATCACGAATGAAAGAAACCAAATATAGATCGAGGGAAATCGAAAGTTGTTGATTAAAAGATTCAATACGTTCATCCTATCTCCGAGGTAAGTTCGTATGCAAATAAATGTCTTTAAATTGAATTATATATGGTTATTGTCATTGAACTGCTATGAATGTTGAATGATCAAATACGAGCAAGAATCGACAAGGTTATAATATCCGAAAGTCCCGTACGAATCTTAGGAATAGTATAGGACACAAATGTCATGACATTAGGATTACCGATATGTGATTACGTGTAAGACCATGTCTAGGACATTGGCATCGTTATATGATTTCGTATAAGACCCTGTCTGGGACAGTGACATTGATATGTGATAACATGTAAGAACATATCCAGGATATGTTATTGTACGAGTTATATGATTTTCTAGTATCCTTAACGATTCCGAATGGTTCAACGGGCAAAGTCAAGTCGAGAAAGAATGTGTGAATGAGTTAAGTGACTCAGGTACGTACAAGATTCATACGAGTATTGAAAAGGGAAATATTTGATGAATTCTCTTATGAATTTGAATATGTGTTCAATGGGAAAGGTTTGTGAGTTTTTATATGCTTATTCATGATTTGCCTATTAATGAAAATGATATTGATTCATGTGGTAATTTTATTTGTATATGGCTTACTAAGCTTTTAAAGCTTACTTTGTGTGTTATTTCCCTATTTTATAGATAATCAAAGCTAGCTTGGACTCGGGAATCATCAGGAACATCGTCACACTATCGAACAACTTGTTAGTACTTTTGATGCTTTGTAAATATGGTATATGGCATGTATAAGTGGAAACACAAAAATATACACACTTTTTCACGCCCTTTTTAACTCAAATTCATGCAGTTTTGGTTAAATTATTGTCGAAAAATAATTAAATGTTATAAAATAATTAAATTGTGTTATAAAGATGAACATGATGAATTTTAGTTTATGAATATTAAATCATAATATTATTAATTTTAATTTATTCCCAATTTAAATTGGGCTAAATAAATTATTATTAATTAATTATGGAAAAAGGGTCCAGTTAAACCGCACTGGTTGAACCAAATTCAGTGAACCGAACCGGCCACCAATTGGGCAGCCCAAACCGTCCATATGCTGGCCCAAATCAGCTTATTAGCTGATTAATTAAGCTTGCAAAGAAGCCCTTGAAGACTTGTCAAAGTTACATTCAACCCCCTCCACAATTAGTGGCTTTGTAGATTTGCCCCATGCCATATTTAGCAAAGTTGAAGCAATAACTTTGCCATATAGGTGGCCAGCCAAGGTGTGGCTCTTTGGCTGCTATTTTTAGCAAACTTTAGCTGCCACATTCAGCTATAAATACCACCGTTGGCTGATCATTCAAATCATCCCTCAAGCCTTCAACATTCTCATTCTCTCATCACTTCTCTTCTCTCCATTCTCTCTTTATCTCCAAAGATAAAACCAAGCCTTCTTGTGTCGATTTCTCCTTTTGGAAAAGAGGTGTTTTCTCAGCCATTTGGAGCAGCAATTGGTGTGTTCATAAGCCATCTTGATAGCTGAGGACAACGAAGAGCGAGGAACGAAGCAATCAGTCAAGCCACAGAGAAACACTGGATTTGCTTCTTGTTCCCTATCTCTTTAAATTTCATTGTTGTTTTGACAAACATTTTTATGAATATTTATGCTATTGGAATGGTTAATTTAATCATCTTAGCTTGAATTTAATTCGTGTTGGGTTGATTGCATTTCGTCCTTTTAAATTATTAAAATTGTGTTTATGCTGTTATAGGCCTCGGTAAAAATGCTTGATTAAGTAAAATAATGCTTAAGTTATTCTGGCATTATAATTGTTTAAATAACTAAAGAATTAATTATTTAAACACATTGAAATTGTAATTAATGGACACAGTACTTAGTCAGTGCATGTTTAATTCTTCTAAGGTAGCTGAAGATTAAATTAGCATTGTATTTGGCGATACATATGGCTTGCATAGCTTGCAAGATTGTTGTGATTAAACTGTTTCAAGGTAAGGATACTTTGTTACCTCACATGGTCTTTTATATGCTTATTAGGTTGAATTAATCATTTGAATCGACATAGGAATATGCGAGAGATTGTTTAATCTAATAAGTATGTATGTGCAATAACATGTTTACCTTTATAAATCTGTTTAATCGGTCGAATTGACATAGGAATATGTACAAGAGATGAATGGATTTTTGATTTGTAAATATGTTCATAAGTTAGAAAATTACTGAGTTTCCGTGATTTATTCGTAACAAGTATAAGCATAAGTTTAATAATTCTAAGGTAAGAAATGTAATTAATCCAACACAATTATATCATCTTGATTAAAATCAGCTTTTGAAATCATGCATTAGAAATTTGTTTTATTTTATTTTACTTTGTTTATTTCAGTTTTTAAATTTTTATTAAATCCAAATATTTTCCCTTCACCAAAGAGTTTGAAATCATTTTCATAAATAATTCTTTTACAGTCCCTGTGGGTACGATAACTCGACATTTACTTGTCACTTTATTACTTGTTGCGATTGTGTAAACTTATACATTTCCACTGTTCCAATAGGCTATTGTTAAGGTGATATGTTTTGAGTTGTGATTTTAGCCATGAGAGTTGGCTTGTAAATGATGTACATGTTGGTGTGTATTTGGTCATCTAAGTTAGCTTAATTTATGAATTTGGTAAGTGATATATGATGTATATATGGCCTTGTGTTTTGGCATGTTTGGTACGGTTGTTGTGATAGCTAAGTGGTTAATTTTTTTGATTAATTACCAATGATATATCATGGTTGATTTGGTATGATATAGGGATGAGAAATTGGTATATTTTGTGGCATGAATTAGTTGATAAAATGATGAGAAAAATGCATAGGGAAAATAGGTGAAATGGTTGGTGATATATTGTTTTGGTATGTTTATGGTTATGATTTGAGTAGTGAAATGGTTGAAGATGAAATGGCATGATATGTATATGAATTGACATGTTTTGGTTGCCTATAAATGTGTTGAAATGGTATTATTTTGTTTATATAGGTGAGTAAGAGAAAGGGTAGCAAATTGGCCTATTCTTGTCCACACGGGTAGAGACACGAGTGTGTGTCTTAGCCGTGTGTGACACATAGTCATGATGCATGGTCGTGTGTCCCCTATTGTTGGAATTAAATTGAAGTCAGTATGCTCCACACGGCCTCACACAAGGGCCTGTGACCGGCCGTGTGGCACAAGTCAGTATACCCCCCTAAATGGCATACGGCCTAGCACATGGGCGTGTGACTTGGCCATGTTGCATAAGTCAGTATACCCTACAGGATTGGCACGACCTAACACACGACCTGGCACACGAGCGTGTGTGGCCATTTCAAAGGGCACACGGGCTAGACACACGAGCGTGTGGTCAACCGTGTGACCTAAGTCAATATGTATGCCCTGTTTCACACGACCTAGGACATGGGCGTGTCTGGAGCCATGTGAGGTACACAGCCAGTTCACACGGGCGTGTGACCCTTGAATTTTTTAAAATTCCTATGTTTTTCAGATTTTTCGTAAGTTATCAGTTTAGTCCCGAACCATTTCTGAAGCATGTTTAAGGCCTCGTAGGCCCTTAAAAAGGGACAATGTGATTATGATTCAATGGTGTTTGAGAATAGATGCATAAATGTATGTTGTATGTTGTGATTTGGTCAATAATGCCTCGTAACCCTATTTTGGCGGCGGATACGGGTTAGGGGTGTTACATTACCGAATTACATCTCGTGAGAGCATACCGATTCATGGCTCGTTTGAGAATACATGTATAGGAACTGACGGATTACAATTTATCACACTATGTGTGAGCTATTTTGTGTATCCAATGATACTCTAAATGGTTCAACAGGTAATGTTCTGTTACGAGATAATATGAGTTCGATACGAATTATTACAGGTATTTACATGAAATACATTGAGATGACTTTACATGATGTATAGATATATGATATGGATGTTACATGTATATAGAAACTTGATTAATTGTTGAGCTCATCCATAATTATTGATTCATATATGAATTTACATGACTAATGTGGTTGGTGTATATGTGCTTAGGCTTTTGGCCAAGTTGTGTTTGATTATGCTTTGTCACTTACCTATTATTTGATTAAATGGTAAGTTAAATTCTATGTTATACGAACTTACTAAGCTTAAATGTTTACTCTATGTTATTTTTCATGTTTTATAGTGAATCGAAAGCTCGTTCGGGTTGGAAGCTTGTTGGAGCTATATCACACTATCCATCGGCTCTTTTGGATGTTTAATTTTGGTTATAATGGCATGTATAGGTTATTTTGGCTAATGTTGGCCTATATGTGTTGTTTTTATTGTGGCCACATGATTTGGCTTGTATTTTGGTATGTATATAGGTAGCTTTATCTTGTTGATGTGTGGTTTGATATGGTAGAATGATGGAAGGTAAAATGGTGGCTTAAATATGCATTTTGTATAACCTTTGAAGATTGATAGAATTGTTGTGAATTGGTATTTGTTTGAATGGCTTATTTGGTGTTTTTAATGTACAAGTTATATGTGAATTATATTTCCATTTGATGCTAGTGATTAAGTGGTATAATTGGTACCAAATGGTATGTTTTGGTAATTGATCTACATGGTAAATTTTGGTGCAAACATGCATATATGTTACTTGATCAATTGGTTATATTGAACATATGGCTAGTCATGTTTATAAATTGTCATTTGAGGTGCCTAAGAACATATTGGTTGTATGTGATCATACCATTTGTATAAGGGTAGAAAATGCATGGGTTTGGTACCTTATTATGGGCTTGCTTATATGCATAATGTTAGGTATATGTTTATGCCAAATTGGGTGAGAAATATGGCTTGTAAAATGACCTATTTTCGTCCACGTGGGCAGAGACACGGACGTGTGTCTTAGCCGTGTGTGACACACGACCATGTGTCCCCTGTAGGTTTCAAAGGGTAAAAGTCAGGCTGTTATACGGCCTGGCACACGGGCGTGTAAGGCTACTTCGAAGGGCATACGGCCAAGCACATGTGCATGTGGCCCAAGTTAGTGAGTCACATGGGTATGGACACGGGCTGGGACACGACTGTGTGTCCCTATTTTGAATGCCCACACGGCAGACACGGGTGTAACAGTCTCGTTTAGACACTAGTCAAAACAGTGGTTTCGGGACCACAAATTAAATTCAATAAAATATTTTAATATTATTTTTCGTGTCTGCAGTATATGAATTAGCATGTGTGAAATTTCTATGAGTTAATTCGTCCGTTTGAATGCTTAATTTGAGCAAAGAATTAAATCGCATAAACCGTAAAAGTAGCATTCTATTTGATTAATGGCTTGATTGATGTGGCTTTTAAATGAGGAGGCCTTATGAGACAATTAAACCATTTTAAAAGTGAGTGGATGGTATTGGACATTAATAGCCTTGAATTTTTTATGTTTTAAATGTTTATTCATAAGGTTATTTTTGTAAAAGGATTATAAATGATTTTATAACAAAATAAAACATGAAAAATGGCCATATTCTTATCATCTTGGCCGAATATCATAAGAAAAGAAAAGAAAGAAGGAAAGTTAGGTTTCGGCTAGCTTTTGATTCAAATTTAAGGTATGTTTTTAATCATTTTTGATAATTTCTACTTTTTCGCAATCGTTGCTTCGTCTACTTCAAAACCCACGTCTTAATTTTGAGAATTGATAATGATTTTGAAATGTGTCTTTGATGAACATATGAGCTTTGGAACATTTGATAATGAAATATGGAATATATGTGTTTGATTAGCATATTTTATCTTTGGAGTTTTGTTGATTTTGAATATTTTGGTTATATTTGAGAAAATAATATTTTGAGAGATTAAATTGTGTAATAAATGAAATGTATGGATTGATATGATCATAGTGTATATTTGGCCAAGCATGGGTATAAGCAAATTTGGTGTATTTTGTGATTTTGTGAAATAGGGACTAAAATATCCAAATGTGAAAATGTGAGGGCTAATTTGCAAATTACCCTAAATGTGTGTTTTTAGATTGAATTGAATGAGTTGATGAATAAATAGATTAAATTTGAATATGTATAGATCAAGAACTGAAGAAAACGGACTTAGATCGAGGGAAATCGAAAGTGATTGAATGCCGAGTTTGTTTCTGTTAATCAAATCCGAGTTAAGTCTATATACAAATAAATGTATTTTTATTGAATTATGTATGTTCATATGACTATTTATAATGATGAATGTATATGAAATGTTGTGTACATGGATTCTGAGATAGAATCGACATAGTGTTAACGTCCAAAAAGTCCCGTACGAACCTAGGAATAGATAGGATTGCATATGTCATGACATAGGTGTCCATTATGTGATATCATGTAAGACCACATCTGGGACGTTGGCATCGATATGAGACTTATGTGTAAGACCATGTATGGGACATTGGCATCGTATTTATTCGTGTAAGACCCTGTCTGGGATAGTGGCATCGATATCTGATTACATGTAAGACCACGTCTGGGATGTTGGCATTGTACTACTATTTCGAGCACTCTGAATATCCTATTAGGTTCCGAATGGTTCAACGGGCAAGTCCGAGAAATGAACAACTTTGTGAGTTGTATATCCGTTTCAGGTACGTTTGAAAAGTACACTATGTGTGTATGAAAGGTAATGTGTCTATATGAACTTACTAAGGTGAATATGTGTATTGAAATGATGAGATAATATCTGAATATATGCTTGAATGAGCTATGTGTATATGTGACATTTGAGTTGAAGAATGTGGCAAGTTATGGCTAAGCAAATGAGCCAAAGAATATGTGATGAATTTTCAATGAGAAACTTTAATATCATTGTATCAATATGGTTATATGCATTTTATGCTAAATTTATTTGTATATGGCTTACTAAGCTTTTGGAAAGCTTACTCTGTGTGTGTGTTTACTCTGTTTTATAGGTCGTCAAAGCTACGAAAGGCTCGGGAATCGTCAGTGATCATCACCACACTATCAAACTCAACTTTGGTACTTTTGAATGTGTTTATAACTAAATATGGCATGTATAGGCTAGTCATTTGGTAAATGTTTGAGATGTAAATAGCCATGTGATTTGGCTAGTTAAATGTAGGTAATATGTATGAGTGAATATGGTACATGATACATGTTTTGATATGTCTTGATGGCAATGAAATGGCCTTATGAATGGTAAGCTTATTGATGAATTGATGCCATAGTGATTTAGTGAAGTTGTAGATGAATTATGCTTGGATTTATATGTGAATTGATTGTGCAAATTAGCATGTTTAGAAATAAGATTGAATGTGAAGATTTGTTGATTATTTGACATGTCTTTGCTTGTCAATTGTGCATGAAATGAATTGGTATTTTGCTTGTAGGGATGACCCTTGTGTGGGTGGCAATTTGGCCTTGGAAATGGCCTATATTTGCCCACACAGTTGAGCACAAGGGTGTGTGGCTCGACCGTGTCCTTCGTGGTTGAAATTAAAATCAAGTCAGGATCGACCACAGGCTGGACACACGGGCGTGTGACTGGCCATGTGGTGTAAGTCAGGATCGACCACGGGTGAGGCACACGGGCGTGTCCACGACCATGTGGACAAGTCAATATGTATGCCCTATTTTGACACGGCTTAGACACACGGGCGTGTTGAGGCTGTGGGAGGCACACGGCTTACCCACACAGGCGTGAGACCTCTGTAACTTAAAAAAAATTTTAAATTTCTGAGAAGTTCCTTATGTGTTTAGTTTAGTCCCGACCCTATTCTAAAGCATGATTAAGGTCTCGTTGACCTATAAAACAAACACTTTGATTGCCTTTGATGAATTGTATTATGAAATGTTCGTAAAAGTTTCCGATTGTCTAGTAATGCCTCTTAACCCTATTCTAGCGATGGATACGGGTTAGGGGTGTTACAGACTGGTGTGTCTCTTGACCGTGTGAGTCACACGGCTGTGTGGCCCCTGCAGCATTGAAAATTTTCAATGTTTTCGAAAAATTCTTTGAGTTTCCAATTTAGTCCCCACTTGTTTCTAATGCATATTTTTGGCCTCGGGGGCTCTTATATGGGACAATATGAATGAATTTGATTTGTTTCTGATATTAATATTGGTATGTTATGAAATGTTCGAAATTTTATTTGTTTGTACTGCAAACTCTGGTAATACTTTGTAACCCTGTTCCTGCGACGGATACGAGTTAGGGGTGTTACACGTCATAAGTGAATAAATCCATAAATGAGTTCAGGATTTATTTTTCTTGGGTCCTGTCAGATGTACTGTCAGTCCAGCCAAACAAATCTATGTCTCTGTTTTTTAAGAGTCATCCATTCTGATGCCCAAGAAAAAACATCTATCTAATTAGACATGATAGGCAACATATTAATCTTTCAATCGCTTTGCTCATTTTCAATTATACTAAGGACATATTTAGGTTCATCTACTAATATAAGTTCTTTTCCCGTATTACGTTTTGACCACATAATACCACTTAGTATTACTTTAAATATTAGACAACCAACGGGTAACATTTGCTTCCATTTTGCTTTGCATGCAAAAACCATATGAGGAAATGTACAAAGTATTAATTTAATTTATGAATAATTTTTTAACCAATTTGTTCGAAAAACTACAAGTGTACTTAGAAGAAAATATTACACTCAGGGCACTAGATCCAATAACAAATACGATGCTTATTAAGTTCACAGGCATTAAACAAAATTTACCTTAATTTTCAATTAAATGCAAAAGCTACCATAACTTTGTCATAGTTTGCCTAACATAATATTAACAAGATGAGTTTTAACATATAATCAAACCATGTAATACCACAAGTAATTAACAAACCTAAATCTCATCCAATTCAAGAGTAATGTAATCATATATATATATCAAAGACTTTATACTTAAACCATTCAATAATCTTTCATTCAAACATCAAATTCATTTCGTGTCATTTCGATTTCTTATTTCCTATGAACTATTTCATCCGATGAAACCTTAATAAGATAGACTTGGATACACGGGTAAACTACACACCAGATAGCTTGTAAGAGCTTAAACTACACCACACCAAAGCACCGAAGTGTCAAACCTGTAGGCATAAAATACATTCTCATATGCATATGCATCACTCCTCTACACCAAGGTGTCTGTAGAGACATATAATACTCGATGACCTGCAACAAATGTTGGATCCCGATATAATCTATAATGATCTTTGTACAAAAACTTATATCGTACAATCACATATATCATATAAGTGTGCATATAACCCTACTGAAAAGTCAATTGTATCCTAATCTTTACTAAGTTCACTCGGGAATCTTTAACATACATAACCATTTCTTTATAATTTAGTTCATATTTCACCTTTTGTACCAATTCGCAAACAATTCAAATTACAACCAAATATACACATATTTATAATTCACACACCTAAAAATTTAAACACAATCATACCATATGAAATTACTTTGGAAAACAACAATCAATTGTATCTTTAAGGACTATTCCACAATTTTGCTTTTTTCCCGATTATCTTCAATTTGGCTCAATTCCCGATCTATACAATTATTCAATTTGATTTATGAATACCAAATATGTTTATAACATACAATAATTTTCATGAGCCAATTTAATTTCATTTTTTGAATGTCCCTAAAGTTTTGCATTTTATTCAATTTAGTCCTTAAAACTGAAATAATAATAACTTTCAATTTTGAGCTTCAATTTCAAAATTGATCTCAATTACATCCTTTTCGGATCCTATACTATCTATTATTACAAAAAGTTCACATCAATTTCATAATTTATGCACTTTAGTCCTTACGTTTAAAAACCAACAATTAAACACTACAATCTAGTCCCTTTTCACATCTAAGCTTAAAATCTAACAATTTAACACTGACTTCTTCAAGAAATCAACAATGAAAGCTTTCAAAAACTTTTACAACTTTACAAATTGGTACACGGGCTAACTAAATCAAGCTTCCATTGTAACAACTCGATTTTGGGGCTAGTCAGAACAGTGGTTTCGAAACCACTAAACCAAGGTCAGAAAAAATATTTTAATATTATTTTATGAGTTATAGCATGATTATGTGAGTGCATGAAAATTTTGGTGCAATAATTTTGGTAATTGCATGCTTAATTGCAAAAAAGGACTAAATCGCATAAAGTGCAAAAGTTCTATTCTACAAGCTAAAGGTGTCTAATAGCTATAGAATATTAATTGGAATTAGACCTTTAAGGATGAGTAGGCCGGCCATAGAGATAAGAAAATAATATTTTTCAAGAGTAGGTAAAGTTTTGGTGACTTAATTGACTAGTAATAATAAAATAAAGATAAAATGATTTCATCTTTTCATCTTCTTCCTACAACCACCGAAAGTTTCAACAAAGAAGGGCTTTGGGAAACTTGAAAATTTTTAGCCATTTAAACCCTTACAAATAATTGATTTTAGTGGTATTTCTTAATAATTTTTGTACTTTTGAGACCCTTGTAGCTTGAGCTAACTAATAAAAGGACTATTTTGTAAAATGGTTGAAAGTCTAGGGTTTTGCCATGAGAGCATTAGTGTTGTTTACTGAAATTTTATGGAAGAAAATAAGTATTGGTTGTAAAGGTTGTAAAATAGGTGGTAAATGTGTGAAATAATTGATATTGTGAGTTGCTATAAGAGTAATAAATGTTTAGCTAGGCTTGTTAAAGGACGAAATTTGATTAGAATTGATTTACGAGCCTAAGGGAAAAATCGTAATTTTGTGAAAGTCTAACGGCAAAATGATAAATTTTCCAAAGTATGAATTTTGAAATATTTTGATTATTGTGGTGATTAAATGAGTGAATTTTATCATTATAGATCAAGAAAAACGGAGTCTGGACTTAGACCGGGGGAAAACTAAGATAGTGGACTAAATCGAAATAGTCACTCAACTTTTGTATATCGAGGTAAGTTGTATGTGAATAATACAACTCTATTGCTATTATGTATTCAACCATTAATATTGCATCATATGTTTGATTATTGTTATGATTATTGTGGACATCTATTAAAATGATGGAAAGTGAGGAAATTCTTGGATGAACCTTCGAAATAGGAAAATGATAAGGATAAATACCATGAATAAGTGATTGTTGGTGGGCTGTGTGCGATACCACCATAGATATATGGATATTTGGTGAGTTGTGTGCGATACCACCGTAGATAAGTGGTTATTGGGTTGTGTGTGATACCACCGTGTTATTTATTATTGGTGGGTTGTGTGCGAAACCATCGTACATCCGATATTATTCTGAAGTATTCATAGAGAAACTTTAATAAGTGAATTTACGTGAGATTATGAGATGCCAAGTGCAAGGTATAAGTGCATGCAAATGTGAGCAATGGGTATTTATTTTGCTGCTTGAGTTGTGTAGGAGGTAGAGTTGGATTGAAACACAGCTAAGGGGAGTTTGGATAAATTTGAATGGTATTTGAACTGGTCATGGAGAGATTCAAGGAGGGATAAGGGGAGAGAATCAAGAAGTTTGAGTGAGAGGAGAGTTGTGCCGAATTGGGTGTCTAGCTACTCAGATTTTTGGCTGAGATGTCTTTTGGGTATAGTCCTTGTTCGACTTCTTTCTTTTGGGCATTTTGTTTTTTTTTTTTTTTTGTTTTTCCCTGGCCGAATTGTCCTTTTGTGTCTTGACATCGTAAGTCATTTGGTCGATTCCTAGTAAGTCAAGTGCCTCTCAGTACCTTTTGGATTCCTTTTTCCTCTGCTATTTTCCTTTTGGCCGAATTCATTCTTCTCCCTTATTTCTCCTTCACCTTTTCTCAACTGTTCTCCTTTCCACTTTGACTGAGTGGCCGACTCTCTTTTTCTTTCTTTGCTATGCTGTCGATTTGGTAGTGGGCGACGATCTCTTCTTCTGTTCATAACACTGTGGTAAGCCGAATCCTACATCTCATTTTTCCCTTCTCTTTTGTTTATCTGCTTTTCCAATATAGACTAAATGTCATGAATCTTTTCTTGTCATTTCGAAACCCTGTGGATGATAGTCTCTGACAATTGGTGGAGTGTTGACTGCCTTGTTTCTCCACACATCTCTGCTTTCTTCTTCGAATACCTCTTTGGCCGAATACTGTGGGGTAAGTAGGCTTGTTTTGTAGTGTTGACCGAATACCCAATCTGCTCTAACTCTAATTCTTTGGACTTTGGGCATCAATCCAGGCCTTGTATTAAGCGATTATTGCTAATGAAATATGTCTTATGTTTAGTAAATCAAGAAGAAGGGTGTGATCGTTTTCAACCAGCGATCTAAGAGTAATAATCGCGTAACTTTCGGTCAAGATAAGTGGTGATATCAGTTTGGGGCTTTAGTATTAATGTTCTAAAGGAGGAGAGTTTGATTGTGTTGGGATGATAGTAGGTTGATCACACGTGGGATAATTTGTTTGTTGCGCAAACAGGTGTGTAGTCACACCCCTCTCTACTGTAAATCGGAGAAAGCCAAAAACCGAAAGCCGAAAGCCAAAAATTGAAAAGCTGAAACTTTGGCATTGGAGGCTTCACGAGCGTCCGATCGCTCGTGGGGTAAACCAAGCCCAAAAATCGTGGGCGATAGACTGTAAAGGCCACCACAAGCGTTCTCGTGCTCTTGGGCCGATATGGGCCTCGTTTGGCTGAAATTGGCCGTGTGGTTGAAATGGGCTCGTAGGCCTTACACGGAATAAATCCACGATAAGTGACAAATATTGGATTGGGCTATATAGTTTGCATAGCCGTGAGTGAATTTTAGCTAAACGGGCCACAGAAGCATGTGGGCCCACTTGGGCCAAAAATGGGCCTTGGGCCCATTTACACAGTTATGACCATTTAAATTATCTATGTCGCTCAAAGCGACTGTAGACCTTCGGAGAGGTTGTTGTTTGCACTGAGACCCCAAAATAAGTAAAGTGACCAAAATACCCCTAAAAGGTAAAATTACTATTATACCTTTACTAGATGGAAATGACCATTTTACCCTTGGAGGTAGGTTGACTAATGAGTGTACGTTATTTGTAAGACTGTACTAAGTAGGACACGTTGCATACATAAACTATTTATGACATGACATACTGCATGGGGTTGGGATTTTGACACGGGGGAAGTACTGTACTGGTGGCTTTGCCACATTCAGTGTTACTGGTGGCGTTGCCACATATACTGTTATTGGTAGCCTTGTTGCGTTATTATTACTAGTAGCTATGCTGTGATATTTGTGTGCTGGCTGGGTGGGTCGATTTTATCCCCACATGATGTGTTGGTTGGCATGGGTGGTGTGTTGGCTGGATTGGGGTGGGTTGCATATTCGCACCGTACTGATATTGTATTGGGCTTAGGCCCACACTGTTACTGTAATGGGCTAAGGCCCACATTGCACTATTACTAAATTCTTAGGCCCAGACTGTTACTGCATATATTGTTACTGACTGATTGATAAGGGATTACACATTGAGTTTTCATAAACTCACCCTTTCTTTTTAACTGTACATGTAATCCCCAACCTTAGATGATTTGGAGCCGCGAGGAACTCGGAGGTGGCCACATGATCGCTGATGTTCTGCTTTAGACTTAGTTATTTAATTTTAATTTTCATACTGGGCTATTGATTATGTAATAAGGCCATTGGTGGATTTAATTTTTACTTGGGCTTTGATTTCTTGTTTTAAACTGCCAAACGGACATAAAATAGTTTTCAAAATCACAACTATTTTCAAGAAAAACACGCATTTTAAACTTCAAGGTTTTTAGTTAGAGAAGCTTCCGCGATTTTATTCAGTTTAAGAAATCAACGGTAATAAATATGGCAATCATTTTGATAAGCTGGTTTCAGATTGTAATAATTTAAGTTACGGAATGTTCTCAAGCAATAAAAACTAAATGGTTTTAACTTAAATTCAGATTTTTATCAACAAGTCCAAATTTCATAAATCACTTCGATGTGACACGTCAGATTCGGTCATAATGTCTAGGCCGGGTTTGGGGTGTTACATATTTGGAATGTGGTGAGACTTGAAATGAGTACGTTATGCCTTTGGTTATATGAGACCTTTATGCAAGTTTATAATATGTTGTGAGTAAGATGTTATAAGGTAATTGTTGTTGGTTATTTACATGTGACTTACTAAGCTTTATGCTTACTCCCTCTCTTTTTCATTTTCTTATAGTGCCACCAAGTAAGCTCAGGGATCAAAGAACGTTGGAGGCTCGATCACACTATCAATTGGAACATTTGGTATAGTTAGACTTATCTTTTTTAGTATGGCATGTATAGAGACTTAGTCTCTGTAAAGTGTCATATTGTTTTAGCCAAACGGATTGGCTTAATTTGGAGATGAATTCATTTTGTATAAGGCCATAATTGATGGCTAATTATTATCATTAATATATGAAAATGATGGTGTTTCTCATGAATGTGCAAGTTGTATGGTGGAGTATTGGGTATTGATGCATGAATGAGCAGGTTACTTGATGCGGTTTATGTTGGTGCAAGTAAGGGTGACAAAAAGGACTGAATAAATAGCCTTGAAATTTGTCCACACGGGTAAACATACAGGCGTGTGTCTAGGCCGTGTGGGACACACGGTCCGTCACATGGGCGTGTAGTCCCGCCGTGTGTCCCCCTGCATTATAAGTTGGCAAAACAGAATGCCCAGTAGTAACCACACGGGCTAAGACACGGCTGTGTGTCTCAACCGTGTGGATGACACGACCATAGGACATGGGCATGTGCTCAGGCCATGTGAAGTCTGCACTTGGTTTTAGGAATTTAAATCGCCACACGGCCTAAGGAGACAGGCGTGTTCCTTGGCCGTGTGACCTTATGGAGATGATGACGTCAGAAACAGAATGTCGAGGTTTTCACAGACGGGTGTGTCATGGCGGTGTGAAGGACACGGACCATAGACACGAGTGTGTGTCAGGCTGCGTGAAAACCCCTGTAGGTTTGAATTGGGATAATAAAATCCACACGGACTAGGGATATTGGCGTGTGTAACCACACGACCTGCCTAAACGGGCGTGTCCCTATCCACGCGGGCGTGTGGCACTTTTTGAGTAAAAATTTTCTAAGTGTTTGTAAGATTCCGGTTCAATCTCGAGCCATCTTATATATATGTTTTGGGTCTCGTAGACCCATAATGGGGACATTGTGAATACGAATGAAAAGTTTTAAGTCTGAATGAAAATTTATGGCCCAACATTACATGATGAAGTATGTTAAGTCTGGTAATGCCTCGTACCCCGTTCTAGCTTTGAATATGGGTAAGGGGTGTTACATCCATGACCTCAAAAAACATAAAAATTACAAGAAAATGACTTAAAATTAACTTACAGTTGAGAGACTGAATAGCTTGAACTTTTTATTAAGTTCTCTTTTCTTTTTCATGGCAAGGATGAAGAAGATGAAGAAAATTAAAGGTGACATCTTTATTATTTCAACTTATATACTTGTAATTAAAGTTTAAGTAATCATAATTATTTCATTAAACCTTAACTAATTTAAAGTTAATTACAATTAACTAAGTTAGTGGATTTTAATATCATCCACCACCGTTTGAAGAATTAAAATGTTGTAATTACCATTTTGATCCCTTAGATATTTAAAAATCTATAGTGATTGGACTTTTACAATTTAGTTCTTGTACCTTAATTAACTATCAATTCAGTAAAATCACTACAACAAACTTTAAGATATTTGTATATTAGTCTCATAAAATCAAGTTGTTACAATTAAACCAGAGAAGAAATTTCTTTTATTTTGAACTCACTTTTAGTTGTTTACATTTACATTTATTCATCGAAAATCACAAATAATATTTAAAATTAAGTCAATATATCAATTAATCAAAAAGTACAATCATAGCAAAAGAAAATCAATCAAAAAGGAAAGAAGTAATTCAAGAACCATTCCTTCAATTTATTTCACCTTATAAATAGACCCCTCCCTACACATACTAAAACCAAATTATGAACTTTAGAAAAATATATCAAATCTATTTTCTACTTTTGTAGGAATAAGGTTTAAATAATTAAAAAAATTATTTCAATTTTTTTTCACATCACAACTTTTGTAGATTTTTTTTTCAAAAATGTTCTTGAAAATGTGAAATATTTAGTACATTTTTTTTCCATTTCACGTTCCACCTTTCCAGTCGCATGTTTCTTTGGTCAAAGTTTAAGATTTGTATTCTCAAATCCGTTTTCAAAAAATCAAAAAGGGGATTTCAAAAGAAAAAAAAACTCTGCTTTTTGAGTTCTAGACCTTGATGCAAAATATAAAATATATATTTACCAAAATTGAAAACCTACTGCTTTAGTTTCACTACATTTATATGTTTAAAATTTTCATGGGTCTTTAAAAATAAAAATTATTGCAACATTTTAGCTTATATTAAAAATATAAAAATAATATTAAAACAAAATATTAACACTACAGGAAGTGCTTATATTAGCTTGTTCACCTACCTTAAGTTTTCTATACCTAGACATAATTTCCTTTAAAAACTTGGTGTACTTAGGAACTTTCTCAATTAATTCAATCAAAGTCAGGTTAACATTTAACATTTTAAACAAGGTCAAAAAACTTACAAACTAGTCTTTATCTTGCTTTTGCTTCTCTTTTAGCCTTGAAAGAAATGGTATCTTGGCAATGGTAGAATCTTTAGTTGTTTCTATCTCTGGCTCAACTGCCGGTGCAACGATTTCCTCTAGTTCAGGTTCATGATCATATTTTAGGGGTGTCTCTTGAAGATCATCAATATTCTCCATATTTACCTCCTGAGTTGGGTTTTCTGGACTACTCAGTACTTTACCCGATCGGGGCGCTATTGCTTACACGTGCTCCTTCCCTTCTCTACGAGTATTATTTTCGGTATTACTAGGAATACCTATGCCAATTTTCCTTTTTATATCCCCCATCATGCTCATCAATTGGCTCATCTAATCTTTAAGTTTAGTCAATGTTCTTGTTGAATTGGTGCATTCAGACTACACTTGTTTCACCTCTGTTCTCATTGACTACATCTCACCCTCGATTCTATCCAGACGTTGACCACATATAGTATGGTCATTCGGGTTGGCCCTTTCCTAGGGTTTTTGTAAATAAGGAGGTTGATAGTGAGTGTTTTTAACTGGGTTAGAACTATTACCTCCCCCTTGGTTTCCTCTCCATTTTAGATTCGGGTGATCTCTCCATCTGGGATTGTATGTATTTGGATAAGGATTTCCACCCCTATTCTCGACATAGTTCACATCCTCGGTAGGATTATCAATATAATGGAAGAGCAGTTTGTCTCATCCATAGATAGATGATGCACTATTCTTAGCCTCTATTTGGTTGATTTTGTCCACTAATTGTTGATATCTATCATCCTCTTGGACAACCTTCGTCGTAGATGGTATTTGGCTGTATGTATATCGTTCAGCTGGCCATTGGCAGGAATTCATTACCATATTTGGCTGTATGTATATCGTTCAGCTGGCCATTGGCAGGAATTCATTACCATACTTTCTATCAATTCATATGCATCCTCGTACATTCTATTCATTAAGGCTCGTCCTACTGGTCCATCTAATTCTAACCTCAAATACACGTCCAACCCATTGTAAAAAATCTACAGTCCTAACCACTCAGGCAATCTGTTATGTGGGCACTTATGAATTAACGTTTTAAAATGTTCTCATGCTTCGTGAAAGTTTTCCCCTTCTAATTACTTAAACATCGATATTTCCCTTTTTGATTGGACCATCTTGGTAATAAGGAAGAACTTTTGTAGGAATTTCCCTGCAAGTTCATCCCATGTCGTGATTGATCCTGGTGCCTGCACATCTAGTCAAGAAAAGGAGTTATCGACTAATGAAAAGGGTAACAACCGAAGATGAATAGCATCATCAGTGTCCCTATTGTAAATGAAAGTATCACAAAGTTGGATAAACCATTTTAAATGCTGACTCAGATATTTTGTCATTATTCCTTGAAACTGCAAATTGTTTTGGATCATCTGGATCATAGCTGGTCTAATCTTGAATTTATTGGTCGTGATAGTTGGCCTCGTTATACTCCCTTGAACCATATCCAGATTTGGTAGTGCATACTCCCTCAGAGTCCTCACATTAGGTGCCATGTTCAGATTTGCAGGTAGTTGTGGTGGTGGTGGTGGATCTTCTAAATTGTTAGCCTCATCAAATAGCGGATTCTCACGTGGTATGTTGCCTACAGTCGGTGGTGGATCTTGCATTTTCTATTTCTACTTATGAAAAACGTGATATTTACAACTTAGTTACAAAAGCGTAGTGTTTTGAAAATAAATATTGTTTGGAAAACCCCGGTTCAATGCTGAGCAGATTTAAACAAAATAAACTAAAAATCCAAAACTAAAAACTGGAATTTAAGAGAGGCCTTATTACAAAACATTAACCCAAATTAAAGAAAAGTAGAATACTAAAATCCGAAACTGCTCGTAGTGTGGCCACCTCCGAGTCCTCCAGTATACTGAACTGCTTACTAAGGATTACCTGAAACATTTAATAAAAAGAGGGGGTGAGTTTACGAAAACTCAGTGTGCACAACCCTCATCAGTAAGAACATGCATCACAACAATCTGGGCCGAAGCCCATTATAGTAACGGTGGCAATTGGGCCTTAGCCCAAAATAGCCTCGGTTGGGCCTAAGCCCATTACAAAAATCACAGTACCAGAACATGTGAATGCGATGCATTAATGCCCATACCAACTCTGCACTCCGTCTCCTGTCAACCTCTGCACTTCTGTAGGGATTTAATAGACCCACCCATCCCTACACTTCTTATGTAGCACCGGTTGCGGCCACTATGACTATCTTAATGTCGCAAAGATGATGCTTTCGGTGGCTAAAAAGCCTTCGGTGGATCCACAGTCGTCAAGCGACCATGCGATCTTATTAGCACTTCCTCTGTATTAATAATCACATCCCCATGCAACATAATAACACGTGAATGCAACATAAAATAATAAAAATACGGTAACAATCATAAATCGCACACAAGAATAACCATCTAACATGTAGGGGTGTTTTTGTCATTCTGCCTTTCAGGGCGTAACGGTCGTTTTACCTATCGAGGGTATTTCAGTAATTTTATGACCCTTCAAAAGGTCTATAGTCGCCTCGAGCGACACAAATATCATTTTAGTCAAAACGGTGTATTTGGGCTCGAAGCCTAAAACTCGGCCCAGGTGGGCCCACACTCTCGTATGGCCCATTCGGCTCAAAACTGCCTTTGTCCATGTGATCGCCATGGCTGACTCCTTATTTCCTATCCGTCCACATCATTTACTCATGTAGGGCCCACAGGCTCGTTGGGCCCATTCGGCCCATTTCAACCTAACGAGGCCCAAAACGTCCTAAGCCCATGGGAACGCTCATGGTGGCCTCACGCATCTTGTGCCCATTTCCGTAGGATCGGTCCACCACACATGCGTTTGCACGCCCATGTGGCATCATTTACCGGTATTTCGGCTTTTCGGCATTTGCCGATCTATAGTCAGATTGGTGTGGGTACACACCTGATTACGAGTTATGACTTCCACTGCTTCCACACATATGATAACAATGGCCATTAGTTAGCTATATAAGAAATAAACAACCCAAAGTGTAGAAATAAACAACTATTGCCTCAACTTACCAGCAAGCGACAGATCCCCACTTGTGGAGGGTATTCGGCCTACCCTTCCTGGATAAAGAATCATGTTCCTAGAAATTTTGATGCACCACACAATGATGTTAGTAACATTCAACATTCAGCCTCCCACTTATTTAAAAGAGAGAAACCAAATCTCCTATCCAAACAGTCACAGGAATCTTCACCATAACGAAATAAGAAACTTTCGAGTTACCTTACCCTTTTCGAATTACCACAAGATCGTAGTTGTCCAATAAAGAGTTCGGATTCAGTTCGGAGAAGGTAAGTAGATTCGACCTAGGCAATAAGAAGTTGAGTTAGGAGTTTTGTCTTTAACTCAGCAAAGAAATGGAAGAAAGAAGATGAAAGAAAAGAAACTATTACCTTTGATCGAAAAAGAGCCGAATGGGAAAGAGATTCGGCAACCAAGAGAAACTATGAGTCAATGATGGAGCAATTCGGCACTTAGAAAAAAGAATCAAATTTGGCTATGGAGAGAAAGGAGATGTTGACTACAGGAGAGAATCGAATGAAACCAAGACGAAGGAAGAGGCAACCGTATTTACCAAAGTTAAGAGTGTAAAAGAAAAAGAGTTATGAAGAGAGAATAGTTTGATAAAAGAAAAAAAAAAGAAAAGATACACGAGTGGTCACTTATCAAGTAAATTCGGCACTTTTAGAGGAAAAGAAAAGCAAGAATTTGGCACCTACACTTTTTACTAGCCAAAAATGCTTACCACAAAGCCCCTTAGCCGAATTCTCCCTACACAAGACCCCTTATTCGACCAACCACTCTCCCCACTTGAATCCCACGATTTTCTCCCCTTTTTCCTCCTACAAACCCTCTCCTTCATCCATTTGAACCATTTGACTCATTCAAACACTTCTCCATCGGTGTTTGATTCCAACACAACCTCTTGACTCCTTCTGAGCAAAATGCCTTCAACTTGCCAACTGTGGGATTCGAACCGCTTCCCCCTTGCTCCTTCCTTGACGCCACAGCCACCTTTCCATAAGCTCACCTTGCGTCTCTTAAACATACACAATTAAACTTAAGTCCTACTTCCTAGAGCTTTCCCCCTTAAAGGGCCAAAAACCAAAAATTTTCCAAAGCTCAACCTCGAACCCAGGCCTCTATAAGAGCCCCAAACACACTCAAATGGCAAGCCAAAAAGCACCACATGAATTTAAGCAAAACTACTAACCCTTAACTTTTGGTACGTTACAACAATAATGATAAAGGAAATAAAAGAAACTAAATGAATCAGAAGCAATAAATTAAATAAGAAGATAAATATCAAATTTGAGCATGGGTGATTAGCTCGCTTTGGTAATCTTAATCAACTATCATCTTAGGCTTTCTTGTTCAATCAACTAGTCAATATCCCAGCAGGATCTTCCAATATGTCCACTGAAATACTAAGTTAGAAAGAACTACTTATTTTCTAATCTCACAATCCAGACCGATTCAAGGTTAAGGTGTTCAAGGATAGGCCATTCCAATTTTAGGTTAATTCCCACCTTGATGACTTTCTAGGGTTGTCAGGACTAGGGTTTAAGTTTTTCCTCTCTTGAACAGCTAATCCATTAAGAAATCCCTACAAAATAATTAATTATTTATATCTCCACTCACTATCCCCCACAAAAGGATTATTTCCTCATGGATATAGTAAACCATATAAACTTGAATGAAAGAATCAACATGAAAAACAATTTCAAGAGTAATAGTTTAAAAGAAGACTGATTGTATTGACTTAAACGCAAAATCATCATAGAGTTTGAGAATAACTTTAGAATCTGATTTCTTCTCAGAAGTAAATAACAAGAATGGAAATAAAGTCTAAAACCTAAGAAAAAGGGAAAACTAAAAACTAAGAGTAAATAGAAAATTATACAATCGAAAGAGGGGTGTCCATAACATGCGTTAGCTGAGCCTATTTATAGAATTAATATGGCCTTCATCTTTGACCTAGGTCAGTTGACGCTCCTGAGCTTAAAGTTGGATTGTACAGACCAAAACACCCCTGGCTCGTATTATTTTCCTATGCAGAGAGGATGTCCCTACACATCAGGTCTTGTGTTGCGACATCAAGGGTAGTATGTTCAGCTTCAGGGTATCTTAGAGGTAAGTCGTGACATCCTCGGGTTGTGTTGCGATGTTGAAGGAAGTCTTGGACTTTTCTTATTCTGCTCCCTATGTTGCAACATCCAATGCTCTGTGCTGCAACCTAGCAACTAATATTAAGTTAATATGCCTTCTAATGATCTCCTGCACACTCATAAAGAATATTAGCTCATCCTTCGGCCTCATTCAGCCCTTAAGGTCAATAAAAGACTCGAATAACACATTTTATTACACTAAACTAATTTTGCTAAAATGTAATTAAAACACAACTAAAATGCTTATGTTGAAGCTCCTAAAGTGCGAAAACTAGTTTAATCTGTTACACCGAATTACGACAGATCAACCAACTACTAAAAAATTAACAGTAAATGAAACACCCCAAACCCGGCCCACGAGCTTTGACCAGATTTGGTATGTTCCTCAAGTAAACCGGTTCAAACTTCTTTTGTTACTTTGGGAAAATAGTGTGTTTTGAAAGAAATATTGTTTTGGGTTGGGCTCGAGTAGAAAACAAAATCGTTTTATAATGAAAACCCTTTTAAATTTTAGGTGATAAAACATATAGAATACATTTAAAGCAAATTACTTAATCTTTAACTTAATAAAAATTTCGTAACATAATAAATAAAAACAGAAATAAAATAGTGCACTATGGCCTTATGGCCTTATTACATCAGGTAAATCCAAATAATTCGGAGTACTTAAAAATTAATAGTCCATAAAAATAAAAACTTCATGTTGAGCATGGCCACCACAAGTTCTCGCTGTCTCGGTCCACACTTCATTCATCACGAAACATGGTCCTCAACGGGGTGAGTCAACAGACTCAATGTGTACACAACACTAAATCATAATAGAATCAGGCATAACAAATATTACACATTCATATCATAGCATACAAATTATGATGCATTCCCAAACCCAAACCTAACAAGCCATCCGCTACACTCCCCCGTACCAACCTGTACACCGTGGGGACTACTAAGTCGACCCTTCATCCGCTACACTCCATATCGCGGTCTTAGGTCATCGCGTTTGAGGTCTTAGGTCACCACATTCAGATATCGCGGTCTTAGGTCACCGCATTCAGATTACTGTGGTCTTAGGTCACCACATTCAGATACCACGGTCTTAGGTCAACGTGTTCCTGGTCTTAGGTCACCACATTCACTTCCCCTTTCAATAACCCATATGCCTCATTTTGTAATATGCATTAATATGCCAAAGTTCACATTCTTATTCTCATGTTACAAATAACATATTTCATATTCCTAGTAGGAGTAGGAAACGTACCTGAGTACTTAGTACCATAACATGGTACCTTAGCCACTTTCTTATTCTTAATATCACATATTTTAATTAGACATAGCCATAAAACTTATTAAGAATTAGTGTGGGGTACACACCTGATTCGCTTAGCAAATTCCTTAAGATCTTGAAATCTGATCTATCGCTTAGATCCTTAATCCCTTGTTGCCGATTTGATAATTAATCAAATCCCAGAATCTTGTATTCTTCCCCTTTGAAATTGGCTAATCACTAGATCCCTTGAATCGGTTAGTTTTCGGCTTAAAACACATAAAAATAGATCTAACTACTAAAATAGGCCTTGGCCGAATATTCATAGTCACTTACCTTAAGGATCTTAAATCTCGAAATTATCCCTTGGTTATAGCTTCTGTCGAAATCCCTAAACCCACATGTTAGATCAACTTCTAACCTTTAATCACAATCAATGGCCCTTGGTCGAATGTCAGATATGACTTACCTTGATGGTCAAATCCCGAAGATCTTTTCCTTTATAGTCGACTATGGCAAAAATCCCGAAAGAATCCTTCCAAATTTCGGCAAATGAGAATATTGATGGGATTAGTCCTAGATTTCAACAAATCTAAAAGAAAAGAATAGAAATCAAAACTTGTTCTTACCCTTTCTTGAAGAAATCGACGGCACCTATGCTTGAAGCCCCTCAAAGATTCGGCTTTTGATGGATTGGAAAGAAAAGAAATTGGCTAATGGTGATATCTTGAATTTTCGGCTTTGGCTAACAAAAAGAAGAAG
Organism: Gossypium bickii; assembly: GCA_025503065.1. NCBI lineage: Eukaryota > Viridiplantae > Streptophyta > Magnoliopsida > Malvales > Malvaceae > Gossypium > Gossypium bickii. The sequence goes on from CP106711.1 coordinate 91,308,619, forward strand.
AACAAATGCTCTAGGAAATTCGGCAGAGAGAAGGGTTGAGAGAAAGAATGATGAATGGCCCTCTTTTCCTTATATAGCCGAATTTACTAACTTAGAATCCCTTACTTGGCCATCACTCTTCTATTTTGATAGCTTTATCTCTTTAATTATCTCCTAAAATAAAAGATAATTCAGCAATTATCCTTACTTAGCCGAAATTATTAAACTCAAAGTCCCTTACTTGGCCATCACTTCTCCCTTATTTTCCTAATTAAAGAATAATTCCTCATTTATCTCTTGAAAATAATGATAAATAATTCCATTATTTATCCCTTATTTATCCACTATTTATCTCTTAAAAATAAAAGAATAAAGGCTCCTAAATTATAGCCTTGTGCCGTCCACCTCACTTCTTTACGGAAGCAAAATAAAATTTCTTTTATTTGCTTTCCCTATGACTCGAACTCAGGCCCAATCCCCTTGCATGTGGCGCCATTTCCAGAGGCCCTAAGTGGCATCTCCAGGCCACTTTTCCAAGCCTGTTTGCGTGTCAAATTTCACATACTTTTTCTCTTAAGGCCACCTTGCCTTAATTTCCTCTTTTAAACTTTAAAACTCGACATTTCTAAGTCATTTCTAAGTTTCCAAAAATTTTCGTTTGCCTCTTTAAACTTGACATTTCCTTACATTTCCAAGTTTCCAGAAATGTTCACTTTCCTCTTTTGAATCATTTCTAAATCACTTCCTTACATTTCCAAGTTTCCAAAAATGTTCACTTTCCTCTCTTAAACCTAACATTTCCATACATTTCCAGTGTTTCCAAAAATGTTCACTTTCCTCTTTTAAACCTAACATTTCCATACATTTCTAGGTTTCCAAAAATGTTCATAACACATAACACATGTCATTTCGTACAATTAAACCGAAAATGCATAGGCCCTTTTCAGGATGTTACAGTTCTACCCTCCTTAAAAATAATTTCGTCCTCGAAATTACTTATGAACGAATAATCGTACATCTTAACTCACTGCACTACGCTTATGCTGCACACTCTAATCTTAATAGAACCACCATACTTCCTAGGCACAATCTCTAAGTTCACGTCCCCTAGAACTCATTTCTAACGCCGCGATTTAACTGATTAAAGAGTTTTATGCATTAGAAATTTTGTTCCACTTGTTTATCCATGAACAAATTTTATGCAAAGAGATGTTTAAAAGTGGTTCTTTCGATCAAACAAAGTTCTCAGCTCAAGTTCACTATTCAAAAAGTCACGTTCACATTCATCAACCGAGACATATTTATTCAGTGGTATCTACTACCCATATCCACTATTCGAACACTCTTTGCCTTATTCCTATCCCAGGGGTATTTTCGTAATTTGTCCTACAGGGGTATTTTCGTAATTTTTCAAAAGAAAAAAGTTCCTTGGTGATTTTGTCAAAAAGTATTTTAGAATTTTTTTAAATTCTCGGGGTATTTTGGAAAATTTTGAAATTCGGGGGTATTTCGAAAATTTTGAAAATTTGGGGGTATTTCGATAATTAACCAGGGTAAATTTATAAATCTTAATAAATCAAGGGTATTTCAAAATTTGTAAAACTTGGGGGTTCTTTTTGAGAATTTGTTTTCCAAATTGGTAGTGTTGCAAAAATTTTAAAAATCAGGGTCATTTTGGTAATTTTGTAAGTTAGGGGCAATTTTGTAATTTTTCCAAAATCAAGGTGTTTTAATATTTTGCAAAATAGGATTCTTGGGTGCTTCTGTAAAATAAGGAAAATTTTATTGAAATCGGGGTAGTGCGGTAATTTTAGAAACCAGGGGCATTTTTGTAATTTCACCACTAGGAGTATTTTTGTAATTTCATAAATCAAAAATTTTTCGGAAAATTTTATGAAAATAGTTTTCACAAATTAAAAAGGTAATTTTAAGAGTTTTAAAACTAGGGTTTTTATAAAAATACGGCTAGTTCCCTTTCGGGTTTTAGTTATTGAGTTTAGCCTATGAATAAGTCCGTATGGTTAGAGTGAACCGTAGCTACGCACCAGGTAGGATTCCTGCGAAGAGGAGGTGAGTCACTAGGATTGCTTAAGTACCAGGCTCTTCCGGATCCAATCCTAGACATGCGTACAAAGGTTGCCACACCCTAACTCAGCGACTTAGTAATAGGTTTGTTTAATTAAGCATTAAGTCTTAGGTAAGTGTTGGAGGAAACTAGTCCTAGGGTTCGAGTACTTATCATACTATTTCTACGTTCCATTCCTACCCTTCTACAGATCATACAGATCATACAATAAATCACACAAGAGATAGGGGTACTTACCTGGTGGACTGCGGGTCGGAGACTTGGGTGCCACGCCAAAACCTGCTTATTTCAAAAAAAAATGTTTTCATAAAACTTATTTGGGCTTGCTTTGAAAATGTTTTGGGCCTTAAACCTCAGGCCGAGAGTTTGAAATGGGCTCTGATACCAAACTGAAACACCCCAAACTCGGCCCACGAGCTTTGACCAGATTTGGTATGTTCCTTAAGTAAACCGGTTCAAAGTTCTTTTGTTACTTTGGGAAGATAGTGTGTTTTGAAAGAAATATTGTTTTGGGTTGGGCTCGAGTAGAAAACAAAATCGTTTTATAATGAAAACCTTTTAAATTTTAGGTGATAAAACATATAGAATACATTTAAAGTAAATTACTTAATCTTGAACTTAATAAAAATTTTGTAACATAATAAATAAAAACAGAAATAAAATAGTGCACTATGGCCTTATTGCATTATTACATCAAGTAAATCCAAATAATTCGGAGTACTTAAAAATTAATAGTCCATAAAAATAAAAACTTCATGTTGAGCATGGCCACCACAAGTTCTGCCGTATCGGTCCATTACTGTTCATCACCTGAAACATGGTCCCTCAACGGGGTGAGTCAACAAACTCAATGTGTACACAACACTAAATCATAATAGAATCAGGCATAACAAATATTACACATTCATATCATAGCATACAAATTATGATGCATTCCCAAACCCAAACCTAACAAGTCATCCGCTACACTCCCCCGTACCAACCTGTACACCGTGGGGACTACTAAGTCGACCCTCCTTCCGCTACACTCCATATCGCGGTCTTAGGTCATCGCATTTGTGGTCTTAGGTCACCACATTCAGATATCGCGGTCTTAGGTCACCGCATTCAGACATCGTGGTCTTAGGTCACCACATTCAGATACCACGGTCTTAGGTCACCGTGTTCGTGGTCTTAGGTCACCACATTCACTTCCCCTTTCAATAACCCATATGCCCCATTTTGTAATATGCATTAATATGCCAAAGTTCACATTCTTATTCTCATGTTACAAATAACATATTTCATATTCCTAGTAGGAGTAGGAAACGTACCTGAGTACTTAGTACCATAACATGGTACCTTAGCCACTTTCTTATTCTTAATATCACATATTTTAATTAGACATAGCCATAAAACTTATTAAGAGTTAGTGTGGGGTACACACCTGATTCGCTTAGCAAATTCCTTGAGATCTTGAAATTTGATCTATCGCTTAGATCCTTAATCCCTTGTTGCCGATTTGATAATTAATCAAATCCCAGAATCTTGTATTCTTCCCCTTTGAAATCGGCTAATCACTAGATCCCTTGAATCGGTTAGTTTTCGGCTTAAAACACATAAAAATAGATCTAACTACTAAAATAGGCCTTGGCCGAATATTCATAGTCACTTACCTTAAGGATCTTAAATCTCGAAATTATCCCTTGGTTATAGCTTCTGTCGAAATCCCTAAACCCACATGTTAGATCAACTTCTAACCTTTAATCACAATCAATGGCCCTTGGCCGAATGTCAGATATGACTTACCTTGATGGTCAAATCCCGAAGATCTTTTCCTTTATAGTCGACTATGGCAAAAATCCCGAAAGAATCCTTCCAAATTTCGGCAAATGAGAATATTGATGGGATTAGTCCTAGATTTCAACAAATCTAAAAGAAAAGAATAGAAATCAAAACTTGTTCTTACCCTTTCTTGAAGAAATCGACGGCACCTATGCTTGAAGCCCCTCAAAGATTCGGCTTTTGATGGATTGGAAAGAAAAGAAATTGGCTAATGGTGATATCTTGAATTTTCGGCTTTGGCTAACAAAAAGAAGAAGAACAAATGCTCTAGGAAATTCGGCAGAGAGAAGGGTTGAGAGAGAGAATGATGAATGGCCCTCTTTTCCTTATATAGCCGAATTTACTAACTTAGAATCCCTTACTTGGCCATCACTCTTCTATTTTGATAGCTTTATCTCTTTAATTATCTCCTAAAATAAAAGATAATTCAGCAATTATCCTTACTTAGCCGAAATTATTAAACTCAAAGTCCCTTACTTGGCCATCACTTCTCCCTTATTTTCCTAATTAAAGAATAATTCCTCATTTATCTCTTGAAAATAATGATAAATAATTCCATTATTTATCCCTTATTTATCCACTATTTATCTCTTAAAAATAAAAGAATAAAGTCTCCTAAATTATAGCCTTGTGCCGTCCAATTCACTTCTTCTGGAAGCAAAATAAAATTTCTTTTATTTGCTTTCCCTGTGACTCGAACTCAGGCCCAATCCCCTTGCATGTGGCGCCATTTCCAGAGGCCCTAAGTGGCATCTCCAGGCCACTTTTCCAAGCCTGTTTGCGTGTCAAATTTCACATACTTTTTCTCTTAAGGCCACCTTTCCTTAATTTCCTCTTTTAAACTTTAAAACTCGACATTTCTAAGTCATTTCTAAGTTTCCAAAAATTTTCATTTGCCTCTTTAAACTTGACGTTTCCTTACATTTCCAAGTTTCCAGAAATGTTCACTTTCCTCTTTTGAATCATTTCTAAATCACTTCCTTACATTTCCAAGTTTCCAAAAATGTTCACTTTCCTCTTTTAAACCTAACATTTCCATACATTTCCAGTGTTTCCAAAAATGTTCACTTTTCTCTTTTAAACCTAACATTTCCATACATTTCCAGGTTTCCAAAAATGTTCATAACACATAACACATGTCATTTCGTACAATTAAACCGAAAATGCATAGGCCCTTTTTAGGATGTTACAGTAAAAACAACGTTTCACTTCATCCAGCATGCAATCAGTCAATAATGCAACATAGAATAACATGAACATTGTTTTTTGTGTCTTATACAAGGATAAAAATGCTTTAATGTCAACCCGATATAAAATATGGATATTTTTGTAACATTTTTAAAATTTCAGATCAAAGACACTATAAATAATATTCAATCATTTCATAAAAACCTAAATATTAAAATAAACATTTAAAGCTTGCAAAACCTCTTTTGTACACCTGAGCATGAAGTAGGACCAAATTGCAAGGTTTTGAAAGTTCAGGTTCCATGTCATAACATGACCTTTTATACTTTGTGACATCGCCAAAATAGTGATTCATGTCACGATGTTGGACCACTTGACGTCGGGATATCAAAAACTGTCAATCGACATTGCGACGAGGGGTATTTCACATCGAGACGATGACCCAATTTTTTTATGAAATTTGTCCATTTGGTACCTATTTCATACCAAGCCAAACATTAAGCTTATTTAATGCATATATGCCCATCTAAACCTATATAAAACTAATTTTAAGGCATTCCCAAACATTCATTTATCATAACTCAATTCAAACAATTTTAATTACCAATGCAACATCTGAAAAATTTTGGCACCAAAACTTATCAAAACTACTTACTCAATTCAAATTTATTTGACATCCATATACCATTTCAAATCATCATATTTTTATAGCATTATGCATTAAACACACCATTAAATTCCATTCCAATAACTTAACACACAATTTCTCAATCAACCAACATTTATATATCATTAAGGTCCCTAAGTAATCATTTAACTTGTAACATTCAATCCTTCTCTTATTTCACATTCAATCAATTTCACCAATCTAACCATACTAATTGTTTTCCAAATTTTCCAATAATAAGATCCACATGCAATATAACATATTATGTAACACCCTATACCTGATCCAACCGCCAAACCCGAGCTATAAGGTATTACAATAGTTAATAACATTTATCATATTTAATTTCCAATTAAAAGCAAGTTATAACACCAACATTAGAAAAATCATTATACAAACAAAACTAAGCCTTAATTCAGCATAAAAAGATCTTAAACCAACTCGAAATCAAGTTCAGACTAATCTAAAACTTTTGCGGAAAGATAGGTAAAAAATGAAAATAGAGGTCACACGTGTAACACCCTGTAACATCTTGAATTAATGGGCCTTTGCATTTGTTGTGTGTTACGTATAATGTTCTAATTAGAGTGTTTAAGGGGTCTAGATTGGGCTCAGGGTTGGGCTGAGGCCTTAGTTAAAATCTTCTGCTTGGGCACTCTAGTGGAAAGCCAGTAGGATAGGGCTTAAAAGATATTAGCTGTGTTTTAAAACACAAAATGGGCTTGTGGCCCAGTGGCAAAATGGCTCCACTAAGAGGGAAGGAAGTTGGCGTCAATTGAGGTCCAAGGTTTGAGTCGCATTACCCATCTAATTTAATTAATTTTGGTGTCAAGGGAGAGCAAAGTTGGAGTCAGTTAGAATGCTTGAAATTAGGAAGAATAATTCATGAATAGTGTGGATAATATAAATGATAAAGTAACTGATAAAGGAAGGAAGAGGTGGTGTTATCTAGGCTTCTTCTGAAGGTGTGAATGGATTAAGATAGAGGAGAAAAGATAGGAATTATCTGCTGAGTGCAGTGTTGGCCGAGTTTCCATCTCTTGGAGGGGTACCAAAATTTCCCCTACTATTGGATTAGCTGTTAGTTATCAGGAAGGGCACTTTCGGGTTTTGATAGGTAAGGGCCAAAATTCTTTATAAATAGGGGGATATCTCACCAATTCCGGCATTTGAACCCTACTTTTTTCTTCATTCTTTGTGCCAAAATTCCCAGTCTCTCCCTCTGCAATTTCTGTCAACTTTCTTTCAAAAAGCCAAAAACTTTCTTAAGCTATCTTTCTCTTCTTTCTTCTAAAAGCCAAAATCTCTTATTTCACTTTCTTCTTCATTTTATTCCTCTTGTGCTGATTTCTCTATAAAGCCGAAATCTCTATAGTTTTTCTTTGATTGTCGAATCTCCTCTCAAGTGTTAGCCGAATTCTATGTGTTGAGGTAAGTGTCGACTCTTGCTTTTCCATTAGATTTCTTTCGATTTTTAGGAAACAAGGCTAGATGGCCACTTGGTTTGTTAAGGCTGTCGATTGAGGCTAATATTTCTCTCTTTTTGCGTTTTGGGTGGCATTCCGGGATTTAAAGGAAACCCGATCGTTTAGATCTAAAAGCCGAAAATCGCTAGTCTCTAATTTCGGGATTTCTAGGTAAGGATTTCAATTCTCCTTAAGATGATCAACCGTTTTCTCTTCATTAGGCATGCCTTAACCTAATGTTTCGTTACCGACCTCTCGAACAACACATTGGGCGATAGCATAATGTGTTGTGTTGACTACGGATAGCGTCGACGTAGAAAGTCTTGTTCTAACGATAATCAGGTGTGTAGATCTCTAACACACTAGTTAACTATAATCTATATGTGTTATAGGCTAAAAAGCCAGAAAGTGGCTGTGTGACAGTCGAATAAAACCCTAAAAGGGTTAGGCAAGGATGCCAGGTACGTAATCATAGAAATCTCTATGTGTATCGAAATATATGTAAGCCTATTTTCTTAAAGATGGTTGATGTTTTCTGTGTGTATGCATGGGGTGGGATTATGATAATGAAGGGGAAGTGCATGATAAGTCATTTGGTGATTGGTGGTTAAACCAAAAAAATCTAAAATTAGGTCACAATAGTGATCGGTGGCTGAGCCACATTATCTTATGAGGTCACATAGTGATCGGTGGCTATGCCACGTTTAATGATTCCTGAATAATAGGAATAGGCAGTACGGCTATCGTTATGGTGTGTAGCGGATGGAGGGTTGATTGTAAAAATCCCCAAGGTGTGGTGGTTGGTACGAGTTGGTGTGTAGAGGATGGAATTCTAGGTTGGGTTGGGCTTTGCATCATTTATTATTTATCATGTGATTATGATTGTTGCCTTTATGTATAGGCCAGGGCTTATAATGTATTTGTGGGCCTCAGGTCATTGTGTTTTGGGATTTACACACTAAGTCTTGGTAACTCACCCTTTCATTTTCCTCTACTCTTTCAGATGAGCAGTAGATCGTGGACATGGTAGCCGAGACGGACTCGAGGGGCCATCAAGTTTTACTTCTATAGATTATTTTCGGTATTCTTTAAGTTTTTTTATATTTTGGGAATATTTATATAAGAAGGCCCCATAGTTTACCTTCATCTAGTAGTTTTTAATATTTGCAACTTATGAAACCATGTCAAAGGTTTAAATATACGAAATAATAATAATACAAGGTTTTCTTTACAAAAGTCACTTGTTTATTCAAATTTTGTCTAATTAACTTATAATTTTCTAAAGCCAACTTAGTAAAAGTTTTCAATGTACAACCCGTAGATACCAGATCTGGTCGAAACTTATGGGCCAGGTTTGGGGTGTTACTGTATCCGTCACCGAAATAGGGTTACAGAGCATTACCAAAAACTTTTAACTTAAAAGATTCAATTACAATCATTTATACAACACATCATATTCCATTCAAACACATACATAACGTCCCTTTTTTGAGCCCTCGAGGCCTTAGAAACACTTTAGAAATGATTCGGGACTAAATCGAAAATATTTAGAACTTCATGGCAAAAGATAGAAAAATTTATACTACAAGGGTCACACGGCCGTGTCGCCTGATCGTGTGTCACACACGACTGGAACATACGCATGTGACAAACATGTCAGAATTTGATAATACAGGTTTCTCGGTTATGTTTCGTCAGACGATCACTGGGAATTTCTAGATGGTTATACTGCCAATGATAAATTTATGACAGGATGAAATCATGGCTGTTCAATTAAGTTCAGGTATAGTATCAAGTTCTAAAATGAGTTTTGATATGATTTCTGAGTCAGGATGAGTTATGATTGATTTTTATGGACTTCGATTGAAAAGGTGGAAGAAAGACTCGACTTGATGGCTTGTATCAGGTGAGAAATTTCGAGGACGAAATTGTAACAGTCCGGTTTATACCCTAGTCAGAATAGTGGTTTCGGGACCACGAATCCGAGTCCAAATAAAATTTTAATATTATTTTCTATGCCGTTGTTATGTGATTAAGCATGTGCTAAATTTCCGTAAGCTAATTTGTCTATCTGTGTGTTTAATTTAACAAAAGGATGAAATTGCAGTGAATGTGAAAGTTGCTTGCTATTTGTGAAAGTATCAATGTGTTGTGGCTTTGTAAAGTTGTGGCCTTAAATGGCAAATAGACCACTATTTAGATAGTGGATGGTAAATGGCCTATTATACCCTTGTTGTCAAATGATGCCAAATATCTTTTAAATGGCTAAAAAGGTAATTATTTTATTATCATAAAAATAAATGAAACAAATGATGTTTGTGTCATATGCCATTGATGATAGGTCAAGCTTTTTGATGATTTTTAGTGTTAAATGAAAGATATGAGCTAGATGAACATACTTTGTTCTTGAATTTTTGATAAATTTAGCTAAATAGGGCTAAATTAAAAAAATGATAAATTGAGGGACTAAATTTCAAATTTGATGAAAAATGTGGGCTTGTATGTGATGTATATGTATTCGGCCAAGTATGTATATGTGTGAATTTTGGGAATTTGATGTTTTGTGAAAAACGGACTAGATTGGTAAAATGTGCAAATGTAAGGGCTAAATTGTAAATAGCCCAAAATATGTGTGTATGGATTGAATTGAATGAAATAGTGAATAAAAGGGTTAAATCTGAATATGTTTAGATCAAGAACCGAAGAAAACGGATTTAGATCGCGGGAAAGCGAAAGTAAACGAGTAGCTATTTTCATTTCGATAAACCGATATCCGAGGTAAGTCATTATGCAAATAAACGTATTTGTATGAATTTGTAAATATTCATATGACTAATAATGATAATGAATGTTTATGAGATGTTGAGTATATGAATTATGAGATAAGGTTGATATAGCGACAATATCCGAGAAGTCCCGTTTGAACCTAGGAATAGATAGGATTAACTTTGTCATGACATAGGTATCTGTTCTGTTTTATCATGCAAGACTACGTCTGAGACATTGGCATTGATTTGAGATTTCGGGTAAGACAACGTCTGGGACGTTGGCATCGATTTGATCTTTACGTGTAAGATCTCGTCTGGGACGTAGGCATCGATATGAGTTTTACGTGTAAGACCATGTCTGGGACATCGGCATCGTATTAATTTGTGTAAGACCGTCTGGGACAGTGGCATCGAAATCGAGTGCATATAAGACCGCAAATGCGGGGCGTTGGCATTGTACAACTATTCCGAGCTTTCTGAGTATCCTAACTAGATTCCTAATGGTTCAACGGGCAAATCTGTGATATGAATTACAATTCTGAGCTAGGAACAAATACGGGATTATACATCCGTTTCAGGTACGTTGATATATATATATGCTTTGTATAAGCATGGAAGGTAAGTATGTATGAGCATTAATGCAAATGAACATTTGAGGTATATGTATGTTTGAGATATGAATAAATGAGATCTTTGGGATGTGTGGATTTGTAAGAAATGGCAAACCAAGTGAGCAAAGAGTTCATTTATGTGCTTGAATTAAGGATATGTTAATGACTTCAAGTTGCCATATTTATGAATGAATTATGTTAAGTTATTTGTATATTGACTTACTAAGCTTTTGGAAAGCTTACTCTGTGTGTGTGTTTATTCTGTTTTCTAGGTCGTCAAAGTTACTGAAGGCTCGGGACTGTCACGGATCGACATCACACTATTAAACTCTTTTTGGTACACTTTGAAATTGTATATGGCTAGATATGGCATATATAGGGTAGTCTTTGTATAATTTGTAAAGTGAACTTAGCCATGTGATTTGGCTAGATATGTTTTGATATATGCTTAAAGAAGTATGATATGTGAAGTTGTTTTGGTATAGTTAGTAGATATGGAAATGGTTTTGAAACGGTAAGTTTATAGATGAATGATGTTTGAGCATAATTGTGTTTTGGTCATGCAAATTGTTATGTTTGGAGTTGATTTTGAATGTATTAATGTGTGATTCTCCTTAGTTGTCAAATATGCATGATTTGGGATGACTATTTGGTATGTTTTAATGGTTATATGTGAATGAAATGGGATGATATATGTTGCTTATAGGTTTGACCTTTGTGGGTGGCATTTTGGCCTTGTAGATGGCCTATAATGTCACACGGTTGTGGCACACGGGCGTGCCCAAGACTGTGGGTGAATTGGAAGAATGTAGCCTAAAAATAACACGGCCTTGACACGGGCGTGTTTGGTGGCCATGGTGGGGACGTCAGTATAGGACCACGGACAAGCCAGACAGCCGTGTCTGGTGGCATTGGGGAACAAGTCAGTATATACACACGAAAGGACATACGGGGGTGTCTAGAAGCCGTGGAGGGCACACGGCCTCCTCCCACGGGCGTGTCTCCCCTGTAATTTAGAAAAGTTTAAAATTTTCATGAAATTTCATATGTTTTTTAGTTTAGTCCCGACTCGACTTCTAAGCATGATTAAGGTCTCGAGGACCCGTTTAAGGGACATTATGTCTGAGAATGATGGTTGAATGTATGATTTTGTCTGTGAATATTTCCGATTTGTCCGGTAACACTCCTAACCTTAATTCGACGACGGACACGGGATAGGGGTGTTACAAAAATTTTCGTAAGTGGGGAGAGATGTAACAGCCTGTAAGGCCCTAATTTATTTAATCTTGTTTTTGCAAATGCTATAATAAATGAGTATCTGCTTCAGTGGTTAAGTGTTCTGATTGTGTGTATGAGGTCTTGGGTTCAAGTTCCACTTCTGGAAATTTTGTTATTTTAGATCCTAGCCTTATCCTTGGCAGTTTGGCTTATGTTCTATTGCTAGTGAAATCATATCAGAATAATCCTACTAGTTCAAGTGGTAAAGTGTTAGCTTGCTTGAAGGTCTCATGTTTGAATCTCTGCGTGAGCTTGGATGATAATTTTTGCTCCAGTTGTCTTATAGAGGTTCGGTGGAATTGAAACTCTGTGGTTGTTGGTTGAGGGTCAAGGTGTGGGTAGTGGAGATTTAGTTGTTAGTGGGAAGTTAGTATATCTTATTTTAAATTTTTAATTTGAATTTGAATTTTTCTTTCTCTCTTGTCAAATTTTTCTACTGCTAGTTTCTCCTCTCCCTTCTTTTCCCTCTATGTTTTCTTTTTCTTTTTCTTTTTTGTCCTTCTTTATTTCAAATAAAGTGTTCTAATCGTTGGGGTTTGTTAATTTGATTGTTCTCGTTCATTTGGGTAATAGTAAGTTCGTTAGTTTGTTTCCTTTTTCCTTTTCTTTCCGCTTGATTTGGCATAATGGTGTGAAGTTAGGGAAGTTAAAGTTCTTTGAATTTATTGCGTATGAGCAAACGGCAAACAATGGTTTCTGCTCCAATGGTCTAAGTTGTGTGTGTGAATGGGTTCATTAGAGATAAGTGTGTGCGCGTTACTCAGTTTAGTATTGATTAATTCGTAAATTGACTTTTAAAATTTGTCGTTGGGATGTTGTTTCTCAGGTTTCGGAGGTCCCGGGATTGCTGCAGCGTAAGAAACGAATCAGGTGTGTAACAAAAATGCGAGAAAATGAGGTTCAACGAAAGTCGCAAAAGTGGCCTGTCGGCACTGCACGAGCATGTGCCCGGCCATGTGATAGGCCGTATGCGACGCACAGTTGTGTGACGGAAGTATGTGTGGCCGTGTGACTAGGCTAATTTTGGTGTGTGGGCTACACAGGCAGGGCCAACTTGGGTATGTGGGCCGTACGGGCATGTGGTCCCAAAATTCTAAAATTTTCCCTCGGGTTACACAAGTCGCTCCGAGCGACTGTGAGTCTTTTGTAGGGTCGGTAAGGGAAAATGAAACCCTAATGCATGAGATATGCTATTCTGATAGACTATTTTGAATAGTAAGAAAATCGATATGTACGATTTGACTGATTTGTATAAATATGTATGATATCTATATATAAGCATGCAGGACATCTTAATTTTGTTTATCTAATATTTGAATCGGTTAATGGGGTGAGATTTATTGATGTAGAGGAAGTATTATGTGAGGCGACATTTCGCTGATTTACTGGTAGCTTGGCTGCAAACTATTCTGATAAGTGTCGTATAGACACTATGTGGTGTGTAGGGATGGGTGGGTGTTTTATACCCCGTAGTGTTCGGATGGTCGGAGTTGGTGTGTAGAAGTTGGGGGTATGAATTGGCATATTTGTATGACTCTGTTATTATTTGATTCCGCTAAGGACTTATGTCCATATTTGGTCTGCTACATAAGAAATATGAGTTATGTGTATGTATGTCTCTGTTTAGTTACACACTAAGTTTTGAAAGCTCACATTTTTTTGTCTGTTCTGTTCAGGTAATCCTCAAACATAGGTGGGTCAGTGCGGTGAAGGCTCAGTGGTGACCACTAGTCTGGAAACTATTTTAAATAATGTAGAATTTATTTAAGTTTCTAGATTTTCTTTGAGAGTTTTGTAATTTTAGGACTCTCTGGATTGTTGGTTTTAAATTTTTGGATTTGGATACGTTTATGATTTTTATCCTACGACGTTTTACAAACCAAAGTTGTACATGAACAAATGTTTTTTGAAAGTACAAACTCAATTTTCACATATAATGACTTCCAAATTTGCACTGCAAATTTTTATTTTACTTAAGGAACGAGCAATTGATGATTTCATTAAAGATTATAACAGTATGTTTCTCCTAAAATGAGGACTCTCTTTTAGCTATAAACTGTATAAGGTTTTAGCATGGTAAGTTTAGTTTCAAAACCCTTCTTCGTAACATTTCCAGATTCAACCATAACGTCTGGACTGGGTTTAGGGTGCTACAACATAGCTATGTGGTACTATCACACAGTCCTGTCCCCAAACCATGTAACAAACTAATTTCGTGTAATCCAGGGTCACACGATGCCAGGCCGTGTAATAGACTCTAGCTGTGTGGATCAACCTGCACCTAAATTCAATAAAACACATGGTCGTACCTTGCACCCGTGTATGAAAAACAGCTGTGTGGCAGATTGTGTCAACAAACTGTGTGCACTTAAACAAGCCTTCTAAAGCAAGTAATCACACCTACGTTCACTTATCCCACAAGTCATGCAATACACCAACCATTTAACCTATTCAAATGCATCAAGAACCTGCGAAGATATACCAAATAACATCCATCCTAAGTGTTTAACCAATATGCCTAAAACATAAGTACCTATTTCATCAAAAAAAGGTATCATAACTACCAAATCATGCTTGTACCAACACAAGCTTAAATCAACCAAAACAACCATGTAATTTGCACCATTACTCTTAGTCCTTATTCCAAAATGGCATAAACCATAACCAAAATACTTATATACATCTTTTTCCATAACCTTATTTACATGCCACTTACAATCGGGCCAAAATGAGTAATGGCTACCAAAAGATTTGACGAATACTGTGATCTTCAAAGACAATCCAATCGACAGCTAGAATCCGACAATTTACAAAGAAGAAAATGAAACAATGTAAGGATACTTAAAGCTAAGTAAGTTTGTACAATTTAAACATAACATAGTTGTAATTTATTACCAAATGAAATGAACACACAATTTAGTATTTCTGGCCATGAATCATGATTCCTACCATGCCAAATGGTTAGCCATAAACATTGACTAGCATAAAAACATTTAGATAACATATTACAGCTGCCAATTCACATTCAAACAATGAATAACATTTTGTGCCATAATAATTCATTTCCTTTCAACTCATTAACTTATTCTGCAAGGAGAATTTTAGTAAATTAACTTTGGATACACAAGGAAATTATGCTTACACAAGCTGACAATTGGGACATTAACCATTACTCGATGCTGCTCACACAAGCTATCAAGAATCTGCAACAAATGCTATATTCTAGCCATCGGTACGGTATCTACCACCAATATATAGTACCTGATAAATATAACACAGGCATAGAGTACCTGATAACTGTAACACCGATTAGAGCAGCACAAGCTATCAAGAATCTGCAACAAATGCTATATTCTAGCCATTGGTACGGTATCTACCACCAGTATATAGTACCTGATAAATATAACACAGGCATAGAGTACCTGATAACTGTAACACTGATTCAAAGGACCTAATAACTTAAATCACCGACACATAGAGCCTGATAAACCCTAATGACATGTCATTTGTATCCTAATCATTCACTAAGCTCACACAGGCCTTAACTTATTTCCCATAATCTTTCCATCTTATAACATAACACTATATTCAACACGATCATTTGCATATCTTGTAATGTCATAATTCATTTCCAACACGAAAAATTGCTATACTTTACAATTCAGTCTATTGTTTCCACATCAATACTTACCTCAATAAACCATACCAACAATTATAAATTTATAAACATGCATAATTCAATTCAAATAGTTATTAAATAGAAATAACCTAATACGAACTTATCTAAACAAAACAACAATAAACATCACTCCGAGGACTACTCGACAATTTTTCATTTTCTGTAGTTATCGATCGATTTATTCATTTCTTGATCTATATAAAATAATTTATCTCAATTAACCAATTCAAACACCTTAAAATATCTAATTTCATGTATTTGACCCTATAATAACATTTTACCTTATTACCTTGAACTTTTATGTTTTATTCAATTTAGCCCCTAACATTGAAACTTACACATTTATCACAATTAAGCCTAAAACCCTTAGGCTGAATTTAACTTGTTCACTTACAACCATAATTAATGAAATTTTACAAGAATTTCATGCTAAGTTTGATCTTTTATCATTTTAGTCCCTAAACTTAACACTAACCAAATTCACTTTAAAAAATAGTCCTATTTAACAACCAAGCTTATAAACCTATCATTAACATCAAAAAACTTCAAATAAAAAAAATGTAAATTATTAAAATTTATGAAAATTTTGCAAATTAGTCCTTGGGTTAGCTAGACTAACTTACAAAGATCTCAAAAACATAAAAATTACTAAAAACAATCTTAGAAATAACTCACATGCAATGGTCAAATGTCTTTGTAGTTTTGAAGCTTTTCTTCATTAACAACGATGGCAACAATTCAGTGGAAGAAGAAGCTAAAAGATGATGTTTTTTTTTTCATATGTTTTGTCATATTTTTAATCTTTATTTAATTACTTAATTACCCTTTTATTAAAAATACATTATAACTATTATACAATGCACATAATCGTCCACTAGCTACTATCTCTTAGGGTCTAATTATCTTTTAAAACCCTTAATTCATATTTTAATATCCATTTAACACATATAACTATTAGCGATTAAAATTTTTAGCTTTTACGATTTAGACATTTTTCCTTAATTAGCGATCCAAACATTAAAATTTCCCCACCAAATTTTAATACAAAACTCTAATAACCTTGTAAATATTAAATAAATAATATTTACTGACTCACTGGTCGTAATTATGGTCCCAAAACTACAGTTTTTGACACCACTAAAAACAGGCTGTTACATATTACCAAGCTTACACACACTTATACATCCCTATGGACAAGTCCAAAATAAGACATTCAACAAGGTTCAAACCAAAATCAACCAACCAAGATAAAAACTTCTACCAACCCTATATACATGCCACATATTCGAACACAAAACGACTAAAATAGCTACCGAACTGATACTGGGATAGTGTGAGCTTCTCGTTAATCTGTATGACACAACAGAGTAAGCATTACAAATGTGTAGTAAGTTCACAGGTATTTAATGAACATCTTACCTCAAATGACAACTTAATTCGATAAGATACTAGCTTTACAAGTTTGCCTCAACATGCCAACCACATATCAATAAGGTGAGTATCAACATATCACATTTTATAATAAATCAAGCATATGACATTCACAATCACTTATAACCAACATTTATTCTATTCTATATCAATTTCATATCAATTTCTATCTATTATCAACAATACATCCAATTTCAGTATAATGCTATTCACTACTTCATTTCATTATTCAAATTCTAAATCAAATCACTAATTCATCACATTTCCATATTGGCCTTCTAAGCTCGTATAATAAATTCGCATGACCTTTTATAATTCACAAGTATTTGTATAATCAAATCATATTACCAACACAATTCCTATGTTATTTATTATACCCCTATTAACCTGACTCGAACTCGGACGGATACACGGATCCAACCAATCACACCAATTTGGCACCCAGTTCCTCATCGGACAATGCTAAAGTAAATAGTTTGCACTTAGTGCTCATCAATGTGTTTGGCACCCAGTGCCTCTTTGGTATAACCAAAGTAATTTGGCACCCAATGCCTCATCAGTATAACCGAAGTAATTTGGAACCCAATGCCTCATCAACACATAGTCGAAGTAATCCTGAACTCTTCCTATCCTATGGCATGCCAGTTATATCTGACTTTGACTAAATAAACAATAGCGTAGCAATTTACTCAATTTCATTTATAAGCTAAATTCTCAATTCAATGTTGCCATTTCATCAGCCAATTATCAATTTGTTGCATAACATTATAATTCATCTTCAAATAAAACCAATTTTGCAATTACTGTAATATCTGAGATTTAGGGGTTATGCATTTTCGCTTGAATGTACTTGATAGCATGATTGTGTGTGATTTGTATGTGTTTTGGGGGCTTCGGAAATCTTGGGGTGTAGGTAGGAGTTATAGAAAATATTTGATTTGAAGCATGGAAAGGGGAGCTAAGCAAGCTAGGCCTTAAGAAAAATTTGTGTGGGGGTTAGGACACAAATAACCCAGTGGCAAAGTGGCAGAAAGCGCCACTTAGGGCCTTGAGAAGTGACGCCACAAGCAGTGAAGGGGGCTTAGGTTCGAACAGCAAGGGGAGCATTTTTGGAGCTGCTTTTTACGTCAGGCAAGAGGGGAGTTGGACGGTACTGGGACACTAAATGGATGAGCATTTGGTTTAGTGAAATCCATTTAAAAATTTGGCTAAGAGAGGAGATAGGTGTTGACTCATTCAAATTCTTTTGAATGAGTGAAGAAGAGAAGATTTAGGAGAAAAACAAGGAGAAGCTAAAGTTTGAGTGTCAGCCGAAATTAAGAGAGGAGTAAGGAGGTGGGGTCCGTTCGGTTGGAGGAAGGCTTTGGTGCCAAAATTTTAATGCCATCAATGTGCCATTTGGTCACTTTCTTTTGCCGAAAATTAGTTCATTTTCTCATAAACTCTCACCCTTTTCTTTCATAATTGAACCACACCAAAATTTACCCTTTTCCTCACTTGTTAGACCTTGGCCGAATCATCCATAGACCATTAGGGTCATTTGCTTTTTCTTTCTTTTTCCTACTTGATTGATTGGTAAGCCGAATTTAGTTCTCTTCTCTTCTCTTTATTTTGCTTAGGCCAAACCTCTCTTCTATTTTATTTTCCCCATTGCCGCAACTCTCAAAGATCCCAAACATCTTTTCCCTTATTTTGTTCTCTTTTGTGGCGCAAGTGGAATCACCAACCCTTTTTATCTTTCTCCTCCATCCCATACTTCTCCATATCCAATTGCTCACCTATCATTAAGCTGAACCACACCATCATTCTTCTTCTTCTCACGATTTGTTCAAAAGCTGAGGAAACCTTTTTACTTTAGCCGATTTGATCATTGGGCATTAAAGCCGAACATCTTTCTCCTCTTGTCGACTTCTAGAGCCAGTGGACCAGTTGCGTTGTGGTCAATCTTTTCGGTAAGGATCTCTTTTAGGTTGATTTCCTGTTCTATTTTCTTTTTGGAATGCCGAAGATCTGAGACTCTAATCTCTTATTCTTTTTTGGCCAAAACCATGAAGGTGGATTTTCGGGATTTGGACGATTCAGGTAAGCAAGAGGTAGTATTCGACCAAGGGCCATTCTTATAGAATTTATTCATTAAAAACAGACTCTAACATGTTTTATATAGGGATTTCGACAAACTCCATAGGCAAGTGAGGGTTTTCGGGATTTAGACGAGCAAGGTAAAGGGTATAGATATTTGGCCAAAAGCCATATTATTTTTTATGTGATGATCGATTCTGACTATGGTCTTTTAGGGGGAGTTCGACAGTGGTAAAGAAGGAGTCTCGGGATTCTGATCCATTTCGGTAAGGGTGTTTAAGTTATGGTTTATGTTGTGTTTAGATCTTGTATATTAATTAATCGGGTTTTGATTAAGTGTTCCTCAATGGATGCGAGTACCAGTAGAGGAGTGAAAGGGGTAGTTCCTACCCCTAAATTCAAGGAACGCTTGGTTTCTGTTGTTCGTGATTGGCCACCGGGGTGTGGGCCAGCATCGGAAAGGGATAAGCAGTTCGTTGTTATCCCTGCTAGCGAGAGTGTCAGTATCGATAGTATAGTTCTCACTATTATCAAGTGTGTAGCCCTACACTAAATTCCTGATAGATTGATAGTATTAATGTTAGCATGTGTTAATAAGAAATATGTATGATTATGGCTATGGGTACCATTCAGTGGTACATGGTATTCAGGTACGTTATCCCTTAACACTGCGTATAAACATTTGATATGAGATATATGTGATATCGTTATGATTTGGGTAAGGTATGATGCATGACAATTGAAAAATATGTATGTTGCATGGGCATATGGTTGATAATGATAAAGGGGAAGTGTTCCGGTGGTTTTTACCATATTATCCGGTGACTTATGTCACATATTATGTATCCGGTGACTTATGTCACATATTATGAATCTGGTGACTCTGTCACATTATCTTGTGGCCATGCCACGATTATAAGGGCGATGCGCAGTTGACTGCAACGACTGCCTTCGAGGGTGTGTAGCGGATGGAGGGTCGATTATGGTGTGATTGGCAGGTACGGGTGGTGTGTAGAGGATGGATATCTAGGTAGGCTCGGGATTGCATTTCATTTTCTATGTAGATGTGATTTAATATGTCATGAATTGATATGCTCTGTTATGGGCTTATGGCCGAATATGTCTAAATGGGCTTTGCCGAAATGTTAAAATTTATGCTATGATCGATTGGGCTTTTAGTGAACTGTTACACATTGAGTCTGTTGACTCACCCTTCGTGGGATAACTTTTGCATGTGATACTTAGTGATGTGGATCGGGTCAGCGAGGACTGTGTGGTGGCCATGCTCAACTCAGCATTTCGGGTTTTCTTTTAATTAAACTTATCACGTTTTCTTTTATTATTTCAGGATTTATTTTGGGTTATGTTTTATTGTAATAAGGCCACTATTAGCTGTTTTATTTATGCGTTTTAAATTTTTATTCTGCTACGATCAACATCAAACAAACGATTAAATATTTTCGTAAAACAACTTAAATTGTTTTGACACCTAAACACCTATGGTTTCTAAATTAATAAGAAGCCCTAAATTCGGTTTTTCTTTTAGCTTATAATTTTTAAAACATGAAGATAACGTTTTAATGAGATACAAACTTAAATAACAATACGGTTTTCAACAGGATCATAATACAAATCTGTTTTCCTCGAAACCAACATATTTTTTGAAATGACAAACACGAGTTTTACTCAAGGGACATGCCAGATCCGGTCGGGGCTTGTGGGCTGGGTTTGAGGTGTTTCAACTTGGTATCAGAGCCTAGTTTTAAGCACTCGGCCTTGGGTTTTGAACTCATAACGTTTTCAAACTTTGAGCCAAAAGGGGTTTTTGAAAATTTTTGGGTTAAAATGGTTTTATGGAAGCATGGCACCTAAGTTCTCAGCCCAGGTCTGCCAGGTAAGTTCTTTTGTTGATAAATTGACATGAGTATGCTGATGTATGATGTTTTAGCTGATAGATTTAGGGACACTATACTATAGTGACATGGACCCTAGGTATATGTGTACTTCTACTGAAAAACCACTGACTAAGTCTCTATTGCATAAAACTCTAGTTAAACAAAAAGTGAAAGACTCTAATGCATAAAAATTTTGTAAAACAGATAAGACGTGGCATAGACATGAGTTCTAGGGGACGTGGATGCGGCAGAGGCAGAATGATAGTGTCGGAACCAGTTGGGTCTGGTCAGGGTTCCGAAAATGAAGCACCGCCACCGGCTGTAGGGGCAGAATTTCAGGAGCAGACAGGAGGAGATGACGCGGTATCGTAGGCTATGCTGCGAGTTTTAGAGCGAATGGCAGGAGCTAGTATGGGAAATGGGGCTTGGAAGTCAGTATCTGAGAGACTTAGGTCAAATGGAGCTGAGGTTTTTAGGGGAGTATCTGGGGTAGCTTCGAATGTAGTGGGGTATTGGCTAGAGGCAGTCCAGAGGATCATGGATGATCTGGATTGCACTGCTGAAGAGAAACTAAAAGGTGCTGTTTCGCTGCTTCGGGTTGAGGCCTACCAGTGGTGGCTCACTGTCAGAGAGGGTTCTCCTGCAGATCGAGTGGATTGGGGGTATTTTAAGACTAAGTTTAAGGGGAAATACGTCGGAGCTAGCTACATAGACTCCCAGAGAAAGGCGTTTCTAAATATAGTGTAAGGAATCAAGTCGGTAGCGGAGTATGAAGTGGAGTTTCTACGGTTAAGCCGGTACGCCAGGGGGATTGTGGCTACTGATTATGAGCGGTGTGTCAGATTCGAGGATGGACTGAGAGATGAGTTGCGAGTGTTGATTGCTCCGCAGCGGGAAAGACACTTTGCAGTCTTAGTGGATAAGGCTCGGATAGCTGAAGAAGTTAAGTGAACTGAAAGACAGAACCAGTATAGAGGTCAGAATAGGAATAAGAGGAACTATGGGTCTTCAGGGTCATCCGGAAATTTTCAAAAGAGACCTAGAGTTGATGGGCCGCGAAGTCAGCAGATTATTGTGGGAGGACAGTACCGTACTTGTAACCAATGTGGAAAGATGCACCCAGGGGAATGTTGGAAAAAGACAGGGGGATGTTTTAAATGTGGATCCAAGGATCACATGATTAGGGACTATCCAGTGGATACAGATAGGAACCGACCAGCAAGTCAGGGTTTTAATCAGGCTGGTAGAGGTGGACAGTAGCCGTCGAGGGGTCGTGGTACGAATGGCAAAGGTAATGGTTCTGGTAGAGGTCGCGGAACACCGCATGCAGGAGGTGGTAACACGAGGCAGACAAATGGCCCGTATATGCGGTTCGTCGGAGGGAAGATGGTGACGCACCTGATGTCATAACGGGTACGTTTCTTATTTCTGGGTTACCCTTTATTGCTTTGATAGATATAGGGTTAACTCATTCATACATTGCTAGTGAAGTATCCGGAACTTTGCATGTGAACTCTGAGACTGTACCTAGGAAGATAACTGTACTTAGTCCTTTAGGGCAATCAGTAGTGGTAGACAAACTCTTTAAGGAAGTGCCTTTAGAGGTTCAGGGGACACAGCTTCCGGCTGACTTAATGGAATTGCCATTCGGGGAATTTGACCTAATTTTAGGCATGGATTGGCTAGTGAAGTGCCGTGCGAATGTGGATTGTACTGCTAAGCGCGTGTCATTGAGAACTCTTGACGATAGTTAGGTTATGGTCATGGGCGAGAGACGGAATTACTTGTCGAATATAGTATCTGCTCTTAAGGCAGAAAAGATGGTAAGGAAGGGATGTGTAGCTTTTCTGATGGTGGTTAGTGCCTTGGAGGCTAAGGAAGCGGCTGTAGAAGGGGTCAGGACGGTAAATGAATTTGTGGATGTCTTTCCGGAAGAACTTCCAGGGTTGCCTCCGGATCGGAGGTGGAATTTGGGATTGATTTGTTCACAAGTGCGCGCAATATCTATCGCTCCGTCATGAATGGCACCAAAGGAGTTGGTTGAGCTTAAGGCTCAGATTCAAGAGTTGCTTGATCGTGGGTTTATCCGACCCAGTGTGTCTCTATGGGGAGCACCGGTCCTATTCGTGAAGAAGAAGGACGGGACTATGCGTATGTGCATAAATTACTGACAGCTGAATAAGCTGACCATCAAGAACAAGTATCCTTTGCCGAGGATAGATGACTTGTTCGATCAGCTTAAGAGGGCCGCGGTATTTTCAAAGATAGATCTAAGGTCAGGGTATCATCAGCTTAAAGTGAAGGAAGCAGATACCCATAAGACAGCTTTCCGGACAAAATACGGGCATTATGAGTTCTTAGTAATGCCGTTCGAATTGACGAATGCCCCAGCTGCGTTCATAGATATGATGAATTGGGTTTTCCAACCCTACTTGGATCAATTCGTCGTTGTGTTTATAGACGACATCCTAGTGTATTCTAAGTCTGAGGAAGAACATGATGAGCATCTCCGGGTAGTATTGCAAGTGTTAAGGGAAAAGAAGCTATATGCCAAGTTCAACAAGTGTGAATTTTGGCTGAGGGAAGTTGCGTTCTTAGGGCATGTGGTCTCTGCAGAAGGGATAAGAGTAGACCCTCAGAAGATTGAGGCAGTGTTAGACTGGAAACCACCTAAGTCTGTGGCTGAGGTTCACAATTTCTTGGGGTTAGCAGGCTACTACAGAAGATTTGTCGAAGGGTTCTCATCAATAGTGGCACCTCTGACAAAATTGTTGAGAAAGGAGGTACCTGTCGGATGGGCAGATAAACAGCAGGAGAGCTTTGAGAGGCTTAAGAGGGTTTTGACAGAAGCTCCGGTTTTAATTCAGCCTGAGGCAGGAAAGGATTTGGTGTATTGTGATGCTTCACACATAGGATTGGGATGTGTTCTAATGAAAGATGGGAAGGTGGTCGCTTATGCGTCTCGGCAATTAAGGCCACATGAGGTTAATTATCCAACGTATGACTTGGAGTTGGTAGCGGTAGTCTTTGCTCTTAAGGTGTGGAGGCATTATTTATATGGAGAAAAGTCGGTAATTTACATAGATCACAAGAGTCTAAAGTATTTGCTGACTCAGAAGAAGCTGAATTTGAGACAGCGAAGGTGGGTGGAGTTGTTAAAAGACTACGATTGTTCCATAGAGTATCACCCGGGTAAGGCAAATGTAGTGGCAGATGCCCTAAGTCGGAAAGTAGTGTCGGATCTGAGGGTGATGTTTGCACATCTTATTCTTTATGATGACAGAATCTTGTCAGCAGAGTTGCAAATAAAGCCGACATGGTTGAGTCAGGTGAAAGAGAGTCAGTTGGCAGATGATGATTTAAGTGCTAAGCTACGGCAAGTGCATAATGGGGAGTTGGAAAACTATAGTGTGAACAGTGATGAAGTGCTGTGTTTTCAGGGCAAGGTTTGTATGCCGAAGGATGAGGAATTAAGGCAGAGAATTTTTCAGAAAGTGCATAGTAGCCCTTATGCTATGCACCCGGGAGGAAGTAAGATGTACAGGGATCTACGGGATCAGTTTTGGTGGCCTGGTCTTAAGCGGGAAGTTACAGAATTTGTAGGGAAGTGCTTAACGTGTCAGCAAGTCAAGGCGGAACACCAAGTACCGTCAGGGTTGCTTCAGCCGATAAAGATTCCGCAATGGAAGTGGGAGAGAATTAGTATGGACTTCGTTAGTGGGCTTCCCCTTACGCCTACTAAGATGGACTCGGTATGGGTGATAGCGGATCAGTTGACAAAGTCTGCACATTTCATACCAGTGTGGGTTGATTATTCTCTGCAGAGGTTAGCGAAATTGTATGTGGCAGAAATTGTGAGGCTGCACGGAGTGCGGTGTCAATTATTTCAGATAGGGATTCGAGGTTTACGTCTCGATTTTGGAAAGCATTACATCAGGCTTTGGGCACCAGATTAGACTTCAGTACGGCATTTCATCCACAGTCGGACGGCCAATCTGAGCGGGTAATTCAAGTGTTAGAGGATATGCTAAGGGGTTGCGTGATAGACTTCAGAGGGAGCTGGGAGGAGTTCTTGCCTTTGGCAGAGTTTGCGTACATCAACAGCTATCAAGCAAGTATTCGGATGGCACCGTACGAAGTGCTGTATGGACGGAAGTGTCACACTCCTACGTGTTGGACAGAATTGGAGGAACGTCATGTTTTGGGTCTGGAGATTGTGGCAGAATCCGAATAAAAATTTGGGCACGGTTGAAGGAGGCATCTGACAGGCAAAAGTCGTATGCGGATCTCAAACGGAGGGAAATGGAGTTTGCTGTGGGAGATCAGGTGTTTTTAAAAGTTTCGCCGTGGAAGAAAGTGATGAGATTTGGTTGCAAGGGAAAGTTAAGTCCCAGGTTTATAGGATCTTATCGGGTTTTGAAGTGGGCTGGACCTGTGGCATATCAGTTAGAGTTGCCTTCAGAATTGAAGCAGATGCACGATGTGTTTCATGTTTCGATGCTACGTCATTACCAGTCGGATCCATCCCATGTAGTGCCAGTTGAGGTGGTGGAGCTAAGACCATATTTGTCCTACGAGGAAGAGCCGATTCAGATTCTGGAACGGGATGTGAAGGTGTTACGGAGGAAATCAGTTCCTCTCGTCAAAGTGTAATGGCGTAACCATGGATCGGAAGAAGCTCCGTGGGAGCCGGAGGAGGCAATGCGGTAGTAATACCCTCACCTATTTCAGCCAGGTAATTTCGAGGTCGAAATTATTTTAAGGGGGTAGAACTGTAATATTCGGGATTTAGGGGTTATGCATTTTCGCTTGAATGTACTTGGTAGCATGATTGTGTGTGATTTGTATGTGTTTTGGGGGCTTTGGGAATCTTGGGGTGTAGGTAGGAGTTATAGAAAATATTTGATTTGAAGCATGGAAAGGGGAGCTAAGCAAGCTAGGCCTTAAGAAAATTTGTGTGGGGGTTAGGACACAAGTAACCCAGTGGTAAAGTGGCAGAAGGCGCCACTTAGGGCCTTGAGAAGTGACGCCACAAGTAGTGAAGGGGGCTTAGGTTCGAGCAGCAAGGGGAGCATTTTTGGAGTTGCTTTTTGCGTCAGGCAAGAGGGGAGTTGGACGGTACTGGGACACTAAATGGATGAGCATTTGGTTTAGTCAAATCCATTTGAAAATTCGGCTAAGAGAGGAGATAGGTGTTGACTCATTCAAATTCTTTTGAATGAGTGAAGAAGAGAATATTTAGGAGAAAAACAAGAAGGAGCTAAAGTTTGAGTGTCAGCCGAAATTAAGAGAGGAGTAAGGAGGTGGGGTACATTCGGTTGGAGGAAGGCTTTGGTGCCGAAATTTTAATGCCATCAATGTGCCATTCGGTCACTCTCTTTTGCCGAAAATTAGTTCATTTTCTCATAAACTCTCACCCTTTTCTTTCATAATCGAACCACACCAAAATTTACCCTTTTCCTCACTTGTTAGACCTTGGCCGAATCATCCATAGACCATTAGGGTCATTTGCTTTTTCTTTCTTTTTCCTACTTGATTGATTGGTAAGCCAAATTTAGTTCTCTTCTCTTCTCTTTATTTTGCTTAGGCCGAACCTCTCTTCTATTTTATTTTCCCCATTGCCGCAACTCTCAAAGATCCCAAACATCTTTTCCCTTATTTTGTTCTCTTTTGTGCCGCAAGTGGAATCACTAACCCTTTTTCATCTTTCTCCTCCATCCCATACTTCTCCATATCCGATTACTCACCTATCATTAAGCCGAACCACACCATCATTCTTTTTCTTCTCACGATTTGTTCAAAAGCCGAGGAAACCTTTTTACTTTAACCGATTTGATCATTGGGCATTAAAGCCGAACATCTTTCTCCTCTTGTCGACTTCTAGAGCCAGTGGACCAATTGCGTTGTGGTCAATCTTTTCGGTAAGGATCTCTTTTAGGTTGATTTCCTGTTCTATTTTCTTTTTGGAATGCCGAAGTTCTAAGACTCTAATCTCTTATTCTCTTTTGGCCGAAACCATGAAGGTGGATTTTCGGGATTTGGACGATTCAGGTAAGCAAGGGGCAGTATTCGGCGAAGGGCCATTCTTATAGAATTTATTCATTAAAAACCGACTCTAACATGTGTTATATAGGGATTTCGACAAACTCCATAGGCAAGTGACGATTTTCAGGATTTAGACGAGCAAGGTAAAGGGTATAGATATTCGGCCAAAGGCCATATTATTTTTTTATGTGATGATCGATTCTGAGTATGGTCTTTTAGGAGGAGTTCGACAGTGGTAAAGAAGGAGTCTTGGGATTCTGATCCATTTCAGTAAGGGTGTTTAAGTTATGGATTGTGTTGTGTTTAGATCTTGTATATTAATTAATCGGGTTTTGATTAAATGTTCCTCAATGGATGCGAGTACCAGTGGAGGAGTGAAAGGGGTAGTTCCTACCCCTAAATTCAAGGAACGCTTGGTTTCTGCTGTTCGTGTTTGGCCACCGGGGTGTGGGCCAGCATCGGAAAGGGATAAGCAGTTCATTGTTATCCCTGCTAGCAAGAGTGTCAGTATCGATAGTATAGTTGTCACTGTTATCATGTGTGTAGCCCTACACTAAATTCCCGATAGATTGATAGTATTAATGTTAGCATGTGTTAATAAGAAATATGTATGATTATGGCTACGGGTACCATTCAGTAGTACATGGTATTCAGGTACGTTATCCCTTAACACTGTGTATAAACATTTGATATGAGATATATGTGATATCGTTATGATTTGGGGTAAGGTATGATGCATGACAATTGAAAAAAATGTATGTTGCATGGGCATATGGGTGATAATGATAAAGGGGAAGTGTTCCGGTGGTTTTTACCACATTATCCGGTGACTTATGTCACATATTATGTATCCGGTGACTTATGTCATATATTATGAATCTGGTGACTCTGTCACATTATCTGGTGGCCATGCCACGATTATAAGGGCGATGTGCAGTTGACTGCAGCGACTGCCTTTGAGGGTGTGTAGCGGATGGAGGGTCGATTTAGTAATCCCTATGGTGTGATTGGCAGGTACGGGTGGTTTGTAGAGGATGGATATCTAGGTGGGCTCGGGATTGCATTTCATTTTCTATGTACATGTGATTTAATACATCATGAACTGATATGCTCTGTTATGGGCTTATGGCCGAATATGTCTAAATGGGCTTTGCCGAAATGTTAAAATTTATGCTATGATCGATTGGGCTTTTAGTGAACTGTTACACATTGAGTCTGTTGACTCACCCTTCGTGGGATAACTTTTGCATGTGATACTTAGTGATGTGGATCGGGTCAGCGAGGACTGTGTGGTGGCCATGCTCAACTCAGCATTTCGGGTTTTCTTTAAATTAAACTTATCATGTTTTCTTTTATTATTTCAGGATTTATTTTGGGTTATGTTTTATTGTAATAAGGCCACTATTAGCTGTTTTATTTATGCGTTTTAAATTTTTATTCTGCTACGATCAACATCAAACAAACGATTAAATATTTTCGTAAAACAACTTAAATTGTTTTGACACCTAAACACCTATGGTTTCTAAATTAATAAGAAGCCCTAAATTCGGTTTTTCTTTTAGCTTATAATTTTTAAAACATGAAGATAACGTTTTAATGAGATACAAACTTAAATAACAACACGGTTTTCAACAGGATCATAATACAAATCTGTTTTCCTCAAAACCAACATATTTTCTGAAATGACAAACACGAGTTTTACTTAAGGGACATGCCAGATCCGGTCAGGGCTTGTGGGCCGGGTTTGGGGTGTTTCAATTACAACAATATACAATATTTCCAAATCTATTCAATTTAGTCCTCTATCTCAAAGATTAAACATAGACATATCAATTTGATTCAATTCAACTAATCAAACTCAGATTGGAATTCATTATATTCAAGTTATTAATCACTTTGTTATTTCTTTATGGTTTAGTCCATATCTCACCTTTTTGTACCAAATCATAAACAATCCAAATTTCAATTAAACATATTTACAATTATAATTTTAAATACATAACAATTTAACACAAACATATCGTATGAACTTACTTGGTCAAGTCAACAAATAAACAACTCTCTATGGACTAATCAACATTTTTTTTCATTTCCTCGAGCTTCTTCAATTTGTCAAATTCCTTATATATACAATTATTCAATTTATTTTATCAATTTCAACTCTATTGTTTCATCCTATTATAAACATGTATCAGTTCTATTTCATTTTTTGAATGCTCTCCAAAATTTTGCATTTTCTTCTATTTAGTCCTTAAAATCAAAATATTTATAACTTTCAACTTTCTACAGTGCACTACTATCCATAATTATAGAAATTTCACACCAATTTTGAAATATTTACACTTTAGTCCTAATGTTCAAAACTAACAACTTTCGCTTTACAAACTAGACCTTTTTCATATCTAGGCTTTAAATGTAACCATTTAACACCAAAAGCTTCAAGATTCAAAAATGGAAATATTTATAAACTCTAACAGTTTTTAAAACAGATATAGAAGTTAGCTAAATCGAGTTACAACGATCTCAAAAACATAAAATTTACGAAAAATAGACTTAAATACATACCAATTTGAAGGACCAAAAGTTGATACACATGAAACCTTATTTTTCCTCTTTTAGCTACGGGTGGAGAAGAAGAAAAGATGAACATTAGCTTTTTTTTTCCTTTTATTTTAACATATGTACTTTAATAATTAATTAATCCTAGTTTATTTAATTAACCAAAATTTAGTCACTTTAATAATAGTTAACATGGTGGTGGATGCTAGCTATCATCCACCACCATTTTTCAAACAATGAAGGGTCTACTTGCTCATCTAGTCCTTCGGCTAATTAAAAATATATAGCAATTTAACTTTTACAACTTTTACGATTTAGTCCTTATACCTTAATTAGTCACTAAGTCGATAAAAGTACCTATTCAAAATTTAATTCACTAATACAATAATAACCCTGTAAATATTTAATAAAATTATTTACAGGCTTAGTTTTTGAAAATGAGGTCCCAATACCTAATTTTCCAATACTACTGATTGTAGGGTCAATACAATTGTACTTTAACTAAGTATCCAATTAACAAATTTATCAGAACAAAGTTCAATATAATATTATGACTAAATCGTAAATATTAATTAGTAACATCTACGGGCTCGGTCTTTGGAGAACGGGGTTCCAAAACCATCGTTTCCAATATCATTGGCTTTTGGGTCGTTACCAACCTCGATCCAATTCGACAGTCTTGGATGGTTCGAAAGTAACATGGAAAATCATGACATCTTTTTTCAAAAATATAGGCTTGTGGAAATAAAAAAGTATAGCAGTCCACATAATCATGTTGTAGAAGGTGCACCATGCAATCAGCCAATATTTCTATGTGACTTGACAATAGTCTTCGTATTTGCCAATAACGTAACTTTGACTCCTCTTTTCTAGGTGTAAGTCAAGATCATCCGAGGCTAGACCTCGACATCATAGATGACATAATTTTACCTATGGTGAAAGTGAGTCCTAGGATTCTCATGTCGGTAATGATTGTCAATATTTGTAGTCAGTACGATTACATGCCATCGTACTACAAGGCATGGGTCGAAAAAAAAAAGGCTATGGAGAAGTTGCATCACGGATGGAACAGGTACTGGATTACTAACCGATATACAAAAAAAAACCAGTGTACAATCGCGACCATTTGGTCCCTAAAAGAAAAAAATTCCATTGATTCTCTTGGATCTTCGACCAATGTAGGTGACAACTCTCGAAAAGAGTTATATTTCATGCTTTTAGATGTAATTTTTTTGTACGTAGGTACATTTAGTTGCATTTTAGGACATTTCATTAGTATTTTTCTTGTTTTAGCATTACATTAGGAGCTTGGACAATACTTAAATGTTAGTTATTTTTAATTGCTTGTGGAAGGGTTGTGTGTGGTGGTGGATTGATAAGTGCAGGATGAGGAATAAGAAGTAAAGGAGTGAAGGTTTGTCGAGGCAAAGAGTTGGACAGTTTGTCACCACGAATCTCAAAAAGATGTCCAATTAGCAGTTAAAGCATTTCTGTCTTAGGCCCAGTTGAACTTGTACTAGATATATCTACTTGAAAGGGAGGGAAGAAAATCATGGACTGTTGGATTTACCCTAGGGAAAACGATTAGAAAAGCCAATTGAGGAAAACCTAAAAGGGGCAAAAAAACAAAGGGAAGATCCTTAAGCAGAAAAATATGGGGTAGCTGCTGAGTGGAGTCAAGAAGAGGAAGATGAAGGTAGTCCCTCTCCGCCACCATAAGACACTACATCATTGGGCTGTGGGCTGGATAAGCGAAAGCTATCTTTTTGGCGTTCTTTCGTATTTCTAGATTACTCTTCATAAATTGATTTGATGAAAATGATGTTGAATGATATTTTAAATTAGAATTTTATTTGCCAATCTAGGAGCTAAATCTCATAAGGTTGGGATTTCTTGATGAAACGCTTATTTTCTTTAACGACTGAAGCCTAAATCTACTTTAATCACTATTTCATTCAATGGTTCTTTATGAAATTACATGTTTGCAATCCCTAGACATAGAATGTACAACATGTTCATTAAATTAATCTAATTTTGATAAGGTTAGGTTAATGAGATTGAAATTGAATGATGTGAGCAAGTGTTAGATCGAATACTTGTAGTAGTCGCTAGACATAGAGCAACGTTCATTAATAACTCTTCAAAAGAGTTATATTTGGACTTGGAAATTAAAGATTGAAAGGGGACTAAAAATCAAGTGGTTGATCACTTGTCAAGATTAGAATCTGGAAATTAGAGATGGAAATGAAAAACTTATTAAAGAGGACTTTCAAGATGAGCAACTATTAGTTGCCATGGGATTACCTTTGTATGCCGGTATAATGAACTTTTTAGTAAGTGGTGTGATGCCACCTGATTTCAATAGTCAAAGAAGACAAAAATTCCTTCATGATGCCAAGCATTATTATTGGGATGAACCCTTCATATATAAGAATTGTGCTGATCAGATAATTAAAAAGTGCGTCCCTAATGAAGAAAGACATAGCATTCTGCAGCATTGTCATTTAGCTCCTTACGGAGGACACTTTGGAGGAATGAGAATTGCTGCCAAGGTACTTCAGTCAAGATTTTATTGGTCGAGTCTGTTCAAGGATGATCAACAATTTTATTAGTCGTGTGACCATTTTCAAAGGACAGTAAATCCGTCTAGGAGACACAAAATGCCGCTGTAAAATATTCTAGATATTGAGTTGTTTAATGTATGGGGAATAAACTTTATGGGTCTATTTCCACCGTCAGTGGGCAACCTATACATACTGTTAGCAGTGGACTATGTCTCTAAGCGGGTCAAAGCTGTTGCGCTTCCTACTAATGATGCAAAATTAGTAATGAAATTCTTGCATAAGAACATTTTCACAAGATTCGGTACGCCTAGAGCCATTATTAGAGATGAAGGATCTCATTTTGATTGTAAGCTAGTGGCTAATTCCTTACATCGGTATTGGGTGAAACACAAGATTGCCACGGCATACCATCCCTAAACAAATGGACAAGTTGAGGTCTCTAATAGAGAAATCAAGAAGATTCTAGAAAAAGCGGTGAACCCAACTTGTAAGGATTGGTCGTCTAGACTGGATGAAGCTTTGTGGGCCTATCTTATTTAATTTAAAACACCATTTTGGATGTCACCTTTTAGGCTTGTTTATAGAAGGCCACGTTACCTACTTGTTGAGCTCGAGCACAAGGCATTTTGGGCTATTGAAAAACTGAACATGGATTGGGTCGTTACTAGCCATAAAAGGTTGTTAGAGCTGAATGAAATGGAAGAGTTCATGGCACATGCATCTGAAATTACTAAACTGTACAAGGAGAAGACCAAGCATTAGCATGATAACAGAATAATGCTAAGGCAATTTGAACCAGGGCAACAAGTGTTGTTGTTCATGTAACACCCCTAACCCGTATCCATCGCCAAAATAGGGTTACAATTCATAATCATTTCTCAAATACAAACAAAAGTCATTCAAATTCGGTCATATAGTCCCCAGCATGAGCCCTCGAGGCCCATAACAAACATTAAAACAATTCGGGACTAAATTGAGACCTCAAGGAAATTTTGGAAAAACATTGAAAATTTTCAAAGTGCTTAAACGTACGGATTCAAAAACTTGAGAAGCTACCGGAATCAATTGGGGAATAGTTGGGGTGGAGGTTGTTGAGCAGCTAGATTCGTTCGGACAAACTCAAAAAACCACTTATTCATCATTTGGAAGAAGGTTTACTTGGCCTCTCTTCCTCGACCCTCAGATACGAGTCTCAAACTATGCGGCACTACTCCATGAACGGAGGCTAGCTCATTACTTTCTACATCGTCGGAGTTTGCTCAATTCGAATCCATTACTATATGAAAACATGATTTAAAACTGTCAGGAGATATCACATTATCACTGTAACAGTTCGGTTTAGACCTTAGTTGGAATAGTAGTTTCGAGACAACAAATCCGAGTTAGAAAAATATTTTAATGTTATTTTCTATACATGCAGTATGTGATTAAGCTTATGTGAAAGTTTCGTAAATTAATTTATCCATTTGTGTGTTTAATTTGATAAAAGGATTAAATTGTAGAAAATGCAAAAGTGCCTTGATAAATTTTAAAGTGTTTTAATGCTATGTTCTTTTAATATGAAGGCCTCAAAATGGAATTAGGCCATTGTATTAAGTGATGGACGATAATAGGCATAAAATATAATGCTTTCATATTAAACTATAAAGGATAGTATGGTAATTTAGTAAATTGATTTTAAAAAAATAAAACAAATCATAAAAATGGCTTTCATGCATCTATATTGCCGAATGTGAAAGAAAAAAAATAAAGAAAAGAAGAACAACTAGGTTCAGCCATTGAAGAGCTTGATTAAGGTATGAATTTTGATCGGTTTTTGATAAATTCTACGTTTTTGTAATCGTTGCTTCAAGTACTACAAAACCCATGTCTTAATTTTGGATTTTGATGATGATTTTGAAATGTGCCATTGATGTTAGTTGATGAAATATGAAATATAAGTGTTAGATTAACATGTTTTGTCTTTGGATTTTTGGTGAATTTGAGTAATTTGGACTAATTTGTGAAAATAATATTTTGAGGGACTAAAATGTGAAATAAATGAAATATATGGACTTGTATGATCATGATGAAAATTCAGCTAAGGATGGGTACAAGGAAATTTTGTGTATTTTGTGATTTTGTGAAATAGGGACTTAAATGTCAAAATGTAAAATTGTCAGGGCTAATTTATAAATTGCCCTAAATGTGTGTTTTTGGATTGAATTGAATGATTTGGTAAATAAAAGGGTTAAATTTAAATATGTATAGTTCAAGAACCAAAGAAAACGAACTTAGATCGAGGAAATTCGAAAGTGATCAAGTAGTTGAATCCGTTCGTTAAGTCCGAATACGAAGTAAGTCTATATACAAATAAATGTATTTAAGTTGAATTATTCATGTTCATTTGATATTGAATTGTGATGAATGGCTTTGGATATACACGTGTGAAATCCGAGTAAGTATCGACAATGTGTCAAGGTCCGAAAAGTCCCATACGAACCTTAGGAATAGATAGGATTCATATGTCATGACATAGAGATTTCGATATGTGATATCATGTAAGACCACGTCTGGGACGTTGGCATTGATTTGAGATTTATGTGTAAGACCATATCTGGGACATTGGCATCGTATTTGATTCATGTAAGACCCTGTGTGTGATAGTGGCATTGATATTTGATTACATGTAAGGCCACGTCTGGGACGTTGGCATTGTATGAGTATATCTAGTTATCCGAGTATCCTATTTGATTCCGAATCGTTCAACGGGCAATTCTGGGAAATGAAAGACTATGTGAAATGTGTAATTGATTCAAGTACGTTGGAAATGAATACTATGTTTGAATATGAAAGGTGAGTATATGTAAATTTGCTCAATTGAGATATGTGCATAGTCTTGTTGAGACTAAATGTGATATATGTATGAATGAGCTACGATCAAATGAGATACTTAGAGATATGAATTGTTGGTAAGCAATGACTAAACAATTGAGCCAAAGAAGAGTTATGAATTTACAATGGAGATATATTAATGATCTTGTATTTGATATTATTATGAATGTTTATATGTTAAGTTTATATGTATATGGCATACTAAGCTTTTGAAAGCTTACTTTGTGTGTGTTTGTATTGTTTTTGCAACACCCCAAACCCGGCCTAGATGTTACGACTGGATCTAGCATGTCACATAGAAGGGTTGTTTAAAAACTCAAGCGTTCTTTAAAAAGTTCACATTCTTTCTAAAACCCCAAGCTTTGTTGTTTGTGAAAAACCAGATTTGTTTTTTATGGTTTTCTTGTGAAAATGTTACTATTATTACCATTAAAATTATTCCCAAAAACTTGTTTAATACATAAATCAATTTCAGTAGTCTACGAAAATGTGATATTTTTGAAAACAATTATTTTTGTTTAAGGAAAACTACGTATTCGTAAATCTAGCAGTTATAAAGGAAAACTTAAAAGAAATTATACCAATGGCCTTATTACAAAAATATTAACCCAGAATTGAAAAAAAATAAAGAGAGCAAAATTGAAAATTTACTAAGTTCCGAGAAATTATTCCCAATGTATGGACATCACAGAGTCCTCCGCAGCTCCCAAATTCGCTATCACTGGGGATCACCTGCAAGGTTAAAACAATGAGGTGAGTTACAAGAACTCAGTGTGTAATCCCGATTCCAGTTGCAGTCATAGTTTCAGTCTGGGCCTAAGCCCCATATAGTATCAGTTTGGGCCCATGGCCCCAAAGTCTTGGTAATGCAAACAGAATATGCAGCCCCAACCTAATAGTCCATCCGCTACAATCCACCCGTACTAGCCCTACACTCTATGTGGGGACCAAGTCAACCCACCCAACCCTACACTCCAATAATGTAGTCGAGCTGCCAGTATAAACGCATCAAATCTGCCAGTATCAATTTATGTGGCTGAGCCACCAGAAGTAGTATTGCAGTAGAGCTGCCAGTAACAATATTTGTGGCAAAGCCACAAGTAACAGTACACTTCCTCCGTTAATATAACCCAACCCCATGCATCATGTCATGGCATAATAATTTCGTGTACGCAATAACGTATCATCATGGCAAATTAATCAAAGTATACACAAACAAACCATATCTGCCCCTAAGGGTATAACAGTAATTTTACCCATCGAGGGTATTTCAGTAATTTACCTACCAAGTGTATTTCAGTAATTTACCCATTAAGGTTATTTTAGTAATTTTGCATTTAACGGCCTTTTTGAAGGCCTACTGTCGCCTCGAGCGACACGGGACCCTTTCTGGGTCTCTACGGAGCTATTGGGCCCATACGCTCGTGTGGCCCAAAACGCGAGGTTTCGGTTCCAAATATGTAGATTTTTCATTTGGATCTATCCTTTGCTAGTTTTCCAACAAATTGGCCTAAATGGGCTAGATAGCCCAATGGGCCCATTTGGCCCATTTCGGGCCCGTTAGGCCGGTTACAGCCTCGGTATCGCGAGAGTGTTCGTGACACTCTTATCGACTTAACATCACGATTGGTCTCTCGATTTACCACTGCGAGCGTTCGCACGCTCGTGTGGTCATAGATGTCGATTTTCTGACTTTTCGACTTTTGGGCCGATTTGCAAAGCATCCTATGCAATCACTCAGAGGGGTGTGAAATTACACTCCTGATACGAGTTTACGATACTCGGCACTTCTCAAACACCTGAGATTACTATAACTAACGATTAGTTCATAATCCACACTACTCCCCGAGATTGAGTTTGATAACGAACCACCATACTCACCACCTCGACGGCAACTCCTTGTTATGCTAGCATGCTTGACTACTCCCTTTGATTACGAAGTTGGGTCCCTAAGCAAAGATCATAAGTCAATGCCGTTGTTCCCAGTTCACAAAGGCAAGGTTATTCGGCCTTAAAAACTCAGCAAGATGAGGTAACTTCCATCTCTAATCGGTTAAGGATACACTTACTAACGTGCCACAGAATCGATAGTTGCACAACCAGGATTTCGGCTTCTACACAAAAGAAGAGTGAACGAGTACTCAAAATGGAGAAGGACTCAGATTCGGCCTTGATAAAAAAAGCACCAAGGTAAGAGGTTCGGCTTTAAGGAAAAGCTAAGAGAAGAAAAAGATGGAATACAATATTACCTTGTGCTCAGAACGATGCCGAATAGCCAAGGTAGATTCGGTAGAAAATAGTTGTAACGCCCCAATCCCGGTCAAAATGCTACGACCGAATCTGGCATGTCACAGGAAGGAAAATCTTGGAAAACCGAGTTAAAATCATGGGTTGAGAAGAATTTTGCATATTAATACACCTTTGGTGAAAAACATTTGCTTTACTTAAGCCGTAGCCCATTTCAGGTTTTGAAATTTGAAGTCGAATTTTAAATAAAACTTATTGAACGATCAATTAAAACAATGTTGCGTCTTAGGTTGACAAATTTGAGTTGCTTTGTTACTGAAACCTGATCTAAATTAGCTGTATTACAAATCTTAAATTCAAAGTTCTTGGTTTTGAAAAAAAAAACACCCGCTTCGAAAATTCATTAGGCATGCCATGACATCTGAATTTAATAACAAAACTGAATTAACGTTTAGATAGCCTTATTACAATACTCCAAAAAATTCCACATTAAAATAGTAATAATCCAAAATAAATATTAAAGATAGAATTACTTAAAACATTATGCATGGCCACCTCGAGTCCACCTCGGCTCCATATCCGCGATCTAAGGATTACCTGCAAAATTAAACGGAGAGGGTAAGTCACCGAGACTCAGTGTGTAATTCCCCGTCCAAAGAGTTTTGGGCTCTCACACAAGTCATATATTAAGTATGTATGTAATGCAACCCAACCAACCTATTATCCATCCTCCATATCTCCGGAATCTACCTAAAATCTGTGGCACCTAGCCACTGGTGATACCTAACCACTGGTGACAAAAGTCACAAATAATAGTATGTGGGGCCACCCACTTGTGGTACCAAACTACTGGTGACAAAAGTCACAAATAATAGTATGTGGGGCCAACCCACTTGTGATACCAAACCACTGGTGACAAAAGTCACAAATAATCATATGTGGGGCCAACCCATTTATGGTACCTAACCACTGGTGACAATCCCTAATATCCATACGTGGGGCCAACCCACTATGGTACCAAACCACTGGGACGAGTCATAGAAATAATATATATGTGGTACCTAACCACTGGTGGTTCCAAACCAATGAGACTTGGTCACAAAATATAGTATGTGGGGCCAACCCACTTGTGGTACCAAACCACTGGTGACAGTCTAAAAGAGATCATGTTCCTCCCTCCTCACATCATACCCCAATTTCATGTTCATGCTTAACAATATGGTATGATCATGCTTTCAATGTATAACAGACAATCATTTCATTCAACATACATTTGTTGATAATAGAGCATAGTAGAACTTACCCGGAGTCCTCGATCTTACCCACAGGGGTAACATAGTAATCCAAACCATCACTTCGGCTTTTGGCCAAACATAGTTAATAACATAAATAAAATACGAGGTGTGTGAGAGTTACACACCTGATAACACGTAACACAACACTCTCTATGTCGGCACTATCACTAACAGACACAACTGCTATCTGTCTACTACTCTGCTCAGAAGCCGGCCCACAACTCGATGGCCAATCTCGGACTGCTGACACCGCTCGCTTTTTAAACTTAGGGGCTGGGACTACAGGTCCAACCCCTCCTATCGCTTGGCTAACATTTGAGTCCATGAACAAACCTTGGTCACTAGACCGGATTAAAGCAGTGAAATCGAAGAAAAGAGAATAATACTCAAGACTAAGGGTCTTTACCTAGATCAACAAATCTCGGAGATTAAGAAGGTTTGAATCCGGCACCGTTCGAGTACTTCAATTGACTAGAATCGATTGTCCCTCTAAACACTCCAAACGCGGACCAAAAGCTGGAAGAACGCGAAGACAAAGCCCCCTACAATTGGCCAAGAGTTTAAAGAATATGCCTACAACCTTCGGCACTCAAACATTTGAACAGAAAAGAAAACACTTACCCCCCAAACACTAGAGAGACCGATTGAAAATTGAAGAGAATAGGTAACAGTCAATCCACTGCAACAAGAGCCGAAAGAATACGTATGTCAGAGGGTTTTGGCTAACCAACAAATAACAATCCAATAAGAGGTTTCGTCTTCCTTCTTAAAGAAGTCAATAGAAGAAAGTGAGTAGATGATTAGAGAGGTTCGATTAAACCAAGAAGAATTTACCGAATGCCAAAAATGTTCTGCTCTAGAAAAAAGATGGAGAAGAAAGGTGCTATCTACCCAGAGGTATTCGGCTAAGGTGTTCAAAAGGAAATGAGAAGAGAATAATAGAGTTTCGGCAATTGATAAGGCTTCAGAGGGTGTCGGCTTTGAGGTTAATGGCAAAGAAAATAAAACAAAAGTGACAAATGAAAGGCAATGTAGGTTTTGGCCAAGCACAAAAGAAGAAGAAATTGAGAAGAGGATTGGAAGATGTTTCGGCTTAATGAAAGAGAAGGGAATGCAAAACAAAATGGTATGAGAGTATTTTGGTTTTGATATTTGAGAGAAAAGCCAAATTCACCAAGTGGTATGGGTGTTTTGATTTTGACAAGAAGACTTAAACAAAGAAATGCCCTCGGTTTCTCTAGCTAGCCGAAATTTTCAACACTCCCAATGCTATCACCAACATTCGGCCACCCCCTCACACATTTCAAAATTTGACTAACACGCCCCCTCTCCCAC
This sequence comes from Gossypium bickii, assembly GCA_025503065.1. Lineage (NCBI taxonomy): Eukaryota > Viridiplantae > Streptophyta > Magnoliopsida > Malvales > Malvaceae > Gossypium > Gossypium bickii. The sequence continues at coordinate 91,348,489 of CP106711.1, forward strand.
AAACACTATGCCGTCCCCTCAATCTCTCCTTGACTCCCTCTCCTCCACTCGTTCAAACCAATTTGAATCATTCAAACTCCTTAAATCCCTCTCCACCATTCCTTTGAAATATTTGACAAAGTCCTCCCTCTCTCCTCCAGAGTCCAAGCAGAATGCAACCCTCCTCCTCCTTTGTCGTCAAAAGAAATCCCAAAAAAGGCGATTCACGCAGCTCGAACCTGCTCCCTAACAGCTCACCTGAGGCGTCACTCCCCTGCCTCCTAAGTAGCTTCTCCTTGCCACTTTACTAAAGCACTTCTTGTGTCAAAACATGCAACCGATCACCCTTAAATCCTATCCCATTCAGCTCTCCCCCAAAGTGCCTAAAAAGCAAATTTTCCATAAGGCTCCGACTTACCCCTAAGTCATTCCTAGACCCTAAAGTACCCTAATCTAACATGACAAACATAGCATTCACACACAAACACATAAAATGCAAAGGCCCTAATTCAGGATGTTACAGTTCTACCCCCTTAAAATAATTTTGGCCTCGAAATTACCTGGTTAAAAGAGATGAGGGTATTGCTACTGCATAACATCCTCTGGCTCCCATGTGGCTTCTTCTGATCCATGGTTCTGCCACAACGCTTTCACCAAAGGAACTGATTTCTTACATAATACTTTGACATCACGATTCGAGATCTACACTGGTTCTTCTTCAAAAGATAAGTCTGGGCTTACTTCAATCTCTTCCATAGGTACCACATGAGATGGATCCGAACGATAGCGTCTTAGCATCGAAACATGGAACACATCATGGATCTGACTTAACTCTGAAGGTAGCTCGAGCTGATAAGCTACTGGTCCCACACGTTTCAACACTCGATAAGGCCCGATAAATGTGGGGCTTAGCTTACCCTTCCGACCAAACCTTAGCACTTTCTTCCACGGCGACACCTTTAAGAAAACCTCGTCACCCACTGCAAATTCTATGTCCTTACGCTTTAAATCGGCATAGGACTTTTGTCTATCCGAAGCTTCCTTCAATCGAGTTCAAATTAGCTTAACCTTATCTTCCGTTTCAGCAACCAACTTTGGACCCAACAACTGACGCTCGCCCAACTCTGTCCAACACGTAGGTGTACGACACTTCTGACCATACAACGCTTAATACGGCGCCATCTGAATACTCGACCGGTAGCTATGGTTATACGCGAATTCTGCCAATGGAAGAAATTCTACCCAACTACCTCTGAAGTCTATGACACAGCCTCTCAACATATCTTCTAAGATCTGGATCACCCTCTCTGACTGTCCGTCGGACTGTGGATGAAATGAAACACTGTACTAAAATCTAACTTTGTACCCAACGCTTGATGCAACGCCCTCCAAAACCTCGATGCAAATCTAGGGTCTCTGTCGGAAATGATCGACACTGGCACCCCATGCAACCTTACAACCTCTGCTATATATAATTTAGCCAACTTCTGAAGAGAGTAGTCCACACGCATCGGTATGAAGTGAAGTGAGACTTAAATCAAGCGGTCAACTACCACTCAAACTGAATCCTTCTTAGTAGGCGTAAGGGGTAGCCCACTAACAAAATCCATCGTGATCCTCTCCCATTTCCACTGTGGAATCTTGATCGGTTGCAACAACCCTGAAGGATACTGATGTTCAGCTTTGACCTACTGACACGTCAAGCACTTACCCACAAATTCAGTTACTTCTCGCTTTAGACCCGGCCACAAAAATTGTTCCCGCAAGTCCCGGTACATCTTACTTCCTCCAGGATGCATAGCGTATGGGCTATAATGCGCTTCCTGAAGAATCTTCCGCCTCAGATCCACATCTTTCAACATGTAAACCCTCCCACGAAAACATAACACTCCATCGCTGCTCAAACTGTAATCCCCTATTCCATCATCCCGTACTTGCAGAAGTCGAGCACTAAAGACATCATCTAATAACTATTTCTCCCTAACCTGACTTACCCATGTCAGCTTCACTTGTAATTCCGCTAATAAACTCCCGTCGTCGAATAAACTAAGGTGGGCAAACATTGCTCTCAAGTCAGATATTACCTTACGGGTCAACGCGTCTGCCACAGTGTTAGCTTTACCCGGGTGGTACTCAATCGAGCAGTCGTAATCCTTCAATAGTTTGATCCACCTCCGCTGTCTTAAATTCAACTCCTTTTGGGTAAGGAGATATTTCAAGCTCTTGTGATCCGTATAGATGATGGACTTCTCCCCATACAAGTAGTGCCTCCAGATCTTCAGGATGAAAATCACTGCAGCTAGCTCCAGGTCATGCGTTGGATAATTCACTTCGTGAGGTCTCAATTGTCGAGAAGCATACGCTACCACTTTCCCTTCTTGCATCAGCACACATCCTAACCCCATGTGTGACGCATCACAGTAGACGGTAAACTCTCTTCCCGCCTCTGGCTGAATTAACATTGGCGCCTCTGTTAAAATCTTCTTCAACTTCTCAAAACTTTTCTGCTATTTATCTGACCAAACGAATGGTACACCTTTCCACAATAACTTAGTTGAGGGTGCCCCAACCAAAGAGAACCCTTCCACGAACCTTCTGTAATACCCAGCCAACCCAAGAAAACTTCGAATTTCTGCCACAGACTTAGGTGGTTTCCAATCCAACACAGCCTCAATTTTCCAAGGGTCAACCCTAATCCCTTCAGCTGACACCACATGACCCAAAAAGGTAACTTCCCTTAGCCAGAACTCATACTTACTGAACTTAGCGAACAACTGCTTCTCCCTCAGAATTTACAAAACCACTTGAAGATGTGAATCATGCTCCTCCTCAGACTTCGAATAAACCAGGATATCATCGATAAACACCACGACGAATTGATTTAGATAGGGTTGGAAAACTCGGTTCATCATGTCCATAAACGCTGCTGGTACATTGGTCAACCCGAATGGCATCACCAGGAATTCGTAGTGACCATAGCGAGTACGAAACGCCGTCTTTTGGATGTCTGCCTCCTTGACCTTAAGCTGATGATAGCCCGATCTCAAATCTATCTTTGAGAAGACTGCTGTTCCCTTAAGTTGATCGAACAAGTCTTCCATCCTTGGCAACGGGTACTTATTTTTTATCGTCAACTTATTCAACTGACGGTAGTCAATGCACATACGCATTGATCCGTCCTTCTTCTTAACGAAAAGCATCGGTGCTCCCCAAGGCGATACACTCGGTCGGATAAAACCCTGATCTAACAGTTCCTGAATCTGCACTTTCAGCTCCACTAACTCCTTCGGTGCCATTTTATATGGGGCAATAGACACTGGCGCTGTTCCCGGTAGAAGATCAATACTAAACTCCACTTCGCGATCCGGAGGTAATCCCGGAAGCTCTTCTGGGAAAACATCAGAAAATTCCTTTACTGTTTGCACATCCCCCACAGCTGATTCTTTTGCCTCCAAAGCACAAACATGAACGATAAATGCCTTACATCCTTTTCTTACCATTCTTTCGGCCTTCAAAGTGGTTACTACATTAGATAGGTAATTCCTTCTCTCACCTATCACCGACACTTCTTCACCTTTAACAATTCTTAACACCATGCGCTTGGCTGCACAGTCCAAATTTGCTTGATACTTCACTAACCAATCCATACCTAAGATCAAATCGAACTCCCCGAATGGCAGTTCCATCAGATCAGCCGAAAAAACTACCCCTTGAACTTCTAGAGGTACATCCCTATACAGTTTATTCACCACTATCGAGTATCCTAGAGGGCTAATTACAGTCATCTCCCTAGAAGAAATCTTAAAGTCTAGATTCAAAGTTCCCGATATAGTACTAGCAACATAAGAGTATGTTGAACCAATATTAATCAAAGCAGTATATGGCAACCCATAAATAAGGAACGTATCAGTTATGACGCCCGGTGCTTCTCCCTCCTCTCTGCGCCTAGCTGCATAGACCAATCCAGGCTGCCTAGCCTCTGTGTTCCCAGTACCTCGGCCCGGTGTTCCACACCCCCGACCAAAGCCATTTCCTCCTCTGGTCGAGCCACGACCTCTTTGCGGTTGCTATCCTTCTCTTCTGAACGGTGCACGTCTTTGACCCTCTGATTGTGCCCTGACTGGCCTCCGTGGGCAATCCCTTATCCGATGATCCAAAGATCCACATTCAAAACATCCTCTATTACCTGCCCAACACTCTTCGGAGTGAAATTTCCCGCATCGAGTACACTGAGGTGGCCATTGATCAGCAACAGGCTTCGTAGCTTGACTCGGCCCACCTAATCTAGACCTTTTCTGGAAACCCCCAGTAGACCCTGATGGCCCAAAACTCCTTTTGTTCCTACTCCTGTCCTGGTTCTGCTTTTCAAACCTCTTCACCTCCTCGGCTATCTTAACCGTCTCAACCAACACGGCAAACTCCCTTTCCTGTTGTGGGGCTATTAATACTCGCAACTCATCTCTCAGGCCATCCTCAAATCAGACACAGCGCTCATGATCCATTGCAATAATACCACGGGTATAGCGGCTTAGACGTAAAAATTCCGCTTCACATTCCACCACTGACTTACTTCCCTGAACCAAATTAAGGAATGCCTTCCGCTGAGCATCCACATAGCTCGACCCGATGTATTTTCCTTGAAATGTTGACTTAAAGAACACCCTTCACTTTCTCTTCTGCGGTACGGTCGAGGTCATCCATTATACGCTCCACCGCTTCTAACCAGTATTCGGCTACGTTAAGGGGCACACCAGAAACACCCCTAAACATCTCGGCTCCGTTAGCTCTAAGTCGTTCTGACACAGATTTCTGAGCTACAGACCTTACACTCGCTCCAGCTACTCTCTCCAAAACCCGTAACATTGCCTGAGACACGGCATCATCTCCCCCAGTTTGGTCCTGATATTTAGCCTCCGCAACTGGCGGCACTGGCACTTCATCCTCTGGCCAATGTCCTGATTCCGAGGGTTCAGACCCGACACCTCGGCTCTACCATGACCTCGCATGCCACGACCACGTCCTCTAGTACTCATAACTAACGTTCTGATTTAATCTGATTAACAATTTTTTGAATTAGTTTCTTCCACTGTTTATTACAAAACTGTCTTATGAGTATAAATTTTTCAGAGTAGTTTCTTTCGTGAACACGTACATTCCTACAGGCTTCAATCTCTATGGTAAGATTTTCTACTACTTGCAATCATGTCACAATACAATTACATCATATAATCAATACCACCACATCATACGATTGATAGTTAGAAGACTTACCGTCGCGGATCAGTGCCAGAGACTCAGGTGCCACGCTTCCCGAAGAACATTTTATTGAAACCATTTTCCAAACTATCTATTGAAAATATTTTGGGCCTCATACTCACAGCCGAGCTTTTGAACTTGGCTCTGATACCACAATTGTAACGCCTCAAACCTGGTCAAAACGCTACGACCGAATCTGGCATGTCACAGAAAGGAAAATCTTTGAAAATCGAGTTAAAATCATGGGTTGAGAAGAATTTTGCATATTAATACGCCTTTGGTGAAAAACATTTGCTTTACTTAAGCCGTAGCCTATTTCAGGTTTTGAAATCTGAAGTCGAAATTTAAATAAAACTTATTGAACGATCAATTAAAACAATATTGCGTCTTAGGTTGACAAATTTGAGTTACTATGTTACTGAAACCCGATCTAAATTAGCCATATTACAAATCTTAAATTCAAAGTTCTTGGTTTTGAAAAAAAAACCCACTTCGAAAATTCTTTAGGCATGCCATGACATCTAAATTTAATAACAAAACCAAATTAACGTTTAGATAGCTTTCTTACAATACTCTAAAAAAATCCACATTAAAATAGTAATAATCCAAAATAAATATTAAAGATAGAATTACGTAAAACATTATGCATGGCCACCTCGAGTCCACCTCGGCTCCACATCCGCGGTCTAAGGATTACCTGCAAAATTAAATGGAGGGGTAAGTCACCGAGACTCAGTGTGTAATTCCCTGTCCAAAGAGTTTTGGGCTCTCACACAAGTCATATATTAAGTATGTATGTAATGCAACCCAACCAACCTATTATCCATCCTCCATATCTCCAGAATCTACCCAATATCTGTGGCACCTAGCCACTGGTGGTACCTAACCAATGGTGGTTCCAAACCACTGGTGACAAAAGTCATAAATAATAGTATGTGGGGCCAACCCACTTGTGGTACCAAACCACTGGTGACAAAAGTCACAAATAATAGTATGTGGGGCCAACCCACTTGTGGTACCAAACCACTGGTGACAAAAGTCAAAAATAATCATATGTGGGGCAAACCCATACCTAACCACTGGTGACAATCCCTCATATCCATACATCGGGCCAACCCACTGTGGTACCAAACCACTGGGACGAGTCACAGAAATAATATATATGTGGTACCTAACCACTGGTGGTTCCAAACCACTGAGACTTGGTCACAAAATATAGTATGTGGGGCCAACCCACTTGTGTTACCAAACCACTAGTGACAGTCTAAAAGAGATCATGTTCCTCCCTCCTCACATCATACCCCAATTTCATATTCATGCTTAACAATATGGTATGATCATGCTTTCAATGTATAACAGACAATCATTTCATTCAACATACATTTGTTGATAACAGAGCATAGTAGAACTTACCTGGAGTCCTCGATCTTACCCACAGGGGTAACATAGTAATCCAAACCATCATTTCAGCTTTTGGCCAAACATAGTTAATAACATAAATAAAATACGAGGTGTGTGAGAGTTACACACCTGATAACACGTAACACAACACTCTCTATGTCGGTACTATCGCTAATAGACACAACTGCTATCTGTCTACTACTCTGCTCAGAAGCCGGCACACAGCCCGATGGCCAATCTCGGACTGTTGACACCGCTCGCTTCTTAAACTTAGGGGCTGGGAGTACAGGTCCAACCCCTCCTATCGCTTGGCTGACATTTGAGTCCATGAACAAACCTTGGTCACTAGACCAGATTAAAGCAGTGAAATCGAACAAAAGAGAATAATACTCAAGACTAAGGGTCCTTACCTAGATCAACAAATCCCGGAGATTAAGAAGGTTTGAATCCTGCACCGCTCGAGTACTTGAATTGACTAGAACAGATTGTCCCTTTAAACACTCCAAACGCAGACCAAATGCTGGAAGAACGCGAAGACAAATCCCCCTACAATCGGCCAAGAGTTTAAAGAATATGCCCACAACCTTCGACACTCAAACATTTGAACCGAAAAGAGAACACTTACCCTCCAAACACTAGAGAGACCGATTGGAAATGGAAGAGAATAGGTAACAGTCAATCCACTGCAACAAGAGTCGAAAGAATACGTATGTCAGAGGGTTTCGGCTAACCAAAAAATAACAATCGAAAGAGAGGTTTAGTCTTCATTCTTAAAAAAGTCAAGAGAAGAAAGTGAGTAGATGATTAGAGAGATTCGGCTAAACCAAAATGAACTTACCGAATACCAAAAATGTTCTGCTCTAGAAAAGAGATGGAGAAGAAAGGTGATATCTACCCAGTGGTATTCGGCTAAGGTGTTCAAAAGAAAATGAGAAGAGAATAACAGAGTTTCAGCAATTGATGAGGCTTCAGAAGGTGTCGGCTTTGAGGTTGATGGCAAAGAATATAAAACAAAAGTGACAAATGAAAGGCAATGCAGGTTTTGGCCAAGCACAAAAGAAGAAGAAATTGAGCAGAGGATTGAGAGAAGTTTCGGCTTAATGAAAGAGAAGGGAATGCAAAACAAAATGGTATGAGAGTATTTTGGTTTTGGTATTTGAGAGAAAAGCCAAATGGATCAAGTGGTATGGGTGTTTCGATCTTGACAAGAAGACTTAAACAAAGAAATGCCCTCGGTTTCTCTAGCTAGCCAAAATTTTCAACACTTTCAATGCTATCACCAACATTCGGCCACCCCCTAACACCTTTCAAAATTTGGCTAACACTCCCCCTCTTCCACAAACACTATGCCGTCCCCTCAATCTCTCCTTGACTCCCTCTCCTCCACTCATTCAAACCAATTTGAATCATTCAAACTCCTTAAATCCCTCTCCACCATTCCTTTGAAATATTTGACCAAGCCCTACCTCTCTCCTCCAGAGTCCAAGCTGATTGCAACCCTCCCCCTCCTTGGCATCAAAAGAAATCCCAAAAAATAGGATTCATGCAGCTCGAACCTGCTCAGTGCCAGCTCACCTGAGGTGTCACTCCTCTGCCTCCTAAGTGGCGCCTCCTTGCCACTTTACTGAAGTACTTCTTGTGTCAAAACATACAACCAATCACCCTTAAATCCTATCTCATTCAGCTCTCCACCAAAGTGCCAAAAAAGCAAATTTTCTATATGGCTCCGGCTTACCCCTAAGTCATTCCTAGACCCTAAAGTACCCTAAACTAACATGACAAACATAGCATTCACACACAAACACATAAAATGCAAAGGCCCTAATTCAAGATGTTACAATAGTCCCTCACGCTTTAGGCTACTAGAGAAGCACCGATTTGAATTGGGGAAAAACAGAGGTTCAATTAGTGGAGAAAAAGGAGAAAAGCAAAGAAGAAGAAGAAGAAGCAGAAGAAGAGAGGTTCAGCTATTGACAAAAGAGCCGAGAAATTGATTCCAAAATGGGATAAAAGAGGAGGTTCAGCTTTTGAAGAATTAGAGAAAGAGATGAGAGAAAAGAATGTGTGAAGGCGACGGTAAGGAGATTTTCGGCAAAGTCTCAAAGAGAAAAAAAACAAGAAGATGAACAGTGCTCAAAACAAAGAAAAGAAAAATGACCAAAAGAAGAACCCGGAAGCACTTGAGTACAGAATGCCAAAAATGAAAAAACTTTTGCCCAGAAAGCCTAAGGAAAAAAATCGGCACCAAAGCCACACTAGCCGAAAATGCCAAAACCCACTCCCCTAGTCGTTTTTCCTCTTCCCCCAACACCCCATATTCGGCCAATCACTACCTCTCACTCTCAACTCCCCCATTCACTCCTTGATTTGCTCCCACGTTCACTCTCCATCACCTATTCAAATAATTTGACCAAGTCTTCAACCACCAAGGCAGAGTTCCAGCTGAACTCTACTTCTTCCACCTGCTCAGCGCAAAATAAAAGCCACAGTTTGCAGCCTGAGAGACTCGAACTCCCTACCTCCAAGTTCCCTTAGTGACGCCACACCACAATGCCATATGCCTCCTTTTGTCGTAAAACATGCACCACAAAAGGTAAGCCTATAGCAAAGGTTTAATTCCCTTTTAAAAGAAAATAATTTCTAAACAAAAAGCAAGTACCAAGACTAGAACCTTGGATCCCTTGCTTCCCTGTGGCGTCACTCCCTTGCTCCCTAAGTGGTGCCACCTTGCCACCATACCATAACTCTTTTTGTTAGCAAATCACCAACAATTTCCCTTAAGCCTTGCTTCCATCAGCTCTACCCGTAAAAGGCCAAAAATGAAAATTCTTCCTATGGCCTAATAGGCCCAAATTTAGGGTGTTACAGTTTTATAGATTGTTAAAGCTACGAAAAGGCTCAGAGATCGTCAAGGATCATCACCATACTATCAATCACTATTTTGGTACCTTTTGAAAGTGTATATATTAAATTATGGCATGTATAGTCTAGTGAGTTTTTTATTATGTTTTGAAAAGTGTATAATTAGCCATGTGATATGACTAGATATTGAATATGATGTAAATGAGTAGTTCCTGCTATATGATGCATAGTTTGGTATGGTTGGATGGATAATGGTTGGCTAATGAAATGGCCAAATATATAATAAGTTTGATGATTGCAAAGTTAGTATATTATAGATGAAAAGATGTCAAATTGAATTGGTATGTTTGTGGTTGAATTTTGGCTTAGAAATTATTTGTGTTTCGGTTCAGTTAAATGGTACATAAGTTGTGATTCTTGATATGCTTTTAAATGAATAGTAAAGATGATCGTTTTGGTATGTTTTGGTTGCTTTTGATGCAAGGAATGGTGCTCAATTGTGCTTGTAGGTATAATCTAAAGTGTGAGTGGCAAATCGGCCTTGCAAGTGGCCTTTATTTGCCCACATGGTTGAGCACTCAGGCATGTGGCTCAACCGTGTCCCTCGTGGTTACATTTCAACACAAGTTAGTTTCAACCATGGGCGGGACACGCGGGTGTGTGACTGGCTGTGTGGTGCAAGTCAGTGTCGACCACGGGTGAGGCACACGGGCGTGTCTCAGGCCGTGCGGACAAGTCAGTTTGTATGCCCTGTTTTGCCACGGCTTAGACACACGGGCGTGTCTCAGGCTGTGTGAGGTACACGGCCTACCCACACGGGTGTGTGACCTCTGAAACACCCCAAACCCGGCCCACAAGCCCCGACCGGATCTGACATGTTCCTTAAGAAAACATAGCTCAAATTTTTGTTCCATCCTTTTTATAAAAGAAGTCGATTTTAAAACAGTTTTGTAGTTTTAACAAGTTTGAAACCAAGTTGCCATTCAAGTTTGTGTTTCGTTAAAAACGTTCCCTTCATACTCCAAAAATTATGAGATTTTCCGAATTTTTAGAGTTCATTAAGTTGAAAACCGTTAATTTGGTTAAGTGATAAAACATTGATGTTGTTTGAGAAAATGATTTAGTTACTTGTTTGATGATTATTGTATGGAAATAAAATTTAAAACGCAAAATTAAACAGTTAAGTAATGGCCTTATTACATATTAAAAACCGAAATAAATCCCGAAAGAAAATATACTAAAGAAAACATAAAGTTCAACCATACGAAAACCCGAAATTTGCTTAGCATGGCCACCACATAATCCCTGCCGACCCAGTCCACTGCACTATGCATCACCTGCAAAATGTTAGCCCACGAAGGGTGAGTCAACAGACTCAATGTGCAACTACCACATAGATTCCCAACCATTTATAACCTTTATTACGAACATTCTGGGCAAAGCCCATACGAAATCATTCTCGGGCTATAGGCCCATATCATAGCATAATAGATCACATATATATATAAGAATGATACAACCCGAACCCACCTAGTTATCCAACCTCTACACACCACCCGTACCTGCCAGTCACACCAATGGGGATTACTAAATCGACCCTCCATCCGCTTACACACCTCTCGGCGATCATTGCGAGTCAATCGCTCATCACCCTTAATACGTGGCATAGCCACCGGATAATGTGACAACGTTACCGAATCATAATATTGTGACTTGAGTCACCAAATAATATGGTAAAACCACCGGAACACTTCCCCTTTTCATAAAAACCCTCGTGCCCATGCAACATACTAGTTATGCATGTATCATACTTACTACTTATTTCATGCCACAACGTAACTACTCATGCTCATCATACAAGTTTCGCCTTTTGTTTAAAAAGTCAATTGCGCACCTGCATAAACCCATATGAGTAATCAATTTCCCCAAAACTAACAGCAAGAAGATAACCCTTCTATTTATGAACATAAACCGAAACTCGCTTGAGCTATTCGGTACCACTTACCAATCACCTATGGAAAATTGACCCCTTCGATCTTGGGTATAACCTTCTATCGTGACCCACACTTATAAACACGATTTAATACTTCGAAATAACTTAAGAAAGAAGAAACAAGAAGTATGAGAAACCAAGGAGATCCCTTACCAAATAGGAGTGACCAAAACGCAAATGGTCAATCGGCTTTTAAGAAATCGACAAGAGGAAAGCCAAAGTAGAGAAGATGACTTAGAAAAGAGAGATGATCAGCTTATCGGCTTTTTGGTGCTAAAGAACAAATCGGTTTCAAGGGGTAGAGATGAAATAGAACTTTCGGCTATAGTGTAACATCCCCAAACCCGGCCCATTCACTACGACCGAATCTGGTTATGTTATTGCGGAAAGACGTTTGAAAAACCTCGTTAACTTAGCGTAAAGCATGAAAGAATTCAATTTTGAAAACTATATCAGATATGTGAGTAAAACGAATTCCTCTTACTTAAAACTCATGTAATTTCTTTTGTTGTGTGAAAACATTTTTGAGTTAATAAGAATTTAAAATAACAAAACCATAATCAAGTAATACCAAATAATAAAATGGCCTTTATTACAACCCAATAATTCAAATAAAGTACTTATATCAAAACCAAACATAAAATATTAAATCATCATCTTGGCATAGGCCACCTTGTCCTCTTCCGATCCCGGCCCGGCCTTATGCAATACACGAAAATGGTTAAAGGAAAAAGGTGAGTCACCAAGACTCGAAGTGTGCACCCTTTTTCCCGGATTAGCAAAATATCATATGCAACATAAACATAACCATCATGCATCCAATCAATATGCACCCAATCCTAACCATCCATACACCTTTTCTACCCCGTGTGGTACCAAACCACTGGTGGTGCCAAACCACTGGTGACATATAGTCACAATGTGTTACCAAAACACTAGTGTCCCAAAGACACGTTTGTGATACCAAATCACTCGTGACCGAAGTCACAAATCCGGTGATGGGGCCAACCCATCGTGTGATACCAAATCACTAGCGACAATCCCGTATCTCTCAAGTGGGGCCAACCCACGGTGGTGTCCAACCACGTGGACGAGTCGCAATGAGGTGCCAAACCTCGGTGTCCCAAAGACACAAATGTGGTACCAAACCACTTTGGTGACCGAAGTCACAATAATCGAGTGATGGGGCCAACCCATCGTGTGATACCAAATCACAGCGTCAATCCTCAATACCGCCTTGTGGGGCCAACCCACGCGTGGTACGAAACCACGGGGGGAGACGCGAGGTGCCAAACCTCTGGAGGTGCCAAACCTCTGGTGACCCAAAGTCACAAAGTTGTGTTACTAAAACACCGTGGTGCTCGTCAAGACAAAATATCACCGCCCCTCCTCTCATATCACCCATCATTATACCAACTCATGTATAGTATTCAAATCATGCAAACATGTTTAACGTTACATCTCATAGCACATACATCATAAATCATGACATCATGTATCAATAATGAGTACTCATAATGAAACGGACTTACTCGAATCCGTGTGCACATACCCCATAGGGTATCATATCACTCAACCATCTTTGTTTCGATTTTACCAATCAATCGGTTTATCAAACATATACAAAGCAAGAAGTGTGTTAGTTTACACACACGGTTACTAATACGGATATCAAATCCCAGGAGATCAAGATCTAACGCACTAGATCCCCTTCCTTAACACTTTTCGAGCACTAGCCACAACTCGAGATATGCGAGATCAAGCCTTCCCCTACAATCGGCCAAAACTAAACAACATAATCATGCTAATCAACCTTTAAGGGTATAATCGTAATTTTACCTACTAAGGGTATTTTCGTAAATTCACAACTGAAATGGCCTTTCCGAAGGCCTAATGTCACCACTAGCGACTCAGCTACCATTTCCGGTCATACCGGACAATTGGGCCTAGGGTTTGGGGTGTTACATATAGAGAGTAATGGCAAAAATATGGAATTCGGCTTTAATGCTAAGTGAGCAAATCGGCTATGGGGAAAAATATGGAATGGAGGAAAAAGAAGAAGAAGTAATGATGATCCCACCTGCGGCACAAATGAAAACGAAATAAGAAAGAAGAAGGGTATTTGAGGGAAATGAGGTATTCGGGAAATACAAAGAAAGTAAAGATGAATGATTGAAAAGCTTGATTCGGCTAGCTTTGAAAAAAAGAATACCGAATGGCACTATGAAGGTTTCGGCACACTAGAGAAAATGCCCAAGAACTCTCACTCACAAAGCCGAAAATGAAACTAACACTCCCTCACCCTAGAACACCTCCAAAATTTCAGCTCACTCCACCCCCAAAGCCGAATGTATCCTTCCCCATTACTCCCCTCTAGATTTCGGCTAACATTCAACCATTTGCTTCCCATTGTTTTCCTCCTAAAACTTCTCTTTTCCACTCATTCAAATGAGTTTGAATGAGTCCACCTCTCATCTCTTCTCCTAGCCACACATTTGAAAATTTGACCAAGTCCACCTCTCATCCACTCAGAGTCCCTATGCCGTCCAACTCCTCTCTTGCCTGAGCCAAAAAGGTGATAAAATAATGCCCCAAAAGCCGCCGCCATGATTCGAACCCTTGATCTCTACTTCCATAATAACGCCACCTCCTTGTATGCTTGGTGGCATCTCCTTGCCACCTTACCACTGCGCTTGTTATGCTCCTATTCGCCAAAATTATCTATGTAACCTACCCCTGTCGACTATCCTCCTTTCAAAGCTTCCAAACAAAAATTTTAACCAAAGCTCCTAACTTAGCCCCTCCCGGGACTCCCAAATACACACATACATTCAAGCAACGCATCATACACATATAAACATGAAATAAATGCAGAACCCCTAAAATCTCGGATGTTATAGTTCTACCCCCTTAAAGAAATTTCGGCCCCGAAATTACCTGATCAAAATAAGTGAGGGTATTGCTATCGCATTGCTTCCTCCGGCTCCCACGAAGCTTCTTCCGATCCCTGGTTCCGCCATAACACTTTGACTAGAGGAACTGATTTCCTTCGTAACACCTTCACGTCCCGTTCCAAAATCTGAATCGGCTCTTCCTCGTAAGATAAGTCTGGTCTCAACTCCACTTCCTCAACTGGCACCACGTGAGATGGATCCGATCGGTAACGACGTAGCATCGAAACATGAAACACATCATGCATCTGCTTTAATTCCAAAGGCAACTCCAACTGATATGCCACTGGTCCAACTCGCTTCAAAACTCGATAAGGCCCTATAAACCTGGGACTCAGCTTACCCTTACGTCCAAATCTCATCACCTTCTTCCACGGCAAAACTTTCAGAAACACCTGATCTCTCACCGCAAACTCTATTTCTTTCCGCTTGAGATCTACATACGATTTTTGTCTGTCAGATGCCGCCTTCAACCGTGCCCGAATCACTTTAACCTTTTCTTCCGATTCTGCCACAATCTCTGGACCCACAACATGTCGTTCCCCCAATTCTGTCCAACACGTAGGGATGCAACATTTCCGTCCATACAGGGCTTCATACGGTGCCATCCGAATACTTGCTTGATAGCTGTTGTTGTACGTAAACTCCGCTAAAGGCAAGAACTCCTCCCAACTTCCTCTGAAGTCTACCCGAAGGCATATAACTTCTTTTCCCTTAACACCTGCAGCACTACCCGAAGATGCGCATCATGCTCTTCCTCAAACTTGGAATATACCAGGATGTCGTCTATAAACACAACGACGAACTGATCCAAGTAGGGTTGAAAAACCTGATTCATCATATCTATGAACGCAGCTGGGGCGTTCGTCAATTTGAACGGCATTACTAAGAACTCATAATGTTCGTATCTAGTCCGGAAAGCTATCTTATGGATATCTACTTCCTTCACCTTAAGATGATATCCCGTCCTTAGATCTATCTTTGAAAATACTGCAGCCCCTTAAGCTGATCAAACAAGTCGCCTATCCTTGGCAACGGGTACTTATTTTTGATCGTCAGTTTATTCAACTGCCGGTAATCTATGCACATGCGCATTGTCCCGTCTTTCTTCTTCACGAATAGAACCGCTGCTCCCTATGGAGACACACTGGGTCGGATAAACCCATGATCGAGCAACTCTTAGATCTGGGCCTTGAGCTCTACAAACTTTTTTGGTGCCATTCCGTACGAAGCGATAGATACTGGCGCTGTACCAGGCAACAAGTCAATCTCGAACTCCACCTCACGATCCGGAGGCAACCCTGGAAGTTCTTTCGGAAAGACATCCCCAAACTCTTTTACCATTCTGACCTATTCTATAGCTGCTTCCTTAGCCTCCAAGGCACTGACAAACATCAGAAAAGCCATACATCCCTTTCTTACCATCTTTTCTGCCTTAAGGGTAGACACTACATTAGACAGGTAATTTCTCCTCTCGCCCATCACCACAATCTCATTGTCATCGGAAGTCCTTAACGACATGCGCTTAGCAGCACAGTCCACATTTGCACGGTACCTCACTAACCAGTCCATGCCTAAGATTAAGTCAAATACCCCAAATGGCAGCTCCATTAAGTCAGCCGGAAACTGCGCCCCCTGAACTTCTAAAGGCACTTCCTTAAAGAGTTTGTCTACTACTACTGATTGCCCTAAAGGACTAAGTACAGTCATCTTCCTAGGAACAGTCTCAAAATTCACTTTCAGAGTTCCAGACACTTCACTAGCGATGTAAGAATGAGTTGACCCAATATCTATTAGAGCAGATAAAGGTAATCCAGCAATAAGGAACGTACCCGTTATAATGTCCGGTGCGTCACCATCCTCCCTCCGACGAACTGCATACACTAGACCCGACTGCCTCGCCTATGCATTACCAACACCTCTGCCTGGTGTCCCACGACCTCGACCAGAACCATTACCTCTGCCAACCGGACCACGACCCCTCGGTGGCCGCTGTCCACCTCTGCCAGTCTGATTAAAACCCTAACCTGCTGGTCGGCTCCTCTCTGTTTCCACAGGACAGTCCCTAATCATGTGATCCTTGGACCCACACTTAAAACATCCCCTTGTCTTCTTCCAACACTCCCCTAGGTGCATCTTTCCACATTGAGCACATGTACGATACTGACCTCCCACAGCAACTTGCTGACCTTGTGACCCATCAACTCTAGGTCTTTTCTGGAAATTCCTGGATGACCCTGATGACCCATAACTCCTCTTGCTCTTACCCTGACCTCTGTCCCGATTCTGTCTCTCGGTACGCTTCACCTCCTCGGCTATTTTCGCTTTTTCAACCAATACCGCGAAGTCCCTCTCTCGCTGTGGAGCTATTAACACCCTCAACTCATCTCGAAGCCCATCTTTGAACCGTACGCTCATAGTCAGTCGCCACGATTCCCCGGGCATATCGACTCAAACGAAAGAATTCTGCTTTATACTCGGCTACAGATTTGCCCCCTTGTACCAGGTTCAGGAATGCCTTCCTCTGAGCATCCACATAACTCGCTCCTACGTACTTCCCTTGGAACATTGTCTTGAAATAGTCCCAATCAATTCGGTCCATCTGGGTACCCTCTCTAATAGTGAGCCACCACTGGTACGCCTCATCCCGACGTAGTGACAGCGCCCATTTTAGTTTCTCTTCATCCTTGCTGTCCAGGTCGTCCATGATTCTTTCGACTGCTTCTAACCAATATTCAACAATGTTTGGGGCCACCCTAGAGACCCCCATAAACACCTCAGCTCTATTTGCTCGCAGTCGTTCAGGTACTGACTTCCGAGCCTCTCCACCTAGACTTACCCCAGCAACTCTTTCCAACACTCACAACATTGCCTGGGATATTGCGTCATCTCCTCCAGTTTGTCCCTGGAATTCTACTTCTCCAACCGGTGGTAACGGTGCCTCATTTCCAGGCCCGTGTCCAGACCCTGCTGGTTCGGACACAGTGATTCTGCCTCTGTCATGTTTGTGCGTATTGCAACCATGTCCTCTAGTACTCATATCTACCGTCGTGTTTTATCTGTTTTTACAAGTTTTATGCATTAGCTTCTTTTCACTTCTTGTTTTAAAGAGACGTTTTATGCAAAGAGAGATTTAATAGTTGTTTTTCGCAATAGTACACAGATACCTAGGGGTTCATGTCTCTATAGTATGGTTTCCTAGTCCTACCACTTATAATAGCATACATCAATTCATACAAGTCAATTTATCATTCAGAGAACTTACCTGGCGGACCTGGACCGAGAACTCGGGTGCCATGCTTCCATAAGACCATTTCATGAAAAATTTCAAGAAACCATTTTTAGTTCAACTTTGGAAAACGTTGTGGGCCTCAAAACCCAAGGCCGAGTGTTTAAAACTAGGCTCTGATACCAAATTGAAACACCCCAAACCCGGCCCACAAGCCCCGATCGGATCTGACATGTTCCTTAAGAAAACATAGCTAAAATTTTTGTTCCATCCTTTTTATAAAACTAGTCGATTTTAAAACAGGTTTGTAGTTTTAACAAGTTTGAAACCAAGTTGCCATTCAAGTTTGTGTTTCGTTAAAAACTTTCCCTTCATACTCCATAAATTAAGAGATTTGCTAGATTTTTAGAGTTCATTAAGTTGAAAACTGTTAATTTGGTTAAGTGATAAAACATTGATGTTGTTTGAGAAAATGATTTAGTTACTTATTTGATGATTATCGTATGGAAATAAAATTTAAAACGCAAAATTAAACAGTTAAGTAATAGCGTTATTAGATATTAAAAACTGAAATAAATCCCGAAAGAAAACATACTAAAGAAAACATAAAGTTCAACCGTACGGAAACCCGAAATTTGCTGAGCATGGCCACCACATAGTCCCTGCCGACCCGGTCCAATGCACTATGCATCACCTGTAAAATGTTAGCCCACAAAGGATGAGTCAACAGACTCAATGTTTAACTACCACACAGATTCCCAACCATTTATAACCTTTATTACGAACATTCTGGGCAAAGCCCATACGAAATCATTTTCGGGCCATAGGCCCATAGCATAGCACAATAGATCACATATATATATAAGAATGATGCAATCGAACCCACCTAGTTATCCAACCTCTACACACCATCCGTACTTGCCAGTCACACCAATGGGGATTGCTAAATCGACCTTCCATCCGCTACACACCCTTGAAGGCAGTCGCTGCAGTCAACTGCTCATCGCCCTTAATACGTGGCATAGCCACTGGATAATGTGACAACGTCACTGAATCATAATATTGTGACTTGAGTCACAGAATAATGTGGTAAAACCATCGGAACACTTCCCCTTTTCATAAAAACCCTCGTGCCTATGCAACATACTACTTATGCATGTATCATACTTAATACTTATTTCATGCCACAACGTAACTACTCATGCTCATCATACAAGTGAATATAACCACTATCGACATGATGTTAATCGTAATGTACCTGAAATAACGAACCGTACCCTAGAAGAGTACCATCGGCCTTCACTAATCATAGTCTTATTAACACATATATAATCATATAGATTTACTGGGAACAAAGTGTGGGGTTACACACCTGAAAAAATAGAGAACGATACTCTCGATCACACTGACACCCTCACTTGCGGGGATTACCACGATCTGCTTATCCCTTTTCGAAGCTGGCCCACAACCCGGTGGCCAGTCACGTACGGCGGACACATCTATTTCTTGAATCTAGGGGTAGGAACTGCGCTTCCAACCCCCTCCTTCGATTGGCTAGGACTCGACTCCATGAGATTAACTTAATCAGAAAAACCCAATTGAGTGAATGGATCTAAGAATATTCATCTTAAATGAACAGGGCTTACCTAGATTGGCAGAATACTAAAGTTTCGGCTTTTATTTAAGATGTCAATTGTGTACCTGCATAAACCCATATGAGTAATCGATTTACCAAAACTAACCGCAAGAAGATAACCCTTCTATTTATGAACATAAATCGAAACTCCCTTGAGTTATTCGGCCATACCACTTACCGATTACCGTATGGAAAATAGACCCCTTCGATCTTGGGTATAACCTTCTATAACCTTCTATCGTCGACCCACACCTATAAACACGATTTAATACTTCGAAATAACTTAAGAAAGAAGAAACAAGAAGTATGAGAAACCAAGGAGATCCCTTACCAAATAGGAGTGACCAAAACACAAATGGTCAATCGACTTCTAAGAAATCGACAAGAGGAAAGCCAAAGTAGAGAAGATGACTTAGAGAAGAGAGATGATCGGCTTATCGGCTTTTTGGTGCTAAAGAACAAATTGGTTTCAAGGGGTAGAGATGAAATAGAACTTTCGGCTATAGAGAGTAATGGCAAAAATATGGAATTCGGCTTTAATGCTAAGTGAGCAAATTGGCTATGGGGAAAAATATGGAATGGAGGAAAAAGAAAAAGAAGTAATGAATATCCCACTTGCGGTACAAATGAAAACGAAACGAGAAAGAAGAAGAGTATTTAAGGGAAATGAGGTACTCGAGAAATACAAAGAAAGTAAAGATGAATGATTGAAAAGCTTGATTCGGCTAGCTTTGAAAAAAAGAATGCCGAATGGCACTTTGAAAGTTTCGGTACACTAGAAAAAATGCCCAATAACTCTCACTCACAAAGTCGAAAATGAAACTAACACTCCCTCACCCTAGAACACCTCTAAAATTTCGGCTCGCTCCACCCCCAAAGCCGAATGTATCCTTCCCTATTGCTCCCCTCTAGATTTCGGCTAACATTCAACCACTTGCTTCCCCTTGTTTTCCTCCTAAAACTTCTCTTTTCCATTCATTCAAATGAGTTTGAATGAGTCCACCTCTCATCTCTTCTCCTAGCCGCACATTTGAAAATTTGACCAAGTCCACCTCTCATCCACTCAGAGTCCCCATGCCGTCCAACTCCTCTCTTGCCTAAGCCAAAAAGGTGATAAAATAATGCCCCAAAAGCCGCCGCCATGATTCGAACCTTGATCTCTGCTCCCATAATGACGCCACCTCCTTGTATGCTTGGCGGCATCTCTTTGCCACCTTACCACTGCGCTTGTTATGCTCTCATTCGCCAAAATTATCTATGTAACCTACCCCTGTCGGCTATCCTCCTTTCAAAGCTTCCAAACACAAATTTTAACCAAAGCTCCTAGCTTAACTTAGCCCCTCCCGGGACTCCCAAATACACACATACATTCAAGCAATGCATCATACACACATAAACATGAAATAAATGCAGAATTCCTAAAATCCCGGATGTTACAACCTCTGTAGCTTTGAAAAATGTTTAATTTTCAAACAATTTTGTATGTGTTTGGTTTAGTCCCGACCTCTTTCTAATGCATGTTTAAGGTCTCGTAGACCTGTTTAAGGGACTCTTTGATTTGATTGGTTAAATTATGACATGAAATATTTTCATAAGATCTGATTTGTCTGGTAATGCCTTTTTACGCTAGACCGACGATGGTTTTGGGTTAGGATGTTACATTTGATTGGTATCAGAGCTAGAGTTTAGTCGAGTCTAGAACTAAAGTAGCGTGTGAGAGTCTAGCTATACATGCCATATATACAAACTATGACAGTGTGATGAATCCTGACGTATAAAATGTGCTTTTGTATAGTAAATAGATCCCGAAAGAGCTGTAGCTGATGACGTTGATAGCAATGTGCCTGCTCCCAGTCAAGTGACAGCGCCTTCTGATTCGAGACCGGCTACTAGTGGTCAGGAAAGAGAAGCTAAACAAGCCTTCTTCCAAATGATGAATGAGTGGTTCACTCAATACATTAGAACAAATCCGGCAGTTTCACAACCTCCGCCCCCGCCTAATCCTCCTCAAACTTCTATTGTGCCATCGATTATGAATCTGAATCTGATGAATAGGCCTCTAGATGATAAAATCTACAAATATGGGGTTCAAGAGTTCAGGGCCACTGGTGATGATGATGCTGAGAGAGCTGAGTTTTGGCTCGAGAACACAATCCGAATGTTCGATGAAATGTCATTGACTCCTGATGAATGTGTGAAATATGCTATTTCCTTGTTACGGGATGCAGCTTATTAGTGGTGGAAGACTTTGATTTCGGTTGTTCAAAAAGAATGAGTTACATGGGATTTCTTTCAGTTTGAGTTCCGGAAGAAATATATCAGCCAAAGATTTATAGATCAAAAGCGAAAAGAGTTTTAGAATTAAAACAGGGTCGTATGTCCGTCACAAAATATGAGTGAGAATTTGTGAGACTGAGTCAATATACTTGGGAATGTGTTTCGACTGAAGAAATAATGTGTAAAAGGTTTGAAGATGGCTTGAATGAAGACATCCATTTGCTTGTTGGAATTCTGGAAATAAAAGAATTTTTTGTGTTTGTCGATCAAGCATGTAAAGATGAAGCACTCGGGAAAGATAAAAGAAAAGCTTAGTCTGAAGCCAAAGATGTGTGAAAGAGATTTTCGAGTAAATCATTTCAGTCTGCTTCAAAAAAATTTAGAGATGAGCATAGTCGTTCAAAAACTAATGTAGGATATTCAACAGAGATCGAGCTAGATCGTAGTCAAACTTCAAAGCTCCAACAACTTTGATGGCTAGTGTGGGAAATGTCCGATCTGAGTGACCTGAATGTAAGAATTATGGTAAAAGACATCTGGGCAATTGTAGATTAAATGATCGAGCTTGCTCTAAATGTAGATCATTAGATAATTTCATCCGGGACTGTCCAGAATCAGTTGAACAAGAGATAGTACAAAATTCAAAGTCAGATAATGCTACAGCTAGAGGAAGACCTTCTAGTAATACCAATAATGTCAGTGGTAATCAAAGAGCTACGAAAGATACAGTTGCGAGATCTGAAGCTAAAACACTTGCTAGAGCTTACGCCATTCGAGCCCGTGAAGAAGCTTCGTCTCCAGATGTTATTACGGGTACATTTACTCTTTTTGATACTTCTGTGATTGCATTGATAGATCCAGGGTCTACTCATTTATATGTATGCATGAATTTAGTATCTAGTAAGACTTTGCTTGTGGAGTCTACTGAATTTGTTGTTAGAGTGTTGAACCCCTTAGGTAAATGTGTCTTAGTTAACAAAGTATGCAAGAATTGCCCATTGATGTTTCGAGATGTTTCTTTTCTGGCTAATCTGATGCTATTACCATTTGATGAGTTTGATATAATTCTGGGTATGGATTGGTTAACATTGCATGATGCTGTTGTGAACTACAAAAGAAAGACCATTGATTTGAGATGTCAGAATGATGATATAGTTGGATTGAATCAAATGATTTGAATGGGTTACCGATTGTGATACCAGTGATGAAAGCTCAGAGTTATGTGAAAAAGATTTATGAAGCTTATTTTGCCTATGTGATTGATTCGAGAGTGACTGAAAAGAAGGTTGAATTAGTACCTATGGTTTGTGAATTTCTTGACGTGTTTCCTGAAGAACTACTAAGATTACCTTCGTTACGCGAAGTTGAATTTCGTACTGATTTATTGCCGGGAACAACTCCTATCTCGATAGCTCCATACAGAATGGCACCAACAGAATTAAAAAAGTTGAAGTCACAGTTGCAAGAGTTGACAAATAGAGGATTTGCACAACCGAGTTTTTCACCTTAGGGTGTTCTCGTTCTATTTGTGAAAAAGAAAGATGGCACAATGAGAATGTGTATCGATTACCGTTAGTTGAACAAAGTGACTATAAAGAACAAATATCCTCTGCCCAGAATTGATGATTTGTTTGATCAACTGAAAGGAGCTACCATGTTTTCAAAGATAGACTTCAGATCGGGATACTATCAGTTGCGAGTAAAAGATTTAGATATATTGAAAACTACTTTCAGAATGAGGAATGGGCATTATGAGTTTTTAGTTATGCCTTTTGGACTAACAAATGCTCCTGCTGTTTTTATGGATCTAATGAACAGAATTTCAGTTCGATTTGTTGTTGTATTAATTGACGACATTTTGATTTATTCTCGTGATGAAACTGAGCATGTTGAACATTTGAGAATTGTGCTACAAACTCTGCGAGATAAGAAATTGTATGCAAAGTTTAGAAAATGTGAATTCTGGTTGTGTGAAGTTGGATTTTTGGGTCATATTGTGTCAGCATCTGGTATACGGGTTGATCCGAGCAAGATTTCAGCTATTTTAGAATGGAAGCCTCCGAAAAATGTGTCTGAAGTTCACAATTTTCTAGGACTTGTTGGTTATTATTGAAGGTTTGTAAAAGGCTTTTTGATGATTGCTACTCCATTGACTAAATTGCTTCAGAAAGATGTGAAATTTGAATGGTCCGATAAATGTTAGAAAAGCTTTGATCAGTTGAAAGCTCTTTTAATCGAAGCACCAGTTTTGGTACAGCCAGAATCGGGTAAAGAATTCGTGATTTATAGTGACGCTTCATTGAATGGCCTGGGATGTGTTTTGATGAGGGAAGGAAAATTTATAGCTTATGCCTCGAGACAATTGAAACTGCATGAAAAGAATTATTGGACACACGATCTTGAACTAGCTGCGATTGTGTTTGCATTAAAGATTTGACGTCACTATCTCTTCGGAGAAAAATGTCATGTGTTTTCAGATCATAAAATTTTGAAATATTTGATGACTCAGAAAGACCTAAATTTGCAACAAATAATATGGTTAGAACTGTTGAAAGGCTATGAGCTTGTGATAGATTATCATCCGGGTAAGGAAAATGCTGTTGTTGATTCATTGAGTCGAAAATCACTATTTGTATTACGTGCGATGAATGCTCATTTAGATTTGTCTGATGATGGTTCAGTTTTAGCTTAGTTGAAAGCGAAACTATTGTTTTTATAGCAAGTATATGATACTCAGAAAATTGATAATGAAATGCTAGCGAAACGAGCTCAGTGTGATTTGAACTCTGATTCTGAATTTCGAGTTGATGTTGATAATTGTTCGAGATTTCGAGATCGATTATGTGTTCCGAGGAATCCAGAATTGATTCAGTCGATATTGAAAGAAGCTCATAGTAGTCGTCTATTTGTTCATCCAGGAAGTAGAAAAATGTACCATGATTTGAAGCAACAGTATTGGTGGTCTGGTATGAAACAGGATATTTCAAAGTTTGTTTCGAAATGTTTAGTCTGTTAGCAAGTTAAAGCTGAACATCAGGTTCTATCTGGTTTGTTACAACCAATTTTGATTCCTGAATGGAAATGGGATAAAGTGACAATGGATTTTGTTTTAGGATTGCCTTTGACTTCGAGAAAGAAAGATGTAATCTGGGTCATAGTTGACAGATTGACGAAATCAACCCATTTTATTCCAGTACGATCTGATTACTCACTTGATAAATTAGCTGAGCTTTATATTTTCGTTATTGTGAGATTGCATGGAGTGCCACTATCTATTGTGTCTGACAGAGATCCGAGGTTTACTTCATGATTCTGGAAGAAACTACAAGAGGCCTTAGGTACTAAACTACATTTCAGTACAACTTTTCACCCACAGACTGATGGCCAATCTGAGTGGATTATTCAGATACTTGAGGATATGTAGAGATGTTGCATTCTTGAGTTTGATGGTACGTTGAGGATATGTAGAGATGTTGCATTCTTGAGTTTGATGGTACGTGGGAGCAATATTTTCCATTGATTGAGTTTGCGTACAATAATAGTTTTCAGTCAAGCATCAGGATGGCACCTTATGAGGCTTTGTACAGATGCAAATGTCGAACACCTTTGTATTGGAATGAGCTAAGTAAAAGTAAGATACACGGGGTCGATTTGATCAAAGAAACTGAACAGAATGTGAAAGTGATTCGTGATAGTTTGAAAGCCGCATCAAATCATCAGAAATCGTATGCAAACTTGAAACGAAAAGATATTGAGTTTGAGATTGGAGATAAAGTGTTTTTGAATAAAATATTTCGATTGGCAGGAAAGGGAAATTGAGTCTGAGATTCATCGAGCCGTATGAAATTATTGAGCGTATTGGACCTGTTGCGTACAGATTGTTGTTACCATCAGAGTTAGAAAAGATTCACAATATATTTCATATCAATGCTTCGACGATATACATCTGATCCATCCCATTCGATCGCTCCTACTGAAGTTGAGATTCAGTCTGATCTATTGTATAATGAGAAACCAATTCGAATTCTGGCACGTGAGATCAAAGAGTTAAGAAATAAGAAAATTTCTTTAGTCAAAGTGCTATGGCACAAATTGTTCCTTGATAAATTAAAATCTCGCTGTTTAGGTCCCTTTGAAGTAGTTCTAGTATACTCGCATGGAGATGTTAGTATCAAAGACCTAAAAATCAGGGTCACATTCAAAGTTAATGGAAAACGCTTGAAGCACTACTAGGGAGCTCATGTGGATTGTAACACCCCTAACCCGAATCTGTTGTTGGAACAGGGTTACGAAGCATTACTAGAGATTACAGATCAGATAACAAACATTTCACATTTATACAGTATTCATATCATAAATCAATCATTAAGTCCCTTATAAAAGCCCTTGGGCTCAGAATATGCATTAAAAGTAAGTCTGGGAAGTAAGAAGCCCCTTTGACATCTCTTCATTTGCAAAGAATTCTCAGTGTGAAAACACAGAGACAAAGGGCCGATCTTTGAATAGGAAAAAGAGTGGATCCGCAGGATCCCAAATGAATTGGCTTATACAAAAAAAAGCCTTGTTCTTTGGAAGATCTATCTCGTGCCTGGTACTGCATGGTTCCACTCTGCAAGAACGCCGAATTATTCTCTTAAAGCTCATCCTTTTCATCATAAATGATCCGCTTGCCCCGAAATAACCCGGCCCAATAGGTAAATCCCAATTCATTTGGCCTTTTCATACAATCAAATAGAAACCCCCAAGGGCGCCATATCCTAGGAGCCCAAACTAGGTGATTGAATAAATCCTCCTCTATTTGTTGCGGGTCGAGTACTCCTTCTCCTTCCTCTTCTTCAAACTCCGATTTGTATTTTTCATAGAGATTTCTCCGATCAACGATAGACGAGGCTCAATCAAAGACTCAGAGAATTTTTCACGAAATTACAAAATTTTCCTAGGTACAGGGAACACAAGCCCGTATGGCCAGGCCATGTGGCTCACACGGCCAAATGATACGCCCGTGTCCCTACCCGTGTAACTCTTTGACTTCAGTCACACGACCAGCCACACGCCCGTGCACTAAGCCATGCGGACAATTTAATTTTCAATAATTTGGTGAAGGGGTCACACGGCCAGGACATATGCCCGTGTACTGGTCACACGGTTGAGACACACGACTGTGTCTCTACCCGTGTGATAATACCTGAGCATTTTGTTTCTTAATTTTTCAGATGCAGGGGACACACGGCCAAACCACACACCTGTGCGCATGGCCATGTGTCACACACGGCTGAGATACACGACCGTGTCTCTACCGTGTGGACAAAATAAAGCCATTTCTAAGCCTTATCTCTCACCCCAAATATGTCTTCCACTTACATTGACATTTTAATACATTCCCAAGTCAATACAAAACGTTCAAATCAAGCCAAAACCGAGTCTTATGCATGACTTATCATTACCTATGTTCAAGTGTTTAAACTTATCAAATACACACACACACATCCACACACACATATATACATACATATAAGTATATTTTCTCATTTATGCATACTTAAAGCCATTTATCATTAAGTTTATATGCTTTTCATCACATAACCACTTCAAACACATCAAACATAATAAGGCCTTATACAATTTCATCAAAACATGTTTAATACTAGCCATTCCAATGGCTAGTTACAACCAAAGCATTATCTTGCCAACATTGGCCAAATTAACCTATACATGCCATTATAACCAGAATTAATTTTACCATTTGCACCGAATGGGTCGTCGATGGATTGTGCGAAATATCTCCACCAAGCTTCCAACCCAACGAGCTTCCGGATTCCTTTAAAACAAGGAAATTAAAAACAGAGTAAGCTTTTAACCTTAGTAAGTTTGTATAACCAGAAATTTAACTTACCACTACTTTATAAACATAAGGTAAACATGCATTTCATTGCCAAGTCGTATTGGCCAACTGCCTAAACACATATCCTCATCAACATGGTAATCACTGTAATCCATATAATACTTCATAATCACAAATTTACATAATCATCAGGCAATTTTATACACATGTACCATCCATCTCACATTTCAACATGTTTTGTAATATCAGTTCCATGTATTTTAGGCATATACCGGATTATAGATGAACAAAGTCATTAAGCATGTTCCACATTTGTGTATCAAGCAGGCCATGCTTCAATATATCAAGTGATATCATTTACATGTTCAAATACTTCTCTTATCATGTGTTCATGTAGCATGTACAAAGCATGTTAGTCATATATCTTTCATATGAATATCAAGAAACTTGTATGAGCTTTAATAATAATAATCCTTTTTCCATATGCTCATACTTTCCACATCGAGTATTCAAATATCAGGTATAATTCATGCCCATGTAATTCAAGTATGTACCCATAATATTTTGTCACAATTCAGATTATTTCATATCAAAATTTTGCCTATTGAACTATTTAAAATATCGATGAAAACACGGAAAGTATACTTGTACTCAAGATGTACAAATATAGATAAACATATTCATCAAACAATATTCATGTTCATATATCATCATCTCATACTTCTATATATCATGTATCATCATTTTCATGTTCATATTTTCTCATGTCAGGATTTTATCTGTTGAATTTATTACACATAAAGTGTACAAATAAGAAATCCATCAATTTATGTTCAGGGGTACCCACAAGGGCACATAATCAGAAAGCAAACTCTTGAACTATATATCAGGATGCTCATATGAGCCATGTAATAGAAAGCTTATCCGGGCTATACCAGGAAACTCATAAGAGTCTATAACAGGAAGTTCACAAAGAACTTTTAACCAGGAAGCTCACAAAGAGCCATGTAACAGGAGCTCCGAATAGCTTAACATGAAGTTCAAGCGAGCCATGTCAGGAAGCTCATAAGAGCCTATATCAGGACGCTCACAAAGAGTTGTGTTTGTGTCTGCAATAAATGCTGGATCACAACCAATCGAATCGTATAATAGGACGCTCACAAAGAGTTGTAGTAGTGCGCAACACATGCAGGATCACTATCGATCAAGATGCTCACAAGAACTATATAACAGGATGCTCGAGAGGGCTTATAACAAGATTGCTCATCCCAACTATATCCTATCTGCAACATATGTAGGACCACATTCAATATGGGAATCCATGTATCCATCGAATTTCATTATTCAAAAGGAACTTAACATTTTTCGGACATTATTGATCATGTGATTATTTCATACATTTTTAACATTTATATAATTAATATAAACACATACCACACTTAATTCAAGCATGAAAATAAACACAATTTAGTTACACAAACTTACCTCAATAAATGTTCGTGTACGTAAAATCTACAAATTCGACAATTTCTCTTTTCCTCGCTTTAACTCCGAATTTGGTCTATCCAGATCTATACGAGTAAATTTAACATCAATTTAATACAATTCATACTCAATTCAGTCCAATTCACATCTTAGGCAAAATTATCAAATTTTCTCTTAAACTTTTAATTAATGACGATTTTGGCCCTAGGCTCGGAAAATGAAATTCATGCAATTTAATCCTTATTTCAAGCCTAACCAAATTTTACACGTAACATTTACAGACCATGTATTTCATAAAAATTCAAAATTTTCCATGAATTTTATAACTTTACAATTTAGTCCTAAAATCATAATTTCATCAAAATTCACTTTACAAAAGTTTTTTATCTATCAACAACCTTTCATTTTCTACCATAAATTTAAAATTTTCAGCATTTACATCCATGGAAAAATTTCTATACTTTAATATATTTACAATTTAATCCCCAAAATAGATAGATTAAGCTATTTTAATCTCAAAAATATAAAAATTACTAAAATCGGGACAAGATTACTTACCCAATTAAGCCAAGAAAGCTTGATTTCTCTTTCCTAGGGTTTCCATGTATTTTTGGAGAAGATGATGATAAATTGATGATATTTTCATTTTTTTTTATCATTTATCATCTTTATTTTTTTCCACTTTCTAATTTCATCTTTTTCTTTATTTTATTTTCCATGGATGAATCATCATCCTTAACAACTAAGCATTTTTAATGGTCTATTTACCATTTAAGGACCTCAAATTTTAAATTCCATAGCTATTTAATCCCTTTAGCTATTAAAACTCAACTTTTGCACTTTGTGCAATTTGTTCCTTTATCAAATTAAACATATAATCGGTAAAATTTCTTTATGAAATTTTCATACGACATTATTATCATACTGTAATCATAAAATAATATTAAAATAAATTTCCTTTTTGGAATCGGATTTGTGGTCCCAAAACCACTATTCTGATTTTACCGAAAACGGGCTATTACATGGATCATGACAAGCAATACATTGACCTTCGAGATGTTTGAGTTAGTAGTTTTGTTTTTATTTTTCCTTTATTTCATATTTTTACTTTCATTTCGCTTTTATTATCTATTATCATTAATTATTTTTATCTTTTGATTAATGAGCAAATTTTCTAGATTTTCGGATACAGAATAAAAGTATGCTCCATTGTGACATGATTGAGTTCCAGGTAATTCAATGTATGCTCCATTGTGACTATCAAGTCAAAGAATTTTGTGACATGCTAAATCTCCTAAAATGCTTTAATGAAAAAAAAAAGAAAAAAAATACGAATGAATATTTTGAAGGTTTAAAGAAAGGGTTACAAAGTAACTTAAGTTTAGCTCACAAATGAATTGTGTAAATTAGGATATGTTTTCTATGGCCAAAAAGCACATATGAGTACTTAGGACATTTTCTTTTTAAGAAGTACTTTTCTACACTACCCTTGTTGAGCAAACCTTTGAAACTTGAACAAGTTCTGAGAGATAGAAGATTGCTAAGAACTAAAGTATATATTGTTCTTTGAATGGACTGGCAGTACAATATGGTTATGTGGGTAGGAAAAAGTCATTCCATTCATGCATTCATGTAAATTTTGCTTGATGACAAGCAATAACTCAGGTTTGGGGGTCTGATAACTCTTTCCTCTTGAAAAGAGTTATATTTCATGCTTTTAAATCTAGTTAATTTCCTGTACTTAGGTACATTTAGTTGCATTTTAGGACATTTCATTAGTATTTTTCTTGTTTTATCATTACAATAGGAGCTTGGACTGTACTTAAATGTTAGTTATTTTTAATTACTTGTGGAAGGGTTGTGTGTGGTGGTGGATTGGCAGGTGCAGGATGAGGAACACGAAGTAAAGGAGTGATGGTTTTTCAGGGCAAAGGATTAGATAGTTTGTCAACATGAATGTTGTGGTAATGCCAAGAAGATGTCCAATTAGCACTCAAAGCATATCGGTCTTAGGCCCAGTTGAACTTGTACCAGATATATCTACCTGAAAAAAAGGGAAGGAAATCATGGACTATTGGATTTACCCTAGGGAAAACCTAAAAATGGGGCGAAAAAACAAAGGGAAGATCCTTAGGTAAAAAAATAGAGGGTAGCAGCTGAGTAGAGTCAAAAAGAAGAAGACGAATGCAATCCCTTTTAGCCACTACAAGACACTGTATCATTGGAGTGTGGGTGGAATAAGTGGAAGCTATCTTCTTGGTATTCTTTCGTTATTTCTAGATTACTCTTCGTAAATTGATTTGATGAAAGAAATGTTGAATGATATTTTGGATTAGAACTTTAATTGCCAATCTATGAGCTAAATCTCATAGGGTTGGGATTACTTGATGAAACTCTTATTTTCTTTAAGAATTGAAGCCTAGATCTGCTTTAATACATTGTTTCATTCAATGTTTCTTTAAAAAAATGCATGTTTTCAAACTCTAGACAGATATGGATGTACAACATGTTCATTAAATTAATCTAATTCTACAAGTTTAAGTTAATGAGATTGAAATTGAATGATATGAGCAAGTGTTTGACCGAATACTTGTAGCAGCCTCTAGACATAGAGCAGCGTTC
Source organism: Gossypium bickii (assembly GCA_025503065.1). Lineage (NCBI taxonomy): Eukaryota > Viridiplantae > Streptophyta > Magnoliopsida > Malvales > Malvaceae > Gossypium > Gossypium bickii. The sequence continues at coordinate 91,380,022 of CP106711.1, forward strand.
ATTGATAACTCTTGGAAAGAGTTATATTTCGAGCCTCTACACTTGATTAAATGTCTGTACTAAAGTAGATATATTTACATCTTTAGGATAATTTCAGAACATTGCATACAAAGCTTGGATTGTGATATAATGGTCATTATTTGTTACTTTTATCACTTGGGGAGGAAATGTGTGGTTTTGTGTGAACACAGATGTAGGAACAGGAAAAAGATGAAGAGGGAAAATAAGAAAAGTGAAAATTGTTGTGGCAAATGGCGAGATTGATTGCCAACAGAATTGTCATGGCAATTCCAGGAAGATGACTCAGCACTCTATCAACATTACTCTCAGCCAGTTGTGCATGTAGCAGAAAAACCAACCCTAAAAGAGGAATGAAAAATGCGTGTTAAGGTGGAATGAATCTACCCAATAAAAGATGGAGAGAGAAGAATTAAAAAGGAGAGGATAATTTTTGTGAGAAAGGAACTGGTGACAACAATCCTCTCTCTGCATAGAGAAAAACTCCATTGGAGAATTTTAGAGAAAGAAAGGGTAGCAGCTACAGAGAGTAGAATAAAGACGTGAAGAAGGGGAAGAGACATCTATCCTGGATTCATGTACAATCAGAAGATAAAAGAGAAGCTGGAGTGTGGTGAGAAATACTGCATTTCTGCCTTTGTTTTCCTAATTTATGTGATTCAAACTTATTTTGAGAATGTTGATGAATGAATTTATTTTGGTGTTTACTTTTCCACCTATGAACTAAATCTTTTCTCGGTTGGAGTTATTTGGGTGGATGTTTGTCATCTTTGATGCTCATGATTTGAGATTGCCTATATCACTGTTTCATTTGATTTATGCCTATTTTAAATATATGCATGCAAGCTCTAGACATAGATGATTATATGTTGTCTTCATAGATGTATTTTTAATTCAGAAAAGGTTAAATATACTAGATCTAGAATCGTTTGATGCAAACGAATATTTGATAGAATATTAGTAGCACTCTAGACATAGATGTTGCAAGTTGTGTAGAGAAGAACGTTAATTGCAGTTATTAATCCAAAGTTCTGTAGACATACAGTAACTTAGATTTTTAGCTTAAAACCTAGCTATCGAAAAAGGCAGGTTACAGTAGTAACTCTCTGAGTAGTTGATTAGACAATACTTTGCCATGACATTATTTTGATATCAGCATTTCACTTGAATAATTTCAGCCCTATTCATTCAACAACAGAATTATTCTTACTTTTCTCTATAATTTTCCACTACATTTTATTTTCCATATCAATTCTTTTTTTAGCATTTATTTTAATAATTCATTATACAAAGATCCAATTCAACATGAGAGTATCTCCTGCTAATTATGTAACAGCTCATTTTCAATGAAACCACAAATTTGAGCCGAAAAGAAAATTTATTTTAATATTATTGCGTGGTCTGCATTATGATAGGAATGTCATATGAAAATTCTGATAAGAAAATTTTATCGATTATATGCTTAATTATGGAAAGGATCAAATTGCATAGAATGCAAAAGTTGAATTATAGTAGTTAAAAGGATCAAATAGCTATGGAATTCAAAATAAGAGGTCCTTATATGGTAATTAGACCATTAAAGAAAAGTTAGTAGATATTTTCAAAGAATCATCCATGGAAAATTAGAAAAAGGCAAAGACTAAATTGGAAGGTGGAAAAAATTAATGGATGATAAATAATTAAATAGAAATATTATCATTTTATATCATCTTTATCCCCAAAATTTGTATGGAAACCCTAGGAGAGAGAAAAGAAAATAATCAAGCTTAATTAGGTATGTTTTCTTGTTTCGTTTTTAGTAATTTTTATATTTTTTTGAGATCTATATCGTCTAATCTATCTGTTTTGGGGATTAATTTGAAAAGTTATCAAAGTAACAAAGTTTTTCCATGGATGAATATGCTAAAAATTTGAAATTTATGGTAGAAAATGAAAGGTTTTTGATAGATAAACAACTTTTACAAAGAGAAATTTTATGAAATCATGATTTAGGGACTAAACTGAAAAGTGGTAAAATCCATGGAAAAATTATGAATTTTGCGAAATACAAGTGCTGTAAATGTTATATGAAAATTTTGGTTAGGCTTGGAATAAGGATTAAATTGCATGAATTTCATTTTCCGAGCCTAGGGGCGAAATTGGAATTTATGAAAAGTTTAGGGGCAAAATGGTAATTTTGCCTAGAGTGTAAATTGAATCCAATTGAATATGAAATGTGATAAATTGATGATTAAATTCATTTATATAGATCCGAAAAACTCAAATTTGAAGCTAGATTGAGGACGAAAATAGGCTATTTTTCGAGTCACATTTCTCACCCATCTAGTCATATACTTACACCAACACTTAAACACATTCACAAATCATTTCAAGATAATTAATTTAAGTAAAAACCAAGTCTCATGCATGACATAATATCACATACAACTAGTGTACTCTTTGGTACCTCAGGTGACAATTTATTATCATGTTAATTTATCATTCATACTTACCTATTTACCAAATGCACATATATTTATGATCACATTCATTCTTTAAACATAATAAATTCTCTTATAATTATATCAAAACATGTTCATTACAAGCCATTCCAATGGCTAGTTATAACCAAATCATTTACATACCAATATGGCCAATTAACCTATACATGCCATTATAACCATAATTGATTTACCATATGTACCGAAATGGGCCAATGGATGGTGCGAGTGATCTCCGCCAATGCTTCCAATCCAACGAGCTTCCAAAATTACTATAAAATAGAGAAAAATAAATTGACGATATTTTTATTTAATTAATTTATCACCTTTTATTTTTCATCTTTCCAATTTCATCATTTTCTTTATTTTATTTTTCATGGATGAAACATCATCCTTAACAACTAAGCATTTTTAATGGTCTAACTACCATAAAAGGACCTCCAATTTAAAGTTCTATAGCTATTTAATCCCTTTAGCTCTTAGAACTCAACTTTTGCACTTTGAGCAATTTGGTCCTTTATCAAATTAAACATGTAATCGATAAAATTTCTTTCTTAAATTTTCAAAAAATATTATTATCATACTGTAGATCATAAAATAGTATTAAAATAGTTTTTCTTTCAGTACTCGGATTTGTGGTCTCGAAACCACTGTTCTAACTTTATCAAAAATGGGTTGTTACAATCGTAGCTCTTTGTGAGTGTCATGTTTCATGATTCGATTGGTTGTGATCTAGCATATAATGCGGACACAAAACGTAGCTCTATGTGAGCATCCTGATATAGGATCTTAAGAGCTTCCTGACATGGCTTGCATAACTCCCTATTACCTTATTCGGTGCTCTTTGATAATAACTCTTTAGAGTTACCTGATAAGCTCTATGAGCTCCCTGAGTAAAACTCTTATGAGTTTCCTGTTTAGCCCGGATAAGTGTCTTGAAACAAGGCTCATCTGAGCATCATGTCTCTAGAGAGTGTGCTCTCTGATTAAGTGCCCTAATGGGTACCCTTGATTATGAGTTGACTGTTTATAGTTTTGTACACCCTGTGTGTACTACTTGAGAATCCATCGATATTTCAATAATTCAATGGATAAAACTCCTGACATGAGAAATTATGAGATTAAAAGAATTATGTCTCGAATGCTTCTGAAAGTGTATAGCATGATGAGCTCATCCATGCTTACTTGATGTACATGTGAATTAAGTGACTAACTTGCTTATTTGAGCGTATGTGATTAGTAAAATTTGCTAAATTGTTGGGAAGCATGTTGTTGTATGCTTATTTTAAATGAATATGATTGGTAAGTTTAATTCTTGTTATACGAACTTACTAAGCATTAAATGCTTACTAGGTTTTCTTTTCTTTGTTTTATAGTGCTCGGAAGCTTGCAAAGGTTAGAGAACGGTCGGAGAATAATCACACTGTCCTCCAGCTTGTTTTGGTATAAAAGTAATCTTATTTTGATATAATGGCATGTATAGGTTAACTTGGCCTATGTTGGCACGTAAATAGTTGTTTGTAACTTAGCCATTGGAATGGCTAAAAATGGATTGTTTTGGTATGTTATTATAAGGTTATATATCATATTTAGCTTATATGTATGTGGTTGGGTTAAATTGAATTAAGGTAAAATATAAATCTTTACAAGAAGGTAAGTTTGATCATATGAATATGTGATACTATTTCATACATGTTAATGATGTTAGCTTGATTTATATGACTTGAATTGGTCGAAAAATGTATGCAAATGTTATTGTAGGTTGAAGGATAAATTTGGGTGAGAAATAAGGCTAAAAAATGGCCTTATTTTGTCTACACGGGTAGACGTACGGGAGTGTGTCTTAACCGTGTGTGACACACGGCCTGGCACATGGGCATGTGGTTTGGCCGTGTGTCCTCTGCATCTTAAATTTGAGAAACAGAATGCTCAAAATTGGGCACACGGGCAGAAACATGAGCATATGTCTCATACGTTTGTGCTACACAACTTAGAACACAAGCGTGTGTCTTGGCCGTGTGAAACCTGCACCTAATTTGTGAAAATTAAATTGACCACACTGCCTAGCACATGGGTGTGCGGCAGACCGTGTAGCACAAGTCAGAGAGTTACATGAGTAAGGACACGAGCTGGGACACGGCCGTGTGCCTCACATCGGATGCCCACACGGACTGAGACATGGGCATGTCTCTTGGTCGTGTAAGCCACACGGCCTACTAACACGGGCGTGTGACCCTAGTATATAAGAAAAGTTTTGAAATTTTGCGAAAAATTTTTCGAGCTCCCGATTTAGTCCTGACTTGATTCAAATGTTTAAATTGGGCTTCGAGGGTTCATTCAAGGGACGATATGATTAGTTCTAGATATGAATAATAAACAATATGAATTATCTGTAATTTTTATGTAAACTCTGGTAATGCTCCGTAGCCCTGTTCTACGACGGATACGGGTTAAGGGTGTTACAATTTAGCATAGTTAATAGGATTATAATAACTTACTCAATTTCTTACCAATTTTCGACCCTTGTAGATACGATACTTATCACTTTATTACTTGAATGACGTTTACACTTGTACAATTGCATTAGTTATTTACATGCAGCATTCATACAGAAAGAAAACAGAAAGTGCAAGGTATCGTGCTAAATTCCTATAGACATATATCGCTTAAGGCAAGGTAACTTGAGGTCTTGTTCTCGAAAGAAGAAAACCATTTTAGAATTCTTCTGAGCAGTAGACTGAGTATGGTTTTGCCGAGGCATTACCATCAGTAAAGGCAGATTCTTAGTAATCTCGACCTTCCAAATTAACATCGTAGACCTTCTATCCTTTGCCGTAGTATCTTTGCCATAGCATTTTTAGTTGTTTACTTGTTCATTTGCATATTATTCATATAATTATTCTCAAATTTTCCATTGCATTCTTACTATTGCCTTGCCATAGCATTTTCCATTATTTATCAGTTACACATATTACACACATCATTATTCTTTCATATTACCACAACATTCTTATCATTATTTTTGTTATAACAATAACCATACATCACTCTAATAACTTGAAAAAATTATACAATTCTAATCCTTGTGGAGATGATCTCACTTATCACTTTATTACTTGATTCGACGTGTATACTTGCATAATTCACATATCATTTCACACGCGACAACAAGGAACTTTCTAACACTACAAGCCATTGGTTCAAGATGTCACCATGTTGTACGGGCAGTCTGAGTATCGGTTGTTGATGGTCATTACTCAATATCGTAATCGGAGGATTCTACTTATAGTGTTTCCAATAACTCCGATAGAAAAAGCAGATGACTGGGATTTCTTTCTTAGCCGATTACACTGTCATGTTTGCCTGCAGCCCGACATATGTGTCATCTCCGAAGGGGGTTGGAATCTTGGCCGGAATTAAATGACATGGTGGCCTTTGGGATTGCACACACCACAAGTACAGTATAAGACATGTAGGCTCCAACTACCACGTAAAATGGCCTTCGAAAAGAGACTGGGATCAAGTCATTGACATGGGTATGTAGTTGCCATTATTTCCATGATTATGCTATACCATATTTTGTTCATTGTTAATTTGCATTAATAGGTTTCCTTTTCTCGATAGAGTGCGAGCTCATCCAACAATGTTTCCATGAAATGTTGGATAAGTTGTACGCCATCAACAACAATAGGGGTCTACGATAGGGATCTATGATCATATGATTGGTGGACACAATCATATGATAGGGGTCTACGATACAGGAACATGACGATGAATTTAGTGGAATACAGGACACGTTATTTTTTGATAACCTCAATTGTCAAAGGAACATACTTTCACTTCGCAACCTTATTTCTAAAGCGAGTCGAGGTATATGTTAGACAGATAGTACGTGGTCACGTTTGGTGCGAGAATGTCATGAAAGAAATTAAACGAAACGTAGAGAGAGTAAAAACCTATGTATGTAGTGTGTCACTTGCGTCCAAACTTGAGATTTCAAGTCACAGAGTACACTGGACCCAACAAAGACATTGTAACACCCCCAACCCGGCCCAGAAGTTTGGCCCGAATCTGGCGTATCACATTGAAGTGTTTTTCGAACACCATGTTTTCATTGGAAACCCTCCTTAATATTTAAAAACTAAAGTCTCATTTGTATTCGTTCAATTTCAAAACGTGGTTCATTAAAAAGTTAATCACTTTTAAAAAAACATTATTAACTTCGTTAAAAATCTCTTGTAATTCTGGAAGCTAATTTAAGGTAAAGAATGTATGTTTTTAAAAACAGTAATTGGGTTAAAAACTCGTCTACGTATAACAGATATAAAACATAACAAAATCCCAAATTCAGAATTAAATCCAAAGAGGCCTTATTATAGAAATTGAAACCCAAAACAAAATTTAAAACATATATAAAGTCCAAAGCATAACAAATTGCAATGATCGTGGTGGTCTCTCGAGTCCTCGCAAAGACCGATCCTCCTAACGCTGGGGATTACCTGCACAGCTAAAAACGGGGTGAGTTTACGAAAATTCAGTGTGTAATCCCCTTACTAGATTAATAGTCAGTATACAGAAACAGAAATTGAAACAGTCTGGGCCAAAGCCCTTTAACAGTAACAGTACAATCCAGTTCAGAGCATACATGGGCCAAAACCTACTAAATATCATTTGGGTCACAGCCCATAATAGAATCAATTGAGCCTAGCCCAAACCAATAACAAAACAAATGGCCTAAGCCCAGTACAGTGACAGATCTGATAAACAGATACGCAATAGTATGAGGATGCATCCCACCCCGATCCAGCCAACACACCACTCGTACCAACCCTACACTTACGTGGGGATAAAATCGACTCACCCAGCCAACACACCAAGCTTAGCACTGGTTGCAGCACTAAGTCAACAGAACGGCTCAGTGCCGTAGACAGAATGGCTAAAAGCCATAAATATCGCAACAACGCTGCCAGTTAACAGAACGGCTAAAACCATAATTAGAATGGTTATAAACCATAATCAGGATGGCACAGAGCCATAATCAAGATGGCACAAAGCTATTAGTAACTATAATAAGTTTAGCACATAGCCATCAGCGGCAGTAATATAATCGGCACACAGCCACGGGTAATCATGATCGACACAGAGTCATCAATATATATGTTAGGCACATAGCCACGGGTAAATATGATTGGTAGAAAGCCATAATCAAGATGGCACAGAGCCATATTTAGGTTGGCACAGAGCCATAATTAGATTACGCGGCTTTAAGCCGTTCGTCGGTCCACAGTCGTCTCATGCGACCCGTGCGACCTTAATAGATCAATACTGGATCCACAGTCGTCTCATGTGACTCGTGCGACCCTATCAGAACTTCCTCCGTATCAATGTCCCCATCCCATGCAATATGTCGTGTATGTCATGCTCAATCATTACACGTGTATGCGAAATGGCCATGCTCAGTAACAGTCATTTAGACATATATTAAAAGCATATCAGTCATACAACCACCGTTAAGTTAGTTAAAACACAGTCAAATCAGTCAAATTCATAGTCTAAGTTAGTCATTTACCCACAAGGGCAAAATAGTCGCTTTACCCTATAAGGGTATTTCGGTAATTTCAAAAATTAGGGGTATTTTGGTAATTTCAGAAATTGGAGGTATTTTGGTAATTTCAAAAATTGGGGGTATTTTAGTAATTTTACAATTCGGGGCTTAACAACCCAACATAAGATCCATTGTCGCCTCGAGCGACTTAAGTAACCCAAACAGACACAACGGTGTAAATGGGCCTAAGGCTCATTATTCGGCCTAACTGTCCCAGAAACAGCCACAGTTATGCAAACGTCACAGTCCAAACAACATCTACCACATCACATACATTTTATTTGTGTGGGCCCACAAGCCCACTAAGCCCACACAGCCCATTTCGGTCCAACAAGGCCCAGAACAGCCCAAGGCCACGAGAGCACTCGTGGTGGCCTCTACAGACTAACGCCCATGTTCATGGGCTCGGTTCACCACATGCATGATCGCACACTCGTGTGGCATCATACGCCATATTTCTGGCGTTTCAGCATTTTGCCGATCTACAGTCACAGTAGTGCAAACAATACATACTTTCGGCTTTTTAGCTGATAATCGAATACTTCATATAAATACACACACTCTATCGGCTTTCCCACCGGCTATCAAATACAAGGTACTATTACACACCTGATCACGTAGAGTACTAAAAATTCATGATCGCCAGAACCTATATTCAAACATAACATTCAGTTAATCACTTATCAAATAGTGTTAGAAAAACTCTTAACAACCACTTAACCGAAAGGTCAACTACCACTTGCCTTGACTAGATCGGTCGACTGTGATTAGCCGACTCGAACTAGAGTTTGGTGCAGCCACCCTTCTGCATCCTGGTGAAAAGTCCCGAATAGCCGACACCACACGCCACTTAAACTTGGGAGTAGAGGCTACACGCTCAACCTCAGCCGGTACATTTGCCATTGCTTTATTACTAGCACCCTCTTCACCCATCGGAAGTTCTAGAACCCGAAAGGACATACACAGGAGAGGAAGTGGTTATAAGGGATCGCACCATTTGGCTTAAACAGTAAAAGAGAGTACTGAAAGGAACCGAGAGACTTACCGATTAACAGAGCCATTGCAGAATCGAAATAGAGAGGGAGAGCTTTCTATCACAAACCGAAGAAGAGGAAGAATCCCAAGACTAGTGTGGTAGGTTCGGCCGAAAGATTCAATAGGCAAAAAGGGAGTTGGCCGAAACTTGTAAAAAGAATAGAGAAGAAGAGGGGTTTCGGCAGATGTTGGTGCAAAAGAGGAAGAAAGGAAATGGTCAATTACTATAGAAGAGCAGCAGGAAGCAAACAAAAAGATGCACGAATGGTATTGCAATTTCGGCATTCAGAGGGAAAAGGAAGAAACCTGGAATTGTAAGTCCTAAATTCAATGACAAAACTGATCAAAATGAGGAAAACTCCTCAGCAAGGAAATTCGGCACACCCAACAAGTGCCCAAAACTAAACAAAAGCAGAGAAAACACTCAGAAACCCCCTCCTAGCCGAATTTGCATGCTTAGACTCCTTGTTTAGCTACAACACACCAATTGTGAATTTCCTTGATCCTCTCCACAATACTCTCCCTTAATCCTCTCCACTATTTGCTCCTACAATCTCTCTATGACCAATTCAAACACCTCATCAGTAGTGTTTCAGTCAAACTCTTCCACCTTCCTAGCTCAAGCAGCAAAATAAACTCTCCAATGCTTATATTAGGATTTGAACCTCAGACCTTATAGATACCCAACACGCCACTTGCCACTAGGCCACAAGCTCTTCTTGTGTCACATTTCAATTTCAATTAATTAAGAAGTCTAAAGGCCAAAGTTCAAGTTCCTTTAAAAGAAAAACCAAAATAAATTGCAAGAGCCAAGAGTTGAGCCCAGGCTCCATTGTAACCATAATGGCGCCACAACCACTAGACCACATGCTTCCTTGTGATATAAATTTATCCAAAAATATTCTTAAAGCCTACCCATTAACATCAAGGGTCCTTTAACAGAAAACATAATTTTTTTACTAAAGCCTGGGTTTGAACCCAAGGCTTCTCCAATACTTCTTAGGACCCTTAACCACCAAAGTAGACATACTTTTCTGTTATTCACATGCACAACTAAATTTCAATTCCTCTAGCACACGAAGCCCATTTCTTTTAGGCCCAAAATTCGGGGCATTACAGACATGTTAAGGGAAACATACCGTATGTCCTTAAGATAAAGAACCAACAATTGTAGGAGATAGATAAACCGTAAAAGTAACATATTTTAACACATTTAGCATACTCTTGGATGATTTATCTTTTGATTTATGTAAAAAGGTGCTCTTAATCCTTTCTGTAATATCCCGAAATAGGGGTTATGTGTTTAGAGAATAACTCAAGTATTAGTGGGCCTCAAGAGTGGTTTTGATGTGTTTTTAGAGTTCCTAAAACTCTAGGATTAAAATAGGATACTTTGGAAAATTTTGGAAATTTGAGGGTTAAAAGAGGAAAGTAGGCAAGGAGGCCTTGAGAATAAATTTTGGAAAGTTATGGCGTATGAAATGCCCTGGTAAAGTGGTTTTCGTGTGCCACTTAAGGCTTTGGGGATTGGCGCTAAGCAGGTCAGGGGATCGAGCAACGCTGGGCGCATGGGTTTTTATTTTTGCGTTGTATGGTGTAATGGGCTAAGGAGGCTTTAAAAGAATTTAGTGAGCGAAAATGGACATGAAAGTCCAGTTGGTAAAGTAGCGCAGGTCGTGTTGGTAACTTCGGCCGAGAGGTCTCGAGTTCGAGTCCTGAAGGCAGCGCTTGATTTCGTTTTGTTTTGTTTTTGCGACAAGCAAGGGATGCCTGCGAGTGAGGGCTTAAAACAAATTATTGATGCGACATTAGCATGAAATAAGCAGCTGGCCGAGTGGCTGGAGCATGGAGAACTTTTCTCCAGGTCTCGGGTTCGAGAGTCAGCACCTGCATGGAGTCTTTCTTTTTGGCCAGTGTGGGAGCTTAGTGGCTGCATGGGCATTTAATGCATGCGGCATAATTTTATTTTTCTTTGCTAATGGAGTGTGGGCTGGTCATTTTATTTTATTATTATTTTGAAGAAGGATGGGTTATTATTTTATAATGTATAGGAAATGGTGAGGTATGGGTTATATTTTATTAGTTTATTTTATGTTAATGATGGGAAATAGATTAAACAATGGAAAGTGATGTTTGAAATTAGCAAAAGAGAGAGAGCATGACCGTGGGAAGCATGCTTTGGGGTTGGCGGCCTTGTGTTTGGGGAAAGCTTGGCGAAACTTTTGTTTTGTTTCCTTGACATTGTTGTCTTTGGCGAAAATGGGAGAGAAAAAGAGATTGAGTCTGCGGTTTGGAAGGAATAGCAAGGGAGGTGGCCATTGTTTTGTTTGGCTTCCTCTTCTTTCCTTTTTGTTCTTGACCGAGAGAGAAAAAGAAAGAGCAAGTTTGAGCTCCAGATTTGAAGAAGCTAGAGAGTATTTCATTTCGGCTAGCTCTTGTTCTTTCATCTCCTTCCCTTGTTGTTTCAAATCGAAATCCTCCTCCTATACTACCTTCGATTTTATTTTGAAGCATGCTATTGTTGCTATGCCGAAACTCCTTTGCCATTCTTTCTCTTGATTGTCACTTTGACCGAATGCTCCTGGCCTTTTTGAGCATAGGTTGAATCCCCAAAGGAAGGTGTTGACGATTTTGAAGGTTGTTGAAGGGAGGGAGCATTAAAGGAGCCTATGGGTTTCGGCTATACAAAGAGATTTATAACTACCAAAGCAAGCAAATCTTTTGGGACTTAGAAAAACTAGTAGGACTGTAACATCCCCAAACCCGGCCCATTCACTACGACCGAATCTGGTTATGTTATTGCGGAAAGACGGTTGAAATTCTTTTTGATTTAAAATAAAACATCGTAGTTTGCTGAATTTTGGGAAAACATATCTTTGGAATAAAACTTTGCTATTTAAAACTCATTCATTTTTAAAACTTTAGTTTATAATATCCAACTTGAAGAAATAGGTTGCAACCCATAAATCATTTTCCCATAGCGATTTAATTTAAATAAACCATAGTTAAAGTAATACCAAAAACATAAAATGGCCTTTGTTACAACCCAACAAATTCAAATAAAATACTCATATCGAAACAAGCATAATCTAATAAATCTTCATCTTCGGCATGGGCCACTTTGTCCTCTCCGATCCGGTCCGACTTTATGCACTACGAAATGGTTAAAGGAAAAGGTGAGTCACCAAGACTCAAGATGTGCAACCCTTTTTCCCGGATTAGCAAAATATCATACATAAACATATACATTATCAACATGCATCCAAGTTATATGCACCCAATCCTAATCATCCATACACCTTTTCTACCCCGTGTGGTACCAAACCACTGGTGGTGCCAAACCACTGGTGACGTATAGTCACAGATGTGATGCCAAATCACTGGAGGTGCCAAACCTCGGTGTCAGAAGACACGAAGTGTGTTACCAAAACACCTTGGTGACCGAAGTCACAAATCAATTGATGGGGCCAACCCATCGTGTGATACCAAATCACCGCGCAGACGATCCGTGTCTCAAAAAGTGGGGCCAACCCACGGTGGTGTTAACCACGAGGGGATAAGTCGCTATGAGGTGCCAAACCTCGGAGGTACCAAACCTCTGCGGTGTCAGAAGACACAAGTGTGTTACCAAAACACGGTGCTCGTCAAGACAAAATATCACCGCCCCCTCCACTCGTGACAACCCACATAGATAATGATATGCATTTTAACGGACTTATACCCACATGCTTGATTAGTAACATACATATTATTTATCACCATCCAATATCATAGCACACGTAATGAGATGCATCATGCTTACCAAAAGCATTATAATGAGGACTTACGACCCCGTGCCTTATACCATAATGGTATTCAATCCACCTTTCCATGGAACCAACCACACACATCATATATATAAATACCATAATGAGATAAGTGTGTAAATATACACACAATTTAATAAGCACATAAATTACTAGAAGAGTGTGTGTGTGTACACACCTATAGGCCTTAATCAAAGAATCGACCTAAGATCCCTCGATCACCTTGCACCTACTCGCTTAAGACCACTAGCCAACACCACCAAGTGCCCCTGCTTCACTTGCCTACAATCGGCAACCAACCAACGATAATAGCCCTCGGCCTACCAATACCAAACGAATAGGCGATAAAGCAATCCCTTACCACCACTTACCAAAGATTAACAGAATGGAAAAACTCCTCTTGCTCGTTCCAAAATCCTGATGTCCTAAAATAAAATCGATTAAACACAAGAGATTAACACCCTTTACCCAATGCCTAAATCGGCCCTTAATCAAACCCAAGTCAATTAAGAACAAGAAAGAACATTCGGCCTAATCTTACCTTCCTCTGAACTTGAGAGAAACAACCGAGATCAACACTTATACCAACATTCGGCCAAAATAAACACCACTAGGAGAGGGGGAGAGATTCGATTAACACTTAACAACAAGAAGGGAAGAGATTTCGGCTTCACCCAAGGGAAGAGAACACAAAAGAAAAAATGGAGAAAAAGGAGTAGATATTCGGCCAGTCAATCAGCATAGAACCAAGAGGAAAAAGGTACCTTCGGTTTGAAAGAGAAAGAAAATGGAGAAAGGTATTTTGGAGAATGAAGTTTCGGCCAAGGAGATTTCAAGAAGAAAAAATAATGAAAGTGGGATGCTAGGTTGGCCTAGTTCAAATGAAGAAAAGAAAACGAAATGGAAACCAAGCAATCGGCCAATGAGCCAGAAGAGATAGAAACTTGGGGTTCAAGAACATTCGGCTATCACAATATTGAAAGAACACAAACAAATATTAGAAAGCTATAGGGAGGTTTGATCTTTCGGTTTCAAAAGTAAGGGAAATGAGAGAAAGCTCTCCCTTGAAAAAAAATTCGGTGACAAAAGGAAGGATTTGGCTTCCCAAAACTTGACCGAAAATGCCCAAATTCACCAGGTAAAATCGGCACATGCTTCCCCCCTAGAAGACTCCCATAGTCGGCCACCTCCTAGAAACACTCCCATCTACAAATTCAATTACATTTGAATTAAACAAATCCCCCATTATTCTATCCACATTTTATCTCTTTATCAAATCAAAACAACCACCATTATCTCTAATTTGAACTAACTAAAATAATCTTAAAAAAAAAATAAAATAATAAAATAATAAAACCATCCACCAGCCGAATTAAAACTAAAACAACCTTAGCTTAATTCTTTTCTTCTAATTTAAACTGCATGTGCCGCCCACTGCATTCAATTGCTGCAAAAACAAAAAGAATAAAACAACCCCGAAATGCAACTCCCCAGATTCAAACCGCTGCACACCTCACCTTCAAAGGCCCAGGCCACTCGGCCACTTTGCTTTTTATGCCATAAAGCTACACCAATTAATCTTTAAAGGCTTCCTACTCAAGCTCCCAGCCGCATAGGAAAAATAAAACACGCAAAAGGCTGCTTCCGTCGCTCGAACCAGCGCCCACGCGCACCTCCAGCCCCTAAGTGCCCCACGAGCACCACGGACCGGTAGCTTGTGCCAAATCGCGCCCAGCTCTTTTAAGGCATCCATCCCTGTAGCGCCATAATCCCAAAAATTAAAACCCAACTGCTGCCTTCTTGGATCGAACCCAAGACCCTCACAGGCGCTACCTCCAGCCCCCTAAGCTGCGCACACAGCCACCTTGCCAAAGCCTTGCTTGTGCCATAAATCACCGAAAATAATTCTTAAGGTCTCCCTTGGCCCGTTTCCCTTTTCACACTAAAATCCAAAATTTTCCAAACCCTTCCCCCTTCATCCAAACATTTCTAAAACCCCTAAAACTCATCCAAGCACTCCCAAAAACCTACTAACACTTGATTTAAACCCAATCCGCACAGCCCCTGAACCAGGGTGTTACAATTCTACCCTCCTTAAAAATAATTTCGTCCTCGAAATTACTTGGCTAGATTAACAGTTCACGTCCTAATTCTCCAGACTTACTCTATCGCTGCGCACTCTGATCTCCAAGAGCTAACTCCTTCCTAGGCATACTTTCTAAGTCCATACCCAAGGTCCCAAATACCTTACTAGCAACCAAACAATAAAGAAATTCCAACCAAGAGAAAGCTTACGGCGACACATCCGGCACATCACTATCCTCGCTTTCGATCCCTTCCGACTTCCTCCGCCATCGGAGCTTCTTCCACGAAGATAGCGATACCACTGACCACACTGGCTCCTGCCACTTGCTCGAGCACCCGCAGCGTAGCCTGCGATACTGCGTTATCTCCTCCGGCTCGATCTTGCCGCTCGCTCGCCTCACCGGTGGTGACGGCGGCACATTGCTCTCTGACCCAACCGGTTCCGATGCTGCCATCCTGCCTCTACCGCGTCCACGAGAAATACGACCACGCCCCCTAGAACTCATATCTAGCGCCTCGATTTAATCAGATTAAAAATTTTATGCATTAGAAATTTGGGTTCCACTGTTTACCACGGCAAATTTTATGCAAAGAAGTTTCCGAGAGAAGTTCTTTCGAGCAATCAAGTTTCATACCCTACCCAGGGGTAATTTCGTCGTTTTTCCTAAAAGAGTATATCGGCCGTAACTCAGGGTAAATTTTGAAAAGAGTTTTCCAACTTAAAGATATTTCAAGATTTATAAAGTCTCAGGGGTTATCTTGGAAATTTCGTTTTTTCCAACAAAGTATGTTGCAAAAATTTCAGAAAGCAGGGCTGTTTTTGTAATTTTGTAAATCAGGGGCATTTTCGTAAATTCTCCAAATCGAGATATCACAACACTTCACAAAATATATAAATTTTTTTTATATTTAGTAAAACAAGATTATTTAGTATAAGTCGAGTGAAATCTGAAAATTTAACGACCCAAGGGCGTTTTTGGTAATTTTATCAACCAGGGTAATTTTGTAAATTTCCAAAGTCAGGGCATTATTTTGAAATACAAAAAATTTGGATACTTTTGCAAAGTGAGAGAATTTTATTAAAGTTGGGGTTATCTTAGAAATTTTGATAGTCAGGGGCATTTTAGTAATTTTTAACACAGGGGTATTTTTGTAAATTTCCCCAAACCAGAGTGTCTTGATATTTTTGAAACCTCAACATTTTGGTATTTTGTAAAGTAAAAGTCATTTTAACAAAAGTTTGAGGGTAATCTGAAGAATTTACACTCTGAGGGCATTTTTTGGTAGTTTTGCCACTAGGGCATTTTGGTAATTTTGGGTAAATCGAGACAATGTTGTTCAAAACCCCATTTAGGGTTTACACACCAAAAGGGTAAATTTGAAAATTTTAAAACCAAGAATTTTAAAACAGCAAGGCTAATCCCTTTCGGGTTTTAATAATTGGTTCAGCCTGTGAACAAGTCCTCTAGGGTAAGGTGAACCGTAGCTACGCACCAGGTAGGATTCAAGTGGAGAGGAGGTGAGTCACACGGACTGCTTAAATACCAAGCTCCCACTGAATACCACTCCTAGACATGCGCACACAGGTTGCCACACCTTAACTCGGCGACTTATTTCACAGGTTTGTTTACGAGTTTTAAGTCTTCTGCCATTGTTTGAGTAGTCTAATCCTAGGGTCCAACAGATCCTAGTATTCTATTCTACGAGCCCAACTAAGCCCAAATCAATTCATACAAGCAATCACTTCAAGAAAGTCCGAAGTACTTACTTGGTGGACTTCGGGTCGGAGGTACAGGTGCCATGCCAGAATAACCTGAAAAAGTTTCTTAAAAGCCCACATTTTTGAAAAGTCCATTTGAAAATGTTTTTGGGCCCAAAACCCTCAATGCCGAGTTTTGAACCTGGCTCTGATACTAAACTGTAACATCCCCAAACCCGGCCCATTCACTACGACCGAATCTGGTTATGTTATTGCGGAAAGACGGTTGAAATTCTTTTTGATTTAAAATAAAACATCGTAGTTTGCTGAATTTTGGGAAAACATATCTTTGGAATAAAACTTTGCTATTTAAAACTCATTCATTTTTAAAACTTTAGTTTATAATATCCAACTTGAAGAAATAGGTTGCAACCCATAAATCATTTTCCCATAGCGATTTAATTTAAATAAACCATAGTTAAAGTAATACCAAAAACATAAAATGGCCTTTGTTACAACCCAACAAATTCAAATAAAATACTCATATCGAAACAAGCATAATCTAATAAATCTTCATCTTCGGCATGGGCCACTTTGTCCTCTCCGATCCCGGTCCAGCTTTATGCACTACCTGAAATGGTTAAAGGAAAAAGGTGAGTCACCAAGACTCAGTGTGCAACCCTTTTTCCCGGATTAGCAAAATATCATACATAAACATATACATTATCAACATGCATCCAAGTTATATGCACCCAATCCTAATCATCCATACACCTTTTCTACCCCGTGTGGTACCAAACCACTGGTGGTGCCAAACCACCGGTGACGTATAGTCACGAGATGTGATGCCAAATCACCTGGAGGTGCCAAACCCTCCGGTGTCAGAAGACACGAAGTGTGTTACCAAAACACTGGTGACCGAAGTCACAAATCAATTGATGGGGCCAACCCATCGTGTGATACCAAATCACTGGCAGACGATCCCGTGTCTCAAAAGTGGGGCCAACCCACGGTGGTGTTAACCACAGGGATAAGTCGCTATGAGGTGCCAAACCTCTGGAGGTACCAAACCTCTGGTGTCCGAAGACACAGTGTGTTACCAAAACACTGGTGCTCACATCGACAAAATATCATCGCCCCTCCACTGCATACAACCCACGAGAGATAATGATATGCATTTTAACGGACTTATACCCACATGCTTGATTAGTAACATACATATTATTTATCACCATCCAATATCATAGCACACGTAATGTGAGATGCATCATGCTTACCAAAAGCATTATAACGAGGACTTACGACCCGTGCCTTATACCATAATGGTATTCAATCCACCTTTCCATGGAACCAACCACACACATCATATATATAAATACCATAATGAGATAAGTGTGTAAATATACACACAATTTAATAAGTACATAAATTACTAGAAGAGTGTGTGTGTGTACACACTGTAGGCCTTAATCAAAGAATCGACCTAAGATCCTCGATCACCTTGCACCTACTCGCTTAAGACCACTAGCCAACACCACCAAGTGCCCTCGCTTCACTTGCCTACAATCGGCAACCAACCAACGAGAATAGCCCTCGGCCTACCAATACCAAACGAATAGACTGATAAAGCAATCCCTTACCACCACTTACCAAAGATTAATGAATGGAAAAACTCCTCTTGCTCGTTCCAAAATCGACGATGTCCTAAAATAAAATCGATTAAACACAAGAGATTAACACCCTTTACCCAATGCCTAAATTGGCCCTTAATCAAACCCAAGTCAATTAAGAACAAGAAAGAACATTGGCCTAATCTTACCTTCCTCTCGAACTTGAGAGAAACAACCGAGATCAACACTTATACCAACATTCGGCCAAAATAAACACCACTAGAGAGGGGAGAGATTCGATTAACACTTAACAACAAGAAGGGAAGAGATTTGGCTTCACCCAAAGGAAGAGAACACAAAAGAAAAAATGGAGAAAAAGGAGTAGATATTCGGCGGTCAATCAAAGATAGAACCAAGAGGAAAAGGTACCTTTGGTTTGAAAGAGAAAGAAAATGGAGAAAGGTATTTTGGAGAATGAAGTTTCGCCAAGGAGATTTCAAGAAGAAAAATAATGAAAGTGGGATGCTAGGGTTGGCCTAGTTCAAATGAAGAAAAGAAAAGAAATGGAAACCAAGCATTCGGCCAATGAGCGAAGAGATAGAAACTTGGGGTTCAAGAACATTCTGCTATCACAATATTGAAAGAACACAAACAAATATTAGAAAGCTATAGGAGGTTTGATCTTTCGGTTTCAAAAGTAAGGGAAATGAGAGAAAGCTCTCTCCTTGAAAAAAATTCGGTAACAAAAGGAAGGATTTGGCTTCCCAAAACTTGACCGAAAATGCCCAAATTCACTGAGTAAAATCGGCACATGCTTCCCCTAGAAGACTCCCATAGTCGGCCACCTCCTAGAAACACTCCCATCCACAAATTCAATAACATTTGAATTAAACAAATCCCCCATTATTCTATCCACATTTTATCTCTTTATCAAATCAAAACAACCACCATTATCTCTAA
Organism: Gossypium bickii; assembly: GCA_025503065.1. Classification (NCBI taxonomy): domain Eukaryota; kingdom Viridiplantae; phylum Streptophyta; class Magnoliopsida; order Malvales; family Malvaceae; genus Gossypium; species Gossypium bickii. The sequence continues at coordinate 91,399,320 of CP106711.1, forward strand.
TTTGAACTAACTAAAATAATCTTAAAAAAAAATAAAATAATAAAATAATAAAACCATCCACCAGCCGAATTAAAACTAAAACAACCTTAGCTTAATTCTTTTCTTCTAATTTAAATCGCATGCATGTGCCTAACGCATTCAATTGCTGCAAAAACAAAAAGAATAAAACAACCCCGAAATGCAACTCCCCAGATTCGAACCGCTGCACACCTCACCTTCAAAGCCCCAGGCCACTCGGCCACTTTGCTTTTTATGCCATAAAGCTACACCAATTAATCTTTAAAGGCTTCCTACTCAAGCTCCCAGCCGCATAGGAAAAATAAAACACGCAAAAGGCTGCTTCCGTCGCTCGAACCAGCGCCCACGCGCACCTCCAGCCCCTAAGTGCCCCACGAGCACCACCTGGACCAGCTGCTTCTTGTGCCAAATACGCGCCCCAGCTCTTTTAAGGCATCCATCCCTGTAGCGCCATAATCCCAAAAATTAAAACCCAACTGCTGCCTTCTTGGATCGAACCCAAGACCCTCACAGGCGCTACCTCCAGCCTTACTAAGTCTGCAAGACACACCACCGTGCCAAAGCCTTGCTTGTGCCATAAATCATCGAAAATAATTCTTAAGGTCTCCCTTGGCCCGTTTCCCTTTTCACACTAAAATCCAAAATTTTCCAAACCCTTCCCCCCTTCATCCAAACATTTCTAAAACCCCTAAAACTCATCCAAGCACTCCCAAAAACCTACTAACACTTGATTTAAACCCAATCCGCACAGCCCCTGAACCAGGGTGTTACAAGGACTTTCGATAACTTCGGGAGCTAATCGACAGGAACAAGTGGTGTTTCAGGATCATAATAAGCTAGAGGCTAATCGACAGCAATAGGACAAGTTCGGGGTTTTAGTTGATATTATATTCGATAGATCAGAATCTCGCTATGATCAGGTGCGTAGTTATCGCACTGTTCTCTTGCTTGTTATATGTGTTGTATGTATTATTTCATGTAAATGTATGTATATTGAGCATGTTAGTCGAAATAAAAGCTATGATGATGGATACCCGTGGTGGGTGATTGAATAATCAGGTTAGTGGTTACTGTATTAACTTTTCGATTATAAATGATTATCGATGAATGTAAAATAATGTGATGACATGTGATGTGTAATGTTTTGAATAGTATATTGCTATGGTTTATATATAGATACATATGTATGGGAATTGTGATTAATATGTGGATCACTATGTAAATATGGGCTTCATAATTATATATTCATGTGTATGAACTATGTGGATATGGGCTTCATAAGTGTATATTCATGTGTACGAACTATGTGAATATGGGCTTCATAATTGTATATTCATGTGTATGAACTATGTGGATATGGGCTTCATAAGTGTATATTCATGTGTACGAACTATGTGAATATGGGCTTCATAAGTGTATATTCATGTGTATGGACTATGTGGATATGGGCTTCATAATTGTGTATTCATGTGTATGGACTATGTGGATATAGGCTAAGCCCATATGTGAGGACATGTGTATTAACTATGCACTGAGTCTTGGTGACTCACTCAATTTTCGTTACACCTTTCAAGTGACGCATAAAGCTTGGACCGGGTTGGAGCGGATACAAAGGTAGCCATGCAAAAGCGAATTTTTCATGCAAAGGAATCTCTTGTTTAATGAATTAAGTACCTATATTTTCAGTATTTTGATTAAGTATGTAGTGTAAGAAGGCCCACTAAAGTATTTCAGTTCTTTTATTAAGCATTTTTATTATTATGCTCAATTATGGATGGACAAATTTAAAATGCTTATTGCCAATGATCTATTCCCTTGAGTATGTATAATGAAGTTTTGAATCCCGTGTTTTTATAATAATTTAGTTTTCACTTAGAATATTTCAAGTCACGAAAATGTTTTATTAAACTCAACAAATTTTATCGGTTTTACTTCTAAGTAAGGATATTTTTCGAACGTGTTCCGCAGTGGCATTCTAAATTTGGTCGGAGCGAATGGGCCTGGTTTGGGGTGCTACATTTTGGTATCAGAGCACAGTTCAAAACTCGGCTTTGAGGTTTTGGGCCCAAAAGTAGTTTTCAAAAGTGGGCTTTTCAAAATATGGACTTTTATTTTAGGCTTGTTCTGGCATGACACCTGTACCTCCGACCCGAAGTCCACCTGGTAAGTACCTCTGACTATTGAGGAATGTTGAATACGTGAACTGTATGGGCATAATGGGGTTTGTGGATTAGAAAAATTAGGGCTATCGAACCCTAAGACTAGTCTACTCAAAAACAAGTGCATAAGACTTGAGGACTGAAATGACCATAGAGGTGTAGTGAATGAATGTGTCCCTGCTTATGAACGTGTATGTGACTCTCTGAATTAGAATAGCGAACTTGAATTGAACCTATGTGTGATCGAAAGAACCACTTCTAAATACTTTATTCCATAAAAATTATTCGCGGATAATTAGTGGAATAAATTTCTAATGTATAAAACTTTCTAAGTCAGATTGTGCGATAAGAGATGAATTCTAGATGACGTGGTCGAGGCAAAATGGCCGTATCGGAACTCGTTAGATCGGGTCAAGAGTCCGATAATGAGGTACCACCTCTACCACCAGTCTTTGATAATAAGCGGCGGATCGGATGAGAGATGATCTTTGTATCGAAAGCGGTCTTTGCGAGTTTGAGAGATGGTGGCTGGAGAGGGAGGAAATGTGAGAGCTCGGAAATTTGTTTCCGAGCGACTTTGAACCAATGAAGCGGAGTTGTTCCATGATGTATCCGGCGTGGCACCCAGTACTACTGAATATTGGTTGGAAGCGACCAAACGAATTATGGATGAGCTCGATGTGAGCCTTGAGGAAAAAGTGAAAGGAATGGTGGTGCTACTTCGCGACGAGGCGTATAAATGGTGGCTTACGATTCGGGATAGTGTCATAGCTGAGGACCTCACTTGGGAGTATGTCAAGACGGCATACCAGAAGAAGTATGTCGATACTTACTACATTGATGCTCAGAGGAATGTGTTTTTGGGGCTAGTTCAACAGAACAAGTCCATGGCGAAACACGAGGCTGAATTCCTAAGGTTAAGCCGATATACTCGAGGAGTAGTGGCTACAGAACATGAACGATGTGTCTGATTTAAGGACAGATTAAGGGACGGCCTGAGACTGTTGATAGGTCCTCAACAGGAACTGGAATTTGCTGTGTTAGTCGAAAAAGCTAAGGTAGCTGAAGGGATTAAGGACTCGATGAGATAAAATAGAGGTAAGGATAGGAACCGGGATAGAAGAAATTTTGGATCGTCTAAATTACCTGAGGGTCTTCGTAAAAGATCGAGGGTTGAAAGTTTTGTTCGTGTGACTAAGCCAGTTATGGAAAATCGGGACCGTCCGTGTGCTCAGTATGGAAAGTATCATGTTGACGAGTGTTGGAACCGAAATCGAGAATGTTTTAAGTGTAAGTCTACAAGCAGTTAAATATCGTTAATGTCAGTTATATCCTTGGATACATGTTGGATTATAGAATCCTAGTTATAAATATAGTGAAAGCCAAATGTGGATAGACATTCTATCATGAAATGTTATTGAATTTTTTAATTGAATTGATAAGTACAAGTGATGTGAATTATGTATGGTTTTTATAATTTTGGTCAGCTTGTAATGTGATTCAGATAGTGATAATATTATATTTCAGGCTTCGATGCCTAGCAGGCTTAATGCCGGTGTATATTTCAGGCTTTGATGCCTAGCAGGCTTAATGCCGGTGTATATTTCAGGCTTTGATGCCTAGCAGGCTTAATGCCGGTGTATATTTCAGGCTTTGATGCCTAGCAGGCTTAATGCCGGTGTATATTTCAGGCTTTGATGCTAGCAGGCTTAATGCCAGTGATGTGTTACAATAGAGAATTCATGAATCACTTACAAGATGGAACATGTTTATTACCATAAGCTAAATGCTCGGGTAAGTACAAGTCTTTCATATTTGCAAGAAATAAGGCAAGTTAGTATATTCCCATTTGGAATTAAGTAAGATGTGATATAGTTGAAGTTTCGGTAAGACTTTTAATATGTGCAATTGACCTTACCATTGATGTGTATGATTTATGTATAATGGAATTGAAGCTCGAATATGCTTATGGAGAACTGGCCATATATGAAAATGCTAAATGTGAAAGAGGTTGGACATGTTTGTATATGTGTATAAGTGGATATGTATGATTAATGTATGGTGAATTGAAATGTACGGATGTCCGTTAGTAAGTAATTTCGAGGACGAAATTATTTTTTTAGGGGGGTAGAATTGTAATATCCTGAAATAGGGGTTATGTGTTTGGAGAATAACTCAAGTATTAGTGGGCCTCAAGAGTGGTTTTGATGTGTTTTTAGAGTTCCTAAAACTCTAGGATTAAAATAGGATACTTTGGAAAATTTTGGAAATTTGAGGGTTAAAAGAGGAAAGAAGGCAAGGAGGCCTTGAGAATAAATTTTGGAAAGTTATGGCATATGAAATGCCCTGGTAAAGTGGTTTTCGTGTGCCACTTAAGGCTTTGAGGATTGGCGCTAAGCAGGTCAGGGGATCGAGCAATGCTGGGCGCATGGGTATTTATTTTTGCGTTGTATGGTGTAATGGGCTAAGGAGGCTTTAGAAGAATTTAGTGAGCGAAAATGGACATGAAAGTCCAGTTGGTAAAGTGGCGCAAGTCGTGTTGGTAACTTCGGCCGAGAGGTCTCGAGTTCAAGTCCTGAAGGCAGCGCTTGATTTCGTTTTGTTTTGTTTTTGCGACAAGCAAGGGATGCCTTCGAGTGAGGGCTTAAAACAAATTATTGACGCGACATTAGCATGAAATGAGCAGCTGGCCGAGTGGCTGGGGCATGGAGAACTTTTCTCCGTGTTTGGGTTCGAGAGTCAAGACTGCATGAGAGTCTTTCTTTACGGCGTGGGAGCTTAGTGGTGCATGGGCATTTAATGCATGCGGCATAATTTTATTTTTCTTTACTAATGGAGTGTGGGCTGGTCATTTTATTTTATTATTTTTTTGAAGAAGGATGGGTTATTATTTTATGATGTATAGGAAATGGTGAGGTATGGGTTATATTTTATTAGTTTATTTTATGTTAATGATGGGAAATAGATTAAACAATGGAAAGTGATGTTTGAAATTAGCAAAAGAGAGAGAGCATGACCATGGGAAGCATGCTTTGGGGGTTAGCGGCCTTGTGTTTGGGAAAGCTTGGCGAAACTTTTGTTTTGTTTCCTTGACATTGTTGTCTTGGCCGAAAATGGGAGAGAAAAAGAGATTGGGCTGCGGTTTGGAAGGAATAGCAAGGGAGGTGGCCATTGTTTTGTTTGGCTTCCTCTTCTTTCCTTTTTGTTCTTGACCGAGAGAGAAAAAGAAAGAGCAAGTTTGAGCTTCGGATTTGAAGAAGCTAGAGAGTATTTCATTTCGGCTAGCTCTTGTTCTTTCATCTCCTTCCCTTGTTGTTTCAAATCGAAATCCTCCTCCTATACTACCTTCGATTTTATTTTGAAGCATGCTATTGTTGCTATGCCGAAACTCCTTTGCCATTCTTTCTCTTGATTGTCACTTTGACCGAATGCTCCTGGCCTTTTTGAGCATAGATTGAATCCCCAAAGGAAGGTGTTGACGATTTCGAAGGTTGTTGAAGGGAGGGAGCATTAAAGGAGCCTATGGGTTTCGGCTATACAAAGAGATTTATAACTACCAAAGCAAGCAAATCTTTTGGGACTTAGAAAAACTAGTAGGACTTTCGATAACTTCGGGAGCTAATTGACAGGAACAAGTGGTGTTTCGGGATCATAATAAGCTAGAGGCTAATCGACAGCAATAGGACAAGTTCGGGGTTTTAGTTGATATTAGATTCGATAGATCAGAATCTCGCTATGATCAGGTGCGTAGTTATCGCACTGTTCTCTTGCTTGTTATATGTATTGTATGTATTATTTCATGTAAATGTATGTATATTGAGCATGTTAGTCGAAATAAAAGCTATGATGATGGATACCCGTGGTGGGTGATTGAATAATAAGGTTAGTGGTTAATGTATTAACTTTTCGATTATAAATGATTATCGATGAATGTAAAATAATGTGATGACATGTGATGTGTAATGTTTTGAATAGTATATTGCTATGGTTTATATATAGATACATATGTATGGGAATTGTGATTAATATGTGGATCACTATGTGAATATGGGCTTCATAATTGTATATTCATGTGTATGAACTATGTGGATATGGGCTTCATAAGTGTATATTCATGTGTACGAACTATGTGAATATGGGCTTCATAATTGTATATTCATGTGTACGAACTATGTGGATATGGGCTTCATAAGTGTATATTCATGTGTACGAACTATGTGAATATGGGCTTCATAAGTGTATATTCATGTGTATGGACTATGTGGATATGGGCTTCATAATTGTGTATTCATGTGTATGGACTATGTGGATATGGGCTAAGCCTATATGTGAGGACATGTGTATTAACTATGCACTGAGTCTTGGTGACTCACTCAATTTTCGTTACACCTTTCAGGTGACGCATAAAGCTTGGACCGGGTTGGAGCGGATACAAAGGTAGCCATGCAAAAGCGAATTTTTCATGCAAAGGAATCTCTTGTTTAATGAATTAAGTACCTATATTTTCAGTATTTTGATTAAGTATGTAGTGTAAAAAGGCCCACTAAAGTATTTCAGTTCTTTTTTTAAGCATTTTTATTATTATGCTCAATTATGGATGGACAAATTTAAAATGCTTATTGCCAATGATCTATTCCCTTGAGTATGTATAATGAAGTTTTGAATCCCGTGTTTTTATAATAATTTAGTTTTCACTTATAATATTTCAAGTCACGAAAATGTTTTATTAAACTCAACAAATTTTATCGGTTTTACTTCTAAGTAAGGATATTTTTCGAACGTGTTCCGCAGTGGCATTCCAAATTCGGTCGTAGCGAATGGGCCGGGTTTGGGGTGTTACACTTTCTTTTCATGTCTTATACTCAGGAAAGTACCCGAGGATAGAAAAAACAAGAAACGGGCTTAAAACGAACCAAATTGGACCAAGAAAGAAATCAACACGGCCTGGCCCAAAGACCAGACAACTGTGCCTCATTAACAGTTTGAACACGGAAAGAGCAATTTCATTCAGGAAAGGATACTTGGAGGCAACGAAACACATTTCAAAGCCTATTCAAACACCCTAGTAGGAATTCTACTTAAATTAGGATACTTAGGGGCCAAGTAAGGCATCACAAAGTCTATATAAACACCTAAGGGGCAACTTGAAAAGTGGGTTCGGTAGAAACCCTCTGTCAGGGCGGTTAGCTAGGCCAAGGAGCTAAGCCGAAAAGGTTAGATTGTGGGAAAACACTTGAAGATAGCCAGTTGATCCATCTCAAGAAGCCGGAATTCTACTCAAGATAGCAGATCTCTCCTTCAATTCCTTTAGGGGGTTTTAGGGATTTCTTATGTTTTGTTTTATCTTTTCTTCTGAGCTGTTTTCTTTTACAGTTATGAACTAAACTCTTCAGATACCTGAAGGGGATGAAACCTAAGACGGATCTTGTTATTGTTTTCTGAACTATATGATACATACTTGATTTGTTCTTAATTATGTGTTCTTAATTCTTGTGTTAATATTTTTGGGATATTGATTCAAGTATGATGTGCTTAGGTGGTGGAGCAAAAGTCCCTACTTAAGAGTAGATCTAGCATAATTAAGTGGAGTTGGTCGCACGCCTAGAGATAGGTTGACGAGATTTTGCCAGATTAGGGTGAAACCTAAGATGGGAGTTCATAAATCGAGTTAATGCGATTCTAGGGGTTTTAATTAGAAAGAGATTTCAATTAATCAACCTAGGGTTAGACGTTATTCGCCTCGAGAGAGGGTTTAATATAAATTAGGGAATCTTACGAATCAAGTCAAGTGAATACATCGTCTGGTTCAGTGTTAGATGACAAGTGAAGTCTAGGTGGATTTTTCCTAAGGGTATCGTCTTAATCAACTGAGTTTTTCCAACAGTACTTCCCCAATTCATTCTTTTCGTCTTTGCGTCTTTATCTTAGTAGTTAATTAAAATTAGATTAAACAAGAACTTCACTTATTTTAGGCTAAATAATAAAAAGAAAGTTATTATTAGTACTTTTAGTTCCTTTGGGTTCGACAATCCGGTCTTGCCTAAGCTGTACTACTATTCGATAGGTGCACTTGCCTTAAGTCGTTTTTAGAGTTAGTTTCTAGGTTCGATCATTCTCTTTTTATAAATTTTAAGACTCGACAGCTACGATTAGAGATTATAAACAGTTCTATTCTCATGTGCACATGCAATTGCTGCATGCTGGAATGCACAAATACAATACACAACTTATATTAATGATGTGTTCAAACTATAACACATGCATAATGCATGGAGATCTGAATTTCACTGGTCCCAGATGAGAGTATGCGGTCACCAAAGTCTAGTGCCTCACTCGAGTTGGCACCAAATATTCAGTTGTGTCGCTTCTCAAAGGTCGGTCGAATTCTACTCGGATACAGAACAATATAAATGTTTGAGAGAAGGTCAATCAATAGAGGTTATGCGTGTAACACTCTATACTCAGTCTGATCACGGACCCAAACTATATAGTATTACAACTATAAAACTGTAACATTATTCATAATTTAATCAAACATAATCAAAATAACTCATATTCAATCATATCCATGCTATTTAATCAAATTAGGACCTAAATAGAGCTTATGAAACATTTAAAACACTGGGTTAAAATGAAACTTTTACAAAATTTCAAGATAAAAATGTAAACAACTCGTGTGACTAGGCTGTGTGAAAGGGACCAGCCTTGTGGCCCCAAGCATGGTCGTGTGGCTACTCCACATGTTTGTGTTCTCTGACCATGTACAATTTGAATTTAGGGTCACATAGTTGTGTAACTCTCTAAGACTGCGTAGACAATTCCTGCACAAAAAAATAAAGGATCACACGACCGTATTATATGACCGTGTGGGGCACATGATCGTGTGGTAGCTCGTGTCATAGGTCGTGTGTGCCCAAAACTATCTTCAAAATCTAGCCATTTCACATCCAAATACTTGGGCTCCAAGATATGCAATAATCGAAATTAAACCTCTCCAAAATATGCCTAAACAAGCCAAAACATACCAATTCACAATCAACTTATGTGCCTAACCAAAATGCCCTCACTGGCTGTAACATCCTAAAATTTAGAATTTTATGTGTTGCATTATTTTTGGTGCTAAGCTAGTTAAATTATTAATTGTCTATGTTTAGGAGGTTCTGAGAAGGCTCGAGGTTTATTTGGACCTAGTGAAAATCTTTTGCATTTAGCACTTTAAGGAGATGGAGTAAGTGACCTTAAAGCATATGGAAATAAATGAGTAAATAGCTAGCATAAGTCAGCAATTAGTAAAGAGGTTATGGCGCCACATGTAGTACCTTGAAGGAAGAGGTTCGAATCCCTTTGTGTGCAATTTTTGTCATTTATTTTTGCACTCCTTCCTTAAGTGTCGGCCAAGAAGTATATATGGCAAGTTGGACTTCTTTATTTTTGGTAAGGTGGCTACGAGATAAGGAAAGGTTGAGTTTGGGGAAAGGAATCAAAAGGAAAAGGCAAGTAAGGGGAACAAGGGGCTTATTTCGTGGTGATTGTTTTGGAAGGTGTGGTTGGCCAAATGTTGACCAACTTTGTAATGCATGTGGACGGTTCTGGGGGTAGATAGGTAGCTCAAATTTTTACTTTGGCATTTGGTAATGTCTTGGTATTGTTTTGGCCAAAAATCCCTATTGCAACTTTTGTGTCATCTTCTCCCAATTAGCTATTCTTTTTGCCGAAACCTACTAGCACAATAGTGCATTTTTCTTCTCTTTTGAATGGTCACATCTTCATCTTTTGTCCATCTTTCTTGATAGCCAAATTAGTGTTTTGCTTTTTCATAAACCAAAGTGTTTGTTTTGGTCAAATTTTCTCTTTGCCAAATCGAATCATTTTCTTCAAATTCTTCCTCTTCATGCTGAAATTTCAAGTTGACAATAAGTAAATTTTTTCTTCTTTCTTCTTGAATGTCGAATGTACCTAAACCATTGACACAATATTGTTCACTCTTTCTCTTTTGAAAAACCAGAACCTTACAAACACTTCTTTTCATCTCTCTTTTCTTTTTACAAATTTTCCAAACATCTTTCTTCTTTCTCTCAAATCAATATTTTTCCATAACCGAATATTATAGTTTGTTTTTACTCCATAGCCGAATATCATTGTCCATTTTTCTCCATAGTCGAAACATTTTCATCATTCTTTCTTTTTCATTCGAACTATAACTTATTCCTTAATCAATCGAGATATAGTGGAAGGTCGAAACTTAGATTTTTCCGAAGTCATCATATAATCGCTAGAAATCGGTCCTAAAATCTTTAAGGTAAGATTTCTTCACGGATTCTATAATCACGTTAAGATGTTATTAGCATGGTGATAATTAACCGATTGTAATTTTAGGGACTAAATCGTTTGATCCATCCAATCGTTGATCACTCGGAATTAATGGTAAGCCGATCTTCACCCTTTTTGACAAATCCATACTTTATCGTAATACTAATCGATGGAGGCTTGTGGTAACGATTTGAAAGGAAAGTCGAGTGGAGATCTAAAAAAGAGTGGATTAACGATCCCAACTCTTAAATTCAAGCGAATGGCTGTTTCTGCGATTCGAGACCTTCCACCTAGTTGTGGACCCTCATCCGGTGAAAATCAACTATTCGAGGTCGTTCGCAATTGTGAGGCATCAGCGATTCGGGATTTTCCACCGGGTTGTGGACCATCATCTGGGGAAAACTGACAAATAGTATTTGTTCACGATCCCGAGGGTAAAATCTTAGATTGTTTGTTTTAAAGTAGATTTATTAAATCACGTATGTTGACTAATCGAGCGTTATAATATTTTAGGTGTCTGTGATCAAGAAAGCGTAGTGCTTACCGTAATCATGTGTGTAATCTCACACCGTATTCCATGGGTTAAAGATTTATATCGTATTGGTGGTAAATCACTTGACTAAACCATGTTTTGGTGAAATCGGAAAAATTGGCTTAGATCTCATTAGTTTGATAAAATTTATGAAATTGGTATTAAGACTGTGAAAAATTACAAAAATACCCTTGATAGGCCAAATCAAAATAATTTGCTATATGGGCCGATTGATATTTGACTATGTGGGCCGATTAATAATTTGCTATATGGGCCGATTGATATTTGATTATGTGGGCCGATTGATAATTTGCTATATGGGCCGATTGGTATTTGACTATGTGGGCCGATTGATAATTTGCTATATGGGCCGATTTGAAGTAAATTGCGAAATGGGCCAAGATGATATTCTGCTTAATTGGACAACTTGATAAATTGTTATAATGGGCCATAATTTCGTAAGAAATATCTGAATAAATTATTGTGATTTGTTATGCATTATATATATGATTTGCATGGGATGGGATAATGATGAAGAGAAGTTCTGGTAGCTTTGCTACATAATTCTGGTGGCTCTGCCATAAATCTGTAAAGCGATAATGCCACGTAAATTTTGTTAATATGGTGGCTTGACCACAATTATATTTGTTATAAATAGTTTAATGCCTGCGATTGGTGTGTTGGCGGGGTGGGTTGACTAAAGATCCCCACAGGTGTGTTGGTTGGTACGGGTGGTGTATAGCGGATGGAATACTAGGTTTGGTTGGGAATTGTATTTCATATGCATCTTATATTCGATACATTTTTATTATTGTGAATGGGCTTCAGCCCAAATAATGGCTTAGTTGATTTTGGCCCAGTAGACAACGGTAAGTGGGTTACACACTGAGTTCTAGTAACTCACCCCTGTTTTCCTTATCCCTTTCAGGTAATGATCAGTGATGGAGACTTAGAGCGTGGATGTCTCGGTGGAGGCCATACTTCAAAATGGTTAAATTTGGAATTTAGATTTCTTTTAGTACTTTTAATTACTTTTCTATTTTGAATTAAGATTGTAATAAGGCCTTTGAATTAATTTTTGTTTTGTTTATTGTTTGATGAATTTATAAACTGCTTTAAGTATTTCAAATTGAAATTTTATTTTTCTAAAAACTTAAACAAACATTTTATTTTAAAATGAATATACAAACAAAAAAGAGATTTCATAATAATTTTTATATTTTTAACTCAGAAATTAACTCTTATAGTTTTCATCAGTTCTTTTCGAAAAATATTTTAATTTCTTTTAAATTTTACTCGAACTGTTAACGATATTTTCAAAGTTACGATTTATAAGATTTTATATCTCAAATTGTCGATTTATCAATCAATTCTTTTACTCAATAAATACTTCGTCAAAATTTTGAAATCTGTTTTACTTAAAAAGGACTCAAAGTACATTTATTCTGTGTGACATGTCAAATCTGGCCTTAACGCATAGGCTGGGTTTGGGGTGTTACATTTTATGGTATCAGAGCCCAGTTTCAAAACTCGACTATGGTTTGGGTTCAAAATCATTTTGTTCAAAACTGTTTTGAAATATAGAACGTATGTCTTTAAAGGAAGTATAGCACCACGGGTATCCGGCACCAAGTCAAGTAAGTGTATGTTACTGAATGATTATGGTTATTGTGATATGACTATAGGAACACTCTAGAACTTTTAGTTTTAGGTGTTGAAACTATAGAGATTGAGACAATATGATGCGTTTATGAAAACGACTACACTTCTTATACCTCATAAAATATCGTTAATAAACACTGAAATAGTATACTGATTCATAAAACTTCTAATTAGATTAACTCGAATTAGTCAAGATGAGCGCTAGAAGACGTGGACGCAGTAGACGAGGCCGTGATAGAGGCCGAGGTGCTAGGGTTGCATCTGAAACGTCGAGTCATATACCAGAAATGGACGCACCTGCGTCACCCGGGACTGAAATTGGATCACATGACCGTACGAGGGAGGACATTGCTCTGTCCCAAGCAGTGTTGCGAGTCTTAGAAAGGGTTGCTGTGGCTAGAACTGGGCCAACAGCTCGTGGATCAATTTCAGAACGACTTAGATCAAGTGGTGCCGAGCTTTTTAAGGGTGTCTTGGGTGTAGCACCAAATGTAGCGAAGTATCGGCTCGAGGTAGTTGAACGGATCATGGATGATCTGGATTGCACCGCTGACCAGAAGCTAAGAGAAGCTGTGTCCTTGTTGAGAGACGAGGCGTATCAATGGTGGCTCACTATTCGGGAAGGCACTCAGGCCGATCGTGTTACTTGGGATTTCTTCAAAACTGCATTCCAAGGAAAGTATGTCGGGGCTAGCTATGTAGATGCCCAAAAGAAGGAATTCCTAAATTTGGTTCAAGGAAGTAAGACTGGGGCAACTTACGAAGCGGAATTTCTGCTTCTGAGACGTTATGCTCGGGCAATAGTGCCAACTGACTATGAACGTTGTGTGCATTTTGAGGACGGGTTGAGTGATGAGTTGTGGGTACTGATAGCCCCACAACAAGAAAGGAATTTTGCCACACTTGTAGAGAAAGCCAAGATAGCTGAAGAGGCTAAGAGCTCAGAGTGGCAAAACCGAGAAAGAGATAGAGGCAAGAGCAAGAGGGACTTTAAGTACTCGGGTCCTGCTAGAAGGTTTCAGAAGAGGCCCAGGAATGATGAGCCAGCTCAAGCTAGAGCACCAGCTGTTACCAATCAGATACAACCATGTGCCGACTGTGGAAGACGACACCCGGGTGAATGCTGGAAAAGAACCGGTGGTTGTTTCAAATGTGGTTCTAAGGACCATCAGCTTAAGAATTATCCTCGATGGACTGCTTCGACTCAGAAGCTCGTAACTATGATGCACAGCCAGCTAGAGGCGCTCAGCAGCCATCGAGAGGCTATGGACCAGGTCGAGGTGGCAATGGCGCGGGTCGAGGTTAGGGTGCACCGGGTAGAGGTACTGGTTTCTGGGGTAATGCAGAGGCGAGACAGCCAGGGTTGGTTTATGCGGTCAGATGCCGAGAGGATGGCGATGCACCTGATGTGATAACCGGTACGTTCTTCATATCTAATATACCTGTTACTACTTTGATAGATATCGGATCCACCCATTCGTATGTTGCTAGTGCTGTTTATGGAAATCTGAACATTAGATTTGAGATTACTGATAGGGAGATGACAGTAATTAGTCCTTTAGGACAATCTATGATAGTAAATAAATTGTTTAGAGATGTACCCTTAGAAGTTCAAGGAGAAACATTTTTGGCGAATTTGATGGAACTACCTTTAGGCGAGTTCGACCTTATTTTGGGCATGGACTGGTTGGTGAAACACCGTGCTCACTTGGATTATGCTGCAAAGCAGATGACGATAAAAACTTTGAAAGATAAGGAAGTGGTGATGATAGGTGAAAGGAGAAACTATCTATCGAATGTGGTATCTACTTGAAAGGAAGAAAAGTTTGTGCGAAAAGGGTGTGGAGCATTCCTAGCCTTCATTAGTGCGTTGGATGCCAAGGAATTGTCAGTGGAAGGTGTTAGAACGGTGAAGGAGTTTTTGAAAGTCTTTCCTGAATAACTTCCTAAATTACCTCTGGATCGGGAGGTAGAGTTTGGCATTGAATTATCGCCAGGAACGGCCCCGGTGTCCATTTCTGCATATAGAATGGCGCCGAAGGAGTTGGCAGAGCTTAAAGCTCAAATTCAAGAGTTGTTGGATCAGGGATTCATTCGACCGAGTGTGTCACCGTGCGGAGCACCGGTCTTGTTCGTCAAGAAGAAGGATGGGTCGATGCGTATGTGCATCAATTACAGGTAGTTGAAAAAGTTGATGATTAAGGATAGGTATCCGTTGCCGAGAATCGATGATCTGTTTGACCAATTACGAGGAGCTTCGATTTTCTCCAAGATAGATTTGAGATCGGGTTATCACCAACTTAAGGTCAGGGAGGCGGATATTCATAAGATGGCGTTTTGAACTCATTATGGGCATTATGAGTTCTTGGTGATGTCGTTTGGGTTGACCAATACACCAGCTGAATTTATGGACATGATGAACCGGGTCTTCCAACCCTATTCAGACCGGTTTGTGGTGGTGTTCATAGATGACATCTTGGTATACTTGAAGAATGAAGAAGAGCATGATTCACATCTGCGAATAGTATTGCAAATATTGCAGGAAAAGTGACTTTATGCCAAATTCAGTAAGTGTGAATTTTGGTTGAAGGAAGTGACCTTTTTGGGGCATGTTGTGTCGGCCAAAGGAATTAGAGTTGATCCCCGGAAGGTAGAGGCTGTGTTGGATTGGAAACCACCGAAGTTAGTGGCCAAAATTCAGAGTTTCCTAGGATTAGCTGGTTATTACAGGCGTTTCATTGAGGGGTTTTCGTTGATTGCTGCACCCCTAACTAAACTGTTGCGTAAGGAAGTACCATTTGTGTGGACAGATCAGCAGCAAGAGAGCTTTAAGAAATTGAAGAAGATTTTGACAGAAGCGCCAGTATTGATTCAACCTGAAGCTGGAAAAGAGTTTATTGTTTACTGCGATGCGTCACACATGAGCTTGGGATGTGTGTTGATGCAAGGTGGAAAAGTGGTGGCTTATGCATCTCGTCAGTTTTAAGGCCGCACAAGGTGAATTATCCCACTCATAATTTGGAGTTGCCTGTGGTGGTGTTTGCTTTGAAAATTTGGAGACACTACCTGTACGGTGAGAAGTCGATCATTTATACGGATCATCAGAGTCTAAAGTACCTCCTTACCCAAAAGGAGTTGAACTTAAGACAGCGGAGGTGGATAGAGCTGTTGAAGGATTATGACTTCTCAATTGAGTATCATCCTGGAAAGGCTAACATAGTGGCAGACATGTTGAGTCATAAGGTGATATCGAATTTGAGAGCGATGTTCGCTCATCTCAGCCTGTATGAAAATGGTAGTCTGCTAGCCGAACTTCAGGTGAAGCCTGTGTAGTTAGGTCAGATTAAGGAAAAGTAGTTATCAGATGAAAAGTTGGGTTCCTTACTTCAACAAGTGGAAGGTGGTGTGATAGGGGATTTTGGATTGAATAATGATGGAGTATTGTGTTTCCATGGAAGAATCTGTATGCCCAAAGATTCAGAATTGAGACAAATGATTCTACGTGAGGCGCATAATAGCCCTTATGCTATGCACCCCGGAGGAAATAAAATGTGTCGAGACCTCCATGAGCAGTACTGGTGGCCAGGATTGAAACGAGAGGTTACTGATTTCGTGAGTAGGTGCTTGACATGTCAGCAAGTGAAGGCGGAACATCAATTGCCATCGGGATTGCTACCACCGGTGAAGATTCCATTATGGAAATAGGAACGGATAACGATGGACTTTGTTAGTGGGTTACCCTTATCGCCTACTAAGAAAGACTCTGTCTGGGTAATAGTGGATCGATTGACGAAGACTACCCATTTCCTACCTGTTCGTATGAATTACTCATTGCAGAAGTTGGCCAAGTTGTACGTAGCAGAGATCGTGAGGTTACATGGGGTACTAGTGTCTATTATATCGGACAGGGACCCTAGGTTTACATCACGGTTTTGGAAAGCCTTACATGAAGCTTTTGGAACAAAGTTAAATTTCAGCACGGCATTTCATCCTCAGTCAGATGGTCAGTCGGAAAGAGTAATATAGATTCTAGAAGACATGTTAAGGGGCTGTGTGATTGACTTCAGGGGTAGTTGGGAGGATTTTCTTACCGTTGGCAGAATTTGTGTATAACAATAGCTATCAATCCAGTATCCAGATGGCACCCTACGAGGCACTGTATGGTCGTAGGTGTCGTACTCCTACTTGTTGGACTGAATTGGGGGAGGGTAGTTATTGGGTCCTGAGCTGATATCAGAGACGGAGGAAAAGGTAAAGGTAATTCAGGCACGGTTAAAGGAAGCTTCAGATAGAGAAAAATCGTATGCGGATCTGAAGCATAAGGATATTGAGTTTGCGGTGGGAGATCAAGTCTTTCTAAAGGTCTCACCTTGGAAGAAAATCTTCAGGTTTGGAAGGAAAGGCAAGTTGAGCCCTAGGTTCATTGGACCGTACCGTGTGTTAAAGCTTGTTGGGCCAGTGGCTTATCAGCTTGATTTACCTCTGGAGTTGAGTCAGATACATAGTGTATTTCATGTCTCAATGTTAAGGCCTTACAGATCAGATCCATCTCATATAGTACCGGTAGAGGAAGTTGAGATAAGGCCTGACTTGTCGTTCGAGGAGGAGCCAGTGCAAATTTTAGATCGAGATGTAAAGGTTTTGAGAAGGAAGTCAATACCATTAGTCAAGGTTTTCTGGCGCAATCACGGAGCAGAGGAAGCTACATGGGAGCCTGAGGACGTGATTTGGCAGCAATATCCTCACCTCTTTAAATCAGGTAAATTTCGAGGATGAAATTTTCTTTAAGGGGGTAGAATTGTAACATTCTAAAATTTAGAATTTTATATGTTGCATTGTTTTTGGTGCTAAGCTAGTTTAATTATTAATTATGTATGTTTAGGAGGTTCTGAGAAGGCTCGAGGTTTATTTGGACCTAGTGAAAATCTTTGGCATTTAGCACTTTAAGGAGATGGAGTAAGTGACCTTAAAGCATATGGAAATAAATGAGTAAATAGCTAGCATAAGTGAGCAATTAGTAAAGAGGTTATGGCACCACATGTAGTACCTTGAGGGAAGAGGTTCGAATCCCTTTGTGTACAATTTTTGACTTTTATTTTTGCACTCCTTCCTTAAGTGTCGGCCAAGAAGTATATATGGAAAGTTGGACTTCTTTATTTTTTGGTAAGGTGGCTAAGAAATAAGGAAAGGTTGAGGTTGGGGAAAGGAATCAAAAGGAAAAGGCAAGTAAGGGGAACAAGGGGCTTATTTCGTGGTGATTGTTTTGGAATGTGTGGTTGGCCAAACGTTGACCAACTTTGTAATGCATGTGGACGGTTTTGGGGGTAGATAGGTAGCTGAAATTTTCACTTTGGCATTTGGTAAGGTCTTGGTATTGTTTTGGCCAAAAATCCCAATTGCAACTTTTGTGTCATCTTCTCATAATTAGCTATTCTTTTTGCCGAAACCTACTAGCACAATAGTGCATTTTTCTTCTCTTTTGAATGGTCACATATTCATCTTTTGTCCATCTTTCTTGATAGCCGAATTAGTGTTTTGCCTTTTCATAAACCAAAGTGTTTGTTTTGGTCAAATTTTCTCTTTGCCAAATTGAATCATTTTCTTCAAAATCTTCCTCTTCATGCCGAAACTTCAAGTTGATAATAAGCAAAATTTTTCTTCTTTCTTCTTGAATGCCGAATGTACCTAAACCATTGAGACAATATTGTTCACTCTTTCTATTTTCAAAAATCGGATCCTTACAAACACTTCTTTTCATCTCTCTTTTCTTTTTACAAAATTTTCCAAACATCTTTCTTCTTTCTCTCAAATCAATATTTTTCCATAACCGAATATTATTGTTTGTTTTTACTCCATAGCCGAATATCATTGTCCGTTTCTCTCCATAATCAAAACATTTTCATCATTCTTTCTTTCTCATTCAAACTATAACTTATTCCTCAATCAATCGAGATATAGTGGAAGGCCGAAACTTAGATTTTTCTGAAGTCATCGGATAATCGCTAGAAATCGGTCCTAAAATCTTTAAGGTATGAGTTCTTCACGGATTCTATAATCACTCTTTATTCATTAAGATGTTATTAGTATGGTGATAGTTAACCAATTGTAATTTTAGGGACTAAATCGTTTGATCCATCCAATCATTGATCACTCGGGATTAGTGGTAAGTCGATCTTCACCCTTTTTGACAAATCCGTACTTTACCGTAATACTAATCGATGGAGGCTTGTGGTAATGATTTGAAAGGGAAGTCGAGTGGAGATCTAAAAAGGAGTGGATTAATGATCCCAACTCCTAAATTCAAGCGAAGGGTTGTTTCGGCTATTCGAGACTTTCCACCGGGTTGTAGACCCTGGTGAGAATCAACTATTCGAGGTCGTTCGCAATTGTGAGGCATCAGCGATTCGGGATTTTCCACCGGGTTGTGGATCGTCACCCGAGGAAATCCAACAAATCGTAGTTGTTCACGATCCCGAGGGTAAAATCTTAGATTGTTTGCTTTAAAGTAGATTTATTAAATCGCGTACGTTGACTAATCAAGCGTTATAATATTTTAGGTGTCGACGATCAAGAAAGCGTAGTGCTTACCGTAATCAGGTGTGTAATCTCACACCGTATTCCATGGGTTAAAGATTTATATCGTATTGGTGGTAAATCGCTTGATTAAACCATGTTTTGGTGAAATCAGAAAAATCGGCTTAGATCTCATTAGTTTGATAAAATTTATGAAATTGGTATTAAGACCGTGAAAAATTACAAAAATACCCTTGATAGGCCAAATCAAAATAATTTGCTATATCGGCCGACTGATATTTGACTATGTGGGCCGATTAATAATTTGCTATATGGGCCGATTGATATTTGACTATGTGGGCCGATGGATAATTTGCTATATGCGCTGATTGATATTTGACTATGTGGGCCGATTGATAATTTGCTATATAGGTCGATTGATATTTGACTATGTAGGTCGATTGATAATTTGCTATATGGGCCGGTTTGAAGTAAATTGCGAAATGGGCCAATATGATATTCTGCTTAATTGGCCAACTTGATAAATTGTTATAATGTGTCATAATTTCGTAAGAAATATTTGAATAAATTATTGTGATTTGTTATGCATTATATACATGATTTGCATGGGATGGGATAATGATGAAGAGAAGTTCTGGTAGCTTTGCTACATAATTCTGGGGGGTTTGCCACAAATCTGTAAAGCGGCAATGCCACGTAAATTTTGTTAATCTGGTGGCTTGACCACAATTATATTTGTTATAAATATCTTAATGCCTACGATTGGTGTGTTGGCAGGGTGGGTTGACTAAAGATCCCCACAGGTGTGTTGGTTGGTACAGGTGATGTGTAGCGGATGGAATACTAGGTTTGGTTGGGAATTGCATTTCATATGCATGTTATATTCGATACATTTTTATTATTGTGAATGGGCTTCAGCCCAAATAATGGCTTAACGGATTTTGGCCCAGTAGGCAACGGTAAGTGGGTTACACACTGAGTTCTATTAACTCACCCCCGTTTTCCTTATCCCTTTCAGGTAATGATCAGTGATGGAGACTTGGATCGTGGATGTCTCGGTGGAGGCCATACTTCAAAACGGTTAAATTTGGAATTTGGATTTCTTTTAGTACTTTTAATTACTTTGCTATTTTGAATTAAGATTGTAATAAGGCCTCTGAATTTGATGAATTTATAAACTGCTTTAAGTATTTCAAATTGAAATTTTATTTTTCTAAAAACTTAAACAAACATTTTATTTTAAAATGAATATACAAACAAAAAAGAGATTTCATAATAATTTTTATATTTTTAACTCGAAAATTAACTCTTATAGTTTTCATCAGTTCTTTTCGAAAAATATTTTAATTTCTTTTAAAATTTACTCGAACTGTTAACGGTATTTTCAAAGTTACGATTTATAAGATTTTATATCTCAAATTATCGATTTATCAATCAATTCTTTTACTCAATAAATACTTCGTCAAAATTTTGAAATCTGTTTTACTTAAAAAGGACTCAAAGTACATTTATTATGTGTGACATGTCAAATCTGGCCTTAACACATAGGCCGGGTTTGGGGTGTTACACTGGCACGACAATTCACACGTATATACAACAACCATTCAATCAAAACATGTACACAATTTTGTTTCATTCAAACATCCTTTAAACTTTAGATAACAAACATCAAATTTCATATAACCGAACATAACAGGTCAATAATCATATATCAAGATATAAATCATCATATCTTTCTATTCCATTTCAATTTTGATAATTAACTGTTTTGCTGAATAGCAACCGTAAATTGACTTCGGATACACAGAAGGGTAATGCTCGCATGAGCTAACATAAAGACATTAACCGATACACAATGCTGCCCACACAAGCTTTAGAAAATCCGTAACACATTTAGGACCTCAAGCCATTGATACGATATCCATCACCGGTACATAGTACCCACTAAATAAAACACCAGCACAGAGTGCCTAATACCAAAAACACCGGCATAAAGCCTACTAAATATACACCGACACAAAGCCTGCTACACCCTAGTGACCTGTCATTTGTATCTTAACTATTCACTAAGTTCACATGGGCTTATCCTATATACCATAACCTATACATGCTTACAACTTTTTCCATGGTCACATGCATTCCGTAATCTTTCCATCTTAATAGCATAATCCTATATTTCACAAGATAAACACATATAAGTCATAATATAAGTCATTTTCAACTCGTCAGATTTCTATACTTTACATGTCAATCCATTATTGTTACAATTCAATTCATAGATGTACCTTTGCCATATTTTACAAATTGATTATTTGTTTCCATTTTTAAAACTTACCCTAGTTAAGTATGTAAATCATAAGTACATACATAAACATATTTATATACCTATTCACATATGACCAAATTTAATACGAACTTACCTAAACCGATTTTACAGTAAAAACGACTCTAAATTTTAATTGGCAATTTTTCCTTTTCCGCGTTTGTCTATCGATTTATCTGTTTCTTGATTTATATAATAATTTAATTTAATTATTTAATTCAGATACTTTTAAATACTAAAATTCACATATTTGACCTTTTATCAACATTTTACACTTTTATCTTTTATTCAATTTAGTCCCTCAATCGGAAACTTTCAAATCTATCACAATTAAATCAAGTTTACGCTAGCCAAATTTTTCCCTATGCAATTACAGCTCATATTTATTAAAATACTACAAGAATTTCATGTCAAGTTTTTTTTTTTTTTTTTTTTTTTTTTTTGCTTTAGTCATTAAACTTAAAACTAACCAAAATCACTTAACGAAATAGTCTTAAAACATTTCCAAGCTTCAAAATCTTTCATTTAATATCAGGAACATCCAAAAATCATCAATGGTAATTTTAACAAACTTTAATAGTTTTGAAAACAGAGATACGAGTTAGCTGAAACTAGTTGTAACGATTTCAAAAACAAAAAATTTACGAGAAACGGATGAAAATGGCTTACCATGCAAGAGAATATCAATGGTCGAACCTTGGAAGTCTTTAACAATGGCTTCTCATGCTATGTTTTCTTATTTCGTTGGAAGTTGATGAATAAAAATAAAAATTGGTTTTTATTTTACTTAATTTCACACATTATAACTAATTAAAATTATTTTAATATTAAGAAAATTCACTTAAAACAAAGCATTATCGCCCCCTACATTACACTAGGGTCTAATTTCCATTTAAATCTCTACACCAACATTAATAATGTAATTTAGCTAATAAACATCAATAGAGATTAAATTTTACATCTTTTACGATTTAGTCTTTTTTTTTTAATTATCTAACAAATCACTAAAATTTCTGGACCAAACTTTAATACACCTATATAATATTAAATATTTATGAGCTCGGTTTACAAAAATGAGGTCTCGAAACATCATTTTTCAAACCACTTGACTTTAGGGACAACCCACTTGTACTTTACTATTTGATCAATTAGCAAAAATTATTAAACCAAAATCCAATATAATATTATAATTTACTTGTAAATATTAAATAATAATATTTACAAACTCACTTATCGTATTTGTAGTCCCGAAATTATTATTTTCGAAACCACTGGAAAATAGGCTATTACAATGTGGCTATTGCAGAACGAAGGCATATGAAGGCAAAATATCAACTTTTAAGGGATGCATTGATGACAACGCCTTGCTAACATATTTTATTTATTTTTTTAAAACAATTTTATTCATTTTTATTGGACACAAATTTCTTACAATTTTATTCATTTTTATTGGACACAAATTTCTTACAATGCTTCATTTTTTTGTATAAAATATGTTCATTATTTTGTATACCTAACAGGTCGTTTGATCACATTACACTTTTTACTTTCAACTTTTCATAGAAATTTAGTGATAATAATAAAATTACCCTCGACATATTTTGTTTGCCATGGTGGAATAGCGAATAAGGCTAAACCAAGTGTAATAATTTACCTTTAAATATTTATAAAATTATCATTAAATGTTTGATATCAAATCTTATAGATGGAAAATTTTGTACAAAATAAATTCGAATTTAAGAAAGTGAATTATTAGTTGCAACACAAATATAATAGAAAAATGATCATATTCTATTGATATCAATTATATTTACATCACAAAGTAAAGGAACAAAAATATCATCAACATTTTTCGGGCTGAAAGTGTACCACAGGGCAATGGTTAATGGTCACGAGTAGGATTTCTATGCATAATTTACGGTGTCGGCTCCTTCTCTTCATCATCTTCATTTTCACCTTGACCCTCATATTCATCTTCATCTCGACCCTCGTCTTCATCTTCATCCTCACCCCCGTCTTCGCCTATGTACTATTTAGGTCACATTTGTTGTCCGCATTGGTGATGACATTCGTGTCAACATTTGTGCCAGCATCGAGGCGTAATATGCTGGGGATGAACGTGTTGCAAAATACACACCTACAAGAGGTGTAGATGCAGTGTAACACCCCAAACCCGGTCAAAACGCTACGACCGAATCTGGCATGTTACAGGAAAGAAAATTCCAAAAAAATCAAATTAAAAATCATGAGTTGAGAAAAATTTTGCATATCACTATGCCTTTGGCTAAAATTTAAAACAATTGCTTAACTTAGGCCGTAATACAGTTCAGGTTCCTTAATCCAAAATCAAATTTTAAGAAAATTCCGTTAAGCTGTCAAATGAAAACAATATTGCGGTTTTTAGTTGGAAACTTTAGTCAATTTATTACTTGAACCTCATCTTTCATTGGCCAATTAGAAAATCATTAATCCCGAATTCTTAATCTTAGAAAAAACTCCCATTTTGATACTTTATTAGGCGTGCTATAACGAATTCTTAATAAAACCCACGTTAACGTTTATGTGGCCTTATTACAGCACCAAAACCCAAACTAAAATAGTAAAATTTAAGATAAATACTAAAGATGAAATTACTAAAACATTATGCATGGCCACCTCGAGTCCACCTCGGCTCCGTATCCGCGAACTAAGGATTACCTGCAAAATTTAACAAAGGGGTGAGTCACCGAGACTCAGTGTGTAAATCCCTATTACCCATACAAATTCGCATATTATGTATGAATGTAATGCAGCCCAACCAATCTATTATTTCTATCCTCCACATCTCCTGAATCTACCCAATATCTGTGGCACCCAGCCACTGTGGTACCAAACCACTGGTGGTTCCAAACCACTGGTGACAAAGTCACAAATCATAATATGTTGGGCCAACCCACTTGTGGTACAAAACCACTGGTGACAAAGTCACAAATCATAATATGTGGGGCCAACCCACTTGTGGTACCAAACCACTGGTGACAATCCCTAATGAATATCTGTGGGGCCAACCCACTGTGGTACCAAACCACTGGGACGAGTCACTGAAATAATATCTGTGGTATCAAACCACTGGTCATTCCAAACCACTGAGACATAGTCACAAAATATAATGTGTGGGGCCAACCCACTTGTGGTACCAAACCACTGGTGACAGTTTAAGAATCATGTTTTCTCCATCTTCACGTCATACCCCAAGTCCATGCCCATGTTTAACAAACTAATATGGTATGATCATGCTTTCAATGCATAACAATTAATCATTTCGCTCATACATACATTTGCTAATAACAGAACATAGTGGAACTTACTCGGAGTCTTCGATCTTACCCACAAGGGTATCTTAGTGATCAACATCATCACTTCAGCTTTCAGCCATCACAGTTAATAACATAATTAATATATGAAGTGTGTGAGAGTTATACACCTGATAACACGTAATACAATGCTATCTATGTCGACACTATCGCTAACAGGAACTACGGCTATCTGTCTATTATTCTACTCAGAAGCCGGCCCACAACTCGGTGGCCAATCTCGAACAGCAGACACCGCGCGCTTCTTGAAATTTGGAATGGATACCATGGATACCCTCTCCTCCTCAACTTGACCGGTACTTGTATCCATGAAGAGAACCCTAATCAGATACTCAAAGAAACACTGATTGTCTAATCGAAAGATTGCTTTAGGTAGACTACACGAATATAAACTAGCCGAAATGAACAGAAGACGAACCCCTTACCTTTACTTCTAACGAATCACACTAGAAGATTTGGCTTGCACTCCCGGAAAAAAGGGTGATTCGATTCAGCCCTTACCCCAAATGAAATAAAAAGAGTTTAGACACCCACAAGTGCAAATAGCTAAACCAGAAGATTATAATATTACAAAAGAACACCCCCTCTATTCGGCCAAAGTGAAAGATTTAACATGACCAAAAGAGGAACGAAGGTTCAACAAGAATGAAACTTACCAAGTCGACAGTTGTCCCAAGGAGTGAACGATAAAGCAAAGAGTATTCGGCACTTGATAAAAATAGGAAAAAGTAAAAGTTTGAAGAAAAGAAGAAAGGTAATGGTAGTTTCGGCTATGAAGAAAATGGATATCCAATGGCCTTGAAAGGTTCGGCTACCACCCCCCAAAGAAACAAAGGAAGAAAAGAAAAACAAAGAGAAGAAGATGAGAAGCAATATTTCGGCTTTGACAAGAGAGAAAATGAGAGTTGTCTTAGATGCGGTTATGGTGTTTCAAAAGAAAAGAAAAGAAGGGAAAAAGGGATTCGGCTTTGCAGAGAAAATAACGAGAGAAGAAAAATATGGAAAGTGTAAGTCAAGAGAATTTTCGGCAAAGGTAGGGGATTTGTGTTTTTGAGAAAATGAGAAAAGAATTGAAAACTCAAACAAAAGGAAAGGAACCCTTCGAAAATCCTAGGCACTTTCGGCACATAAGGCAAAACGCACTCACCTTACTAAGAGCTCTCGTTTGACAACACACCCCCATCATGCCGAAAATCTCCAACCCAAGTATCACATAGCCGTTACACACCTTTTCCCCCCATTCTCGAAATTCCGGCCAACACTCAAACATCAACCCTCCTAGATTTCCTTCACCGAATGTTCACCATCACCCATTCAAACCGATTGACCACTTCAACTCCCCCATCTCCTATCATCCATCCATTTCAAACTCATTTGACTCATTCAACACCCCCTCTTTAAGGTCCCTAGCCGAATCCACCACCTCCCATTTGTCTTCAAAAACAAAATTTCCAAAATGTAACCCATGTTACTCGAACCTGTTCCCTCTCCTTGTGGCGTCACTTCAAGCACCCCAAGTGGCGCCTCCTTGCCACTTCACCAACCTTATTTTTGTGCCAACAAAACTTACTTAAATACCCTTAAGGCCCAACTCAACTAGCTTTCCCCCAAAGTGCCTAAAACAGAAATTTTTAGCAAGGCTCAAGCTTAACCCCAAACCTTCTCGGGACCCCCAAACATACCAACACAACACACAAAGCATAGCATACACACAGAAATACATCAAATGCAAAGCCCCCCAATTCACGATGTTACATGCAGGATGTTATGGTGGTACATAGTGTGGTGCTTGTGAGGGAACTGACCGGGATGTGGTGCAGACATCGGTGCTCCTTGTTGGGTTGGAGCCGATGAAGAACCCATCGTGGAACTTTCTCCGGATCTACGATGTTAGGGAGGTTGTTGTGGCCTCCTCGAACGAATTTTCCTACTCATTACCTCCACCGACAATATATATACCTTACTAGCAAGTCTAAACCATGGCACGTACACCATAGAGGTCACCGTCTCCGGTCTGGTTCGCGCATGGCTATGAAATTCTTCCTACGATCCCAAATGTCGATATATTCCTTGTGAAATTCTCACCAATTTTTTGTCAGTTTTCCCCACAAATCAAGCTTGTGTTGTGCTTCGATGTCTTGCGGTGTTGGCAGAATATTTTGCCTCCACTAGAATTGCTACATCACTCAATCCGAGTTGTGGATCTCCAATGTCACATAAACTACCTGTAATAGCCCGATTTAGGGGCTAGTCGAAACAGTGGTTCGGAATCACTAATCCAAGGTTAGAGAAAATTATTTTCATGATATTTTATGAGTTGGAGCATGATTATATAAGTCCATGAAAATTTTGGTGCTTTAATTTTAGCGATTTCATGCTTAATCACGAAAAAAGACTAAATCGCATAAAGTGCGAAAGTTCAAAATTACAAGCTAAGGGTTCCATATAGCTATGGAATTTTAATTTGAGGTCTTTAAAGGCAATTATCCCCCTTAAGTGATGGTTGACCTACCATAGGAGACAAAATATCTCAAAATTGGTCAAGTTGGTGGATTAGGTGGAAAATTGTCTAGGAAATAAAATAAAATAAAGAAGAAAAGATATCATCTTTCTTCTCCATTCCTTCCACTGAAAATTAGCAGCAAATAGGGGTTGAAAAACTTAAAAAAATTTAGCACACTCTTCTCTTTACAAGTAAGTGTTCTAGTGATCATTTCTTGAAAAAAAATTGTACTTTTGGAACCCCTAAAGCTTAAGCTTTCTAACGAGGGGACTATTTTGTTAAATGGTGAAGAGTTTAGAGTTTCTCCATGAAAGATTTTACGTTTTTTGCTTCATTTTTATGGAATAAAATGGGTCTTAGTTGTTAGATGAACAACTTTTGTGAAAGGTGTTACCAAGAAAACACCTAAAAGGACCTTTTTGTAAAGGTTGTAAAATATGTAATAAATGTGTGAAATGTTGAGTTTTGATTGTAGCCATAAGAGAAATAAATGTTCACCTAGGCTCGTTAAAGAGAGAAATTTGATTAGAATTGATTTTCGAGCCTAGGGGTAAAATGGTCATTTTACAAAAGTCTAAGGGCAAAATTGTAATTTTGCCAAAGCATGATTATTGAAATGCATTTATTAATGTGATAATTAAATGAGCTAATTTGCTATTATAGATCAAGAAGAACCAAGAATTAACCTTGACTGGGGAAAGAACAAAGTATCGGACTAGATCGACGATCTAGCTTATTTTGAAATCGAGGTAAGTTGCTATGTGATAAATTCAAAATTTATGCTAGTATGTTTGAGAATGTTTGATATTATAATGATACGTGATATTCTATGAAATCGAGTATTAGTGTTGAATGAGACAGATAATAAAAGTTGAGATGTTGAAGTCCCGATTGGGCTATAATGAATGTGAGAATACTATCATCGAGACATGAGATGGATAAGGTCCAATGTAAGACCATGTCGGGGACATGACCTCGGCACCGAATTGAGATCCCGTATAAGACCATATCTGGGATATGGCTTCGGTATTGAATATGAGAATCGTATAACACCATATCCGGGATATGGCATCAGCACTCGGAAGTGACCCCATGTAAGACTACATCTAGGATGTGGCATTGGCTTCGCGTTTATGTAATGACAATGAATATGCATCTTTGAATATTCCTAGTGATTTAGTGGGATAAATAGATAATCTTGGAGATAGAAATGAGATTTAGTACTAAAGCCATGTGATTGAGTGAATACAAGTACTGATAAACCATAATATATACATATTTTAATCCCACATTTAGCATACTTTTGAATGATTTATTCCCTGAATTGTGGAATTTGATGCTCCTAATCCTTTAATTTCATGTTTTATACTTAGGAGAGCACCGGAGGATGAAAAGAATGAAAAACGGGCCAAAAACAGAGAAAATGGGTCGAAGTATGAAATTCACACGGCCTGGGCCCAAGCCACACGGTCGTGCCTCCTTAGCAGACCCAAACATGGCCTAGACTCGACGTACACGGGCGTGCTACACAGGCGTGTCCCTACCATGACCTGTTTTAATTTCACTCAGATTAGGATACTTAGGGGCAAAGAAAGACATTCCGAAAGCCTATATAAACACCCTAAGTGTGACCTAAAAGGGGGTGGTTCATGTAAGCCGAGAAGCCAAGCCAGAGAGGCCGAATTGTGGAATATACTCGAAGAAAGCCAGTTGATTCATCTCAAGAAGCCGGAATCATACTCAAGACGAAAGATCTTCCCTTCAATTTCCTTCAGGGGATTTTAGGGTTTTTCTTATGTTTTGTTTTATATTTTCTTCTGAGATGTATTCTTTTATAATTATGAACTAAACCCCTCAAATACCTGAGAGGGATGAAACCTAAGATGGATCTTGTTATTGTTTTCTGAACTATATGATAAATACTTGATTTGTTCTTAATTATGTGTTCTTAATTCTTGTTTTAATATTTCAGGATATTGATTCAAGTATTAATGTTCTTAGGCAGTGGAGCAAAAGTCCCTGTTTAAGATAAAATCTAGCATAGTTAAGCGGAGTTGATCGCAACCCTAAAAATAGGATGACGAAAATCTACCGGAATAGGGTCAAACCTAATATGGGAATCTATAGATCGAGTTAATGCAATTCTAGGGGTTTTAATTAGAAAGAGATTTCAATTAATCAACCTAGGGTTAGACATTAGTAGCCTCGAAAGAGGTATTAATACAAATTAAGGAATCCTACGGATCAAGTCAAGTGAATAAATTGTCTGGTTCAGAGTTAAATAACAAGTGAAGTCTAGGTGGATTCTACCTCGGGTATTGTCTTAATCAATTGGTTTTTCCCAAGATTATTTTCTCAATTCCTTCTCTATGTCTTACCATCTTTAGCTTAGTAGTTCGTTAGTTTAGATTAAACAACAATTCCCTTAACTCTTAGGCTAAATAATAAAAAGATAGTAATTACTAGTACTCTTGGTCCTTGAGGATACGATACTTCCGGTCTTGCCATAGCTATACTACCAAACGATAGGTGTGCTTGCCTCAATCGTTGTCATAAATTAGTTTCTAGGCTCGATTATTCATTATATAAATTTTAAGACTTTCTGACATAAGATCAAGTTTTTGGCGCCATTGTTGGGGACTAAGATATTAGGAACACTTGATTTTTATTACTTTAGACATATTTTATTTTTACAATTAAATTTTATTTTTACTTTTCTAAATTTTCTTCTTTGCTTCTGGCAGGTATTCTAGTTTATGACTAGAAGAAACCTATCAGGACCTCTAGTTTACGATAGTGAAATTGAAAGCACAGTTCGCAGAAACTGAAGAGAAATAAGGAGAAGCATACAATACATACAAGAAGAGCAAGAAGACGAAATTAATACTACCAAAGAGATGGCTGAGAATAATCTACTATCTCTGGAGGTGGCCGAAAATCATGCTCCTCGAACTATGTATGATTATGCTAAACCTAATTTAACAGGAACTGAGCCAAGTATTGTTAGACCTACTATTGCTACAAATAATTTTGAACTGAAACCTAACACAATTCAGATGATACAGCAATTTGTTCAGTTTGATGGTTTGCAGGATGAAGATCCAAATAATCACTTAGCAAATTTCCTAGAATTTTGCGATATTTTCAAAATAAATGGCATTTCCGATGATGCCATCCGTCTTCGGTTATTTCCCTTTTCTTTAAGGAATAAAACTAAACAGTGGTTGAATTCTCTTCCACGACGATTAATCACTACATGGGAACAAATGACCGAAAAAATTTTGTTAAAATATTTTCCGCCAGCTAAAACGGCTAAGTTGAGGAATGATATCTCTTCTTTTGTATAGATGGATTTAGAGACACTTTACGATGCATGGGAGAGATACAAGGATCTATTGAGAAGCTGCCCACACCATGGATTACCCTTGTGGCTACTGGTCCAAACCTTTTACAACGGTGTGAACCCCTCAACCAGACAATTGATTGATTCAGCCACCGGCGGAACCTTGAATAACAAAACACCTGAGGCTGGCTATGAATTCATTGAAGAGATGTCACTGAATAACTATCAGTGGCAAGTCACGAGGACAAGGCCAACAAAAGCCACTAGTGTTTTCAACCTCAACGCAGTAACCATGCTATCAAACCAGGTAGAACTTTTGACTAAGAAAATTGATGGTTTATGTGGTTCTTCACAGGTACATTCAGTGATGCAGTGCGACACGAATTGAGGGGGGATGAATAACATAGAATATCCACCTTACAACCCGAACGCTGAAAACGAGCAAGCTCACTATATGGGTAACAATTTTAGACCTCAAAATAACCCTTATAGTAACACTTACAATCCAAGTTGGAGGAACCACCCCAATTTTTCATCGGGTGGTCAAGGAAATCAAAGACAACAGCCCCTCCCAAGTTTCCAACAGCAACCCTACCTACAAGAAAAGAAGCCGAACCTTGAAGAGATGCTAACAAAATTTATAGCGGTGTTAGAAACCCATTTCCAAAACACCGAGACAATATACAAAAATCAGCAAGCATCGATTCAGGGGATCGAGAACCAATTAGGGCAACTTGCTAAGCTGTTCTCTGAACGATCACAAGGAAGCCTGCCAAGCAACACTGAAACTAACCCAAATGAGCAACTTCAAGCAATAACCGCTCGCGATAGTGAAGGGTTAGATGAACGAAAAGTAAGCCAAAAGAATGTGGTCGAGGAAGGTAAGGTCGAGGTAAGTCATGATAAGCCAAAATCGTAATTAAAGAGTACCAACCTCGTTTACCATATCTCAATGCAATGAAGAAAGATAACACAAATGAACAATTAGGTAAATTTATTAAACTTTTAAAGAAATTACATATTAACTTACCGTTTCTTGAAGCTCTTTCGCAGATGACAAATTCAAGGAAATTTTTAAAAGAGCTTCTGACAAACAAACGGAAGTTAGACGAAGAGTCGCATGTGGAACTAAATGCAGTGTGCTCAGCAATGCTGCAAAATAAACTACCACTGAAATTAAAAGATTTAGGGAGTGTTACAATTCCATGCTTAATTGGTAGCTTATCTGTTGATAATGATTTAGCTTATTTAGGGGCAAGCATCAATGTTATGCCTTCTAAAATGTCTAAACAGCTAGGTCTAGGGAAACCCTAATAAACTAGGATGAGCATTCAATTAGCTGATAAAACTATTAGAATTCCTAGGGGTATAATTGAAGATGTACTCGTGAAAATTGATAAATTCATATTCTCAGTAGACTTTGTCGTTTTAGACATGGATGAGGACAATAATATTCCTTTAATTTTAGGAAGACCCTTTTTAGCAACTGCCAGAACTAAAATTGATGTTGGTACAGGTGAACTCATACTTCGTGTAGGTGACGAAACAATCACTCTTCAGACTCTTGACTCGACTAGGACATCAAGCAATCAAGGTGAGAAAATAAATTCTATTAATGACCATTCGGTTAAATCTTCTTTTCAGGAAGCACAACAGAACTACACAACTGAGCCAGATCCTAGACCTCATGCCAACAAGGAAATAACACATGAGGAAGAAAGGCTTCTGATCGATGAACTAGACGAGTTGAAGACGCATTTCAAAGAGAAATTAGGAACACGCGAAGCAGAACCAAAGCAAAACCATGTCAAACTTAAGAATGAGCCAAACAAATTTAAGATCAGAGATCAGGTATTTTTGAATAAAACAGACCCTCGAACCGCCACTTCAAACCTTGATACAAACTAAGAAATCCCTTTTGAGGTACTGAATATCTTCCCACACGGAACAGTCGAGGTAACCAATCCCAAGTTTGGCACTTTTAAGGTAAATGCTACTCGACTCGAACTATATAGAAATCATAGAACTGATAGCATGAGAAAGGATTTTCAATTCTTCAAACCACCATGACTATGCGAATGAGAGGTAAGTTTAGCTTAAGACTTTAAACGAGCGTTTCTCGGGAGGCAACCCGAGCACTAACCTCATTAATTTTCATATTTTTATTTTATTTTATTTTTTTTCATTTTTACTTTCAGCATCTAACTACAACTAACCACACAAATTTCCATCCACACGGCCTTACACACGGGCGTGGGCGTGGCCGTGGCCGTGTGGACATTACGGATTTTCGTACCAGCATGACAAAGATAGTACGAAACAGAATGAAAAATATCTTCAAGCCACGCCCTCCTACTAAACACCACGACCGTGCGATGCAGCCGTGGTCGACACTGTTTCATCAACACGGGCGTGGCGACCTGCACTCAAGCGTGGGAGAATTGAACGAACCACTACACGGCCGTGCGATAAGGCCGTGCAACTTAACACGCCTAAGACATATGGGCGTGGGGATGTACCAGATCTGAGATTTCTATTTAAAACACCCCTCTCCCCTTCTCACATACTCGCCATTCCCCTTCCTCCATACCCTTTACACTCCCCCAATTTTCATTTTCCCCCTTCTTCATTCTCTAAATTCTTGACCTACACCTTATCCAATCGAAGAAACGAAAGGATCCTAGCATAGTCTCCCTCTGTGAAACTGATCTACATAAGTTCATGCCGACCACTTCATTAACTCGATAGGACAAGGACCTTTGAGTCCATTTCATTTCTCTTTTTCCTTTCTCTTCTCTTTTATTTTCCTTTTCTTTATTTCTCTTATGCTTAATTTAGTCTATTTTATTTTGTTTTCTTTGATTTAGGTTCTAAAGGCTGTTAGGGAGTCACCACACCACGCCTTAGAAATCACACCCACCTCGCGAACCATATAACAATAAGGACTTTTCAGTCCATTAATCTTTTCTTTTAGTTTCATTTCACTTTTTACACTCTTTCTTTTTATTTTTCTTTTCTTTAAATATATAATTAGTTTATTTTTAATTATTCTTATTATTTCCTTGCTAATTCTTCACGAGCTTCCCAATTTTTTCATCTAGCACAGAGATTGTTGGCAGCCACCACACCACACCACCACCAAAGACGCCTCCTCCAAACTTATCTTTCACCTACGAATCAAATTTCTACACTTCCAACTCAAGGAATCCATCCAAAATTCAGGAAGTTTCACCGCTCCCTATCTCTTAGGATTTCATATATATCTTTGTACATTAAGGGCAATGTACATTTTAATTGTGGGGGGTGAATTTTATTTTGAAAAGTTCCTAACTTTTTCAATTATTCTTAAATCCATGAATTATGTCTTGTTTTTAAGAAATTTTCTCATATTACTATTAGAATGAAATTTCCTTTGATTCATGTTTTTTATTGATATGTTTTAGATTAAGTCATTGATAATTGTGCAGTGATGATTTAAACTTTAGGGGGCTAAAGAATCAAGCATGATGAGTCTATTTTCAAAAATTAATTTTTTTTAGGTTGTCTACCTGAATCTAATTATTACCTTGAAGTTTGAAATTTACAAGATTGATATCAAAAACCCATAATTTTTGTGAGATTTTGAGCCTTTTAGAGCATATACCTTTTCTTGCTCACTCTATTTATTATGAGTGTGTCAACATTGAATTGTTATTCTAGAACTTGCTTCGATTATACATGTCAAGACCACATCATTGATTTGATATACAGAGATGATAAAGGCACTTAGGATTTAACCCACTTACTCCACTAACAGCCTACCCTTACAATTAACCCCTAGTGAACCCCTTTGATCTTAACAAACCTTTTATTGACTCACCCACTAATTTTAACCCAAAACCCATCTTGTATTTGTTATCACCATTTCTCTTGACTACCCTTATATCGAGATTTGATTTGATCAGTTGCCTAACTACATTCTTTATTTCAATTGTTAAAATCTATCTATTTGATTTGTTCTTAAAAAATGAAGTATATTTATTAGTTCTATGATTAAGTGAGCTTATACATTTAAAATCACATTTTGAGAGGAAGCTCGTGTTATAAAATTTTAATTGATGTAATTATTCGAGTCTTAGTTCATCTTTTTAAGTTAGGTAATTTGTCAATTCAATATCGATTCTAACCCTTTAATTCAGCTTTTATCCACACCTTTAACCAAAGCCTCGTTACAACACTTAAAAGACCTTTTGATTTGTGTATCATCTCATAGTGGTGGAGATTTGATTTTCATGCAAGCCTATGGGATTAACTTTTCATGTTCAACTTATGAGTGCTTAAATTTTGAACCTTAAACACTTTTAGTGATTTGAGTGAATCCTTAGTGAGGGTGTCAACTCTTATTTAGGTAATGGGAAACACCTATGTTTTCGTGCTACAAAAACTATGGCTATAATTGTTTGAATCTTTAGGACTCTTCTTAAATTATCAAAGTATAAATTATCTATGAATTATGATGAAACACTATTGATGAATATTATGAATTAAGGAAGTTCGTTTTAATTGTGAGTTGAGAATTTTGCTTGAGGATAAGCAAATGCTTAAGTGTGGGGGTATTTGATAAACCGTAATATATACATATTTTAATCCCACATTTAGCATACTTTTGGATGATTTATTCCCTGAATTGTGGAATTTGATACTCCTCATCCTTTAATTTCATGTTTTATACTTAGGAGAGCACCGGAGGATGAAAAGAGCGAGAAACGGGCCAAAAACGGAGAAAATGGGCCGAAGTATGAAATTCACACGGTCTGGGCCCAAGCCACATGACCGTGCCTCCTTAGCAGACCCAAACATAGCCTGGACTCGACGTACACAGGCGAGCTACACGGGCGTGTCCTTGCCGTGACATGTTTTAATTTCACTCGGATTAGAATACTTAGGGGCAAAGAAATAAATTTTGAAAGCCTATATAAACACCCTAAGTGTGACCTAAAAGTGGGTGGTTCAGGTAGGCCGAGGAGCCAAGCCAAAGAGGCCGAATTGTGGGATATACTCAAAGAAAGCCAGTTGCTTCATCTCAAGAAGCTGGAATCATACTCAAGACGGAAGATCTTCCCTTCAATTTCCTTCAGGGGGTTTTAGTGTTTTTCTTATGTTTTGTTTTATATTTTCTTCTGAGATGTATTCTTTTATAATTATGAACTAAACCTTCAAATACTTGAAGGGGATGAAACCTAAGACATTTTCTGAACTATATGATAAATACTTGATTTGTTCTTTAATTATGTGTTCTTAATTCTTGTTTTAATATTTCAGGATATTGATTCAAGTATTGATGTGCTTAGGCAATGGAGAAAAAGTCCCTGTTTAAGAGAAGATCTAGCATAGTTAAGCGAAGTTGATCGCAACCCTAGAAATAGGATGACGAAAATCTACCGAATTAGGGTCAAACCTAATGTGGGAGTCCATAGATCGAGTTAATGCAATTCTAGGGGTTTCAATTAGAAAAATATTTCAATTAATCAACCTAGGGTTAGACGTTAGAAGCGTCGAAAGAGGTATTAATATAAATTAGGAAATCCTACGGATCAAGTCAAGTGAATAAATTGTCTGGTTCAGAGTTAAATAACAAGTGAAGTCTAGGTGGATTCTACCTCGGGTATTGTCTTAATCAATTGGTTTCTCCCAATTCCTTCTCTGTATCTTAGCATCTTTAGCTTAGTAGTTCGTTAGTTTTAGATTAAACAACAATTCCATTAACTCTTAGGCTAAATAATAAAAAGATAGTAATTACTAGTACACTTGGTCCTTGAGGATACGATACTTCCGGTCTTGCCATAGCTATACTACCAAACGATAGGTGTGCTTGCCTCAATCATTATCATAAGTTACTTTCTAGGCTCTATCATTCATTATTTAAATTTTAAGACTTTCTGACATACAATCAGGTACCCGTGAGTAATTCACGAGGAATGTTTACGATATGGGGCATGATATGTGTTAGATAAGAACAAGTACGTGTAAGTTATAGCAAAGTGCTTAGGACTTTGGATGGTTATCTAATGCCATAGATTGATGTCATTATGAGCTTATTGTTGTTATTTATTTTCATGCAAACTTATTAAGCTTGATGCTTACCCATCTCGTTTCCCTTTTCCTTGTAGTATTGCCAAGATAATTTGAGGATCGTGGAAAGTCAGAGTTCAAAAATCACACCATCAACATCTCCTTGGTATAACAAAGTTAGATGTATTTTGAGTATGGCATGTATAGGACTTGGGTATTTTGTTATGTCATATTAGTTAGCCAAAGTGTTGGCTATTTATGTTATCGAATTCATTTTGTAAATGGTCATTGAATTTGGGCCAATACTTGACAAGTTTATATATAATCATTGATGATGAATCATGAAGTTTATGCTGGTGTGGATGCCTTGATTTGAGTTCTTGGAAGTGCTTTAGAGTTATGAGTTATGTTGTAATGAGATGATATAAGTATGGTTGCTATGTAGGGTGGCATTTGGCTTGGAATATAGCCGTTTTAATGTCCACATGGGTAGACATACAGGCGTGTGTCTAGGTCATGTGTGACACACGGTCAGCTCCATGGGAGTGTTGATCGGCCGTGTGACCCCTTGCAAGCTAGGTTTACAAGTCAGTATGCTTAGTAGTAAACACACGGGCAAAGACATGGCCGTGTGTCTCAACCGTGTGGGAGGCACGGCCATGGACATGGTCGTGTGCCCAGGCCGTTTGAAGTCTGTACTTAAAATTTGGAATTTAATTCGACATACGGCCTAAGGACATGAGCGTGTGCCTTGGCCGTGTGACCCTAGTGAAGTGATGACGTCATAAATAGAATGCCATGGTTTTGGTACACGGGCTAAGACACGAGCGGGTCGAGGCCGTGTGAGGAACACGGGCCAGGGACACGAGCGTGTGTCAGGCCATGTGAAAACCCCTGTAGGTTTGAATTAGAAAATAAATTCTACACGGGCTAGGAATATGAGCATGTGTGACCACATGGCCTGCCCACACGGGCGTGTTCCATTTCACACCGGCGTGTGACCCCTGTCTAGGCAAAATTTTTCTAAAGCGTAATAATTTTCGGTTTAATTTCAAGACCTTCCAAATGTATGTTTAAGGCATCATAGGCCCATGATAAGGATGTTACGTATTTGGATGAGAAGTTTTAAGTTGGGGATAGATTTTTAGAGCCCAAAGTTGTATGTACAAGCAAGTTAAGTCCGATAATGCCTCATACCCGGTTCCAGAGTGGAATGCAGGTAAGGGGTGTTACAGTACCAATGGCACCTTCACATCCTATATGCTCCAAATGGAAAAAAATTCGAACAAGGTGCATTTTATGATATTCGAATCAGCGTATGGCATCCATTCAAACTGTGGTGCACAATTATAAATTTTGTTATCTACAAATTATAAATTCCAAAATATTTGCATAATTATTATATGTTTGAAAATTTTAAAAACTAACATCGATTTTTGAGCAATGAATTTTACCTTGTCACCAATGGGAATGTATTCTTAGAGTATGCCCAAAGACCAATCATGATATGATTTTAATCACATACTCATTTTACCATATTTATTAATATAAGGCATTGTTTTTATTATTTTAGTTCCTTTTTATGTGTAGATAAATAAACTGAATTGTAATAAAGTCCTAAGAAAATATGATTATTCTTAAAAAGGTCCTTAGTCAAGTATTATTATGGGCTTGGACAACAATAATGCATTGAGACTAATGTGTAGTTGATTGATGACAAAGAATTATCATTGACATAGTGATGTCAAAATCAATACATGAGTATGTGTTAGAGCACAACATATTGGATTGACCCGCTATGAGTATGTTTCTTGGATTATTATGTAATAGTCACAATATTACTCATAGTTATAACTATGCATGTGATCCCCGGACTTGAAATCATCGTTGTCCAAACATCGTGAGTCATATATTTTGATACAGTCAAAATGTCTACCGTAACAAGTTATACTATAAAAACTGATGCTGGATATACCACAATCCATGTAGTGGGATATGGTTGAACAAGATAGGATTTATTCCTCCTACATAATGGGAACAGTATACTAGGCCTCTTGATGGAGTGAGGCTAGAAATCGAATAAGTTGATATGAGATATCACTCTTATTTGTTTATTGTAGTCTGCTCTGAAAATTAAGAAATATAAGGTTGGACTATACAGGTGTGACTATTCCATGACTTGTGTCCAATCTAGATATTAAAGATAAATGGATATAATATATGAAAAGATTATCACAGAAAGGTAATGTCGAATCACGACTTCTTCTAACTTGGGTGGCAATGATGCATTGCTAGATGTCACTCATTGCTTGTAATGTTAGAAACGTTCTAGTTCTACTACCAACGTTATAAGAGACTATAGGCTCACACCCCATAGTTGAAACGAACAGAATCCAAATACATTTGGTATTGTAATTAGTTGTCACATGAATTAAATTAATTGTTAAATTAATTTAATTTCATAGTTAAATATTAAACACATTTTATGTACAAACTTGTTGTACACAAATAGAGAACATAGATATAATTAAGATATGAATTTGATTCATAAAAAATATTAATTGTATATATTTTACCGAATTTATTAATATATAAACAGTTATATTAATTAATTTCGGTCAAAATATAAAAGATATGGAAATTAATATTCTTTTGGATAGAATATAATTTGTAACGCCCCGAAATTTGGGCCTAGAAGTATTGGGCCTTGTGTATGGATCAGTAAGGAGGCTGTACATAAGTATTTAATTATGCAAGGAAATGACACAATAAAATCTCTGTTTCAGTGGTTAAGGGGTCCTGAAAAGTGTTGGAGAAGTTCTGGGTTCAAACCTGGGCTTTAGCAAAAATTTTGGTTTTAGGTGAATAAAACCCTGGATGTAAGTAAGTAGGCTTTAACAATATTGTTGGGGAAATAATGACTTAAGGAAGCATGTGGTCTAGTGGTTGTGGCGTCATTAAGGTTACAAGGGAGCCTGGGTTCAAGTCTTGGCTCTTGCAATTTATTTTGGTTTTTCTTTTAAAGGAAACTGGACCTTGGCTTTTACACCTTTTAATTTAAAATGTGACACAAAAAGAGTGGGTGATCTAGTGGAAAGGTGGCACTACATGCGAGGCAAGGAGTCTGAGGTTCAAGGCATGGCGTGCATAATTGTATGTTTATTTTGCTGCTTGAACTGGGGAGGTGTTGAAACTGGACTGGAACTCTGTGGTTGAATTGGTCATAAGAATTTGAATTGAATTTGAATGGGGAGTTGGAGTAAATCAATGAGAAAATTCGGTGGAGGGATTGGTGGAGATTTTTAAGGAATTTGAAAAAGTGGAGTTTGAGTTGGTTTGGTATTGTGCCGAATTTTTCCGAATTTTGCAGAGGAGGTACTTAGAATTTCGGTGGAGGGTTATTCCTTATGTTTCGGTTTTGTGTGTTTTTCTTTGGTCATTTGGTTTTTGTGCTTTTTAGTGTCGAATTCTTCTATTGCCTCCTCCTTCTACTACTCGTTTTCTTTGTTTTTCCTTCTCTATCTCGAAACGCTACTTCCTTGGCCGTTTAGACACTTAATTTATGTGCCAAAATCAAATTTTGCTTCTTCCCCTTAATCTCTTTTCTTTTTGGCTCCCTACAAGTTTGTGAACTGATTCTCTTTGATCTATGTGTGGTCTCCTTGACCGAATATTCCTCCTTCTCCCTCCACTCTTTCGATTTTGTTGACTGATGGATCATCCTTTTTTTTTCTCTCTAGCTTTTGGAATTGGGTGTATTGGCCGAATAGTCTTTCTCCCCCGCTCTCAATTCTTATGGGATAGCAACTCTTTCTCTTCACCTTATTGCTTGAGTCGATTGTTCCTTTCTTCTTAAGTAACTTTGCGATTCGGGAATTCCATAAGCCTAGTGGTTAATCTTTGGCAGCAGTGAAGGGGTGTGGCCTTTTGCCGATTGATCAAGGTAAGGATTTAGAGTTCTTTAATAAGTATGATAACGTAAGGATTTTTTGGATGTTGGTTTGGTTGTACAAGAAGAAGATTGATGAAAAATGTGTTTAAATGTAGGCTTTGGGATCGTGAGCGGTTTACTCGACTTCGTTAATATGTGTGTATTTTTACCCTATACCTGATAGTCGGCTGATAAGCCGAAGGTGTGTACACACACTACTTAAGCTGTGGAACGGCAAAAGCTGAAATGCTGAAAAACCAGAAATACGGCTATTGAGGCCACATGGGTGTGTACCAGTACCCTGTATTCAGTAGTTGGTGAGAAAGCCGATAGAGTGTGCGTAACCACACTCCTTCTGATCGTAAATCAACAAAATGCCGAAAAGCCAAAATACCGGCGAATGATGCCACACGAGCGTGCGATCACATGTGTGGTGGACTGAGCCCACGAATATGGCCGTAAGATGGTTGAGGCCACCATGAGCGTTCTCATGGGTTTGGGGTCAATCTGGGCCACGTGGGCCGAAATGGGCCG
The DNA here is from genome assembly GCA_025503065.1 of Gossypium bickii. Classification (NCBI taxonomy): domain Eukaryota; kingdom Viridiplantae; phylum Streptophyta; class Magnoliopsida; order Malvales; family Malvaceae; genus Gossypium; species Gossypium bickii. The sequence goes on from CP106711.1 coordinate 91,440,573, forward strand.
TGTGGGCCCAGTGGGCCTATGGGCCCCACACGGATTAAATTTGCATATTGTGGTAAATGTTAGACCGAGCCGTGTAGTCCACATGGCTAGGGTCGTTTTTAGGCAATGGGTTGTGGGGACCCACTGGGCTGGTGGGCCCCACACGGATAAAATGCATGTTATATGGCTTCTATTGGTTTGAACTGTACTGTTCGTATAGCCGAGACTATTTCTGGGCTAATTGGGCCACACGAGCATGTGGGCCCACTTGGGCCGAGTAATGGGCCTTAGGCCCATTTATACCGTTGTGATTGTGTAGGTTATTAAGTCGCTCAAGGCGACGATGGACCTTCTGTTGGGTCGCTAAGACCCTAATTTGTGGAATTACTGAAATACCCCCAATTTGCAAAATTACTGAAATACTCTTGATTTGCAAAATTACTAAAATACCCCTAATTTGCAAAATTACCAAAATACCTCCAATTTGCAAAATTATCGAAATACTTTTGATTTGTAAAATTACCGAAATACCCATATAGGGTAAAATGACCTTCATACCCCTGTATGGTAAAATGACCGTAATACCCATATAGGGTAAAATGACTATTTTACCCTTGTGGGTAAATGACTGACTTAGATTATGAATTTGACTGATTTGACTGGGATTGTATGACTGTGTTTTAAATGACTTGAACGTGGTTGTATGACTGATATGCTTTTAATATACGTCTAAATGACTGTTACTGAGCATGGCCATTTTGGATACATGTGTAATGATTGCGCATGACATACACTACATATTGCATGGGGTTGGGACATTGATTCGGGGGAAGTTCTGATAGGTTCACACGAGTCGCATGTGACGACTATGGATCCAGTATTGATCAGTTAAGGTCGCACGGTCGCATGAGACGACTGTGGACCGACGGACGGCTTAAAGTCGCGTAATCTGATTTTGGCTCTGTGCCAACTTAAATATGGCTATGTGCCGTCTTGATTATGGCTTTGTGCCAATCATATTTACCTGTGGCTATGTGCCTAATATATATATTGATGACTCTGTGTCGATCGTGATTACCAGTGGCTGTGTGCCGATTATATTACCGTCACTGATGGCTATGTGACAAACTTATTATAGTTACTGATAGCTTTATGCCATCCTGATTATGGTTTATAACCATTCTATTTATGGCTTTTAGTCGTTCTGTTAACTGGCAGCGATGCTGCGATGTTTATGGCTTTTAGCCGTTCTGTCCATGGCGCCAAGCCGTTCTGTTGACTTAGTGCCGCAACCGGTGCTAAGCTTGGTGTGTTGGCTGGGTGGGTCGATTTTATCCCCACATGAGTGTAGGGTTGGTACGGGTGGTGTGTTGGCTAGATCGGGGTGGGATGCATCCTTATACTATTGCATATCTGTTCATGAGATCTGTCACTGTACTGGGCTTAGGCCACTTGTTCTGTTATTGGTTTGGGCTAGGCCCAATTGATTCTGTGATGGGTTGTGACCCAAATCATATTGTAGTGGGCTTGGCCCACGTATGCTCTGAACTGGACAAGATCACATCTTTGTTAAAGGGCTTTGGCCTGCATCAATTCGCTTTTCAGATATCGACTTTTACTCTAGTAAGGGGATTACACACTGAGTTTTCATAAACTCACCCTGTTTTTAACAGTGCAAGTAATCCTTAGCATTAGGAGGATCGGTGCTGCGAGGGACTCGGAGGTGACCACACGACTGCGGCTGTTATGCTTTGGACTTTATATATGTCTTAAATTCCGTTTTGGGTTTTAATTTCTGTAATAAGGCCTCTCTAGATTTAATTCTAAATTTGGGATTTTGTTATGTTTTATCTCTGTTAGACGTAGACGAGTTTTCAACCCAATTACTATTTTTAAAATCATACATTTTAAACTTTCTTACCTTAAATTAGCTTCCGCAACAAATAAGGTTTTTAAAGGCAATAACGTTTAAAAGGGGAACTTTTTAATAAACCACGTTTTTGAAATTGAACGAACACAAACTGAAACTTTAGTTTTTAAATATTAAGGAGGGTTTTCAATGAAAACATGGTTTTCGAAAAACACTTTAATGTGACACGCCAGATTCGGGCCTAACTTCTGGGCCGGGTTTGGGGTGTTACATAATTAATATATGAATTTGATTCATACAAAATATTAATTTATATATTTTACCAAATTTATTAATATAAAAAGTTATATTAATTAATTTCGGTGAAAATATAAAAGACATAGAAATTAATATTCTTTTGGAAAGAATAAAATTCATTTTTCTAACTTTTCATTTGTCTTCTCTATTAATAAGGGAATAATCCTATATTCTTTTGGAAAGAATATAATTCATTTTTCTAACTTTCAATTTACCTTCTCTATTAATAAGGGAAAAATCTTGGTTTTCCTTTTCAATATGTCATATCAAAGAGAATAAAAGAATGATAATCCCTTAGTGTGTAAAGGTGGCCAACTTAATAACTTAAAAAGTCTAGCAACCGTTTTTAATTCTCTCTGAAAAGTTCAAGAGAAAGTGGTTGTTTATTTTGTTACGAGGTGGACTACGAGAGGTTGGGCCGTCTTTATTGTGGCTTGGAATTGATATTGAATCAGCAGCATCCTTTCAACGTTTTCAGTAAATAAGGTATATTTCAACCCTACTTCAATCTGTTTCGTTCCTCGTACATGATTCCATGGTTGTAGATCGCCAAAATAATTTTTTCGTTGTACCACGAGGCGTACCGGCAACCCCAACATGTATAAGGGGCGTCCACTTGGGAACATCAAAATGGTAGTCGCCACCACGCCCATGACTGTAGTAGGAGTATGCAACCATCAATTGACATCTTATCCGGTTTCGTCTCCCGACACAACTCCATGAACAACGGGGCCAGCATAGCTGATCCCTAACTTAGTCGATCACATTCTTTGAAGTCGACCAGATATAGTACCCACCTTATGTGCACCAAATTTCATGATTTTTCGGGAATTAAAATTGTAACAGCCCAGTTTAGACACTAGTCGAAACAGTGATTTTAAGACCACAAATTCGAGGTCGAAAAAATATTTTAATATTATTTTTCGTGTTTACAGTGTGTGATTAAGCATGTGTGAAAATTTTATCGTTTGTGCGTTGAATTATGAAAAAGAACTTAATCGCATAAAATGCAAAAGCTATGTGCTGATTGTTAAAGTGCTAATTTGGCATGGCTTATTAAATGAAAGGTCCTTATGTTGTAATTAGACCTTTGATAGTGGAAGTTGACATATATAGTCATTAAATGTATGAAAAAAAAATGTTTTAACCAAGGGTAATTTAGTAAATGATGGAATAAAACGTATTAAATAAAACAAAAGGGAATTAAAAGCCATTATCATCTTCCACTATCTTATATCCACTGAAAGTAGAAAAGAGAAATAGCCATTGAAGCTTTGTGATATTCAGCTATGGTCTAGCTTGATTGAGGTATATTTTTGACTCGATTTTTGATGACTTCTACGTTTTTTTATCGTTGCTTAGTGTTTTTGTAACACCCCTAATCCGTAACCGTCGCCGGTCTAGGGTTAAAGGCATTACCAGACAAAACGAAACCTTTTATGGAAATTCATAATAATATTTAACAATTCAAATCAAAATGTCCCTTGAATAGGTCTACGAGACCTTAAACATGCTTTAGAAAAGGATTGGGACTAAACCGAACACATATAGAATTTTTCGAAAATTTAAAAATTTTTCTAAGTTACAAAGGTCACATGCCCATTGTAACAGTCTGGTTCGGGACCACAAATTTGAGTCCGTATAATATTTTAATATTATTTTCTATGCCGTTGATATGTGACTAAGCATGTGGTAAATTTTCGTAAGCTAATTTTTCCGTCTGTGTTTAATTTGACAAAAGGATGAAATTTCATTGAATGTGAAAGATGCTTGCTATTTGTTAAAATACTTAAGTGTTGTGGCTTTGTAAAGGTGAAGGCCTTATATGGCAAATAAGCCATCTTTGAGATAGTGGATGATTGAATGACTAAATGACCTTAGTAATAAATTGTTTTATATGTTTAATGGAAGGGCAATTTAGTAATTGGTTATTAACATAAATTAGTAAAAGAAACAATTGAAAGATGATAGTTATCATCTTATTTTCTTTGGTCGAATATCAAGGGGAAAGAAAGAATAGAAGCTTTCCAATTTTCGGCACTTGCAAGCCAAAATTCAAGGTTAGATTTTGTTCCATTCTTTATAATTTCTACATTTTTGTAATCATTGGTTTGAGAGCTATCAAACCCATGTTTCAATTTAATGAATTGATGATGTTTGTGTGTTATGCCATTGATAATTTTTTAAGCTTTTTGATGATTTTTGGTGTTAAATGAAAGATATGAGCTAGTTGAACATGTTTTGTTTTTGAAGTTTTGATGAATTTAGCTAAATAGGGCTAAATTGAAAAAATGGCAAATTGAGGGACTAATTTGTGAAATTGATGAAAAATGTGGACTTATATGTGATGTATATGTATTCGGCTAAGTGTGTGTATGTTTGAAATTTGTGAATTTGATGTTTTGAGAAAAATGGACTAAATTGATAAAATGTGCAACTGTGAGGGCTAAATTGTAAATAGCCCAAAATATGTGTGTATGGATTGAATTGACTAAATTAGTGAATAAAAGGATTAATTTTGAATATGTTTAGATCAAGAACCAAAGAAAATAGACTTAGATCCCGGGAAAGCGAAAGTAAACGAGTAGCTGTTTCTATTCCGATAAACCGAATCCGAGGTAAGTCATATTGCTAATAATTGTAAACGTATTGAATAAAGTTAATTTACATGACTATCAATGATAATGACTGCAATTGTGATGCTATGTATATAAATTCTGGGATAAGGTCGACATAGTGTTAAGTCGGAGAAGTTTTGTATGAAGTTAGGAATACAAAGGTATCTATTGTGTTTTGTCATGTAAGACAACGTCTGAGACGTTGGCTTTGATTCGCTAATCGTGTAAGACCTCGTCTGGGACGTAGGCATCATTATCTGTTTATATATAAGACCTCGTCTGGGACGTAGGCATCATTATCTGTTTATATATAAGACCTCGTCTGGGACGTAGGCATCATTATCTGTTTATGTATAAAACCTCGTCTGGGACGTAGGCATCATTATCTGTTTATATATAAGGCCTCATCTGGGACGTAAGACCTCGTTTGGGACGTAGGCATCATTATCTGATTATATGTAAGACCTCGTCTGAGACATAGGCATCGTTATCTGATTATATGTACGACCTCATCTGGGACTTAGGCATCGTTATCTGATTACATGTAAGACCCCGTCGGGGACGTTGGCATCAATATCTGTTTGCGTGTAAGACCACGTCGAGGATGTTGGCATCAATATCTGTTTATGTGTAAGACCTCGTTTAGGGCGACAGCATTGTATGGTTATTCTGAGCTTCTGAGTATCTGATTGGATTCTTAATGAATTAACGGGCAAGTCTGGGATATGAATATCAAATCCAAGTTCTGATAGATTAAATAAATAAATGTTCAGCTCAGGTATGTTACATATACATAAAATGTGTAGACAACGTAAGTACCTATTTGACTCTGAATAGAAGAAAGGTATGAATGAATATGAGAATGTGAATGAGATGTTAAAATGGTTATGGAAAGCTATGTTTATACATATGATTTTTGAAGCAATGAATGTGGCATTATGGCCAAATATATATGTGATGGTTTGCTAAGTTTATTTGTATTATGACTTACTAAGCTTTGAAAAGCTTACTCTGTGTACGTTTCTTCTGTTTTATAGGTCGTCAAAGATACTGAAGGCCCGGGACCGTCACAGGTCGTCATCACGCTACTAATCTCTTGTTGGGTACACTTTGAATATGTACAAAGGTAGATATGGCATGTATAGGCTAGTATTTTGGTGTAAATAGTTATGTGATCTTAGCCATGTGATTTGGCTAATTTTTGAGTTGTTACTTTGTTTATATGAATGTGATATATGATGCATATCTTGATATGGTGAAAGCATGTGGAATGGTCAAGTTTTGAGTGAGCAAATGAATGAACTCAGCTTGTAATGATATGAGATTTAATCCTTGGAAATTGTCATGGGTGGAATTGGTATTGAATGCATGGTTTGAATGGTCATTTTGGGTATACTTTTGATGGATATATGTGCATGAAACATCTTGTTAGATATGGCTTGTAGGTATGACACTTATGGGTAGCAGTTTGACCTTATAGATGGCCTATATTGACACACGGTTGTGGCACACGGGCGTGCCTTTCAACTGTGGGTGAATTGTAAAATGCAATTTAGTATCACACGGCCTTGACACGGGCGTGTCAGTTGTCCGTGGTGTACAAGTCAGTAGCTAACATAAAAGTACACGGCCAAAATACACGGGCGTGCTCAGTGGCCGTGTTGGGGAAGTCAGTATATGACCTAAAAGTACACAGCCATGGCACACGGGCGTGCCTAATTATCGTGTTGGTATAGTTAGTATAAACAAGGATGGATACACGGGGGTGTCTAGAAGCCGTGGAGGGCACACGGTCTCCTCCCACGGGCATGTCTCCCCTGTATTTTAGAAAAGTTTCAAATTTTTATAGAATTTCATATGTGTTTCAGTTTAGTCCTGACTCGACTTATAAGTATGATTAAGGTCTCGAGGACCCGTTGAAATTATGTCTGAGAATGATGATTGAATGTATGATTTCATCGGTGAATGTTTCCGATCTGTCTGGTAACGCTCCTACCCTTAATCCGACAACGGACTCGGGATAGGGGTGTTACATTTGGTTGGTATCAGAGCTACCGTTTAGCCAACTCTCAGACTAATGTAGTGTGTCAGAGTCTAGCTATACATGCCATATATCTGAACTGTGATAGTGTGATGAATCCTGACGTATAAAATGTGATTTTCGTATAGTATGGATCCCGAAAGAGCCGTAGCTGATAACGTAGAAAGTAATGCGCCTGCTTCTGCACAAGGGATAGCGCCCTTAAATCTGAGACCGGTTATGAGCGGTCAAGAGGGAGAAGCTAAACAAGCTTTCTTCCAGCTGATGAGTGAGTAGTTCACTCAATTTTTGAGAAATAACCCGACTGTTTTGCAACCTCCGCCCCCGATTAACCTCCCTCAAACATCTACTATGCTTTTGATTACGAATCTGAATCTACTGAACAAGCCCCCACTTGATGAAATTCGTAAGTATGAGGTTGAAAAGTTTAGGGCTACTAATGATGATAATACTGAGAAAGTCGATTCTGAAGCTCATAATGAAAGAAAAAGATCGATGAGTAATTTTTCTCAACCTTCTACGAAGAAGTATAGAGATACAAGCAACATATTAGATGTTTCAATAGGACATACGGGTAGAGATCGTGTAAGACCAAATGTTAGTCTGAGAACTCAAGCTCCAATTGAATCAAATGATGGAAGTATTAAAAGCAACAAACCTGAGTGTATAAAGTGTGGAAGACGACATGTAGGAAAATGTTGGGGCAAGTATAATAATAGAGTTTGTTATAAATGCAGGTCACGAAATCACTTCATTCGAGATTGACCAAAGATGGTGAGTATTGAAAATGTCAGATCCGAGCCACTCAAGTGTAAATGTTGTGGTAAAAGACATTCTAGGAATTGTAGATTGAATAATCAAGCTTGCTTTAGATGTGGATCGTTGGATCATTTTATTCGAGATTGCCCAGAGCCTGTTGAACAAGAGACTACCCAGGCTTCAGATGTGGATCGTTGGATCATTTTATTCGAGATTGCCCAGAGCCTGTTGAATAAGAGACTACCCAGAATCTGAGATCAGATAACGCCACAGAGAGAGATAGACCTTTCCAAAATATCAGAAATGTCAGTAGTAGTCAAAGGTCTACGAGGGATACTGTTGAAAAATCTGAATTTAGAGAGCCAACTGGAGTGCATGCTATTCGAGCTTGTGAAGAAGCTTCATCTTCATATGTTATTATGGGTACGCTTACTCTTTATGATACTTTTGTGATTGTATTGATAAACCCTGGTTCTACTCATTCGTATATATATATGCGTATGAATTTAGTATTCAGTAAGACTTTGCCTGTAGAGTCTACTGAGTTTGCTACAAAAGTATCGAACCCCTTAGGTAAAAGTGTCATTGTTGATAAAGTATGAAAGAACTGTCCGTTAATGTTTCGAAATATTTGTTTCCCTACTGATTTGATGCTTTTGCCATTTGATGAGTTTGATATTATTCTGGGTATGGATTGGTTGTTTATGCATGATGCTGTTGTGAACTGCAAAAGAAAGACTATAGATTTGAGATGTCCGAATGATGAGATTGTACGAGTTGGGTCTAATGATTTTAATGGATTGCCTACTGTGATATCTGTTTTGAAAGCTCAGAGTTGTTTGAATAAGGGTTATGAGGCATATTTCGCTTATGTGATTGATTCGAAAATGTCTGAAAGGAAGATTTAGTCAGTGCCTGTTGTCTGTGAGTTTTCTGATGTGTTTCCTGAAGAGTTACCGGGTTTACCTCCAATTCAAGAAGTTGAGTTTGGTATTGAATTGTTGCTTGGTACTACACCTATTTTGATAGCTCCGTATAGAATGGCACCAACAGAGTTAAAAGACTTAAAGTCACAGATGCAAAAAATTGACTGAGAGAGGGTTTGCTACACCGAGTTTCTCGCCCTCGAGTGCTCCGGTTTTGTTTGTGAAAAAGAAAGATGGTACGATGAGGATGTGTATCGATTATTGTCAGTTGAATAAGGTGACAATAAAGAATAAATATCCGTTGCCCTGTATAGATGATTTATTTGATAAGTTAAAAAGGAGCTACTATAGTATGATCTGAGGTAACATTGTTAGTGGTCTAGAATGAAATGAGACATATCTAACTTTCTGTTAAAATGTTTAGCCTGTCAACAAGTGAAAATGGAACATCAAATTCTGTCTGGTTTGCTATAATCGATTCTGATTCCTGAGTGGAAATGGGATAGAGTGACCATAGACTTTGTTTCTGGTTTACCTCAGACTCCTAGAAAGAAAGATGCGATTTGGGTTGTAGTTGATAGATTATCGAAATCTGCCCATTTCATTCCGGTAATATCTGACTACTCACTTGAAAAATTAGCCAACCTTTATATCTCTGAGATTGTGAGATTGCACGGGGTGCCACTGTCTATTGTATCCGATACAGATCCGAGGTTTACATTGAGATTCTGGAAGAAATTGTAAGAAGCTTTGAGCACGAAATTACATTTCAATATAGCTTTTCATCCACAAACAGATGGTCAGTCTGAACAAATTATTCTGATTCTTGAAGACATGTTAAGATGCTGCATACTTGAGTTTAATGGTACATGGGATCAGTATCAGCCATTGATTGAATTTGCGTATAACAACAGTTTTCAAGCGAGTATCAAAACGGCACCATATGAAGCTTTGTACGGACGAAAATGTCGAACACCCCTGTATTGGACCGAGCTTAGTGAAAATAAGTTACATGGGGTTGATTTGATAAAAGATTCAGAACAAAAAAGTGAAACTGATTCGAGATTATTTGAAAGTAGCATCTGATCGTTAGAAGTCTTATGCGGATTTGAAACGAAAAGATATAGAATTTGAGATCGACAACAAAGTATTTCTGAAAGTGTCACCTTGGAAGAAAGTGCTTCGATTTGGACGTAAAGGCAAATTAAGTCTGAGGTTCATCGGACCGTATGAGATCATCGAACGAGTTGGGCCTGTGGCATATAAATTGAAATTGCCTTCTGAACTAGAAAAGATACACAACGTATTTCATGTTTCGATGCTTCGTAGATATCGATCTGATCCATCACATGTGATTGCCCCATTTGAAATTGAAATCCGAAATGATATGACATATGAAGAGGAATCGATCCGTATCTTAGCTCGTGAAGTGAAAGAGTTGAGAAATAAGAAAATTCCGTTAGTGAAAGTGTTGTGGAATCGACACGAGGTAGAAGAGGCTATGTGGGAGCCTGAAGATTCGATAAGACAACAATATCTGAATCTGTTTAACGGTAAGATTTTCGGGGATGAAAATCCAAGGGGAGAATTATAACATCCAGGTAGATATACCTCGGTCGAACAGTGGTTTTGGGACCACAAATCCGAGTTCGTATAATATTTTAATATTATTTTCTATGTCATTGATATGTGACTAAGCATGTGGTAAATTTCCGTGAGCTAATTTGTCCATCTGTGTGTTTAATTTGACAAAAGAATGAAATTTCATTGAATGTGAAAGATGCTTGCTATTTGTTAAAATACTTAAGTGTTGTGGCTTTGTAAAGGTGAATGCCTTATATGGCAAATAAGCCATCTTTGAGATAGTGGATGATTGAATGACTAAATGACCTTAGTAATAAATTGTTTTATATGTTTAATGGAAGAGCAATTTAGTAATTGGTTATTAACATAAATTAGTAAAAGAAACAATTGAAAGATAATAGTTATCATCTTATTTTCTTTGGCCGAATATCAAGGGGAAAGAAAGAATAGAAGCTTTCCAATTTTCGGCACTTGCAAGCCAAAATTAAAGGTTAGATTTTGTTCCGTTTTTGATAATTTTTACGTTTTTGTAATCGTTTCTTTGAGAGCTATCAAACCCATGTTTCAATTTAATGAATTGATGATGTTTGAGTGTTATGCCATTGATTATTTGTTAAGCTTTTTGATGATTTTTGGTGTTAAATGAAAGATATGAGCTAGATGAACATGTTTTGTTTTTGAAGTTTAGATGAATTTAGCTAAATAGGGCTAAATTGAGAAAATGGAAAATTGAGGGATTAATTTGTGAAATTGATGAAAAATGTAGACTTATATGTGATGTATATGTATTCGACTAAGTATGTGTATGTTTGAAATTTGTGAATTTGATGTTTTGAGAAAAATGGACTAAATTGATAAAATGTGCAACTATGAGGGCTAAATTGTAAATAGCCCAAAATATGTGTGTATGGATTGAATTGAATGAATTAGTGAATAAAAGGATTAATTTTGAATATGTTTAGATCAAGAACCGAAGAAAATGGACTTAGATCGCGGGAAAGCGAAAGTAAACGAGTAGCCGTTTCTATTCTGATAAACGGAATCCGAGGTAAGTCATATTGCTAATAATTGTAAACGTATTGAATAAAGTTAATTTACATGACTATCAATGATAATGACTGCAATTGTGATGCTATGTATATAAATTCTGGGATAAAGTCGACATAGTGTTAAGTCGGAGAAGTTTTATATGAACTTAGGAATACAAAGGTATCTGTTATGTTTTATCATGTAAGACCACGTCTGGGACGTTGGCATTGATTCGCTAATCGTGTAAGACCTCGTCTGGGACGTAGGCATCATTATCTGTTTATATATAAGACCTCGTTTGGGACGTAGGCATCATTATCTATTTATATATATGACCTCGTCTGGGACGTAGGCATCATTATCTGTTTATATATAAGACCTCGTGTGGGATGTAGGCATCATTATCTGTTTATATATAAGACCTCGTCTGGGACGTAGGCATCATTATCTCGATTATATATAAGACCGCAAATGCGGGGCGTAGGCATCGTATATCGATTATATGTAAGACCTCAAATGCAGGACGTAGGCATCGTTATTCGATTATATGTAAGACCTCCTGCGGGGCGTAGGCATCGTTATCTGATTACATGTAAGACCACGTCAGGGACGTTGGCATCAATATCTGTTTGCGTGTAACACCACGTCGGGGACGTTGGCATCAATATCTATTTATGTGTAAGTCCTCGTTTGGGGCGATAGCATTGTACGATTATTCTGAGGTTCTGAGTATCTGATTATATTCTTTATGAATTAACGGGCAAGTCTTGGGATATGAATATCAAATCCGAGTTCTGATAGATTAAGTAAATAAATGTTCAGCTTAGGTATGTTGCATATACACGAAATGTGTAGACAAGGTAAGTACCTATATGACTCTGATTAGAAGAAAGGTATGAATGAATATGAGAATGTGAATGAGATGTTAAAATGGTTATGGAAAGCTATGTTTATACATATGATTTTTGAAGCAATGAATGTGGCATTATGGCCAAATATATATGTGATGTTTTGCTAAGTTTATTTGTATTATGACTTACTAAGCTTTGAAAAGCTTACTCTATGTACGTTTCTTCTATTTTATAGGTCATCAAAGCTACTGAAGGCTCGGGACAGTCACGGATCGTCATCAAACTACTAATCTCTTGTTGGGTACACTTTGAATATGTACAAAGCAAGATATGGCATGTATAGGCTAGTATTTTGGTGTAAATAGTTATGTGATCTTAGCCATGTGATTTGGCTAATTTTGAGTTGATACTTTGTTTATATGAATGTGATATATGATGCATATCTTGATATGGTGAAAGCATGTGGAATGGTCAAGTTTTGAGTAAACAAATGAATGAATTCAGCTTGTAATGATATGAGATTTAATCCATGGAAATTGTCATGGGTGGAATTGGTATTGAATGCATGGTTTGAATGGTCATTTAGGGTATACTTTTGATGGATATATGTGCATGAAACATCTTATTAGATATGGCTTATAGGTATGACGCTTATGGGTAGCATTTTGACCTTGTAGATGGCCTATATTGACACACGGTTGTGGCACACGGGCGTGCCTTTTAACCGTGGGTGAATTGTAAAATGCAATTTAGTATCACACGGCCTTGACACAGGCATGTCAGTTAGCCGTGGTGTACAAGTCAGTAGCTAACATAAAAGTATACGGCCAAAATACACGGGCGTGCTTGGTGGCCGTGTTGGGGAAGTCAGTATATGACCTAAAAGTACACGGCCATGGCACACAGGCGTGCCTAATGACTGTGTTGGTATAGTCAGTATAAACAAGGATGGATACACGGGGGTGTCTAGAAGCCGTGGAGGGCACACGGTCTCCTCCCACGAACGTGTCTCCCCTGTATTTTAGAAAAGTTTCAAATTTTCATGGAATTTCATATGTGTTTCAGTTTAGTCCCGACTCGACTTATAAGTATGATTAAGGTCTTGAGGACCCGTTTAAGGGATATTATGTCTGAGAATGATGATTGAATGTATGATTTCATCGGTGAATGTTTCCGATCTATCCAGTAACGCTCCTACCCTTAATCTGACGACGGACTCGGGATAGGGGTGTTACACCCGTGTGGGCAGCCCGTGTGCCTCCCTTGGCCTCAGACACACACGTGTGTCTAAGCCGTTTCAAAACAAGGCATACATATTGACTTATTCACACGGCCATGGACATGCCCGTGTGCCTCACCGTGGTAGCTACTGACTTGCACCACACGGCCAGTCACACGCCCGTGTGTCCAACCCGTGGTCGAGTCTGACTTGCTTTTGAAATGCAACCACGAGGGACACGGTCGAGCCACACGCTCGTGTGCTCAACCGTGTGGGCAATTATAGGCCATTTGCAAGGCCAAAATGCCACCCACACATTGGGCCATCCCTATAAGCACATACAAGCATCTTTCCATACATCAATGGCAACCAAAACATATCAAATTGTGCATCATTTCTACCCATTTATAAATATCACAAACACTCCAACTTTGGAACCCTTTAACTCAATATAACCACAAGCATTTCAAAGTATAATCCATCACAAACTTACAATCAATAATATGCTAACTATACATCAATAAGCTTACCATTCATATGACCATTTCATTTGCCATCAAGTCATACCAAAACTAAACATCATAAGATATGACAAATCATTCATATAATGTCATTATCTAGCCATATTACATGGCTAACTATACACCCTTTCAAACATAACCATATCAACTAGACTATACATGCCATACTTAATATATATACATATTCATAAGGTACCAAAATATGATTTGAGTAGTGTGATGACAATCCTCAACTATCCCCGAGCCCTCAGTAGCTTTGACGATCTATAAAACAAAGAAAACACACACAAAGTAAGCTTTCAAAAGCTTAGTAAGCCATATACAAATAAACTTAATATATAAACATTTAATATCATATCAAACACAAGATCATTCATATATGACAATTGCATATTCTTAATTCTATCTTGGCTCATTTGTTTAGTCATATCTTACTATCCAACTCATCTACATATACAACATAGATCATAACTTTTTCATACATATATCACATTTTGTATCCACAATCAATGCACATATCTCAATTAGGTAAGTTTACATTTATACTTACCTTCCATACACATACATATTGTACATTTCAAACGTACTTAATTCGTTTATACATTTCACATAGCCTTTCGTTTTCTCAGAATTGCCCATTGAACCATTCGGAATCAAATAGGATATTCGGAATACTCAGAGTAGTCGTGCAATGCCAACGTCCCAGACGTGATCTTACATGTACTCAGATCTCAATGCCACTGTCTCAGATAGGGTCTTATACGAATCAAATACGATGCCAATGTCCCAGACATGGTCTTACACGTAAATCTCAAATCGATGCCAACGTCCGATACATGGTCTTACACGATATCACATATCGAAAACCTATGTCATGACATATGTAATTTTATTTATTCCTAGGTTCGTACGGGACTTCTCGGACATTGATACATTGTCGTTACTTCCTCGAATTTCATATAGTTATCATCTCGTACACATTCATCACTATGAAATTTCATATGAACATTCATAAATCAATACAAATACATTTATTTGTATATAGACTTACCTCGAATTCGAGTAAACGAATGGATTCGACTATCCAATTACTTTCGACTTTCCTCAATCTAAATTTGTTTTCTTCGGTTCTTGATCTATACATATTCATATTTAACCCATTTATTCTTCGAATCGTTCAATTCAATCCAAAAACACATATTTAGGGCAATTTACAAATTAGGTCCCACATTTTCACTTTTTGACATTTTAGCCTTTATTTCATAAAATCACAAAATACACAAAATCTCAATGTACCCATGCTTAGCCAAATGTTCATGTAGTTCATACAAGTCTATATATTTCATTTATTTCACATTTTAGTCCCTCAAAATATTATTTACTCAATTAAGTCCAAATTACTCGAATTCATCAAAAATCCAAAGACAAAACATGTTAATCTAACACATATATTTCATATTTCATCATCAAACATCACAAAACTTATGATTTCATCAATTTCATATTTCCCAATCATCACCAATTCACAAAATTGAAGCATGGGTTTTGAAGAACACGAAGCAACGATTACAAAAACGTAAAAATTATCAAAAACTGAACAAATTACATACCTTAATTTTGCTTGAGCCTAGCTGAAAATCACAAAGCTTCAAACATTCTTTTTCTTTTCTAATTTCATAGGATGAGCACTTAAAATGGCTATTATTTTAAGCCTTTGTTTTATTATAACATATAGTATTAATCAAATTACATATTTAACCTTTTAATATTAACATTAAAATTCCACTATCAATGTACATTAATGTCCATCCATAAATAAAATGGTCCAATTTCATTATAAGGACCCCATATTTATAAATCCATGTCAAATAGATATCTTTTCATAAAGCATACAATTTTGCATCTTTCACAATTAAATCCTTTTGTCCAATTAAGCATACAAACGGACAAATTTATCCACGGAACTTTAACACATGCTTAATCACATATAGTAGACACAGAAAATAATATAACAATATTTTTTTAACTTGGATTTGTGGTCCTGAAACCACTATTCCGACTAGGGTCATAACCGGACTGTTACAATTCTAACTAGCCCATGCTTTAATTTTAGAATTTGATGATGATTTTGAGATATGCCATTGATTAATGTTTGAGCTTTTGGTAAAATATGAAAGATATGAGAAAGATTAACATGTTTTGTCTTTGAATTTTTGGTGAAATTGAGTAATTTGGGCTAAATTGTGAAAATAAGAAATTGGAGGACTAAAATATGAAATAAATGAAATGTGTGGGTTTGTATGGACATAGGGAGAATTCGGCTAGGCATGGGTGAAGTGAAATTTTGTGTGTTTTGTGATTTTGTGAAATAGGGACTAAAGTGTCGAAATGTTAAAATGTGAGGCTATTTTGTAAAATGCCCTAAATATGTGTGCTTGGACTAAATTGAATGAATCGATGATTCAAAAAGTTCAATTTGAATATTTATAGACCAAGAAAGGAGAGATTCGGATCGAGATCGAGGCAAAGACAAAGTGCTCGATTAATCAACTAATCTCGGTATTTCGACGTCCGAGGTAAGTTCGAATATAATACGTGTTGTTAAATTTATGTTAAATACTATGAAATGAATAACTATGTGATTATTGAATAGAAATACTATAAATATGGAATGGAGAAATAAGGCACTAAGTATGCGAAATAGAATTTATATAGTAATGAATGGCACTGTGTGTGCAAAATAGAGAAAGTATTGATTATATTGATTGGCACTGTGTGTGCGTTACCGAATCAAGTTCGGTTGGATATTGAGGCACTAAGTGTGCGATGTTATTTAAGCTTTGGCTATGAATTGGGCACTAAGTATGTGATTGAATTGAAGAGATAATGAACAACGAATGAAATATGGTATCGAGCATTGAATAGCAAGAACGTTTGTTAACTAAGTGTTGGCAAAGGTATGTTTCGAACCAATATGGTTGATGATATTATTTAAGGTTGAATAGATGGATGAATGAGCATATGGTTGAGGATGATTTTATGTTTAGTTGTGAATCTATCTAAGTGATGGTTTATTTATGTATTGATATTGTATTTTTAAGTAATATGTATTATATTACGAACTTACTAAGCTTTAGAGCTTACTGTGTGATGTGTTTCTCTGTTTTACAGTGTCAGTAGAGCTAGCTTGAATCGGGGGATCGTCAGCGACTCAATCACACTATCGGCTATCTATTTTGGTACTTTTCAAAAAGATGTATATATTTGGTATATGGCATGTATAGGCTAGAAGTTATGGTATGTTTTGAAATGTTTTGGACCTTGCCATGAGATATGGCTTTAAAGTTGAATGATGTTAGTATATATATGTGTGGGTTAAGTGAATGATGAATATGGTATGTTTTATGCTTAAATGGTTGATAAAAATTGAGGTTTAAATGTGAATTATGGTAAGGTATATATGATGCATGACATATATGATTTAGGATGTGAAATTAGGTATTTTGGATGAACTTATTGGTGATGAAATTGAGTGTGGTCATAGGTGGTATTGTTGATTATGAATTGGTGCATATATTGGTAGGTTTTGGTTGCCAATTGAGGTATAAATGCATGTGATTTGAGGCTTGTAGGTGAACCTAAGAGTGAGTGGCAAGTTTGGCCTTGAAAATGGCCTATAATTGCCCACACGGTTGAGCACACGGGTGTGTGGCTCGACCGTGTCCTTCGAGGTTGTGTTATAAAACAAGTCAGGCTCGACCACGGGCTGGA
This sequence comes from Gossypium bickii, assembly GCA_025503065.1. Lineage (NCBI taxonomy): Eukaryota > Viridiplantae > Streptophyta > Magnoliopsida > Malvales > Malvaceae > Gossypium > Gossypium bickii. The sequence goes on from CP106711.1 coordinate 91,458,038, forward strand.
TACACGGGCGTGTGACTGGCCGTGTGGTGCAAGTCAGTGTCGACCACGGGTGAGGCACACGGGCGTATCTCAGGACGTGTGAACAAGTCAGTATGTATGCCCTATTTTGCAACGACTTGGACGCACGGGCATGTCCGAGGCCATGTGCCGTGTGACCTCTGCAGTTTTGAAAAATCTTTAAATTTATGAAAATTTTCGTATGTGTTCGGTTTAGTCTTGACCCCTTTCTAACACATGTTTAAGCTCTTGTAGACCTCATTAAGGGACTATATGTTTATGTTGTGATATGCTTCAATGATGATTGACTTTGTGTTGTAAAATGATATGAAATGTTCGGAAATGATTAGTAATGCCTCTTAACCCTAGTCCGGCGATGGATATGGGTTAGGGGTGTTACAAAAATGCTATCGATTAACCTCAGGATGAATGCTTGAGCGTAATGTTCTTTGACGACATCAGTCGCGTTTAGAGGAAGATCTTTAAATTATCTTGCAACCATTTCATCTCTATTCGACCACCTTGAAACTTGTTTGACACATTCCCTAAAAATGTCTCGCAAAGGTCCTTTTTACCAGAATGACCACTACCCATGTAACGACTAGCCCATCCACATTAATTAGTTGTAAAGTTATGTCATTGAGTGTGATTGTACAGTCACTACACGGAAGATGGAATGTATGTGTCTCGGGTCTCCATCTTTCCACTAATGCAATGATAAGTGTAGGATCCAATTTACAGCCCTCGAGCATATGAGATGCATGTAAGAATCTCGTATCTTGCAAATAACAACAAATTTCACTAGATGCGCTCTTTGATAAATTGTGTATGAATCCCTCCAAAACACAATCATCTGCCTATATATATCAACAAAACAAAAAAAAATTAAAAACTTTAAAATTAACTTAACTGAAATTAATGAAATTTAGGATTTTTCCTTACCTTTATCGATTGAGCGGCGGAAATGTGCTTGTCGTTGAAACGAATAATAGAATTTGTCATTCGTGAAAAAGTAATCGAAATGGATAATCTCCGAAATAATAAAATAAAACTATAATATTTTTTATACAAATTTATTGGAAAATTTCGAACAAATCTTGAGAAAATTGAGAGTTTAGAGTCAATGGAGAGAGTTGGATTTGAGTGAAAAGAATGAAAAATAACTTGGGTATTTATAGGAGAAAAAGTTAGCGTTGGGCTGTTTCAGAATTTTACTGTTGTCGCGTTTGAAATTTTATCATTAGGGAAATGAATGTTGGAAGAAAGTGAGTTCAACTGGATACGCTTTCACAAACTCTCTCCAAAAATGACCTATTTCTCTAATTTTTTTAAAAAAATTGACCTACATGGCCAATTAGCAAATTATTTTGGCATATATAGCTAATTTAACTTGATAGATGAAGTGGGTTCATCCTTAAAGCACATATATGCCCAAAATTTTTACGAAGTGTAATATTTAATTATTTTAGTAAATATGCATAATTTCCACAATTTACTTTATATTACATAAATTTATTAATGATAAATAAACCTTTTTATTTCTATATCAAAATAATATTCTTAAAATGTTGTTTATTTTTATTTTTATATAAAAATAATAAATACAAGTTTGTAAAATTATAATAATATTATACGCTAAACACTTTTTACATCATAATTAATTCAAAATTTAAATTATATACACTATCAAGAATATAAACTAATATATTCTATAGTTAGGCTTTTAACTAAAATAGGAAATTTCACTTAATTGGATGAGTTCTACAAATGCCATTTGCCAACCTATAAAATTGCCACGAGCTTTATGAAAAGAAGATTCTAATAACGGCAACATTGATTTTCATTCAAAATTATGTGCAAAAAAAAGTCCTCATTAATAGATTTTATGTGTGTTTTGCATAAAATGTGTTTCAGTTTGTGGGTTTCCAATTTATAATAGCTGTCAACTTATAAAAAGATGATGTCAACTAAATTATACACATTTAATGACCCATTGCATAATTTAATATTAGTTTTGAAATTGCCAAAATAAATTTATTGCTTCAATAAATTCGGTGCAGATTTGTTCCGAAATAAAATTCTCAGTATATAATAGTAAAATAATCATATATATATATATATAATCAAGTCAATATATGAGAGTAAACAATAATTTCTCAAAAAAAATTCATTAAAAGCAAAATTTAATCCAATTTGAATTTTAAGTTAATTGAATCTAATTAGTCGAGTCAAATTGAATTAGAGTTTCGAGTTCGAATCGAGCTAAATTTTACAATTTAAAAAATTTTAGTTAAAATTAAAAATATTTATAAAAATCCAAAATTTATATAAAGAAAGTTAAAAAATTAAAACTTTTCTAGAATAATAATTTTGGGTACCTAAATAATACTGAATTTTTTTTTTTTTTTTGCTTTGATAAAATTTTTAAATATATATGGTTTCAAATTTATGTGCCTGTAACAAGATTTTATTTGATATGTTTAATTAACTCGAATAATTTCACTCAATTCGACTCGACTCAAATTTCATTTCACTCGACTCAATTTCAAAAAATTTCAAATCGAGTTAGGATGATAAAATATGACTCGTCAACTCAATTAACTTGAAATATTTTCACTCAATTCAATTTAATTCAGTCAAACGCTCACCCCTATAAATATTCAACTAAGATATTAATAAATTTTTTTTAAAATTACAAAAATAGGCATTTTCAGGGGAAACCCAAAAAAAAGCTTCCAGCTGGAAACACTTTCTGCTTGTCACCAATACAACGCTACGCTTCCAACTAAAAGCGTTTTTTGCCACATCAACACTAATGGCAGCAACAATTTTTTGTTTTTGATGCCACCTATTAATGTGAAAATAAAACTTATAAAATAAACTTTTATATAGACCCAAAGTCTCATTTCTCTTGTTTTCTTAACCAATGTAGGATATGAGATATGTGTATATATAGACTCATGAATAGGTTTGTAACTTGTTCCTAAACAATGTGGGATTGCTTCATTTTTTTAAGTAAAAATATAAGATTAAAAGCTACATTATAATTTTTTTTTACTTATAGAGTTTAAAAATTTTATTTTTTAGTTTTTTTTTAAGAAAATTTTTACATGTTGATAGTCGTATTTGTATTTTTCATAATTTGTTATTATGGTTTATTTTGAATAAAATTTTGTTTGAAGTAATGTATTTAAATTCATTACAATTTTAGTCATGATATCAATTCATAATATTATTTTTTATTTGTTCAGAGTATTATAAATTTTTATATATTGTACACATTAATAATTCATTTATATAGATATTAACACATGTATTAATATTGTATTCACATCATTTTATTGTTTAATAATTTGATATAGAGATTTAGTTTTAACTTTAAATTCATTTTCTTAAAACTAATACACATTGCTTATACGTTATATAAATATAACTAATACAGTATTATATACAAAACTTTAATCTAATTTTTTGGGATCATAGAGTCCTATTTTAGTATTAAATAAAGCATAAATGATTTGCTTGCTCTTGTTAATTTCTTTGCCTCATAATTTCAGTTACCTGTCTTTGGAATTGTAGGAAAAGAAAATAAAAGAAAATTATAAAATATTGTGTAGCCTTCAATCTTATGTTGTTAGTTAAAAGAGGAAGCAATCCCACATTATTGAGAACAAGTCAGTAAATCTATTCATGAGTATATATATATATATATATATATATATATATATATATATATATATATATATATACATATCTCATATCTCACATTACATAAGAAAACAAGAGAAATGAGACTTTAGGTCTATATAAAGACTTGTTTTATTAATTATATTTCTACATCAATAGATGGTACCAAAATAGTTAAAATTGATGTTGCTATTTTTAGTGCTGATATGATAAAAAGCGTTTTTAGCTGAAAGTGTTTTAGGTGTTTTACCTAAATTGATCTATTCTTGTAAATTTCTAAAAATTAGATCTATTTTCATAATTTAAAAAATAACATTTATTGATATTTTAATAATTACAAAAAAAATCCATAAATAATTATGGTCTCAAAAGATGTTTTCCAATTGTAATGCAAGTAATTTTATTGTCAAACACGTATATAAAATTCACCAAAAAAACAAAAACACGTTAATAAAAGTGTTCTTTTTCTTTCAATTTTACATTCACTCGTACATGTAAAATTTAACTAATACTATTAACACTACAATCTATCTTTAGTTAGCAATGGCAGGACTGACATCTGCCAAAATATCAAGGTAATATGTTTGTTTTACTTTATTCCAGTTTTTCATTTGGGTATTGTAATATTCAATGGTTATTGTTTTATTAATTTATTTTTCAGTCTTTTCTTATTCTGAATATCAAGTTTGAATAAAAAGACAGGATTCTTAATATATTAAAAAACCTGATACAAGGTTTGCCCTTTCACCTTTAATGTAATTTGCCTCTCTTTTTAGAAGGTTATTTTTTAAATAAAAAAAATATTACTACTGTATTTTGATTTATTTTATTATGTTTTTCGATATCATCTACTTACTTATTTTTCCTCAGAAATATTATTAGGATGAACCTTCTAAAAAAATAAAATCAGATAAGTATTATTTACTTTCATTAATGATTGATTGAATGTTATATCCAAAATAACATAAAAGCTATTACTTCTTTATTTTTGTTTTTATTATTTATTTACCTTTTTATAATATTGAAAATATTAGATTTTAAAAAATTAGGACATCCACGATTGTTCTTTTCGAAAAAAGGTCGCACTTTTATTTTATTTTTTCAGAATTTAACAGTTTGCATATATCACCTTTTTTTTTTTAACTATTATTATGTTTTCAGCCTCTTGCACCATAAAATCCTCTCATCAGGCATATTTATTTTTAATGCATTATGGGTTCCTAAAATAAATTTAATTTTCGTATCTCACTGCACATGTTTCCCTTATCAAATAAAAAAATTTAAGTAGCGAGAGTAAAAACAATAGCAGTAGGAGAATAAGAATGTATGTGTTTTATTGATGTTTATAATATTTTCTAAAATTTACATTTAGACATAAGAAATATATATAATATAAAACTCTGTTTCTAATCAACATTAGAGTCCTAAAGTACATCAAACTTATCTTGGTCTTGATAGACATCTACTTAATAATAAAATATTTATAACATCCCCATTGGTAGATAATGTGCCACACTAAAACCTTATTAAAATATAAACCTTTATGGAAAAAAATTCCTAGTAAAGGAAAATAGTATACTTATCTATAATTATCTATAATATGCATAACATGATGTTCTATTAAAAACCTTACAAAGAAAACCCAATTGGACAAAACCCTGGTTAAGGAAAAAAGAGCACAACTCGTATTTACTTCCCCTCATGACAACATCACATGATATCTCATATCATATGTATTCAATCTTGAATGCTAGCTTTTCAAATGATCACTTGAATGTGTTTTCTAAACGTTTATATAATCATGTCATGACTGAAGAAGCATTTTTGGGAAAATCTATTTTGATATCTTTAAGAGCTCCAATAATAATCATAGTAAACTTTGATCATTATCCTTCAATACATGCGCATGTTGATCATTTTATAATCTTCCTTCAATTATTATTCACTAAGTCGAATTACAACATATGTTTAAATAATTTCAATCATATAAATATATACGCAAACATATTGAACAATTTTTCAAAAATTTCTTTATGCTTCTAGCATTCTAAATCCTTCAAAGATTTTAATATAAACTTCACTACATAGTGATTCATATAAAAGGTTGTAACAACAATCATAAGACACATGCCAAATATTTCATAAACTATCAAGCTTAATAATAAATATATCTAAAGGTTATTGCATCTACCAAAAAAGAATATTATATCTTCATAATCAATGTAAGTCCCTGGAGAAAAATTGCATCTTTCATTTTAACAAAACTACATATTTGTACCCTTACTGGTTTTATACCTTTAAATGTTTGGATTGTTAGCCCTGAAACTTCACAATTTAATTCCACTTGAATTGCGTCTTTCTATTTTGACTAATCTATTCATGTTTATGTATTTCTCAACAAATTTATTCAGGATCCTCATTTTCTTTCATTATCTCAATAATAATATTGCATGCAAAACCGTTGTCAACAACTTTCTATTTTCACGATTCCATATTTTCTCATATTGATAGAACTTATTTAGATCTCTTTAATTTTATTATTTCTATCTTCAATTTCAGGTGTCTGAATCTCTTCTGAAGTTTTAATAGTTAGTTATGTCTTAGGTTTCTTCAGGAGCATGTCTCCACTTTATGACCATCTAGATTTATTATTTTCTTTTACAGAATTTCATGCTTCAAGGATGCATTACTTTCAATCTATACTAACAAGTTGTCCTACTAGGACTTCAACACATCAACTGGTATATAAGACATGGTTATTCCTATTAGGTCAGTAAATACATTTCGCAGTTAACTTAAAATAAAGTGAATTATCTTTTGAACGTCTAGTTCAAATTACTTTTTATGAGGATTTAGGTAATGATAATTCATTCAAATTAATTATTTCATCCAACTATTATTTCTCTCCCCCTTAATGTTGGGAAAACTATTAAATCAAATAGTAATCACAAATCATGTTATAATTGTATCTCCATCTTATTTATTACATTTAATAATACAATGAGACTCATAACTAATGGATATTCCCAACCTTCTTTGAATACTCATTTTGTGCATTGTGGTGAAACAACTTAAACATATTATATATCGCACATTAAAAAAAATTTAAAATGAGTTGTATTTGGCTCTTGACCAAAAGTCAATTCTAATGGGGAGTATTTATCATAATTTATTGGCATGATGCGTACAAGCTTTGATTTATGTAAAATATTATATCCTTATACATATATGCAAAAAGTTTCGTTCTTAAAATATATGATTTAACTATTAACTGGAGGTATGTTGTGACACTCTATTTTTCAGTAGTGTCGGGAACAGTGGTTTCAAGGTTACAAATCCGACGAGTAAGTTCGTAAACATTATTATTTAATATTTATGAGTCAAATATGATTTTAAAAAGGTTTTTGATTTGGTAATTTATATTATATAAATGATTTATTAAGTTCAAGTGGTAAGACCCTAAAGTCAAATGGTTTTAGAAAATGAGGTATCAGGACCTCGTTTCTATAAACCGAGCCATAAATATTTTTATAAATATTGACAGAGCTTTATTAAGATTTTATTAAAGTTTCGTTAAGAAATTTTAGTGTTTAGATGTTAATTAATTAAAAAGGACTAAATTGCAAAGGATGTAAAATTTGATCACTATTTGATTTGAGTGATTAAATGGCTTATTGAATAAAGTAAAAAGCACTTAAATGGTAATTAAACCATTTAAAGAGTTATTGGAAAAATATAGACATAGATTTGGTGTTTTAATTAATTATTAATGAAGGGTAAAATAGTAATTTGATAAATTAAATAAAATTAAATAAAACAAAGTTTTTATCATCTTTTCAATTCCTTCATTCACCGAATTTGAAAAGAAGAAAGCCATTGTAAGACCTTGAAGCTTCGGCCAAGCTTCCATGTATGCATGTAAGTCCATCTTAGCCCCGTTTCTAATAATTTTTATATTATTGAGATCGTTGCAACTAGGTCCAGTTAACCCGTACCTTCGATTTTGAAACTGTTAAAGATATTGAATGTTTTCATTGATGAATCTTTGTGATTTTAAATGTTAAATGATGAATTTGAGGTATTAGTTATTATTTATAAGTACTTTGTTAAGTAATTTTGATGAATTTGCCGCTTAGGGACTAAATTGTTAAAATAGTAAAAATAAAAGGATTTGATGTGAAATTATTAAAAATGTGGGATTTATTGGATGCCATGAATATTCGTTTGGCATGGGTTTGCATTAAAAATGGTTAATTCGCATGTTTTAAGCTTAGAGACTAAATTGAATAAAAGTAAAATGTTAGGGATAATTTTGTAAAAATGTAAAAATGTCTAAATTTCATAAAATAAATTGTTTTACTATATAAATTAATAAATTGAATGAAATTATTAATTTAGATCAAAATCGAGTGAAAAATCGAGAAGAATAGAAAATTACCAAAAAGCCCCTATACTTTAACATTTTTGCAATTTAGCCAGGTAAGTTTGTATGAACTATAATCACTTAAATGGTGATTAAATTGATTTTTAATGTGTTGTTCTAATGTAAATGATTCAATATATATATGTGTGTTATTATGTAATTTATCATGTCATGAAACGATGGAAATCCAACAACGTACGACGACTATCAAACCTCGTTTGAACCTTAGGAATATATAGGATACAAATGACATGTCATTAAGGTTACCATGTTTCAGGTGCTGGTCTTGAATGTCCTACCGATGGCTGAGGTCTGGCAGTTGTTGTGGATACTCGTCAGCTTGTGTAAGCAGCATCGTGTAGCTACATTTCGACCGTCAACTTGTGTGAGCAAACCCATTTATGGCTCGAGTGAGCATCTATGTAAATGAAAAGGAAAATAAATGGTTTTGACCATGTGTTTAGCAAAATTTGTGTGAGCTTCCTGCATATTCGATATTATTCTAAATGGTTCAACGGGCATAAAAAGGGAAGGAACGGTAAGTGTTCCAATAGCTAAGTTAAGAACTTATGGAAAGCTATGAATTATTGATGATCAAAGTATGTATAACCATGTTTATGAAAAGTATGAATTCAAGTATGCTATGTTCATGAAATTTATCTTACCATGAGATGATTTTGCTAAGTTATGTGTTTAATCACTAACTTGTGTTGTTGATAATGCTTAGGCTTGTCCCAAGCTATGTTAGATTGATTCATGTCTATTTTTAATATTATGCATTGAAATGGTAAGCTATGTTCATGATTTACGAACTTACCAATCATTATATGCTTACGTTGTTTTTCTTACGATGTTTTTTTAGATTATCAGAAGCTCGATCGGTTTGGAAGCTCATCGGAGTCCTTTCACACTATCCAGAGATTATATTGGTAGATTTTGATGTTTTAGTCATGGTTATGATGGCATGTATAGGTAGACTTGTGTTTAATGCTTAGTTGTTATATTTGGCATGTATATATGGTATTATGGTTAGTGTGCTTTTGGCACTTTGATGCTTGAATAGTTGGTATTCATGTGGCTAAGTGAATGTATGTTTTAAATGATCAATTTGGTATGTGTTGATGAGGTTTCAGTGTGGTCAATTGTGATAAGTTTTGGTATGGAAATAGGTTAGATATGAATGCTAGATGAAAGGTCAATTATGCATATGTTTGGATAGATTTGATTAATTGTGTTTAAGGTGTCTTAACGGCATATTGGTTGTATGGATTCATGGTCTATTGAAATGGTCTTATTATGCATGTTTTGGAATGTTTTTGTACTTTGTTCATAAGTGCATTTGGCTTTAGGTACTTGTTGGAAATGGGTGAAAGAAATGGTTTGATTTTGGTCTATTTCTTGTCCACACGGCCTTAAACACGGGCGTGTGTCTCAACCATGTGTGACACATGGCCGTGTGTCCCCTGTAAGTTTTAAAGGTTGCTTTTCAAAAGTTACACGACATAGTACATGGCCTAGCACACGGGCATGTGGCTTAGCAGTGTGACCCAAGTTATAGAGTTACAGGGGCACGGACATGGGCTGGGACACAATCGTCTGTCCCTATTTCAAATGTTACACGGCCTAAAACACGGGCGTGTATCTCAGCCGTGTGACCCCTACAGTGTGAATTTTTCCAACATTTTCCTTAAGGTTTCATATGTTCCCAATTTAGTCCAGAATCATTTTTAAAGTGTTTCTAAGGCCTCAATGGCTCGAATAAGGGATGATAAACACATTTTTGAATGAATTATGCTATGATTTATCTAATGTTTCAAAATGGTTGTTTTAAGTTATGATTTTTCGATAACGTTCCATAACCCTATTTTGAGGATTGATACAGGTTAGGGGTGTTACAAGTTTGATCGACCAAAATTCGATGTAGCAGATTAAACTAGGTTTCGCATTTAAGGAGCTTGAATACAATCATTTTCGTTATGTTCTAGTTAAGTTTTCATAGTTTTATTTATATTCAATAAAATGTACAAATTGAGTCTTTTATTGACCTTAGGGGTCGAATAAGGCCAAAGGGTGAGTTAACGTACTTTGTAAGTGTGCAGGAGACCATTAGAAGGCGAACTAAATAAATACTGGTTGCTATGTAGCAACACAAATGACTCAATGTTGCAACATAAGGAATAGAATGAAGAAAACTCAAGTTTGCCTTCAATGTTGCGACACAGACTGAGGGTGTCGCGACATACCCCTAAAGATGGCTGCAGAGGAGAATATTGGTTGCTATGTTGCGACACAGGTCCTGGTGTGTCCTGACATTGACTCTGTGAAAAAAACTAAACACGAAGTAGGGGCATTTTGGTCTGCACAATCAAACTTTAAAGCTAGGGAATATAAGCTAAACTAGGTTTAAGGATGACGGCCACCAAAAGGCTATAAATAGGCCCATTTGTCACATGTTAGAGAAATCAGTCCGTTAGCTTAGATTCTCTATGTAAAATTTAGTTTAGTATTTTTCTTTCATTCCTAGGTTTTAGTTTTATTTAATTATTCTTGTCGATTTCAAGAGATCTGAATTGTGGAATCATTCAACTTTGTAGGTTAGCGCTTAATCTCAATACAATCAGGTTCTTTCATTTATTCTATCATGTCGATTTAATTAGTTGTTTACTCAATGAATTAGTTGTTTGGGAAAGGGAAAACGTGAAACAAATCCTAGGCTTGACAACCCCAAGAAGTCATCAAGGTGTGAATTAACCCAAAATTGGTATTCCCCATCCATGAACACCTTTAACCATAAACCAGTCACGACTGTGAGGTCAGAAGATAAATAGTTCTTGTTGACTCGTTATGTTAGTGGAAGATCGGAAGATCCTACTAAGGTAACGACTAGTTGATTGACGGGGAAACCCGAAACAGTTGATGGACATTACTAAAGCGAGCTAATCACTCATAAACAAATTTGATTTATTCTTCCATTTTAATCTCTTAAATTTTATCTTTTTATGTTATTTTGGCTTTATTATTATAAAAACACCAAAAAATCCTTTATTTTATATTCTTCGTACTATAACTAAATTAAAAGTACTAATTAGATCTTTTAGTGTTTAGGTTAAAATTGATCTAGCACTTACCTCCCTTGGGGATGATTCTCGGAGTTCTCACATACTTCATTGTAAAACTATATCACAACTCGACTCGTATACTTGCGGATATCGCCTTGTCTTTCTATATTTTTATTACAGTATTCACACTCTGGACGTTAGTATGTCTGGAGGCGGTCAAACCTAAGAATGAAAGAAAATACTAAATTAAATTTTACACAAAGAATCCAAGCTAAAGGAATAGTGTCCATAACAAGTGACAAATGAGCCTATTTTTAGCCTTCAGGTGGTCATCATCCTTAACCCTGGGTAGCTGACGTTCTTGTAACACCCCAAACCCGGCCTAGATGTTATGGTCATTTCTGGTAATGTCACACGATAGTGTTTTTGAAACCTCGTTGTTACGATAAAAATATTCCATGTTATTATCTTTATTAAACCTTTGTTAGAACTTAAGAAGTTGTCTTTATTCATTTAAAACACTTGTTTTGAAACATCCCTCGTTTCAGAAGCTTTAATAAAACAGTCTAGGTGATCATGCGTTTAGGAAATACTTTAACTTTTTGAAAACCAAATTTCCTACGACCAGCAGGTATAAATCCACAAAGTAAAATAAATAAATAAAAACCCAAATTTAAAACCAAATTCCTAGAGGGTTATTAAATTACAACCCAAATAATCAATAATAATCAAATCATAAATCGTAAATTGAAAACCATGAAATCCAAAAATTACTATGGTCACCGCTGAGTCCTCCGTCGCACAGATTTGTATAAGTTTAGGGATTACCTGTGCATATTAAACAGAAAAGGTGAGTTTACGTAAACTCAGTGTGTAATCCCGCAGAAACAAACAAACAATCAGTATTCACAGTGCACAGTTGAACTGTTTTGGGCCTAAGCCCTTTTCAGTATCAATGACAGTTTGGGCTTTAGCCCATCTCAGTACAGTGTCAAAATACAGTAGAGGCCTTAGCCTATCACGATCTCGATGAGAGAATATGATTATGCAAAGAGCAAAATCCTACCCAACCAGCCTCTACACACCATCTCCGTCCAACCCTACACTCCATGTGGGGATATAATCAACACACCCATCCCTACACTCCAAGTAGTACTGAATGCGGCACAATACAATAGTTTGCAGTTGAGCTGCCAATAAATTAGGCTTAGAGCCTTTCAGTACACTTCCTTCGAATAACAAACCCCAAGCCAATGCAATGCAACACACAATGGATGACATGCTATTATGCAATTTCATTACATATATTCAGTTCAGATATTAACATGCCCAGTACAGATAGCATTCAGTCAATTTCACACATTTAGGGGTCTAAGTAGTGCGTACCGACCCTACAGTAAATTCATATTGACTTGGGCAGCCTATGCAACCTTAAAAACATTTCGGTAAAAATGGGCCCACATGCCCATGTGATCTACCCGTGTGGCCCACTCGGCCTAAATTGGCCTTGGCCGTGTGATCCATTTTTTAAAGTAACCCATGCTAGATCAATACTCATATATGTTTTCACTATTTACTTATTTGTTCATTCAAAGTTGTCTACTTGAGTCATTATCACTAAATTATTTATATCTTGAGCTACAGAATTGCAAATTAAGATCCGCCTGATGTTTTTGAAACTAGGGTCAAATACTTTTCTACCACAAAATTTTCAAAATTTATAGCTTATCAAATAACTATAGTAAAATCTTTAAATTTATCCATATTCTACTGTTTGACATCTTTGACCTTTCCTTACTAAAAAATATTTATCTCTTAGTACGGAATTTAGATGATGTTTTCATTTGTTTCTCTTGAAAATAGACTCATTAAAGATTTAGACATATAAATTTAAACCCCTAATTATTTTTTACAATTTTTGATAAGTCAGAATAGGGGAACCCAAAATCATTCTACCTTGTCTCATAAAATTTATTATATCTCATGATTTACAATTCCATTGCTGACACTGTTTCTTCCATGAAAAACTAGACTTAATAAACGTTAATTTCATATTTTATTCAACCTCTAACTCAATTTCCACTATTTTTAATGATTTTTCAAGGTTAGACTACTGCTGCTGTCCAAAACTATTTTAGTGCAAAATGTTGATTTCCAAGTTTATAACACCCTTATTTCCTTTCTCTACAATTTTTCGCATCATTTTCTCTTATTTCTTGACAGCAAGTAATTACCACTTTTAGCCGAATTCTGTTTTCTGGGTTTTGGGTACAAACCTGTATCATTTTCGCTGCTTACGCAATCCCGAGATCACCAAAAACCTATAATCGACAATCCCAACTTTAGAAATGGTCTTAAACTAAGATTAAACCGTATTCACGTACCAAAAGGTCTACGCTTGTCCGTTCATCACTTACCTTCTAACTTTGACAATTCCACCACAACCGAACATGAGGGAGATAGCAACCGAAACTATTCGCTGCTGTAAAAATAATCATTCCTCGTTAACAAAGAGTTCAACAAAGTTAAGAACAAATTCAAATCCAAAACCACTCGCCCAAACAACACAAGAAAATGCATACCTTATACGTTTACCAAACGATCACCACTTCGAGTCAAATCGACGAACGTTAATTCCAGCCTCATGATCGCCTCATAAACAGTCAACAAAACACCCCTTAATCCCTTATTCAGAGTAACATTCGAGTTTAATAAAATAGAAAATTACCATACAACACAATTGCACGCTTGCACAAAGGGGAAAAAATGAAGAAAGGCAAAGAAAACGGAAGGGGAATTTAAAGGAAATTAGGCAGCAAGGATTTATTATTTAGAAAAAAGAGGAAAATTGAAAATTGAGACTAGGGGAGAAGAGAGAAAACGTCAAAAAGGTGGAAAAGAGTCTGAAATTTGGAAAAAAAAACTAAACAAAAAGATAATGCCTAAAAATCTGGTAACTCCTCTACTTAATTCTCTCCCTAACCTCCCACAACAACTCCACTACTCGAAATTTCAATTTGACTAGGACTCCACCACGCCACACAGCCAAGCAACAAAAATAATTCCCTTGCTCGCGCAGGGACTTGAACTCCAGACCTCCCACACGCCAACACACACCTTAGCCACTAGACCAGCAGGCCCATTTTGATATATTTTAACCAACAATTAAATAAAATCCTACTGAATAATAGTAAGGCCTAATTCATTCAAAATACCAAAATTTGCGCAAGCGAAAGCTTGAACTTGGGACCTCCCAAACACTCCCAGAACACATAACCACTAAAACTGGCAGATATTTGTATCATATTTTCTTAATAATAAAATTAGAAATTTTGGGGCGTTACAATTCTACCACTTTAAAAGAAAATTTTGTCCTCGAAATTTACCAGATCAGAATAGGTGAGGATACTGCTAAAGCATCGCATCCTTAGGCTCCCACGTGGCCTCCTTGGTGCTTTGATTACGCCATAGAACCTTTACTAGAGGAATAGACTTCCTACTTAGAACCTTAATGTCACGATTAAGAATCTAAAACGACTCCTCCTCAAAGGTCAAGTCTAGCCTAACCTCAATCTCCTCAACAGGAACGATGTGAATAGGATCAGATCGGTAGCGCCTCAACATCGAGACATGGAAAACATCATGAATACGATCTAACTCTGGAGGTAGCTCCAACTGATAAGCGACCGGTCCCACTCGCTTCAAAATATGGTAAGGTCCAATAAACCTAGGGCTCAACTTGCCCTTACGGCCAAACCTCAATACCTTATTTCATGGCGAGACCTTAAGGAACACAAAGTCCCCCACCGAATATTCAATCTCACGTCACTTCAGGTCCGCATAGGATTTCTATCTGTCAGAAGTCGCTTTCAGACAATCCCGAATCAGTCTAACCTTATCCTCTGTCTTAGAAACCAACTCAAGACCTAGAACACATCGCTCACCCAACTCAGTCCAATATAAAGGAGTGCGACACTTACGACCATACAGTGCCTCGTAAGGTACCATCTGGATGCTAGACTGGAAACCGTTATTATAGGCGAACTCCGCTAGCGGTAGATAATCTTCCCAACTGCCTCGAAAATTAATAGCACAGCTCCTAAATCTGAGCCTTAAGCTCCACAAGCTCCTTCGGTGCCATTCGATAGGGAGTGATGGACACCGGAGTTGTACCTGGAAGTAGCTCAATTCCAAATTCCAACTCGCGATTCGGAGGTAACCCTGGTAGCTCCTCCAGAAGGACGTCTGGAAAATCTTTTACCGTTATGATATCCTTAACTGTAGAATCTTCAGAATCCAAAACACTTACGTAGGCCAAGAATGCCTCATATCCATTCCGAACCAACTTTTCCGCCACTAACGCTGAAATCACATTAGTCAGATACTCCCAATGTTTCCACAATCACAACCACCTCGTTGTTCCCCTTGATTCTCAAGATGACCCTCTTAGTTGTGCAGTCCAGACTCACCCAGTGTTTGACCATCCAGTCCTGTAACACCTTATACCCGAGACCGATGCTAAGACTGGATACAAGGCATTACCATGCTTAAACTCACTTAAACATGTACTTACGGGCTGTAAAATTTTGAACCAACTTAAAACTTTTCTTTCTTGATCTTAACATGCATATTATGGGCCTACGAGGCCTTAACAATTATCTGAACTCTTTTGGACACTTCATCTAACACTCAACTTGGAAGCAGGGTTCACACGCCCATGTTACTTAGAGACACGCCAGTGTACCCATAGACACGCCCGTGTTTACAACCGTAGGAGGTTACTGACTTTATTCACACGGTCTTGAAACGCCCGTGTCTACTAACCGTGTGAAGCTACTAACTTCAATCACACGGCCTGGGCACACGCCCATGCTTTGAACGTGTGTCTTACACAGTCCTTACACACGGCCGTGTAAAATGACCGTGGTCTAAATTTATTTAAAACAATAAGGTGCAGGGTTAACACGGTCTAGACACACGCCCGTGTGTCTAACTGTGTAGGCAACTAGAGGCTATTTACAAAGCCATTTGCCTCCCTGAAATTAATATCAACCCAACACAAAACAATACAATTCATTAATAACATATTTTCATGAATACATATTTCATTGATATCTATATACAAACAACTTAAACAAGTTTGGCCAACCACTTAGCCATATACAAAAGAATAAAAACTTGATGGCCTATACAATAGCATTACACAAAACATGTTCTCAAAATGAATGATTCCTATACATGCCATACTGAGTAATATAATATGGCTATACCAAAATAAGGATCGATAGTGTACTACGAGCTCAGACTCCAATGATCCACAAATTAGCTCGGCGGGACTACATAGAAAGAAACAATCAAAGACGTAAGCATTTAGCTTAGTAAGTTTGCATGTATAACACATAATAAATAACTTGCTTCAGATAAACCATTTGACATAAGAATGGTATCATTATCTCATCTATAAAGCTTACTTACTCATACATGATTCTTACTTGTCTTATAGTACTTATTAATCTCATAATTGTAAGGTAATAAGGTACCTGTACCACTTGATCACATTGATCAGCATACTTAAACATAATAATTATGTCTTCTAACTCATCATTCATAACATGAATAATATTCAATTTCAACGTGGTAATAGCTATGCTTTCTTAACATTCTTGTTTTCACATTTTAGCTTACTCATTTGCCCGATGAATTTTTATGAATTACCGAGAATACTAGATCTCTTGTCATGTACTTCATGGCAATGCCATACTCTAGATATGGGTTTATATGGAAGATCTCTTCTTGAATTAATGCCAAGCTTGCCTTGGTCTTACATAATAACTTATTCAATACCAAGCTTGAGTCCTTAGACTTACATGATAACTTAATTGATAACTTGATCAATGCCAATCTTGAGTCCTTGGGCTTACATGATAACTTGCTTGATAACTTGATCAATGCCAAGCTTGAGTTCTTGGGCTTACATGACAACTTGCTTGATAGCTTGATCAATGCCAAGCTTGAGTAGTTATCAATGCCAAGCTTGAGTCCTTGGGCTTACATGATAACTTGCTTGATAACTTGATCAATGCCAAGCTTGAGTCCTTGGGCTTACATGATAACTTGCTTGATTGCCGATGCCATGCCTTGGCTTGGTCTTGTACGGACTTTCGTATCTCATGTAATAAACCGTATCTCCCGGGTAATTCGTCTTCAATCGGGACTTTCTCTTGTTTAATCTTATTGACTTCTTTGTTTAACATAACACTAAACCATTCATGATAACAATGTATATTATACTAAGAAATTAAATGATAAAATCATAAAGCTTAGAACTCATACAAACTTACCTCAATATACAAAATGTATGTAGTTATGCAATTTAGTCCTCGACTTTGTTCTTGCCTCGATTTCGATCCGAGCTTTGTTTTTCTTGGTCTATAATCATAAATAGATCATTTAATAATCATATTGACTAAATTGACTCATAACTCATACTTTGGAAAAATTACTAATTCGCCCTATACTTTCTCATATTTGCACTTTTGCCCCTAGGCTCGTTAAATGATTTTCATGCAACTTTTTTAAACATCATGCTTAGCTGAATCATTTTCTATACTATAGCAATCATCAATTCTCTCTATTTCTAATAGGTATTACCAATTTTATAACATTCTACAAAATGGTCCATACTATCATTTTTCATGAAATTCATTAAGAAAAAGATGTTTATCTAACATCAATCTCTCATAAACTCCCCTAAAACATCATTTATCATACATGCCACTCATGGGTAAATTTTTAAACATGCATCTTAGCTCATCAAATAGTTAAAAATAGTTTAATCATGCTACCGAGACTTCAAAAATACGAATAATATCAAAAACCGGGCTTGGGAGCACTTACTAGCAAGCTTGGAAAATTGAAGAACCCTAGCTATGGCTTCCTTCAATTTTCGGCAATGGGGGAAAAAGATGATGAGATTTTTATCATCTTTTTCCTATTTTAATCACTTATTAGACAAATGACCAAAATGCCCTTATTACTAAAAATTTCTATAATACCATCTCGAGGCCAATTTTGTCCAAAAATAAAATTTTGGGCAAATTGTTACTTAAGGGCTCATAATTCATATTCTAAAGCTATTTCATACAAAAAGCTTCTAGAAACTCAAATTTTGCAACTTTTGCAATTTAGTCCTTTTTGGACCAATCAACCTCAAATTAATAAAATTGCTTCATGAAACTTTTATACTAGCATGCAAACATAACATAAACTTTAAAAACTCATAATTTCACCTCGGATTCGTGGTCTCGCACCACTATTCTGACTAGGCCCTAAATCAGGCTGTTACAATTCTCCCCCACTTAGGGATTTTCGTCCTCGAAAATCTTCCAGCAAAAAGGTTGGGATACTGGTTTCTCATACTCTCTTCTGGTTCCCATGTAGCTTTTTCTATTCCATGTCTTTGCCACAATAATTTCACTAAGGCAATACTTTTATTTCGTAACTGCTTGACTTCCCGAGCTAAAATCTTGATTGGTTCTTCACCATAAGTCATGTCGGGAAGAATTTCTATTTCTGACAGGGTAATTACATGTGAAGGATCTGATCGGTAGCGTCTCAACATTGACACGTGAAACACATCATATATCTTTTCTAATTCTAACGACAAAGCTAAGCAGTAAGCTACCGGCCCAACTCTTTCAGTGATCTCGTAAGGTCCGATGAAACGTGGGCTTAATTTGCCTTTCCGGCCAAATCTGAGAACTTTCCTCCATTGTGACACTTTTAAGAAAACTTTATCCTCAACTTGATACTCTATCTCTTTTCTTTTTAAATCCGAATAAGATTTCTGTCTATCTGATGCAGCTTTCAAACATTCTCGTATCACTTTAACTTTCTCTTCAGCTTCTCTAACCAAATCAACCCCGTGAATTTAGTTTTCCTTGAGTTTAGTCCAGAACAAAGGTGTTCTGCACTTACGCCCATATAGAGCCTCATAAGGCGCCATCTTTAAGCTCGACTGAAAGCTATTATTGTAGGCAAATTCTATTAATGGGAGAAACTTTTCCCAACTGCCTTGAAATTCAAGAACACAACACCGGAGCATATCCTCTAGTATTTGAATTACTCTTTTTGACTGTCCGTCATATTGAGGATGAAAAGTCGTGCTAAAGTTTAACTTTGTACCCAAGGCTTCCTGTAGCTTCTTCCAGAATCTGGATGTGAATCTCGGATCTCTATCCGATATGATCGATAAGGGAATTCTGTGAAGTCTTACTATTTCTGAAACATACAAGTTTGCCAACTTGTCAAGTGAGTAATCCACTCGTATGGGTATAAAATGGGTTGACTTAGTGAGTCTATCAACTACAACCCATATAGCATCTTTCTTGTTTGGTAACATCGGTAAACCCGTTACAAAATCCATAATAATACGGTCCCATTTCCACTCGGGAACCAAGATGGACTGAAGTAAACTAGAAGGTACTTGATGTTCAGCCTTTACTTGCTGGCAAATCATGCACTTGGAAACAAACTCTGAAATGTCTTTCTTCATTTTCGACCACCAAAATCGTTGCTTCAAATCATTATACATCTTAGTACTGCCCGAATGTACAGATAAACATCTGTTATGTGCTTCATGTAAAATTCTCTGAATAAGCTCCTCTTTTCTCGGTACACAGATTCTGTCTCTAAACATCAAGCATCCATCAAAATTAGTCCGAAAGTCGGATTCAGCATCTGACTTGCACTGAGCTTTCTTGAATTGCACTTTACTATCTTCTTTCTGAGCCTCTAAGATCTCTTGAAGAAACATTGGTCTAGCTCTCAACTCAGCTAAAATAGAACCATCATCGAATAAAATCATTCTTGAATTCAATGCTCTTAAAGCAAAAAGGGACTTCCTGCTCAAAGCATCGGCGACCACATTCACCTTTCCTGGATGGTAGTCAATGACTAATCCATAGTCTTTTATCAACTCTAACCATCTCCGTTGCCTTAAGTTCAACTCTTTCTGCGTCATCAAGTACTTTAGACTTTTGTGATCAGTAAAAATCTGACATTTTTCACTATATAAATGGTGTCTCCAAATCTTCAAAGCGAAGACTATGGCAGCCAACTTTAAATCATACGTCAGATAATTTTTCTCATGAGGCTTCAATTGTCTGAAGGCATAAGCAATCACCTTGCCTTTTTGCATGAGTACACAACCTAATCCATTTAAGGATGCATCACTGTAAATTATGAATTCTTTCCCCGACTTGGGTTGTACTAAAACTGGAGCTTCTGTCAACATTGTCTTCAGTTTTTCGAAACTTTGTTGGCATCTTTCTGTCCACTCAAACTTCACATTTTTATGTAACAATTTAGTCATTGGGGCTGCAATCATGGAAAACCCCTTGACAAAACGTCTGTAATAGCCAGCTAGACCTAGAAAACTTCTAATCTCAGAGAAGTTCTTCAGTGGTTTCCAGTCCATTATGGCCGAGATTTTACTTGGATTTACTTGAACTCTATCTTTCGAGACAATATGTCTCAGAAATCCTACTTCCTTGAGCCAAAACTCGCTTTTACTGAACTTGGCATATAACTGATTTTCTTGAAGAGTCTACAAAACTGTCCGTAGGTGCTTAGCATGCTCATTCTCATCTCGGGAATAAATCAGTATGTCTTCAATAAAAACGACCACAAACTTGTCGAGATATGGTCTAAAGATATGGTTCATTAAATCCATGAATGCTGCCGGAGCATTGGTCAACCCAAAGGGCATGACTAAAAATTCATAATGCCCATACCTTGTTCGAAAAGCAGTCTTGGATATATCAGAATCTTTTACTCTCAGCTGGTAGTACCCTGATCTCAAGTCTATTTTGGAAAACATAGCGGCTCCTTTCAATTGATCGAACAAATCATCGATCCCAGGCAATGGGTACTTGTTCTTCACTGTCACTTTATTAAGCTGACGATAATCTATGCACAATCTCATGGTGCCATCTTTCTTTTTCACAAATAAAACCAGAGCACCCCATGGTGAACAACTTGATCTTGCAAAGCCTTTATCTGTCAACTCTTGCAACTGTAACTTCAATTCTTTCAACTCTGTTGGAGCCATTCTGTAAGGAGTAATGGATATAGGTACGGTACCGGGAGCCAACTCAATACTGAACTTAACCTCTCTAACCGATGGTAGTCCTGGCAATTCCTCAGGAAAAACATCCCGATACTCACATACCATCGGTACTGACTTAATCTTTAAACCTATTTCTTTGTCATTCATCACAAATGCTAAAAATGCCTCATACCCCTTTCTCAAATATCTCTGTGTTATTATGTGAGAAATCATTATCGGCAAGCCATCTTGTTTATCTGATGACACATGAAGAGTATCCCCATTTTCACATTTCATCTCTAGGCACTTCTTCCCACAATTGACTATTACATTATGAGCAGTCAACCAATCCATTCCAAGAATGAAGTCGAATTCATCAAATGGTAACAACATAAGGTTTTCTTTAAAGCAATGACCTCTAATTATTAATGGACAGTCTTTACATACTTCATCAACTAACACGCTCTTGCCTAAAGGATTAAACACTTTAATCGTAAATTCTATAGAATCTATAGGCATACTCAAATCGGATACTAATTTCATACAAATGTAAGAGTGTGTGGATCCGGGATCTATTAAAGCAATAACTTTGGTAAAAGGTACCCATAATAACATCAGGAGAAGATGCCTCTTCGCGAGCGCGAATGGCATAGGTTCTTACAGGCGCTCTACCCTCAGGTCTTGTGGTCTGCTCTCGAGGATTACCTCTTCCACTTGCCCCACTTCCCAGGTTCCTTTGCGGTCTCCCTCTGACTATACTCCTGGATCTCGGGTTTGGAGTTCTCTCTTCTTTAGTCATCTCTGGACAATCTTTTATGAAATGGTCTTGAGAACCACATCTAAAACATGCATTTTCATGTGCTCGGTATTCTCCAAAATGACGTCTGCCACACTGTGGGCATTCAGGTTTGTCATATCGAATATTTCCCACACTAGCAATTGAAGTCATCTGTACTTTATTTCCCATATTTTGCTTACTCTGGGCTTTTCTTGAAAATCCAGTGGAAGTAGCCGATCGGGCAGGGAAATCTTTTGACTTCTTGGACGAAGATTGGAATGACTTATTCCACTGCCTCTTTCTAGAGTCACGAGACTCCATTTCAGACTTTTTCTTCTCTTTTACTAGTTCTTCGGCTTTACAAGCCCTTTCTACTAGTACAACAAATTCCTTTAACTCCAGGGTAGCAACTAACAACTTTATATCTTCATTTAATCCATCTTCAAACCTTTTACTCATGATAGCCTCAGTGGATACACATTCGCGAGCATACTTGCTGAGTCATACAAACCCTCGCTCATAATCAGTTACTGACATCTTGCCTTGTTTCAGCTTTAGAAATTCCTTCCTCTTCTGGTCTACAAACCTTTGGCTGATATACTTTTTCTTGAACTCTTCCTGGAAGAATTCCCATCTGACCCTTTCCCTCGGTACTACGGACACAAAGGTGTTCCACCACTGGTAAGCAGAGTCTCTTAAGAGAGAGATAACACACTTCATGCATTCTTCAGGGGTGCATGACAGCTCATTAAATACTACGATGGTATTTTAAAACTGAGTCATTTCGTTTTGGGTCATCATCTTTTCTAGCCCGAAATTCTTCTGCCCCATGTTTCCTGATCCTGTCAATTGGAGGTTTATCTCCTCCTACCACCTCTACTATTGGAGGGGCTGCAGGGGTAGGTTGTGGAACAGACGGGGGTGGAGGAGGTTGTGCATTCGGGTTCGCTCGAACGAACTCCATATACCAGGCGTTCATCATATAGAGGAAGGCTTCTCTAGCCTCCTCTCCTCTTTGACTCACCGTAGTGGGTCTATTCTCATTCTTGTTCGGCACCGTCCCATCTGCAGGAGCTGGTGCATTACTTTTTACATCATCCGCCATAGCTCTGTCGGGATCCATTTTCTAAATATATGAATATAATTTAAGTAGTCAGGAGTCATCACACTATCATTATAAAAACATTCTTACGTATGGCATGTACAGCTAGACTCATGCTCATGCTACGTTAGTCCTAAAACCGACTAAACCATAGCTCTGATACCATTAAATGTAACACCCTATACTCGAGACCGATGCTAGGACTGGATACGAGGAATTACCATGCTTAAACTCACTTAAACATGTACTTACGGGCTGTAAAATTTTGAACGAACTTAAAACTTTTCTTTCTTGATCTTAACATGCATATTATGGGCCTACGAGGCCTTTAACAATTATCCGAACTCTTTTGGACACTTCATCTAACACTCAACTTGGAAGCAGGGTTCACACGCCCATTTTACTTAGAGACAAGCCCGTGTACCCATAGACACGCCCATGTTTACAACCGTGGGAGGTTACTGACTTTATTCACACGGCCTTAACACGCTCGTGTCTACCAACCGTGCGAAGCTACTGACTTCAATCACACGGCCTGGGCACACGCCCATGCTTTGAACGTGTGTCTTACACGGTCCTTACACACGGCCGTGTAAAATGACCGTGGTCGAAATTTATTTAAAACAATAAGGTGCAGGGTTAACACGGTCTAGACACATGCCCGTGTGTCTAACCGTGTAGGCAACTAGAGGCTATTTACCAAGCCATTTGCCTCCCTGAAATTACTATCAACCCAACTCAAAACAATACAATTCATTAATAACATATTTTCATGAATAGTACTACGTATTTCATTGATATCTCTATACAAACAACTTAAACAAGTTTGGCCAACCACTTAGCCATATACAAAAGAATAAAAACTTGATGCCTGTACAATAGCATTACACAAAACATGTTCTCAAAATGAATGATTCCTATACATGCCATACTGAGTAATATAATTTGGCTATACCAAAGTAAGGGTCGATAGTGTACTACGAGCTCTGACTCTAATGATCCACAAATTAGCTCGGCGGGACTACATAGAAAGAAACAATCAAAGATGTAAGCATTTAGCTTAGTAAGTTTGCATGTATAACACATAATAAATAACTTGCTTCAGATAAACCATTTGACATAAGAATGGTATCATTATCTCATCTATAAAGCTTACTTACTCATGCATGATTCTTACTTGTCTCATAGTACTTACTAATCTCATAATTGTAAGGTAATAAGGTACCTGTATCACTTGATCACATTGATCAGCATACTTAAACATAATAATTATGTCTTCTAACTCATCATTCATAACATGAATAATATTCAATTTCAACGTGGTAATAGCTATGCTTTCTTAACATTCTTGTTTTCACATTTTAGCTTACTCATTTGCCCGATGAATTTCTATGAATTACCGAGAATACTAGATCTCTTGTCATGTACTTCATGTCAATGCCATACTCTAGATATGGGCTTATATGGAAGACCTATTCTTGAATTAATGCCAAGCTTGCCTTGGTCTTACATAATAACTTATTCAATGCCAAGCTTGAGTCCTTGGACTTACATGATAACTTGCTTGATAACTTGATCAATGCCAAGCTTGAGTCCTTGGGCTTACATGATAACTTGCTTGATAACTTGATCAATGCCAAGCTTGAGTCCTTGGGCTTACATGATAACTTGCTTGATTTTCGATGCCATGCCTTGGCTTGGTCTTATACGGACTTTCTTATCTCATGTAATAGACCGTATCTCCCGGGTAATTCGTCTTCAATCAGGACTTTCTCTTGTTTAATCTTATTGACTTCTTTGTTTAACATAACATTAAACCATTCATGATAACAATGTATATTATACTAAGAAATTAAATGACAAAATGATAAAGCTTAGAACTCATACAAACTTACCTCAATATACAAAATGTATGTAGTTATGCAATTTAGTCCTTGACTTTGTTCTTGCCTCAGTTTCGATCCGGGCTTCGTTTTTCTTGGTCTATAATCATAAATAGATCATTTAATAATCATATTGACTAAATTGACTCATAACTCATACTTTGGAAAAATTACTAATTTGCCCCTATACTTTCTCATATTTGCACTTTTGCCCCTAGGCTCGTAAAATGATTTTCATGCAACTTTTTTAAACATCATGCTTAGCTGAATCATTTTCTCTACTATAGCAATCATCAATTCTCTCTATTTCTAATAGGTACGACCAATTTTATAACATTTTACAAAATGATCCATACTATCATTTTTCATGAAATTCATTAAGAAAAAGATGTTTATCTAACATCAATCTCTCATAAACTCCCCTAAAACATCATTTATCATACATGCCACTCATGGGTAAATTTTTAAACATGCATCTTAGCTCATCAAATAGCCAAAAATAGTTTAATCATGCTACCGAGACTTCAAAAATACGAATAATATCAAAAACCGGGCTTAGGAGCACTTACTAGCAAGCTTGGAAAATTGAAGAACCCTAGCTATGGCTTCCTTCAATTTTCGGCAATGGGGGAAGAAGATGATGAGATTTTTATCATCTTTTTCCTATTTTAATCACTTATTAGACAAATGACGAAAATGCCCTTATTACTAAAAATTTCTATAATACCATCTCGAGGCCAATTTTGTCCAAAAATAAAATTTTGGGCAAATTGTTACTTAAGGGCTCATAATTCATATTCTAAAGCTATTTCATACAAAAAGCTTCTAGAAACTCAAATTTTGCAACTTTTGTAAGTTAGTCCTTTTTGGACCAATCAACCTCAAATTAATAAAATTGCTTCATGAAACTTTTATACTAGCATGCAAACATAACATAAACTTTAAAAACTCATAATTTCACCTCGGATTCGTGGTCTCGCACCACTATTCTGACTAGGCTCTAAATCGAGCTGTTACAAGTCCATTCCCAGAATCAAGTCGAACTCCCCA
The DNA here is from genome assembly GCA_025503065.1 of Gossypium bickii. Taxonomy (NCBI): domain Eukaryota; kingdom Viridiplantae; phylum Streptophyta; class Magnoliopsida; order Malvales; family Malvaceae; genus Gossypium; species Gossypium bickii. The sequence continues at coordinate 91,484,125 of CP106711.1, forward strand.
AACGGGAGCTCCATCAGATCAGCTAGAAATACTGTCCCTTGAACCTCTAACAGGATGTCTCTATACAGTCTACTAACCCGGACAGATTGCCCTAAAGGACTCAATACAGTTACCTCACTATCAGTACTCTCCAAAATCCTTAGCATAGCCTGGGATAATGCGTCGTCTCCAACCATGCGATCTTGAGACTTAATCTCAGTAGTAGGCGACACTGGCGTCTCACTCATATCCAAATTCGGTAGGCTACCTAATGAAAAGGACTCAGCTCGAGCTCCTCTGCGGCCTCTGCCTCGGCCTTTAGTACCCCGTCCGCGGATACCTCATGCACTCATTGTCTAATCACGTTTATCTATATTAACAGTTTTATGAATCAGTTATAGTTTCAGTGTTTATTAACAAATGTTTTATGTAAAATAGCATCAATTATTCAAATTTCATTTTCGTAAATCGCAGTCTCACTACAGTTTTCAGTTTCTCTACAATTTTTAGTATACACTAACTAGAGTGTTTTCAGTACAGTTTACTACCTATAATAGTTTCAGAATATACTATCCATAACAGTTTCAGTTTAAAACAAATCACAGTTCAAAATACTTACAGGATCAGCGCCGGAGACTCGGTGTACCACTTACTCAGTAAAAACATTTCAAATCATTTGGAAATCAATCAATGTTTGAAAGCCCATTTTTTTATAAAACACATAATCCACAGCCGAGTTTTGTAACCTGGATCTGATACCACTAAATGTAACACCCCAAACTCGGCCTAAACGTTATAATCGTATCTAGCAATGTCACATGATAGTGTTTTTGAAACCTCGTTGTTACGATGAAAATATTCCATGTTATTATCTTTATTAAACCTTTGTTAGAACTTAGGAAGTCGTCTTTATTCATTTAAAACACTTGTTTTGAAAAATCCCTCGTTGCGGAAGCTTTAATAAAACAGTCTAGATGATCATGCGTTTAGGAAATACTTTAACTTTTTGAAAACCGAATTTCCTACGACCAGCAAGTATAAATCCATAAAGTAAAATAAATAAATAAAAATCCAAATTTAAAACCAATGTCCCAGAAGGTCCTTAAATTACAACCCAAATAATCAATAATAATCAAATCATAAATCGTAAATTGAAAACCATAAAGTCCAAAAATTACTGTGGTCACCGTTGAGTCCTCTGTCGCACGGATCCGTCTAAGTCTGGGGATTACCTGTGCACATTAAACAAAAAAGGTGAGTTTACGTAAACTCAGTGTGTAATCCGCGAGAAACAAACAAACAATCGGTATTCACAATGCACGGTTGAGCGAGTCTTGGGCCTAAACCCTTTTTGATGATCGGTGTGATTTGGGCCTTAGCCCATTTCGATCTGATGTCAAAATACGATGGGGCCTTAGCCCATCACGATCTCGATGAGCGATATGATTATGCAAGAGCAAAATCCTACCCAACCAGCCTCTCCACACCATCTCTGTCCAACCCTACACTCCATGTAGGGATATAATCAACCCACCCATCCCTACACTCCAAGTAGTAATTGAATCAAGCACTGTCTGATGAGTTTGCGGTGAGTTGCCAGTAAATTAGGCTTAAAGTCTTTCAGTACACTTCCTCCGAATAACAACCCCCAAGCCAATGCAATGCAACACAAAATGGATGACATGCTATTATGCAATTTCAGTACATATATTCAGTTTAGATATTAACATGCCCAGTACAGATATCATTCAGTCAATTTCTCACATTTAGGGGTCTAAGTAGCGCTTATCGACCCTATAGTAGGTTCACAGTCAACTTGGGTGACCCGTGCAACCTTAAAAACATTTCGGTAAAAATGGGCCCACATGCCCATGTGATCTACCCGTGTGGCCCACTCGGCCCAAATTGGCTTTGGCCGTGTGATTCATTTTTTAAAGTAATCCATGCTAGCTCAATATTCATATATGTTTTCACTATTTACTTATATGTTCATTCAAAGTTGTCTACTTGAGTCGTTATTACTAAATTATTTATATCTTGAGCTACAGAATTCCAAATTAAGATATGCTTAAAGTTTTTGAAACTAGGCTCAAATACCTTTCTACCATAAAATTTTCAAAATTTATAGTTTATCAAATAAGTACAGTAAAATCTTTAAAGTTATCCATATTCTGCTGTTTGACATCTTTGACCTTTCCTTACTAAAAATTATTTGTCTCTTAGTACGAAATTTAGATGATGTTTCCGTTTGTTTCTCTTGAAAATAGACTCATTAATGATTTAAACATATAAATTTAAGCCCCTAATTATTTTTTACAATTTTTGATGATTTTCCTAAGTCAGAACAGGGGAACCCGAAATCATTCTGACCTTGTCTCACAAAATTTATTATATCTCATGATTTACAATTCCATTGCTTACAATGTTTCTTCCATGAAAAACTAGGCTCAATAAAATTTAATTTCATATTTTATTTAACCTCTAACTCAATTTCCACTATTTTTGATGATTTTTCAAAGTTAGACTACTGCTGTTGTCCAAAACTAGTTTAGTGCAAAATGTTGATTTCCAAGTTTATAACACCCATATTTCCTTTCTCTACAATTTTTTGCATCATTTTCTCTTATTTCTCATATTTCTTGACAGCAAGCAGTTTTAGCTTTTCAGCGAATCCCATTTTCTGCATTTCGGTTACACACCTGTATCATTTTCGCTACTTACGCAATCCCGAGATCACCAAAAACCTATAATCAACAATCCCAACTTTGGAATCGGTCTTAAACTAAGATTAAATCGTATTCATGTACCAAATAGAATTGGTCAAATCGACAAACGTTAATTCCAGCCTCACGATCGACTCCTAAACAATCAGCAAAACACCCCTTAATCCCTTATTCAGAGTAACATTCGAGTTTAATAAAACGGAAACTTACTGTACAACACAATTGCACGCCTGCGCAAAGGGGAAAAGATGAAAAAAGACAAAGAAAACGGAAGGGGAATTCAAAGGAAATTTTGCGGTAAGGATTTATTATTTAAAAAAAAGAGGAAAATCGAAAATTGAGAGTGGGGGAGAAGAGAGAAAACGTCAAAAAGGTGGAAAAGAGTCCGAAATTTGAAAAAAAAAACTAAATAAAAAGATAATACCTAAAAATCTGGTAACTCCTCTCCTTAATTCTCTCCCTAACCTCCCACAACAACTCCACTACTCGAAATTTCAATTTGATTAGGACTCCACCACGCCACACGGCCAAGCAACAAAAATAATTCCCTTGCTCGCTTAGGGACTTGAACTCCAGACCTCCCACACGCCAACACATACCTTAGCCACCAGACAAACAGGCCCATTCTAGTATATTGTTACCAACAATCAAATAAAACCCCACTGAACAAGAGTAAGGCCTAATTCATTCAAAATACCAAAATTTTCCCAAGCGAAGGCTTGAACTTGGGACCTCCCAAACACTCCCAGAACACATAACCACTAAAGCTAACAGATATTTGTATCATATTTTCTCAATAATAAAATTAGAAATTTTGGGGCGTTACAGTTCCGAAGCTTTAAGTTTGATTATGCAGACCAAAACGCCCCTGCTTCGTGTTTAATTTTCATCAAAGAGTCGATGTCGTGACACACCAGGACCTGTGTCGCGAAATAGCAATCAGTATACTCCTCTTCAGCTATCTTCAAGGGTATGTAACAACACCCTCAGTCTGTGTTGCTACATCGAATGCAATCTTAAGCTTTCTCCATTCTGCTCCATATTTTGTGACATCAAGTCATCCAGGTTGTGACCTAGAGACTAGTATCTGTTTAGTATACCTTCTAATGGTCTTTTGCACACTCACAAAATGCGTTAGCTCACCCTTAGGCCTCATTCGACCTCTAAGGTCAATAAAAGACTCAATTTGCACATTTTATTGAATATAAATAAAACTAAGAAAACTTAACTAAAACATCACAAAAATGCTTGTATTCAAAGCTCCTTAAACATGAAAACTAGTTTAATCTGCTACACCAAGTTATGACAGATCAGTTATCCCTCATAAATGTGTCATTTTGGGGATTTGAGGCCATGACCAATAACATTTGGCCACCTAAAAAATGTTAGATGCTCTTCATCATGACCACTACTCCCTAGAAGAATGTCGGATTTACGACAATTGTCTGATGGCACATCATCTTCTCCGGTTAGATAAGCCTTTAAGAGACTCTTAGAGCATGTCTCACAAAAGGCCACTTGATGGCCTCTTGCTCGATTAGAGGGCTATTCTTATACCTCTCCTCTAGAAAGACACATGTCAAAACCAAAAGGCATCGTTGATTCTACATTAACCCTCTGAGCACAACCATTCAACCTACTTCAAATGGAATCTACCACTCATGTTCATAGGAAATAGTTATCCTAATGTGAACACACTTCTTAAATAATAAGGAGTCTATTTAGGCTTAATTATTTCATACTAATAGAATCTCGTAATACATGTCCATAATTATCCATTACGCTTTTAACTAGATTAAACGATTATCTAGCCAATATCACATCAATGGAGAAGGTGATTTTTTGCTATAAATACCTTGGAAAACTATGGGCAAGGGATCAACCCTTTTTGTGGTGTAGAGTTACTCTGAGCATTTATCTTTTCGATTAGCATGTCCTTTTGTACTTGTTTCAACTCTTAGCTTTTGCAGGTGAATTGGCCTCCTCTACATAACCTTGATCTCCCCTTATTCCACCTTGTATTCCTCCCTTATTATACTTTATATCAACAATTACATTTATGAATGAATTATATTTTTTTAACATAAACAGGGAGATTTGTTAAGAAATTAACTTAAAGCTCAATTTAAATCCATATCATTTGTGAATTCAACCAATTATTGATTGCACCATAATACCGATTTGGGGACATTAATAAACAATGTCTATATTTTAAAAGATTAAAAATGAAAAAGAAAGAGGCAAAGGTCCCTTCATGTCCTCGTAACTTTTGATGGGCATGTTGCAGCCAATCCCCAAGCTTTTCAAAACCCAAATCCACTACAAAACAAACAAACAGCTATTATTATTTTTTTATACTTGGTATTAATAAATTTAGATTACGGTCATGGTTTCAGTGCACTCCCCTCTTTTCAAGACCTCTCTTTTCATCATAAGGTTTTTTAAATATAAAGTGGACGCATTCTGAAGGGCTAATCTTTCTAGTTTCCAAGTAATGATATTAATTTAAAGAGGGGTTGGAGTGGTCAAATCTCTATTCTATGACTATCTTCCCTACTTTTAGCTAATTTCCTCTTTTCAGATTGTGATTCCATTCCCTTTCATTACTTTTGTCCAATCAAATACCAATTTTCTTTTTTGTTTATTAGATTGGAAGATGGGTGTTGAAATTACAGTCAGCAAAGCACCTCCATTTCAGCAATTGCGGCACTTTGTCGCTCTGTCTTCACTCTGAACACCTTATTTTCTTCTAACCAATTCACCCCCGGCGTTTCTTGTCAAAGTTTCTCGTATCTGTACTCCTTTTGCCTCTACTCTCTCCCCCTAGCTGTCCTTCCCTTTTTCTTTTGTTATAAAAAGAATTTTCAATTCCAAAATTGTGGAATAAATTTAATTTATATCCTTTCTCACAAACAATGAATAAATCAATGTAATTTCTGTAATCTAATTTTATTAACATTTGTCTTTGTATTCTTTGAATTTGAAATTTTAGTCACATTTAATTTTTTTTGTCGGATTTTTAAATTTCATTAAATTTATTTACTAAAATTATATAATTTTTTTATTAGAATATTAAGCTGATATGATGATATACTCTTTTATATAAAATTTTAAAAATAATATAATTTAACTTTTAAAAATTAAATATATATCATTACAATTTATTAAAATTATAAATATCAAATTAGGATACAAAAATTAAATCAACTTACTGGAAACTTTGGAAAAGAAGAAAAGAAAAAAGAGCCATACTCTCAATTCATGTCTTTGTAATTACCGTCTCAGAAGGGTTTACTTCTCGCCCATAGCTTCTTTAATAGATGCCTAGACGCATATTCTAATTATATGTATGATGCTTCTATTATTGAACGTGGGACAAGAATCCATCCATAAACACCACAAACTATAGAAATAATACTTTAAAGTTTAGACATCAAATCTTCAAAGTCAACAATTCTTTTGCAAATGTAAAACTATTTATCGCGATAAAAGTTGAGATTTGATCCATATATTTAAAAAATTAAAAGTTAAGTCTTTTTCTTTATTTAAAAATTTCAATTAATTCATTAAAATTATAAATATTTCTTGTTAAAATAAACGGGCAAATATCCAGAAAATACCAAAAAAAAATTAAAAATTACCGGAAAGGACAGGTTTCAAAAATATTGACCGGAAAGGGCAATTTCCCCCAAAAACGCGTCCACGTCGGTAGCGTTTTTGGAGGGAAAGCTAAAAGCGCGACACGGGGCGCGCTTTGTCCACCTCAAACAAAAACGCGCCCACGTGGCGCGCTTTTGCTAAGGTGGAAGAAAGCGCGCACCTCGGGGACGTGCTTTAGCCCGTGTTTAACAGTCAATTTTTTTTGACCGTTGGCCCCCAACGGTCCAAAAAAACTATAAATACCCCCCAACCCTTTATTTTTTTCACACTTCAATCCTTTCTCATTTTTCTCTCAATTTTCTCTCAATTTTCTCTCAAGTTTCTCTCAAAGTCCTTGAAATTTACGCTCAAATTTTAAAATAGTCCTTTACTATTTACAAAAAAGTACTTTATAATTTTTTTAATATATCTATTTTTGGAAAATTTTAAAATTCTTTATCGGATTACAATGGTAGGGAATTACGTCGCCTAGACAACAAGCACATTGCCGTCGAGCAAATGAAAATGGTAAGTTTTAATGTTAATTTTTCAATATTATTAAATTTTTTTAATGATGCAATTTTAATTAATTTTGAATTTTATAATTTTTTAAGCGATCGTAGATCGGGTGTTGCAATGTTATATTCGCAACATGCCGGTCCCCATCGCCGTTGATCGAGAATTACTCGCGGAAGCGGGTTTTTGGCACGTGGGCCACGATAGGTCGGGGTTCAAGTTGGACCCGAGTTTGATCAGCGCGTTGATAGAGAGGTGGAGACTCGAGACGCACACTTTCCATCGCCATGCGGAGAGTGTACCATCACATTAGAAGATGTGCGATTCTGATTGGGATTACCGGTGGGCGAATTCGGTAGTCACCGGTCCGTAACATCTCTCGATTGGATGGCCGTATGCTCACGAGCTTCGGGCGCCATTCCGGATAGAATTCAAGGAGCTCGGATCGATATGGCTTGGTTACGAGACGCATTCCCGCAGCCGAATGAAGGTTCGACCGAAGAAGAAAGAATACGGTATGCGCGGGCATACATGCTTCAGATAATTAGAGGCTCTCTGATGCCGGACCTCTCTAGAAACCTCGTCCACCTGAGATGGCTCCTGAAACTTGTTGATTTCAGAGCAGCCGGTGAATTGAGTTGAGGGTCCGCTGTGCTATCGAGGTTGTACCCGGGAGATGTGTAGGCGACGGTCTGCAGCGAGTAAAGCAAAAATCGGAGGTTGCCTATCACTACTGCAGTCATGGGCATGGTTTCGATTTCCATTTTTACGTCCTCGACTCGACCAGCCATATTCATTCCCACTGATAACGAGGTAAATTTACTATTATATTTTACAATTATTTCGTAGATTTATAGTATAATTGCATGCTAAAAGTTTATTTAATTAGGTGGAACCATTCGGTGAGTTATGTTGGAATACCTAACTCGCTTGAGGATATAAGGCTCCTATTGGAACAACGGTCGGAATCACAAGTAAGTTTCGAATTTCGTTATTATAATTTAGTATTTCGTATGTAGTGTCTAGTATTATGTATATAACTAATATTTTGGTAATGTTAATATAGTTTCAATGGACACCGTACGAGGATCCCGAAATTCGGGCAGTAATTCCAAAGGAGTTCCTCCAAAATCCGAACAGTTGGCACGTTAAGGTCCCGCTAATCACCTACGCGACCGTGGAGATGCACCCGATCGGATCGGTGTTGCGGCAATTTGGATGCCGGCAGAACCGATTCCCGTGCCTCCTGAGGTGCTCGATGATGAGCACACAGTGGACTTACGGCAGCAGCACACGGATTGGCCAAGTTTTGGTCAGATCATATCAAGACGTGGGAGAACCGGTATGACTTTTTACCTAACCGGGAACCGATCATAGTTCCTGAGTTAGCGTGCGTGCCGGAGTACATGCCATGGTTTAGAATCCATGGCAAGCCGTATCTGTTGTCGGATGAAGAGAGGCGACGGCAAATTCGCGAGCGAAGGAAACGTCGAGGCCATTTACATTCAAGGAGAAGAGGTGATGAGACGGGCCCAGTAACAGCGCCTACACAGTCACCGGGCCCATCAACAGTGCCTACACAATCACCGGGCCCATCAGTTCAGCTGACAACACTGACATCACAGCGTCCACAGTTTATGCCAGGTGCGTACCCTGCCCCTTATATGTATCCTCCTAACCCGTATATCTTTCCTTTTCCTACTCCCACCCCAGGTTGGAATGCATGGCCGGGTTTGAACCCGTTCCCAACTACTCTCGATAGCCAGCCGATCGTGAGACCGACGTCGCATGTGGGATTAGAGGAGGCGCCGGCGGGGAGCAGTTCTTTCTACCGGACTCTTTCGCCGTACGGGATGCAGTCACCCCGCCGTGGTTTATGCAAACACCTCCGGGGTCATTATTTTATCAAGGTGGGTCATCATCGTAACACCCAGAACCAGACCCACTGTCGGAGGAACCCGATTCCCCGCCCGAGGTTCCGCGACCCCCGTCGGAAGCTAGAAGAAGGAGGAATCCAGCGCGTAACCGCCGACCGCCCCCCTATGGCACTGGATCCCATCGGCATCAACATTGATTAAGATGGGCTTTTTTATTTTTTAAATTGTAATAAATTTTTTTATTTTTTGAATTAAAAAAGTAATTTTTTATTTGTGTTTGTAATTTAATTTTAATATCTTCACTAAAATAGAAGTTGTTTATTTTTTTGTATGTAATTTAATTTAAATTTTTTAATAAAATAAGAAGTTTTCTTTATTTTTTATTTTATTATAATTTAGTTTTAATATATTTAATAAATAAGAAGTTTTAATATCTTTGATAAAATAGAAATGGTTTAATTTTTAGTTTTTTCAATTTAATTATTTTATATTTAATAAATTTGAGTTATTGTACAAAAGATCACCGTTTTCCTCCAAAAAAATAGAAATTACATTGCCAGCAAGAGACAAACAAGCTAAGAACACGGTCAACTATTCCGATTTGGACACGAGCGAGATGTATGGCCCGGGTTCCTACACCACCCGCACCGCCGACTTTGGTTGGTCGGTTCTCGGATATCCATATTGTTGCGTATTCTAGTCGAGGAAGGTCGACCTTTTGGTTTGCGCCTCAATTCTCTATCCGGCAACAGCTTATACGGTGCAAGCGATACCGATGCAGCAAGAAAAGTATTCTTGTTGGAAAACTGGTTACCAACTTCTAATTGGTCCGAATCCAACGAAGAATTTGTACGGTCACGCGTCCGGTGTGGTAGTTCAGGAAACTCCAATGCATCATCTTGAGATAGATCGACATTATGCATGTGCGATGGAAGTGAGTATGCCCTGAATAGCGGATCTTCTTCTTCTTAAATGCGAACCGCCTCAACGTCTTGGTACAATTGGAGCGGGCTCCGGTTCGTAAAATAATCCAACACGCCTTTGTCATGCCCACGGCTCCCGAGGTGGATCCACATCGGATTCATCGTCCGATCCTCCATAACCTGCAACAAACTAGGGCCCCTCGCTGGTGGATGTCGTCGGTAGTACATCATCCCTCCTTAAACATCTTTCGTAAAGATCCCAATCGTATGTGGATTGCCATCCACTAGAAGTTGATGACGTCCCCCAATACGTATTTCTGTCATCCGACGTTGAATGACGAATATGCATGTCCCATCCACTAATCGAGTGTCGTACAGGGGTTATATTTTCCATACTACCACCGCACACGGGCACTTCTGTATTTTGCCTCCCACTTACAGAGTTTTGGCTTGGGGTCGCGTATTCCCCTCGAACGATACTAGATGTTGAGGGGGCAGACAGATCACTTGGAGATGAAAATTCTACATATACCTCGATATAGGGTGAACCACTGGCAAGATGAGTCTCCACCATTGCCTCAAGGCTCCAAGGACCTTTGATGTCGAATGAGTCATATCTCACCGGATCAACCGCAGCGCAAAATCTATACTTAATAGACTGAACTTTCATTAGCGTTGTTCAAGAATATTTTACGCCTAATTCTTTTGCGAAGTTCTACCAAATCGACGCCCGATTAAAACTCAATCGCTACGTTGTGTTCTCCGATAAGAAAACAACACCATTTTTGGTGTCACGCACTTCACCATCGTAGTAAATAACAAAGATTAATACGTTCACTCATTTTCAATTTTTTTTTCCTTTTGCCTCGAATTTGCTTTCGCCATTTGAGAATGAAATTTGGTGATTTATAAGCCTCATTTTGCCGGAGACCATCAGAGCAAAAGCGGCGCCCACGTGGGAGCGCCAAGACTACTCGCTAATATTGCACCATTGAGGCGTTTTGGCCATCGCTTGTTTGTAAACGTCTCTCAAAATAACTTTGCGGAGACCATCAGAGTAAAAAAAGCGCCCACGTCGAGCGTTTTTGGCCGCTTGTTTGTTGTAAACGTCTCTCAAAATAATTTTTCCCTAGACCACTTTGAGCAAAAAGCGCACGCCCACGTGAGAGCGTTTTTGGCCACGGTTTGTTCTCGCAACGTCTCTCAAAATTATTTTGCGGAGACTACTCGTCCAAAACTTATTTCATTTTCAAATTGATAGTAAAGGGCAATTTCCCCAAAAACACGTTGATGTGGGGGCGTTTTTGGGGAAATTGCCCTTTAAATCAATATTTTTGAAACTTGTCCTTTCCGGTAATTTTTTATTTTTTTTGGTATTTTCTGGATATTTGCCCAAAATAAACATGTTAAATTGACAAATTTTAGCAGAAACACATTAATGATTGAAATATGATTTTTAATTAAAAAAATAGGAAATTTGAAATTTAAACTTTTAAAGTACAAGGACCAAATCTCAAATTCTATACTAGGACAAGGACTAATAAGAAAAAGATAAGAATTTTGGGAAAATTTGCTAGTGTCTCCAAGCATGGAGTTGGTTCTTGTCAGCAAACAATTAGTGATGCAGAGAAAAACAGTCCCCGTCAGCGATAGATCAGTAGTACTGTCCATTGACCATGAGTAGGCAAGAAGTGGGCAAGGGCTCCACAAGTTGAAAGCTTCATTTCTACAATTACAGCTATTTATGAGAAATTGAGGGAGCCCCGCCGCTTTGTCTTTTTGCAGTTCAAAATCAAATCAAAACAAAACCGTACCAGATTTGAAGAAACAGAACAAGCAAGCTAAGCAATCGAACAATGATATAGCCTACTCTTTTTTTACCAGTCCCAAAAACAGTATAATGCGACACCAAGTTGTTTATTTTATTGTATTTCCTTTGCTTCATCCGACTACTCATGATAAACATTAAAAAAGCAAAAGATTTTGAAGGTAAAAAGAACTTTCTAACTAAAATCAAAATGAATTTCTGTTTCATGATTCAACTAACAAAATTTTCCTTTGATTTACAAACGTGGGGGGTTTTAAGAGAAAGCAGAAGGAAAATTGCTCAAAAGGGCATAATATGGGTAGTCTTAGTATCATAACTTGATAAACAAGGCTTGGAATTAACCCCAAAAATCTTGAGCAAATCGGCAGACATTTGTCTAACCGCTGGAGAACAATTGCTTTGGATGAGCAACAAAATCTTGGTCATTCCATTGCCACTAACCACCGCTTCTAGCGCTTTCTCGTCTCTAAACAAATAGCAAACAATCCAGAGTATCGTCACTGCATGCTCTGTCGCTTTGCTCGATGCTTTCAACACTTTCTGCACAATCGCTTGTAACAGTATCGTATCATGCCATATCTCCACCCTCCCTTCTTTGCAAGATGATAATGTTTCCAGCAGTTTTAATGATTTCTCGATTATCGAGGGGGTCATGTTCGGTTCGGATAGAAGGATCTTTAACTCCGGGATGGTTCGAGATTGAATTAGCTTTGCTTTTACTCTTTTGGGCATTGCGATTGATATCAAACAAGATAAGCTCGCTTCGATCAATCTTGGATCCTTCTCTTTACTTAATGATTTTACCAATTCGAGTAATAATCCTTCTTTCTCGGCTATTTTCAGCTTGGATTCTCCATCGACCGCTAGGGACTCCAGTAATTGAACCGATTGGATTTGTGAATCTGAACTTCCTCGTTGTAGAATGACAAGGATCGTCGACAAGCAATTCGATTCCATCAACGGCTTCTTCTCCGAAATTTTACTTAGCATCAAATCCAAAATATGAACAACTTGTTCGATTAATTGGATGTCCGATTCTGCATTCCTCATAAAATTGAAAACCGCATTCAAAAACCCGTCCATTCTCGCCAGGGATTCGCGGTTCTCCTCTGATTCTCTCGCGAAACGAACGATTTTCGTTAACGCTGAAAAGCTATTGTTGTCGAGTTGTTTAACCAAAACTTTGATCTGATCGTGAGAAGGAAGGACAACTGAGTTTGCCGCCAATTCGGTGTCGTGTTGACGGCGAGCGACTGAGTCGGACCAGATCTGAATGAGTCGTTGTAAATTACGGTTGGGAACGAATTCTTTGCTTTGAAGAACCTGCATCGTGGCCGGACACGTGTTGTTGCCGCTATCTAGCCACCGCTGGATGCTGGTTCTGTCATACGTTACGCCAGTGCACAAGCTTACTGGTGATTTCATGACGTCCAACGATATCGGACATCGAAAAAAATTCGGAACCGTAATGCACAAATCGTCTCTTCGCATTTTTTTCCCCTTCTTTGGAAAGCGAGAAGGTGAAGGAAAATGAATATTTCAGAGAGAAAGTGAAGAACAAAAAAAAGGAAAAAAGAAAAAGAGGAGTTGGAGATAAGAGAGAGAGGCTGGGGTTTAAAGAAAGAGAGAGAAATAGTCAAAGGATAACTGACGTCATCAATTTATCATTTTTTAAAACAAATATTCGTTTTTTTTTCTTTTTATAGTTTTGCTTTTTTCAGTCGTTGGTCAAAGGAGAGAGAGGTTCTGGAGGTGGGGTATCTATAAGCGCGTGTAGTTCAGATTTTTGAGATTGAAATATATGCCATCGGATTAAATGTCAGAAATGATGTTATAGATCACGAGATGAAAATGAACAGTAGAGATCAGATGGAGGAGAAATAAATGCTTAGTTAGGGAATGACAACGTGGGGGGTTTAAAGGGTCTTGATTGCATCATTTGGATCTTGAGACCAAAAAGATGTATCCAAATTTCTATTTAAAGGGTTAAAAATTTTGGTAGAAATTAGAAATTTTGATATAATGTTAATCTTTTTTATAATTTGAAATTTATGATAAGTGTATATCAAAATTTTATTTATGGGTGTTGATACAAAATATAATAAGATAAGAGATAAGGAAGAATAAGTGGTAATGTTGTGGAGGTCGATTCACTTAAAGAGACGAAGAATAAAAAAAACAAGTGAATAGTGATAAAGTCTTTTTGAGAAAACTTATAAATCCAAGTTTTGGTTATCCTTAAAATCAATTTTGCTTCATTTGACTTGTAAGGCTTTTTTCGTGTTTTTCTTTAATCCACTGCAAGCTTCTCTTTAGTTAAAGTTAAGGACTTTCTTGTGTTTGTTGTTAGGATTTCTATAGGTGTTTTTTTTTCTTATTGTTTTTTATTACTACGAAAATTCACTCATGGCTAGAAATATTTACTAGGGCTCATCCATCAAGGGGTAGGGGTAGATCCACTATAACACCCCGATACCTAACCTGATCGAGGGGTCCAAGCTATAGTGTATCACATTCGTTGTCAGAGTAACTATGATCAATTCATGATTAAATTATGCAATTTAATGCTAAAGTTAAATAATTATATATATACTCAACATGAAATGTAATCATTCTCGGGTTTTATTCAACTTACTAGAACCCTAAAGCTTAAATGAAATCAATAAAGGACTAAAATGAAAAGTTTCAAAAGTACGAGCATTTCATAGCAATTTAATAACTAAATTCAACTAAATCATTTATTTAATACGGGATGGAATCATTTACAGGTTTTGCACGAACTTACGTAAGCTCAAAAGCTAACCTGAGGAAGTGATAGGACCTAATTGAAAAGATTTCTAAATAAGGAATTGTCATTGTGACATCCTTCACCTCACGTCTAGACGACGACAGACAAATTGTCACAGCTCGATGACAGGCCAACCGACATTTCAACGTCACTTACTGTAATAGCCTTGTCGAGACGACAGATCTCTCATTGCACTGTGACCTTACAACCATTTCTTATCCCGACGACCAACCTTGGTGTCACAACGTGACCTTCTCGTTGTGACGAAGTTTGAATGATGCCATGACGCCGTTCTTTGTTTCTACTATTTTCATTTCTCAAATTTGCAAAATTCATCACTAGTTAAAAACCTACTTTAAGCCTTTTCAACCTAAATAATGACTTAAAACTTCACTTATTCACATTATCTCAATTCATCCATAATCATCAAACTATATCAAAGCAAGTTTAAATACATATCATTCAACCATATCATCTTTTTACCCTACTTACCTACTCAACATGCCTCAAAACACCAAGCATAGCAATTCAAACATCCATTCAACCAATTACTTCAAAACAATCAATTAACCAAAAAATAAGTACTTACTAATATTTTCAAATCAAAACCTACTCTTATAAAACTAGTCATCTACCTAATTATCCTTCATTATACTAACATTGTAACACCTAAAATTGGCAAGTCCTGAGTCTGGACAATGCCCCAAAGGAAATCTGATGGGCGCAGTCCTATACGCCAAGATGACATTTCTGGCTCACTAGTAGGGCATATAGGAAATGATAGGATGTAAAGAAAGGAACGACCTCTAAAAAGTGTATGATGGTGAAAAAGGAAAGATTGGGAAAGATATTAAAGATTTTTGAGTTATAAGAAGAGGTTGCCAAGTTAAGATACACCTAGTTTGTCCAGTTAAGGTATAAGTTATGTACGAACAAGATAATTAGGATGGAACGATGGGTCAAATCAAATATATGAAAAGATTTTGGATTCTAGGATACGCTTCTCTACAACTGTAAACCACTAATAAGAGCAACCTTGAAAATTAATGACGTGTGTCAAGTTTTACTAGAATAGAATTGGTTTTCTCTATAGAGTATTATTGTAACTTAGTTTAGAAGGAAATAAGTTATCTTCTCCCTTCTATTCGATAACAACCAGTGATGCCTGGCTCTAGAAGCTGATCAGGAATTTCTTGTTAAGCTAAAACTAAGGATCATAATTAATGTATAGGATTGTTTCCTCGCCCGGGGTAAGTATTCTAGACTTACATATGGCTTTCTGCGATAGTAAGCTAGCCTATGTTTGTAAATGAAAAGATATAGTGGTAAAGTGTAACAGCCCATTATCTAGTGGTGTCAGAAATAGTGGTTTTGGGACCACAATTCCTACATGTGAGTCCATAATATTAATTATGTAATATTTATGAAGTCATTAGTGTCATATTAAGATATCATTGAAATTTTGACATTTGGATAGTTAATTAATGAAAAAGGATTAAATCGTAAAAGTTGGAAAAGTTTCTTACTATTGATTTTTTTTTTCTTGTCTTAACTAAATGGCCTAAATGGTTAAAGTTGGAGGATTTATGTTGTAATTAGAGCATAACTTAGTAATATGGACAGTTAGTGGAAGAAATGAATTAAAATTTGGTGCCTTATAATATTTTTATTAAACTAAACAAAAGATAAAATAATAAAAACAAAAGAAAGTGACATTCATCTTCTCCATTCTCCCATTTTTCAACCGAACACCCTTGTTGCTAAACCTCCAAGCTTCGGCATTGTCTCTATGCTTGCATGTAAGTGTTTTCTTTGTCTGTTTTCATGAATTTTGTAATTTTGTGATCGTTGTATTGATATCTAGCTAGAATAGGGGTTTGTTTGCAAAACTGTCAAAGTTTATAAAGTTTCCATTGATGTCCTTGAAGTTTTCTTGATGTTTATTCTTGAGCTTGAAGCTTGATGATGATTTTGGTCTAGTTTGTAAAGTAATTTTGATTAGTTTTCATGTTTAGGGATTAAAGTGAAAATAAGTTAAATTAGACATGGTTTTCGTGGAAAATTTCAACATGTAAGGACTATTTTTGGGTGTTAATGAATTCGACACATGGGTATAGGGATTAATTATGAAAATAATCTTGTTTTAGTCTTAGAGACCAAATTGATTAAAGTGTAAAAGTTTAGGGCAATTGTGAAAAATTGTAAATAGAAAGACATTTGTATTAAATTAAATATTGCATGAAGTTGAAGCTAATAAATTGAAATAAACTACTTTATAAATCAAGAACCAGTAGATAATCGTGGAAAAGGAAAAGTTGCTAAATAGTCCCTGAATTTGGCTATTTTTGCAGTTTAGCCTTGGTAAGTTCATACGATTTAATTTAGTATAATTTGCAATGTTATATTGACTTATGAATTATGATTTGTTTAAAAATTGTATATATACAATGTATTATTCATAAAGTTTATTCAAGATGGGAAATGTAATTGATTTGTAAGGTATTATGCGGTTTTGTGTATCGAGCTCAGATGAACATAGGATAGGATACAATTGGCATGCCAATAGGTTATATTGCGTACCGTATAGGATTAACTTGTGATGAGATGATGACTCTTGACTTGTTATTATCCACTGAATATACTGGAGGCAAGCATTTGTTGTGAACTATCGTGTTATATTTACAGTGATACTAATGTGTTACTAGGGGTGGATGTAAAGCCTACGGGCTAGGCACTTGGTGCCTAGGCGTGTTCTCAGTTGGTTTAGCCCATTTGAGCTTTCTAATGTGTATTGGGTGGATAACTGCGTATCCGTATCTATTTATATCGTTCATTAGGAAGATTTTCAATAGTTAAATGACTAGTTCTTAAATTATACAAACGCTTACATGATTTTTCAATAATATAGCGTGACTTGATATTGAATGATCTTGTATGGTTGATCGGATTGGGCAACTTATATACATATACAAAGCTCATATGTTGATTAGTTGTGGTTGACAGAATTAATGTTTATTAACATTGTTATTGTATGATTTGCTATGTTTATATGATAAATTTTATCATTCCGACTTGTGAACTTACTAAGCTCTATTGAAGCTTACTCATGTCGTTTTTCTTGTAGATATTGTTTTGTGGAATCGGGCGATAGGATCAACTTGAAGATTACACTATCTAGCTACCTTTGGTAGATTTTGAAATTGTTTATTTTGGGAATATATAGCATGCAATGAAAGTAACTTGTATATATATAGGTAGTTACTTCAAGTGATATGTTTTATGCTAGCGTGATAGTTGCATACTTATTGTTATGTACATCCTTGTATGGTCTTGTAAATGTCTATATGTATGTGCATTTGGCTATTAGGTTGATGCTTCATGCATGTGGTTAAAACATGGTAGAATTGAATGTGAAAGGTATGGATGAATTGGTATATTTGCCATGTGTAAAAGGTTGAAACATGTAGTCTTTGAATGTGAATTGGTTGGTGTATGAAATGTGGTGACAATGAGGGCATATTGGTTAGACACTTAGGTTGAATGTTTTGGTATATTTTAAACTTATTTGAATGTGTTTTGAAGGCATGTGAATGATTGATTTTGATTTGGCTTGGCATCTAAGAAATGGGCAATGTTTTGGCTTGGCATGTGAATGAATGGAAATGTCTTTCCTTGTTTTAAAATTTTTTAGAATTAGAACTAAATTGACAAATTTTATAAATGTTGAGGGTTAAATTTATTAAATTTTTAGAATTTGAACTAAAATGAAAATTTTGTAAACATTGGGGGCTAATTTATTGAATTTTTTATATTTATAATCAAATTGATAGAACATGTAAACATTAGAGGGCTAAAATTGTTATTAAGTCAATAAAAAATCCCATGTCAACTTTTCGTCACTCATCTAACGGGAGAGTGACTAAAATATTTGATTTCGGAAAGTTGATTGACTAAATCGAAAAATTAATAGTTGGGTGACCAAAAAAGAACTAATGGCATAATTGAGTGACTATTTTTGTAGTTTACCCTTTTAATTTTGCTCACAAAACAGGCCTACCTTTTATTGTGCCATTAGGCCCATTCGAAGAAAAAAGAAACCAGTCCCAGCCCACGAATCAATATTGGAACACAGAATTTGGAAATATAAAGTATTGCCCACACCATAAATACCATACTCAAGAAGCAATCCGGAAATCAATTTTTGAATTTTGAATTTTGGGAGAGGAGAAGAATCGAGAAAAATGGCAACAACATCGAAGAACATGAATGTTTTCTACAGGCAGAAGAAGAACAGCACTACCTCTACCGGAAAAAAATCAAATAAAAGCCCATCTCCCAAACACGCCGCTACTTTCGGTTCCGATATCACCCAACCCCCTGCTCTTGTTTGTCATGGCGGTTCACTCGATCTCAAAGGTCACTCTCTTTTCCTTTTCTTTCTGGAAATGGATATTTACAAAAAGCTAAAATTATTGTTTCTTTTCTTTGAGGAAAACAGATGATTTTGATGAACAAGAGCAAGCGTTAAGGCAATTTGATATGAACATGGCATACGGGCCGTGTGTGGGGATAACGCGGCTGGATCGGTGGGAAAGAGCTCAAAGAATGGGGCTAAACCCTCCTAAAGAGATTGAAAGCCTTTTGAAAGGTGGGAAAGTGAAGTTAGAAAGTTTATTTGATGGTCGTGTTTAGTTAATTAGCAGGTAGCATAATAGTAGTATTATGTATGTTTAGCTGAAATCAGGCAGCTTCTGGCTGTGCTTTTGGCTGGGTGTTTTTAAATGTGTGATGAACTTGGAAAGTTGTTTTGGTCTTAATCCATGTGGGATTTTATGAAATTTGCACTAGCAAATTGCTTGTTGTAGTATGAGCGAGTTATTTGGCTGTTCCAAGCTCGGATTCTGAATCCCCTTTGCTAACAACTCCTTGGTGAATGAAAATTGATCTTAGTTGCTTAGCTTTTGAAACTCACATCTGCAGGTTGATATTTGATGGGGGAATTCAGACCATTTTTTCAAGGAGGATAAATTGAAATCTCTGACTTGTTACAATTACTCATTTACAATAGTTTTCAAACTCTAAGAAAGCCTATATAAGTACAAAATAGTTACTAGCACAAGAAACTCGAGTAAAACCATTGCTAAAAATTATGTTATCTCGACATACATGAGTGTTGTCTATTTATGAGCAAAACATTTGAATCGAAGCAGAAAGACTTCCATTCTGAATTTCGAATAAAGGACTCTATATCCAAGTAAAATCAGTCAGCTTTGTCTGTAAAGGATTAAAGATAAGGACAATGCATGGGATAAGGCTATGCCGATCCTTCCTCCATCTGAGAATCATTTGCCTACCGAGTATCATGCCATGGTGGACTAAGCCAAAAACACCATCCCGCAACTGCTCTTAAACTGTCCTTAACAACCATCTCAAGTGTTGTCCCAACAACCTGTCCAAAGTGATGTTTGAAATATGAATGTAAGATGTTGTCCTAACTTGCTGTCCTAAGAGATGTTTGGAGAGTGTAACATTAAAGTATTGGACAGTTGAGACCCTAACAATATTTTATAATGCACTACATTATATAGTAGAGTGTTTCCAGTAACTTTGCATGTTTACCGAGGCCATTCCCCATTTATGATCTTCCTATGAGACCCCAAAATCTCATCCATTGAACTTTTCGTCGTATACGACAAAAATCATCCTTCTTGCAAAATGCTTCCATTTACATCTTAAATTCCAAAATATCTAAGGAAGAATTAAGTACAGTATTAATACGGTGCATGCACTTGCAAGGAAAACCAGAATCTCAACTGTCTCTCTTCCTATGTAGATTTTTTTTTATATTCTTCTTTTATATAAACTCTTCAATGAAAACAAGGTCAAGTCAATTAAACTATTATTAGATATCCTCAATTTCCATGGAAGATCACACTCAAGACGTCTCACATGGGCTTGTTTTGTAGCTCTACTTTTGGTTGTTTTCTAATATCAAAGATTCTAGGTGGTTTTATCAGAATATAATTGGTCTCTATTTACCCAAAGCTTTTCTCAGTTGATTTAAAGTGAGTTTTATAGTTAATTTACAAGAATAACAAGAACGAAAAGGGGTCATCCACCAAGACATTACTAGTTCAAAAATAGTATTACTAGTTCAAAAATAGTCATTCTCTTTATTGGTTGAGGCGAAGGCGGGGAAGTATAAATTTAATGCATTTCAAGCTGGAGGTCACCAATGGTGAGTGCTGAAACTTATTAGACTTTCATATAATTGCTTCACTCTCTAGTTCCATTATTATTTTATATATGTATTGTAACAGGAGATTGGTACTTTATCCGAGTGGAAACAAAAAGAGAAATGGAAATGGTTACATCTCCTTATACTTGGAAATTGAAAACACAAACAATATCTCTCTTAATTGGTAAGTTAATGTGGATTTTAAGTTATTTGTGTTCGACCAGATTGGGGACCATTACTTGGCCATTAAAGGTTGATTGCTACCCTTTAGTATGGAGTTTTGTTTTAATTCTATATAATATGTTATTACGCTTGGTGTTCTATATATTTTATTTACAGGAATTCAATGGTTATCCTAAAAGAGATTCCAGGTGCACGGATACACATTTATCTGTATTTCTGGAGCTATCTGAGCCCCATATCAACTTCTACCCAAGCTTGAAGTATTTGTGAAATACAAGCCAGGACCGAGGAACCAACTCAAATCTGATCACTTGGAAATGATATGTAAATTCCATATCTCTAACTTTCTTCATTTTTTCTCTTTATTGCTGGCTTGTAATTTATAGTAAATAGAAATTTTAACTGAAAAATTCTTTTATATAAATAAGGAAATTATGTCTTAAAATTTACTCTCTTTTTTTTTTTCAAAGGAATAAACATTAATTTAGTATTTTTTAACTTTTATTCATTTTGTCAATCCTAATTTTTCTTATCACTTTGATGCTCAATTTTTAAAATTTAGTTAATTTGCTTTATTTTGAATGGAGAATTTGACTAAACCATTAAATTTTTAATGGTATTGACGTGACAGCTCATATGGTATTTTATATTCACTTCGTTAATAACATAAATAACTTTTTTTTTAGAAATATATAAGAATTTTTAAAATTTTTTTAAAAATTTATTAAATTTTTAATATTTTAAGTGAATCGATTGTAACACTTGTAATATCAAATTTAATTAGAATGAACATTGATTAATTGTAGATGATGGGTTTCAATTATTTGCTCTTATCTATATAAACTTTTGTGATTATCATATTTACCAAAAGGGTTGATTTAGATAACAAAATGCATAGATTTTCTTTTCAATAGTATCGAAATTTAAGTCTGTTGCCATATATATGTTATTATGTTTGGCATTCTATAAAACGCTCTTTAGCTACTGTAGTATAGGCTCTTTAACTAATTTTTTTCTTTTTACAATTTTCTTACAGGTGAAAATCGGTTTACTTATTCCCAAACACGAGAGATGTACGGTGAAACATAGTGTTATGAGTTCAATGAAATTCTAACCGAATGAATGAAAAATAGGTAAATGAATAAGCTAAAAGAGAATTTAACATGATAATGTGTTTTAAAAGTATGTGATTTAGTCGATTTACCTCAAATGATAATAAGGAAATTGGATGATTCAAGTGTGCTCTAGATCAAAGGGATGAACACGAAGTACATGGTTCATATAAAGAATATATGCTATCAATGTAAATCTTAAATGTGAATTTAATAAGGTGATAGGTTAACAAACCATAAAAATGTAAGTTGAGACTTATAAGTCGATTAATGTAAATAAATTCGTTAATAGAATTAAATTGTGGCTTGAATGAATTGGTAAAGACATGTTTAAGAAGGGCTCAACACTAACAAAGCATAAGGTTTATCTATTGATACTTACTGAGCTTTTTAAGCTTAGGTGTTAGTGGCTTAAAACGTGTAGGTGTTTGGATTCAGCTAGAAGATTAAGGTCCAAGCTTGAGAACTTCACATCACATTTCACTTGAGATTGTAGTATATTTATATTAGTGTTATTGTATAAAGACTTTGGCATGTAAATCAAAACTTAATTTGAATATAGTGTTTGTAAAATTTGATTTGAAATTCAAGTCATTTTAATGAAATTATTCAAGCTTTATTTCATTATTTGACTTAATCGTGTTTACGCTCTGTGTTTATAAGTTAAAGTGTGTTTTGAAATTGGAATTTCATGTTTTGAAACATATGAAAATGATATGGATATGTTTAGGCTTGATTTTAAGTGTTTTCGAGTTAATTTCCAACTTCAGAGGCCCATGTATAACTCGCTCGGCGAAGTCTCTGTATCTGGTTACTGTTTGGTGTGTAGTTGGTAAAATAAGGATAGATATGAGTAAGTAAAAGTTTATCTTAACTAAGTATAAAATTATGTGTATTGCGCCATTTGGTGAACTCTTAATTTTGGTGAGTTCTGTGGTTTGGCAGACTCTTTTGTTAAGTATCTGCCCAACCCAGATGCTCTAGGCGAACTCGTTAAGTTCGCAGCCATTTATATTTGTTTATTATTTAAGTATGGTAAATTGGTTAGTTAAGTTGAGATTTAATTAGAATGGAACTAGACTACTATAGATTATAAGACTTAAATTATGTTAAGTGCACTTAATCACGGAAATCAAGAGAGTTAATGAAATTATCTGATTTTTCCATTAATCCTTGTCTCCGAGCTTAAGTATAAAAGGATAGCGGTGGTCTTTCTAAACACTTTTACATTTTCTTGTTGTTCCTTGATTCCCACTGAAAACTTTTTAAAAACTTAAGTTCAGAAAACCTTTTTCGAAGTAAGGTTCATAGTATTCAGCTAACTTCTACGTTAGTATTAGGTCACTAGTAATTACTGATGAACCCTAGGTTACCTTCTAAGTCATTTATGTGTTTCTCATTCTGCATGCATAAATGTTAGAATAGTATGTGATTAATGAAATTTCCTAATTCTGAACTAATTGTTGTTGATTCTTTCATGTATGATCAAATTTGATCGATTGATGATATGATATGTTTAATTATCTTTATTTTAACTCAAGAAGTTAATGAAGGTCTAACTGATAAAGGCAAATGACTTGTTTTATAGACTTGTGCTAGAGTTTCTGGTGAGTTCCTTCTTACTTCCATGTGTTGTAATTTTCTTTATTTTATAATTCGTGTAAGTAATCTTTCTCAATAATAGATGAAATATTATGTGTAGGTAATGGTTATCGAAAGTCTCCAGTCTGAGTGCAGTATGTTTGTGATATAAAGTAAGTGCCATTCTTTATGCTTAAGTCACTACCATCCACTTTTGATATGTTCAATATGATATGAAGTGATGGAGATGAGGAGATATGTTTGTGCAACCTCCGGCAAAACAACTATATTGCAAATTGGATTGGCAGATCATGATAAAAATGTTATTTTTAATGAAAATGATTTGAGGAGTTAATGAGGAGAATGTATGTGAATAAGATTGAATGATATGCTTCTGATTCTGATTCTGAATTCTCGGTACGTGGTTGGCATGAGAAGGAATTTGTCTAAGTTGTGTTGAGCTGGCATACAGTATACACCTAAGTGAAAAGTAAGTTAGCATATTAAGTCTATCTGTGTTCTGTCTACGCCATTGGGTGTATTACGTGAATGTGTGTAAATCTTTCAGAAAGGTTCAAATGTACTATCAATAATGTTATGTATGATTTCTCTTTAGAACTCACTAAGTCCGTATGAACTTACTTTGTTATCTTTTCCTTCTCAGGCTTGCTGGCTGAAAGAAGGCTTTGTTAGAAGGACTCCACCAGAGTGCTACTATTGTTGTGAGCTGACTGCTTTGTTTTGTATCATGCATGACTCGTAAGGATGACGCATAAGTGTATTTGGAATTGATTTGTACTAAAAACTTCTGTTTTGATAAGACTCTTTTTTATGAGATTTCTATGAAGTATTAATGCTTGATTTTAAATTAATACATTCTGTTTAATGAAGTTAGTATATTTGAACTTGTACACCATATGAATTGTACATTATTTTTAAACTGTTGATGTTTTTATTCAAACATTGGTAAAATAACAACTAATATATATTTTTATATTTATAACTTTGTAAGAAACATATAAAGCTTTCGCCAAAATGTTTAAAAGTTAGTTTGATTTTAAATAGTGACACACCATACTCGGATCCTATTATAGGGTCGGGTTCGGCATGTTACAAGTTTGGTATCAAAGCCAATGTTGAGCTAATTCTCGGAAAACCAAAGGCTGAGTCATGCCCCATAATGCATGATACACCTCTAGCTTAGTCCCTAAATGTGTTAAACTAATCTAATTTTTCTTGTAGTATTGAAAAATAAGTCTGAAAGATTTAGAGAAGTGATTGGAGAAGAAATTAAAAGTCATGTGCCTCTTGTTCCAGAACAAGCACCTACAGTTAGCTTAGAGGTGGCTGGAAATGCTTTTAGTAATGTTTTCTTTATGATGATGACATAGTTGTTTGACTAGTTTATGGGGAATACTCAAACGCCCCAACCTCAGCAACTACAACTAGAAGTGGTTTGCCCAGCACAATCTGCACCTATAGTACAATGTTCATGGAATCATCCTAGAGGACATATGTTGAAGCAATTACTCATTTATACGGCGATCAATTATAAGTGTTTGGAATAAGGTTAAGCAAGGCCTTATTTGGACTATTCGTGATGTGAACTTGGTAAATTTTTGGAATGATACTTAGTTAAGGGATTCGGGTCCATTAAAACCGCAATATATTGGTAATGAACCCTTAGATGAAACTCTTTGTATATGTAACCTTGTGACGCTGAAATAAAAATGGAATGCAGAATGGTTATCTACGATGCTCCCCAAAGATATTGTTGTCTGACTATATGCTTGCAACACGCCGTTGAGAGCTTTTGGTTTTGATCAAATCTCTTGGTGGTGGCTTTCGTCAAGGAATTTCTCCATTGCAGAAATGTATAAGCATATCTTTAACATTAATGGACCAAGGCAGCTTGGGTATGACAGATTAATTTGGAGAGTTGTGGCACCTCAAAGGGTGTGAGTTTTCTATGGCTGCTTATTCGAAATAAACTTTTAACTAACTAGGAACGTACAATGAGAGGTATGACATCAATTCCCTTTTAGGAATAATATGGTTGGTCTATAGAAATGATAGTTCACGTGGTAAGGGACTACAACTTTGCTTAATCTATTTGGAAAGCATTGATTCCCAAGCAAATTTGGAATTTTTTCTTTAGCTCAACGCTTGAAAGATGGATTCACTGGAATATCACGAATAAAGGGGAATTAAAATTTGATGAGGAGAATGGTAGACCTTTTTTTGCAATATTTACTTGGTTCCTTTAAAGGAATCGTAATAACTTTATCTTTACTAATGCTAGTAGGAGAAACCAAAATTTGATAGCCTCGGTTATGGCATGGGCAAGATCGTTTGGAAACAATGGCAACATGGAGAAAATGGCATGCAAATCAAGGACAGAAAATAGTTGGCAAAGGCCTGAACTAGGATAGGTCAAGATTAATATTAATGGCTTGATGTCGATAAGCAAACAAAGGGAGGCAGTAGGAGGAGCGTTGAGAGGACCAAGTGGAATGTAACACCCCTAACCCGTATCTGTCGCCGAAATAGAGTTACAGAGTATTACCAGAGTTTACAAAACAATTTTAGATAATTCATGTTAATTACTATTCATGTCTGAAACTAGTTATATTGTCTCTTGAATAGACCCTCAAGGCCCAATATAAACATTAGAATCGAGTAGGGACTAAATTGGGAACTCAGAGAATTTTTCAAAAAATTTTATAATTTTTTCCTAGATGCAGGGCACACATGTCCGTGTGGTCAAGGGACACGCCCGTGTGACCATAGGACACGCTCGTGCTACATACTGCGTCTGACCCCGTGTAACTTTCTAACTTGTGCTACACGGCCTGCCACACTCCCGTGTGCTAGGCCATGTGGTTAATTTAATTTTCATAATTTAGGTGTAGGTTTCACACAGCCAAGTTGATGTAAGCATGCCCCGGAGTTC
The DNA here is from genome assembly GCA_025503065.1 of Gossypium bickii. NCBI lineage: Eukaryota > Viridiplantae > Streptophyta > Magnoliopsida > Malvales > Malvaceae > Gossypium > Gossypium bickii. The sequence continues at coordinate 91,510,465 of CP106711.1, forward strand.
TCCAAGCTCGAGCAAGGAGCTCATTAAGCTGCTCGAATGTCCAATCACTCGAGCTCGAGCTAAGCTCTTCCAAGAAGCTATTTTAGCTTTATTCGCTCAAATTTGGGACGAAACAAAGCTCCAAGCTATTGACGAAGCTCGGACCAACTTCATAAAGATCCCTTGCACTCTTGTGCAAGCCGACTTTAGCTCATCTTCAGCTCCCTAAGCTCCATTCAGCTCGAATCAGCTCACTTAAGCTTATTTCAGCTCGCTTGAGCTCAATTTAACTTACTTTTAGCTCGTTTCTTTTATCATTTAAATAAATTAAGTATTAGTTTTAATTTATTCAATTTGATACAACTCGTGACCGAATTCCCTAGCTCAAATCAATTCATTAATTGTTTTCACATGTTTTGAGCTAGCCGAATTTAATATGCTAGCTAAGTTCATATTAATTGATTTTTAATTTAATTATTATGTTTATTAATATGTTTAGATGAAGTTTTATTAACGCTCAGCTGAATTCATGTTTGATTTAGTGTGTTTAATGTGTGTTTAGGTTTAGTCGAATGCATGAAGAGGAGTTAATGAAAGGTGCATGCACAATTAAGGTTCAATGGATAGCATGTAAAGGAGCACATGTATTTGGGACGTTCATGCAAGAGGGAGCTGCTGAGTGTTCATGTATTTGAAGATTCATAGACCGTATTTATGGAGGAATATACATTGGGACGTTTCATGCTTGCTTCATGCATATTCAAGATGACCATACAAGTAATCAAGGCACATTAAAGCTTTATTCGGCTAAGGGAGATGTAGGAGAATTAAAGGGCTGCACATTCATGGAATTAAGGTTTTTCTTCAAGGTTAAGTATGCATGAATACATCAAGTGAAGCAACATGATGGTTCGGCCAATTCATGCACCATCTTCAAGCATGAACTAAATTTTAATGCTTTTGTGTGAACATGTTAAATACGAATGTGAACAGAATTTAAGCTAGTGTGAACATCATAGATGTCGAATATCAATAGGAATTTTAGGTTTATAAATAGTTGCTTTGTAAACTTTTTGAGAGACTTTTTGCCATTTTATTAAATGAAACTTTGTTTCTGTGAGGTTAACTTCCTTTCTGTTTTCATACGAGTCTCGAGTGGCTTATCTAGCGTACTAGTGGCGTCAACCCGAACTTGTTTCTGAACTTGTCACTAACCTTTGGTGTGGCATTCATCTATCCTTCTACCAAACCATCTTTCCATCTTAAACAATATAAGAACCGGGGTGACACTCGTTATAGTGTTGAATCGCTCTTGACGTTTAAGTTCTATTTTCCATTCCACATTCTATCTTATCTATCTTTCTTCATTTGTTAAATTGAGCCCATCCAATTATATTTCATCTTTTATTTCTTGTTAGCCGACTTCTCCTATCTCTCTTTTAGCCCTTTGAACCTATTTCATCATATACCCCTATACTTACAAAAAAAACACATTTCTTACAACACCGAACGAAACTTCTCGTCGACGATCAAGCAACTTAAGTGACTCGACTCAACATTACAGAGCCAGATCACATCACAAGACACATGCTCGTGTTTTAGGCCGTGTATCATACACAGATGAGACACATGCCCGTGTCTCTGACCGTGTACCCAATTCTGAGCATTTTGTTTCTCAAATTTGAGATGTAGGGGATACACGACCAAACCACATGCCTATATGCTAGGCTATGTGTCACACACGGTCAAGACACACGCCCATGTGGACAAAATGAAACCATTTCCTGGCTTTATTTCTCACCCAAATTTTTCCATTAACTTACAACAACATTTGCATATATTTTCCAACCAATTCAAGTCATATAAATCAAGCAAATTCTATCATCTAACATGATATATCATCACATGCATTCATGTTTATATCCTTATCTTTTTATTAACACATTTATTTAACATAATTTAATCAAACCAAACCACATACATATAAGTTAAACATAATATATATAACCTTATGAAAATATACCAAAACAAACCATTATTAGCCATTCCAATGGCTAAGTTACAACAACTATTTACATGCCAACATTGGCCAAGTTAACCTATACATGTCATTATATCAAAATAAGATTACGTTTTATACCAAAACAAGTTGATGGATAGTGTGATGTTGCTCCAACCGACCTCCAACCTTTACGAGCTTCTGAATACTATAAAACAAAGAAAATAAAACCTAATAAGCATTTAATACTTAGTAAGTTCGTACAACAGGAAATAAACTTACCAATAACATTCATTATAATAAGCATATAACAACATGCTTCCCTATCAATTTAGCAAATTTACCTAATCACATACACTCATTTAAGCAAGTTAGTTACAATATTTATATATACATCAAGTAAGCATAGATGAGCTCATCATGTTACAAACTTTCAGGTATTTTGGGATCATACGAAATATAATTCATTTAATCTCATAATTTCTCATTTTAGGGATTTATCCGTTGAATCATTGAAATTTTGATGGATACTCAGGTAGTACACGTAAGGTGTACAAATCAATAATCCATCAATTCGTGATTAGGGGTACCATTAGGGCACATAATCAGGAAGCACACTCTCAAGTCACATATCAGAATACTCAGATGAGCCATGTAACATGACACTTATCCGGGCTAAATAGGAAACTCATAAGAGTTTTACTCAGAGAGCTCATAGAGCTTAACAGATAACTTCGAAGAGTTAATATCAGGGAGCACCGGATAAGGTAACAGGGAGTTCAAGCGAGCCATATCAAGAAGCCTATAAGAGCTTATATCAGAACGCTCATGTAGAGCTGCGTTTGTGTTCGCATTATATGCTGGATCACAACCGATCGAGTCATGTAACAGGACGCTCACACAAAGCTGCGTTAAATTATATGCCCGATATCAGGATTTGTCTGAGCTAAATCCTGTCTACAACATATGCATAATCACATCCAATATGGGAAATTACATATATCCATCGAATTTCATTATTCAAACAGAACTTGACATTTATTCAACCTATATCGGGCATATAATTTATTTTATACTTTAAACATTTATAATTCATATAATCACATAACACATTCAATACAAGCATATAGATAAACACAATTCGGTTACACGAACTTACCTTAATAGTCGTTCGTACAAGAAATTCTACTAATTCGAAACTTTTTCTTTTCCTCGATCTAGCTTCTAATTTGAGTTGTCCGGATCCAATTAAGCTTGATAAGTTTCTTTCCTCTCTCCTAGGGTTTCCATCAAATTTGGGGATGAAGATGATAATAAAATTATATTATTTATTATTAATTATTTATCATCCACTAACTTTTCTCATTTCCAATTTAGTCCTTGCCCTTTTCTAATTTTTCCATGGATGAATCATCAAAAATATCTACTAACTTTTCTTTAATGGTCTAATTACCATATAAGGACCTCAAATTTTGAATTCCATAGCTATTTAATCCTTCTAGCTACTAGAATTTAACTTTTGCATTTTATGCAATTTGGTTCTTTCCCCATATAAGAATATCATCGATAAAATTTTTCTTATCAGAATTATCATATGATATTCCTATCACTATGCAGATCATGCAATAATATTAAAATAAATTTTCTTTCCAACTCAGATTCGTGGTCCCGAAACCACTATTCTGATTTCACTGAAAATGGGCTGTTACATGGAAGGTGGTTGGTGGATTTTGAAATGGTAATAAGTATGACTGATATTTTCCAAATTGAAGCTCGAGCTATCCTTGAAGGCTTGAAGCTATCATGGATGAGGGGTTTTAGTCAGGTTGAGGTGGAAAGCGATAATGCCCTGTTGATTGATACTATTAGGAATGACTTTGCAGAAAAAAATAATACAATAGAAGTCCAATTGATTCATGAATGGTGTAATAGAGACTAGCAAGTTAAACTTCAACATGTCTTGAGAGAAAGCAACAAGGTTGTTGGTTGCTTAATAAAGATGACGGGAGGTGGAATGAATCAACTGGTTGTACTTGTTGATCCACCATCACATGTACGAAGACTTCTGGAAGAGAATATTGACAACTTGATGCAAGTAGCGTCTTTTGGACTCTAACTTTAGTGGTATTTTAGTTGTGTACTAAATCAGCTTTTTATTTTCAACAAAAAAAAAGTGTGAGGATTGCGATGTTATTAATAAGCTTATAATTAGTCCATTTTAATACTTCCAATAGTATACATTATTGATATAAGGAATTTTTATTTTTTAAATATAAAAATACATTACTAATTTCTATCATTTCATTTTAAAAAATCATAATTTTCTTTAAATTTTTTTCCAGTAAATACTTGAAGTATAATTTATCTGGTGTTAAAACAGTGGCAAAGATTGTTTCACTATTTTAACTTTATTAAAAAGGGAAATCAGAAGATGGATTGTTTATATCTTTTAATGACAAATCATTTATTTTTCTAAAAGAATATTGTTGCTTTTAGGTGTTTAAAGAATCAAGGAATACGTTTTAAGAAATTAGATGAATAAAAATTATTAAAAATGTCCAAATTAATAATAAATATTGGAAAATTATAAATTTAAATAAAAAATTATATTAAAATCATCTTAAAAACATTCATAATGTTATGAATATCTTATTAAGTGGATGTCCATCAAGATCAATATAAGTTTTGATATACTTTAAATTCTAATAGTTATTAGAAGTAGATATCTACTTCACTTATACTTGTTATGCCTATAAATAGAGACTTTGGAGAAGCTTTTTAAATATTCCAATTGATCAATAAAATACGCTTTCTCTTTTGCTCTCCCATTTTCTTTGTTCTTTACTCTTTGTCTATTTGTTTTATATTACGTTATCAGCATTATTCTCTTTTAATTGTTTTCTCCATAAGTAACACAAAATTTTCCCATTCACCAAGCCTTACCCCTTTCAAGCAACAACCAATACAATAGCCGGTCACTCAAATTTGCTACTCAAGCTGTTGCCAATTGCTTTCTAGAGCTACTGTTATTTTAGTCTTCAATTTGGACTTGCGCATTATGGGTAATCATTATGCAAAGACATTTTTATAATCCTTACGTGGTATGTTTTTCTCCTTTGTTGATTGATTTTTGGTAAAATTATTTTATGAAAAATATTATTACTTTAAGTTTTCTTTTAAACTAAGATTCTTTTATAAAATTATAGTATGTATGATAGATGATTAAAATTTTTTATGATTAAATTATTGTTATTAAATATGCTTGAAATTTGATACAATGTATCGGATAACTTTCAAGCATCGTACACGAAAATTTTGATTTTGTTTATTAAATAATTTTTTTACTATTAGATTATAAATGTTATTACGAAAAACAAAGTTGTTTTACTACTTGTAATAGTGCTCGTGATAATAGCCAGGGTGATAACAATGATGTTAAAGAATCTCAAGTATATTTTTCTATGACAGCATGAACAGATAGATTTTGATTTGAAATCCACGCATATTTTGCGATGGTGATTATGAAATAAAGAATCAATGGAGGCGTTTAGAAGTCTATCTTACCAAATTTGTTGCATTCCCTTAAGTGAATGCAAACATAAAGAAAATAAAAGATATAATTATGGACCATTAAAAGTGGGAACATGGTAATAAATAAGAGAACAATGAGAGTTCTCAAGATAACTCTTCAAAAGGTAAAGATAACCTATGTTATCAATGTGATGTGAAAGATTATTGGCCACATATGTGGCATATGCCCAAATATTTTGTTTATGTTAATATTCTTTGAGGAAGGATAGGAGAATGTAGTAATGAATTCTATCATTACAAATAGAAAATATTTATCTTATTTGGTATTAAAACAAACAAATATTATTCCAATATTTGATTGTACAAAATTAGTTGAAAGCTCCAAAAGATTTAGTATATCAATATCTAAAAAGCACAAAATTTGTGATGGTTAATGCATTGGTTTTAAAAGATATACTTTATAATGGATATCATATTGGGATTGTGAATGAAGAATATATTATATTTCATATGAAGCAAAAGAGGGTTGGGTTATTGATTTCTATTTAGTACTCTTGTTATAAATTGAATTGATCGTGACTATCTTTGTGATCTTCTTTTGTCATCATCCCTGTTAAGGGGTTGAAATCAAAATATTTGACTATGAAAGATATACTTATGAGCAATAGAATATGGTAAATCTATCTAAAGCTTGTTATGTTTGGATGCATCTGAAGTTTCAAGTTTTTTTTAAAACTGTGAGTTTAACTCTACAGTATTCAGAATAAGTTCTTAATTAAAATTACGTGGAAAAATATTACTGATGAGAACCTTGAAAGAGAGAACTTATTCAAATTTTCATGATTCAAATGTGCTCCTATGGTAGCAATATCATGAAAAAAAATTACTTATGTTTGAACAAAAGTTTTTAACCACGAAATCTAACAATTCCTTGAAGAGAATGTAACAATATGTAATAAATTCGAAAGACATAATCTTTAACATGAATGTAGTAAATTGGACTGTAATAATAGTCATGAGGGTTTGTCATAATAAATTTTCTCACCACCAAAAGTGGAAAAATGAAGAAAGTAAGAAAATAACAAGAATTTCCATGAACTTTTTAAGAAGAGAGACAATTTATTTATGAAGAGTCATTGGTTATGTACCTATTGTACACTTGGAAAATAAGATTCACTCTCAATGTTTGCTATTAATAGATTTTGATTGGATTCAAAGTCTACTACTAAAGTTCAATTTGTTTACTTCTTATCGTCAAGACTCAACGTAGAACCAAAAAAAGGCCACCTCTTTAAATATTAAATCAACTTGATATATGATTTAAATATTATGAGATGATCTTCTTTTTAAGTTTTGATTACATGTTTTACATATCTTTTTAAGCATATCATTTGTTCATGAAACTGAATATTAATTGATTTATCTATGTCGCTATAGTAGGTTTTATAATTAAATAATATATTTGATTAAAACATATCTAGTATGCAAGTTTATGTCAACAAACCAATGAATTTTATGGTTATTCAGATTTGATTTAGTTCAAAGAATTGTTAAAGGTAGTAATTCATACTTTTTATATTATTCTATTTGTTAATTATTTAGAGAAATGACCTGAACAATTGTAAATGAAAAGTTCTATGAGCTTGAATGATTGAATTTTGAATTAAATTTCATGCATGTTTATGATGGTGGTTATGAAAAAAAAATTGTTAGTTTTTTATTATGTCATATTTTTATATTTGAGATGTGACGTTTATTGATATATTTAGTATAGGCTTGTTTCTATACATGACCTAAGTAGTTATTCTTTGTAGTTAACTGATTACGCAAAACTCTTGTTAAAAGGGGTTTTAAAGTATTTTGAATCGAACTCGGGACTTCTCGCATCTGAAGCGAGAATCATACCACTAGACCAAATGTCTTGCATTTGAAGATTTTGGCATATTCCCTAAAGCGAATATTGCATATTCCCTGAAGTGAATATTGAATATAGTTATTTGGAAATTATATTTATTGACTTAGTGGCATTATAGACTTCATATTGATTTAGACATTTCTAGTAGTAAATGTCACAATAGTACTTATATGTGGATACAAAGTAAAATGAATGATAGTAAAATTATCAATTTGTTGCAATTTAGTTCAATTGAAACACATGTTAAAGTAAACCAAAAGTTTACTAATACAAATGCATTTACTACTTGGTGTGACCAGTTAGACCATCATGGATCATATATGATGCAAAAATTAATTGAGAATTTATATGGACATTATTGCAAAAAATTAATTGAGAATTTATATGGACATTAACTAAAGAATTTTAATTTGTTGCTTGTTCTTAACGAAAATTGATTGTTAGAAACTCACTAGCTAAAGTTGAGATTTAATGTCTTGCATTTTTGAAATGAATATGGTTTTGATATTATATGATTTTGGTAGATGCATCTATAAAATAATCACGTATGTGTTATCAACTTGCAACCTGTCATTTGCAAGATTGTTTGTTTAAATAATTAATTTCAGATCATGCAACAAAGATAATTCGTCTTGCCAATACTGATGAGTTTATATCTCAATTTTTTATTGATTGAGTTTGAAAAACTTTTGTAAAAGTTTGTTATTTATATGCATAATGGTTTAGAGAAATTATTAATTGAACGCCTCTGATTAATGTCTAAACCATTACTTATGAGAACTAAACTTTCTATTTCAACATGAGATTATGTTGATTTACGCGTTGTACGCATCAAGCCAATAAGTTATAAATACTCCCCATTACAATTGATTTTTGATCAATAGCTAAATATTTCTCATCTTTGAATTTTTGTATTTGTGTATATGTTCCAATTGTTCTACCACAACACACAAAGATGAGTGAATCCTCAAAGAAAGTTGAGAATATATATTAATTACAAGTTTCTTTGTACAATTAGATGTTTTGAATGTACTAAAGATTCTATTATAACATGATTTGTGATTACAATTTTGATTTGATAGTTTTCCCGATATTAGGGGGAGAGAAATAATAACTTGTAATGAGTTAGGGGGAGAGTAATTTGAACCAGAAGTTTAACAAGAATAACTCATTATAAGTTAACTGTTAGATATATTTACAAACTTGATGAGAATAAGCAGGTGTTATATACAATCTAATATTTTAATTTGAACCAAAGTCCCAGTAGGACAATCAGTAACAATAAATAATAGATTGATCGATTCCAAAGATGAAATTTTTTCTAGATAGTCATATAGTGGAGGTGGGTGCTCCAGAAGACCCAAGACATAAGTAATAAGTAAAACTTCAGAAGAGATTCAGGTACCTGAAATTGAAGATTAAAATAATGAAAATAAGAGATCTCGATAAGTTATGCTAATTCGAGAAAATGTGGAACCGAATAATAAAAATGGTTGACAATGATTTTACATACAACATTATTATTGAAATAATGAAATAAAAGGAGGATCTTGAATAAATCTATTGTGAAATATAGATATGGAATAAATTAATCAAAATAGAAAGATGCAACTCAAGTACAATTAAATTAGTGGAGCTTTTGGACCAGTAGTCTAAATATTTAAAGGTATAAAGCCAATGAGAGTGCAAATGAAGTAGTTTTGCAAAAGCGAAATAAAAATATAAAGTTTATGCTAAATCCTAACATTGATTATGAAAAGGTAAAATATTCTTTTGTGGTGGATGAATTAACCTTTAGATATATTATTTTGACAATTCATAAAAGATTTAACTTGCATCTAATGATTGTTGTTACAACTTTTTATGAACCACTATATAGTAAAGTTTATATTAAAATCCTTGAAGGATTTAGGATGCTAGATTCATATTGAAATTCTCGAGAAATTGTTCATTTATATGAATTGGAATAATATGAACATATGACGTAAATAGTAGTTGAATGAGGATTATAAAATGATCCAAAATTCTTATTTGTGTTTTTATAGAAGAATCATGATTAAAGTTTGCTATGATTATTGTTGAAACTCCGAAAGAGATCAAAATATATTTCCCCCAAATTTTTCCTCACTCACGACTTTCAAAAGGATTGTGATATAAATACTTAGCAAATACATTTAAATAATTATTTGAAAAACTAGTATTCAAGATTGAACATGTAGAATATGAGAAAGTATGTGATGTTTTCATGAGGGGGAGTAAATACGCGTTATACTCTTTTTCCCTTAACTGAGGTTTTATCCCAATGAGTTTCCTGATAAGGTTTTTAATGAGGCAGCATATTATGCGTATTATAGATATGTGTACTCTTTTTCTTTCACTAGGATTTTTTTTTCCACAGGATTTTTTATCTTAATAAGGTTTTAACGAGGCACATTATCTACCAATTGACATCGAAGGGGGAGTGTTATGAATATCTTATTAAGCGGATTTTCATTTATACCTCTTATACCTATAAATGGAGACTTTAGAGAAGCTTTATAAATATTCCGGTTGATCCATAAAATACACTTTCTCTTTTGCTCTCCCATTTTCTTTATTTTTTACTCTCTATCTATTTATTTTATAACACGTAAAAAAATACGAGGTCATATTTTTTAAAGAAATAACACACTTATTCATATTTATAATCTTTTGTAAATTAATCTAATTATAAATACATTACTTAAATATAATTAATTAAAAAATGTGTTTTCTTTTTTCATAAAATTGAATATTTTTAAAATTTTAATTGTCTGTACTGCCCATTTTTTTAATTCGTTAACTTCTAGGCAGCCAGGTTGTTTTTTTTAATGATAACAAAGCCAATTCAATTTTCAATTTTCAACTAATGTTTTGTTTAATTGTTTGTTTGGTGTTTATATATTTTCCCATCAAAATAATAAGTTTAACCCTTAATTTTTACATAGTATATTAATTTAGTTATAATTTTAAAATAATAACCTTTAAAATTTATAAATGATTTCTATATATATAAAAATATTTTAAAAATATATAAAATAAAAAATTATTGTTGACAAGAATTAATAATATATAAAATTTAAAATTATATAATAATATAATACTAAATTTAAATTTTATATTAATATTTATATTAACAATAAATAAATAAAATAAAAATCCTCCCACCCCCACCGGATCTACTCCCTCACCGTCCCCGTCTGGCCTCCCCCCACCTCCGTCCCTCTAAATAGGCAGCCAGTCGTTTATCCTCCTCAGCTAAGATATAAACAAAGTCATGAATCTGAGATGATCTTGTAGAAGGGACACAAAAGCAAAAAAATGAGTTAGAAACTAAAGTCATGTGCTACAGAAATGGCAAACCTTAAGGCTGAATAGAAGGAGATGCTTGATAAAGAAAGTCACACTCACCGAATTTTTTACACCATTCCCAAGGCAAGACTGATAGTGTTTTCTTGTTTTCCTACATATCCATGAAGAACCTAACCATAAAAATTCTTTAGTGTATTGGCCCAGCTTCCATGACTGAAGATCCTGTAGGAAGAGGTTGGGGAGGTTTCTTATTTATTTAATACTAATACTAATACTAATATTAATTTAAATTTATTATTATATTTTATAAAAAAAAATTTTATATTTATTGATTTTTTTAGAACTAGAGTCAAATTGAAAATATTTGTAAATTTTGAGAGTTAATTTTTTAAAATTATGATTATATCAATATAATATGTAAAAGTTGATGACTAAATTTATTATTATATTAATTTTTTAATTGTCATGTCATCTTGTTATTTGTGATTTTAAGAGGAGTGACAAAAATGACCAAACTATGTAACTTGATAATTTAAATTACAAACTTTTTTAATTTAAGTGCCTAAGATGAACCTTTTTTATAATTGGGTGATTATATATATATATATAAAATTTACTCCCTTACCCAAAATAATATTACTATATTAATGTAAAAGAAATCAAAATATTTTGAAAAAAAAATCAATTAAGGTTTCAAATCATTCGCATCCAATTCATTTTTTTAGAAAATTGATCAAATAAATCTTTGTTTTTCTGGTACATGGGAGTGGTCCAAAACCACTTTAATGAATAACAGTCCTAGGTCTAGCTACACTAATTATGTCTCCCTGAATGATCCTTTATATACTTAGCTGACGTGGTAGTTAATATATAAGGAGTTAACAACCTTTATACACTTTATAGTTAAAAGTGGATATCACACATTAATAAATAATTTAAAAATTATAAAAATATAATTAATTTATTTAAAAAATAGTTATAAAATTTCATAAATTTATGAAAAATATAATTACAAAAAAATCTTCAAAATAAAAAAATTAAGAATATTCTTTAAAATAAAAAAATCTTTATAAAAAATATTTAAAAAAAAAAATCCAAGAGATTCAGTGACTTCCACAGTCAAAACTGGGTTGAAGGCTAAAGCCAATCTTGTATATTTAACAGCATATCGTTGACTTGGATAGAGACTACAAAAGGTCTACACCAGTTAAGGTCTACCCTCAACTTGCATAGTGATGTAGACCTTTGGCAAACAATCTTGATTGGCTTCCTTCAAAGTGAATTTAACAGCATTTTATTTTAAAATTTTTTAAAAACTTCTTATAATTTTTTGATATTTTTATAATTATAAATTTTTAATTTTTAAAATATTTTTGAATATCATGTAATGTCAAACATGTTTTTTTATTTAATTTTTTTATTTTTCTCAATAATCAACTTTTTAAATAATTTTTAAAATGAAATCATGGATGTGGATGCTAACGCATCATCCGTTAATTAGCAAATTTAACAGTCAATGTAGGTCAAAAAAATTATTTAACCAGTTTTCTCAATCAAAAAGCTCAATTGGATGACTTACTAATTTTTTTAAGAATACTTTGAGGGCTTTGTATAGCATTAACCCTCGATTGAATATATAATAATGCATTCAAGGTAAATCTAATGCTTGAAGATGATTTTTATTTTTAATTTCCAGGAATCACTGACACCTCAAAGCAAGCAGCTGTAAAGGAAACCAGACTCTTTATTATCAGCTATAATTCTGCATTATACACTTATGCCATGCCAGCATTATCTGGTCAAGGTCTCTATAAACAGGACTGCAGCTCCACATAACATGAACTGCTGTTTTATCTATCCTTATTCTAATTATTACATTACTAATTACTATTGATTATTCTAATCATCTTTTCAAATGAAGTTAATGGTTATTAAGATCTAGGAACAAATGCTATTATCCACTTGGTAACTCTTTAGTTGGAAGACTGTAGCTGCCGTCTGGGCTACATACTTGGAATCTCAGCAAGGAGCATTTCATGTGGTCATTGGAACTCGTGGCATTGTCTTACCTCGCTTCAACTTATGATCCAAAAACCAACTCTTTCAAAGATCTTAATGGTGAGTTATATCCGTACACCGCAGCATCTCTCCATAGAGCCATTCCTGTTGATGAGGGGAAATTAGTTAGATACCAAAAGATTGAATGCATGGTTTGCCTTCTCCGTCTCTGTCTCTTTTAGAGAGGAGCGCATAGGATAGTTTAATACGAGTTAGATGGAGCAGAGAGACAACCTATCCATGCAATTAACCCGACCGTTGCTGCCAAGAAGAATTCCCGGCTGATAGTTTTTAATCTGGAATGATAAAACAATTTAGACATTAGTTGCTAAAAATTGTGTATGTACCCAACAAATCATATGCCTACTTACAAGTACATGCATACAATGTTCCCGTAACCATAAAACAATGTAGCCCAAAGCGAACCAGTGAACCTGCAATGTCAGTTTAAGCGAAGTGTAATGAGCATAGACAATTAGTGTTATGAAAAATTAGCACAAAGTTGACCCCAAAAAGGGATAACCATACAAAATAACATAACTGTTCACTTTGAAGTTACTTAGAATACACTCTGGTTAGCCTTTTAAATCAATATATTGTGGTTTCCCTATCATGTGCATATGGTGGGAATCATTTTATACAAATAACTTCATAAGTAAAATTGAAAGCGTGCATTACCACATAAGATCACGAATAAATAGTGCACGTGGAATCAAAAGCCCATTGCCCAGCATAGCAAGCAACATTGACATAGCTGACAAACCTTTAATATTATCAGGATTCAAGAAATTTGTCCACTGAAAATGAATCACAAAGCTCAGTCAGATATGTCTCCAAATTAGTTTTTCTTGATATCTTCAGAGTCTTAGATGCAGACGTTCAATCAAGTGTTACCATTTGTGAAACCGGCATCCACATAAAAAGAAGTGTTGCTGTCCATCCAGAAATTGCTCCTACGAATTTGGGGCCTTTCTCTGAAAGTTTGCCCGAATGTGACTGCAAATTTGGCAAATGCAAGCTCAAAAGGGTGCAACTATACTGCCAGTTCTCTATATATGTTTGTTAAAAAGGAAGGCAAGAAGTTCAAAATCAAGAGGGTATTAAAATACATGAAAAGAACTATGAGTCAAATTGCTCACCAATCATGCATGATACAAAAAAGTTCATTCAAATCGCTAAAATCAGACAATATAACAATATAATAGAGCAGATTTTATAGATCTTACCAGAGTTACAGATGCTAAGGCCACAACAAATGCTATTGACCCTGGCAAGATGCTGTTGGGAATGTATGGGACAAATGTGGACCACATTATCTGTGCTCAAAATGGTTAAAAGAAAAGGAGAGGTGCTTGAATTAATAAACCAATGCTGAATGACCAAAAGTACCATTGAAATAGATTTTGCTAAATATATCACATTTGAGTTTGTATGTCTAAGAGTCCACACTAAACATGGGACTGAGAGCTTACCTGGGGAAGCACTGAAAGTCCACCGACAGTCATAAAATCTTCCCAAAATTGCCAGATAGTCGAGTTGAGCATACCATAGTAATTCAAAAAATTTAAAATGAGTCCAGCAGCCACAACAACTGAAGTGGCCACATATTGAGGTAGAGGCATAGATTCTCCAATTGCAAGCTGAGAAATCACCACAAATGTTGATATCACTCCTAGTGTTTGCACCACAACTGCCTCTGTTTCCCTTTTCTTGGCAAAGTAAGAAAGCAATGAAAGGTTTCCAAGCAAAGCAGTGAACATTCCCTGCATTTATCAACACCCCATTAGGTTCCTCAAAATGACATCTTTGTTTGGCTCATAATCACAGCTCAGAAGAGGCTAAAAGGATCTTTAAATAAATGTCACTTCTGGTGCACTCTCGAGTCTCGACTATTAGGTAATTTATAAAAAGAATCAAAATCACCATAATTAAGCTTAGCCTTGGCACAATAGAGGTTCATGTACTGTTTTTCAGCTGACCAATAGCAGTAAAAATCATGTTTTTCAGCTGACTATTAGGTATTTCATGAGAACCCCCCACTTCTAGGCAGCAAATGATTTCAAAATTCATTGTTTCATTAGACATTGAAGTACATGGATATTTTTCCAAAGCTAAAGGACCAGAAGATTTAGCTTCTTGTCCCAATATGATTGATAAAACATAAAAGGCTGAGGAGTTCTGGAGTAAGCTTTCTGAAATAAGCCTTCTATGAGATTCAAATACACAAAACATTCTTCAATTATATAAAATATTACTCAATTACTCATACTGTTATAACTTTCCTAATGTTTTGTATAATTACACAAAACATTATCCAATCACACAAATTATTAAAACATTTAATCATATAAAATATTATCTAATTACATAAATTATGATAAATCTCACAATGTTTTGTATAACACGAATTACATAAAGCAATACCCAATTCAACAAACTACTACAACTTTTGTAAAGTAGTGTAAAATTGGAGCTTATAGAAACAAGTCTTTTTAGAATTTTACCATTGAAATTATTAATCTCTATTTAACTCTTAGATTTTGATTTCAAGATATGAGCAAAAAGCATTAATTTTTTTCTTAGGAAAAAAAAAAAAAAACTAGGGACAATTTATACATTACCAGCCATGGTACGGCCAGAAGGGCAGTCTTGTTCCCCGCCATAAGATTGCGGGTGTTGAGAATGATCTGAGGTAACTGGAGCAATAAAAATGGTAAATTTGCCGCTCCGGTGAACTTTGCTGTCAATGAATCCCATTCCACGTAGCTCTTTCTTTTCTTAAAGTTCACTGATCCCTTTTTTTTTAAAAAATTCAACAACGAACACCAAAAAGAATCGTTAATGCATTTTAACACTACTTGCGCAATTTCCTACTAAACAAACTTAGCTATATTAATTAAGTTAATCTTTAGATCTCAAATTCCTTCCAATATTTTCCTCCAGATTTCTCAAAATCTGAAATACCCTTTTGAATTACTGTCACTTTCTCAAAATTTCTAGTTTCAATAAATATTAATTGAAACAAAGTAAAAAAAAAAAATGTAATAATTTTATTCTCTCGTATCAAACTACACCAACTTTTTTACGAAAAATTCAAATACGAGAAAATAAAAAACCAATAACATTGGGAAGCCGGCAAAAGAAAAGCTTTATTTTCCACTTAAGTACTGTCAATAACTACCACCTTTTCAATTAAAAAAAATGAAATCCAAAATACCTTATGAAGCGGGTGAGGAACGTCCGAGTCAAGAGCACGAATCGGGGCGGCACGGTGGGGGAGCGAAACGCGGGAGTACAGACTCAGAGCCAACACACTGATCTTCTTCTCACCTCCATGCAAAAGCAAAGAGGAGGACTTGGGAGGCAATAAACGTGAAGGGGAAGGGCAGTTCCGGAAAAACAAAGAAGAATGAGCGTTGCTAGACTTGGCAGCCAAAGGAAGAAACAAAGAATCAGCCATTGAAACAAGAACAAAATGAAATGAAAATGAGGGGAGTTGGGTGTGTTTAGGGAGGGTGATGAGGGAGCGGGGGAATCTAGAGGGAGACACGTGTAGGGGTACAAGGTGGTACGATATGATTTGACCGTGTCTAACATGTGATGTGATTGATGGATGATTGGGTTGTATGGAGTACGAAGGACGTTAAACCGTTACACTTCGATAGGAGAAGAAAGCGATAGATCGGATCTTGTTCTCTTCTTCACACTAAACACCAATACTATACAAATTGTAGCACTTATATCCAAGTAATTTCAAGTTCCTTCGTTTTACAGATGTCGATAACCGGGCTAGTTATTTAATATTAGGGTAAATTGCAATTAACCTCACCCAATTATTGGTAAGTTTCTTTTTTGATTATCTAATATGAAAATTTACAAAATAATCACTTAATTTTTTGACTTTTAAAATTGATATAATACCAATTTTAACCCTCAACATTTATATATTATGTCAGTTTATCTTAATTCTAACAAATTTAACCCTCAACTTTTATACTTTTTGCAATTTGGTCTGTCTTTTTTTTTTCAATTCTAATTTTTTTTGTACCTCTTTCATCTAAAAAGCTAAAAAAACTAATCTATCAATTAAATTTGATCGAAAATATACCAAAAATGAAAACATCTAAAAACTCAAGATAATTATTTCATTTTTTCTCGTTCTTTTAAAACTAACCCTCAATGTCACAAATAAAAGTAAAATTGTAAAGAGTGAGACCAAATTACACAATGAGTAAATGTTAAGGGTTATTTTTTGGAATTAAAACTAAATTGACATGATGTATAAATGTTGAAGGTCTAAGTTGCTATTATAACAATTTTAAAAGCTTCCAAGTTATCTTTATGTTAGTAATTTAATGACTAGTGACCAAAAGAGAAAAGATCGAATAGTTGGGTGACCAAAAAAGAAAAAGTCAAATAATTGGGTGATCATTTTATAACTTTTCATAATTTGGTGGGCAAAAAAAATACTAATAATTGGATGAATACTAGTTTAGTTTACCCATAATAATATAATTATTTATTTATTTTATGTTTGTTTAATTCCATTTTGGTTCCAAATACAAGTCTTGCTTATCTTCGCCTTATTTTAGGGCCCTCCTATTTTTATTAAATTTTTAAATAGATAATTTGAATTTTTTTACATTATATTATCATATATTTAATTTTATTGGATATAAATTATATAATATATAAAAATATATATATTTGGTGACAAGCAAAGTAAAAATACAAGTCCGAGTAGCCTCAAGTATTAAACTATTACAAACGGACAATCTGAGTAATTAAAATATAGAATCAAACCAATACATCAAAAATAGTCTGAGAACTAATTCAATCCAGACAAAAGACAACAAACTAATTGAACTAAAATCCACCTATGGTAATCGCATATGAGGGGATTCAGAGACCTACATATAAAATTGTTCATGGTAGGTCTCAAACCTGGTTACTCAAGACCTAAGGCCTCTGGCTTTACCAATTGAGTCAAGGTCTCATTGACAATGAAAAAAATGTTTTTAAATAAATAGAAAACTAACTAACTCAAGCAAAGTCGAGCTTAGGCTTTGAATGCTAAAACCCTAACTTAACCTTTACTATAAATAGGTCTCATTTTTTTTTACACAAACTCATTTTTAAAGTCTATTATTTTTATTCAAACATTCTCTTATTTCAAGCGGATTTCAAATTTAAATAGATAGTCTATCCCTAGAATAAGTCTACTTAATTTTTTTAAGTTGTAATCTCTATTATAATAAAATACTTTAATTTAATGTTACGAATTAAGTGAGGTTAACTTAAAGAATCAATTTTTTATAAAATAATAACTAATACCATTAAAGTTATTTTAAATTCCAGTCCTTTAAAATTTTAAGTTCTTATACGTTACTTTGTTAAGAAAATGGTAAAATTATATTCTTAAAAATTTATAATATAAATATTTTAAGATAAAGCTTAAGTTGAGTGGTAAATTTATATAATAAATAAAATTCAAATCCAAAATTTCAAATTCATATTACCCACTTAGCATAACAATTCACTCGGTTAGGTTTGATGACGTATTGGCCTAAAATTTCCTTGTATATTTTTTAAACCGTTTTTGATAATAGACGAAGGTAAGGTTACAATTCGTTGATCACTGCAGTCGTGCTACTGTCGTGCTTATCTCGTCGTTGTATCCTGAGAGACAGTCGACCAACGTGTCTTAAGCACTAAAGAAGTGGCCGAATCTGTCTTAAAGAAACAGTGAAAACATGCCTCAACTACCAGTCCGTTTTTCCTGCCTACTTACGAGTATAATATTTCGATCCAATCTTTATTTCTATTTTTTAGGTTATATATATATATATATATTTCTGGTTCGATATTGTAATTTAAATAAATATTTTACATTACTAACATCATACCAACATAAATGCTTGTTTGAATTTAATCAGTTATCCCTCCTTGCACTTCGGGCTTTACCAAACTTCGTATGTTTCTACCTAGGAATGCACAACGTAATGTGTCCTATGTTAAATTGGCCAATAAAGATTAAGATGTTTGGGCATGTAGAGAACTGTTACTCATTGGAAAGGTACGTTTCTTTGTCCTTTCTTTACAAATAATTTCATTTAAAGCTTGAATAATTTCTTACCTTTCAACTAAATGCATTTAATTTTCATTTATTAAAATAAAAATTCATCACTAACTTCAAAGTTTATCCTATCTCCAGAACTTATTACTTTATAAATTAATCAACAAGCATTCTATATGGACACCCCAACTACATACACAGCTAGAAACACAAATATTGGTCTTTAAAACAAAAAGGGTTATTTTACCATCGATCCTTGTATATTTTTTTATTGTCAAGCTACCATTTTCTTTCTCTTTTGATTTGCAAAGACTTAAACCCAACAATTAAAAAGTTGGAGTAATTCACACACTTATGGTAATATAAAGAAGGGTAAAATTACACTAGTAAGTACCTAACTATTAGTAAATCTTTTTAGTTACCCAACTATGAAAAGTTACAAAATGTTAATCCTAATTATTCAATTTTATCCTTTTTGGTCACCAACAATCGGATTTTTGGGTGTTTTCATTTTTATATTAGCCTATTGGTGACCAAAAACGACAAGATTAAATAATTGAGTGACTATATTGTAATAACCAAAAAAATTTACTAATAATCAACTTAATTCATCTCATAAATTGAGACCACTTGTAGAAAACTCAATTTTGTAAACAAGAGAAACAGAAATACCCAAAAATTACTCACTATATAAAATTTAAAATATGCAATCAGTTGTTATACATTGGCAAAGTTTAAGTCTATTATTATAAATACTAGGTAATCATAATTGTGAGACTGAAATTCAAAGTTCCTAACATGTCAACCTTTGTAATGCTAGTGTTTAAATGTTAGAACAATTTTTTAGCTATTTGTTTGTTTTTTTCCTTCAATAATAGTAATCACTATAGCAAAATAGACTTTTAGCGGCGTTTTTAGTGGCGTTTTTAACTAAAACGCCGCAAATATTATACATTAGCGGCGTTAAACGCCGCAAAAAAATGAGCAATAGCGGCGTTTATTTCCAAAACACCGCTAAAAAGGATATATAGCGGTGTTTTTATATTAAAACGCCGCTAAAATCTGAGCATTAGTGGCGCTTCGGCAGAAACGCCACTAAAAATCTGATCTGTAGCAGCGCTTTTGTAGAGACGCCACTAAAAGTCTTATCTTTAGCGGCGCTTTTGTAAAAACGCCGCTAAAAGTCTTATCTTTAGCGGCGCTTTTGTAAAATCGCCGCTAAAAGACTTATCTTTGGCGGCGCTTTTGTAAAAACGCCGCCACAAGTCCGATCTTTAGCGGCGCCTCAGTAGAAACGCCGCAAAAAGTCTGACCTTTAGCGGCGCTTCCCTAAAAACTCCGCTAAAAGTCTGACCTTTAGCGGCGCTTGCCCAAAAACGCCGCTAAAAGTCTGATCTGTAGCGGCGCTTTAGTAAAAATGTTGCTAAAAGTCCGATCGTTAGCGGCACTTACTAAAAACGCCGCTAAAAGTCCGATCTGTAGTGGCGCTTCCCCAAAAACGCCGCTAAAAGTCTGATCTGTAACGGCGCTTCCCCAAAAACGCCGCTAAAAGTTCGATCTTTAGCGGCGCTTTTTTAAAAACGCCGGTAAAATCTATTAAAACTATTTGAGTTAAATAAAACATCGTCATTTTGGTTTAATATAAAAATTGAAAAAAAAAATCAACATTAGTGGCGTTTTGTTCAAAAACGCCAGTAAATGTATAGCAATGCAAAAAACTATTTTGATTTCTAAATAGAACGGCGCCATTTTGGTATCAATATAAAAATAAAATAGTGGCGTTTTGTCCAGAAACGCCGCAAATAGCTACTTTATTCTAGAATATAAACGGCGCCATTTTGGTATCAATATAAAAATTGGAAAAAAAACTCGGTATTAGTGTTTATAATTTAGTGGTTCAATTGTCTAATGTTTAGGGTTTATTAGTTTATAAGGTTATGAGTTTAGTGTTTACAATTCATGATTTAAGGTTTAAGGTTTATAGTCCATGATTTAAGGTTTAGGGGTTATTCGTTGGGGATTAGGGTTTAAAGGATACATTTTTAAGGTTTATGGGTTTAGGTGTTATGGGTTTAAGGGTTAAGAGGATAAAGCTTAGGGTTTAGAGTTTTAATGCTTGTGATTCTAAAGTTTAAGGTTTTAATATTTAGGGGTTAGTGTTTATGGTTTAGGATTTGAAGTTTAGGGTTTTAAGGTTCAGAGTTTAGTGATCTAGGGCCGATGGTCAAGGGTTTATGATTTAAGGGTTATCCGACTGTTTATTTATTTAAAATAACATTCAAGTCTTTAATTTATATATTAAATAATTTATTATATAATTGTAAAATAGATAATATGATTTTTAATATTAAAATTTTATCATTATATAGTTTGGGGTTTGGGGTTATATGCTAGAGATTAGGGTTTTAAAGTTTGAATTTGGGGTTATGTACTATGTGGTTTGTGGTTAATTAATTAAGTATTTAAATTTATATATTAAATTTTTTAAACCTTAATTTCTTTATATCATATTTTGAAATTTTTTGTATATAAATTTTCTTACATAAAAATTTTATAAAAAAATTATGTCATGTATCTAATTCTTTTAAATATTAGTCACAATTTCCAAAATTATTTATTTAAGATTGTAATAAAAGTACGATCAAGCACTCTTTCATTGATCTCTTCTTATAATTATTATTTAACTTCGTATTAACTAAAATGTAAGTTTTTTAATTATATATTTAAATTATTTAGAAAAAATTAATAACATATAGAAAAAATTTGAAACAAATTATAACATAGAAAAAACTATGTTAAAATGGAAAAAATTAAAATACTATGATTTAAAATAATTTTAAAGATTTATGGGTGTATGATTTAAAGATTTTAAATTTATATATATAATAATTTTAAAGCTTTAAGTTTTAAGTTTTAATGGTTTAGATTAATTAGGGTCAATAAGAAAAAATTTGGAACAAATTATAACATAGAAAAAAATATGTTAAAATGGAAAAAAATAAAATACTATGATTTAAAATAATTTTAAAAGATTTATGGGTGTATGATTTAAAGATTTTAAATTTATATATATAATAATTTTAAAGTTTTAAGTTTTAAGTTTTAATGGTTTAGATTAATTAGGGTTAATAATATTAAGTAATTGGAGTAATTAATAATAGTATAAAAATATAAAGATTAAAATACATTAAAATTTACCGGCGTTTTAAAAAAAAAGGCCACAAAATCATTCCACATATATTAAAACGGCGTCGTTTGAAACTTTGTTGTTTGAATTAGTGGCGTTTGTTGACTAAAACGCCACAAAAATATATCAAGACAATGAGGACGTCGTCGTTTAAATTAGTGGCGCTAGATAAAAAACGCCACGAAAAGTCCATATTTAGTGGCGTTTGTTTTAAAACGCCGCAAATAAGTTTACACATGAAGCTCCACGACGTCGTTCTGTCAACAATCAGTGGCACTTTTTTGAAACGCCACAAAACATAAACTCCTGTTGAGCAAGACGTCGTCGTTTTGCTGTCCACGGTTTTATCCCCCTTCACCCCCCGAAATCCCTAAGTGTTCAATTTCCCTTTCTGCTTCAACTTTTCCCCTTCATCCCCTTCATCCCCGTCGACCCTAAATTCCGTCGTCCCTAAACATTTCTGCTGAAGCTTCTTCCTAGGTTCTGTCGTCCTTTTTTTTCTGCTCAAATGTCCCAATATTCCGACATTCAACAAACAAAGACGGTATGGAATTTGTAAACAGAAACTTTTTTGATTTAGGGATTTTGTTTATTTATATAATTTTGTTTTTCATTTTGTTTAACTTCTTTATTTTTTTTATGCTGAGTATGAACTAGGTATAAAAAAAATTTGGTTGATTTGGTGGCCCGTAGGATCGTCTTCAGCAAATGAACGAGAATTTGGGTTGTCATTGGGTATTTTTTGTTATGATTATTTGCTTTATTATTTGGGTATTTTGTCATTTGGGTTGATTTGCTTCTTCGATGAAAATACTGAGATCGTGATTCTTGCATTTTGCATCGGATTCTGACCAAGTCCATATCGACTTCAAGTCTCTTTCCAAAGTACTACTATATATTCACTATTTAATTACTTACTTTGCCAAATTATGAGTTCCTCGTCGGATAATTAGTATTCTTTTGTTCCTCGTCTTTAAATTATGAGTTCTTTATATGCTTTCCGAATGAAAACTTAGCTCATTGTTCTTTCCACATCTATTCATTTTTTGTAGCTTATAAGCAAAACTTGATTTTGTCAATGTTTTAACATGGTGATATATGTTACTGTATTTGTAATTCAATCATTAGTCTGCAATGTTTATCAATGTTGGGAGTTGGTATACTTTCATACTGCTAGGGTAAGCCAGTGAAACTAGGCCGCTGCAGGTATTCTGTTGTTTGAAACTTTAGTTGGATGAATATATAGTCAGATTTTTAGTGTTAGAAATGTAATATATTTAATGTGGACTGTTTCCTCTTCTCTGGTTGTTGTTAAATTTTTGGTTGTTGTGATTTTTACTTTATTACCTGTTCAGCATATTTTAGTTGCACTGAGTTCAATTAAATATTATTGGTGTTTGGTTGTTGCTTTTTGCTTTTTTTCTATTTAGTTAGGTTTGCTTTCAGAAGCAAAAGGTGACTACTGCATTGAAATATAAAAGGAAATAATATCTTTAAAGATTTTAAAATTAAACATTTTAACATATTTTAAGAACAAAAGACAATGTTTCACTTTTGTATGAAATACTTCTGTTTAAACAATGTTAAGTTTTATCCATTTGCTCACTTTGATAAACATTAGCAGGAAATCCATGAGATGTATTTGATTGTTCTACGAAAATTGATTGAATTTGGTAATTATATTTTATGAAACTTGAAAATTAGTCTAAGTAGGTAATACAATTATACTTTCCTCCTAAATTAACATTACAATTTTTAGTTTAGAAAATTATAAGTAGCAAATTAGTTAGCAATCGGCATTCTAAATTTATGTGTTTATTAATAGTTGGACTATATATAGATTATATTGTAAAGGACATGAACACAATATACATATGTGTATGTATAATAAAAGTAATAGGTATTAAAAAAAAGTGATATAAAATAAGAATACTAATTTGAATATATGTGTAATACATATACATATATTTGTATAAAATTTCATATTAGTGTTTAATAATGTATGTGAATAGACTTTTGTTTTAATAAATTTCATACGTATTTGTTACAGATTTGTATTGAGAAAGGTATCTGTACTTTGCAAGTGAGTAGAATTGAAGAGGACTTAGTTCGACTACTGAATTGACTATTTTTCTTTCAGTCAAATAATGTGAGTATTAGTTTTTAGTAAATAGCATTATTAATCAATATCACTTGTTCATTCATATGTTGTTTGTATTTCAGGTACTGCTGCCTACTGCTCCTGCAACTATTGGATTTGATTTGTTGGTAATAACTTAACAGGTATATATGTTGTTGGATTGGATTTGTTGGTAATTCATATGCTGTTTATTATCCTGCTTGGTTGGTATATATGCTGTTTGTTATGTTGCTGTTTGTTATACTTTCAATTTTGGTAGTGATTAAGCTTCCGATATTTTATGAAAACAACATTGGTTTATAATTTGATACCAACATCTTAAATATTCGAATATGGTAAAATTAAATTTTTTTTTTTAGAAATCGGTTTTGTTTTAGTCAAACCCCCAACATAAAATTCTTAAAATGGTTTTTTCATTATTTAAATATATTTTCATATAAAAATCAAATTACTAATTTTTTATATTAATGTTTGATTTTAATATTTAATATTTTCAATGTTTTCCAAAATGGTAATAATATTTTGTTATCAATATAATAATAATATTGGTAATTATTTAAATACGTTTTATTATAAAAAATAAATTTTTTTTTAAAAGAAGTAATTTTAAAACTTTTTAAATTTAACATCACACCAAATTTCGATTAAAAAAAACATATAATAACATTTTCCAGCCTACCTCAAACGAAAAACTAAAACCAATTAATATTTAAAAAAAAAACTACAATGTAATGCATGCCATATATGTTCACACATCAACTGATTCTCGATTTGAAATTTTAATTTAACTTACATAATACATGATACATAACTTACATAAAATTATTTAACTTACATAATACATAACTTACATAGCTTTCATCAAATTATTTAACTTACATAATACATAACTTACATAACTTACATATTCAATAACTTATATAATACTTGTATAGATAAAAAAAAAAGATTCAAAGTATATAGGTTGGAAACCTGACGGGTTGCCTTATATCTCACTGTTAGATATAATGGATCCTCCCTAGGTGTAACAATGCCACGTATGATGAATCTTAAAGAATACATAATACATAATACATAACTTGCATAAAATTATTTAACTTACATAATACATAACTTACATAGCTTTCATCAAATTATTTAACTTACATAATACATAACTTATATAACTTACATATTACATAACTTATATAATACTTGTATAGATAAAAAAAAAAGATTCAAAGTATATAGGTTTGAAACTTGTGGGTTGCCTTATATCTCATCATTAGATATAATGGATCCTCCTAGGTGTAACAATGCCACGTATGATGAATCTTAAAGAATACATAATACATAATACATAACTTGCATAAAATTATTTAACTTACATAATACATAACTTACATAGCTTTCATCAAATTATTTAACTTACATAATACATAACTTACATAACTTACATATTACATAACTTATATAATACTTGTATAGATAAAAAAAAAAAGATTCAAAGTATATAGGCTGGAAACTTGACGGGTTGCCTTATATCTCACTGGAAGATATAACGGATCCTCCCCAGGTGTAACAATGCCACGTATGATGAATCTTAAAGAATACATAACTTAATTAATACTTGTATAGATAAAACTAAAAAAGATTCAAAGTATATAGGCTGGAAACCTGACGGGTTGCCTTATATCTCACTGGAAGATATAACGGATCCTCCCCAGGTGTAATTATGCCCAGTATGATGAATCTTAAAGAATACATAACTTACAATGCCATGTATGATGAATCTTAAAGAAATTTTTGTTTTAAAAATCAAATTCTTGTCAATTAATAATTTAGTCGTGTAAATTATTGTCAACTTTAGACTTCAACAACAACGAAATGGATAGGAGTTGGATGAAATTGTCAAGGGTAAGCAACGGTTATCGAAATGGAGTAGAAACTTTTCTGAATTTCGCATTTCAAAATGCAAGCCAAGAGAATATGATTCTTTGCCCGTGTGAGAAGTGTTGCAATACCAATTGGCATTACCGTGAAGTTGTCTACAAACATCTAGTTGTTGATGGCTTTGTTCGGGGGTACAAAAAATGGATTTTTCATGGAGAGTGTACATCTAGTGGAGCATCATCATCGATGAATCTAGGTTATCCTCATAGTGCTTACAATCAGAATGTTAGAGATTATAACATGGAAGGCATGTTGCGGGATGCTTTTAATATGCATGCGATGATGGTTTGGTCATTTCCACACGACATGGGTGCAACCAGATGATTATAGTTTTGGTGGAAATACTTTTACCGAAGGGGGAAGAAGCGCACATGATGAGCGACCAAATGAAGAAGCGCAAGTTCTCTGATTACTTGGTGAAATGAATGAAGAAGCGTATGAGGATCAAAATTTTCCAAGCTTGTCTTTTCGTATTCGTCTTTTTCACTTGAAATGTTTGGGAGGATGGACTGAAACTCGTTGACAATCTTTGTTAGAGTTTCGCAAGAAATGTTCCCGTTTGCAAAAATCCCTAAATCATCCAAAGACATGAAGAAACTGATAAAGGATTTGGGTCTTGGCTACAACAAAATTCATAGTTGTCGAAATGATTGCATGATGTATTGGGGCGACCGGATAAACCAAGAGTGCTGTCATGTCTACGGTGAATCTCGTTGGATTAAAAGAAATGCAGAGGATGGTAATGAGGACGAACAGGATACACAGTCAAGGAAGCAGCCGGTTAAGATTTTGCGGTATTTCCCGCTAATACCAAGGCTTCAAAGGCTTTTCATGTCGTCGAAGACAGCCGAGTCAATGGCGTGGCACCATTATGGACGAACCGATGATGGATTGTTAAGGCACCCCGCAGATTCTTTAGCTTGGAAATCATTTGACTCAAAATTTCCAAGCTTTGCACGCGATCCTCGTAGTGTCGAGCTTGGGCTAGCATCGATGGATTTAACCCTTACAAACTCATGAGCACGGCAGATAGTACTTGACCGGTGGTGCTTGTTCCTTACAATTTACCTCCATGGGTTTACATGAAACAGTCATCTTTTATCTTATCTATGATTATACTTGGAGAGAAAGGGCCCGGGAATGATATTGACATATATTTGCAGCCACTTGTTGAAGAGTTAAAACAACTATGGGTTGGTGTTGAGACATACGATGCAATGAGAAAAGAGAACTTTAACTTACGTGCAGCTTTGATGTGGACTATTAATGACTTCCCGGCTTATGCTAATTTATCTGGTTG
The DNA here is from genome assembly GCA_025503065.1 of Gossypium bickii. Taxonomy (NCBI): domain Eukaryota; kingdom Viridiplantae; phylum Streptophyta; class Magnoliopsida; order Malvales; family Malvaceae; genus Gossypium; species Gossypium bickii. Next base: position 91,537,912 of record CP106711.1, read on the forward strand.
GAGTACTAGGGGATGTTATGCTTGTCCTTGTTGTGCTGCGCAGACATGTTCGAAATGGTTATATAATGGGAAGAAATTCTCTTACATGGGGCATCATCGGTGGTTACTAGAAAATCATAGATTTAGATATCAGAGTGCTCAGTTTGACGGTACTGAAGAGTTCAAAGAAGCTTCATCGCAGACCAGTGGATCCAAAATATTATTCATGTTGAAAGATATAAATTTTATTTATGGGAAAATGAATCAACCGGCCAAGCCGCAAAGAAATAGAAGATCAAGGGATGAATCTGATGATGAATCTGACGAAGAGGATGATCCTAATGAGGCGGAGTTGTGGAAAAAAAGAAGTATTTTTTTTGAGTTGTCTTATTGGGAGCATCAGATATTATGCCATAATCTTGATGTCATGCACATTGAGAAAAATGTCTGCGAGAACATCATTGGGACTATTTTGAATGTCGATGGAAAATCAAAAGACAATCTTCAAAGACGACTTGATTTAGTCCACATGGGAATTCGGCGTGAGCTTCATCCACAAGCACTTCCGAATATGAAATATCGGTTATCGCCTGCTATTTATTCAATGTCGAAAACGGAAAAAGAATACGGTGTTGAAGGATATAAAGGTCCCGGATGCGTATGCATCAAATATATCTTGATGTGTTAGTCTTAAAGATCAAAGACTATATGGCTTAAAATCGCATGACTATCACATCTTGATGCAAGACTTACTGCCAGTTGCTATGCGGTGTTGTATGTCAAAAAAGGTGACGTCTTGTGTAATTGAACTGTCCAACATAATGAAAGGCATTTGTGGCAAAGTTTTGGACGTTCAAGAACTTGAGACACTACAAGATCGAGCCGCACTGACTTTATGCAATCTGGAGAAGATCTTCTCGCCTTCCTTCTTCACAATTATGGTGCACTTATTAATTCATCTCCCGCGTGAAGCGATACTTGGTGGACCCATGTTCTATCGATGGATGTATCCCATTGAAAGGTCTTAATTTATTTGCAAATTATTCCTTCATTCACCTAAATGCCTTTAGTTCCAACTTTTGATAATGTTCTATTCCGTGTTTAGGTTCCTCTCCAAATTGAAGTCTTATTGTTGCAATAAACGTTATCCGGAAGGATCAATTGCCGAAGGCTACTTGGCGTAAGAATGTATGACTTTTCTGTTCAAGGTATTTGGAAGATGTTGAAACAAGAATGAAGCAGACCAAGTAGAAATCTTTGGGCTCATGAGATCATAACTTGGTGGAACTTATTTATTTCAAAGTTTCGGAGAACCGATCGGCAAAGTCGAAATTGTAGAATTAGACGACAGATCATGGGTCCAAGCACATCGATACGTTCTTTTCCATCACGATTCAATGGAACCATTACGGAAGTAAGTTCTAGAATTTGATAAATACTCATCACTTATAATTTCTTTGTCTTCTAACAAAGTAACCATTTTTTAACATAGTGAGTACAAACAAGTATTGAGAGCTCGTTCACGGTCCCGAAGGTTACATCGACGAGAAATTAATAAAATGTTCACAGAATCATTTCATGAATGGTTAAGCCAAACGATATGCAATTGAAGTTTTCATTGACAAGTAATAATGTTTTCGCACAACATTTATAATTACTCGATTTACTTTTGATTCAATAGGTTTGGAGTCGAAATGAAGTAAATGATGAAGTTAAATGGCTTTCACAAGGTCCAAACCGAATAGTGAAAAGATATAGTGCATTCCTCATCAACGGATACAGATTTCATACAAGGTATCGCGAGAGGTTGAAGAGAACCCAAAATTGTGGAATTGTTGTTAATTCTTCAATTACAAGTTATTCTAGTGCTAGAGACAGTAATCCTGTCGAGGGGAATCTGGAGTATTACGGACTTATTACTGACATCATTGAGTTGGATTATTACGGCAAATGGAAAGTTGTCTTGTTTCGAGGTGAATGGGCTGATGTGAATACGGCTCGCGGAATTAAAAAAGATCAATATGTGTTTTCTTCTCAAGTGAAACAAGTTTTTTACTCAGAAGATCCAATTGATGAGGGTTGGTATATTGTACTTCGAAATACTCCTAGAGACTTGTTCGACATGGGCAGTGGAAGTAGAGATGACATCGTCGAAATATCAGAAACTTTGCCTTTTGTAGAACAAAACTTAAATGAAAATATCCCTAGTACTAGTGCACAATTTCAATGGGTTCGTCAGGATGTGGACGAAGATATTTACGAATTATGATGTAGTAAGATTTTACTATTTCTTTATTTATATGTAATATTATAATTTTAATCATGGTCATTTTATGTAATTTGAATATTTTATATGTACCATTATTGTTGTTATTTGTTACTAATATTTCAACTATTTTATGTGTATTGCAGGGAAAATGAGTAGAAGAATAATGCGAGATTTAAATATTGTACATGATACTATAAATTTCGGAGAAGGCAATAGTGAACAGCAAACAATAGTTGGATCCTCTAATGTGCCTGACATAGATGATGAGCCTACAGAATTACAAAGTAAAATTAAATTATTTTACATGCATGTTGACTTTTTTTATTGATTTATTTTTCAATTTTAATATAACAATAATTTATCATTGGTCAGCTGAGAATGGTGGAACGCGCAGAGGTCGCGGACGTACGCTGCTTAAAGGTTTATACGAATTAAATTCCGGCGACCGTGTAAAAGTAAGGAGAAACTGTCATGGCCAGCCTATTGGCCCTGAAGCTCGAGTTCTAGCAGGCTATTTGGGCATTATTGCACGAAATGCAAATATGTTGCCCATCAATTACGAGTCATGGCATCACATGCCTGACACAAACAAAAATCAAGCTCTGGAGAACATTAAGGTAACAAAACATGAATATAATTTATAATACTTTGGTTGAAGTTCCATTTATATTTACTTTTTAAATTTATGTTTTTTTAGGAGAGGTTTAATTTGGAGGTCGCCGATGACTATATAAAAAAGAGATTGGGAAAAAAATGGAGAGACAACAAAAGCATATTGAAAAAAGAATATTTTAAGAAAGAAATAAGCCTCGAGGATAAATCATGAAATGTCCCTAAGGAATGTTGAGGTATCAATGGGAAGATGCGGTTAGATTCGGAACTCAAAGAAAGGAGAGGTATTACCTAGTTCTAAACTCTTATAAATTTTTCGGTGTATAGTATTTACTATATACGTAACAATAATATCGTTATGTAGGACCGTGAGAGTGTTGGAACAAGCAGCAGGCAGAAACAAAAATTCACGCACACGGTAGGATCGAGAAGTTTTGCTTCTGTAGCTGAGGCCGAGGTATTATAATTTATTAACTGTCAAATATTAATGACTTTATACTATTAAATTATATTTGTAATACAACACTGTAGGAACTCTCCACCGGTCAAAAAGTTGGACGCGTTCAGCTTTTTGACATTACGCATAAGAAGAAGGATGGGTCTCCAATGACACCCGAAGCTGGAGAGATTATGGTATATTTACTTAATAAAATTTGATTTATTAAAAATGGATTTATAATGTTTACTTATAATAGTTTAATTCTTCGTTAGTAGTTTTAAATTAATAATGTTAAGTTATGATGCATTCCTTTTTGTATATTTCGTTTCTAACTTTTTGATTAATTTATTAGAAGAAACTAAAGGAGAAGAAGACACATTATGAAGCGGCTGCTTCTAGTGATAGTTCTGTTCATCTTGAGGATGTCGATAACAGAATTTTTACCGATGTTTTGGGTCCTGAAAGGTACGACTGCTTCGACTGATAGTTCTGTTAATCTTGAGTATATTTATAACAAAATTATCACTAATGTTTTGGGTGTTGAAAGGTACGGTCGGGTTCGACTTCAAGGATCTGGTGTTACTCCGACCCAATATTTTGGATCCGACTCCCAACAATATATGCCTTCCGGGAGTCAATCTCATGCTGAAGTTTAGAGGCTAAAAGACCAGATAGCTCAGATGCAAGCTAGCACGGTTGAGCAAATTTCTCAACTTAGAGCCGAGACAGCAGCGAGGGAGGCAGAGCAAATTTCTCTACTTAAAGCGGAAGCAGCAGCAAGGGAGGCAGAGCAGAACAGGAAGTATGAAGAACTTCAGCTACAGCTTCAGGCTATGATGAAGATGTTGCAGCAGTCGCAGACGCCACCATCTTAGACATTTATGTTTCTTATTGTAAGATGATTTTAACATTGTTACATTTAACATTTTTGTAAGAATATTTTGTACGATATCATATATCTTTTATTTATTTTAAAATATCATTTAGAATTAATGTAGTTGGTGCAATTTTTATGCTACATTTGTTATTTGGGTTGAAATTATATACTATATTGGTTGGTTTTAGTGCAGGAGGGGTATGATATTGGACAAATTGAATATTTTAAATCTGTACAAGTTAGCGGCGTTTGTGGGCAAAAGCGCCGCTAAAAGTCAAACATGTAGCGGCGTTTGTGATACAAGCGCAGCTAAAAAGTCATTGTTTTTCACGGTGTTTTCAAAAAAAGCGCCGCTAAAAGCCGCCACCTTTAGCGGCGTTTGTGTTAGGAGCGCCGCTAAAAGTCATGTTTTTAGCGGCGTTTGCAAAAAAAGCGCCGCTAAAAGTCGCCACTTTTAGCGGCATTTGTGTTAGGAGCACCGCTAAAAGTCATGTTTTTAGCGGCGTTTGCAAAAAAAGCGCCGCTAAAAGTTGCCACCTTTAGTGGCGTTTGTGTTAGGAGCGCCGCTAAAAGTCATGTTTTTAGCGGCGTTTGCAAAAAAAGCGCTGCTAAAAGTCGCCACCTTTAGCGGCGTTTGTGTTAAAAGCGCCGCTAGAAGTCATGTTTTTAGCGGCGTTTTTAGGAAAGGCGCCGCTAAAAGTCATGGTTTGTAGAAAACGACGCTAAATTTTGCGGCGCCACTTCTAGCGGCGTTTTTTGTGGCGTTTTTCAAAGCGCCGCAAGCTCTATTAGTGGCGCTTAAAAACGCCGCTAAAGGCCTAAAAAAACGCCGCTAAAAGTCTGTTTTGCTGTAGTGTATAAACAACAAAATCAAACATTGAAAAGTGCAGAATTAATTAATTTATTGGTTCTTTTATTGGCTCATGTTTGTGTTAAACCTTCTATTCCTTTGCAATTCAAAAGCCAGTCAAATATATCATTATTCTTTTGTTGTTGACTTCTCAAATAATCCCTCAATTGGAACACATCCACTTACTACTGATGACATTGCAACGCGATTGACTTGTTTTCCCATATTAAAGTTCTTCAACTAACTTAATCCCTCAATTATTCAGCACTTGTTCCGTTCCATTTCTTCCAAAGATTTTCCAATTGGTTGGTTGCAATTTTAAGGAGTTGTCTCCTTACGAAGGTGATGTTGGTGACAATGTTGCACCCAATAATTAACGAGCTAAAATTGGAAGGTGTTGATAAGATGACACATCTATGGAACCAAGGCTCTCCCACCATCACATTTCTGCAAATCTTGAAACTCTTCACCTTTTCGAATGTGGCCGCTTAATTAATATATCATGTGCTTTTTCATCTTTCCGAACTCTTACAACTTTGGAGGTTTGGTACTGCAAAGAGATGGTAGAGCTGATTACATCTTCGAAAGCCCAATGTTTGGAGCAGCTTGTTACACTGAAGATAGGAGGATATGAAATGGTGAGAGAAGTAATTGCAACCGATATAGCAACATATCATGAGACTAATTTCAAGGAGTTGTAATGTTTGGAGCTTTATGATGTACAAAACCTCAAAAGCTTTTGTTCAGGGAATTACACTTGGAAGTTCCCAGCATTGGATGACGTAGCAGTGATTGACTGTCCCGCAATGGAGAATTTTTGCCACGGAGCGTTAAGCACCCCAAAACTGCATGAAGTAAAGTTAAGATTAATCGGTTTTAGGGCTGGTGACCTCAATGCCACCGTGGAGCAGTTATACAAACAATAGGTACCGATTGAGAAATTCATTTAAATATATATTTTTCAATTGTAGCCTTGTAGGCTTCTTGTTAATCCATCTGATTTTGAATTTATAAGCAAAAGTCTCATCTTGTGATATGTGCCTCATCATTATTACAAAATGTTGAACTGTCTGCAGAAAAGCATGAAGATAGGCTTTAATTGCACGAAGCTGGACTAACTGGACAAAAACGATGGTTATGCAAGTGAGACACAGTGGCGATCATGTTCTATAAATAATTGCAGCTCAAAATGAAAAGCCAGATGGTGGGATATTATTAATCATGTGTGCAAATACTGAAGGATTTGTGAGATTTGATTGTTTTAGCTTTGAGGGTATATAGTTTCTGCATTCTTTGTATTTTCAGACAATTTGATCCTGTGCTTCTCTCTATCTGGGTTTTCTTTTTTCTGTCATTCTGTTTGGAATCCAAGATATGTCAATGCATATAATATATTAACCTACTTTATCTTCCATTATCGACTCAAGTGGCATTTACTTTACAGAATTGTATTAACGTAAAAATACTCACAGGGTATAAGTATAGAACAAGCTAACAGCTCTGAACAAGAGAATCTTAAGTATTTATCCTGAATTTCTGATTTCTATTAGCTTTAAGGGTATTGGAAGTTGGAAAAATGGATTGATATAGGCTTCCCCATTGTGTCAAGGCTGATACTTCTTAGGCTTTCAGCTCTACCATTCGACGCATTGAAAACCATGAAGCCGATTGCCGAGGTTCTCGTAGACTATCGTGACCCCTTGGACATGAGGAATCGAAATGGTCCACGACATGATATGAAAGCAACTCAGATTAGCCCCTTTCTTCCACAACGTCTGGATTCAGATTCGGATTTGTATATAGCTCCAGTGTGAGGCCTGTGTCTAATAACCAATGTTTTGTTTGCTTTTTTAGCCCAATTGCCAAATGATTCCAAAACCAAAACAAGCTCAAAGAGTAATTCAAATTAGATAGACTTTCCTTGAGTAATTCAAATTAGATAGACTTTCCTTTCTCTAACATAAGCCATCAAAATATAAATAGTTATTGATCAAGCAATACTTTCTGTCTCAAATAAGCAGGCAATCAATATGGATTATGATCCAATTAGAGGTAACTAAAATTTTCCAGTTCTTTTTGCATACTTTAAAGAAGGAAAAGGAAAAGGTGTGTGTCAAATCCCAACTTTTGTAGGATCTTTAGCTGAACATTTGTAGAAAAAGGTGGATATTCTCTCTGACTAGTACTACTGTCAACACTAGATATTGAAACTTGCTTGTGACATAGATACAGGTTTTTACAGTGTGGTTAACTTTGATTACATGATGTTGAACTTTTCAATTGCTTGAATGCAACATATAACGATATTTTAAAGCGCCGGAAAGTCAGGCTCGCCGAAAACTTCTTACCTGCACTTAATAGTTGTTATAGATGTTGATAAAAGTAAATTATTTTTTTTAGTACATGTTATTTTTCTTCTGTACCCATGTTAGAGAAATGATATATCAAGATTTCAAAACTCATGATCACTTCAACGTCGTTGAATGTATCCAAGTAAGTTTTACATCATTTACTAATTTCACTTTTAAACTATATTTTAATTTTTATATTTATGTTTAAAGTTTATTTTACTAATAATACTTAAATAACTGCAATTACAAACAATATGAAGGGTAAATTACCAAAAAATATCATTTTTTTCAAAATTTACCGAAAATGACATTTTTTTCAATTATTTACCGGAATGGGTCATTTTTTCCGAAAGCGTGTCCACGTCAGCGCGATTTCAGGGGATGCAGCAGGAAAATGCGTCCCTGAGGGAGCATCCTTGAGGATGCGCTTTGCTGATGTGGCAAAAACGATCCCTCAAGGACGCATTTTGCCCTTCCCCAATGGCCATATTTTTTTGACCGTTGGGCCTCCAACAGTAAAAAAAAAAAAAAACTATAAAATCCCCCCTTTTATTTTTTTCACACAAAGGTTCTTACTCAATTTTCTCTCAATTTTCTCTCAAATTCCTCTCAAATTTCTCTCAAATTCCTCTCAAATTCCACAAAAGTCCTTTAATTTTTACAAAAAAGCCCTGTTTAAAAGTTTTTTGAATTAGTTTTTTTTAAATTTAAAAATATTCAATGGTATTAGCAATGGCCGGAGAATTAATTCGTCTTGAAAATAAACACATCTCCGTCGATCAAATGACAATGGTAAGTTATAATTTTAATATTTCAATACTATTTAATATTTTTTAGGTTTATGCAATTTTAGTTAATTTTTATTTTATAATTTTTTAAACAGTCTGTAGATCGGGTGTTGCAATGCTATATTCGCAATATGCCTGATCCGCCATTGCCGTTGATCGAGAATTACCTGCGGGAAGCGGGTTTTGGCACGTGACCACTATAGGCCGGGGTGCAAGTTGGACCCGAAGCTAATCAGTGTGTTGATAGAGAGGTGGAGACCTGAGACGCACACTTTCCATCTTCCATGCGGAGAGTGTACTATCACTCTGGAAGACGTGCAGTTGCAATTGGGATTGTCGGTAGATGGGTACGTAGTCACCGAGTCCGCAACTTCTGGTGATTGGGGAGCCGTATGCTACGAGCTTTTGGGTGCTATTCTGGATAACATTAACGGAGGTCGGATCGAGGTGGGCTGGTTACGAGACACATTCTCAGAGTCGGATAATGATTCGACTGAATTAGAAAGAATACAGTATGCTCGGGCATACATCCTTGAGATGATTGGAGGCTATCTGATGCCGGACTTGTCACGAAACCTCGTACATCTAAGATGGCTACTGAAACTCATTGATTTTAGAGAAGTCGGTGAATTGAGTTGGGAGTTTGCCGTGCTAGAAAAATTGTATAGGGAGATGTGCAGGGCGACGCGACAGAATAAAGCCAAAATCAGAGGTTGCCTATCACTACTGCAATCATGGGTACAGTTTCGCTTTCCATTTTTACGTCTTCGAGTAGACCACCCATATACATTCTCACTCATAACGAGGTAAATTTAATATTAGACTTTACAATTATTACATAGATTTAAAATATAATTGTATGCTAAAAATTTATTTAATTAGGTGGAACCATTCGACGAGTTATGTTGGAATACCTACCTCGCTTGAAGATATACGGCTTCTATTAGACCAACGGTCAGAAGCATAAGTAAGTATTAAATAAAATATATTTTCGTAATAAAATAGTGGTTTCGTATTTAGTATTTAGTATTATGTATATAATTAATATTTTTATCATGTTAATATAGTTTCAATGGACACCATATGAGGATTCGTCAATCCGGGCAATAATTTCGGATGAGTTATTTTAAAATCTGAACATTTGGCATGTGAAGGTCCTATTGGTCAACTATGCCACCATGGAGATGCACCAGTCAGATCGGGTTCTGCGTCAATTTGGATTCCGACAACTGATTCCCGTGGCACCTGAGGTGCTCGATGATGAGCACAAAGTCAACTTACGACAGTTGCATACGGATTGGCGAAGATTTTTGTCAGCATATTTCGAATTGTGGGAAAACTGGTATGATTATATACCTACTCGGGAACCGATCATCGTTCCTGAGTTAGCGTGCGTGCCGGAATACATGCCATGGTTTAGGATCCATGGCAAGCCGTATTTATTGTCAGAAGAGGAGAGACGACGACAACTTCGTGTACAAAGAGAACGATGGGGCCCTTTAAATCCAAGGAGAAGGGATGATGGGACGGGCCCATTAACAGCACCGACACAATCACCAGGCCCATCAACAGCGCCCACACAGTCACCGGGCCCAACACTTCAGCCGACGACACCCACATCACAGCTTTTTCCGGTTATGCCAGGTGCGTATCCTAGCCCTTATATGTATTCTAACCCTTATATGTTTCCTTTTCCCAGTCCTATGGCAGGTTGGAATACATGGCCTGGTTCGAGTCCTTTCCCGACTACTCGAGTGGACCGCCGATCTATAGGCCGCCGTCGCATGAGGGATCGCACGAGGCGCCATCGGGGAGCTCTTCTTTTTACCAATCTCCGATGCCTTTTGGATTCAAACACCTCCACCATGGGTGATGCAAACACATCCACAGTCATTATTTTATCAAGGAGGGTCATCCTCCCAACACCCACCACCAGACCCCCTGCCAGAGGAACCAGAATCCCCCTCGGAGCAACCACAATCCCCGCCGGAAGCTGGAATAAGGAGGAATCTAGCGCGTAACCGTCAACCACCCCCATGTGACACTGATTCCGACTGGCACGAACATTGATTTTTTTAAGATATTTGTATAAACTTTTTTATATTATTTCATTTAATAAAATAAAAAGTTGTTTTTAATATTTTAATTGTAATTTACTTTTATATTTTTAATAAAATAAAATTTATTTTTTATATATTAATTGTAATTTATTTTGTATATTTTTAATAAAATCAATTTATTTTGAATAAGGCAAAAATATTGCTAATATTTTTATATTTTTAATACATTTCCATAAAATTTTTTATATTGTTACATTTAATAAAATAAAATTTGTTTTTAATATTTCAATTGTAATTTAATTTTTATATTTTTAATAAAATAAAAGTTGCTTTTTATTTTTTATTTTAATTTATTTTTTATATTTTATAAAATAAAAGTTATTTTTTATTTTTTATTGTAATTTAATTCTTATATTTTTAATAAAATAAAAGTTGTTTTTTATTTTTTTATTTTAATTTATTTTTTATATTTTTATAAAATAAAAGTTGTTTTTAATTTTTTTATTGTAATTTAATTTCATATTTTTAATAAAATAAAAGTTATTTTTTATTTTTTTATTGTGATTTAATTTTTTATTTTTAATAAAATAAAAGTTGTTTTTAATATCCTACTTGTAATTTAATTTTTTTATTTTTAATAAAATCAATTTTTTTCATAAGGCAATATGTTTAAATTTTTTTATATATTTAATATATTTCTACAAACTTTTTTATATTTTTACATTTAATAAAATAAAAGTTGATTTTAATTTTTTAATTGTAATTTAATTTTTATATTTTTAATAAAATAAAAGTTGTTTTTAATATTCTAATTGTATTGGTTCAAGTAAGAACTAAATCGGAAATGTGAGAAAAGTTTTGTGGCTCAATAGTAAATATTCAAAATTTGAGGGGTTAAAATGTATATATGAAAAAACTTGAAGGGCCAATGGTGTAAATATTTTAAGGGTGGAAGGATCTAGAAACTAAGAAGAAATGGATGAATTAGGACTAAATTGAATAAGTGAAAAAGTATGAGGGGTTAGTTTGTAATTTTGAAAAAATAGGTGTTGATCCAATGTAGGAATTTTGAAAGATCGTAAGGGGCAAAATAGTCATTTAGCAAGAAAGATAATTTTGAAAAATAATGATTATGGTGATATTTTAGATTAATTGAATAACTTTTTTTTTTGTTTTGCAACTTAGTACTTCTACAAAAGTTCACCATTTTCATCAAGAAATTAAAAGAAATTTCATAGCCACTAAGGGATAAAAATGATAAGGAGACTATCAATTATTCCGATTTGGACATGAGCGAGATGTATTGCCTGGGTTCCTACACCATTTGCATAACTTCCGTTGGTTGGCTGTTTCTTGGATATCCATATTGTTGCGTATTCTAGTTGAGCAAGGTCGACCCTTTGGTTTGCGACACAGTTCTCTATCCGGTAACAGCTTAAACGGAGCAAGCGATACAGACGGCTACTTATATTCATCTGGGACTGGTGGGAATATGTGTCTCCACACATTGTACATGTATTCTATTTTGTACACTTCGTCGACATAGCTCATGGGATCCAGACGGAGATTCTGACAAGCTGCAATTACATGAGTGCATGGATAACGAAGTGCGTCAAATATCCCACAGTCACAGGTCCTATTTCTTAAATGTACACGATATTGCCCGCCAACAATACCTTGGTTCGATCTGTCAAACTCCGTCACACGAAACCATAGGTTGTCGCGATCGTGACATGCTGTGTGCATGATGTTGGCCTGTGCCTTCGCCTTGTTAATTTCTCGCAATACCTTCGCGCACCATACATGGCCTCCATGCATTTGGCCTTTATAACTCGCTGCTCGCTTCGAAAATAGTACCGTTAAACGAAAATATGTCTCTCGCACAACCGATGTTATCGGCAAATGACGCGTTCCTTTTAGAATAGAATTTATGCATTCAGCCAGGTTTGAGGTCATATGACCATATCATAAGCCGCCATCGTATGCTTGTGTCCACTGTTCGAAAGGTATGTTGCATAGGTATTTTGCGCCTTCTTCGTTAATTAAGCACAAAATCGCCAACATCTCGTGAAAACGGTCCTTATTGATCTAATACCCTGCCAATATAAGTTGATAGCGACTATTACATACCACTCTTCAATTAAGAATGAATTGAATATTACAAACGAAATTATATTAATAGATATTACATACCCATGTTGGTCACTTGCCATCGTTCATTTGTAGATCGATGTTGCCCGTGGTAGTTTGACGCAACATGCCTTAGGCAATATCGATGGTGTGTGCGATGCCATAGGCTTCCCTGTCGCTCTACTACGACTAGTATTCCGGGGCCCCGATCCGATATAACGCATATATCAGGTTGGGGACAGACATGCCTCCTTAACCTAGATAGAAAGAAATCTCAGTCATCAGCTGACTCCCCCGGTGTTATTGCAAACGCAAATGGAAGGATTCTCCCACTGCCATCCTGTGCCACAACTAGCAATAGCCGATGCGTATATCTACCATACATAAAGGTACTGTCAATTTGTACCAATGGCTTGCAGTATAGAAATGCGTCTCGGCATTGCTTAAATATCTAGAACAGACGCTTGAACACTTGGCATCCACGGAGCAATCTATCGTTGTAGTACGTAGGTACCATTGCAAGGTCTGTTATGCTGCCTGGGACATATCTCTCCAGCACTTGACACCATTGCCACACTTCATTATATGAAGCGTCCCACCGACCATGCAACTTTTCCAACGCCTTCCGCTTAGCTATCCAAGTCTTGCGGTAAGAAGGCGTGTACCTTAATTGGCTACGAATATTGACAATTAATACCAGCACTGAAGTCTTGTGATCCGCCTTCATCGTCGGTATTATCAATCTAGCCAACATATCTGGATCCATCTTGGGATGATCTTGTGAAACACCTGTCAACGAAGTACGTTAAATAATGCAACATTACGTAATATCAGTATTACTCAAAAACCCTAAACACCTAGTGATACTGTACCGGTAAGACATGTATGTGGACCTTTGTACTTTTTAATCTCCCACAAGCCTGTCTTTGTCCTCAACGAGGCCATGATTTTCCATGAACATGTACCGTCTTGCACTGCACACTTTTCCTCATACTTATCGAGTTTGGATTTAACGATGTTGTACTTAACCACATTCTTGATGCTATATTGTTTCAATGCACCAAGAAAACTATCCTTGTTGGAAAAATCTTTACCAACTTCTAATTCATCCGAATCCAACGACGAACTTGTATGATCACGCTTTCTGTGTGGTAGTTCAAGAAACTCTAACGCATCGTCTGGAGATAGATCGACATTATGCATGTTGGCTGGAGGCGAGTACCCCCTAAATCGCAGATCTTCTTCTTCTTCATTTGAACTCCCTTCAACATCTTCAGGTATGGTTGGAACAGGCTCTGACTCAGAAAATAATGCAACTTCTGCACCATCGGGGCTGGTCTCTTGAGGTGGATCCACATCGGACTCATCATCCGACCCACTATCATCTGTAACGAACGAGGTCCCCTCGCCGGTGGATGTCGTAGGGAGTACACTATCCCTCCTTAAACAACTTTCGTAACATCCCTAATCATATGTGGATTGCCAACCGCTAGAAGTTGATGATGTTCCCCAATACATATTTCTAGCATCGAACGTCGACCCACCGATATGCATGTCCCATCCACCAACCGAGTGTCGTGTAAAGATTGTGTTTTTCATACTACCACCAAACACATGCGCTTTCGTATTTTGCCTCCCACTAACAGAGTGTCGGCTTGGGGTCGTGTATTCCCCTCGAACAGCAGTAGATGTTAAAGTCGAAGGAATATCACTTGGCGATGAAAATTGTACATATACCTCAAGATAGGGTGATTCAATGGCAAGATGAGTCTCCACCATTGCCTCCAAGCTTCGAGGACCTTTGATGTCAAATGAGTCATATCTCACGGGATTAATCGAAGCACAAAATCTATACTTAATAGACTGAACTTTCATTGGCCTTGTTCTGAAGATTTTACGCCTAATTCTTTTGCGAAGTTCTGTCAAATCTATGTTCTGGTTAAAAACCAGTCGCGCTGTGTTATCCGATAAAAAAACAACACCGTTTTCGGTGTCACGAACCTCACCATCATAGTAAATAACAGCACTAATACGTTCACTCATGTTCAATTCTATTATACTTTTGCCTCAATTTCTATTATGCAACCTGAGAATGAAATTTGGCTCATTTATAGTCTAAGGACAAATAGGAACTACTGTAGCAAAAGAGCGTCAACGTGGGAGCTTTTTTCAGTACTCTTGCTGACAGTGCATCCTGCTTGAAGCGTTTTGGTCACTATTTGTTCAGAAATGTCTTCTCAAAATTATCTTTTCAGAAACTACTGTAGCAAAAGAGCGTCCACGTGGGAGCTTTTTTCAGTACTCTTGCTGATAGTGCATCCTGCTTGAAGCGTTTTGGTCACTATTTGTTCAGAAAATTCTTCTCAAAATTATTTTACCAGATACTACTGTAAATTTTTTTTTATATTGCTGATATATTTTTTCCAAAACCCTAAACCTAAAATTATTTTAATTAATTAACCCTAAACTCTAGTTCATTAATTTTCCCCTAAAACCCTAATCTCTAAACCTTAAGACCCTAAAAACCATAAAAAACCTTAAACCCTAGCCCTAAAACCTTAAAACCCTTAACCCTAAAAATAGCTAAAAACCTTAACGGAAGCGGGCAAAACGCGTCCCTGAGGGAAAGTTTTTGCCACATAAGCAAAGCATGCCCTCAAGGATGCGATTTTTGCTGATGTGACAGAAAACGCTCCCTCAAAGACGTGTTTTCCTGTTGCATCCCCTGAAATCGCGCTGACGTGGACGCGCTTTCGGGGAAAATGACCCATTCCGATAAATAATTGGAAAAAATGTCCTTTCCGTAAATTTTGAAAAAAAAAAGGCATTATTTGGTAATTTACCCCAATATGAACCCTATTATTTTATTCGACATCATAATTTTTTTTAGATAAAAATAGAAATTATGGTGTAATTTTCTAAATATTTATTATTAAAAATATTACTTTTTTTATTATTAATATTTTAATAGTTCAACCATTGAGTTTACTACTTTTTATACCAAATTTTAGAAAAGTTTTTAATTTGTGTTATATAAACCTATTCCACCACTTGTTTCCCTTTATCTCATCAGTAATCTCAAGCCACTATTTCCAGCACATTTTTCCCTCTGATTTAAAAGGTGGCAACTACAAAATATTTCTTTTTCATTTGTATATTTTATTAAAAAGTTCTGTAATAATTGTAGTTAATCAATTAGGGTAACATCATATTCCAAAAAGTAAATGTTGTCATTTCAAATAATTTTCGACTAATAAAATATACCAATAGAATATGTGCGGATTAAGAGAAAATGTCCATTTTTTTAATATTTATGGGATTAGGTTGTTTTTTTTAATATTTAGGAGATTAAGTTGATTATTGAAAACGCGCTGAGTTGAACACATTTTTAGTATACTTTGTAGGAAAATAAAAGAATGCGTTGAGTTGAATGCATTTTTAGCGTAAATTGCAGGAAAATGCTTTCAACTGTACGTGTTTTCCCCAACGGCTACCCCACAATGGACGAATTCCAACAGTTGCTTCCCCCACCCCCCAACGGTAAATCTTTTTCAATTCTCTCTTAATTATCTCTCAATTCACTCTCAATTCTCTCAATTTTTATTAAAATTGTCTTAAGATTTTTTTATTTAAATCTATATTACGAAATTTAATCTTTTTTAATTATTAATGATTAATTCTCTTTGGATGTCAAACATATTTAGCCTTCCAAATGCAAATGGTAAGAAAATATTTATATTATTTTTAATCTAATTTAATTTCATTATTACAGGTCGGGTTACCAATGACATGTCAATTAAAAATGCGTCCAACTAGGCGTGCTTTCAGTCCACTTTACTCAAAATGCGCCTTGCTGAGAGCGTTTTCACTCTCCTATTGTCAACCCCCTGAAAAGTTTTCCTCACTCGGAAATCCTTCAGATAATACTTTTGTGGGCAATGCTTCTAAGGAAAAAGGTTTGCATACTGTACGCGAGAATCCTTCAATTATCCCAGGATTTCCGAATAATATTTTCAAGGCACGCGAGTAGCTTTTGCATATTTACTCGTTCCCATTTTCAACCCCCTTTCACAATGTCTACCTCAAACACGAACACAATTAAGAATTCAATTGATTAATCAATTAATTGTACAATCCAATCGAATATGATTTTAATTAGAGCATGTGTACATAAAAGTAAAGTTAAAATATTGATACATAGACTGAATTATTTGGTCCTATTTTAATTTTACAATTTTATTATAATGCTTAATTCAAATAGTTAATATTGTTGATTACTTTGATAAAAAAAATTAAGTGAATTTTTAAACAAAATACTATTCTAACAATTTCTTTTTGCATGTTGTGTTGGAATATTTTTTTTAAAAAGAATTCCTCATTAGATATCAAAATTAAAAATAAATTTACGTCGATTGGAATTTTTTTGTTACATGATCACCTTATATTTAATAGAAAAAAAATTAAATATCATTCTAGCAAATTTAATAAAAAATTATTAGTGTTAAAAATTGGAATTGAATTGGTAAATTCAAAAACTTGAGGGTTTTAACACCCAAACACAAACATCATTAAAATGACCTAAACCCTAAACCTTTATCCCATAAACTCTAATGTATCTCTTAAAAACCTTAAAAACCACTAAACTGGTTTAGGAGAGAGAATAAAAAAACACATCCAGCTAGAAGCATTTTCTTGCAATTTACATTGAAAATGCGTCCAACTCAACGCGTTTTTAAAAATCGATCTAATCTTATAAATATTCAATAAAGCGACCTAATCTAATAAAAATTAAAAAAAAGAAGGCATTTATCTAATAAATATTAAAAAAAAGGCATTTTCTCTTAATTCACCCATAGAATAAGACTATTTGAAACTTTCTAGAAGAAAGGAAAAAGCATGCCTTGAGATGAGAGAAAAAGAAAAGAGCTAAGTGGTATTAATTTTATCTTACCACTATACCACGAACAACATTTTATTCCCCTTTTAAAGTAGCACAGTTTTTTTTATAGAAATAAGGAAGTATCGAAAACAAATTGATTATGAAAATTGTATATTTTCTATCGTGAATATTAGCGTCGCTTGTTTTGTTAAAAAAATATTTTTTTATTAATTTTTTTTATTAATGTCACCTGACATAGTGGTGGCACAAGTATATATTCTTTAAAAATACTTGTATTTTTAGTTGAAATATTCGTATTTTTAGTTATATACATGGTGATTAAAAAATACAAATTGTTTTTATGGGTGTCGCCGGACACATTGGCGGCACTGATTTAATTTTTTTTAAAAATCGCTTACACACAAAAAAAAAAACTGAATAGAAACAAGGGTCGCTGACATCAGATGGTGCTACCAATGTTTCGAGTGGCACTGGTTTGAAAAATAAAAATTCTAACCATTTAAATGGGTGCTGCAATGCTGTCAGCTAACACCAACTCCCTATATATCCCCGCCAAAAAACGATTTCCACCTATTTAATAGAAAAAAGAAAAATAAGAAAACACTCCATTTGTTTCATTTCAATCATTATCATCTCTATACAAAGATTGCACTACTATCACACTCCAACTAGATCTTTCATAGCCTTCGAGCCAATGTCATCGATTCAATCTAATATTTTGAACAATGACAACACTACTTTGGCTACCAATTATTCTATTATTCACACCTTAGAGACTTTGGTGAATTACATGAAGTTATCAGTGAAAGAAGATTAATTTTCTTATGTTTGGGAGTGAACCAAACTGCACTTCATTTGATGGTAGCTCTACCCACATCAGTTTTGGCAAAGAGATCAAGCAAGAAGATGAGTAATTTTAGGTTTTGATGCCTCTAATGGGTATGAAGATAATGATTAAAATGTTAACCAAGGAACTGAGAAGCCAAGTAGATACAATTTAAACAATCTCACCCATTTTAGCTAACATGACAGCAAACATAAATCTATATATATTCATATTTGCTACCTCATAAAAAATATATGCTAGAAGTAACATTAGCACACGTATCCATTGCATCAAGTTTCATGGTTATAGCCCTATCGAACAACACAAGAACTAGATTAACCATAACCTGATGGTTCACTACAATTAAGCTACTAGAATAACCATGCTAGAGCATAGAAATCTTGCTCCAGAATCTTTTAGTACCTAAGAAAAATTTAACATGATTTGAATACATTCATATTTGACACTCACTCCCAAGTAAAAAAAAAAAAAATATTAATTTTAATTTGCTTTGATAAAAGTTTTATACTTTCTATTGCATTTTAGTCTTTATTGAAAAAATAAGTAAATTGGTTCATGTACGATAGATAAGTGAGCAAAACAGTTCATCGGTTAAAATTTGATATTTATATATAAGGTATAATAACAAATGTAGCCCTCAACCTTTACACATTTATTTAATTTAGCCCCTACTCTTTTATTAGAAGTAAACTAGGAATTTTTTAAACTAATAAGACTAAAGGGTTAAAAAGGAATAAGACTAAAGGGTTAAAAAGGCCTTACTAACAAACTAAAAAAAAACAAAAAATTTAATTAAGTCCTTCTAAGATTTTAAAAATATTTAAAAATTTTAAAAATTTTTAAAAATTTTAAAAATATTTAAAAAATTTTAAAAAACATTAAAAAATTATAAAATTTTTATTACAAATTAGCAATAACAACCCAAGAAAGAGTAGAGGTCAAGATTTTTTACAATATTATAATTATTAGATTTTAATGGGTCACTCAAGTTTTAAATCTTTAATGGCAATCGATTGTACACGCCAAATCATATTTATACTTATTTTGATTACTTAATTTTTAAGTCGTTTTTATTTTGAACATTATATTTATTTTTAAGTGATTTGATAAAAAATATAAATTAAAAATTAAAAAATAAAAAATTAAATAAAAATGGTTGTATACCATAATAATTTAGGAAGCTGAATGTCTTCCACTATGCAAGTCAAAGTCATGGGTGAATTGTGGTAGTTAAAATAATGGAGTTTCCTCATCAAATTTTGGCTTTAAGATATTTACACATTCCTCTACTGCCTACTTATTACCCACATCTCTTTTCTCCTCTATTCCTTTTCTGATCTTAGTACGTTTAGTCCCCCTTTTATTTTCCTGATTCACAAAATCAACAACCATTTCCAATACTTCACTCTTTGTCTTCTCTGCAACTTCGTTGATTTCTGATGATACAATATCTTACCATATTTTACTCTGCATTAGCTTGGAGTTTGTAACTACAATTTCCTTCTTTCCTTTTTACTTGAATCTGCTCCCCTCTCTTATTCCTTCCCTTTCGCTTTTTGCTTTTGAACACCCCATTCTAAAAAAAAAAGACCGTGGAAATTATTACGGGCGTCGCTAGCAACCTTGTTGACAGTGTTTTCAGCAACATGTTCCAAAAAATTAGAAGTAATTTTAGCTAAGTTTGCCGCTATAGAAGAATGGTTTCGGGTTTTGAGAAGAAAGTCGAGACGTTGAAAGACAGAAGAGACGGAGTGCTGCTAGATGTTGATGCTGCTGAAAAGAATGGCAAGAATATATACCCCAAAGTCAACAGTTGGCTGGCGAAAGCTGACAAAATGATCGATTCAGAGTTGAAGGAAGTGAAGGGTCTTGAAGACGAAGCAAATAACAAATGTTTCTTCGGCTTGTGCCCTAATTTCAAGGCTCGCTACCAGCTTAGCAAGAAAGCAGAAGAAGATGTCAATGTCGTTGATGAACTCCTGCAGTAAGGCGGGTTTGATAAAGTATCATATCGGGATGTCCTGCTGCCCATAGTGGTTCTACCTCCAAAAGATTTTGAGGACTTTGGTTCAAGAAAGCTGATATTTAACAAAATCATGGAGGCGGTGAAAGATCATAATGTCAACATAATAGGAGTGCATGAAATGCTTGGTGTAGATACTCTTCTAATCAAATTCTAATTAATGATGGGCTAATTAGAATTTGATTAGAACTAATATGCCAATGTTATATATATTAGGGTTATGGTCACTAAATTATACACAAGAAATATCTTTTGAGAGAGCAAATATTCTTTAAATTTCTTGTGTGCTAATTTGGAAGATCAAATCCCAAAAATCAGGTAAAACTACAAGGAATTCATGGATTCAGGTACGCTTCCGCATTTAGTTTTGTTCTTGATTTATTCTTGATGATTTGACATGATAGATCCTGGTTTATTAATTTTTATTTTAGATTTATTTTACAAATCTAACATTGGCAAGACTACGCTTGTGAAAGAAGTTGTAAGACAAGTCAAAGAAGAGAAGTTATTTGAATCGGTCGTAATGGCTGTTGTGACTCATACTCCTGACGTTCAGAAAATTCAAGATTAGATTACAGATATGTTGGGATTGAAATTTAAGGAGCAAAGTGTGACTGGAAGAGCAAGTCGGTTGTGCCAAAGGTTGAACGAAGAGAAGAATATTCTTGTTGTTTTAGATGACATTTGGGCAAAATTAGACCTGATGGAAGTGGGGATTCCTTTGGGAGATGAGGATCACAGATGCACCCACTACAGCAAAACAGACTTTTAGCGGCATTTTTTAGGCCTTTAGCGGCGTTTATAAGCGCTACTAATAGTCTAAAAGCGCCGCAAAAAACGCCGCTAAATCAAACACCGCAAACTTTAGCGGCATTTATGAGAAAAAAAGGCCGCTAAAGGTCATGACTTTTAGCGGCGCTTTCCCCACAAGTGCCGCTAAAAGTCATGACTTTTAGCAACGCTTTTCCCAACACTTTCAGCGGCGCTTCTATTAAAAACCCCGCTAAAGGTCATGGCTTTTGGCGGCACTTCTATTACAAACCCCGCTAAAGGTCATGGCTTTTAGTGGCGCTTTTGCAACAAACGCTGCTAAATGTCATTGTTTTTAGAGGCGCTTCTCCCAAAACGCCGCTAAATGTCATGACTTTTAGCGGCGCTTCTCCCACAAACGCCGCTAAAGGTAATGACTTTTAGCGGTGCTTTTCTCACGAACGCCGCTAATTTGTACAGATTTGCAATGTACAATTTGTCTAATATCATACCCCTCCGGCACTAAAACCAACCAATAACAGCAAATATAACATATAATTCCAACCCAAAACAGCAAATGTAGCATAAAAATCACATCAAATGCATTAATTCTAAATGATATTTGAAATTCAATAAAAGATATATGAATAAATTAATAAATGAATTATAACTGAAAATATTCTTACAATAATGTTAAATGTAACAATGTTAAAAATCATCTTACAACAAGAAAATAAATGTCTAAGATGGCCTCTGATTTCTTTGGAACATCTCCATCATAGTCCAAGTCAGAGTTGGAGTTTTTCATACTTTTTGTTCTGCTCTGCCTCCCTCTCTGCTGCCTCGGCTCTAAGTTGAGAAATTTGCTCAACCGTGCTCGTTTCATCTGAGCTATTTGGTCTTTTAGCCTCTGAACTTTAGCACAAGATTGACTCCCGGAAGATATGTATTGCTGGGAGCCGGATCCAAAATATTGGGTCGGGGTAACACCAGATCCTTGAAATCGAACCCGACCATACCTTTCAGGACCCAAAACATCAGTAATAATTTTGTTATCAATATCCTTAAGATTAACAGAACTATCAGTCGAAGCAGCCGCTTCATACTCCGCCTTTTTCTCCTTTAGTTTATCCTAATAAATCAAAGAAAGAGTTAGAAACGAAATATATAATAAGAAGGAATGCAACATAACTTAACATTATAACTTTAAAACTACAAATGGTGAATTAAACTATTATAATTAAACATTATAAATATTTATAATAAATCAAATTTTATTAAGTAAATATACCATAATTTCTGCAGCTTTGGATGTCATCGGAGATCCATCCTTCTTCCTATGCGTAATGTCAAAAAGCTAAAAGCGTCTAACTTTTTGACCAGACGAGACTTCCTACATTGTAGCAGTAAAAATATAATTTAATAGTATAAAGTCATTAATATTTGACAGAATTAATAAATTATAATACCTCGGCCTCAGCTACACAAGCAAAACTTACGGACTCGCAGGTAATGCGTGAATTTTTGTTTACAATCACGCTTGTCCCAACTCATTGTGGTCCTACATAATGAAATTTGTATTACTATATAGTAAATACGTATTTGACATAACCGAAAAAATTATAAGACTTTAGAAGTACGTAATACCTCTCCTTTCTTTGAATTCCAGAATCTAACTTGATCTTTCCATTGGTACCTCAACATTCCCGGCGGGACATTTCTTAATTTTTCGTCGAGGCTTATGTCTTTCTTAAAATATTGTTTTTTCAACGTGCTTTTATGGTCTCTCCATTTTTTACCCAATGTCTTCTTGATATAGTCATCGGAGACCTTTAAAGCAAATCTCTCCTGAAAAAACATTAGTTTAAAAATGTAAATATAAATGAAAGTTAAACCAAAGTATTATAAATTACATTCACACTTTGTTACCTTAATATTATCGAGAGCTTGATTTTTGTTGGCATAATGGGCAACATATTGACATTTCGTGCTATAATGCCCAAATAGCTTGTTAACAGTCGAGCTTCAAATCCAACAAGCTAGCCATGACTGTTTCTCCTTACTTTGACACGCTCGATAGGATTTAGGTCGTATAAATCTTTAAGAAGTGTACGTCCCCGACCTCTTCGCGTCCCACCACCTTCAGCTGAAAAATGATATATTATTATATTAAAATTGAAAAATGAATCAATAATAAAATTCAACATGCATGTAAAATAAACTTAACATTACTTTGAAATTCTGCAGGCTCGTCATCTATGTTCGGCACACTAGAAGATCCAACAACTGTTTGCTATTCACTATTTGCTTCTTCTGAATTTGGAGTATTGTGGACAATACTTAACTCTCGTAATCGTCTTCTAGGCATTTTTCCTACAATACACATAAAATAGTGCAAAATTTTAGTAACAAATAACAACAATAGTAGTACATTTAAAATAGTTAAATTATATAACATGACCAATATTAAAATTATAATATTACATATAAATAAAAAATCATAAAATCTTACTACATCATATTTCGTAAATATCTTCGTCCACATCCTAACGAACCCATTGAAATTGTTGACTAGTACTAGAGATATGTTCATTTAAGTTTTGTTCTGGAAAAGGCAAAGTTTCTGATCTTTCGACTATACCATCTCTACTTCTATTGCCCATGTCAAACAAGGCTCTAGGGGTGTTCCGGAGTACAATGTACCAACCCTCATCAGTTGGATCTTTTGAGTAAAAAACTTGTTTCACTTGATAAGAAAATACATACGGCTCATCCATCAATTGTTCTCCATTGTGAATCAATCGAGATAAATTCACCATTGTAAAACCATATTGATTATTTTTAATTCCGCGAGCTGTATTCACATCAACTCAATCTCCTCGAAATAAGACAACTTTCCATCTGTCATAATAATCCAACTCAATTATGTCAGTAAGAAGTCCGTAATACTCCACATTCCCCTCTACAGGATTATTGTCCCTAGCACTAGCATAACTTGTAATTGAAGAATTAACAACAATTCCACAATTTTGGGTTCTCCTCAATCTCTCGCGAGACTTTGTATGAAATCTGAATCCATTGATGAGGAAGGCACTATATCTTTTCACTATTCTTTTTGGACCTTGTGAAAGCCATTTAACTTCGTCATTTACTTCATTCTGACTCCAAACCTATTGAATCGAAAGTAAATTGAGTAATTATAAATGTTATGAGAAAACATTATTACTTATCAATGAAAACTTCAATTGCATACCTTTTGGCTTAACCATTCATAAAATGATTCTGTAAACAACTTATTAATTTCTCGTTGTTGTAATCTTCGGGACCATGAACGAGCTCTCAATATTTGTTTGTACTCACTATGTTTAAAAATGGTTCCATTGAATCGTGATGAAAAAGAACATATCGATGTGCTTGGACCCACGATCTGTCATCTAATTCTGTAATTTTGACTTTGTCGATTGGTTCTCTGAAACTTTGAAATAAATAAGTTTCGGCCAAGTTATGATCTGTGAGCCCAACATTTCTATTTGGTCTGTTCATTCTTGTTTCAACATCTTCCAAATACCTTTAACAGAAAGTCATACATTCCTCTGCCAAGTTGCCTTTGGCAATTGATCCTTCGGATAACGTTTATTGCGGCAGTAAGACTTCAATTTGGATAGGAACCTAAACATGGTATAGAACATTATCAAAAGTTACAACTAAAGGCATTTAGGTGAATGAAGGAATAATTTACAAATAAATTAAGACCTTTCTATGGGATACATCCATTGATAGAAAATGGGTCCACCAAGTATTGCTTCACGAGGGAGATGAATTAACAAGTGCACCATAATTGTGAAGAAGGAAGGCGGGAAGATCTTCTCCAGATTGTATAAAGTCAATGCGGGTCAATCTTGTAGTGTCTCAAGTTCTTGAACATCCAAAACTTTTCCACAAATGCCTTTCATTATATTGGACAGTTCAATTACACAAGACGTTACCTTTTTCGACATACAACACGGTATAGCAATTGACAGTGAGTCTTGCATCAAGATGTGATAGTCATGCGATTTTAAGCCATATAGTCTTCGATCTTTAAGACTTACATATCGAGATATATTTGATGCATACACATTCGGGGCCTTTATATCCTTCAACACCATACAGAACACTTCTTTCTCCGTCTTCGACATTGAAAAAATAGCAGGCGGCAACTGATATTTCATATTCAGAAGTGCTTGGGGATGAAGCTCGTGCCGAATTCCCATGTGGACTAAATCAAGTCGACTCTAAAGATTGTCTTTCAATTTTCCATCGACATTCAAAATAGTCCCAATGATGTTCTCGCAGACATTTTTCTCAATGTGCATGACATCAAGATTATGTCGTAAAATCTGATGCTCCCAATAAGGCAACTCCAAAAAAAATACTTCTTTTTTTTCACAAGTCTGCCTCATTAGGATCATCCTCTTCATCAGATTCATCATCAGATTCATCCCTTGATCTTCTATTTCTTTACATGTTGGGTGATTGATTCATCTTCCCATAAATGAAATTCATATCTTTCAACATGAACAATATTTCAGATCCACCGGTCTGCGAAGGAGCTTCTCTAAACTCTTCAGTACCGTCAAACTGAGTACTCTGAAATCTAAATCTATGATTTTCTAGTAACCACCGATGATGCCCCATGTAAGAGAACTTCTTCCCATTATATAACCATTGCGAACATGTTTGCGCAGCACAACAAGGACAAGCATAACGTCCCTTGGTACTCCAACCAGATAAATTGGCATAGGCCGGGAAGTCATTAATAGTCCACATCAAAGCCACCCGTAAATTGAAGTTCTCCTTTCTCAGTACATCGTATGTCTCAACACCAGCCCATAATTGTTTTAACTCTTCATTTTATTTTACAAATTTTAAAATTTAGGTCTAATTATTATTATTATTATTTGTTAAATTAAAGTTAATCACAAACGTAATTTTTACATTTTTAAATTTAACAACAATAAATTTAACAAAAAAATGTATAATAATTAAATTTAAATTTTTAAAAATATAAAAAATTTATAACATATTTTAACAATTAACTTTTATATTTTATTTATGTTGTGACAGACCAATTTTGACCCTAATCGGAACGGTGGTTTCGGGACCACGAATCTGAGCCCGATAAATATTTTTTTTTATATTATATCTTGTGTCTATTATAGGTGAATTTATGTATGTGAAAGTTTCGTAGAAGATTTTAACCGTTTGAGTGTTTAAATAGCTAAAGGGATTAATTTGCTAAGAGGACCAATGTAGTGAGCATGAAATAAAAAGGGCTAAGTGACTTGTCTATTAAACATGGGGATTTGCATGTCAAATTCCCCATATTTAATATGGTGGACGGTAAGCATGCAATAAATAACCTATTGTCTTAAAAATATTATATTTAAAGCATTTTTATATTACAAGCATGCTAATATATGTACTAGTTTAATAAACAAAAGAAAAAGGAATTTAATTTCTCTTCCCTCAATCATCTTCCTCACCGATTTTTATCTTCAAAATGAAGAAGAAAACTTCATTCTCTCCATTCGGCCATTGCATGTGCTAGGCAAGGTAAGAGTGAACTTTGACTTAATAATCTATCTTTGAATGGGTTGATTTCTTTGATCATTTTTTTGAAAACTAGTAGAAGTTGATGATATTAGGCATGATGAAGTTCGGCCATGGGTAATGAATTATGATTTGGTTTGTTAATAAACTTGGATAATATGAGAAGAAGAAGCTTGAACTTGTAAGACAAATGGTTTTAAATTTAAGCATGGGGATGCCCTTATATTCGGCCGAATGTGAGACCACCATTCATGAATCCTTTTTCTCTTGTTTTGATGTTCGGTTATACATATATAGTGAAATTAAACATGGATGAATGGTTATACCTACATGTAGTCATTGGGTGATTAAGTATGAAGAGTAAATTACTTAAATTAAATAGTGGAAGGGTTAAAATGATAGAAAGGAGAATCATAGAGAATCGTAGGGACCTAGTGGCCATTCGGCCATTGAGAAGAAATCTCAAATTGTTGCAATTTGTATTATGGTAAGAAATGGATTAAATTGAATAGGTCGAATACTAAAATTTTTGTGTGAATATTGTTTTAAATGAGATGAATAAATGAAAAAGGAAATTCGGCTCTTAGTCTTATAATTAAACTATGTGCATTTTTTTTTTTTGGAATGGAGAAATTAGATAGAATGAATATGAACAAAACTCATTTGACATTTCATAGATCGTGATCAAAAAAGAGAAAGAACTAGATCGAGGAAAGGCTAAGGTGATGAGAATAGTGAAAAATTTCGAATCCATCGACAACCGAGGTAAGTCCCTAAATTAAACTATATTAAATGAATTTTTATGAATTTATTATATGACAATGTGTGATAAATTTTGGTATATAAATAAGCCATAGCCGAATGTATACATGTGTATTAGATAAATCATGTCGTCTGATAGCGTACTATGAATAAGTGCCTCAATGCGATTCGTGAAAATTGTATGAAGACGTAAAGATTTTAAATACTTAAGGTAAATAAGTTTAGTTGAAGTGAATATGTAATACTATGCAAAAGGTGTGTGAAATGATTGACCACGAGTGAATGATATCGGGCTTTGAGCCTAGCGGGCCTAGTGCTTAGGTGATTTATTCGAGACTCTCGAGCCCAGTGGGCCTCGTCTGGGGTGTTATTTATCGGGCTTTAACGCCTAGCAGGCTTGTTGCCGGTGTAACACCCCAAAAACGGGGCTATTTGGAATTTCATTATTTCTATTATGTAAGAACTATTGTGGTATTATCTATGGAATAATAGAGCTTAATTTAAGGCTTTGAGTTGGCTCGGTTTAATAGAAAATTTCGGTTTTTAACTTAAAAAGGTAGGGAGCCTTAGCAGAAGGGTGTTAAAAGAATAAGTGGGGATAATTTGACACTAAATAGGCCTTGGAAAAGTGGCAAAAGGGAGGCCACTTAAGTACTTGGAGTTGACGCCACAATGCACAAGGAGAGCTTGTGTTCGAGTCGTGAAGTTTCTCTTTTGCTCATTAATGGGACTGGCACAAGGAGGAATTTTTCCTCAATTTAAACTCTTTTTAATTATGAGGATATTGTTAAGATTTAAATAGATTATTAAATAGATATTATGAGATTTTTTAATTATAGTGATAATAAGGGATATTATTAATTGGATTATTAAGGGATTATTGATTTATTATTTAGGATTAATTCAAATTATTTGAATTAATTAAACAAGTGGCCAAGAATAATTTAAGGAGATTAAATGGATTTTGAACTCCTTGGTTAATAGGAGTGGACGGCAAGTCAAGGGGGGGTGCCGAATGCTTATAAATACCCCAACCCACCACCTTGTTGTTCTTTTCCATCTTTGCTTAGCCGAAAAAAAAAAAAAACTAACCCTATTTCCTCCTAATTTTTCTCTTCTCAAAACCCTTAGCCGAAATTCTTGTCATCTCTTCCAACATTTTTCTCTCTTCAGCCGAATCATCTATTCCCTTTTACCTCTCTTTCTCTTCTTTTTCACTAAAAATCCAGCCTTGTTTGATAATAAAATCAACCATAGCCGAATCCCATCCCTGTTTTTTTTTGCCGAAACTCTATATCCTCTTCAGTACTTCCTCTTTGGCCGAATATTGAACAAGAAAAGGGAGGCGTTCTTTAGCCAATTTTTGGAGGGTAAGTATGTTAAGTCGAATGATTATGATCTCTCTTTTGTCGAAACTTGAATCTTTGTTTTGCGCAATGATACTAATCGCATGAATAAATCAAAGCGGCATAGGGCTTTTGGAATAGGAAGTAAGCAGACAAGCCATCAACGTGAAGCAATCGGTTTTGGGGTAAGGTGGTAAGGATCTACCTTTTATTCATATTCGATTAAAAGCCAAAGGCTATTAAGCGTAGTGACTAACCAACTATGTGGTAAAGCGTCATCGTGTGCTAGTGCCGTGGTTAATAAGCGAAGCAAGGGTAAGATCTCGGGTTCACAAGGAACCCTCTCTAATAAGTTAATTAGGCCGAATAGGCCATAAGACTAATCCTTGGATTTGGCCGAATATAGGACAATTGGATCTGTGGTGACCAACGCTTTCTTTCGGGATTTAGGACTACCATCGATATCAGGTGTGTACATACACACCATTTAACTTATTAGATTATGTTAAGTAATGTGATTGCTAACGTGATGTATGTAGCAATGGCTTGAATACCATAACGGTATACGGGGTAACCAGGTAAGTACTGTGCATATGATTTGCTATTTTATGCTTTTGGGAAGCATGTTGTGATAATACATATGATAAATCTATATGTGACTATTGACCATGTGGGTTGATTGAGTGGAGGGGGCAGTGTATTCGTGCCGACGGGCACCAGTGTTTTGGTAACACACTGTGACTACGGTCACCAGAGGTTTGGCACCTCCAGAGGTTTGGTACCTCATAGCGACTTGTCCCGTGGTTAACACCCACCGTGGGTTGGCCCCACTTGAGATATGGGATAAATCGCGGTGATTTGGTATCACACGATGGGTTGGCCCCATCACCCGATTTGTGTCTCACGGACACGGTGCTTTGGTAGCACATCGTGACTATATGTCACCAGTGGTTTGGCACCACCAGTGGTTTGGTACCACAACGGGGTAGACAGTGGCGTATGGCTGGCTAGGTTGGGACACATGACGACTTGCATAATTAATTTGTTATATGTTGTGTATGAACATGTTTAAACCGGGGGAAGGGTTACATACTGAGTCTTGGTGACTCACCTTCTCCTTACATTTTTCAGGTAACGAGTAGATAGTGGATGTGGAGCCGGGTTGACTCGAGGTGGCCATGCAGTGGATTTAAATTTTAATGGACTTTGAAATTCAATTCATTTATTATTGGATTGTGGATTTTAATTTTATTTCGGATGTAATAAGGCCTCCTAGTATTTTTTTTTCTTCTTTATGCTTGAATAATTGCTTCAACTATCTCTTTATGAAATGAGTTATAAAGGTTTTCTAGGCTAAGTTTGAGAACGTTTTTACCAAGCCATCGGGCACACTTATAATTTTATATTAACTCGACTTAACCTAATTTTCAAAAATTAAAAATCTAAGTACGGTTTGGCAAGCCCACTAAAATGAAGACAATTTTAAAACTTAAGTTGGTTTTCAAAAAGGCTTTTCAAGAATATTTTTCCTGTAACGAACCGGATTCGGCCATAGTGTTTGGGCCGGGTTTGGGTTGTTACAAAATTGGTATCAGAGCCCAGTTCAAAGCTCGGCTGTGGGGGCCCAAGGCCCAAAAATGCTTTAGTAGGCCTTATGAAATGATTTTTGATTTTGAACAGCATGGCCCGAGTCTCCGGCACCGATCCGCCTAGGTAAGTACTTCTGAACCTCTTGGTGAATTATATTCTGTAGAAGGGTAGGAAGTATGGAACGTAGAATAGACTTATAGGATTTGACCCTAGGACTAGATTACTCAAACACACAACAACGCATAAGACATTAAAGAACTAAACCAATCTATGACTTAGCCAGTGAGCTAGGGTGTGGTAACCCCTGTACGCATGTCGAGGATTGGATCCAGGAAGAGCTCGGTATTTAAGTTAGTCAGTGTGACTCACCTCCTCTTCGCGGTATCCTACAGTGCGTAGCCGGTTCACCCTAACTCGGAGGGCTCGGTGGTGTGGCAACCTGCATGCGCATGTCTAGAAAGGTTCGGTGAGAGCTTGGTATTTAAGCGGTCCGCGTGACCCACCTCCTCTTCACTCGAATCTGCACAGTGCGTAGCCTTAGTTCACCCACGATCAAGATGGCTCTGGTCATAGGCTAAACCTAATGTCTAAAACCAGAAAGGGAACTAGCCATGTTTTCAAAAAGAACGAAACAACAACAACCCTAATGTTTCAAAATTTTTACAATGACTCTTTTTAAATCTGAGGACATCATTTTTACAATGTTTCTTCGAAAAACTCAAATTTGTGGAAAATTACAAAAATACCCTTAGGGGTAAAATTACTAAAACGCCCCTGACTCATAAAATATCAGTTCAATGGTTTTGCTCAAAAATTTCAACTACTTTACAAATATCCAATAACTTAGCTTTGAAAAATCAACACTGAAATATTTTGGTTTTAGAAAAATTACAGCATACTCAATTTGTGAAAATTACCGAAATGACCCTGATCTTTGGAAAACTTTACCAACATCACTATTTGGAAAGGAAAACTTTCAAAAAGGACCCTCAAAGTTTTACAACTATCGAAAATATCCCTGATTTATCAAAATGACAAAATTGCCCCTGATTGACAAAATTACCAAAATACCCCTGGTTTCAAAACGATTACAATTTTACAAATTTTCATAAATATCCTCCAGTTTTGGGAATTTCAAAATGACCTACTTTACTAAAGTTTTAAAATTTCTTTTATTTACGAAAATACCCAGGTAGAAAAATGAAAAAATACCACAGGTTAGAAATGGGCAGAAATGTCCGAAGAGTGAATAGGTATGGAAAGCATTAAGGAATGGATGCATGAACTCTTTGTGTGAACTAGGATAGAAGACTGAAACCTTGTTTGCTCGAAAGAATCCCTAATTAAATTCTATTCATAAAATTTCTTTGTGAATAAGAAAGTGAAACAAATGCTAACACATAAAATTCTCTTAATCAGATTAAAGCGCGATAGATAGAATGAGTTCTAGAGGATGTGGACGTCGTGGACGCCTGGTGGTAGGGGTAGGATGACGGTGTGCGAACCCGTCAGTCAGTCAAGGTTCGGAAAACGAGGTACCACCGCCACTACCACCTCCTACTTTCAGGGCTGAGGAGCAGGACCAAACCGGTGGTGAGGCTGTGTCGCAAGCTGTTTTGCAAGTTTTGGAGATGGTGGCTGGGGCTGGTGGGAATTTGGGAGCTCGGAAGTCTGTTCCCGAGCGAATTCGGTCTAACGGGGCCGAGGTATTCCGTGGTGTCTCGGGAGTGGCACCAGTCTTGCATGAGAATATTGGTGGAATCTACGGAAAGGGTCATGGATGATCTCGACCGACCGAGGAGGAGAAGGCTGAAAGGGCGGTGTCGCTTCTAAAGGATGAAGCGTACAGTGGTGGCTAATCGTCAGGGATGGGCCGCGGTGATGATCTCACGTGGGACTACTTTAAAGCGGCCTTCGGAAGAAGTATGTGGGCACTAGTTACACCGATGCTCAAAGGAAAGCCTTCCTAGGTCTAGTGCAAGGAACTAAGTCGGTGGCCGAGTATGAGGCGAGTTTTTAAGGGCGTGAGTAGGTATGCCGGAGGAATCGTGAGCCACCAGAACATGAGCGCTGTGTGTCCGCTTTGAGGACGGACTCGAGAGATGATCCGAGATTACTAATTGCCCATGCAGCAGTTCGTGAGTTCTCATCTCTTGTGGAGAAGGCCAAGGTGGCGAAGGGGTTAAGGAGGTGTAAGGCAAAACTATAGTAAGAATAACTTGAGTAAAAGAGGATTTGGATCATTTGGATCGGGTAGCACTAATGCTCGAAGCGGGCTAGGCGAGTGGGGTGAATCGGGAAGGAAAGCCCACGGCTACTAATCAAAGGCCGACTCGGTGCAACTGGCCATTTGTGGAAAAACCCATTGGGGAGGTTGTTGGACCGGTAACAAAGGTTGTTTTGAGTGTGGGTCTTTGGAGCATCGGGTAAGGGACTGTCCTCAAAAAGCGACTAAGGATCGGCCCGAAAAGGTCGAATCGCTCGAGGCGAAATGTTGGACCACCACAGAGGGTGGGGTAATGGCGAGAGAAACAATGGTTTCAACCGAGGTCGTGGAACTCGTGGCGAGAGGTTCGGGTAACACTGAGGCTAGGCGGCACTGGCTTAGTCTATGCAATGAGGCGTCGCGAGGAGGACGCATGCCGGACGTCATAACCGATGCGTTTCTAATATTTGGTTTACCTTATGTTGCATTAATTGATGTGGGTTCGGCGCACTTTCGTACATTGCTAGTAGTGTGGTAGGAACTATAGACCTAGACTCGAGACTACTCTTAGGAAGATGGTGTGCTAAGCCCCCAGGACACTCTGTAGTAGTAGACAAACTTTATAGAGATGTACCCCTAGAACTCCAAGGGTCGTATTTGTAGCCGATCCGATGGAACTACTTTTTGCAGAGTTCGATTTGATCCTTGGGATGGATTGGCTGGTTAAGTATCAGGCGAATTTGGATTGCGCGGCTAAGCGCATGGTTCTTAAGACGGCTGAAGGTGATGAAGTGGTTATGATAGGTGATAGAAGGAATTACCTATCCAATGTGGTGTCAGCTTTGAAGGCTGAAAGGATGGTAAAGAAGGGTTGTGAGGCGTACTTGGTTCGAATATGTGCTTTGGAAGCTAAGGAGTCGGTAGTTGGAAAGGTTCGAACGGTTGGGGAATTTGCTGACGTATTCCCAGAAGAACTTCCGGGTCTGCCTCCAGATCGGGAAGTTGTATTCGGTATAGACTTGCTACCCGGAATGGCACCTGTGTCTATAGCACCATACCGAATGGCACCAAAGGAATTGGTGGAGCTGAAGGCTCAAATTCAGGAGCTCTTGGATAGAGGGTTCATTCGACCAAGCATATCCCCGTGGGGAGCACCTGTGCTATTTGTCAAGAAGAAGGACGGGTCCATGCGAATGTGCATCGACTACCGTCAGTTAAACAAGTTAACGATCAAAAACAAGTATCCGTTGCCTCGGATCGATGACTTGTTTGACCAACTGAAGGGTGCCGCGGTGTTTTCAAAGATAGACCTTAGGTCGGGCTACCATCAACTAAAGGTGAAGGAAGTTGATGTCCACAAGCCGGCATCAGAACTCGGTATGGACATTACGAGTTTACGGTAATGCCATTCGGGTTGACCAACCACGCGGCATTTATGGACTTGATGAGCAGAGTATTTCAAGAAGATTACCTAGACCAATTCGTCGTGGTATTCATTGACGACATCTTGGTTTACTCTAGGACGGAGGAAGAGCATGACAAGCATTTGCGAATAGTGTTGCAAGTACTAAGGGAGAAGCAGTTATATGCCAAATTTAGTAAGTGCGAATTTTGGCTAAGGAAGTAGCTTTCTTAGGTTACGTGAGTGTCGGCGGAAGGGATTAGAGTGGACCCTCGCAAGATTGAAGCGGTATTGGATTGGAAACCGCCTAGGTCAGTGGCGGAAATCCAAAGTTTTCAGGGCTAGCGGGGTACTATCGGAGATTTGTAGAAGGATTCTCTCTCGATCGCAAAGACAGATTGTGAAGCTACTAAAAAAAGGAGTCCCATTTGTATGGTCGAGAATAGCAGGAGGAAAGCTTCGATAAGCTAAGGAAAATTTTGACGGAAGCTCGATTTTTGGTGCTGCGAGGCGGGGAAGTTGTTCACCGTTTATTGTGATGCGCCCCATACTGGTTTGGGATGTGTGTCGATGCAGAGAGGGAAGGTAGTAGCCTATGCATCACGGCGATTAAGGCCACATGAACTGAACTATCCAACGCATACGATTTAGAGCTAGCGATCGTCTTCGCTCACGAAAATATGGAGACACTATCTTTATGGAGAGAAGTCGATAGTTTATACTGAGATCACAAGAGTTTGAGGTATCTCTTGACTCGAAGGATCTAAATCGAGACAACGTCGGTGGATCGAACTTTTGAAGGATTACGATTGTTCAATCGAGTATCATCGGGGCAAGGCCAACGTGGTAGCTGACGCATTGAGCCGGAAGGTCGTGACGGATTTAAGAGCAATATTTGCTCGGTTGAGTCTATATGATGATGGAAGTCTCTTGGCGGAACTTTAGGTTAAGCCAACATGGATCGAGGAGGTTAAGGAAAAACAGTCAGTGGATGAAGGGTTGAACGCTAAGAGAGCACAAGTTCAGGAGGGTGGTTTGGAAGGATATAACCTGTCGAGTGATGGAGTATTATGCTTTCAAGAGGCGAGCGTGTATGCCAAAGGATGTGGAGTTGAGGCGTAAGATTCTCCATGATGCACATAGTAGCCCCTACGCTATGCATCGGGAGGAAGCAAGATGTATAGGGATCTTAGAGAGCGATTTTGGTGGCCCGGGTTAAAGCGTGAAGTGTGAGTTTGTTGGTAAGTGTCGACTTGTCAACAAGTTAAGGCTGAACACCGATTGCCGTCGGGGTTGTTTTGACCAGTGAACTTCCCCAATGGAAGTGGGAGCGGATCACTATGGATTTCGTTAGTGGGCTACCCTCCGCACGCCCAAAGCAAGAAAGACGCAGATTTGGGTAATAGTAGACCGTTTAACTAAGTCGACTCACTTCATAATTTGGTGAGGATGGATTTTCTCTTTGAAGCTAGCTAAAAGGCATGCACGTATCGAGAGATAGTAAGATTGCATGGTGTTCCAACATCAATTATCTCGGATAGGGATCCCGATTCACATCAAGGTTTTGGAAAGCCTTGCATCAAGCTTTGGGTACCCGGTTGGACTTGATCTGACTTTCCATCCACAATCGGACGGACAATCGGAAAGGGTGATACAGATCTTGGAGGATATGTTAAGAGGATGTATCTTGGATTTTCGGGGTAGTTGGGAGGAATTTCTACCGCTAGCAGAATTCGCTTATAACAATAGTTATCAAGCGAGCATTCAGATGGCTCCGTATGAGGCCTTTGTATGGGACGGAAATGTCGTACTCGACATGTTGGACGTAATTAGGTGAGCGGCGATTTTGGGTCCGAGTTGGTGACAGAGACAGAGGATAAAGTCCGGTGATTCGGTCTCGCCTTAAGGAAGCATCGGATAGGCCAGAAATCCTATGCTGATTTAAAACGCAAGGAAATGAAGTATGCTGTGGGAGACAAGGTTTTTCTGAAAGTATCGCCTTGGAAAAAGATGTTAAGATTTGGACGGAAAGGGAAGCTAAGCCTAAGGTTCATTGGGCCATATACGGTGATTAAGCGTGTTGGACCAGTGGCGTACCAGCTTGAGTTACCAGCAGAACTGAATCAGATCCATGATGTCTTTCACGTATCAATGCTGAGACGGTATCGGTCAGACCCATCGCACGTAGTGCCAGTGGCAGAAATCGAGGTGAATTCAGATTTATCGTTTGAAGAGGAACCAGTTCAGATCTTAGACCGAGATGTGAAGGTTCTACGTAGGAAGTCAGTGCCCTTGGTGAAGGTGCTGTGGCGGAACCATGGTACAGAGGAAGCTACGTGGGAACTGGAGGATGTATTGAGGCGGCAATACCCCACCTTTTCTAGTTAAGTAATTTCGGGACGAAATTTATTTTAAGGAGGTAGAAGCGTAACACCCCAAAAGCGGGGCTATTTGGAATTTCATTATTTCTATTATGTAAGAACTATTGTGGTAT
Organism: Gossypium bickii; assembly: GCA_025503065.1. Taxonomy (NCBI): domain Eukaryota; kingdom Viridiplantae; phylum Streptophyta; class Magnoliopsida; order Malvales; family Malvaceae; genus Gossypium; species Gossypium bickii. The sequence goes on from CP106711.1 coordinate 91,574,179, forward strand.
TATCTATGGAATAATAGAGCTTAATTTAAGGCTTTGAGTTAGCTCGGTTTAATAGAAAATTTCGGTTTTAACTTAAAAGGTAGGGAGCCTTAGCGAGGAAGGGTGTTAAAAGAATAAGTGGGGATAATTTGACACTAAATAGGCCTTGGAAAAGTGGCAAAAGGAGGCCACTTAAGTACTTGGAGTTGATGCCACAATGCACAAGAGGAGAGCTTGTGTTCGAGTCGCAAGTTTCTCTTTTGCTCATTAATGGGACGGCACAAGGGAGGAGTTTTTCCTCAAGTTAAACTCTTTTTAATTATGAGGATATTGTTAAGATTTAAATAGATTATTAAATAGATATTATGAGATTTTTAATTATAGTGATAATAAGGGATATTATTAATTGGATTATTAAGGGATTATTGATTTATTATTTAGGATTAATTCAAATTATTTGAATTAATTAAACAAGTGGCCAAGAATAATTTAAGGAGATTAAATGGATTTTGAACTCCTTGGTTAATAGGAGTGGACGGCAAGTCAAGGGGGTAGAATGCTTATAAATACCCCAACCCACCACCTTGTTGTTCTTTTCCATCTTTGCTTTAGAAAAAAAAAACTAACCCTATTTCCTCCTAATTTTTCTCTTCTCAAAACCCTTAGCCGAAATTCTTGTCATCTCTTCCAACATTTTTCTCTCTTCAGCCGAATCATCTATTCCCTTTTACCTCTCTTTCTCTTCTTTTTCACTAAAAATCCAGCCTTGTTTGATAATAAAATCAACCATAGCCGAATCCCATCCCTGTTTTTTTTTGCCGAAACTCTATATCCTCTTCAGTACTTCCTCTTTGGCCGAATATTGAACAAGAAAAGGGAGGCGTTCTTTAGTCAATTTTTGGAGGGTAAGTATGTTAAGCCGAATGATTATGATCTCCTCTTTTGTCGACTTGGATACTGTTTCGGCAATGATACTAATCGCATGAATAAATCAAACTGGCATAGGGCTTTTGGAATAGGAAGTAAGCAGACAAGCCATCAACGTGAAGCAATCGGTTTTGGGGTAAGGTGGTAAGGATCTACCTTTTATTCATATTCGATTAAAAGCCAAAGGCTATTAACTGTAGTGACTAACCAACTATGTGGTAAAGCAGATCTGTGTGCTAGTGCCGTGGTTAATAGCAGAAGCAAGAGTAAGATCTCGGGTTCACAAGGAACCCCTCTCTAATAAGTTAATTAGGCCGAATAGGCCATAAGACTAATCCTTGGATTTGGCTGAATATAGGACAATTGGATCTGTGGTGACCAACGCTTTCTTTCGGGATTTAGGACTACCATCGATATCAGGTGTGTACATACACACCATTTAACTTACTAGATTATGTTAAGTAATGTGATTGCTAACGTGATGTATGTAGCAATGGCTTGAATACCATAACGGTATACGGGGTAACCAGGTAAGTACCTGTGCATATGATTTGCTATTTTATGCTTTTGGGAAGCATGTTGTGATAATACATATGATAAATCTATATGTGACTATTGACCATGTGGGTTGATTGAGTGGAGAGGGGTGTATTCGTGCGTCGACGGGCACCGATGTTTTGGTAACACACTTTGTGACTACGGTCACGGAGGTTTGGCACCTCCGGAGGTTTGGTACCTCATAGCGACTTGTCCCTGTGGTTAACACCACCGTGGGTTGGCCCCACTTGAGATATGGGATCGTCTGCCAGTGATTTGGTATCACACGATGGGTTGGCCCCATCACCCGATTTGTGTCTACGGACACGTGCTTTGGTAGCACATCGTGACTATATGTCACCGGTGGTTTGGCACCACCGGTGGTTTGGTACCACAACGGGGTAGACAGTGGCGTATGGCTGGCTAGGTTGGGACACATGACGACTTGCATAATTAATTTGTTATATGTTGTGTATGAACATGTTTAAACCGGGGGAAGGGTTACATCTCGAGTCTTGGTGACTCACCTTCTCCTTACATTTTGAGTAACGAGTAGATAGCGGATGTGGAGCCGGGTTGGCTCGAGGTGGCCATCTGATGGATTTAAATTTTAATGGACTTTGAAATTCAATTCATTTATTATTGGATTGTGGATTTTAATTTTATTTCGGATGTAATAAGGCCTCCTAGTATTTTTTTTTTCTTCTTTATGCTTGAATAATTGCTTCAACTATCTCTTTATGAAATGAGTTATAAAGGTTTTCTAAGCTAAGTTTGAGAACGTTTTTACCAAGCCATCGGGCACACTTATAATTTTATATTAACTCGACTTAACCTAATTTTCAAAAATTAAAAATCTAAGTACGGTTTGGCAAGCCCACTAAAATGAAGACAATTTTAAAACTTAAGTTGGTTTTCAAAAAGGCTTTTCAAGAATATTTTTCCTGTAACGAACCGGATTCGGCCATAGTGTTTGGGCCGGGTTTGGGTTGTTACAGCCGGTGATGTGCTTTATTAAGGAAAATCGAATATTCTTCAAGGCAAACTTTAATCGACTTATCTAGCTAACGGCTCAGGTAAGCATGCAAGGTATGTTATGCCTAATATTACTTGAGTCAAGTTGATATTGTGAGGACTATGTTATGTGTAAATGGGATTATGAATGATGTGTATGAGTATCATATGAGTGAAGTTGAATTTGATGTACTATTATGGAGATTCGGTTTGCATGTATAAATGCTTAGAATATAAGAAATTTTAATATGGTAGTGTGGTTGATATGAATGCTATAATTACACAATTTGGAATACGTGATTATTGTAATATATATTAAATTGTATTGCGAAGAAATACTGAGTTTATGGAATTGAAGTAAAACTTCTTGATTAACGTACTAATAAGATTCGGCCTTGTGCAAATTGATTTTAAAATTAAATGTTGTGTGTACAATGTCGCAAGTTTAATAATTTAAATGTTATGCTATTATGAACTTAGGACTTACTAAGCTAGTAAGCTTATTTGTGTGAAATGTTTCCTTTGTTTTATAGATTTTGGATACGCTACGTCTCGAGACGGATCGTCAAGAAAGTCGCCTACACTATCAATCTATATTTTGGTACTCTTTATTTTGGGTTTTCGGTTAAAGGCATGTATAGAAAAGACTGTGGTTTTGTTAAGATGATAAATTTTGCCTATGTATATATATAACCGTGCGAACATGGCTAATTTTCTTGGTTTTGTATCGTTTTGTATTTTGAATTTCATGGCTTTTTCATGTGGTTAATGGGGGTTTTAAATTCGGCATGATTAAATTTTATTTGGTGAGAAGTCATATGATATAAACATACATATGTATGTGGTGGTGTTTGGTTGCATATATATTAGAAATGAGGTAAGTGATGGATGCTTGTCGAATTATAGCATGTAAGATATTAGTTAAATATTTCGCATGTCATATATCTGTGAAGTGTTTAGTATAGACATATAGTTTGAAGTAATATTGTGTATGGTTTAGGATTTTTCATTATGATATGCATATTGTATATTCGGCCGAGATGTTAAATTACTTAAGTTCGGATTAATAAGATAAATATGAATATAGTTAGTATGTTTGACCAAATATGTATATGTGATTAGTTAAAAGGATATATATATATTTATGAATTGGGTAAATCAATTAGCATGTGATTCGGTGATAGTATTGATTATTAAATTTCCTTAAATGATTAAATTGATATGATAATATGCGTATATAATTGTAATATGAACAGGGATATATATATATATATATATATATATGTTGGTCCTTGAATTGGTGGTTGTGTATACCCAATGTTCACTTATATTTTTTTTTTGTATTATTCGAATAGATTATGAGATGAAGGACTAAAGCTATATGCTAGACCATTAAATAAAATTGCTATTACCGAATGCACTTGTATATTATTATTATATTTTTTTTGCTATGTGTGATGGGGGTTAGCAAGACATCAAGTGAATAATATAATGATTTTATTACTAAATGGCATAAATTATGTTTATAGTTTTAAAAATGTAATAAGTTTGTTTATGCTTGTAATAAATTGAAAGTATCAAATTCTATACTTATTAAATGTACGTATTATTATGTTAAAGCATGACCGAATTTTAGTCGTTTAAATGAATTATATGTGTAATAATTTATTTTACATTTATGGTGCATTCGATTATGACCAAATAGAAAGATAATTATATTACCATGCTTATTTGATTTAAATATGTTTGCCAAATTTTGAAAATTGTCTGGTAATGCCTCGTAATCCTAATCTGGCGACGGATACGGGTTAGGGGTGTTACATATGTTATTTTTTATATCGTATTGTACCTTAAATTTTAAAAAATAATACATGGGAGCTTGTCAAAAATCTAAGCGGCATGATTAGACCGTCTCTTACTCATTTGGACAACAATTTGGATAGAAATTTTTTAAGATTCATCATACGTGACATTGTTACACCTGGGGAGGATCCATTATATCTTACAATGAGATAAAAGGCAACCTGTTAGGTTTCCAGCCAATATACTTTGAATTTTTTTTTGGACAGCAAAATAATAAACAGCATATATACCAACCAAGTAGGATAATAAACAGCAATTTAGACAAATTCATCATGATATAACTGTTACTGATCATAACTTTGAACTAAAACGTACCTTAATAATTTCAAGAAGTTGCTCTACTCCACTCTCACCAAGAAACAGAGGCTGCAAATTGGTACGAATCAGTTGATAAATTAAAAGGTGTAAAATGGTGTAAAATCATTTTTCAACAGTTCAATGTGTTTGATTCTTACCAAGTAATTACAGCTTTTTGTCAATCCTTTAGAACTTAAGCTTCAATTACTATATAAAACCTGCAAAGGAGGCAGTTGAATTAGAATGAAAGCTTATATTGGATAAATGCCAAAAGAACAAACAACAACATTGAACAATGTCTCGGGTTAGATTTTCTAAGTTTTTCCATGTATTTAGAAGATCACTATAGGTCATATCCTTGTATTTATGTGTCTGACAAGGGTACTTCAAGAGTCAGAGAAACATGGAAACTAGCAGCCGAACAAGATTTCAGGAAAAATGATTCGTATTTTAAGATTAAGTAACATACTATTAAACAAAAAAATGACTGAAACTAAATAAATGGTCGATATAAGTAGTAATAAAGCTTTGGGAAAAATGAGTGGCAGAATGTACCAATGAGATTTAAGGAAAAATGAGTGGCAGAATGTACCCATTTTCAATATGGATCCAATATTAAATAAAATATTAAAAAATTTCAGTAGCAGAATTTAATATAAAATTTTATCCCAAGCATGAAATTTTAGTTTTGTTTGGTTTGATGGTAAAATTTTTTAATAATCTTATTATAAATGTTTAATAAAAAATAAGATCAAAAGGAACATGCCAAAGGCTAGCGATGAAGATAAGTTAGGTCTGAAAAGCACACTTAACTGCTTCCTGATTTGGCAATGTCAACATGGACATGCCTAATTACAAATTAAACTAGTTTTCAGCATACTTACGTGCTAACTGTAGAAGGCCTATAGAGTCGAAGACTAAACTGGTTTTCAGCAACAATTCTGTCAACAAGTGGTATAGCATAGCCTGTGGGTAGCCATTAAAAGTCATGAGATAGTGGCGGGGAGAAACATAAGAAGAAAATTAGGTAATAAGTTGAAAACAAAACAATGTGTTGATATCAGCAAACCTTCAAGGCCAGCGGTAAATGGTACAAGCTCAGCTAAGATTTAAAAGTAAAACAATATAAGAATGAGAAAAAAAAATCAAAATTTCTATAAGTAATATACTTTAATAAAATAACAGGATAAGTATTAGATACGAAACCTGATTTATATATTGGCTAAAAATCAATTTGAGTAATACCTAAAGCTGCAAACAATCTTCTTCAAATATTGAATTTGTCAGTATTCAATTTTAAGAGTATTTACCTGAATAGAACTCCACCCAACAGTGCAACCTGTATCAAATTAGATATAAACTTAGTTATAGCAGTTGAAATCAGTTGTCTCAAGAAATACCAGCTTAAGTATCAACAGCTTGAAACTCTTAATAATATCGTAGATGAGCAAAGGAAATCAAGAAGCTGCTACCCTTACGCATTATATGCATGTTTAGGACCTTTATTCCAGTTCTTCCATAAAACATTCCTTGACCATATACTATCGTAACAGAATCTAATTCACAGATGAGGCATATAAATGGCCATAAACTCACATATTTGAAGCAATTTATGTCCAACCTAGGTATCATCCCTAACAGTATTTTATAACAATGAAGCATAAGATGGCAATCAAATTCATGGGAAGGACATATCAAACATTATTAATTATGTCTCCAAATCATTTCAAGTTATTTCAAATCACTACAGATTCGAATTGTTCCGAATTCAAATCGATGAAATTGAGTTTGAATTCAATGAGATTTCCTTTTCAAGTTTAGATCATAATTAGTAAGTCAACTAACACCTATTTCTAATACACATCTAAATATATATAAATAAATCCATATTCAACTTATCAATTTCTAACTCTCACACTTAAATCCGAATAACATAAATAAGTCAAACTCAATTATCTCATAGAGATAAATCACAGAGGATAGAAAATACTTTTCTATCCAAAAGTGTAGATTCTTACGCGTTGGTCGATGGCGATGGCATCATGTGCAAAATATATATGTACAGAATTTCAGCCAGTGTAACACAGTTATTTCAACAGAAAAAATAAATGTCATAAGGACACATGAAATCATATACACCTTAAAGTAATAGACCACAAAATAGAATCACAGTGCATCTTTAATTCATGTTGTTGATTGACAACAGATAAATCACTGTCCCCTATGTCGTATGGAAACATGAACTTATACACCCTAAAGTAATAGACCAGAAAACAGAACAATAGTGCATCTTTAATCCAGGTTGTTGTTTAACAACAATAAGTTCCCGTCCTAACCAATCTGACTCAAAGAACATAACTAGCTGTGCTGCAAAAACATCTAAAATTGTTCCAGAATCAATAATTTGAGAAGGAAATCTCGGTCTTGACAAGTATGTTTAATTTCACCACAAATGACGTGTAGGGAATAGTATGCGAAACATACTATTTTCAAGATTAAGTCAAGTAACAGTGGAAGCACGATTACATTACTGCAGAATATGCACAATCCTAAACATAGAAAATTTATCCAGGCCCTTCTTTTTCTACTGTCAAGACTGAAGAAAATAAAAAAACGGCGATGGCGACTTACACGTTGGTCGATGGCGACGGTGACTGGCGACGAGGCAGATGAAGGCTGATGCGATGCGGAAGAATGGACAATCGACGGCAAAGCAGGAGAGGATTTCAGAAGGATTCTGATTTTTGGGAATTTAGGGATTGTGAAAATAAGGTGAAGACACTAAGGGATTTCGAGTCATAAAACTGAATAAAACCCAACACAAAGAAACGACGTCGTTTTGCTAAAAAAAAAAATTTAAACTTTGTGGCGTTTTTTAAACTAGCGCCGCTATTACTTACTTATAGCGGTGCTTTTAACCTAGCGCCGCTAATACTTGAACCTAATATAAAATGAGTTTTTGCAATTTTTTTACAATACTTCACTTTTTTACAATTTTTTAAAATTTTATTATACATTAAGTTTACCTACTATCTCTTAAATAATTTAAAATATAATGATAATTTTAATATATTAAAATTAAAATTATCTCTTTTATCATTATATAGTAAATTATTTAATATATAATTTAAACAATAATAAGTCATATACCCAAAAAAACTTTAAAAGTATTTTAAATAATAGTATTTTAATTTTTACATTTTTAACATATATTTTTCAATGTTATTAGTTCCAAATTTTTTCTATGTGTCATTAATTTTTTTTGAATATTTTAAAAATTAAATTACAAATAAATTTTATTTTAATTAATATAAAGAAATTAGTTAAATAATAGATTGAAGAGGATAAAAGAGTGCATGAGTTTTCGAAAATAATACATGATGGCCACTTGGATGATGGACCAGAATGCAATGAGCAATACAACATCAGTTTGTTTAAATTCAGACCCTAGCTCGGCCTCTAACCCCCTAAAACCTAAAACCCTAAACTCTAAGTTGTAAACCATCATAAATCACGAAACCTTAAACCTTAAACCCCTAATCCTTAAAACACATAAACTGTAAACCCTAAAACCCTAAAACCCATAAACCCTAAGACCTACACCTTACACCCTACACTCTAAACCCCTGAACCCATGAAACCCTAAACACATAACCCTAAACTCCAAACACTACCCAACCGTAAACATTGAAACCTTAAACCATAAACCATTATAAACCTATAAAAGTAAAACCCTAATCCCTAAACCTTAAACCATAAACTTCAAACCACCAAAACCCTAAACTATAAACATTAAACCTTAAACCCTACGACCTACACCTTACACACTACATCGTAAACGTTAAACTCTTAACACTAAGGCAAAAACCCTAAACACTAAACGTAAAATAAACTTGAATTATTATACAGTGATCAAAACAATGCTTTTTTTATTTTGAAATAAGCTTTTAATAAAGGTAACTTTTAGTGGCGTTTTCGATAAAAAATGCCGCTAATGCTTATATTTAGCGGCGTTTTCTTAAAAAATGCCACTACTGTTCATTTTATAAAACGCCGCTAATTTTTTTACAATTTTTATATTGACACAAAAAATGACGTTGTTTCCTTTTGAAAAAAAATTAATTTGCGATGTTTTTTTTTTAAAAAACGCCGCTATTGCTTTGACTTTTAGCGGCGTTTTTTGCTAAATTTTTACAATTTTTATATTCTAATTAAAATGACATCGTTTTGTTTTGAAATAAAAAATATTTTGCGGCGTTTTACATCGAAACACCGCTATTGCTGTTTTTTTAGCGGTATTTCTAAATAAAATGACGCTATAAATTCATCTTTAGCGGCGTTTAACGCCGCAAATTTTTTATAATTTTTATATTGTAATTAAAACGAAGTCATTTTATTTTAAAATAAAAAATATTTTGCAGCGTTTTGGGCAGAAGCGCCGCTATTGCCGCTATAGCTTAATCTTTTGCGGCGTTTTCTATTTAGCGCCGCTGAAGTCTAAATTTTGCGGCGTTTTTACTCAAAACGCCACTAAAAACGCCGCTAAAAGTCTATTTTGCTGTAGTGACCATATTGCTGACATCTAGAGATCTTAATGTTTTGTTAAAGGACATGGATGCTAAAAAGAGTTTTCCAATTGGTGTTTTAGAACTTGAAGAAGCATGGCATTTCTTTAACAAGATTATAGGGGATGGTGTTGAAAGTTCTGACTTGTTGCCTATAGCAACTAAAGTAGCTAAAAAATGCGGTGGTCTACCAATTGCCATTAGAACACTTCTGTCGTCTTTGAGAAATGAACCACCATATGTATGGGAGGATGCTTTGCGACAACTAAGTAAGCCATCATTGAGAACCTTCATAGGAGTACCAGCAACTATATATTCAACTATAGAGTGGAGTTACGATCATTTACAAAGTGAGGACCATACAGACTTTCTTATCTTGCGGTCTAATGGGTCATAATGCTAGCCTTGATTTTTTCTTGTGTGTGTAAAGGGGTTAGGGCTATTTCATGGTGTTAGCACAATTAAAGAAACAAGGAACAAACTGTTGACAATGGTGAGGCATCTCAAAGCCTCTTGTTTGTTACTTGATGGTAATACCAGTATGCCATTTGATATTCATGATCTTATCTCTAATGTGGCCAAGTCAATCACTTCTAAAGGCAACCCTGTGTTTGTTTTAAGTCACAAATGTGATTTGAATGATTGGCCAGATGATGAAACAATGAAAGAGTGCAATAAAATAGTATTTGCTGGTATGAGCGAGCTTCCTGATAAGTTGAAATGCCCCAAACTTACTTTTTTAGGTATGGATAGCAAGGATCATTGGATAAAAATACGAATAAGTTTTTTTTAAGGACACAAAAAATCTTTAAAGTCCTATTTTTAGCTAGCATGAATTTATCATCCTTGCCTTCATCAATTTCTTTGCTAGGAAGCCTTGGAGCACTATGCTTGATTAATTGTGTATTGGGAGCTATAACCCTTATTGGAGAGCTCAATAATCCAAAAATTCTTATCATTACGAGTTATGATATTGAAGTGCTACATAAGGAGATAGAACAATTGACTAAGCTAAAGCAGTTAGATTTACGTGGTTGTTCCAAACTCAAAAGAAATCCACTTGGTGTCTTGTGTAAATTGTCTGGTATTAGTGGTTTTATTTTTATCAAAAAGGAAGAACAAGTGCTTGTTTAGGACCAAAACAGAGAAAAAAATGGTTGAAAAGTTCAACAACATATTGATATCAATGGAAGCTTACATACAAACAAACAATTAGCTTTAGTAAAAAAAAATCTGTCACCTATTACTTACAATATCAGATAGAAAACTGCAGAGATAATGTGTCCCATCAAGTACGAGAGACTTCCTATATTCTATTATATATGTCGCTGTATAGGACATCACAAAAAAAATGTGGGCTACATGAAAGCGATAAAGGGGTTGATAATTTGAAGTTCTAATATGGTAGTTGGCTAAGGGTCTAATTGAAGGCAGCCAAACCAAGGTACAGGCTTTTGGGGTAATGGGATGGAAAATCTTGAAACTGTTGAAGGACAAAAAGAGAGGGTGAGAGGTCTAAAAGTACAGTTGAGGAGGGGTCATTGAGATGTAAGCGTACTAATAGGGCCATGAGGGAGAATCTTGGGAGATTGAGGAATAATCGCAAAAAGAATAAGAATAGGAATGGGGAGGATTAGATGAGAGCCCGATTAGAATAGTTCGTTGAAAATTGTCAGAAGGAGCTTCTCTTTTCAAGGCGGCGATTGGTGATCAACCAGTTCAGAGCTATGAAAATCCTTTATTGGGATTGTCGTGGGTGCGGGAGCCTTGCGACAATTCGTAAGCTGAGACAACTCTTCGCTATCAAATATCCTAATATCGTATTCTTAAGTGAAACTAAACTTTAGGCTAATGACTTTGAGAGTATCCGTGTGCGATGCAAGATTAACAGATGCTTTGTTGTTGACCCGGACGATTGGAAGGGTGGGTTGGCTTTGTTGTGGGAAGGATGGGGTAAACGTTACTATTCAAAAATTTTTGTCGCACCATGTGGACTCTTTGGTGAAGGTGGAAGGGAATGTTTAGATCCGCTTCATGGGCTTCTATAGGTATCCCGATCATGATCAAAGGCATATGTATTGGGACATCCTTCGGAGAGTTAGGAGTCTTGTGAGAGGTGATTGGATCATTAGGGGGATTTTAATGAAGTGATGGATGACGTGGAAAAGAGTGGGGGGCGTAGGCCTAGGATGGTTATGGATAATTTTTGGGAGGTTATAGACGATTTGGCTTTGGTTGATATCAAGCCCGACAAGGGATGGTTCGCTTAGACAAACAACAATGAAGGAAGTAGGTTGGTTAAGGAAAGGCTCGACAGGTTTTTGGACTCGACCTGTTAGTTGAAGAATGTGTCATTCTTATTTGCGCTTGTGCTCCGTCAGGCTAGCTTAGACCATGATGCCATTCTATTAGACACTTTGGGAAGGAACCCGAGGGAGGATATAAGGGATCCGAGGCTCTTATTTAGGTTTGAGGCTTGTTGGGCTAAAGAGAAAGAGGCTAAGGATATAATCGAGAGGGTTTGGAATCAAAGGAGGGGGACGTGTTAACGGGGATTGATCACATTCGTTCTCATTTGGGAAAATGGTAGTACCGTCGCTTTAAGAGGGGACAAAATCATATGTGTTGTTTGGTGGACCGGATTGACAAAATTATGGATGGCCTAATTTTGGATTCCAACCTCGAAGTGTTGAGAGCTTTGCAGGTGGAGTTGGGGTATCTGTATACGGAGGAAGAGCATTACTGGGCTCAAAGATCTTAGATTCATTGGCTTAAGGAAGGGGATCAGAACACTCAATTTTTCCATGTTCGGGCCTCTCGAAGAAATGAAAGAAATAAGATTGAGGGATTGCATGATATGATGGTAATTGGATTACTTATTCTAGAGGTGTTTGTGAAGTGGCTAAGGATTACTTTCGTTCCTTATTTAAATCTAAGGCTCATGGCAATCTTGACAGATCTTTGGGACTGATTCTGACGTGCGTTACTCCTAATATGAACTCTATGTTGGTAAGTAGGGTTACGGATAAGGAGCTGATAGAGGCTTTTAATAAAATGGACCCTTGCAAGGCCCCTGTTATAAATGGTCTTTTAGGTCTCTTTTATAAGGAGAATTGGGAGGTGGTTGGTAAGGATGTTCTTCATTTCTGTCATGATATTCTAAATGGAGTTAGAGACATCAAGGATATAAATGACACGGTTATCGTTCTCATCCCTAAAATCAACGATCCTAAATATATGACTTATTTTTACCCTATTAGCCTTTGGATGGTTATCTATATGATGATTTCTAAAGTGTTGGCCAATCGATTAAAAACTATTCTTCCAGCTTGTATTAGCCAAAACCAAAGTGCGTTTGTCTCGGGTTGCATGATTCATGATAATTTCCTTATCACTTATAAACTTATGCATTACCTTCAGAGTTCTAAAAATGACTTGAACAAAGGATTAGTCATAAAGCTTGATATGAGTAAGGCTTATGATCGGGTCGAGTGGGATTTCCTAGAGAAGGTGATGCTTCAAATGGGTTTTTCGGCTGCCTGAGTTACTTTGGTGATGCGTTGCGTTCGTACGGTGAGCTATGTCATTAAGTGTAACTTGTCCCTTATTGAGGAGATTATCCCGAAGAGAGGTCTCCATCAGGGGGATCTGTTTTTGCCTTATCTTTTCTTATTTTGTATGGAAGCTTTCTCTAGGTTACTTTAGGGGACCCAGACTGAGGGTTAGAGTCGGGGCATTCGGGCGAGTCAAAATGGGCCTCATATTAATCACATTTTTTTATTGATGATGCTATTTTATTTGTGAGGAAAAAAAAGAGGAGCTTGAGACCATCAAAGATATATTACAGTACTTCAAGGTGATTTCAGGTCAAAAGGTTAATTCGTCAAAATCCATCATCTACTTTAGCCCTAATACTCCAAGGAATCAAAGACTGTAGCTAAGTGTTATCTTGGGTATGTGGGTTTTTAAAACCGTGGATAATTATTTGGGTTTGCCTTTAATCATTAGCAAGAACAAAACGAAGTCTTTTCAACACATTATCGACCTCTTTTCCACTAGGATAAAAGGATGGTAAAAAAAGGCTTTTATTCGATGGCGGTAAGGACGTATTTATAAAATCTGTTTTAGTCTTTACTTACTTATGCTCTCTCAATTTTCCTTGTTCCCAAGGGTACGCTTGACGATATGCTCTTGAGAATGAGGAGCTTTTGGTGGGAAAATAAAAAAAAAAAAGATCGAGGATAGGCAACAATGGTATGGGATTCCTTATATAAACCAAAAGGCATAGGCAGACTTAGATTTAGAGACCTTAGTCTTTTCAACATAGTGCTTCTTGGAAGACAAGTGTGGCAGCTCACTAATCACAAAAACACTTTATGCTATCACGTCCTTAGCTAGAAGTACTCCTGAATGGTGATGTGTTCCACCTAAAGGTGGTTAATAAACCCTCTTATTATTGGACAAGTATCTTGTATGCAATTAATGCTCTTGAGAGTGGCTTTGGGTGGCAAATTGGAAATGGCATGAAAGCAAGGTTAGGGTTTGATAGATGGGGTTTTGAAGATCTTGACGGCAACTCTTTGAAGGCTTATTTCAATGGCAATCGGGATGGGCTGGTGAGCAAGCTATGGATGCCTAATTCTTGTGGGTAGGATAGAGGCCGGGTGAGGGAGCTTTATGGCGACATGTTAATTATTGCTTTTCTACTTGTTCAAAATGGGCCACCGGGTAGAATTGTCTGGTTTCAAAATAAGTTTGGATGCTACTCTTCAAAATTAGGTTACTTGTGGCTTGTCCTTAATAAGCGGGGTTGTGGCCTGCATCGTCTCTTATGGCGCATTATTTGGAAGCTCTGTGTTCTCCCTAAGATCTACATTTTCACATGGAGGGTTGGTCATGATTTACTTCTAACCAATGTCAAATTTGCTTCAGTTTTTCATAGATCTAGTTGAGAGTGCATTCGGTGTGGAATGTGGGAAGAATCTACTATCCATGCCTTAAGAGTTTGCCCTAAGACTTGTATGGTTCTCTCCCTTGGGGGGCTTGACGGTCACTTACTTGATAATGACTATGTGAGATGCATTGATTAGTTAGAGGATTAAAGGCTTATGAGAACCTCATCATAATTTTATGGAACGTCTGAAATAGATGCAATAATGCCATGTTCCAAGGTAAGGAAGAAGATGCTCAGATTGTGTCGGAGCGGGCTATACCATTAGGGGATGATTTCAAGATTTTTAACCTCATGAATGCGCTTCTAATTGCCAAGACCCCTAGGCCCCAAAAGTGGAACAAGTCCCTTAATGCTTTTGTCAAGATTAATGTGGATGCGGTAATCGTTGATAATTCGGTGGGTCTTGGGGTTATTGCTTGAGACTATGATGGGTTTGTTTTAGGTGGCTTTACGATGTATAGGGAAACTTGAATGAATGTGGAGTGGGCAGATGTAGAGGCCTTGAGGGAAATGATTGTATGGGCCTGTAACAACAATATCATGAGGGCAATTTTTGAGTCTGATTGCGAGAGCTTAGTGAATCACTTTAAGAATCATCAAGACGATACCAGTTGAAGGAGATCTTTGCTTTGTTGGAGTCCTTTACTGATTTTAAGATTCAATGGATCAGTTGTGCGAGTAATAGAGTAGTAGACTGCCTTTGTAAGCTTGCGTCAAATAAACGCTGTACCCTTTCCTTTAACATAGAGTATCCTTGCGATATCCATGAGCTTGTAATAGTTGATTCTTGTTTACCAAGAGATCATCTACATAAAGGGACACAATGAGCTGTGTTTCAGCTTCATTCTTCTTGACATATAGTGTTGGTTCACTAACACTGTTTTCAAATCCCAAACTGACCAAATAGCTGACAATTCAAGCATACCATGCTCTAGGAGCTTGCTTCAAGCCATATAAGGCCTTTTTGAGTTTGTACACCATGTGTTCCTTGCCAGACACAACAAATCCTTGGGGTTGGTCAATGTAAATTTCTTCTTCCAGGAACCCATTAAGAAATGCAAACTTCACATCTAACTGATGAATGGTCCACTGCTTTTGTGCAGCCAAAGCAACCAACAACCTGATTGTATCAAGCCTGGCTACTGGTGGAGAAGTCTCCATGTAGTCTAGACCATATCTTTGGCTGAAGCCCTTGGAAACAAGCCTAGCTTTCAGCTTGTTTAAACTGCCATCAGCATTTTGTTTAGATCGATAGACCCATTTTACACCAATGGTCTTCCTGTTATCAGGCCTTTCAACCAGCTCCCATGTCTGATTCTTTTGAATCATGTTGATTTCTTCAACCATGGCTTGCTTCCATCCTTCATCAGCCTCAACTTCTTCAAAATTTCTTGGTTCCACTATGGTAACATGTGCTCTCTCATAAATCATAGCCAAGAGTCTTGTGCCCCTGACTGGCACGTCATCAATGTCCATTTCAAGACCAATTTGATCAGGTTCAGCCTGATCAGCCATCAGCTCTTTAGAAATAGCCTCTGGCTCATTTCTTTCCCAATTCCAGTATCCTTTTTCATCAAAGACCACATCTCTACTCACTTGGATCTTATTTGTTGAAGGATCCAATATCCTATAACCTTTCTTGACTGAGCTGTAGCCTACCAGAATACCAGGTTGGGCCCTTTTGACAACTTGTCTCTCTTCACAACTGGTGTATGAGCATAACTCAGGTAGCCAAAGACCTTCAAATAAGCCAATGATGGCTTGAACCCGAACCAAGCCTCAAAAGGTGTCTTGTGAGAAAGTGCCTTAGTTGGAAGCCTGTTCTGAATATAGATAGCAGTGTTAACTGCTTCAGCCCACATGGTTTTGGGCATGTTCTTTTCAAACATCAGACACCTAGCCATATCCATTAAACTCTTGTTTTTTCTTTCACTGACCCCATTCTGTTGAGGGGTATAAATGTTGGTCAATTGGTGTTTGATGCCAGCATTATCACAGAAAGCTTGAAACTGGGCTGAGGTTTACTCAGTCCCATTATCTGATCTTATAGACTTCAGCTTGCATCTTGTTTCTGTTTCAACTGCAGCTTTGAACTTCAAGAACACTTGAGCTACCTTAGACTTATATTTTAAGAAGAAAATCCAGCAATATCTGGTACAATCATCAATGAAAAGAATGAAGTACCTGTTACCATTGAGTGATTCAGTCTTTATGGGGCTACACACATCAGTGTGCACCAGCTGCAATTTCTCTGAAGCTCTCCAGGCCTTATTGGTAGGAAATGGCAGTCTTGCTTGTTTTCTAGCTGACATACCTCACAAACATCATTATCCTTCACTAAGTTGGTGAAGGTTTCAACCAAATTTTCACTGACCATCTGAGCCATCGATCTAAAGTTGGCATGCCTAAGCCTTTGGTGCCAAAGCTTGGAATATTCAACAGAGGCAATGCAGGCTGAGTGTGAGTCACTTGGCCAGTTGACTTCAAATCATTTATCAGTCATAGTGACTGACATAAAGCTTGATCCATTTGGATCAGCAATTTGGCACTCCTTGCCCTTGAACACAACTGAATAACCTTTCTCAAGCAATTGAGCAATGCTGAGAAGATTCTTGTCAATTTCAGGTACCAACAACACATTTGAAATGACCTTGTCACCTGTGGGAGTGCATATCAAAACATTCCCTTTTCCTTCAGCCTTGATAAACTGCACATTACTAGCTTTCACTTTGGTTTTGTAGCTTCTGTCCAAAGTCTTAAAAATGGTTGCATCTAGTGACATGTGATTGGTGCAACCACTGTCTAGTAACCATGTGACATGTGAGATGTGAAAGTGCCTTTGATCTGCTTCCTGCAACTTCAGGAAGATAAGATCTGTTATCTTCAGTCTACTCAGCTGCAACTTCAGTGAGACAAGGCTAAAAATGTTTTCGATCTGCTTCCTGCAACTTCAGGAAGATGAGATCTTCTGTCTTTAGTCTACTCCGCTACAACTTCAGGAAGATAAGACTGAAAGTGTCTTTGATCTGATTCCTGCAACTTCAGGAAGATGAGATCTTCTGACTTTAGTCTACTCCACATCAACTTCAGAGAGATAAGACTGAAAGTGTCTTCGACCTACTTCCTGCAACTTCAGGAAGATAAGATATTCTGTCTTTAGTCTACTCCACTGCAACTTCAGGGAGATAAGACTGAAAGTGTCTTCGATCTGCTTCCTACAACTTCAGGAAGATAAGATCTACAAATTCACCGATATTGCTAGATCATCCACTGAGGGACATGTCCTGTAGACTCGGTTTCGTATGTTTATGTCACATGACTAAGATGCTATGATCAGAATGAATCAAATGCTTCTATGTGTATGAGTGACCTGAATGTAACATGTCATGAAAATGATTCCTTTTAAAGGATAAAATTTGCTATGATACAAAAATGTTATGAGTATGATTCCTACTCTAGGTGTTATCACTCATTTGTTCTTCATTCTTGTTCATCAATCATCTTTTTCTCATCAAGCTTGCCCCAATGTAATTTTTGAGCCAACTCCACTTGGATCTTGAGAACATAAGGTTTGTACCATCCTACCACAATGGGAATTGAAACTTTTTCAATCTGACCCATCTAAAATTTTTGGGATATATGGTTTATTTCGAATTCAACCCATTCCACCACAATTCAGGGTTTCTTAGTTCATCACACCACCCCCCGAATGTTATGACCTGATGGCATCACTTACTTCCATCACATCAACTCATTTACTTTGTCCAATTATCAATTAGACCAAGAATTCAGAGAAATAGTCTCTATCCAAACTCTTCTTTCTCAAATATTTCTATGCACATGGAAATTCTAAACAATCATTCTGTTTTGGTTCCTTGTCTTATCTAGAAATTTCTAAAGTAATATGTAGAATTTCTTTTTGTGAAATTATTAGTTCGTCAATCATTATTTCAATGCAACACATTTATGAATAATGGGTAACAAATAAATTAATCTCAAAAAGATTTAAAATTGAATAAATTATCAAAAATACAAGGAAAATTAACTGAGAACATATCTTTGAGAAGAAAAAGAATCCCAAGATAGTGAAATGAATAGGACAAAAGTCAGATGCCCTAGATATCACCGATTGAGCTTCTATGTACAAACTTTATGAAGACTGCCTTGAGTTCAACATGTGTTTAGAAGACCCAAAATACTTTGTTGATGCCCCGATATGCGACATTCTTCATTTCATTATTGATTCAAGTGTAGCAAGATGACTGCATGTCTATTCAGAATTTGAGCCGCCCTTTTCGATTTTTCAACTCAAAACCCCTTTGGTCTCAAGGCGCCCTTTGCAAGTTTTCACCTTGGCCTCTCCAAATTTTTTTTAGAAACTCAAAGCGCCCTTTGTGGATTTCACTTTGGCCTATTCTCCTTTTCAAGCAAAATACTTTTTAACTGAGTCAGAGTTCACACCCAACTTTTCCCATCCATTTCGGTCAAGATTAGTGCTCCTCTAGAGAAAGCCTTCTTCACCACATATGGTCCTTCCCAATTAGACATCCATTTTCCTCTGAAATCCTTTTGTATGGGAAAAACTTTTATTAGTAAAAGGTCCCCATCATGAAATTCTCTTGGGCAAACTTTTTTATCGTAGGCTCGCATCATTTGTTTTTGGTACATATGACCGTGACGAATCGCCCTTAGCCTCTTTTTTTCAATTAAGTTTAACTGATCATACCGAGCCTGGATCCATTCAGCCTCATCCAGCTTTATTTCTGACAAAACTCGAAGAGAGGGTATTTCAACTTCAATAGGTAGAACTGCCTCCATCCCATAAACCAATAAGAAAGGCGTTGCCCTAGTAGAGGTTCTGACAGATGTCTGATAAGCATAAAGTGCAAACGGTAGTTTCTCATGCCAATCCTACTATCTTTTTGAAGTTTTTGTTGGCCGCTTCCACTGCTTCATTCATTTTTGGACGATTCAGAGACGAGTTGTGGTGTTTGATCCCAAATTGACTACAAATTTCTGCTATTGTGCTGCTGTTCAAATTCAGTGCATTGTCTGATATGATCCTCTCGGGCATTCCATATCAACAAATGATCTCCTTCTTCAAGAATCGACTAACTGCTGACTTAGTGACGTTAGCATATGAAGCAGCCTCTACCCATTTCGTGAAGTAGTCAATTATCACGAAGATGAATCGATGCCCATTCGAAGCTTTTAGTGAGATTGGTTTAATAACATCCATGCCCCACATGGAAAATGGCCATGAGAAAGTCATAACGTGCAAAGGTGACGGAGGCACATGAATTTTATCTTCGTAAATCTGGCATTTATGATATCTCTTAGCATAGTTGATACAATCACTTTCTATGGTAGACCAATAATATCAAAATCTCATTATCTGTCTGGCCATTGTAAATCCATTAGAGCGTGTTCCACAAACACCCTCGTGAACCTCTTCCAGGATTTTCCTAGCTTCAACTACATCAACGCAACTCAATAGTACTTGATCTTTTCTCTTTTTGTACAAGATATCCTCGTCTAAAACATAGTCAGAGGCCAATCATCTTAAAGTCCTTTTCTTATTCGTAGTGGCATGTTCCGGGTATTCACGATTTTTTACGTATCGTAATACATCCTGATACTAAGGGTGATCATCTTTTTCCTCCTCTTCCACATTATAACAATGAGCTGGAACTTCAAAGATACTCATCTGAATAGGTCTCATATCCTCTGGTCCGTTTACTTTGATCATAGAAGCCAGGGTTTCCAAAGCATCTGCCATCTGGTTTTCATCACGTGCGAGATAGTTGAAAGTAATGTCATCAAACTCCTCAATCAATCCCAGAATTATTTTTCGGTAATCAATTAGTTTGGGATCTCTTGTCTCCCACTCTCCTTTAAGCTGGTAGATTACTAAGGCAGAATCTCCATATACTTCTAGTACTCTGATCTTACGATCTAAAGCTGCTCGAATTCCCATGATACAGGCTTCATATTCCGCCATGTTATTTGTCCAATCAAAATCCAATTTGCATGTGAATGGATAATAATCACCACTAGGAGATACCAAGATTGTCCCAATTCCATTTCCCACAGCATTTGACGCTCCATCAAAGTTTAGCTTCCACGGACAATCTTTAGTATTTGCCACATACATCAGCTCTTCATTTGGGAAATCAAAGCTCAAAGGTTCATAATCCTCCAAAGCTCTGCTTGCCAAAAATTTTGCTACTGTGCTCCCTTTTATAACCTTTTGGTCACATAGAGTATATCGAATTCAGACAGCAAAATCTGCCACCTAGCTATCCTTCCATTCAAAGCAGTGGACTCCATCATATACTTTAATGGATCAAGCTTCGAAATTACCCAGGTAGTATGATATAGCATGTACTGCCTCAATCTCCGAGTTGTCCAAATTAGGGCGCAACACAATTTTTCAATCGACGAATATCTCATTTCACATTCAGTGAACTTTTTGCTGAGATAGTATATTGCCTTTTCTTTCCTTCCCGACTCATCATGTTGACCAAGCACACATCCCATGGAGTTATTGAATATTGAAAAATACAGTATCAATGGTCTATCTGGATTAGGCAGAGACAGTACTAGGGCATTCAACAAATATTGTTTGACTTTGTCACAAGCTCTCCGGCATTCATCGTCCCATACACTTTGGTTGTGTTTCTTGAGAAGACGAAATATGAGATCACATTTCTTGGTTAATTTTGAAATAAACCGAGCAATGTAATTTAACCTTCCAAGAAAGCCTCGAACTTCATTCTGAGTGTGCGGTGGAGGCAATTCTTGTATAGCTTTGACCTTATTTGATTTAGCTTCAATTTCTCTCCTGCTGACCACGAAACCCAGTAACTTCCCGGACCGAGCTCTGAAAGTGCCCTTTGCCGGGTTGAGTTTTAATTAAATTTTCTCAATCTCAAAAATAACTTCTTCAAAATTTCAATGTGTTCCTTTTCTCTTCGGGATTTGGCAATCATGTCATCAACATATACTTCAATCTCTTTGTGCATCATGTCATGGAACAATGTTACCATGGCCCTTTGATATGTTGCCCGGCATTCTTTAGTCCAAATGGCATTACCTTATAACAAAAGGTACCCCACAATGTTATGAAGGTAGTTTTCTCCATATCTTTAGGGTGCATCTTGATCTGATTATATCCTAAAAAGCCATCCATGAAGGAAAACAATGAATATCCCGCCGTATTATCCACCAATGTGTCAGTATGAGGCAAAGGGAAATTGTCTTTTGGGCTAGCCTTATTTAAGTCCCTATAGTCCACACATATCTGGACCTTTCCGTCCTTCTTAGGGATAGGAACAATGTTGGCAACCCACTCTAAGTACTTGACCACTTGCAGAAAACCAGCATCAAACTGTTTCTGGACCTCTTATTTTATTTTCAACACTACATCAGGCCTCATCCTTCGTAGCTTTTGCTGAACTGGCTTGCACTCTTCTCTTATGGGAAGGCGATGTACTACGTCGGTACTTAACCCAGGCATATCTTAGTATGACCATGCAAAGACATCCTTTAATTCTCGTAGTAACTCAACAAGGTCTTGTTTTGTCTCTTCAGCTATGTGCGTCCCAATTTTCACAACCTTTCCTTCTTCCAAGGCTATGTTCTCTACCTCTTTCTCATGGGGTAAAATTTGTTTCTCCTCTTACTTTACCATTCTTAACAGATCTGGAGATAAATCACAATCTCGACCATATTCAAAATTCTGAGATTCCTCTAAACACATGTCCCGCTCAAAGTGGACCTCTGGATCTGTATTATCGTTGCTCACATCATTGATATCTAGGGACCTGTGATGAGTACCAAAGAATGTACAAATAATAAATGAATTCGAGGACAACTATTCACATGATATGAACGAAAAATATAAAATTTGGAATGAAGTTAGAAAGTTAAAAGAATGAAATGAATGAATATTTGCTTAAGTTAATTATCACAAATGTATTTTATTGAAACAACAATTTCTGAACATGAGCCTATTTCACAAAAGAAATCTTATTGTTCCTAGGCTAAAAAACAACAAGAGCATTCTGAATATTACTCTGTATAATCTCTAAAAACTACAGGAAGTTCCTCTGCAGTTCAATTGTTCAAAATGCTTCCAAGCTCATAAGGGCAAATTCCCAACAGGTTTCTTTGTTCAACTTCTTCCCCGTATATGGTATTGATGTGAGGACTTTCCAATAATCCTCTCTTAGGGTGAATTATCCCTCCGGATACAAAAGTCTGAGATATGTGGGGGAATGTCATCGATTCCCACTGGACTTCTTCCCCATTCAACTGTGCCCTCCTTCTTTCTTACTTTTTCTCGATTTTCTTCTTCCTTTGTTTGGCATCAGGCCTGAAACCCAAGCCAAATCGGTCTCTCTTTTCTTTCAGCATCGGCACTTGAACTTCCCCTTGGAGATGTCTGCCCAATCCTTTTCCTGGTAAGGCTCTTTTCCCCACCATCATTTGTAAGCCCATCCTTGTGGTCTTGGATATCTTAGGCACCGGAACTTCATTTCCTTCCAAAATGAATGTTGCGTTGATGAACTCTAAAGACCGAAAAGAACACTCAATGGCCTTCTCATTTGTCTCTACATAAGGTGCCTCATTGGTAATAGTCGCTATGATGTCTTCCTCTGTATTTATAGTAACCAACCTACCATCCGTCACCAGTTTTAGCTTTTGGTGCAAGGATGAGGGCACTGCCCCTATTGAATGAATCCAGGGTCTTCTCAACAAGCAGTTGTAAGAGGGCTTTATATCCATCACCAGAAAGTCCACATCATATGTTTTTGGCCCAATCTGCAATGGTATATCAATTCTTCCCATCACTCTTCTCTCGTGCCATCAAACGCTCTCACTATGTTCTGGCATGTCTTCATGTAAGAAATGTCTATCGGCAACCTCTTCAGCGTTGACAACAGTAAGACATTTAAAGTTGATCCATTGTCGATTAGCACGCTCGGTAGAGTATATCCCTTACAACTAGTAGATATGTGTAGGGCCTTGGTCGATCTCATACCTCCAGGTGGAATTTCATCGTCACTGAAGGAAACAAAGTTATCAGCACTTATGTTACTAACCAATCGGTCAAGTTTATTGAAAGATATATCTTTAGTCACGTAAGTCTCATTCAGCACCTTCATCAATGCCTCATGATGTACTTCCGAACTTAAAAGTAAGGCTAGCACCGATATGCGAGCCGGTTGCTTGCACAGCTGCTCTACCATATTGTATTCACTGTGCTTCAAGAATTTTAAAAATTCTTTAGCCTCTTCCTCCTTCACAGGTTTGTTGATAAGGGCACCAGATCCTTTCTCTGGTTCAACTACCACAGTCTTTGATCTTCTGGTTCTGTTTCGACGTTTACCGAGTCGTAACGCCTCCCACTTCATGTGTAGAATCCCTCACTTTGGACCTCCTTGGAAGTGCTAGCTGAGTTTTCCACTCCCGGCGTCGTCACGTTACAATTGTAATTCCATGGTACCATTTTGTTATCCTTGTAAGGAAAGGAAACGGGTTTCTGGATTACAACTTTAGGCGCAAATTGTGCTCCGCCTTCTGTATTTCTCAGTCGGAAAATTATGATCCTCGGATAATTGACCTTTTGCCTTGTCAATTCTTCTTCAGTTGCAGGTACGTTTCTTTCCTCTGAGCCTTCTTCATAAAACTCCAATTCCTTATTGTCCATAAGGCTCTGTATCAGGACCCTAAACTCAGTACATTCATGGATCCCATGTCCCTCTGCTCCGTAGAACTCACAGTAGTTCCTTGCTTCTTCACCTCCTTCATCGAGACTTGATTTTATCAGCCCCTTCTTACCATTTCCTTCCACACCATTCTCAATGGAGTTTTTACCTCCGAGATATCCCCTTTAATCTTCCTCACGACATTTTCCCCAATCGCATTTATCCCCTTATCTCCATGATTGGGTAATGGGTTCTTCGCACTTGGTGTATCATCAAACTTGACAATCCCCATCTTGATGAGCCTTTCAACTACCGTTTTGAAGGCAATGCAGTTTTCTATTGAATGCCTTAATATTCCCGCGTGGTAATACAATGAGCGTTGAAGTCATACCATTTAAGATATGAGGGTTGTAACGGCTGTAAATAATATGGGGACACTACGCACGCATCAAATAAACTTTAATATAGCTCCTTATATGTCATTGGGTTTGGCGTAAATTGAAGCTTTTCAGAATTTTGTCTAGGGCCTGATTCTTGTCTTGTCGACCCTTGTTGCCCGGTAGTAACTACTTTTTTGTGGCTAATGATGTGGCGCTTTGAGTACCCTTTGTTATATGTACTCGTATTGTTTACCTCGTTGTCCTTTTTCCTAGGAGCAGATTTTCTAGTGGTCTCTCCCGCTTCAATCTTACCACCCCTTATGGCATTTTCAATCATTTCCCCTTCCATCACTATATCTACGAAGCTCTTGGTGGTACTTCCTATCATATGGGTGATAAATGATGCCTTTAAAGTGTTGATAAACATCATGGTGGTTTCCTTCTCTAAGAGAGGTTGTTGAACTTGCATGACAACTTCCCTTCATATTTGCGCGTATTGCCTGAAGCTTTCATTCGACTTCTTTTCCATGTTTTGCAACATGATTCTATCAGGCGTCATGTCTGTAACATGATTATACTGCTTCATGAAGGCTTGAGCTAAGTCTCTCCAGGAGCTAATGTTAGCGCGACTGAGTTGATTGTACCACATTGATGCTGTCCTCACTAAACTGTCTTGGAAATAGTGAATCAAAAGTTGATCATTGTTCACATAACCAGTCATGCGTCTACAGAACATAGTGATGTGGGCTTCAGGGCAACTAATCCCATTGTACTTCTCAAATTTTGGCATCTTGAATTTATGAGGAAGTACCAGATCTGGGACCAAACTCAAGTCCTTTGCATCAATACCGTGGTGATGGTAGGCATTTTCCAAAGCCTTGAATTTTTCTTCCATCCATCTACAACAATCTTCCAACTGTCTTAAAGATTCTGTTCTGATCCCCTCTCTCTCTGCTATGTCCAGATCAGGGATAATAGGATTAGCAGAGTTATCCCCTGGGTTGGATCCTATGCCAACTTGAAAATTCATGGGCACTCCAGTGTCAGCTTGCCCTTGCTGAGGCCTAATTGTGACAGGTGGCCTTCTGGGATATTCCTCAGGTTGTGTTTGCACTTGTGGTGGAGTGAATCCCCTAGGAAAATCCTTATTGTCTTCAGCGTTAACTATGTGACCCTTTCCCTTGTCCATTGACCCACTCAGCATCTGGGCCATTTGAGCCATCATGTTCCTTTGAGCCTCCAACATCTAGTCCCTCATCTCTTGTTGGAGTTTTGCCATTTGCTCTTGCATCTGGTCTTGCATATCTCTTTGGAATTGTTCCAGTCTTTGATCCATTTTCTTTGATTTGGCACTTGTACCGTAGGGGTGTTCAGCTTCCAAATTTTCCTTCTATTTCTCTCTCTCTCTCTCTCTCTCTCTCTCTCTGTTATAATTTCAACTAATTAGACTCTCTCTATGGACTTAAGTGCATATGATATGATGTAATGCAAATGCGTGAGTGCAAAGAGGCATCGATTCTGATTCAACTTTATTTTAGAAAACTTTATTAGAAAACAAAATCCTTTACATAAAACGGATTACAAATATGCTTTCGTCCTAAGGCCCAAAGTTCTTATTTTCCTATATAACAAAACTAATTCTTGACCACGATCCGACTGTAGCTCATACTTCGTGCTCAATGTATCAGCCTGTACTGCCAAAGTCTGCAGGTGATCAGCTACATCTTGAATCTGGACTATTGCTTCACCCATGAGATAATCCCGACTTCTAACTTGATCATGAGAATGGTGAAGTTCTTCCTTCCAACGCCCTTCTCTTGTTTCAAGAAGCTCGATCCGAAGTTCACAACTGTGCAATGTTGATTCTAACTCTTCAATCTTACCCTTCATTTCCTTGATTTTGTTCAGGCTTGACTTTAACTCGATCGCAAAATTACAGCTTCGATAGTGATGAAGAGATCGTCCAAGTTCAGCCACTCTAGCTTTTAATTCTCCCTTTTCATTTAAACTTTCTACCAAGTTTTTCTCTAAGGCCTCATTTCACATTTACATTTCTCAAAACTTTCTCTCCCAATAGTCAGCTTTGGCCTTTCCTCTTGGACCTCTTGTTGCAACTGTTCTGAAGTCTTCCCCAATCCAACATTCTTCATCGATAGACGCATCTTCTTATATTTAGTCTTTAAGCTATCTCGATCTTCCTCAATCTTCCTTTTCTCCTTTCTTACTTTCTCGGCTTCTGATTTCTGAACATCCACATCTAGCCTCAAGTACTTCTTTTCTTCTTCTAGCTTCTCTATCTTCTTTTCGAGCTCTAAACTTTGCCTTTCGAAGTCTTGCTTTATAATCTCTAACTCCAATGGGACCACTTGTAAATACTCCTTCATCGATCGAGCACCATCCAAACTTGGCCCAGGGATGTTATCATTGATCCTTTTGCTCGACCACTCATTATATTCTGGGGTTATCATTGACGCTCCAGTCAATAGCTTCATACGGTGAGCCTGCTTCCAAGCCTCAGAAATCTCTTGAATCTTCTTCTTATAATTATCCCTCTTATATGAAAATTTACTTTGAGCTAACCCATATGTCACCGGTATGATCTGTCTTACTTTGTATTGCCTCAGCACGAGCAAAGGTGCATATCCAATAGCTCCCCATATTCCAGGCAAATGTACCCAATCAAAATTTTCATAGCAATAAAGGACTTCGTCAGGAATCATCCAAGGGGCTTTCCACTCAACTTCTTCCTCTCAGAGGATTTGAAGAATTTCCATCCATCTTTCTTCTGATATATCATCTCTCCTTGTCATAGCTGTGGCCTCCTTTAAGGGAGAATACTTTCGAAGAACACTCAGTAAGGAACCCTGTCAACCTTCCAAAAATGACTGTGAAACCAAACCATTAATAACTGTATGCATCTGATGAATCTACCTTCACCAGCTCTCTGACATGTATTTAAAGATCTGAACGTCTCGGCTAATATCGCAGGTACAGGTGTGACCCATTTGTTAAGTCGATTGAATAAATCAGTAACTGCTTCATCTATATGTCTTAGAGCTTTGGGGAAGATCACCAAACCGTAAATACATAAGGCAAAGACGTCGATCTTCTTTTTTTTCATCTGGATGTGCTAGGATTAGGTCTCTCAAACTCACCCAAGGTATGCATTTACCTTCACCTTTCTTTTGGATTCTAGCTGTAACCCACTGTTCACTTATCCATGTGATGCTCATTAACTTCTTCACAAAAGTTGGGACATTGGTAGCCCTAAAATAAGCTTTGTTGACTTGGACCCTTGAACAGCGAAGCAAGGTCATATATTCCTCCAGTGTGGGCACTAAATCTACCTCCCCAAAAGTAAAACAGCTATAAGTAGAGTTCCAAAATTAAGTCATAGCCCGGAATAGATGCTTATCTACCTTGATGTCGAGCAAGTAAGGTAGATCGCCATAATTAGGATAGAACATCTGCTTTGACTCATCGTCCCACTAGGTCCATATTTCTTTCAACTCTTGGAACTCATTCTGTGTAATACTAATACGAGTAAACTTCCATAGTTCAGACACATACCCGTCAATTAAGCTATTCCCTTTCTCCAATTGCGTTTGCTCTGACCATGTACAAACAGCTGTACTATCTCCCACTTTATCAAGGAACTCGTTCTCCATAACCAGCTTTCTAACTTAGAAACTGACCGTGAATCGATACCTCTAAAAATATGAAATGACATGCACAAAAATGAAACACAACAAGTTAGTGCCACAAAATAAAATATAAAGCAAGTAAAATAAACAAACACCTATTTGGGTAACTACTAAAGTTTGGCATAGCTCTACCTAAGGTGGGTTCTTAGGGTTTATTATATGCGGTTTAGCTCTAAAGTTGAGGTACTTGAACCAGCAGATTCCTCAATCCTCACCCATTATAGGCTCATACGGACTGAGTTCGGTTCAGGGGAATACATTTCCCTATGGCCATGAGGAAGTGAAAACTTCACGAAGACATAGGTACAGATGTATTCCGAAAGCAATCCACTAGCCCATGCGGAGGTGAAAACCTCACGAAGGCATAGCTTTTCGCTCCCACTTAAAGGTGCGACCACAACGGTCGTGTAGTGCAATGTAGAGATATATATTAAAACCACATGCAATAAAAAGATCATGTTTTTTTTTTTTAAATCAGAATTTTGAATTCGAACAAAAGGACATAAAATCATCGATTTTACGACTTGACTCTCTTATTGGTCCCCAGTGGAGTCGCCAAGCTGTCGAAACCATTTTTTAGATTTTAGAAAACGGGGTCGACTTTTAAAAACGAAAATGGGAGTCGCCACCAATCCCTTTTTACTTAGGTGTGATTGGATCACCTTGCAAAACTTTTTATTTTAAAACATTTGATTTTTTTGGGTCCACGAAAAACAAGAAAACGGGTTCGGGAGTCGGTTACGTATGAGGAAGGGTTAGCACCCTCATAACGCCCAAAAATTGGTACCTGATCGATAGAATCATGTCCAAATGTTTGAAATTTAATAAACATTTAAAATATGACTAAAAACAACTGAACAATTTGATTTAAAACTTGAGATTTCTTTGTTTTGAAAGAATACAAACATCACATCCAGCACGTTAGGACACGACATTTTTAAACCCTCGTAACTAAAATCATCTCATGATTTACAAAATTTTAGTAAAAGGATATTTATTTATTTAGTCAAACGAAAAATCGAAACCCAGCACATTAGGGCACTATTTCCCGAATTTCTAAATATAAAACATTGCCTTATTTTAAAACCTTTAGGTAAAATATAATAATTTTGTAAAATGCATTTTATTTTAAAACGATGATCTATGAAAATATCATATTAATACATTATCAAACATAAATGTTAAAAACGATCATGATATGCTAATATTTCATACTAATATATAAAATAACAACTAATAAATATAACTGTATTAAGGCAATCATAAATAACTGAAAGAGTATATAAAAAAGTAGAATATATAAAACAACAAATGACCAAATAAAAAAAATAAACATGAAAATTTCTCATGCAATGTTAAACCTTTCATACAATTATATATACCAAATAATAAATATTGCAAAAATATAAAAAAAGATAAAAAAAGTATATATTTTGAGTAAATAAATAAAATATGTTTTGAAATAAATAAATGATTTTAAATAAAAATATATTTATAATAATCTAATACATATAAAACTACGTATTTAAGAATAAACAATATGCGAAATTACATGTAACATTAAGAATAAAATAATTTAAAATGTTATAAAAAAATAAAATATAATAATGTATAATAAAATAAAAATATAATATAATAACTAAAATAATATACAATGTATGAATAATATTAAAAAATAATAATAAATAATGATTTAATATATATATAATAATTAAGAATAAGAATAAAAAGAAAAATAAAAAGAAATAGAAAAAGTGAGTAAGGATTAAATTAAAATGATAAAAATTTAAAGTTAAAAAAAACAAAAAAAAAAGACTATATTGGAACGCGCGCCGAAATGCAGGGACCTATTGGGCAATTATGCCCCATCTCCTAAATGGCACCGTTCCGTCATTAGCCCTTTAATGGTCCAAGGGACTAAATTGAAATATAAGCAAACATTTAGGGCCGAATTAAAAAAATAAAAAATAAATTAAACGAAATTAAAAATAAAAAATTTGAGGAAAGACTAAAATGGCAATTAGACCATTAAACAAAAACACGCGGATCCTCCCCGGGTTTTCGGGTCAATGCACGGGTCATATACCTTAAAATGGCGTCGTTTTGGTCATTAATTGACCAGCTCAAAACGACGTCGCTCCTTTGGCTTATATAAGTCAATTTTTAATAAAAAAAATTTCTAAACTGTTTTTCAAAAAAAAAAAAAAAGCTTTCAAAGTTCATTTGAAGCCTTTCATGCTCCGATCATTGGACCTCTGGGCCACCGCCCCCCACGCGCCACACGCGCCACCACTGACGGTGGCCGGAGGTTAAAATCTTGATTTTTTGCGCAAGTAAACCCTTTTCCTTTTATTATTTTTTTAAAACAATATGTTTACATAAAAAATAGATCAAAAAAGAAAAAAAAAATAAACGAAATAAAATGGGAAATCACCTCTGTGAACGAATTGTTGTATTTTATTTCTTTGTATTTTTTTGTATGGATGTATTTCTCTCTGTATATCTCTATGTCTGAGTATTGTGTGCTTTACAAATTTTATGGGGTTTTTATAACCCCATAACAAATCAGAAAATAAATGTAAAATCCCTATTTTACTGCTTGCTGTCGAGTTTTTTTCCTTTTGCAGGTGAATGAGAAGATCTCGGCGTCGGAATACCATTTGCGCGCTGATTGTGGCGCAAGGACAGGCCGTGTTGTTGGGGTGCTTGCAGCGCAATGGAAACCTAGGGTTTTCCTGCTTCCACAAGCCATGTGGGCCACTGGGTCAGATTAATTGGGTTAGGGTTTAGTTTGGGTCTGGGTCTTAGGTTTGGGATGTAATGGGCCACGGGTAGGTTAACTTTGTGGGTTATGTAATCTATTTTGGGCTGCTGTAATGTATTAGACTGTTTAATTGGTTTTGGGCTCTAGTTGTAGATGGACTGTAAGGGACATTATTGGACATTATTGGACATTCGGTACTTATTTTTTTGTTTGTTTTTTATTCTGGTTTGTTACAGCCCGGGCAAAATGACCTTATTACACTGATTTTGGTGGTTTTAGATTCTTGGGGATTATAATTTCTGCATACTTTGGTTTTTCATGTTCTTTTCTCTATTTAGGTTTTCTAAATGCTAACAGTAGCTTTTTTCTGTCTTACTAGCTTGTTTTATTATCCATTATAGTGATTCATGGGGCATTTACTTCCCTTTGTTAAATTTGAATACTAATTAACATCTTTTAATATTAAAATGCCACATATTCAATTTTAGACTGAAATTGGAATTTAATTTTTAAATCAAACAAGTAGGAGACTAAGTCCTAAATAGTTAAAAAGAGAGGGAGTAAATTTCAAAACTTTGAAGAGTTAGGGACTAGTGGTATAATTAAACCTACTTGAAAGAATTCTATCAAATAAGCTATCTATTGGAAAGTGAATGTATGTGGTTAGCAAGCTAATTGTTTGTAAATGATTCCAAGCTCAAAACATTGTTCAAAATAGATAAGACTTTCTTTTTTCTCTAACATGCTTGCATTCTGTTGCTCAATATATGTTTACATTCTCTACTTCATGTTTGAAAGATGATTAAAACTGCTTTGCATGTTTCATCATTGATGTGAACATGGTGGAATTGGCTCATCATCTCTAATTCCAATCTTGGATTGAGCCTTTTCATGGTATTAAGGGGATGAGAGTTACCACAAAATAAGGGCTTTCATAGTACTCTAAGCCAACAGTATAGGGAACTGGCAATTTCACGAGGCCTGGCTCGTTTTGGATTGTTTTTCTATGGTTCTGAATGTATTTGGTCTTGCTTGTAACATCTGCTGTAGTCTTGTAAAGTTGCAAATCAATAAATTAATTTATTCAGCATTTCATTCTTATAAATATATATATATATATATAAAAGAATTTATTATTCTAATTTTTGGTTATTTTAATAAATTCGGATCCCCTTTCTTTTTGCTCACTTTTTTATTTCATCTTCTCTCTTTTAGTCCTTTGTTAATTATCTTTTTTTTTTTTTTTTTTTTTTTTGGTTTTTATCCCTCATTTGGATGCTACTTCTTTAAAGCCAATGCCCCCTTATCACGGCTCCTTTCACTTTTTTAAAGGTGATGGTGCAGTCCACGCCCCATCCATTTCTAAAATAGAAATAACATTTCTCAAAAATAAAATAAAATAATATTTAATAATATTGGGTAAAAATGGCAAAAATATCTCTCTAGTCCCTCCCAATTTCAAAATTAAGCAAATTGATCCCTCTCAAAAAAATCAGAGCAATTTAATCCTTGTCAATTTCAAAACTGAGCAACTAAGGACAATTAATCAAGATATTAATGTTTTCCATCAATTGTACATGATCTTGATTGAGTTTATATAATAACAAATTTACCTATCAAAGTTTATACATTCTATCAATTTGGTCTTAATTTAACAAATTTATCTTGCAACATTTGTGTAAATGATGTAAATATTGAGGTTAAATTTGTTGAAATTTTTTTCAAAATTAAGGCCAAAATGATAAAATATTATAAACATTGAAGGCTAAATTTGTTATTATATCAATCAAAGTTATGTACAATTGATGGAAGACATTAAAGTCGTGATTAATTTTTTTTAGTTGCTCACTTTGAAATTAATAGTGATTAAATTGCTCCAATTTCTTTTGAGAAGAACTAATTTACTCAATTTTAAAATTAAGAGAGATTGAAGAAGTCCTTTTTAAAAAAACAAATTTTAAGTTGTATTTACACTGTAAATTAATCAGAATTATACTAAACTATAAATTAATCCGAATTATACTAAGATTTTCTATAGGAATATGTCAAATGAGTAAAAATTTTACATGATGAAGCTAACTTTTATATACTTCAAAAAGTTTCAACTATTTTATAAAATTTTTTCTTAAAAAAAATCCAATAAAAGGTTTACAGTACAAGAGAAATATGAAATTTATTTGAATTAAAATATTAATTCATCTCATGAAACAATGCTTTAAAAAAACATTTCTCTTCATTGCTCCAAAAATATAAGGCAATCCAATTATTAGTGGGAGCCATGTCTAGTACAATGATTTCTAAACATTTAGCTAATTGTTTATCATTTTTATTAAATTACACAATTGGTCACTTAATTTTTATATATTTTTATTTTGTTTATCTATTGTTAATTCAATATTATTGTACATTCATTTTAGTCACCCAATTTTAATAACTTTTCATTTTAATAATTTATTTTATCTTTTCAATTTCTTTCATTTTTTTCATTTTTATAATTAATTTTAATTTTTTAGTAAAATGGAAAAACTTGAAATTTATATGGAAAACTTGTAAAAACCTTGGTTTTTACATAGAAAAACTATTTTATCTTTTAAAATTTTGTATTTTTTCATTTTTATAAGGAAAAACCTATAAAAACAAGGGTATTTCCCGTTTTCAGAATTAACATAGAATGCATGTTGTTTTTCTTTTTAAATCTATTGATATATGTTGTTTTTGGAGAGAGAAAGAAAAACGTGTCCTACAGGGTACATTTTCACCATCACATTAATGAAAATGCACATTGTAGGACACGTTTTCAGGCTAACAATCATAATTACAACGGTTACAATATCCCAACAGCCATATTTATTTCTATATAAACCCCTTCAAACTTCATTCTTTTCAATTTAAACTCAATTTTCAATTATCTCTATAATTTTGTTTTAAATCTTTCTCTGAATCCTATTCTTTCTGATTTTATTTTATTCCTTATGAATTGTAAAATGACAAATCAATTTATTCATTTGGATAATAAACACATCTCCGGTGTTCAATTACAAATGGTAAGAAAATATTATTAAATTATTAAATTTTAATTAGTTAATTGTTAGATTATGCTGTTAATTATTTTATTAATATTATTAAATTATGTCGTTAACATTATTCATTTTTTATGTTTATATACTCATGTGAAAGATCGGATTTTGGAGACATACATACACAATTTAAGCGAGAGTGCATCGAATGCCATCTATGGACATTTGCGAGATGCGAGATTCTTATATGTGGCTCGTATGCTCGGAGGGGAGACTAAATTGGATCCCTCACTTATCAGTGCTTTGGTGGAAAGATGGAGGTCGGAGACACACATATTTCATCTTCCCTGCGGTAAGTGTGCAATTACACTCGAAGACGTTGGTTTACAACTCGGTCTACTGATCGGTGAGGAAGTCGTTGCGGGGCTAGTAACAAGTTCTAATTGGACTGCAACATGCGAGCAACTACTAGGAAAGGTGTCGAACAAGTTTAGGGGTAGCCAGATCGAGATGGGATGGTTGGAGGACAACTTCAAAACTATCGAGGCTTCCGCAATTTACGTTGAAAAAGAATAATCTGCACGTGCATTCATCTTGAGGTTGACCGGAGGTCTGATTATGCCAGATAAATCTCGAAATTTGGTACATTTAAGGTGGTTACTACTACTAGTAGACTTGAAAGAAGCGAGATCACTTAGTTGAGGATTAACGATGCTGGCGACATTGTACAGAGAAATGCGTTGAGCGACAAAACCAGAAAAAATTAAATCGGTGGTTACATGCTCCTTCTTTAATCGGAGCAACATCTGGCACATCAATTGTTTGGTGTAGAACGGTTCACATATAGAGCCAAACAATCGACCATGAATACGATCGGTAGTGACGAAAATTATAAACAAGTCCTCAGAAGGCTTAATCAATTAGAGATGAGCTCGGCCAAGGTGCAAGTCCAAAATCAACCCTTTCTAATCAATTCTAATGCAGGACATTATGGTGAAGGTGCCTTGTGGGAAAATGCTAATGAAAATAGTCAAATAGAGGCTAATTATGTACGAAATAGAGGATACAATCCATCATCCAACACATATAATCTGAGGTGGCATGACCATCCTAACCTTAGGTAGGGAAGGAACTAAGGAGGTCTCTCCAATCAAGGAGCCCAAAACCTTAATCCTCTTAGACCCAATGAACATTATCAACCTCTATTACCATTTAGGGTACCCCAAGAATAAGAAAGAAAACTTATTGTAGTTACCCTGCATTGTCGATTAGGGTAAGCGAGGTAGATCAAGTCTAGCATGTGGTGCAAGCCGATGTGCATCAAATTCATGGTCAACTAGACCAAGTTTTGCAATTGTTGCAAAACTACCTAGCCTTTAGCATACTTATTAATACCAAGCCTAATCCGAAGAGGGAAGGAAAAGAACATGCCAAGTTGATTACCCTTAGATCCAGAGCTATGATTAAGGAACCTATCTGACCAATTAGTGGGGAAAAAGAAGTTAGTGAGAAGGATAAGAGCACTAGCACTCCTAGTATTAGATATGGGGTGGGAGAAAAGGAAGGACCTGAGAGTGAGCCCACACAAGCTGACCAAGAGGATAGAATTGTCCCACTAACTCTACAATATTTGACATCAATACCCTTTTTGAGTAGACTAGAAGGGAAGAAAAAGCGAGAAAATGAGGAATTTCTAGATTTCCTCAAGATGTTTAAAGTTTTGAATGTCAACCTCCCATTACTTGAGATCCTAGAAAAATTATTGAAGTATGCTAAGTTCCTTAGGGAAGTCATGGCTAGGAGAAAGAAAACTAGGAGAGAAGAGTGATTCGCTCTTAATGCCGAATGTAGTACTATTGTATCTAAAAGAGTCCTACCAAAAACTCAAGGACCCTGATAGCTTTACCATTCCCATAGAGATTGGAGGTGTAAATTTTGGTAAAGCACTTTGTGATCTTGGAACAAGTATAAACTTTATGTCCTTATCCATCTACCATAGGTTAGGTCTAGGCGACTGATAACATGTTAATTTGCATGATTTCTTGTGTTTAATTCGATTTATTTCTAAATCAATCCCTGCTAAATTAGTGTTTTTATGATTTAAATCTTGTCAAGGATGCAATTGGTCAAAAAAAAGCTAAAAAGGGCCAAATTGAAAGACAATCATTGAAATGGGGCCAAATTAAAAAGATGGAGGAAGCCAAGGACATATCAAATATTTTGAATTTGTAAAAGCCAAAAATAAGAAAATCTTATTTTATTTTATTTTATTTTAGATTTTATTTAAATTAGTTTAGGCTATGATAAACCATAATTTATACATATTTTGACCCCATGCTTGGCTTATTTTTGGATAAATTTTCATTAGATTTGATGAATTCGATGCTCCTAATCCTTTAATTTCATGTTTTACACTCAGGAGAGCTTAGGGAGTCGAAAAGAATGAGAAACGGGCCAAAAAGGGACAAAATGGGCCTACATCAGAAATCAACACGGCCTGAACTATCACACACGGGCAGACCACATGGCCGTGTGTGACGAGCAGAATCGAACACGGCCTAAGCTATCGCACACGGGCGTATCACACGGGCGTGTCCCTGCCGAACCCAAATCTAATTCTATTCAGAAAAGACTACTTGTGCGCCAAGGAAGGTGCTCCAAAGCCTATATAAACACCCTAGGGGAGGACCTAAAGGAAGCACGGAGAGTAGATCGAAGAAAGTACTCGAAGGAAGCCGTCGGAATCATCTTGGAAGTAGGATCTCATTCAAGATTGAAGATCTCCATCAAGTTCTTTAGAAGTTTTTGGGTTCTTTATGTCTTGTTGTTTTCTTAATTCTAAGATGTTTTCCTTTTACGTTATGAACTAAAACTCCCTAAATACCTAGGGAGGATGAAACCTAGATGAATCTTATTATTTAATTATCTGAATTACATGATAAATACTTGTTCTGGTTCTTAATTATGTGTTCTTAACCCTTGTTTTAATATTTTCAGGATATTAATTCAAGATTGATGTGCTTATTCAGTGGAGCAAAAGTCCCTGTTTAAGAGTAGATCTAGCATAATTAAGCTGAGTTGATTGCAACCCTAGAAATAGGATGACATAAATCTGCCATATTAGAGTTAAATCTAATAAGGGAATCCATAGATCGAGTTAATACGACAATAGGGGTTTTAATTAGAAAGAGATTTCAATTAATCAACCTAGAGTAAGTTGTTTTTTGTCTCGAAAGAGATATTAACATAATTTAGGGATTTCTACAGATCAAGACAAGTGAATAAATCGTTTAATTCAGAGCCAGAATAATAAGTGAAGTCTAGCTGGATTCTTCCTCGGGTATTGTCTTTATTCATTGGTTTATTTGATTACTTTCTTCACTCTCTATCACGTTCATTAGTAAATTAGTTAGTTAAGTTTTAGATTAAAACAAAACCCCTTAATTATTAGGCTAGATAATAAAAAGATAGTTATTACTAGTAATTTTAGTCCTTGAGGATACGATATTCCGGACTCATCACAGCTATACTACTGTTCGATAGGTGCGCTTGCCTTTGTCGAAATATTAGTTAGTTTCGAGCCCATCAGGCTATTTTTAGTAAACCCTATGCATATAAATAAGGGATTTTTGTTCTTAGGAAATCATCACTTAATTCTATTTCCTATTTTAATTTGGAATTGAATTACTCTCCTTTTTCTCTTTCAAATTGGCGTGAAGCATTCTGCTAAATTCAATTGCAATTGTCTTGTTTTTACTAAATTGGGCTAATTGCTTTCCAAGTGCTTTTCTTTCCCATTCTTCACCACATTCATCAAATTACTTTTCAAGTTCACAAAGCATGAACAATTTCATGCTTAACTATATTTCATCTTAGCCTTAGGCCGGTGTTCTTTCCGGTCAGGAATCGTGAGATACGAACATGTGCTAAAAATCCTTCCAATCGGTATTCAATTTTTTCTAGGTATCGGGATAGACCAATCATCCCTTAAAGTTAAATTCGATTTCAAGTTAAAGTGCACGTTGGGTTGAAGCCATGTTTGTTGATAGTTGGAGATTCGAGTCGGCCGTGCTATATTCGGATTTTTGAGAACAAATCAAGGAAGAAGTGATCGGGTTTAAATGACCCACGCGGTTGAGGCCGTTGATTCGAGTTGGGTTCTTCAGAATGCAAGGCTATCAGAATCTTCAATCAGGAACACGTGTATCTCAGTTAGATAATCGGTAAGGGTTGGTTTGTAGGATGTACCAGGACTAGCTACGAGAGGAAGAATTGGTGGTTAGGACGTTCTTAATCGCTATAACCAACTTATCGTTGTGAGGAGAAGATCAATTTTCGAGGATTAATTCTTAACACGAAATTTACCGAGTCTAAGGCTAAGGCTTATTTTATCTGTTTACATAGGTCTGAATTTATTTCCATTTTGCATTTATTTTTAATATTAACCAATTGTTTATTTAAGCTGATTAGATTATTTGCTCTCTTAAACATTCTCAAACTCCCCCGATTTAATTGTTTATTTTTGTTGCAGGTATGTTTGGAGTCGTGGGCGCGACTCTTGGCATGACTCTTGACACGATGCTTGACGCGACAAATATTCTGTTCATAAGTAAACACAGAAGTTGATTACGATATCCAATCCCTGTGGACTCGACCCTACTACCACTCTTTACTACTATTCAGAGTTAATTTAATAGGAATTATTTTTGGTGGTTTCGACGCCCATCAAATTTTGGAGCCGTTGCCGGGGATTGAAGATATTTTTCTAATTTTTGTTTTTTTACCTTATGACCAGATCAAAATTAGGAACTCTATAGTTTGAACCAGAAATTGAGAAATTGGCCCAACAACTGCAGAAAGAAGCCATTCGACATGGAAAACAACCAAATCCCAGATTCAAAACCATATCATACACCAAGTTTCGCATTTGACGAACCCAATGAGATGGCTGAACAGACGATACGCCAACTCGCTACGGCACCGAATGAACAACAACCCTTATGTATAACCTATTAGATCGGAGAGATGCCATTCGAGTTAAAGTCAGTTTTGATTCATTTATTACCCACTTTCCATGGATTACAGAACGAGAATCCATATACCCACCTTAAAGAATTCCATATGGTGTGCATAAGAATGAAGCCTCAGAGAGTAACGGAAGACCAAATGAAACTTCGTGCTTTTCCTTTCTCACTAGCTGACTCTGCTAGATAGTGGCTATTTTATTTACCCCCGGGATCTGTCAACACATGGCCTGACATGTCTCATTTATTTATTGACAGATTCTTCCCTGCAGCTCGAGCAGCCAAACTAAGGAGGGACGTTGTGGGAATCTGTCAAAAGGACGCTGAATCGCTCTACGATCACTGGGAGCGATACAAAAAGTTGTGTACAAGTTGCCCACAACATGGACTAACTGAACAATCACTCTTGTAGTATTTTTATAAGGGATTACTCCCGATGGAAATGAAGATGATAGATGCTGCAAGTGGGGGGAATTAGTCAATATATGACTCCTCAGAGAGCATGAGAGTTGATTTCGACCATGTCTGCTAACTCTCAACAATTCTGACAGGCCACAGAACCCATAAGACGGGTTCATAGGTTAAGTTCTCTATCTCTAGAAGATAAAATTGATAAGCTAACTAATGTTGTTCAAACTTTGCTTACAGATAAAATGAGTCCAGCACGGTTGTGCGAAATTTGCGCTAGACCAGACCATCCGACGGACTCCTGTCTGATTTTACATGAGGATTCAACAAAACAAGCAAA
This sequence comes from Gossypium bickii, assembly GCA_025503065.1. Taxonomy (NCBI): domain Eukaryota; kingdom Viridiplantae; phylum Streptophyta; class Magnoliopsida; order Malvales; family Malvaceae; genus Gossypium; species Gossypium bickii. Next base: position 91,613,665 of record CP106711.1, read on the forward strand.
TGCTGTCGGGAACTTTCCAGGACCGCCCCAGAGGCGATATGACCCCTACTGGAACTCGTATAATGTGGGATGGAAGGATCACCCGAATCTCAATTATGAGACAAATCCGCAGTTCAATCAACCGTACCAACAAAGGCCGCCTCAGAATCAACAGTTACCACCCTCGAAGTCATCTTTGGAAGCCATTGTGGGAAGGCTAACCAATAGTACTGAGAAATTCCAACAAAAAACTGACATGCATTTGCAGGAGTTGTATAAGCAAGTGAGCAAACTTACACTCACGGTTAGCCATTTGGAGTCTCAAGGTAAGCTGCCATCCCAAACTGAGCCAAACCTTCGACAAAATGCAAACGCTATGACATTGAGGAGTGGAAAGGTTTACGAGCCCGTACCTGACACTAGTCATGCCCACGACACTAGTCACGATATGGAGAAACTTAACATGGAGGCTCTAGTAAAGTCAGCACCATAAAAACCTTTTACAGTCCCACCTCCATTTCCCAGAAGACTTGTCCAATGTAAGAAGGAGAGAGACGAGAAGGAAATCCTCGACACCTTTCGAAAGGTAGATATCAACATACCTCTTCTCGATACGATTAAGCAGATCCCACGATACGCAAAATTCCTAAAAGAGTTATCCACGAGTAAAAGGAAACTTTTGCGCAATGAAAAGGTAAGTGTCGGAGAAATGTCTCCGCCATTCTGCAAAGGAAAATACCGCCCAAATGTAAGGACCAAAGTATGTTTTTCATATCTTGTAAAATAGGTAGTGTCGGTATTAAAAAAGCAATGTGTGACTTAGGCGCATCAATTAATTTTATGCCTTTGTAAATTTATAAACTACTTAACTCGAGTCCTTTAAAGGAAACAAGTGTGATTATTCAGCTTACAAATAGATCTATGGTGCATCTAGAGGGAGTATCAGAGGACGTTCTTGTCAAGATAAATGAGCTAATATTTCCTGCAGACTTTTACATTATCGACATGGAGGATGACAATTCGGCCAATTCATCGACATACTTCTTGGGAGGCCATTTTTGAGTATCGTCCAAACAAAGATTGACGTATAAAGTGGGATACTCACTATGGAGTTCGATGGGGAAGTGGTGAAATTCAACGTCTATGAGGCCATGAACTGCCCTAGCATGATTTCTAATGTTTCTAATGTTGACATAATTGATCCTTTAACCAAATTACATTTAGAATATCATGACGAGGATGAATTACGAACCATTTTTTGTAGAAGTCTAGACTTTAGTGCCATAGAGGAACAAAAAGAGCGGATAACCTTTGAATAGTCTGTTCACGAAATAGCGGCTCATATGGAGGCACCGCAATTATGGAGAAATCCAGGTAAATATCTTGAATTATCACCTTCACAAACTAAGCTTGTACCATCTATTTTGCAGGCTCCAGAGTTGGAACTTAAGCCACTACCAGACCATTTAAAGTATGCTTTTCTCGGTAAAGGAAATACCTTATCGGTAATAATCTCGAGTAAACTCTCGAAGGTAGAAGAGGAAAATTTGGTACAAGTTCTTAGAGACTATAAAGAGGTGATTGGATGGACGATAGCTGACATCAAGGGATCGAGCCCCTCAACTTGCATGCATAAAATTCAAGTTGTGGATAATGTTATTCCCAAAAGAGAGGCTCAAAGGCATCTCAATCTGTCCATGATGGAGATGGTAAGAAAAAAAGTTCAAAAACTACTCGATGCTAGGATGATCCATCCCATTTCTGACGGTAGTTGGGTCAGCCCAGGCCATGTAGTATTAAAAAAGACCAGCGTCACCGTAATTGAAAATTCGGTAGGTGAGATGGTTCCCACTCAAGTCCAAAACGGGTGGAGAGTCTGCATCGAGTACAGGATGTTGAATTCTTTAACTCGAAAAGATCATTTTCCACTTCCTTTTATTGATCAGATGTTAGAACGTTTAGCCGGGAAGTCTCATTATTGTTGCCTTGATGGTTACTCAGGGTTTTTCCAAATTCTAGTGGCTCTTGAGAATCAAGAGAATACGATGTTTACGTGTCCATTTGGCACTTTCACTTACAGACGGATGCCATTCAAACTTTGCAACGCACCAGCCACGTTTCAGAGGTGCATGGTAAGTATATTTTTTGACTACGTCGAGAAAATAATTGAGGTGTTCATGGACGACTTTACTGTATATAGTGTAACAGTCTGATTTAGACCCTAGTTAGAATAGTGGTTTTGGGACCACAAATCCAAATTATAAAAATATTTTAATATTATTTTGGTGTTTACAGTATGTGAAATAATATGTGTGAAAGTTTCATGTGAAAATTTTATCGTTTGTGTGCTCGACTTTATAAAAAGGACTAAATCGCGTAAAGTGCGAAAGTTACGTTCTAGATGCTAAATGTGTCTAATAGCTATAGAATTTTAAATTGAAGGTCCTTACGTGATAAATAACCCATTATTGAGATATTTGATGTTAGTGGAGTGCCATTTGGTTTAGTTATTAAGGTTATTAAAGGTTAAATAAGTAAAAAGGCATTATATGTTAAATTAAATAAAAAAATTGTGTCATCTTTTTCCACTATCCATCTTCACCGAAATTTCAACCTAAAATTAGCCATGGGAGAGCTTGTTATTCGGCCAAACTTTGAAGGCAACTTGATTGGCAAAAGAGGAATTCAGATCTAGGTCGAGGGAAAATTAAAGTATCGGATTAGTCGACTTAATTTGTTGTTACTGCAAACGAGGTAAGTTCGTATTTTAATAGACATTATAAAATCATGTTATATACGCATATTATTTGTATGAATGAATTCAATGTCGAATGGTAATGCAAATGTATGTAATTTGAATAAGTTATATATATGTTATTATGATATTGAATTGTTCGTGAAGCAGAATATATGAATACGAGAAAGTTCTGATAACGTGACAGCGTCCAAAAAGCCCCGTTCGAAACCTAGGAATAGTAGAGGATACATGTGTCATGACATAGGATTCCAAAATATGATTTCATGTAAGACCATGTTTGGGACGTTGGCAACGGTTCGAGATATCGTGTAAGATCGTGTCTGGGACACTGACATCAATTAGAGATTATGTATAAGACCATGTCTGGGACATCGGCATCGTATATGATTTTGTGTAAGACCCTGTCTGGGACAATGGCATCAATATTTTATTACATGTAAGACACGTCTGGAACGTTGGCATTGTACGAGCTTTCCAAGCTATCCAAGTATCCTTATTGATTCCGAATGGTTCAACAGGTGTTTCGAGAAATAAGTGATTAAATGAATGACATTTTGATTCAGGTACATTGAAATGTATACAATATTTATAATGAAAGGTAAGTATATATGTGCATAGATTGTTATGTGATGTATATGCAAATGAAATGTGAATATGTACAAAATAAACAGGAACAAATGAATAAGATGTGATTTATAAAGTGGCATATGTGAAATTGTCAGATACTATATGAATGAAAGGTGAATTTGGGTATAAGTGATGATAAGTGATTCATATGAGAAAGATGTGTGATTAAATATGCTATTTCCCAAAATGTGCTCATTTGGTTATATGAAAGTGAGAATTGAATGTTATATGAGAATCGAATTGAATAAACTTGTGAAAACTAAAGTTAGTAAGTAAGTATATTATTGAGTGGTGATGATTTGATATGAAATCATGTTATAAACTTGAGATAAGTTGTGTTTTGACATTTGAGATAGCATATCATGCTTATGGCATTGTAATGAAATTATTTGTTATGTTAAGTTTATTAAGATACGAGCTTACTCAGCTTTCAAAGCTTACTCTGTGTGTTTTCTTATGTTTATAGATTTTCAGATGTTCGCTCGGGTTGGAAGTCTGCGGAGATCGCATCACACTATCTGGCTAATGATTTCGGTATTTATACCCTTTATGACTTAGTTATATGGCATGTATAGGCTATGGTATTTGATATTATAGTTGGAAATGTATTTGGTCATTTGAGATGTTTGATTATGAATGTGGTAGTAGAATGTGGTAGTAGAATTTGGTATGTTTTGATGTGCTCATGAATGCCTAAAAGAAATGATAAATTTTGGTAAGTTTCATGGTTGATTTGGGAAATTGATATGGTGAGAAATGCTATGAGTTGAAATGGATTAATATGATGTATGAATCACATGTTTTTGATGTGAAATTGGTACTTTGAATTGGTATGTTTGAGTTGGATTCGTATATGGAAATTAATGATGTTGTTACGGGTCAAATTGTGCATGATTTGGTATATTTTTTGCTACCATTGGGACATGAATTGATGCTTGTAGGTGTGACAAAATTTTGGGTAGCAAATTGGCCTTGCAAATGGCCTATATTTGCCCACACGGTTGAGCACACAGGCGTGTATCTCGATCGTGTCTCTCAAGGTTGCAATTAGAATCAAGTCAGGTTACCACACAGGCAAGAAGCACGGACGTGTACTAGACCGTGTGACCCAAGTCAGTGTTACACACGGGCAGAGACAGGCGCGTGCCTTACTTTAAAAGAAAAATTTTTTAAGTTCTGAAAAGTTTTCCGTGTGAGATCGATTTAGTCCCGAACCTTCTCTAAAGCAGGTTTAAGGTCTTGTAGACTTTCTAAAGGGACTATATGAGTATTATTATTATGAAATGCTGTTGTATGATTGATGTTGTGAAATGAGTGTAAAATGTTCTGATATGTCCGGTAATGCCTCTTAATCCTAGTCCGACGATGGATACAGGTTAGGGGTGTTACATTTTGTTAGTATCAGAGCTATGGTTTAGTCAGTTACAGGACTAACATAGTTAATGTGAGTCTAGCTATACATGCCATATATAACCTGCGATAGTGTGATATCTCCCGACTTTGACGAAAATTGTTTAGATGAGAGAGATAAGTTTTCCAACCGAGCTAATTCTGATAGTACAGAAGTAAATACTCAAATATTTGAGTGAAAATGTATTGATGATGAGTTGAGACTCATAAAGGTATGAATAAGAATATAAGATATTCTGTTATTGATAAATGTTGTAATGATATGAGTATATGAGTTGTGATATGTGGCCTATGACTACTATATGAAATGTTTTGATTATGAATTAGTGATTTGAGTTGGCATATGAACTATGTGTTAGGTATTAAAGTGTTGATAAGTCAATGACTACTAAATATTTTAAGAACGTGAAAATAGAAATGAATTGGCTATTTGTGATAGTATATGTTATGTGCATGTATGTGAAAGTTAAATTTGAGGCTTTAAACCCTCACCCACCTTATCAGTGAAATGTTAAAATGAAATTTGTAAGATTTGGATTGAATAAGCTCACAAGTATGGAGTTACAGAGGTTCATGTTTGAAAGATTAGTAATGTGGTCAGAAAAGAGAACGAATCAACAAATGAAGATAGTACTAAATGAGATATTGGATAGTTCTGAAGACTATTCAGATTATGCAAAGTCACTGTTAAAGAAGAAGTTAACTCCGATTAAATGACCTATTCAGGTATGTTATCTAAAGAAAGTATTAACTGGAAGCTTTTCTGAATTGATTTCTATTAATGAGGGGATAATGTGAAAATTTCTGATGACAGAATTAGACAGTTGAATAATGTTTATATTGTATTGATGACTGAGTGCAGTGGCTATAGTCGGGCAGTCACTATAAATTATTCTAGAAATTTTGTGTATACAATTATCTTTAGAAGTAAATGTGACTATTAAGTTTCAGAAAGAATTCTTATCATATGAGAATATTAGCTAAACATATTTATAGGCGAAAGCATCGTTGATCTGTTTGGGTTATGTTCGACATTGTTATGTCTGTCTCTGATAATTTATTCCATTGTGTGGAAATGAAAGTCGACGGTAAAATCTTTATGAGGCTAATATTCTGTTTCTACTGGTTATTGTTCTGTTGAATATACGTGAAGGTTATATTACTTCTGTTACTGTGGATTTAAGTATTTATGAGTGACATTGTTCTTTTTGGACATTTTCTAGGATATCATCGGAATTGATATCATTCTGTATGGGTTGTAAATTTTTAGATATCCTGTGTAACTCCAAATGTTGAAATTTCGCTATTTCAGTTTTCTTATGATTCCATGTGATTATCTGAAAGAGATCTCTACTTGACAGAGATGACTATGTCTATTATGATTATAACCTCTGGCTTGAAATGTGAGAGCACAGTGGTACCGTCCTCAGAGTTATAGAAGTTGTGTTTCTACAATGGTTGCTATTTAAATCATATTTGATTCTTTTTTGTATTCAAATGTTTCATTAACAGTCGGGATAATATTTATTATAGGGTTGAGACATCGTTCTTAGTAAGGCCCAATGATTTCTATTTGGTTAAGGTGATTTCAGTATAATTCAAAGTTTCAATGATTAATATATGAGACAGCTTCATTATAAACTCTTTTCTAGTTCTCGTGAAGGTTCGACATTAATAAAAGTGAAAATGATAGAATATCAAGATCAATCTGTATAATGATATGTCTGGGTTATCCTTCTAATGAGAAGAAAGATTTCTTTGAAAAGACCGATTCAATAGTTAATATTATTTGAATTATTTGATTTAAAAGTTAATTGGGTTATATGTGTTTGAATCTATTTATGAACTAAAAATAAACTTTGAACGTACATGTATGAATTAAAGGATAGTCTAGAAGAAGAATTTGTATTCTTGAAGACTTGATATAGAATTATATCTATCGGAACAAATCTATCTAAAAAATGTTGTGGTAAATTAAAGTTAGTTCGATTGTTGAAGTTTCTTTTGCACGAAGATATTTTCAACCGAAACATCAGTTCTGGTTCTGATAAACCCTAAAAGTAACATATTTTAAGCCCACATTTAATATGCTTTTGGATGATTTATCCCTTGATTTGTGTAAAAAAGGTGCTCTTAATCCTTCTTTTCATGTCTTATACTCAGGAACGCACCAAAGGATGAAAATAACGTAAAATGGGCTTAAAACGGGCCAAATGGGCCAATTCATGAAATCAACACGGCCTGGACTTCAAGCCACCCGGCCGTGCCACGCCAAATATCTAGAACACGGTTTCTCCCCCGATTTACACGGTCGTGCCTCAAGTTAGAAATCCGAACACAGCCTGGAGTCGAGCCACACGGGCGTGCTACATGGCCGTGCCTCTGTCGTCAGAATGAGCAATTTCAGTCTGAAAAGGATACTTGGGGAGAAAGAATCGCATTCCAAAAGCCTATATATACCCCCTAAGTACCACCTTTGAAGGGACGTCAAAGCTAGGCCAAGGAGCCAAGCTGAGAAGGTCAGAACTAGGGAATAACGCGGAGATAGCCAGTTGATCCATCCCAAGAAGCTGGAATTATACTCAAGACGGTGGAATTTTCCTTCAATTCCTTCAGGGGGTTTTAGGAGGTTCTTATTTTTTGTTTTATCTTTTCTCTTGTGATGTTCTTTTTATTCATTATGAACTAAACCCTTCAGATACCTGAAGAGGATGAAACTTAGATGGATCTTTTTATTTGATTTATAAGTTATATGATAATTTCTTAGTTTGTTCTTAGTTATGTTTCTTAATCCAAATCTAAGGTGCTTAGGTGGAGGAGGAATAGACCCTGCCTAAGAGTAGATCTAACATAATTAAGCAGAGTTGATCGAACACCTAGAGATAGGGTTACGAGATTTTGTCGGATTAGGGTGAAACCTAATATAGGAGTCCATTGATCGATTTACTGCTATCCTAGGGGGTTACTATAAGCGAACGAGAGTTCCACTAATTAACCTAGGGTTAGACGTTATTCGCCTCGAGAGAGGGTTTAATATAGGTTAGGGAGTCTTACGGATCAAGCTAAGTAAAAGAAATCATATAATTTAGGGTTAATTAATACGTAAAGTCTAGGTGGATTCTTTTTGAGGGTATCGTCGTAATCAACTGAGTTTTCCTTCAAAGTTATTTTCCTATTCGTCCTTTTTGTCTTTGTGTCCTTAGTTTAGTCGTCGTCTAAAGCAACTTCACTCTAATATTAAGGCTAAATAATAAAAAGAAAGTTAGTATTAGTACTTTTAGTTCCTTTGGGATCGATATCCGGTCTTGCCTAAGCTATACTACTGTTCGATAGGTACACTTGCCTTTAATCGTTGTCAGAGTTAGTTTCCAGGTTTAATCATTCTTTTATAAATTTTAAAACTCTGATTTACAATGATCAAGATTTTGGCACCTTTGCCGGGGAACTAAAATATTAAGAAAACTCTATTTTTATTACTTTAGCCATTATTTTTTATTTTTCAGCAATTTTTTTATTTTTAGGATAATTTTTAATTTTGTTAAATTTTTTTTTCTCTTTCTTTCTTTTCTTTCCAGGTACCTCTAGTTTATGACTAGAAGAAACCCGAGAGGACCTTTAGTATACGAAAGTGATATTGAAGCTACCGCTTGAAGGAATCGTCAGGAAACAAGGCGAGCCCTAAATCACACAGAAAGAGAGGAAAAAGATAGATCCAGTCCTACTGAAGGGATGGACAACCCACTACCACGCGATGGGGGAGATCACAACGCTCCACGTACAATGTTTGATTATGCTAAACCACATTTAACCGGAGCTGAATCGAGTATTGTCAGGCCTGCTATAGCTGCTAATAATTTTGAATTAAAGCTTAACACAATACAAATGATTCAACAATTTGTCCAATTTGATGGTTTGCAGGACGAAGATCCAAACACACATATAGATAACTTTTTAGAGTTCTGTGATACCTTCAAAATAAATGGCATTTCTGACGATGCCATACATCTTTGGTTATTCCCTTTTTCATTAAGAAATAAAGCTAAACAGTGGTTAAACTCGTTACAACGAGGGTCAATCACTACATGCGAGCAGATGACCGAAAAGTTTTTAATGAAATATTTCCCACCGGCCAAAACGGCCAAATTACGGAATGATATCTCTTCTTTTGTGCAGATGGATGTAGAGACATTATATAACGCATGGGAGAGATATAAAGATCTCTTGAGGAGGTGCCCACACCATGACTTACCATTGTCGTTACAAGTCCAAACATTCTACAACGGTATAAACCCCTTAGCAAGACAACTGATTGATTCAGCCGCCGGTGGAACCCTGAACAACAAAATTCCAGAAACAGCCTACAAGTTTATTGAGGAGATGTCGATAAAAATTATCAGTGGCAAGCTTCAAGGACTAAACCAACGAAATCGACAAGAGTCTTCAACATCGACACCATGACCATGCTATCAACGCAGCTTGAGATGATGAATAAAAAGCTTGATAGTTTATGTTCTTCGTAGGTACATCCAGTTATGCAGTGTGACGCAAGTGGAACCTTGACGAATCCTGAGTACCCACCCTACCAACTGGAAGCCGAGAAGGAACAGATGCACTATATAGGTAATAATTCCCGATTCAATAATAACCCTTATACTAACACTTACAATCCAGGTTGGAGGAATCATCCAAATTTTTCATGGGAAGGTCAAGGCAATCAAAGAAATCAAGGGCAACAACATCCTCAGAACTTCCAAAATCAGCCCTAACCATGAGAAAAGAAACCACCCTATGAGGAGGAATCGGAAAACACAGTAAAATGCATACAAGATATCAAAAGAACCCTTGAAGATCAACAAGGTTAATTGAAAATCTTACTAAGTCGTTTGGGGAACTCACTAAGACAGTTGGAATAATTTATAAAATGATCTGTGAAAACCGAGCAGGATTTTTTCCTAAGGGAACAGAACAGGTAAAAGCAGTCACACTAAGAAGTGGAAAGGAATTAGGTGAACTGAAGAAACAAAGCCCAGACGAGAATAACAAAGCAAGAAATGAGGGAATGGAAGAGGTAACTCCATTACGTAATGAGAACAACCCACCAATCCCATATCCAACAAAGTTCAAGAAGGGACGAATTGATGCTCAATACGATAAGTTTCTTGAACTTTTTAAACAAATACATGTTAACTTACCTTTCGTTGAAGCCATTTCACAGATACCGAAGTATGCAAAATTCTTAAAGGAACTCTTGATGAATAAACGAAAACTTGAAGAAGTATCAACGGAGAAACTCAACGAAGAGTGTTCAGCCATTCTCCAAAATAAGCTACCAACCAAATTAAAAGACCCAGGAAGTTTTACTATCTCTTCTTTAATTGGTAGTTTAAATATTAAGAAAGCACTAGCTGATCTAGGCGCTAGTATAAATTTAATGCCTTATAAAATGTTTAAACAACTAGATCTTGGGGAACCAACACCCACTAAGATGAGTATTCAGTTAGCAGACAGATCCATTAAATATCCTAGAGGAATTATTGAAGATGTCTTGGTAAAAATTGACAAATTTATTTTCCCAGTAGATTTTGTTGTGTTAGACATGGATGAAGACATCAATGTTCCTTTAATCTTAGGGCGTCCATTTTTAGCCACTGCTAGAGCCGTTATTGATGTAGGTGATGGAAAACTCGCGCTAAGGATAGGTGACGAAGAGATTATTTTTCAAATTTATGATGTCATGTGATACTCTAAAGAGCAAGATGATTCCTGTTATTTTGTTGATACTACTGATCACATCATTCAAAATTCATTACAGGAAATCATTCATGACGACACGTTAGAACTGTGCCCGGCTCAAGAAGAGGGGGAAGAAGATGAAGACGATGAGTTGAATCTGACTACTTGATCATTTAGACAAATGAAAGAAGAAAGCATTGAAAATGAGAAAAAACCCTCTATCGAAGAGCCACCCAAAGTGGAATTAGAACAGTTGCCAAAACACTTAGAATACGCATTCCTTGGGGACAATTCTACGCTACCGATAATTATCTCTTCAGAACTAGAACCCAAGGAAAAAGAAGAGCTGATAAAAGTACTAAGAGAACACAAAAAAGCCATAGCTTGGAAAATTTCTGACATCAAAGGAATAAGCCTAGCATTTTGCACTCACAAAATTCTAATGGAAGAAGAATATAAGCCGTGTGTGCAACCCCATAGACAGTTAATTCCTAACATGAAAGAAGTGGTTAAAACCGAGGTAATTAAACTTTTAGATGCAGGAATAATTTATCCTATTTCTGACAGTACTTGGGTAAGTCCTGTGCAGGTAGTTCCAAAGAAATTAGGAATGACGGTAGTACCCAATGAAAAGAATAAGTTAATTCCCACAAGAACAGTTACAGGTTGGAGAGTCTGTATTGACTATAGAAAACTGAATGATGCCACCAGAAAAGATCACTTTCCTCTACCCTTCATTGATTAAATGTATGTACTATGCTTCTTGGACGGACTCTCCGGTTACTTCCAAATCCCTATAGCTCTTGAAGATCAAGAAAAAACGACATTCACATGCCCATACGGTACGTTTGCTTATCATAGAATGCCTTTTGGATTATGTAATGCTCCTGCTACTTTTCAGCACTACATGTTAGCAATCTTTGATGAACTCGTGGAAGACATCATGTAGGTTTTTATGGATGATTTCTCGGTATTCGGTAATTCTTTCCATCTCTGCCTTAAAAATTTAAAACGAGTTCTAATGAGATGTGAGGAAACAAATCTTGTCTTGAATTGGGAAAAATGTCATTTTATGGTTAGAGAAGGAATTGTGTTGGGCGTAAGATTTCTAGTAAAGGGATTGAGGTAGATAAAGCAAAGGTTGAAGCCATAGAAAAATTACCTCCCCCTAGTTCTGTTAAGGCCATTAGAAGTTTTCTAGGACATGCAGGATTCTATAGAAGATTTATTAAGGATTTTTCTAAAATAGCTAAGCCTTTGACAAAATTACTAGAAAAAGATGTTCCTTTTAATTTCAGTCATGAATGTTTAGATGTATTTAATATTCTTAAGGACAAACTAATAAATGCTCCGATTATAATTGCACCTGATTGGAACTTACCCTTTGAACTAATGTGTGATGCAAGTGACTTTGCAGTAGGTGCAGTTTTGGGACAACGAAGAGACAAGCATTTTTAGCCAATTTATTATGCTAGCAGAACACTAACACCCACGCAAGAAAACTACACCACCACAGAGAAAGAATTGCTAGCTGTAGTTTTTGCTTTTGATAAATTTAGGCAGTATCTAATACTATCCAAAGTTGTCGTTTATACCGACCATTCAGCTCTTTGTTACCTTTTAAACAAATTTGATGCAAAACTCAGACTCATACGATGGATTTTACTCTTGCAGGAATTTGACTTAGAAATACAAGATAAGAAGGGAGCTGAGAATCTTGCAGCGGATCATCTTTCTAGACTTGAAAATCCACACACCAAAGAGCTCGACGAAGGTGAAATAAATGATTCGTTTCCAGAAGAACAACTCTTTTCTATATCACATTTTGAGGTACCATGGTTTGCAAATATCGCGAATTATTTAGTAGCTAACATCTTACCAAGAAAATTAAAACATCACCAAAATTCTTTACTGATGTGAAAAATTATTTTTGGGAAGATCCCTTTCTTTTCCGCATTTGTGCAGATCAGGTAATTCAAAGATGTGCTACAAAGACAGAAGCAAACAAAATCTTGGAGCATTGCCATTCAGGACCATTCGGAGGATACTACAGTGGTGTTAAGACAGCACACAAAATACTCGAATCAGGTTTTTATTGGCCCATTCTATTTAAAGATGCCAACAGGTATGTTACCTCATGTGATAGATGCCAACGAACAGGTAATATCTCTAAACGTGAGAAAATGCCTCAAACATATATGTTATCATGTGAAATATTTGATGTATGGGGTATTGATTTTATGGGACCATTCCCTAGTTCATTTGGAAACAAATACATCTTAGTAGCAGTTGATTACTTGTCAAAATGGGTAGAAGCAGAAGCTTTACCTACCAATGACGCTAGGGTAGTAGTTAAATTTCTCAAAAAAACTATTTTCCCGGTTTGGCACACCAAGAACCATCATTAGTGATAGAGGCACTCATTTTTGCAATACTCAGTTTGAAAAGGTTTTAAAGAAATATGGAGTATACCACAGGACAACAACCCCTTATCATCCCCAAACCAGTGGACAATTTGAGGTAGCAAATCGAGAACTTAAATGCATTCTAGAAAAAACGGTTGAATCAAATAGAAAAGACTGGGCAGTTAAAATAGATGATGCCTTATGTGCTTATAGAACCGCATTCAAAACACCTCTAGAAACATCCCCATACAAACTTGTCTACGGGAAAAGCTGTCATCTACCATTTGAGCTAGAACACAAAGCTTTTTGGGCAATAAAATTCTTGAATACTGATATCAAAATTGTAGGAAAAAGGAGAAAGATGCAGATGAACGAGTTAGATGAGTGGAGAACACAAGCCTATGAGAACTTAAAACTGTACAAGGAAGCAACAAAGCGAAGCCACGATGCTCGGCTCAAGAGATCAAGGCAATTCGAAGTAGGAGACTTAGTCCTTCTATACAATTCAAGGCTTAAATTATTCTCGGAAAACTAAAGTCAAGGTGGTCGGGCCCATTCATGATCAAAACAAATTTTCCGTATGGCACCATCGAGGTAACCCACCCCACGAAAGGCACTTTCAAGGTAAATAGACACCGACTTAAAATCTATAATGGTACAGATTTAGGCGATATGAGAGAGGAGCTTAGGCTCCACGAACCTTCTTTCAGAACCGAAAATAGGGAAAGTCTAGCTTAAGGCTATAAACAAGCGCTTCTCGGGAGGCAACCCTAGCACTAAATAAACTAACAAATTAAATCTACTTGTTAACCACACTAAATTAGTTAAATTGCATGCAGGTGTTCCAACTCGACACGGGGGTGTGCATAACCGTGCATAGCCAGGAAATAGACCACGGGCATGCCAAGCACCGTGCCTAAACAGGGTAAAAATTTCTTCGATGACACGGGCCCAACATGGCCGTGTCGCATAACCGTGTGAAAATTCTGAAGATATGACTTGTTATACACGGGTTACATACGCCCGTGGGACCTCACCGTGCCTACCGTTTACTTTGTCAAAGCACGGGCATGCCAAAAAGACATACGGCCATGCCACGAATCTTGAATGCACCTAATCCTGAATAACGCGAAAAACACGGGTGATTTAAAAAAGACACGAGCGTGTCAAAAAACTGTATCCCCTCCCCTATAAATAAAACTAACCGTCATCTTCCTCAAAAATAAACCCTAAATTAGATTTAAATCCCCCTTTTCCCCAACTCCGACCAAACAACCACTCCCCACCCCTAAAACCCACCTCTCCTCAACTTTTCACTTCCGCCACCGCTAGCACCTCCCCAGCCTTAGAAGTCACACCCACCTTGCGAACCATCCTTCAATAAGGACTTCACAGTCCATTAATATTTTCTTTTCATTTTAGTTTTCTTCTTAGTCTCCTTTCCTTTAATTTGTTTTTCTATAACTTTATATTTAGTTTATTTTTATTAGGTCTTAATAAAGCCTGGCTACTTCTCAAGGCGCTACCGAATTTCTTCATCTAGCGCAGGAACGTTATCCCGACTAACCATCACCGCCACCAAAGACACTCATTCGGGAAAACATCCACAACTCAGGGAGTAATTCTTTCCCCTTCTCTTTTGATTTATCCCTTAAATTTCATTATCTATCTTTGTACATTGAGGGCAATATACATCTTAAGTGTGGGGGGGTGAATAGTTATTCTGAGAATGCTTACCTTTTTTCATTATTCTCAAACCTTAAGGATAAAAATGCCTAACTTTTTGCATGATTCTCAAATCCCTGAATTTAATCTTGTTTTAAAGTAATTTTCTCATATTACTAATTAAGATGAAATTTCTGATAATTTGTGATTTTTATTGATATGCTTTTGAATAAGTCATAGTTAATTGTGCATTGATGACTGAATTTGAAGAATACTAGGGAATCAAGCATGATAAGTCTAATTTTCTAAAAAATTAAAATTTTAGGTTGTCAACCGGAATTTGAATGTTATCTTGGAATTTGAGATTTACAAGGTTGATGTCCAAAACACCCATAATTTTTGTGAGAATTTGAGCCTTATAGAGCATACATTCTTTTTCATGCTCACTTCTTGATTATGAGTGTGTCGACTATGAACTGTTATTCTAGAACTTGCCTCGATTATACATGCCAAGACCACAGTTATGATTTGATATACCAAGATGATAAAGGCACTTAGGTTTTAACCCACTTACTCCACTAAATAGCCTACCCTTATAATTAACCCTTAGTGAACCCCGTTGAGCCTAACAACCCTTTTTATTGACTTACCCGCTAATTTTAACCCAAAACCCTTTGTATTTGTTATCACCCTTTATTTTGACTACCCCTTAATCGAGATTTGATTTGAGCTAGTTACCTAAGTTTATTATTTTGGTAGTTAAATTTACCTTGTATTTAGTTTGTTCTTAAAAAAAAGTATATTCAGTATCAGTATTATGAAGAGTGAGCTTATACAAGTTAAAATCTAATTATCAAAAGAAAAGCTTGTATTAGTAGGATTATTATTTTCATAAATTTTTAGGTAGGTAACTTATCAATTCAATCTCGATTCTAACCTTATAATTTTAGCCTTTATCCACACCTTTAACCCTAGCCCCGTTACAACCCTAACAAAGACCTTTTGATCTATTTATCATTTCATTTTATAGTGGTGGAGATTTGATTTTCAAGCAAGCCTATAGGATTAACTTTTCAGGTTCGACTTATGAGTTCTTAATTTTGACCCTTAAACACTTTTCAAGTGATTTGAGTGAATCTTTTGTGAGGATGTTAATCTTTGTAGGTTTTGAATTAAAGGAAATTATTTAAATGAAAGGAAACACCTATGTTTTTCGGGCTACAAATATATGACTTATCTTGTTTGAATCTTTAGGAATCTTTGAGTTGAATTATCCATGTATAAATTATCTATGAATTAGGATAAGACATTGTTGATAAGAATTATAAATCATGGAAAGTTCGTTTTAATTGTAAGTTGAGAATTTTGCTTGAGGACAAGCAAAAGCTTAAGTGTGGGGGTATTTGATAAACTGTAAAAGTAACATATTTTAAGCCCACATTTAATATGCTTTTGGATGATTTATCCCTTGATTTGTGTAAAAAGGTGCTCTTAATCCTTTCTTTTCATGTCTTATACTCAGGAAAGCACCAAAGGATGAAAAGAACGTAAAACAGGCTTAAAACGGGCCAAACAAAATCAACAAAGCTTGGACTTCAAGCCACACGGCCGTGCCACGCCAAGCATCTAGAACACAATTTCTCCCCCAATTCACATGGCCGTGCCTCAAGTTAGAAATCCGAACACGGCCTGGAGTCGAGCCACACGGACGTGCTACATGGCTGTGCCTCTTTCGTCAGAATGAGCAATTTTAGTCGGAAAAGGATACTTGGGGAGAAAGAATCGCATTCCAAAAGCCTATATATACTCCCTAAGTACCACCTTTGAAGGGGCGTCAAAGCTAGGCCAAGGAGCCAAGCCGAGAAGGTTAGAACTAGGGAATAACGCGAAGATAGCCAGTTGATCCATCCCAAGAAGCCGGAATTATACTCAAGACGGCAGAATTTTCCTTCAATTCCTTCAGGGGGTTTTAGGAGTTTCTTATGTTTTGTTTTATCTTTCCTCTTGCGATGTCCTTTTTATTCATTATGAACTAAACCCTTCAATACCTGAAGGGGATGAAACCTAGATAGATCTTTTTATTTGATTTATAAGTTATATGATAATTACTTAGTTTGTTCTTAATTATGTTGCTTAATCCAAATTTAATGTGCCTAGGTGGAGGAGGAATAGACCCTGCCTAAGAGTAGATCTAACATAATTAAGTGGAGTTGATCGAACACCTAGAGATAGGGTTACGAGATTTTGCCGGATTAGGGTGAAACCTAATATGGGAGTCCATTGATCGATTTATCGCTATCCTAGGGGTTATTATAAATAAGCGAGAGTTCCACTAATTAACCTAGGGTTAGACGTTATTCGCCTCGAGAGAGGGTTTAATATAGGTTAGGGAGTCTTACGGATCAAGCTAAGTAAAAGAAATCATATAATTTAGGGTTAATTAATAAGTGAAGTCTAGGTGGATTCTTCCTGAGGGTATCGTCGTAATCAACTGAGTTTTCTTTCAAAGTTATTTTCCTATTCATCCTTTTTGTCTTTGTGTCCTTAGTTTAGTCTTCGTCTAAAGCAACTTCACTCTAATATTAAGGCTAAATAATAAAAAGGAAGTTAGTATTAGTACTTTTAGTTCCTTTGGGTTCGATATCCGGTTTTGCCTAAGCTATACTACTGTTCGATAGGTACACTTGCCTTTAATCGTTGTCAAAGTTAGTTTTCAGGTTTGATCATTCTTTTATAAATTTTAAAACTCTAATTTATAGCGATCAGGTTCAGTCTGAGTTAAATAAAGAGATTATGATTTTCGAACATACGTTAATGAATGGTTCAAAATGTGTTCTAATACAGGAATGTGCAGAGATATCTTGTGATTCTATACAGTTAAAGCTGCATAAAAAGAGTTATGTGACATATTTGATGACTATAAGAGTTTGAAATGTTTAATGTCAGAGAAAAATTCGAACTTGGCACATCAAGGTTAGCTCGAATCATTGAAAAACTATTGAGTCTGTAAGTAATTATTATATGAGGAAAAAAATTATAGTTTCAAATGTTTCGAATGGGAAACTCTTGTGTGCTTTATGAGCATAAAATGTTCCGATATGTCCGGTAATGCCTCTTAACCCTAGTCCAGCGATGGATATGGGTTAGGGGTGTTACATATGGTGAGTCTTTTGAGGTATGTTTATCAAATCTTACAAAAATCTTGGAAAGATGCTTAGAATTTAATCTTGTTCTAAATTATGAGAAATGCCATTTTATGGTAGATAAAGAATTAGTTCTAGGTCATATCATCTCTGCTGAGGGATTCTTTGTCGATAAAGCAAAAATCGATATCATTAACTCATTGCCATACCCCAAAATTGTGAGGGAGATTCGTTCTTTCCTTGGTCATGCAGGTTTCTACAGGTAGTTCATTAAAGACTTTTCAAAAATTGCACAACTGCTTTGCAATCTACTACAAAATACAAGGAGTTCGAGTTTGACCAATCATGCAAAGACAGGTTTGATACGCTCAAACATAAGCTCATTTTGGCACCCATTGTTCAACCACCAAACTGGGATTATCCTTTCGAGATAATGTATGAGCAAGTGACCATAGCATAGGAGCAGTCCTTGGACAAAGAATCAATAAAGAACCACACGTCATCTCCTATGCGTCTAAGACTTTGGATACTGCCCAAATCAATTATTTGACTATTGAAAAGGAGTTTCTAGCTGTAGTTTTTTCTTTGAAAAAATTTCATTCGTATTTATTAGACACTAAAATTGTCATTTTTTCTAATCATGCAGCTCTTAAATATCTGATTGGGAAGAAAGAAGCAAAACCGAGACTTATAAGGTGGATATTACTTTTGCAGGAATTCGATCTCGAAATAAAGGACAAAAAAGGATGTGAAAATTTGGTAGCTGACCATCTAAGCCGAATACCTCCATTGAAGGATGTCACACCACTTAAGGACGATTTTCCGGACGAAAGTCTGCTTGCTACTCAGAAAAATTTTCCTTGGTACGCAGACATGGTGAATTACCTTACTACAGGTATAGTCTCTACTAACTTGTCGGGATCAGAAAAAGATAAGATCAAACGTGAATCACGATACTATGTTTGGGACGACCCTTACCTTTGGAAATATCATTCTGATCAGGTAATTCGACGATGTGTTGCAGAAACTGAGGTAAACTAATTTTATCTTTTTGTCATTCTTATGCATGTGGTGGACATTTTGGTCCTAAACGAACTGCGCATAAGGTACTTAAATGTGGACTATATTGGCCACATATTTTTCGAGATGCGTATTTGTTCTGTAAAACATGCGAAAAGTGCCAACATGTAGGAAACTTAAGCATAAAAAATGAAATGCCTCTTATCCCTATACATGTTTGTGAAATATTTGATATATGAGGCATAGATTTTATGAGACCTTTTGTCTCGTCATAAGGTAACATCTATATTCTACTTGCAGTTGACTATGTGTCAAAATGGGTGAAAGTAAACGCCACTCGTCATGCTGATGCAAAAATAGTAGTCGATTTTCTAAAAAGTCATATTTTTTCCAGGTTTGGCACACCGCGAGCCTTGATCACATATCGTGGAACGCATTTTTGCAATAAGGTAATCGACACACTTTTGAAAAAATACAGGGTAGTGCAATGAGTCGCTATGGCTTATCACCCTCAATCAAACAGTCAAGCGAAAGTGTCGAATCAAGAAATCAAGTTGATTTTGGAGAAGACCGTCAAGCCAAGTAGAAAAGATTGGAGTTTGCGACTAAACGATGCACTGTGGGCGTACCGTACGGCTTATAAAGGACCCATAGGTATGTCTCCTTATCGACTAATTTTTGGTAAACCGTGTCATCTTCCTATTGAGCTAGAACATAAAGCGTTTTGGGTGGTCAAGCAATGCAACATGGAGTTAGAAGCTGCTGGTAAGCATCGTAGGTTACATATTCAAGAACTTGAGGATATTCGATGAGAAGCGTATGAAAGTGCCCAAATTTATAAGGATAAGGTCAAAGCATATCACGACCAAAAGATAACCCGTAAACAATTTATGGTAGGACAGGAAGTATTACTTTATAACCCTACGTTAAGAATTTTTGCAGGTAAGCTTTGGACTAAGTGGTTAAGGCCTTTTGTTGTTACTCACGTATTTCCACATGGTGCAGTCGAGGTTAAAAGTGAAGAATCCGGAAAAAATTTTAAGGTCAATGGACAGCGATTAAAACATTTCTACGAGAATTTTCAAGTCCACCTGGTTGAGGAGTTAGTCCTCGAAGAGCCAGATAAATAAATTCCCAGGTCGTCGAGCTAATGACGTTAAACGAAAGCGCTTTTTGGGAGGCAACCCAATTTTTTTTTTTCATTTATTTAATTTTAATTTTGAGATTTAGTAAGATTTAGGATGTAAATAAATAAATTTTTATTTAATTCAGTTAATTTGATGTTTTTAGGAACATAATGGAGGTTATGATTTTTTTATTTTTTTCGAAAGTCGGATAATAGTGGTGGCGCGGGCACGACTTGCTAATTGGTGACAATTATTTACCTACAATATAAAAAAAAACCCCCCAATGCCTCTAACCTTCATAAAACCCTAAAACCAAAATCCAATACCCACCTACACATACCCAAATACCAGCCCAACAACACAAATCCAAATTTGGCCTAATACCCACCACCCAACCCAATTAACTCACCTACCTCAAAGAAAAAAAAAACCAAATTACCCACAAATAAACCCAATACCCAATAGGCCTAACCAAAAAAAAAAACAAAACACAAAAATAATAATAATAAAAATAAAATAAACACCCAAAGTCTCTAAAATTGAAAACCCATTCCTATCTTCATCTTATTCAAAACAAATCCCTAACCCCCCAACCAACCCACACCGCCGTCATCGTCGCCATCGCCATTACGTTGCTATGTCGTTGTCGCTCTACCAGTTGCTGACCCACCTCCCTTCGCCGCTATCGACGAGCCAAAACCCACACCCCTCCATTTTCTTTTCCTTTTTCCCCTCCACCATCAACCACCATTCGTCGGCCTCTCTGCCGCCGCGTCTCTACCGAGCGACATCCTCACCAACACGTCGCATCACCTTTACCCATCGGAGCCCTCACTCGTGCGCCGCCGCTCATCACCACCCCAAACAACATCTCTTCTATTTCTTTTCTTTTTATCCATTACCAAACAACCAAAACCACCCTCCCACCACCCTAACCGACGCCAAAACTGAGATCCCTACCATCACCAATAAAAAATTTGACCCAAGCCACACCGTTACCTTCCATAGCCATTGTTGCCGCCGTTCGCCGCCACCTCTGTTTCCCGTCATCTACTGTCATTGTCATAGCAAACAGAGCTGATTCTTCGTGACTTCTACACGAAAACGATGGTTCGAACATGAAACCAAACAGCTGACAATATTCCGGCTTCACTCAATCAAAGTCGACATCGATTTTTAGCACCTCCAGTCGTCGATTTAGCCGAAGAAGACTCTGAGCCTTCTCCACCTCGTCCAAACCAAACGACTGACCCAACAAGAACTTGTTACCGATGAAGTCTGACTCCGATCGAAGCAGAACAGTCGAACAGTAGCCTCGCTACCCCCGCAAGGTCGATTCCTAATCCTCAGCCTGATTTACCTTTACGAACGTGTAATGTAGGTTACTCGGAGAAAGTAGGGAGCAGTACTGACGCTGCTGAAAATGCAAGTCCACACGACTCGCCTAACGAATATGTTAGACCATCACGAGACAGTCAACGCAATAGACGAGGTCACAAACACTATTCCTATTGAAGGTCGATTACGAGGATTTCTAGACTTTCCAACCTCGGAGCATCGTGTAAGATATGACAACATCTGACAACGTCCGCTCCCAATTTGTAAGCAAGTCGATCTCTCTACTCTTGATATGTTAAATATTTGCGATTCTATGATTGGCTATTTTGATGCTATTGGTTGGAATTCATTTGCTAATATTTCCTGTAATGCATATTATGAGTTGATATGCGAATTCTACACTACATTTAGCTTCAATATAAATGCATTGCAAACTGTTGAAACACAAAACATTGTATGTTTTGGTTTGCTTGGAAGGGACTTTCGGATGTCAATTTCTGAATTTAACATTGCCATGGATTTCGTCGACCCTGATAATATTCAATCCAATTCCTATCATGCTGCTCTGTTAGATATTCCAAGCAACTTTGATGTTCAAGATGTTTACTATGTTTTAACTCATTCTAATCAGCTTTATAATCCAAAGACCACAAAAGACTTATTGGTGCATGAACCTGCTTTAAGGTATATTCACCGATTTTTAGCCTTTAGTTTTTCAGGTAGGAATGACTCGTCATCTGTTCTAACTATGCCTAAACTGTTCTTTTTGTGTTGTATGCATTCGAGTTTTAAAGTTAATTTAGGATATTGGTTTGCACGAAATTTTCATGTCATTTTGCGATGTAATCATCCACTAATACTTGGGTCATATATTACAAATTTAAACTCTCGACTTTTTCCCTCTGAAATTGATTTCTCGATCTTAACATGTGCATATAGTATGGACAGCTTAGATAAATATTGTTTGGATTCTATGGGATTGCTTGCCGGTACCCCTACTTCGTGTTATTTTGTTCCTCCAGGTACACGGGCTACTCGCGAAAATATGGTTTTTCGCCAACATCCACACATCAACACTAGAGAGCAAGAGGAACAACCTCTGTCTGTGGAGGCACGCTTAAGCTGGATCAGAGCTCGACTTGGAGCAATGGAAAGTCAAGTCTCCATAATCCTTGACATCCTGCAAATTCGTTACTCCCAACACCGACAAAATCATTAAAGACACTTGTGGAGTATTCTAAACTTTTCTTTTTACCTGTTATTTGAGCTGTTGTTTTTTTCTAATATGACACATGCTTGAGGACAAGCAAAGTTTAAGTAGGGGGTGGAAATTGATGATGAATATACATGATTTTTGTTTTGCTACATGTCTTTCTTTTGCATTGTTCAATCTTATGCTATAAGTATTCAATAGTTTATTCCGACATTGAGCCTCTAATCTCATAACTTATTCAATTTGGATAATTGGGAAAATTTTGAATTAAAGTGTTCAAAGTATCTAGAATAATCGAAATTTGTGTTTTAAAGTTGATATATGTAACTAGACTTTTCATATAAATTGATTGTTTGAAAAAAAAATATTTGCTTGTACATAAAAAATTTGCTTGTACATAAATAAATAAATAAAATGGATAAATAAATAAAGGCTCAAGTTATGAGTGAATGTTTCGAAAACGTGACCGAATTGAGTAACCGAGATAGGGTGCTTGGGTTGTCATTTTATCTCGCATAAAAAGGTTTGAGTGACAAGTCGATAACTTGCAAACATTTCGCTAACCGAGCCTTCAAAAAAAAAAAGAAATACTGTTTGAACTAAGTAACCGGGATAGGGTGCTTGGGTTGTCATCCTAGTTCGCGTAAAAAGGTTTGACCATGTCTAAATTTTTTTATTAAAGCATAGTTAATTAATAATACCTTGCAAATTATTGGATTCAAACTCAATTTAATGAAATTATCTAGTTCGCATATTTCAAATTTTATGACACTTGTTGGTGAAACTATATGTTTTGAGCATTTATTTATTTTTGCCTATGTTGTTTGCATTGATTATGGATGTGGAAAAGAGGCTCGATTTTTAATAAATTGTAGAATCAATTCTAATGTTTGAAAGAACAACATGCTTGAGGGCAAGCATGAGCTAAGTAAGGGGGATTTGATAATATGTTAATTTGCATGATTTCTTGTGTTTAATTCGGTTTATTTCTAAATCAATCCCTGCTAAATTAGTGTTTTTATGATTTAAATCTTGTTAGGGATGCAATTGGTCAAAAGCAAGCTAAAAAGGGCCAAATTGAAAGACAATCATTGAAATAGGGCCAAATAAAAAAGATAGAGGAAGCCAAGGACACATCAAATATTTTGACTTTGTAAAAGCCAAAAATAGGAAAATATTATTTTATTTATTTTTATTTTAGATTTTATATTAAATTAGTTTAGGCTATTTTTAGTAAACCCTATGTATATAAATAGGGGCTTTTTATTCCTAGGAAAACATCACTTAATTCTAATTCCTACTTCAATTTGGAATTTAAATAGGGGCCTGAAGCATTTTGCTAATTTCAATTGCAATTGTCTTGTTTTCAATAAATTGGGCTAATTGCTTTCCAAGTGCTTTTCTTTCCCATTCTTCACCACCTTCGTCAAATTACTTTCCAAGTTCACAAAGCATTAACAATTTCATGCTTAACTAAATTTCATCTTAGCCTTAGGCCGGTGTTCTTTTTGATTAGGAATCGTGAGATACGAACTTGTGCTAAAAATCCTTCCAATCTGTATTCATTTTTTTTCTAAGTATCAGGATAGACCAATCATCCCTTAAAGTTAAATTCGATTTCAAGTCAATGTGCATGTTGGGCTGGAGCCGTGTTTGCTGACAGTTGGAGATTCGAGTCGGTTGTGCTGCATTCAGATTTCTGAGAACAAATCAAGGAAGAAGTGATTGGGTTTAAACGACCCACGCGGTTGAGGCCATTGATTCGAGTTGGGTTTTTCAAAATGCAAGGCTACCGGAATCTTCAATCGGGAACACGTGTATCTCGGTTAGATAATCGGTAAGGGTTGGTTTGCGGGATGTACCAGGACCAGCTACGAGAGGAAGAATTGGTGGTTAGGACGTTCTTAATCGCTATAACCAACTTATCGTTTGGAGGAGAAGATCAATTTTCGAGGATCGATTCTTAACACAGAATTTACCAAGTCTAAGGCTAAGGCTTATTTTATTTGTTTACACAAGTCTGAATTTATTTCCAATTTGCATTTATTTTCAATATTAATCAATTTTTTATTTAAGCTGATTAGATTATTTACTCTCTTAAACATTCTTAAA
Organism: Gossypium bickii; assembly: GCA_025503065.1. NCBI lineage: Eukaryota > Viridiplantae > Streptophyta > Magnoliopsida > Malvales > Malvaceae > Gossypium > Gossypium bickii. Next base: position 91,638,195 of record CP106711.1, read on the forward strand.
CTCCCCCGATTTAATTTTTTATTGTTGTTGCAGGTACGTTTGGATTCGTGGGCACGAATCTTGGCACGACTCTTGACACGACGCTTGACGCGACGAATATTCTGTTCATAAGTGAACACAGAAGTTAGTTACAATATCCAATCCCTATGGACTCGACCCTACTACCACTATTTACTACTATTTAGAGCTAATTTAGTAGAAATTATTTTTGGTGGTTTCGACGCCCATCAGCGTCTTTAGGGAAACTTTGGTAACCCTTCAACCAGCCTATAGGTCTCTAGTTCACCCAAAAGGAGTTTTGAAAGATATTTTAGTGAGGGTTCGACAATTCATCTTACCGATTGACTTCATAGTTCTTGAATTTGAAAAAGATTTAGAGATACCCATTTTGTTAGGGAGACCATTCCTAGCTATCTTTAAGGCCACCATTTATGTGGGTAAAGGAGAGATGACTATGGAAGTAGGTGGAGAGGTAGAGACTTTTAGGTGTGTGGAATCCGAGCCTAAGGTGAAGGAAGTGTCCCCTAATAGTGACCTAGAGTGTCAAGTTATTCATGTAGTGTCTGATCATGCTTCTAACAATGTGAAATATTTGGAGTGGTGTGTGCTTATAGGTCTGAAGCCAAGGATGTGAGGCATCCAAGTGAGGAAGTGAGGCACCATGACGAGGTAACCAGTTAATCAACTCATAAGGCTGAAGAGAACGAGACATGTACTGGTGCTTAGAACCTTGTGTAAGCATCACTACGGGGGTGTTACATATCACCTCGGGAAAAATTTTTGGTTTTACACAGTGATATCGCGATACCCAACCCTTGGTATCGCAATACCTCAAGCAAAATAGAATTTGAAGGATCTAAAAATAAGGGATATCGTGATACCCATGTAACATCCCACCCGACGAAGTGTAGTACTCGAGTATTGTTAATTGAATTGAAGGCTTATAATGTGACCTTATGTAAGGAAATGGTTAGAAAGTACTTAAGGTCTGTGAATGCGCCATTAGATGAAACCTTGATTAAGGCAAGCTTTGAGGTTTGGCAGACTCTTTGATAAAGTATATGTCACCCCTAATTTGATCGGAATGATAAATATATTGTTATATTATTATCTAATTAAAGTATTTAGTTGACCTAAAGAGGACTAGTCAGGATTGAACAAAGTTTCTAAAGGACATGCATTTAATATGAGAGAGAAAACTATTAGTCACGGGGACCGAAGGAAATTTAGTAGAGGGAAATAACCTTGTCCACTAATTTTTCCTTTCGTCTGCACCTATATAAAGCCAAACTTAGCTTCTTAAATAAGTTCCATGCTTTCTTTGACACTTTATACTTCCTTTCAACAATACACTCTGTGTTTTCTAGGAAAGAGTTAGAGCCAAAGCCTATTTAAAAGATTAGATTTTGATGTTATCAGCTAACTTCACCATCGTGAAACTTGGTAAATAATGATGAAACTTTAGTTGTTTTCATGATTATTTACAAATCTCTAGGGTTTCATGGTTTAGGAACAAACTAAAGATTAAGGGAAGGAAACTCCCAGATTTTGAGTTTCCTGATTAAGTGTTCTTGAAAGCTTGTCTAGTTCTCCTGAAAAACATGATTTGATAAGTTAACTATTTATGTTATAGCTTAAGAAACTCCTGAACGCTCTCGAGACAAGGGCAAGGGACCTACTGTTTAGTCTCTGTTACATCTTCTAGTGAGTTCCTTCATACTTCATGTGTGTGTTGTACATGTCTGGTTCAAGGTAAGTTTTCCTGTCTAGTGAAAAGTCTGGCTTTGCATATCTATGTAAGAAATAAAAAGGGTGTGTTGAGTCATTACCCACCTTACTCTGAAAAAGGAACCATATGGTCAGAACAAAAGAAGAGAATTCATGGTGTTACCTTCATTGCAAAGAGCATTGAACTGACAGATCATGATTCATAAATTATGTTATGCAGCCTCTAGTGAGGCAAGTGTAATGCAAACTAGATTGGCAAAATGTAACAGAGGAAAAAGAAATGACGAATGATACAATCTCTGAACATGGACTAGGGTTTTTGGCTAGCGTGAAGGAGGTTGTCTATATGAATGAATGGGAGTAGTGTATGGGTCAAAATGAGTCCTATTTTGTTAAAGTCTGTGTAAGTTCGATACTCACCAATATGCAAGCTACATGAAGTCTGTTTGTGTGGTGTACTCGCCAATGGGCAAACTGTATGTTCCACTAAGTTGGAAAGAGTCTTTCTATCTGTGTGACATATAGATATCCTAATGTTCACTTTGGAACTCACTAAGTTCTATGAACTTACTTCATTTATATTCCCTTCTCAAGAGCACCAAAGAAATAAAAGAATCTTTAAGGACTATGGCAGAGTATACATACTGTGTAAGGCTTATAGTGATTTTGTATTATGCATGACAAATGAGGGTGGCGTCAAGGCTTGAAATTTGAAGAAAAATGTTTTGTAACAAAAAAATGTATCTGTTAAACTGTGCACTTTCCTTAAATATTTATACTGAACCTTTTTTTTAAATTGTTTGGGCCCTTAAGTTTAAATGTTTTATATATTATTGCTATAGCAAATACCTATCTATTTTTTTAAACCTGAGGTTCCGCCAATTACATTTCCGTAAGGAAAATACTTTAAGGTTGTAACGCACCGTTCCTAGGTCATCCTTAAGGGTCGAGAAGGGGGCATTACAACCTACCCTTGGATATCACGATATCCGAGTTGGGTCAGGTGATACCCAGATAGGGCATCGCGATCCGCATGTTTTAGAGGGTTTTTAAGCCTCCAAATACCTCAAACCCCTTATGTTTCTCCAAATCTTTCAAATTTTAAATATCTAGAACTCCAAAATACTCTCCTCTTCTCTTATTTCTCTCAAATCCTCATTCATTTTCACTTTGATTTCACTTTATTATTACTTGTCTTTGCTTTTCTTTCTTTCTTTGAAAGTGCCATTCTCTTGTTGCTTGGGAAACAAGGAGCTTCATCGTTTCATACCACAAATCTATTGCAAACAACATGGTTTACTTTTCCTTTTTGTTTTTTTTTTTATTTTCATTTATTAATTTTCTTGTCTTTATGAATTTTCTATTTTCTTTTAGCTTTAGTGGTGATTTGTTGTGGGTTAGTTGGTTAGTTCATATGCGATACTGAGCTTAGTTTAAAAGATAGCAACCATGCCTCATAGAACGACAAAACGATCGACATCCCAACTCTAACCACCTCTAACACTACAATATAGTTTGATTAAGTTCAAATCGAAAGAGGCCGAAGCCTTTTTCTTATCCAGGATGCTCATTTATCCTTGAAAGAGGCTTCAACCCCTCTGCCTTGCACTGCGAGTAAATTTGCAATCTCGTTCATTTCCATCATTGGATGAATTTCACCTTTGTTCCGACAACACCGGCAGTGATACCAATTATTTTGAAGTTTTACTCCATCTTAAATATTTTTGAAAAAAATAAAGTATATGTTCGGAAAAAGGTCGTTAACATCTCCTCGCAGATAATTAGTAACAACTATGGTGTCCTTCATTATGAGAATGACAAGTTTTTCACCTTCGACTTTGATAAATTCAACAATGTTGATATGGAAGCCATATTAGCTTATTTAACCGAGAGAAAGGGAGAATGGAAGCATGAGGGGCACTACAATCACCCCTTATCTTTTAAACAAGCCATTATGTTTCTAGTTGCAAAGTTATGAATGCAATTTATCTGCATCCATATTAGCCCTCCCTTGAACACTAACACTATTAACATATTTCGAGCTACTATATTATATTGTATATTACAGAAAAATAGGGCATATTTAGGGCGATAGATAATTAAAGAAATCTGAAAGTGCATTTCTAGGATAAAGGTCAGTTACTATTTCCCCCACCTAATCACGAAATTGTGCTGTTGAGTAGGGGTGGAAATGGATCCAACAGAGCAGTTTCACTTCCCCACTCAGAGTATCATCGTAGACTCTATGCTAAGATAGTTTCAGGAGCTCCACAGGAAGCAAATCCAAAAATGAACCAAAGAAGGAAGAACAAAATGGAAATGCCTCCAGTAATCAAGAAAAAGAGCGCCATGAAGAAAAACTATGGGGAGCCTACACAATGGGAATGTAGGCTTTGAAGATATGTGTGTTACAACACGAGATTACTGGAGACAATTAAGCCATTCATGAATACCTTCATGGCGATCCAAGGGGCATAGAGCATACAATGGTCCAATAGATCGAGCGATTCATCGGAGGGTAATGCAATCGAGAATGAAGAGTAAGAAGAAGAAGCCTAAGAGGAGGAAGATGATAAGGCGGCGAAAGATGATGAGTTCGCATGCTATCGTAACAATTTTGATGGTGCTTTCGCATCCACGCAACCATTTACGGGAGGCCTCGTCATCTAGGAATCAACCGACCAACCCAGACTATCTTACAAGAAGTCAGTTGTGACAAGAAAAGGGAAAGGATTAGCTGGATTGAGTGAGGGTACGTGAAGAGATCGACCATAGTTACATGTTTTCATAAAAAGAAATTCATTTTTATTTATTTATGTGGCATGTGACTATTAAATTATACTTCTTTTGAGACTTTTTTTCTACTTTTATATTTTGTATTTTGTGTGCATGGTTTTGTATTTTTGTGTGTTTGTTTTATGTGCAGCGGGTTATCTTGAAAGACTACACAACATTCTTGAGCTTTGACAAGGAGGTGAACCCTTGAGCTAGTCCGACACTCCATTCTAGGGAAGTCTGGTAACCTCCTATCTTTTTCGAAAACACATTGAGGGCAATGTGTGGTCCAAGTGTGCGGGGGGATGCACATAGTTTATGTGTTTTACTTTTTCTTATTTTATGTTATTTTGTGTGTTTATTTTTGTTTTTTACGCCTTTTTCAAAAAAATTCAAAAATACCAAAAATATTTTTCGTTTTTATTTTGTGTTATTGCATGGTACTTGGACTACAATTAGGTAATGAGTCATTAGTTGTAAATATTAAATAAGTATATAGAACTTCCAAACCTATAAATTTCGAATGAGACTAGATAATTTGATATTCTTAATTGTAGACTAATTAGTTCATTTAGTTAATGTGCATAATAGGGTAGAGACAATAACCTAAATGAAAATGTATAATGTGTACCATAGGATGAATAAAATATATAGATCCTTGTAGATAAATAATTTGAATTGTTAATTGTTCATTTAAATAGATGTATGCTTGAAAGAATTGGTGTTGTGTGATTGATTTGAGAAAAACCTTAGGCATTGTTTGAACTCGCTTAGAGGCTAAAAGCTTATCTTTTGCTACATACCTCTAGTTCCCATATCTTTGAGCCTAAAGAACCCTTTCTTTGTAACCTTAATATCAAAGCCTTAAGCCTAGACGATTCTAGTACTCAATCCTTCTCGGTCTCGTTCTTTAAAATGCACTATGTAATGGACATTAGGCCCTGGACACTGGGGGCTAGGTAGAAACATTATGGCAGCTTTGTGTGTAAAAAATAAAAGAAAATAAAAAGATTACGCAAGTTAGTAAGTAAAAAAAGTGAACAAAAAAGTGCAAAATAAAGAAAGGAGAGTTAAATCAAAATTAAGCTTGAAAAATAAAAGTCTTTCGATTCACAATTACAATTTTTTACATACTAATATCGATTCACAATTTTTTCATTTAAATAGAAATAAGGTAGGCGAGGGAAGGAGAAATAAGAAGGTGATCTCGTAAATAAATTGGGTGCGAGTAAGGAGCAATATCATATTCTTAACTATTTCTAGTGCTTGAACCTATTTTGAGTGCCCATTGTTTCAATTCTGAACCATCCTAAGCCTCAGAACTTTACAAGCCTAGAAGACCTTTGGGAACTGAATAATTCACCAACACAATATGTAACACCCCTAACCCGTATCCGTCGCCAGAATAGGGTTAAGGAGCATTACCAGACATATCTCTTAATGATCATAGATTTCATATTCATTTCTCATGTTCCCAAAAGTCCTTCAAATTCAGTCATAGAGTCCCTAACACGAGTACTCGGGGCTTAAAACAAGCATTAAAAGCGGTTTGGGACTAAATCGAGTACTTAAGAAATTTAAAGAAAAATATGGAAAATTTTCAAAGTGTAGGGGACACACGCTTGTGTGGCCAGGTCGTGTGTCTCACATGGCCAAGAGACATGCCCCTGTCACAGGCCGTGTGGACATTCGAAATGGGATCACATGGCCGTGTCCTAGCCTATGTCTGACCCCGTGTAACTCACTGACTTGGGTCACACAGCTAGACCACACGCCTGTGTGCCAGGCCGTGTGAATATTTGAGGGTATATTGACTTGTGCCACATGGCCAAGCCACACTCCTGTGTGGTAAGCCGTGTGAAGCTACTAACTTGATTTCTAAGGAAGTATTAGGGAACACACACCCGTGTCACCTAACCGTGTGTCACACACGGCTGAGACACACACCCGTGTCTCTTCTCGTATGGACAAAAATAGGCCATTTTTCAAGCCTTATTTCTCACCCAAAGTGGTACCGACCTAAACATACCAAATAGCATATGACCATATCATCAATAGGCATTCAAACCAATCTCAACCAAGTCCAAATCATGCAATACCAATACCAACAACCATAGTACTCATAAACATCACAATTGGCCATTCAGAAATATACCCATATCACTTTCAAAAACTCACCTAAATGGTCAAGTGCATAAATTCACTTTTGTGCCTAACACATAACCTATATGCCATTTCTAATTTCAAGACATTCTATACATCATGAAGCTAACCACATACATACATATATATATACATGTCAATCCATAGCAATTCAAACCACATTAAATGGCCAATTACATAAACAAAACATATAGGCTTCCACTAACCAAATGACCTATTCATGCCATATAACCAAAATACATTAAGTCCAAAAGTACCAAAATAAGAGTTCGATAGTGTGATGCAATCTCTGACAACTTCCAAAACAAGCAAGCTTCTGAATCAATATAAAACACGAAAAAATAAACAAAGTAAGGAATTAAGCTTAGTAAGTTCGTACAAAGCAATTAAGCTTAGTAAGTTCGTACAACTGCAAATATAACTTACCAATCAACAATAATGAAGCAAGTATTTTAAATCATAATGCAATTCAATTTAGTGTCATTAGCTTAACATATAACCACCAACAAAGTTAATTATTAAATCACAAATCTCATAGATTCAATTTCCACATGATTTATGTACCTACCTGTACTGGTTTATATCTAACTCATATACTCTCGTAATACATTGTGCTCGTTGAACCATTTGGAATAGTATCAGATACTCGGGAATCTCGCACACAAAGTGCCAAAACATGATCGAAACCATCTCTATCTCATATCTCATATCTCATATAGATGCTCACTCTCGAGCTACCATTGGGTCTACTCACACAAGCTGACGGTCAAGACGTAGCTACACAATGCTGCCCACACAAGCTGACGAGTAACCGCAACACATGTCGAAAAAGCCAGCCACCGTTAAAACGTACAGGACCATCACCCAAAACACGATAACCCCTAATGACATGTCATTTGATCCTATCTATTCGTAAGGTTCAACTAGGATCCAAATAATTGACGATATCTCGTAGATAATTTTTCTAGTATCGTATCATCCCAATTGTATTAATTAAGCATGTGAACACATAATTTAAAGCTTATTAATCTACGAACTTACCTCGAATTAATAAGGAGAAAATCGATCGATAAAATCTACTACTTTTTTTTTCCCCCGATCTAATTTCGAACGTGGCCTTTCTTGATCTATGTAATCAAATTTAACCACTTTAATTTTTATTCTATTCAATTCAATCCAGTTTCATATTATGGAAAAATTACCATTTTGCCCCTAAAATTTGACTACTTTACAATTTAGTCACTTGCTCGTAAAAATGAAAATTAATGCAATCTAACACACACCAATGCTAGTCGAATTCTGTATAGACCCATAGCAGCCTATACATTTCATTATTTCACACATTTACCAAATAATTTTCACATTTCTCAATTTAATCCCTAGTTGACATTTTCAACCAAAATCACTTTACAAAACATGTTTATCTAATAGAAACCATTTATTTTCTACCATCAAACATCAAAACATAAACACATTCATCAATGGTAAAACCCTAATACTTTAACAGTTTCACAAGTTAGTCCCTGGGCTAGCTAGATTAAGCTACAACGACTCCAAAAACATGGAAATCGTTAAAAACGAGTCGAAAATGCACTTACATGCAAGGGGACTATTGCCGAACCTTCAAAAGCACAAGAATAGAGGTTTTTGCTTCTTATTTTCGATTGAAGATGCACTTAGGAAGATGACAACTTTTTTTTTCATTATTTTACTAAGTTTATTTATTAAATTACTAATTTATCCTTAGTAATTAACCTTTGAAAACATCTATTTAGGATCCATAAATGTCCACTCGCTATAAAAATATTCTAATTACCACATAAGGATCTCCACTTTAAGTTTCCATAGCTAATAGACACCTCTAGATATTAGAACATAACTTTTGCACTTTACGCGATTTAGTCCTTTTATCGAATTAAACATGCAAACGGTAAAATTTCTTAACGAAATTTTCATATGACTCTATTAACATGCTGTAGACATTAAAATAATAATAAAATAAATATTTTGATTTCAGATTTGTGGTCCTAAAACCACTGTTTTGATTTTACTGAAAACGGGTTGTTACAACTCTCCCCCCTTAGGTATTTTCGTCCCTGAAAATCTTACCAGAAAATAGGTTAGGATACTGTTTTCTCATAGCTCCTTCGGGTTCCCACTTTGCTTCTTCGATACCATGACATTGCAAAAGTACCTTCACTAAAGCTATGCTTTTGTTTCTTAACTCTTTAATCTCTCGAGTCAAAATTCTGATCGGTTCTTCGCCATACGACATGTCGGGCTGAATTTCATATGTAAGGGATCTGATCTGTACTGTCGTAACATGGATACATGAAACACATTATGAATTTCTTCCAACTCTGATGGTAATTTAAGTCGATATGTACGACCCAATAAATCGCGGAATCAATTTCCCTTTACAACCAAATCGAAGAATCTTCTTCCACAGTGATACTTTCAGAAACACTCTGTCACCGATTTGAAATTCAATATCTTTACGTTTTAAATCCGCATGCAATTTTTGTCGATCTGAAGCTACTTTCAAACTATCACGAATCACCTTCACTTTTTCTTCAGTCTCTCTGATCAAATCAACCCCATGAATCTTTTTCTCACTAAGGTCAGTCCAGTACAACGAAGTTCGGAAACTATGACCATATAAAGCTTCATACGGTGCCATCTTTATACTCGATTGAAAACTATTATTATACACGAATTCAACCAGCAGTAAATATTTTTCCTAATTACCTTCAAACTCTAAGACACAGCAACGAAGCATATCCTTGAGAATCTGAATTACTCTCTCAGGCTGATTATCAGTTTGGGGATGAAATGCTGTTCTAAAATGCAACAGCATACCCAAAGCTTCTTGCAACTTCTTCTAAAATTGTGATGTAAACCACAGATTTCTATCCGAAATAATGGAGACTGACACTCCGTGCAGTCTAATAATCTTTGAAATGTACAATTCAACTAATCTGTCAAGTGAAAAGTCTGTACGTACTGGAATAAAGTGTGCAGACTTCGTTAAACGATCAACAATAACCCAGATAGCATCTTTCTTTTTCGGAGATATTGGTAATCCCGATACGAAATCCATCATAACTCTATCCCACTTCCACTCAGGTATGATTACTGGTTGTAATAGTCCCGAAGGCACTTGATGTTTGGCTTTAACCTGTTGACAAATCAAGCATCTCAACACAAATTCTGAAATCTCAAGTTTCATATTCAACCACCACTACATCTGTTTCAGATCACTATACATCTTAGTACTCCCCGGATGAACAAATAAGCAACCACTGTGTGCTTCGTGTAAAATTTTCTGTACAAGCTCAATATTCTTTGGTACACACACTCTACCTCGAATCAACAAACAATCATCAGATCCGACCTAAAACTCTGAATCAGTAGTTACTCGCACTGTATTCTTTTAGCTTGCAATTCATTATCACATTTCTGAGCCTCGCAAATTTGTTGTAAAAACATCGGTCTAACTTTTAATTCAGCTAAAATCAAACCATCATTAGACAAAGTCAACCGTGTATTCATCGCTCTCAAAGCGAACAAAGATTTTGTACTTAAAGCATCATCAACTACATTCACTTTCCCCAGTTGATAATCGATTATTAACTTATAGTCTTTATTGTCGCAAATTCAAATATTCCCGAGACATTAAATACTTCAAACTTTTGTGATCAATAAAAATATGGCATTTTTCACTGAAAAATGGTGTCGCCAAATCTTCAATGCAAACACGATCACAGCCAACTCCAAGTCATGTGTTGGATAATTCTTCTCGTGCATCTTTAACTATTTGGAAGCATACGTTATCACTTTACCTTCTTGCATTAAAACACATCCCAAACCATTCAATGACACATCACTAAAAATTACAAACTCTTAACCTAGCTCAGGCTGAACCAAAACTGGTGCTTCAGTTAACAGTGCTTTCAACTGATTAAAACTCTGTTGACATTTGTCAGACCACTAAAATTTCACATCTTTTTGTAACAATTGAGTCATCGATGTAGCAATCATCGAGAAACCTTTTACAAAATACTGATAATAGCCAGCTAATCCCATAAAACTTCTGACCTCGGATACGTTTCTTGGTGGCTTTCAGTCAACAACCGCTAAAATTTTGCTCGGATCAACTCTGATGCCTTCTGCCGAAACGTGTCCCAAAACTCTAACTTCTCGAAGCCAAAACTCACATTTTCTGAATTTAGAAAATAATTATTTATCTCTCAAAGTTTGTAACACAATCCTCAAATGCTCGGCATGTTCAGATTCATCTCGACAGTAGATCAAAATATCATCAATGAATATAACAATGAATCTGTCTAAATACGGTCTGAAAATTCTATTAATCAAATCCATGAATACTGTAGGAGCATTAGTTAACCCAAATGGCATAACAAGAAATTCATAGTGTCTGTACCTGGTCCTGAATGCATTTTTCGGCACATCCAAATCTTTAACCCTTAATTGATAATAACCAGATCACAAATCAATTTTAGAAAATACGGTGGCACCTTTTAGCTGATCAAACAAATCATCAATTCTCGGCAATGGATAATTTTTCTTGATCGTAACTTTATTGAGCTGTCAATAATCGATACATAATCTCATCGATCCATCTTTCTTGACGAATAGAACTGGTGCACCCCAAGGCGAGAAACTCGGTCTGCAAAACCTCTATCCGTTAACTCTTGCAACTGAGCTTTCAACTCTCTCAACTCTGTTGAAGCCATTCTGTATAGAGCTATCGATATCGGTGATGTTCCCGGTACTAACTCCATAGCAAATTCAACTTCTCTGACTAGTGGCAACCCAGGTAATTCCTCTAGAAACATATCCGGATATTCACAAACCACTGGCACTGATTCAATCTTCGATTCAGACACTTTTGTATCCATTACATAAGCAAGGTAAGCATCGTAACCTTTCCTCACATATTTCTGAGCTAGCATAGCCGATACCACAACTGGCAACCCACTCGATTCATCAGATTCAATAAGAATAATTTCACTATTCTAACATTTCAACTCAATAGTCTTTCTTCTAGAGTTTACAACAGCATCATGCAGAGTCAACCAATTCATACCCAAGATCACATCAAATTCATCAAATAGTAAAAGCATCAAATCGACCAGAAAATAGTAACCTCGAGCCATCAAGGGACAATTCTTACAAACTTTATCAACTAGAATATACTAGCCTAAGGGGTTCGATGCTTTAATCACAAATTCAGTAGACTCAACAGGTAAACTCTTACTAGACACTAAATTTTTACAGACATATGAATGGGTCGATCCAAGATCAATCAAAGAAATTACATAAATTTCATAAAGAGAAAAAGTATCGATGATAACATCTAGTGCCGATGCATACTCACGAGCATGAATAGCGTAAGCTCTGGTTGGCGCTCGAGCTTTGGAGCTCATAGCAAAATCCTTTTTTTCACGTTTGCTACTATTCGCATTTCTAGTATTTCGAGGTGGTCTCCCCCTGGCAACTATATTACTCAGCCTTGTAGTTGGAAATTTGTTTTTCTTGGATAACTCAGGACAATCACGAATAAAATACTCTTGCGAGCCACATCTGAAACAAGCTTTATTATTCATCCAACAATATCCAAATGATATCTTCCACATTGTTGACACTCAGGTTTGTTAACTTTGACACTACCAACACTCGATACTGAAGTAACTTGAGCTTTTAGACTTGTGTGTTGCTTTCCACAATCTCTGTTGGAATACCCCACTGAAGTAGTCGAATGATTATAACAATCTTTTGATTTCTTTGACGATACTGAAGTAGTCGAACTATAAGAATCTTTTGATTTATTTGACGATGAATGATATGATTTACCCATTAACCTCTTTCTCGAATCTCTAGTCACAAAATCGGCTCTTCTCTTTTATTTGCTAAGCTTCTCGGCTTTGCAAGCTCTATTGACCAAAATAATAAATTCTTTCAGTTCTAGAATTCTGACTAAAAGCTTGATATCCTCATTCAACTCGTCTTTGAACCGCTTACACATAATTTCTTCAGTGGAGACGCATTCTCGAGCATACTTACTCAGCCTGACGAATTCTCTTTCATACTTGGTTACAGTCATACGACCCTATTTCAATTCTAGAAATTCTTTACGCTTTTGATCAAGAAACCGCTAACTTATATACTTTTTCCTGAACTCGTTCTGAAAGAATTCCCACCTGACTCGTTCTCTTGGTACAACAGATATCAAGGTATTCCACCACTGATAAGCTGAATCTCTCAGAAGAGACACAACACATTTAATACACTCAGATGGTGAACAAGACAACTCATCAAAAAATCGAATCGTGTTTTCAAGTCAAAACTAAGTTCTCTCAGGATCATCAACTGTAGCTCTAAACTCTTCGGACCCATACTTTTGAATTTTATCAATAGGTGGTTTTCTTAAACGTACAGGTTCCAGGACTTGGGAAGATACAGGAACCGATTGGGGAATAGTTGGGGTGGAGGTTCTTGAGCAGTCGGATTCGTTTGGAAAAACTCAGAAAACCACTCATTCATCATTTGGAAGAAGGCTTCCTTGCCCTCTACTCCTTGAACCTCATATAAGGGTCTCTAACCAGACAACGCTGCTCCATGAACGGAGGTTGGCGCATTACATTCTACATCGTCAGAGTTTGCTTGATTGGGATCCATTACTATATGAAAACATAATTTAAAACTGTCAGGAAATATCACACTTGTAACACCCTTAACCCAGGCCGTCGCCGTAATGGGGTTAAGAGGCGTTACCGAACAATCGGCACATTTCACATCCATTTCACAACACAAAGTCAGTTATCCACTAAACATAATCAAATACGAGCATATAGTCCCTTATCTAGGTCTTCGAGACCTTAAACATGTATTGAAAAGAGGTCGGGACCAAACTAAACACTTATGAAAGTTTACAGAAATTTTAACACTTTTCAATACTGTTGAGGTCACACACCCGTGCAGTCAGGCCGTGTGCCTCACACGACCACCAGGCACTCCCATGAGTCAAGGTCGTGCCAAAATAGAGCATGTATTCTAACTTCTCCACACGACCACCAAGCACACCCGTGTGCTATGGCCGTGTACTCTTAAGCAAGATACTGACTATTTCACACCGCTACTAGGCACGTCCGTGTACCATGGTCGTGCACACTTAGGCTAGCTACTGACTTTATCCCACGGTCACTAGGCACGCCCGTGTGCCATAACCATGTAAACAGGCCATTTGCAAGGCCAAATTGCCTCCCACAATAGGATCATACCTACAAGCATCAATACAATACCAATTCATGCTTTCAAATGCATTCAATCATACCAATTCATGCATTATTCAATCACCGACTAAACCATTTACTTCCATGCTCATTATCATCACAACTAAAGCTATTCAAAGTGACAAATATACATCTCAAAACATATGTAATTCAAACATGATGTAATCCATATCAAAGTTCACCTTCAAACCACATCTTTCCCAGTCAACTAAGTCATGAAATATACCATATTCATAGCTCATTCATCAATTCTACATCATTCAACATCCAAGCCAAATTACATGGCAAGGATTAAACCTTTCAAAACATATCATAACGTCTAGCCTATACATGCCATATTTCATCTATATACATATTTCCAAAAGTACCAAAAGAGATTGCCGATATGTGATAGAGATGCTGACGATTCCCGTATCCGAGCTAGCTTTACTGACACTATAAACCCGAGAAACAATCACACAATAAGCTTACAATATCTTAGTAAGTTTGTAACATAATACAATATACCAAAACAAGCCATCACATAGATTAATTTGCAATTACATATATACCAAATCATCTAAAAATAATATGTTCAATCAACCTTCCATAACTCATTCATAGTTTCACCAACCACATAGGTTCCGAACGTACCTTAGCCAACACTTAGTTGTCGATTACAATTACTACTCGATACTTACTATTTCATTTCGATTAACTTTCGTCCCTTCTTCGATTCATTCACACACTTAATGCCCAAATAGTTAGCCAAAGCTAAATTAGCATCGCATACATAGTGCATCCATATCAAACCAATCTTAAACCGGTATCGCACATACAGTGCCAACCACAAAGCCGAAGCTTCTATTATTCCATATGCATAGTGCTAACCATTTCAGTCGCATTTCCAAATGCACACACTTAGTGTCACATAACCCGAGCCCTCACATAGCATTCACATTTCAATATTATCATACCATTCATTTCACAACATAAAACATAACTAGATACATGTATTATGTCTGAACTTACCTCGAACGTCAAATACTGAAACGGTCGATTAATCGAGCACTTTATCTTTGCCTCAATCTTGATCTCGATCTGAACCTCTTCTTTCTTGGTCAATACACATTCATATTCAATCCATTCAATCACCAAACCATTCATTTTAGTCCAAACACACATATTTAGGGAATTTTGCATAATAGCCCTTACATTTACACATTTCGACACTTTAGTCCCTAATTCACAAAATCACGAAATACACATAATTTCATTCCACCCATGCCTAGCTGAATTCTCTCTATATTCATAAAAGTCCACAAATCTCATTATTTCACAAATCGACCCTTCAAAATACTAATTTCACAGTTTAGCCCTAATTAGCTAAATTTACCAAAAATTCAAGAACAAAACATGTTCATTAAACACATATCTTTCATTTAACATCAATACTCATCAAAAAGCTCACCATTTCATCAATGGCACATCTCATGAACATCATCAATTCTTCAAATTAGAACTTAGGCTTGATAGTAGACTAAACAACAATCTCAAAAACATAAAAATTGTCAAAAACCGAGTCAAAATCATACCTTAATCAAGCTCAAAATCAACCGAAACCTAGCTTTCTTTTTCCATTCTTTTTTTCTTTGAACATTCGGCCAAAGATGATGAATATGGCCATTATCAAGCTTTTTGTTATTTTAAATTATAACTTAATTATCCATTTCCCATTTTATCCTTTCATTAAACATATAAGACAAATAAACAATAAGGTTATTTTGTCATTTAATTACCCACTATCTTATAAATGGTTTAATTGCCTCATAAGGCATCCTCTTTATAAAGACAACATCACTTAGATACTTACAAATCAGCACATAGCTTTTACACTTTACGCGATTAAATCCTTCTCTTAATTCGACACACAGTCGATAAAATTACCACACAGAATTTTCACATAGACTATATCACATAGAATCAACACCAAAGATAACATTAAAATATTATTTCGATCTCGAATTTGTGGTCTCGAAACCACTATTCCAACTAGGGTCTAAACCATGCCGTTACAACACTATCAAAGGTTAAACATAACATGTATAGCTAGACTCACACACGCTACGTTAGTCATAAAATTGACTAAACTGTAGCTCTGATACCAATAAATGTAACACCCTAACCCGTATCATTGCTGGAATAGGGTTAAAGAGCATTATTGAACTTATCTCTTAAACAATCATACATTTGATATTCATTTCTCGTGTTAAAAAAAAGTAATTCAAATTCAGTTATATAGTCCCTAACACGAGCACTCGGGGCTTAAAATAAGCATTAAAAGTGGTTCGGAACTAAATCGAGTACTTAAAAAATTTATAGAAAAACATGGAAAATTTCAAAGTGCAAGGGACACACGCCCGTGTGGCCAGGCCATGTGAGACATGCGGCTAAGAGACACACCCGTGTCACAGGCCATGTGGACATTCGAAATGGGATCACATGGCCGTGTCCCAGCCCGTGTCCAACCTCGTGAAACTCACTGACTTAGGTTACATGGCCAGACCACACGCCCGTGTGCCAGGCCATGTACCCTTTGAAATAGCCTCACACACCCGTGTGTCTGGCCGTGTGCTAGGCCGTGTGAATATTTGAGTGTATACTGACTTGTACCACACGGCCAAGCCACACGCCCGTGTGCTAGGCCATGTGAAGCAGCTGACTTGATTTCTAAGGAAATATCATGGGATACACGGCTATGTCACCTACTGTGTCTCACACACGGCTGAGACACACACGCCCGTGTCTCTGCCTGTGTAGATAAAAATATGCCATTTTCCAAGCCTTATTTCTCACTGAAAGTGGTACCAACCTAAACATACCAAATAACATATGAAAATATCATCAATAGGCATTAAAACAGTAACACCCCTCACTCGTATTCAATGCTGGAATAGGGTTACGGAGCATTACCAAATTATTTCGCAAATAACCATACAATTCACATACATTTTTGAATTTCAAATAAACATCATTCAAAATCATTCACATTGTTCTTAATACGAGCTTACGAAGCCCTAAACATGCATTTGGAGTGGTTCGTGACTAAACTGATAACTTAGAAAATTTTTGGAATAATTATAAAATTTTAATAAATACAGTGACACACGCCCATGTGGCCCGGCCGTGTGTCTCACACGGCCAAAGAAATGCACGTGTCACAGGCCGTGTAGACATTCGAAATGGGATCACTTGGCCGTGTCCTAGCCAGTGTTCGACCCCGTGTAACTCACTAACTTGGGTCACACGGCCAACCACACGCCCATGTACTAGGCCATGTAGAGCATACTGACTTGATTTCTAATTTAACACCAGTGGACACACAGCTATGTAACCTGACCGTGTGTCATATACGGCTGAGACACACGCCCGTGTCTCTGCTCGTGTGGACAAAAATAGGCTATTTACCAAGCCATATTGCCACCCATATTTGCACACACCTACAACAAATGAAATGGCACATAACCGGGCCTAAATAAGCATTCAAATCAACTCCAACCAAGCTTAATTCATGCTAATTCCATACCATTTACCACAATACACACAAGTATCAAATTTCGCTATTCCATTCATGCTAAACTCACATTCACAAATCACCTAAATGGCAACTTTATACATACATTATATTGCCATAAAACCATAAGCATATCAAATTCTAACTGCAACCATTTGTCATCTATAATACTAATTCACAACAAGTATATAAATGGAAATTGTCAACCATACAACCAAAAGCCATTTGCAACAATATATACATCTCTAAATATATCAAAATAAGCCAACTCTCATAGCTATATACAAACCAAACACTTAACATTTACAAGCCAACCCAAAAGACTAAATTCATTACTAACTATATACCAAAATGACCAAAGCTCCTATACATGCCATATAACCATAAACATAAGTTCAAAAGTATCGAAGTAATAGCTTGATAGTGTGATGAGATCTCCGACGATTCCCAAATCCATGCTAGCTTTGATTTCACAATAAAACATGGAAAAATAAACAAAGTAAGTTATAAAGCTTAGTAAGCTCGTATAAAATGATAAGCAAATCTCACCATTCAATTACCATTCAAGAATATGAACATAACATACTATAAAACATTTAATCACAATGCTAACATATATTCAATCACAATATTAACTATGAACTCACAACTTCCATAGATTCAATTCTTATATAGTTTTCGTACATTCCTGTACTGATAAGTATTATTTCTCACCATTTCATATCTTCGACATGCCCATTAAACCATTGGGAATACTATTGGATACACGAGAATCTCGCATCCTAAGTGCCAATACATAGCCGAAGCTATCTTAATCTCATATCACATATAATGCTCACCCTCGAGCTATCAACGGGTTTGCTCACACAAGCTGATTGTCATGAGAAGATACACGGTGTTGTTCACACAAGCTGACGAGAATCCACTACACATGCCAAATAACTCAACCACCAGTAGGACGTACAGACCAGCACCTAAATCACATAACCCCTAATGACATGTCATTCGTATCCTAATCTATTCATAAGGTTCAACCGGGATTTTACATTTGCTGAATCGTTGTCGAATATGTCCGCAAGGTCTTATTCACAATTTATGTAATATCAAAACATTTAAAACACAATATAATAATGCTTATTACATACGAACTTACCTCGGATGTAAAAACGACAAAGTAGATCAACTAATCCAACATATTATTTTTCCCCCAATCTAAATCTGAATTTCACTTTTCTTGATCTATATAATATCAAATTTAGCTTATTTAATCATCAATCAATTCAATTTAGTCCAAAATACATATTGTAGCAATTTTACACTTTTGCCCCTAATATTTCAACATTTTTACAAATTAGTCTTTAACTCATAAAAATGCAAATCATGAAATTCAACCTATACCCATGCTAGCCGAATTTAAATTAAGTACCCTAGCAGCCCATATTTTTCATTTATTTCACAATTTAATCACAAAATTTCAACATTTCACAATTTAATCCTTAATTAGAAATTTTATCAAAAATCACTTTACATATGTTGTTTATCTAACAAAAAGCATACATTTTCTATAATCAAACATCAAAATACACATGTATTCATAAATGGAAAAACCCTAAACCTTTAACAATTTTGCAAAATAGTTCCTGGGCTAGCTAGATTAAGCTGCAGCGATCTCAAAAACATAGAAATCATTAAAACGGATTGAAAAATACTCACCATGCACCAAGTTTTGCTTAGCCAAATCTAACAAGCTTCCATGGAGTTTTCTAAGCTTAAAATTTTGATGGATGCATGAAACTAGGAAGACAACACTTTTGTTTTTATTATTTTACTATGTTTATTATATGAAATACCTTTTTAACCTTTAATAATAACCTTTAAAACACCTAATAATGTGTCCAAATATGTCCACCCACATTATGGATGGTTTTATTACAACATAAGGATCTCCAATTTAAGGTTCTATAGCTATTAGACACCTTTAACTAATAGAATCTCACTTTTATACTTTACGCGATTTAGTCCTTTTTAATAATTAAACATTCAAACAATAAAATTTCTTAATGAAATTTTCACATAATCATATTATCATGCTGTAGAAATTAAAATAATAATAAAATAATTATTTTAACCTCAAATTTGTGGTCTCAACCACTGTTCCAATTTGACTAAAAATGGGCTGTTACAACTCTCACCCCTTAGGAATTTTCGTCCTTGAAAATCTTACAAGAAAAGAGATTAGGGTACTATTTTCTCATTGCTTCCTTGGGTTCCCACGTAGCTTCTTCAACCCTATGACGTTGCCACAAAACCTTCACCAGAGGTATCTTTTTTTTTTTTAATCTCAACTCTGTAATCTCTCAAGCTAGAATTCTGATTGGTTCTTCGCTATTCGTCATATCAGGTTGAATTTCAATCTCTGACTGAGAAATTACGTGTGACAGATCTGATCTATATCGACGCAACATCGAAACATGAAATACTTTGAATCTTTTCTAACTCTGAAGGTAAAGCTAGTCGATATGCCACTTGCCCTATTCTTTCGATAATCTCATACTGCCCAATAAATCGCAGATTCAATTTGCGTTTACGACCAAAACAAAGGATTTTCTTCCACGGAGATACTTTCCGAAATACTTTGTCGTCGATCTGAGATTCAATATCTTTACGTTTCAAATCCGCATACGATTTCTATCGATTTGAAGCTACTTTCAAACTGTCGCGAATTACTTTCACTTTCTCTTCGGTCTTTTTAATCAAATAAAACTCGTGAATCTTTTTCTCACTAAGGTCGGTCCAATACAATGGAGATCGATATTTCCAACCATACAATGCTTCATACGGTGCCATCTTTATGCTTGATTGAAAACTGTTATTATACGCGAATTCAACCAATGGTAAATATTTCTCTTAGTTGCCTTCAAATTCTAAAACACAACAATAAAACATATCTTCTAGAATCTAAATTACTCTCTTAGACTGACCGTCGATTTGGGGATGAAATGCAGTACTAAAGTGCAATCGTGTACCCAAAGCTTTTTGCAATTTCTTCCAAAATCGCAATGTGAACCTCGAATCTCTATCCGAAATAATAAAAACTGGCACCCTGTGTAATCTAACAATCTCGGAGATATAAAACTCTGTAACAGTCTGAATTTGATCCTAATTGAAACGGTAGTTTCGCGACCACGAATTTGAGTCTGAAAAATATTTAAATATCATTTCTGTGTTTATTATATGTGAATTATTATGTGTGAAATTTTCATATGAAAATTTGATTGTTTGTGTGCTTAATTAAATAAAAGGACATAATCGCGTAAAGTGTAAAAGTTACAAACTAAAGTAAAAAGTGCCTATTTGTTAATGGTTTCTTAATATGAAGTCCTTAAAGGGCAAATAACCATTCTTAAAGATAGTGGATGGTATAAGTCACCATTACCCTTAGTTTGTATGTTAACATTATTTTATAATAAAAGTTAGTTTGGTAAAATAATAATAACCATAATATAAGTAATAATAAAACAAAGTAAAATCATTATCATCTTTTGTTCTTTTGGCCGAATGTAAGAAAAGAAGAAAAAAAGAATGGAGAAAGCTTAGGGTTTGGCACTTATCTAGCTAAATTAAAGGTTAGTTTTTGATCGGTTTTCGATAATTTCTACGTTTTTGTAATCGTTGCTTCGAAAGCTTTAAAACCCATGTCTCAATTTCATGAATTGATGATGTTTGTGTAAAATTCCATTGATGCTATGTTGAGTTTTGTGATGTTTTATGGTGTTAAATGATAGATATGTTATTGATGAACATACTTTGTTCTTGAATTTTTGATAAATTTAGCTAAATAGGGCTAAATTAAGAAAATAATTTTTGAGGGACTAAAATGCAAAATAAATGAAATGTATGGATTTGTATGACTATATTGAAGATTCGGCCTAACTAGGTTGTGATGAGATTTTGCTTAATTTGTGTTTTGTGCAAATAGGATTAAATTGTAAAAGTGTGAAATATTAGGGGCAAAATGGTAATTTGCCCATTTAGGTGTTTTTGGATTAAATTACAATGAAATGTGTTTGAATGAGCTTAAATTGAATGTGTTTAGATCAAGAACAAAGAAAAACGGACTTGGAGCAGGGAAAAACAAAAGTTATCGAATAGCCGGTTTTGCTGTCCGATGATTTCCGAGGTAAGTCTTTAAGCAATTTAATTTCGTTAATATCGGTTATAACTTTGATTACATGCTGAATTTTGAATTTATAAGTGTGAAATTGGCCAAAGCTGAATGTGATAAGTGATTTTAATAATGAGATGTAGCTAAATTTATTTGAATTTGATATGAGATAGTAATATGAATTATGTGTGATATATGTGATATTGGTAATATGTAATGTGTATGAAATGGTTTAATTATATTGATACTCGAGCTTCGAGCCTAGCAGGCCTTGTGTCAGTGAAGTGTATCGGGCTTATTGCCTAGCAAGCTAAATGCCGGTGATTAAATTTCAGACCTCAGGTCTAGCAGGCTTAGTGCCGGTGTGTGTTTCAGGCTTTGTTGCCTAGTAGGCTTAATGCCGGTGATTTATTATAAATAAAGGGATCTTGGATCATTAACAAGGTGAAATTTAATTACTGCAAATAAGCTAAATGTTCAGGTATGTATAAGCTTCATAGTTACAAGGAATAAGGTAAGTTGTTATATTACTACTCGAAGTTAGTAATATGAAATATAGTTGAGCTATTTTTGTAAGATTTTAATATGTGCATGTGACTTTGCAAATAATGAGTATAATATATTAGAAATTGATCTTGGTTGTGCCTTTAAAATTTGGCCATATGTGTAAATGCAATATGTAAGGGTAATGGATATGTTAACATACGTATATGATTGATTAGTATTTTTGCTTAAGACTTACTAAGCTAGTTAGCTTACTTTGTGTGTTATGTTTTCACTTTGTTTTATAGATTTTGTTCCAGCTACGAGTTCAGGGGATCGTCATCGAAGTCTACCACGCTATCGACATATTTTGGTACCTTAAAAGTTGAATTTTTGAACTTAAGGCATGTATAGGCTAGCATAACGTTTGAAAGATATTTTGTCGATGTATATAAGCCATGCGAAAATGGCTTGTCTTATTATTAAATAATCTAAGGTTATGCAAGTCTTGATTAAGGAAAGAGTGCAAGTTTTATTTGGATGGTGATTATGGATGAGTTTAAAATCATGCTAAGCATAATGTTGGTATATGTATGTTTGATATGAAATCACATATATGAATCTTTGTTAGTTCTTTGGAAAGTGAATATATATATGGGATATTATATTCGGTTATGAATGACATTGGTGCATGTGTATTTTAAATTCAATTGATGTGATTCAAAAATGAAATGATTAAATTATGGTGCTATGGTTCGGTTGTATTCGGCCTTGATGCATAATCATTAAACGGGTAAATTCGGCAATGTAAGCAAGCATATCTTATAGTACATTATTCATGATGGATGTTCTTAACTTGACTTTATGGTTAAGATAATTGTTGAATGTGATTAATTATGCTTGATTGGTAGCTGGTCATATTACGTGTTTAAAAACATTAGGAGTTGCATTATGGACATTGGTATATGCGCATATGAACTTGATTAAGGTTATGAATTGATAAATGATAAATTTGATTATATATAAGGTTTAAGTATGGTTATATATATACATGTATATTTAGTTTTGTTATCTTGCCTAGGTATATTAAATACGGATATGGGCATTTTCGGTCATTGAAAATTTGATGACTAAATGAATAGTGATGGGAATAGTCAATGAAAAATGTTTCTTTGATAAATAGTTTATGAATTGTATATAAATGTTTGACTATGCTATGAAAGCTCATTACATTTATTGTATTCGATCATGATTAATTAAGATGTTAATAATTGATATGATTTGTACTATGCTTGGCAATGCCTCATAACCCTAATTCGGCGATAGATACGGGTTAGGGGTATTACATTTGGTTGGTATCAGAGCTTACGGTTTAGTCTATTCGAGGACTATCGTAGCGCGTGTGAGTCTACCTATACATGCCTTAATTTTATAATGCGATAGTGTGGAGACTTCTGACATTCTAAATTGTGTTTTTATATAGTAAATGGATCCTAAAAAAGCTGTAGCTGATGATGTCGAGAGCGTAGCTCCTAATCCTGCGCATGTGACTATGCCGGTAGACTCTCGACCTATCTCGAGTAGCCATGGGGGGGAGGCTAAGCAAGCCTTCTACCAGGTGATGAACGAATGGTTTACACAATACATCTGGACTAATCCGGCTGTGCAACAACCTCTACCCTCGAATAATCCATCTCCGATACCTTCAGCACCTCCGATGATAGATCCGATGAGATCTAGCAGGCCTCCTATTGATAAAATCAGGAAACACAGGGCCAAAGAATTTAAAGCTAATGATGATGATGACACAGAACGAGCTGAGCTGTGGCTTGATAATACTATCCGTATGCTCGATGAGTTATCATGTACTCCCGATGAATGCTTAAAGTGTGCTATATCACTATTGAGGGACACCGTATATCACTGGTGGAACACACTAGTATCGGTGGTTCCGAAAGAGAAAGTGACTTGGGATTTCTTTCAGACCGAGTTCCGTAAGAAATATATCAGTCAGAGATTCATTGAAAAAAAATGAAAAAAATGAAAAAAATGACTGAGTATGAGCGAAAATTTGTGAGACTGAGCCGATATGCTCGTAAATGTGTGTCAACTGAGGCTATTATGTGTAAAAGATTTGAAGACGGTTTGAACAAAGAAATTAAGTTGCTGGTCGGTATACTCGAGATTAAAGAGTTCGTGGTACTTGTTGAACGAGCTTGTAAAGCCAAAGAGCTTGGGAAAGAGAAAAGAAAAGCCGAATTTAAAGCTAGAGACATTCGTAAAAGATCATCGAATAAAACCTTTCATTCTATATCGAAGAAGTTCAAAGATGAATCCGACCGACATAAAGCTACTTCAGACTTCTCTAGACGAGATCAACCTCCCGTGGGTTCCCGAGCTACTTCGATGGCCAGTGTTGGTAATGTTCAGCAGAACCGGGTTAAGTGCAAGCATTATGGGAAATGGCATTCTGGAAGTTGTAGATTCCGTGATCGATCCTGTTTTAAATGGGGATCGTTGGATCATTTTATTCGGGAGTGCCCGATGCTAGTCGAGCAAAATACTGCTCAGAATACAAGACCGAGCAATGTATCAGTGCGTGGCAGACCACCCAGGCAATCGGGAAATGTAAGTGGCAGTCAGAAAGGAACCAAAGACACTGCAGTTCGATTAGCTCGTGCACTTGCTAGAGCATATGCTGTACGCGCCTGGGAAGATGCTTCTTCTCCAGATGTTATTACCGGTACTTTCACTCTTTAGGATACTATTGTTGTTGCGTTGATTGATCCTGGTTCGACCTATTCTTACCTGTGTGAAACGTTAGTATCCAGTAAGACTCTTCCTGTTGAGTCTACTGAGTTTGTGATTCGAGTATCAAACCCCTTAGGTCAGTGCGTTCTGGTTGACAAAGTGTGTAAAAGTTGCTCGTTGATGATTCAGGATTCATGTTTCCCAGCTGATTTGATGTTGTTGCCTTTCGATGAATTCGATATAATTCTGAGAATGGACTGGTTGACTTTGCACAATGCTGTTGTGAATTGCAAAAGAAAGACCATTGATTTGAGATGTCAAAACGGTGAAATTATTCGGATTGAATCTAATGATCTGAATAGGTTACCAGCGGTAATATCTTCGATGCTAGCTCGGAAGTATATGAGAAAACAGTATGAAGCTTACTTTGCTTATGTGCTTGATAGTAAAGTGACTGAGAAGAAGATTGAATCTGTTCCAGTCATGTGTGAGTATCCAGATGTGTTTCCTAAAGAACTACCGGGTTTACCACCTATTCGAGAAGTAGAGTTTGGCATTGAGTTAGTACCGGGGACGACTCCAATTTTGATAGCTCCGTATCAGATGGCACCTACAGAATTAAAAGAGTTGAAAGCACAGTTGTAAGAGTTAACAGATAGGGGATTTGCACGACCGAGTTTCTCTCCTTGGGGAGTACAAGTTTTATTTGTGAAAAAGAAAAACTGTGTATTGATTATTGACAGCTAAATAAGGTGACTATAAAGAATAAATACCCGTTGCCATGGATTGATGACTTGCTTGACCAATTGAAAGAGGCTTCAGTGTTTTCAAAGATAGATTTGAGATCGGGTTATAATCAGTTGCGAGTCAGAGATTCCGATGTGCCAAATACTTCTTTTCGAACGAGGTACGGACACTATGAGTTTTTGGTTATGCCTTTAGGACTTACTAATGCACCTACTATTTTTATGGATCTGATGAATCAGATTTTCAGACAGTATTTGGATTGGTTTGTAGTAGTGTTTATAGATGATATTCTGATCTACTCCAAAGATGAAACCGAGCATGCTGAGCACCTGAGACTTGTGCTACAAACTTTGCATGATAAACAGTTGTATGCAAAGTTTAGTAAGTGTGAGTTTACAGTTGAATGAGGTCGATTTTTAGGTCACGTTATTTCAAAGATCGACGGCATTCGGGTTGATCCGAATAAAATATCGGCTATACTTGATTGGAAACCACCGAAGAATGTTTCTGAAATTCGATGTTTTCTGGGACTTGCTAGTTACTACAGATGATTTGTGAAAGGTTTTTCTATAATAGCTACCCTGTTGACAAAGCTATTACAGAAAGATGTTAGATTTGAATGGTCGGAAAAGTGTCAGAAAAGTTTTGATCAGTTGAAAGCTCTTTTGACCGAAGCTCCAGTGTTAGTTCAACCTGAATCAGGTAATGAATTTGTTGTTTATAGTGATGCATCTTTGAATGGTTTGGGTTGCGTTTTAATGTAGGAAGGTAAAGTTGTAGCCTATGTGTAACACCCCTATCCTGAGTCTGTTGTCGGATTAAGGTTAGGAGCGTTATCGGACAGATCGGAAACATTCACAGACGAAATCATACATTCAATCATCATTCTCAGACATAATGTCCCTTAATCAGGTCCTCGAGAACTTAATCATACTTATACGTCGAGTCGGGACTAAACTGAAACACATATGAAATTCCATGAAAATTTGAAACTTTTCTAAAATACAGGGGAGACACGCCCGTGCGAGGAGACCATGTGCCCTCCACGGCTTCTAGACACCCCCGTGTATCCATCCGTGTTTATACTAACTATACCAAAAAAGTCATTAGGCACGCCCGTGTGCCATGGCCGTGTACTTTTAGGTCATATACTGACTTCCCCACCACGGCCACCAAGCACGCCCGTGTTGAGGCCGTGTACTTTTATGTTACCCAATGACTTGTACACCACGGCTAGATGAAACGCCCATGTCGAGGCCGTGTGATGATAAACTTTATCCTACAATTCACCCACGGTCATTAGGCACGCCCGTGTGCTACAACCATGTGACATTATAGGCCATTTACAAGGCCAAAATGCCACCCACAAAGGGTCATACCTATAAGCCATAATCAACAAGATATTTCATGCACATAAAACCATCAAAAGCATACCAAAATAACCATTCAAACCTTACATTCAAACCAATCCCAACTATGGCAAACCTTACATTCAAACCAATCCCAACTATGGCAATCTCAAGGATTAAAACTCATATCATTACAAGACTAATTCATGCATTTGCTCATTCAAACTTGGCCATTCCACATTCTTTCATCATACCAAAAGATACATTCTACAACACATTCATTTAGGCTAAGTTTCAACTCTTAAATAGCCAAATCACATGGCTAAGATCACATAACTATTTATACCAAAATACTAGCCTATACATGCCATATCTAGCTTTATACAATATCAAAATGTACCAAAATAAGTTCTATAATGTGACGATGATCCAAGAAGACCTATAAAACAGATTAAACACACACAGATTAAGCTTTCCAAAAGCTTAGTAAGTCAATATACAAACAAACTTAGCATAAAATGCATATATTTTCTTTGGTTCATACACTTTTGACCACATTAGCCATATTCACAATTCAAAGATCATATAAACACATATCTCATTTCACCAAAACTTTATACAACATATCATTAATTCCATATTCATAGCATCATAGTAAGATCATATTGATGCTTACCTTGTATACATAATTAGTGTATAATCAACATACCTGAAATGGATTTACAATCACATATTTGTTCATAGCTCAGATTTGCAATTTGTATCATAAACTTGCCCGTTGAACCGTAATAAATCTAATATGATACTCCTAAAGCTCAGAATAATTGTACAATGCCAACGTCCCAGACAAGGTCTTACATGCACTCGAATATCGATGCCACTGTCCCAGACAGGGTCTTATACGAATCAAAATGATGCTGATGTCCCAAACATGGTCTTACACGTAAGTGTCATAATGATGCCAACGTCCCAGATGTGGTCTTATACGTAAAGTTTATATTGATGCCAATGTCCCAGACGTGGTCTTACACATAATCAGATATCGATGCCACTGTCCCGGACAGGGTCTTACACGAATCTCAAATCAATGCCAACGTCCTAGACGTGGTCTTACATGATAAAACAGAACGGATAACTACGTCAAGGTTCGTACGAGGCTTCTCAGACTTAGTCGATATACCGAACTTTTCTCGGAATTTAATTATAGAATTTCTCATAAGCATTCATTATCATCATTAAACATATGAACAATTACAAATGCATACATATTCATTTATTTGTATAGTGACTTACCTCGGATTCGGTTTATCGGAATAGAAAATGGCTACTCGATAACTTTCGCTTTCCCACGATCTAAATCTGTTTTCCTCGGTTCTTGATCTAAACATATTCAAAATTAACCCTTTTATTCACTAATTCATACAATTCAATCCAAGGACACATATTTAGGGCATTTTCCAAATTAGACCTCACATTTGCACACTTAATCAATTTAGTCTATTTTTCTCAAAACATCAATTTCACAAAATCCACTTATACACAAGCTTGGCCGAATATATACACATCACATACAAGCCCACATTTTTCATCAAATTCACAAATTAGTCCTCCAAAATAACATTTTCTCAATTTATCCCTATTTAGCTAAATTTATCAAAAACTCAAAAATAAACTATGTCAAACAAACACATATATTTCATATTTCATCCTCAAACATCATAAAACTTATGAATTCATCAATGACTCATTTCAAAAACTTCATCAATACACAAAATTGAGACATGGGCTTGATAGTAGACGAAGCAACGATTGCAAAAACGTAGAAATTATCAAAACGGATCGAAATCTAACCTTGAATTCAAGCTCTCAAATGGCCAAAACTTTGAAAGCTTAAAACCTTTCTTTTTCTTTATTACATTCGGCCAAAGAATGATAAAAGCAAGGCCATTTTCTTTTGTTTCTTTTATTAACTAATAACTTATAAAATACATATAATATAAAATATCATATACATTAACAAATTACTAATGTAACATTAATGAAACCATTTTATCATCTTATAATGCATGGATATAAATGTCCACTTACTCATAATGGCATAATAACCTTTTAAGTACCTCATATAATAAAGACATAAGCAAATAGATTCCTTTACAAAAAGCATGCTAATTTTGCATTTGATGCAATTTAATCCCTTTTATCAATTTAAGCACAAAAAAGGATAATTTAACTTACGAAAATTTAGCACATGCTTAATCACATATCAACAACACCGAATATAATATTAAAATATTATACGAACTCGGATTTGTAGTCCCGAAACCACTGTTCTGACTAGGGTATAAACTGGACTATTACACTATGCTTCGAGACAATTGAAGCCTCATGAAAAAAATTACCCGACGCATGATTTAGAGCTAGCAGCCATTGTGTTCGCGTTAAAGATATGGTGTCATTATCTTTTTGGTGAGAGATGTCATGTTTATTCAGATAACAAAAGTTTGAAGTATTTCATGACACAAAGAGATTTGAACCTGAGACAACACAAATGGTTAGAGCTGTTGAAAGATTACTAGCTAGTTATTGACTATCATCCGGGAAAGGCTAACGTTGTTGCAGATGCTTTAAGTCGGAAGACATTATTTGCTCTTCTTGCGTTGAACGCACATATGGCTATGTCTGGTGATGGATCGATAGTAGCCGAATTAAAAGCAAGACTGTTATTTATTTAACAAGTTAGCTATGTATAATATCCGGGATTTTGGGCTTGTGCATTATTGCTTAATTATATGTGGAAGCATGCCTAAGTATGTTATGAATGTGTTTTATGAATTTTGAGAACTTGAGAAAGTAGGAGAATGCTTTAGAAATTATTTGATTTTAAGTTTCAAAGAGGAAGCTAAGCCTGATAGGCCTTAAGAAAATTAGTAGGGGAAAAATGACACAAAAATGGGCTTGTGTAAGTGGCTTGGAGGCGCCACTTAGGGCCTTGGTAGGTGACGCCATAAGCTGTGAGGAAAGGCTCAGGTTCGAGCAACGTGGGAAGCAAATGGGGATTTTATTTTGCTGCAAGGAGAGGAGGTGTTGGACGGCAATGGGGCACTGAGTGGATGAGTATAGATCAAGTCAAATTCCTTTTTAAAATTTCGGCTAAAGTGAAGGATAATTGATGATTTATTTGAATTAATTTTAATTGAGTAAAGAAGAGAGAAAATAGGGGATTGGATAGAGGGAGTAGGAGTTGGCCGGCCAAGGGAGTCTTTGGTGGCAAATTCGGCCAAGTTAGTAAGGGAAGATAGCTGAATTTCACTAAGCATTCTAGCCTCGCTTTCGTTTACTCTTTTCTCTCCAAAGCTATCACTTTTCTCTTCTTTTTCTTTTGTTTGTTCTAGCCGAAATCTTCTTCTCCCTAAAGACCACCATTGCTGATTCTTCCTAAGTCCCATACTCTTCCATTGACGTCGAATCTCCATCATCAACCTTCTCTTCTTCTGAAAGTTCACTCAATAGTCGAATATTCAAAGTGGTTTTAGCCGATTGTTCAGTAGATCCAAAAGCCGAAAACCTATCAATCACTACCTAGTCTATATCATCGAATACCTCTGTGGATTTAAGGGTGTGTCGACTACAGCATTAGAGGTAAGATCAAGTGGTATTTGATTTCTCTCCTTTATCTTCTAGATTAATTGAAACTAGGAATCTAATTCCATCATTGTTTTGGCCAAAATCTTAAAGAGGGATATCGGGATTCTTATTATAGTCGACCAGAAGGAGGAAATCTTCGGGATTTTTAAAGTTCTAAGGTAAGTTATGTATTCGGCCAAAGGTCATTTATTGTGATTTAATGTTAGAATTGGATCTAACATGTACTCTATAGGATTTCGACATCTTCATAGCAAAGAGACCACTTTCGGGATTTAAAATCGCAAGGTAAGTGAACCTGAACATTCGGCCAATGCCATACTCAGTAATTCGAATCTGTTCCTTATTTGTTCTAAAGCCGAAACTAACTAGTTAAGTGATTTAGTGTCCATCGGATTGCAAGAGGGAACATCACAAAGTTTCGGGATTTGAGTAGTAATCAAATCGGCAGCAAGGTAAGGATTTGGTCATGATAATCCTTCGGGATTTGGTTATATAGCCGAACAGGCTTGTACTAAAATACTAAGTGTGGACCGAATGTAGGAACTAAAGATCTAGAGCGTTAGATCGGGATTTTCGGGATTCAGTGAACACGTTAGTAACCAGGTGTGTAGCTCCACACTAAATCTGAATAGATTTATGGTAATGTTTTAGTATATGTGTTAATGGACATATGAGAACGTGGTTTAAGGTACCATACAATGGTACATAATATTCAGGTACTTAATCTTTAATATTACGTTAATAAATGTTATGAACATGTGGAATATGGCACGTATGTGAATATTGATAAGAATGTGGAATAAGGAAAATGGCATGATATTTGCATGATTTGTATGACATGGGGCATATGGGTGATTATGAAAGGGGAAGTGATCTGGTGGTTTTTACCACAATATCTGGTGACTTCGGTCACATAATCTGAATGTGGTGACTTATGTCACAAAATATTATCTGGTGGCTATGCCACAAATTTATAAGGGCGATGTGCTAGTCGTCTGCAGCTACTGCCTTTGATGATGTGTAGCGGATGGAGGGTCGATTTAGTAATCCCCATGGTGTGATGGAAGGTACGGGTGATGTGTAGCGGATGGTTATCTAGGTTTGGGTTCGGGATTTGCATCATTTATTTTTGCTATATATGTATGTGTATGATCTGATATGCCTGAATCGTTGGGACTTTGTGTTGGCTGTTACACACTGAGTCTGTTTGACTCACCCTGTTGTGGGATATCTTTTCATGTGAGACTCAGTAGATGGACCGGGTCGGCAGGAGCTTAGTGGTGGCCATGCTCAGCTTAAAGTTATTTTATTTTAAGACTTTATTTCTAAGTTTGGATTTATTTCGGGTTTTCTTTGATGTAATAAGGCCATTAGTATGATACTGTTTTAAGCATGCACTTTAATTATTTTAGTATGATACGATTTTATCAAATTAAAGTTTAAGTAACTTTTCTTAAAAATAAATTTGTAAATGTTTTGACACCTAAAGATCAATGGTTTTCAAATTAACGTCAAACTCTAAAAACTCAGGTAATACTTTTAACTTATTGATTTCAAGTACAAATAAATATATATTGTTTTAATAAAATCTAGTCTTCAAAACCACCCAAGTTTCCCAAAGTAACAAACAAATTTTGAAAATGTTTTACTCAAGGAACATACCAGATTCGGTCAAGTCTCATGGGCCGGGTTTGGAGTGTTTCAGTTTGGTATCAGAGCCCAGTTTTAAACTCTTGGCCTTGGGTTTAAAGCCTATAACGTTTTCAAAATTAAGCCCAAATAAGTTTTGTGGAAATTTTTGTGAAATGAGCGGGTTTTCTGGCATGGCACTTAAGTCTCCGGCCTGAAGTCGACCAGGTAAGTACCCCTAACTTTTGTGTGATTTATAGTATGAATTATATAAAGGTATACCGGGAACGTAGACTAGTATATTAAAATATTGAACCCTAGGATGAGCTTACCCCAACACAGAATCACATAAAACTTTAATGCCTAATTAAACAAACCTGTGACTAAGTCACCGAGTTAGGGTGTGGCAACCATTGTGCGCATGTCTAGGATCAGATTCAAGAAGTGCCTGGTATTTAAGCAGTCCTAGTGACTCACCTCCTCTTCGCTCGAATCCTACCTGGTGCGTAGCGACGGTTCACCCTAACCAAGAGGACTTACTCACGGGCTAAACTCACTAAGTAAAACCCGAAAGGGACTAGCCATACTGTTTTATAAAAACCCTAGTTTTTAAAATTATCAAATTACCCTTCTAACTTGTACAAACTCTTTTATAAAATTTTTCAAAATAATCCTAATTTACAAAAATTACCCAAATACCCCTGGTTGTAAAAAATACTAAAATGCCCTTGGTTTATAAAATTACCATACTACCCACAGTTTTAATCAAGATTTTCTTCCTGTACAAAATATCCAAAAATTCCTATTTTTTTCGAAATACCAAAATACTCTGATTTGGAAAATTTACTAAATTACCCCTGATTTACAAAATTACCAAAGTAACCCCGATTTTTAAAATTTCTGCCATACCTCTGATTTGGGTAAATTTTCAAAATACCTTCGAGTTTTAAAAATTTCAGAGTGCCTTGATTTATTAAGATCTTCAAATTGACCCCGATTTATTACCAAAATACCCTTATAAGACAAATTACAGAAATACCCCTAGGATTAGAACAGACGAGGATATTCGAGTGATGAATGTGTGTAGTAGGTACTATCGAATGATTGTGTTTCTCTGAATTAGGGTAGGAAACTTGAAATGAAAACTTTGGAATGATCGAAAGAACTACTACCAAGCTCCTTTTCATAAAATTGTTTGCGGTTAATCAGTGGAACAAAATACTAATGCATAAAATTTCTTAAATCAGATTAAAGCGCGATCGTATAAATGAGTTCTAAGGGACGTGGTCATAATGTGCGAGGACATGGTAAAGGCAGAATGACCGTATCGGAACCCGTTAGGTCTGGTCAAGGGTCCGAGAATGAGGTACCACCACCCCCACCACCAGCTGCTGGAGTTGAGCATCAAGATCAGACGGGGGATGATGCAGTATCGCAGGCGGTGCTGCGAGTTCTTGAGATGGTAGCTGGAGCAAGTGGAGGTATGGGAGCTCGGAAATCTGTACCCGAGCGACTCCAAGCCAATGGAGCTGAGGTGTTCCGTGGCGTATCTGGTGTGGCACCCAGTACGACTGAGTATTGGTTGGAGGCGACCGAGCGAATTATGGATGAGCTGGATCTGATTGCTGAGGAGAAACTAAAGGGAATGGTGTCGCTACTTCGCGACGAGGCATATCAATGGTGGCTCACAGTTCGGGATGGTGCTACAGCTGAGGATCTCACTTGGGAGTATGTTAAGGTGGCGTACCAGAAGAAGTATGTTGGTACTAGTTATACGGATGCGCAGAGAAAGGCATTTCTGGGGCTGGTTCAAGGGAACAAGTTCGTAGCGGAGAACGAGGCTAAATTCTTGAGGTTGAGCCGGTATGCTCGAGGAATTGTGGCTACGGAGCATGAACGATGTGTTCAGTTTGAGGACGGACTGAGGGATGACCTGAGGTTGTTGATAGCTCTACAGCAGGAGTGGGAGTTTGCTGTGTTGGTAGAAAAGGCCAAGGTGGCCGAAGGGATTAAGGACTTGGTAAGGCAGAACACTGATCAGAATAGGCAGAAGAGAGGTTTTGGGTTATCATGGCCATTCAGGAATGTTCAAAAGAGGCCTAGAGTTGATGGGCCGCGAGGTCAGCAGGCTGTGACAGGAGGGCAGTACCATACTTGTGCTCATTGTGGGAAGATTCACCTAGGAGAGTGTTGGAAGAAGACAGGAGGATGTTTCAAGTGTGGGTCCAAGGAACACATGATTAAGGACTGTCCTATAAGAATAGACGGGAGCCGACCAGCAGGTCAGGGTTTTAATCAGGCTGGAAGAGGTGGACAGCAGCCACCGCGGGGTCGTGGTCCAAATGGTAGAGGTAATGGTTCTAGAAGAGGACGTGGAACACATGGCAAAGGTGTTGGTAATACAGAGGCTAGACAGCCAGGACTGGTATATGTAGTTCACCGGAGGGAGGATAGAGACACACAGGACGTCATAACCGGTACGTTCCTTATAGCTGACAAGCTTTACTTTACTTTGATTGATTTTGGCTCGACCCATTCTTATGTTGCATGTAGTGTAGTTGAAACACTAGACATAGCCTCTGAACTATCTATTAAGGAGATGACTGTAGTAAGCCCATTAGGTCAAACTGTAGTGGTGAACAAGGTATTTAGGAATGTACCCTTAGAGATTCAGGGAGTGATATTCCCTGCTGGCTTAATAGAACTACCTTTCGGGGAATTTGATCTTATTCTTGGCATGGACTGGATAGTGGAGCATCGGGCTATATTGGATTGTGCAGCTAAGGACCCCGGAGGATGAGACGATAATTATGATAAGAGAAAGAAGAAACTACTTGTCTAATGTAGTTTCTGCTCTAAAGGCTGATAAGATGGTTCGAAAAGGGTGCAAGGCATTTTTGGCCTTCGTTAGTGCGTTGGATGCAAAAGAAGGGGGAGTTAATGGAGTTAGAACAGTTTGGGAATTTGTGGATGTTTTTCTGGAGGAGTTACCTGGAATACCCCCAGACAGGGAGGTAAAGTTCAGAATTGACTTGTTACCAGGAATAGCTCCTGTGTCAATTGCCCCATATAGAATGGCACCAAAGGAGTTGGTTGAGCTCAAGGCTCAAATTCAAGAGTTACTTGATCGTGGGTTTATTCGACCCAGTGTGTCCCCGTGGGGAGCACCAGTCTTGTTTGTGAAGAAGAAGGACGAAACTATGCGCATGTGCATAGATTATCGTCAGTTGAATAAGTTGACCATCAAGAACAAGTACCCGTTGCCAAGGATAGACGACTTGTTTGATCAGCTCAAGGGGGCAGCAGTGTTCTCAAAGATAGATCTAAGGTCGGGATATCATCAGTTGAAGGTGAAGGAGATAGATATCCATAAGACAGCTTTCCGGACAAGATACGGGCATTATGAGTTCTTAGTAATGCCGTTCGGGTTGACGAACGCCCCAGCAGCGTTCATGGATATGATGAAATGGGTTTTTCAACCTTACTTGGATAGGTTCGTCGTTGTGTTCATAGACGACATCTTAGTGTATTCCAAGTCTGAGGAAGAACATGATGAGCATCTTCGGATAGTGTTGCAAGTGTTAAGGGAGAAGAAGCTTTATGCCAAATTCAGCAAGTGTGAATTTTGGCTGAAGGAAGTCGCATTCTTAGGGCATGTAGTGTCTGCAGAAGGAATAGGGTGGATCCTCGAAAGATTGAGGTAGTGCTAGATTGGAACCACCTAAGCCTGTGGCTGAGGTTCGTAGTTTCTTGGGATTGGCAGGCTACTACAGAAGATTCGTAGAAGGGTTCTCATCAATAGCCGCACCTTTGACAAAGTTGTTGAGAAAGGAAGTACCTTTCGTATGGACGGATAAGCAACAAGAGAGTTTTGAGAAGCTTAAGAGGGTGTTGACTGAAGCTCCGGTTTTGATTCAACCTGAGGCAGAGAAGGATTTTGTGGTGTACTGTGATGCTTCTCACACAGGATTGGGATGCGTATTGATGCAAGACGGGAAAGTAGTCGCTTATGCGTCTCGACAATTAAGGCCATATGAGGTTAACTACTTGGAATTGGCGGCAGTGGTATTTGCTCTTAAGGTATGGAGGCATTATCTTTATGGAGAGAAGTCAGTGATCTACACAGACCACAAAAGCCTTAAGTATCTGTTGACTCAGAAGGAGTTGAACCTGAGACAGCGAAGGTGGGTAGAGTTACTGAAGGACTACAACTGTTCTATAGAGTATCACCCGGGCAAGGCGAATGTGGTGGCAGACGTCCTAAGTAGGAAAGTTGTATCGGATCTGAGGGCGATGTTTGCATATCTGAGCTTGTATGACAATGGAAGTTTGCTGGCAGAATTGCAAGTTAAGCCAACGTGGTTAAGCAAGGTAAAAGAAGGATAGTTGGCAGATGATGATTTAAGTGCTAAGTTACGGCAA
Organism: Gossypium bickii; assembly: GCA_025503065.1. Taxonomy (NCBI): domain Eukaryota; kingdom Viridiplantae; phylum Streptophyta; class Magnoliopsida; order Malvales; family Malvaceae; genus Gossypium; species Gossypium bickii. The sequence goes on from CP106711.1 coordinate 91,674,921, forward strand.
GTGCAGAGTGGGGAGTTGGAAGATTATGGAGTTAATGACGGGGGAGTATTGTGTTTTAAGGGTAAAGTTTGTATGCCGAAGAACAAGGAGTTAAGGCAGAGGATTCTTCAGGAATCGCATAGTAGCCCTTATGCTATGCATCCTGGAGGTAGTAAGTTGTACAGAGATCTAAGGGAACAGTTTTGGTGGCCTGGTCTTAAGCGAAAAGTTACCGAGTTTGTAGGAAAGTGCCTAACGTGTCAGCAAGTTAAGGCTGAACACCAAGTTCCGTCAGGATTGCTTCAGCCGATAAAGATTCCGCAATGGAAATGGGAGAGAATCACCATGGACTTCGTTAGTGGGCTCCCCTTACGCCTACTAAGAAGGACTCGGTGTGGGTAATAGTGGATCGATTGACAAAATCCGCGCATTTTATTCCAGTGAGGGTTGACTATTCTTTGCAGAAGTTGGCAAAATTGTATGTGGCAGATATTGTGAGGTTGCATGGAGTGTCGGTGTCGATTATTTCAGATAGGGATCCAAGGTTTATGTCTCGGTTTTGGAAAGCTCTACATCAAGCCTTAGGCACCAGATTGGATTTCACTACGGCATTTCATCTACAGTCAGATGGCCAGTCTGAATGAGTGATCCAAGTGTTAGAGGATATGCTGAGAGGCTGTGTGATAGATTTCGGAGGAAGTTGGGAAGAATATTTGCCTTTAGCGGAATTTGCATACAATAACAGCTATCAAGCCAGTATTCGGATGGCACCATATGAAGCGCTGTATGGACGGAAGTGTCGCACTCCTACGTGTTGGATAGAATTGGGGGAACGTCGAGTTTTGGGTCCAGAGATTGTGGCTGAATCCGAAGAAAAGGTTGAGGTAATTCGAGCACGGTTGAAGGAAGCATCTGATAGGCAAAAGTCGTACACAGATCTTAAGCGCAAGGAAATAGAATTTGCTGTAGGAGATCAGGTATTTCTTAAGGTTTCACTGTGGAAGAAAGTGATGAGATTTGGTCGCAAAGGGAAGTTAAGTCCCAGATTTATCGGACCTTATCGGGTAATAAAGCGAGTTGGACCAGTGGCATACCAGTTGGAGTTGCCTCTGGAACTGAAGCAGATGCACGATGTATTCCATGTTTCTATGCTGCGTCGCTATCGATCGGATCCATCTCATGTAGTACCAATTGAAGAGGTGGAGCTAAGGCCAGATTTGTCCTACGAGGAGGAGCCGATTCAGATTTTGGAACGAGATGTGAAAGTGTTACGAAGGAAATCAGTTCCTCTAGTCAAAATGTTATGGCGTAATCATGGATCGGAAGAAGCTTCGTGGGAGTCAGAAGAAGCAATACGACAGCAATACCCTCACTTATTTTAGCCAGGTAATTTCGAGGTCAAAATTATTTTAAGGGGGTAGAACTGTAATATCCGAGATTTTGGGCTTATGCATTATTGCTTAATTATATGTGGAAGCATGCCTAGGTATGTTATGATTGTGTTTTATGAGTTTTGAGAACTTGAGAAAGTAGGAGAATGCTTTAGAAATTATCTGATTTTAAGTTTCAAAGAGGTAGCTAAGCCTGATAGGCCTTAAGAAAATTAGTAGGGGAAAAATGACACAAAAATGGGCTTGTGTAAGTGGCTTGGAGGCGCCACTTAGGGCCTTGGTAGGTGACGCCATAAGCTGTGAGGAAGAGCTCAGGTTCAAGCAACGTAGGAAGCAAATGGGAATTTTATTTTGCTGCAAGGAGGGGAGGTGTTGGATGGTAATGAGGCACTGAGTGGATGAGTATAGATCAAGTCAAATTCCTTTTTAAAATTTCGGCTAAAGTGAAGGATAATTGATGATTTATTTGAATTAATTTTAATTGAGTAAAGAAGAGAGAAAATAGGGGATTAGATAGAGGGAGTAGGAGTTGGCCAGCCAAGGGAGTCTTTGGTGGCAAATTCGGCCAAGTTAGTAAGGGAGGATAGCCGAATTTCACTAAGCATTCTAGCCTCGCTTTCGCTTACTCTTTTCTCTCCAAAGCTATCACTTTTCTATTCTTTTTCTTTTGTTTGTTCTAGCCGAAATCTTCTTCTCCCTAAAGACCACCATTGCTGATTCTTCCTAAGTCCCATACTCTTCCATTGACGTCGAATCTCCATCATCAACCTTCTCTTCTTCTGAAAGTTCACTCAAAAGCCGAATATTCAAAGTGGTTCTAGCCGATTGTTCAGTAGATCCAAAAGCTGAAACCTATCGATCACTACTTGGTCTATATTGCCGAATACCTCTATGGATTTAAGGGTGCCGTCAACTACAGCATTAGAGGTAAGATCAAGTGGTATTCGATTTCTCTCCTTTATCTTCTAGATTAATTGAAACTAGGAATCTAATTCCATCATTGTTTTGGCCAAAATCTTAAGGAGGGATATCGGGATTCTTATTATAGTCGACCATAAGGAGGAAATCTTCGGGATTTTTAAAGTTCTAAGGTAAGTCATGTATTTTGCCAAAGGTCATTTATTGTGATTTAATGTTAGAATTGGATCTAACATGTACTCTATAAGATTTCGACATCTTCATGGCAAAGAGACCACTTTCGGGATTTAAAATCGCAAGGTAAATGAACCTGAACATTCGGCCAAGGCCATACTCAGTGATTCGGATCTATTCCTTATTCGTTCTAAAGCCGAAACTAACTAGTTAAGTGATTTAGTGTCCAGCCGATTGCAAGAGGGAACATCACAAAGTTTTGAGATTTGAGTAGTAATCAAATCGGCAGCAAGGTAAGGATTTGGTCATGATAATCCTTCGGGATTTGGTTATATAGCCGAATAGGCTTTTGCTAAAATACTAAGTGTGGACTGAATGTAGGAACTAAAGATCTAGAGCGTTAGATCGGGATTTTCGGGATTCAGTGAACACGTTAGTAACTAGGTGTGTAGCTCCACACTAAATCTTAATAGATTTATGGTAATGTTTTAGTATATGTGTTAATGGAAATATGAGAATGTGGTTTAAGGTACCATACAATGGTACATAATATTCAGGTACGTAATCTTTAATATTACGTTAATAAATGTTATGAACATGTGGAATATGGCACGTATGTGAATATTGATAAGAATGTGGAATAAGGAAAATGGCATGATATTTGCATGATTTGTATGACATGAGGCATATGGGTGATTATGAAAGGGGAAGTGATCTGGTGGTTTTTACCACAATATCTAGTGACTTCGGTCACATAATCTGAATGTGGTGACTTATGTCACAAAATATTATCTGGTGGCTATGCCACAAATTTATAAGGGCGATGTGCTAGTCGTCTGTAGCGACTGCCTTCGATGATGTGTAGCGGATGGAGGGTCGATTTAGTAATCCCCACGGTGTGATGGAAGGTACGGGTGATGAGTAGCGGATGGTTATCTAGGTTTGGGTTCGGGATTTGCATCATTTATATTTGCTATATATGTATGTGTATGATCTGATATGCCTGAATCGTTGGGACTTTGTGTTGGCTGTTACACACTGAGTCTGTTTGACTCACCCCATTGTGGGATATCTTTCAGGTGAGACTCAGTAGATGGACCGGGTCGACAGGAGCTTAGTGGTGGCCATGCTCAGCTTAAAGTTATTTTATTTTGAGACTTTATTTCTAAGTTTGGATTTATTTCGGGTTTTCTTTGATGTAATAAGGCCATTAGTATGATACTGTTTTAAGCATGCACTTTAATTATTTTAGTATGATACGATTTTATCAAATTAAAGTTTAAGTAACTTTTCTTAAAAATAAATTTGTAAATGTTTTGACACCTAAAGATCAACGGTTTTTAAATTAACGTCAAACTCTAAAAACTCAGGTAATACTTTTAACTTATTGATTTCAAGTACAAATAAATATATATTGTTTGAATAAAATCTAGTCTTCAAAACCACCCAAGTTTCCCAAAGTAACAAACGAATTTTGAAAATGTTTTACTCAAGGAACATACCAGATTCGGTCAAGTCTCGTGGGTCGGGTTTGGGTGTTTCATGATGCCCAGAAAGTTGACAAAGATTTGTTGGCAAGGCGAGTTCAGTGTGAAAGCAACGTTGAATCAGAGTTTCGAATTGATGAGAATGACTGTTTGAAGTTCAAAGATCAACTGTGTGTTTCGAGAAATGTAGAATTAATTCAGATGATATTGAATGAAGCTCACAGTAGGCAATTTTCTGTACATCTAGGTAGCACGAAAAAGTATAATGATTTGAAACAGTTCTATTGGTGGCCTGGTATGAAACGGGACATATCTAAATTTGTCTCGAAGTGTTTAGTTTGTCAACAGGTAAAGGCCGAACATCAGGTGCCTTCTGGATTGCTTTAACTGATCATGATACTTGAATGGAAATGGGACAGAATTGCTATGAATTTTGTATTCGGCCTGCCTACAACACCGAGCAAGAAGGATGCAATTTGGGTTATAGTGGATAGACTAACCAAATCAGCTCACTTTGTTCCAGTTCTTACAGACTATTCGCTTGATAAGCTTGCTGAGTTGTATGTATCTCAAATTGTGAGATTACATGGTGTGCCGATTTCCATTATTTCGGACAGAGACCCGAGATTCACGTCGCGGTTTTGGAAGAAGTTGTAAGATGCTTTAGGTGCTAAACTACACTTTAGCACAGCTTTTCATCCGCAGACAGATGGTCAATCTGAATGAATCATTCAGATACTTGAGGAAATGTTGAGATGTTGCATCCTCGAGTTTGAAGATACGTGGAACGATACTTACCTTTGATTGAATTTGATTATAATAATAGCTTTCAATCTAGTATCAAAATGGCACCCTACGAAGCTTTGTACGGTCGTAAATGTCGTACACCTTTATACTGGACTGAGCTCAGTGAAAACAAGATACACGGGGTTGACTTGGTTAAAGAGACTGAACAGAAAGTGGCAGTAATCCGTGATAGTTTAAAAGCTGCACCCGATCGTCAAAAGTCATACGCGGATTTGAAACGTAAAGACATTGAGTTTCAGACTGGAGACCGGGTATTTCTGAAAGTTTCACCGTGGAAGAAAGTACTTTGATTTGGACGAAAAAGCAAATTGATTCCGAGATTCATCGGACCGTATGAAGTCATTGAACGAGTCGGGCCTGTTGCGTATAGATTACAATTGCCCTCTAAGCTTGAAAAGATCCATAATGTGTTTCATGTCTCAATGCTCCGTAAATATCAATCAGATCCGTCACATGTGATTGCCCCATCTGAGATTGAAATCCGATCTGATATGACGTACGAGGAGGAACCGATCCGTATCTTAGCTCCTGAAGTGAAAGAGTTGAGAAACAAGAAAATTCCGTTAGTAAAAGTATTATGGAATCATCATGGAATAGAAGAGGCTATGTGAGAGCCTGAGGATTCAATGAGACAACAATATCCGACTCTGTTTAACGGTAATATTTTTGGGGACGAAAATCCCTAAGGGTGAGAGTTGTAACAGTCTGAATTTGACCCTAATCGGAACGGTGGTTTTAGGACCACGAATCCGAGTCCAAAAAATATTTAAATATTATTTTCTGTGTTTATTATATGTGAATTATTATGTGTGAAAGTTTCATATGAAAATTTGATTGTTTGTGTGCTTAATTAAATAAAAGGACATAATCGCGTAAAGTGTAAAAGTTTACAAACTATAGTAAAAAGTGCCTAGTTGTTAATGGTTTCTTAATATGAAGTCCTTAAAGGGAAAATAGCCATTCTTAAAGATAGTGGACGGTATAAGTCACCATTACCCTTAGTTTATATGTTAACATTACTTTATAATAAAGGTTAGTTTGGTAAAATAATAATTACCATAATATATGTAATAATAAAACAAAGTAAAATCATTATCATCTTTTGTTCTTTTGGCCGAATGTAAGAAAAGAAAAAAAAGAATGGAGAAAACTTAGGGTTCGGCACTTATCTATCTAAATCAAAAGTTAGTTTTTGATCGGTTTTCGATAATGTCTACGTTTTTGTAATCGTTGCTTCGAAAGCTTTAAAACCCATGTCTCAATTTCATGAATTGATGATGTTTGTGTAAAATTCCATTGATGCTATGTTGAGTTTTGTGATGTTTTATGGTGTTAAATGATAGATATGTAATTGGTGAACATACTTTGTTCTTGAATTTTTGATAAATTTAGCTAAATAGGGCTAAATTGAGAAAATAAATTTTTGAGGGAATAAAATGCAAAATAAATGAAATGTATAGATTTATATGACTATATTGAAGATTCAGCCTAATTAGGTTGTGATGAGATTTTGCTTAATTTGTGTTTTGTGCAAATAGGATTAAATTGTAAAAGTGTGAAATATTAGGGGCAAAATGATAATTTACCCATTTAGGTGTTTTTGGATTAAATTACAATGAAATGTGTTTGAATGAGCTTAAATTGAATGTGTTTAAATCAAGAACAAAGAAAAACGGACTTGGATCGGGGAAAAACAAAAGTTATCTAATAGCCAGTTTTGCTGTCCGACGATTTCCGAGGTAAGTCTTTAAGCAATTTAATATCGTTAATATCGGTTATAACTTTGATTACATGCTGAATTTTGAATTTATAAGTGTAAAATTGGCCAAAGCTGAATGTGATAAGTGATTTTAATAATGAGATGTAGCTAAATTTATTTGAATTTGATATGAGATAGTAATATGAATTATGTGTGATATATGTGATATTGGTAATATGTAATGTGTATGAAATGGTTTAATTATATTGATACTCGGGCTTCGATCCTAGCAGGCCTTGTGCCGGTGAAGTGTATCGGGCTTATTGCCTACTTGAAGCTAAATGCCTGGTGATTAAATTTGAGACCTCAGTCTCAGCGAGCTTAGTGCTTGGGTGTGTGTTTGAGCTTTGTTGCCTAGCAGAGCTTAATGCCGGTGATTTATTATAAATAGAGGATCATGGATCATTAACAAGGTGAAATTTAATTACTGCAAATAAGCTAAATGTTCAGGTATGTATAAGCTTCATAGTTACAAGGAATAAGGTAAGTTGTTATATTACTACTCAAAGTTAGTAATATGAAATATAGTTGAGCTATTTTTGTAAGATTTTAATATGTGCATGTGACTTTGCAAATAATGAGTATAATATATTAGAAATTGATCTTGGTTGTGCCTTTGAAATTCGGCCATATGTGTAAATGCAATATGTGAGGGTAATGGATATGTTTACATATGTGTATGATTGATTATATGTGGTTGATATGTATATTGCACTTATTCGATTTGGTTAGATGTGGAATCATATTAAATTTAAGTTATTGGGAGAGTTTGCTTATTTAAGGTGATAGGGGGATATTTTGAGGTAGTCAAAGAAAAGGCATTAGCATTCGGCATTGGTAGACCATATTTGTATTAAGCTTTAAAAATGTTATGATATTAATTATGGTTTTGTAAATGCTTGAATGATCATATGATTTAATATTTTTTCTTAAGACTTACTAAGCTAGTTAGCTTACTTTGTGTGTTATGTTTTCACTTTGTTTTATAGATTTTGTTCCAGCTACAAGTTCAGGGGATCGTCATCGAAGTCTACCACACTATCGACATATTTTGGTACCTTAAAAGTTGAATTTTCTAACTTAAGGCATGTATAGGCTAGCTTAACATTTGAATGATATTTTTTCGATGTATATAAGCCATGCGAAAATGGCTTGTCTTATTATTAAATAATCTAAGGTTATGAAAGTCTTGATTAAGGTAAGAGTGCAAGTTTTATTTGGATGGTGATTATGGATGACTTTAAAATCATGTTAAGCATAATGTTTGTATATGTATGTTTGATATGAAATCACATATATGAATCTTTGTTAGTTCTTTGGAAAGTGAATATATATATGGGATATTATATTCGGTTATGAATGACATTGGTGCATGTGTATTTTAAATTCAATTAATGTGATTCGGTAATGAAATGATTAAATTATGGTGCTATGGTTCGGTTGTATTCGGCCTTAATGCATATAAATGTTTGACTATGCTATTAATGAAATGATCATTAAACGTGTAAATTCGGCAATGTAAGCAAGCATATCTTATAGTACATTATTCATGATGGATGTTCTTAACTTGACTTTATGGTTAAGATAATTGTTGAATTTGATTAATTATGCTTGATTGGTAGCTGGTCATATTACGTGTTTAAAAACATTAGGAGTTGCATTATGGACATTGGTATATGCGCATATGAACTTGATTTAGGTTATGAATTGATAAATGATAAATTTGATTATATATAAGGTTTAAGCATGGTTATAAATATACATGTATATTTAGTTTTGTTATTTGATATCTTACCTAGGTATATTAAATATGGATATGGGCATTTTCGGTCATTGAAAATTTGATGACTAAATGAATAGTGATGGGAATAGTCAATGAAAAATGTTTCTTTGATAAATAGTTTATGAATTGTATATAAATGTTTGACTATGCTATGAAAGCACATTAAATTTATTGTATTCGATCATGTTTAATTGAGATGTTAATAATTGATATGATTTGTACTATGCTTGGCAATGCCTCATAACCCTAATCCGACGACGGATACGGGTTAGGGGTGTTACAAACTTAGCTAGTTTATTAAGTGAATAATCTGTACATACCGGAATGAAATACGCAGATTTTGTCAGTCGATCAACAACAACCCAAATAGCATATTTGTTTTTCGGAGACAAGGGCAAACCCGATACGAAATCCATCGTAACTCTATCCAATTTCTACTCTGGTATCATCATCGACTGTAGTAATCCCGAAGGCACTTGATGTTCAACTTTGACTTGTTGACAAACTAAACATTTTGATACAAATTCTGAAATATCTCGTTTCATGCCCGACCACCAATACAACTATTTCAAACCATTGTACATTTTAGTACTCCTCAGGTGAACAAATAAACAACCACTGTGTGCTTTGTGTAGAATTTTCTGAATAAGCTCGAGATTCTTTGGCACACAAATTCTACCTCGAAACATTAAACAATCATCAGATCCAATCTATTAGTCTAAATCAGTAGTTGACTCGCATTGCACTCTTTTAGCTTACAAATCATTATCACATTTCTGAGCTTCACAAATTTGCTGAAGAAATAGTGGTTTAGCTTTTAATTCAGCCAAAATTGAACCATCGTCAAACAAAGTTAACTATGTATTCATTGCTCGTAAAGCAAATAAAGATTTTCTACTCAGAGCATCCGCGACTACATTCGCTTTTCCCTGGTGATAACCAATCACTAACTCATAGTCTTTCAATAACTCGAGCCATCTTCGTTGTCACAAATTCAAATCTTTCTGAGTCATTATATACTTTAAGCTCTTGTGATCAGTAAAGATATGGCACTTTTCACCATATAAATGGTCATTATATACTTTAAGCTCTTGTGATCAGTAAAGATATGGCACTTTTCACCATATAAATGGTCATTATATACTTTAAGCTCTTGTGATCAGTAAAGATATGGCACTTTTCACCATATAAATGATGTCACCAAATTTTTAATGCGAAAATAATAGCGGCCAACACTAAATCGTGCGTCGGATAATTCTTTTCATGCGGCTTTAGTTGTCTAGAGGCATAAGCTATCACTTTACCCTCTTGCATCAAAACACAGCCCAAACTGTTCAATGACGCGTCACTGAAAATCACAAACTCTTTACCCTACTCAGGTTGAACCAAAACTGGTGCCTCAGTTAGCAATGCTTTCAACTGTTCAAAACTCTGCTGACATTTCTGAGACCATTCGAATTTCACATCTTTCTGTAGCAAACGAGCCATCGGTGTAGCAATCATCATGAATCCTTTTACAAAATGCCAATAATAGCCAACTAATCCCAGAAAGCTTCTGACTTTAGACACATTTCTTGGTAGTTTCCAGTCAACAACTGCTGAATTCTTGCTTAGGTCAACTCATATACCTTCTGCCAAAACAATGTCCCAAAAATCCAACATCTCGGAGCCAAAACTCGTATTTTCTGAATTTAGCATACAACCACTTATCTCTCAATGTTTGGAATACAATTCTCAAATGCTCGACATGTTCAAACTCATCTCGGGAATATATCAGAATGCCATCAATGAATACAATAACAAATCTGTCTAAATATGGTCAAAAGATCCGATTCATCAAATTTATAAAAATTGCAGGAGCATTAGTTAATCTGATAGGCATAAAAAGAAATTCATAATGCCCGTACCTTGTTCTGAAAGTAGTCTTTGGCACATCTAAATCTTTAACTCGCAACTGATAATAGCCAGATCCCAAATCATATCTTTGAAAATATTGTTGCTCCTTTCAACTGATCAAACAAATCATCAATTCTCGGCAAAGGATACTTGTTCTTTATCACAACCTTGTTGAGTTGTTGATAATCAATACAAAGTCTCATTGATTCGTCTTTCTTCTTTACGAATAACACTGGTGCACCCCAAGGCAAAAAACTAAGTCGTGCAAAACCTCTCTTTGTTAACTCTTGCAACTGAGCTTTCAACTCTTTCATTTTTGTCGGAACTATTCTATATGGAGCTTTCAACTTCTCTAGTCAATGGCAACCCAGGTAACTCTTCTGGAAACACATCTGGATACTCACAGACTACTAGTACTGATTCAATCTTCGATTCAGATACTTTTGTATCCAGTACATATGCAAGATATGCATCACAACCTTTTCTCACATATCTCTAAGCTGACATTGACGAAATCACAATAGGCAACCCACTCAACACGTCTGATTCAATTCGAAGGATTTCATTATTCTGGCATTTCAATTCAATAGTCTTTCATCTACAATTCACAACAACATCATGCAGAGTCAACCAATCCATACCCAGAATTACATCGAATTCATCAAACGGTAATAGCATCAAATTTTCCAGAAAATAATAACCTCGCGTCATCAAAGGACAGTTCTTGTAAACTTTATCAACTAGGACATACTTGCCTAAAGGGTTCAATACTTTAATCACAAATCCAATAAACTCAACAGGAAATTCTCACAAAGATATGAATGAGTCAATCCAGGATCAATCAATGCAATTACATTAGTGTCATAAAGAGAAAATGTACCGGAGATAACATCTGGTGATGACACATCTTCGCGAGCGCAAATAGCGTAAGCCCGAGCTTCAGATCTCACAGCCAAACCTTTTGTTGTACATTTTCTACTGGTTACATTTCCAATATTTCTAGGTGGCCTCCCTCTAGTAGCTGTGTTGCTCAATCTTGCATTTTGGAATTTAACTTTCTCGGCTAACTCAGGGCAATCTCGAATAAAGTGATCTAACGAACCACATTTGAAACAAGCTTTATTATTCATCTAGCAATCTCCAAAATTTCGTCATCCATATTGTTGACACTCTAATTTATTATTTCTCACACTATCAACACATGACACTGAAGTAGCTTGAGCTTTAGGACTCAAGTATTACTTTCCACGATTTCTGTTTGAATAACCCACTAAAGCATTTGAACGAGTATACGAATCCTATGATTTCTTTAATGAAGATTGATATGGTTTACTCATCGATCTCTTTCTCAAATCTCTAGCCTCGAAATCAGCTTTTCCATATTCTTTGCCAAGTTCTTGGCTTTGCATGCTCTGCCAACTAATACGACAAATTCTTTCAACTCCAGAATCTCGACTAGTAGTCTGATGTCTTCATTCAACCCGTCTTCGAATCATTCACACATAATCGCCTCAGTGGAAACATATGCTCGAGCATATTACTAAGTCTTACAAACTCTTTCGTACTCGGTCACATACATTCGACCCTATTTCAGCACTAGAAACTCTTTTCGCTTTTAATCAATAAACCATTGGCGGATGTATTTCTTTCCAAACTCGGTCTGAAAGAATTTTTAGTAATCCGTTCCCTCTGTACCACAGATACTAAAGTTTTCCACCATTGATACGTTGCGTCTCTCAAAAGTGATATAACACATTTTACACATTCAATTGGTGTGCAGGATAGTTCACCAAATATTTTGATAGTATTCTAAAGCCAAAACTCGGCTCTCTCAAGGTCATCATGTAGCACCCCTTACCCGTATTCTATGCCGGAACCGGGCATGAGGCATTACCGGATTTATTCTACTTAATCACACAACTTCAGTCTATAGACTTTCAGTCCTAGCTTGACATATCTCTATCGCTATCACAATAGCCTCATTAAGGACCTACGAGGCCTTAAACATCCATACGAGGGGTTTCAGAACCTAACCAGAAACTTTTGCGATTTTAAAAATTTTCACCTAAACAGGGGCCACACGCCCGTGTGAAATGGGACATGCCCCTGTGGGCAGGTCACACACGCCCATGTCCTTACCCGTGTAGGATTCATTTTCAATTCGAACCAATAGGGGTTTTCACATGGCCGGACACACGCCCGTGTTCTTGGCCTGTGTGCTCCACACGACATAGACACGCCTGTGTCCTTGTCTCGTGTGTAAAAACCTGGGTATTCTATTTATGACGTCAGCAACCTTATAAGTGTCTCATGGCCTAGGCACACGCCCATGTGGCTAGCCCGTGGTCGACACTGACTTACAACACCAACATGCAGGGGACACACAGCCAAGTCACACACCCATGGGGCTGACCGTGTGTCATACACGGCCTAGACACACGCCCGTGTGCCTATCCGTGTGGACACAAACAAGGCTATTTGCCAAGCTCTTTTCACCCTTCTAGCTCGCACAATATGGATCCATTCAACATATCATCAAACAACTAATATGTTGCAATCTAAACTTCCATGAATGACTATATCTTTTCATAAATGACAAGGTGAGCCATCAACCATGGCAATATACAAAATAGTTTGAGTTAGAAAGGGGCCAACACACTTTTGGGCAAAATAACAAAATAATCTAACTAGTCTAGCCCCTATACATGCCATACACAAAATCACTAAGTCTAGATATACCGAGGTGAGCTGATAGTGTGGGCAATCTTCTGGTTATCTGTGTATCTCGGCTCGACTCTTAAACTCTATAAAATAAGGGAAAAGAAAGGGGAGTAAGCTTTAAGCTTAGTAAGTTTACATGTAAACAAATAGCATTATAGTATGTACTAAACAATAAATAGCATTACATACTAAACAAGAACAATCCACATTCATAATCATGCTTACTCATTTCCTCCCATACCACTTTCCAACCACATCACAAGCTTAGTACTCACCATCCCTGCACTTAGCACTACAAAGTCACATGATATAACACATCATATTTTCTCAATAAGCCATTCATACTACCTATCTATCGGTGGTTTCGCACTTAGCCCACTGTCACTTTCTGATAGAGTGGTATTGCCTAAAACCCACCAAAAAGGATAGTTACAGTGGTATCGCACATAGCCCACCAAATGATAAATAAACGATGGTATACACACAGTCCATTGTAGTTGCGTAATAAGGTGGTATCGCACTTAGCCCACCGTTAAGTGTTGTCATTACACATTTACATATCTATTTCGTAATTCATACGATAATTATTCAATAACTACCAAATTCAATCCACTTGAACACACATGTTCTCGATCACGTCATGTACTAATTAGTAATAACAATTTGTATATAAAAATGCATCGTTTACACATAAACTTACCTCGGTGCAAAATGTATTAATTTGCGATTTAATCCGAAACCTTGCCTTTTCCACGGTCAAGGTTAATTTCGCGCTCTTCTTGATCTATAACAATAAAATTCACTCATTTAGATCATTCTATGATCATAATGCATCAATTTCTACACTTAGGGAAAATAACCATTTTGCCCTTGTACTATGGCAAAATTACAATTTTGCCCCTAGGCTTGTAAATCTTACAACTAATCACAATTTCAACTATTTCATGCATTTATGACACAAACTTAATCTTTGCATTCAAGTCCTATTTAGGTGTTTTCATGCTAACACCCTTCACAAAAGTTGTTTCTCATCTCTCTAACATTCATTATCTTCCATAGAACTCAGCTAACAACATAATTACTCTCATGGCAAGTCCCTAGACTTTCAACCATATTGTAAATTGGTCCCCTTATTAGCTAGCTTAAGCTTTGAGGACCCCAAAAACACAAAAATTATCAATTAACACCACCAAAAATCACTTACTTAGGAGAGCACAAGTTACTGAAATTTCAAAGCCTCCAAAACCCTTCTTTGAATGTAAAAATTGGTGGAAGAAGAAGAGAAGAGAAATAGATGATAGCCTTCCCTTATTTTATCATATTTTAGTCAATTAGTCACCAACTATCACCTAATTTGACTAAAATTAATGCTTTTGTCCCCCTATGCATCCTATGGTTGGCCATTACACTCCAAAATGGCCTAATTTCACTTTAAAAACCTTCAATTCACAATTTACTGCTATTAGGTACCCCTACCTTATAAAATAGAACTTTTGCACCTTATATGATTTAGTCTTTTTTTACAATTAAGCATGCTATTGCTAAAACTAAAGCACCAAAATTTCCACATAGCCATATTTTAATGCTATAACACATAAAATAACATCAAAATAATTTTCCCTAACCTTGGTTCAGTGGTCTCGAAACCACTATTCCGACTAGCCTCAAAATCGGGCTGTTACACGTCATCAACAGTAGCTCTAAATTCTTCAGCCCATATTTTTGGATTTTATCAATAGGCAGCTTATTCAATCGTAAAGGTTCCAAACCTTGAGAAGCTACGGGGACCAGTTGGGGAATAGGTGAAGGTGGAGGTTGTTGAGCAGTCGGATTCGTTCGAACAAATTCCATAAACCACTCGTTCATCATTTGGAAGAAGGCTTCTTTGGCCTCTCCTCCCGACTACCTGATACGGGTCTCGACTAAGATTGCGCTACTCTCTTAATGGAGGCTAGCGCATTACTTTCAACATCATCAGCTACAGCTCGATTGGGATCCATTTACTATACGAAAACACGATTTAAAACTATCCGGAGATATCACACTATCACAGGTTATATATGGCATGTATAGCTAGGCTCTCACATATGCTACGTTAGTCCTAGAATCAACTAAACCGTAGCTCTAATACCAATAATGTAACACCGCTCACTCTTATTCAACGCAAGAATAGGGTTACGAAGCATTACCAAACTTATTTCGCAAATAACCATACAATTCACATACATATTCGAATTTTGCTTTTCTTGATATATATAATATCAAATTTAGCTTATTTAATCATCAATCAATTCAATTTAGTCCAAAATACACATTATTGCAATTTTACACTTTTGCCCCTAATATTTCAACATTTTACAAATTAGTCCTTAACTCATAAAAATGCAAATTCATGAAATTCAACCTATACCCATGCTAGCCGAATTTCAATTAAGTCCCTAGCAGCCCAGTTTTTTTATTTATTTCACAATTTAATCACAAAATTTACACATTTCTTAATTTAATCCCTAATTGGAAATTTTATCAAAATTCACTTTACAAATGTTATTTATCTAACAACAAGCATACATTTTCTATCATCAAACATCAAAATACAAATGTATTCATAAATGGAAAAACCCTGACCTTTAACAATTGTGCAAAATAGTCCTTGGGCTAGCTAGATTAAGCTGCAACGATCTTAAAAACATAAAAATCATTAAAAACGGATTGAAAAATACTAACCATGCACCAAGTTTTGCTTAGCCGAATCTAACAAGCTTCCATGGTGGTTTCTAAGCTTAAAACTTCAGTGGATGCATGAAATTAGGAAGACAAGACTTTTGTTTTTATTATTTTACTATGTTTATTATATAAAATACCTTTTTAACCTTTAATAATAACCTTTAAAACACCTAATAATGTGTCGAAATATGTCCACTCACGTTATTGATGGTTTTATTACAACATAAGGACCTCCACTTTAAGGTTCTATAGCTATTAGACACCTTTAACTAATAGAACCCAGCTTTTACACTTTACGCGATTTAGTCCTTTTTAACAATTAAACATTCAAACAATAAAATTTCTTAACGAAATTTTTACACAATCATATTATCATGCTTTAGAAATTAAAATAATAATAAAATAATTATTTCAACCTCGGATTTGTGGTCCCAAAATCACTGTTCCGGTTTGACTAAAAATAGGCTATTACACAAACCAATCTCAACCAAGTCCAAATCATGCAATACCAATACCAACAACCATAATACTCATAAACATCACAATTGGCCATTCAAAAATATACCAATATCACTTTCAAAATTTCAACTAAATGGTCAATAAATTCACTTTTTTGCCTAATACATAACCTATATGCCATTTCTAATTTCAACTATAGGAATTCTACTTACACAATCAAAATCTAGGCATTTTCAAGATGTTCTATACATCATGAAGCTAACCACACACACATATATATACATGTCAGTCCATAGTAATTCAAACCACTTTAAATGGCCAATTACATAAACAAAACATATAAGCTTCCACTAGCCATATGACCTATACATGCCATATAACCAAAATACATTAAGTCAAAAAGTACAAAAATAAGAGTTCGATAGTGTGATGCAATCTCCGACACTTCCAAAATGAGCGAGCTTCTGAATCACTATAAAACATAGAAATATAAACAAAGTAAGCAATTAAGCTTAGTAAGTTCGTATAACTGCAAATATAACTTACTAATCAACCATAATTAAGTAAGCAATTTAAATCATAATGCAATTCAATTTAGTGTCATTAGCTTAACATATAACCACCAACAAAGTTAATTATGAAATCACAAATCTCATAAATTCAATTTCCACATGATTCACGTACCTACCTGCATTGGTTCATATCGAACTCATATACTCTCGTAATACCACTGTGTCGGTTGAACCATTTGGAATAATATCAGATACTTGGGAATCTCACACATAAAGTGCCAAAACATGATCGAAACCATCTATATCTCATATCTCATATAGATGCTCACTCTCGAGCTATTACTGGGTCTGCACACATAAGATGACGGTCAAGACGTAGCTACACTGTGCTGCTCACACAAGCTGATGAGTAATCGCAGCACATGCCGAAAAACTCAATCACTGGTAAAACGTACAGGACCAGCACCCAAAACACGGTAACCCCTAATGACATGTCATTTGTATCCTATCTATTCCTAAGGTTCAACTGGGATCCAAATAATTGAGGATATCTAGTAGAGATTTTTCGTAGTATCGTACCATCTCAATTGTATTAATTAAGCATGTAAACACATATAATTTAAAGCATATTAATAAACGAACTTACCTCGAATTCATACGGAGAAAATTGACCGATCAATCTACTACTTTATTTGTCCCCTGATCTAATTCCGAACGTGGCTTTTCTTGATCTATATAACCAAATTTAACCACTTTAATATTTATTCTATTCAATTCAATCCAATTTCATATTATGGAAAAATTACCGTTTTGCCCCTGAACATTTGACTACTTTACAATTTAGTCCCTAGCTCGTTAAAATGCAAATTCATGCAATTTAACCCACACCAATGCTAGCCCAATTCTATATAGAGCCATAGTAGCTGATACATTTTACTATTTCACACATTTACCACATAATTTTCACATATCTTAATTTAATCTCTATTAGACTTTTTTAACCAAAATCACTTTACAAAATTTGTTTATCTAACAACAACCATTTATTTTTTACCATCAAACATCAAAACACATACACATTCATCAATGGTAAAACCCTAATACTTTAACAGTTTCACAAATTAGTCCCTGGGCTAGCTAGATTAAGCTACAACGACTCCAAAAACATAGAAATCATTAAAAACAAGTCGAAAATGCACTTACATGCTAGGGGACTATTGCTAAACCTTCAAAAGTAGAAAAATGGAGGTGTTTGCTTCTTATTTTCGGTTGAAGATGCACTTAGGAAGATGACAACTTTTGTTTTCATTATTTTTCTAAGTTTATTTATTAAATTACTAATTTATCCTTAGTAATTAACCTTTGAAAACATCTATTTAGTGTCCATAAATGTCCACTCACTATAAAAATTGTCTAATAACCACATAAGGACCTCCACTTTAAGTTTCCATAGCTAATAGACACCTCTAGCTATTAGAACATAACTTTTTCACTTTATGCGATTTAGTCTTTTTTATCGAATTAAACATGCAAATGGTAAAATTTCTTAACAAAATTTTCATATGAATCTATTAACATGCTGTAGACATTAAAATAATAATAAAATAAATATTTTGATTTTGGATTTGAGCTCCTGAAAGTACTGTTTTGATTTTACTAAAAACGTGTAACACCCCAAACTCAGCCTAGACGTTACGACCGGATCTGACGTGTCACATCGAAGTGTCGTTTGAAAACTGGGCTTGTCAATAATAGTTCATTACTGATATTTAAAAAAAATTAAAAACGTTGGGGTTGTAAAATCAAAACTTGTTATTCATTTATTGGTCATATCATTTATTAATCAGGATTAAATATCGCGGAAGCTTTCCCAAAGGTAAACTTTAAAATTTGAAAATACGTGGTTTTCTTTGGTAACAGTTATCATTTTGAATACTCATGTTTCCTAATCTAACAGGTTAACGTAAAAAGTTAAAACCAAATAAAAGTTAAAAACCTCGAATGGCCTTATTACATAAATATCTCCCCAAAATAAATAACTTAAAGAAAACTATGTATAAATCAAAATACTAGCGAGCGTGTGGCCACATCCGAGTCCCTTGAAGCTCCAAATCCTCTAAGGCTGGGGATCACCTGTACAGTTAAAAGAAAAGGGTGAGTTACGAGAACTTAGTGTGTAATCCCTATCATGCAATAACAGTTTGGGCCCAAGACCTATTCTGTAACAGATCAGTCTGGGCTTTAGTCTTATACAATAACAGAGCGGGTCTAAGCCCAAAATCATAACAGTGCAGAACAGAGATGCAACCCAACTTAGTCCAGCCAACACACCACCCATACCAACCAACACACCATGTGGGGACCAAGTCTACCCACCCAGCCAACACACCAATATCGCAACATAGCTGCTAATAATAACACACCAAAGCTACTAATAACAGTAAACGTAGCCAAGCCACTAAAATCAGAATGCGTGGCGAAGCCACTAGAACGATAAAAACGTGGCAGAGCCACTAGTACAGTACTTCCTCCAAATCAAAAACTCAACCCCAATGCAGAAAGTCATGACAAAAATATTACATGTATGCAGTACATTATACTCATAATAAGTCATATAAATATCATACACACATCACTTAAACTGCCACTAGGGGTATAATGGTCATTTTGTTGGTTAGGGGTAAAATGATAATTTTCACCCCTCAGGGGTATTTCTGTAATTTTACCCTTCGAGGGTATTTCGATGATTTTACCCTTCGAGGATATTTCGGTAATTTTTTTATAACCTTTCTAAAGGCCTACCTTCGTCTTGGACGACTTGAATATCTTATAGGGCCAAAATAGTGTAATTGGGCCCCAAAGCCTACTATTCGGCCCAAGTGGGCCCACATGCTCGTGTGGCCCATTCAGCCCAATTTCAGTCACGGCTATGCGAACTTTGCAGCCCAATCCATTATTTGTCACTATCCTGAATTTTATCCAGGTGGGGCCCAATAGCCCATTAGGCCCACATGGCCCATCTCGGCCCAACGAGGCCCATTCCGGCCTAAGCCTAAGAGAACGTTCGTGGCGGCCTCTACGGTCTATCGCCAACGATTGTGGCTCGATTTGTCCCTACGAGCGTTCACACGCTCATGAGCCCTCAGATGCCGAGGTTTCGACTTTTTAACTTTAGCCAATTTACAATTACACAGGGGTGGGAATACACACCTTCATCTATCGTTTATACGGAAACAATATTGGGTGTATGATTACACACCTGTTCGTGAGACTAGATAAGATCCACGCTCTCCGAATCCTACAATCCATCAACATATCGTATCAGATTACTCCAATCAGGCTAACGTATACACTTAATCCACCACCGTTATTAACTTAAACCACAATCACTCACCTTGCTAGGACTAACAGATACTAGCGCCTCCCTGCTAATCAAGGGCGATCTCCCCCTCCTAACATGATTTGGTAACATAAAAGTTGTTAGAAACCATCAAACATTCGTCCCCTAGTAGAAAAATAAAAAGGGGAAAACCAAAATTTGTTAATAGAGTCAAAAGAAATCTTTGCTAATAACGGAATAATAGAGTGGTTGAAGCACCCTCTTACCAAAATCGATAACCAATGAATACCAGTAGCATTCAGTCAAGAAGGTTTGGCCCTAACCACGGAGAACAAAGAGATTTAAAAAGAAGGGAGTGTGTAGATTCGGCCTAATAGAGAAGGGGAAACGAAGTTTGAAAAAAAAAAGAAGAGATGGAAGCACAAGAGGGTCGGCTATGGAAGAAGTGATCAGAGAAGAGATGAGAGAAAGACCTCAAAGGATTGATCAAAACTGGGCACTCGATACTTATGTTCTGGCAAAAGTGAGTAGCAGTGGAGAATAGAGATGAAGAGAATAAAGACCCGAATGGTCGAAAAAAGTACCAAAATGCAAAAATAACACCCGAAAATAACAGACAAAATTCGGCACCTCTATACTCTCCCTAAGTCGAAAATGCACCAAATGCCCTTTGGCCGAATTTCCCTTTACTCAAGCTCTCCTAACCGGCCAAAACTCCCCTCACAATACAATTCCCTCAAACTCTCCACCAAATCCTCCTTGAATTGCTCATACGCTCCCATTCGAATTTGTTGACCAAGTCTCCAACCTCCTCTGCAGAGTTTGATTCAAACTCTACCTCTCGCACCACCAACTCATAAAATAAAATACCCCTATTTGCATGTCATGGGATTCGAACCCCAACTCCCCTTACCACCTTAGTGACGCCACAACCATCAAGCCACAACCTGTTTTTGTGACACAAAATCACAGACATCTATACATAAGTCCTACTGCTAACAGCCAATTTCACTTAAGAGCAAAAACTAAAAATTTTCCAAGGCCCAGACTTGAACCCAGGCTTCCTAAAAACACTCAAATACCCTCAAATACTTAGCCATTGAAGCCCACGTGGAATTTAAACCAGATCAAGCAAAATTACAAACCCCACATTTTTGGGGCGTTACAACTCTATCCTATTAAAGAAATTTCAACCTCGAAATTTACCTGATCAGAAAAGGTGAGGGTATTGTTGTCGCATCGCCTCCTCAGGATCCCATGTGGCTTTCTCTAAACCATGATTATGCCAAAGCACCTTGACCAACAGAATAGATTTCCTTCTTAGTACCTTAACGTCACGATCCAGTATCTGCACTAGTTCTTCTTCAAAAGTCAAATCAGGTCTAACGTAGATCTCCTCCACCGGCACTATATGTGAGGGATCAGAGTGATATCGCCTCAGCATGGAGACGTGGAACACATCACGTATCTGATTTAACTCAGGAGGCAGTTCAAGTTGATAGGCGACCGGTCCCACACGCTTTAATATCCGGTAAGGTCTGATGAATCTAGGGCTCAGTTTGCCTTTCCGTCTAAATCTCAAAATCTTCTTCCATGGAGAGACCTTTCAGAAGACATAATACCCCACAGAGTACTCTATCTCCTTACACTTTAAATCGGCATACGACTTCTACCTATCAGATGCTTCCTTTAACTGATCTCGAATCAACTTTACTTTTTCTTTGGTTTCAGAAACTAATTCTAGCCCCAAAACTCACCGCTCACCAAGTTCTGTCCAACAGGTAGGGGTACGACACCTACGACCATATAATACCTCATACGGTGCCATCTAAATACTGGCTTGGTAGCTGTTGTTATAAGCGAACTCCGCTAATGGCAAGTAGTCTTCCCAACTACCTTTGAAATCAATTACACAGCTTCTTAGCATGTCCTCCAATATCTTGATCACCCTCTCTGACTGACCATTTGTCTGAGGGTGGAACGCAGTACTGAAATCCAATCTTGTACCCAATGCCTCATGTAACTTTTTCTAGAATCGAGATGTGAATCTAGGATCTCTGTCAGATATGATAGAAACTAGTACACCATGCAGTCTTACAATCTCAGTCACACACAACTGAGCCAACTTCAGCAATAAATAATTCGTGTGGACCGGTATGAAATGGGCAGATTTAGTCAGTCAGTCTATAATAACCCATATCGAATCCTTTTTAGTAGACGTTAAGGGCAGCCCACTGAAAAAATCCATGGTTACTCTCTCCCACTTCCAAAGTGGAATTTTAACTGGTTGCAGTAACCCTGAAGGCAATTGATGTTCAGCTTTGACTTGCTAGCATGTTAAGCACTTACAAGGTTCGTAACTTCGAGTTTCAGCCCTGGCCACCAGTACAACTCACGAAGATCTCGGTATAATATGTTTCCGCCAGGATGCATAGCGTATGGGCTACTATGCACCTCTCGCAGTATAGACTTCCTTAACTCAGAATCCTTCAGTACACACACTCTCCTACGGAAGCATAGTACTCCATCACTATTCAGCCCAAAATTCGCTGTCTCCCCCTTCTCAACCAGTCGAAAACGAGGGACCAACGATTCATCCAACAACTGCTTCTCCTTAATTTGATCAATCCAGGTCGGTCTCACTTGGAGTTCAGCCAACAGACTACCATCCTCAAATAGGCCGAAACGAGCAAACATTGCTCTCAGATCAGATACGACCTTACAGCTCAGTGCATCCGCTACTACGTTAGCTTTACTCGGATGATACTCAATCGAGCAATCATAATTCTTAAGCAACTCTATCCATCTTTGTTGCCTAAGATTCAACTCCTTCTGATTAAGGAGGTACTTGAGGTTTTTACGGTCTGTGTAAATAATAGACTGCTCACCATATAAATAATGCCTCCAAATCTTTAGGGCGAATACCACCACAGCTAACTCCAGGTCGTGAGTGGGGTAACTTGTCTCGTGAGGCTTCAGTTGGCGAGACGCGTATGCAACCACCTTACCCTCTTACATCAACACACAACCTAATCCAATGTGCAACACATCATAGTAGACAATGAATTCCTTCCCAAACTCTGGCTGTATTAACATCGGGGCTTCAGTCAGAACTTTATTCAATTTCTCAAAACTCCCTTACTTCTTATCGATCCAATTAAACGGTACCACTTTACATAATAACTTAGTCAGAGGTGCAACAATCAGTGAAAACCCCTCTACAAAACGTCTATAATACACAGCCAGACCCAGAAAGCTTCGAATCTCAGATACAGTCTTTGGTGGTTTCCAATCCAATACAGTTTCAATTTTTCGAGGATCAACCCTAATCCCCTCAACAGACACCATGTGACCCAGAAATGTCACTTCTCTCAACCAAAACTCACACTTGCTGAACTTAGCGTATAGCTGCTTTTCCCTCAGAATTTGCAAGACAATTCAAAGATGTGCATCATGATCCTTCTCAGTTCTAGAATACACCAGAATATCGTCTATAAACACCACTATGAACCGATCCAAATAGGGCTAGAATACTCGGTTCATCATATCCATGAAAGCAGCCGGTGTATTTGTTAACCCAAACGGCATTACTAGAAACTCGTAATGCCTATAACGAGTCCTGAACGTAGTCTTATACACATCTGCCTCTTTAACCCTTAGCTGATGGTACCAGATTGAAGATCTATCTTGGAGAAAATTGAAGCTCATCGCAGCTAGTCAAACAAATCATTTATCCTCGGTAAAGGGAACTTGTTCTTAATCGTCAGTTTGTTTAGCTGACAATAATTGATGTGTCTTAAACTAACTACGACCACAATAAAGGCAAGCGCACCTATCATTTAATAGTATAGTTATGGTAAGACCGGTAATATCATATCCACAAGGACCAAGAGTACTAGTAATTACTATCGTTATATTATCTAGCATAAGAATTGGAGTGATTTCTTTTAAACTAAACTAATAACTAGAAGCACGACAAAGAATGAATTAGGAAAATACTTTTTAGACAATCTTTATGAGATAGGCAATACCCAAGGAAGAATTCACCTAGACTTCACTTATTACTTTTGATTCATATGATTTATTCACTTGACTTACTCCGTAGAAATCCCTGATTTATGTTAATATCTCTTTCAAGACTAAAAACAATTGACTCTAGGTTGATTAATTGAAATCTCTTTCTAATTAAAACCCCTATTGTCGCATTAACTCTATCTATGGATTCCCTTATTAGATTTGATTCTAATTCGGCAGATTTTTGTCGCCCTATTTCTAGGGTTGCAATCAACTCTACTTAATTGTTTTGATCTACTCTTAAACAAGGACTTTTGTTCCACTAAATAAGCACATTCGACTTGAATCAATAACATGAATTATCAAAACAAGAATAAGAAATCACAATTAAAAATAAGAACAATCAAATAATAACAAGGTCTATCTAGGATTCATCCCCTTAGGTATTTAGGAGATTTAGTTCATACTGATAGAGGGAAACATCTTAAAATAAGGAAAACAACAAAACATAAGAAAACCCAAAAACTTCTAAAGAAATTGATGAGAGATCTTCAGTCTTGATGATGATCCTTCTTCCGAGCTGCTCTCGATGGCTGTCTTTGAGTATTTTCTGCCTTCTACTCGACGTCCCCTTTTAGGTTACCCCTAGGGTGTTTATATAAGCTTTGGATTGCCTTTCTTAGCCCATAAGTAGCCTTTTCCGAATAGGATTAAACTTGGTTTTGGTAGTGACACGCCCGTGCGTGATGGCTTGGGCTGTGCTCAATTTTGTTCATCACACATGGCCGTATGGTCTGCCCGTATGAGGAAGCCCAAGCCGTGTTATTTTCTGAGGTTGGCCCATTTTGTCCATTTTTGGCCCGTTTCTTATTCTTTTCGTCTCCTTAAGCTCTCCTGAGTGTAAAACATGAAATTAAAGGATTAGGAGCATTGAATTCATCAAATCTGATGAAATTTCATCCAAAAATAAGCTAAGCATAGGGTAAAAATATGTATAAATTATGGTTTACTAATAATCAATGCACATGCGCTTAGATCCATCTTTCTTCTTCATGAATAACACCAGTGCTCCCCATGGAGACACACTCAGCCGAATGAATCCTCGGTCCAGTAGCTCTTGAATTTGAGCCTTTAACTCCACCAGCTTCTTCGGTGCCATCCTATAAGGGGCGATAGCCACCGGAGCTATTCTCGATAGGAGCTCAATACTGAATTTGACCTCACGGTTTGGTGGCAGCCGAGGAAGCTCTTCTGGAAATACATCCAAAAACACCTTAACAGTTCTAACATATCCCACAGAAGGACCTTTTGAATTACATCTGCTGACATAAGCTAAAAATGTCTCGCAACCCTTGTGAACCAGCTTCTCAGCCTTTAATACTAAGATTACATTAGACAGATAGTCTCTTCACTCCCCTAACACAACCACCTCTTCATCCTCAGAAAACTTCAACACCATACGCTTAACAGCACTGATCGTGTGTCAGAGTCTTAAAAATTTATAAAAAGAATGATCGAGCCTAGAAACTAACTGTGACAACGATTGAGACAAGTGCACCTATCGAACAGTAGTATAGTTTTGTGGCAAGACCGGATTGTCGAACCCAAAGGAACCAAAAGTACTAATACTAACTTTCCTTTTATTATCTAGCCTAAGAATTAAAGGAATTTTTATCTAAATTAACTAACAACTAAGCTAAACATGCAAAGACAAAGAGAATGAATTTGGGAAAATAACTTTGGGAAAAACCAATTGATTAAGACAATACCCGAGGAGAATCCACCTAGACTTCACTTGTTATTTAACTCTGAACCAGACAATTTATTCACTTGACTTGATCCGTAGGATTCCCTAATTTATATTAATACCTCTTTCGAGGCTACTAACGCCTAACCCTAGGTTGATTAATTGAAATCTCTTTCTAATTAAAATCCCTATAATTGAATTAACTCGATCTATGGACTCCTATAATAGGTTTGACCCTAATCTGGCAGACTTCCGTCATCCTATTTCTAGGGTTGTGATCAACTCCGCTTAATTATGCTAGATCTATTCTTAAACAGGGACTTTTGCTCCACTGCCTAAGCACATCAATACTTGAGTTAATATCCTGAAATATCAAAGCAAGAATTAAGAACACATAATTAGGAACAAATCAAGTATTTATCATATAGTTCAGAAAGCAATAACAAGATCCGTCTTAGGTTTCATCCCCTTCAGGTATCTGAGGGTTTAGTTCATAATAATAAAAGAATACATCTCAAAAGTAAATATAAAAAAATAAGAAAAACCCTAAAACCCCCTGAAGGAATTGAAGAGAAGATCCTCTGTCTTGAGTATAACTCCGACTTCTTGAAATGAATCAACTCACTTTCTTCAAGTAAATTCCACAATTTTGGCCTCTCTGGCTCAGCTCTTCGGCCTAACTGGACCCCTAACTGGACTCTCCCTGAAGGTTAGCCTCTAGGGTGCTTATATAGGCTTTTGATATAGCTTTCTTTGCCTCTAAGTACCCTAATTCGAATGAAACTCTTCTTTGTCACGTCAGGGACACACCCATGGCACACGCCCGTGTGAATCGTGGCCAGGCCGTGTTCGGGTCCATTAATGAGGCACAGCCGTGTGATCTTGGGCCCAAGCAGTGTCGATTTCATGAATTGGCCCATTTACTCTGTTTTGGGCCTGTTTCTCATTCTTTTCATCATCCAGTGCTCTCCTAGGTATTAAGAGCACAAATTCCACAATTCAAGGCTTAAATCATCTAAAAGTATGCTAAATGTGAGATTAAAATATATTCATATTATAGTTTATCAAATACCCCCACACTTAAGCATTTGCTGGTCCTCAAGCAAAATTCTCAACTCACAATTAATATGAACTTCCTCAATTCATAATATTAATCAATAATGTTTCATCATAATTCAAGATAATTCATACATTGATAATTTAAGTAAAAGGGTCATAAAGATTCAAACAATCAAAGTCATAATTTTTATAGCACGAAAACATAGAAATTTCCCTTTACCTAAATAATCACCTTTAATTCAAAATCAATAAGAGTTGACATCCTCACTAAAGATTCACTCAAATCACTCAAAGTGTTTAAGGTTCAAAATTAAGCACTCAAAGGTCGAACATGAAAAGTTAATCCCATAGGCTTGCCTGAAAATCAAATCTCCACCACTGTAAAATGAGATGATACACAAATCAAAAGGTCTTTAAAAAGGGTTGTAATGGGGCTCGGGTTAAAGATGTGGATAAAGGCTTAATTAGAGGGTTAGAATCGAGATTGAGTTGACAATTTACCTAATTAGAAAAATGAATTAATCCTAAATAATTACATCAACCAAAAACTTGTAATACTAATAACATGAGCTTCTTATCAAGATGTGGAATTTAAACGTATAAGCTCAATTACATAGAGCTGATATTGAATATACTTCATTTTTTTTAAGAACAAATCATGACAATAATAAGGAAGAACCTTAACAACTAAAATATAGAATATAGTTAGGAAATTGTTCAAAATCAAATCTCGACAAAAAGGGAGTCAAGGAATGGTGATAACAAATACAAAATGGGTTTTAGGTTAATATTAGTGGGCGAGTCAATAAAAAGGGTTGTTAGCATCAAAGGGGTCCACTAGGGTTAATTGTGAAGGTAGGCTTTTTAGTGGAGTGAGTGGGTTAAATCCTAAGCGCCTTTATCATCTATGTATATCAAATCAATAATGTGGTCTTGACATGTATAATCGAAGCAAGTTCTAGAATAACAGCTCAATGTTGGCACACTCATAATCAAAAAGTGAGCACGAAAGAATGTATGCTCTAAAAGGCTCAAAATCTCACAAAAATTACGGGTTTTTGATATCAACCTTGTAAATTTCAAACTTCAAGGTAATAATTAGATTCAGGTAGACAACCTAACAAAATTTTAATTTTTTAAAATAGACTCACCAAGCTTGATTCTCCAGTCTCCTAAAGTTTAAATCATCACTGCACAATTATCAATGACTTAATTCAAAACATATCAATAAAAATCATAAATCAAAGGAAATTTCATTCTAACTAGTAATATGAGAAAGTTACTTAAAGACAAGATATCATTCAGGGATTTGAGAATAATGCAGAAAGTTAGGCACCTTCACAAAATAAATATTCACCCTCTCACACTTAAGATGTACATTGCCCTCAATGTACAAAGATATATATGAAATTTAAGAGAAAGGGAGAGGTGAAACTTCCTGAATTTGGATGGCTTCCTTGAGTTGGGAGTGCCGTGGTGTGGTGGCCGCTGACAATCTCTGCGCTAGATGAAGAAATTGGGAAGCTCATGAAGAAATAGCCAGGAAATATTAAGACACATTTAAAATAAACTAATTATGTATTTAAAGACAAGAAAGATAAAGAGAAAGAAAATAGAAAGTAAAATAAAATTAAAAAAAAAGATGAATGGACTGAAGAGTCCTTATTGTTAGATGGTTCGCGAGGTGGGTGTTATTTCTAGGGCTTTGGTGGGGTGGTGGTCGTGATGTGATTCCCTAACAGCCTTTAGAACCTAAAACCAAGAAACTAAAATAAGATAAACTAACTTTAGCAGAAGAGAAGTAAAGATAAGGAAAATAAAGAAAACGAGAAAAAAAAAATAAAAACTAAATGGCCTTAAATATTCTTGGCTTGTCGAGTAGATGAAGCGGCCGGCATGAACTTATGTAGATCGATCTCCACAAGGGGATTATGCTTGGATCCTTCCGCTTCTTCGACATGGCTATGGTGTAAATCAAGAGTTCGAAGAATGAAGAAAGGTGAGAATGAAAAGGGAGTGGAGTGTAAAAGTTATGGAAGAAGGAGAATTAGGGTAGGCGAGGAGAGGGGAGGGGTGGTTTTAAAAAGAAAATTCATGTCTGGTACATCTCCAAGCCCGTGTATCATGGGCGTGTCGAGTCACACAGCCGTGTCACACGGCTATGTTGTGCTGTGTTTGTTTCTCCTACGCCTGTGTGCAGGTCGCCACGCCCGTGTTTGATAAAACAGTGCCAGCCACAGCTGCATTGCACGGCCGTGGTGTTTAGTTGGGGCCCGTGGCTTGGAGATATTTTTCATCCTATGTCGTACTATCTCTGCCCTTTCAGTACGTACATTCGTAGTATCCACAGGGCCGTGTGGTATGGAATTCTACACTTGGTTAGTTTATAGTTAGGTTCTAAAAAGGGAAAAATAAAAGAAACAATAAAAAAATATGAAGATTAATCGGGTTAGTGCTCGGGTTGCCTCTCAAGAAGTGCTTGTTTAAAGTCTTAAGCTAGACTTTCCTCTCATTCGCATATTCATGGTATCATGGTAAAGCTTAATTCGAGTATCGTTTACTTTAAAAGTTCTGAATGTAGGATTACTTACCTCGACTGTTCCGTATGCGACAACCTTGAGTACCCTAAACTAGATTTCTTTATTTGTATTAGGGTCAGGAGGAGGTATTCGAGGGTCTGCCTTATCTAACAATACCTGATATTTGATTTTGAATCTGTTGGTCCCTTGGAGTGGCTTTGGTTCTGCTTCGTGTAACCCTAATTTCTCTTTGAAGTGTGTCTTCCACTTGTCTAGTTCATCGATCTGAAGCCTTCGTTCCTCATGAGTCATTTCCTTGTTGGCATGAGGTATAGAATCTGGCTCAGCTGTGTTGTTCGGTGGTGCTTCCTGAAAAGAAGGTTTAACCAAATGGTCATTAATAAAATTAATTTTCTCACCTTGATTATTCGATGTCCTAGCCGAGTCAAGAGCCTGGAGACTGAGTGATTCGTCACCTGCACAAAATATGAGTTCACCTGCGCTGACATCAATTTTAGTCCTGGCAATTGCTAAAAAGGGTCTTCCTCAAATTAAGAGGATACTATTGTCCTCATCCATGTCTAAAACGATAAAGTCTACTGGGAATACGAATTTATCAATTTTCACAAGAACATCTTCAATTATACCCCTAGGAATTCTAACAGTTTTATCAGCTAATTAAATGCTCATCCTAGTTTGTTTGGGTTTCCCTAGACGTAGTTGTTTAAATATTTTATAAGGCATAACGTTTATGCTTGCCCCTAAATCAGCTAAAGCATTATCAACAGATAAACTACCAATTAAGCATGGAATTGTAAAACTCCCTAGATCTTTCAATTTTCGTGGTAGTTTGTTTTGCAACGTTGCCGAGCACATTGCATTTAGCTCCACATGCGATTCTTCATCTAACTTCTGTTTGTTTGTTAAAAGATCTTTTAAAAATTTCCTTGAATCTGGCATCTGTGAAAGAGCTTCAAGAAACTGTAAGTTAATATGTAATTTCTTTAAAAGTTTAAGAAATTTACTGAATTGTTCGTCTGTGTTGTCCTTCTTCATCTCATCAGGATAAGGTATACGAGGTTGGTACTCTTTAATTACCGATTTTGGTTTCTCTTGAATTACCTCAACCTTACCGTTCTCTACCAAATTCTCTTGGCTTAATTTAGGCTCATCTAACCCTACACTATCCTGAGCTGTTATGGCTTGAAGTCGCTCCTTTGGGTTAGTCTCAATGTTGCTTGGCAAGCTACATTGTGGTCGTTCAGAGATCAGCTTAGCGAGTTGCCCTAATTGGTTCTCGATACCTTGAATCGATACTTGTTAATTTTTAAGTGTTTTTTCGGTGTTTTGAAAACGTGTTTCTGACACCGCTATAAATTTTGACAGCATCTCTTCAAGGTTCGGTTTCTTTTCCTGTGGGTAGGGCTGTTGTTGGAAGTTTGGAGGGGGTTGTTGTCTCTGATTTCCTTGACCACCCCATGAAAAATTGGAGTGGTTCCTCCAACTTGGATTATAAGAATTACTATAAGGGTTATTTTGAGATATGAAATTATTACCCATATAGTGATCTTGTTCATTTTCAGCGCCCGGGTTGTAAAGTGGATAGTCTGTGTTGTTCATCCCTCCTCTATTCGTATCGCACTGCATAACTGGATGTACCTACAAAGAACCACATAAACCATCAACCTTTTTATTTAACATCACTACCTGATTTGATAACATGGTTACTGCGTCGAGATTGAAAACACTGGCTGCTTTTGTTGGCTTAATCCTTGTGACTTGCCACTAATAGTTATTCAATGATATCTCTTCAATGAGTTCATAGGCAGCCTCAGGTGTTTTGTTATTCAATGTTCTGCCGATGGTTGAATCGATCAATTGCCTCGTTGAAGGGTCTACCCTGTTGTAAAAAGTTTGGACCTGTAGCCACAAGGGTAATCCATGGTGTGGACATCTTCTCAATAGATCTTTGTATCTCTCCCATGCATCGTAAAGTGTTTCTAAATCTATCTGCACAAAAGAAGAGATATCATTCCTTAATTTGGCCATTTTAGCCGGCGGAAAGTATTTCAATAAAAATTTTTCAGTCATTTGGTCCCATGTAGTGATTGACCCTCGTGGAAGAGAATGCAACCACTGTTTGGCTTTATTCCTCAAAGAAAAGGGAGATAATCGAAGACAGATGGCATCATCAGAAACGCCATTTATTTTGAAGGTATTGCGAAATTCGAGAAAATTTGCTAAGTGTGTGTTAGGATCCTCATCCTGCAGACCATCAAACTGAACAAACTATTGTATCATCTGAATAGTGTTACGTTTTAGTTCAAAATTATTTGCAGTAATAGCGAGTCTAACAATATTTGACTCAGTTCCTGTTAAATTAGGTTTAGCATAATCATACATAGTTCGTGGAGCATGGTGTTCAGCCGCCT
The DNA here is from genome assembly GCA_025503065.1 of Gossypium bickii. Lineage (NCBI taxonomy): Eukaryota > Viridiplantae > Streptophyta > Magnoliopsida > Malvales > Malvaceae > Gossypium > Gossypium bickii. The sequence continues at coordinate 91,706,642 of CP106711.1, forward strand.
CTGGAGGTAGCAGATTATTCTCAGCCATCTCTTCGGTGGTATTAATTTCGACTTCTTTCTCTTCTTCTATGTAATTTAAGCTTCGCCTTATTTCTCTACGATTTCTGCGAACAGTACCTTCAATATCACTGTCGTAAATCAGGGGTCCTGTCGGGTTCTTCTAGTCATAAACTAGAGGTACCTGATAAGAACAAATAAAAGAAGGAAAATTAGCAACTTTAAAAGAAAAATAAAAATGGCTAAAGTAATAAAAATTGAACGTTCTTAATATTTTAGTTCCCCGGCAACGGCGCCAAAAACTTGATCGTGTGCCAGAGTCTTAAAAATTTATAAAAAGAATGATTGAGCCTAGAAACTAACTGTGACAACGATTGAGGCAAGTGCACCTATCGAACAGTAGTATAGTTTAGTGGCAAGACCGGATTGTCGAACCCAAAAGAACCAAAAGTACTAATACTAACTTTCTTTTTATTATCTAGCCTAAGAATTAAAGGAATTTTTATCTAAATTAACTAACAAAGCTAAAGATACAAAGACAAAGAGAATGAATTTGGGAAAATAACTTTGGGAAAAACCAATTGATTAAGACAATACCCGAGTAAGAATCCACTTAGACTTCACTTGTTATTTAACTCTGAACCAGACGATTTATTCACTTGACTTGATCCGTAGGATTCCCTAATTTATATTAATACCTTTTTCGAGGTTACTAACGTCTAACCCTAGGTTGATTAATTGAAATCTCTTTCTAATTAAAACCCCTAGAATTGCATTAACTCGATCTATGGACTCCCCTATTAGGTTTGACCCTAATCCGGTAGATTTTCGTCATCCTATTTCTAGGGTTACGATCAACTCCGCTTAATTATGCTAGATCTACTCTTAAACAGGGACTTTTGCTCCACTACCTAAGCACATCAATACTTGAGTTAATATCCTAAAATATCTAAGCAAGAATTAAGAACACATAATTAACAACAAATCAAGTATTTATCATATAGTGCAAAAAGCAATAACAAGATCTATCGTAGGTTTCATCCCCCTTAGGTATATGAGGGTTTAGTTCATAATAATAAAAGAATACATCTCAAGAGTAAACATAAAAAAAACATAAGAAAACCCCTAAAACCCCCTAAAGGATTTGAAGAGAAGATCCTCTATCTTGAGTATAACTCCGGCTTCTTAAGATGAATCAACTAGCTTTCTTCGAGTAAATTCCACAATTCTAGCCTCTCTAGCTTGGCTCTTCGGCCTAACTGGACCCCTAACTGGACTCTCCCTGAAGGTTAGCCTCTAGGGTGCTTATATAGGCTTTTGGAATAGCTCTCTTTACCTCTAAGTACCCTAATCTGAATGAAACTCTTCTTTGCCACGTCAGGGACACGCCCATGGCACACGCCCATATGAATCGTGGTCAGGCCGTGTTCGGGTCCGTTAATGAGGCACGATCGTGTGGTCTTGGGCCCAGGCTGTTTCGATTTGGTGAATTGGCCCATTTACTCTGTTTTGGGCCCATTTCTTGTTCTTTTCATCATCCGGTGCTCTCCTGGGTATAAAACATGAAAACAACGGATTAAGAGCACCAAATTCCACAATTCAAGGCTTAAATCATCCAAAAGTATGCTAAATGTGGGATTAAAATATGTTCAAATTACGGTTTATCAAGTGCAATCCAAATTTGCACGGTATTTCACTAGCCAATCCTTGCCCAAAATAAGATCAAATTCACCAAATGGCTGTTCCATCAAATCTATCGAAAAGACAACCCCTTGGACCTCTAGGGGCACATCCCTGAATAACTTATTCACCCTAATCGATTGTTCCAGTGGACTTAACACATTCATCTCACTATCAATAATTTCAAACTGAGAACCCAACATTCCAGACACAGTGCATGCAACATACGAATGTGTAGACCCAATATCAATTAAAGCATTGTATGGTACATTATAAATTAAGAACGTACCAGTTATGATGTTAGGAGCGTCACCATCCTCTTGGCGCCGAGTAGCATAGACCAAAGCTGGTTGTCTCATCTCAATATTACCAGCACCTCTACCTGGTGCTCCACGACCTATTCCCAAACCATTTCCCCTCTAGCCTGACCACGGCCTCTCGGTGGCTGCTGACCACTTCTCCCCGGCTGAACATAGCCCTGGCTTATGGCTTGCATCTGAATAAGCCTCTGAGTACAGTTCTTAACCTGATGCTCCATGGACCCACATCTGAAGCACGCCCCAGTTCTTTTCCAGCATTCACCCTGGTGGGATCTCCCACAATCAGCGTAAGGTTACGGTCTAGCAGTAGCAACAGGAGCCCCAGCTCAGACTGGCCCATCAAATCTAGGCTTCTTCTTAGGCCCACCAAAAGAAATTGAGGGCCCAAAATCCCTCTTATTTCTACCCCTATCTTTTTCATGGTTCTGGCACTCTGAGTGTTTTACATCCTCATTAATTTTTGCCTTCTCAACAAGGGCAACAAAGTCTCGTTCCCTCTACGGAGCTATCAGCACCTGCAACTTATCTCGGAGGCCATCCTCAAAACACACACAGCGTTCATACTCAATTGTGACTATGCCCCAAGCATATCGACTCAACCGCAGAAACTCTGCCTCATACTCTGCTACAGACCTATTCCCCTGGACCAGACTTAGAAATTTCTTCCTCTGCGCATCCACATAACTCGCCCCAACATATTTTCCTTGAAATGTTGCCTTAAAGCAGTCCCATGTCAAGCGGTCGACCTGCGTGCCTTCTCTCACAGTGAGCCACCATTGGTATGCCTCGGCCTGCGATAAGGACACTACTCCTTTTAGTTTCTGTTCCACAGTACAGTCAATGTCATCCATTATCCGTTCAGTAGCCTCTAACCAATATTCTGCCACATTCGGGGCTACACCAAAAATGCCCCTGAAGATTTTCTCTCCATTAAAACGGAGACGCTCAGAAATTGTCCCTCGGCCCACTGATCCAGTACTTGCTCTAGCAACCCTTTCAAGAACACGCAGCATTGCTTGAAATAGAGCATCATCCCCAACTGCTCAGTCATGAGACCCTGTCTCAGTTACTAGTGAGGCGAGTGCCTCCCTAGCAGGCATGTGACCCGATGCTGAAGACCTCGCCCTAGCACCTCGGCCTTTTCCGCGGCCTCGTGTACCCCTTCCGCGAGTACCTCTTGTGCTCATATTAATATAGCGTTTTTATCTATTTTAAAAGTCTTATGAATCAGTTCATAATTCCAGTAATTAATAACGGATATTTTATGATAAACAGTAATTAGGGTTGTTTTCGTAGACCAGTCTTCTATAGTCTCAGTTTACTCTAACTAAAGAGTTTCAGTACAATACTACTATTTATAGTAGTTTTCTCAGTATAACATTTAAATCTATAACAGTAAACAGTGTCAGAGAACTTACAGATTTGGCGCCGGAGACTCAGTATGCAACACTTTCAGTAACAACCTTTCTTTTCAAACCAAAATTGAGACGATTTTAGGAAAATTTTCAAAATGTAACGGATCTTACATGTCATATCAAAGTGTCATTTGAAAACCGGGCTTGTCGATAACAGTTCATTACTAAATTTTAAAAAAAAAATTGAAAACGTTTAGGTTGTAAAATCAAAACTTGTTATTCGCTTATTGGTCATATCATTTATTAATCAAGATTAAATATCGTAGAAGCTTTCCCAAAGTTAAACTTTAAAATTTGAAAATGCATGGTTTTCTTTGGAAACAGTTATTATTTTGAAAACTCGTGTTTCCTAATCTAACAGGTTAACGTAAAAAGTTAAAACCAAGTAAAGGTTAAAAACCTCGAATGGCCTTATTACATAAATATCTCCCCAAAATAAATAACTTAAAGAAAACTATGTATAAATCAAAATACTTGCGAACATGTGGCCACCTTCGAGTCCCTCACAGTTCCAAATCCTCTAAGGCTGGGGATTACTTGTACAATTAAAAGAAAAGGTTGAGTTACGAGAACTCAGTGTGTAATCCGCTATCATGCGATAACAGTTTGGGCCCAAGCCCTATTCTGTAACAGATCAGTCTGGGCTTTAGTCCTATCTGATATGAATGAATGGGTCTAAGCCCAAAATCATAATGATCTGCGAAAGCAGATGCAACCCAACTTAGTCCAGCCAACACACCACTCGTACCAACCAACACACCATATGGGGACCAAGTCGACCCACCCAGCCAACACACCAATATTGCAACATAGCTGCTAATAATAACGCGCCAAAGCTGCTAATAACAGTAAACGTAGCCAAGCCACTAAATCAGAATACGTGGCGAAGCCACTAAAATGGTAAAAACGTGGCAGAGCCACTAGTACAGTACTTCTTCCAAATCAAAAACTCAACCTCAATGCAGAAAGTCATGACAAAAATATTACATGTATGCAGTACGTTATACTCATAATCAGTCATATAAATATCATACACATATCACTTAAACTACCACTAGGGGTATAATGGTCATTTTGTCAACTAGGGGTAAAACGGTAATTTTTACCCCACTGTGGTATTTTGGTAATTATACCATTCGAGGGTATTTCAATAATTCTACCCTTCGAGGGTATTTTGATAACTTTTTTACGACCTTTCCAAAGGCTTACCATCGTCTTGAACAACTCAAATATCTTATAGGGCCAAAACAGTGTAATTAAGCCCCAAAGCCCACTATTCGGCCCAAGTGGGCCCACACGCTCGTGTAGCCCATTCATCCTAATTTTAGTCACGGCTATGCGAACTTCGCATTCCAATCCATTATTTGTCACTATCATTGATTTTACTCAGGTGGGGCCCATGAGCAAATTAGGCCTACATGGCCCATCTCGGCCCAACGAGGCCCATTCCGGCCTAAGCCCAAGAGAACGTTCATGGCGGCCTCTACCGTCTATCGCTAACGATTGTGGCTCGATTTGTCCCTACGAGCGTTCGAACACTCATGAGCCCTCAGAGGCCGAAGTTTCGGCTTTTCGGCTTTAGCCTAGTTACAATTACACAGGGGTGTGAATACACACCTTCATCCATCGTTTATACAAAAACAGCATTGGGTGTATGATTACACACCTGTTTGCGAGACTAGATAAGATCCATGGTCTCTGAATCCAACAATCCATCAACATATCGTATCAGATTACTCTAATCAGGCTAATGTATACACTTAATCCACCATTGTTATTAACTTAAACCACAATCACTCACCTTGCTAGGACTAACAGATACTAGCTCCTCCCTGCTAATCAAGGGCGATCTCCCCCTCCTAACATGATTTGGTAACATAAAAGTTGTTAGAAACCATCAAACATTTGGCCCTCAGTAGAAAAATAAAAAAGCGAAAACCGAAGTTTGTTAATAGAGTCAAAAGAAATCTTTGTTAATAACGAAATAATAGAGTGGTTGAAGCACCCCCTTACCAAAATCGATAACCAACGAATACTGGCAGTAGTCAGTTAAGAAGGTTCGGCCCTAACCACGGAGAACAAAGAGATTTGAAAAGAAGGGAGTGTGTAGATTCGGCCTAATAGAGAAGGGGAAACGAAGTTTGAAAAAAAAAGAGATGGAAGCACAAGAGGGTTAGCTATGGAAGAAGTGATTAGAGTAGAGATGAGAGAAAGACCTCAAAGGATTGATCAAAACTGGGCACTCGATACTTATCTTCTGGCAAAAAGTGAGCAGCAGTAGAGAATAGAGATGAAGAGAATAAAGACCCGAATGGTCGAAAAAATTACCAAAATGCGAAAATAACACCCTAAAATAATAGAGAAAATTTAGCACCTCTATACTCTCCCTAAGCTGAAAATGCACCAAATGCCCCTTGGCCGAATTTCCCTTTACTCAAGCTCTCCCAACCGGCCGAGACTCCCCTCACAATCCAATTCCCTCAAACTCTCCATCAAATCCTCCTTGAATTGCTCCCAGCCTCTTATTCGAATTTGTTGACTAAGTCTCCAACCTCCTCTGCAGAGTTTGATTCAAACTTTACCTCTCGCACCACCAACTCATAAAATAAAATCCCCCTATTTGCATGTCATGGGATTCGAACCCCAACTCCCCTTGCCACCTTAGTGATGCCACAACCGTCAAGCCACAGGCTATTTTTGTGACACAAAATCACATACATCTAGACATAAGTCCTACTGCTAACAGCCAATTCCACAAAAACTAAAAATTTTCCAAGGCCTAGACTCGAACCTAGGCTTCCTAAAAACACTCAAATACCCTCAAATACTTAGCCATTGAAGCCCACATGGAATTTAAACCACATCATGCAAAATTACAAACCTCACATTTTTGGGGCGTTACAAAACGAGCCATTACACAATAATTCATAAATAGCTTGCATTTGTTTGAATGAATACGACCAATTCTTTTAAATATCTATGAGCGACCTGCATAACTTATTTTGATAGATAACACTTTTACATATGTTCATTTCTATTATCTCTATATCTATCGACATTTTAACTTGCTAAACTAATTATGTTTCCATTAGGAATAAACAAGTTAGCTAGATATCAGTCCTATGTTGCATGTGAGCTAGTTCTTGTACGAGTTCAATATTTTACCACTATGTGACTTAATTGCCTCATATAGCCCAAGAGTTTTTTTTTTTTTCTTTTGCATGTTTAATGTGTTTGCTTAAGGACAAGCAAAGAGTTAAGTGTGGGGGAGTTTGATCTATCGTAATTTGATATGAAAATTAGGCTTTCCCAGTATACTTAAGGAACTTATTCTCAAGAAAAGTAGTGTCTTAATATTTAGACAAGTGAGACCAATAAGAGATCTTGTTGAGCACCGATTCAGTTGTCTCAGGTTAATCAATGATACCGAGAGATAATACAGAAAAATTTCTCTAACTTGGTGAAGTGGAGACTGAGAGGTAAAATGGAGCCATTTTGGGAGTTTAAGCAATTTGGATCCCTAATTCAAGGATTAGCAAACAACATCAAGATCAACCAACCATCGTTTGTTATTTAATTTTTAATTGCGTAACTTTTCATGTTTTACATTTTAGTCTTTGTTAGCTAGATAGTAAATTAGATTAATTTCTCTTGACTTTATGATTTGTCGTAATACAACTTTTTGTGATTAGTTGGTTAAACTCTTTATTTTACACACACGTCACTTGAAAATTGTTCAATCCATGATTCTTTTTGGAATACTCTAGTGTTCCATTATAATGCTACAAATATTACAACTGACCTATCACACATGCAGTAAAGCCACAATTTTTATATTTTATTTTAATTCTTGAGTGTTGATTTATATCTCTCCCTCATTGATCAAGAGACAGGCGGTCAAGATGCACGAATTGAATTAAGTGATACGGCAATTCATGTGGAGGCAAAATATTCTACTGGCACCACAAGACATCGAAGCACTGCACAAGCTTGATTTGTGAGGGAAAACCAAAGAAAATTGGTGGGGTTCCACAAGGAATAAATTGACATTTGGGATCATAGGAAGGATTTCATACCCATGCGCAAAACTTTTTTTCACACCGAATATGATGACCTTTATGTAGTACATGCCATGGTTTAAACTCACCGGCAAGCCATATCTACTATCGATGGAGGTGAGGAGTAGGCAAATTCAAACGACGAGGCCACAGCGACCACCCCAGCAATGTATGTTTAGAGCAAGTGCCACGATGGGTTCGTCAATGACTCCAACCTAATAAGGGGCATTGATGTCTGCACCACATCTAAGTTAGTCCCTTCCATATATCCATGTTCCTTTCACTAAGCCTATGTATTTTAGACAAGCACCACATTATGCACCACTGTAGCATCGTACATCTACACCTCTTGCAGGTGTGTATTTTACGGTACCTCTGTCTCCAGCATATTATGCCCCAATGTCAAAATCTATTCCGACACCAATGCTGGCACCAATGAGGACAAAAATGTTGACATCATTGTTGACGTAACTACCAACAATAATAATTCCTGAATATTATGTGCAACCGGGTATGACATTGTACTGTTATTCTCCAATAGTGTCGTAAACACCCATCGCGTTAATGTTTTATCAAGGTGGATCTTCTTTGCAACCATCTTCTCGTAGAATGGAGAAGACATGATGGGAGGCTAGGATGACAATGTACTCAAATACGGAAGAAGGAAATAGAGACGAAGTCAAAGACAGATGTGATGTAATAACCTATTTTTCAGTGGTGTCAGAAACAGTGGTTATGGGACAACAATTCTGACATGTGAGTCTGTAAATAGTAATTATTTAATATTTACGACATTAGAATCGTATTAAAATTTGGTTTAGAAAAATTTTACGTTTAGAAAGTTAATTAAGTAAAAAGGACTAAATCAGAAATAGTGAAAAAGTCAATTGTTATTAGAGTTTAGTGCCAATTGGATGATTGAGTAAGACATGATGGATTAATATGACAAATAAACCATTTCGTTAGTTGGTAAACGGTTGGTAAAGGAAAATGAATTTAAAATTTGTGATAATGGCATTTTTGTAATTTAGGTAAAATTTAAAACAAAGAAAAGCTAGAAAATTGTCATCATATTCATATTTTTTTTGGCTTGAAAACCAAATACTATTGCGGGGAGAAGGGGGAAGCTTTGGTTTTGATCTTTTCCTTGCATGTAAGTTCAATTCTCATTTGTTTCTTATAATTTTTATGTTTTTACAATCGTTGCAATTTGGTCCAGCTGACATGCACCTTCGTTTTGAAACTGTTGAATGTTTTTGAATGTGCTATTGATGAATTTAGTGTGTTATTGAAGTTTATTAATGAATTACCATGCTTAGCTGTTAAATAGAAATATTTTGTTAAGAAATTTTGTATGATTTTAAGTTTAGGGTTTTAAATGAAAATAAATTAAAATAAGCGAGGTTTTCTTGTGAAATTTCACCATGTGTGAATTGATTTAATATAGCTGAAAATTAAGTTCAATGGGTTTAAAGTTTAATCGGGAGAAATAGGCTTGTTTTGGTCTTAAGGACCAAACTGATTAAAGTGTAAGTAGTTGGGGTAATTGTACAAATTTAAAATAAGAAAATATATGAATTGAATTGAAAAGTATATGAAATTAATATTAATAATTAAAATAAATTATATTATAGATCAAGAACAAGTTGAAAACTAGGGAAAATGAAGGTTGTTAAATAGTTCCTGAACTTTTGTCATTATTTTAGTTTAGCCCTGGTAAGTTTATTTGGTTTATTTTGATATATATTTTACAATATGAATTGAATAATAATTTAGTTGTTGATTGTTAAATTAAATATTTTAATGTTGAATTAGTGTGAATGGAAATAATAAATTGTTAGAATTTGGTTTAGCGGTAATATCTTATGAGCCAATGAACGTTAAATAGAGTACGATTGGCATGCTAATAAGTTATAGTGCGCATGGTACAAGGATTGATTTGAGATGAGACGATGATTCCTGACCTGTGATTTTACACTTAATATACCAAAGTCCAGCATTTTTTACGGACTATCGCAATATATTACAGTGCTTCTGGCATGTTACCGAAGGCAGATTTAAAGCCTTCGGGCTCGGCACTTAGTATCCAGACATGTTTTCGGAGGGATTTCAGCTTACAGGCTAGGCACTTGATTTCGAGGCGTGTTATCAGTTTGATTGGCTTGTTTGAGCATTTGGTGTGCTTAGAATGGATAACTGTTTACTCATACCTATATATCCTTCATCGGGCAATGTTTCTTATGTTAAATGTCCTACTATTGAATTGTTGAAATATTATTTATGAATCTCCCGATAGCATTGTGGCTTGACAATGAATGCTATCCTACTTGTTTATGTATAAACTCACCTGTTGTGAATTGTGATTGACAAGAAATTTTTGTTTTTAATCTTGTTATTAAAATTGTTATGTTTAATTCGGTAAGCTTTATCATTTTAACCATTGAACTTACTAAGCTCTAGTGAAGCTTACTCATGTTCTTTTCTGTTCCTTGTAGATAATGTTTTGTGGAGTCGGGTGATCGAATGAACTTGAAGATCACACTATCCAGATTTTGATTCGCTTATTTTGGGTTATATGGCATGTAATAGGTGTGTTTGTATATGTTTGGATACTTATTACAAATGTTATGTTTTAAGCTTGGTATAAGCTTATTTGTGCATGTGCCTTTAATCTTTGTGTGAATATGTTCATATAAAGTTGTTTTGGTCATTTGATATAAACATTATTTACGTGTTTGAATCATGGTATGAATGAATGTGATGAATAAGAAGAAATGATAAGTTTGGCATAAGTTTTATAAATGAACTTATGAACTTGAACGCAAATTAGTTTGGTGTGACATGTAAATTAAGGTTGATAATTGAATTATGATGTCAATGAAGAGACATTGGTTAGGCACTTAGGTTGAATATTTTGACATGTTTTAGGCTTGTTTAAATGTGATGGTTGATTTTGATTTGGCTTGGTACCTAAGTTTTGGATGAAAGTTTACCTTGTTTTGGAAGCTTTTTAAGGTGCACACAGCTATGTGTCTTATTAACTTTATGTGCATGACTTTCTACACGGTCTGGAAACATGGGCGTGTGGGGAAGCCACACGGCCGTGTGACCCTTGTTTCCAAAAGTTTCAAAATTTTGCATGTTTTTCGGTTTTGATTCAAATTAGTCCCTAATTGTTCCCAAATTATATTTAGGGCCCCGTAAGCTCAGTTTAAGGCCAATAAGTGTATTTTTACCCTGATTTTTATAATCTATTAAATGTTATCATTTATTTTATATTTTTGTTTCTGTTTGATGATAAATGTCATGATCTATACTGTAACATTTCGTAACCCCAATCTAACGAAAGAGATGGGTTAGGGGTGTTACAGGTGGAGATGAAGATAAAGACAAGGGTCGAGATGAAGATGATGAAGATGAATTATCACACCTAGTTTTCCTAAGGACCCAAATTTAAAGAAGAGTTAGGGAACTAATTGTTTAGAAGCATAAATTGGTAGGCTCTACTGAGATATTTAAAAACTTAAGTGGCTAGTTGGGAATAATTGGATTTCAATTCTGATTTAGTTACCTTGGAATTGGCTGGTTCCATACGGGGAGACAAAATGATTAGGAATGAGTGGGTATTTGTCAGTGAAGACCGTGCCAATAGAGTATTTATAGGTGTGCGTGGAGACAAATTTCTTCCCAATTCTATTTCCAATTTTTTCTCTCTATAGCACCGTCTTCTTCAGTCTCTGTGAAGAAGAAGAAGATATAGCTGAAGGAAGCTCTACATGTTACAATCGTTATGTGAATTGAAGTATGGAAGTAGAGAAATTGGGGAACTAGTAAGCTTTATTACCTCTCTGTACTTGTGGATTGAAGGAAGAAGTAGAGTAAGAACTCTTAAAAGCTTCTATATAATTATGGATTCTGGTTTTTGATGTTTGAATACCTTCGAGTTAGCCGATAAATGATTCATATGCTTAGCTGTCAGGATGAAGGAGACTCTAACGTTTGGAAAAGCAAAGTTGTTAAAGATGAAAGAGCTTAGGTGAGTTTTTGCACTCTATCATGGTGACTGATCGTGCTGTGGATGCATAATTTTGTACAAGTATGTGAGTATTTGTAAGTATGATCCCTGAATGTTAAATGGTTATTGCATAGAGTTGAGTATGTGGCGTACTTCATGTCATGAATCAAGTATCTTCATCGCATGAATGTATATCTATTTTGTATGCAAAGTACGAAGGTATTTACCTTGACGGGGTAGTTGAAGATAGAACTAATTGACGTATTGGAGGAATAGGCGGACTGAGAAGGGAATCTAATGGAGTTTGAGCGACAATGTGGAATGTTATCGACTGGCTCACTAAAATGAAACCATGACGACGGTTATCAATGCGTCCTTTAGGGCAACATTGGGATGAAGGTTTATAGGTTCCATAGAGCAACATCTTGACGACAATCTACAAGCTATATGGGGCAACACTGCGATGGTGGTAGGGTCCTTCAGGGTGACACCTCAAAAGAGGTTTTGTAACACCCATAACCTATTTCCGTCATCGGAATAAGGTTACGGAGTATTATTGTACATCTCAAAACTTTTCATATCAATTGGCATCTAATTATCAAATAAATTTCATAAATACATATATGATTTAGAATGAAATAGAACATACATTTACGACCTGAAATTGACCCTTTGAAGCCCTAAAAATAGGTTAGGAACATGCAGGGACCAAATCGGAACAAATCAGAACATTCAGGGAAAATTTGAAAATTTTCCCTATAGAGGTCACATGGTCGTGTTGCTATCTCATACATCCGTGTGTTTACCCTACATGCCCGTGTGCTCAATCGTGTCCTCACCCGTGTAACTCACTAACTTGGGTGACACGTCCGTGTGCCAGCTCGTGTGAACCCTGCACTTTACATGCTTAAGGCACACACCCGTGTAGGCTGCCCGTATGTGACACACGACCATTTGACAGCTCATGTCCCAGGCCGTGTGTGTGTAAAAATGACCAAATCCAAGCCTATTCTTTATGCAATTGTATAGGTATCTATATCAACTCATTTTACATATTCACAAGTCTATAAACACACTTAAATCAACCAAAACATGCGATTTCCATTCATCTAAAACCAACCAAAGTATCATGTACCAAACACATTATAAAGCTCATGCTACTCATTATCAAACAACTATCTACAAGCCATAATATACACCAACTAACACATTCCAAACACATCATTCCAACTTAATATGAAACTTACCATCTTCACCTCGTACTCCAGTTTACTTAAGGTTAATAATCATACCACAGAGACTACCATTCATTCATCAAGTACAAAACATGTAACAACCCACCTTTCAGTGGTGTCGAAAGTAATGGTTTCGGGGCCACCAAGTCTGACGAGTAAGTTCGTAAATATTATTATTAAATTTTACGAGTCAAATGTGATTTTAAAAAGGTTTTTGATTTGATAATTTATGTTATATAAACGATTTATTAAGTTCAAGTGTAAGACCCTAAGGTCAAGTGGTTTTATAAAATGAGGTATTGAGACCTTATTTCCATAAACCGAGTCATAATATTTTTATAAATATTTACGAAGTTTCATTAAGGTGGTATTAAATTTTCATTGAAAAATTTTAACATTTCGATAGTTAATTAATTAAAAAGGACTAATTTGTAAAAAATGCGAAAGTCAATTATTATTAGTATTTAAGTGCCCAGTTTTATAAATTTAAAAAATGGATGGTTTAATATGGAAAATTAGCCATAATTAGTGTTAATGGACGGCAATGTGGTTGATTGTTAAATTATTATTTGAATTGTTTTATTAATTAATGTTTAAAGTATTAAAACATTAAAAAAAGTAAAAAAAAAATAGATAATATCATATTACTTTGGTTCTTTCACTGAAAAGAGAAGGAAGAAACACCATTGAAAAATCCATTGAGTTTCGCCAAGCTTTCCTTCCTTACATGGTTGTGCTATTGAGATCAAGATCGAGTGGAAAATCGAGGAGAATGGGCTATCATTTTATAAATCGAGGAGAATGGGCTATCATTTTATCATTTTGTAAAATCGAGGAGAATGACCTAAATGCCCCTATAGTTTGAAATTTCTATAATTTAGCCAGATAAGTTTGTACATTTAAATAGCATTTTAAATTATGTTTTAAATGCTATCATTTTATAATATCAAATAATGTTTTGGCGAAAAAATCCAACTGCATATCAGCGATCACCGACCAATGAAAAGGGATAGATTCGGTTGTTGAATATGAAAAGGGATAGCTTCGGCTATCGATTATGAAAAGGGATGGTGAGGACCATCAACTATGAAAAGAGATGGTGACGGCCATCAAATATGAAAAGGGATAGCTTTGGCTATCAAATATGAAAAGGGATAGCTTTGGCTATCAATTATGAAAAGGGATGGTGACAACTATCGAATATGAAAAGGGATAGCTTCGACCATTAAATATGAAAAGGGACGGTTACGACCATCATTTAGCACACTTTGTGTGAGCTCCGGTAAGGGTTCCGATTGACTTCATTACGATAAATATGGAAAGGTGTGATGTACCAATGATCAAAGTATGAATATTCATGTTTATGAAAGGTATGATATAAGTGATGCTATGTTAAGGTATGATATAAGTGATGCTATGTTATGTACTCATATCTTACCATGTGATGATATTACTAAGTTATTTGTTTAATCACTAGCTTGTGGCTACTGTTAATGTTATGTTTATGTCTTATGTGTATGCAAATGAAATGGTAAGTATTCAATAAGAACTAAGACATGTTTATATGAAACTCAATGAAATGGTGATACATGGAAAAACATGATATGTTGTGATGGATGATAAATCCAATTGAATCATACTCAAGTACAATGGTTATCCATGTCAAATTCATATGAGTCATGTTTAAATGAACTAACATGTGTTGTTGATGTGCTAGGGCTTATGCCAAGCTTGTGGATATCATTTATGTTTATGACTATGCTTGTATTATGCCTATGAAACGGGTAAGAAAAGGAAATGAAACGGTAAGTACGTAGTGAGGATGTATTATGATGTATTAAATGTAAGCAAATTGCTTATGCTATGGATAAATACACTAAATCGAGAGTTAATAATGTTGTTTAGTCTTATGATAAGCATTGGGGACGGAACGGAAAGTAAGTAAATAGAAAGATATATAATCTTATAAAAGGGATTGATGATATATATGTTATGTCTTATGAAATCCTATCATGTTATGAATGGTCAATAAACATGTGACATTAATAAACTTACTCATTTATGAGTTGATGATCATGTCGATTTATGAATCTTATAGCATTGGCATAGATTTATGTTTATTCTATAAAGTTTAATATTGAAATGGAATATTATGCTTAAAGTTTATACAAGCTTACTAAGCATCCATTGCTTATACAGTTTTTCTTTTACCTTATAGATTATTGGAAGCTCCATCGGGTTGGAAGCTAGTTGGAGATCCATCACACTTTTCATCGGATTTATTGGTAGATTTTTATAATTTGGTCACGGTTATAATGGCATGTATAAGTGTTGTGTGCTTAATGATATGGCCACTATGTTTGGCTTGTAAATATGGTTTTATGATTAATGATATTTTGGCATTTTTGGACTTGATGACTAATGTTGATGAAACACCCCAAACCCAGCCCACAAGCCCCGACCGGATCTGGCATGCTCCTTGAGTTAAACTCGTTTTGTTATCTTGAAAGAAATACGAGGATTTTGAAAAAAATGGATTTGAAGTATGTTCTTGTTGAAAACCGTGTTGTGATTTAAGTTTGTATCTCATTAAAACGTTACCTTTATGATTTTAGAAAATTTTATAAGTCAAAAGAAAACCCAATTTGGAACTTATTATTAAGTTGGAAACCTTAGGTGTTTAGGTGTCAAAACAGATTAAGTTGTTTATCGAAAATATTTAATCATCTAGTTGAAGTTGATCATATCAGAATAAGAATTTAAAACGTATAAATAACATAGCTAATGATGGCCTTATTACAAAAACATGGCCTGGAATAAATCCCAAAATAATAAAAGAAAACGTAATAAGTTTAATTAAAAGAAAATCGAAATACTAAGTTGATAATGGCCACCACCTAGTCCTCGCCGACCCGGTCCATCACTAAGTATCACCTACAAAAGATACCCCACGAAGGGTAAGTCAACAGACTCAATGTGTAACAGTACATTAAAAACCCAATCGATCATAGTCTTAACGATAACATTTTTGGCAAAGCCCATTTTGATCACATTTAGCCATAAGCCCATAACATAGCAAATCAAATAACGGCAGATTAAACCACAAGTACATATAAAATGAAATGCAATCCCGAGCCCACCTAGGTATCCATCCGCTACGCACCACCCGTACCTGCCAATCACACCGTGGGGATTACTAAATCGACCCTCCATCCGCTACACACCATCGAAGGCAGTCGCTACAGTCAACTACACATCGCCCTTATAAATTGTGGCATAGCCACCAGATAATTGTGACAAAGTCACCAGAATCATAATATGTGACCGAGGTCACCGGATACATAATATGTGACAGAAGTCACCGAATACAGAATATGTGACATAAGTCACTGGATAATGTGGTAAAAACCACCAGAACACTTCCCCTTTAACAATATCACCCATATGCCCATGCAACATACATATTATTTAAATATCATGCCATATACCCCAAAGTCATAACAGAATCATACTTATCTCATATCCATACTTATAACATCATCAACTGAGTATATTAAGGGGTTTACGTACCTGAATGCATCGTACCACAGTATGGTACCCATAGCCATATTCATACAGATTTCTTATTAACATATGCTATCATTAACACTATCAATCTATCAGAAATTTAGTGTAGGCTACACACCTGATAATCGTAAGTACGATACTATCGATACTGACACTCTCGCTAGCAGGGATGACAGTGAATTGCTTATCCCTTTCCGATGCTGGCCCACATCCCGGTGGCCAATCACGAACAGCAGAAACTGAATGTTTCTTGAACTTAGCGGTAGGAACTACCCCTTTCACTCCTCCACTGGTATTCGCATCCATTGAGGCACACTTAATCAGAAAACCCGGTTAACTAACATACGAGATCTTAAATGAATAAAAACTACAACTTAAACACCCTTACTGAAATGGATCAGAATCCCGAGACTCCTTTTATACCACCGTCGATCTGCCCCTAAAAGACCATAGTCAGATTCGGCCAACCTTAATAGACAATATGGCCTTTGGCCGAATATTAAGACCCCCTTACCTTGATTGGCTAGATCCCGAAAATGTCACTTGTCCTTGGAGATGTCGAAATCCCTACATGATCTATGTTAGATCCGATTCTAACATTTAATGAACCAAAATAAATGGCCTTCGGCCTATGGTTACACTTGCTTACTTTGGGTATTCAAATCTCGAGTGATCTCCCTTATAAGCGGCTACAAACGAATCACGAAACTCACTTTCAAGGTTTCAGCCAAAAAGGGATTAGATTCCAAACTTTCGGCTACTCCAAAAGAAAAGAAAGAACAACGAATGGCAGTTAACCCTTACCTCTAACGTTGAGACCGATTGCACCCCTTGCTTGTACCCACAGAGATTCGGCTACTATAGATAGTTGATATGGTTCGGCTTTTGGAGTTTGCGATAAAGAAAAGAAGGAATGAATGCTACAAGTTTCGGCTAAATTTGAATGTGCTTTCGGCTTTTGATAAATCGTGAAAATAAGAAGAGAGAAGGCTGAGATTTGATGCAATTTAGCTTTGGTATCCAAAGGGAGATTCGGCCTTAACAAATAAGAAGAAAAGAGATGAAGTTTAGAGAGATTCGGCAATGGTGGTATTTTGGTTGAAGAGGTTGCGATAATGGTGAACTTTGGGAGAGAGAGATTCGGCCAAAGCAAAATAAAAAGAACAGAAGAGAAGAGAAGATGGTAGATTCGGCCTACCTGTAAACAAGAAGAGAAAGAAAAGGCAAGTGACCCTAGTGGTCTATCGATGGTTCGGCCAAAGTCTAACAAGAGAGGAAAAAGAGTGAATTTTAGTGTGGTTTGATTAAGAAAGAAAAAGTTGAAAGTTTAGGAGAGAATGAAGTTGAATATCGGTAAAAGAAAGTGACCAAAATGGCACTTTGATGGCCTTAAACTTTCGGCACACTAGCCGACCCCCAACCGATTACACATCACCTCACTCCCCTCTCTTGAATTCAGCTATCACTCAAACTCTAGCTCCCCCTTGTTTTTTTCTCCTATTTTTCCTCTTCTTTACTCATTCAAAATAATTTGAATGAGTCAACACTTATCTCCTCCCTTTAGCCGAATTTTTAAAAGAATATGACCAAGTCTCATCCTCATCCACTTGAAGCCCTTGTGCCGTCCACCACTACTCCTCTTTGCCGCAAAATGCAAGCCCAAAATGCTGCTTATGCCGCTCGAACCTAAGCCCCCTTTCACTGCTTGTGGCGTCACCTTCCAAGGCCCTAAGTGGCGCCTTCCTTGCCACTTTGCCAACTGAATTCTTGTGTCTAAAACCCCATACAATTTTTCTTAAGGCCTATCTTGCTTAGCTCCCCTTGAAGACTTAAAATCCAATATTTTTCTAAGGCATTCTTCTACATTCTAAAGTCCTCGAAACCCCCAAAACACATTCAAACCACACATAGGCATGCTACCACATACATTTAAGTTAAAATGCATAACCCCTAAATCCCGGATATTACAGTTCTACCCCCTTAAAAATAATTTCGACCTCGAAATTACCTGGCTAGAATAAGTGAGGGTATTGCTGTCGTATTGCTTCCTCTGGCTCCCATGAAGCTTCTTCCGATCCATGATTACGCCATAATACTTTGACTAGAGGAACTGATTTCCTCCTTAACACCTTCACATCTTGTTCCAAAATCTGAATCGGCTCTTCCTCGTAGGACAAATCTGGTTTCATCTCCACCTCCTCAACTGGCACTACATGAGATGGATCCGATTGGTAACGACGTAACATCGAAACATGGAACATGTCATGCATCTGCTTCAATTCCGAAGGCAACTCTAACTGATATGCCACTGGTCCAATCCGCTTCAAAACCCGATAAGGTCCTATAAACCTAGGACTTAACTTTCCTTTGCGAACAAATCTCATTACCTTCTTCCACGGCGAAACTTTTAGAAACACCTGATCCCCCACAGCAAACTCTATTTCCTTCCGCTTAAGATCTACACACGACTTTTGCCTGTCAGAAGCCTCCTTCAACCGTGCCCAAATTACCTTAACCTCTTCTTCGGATTCCGCCACAATCTCTAGACCCAAAACCTGACGTTCCCCCAACTCAGTCCAACACGTAGGAGTGCGACACTTCCGTCCATACAGCGCCTCATAGGGTGCCATCCAAATGCTTGCTTGATAGCTGTTATTATACGTAAATTCCGCTAAAGGCAAAAACTCCTCCCAACTTCCTCTGAAGTCTATCACACATCCCCTTAGCATATCTTCCAACACTTGGATTACCCGCTCAGACTGACCGTCCGACTGCGGATGAAATGCCGTACTGAAGTCTAATCTAGTGCCCAAAGCCTGGTGCAATGCTTTCCAAAATCGAGACGTAAACTTCGGATCCCTATCTGATATAATTGACACTGGCACTCCATGCAACCTCACAATCTCTGCCACATACAACTTCGCCAACTTCTGCAAAGAGTAATCAACCCGCACTGGTATGAAATGTGCAGACTTTGTCAACCGATACACTATCATCCATACCGAGTCTTTCTTAGTAGGCGTAAGGGGAAGCCCACTAACAAAGTCCATGGTGATTCATTCCCACTTCCATTGCGGAATCTTTATCGGCTGAAGCAACCCCGATGGAACTTGGTGTTCAACCTTGACTTCAGCGACACGTTAAGCACTTCCCCTACAGTCTCGTAACTTTCCGCTTAAGACCGGGCCACCAAAAGCGATCCCGAGATCTCTGTATAACTTACTTCCTCCAGGATGCATAGCATAAGGGCTACTATGCGATTCCTGAAGAATCCTCTGCCTTAATTCCTTATCCTTTGGCATACAGACCTTGCCCTGAAAACACAGCACTCCATCACTGCTTACACCATAGTTTTCCAATTCCCCATTCTACACCTGTCGTATCTTAGCACTTAGATCATCATCTGCCAGCTGTCTTTCTTTCACCTCATTCAACCATGTCGGCTTGACTTGCAGCTCTGCTAGCAAACTTCCATCATCATACAAGCTAAGATGTGCAAACATCGCCCTCAGATCCGACACTACTTTCTGACTTAGGGCATCTGCCACTAAATTTGCTTTGCCCGGGTGACACTCTATAGAACAATCGTAGTCTTTTAATAACTCCACCCACCTTCGTTGTCTCAGGTTCAACTCCTTCTGAGTCAGCAGATACTTAAGACTCTTGTGGTCCATGTAAATCACTGACTTTTCTCCATATAGATAATGCCTCTATACCTTAAGAGCAAAGACCACCGCTGCCAACTCCAAGTCATGCGTTGGATAATTAACCTCATGTGGCCTTAATTACCGAGACGCATAAGTGACCACCTTCCCATCTTGCATCAGAACATATCCTAATCCTGTGTGAGAAGCATCACAATACACCATAAAATCCTTCCCTGCCTCAGGCTGAATCAGAACCAGAGCTTCAGTCAAAACCCTCTTAAGCTTCTCAAAGCTCTCCTGCTGCTTATCTGTTCATACGAAAGGTACCTTCTTTCTTAACAATTTCGTCAGAGGTGCCGCTATTGATGAGAACCCTTCTACGAACCTCCTGTAGTAGCCTGCCAATCCCAAGAAACTACGAACCTCAGCCACAGACTTAGGTGGTTTCCAATCTAGCACTGCCTCAATCTTCTGAGGATCCACCCTTATCCCTTCCGCAGACACCACATGCCCTAAGAACGCAACCTCCTTCAGCCAAAATTCACACTTGCTGAATTTGGCATAGGGCTTCTTCTCCCTTAACACTCGCAACACTATTCGGAGATGCTCATCATGCTCTACCTCAGACTTGGAATACACCAGGATGTCGTCTATGAACATAATGACGAACTGATCCAAGTAGGGTTGAAAAACCCGATTGATCATATCCATGAACGCAGCTGGGGCATTCGTCAATCCGAACGGCATTACTAAGAACTCATAATGCACGTATCTTATGCGGAAAAAGTCGTCTTATGGATATCTGCTTCCTTCACCTTAAGCTGATGATATCCCGACCTTAGATCTATCTTTGAGAATACCGCAGCCCCTTTAAGCTGATCGAACAAGTTATCTATCCTTGGCAAAGGGTACTTGTTCTTGATGGTCAGCTTATTCAACTGCCGATAGTCTATGCACAAATGCATAGTCCCATCATTCTTCTTCACAAGAAGAACCGGTGCTCCCCATAGAGACACACTGGGTCGGATAAACCCACGATCTAGCAACTCCTAGATCCGAGCCTTGAGCTCAACCAACTCCTTTGGTGCGATTCTATACGGAGCGATAGATACTGGCACTGTACCCGGCAACAAATCAATCCCAAATTCCACTTCACGATCCGGAGGTAACCCTGGAAGTTCTTCCGGAAAGACATCCACAAATTCCTTTACGGTCCGACCCTTCAACGATTGCTTCCTTAGCCTCCAAGGCAGCGACCAACATCGAAAAGCGGACACCCTTTCTTACCATCTTCTCCACCTTAAGGGCAGATACTACATTCGACAAGTAATTCCGTCTCTCGCCCATAACCACAACTTCATTATCATCAAAAGTTCTCAATGACATGCGCTTAGCAGCACAATCCACATTTGCCCGGTACCTCACTAACCAGTCCATGCCTAAAATTAAATCAAATTCCCCGAATGGCAACTCCATTAAGTCAGCCGAAAACTGAGTCCCCTGAACTTCTAAAGGCACTTCCTTAAAGAGCTTATCTACTACTACAGTCTGTCCTAGAGGACTAAGTACAGTCATCTTCCTAGGTACAGTCTCAGAGTTCACATGTAGAGTTCCAGATACTTCACTAGTGATGTATGAATGAGTTGACCCTATATCTATCAGAGCAATAAAGGGTAATCCAGAAATAAGGAACGTACCCGTTATGACATCAGTGCATCGCTATCTGCCCTCCGACGAACTGCATATACCAGACCTGGCTGTCTAGCCTCAATGTTACCACTACCTCTGCCTGATGTTCCACGACCTCTACCAGAGCCATTACCTCTGCCATTCAGACCACGACCCTCGGCGACATCGCCCACCTCGCCGGCTGACCATAACCCTGACCTATTGGGCGGTTCCTATCTGTATCCATCGGACAGTCCTTAATCATATGATCCTTGGACCCGTACTTAAAACATCCCCCTGTCTTTTTCCAACATTCTCCCGAATGCATTTTTCCACACTGAACACAAGCACGGTATTGTCCTCCCACAACAGCCTACTGACCTCGCGGCCCATCCACTCTCGGTCTCTTTTGGAAGTTCTCGGATGACCCTGAAGACCCATAATTCCTCTTATTCTTATTCTGACCTCGGTCCCGATTCTATCTCTCAGTCCGCTTAACTTCTTCAACTATCCGTGCCTTATCTACTAAGACTGTAAAATCTCTCTCTCGATGCGGAGCAATCAGTACTCGTAGCTCATCCCTCAAACCATCCTCAAATCTGACACACCGCTCATAATCAGTAGTTACTATCCCTTTAGCATATCGGCTTAACCGTAAAAACTCCACTTCATACTCAGCTACCGACTTACCTCCTTGCACTAGATTCAGAAACGCCTTCCTCTGCGAGTCTATATAACTAGCTCTGACGTATTTTCCCTCAAACTTGACCTTAAAATACCCCCAATCCACTCGATCTGCAGGGGTACCCTCTTTGACAGTGAGCCACCACTGGTAGGCCTCATCACGAAGCAGCGAAATAGCACCTTTCAGCTTTTCCTCAGCAGTGCAATCCAAATCATCCATGATCCTTTCGACTGCCTCTAACCAATACTCCGCTACATTCGGAGCTACCCCAGATACTCCCCTAAAAACCTCAGTTCCATTTGATCTAAGTCTCTCAACTACTGACTTTCGAGCCCCGCTACCCATACTAGCTCCCGCTACTCGCTCTAAAACTCGCAGCATAGCCTGCGATACTGCGTCATCTCCTCCTGTTTGCTCCTGAAATTCCGTCCCTACAGCCAGTGGCAGTGCCTCACTTTCGGAACCCTGACCAGACCCAACTGGTTCCGACACAGTCATCCTGCCTCTACTGCGCCCACGGCGACCACGTCCCCTAGAGCTCATGTCTACTTCGCGTCTTATCTATTTTTACGAAAATTTTATGCATTAGAGTCTTTTCACTTCTTGTTTAAAGAAACTTTTATGCAAAGGAGTCTTAATCAGTGGTTTTTCCGTAGAAGTACACATATACCTAGGGTCCGTGTCTCTAAAGTATAGTTTCCTTAGGCCTATCAACTAAAGTATCATACATTAACATACTCATATCAATTTATCAACAAAAACAACTTACCTAGCGGACCTAGGCCGAGGACTCGGGTGCCATGCTTCCATAAGATCAGTTTAACAAAAAATTTTCAAAAACTCATTTGGACTAAATTCTGAAAACGTTGTGGGCTTCAAAACCCAAGGCCGAGTGTTTAAAACTGGGCTCTGATACTAAGTTGAAACACCCCAAACCCGGCCCACAAGCCCCGACCGGATCTGGCATGCTCCTTGAGTTAAACTCGTTTTGTTATCTTGAAAGAAATACGAGGATTTTGAAAAAAATAGATTTGAAGTGTGTTCTTGTTGAAAACCGTGTTGTGATTTAAGTTTGTATCTCATTAAAATGTTACCTTTATGATTTTAGAAAATTTTATAAGTCAAAAGAAAACCCAATTTGGAACTTATTATTAAGTTGGAAACCTTAGGTGTTTAGGTGTCAAAACAGATTAAGTTGTTTATCGAAAATATTTAATCATCTAGTTGAAGTTGATCGTATCTGAATAAGAATTTAAAACGTATAAATCACATAGCTAATGATGGCCTTATTACAAAAACATGGCCTGCAATAAATCTCGAAATAATAAAAGAAAACGTAATAAGTTTAATTAAAAGAAAACCGAAATACTAAGTTGATCATGGCCACCACCTAGTTCTCGTCGACCCGGTCCATCACTAAGTATCACCTGCAAAAGATACCCCACGAAAGGTGAGTCAACAGACTCAATGTGTAACAGTACACTAAAAACCCAATCGAATAAGCCATAAGCCCATAACATAGCAAATCAAATAAGGGCAGATTAAACCACATGTACATATAAAATGAAATGCAATCCCGAGCCCACCTAGGTATCCATCCGCTACACACCACCCGCACCTGCCAATCACACCGTGGGGATTACTAAATCGACCCTCCATCCGCTACACACCATCGAAGGCAGTCGCTGCAGTCAACTGCACATCGCCCTTATAACTTGTGGCATAGCCACCAGATAAGTGTGACAAAGTCACCAAAATCATAATATGTGACCGAGGTCACCGGATACATAATATGTGACAGAAGTCACCGAATACAGAATATGTGACATAAGTCACCGGATAATGTGGTAAAAACCACCAGAACACTTCCCCTTTAACAATATCACCCATATGCCCATGCAACATACATATTATTTAAATATCATGCCATATACCCCAAAGTCATAACAGAATCATACTTATCTCATATCCATACTTATAACATTATCAACTGAGTATATTAAGGGGTTTACGTACCTGAATGCATCGTACTACAGTATGGTACCCATAGCCATATTCACACAGATTTCTTATTAACATATGCTATCATTAACACTATCAATCTATCGGAAATTTAGTGTAGGCTACACACCCGATAATCGTAAGTACGATACTATCGATACTGACACTCTCGCTAGCAGGGATGATAGTGAATTGCTTATCCCTTTCCGACGCTGGCCCACACCCCGGTGGCCAATCACGAATAGTAGAAACCGAACGTTTCTTGAACTTAAGGGTAGGAACTACCTCTTTCACTCCTCCAATGGTATTCGCATCCATTGAGGCACACTTAATCAGAAAACCCGGTTAAGTAACATACGAGATCTTAAATGAATAAAAACTACAACTTAAACACCCTTACCGAAATGGATCAGAATCCTGAGACTCCTTTTATACCATTGTCGATTTGCCCCTAAAAGGCCATAGTCAAATTCGGCCAACCTTAATAGACAATATGGCCTTTGGCCAAATATTAAGACCCCCTTACCTTGATTGGCTAGATCCCAAAAATGTCACTTGTCTTTGGAGATGTCGAAATCCCTATATTATCTATGTTAGATCGGATTCTAACATTTCATGAACCAAAATAAATGGCCTTCGGCCTATGGTTACACTTGCTTACTTTGGGTATTCAAATCTCAAGTGATCTCCCTTATAAGCGGCTACAAACGAATCCCGAAACTCACCTTCAAGGTTTCGGCAAAAAAGGGATTAGATTCCAAACTTTCGGCTACTCCAAAAGAAAAGAAAGAACAACGAATGGCAGCTAACCCTTACCCCTAATGTTGAGACCGATTGCACCCCTTGCTTGTACCCGCAGAGTTTCAGCTACTATAGATAGTTGATATGGTTCGGCTTTTGGAGTTTGCGATAAAGAAAAGAAGGAATGAATGCTACAAGTTTCGGCTAAATTTGAATGTGCTTTCGGCTTTTGATAAATCGTGAAAATAAGAAGAGAGAAGGTTGAGATTTGATGTGATTTAGCTTTGGTATCCAAAGAGAGATTCGGCCTTAATAAATATGAAGAAAAGAGATGAAGTTTAGAGAGATTTGGCAATAGTGGTATTTTGGTTGAAGAGGTTGGGACAATGGTGAACTTTGGGAGAGAGAGATTCGGCCAAAGCAAAATAAAAAGAAAAGAAGAGAAGAGAAGATGGTAGATTCGGCCTACCCTTAAACAAGAAGAGAAAGAAAAGGCAAGTGACCCTAGTGGTCTATCGATGGTTCGGTCAAAGTCTAACAAGAGAGGAAAAAGAGTGAATTTTAGTGTGGTTTGATTAAGAAAGAAAAAGTTGAAAGTTTAGGAGAGAATGAAGTTGAATATCAGCAATAGAAAGTGACCAAAATGGCACTTTGATGGCCTTAAACTTTCGGCACACTAGCCGACCCCCAACCGATTGCACTTCACCTCACTCCCCTCTCTTGAATTCGGCTATCACTCAAACTCTAGCTCCCCCTTGTTTTTTTCTCCTATTTTTCCTCTTCTTTACTCATTCAAAATAATTTGAATGAGTCAGCACTTATCTCCTCCTTTTAGCCAAATTTTTAAAAGAATATGACCAAGTCTCATCCTCATCCACTTGAAGTCCTTGTACCGTCCACCACTACTCCTCTTTGCCGCAAAATGCAAGCCCAAAATGCTGCTTATGCCGCTCGAACCTAAGCCCCCTTTCACTACTTGTGGCGTCACCTTCCAAAGCCCTAAGTGGCGCCTCCCTTGCCACTTTGCCAACTGAATTCTTGTGTCTAAAACCCCATACAATTTTTCTTAAGGCCTATCTTGCTTAGCTCCCCTTGAAGACTTAAAATCCAATATTTTTCTAAGGCATTCTTCTACATTCTAAAGTCCCCGAAACCCCCAAAACACATTCAAACCACACATAGGCATGCTACCACATACATTTAAGTTAAAATGCATAACCCCTAAATCCCAGATATTACAGCTTGTTACATTCGGCCATGGTCTAAGCATAATCGAGTATGTGTTTTTGATCGGTTTTTTATAATATCTACGTTTTTGTAATCGTTGCTTTGTATACTTCAAAACCCATGCTTTAATTTTGTGAGTTGATGATAATTTTGAAATGTTTCATTGATGAACACATGAGTTTTGTAATGTTTGATGGTGAAAAATGAAATATATATGTTAGATTAACATGTTTTATCTTTGGATTTTTAGTGAATTTGAGTATTTTGGACTTAATTGAGAAAATAATATTTTGAAGGACTAAATTGTGAAATAAATGAAATATATGGACTTAGATAAGTATGAGTAAAATTTGGTTAGGCATGGGTAACATGAGATTTTGTGTTTTGTGATTTTGTGAAATAAGGACTAAAATGTCAAAATGTAAAAATGTGGGGGCTAATTTGTAAACTGACCTAAATATGTATTTTTGGATTGAATTGAATGATTTAGTGAATAAATAGATTAAATTTGAATATGTATAGATCAATAACTGAAGAAAACGGACTTAGATCGCGGAAAGTCGAAAGTGATCGAATAGTTGAGTCCGTACGTTAACTGAATCCGAGGTAAGTCGATATACAAATAAATGCATTTGAATTGAGTTAATTATGCATATATGAAATTTAACTTGTGTTGATTATGCTCGAGAAGTTATGTATATAGAATTCGAGATAGTATCGAGAGTGTATCTATGTCCAAGAAGTCTCATACGAACCTAGGAATAGATAGGATTACATATGTCATGACATAGGTTTCCGATATGTGATATCATGTAAGACCACGTCTGGGACGTTGGCATTGATTTGAGATTTCATGTAAGACCACGTATGGGACGTTGGCATCGATATGAGATTTACGTGTAAGACCATGTCTGGGACATTGGCATCGTATTGATTCTGTAAGACCCTGTCTGGGACAGTGGCATCGATATTTAGTTACATGTAAGACCACGTCTAGGATGTTGGCATTGTACAACTATTCCGAGCATTTTGAGTATCCTATTTAGTTCCAAACGGTTCAACAGACAAGTTCGAGAAATAAATGTCTATGTGAAATGTATAAATGGTTCAGGTACATTGGAAAGGTAAGTGTTTAAATGAGCTTACTAAAGTGAATATGTGTATAGATTTGATGAGATAATATGTGATACAAGCTTGAATGAGCTACGAGTAAAGTGATACTTTGAGCTATGGAATATGGGTAAGTAATGGCTAAACAAATGAGCCAAAGGATATGTGATAAATTTGCAAATGAGAAACATTAATGTTATTGTATCAATGTGGCTATGTGCAATTTATGTTAAGTTTATTTGCATATGGCTTACTAAGCTTTTGAAAGCTTACTTTGTGTGTGTTTTCTCTGTTTTATAGATCGTCAAAGCTACTAAAGGCTCAGGAACCATCGAGGATCGTCATCACACTACTCAATCTTGTTTTGGTACCTTTTGAAAATGTATATACTAAAGTATGACATGTATCGGCTAGTTACCTTGAGTTATGTTTGAAATATGTGGATAGCCATGTGATATGGCTAGTTAAATGGTTGTGTAATGAATGAAGAGACATGCTATATGATGTTTGGTTTTGGTATGATTCTATGGTTATGAAATGATCAAGGTAATGGTAAGCTTATTGATGCAAAGTGAGTATATGTGTTTGATGAATGATGACTATGTTGAAATGGTAGGTTTGTGAATGAATCATGTTTGGAAATGCTTGTGAATAAGTTGAGTTAAATGTTGCCTAAAATGGTATGCTTGAGATGCTTTTAAATGCTTGGAAAAGTTGATTATTTTGGCATAAATTGAATTGGTATGTTGCTTGTAGGGATAACCCAATGTGTGGGTGGCATTTTGGCCTTGAAAATGGCCTATAATTGCCCACGCAGTTGAGCACACGGGCGTGTGGCTCGACCGTGTCCCTCATGGTTGTAATTCAAAACAAGTCAGACTCGACCACGGGCAAGACACACGGGCGTGTGACTAGCCGTATGGATCAAGTCAGTAGCGACCACGAGCTGGACACACGGGCGTGTGACTAGCCGTGTGGTGCAAGTCAATGGTGACCATGGGTGAGGCACACAGGCGTGTCCACGGCCATGTGGACAAGTTAGTATGTAGGCCCTGTTTTGACACAGCTTAGACACATGGGCGTGTCTGAGGCCGTGTGAGGCACATGGCCTACCCACACGGGCGTGTGACCTCTGTAACTTTGAAAAATTTTAAAATTTCTAAAAATTTTTGTATGTATTCGGTTTAGTCCCGACCCTATTCTAAAGCATGTTTAAGGTCTCGAAGACCTATTTAAGGGACACTTCGATGTGATTTTGTCGAATTATGTTTTAAAATGTCTGTAAAAGTTTCCAATTGTCCGGTAATGCCTCTTAACCCTAGTCCGACGACGGTTACGGGTTAGGAGTGTTATAAAATTGGCATGCTTGTGTGTGATATTGGCATGTAATGTTGCTTTGAATTTGTGAAATTTATGTCATTTTGATACCTTGATGGTTGGTGTGCTTTTGGCACTTTGATGCTTAATGGTTGGTGTTATATGATCAAATTGATGCATGATTTTATGGCCAAAGGGGTATGTGTTGGCATGTTTGCAAAGTGATCATTTAGGGCATGTTTTGATATATGATTTTATCAAACATGTTTGGTTGAATTATGACCATTTGGACCTAAATTTGGCATGTATATATATAGGATGTTGGAACCATTTGGTAATGGTTAGTTTTGTGTCATTTATATGGTTTTGATACATAAGAGAACTGGTTCAAATGGTAAAGTTATTCTTTTATGGTATGAATCTAAATTGGTAAGGTTGGTATATGTCAAAAGTGGTATGTTTTGGTATGTTTATAATGAGACCAAGTGAAGGTATACTTTGAGGTAGATATGAACTATTTGTAATGGTATAAATATGGTCAATTTATGAGGATTTTTGAGATGGAAAATGAATTAAGTGTTGATGAGTGAAAAGTGTTAAGTACGTGTATATGTTTAGGTAAATTGTATGTTTGCATTTGATGTGCCTATATAACATATTGTTTGAATGGAATTTGGTATTTGGTTTGATCCTATTGTGCAAGTTTTAGGTATGTTTAAAGGCTTAATTATATATGTAAATGGCTTGTTGATGTGTGCTTGAGTTGGGTGAAAGGAATGGCTTGAATTTGGTCTATTTCTTATCCACACGGCCTAAGACACGGGCATGTGTCTCAGTCGTGTGTGACACGCGGCCATGCGACACGGCCGTGTGTCCACTGTAGGTTTTTAAAGTTTACATTTCGAGAGTTACACGACCCAGCACACAGGTGTGTGGCTTGGCTGTATGACCCAAGTCAAAGAGTCACATGGGCACGGACACGGGTTGTGACACGATCGTGTGTCCCTACTTCAAATGTCCACACAGCCTAAGACACGGGCATGTGTTACAACCATGTGAGTCACACGGCCGTGGGACCCCTGTAATGTGAATTTTTCCATCTTTTTCCATGAATTTTTAAAAGTTTCCAATTTAGTCTTGAATTATTTCTAAAGTGTTTTTTTAGGCCTCAAAAGCTCGAATAAGGGACGTTATGCATGTGTTTGATTGGATTTTTCGATGATTATGAATGTGTTAAAGTTGCGTATTTCTGGTAATACTCCGTAACCCTATTCCAGAGAAGGATACGGGTTAAAGGTGTTACATTTGATGGTATCAGAACTACAATTTAGTCGGTTCTCGAACTAAATGTAGCAAGTATGAAGTTTAAAAATCATGCCATTATATAACTCGTGCTAGTGTGATATCTCCTAACGCTGATGAGATTTGTTTCATTTTAGACAGAGAAGCTTCAACCTGAGCTAATTCATATAATGCTGGAAGCGATATTTATGTGTATAAATACAAAGTTGCTTATGATGAATCGGAAGTCATAAAGGTAAGAATGAAAGTTCATAATATTATGTTAATGATGAATGCTTTGTTATGTGTATATATATATGAGAATCAAATTTTGAGGCTTTACAAACTCCACCCCCTCACCCTCAAAGTCTTATACAACGGAATTCAAACAAGATTTATGTTGATTAAGTCTGAAAAGAGAAGCTATAGAATTCAACGATGGAATTAGTAATAATGTGATCAAAGCCGAGAATTGGTTAGCAAATAAAGACATTTCTAGAAGAGATATTAGATTTTTCTGAAGATCATTCGAGATACGCAACATTGTTTTTAAATAAGAATCCGCAACACATGCTGGATCTCAAGTCATCGCTACGGTCTGTATCATCAGTACATAGTACCTACTAAATAATCACCGGCTCAAGGCCTGATAACACCGGCATAAAGCTTGCTAGGCACGAAGCCTAATAAACATACCGACACAATGCCTGCTAGGCACAAAGCCCAATAAATACACCGACACAAAGTCTACTAGGAACAAAGCCTGATAAACACACTGGCACAAAGCTTGCTGGGCACAAGGCCCGATAAATACACCGACACAAAAGCCTGATAGATAACACCAGCTCGAGGCCTGCTATTCAGAATCATCACGTGTTCACCATATTCATTTATTATTTATTCTCAAATCATTCAATAGTTAAGTTTAGCATTGGATCTAATTATAATAAACTTGTAACATATATGGAATCATTGTAACATATAAGAAATATTACAAACTTACCTAACTAGATTGTAGCACGATAAGTTACAAAGACTATTCTGTAACTTCTTTATGCCTCGATTTTCAACTCATACTTGATCTAGAATAATAATTTCATTGAATCAACTAATTCCAATAGTAAAATTAATTCATTTTATGCAATTAAGTCCTTTTTGACATTTTTACACTAATATTTTACTTTTATGCAATTTAGTCCCTAACTCAAAACATGCAATTTAACCATTTTTATTCAAATTTTAGCTTAGCCAAATATTCAAGTCTTTCTACAACCAAATTTTGCAATTTTTTCACATTAAGTAACTTTTTCATTTTAACATTTTAGTCCTTAAACGTTAAAATCATCAAAAATTACTTTACAAGATTGACCTATTTAACAACCTAACTTAATAATCCATCATAAAATTCCAAGAATATACAAAAATCATCAATGGCATAATCCACAATATTTAATAGTTTTACAAATTAGTCACCAGATTAGCCAGATCGAGCTAATACAAGCTCAAAATCATAAAAATTACTAAAAACGGGAGAAGTTTACTCACCCAATCGAAGAACTCAAGCTTGGCTAAAGCTTCCATGCCCTAGATATGGTGTTTCGGTTCTCTCCTCATGAAGCAGAAAGGAAATGCTAATTTTATCTTTTAGTTTCTTTAATTTTACTTACATTTTTAATTATTTACTAAATTAACCCTTAAATATAACTTATGAAATTACTAAATCATGTCCATATTTTTCCATCAAATGAGATTATATGGTATAATTACCATCTTAGGAAGGCTTAATTGCATAATTGGCCCTTTAATTATTTTTAATTATTGATTAATTAAACTTTATTTCAATTTAATCCTAAACTAATTAGGACTAAATGAAAAAATACTCCAAAATCTAGTGTATTTAATCATGTCAGCATTGCTTGGAATTTTTGACCATGGTCTAATCACCATTTTGGTCCATTTTGTATTTTAAATCTATAGCGATTAACTTTTACCTCTTTTACAATTTAGCCCTTTTACCTAAATTAGGCAATCTATCATCAAAATTACTGGACCAAACTTCAATTCATCTATAATAAGACTCTGTAATTATTTAATAAAAATATTTATGGCTTCAAATTACGGAAATGATTTCCTAATATCACGTTTTTAGTAACCACTTTACTTTTAAACCAAACCACTTATACTAACTTTTAATTCAATTGATTAAAATTCCCCAAATCAAAATTCATTATAAACTTACTATTGACTCGTATTATTTAAATACTAATTACACAAACTTACTTATTAGATTTGTGGTTCTGAAACCACCATTTCCAACACAACTGAAAAACGGGTTGTTACAAGTTTAAAGGTGTAAGACCATAGCTCAACTATGGCAACAAATAGAGTCCTCCAAGACGTTAAACATGGGGTTACAAGGTGTAAGACAATAGCTCGGTTATGACACCCAATAGAGTCTACCAAGATGTTAAACATGAGGTTACAAGGTGTAAGACTATAGCTCGAGTATGGCAACAATAGAGTTTGCCATGACGTGAAATATGGGTTCAGACTGTATAATACCATAGCTCGGCTATAACGTCAGGTGAAGTCCGCCAAAAATGTTGAGCTAGGAAGATAACAAGACTAGTAAGGGAAATCGAAGTATGACTCACTAGGAGAGTAACATAAATGAACGAGTATGACACATCTGAGTACATAGGTAAACAAGATAGCCCAACGGTTTGACAAATTATGAAGGTAAGAAAGGCGAGAAAGAACATCTGAGAATACAAGTTAATTGTTGATTAGGGGTAACTATTTGGATGTATGAGTTTGCAAATTTTAGCAAGAAACCTAGAATTGGATGTGATAGTGGAATGACCAAATGGAACCTAATTCTAAGGGTCTGCGGGTAAAGGTTAGCCAGAAACGTGTAAGTTTGTCGAGGTTTACTTGGAGTTAATGGTTACTCGAATGGTCAGACTGGTAAAGACTATTGAACCTCTATAGTGAGGAAGGATGTTTGACCAGAACTAGGTAATCGCAGGACAGACCACAGGGGTTAATAGAAGAATAGGTCTACCAAGGGTTACCTTGGACGGATAGTCTGCCAGAAAGTAGTAGAGTATATGATTTGTTAGGAACTATCTACTAACTTAAAATTTTTAGAAGATTAGAACAAGGTCAACTAGTTGTTGAGGGCTAATTGTAAAGTACAAAATTGCCAAGATGATGGGATGTCTAATTGATTAGCCTATCATCACGCTTAGAATTGTGAGTTAGATTGGAAGGAGCGTTAAAGTGGAGAAAATCTTAAGGTTAATCTAGTATGGAATGAACAAATTAGGGTAAGGATCATAACTTAAGAACATAAGTGAAATTCAGCCAGAAGCAAGTAACGAACTTTAAGGGGTTAGCTAAAAATTTAGGATCAGAGAGAGTTATGCTTGTTAAGGTATAAATGAAACTAGGATAAGGCAGAATCAAACCAGCAATATAGTGTCACACCTTGAACAATAAGGGGTTAGCTAAAAATAATTAACTAAGAAATGTGTAGGGTTGAATGGTTAGGTGTTTAGGATTTTTCCTAGCAGTCTTAGGTTCAAACCACATTTCTCTGATTTCTTTTCATTTTAATTTCAGCAAACTAGGATGAAAACCACCTTAAAAAAATATTAAATGGTGTAAAAACTTAACAATAGTAGGCAGCAACCTAATGGTTAAGCATTTACTCCCTTGTCCCTTACATACCAAGTTCGAGCCACACCATTCTACCTCTATTTCCATTTTATTTTGGTAAAATAGAGGAAATTACCCTGTAACCCCTTAAAAGTTTGAAAACCTAGCTATTTAGTCCCTTTTCTACATTAGGATTTTGATTTATTTTTTACTTTCCTATTAGAATTTCTCCCTCTATTCTTTATGTCTTCCTCTTTTCTTTTCTCCCCCCTTTTTTTTCATCATATTTCACATTAATTTTTTGTTTAAAATTATTTTGCTTCCCAAACCCAAAAATCTTTTCTTTATTCAAGATGATTTTCAACCGATTTCATATCTGCCTTTAGAAATGTTTTTAATCCTCCCCAAGAATCGATAAGTTCAATTCGATCCTGATAATTAATCTAAAATTCTTGTAACATTTAAATATGGTACTACATCTTTCATTCGAATTAATGGATCTTTTAAGAATCTTTCCAAAAATCCACCAAATTCTTTATTTTACTTGAAATTCGTTATTAATTCTTGCATAATTATTGGTCGAAGGACCCATTTTGGGTACCTTGGATCAGATTTGAATGAGAGGAATGTCGCTCGAACTCCCGGTGAAAGGTGTGAGTTCTTTTACAAGTGAATCAGGGCAAAATCGTACCTAGGATAAGGCCACACATGCTACCACACTGGCATATAGACCACACTAGTGGACCACACAACCATGTCCTCTGAAACCCTAGGATAGTTCATTTCCCATACAACCAAGAACCCTTCACACAGTTTACCACACAAGTGGACCACACGGCCATGTGCCCTGGAAACCCTAGATTATTTCGTGAACCGTACAACCTAGACCCTTCCACACGGTTGTGTCTCCCCTGTAGCTTAATTTTTCAATTTCCATACGACCACAGTCTGTTACACGGTCATGTACCCTCTCCACACGGAGCAGGGATTCCCATATGGTTCGGTCAGACGGCTGTGTGCCCCCTACTTTACAAATTTTACAGTTTTGCCTAGAATTTTATGATTTGTTCAAATTCGTTCCTAAATGGTTCCCGAACTATTTTTAGTGTTTTATTTTATTCAATTAAGCCTCTGATAATATGATTAATGTTAGAACCATTATCTAATTTACTAAATTAATACTATAGATATATCTGCATGAATTGTGAAAAATACATACATTTATTGTATTTGTATTTGTGATTGTATATACAAGCATGCCTTATGTTACTTTTAAATTGAACACTTAATAAACATGACTTTTGCTACTGAATTGATCTGTTATAAACATATTATTTGCTATTGTACTGAACTGTTATAAGCATATTGATTGCTACCGTATTGTTCTATTAAAAGCATAAATAAATGCTATTGTATTGATTTGTTTTGAGCTTGCCATATTGCATTGCATGGGGTGGGATGATATGAAAGGAGGAAGTACTGGCAGTTTATCTGTAAACACTGGTGGGTTATCCACAAACTTTCTGGCAGTTTTTATCTATACACATGTGGTGCATTCACAACCTACTAATAGCATATTAACTTACAAAACACTGATGGTTCATCCATAAACTTTACCAGCAGCTTTAATCTCCAAACCCGTTATGTATTCACAACTACTGGCAACGTATTAACCTGCAACATTGGTGGTTTATCCACACACTGGAGTGTCCAAAAAATAAGAGTTCTATAGAACTCTTATTGTGGAGTAGGACCTTTCTTCTTACTGTTAAACTGAACTTGCATTACATTCATAAGAATTTGCACAAATTTGTGAATATTAAGATATTACGGTGAAAATTGATTTGAAATACCGATATTCTGATTTGCTATCCAATTGTGATGGTTTTATGAGTTAAAATTTTGTATGATTTGTCTACTGTTTGCACTAGTTTACTTGTGAATGAACTCACACTGAGCTTCATAGTTCACTCCCCTTTTTATTTCCATCTTTACAAATAACCCACCAGGTTAGGACGTGGACTCGGTATTCAGAGGGGCTCAGCTAGGATCTATTTTTATAAAATATTTTAGATTATTTATTATTTGATAGTTTATTATTTAGAGACTATATTATTTTATTTTGAGCTGTGGCATGGGACTTTATGTTTCAGTTTTATGTAGCATGCATGACATTTAGGTTGTTTATTTTAAATTTGACTTTAAAACGTCGAAACAAAGATTTTAATTAATTATCCATGAAACATAGATTTTATTAAGGCGCAACATACTGCCTTATAACTCGATCCTTATCATCAGCAATAAGGATTGGATTATGAACATTAGCGGCTCCATTCCCTTGAACATCATTTTGATTTTCAAGGTCCATTTTTTGAAGTTTGACTTTGGGCTAATATTTCTTGTCTTCTTTGTCAAAATGTCCAATCGATTTTAAGGTCTACAAAAAGTAGATCAATGATTCGTTCTATGCTCATAAACTCCTGAAAATAAATCACAGAAAATAAATAATTAATTAAATAAAAATAAAAATAAATAAACCAAATTGCAACAAATAATTTCACAAATAATGATTAAATTAACAGTCTTCTATAACAGCACCAAAAACTTGTAACATGTAGGTTTGTGTAAGTATACACAATTGTTATCAAGTAATAAGTAAGTAAAAGAATTATCATCCCCATACAGACTGTATATGTTAATCAAATTATTGCAAAAATGAATGTTACAAGTTGGTAAGAAAACACAATAGTTTTGATGTGATGGATAAAATTAATGTTAACTAAATGCAAATGAATTAATATAAATGCAATAAATGAGATGAGATGGTTTAACAACAATTTCACAAGTTAATAACAATAACATGAATAAGCTAGAATAATTACACATTTGACTCAGTTCATTTTCATCATGCTTAATAAAGTTCCGAAAAATATTCCAATGGCAACTTGATCTTTCATGAGCTTGGAATCTAATATAATTTCTGTCGAAATCTTATACTTAGAAAAAAAATGTATATTTCTATGTCCATATTTAACCTTAGAAAAAAATGTATATTTCTATGTCCATATTTAACTAAGGATTCCTTAGAATTTATGTGAATTAATAGGAATGGGTTAGGTTTAAAACAATTTAATCACATAAACCTAAAAGCTATACAAGGCATTAGAGCCTTTCGAGTTATTACGAACCTTTAATTTAATCTGGTTAGGATCTAAATCAAGCATGCATCTTCCAGTTATTGTGTCCATTAATTGCCATCTGGTTAGGATCGATAAACTAATTCTAATGCATCCAAACATATTTTAGTGCATGAAACACATAAATGATTTTAATTGGATGAATGAACAACTAAGACACAGAATATCATAAACATGAATCAAACGAACCTTGTCAAATTAATGTAATCATTCCAGCTAAAACAAATTAAGGTATCATTTTAATGGAAAAACATTAAAACAATTTGTGAACATGTTGAATAACTAAGAACAAATAAAGATAAGGAAGAAGAAACTCTGAATAATTTCAGCAATCCTCCGAAAATCTGTCGCAATAGCTTCCTCCAATCCTTGTTTTTACTCCTTCACAAAATGCTCCTCAAGGTGGCCGACCAAGAGTGGATTTCCTCAAGGGAAATGCTAGCTAAAGATAATATGGAGAGGGGATGCTTATGCGTGGAAGAGAGAAAAGGAATGAACAAGTGAAGAATGAAGAATGAATGAATGATTAATGGATGGATGGATGGATGAAGGATATGGGAATGAAAGGGTGACATGAGAGTTTGCTAAAAATAGCTTGAGGATCCTTTGAAATGCTCCCTTTCTTGGCTGGCCATGAATTGTGGATAGTGGCTGATTTTTCCCTTGATTTTCTTGCTTGATTCTAGCTTGATTTGTGCTAGGGGTTGGACGAAAATCAAGGTGGAAGTTGGGGGCTGATTTGTGATTCTTTACATTTACAAGGGCCTTCAAATGATTATTCCAAGAGCTAATTTTGGGCTGCTCATATGCCTTTGCCGAATTTGGGCCATTCTCCCTTTTGTTGGACTTTTTTTGACACCCAATTCATAGTAGACTCAATCTTTTTAAACAACCATCTTCCAAGTTGGGTTGTATGGAATTCTTAGGTTCATTTTAATGAGCTTGTCATCCACATGATGTACAATTTAACTTGTGCTCATGTGTGATATTATTCAGCTCCCATGCTTTATTAATTCAATGGTCTATTTGCAACATTTTGAGTAAAAATTAACATCCAACATAAAATAATAAAATTATGCAAAATTAATACTTATTTGTATAAAATTTCAAACTTCACTTAATTTATGTATGATGTCTTAATATGAATGAAAATCACCCAATTAGATATCAAATACTCGATATTAATATAAATTCTAAGTAAAAAGGTGATTTAAACAGCTATAAAATATCTATATAAATTAGAGTTTACAGGAGTAAATCATCAATTCTTCTATACCCCATGTTACGGTCAAAATCTACACCAAATTGCCAAACAATGTAGGTTGATGGCATACCGGTATAAGTGCTTTCGCCCAAGAAATTGAATCACCGGAGTTGAACTCGAACTCATTGACTGAATGTTGTGTCCAATTGTCATGGTTCGGGTTATCAAGATACCCCGACTAATAGACAGAATGGTCGCCAAAGTTGAAATCGGTTCATGAAACCAAAGAATGTCTTCCAATTGATGATTCCGAGACATTGTAATGTGAGATTCATAACAATGCATTGAACCCACCGCACAATCATGTCGTAGGACATTTTTCTTCTGCTATGATTCCCGCATTAACCGCAACATTGGTAGCATATGAACCATATCCATCAATGTAACAGCCCGATTTAGGGGATAGTCAGAACAGTGGTTTCGGAACCACTAATTCGAGGTCAAAGAAAATTATTTTTAATATTATTTTATGAGTTATAATGTGATTATACGAGTGCATGAAAACTTTGGTGCATTAATTTTAGCGATTTCATGCTCAATTTTGGAAAAAGACTAAATCGCATAAAGTGCGAAAGTTTCATTTTACAAGCTAAAGGTGTTAAATAGCTATAGAACCTTAATTGGAGGTCCTTAATGTGCAATTAGACCCTTAGAAATAGGTTTGGCCGGCCATGGGGGACAAGAAATGTCAAATTGGTCAAAGTTGGTGGATTAGGTGGATTAAATTGATGAAATAAAATAAAATAAAGAGAAAGATGATATCACCCTATTCATCCATCTTCTCCACCGAAAATATCAGCAAGAATTGGGGTTTGAAAGCTTAAAATTTTTAGCAACTTGTTCTACTTGCAAATCAAGAAACGCGAAGTCCAGACCGAAACCGAGGCAAGAACAAGGTAGTGGACTAAATTGAACAATTCCACATATATTTTGGTACCGAGGTAAGTTTGTGTGAACTTAAAGCTACATAATGCTATTATATTCTTAATTTCTTGATATCATGAGAAATTTATATTATTTCTATGTAATTGATTAATGATGCCTCAATGAAAGTATAATGATATTATGTTGAGTTGAAGTCCCAGTTGAACATTAGGAATAGTAAGAATACCATTGTCACAACATGAGATAAAGAAGGTCCCGTATAATACTATGTTTGGGACATGGCATCAGCACTGAAGGGAGATCTCGTGTGAGACCATATCTGGGACATGGCATCGACATTGATATGCGATCTCGTATAAGACCATATCAGGGATATGGCATCGACATCAAGATATGAGATCCCGTGTAAGACCATATCTGGGATATGGCATCGGTATCGAGATGCAATCCCATGTAAAACCATATCTGGGATATGGCATTAGTATCGTGCTATATGTATGATAAGATTGAGTATCCTTCAATATTCCAAGTAGTTCAACGGGTAAAGAGATAAGTTTATGTTAAAGATGATAAAGAGCTAAGTTATGTTCAAGAGAATAAAGTGCTAAAGTTATGTGATGAAGTGGTACAGGTACCCATGAGTAACTTACGAGAAATGAATGCAAAATGTGATATGTGATTTGGTAAGAGTAAGCATGAGTAAGTTATGTCGATGTGCTTGAGAAGTTGTGTGTTATTTAGTGTGATGAATGGATGTTATCATGAGCCATTATGTTGCTATTTTATTTCATGCAAACTTACTAAGCTTCATGCTTACCCCTCTTCTTTCCATTTCCTTGTAGTATCGCCAAGCTAACTCGAGGATCGTAGGACGTCGGAGTTCGGATCACACTATCAACTCCTCTTTAGTATAGCAAAGTTTGATTAATTTTGAGTATGACATGTATAGGAACTTGGTTATTTTGTGATATGTCATTTTTGTTAGCCAATGTGTGGCTATTAATGTCATTCAATTCATTTTGTAAATGGCTATTGAAAATTGGACAATACTTGATACGTTTTATATAATCATTGATGATGAAGTTCATGAAGTGCATGCTTGTGTGATTGGATGAGTAATGAGCAAAGTTTACACATGATGAATGTAGTGTAAACCTATGTGTAGATGACTTGAATTTTAGGTGTTAGAGGTGCCTCATTGTCATGTTGTGTATTGCATTGAAATGGTATAGGTGTGGTTGCTTTTCAGGGTGACAATTGGCTTAATAGTTAGCCTTATAATTGTCCACATGGGTAGACACACGGGCGTGTGTCTAGGCTGTGTGTGACACACGGTCAGCCCCATGGGCGTGTTTATAGGTTGTGTATCCCCCTGCATGCTAAGTTGGCAAGTCAGTATGCTCAGTAGTAACCACACGGGCTGAGACACGGCCATGTGTCTCAACCATGTGGAAGACACGGTCATAAAGCATGGACGTGTGCCCAGGCCGTGTGAAGTCTACACCTAAAATTAGGAATTTAATTCACCACACGGTCTAAGGACACGGGTGTGTGCCTTAGCCGTGTGACCCTATGGGAATAATGACGTCAGAAACAGGATGTCAAGCTTTTTGCACACGAACTAAAACACAGGCGTGTCTAGGCCGTGTGAGGGACACGGGCCTTGGACACGGGCGTGTGTCCGGCCGTGTGAAAACCCCTGTAGGTTCGAATTGAGAAATAAAATCCACACGGGTTAGGAACATGGGCGCGTGCCCAGGTCGTGTGAAGTCTGCACCTGAAATTAGGAATTTAATTCGCCACACGGTCTAAGGACACGGGTGTGTGCCTTAGCCGTGTGACCATATAGGAATGATGACGTCAGAAACAGGATGTCAAGCTTTTTGCACACGAACTAAAACACAGGCGTGTTTAGGCCGTGTGAGGGACACGGGCCATGGACACGGGCGTGTGTCCGGCCGTGTAAAAACCCCTGTAGGTTCGAATTGAGAAATAAAATCCACACGGGTTAGGAACATGGGCATGTGCCCAGGTCGTGTGAAGTCTGCACCTGAAATTAGGAATTTAATTCGCCACAGAGTCTAAGGACACGGGTGTGTGCCTTGGCTGTGTGACCCTATGGGAATGATGACGTCAGAAACAGAATGTCAAGGTTTTTTGCACACAACCTAAGACACGGGCGTGTCTATGCCGTGTGAGGGACACGGGCCATGGACACGGGTGTGCGTCCGGCCGTGTGATAACCCCTATAGGTTCGAATTGAGAAATAAAATCCACACGGGTTAGGAACATGGGCGTTTGCCCAGGCCGTGTGAAGTCTACACCTGAAATTAGGAATTTAATTCGCCACATTGTCTAAGGACACGGGCGTGTGCCTTGGCAGTGTGACCCTATGGGAATGATGACGTCAGAAACAGAAGGTCAAGGTTTTTGCACAAGGACTAAGACACGGGCGTGTCTAGGCCGTGTGAGGGAGACGGGCCATGGACACGAGCGTGTGTCCGGCCGTGTAAAAACCCCTGTAGGTTCAAATTGAGAAATAAAATCCATACGGGTTAGGAACATGGGCGTGTGTGACCACATGGCCTGCCTACACGGGCGTGTTCCATTCCACACGGGCATGTGGCCCTGTTTTGTGTAAAAATTTTCTAAGTGTTCAAAAGTTTTCGGTTTAGTCCCAAATCATCCCGTATGTATGTGGTCTTGTGAACCTATAATAGGGACGTTATGATCTCAGATAGAAAGTTTTAAGTTGGAATAAAAATTTATAACCCAATGTTGTATGATGATGTATGTTAAGTCCGGTAATGCCTCGTACCCGATTCCGGCTTAGAATGCGGGTAAGGGGTGTTACAATCAACCTCGACAAACTCAAAATATAACTTGAGTATAGCATTTCCACTTGAGCAATGCAAATCTAGGACTGCCTCTAGCTCTAGCTCGCCTTTCACATCAAATAGCTGATACTTAAAAGGGTTTAGTGATGCTAGATATCTACATGTCAAGCTTGAAATTCTTCCACGGCTTGAACTCCCAACTTTCCTCCTAATTCTTGACTATAGGTCATACAATTAAATGGTACGACTGAAAGCCAAGTCCATAAACTTGGCTCTTGGAAAATCTCAGTATTGAATACTTTTGTATTTTAATAGGAAAAAAGAACGAGGAGGGAGCGAAGGCGTACTTGAAAACATGTTTCAGTAGATGCATTGTCATCGAAGTCACAATAATGAAAGGGTCTTCTATGCTTGAAAATTTATCTGAGATTCCTGAGGGTAGGGAATCTTAGTAGGCTTTGCAGAATGGTGGACAAAAAGTGCGTCCACCTGGGTGAGCTTTCTTGCTGACATGTTAGGGAAAACGTGGGAAAGCGTGTCCAACTAAGCATGCTTTCCCTAGCATGTCAGTAAGAAAGTTAAACGCATTTTTTTTCCACCACCCTTTAAAGCCTGCTAAGATGCCCTGAGCCCGGGAATCCCTAGTAAGATTTGAGGCACCTCTTTCAGATATTCAATGAAAATGCCTCTTCTACGATGCATTCTCAACCATAAATTGTTTTTTTTCCTTTTCAATCTCACCCCTCTTTAGTTCCTATAAAAGAGGGGGCTCTCCCTCTATACTCTATCACCCCTAAACCCATCATCTCTCCTGACCATCATCCTTCCACTTTACTATATTTCTCTCTCAGTTTTCTTCTCGCTTCAGTGTTCATATTTTTCGTCAATGATATTTATTCCTATTTGAGGTATTCTTGAGTCATCGGTGATGCGATATCACTGCAAGAAACACACATTCCATATATCATGCCGTGATGGGACCATTACCTCAGAAACCTATCCTGTGGAAGTCAGGTTTCAGGGTGATGGTGCGTTATACGATTACAGGTGGAAGTTTATGTAAAGGTCTTGATCGATGGTCGTTATGAGGTCATGGATCCGAGTATAAGTGGGGAGCTAGTTGAAGGTCATTGTGCAGTCACGGGCTCAAACTTTTTGGATACTCGGAAATGTTGCCTTATAAATACCATACAAAAGTTTGAGGGCATAATCACAGAGAAAAATTGTGGGGCTTTCTGCTATAATACGTGTACTTTTTTTCTCCATTTCCATACAACCGATATCTTTAGCCTTCCTTCTTATCCGAAGGCCAACACCACCATGGATGCAAGAGTACTCCTAGGCGGTGCTCCTTTCAGGGCGACAACGGTTTTCGTTATTAAACAATCCATTAATAACTACAAACATTACTATGTCAACCCGAGTTTGACCTCTACTTTGCCGAAACATCCGCTCTCCTCCTAAGATTCCTCTTGTGTCCACCTCGGTGTTAGCCTTCAGATAAGAATGAAGGGTTAAAGATACAAACTACTTGGAAATAGAGAAAAAAATTACGTTTATTACATTGAAAAGCCTTTCGTTTTTCCCTATGGTTATAGCCCCAGTCTTATGTATGGTATATATAAGGCATTATCTTCGGGTATCCAAAAAGCTTGCACTCGTGACCGCATAACAATTGTCAACTGGCCCCCAATTATAGTCAACCCTGTGATCGCATAATGACTGTTGACTGAGACCTCTACTTAGACTTTGACCTTTGACCATATGAAGCACTGTCACCCCAGAAATCGACTTCCATAAGATGAATTTTTGAGGTAATGATCCTATCCTGGCATGACATATGAAATGTATGTGTTCTGAGATGCGTTATTGCATCCTCGACCCTTCAAAACCTACCTATAAACTTTCACAGTGTCACTCATAAACCCTAAATAATAAAAATCCTAAATACATAAACCCTAAAAACCAACCCTAACCCTAAAAATCCCTAAAAAATTAGTGGCTAGGGAGAGAGTGTGTGAAAGCACGTCCAATGGAGCTTGCTTTCCTACCACCTGTGCAAAAAGCGCGCCCAACTGGACGCGGTTTTACACACTCTCTCAAAAAACAACCTATTTCCCTAAATTTTAAAAAAATTATCCTATATGGCTAATTAACAAACTTTATTGGCATATTTGGCTAATTTAACGTAGAATAAGACTATTTGAAAGTTTATAGAAGAAAGGAAAAAACATGCTTTGAGAGGAGAAAACAAGAAAAAAGCAAGTAGTATTAATTTTATCTTACCACTACACCACAAACAACATTTTATTCCCCTTTTAAAGTAGCACACAAAATTTATAGTCGTACATCATGATTTTTTATGTGGTTTTAAAAAGGCTTAATGATTTATTTAGTCCTTTAATTTTATAAAAAAATAGTTTATTTTTTATTTAAATTTTTATTTCTTTTAATATTTAAATTTGTGTTTTTATAAAATCACTCCAAAATGAATGAAAAAGGTAATATTTATTAATTTTACTGACATGACATCCACATGTATGCCACACCAACAATTAATTAATTTTTTAAAAAAAATCTAAAAACTTAAAAATTATCAAAAATTTTAAAAAATGTAAATTTTATTTAATACTAAAAATTATAATAATATTCTGTAAGTTTTAGAAATTTTAAAAAATTAATTAATTGCATGTTAACAAAGTTAAGAAATGTTTACTTTTTCAACCATTTCAAGGTATTTTAACAAAACAATTGTACTTTAAGTGTTAAAAGAGATGAAAAATTAAATAAATGACTCAATGACTTTCTTTTATAAAGTTAGAAAGCCAAATAAATCATTATGTAAATATGATATTTTTCCTAACTATATTCAAATATGGATAAAATATAGGCTCTTAATAGTTTGATGCCACATGATTTATGGCCAATAATTGTTGTTTAGTTACCAGGAAGGACTAACAATGATATTAAGAACTACTGGAACACCAAGTTTAAGAAGAAACTCGTGGTCATGAATATTACTTCTCCATCCTAAAGAATTACTACCATTCCTATGCTCTCGTCACACTCCATCTATTTCATTTC
The DNA here is from genome assembly GCA_025503065.1 of Gossypium bickii. Taxonomy (NCBI): domain Eukaryota; kingdom Viridiplantae; phylum Streptophyta; class Magnoliopsida; order Malvales; family Malvaceae; genus Gossypium; species Gossypium bickii. The sequence continues at coordinate 91,751,533 of CP106711.1, forward strand.
AATCTATACAAAGATTGTACTACTTATCACACTCCAATTAGATCTTTCACAACTTTTGAACCAATGTCATCGATCCAGTCTACAATTTAGAACATTGAAAACACTACTTCTACTACCAATTATTCTATTATTCACGCTTTATAGACCTTGGTGAATTAGATGTAGAGTTACCGGTGAAAGAAGATTAATTTTCTCATGTTACCAGTGTCACCCACATCAGTTTTGGCAAACAGATCAAGCAAGAAGACGAGTAATTTTTAGGTTTTAGTACCTCTAATGGGTATGGAGATAGTCACAACTTCATGTTGAGCCCTTAAACCAATAATGTAACTTAAAATGTTTAGTAATGAACTGAGAAATCAACAGGATATAATTGAAACAATCCCACCCATTTTAACTAACATGATAGCAAACATATATATATATATATATATATATATATATATATATATATATATATATATATATATATTCACATTTGCTACCTCATAAAGAGTATATGCTTGAACTAACACTAACAAAAAGAGTATATGCTAGAACTAACACTAACACACATATTAATTGCATCAAATTTCATGGTTATAGAGCCCTATTGAACAACAAAAGAACTTGATTAACCATAACCCAATGGCTGATTGCAATTAAGCTAAGAAATGTTGCTCCGGCTGTTTTAGTACCTAAGAAAAGATTAACAAACATGATTTGAATACATCCACTCATTCTCTTAAGTAAAGGAAAAAAAAAAAAACAAAACATATTCAACATGATTTGATGTGATCTAAAAATTCACATCACAAAGATCCAACATGAAAATCAAATTGATTTTACATTTAAACAGAGTGTGAATGAGCACAAATCTTCTGGTTTCTTACTAAGTAAGGCCTAAATTTCTTGTTAGTATAATGAAATACGCAAAGCTATTCTAATATACGTTGTAATAGAGGTATAAAATTGTGTGAATTGCAATTAAAGCCGGAAACATAAACTGGTTATTTAAACATAAATTGCACTACTTACTTCATATATTTAATCAAATAATTGGGCCAACCCTTTGGAGAAATAGAAGGTTAGCCCAAGTATAAAATCAAACCATTTTTAGGTGTCTGTCAAATATCTTATTCCGGATCCTTACTCGGACTCGTTACGTGCAACCTAAACCCTAAATCCCTAATTGTCTCCGTTCCCCCCCACTTCCTTCTGATTTCTAATTTCCCCTGTTTTTCAAATTCGTATACATCTGAGTCCCACCCTCTTTGTAAATTTTCCTCTGGCCGAGGTTTCCAGGTATTTAGATTCTCGTATTTTGCTACTATTAATCTTACTTTACATTTCGTCTTCTTACCCAAACTTTTATTGATCTCCCAGTTTGTGCTTTTTCTTTTTTCCGTTTGTAAATTCTGATTGTTTGCTCTTTTTGCTTCAGATTTTGATAAAAAGCGGAGAAGAAAATGGATGAATATCAAGAGATGGAAAGGTTTGGGATGGAGAACGATTTTGAAGACGCACAATGGATAGACGGCGAATTCTACTACAAAAAGCGCAAAGAAAAACGTACTCAGACAAAAGATGATGTTATTTATGGTGTTTTTGCATCTGATACCGACTCTGAAGACGGTGCTTCTTCTTCATCAAGGAAGAGAAGGAAAGAATTCGGGAAGAGAGCCGACTTGACGAAGCCTGTCAACTTTGTTTCTACAGGTACTGTAATGCCTACCCAAGAAATTGATAATAATTCTAAGGTAGAGAACGATAATAGTGTTCCGGATGATAATGGGAATGATAGCAGGCCTGGATTGGGGTCTGGCGTAGGTTTAGGGTTTGGTGGAAATGATAGCTTGCCCAAAAGTGATGGTAATGTTGTTGCTGATGAGGATGGTGATGGTAGTTTTTTGCCTACTGCCTTTGGGAGGAAGATAAAGGAAGGGGCACAAAGGAGAGAGAAAGAGAGGGAGAAGTTGAAAATAGAGAAGAAAAGCTTAGGAGGCAGAAGGGAGGCTGGAGGTGGTAATGGTGATGTTGGGTCTTTCGAGAAGCATACTAAGGGTATCGGGATGAAGTTGCTTGAGAAAATGGGGTATAAAGGAGGTGGTCTTGGGAAGAATGAGCAAGGAATTGTTGCACCTATTGAGGCAAAGATGAGGCCTAAGAATATGGGGATGGGGTTTAATGATTTTAAGGAGGCTAAGTTGCCAGGGTTGCAGCAGTTGGAAGAGAAGAAAAGTGTGAGTCAGCAGCCTGTTGGGAAAGCAAAGGAGAGGCTTTGGTCGAAGAATGCAAAGGGGAGGAAGAGGGAGGAGTATATTACAGTGGAAGAGTTGTTAGCAAAGAAGCAAGAAGAGGGTGTTGAAATTGTTCAGAAGGTGATTGATATGAGGGGGCCACAAGTTAGAGTATTAACCAACTTGGAGAATCTAGATGCCGAAGAGAAGGCAAGAGAGAATGATGTTCCGATGCCCGAGTTGCAGCATAATTTGAAGTTAATTGTTGACTTGGCAGAGCTTGATATTCAGAAGATTGATAGGGATTTAAGGAATGAAAAAGAGACAGCATTGAGCTTGCAAAAGGAGAAGGAAAAGTTGGAGATTGAGGCTTCACATCAGAAGCAACATTTGGCTAATATGGAGCAAATTGTTAGTGTGCTTGGCCAGATTGAGGAAGAGAACTCATCTGGGAAATTGACCTTGGAGTCCCTTGGAAATAGTTTTAGGGATTTGCAGAAAAATTATGCTGATGATTACAAATTGTGTAACTTGTCCTGCATTGCATGTTCATTAGCTTTGCCTCTGTTTATAAGAATGTTTCAGGGTTGGGATCCTCTTGTGAATCCATCTTACAGGATGGAGGTGATATCAGCATGGAAGGATTTATTGCAAATAGATGGTAGTTATGACATTTGGGAGGATGCAGCAACACCTTATTGTCAGTTGATCTCGGAAGTTGTTTTACCAGCTGTGAGGATATCTGGCATAAACACATGGGAGCCTAGGAACCCTGAACCAATGCTTGGATTTTTGGAATCATGGGAACAGTTACTTCCGTCACCTATTCTTCAGATCATATTGGATACTGTGGTAATGCCAAAATTGTCAAGAGCAGTTGACTCATGGAATCCCCGTAAGGAAACTGTTCCAATCCACGTCTGGGTTCATCCATGGTTGCCAATGTTGGGGCCAAAGTTGGAGGGCTTGTATCAAACAATACGTATGAAGTTGAGTAATGTTCTTGATGCTTGGCACCCAAGTGATCCATCTGCTTATGCTATACTATCACCTTGGAAGACTGTTTTTGATTCAGGGAGTTGGGAACAACTTATGCACCAATATATAGTCCCGAAGTTGCAGATTGCTCTGCAGGAGTTCCAAATAAACCCTGCAGATCAGAAGCTTGATCAGTTTTATTGGGTTATGTCTTGGGCCTCTGCAATTCCCATTCATCTCATGGTTGATTTGATGGAGAAATTTTTCTTTGTAAAGTGGCTGCAGGTTTTGTATCATTGGTTGTGTTCAAAACCCGATTTTGAGGAGATAAAAAATTGGTACATGGGTTGGAAGGGACTTCTGCCACAGGAGCTTTTGGCTAATGAAAGCATCCGCAATCAACTTAACTGTGGTCTTGAGATGATGGTTCAGGCTGCTGACCATGTACCAGTAGTGCAGCCTGGTTTGAGGGAGAATGTTACATATCTTAAGGTGCGTGAGCAGAGGCAGTTTGAGGCTCAGCAGAGAGCAGCCGCACATGCACAACAGCCAGCTGCGGCCCAGATGGATGGTGTTCCTGAGATGAGTTTGAAGGAGGTAGTTGAGGCCTATGCACAGCAGCATGAGTTACTATTCAAGCCCAAGCCTGGAAGGATGCATAATGGTCAACAGATATATGGCTTCGGTAACATAAGTGTAATAGTTGATTCACTTAACCAGAAAATTTTTGCCCAAAAGGATAATGGCTGGTCCCTGGTCTCACTTGATGATTTGTTGAAAATGCACTATAATTCTCTTGCGAGGAGACGTTGAGTTTTAGGTAGTTCACTAGGAAAGATGCTGCAGTGAGAAGTGTTTTTGAGTTTTAAGCTGTCCTTTGAAAGGAGGTTGGTGGTTCTTCTGGTTATAGAGGTCAAATGTATTATGCATGAAATGTTTTGAGAACACAAGAGTTTAGTTCCCCCTTGATTTTTCAATTATAGGAATTGAGAATTTCTTGGAAATGCTCAATTCAGAGCGTTACATGGGTGTCTTCTGATCTTGTAAATATGTTATTCAGCAGTACTGTCAGTAAACATGGTTTTTCTATTTTGAAGGAGGCTTGCCAGGTTCTCTCCTTTTATTATGTATCAATGACCTCAACTCTACCCTGTATGTTGGCTTTTCTGGGCATTAACCACTGGGGATCCATCTGGCATGTCCAGATTCGTAGGAACCAAGTTTGACCACTAGCAATGTAGGCATTACCATTCATCTGGTAAATAATAATGTTTTGCCCGGTTGTAATCTGACATTATTCTCAATCAACTTTGATGTCTAGGGATGGTTTGACATGATGATGGCAATGAAAAAGCTTCTTGAATGTTGAATGTCAAAGATCCATATAAACATATATTTTTATTTTTATCGGCAATTAATGCATAAGGATTGGCATTGTGTTCTTTGACATGTTCATCTTGAAGCTAATATTGTGCAGGTTGAATTGGCTTGCTTTGAATGGTCATCTTAGAATTATTCTGATCCATTTTTAACCACAAACCAGACATGTAAGCACTAAACTTGATATCCGGTGAATAGAATATCAATAGTTTAATACTTGCTGCAATAAAAGCAAGATAAGGTAAAATGAAGCAGACCAATTATACGAATAAGATATGGAGTTACATCCTGGATTTGAGTTTGTCTCCCCTTATAACCGAGGTTTTTTTAGCTAAACCTGGACGACCGGCATTGTTGAAATCGTTGTTGCAGGAAAGTTCCAAGGGGTAGCGGTGGAACTGACAGAAAACTTTGCCACACCGACATGTAAACCCCATCAAGCCAAGCTTCCTGTTGCAGCTTTCACACCTGTTGTTGATTTTTGAAGGACTAGAAATTAAGGTTGCAGAAACAACCGAATCAGAAGGGCCTGGTTCAGCAGCTGAACTAGTAGGATCATTCATTTTGGCCGATTTTGGAGAGCTCTAATTTGTAACACTTGGAGCTTAAATCCTTGGTCTCCACCGAACCATGGGAACCACGGCCGTTTGCACATAAGGGAGTAGTAGTCACCATCTTTCTTCTTCTTTGCTTTCTTGATCTTATCTTGGTTACTGCTAGAAAATTCTGAGAGGACTGAACTTTTTTCAGCTTATTTTTGTTTGCTTGAATGGAGTTGCTATCTTTGAAATGTTAAAAAGAGTGTTGAAAATAGGGGGGAGAGAGAGAGAGAGAGTCTAGAAGGCTTCGAGTCTAGGAACCCCCGTGAAGCTATCGGTGGATTATTGTATAACAGAATTACTATGAAGTTTTGGTAATCGAAATTTTTTGGCCGAAATTTTTCCTGTTTGTTGACCATTAAGCTTTTAAAGTACTTTGTTTATCATAACTACAGAAAAAAAAAAAAACAGATCCAAAAGCGGGTATCTGTGTCCAGAAATAGAATACATAAAAAATTTGCTCCAACTTAGAGATTCTTAATCAGTTTGTTGGACACTTGGACTCTTGTCACAGCAAGTTTAGGATTTTTGGTCCCTTACCCTGAGCTTCTATAGTGACTCTTGACAAGGAAAAGTAATTTGAAGATACAAATTTTCCCTCTGTATATATATATACAGTCATTTTTTATCATGTGTATGTTGAAGTGTTACAAAATCAATGTTTGACTAGCATGGCTTCCATTTTCTTCTTCCTCGCTGCGTGTTTTAGTTTCTCCAGCGCCACAAGTCCGACTTGCCTAACTCTCTCCCTGGATAAACCTATGCTGAAGAATTAACAAAAGAAGAAAAGGTCAAATGGTGTTCGAAATTGAACGAAATTTGCATGAGAAATGAAACCAGAAAGAGACTGTTGAATACCAACGAAGTCAGCATACATGTAAAAGAAAATCTGTATATATGAACAAACATGTCCTTTTTTCTTCTTCTTCTTTGTATTATTATTTTCAACATCAATCACTGTGACATGAGGAATAAATATCTATGATATTTGCTTTGTTAATGACATAGACATCAAGGTGATCTTAAGTATAAAACAACTAAAGCTTTGCACTCAACATAATGTATTATCTTTTACTCTAACCGGTTGTTGATGGTAAAAAAAAAAAAAAAAAAAAAAAAAAAAAAAAAAAAACACTATGCATATGCTCACCGTTTACTGATGTCCTCCCATGTAAGACTTTCCTTATCCAAACCATGATAAAGCCGTATAATCTCCCTTTCTCGTTCTCCGAGCGTTATATTGATTAGTCTGTTCACTTCATCCTGTAAATGTAATGCAACATCGAAATCCACATGCACAACAAAGAAACAGTTAAAAGTCAAGCTTAGCAGTAGCAGATTTTACATATTATTATATCATAAAATCAGTCTCCGATTTCCCTCTTTATCTAAAATAGCAAGCACTATGAGCCTCTCTTCTGACTGTATCTAAAATATTTACCTTGAGTGCCCACTCATCTACTCCATGCCATGGATTGTTTTCTACATGGTTATCTGCAATGTACTGAAAAGATGAAAGGAAAATTGTTAGTAGTCGATAACAGGAAAGAGGAACAAGGGGGATTGAAATTCTATAGAGTTGGTTCATATAAAACATGAACTCACACTATGGTGAGTCTCTCCAGGAAGACCATTCAAAGACGGGAATGCATCCCTGTCAAGGGAGAAGACCTTACTGACTGCCTGCATTTAGTGAAAAGATAGCATGAGCTTGGAAAGTGCAATTGCAATATATAGTTCCTAGAAAGTAAGTTCCGAAAAAATCGTACCTCTGTGGCATTCCTAACTTTCTTCTGAGACATGTTCAGACTCTCAGCAATCCTCTGATAGTATAAAAGAATCAATTACTTAAATGATGGCTCGTTGAGAGAATAAGATACTTGGCTACTTGCATAAAGTAAAGACTGGACATGGAAATTAGACATTTTTATTTATTTTGAAATAAAATGATGCAGTTCAAATCAAGCTAAAAGTAATGGAAGCCACTTACATCAATAGTCGGTGTTATTCCTTTCTCCTCCAGCCTATATTTTGCATTTCGGATTAATCCCAATCTTTCATGCAAATATGTGGGCAATCTTAATGTTCTTGAGTTCTCAACCAGTGCTCTAGAAACACCCTGAGATGAAGTATGAACTATGTTAGATTTTGTACAATCATAATAAGATAAATACAAAGCTACAGGCACCATGCTCTTGCATCAACGATAATATTAATTTAGAAACTTTTATTTGGTTCAGAGCGAGTAATAACGTGCACAATGTTTCTCAACAAAATTAGATGATTATTACCTGACGTATCCACCAGTACACATAAGTTGAAATTTTGTATCCCTTTGAAGAATCAAATTTTTCGATACCACGCAATAGTCCGATCAAACCGCCCTACACATAAAACAACCAAGTTCATAAAAGTCCATAGTTTGATATAGCTAGTGTCAGCATATTGATTTATCATGCGTCTAAGGCAATTGATGTAGTAGATTACCTGAATAAGATCAGACATTTCAGCACCCATGTTATCATATCTTTGAGCTATCGACATAACCAAGCGAACGTTGCTCATTGCCAATTTTTCTCTTGCCAAAGAACATTCAATTGACCTTGACCGTAACTCAGCACGAGAAACTTTCAAGGAAGTTGCAAGCTGTTCATCAGATGGCTCACATCCCAGTCTCTCCTTCAATCTAGATTTCCAGGAAAACAGCAAGAAACAAGTTTCAAGAATTTAGTGGCTTTGAATTAGAATGATTCATCTAATACAACATCATATATCATTACCTTAATATGTGCTCCTCCAAGGAAAGTCCAGCTTTGATTTTCTTTGACAAGCACACAACTTCCGCATGGCTAAGCAAATCTTCACTCACTACACCCTTCACATAACCCTTCAAGCGATTTTGAAGTAGCTCTGGCCCAATCAATGATCTTAGCTGCTTAGCGTTAGGTTGTATCATTGTTTTATTTTGGCTCAGAATCTTCCTCTTAGTATTGAATCTTCGTTGCCGAGCAGACACCCCAGAACATGTAACAGGTACCTTGTTGTGAGTTTTTCGACTTGGTGATTCAGTGAACATCGTCCTCTCAAAAGAAAGCGTCCATTGCTTTTCCAGCATAGACTTCTGAAGCAAAAGAAGAGCCTCTACAGAGTAGTCAAGATCATAGCTTTCTTGTTCTAAGTCATTGGCTCCATGGATCCAAGGCTCTACTGTTGAAATACTGGATGCAGTATCCACATGCTCTTTAAAAGCTTTAATTGACTGCGTCTGCCGATTGGATGATGGAAGATTTTGGCTACAATTAGATGATCTTTTTGCAACTATTAAAGTCTTTGTGGAAGGAGTTTGATAATATGAAGATCCATAATCACTGGCATACGACAGCTTATCTACGGTTTCCGAATAAGAAAAGGAAGAGCTCAAGAGTCTCTTTCCGGTGCTAAGTCCAATCACAGCAGCAGTGGCCATCATACAGATTCTTCTCACTTTGATACAATTACCATCACACAATTTAGCACGCTTGTCAAAATTAAAACAATTCAACCGTTATATCCCGTAGGCGACTAAGCTAAACAAAATTATTCTCCTCTTGTACTCTAAATCTCCTGTATGACACTGCTACAAAGAGGGTAAAAGAAGCTAGGATTATTTATTTCATATGCATAAACTATATGGCAATGAGAAACTAAACTAAAATAAATAGATAAATAAATGAAACAAGTAAAGGAATGAAAAAGGTTGGTTTTTCCCAATCAGTAACACAAGGTTTTATCTAATTCAAGTAAATCCCAGAAAGATGTAGCTCATGATGGTTTGACCAAAATCTTCTTAAAAAAAAAAAACCCATAATTGTATGAGAATCCTACAACCATGTGAACACAACAAATGGTTTGATATTGGAAGTATTTTAAAGCATTAAATGACTGATACTTCAAGATCTGAAACTAGTTATAAATAACAAAGAATCTGGAAATTTGAAACACAAAAACTAATTCATTCTTCTATGCTCAATCTTCCTCTAAAACTTATATTTTTAAGCTTGTAAACCACCTAATCTTAAGAAATATCCACTAACTTGGATGTCTCCACAACAAAGAAAATTAATTTTTAAGCAGAACCCAAGTTATTATTATTATTATTATTAAATTGAATTATGATCACAAAGTTCAGTCATTTATGCAAACACATAGCAAACTTATAGCTGTAAATGGAACAAATTTCTATCTCTTTCACCTAAATTATGTACTTTTCACTTGTTTATGAACAAAAACAACAACCCATATCCATGTAAGAGAAGGGGAGAAAATGAACATGAACATCTTATCAAAACAAACTTGATAGAAAGATCAAGGTCTGTAAAAGGCAATGACCAAAAGCTTACCTTAAAAAGCTACCAGCTACAACAAGAAGGAAATGAAAGAAACAAGAAGAAGAAAGAAAGACGTGCGTTCCAAAGTGTAAAGTAGAACAGTTAGCAAAGGAAGAGGAAAGAGCTTGGAACCGGTATTCCGGAGTTTGTTTTAGAAACTAGAAGCTTTTTTTAGATTTAATAATTTGTATATATATGATTTAATTTATGATAAAATTGAAGAAGAAAGGGTGCCAAATGGACATAAAGGATATAGAGAAGATAGATTCCATTGGCTACACTAGATATTGGGTCCATATTTGAGTGGTGCATAGCTTTCCATTTCGCTTCTCTGTTTTTATCTTTTGGGGATTTTTTTCTCGGTTTAATCTGTTTCATATATTTGAGGATGGGTTGGGTTTGGGCACCACTAACAAACTAACTAATAACAAATGGGAGCAAATATCGACGAATTATGGGCCCACTTTCCACGTCATCCCCCAACAAACAGTGTGCCTCACTCACATTACTTCGTTTTTCTTTTCTTTTATATTTTTATCTAAACTAATATTTAAAACTTTTATTAAGTCAGTATTATCGATTACTCAAATCGATTGAAAAAATTATATAAAAAAAAATTCTATATATAAAACAAGTCATATTATTACAAGGGTATTTTTTTTTCTCTTTTTTTCCCAATGATGAAATTTAAACTTATACGACTAACATCTACAAAATCTTAGCTTTACCCTTTAACAAAAACCTTTATTTTGATTTTTTTATATACTTTAATTTTTTTGTAAAAATGTTTTCACATGCATATATGTTATTATTAGATTCAAATCATATGTTTTATTATTGATTAAATATTATTTTTAAGTACACATCTATGTTTTAAACATGTGGTTGATGAACGCACACATGTATTCTCAATATAAGGTTGATAGAATTACTAGTACTATATTTAAGGGGTTTACTGAGTTATGTCACCCTTCAATCGAGTCCTAACTTAGTTGAGTAAATAACTAAAACATTTATATTTATATAAAATAATAAAAATTATTGTAGGGAAATTTTTATCATTTCAAATCATATGAGTCTAAAATAATGCACTTGATGAGATTTGAACTAAAAATGCAATAATTTTCAATGTCTTTACCAGTTTAAGTAAAACTTTATTTAACCTTTAAATTAATTTTTTTATAAATATATTTGTTATATATTTTTTACACCTAGATTTTGGATGTACCATAATATAATTTTGCATGAAGATGGTACGAGCTTCTTTGTTGCTGTTGTTGCCTACTTGAAAGCCTTACAAAACCTACCTATTAGTCTCATGGGCTTCAAGGCCTACCAACCCAATTTCTTTAGAAAAAAAGAATCTATACATAACTATATATGAACAAAAAAAAATTCTTATGACATTTTGGGAGAACTCTAGGATCTTTGTTTATGTTGTAAACTCAATTCATAGGTTTTTGTTGCCATTAATCTATGGGCATCCTTCGTTACCACAACATGCAAACGTTTGGAAGTCAATTTTCCGATGTGCTTTCCTTATTCCTCAATCGGATGCATGGTTATTATTGAGAAATTTTAATCAGGACTTGTACTTCATAGCCAAAATTACTTTTCAAAATCGGATACTCGAAAGGACTAAACTCAAAACTCACTTTGGTGAATGCAAATTAGTAAAGATCCCTGAAAATGTCCACACTTCACGTGGATAAATATTTATGATGGAAATAAGACGGTTTGAGAATAAATTGACCATGAACTCGTTAATCATGAAGCTCTAGAATAGTTTGAGAACTTCGCTTTCTTAAATCTACCTACCATGCTTTCAGGTCATGGCCCTATGATATTCTTTTTTGAATTTAAAACACCAATTGGCCAATGCCTATACAAATTTGAAATAATGCGAGATACCCACAAGCAATGTAGTCACATTATTCAACAAGCTTGCAATTCTCACAAAACCGGCTCCTTAACATCTGCCTTAATGCAAAAATTAAAGATCATTTAGTCACATCTCTACTTTTGGAACAAAATGATCTTTGTAAACCATAGTACACAATGAGAACAACTCAAAAAAATTATGACAATACCAAGATAACCCAACACTTTGCTTCAATGTCAAAGAGAAAAACAATTTTGAGCAAAACTCTTTAACCTCGAGTAGCAAAAACATATTCATTAGGCGTAGAAAGAAATGACTAATTGGATACTAAACGGAGATCAAAATACAAATTTCTTCTATACAGTAGTTGCCAAGCGTTGATCTACTAACTGTATCCTAGGGCTCTTTAATGAGCAAGAATAATGGATAGATGACTATAAAGCAATACATGGCATGACAATTAGGTATGTTTTTAGTATCTCTTACCATTATTGTCTTTCTTTATCTAATGAACTCCATACCTTTCAGCTGCATTCCAAGCACAGCTTGAAGCCCCTTTTATGGAAGATGAAAACATGACTATTGCATTCCACGTTCACCCATCCAAAGCACTTGGAATAGGTGGGAAGCTTGGCTTTTTCTACCAACAATACTAAATATTTTGGGTCGCCTTACAATTCAAGCATGCCTCAAATTACTTAATTTAGGATTTCTCCTCAAAGAATTCAACAAAAACAATAATAGTTCTCATTCCAAAAGGTTAATAACAACGAAGCCTCAACATATATCGAATTACCAGTCTTTGTAACACCATATACAAGATATGCTCAAAAGTATTGGTTAACCGTTTTAAACCAATCATGATTGAGGTTATTTCTTCGCATCAAAATGCTTTTATCTAGAATCAGAATATCATGGATAACATTCTTCTTATTCATACCATTTGGAGCAGACAACAAGGCAAGGGCATCTTAGCTGCATTCAAAATAGACATGTGTGAAAGCTTATGATTGAGTTAGTTGGACTTCTTGCCAAATATTCTGGCACACATAGGGTTCAATGCTCATTGGTGGCAATTAATACTTCACTGTGAGTATAATATCTTATCAAGTACTTTGAAACGAGTATCCAAAAATAGATTTTTCCCAGCATAAAGGACTACACCAGGGTGACCCGTTATCGATATACCTTTTTCTATTATGTAAAAAATGTTCTATCCTTGATGGTTATTTAGGCTAATCACTCTTCAAAAGTTTCAAGCCTTCGAACAAAGACTGTCCACTATTGAACCATCTTATATTTGTTGATGACTCGTACTTCTTCTTCGATACCACTCTCTGGTTAGCTAGAGGATTGAAAGACATTCTAAAGAAGTAGTGTAAATTCTCGAGGTCACCAATCAACTGTGCCAAATCATAGATCCTTTTCAAAAAATCTGGGAAACCTAATCACAAGAAGTGGATTATTGATATCCTCTAAGTTTATTGTATTGATTGGATTGAAAATATCTCGGGTGTTAGCTTGATCATATTAATCAACTAAAACTATTTTTGTTGTGTGATGACCATTCATGCAGTGTGCACACTTGGCGAACTCTTTAAGAGTGGCGAACTCATAGTACAAGACGGGCACATATGGAGGACTAAACTTGGTGAACTCTATAATATTGGGGGACTTACAAGAAGTGGCAAGCTCATTACTTTGGCAAGCTAAGAATATGAACTAGATTTGAAGAGCTTGCGTACAAGTTATGATTTGAACTAGATTTGAAGAGCTTGCGTACAAGTTATGATTATGTTTTCTTTTTTTAAAAGTTTTAAAATTTATTATCATAATATATTTGTTATTTCTTAGCATATAATCTTTGTTATTTCCTTATGTAGTTAGGAGTTTTTCTTGTTATAAATACTCATGTTTCATTGTTTAATAAAGGTGAGAGTGCAATATATAAAAATTTTAGTAGACAACTTTGTTGCTAAAACTTTTGTTTCTTCTCTCAATTCTTTCTTTCTTAGTATCGTAATTCCAATAATTGGTATCAGAGCTACCTTCCTAAAGGCCATTGTTGTCCTTTCTATGTTATACAAGGCCTCATCGAGCTTTTCTCCACATTCACCAGTTGTTTACAATGGTGAAAACTATCATATTTGGATTGTAAAGAAGAAGACCTACCTGCAAGCTTATGACTTGTGAGAGGTTGTGAATTCAGACGTCGAGCTCGCACCATTGAGGGACAATACTATAATTGCTCAAATCAAGCACCACAGTGATGAACGAGCTAAAAGATATAAGGCGATATCCTGTATACAGAATAGTGTCTCAGATGTTATATTCACGCGTATTATGGCCAGCAAGACCCCAAGAAAAGCTTGGGATAAGCTAAAGAAGGAGTTTCAAGGTTCGTAGAAGACCAAACAATAGTAACTCATTAATCTCAAAAGAGATTTTGAGAATTTGAAAATGAATGAGGCTAAAACAGTGAAACGGTATGCAGACAGAATCATAGTGGTAGTTAATAGCATCAAGTTATTTGGGGAATAGTTCGCAAATAACAAGGTCATTGAGAAGGTCATAACAACAATTTCTAAGAGGTATGAATCTAAAATTTCCTCACTTTAAGACTCAAGGGACCTATCGGCGATCTCTCTTCCAGAATTGATAAATGGGCTATTTGCTTAAGAGTAAAGAAAAGCATCAATTCTAAAGGAGCATGCAGAAGAGGTATTGCGAGCTCTGAGCATTGATAGTGCAAACCCCAAAAAATACAAGGGTAAAAAAGCTTTGATAGAGAAGACGTGAGGGGGAAGCAAGATGGTAGAAAGAAGAAATATTCACCATTTTTGCACTATAGGAAAAGCACTCACCTTGAAAAATATTGTTGGTTTAGACCATATATAAAATGTGGATCATGCAAGCAGTTGGGTCACATGGAGAAAGTATGCAAGAACAAAGGACAAACCCCTCAACATCATGTGCAAGCTCAGAAATTCAAGGGAGTTCTTATACATGAGGAGCAGGTATTCGCAGCAACATGCTCTACATAAAAAAATAGAGTCACTAAAGCTTAGTTGATCGGTAGTGGATGCACTAACCATATGACCTCAAATGAAAGCATCTTTAGGAAGGTTGACAGAAGCTGCAATATTATGGTGAGGATTGGTAATGACAAACTCCTAGAAGCTAAGGCCAAGGGCGAACTAGTGATCAATTCACCATCAAGTACTAAAGTAATCTCAAATGTCCTTTTAGTACCTACGATAGATCAAAATCTCCTTAGCATTGGTCAACTTTTAAGAAAAATTACAATATTGTCTTTAATAACTATGGTTGCATTATATTTGAATTATTAGGGATAGGAAGTTATAATAGTCTTAATGAAAAATAGAAGCTTTGTATTAAATCGAAATTTGGCAAACCCTAAAGCCTATTCTAGTTCTGTAAATGTCGCGAACCTTTGGCACAAAAGACTGGGACATGCGAACTATAAGTACCTTAGTTGAATGTGCGAGGCAGGTTTGGTCAAAGAAACAATCAACATTGAGGAGCATAGAGGCATCTACAAGGTATGCCAACTTGGGAAACAGGCGAGGTTACCGTTCCCAACGAACAAGGCTTGGCGAGCCCATGAAAGGTTACAGTTGATTAACTTTGATGTGTGCAGACCCATGAAAATACCCTCATTGAATATGTGTAGATATTTTTTTTTCTTGTTCATCAATGCCTGTACCAGGTATTGCTGGGTTTATTTTTTGAAACAAAAATTTGATGTAGCTGAAGTGTTTTGGAAGTCTAAAGTACAAGTTGAAAACCAAACCAATTGCAAGTTGAACAAGGTTAGGTCTGATAATGAAACTGAGTACACCTCGGATAAATTCCAAAACTATTGTGAAGTAGCTGGGATCTATCACCAACTCACCGACATTTACACACCATAGCAGAATAGAGTGTATGAGAGGAAGAATAGAATAGTAATGGACATGGTGAGTGTCTTCTATTTGAAAGCAAGTTACCAAAGGAGTTTTGGGCTAATGCAGAGAACACATGAGTTTATTTGCTAAACAGACTACCAACCAAGGCTGTAGAATGAAAGACTCCGTTTGAAGCATGGTTTGGAAATAAACCCTCTATTTCTCACTTAAAATTTTCTAGATGTGTTTGTTTTGCTCATATGCCATAAGTGAAATGGAGCAAGTTAGAAAATAGGTCGCAACCAAGTATCTTCCTTGGGAATAGCAACAATAGGAAGGGTTATAGAATTTATGATCCTTCCTCCAAGAAACTTTTAGTGAGTAAGGATGTTGTATTCGACAAAGGTAGAACTTGTGACTAGGATGCTACTAAAGCTAAGCAAAGGATGCGCAAACTGGGTTCACAAAATCATGATGATAGTGACGAGCTAGAGTCATAGTCTGGTGATGAGCTAATTGCATCCAAGTTCAACGAAACTCCAGTAAGGGGCACGTGATCCATTGATGATATTTATCAATGAGTTGACATACCACTACTTGAACTTGCGAGCTTTGAAGAAGCGAAACTATAAAAGGCTGGAAAAAAGCCATACAAGAAGAGATGAGCACGATTCATAAAAACCAAACTTGGGAGCTTGTTGATAAACCATCGCACAAAAAGGTCATTGGTGTCAAGTGGGTATTCAAAACCAAACTAAATGGTGATGGTTCGCTTATCAAGCTGAAGGCGAGGTTGGTTGTCAAATGCTTCAATCAACAATATGAAATTGATTACTAGGAGACTTTTGCACCAGTAGCAAGGATGAACATGATCAGACTATTGTAACAACCCGTTTTTAATGTCTATAGCATGGTAGTATGATTGTGTGAAAATTTCATTAAGAAATTTTATTATTTGAATGCTCAATTTGATAAAAAGGGCTAAATAGCGTAAAGTGTAAAACTTGAGTTCTATTAGTTAAAGGTGTCTAATAGCTATAAAACCTTAAAGTGGAGGTCGTTATGTGGTAATTAGACCATTTATGTTGATATTGGATGTACATGTCTTGGTATAAGTGAAAATTTGAATGTTTTTAAAGGTTAATTTTAGTTTTTAGTAAATAAAGGTTAAATAAATAAAACAAAATAATTTCATATTTTCCTATCATCTTTCTCAACCAAAATTAGCATGAGAAGAAGACATTTTTAGGGTTCTTCATTCGGTCATCTTCAATTCTTGCAATTAGATTCGATTTTTGTCCTGTTTTTAATGATTTCTATGTTTTTTATATCGTTGCAGCTTAATCTAGCTAGCTCAGGGACTAAACTGTAAACTTTTTAAAGGTTCAGATTTTTTTAATTGATGAATACATGTGTATTTTGATGTTTGATGATAGAAAATATATGCTTGTTGTTAGATAAACAACATTTGTAAAGTGATTTTTGATAAAATTTCCAATTAGGGATTAAATTGTGAAATGTGTAAATTTTGTTGTTAAATTGTGAAATAAATGAAAAATATGGACTGCTATGGGTCTATATGAAATTCAGCTAGCATGGGTAAGGACCTAATTGCATGAATTTATGTTTTCATAAGATAAGGACTAAATTGTAAAAATGTTGAAATATTAGGGGAAAAAGGAAAAGTTTCTATAATGTGCATTTTTGGGATAAATTGAATAGATTGATGATTAAATAAGTTGAATTTGATATTATATAGATCAAGAAAAGAAAAATTCAGATTTAGATCGGGGAAAAAATAAGGTTTTGGACTAGTCGATCAGTTTCGTCATTTTTGCATTCGAGGTAAGTTCCTATGTAATAAGCATTGTTGTAATTGCATTTTAAATGCTTTAATATTGCAGAAATTTTGAATATGACCTTGCGGATATATTCGACGACGATTCAACAAATGTGAAATCCCGGTTGAACCTTAGGAATAGATTAGGATACAAATGACATGTCATTAGGGGTTATATGATTTGGGTGCTGGTCTGTACGTCCTATCGGTGGCTAAGTTATCCGGCATGTGTTGCGGATTCTCGTCAGCTTGTGTGAGCAGCATCGTGTAGCTTTGCCATGACCGTCAACTTGTGTAAGCAGACCCATTGATAGCTCGAGAGTGAGTATTGTTTGTGATATGAGATTGAGATAGCTTCGACTGTGTATGTGGCACTTAGGGTGCGAGATTCCTGAGTATCCGATAATATTCCAAATGGTTCAACGGGTATATCAAGGATGTGGATGAGTATGATATTGATACGAGCTTGTACAGGTATGTACGTGAACTATACAATCATCAAGTCGAAGAAGTTGATGAAAATGGTGTTTAGTATTTGGATTGATTATATATGTTAAGTTATGCTTCAAATTTGAATTGCATTATATGATGTTTATGTTATTGAATTGTGGGCTGGTAAATTTTACTTATTTTAGCATACGAGCTTATTAAGCTTTATAGCTTACTCTATTTTTTCGTGTTTTATAGTGAATATCGAAGCTAGCTCAGATTTGGGAGTCGCTAGAGATCTCATCACACTATCAAGTTATTACTTTGGTACTTTTGAGCTTTTGTTTTGGTTATATGGCATGTATAGGAGTTACAGTCATTTTGGTATATAGTTTGGTAATGAATTTAACCATTTGAGTTGGCTTGTAAATGTTAAGTGTTTCTTTTTGTGTATAGCCATGAAAGTTGGCTTATTTTGGTATATTTGGTGATGTATAGATTTGTGCAAATGGCCATTTGTTGTGGGGTTGATAATTGCCATTTATATTCTTGTTATGAATTGGCATTATGGATGTCAAATGGTTTAAATTGGAAGTTGATATACATATGGTTTTATGGCAAGATAATGTATGTATGAAGTTAATCATTTAGGTAGAATTGTGAATGTGATTGGCATGTTTTGCATAGCAAATTTATGATGTTATGAGCGTTATAGTTTTTGGTATGGAAATAGCATGAATTAGACTTGATTGAGATTGGTTGGAATGCCTATTTATGCCATTTTATTTTCCATTTGGTTTGTGTGGGTGATTGAAAGTTTGGGTGAGAAAAAAATGGCTTGGCAAATAGCCTATTTTTGTCCACACGGGTAGAGACACGGGTTTGTGTTTTGGCCATGTGTCCCCTGGTGTTTAATTAGAAATCAAGTTAGTATGCTCCACACGGCCCAACACATGGGCGTGTGACTTGGCCGTGTGGCATAAATTAGTATACACTACAGGTTTGGCATGACCTAGCCACGGCCTGGCATACGGGCATGTGAGGCCATTTTGAAAGGACACACGGGTTGGTCACACGGGCGTGTGGTTGGCTGTGTGACCCAAATCAGGGAGTTACACGGGGTAGGACACAGACTAGGACACGACCATGTGATCCCATTTCGAATGTCCACATGGCCTGTAACACGGGCGTGTCACACGACCGAGCCACACGGGCATATGTCCCCTGTATTTTGTTAAATTTTCTAAGTTTTCTAAAAATTTCCTGAGATATCGATTTAGTCCCAAACCACTTCTAAAGTATGTTTTGGGCCTCGTAGGCTCGTATTAGGGACTTGATGAATGATTATGGATGACTTGTATTGATATTGATAATTGTATGTTAAATTGTGTTTTAAGTTCAGTAATGCTCCGTAACCCTATTCCGACAATAAATACGGGTTAGGGGTGTTACAACTATTATTGGCCTTGGCAGCATAAATGGGTTGGAAAATTCATCAGCTAGATGTCAAATCAACCTTCCTGAATCATTTCATCAGCTAGATCTTAGATCGGCCTTCCTAAACCAACTTCCTGGTTTTGCTGTTAGAGAAAAAGAAAAGAAGGTGTGTATGCTTAAGAAAGCCCTATAAGGCTTGAAACAGGCTCAACGAGCTTGGAATGAGAGGATAGATGAGCACTTCGTGAGTTTGGGATTTGAAAAGAGCCCTAGCAAGCAGACTTTGTATGTAAAGAAAACTAGCGAAGTGACTTCGCTGATTATCTCATTATATTTTGACAAATGGCTTGTGATTGGGACCAGAAATGACTTAGTAAAGGATTTTAAGCTACAAATGGAGAAGATATTTGAAATGTCAGACCTTAGGGAAATGAGCTATTTCCTTGGAATGAAAGTGCAACAAGTTCAGGGAGGAATTTTCATAAGTCAACAGAGCTTCCCATTGAAGATTTTAAAGAGGTTTTGCATGGAGAAGTGTAAACCAATCAACACACCTATTGCACTTAGAGAAAAACTCAACAATAGTGGAAAATTTCAAAAGGTCGATGAGAAGAACTATCAAAGTCTTGTTGGTTGCTTGTTGTACTTAACAACAACATAACTTGATATTATGTTCGTAGTTGGCTTGTTGTCAAAATTTATGCATTGCTGCGATACTTCTCTTTTCAAAGCTGCGAAAAGGGTGCTGATATACATCAAAGGAACAACTGATTTTGGTTTTTGGTTTACAATGGAAAAAATTGCAATGGCAGACTCATTGAAGCTTGTAGGGTACACTGACAGTGATTGGGTTAGATTAGTGGATGATATGCAAAGTACCTCTGGATATTTCTTTTCACTTAGATATGGGGTACTCTTTTGGAGTTCGAAGAAGCAATCGATAATTTCGTAATCCACAGCTGAAGCAAAGTATGTAGCTACAACAGCAACTCTCAACCAAGAAATTTGGTTGAGAAAACTTTTGTTTGACTTAAATATTATGTAGGTTGAAGCAACCCAAATTTTTTGCGACAACCAATTTGCCATAGCAATTGCGAAGAACCCAGTCTTTCATGGAAAGGCGAAGCATTTCAAGATCAAGTATTATTTTGTGAGAGAAGTCAAACAGAGCAAAGAAGTGACTCTGATTTATTACAATACTAAAACTCAACTTGTAGACATTCTAACCAAAACACTTGGAAAGACAAAGTTTGAATAGTTGAGAAATAAAATTAGCGTTCGCAACATGAAGGCCAAGGAGGAGATTTGTGAGATAACCATTCATGTAGAATGCACACTTGGCAAAATCTCCAAGAACGGTGAACTCTTCGAGAGTGGCAAACTTACAGCACAAGGTGGACACATATGGAGGACTGAACTTGGCAAACTCTCCCATATTGACGAATCATCCACTATTGGCAAACTCTATAATACTAGTGGACTTACAGAAAATGGCGAGCTCATTACTTTGGTGAACTAAGAACATTAACTAGATTGTAAGAGCTTGCGTGCAATTTATGAATATGTTTTCCATTTTTAGAATATTTAGAATTTATTAGCATAATATATTTGTTATTTATTATCATAAAATCTTTCTTAGTTCATTTTGTAGTTAGGAGCTTTTCTTGTTATAAATACCATTGTTTCATTATTTAATAATGGTGAGAGTGCAATATTGTAATATCCCGGGTTAGGGGGTTATTTTGTTGTGCTTTGTCTTGCATGTGTTCAGTGTGTTATGTTGCTGTTTGTGTAGTTTCGGGGCTTAATTGTGGGCTAGGAGTGTGCCTGAGTAAGTGGGAAAATTTTGGTTTTTGGGTGTTAAGTGAAGGAAGCTGAGGAAGCTGGGGTTTAAGAATTTTAATTGTTGTTTTGTTGCACAAAAAGTGAGTTGGCAAGGTGGCAAGCATGCGTTACTTGGGGAGCTAGGTGTGGTGTCATTTACATGGGGTGGAGGTCCAGAGTTCAAGCTGCAAAGTCCCCATTTTGGTTTCCATTTTGGACGGCATGGAGGAAGAGTTAGAGAGCAATTCGAATTCTACCATGGACTTGGTCAAACCGTTCAAATGTAGGGTGGAGAGCAAATAGTGGAGGAGGACTTGTTCAACTCATTTGAAATGAGTGGCTTGAAGGTTTTGGTGGTAGTGGCTGAATGTTGGGGAGTTGGGGGAGAGGGTGGCCGGTGTTGGTAAGTGAGTAGGAAGGGTATGCCGAAATTCTTTTGGCATTTTGGGTGTTTTCGGTCAAAGGTTAGTGAGCAAATTTCTTCTTTTTGTCAATAGCCTAAGCCGAAATTTCAAGAGAGAATTCCTTCATTTTTTTTTCCTTCTCTTGTCATAGTTAGCTGAAAATTCTAAAGAGCTTTACCTCATTTTTTTTCTTTTTTTTTTGGAACCGAAAGTCCAAGTAGCCTTATTGCCGAATTTGGCTTTGTTTTTCTCTTAATATCCTTTGATAAGCCGAACCTAGCATCCCACCTCCATTTCTTTTCTCTTTTGAAACCTTGTAAGCCGAAACTCCATCTCTCCAAAACACTTTTTCCATTTCTTCTCTTGCTAGCCGAAACTCAATTCTCTAAAAACACATCTTCATTTTCTTTCATTGACAAGCCGAAAGTACCCTCCCTTATCCATCTTTTATTTCCCTTCTTTTCTAAACTCTATTGCCGATTTCTCCATTTTTCTTCTCACCTTTATTTTATTTCTTTTTCGTTCAAAGCCGATCTTAGGGGTGTTAAACACCTTGGCCGAATCTCCCTTCTCTCCTAGTGTGTTGTTGGCCGAATATTGTTGGTGTTGGGGTTCTTGTTCCAATCGATTGGAGTTAGGTAAGTGCTAGGCCGAATAGCCATTCTTCCCCTCTTGTGTTGTATCATTTTGGGTTGGATGAGAATCGA
The DNA here is from genome assembly GCA_025503065.1 of Gossypium bickii. Classification (NCBI taxonomy): domain Eukaryota; kingdom Viridiplantae; phylum Streptophyta; class Magnoliopsida; order Malvales; family Malvaceae; genus Gossypium; species Gossypium bickii. The sequence goes on from CP106711.1 coordinate 91,773,507, forward strand.
TGTTGGCTTCGGTTGGAAGAAGTTAATCTTGTGTTAATCATTTCGTTATAGGGCCTTTGGATTTTGGAAGCAAGCAAGAGGAGTCTCCTGTTTCTGTTAATTGATTGGTAAGTAGTGGTAAGGGTTGGTATTATTATTAGTCTATTCTTTTAGATTTCAATAAGTCAAGTCTTCAAGTGGATTAACTGTTCTCTTTTTAGGGGTTGGCCGATTATCAGAAGAATCACTGCTTGGTTCAAGATTTGGTAGGAAACCAAATCAAGTATAAGGTAAAGAGTTTAATATTGACCCTTTGGTTTAGGATCTTTGGCCGAATGGTATAGATGCCTAATCCCTTGTTTGGCCGATTCTAGGAGCAGGATAATCAAGGGGACTTAGATCGATTCTTTGGGTTTTAAAGACTGCGTTTTAACAGGTGTGTAAACTAACACACTGATACTTAGTAATGTTATTATTAAACCTGTTTGCCTGTTAAAAATCATAACAGTATGTTGGATAATTGGATACCCAAATGGGGTAGGTGTACGGATCCGGGTAAGTCTATTTTATTACAAGTTCTATTATGGATATCTTGGATATTATGATCTATGCTATATATATATGTGCTATGAGATGCAATGTTGGGCATGTTTGCATGAGTTACATGATTTGCATATTGTGCATGAGTCAGTATAACATGTATGGGATTGATGAGAGGAGGGGGATATGATATCCGTGTCTTTGGGACACTGTGTCTTTGGGACACAGAGGTTTGGCACCTCCAGGTGGTTTGGTACCACAGTGATGATATATTGTGACTTTGGGTCACCAGAGGTTTGGCACCTCGGCGGCCTCGCCCCGTGGCTTAGCACCACGGTGGGTTGGCCCCACAGTTGATTATACGGGATTGACGCCAGTGATTTGGTATCACACGATGGGTTGGCCCCATCATCGGAATTGTGACTGCGGTCACCAGTGGTTTGGTACCACATTGTGTCTTTGGGACACCAGAGGTTTGGCACCTCATTGCGACTCGTCCCTGTGGTTTGACACCACCGTGGGTTGGCCCCATTTGAGAGATACGGGATTGTCGCTAGTGATTTGGTATCACGAGATGGGTTGGCCCCATCATTGGATTATTCGTGACTTTGGGTCACCAGTGGTTTGGCACCACAATATGGATATCGTGACTTTGGGTCACCAGTGGTTTGGCACCACCAGTGGTTTGGTACCACACGGGGTAGAAAAGGAGATACGGATGGTTAGGATCGGGTTGCATTAATTATGTTGCTATGTATGATGTGTGTTAGCATGTTGTTTTATCGGGAGCGGGATTTATGCACTGAGTCATTCGACTCACCCTCTCCTTTGACATTTCAGGTGACACTTAGATGCGGACATGGAGCCGGGATGGACTCGGGGTGCTCATGCCATACTTAATAAAAGTTTTGCTCAGACTATTCAATTTGGGTACTTTAGCTTATCTACTTTATTTGGGTTTTAATTTGGATTTGTAAAAGGCCTTTGATTTATGTTTTATGATGTTTATGTTTTAATTAGATTTTCATATGCCTTAACAAAATAATTTGGTATGAGTTTTACTAAAATTTGGAAAAATAATGATTTCAAAATTATAACGCAATGTGTTTTAAACTATACCATCGGGTATCACCCTATGGTTTGATATAAAGTAAACTCAAATGATTTCCAAATCAAACTCGATTTTCTATTAAGTTCAAAGATGCTTTAAGTAATACTAAGAAACTATTGAATTCCTAATGGAATGAACTCGTTTTAAGTACACATTTTGGTTAAGTTTTCAAGACTTCCGGGTTTCAAATACACCATTTGATTTCAAACAAGTCTACTCAAATTTTCTTCAAATACCTTATGTTTTCACCCAGCTTTTAAGTGAAAAAAATCTAACCTCCCAAATACGTTTTCCCCGTAACATACCAGATTCGGACGTGGTGTCTTGTCCGGGTTTGGGGTGTTACAAATATATAAAAAATTTAGCAGAAAACTTTGTTGCTAAAACTTTTGTTTCTTCTCTGTAATTCTTTTTTAGTGTCATAATTCCTATAGTTTTTCTAGACACCTGGAACACATACAATAAAAACTTGCCAACTATAAATCTAAACTATTATCACTTAGTGGTAAGCTAGTTTTAATACAATCCAGATTGGCAACAACACTAATATATTCTCTATATTGCACTAAGGCACCTAACTCAACATTGGCAAAATCCTTGGTCGGATCAGGACACTAGTCGCAGAAAACTCCACATAAGTATCTAAAATCAATTGTGTTGGCTTAAGAAGAAATGTGGGTTGAGTATGCATCAAGTTGACATGATGAATGATGCACTACTCAAACAAGCATAACAAATACTCGCAAGACCTCATTCACTATCTCACTATGTATTACTAGCTAAAATTATTCTACTAAAAATTTACTAGAAGTACAAGCACAAACATCTGATTCTTAGACATGGAAAAGCATCCTCAAAGGATAAGTTAATGTTAGTGGAAATTTTTTAGAAGTACAGGGATTGAATCACATAAAAACCAGAACTAGTGAAAATTGAATTGGAATTTGAACAAGTCCTTAGGTAGCAAATAAACCAAGGGTCTAAATACAATTAGACAATGCTATGTTAATGTTAGTGGCAATGGATAATCTAATAAATGCTTTTCCACTATGCTAACATCATTGAATCTAGAACACTAGGTTTTGGCTTATTAGTTTAATTTATATATTAATTACATTTATATATGTATAAACGAGAGCAAGTGGGAAAGAGAATTCATTTTTTACCATCTTCTTCCCCGTCATTTGCTTAAGGGAGAATGGAGAATTTCTAAGTGATTTCCACCCTCTTGTTGTGAGCAATTTTAGTAGGTAAGAAAGCTATTTTTTTCTTAAATTTTGTTGAATTTTAATTAATGATCATTAATAAGTTCAACTTAGAGTTGTTCATGGGCCGAGTCACCCGAAAATGAAAGGATTTGGGTAAAAATATAGGCCCAAAAAGGGGTTGGGGATAAAGTTTTTGGCTCGGGCCTAGCTCAAATTTGTAATAAAAAAACCTGCTATTTTCCCACTTTTTGTCATTGTTTTGCTACCATTTCACTATTATGTTTCTACTATTTTGTTGTTAATGTTTTGATATTGTATAACACTTGTTTTGTTGTTAATTTTGCTACTATTTTAGAGGCATTTGCTTGTTAAGTTGTACTTATCTTAGTGTTATTTAAGTACAAAAACTTTTTAAGTTTATTTTCAATTTTTTGGGAAACATTTATTTTAATATTTTTAGTGTATTTGGTGTATTATATTTTTAAAATTTTTTACATAAAAATAAAGTTAAAAAAATTTAATATGGTCGAGTCAGATCGGGTCCGAGTTTTAGCATTTTTAACTGGGTTGAGCTTGGGTAAAAATTTAGACCTATTTTTTGGGTAGGGCTGAGCCCTGGCCTATCAATCAAGCCTAAAATTTTGTTAGGGCCCAGCCCATGGACAACTCTAGTTGAACCCATTTGTTAGATTGAGGAATTGTTGAAACTTTTGTGTTGATATAATTGTTTAAGATAAAGAAAATTAGATAGAAAAATTGATAATGGATATTAGATGTTCTAAGCTTAGCTGTTATATGTTAGAAATTGAAGTGGGTGAAGTTAGAATAAAGTTTAATTAAGCTTAAACTTTAATGGTCATGTTTAGATTATTGAGGATCAAATTGTAAAGAAAGAAAGATGTTGGAAACTAATGCTATGGATTGAAAGTTTGAGGTCCCTAGAGAATAAATGTAAATTCAGATTTTGATTCGATCGGGTAAATAATGAGACATAAGTATTTCACATATAAAGATTAAAAATTGACTTATTTGTAAAGTATGCAATTATACTTGGTTTTGGATTATTTTTTAATCGGTTGTGAAACTAATATTATTTCATAAATGAATTATCGAACATGGTTAAAGATGGAGCTAAAACGTTGAGGGACAAAGGTAAATATGGGCAACGGGCAACATATTCGATTTGTGCTAATATAATTTATTTTCCTTACATAAGCTTGTTAAGTAATTAGGAGAAACTATAATATTTATAATAATTGAAAGTATAAATTATACTCTAACCATTGGTGGTTTAAATATGGTATATATTAGCTATGATATATGATTAAGTTATAATGGTTCACGTGGCATATATATGACATGAGTTTTATGATTGTAAAATATGATATGTTATTTTGATATGATGATTTGAGATTGGCTTAATATTGTGAAATAGGTTATTATAATTTGATGATTTCAACATGTTTAATGTTGCATCATAAAATTACTTATCGAGTTATTATGATGAGAAACATGAATATCTCTATAACTTAATTATTTGAATATAATATTATAACATAATGAAATGATATAGTATTTAGTAAAAGTTATAATGTTTTATGATTGGATAGCATCCTATTAAACACTGTCAGTTATAGTTGGCATGCCAATTAGGGTCTAAAGTATGTGTAAAGAGTTATGGAGGTTTGACGAAGATTTTTGCCTTCGAGCCTTGCTCTTTTGAGCCATTGGTATGTTAGATGGATACGCTCTTATGAGCCACTGTTTTGTTGGAAGGATATGATTTGATGCTTACGGTCCTTATTCTTTAGAGACACTGGTGTATTGGATGGATATGCTCCTATGAGTCATTGGTGTGTTGGATGGGTCTTGTATACATGACCTTCGAGTCTGTATTCGGTTATTAGGGATTAATATTTTTATTGAAAATGGTTTTAAATGATTTTATTGATGAGATATCTATATTTATACTATGATAATTCAAAAATGTGATTTTTGAATGAATAATGGGAGTGATGATAATAAGTTTTGGATATGAATTGGTATTATGCTTGTATGTGATATGCCTAATGTTTAACCTATCTAAACATTTATGTATATATATAGTATTAACAAGTTTGTTTACTTATTGCTTTATGTTTTTATTTCAAATTATGTTAGCACCACTAAGTAATCAATACTCAAACTATGGTTATGTTTGTTTCCTTGTGCACGTCTTGGGCAGGTTTTTACTATATCAAAACTATAAGTATCCAAGGTCAATAGCTCAGCTAAACTCAAATCAAATGTGTACTCTTTTTGCATATACATTTATAATTAATGGCATGTACCTAGGTCGAGTCTTATAGTTGGACATATGTTTGGTTTGTTTTGGAAATTTTTGGACCTATAATGTTTTATGAGATTAATTTCAATGTTAGATTAGTTGAATATTATGTATGATCATATGTGTTTATTCATGAAATTTACTCTTCTATGTGGTGAAGCATTGAATACTATGTTTGTGAGGTGTTTGGATATGTTTTCAAGTGAAATTGTTGTATTTGAGTTTGGTGTAAAGTTTAGGTAAGTTAGACAAGTTTTGGTTAAGATTTTAATGCAATTGAAATGTTTAATTTAAGACATTTTACCTTGGAGTCTTGACACAGTAAGAACATGTCTCGAGACCTCAAGAATAATTTTTACCATTGGTATATTTTAGTGGATTGGGTGTCGATCCTAACCAAGCCAGTCTCAAGAAAAAATGGATTAAGTCTTGAGACAATATGACTATTGTCTCAAGACATGGATGCATCAAAGCTAAAATAAATTTTTCCTATTCCAAGACTCGAGACATCCAAACATCGGAGCTAAATGAAGAGAACAGGAAAAGTGTGTCTTGAGACCAATCTCGAGACATGAATAGCTTAGTATTGATACTTGTACCCCAATGTCTTCAGACATATCATCATTGAAGCAAAAACGTAATAGGTCGTTTTTCAGTGGTGTGGGAAATAGTGATTTCGGGACCACAATTTCGACGAGAGAGTTTGTAGATATTTTTAATTAATATTTATGAGTTATATATAGTATAATAGTAAATCGTGATTTAATAGATTTTATTAATTGGTCAGTTGGTCAATGTACAAGTGCCGCACACCGAAAGTTAAGTGATTTTGAAAAATGAGATATCGGGACCTCGTTTTGATAAAACGAGCTCAAAAATATTATTATTGAATATTTGCAGAGTTATTATATAGGTGAATTGAAGTTTGGTCTGGTACTTCTGATGAATTGTTAGTTAATTAAGAAAAAAGGACTAAATCATAATAGACGAAAAAGTTCAATACTATTGATTTTATTAGCTAAAATGTATGATTAAAATGGGTTTAAGGATTTACAAGGTAAATATACCCTTTTTAAATGTTGGTGGACGATTTATGGAATTATTTTAGGTAAAATAAAATATATGTTAAGTAATTAAATATTAAACATTAGTTAAAAACATAAAAAAAAAAGATAACATCTTCTTCAATGTTTCTTTTGTTCCACCGAAATCACCATTGTTTGAGAACCAAAGATTCAGCCGAGCTCAATACTATTGTATGGTAAGTATTTTCTAAATCATTTTTTTAGTAATTTTTATGTTTTTGAAATCATTGCAACTAAGTCCAGCTGACTCGTATTTCTATTTTTAAAATTGTTAAAATCACCATTGATGATTTTAGGATTTTCTTGATATTAAATGGAAGCTTGGAAATGTTTGATTCCGTATTTGATTAAATAACTGATGAATGATTATCATTTAATGAAATTGGAAATGATATAGCATGATTTTTTTCTGTTTTGTGTGATAGCATCTCGTAACCCTAATCCAGTGGCGGAGATGGGTGAGGAGTGTTACAAAAATACTAATCGAAGGGATATCTATCTCGAGAAGTAGTCTTTTTGTCTTGAGACATGCTATTGGATTTTGAATATTGAGTTTAAATTTGAATCCTAACATCAAATTCAACCTCGCATAATCCTATGACTTGTTAATTAAGAATCTTTAGCATTATTAATGTATGTATATATTTATGATTGATGGTTGAATTGATATAAGTGTTAATTACGTATTAACTTTAGTGGAAATGTATTGAGTAAGTCTGAATTGCTTCAATAACGTAATATGACATCACACATTTGGATCCAACGATCGAATTGAGTGTAGAGTGTTACATCTTTTGTATGTTTTTCTTTAATGGTTTTTGCATGAAAAGCAAAATGTATAAGCAAATATTGGCTCACTAATTACCTAATCTTTAACAATGATCAAGTTGCATCATGTGGTCAGGTCATGATGCGAGAAGACAATTTATATTAGTAGGTAATTTAAATGGTCCATGGCCCAAAGAATCAAAATTAAGCAAATTGATTCAAGAGACTATTGTGTTGTTTATCAAGTCTAATTTGGGAGATACCTTATCTTAGTTATTGAGCGGATGACTTCTAAAAAGATAGAGACATAGATATGATTATCTGGATCAAAAATACATCAGACATGAACCAAGTTGAATTAATCCTAAATCCATAAATGAATTTATTCAATTGTGACATTCATGGTGTGACTTGCCTTATTCTTGAGTATGTAACTATGCGCATGTAGCTCGTATATTTTGATTTATTAAAAGTCCCTGTTGAATTGGTAATAGAGCCGAAAGCTGGTATATTGGGTATACAATTTATGTATGGCATAACTTTACTTGCAATAGCGGAATTATAGCTTAATAAAGAGTAAATGGTATCCTCTAACTGACATTGTACAATTGATGAAAAAGAAACATGACCATGAGTCATTCGTCCAAAAAAAAAATGATTTTATTACTATTTGTTAGTAATAGACTTTTTCATAGAGAAAGATGCAATGGTTACCATAAGATAAATATGATCATATTAAATGAGCGGATTTAGCCCAAAGAGGTTTATTAAATATATCTTACTAGGGTAACACACTAATAATAAGGTCATTAGACAAACAAAACTATAAGTTGCTTCTACAATGTTATATATTAAGGGAGAGTTATAAATTATTTGAGCCCTTATTATATTTGTTACAAATTATTAAACGAGCAAAATTATAATTTGCTTTTAGTGGGTTGACTCTATGACTAAATAATGTTATAATTAATAGAAGAAGAATCATAATATAGTTACAAATTATTTGAGCCCTAATTATATTTGTTCAATTGGTCTCTCAGCACATAACTTGAAAAACACAATAGTTTGCTATAAGTTTAACATGACTATCCAAGTATGTGTTCAATCACAGGTTTGATCAATCAATGAAATAGAAACGAAAAATAGAGAAAGTAAAGAGAGATTTGCACACAGTCATTTGTTAACATAGTTTGGAAACAATCCTACTCTACATAGCCTCACTCTATGAATAGTTTTATTCCATAATTGATTCAACCACCTATTGGATAAAATCTAATCTACCCTTACACAAAGAAGTAGTTGCAACCCCAATAGCTAGTCCTATCTTGTTACAACCACTCACCCAAAATCTCACATACAAAGGTTCAATCTCTCAAAAAGAATGCCTATCACTAGAGTGTGAAAATACAAGGGAAAATAACAAAGATAACTTAATCAAATTAGCACAACATTTCCTTTAAAAGATGGTTGGCTATTTGTAACATCCCAATACCAAACACGGCCGTCGGATTCGAGTTACAAGATGTCACATTTGTTTTCGGAGCAACTTCTAGCTTAACGCTTTAAATGGGTAGGTGGAAGACTCTTCTGAGAAGTCTAAGACCGTACCTTTAGAAGGTTGCATCACCGAAGAGATTAGGGATTCGTTTGTTTACATGTAAAAGGTTTTACAGAAAATGTTTTCTGCGTTTTCCTTTGTTTGTCTCACATAAAATAGTTTGGTCAATGTAAAATAAGCCATTTTTCCTATAAAATGACTTAACCTTCTGAAAAGCGTAAGTCATTTTCCCGAAAAAAGTTCCTCTATAGGTAAATTTATTTTTATATAAAAATTTACTTAAATTAAGCTTAATATTATTATATTGATAATAAATTTTATTTTTATTTTAAAAAATATTAAAAATTATTAAAAATTAACATAAAATATTATATTTTCCAATATTATTAAACATACATATTTAATTATTAATATTTACTCATATAATAAATTATTAATATAATTTATTAAAAATATTTCAATTTTACTTTAATAATAAATATTTTGTAGTATAAAGGTTAAAATATGTCATAAGTCTATGTACTCTTCACAAATTTGCAATTTAGTCTCTGTACTTTTATTTTCAAGAATTTAGTCTCTTTACTTTTCAGATTTGAAAATCAAGTCCAATTGTTGACATTGTTAAATTTTTTGTCAATTTTGTTAATGTCACATTTTTAAATAAAAAAATTCACATTTTTAAATAAAAAATACTCACTTGGTAGTCATGTAACTAAAAAATGGTGTTGTGATGGACTTGAATTTAACAAAATATTTTTAATATATGCAAAACCAATGTATAATATAAATTTATAGATATAAAATAAACTTAATTAAACAATGAAAAGATAAGAAAATCTCAAATGTATGTTTGTTTCATTGAAAACAACTTTTATGAAATATTTTTAAGAAATCTGTAAAACAGCAGAAAATATTTTACATAGATTCATCCAAATACCAGGAAATATTAACTTTTCCAAGAAACTAAGTCATTTTCCATAAGTTATTTTCTGGAAGTCTTTTTCACTGAAACAAATAGACCCTAGAAATGGTTACAAGTAATAAACTAGATTTATTAATTGTATTTTGGTATGCACATAAAGGCTTGGGCCAATATAAAATTTGTAGATATTAAGTGTTATTGAAGTTGCTTAGATATTTTATGTAGCCTTTGATTTATTAATTGTTTTGAACATATTTGAGATGTTAATTTATGCTTCAATAAGCTTTTAAAATGTTTTAAATTGAGTTTAGACATGATGGTATGATTAGGTAAGATTTGGGGGGATTAGACCATTTTAGACTTGAATTTTTGGTCTTCTACCTCCAAGTCTCGATACATGACACTTATGTCTTGTGACAAAAAAGAAAGATTGCCCAAATTCTACTCTTGTAACATCCTGAAATTGGGCCTAGTAGGATTGGGCCCAATGGGCCTTAGGCGTAGGAATGTTTAAAATTTTTGAGAACAAGAGAACAACATTATTTCAAGTTGGACTTATTAGGAAGGTGATTTTAGAAAATTACGGGGTTCTATGAAGTTCCGGGTTCAAGTTGGGCCTTAGTAAAATTTTGTGTTTAAGCCTATTAAGGAGAGATAGTAAGTGGCATCAAGGCTTATGGAAATAAATGAGTAATTAGTTAGCATAAATGAGCAATTAGTAAAGAGGTTATGGCATCAAGTGATGGACCTTGAGGGAAGAGGTTCGAATCCTTTTGTGTGCATTTTTTACTTTTATTTTTGCACTCTTTCCTTAAGTGTTGGCTAAGAGGTATTTATGGCAAGGTTGGACTTCTTTATTTTTGGTAAGGTGGCTATAAGAATAAGGCAAGGTTGAAGTTGGGGAAAGGAATCAAGAGAAATAGGAAAGAAAGGGGGACATGAGGCTTATTTCGTGGGTGATGTTTTGGAAAGTTTGGGTGGCCAAACTCTTATCCTAAGGGGAGATGCATGTGGACGGTTTTGGGGTACATAAGTGGCTGAAATTTTTATTTTGGCTTTCGGTAAGGTCTTAGCTTTGTTTTGGCCAAAAATCCCTTTGACAACTTTGTGTCATTTCTCCCAATTTTGCAACCCTCCTTGCCGAAACATGTTAGCACAATAGTGCATTGTTTTTCCTCTCACTCTCTTTTCTTTTCTTTTGCTTTGTGCCGAAATTACAAACCTTGGTGACCATATTTTTTCTTCTTTCTTTTTACTTTGGCCGAATCTTTGACTCATCCGTAGCCATTGTACAATCATTGGGAATCGGTTTTATAATCATTAAGGTAAGGGATTCATCATGGTTCTTTTAGATCTTTTTCGTTGATCGGTGATTTTGCTAAGCGGGTTAGTGGTGGTGACTAATCAAGTTTATCTATAGGGATTAAATCGCTCGATCACCTATCCCTTATTACTCAGATTGTGGTAAGTGATTCAATTGTAAGTAATACGTTGGGTATGAAATATTTTGGAAATTTGAGGCTAGCTTTTGGTTGGTATTGTTCTAGAGTCAACGAAGAGTGGTTCTTTAGGAAATCAAAATCAAGTGCGTAATCCCGTACTTCCCGTATATGGTGTGTAATCTTACACTTCTCTGAAATTTTGTATGAATCTGTGAATCGGTCGAAATACCAAAGAAAACCGAAAATCGGCATCCGTGATCACTCGGGTGTGCGTATGATCGTAGTCGTAATCGTATTTTGTAATAAAATAGTTTCGATCAGAAATAGCGTCGTGTATTTGAAAAATCACGAAAAATAGGAGAAAAGGATTTACAAAGTGAATAAGATATCAAATCAAAGTTTACTGTGTCTATTTTGATATGGAAAAATGGTGAAGGAAAAGGAATTTTATATTCTGAGATATGTAAATTTTAGTGAGACTGGTTCTGAATGACTTTGGGGTATTCTATTCTGTCTTGGAAAAATCGTATAAAATTGTACAAAGTGAATTAAGAGTTATAATTGATATGTATGGATTCCTTAGTGAACCTATTTTCAATAGAAACAAGTGGGAGCAGTATATGAAAAGCGTATAGTAAGATATTTGAGATTAAGGTAAGGGAGGTCAGAATCATTAGTCAGTGAAACAAGGGAAACTTTAACGAATAAACTGTATCAAATGGTTAGGATAAAAATTCTGGAAAATTTATAGGAGAAAGATATATGAGTTTAGTTTCAAAGAAAATTTACGAATTTAGATTTCAAGTTCTCTAACTCGAGTTATGGTAAATTTAGTCAGTATGACGTAGATGGATAGTTTCAATTTTATGCCCTAAATTAGTAGTTAAGCCTAGGTTACGAAATTACCATAATACCCTTATTGGGTAAATTGCCTAACTACCCTCAGTGGGTAAATTACCGAATTACCCTTAGTAGGTAAAATTACAAAAATTACAAAAAAATACCCTTTATGGGCCAAATTGAAATATGTTGCTATATGGGCCGATTGATAATTTTCTATATGGGCCATTTGATATTTGCTATACGGGCCGTTTGATATTTGCTATGTGGGCCGTTTGATATTTTCTATATGGGCCGGTTGATAATTTGCTATATGGGCCGATTTGAAATAAATTACGAAATGGGCCAAATGTGATATGTGATAAATGGGCCAAATGTGATACTTGATTTATGGGCCAATTATGATACTTGAATTATGGGCCAAATGTGATACTTGATTTATGGGCCAAATGTGATATTGGCTACATGAGCCAAAATGTGATATGGGCCAGATTGTGAGAATTTTTATAATGGGCCATATGTTTGTAATAATTATAGGAATGGGTTGTAGTAATTGAATGTACATATTTTATACATGATTTGCATGGGTTGGGATATTTGACGAAGAGAAGTTCTGGTAGCTTTGCTACAAAATTCTGGTGGCTTGTCCACAAATTGATATATGGCTTAATGCCCAGTTTGATATATGGCTTAATGCCCAGTTTGGTGTGTTGGCGGGGTGGGTGATTAAAGCTCCCCACAGGTGTGTTGGTTGGTACGGGTGGTGTGTAGCGGATGGAAAACTAGGTTTGGTTGGGAAATTGCATAATACATACATGTTATATATGATATTATGTTATGATTGTAATGGGCTTTGGCCCAAATAAATGCTTAATTGAATTTTGGCCCAGTGAAAATGGTAAGTGGGTTACACACTGAGTTCTTGTAACTCACCCCCTTTCTTTCTTAACCCTTGTAGGTAATGCTCCGTAGTGAGGACTTGGGCCCATGGATGGCTTGGTGGAGGCCATACTTTAGAAATGGTGTTATTGAATTTTAAATTTCTATTTCCATTTATTTCATTATTTTGCTATTTTGGTTTAAGTTGTAATAAGGCCTCTGAACTATTTTTATTTTTCTTTATGGTTGGGATGTTTTTATTATTTTTCTTAAATTGTTTAAAACGAGAATTTTTCTAAAAACGTAAATAAAGGTTTTCCGAAATTGATTAACAAATGGATTTCAAAATAAACTTTTACAAATATGATTTAACTCGAACTTTCTTTCAAATTATTAACGACATTTTCAAAAGTCACGGATTTAAAGTTCAATTCCTTGATTTGTGATTCATCAATCAATCTCTCAAAAATACTTATATTTTATCTATGTTTCTGCAATGTTTCAAAATGCTTTTGCAACTCTATTTCGAACGTCACATTTTTGTAATTCGTTTATTTGAAATATGCTTTTGCAACCGAAAAGGTTTATTAAAGATAATTATGCTTTCTCGTAGACACAATTGCCTTAGTTGTTTTGGATTTTAACAAAGAGGCTGTAATTCTCAAACAAGTTTTTAACAATTGCAAAGAAGGTTTTGAAAAACGCTTTCATGTGACACGCCAGATTCGGGTCTAACTTCTAGGCCGGGTTTGGGCATTTTATGGTATCAGAGTCCAGTTTTAAAACTCAGCTGTGGTTTGGGTTCAAAAATATTTCCAAAATTGTTTTGAATTTTAAATTATAAATGCATGTTCTGAAAGAAGTATGGCACCACGGGTATCCGGCACCAAGTCAAGTAAGTATTTGTTTTCGTTTTATGATTATTGTGATATGACTGTAGGAACACTCTAGAACTTTTAGTTTTAGATGTTGAAACTATAGAGATTGAGACTTTAGGATGCGTTTTGCGAAAACAACTTTACTTGTACTCCATAAAACATTGTTTAATAAACACTGAAATAGCATAATGATTCATAAAACTCTTAATCAGATTAAACCGACTTAGTGAACATGAACGCTAGAAGACGTGGATGCGGTAGACGTAGACGTGGACGTGCTAGAGGCCGAAGTGCTAGGACTAAATCTTCAGCACTGAGGCATGTTTCCGAAAGGGAGACGTTGGTATCGCTAGTGGCTGAGACGGGATCTCATGATCGAGCTGGGGTTAATGAGCTTACTCAGATAGTTAAGAAGGTATTGAAGGAGGTTAAAGGAATCAGTGAAGCACTTCAAGTTGGGTCTGTGGACTGTAAGAAGAAAAGAGATCGCGGTTCTCTAGGGTCACAATCTCGTTCTGTAAAGCATGTCAAGGCACGACCAAACTTTTCGGCTTGCGATTATTGTAGAAGGTGTCATCCGGGAGAATGCTGGAGGAGGTCAGGAGCATGCTTGAGATGCGGGTCTAAGGAGCATAAGGCTCGGGATTGTTTCATCACCATCAAGTCAGGTATGTTTTGGATGGAAGTGATGATTGAATGTAAGAAAATTTTTTGTATAAGTGGTAGATAACGACTTGCTACTGTGGTTAGATGTTTGGTTGTGTGAAAAAGGATTCAAGATTATGTTAAAAGTACATTAATGATTTGAGCGATGCGTTTAGTAGTTGGTTGGAAATTTCGAGGATGAAATTTCTTTAAGGAGGGTAGAATTGTAACATCCTGAAATTGGGCCTAGTAGGATTGGGCCCAATGGGCCTTGGGCGTAGGAATGTTTAAATTTTTGAGAACAAGAGAACGACATTATTTCAAGTTAGACTTATTAGGAAGGTGATTTTAGAAAATTAAGGGGTTCTATGAAGTTCCGGGTTCAAGTTGGGCCTTAGTAAAATTTTGTGTTTAAGCCTATTAAGGAGAGAGAGTAAGTGGCATCAAAGCCTATGGAAATAAGTGAGTAATTTGTTAGCATAAATGAACAATTAGTAAAGAGGTTATGGCATCAAGTGATGGACCTTGAGGGAAGAGGTTCGAATCCCTTTGTGTGCATTTTTTACTTTTATTTTTGCACTATTTCCTTAAGTGTCGGCTAAGAGGTATTTATGGTAAGGTTGGACTTCTTTATTTTTGGTAAGGTGGCTATAAGAATAAGGCAAGGTTGAAGTTGGGGAAAGGAATCAAGAGAAATAGGAAAGAAAGGGGATCATGAGGCTTATTTCGTGGGTGATGTTTTAGAAAGTTTGGGTGGCCAAACTCTTATCCTAAGGGGGGCTACATGTGGACAGTTTTGGGGTAGATAGGTGGCTGAAATTTTATTTTGGCTTTTGGTCAAGTCTTAGCTTTGTTTTGGCCAAAAATCCCTTTGACAACTTTGTGTCATTTCTCCCAATTTTGCAACCCTCCTTGCCGAAACATGTTAGCACAATAGTGCATTGTTTTTCCTCTCAATCTCTTTTCTTTTCTTTTCTTTTCTTTTGCTTTGTGCCGAAATTACAAACCTTGGTGACCATACTTTTTCTTCTTTCTTTTTACTTTGGCCGAATCTTTGACTCATCTGTAGCCACTGTACAATCGTTGGGAATCGGTTTTATAATCATTAAGGTAAGGGATTCATCATGGTTCTTTTGGATCTTTTTCGTTGATTGGTGATTTTGCTAAGCGGGTTAGTGGTGGTGACTAATCAAGCTTATCTATAGGGATTAAATAGCTCGATCACCTATCCCTCGTAATAAGAGACTCAGATTGTGGTAAGTGATTCAATTGTAAGTAATACGTTGGGTATGAAATATTTTGGAAATTCGAGGCTAGCTTTTGATTCTAGGGTCAACGAAGAGTGGTTCATTAGGAAATCAAAATCAGGTGTGTAATCCCGTACTTTTCGTATATGGTGTGTAATCTTACACTTCTCTGAAATTTTGTATGAAATATTTTGTGAATTAGTCGAAATACCGAAGAAAATTGAAAACCGGCATCCGTGATCACTCGGATGTGCGTATGATCGTAGTGGTAATCGTATTTTGAAATAAAATAGTTTCGTTCAGAAACAGTGTCGTGTATTTGAAAACTCATGAAAAATAGGAGAAAAGGAATTACAAAGTGAATAAGATATCAAATAAAAGCTTACTGTGTCTATTTTGATATGGAAGAAACGGAGAAGGAAAAGGAATTTTATATTCTGAGATATGTAAATTTTAGTGAGACTGGTTCGAATGACTTTGGTATTACATTACTCGTCTTGGAAAAATCATATTGTACAAAGTGAATTAAGAGTTATAATTGATATGTATGGATTCCTTAGTGAACGTATTTTCAATAGAAACAGGTGGGAGCAGTATATGAAAAGCGTACAGTAAGATATTTTAGATTAAGGTAAGAGAGGTCAGAATCATTGGTCAGTGAAACAAGGGAAACTTTAAGGAATAAACTGTTCTAAATGGTTAAGATAAAAATTCTGGAAAAACTATAAGAGAAAGATATATGAGTCTAGTTTTAAAGAAAATTTACGGATTTAGATTTCGAGTTCTCCAACTCGAGTTATGGTCAATTTAGTCAGTATGACGCAGATGGATAGTTTCGATTTTATGCCCCAAATTAGTAGTTAAGCCTAGGTTGCGAAATTACCATAATACCCTTAGTGGGTAAATTACCGAATTACCCTTAGTGGGTAAAATTACGAAAATTACCCTTTATGGGCCAAATTGAAATATGTTGCTATATGGACCGTTTGATATTTGTAGCGGCCGTTTGATATTTGCTATATGGGCCGTTTGATATTTGCTATATGGGCCGATTGTGAAATGGACCAAATGTGATATGTGATAAATGGGCCAATTGTGATATGTGATAAATGGGTCAAATGTGATACTTGATTTATGGGCCAAATGTGATATTGGCTACATGAGCCAAAATGTGATATGGGCCAGATTGTGAGAATTTTTATAATGGGCCATATGTTTGTAATAATTATAGGAATGGATTGTAGTAATTGAATGTACATATTTTATACATGATTTGCATGGGTTAGGATATTTGACGAAGAGAAGTTCTGGTAGCTTTGCTACAAAATTCTGGTGGCTTGTCCACAAATTGATATATTGCTTAATGCCCAGTTTGGTGTGTTGGCGGGGTGGGTGACTAAAGCTCCCCACAGGTGTGTTGGTTGGTACAGGTGGTGTGTAGCGGATGGAAAACTAGGTTTGGTTGGGAAATTGCATAACACATGCATGTTATATATGATATTATGTTATGATTGTAATGGGCTTTGGCCCAATAAATGCTGAATTGAATTTTGGCCCAGTGAAAATGGTAAGTGGGTTACACACTGAGTTCTTGTAACTCACCCCCCTTTCTTTCTTAACCCTTGTAGGTAATGCTCCGTAGTGAGGACTTGGCCCATGGATGACTTGGTGGAGGCCATACTTCAGAAATGGTGTTATTGAATTTTAAATTTCTATTTTCGTTTATTTTATTATTTTGCTATTTTGGTTTAAGTTGTAATAAGGCCTCTGAACTATTTTTATTTTTCTTTATGGTTGGGATGTTTTTATTTTTTTTTTTAAATTGTTTAAAACGAGAATTTTTCTAAAAACGTAAATAAAGGTTTTTCGAAATTGATTAACAAATGGATTTCAAAATAAACTTTTACAAATATGATTTAACTCGAACTTTCTTTCAAATTATTAACGACATTTTCAAAAGGCACGGATTTAAAGTTCAATTTCTTGATTTGTGATTTATCAATCAATCTCTCAAAAATACTTGTATTTTATCTACGTTTCCACAATGTTTCAAAATGCTTTTGCAACTCTATTTCGAACGTCACATTTTCATAAATCGTTTATTTCAAATATGCTTTCGCAACCAAAAGGTTTATTAAAGATAATTATGTTTTCACGTAGACACAATTGCCTTAATTGTTTTGGATTTTAACAAAGAGGATGTAATTCTCAAACAAGTTTTTAACAATTGCAAAGAAGGTTTTAAAAAACGCTTTCATGTAACACGCCAGATTTGGGTCTAACTTCTAGGCCGGGTTTGGGGTGTTACAACTCTAAGGGTCTGATGTCTCAAGACATACATGCTTGCACCAGAAAGCATATTTTTTAAGCCCTAAAATGACATTGAATGATGCCCGTACTGTGGGATGCCTCGCATTTATCAGACTCTTTGCAAGCACTTAGAAGGACGATCAACGAGCAACTGAAGTAGAACCAAAATAGGCCCAACATCACGACGAGGAGCTTCAGGACATTTGATATGATGCAATGGACAATGTCACAACAAGTCGATAAATGACATCACGATGTGGCGACGTGTTCCCACATAAATCAGGTCTTTTCTCCTAGTTAAACTCTACTATCTTCTGCTAGTTGAACTCTGATTAATTTAGAAATATTTTAGTCATATTAGGACTTTAATATTAGCCTATTTAAAGGGTCCTTATAACCCTATTTTAAAGATTTGATTGAATATCTCTTATGTGAGATTTGATGAAGATTTTTGGGTAGATTTTTTAAGAGCTCTGTATTCGGGTTTTGAGTTTTGCTCTTTTAGGCTTATGATATGAGCATCAAGACCAAATCAAGGGAGCATGGGCATGATGGGAAAACACTACCTTAAGGCCCTATTACAAGATCGAAAGCTAAGCAAATCAAGTCCAGATTGAATGTAGTAGTCTAAGAGTTTGTAATGAAGACCCTACAAGCTTATTCAAAGGAAAAAGGATATCAAGATCCACTTTCTTGGCCCAATTCCATCATATATGAAGATCCAAGAGTTCAAAGAAAAAAGATTTTGAATATTGGTCTAAGAAACCACATTTTGGAGTTGGGACAAAATAGATCACACTGACGAGCTTAAATGAGTCCAATCTTGCAACAAAGTATCCAACATGCAAAATCAGCCTATGGGTACATCCATAAGCCCATCTTGAAGTTTCAACTAGATTCTATTTGGATCTCTTTATGACTTAGTTATTTTTCATTTTTAGTTTGGCCCAATCTATTAATGGCCCAATTAATAAACTTACTTAAGTCAAGTTGTCTTCCACAATTTTATGGATTTGTTTCTCTTTTATCCAGCCTCCTTGTAGTATAAAAAGGAGTGATATCCACCATCTTTATGACACATTGTGAGCTTTTGATTAATAAAAAAAATACTCTTTGAGTTTCTTTTTGCAAGATTTGTTTCTTGTTTGTTTTTGAAGTTGTTCAACACAATATTCTTAGATTGTTAGGGATCATCTTCAAGCTTCGACTTGCCAAGAAATCTTTCTTAGAGGGGAGATTAGATTCGATTGAAGGGAGTTGTTGGATCTCTTGATCCAAAAGCTTCTTAGGGCGTTTATTCAATCATCTATACTCCATCTTCCATTTTCAAATTTGTCCACCCATCGTATTTTTCATTTCTTATTTAGTTTTACTTGTTTTTTTTATTTATTTGCTTTCTTGAATCTAATCACTTCAAGTTCTTATTTTCCAGGTTCAAGAATCTAAAAATCCATTTGGTTTGTATTTTCTTTAGCTCTAAGAACATCAAGTTCAATCTAATTAGGAGTATTTCTCCAAATCGAATCTGTTTCTTTTTCCTTTTCTTTATTTCAATAATTTTTTTTATCATTTTCATTGTTTTTCTTCTAATAACGTTGTTGTTTATGTTTAGATATTAAGGCTACAATTTTCCATTCAAGTCGATCTAGCGTCTTAAGTTAAATCTGTAACTTGAAAGCTTTTCGATCCTAATCCACTGTCTATATCGTTTGGTATCAGTTTCTTGGGCGTTTATGTGTTCTTTGTGTTCTTATCAACTGATTTCCTGTAAAAAGCCTCAAAGTAGTTTGTTTTACCTAGAAGTTTTCAGGAAAAAATATTTTTTCAGTGGGTAAACGTTTTTCAAATGATCTAAAATTTTATATGCTAATTCTTGGCACTCTCTTGGAGTATTGAAATATATTTCCCACAAAAAAAGTGATTGAAAAGATGGAAAAATATGAAAAATAAAGAAAAATAAAAAAATTTGTGGGTTGAATTTTGTACCGAAATTTTCCAGATTAGATCTACATTATTTAAGGAGGCTTTGTGTTAAATTTTGTTATTTTTGAAAATCGGGAATACCTCGAACGAAGTTTGTCAAGTTTCTCCGTAATTTTTCTGATTTTCAGGATTTATGCGATTTTTTGACTCTTAACAGTAGAATTTCATTTGTTTTTTCTTTTATTGTTCCTTTATAATTTCCAACAATTTCTCGTTTCTTGTGTTAGTTGGATTTGCAAAGTTGCACATTTCTTCATCTGTGAACAAGCTTCATTGGTTTTTAGCCCTTCCTTAGACTCCTAGTGCCCAGGATTGCTTTTGTTAATGCATGATCTAAATAAATCTAAAACAGTTTTTGTTAAGATGACTTTAAAACTTACAATATTGATATCTTGCCTCATTAAGTATTTGTTTTCTTTTTGAAAGTTAATGTAACGCCCCGAATTTGACCTATTGGGCCTTGGGCTTGGGAGCGTTTAAAATTTTTGAGAACAAGAGAACGACACTAATGCAAGTTGGACCTATTAGGTGAGTGATTTTGGAAGGTTAGGGGGCTTCCATGAAGTCCCGGGTTCAAACTTGGGCTTTAGGAAAAATTTTGGTTTTACGTGAATAAAAACCCTTGAAGTAAGTAAGTAGGCTTTAAGAATAAAATGTAGAAAAAATGACACAAAAGGAGTTGTGGTCTAGTGGCAAATGGTGCCACATGGGAGACAAGGAAGTGACGCCATAGAGGAAGCAAGGGGTCCAAGGTTCAAGTCTTGGCACTTGCATTTCATTTTGATTTCTTTTATGAACTTAGACTTTGACCAATAGGCTTATATTTAGTTGCGCATGTTTTAAGACACTAAAGGAGCTTGTGTTTTGGTGGCATGTAGCGTTTGGAGCATGGGAGAGGGCAAGGGTTCGAATCCCATTGCAAGCAAAAAGGGATATTTATTTTGCTAAGTTGGGGCGGCAAGTGTTTGTGATGGAATTAAACTCTGCTGAAGGTAGGATCCCACATCAGGAAGCTAGCAAGAGGTTCAAGTCTTGGCGCTTGCATTTCATTTTGATTTCTTTTATGAACTTAGACTTTGACCCATAGGCTTATATTTAGTTGCGCATGTTTTAAGATACAAAAGGAGCTTGTGTTGTGGTGGTATGTAGCGTCTAGAGCATAGGAGAGGGCAAGGGTTCGAATCCCATTGCAAGCAAAAAGGGATATTTATTTTGCTAAGTTGGGGCGGCAAGTGTTTGTGATGGAATTAAGCTCTGCTAAAGGTAGGATCCCACTTCGGGAAGCTAGCAAGAGAGTAGGCGAGAAGCTGGCTTTAAATAGAGCGATCTATGAGGGGAGTAAGCATACCTTGGTTGGCGTTTGGGCATAGGGAGTGTTCGTAGCGCGGATTAATTCCAGATTCCTATCAGGTGTGTATTTCGCACTACTCTAGCTGTAGAGCGTGAAATGCAGAAATACCGGTCATACGGCGATGGTAGCCACACGAGCGTACGAGCGCACTTGTGGGAGCTTCGACGCGATAGTTGAGGCCATCATGAGTGTTCTTGTGGGTTTAGACTGTTTGGGCCGAAAATGGGCCCTAGGCCCATTCGCATCGTTATCTCTGTTTAGAATATCTTGATTTATGAAATACTGAAATATCCCTGATTTGTAAAATTATCGAAATACCTCAGTTTGCAAAATTATCGAAATACCCTCGATTTGCAAAATTACTGAAATACCCCTAGTTTATGAAATTACCGTAACACCCCTGATTTACAAAATTACCAAAATACCCCTGGTTTACAAAATTACTGAAATACCCTCAGTTTGCAAAATTACCAAAATACCCTGGTTTGCAAAATTATCAAAATACCCCCAGTTTGTGAAATTACCGAAATACCCTCGGGTTTTGAAATTATTGAAATACCCTCAGTTTGTAAAATTATTGAAATACCCCCAGTTTGCAAAGTTTCTAAAATACCCTCAGTTTGCAAAATTACTAAAATACCCCCGTAAGGTAGAATTATTGAATTATCCCTGTAGGGTAGAATTACCGAAATACCCCTGAAGGGTAGGATTACCGAAATACCATTATAAGGTAAGACGACTATTTTGCCCTTGTGGGTAAATGACGGATTAGACTATGAACTAACTAATTTGACTGTAGTTGTATGACTGATATGCTTGTAATATATGTTAAATGACTGTTACTAAGTATGGTCATTCTGCATACACCTGTGATGATTGAGCATGACATACACGACATATTGCATTGGGTTGAGACAAAGTTACGAAGAAAGTGTACGACCCATTGCCGTTCTGTACAAGGCTTTCAGCCTTTCTGAGATATTTATGGCTTTTAACCGCGTTACATTAAGGTAGTAATCTTTGCGATATTTATGGCTTTTAGCCGTTTCATTAATCAGCAAAGCAATCTTTGCGATATTTATGGCTTTTAGCTATTCTATTAACCGGCAGCAATGCTGCAATATTTATGGCTTTTAGCCGTTCTGTTAACCGGCAGTGATGCTGCGATATTTATGGCTTTTAGTCGTTCTGTCCACGGCGCCGAGCTGTTCTGTTGACTTAGTGCCGCAACCGGTGCTAAGCTTGGTGTGTTGGTTGGGTGGGTCGATTTTATCCCCACAGGGTGTGTTGGTTGGTACGGGTGGTGTGTTGGTTGGACCGGGGTGGGATGCATCCTCATACTGTTGCATATTTGTTTATGAGATCTGCCACTATACTGGGCTTAGGCCACTTGTTCTGCTATTGGTTTGGGCTAGGCTCAATTGATTCTGTTATGGGTTGTGACCCAAAGGATATTGTAGTGGGTTTTGACCCACGTATGCTCTGAACTGGACTGTACTGTTACTCTTAAAAGGCTTTGGCCTGCATCGTTTTTGGTTTTGTTTTTCATTATCTTTCGATCATTACTCTCGTAAGGGGATTACACACTGAGTTTTCATAAACTCACCCCGTTTTAATTGTGCAGGTAATCCCCAGTCTTAGAGGATTTGGAGCTGCGAGGGACTCAAAGGTGGCCACACGTTAGATATGCTTTAAAGTTAAACTTAGCGACTTTATTTCATTTTATTTTAATTTATTGGGTTAATAATTTTGTAATAAGTTCTATTTATTTTTAACTTATTATTTCTGATATTTATTTATAATGTTTTCTAATTATTAAAAGTGGAATACTATTTCTAAAATGGTAACTGTTTTCAAAACACTACGTTTCCGCAACGTTTTCTAAATGCTTCTGCAACTTTATTTCTAAAACATCACATTTTCGTAAATTGTTTGTTTCAAATATGCTTCCGCAACAGATAAGGTTTTAAAAGTAGTTATGTTTTCAAGTGGACAACAATTGCTTAAGTATTTTGAGTTTTAACAAAGAGGTTTTAACTCTCAAACAAGTTTTAACAACAAGAAATATGGTTCAAAAAACACTACTATGTGACACGCCAGATTCGGGCCTAACTTCTAGGCCAGGTTTGGGGTGTTACAGTTAACAGTGAGTTTACTTTATATTTTTTTCTTGTGAGTGTTAAATTTTTTTCTCAACAATTCCATAATGACTCGTGACACTCATAGCCGTAAAAATCATGATGAGATACCATCTGATGACAAACAACAAGATATTACATTTGAGAATATTATTGGGATGACAAATTATCAAATCAACAATTGCACGAGGTAGGTGATACATTTGAGGCCAGTTTGACTAAGTTTTTAATGGAACAAAAAGAGAACATTAATCAGCTTGCCAATTAAATTCAAATGCTAACTCAAGTTATTTATTGTTTGGAGACTTCTTCAGACCGACAATCTCATGCTCCTGGTAGTGATGATGGTGGGGACAATGAATAGCCTCGCACTCATTCTTATATTGGTAGACGAGGACATCGTCACATTAATGAATCTTTGAGTACTCATGATCATGGCTAACCTTCTGTAGCTAAACCAAAGTTCAACGTTCCACCATTCTGAGGGAAGAGTGATCTAGATGCATATTGTGATTGAGAGGATAAATTTGAGATCATGTTTCGTTATTATAGATGTCCGGAGGAGGAGAAAGTTCCATTGGCTACATTGGAATTTTGGGATTATGCATTGAGTTGGTGGACTCAACTTATGTTGAACTGCCAAATGAATCGTGAACGAGATTTTGATTCGTGGGAACAATTGAAAAAAATCATGAGAAAATGTTTTTTCCCTCCTTAGTATTATAGGGATATTAAATGAAAACTTCGACACCTTGTTCAAGGTAACCGATCCGTTGATGAGTACTTTATAGAGATGGAGATACTCATGCAAATAGCAAATGTGCAAGAAGATGAAGAGACTATCATGGTATGGTTTGTGTATGGCTTGAACATTTCGATAACCAATAATCTTAATCTTCATACCTACATTGGTCTTGAGGAGGTGATACACAAGGCAGTTGAGCTTTAGCAATAATTTCAACAATGTGATCAATCTCGTCCATTTGGTGCATCACAATATTATAGAGGTACGAGTTTTAATTCTACCTTCAAGAATTCAAAACCTCCTTATGCTACTAATAATTTTCTACCAAAACATGATGAGACTAATCTTTTGAGTGGAAAAGTGGGGATCCTACAAAATCTTCTTTTACTTCTTCTAAGCAACCCACTTTTACTAATTCTTCACCAAAACAACAAAGAGCTCGTGAAATTGAATGTTTTAAGTGCAAAGGGTGTGAGCACTATAGTCGTGATTGTGCTAACATGAGACTTTTGTTTATCAAAGAAGATGGTTAGTATACCTATGATTTGGACAAAACAGATCTGGATATGCCTGCGTTAATTAATGATGTCGATAATGGATGTGAGTTTTATTGTGAAGAAGAGTTGGTGGAATCACCAATAGATTGAGATGATTTTCATTGTCTTGTTTTGAGGCACACATTCAACATCCAATTGGGGGATGATCATAAACTTCAAAGGACTAAACTATTCCATTTGAGGTGTTTGATTAAAGGTAAACTTTGTTTGCTTATCATTAATAGTGGAAGTTGTGCTAACATTGTGAGTAGCTACCTTGTGGACTCTCTTACTTTTTCCATGTAGCAAACACCCTAATACATATCATCTTCAATGGCTTAACAAAGGTTTGGAGGTACATGTGGTAAAACAATCCTTGATCACTTTTAAACTTGGGAATCACATTGATGATGTTTGGTGTGATGTCACTCCTATGCATGCCGCCCACTTGTTACTTGGTAGACCATGGCAATACGATTGTAACATTATTCACCATGGTAAATTGAATCAGTATTCCCTTATTTTCCATAAGAAGAATTACACTTTGGCTCCTTTGAATCTGAAATATGTTCACAATGATCAAATCAAGATAATGAAATTTTGTAAGGGGGTTATGGGAAGTAAGACACAAAATTCAAAAAAAGATGAGAGAAAAGAGCATCTAGTAAAAACAACCAAATTAATGATGGCCCAATGGAGAGTGCATTCTCTTTTGACAAAAAAAAAGACTGGTTCATAATTTTTATGCGAGTGAAAAAGATGTGAGACAAGCCTTTCTCACCAAAAAACCTTGCATCATTTTTAGATTTAAGAAAAAGTGTTTATCTTTGACTAACCTTATTGATTCTTTGCCTAATGTTTTTGTGTCTCTTTTGTAAAAATATGAAGATATTTTTTATGAGGCACCTAAGGGATTGCCACCTTGAGGGGTATTGAGCATCAAATTGACTTAGTACTTGGGTCAACAATTCCAAATCAAGCAGCTTATCGACGAATTCCCGAGGAGATGAAGGAGTTGCAAAAGCAAGTGGATGAACTTTTAGAGAAGGGTCACATTTGTGAAAGTTTAAGTCCTTATGCGATGCCAGTAATTTTAGTGCCAAAGAAATATGGTACGTATAAAATGTGTGTTGATTCTCAACCAATTAACCAAATTACTATTAAGTATAGGCATCCAATTCCAATGCTTAATGATATGTTTGATGAATTTTATGGTCTTGTATCTTTACAAATATTGATTTAAAAAGTGGCTACCATCAAATTTGAATGAAAGAGGGGATGAATGGAAAACGACCTTTAAAACTAAATTCAGTTTATATGAATGGCTAGTCATGCCTTTTTGGTTTGTCTAATGCGCCTAGTACTTTCATGCGCTTAATGAACCATGTTTTGAGACCTTATTTGGGTAAATTTGTAGTGGTTTTTTTTTGATGATATACTAATTTACTCTAAGTCTTTGAATTTTCATGTTTGTCATGTTAAAGCGGTCTTAGATATTTTAAGGAACAAACGCTTATATGCTAACCTTGATAAGTGTACTTTTTTTTTTTTGTAATAAGTTATTCTTTCTAGGTTATATTGTAAGCGCATAGGTGATTGCCTCCGTATGTACCAACATCAGAGTAGAAATCCTGCACAAAAGATATAAAAGACGGTATTCGCAAGTATACGGGTCAGGATGTAATATAGTTACGATGAAGTATGTGAGTACTCCAAGGATCATATCCAAGGGAGGCGAGCATTAAATTAATTCTAACCTAATCATGAATAGAACTAATTAGTACTTTAATTGGATTATATTACGAAGAATCAAAAGAAAGGTTTTTGGTAAACTATACTCAAGATAATAAAAAAGTAAAGAAATAACTAAAACACGAGAAATCAAAGAGTAAAATGTATCAAATATGGTCTGAGTAATTAGCTCGCTTTGGTAGTCATAACCAACTATCGTTTTGGGTTTTCTAGTTCAACCAACTAGTCAATACCCCAGGAGGATCTTCTGATCTTCCACTGAAGTACTCAACCAGCAAGAACTATTTTTCTCTCGAACTCACAGTCCAGACCGATTTAGGGATAAGGTGTTCACGGATAGGCCATACCAAATTTGGGTTAATTCCTACCTTAACGATTTTCTAGGGTTGCCAGGCCTAGGGTTTAGGTTCTTCCTCTCCTGAATAGCTAATCCACTAAGAAACCCCTACAAAGCATTTAATTAATCATACCTCCACTTGCTAATCCCCTACAAGAGGATTAGTTCCTCATGGATCTAATAAACAATATAAACTTGATAGAAAGAATAACAATTCAAGAGTATAGAGTTTAGAAGAAGTTTGATTTGTATTAAAATTTAAGCGTAGAATCCTCACAGAATTTGATGGTATTTCACAAATTTGATCTGCCCGTAAAAATAAATAGTAATATACAATCCAAAAGTTGTCTCTAACATATGTTAAATGAGGCTATTTATAGATTTTAGGGTGGCTGTTGTTCTTAACCCTAGGTCAATTGTCGTCCTCATGCTTAACATTTGATCATGTAGACCAAAAAGCCCCTGGCTCGTAATTGTTTCCTGTATAGAGGCGATGTCACGGCACACCAAGTCTTGTGTCACAACATCGAGGGCAATATGCTCATCTTCAGGACGTCTTCAGGGGTAGTCGCAACATCCTTAGGTTGTGTCGCGACATTAAAGGCAATCTTGGAACTCTTCTTTTCTGCTTCCTATGTTCTGACATCCAATGCTCCATGTTGTAACATAGCGACTAGTATCGACATAGCACGCCTTCTAATCATCTTCTGCACGCTCAAAAAGTATATTAGCTCACCCTTAGGCCTCATTCGGCCCATAAGGTCAATAAAAGACTCAAATTACACACTTTATTGAACTTAACTGAACTTACAAAAATGTAATTAAAATTTAACTAAAATGCTTATGTTCAAGCTCCTAAAGTGCAAAAACTAGTTTAATATGCTAAACTGAATTACGACAAATCAACAAGGAATCCATGTTAATGAAGACAAGGTTAAAGCCATTAAAGAATGGCCTACACCTAAGTCTTTAATTGAGGTGAGATCTTTCCATGGTCTAGCTAGTTTCCATGGTTAGCAGGTTTGTGAAAGATTTCCCCCTATTGTTGCCCCATTAACTGAAACAATCAAGAAATTTGTGGGTTTCAAGTGGGGTGAAGCCCAAGAAAAGGCTTTCCAAGCCTTAAAAGATAAGTTACGTTCAGCTTCAGTTCTTAAATTACTTGATTTTTCTAACACCTTTGAACTTGAATGTGACGCTTCAAGTATAGGAATTAGTGCGGACTTAATGCAAGACAAGAGACCTATTGCATATTTTAGTGATAAATTAAATGGTGCAGAACTTAACTACTCAACTTATGACAAGGAATTTCTTGCTTTGGTTCGAGCTATTCAAGTATGGAAACACTACTTGCTACCTAGAGAGTTTGTCATACATATTGATCATAAATCTCTTAAATGGTTAAATGGACATGGTAAGTTGAGCAAACGACAAGCTCATTGGGTAGAGTTTATTGAGACATTTCCATATATGTTGTTAAGTACAAACATGGTAAGGATAATGTAGTTGTTGATGTTTTATCTCATCGATATTCTTTAATAACTACGTTGAATGCTAAAGTCTTGGGGTTTGAACACATTAAGTATTTGTATTTGAATGATTCTGATTTTTCATCTATTTATAGTACTTGTCAGAATGGCACCATTGACAAATTTTATGCTGTAGATGGTTTCTTGTTTCAATTAAACAGGTTATGTGTGTCTCAATGTTCTATGCAAGAATTGTTGATTCGTCAGGCACATAGTGGAGGATTAATGGGATACTTTGGTGTCATTAAAACCTTGGATATTTTACAAGAACACTTCTTTTAAGGATATGGAAAAAGTATGTTCTAAATGTATTTCTTGTAAACAAGCAAAATCAAAGGCAATGCCTCATGGACTTTATACTGCTTTATCGGTTCCTTCTTCACCTTGGGTAGATTTATCCATGGATTTTATACTTGGTTTACCACGAACTAAACAAGTCGAGATAATATGTTTGTTGTAATTGACAAGTTTTCAAAGATGGCTCATGTAACACCCCTAACCTATCCTGTTTCCAGATCAGGGTTACAGAGTATTACAATACAATTAGAAACATTTAACTTCAAACAGAAACAATTATTCAAATTAAATACCAACATTCAATAACACATATTATTTATAGCATAAATACACTTATAGGCCTTAAACCAGGCCTACGAGGCCCTAAAAATAGTTTGGGAACATTCAAAGACCATTTTGAAACAAAACAAAAAAATTGGAAAAATTGAATAATTTTGGAAATAGATGTCACACGACCGTGTGACATAGTGGCTTGAAAACATGGTCGTGTGGCCAACTATGTAAAATTTGAAGTATAGGACATAAGGCCGTGCGTAAGTCATGTCACCAGGCCGTGTGACACACTGTCCAAATTAGCTAAAATAGGATGCAGGATAGACACGACCGTGTGAAGGTGTCACACGCCCGTGTGGCCATCAAACACGGTCGTGTGTCTCATAACACACACCCGTGTGGAAACCCTAGGCCCCAAATCGGTCACACGGCCGTGTGTCCCGAAGCACACGCCCGTGTGGGAACCCTAATTTTCCCAATCTGTCACATGGCTGTGAGCCCAGGCCGTGTGGCTCCAAATCCCTAATTCCCACACTCACGCACCCATGTGCTTAGAGGACACGGTCATAAGGATTCCAACAAAAATCCCCAAATCTGCCACAAGCCCGTGTGGCCAGGTCGTGTGGCACCCAAAATCAGCCCAAAACCCTAGTTCGCAAATCCACATGGCCGTGTGGTCGTCGGGGAGGCTACGAAACCACCCCAATTCAACCTTGAAAACACCGTTTTGGCCACCAAAACCATCCCTAACCTTTTCCCTATCAAAGTATACTGGAAAGTGGCGATTTCTCATCACTTCCATCGATTAGAACTTAAAATCTTCGGTTTAACATTCACTCAAGAAAACCCGAATCATAAGGTTGCAAAAACCATTGAGCAATAAAAAAACAATGTAGTTATAGTTCGAATCCCACACCTGATAGCAACGATGGAGAAGACGACAGAGGAGCGGAAATCCCCGATGCCAAAAACCAATACCGAACTTGAGTATTTTTATGAAGCGAGAAGTAAAAAAAAGAAAAAGAGAAAAAACGGAGAGGGAAAGTGGGAAACGTGAAAAGAAATAAAATTAAGGTAAACCCCACAAAATAATCCCTAAAATAAAATAAAAATACAATAATAACTTACACAATTAAGTTACCAAAATAAAGCTGAATAATTATTTTAAACCTTAAATAAATCTACCACTCAAGACGCACACACAATGCCTCGAACCCAGAACCTTAAGGTCAGCTAACACTCACTTAACCACCAAACCAGCAGGCCCATTCTTGGTCACTAAATTACACATTTAAACACATATGCGCAATCTCCCCACTGTCCCTATGCTCAAAGCTCAAGACTTCTAGGCCCAAAATTCGTGGCATTACATGTTTATTGATGATATTCAAATCTATTCATGAGACGAGTCTGAGCATGCCGAGCATTTAAGGATTGTGTTGCAAACTTTGAGAGATAAGCAGCTGTATGCTAAATTCAGAAAATGTGAGTTCTGGCTCCAAGAAGTTGGATTTTTGGGACATATAGTTTCTGTTGATGGCATTCGAGTTGATCTGAGCAAGATTTCAGCAGTTATTGATTGGAAACCACCTAGAAATGTATCCGATGTTAGAAGCTTTCTAGGATTAGTGGGCTACTATCAACATTTTGTTAAAGGATTCTCAATGATTGCTACACTAATGACCAGACTGCTATAGAAAGATGTAAAGTTTGAATGGTCTGAAAAATGTCAACAAAGCTTCGGTCAATTGAAAGCATTATTAACTAAGGCATCAATATTGGTTCAACCTGATTCGGGTAAAGAATTTGTGATTTACAGCGACCCGTCACTGAATGGTTTGGGTTGCGTATTGATGCAAGAGGGAAAAGTGATAGCCTATGCTTCTAGACAGTTGAAGCCACATGAAAAGAACTATTCGACGCACGATTTAGAGTTGGCCGCTATACTTTTTGCATTAAAAATTTGGCGTCATCATTTGTACGGAGAAAAATGCCACATCTTTACTGATCATAAGAGTTTAAAGTATATTATGACTCAAAAAGATCTGAATTTGTGACAACGAAGATGGCTCGAACTATTGAAAGATTATGAGTTAGTGATTAATTATCATCCTGGGAAAGTGAACGTATTTGCTGATGCTTTGAGCAGAAAGTCATTATTTTCTTTGTGTGCAACGAATACATAGATAGCTTTGTCTGATGAGAGTTTAATTGTAGTTGAGTTGAAAGTGAGACCGTTATTCCTTCAGCAAATTGGTGAAGCCTAGAAATGTGATAAAGAATTACAAGTTAAACGAGTTCAATGTGAGTCGACTTTTGATTCAGAATTTCAAATCGGATCTGATGATTGCTTAATGTTCTGAGGTAGAATTTGCATACTGAGAAATCCCGAGCTTATTCAGAATATTTTAAACGAAGCACATAGCGGTTGTTTATCCATACATCCGGGAAGTACTAAAATGTATAATAATTTGAAACAGTTATATTGGTGGTTAGGTATGAAACAAGACATTTCAAAGTTTGTATCGAGAAGTTTAGTTTTTCAACAAGTGAAAGCCGAGCATCAAGTGCCTTCAGGTTTGCTTCAACCTATAATGATACCGGAGAGGAAATGGGATAGAGTGACTATGGATTTCGTATCGGGATTACCCATGTCTCCAAAAAAGAAAGATGCAATTTGAGTTGTGGTTAATCAATTGACAAAATCCACACATTTCATTCCGGTACGTACTAACTATTCACTCGATAGATTAGCTAATTTGTATATTGCTGAGATCGTTAGATTACACGGGTGCCAGTTTCGATTATTTCGGATAGAGATCCCAGGCTTATGTCGCGGTTTTGGAAGAAATTGCAAGAAGCTTTAGGTACGAAGTTGAACTTGATCTGACTTTTCATCCGTAAAATGTATGCATACCGAGCGAAGCGGTGATTGATTCTTGAAGATATGCTCCGATGTTGTGTTTTAGAGTTC
Source organism: Gossypium bickii (assembly GCA_025503065.1). Taxonomy (NCBI): domain Eukaryota; kingdom Viridiplantae; phylum Streptophyta; class Magnoliopsida; order Malvales; family Malvaceae; genus Gossypium; species Gossypium bickii. The sequence goes on from CP106711.1 coordinate 91,805,160, forward strand.
GAAGGCAATTGGGAGAAATATTTTCCGTTGGTTGAATTTACGTATAATAACAGCTTTCAATCGAGCATAAAGATGGCATTGTATAAAGCATTGTATGATCATAAATGCTGAACCCTATTGTACTGGACTGAACTTAGCGAGAAACAGATTCACGGGGTTGTTTTGATTGGAGAAACCGAAGAGAAATTGAAAATAATTCACGATTATTTGAAAACAACTTCAGATCGTCAGAAATTATATGCAGATTTGGAACGAAAAGATAATGAATTTCAAATCGGTGACAAAGTGTTTTTGAAAGTATCTTCATGGAAGAAAATCTTAGATTTGGTCAGAAAGGCAAGTTGAGTCCACGTTTCATCGGGTCGTACGAGATCAACGAAAGAATAGGGCTAGTGGCATATCGACTAGCTTTACCATCAGAGTTAGAAAAGATCCATAATGTGTTTCATGTATTAATGTTGTGTCGATATAGATCGGATCCCTCACATGTGATTTCTCCAACAGAGATTGAGATTCAGCCTGATATGACGACAACGAAAAACTGATCAGAATTCTAGCTTGAGAGATCAAAGAGTTCAGAAATAAATGCATAGATTTTGTAAAAGTCTTATAGCAACGTCATGGTATCGAAGAGGCTACGTGGGAGCCCGAGGAAACTATGAGAAAATAGTACTGTAACACCTTTAACCCGTAACTGTTGCAGGAATAGGTTAAGAGGCATTACCAGACTAGTAACCCAGTTCAGAACAATCATTTATCAAATATCATCTTATTTCAGTAAATATCATTCATTCACAATCGATACATATATAAATCGAGCATATAAAGCTTAATTCATGCATTCAGGACTAAATCGATAACTTAGAAAAATTTTAACATCTCAAGTATCACACGCCCATGTGAACAGGCCGTGTGCCTCACACGGCTAGTAGACACGCCCGTGTCTTAGACCGTGTGAAAAAAGGGCATACATACTAACTTGTGTCACAAGGCTGAGGACATGCCCGTGTGCCAGGCCGTGTGAAAACTGGAGAGGATACTGATGTGGGTCACACGGCCAACCACACGCCTATGTGTCTAGCCCGTGCGCCCTCCGAAATGGCCACACACGCCCATGTGTCAAGCCGTGCCAAAACTGTAGCTTATATTGACTTGTACCACATGGCCAGTCACACACCCATGTTTCAAGCAGTGCCAAAAATGTAGGGTATACTGACTTGTACCACACGACCAATCACACGCCCATGTGTGAGGCCGTGTGGAGCATACTGACTTCAATTCCATTTCAACATCAAGGGACACACTGTTGTGTAACATGACCATGTGTCACACACGGCTGAGACACACGCTCGTGTCCTTGCCCGTGTGGACAAAAATAGGCTATTTGCAAAGCCATTTTGCCACCCTATTTTCACAAGCAAACATAAGCATAAATGGTAACATTTCATAACCCAATAAGCAATCATTCCATAACATTTCATAATTATATTATACAAATTTAACTTAGTACTCAAATGTCTAATTAACATCATGCATAAACCATTCATATATCAACTACATAACAATACATTTTTTGCACATTTTCATTCCATCAATTCATTGCCCAAAACATATCATAATTGCACACTTATACACAATCAAAACATAGTACCAAAATAAGCCAAATTATGGCTTAACTTGTATACAAAAACATGCCAAAATCATGATATCAAGTAAAATAACTAACATCTTTTAAACTAGCCTATACATGCCATATTTACATATATCCACAAGTTCAAAAGTACCAATCGGAGATTGGATAGTGTGATGTGCAACTCTAACTTGTTAGAAACGAGCAAGTTATAGAACATCTATAAAACATAGAAAAAGAAATGAAGTAAGCTTTATAGCTTAGTAAGCCTGTATAATTTAGAATTAAACTTACCATTTATACATAATCAAGGAAAATAACTAAAGTAAACTCCATACAATTTACAAATGCCTATCACAAGCATTCATCCATAGGTTAGACATGTTAATACATGAAATCATTAATTATCACAATTCAATAATCAATATAACTAGCATTCAACATTTTCTTCTCCATCATATAACCAATAATCCATTCAATAACAGTACTCATCCGTATAAATAGAATTTATGCCCGTTGAAGATATTAGAACTCCAAAGGATACTCGGGTGATAGACATCAGTAATCCTTCAATTCATTATCATTTATGCTCTTTCGACCCATGATCGGTAAACTCCTCCTGAGATGATGAACAGTAAGCTTAATTGAGATGAAACGGTAAGCTCTATCGAGCTGAACAGTAAGCTCATACGAGCTGATATATCGGTAAGCTAATACGAGCTGTGGTGAGTCCACAACAAATGCAGGAGCTCAACCAAAACAGTAACCCTAGTGACATGTCACTTGTATCCTATGAATTCATACAGTTCAAATGGGGCTCGGTAACCAATAGAATATATCAATAAAGCATTCATATTTCAAGTATATCAATTATTCAATCACATATATTCATTTCAATAATTACAAGTATTTAAAAGTTCGATTCTAATTATACAAACTTACCTCGTATTGCTCAGATAAAAACTATTGGCTATTCGTCGATCTTTCCTTTTCCATGATCTAAACTCAATCTCAGCTTATCTTGATCTATATTTTATCAAATTCAGTACATTCAGCATTCAATCTATTCAATTTAGCCCATAATTCATATTTTGGAAAATTTACACATTTTCCCTCATACTTTCACATAAAATTTAGTCCTTATCACATAAAATTGCAAATTCATGCAATTTAGTACCTACCCATGGCTAGCCGAATTTCATAGGGACTACTAGCGGCCCATATCTTTCATTATTTCACACTTTTAACCACCACATTTTACATTTTATTACAAATTAATCCCTTTTTGACATTTTTGTCAAAAATCACTTTACAAAACTAGTTTAACTATTAACAAATATTCAAAATTCATCATCAAACATCAAATAACTTAAATATTCAACAATGGAACTTCACAAAATCATGAACAAATTCAAAAAAATTAAGGCACGGGCTAGCTAGAATACAAAGCAACGATCTCAAAAACGTAAAAATCATCAAAAACCGAGCTCAAACCATTCCTTAATCAAGCCAAATGTGTGTCGAACCCTAATATCTCTTATTTGGCTTCTTTTTCTTTTGTTAATCGGTTATGAAGAAGAAAAATGATGATAATATGGCTTTTGTTTTATTTAATCTTTACTTATGTAACATTTTACCATATTAACCTTAATTAAAACATTAAAAACATGCTTAATATATGTCCATACCTGTCCATCTTCATTATACATGGTCTAATTTCATAATAAGGACCTTTAATATTATAAGCCATAGCCATTAGACACATTTAACTAATAGCACACAAGTTTTACACTTTACACGATTAAGTCTTTTTTTACCGAATTAAGCATTTAAACGGTAAAATTTCTTTACGAAACTTTCACATAATTAATCTATCATGCTGTAAACCTTATTAAAATAATAAAATAATATTTTAACCTCAAATTTTTTTATCCAAAAACCATTGTTCTGATTTGACTCAAAAACAGGCTGTTACAGCTCTCCCTCTTAGGGATTTTCATCCCCGAAAATCTTACTAGTAAATAGGTTAGGGTACTGTTTTTGCATAGCTTCCTCAGGTTCCCATGTAGCTTTCTCTATCCCGTGTTTATGCCAGAGAACTTTTACTAGGGCTATGTGTTTATTTCTCAACTCTTTGATTTCACGAGCCAAAATCTTGATCGGTTCTTTGTTATACGTCAAATCAACTTGTATCTCAACATTTACCGGAGAAATTACATGTGATGGATCGAATCTGTTTCGACGTAGGATAGAAATGTGAAAGACATTATGAATCTTTTTAAGTTCTGATGGTAAAGGTAGTTGATATGCTACAGGCCCTATTCTTTCAACGATCTCATATGACCTGATGAATTGCAGACTTAACTTTCCTTTACGGTCGAATCAAAGAACCTTTTTCCACGGTCACACTTTTAGAAACACTCTGTCTCCGAATTGAAATTCAATTTCTCTACGTTTCAAATCTACGTAGGATTTCTGTCGATCTAAAGCTGTTTTTTAACTATCGCGAATCGTTTTCACTTTTTCTTCAGTCTCTCTGATCAATTCAACCCCGTGAATCTTTTTCTCACTCAATTCAGTCCAGTATAATAGAGTTCGACACTTGCGGCCATATAAAGCTTCGTACGATGCCATCTTTATACTCGTTTGGAAACTGTTGTTATACGCGAATTCAATCAACGGTAAGTATTTTTCCCAACTACCTTCAAACACTAAAATACAGCATCTCAACATGTCTTCGAGAATCTAAATATCTCTCTCAGTCTGACCATCAGTTTAAGGATGAAAAGCAGTACTGAAATTCAACTTTTTTCCAGAGCCTCTTGCAGTTTCTTCGAGGAATCACAACGTAAATCTCGGATCTCTATCAGAACTAATAGATATTAGCAGTCCGTGTAATCGAACAATCTTAGAAATGTACAAATCTACTAATCTATCAAGTGAACAATCTGTACGTACCGGTATGAAATGAGCAGACTTCGTTAGTCAATCAACGACAATCCAGATTGCATCTTTCTTTTTCGGAGATAGGGGCAGTCCCGACACGAAATCCTTTGTAACTCTATCCCATTTCCACTTAGGAATCATTACAGGCTGTAGTAATCCCGATGGTACTTGATGTTCAGCTTTGACTTGCTGACATATCAAGCATTATGGTACAAACTCAATTATATCCCGTTTCATACCCGACCACCAGTACAACTGTTTCAGATCATTATACATCTTGGTAATACTTGGATGAACAGAAAAGTAGCTATGGTGTGCTTCATGCAAAATCTTTTGAATGAGTTTGAATTTCTCGGTACACAAATTCTATTCCAGAACTTTAATCAATCATCAGTCTCAATCTGAAACTCTGAATCAGGGATGTTCTCACACTGAATCCGTTTAACTTGAAATTCATTGTCATCTTTCTGAGCTACATAGATTTGTTGAAGAAATACCGGTTTAGCTTTTAATTCTACTAAAATAGATCCATCATCACAAATCATCAACTGGGTGTTCATTGCTCGTAATGCAAACAAAGATTTCCGACTTAAGGCATCAATAACAACATTAGCTTTTCCCAGGTGATAATCAATCACAAAGTCATAATTTTTCAATAACTCGAGCCATCTTCGTTGTCGCAAATTCAAATCTTTCTGTGACATCAGATATTTCAAACTCTTGTGGTTTGTATAAATGTGGCATTTTTCACTGTATAAGTAGTGACACCAAATCTTCAATGCGAATACAATCACAGCCAGCTCTAAATCATGTGTTAGATAGTTCTTTTCATGCAGTTTCAATTGTTGAGAAGCATAAGCTATAACCTTTCCTTCTTGCATCAGAACACATCCCAGACCGTTTAATGATGCATCACTATAAATCACAAATTTCTTCCCTGTTTCTGGTTGAACCAAAACTGGTGCTTCAGTTAACAGTACTTTCAACTGTTTAAAACTCTGCTAACATTTTTCTAACCATTCGAACTTCACGTCTTTTTGTAGTAGTTGTGTCATTGGTGTCGTAATCATCAAAAATCCTTTCATGAATCTTCGGTAATATCCCGCTAAGCCCAGAAAACTACGAACTTCAGATACATTTCTCAGAGATTTCCAATCAACAATAGTAAAAATTTTACTCGGGTCAACTCTAATACTGTCAGCTGAGACAATATGCCCTAAAAATTCAACATCTTTGAGCCAAAACTCACATCTACTGAACTTTGCAAATAACTACTTATCACATAGAGTCTGTAACACAATTCTCAAGTGTTCGGTATGCTTAGATTCATCTCGTGAATAGATCAGAATATTGTCAATGAATACAACAACAAATCTGTCTAAATACAGTCTGAATATTCGATTCATCAAGTCCATAAAAATGGCAGGAGCATTAGTTAAATTGAAAGGCATAACAAGGAATTCATAATGACCATACCTTGTTCTGAATGTGATTTTCAGCACATCTGACTCTTTAACTCACAGCTGATAATAACCCTATCTCAAATCAATCTTTGAAAATACTGTAGCCCCTTTCAACTGATTAAATAAATCATCAATCCGAGGTAGAGGATATTTATTCTTTATAGTCACTTTATTCATCAGTCTGTAGTCGATACACATTCTCATCGTGCCACGAATCTTTTTCACGATAATACCGGTGCACCCCAGAGAAAATAACTCGGTTGTACAAAACCTTTTTCTTTTAATTCTTGCAACTGAGCTTTCAACTCTTTTAATTCTGTTGGATCCATTATGTATGGATTTAATACAAATTCAACTTCTCTGATCGGTGGCAAACCGGCAATTCTTCTGAAAATACATTCAAAAACTCACAAATAATAGGTACAACTTCAATCTTTGATTCAGACACCTTTGTATCCAGTACGTATGCAAGATATGCATCATAGCCCTTTTTCAAATATTTCTGAGCTAACATAGACGATATCACAATAGCTAATTCATTCGAATCATCAGACTTAATCCGAAGAATCTCACTATTTTGACATTTCAATTCGATAGTCTTCTGTCTACAATTCACAACCACATCGTGCTTAGTCAACCAATCCATACCAAGGATCACATCAAACTCATCAAATGGTAGAAACATCAAGTCAGCCCGAAAACAGTAACCCTGAATCATCAAAAGGCAATTCTTACAAATTTTATCAACTAAAACAGACTTGCCTAAGGGTTTCGATACGTTAATTACAAACTCTGTAGACTCGACATGTAAACTCTTTTTAAATACTAAATTCATACAGATGTATGAATGATTTGATCCAAGATCTATCAACGCAACTATATCAGTATCAAAAAAAAAAAGTAGCGATGATGCCTCCTCTCGTGCACGAATAGCATAAGCTCTGGCAAGTGCTCGTACCTCAGATCTCACAGTCGAATCTCTCGTAGCACCTCTATTACCACTCATATTTCCAGTATTTCAGGGTGGTCTTCCTCTAGTAGTCGTGTTATTTACTTTCGCCGGTTGTTCTCTTTCAACTGTAAACTTTCTGGACTATCCCGGAGATAATGATCAAGAGATCCACATTTAAAGTAAGCTCCACTCACTAATCTACATTCACCATAATGTTTCTTATTGCAATGTTTACATTTAGGTCCAGTATTTCTAACGCTTCCCGCACTGGAAACAGATGCCGTCTAAGGTTTAGAACTGAAATGTCTCGCATCTCTGTCTCTAATCAAAATTCCCACAGAAGCCACAGAATGAGAATGATATTCTCTAAATTTCTTTGATGTTGACTGATGTGATTTGCCCGCAAATCTCTTTCTAGAATCTCTAAACTCAGAATCAACTTTTCTTTTCTCTTTGCAAAGCTCTTTGGCTTTACAAGCTCGGACAAATAAAACAACAAACTCTTTCAACTCAAGAATTCCAACTAACGCTCTGATTTCTTAATTCAATCCATCCTCGAATCATTTGCACATTATAGCTTCAGAAGAAACGCATTCATGAGCATATTTTTTAGTCATACAATCTCTATCTTATATTCTGTGACTGACATACGACACTGTTTTAATTCAAGAAACTCATTTCTTTTCTGATCGATGAACATTTGGTTGGTATATTTCTTTCTGAATTCAACTTGAAAGAACTCCCAAGTAACTCTTTCTCGTGGAACTACGGATATCAAGGTATTCTAACCCTGATACACAGTATCTCGTAACAGTGATACAGCACATTTTAAACATTCTTCAGGTGTGTAGGACAGTTCATCAAATACCTGAATTGTGTTCTCGAGCCAAAACTCGGCTCTCTCAGGGTCATCGTTAATAGTAGCTCTGAAGTCTTCAACCCCGTGTTTCTGTATCCTGTCAATAGGTGGTTTATTCAATCGCAGAGGATCAATACCTTGAGAAACTACAGGGATCGATTGGGGAACAGGTGGAGTCGGAAGTTGCTGAACAGCCGGGTTCGTACGAATGTACTGTGTGAACCACACGTTCATTATCTAAAAGAAGGCTTCTTTAGCCTCACCCCCGTGACTACTAGACACGAGTCTAGATTCAGAAGGCACAGTCCCTTGAGCGGGAGCTGGCGCGTTACTTTCTACATCATCCGCTACAACTCGTTCGGGATCCATTACTATATAAAAACAAATTTGAAAACGTCAAGAGTCATCACACTATCACAGTTTTATATATGGCATGTATAGCCAGACTCACATACGCTACGTTAGTCCTAAAATCAACTAAACTGTAGCTCTGATACCAATAAATGTAACACCCCTAACCCGTAACCGTCGCAGGAATAGGTTAAGAGGCATTATCGGACTAGTAACTCAGTTCAGAACAATCATTATCAAATATCATCTTATCTCAGTAAAAATCATTCATTCACAATCAATATATATATAAATTGAGCATACAAAGTTTCATTCACGCATTCGGGATTAAATCGATAACATATAAAAATTTTGGAAACTTAGAAAAATTTTAACATCTCAAGTATCACACGCCCGTGTGAACAGGCCGTGTGCCACACAAGGCTAGTAGACACGCTCATGTCTTAGGCCGTGTGAAAACAGGGATACATACTGACTTGTGTCACACGGCTGAGGACATGCCCGTGTCCCTGGTCGTGTGAAAACTGGAGAGGATACTGACTTGGGTCACATGGCCAACAACACACCCGTGAGTCTAGCCCGTGTGCCCTTCGAAATGGCCACATACACCTGTGTGTCAAGCTACTAACTTGTACCACATAGCCAGTCACATGCCCATGTGTCAAACCGTGCCAAAACTGTAGGCTATACTGACTTGTGCCAAAACTGTAGGGTATACTAACATACACCTCTGTGTCAAGTTACCGACTTATTTGAAATAAGCGAGCTATTGAACTTCTATAAAACATAGAAAAAGAAACGGAGTAAGCTTTATAGCTTAGTAAACCCTATAATTTAGAATTAAACTTGCCATTTATACATAATCTGATGCGATCCTAGCTAGGGAAGCTGCTGCCGATCCCATAGAGCTGCCCCAATGACCTATTATTCGGTCACGTTCTAAGAAGTTCCAAAAAGCCCTTGCAAGTTACATTGATCGGGCATGGCGAGAGGAAGTGGCCAGACTTATTGATCACACATGGACCAGCTCAATAAGCGTCCAATACAGCTTACTTCAAGCTAAATTTTAACTTTTGTTTTGAGTTGATTAGTTGCTGGAATAAAACATTAATGTTGTTTAGCTATTTTAGTTATTATTAATTTAAGTCTTTAATGTGTCTTAAGTTAAATTAATGTGTTTCATTTTGTTTAGCAATTAATATGTTATAAGTTTATTAATATGTCTTAGTTACAATAGCTATTTAATATGTCCTAGGTTCATGCATCTTAAATGTGTCTAAAACTTAGACAACTTAAATGGTGTCTTGAATATGTCCTTAACCGAATTTAAATCTGTTTGTAGGTGTTCACACCAGTTGATCAGCTAGCTAGATGCATAGGACGGCATTTAATGAAGAAACATGCATTTACGGCTTAATTAGAGAGCTGCTGATTGCTCTCCTCCAAGTGCCTTTTCGTGGAGAGAAAAGGCCAAAAGCAAGTTTACACTAGACCATTCAGCTAACAAAAGAGTTCACACCTTGAAGGCTGATCAAATTCGGTTGTTCACACCATAGGCTGTTCGTGTGCCACAACTTCATTTAAATTGTCTGCTGCACATTCGGCTTCCCAAGGAGGAATCCAAACATGTTCACACCTTATGACTGATCCTCTACTTGAAAGATTCAGCTCAACTCATTTAATCCAATTGATTAGCTGAATTGGGAATGTTAATAGCCTAGCAGTTGGCGTCACCTAGGTCTAGGGAGCTCTAAAAGTCGTGTTGATTATCTCAATAGCCATTTCAGCTCATTTAAAGCTCAATTAAGCTAGATACATTTTGTCTATTCGGCTGGAGCATGTAACAACCTATAAATACTTAGCTAATTTCATGTTGTCAGAACTTTTGATCATTTGATGAATGTCATATTATTTGTTAGTGTTCAAACTCTCATTGTTCTCTTTAGACTGAATTGACTTATCGAGATAATTCTTGTGGCGTCAATCTCGTCTTTCTTCAAACTTATCACTTTTGCTAAGTGTGACATTCACCTATACCTCTGGTTCCTATCTTTCAAAGATAGTGGCTCAAGGTTCGTTATCTTTTTCCAAACTAATTTCACCTAAGTGCTATTTAAGATTCAGGTCAACCTTTCCTATATCGTTGGTTCAATCTTGGCCTTAGCCAAATTCTCCCGTTTATCATTTCAACTATCTTTAACCTTTTTTTTAGCCAATCTTTCAACCTTTTCCAGCCTATTCTGGAACAGCTCAAGTCTTACTTAATTTTATAATCGGGTAATCAAAACGACTTAAATCAACACCGAGGCGAGTTCGTATCATTTAGTATTAGAGATGGTAAAAATTAAGTAAGTATCGATGTTTTTAGCATTCTCATGTTGTAATTAGTTGAAAAAAAATTCGTGAAAATAGATATATACATTTGTAGCAACAAATTTGAAATATTAAAAAAATAGTTACGGAAATATAAAAAAAAAAAAGAAGTTAGTTGTACCAAGTTCTTGTTGCCTAATTCTGCTTTTACCCAATTTGGCACACTTTAAACCTTTCACTTTGTTTCTAGCCTACCCTTTGTCCTAACATCAATTCCTACCCAAAATCGAACATCACTTTTGCAAAAGCTGATTCCACAATGATTGTCGATTTGTCTAAGTAGCACATCGAGAACTTCGGAAGGCGAACTTGAGTGGAAAAAGACAAGAGTGCGGTGAGACTATTCGAGTAAACAAAAGCCAAAATTGTGTGAATTTTCTTTGTGAGAGAAGTGTGAGGTTTGTTATGTGATTAAATTTCATGTCTAGAAGTCTGAAAAGGAAACAAATAGATGGTGGTGGTTTGCGACCCGTTCTCAATGTTACTGATGGAGGAGTGCCCGACTTAACGCTCCAACCTCTCATGCGCGAAATGGAGTGCATGTTTGATCGAAAGCTCGAACCCATCCAAGAGTGCTTGGACATTGTTGAAGAACAAGGCCAGCAAGAAAGAGCTCCACAAAATTCGAGAAGGGAACGAAGACGTGCGAGAGTCAATGAAGATGATCTCTACGATCTAAGTGACGTGGAGAGTGTCCAAGGTTCTATTCAAAGCGGAAGGCGACAAGGCCATAGAAACTGAGGTCTTCAAGAAAGAGATCGAGTGGATGACAACCTTGAGAACATCAAGATGGCCATTCCCTCATTCCAAGGGAAAAATGACCTCGAGGCTTATTTGGAGTGGAAAAAGAAAATCGAGCTAGTCTTCGAGTGCCATAATTACTCAGAGAGCAAGAAGGTGAAGCTTGTGGCCATAGAGTTCTCGGATTACGCAATTGTATGGTGGGATCAACTCATGATGAGTCGAATAAGGAGTGGGGAAAGACCTATCTCGACTTGGGCCAAGATGAAGGCAGTCATGAAGAAACGTTTCATTTCTTCTTACTATCACCGAGACTTATACCAGCGATTGCAAAACCTCACCCAAGGCAACTGGAGTGTCGAGGATTACTATAACGAAATGGAGGTTGCCATGATCCGATCTGACATCGAGGAAGACCGTGAGGCGACAATGGTTTGATTCCTTGTGGGTTTGAACCGTGACATTGCCAACATAGTGGAATTACAACACTATGTTGAAGTGATGGACATGGTCCACATGGCCATTAAAGTTGAAAAATAATTAAAGCAGAAGGGAGCCAACCGAACTTATCCTACTTCTTCTACAAACAAGTTGAGTCAAGGAACTAACAAAGCTCATATTCGTCCCAAAGAGCCCATTGTAGCTACCAAATCCAATCAGCCAAGTGGTGAGACAAGTAAAGGAAATAATGAACCTGTCCCTAACCAATCAAGGGATATAAAATGTTTTAAGTGCCAAGGGAGGGGACACATAACCAGCCAATGTCCCAATCATCGAATTATGGTGGTTAGGTCAAACGGCGAAATCAAATATGAAGAAGAAGAGGAAGAGCCTGAAAACCCTAGCGACGAAGAAGAAGAACTCAAATATCCCGTCGAAGGTGAGGTTCTCGTTGTTAAAATAAGTTTAAGCATTCAAAATGCTAATGTAACAGTCCAGTTTAGACCCTAGTCAAAATAGTGGTTTCGAGACCATAAATCTGATTCAAAAAAATATTTTAATATTATTCTCCGTGCTTATAGTATGCGAATTGATATGCATGAAATTTTTGTGATTTAATTTATCTGTTTATGTGTTTAATTTGATAAAAGGACTTAATTGCATTAAATGTAAAAGTAACATGCTATAAGTTAAGAGAGTCTATTTGTTACGGCTTATTAAATCAAAGGTCCTTATGATGTTATTTGATCATTGATGGTGGAATTTGACATAAATAGGCTTAATAACATGAAATTTGATGACTTTTAATTAAGGTTAAATTTGTAATTTAGTTATTAATGTTATATTAATTAAAAAAACAAAATGTAAGTCATTTTCGTTCATCTTTCCACCGAAAATATCAAAGTAAAAGAAATAAGAAAAGCTTTAAGTGTTCGGCTATGTTCAAGCAAAATTAAGGTATGAGTTTTGTTCAATTTTTGATAGTTTCTACATTTTTGTGATCGCTGCTTCGAGTACTACAAAGCCCATGTTTTAATTTTTTATTTTGATGATGAATTTGTGTTTTGCCATTGAAGATAGCTTATGATTTTTGTTGTTTGATGATAGAAAATAAAAGATATGTGATAGATTATAATGTTTTGTCTTTTGATTTTTGATGAATTTGAGTAATTTGGGCTAAATTGTGAAAATAATATTTTGAGGGACTAAAATGTGAAATAAATGAAATGTATGGACTTGTATGAGCATGAGGAAGATTCGGCCTAAGCATGAAACAGTGAAATTATGTGTATTTTGTGTTTTGTGAAATAAGGACTAAATTGTAAATGTGTGTAAATATAAGGGCTAAAGTGTAAAAAGGCCAAAATATGTGTTTGTGAATTAAATTGAATGAATGTGTGATTAAATTAGTTAAATTTGAATTTATTTAGATCAAGAACGAAAGAAATCAGATTAGATTGGGGGAAGTCGAAAATAGTCGAGTAGTCGATTTCATCCGTCAATATCCGAGGTAAGTTCATTAGTAAATAAATGTTGTTATATCCTATTGTGTCTATTTCATTAGTACCGAATTGAATTACTATTTATGTGAATTAATATGCTAAAATGAATTGATCATGAGAGCAATATTTACGAGCCTAAAATGTTCGAGATACGACGTCCGAAAGCCCCGTACGAACCTTAGGAATAGTTAGGATACATATGTCATGACATAAGATTCTGATATGTGTTTTAGTGTAAGATCACGTTAGGGACATTGGCAACGATTTGTGTTTACGTGTAAGACCATGTCAGGGACATTGGCATCGTATTTGATTCATGTAAGACCCTGTCTGGGACAGTGGCATCGATATGTGATTACATGTAAGACCACTTCTGGGACATTGACATTGTACAAGCTTTTCGATTATATGAGTATCCTTATTAATTCCAAATGGTTCAACAGGCATTATCGAGATAAGATCAGATGTGAAAGTGAACTAAAAGATTCAGGTATGTGTTTGTAATATGTATATGAGAATAAGGTAAGTATTTGATTATGATGGATACATGAATTGGAAATGGTAAATGATAAATTTATATGTGCTTATGAGTATTTGTGAGTTTGAAAGTTGATTATATTTGGATATTGTAAATGTGATAATATTTGAGTTGTAAACATATTAATTGTGATATTGGTTAATGTATATGTAATTTTGGATAGTTGTTTTAAATGAAAATGTTTAATTGTTCATTATTTTCTTATGACTTACTAAGCTATGAAAGCTTACTTTGTGTGTGTTTTTGTTTGATTTTTTTATAGATTACTAAATCTACGAGAAGCTCGGGGATTGTCGAGGATCATCACCATACTATTGAACTATCTTTTGCTATCTTTTGAAGCTGTATATATTGAAAAATGGCATGTATAGACTAGAGTATTTGGATGATGTTTTAAGTTGTGTAAATATAGCCATGTGACATGGCTTGATAATGAATATGTTTATGAATGAGTAGTTTATGCTTCATGATGCATAATTTGGTATGGTAAGCTCATGGTTGGTCTAATGAAATGGTCAATTTATGGTACGTTTTATGGTTGATTTTGGAAATGATGTGAAAATAATTGCTATGAATTGAATTGGATTAAAATGATGAATGATTTATATGTCTTTATTGTGATGTTTGTGATTTTGCACTAGTATGATTGAGATAGTTTTGTATATGAAGTGAATGATGTTGTTAAGAAGTAAAATATGCATGTTTTTGGTATGTCTTGAATGCATTGGAGGTATGGTTTTGGATTGGTTTAATGCTTGTAGGTGTAACCCAAAGAGTGGGTAGCAAATTGGCCTTGCAAATGGCCTATATTTGCCCACACGATTGAGCACACGAGCGTGTGGCTCGACCGTGTCTCTTAAGTTTGCAAATTAAAACAAGTCAGACTCATACACAAGCTGGACACACGGGCGTGTGACTGGCCGTATGAAATAAGTCAATGTCAACCACGGGTTAAGCACACGGACGTGTCTTCGGCCGTGGGGACAACTCAGTATGTATGCCATGTTTTGACACGGCTTGGACACACGGGTGTGTCTGAGGTCGTGTGCTACCCACACGGGCATGTGACCTCTGTAACTTTGAAAAATGTTAAGTTTTGAAAAAATTTTGTATGAGCTCGGTTTAGTCTCAACCCCTTTCTAATGCATGTTTAAGGTCTCGTAGACCTATTTAAGGGACTCTATGAATATAAATTGTTATGTTAAGGTGTGAAATGATTTTAAATGTTCTGAAATGTTTGGTAACGCCTCTTAACCCTATTTTGGTAACAATTACGAGTTAAGGGTGTTACAACTAAAGACGAGTAGCAACGGGAAAATATCTTTCACACTCGTTGCCACTTCCAAGGTAAGGTATGCAGCATGATAATCGATGGAGGAAGTTGCACCAACGCTGCGAGTAGCATGCTAGTGGAGAAACTTGGTTTAGCCACGACTAAACATCTGAACCCCTACAAATTGCAATGGCTAAATGATGGTGGCGAACTCAAAGTAACCAAGCAAGCTGTAGTGGCATTTTCGATTGACAAGTACCAAAACGATGTGGTGTGCAATATAGTGCCAATGCACGCAGGACATCTCCTGTTGAGGCGTCCATGGCAATTCGACCGATGTGTGATCCACGATAGATATATGAATCGATACACATTCAAACACCTAGGGAAGAATGTCACCTTAGCACCCCTTACCCCAAAACAAGTGTATGAAGATCAAATTAAGATGAAAAAATATGTAGAAAAATCAAAAGAAAAAGAACAAGAAATAAAAAAGAAAAAATAAAAATAAAAATAAAAGAAAGTAGAAAAAAAGAGAGGAAAAAGTGATAAAAATGAGTCAAAAATTCGAGTGGGAAAAGAAAAACAAAAAGAGAGTGAGAATGAAAAAATGAGTGTCTTTGCGAGGAAAAGAAAAGTTCGAAAGTTGCTTTTGATGAGACAGCCCATTCTTGTACTTATGTACAAAGAATGTCTCTTTGAAACTAACGAAATTGATAATGCGTTGCCATCTTCTGTTGTTTCTTTGCTTTAGGAATTTTAAGATGTATTTCCGGATGAAGTGCCGAGTGGCTTGCCACCCATTCGAGGCATTGAGCATCAATGTAACACTCTAAACCCGGCCTAAACATTACGACCGAATCTGGCATGTTACGGAGTGAAAACATCTTAAAATCATAAGTTTGTCGGAAATGTTTAAAGAAGACTCTTGTTTTGTTTTAGGGTTTAGAAAACTTAGTAATAATTGATGCTGAGTTTGTTTTAGAAGTTGTTGTAATACTTGAAAAACTCGTGAGTAAAAACCCATTTGTGATTGCCGATTTTAGAAAACATTAGACACTTGTTAAAACTGAACGCGATAAGAAAAATCAAGTTTAGAACCATTTGCCTTTAAAGTGATTTGAAAATGGGAGTTTATAAAAACATCCAAGTTACCTTTATTATCTTGTAACGCTTGGAAAACCCGAAGAGGTATAGTTTTGAAAACGATGTATTTACCGGTTAATTAAGCAATCAAGTTCTAATCACATGCATAACAACATCAGAAGTAAATCAAATAACCAAAACCCAAAATAACAACCAGCGGCCTTATTACAAAATCATACCAAATTTAAAGAAAATAAATAAAACTGGGAAGGTATTTTATAGACAAAACCCGAAACCAACATGCATGGCCACCTCGACTCCTCCCCGGCTCCATATCCACGATCTATGCCTCATCTGCAAAATATAAGGGAAGGGGTGAGTCACCAAGACTCAGTGTATAAATCCTCAACTCGATAATTCAAGCACTTACACAGATCATTGATAAAACATGCAAATCATGCAAACCCCATAACCTAACCATCCGAACTCCTTTCGCTACCCCGTGTGGTCAAAACCACTGGTGACCGAAGTCACAATATCATATCGGTGTGGTCAAAACCACTGGTGACCATAGTCACAAATCAAGTGATGGGGCCAACCCATCTTGTGGTCAAAACCACTAATGACAATCCCGTAATATATCATGTGGGGCCAACCCACTATGGTACCAAACTACTGGGACGAGTCACAATATTCATTTGTGGTCAAAACCACTGGTGACCGTAGTCACAAATATCAATAGTGTGGTCAAAACCACTGGTGGTCAAAACCAATAGGACTTAGTCACAAATCATAATAGTAATGTGGTCAAAACCACTGGTGACCGTAGTCACAAATCAAATGATGGGGCCAACCCATCTTGTGGTCAAAACCACTTTGGTGATGAGTCCAAATAAATCACCCCTCCTCTCAACAATCCCACCATCATGTCCAAAATTAATCTTGGCATAATAACATATGATGATGCAAAATAACATATGGCATAGCATTCAATAACGACATGATAGCATATATCAAGATCCACAATCAGAGGACTTACCCGGAGTCCACGCTCATGCCCACAAGGCACACACAGGGGTTTCAATGGTTAATCGGCTACTAACAGTTAACACAATAACATGTAATACTAATGAAGTGTGTAAGGTTACACACCTGATTACTAACGCGACTATCAAATCCCGTAGATCAAGATCTAACGCACTAGATCCCCTTCATGCGCTTTTGAGCACTAGTTACAACCCGAGATATGCGAGATCAAGCCTTCCCCTACAATCGGCCAAAACTAAACAACATAATCATGCTAATCAACCTCTAAGGGTATAACTGTAATTTTACCTACCAAGGGCATTTTCGTAATTTACCCACCAAAGGTATTTTCGTAAATTCACACCTGCAATGGCCTTTTCGAAGGCCTAATGTGGCTACTAGCGACTCAGCTACCATTTCCGGTCGTACCGGACAATTGGGCCTAAAACTCGATTTCGGCCCATCCGGGCCCACACGCTCGTGTGGCCCACCTAGCACGAATCTAGCCACGTATATAAGTTCCACCTAGTCTAGTTCAACAAATACTAACCAATCATACAATTTACTCATATGGGCCCACGGGCCCATTGGGGCCCACTTCTCCCATCATGGCCCAAGCAACCCAACCCACAAGAATACTACCGATGGCCTCAACTATCGCGTCGAAGCCCCACACGCGCGCCGCTTGCGCTCGTGTGGCTACTATTGTCGTGATCGCACTTCGGCATTTTGCGCATTCTCTCCGCTAGAGTAGTAGATAGTTCCACACCTGATATGACTCTAGGGCTAATCCGCGCTCCGACCACTCTTGTGCCCAAACGCCCTCCAATATGTGTTTACTCTCCTCCTAGGATGCTCCTTATATAGCTAGCTCTTCACCTTCATTCTTTGTGTCTTTCCGATGTGGGATCCTTCGTCAAGAGAGTTTAAATTCAATGAAACTCTTACAGTCTGCATCGCAAAATAAATACTCCCTTGCTTCTCATGAGATTCGAACCCAGGCTCCCTTGCAACATAATCCACGCCGCTAACCACTTGGCCACAAGCTCCTCTTATGTCTTAAACCATGCGCAACTAAATATAAACTATGGCCCAAATTCTAAAATCCAAGTAAAAAGAAACCAAAATGCAAAAGCCAAGACTTGAACCTTGGACCTCCTTCCTTCCTTGTGGCGTCACTCCCTTGTCCCCTAAGTGGCGTCACTTTGCCACTACACCACACACTCCACTTGTGTCATTTTCCTTCATATTTTATTCTTAAGGCCTATCTGTCAACTTCCAAGGTTTTTTTTCACCTAAAACCAAAATTTCCCCAAAGCCAATATTTGATCCCGGGACTTCATAGAAGCCCTCTAACCTTCCAAAATCACTTATCCAATAGGTCTAACTAGCATTTAAGCCGATCTCTTGTTCTCCAAAAATTTAAACACTACTACGCCTAAGGCCTATTGGGCTCAATTCTCCTAGGCCCAATTTCGGGATGTTACAATCAAATTGGTTTCATGCCCGGAGCAACGATCCCAAACCAACCAGCCTATCGGAGCAACCCCGAAGAGACTAAGGAGTTGCAAACACAAGTTGCTGACTTGATGGAGAAAGGCTACATTCGAGAAAGCTTGAGCCTATGTGTGGTGCCCGTTCTACTAGTTCCAAAAAAGGATGGCTCATGGAGAATGTGTGTCGATTGTCGCACCATCAACAAGATCACTATCAAGTATAGACATCCCATCCCTTGAATCGATGACATGCTCGACGAGCTAAGTGGAGCCCAACTATTTTCAAAAATTGACTTAAAGAGTGGCTATCACCAGATTCGCAAACGGGAGGGAAATGAGTGGAAGACCGCTTTCAAAACCAAATATGGTTTGTATGAATGGCTAGTAATGTTCTTCAGTCTTATTAACGCCCTTAGCACATTTATGCGTTAAATGAACCATGTATTGCGTGCTTACATTGGTAAATTTTGCGTGGTTTACTTTGATGATATTTTAATATACAGCAAATCTTTAGAAGACCATATTCAACATTTGCGTACTGTGTTGGAAGTTTTGCATAAGGAAGTTCTCTTTGCTAATCTTAAGAAATGCTCTTTTTACACTAATAAAGTTGTGTTTTTAGGATCTGTGGTGAGTGCTAATGGACTCGAAGTCGATCAAGAGAAAATCAAGGCGATTCAAGATTGGCCATGTCATACGAACATCAGCCAACTAAGGAGCTTCCATGGACTAGCAAGTTTTTATAGGAGGTTTGTACCAAATTTTAGTACCTTAGCTGCCCCCTTAACAGGTATCATAAAGAAAAATTCTCCATTCAATTGGACTGATGAATAGGAAATTTCTTTTAATAAAATCAAGGAATGTTTAACTAACGCTCCTTTGTTGTCCCTACCTGATTTTAACAAAACATTCGAAGTTGAGTGTGATGCATCAGGGATAGGAATCGGAGCGGTCTTGACTCAAGACGGACGACCCATCGCGTATTTCAGCGAGAAACTCAATAGGGCTACTCTCAATTATCCTACATATGATAAAGAGATGTACGCCCTGATTCGAGCTTTGGAGACTTGGCAACATTATACATACGGATCATGAGGCACTGAAGCACCTTAAGGTACAAACCAAGCTAAACAAGCGCCATGCTAAATGGGTGGAGTTCCTAGAATCATTTCCTTATGTGATCAAATACAAGAAAAGTAAAGAAAATATTATTGCTGATGCATTGGCACGAAGGTATGCTCTTATCAATCATTTAGATTCTAAATTGTTTGGTTTTGAGTATTTGAAAGATCTCTATAAAACTGATGTTGATTTTGGTGAGATATATAAGTCTTGTATGCAAGGTGCTCATGAAAAGTACTATCAACAAGATGGCTACCTATTTCGTGAAGGTAAGTTGTGTATACCTCATGGTTCTGTTTGAGAAGTGCTCATTAACGAAGCCCACAGTGTTGGACTTATGGGCCACTTTGGTGTAGCCAAAACTTTGGCTGTTTAGCCAAAACTTTGGCGATACTTCAAGAACATTTTTATTGGCCTAAGATGAAACACGACGTGATGAGAAAGTGTGAGCATTACATTGCTTGCAAGAAAGCTAAGTTGTGAATCAAGCCATACGGTTTGTATACACCATTGCCAATACTGGATGTCCCATAGGTAGATATATCTATGGACTTTGTTCTAGAGCTTCCTAGAACCAAGAGTAGGAAAGACTCAATTTTTGTTGTTGTAGACAGATTCTCTAAAATGGCCCATTTTCTTGCATGTCATAAAACTGATGACGCCTTAAATGTTGCTAAATTGTTTTTCAAGGAAATCGTTCGATTGCATGGAGCACCACGACCATCGTCTCCGATCAAAATGCCAAGTTCCTTAGCCATTTTTAGAGGACCTTGTGGGGCAGGTTAGGCACCAAGTTGTTGTTCTCTACAACGTGCCACCCCCGAACGGATGGTCAAATGGAGGTATTCAATCGAGTTTTATCGACCTTACTGCGGGCTATTATTAGGAAAAACTTGAAGACGTGGGAGGAATGCTTGCCACACATAGAATTCACCTACAATCGTTCGGTTCATTCATCTACTAAGCATTCTCCTTTTAAAGTGGTATATGGTTTCAATCCTTTAACTCCTTTAGATCTAGTTCCTTTACCTTCTAATCAACTAGTGCATGTAAATGGCGAGCGAAAGGCTAATTTTGTGAAACAGCTTCATCAAAGGGTTAAGTAGAATATTGAGAGGAGGACCGAGCAATATGTTCATAAGGCCAACAAGGGACGCAAACGAGTCGTATTCAAACCCAATGATTGGGTTTGGGTCCATACGCTAAGGAAAGATTTCCCTAAAAAAGAAGGGCTAAGCTATTGCCAAAGGGAGACGGTCCTTTTCAAGTCTTGGAAAGGATCAATGAAAATTCTTATAAGTTAGACCTTCCGGGTGAGTATGGAGTAAGTGCTACCTTTAGTGTTGATGACATATCCCCTTTTGATGTAGGTGACGATTTGGGGACGAATCGCCTCGAAGAGGGAGGGATGATACGATCCTAGCTAGGGAAGCTACTGCCGATTCCATAGAGCTGCCCCAAGGACCTATTACTCTGTCAGTTATAAGAAGTTCCAAAAAGCCCTTGCAAGTTACATTGATCGGGCATGGCGAGAGGAAATGGCCGGACTTATTGATCACACATGGACCAGCTCAATAAGCGTCCAATGCAGCTTACTTCAAGCTGAATTTTAATTTTTGTTTTGAGTTGATTAGTTGCTGGAATAAAACATTAATGTTGTTTAGTTATTTTAGTTATTATTAATTTAAGTCTTTAATGCGTCTTAAGTTAAATTAATGTGTTTCATTTTCTTCAGCAATTAATATGTCATAAGTTTATTAATATGTCTTGGTTACCACAGCTATTTAATCTGTCCTAGGTTCATGCATCTTAAATGTGTCTAAAACTCAGACAACTTAAATGGTATCTTGAATATGTCCTTAACCAAATTTAAATGTGTTTATAGGTGTTCACACTAGCTGATCAGCTAGCTAGATGCATGGGATGACATTTAATGAAGAAACATGCATTTTGCATGTTCAATGGACGGCTTAATTAGAGAGCTACTGATTGCTCTCCTCCAAGTGCCTTTTCATGGAGAGTAAAGGCCAAAAGCAAGTTCACACTAGACCATTCAGCTAGCAAAAGAGTTCACACCTTGGAGGCTGATCAAATTCGGCTGTTCACACCATAAGCTGTTCGTGCACCACAACTTCATTTAAATTGTCTGCTGCACATTCGGCTTCCCAAGGAGGAATCCAAACATGTTCACACCTTATGACCGATCCTCTACTTGAAAGATTCAGCTCAACTTATTTAATCCAATTGATTAGTTGAAGTAGGAATGTTAATAGCCTAGTTGTTGGCGTCACCTAAGTCTAGGGAGCTCCAAAAGTCATGTTGATTATCTCAATAGCCATTTCAGCTCATTTAAAGCTCAATTAAGCTAGATACATTTTGTCTATTCGGCTGGAGCTTATAACAACCTATAAATACTTAGCTAATTTCTTGTTGTAAGGACTTTTGATCATTTAATGAATGTCATATTATTTGTAAGTGTTCAAACTCTCATTGTTCTCTTTAGACTGAATTGACTTATCGAGATAATTCTTGTGGCGTCATTCCCTTCTTTCTTCAAACTTATCACTTTGTTAAGTGTGGCGTTCATCTATACCTCTGGTTCCTATCTTTCATAGATAGTGGGTCAAGGTTCATTATCTTTTTCCAAACCGATTTCACCTAAGTGCTATTTAAGATTCAGGTCAACCTTTCCTATATCGTTGGTTCAATCTTGGCCTTAGCCAAATTCACCCATCTATCATTTCAACTATCTTTAACCTTTGTTTTTTAGCTTATCTTTCAACCTTTTCCAGCCCACTCCGAAACAACTCAAGTCTTACTTAATTTTACAATCGGGCAATCTAAACGACTCAAATTAACACCGAGGTGAGTTCGTATCATAATCAAGGCAAATAACTAAAGTAAACTCCATAAAATTCCCAAATGCCTATCACAAGCATTCATCCATAGGTTAGACATGTTAATACATGAAATCATCCATTATCACAATTCAATAATCAATATAACTAGCATTCAACATTTCCTTCTCCATCATATAATCAATAATCCATTCAATAACTGTACTCATCCGTATAAATAGAAGTTATGCCCGTTGAACATATTAGAACTCCAAAGGATACTTGGGTGATAGACATCAGTAATCCGTCAATTCATTATCATTTATGCTCTTTCGAGCCATGATCGGTAAGCTCCTCCTGAGCTAATGAACAGTAAGCTCAATTGAGCTGAAACGGTAAGCTTTATCGAGCAGAACAGTAAGCTCTAACAAGGTGAACAGTAAGCTCATACGAGCTGATATATCGGTAAGCTCATACGAGCTGTGGTGAGTCCGCAACAAATGCAGGAGCTCAACCAAAACAGTAACCCAAGTGACATGTCACTCGTATCCTATGAATTCATACAATTCAAACGGGGCTCGCTAACCAATAGATTATAACAATAAATCATTCATATTTCAATTATATAAATTATTCAATCACATACATTCATTTTAGTAATTACAAGTATTTAAAAGTTCGATTCTAATTATACGAACTTACCTCGTATTGCTCGAATAAAAACTATCGACTATTCGTCGATCTTTCCTTTTCCCCGATCTAAATTCAATCTCAGCTTATCTTGATCTATATTTTATCAAATTTAGTACATTCAACATTCAATCTATTCAATTTAGTCCATAATTCATATTTTGGAAAATTTACATTTGCCCCTATACTTTTCAATTTTTACAATTTAGTCCTTATCACATAAAATTGCAAATTCATACAATATAGTACCTACCCATGGCTAGCCGAATTTCATAGGGACTCCTAGAAATCCATATCTTTCATTATTTCACACTTTTAACCACCACATTTTACATTTTATTACAAATTAATCCCTTTTTGACATTTTTGTCAAAAATCACTTTACAAAACTAATTTAACTATTAACAAATATTCAAAATTCATCATCGAACATCAAATAACTCAAATATTCAACAATGGAACTTCACAAAATCAAGAACAAATTCAAAAATTAAGGCATGGGCTAGCTAGAATGCAAAGCAACGATATCTAAAACGTAAAAATCATCAAAAATCGAGCTCAAACCATACCTTAATCAAGCCAAATGTGTGCCGAACCCTAATATCTCTTTTTTAGGTTCTTTTTCTTTTGTTAATCGGTTATGAAGAAGAAAAATGATGATGATATGGCTTTTCTTTTTATTTAATCTTTACTTATTTAACATTTTACCATATTAACATTAATTAAAACATTAAAAACATGCTTAATATATGCCCATACATGTCCATCTCCATTATACATGGTCTAATTTCATAATAAGGACCTTTAATATAATAAGCCATAGCCATTAGACACATTTAACTAATAGCACACAAGTTTTACACTTTACGCAATTAAGTCCTTTTTACTGAATTAAGCATTTAAACAGTAAAATTTCTTTACGAAACTTTCACATAATTAATCTATCATGCTGTAAACCTTATTAAAATAATAAAATAATATTTTAACCTCGAATTTGTGGTCCTAAAACCACTGTTCTGAGTTGACTCAAAAATGGGCTGTTACAAGTGCCATAACCTATTCATTGGTAAGATTTTTGGGGACGAAAATCCCTAAGGGGGAGAGTTGTAACAGCCCGTTTTTGGTTAAATCGAAATAGTGGTTTTGAGACCACAAATCTGAGGTCAAAATATTTATTTTATTATTATTTTAACGTTTACAACATGATTGAATGATGGTGTGGACATTTCGTTAAGAAATTTTATCGTTTGGTTGGTCAATTTGATAAAAAGGACTAAATCACATAAAGTGTAAAATTATTGTTCTATTAGTTAAAGGTATCAAATACCTATGAAACTTTAAAGTGGAGGTCCTTATGTTGTAATTAGACCATTAATAGCATGAGTGGACATATATGGACATTAAATGGATGTTATTAAATAGTTTATAATAAAGTTAAAATAGTAAATTATGTATTAAGTTAAGTAAAAATAAAGAAAACTAGTTTATCATCTTTTAGTTCATTCTCTTGCACCGAAAATTGAAAGGAAGAAAAAAATTTCTAGGGTTCTTCATTCGAAAATTTCTAGGGTTCTTCATTTGGCATTCTTAATTCTATCAATTGGGTATGTATTTTTAATCCGTTTTTAATGATTTCTATGTTTTTGTGATCGTTGCGTCTAGTGCTAGCTAGCCCAAGGACTAATTTGCAAAACTGTTAAAGATTTTAGATGATGCCATTGATAAATATATGAGTAATTTGATGTTTAATGATAGATTATGAATCTTTGATGTTAGTTAAACAAGTTTTGTTAAGTGATTTTTGGTGAAAATGTCAAAAAGGGATTAAATTGAGAAAATGTGAAATGTGGTGGTTAAAAGTGTGAATAAATTGAAAATATGGGCTACTAGTAACATGTATTAAATTCAGCTCAGCATGGGTTTGTACTAAATTGCATGAATTTTCAATTTTATGTAATAAAGACTAAATTGTGAAAATGTGAAAGTTTAGGGGCAAAAGTGTAAATGTGCCTTAAATAGTAATTTGGACTAAATTGAATGAGTAGATGATTGAATAAGTTAATTTTGAATATATTTAGATCAAGAAAGGCGGAATTCAGACCTAGATCAGGGGAAAACTAAAGTCATTGACTAGTAGACTCGATTCGTCGTTTTAGCATCCGAGGTAAGTTCGTATGTAATAAGCATTGTTACAATTATGCTTTAAATTCTTTGATATTGCATAAATTGTGTATATGATATTGTAGTCATGTTTGACGACAATTCGGATATATATATGGCACTTAGTGTGCGATTCGAGATAGCTTCGGCTATATATGGCACTTAGTGTGCGATTCAAAATAGCTTCGGCTATATATGACACTTAGTGTGTGAGACCGAGATAGCTTCGGCTATGTAAAGCACTTAGTGTGTGAGATTATAATAACTTTGGCTATGCATTGGCACTTAGTGTGCCAGATATCGAGTATTAGACAGTATTCTGAAAAGGTATGAGTTTGTTACGAATTTGTATAGGTATGTGCATGTAAAGTATGAAATTCAAATAGAAAATGTTATGAATTTGCATATAAGCATATGAATAAGCATATGAAAGGTTTGTTATTATCATGAATTATATGTTAAATAGTTCAAATTGATGATTTGTGTATTATGAACTGTTGAGTATATTTAGTACAAACTTACTAAGCTTTACAACTTACCTTGTTTGTATTTCCCGTGTTTTATAGTGAATTCAAAGCTAGCTTAGATTCGGGGATCGTCAGAGACTACGCCACACTATCCAACCATCTCTTTGGTACTTTTGATCTCATGGTTTGGTCATATGACATGTATAGGATTATGGTTGTTTTTTATATGTATTTTCGAAGTGAGAGTTTCCATTTGAAATGGTTTGTGAATGGCCATGTTAGTTTGTATTTATATAGTCATGAGACTTGGGCTAATTTGACTAGTTTGATTATGGATTTATATGTGTGCATATGGTTTATATTAGGTGATGGAAGTTGATTTTGCAATGTCTTTGATAGTTGGTATTATAGTTGTCAAATGATTAATAATGGAAAAGCTATGTGCTTGTGGATTGATATAATGTTACTTGGAATGATGAATTGAGGATGTTTGTTATTGTGATTTAGGCTAAGAAATACTCAGATGAAATGGTAAAAATTATGCTTTGTTTTGGTGCCATATGTGTAGGTGAAGGTATGTACAAATGGGTGGCAAAATGGCTTGGTAAATAACCTATTTTTGTCCACACGGGCAAAGACATGGGCGTGTGTCTCAGCCGTGTGTGACACACGGTCATGTTACAAGGCCATGTATCCCCTGGTATTGAAATTGAATTGAAGTCAGTATGCTCCACACGGTCTCACACACGGGCGTGTGATCGGCCATGTGGCACAAGTCAGTATACCTCCTAATTGGCACACGGCCAAGAGTTAGTATACCCTATAGGTTTGGCACGGCCTAGCACAGGGCCTGGCACACGGGCATGTGTGACCACTTCGAAGGGCACACGGGCTAGACATATGGGCGTGTGGTTGGCAGTGTTACCCAAGTCAGTAACCTCACTTGTTTGGACAGGGGTAGGACACAGCCATGTGCTTCCATTTCGAATGTCCACACGACCTCTGACACACGGCCTGGCCACACGGGCGTGTGTCCCCTATTTCGAGAAAAATTTTCTAAGTGTGGAAAAGTTTCTTGAGTTGTCGGTTTAGTCCCGAACCACTTCTAATGCATGTTTAAGGCCTCGTAGGCCCGTTTAAGGGACACTATGATTGAGTATGATTGAATGGTATTTGAATTGATAAATTGTTTATGAAATGTATGTTTATAAGTTTTGTAAGTCCGGTAATGCTCCGTAACCCTATTCTGACGGTGAATGTGGGTGAGGGTGTTACAAAAATCATATTTTGAAATCGTGCATTGGAACTTTTATGTTATTTTTATTTATTTTACTTTGTTAAAATCCTAGTTTTTAATCACTTCTTCAAATCAAAATATTTTTCTTCACCAAAGTGTTTTTAAATTTGCATTCATAAATAATTCTTTTCGCAGTCCCTGTGGGTACGATAACTCGACAATTACTTGTCACTTTATTACTTATTGCGATTGCGTACACTTGCACACTTTTGTCGTTCCAACTTCACAAACTTTACCCCATAGTTTAAGGTCCCTTTAACATATCTTAACACTCTTTTAGCAACCTTCAAATGAGCAACATTGCAGCAATGCATGAACCTTGATAGAAGGCTGACTGCATACATGATGTCTAGCCTTGTTGCCGTCAAATAGAGCAGGCAACTTACAAGGCTTCTATAGCCCTTCTCATCCACTCGTTCATGGTCACTATTGTTGGAGAGTTTTTCTCCTTGTGCCACAAAACAACTAGCAGGTTTGTTGTTTGTCATGCAAAGCTTGCTTAAAATATTTAGAGCAAAATCATGTTGCCTTATGAAGATGCCATGCTTATTCTGATTTATTTCCATGCCAAGAAAGTAGGTCATTAAACCTAGATTAGTCATCTCAGAAACATCTTGCATTTGTTTCTTGAATTCTTCAATCAATTCATTTCTTCAACCAGTAACTAGTAAATCATCTGCATACAATGACACAATCAGCAAGGTTTCTTTCTCAAATTTCTTCACATAGAGTGTAGGCTCCCTAATGCTCTTTTCAAACCCCAGCTTTGACAAGTAAGCATCAATTCTGTCATACGAGGCCCTTGGAGCCTGTTTTAGACCATAAAAAGCCTTTTTGAGCTTGTAAACCTTGTGCTCTTTACCAAGAACCTTGAATCCTTCTGGTTGCTCAACAAAGATTTCTTCCTTGAGAAATCCATTCAAGAAAGCAGATTTGACATCCAGCTAGTGCACTCTCCACAGCTTTTGAGCAGCTAAGGCAAACAACAGTGTAACACCCCTAACCCAAAACTATCACTGGAATAGGGTTAAGAAGTATTACCTATCAATCAGAACATTTAACATTTACAATTTACGACACAAAGTCAATCATCTTCAACCACATTCATTTACAATCATGTTTTCCCTTATCAAGGTCTACAAGACCGATTTCACATGCTAAAGATAGGGTCGAGACTAAATCGAAACACATACAAAATTTCATGAAAAGTTAAAACTTTTCTAAAATTCGGGGGATACACGCCCGTGGAAGGAGACCGTGTGCCCTCTACGGTTTCTAGACACCCCCGTGTGTCCTTCCGTGCCCATATACTGACTATACCAACACGGTTACTAGGCATGCCCGTGTGCCATGGCCGTGTGCTACTAGGCCATATACTGACTTCCCCACCACGGCCACCAAACACGCCCGTGTGCCTTAGCCGTGTACTATTAACTAGCTACTGACTTGTACACCACGGTTAGCTAACACCCCCGTGTCGAGGCCGTGTGCTACTAAGCTACATTCTACCAATTCACCCACGGTCTTTAGGCACGCCCGTGCGCCTAGACCGTGTGACATTTTAGGCCATTTTGCAAGGCCAAAATGCCACCCACTTAGGGTCAAACCTACAAGCAACACATCCCAAAACATATCATACACATAAGGCAACCAAAAACTCACCAATATGACTAATCAATCTATGCATTCAATTCCCATTCCAACCATAACAAATTCAATACCAAAACTTATCTCATCACAAGCATAATACATTCAATACCAAACATCATTTCTTCTCAATTTCACTAATTCATACTAGCAATTTACCAACACAAAGTTACCATTCATAAGTCAATTTCTCAGCCCACAAACCATGCCAAAAGATGCATCACTTCTCAGCCCACAAACCATGCCAAAAGATACATCACATATACCAACTTCATTCATGCTAAAACTAGCACATATCTAGCTATATCTCATGGCCACTCATAATATCAAACATGATTCAAATGACCAGCTTATACATGTCATATTTTAACTATGTACATCTTTCCAAAATACCCCAAAATAGATTGCTGATAGTGTGACTGAAATGCTGACGATCCCCCAATCCGAGCTAGCTATACTGACACTGCAAAGCAAAGAAAGAAATCACACAGTAAGCTTCCAAAGCTTAGTAAGTTCGAAATAAAATAAAACGATGTCATCAATCAAACCAATGTATACAATAATCATCATATAGGTCATTTTTCTTATACATATACCATATTATCTATAGCTAAAATACTCATTCGTCCATCCATATCATCATCTATAAACTCATCAACCACAAAGGTTCGATACATACCTTGGCTAACACATAGTTATTCAATTTCCAAGCTACTCAATGCTCAATTTTACTTGTTGATCATCCTTTAATATTCGTTCAATTTGATCACACACTCAGTGCTATATACATAATCGAAGCATATTTGCCCTCGTACACTTAGTGCCTATTCTTTTAACCGACTAGTCTCGGCGTCGCACACACAGTACCAAGTCAATAAGCCGTAGCTTTCATATCATCGCACACTCAGTGCCATTCATTTCTGTTTAGATTTACATTTCGCACACTTAGTGCCATCAGCTTATTCTTGCACCTAGCATCTCGATTTCATCCACATATACACATTCATTTCATAATACTAAATATATCTTAATAACATGTATTATATCCGAACTTACCTCGGACGTCGACTATCGATACGGTCGATTAATCGAGCACTTTATATTTGCCTCGATCTCAATCCGAACCTCTTCTCTCTTTAACTCATTCAATTTAGTCCACACACACATATTTAGGGCATTTTACAAAATAACCCTCACGTTTTCATATTTCGACACTTTAGTCCCTATTTCACAAAATCATCAAATTCACATAATTTCACTTAGCACAAGCCTAGCCGAATTTTTCCCATGCTAATACAAGTCCACACATTTCATTTATTTCACATTTTGACCCTTTAATTTGCTATTTTCACAATTTAGCCCTAATTAGTTAAATTCACCAAAAATTCAAAAACAACACATGTTAATCCAACACCAAGTTCTCATATTTTACTATCAACTAGCACATAGCTCAAATGTTCATCAATGGCTCATCACAAAAACATCATCAATTCACAGAATTTCAACATGGGTTAGCTAGAGCACAAAGCAACGATTACAAAAACGTAGAAATTATCAAAAGCTGAGTCAAAACATACCTTAAATCAAGCTTAACATCAACCGAAACCTAAGTGTTCTTCTCCCCTTTTCTTCCTTTGATTTTTTGGCATAAAAGATGAGCACTTTCATCTTATTTTCATCTTTTGTTTGTATAATAAACATGTTATTAATCTAATTACTAAGTTATCCTTCCATTAAACATATAAGACAAATAAACCATAAGGTTATTTTTTCATTTAACCACCCATTAACTTAGTAATGGTTTATTAAAAACATAAGGCGTCCACCTTAAAAAGCCAACAACAATTAAGTACTTAAAATTCAGCACATAGCTTTTACTCTATACGCGATTAAGTACTTTCTCTTAATTCGACACACAAACGATCAAATTATCACTCAGAATTTTCACACAGACTATGTCACATATCATTCACACAGAAAATATCATTAAAATATTTTTACGACCTCGAATTTATGGTCTCGAACCACTGTTCTGACTAGGATCTAAACCGGGATGTTACAAACAGCTTTATGGTGTCCAACCTTGCAACTGGTGCAAAGGTTTCAGAAAAATCAATGCCATACTGTTGATTACATCCCTTCACAAATAGCCTCTCTTTGTGCTTGTTCAATGACCCATCTGCATTGTGCTTGGTCTTAAACACCCATTTCACACCAATAATTTTTATGTGTGCTGGCCAGTCAATCAGCTCCAATGTATCATTCTTTTGAATCATTTCCATTTATGTTTCCATTGCTTCTTTCTAGCACCCCTCCTTTGCAGCCTCATCAAAGTTGGAAAGCTCTAAAATGGTCATATCACATCTTTCATAGATGTCCATGATAGTCCTTATACCTCTACCAGTTACATCATCACATCCTTCCTCAATTTAAGCTTTATTCTCAACATGTTACAAATCAAAATCCTGCTAATCTTGCTCAAATAAACTTGCATCTATTCCATTCTATTTCCAACAGCTGCCTTCATTGAACTTCACATCTCTGCTCACAATAATCCTTTTAGTGGATGGATCAAATACCCTATACCCTTTCTTTATGCTGCTACAACCAACAAAAACTCCAGGCATGGACCTTTTTTCCAACTTGGTTCTCTTTTCATCTGGTACGAGTGTGTAGCATAAACAGCCAAACACTTTCAAGTGTGAGACAGTAGGCTTGTGTCCAAATTGTTGGCAATCTATTGAGTAAATACACTGACATATTTACTGCCTCAACCCAAAAAATGCTAGGCATTTTCCCTTCTAACAACAAATACCTAGCCATATCAAGAATAGTTCTATTTTTTCTCTCACAAACACCATTCTGCTATGGTGTGTAAATGGTGGTTAACTGATGTTGAATTCCAACTTTATTACTAATCTTCTGAAACTTTTGAGACACATATTGTAACACCCCTTACCCGTAGCCTATGCTGGAACAAGGTACGAGGTGTTACCTAACTTAATAACATGCATACAAACATTTTCGGGCTATGAAATTTCGTTCAAATTTAAAACTTTTCAAACTTCATCTTAAAGTCCCTAATATGGACCTACGAAGCCCAAAACATACTTTAAAAGTGGTTCAGGACTAAACTGGGAACCTTAGAAAACTTTAAAAAATTTTATTGAAAATAGAGGCACACGCCCATGTGGACTTGGGACACGCCCGTGTGGGCAGACCGTGTGGTCATACACGCCCATGTCCCTGGTCGTGTGGATTTATTTTTCAATTCAAACCTACAATGGTTTTTACACAGCCTAGCACACGCTCGTTTCCATGGCCCGTGTCCCTCACATGGCACTGATACACCTGTGTCCCTCACACGGCCATGACACGCCCGTGTCTCAGCCCGTGTGTTAAAATCTTAACATTCTGTTTCTAACGTCATCAACATTTTAGAGTCACACGGCCAAGGCACACGCCCGTGTACTAGGCCATGTGGCGAATTTAATTTCGCATTTAAGGTGCAGACTTCACACGGCCTGGGCACATGCCCATGTATTATGGTCGTGTCATCCACACGGTTGAGACACATGGCCGTGCCTCAGCCCGTATGGTTACTATTGGGTATTCTATTTTACCAAATTAAGGTGCAGGGGACACGCGGCCAGACTACACGCCTATGGGGCAGACCGACACAAGGCCTAGACACACGCCCGTGTGTCTACCCGTGTGGACAAAAACAAGGCTATTTACTAAGCCCTTTTGCCATCCTTACTTGCACCAACATAAGCCACATCAAGTAACACCAATCCACACATAAACATTTGACCAAATCAGCCACAACCAAGACATACACACATCAAGGCAATTACACTCTATTCACATGTAAAACTTATCACATACTTTATCAATCCAATCATGCGACTTACTCATTCATGCATTAACACACCACATATTTCACCATGCAAATTGCATATTCATGAAAAACATCATCATTTACATATATCAATAACAAGCATTAGCCATCATCCATGGCCTTATACAAAATGAATCAATCTTCAAGACAAGCCAACACATTTGGCCAAAACAATATGACACTTGATAAAAGACCAAGTCCCTATACATGTCATACTTAAAATGATAAATCTAACTATACCAAATGTTTAGATTGATAGTGTGATCGAGCCTCCGACGTCCTTTGGTCCTCGAGCTAGCTTGGTGATACTATAAGAAAATGGAAAGGAAAGGGAGTAAGCATAAATCTTAGTAAGTTGCATGTAAATAAGTAACAACATCAACCATGCATCTTTAAACACATAGCATATTATAAACCAGCACAACATTCTTGATTTAACAATGGTAGATTTACTACATATTTACACATCAAAAGTATAAGCCAAAGATTACAAGATAGTCCCGAAATCATTCTCATAGATAGAACTTACTCAATTTCATCCTTACCATTAAGGCATCATAATTAAGCTCATATCTCATGGGTTTCGAGTAAGAACCTGTACCACTCACAACATGATTATATCCTTTCATATATTTATCATAAGCTTTAAGTAACCTGTGGAACCATTCGGAATACTAAAGGATATTCGATAAGCCTCACACAGGATGGTAAAATGTCGATGCCATGTCCTAGACATGGTCTTACATTGGCTCTCATAGTGTGGCTAATGCCATGTCCCAGACATGGTCTTACACCGGCTCTCATAATGTGGCCGATGCCATGTCCTAGACATGGTCTTACACTAGCACACATATCAACGCTGATGCCATATCCCAGATATGGTCTTACACTGGCTCTCATAATGTGGCCGATGCCATGTCCCAGACATGGTCTTACACTAGAACACATATTAACGCCGATGTCATGTCCCAGACATGGTCTTACACTGGCTCTCATAATGTGGCTGATGCCATGTCCCAGACATGGTCTTACACTAGCAAACATATCACCCAAATATCATGGCATGGATATCTAATCTATTCCTAAGTTTCAACCGAGAGTTTTTACTACATCAATTCTCATCATGCATATTCACAACAATAATCAAACAATTTATGCCATATTAATTTTTCAATACATAATAACAATAAAGTTGTATTATTTATGTACAACTTACCGCGGTATACAAAAAGTGGGCGACTAGATTGAATTAGTCTACTAGCTTGGTCTTCCCTCGGTCTGGGTCCGGACTTCATTTTTCTTAATCTATAATGGCAAATTCACTTATTTAATCACTACATTAATCAAGACAATCTATAATTCATACCTGAGAAAAATTACCATTTTGCCCCTAGACTTTCACATAATTATGATTTTGCCTCTAGGCTCGTAAAACGATTTTAATTAAATTTCCTCCTTTAACAAGCCTAGCCGAACCTTTATTACTCTTATAGCAACTCACAAATCCAACTATTTCACACATTTACTACCTATTTTATAACTTTTACAAAAAGGTCCATTTTAGGTGTTTTCATGAAAATCCTTTCACAAAAGTTGTTTATTAAACAACTAAGTTTCATTTTCTTTCATAAAATTTTAGCAAACAATATAAATACTCTCATGGAAAGACCCTAGACTCTGAACCATTTTGCAAAATAGTCTCCTCATTAGCTAGATTAAGCTATAGGGGTTCCAAAAACACAAAAATTAACAAAAACAACCACCAAAATCACTTACTTGCAAGAAAAAAGCTTGGCTGAAATTTGAGCTCTCAAAACCCCCCTTTTTTGCTGAGAATTTCGATGGTGAAGAGAAGATGATAGCCTTCTCTCTTTTTGTTTTATTTTTTTATGAAACAAGCCACCTAATGTCACCTAATTTTGACCATTTTATGATTTTGTCTCCAATTAGAAATTCCATGTCCAGCCACCATAATTTTATTGGTATATTTACTCAATAAGGACCTCTACTTTAGTTTTCCATAGCTATTTAACACATTTAGCTTGTAGAACAAAACTTTCGCACTTTATACGATTTAGTCTTTTTTTCGAAATTAAGCAAGTAATCACTAAAATTTTCATGTACTCATATAATCATGCTATAACACATAAAAAAATAAAAATAATAATTTCTCTGGCCTCGAATTAGTGGTTCAGAAACCACTGTTCCGCCTAGCCCCAAAATCAGGCTGTTACAATATTCAGTCCCATTGTTTGACCTTAATACCTTCAGCTTACAACTTGCTTGATTTTCAACTAAGGCCTTAAACTTGAAAAAGAAATCAGCCACTTCTAACTTCTGTTTCACAAAATTCACCCAACAGAATCTAGTGCAATCATCAATGAACAACACAAAATACTTGCTGCCATTTAAAGAGGAGGTCTTCATAGGTTCACAAATATCAGTATGGTCCAGTTGGAGCCTCTCTTGTGCTCTCCAAGCTTTGTTAACTGGAAAAGGTAGTCTGATCTGCTTTCCAAGCTGGCAGGCCTTACAAACTTCATTTTTAGGCTCAATTCTGGACATGTCTTCAACTAGTCTCATCTTATGCGATAAACCAAGTGACTTGTAGTTGACATGCCCCAACTTTTTGTGCCATAAACATGATTCATCAGTTAAAGTAGTGTAAGCCTTTACTTCTAACTGATTCACATCTAGAGTGAAAGATCTGTTATGCATAGCTACTGCCACTAGCTCTTGACCAAAAAGATCCTTAATCACACAAGTTTTTCCTTTAAAGATAAGAGAGTAACCCTTCTCTAACAAATAACCAACACTAAGTAAATTTTGGTCAATATCAGGTACAAAAAGAACTTCTGAAATTGTTTTTCACTGATTGAGTGCAGATCACAGCTTTGCCTTTGCCTTTGGACTCACTGAACTCACCATTCCCATTTCTGACCTTGGACACAAAGTTGGTATCTAGCTCCCTAAACATGCCTTCATCAGATGCCATGTGATGAGTACAACCACTGTCAATCAACCAATTCATTCAGACCTTGCTCAAACTTGCAAAATAGGAAGCAGTAAAAACATGCTCCTCTTGAGCTTGAACATCCTTAGCAGCTTGAGCTTGATTCTGTTGCTGTGGTTGTGTTTTTGCCTTGTTTTTACACACTTTTTCCATGTGACCAAGTAGTTTGCAACTTCTACACTGAATTTCAGGCCTAAACCAATAGTACTTTTCTAAATTCAAAATTTCTTTTTTTTAATATTAAAATTTTAAATTTCAAAACATCAAAATAAATTGAATAAAGTGTTGAAAGCTTTTTATCTATTGATTCTGCCACTTAATTTATTACTATGATATTAAAATTAATTAATTTAATCTCCCTTTAAATTTTAAAATTTTATTTTATGTTTCTAAAATATCTTTAATGAAATCAACTCAAATAACTCGTATTTAATAATTGTATATAAAATTAAAATATTTAATTATATAATCTTAAATCTTTCATGCTAAGCTAAAAGCAAAAAAAAAATGTTTTCAACTAATTAAATTAATTGTTTAGCCTTCATTTGGATAGCGAAATAATAAAAAAGTTTATAATTTTATTTAGAATAAAAAATAAAATAATTAATTGCAATGATTTTTCATTACTTATGAAAAAATTAATATTATTTAATAAATAAATAAATAACAAGGGTTTAGTAAACATTTCACTGTTGAAAGCATTCTAAAAATTAGATTTCATTGAGTAACTAAATTAAAAACACTCCAAAAGTTGGATGACCAAAGTCAAATTTTACGAAATATTTGAATGATTCATACTATTAAATATTATAAATCTAAAAATTCTAAACTCAAATATTGAAATGGAAATATAAAATTTGTCGCCTAAAATAGATGTAGAATCCTTAATTAACATCTTTTCTTAAGTAATAAATAGTATTGATCATTTTCGACATTTTCTATTAAAAATTCCATCAAACGATTCTTATTGTGAAGTATTAAGTATCAAATATATTGACTGATTTGGTATTTCACACTATTTTTTAGTTTCATAAACGAAATTAAAAGACTAGTTTTCACTTTGTTTCTTTCTTTATATTCTTATATTTCTTCTATGCATATGCAGTCCCCTTTTTTTCAAAGCAAAATTTTCATTGATACGAACCAGACCAAAAGTGGCACCCCAACAGAACAGGGCACTCAGAGCCTCTGAAAGTCGGGACTATCACTTGATCCCCTGTGGTCTCATGACCCCAAGACAACGGCACAAGACCTGCCACACTGAACCACAATGAAAACCAAACAAAAGACCTCTTGCTCGACCTCAACCCCAAAGCATTGAACCCCAGACCAGCAAGACCAGCTATCAACATCTGCTGTTGAAATCCAAAGGCCTGAAGCAAATGATTCGTAGAGAGGAAACAGTCAAAGAGACTCGGGCAAACCCATCCCCAGAAGGGAGGGGAAGAACACCTCCAACAAAGCTATTAGACGTAGTCAATCATCGACCAAAACGCCAGAAAGGAAGTATGATACAAAAAGCAGAAAGGTGAGGTGGAAGAGGATGGTAGAGAGAGGAAACAGCTGGCCTGGCAGTTGGCTTTGCAATGCGGGAAGCATCAAAAGTTTCAAGAATAGATAAAACAGAGGGAGAAAATTTTTGAGAGAGGAAGCGTGAGAGGAGGGCACATGCGGTCCATTGATAGCTTAGAATTAATAAACCTTTAATTCTAGAGCAACGCACAACTAAACCCTAAAAGAGGGAAAAAAAACACTCTAAACAAACCCTGAAAAAACAAGATCACTTTCCAACGTAGAACCTGCCAGCCATATTCATAATGACCCGTATAAGCAAGCCAAAACAGGGCAAGAATGAAACGGCTGCAACCAAGTTTTTTCTGTTCTAGACCTAGTACTGAAAGACTCAGTCATGAATATGAGTCTTGTTAAGACATTACCTCATAACCTACCTCTTTAAAGCACATGCGACCATGTTTTGCAGCCACGCTTGCAGTGAAGAGTCCCATGAAACCTTGACCCAGAGAACATCATTCTAGGCTTTGCAGCAGAATGCAAACTCAAAGGCCTGAGAGCATCATCGCACAAACTCCTTATGTTTCCCGGACTCTGTGTTTGACACATTTACATATGGATATAAAGGTATCATTCTTCAAAAGTATATAAAATAGCCTTAAAGAAGACAAACATATCCATATTTGACAATCTATCCAAAGTCCAGGTAAGCATAGCTGCTGTCAGTCTTCAAGCAACAACATGCAAGATTTTATTTTCTTAAAGCAATTTTTTGAAGAATATATAGAGAGAGAGAGATGATGACAGGATCTTGTACATTGATTGACAACATAAATCTTAGTAAGACTTGGGATATTTCTACAAGTCTTCGTAATTGTAGGAACAGAAACACAATTGAGAAACAATAAGATCATGCAAATTGGCTTCTTGGAGAATCTTCAGTTCCCCGATCACCAAGAGTGTAAACATCAAAAAGGAAAGAATTTCAGATCAACAGATCATGCATATAAAATAAATATACTCTACCACTAATTGAAGATATCGGCTCAAACCTGAACTTCCTCTTGAGTACTTTTCAGCAGCTGCTTTGATTGACTTAGTAATATGGTTAAATTCCTCAAACAAGTTAAAAAGCAATTTCAAGAATTGAACTTAATTAGAAATCTAGCCTTTTGGAAATACAAGCAAGGACCTGGACCAGGACCTGGACCAGGACCTGGACCAGGACCAGGACCAGGACCACTCGAGCATCATTAACAAAAGAGTAGCGAGATGCAAAATGTAGGAAGACAAGCAAAACAATCACCATGAATTATATTTATGAAAAGCACAACAAATGAGCATGGTCTGGATGAGCATTTGCTTATAATGAGCTCACTAGTTAAGTGAACTATCGAGTACAAATTTCTTTGTCAAACACCCAAAACATAATCCCACGCCATAAAAAATTAAAGTTGATTCCACCATTAAGCAATCCTTCCATAGTCCTTTCTTCCACGGGATGCTGGTGGAATATTTGAGACGGGATGATTAGCCCTACGACCTACATTAACAATGCCAGGATCAAGTAAAATGGAATCAGTTCATACTATTCCCTAAATTATCCAACAAATATCATATAGATCAATACAAGAAGCTCTATGAAATTACTAAGTGGAATAGGAGGTAACTAAAAGTAGTTTGATGATGTAAAGATAGGAAGTACCCCATGGCATGCCATTACTAAATGAACTATTCCCAGGAGAACGTGGTCCCCCTGAATTAAAGCTAGGAGCAGGGAGTTGGACTTTCATCTGATTCCATTCACTACTTCGAGCACCAGTGGATCTCCCATGATTGAATCGTGGAAGGGTTTGTTGCCCCAACCGACTGGGATAATTTTGTGTCATATGTGGTGTGAAGTGAGATTGCTTTGAAGTAAAGCGGGGATATCCAGTATGCCAATCATTAGTTGGACTACCCACTTCCAAATGTGAAAATCCTATAGGACCATTCTGTCTGCACTCAAACAATATAGAAATACGTCAAGAACAGTGAAGAGGTGTTCCAACAAAAAACCAAAGATCTGCTCTTGTATGTTTGACATATTTGAAGATTTCCATCTCTGCAATGGACAAACTCATCTTGGGCTGCATCAATTATATGGAACACAAATGCAAACTATAGCCTTTAATACGGAAAACAAAAACAAGGGCATAAGCATAACCAGACATGATTTAGAAAGACAAATGAAAAGTACAAGAATTTATTTAACGCCCTGGGTCCTTGAGCACCTAGGTTCGAGTCCCATCATGCGTAATTACCATGTGTGGGTTCTTCCCCATATTTACTATGGGTTTAAGTCCACCATGTGCGGGTCTTGTCCAGATATATTAGTTCAATTGTGCTTTCTATTGATTTCATTCTAGTTATAGTTGCTCAGACATGTATATTTGTAACTGTAGATGTGATTGTACTTGTAAATACTCTAAAAGCAAACGCGCACACATATATATTTTGCAACAAAATCAACAGAGGAAAAGGATAGGAAATTACCTTTGAGTCGATAAATTTGAGCTTGTGGTTAAGGCAAGGTTGAATCTTCCAACTCCAGCATATGAATCAACTGAACCAATATGCATTCCTCTGTTAAAGTCAGCTGATATGCAACTTTCATCTGATCCATCCTCTTGCAGAAGAAGTTCATCACTATGGTGACAACAAATGCAAGTAATATAAGAAGCTAAAAGATCGTAGAATGAAAATCACAGCAAAACCCTCAGGTTTAGGAGTATCCCTGATTCCTGATGCAGCATGGAAGATTTTTGACGGACAAGAAAACTTACAGGATATCAGATAAAATACCAGTGCGCATGTTCTACGATAAAGAACATATCAATCAATAACCCAGAATTTCAGAAATTCTGGTATTTGTTCAAGTTAGTTCAAACATACCAGAAGTTGTTTGATGTTTCACTGGAACCATTTCAGATATCAGTAGGCAGCACAATTAGCAACACTCTTCTCACAAAGCAAAAGTGTTTAGACTGTAAGTTATTACCACCCAAAGACTATAATGCAACACAATAAATATATTGGATCATACTCAGTGTATCCAGATAAGCTCCCATTCTCTTCATATTATTACTTTATAACAGCAAGCAATCTATAAAGAATAAATGCACATCAGCACGACAAAATAAGGAAATACTGGTATACAACAGTGAACTGAAAATGACAAAGTGATGGGTACTAAACTACATGACAAACATCATTACATTAACAAATGGTCTCCACTCTGTAGGCAGTGTGCAGCAGAACATGACAAATATATCTTAAACATTTGACGAGCATAAGTTTAGACTGCAATGAATTCTCTACCCACCTATAATTTGGATCCCAATCTCCAGGATCAGGCAACAGCATGCTGGCCTCTGAATTGTCTTGAGTTGCTCCTGAGCTATACTGCAGTTGCACATTAGAACCAAGTCCTATCGAGCTTGGAATCTTCTGAACAATTGAGTAACTTGTAGCCATTCCGATGCCACCTCGCTGTTGCTTCCAGTTGGCTGTGTTAGAATTTGACTGTATATTAGAGGGCAGACCACCAACCACTTGAGAGTTTCCCTCAGCTTGGTTAGAAACGGTGCCATCGGTCACTTGTCCTTGCCAATTTGAAGATGATGAACTCTCTTGAGATTGGGAACTTCCAGAATATCCCCAACCTTTTCTTCTATTAAACTGCCCAGCTGCAGCCATCTTACTTAAAGGTGATCCTTGACAACTGTTTCGTGCGGGAGAAGTAGGACCATAGTGTCCAGGAGAGCCACCTGAAACTTGACCATAGGAGTTTGGAGGAGTAAACTGCGAGGGACTATTACCAAGGGGAAGTGGTGCAAAGTTTCCAGCTGATGGACTCACACCAAGTCCATTCCCATGAGAGTATGGCAGAAATCTTCGTCTAGCATCAGGGCTACTTCCAAGCATCGATGCACCACTCTGTGGATGCATGTTCATTGCAGATGGACCAACAGGTGAATAATATGCAAACATATTACCATTATCTCCGTAACTCCCGTAGCTGCTTCCAAGCCCAGTATTATCATTATAGCTACCATGACTTCCTACACTGCCATAGCTATTAGCATGACCATATGGCACCATTGGGAAGTGTGGGCTGTTATGAAAGGAAACTCTGTTCCTGTTTGGAATCTACGCAATAGAAAATATGGATCAGTATAAGACTAATACTAAAATATTGCTTCAATTCTATCAGATCTTACATTAGGAGAAAGACCAGCCGCAAACCAATGCCCTCCACCAGGGTGATGATCCACCTTTAAGTTTTGAGCAACAGGCTATAAAAAAATATAAATAAAAAAAGGCACCAGATGTTAGACAAGTGTCATTTCTTCTATTTCTCACCCATGAAATAACAGGTGCATATTAACTTCCATAACGCTTGCAATCCAACAACATATTGCTATGACAGAAAATCAGCTCAGCTTAAGTGAAGACCAATAAAGCCAAAAAAAGAATTTCATACTCACAGAAACAACCATAAAGAAAAAGACTAAAAAGGAAACTGAACATTCACCAAAAGATTGCTAACTTTCATATTTGACAAGTACAGAACTCCAGGATAAGTTTTTCATATGTGAAATTATTTTCATCAACCTTAAGCTTTTATAACAGTGTTTTATAAATAAGATATAAGTGCTTAGTATATAGCATATGATTATAACATTCTCACAAAGGTACATAGATGACCAATCAACTAAGAATAAACATGCAATCATTATGGAAATCAGGAGAGGACTAGCAAATTCCTCCGTATGCATGGTCTCAAGTCTTTCCTCTTCTATCTCTGCCGCAGCCTTTTATTTTTTCTTTTTCCTCTTTTCTTCCTAATTTATGATTTATACATCTATATTTGTACATGAAAAATTAAAACAAACCCCACATAGTTAATATAATATTATGACATAAGGTTCAAGTTTCTTCAATTGCACAGCTAAATGCATAGGTCCCTTACCAAGCGAGGTGTCTCAGGGGGAGGTCTGTATGGGCATGTGAAAGGTTCCCCAGTAACAAAAGGGTGTTTTGAAGCCTGCACGATGCAGTTGAAACTCTAAATATTGCATCATATTAATTGGAATATCATGATAAAGAAGCATCCACGGAAAATTTCAACGACCTGAAGAGGCGACCACCGTTTTGCTGGATCAAACTCAACCAATCCCCTCAAGAAATCAATCAAAGCTAATCGTATTTGACTCTCTGTGACAGATTCATTATAAAAAAAGCTTTAGTAGATTCTTAACAGGTGGTAGTCACACAAAAATTTTCCTCCCATGCCAAGCTTTGCCTGTAAGCTCAACTTCAAGCTTAGATGCAAACCTTTAATGATATCTTCTTTAGGCAAGTTTTTCCTGTAAGGATAGTTTGT
This sequence comes from Gossypium bickii, assembly GCA_025503065.1. Classification (NCBI taxonomy): domain Eukaryota; kingdom Viridiplantae; phylum Streptophyta; class Magnoliopsida; order Malvales; family Malvaceae; genus Gossypium; species Gossypium bickii. The sequence continues at coordinate 91,847,911 of CP106711.1, forward strand.
AACTATTGCTTCAAGGTTCTTATGACTGAAATACTCTTTGCCAATCAATGGTTTTTTTAGCTCCCTCTGAACAGAAACAAGCAATAATGACTATTGGATGAAAAAGAATTACACAGACGAGATGTTAAAGCATAAAAATTAACAAGAACCAGTCCTATGGAATTCCTATTCTTATACTAGTTTTTAAGAATTTTTCTTCAAAAATGTAAATATGAACACTTACAGCTTCATATTCTTCTTCTGTTAAAGCTTGGTATGCACTTCTGCCACCACTGGAGATTTCACCATTCTCCATATTGTGGATGCTTCCAATGCACTTAAAGAACTTACTTGTGTTTTTTGCCTCCTTTAAAAGATAATCAGGGGGTTGTCCTCTACAACAATACAACCATATATAAAGAGCTGTTCACAGAAAGTCCAAAAATACAATTGAATAGGTAATGAGTGCAAAAACAACTTTTCAACTTATAGAGTATCTGATTGTGACCATGTTATTATGGGGTAAGGAGAAATAAGCTGGAAACAGAAGAATATGTGAAGATATTAAGAAAATGATAAGCAGCAAATTATATCTATTGAATGCAAGAAAATAGCAGAACGACAAAGAACAACTGATTAAAAATAGTTCAAGGAAAATCAAGTAGGAAGTATTCTGAAATTCTAAAGATAGAATACACATTATCACGTACAACTCTAAACTTCAATGAATTAAGTCAGCTAGGTGACCAAATTTTAACCCAAAGATTAATGTAACTTTAGCACACAGCATAATCCAGGGGCACTTCTATTTTTAGTGAACAGAAACCATTTGTTTTAGACTAATCATGCAGGCCAGTCAAACTACAAGATCAAATTACTGAATGTGTGTGCAACAGCACATGCATGTCTTTAACTCTTTTCGCTTTTGAAACAAACATAAATAAGGCATTATAGTCTGTTAAATAAGCATAAATTCTAATACGAACCAAATTGTTTAATGTGATCACGGGTGGTCAATCTTAGAACCCCCAAAGGGGACTCACAGAATACGATCCTAATGCTCGAGGACATATGTAGAATTCCAGAGCATCCTTTAGAGGCTCTTATATAACATGAAATCAAATTAGACAATTGACATTGATGAGAAAATTATAAATATCCTAACCTGCAATATTAACCTATCTCTTATGTACATACAGCTCTCTCAAAAGAATTCATGCCTATCTTGCTAGTGCAAGAGATGAATGATCTTAAGGGATCTAACTTGTCAGCATAATACTTTTAGATTGAATAACATAAATCAGAGAGAGAGAGAGAAAGAGAGAGAGAGAGAGAGAGAGAGAGAGAGAGAGAGAGAGAAGGAGGGGGGGATTGCACTTCTAATTTGCAATATGCATAAAATATTTGCAATTAAGAAAAATCAAATAAAAAATTTATCTTTTTTCTTGTATGGCATCATTTAATTAAGGGAAACTATAAAAATCTATACACTTTTTCATTTGGACACAACCTGCTTGATTATCCTCCTATCAAACCTACCAAAGAAATAGCTATTCCTAAATCAATCAGAAGAAACTGATGCCTAGAATAGCGTGAAATTGTTAGCCGAAAAGCATCCACCAAAGCAAGAGGCATACCCAAGTATTTCAATCATTCGCCTTAGAAGATCAAATTCTGAAGCACCTGGGAATAACGGCAGCCCTAAAAAGAGTTCGGCAACTATGCAACCAAAGGACCACATGTCAATATCTGTTGTATATCTGAACAAGGATCAAGGTTCAAACTAAAACAATCCTAACAGAAGACATTGAAATCAAAATCAAGGTACTGAATCATCGAAGATAATAACAAATCGCAACCACAGAACACCTTTTAAAATGAGTGTTTTCTAATATTACTTCCACAGACTAAAAGATGTGACAAATAAAAAGTTATATAGGTTGCAACTTGTTAAAGAAAACAGAGATAGAGAATAAGACCAAATATTCTATATCATTATTTGAAAGAGATCAACTTCACATAGAAATAGAAAGATCTTAGTTATACTGCAGATACTCAAGCAAATAAGTTATTTTGCCAATTTAGATAGAGTTCCATATCATCCAGGAAAAAAGAGTTAAATACCTTAAAGATGATCTGAGATATTACAATGAATGCAAACCTACCTTTATCTCGTTTCTTTCCAGTCCATCTACTGTTGGTCGGTATGAATGAAATAACTCAACGGTAAAACAATGACAAAGGCAGGCAAGCCCAAACAAACATTCTGAATAATCTACTTGAGGTTTAATGTTTGATATTTTATGCCCTTCCTACCTTATGTTATACTTATAATAGATCAAACAACAGATACAAACCCGAAACAGGTTGAGATGAAAGAAAAAAGGATCTCATTAAGGTCAGTATTAATAAAATATTATTTAATACATTGAATAAAACAAAAATTGCAGCAGTAGGTTGTTATATCAGCAGAGAACACCTTCAACAAATTCAGAGCTATATAAAAGGTCAGTAAAAATTTTCACACCCATAATGAACATAAGCCCTGATGATTCACATGATAAATAACCTGAACTCCAAAGGTTCATTTAAAACCTGAGGATTGGTTATGTCAAATAAGTTCTGCTGAAGTTCATTCCACCAAAGTTACAGTTCAGCAAGTCATTGAAGATGAGAAGAGATATTACAAGGAAAGAAACAACACCATGATCCACCAAAAGACAAAAGCAGTAAGCAAGATCAAGTGATAGAAATGAACTAATGCTATAAATCCATGTCAAAAGGATACTGATACCCAAGAAGAACTTCAGGAGACCTATAATACCGGCTCTGCAGAAGAAAAGAAGAAAACACAGCCATAAGACCCTTGTGAGCATGACAACAATGAACAGTATAACACACGATAGGGATGGAGGAAACCTGAATGTAGGAATAAACAGTCCGATCTTCCATGCAAGCTGATCCAAAGTCAATTATTTTAATTTCTGCTGGCTTGACACTGTTATTTCCAATACAGAAATATAAAAACTTCACTGAAAGAAATATAAAAAATTTATTTTAATTTTGTAAATCCTGACTAACCCTGAAAAAGCAACTCACCTTGTGCACAGAAGAATATTTTCTGGTTTAAGATCACAATGAATTATTCCAGCATCTTTTAATAAAGCCAGTCCACGTAAAATCTATATAAAATCAAAATTATGCAATCAAAAGACCATTGGAAAGGGATGTCTATAGCTAGTCTAATCATTATTCAGCTCAGAATCAAATTCTGCTATAAGAAAACTGCAAATACCTGTTTTGAGAACAGCTGAACAATGCTCAATGACAAACCCCTAAAATGGTTTATCTTGATAAGCTCATACCTAGATCAGTAGGAAAATATTAATAACATGCTACCCAAATATATATATATATAAGAATCTGTCTGTAAAGGGTAAAACAAATTTAAATAATGAATCTTGTTCCATTATATGCCAATAAATTACTTACAGGTTGGTGTCCAGAAGTTCAAAACAGATGCACAAATGACGTTGATGTACAAAGAAATCGTATATACGGACAATGTGATGCTTGTCTTCTGGATCATATTTTTTGTTTAACTGCATATGGCAAACAATGAAGCGAACACAACGATATTTCACTAGGGGTATTTGTAAAATAAGGACACATACAGCACTAAGAAACTTAATTACCGTTGTCAAAATAGAAACTTCAACCAGTGCCTGCTGATAGTAAGCAGGCTGGTTTTTAATTATCTTCACAGCGACAAAACCGCTTGTTTCTGGAACCCAGCATTTCGCAACCTGCCCGAAAGTCCCATGACCAAGAACGTCTTTGACAATATATCTACAGAAAATCATTGAATCATGAGTAAAAGATTCCTCCAATAAACTCAATTCTAAATGATAATAGACCAGCCACCTGAAATATTTTTGTTACATTGTTATATTCATAAGTCTATCAAATACCTGAGCCTTCATGAATGATATGAGTTCATTTTCTTTCTTTATATTTTTCCTTGTTTTGAATGGTTGGTTATCCTTTGTTTCTCATAATGGATAATATCTTTTCAATTTCATTAGCTAACAAGTTTGCTGCCTTGTTAAGGAGAAAAGCAAACCATACCAGGGTAATGTAAGTAATATTAGCATATAGCATCAAATGTATTATTCATGTTCAGAAAAGCCATAAAATTCAATTACGCACATAGAAGAACACCTTGAAAGCAGTTTTGTTCTAAAACCATGCTAATCATTGACTAAAGCAAACCCGTTCACAAAACAACCCACCTATACAAGCCAAAGAATTTAACAAGCTCACATGTAGAAGTATAGGCCAAAGCCAAGTTTGGTAAATTTTTCTCCTGGCATTTTGACTCAACTATAAGACTGCCCAGCACATCAAACAATGAAGTTCCACTAACCTAATTTTGAAATTGATTTCTTAGCTTATTACAGTAACTGAATAATGATTACGACTTTCCCCACAAGGCAACAATTCCACTGGCTAAGCCAAGCCTGAATCAGGCTTGGGATGACATTTTACAGAGCCAACGCAGTGTCATACTTGCACTGCCCCCAAGTCTTCTATTTCTAAAAAGCTCTACTATAACCACAGGGATTTTGCTAGGGTTGTGAAGAACAGAATCAGAAAAGGTTTTTTTTCGTTGTTGTTGTTGTTGCTAGACTTAAAGAAGAAAAAGACCAGCTAGGTACATGGATTAAAATTTTAAAACTGAAACTCTACAAGGAGGAGATGATGGATTAGGGGAGGATTGGTGAATTTCTAAATTAATTAAAAAAATGGTTCACAAAGTTTGGCAAAGCCAAAGCCCCAGATTAACGCTGACATAGAACTCATCTGGCAAGCCAAGGTTTGGACTTCAGAGTTCAAAAGCCAAAAACAAAGCAAGTGCCTGCCATAGCAAAGAGAGACTAAAGGTGACATGAAAGAGAAACAAATATGCACTCCAAGATTATCACTGTTTCTGACACTTCAATGTCAAGAAATTGTCCATTTTAGTTTAGGATCAACTAGTTGTCGATAGCAGCACAAATGAAAATTTTAGTTAAAGAAAAAGAACTGTCTTTATTCCAAAATTAAGAAAATTCACAAGGCCCATGTGAAGTCTATTTGAAAAGAAAACTATATAAAATGCTTCAGAAATTAAGTTCAACGTCACGAGGAAATTTATGAAAAGCAGTAACAAACCTTCGCTGTGTTTCTAAATTGATCAAGACAAAGTTCACTGATAGAATAAGATCTGAATTCACATTGTCATAGCCATCATTGAGGATGCCAACAGACGGGCTAGTCAAAAACCGCTTTGGGTTCAATTCTTCTGAATACTTAAATTGTGGATTGCATATTTGAAATGTTTCAATTATATCCTTTGTCAGTCTTGCCACCAACTGCACAGTTAAAGCTGCATGTCAGCATAAAAATTTGCCTTATATTTGGGGGAAAGTAATTGTCTTCACAACCACTACATAGTAGCCTTGTAGCTGAATAGAGTGTTGAAAACTTAAACTTTGAATCATATAATATTTCAAGTTGATTGGATAGCCACTTTGCAAACACAATAAAATATTTTTAAGAGAAAAAAGTGTTGAACCTTTTAAATGACTAGGATCTACATAAGGCATTTCATCAAAATGTTCTTTTTCCTTCTATTTCTCAACAACATTAAAACTAAGTATAAGTGATGCATTTGGCATGCAGGACTAAGCAGCATATGATAAGAACCATTCTATCTAATGTTAGTGTTCCCTTTAAGAAGAGGATAGTATGACAACAGGATGAGTAATCCTGTGGAAAAAGGAATGATCATTTCAAACCTATAGGCAAGAATCATAATTTGGATGTCATATTTTTCATGTATCCAGCGTTCCTCCTAAAGTTGCAGTCTTCTTTAAAAAGTTGTATCTAGACAGCTGCAAAGGCACTTTTTGACCAAGGACAACAATCATCCTATCTCTTCCACGCACCAAACATGGAACAAGATAATAATCAAGCCTATCCTACTTTTAATCACGCACACATGTAAAATAGGATGATAAAATACAATCTTATACCCATGCTCATGTCATGATATCTCAGTCTCTCCATTATCTTGAACATCAAATGCAACCTCAAAGATTCCTTTGCCATTTTTTTTGGTTTACCTCTTTTACTTTTTAAGGATTTAAAAGATCTATAAAACCATATGTATAACCCAAGAAAGATCTATTTAACATTTAATTTTAAGAAATATGCCGATATACTTTTTCTAATAGTTGCTTAAAAAAAAAATCCTATATTGAGACATTAAAACATAAATACCAATTCAAATGAGTTCCTGCATTAAGAAATGAATAGGGCACATGACAAGGCCATTTGACAATAGAACATCCAATAAATAGAAGGAGATCTATAGTGCCATTGTCAGGTCAGACTTTGATGATCCAGTGGGCAAATGAAGAACAAGTAGGCATCCACGCTCCATGGAGACTATTTTTCAAAGAGTCTCTTCTCCCTAGTTTAACTTTTTTACAGACATCATAGATTGGCATGAGTTGAAGTGAATAATGGCTTATCAGGGAAGATAGAACATGGGATCTAAAGTATAAGGTTGCAGTCAATTTGCAAATATTTGTATCAACATATTGCATTCTTCTAACTGGAAGAAATCTGATCACTTACTCGGCTTAAGCATACTGAAATGGTGCATTATACAAATTGAGAAAAGTATAACAATTGAGAGCTTTCTATGATATATTTGCATGTAGTGAAACATTAAAGATTAAGTTTACTTGGTTTATATATGCTTCTCTTGTGTCAGACAAACAGAATCACCAATCAAACCAGCTGAACATCTCTTAATCTACACAATTCAAACTCAAACCAAATCGAAAGCTCCTCAAAAGTTTCTAAACATTTGAACATGCAAAAAACTACCCACAAATCTTTAGAAGTAAATAGGAACAAAAAATTAGAAAATATAACTTACAGGCCTCCCGACAAAAACACGCGGCTTTCTATCAGCTTCATTCCTGGGTGAATACGGTCCAAAAACCAGCTGACTCGGCCGCCATCGCACTGCAGACCCTTCATCTGACCCCAATTCAGAGGCCCCCTGAGGCTCTCTTTGATTACTAGGACCAACCTCATCCATAACTATCCCCTTAGAAAAGGAATCGACCATTTCTGACCCCAAAATTTACTATTATCCCCAATAGCTCCATTGAAATTGAAGCCACCCAAAAGTTGAAAAAACTAACAACACCCCGATTTTGATCAGCAATTGGATTGCAATTTTGAAGTCAAGATCGAAACTTCAGTGATTTCTCAAAGAACCCACCAGCTGACTCCAATCCCATTAGTTTTCTTCTTATTTTCTCTTATTAACAGTTTAAACAGAGAAGAATCAGAATATTGGAAGTCCAGGTCGATCCACAGATTATCAATAAATAAAAGAAAAATCAAATTTCGATATAAAGAAGAAACAGAAAAAGGATTAACCCCTTCTATAGGTTGTAAAATAAACACAATACAACAAAAACAAAAACCCACCAACAAAAGAAACCAAATCGGATTTTTTTAAGAAAATAAAAAGACCCAAAACTTAGATTATAAAGAAGAAATGCAAGAAGAAAGATGAATAGATGAAGAAATAGATAGAGAGAGAAAGAAAAAAAGAAGAGAGTTTTGGGTCTGAGAGGACAAAGACGCCGTATTTCTTTCTTCCTCCAAATGGGAGCTTTTATTTTCTTTTCGTATTTAGATTTGTTATTTTATGGGATCGTGGCTGTGCCATGGAAATACTGTACAGTGACATTTTCCCATAATTTTCTAAGAAAATTACCTATTTTTTGGTTCAACTTTTCTAAGAAATCATATATGTATATATATTAACAACACGAGGTTAAAAATTTGAGTCGGTTGACATTACACTTCTTTTACTGGATTAAGGCATTTATTTTAAAATTTAACAAAATTAATACCCTTCATTTTCTTTATATTATTTTGTTTTACTTTATTTTATAATTTTATAACTTTTATATATTTTGTTTTAACTTTATTTTATAATTTTTTATACAGTTGATTTTAAATAAGTTATTTATTTACTTTTATATTTTACTTAAGTAAATCATGTTATAACATTAAAATTAATAAATATTACTTTGTTAAGTTTAAAATATACATATCAGTAACATTTAAACTTTTATTTCAAATATAATAAAAGTTAATTATATTTATTCATTAAAGTAAAACAAAGATAATTATAAAATTATAAAAATCTAACATTAAAATAATTTAATTTAAAATATATATATAAAATAAACATTAGTAATATTATTTAAATTGTAATATATTAATAATAATATTCAAATGAAGATAAATTTTTGTATTTCTTTCAGGGGTGAGTGTTCAATTCAATCAAGTCAAATTGAGTAAAAAAATTTTGAGTTAATCGAGTTCATGAGTATTATTTTATCATCCTAATTCACTTTGAAATTTTTTGAATTACGTCGAGTGAAATAAAATCTGACTCAAGCCGAATCGAATAGAGTGAAATTGTTCAAGTTAAATTAAAAATAATTAACCATGTCAAATAAAAATATTATTACAGGACAACTAGTTCCATAGTAGAGCATATAAATTTGAAACTATATATATTTTAAAAAAAAATTCAAAGCAAAATAATAATAATAAATAAGATATATAAATTTGAATCATTAATTAGGTTCCAAAATTATTATTTTAGTATTTTTTAAAAATATTAACTTTTTTATATTTTTTTATAATTTTTTAAAATATAAAATTTGAAACATTTATGAATATTTTGAATTTTAAAAATCATTTTGAATTTTTGAAAATTATTTTAATTTTTTTTGTAATTTTTGTTGAGGGAGAGACCAATTTGCTTATTTTCAAAGTTGACAGGGATCAAAAGAGTATTTACATCAATATGTTATTCAAATTATTAGAATTGTAAAATTCAACTCGACTCGAACTCAAAACTCTAATTGAGTTATTCCAATTAACTCGAATAATTCGAATAACTCGATTCGATTAACTCGAAATTTAAAAAAAAATTCGACTTTTTCGAATCGAATCGAGTTTTTCTTATCCCTAATTACTTTAATATTAAATATTTTAAAAATTAAATAACATTAATATAATTTATTTTAAATTAGTTAAATATTTTTAAAATATTTTATAATTACATTATTTTTTAATTTATTAAGATTTTAAAAAAAACCATTAAAAATTTAAAAAAACTAAATATAAATAAATATACAAACTAGTTTAAATATATTATTAAATTTTGGTAACTTTGGAATAATGAATCTTACCATGGGTAAATATTATAGATAGGTTTTTCAATTAAAATTTTATTTTAACTTAAGACTCCGTTTGTTTGCCAGTAAAATATTTTTCTGGAAAATGATTTACATTTCTGGCGTTTGATGAATCTGTGTAAAATATTTTCTATTGTTTGGCAGATTTCCTGAAAATATTTTCCGAAAAAGCTGTTTTTACATATATTAATAAATTTATATATATATATTTATATATATATTTATATTTTAAATTGTTTTTACATATATTGCAATGATTTATTTATAAATAAATTAATTAAATTAAATATATAATAATACTCAATTATTAAACTAGAATATTAACCGTCATAAATTGAAAACAACCAAAGTCAAATAAAGTATTTGTAATTGTGTTATAAAAAAATAAAAAAAAGGATTGAATAATTATAAATTAGCTTCCAAACCATAATTAATACTAGAAATTAATAATTTTATCCAAATACATAATTAGTAGTACACCATATAATAACAACAACATTGTCCAAGTGCATGACTAATATTACACCACATTAAAAGTATCAATATATTCAACCTTGAGAAAATTTTTGAAGCCAAATTTTTCTATGCTTCTTACTTTTAACTAAAAAAGCTTTGGCCTCGGATTCATGACTCACTAGATAATCAAACACAGAACACAGGAAGTCATCATCAAATCCTTCTTCCTCCATCGACATCACTTTTTCGTAAAGATGTGGTGTCTTATCCGCAGTAAATTGTTCCAAAGCATTAGCAATTTTACCAAGTTGTTCACCCACAAATTTAATTTGTTCATCAACGACACTTTCTTGAACATTTTTTCTTTTACGTTTGGATGTGCCAGATGAAGATACTTTTGTTCTTACCTCTTCAGTCTCTTCATTATTGCAGTCTATAGGCATTGAATCTTGGTTATCATCATCCAAATCTATGTCAGCAAATGTTCTGGCAAAACTCCCTGTTGCCATATCTTTGCCAACAACCAAAGCCATTTCATCATAATGATCAATGCTTTTATTCAAAAATGGTTCATACTTCTTGCGTGCCTGTTGGATATTGTACACAATTAGAATAACAAGTAAAAAACAATTAAAATATACTTAACATATATATACATATATTACCATCATTGCTGCATCATGTCGCTCTATCACATGTGATCATTTTCATGTTATCATCCCATCCAACACCACTTTCACCTCGAATTTTGCATATAATCTGCCACTAGTTTTTGACAGTCCTCAAATGATTTTCCACATGCTTCGCATCGCATTGGACTTGAAATCTTTCAAAAATAGCTTCGACAACTCGATTAATAGAAACTACTTTGAAAGTATTATAAGGCTTATTTCCTTTCTGGGCCTCCTCTACTAGAATTTCAAGAAAAACATGTTCCATCGTTTTTGTCCACCTGAATTGCTTGGAGGTCCCTTCTTTGTTGCGCTTACCCATTCTACATTAATAATTATCATTGTCAATCATTTCAATATCCAACAAGCTTAAAACATAATAAATTCAATATCTAACAAGCTTAAAATATAATCAATATCTAACAAATTTAAGACATAATAATTTCAAAATCCAACAAACTAAAATTTCAATATCATTATCCAACCAACATTAAAAAAAACGATTTTAATACTAAAACATACATAACATAGAAACAATAACCCTAATCCCTAAACCTACCTAATATTTCTAGCCATATAATCAGTCCACATAGTTTGTGCAATTTCATCTCTCTTAGTAGACCATTCTCTTGCTTTTTCTCTTTCTTCTCACTCCGTAAGAGTTGGTATTATTAAATCAGACTCAGGCTCCTCGTATAATCCTTGATTAAGTAAATCATTAGGATCAACTCCCATTATATGATTTGAATGATACAACAAACCAAAACTATATCTACTTGAGTTTAAAAATTTCAAAATGTTTCAGCATCTAATACAGGAAACCATTTATTCAAAATCCCAAAAACACGTTCAATAATGATTCGCAATGATGAAGGTCGAAGATTAAAGAGTTCCTTTGCATTTTCAAGCCCCTGAGCACTAAACTCTTTTAAATGATATCGGACACCATGATATGGGGTAATATATCCATTTCGGATGCCATATCCAGCATCAGTAAGATAATATTTACCTACAATTTTACAAAACATAATTAATACTAATAAATTATGATCTTCTTAGAACTATGTGGTATTTAATGATAATTATTACCTTCCGGAATTCTTAATCCTCTTGGACGTGAAAGTGCATCACTTAAAATACGAGAATCATGTGCACTACCTTCCCAACCAGCTAGAGCATAGGAAAATTTCAAATCAAATGTAATGGCATCCAATACATTTTGTGTCATCCCCCCTTTACGGCTACGAAATCTTCCTTGAATGCTAAGTGGAACTGATGCACGAACATGAGTTCCATCTAATGCTCCAATACAATCTTTAAAATAAGGATAAAACCTTGGATTGTTTCTGATTTCACTAGGAGTTAACTCATCAGGTGATCTAATAACTAGTTTATAAATTTCAAAATAACTCTCAATACAACCCTAAAGTAACGGTGAAGTGTCTCATTTGATCTATAATATCTATGTAACACTCCTAACCCAAAACCCTCGCTGGAATAGTGTTAAGAGGCGTTACCAAACGACCGGAACATTACACATCCATTTCACGACACAAAGTCAGTCATCGATCAAACTTATTCAAATTCGAGCATATAGTCCCTTATCTAGGTCTTCGAGGCCTAACACGCGTTGGAAAAAGGTCGAGACTAAACCGGACACTTATGAAAGTTTTCAGAAATTCAAACATTTTTCAATACTGTTGAGGTCACACGCCCGTGCAGTTAGGCTATATGCCTCACACGGCTACCAGATACACTCATGTCCAGGCCGTGTCAAAACAGAGCATACATACTGACTTATCTCCACGGCCACTAGACACGCCCGTATGCTATGGCCGTGTGTTATTAGGCTAGCTACTAACTTGATCACACGGCCACCATACACGCCCGTGGGCCTCAGCCGTGTACTCTGTCCAGACACACCTAGAAGTGATCCTTAAACCACACGGCAGAGACACACGCCCATGTCTCTTGGCCATGTATGCAAAATAGGCCATTTGCAAGGCCAATTTGCCACCCACACAAGGGTCAACCCTACAAGCACAATTAAGCATGTTTTCTCACACAATTTGGCAACCAAAAACATGTCAAATAGTTAACATATCATTCCAACCTGTAACACCCCTAACCCGTATCCGTCGCTGGACTAGGGTTACGGGTATTACCAAATAAATCTCAACCTTTGTTCAATAAATCAAATAATAATTAAACATACTTATATAATGTTACAATATAAGCAACCAATCACCTACAGAAATCATGCTTAATTTACTTAACTAAGTTATATGACACAAGCATAAACTACTCAAATCAAACATGTAATATACATTTTACTAATACCATACTACAATTCAAATACCATAAGTTTCATTTATCTTATCTTTATTATTATAAAATTTAAATAAACAAACTAATTATAACTATTTGAATAAAGAGACATGATCCAATTTCACCTTACTATATTACACCTGTAAGGCCGAATATACATGGTAAGTAATTCTTTTCATTGTGGTCGAATAAACCATCACATTACATAATAGCATGTGTCCCAATTTAAAAGCTCAATAAACAATTATATGCATATACTTATTTGGCTAATATACAAGAGTACACATATGAAATAACATGAACATAACTAATACTATATTCAAATAGATCCAATGCCCAAGTAAATCAAGATTCACACAGTTTCGTTTATAAGTACATAATTGAACCAAAATGTACCAATAAGTTTTCAAAGTGTTCCATATGTATATATAATATTTATAACCGTGTACAACTTGAATGGTTTCTAAATTCATGCTTATTTCACCATTTTCACAATGAAGATTCATAGACACAAGGTTTGTTAAATAACATACCAAACATATACTATATAACTAGTTCGAAATACATAGTACTACTCATTCACTTTCTTATGTTCGGTTTTCAATTCGTATCTTTAATAATCAACCCAAAATAATTATAACATTTTCCTTATTCAAAACCGAACCCTATTATCATGATAAGGAAACATGCATCAATTCATATACATCTTTCAAGCATATTATCCACGCATATCACTCCAACGATAGATTCATACCATCAAACATTAACATTAAAATTAGCCACTTTCGCATGGCCTTAATACATTATTATAGCATCATTCGAAAACTTAGCTAGCCTATACATGCCTTAAAACACAAAAGTCTAACATTATAGGTACCATCAAGAGCCGATAGTGTGAATGACTTCAGTGACGATCCCCGGAGCTCGTAGCTTGGCCAAAATCTATAAAACAGATCATTAAACTCACAAAGTAAGCTTACTAGCTTAGTAAATCTTAAGCAGAAACATTATCACATACAATTAATCAATCATTTTTAAACAACCAACTCATAACATTAAATAAGCATAGCTTAACTTATATATATACATTATGACCGAATATGTATATATAACATTCACATATATAACACCAACTTGTACACATTCGTATACCTTTACAAATACCTTTAACTACTTATACTTTTATTTAACCAAATTTTCTTATAGCATAGTCCATATATTTTTTTTTTTCGTCTATCACTTGTATATCAAATTCTTCTTATCATTTCATTTACTCAATAACATCACATACATATATATATGTATATATATGTATATTCGTATAACACTTGAGTAGGAATAACACATACCTTGTTGCCGAATTAACAAATTCACCTCCACATGCTTAAGCATACTTAATTCATTTCATAAATTCATTAGCACATAATCAAATCTTAGAATAGCAACTCACTAGTTAGAACCTGATAAACATTACTCTGAATCTCACACACCGGCACTAAGCCTGCTGAACTCAAGGTCCAAAGTCAAAACACCGGCATTAAGCCTGCTAGGCAATAAGCCTGAAATATGTCACCGACACGAGGCCTACTAGGCATAAAGCCCGATACAGATCACCGGCACAAGGCCTACTAGGCTCGAAGCCCGAATATCATTATGGTTAATCCTTCAATTCACATTTCATAGTGCTAACTTCACAACCACCCATATATCACATATTACATTCACATATCAAACCAAATGCATTTATTCACATCACATTAAATAAAATTACAATCAATCCAATTTAGTACCCTTGCATTCAGCTAATTCATGGATTCTTGCTAAAAATATTCGAATTTCATCATTCATTAGATTCATAAATAATTCTTTAACATATATTCGCTTAAGGACTTACCTCGACTGTCGACGGACCGCGTAAACTGGCTATTCGATAACCTTCGTCTTTCCCCGATCCAAATCCATTTTTTTTTTGTTCTTGATCTAAACACATTAAAATTCAGCTCATTCAAGTACATTTCATCTCAATTTAGTCCCTAAGCATATAAATAGGTAAATTACCATTTTACCCCTAATATTTCACATTTTTACAATTTAGTCCTAATTGCACAAAACACAAAATACACAAAATTTCAATATGGTACCTTAGGGCCGAATATTCACTAGTCCATACCTTTCATTTATTTTGTAAATAAGCCCCTCTAAAAATTTATTTTTACAAAATAGCCCTAAATACTCAATTTCACCAAAATTTCCAATTCAAAACTTGTTAATCTTTAACATAACTTTAATATAAAATCATCAAACATCAAAAACCACATGAACATGTCAATGGCCGAATCTCACATACATACTAATCTAAAAAATTCTAGCATGCGTCGGGTAATATACAAAGCAACGATCTCAAAAACGTAGAAATTATCAAAAATCGAGCTAAAATCCATACCTAATTTGGCTTGAACAAGGCCGAAAATACCAAAGCTTATTCTTTCTTTCTTCCTTGCTAACTTTCGACTATTCCCAAGCTAAAAAGATGAGTGTTTTTGCTTTATTATTTTATTAACATTAACATATATACTTTAATTACCTATTTACCAATTTAGCCATTATTAAAACATAACCAAAATATAAATATTAAGGTTAGTTTTGTCCATGGCAGGCCACTAACTCTTAAAATGGGCTAATTGCCCTTTTAAGGCCTCACTTTAAAAAGCCACACTCAAATTAGTGCATTTCACTATAGTTTGCAACTTTTACCTTTTACGTGATTAAGTCATTTTTCTAAATTGAACACACAAACGATTAATTCTTTCTACGAAACTTTCACACACATTAATTCACATATAATAAACATAAAATATAATATTAAAAAATTCTCGAACTCGGATTCGTGGTCCCGAAACCACCGTTCTGATTTGGGTCAAATTCGGTCTGTTACACAACCAATCTCATTTCTAATCATGTTAACCTATAAACTAAATTGCACAACTTGAACACATACAATTCCAAACATGGTTCATCTTCAATATCACCAGATCATACTAACATCAATCCATCACTAAGCTTACCATTCATAAGACATTTTCATTACTAACAAGCCAAACATAATATGCATCATATACCAAATCCATTCATGCTTGTAGCCAACATATATCTAGCCACATCACATGGCTATTTACACATCTCAAATACATTTCTAAATAACTAGCCTATACATGCCATATTTCAACTATATACATCTTTCCAAAAGTACCAAAATAGATTGCTGATAGTGTGATAGAGATGCTGACGATTTCCAGATCCGAGCTAGCTTTACTGACTCTGTAAAATAGAGAAACAATCACACAGTAAGCTTTCAAAAAGCTTAGTAAGTTTGTAACATAATACATTATACCGAAATAGGCCATCACATAGATTAAATTACAACCACATATATATCATACCATCTAAAGCTAGTATGTTCAATTAACCTTCCATCAACTCATTCATAGTTTTATCAACTACATAGGTTCCGAACGTACCTTAGCCAACACTTAGTTGTTGATTACATATACTACTCGATACTCACTATCTCATTTCGATCAACTTTCATCTCTTCTTTGATTCAATCGCACACTTAGTGCCTAAATAGTTAGCCGAAGCATAATTAATGTTGCACACTTAGTGCATCCATATCAAACCAATCTTTAATCGATATCGCACACACAGTGCCAACCACAAAGCCGAAGCTTATATTATTTCGCACACACAGTGCTAATCATTTCGGTCACATTTTCGAATACGCACACTTAGTGCCACATAACTCGAGCCCTCACATAGCACTCACATTTCAATAATATCATACCATTCATTTCATAACATTAAACATAGCTAAATACACGTATTATGTCCAAACTTACCTCGGACGTCGAAATATCGAAACGGTCGATTAATCAAGCACTTTGTCTTTGCCTCGATCTCAATCCGAACCTCTCTTCTTTTGGTCTAAACACATTCAAATTCAATCTATTCAATTATCCATTCATTCAATTTAGTCCACACACACATATTTAGGGAAGTTTACGAAATAACCCTCACATTTTCACATTTCGACACTTTAGTCCCTAATTCACAAAATCACCAAATACATCAAATTTCAACTTACACAAGCTTAACCGAATTTTCCCATGCTAATTCAAGCCTACACATTTCATTTACTTCAAATTTTAGTCCTTCAATTTACACTTTTCTCAATTTAACCCAAATCACTCAATTTCATAAAAAATCCAAACACAAACTATGTTAACCCAACACTAAGTTTTCATATATCACTAATTAACAACACAAAGCTCACATACTCATCAATGGCACATCCCAAAATCACCATAAATTTCTAAAATTTAAGCATGGGTTAGCTAGAGCACGAAGCAACGATTACAAAAACGTAGAAATTATCAAAAAACGAAACCAAAACATACCTCAATTGAGCTTAACACTTTCAAAAGCTTCAATGGCTATTCTCTTTTCTATTTTTCGATGGAAAGATGGATAGAAAATAGCCATTTCAATGTTTTGTTTTGCTATAAAATAACTTAATTATCAAATACCATCTTTGCCCTTAATGAAATGCTTATGAAATCATTTAAATTATGGACATATTTGTCCATCAACCACCCCACTACCAAATAATGGATTAATTGCCTTTTAAGGGCTTCACATTATAAAGACATCAACAATTGAACACTTAACAATCAGCACACAGCATTTTACACTTTATGCGATTAAGTCTTTTTTCTTAATTCGGTACACAATTGATAAAATTACCACACAGAATCTTCACACAGGCTATATCACATATAATCAACACCAAAAATAACATTAAAATATTATTTTAACCTGGGACTTGTGGTCTCAAAACCACTGTTCTGACTAGGGTCTAAACTGGACTATTATAATCTAGATCCAATCACTCGAATCCTTACATTATGACCAATTATATGTAAAAATATAACTATTTGCTCCCTAATATTCACAGATTTAGTTGATTGTAACAAATTATTCCTACTAAGAATATCACACAAATTAAAAAAGGCAATCGGTCTCATCCTGATCACATTAATACAATGTTGATCACTACTATATAATATACTATTAATATAATTTTCTCTTTCATAATCTCGATTCACACGAGGGTGAGAAGCAATTTCCTTCCTAGTTTTTAATATTTTAATCCAAAGAGCCCCAAAAGCTAAAACTGAAGCCACGACTCTGACAATTGCATTTTGATCTTGACTACGATCCATCTACACAAAATAATGCCACACAAATATCACATATATGAATAAAGCTACCATGACTAAAGTGCATACATACATATATGAAAATATTAAAAATTGAAGACCCCCAAGAGAGATGGGGAACATGACCATGTGGAAGCTGTTGGGGGTATTCATTCATTGCCATTAGTTTACGCTTTATTATATGGATTGAATTCTATGGGGATCACAAAATTTTGGGTTTATTTTTATAAACCTACAAGTTGAGCTAATTCTGTAACAAACAGTAATATTCAATGATTCAGGGACATTAGCAGATTTGTTAATTCAGTTAACCAAATTACTGTTCAATTAATTAAAATTTTAAAGTTTTAATGAAATTTTTTTCAAAAAAAACAAAAAAATTTGATACCTCTTTCTCTTATTAGTGCCCAAAAAACATAAAAAACATAACAACTTCTTAAACTTGAATGTGATATCAAATAATAATCTAATAATATTTTTAATGTGAGAGATCAAATGTATCCTTAAATTTATAATTATCAAATTCGTGGTGGCTCCAAAATCAATGTGAATGTACTTGTATATACCCTGGTTTAAGTAATGCGTAAACAAATGACTAGGCTACTAAAGCTTGCATCAACAATTTTTTATTTTATTTTTAAACATGTCCTAAAATAATATGTTGCCTTACTAAAATAATAATTTGGTTAAAGAAAACAGTATTTGGTTAAATAAAAATTAATATTTTTTTAGATAATTTAAGGAAATAAAATCCCAAAATTGAGTACTAAAGGATAAGAGTGTGGAAGTAATAGGCATGTGATAGGTGATTAAATAGGAGTTGGGGTTATTGGAGATTAATAATAATTGAAGTGAAATAAGTAGAAATTCCATATAAACACCTAAGAGACTTTTCAGTATGCAGACACCAACCGTCCAGCCCATAAATAAAGAAATTAATGTAACCATCCAACCCAGACTTTGTTTGTCAGTATGCAAACAAAAGAAGTACAACAACAGTGGGACATCATCGATAGTGAGACTATCTCAGAACTAATGTAACCAAATAGCACATAAAAAGAAAAAGAAGAGTTTCCAAAGGTTCTGTAAGAAAACCAGCAAGTTGTACATTGTTTCTAAGGCTCACGGTAAAAGAGCGTGAACAAATCAAGCAGGGTATTAATTTCATTGAAAATCACAATATAAGACCAACTACATGAACAACCATTTTGTAATGGGATTATGTAAATACAGTAATAACTTAATACTGTTATAACGTACTGCATTGCATGGCAAGACAAACAAAACACACATCAAGGAAGAAACCTAACAATATAAGTTCACTAAATAGACATTAATTGCAATAAGGATCAGTCTTAGATAAAAAACACAAGTATAAAGCTATGAACCGATGCATAGACTTACTATTTCCAGACAGGTGGAAGCTTCTTTGTTTTCTTGTAGTAACAAGCAAGCCTGTGAATCCTACTCTCGACAAGAGTCAACTGAAACTTGGAATCCTTATCCTTCCTGTTTCTTTCCAAATGCTTGCGGATCGCAACAGCCTTTTTAATAAGGTGGTACAAATAAAAAATAACCCCACAACCTTTATGATTTAGTTTGAGAATAAGGTAATCAGTGAACATTTTACAGCTAAAACATTGTTGTAATCAAAGTTTTGTAATTGGTACTGAATCAAATATGGTATAATGACTTGATGATGAAGCTATAAAATAATATCCAATGGTACAAAATATAGTAACACTCAAAACATGATATTATCATAGAAGAGTTGGTCCAAATTGGATTGCTGAAAAGATTTCCTTTCTTATTTATAAAATGATGGAAAGGTTATGTCGATTTGGTGATACTTTTAAATCTTTCTCCTTCAAGATTCGTTACCAAAATATTCAGTTGAATCATAAGCATAAACTATGCTGTGTTCAACCAAGTTGCCCCAACCCTCATTTTGGTGTTCAACAGTACTTAAAACACGATATTTGCAGCGGATGAATGTTCTTTTCAAAACATATTTGGTTCTTGTTAAAGAAACCCACGAGTATTTTCCATTTGTTTTTACAGTTGGTGGTGAAATTTCCTAAATTGTTGAATCAAGATAAGTAAAAAGAAGGAAAGAGACAACTTCAAATAACAAACTGAAATGACGAGTAGCTTTAGCCTTCAACCATGGGGAAATGTAGCTAGAACAAGAAGCACAGAGGCTTGAAAATTTAAATCAGGGTAGTAGTAATTGAGAAACCATGTTGGGTGTCTGGTGTAGGATAAACTT
This sequence comes from Gossypium bickii, assembly GCA_025503065.1. NCBI lineage: Eukaryota > Viridiplantae > Streptophyta > Magnoliopsida > Malvales > Malvaceae > Gossypium > Gossypium bickii. Next base: position 91,868,237 of record CP106711.1, read on the forward strand.
ACTATACAAGCCACAAAAACAGAATAGGTAGCAGATGGACCACAAGACCTGACCATTCTAATAAAAGCCAATTCACCCACTTATGCAGTTATGCGGTTTGTCTATTCTTTACATGTCAATAACGATAGGAACAGGGATTATACAATCCCTAATCCTGCCATGGTGAACCCACAGCTTTTAGTTCCGGGGCAACAGCCAGTTCAAACAATGGGTCATCAATACAATGGGACATAATACGCTCCGGGTATACAACAACAACAACCTACAATGCCTCCACAACCTTCAGTTAAACCCAAAACAAAACTATAGCTAAGATCAAAACAGTTGAGTCCCAAGCTAAGATCAAGCAATCATCAGGGCTTCGATTTTTCTTTTTAATTATTTAAAAAAATATGTATTACATGAAACAAAAATTAATAGAGAATAAAGGAAGGAAAACATGAGAGTACCTTGAGGAGATCAGAGATGAATTTTTCCATGAATACCTTAAGCCAAGACCCAGCGAAACGAAGAGGAACAGGAAAATTTCTGAGAAAGAGAGAAAGAGATTTGCCTGAGAAAGAATGAAAGAAGGAAAATGAATGAAGGAAGGAAAAATGGGAAATATTTGGCTGGATGAAAATGGAGCCTTTAGGAAAATGTCTTACAGAAATGAAAACGGTAAGACAATTTCCCCAAAATGTAAGGGATTTTACGCGTGTATTGGAAAATATTTTCCAAATGGAAAATGTTTTCAGTCAACCAAACACTGGAAAACCAGGAAAACATTTTCTGGAAAATGAATTCCTGCAAACAAATGCAGCCTAAATTTCATGATCTGATTGTAATTATTAATCATTTGTATTGTTGATTTTGGTTATAATTGAGATTGCAATTTTTTAAAAATATGTTATTAATATTATATATAGGTATCATGTTTTTTTTTTTTTGGTATTATAGGTATCACTAAAATCATTTAAATTTTATAAAAAAGTACAGAATAAATCTTAAATATTATTAAATATATAAATAAAATTATTAAAACTTATTATAAAAAGTACTAAAAATTATTATAGAATATAAAAAATTACTAAAATTTTATAAAGCTTAGAAAAAAATTTAAAAATTTAAAAATGAATATAGAAAAATTATAAAATATTATAAAAATCATTAAAAGAATAAGATATACAAAAATTATACTTCAACCATCTCAAAACATAAAAAATAGTTGAATTGTCTAAATGGCATGTGATTACTCCCCACGATGACAATTTTTTAAGGTGTTATTCCTTTTCCGTTTCCAACTTCTTCTTTGACCGATGCCCGCTATTGAATAACACCTCAAAAAATTGTCATTGTAGGAGAGTAATTATAGGCCATTTACATGATGTCATTGTTTTTATGTTTGAGATTATTAAATTATAATTTTTATATGCCTTATAATTTTTAATAATTTTCTATAATTTTTAATATTTTATAATAAAATTTAATTATTTTTATATTTTTAATAAATTTTAATTTTTTTCTATTTTTCATAAATTTTAAATAGTTTTATGTATTTTTATATTCTACAACAGTATTATGATAAATTTTAATATTTTTTTATAATTTCTAAAAGTTTTCTATTTGTTTTTATAAATTTTAAGTTTTCCTTATATCTTTATATTTTCTAAAATTTTTAATAATTTTATCATTTTTCTATATTTTTCTATTTTTAATAATTTAATTACTTTTTTTATCACAATAATTTGTTATCATTTTCTGTCACATGTAACACATAGCAGAGTTAACTCAAAATATAAAATAAAAAAGGGACTGTTAATTGTTAAATTTAACGATTTAACGATCAAAAGACCTTTTTCATATATTATGATAATTTTTAAATATACAATTGAGAGAAAAAAAAATAAAAACTTAATTTCTATTTTTTTTTCTAGAAAAAGCTCAAAGGCTTGTATGTAATTTCTGTGATTCTCAAGGTACTCATAAGAATTGGAACAAGTAAATTACAAGATCCATTAATTACAATATTATCCAAATGTGAGACATTTATGTAATTATAAATAATAACAGTTAAATCTAATTATTTTGCAAATACAGTTTAATTAAAATTTTGGCTTAAAATTTAAAAAAATTATTTTACTTTTTTTCAAAAAATCAATCCAGTCATCTATAAAAAATTTCACTAATTCCAATTTGCAACCACACAATTCATTTCTTATTTTTGAGTTACAGAAATATATAAACACTAACGAAAAATAAATAAATAAGATTTAACTGTTTTGAGATAAAAAAATAGTAATAACTTATTCTCGGGTAAAATACTAAAATATACCAAAAAATTAAAAAATTACGGAATTGGGCCGATTTTTAGAAAATTTACGGAAAATTGCCATTTCCCATCAAAACGCGTCCACGTCAGAGCGTTTTGAGGGGAAATGCCAGCAAAGCGCGTCCCCAGGGGAGCACTTTGCCTCCAACGGTCAAAATTCTTTGGACCGTTGGGCCAACGGTCAAAAGGCCCAACAGTCATTTTTTTCCCTATAAAAACCCCCAACCATTTTATTTTTTTTCACACTTTAATCCTTCTCTCAATTTTCTCTCAAAGTCCTTGAAATTTACTCTCAAATTTTAAAATAGTCCTTTACTATTTACAAAAAAATCCCTTTTTAATTATTTTTAATTTTTTTTTTGGAAAATTTTAAAATTTTCAATCGTATTACAATGGCCGGGGAATTACTTCGTCTAGACAACAAGCACATCTCCGTCGAGCAAATGAAAATGGTAAGTTTTAATTTTAATTTTTCAATATTATTTAATATTTTTTACAATTATGCAATTTTAATTAATTTTTATTTTATAATTTTTTAAACAGTTTGTAGATCGGGTGTTGGAATGTTATATTCGCAACGTGCATGGTCCCCCATCGCCGTTGATCGAGAATTACCTGCGGGAAGTGGGTTTTTGGCACGTGGCCACGATAGGCCGGGGGGTTCAAGTTGGAGCCGCCTCTGATCAGTGCGTTGATAGAGAGGTGGAGACCCGAGACGCACACTTTCCATCTTCCATGCGGAGAGTGTACCATCACTCTGGAAGATGTGCAGTTGCAGTTGGGATTGCCGGTGAATGAGTGGGTAGTCACCGGGTCCGTAACTTCTGGTGATTAGGGAGCCGTATGCTACGAGCTTCTGGGTGCCGTTCCGGATAAAATTCAAGGAGCTCGGATCGATATGGCCTAATTACGAGACATATTCCCAGAGTTCGATGAGGGTTCAACCGAAATTGAAAGAATACGTTATGCTCGGGCGTACATTCTTCAGATAATTGGAGGCTATCTGATGCCGGACCTTTTTAGAAACCTCATCCACTTGAGATGGCTGCTGGAACTTGTTGATTTCAGAACAGCCGGTGAATTGAGTTGGGGGTCTGCCATGCTATCGAGGTTGTATCAGGAGATGTGCGGGGTGACACGGCCGAGTAAAGTGAAAATCGGAGGTTGCCTATCACTACTGCAGTCATGGGCACGATTTCGATTTTCATTTTTACGTCATCGACTCGACAAACCATATTCATTCCCACTGATAACGAGGTAAATTTAATGTTATATTTTACAATTATTACGTTGATTTATAGTATAATTGTATGCTAAAAATTTATTTAATTAGGTGGAACCATTCGGCGAGTTATGCTGGAATACCTACCTCGCTTGAAGATATACGACTTCTATTGGACCAACAGTCGGAATCACAAGTAAGTTTCGAATTTCGTATTTATAATTTATTATTTTGTATTTAGTGTCTAGTATTATGTATATAACTAATATTTTGGTAATGTTAATATAGTTTCAATGGACACTGTACGAGGATCCAAAAATTCGGGCAGTAATTCCGAAGAAGTTCTTGCAAAATCCGAAAAGTTGGCACGTGAAAGTCTCATTGATCACCTATGCGACCATGGAGATGCACCAGTCAGATCGGGTTCTGCTACAATTTGGATTCCGGCAACCGATTCCCGTGCCACCTGAGGTGCTCGATGATGAGCACAAAGTGGATTTACGGTAGTTGCACATAGATTGGCCAAGATTTTAGTCAGCATATATCGAGACGTGGGAGAACCAGTGTGACTATTTACCTGACAGGGAATCGATCATCGTTTCAGAGTTAGCGTGCGTGTCAGAATACATGCCATGGTTTAGGATCCATGGTAAGCCGTATTTGTTGTCGGAAGAAGAGAGGCGACGACAACTTCGTCAACAAAGGGAACGTCGGGGCCCCTTAAATCCAAGGAGAAGGGGTGATGAGACGGGGCCATCAACAGCTCCGACACGATCCATCGGGCCCATCAACGGCAGAGACCTACGATCCACCGGGCCCATCAGTTCAGCCGACGACACCGACATCATAGCCTTTACCTTTTATGCCAGGTGCGTACCCTACCCCTTATATGTATCCTAACCCATATATGTTTCCTTTTCCCAGTCCCAGCCTAGGTTAGAATGCATGGCCGGGTTCGAGTCCGTTCTCGACTACTCCGGCCGCCACCGATCTTGAGGCCGCCGCCGCGCGTGAGGATCACGGGAGGCGCCGTCGTGGAGCACTTATTTCTACCGGTCTCCTTCGCCATACGGATTCGGACACCCCCGCCGTGGTTTATGCAAACACCTCCGGTCGTTATTTTATCAAGGTGGGTCATCCTCACAATACCCACAACTGCACCCCGCCTGAAGGAGGCCGGATCCCCGCCCGAGGTTCCACGACCCGCCGAAAGCTAGAAGAAGGAGGAATCCAAACACAGATCGCGACCGCCCTGTGTGGTAATCGATTCCGATAAGCATCAACATTGATTCAGATCGGCTTTTTATTTCTTAAATTGTAATAAATTTTTTATTTTTTAATAAAAAGTTGTTTTTATTTGTGTTTGTAATTTAATTTTAATATCTTCACTAAAATAGAAGTTGTTTATTTTTTTGTATGTAATTTAATTTGAATTTTTAAATAAAATAAAAAGTTATTTTTTATTTTTTGTAATTTAGTTTTAATATATTTAATAAAATAATAGTTGTTTAATTTTTTTATTGTAATTTAATTTTAATATATTTAATAAAATAGAATTTGTTTAATTTTTTATTGTAATTTAATTTTAATATATGTAATAAAAGAAGAAGTTGTTTTTTATTTTTTATTTTATTGTAATTTAGTTTTAATATATTAAATAAATAAGAAGTTTTCTTTATTTTTTATTTTTTTGTAATTTAGTTGTAATATATTTAATAAAATAATAGTTGCTTATATGTTTTTTGTAATTTAATTTTAATATCTTTAATAAAATAGAAATTATTTAATTTTTTTATTGTAATTTAATTTTAATATATTTAATAAAATAGAAATTGTTTAAATTAAATTAAATTTAAATTAAATTAACCCATGAATCTGTAGATTTTAAATTAAATTAAATTCTCGGCTAAAGTGCGCCCCTGGGGACGCGCTTTCCTGCCATTTCCCCTCAAAACGCGCTGAGTGGACGCGTTTTGATGGGAAATGACCCTTTTCTGTAAATTTTCTAAAAATCGGCCCAATTCCGTAATTTTTAAATTTTTTTGGTATATTTTGATATTTTACCCCTTATTCTCAATAATTTATATGGACAAATAGGTCTATAAGATTAGATGAATTTGGACGTTTAGCTTTTTTCTAAACTTAAATTTTCTATTAATTTATTTATTTAAATTTTTTTGTCGAACTAACAATGTCATGTTAACATCATGATGGCTAGTTCAACATTTATCAGTGGCTATGTCAACACAATAACGATCAACAACGAAAATCATTAGTCAAATATTTTGATAGGGTATACTTTTTATGGTGGGGCTTGATTGAATTTTTCAAAAAAATATAGGAAATTTTTACCTCTTAAGCCTAAAATTTTTTATTGAGTTTTATGTAACCAGTCAATCGAGTATCAACTCAATAACTAGAATTGCTTATATCTTTTATTATTTTAAAATTAAAATAAAATTTAATCCTTTTTAAAAGAATTATCCATATTTTTTGACGACTCGTATGTTCAACCTAAACTAAAAGTATTTTATTTTATTTTTCATATAATATTAATTAGTTTTCTTATTTGTTGGATGCTCTAGCTAATTATAAGTATAAACTAAAATATTTTTCTAATATGGTAAAAATAATTTTTAAGTATTTAAATCTGGTTATTTAAAGTTGTTAAAGAACATGGGCGAAGGTAAAAAAAAAAAAGAAAAGCAGGGACAAATTAAATTATAAAATCTTAGGTGCCAAAAAGAAATTTTATCATTATATTAATTCATAATTTTATAATTTTTCAAGAGACTTACAAAACAATTTTACCATTTTGTGGCCCTACTACCTGCATGTTTATTCTAATAAGTAATTTTTTTTTAAGTTATTCATTACTTTAAACTTTTGCTTGGAAAGAGTAAGCATTACTAAACAATAGAAAAAAAAATCGCAAGATTTAAATAATTACATAATAAATTTAATTTACTTAAATATTATCTTGTAAATCTAAAGACCATATAAAATTGTTGATTCAACTAAGGAGGATAGTAAGGAGGATTAAGTAGTTGTTTTGTGGAGGCCAGTTCACCTAGAGAGACAGAGAGGCGGAAAGAAACAAGAGGACAGATAAACTACTAGGAGAGAGAGTATTTGGGCAAAGTAACCTTAAAGCTAGAAGAACCGATCCCTTTTTCATTGTTGAAAGGGTACTTATAGAAAAGGTCCTCTTTTCCACTATCATGACGTGGTAGGATAAATAATCAGTTTCATCAAACATGTAAAGGATATTCACAAACATAAAGGATATTCATGGTTGGGCCTTATCTTGTTTTTCATTTGATCAGTACAAGGTTGTTATGCTTAGGTGGACCTCTCATTGCCTGAAGGGTGTCTTCACACTTGAGGAACGTTTACCCTTAAAGCAAGTGCCTAACATTTCTGAGGGGAGCGAAGGGTTGGTACTCCTTTGATCTTGGGAAATGGTCTAGCTAAGCCTTTTCTTAGGTTGAGTCAATGGAAGTGTCAACGTTGTTTGAGCTATTGACACATGCCCATGTAGTGGAGGGGTATAGCAATAGTCCTCTCTAAGTCGAACAGAAAGTTATACAATGGGCTTCTGTCAGACTTTCCTTTGTGTAAGTGCTGAAGGACGACAAAAAACGCTTTTGCTTGCCGAGGAAAATGAAGAGTTGTTGCACTCATTCTGGGAGTTTCGTCATTTATGCAGTCGTATTTAGGGAGAGATGGCCATGATGGAGGGTGTCTATCATAATGCATGCGACCAAATGCCATTGGTCATGGCCTTCAAGCCCAAAATAATGTGTTTATGAAGTATTTCTATAAATCTAAGTTTTAGTCATCTGTGAAACCATTTTTGTCTTTTTGAGTTCTTAAATTTTTTTTGTGTTTTTATTTATTTGCTACAAACGTTCTTTAGTTTTCAGAGCCAAGTTCTTTCCTCTTTTTTGTTGTCGAAATTTCGATTGTTCTTTTTTCATTTTTATCATAACACTCGGCAATGGCTAAAACTCAAAGGTATATAAGAGAAAGAGGTGTTGTGAGGGAACAATTGTTGCTCAACCATTGAGGGCCAGATCCTCTGTCGTTGTTGATAAGCCAACTACTGTGGCTCCGAGTTCAAATGGGGGACACCCATTTACTGAACGAGCCACAAATGAACCGGTTGCTATTGGTGAATCTGAATGTATCACCATTAAAAAACAAATATTGAGGGTACCGAGGTGTAGGGGGCTCCTTCCAAATCACATACAGACTACACTTAGACTAATGACTCTAGATAACCATTATCAACACATACACTTTCCATCCATTACAGAGGAAGAATGCTTACCTTACACAAATTATAAAATAAAGAAACTACAACACATGGAAGTAAGAAGGAACTCACCAGAAACTCTAATATAATTCTACAAAGCAAGTCTTTCGCCTTTATCACTTGGATATTCGTTAACTTCTTAAGCTAAAATAAAGATAATTAAACATATCAGATCATCAATCCATCAAATCTGATCATGTATGCAAGAATCAACAACACTTAATCCAGAATTAAGAAGTTTCCTTCCTCATACAGCATTCTAACATTTATGCATGCAGAATGAGAAACATGTAACTGACTTAGAGAGTAACCTAGGGTTCATCAGTAATTACCAATGAGCTGGTACTAACGTAGAAGTTAGCTAAATACTGCGAGCCGTACTTTGAAGAGGTTTTTTGAACTTATGTTTTTAGAGAGTTTCAGAGGAAATCAAGGAAGAAAAAGAAAACATAAACGTGTTCAGAAAGACCACTGCTATCCTTATATACTTAAGCACAGAGACAAGGATTAGTGGAAAAATCAGATAATTGCACTAACACTCTTGATTCCCGTGATTAAGTGCACTTAACATAATTTAAATCTTATCATCTACAGTAGTCTAATTCCGTTCTAACTAAATCTCAACTTAGCTAACCAAATTACCATACTTGAACAATAAACAAATATCTAATCAGCTGCGAACTTAACAAGTTTGCCCGAAGCATCTAGGTTGGACGGATACTTAATAGAAAAGTCCACCAACCACAAAACTCGCCAAAACTAAGAGTTTGCTAAATGACGCAATACACATAATTCCATACTTAGCCAAGACAACCACTTTACTTATATATATATTCTTATTTTACCAACTTTATGCCAAACAATAACCATATACAAAGACTTCACTAGATGGGTTGTTACAATTCTCCTCCACTTAGAAAATTTCGTCCTCGAAATTCACACTTGTGAATAGCTGGAACGACAAAAATGTGCAAGTGTACACAATCGCAACAAGTAATAAATAGACAAGTAAATGTTGAGTTATCATACCTACAGGGGTTGTGAAAAGAATTATTTACGAATGCAATCTAAAACACTTTGGTGAAGAAAAATATTTTGATTTGAGGAGGTGGTTAAAAAAATAAGATTTTTAACTAAGTAAAATAAATAAAGAGAAAATAAAAGTTCCAGTGCATGATTTCAAAAGATGATTTTAATCAAGATGACATAATTGTGTTAAATTAATTACATTTCTTAACTTGGAATTATTAAACTCATGTTCATGTTGTTATGAATAAATTCACAGAAACTCGATAATTTGCTAACTTATGAACATACTTACCTACCAAAATCCATTTATCTCTTGACTATATCTCTATGTCAATTCAACCGATTAAACAAATTTTAATAAGCAAATGTGTTAATGCACATACATACTTATGAAATTAAAATAATCTCTTGTATATATCTCTATTCCTATTCAAACAATTACTTCAATCTCATAAGCATATAAAAGATTACGTGAGGAAATAATGTATTTCTACCTTGAAATAGTTTAACCACAATAATCTTGAAAGTTATGCAAGGCTAATGTATCGTTAGATACCATTGCTAATTTAATCCTCAACTACCTTAGATGATTAAACATGCACTGATTAAGTATTGTGTCAATTAATTACAATTTTAATCCGTTTAAATAATTAATTCATTAGTTACCTTACAATTGTAATGCAAGAATAACTTAGTCATGGTTTTACTTAATCAAACATCTTACCGAAACCTATAACAACACAAACACAATTTTAATAACCCAAGTAAACGAAATGCAATAAACCTAACACAAATTAAATTTAAGCTATATTAATTAAATTAAACATATCAACATCACAAATATTCATAGACATGTTCATCATAACAACAAAAAAATTAAAAGGATAGGGAACAAGAATCAAATCCAGTGTTTCTCTAAGGCTTGACTAGTTTACTCCGCTCCTTCTTCTCCGCTTGTTCTTGTTGAACCGAGGCTTCCACAAACACTTGAATGCTGATCCAAATGGTGGTTGAATGAATCTTTTTCAATAGGTGAAATCAGCAAAGGAATAGGGGAAGAAAATGCAGAACAATGGAAGGGAATGAAGAGAGAAAACAGAAAGAGAAGTGAAGAAATGAATGGGTTTGAGATGTGTTTGGTGTGAGCAGCCAAGGGGGTATTCATAGGTTGAGAAGGCTGCTAAAAATAGCCAAAATCAGCAGCCAAAGACTCCCCCCATGGCCGGCCACACATGTGGCATGTTTGAAGATTTCAAGCATGCTATTTTTAGGTAGGGGCAAATCTTGAAAGGCATAAATAATGGAGGTATTTGAATGCAAATTGAAGGAGTCTTCAAGGGCCATTTTGCAAGCCAAATAATCAGCCAAACAATCTGATTGTGTCAGCATGTGGGACGATTTTGGGTTGCCCAGTGCTCGGTTGGATCGATTTTCTTGGTTCAGCTCAATTGGGCCCCTTTTCATAATTAATTAATAATAATTTATTTAACCCAAATTAAATTGGATTTAAAATTAAAATTAATTATATTATGAATTAATACACATAATTTGGACCGTCTTAGGCCGAAAAATTAATTCACCTTGATGCTTCAAAGTTACTTCTCAGTTTTGTGTTCCTAGTAGTGTCTGCTGAGTTGTTTTTCACCCTTTGTGTAAATCTGTCGAAAATAATAAAAAATAATCAAAATTTGATATAAAATTAATTAATATTTAACATTTTCATAAATTGAGTACAATTTAATTATTTTATAATTATTATATATTTTTTGACAAGAATTTTACCGAAACTACATGAATTTGAGTTAAAAAAGACATGAAAAATGTGTATATTTTCATGTTTCCAATAGCTGAGTATACTACTTTTTCATTAAACTTTCTCTTTCCCAACTAGCCTCTTTTGTATTATGATTTCTCCATAATACTTTCACAAATGGAATCCTCTTATTCTATAACTCTTTCACCTTTCTTGCCAAAATACGAATGGGCTCTTCTTTATAAGACAGATTTGGTTCTACCTCTAATTCGTCAATCTACACAACATGGTCTAGATTTGATCTATATCTTCTCAGCATAAACACATGAAACATATTGTGAATCTTTGAAAAATTTGGAGATAAAGCCAATCTATAAGCCGCTGGTCCAACTTGGTCTAAAACTTTATATGTCCCTATAAGTTGTGGACTCATTTTTCCTTCTGACCAAATCTTATTATTTTCTTCCAAAGAGAGACTTTTAAGAATACTTTATCACCATCTTCAAAATAAATCTCTTTCCTCTTCAGATCAGCATAGGCTTTTTGAAGATATTGGGTAACTTTTAGATGACTACGGATAACAAAGACTTTTTCTTCTGTTTCTCGAACTAATTCAAGACCTACCAGTTTCCTTTCACTAAACTCTATCTAGCATATGGGCATTCTACATCTTCTACCATAAAAAGCTTCAAATAAAGACATTTTTAAATTGGCATGATGACTGTTGTTATACTCAAATTCAACCAGAGGAAGATACCATTCTCATTTCAGCCCAAAATCAATTACATAACTTCTTAACATATCTTCAAGGACTTGAATGACTCTTTCAGACTAACCATTTGTCTAAAGGTGAAAGACAATACTGAATTGTAGCTTAGTTCTCAATGATCCCTATAGTTGCTTCTAGAATCTTGAAGTAAATCTTGGATCTCTATGTGAACCTATGGAAGATGAAATTCTATGCAGGCGCACTATCTCAGAAACATAGAGCTCGGCTAACTTTTCCAGTGAGTAAGTAGTGTGCATTGGCAAAAAATAAGCTGACTTAGTGAGTCGATCTACTATTACCCAAATGGAATTATTCTTTGAAAGACTAAGATGTAGCCCTGACACAAAATCTATAGTAATTCTATCCCATTTCCACTCTGGTATTTCCAAAAGGTACAACTTACCTGAAGGAACTTGATGCTTTGCTGTAACTCTTTGGCAAGTCAGACAAGTTAAAACATATTTTGTAATTTCTCTTTTCATCCTAGGCCATCAGTAAAAGCTTTTCAAATCTCTATACGTCTTGACACCTCCTAGATGGATTGAGAAAGGTCATCGATGAGCCTCTCTTAGCAGTTCTTTCCTTAAGCCATTCCCAGTTGTTGCATACATTCTTCTCATGAATCGTAGTTCACCTTCTTTACCCAAACTGAAATTTGTTGCACTACCAGACATCATATGTTGCTGCTTAAACAAATCACATTGCACATCTTTCAGTTGTTCTTGTAGAATTTGAGAAAGGAAAGTTGGCCTAACAGTTAGTTCTGCCAATAGTGATCCATCACCAACCATACTTATTCTTGCTCGTAGAGATGTTAATGCTGCCTCTGTTTTTCTACTCAAAGCATCAGCCACAACATTTGCTCTTCCAGGGAGATACTTATGGCCAGATCATAATCTTTTAGCAGTTTCATCTAGCGTCTTTGGCGTAGATTCAAATATTTCTGTGTCATTAAATACTTCAAACTCTTATAATCAGAAAACACATGACACTTTTCTCTATATAGATTGTGTCTCCATATCTTCAACGCCAAAATTAATGTTGCCAGTTCCAAATCATGTGTTGGATAATTCCTTTAATGAGGTTTGAGTTGGTGCGATGTATAAGCTATAATCTTACCCTTCTCGATAAGCACACATTCGAGCCAATTTAAAGATGCATCCGTATAAATAGTGAACTCTATACCAGATTCTGGTTGTGAGAAAACTAGACCTTCAATTAAGACTGCTTTCAACTTTTCAAAACTTTGCTGACACTCATCATTACATTCAACCTTTTCTATATTTTTCAACAGTTAAGTGAGAGGAGTTGCCAACATTAAAAATCCCTTCACAAACCTTCTGTTATACCCTATAAGACCTAAAAATCTGTGAACTTTAGTGACATTTTTGGGTGAATTCCACTCAAGTACTGCTTTCACCTTATCAGGATCCACTTTAATACCTTTAATAGAAATCACATGACCCAGAAAATGTACTTCTTTCAACCAGAATTCATACTTACTGAACTTGGCATATAATTGATTCTCGTGCAATGTTCTCAGCACAATCCACAAGTGTTCCTCGTTATTAGCTTTATTCTTAGAGTAAACCAAGATGTCATCAATAAAAACCACTACAAATTGAACAAAATATGGCTAAAACACTATATTCATCAGGTCCATGAATATTCCAGGCACATTTTTCAAACCAAAGGGCATTACAGAAAATTCATAATGGCCATATCTTGATCGAAATACAGTCTTAGGCACATCATCACTTCTGATATTCACTTAATAATATTTAGATTGTAGATCAATCTTAGAGAAAACTATAGCCCCATACAACTGATCAAACAAATCTTCAATCATGGGTAGTGGATACTTATTCTTTATTGTTACCTTATTCAATTGACGAAAGTCTATACAAAGGTGTAATGTTCCATCTTTCTTTTTCACAAACACTATTGGCACACTCTATGGTGATACACTTGGTCTTATAAATAACCTATCCAACAGATCTTACAACTGTGCTTTCAGCTCTTTTAGTTCTAACGATGTCATTTTGTAAAGAGTGCAAGAGATAAGCGTTGTACCAAATTCCAATTCAATTGAAAACTTCACTTCTCTTTCAGGCGACATTCCTAGAAGCTCTTTTGGGAATACATTTGGGAAGTCCCTTACCATTGGAACTTGATTGATATCCTTTCTTGACTTAGATGAATCCATAATGTACGTCAAATAAGTGTTTGTGCCCTTAACAATACATTTTTTAGTGGATACAATAGAAATTATTCTACTTGTCAAACCAGTCTGTACGCAGAGCATTAATGCTTCCTTACCCTCAAAAGTCAACAGACACACACCTCTAACATGATAGTCTACCACAACATTATGTCTAGTCAACCAATCCAATCCCAAGATAGCATCAAACTTATGAAAAATCAGTAACAACAAGTCTGCCAAGAAATTATACTCACCAAGCACGAACAGACAATTTTTTATCATCTTATTAACTACAGTACTCTGACCTAGTGGATTAGTCACTGACATATTCGTTTTAAAATACACAACCTCAAGACTTAGACCTTTTACAACTTTACTACAAATATAAGAATAGGATGATCCTGGATCTATTAATGCATAAATACTATTTGTAAGGAAAGAAAATTTACCCATTATAACTTCTAATAGATCACCATCTTCCTTTGCCTTCATTATATATGCTTAGGCTGATACTCTAGAACTTGGCTTAGTAAAATTTTTCCTTGGTGCTCTCTACACTAAGCCAGGCTTTCCTGCCACTCTAACCTGGCCTCTGGTTGAAATTTCTAAGACCCACGAATAGACTGCTCTATACTTGCTTCCATCTTAGAGGAACAATCCTTAACCAAATAACCCTTGACTCCACATCTAAAACATGCTCTAGAACATCTCCAACATTCTTCTCAATGACTTCTTCCACAATGTTCACAGTTAACATTTCTCATTACTCTAGAACCACCAGAGCTTGCTATCGAAATAGTTAGTCTACTAAATCCTTCACGCTTAAAACTCATAGGCTGTGAATCTCTTCTTGAGGTTGAAAAAGTTTGATATCTGGGATTTTTAAAACTTGCTGGAGTTGGAGGGTTAGACATTCTCCTCTTCATCTTTTCTATTTCAAAGTTCATGTTCATATCTCTAATAATTGTTTCCATCTTATGAGCTTTGGCTGTTATACCTGCTAAACTTTTACATCTAAATGCTCTAGCAGAACACGAATCTCATCTCTTAATCCTCACTTAAACTTTTCACATAGTTCCTTCTCTAACTGGAACATGTTTTTAGCATATCTACTTAGTCTAACAAATTCTTGTTCATATTCCATCACAAACATCCTTCCTTGTCTAAGATACATAAATTCTTTCTTCATTTGCTCTGCATACATCCTGTTCACATACCTTTCTCTGAACTTCTCCAGAAAGAACTCCTAATCAATCATTTCCTCAGAAGTCACACTAATCAGTGTTTCCCACCACTGGCAGGCTTCTCCTTCTAACAAAGATATGACACACAAGAAAGTATTTTATGGTGTACATTTCAATACCTTTATCACCTTACAAACTCAAGACAACTATTACTCAGCCAAAGTGGGATCATCACCTTTATCACCAAGAAATTCTTTAGCACTATTTTTTGAATTTCTTACACATGGTTTACTTTAGGTGGACTTGCAACCGAAACTGGTGGTACATGTGGTGCTGGGTGAACCACTTTTGGTTGTGGTTGTTGAGGTTGTTGAGGCTAGGGTGCTTGAGTATTCCCCATAAACTGGTCAAGCATCCGTGTCATCATCGTAAAGAAAACATTTCTGAAAGCATTTTCAGCTGCTCCCAAGCCAGTTGTAGGTGCTTGTTCTAGAACAAGGGCACATGACTGTCAATTTCTTTTCTAGTCACTTCTCTGGATCCTTTAGAAATGGTTATTAACACTGAAAGACAATTCAATTAGTTTAAAATACAGGGACTAAGCCAGAGGCGTATCATGTATGATGGGGCATGACTCAGCCTTCAATTTTTCAAGAATCGACTCAATCTTAACTCTAATACCAAACTTGTTACACACCAAAATCGATGCATTAATTGAATCCGAGTATGGTGTGTCACTACTTAGAATCAAACTAATACTACTTAGAATCAAACTAACTCTAAAACATTTTGGCGAAAATTTATGTAATTCTTACAAAATTACAAGTATAAAACATTTGATAGTTGTTGTTTTACTAAATTTAATTAAGTCTTTAAAAGTTTGAATTAACACTTTAGCCATTTTAGCTTATAAGTGAAAATATAATAATTTCATTAAACATAATATATTAATTTAAAATCAAGCATTGATATTTCATAGAAATCTTATGAAAATAGAGTCTTATCAAAATAGAAGTTCTTTATACAACTTATTTCTAAAACTAAATTTATGTGCCACCACCATGAGCCATGCATGATACAGACACAAAACAACCAACTCATAATAATGGAAACACTCTAGCGTAGTCCTTCCAACAAAGTCTTCCTTCAGCCAGCAAGCCTGAGAAGGAAAAGATAACATAGTAAGTTCATATGAACTTAGTGAGTTCCAAAGAGAAATCATACATATTATTACTAATAGTACAACAAAATCATTTTAAGGGATTTGTACACATTCAGACAATACGTCTAATGGCGTATATAGAACACAAAAAGACCTAGTACGCCAACTTACATATCACTTGGGCGTATACTGTATGCCAACTTAACACAACTCAAATAGATCTATCTTCATGCCAACCATGTACCCAGAGTTCAGAATTAGAAGCATATCATACAGTCTTATTCACATACATTCTTTCCCTTAACTCCTCATATCATTTTCATTCACAATAGAAGATTTTATCGTGATCTACCAATCCAGTTTGCAATATAGCTACCTTATTAGAGGCTACACAAATATATCTCCTCATCTCCACCATCACATATTAGATCATATCATTTCATACATATCAGAAGCATATGGTAGTGGCTTAAACATGAAGAATGGTGTTTACTTCATATCACATATAGGCTACATTCAGACTGATGACTCTAGATAACCATTATCCACACAGACACTTTCCATCCATTACAAAGGAAGAATACTTACCTTACACAAATTATAAAATAAAGAAACTACAACACATGGAAGTAAGAAGGAACTTACCAGAAATTCTAATGTAAGTTTAGAAAGCAGGTCATTCACCTTTATCACTTGGACATTCGTTAACTTCTTGAGATAAAATAAAGATAATTAAACATATTAGATCATCAATCTATCAAATCTGATCATGCATGCAAGAATCAACAACACTTAATCCAGAATTAAAAAGTTTTCTTTTTCACACACCATTCTAACATCTATGCATGCGGAATGAGAAATATGTAAATGACTTAGAGAGTAACCTAGTGTTCATCATTAATTACCAAGGGCTGGTACTAACGTAGAAGTTAGCTGAATACTGTGAACCTTACTTCGAAGAGGTTTTCTAAACTTATGTTTTTAGAGAGTTTCAGAAGAAATCAAGGAAGAAGAAAAAAACATAAAAGTATTTAGAAAGACCACTGCTATCCTTATATACTTAAGCACGGAGACAAGGATTAGTGGAAAAATCAGATAATTCCACTAACACTCTTGATTCCCATGATTAAATCCACTTAGCATAATTTAAGTCTTATCATCTACAGTAGTCTAGTTCCGTTCTAACTAAATCTCAACTTAGCGAACCAAATTACCATACTTGAATAATAAACAAATATCTAATTAGTTGTGAACTTAATGAGTTTTCCCAAAGCATCTAGGTTGGGCGAATACTTAATAGAAGAGTCCACCAACCACAAAACTCACCAAAACTAAGGGTTCACTAAATGGTGCAATGCACATAATTTTATACTTAGCCAATACAAACAATTTAGTTACTCATATATATTCTTATTTTACGAATTATGCGCCAAACAATAACCAGATACAAAGAATTCGTTGGGTGAGCTATTACAGATATCACATAAGTGAAGTATTCGGGCTAAATTATAATAAGAGTAGGCCTTGATTTTATTTGCCCTTGCATGTTTTAGAGGTAGGCTTTCATTTTCTCCATACCTCTTTTTTGGGATCTTCTAAATGCCTATAACTTGGCACTCGGGCATTTGGTTTGTTGTTCCTGGTGGCTGATCATAAGGTTCATTATACTGTAAGGGAAGCGAAAGATACGACCAAACATGCTATTGTTCCAATATGTGTATTATACGAAGGAGAATGCCTCAAGGCTTTCTACTTGGATTAGAGGGATGTTGGAAAAAATTTGGTACGAAATTGGTTTTCGTGCATAGCGAAAAACTAAAATTTTGAAAACTGAGTTGGTTTGTGATATTTATAGCAATAAACTTTCCCCAAAATTGCACTTGTGTTTCCGACTAGACGGATCCTTGTCGTTCTCGACTTTCAACTGAACTTTTTTCTTGGCTATTCATATACCATGAACTGCTTCAAGTGTGGGCTCAAATGAATTCGAATCAAACATAGAACAAGAAATTATTTACTTTACTTTTAGTGGAAAAGAAAAATTCTCTCTTTAATAAAAACCAATAGAATTGTTATTCTGGAAAATAGGATTAATACTAAGAAAATAAATTCTCACTATTTTGGGGCAGAATAACAATATCTCAAAGTTGTATATTTCTTATTGATGATAGATATTTATAGGGAGAAGAAGTGAAACCCTTAATTAATTTGTAGAAGTCTATTTCAATAGAAAAACAAAATCTTAGTTCAACTAGGAGAGAAATGGGTGGCAACCCTAGTTAAATATACTTGGGTTTGTCGTCCCATGTATTTACATGATGGGCTTTTGGGCCTTTCCCGTATCGGGTCCAATTATAAGTGCTTTCTAGACTTTTAACTAATATTTTATAATTCAATCCAACCCAATACATGTTTTTCTATTTGTTAAAATAAACATCATAAATTAATTTATTTCAATTAAATAATTTTCTCAACCCGATTCTAATTCTATTAAAATCATGACAGCTTCACCATAAAATAATCTATGAGAAAACATACTTAATATTTCTATATTCAACGAATTCAAAATGACCAATTAATTTAATTCCACTTTTGAACTGCAATTAATTAATTAATAATTTGAAAAATCATAAATTAATTTTTTAGGTCATTCCCATTTAGTGAGAAAATAACATTCATTTCTGAATGTTTCCTATTTCTCCAACTTTACCATTTCTATCCATTTGTGTTTATTTAATTCAACATGCAATTCATTTCAGTTCCAACGAGCTTGCGGAGCGAAATATTGGACATATATAATTAGGGCTCAATTTATTTATAATTAAGTTCCATATTTTTTGCCTATTAATGATAAAAAAACATTTAGTCACGAAGTTATTCCACTACATTATTGTGACTGAGCTCTCCCTAATAACATACCATTATAAAATTAACTCGATCTGTGCTCGTCCAATGACCTTAATCTCATGGTAACCATTACAAGTTCCTTCATGAAAAGTCAATTACTATAAAATAGTAATCAAGTAATTCATCACAAAGAGGAACAAACCGTAACCACGTTTACTTTTCATCTATCATGTAATGCGAATGAGAGGATATCATTTACCCATGTCTTGGGCTATGAAGTCCGCTATTTTGAATGATGCTACATACTGCAAAAGTCGTATACCCAACGCACCAGCTTTCCGTTCGTTATCTATTTGAACTCAGGATTTTACTTACATCAAAGTATATGAGTCACGCATACATAGCCTAATGTACTGTCATTCTAGTCAATCACATCTATGTCTCTATCTTCTAGAAGTCATCCGTTCCAATGCCCAAGACAAGCTATCCCCCTAATTGGACTTGATAGACACCATATTAGTCTTTCAATCAGTTTTCTAATTTTTGATTAGACTAAGGACATGTTTAGGTCCATCTCCTAATATAAGTTGTCTTTCTATATTATGATCTGACCACGAAATACTACTTAGTATTAGTTTAAACATTAGACAACCAGTGAGCCAATGTTTGCTTCTATTTTTCTTTGTGTGCAAAAACTATATTGAGTTAGTTAGAGACTGAAACCACTGGAAGCATTTCTAAAATTCTAATAATTTTTGCATAAAATATATGCTTATAAATACTTGAATTGATACATAAAATTTTATAATGTAGAAAAAATTTGAAATACACGATAAGCACTCGTGGAACTCGCGGACATGGTATTCGTGGCCGTGGTAGAGGCTGTAGATAGACTCGAGCTGAGTCTTCCTCTCTAGGCAGTATGCCAAATTTAGATACGAGTGAGACATCGGTTTCGTCTGCTACTGAGACTAAGTCTTAAATCTATTCGGCTGAGGACTCCGAAACCATATTGAGGGTATTGGAGAGGGTCATTGGACTCTATTTTCGATTTGGGGGTCGTGGGTCGGTAACTAAATGACTCCAGTCCGATGGTGCTGAGCTGTTTGGGGGTGTCAATAGAGTCACACCTACTGTGGACGAGTATTGGTTGGAGGCCACTAAGAGGATCATGAATGATATATATTGTACTCCCGAGTAGAAACTTAAGGTACAGTCTCTTTGTTTCACGACGAGGAATATCAGTGGTGGTTATCAGTTGAGGAGGGTACTCAACCGGATCCTCTGAGCTGGGATTTCTTTAAGACTGCCTTCTAAGGGATGTATGTGGGTATGAGCTAAGTGGATGCTCATAGGTGTGAGTTCATAAATCTCACGCAAGGTGATAGATCTGTGGCTGAGTATAAGGCCGAGTTTTTAAGGTTGAGCCGCTATGCTCGAGGCATGATGGCTTCTTAGTACGAGAAATGTATTTGCTTTGAGGACGGTCTGAAGGATAATTTGAGGGTATTGATTACTCCGCAGAGGGAGCGAGAGTTCGCGGTTCTAGTAGATAAGGCAAAGATCACCGAAGAGGTTAAGCGTGTGGAATGCCAGAATAGGGACTGTGAGAGAGACAAGAATAAAAGGGAGTCGGAGCCCTCTAGTTCTACTTAGTGGCCAAGAACAAAGCCAGACCTGATGGGCCAGTTAAAGTGGGGGTTTCTGTTACTCCTACTGGGATTCAGCCATGTGGAGATTGTGGTAGGCACCATCCGGGGGAGTGTTAGAGGAGGATAAGGGCTTGTCTAAGGTGTCGGTCTTCGGAGCATCGTATTAGGGAGTGTCACAATGGGTAGATCAGATGCAAGCTTCAGGATCGAGTTCTGTATAGCTTCAGAGGGTAGTTCAGCAGCCACCTAGGGGCTGTGGGTCGGCTAGGGGTGGTAATGGTATGGGCCGTGGATAGAGAGCACCGGACAAATGTGCTAGTTAGACTGATGTGAGGTAGTCTGTGTTCATTTATACAGCTCGATGTCGAGAGGATAGAGATGCTCTTGATGATATCACGGATACGTTCATAATTTTTGATGTACCTTATACTGCTCTGATAGACATAGGTTCTACACACTCCTATGTAACTAGTACTGTTTCTGAAAACTTGGGGATTTCTATTGAGAGCACTTCTAGTGAGATTACTGTACTGAGTCCGTTAGGGCAATTTGTTCAGGTTAGTAAACTTTACAAGGATGTTCCGTTAGAGGTGCAAGGGGAGGTATTTCTGGAAAATATGATGGAGTTACCGTTTTGGGAGTTTGATTTGATTTTGGGTATGGATTAGTTGGTTGAGCACCAAGTCAGTTTGGATTGCGTGACTAAGAGGGTCGTTCTGAGGACTAAGGATGATAAGGAAGTGGTTGTGATCGGTGAGCGTTGAGATTACTTATCCAATGTGATCTCTGCTCTTATGGCTGAGAAACTGGTTTGGAAAGGGTGTGAGGCGTATATGGCTTTTGTTAGTGTTTCAATTTCTCATGACTCTTTTATCGGGGATATCAGAACAGTGATGGATTTTTCGTATGTCTTTCCTGAGGAGTTACAGAGTTTACCTCCAAATCGAAAAGTTGAGTTCGGCATTGAGCTTTTATTGGGTACAGCTCTGGTGTCTATCGCTCCATACCGTATGGCACCGAAGGAGCTTACAAAGCTTAAGGCTCAACTTCAAGAACTTCTAGATCGTGGTTTCATCCGTCCTAGTGTGTCTCCGTAGGGGGCACCGATTTTGTTTTGTTAAGAAAAAGGATGAGACCATGAGGATATATATTGATTATCGGCAACTAAATAAATTGACGGTGAAGAATAAGTATCCACTTTCGAGGGTCGACAATCTGTTTGATCAGTTTCGAGGGGCTTCAGTGTTCTCAAAAATAAATTTTCATTCTGGGTACCATCAGCTTAGAGTTAAGGAAGCTGATGTTCATAAGATTGCATTTAAGACTTGATATGGACATTACAAATTCCTAGTTATGCCTTTTGGTCCGACGAATGCTCCGACTGCATTCATGGATCTGATGAACTGTCAGCCATATCTGGATCAGTTTGTCGTAGTCTTTATCGATGATATTCTAGTTTACTTTAAGACCGAGGATGATCATGATGAGCATATTAGAGTAGTGCTTCAGATACTCCGAGAGAAACAACTCTACGCTAAGTTGAGCAAGTGTGAGTTCTGGTTGTGTGAAGTAACTTTTCTAGGGCACGTAGTTTCTACTGAGGGGATCCAAGTTGATCCTAGAAAGATTGAGACAATACTTGATTGGGAACAACTTAAGAACGTATCTAAGATCCATAGTTTTCTAGGTCTTGCGAGTTATTATCGGTGGTTTGTCGAGGGGTTCTCCCTGATTGCAGCTCCTCTGACTAAGCTTCTGCGTAAGGGAAGTTATTTTGTTTGGATTAATGCGTAAAAATCGAGCTTCGAGAAGCTCAAGTCTGTTCTAACTCAAGATCCTGTTCTGATACAGCCTGAATCTGGTAAAGAGTTTGTGGTGTAGAATGATGCGTCGCACATCGGTTTAGGGTGTGTACTGATACAAGATGGTAAGGTTGTAGCTTGTGTGCCCTGTCAGCTTAAGAAACACGAGGGGAATTATCCGACGCATGATTTCGAGTTGGCTGCTATGGTGTTTGCGTTAAAGATCTGGAGGCACTATTTCTATGGTGAGAGGTGTATTATTTACACTGATCACAAGTGCTTCAAGTTCCTCCTTATTCAGAAGGAGTTGAATGTTAGACAGCACCGATAGATTGAGCTGCTCAAAGATTATGACTGTTCGATAGAGAATCATCCTGGTAAGACCAATGTGGTGGTTAATGCTCTCAATCGTAGAGCGATGACTGATTTAAGGGTGATGTTTGCTTTTGATGATGGGAGTCTGTTAGCCGAGTTGCAAGTTAAGCCGACTTGGATTGATCAGATTCAAGATAAGCAGTTACGAGATGAGTCTCTGGGTTTGTAGTTCAGTCAGATTGAGAGTGGCAGTACTTCAGATTTTGGGCTGAATAAAGAGGGAGTTCTGTGTTTTCAAGGTCAGGTCTGTGTGCCGAATGATTCTAATTTGAGGCAGTCGATTTTGAGGGAGGTGCATAGTAGCCCTTATGCCATGCATCTCGGTGGTAAAAAGATGTATCGAGATCTCTGTGAATTGTATTGGTGGCCCGGTATGAAACGTGAGGTTACAGATTTTGTTGCTTGTTGTCTAACGTGCAAGCAAGTTAAGGCTGAGCACTAATTGCCTTTGGGTTTGCTACAACCCATTAAGGTTCCCTTATGGAAATGGGAACGAGTGACGGTGGACTTTGTTAGTGGGTTGCCCTTGACATCTACTAAGAAGGATTCTATTTGGGTCATCGTAGATCGATTGGCCAAGTCCATTCATTTTATTCTGGTTCGAATGGACTACTCTCTGCAGAAGCTAGTGAAGCTCTAGATCTCTGAGATCGTAAGATTGCGTGGGGTTTCTATTTCGATAATTTCTGATGGAGATCCTTTCTTCATTTCTCGGTTCTGAAAGAAATTGCACGAGGCTCTGGGTTCGAGATTGGACTTCAGTACTGTATTCTATCCTCAGATTGATGTTCAATCTGAAAGGGTGATTCAAATACTGGAGGATATGCTTTGGAGTTGTGTAATAGATTTCTGAGGTTGTTGGGAGGATTATCTATCGCTAGCTGAGTTTGCCTACAATAACAGTTTCCAGTCTAGCATCTAGATGGCACCTTATAGGGCTCTGTATGGTCGTAAGTGTCATACTTCGCTATGTTGGACTGAGTTGGGTGAGCGTCGAGTTTTGGGTCCTGAGTTGGTTTTTGAGATCGAAGACAAGGTTAGACTGATTTGGAATCGTCTGAAGGCGGCTTCTGATAGACATAAGTCTTATGCAGATTTGAAAAGGAGAGATATTGAGCACTCTAGGTGTGACTTCATCTTTCTTAAGGTTTTTCCGTGGAAGAAAGTTTTGAGATTCGATCGTAAGGGCAAGTTGAGCTTTAAGTTCATTGGGCCGTATCAAATTTTGAAGCATGTGGGACTAGTTGCTTATCAGTTGGAGCTACCTATAGATTTAGATCGTATCCTCGATATGTTTCACGTCTCGATATTGAGGCGGTATTGGTCTGATCCATCTCATGTTGTTTCTATTGAAGAGATCGAGATTAGACCGGATTTGACTTTTAAGGAGGACCCGGTTCAGATTTTGGATCATGATGTTAAGGTTTTGAGAAGGAAGTCTATTTCGTTAGTAAAGGTTCTGTGGCGGAATTATGGTGCTGAGGAAGCCACGTGGGAACTTAAGAACTCAATGCGTCAGTAGTATCCTCATCTGTTTTGATCAGGTAAATTTCAAGGTCAAAATTTCTTTTAGGGGGTAGAGTTGTAACGCCCTGATAAATTTATTTCTATATCTGTGAAATTTTGACACAAGTGAGTATTTGCTTCAGGGGTTAAGTGTTCTGGGTATGTGAGAGGTCTTGTGTTCAAGTCCTACCTTTATGTTATTTTGTTATTTTTCTGATCCTAACCTTACCCATGTTGAGTGGGTTTATATTAAAATGTTTGTTAATTGATATTAGAATGAGCCTGCTGGTTCACGTGGTAAGGGGTTGATGTGTTGGGGGTCCTGTGTTCGAATCCTTGCGTCAGCGAGGGCATTAATTTTTGGTCGGTTGGTAGATAAAGTTTCAGTTGAGCTCAAAATTTGAGGGAGTGATGAGTAGTGGGTAAGTGGGAGAAAATTGAGGGATTTATAGGATATTTTTTTTTCTATTATCATTTTTTTTTCTTTTCAAATATTAATTTTTGGTTCTCTTCCCAATTTTTAAAAAGTTTGATGTTTTTCCCCGTTGTGTTGCAAAAATCTTTTACTATCTTACATTCAAAATTCTGTCGAAATCCTGTCAATCAATTCTGGTTTTCAATTTTTCAGTGTTTTTGTACGTTTTGGTATGTGCATGGGGTGATGTTCGTGTGGATTGGGGAAATCCTTCCTTAAGTTGTTCAAATCAATTCTTTTCTTTCTCCCGTTAGTTAATTTTGAGTTTTGACAACAGGGAATCGTGAAGAACGAGGCTCTCCTCTTACGGAATCGTAGTCAGAATTGTTCGAAGTGTTGGGGGTAAGTGACGAACGGTTGAATCAAACTTTTGTTGGTTTCATGGTTTTAGATTAATCGTGAATTAAGACTGAATTTGGAGTTTAGTTTGTTGATTTTAGGTTCTAGTGATCTCGGGTGTGTTCTTGCATCAAAATTGAAGCAGGTGTGTACCCCTTACGCGTGAAAAATGAGTTTCGGTGAAAGTCGAAAGTGCAGACTGTTAACGTCATACGGGCATGTGGTCACCCGTGTAGTTGGTCGTGTGCGAGATACGGTCGTGTGGTTGACGAGGGCATGGCCGTGCGCAAGACATAACCGTGTGGTGGTGTGAATGTAACCGTGTGGGCCACACAGATTAGGCCAAGTTGGGCGTGTGGGCCACCCAGGCATGTGGGCCTATATTTCTGAAATTTTCCCTAGGTTTGCACAAGCTGTTCTGATTGACTGTGGGCCTACCGTAGGGTCGGTAAGGGCTAACCAAACCTTATTTTGTGTGCTATGATATTCTGATAGACTGATATGAGTAAGATACTAAATGTATGTCTGACTGTACTGTTTAAGCAAACATGTTAGGCATGTTAAATCTGTATTTTGTATCTATATTTGGGGTAGGATTTGTATATGTGGAGGAAGTGATCTGTATGGTGACATTTCGCCTATATTCTGGCAGCTTGACTGCATATTATCTGTAATGTGTAGCATCGACACTATATGGTGTATAGGGATGGGTGGGTGTTTTTAAGCCCACATGGTGTGATGGGATGGTCAGATATGGTGTGTAGAGGATGTGGGTAGGACTCCACTGTATCTGTTCTGTTTATCTGAGTCTGTTATCTGTATCTATAAAGGACTTAGGTCCAAATCAGGATTTGATTGTATATGTGAATTCTATATGTATTGTATGTCTATTTCTGTTGGGTTACACACTAAGTTTACGAAAACTCACATTTGTTTGTCTGTTTTGTTCAGGTAATCCACAGATTTAGGCGGATCGGTACGATAGACTATGTGTATGTAACTTATATGGTTTGATATAAGTGAAGGTTTCTGCTTTAAAGATGATCGAGCCCATAGGTGGCATGTTGGGTACATGACTTGGTATGGCATGGATTTACTAGCATCAATGGAATACATAGCTCTATTAAAGAGTTAACGGTATCCTCTCATTGGCAATGTAGGATTGATAAATATGAAAAGTGGCCATTGGTTGCTTGTTCTTGAACGAGTAATTTATCACAACCATTTGTTAACAATGATCATATTAATCATTAATAAGACACAATGACGACAATGAAATAAAATAGGATTGTATTAAGTGAACAAATTTAACTCAAAGGAATCAAGGATATCATATGAGGGTAACACATACATGATGAGGTCATTGGACAAAATAGTTGGATGAATTACTTTCATAAAGAGTATACAATAAGGAGTTTTTAATCATGGTACTTCTTGTGGACTGACTCCATGATTAAGTAAATTGCGAATTATTGGAACAATTCTTCTTGACATAATTGCAATTACTAGAGCCTAATTGTAAATGTCTGATTGGTCCCTCAATACCTTAACAAAAGCTCGATTGGACTACACTTGAATCAGATAAATGTTCTATGACTTTGGAAATAATTTAATTGAGTCGATTTATTTGATGTGGAATTAAATTAGGTTGTCGTGAGAATTGTTCAACTAGAGAATTTGATTAAAGAATTTTCTTAAAAAATGAATTTTGAAACATCTCATTGATTTTAGGGAAAATTAATTTTGACAAAGTAAAATTAAATTAATCAAATTAATTCAAATAAATAAGATATTTTTATAAATTGAGTTTCAAGTCAGACAATTGGCTTAATGGGTAATTGAAATTGAAAATTGGACTTGAGATCGAAAATTGACCCTGAGAACCCAAAACCGAGATTGAGATCCAAAAATTGGTCAAACCGGGCCTGGCATGTGAATCCGGATCAACGGTCCAACCAGTGGCTGGATCGGAACGGTCGGCCTGTCATTGGCTCAAACCGAACTAGCTCGAGGTGTCGTAAGGGTGTAGCACCTACAATGGCACCACTAGGCACGACGGTGCCGGCGGTTGTAACGACAACATTCCAGTGGTTGGTGGATGGTCCTTCGGCGATTGGGCAACGGAGGATCACACTCCTACTGGGACTCTATTGGATAATTTGATATCAGATTAACTATTCTAAAAATAATACTATTTTAATAATTTTAATATTAAATTTAATTTAATACTTATCCTGACAATATTTTATTAATTTAATATTAAAGTGATTATTTTAATATTAAATTTAAATTAATATTTATATTGTAGGTAAATATTTTATTAATTTAATAAGGTTTAATATTAAATTTAATCTAATATTTATCTTGATAAGTATTATATTAATTATATATTAAAGCGATTAGGTTTAATTATAGTTGAACTCTCTAAACTGTTCCTATATAAAGAGAGCCTTGGATCATTATTTTACACACACTTAAATTAAATAAAAAGTTGTAGAGAGAAATTTTTTTGAAAAAATTATTTCAAAAGATTTCTAGAGATATTTTTTTCTTATTTACAACTTGACCCGAAACTTTAGAGAAACTGTGAAATTACTCAAGTAATAATCTTGTGGAAAATTTTTTGATTCGAAGTGAGCCCACACTCTATAGACGTTAGCTTGAGAATAGCAGAGAAGACCACTCGATCAAGGTGTTCATCTTAGACGAAGCAAAAATGTACAATTTTGATTAAGTGTTTATTATTTTAGATATCACAACAAAGTTTTTGTTTTTAGACAAAAAATTTAAAACTCTGATTTTTCCCTAAACTTATTTTTTTGCTGCGTTTTCCAAACCGTTTTTCCAATAGGAGCAACATCTCTAATATTATTTACTAGTGTGTGTCCCCCACCCTATTCTACTTAGAGTAGAATATTGTTTTCTATGAAATAAATAATATTTATATTTTACTAATTCAACTAAGATTCTCCTATCTCTCCCTATAATATCTCTCCCCATAAATAGATAGCACTGGTAGAGCTAATTACAAGTTTGAACAGAAGTTTCAAGTATTGTTATTTTGCCAGAAAGTAGTAAGAATAAATTCTATTTTTTTGGAGAATTACATTTCTAACAATTTTTATTGAAATAGAATTATTTTCCTATTGAAATTAATAAATTATTTCTAGTTTTGAGTTTTGTTTGTGATTGTTCGAGCCCACACTCGAAGAAATTCGTGGTACGAAAATAGTAGAGACGCTCGTTCAATTGAAATTCAGGAATGTCTAAGATCTGTCTCACACAAAGCAAAGGTATTTTTCGGGAAAAAAGGTTTATAAATATCACAAAACTAGCTTGGTTTTCAAAATTTTAATTTTTCGCTATGACAAAAAGTCGTTTTCTAAATAGATTTTTTTTTTCAAAAATTGGTATCGAACCAAGGTTGTGCTATGTTTATAGTATAAACCAATACCGAATTTTCTCTCTTCTTGATGTTTGGTTAATTTTGATAAGATATGACATTATTGTAATTATATTCATTTTTTGGGTTACGAATGTTAATGAATATACTTTATTATATATGATAAAGTAATTTTGCCAAAATTATAATCTTAGAAATTAGCTTGGATGTAATTTTAGGTTTTAATAAATTTTTGGATATGTACTTAGATAGTGGACTATCATCTCCACGTAGGTTTTATTTAAAAAAATTTTAGAATAAGTCATGTGAACTGGAAATGGACTTAAGTTTTTTTATGTAACCTATTTTACGACAAATCCCGAAGAATCGACATCTAAAATAGATCTAGAAGATGCAAACCTTAACCTGGCCAACCGTCATAAGATCGAAAATAGGCCGACCAATGAAAGCCAGTGGTGGTCCAACGACGATGGTTGCTGGTGGTCCAACTGCGGTGGCCAGCCACGGCTGCCGAATGTATTTCAGAATTCTAATGAAGTTATTGGTGTCCAAATATCGAACCGCAACTCCTTGTATTAGAAGTTTATATACAACACATATAATATTCATTTATATTTCTATCAGAGGTTATTCACTTTTAGCACTACTACGGCCATGTGCTTATCTTGTTCATAATAAAAATTTACAAGAGAGACCCCTCCTCTACTTGTTGAAGCGACACCACTGCTTATGTTATATAGGTAAAGTTCCTTTAATGTCTCCATTGCTTTAGACATTTAAACAATAAACAATTGACTCCATTAAGAGTATTTAAAATCATCCTCTATAAGCAATGGGCCACATTAGTTTCAATTAAACTTGTTTTTAAAATGAGTTTTACTAGTACATCATAGACACATAATGATAACTTGTTTTTATCCATTGAACTTTAAAATTAGACTAGTTTCAATTAAACTTGTTTTAAAAATGAGTTTTACTAGTACATCATAGACACATAATGATAACTTGTTTTTATCCATTGAACTTTAAAATTAGAGGTTATTAATTAAAAGTTGTGAAACACCCAAAACCCGGCCCACGAGCTTTGACCAGATTTGGTATGTTCCTCAAGTAAACCGGTTTCAAATTCTTTTGTTACTTAGAGAAAAACTTGTGTGATTTAAAAAAAAATATTGTTTGGGTTGGGCTTGTGTTGAAAACAAACTAGATTTTTATATTAGAAAACCCTTTTTTAATATTAAGTGATAAAACATATAGAGCATATTTTAAAATAAAATACTTAGTCTTTAACTTAATCAAAATTTGTAACACAATAAAACAACAAGTAGAAATAAAATCGTTCATCATGGCCTTATGGCCTTAATACATCAAATAGTTTCCAAAATATTTCAAAGTACTAAAATAAATTCAAGAGTCCATAAAAATATAAACTTCATGTTGAGCATGGCCACCACACAATCTCGCTAGTCCGGTCCATCATTTATTCATCACCAAACATGGTCCCACAATGGGGTGAGTCAAACAGACTCAATGTGTACACGACACTAAATCATAATAGAATCGGGCATACAATAGTTACACATTCAAAACATAAAATACAAGTTATGATGCATTCCCAAACCCAAACCTAATTGTCCATCCGCTACACACCGTACACACGGGCCACACACCGCGGGGACTACTAAGTCGACCCTCCATCCGCTACACACCATCGAAGGCGATCATTTGCGATCGGCGTGCTCATCGCCCATATAAAATTTGTGGCATAGCCACCAGATATAATTGTGTCAAGAGACACCGATTCGGATAATGTAACCGGTTACCACATTCGGATAATGTGACCCGAAGTCACCACATTGAGATAGTGAGACCGTAGTCATCACATTCACTTCCCCTTTTCATATATCCCGAATGACCCATATTATCCATATCATGCATATCATACTTAAATTCACATTCTTATAAAGTTTCACATGTTATAAATAACATATTTCATAATCCTAGTGGAAGTAGGAAACGTACCTGAGTACTTAGTACCATATCATGGTACTTTAGCCACTTTCGTTTACTTAATAACACATATATTAATAAACATAGCCATAATACATATTATAAAGTAGTGTGGGGTACACACCTGATTCGCTTAACGAAGTCCTTGAAATCCCGAAAATCGATCTACTGATTTAGATCTTTAATGCCTATATTCAGTTAACATGGTAATCTTTAGTAAAGACCTATTTGGCTATAAAACCAAATCCTAGTAGGATTTGTATTACTAAAACTTACCTTGTTGTCATACTGAATCAAGAATCAAATGCCAGAACTTTGTATTCCTCCTTTAAAATCGGCTAGCCACCAAATCATTTAACTATGTCAGTTTCTGGCTTTTGAATAAATAGGAAATAGTTCCAAATACCAAAAATATAAGCCTTGGCCGAATACTTACCTTGTGGATTCTAAAAAAATCTCGAATTGGATCCTTGCTTCCTTAATGCTGTCGAAATATCTATACACATATGTTAGATTTTAGTCTAACTTGAAATCATACTTATGGCCTATGGCTGAATATCACTTTATTGTCTTACCTTGATGCCTTAAATCCCGAAAATCCTTCCTACAGTCGACTTGAGACAGATCCCGAAAGAGTTCTTCATATTTTGGCCAAAATACAATATGAGAGATTAGTCTCCAAATTTCGACAGGCTTAAAAAGAAAAGAATGGAAACCGAGTCTAGATCTTACCCTTACTTGGAGAAATCGACAACTCCTTCCTGACACCAATTCAGAGATTCGGCTAGAGACTAAGTGAATACTTGATGATTTGGCTTGACAAAAGAAAAGAAAGAAAAGAAGAGAGGAGAGCACTAAGAATTCAGAGAGAAGAGGAGGAAGCAAAAATTGATGAGTAGCCCTCCTCCTTTCCTTTTATAGCCGAAATTATCATCTAAGGAGTCCTTACTTGGCCACCACTCCTCTATCGATAACTTTATCTTTTAATTATCATAAATAAAAGAGTTTAATCCAATATTTATCTCTTCTAAATAATCCAATTTAAAATTTAAAAAAATCCTTTATTTATCCCATTAATTGCCGAAATTTAAAGGGAATAAAACTCCCTTTTTCTAGAAGCCTTGCCGTCCACTCCAGTCTTCTGGAAGCAAAAATAAAACTCCTTTTTATTTGCTTCCCAAGTGACTCGAACCCAGGCCCATTCTTCTTGCATATGGCGCCATTTCCATATGCCCTAAGTGGCATCTCCAAGCCACTTTTCCAAGCCTGTTTGTGTGTCAAATTTCACAAACTTTTTCTTTTAAGGCCACCTTGCCTTTATTTCCTCCTTTAAACCTTAAAACTCGACATTTCTAGGTCATTTCTAAGTTTCCAAAAATTTTCGATCGGCTCTGTAAACTTGCCATTTCCTTACATTTCCAAGTTTCCAGAAATGTTTACTTTCCATTTTTGAATCATTTCTAAATCATTTTCCTAGTTTCCATAAATGTTCACTTTCCTCTTT
Organism: Gossypium bickii; assembly: GCA_025503065.1. Lineage (NCBI taxonomy): Eukaryota > Viridiplantae > Streptophyta > Magnoliopsida > Malvales > Malvaceae > Gossypium > Gossypium bickii. Next base: position 91,900,101 of record CP106711.1, read on the forward strand.
ATTCCTTTACATTTTCAGGACATTTCCCTACATTTCCAAGACAAGACATTTCCATACATTTCCTTGCATTTCCTTACATTTCCATACATTTCCTCACATTTCCTTACATCTCCTTACATTTCCATACATTTCCATACATTTCCTTGCATTTCCTTACATTTCCTTACATTTCCATACATTTACATACATTTCCTTACATTTCCTTACATTTCCATTCATTTCCTTATTTCTAGAATTCACATAACACATTCATAATTCATAAAACATGCCATTTTACCACATGGTTCCTTGTGTCATGCTTCACACGGAGTTTCTTTTAAAGCCTCATTTACCTAGCTCCCTTTTACTTAAAACCAATAATTTTTCAAAGCTTTCTTCTTCCATCCTAGAATTCTAAAACCCTTAATACACTTCCAACACTGCCAAAACCTACTAACTCATGAATTAGGCACTAACGCATAACCCCTAATCTAGGATGTTACGAGTTCTACCCTCCTTAAAAATAATTTCGTCCTCGAAATTACTTACTATGATCGTACAATCCTTCTCACCGCACTATGCTTACGCTGCGCACTCGATCTTAATAGAGCCATCATACCTTCTAGGCACAATCTCTAAGTTCACGCCCCTAGAACTTATTTCTAACGTCGCGATTTAATGCAGTTAACGAGTTTTATGCATCAAAACTTTTGTTTCAGCGATTAACCGCATGAACGATTTATGAAAAGAGATGTTTAAAAATGGTTCTTTTGATCAAACAAAGTTCTCAGTTCAAGTTCACTATTCAGAAAGTCACGTTCACATTCATCAACCAATTATGAACTTTCGTTCATTCAGAGAAATATTGTAGTTTTCATTGTTGTTGTTTTTCCACTACCCAGGGGTATTTTCGTAATTTTGTCCTACAGAGGCATTTTCGTAATTTTTTTCCAAAAGAAGAAAAAAATCCTTGGTGATTTTGTCATGAAGTATTTTGATAATTTCAAATTCCCGGGAAAAATTTTGAAATCCGGGGGTATTTCGGTAATTTTAGACCTCAAGGGTATTTCGGTAATTTTTTTTACAAACCGGGGTAAATTTGTAAAATCTAATAAATCAGGGATATTTCAAAAGTTGTAAAACTTTGAGGGTTCTTTTTGAGAATTGTACTTTTCAAAACGATGATGTTGCAAAAATTTTGGAAATCAGGGTCATTTTGGTAATTTTGTAAGTTGAGGGCAATTTTGTAATTTTTCCAAAATCAAGGTATTTTTGATATTTTGCAAATTAGAGTTAAAATAATGAAATTTTGGTAAAACTGTTGGGTAGTTTGACATTTTATAAACCAAGGGCATTTTGGTAATTTTACCTCTAAGGGTATTTTTGCAATTTTCATAAATCGAAAAATTTTCAGAAAATTTTGTAAAGATAGTTTTCACAAATTAAATGAGTGATTTTAAAAGTTTTAAAACTAGGGTTTTGTTCTTTTTCTTTTTTTTTTTTAAAAAAAACACGGCTAGTTCCCTTTCGGGTTTTAGTCATTGTGTTTAGCCTATGACCGAGCCCTCTTGGTCAGGGTGAACCAAAGCTACGCACCAGGTAGGATTCGAGTGGAGAGGAGATGAGTCACGCGGATTGCTTAAATACCAAGCTCCCACCGAAACCATTCCTAGACATGCGCACAGAGGTTGCCACACCACTGAGCCCTCTGAGTTAGGGTGAACCGAAGCTACGCACCAGGTAGGATTCCTGCGAAGAGGAGGTAAGTCACTAGGACTGCTTAAATACCAAGCTCTTCTGGATCCAATCCTAGACATGCGCACAGGGGTTACCACACCATAGCTCAGTGACTTAGCCGTAGGTTTGTTTAGTGCATTAAGTCTTATGTGTTTGTGTTTGAGTAGACTAGTCCTAGGGTTTAAGTTTCTATCATGCTATTCTACGTTCCATTCCTTTTCTACCTCTCCACAATTCATAATTTACATAATCACCCAAATAATTAGGGGTACTTACCTGGTGGACTGCGGGTCAGAGACTTAGGTGCCATGCCAGAAAACCTGTTTATTTCATAAAATCCTTTCAAAAAGCTTACTTGGCTCGATTTGAAAATGTTTTGGGCCTTAGCCCACAGGCCGAGAGTTTTAAAACTGGGCTCTGATACCAAACTGAAACACCCCAAGCCCGGCCCATGAGCTTTGACCAGATTTGGTATGTTCCTCAAGTAAACCGGTTTCAAATTCTTTTGTTACTTAGAGAAAAACTTGTGTGAGTTAAAAAAAAATATTGTTTGGGTTGGGCTTGTGTTGAAAACAAACTGGATTTTTATATTAGAAAACCCCTTTTTAATATTAAGTGATAAAACATATAGAGTATATTTTAAAATAAAATACTTAGTCTTTAACTTAATCAAAATTTGTAACACAATAAAACAACAAGTAGAAATAAAATCGTTCATCATGGCCTTATGGCCTTATTACATCAAATAGTTTCCAAAATATTTCAAAGTACTAAAATAAATTCAAGAGTCCATAAAAATATAAACTTCATGTTGAGCATGGCCACCACAAGTACCGCTTAGTCTGGTCCATCACTTCATCACCAAACATGGTCCCACAACGGGTGAGTCAAACAGACTCAATATGTACACGACACTAAATCATAATAGAATCAGGCATACAATAGTTACACATTCAAAACATAAAATACAAGTTATGATGCATTCCCAAACCCAAACCTAATTGTCCATCCGCTACACACCCCCGTACCTGCCAGTCACACCGTGGGGACTACTAAGTCGACCCTCCATCCGCTACACACCATCGAAGGCAGTCGCTGTAGTCGACGTGCTCATCGCCCATATAAAATTTGTGGCATAGCTACCAGATATAATTGTGTCAAGAGACACCAGATTCAGATAATGTAACCGAAGTCACCACATTCAGATAATGTGACCGAAGTCACCACATTCAGATAGTGAGACCGTAGTCATCACATTCACTTCCCCTTTTTCATATATCCCGAATGACCCATATTATCCATATCATGCATATCATACTTAAATTCACATTCTTATAAAGTTTCACATGTTATAAATAACATATTTCATAATCCTAGTGGAAGTAGGAAACGTACCTGAGTACTTAGTACCATATCATGGTACTTTAGCCACTTTCGTATACTTAATAACACATATATTAATAAACATAGCCATAATACATATTATAAAGTAGTGTGGGGTACACACCTGATTCGCTTAACGAAGTCCTTGAAATCCCGAAAATCGATCTACTGATTTAGATCTTTAATGCCTATATTCAGTTAACATGGTAATCTTTAGTAAAGACCTATTTGGCTATAAAACCAAATCCTAGTAGGATTTGCATTACTAAAACTTACCTTGTTGTCGTACTAAATCAAGAATCAAATGCCGGAACTTTGTATTCCTCCTTTAAAATCGGCTAGCCACCAAATCATTTAACTATGTCAGTTTCTTGCTTTTGAATAAATAGGAAATAGTTCCAAATACCAAAAATATAAGCCTTGGCCGAATACTTACCTTGTGGATTCTAAAAAAATCTCGAATTGGATCCTTGCTTCCTTAATGCTGTCGAAATATCTATACACATATGTTAGATTTTAGTCTAACTTGAAATCATACTTATGGCCTATGGCCGAATATCACTCTATTGTCTTACCTTGATGCCTTAAATCCCGAAAATCCTTCCTACAGTCGACTTGAGACAGATCCTGAAAGAGTTCTTCATATTTTGGCCAAAATACAATATGAGAGATTAGTCTCCAAATTTCGACAGGCTTAAAAAGAAAAGAATGGAAACCGAGTCTAGATCTTACCCTTACTTGGAGAAATCGAAAACTCCTTCCTGACACCACTTCAGAGATTCGGCTAGAGACTAAGTGAATACTTGACAGATTTCGGCTTGACAAAAGAAAAGAAAGAAAAGAAGAGAGGAGAGCACTAAGAATTCGGCAGAGAAGAGGAGGAAGCAAAAATTGATGAGTAGCCCTCCTTCCTTCCTTTTATAGCCGAAATTATCATCTAAGGAGTCCCTTACTTGGCCACCACTTCTCTATCTGATAACTTTATCTTTTAATTATCATAAATAAAAGAGTTTAATCCAATATTTATCTCTTCTAAATAATCCAATTTAAAATTTTAAAAAAATCCTTTATTTATCCCATTAATTACCGAAATTTAAAGGGAATAAAATTCCCTTTTTCTAGAAGCCTTGCCGTCCACTCCAGTCTTCTGGAAGCAAAAATAAAACTCCTTTTTATTTGCTTCCCAAGTGACTCAAACCCAGGCCCATTCTTCTTGCATATGGCGCCATTTCCATAGGCCCTAAGTGGCATCTCCAGGCCACTTTTCCAAGCCTGTTTGTGTGTCAAATTTCACAAACTTTTTCTTTTAAGGCCACCTTGCCTTTATTTCCTCTTTTAAACCTTAAAACTCGACATTTCTAGGTCATTTCTAAGTTTCCAAAAATTTTCGATCGGCTCTGTAAACTTGCCATTTCCTTACATTTCCAAGTTTCCAGAAATGTTTACTTTCCATTTTTGAATCATTTCTAAATCATTTTCCTAGTTTCCATAAATGTTCACTTTCCTCTTTATTCCTTTACATTTTCAGGACATTTCCCTACATTTCCAAGACAAGACATTTCCATACATTTCCTTGCATTTCCTTACATTTCCATACATTTCCTCACATTTCCTTACATTTCCTTACATTTCCATACATTTCCATACATTTCCTTACATTTCCTTACATTTCCTTACATTTCCATACATTTCCTTATTTCTAGAATTCACATAACACATTCATGATTCATAAAACATGCCATTTTACCACATGGTTCCTTGTGTCATGCTTCACACGGAGTTTCTTTTAAAGCCTCATTTACCTAGCTCCCCTTTTTACTTAAAAACCAATAATTTTCCAAAGCTTTCTTCTTCCATCCTAGAATTCTAAAAACCCTTAATACACTTCCAACACTGCCAAAACCTACTAACTCATGAATTAGGCACGAACGCATAACCCCTAATCTAGGATGTTACAAGTTGGGTTCCCATTATCAATGTCTAATAGTAGAATCAAAATTCGTTCTAATTGTAGTACTACTAAACAAAGAAAATTATTTTCTCACATTCATTCTCATAAATTAGAGATTGAATCTATAATATATTTTCAATTCATAGGCTAACATGTCCAAATGTTTATTTTACAACATGCTTTTCAGACATTGTTTCCTCTTTCTAAGAATAGTTGGCATCGATTGTGGCTACAACTCTAATTCGCTAACATGTCCAAATGTTTATTTTACAACATGCTTTTCAGACATTGTTTCCTTTTTCTAGGAATAGTTGGCATCAATTGTGGCCACAATTCTAATTCTCATATAAATTTCAAATAGTCTATTTCTAAACTTTAATCCAACTTGAAGTTGGATAAATAAATAAAGAAGCCAGTCAAGTTAATAATTTAAGATAAAGAATCTATTCAATGGCTTTTCTTTAATAAGTTAGCCAAACTTATCAACTCGTATAATGTGAAATTATATCAAAACATTACTACACTATGGTTGTGTCTTTAATTTTTTCTCAAGAAACCAACACCCCACCATATGTAAAATATACATTCTTTTACTAAAAAATGTTTAATTCAACATTCAAGATACCATATATATCAATATGCTCTTTCACTCACTTTTTATTATTTGGCAGATTCTTAGATATTATTTTCACATAACTAGGAGGCCTCCAACTATCTACCCTCATTGTAACATCCTGGATTACAACCTATGCATTAGTATGTCTTATGTGTTATGGATGTGATGTGTGCATTTTTAGAATCTTGGAAATGTAAGGAAATGACTTGGAAATGTAAGGAAATGTCTTGTCTTGGAAATGTAAGGAAATGACTTGGAAATGTAAGGAAATGTCTTGTCTTGGAAATGTAAGGAAATGTCTTGGAAATGTAAGGAAATGTCTTAGAAATGTAAGGAAATGCTTTAGAAATGTCAAGTTTAAAGTTTAAAAGAGGGACATGAAGCAAGGTGGTCTTAAGAGAAAATGTATGTGAAATATGACATACAAATAGCCTTGGTAAAATGGCTACAAGGTGCCACTTAAGGGCCTAGCAAGTGACGCCACATACATAGGCAAATGGGCCAAGGATCGAGTCGCATGGGAAGCAAATAAAAGAATTTTATTTTTGCTACAAAGAGCAGAGAGGTGGACGGCATTAAGGCTATTAAAAGAGGAGTTTTATTCTCTTTAAAATTCGGCAAATAGATAGATAATGATGGATTATTATTAGTATTATTTTTATTAAGAGATGAGAGATAATTATTGGATTAAATTTCTATTTAATTTAAAAACAAGGTGATAATCAAAGAGATAAAGCTATCAAAATAGAAGAGTGATGGCCAAGTAAGGGATTCTGAGTTAGTAATTTCGGCTACTAGAGGAAAAGAGGGCCATTCATCATTCTTTCTCTCAACTCTTTTCTCTCTGCCAAATTTCCTAAGCAATATTCTCTCTTCTCTTTTATTTTTGCCAAGCCGAAAACACCTTGTGTTCTAGCCGAATCCTCCATCTTGATTCTTCTTTCTCTTTTCTTTCTAAATCCATTCAAAAGCCGGAAGTAAGCCTTTTAAGGCCATAGCCGATTATTCAAGAAAGTCGAAATCAAGTTCTTTCCAAACCTATAGCCGAATATCTCAAGTGGCATGAAGAGGAAGTGCTGTCGACTTCCACAAATAAGGTAAGGGCCGATTATTGTCTTGATCATTCCTTTTCTTTATAGCCGAATGTTAGAAACTAACCTTAATAATCTTGGCCAAAACTTTGGAAAAAGGTTTTGGGATTTGCTAGTTGTCGATTTCAAGGGGAGTATCTTTCGGGATTCGTCCAAGTCAACTATTTCAGGATTTAAGGATCAAGGTAAGACAATAAAGTATTCGGCCTTAGGCCATTTTTATTGAGATTTAATGTTAGAAATTGATCTAACATGTGACTAAAGGGATTTCGACATACACCTAAGACAAGAGATCAATTATGGGATTTAAGATTTGAAAGGTAAGTACATATGTACATTCGGCTAAAGCCTAGTTTAGTATTTTGATTTGTTTCTTAAATGTTTAAAAGCCGAAAACTAACCAAGTTAATGGATTTAATGTTGGCCGATTGAAGGAAGGTATAGCACAAAGTTTTCGGGATTTGATTTATAGTGAAATCGGCACCAAGGTAAGAATTCGATTACAATAATCCTAATGGGATTTGGTTTTATGGCCGAATGGGTTTTCATTAAATTTCTAAGTGTTGGCCGAATGTAGGAGTAATGATCTAAAGTGTTAGATCGGGTTTTCGGGTTTTCAAAAACGTTAATACCAGGTGTGTACCCCACACTAACTCTTAATAAGATTTATGGCAATATTTAATATGTGTATGTTTATAAGAATGTGAATATGGCTAAGGTACCATGTAATGGTACAAAAGTACTCAGGTACGTTTCCTACTCTTACTAGGAATATGAATATATGTTATAACTCATATGTGAACAGTGATAAGAATGTGAAATTAGGCATGTTAATGCATAATATGTATGATATGGGGCATATGGGTTATTGAAAAGGGGAAGTGAATGTGGTGACCTAAGACCACGATATTTGAATGTGGTGACCTAAGACCACGAGATCTGAATGTGGTGACCTAAGACCACGATATCTGAATGTGGTGACCTAAGACCACGATATCTGAGTGTGGTGACCTAAGACCACGAATACTTATAAGGGAGATGAGCACGTCGATCCGCAAATGATCGCTTCGATGGTGTGTAGCGGATGGAGGGTTGACTTAGTAGTCCCCACGGTGTGCAGGTTGGTACGGGTGATGTGTAGCGGATGGCTAACTAGGTTTTGGGTTCGGGTTGCATCATTTTTAATTTAATGATATATGAATATGTATGTTATGAAATGCCTAAATTTGTTAAGACTTAGTGTTGTGTTACACATTAAGTCTGTTGACTCACCCCGTTGTGGGAACATTTTTCAGGTGATGATCAGTAATGGACCGGGTCGACAGGAGCTTAGTGGTGGCCATGCCCAGCAAGGAAATTATTATGTAGACCCCTTATTTTTCTAAGTATTTTAAATTTTATTTTGGGTTTTTATTTGAGGTAATAAAGCCATAGTGAACCATGTTATTTTCTGTTTTATTTACTATGTTACGTAATTTTATTTAGTGGAGATTAAGTCAGTTTAATTTAAAATAAACTTTAAATATTTTGTCACTTGAAATTAAATGGGTTTCAATATAAAATAAATTTGTTTTCAACTCGAGCCCAACCCACCAACAAACTTTCTTCAAAACACACAGTTTTCCAAAGTAATAAAAGAATTTTTAACCGGTTTACTTCGAGGAACATACTAGATCCGGTCCAGGCTCGTGGGCCGAGTATGGGGTGTTTCACTCATCACTGACACAACAAGTAATATATTGAAATTTTTTATAAAGTTTCAAAACTTTTGATCAACTCAATATGAGAGTGCAAAAAAAGTAAGTATATATCCATTCTTAAAACAAAATGTCTAATTCCATGGCATTCTTATGCTTTACGAAATATAATGGAAGTCTATCCTTTTGAACTTATTAGTCTTTCACATTGACTAATTTCTTTCTTTCTTGGGTTCAAGTTTGCATTATTGATCAATCCTATTATCACACCTGGTTCTCCCAAGGACCTGAATTTAAAGAAGAGTGGGGGAGTTGATTGTACAGAAAAAAGGAATTTTCGGGCTTTACTGAGATAGTTAGAAACTTAAATAGCTGGTTGGGAATGATTTGATTTTAATTCTGGTCTAGTTAGATTAGAACCGACTGATTTTGTAATATCCCATTTTTTAGTGGTGTCGAAAATAGTGGTTTCAGGACCACGATTCCAGTATGTGGGGTTGCATCTTGTTATTTAATTTATATTTATAGGATTGCATTAGAGTCATATAAAATTTTGGTGAAGAAATATTAATGTTTGGTTGTTTAATTAATTAAAAAAGATAAAATTGTAAAAGTTGCAAAAGTTGGTTGCTATTAGTTAAATGGGTTAAATGGGTTTGGAGATGTAAGTTAAAGGACTTAGACGGTAAATATTGTAACACCCCTTACCCGTGTTCGATGCCGGAATAGGGTACGAGGCATTACCGAAACATAACATATACAGTCGTACTAAATCGAGACATAAAATTTACATCCAAATCTAAAACTTTTCAATTTTCATCACACACTCATTCAATTTAGTCATGCATCTCATAAATTGCATCATCATAAACATATAACTTGATCAATAATAGCCAACATCAATGGCCTTATACAAAATGAACTATCAAATAACATAGGCCAACATTTTAGGCCAAATCAATTATGACACATACAAAAATAACCAAGTCCCTTATACATGCCATGACCTTAAGTGTAAGAATCATTAATACCTAATTTGTTAGTTTGATAGTGTGATAGGTTTTTCGGCGACTTCCAACCTGAGCTAACCTGAGGACATTACAAACACAGAAAATAAATGGAGTAAGATATTTAGCTTAGTAAGTTGGTATGTAAATAATAAGCAATTAATTAACATGCTTTTACCAATTCTCACAATATATTCTCAAGATAATACAATCATAATTGCACATAGTTCCACTATTTACTCATGTTCATCTCAAGCTGTCTACTCAATTCACAGTCACTAAATTATTTATATATGGAGTTACGGAACTCCAAATTAAGATCCACTAACTTTTCCTGAAACTAGACTCACATATTTTCTTACCATAAAATTTTCAGAATTTTTGATTTAGCCAATAAATATAGTTTATTCTTTAAAGTCTCCCCTATTTCGCTGTCCGATAGTTCTGACCCCTCTTCACTAAAAATTAATTATCTCATTTTACAGAACTTGAATGACGTTCCTATTTGTTTCTCTTGAAAATATACTCATTAAGAAATTCAAGCATATAAATTTTATCCCATGATTATTTTTGTAAAATTATTAATAATTTTCCAAAGTCAGAACAAGGGATTCCAAAATCATTCTGACTATGTCTCATAAGAAGTCAAATATCTCATAATATGAAACTCTTTTGCTTACACCATTCCTTTTATACGAAAATAGATTCAATAAGCTTTAATTTAATATCTTATTCAATCTCTATTTCGATTTCCACCATTTTTGGTGATTTTTCAAAGTCACACAACTATTGCTGTCCAAAACTGTTTTGTTGCCAATTTTACTCTTTCATGATTCCTTTTATACACTAGATATGAACTTCACAAAATAATCCATTTCAATGTTCATATGAACCAAATACATTCATACCAATTCATTCACATCTTCAATAATATTTCGTCACATATTGATCTCCTTCTTTAGGAGTTTCACATACATACCTGTGTAAATTCACAACATACCCACATGTTTTCACACTTTGCTATTTAGTTGAACTACCCGTTGGGTCATGTGGAATGCTAAAGGATACTCGGAAGTCTTGCACATAGTGCCACACTTACATGTAGCCAAAGATACCACTTATATGTTGCCGAAGCTACCACTGATATGTAGCTGAAGCCACCAGTTATCACATATCACATAGGAGCTCACTCTCGAGCTATTCACATTCACGGGTCTGCTCACACAAGCCGTGGTCGGTCATTACGTAACTACTCGATCTTTGCTGCGCACACACAAGTCGTCTGTGTATCTCGTAACACATACCGGATTACCATTCCATTGGTAGAACTTATAAGACCAGCACCCGTTTCACATAGTCACAAATCTCGGGTTTGCTCACACAAGTTATCGGTCATGACAAAACTACACGGTGCTGCTCACACAAGCTGTCGAGTATCCGTAACACATGCCAGATAACTCAGCCACCGATAGAACGTACGGGCCTTTTACCGTCAATGCCATAAACTTATTTCACTTAGCACAATGCCATGGTTTAACCATGGTCTTTTACCGTCAATTCATATTTCACTATGCAATGATCGTGATCGATCCTGCATTTTACTCAATTCAAACATTTACTAAAATTTCCACAATTTAATCAAATATATGATAATGGTGCTTAATTAACACAAGTCAATAACACTTATCAACATATGAACTTACCTCAATACCAAAATGGCAAAAAGGGACCTAACCGTCAATTTCTCGTTTTTCCCCCGTTCTAAGTCCGAACCTCATTTTCTTTGATATATAATATCACATTTAGCTTACTTATTAGTCACATTATTCATTGTGACCAAAAATCATACTATGGTAAAATTATGTTTTTGCCCCTAAACTTTGTCATATTTACACTTTTTCCCCTAGGCTTGTAAAATAATTTTTATTCAATTTCCTTGTATTTTAGGCCTAACTGAACCATTTTCATAACTATAGAAATCCAAAATTTCCATTTATTCACACACTTACACACATTTTACAACTTTTTACAAACTAGTCCTTTTTGATAATTTCACTGAAAATCACTTAGTAAAAGTCATTTCTCACATATCAAACATGTATAATCTACCATTAAACATCAAAATACACAAATTTCTAACATGGTAGAAATAGATAGATCTTGTTACGAGGATTTTAAAAACGTAAAAATCATTAAAAACGGGGCTAAAACGGACTTACAATCGAGCTTGGAACAATGAAAAACCCTAGCCATGGTTTCTCCATGCAAATTTTGGCCAAGGGGTTGAAGATGGACAAAATTTGACTTTTAATTTTGTTTTTAATTCATTTTAATAACTAAATGACCAAAATGCCCTTAATGAAAAAAACTTTGGAAACATGCCTAACCATGTCCATTTTGTCCACCAACTTAACCAATGGTCTAATTACCATATAAGGACCTCCAATTTAAAATTTCATAACAATTGGGCACCTCTAGCATGTAGAACTCAACTTTTGTACTTTTTATAATTTAGTCCTTTTGACTAAATTGAGTGCCCAAACGTCAAAATTTTCGAACGAAATTTTCACAAAATCATTTGTGAAAGTGTAGACCATAAAAATATAATAAAAATAATATTTTCCTTGTCGGATTTGTGGCCCTAAAACCACTGTTTTGACTAGGCCCAAAATCGGGCTGTTACAAATATACAATGCATATTGGTAGTGGACTTTTATGGACAAAGTTGTGTTAAATGTAAATTATTATAATAAGGGAAATTGGTATTTTAAATAAAAGAAATTAATAATAAAATAATAAAACAAGTAGAATCATCATCTTCCACCATGCTTAGCCGAAATTGAGAAGAATAGGAAATCATTTTGTTTCAAGCTAAGTTCGGCCATTTCCATTGCTTGCATGTAAACTCCTTTTTAATTTTTTTTCTTGTCATTTTTATATTTTGAGATCGATGCAATTAGGTCTAGCTAACCCATAACTTCGTTTTTTAAACTGTTAAGAATTTTAGATGTTGCCATTGATGAATACTTGATTTTTAGATGTTAAATAATGAAATTGAAGTGTTAGTTGTTGATTTTGAGTAAATTATAAAGTGGTTTTGTTAGTTTTTGAGTGAAGGATTAATTTGATAAAATAATAAATTTTACATGGAATTCATGTGAATTTCGAATAGATGTGGGCTGGTTATGGAAGGGTAAAAATTCGGCTAACTTGAGTATTTGGCAAAGTTTGCTAATTTTAGAGATTTTAAGTTTAGGGACTAAATTGTAAAAAATGTAAAAGTTTAGGATCATATGTGCTGAATTGAATGTGAAATTACTAGATTGCATTTTAATTATCATTTAGATCAAGAACCAAATGAAAAAGACGACAACCAAGGAAAAGGGAAAATTGCGAAGTAATCCCTGTTTTGTAATCGAAAGTGATCGTGGGTAAGTTCATAGTGATGTGTCTTATAAATGTGAATTACTTGTTATTATTATATTATTGTGCTTTTAGTTAAGTATTGGTTATATGTGATATTTACTTTAATGAATGATGTAGTGTGGAGAATTTCAAATAAGTACATGTTTATGAAATACATTGATGTGAGGAAAACGTTTAAAGTAAATAGTTTATGTATATTTCCAAATTGAATCTAGTAATCATGTGGGATACAATTGGCATGCCAATAGGGTTATTATGCACGCTTGTATGAGATTTGCACTTCGGTGCCTCTATATACACTTCAGTGTTCTTGTTCGTACTACGGTACCCCTGTTTGCACATTTTTTCCTTGTTTGCACTTCGATGCCCCTGTTATGCATCTATGATGTTTTTGGTGTAGTTAACCGAGTATCCGGGCCGAGTTACTTAGTTTATCGGGCTAAATGTTAATAGATTATACAATTGATTTATGGATCAAAATGAGATATATATTCAAGATGAGTAAAGATTTGAAATGTTTATTGAATTTAATTGTTGACATGATTATATACAACTACATCTATGTTAATGAAATGTTTCTTATGGAAATGACAAGTTAGTTGTATAGGAGATTATCCTGATGTATTTATGTTATGAGATCAAGAGCTAATACGAGCTGTAGATATGTATTGGATTAACAAGAATTATATATTATTTATTTATATGTTGATGTCAAGTAACATAAGATTAATTTGATGCTTTTAAGCTATGAACTTACTAAGCTTCATAAGCTTACTCGTTTCATTTATGTTCTTTTCTAGTTACTATAGTCGCGGACTGACTAGATGAATCAGCGGGAAGCTCACACTATCAACCATTTGGTAGTTTTTGTATTTAGGTCTTGGGGTGTGGCATGTATATATATTTTTGTTGTGAATATGTCAAATTTTAGGTTGATATATTATGCCTAGATGAAAATTAGTTTTGGTTGAGTTTAAATTGGTTTAAAGATTTAATCTTGGTATTAATGCTTTTGTATGGCAAGCTATCATGCATGTATTTATTATAATCCTTGTGGTTGAATTAAATATGTTTGGTTAATGTAGTTTATATGATCATTTTGGGATAAGAATTTAGGATGAAATGATGAATTCAATGAACTTGATTGAGGTGCCTTTGAATGACATATTAGTTAGTTATTATAGGATGGTGGGTTTCACTTGTTTTTAGGGCAAATGAATGTGTTTTTTTAGAGCTTTGAATTAGGCATTAAGATGTTTTTAGGTAAGAGCATATGGTGTATTTTGATTTTTTGAACTTGTGATTTTTACCATTTAAACTTAGGTATCGATACTTCATCACTTGGTATCGATACTTGGCTTCGGGAAAATTTTTTCAGAGAAACAAAATGCTAAAATGGTATCAATTTTTACTTAAGTATAGATACCCGTGTATAAAATATCGATACCATAAATTAATTTTCAACACCCCTACTTTTATTTGAAAACAGTATAGCAATTTGGTATCGATTTTCAATAAGGTACTGTTCTGGTATTGATACCATTTGCAAATTTCACTAATCATTTTTCAACTTTCAAATTTGGAAATGACAAGTATTTGATTACTACATTAACATCTTTTAAACTTGTTTGATATATATAAAAATGTTTATTTTCCATTTACGAAAAGTGTTATAATTTGAAATTGTTTGGACAACCTTAATTTGATTGAAGTAGGTCATTCTACTAATATTATCGAATGTAATAGTTTAGAAATGGTTGAATATCCAGACATTAATAATTGGATTAGTCTCGTTATGTATCTAACTTCTAGCTTTCAAGAGGGGATAAATAGAAGAAGTAGAGTAAGGATTTTCAAAGCTTCTATATATTTAAGATTCTGGGTTTCTATGGACTAACCTCCTTTATCAAAGCTTCTATATAATTAAAGATTCTAGGTTTCTATGGACTAACCTCCTTTAGTTTAACTGGTAAATGGTTGTCATACTTAACTTCCAGTACAAAGGAGGCTCTAACGTTTGGACAAGCTAAGCTGATGAGAATAAAGGAATTCAAGTGAGTTTCTGAACTCTGCCCTTGGTTGGTCGTGATAATATTTGTTTGAATGGTCTGTGTTTAAGTAGTTTGAAACCATGGTTGTAAATATAGAAGGTAAATGACCATGTTGATTAATGAATGATACCATATAAGTGTGTATGTTGGATGCTAAAAGTAGGTGATTTGTATAAGAAATCAATGGTGTACTTATGATATTGTGATAAGTGTAATGTCGAGATATACATAGTGTATGCGAAGTATAGAGGAAATTTTCCTTAACTGGTAGATGAAGATAGAAATAATTTGGTGGAAGGGAGGAGTGGGTGGACTGAATAGGAAATCAAGGGACTTTGGGTGGCATTGTGTAATAATCATCTATTAGCTCATTTAAATGATCGTGATGATGATTATTAGGTTCCATAGAGCAACACTGCAATGGCGGTCAGCAGGTTTTATGGGGCGACACCGCAACGGCCGTAAGGTCCTTCAGGGTGGCATTGTGGAAACAATTATTAAGTCCTTCGAGGCGACACCTCAAGGGAGGCTTAAGGTGTAAAACCATAGCTCGACTATAAAAACCAATGGAGTCTGTCAGGACATTAAACCTTGGGCTACAGTGTGTAAGACCATAGCTCGACTATGGCAACCCGCAAGGACATTAATCATGGGGATTCCATTGTGTAAGACTATAATTCGACTATAGCAACAAGTAAAGGTCTGCCAGGATAATAAACTCGAAAGTTGATAGGATACGGAAAAGAAGATTGTTGTATGACTTGTGCGGAGAGTAGCATGATTGGACAAAAATAGTGCATCTGAAAACACGGTTAAACAGGATAGTCAAAGAAAGGAACTAGAACAGATGACCCTTAACAAGGATGAGGGATTAGGAAAGGAAAATTAGGTTGGGGTATGAGTCTGTAGGTTTTGGCTAATAAACAAGAATTGGGGGTGATATCTGTAGGTAAAAAATGGTAGTTAGCGACTGGTAAGTTCGTAAAGGTTCACTTAAAGATAATAGTCGCTCGAACGATTTGATGGTTGAGACCACCAAAACATTTACAAATAAGCAAGTAAGTCAACCAGGGTTATGTAATGCATGATCAATTACATGGGCTAATAGTAGAAGACGTTCGCCAAGGGCTAGTTAGGTGGAAAATCCGTCAGAAAGTAGTAAATGATATGACCCGTTAGAGATTTATCTGTAAATATCAGTTATTCAAAAGAATTGGAGCAATATTGTAACACCCTAGACCTGGCCTAGACGTCCAGTCTGAGCTTAGAGAGTTACATGAAAAATTAAATACCACGTAAGACACAATAATACCAAACCATGATTCACATAAAATTCAACACAAAAATTAGTTAAGTATATAATCTGCTAAAGTTATTCTATTATAGTTTAACGAGACTCCTACTAAAATAGTTTTAGGAAAGCTAATTTTTCGACCGAGCTCTCGCGGCACTGACCCATTCAAGTCTGTAAACCACCTGAAATCCAAGGATTAACAGAATGAGTTGTGAGCTCAGTGCGTAAAAGAAATTTATTCAATTATTGCTCATTATAGCGTAGTCCCAAATTCAGAGATTCGGTTTGATACAGAAGTAATTTTAGTTCAATTTAGAGCAGACCAGTTACATGTGTATATATATGCAATTTCAGTTCATATACGATACCGATCAGATTCAGATGCAATATTCCTATTCCCGCTCGCTACACACTGTCTTTGGCCCTCCCAACACACTATTAAGGACATTCAATGCCCAACCAACCCTAGACACCTTAAAGTGTTCATTGACACTTTTATAGAAATGCAGCCTAGCTGCTACTTCAGTATGCGACAAGCGCAAGAATCAAATTTATACTCATTGTGGCGTAACCACGATTTCAGAATAGATTTCTTCCTCCTTCACAATATCCAAACCCATGCCGATGCAAAACAAAAGTACCCGTATCATGTATTCAGTCACTCTAATTCATTTCACAATCAAATAAGATAGTTCAATATCAGAATAAGCATTATAGTGTACTTACAACTAAGTTACTCACAGATCAATCTCAGAGTATTAGACAGTTCTAATATCATCAATTTGAATCATTCATACATTGAAGAGGCCAGTATCAATGTTAAGTAACATTTCTGGCCTCGAAAACAAAGTTCGGGTCCCAATAATGTGCCATATGGCCAGGTCACATGCCCATGTGCCTTGCTCATGTGGTTCCAAAGCATAAACAATGAGTTACACGGCCTGGACACATGCCCGTGTCCTTGCCTGTGTGACTCACATGGTCTGGGTACACGTTTGTGTCCCTGACCATGTGGTATTTGTACCACAACAGTGAGTTACACAGCCTGGGCACACGCCCATGTCCCTGGTTGTGTGGCCTTATACCACAAATAGTGAGTTACACGGCCTAGAAACATGCCCGTGTCCGTTGCCCATGTAAATCCTGCACCACTATGGCCACACACGGCCTAAACACATGCCCGTGTCCCGCCTGTGTGACCCCAAATAAGTAAACAGTGAGTTACACAACCTGGACACACGCCCGTGTGCCTGGCCGTGTGGCATTGATAGCCACCATTTCTAGTGATCAAAACTTGCAACAATTAAGATTTTCAGTACGCAACTGGTTTCGCTTTCACAGAAAATAATACGGAGATTACCCGAAACCTAATTAACCATTCAGCAATCAATCATTTGTCTAAACGGCTAATTAACACAACATTAAAATCACAGTCAATTATGTCGAATAAATCCACACAGGGGAAATTCAATGACTAATGCTTACTGTGTAACTGCTCAATTTAGATGCTAATCGGAACAGTGGTTTTGAAACCACTAAACCAAGGTCGAGGAAAATTATTTTGTTGTTATTTTATGTGTAACAGTCCAATTTATACCCTAATCGGAACGGTGGTTTTGGGACCACGAATCCGAGTCAGAAAAATTTGATTGTTTGTGAGCTTAATTTAATAAAAAAGGGCTTAATCGCATAAATTATAAACTTGATAGTTTAATGTCTTAGGATCAAATTGAGGTTGTCTTTTAAAATGGGAGTATTTAAAATGCAATAAACCCATTCTTATATGTTAGTGCACGGCAATAAGGTTTTATTATATAGTTTTTATGTATTATAATTTTATAATTATTATTATTATATTATATTATTACATTAGTTTAATAAAACAAAATGATAACATTTTAAAAGCCATTATTCTTTCCTCTTAACCGAAACAAAGAAAAGAAAAAGAACATAGGAAGGCTTTAGGTTTTCGGCATCAAATTAGCTTGATTAAGGTATGTTTAGTTTTCGGTTTTTGATAATTTTTGCGTTTTTGAGATCGTTGCTATGAGATGCACAAAGCCCATGTTTTAATTTTTGATTTTGATGAATATTTTGAGTTGAGCCATTGATGATAGCTTGTTGTTTATGTTGTTTGATGGTGAAATATGATATATATGTGTTAGATTGACAAGTTTTGTCTTTGAATTTTTGATGAAATTGAGTATGTTGGACTAAATTGCAAAAAATAAAATTTTGAGGGACTAAAATGTGAAATAAATGAAATGTATGGACTTGTATGAGGACTAGGAACATTCGTCCCTTAAGGTGTATAGTTAAATTTTGTGTATTTTGTGTTTTGTGCAAATAGGACTAAATTGTAAAAAGTGTGAAATGTTAGCGGCAAAATGGTAATTTTCCCATTTATGTGTTTTGGACTAAATTGAATGAAAATATGTTTGAATGAGCTTAGTTTGAATATTTTTAGATCAAGAATCAAAGAAATCGGACTTGGATCGGGAAAAAGCGAAAGTTGTTGAATAGTCAATTTTTGTCGTTCGACGATATCCGAGGTAAGTCTATAAGCAATTAAACATTGTGAATTGTGTATGTAATTTAGTAATATGCTGATTTGGAATTTGTGGAGATTATATTGAGATAGCCGAATATGACTAAATCAAGAAATTAATATGATTAAGTTTAATTCGGTTGAGTTATAATAATTGAAAGTTCGTATAAAGATTATGAAGTACATGAAAGTTTCGATATATGATATGTGTGTGAGACAGCTTTTAAGTATCGTTATTCGGGCTTTGGGCCTAGCAAGCTCTGAGCTGGTGAAATTAATCGGGCTTCGTCCTAGCAAGCTTATTGCCGGTGAATAAATATCAGACCTTGGGTCTAGCAGGCCTAGTGCCGGTGTGTGATTCAGGCTTACGCCTAGCAGGTTTAATACCGGTGATTTATTTTCAAGCCTATGTCTATAAGATTGCATATTGATGTGGAAAATTGAGCAAGTAAGTTGATCCAACTAATCTTATATGATTGGCCACATAGGTATGTGCATATGTGATGTTATATTAAATTTGAATATATGAGTACATGTGATGACTTAATTAATTTTGTATGTTCGGTCATATGTGACAATGTAATGCACTAGTGTATATTCGGCCATATGTGATAATATAATGAATTATGTGTATTGGGTCGTGTAAGTACGTAATTATGATATGATATTTGGGAATTTGATTATTCGGTCAACTAAGTATGATTGTGAATTAAATTGAGATAGTGTAATTTTGGGAATGTAAAGTTGTATAATATTATGCTTAATGAGAAATATAAGTATTCGGCCAAAGTGAATTATTGAATTCTAGTTTAATGTTAATGATACAACTTAATTTGATAGAAATGTTTTGGTTGTTCGTTGAATTGTTTAATTTGCTTATAACTTACTAAGCTATGATAGCTTACTCTGTGTGTTTATTTGATTTGTTTTTTTTTTATAGATTTTGAAGTCTAGTTACAAGCTCGGGGATCATCGTCAAAGTCTATCACACTATCGACTAACGTTGGCATTTTATAAGTTAAATTTTTTGAACTATGGCATGTATAGGCTAGTAATATGATGTTTGCTTTTGAAATTTGTGTATATATATATATATATATAGCCATGCGAAAATGGCTTGTTCTTAAAGTTAATGTTTAGATGTTTAAATAATTTTGGTTATGATATATGTGTGTGGTAAACTTGATATATGGATGATGGATATGTTTTGGTTGTGGATCGTTTATGATGCTAATGATAGTGATTTTTCAGTCATGTATTAGCTTAAAATTGTAAATATAGATAATGGTTTTAATCTAATTTGTGGTTCGGCAAGGGTGATTTAATTATGTAGTTAAATGCTTAGTTAAATGTTAATAATGGAATTGGTTGTATTCGTACGTGTAGACTATGCTATACTAGGGATATTTGTCAATTTGAAATGATATGCTAGCATTGGTGAGTTGGTCTAGAAATGGTGAATAATGTACATATATATTTTCGATCAAAGTTAGACTCATATTAATGAGTAAGTGATATGGTATATGTGTTAGGTATTAAAGTTATCCTAGATAACTGAATTTGTAGTTAAGTGATTGGTTATGTGTATGTATTTTTAAGGATGTGAATCAGATGTACCTTTAGTATTATTTGTGCTCAAAATGGTTCAAATCAATATGGTCATTTGCGCATGTACTTGTGTTAAGAGAAGAGGTATATTTAGTCTTGAAATGATGCCTGTTTAAATGAGTGTATGTGTATGTATAGTTAGCATGCCGTGTGATTAATTCATCTTAGATTAAGGTGCATAACATGTGAATTGGTAAAGTCATAAATTGATTAATGCAATAAGTTGATATTGATTCGGTAATTATGTTTGGTTATGTTTTTTTTTTATATATCACCAATGTCATATAAATGAATAAGAAACAAATTTAGTAGTAAAGTATGGTTCGTATGATGTATAAATTTGTACCTGTGCAGAAGCTATATAATAATATGGTTTGATAGATGCTGGATTATGTTTTTAATTATGAAATGTTATGTATGTTATGATTTTAAGACTTGATATTTGATTAAGTTTAAAACATTGATGTGATTAAATTTTGAGTTGTGAAATGTAATGAATATCTGTGTGAACTGTGTTATGATCGGTAATGCCTTGTAACCCTAATCTGGCGACGGATTCGGGTTAGGGGTGTTACATTATGTGTTGTAGCATAATTATATGAATGCATGAAAATTTTGGTGCTTTAATTTGAGTGATAGCATGCTTAATTGTGATAAAGGACTAAATCACATAAAGTGCGAAAGTTCTATTTTATTTGCTAGAGGTCCCAAATAACTATGGATTATTAATTGGAGGTCCCAAATGTGCAATTTGGCCTTGTTTAAGTGAGTTGGCCAGCCATAGCATGCATAGGGGACAAGAGCATTTAATTTGGTCAATAGTTGGTGATATTAGTTGGTAAAATGAATAAAATAAAATGATATAAGCAAAAGTCATCATCTTTTTATTTAGTCTTCTTCTCCAATCGAAAATATCACCAAGGCAGGGCTTTGAAAGCTTGAAAATTTCAGCAACTCATTTTCTCTACAAATAAGTGATTTAGGTGGTTTTAATCGATGATTTTTGTGTTTTTGGAGTCCCCAAAGCTTAAGCTAGCTAATGAGGGGACCAATTTGCAATATGGTTGAAAGTCTAGGGAATTTCCATGAGAGAGTTTATGTTGTTAGCTGAGTTTTTATGGAAGAAAATGAATGTTAGGAAGATGAGAAACAACTTTTGTGAAAGGTGTTAGCATGAAAACACCTAAATGAGACTTAAATGCCAAGAATGAATTTGTGTCATAAATGCATGAAATAGTTGGAATTGTGAGTAGTTGTAAGAGAAATAAATGTTCAGCTAGGCTTTTTTTATTGAGGAAATGTGATGAAAAATGATTTACGAGCCTAGGGGAAAAATCGTAATTTTGCCATGGTGCAAGGGCAAAATGGTCATTTTTGCCTAAGTGTAGATTTTGATGCAATATGATCGTAAAGTGATTTAAATGAATGAATTTTATTGTTATAGATCAAGAAGAGTGCGACATTAACCCTGACCAGGGAAAAGGCAAGGCTACGGATTGAATCGCGAATTGAAATGTTTTGCACCTAGGTAAGTTTATGTGTAAACGATGCATTTTTATATATACATTGTTGTTGCTAATTAGTGCATGGCATAATTGAGAACTTGTGTGGTTCAAGTGGCTTGAATGAGGTAGTTATTGAATGATTATTGTATGAATGACGAAATAGTCATATAATCGTGTAATGGCAACACTTAATGTTTGGCTGAGTGCGATACCACCTTGTTATTTAATTACGATGGGCTATGTGCGATACCATCGTCTATTTATCATTTGGTGGGCTATGTACGATACCACCGTAACTGACCTTTTTGGTGGGCTATGTGCAATACCACCCCAATAAAGACTGATGGTGGGCTAAGTGAGAAACCACCGTGTAGTTGATTACGAGATTGTGATGTGTTGTATTATATGACGTTGTGGTGCTAAGTGCAGGGAAGTATGCTATGCTAACGAATGTGTACATTAAGCTTGTGATATGGTTGGAATGTGGAAATGGAAAGATTGAGTAAGCATGATTATGAATGTGGATGGTTTCTTGCTTAGTATGTAATACTATATAATTGTTTAGCACATACTATAATGTTATATTGTTTACATGTAAACTTACTAAGCTTAAAGCTTACTCCCCCTTTCCCTTCCCTTGTTTTATAGAGTTTAAGAGTCGAGCCGGAATACGTTGATAACCAGAAGATCACCCACACTATCAACTCATCTCGGTATATCTAGACTTAGTGATTTTGTATATGGCATGTATAGGGGCTAGACTAGTTAGATTATTTTGTTATTTTGGCCAAAAGTGTGTTGGCCCCTTATTAAACTAACTATTTTGTATATTGCCATGGTTGATGGCTCACCTTGTCATATATGAAAATATGAAGTTATTCATCGAAGTTCATACTGCAAATCTATGAGATGTTTATTGATGTGTTGAATGGATTCATGGGGTATGATCTAGAGGGGTGCAAAGAGCTTGGCAAATAGCCTTGTTCTTGTCCACATGGGTAGGCACACGGGTGTGCGTCTAGGCCGTGTGTGGCAGTGTGAAGTCTGCACCTTGAAATTGGAATTTGAATCGCTACACGGTTGAAGCACACGGGCATGTGGATTAATCAGATGTGACCATGGACTAGCCATATGGGCGTGTGTCCAGGTCGTGCGATTCAAGTCAGTGTCGACCACGGGCGTCGAACACGGGCGCGTGAGATGATACATGGGCGTGTCATCTACCCCACGGGCGTGTGGCCCCTGCTTAGGTAAAATTTTTCTTAAGTGCATACAAGTTTCCAAATTATCCCCGAACCCTTTTGGAGATGTGTTTAGAACATCGTAGGTCCATTGTAAGGACGATAGGCATATTAATGGAAAGCTTTTAGTCTGAAATAAGTCTGATAGCCCGAAGTTGTTAAATCGTGCAAGTTAAGTATGGTAACACCTCGTACCCGGTTCTGATGTAGAAGACGGGCAAGGGTGTTACATATCGAAGATTCTTCCATGCTAAGTCGGTAACACTCACGAAGGGTTGCTTCCCTCTGTACTCACGCCTAAGGGAACAAAACAACTGGTTAACAAAGGGTGTAAGTAAAACAGTTCGATAATTTCCAATTTAACACCGTAACAAGAATCTAATCTAACCTCGCAGAAGTCAAAGGATTCCAACAGAACGTATACAAAATTCTTTCAATAACTTAAAGATCTCACTAGTTTCCGATAATCACTTGTTGAACACACTCGACAAGAAGGAATCAAAGAAGTAAACAAAGAAAGAAAAGAAAAATAAATAAAAAAGAAAGAAAGAAGAAAAAGAGATACAGACGTTAACCAAATTTTTAATAAATTTTTTCTTAACCACCAGCATACCTTCGACAACTAGCAAAAATTCTCTTAACACATACGGTGAGATTCGAACTTGGGACCAGATAGAATACAGACATATGCTTAACTAGTGAACCAGCTGGCTCATTCTTGTCATAGGTTCTTACTGAACTACCCTTACCCATATACCGCATGGATAGGGATTGTTCTAAAAGAATAAAACTTTTAATGATGCAACTCGAACTCCAGACCTCAAACACAGAACCAGAACACAGAACCAGAGATACAAAAATCTAATTACTGTAGAATCTCAAAATTAAATTCTTAAATTTTTGGGGTGTTACAAAGATGAACTAGTAGCCAAGGCTAGATGGTATAGTACGAATATACCACAATGGAAGGACATCCTTTTAGTTAGCTTATTAATAGGTTTAAAATTGTGAGTGCTGAGCTGGTTAAGATATAAAGGAAACTGGTACCATAGAGAACATTGTTTAGAAGAATGTGCTTACGTTTAAGATTGAGAATAAGTTTGCTAGAAATGAGTTGTGGATTAAGAGCAAGACATTGGCCACGTCGGAGAAATCTATAGAAGGCCAAGAATAAACAGAGACTTTAAAATATCGGCCTTAAATTTTTTATTTCTTGAAGACTTCGAAATATTGATTTTACACTGTTTGACAAATCTCATTAAGTTTGAATGAACTTACAACTGTTCTACCTTGGATGTAGGATCAAAATTTTCATAGTCATTAAGGGAGAGGACCAAGCGAAACACTGTCATTTTAGGATGAAGAACGCGGTATTCGTATCATGAGTATAGAAGGGCATGCCTAAAGGTTACGCCTCGGGGAATAAGATGGATGTATTAGATATAAAGTTATGATTTGAAATTTGTAAATAGTTATTGTGTAACACCCCTAACCCATATCCATCGTCGAAATAGGGTTACGAAGCATCACATGCGTTTACAATTCAAAAGAACAAAATTTTCGAACGTTTCAAATCATAGCAATAATCATTTTAAAAGCAATCCAAATCATACATATTTTTCCCAAAACGGGCTCTCGATACTCTAAGAACACGTTAGAAGCAAGTCGGGACTAAATAAGAAACTTAGAATTTTTTTTTAAAAAAAAAAGGAAAATTTTCTAAACTGTAGAGATCACACGGCCGTGTGGGCATTCGAAATAGGGACAAACGGTAATTTCACAGCCCGTATCCATGCTCGCGTAACTCACTGACTTGGGTCACACGACCAATCCACACGCCTATGTGCCAAGCTGTGTACTAGGCCATGTAATAGACTAACTTGCTACCTTTTTTAAAACTACAGGGGACATACGACCATGTCACCTAGCCTTGTGTCGCACATGGCTGAGACACATGCCTGTGTCTCTACCAGTGTGGATGAAAATAGGCCATTTTACAAGCCATTTTTCTCACCCACTTTGGCATGCACCTACAACCAAAATTTCAAATATATATAGGCTATAATAAGGCACAAAAATAATGCATATTTTAGCTAATCAATCGCTATAAGAACATACAACCAATATGCCCCTAAGCACCTAGAATGACAACATGTAATATGCATAATCATGTACTAAATTTGGCCAAAATATTCACTAACTTCTAAATATATTTTCATCAATACTTATTATTGAATTTCCTTACCAAAACATACCAAATGGTTCAAATCATGCCATTCAACTACTAACATTAATATTCATAAATGTCGATCACAACCAAATACCAATTTACCATATATCCAAACATACTAAGCACTTATCAAAAATTAAGCATCATAAATACTTATAACCAAGATACTTCACTTAACATACTTGAATTATTCAATCATCATCATTTGACACCAAAAGATTTTTACAATTTCTTCATATATGTGTTCCAAAAAGGGTCTACCTAATTAAGCACACAAGTTGAACTATTTTTACTAAAAACAAGTATAGTACATTACTTCTCATATTTACATCCATACAAAATATTCAAGTACTATAGACTCATTCCTAATACATGCCACTTAAATCAACATTAAGAACCAAAATGACTACTGAGATGTTGATGATAGTGTTTTAGCTTCCGAGTGGATCCAATCAAAGCAATGATTCGAAAAGTCCTACAAGAATAAATCAAACTAATAAGCATTAACAAGCTTAGTAAGTTCGATACCAAAAACTATTCAATTAAATGCAACTTTCAATACACTGGCACACAGCCTGCTAGGCACAAAGCCCGAAAAATCACCGGCACAAAGCCTGCTAGGCACTTAGCCCGAATAATCACCATATTTCTATTTCGATAAGCATAACTCAATAAAATACATAATTCAACCAATAATGAATAGTATGGAATATTCAATAAAATTTATAGTAACCATGTAACGAACTTACCTGGATTAAATTGCAAAAATTGTGGAAGTTCAATGACTACTCTGCTAATTTTCCTTTTCCCCGGATATCTACGGATTCTTGATCTATAATGTAAAATCATTTAATTGTTAGCATATATTTCTTTTCAAATCCAGTTTACAATAAATTCCCTTTTATTATTCAAAATTACACAATTACCCTAAACTTTTACAATTTTTGCTATTTAGTCCATTAACTCAAAATTCATCAAATTAACTAGTTTTCTCAAATCAATAATTTATCCAAATATTCTAAGCCTTCAAACAGCCCCTAATAAACATCAAATTCACTATCAAACCCTAATATTTTGACATATTCACAATTTAATCCTAAAATTAAGATTTAATAAAAATCTCCTCATAAATTCATCAAATAGCATAATAAAGGCACCAAATACCTAGTATTCATACTTAATATTCATCAATGGAAACTTCCAAAATTTTTAATAGAATTGAAAACGAAGGTAAGGGCTAGCTGGGCCTAGTTACAACGATCTCAAAAACATTAAAATTGCAAGAAATAGGTAAAAATTGAACTCACATGAAACAAAAATGAAGAAATTGACTTAGAGCTCCCTCCTATGGTGGTTTCGGCCAAATTTTGAAGAAAAATGCATAGGAAGCTTTAAAATTTTAATTTGTTTTGTTTTAATTTCAAGTAATTTACAATTTTGCCATTTAATCACTTTATTTTTTTATTTTGCATTAACATGCCGTCCCACTATATTAATTTAGGCCCATTTCATCACCTATTTGCTTTAATGTGCAAGTTTTGCATCTTTTTCAATTTAACCATTTTTCTTTAATTAACTACCTAATTGTCAATATTTCTAAACTAAATTTTAATACGACTCTAATGACTCTATAAATATTCTAAAAATAATATTTACGAGTCCACACGACGGAAATTTGTGGTCTCAAACCACTATTCCATCTTTACTAAAAATTGGGCTGTTACAATTCTCCCCCTTAAGAAATTTCGTCATCGAAAGTGTTACCTGAAAATAGATTCAGA
This sequence comes from Gossypium bickii, assembly GCA_025503065.1. Lineage (NCBI taxonomy): Eukaryota > Viridiplantae > Streptophyta > Magnoliopsida > Malvales > Malvaceae > Gossypium > Gossypium bickii. The sequence continues at coordinate 91,927,246 of CP106711.1, forward strand.
TATTATAATCTCATTGATTCCTCAGTTCCCCAGGTAGCTTCTTCTGAACCGTGTCGATGCCACGAGACTTTTACTAACGGTACTCATTTATTCCACAACTTTTTAACTTCTCAAGCTAAGATTCTTACCAGTTCTTCTGAATACATCAAGCCCGACTGTAACTCAATTTCATTATGAGGAATCACATGCGAAGGATCAGATCTGTACCATCTCAACATCAAAATGTGGAACACATTATGTATTTTTTCGATTTCAAGGGGTAAGGCCAATCTATAAGCTACAGGGCCAATTCTTCCAATAATCTCATAGGTCCTATAAAACTCGGACTCAGCTTTCCTTTCCTACCGAAATGTAGCACTTTCTTCCACGAAGAAACTTTCAGGAATACTCGATCGCCAACTGAAAATTCAATATGTTTTCTTTTCAGATTCGTGCATGACTTCTAACGATCAGATGCAACTTTATAAGTCGAACTTTGTCTTCTGTTCTCGAATCAAATCAATTCCCACCTTTTTGGATTCACTCAGTTCTGAACAATACAACGGTGTTCTACGCTTCCTCCCGTAAAGAGCTTCAAATGGTGCCATTTTTATACTGGATTGATAGCTGCTAATATACGCGAATTCAGTTAACGGTAAGTACTTTTCCTGGTTACCTTCAAACTCGAGTATACAACATCTCAACACATCTTCCAGAATCTAAATCACTCGTTTTGATTGCCTGTTATTCTGAGGATGAAACACAATGCTGAAATTAAACTTAGTGCCTAAAGCCTCGTGAAGTTTGCTCCAAAATCTCGATATAAATCTTGAATCTCGATCTGAAATAATAGATGTTGGAACTCCGTGTAATCTTACAATCTCAAACACATAAATTTTTGCTAATCTCTCAAGGGTGTAGTCTGTTCTGATTGAAATTAAATGTGCCAATTTCGTCAATCTATCAACAATCACCCAGATTGAATCTTTCTTTCTCGAAGTTACAGGTAAGCCATATACGAAATCCATCGTGACTCGCTCCCACTTCCATTCAGGAATCAAGTTGTAGTAAACCTGATGGTACTTGATGTTCTACTTTCACTTGCTGACAAATTAAGCATTTAGCTACAAATTTGCAAATTTATCGTTTCATACCCGGCCACCAGTACATCTGTTTCAAGTCACAATACATCTTCGTGCTACCTGGATGAATAGAGTGGATACTGTTGTGAGCTTCAGAGAGAATACCATGCTTCAAAATGAAATTACTCGGAATGCAAATTCTGTCACAATAACGCAATATGCCATTATCATCAACATTATACTCTGAACTCAATTTATTCTGAGCCAACTGTCGTTTCATAAACAACTTTGGATCTTCATCTTGCAATTCTCGAATTCACTAAAGAAACAGGGGTCTCGTTTTCAATTCTGCTAATACTGAACCATCACCATTCATAACTAAATGAGCGTTTAAGATTCGAAGTGCAAACAATGATGACTTTCGGCTAAGTGCATCCGCAAGTACATTAGCCTTTCCCGGATGATAATCAATAACTAGATCATTATCTTTTAATAATTCTAACCACCGTCTCTGTCTCAAATTCAATTCTTTTTGAGTCATCAAGTACTTTAAACTTTTGTGATCTGTGAACACATAACATTTCTCACCGTAAAGATAATGTTTCCAAATCTTCAAAGCGAATACAATCGCGACCAACTTGAGATCGTGAGTAGGATAATTCTTTTCATGCAATTTCAACTGCCGAGAAACGTAAGCTACTATTTTTCCTGTCTGCATCAACACACAACCCAAACCATATAGAGACGCATCACTAAAAACAACATATGCTATCCCAATTCAGGTGAGTCAACACTAGAGCTTCTATCAACATCTTCTTCAGCTGATCAAAACTCTTTTGGCAACCTAGAAAAATTTGCACTTCTGAAACATTATTCGGGGTCTTCCCATTCATTACAGCAGAAATTTTACTTCGATCAACTCGAATCCTGTCAGTTGATACTATGTGACCCAAAAAGTCCAACTTCTCGAAGCCAGAATTCACATTTACTAAATTTAGCACACAACTATTTTTCTCTCAAAGTCTGTAATATGATTTTCAATTGTTGGGCATGCTCGGATTCAGACTTGTAATAGCTCAATATATCATTAATAAACACAACAACGAATCTACCCAAATGAGGTTGAAAAACCCGATTCATTATATCTATAAAAGCAGCAGGGGCATTAGTCAGGCCGAATGACATTACCAGAAACTTAGAATGACCATATCGAGTTCTGAAAGCAGTCTTTGACACATCACAATCTTTAAATTTCAATTGATAATACCCAGATATTATATTTATATTTGAGAACACTGTGGCACCTTTCAATTGATCAAATAAATCATCGATACATGGCAAAGGATACTTATTCTTTATCGTGACTTTGTTCAACTGTCTGTAATCTATACATGTAACGACCCAAATTTGGGACTAGTAGAATTGGGCACATTGGGCCTTAGATGTGGGAGCGTTTAAAATTTTTGAGAACATGTGAATGACATTTATGCAAGTTGGACCTGTTAGGTGAGTGATTTTGGAAGGTTAGAGGGCTTCTATGAAGTCCCGGGATCAAACTTGGGCTTTAGGAAAATTTTGGTTTTAGGTGAATAAAACCCTGGGAGGTAGTAAGTAAACTTTAAGAATAAAATGTGGAGAAAAATGAAAAAAAAGGAGTTGTGGTCTGGTGGCAAATGACGCCACATAAGAGACAAGGGAATGACGTCGCAAGGAAGCAAGGGGTCCAAGGTTCAAGTCTTGGCGCTTGCATTTTGATTTTTTTTTTAAGTGAACTTAGACTTTGGCCATAGACTTAAATTTAGTTGCGCATGTTTTAAGACAACAAGGAGCTAGTTGGTAAAGTGGCTAGCGGTGTGGATTACGTTACAAGGGAGCCTGGGTTCGAATCTCATGACAAGGAAGGGAGTATTTATTTTGCGGATTGGACGACCAGGGTTTGTGTTGGATTTAAACTCTGCTAAAGGAGGGATCCCACATCGGAAAGCTAGCAAGAGGGAAGGTGAGAAGTTGGCTTTAAATAGAGCAATCTATGAGGAGATTAAGCATACCTGGTTGGCGTTGGGCATAGGAGTGCTCGGAGCGCGGATTAGCAGCTTCAGATTCCTATCAGGTGTGTATTTTGCCCTAGTTTACCTATAGAGCGGTAAATGCCGAAATGCCGGTCACACGGTGATGGTAGCCACACGCACATGCAAGTGCACGTGTGGGTGCTTCGACGCGATAGTCGAGGCCACCATCAGTATATCCTTGTGAACTGATGTTGTTTGGGCCACGATGGGCTGAACGGGGCCAAGTGGGCCCATATGAATAGGTTGTATGATTATGTAGTAGATGTTGGATTAGACTGTGTGAATCTTATATCTATGGCTAGATTTGGGCTAAATAGGCCACCCCATTTGGGCCGAGAATGTGCCAAAATTAATGAAATACCCCTAGTTTGCAAAATTATCGAAATACCCCCGATTTGCGAAATTAATGACATACCCCCGGTTTGAAAAATTATCGAAATACCCCTAAGGGGCAGGGTTACTGAAATACCCTTTTAGGGTAAATGATTGTTTTGCCCTTGTAGGTAAATGACTGATTTAGACTGTGAATTTGATTGAGTTGACTGTGATTGTATGACTGTGTTTTAACTGACTTGACTGTGGGCGTGTGTCTGATTTGCTGTTAATATGTGTTGGAGTAATTGTTATTGAGCATGGCCATTTTGCATACACGTGTAATGATTGATCATGACATGCACGACATATTGCATTGGGTTAGGTTTGATAATCGGAGGAAGTGTATTCTGGTGGCTCTGCCACATTCTATTCTGGTGGCTACGCCACGTATATTTTGTTATTCTGGTGGCTCCACCAAAAATTTTGTAATGAGCAGCCTGTCTGCCATACTAGTGTGTAGCAGATGGGTGGGTCGATTTAGAAATCCCCAGAGATGTGTTGGGTTGGTATGGGTGCTGTGTAACGGATGGATTATTAGGTTGGGCTGCATTACATTGTGCACTATCATGTTTATAGGGCTAAGGCCCAATCTGCTTCTGTATGGGCTTCGACCCAGTTTGCTTCTGTATGGGCTTCGGCCCAGTCTGCTTCTGTATGGGCTCAGGCCCAGTTGATGACCGTTTAGAGGATTACACACTGAGTTCTCGTAACTCACCCCTCTGCTTTAATTGTGTAGGTGATCCCCAACGTTAGAGGATTTGGAGCTGCGGAGGACTCGGATGTGGCCATACTTAGGATTTGCTTCATACATTTAGTTTTAACTTATCTTTATTTTGTTTTCTTTAGTTTGGGTAAATATTTTATAATAAGGCCATTGGATTTCATTTTTCTTTTAAACTTTCATTTCAGTTATATTCAAACTATAAATGATTAAACTCTGGGTTTTCTAAAAATTTAATAACCATTTTTCAAAATATCACGTTTCTGCAACTACGCAAATTACTGAATCTGATTTCTACGAAAAATAAAGTTTTCACAAATAATAATAATAACGTTTTTATAAGAAACCCATAAAAGCAAATCTGAATTTCACAAACATCAAAGCTCGGAGTTTTAAAAAGAATACAAAGTTTTTAACGAACGCACAGTTCTTAAACAATGCTTTTTATGTGACATGCCAGATCCGGTCATAACGTCTAGACCGGGTTTGGGGTGTTACAATACACAATTTCAAAAAGCCATCTTTCTTTTTCACAAACAACATAGGTGCACCCTAGGGAGATACACTAGGATTAATAAACCCTCGATCTAGTAACTCTTGCAACTGTGCTTTCAATTCTTTCAATTCAGCTGGTGCCATACAGTACTGTGATATTGATATTAGCACAGTTCCAGAAACTAAGTCAATCACAAACTCAGCTTCACGGTCAGGGGGTATACCCGGTAACTTTTCAGGAAATACATCAGCGAATTTGTTAACAACTAGTAATTGAGCTAGCTTCAATTCTGAATTTTTGGTATCAAGAATATATGCAAAAAAAAATGCTTCGCTACCTTTCCGTATCAATCTCTGAGCAGAAAAAGCTGAAATAATTCAAACAACATCTTTCAAGCTCTGAGACTCAATTGAAATCATTTCTCCTGTATGACATTTCAAGTCAAGTTGTTTCTATCTAAAATTTACTATTGCATCATGTAACGATAACCAATCCATACCCAGAATAACATCAAACTCCTGAAAGGGTAACAACATCAAATCAGTAGGGAATTCACAGCCTCTAACTTTTAGTGGACAATTATGACACACTAAGTTAACTATCACACTTTAACATAGTGGATTAGTAACTTTTATATCATAATCAATAGATTCAACATATAATTTCTTTTCTATCACTTATGTAGTGTATATATATAAATGTGTTGACCCCAGGTCAATTAAAGCATACACACTAACATTAAAGATATAAAATGTATCCGCAATAACATCAGAAACCGATGCTTCCTCTCGCGCACAAATGACATATGTCCTTGCGGTAGCTCTGGCTTTAGATTTGGTTGCTGACTCTTTAACTCCACTTCTATTGGCCCATGTCGTTGCACTATTGCCAAGTCTTCTACCTCTGTTAAAAGTAGTAATCAGTTTCTTCTTATGCTCATTAATAGGCTCTTTTAATTTTGGACACTCTCTTTTAAAATGATTAGGAGATCTACAATTAAAACACATCCCATCGTTAATTCTGCAGACACAAAAATGAATACACCCACATTGCTTACACTCTGCTCTATTAGAATTCTTCACATTGCCTATACTAGCTACTAAAGGAGCTGGATTTCTCTTACTATTCTGTCTCCACTGATCTTTTCCTGAAAACCCTGATGGAGCAAAAAATTTATTATTGGATTCCTTCATTTTCTTTGGTGAAGAATTGGAGAAAGCTTTGGATCCCCTACGTTTACTAAATTTCCGCCTCTTTTCTTCGTTTCGTCTTTTTCTTTCACAAACTTCTTCCATTTTCCGGGCTCTACCAAATAACACCACAAATTCTCAGATCTCTAAAGCTCCTACTAGCATCTTAATCTCATCCCTCAATCCATCTTCAAAATGTACACACATGTCTTCTTTGGTAGGCACGATCTCACGAGCATATTTGCTAAGCTGAACGAATTGTCTCTCATCCTCTGCTACTGATCTATTTCCTTGCATCAACTCAAAAATTTCTTTTTTCTTCCGCTCCAAATAACGTTTGCTAACATACTTCTTTCACAAAAGAAGTCTAAATTGACTAACATACTTCTTTCAAAATTCGGACTTAAAGAAGTCTAAATTGATTCATTCTTTCTGTACCACTGTCATTAGTATGGACCACCATTGGAATGCTTCCTCTTTCAATAATGATACCATACACTGTAAACAATCTTCAGGGGAGCACAACATTTCATCTAACACCCTCTGAGTATTCTAACCAATACTCGCCTTGTTTGGGTCATCACTCACATTACTAAAAAATTCAATGGCTCCACACTTTCTAACTTTATCAATGGACACTCTATGAACATGTTGCCTACTCGAACCTTGAGGATGAGAAGAGTGAGGTTGTGGAACTGCAGAGTTTACCTTTAAGTACGCATCATACATGTCATGCATCATCCGGAGAAATGCATCAGGTGCAACATCCCTAGATCCTTACGGTCCAGGTTCATTCCGCATACTTTCCTCATCAGTAGGTGGAATAAAACTTTCTACCTCATGAGAACCCTTTCGATTGGATCCTGACGAAATCTTTTTATCTATATAAGAACAATTCAAAATAATTAAAAGCTATCGCACTATCATCGGTTAGTCAAGTGGTATGTATTTTTAGACTCTGTACATGCTAGATTCAATTCTAGAACCGACTAAACTATAGCTTTGATACCAATAAATGTAACACCCCTAACCCGTATCTGTCGCTGGAATAGGGTTACGAAGCATCACCGGCATTTACAATTCAAACAAACATAATTTTCAACTATTTCAAATCATATCAATAATTATTTTAAAAGTAATCCAAATCATATATATTGTTCCCTAAACGGGCTCTTGATACTCTAAAAATACGTTAGAAGCAAGTCAGGACTAAATAGGAAACTCAAAAGTTTTCAGTGGTGTAACGGCCCGAATTTCAGGACTAATGGATGTAACGGCCTAATTTTCAGTGGTGTCGGAAACGGTAATTTGAGATCACTAAATCCAACAAGTAAGATTGAATAAGATAGTAATTTATTATTTATGTGTCAAGTAATAATTTAGAAGAATTTGTGAATTGATGAATTTGGTGAATTAAAAGAATTTATTACGTCAAATAGGTCAAAAAACGAAGTATCGAGACCTCCAATTTGAAAACCGAGCCATAAATATTTTTAGAAATATTTATGGAGTGTCATTAAGTTAGTATTAAAGTTTGGTTGAGAAATTTAAACATTTGGGTAGTCAATTAAATAAAAAAAGACTAAATTGTAACAAATGCAAAATTTGCTAGAAGGATTAAATAGCTCTAGTGTTAAAAGAAAGAGGATTTAAAGGGCAATTAAGCGTAAAAGTGAATAGGTTGGACGGAAAGGGCAGGAAAATCATCAGAAAAATAAGGGAAATAAGGGAAAAATTGGAAATTTTACAATTTTAACTTATAAAATAAGGACAAAATTGAAAAATTTAGAGATCTCTTCATATTTTCTCAGCCAAAAGGCCATAGGAGGTCTGGAGAAAGCTATGTTTTCATATTTTTACATCATGTGAGTTTAATTCTTTCTTTTTCTTGATAATTTTTATGTTTTTATGACTTTTACAACTAGGTCCACTTATAGAATTCATTAGTTTTTGATTTGGTGGGTGAAATTAGAAGTTACCCTGGTGAGTAAGGCAAGTTTATGATGAATTATTATGAAATTTAAATTCTAATTTCATTTTAAGGTGGTTTTATTAAGTGATTTTGATAGAAAATGGTATTTAGGACCTAATTGTGAAAAAGTTGTGAATTAGAGGTTGGTGTTGAAATTCAGAATATCAAAGGTTGTGAAATAGTTTATAATGATAATAAAGTGTTAATTGAGAAAAATTAGTTCAATTGATGGGTGAATTAAGTAGGGACTAAATTGTAAAAATTATAAATTTTTGGGTAAAAGTACAATTTTGAAAATTGAAGAGCATAAATTATGAAGTAAAATAGAAATGAAATAAATGCTAATGAGTGAAAATATTTTTCATTATAGATCAAGAATCCAAAGAAGAACGAGGAAAAGAAAAGTTGCAGAATAGTCCCTAAATTTCAATATCTTCTACAAATCAGCAGGGTAAGTTCATATGGTTGAATTTACAAGTTTATTTGTGAATGATTGAATGATATAATGTGTTATTAAATATGAATTTGCTGTGGGATTATGAAAATTTGGATAAAATAAAAGAATAAATGTGGTAATTCAAATTAGGAAAAACGCAGGATTGAGTACGTTCGTATCGTGACATGTGATGAATTGACGGGAAAGACCATGTTTGATCCCTGGCAAAGTGTGAAACGTAGGTATGGTATCATCCATACTGAGTTGTGAAATGTAGGTATGGCATAATCCATACTGAGTTGTGAAACGTAGGTATGGTATTAACCATACTGAGTTAAGAAAGTAGGTATGGCCTTTCCCATATCGAGTTGTGAAAGGTAGGTGTGGTGTTTCAATAAGGAAAACCATACTGATTTGTGTAATGTGGCACTGAGCAACAACGTACTCAAATTTGTAAGACATTTCCTAATTTGATAATAAGTAATACAAGAGGTGTGAACCTATTGAAAGAGATTGAGTAGTTGTTAATGTTGAGCTCAACTATGTGAAGTATCATAATAGTGGCTGTGAATGGCAGGAAACTATAGTAAATGCTTTGTTATTGTTTGAAAATATTATGTTTGGTAAGCATTACTTTTAAGCCTATGAACTTACTAAGCTTCAATAAGCTTACTTGTGTGTGTTTGATATTTTTATGTAGATTGAATTAAAGGGAAGTTGATAGATCGGATCATCACAACAAAGCTCACTATCCAGATCAATTCCGGTAGCTTTTGTTTTATGTTTAAAGATTTATATGGGATGTATAGAGTTTAAATGAAATGGAGTAAATATGTTATAAACTAGTTAACAATATTTTGTAATGAAACAGTTTTTGAATAGCAGCAGTGAAGTGATTTTGAAAAATCACCAAAAATAGGAAAAGTGGAATTAGAAAGTGAATAAGATATAGAATTAAAGCTTATTGTGCCTCTTTTTATGTTAAAGAAACAGGGTAGGCAAAGGAATTTTATATTCTATGATATTTGAATTTTAGTGAGACAGGGTCAGGATGGTATTTGAAGTCCCCTGTTTTGAGTTTAGAAAATCATTAAAAATTGTACAAAAAGAATTATAAGTTATACTTTATATTTTTAGATTCCTTAGTGAGTCTATTTTCAATATAAATAAGTGAGAACAACTCAATATAAATAAGTGAGAACAATATATGAAAACTGTACAATGAGATATTTGAATTTAGGTTAAGAGAGGTCAGACCATTGGTCAGTGAAATAGGGGGAACTTCAATTAATAAACTATACTAATTGGCCGTACCAAAAATTCTAAAAAAATTATCGCAAGAGGATATATAAGTCTAGTTTCAAGGAAAATTTAAGGATCAAAATTTCGAGTTTCTAACTCAAGTAATAGTCAATTTAGTCAACATGACGCAGATGGACGGTTTCAATTTTTATGCCCCAAATTAGTCGTTAAGTCTAGTAATGCCTCATGCTCGACTCTGGCAACGGTCTCGGGTCAAGGGTGTTACATTTATTGGTATCAGAGCTTTGGTTTAGACGATTCTTGAAACGAATGTGATGTGTAAAATGTCTAGAAATACATGCCATATAAATCTGTGATAGTGGGATGTGAATGATCCGATCTAACTACTAATTTTTCTTATAGATTGTAAAGATGTCTGATAGACCCGAGGGTGCTGATCATGAAGAGGAAGTTAATAGTAGAATACAGACTTCTAAGCAGGGAACAAGTAGTAATGTTCTGATTTCTTTGATGAGAGAGAAAGAATTTAAAAATATGATTTACGGGTTAATGAACCAGTGGTATAGTGAAACAATACAAGGAAGAAGTCAGGCACAACAACCTCCTCCTCCCCCTACTGTACCACTAGTTACAACCCCATTTGTTCCTCCTTTAATAGATAAATCTAGCAAAAGAACACCGATAGAGAAACTTAGAAAGTTCGGAGCTGAAGAATTTCGAGGAAGATCGGATGATGATCCAGTTAAAGCAGAGTATTGGCTAAAGAGTTTGGAGAGAGTTTTTAAACAGATGATAGGTTCCCCGGAGGACTATTTGAGGTGTGCTGTTTCATTATTGAAAGAAGAAGCGTATAATTGGTGGGAAACCATTGTGGCAGTGGTACCTGTAGATAAACTTACCTGGAAATTCTTCCAAAATGAGTTTAAAAAGAAGTATGTGGGAAGAAGATATTTAGATAAGAAGAAAAGGGAATTTCTTGATCTTCGACAAGAGAATAAAATAGTGGCCAAATATGAAAAAGAATTTGTGTATATGTAAGATCCTTTTTTAGACCCTAGTCGGAATAGTTGTTCGAGACCACAAATCCGAGGTCGTGAAAATATTTTAATATTTTTTCTGTGTGAATAGTAAGTGATATAGCCTATGTGAAAATTCTGCGTGAAAATGTTATCGATTGTGTGCTGATTTATGAGTAATTATATGTTGTGGCTTTAAAAAGATGGAGGTTTTATATGGCAAATTAGCCATTACTTTAGATAGTGGACGGTATTAGTCCATATTAACCTTTGAAAATGTGTTTTATAAGTTTATATTATAAGGTTAAAATGGGAAATTGTTTATTAAAGTATTATAATATGATAAAACATATGAAAATGGACATTTTTTTTCATGTATTCTTCCACCGAAATTCAAAGGAAAAGAAAGGTTAAAAGCTCTCATACATCCGGCTACTATCGAACCAAAATTAAGGTATGTTTTGAGTCAGTTTCGATAATTTCTACGCCAGAATGCGTTGTTTGCTTGCGAGTCTCTCTAAGCTAACCTGAGTTGTAATTTTGTTAATTGATGATGTTTTTGTGATGAGGCAATGATTAATATGTGCTAGTTGATAGTAAAATATGAGAACTTGGTGTTGGATTAACATGTGTTGTTTTTGAATTTTTGGTGAATTTAGCTGATTAGGGCTAAATTGTGAAAATAGCAAATTGAAGGGTTAAAATGTGAAAAAAATGAAATGTGTGGGCTTGTATAAGCATGGTGAGAATTCGGCTAAGCTTGTACTAAGAGAAATTATGTGAATTTGGTGATTTTGTGAAATAGGGACTAAAGTGTCGAAATGTAAAAATATGAGGGCTATTTTGTAAAATACCCTAAATGTGTGTGTATGGACTAAATTGAATGAAATGGTGATTGAATGGATTGAATTGGAATGTGTATAGACCAAGAAAGGAGAGGTTTGGATCGAGATCGAGGCAAAGAGAAAGTGCTCGATTAATCGACCATTTCGGTATTTTGACATCCGAGGTAAGTTCGGATATAATACATGTTATTAATATATGTTTTAGTATTATGTAAATGTATATGAAATTGAGATGCTATGTGCAAGGTTTAGTTAAGGGCACTAATTGTGCGATATTAAAATCGAAACAGAAATGAATAGCACTGTGTGTGCGATGCTATGAAAGCTTCGGCTTATAGAATTGGCACTGTGTGTGCGTTACCGAGACAAGTTGGTTGAAAGATCAGGTACTAAGTGTGCGATGACCAATATGTACCGACCGTGTATTAAGCACTGAGTGTGCGATTAAGTTGAATGAATATCAAAGGATGATCAACAAGTAATATCGAGCATTGAGTAGCTTGGAAAAATTGAAAACTATATGTTAGCTAAGGTATGTCTTGAACCTTTGTGGTTGATGAATTTATAGATAAAGTTATAGATGGATGAGTGAGTATCTTGGCTAGGGATGATATAGTATGGATAAGAGAGAAATGATCTATGTGATGTTCATTGATTATATTGGTTTGGTTTATTGTCACGATTATATTGTATGTCGAACTTACTAAGCTTTGTAAAGCTTACAGTGTGATTTGTTTTTCTGCTTTGCAGTGTCAGCAAGGTTAGCTCGGATCTGGGATCGTCAGCATCTCAATCACACTATCGGCAATCTATTTTGGGGTATTTTGGAAAGATGTACATAGTTAAAATATGGCATGTATAGGCTAGTTATTGAAATCATGTTTGTGATATGTAAGTAGCATAAAATGTGGCTACATATGTGTCAACTTTAGCATGAATGACTTTGGTATATTTATATATGATACATCCTTTGGTATGGATTGTGAGATGAGAAATTGACTTATGAATGGAAGTTGTTGTAATGGTAAAATGTTAGTAAGATTTAGTGAAATAGAGAATGAATGATGTTTAGTATATGAATGTGTTCAATGTTGTATATGTTAGCTTATAAGTTGATATGTTTTAAAATGAGATTGTATGAGTTGATAGATTGATTTTATGATAGGAAATGGTTGCCAAATTGTGGGTATAAACATGATTGAATGTGTTTGTAGTGATTGACCCTAAGTGGGTGGCATTTTGGGTCTTGCAAATGACTTATAATGTCACACGACCATGGCACACGGGCGTGCCTAGTAACCGTGGGGCTATGTCAGTATAAGGCCTAAGAGCACATGGCCTTAGAACGGGCGTGTACCCTCTGAAACTTAGAAAAGTTCTAAATTTCGATAAGTTTCTGTATGCATTTCGGTTTAATTCCAACCCATCTTTAGCATGTGTTTAAGTTCTGATAGGCTTTAATAAGGGACTAATTGTCCATGTTTGATGCATTATGATGATGATTGACTTTGTGTCGTATTTGGGCTGTGAAATGATTCTATTGTCTAATAATGCCTCTTACCCTATTCCGGCGACTATTTCGGGTTAGGGGTGTTACAATTTTATTGGTATTAGAGCTACGGTTTAGTCGATGCTCGGACTAACGTAGTGTGTGTGAGTCTAGCTATACATGCCATATATGAAATTGCGATAGTGTGATGAATTCTGATAGTTGAAAATGTGTTTTCATATACTAATGGATCCCGATCGAGTAGTTGCTGACGATGTAGAAAGCAATGCATCTGCTACCGCTCAAGGGACAGCGCCGGCCACATCTAGCCCAAATGATAGTGGTGAGAGAGGAGAGGCTAAGCAAGCATTCTTTTGAATAATGAGCGAGTGGTTTATGGAGTTCGTTCGTACGAATCCGGCTGCTCCAAAACCTCCACCCCCACAAGTACCTGTTGTGCCACAAGTTGTAGATCCGATCAGATTGAATAAACCTCCTGTGGATAAGATTTGCATGTATTGGGCCGAAGAGTTTAGAGCCACATCTGATGACGATGCTGAGCGAGCTGAGTTTTGGCTTGAGAATACAATTAGAGTATTGGATGAGATGTCGTTGAACCCTGATGAGTGTATTAAGTGTGCAGTTTCCTTGTTGAGAGACACAGCTTACAACTGGTGGAAAATGTTGATATCTGTGGTTCTGAGAGAGAGAATCACCTTGGATTTCTTTCAAGTTGAGCTCAGAAAGAAATATATCAGTCAACCCTTCATTGATCAGAAACATAAAGAGTTTCTAGAATTGAAACAAGGCCGGTTGTCTGTTACTGAGTACGAGCAAGAATTTGTAAGATTGAGTCAATATGCGAGAGAATGTGTCTTGACCGAAGCTACTATGTGCAAATGTTTATAGAGGGATTGAATGAAGACATCAAGTTATTGGTTGGGATACTCGATATAAACGAATTTGTTGTACTAGTTGAGAGAGCATGCAAAGCCGAGGAACTTAGTAAAGAAAAGAAGAAAGCTGATTCAGAAGCTCATGATAAAAGAAAGAGATCGATGAATAAATTTTCTCAACCTTCTACTAAGAGATATAGAGATGCAAGTAACCATTCAAATGCTTGATTTAGACATCTAAGTATAGATCGTTTGAGACAAAGTACTGGTCCACAAATTCAAGCTCCGAATGAATCAAGTGTTGGCAGTGTTAAGAGTAACAAGCCTGAGTGTAGACAGTGTGGAAGACGATATGTGGGAAAGTGCTGGGGCAAGTACAACAATAGAGTTTATTACAAATGTGGATCCCGAGATCATTTTATTCGAGATTTCCCAAAAATGGTCGAAGAAGAAAATGTTCAGAATGAAAGACCAAGTAATGTGACGGCTAGAGGTAGACCACCCAGAAACACCAGAAATGTGAATGATAGCCAGAGAGGGACAACTAATACAGCTGTAAGATCAGAAGCGAGAGCACCTGCCCAAGCCTATGCTATACGTGCATGAGAGGAAGCATCATCTCCAGTGTCATCATTGGCACTTTTACTTTATTTGATACTGATGTCATTGCATTGATAGATCCAGGATCTACCCATTCCTATGTGTGTGTGAACTTAGTATTGAATAAGACTCTACCTGTTGAGTCTACTGAATTTGTGGTTAGAGTGTCAAACCCTTTAGGCAAGTGTGTTTTGGTGGATAAGGTGTGCAAGAATTGCCCATTGATGTTTCAGGATGCTTGTTTTCTGGCTAATTTGATGTTGTTACCATTCAATGAGTTTGACATAATTCTGGGTATGGATTGGCTTACTTTGCATAATGTCATTGTGAATTGTAAAAGAAAGAGTATTAAATTGAGAAGTCAGAACGGTGAGTTAGTTCGAATTGAATCTAGTGATATGAAAGGATTACCAGCTGTTGTATCTATGATGAAAGCTATGAACTATGTGAGAAAGGGTTGAAGCTTATTTGGCATACGTGATTGATACAAAAGTGTCGGAAAATAAAGTGGAATCTGTGCTTATGGTATGTGAGTTTCCAGATGTGTTTCCTGAAGAGTTGCCAGGATTACCTCCAATTCGGAAAGTGGAATGTTGTATTGAATTAGTACCAGGGACTACTCCTATTTCAATGGCACCTTATAGAATGGCACCAACAGAATTGAAAAAGTTAAAGTCGCAATTGCAAGAATTAACTGATAGAGGATTTGCACGATCGAGTTTCTCACCCTGGGGAGCTCCCGTGTTATTTGTGAAAAAGAAATATGGAACTATGAGAATGTGTATTGATTATCGAAACCTGAATAAAGTGACAATAAAGAACAAATATTCGTTGCCTCGTATCGATGATTTGTTTGATCAGCTGAAGGGAGCTACAGTGTTTTCTAAGAGAGATTTGAGATCAGGCTACTATCAGTTAAGAGTTAAAGAATTCGATGTGCCGAAAACTGCTTTCAGAACAAGGTACAGACATTATGAATTCTTAGTGATGCCTTTCGGATTAACAAATGCTCTTGCAGTGTTTATGGATCTGATGAATCAGATATTCAGATCGTATTTGGATTGCTTTGTGGTGGTGTTCATCGATGATATTTTGATTTATTCGTGTGATGAGACGCAGCATGCCGAACATTTGAGAACTGTGCTACAAACTCTACGTGAGAAACAGTTGTATGCAAAGTTTAGCAAATGTGAATTTTGGTTGTGTGAGGTTGGGTTTTTGGGACATACTATATCAGCTGCTGGAATACGAGTTGATCCGAGTAAGATCTCTGCTATTTTGGAATGGAAGCCTCCGAGAAATGTGTCTGAAGTCCATAGTTTTCTGGGACTAGCAGGATATTATAGACGATTTGTGAAAGGCTTCTCGATGATTGTGACTCCGTTGAGAAAGTTGTTACAGAAAGATGTTAGATTCAAGTGGTCAGAAAAGTGTGAGCAGAGTTTTGAGCAGTTGAAAGTGTTGTTAACAGAAGCACCAGTGTTGATTCAACCCGAGTCAGGCAAAGAGTGCATAGTTTACAGTGATGCATCATTGAATGGTTTGGGCTGTGTGCTGATCCAAGAAGGGAAAGTTGTTGCATACGCTTCGGGACAGTTAAAATTGCATGAAAAGAATTATCCAACGCATGATCTTGAATTGGTTGCGATTGTATTCGCATTGAAGATTTGGCATCACTATTTATTCGGTGAAAAATGTCATATTTATACTGATCATAAGAGTTTAAAGTATTTGATAACTGAGAAAGATTTGAACTTGCGACAGAGAAGGTGGTTAGAGTTGTTGAAAGATTACGAACTTGTGATAAATTACCACTCGGGTAAAGCTAATGTTGTAGCTGATGCCTTGAGTCGAAAATCGTTATATGCTTTGCGAGCTTTGAGTAATCAGATAGACCTGTGTGATGCTAATGTAGTGGTAGCTGAATTGAAAGTTAAGCCGATGTTTGTACAGCAGATTTGTGATGTTCAAAAAAATGATGTTGAAATGATGGCTAAACCAATTCTGTGTGAATCAAATGCTGAATCAGAATTTCGAGTAGATAGTGATAATTGTTTGAGATTTAGAGACTGGATTTGTGTTTCGAGAAATTCAGGGTTTATTTCGATGATTTTGACCGAAGTTCACAATAGTCATTTGACTGTACATCCGGGGAGTACAAAGATGTATAATGATCTGAAACAGTTCTATTGGTGGCATGGCATGAAAAGAGACATTTCTGACTTTGTGTCGAAATGCTTAGTTTGTCAGCAAGTCATAGCTGAACATCAAGTTTCGTCTGGATTGTTACAACCGATTATGATTTCTGAGTGGAAGTGGGAAAGAATCACGAAGGACTTTGTGTCGGGTTTGCCCTTATCTCCGAGTAAAAAAGATGCAATCTGGGTGATAGTGGACAGATTAACGAAATCAGCTCATTTCATTCTGGTGAGAATCGACTATTCTTTAGATAAGTTAGCTGAATTGTATATTGATGAAATTGTGAGATTGCACGGAGTACCATTATCTATAGTGTCTGACAGAGATCCGAGATTTACTTCGCAATTTTGGAAGAAATTGCAAGATGCTTTAGGCACGAAATTACATTTCAGTACTGCTTTTCATTCGCAAACAGATGGTCAATCCGAGAGAATCATTCAAATTCTATAAGACATGCTAAGATGTTGCATACTTGACTTTGAAAGTACGTGGGAAAAGCATTTATCATTGATTGAGTTTGCATATAACAACAGTTTCCAATCTAGTATTAAAATAGCACCATATGAGGCTCTTTACGATCGAAAGCGTCGAACTCCATTGTATTGGACCGAACTGAGTGAGAATAAGATTCACGGGGTTGATCTTATAAAAAAGACTGAGCAGAAAGTGAAAATAATTCGTGACAGTTTGAAAGCGGCCTCTAATCGTCAGAAATCTTATGCAGATTTGAAATGAAAGGATATTGAATTCAGAATTGGTGATAAAGTGTTTCTGAAAGTGTCTCCGTGGAAGAAAATACTTCGATTTGGCCGGAAAGGCAAGCTGAGTTCGAGGTTCATCGGACCGTATGAGATTATTAAACGAGTTGGGCCAGTTGCTTATAGATTGAGATTGCCATCTGAGATAGAAAAGATTTATAACGTGTTTCATGTATCAATGCTTCGACGATACAGATCAGATCCGTCTCATGTGATTGTCCCTACTGAAGTTGAGATTCAGTCAGACTTGTCGTATACTGAAGAACCAATCTGAATTTTGGCACGAGAGACTAAAGAATTGAGAAACAAAAGAATTGCCTTAGTGAAAGTTTCATGGCACAAGCACAAGTTGAAGAGGCTACGTGGAAGTCTGAGAACATTATGAGAGAGCAATATCCACACCTATTCACTAGTAAGATTTTCGGGGATGAAAATCCCTGGGGGAGAGTTGTAACATCCCGATTTAGATCCTATTTGGAACAGTGGTTCGAGACCACAAATCCGAGGTCGTGAAAATATTTTAATATTATTTTTTGTGTGAATAGTATGTGATATAGCCTGTGTGAAAATTCTGCGTGAAAATTTTATCGATTGTGTGCCGATTTATGAAAAAAAGACTTAATCGCATAAGTGAAAAATGTTGTGTGCTGATTTATGAGTACTTATATGTTGTGGCTTTAAAAAGATGAAGGTTTTATACATAAAATTAGCCATTACTTTAGATAGTGGACGGTATTAGTCCATATTAACCTTTTAAAATGTGTTTTATAAGTTTATATTATAAGGTTAAAATGGGAATTTGTTTATTAAAGTATTATAATATGATAAAACATATGAAAATGGACATTTTTTTTTTCATGCATTCTTCCACCGAAATTCAAAGGAAAAGAAAGGTTAAAAGCTCTCATACATTCGGCTACTATCAAACCAAAATTAAGGTATGTTTTGAGTCAGTTTTCGATAATTTCTACGTTTTTGTAACCATTGCTTCGTGCTATAGCTAACCCATGTTGTAATTTTTTTAATTGATGATGTTTTTGTGATGAGTCAATGATAAACATATGAGCTATGTGCTAGGTGATAGTAAAATATGAGAACTTGGTGTTGGATTAACATGTGTTGTTTTTGAATTTTTGGTGAATTTAGCTAATTAGGGCTAAATTGTGAAAATAGCAAATTGAAGGGTTAAAATGTGAAAAAAAAAATGAAATGTGTGGGCTTGTATAAGCATGGTGAGAATTTGGCTAAGCTTGTACTATGAGAAATTATGTGAATTTGGTGATTTTGTGAAATAGGGACTAAAGTGTCGAAATGTAAAAATGTGAAGGTTATTTTGTAAAATAGCCTAAATGTGTGTGTATGGACTAAATTGAATGAAATGGTGATTGAATGGATTGAATTTGAATGTGTATAGACCAAGAAAGGAGAGGTTCGGATCGAGATCGAAGCAAAGAGAAAGTGCTCGATTAATCGACCGTTTCGATATTTTGACATCCGAGGTAAGTTTGGATATAATACATGTTATTAAGATATGTTTTAGTATTATGTAAATGTATATGAAATTGAGATGCTATATGCAAGGTTTAGTTAAGGGCACTAAGTGTGCGATATTAAAATCGAAACAGAAATGAATAGCACTGTGTGTGCGATGCTATGAAAGCTTCGGCTTATAGAATTGGCACTGTGTGTGTGTTACCGAGATAAGTTGGTTGAAAGATCAGGTACTAAGTGTGCGATGACTAATATGTACCGACCGTGTATTAAGCACTGAGTGTGCGATTAAGTTGAATGAATATCAAAGGATGATCAACAAGTAATATCAAGCATTGAGTAGCTTGGAAAAATTGAAAACTATGTGTTAGCTAAGGTATGTCTTGAACCTTTGTAGTTGATGAATTTATAGATAAAGTTATAGATGGATGAATGAGTATCTTGGCTAAGGATGATATAGTATGGATAAGAGAGAAATGATCTATGTGATGTTCATTGATTATATTGGTTTGGTTTATTGTCACGATTATATTGTATATCGAACTTACTAAGCTTTGTAAAGCTTACAGTGTGATTTGTTTTTCTGCTTTGCAGTGTCAGTAAGGTTAGCTCGGATCTGGGATCGTCAGCATCTCAATCACACTATCGGCAATCTATTTTGGGGTATTTTGGAAAGATGTACATAGTTAAAATATGGCATGTATAGGCTAGTTATTGAAATCATGTTTGTGATATGTGAGTAGCATAAAATGTGGCTACATATGTGTCAACTTTAGCATGAATGACTTTGGTATATTTATATATGATGCATCCTTTGGTATGGATTGTGAGATGAGAAATTGACTTATGAATGGAAGTTGTTGTAATGGTAAAATGTTAGTAAGATTTAGTGAAATAGAGAATGAATGATGTTTAGTATATGAATGTGTTCAATGTTGTATATGTTAGCTTATAAGTTGATATGTTTTAAAATGAGATTGTATGAGTTGATAGATTGATTTTATGATAGGAAATGGTTGCCAAATTGTGGGTATAAACATGATTGAATGTGTTTGTAGTGATTGACCATAAGTGGGTGGCATTTTGGGTCTTGCAAATGACCTATAATGTCACACGGACATGGCACACGGGCGTGCCTAGTGACCGTGGGGCTATGTCAGTATATGGCCTAAGAGCACATGGCCTTAGCACGGGCGTGTATCCCCTGAAAACTAGAAAAGTTCTAAATTCTGATAAGTTTCTGTATGCATTTCGGTTTAATTCCAACCCATCTTTAGCATGTGTTTAAGTTCTGATAGGCTTTAATAAGGGACTAATTGTCCATGTTTGATGCATTATGATGATGATTGACTTTGTGTCGTATTTTGGCTGTGAAATGATTCAATTGTCCAGTAATGCCTCTTACCTATTCCGGCGACGGTTTCAGGTTAGGGGTGTTACAGTATCTCAGTAAAGATGCTTGGAATGTTGTACCGACAGAGGAAGAAATGTGTATTAAATTTGAAGAAGGGCTTAATGATGAAATCAGAATGATGATTGGAGGCACAGAGATTCGAGAATTTGTGGTTCTGGCTGATCGAGCTTAAAAGATGGAAGAAGGGTATAACAAAAAGATACAAAGAGAAAAAAAAGGTAAAGAAGTATACAAAAGAAGTTTCTCTAGACCAACTTCGACTTTTCCGGCTAAAAAGTTCAGAGATGATTTTAGTCGATCTGTTACAATTCCGGAACAATCGACTAAAAGTAAAACAACTCAAAGAGATGTCAGAGTAACTAATAAACCTGCAGCTAGTGCTAGTAGTGTGCAAAATATTCCGAGACCTAGATGGAAAAATTGTGGTAGATTTCATATTGGTGAATGTTGGGGAAGAACCGAAGCTTGTTATAGATATGGTGGAACTGATCATTTTATTCGGGACTGTCCTCAATCATTAAAAGAGAATAAAGAACAAAGCGAGAATCAAGAAAATACTCCTTAGAAAATTAGATGTTCGGGTCAAAGTAGTGTTGCTGGGACTGGTCGTTCGGGAATGAGAGATACTGCAGCTTGATCAGAAACAAGGGCACCTGCACGTACCTATGCTATCCGGGCAAGGGAAGAAGCTTCTGCTCCAGATGTGATAGCTGGTATTTTCTATCTTTTTGATGATTCTGTGTATACTTTAATTGATCCTGGATCTACACATTCATATATTTGCACTGTATTAGTGTCAGAAAAGAAAATGACTGTTGAATCCATTGATCTTGATATGCAAGTGACTAATCCGTTAGGACAAAGTGTGTTAGTTAATTTAATATGTCGGAATTGTCCACTGAAAATACAAGGCTGTGAATTCTCTGCTGATTTAATGTTGTTACCTTTTCGAGAATTTAAAGTTATTCTTGGAATGGATTGGTTGATTAAACACGATGCTATAGTGAATTGTAGAGAAAAACGGGTTGATGTAAAATGTCAGACAGGGGAAATTATTTCAGCTGAGTTTGGAGATAAAAAGAATGATGTCAGAACTATTTCAGCCTTTACAGCTCGGAAATTGATTCGGAAGAGTAATGAAGCATTTTTAGCTTATATTGTTGATACTCGAAGTTCTGAATTGAAGATGGAACAATTGCCAGTTGTTAATGAATTTACTAATGTGTTTCCTAAGGAATTACCTGGTTTACCCCCCAGATCGTGAGGTTGAATTCATAATTGATGTAATTCCGGGTACAGCTTCGATATCAATAACACCGTATAGAATGGCACCAGCTGAGTTAAAAGAGTTGAAGACACAATTGCAAGAGTTATTGGATAAAGGGTTCATCAGACCGAGTACATCACCTTGGGGCGCACCTATCCTATTTGTGAAAAAGAAAGATGGCCCGCTGCAATTGTGTATTGATTACAGACAATTGAACAAGGTAACAATTAAAAATAAATATCCATTACCTTGTATCGATGATTTTTTTGATCAACTGAAAGGTGCTGCAGTGTTCTCAAAGATAGACCCTAGATCTGGGTATTATCAATTGAAGGTTAATGAGTGTGATGTAACAGACCGAATTTGACCCTAATCGAAACGGTGGTTTCAGGACCACGAATCCGAGTCCGAGAAATATTTTAATATTATAATTTGAGTCTATAATATGTGAATTGATGTGTGTGAAAATTTCGTATGAAAATTTTATCGTTTAAGTGTTTAATTTGATAAAAAGGACTTAATCGTGTAAAGCGTAAAAGTAGCATACTAAAGTGAAAGGTGTTAATTTGAGCATGGCTTTTTAATATGAGGTATGAAAAGGGTAAATAACCCATTTTAAGAGTTAGTGGACGGCCATGGACAAGCTTGTCCTTAAATTATATTGTTTAGTTATTTTAACTTTAAGGTTATTTAGGTAATTTAATAATAATGTAATATATGTTAAATAAAACAAAAGAAAATGGCCATTATCATCTTTTTGCTTGTTGGCCGAATGTTGAAAAAGAAAAGGAGAGTTTATGTTCTTTGATTTTCGGCATTTGAAGGCTTGATTTCAAGGTTAGTTTGAATTCGGTTTTGTTAATTTTTATGTTTTGAGATCGTTGCTTCAAACCGTAGTGACCCATGTTGAAATTTTTGAATCTAAGCATGCTAGATGTTCGGCTATTGATAGGTTTATATGGTTTTTGATGTTTGATGAATTTAGATAAAAGATAGGTTAAAAATTAGTATATTATATATTGGAAGTTTTGGTGAATTTCTGTTTTTAGGGCCAATTTGTAAAAAAAATGAAATTTTAGAGGGGCTTAATTGTAAAATAAATGAAAGAAATGGACTTGTATAGTCCCTATACATATTCGGCCCTTAAGGAGTATGGAGAAATTTGGTGTATTTTGTGTTTTATGCAAATAGGACTAAAATGTAAAAATTTGAAATAGTAGGGGTAAAATGGTAATTTGCTTATTTATGGGCTTAGGGACTAAATTGAGATGAAATGTACTTGAATGAGCTAAATTTTAATGTATTTTAGATCAAGAGCAAAGAAAAACGGAATTAGATCGGGGAAAGACAAAGGTTCTCGAATAGGTTGATTCAAGACGGACTATCGACAACCGAGGTAAGTCCTTAAATTTGAAATATATTAAAGAATTATTTATGAACATATTAAATGATAATGTTTGATAAATTTTAGTACATATTTATGTCATAGCTAAATATATATAAGTATATTAGATTGATTGCATAATTTGATAATATGATATGAATAAGTGTCTCGATGCGAATTGTGGGATTGTACGATGACGTAATGATTTTATTTGTTTAATGTGAATAAGCTTAGTTGAATTGGATACGTAATATAGTTATGAAATGTGTGTGGAATGATTGATCACATTGATGCGTTTCGGGCTTTAAGCCTAGCAGGCCTAGTGCCGGTGATTTATTTCAGGCTTTAAGCCTAGCAGGCCTAGTGCCAGTGAATTATTACGGGCTCTGAGCCTAGCAGGCCTTGTGCCGGTGTTACCTATCGGGCTTTGACGCCTAGCAGGCTTCGTGCTGGTGTTACTTATCGGGCTTTGACGCCTAGCAGGCTTGATGCCGGTGATGTGTTTGACAAGGGAGAAACCGAATTTTGTTCAAGGCAAACCATAGCTAATGTATCTAGTTAACGGCTCAGGTAAGCATGTAAGATATGTTATGTTTAATGTTACTTGAGTCGAGTTAATACTATGAGAACAGTGTTATGTACATTCGAGGTTAAGATTGATGTGCATGAGTATTATATGATTGAATTTGAGCTTGAATGTACTATTATGGAGATTCGGTTTTTAAATAGAAATGCTAAGAGTAAAAGAAATTTAGTACGATAACATGGTTGATATGAATGATGTACTTATACGATTTGGAACATGTGATTCTTGTAATATACTTATTTGTGCTTCGAAGAGATACAGGTTTATGGAAATGAAGTACAATTACTTAGGTTAACGAACTATTAGAATTCGGCCTTGTATAAATCAATATACTTAAACGTTTATGTGCAATGTCATAAGTTGAATGGAATTTAAATGTTTAAGTGTTTAAATGTTATATTATCATGAGCTTAGGACTTACTAAGCTAGAAAGCTTATTTGGGTGAAATGTTCTCCTCTGTTTTATAGATTAGGTTCTGGCTACAAGCTTATCGGGATCGTCAAGAAAGTCGTCTACACTATCAATCTAATTTGGTACTCTTTCATTTTGGTTTTCGGATAGAGGCATGTATAGGAAAGACTTTGACTTTGTTTAGATGAAACTTTTTGTTCATGTATATAATAGCCATGCGAATATGGCTAAATTTTTGGTTAAGTATGTTTTTCATGCTTTTGATATAATTGTCGGTTTATATCGTTAATGCTTATGCAAATTCAATCAAGGTTTAAATCGAATATGGTAAGGACATATATGTTTGTGAAATGAACATTTGAATTAGGTAATGTGGTATGATTTTGTATACTCGATTATATTGAACCATAGTTGTGTTTTGTTCATAGGTTAATGATGTTAGGATTTCATGTGAGTGTTAGAGGTATAAGTTAAATTTATATAAATTATTATGATGCATGGATATTATGAAATGTATGTGGGTATATTCGGTTATAATCTAGGTACATATCGTATACATATATATATATATGGATAGATATATATATATAGGTTAGTCATGACATATAAGCATGATGTGTTTAGTTATGTAATATCAATTATTAAATATACATGTTTTGCTTAAATGTGAATTGAAGAAATAAATATCATGAGTTATGTATTCGGCAACACATGGAATTAAGTAGAAAGTATACTTGGTTTTGGATTTCATTTGTACATGGCTAATAAACATCATATGCTTAGTTCGAATACATCGTTATAATAATAAGCTTATGATTTATGTATGTATTTTTTTTTAATGCAAATTGTGTGACTTTAAGACATGTATATTGACTTGATAAAATGATTTATAATTGAAATGAATTCGATTGAACTGTGAGACATGATTTGCATATCAAGTGTGACTAATCATTTAAGACTAATATTAAATTAGTAAAATCTTATATATATGCATTTATGGATAAGTTCTATGTGATTATGTGAATGTATGAAAGCTGTATTTTCTTTGTAAATGCCTCGTAACCCTAATTCGGCAACGAATATGGGTTAGGGGTGTTACATTTGATGTGTCAAAGACTACTTTTCGAACTCGGTATGGTCACTACGAATTTCTGGTAATGCCTTTTGGTTTAAAAAATGCATCTGCTGCATTTATGGATTTAATGAATCGGATTTTTTAGCCTTATTTGGATAGATTTGTGGTGGTATTTATTGATGACATATTAGTCTATTCAAAGAAAGAATCCGAACATGCACAGCACTTGAGAATTGTATTACAGACTTTGAGAGAAAAGCAGTTATATGCAAAATTTAGTAAATGTGAGTTTTGGCTTCATGTGGTTGGATTTCTGTGTCATATTATATCAGCTGAAGGAATTCGTGTGGATCCATGTAAAGTTTCCGCAGTGGTGAATTGGAAAACACTGAAGAATGTAACTGAAGTGCAAAGTTTTCTGGGACTAGCAGGGTATTATCGTCGTTTTGTAAAGAATTTTTCCATGATTGCTTCACCAATGACTCATTTATTACAAAAGAATGTTGAGTTTGTGTGGCTTGATGAATGTCAGCAGAGCTTTGACCAATTAAAGAAAATGCTGTGTAACACCCCAAACCCGGCCCAAACACCACGACCGGATCTGGTATGTCACTAAGAAAATTTTGGAAAAAAAAACATGTCGTATTTTCAGAAAATATTTTTCTAAAGTTTATCTTCTTATTCGAAAGAAATTTAATAGTTGATAGTTTAAATAAAATATGCCTTTATAAATTAAAAACCCAAATTTAAATACATGCATTAGTTCAATAAAAATTTAAATAACTAAAAATATTTAAAGCCCAAAATAAAACAAAACATAAACTAGTGGCCCATGGCCTTATTACAACGAGATTTAAAATCCATTAATTAAAAATATAAAGTATTAACTTGAGTCTTTTTGCTGGATTCAGATGTTCTTTTGCATGGCCACCTTGCGTTCCTCTCCAGCCCGGTCCGAAGCACTAGGTATCACCTGAAAAGTTAATTAATAGGGTGAGTCGTGAGACTCAGTGTGCAACCTTCATGCACCACTAGATTTTGGCCTTAGGCCCATAAAACAGATTAATAATTTCATTTATAAAAAAAATAACAAATAATATGCAAGGCCCAACCCGTTTGCCTAGGATTCCATCCGCTACACGCCCCCGTACCAGCCATTCACACCATTGGAGATTTCTACAATCGACCCACACCGCTACACGCCAAGATGGCAGTCATGCTGCTCATCACATATTATGGCCGAAGCCCTTATAACAGATCACGGCATTAGCCGCTACAACATATAACAGATCACGGTATAAACCGCTACACATATAACGTATAACTTCCTCCTTTCATCAAACCAACCCATGCAATCATAAAATCAATATACTTTTATCATATAAAGTCAAAACATTCACTGACCTGGTGATTTGCTTCACCCTTTTCGGGTTTCAAACATTAAACCGAGATATCGGCATTTATCACAAAATATAAACTTATGAACATACATTAATAATCAGATCTAGATGGTGGGGAAGTATTACACACCTGATATCGCGAAATCCAATATTCTTAGTCGATGTCCTTGCTATCCGGATCTATTATCCTCAATGTAAAGCCTTGCTCAAAAGCGGAACAATTGCAAAAATAGGCCTCTCCTATATTCGGCCATGGTTAGTATTCTACCCGATTTTATATATATAAATAAACAAATCCTCTTACCTTGAAATCCCGAAGGTAACACGATTCTATAACTTAGAGATCTATGCGATTGGCCTCCTTCTTCAAATCCCGGAATGCCGAAAAGAAGAGTGAAATAAAAGATTAGTTTCTAATAGCCATTTGGCTAAGGACTTTTGAAAAGCTGAAAGAACATTGATATCCCGAAATCAATACTTACCTATTGTTTCCTTCAAGATTCGGCACAAGCAAACTCCTTTGAAGAGAATTCGGCAACTTCAGAAAGTGAGATCTAAGAATTTCGGCTTTTAGAAGATGTACGAATTGAAGAGATGGCTAAGAGAGATTCGGCCAATGAATATTAAGGAGAAGAATAGAATAATAGAGATGTGATTTGGCTTTTTAGGGATTAAAAGAAGAATAACAATAGAGGTTAAAAGATTAAAGCCAACCAGGAAATTTTAGAGAGGAAGAAAGGGTGAAGAAGATGGTGGTTTTCGGCTTTTGAGAGGAAGAAGATGAGAAAAGAAAATAAAGGAGAGGCTTCAAAATTTTGGCACACCCTCTTTTATAGAAAAGCGATTCCTCCCCTTTAGAGATTGATTTTTACCAATCTTTGCCATACATGATAGCTCCTATCCCTTTTCCCTTATCTTAATCTGTTATCTCCTCAAAAATAGCCTTTATCTGCTTATTATCCTTAAAGACTAAATCCCTAAATAATAGCCTTTATCTGCTTATTATCCACATGAAATAAATATAATAAAATTCCCAAAAAAATAACCTTGTGCCGTCCCTCCTTACTCAATTAAGTGCCAAAATCTAGCCCTATAACTTGGGCTTCAAGCAACCAAAAATTTGGGCCTTCCTCACGCACTAGTGACGCCACTTATAGCTCACCTTACTGTGCCCCTAGTTGCTGGGCCACGAGCCCAATATGTCAATTAAACTACTACAACTTCAATTTAAGCCCTTAGATTGTCTAAACAAAATATTTAAAACAAGGCCTCAGCCCAATTTGAGCCCCAATTGTACCTCAAATTCTCAAATTAATATTTTAAGCATTCAAACACATAAAATGCAAAGACCCAATTATTCAGGATGTTAGAGTTCTACCCCCTTAAAGAAATTTCGTCCTCAAAATTTCCAACTAACTAGTAATCGTACTACCTAAGTCTCACCCCTATGCTTTCGCTGCGCACTCTAATTTCTAAAGCCAAAAATAAACACTTAGTATACTATGGTAGGGTACGCACCATTGTTCGCATCTGGGGCATCTTTTTCCCCTTGGCGATGTGCTGCATAGACCAACGCTGGCTGCCTTGCCTCAGGATAACCTGCACCCCTACCTAGTGCTCCACGATCGCGTTCATTACCATTATCGCCCCTGGCTTGTCCGCGGCCTTTTGGTGGTTGTTGATCACCTCTCCCAGCCTGATCAGAACCTCGTCCCGTAGGCTGTACCCGATCCATCTGAGGATAGTCCTTAATCAGATGTCCTGTGGATCCACACCTAAAGCATCCACCAGTTTTCATTCTGCACTCCTCATAATGCGTCCTCCCACATGTAGGACATGTTCGATTCTGACCCGTCAGAGCACGAGCTGGCCTGTCAGTCCTAGGCCTTTTTTGATAATTCCCAGATGCTCCTGACTGCTCAAAACTTCTCTTACTCTTACTCCTATCCTTATCCCTTTCTTGTCTCTCAACCCATTTCACTTCCTCAGCTATTTTAACCTTATCTACCAGAACAGCAAAAACTCTCTCTCGTTGCAGTGCTATCAGAACCCTTAACTCATTTCGCAGCCCATCTTCGAACCGTACACAACGTTCATACTCTGTTGCTACCATTCCCCGAGCATAGCGGCTCAAGCGCAGAAACTCTGCCTCATACTCAGCCACAGCCTTACTTCCCTGCACCAAGTTCAGGAATGCCTTCCTCTATGCATCCACGTAGCTGGCCCCAACATACTTCCCTTGAAATGATTCCTTAAAGAAATCCCAGTCAATACAGTCTACGGCAGTACCCTCTTTCACCATGAGCCACCACTGATAGGCTTCGTCTCGAAGAAGAGACACGACCCCTTTCAACTTTTCATCTACCGTGAAGTCTAAGTCATCCATTATGCGCTCAGTCGCTTCCATCCAATACTCAGCTGTGTTAGGGGCTACACCAGAAACTCCCCTAAACACTTCTGCCCCATTGGCCTTAAGCCGCACCGGTACAGATTTCCGGGCTCCTGTGCCTATGCCTACTCCAGCAACCCTCTCTAAAACCCTCAACATCGCCTGAGATATAGCATCATCTTCGAGCGCCTCATCCCGAAATTCTCCTTCTACAGCCGGCAGTTTCGGCATCTCATTTCCCGACCCGTGGCCAAACCCTACTGGCTCTGACGCGGTCATTCTACCCCTAACGCGTCCACGCGGCAGACGTCCTCGACCCCTTGAACTCATTCCTTCGATTGGCGTTTGTCTGAATAAGAAATTTATGGATTATTACTTTTCTTTCACTAGTTAACCACTAACAGTCTTATGAATAATAGTTTTAAGAGTGGTTCTTTCGAATTCGCATTCACAATACAGTCTCAAGTTTGTAACCTTTAACTAAAATAAAATACATACATCATACAAAAATCATCCAAGCACTTACATCCTTGCTCAAAAGAGGAACAATTGTGAAAATAGGCCTCTCCTATATTCGGCCATGGTTAGTGTTCTACCCGATTTTATATAAATAAATAAACAAATCCTCTTACCTTGAAATCCCGAAGGTAACACGATTCTATAACTTAGAGATCTATGCGATTGGCCTCCTTCTTCAAATCCCGGAATGCCGAAAAGAAGAGTGAAATAAAAGATTAGTTTCTAATAGCCATTCGGCTAAGGACTTTTGAAAAGCTGAAAGAACATTGATATCCCAAAATCAATACTTACCTATTGTTTCCTTCAAGATTCGGCACAAGCAAACTCTTTTGAAGAGAATTCGGCAACTTCAGAAAGTGAGATCTAAGAATTCCGGCTTTTAGAAGATGTACGAATTGAAGAGATGGCTAAGAGAGATTCGGCCAATGAATATTAAGGAGAAGAATAGAATAATAGAGATGTGATTTCGGCTTTTAGGGATTAAAAGAAGAATAACAATAGAGGTTAAAAGATTCGGCCAACCAGGAAATTTTAGAGAGGAAGAAAGGGTGAAGAAGATGGTGGTTTTCGGCTTTTGAGAGGAAGAAGATGAGAAAAGAAAATAAAGGAGAGGCTTCAAAATTTTGGCACACCCCCTCTTTATATAGAAAACTGATTCCTCCCTTTAGCAGAGATTGATTTTCGGCCAACACTGCCACACATGATAGCTCCTATCCCTTTTCTCTTATCTTAATCTATTATCTCCTCAAAAATAGCCTTTATCTGCTTATTATCCTTAAAGACTAAATCCCTAAATCATAGCCTTTATCTGCTTATTATCCACATGAAATAAATATAATAAAATTCCCAAAAAAATAGCCTTGTGCCGTCCCCCCTTACTCAATTAAGTGCCAAAATCTAGCCCTATAACTTGGGCTTCAAGCAACCAAAAATTTGGGCCTTCCTCATGCACTAGTGACGCCACTTATAGCTCACCTTATTGTGCCCCTAGTTGCTGGGCCACGAGCCCAATATGTCAATTAAACTACTACAACTTCAATTTAAGCCCTTAGAGTGTCTAAACAAAATATTTAAAACAAGGCCTCAGCCCAATTTGAGCCCCAATTGTACCTCAAATTCTCAAATTAATATTTTAAGCATTCAAACACATAAAACGCACAAACCCAATTATTCCGGATGTTACATGTTGACAGAAGCTCCAGTTTTAACTCAACCAGAATCAGGTATACCGTATGTTGTGTACAGTGATGCATTTTTAAATGGGTTGGGTTGCGTATGCTTCACAGCAATTAAAACCACATGAAAAGAATTACCCTACACATGATCTTGAATTAGTTGCAATTGTTTTTGCTTTAAAAATTTGGAGACACTATTTATATGGTGAAAAGTGTTATATTTATACGAATCACAAAAGTTTGAAATACTTAATGACTCAAAAGGAACTGAACTTAAGACAAAGAAGGTGGTTGGAGTTGCTGAAAGATTATGATTTAGTTATTGACTATCATCCAGGGAAAGCTAATATAGTTGCTGATGCACTTAGTTGAAAGTCATCATTGTTTGCACTTCGGTCAATGAATGCTTATTTGGCTCTTAATAAAGAAGGTGCTGTATTAGTAGAATTGAAAGTGAAGCCCATGTTTCTTCAACAAATTCAGAAACTGCAGGATGAAGACCCGAAATTGGTATTTAAACGACAAATGGTTCGAGATAATTTAGATTCAGAGTTCAGCATCGATGATGAAGGTATGTTGCGCTATCGTAACAGGATCTGTGTTCCAAATAATTCTGATTTAAAGAATAATATTCTCTCTGAAGCACATAATAGTATGTATTCTATTCATCCGGGTAGTACAAAAATGTATGGTGATTTGAAAAAGATATATTGGTGGCCTGGTATGAAAAGAGAACTTTCAGAATTTATTACAAAATTTCTGATTTTTCAACAAGTTAAAGCAGAGCATCAAGTGCCAACGGGTTTATTACAACCCATTATGATTCCTGAATGAAAGTGAGAGCATGTTACAATGGATTTTGTATCGAGATTGCTATGACTCCAAGAAAGAAAGATTCGATATGGGTGATTGTTGATAGATTGATAAAGTCAGCACACTTTATTCCAGTCAGAACAGATTTTTCACTTAAGAAGTTAGCAGAATTGTATGTGTCAGAGATTGTGAGATTACATGGAGTTCCAGTATCTATCATTTCAAACCTGGATCCGAGGTTTACTTCGAGATTTTGGAATAAACTGGAAGAAGCTTTAGGTACTAGATTGAATTTTAGTACAGCATTTCATCCTCAAACAGATGGACAGTCAGAGCGAGTGATTCAAATTCTAGAAGATATGTTAAGATGTTGTATACTCGAGTTTGGTGACAGTTGGGAAAGGTATTTACCTTTGGCTGAGTTTGCTTACAACAATAGCTATCAGTCTGGTATAAAAATGGCACCATTTGAGGCTCTTTATGGTAGGAAATGCAAGACTCCATTGTGTTGGTCTGAATTGAGTGAATCAAAAATAGTTGGGGTTGATTGGATTCGGGAAACTGAAGAGAAAGTCTGGATTATTCGAGATAGTCTAAAAGCTGCTTCAGACCGTCAGAAGTCATATGCAGATTTGAAATGAAGAGACATAGAATATGCAGTGGGTGATCGAGTATTTTTAAAAGTTTCACCATAGAAGAAGGTGTTACGGTTTGGCAGAAAAGGAAAATTGAGTCCGAGATTTATAGGGCCATATGAAATTGTGGAAAGGATTGGTCCTGTAGCTTATCGGTTGGCTTTACCTCCGGAACTTGAGAAGATTCACAATGTGTTTCATGTGTCTATGCTAAGACGGTATAGGTCTGATCCTTCACACGTAATTCCTCATACTGAAATTGAGCTTCAACCAGATATGACTTATTTAGAACAACCAATGAAGATTTTGGCTCGTGAAGTTAAAGAATTACGGAACAAAAAAGTACCATTGGTTAAAGTATTATGGCATCAACATGGTATGGAGGAGGCAACCTGGGAAACAGAGGAGTCAATGAGATCACAGTATCCAAATCTATTTTTAACAAATTTCGAGGACGAAATTTTTAAAGGGGGAGAATTGTAACGGCATAATTTTTAGTGGTGCCAGAATCGGTGATTTGAGATCACTAAATCCGACAAGTAAGATTGAATAAGATAGTAATTTACTATTTATGAGTCAAGTAAGAATTTAGAAGAATTTGTGAATTGGTGAATTTGGTGAATTAAAAGAATTTATTATGTCAATAGGTCAAAAAACGAAGTATCGAGACCTCGAATTTGAAAAACGAGCCATAAATATTTTTAGAAATATTTATGGAGTGTCATTAAGTTAGTATTAAAGTTTGGTTGAGAAATTTAAACATTTGGGTAGTCAATTAAATAAAAAGGACTAAATTGTAACAAATGCAAAATTTGCTAGAAGGACTAAATAGCTCAAGTGTTAAAATAAAGAGGATTTAAAGGGCAATTAAGCCTAAAAGTGAATAGGTTGGACAGCAAGGGCAAGAAAATCATCAGAGAAATAAGGGAAATAAGGGCAAAATTGAAAATTTTACAATTTTAACATATAAAATAAGGACACAATTGAAAAATCTAGAGATCTCTTCATATTTTCTCAGCCAAAAGGCCATAAGAGGTCTGGAGAAATTTTTTTTTCATATTTTTACATCATGTGAGTTTAATTCTTGCTTTTTCTTGATAATTTATATGTTTTTATGACTTTTACAACTAGGTCCACTTATAGAATTAATTAGTTTTTGATTGGGTGGGTGAAATTAGAAGTTACCCTGGCTGAGTAAGGCAAGTTTATGATGAATTATTATGAAATTTAAATTCTAATTTCATATTAAGGTGGTTTTATTAGGTGATTTTGATAGAAAATGGTATTTATGACCTAATTGAGAAAAAGTTGTGAATTAGAGGTTGTTGTTGAAATTCAGAATATCAAAGGTTGTGAAATATTTTATAATGATAAAATAAAGTGTTAATTGAGAAAAATTAGTTCAATTGATGGGTGAATTGAGTAGGGACTAAATTGTAAAAACTATAAATTTTGGGGTAAAAGAGCAATTTCAAAAATTGAAGAGCATAAATTATGAAGTAAAATAGAAATGAAATAAATGCTAATGAGTGAAATTATTTTTCATTATAGATCAAGAATCCAAAGAAGAACAAGGAAAAGAAAAAGTTGCGAAATAGTCCCTAAATTTCAATATCTTCTACAAATCAGCTAGGTAAGTTCATATGGTTGAATTTACATGTTTATTTGTGAATGACTGAACAATATAATGTGTTATTAAATATGAATTTGCTGTGGGATTGCGAAAATTTTGATAAAATAAAAGAATAAAGGTGGTAATTCAAATTAGGAAAAACGCTTGAGATTGAGTACGTCAGTATCGTGACATGTGATGAATTGTGGGAAAGACAATGGTTGATCCATGGGAAAGTGTGAAACGTAGGTATGGTATCATCATCTTCGAGTTGTGAAATGTAGGTATGGTATCATCCATATTTTGAGTTGTGAAACGAGGTATGGTATTAACCATCTTGAGTTAAAAGTAGGTATGGCCTTTCCCATACCGAGTTGTGAAATGTAGGTATGGTGTTTCAATAAGGAAAACCATACTGAGTTGTGTAACGTGGCACTGAGCAACAGCATACTCAAATTCATAAGACGTTTCCTAATTTGATAATAAGTAATACAAGAGGTGTGAACCTATTGAAAGAGATTGAGTAGTTGTTAATGTTGAGCTCAACTATGTGAAGTATCATAACAGTGGTTGTGAATGGTAGGAAACTATAGTAAATGATTTGTTATTGTTTGAAAATATTATGTTTGGTAAGCATTACTTTTAAACCTATGAACTTACTAAGCTTCAATAAGCATACTTGTATGTGTTTGATATTTTTATGTAGATTGAATTAAAGGGAAGTTGGTAGATCGGATCATCACAACAAAGCTCACTATCCAGATCAGTTCTGGTAG
This sequence comes from Gossypium bickii, assembly GCA_025503065.1. Classification (NCBI taxonomy): domain Eukaryota; kingdom Viridiplantae; phylum Streptophyta; class Magnoliopsida; order Malvales; family Malvaceae; genus Gossypium; species Gossypium bickii. The sequence continues at coordinate 91,961,580 of CP106711.1, forward strand.
CTTTTGTTTTATGTTTAAAGATTTATATGGCATGTATAGAGTTTAAATGAAATGGAGTAAAGATGTTATAAACTAGTTAACAATATTTTGCAATGAAACTTGCTTTTTAAATAATAGTGAGGACGTGATTTTGAAAAATCACCAAAAATAGGAGAAATGGAATTAGAAAGTGAATAAGATATAGAATTAAAGCTTATTGTGTCTATTTTTATGTTAAAGAAATAGGGTAGCCAAAGGAATTTTATATTCTGTGATATTTGAATTTAGTGAGACAGGGTCAAGATGGTATTTGAAGTCCCCTATTTTGACTTTAGAAAATCATTAAAAATTGTACAAAAAGCATTATGAGTTATAATTTATATTTCTAGATTCCTTGTTGATTCTATTTTCAATATAAATAAGTGGGAACAACATATAAAAACTGTACAATGAGATATTTGAATTTAGGTTAAGAGAGGTCAAAACCATTGGTCAGTGAAACAGGGGAAACTTCAATGAATAAACTGTACTAATTGGCCATACCAAAAATTCTAAAAAAATTATCGTAAGAATATATATGAGTCTAGTTTCAAGAAAAATTTACATATCTAAATTTCTAATTTCGTAACTCAAGTTATAGTCAATCTAGTCAACATGATGCAGATGGACAGTTTCAATTTTTATGCCCCAAATTAGTAGTTAAGTCTAGTAATGCCTCGTGCTCGACTCCGGCAATGGTCTCGGGTAAGGGGTGTTACACTGGATCACACGACCGTGTCATAACCTGTGTCTGTGGTCATGTTACTCACTGACTTGGGTCACGCCTGTGTGATAGGTGGTGTACTCTTCTTAATAACCCTACATACCTATATGCCAGGCCGTGTAATAGCCTAAATTGCAACCCTTTTTAAAACTACAGGGGACACACGACCGTGTCACCTGGCTGTCTGTTGGTTGAGAATGTAAGTAAAGTAGATTAAAAAATAGTTAAATTAATTGGTTCATTGTATCATCCGATTCCTGTACCCAACGATAAGGTTGGGTATAGTGTGTTACACCTACTATATATAGTACCATAACACAATTATTGTAACACCCCAAACCCTGCCTAGAAGTCTAGATCGAATTCGGAACGCTACATTGATCACCGAAGTGATCATAAGAAAATTTTACAAATCAAGTCGTTTAAAAATTTAATTCCGAAAACATTTATCTCGAATCAATTCGAAAACGTTTAATCATTTAAATTCCCTAGTAAGTTCAATAGTATAACACCTACGAATGAAAACCTAAAACAAAAGTTGTACCATAGTATTATGAAAATTTACAGTTCAACTTAAACGAATAACAATTAAACCAGAAAATTAAAGCTTATAACTCATTTCCACCAAGACTGTCCGAGTCCTTGCGTACTGAGTCCAACATCCAGAATCCAAAACTGTACCTGAAAGGTGAAACAGAAGAGGGGGTGAGCTACTCGAGTTCAGTGTGATATCAAAATCAGTTAAACTATAAAAATAGAAATAGGGAACTAGAAGCAGTTTAGAAGAGAACATACTTACAGGCAGATAACAGTTAAGCGAGTTCACCCAACATCAAACACACACCATCTGTACCTTACAGTCATATGGAACAAACAAACAGACCAAACCTCACGTGCTATTCAAATACAATAGCAATAGTTCACAAGTCAGATACACTATCACAATAATAGTTCAGTCAGACATTTATAGAGAAAGTCTCCAGAAATCGTATAGGCACACGTGCCTTTCAGTCGATCAGCAACACATTTAGTCATATTATCACATTCAGTCATACTATCTAATTCAGCCAAACTGATCAATCAGACATTTCAGTCGAATAGTATAGTCACATTCAGTCACATAGATTCATTCAGATGCATATGAATGCAAATGAGTTATAAAATAACCCACCCATCCAACCAACACACCTTCTCCGTCCAACCCTACACTTATTGTGGGAATTTAATCAACCCACCCATCCCTGCACTCCGAGTAGGACCTCGAAAAACCCATACAACCTTATACTCCATAGGATGTCATCCCGGGTTGCCCGGCAACGATGATCATCATCATTGTCCTTGACCCTCAGGGAATTGGGACTGCCTTTGACCCTCTCGGATTTGGGGCCAACAGTGTGCAGATAAACTGCTAGTCGCATATATTATGCAGCAAAGCTAGCATATAAGCTGTATTGTGCAATACGGTAAGCCGTGGTACAGACGTGCAATATGAACTGCTAGATCAGATAGTGGTATGTAGTCTAGCTAACGTACATGTGGTACAGTGCAATGCGGTGATCGGCTATACCGATAAGTTATAGTAAAACTGCTAGATCAGTCAATGATACGCAGCGATGCTAACGTATGTATGTGTTATGCGATGCGGTGCAAAAATCTGCGAAGATGCTTAAATCGCCCACGATCCTCGTGGTATTGGATCGCCTCGACCCTCTGGGAATTGGGGCTAATAGTGTACAGATAAACTGCCAGTCGTAAATCTTCCTTCGCTTCAAAATCCCAACCCAAAATACTTTATATACAGATGTATGTATGCAAATATATGTATGCAGATGTATGAATACAGATGCACCAATTCAGAATACAATTTTAGGCAGTCATTCAGAAGTAGTCACTTACAGTCAGTCAATTAGTTATAGAAACGTGCACACTTATGTACTCAAATTCAGTACCTAGCATAGCACACATTCACTTACAAGTAGTACATATTTCGAAGTTAGACAAGATCGTATTCACCCTCAGTAAGCTTAGTCGAGGGGTAGGAACACATAGACTCACAATAGCATTCGATTTGCCCTAAAATCAGAATGTGGCGACTTAGGGCCACATGTCCGTATACTCCAGCCGTGTGGAGCAATCCACGTCGTGTGGGGATCGAAACGACCGTTTGAGGGGTGGCACATGCCAGTGTGGTGTAGGGACACGACCGTGTGAACAGGCCATGTAACTTGCTGTCCGATTTTCCTAATATTAGGTGTAGGGCAGACACGGCCCTGTGAAGGTTTCACATGCCCGTGTGGCCATCAGACACGGCCATGTGTCCCATAACACATACCCGTGTGGAATCCCTAGGCCCCAAATCAGTCACATGGCAGTGTGTCCCGAATGACACGCTCATGTGTCCCGAAGCACACGCCCGTGTGGGAACCTTAATTTTCCCAAATCTGTCACATGGTCGTGTGACTCTAAATCCCTAATTCCCCAAACTCACACACCTGTGTGCTTAGAGGACACGACCGTGTGGATTTCGAAAAAAACCCCAATTCGGCCACACGCCCATATGGCACCCAAAATCGGCCAAAAACCCTAATTCACAAATCCACACGGCTATGTGCCTCGATACACGTTCGTGTGGCTCTCAGGGAGGCTACGAAACCACCCCAATTCAGCCCTAAAAACACTGTTTTGGCCACCGTAACAGTCCCTAACCTTTACCCTATCAACATATATTAGAAAACAACGATTTCCCTTCACTTCTATCGTCCAAAAACTCAAAAATGAAGGGGCAATGCATAACTACGAAAAGCCGAAGGAAAGAGATTCTTAAAACAAGATAGTAATCAATTTAAAAACAGAAAGTAGTAACTAGATTCGAATCCCACACCTAATTTGATAATGAAGAGAACGCTGGAGGAGCGACAATCCCGGAACCGCAGTTAAAAACGTTTGAGCAATAAGAAAAAAAATAAAAGGAAGAAAAACAGAGGCGAGAAGGGAGAAGAAACGTCAAAATAGAAAATTAAAATTAAAATTAAATAATAATAATTTTTTACATAACAAAAATATCAAATAATTATTATAATAAAATAATATTTAAATGACATAAATAAAAAATGCACAAAATATCTCCCCAGCTCACACAGGTATTTGAACACAGGACCTTAAGCATAATAACACTCCACTTATCCACCGGGCCGGTAGGCCCATTCTTATCACTAAATTGCACAACTCACTACATATGTACGACTCCACACTGCCCCTATGCCCAAGACTCCATACCTCTAGGCCCAAAATTCGGGGTGTTACAATTCACCCCTCCTTAAAGAAATTTCGTCCCTAAAATTTCCAACTAACAGTACGGTTGTATAACCAACTACACCACTACACTTCTGTTAGGCACTCTGATACCAAATTACTCCTATAGTAAACTTGAACCCAAAACCTCCCAAACACACCCAGAACACTCAGCCACTGAAGTAGACAGACAGTTTTTGTGTACACACAAATTCAAAGCTCAAATAAACACATCTAAACACACTTAATCATACCTGGCTCAAAAGCGCCGAGGACAATCTCGAACCCGATGTTCAGTGGACCCGTATCTTAGACACGCTTCTGACTTCTTCTAGTAATTGCGCGCATGGTGCCTCTTACAGTGCTCACAATACGGTATGCTCGTACCACTACCGACACTACCATTACTATCATTCAGATGCATCTTAGCCCGCTTCGCAGGACGAGAGTCCAACCTCGGAGAGCTGCGATCTCTCTTCTTTTTATAGTCTATGCATCTAGCTTGGAGTGTTTCACTAATTTCTCTTATTCTGGCCTCAAACGCTTCCTCTGGCACTTCCCTTACTAACCGGGTCATTGCCTCAGTACCAACCTCTGGGTTATCGCTACCTATGGCTGGCGAACTCACATTGACTACTGGTTCCTGAACAGTCTCACACCCCGGAGGAGTAGACGAGTCATCACGATCCTGTTTACCCTCAGGTTCCATGTAAGTCGTATGGCCAACTCTGAAAATCTACATTTTCAAAACACACACAGAATAAATACAAAAATCTAAATGTTCAAATATCACAGTTTCAAATTTCTACCTGGACCAGCATCGGAGTATCAGACAGCTCTTTTCCGTAAATCACTTTACAAAATTCAAACCATTTTAATTTCCTATGGTATAGTTTTTCAAACATTTTTCAAGATCATTTATTTGCGCACACGTCCACGTAGAAAACACAGGCCGAGTTTTTGCAAATCTGGCTTTGATACCACTAAATGTAACACCTCAAACGCAGCCTATAAGTCTAAACCGAATTTGGAACACTATATTGATCACCGAAGTAATCGTGAGAAAATTTTACAAATCAAGTCATTTAAAAAATTAATTCCAGAAACGTTTATCCCGAATCAATTCAAAAACGTTTAATCATTTAAATTCCCCATTAAGTTCAACAGTATAACACCTACGAATGAAAACTTAAAACAAATGTTGTACCACAGTATTATGAAACTTTATAGTTTAACTTAAACGAATAACAATTAAACCGAAAAATAAAAACTTATAACTCATTTCCACTAAGACTCTCTGAGTCCTCCGCGTATTGAGTCCAGCATCCAAAATCCAAAACTGTACCTTAAAGGTGAAATAGAAGAGGGGGTGAGCTACTTGAGCTCAGTGTGATATCAAAATTAGTTAAACTACAGAAACGGGAACATACTTACAGACAGATAACAGTTAAGCGAGTTCATCCAACATCAAGCACACACCATCTGTACCTTATAGTTATATGGAACAAACAGACACACTAAACCTCACATGCTATTCAAATGCAATAGCAACAGTTCACAAGTCAGTCACGCTATCACAATAATAGTTCAGTCAGACATTTATAGAGAAAGTCTATAGAAATCGCATAGGCACACGTCCCTTTCAGTCGATTAGCAACACATTCAGTCATATTATCACATTCAGTCATACTATCTCATTCAACCAAACTGATCAATCAGACACTTCAGTCAAATTGTACAGTCCCATTCAGTCTCATAGATTCATTCAGATGCATATGAATGCAAATGAGTTATAAAATAACCCACCCATCCAGCCAACACACCCTCTCCGTCCAACCCTACACTTACTGTGGAGATTTAATCAACCCACCCATATCTGCACTCCGAGTAGGACCTCAAAAAACCCATCCAACCTTATACTCCATAGGATGTCATCCCGGGTTGCCCGACGACGATGATCATCAGCATTGTCCTTGATCCTCAGGGAATTAGGACCGCCCTCGACCCTCTGGGATTTGGGGCTAACAGTGTGCAGATAAACTGCCAGTCTCATATATTACGCAGCAAAGCTAGCGAATAAGCAGTATTGTGTAATACGATAGACACGGTACAGACGTACAGTATGAACTGCCAGATCACATAGTGGTACGTAGCATAGCTAACGTACATGCGGTACAGTGCAATGTGGTAATCCGTTATACCGATGAGTTACAGTAAAACTGCCAGATCAGTCAATGATACGCAGCGATGCTGACGTATGTGCTGTAAAGTGTAGTGCGAAAATCCACAATACAGTCAAATCATCCACAACCTTCAGGGTATTCGGACTGCACTCGACCTTCTGGGAATTGGGGCTAACAGTGTGCAGATAAACTGCCAATCGTAAATCTTCCTACTCTTCAAAATCCCAACCCAAAATACTTTATATGCAGATGTATGTATGCAAATATATGTATGTAGATGTATAAATGTAGATGCACCAATTCAAAGTACAATTTCAGGTAGCCATTCAGAAGTAATCACTTACAGGCAGTCAATCAGTTACAAAAATGTGCACACTTATGCACTCAGATTCAGTACCTAGCATAGCACACATTCACTTACAAGCAGTACATAACTCGAATTCAGACAGAATCGTATTCACCCTCAGTAAGCTTATTCGAGGGGTTGGAACACATAGACTCACAATGGCATTCGATTTGCCCTAAAATTAAAATTTGGCGAGTTAGGGCCACACGCTCGTGTGCTCCGGTCGTATAGAGCAATCCAAGCCATGTCGAGATCCAAAAGCTCGTGTGAGGGGTGGCACACGACCGTGTGACAGAGGCACACACCAGTGGTGCAGGGACACGGCCGTGTGAATAGGCCGTGTAACTCACTATCCAATTTTCCTAATATTAGGTGTAGGGTAGACACGACCGTGTGAAGGTGGCACACGCCCGTGTGGCCATCAGACACGACCGTGTGTCCCAGAATACACGCCTCGTGTGGAATCACTAGGCCCCAAATCAGTCACATGACCGTGTGTCCCAAAGTACACGCTTGTGTGGGAACCCTAATTTTCCCAAATCTGTCACACGACCATGTGACCTCCAAATTCCTAATTCCCCAAACTCACACACTCGTATGCTCAGAGGACACGACCGTGTAGATTCTGACAAAAATCCCCAAATCAGTCACACGCCCGTGTGGCCATCCGTGTGGCACCCAAAATCGACCGGAAACCCTAATTCATAAATCCACACTGCCATTTGCCTCGGCACACGCCCGTGTGGCCATTGGAAAGGCTACGAAACCACCCCAATTCAGCCCCGAAAACATCGTTTTGGTCACCGTAATAGTCCCTAACCTTTACTATATCAACATATATTAGAAAACAACAATTTCCCTTCACTTCTATCGTCTAAAAACTCAACAATAAAGGGGTAATGCATAACTACGAAAAGCCGAAGGAAAGAGATTCTTAAAACAAGATAGTAATCAATTTAAAAACAGAAAGTAGTAACCAGATTTGAATCCTACACCTGATTTGACGATGAAGAGAACGTCGGAGGAGCGACAATCCCGAAACCGCAGTTAAAAACGTTTGAGCAATAAGAAAAAAATAAAAGAAAGAAAAACAGAGACGAGAAGGGAGAAGAAATGTCAAAATAGAAAATTAAAATTAAAATTAAAATTAAATAATTTTTAACATAACAAAAATATCAAATAATTATTATAATAAAATAATATCTAAATGACATAAATAACAAGTGCACAAAATATCTCCCTAGCTCACTCAGGGATTTGAACATAGGACCTCAAGCATAATAACACTCCACTTATCCACCGGACTAGCAAGCCCATTCTTATCACTAAATTGCACAACTCACTACATATGTGCGACTCCTCACTGCCCTTATGCCCAAGACTCCATGCCTCTAGGCCCAAAATTCGGGGTGTTACAATTATCATGATTATCTAAAGATCACCCCAATGCAATTTATCTTAGGTAATTTCTAATGTACTAACTTTTTTATTCACAAAACTCTAAGAAAGTATATCCATTTACTAAGGAACAATAATGCCTTGCTATAAGCATAAAACCCATTGGTATAGGTCTAAAACTTATTTTGGCTAACAAAAAGGATGCATCGGTGAAATGTTTTGTTAGTATAAACCTTTATCAACGGTAGACTATCATCGGTATACACCTTTTAATCTATAATGTCACTTAAGCGTCAATAAAAGCGCTATTAGTTATTTTTATCCTAATAATTTTTAACAATTTTTTGTTGATGCTTTTGTTACTGTTAATATATTATTATAATATCTATGAAAATCATTTATTGAAGGATTTTTTTTGTTTTTCGATAAATGATATTAAAAATTATCAATGGATTATCAAATATAATGTTCTTTCTTCTAATTTAAAAATTAGTCCCTAATTTTCAAAGTTTTCATAATAATGGAAGTATATTAGAGTAAAAATATTAAATGATTTCTTCTAAAACCCATTTATCAACAACATTTAGATGGCATCATAGATATAATATATATATAACGACCATGAACAACTATACAAACATATATATTAGAAGTTAGAAAAACTTATCTTACTTCCTTGATGATAAGCATTCATTTCATATTTGGAGTTGTCAATTTTTATAGTTTTAGATGGAACCTTTGAAAGTTATTTGATGCGAAATCGATCTTATAGGCTTAATATTGTTAGAAAAATTAAATAGAAAAATAGAAACAAGAAAAATAAAAATAATGTTACTAAAATATAATGGCTTTAAGGCATGTAGTACACTTTCCTTGTCACACCCGGTGTCCTTTAAGTCCGGAAATTAAGGAATAATTGAGGGATTAAATTGAAAGAAGCCATAAGTTGGCGACTTCTAGTGAAAAATCAGGAAAACTTAGTGACTAAATTGGATATGGTTGAGATCCAATTCTAGTTCGGTTGGATTAGAACCAGCAGATTCCTTAGTGGGAGACAAAATAATTTCCAACGGACAGCTTCTATGGGGTTGATAACCGAGCGAGAAGGGCCATAAATAGTTGGGAAATGACTTCCTAGAGAGAATTCTTGTCCCTTCTATTTCATTTTCCTCTATCCTTCATCTTCTTCCTTGGTTGCTCCTAATAAGAGATGATCACGGGAAGCTCTGCATGGAGCGGTGATCATGAGGTTTAAGTTAGAAAAGTAGAGAATCCAGTAAGCTGATAAGATTCTTAGTCCTGGTAAACGTAAGATTTAGAAAACAAAGATGAGGGTTTCAAAACTATTTTATGGGTTTTGCATGTTTTTGGAAAATTGAGTTTTAGCTGGAAGTATTGAGTTTAACTCATGATTTTGGTTATACTTCTTAACTTCCAATAGAATAGAAGCTTTGGCATTTGGAAAAGCTAAGCTGGTGAGACAAAGGAGTATCATGTATGTTTTTACACTCTATTTCTAGGATGTTACATGACTGACATGATTTTATGTTGAGTCTAGAAAGATTTCTATGATCTCTGTGTTTAAGAATGCCATGTATGCATTAAATGTTGTTGAAATTCATGTCCCAATTTGACATGATCCGTGATAGTATGCTTTTATGATCATGTGCACGTAATACATGTTTGTAATGGTGGAGTATGGACAGGAGATTATTGACGGGTTTGATGAAGCTAGGATTTGGGAAATGGGATTTTATTAGATACCGCCATATGGTGTTGTTGAGTGCAAACTATGATGTGCGATGCTTCAAACCTTGCAAAGGAGACACTGTGTTGTTCAAGCATCAATGTATAGAAATGGCGAAATAGAGGAACAGGCAGATGAATAAGGAAATTGGAATTCTGTTAAGATTCTACCATCTGAGATTGCTGAAAGTAGACAATGATGTGCAAAGCTCTAGGCCTTACGAGGGGATACTTTGGTGTTCAAGCATCAAGGTAAAATGTGAAAAGGAATGATATTGACTAGACTGTCAAGGTGACACCACGATGACAATATTCAGGTTCCATAAAGCAACACCGTGACGGCTGTCAGCAAGCTCTATAGGGCGACACCGCGGTAGCTGTAAGGTTCTTTGGGGCGACACCTTAAAGAGGTTTAAGGTGTAAGACCATAGTTCGACTATGACAACCGATGGGGTCCGCCAGGATACTAAACATGAGGAATAATGTGTAAGACCATTGCTCGACTATGGTAGCATAGAGAGTTTATCGAGATAATAAATACGGGGTAGTCCGCCAGGACGTGAAACATGGATTCAGAAAGTGTAAGACCTTGGCTTAGCTACGACAGCATAGAAAGTCCACCAAGATGATAATTATGAGAATATGTTGGGTAAGATCTTAGCTCGACGAGGGAAGTGCATAATAAACCGCCAGAACTATGGATACAAGGTAGTCTATCGAGACATTAAAAATGGGATAGACCGTCGAGGCGGTAAGTACGAAAGATTCACGAACATGAAAAAATAGGTTGAGGAAAATGTCATTGTTGGCGAACTATAGTTAACAAGCGAATTCTGAAGAACCCGTCGGACAAGGTAAAGGTAGTAAAAATGGGAATAGTTTGCCAAAAAAAAAAATCGAAAAAATCATAAGACTTTTGGGTGGTAACCCAACATGACCAGGCATGAGAAATGAAGTTCCAATAGTGCCTAGTGTATAGGCAAACAAAGAATACTTATCTGAGGATCGTATTTAAAGATCTTTCTTTATGAACAACCAGAGGGTGTTCAGTGGAACTTTATATGTTAGAGGTTTGATCATAAACACCCTGGGTAGTTTAATTGGTAAAGAAGGGTTAGTTGAAACCCGAAAACATCAATAGGTATTATTAAGGATGGTATAAGTGACAAATATATCTGTCAAGATTATTCCTCTTTGAGGAAAATCCATTGCCAATGTATTTGCCATTGAGCTAGTTCTATAGAGAACCATCCTACAAAAGAGGTTGTAAACTTGAATGGTTGCTCCGGTAACATTTTGTTGGATAGCATCGATCAAAATGGTCCAGGGCGGTTTTTCACACAGTCAAAAGTTAGGATTCATGAATAGGGCAGAATTCAAGGGAGTAATCCAAACAACATTGCAACCCGAGTGTAGGGTAAAAGTAGAAAGGATGAAACTAGGTTAAGATCGCTAGTGCGGCGTGGGCCTTCTCTAGTAGGCCTTATAAGTGGAATGTTAGTTCATCCGTCAGAGCAAAGGTGGATAGTAGGCAATATGTGTAAAGACAAGTGAGATTTCCCCAAAATCAGTTGAATGGTCATAAGTAGACCAAGTATTGATTGTTTAACGATTATTTTGCCATTAAAGAAGGGCGAAAGGCAGACAATTTTCTGAAATTTCAGACAAACGGGATCGTCTAAAAGAAACAATGTGTAGTGTTTGTTTGGTTATTTTCTATTTAAACCCCTACAAGATGGGGTCTATTTTCGTGTAATGCGGTAAAGAAACTCACTAAGTTCATTTAAACTTACAAGGGTTTTGAAATGTGGTTGCAAGACTCACGAGATAAGGAACTCGAGGAGGGACTAATCACGCTGTGTTAGATCAATGATCATCGTTAGTGGATGTCATGCACATAGGAATGGGGTACCTTCAGAGGCTTAGCCTCAGAGTTAAATACATTGTAACTAACTAATTTCCTTAGAGTCTAGAATTTTTGAGTCATCAACTTTTATTTTAATTTTGAGGTTCCGGTTGTAAGAATATTTATTAATAAACAATAAAGATAGTCGTTAAGATAGTTAAGTTTAAAATTTGTGGTTAGGACCAATCTAACTCAGTTGTGACACTCCTTACCCGGATTCTATAATCAGGTTGGGTAAGCGTGTTCCATTCTTTAAGGCTTTTATATGCCTTCAAGATACAACAAAGCCTTCAATGCTCCAAATAGAATAGTAAAAATGACTAATAGAAAAATCCTTTATATAGATATCCAGTAAGTGTATCTTTCCATGAAATACCCTTTCATAGGGATATATCTTTTAATGAGGTACTCTTTCATAGGATTGTGTTGGTTTACAAGACAACTTCACGTAAAATTATATCTTAATAAGATAATTTTACGTACAAAAGTAATGTGTTTAGAACACAACTATTTGATCAATAATTGTAATTTATTAAACTTTTCTACATAATAAAATATTATTACAACCAACATTATAAACTACTATCAAATGTCACTTTATAACCTCTCTCTCGACTAGAGGACCAATGTTATACATGTATAAATATTATTAAGTCTCATTAAGGAGCTTACCTGCTACATCTTTCATACCCTAACGCACATAGATTTTAGGTTATTATTACAAGAGGCCTAGGTAGAACACAATCCCCTAATTTTTCTCTAAGAGGGCTTGAGACAGGAAAAAGGATTATTCTTCCCCAATCTTCTTCCTCATCAAAGGTTTCTCCTACTGCTCCAAATCCACCAAGCTAGGATCTTTGTGACCATCAAGTAAGTATCCGTTTTGTACTAAATGAGGTGAGCCGCTTAAAACCATCCACTCCTACTTTATGTATCAATAAGATACATGAATAAAATATAATTAATTTATTAATTTAAAAATTGTATCAAAAACGATTCCTCCTAAACCAATTTGTACTTGTTATTATTCTCATGGTCACATTCATAAATTATGTTGACTAGGAAGGCATTGAAGTGAAATAAAAAATAGAAACATAAAATTTTGTGTACACTACAACAAAACAGTACTATAGCGACAATTACAGGGTGACACTTTCGTAAGTGTTGGGATAGACTGGCCAACATACGCTTTAGACAACTCTTTTATAAGGGTTGGGATATGCAAGCCTAAGGCAACACTTAAATAAGAGTTGGCTTTGTCTAGTCCTAAGACGACACATTTGGGGCGACACTTTCCTAAGTGTTGGTATAGACTTCCAACATACGCTTTGGCCAACTCTTTGTATAAGGGTTGTGATATGTATGCCTAAGGCAATGCTTGAATAAGAGTTGGCTTTTGTATAGTCCTAAGACGACACTTTTGTGGCACCACTTTCCTAAGTGTTGGGATAGACTTGCCAACATCCGCTTTGGCCAACTCTTTTATAAGGGTTGGGATATGTATGCCTAAGGCGACGCCTGACTAAGAGTTGGCTTTTGTGTAGTCATAAGACGACAATTTTGGGGCGACAATTTCCTAAGTGTTGGGATAGGCTACGCTTTGGCTAACTCTTTGTATAAGGGTTGGGATATGTATACCTAAGGCAACGCTTGAATAAGAGTCGGCTTTTGTGTAGTCCTAAGATGACACTTTTGTGGCGACACTTTCCTAAGTGTTGGGATAGACTATGCTTTGGCCAACTCTTTGTATAAAGGTTGGGATATGTATGCCTAAGGCAACGCTTGAATTTGAGTTGGCTTTTGCCTATTCCTAAGACGATAGTTTTGGGGCAACACTTTCCTAAGTGTTGGGATAGACTTGTCAACATACGCTCTGGCTAACTCTTTGTATAAATGTGTAACGTCCTAAATTTCCTTAATTCTGGCTTTTTTTGAATGCGTAGCACCAAAAAATTAGATTTAAAATATGAATATTCTTAAAATTTTACATCATCAGTTTGTTAATAATTATATATATTCAAATTAAAAATAACTTAATAGGTTCGAATGTGAATAAGGTTTTTAATAAAAATGTCGCAAAAAATAAATTTAGTTTAGGGTTTAAGGTTTAATTTAGAGTTTAAGGTTTAGGGATTAGGGATTATATTTTAGGGTTTAAGGTTTAAAGTTTAGGGTGCAAGGTTTAATGGTTATATTTTAAAGTTTAGGGTTATAAATTTGGGGTTTTTCATTTTAGGATTTTGTGATTATGGATTTAGGGTTTAGAGTTTAAAGTTTAGGGGCTAGGGATTATATTTTAAGATTTAAGGTTTAGAGTTTAGGGTTTAAGGTTTAAGTGTTATATTTTAGGGTTTAGGGTTTATCAGTTTAGGGTTTATCATTTTAGGATTTTGTGATTATGGATTTAGGGTTTAGAGTTTAATAAGATGGAAGCATCTGACTTATGTTTTTAGAATATGCTCAGATATTTTAATCAGTGGGACATCACAGCGTTTCAAGGGGCTAAGAAATTAAGTATTTAAGTTTATATTAAGAGAAAATGCAATTTGAATTGGCAAAGATCATTAGGAAAGAACAAAGTTGAAAGAGGTAGTTGTAGTGTAGTGGAAGTGAAAAGTGAAGCATGTGAATTAGTCGCTGGAGTTAAGCTTTCAATTAGCTAGGGAAGGATGCCAACTTCCACTTATCTCTTCTAAAGCAGTGAAAAACACTAATAGATTTGAGTTTGAATTTTTATTTTTTAAGAACATCTTAAAGATTTTTAATTTTAACACTTACTCATGAAATATTTAGTGTGTAAATTTTCATCAAAAGATTAATTTATTTTTTTATTCTTTTAAATATATTTTAACTTAATGTAATGCTGTCAAAACCACACCTAATATCAATTTTAACTTTAAAAAGTTACAAAATAGTTATTAAATTTTTCAAAAAATTTCATTCAAGTCAGTAGTTGCTAAAATCACTATAGTCTTTTTTATTTGCACTGGCTGCACCAATTGAAAGCTCTCATATTGCTCTCCTCTTCTACAGTTCTTGTTTTTTCATGAAGCTTTTTTGAACACCAGTAATCTACAAACAAAAATCTATACAGCTTTCTTTTTTTATCTTTGACATTAATCGTTAAATTAACTTGAATATTTGATAAATATTACTATATCGTACCGATTATTAAATCACAACTTGAAACTTGCTAGCTGGATCTTTAAATATATAACAACGTAATAACTTGAATAAAAATTTATTATTAATTAAATGATTTAATTTCAAATAATTTAATGACCGCTTTTTGAAATTAGATGTTCAAAATGATAAGATGTTAACTTTATATAGTTCACCTTTAATTTAGTGGACAATTAAGTGAATTGCTTTTCTAATGTTGATTTCTAAATTAAATTCACTATTGGGCTATTGGTTTTAGTCATTTCAGTCCAAGGAAAAGTTATCCCATTAGAGATTTGAATTATGGACTTCGAAACAAATCTAAATCCCAAAATCAGATTAAACAACCCACCCCTAAAACGCAAGCGTTTCGGAGTTGATTGTACTCTTCAATCCAGCCTCACCATATCTCGATTTCCTAAGGTAAGGTGAAGTCAGGAAGGTTTCTCTTTGTTTTCTTCTATGCTTCTTGGTTCAAAAATGTGAAGAAAAGGGGATTATTTTATTGAAAATTTGGATTTTAGTTTCAAAATGTGTTCAAATTTTTTGGGATTTTTGCTGTTTTGTCATTTCTGTCTTTCATGATCTTCTTCTGCAATTTGTAATCCCCTTGGAGTTTTTTTTTCTGTTATTGAAAAAAAAAATACAAAACCCCATACCCGAAATCAAAACCCCCCTTTTCTCCTCCCTTCCCCTAATCTCTTCCCCTAATCAAAACCCAAAATCAAGATCCAGTAAGTACTTTGTTCATTAACAAATTTCATATAATATATGACGGTAGGAGGTTTTTTCTATCGTTTACCCTCAATTACTAATATATGAAACTTGCCATTTCGCCTCCATGCCTCAGGGTATTGTTGAGTCCGATTAGAGGTTAGCTATATCTTTGGTTTGCTGCATATACAGGATAAGGTTTCCGTATCCATTTCAAAGGGGAAGACCACGTTTTAATGCTGGAGATGCTTTTGCAGTCATAGTTGCATCCTTTGTTGCCATCATTGAGGTGTGTTGTGGGACATTAGTACTGATATATACTGGTAGCAGTTGTTTTCTTATCTCAGGTGATCTGCATTCTTAACCCTTTGGTTACAAAGAACATTATTTAATTTGCCATTACCGTGGGCATGTAAAATGGAACTGCTGTGTGCATGTGCAATATGTGTTTACATGCATTGTCAATTCTCCAATCCTGGAGAACAAAAGAGGTTCCCTGTTGTGTTGAGAATTTGATTGGATATATTACTTATCAATTTCATGTTATTGTATTGATATAGACATTGTTCTCTTCAAAAAACATCTTTCTTTCCCAAGCCAGAATTTAGTATCTGATGTCTTGTCTGCTGTTACTGGTTTGTTTCTATGTATTGTTGGGTTCTTTGTAAAAAATGAGGGTGAATGTACCCTCCTTGAGGAACCCCTTTTTTAGTATTATATTTCTATTTAAGAAAAGAGAGAATATAAGTTTTTAAGTTCTAATGCATATCGGCTTTTTCCGTTTGTGAAAATTCCTGCTTTACTGTCATTTGAGCTTTTCTAATGTTCCAAGTATTTTCCTTATTGTAATGTTAGTCGGCACTAAAGCACAATGCAGTACGCTGTATTATGAGCTGCTAAATTCTTGTCTATCTGTATGTAATTGAACAATCTTTAGTAGGCTGTCTAGCATAGATATCCTCAAAATGGTTGTTTCTTTTTGAGTCTTCGGTAACTGTTCATTTGCATATATGACTCTTATCTATTTTTCCATAAGTTTCGATCATTTGACGACTTTCTTGCAGGTTTTGGTTATAACAGCTCAAATTCTGCTGAATATTTTGAGACACATCATATTTAAAATGGAATCAATCAATCTCCTTATCCTGCTAGTGATGTAGGTTTGGTACAAAGGTCAGTCCCTATGCAGATATTGGAATATAGGTGTATCCATATTTCACCTTATGCATTTGTGGTTTAAGAGGCTCTTTCTCCAACATTTTAATGATTAACATCTCTAAGAGACTAAGTGTTTTTCAGTCTAACATATCAACAATTTGAATTCCATCAAAGTTGTTCCTTGTGATAGCAAGTTTAACTTATAAACAAAGTAGTTCATTTTATTTGTTGCCACATATGGATGCTTGTACTTGTTACATTCTGTGATAAGACATGGGATTTGTTTTTTTCCCCATATTTGTGGATTTGATAGGTTTTGAGGAATATATTATTAAAGCAAGAAGTAAATCTTGTTATTATTTTAATTATGTCTATGTTGCTATAGAATTAGAATTCGTGAAATGTAACATACCATTCTCTGTGGAGATGACATGTAGTTTTATGTCAGCTTTCAATTCTTCTCTTTAAATTGTCATGGTTCTTTTGATTACGATAAATGATCATGGTCTATTTGAATTTCAAGTCATTAATTAACCATGCATGTCAAAAAATTGTTTATTTTTCAGAAACTCAAGTTACTTAGATACATATTTGGATCATGCTTTCATGTCCTCGATGAAAGATCCGGACTGAGACGCCGGGAACAATGGGAAAAAACTGTTCAAGCCCGAGGTGGTTGGAATTGTGCTAAGATGCTTGGTTTTGGTGACATAGGTGGGCCTCCATTATCTCGCTGCAGAAGAATACTCACTTCACTGCATTTCTTGCTAAGGCAAATTCTCTTAATCTTTCTCAAATTGCAGAGATGAAAATTCGTAAGTTTATCATGCATGATCTCCTTCCATTTTTCCCATCTTGAATTAGCTTTCCTTGTTATTATATTTCATTATCTGTTAGAATTGGTTAAACTCTTGATTTTTCACTGGATGTGGGGAGGGAAAAAAACATGTCCTTTAACTAATATGCCTTTTGCTTTCAAGTTTATTTGATGCTTTTGGGTCCACAAGGAGAATGGATTTTATCTGGAAGAGATGGTGTTGATGACTCCACAATATAGGTCATGCGTGGCACATTCAGTCTTTTTCCTTGTAAAAAACAAACATTATAACCAGTTTCATAAATTAAAATTGTTGTTAATTTATTATGTATATGTTTAAAAATATGCTCATGTGTGTCATCATCAAATTCATGCATATATCTTGCATTTCTTTGTCATATACGTGGTCGCATGAAGTTCATTTCTAGTTAAATTCATCGTTAGTTCGTCTATTTTGTAAAAGGTATGAATTTAGGACTTGTACTTTAATTTTTTCAATTTTAATCCTAGACTTTTAAATTAGTCACTTTTAGTCTCTACACTTTTCTCATGTTATATATGTAATTAGATGAGAGACAATTTAATGGTTAGTTTTTGTTTTCTTTTTGGGCTTCATTTGGTCTTTTGGAATGTTTATTTTGGCCATGCTTTTAATAAAGTGCGATACATATATTGGAAAATATATAAAAGCCAATTCTCCATCTCTTCACTTTGAAATTGCCGTCCAAGCCCTACACGGTAAAAGAACAGGTAAGTAAAAAAAGAAGAAACCCTTGCTCCAAATTTTTCCCGGTTAAAAATTCATATTTTCCCGGTTTTTCCTCCTCAAAACCCATGACTTTTTCCTTCCTCTGCTGCTTACTTCATCTTTAACTAGCACCACTTTTTTCTAGGAAAATGATTCGCAAAGGGCGCACATTAAAAGGTGTAAGATCCTCTTCGAGGGGTTCTTCGACAGGTTCGAACACCTTCAAAAGTGCTGCTACCGATAGTCAAAGCACAGAAGATGGAACTCCAACTCGATCGTGACGATGATTCTGCAACTCACTGGTACCTTTGCCTTCTCACGCCTTATTTCTCTGGTTTTAAAGATGGGTTCTTTTTTTTTAATTTCCTTCATAGATTCCTCTTCGTTACCATTTTGTTACCATTTTTTTTTTCTATTTGTTACCATTTTGTCACTACTTTTTTTTTCTTTTGTTTTCTTTTTGTCACTGCTCTTCTTTTTTTTTCTTTTCTCACTGCTTTTTGAAATTTAGAGGTGTATGTCGAGCCAAATTTGGTCTGAGCATATTTACATATATCGTATTAATATATTTTATTAATTATTTGTTAATTAACCTTCTGCTCTTATGTATCTTATGTATCTGATGTAGGTGGTTCTTGATTTCATTTATGTAATTTTCTTATGAGGTGTAGGTTGAGCCAATTTTTTTTTCTTTTTCTCACTGCTCTTCTTTTTTTTCTTTTCTCACTACTTTTTGAAATTTAGAGGTGTATGTCGAGCCAAATTTGGTCTGAGCATATATACATATATCGTATTAATATATTTTATTAATTATTTGTTAATTAACCTTCTGCTCTTATGTATCTTATGTATCTTATGTAGGTGGTTCTTGATTTCATTTGTGTAATTTTCTTATGAGGTGTAGGTTGAGCCAATTTTTTTTTCTTTTTCTCACTGCTCTTCTTTTTTTTTTCTTTTGTCACTTTTTTTTAGCTATGAAATTATTGGTTATTTGAACAAATAGAAAGAGTTTTTGTTATTGTTCAAAAACCCTTCTCTTACATAAATAATTTTGATGCTTCTCTGACTTTAGCCCTATTTGAGGCACTTCCACATTACAGGTAATACCATAAAAGAAACTTATTTATGTATTTTTTATGATAAATAAAATCTTTTATTATGCTTCTGTATAATTAAGATTGGTTTTTGTTCTTTTTTTTTACCATATTCACAATTTGCTCATGCATCATATTTATTTTTTAAAATTGATACATAATTTTTTTTTCAATTTTCATATCAAAAATATAATTGTCACTTTTGACAGAGGCTACTAAGGGTACTAAGAGAAAGAGAGGGCCTACAAACATGAAAGATATATGGAATCTTGTGTAACATCTTGGAAATGGGCCTATGCATTTTTGATTTAATTATACGAAATGGCATGTCTTATGTGTTATGAATGTATGGTGAACATTTTTGGAAAATTGGAAATGTAAGGAAATGACTTGGAAATGGAAGGAAATGTCTTGTCTTGGAAATGTAAGGAAATGACTTGGAAATGTGAGGAAATATCTTGTCTTGGAAATGTAAGGAAATGTCTTGGAAATGTAAGGAAATGTCTTAGAAATGTAAGGAAATGCTTTAGAAATGTCAAGTTTAAAGTTTAAAAGAGGGACATGAAGCAAGGTGGTCTTAAGAGAAAATGTATGTGAAATATGACACACAAATGGGCTTGGAAAAGTGGCTTGAAGATGCCACTTAGGGCCTCAGGAAATGGCGCCACATACTGGGGTATTGGGCCAAGGTTCGAGCTGCAGGGGAAGCAAAATAAAAAGTTTTGTTTTGCAATGCAGAGAGTGAGCAAAGAAGGGACGGCACAAGGCTATAATTTAGGAGCCTTTATTCTTTTATTTTTAAGAGATAAATAGTGGATAAATAAGGGATAAATAATGGATTTATTTTAGATTATTTTCAAGAGATAAATGAGGAATTATTCTTTAATTAGGAAAATAAGGGAGAAGTGATGGCCAAGTAAGGGACTTTGAGTTTAATAATTTCGGCTAAGTAAGGATAGTTGCTGAATTATCTTTTATTTTAGGAGATAATTAAAGAGATAAAGCTATCAAAATAGAAGAGTGATGGCCAAGTAAGGGATTCTAAGTTAGTAAATTTGGCTATATAAGGAAAAGAGGGCCATTCATCATTCTTTCTCTCAACCCTTCTTTCTGCTGAATTTCCTAGAGCATTTGTTCTTCTTCTTTTTGTTAGCCAAAGCCGAAAATTCAAGATATCACCATTAGCCAATTTCTTTTCTTTCCAATCCATCAAAAGCCGAATCTTTGAGGGCTTCAAGCATAAGTCTTTGTCGATTTCTTCAAGAAAGGGTAAGAACAAGTTTTGATTTCTATTCTTTTCTTTTAGATTTTTGAAATCTAGGACTAATCCCATCAATATTCTTATTTGCCGAAATTTGGAAGGATTCTTTCGGATTTTTGCCATAGTCGACTATAAAGGAAAAGATCTTCGGATTTGACCATCAAGGTAAGTCATATCGACATTCGGCCAAGGGTCATTGATTGTGATTAAAGGTTAGAAGTTGATCTAACATGTGGTTTTAGGGATTTCGGTGAAGCTATAACCAAGGGATAATTTAGGATTTAAGATCCTTAAGGTAAGTGACTATGAATATTCGGCCAAGGCCTATTTTAGTAGTTAGATCTATTTTTATGTGTTTTAAGTAGAAAACTAACCGATTCAAGGGATCTAGTGATTAGCCGATTTCAAAGAGGAAGAATACAAGTTTTGGGATTTGATTAATTATCAAATCGGCAAAGCAAGGTAAGAAAGTGGATACGATAATCCTTCAGGATTTGATTAAATTAGCCGAATAGGCTTTTTCCTAAAATACTAAATATGGCCAAATGTAGGGATTTAGGATTTAAAGCGATAGATCGATTTTTCGGGATTTCAAGGAATTCGTTAAGCTAATCAGTGTGTACCCTACACTATTTCATAATATGTTTTATGGCTATGTTTAATTAATATATGTGATATTAAGAATGTGAATATGGCTAAGGTACCATAATGTGGTACAAAGTACTCAGGTACGTTTCCTACTCCTACTAGGAATA
The DNA here is from genome assembly GCA_025503065.1 of Gossypium bickii. Taxonomy (NCBI): domain Eukaryota; kingdom Viridiplantae; phylum Streptophyta; class Magnoliopsida; order Malvales; family Malvaceae; genus Gossypium; species Gossypium bickii. Next base: position 91,982,901 of record CP106711.1, read on the forward strand.
TGAAATATGCTATTTGTAACATGAGAATAAGAATGTGAACTTTGGCATATTAATGCATATTACAAAATGGGGCATATGGGTTATTGAAAGGGGAAGTGAATGTGGTGACCTAAGACCACGAACACGGTGACCTAAGACCGTGGTATCCGAATGTGGTGACCTAAGACCCACGATGTCCGAATCGCGGTGACCTAAGACCGCGATATCTGAATGTGGTGACCTAAGACCACAAATGCGGTGACCTAAGACGATATCTGAATGTGGTGACCTAAGACCGCGATATGGAGTGTAGCGGAAGGAGGGTCGACTTAGTAGTCCCCACGGTATACAGGTTGGTACGGGGGAGTGTAGCGGATGGCTTATTAGGTTTGGGTTTGGGAATGCATCATAATTTGTATGCTATGATATGAATGTGTAATATTTGTTATGCCTGATTCTATTATGATTTAGTGTTGTGTACACATTGAGTCTGTTGACTCACCCCGTTGTGGGAACATTTTTCAGGTGATGAACAGTGATGGACCGGGGTCGGCAGGAGCTTAGGGATGGCCATGCTCAGCAAGAAATTCATTTTATTTGGACTACTTTATTTTAAGTACTAGGGTTTTAATTTTGGGATTTATTTGATGTAATAAGGCCATAGTTGAACTATTTTACATTTATTTTATTTATTATGTTTACAAATTTTTATCAATTAAAGTTTAAGTAGATTTCTTTTAAAACAAAGCCTAAACGTTTTGTCACCTAAAGTAAAGGATTTTAATAATGAAATAAACTTGTTTTCAACTCGAGCCCAACCCAGTTCGAACTTCCTCCCAAAATCACTTCAAGTTTTCCTAAGTAACAAAAGAATGTGAACCGGTTTTCTTCGAGGAACATACCAGATCCGGTCAAGGCTCGTAGGCCGGGTTTGGGGTGTTTCAGTTTGGTTTCAGAGCCCGTTTCAAACTCTCGGCCTGAGGGTTATGGCCCAAAACGTTTTCAAAGCGAGCCCAAATAAGTTTTATGAAAACATTTTTTGAAATGGAATGGCACCCAAGTCTCCGACCCGCAGTCCACCAGGTAAGTACCCTTATCCGTTGTGTGATTTATATTATAATGTGTAGAAGGGTAGAAATGGAATGGAACGTAGATTAGCATGATAAGCACTTGAACCCCAGGACTAGTTACCCCAACACTTACATAAGACTTAATGCCTAATTAAACAAACCTATGACTAGTCGCCGAGTTAGGGTGTGGCAACCATTGTGCGGATGTCTAGGATTGGTTTCGGTGGGAGTTTGGTACTTAAGCAGTCCGCGTGACTCACCTCCTCTCCACTCGAATCCTACCTGGTGCGTAGCTACGGTTCACCCTAACCATGAGGACTTATTCATAGGCTAAACATAATAACTAAAACCCGAAAGGGAACTAGCCGTGTTTTTATAAAAAGCCTAGTTTTAAAACTCTTAAAATTACCTTTTTAAATTTGTGAAAACTATTTTTACAAAATTCTCCGAAAAAAATTTCAATTTATAAAATTACAAAAATACCCCTAGTGGTAAAATTACAAAATTGCCCCTGGTTTCTAAAATTACCGTACTACCCCGATTTCAATGAAATTTTCCTTACTTTATAAAATGACCAAAAATTCTAAATTATAAAATATCAAAATATCTTGATTTTGGAAAATTACGAAATTGCCCCTAACCTACAAATTACCAAAATGACCCTAATTTCCAAAATTTTTGCAACATCACCGTTGTGGAAAACAAATTCTCAAAAGTAACCCTAAAGTTTTGTAAAATCTGCAATACCCTTGATTTATTGAGCTTTACAAATTTACCCCGGTTTATTACCAAAATACCTTTGAGTTTTAAAATTACCAAAATGCCCTCAGATTTCAAAATTTCCAAAAATACTCCGGGAACGCAAAATTACCAAAATACCCTTATTGAAAAAATTACCAAGGAACCTTATTTTGAAAAATTACGAAAATACCCCTATAGGACAAATTACGAAAATGCCCCTGGGATATGAATAAGGCAAAGAGTGTTCGAATAGTGAATGTGGGTGGTAGATACCACTGAATAAATATGTCTATGTTGATGAATGAATGTGCCTCTATTGAGGAATGAAGGTGTCTCTGTTGATGAATGTGAATGTGATTCTCTGAATTAGAGTAGTGAACTTGAACTGAAACTTTGTGTGATCGAAAGAACTACTTCTAAATATCTTTATTTCATAAAATTGTTCGCGGTTAATAAGTGGAACAAAATTCTGATGCATAAAACTTTTTAATCAGATTAAATCGCGGCATTAGAAATGAGTTCTAGGGACGTGAACTTAGAGATCATGCCTAGGAAGTATGATGGTTCTATTAAGATCGAGTGCGCTTGACATAAGCGTAGTGCGGTGAGTTAAGATGTCACGATTATTCGTTAGTAAGTAATTTTGAGGACGAAATTATTTTTAAGGGGGTAGAATCGTAACATCCTGGAAATGGGCCTATGCATTTTTGATTTAATTATACGAAATGGCATGTCTTATGTGTTATGAATGTATGGTGAACATTTTTGGAAACTTGGAAATGTAAATGACTTAGAAATGGAAGGAAATGTCTTGTCTTGGAAATGTAAGGAAATGACTTGGAAATGTAAGGAAATGTCTTGCCTTGGAAATGTAAGGAAATGTCTTGGAAATGTAAGGAAATGTCTTAGAAATGTAAGGAAATGCTTTAGAAATGTCAAGTTTAAAGTTTAAAAGAGGGACATGAAGCAAGGTGGTCTTAAGAGAAAATGTATGTGAAATATGACACACAAACGGGCTTGGAAAAGTGGCTTGAAGATGCCACTTAGGGCCTCAGGAAATGGCGCCACATCTTTGGGGTATTGGGCCAAGGTTCGAAGTGCGGGGAAGCAAAATAAAAGTTTTATTTTGCAACAGAGATGAGCATGAGAAGGGACGGCACAAGGCTATAATTTAAGAGCCTTTATTCTTTTATTTTTAAGAGATAAATAGTGGATAAATAAGGGATAAATAATGGATTTATTTTAGATTATTTTCAAGAGATAAATGAGGAATTATTCTTTAATTAGGAAAATAAGGGAGAAGTGATGGCCAAGTAAGGGACTTTGAGTTTAATAATTTCGGCTAAGTAAGGATAGTTCTTTGAATTATCTTTTATTTTAGGAGATAATTAAAGAGATAAAGCTATCAAAATAGAAGAGTGATGGCCAAGTAAGGGATTCTAAGTTAGTAAATTCGGCTATATAAGGAAAAGAGAGCCATTCATCATTCTTTCTCTCAATCCTTCTCTCTGCCGAATTTCCTAGAGCATTTGTTCTTCTTCTTTTGTTAGCCAAAGCCGAAAATTCAAGATATCACCATTAGCCAATTTCTTTTCTTTCCAATCCATCAAAAGCCGAATCTTTGAGGGGCTTCAAGCATAGGTCTTTGTCGATTTCTTCAAGAAAGGGTAAGAACAAGTTTTGATTTCTATTCTTTTTTTAGATTTGTGAAATCTAGGACTAATCCCATCAATATTCTTATTTGCCGAAATTTGGAAGGATTCTTTCAGGATTTTTTCCATAGTCGACTATAAAGGAAAAGATCTTCGGGATTTGACCATCAAGGTAAGTCATATCTGACATTCGACCAAGGGTCATTGATTGTGATTAAAGGTTAGAAGTTGATCTAACATGTGGTTTTAGGGATTTCGATGAAGCTATAACCAAGGGATAATTTCGGGATTTAAGATCCTTAAGGTAAGTGACTATGAATATTCGGCCAAGGCCTATTTTAGTAGTTAGATCTATTTTTATGTGTTTTAAGCCGAAAACTAACCGATTCAAGGGATCTAGTGATTAGCCGATTTCAAAGGGAAGAATACAAGTTTTCGGATTTGATTAATTATCAAATCGCAAGCAAGGTAAGAAAGTGGATACGATAATCCTTTCGGGATTTGATTAAATTAGCCGAATAGGCTTTTTCCTAAAATACTAAATATGGCCAAATGTAGGGATTTAGGATCTAAAGCGATAGATCGGTTTTTGGGATTTCAAGGAATTCGTTAAGCTAATCAGGTGTGTACCCCACACTATTTCATAATATGTTTTATGGCTATGTTTAATTAATATATGTGATATTAAGAATGTGAATATGGCTAAGGTACCATAATGTGGTACAAAGTACTCAGGTACGTTTCCTACTCCTACTAGGAATATGAAATATGCTATTTGTAACATGAGAATAAGAATGTGAACTTTGGCATATTAATGCATATTACAAAATGAGGCATATGGGTTATTGAAAGGGAAGTGAATGTGGTGACCTAAGACCACGAACACGGTGACCTAAGACCATGGTATCGAATGTGGTGACCTAAGACCACACAGAATCGAATGCGGTGACCTAAGACGCGCGATATCTGAATGTGGTGACCTAAGACCACAAATGCGGTGACCTAAGACCGCGATATGGAGTGTAGCGGAAGGAGGGTCGACTTAGTAGTCCCCACGATTGTGCAGGTTGGTGCGGGAGTGTAGCGGATGGCTTATTAGGTTTGGGTTTGGGAATGGATCATATTTTGTATGCTATGATATGAATGTGTAATATTTGTTATGCCCGATTCTATTATGATTTAGTGTTGTGTACACATTGAGTCTGTTGACTCACCCCGTTGTGGGAACATTTTTCAGGTGATGAACAGTGATGGACCGGGGTCGGCAAGAGCTTAGGGATGGCCATGCTCAGCAAAAAATTCATTTTATTTGGATTACTTTATTTTAAGTACTAGGGTTTTAATTTTGGGATTTATTTGGTGTAATAAGGCCATAGTTGAACTATTTTACATTTATTTTATTTATTATGTTTACAAATTTTTATCAATTAAAGTTTAAGTAGATTTCTTTTAAAACAAAGCCTAAACATTTTGTCACCTAAAGTAAAGGATTTTAATAATGAAATAAACTTGTTTTCAACTCGAGCCCAACCCAGTTCGAACTTCCTCCCAAAATCACTTCAAGTTTTCCTAAGTAACAAAAGAATTTGAACCGGTTTTCTTCGAGGAACATACCAGATCCGGTCAAGGCTCGTAGGCCGGGTTTGGGGTGTTTCATCTTGAACCTGGAACTCGTATAGTAGTAGATGCCAGCCAATATGGCCAGCCTATTGGGAAGGAAGCGTCCAAATTGGCTGAATTTCTCGGTACAATTTCAAGGACTGGTTCTATCTGTCCTTTGAATACAAAACATTGGAAACATCTTTCTAAATATGTGTTGGAAAACAAATTGAGAATTGTTCATGTGTGTAGTACATAATCATTTTCTAATTTAATATATTGCAATAATTTTGAATTATTTGAAATCGTATGTTATGAGTAATTGTTACATTATTTTGTTATATGTGTAGGAAAAGTTTGATCTCCAAGGTAAGGTGGAGGACTCTGACATCCTCTCACATGTTGGAAAACTCCAGAAGGAGTTTAAATCGACTTTGAAAACTAGATACTACAAAGAGATGGTCCAAGAAGTCGAACAATTGAAGAAATATACGAAAACAATTCTCCTAGTGTGCATGATGATCAATGGAAGTGGCTAGTGGAGCAATGGGGAACACCGCAAGCTGCGGTATACACTTTTATTAGACTAAATGTCTCATTTTTCCTGCTTCCACTTACGGTATCATTAAAGTAGGGGGTGCATAAATATGTGATTTGTTGAATGAGGCATAATGAACTTAGTTTTCCTATTACACTCATATTTTTTCTCATTAATTTAAACAAATAGGCACAATCAGAAAAGGCCAAAGAATCCCGAACAATGGTGCGTTATGCACACACTGTTGGTAGGACAGAATATGCGACCCTAAATGCACAGTTTGTAAGTATTACATATTAACCAATATGTAACTTATATTAATTATTCTGCGCTCATTGCTGAATATTATTAACAATTATTTTTTTGTTGTATAATAGGCTGAGAAGGAAGGCCGTGAACCCTCGCGTTTGGAGCAGTTTAGATATCAACATTTGCGCAAAGATGGGGTGACAAATTGAGCAGTCAGGCAGCAGAACAAGTTTATGTAAGAAACAAATGGGTATTATTTATTTATATTTATTTTGACATCAATTTTTTTTTCAAAATAGATTTTTCTAATTAAAGAGAACTATAGGATGAAGCATGCAAGATGGTTAAAGACTCTATGCCAACACCTGAGAGTTCTTTCACACATCAAGATAATATTGCATTAGAAAATGAGGTTTATACACAATTGTTCGGCCCTGAAAAGGATGGAATAATGTTGGGGTATGGACGTGGGATGACCAAATCTAGGTTATTTGGCTATGGGTCAGTCACCCGAGGAAGCCAATCTACATCAGCCATCAGTACATTGATTGAAGAGATGAGCGCTAAACATGTCGAGCAAATACAAACAATTCAAGCCGAACAAGCAGTTCAAGAGAAAACTCTACTCGAGGAAGCAGAATCTCACTACACCAAAACAGACTTTTAGCGGTGTTTTTAGTGGCATTTTAAAAGAAAACGCCGCTAATATTACACATTAGCGGCGTTTGAAGGAAAACACCGTAAAAAAATGAGCGCTAAAAAGGATAAATAGCGACGTTTTTTAGTAAAACGCCGCTAAAAGTCTGGGCTTTAGCGGCGCTTTTGGAGAAACGCCGCTAAAAGTCTGGGCTTTAGCGGCGCTTTTGGAGAAACGCCGCTAAAAGTCTGGGCTTTAGCGGCGCTTTTGGAGAAACGGCGCTAAAAGTCTGGGCTTTAGCGGCGCTTTTGGACAAACACCGCTAAAAGTCTGGGCTTTAGCGGCGCTTTGGTAAAAACGCCGCAAATAATTTTAAAGTTTTTTTGGATATATATGAATGATTGTTTTTAAATTTATATATTACATAATTTCTTATATAATTGTAAAAGAGATAACATTAATTTTAATACATTAAAATTATGATTCTAGTCTAAATTATTTAAAAGAAAAATATTTGTTAAAAATATTTGTGGTTTAAGGTTTAAGGGGGACGTGTTAGGGTTTAATGGGTTTAAATGTAAATGGTTAAGGGTTTGGGGTTTGGGATTAGGGTTTTATAGTTTATGATTTAGGGTTTATGGGATTATAATGTATAGTTTATGGTTTAAAGTTTAGGGTTTTATGGGTTTAAGAGTTAATGGTTAGGGGTTAGTGGTTAGGGGTTAATGGTTAGGGATTAGGGGTTAGGGGTTTATGTTGTATGCTTTAGGGTTTATAAGATATATATAAGATAGAGGTTTAAGGGTTTAGGGTAAATAGTCTCTTTTAATTTATATATTAAATAATTTATTACATAATTGTAAAATAGATATATTAATTTTAATATATTAAATTAATTATCATCATAGTTTAGGGTTTATGGTTTAGCATATATAATCTTAGACTTTTATGGTTTATGTTTTAGGGTTATGAGTTTGAGGTTTAGGCTATGTGTTTAAGACTTAGGATTTTAGGGTTTAAGACTTTAACAAAAACGTTAAGGATTAATCTTAGATTTTTTAGAATATAAATCAAAATAAGATAAATATAAATTATTAATTTAAAAAAATATATATCAAAATGGGTTAAATCCCAAAAGCATACATGAACAATGGTTTAGTGTGCAATTGTATACGTGAACTTTAATTTAATCCAGATCTTGGAAAATATTAACACAATTATTGATATAATTAACATCATTTTTTATTTATATATTGCATACATAAAAATTTATATTTATTCAATATAAAAATATATTGATGTATTTATATTTTAAAATAATGTGTATGATTAAATCAAAATTAAAGTTTCAACTATACATTTAAACCACAATTAGAATTTCACATCTAGAATTACATATTAAACTAAAATTTATATATAATTCTGAGATGTATCTATATCAAAATTTAGATGTATACATATAGTTAAATGCTATTTATATAAAAATCTAAACAACTAATGCAGACCATACTTAAAAGAATTCGTAATTAAATTTTTAAAATTTAATAATAAAAAATTTAAAACTTAAATTTTTTATATTTAATATTTTAATTAAAAAGTTCAATATTCAAAATATAATAAAAAATTCAAAAAAATAATAATCTGAACACACAATTTTTAGAAGAAAAAACATAAAAAAATATAGGTAAAATTAAAATTAAATAAAACTGTAGTGGCGTTTCTAGTTAAAAACGCCGCAAAAAATTAAAACGCCACAAAATTTCTTTGCTAAAATGATATATCGTTTAGGGTTTAGGGATATCATTTTCCCAAAATCAAAATTTCTAAGTCCCAAAATTTCCCTCCCAAATCCCCAAATCGGTTTCCCCCCACCGATCTTCGTCCATCTGTTCTAAAATTTACATATTTTCAGAAGTAATCTTCCCCCTAACTACCAAGGTTCGTAACTATTTCTCCATATATTTCCTAAAAACTCAGTTCGAATTTTGTATATTGTAATGATAATTTCCTATTTGCCCAGCCCTCTAGCTTCTTTAGCATCCGCGTCTTGCTCATGAAAAAGGCGTAATCTGCGCGGCGTTGCTCATGGCGTTGTGTGCGGGTCCAGTCACCTGCTCTCTCGCGCAGGAAAGGTCAGTTTCTTTCTTTTGTTTCTTTCATTTCGATTGCAACATGTCATTCGATGAAGAAGAGTCCTTCGAACACACCCTCCTCGTGGTCCGCGAAGTCACTGTCTACAAAATCCCGCCTCGTTCCACCTCCGGTGGTTACAAATGCGGCGAGTGGCTCCAATCCGACAAGATCTAGTCGGGTCGGCTCCGAGTCGTCTCTTGCAAGGACCGATGCAAGATCCGATTGGAGGATTCCAACTCGGCTGAGCTATTCGCCGCTTGTTTTATCTACCACACCGCGGTAGCGAGAGTTCCGTAGAGCCGCGCTTGATTCTTCCCGGTACTTCGTGCTCAAGATTGAGGACGGGAATGGGAAACACGCCTTCATTGGGCTCGGGTTTAATGAGCGGAATGAGGCGTTTGATTTCAACGTGGCCTTGTCTGATCACGATAAGCATGTTAGTAGAGAGAAGAGAAAGAGGCCAGTGAGAAAAATGCGACCGATTCTCTTATTGATATTCATCCGGCTGTTAATCAAATTTGGGTCTTTTTTTTTTTCAACATTTTGTAGCTTTAAACGTCTAGCTTTCAATGAATGTGGGTTATAGATTGAATCATCGGTGGTCTTCTTCTTTGGTATCATCCCCTATTTTGCAAGATCTATAGTCAGTAGCATAGAAATGCTATATTCAACATTAGATGGAGCATTTTTATATCCTTTTCTATTTCGACTGTTGGTATGTGATTAATGCGACAAATGGTTGATTAAAACTAATTGTAGTAATCGATTTCATTCGACCGAGAGGTAAGATTTGTGATTCCTATATTGAGCAGTGTAGTTGTGCATATTGTCAATTAATATTTCCTATAATCATTGTTATATATTTTAGCGCTTTCTCGTCTATTACAATGAATTATTGGCATGGATGCTTGCCATGTGTTCCAAGTTTTGAGAAATTTTGTATCTTGTCCAGGCATTAATAGACAATTTAATTATTTTACTCTATGCAAATTACTAAACTAAATATTATTTAGCAAGTATAGGTGGATTGGTTTGTCTTATGGTTATCTTATTTTCACGAGTTTATGATTAAGTTTTTTTCGACTTTACATTTTTCTTGAAATACTTATGCTTGACATATATGAAGAACTTCGATATAGAGTCGCCTCTAAAGATATGAAATCTTTTGAAAAGGATTGAACATGAACATATTTCGCGTTCTCTCCTCAAGTTCACCTAACATTAGAGTTTATGAGTCATTCCTCTAGTTCTAAAACCGCTTTTCCCCGGATATACGCTATATTTTTTTTTGATCATTCTGTCTTGCCATTGCTAGACAAATAAGGTTCCTTTGGTTGCAAACTTCACTGCATTTAATGCAGAAGATAATGATTACATAAACGGTCATATCCGGTTGAATTTGAGTTGATTCAAGGCCCATTTTATCTTGTTGGATCTGTTTTATTGCTCTTTTTTCTTTTAACTAGCTCCTGTTTAATCAAATCTTCTTATTTGCAATTTCTTTTGTATTATAGTGAAGGTGTAGAGTAATTCGTAGTGAAAAGCTATGTTACACATTCAGGTATGGATATGTTGGATTTTTTTCTAAGAAGTTTTTTTATGTATTTGAAAGATTCTGCAGGTGTCAAACATGAGTGCATGAATAAAACTGTTGAAGCAGTTTTCCAATTCCAAGGTTTCTCCACAAATATCGATTACTCCATTTCCATTAGCTTTATTTCTTCTCTGCTATATATCCAAACATAAAATGGAAAATAAAATGGGCTATTGGGATCTAGTGCTCTAAAAGTTTATTTGCTAGTAGTATAGGATGTTCTTTAAGATTAAAAAAAAAAAAACATTAAGGTTCAGAAGCATCATCCATGTTATTTACTAAATGAAAGCCTTTCATTGATTTTGGAATGCGGGTTGACTTATTCTTTATTTTGATATATCATATACCTGAGCTATTGCTTAAGATTGTTAAAATTTTAAATTTTGACTGAGTTCAGAATGTGGGGCTGAGGGCGGGGCAGGTTTTCTAATTTATTTTTTATCGTGTTATTATTGCCGTTGTACTTGGAAGGTCGTAATTTATGAGTGAGCAAAAGTAAATGTCAATCGTTTCATAAAGTTAGTTTGTATATTTGGATAAATATTGAGTTTTTTTGTTCTTTTCCTTTTTTTGGTGCTCTTTGCTTGAAGTTTGTTTTTAGGTTGTGAATTTCTTTTTGCCAATGTGCTATGTTAACTTGGTTTTGAGGTTTTTTTCCCGGCTTTTAAGTTATTTTGCTGAATTTGGATTGTGGTGTTCTTTGTCTTGAAGAATCTAAGATGTTGTGAAGAAATTGTACAATTTCAGTTTTTGCCAATATGCCATGCTAAATAAGTAATTTATTATATTTGTTTTTGTAGGTTATGTTGTTTTAATATGATATTATACCAATAAAGGTCTTTAATTTTGGTTATTTTAACCGCATCGAGGGTTTTTTTTGTAGGGTCATTGTTGTTGGTTAATTTAATTTTAGGTTGATGTTGTGTTGCTTTTGTTTATTCACTTGTTTACTTCAATTTTTTGTTGTATGATAATGTTTAAAAACTTTAAAGAATTTTTTTTTTTTGAAAAATTACATAAAAATTCTCTTTGCAATTTGTTCCCTCATATGTGTTAGTTGAACTCTGTAATCATAATCAGCTGGCCAGTAGGATCTATCCATTGCATGTTTTTTAGGAGCTAATTTAATGAACTAGGAAGTTGCCTATTCTTTGGTGGATTTCTGATTTCTAAACTATAAAATTGGTTGCAGGAGGTCAATGGAATCAAGGTTCTTCAATCTGAAGCTGCATTTGGTGCAGCAATTAGGGTATAAAATTGTATCAATTATGGTTATGATGTATTAAAATGTAAAAAGATCTGTCTAACCATGTGTTTTTCTTATGTGATTAAGTTCTTTGATCATGCTGTTGGTATCAACGTACCTCGATCGCGATTCCTTATATGTCTTGTTCATAAATTTCTATTTTAATACATATTGTTCGTGAATTTTTATTTTAATACGTCTTCAAATTAAATTATATATTTTTAAATTGAATTTGTGGCGTTTTTATAATATTTTATTTTTTTATTTTTGAGGACTTTTAGCGGCGTTTTTAGTAAAAGCGTCGCTAAAAGTATAATATTTTAATTTTTTTTATTTTTAGGACTTTTAGTGGCGTTTTTGGTAAAAGCGCCGCTAAAAGTAAAATATTTTATTATTTTTTATTTTTTAGGACTTTTAGCGGCGCTTTTGGTCAAAGCGCCGCTAAAAGTATAATATTTTAATTTTTTTTATTTTCGTGATTTTTAGCGGCGTTTTGTGGAGAAGCGCCGCTAAAGATCATGACTTTTAGCGGCGTTTTCTGGAAAAGAGCCGCTAAAGGCCATGACCTTTAGCGGCGTTTGTGATAAAATCGCCGCTAAAGACCATGACTTTTAGCGGCGTTTTTGTAAAAGCGCCGCTAAAGACCATGACTTTTCGCGGCGTTTTTATTTCAAACGCCGCTAAAAGTCATGATCTTTAGCGGCGTTTTTTCCACATAAACGCCGCAAAATTTTGTGATTGTAATCTGGCGTTTTTGTGGCGCTTACAAAAAGCGCAAACACTTTTTAGTGGCGCTTATAAACGCCGCTAAAGGCCCAAAAATGCCGCTAAAAGTCTGTTTTGCTGTAGTGTCTCGATTTCGTACGGAAGCCGCGGAGCGAGAAGCTCGTTTGAGGCAGAAGAAAGATTTATGAAATTAACTGAAATTCGAGAGGCAAAGTTCATGGATATGATGGATGCTCGTGATAAAAAGTATAAGGCTCTCATCGATGAGTGTATGGCAAGAGGAATGTCAAGTAAGTTCCAAGGTTTTTCATAGTAAACATATTAAGGTCACTATTTTATAACTATATTGTCAACAACTTTGTTAATGGTTTAATAGACATTGGCTGTTGTAATTGAATGCTAGTTCTTATTTAATGTCCTCATTGCTTGCTCAACTAATATTTCTTTGGATGTCTTTCTTTGAAAATTCTTTATTTAGCTTCAATTTATGGTTCTTTGGTTAATATTAATAGTCTTCCCATGTGTTCATGTTGTTTCTCATTTAACTCGTATATATAAAAATGTACATTGCTATTTTTGCGCTTGAATTTTGAGTAAGCGGACTTGATGATAAAGCCTTGATTCGGATGATGATGAATGATGATTCTTGCATATTATGTATTATATATATGTTAATAGTGGTTGATGAATGCAGTTGTCCCATAATTTTTTGGTATCATGGGAATCAAGTTGACAACATGTTTGCAACGTATTGACTGCTTCTGTTAGGATTTTGTATAATTTTTTGATATCATGGGAATCAAGTTGACAACATGTTTGCAACTTGTTGACTGCTTCTACTAGGATTTTGTATAATTTTTTGATGTCATGTGAAATAGGTTGACAACATGCTTGCAACTTGTTGACTACTTCTATTAGGATTTTGTATATAAATTACTAACTACATTATTTAATGATAATTTTGTATTTATATGATTATTTTTATGTTAATTAATTGTTCAATTAATATTGACTCATCGAAACTCAATTCATACAAATTTGCTCATATTTCACTAAAATAGGCTCTTAAAAATCAGAAAAAATATCGTAAAAAAAATCGACATAAGAAAAAGATCTATCCCAACCTTTTTAAGTTTGTTTTAGATAGGTTTGCCCTAACCTTTTTAAGGATGCCTTAGATGGGTTTCTTTCAACTTTTTTTCAGTTGCCTTGGAAAATGTCTATCCTAACGTTTTTAGGGTTGCTGTAAAAGGGTTTATCCCGACATTTTTAACGTTGGTCTTGGACATGTCAATACCAACGTTTTCTAAAAGTTGCCTTAGAGAAGATCTTTCCCAACATTTTTAAGGTTACCTTAGACTAATTTATACCAACCTTTTTTAAAAGTTGTTTTAGACAAGGTCTATCCTAACATTTTTAAAAGGTTGCTTTAGACAGGTCTATCCCAACTTTTTTAAAGATTGTCTTAGAGAAGGTCAATTCCAACTTTTTCAAAAGGTTGCCTTAGGCATGGTCTATACCAACGTATTTAAAGTTGCCTTAGACTATTCTATCCCAATCTTTTTTTAAAGTTGCCTTAGGCAAATTTTATCCCAACTTTCTTTAAAAGGTTATCTTAGACTAGTCTATACCAACCTTTTTAATGTTGTCTTAAACAGGTATTTGGCAACCTTTCTCCAAAGGTTGTAATTGACTAGGCCTTCCCCAACCTTTTTATAAAGTCGGTATTTACAAAACTTTTCCCAACACATAAATAAGCGTCGGCTTATGTTGACTTATAGCGACTCTTTTTCAAAAGCGTCGCCGTGCATATACCAACCCCATTATATACGACCATTTTGAAAGCGTCGGGCGAAGCGTCGCTGAACCTATGACAACCTTTTTTACGTCGTCTTATGTCAAAAAATGTGTCGTTATAAGACTGTTTTGTTGTAGTGGTAAAGTAAAATGAGTGGATAGAAACAAATAGAGTATTAGCTGATGAATACAAAAATAAAAATGTAGGATATTGAAATCTTAAAAAAGAAAAAGAAATGATTATGTACCCACAATATTGATAGAATATGGAGAAGCATGTGTAAATGCTAACATCTCAATCAACTCCTCCATGTCTAAAACTACACTTTTAAATTTTACCTTTAAAGAGAAACCAATTTTAAAAATGTTTGAAAACCCACTCCTGTAACATCATCTTTGTTTCTCTATTTTGGGACTAATTCTATAACCTTAAATTATGCCATAACTCCCCATCTTTTTTAATTTTAGAATTTAATCCGGACTAAATTTGGATACATTTTAACAATTTTATAAATTATGTGTATTACACATGAATGCATGCGGCATTTAATTATTTTTAAGCAATAATTTTTATTATTTAATAAAATATTTTTTGGCGTGTACTAGGTATGGAATCGCTAAAAGTAGTGGTTGTTTGACACTATGGGGACCGGTTGGGATGAAGGTTTTATCTAAGGTATTTTTTTCTCATTCCAATGCAACGTGAATTTTAAAGCTATCAGTGATTCATGCAACCAACTGATCAGTTGATGTGCCATTTTATTTCCGATGGTCGATATATTGTGAAGACAGGTTACAGAGTTGCATGTGATGCTTTTTCGACGATTTCTCAGTTTTCAATTAGGTTGGCTTTATGGAGCAACTCTATCCCTCCAATGTTGCGTTTTTTTCCTTTGGCGTTGTATGAGAAACTTCGTTCCATGTAAGTCTCGTTTGCTGAATATTCTACCAAATTGCTCACGTTGTAGCTCAGCTGAAACTCTTGAACATGCGGTGTTTGAGTGTGATAAGGCAATGGAGGTGTGCCGTTTGGCCGGTTTATCTTTACCCAACAGATCTTGCGCTGATTTTGTTGCTGAAGGTGTAAGAATGTCGGATGAGGGCCAAGGAAACCGATGTTTGTGCTGCTGTGATTTATATGGTTTTATCAAAATCTGTTTACTTGGCAGAATCACAATGTACCTTATTCACATATAGTGTATGTTGCTGTTGTGTTTTTGCAGAATTGGGAGAAGGCGATGAGCGTTTATGAAAGGGTGCAAAGGGAGCTGTCGATGTCTGGTGGTTCACGGGGTGATCGATGGGCAGCTCCTTGTCAAGGCCGAATCAAGTGCAACGTGGATGCATATTTATATTTTATACACAGTAAATTATTAATATAATTAATATAATTTAATATTTCAATAAAACTATTTAATGTTACAATTTTATTCTAATAATAATTATTAACATTAATAATAAATCCAAAGTTTAAATAATATTTTTAATATTTAATTGAAAATATATATATTAATATTTTAATAATAAATATATATTACAATTTATGAATATTTAATAATAATTGTTGGTATAAAATATTTAAAATATAAATATGAATATTTTTTAAAATAATGTTTAGCTTCATTTATCCCTTCTAGCTCTAATGTGATGCTATGCACTCTCATATATATATATATATATATATATATATATATATATATATATATATATATAATATGTAATATGTAACTTAAAATAAAGTTTTAATTAGAAATTATTTATTATTAAGTCTAGATAACATATTAGTTATTATAGAATATTACGT
This sequence comes from Gossypium bickii, assembly GCA_025503065.1. NCBI lineage: Eukaryota > Viridiplantae > Streptophyta > Magnoliopsida > Malvales > Malvaceae > Gossypium > Gossypium bickii. The sequence goes on from CP106711.1 coordinate 91,998,666, forward strand.
TATTATAAAATAAATTTTGGTTATCAAAAAGAAAAATTTCTATTATATTTTGTAACAAATATAATTTCTGTTGTATTTGTTTTATTGAAAATAACTTTCAAAAAATAATTTGAAGGAAATTTACCGAACAAGGGGAGATATTTTACAAAGTAACACCATAAAATATCAGTTTTTCTAGAAAATTAATTCATTTTCTACAAGTTTTTAGTGAAACAAACACAACTTGAATGATAAGTAGCCCTTAATCTACTTAGATTTTTTTATGTAAAAATTCATTTAAATGATTTTTAATATTAAAAAAATTAAGTTACTAAAAATTTTAATTTTTAAAGAATTGAATATTTTTAATAAAGGCATAATACCTTATTTGGCACTCCAACTTTACAAAAAAGAAATAGTTTTAGTGTTTCATTTAATTTTTCATCTTTTTAGCCCTTAACTTACCTTATTTGTCAAATCATCCAAAATGGATGATAAAATTAACGCTTGTTAACTTTGCTAATATGACATACATGCGAATGCCACGTCAACAATTAATTATTTTTTCTTAATTTTATAAAAGTTCAAAAAATGAAAAGTACTAAAATTATTAAAAACTATTTTAAAAATTTTTTAAAAAATTAATTAATTGCTAACATGGATCAACGTGTATGCCACATCATCAAAGTTAACACATGTTAACTTTTGCTGGAAAAATTGTAATTTTTGGAAACTTTGAGGCATATTCTCAATTGGTAAAGGTGGAGAGTTCAATTATAAAATTATGGTTTTATATTCTACTCCATAAGACCTTTACAACGGTATATCATATACTCAAAATGATTTAGTGATGAATAAGAAATTGATGTTCAAAGTAAGCTACTTGTGAATATTTGTTGAGGAAAATAAAAGCTTAGATCTCACATTGGTTAAATACCAAGTGTGAGATGTGTATATATTTGAGAACCCACATAAAGGGTAATTGAATGGCTAAGCTTGAATGTAACACTCCAAACCCGGCCTAAACGTTACGACCGAATCTGGCATGTTACGGAGTGAAAACATCTTAAAATCATAAGTTTGTCAGAAATGTTTAAAGAAGACTCTTGTTTTGTTTTAGGGTTTAGAAAACTTAGTAATAATTGATGCTGAGTTTGTTTTAGAAGTTGTTGTAATACTTGGAAAACTCGTGAGTAAAAACCCATTTGTGATTGCCAATTTTAGAAAACATTGGACACTTGTTAAAACTGAACGCGATAAGAAAAATCAAGTTTAGAACCATTTGCCTTTTAAGTGATTTGAAAATAAGAGTTTATAAAAACATCCAAGTTACCTTTATTATCTTGTAACGTTTGGAAAACCCGAAGAGGTATAGTTTTGAAAACGCTGTATTTACCGGTTAATTAAGCAATCAAGTTCTAATCACATGCATAACAACATCAGAAGTAAATCAAATAACCAAAACCCAAAATAACAACCAGCGGCCTTATTACAAAATCATACCAAATTTAAAGAAAATAAATAAAACCGAGAAGGTATTTTATAGTCAAAACCCGAAACCAACATGCATGGCCACCTCGACTCCTCCCCGGCTCTATATCTGCGATCTATGCCTCATCTGTAAAATATAAGGGAAGGGGTGAGTCACCAAGACTCAGTGTATAAATCCCCAACCCGATAATTCAAGCACTTACACAGATCATTGATAAAACATGCAAATCATGCAAACCCCATAACCTAACCATCCGAACTCCTTTCTCTACCCCGTGTGGTCAAAACCACTGGTGGTCAAAACCACTGGTGACCGAAGTCACAATATCATATCGGTGTGGTCAAAACCACTGGTGACCGTAGTCACAAATCAAGTGATGGGGCCAACCCATCTTGTGGTCAAAACCACTGATGACAATCCCGTAATATATCATGTGGGGCCAACCCACTGTGGTACCAAACCAATGGGACGAGTCACAATATTCATTTGTGGTCAAAACCACTGGTGACCGTAGTCACAAATATCAATAGTGTGGTCAAAACCACTGGTGATCAAAACCACTGGGACTTAGTCACAAATCATAATAGTAATGTGGTCAAAACCACTGGTGACCGTAGTCACAAATCAAATGATGGGGCCAACCCATCTTGTGGTCAAAACCACTGGTGACAGTCCAAATAAATCATCCCCCTCCTCTCAACAATCCCACCATCATGTCCAAAATTAATCGTGGCATAATAACATATGATGATGCAAAATAACATATGACATAGCATTCAACAACGACATGATAGCATATATCAAGATCCACAATCAGAGGACTTACCCGGAGTCCACGCTCATGCCCACAAGGCACAAACAGGGGTTTCAATGGCTAATCGGCTAATAACAGTTAACACAATAACATGTAATACTAATGAAGTGTGTAAGGTTACACACCTGGTTACTAACGCGACTATCAAATCCCGTAGATCAAGATCTAACGCACTAGATCCCCCTTCCTTAACGCTTTTCGAGCACTAGTCACAACCCGAGATATGCGAGATCAAGCCTTCCCCTACAATCGGCCAAAACTAAACAACATAATCATGCTAATCAACCTCTAAGTGTATAACCGTAATTTTACCTACCAAGGGCATTTTCGTAATTTACCCACCAAGGGTATTTTCGTAAATTCACACCTGCAATGGCCTTTCCAAAGGCCTAATGTGGCCACTAGCGACTCAGCTACCATTTCCGGTCGTACCGGACGTTTGGGCCTAAAACCCAATTTTGGCCCATCCGGGCCCACACGCTCGTGTGGCCCACCTAGCACGAATCTAGCCACGTATATAAGTTCCACCTAGTCTAGTTCAACATATACTAACCAATCATACAATTTACTCATATGGGCCCATGGGCCCATTGGGCCCACTTCAGCCCATCGAGGCCCAAGCACCCCCACCCCCCCCAATACTACGATGGCCTCAACTATTGCATCGAAGAGCCCCACACGTGCGCCGCCACGCTCGTGTGGCTACTAATGCCGTGTGACCAGCATTTCGGCATTTTGCCGCTCTACAGCTAGAGTAGAGAAGTACACACACGATAGACTGGGCTAATCCGCGCTCTGACCACTCTTGTGCCCAAACACCCTCCAAGATGTGTTTACTCTCCTCCTAGGATGCTCCTTATATAGCTAGCTCTTCACCTTCATTCTTTGTGTCTTTCCGATGTGGGATCCCTTCGTCAATAGAGTTTAAATTCAACTGAAACTCTTACCGTCCAGACCGCAAAATAAATACTCCCTTGCTTCTCATGAGATTCGAACCCAGGCTCCCTTGCAACATAATCCACGCTGCTAACCACTTGGCCACAAGCTCCTCTTGTGTCTTAAACCATGCGCAACTAAATATAAACTATGGCCCAAATTCTAAGATCTAAGTAAAAAGAAACCAAAATGCAAAAGCCAAGACTTGAACCTCCTTCCTTCCTTGTGGTGTCACCCCCTTGTCTCTTATGTGGCGTCACTTTGCCACTACACCACACACTCCACTTGTGTTATTTTTCTTCATATTTTATTCTTAAGGCCTATCTGCCAACTTCCAGGGTTTTTTTCACCTAAAACCAAAATTTCCCCAAAGCCAATATTTGATCCTGGGACTTCATAGAAGCCCTCTAACCTTCCAAAATCACTTATCCAATAGGTCTAACTAGCATTTAAGCCAATCTCTTGTTCTCCAAAAATTTAAACGCTACTACGCCTAAGGCCCATTGGGCTCAATTCTCCTAGGCCCAATTTCGGGATGTTACATTGAAATCTTGCTTCTTACGCACTCGAACTCACATTCTCTTACATTGACAACAATATTTACACAACCAAATTAAGGCTCAATCAACACTCGTCACTATTATTAAAAACAAATTCTACTTAGAAAATACATGTTAACTCATTCATTTAAAAAAAATTATGCGGATATACATAATTAAATATGAATTTAAAACTTATTTGAATACAAATAAAAATTTATTTTTTAGAAAAAGTGTCTTATTTAATACCAAAACATAGTAAATTTCCTATAAACTTTTTTCTTTAAATAATAATTTCTATTTCGATATACAAAAAAGCAATTTTACTTGTACACAACAAAATATGCAAATTATTGATTATATATAAATTTATATATAAAACCACGTGTATTTCGATTGCCATTTAGGTTTTCTTATTTTAAAAAATTGACCCGTAATTTTGAAGGGAAGTAATTATTTTTTATTTTCTAAATTTCACATTTTAAAAATAAATTGATTATATGATGTTAAAATAATAGTAATAATAATTGAAAATTTAAAAAGCAAATTAAGTAATCTAAAAGTGTGACAGAATGATGTATTGAAAATTATCGTCTAAACCGAAAAAACCAGTCATGTTTCTAAACATCATTTAAGATGTTTTATGTCCATTTATTGCCTTTTTATCACTCTATCTTATTCCTTAATATTACGGAAATTTAATATTTCAATCATTCATCCGTTAAATTACTAATAATATATAAACGTAATATTTTTTATTAGTATAATAATAAATTTAACCTTTCAATGTTTATATATTTTATTTATTTAGTATTAATTTTAAAAAAAGTTAACAAATTTGGCTCTCAACTTGACATATTCGGTCAATTTAGTCTTAATTCTTAAAATTGAAAAAAAAACTTTTAAAAAAATTTAAAAATTAATTTTTTTGATAAAAACATATAAAATTTGATAAAAGTACAAACAAAATTTTAAAAAAATGATATATAAATAAATATCTATTTTCCACATTTTCTAACCTGACACATTTATTAAAATAATAATTTCATAAATAATACCAAAAAATCATAAAGAAGAATTAAGCAAATTCAGTTTTTCTCTTCTTTTTTTTTTTTTTTTTAACATTAATAACCATCATGTTTAGGATGGATCAAAAACTATAATATGGGATTGCAAAGGGTAAGAATCAATATCTTTAAGTTGTTACTTAAAATTAGTTTGTTGCATTTGAGATTATACTTGAGAGCTACCATAATTGGGAGATATAAGTGAGGATGAGATAACGGATCTGATTTAAATCTTGTTTGAGGTTTTTTTTTTAAAAAAAATTATTTATAAAATTATCATTTTAATAAAAAAATTTCATGTTAGAAAAAGAAAAAAAAGTATTCGATTATTTATAATTTTGTATGAATTTTTTAAATATATTTTTTATTTTTGAAATTTTAAAAGGTGTAAAATTGTAAATTAAATTTGTTAGAATTAGAACTAAATTGATAAAATAATTTATTATTATACTGATAAAAGAAGACGACATCAACATTCTATTAATAATTTAATAGATCAACGACCAAAAAATGGAATTTTGATATTTAAAACAGAAACAGGCTAACTAATGATATAATTGAAAAGAAAAACAACCAAAATTGAGGCGTTGAAGATGAAAGTCAATAATTAGGTTCACATGGTGGAAAATATAAATATGAGCTTAAACGATCAAAATCATTCACACCCACAAAATAGATTCATTGTATGCAGTCCTTTTATTGGCTTTGTGTCTGCTCTACAAACCACTAACCACATACATTCTTTTTAATGTTAAAGCTAAAATTTGTTCAGTAAATTAAATCCTAACCTATAAAGCTTCATTTCACAAATAACATAACTTTCAATACCCAGAAAAATAGGAACCCATATGTATAAAAAGGGTACAGACTCTTTAGGTATTCTCATTAGGTGAAGACAATAACTATAACAGCAATTCTACTTGGATTTGCAGGTCTCACTACAAATATTAACATTTATATTATGCTTCCATTCCTTACCTTTATGCCTACACAACAACTTTGAACTGTAAATCAAGCAAGCTAAAGGGTAACACTTACCTTACATATCTTCTATGGAACACCATAAAAAGTTGGTATTAGAATTGTTTTTCGGATACACACTATCAACTCAACTTGCTTACAAGCCTCAAGCTTCATCATAAGAAATTAGTAGCAATAGGAGACCAAATCAATATATATTACTGCTTACACACAATCGAATGGCTTCGTGAATTTAAAGTTGAAGACTGGTTATAGCTACTCAATCAAATGTTGTCTTTGTTCCATTCCCATCCACTGCCAAGAGGAAGAATACTGTTGAAAACTGCACTCAAATTAACATTTTCAGTTCATGAGGTTAGATTCAAGCATTCTTATATCAACTAAAACAAATGATTTTTCAAATATACAATCAACTCAGCACAAGACAACACAGACGAACATAGCTCAACAACAGCAACAGAAGTAGTAATAACAACAAGGCATTATTATTCTTGATGGCCAGATATTGCAATTGTTAAAATTAAATGACCCAAATCCTTATTTAAATAAAATACAATGGTAAAATAAAATAAAAGAAGAATCCCTATAGAACTACACTTCTTTTATTTTATTTTAAATAAGGTTTTTTAAACCTTATTAAACTCTATCTATTTGATATTGATTAGAATAAGGAGTTTCAATCTTACTACATTCCTATTAGAATATGGCTTTACAAGCCTATAAATAGACATAGTCTATTCCTCTTTTAATTGATTCGAATTCGACATAGTGAATTTTCTTCTCCTCTGCCCGTGGTTTTTTTCCCGAAAGGGTTTCCACGTAAAATCTGTGTGTTCTTTATTTTTAATTTTATTTTCTTTGCGACATATTTGTCATCACCGATGTTATATTTTTCACAAATTGGTATCGGAGCTTTCGAATTTTTCATCTCGATCACGATAATGACGTATTTGAAGTATGAAATTCTGCTGTTGGATCGCAACACCAGATTCGCATTGTGGCAGATAAAGATGCAGGCAGGTCTTGCACAGATGGATTTAGAGGAAGCCCTACTAGGGGTAGATAAGATGCCTTCGACATTGACGGAGGAAGAGAAGAAGCACAAGGATCGAAAGGCATTAACACAGTTACATCTGCATTTGTCTAATGAAATTTTGTAGGATGTGATGAAGGAAAAGACCGCTGCTGCATTATGGAAGAGGCTAGAACAAATATGTATGTCGAAAACTCTAACTAGCAAGTTGCATATGAAGCAACGTCTTTATGCTCATCGTTTGGAGGAAGGTGCGTCTGTGCACGAACACTTAACAATGTTTAAAGAAATTCTCTCAAACTTGGAGGCCATGGAGGTTCAGTATGATAAGGAAGATCTAGGGTTGATTCTACTTTGTTCATTGCCCCCGTCTTATTCAACCTTTAGAGACACGATTTTATATAGCCACGAGTCTCTCACAGTTGATGAGGTTTATGATTCTTTGACCTCGTATGATAAGATGAAGCATCTTGTGATTAAAACTGACTCTGAGGGAGAGGGTCTCATTGTTCGTGGGAGACAAGATCAGAATACTGATGATGATCGTGGAAGGACACAGGAACGGAATCCTCACGGTAAATCTAAAGGTAGATCGAAGTCTTCAAACATAGGTAAAACTTGTAACTTCTGTAAGAGGAAATGACACATTAAATCTGAGTGTTATAAGCTACAGAACAAGATTAAAAGGGAGGCTGTGAATCAAAAGAGAAAACAACCAGAAAATTTCAGTGAAGCTAATGTTGTAGAAGACTACAGCGATGGTGAACTTTTAGTCGCTTCTGTTAACAATTCTAAAGTGAGCGAGGACTGGATACTTGATTCGGGTTGCACCTTCCACATGTGTCCCAATCGTGATTGGTTTACAAATTACGAAACAGTATCTAAAGGTGTTGTTTTGATGGGAAATAATGCTTCGTGTAAAATCGCAGGTGTTGGAACAATTAAAGTTAAAATGTTTGATGGAGTTGTCAGAGTACTTAGTGACGTACGACATGTTCCAAAATTGAAGAGAAATTTAATTTCGTTAAGTACTCTTGATTCAAAAGGGTACAAATACACAGCTGAAAGTGGGATTTTAAAGATTTCCAAAGCTTCCCTCGTTGTGATGAAAGGGCAGAGAAAGACTGCCAAGTTATATGTTTTGCAGGGTTCTACTGTCATTGGTGATGTAGCTGTCGCTTCCTCTTCCAGATGATGATATTACTAAACTTTGGCATATGCACCTAGGGCTTATGAGTGAGAATGGAATGGTAGAATTGAGCAAAAGAGGACTTCTTGATGGGCAAGGAATTTGCAAACTGAAGTTCTGTGAGCACTGCGTTTTTGAGAAGCAAAAGAGAGTTCGATTCAGCAGAGGAATCCATAACACGAAGGGAACGTTGGAGTATATTCATTCTGATTTGTGGGGGCCATCAAGAGTGCCTTCGAGAGGTGGAGCTAATTATATACTAACTTTTATTGATGATTTTTCCAGAAAAGTTTGGGCATTCTTTCTAAAGCAGAAAAGTGATGTGTTTTCCGCATTTAAGTCTTGGAAAACTATGATTGAAAAATAGACGGGAAAACAAATGCCTTCGCACAGATAATGACTTAGAGTTTTGTTCTGATGAGTTCAATAAACTGTGCAAGTCAGAAAGGATCGTGAGACACTTGACAGTTCGTCATACTCCACAGCAAAACGGCGTTGCAGAACGAATGAACAGAACGATCATGGAAAAGTTTGATGTATGTTGTCAAATGCCAACTTAACAAAGTCGTTTTGGGCCGAAGCAGCCTCTACTGCATGTTTTTTGATCAACAGATCTCCATCTATTGCCATTGAGAAAAAGACTCCACAAGAGGTATGGTCTGGTAATCCTGCTAATTATTCTTATTTAAAGATCTTTGGATGTCCTGCATATGCTCATGTTGATAATGGAAAATTGGAACCAATATCCATTAAATGTGTTTTTCTTGGTTATAAAGCTGGTGTAAAAAGGTATAAGTTATGGTGTCCTAAAAATAGAAAAGTTGTGATTAGCAGAGATGTTGTTTTTGATGAAACTGCTATGATACCTAACTTATCTCTTAAAGGCTCTTCCAATGAAGAAAATCAAGAGCAGGTGGAGCATCAGATCAATACAAAGTCGACTCCTCAAGTCAGTAGAAAAATTGAGAATAGAGTTACTTCTTCACCACAATACTCTATCGCCAAAAATAGAACTAAAAGAGAAATTAAACCTCCAAGGAAGTATGTTGAGGATGATCTAGTTGCTTATGCTTTAAATGTGGCTGAAGATATAGATGCAAACCAAGAGCCGTCTAATTATTCTGAGGCGGTTAGTTGTGAAGACTCAGAAAAGTGGATGTTTGCTATGCAAGAGGAGATGGAATCACTCCATAAAAACAGAACATGGGATCTTGTGAAACTTCCTAAAGGTAAAAAGGTTGTTCGCTGTAAATGGGTGTTTAAAAAGAAAGAATGGACTCTAGGAGTTGAAGAACCCATATATAAAGCAAGGCTTGTTGCAAAAGGTTACAGTCAAATTCCAGAAGTGAACTTCACAGATGTGTTCTCCCAGTTGTAAAGCATAATTCGATTCGAGCTTTGCTTGGTATTGTGGCCATGCATGATTTGGAGCTTGAGCAATTAGATGTAAAACTTGAATTTTTACATGGAGAACTTGAGGAAGATATTTACATGCAACAACCAGAGGGTTTTACAGTCTCAGAAAAAGAGGACTATGTTTGCTTGTTTGAAAAAGTCCCTTTACGGTTTTGAAAAACGATCACCAAGACAAAGTGGTACAAGAGGTTTGATTCCTTTATGACTTCTCATGATTTTAAAAGAAGTAGTTTTGATAGCTGTGTTTACTTTAAGAAAAATAGTGATGGTTTTTTTGTGTATCTACTTCTTTATGTTGATGACATGTTAATAGCAGCAAAAGATAAAGGAGAGATAAGAAAGGTCAAAGCCCAACTAAGTGAAGAATTTGAGATGAAAGATTTGGGACCAGCAAAGAAGATACTTGGTATGGAGATTCTCAGAGATAGAAAAGCAAGTAAATTGTACCTAAGTCAGAAAGGGTACATTGAGAAAGTTCTTTGCAGGTTCAATATGCAGAGTGCTAAGCCTGTTAGTACTCCTTTAGCAGCCCATTTTAGACTTTCATCGGCTTTGTCTCCACAATCAGATGATGAGATTTAGTACATGTCACATGTTCCATACTCTAGTGCAGTGGGATCTCTCATGTATGCTATAGTTTGTTCATGTCCAGATTTATCATATGCAGCCAGTGCAGTTAGCAAATACATGGCGAATCCCAGTAAAGAACATTGGAAAGTAGTTCAGTGGATTTTAAGATACTTACGAGGTACTACTGATGTTTGCTTACAGTTTGGAAGAACTATAGATGGAGTCATTGGGTATGTTGATGCTGATTTTGTTGGAGACCTTGATAGAAGAATATCTCTCACTGGTTATGTCTTTACAATCGGAGGTTGTGCAATCAGTTGGAAAGCTACTTTGCAAACTACAGTCGCTTTGTCTACCACTGAAGTTGAGTACATGGCGATTACTGAGGCTTGTAAAAAAGCTATTTGGTTAAAGAAACTTTTTAGTGAGCTCAATGAAGACCTTCAAATCAGCACATTATTTTGTGACAGTCAGAGTGCCATCTTCCTTACAAAAGATCAAATGTTTCATGAGAGAACAAAACACATTGATGTTCGGTATCATTTTGTTTGTGATACTATTGCTCGTGGTGATATTGTTGTGAGCAAAATTAGTACTCATGAAAATCCTGAAGATATGTTGGCTAAGTTACTTCCTATAACCAAGTTCGAGCATTGCTTAGACTTGGTTGGTGTTCATTGTTGAAGTTAAACCCTTAAGGGGTTTTATGGAAGAGGTGGAGAACTTGTTCGTTGAGAGTTTGCGATGAAGAACTTGTTTATTGAGAATTCGTGTCAACGTGGAGATTGTTAGAATTAAGTGACCCAAATCCTTATTTAAATAAAATACAATGGTAAAATAAAATAAAAGAAGAATCCCTATAGAATTACACTTCTTTTACTTTATTTTAAATAAGGTTTTTTCAACCTTATTAAACCCCATCTATTTGATATTGATTAGAATAAGGAGTTTCAATCTTACTACACTCCTATTAGAATGTGGCTTTACAAGCCTAAAAATAGACATAGTTTATTCCTCTTATATTGATTCCAATTCGACATAGTGAATTTTCTTCTCCTCTGCCCGTGGTTTTTTCCCGAAAGGGTTTCCACGTAAAATCTGTGAGTTCTTTATTTTTAATTTTATTTTCTTTGCGACATATTTCTCATTACCGATGTTATATTTTTCACAGAAATATCACATCCTCCATAGCTTGAAAGAATATTTACTAATATTTTAATTTTTTCTGATAAATTCTATTCTAACTAAGTCGAGCCTTTCTAATAGTCCTAGTTCAACATGATTTTTACCGGTTGAAGGAATCAAAGAACAAATATTCAATTTTTTTATAAGCACACATGTAAAGACAGATTCAAGGTTAACATAAGCGATACAGTACCTGTTTTACAATCTCTTCACACTTACTAATCAATTTTTGAACTTTAGCAGCTCCAGATTCTCTTACCATACTGCTCTTGAACATTATGGAGTCCACCTAATAAGTTTAAGAAATACAAATAGGGAGTTGTTGAGCAACTTCTAGTAGAAAGTAGAGAATCATGGAATAAAAAGACATGTTGGTTACCTCTGCTACCACGTCTTCAACAATCTTTTTCCTTGCTTCCAGCTCACACCGCTTAGACAACACCTCCAACTTCACCCTATTCAAATGTTTGGTAGATTCCTCAAACTTGAGATATCTTTCTTTTTGTAATTGCCTTTTGTGTTCTTCCAATTGTCTGATGGATAAAACAATAAAGATAAAAGGTTTAAGCACCTACATAGTGGTTTAAATTTAAAATTAGAGCTGGAATAAGAACCTGCCGCTTAATCAGTTTAGCTTCAAGTGACTTGTCTAACGCAACATCATCACTTAACTTAGCTTTCAAACCCTTGCATTCTTTTTCAACTGATTTTGTAGAGTTCACCCAGTAAAATGAACAATGCTATAACCAAGGTATTTAGCTTAGTAAGTGGTTCTCTAAAACGACTAGCATTCAAAAATCAAAACTTTTTGTTGAAGTTGGCCTTCATGCAACACATGAAGCACCCAAGAAGCAGAACAAACTACCCGACCCATCCAAATGCTGCTGAAGTTCAAGCTACTATTTTTGTTTTGTTATTTCAACTATTTGTTTTGTAATTTAGTTGAAGATGAACTTAATAGGTAATGTTTTTATGTAATTAGGTGCTGATAGATTGATAAATCAGCTTACCTATGTGTACAAGTTATGTTTAGCAAGTTTGAATGTAACTTAGTGGTGTTAGGTGGATGTTTAGGTGACATTTTAGTCATTTTTGACTAGCATATGGACTGGTATATGTAATGGCTTAGTGCCTTTATTCATTTTTAATGAATTTCATAAGAATTCATCTAATACTCTCTCAATTCTTTGCATTCATTATTGTTCTTCAAACCAAATTCTGTTTGTTTCTTCAGCAAGCCTCGAGCCTTGTTGCTCAAGCTTCTGTCAACCTTTGCTGTTTGTTGTTCATAATCCCAACAATTGGTATCAGAGATGTATTCTCAGAGGACCTGTCATATTTTCAACCATTAAAGCCATGTCTTCATCTGGAATCTCTCCAGCAGCACCACTAGTCTTCAATGGTGAAGGTTATCACATATGGGTAGTCAAAATGAAGACTTACCTGCAAGTCATTTGATTTGCGGAAGGTTGTTAACTCAGATGCTGAACCAGTACCTTTAAAAGCCAATCCAATAGTGGCTCAAATCAGGCAGCATGCTGATGAAAGAATTAAAAGGCATAAAGCCATGTCCTGCATCTAGAATAGTGTTAGATGTGATCTTCATGAGGATCATGGCTTGTGAGTTGCCAAAGCAAGCCTGGGATAGACTAAAGGAAGAGTTCCAAGGAACTGAAAGAACAAGGCAGCAACAGCTATTGAATTTGAGAAGGGATTTTGAAAACTTGAAGATGAAGGAGGAAGAAACTGTCAAGTAGTACTCAAACAGAATTATGGCTGTGGTAAACAGCATAAGGCTATTTGGAGAACAGTTTAGTGAAGCAAGAATAGTAGAGAAAGTGATCTCAACCTTACCTGAGAGGTATGAGGCAAAAATTTCATCTCTTGAAGACTCGAGGAACCTGACCAACATTTCTTTAACAGAGCTAATCAATGCTCTTTATGCTCAAGAGCAAAGGAGAGCTAGTAGACTGTAGGAGCACTAATAAGGTGCCTTCCAAGCCAAAACCAGACCAGCCTCAAGCTTCTTTGCTTACAAAGGCAAGAAAATCTAGAAGGACAAGTCTAAGCCAGATGGTGCAAGAAGAAGAGACCAACCTTGCAGACATTGCAAAAGACCTGGTCATCTAGAGGCAAATTGTTAGTTCAGGCCAGATGTGCAGTGCCAATACTGCAAAAAGATGGGCCATGTTGAAAAGGTTTGTAGAAGCAAGGGCAAACCAAGACAGAACCAACCACAACAGCTAAATGCTAAAGCCCGAGTAGCAGAATAGGGCAGTGACCATGAAGAGCAAGTTTTTGAAGTTTCTTGCTCAGCTACCAAAGAAAAGGCCATAAAGGGATGGCTAATAGACAGTGGTTGCACAAACCACATGACACTAGATGCTGCCATCTTCAAGTCGATTGACATAAGCTTCAAAACAAGGGTGAAAGTAGGAAATGGTCACTTCATCAAGGTAGAAGGCAAGAGAGATGTGTTAATAAACACTCTCACAGGCAAAAAGCTGGTTTCAAATGTCTTTGGTGCCTGAGATTGATAGAAACTTGCTTAGTATAGCTCAGTTGCTTAAGAAGGGATACTTAGTGGTGTTAAAAGGCAAAGAGTGCTTGATCAGTGATCCAAGTTGATCTAAGCTCATGTCAGTGACTATAGCTGACAAAAGCTTTGTTGTTGACTGGAATAAAGCCTCAAACTCTGCCTACACATCTTTATTAGATGAATCCAAGCGCTGGCACCAAAGGCTTGGTCATGCCAATTACAGGTCATTGGCTCAGCTATCTAAAGAAGACCTGGTTGAGAACTTCACTGATTCAGTTGAGAAAGAGGTGGTCTATGAAGTATGTCAGTTAGGAAAGCAGGCCAGGCTTCCATTTTATTCAAATACGCCTGGAGAGCCGCAAAAAGGCTACAGCTTGTGCACACTGATGTGTGTGGGCCTATAAGGACTCAGTCACTGAATGGTAGTAGATATTTTATTTTGTAAATTAATTATCACACGATGTATTGCTGGATTTATTTTTTGAAGCACAAGTCTGAAGTGGCCTCTGTGTTTTGAAAGTTCAAGGTTGCTGCAGAAACTGAAATAGGCTGTAAGCTCACGACCTTAAGGTCTGATAATAGAACTGAGTACACCTCAACTCAATTTCAAAGCTTCTGTAATGAAGCAGGCATCAAGCACCAGCTCACTAACACATACACACCTCAACAAAATGGTGTTAGTGAAAGAAAGAATAGAAGTTTGATGGATATGGCCAAGTGCCTATTGTTTGAGAAGAATTATTCCAAAACCTTGTGGGCTGAGGCAATTAACACTGATGTGTACCTTCAAAACAGGCTCCCAACTAAGGCTTTGGCTCAAAAGACTCCATTCGAGGCCTGGTTTGGGTTCAAACCATCATTGGCTCACTTGATGGCCTTTGGCTGCATCTGTTATGCACATTTTCCTGCTATAAAGAGGGATAAGTTGGCCAAGAAAACTCAACCTGGCATTCTAGTGGGCTATAGCAGTGTAAAGAAGGGCTACAGAATCCTGGATCGTTCATGCAACAAAGTGCTTGTGAGCAGAGATGTAGTATTCAATGAGAAATCAAGTTGGAATTGGGAGAAGAATGGACAAGTGGTAGTTTATGAAAATTTTATGACAGATCAGATTGAACCTGACCAAAATGGTCTTGAAATAGACATAGATGATGAACCAGTCAGGGGCACTAGACCATTGGCTGAGATTTATGAAAGAGCTCAAGTGGCTGCAGTTGAACCAAGCTGCTTTGAAGAGGCTGAAGCTCAACAAGGCTAGAAACAGGCAATGGTTGATGAAACCAGTATGATTGAAAAGAATCAGACCTGGCAGCTAGTTGAGAGACCAACAAACAAGTGGGGTAAAATGGGTCTATCGAGCCAAGCACAATGCTGATGGAACCTTGAACAAGCTTAAAGCAAGGCCGGTTGTGAAGAGGTTTAGCCAGAAATATGGCATTGACTACCTAAAGACCTTTGCACCAGTGGCCAAGCTAGACACAATTAGGCTACTAGTTGCCTTAGCAGCACAAATGTAGTGGAAAATCTACTAGCTTGATATGAATTCTGCCTTTCTCAATTGTTTCCTTAAAGAAGAGATTATGTTGAGAAACCTTAAGGTTTCAAAGTGGCTGATAAAGAAGACATGGTGTACAGATTAAAGAAAGCCTTGTATAGTTTGAAACAAACACCAAGGGCCTGGTATAGTAGAATTGATAGCTATTTGGTCAGTTTAGGATTTGAAAGGAGCATCAGTTAGCCAACCTTATATGTCAAGAAGGAAGGAGTGGAAACACAGCTTATTGTATCGTTGTATGTGGATGATTTTCTTGTAACAGGTGGAGACCCTAAAATGCTGACTGATTTCAAAGCCAAAATGGAGTAGATGTTTGAGATGTCTGATCTGGGAAGAATGACTTACTTCCTTGGCATACAAGTGTCACAAACATAGCTTGGAACCTTCCTAGGCCAGAAGGCATTTGCCATGAAGATTCTAAACAAGTTCTCCATGCTAAATTGCAAGGCAACAAGCACACTAGTTACCGTTAGAGAGAAACTATCGAGCCAAGGTAACTTTGAACTGGTTAGTAAATCTGTCTATAAGAGCTTGGTAGGTTGTTTGCTATATCTGACTGCCACTAGACCAGACATTATGTTTGCTGTGAGTTTGCTTTCAAGATTTATGCATTGCTGCAATGAGAAGCACTTTCAAGCTGCTAAAAGAGTGCTTATGTACATCAAAGGTACACTGAGCTATGGAATGCTATTTAGCAAAGTTAAAAACATGAAATTGGTAGGTTATGCTGATAGTGATTGGGCTAGATCGATTGATGACATGAAGAGTACCTCAGGGTATCTGTTTACCCTTGGTTCAGCCATATTCTGTTGGAGTTCGAAAAAGCAAAATATTGTTGCTCCGTCTACTGCTGAGGCAGAATATGTAACAGCTGCAGGAGTTGTCAACCAAGCCATTTGGCTAAGGAAAATCTTGGCTGATTTGAATCTTTACCAAAAGGAAGCAACAGAGTTTATGTGTGACAACCAATCTGCTATTGCAATTACAAAGAATCCGATATTCCATGGAAGGACAAAGCACTTCAACATTAAGCTTCATTTTGTGAGGGAGATGGAGTAAGCTCAAAAGGTGAAACTGGTTCATTGCAATTCTGAAGATCAAGTTGCTGACATCTCGACAAAGCCTCTTAGTGTGTTAAGATTCATTGAATTAAGAAGGAAAATGGGAGTTTGTAGTATGCAAGCCAAGGAGGAGTATTGAAGTTGGCCTGCATGCAACACATGAAGTAGCCAAGAATCTGAACAAACTACCCGAGCCATCCAAATGTTGCTGAAGTTCAAGCTACTATTTTTGTTTATTTCAACTATTTGTTTTTTAATTTAGTTGAAGATGAACTTAGTAGGTAATGTTTTGATGTAATTAGGTGCTAATAGATTGATAAATCAGCTTACCTATGTGTACAAGTTATGTTTAGCAAGTTTGAATGTAACTTAGTGGTGTTAGGTGGATGTTTAGGTGACATTTTAGTCATTTTTGACCAGCATATGGACTGGTATTTGTAATGGCTTAGTGCCTTTATTCATTTTTAATGAATTTCATAAGAATTCATCTAATACTCTCCCAATTCTTTGCATTCATTGTTGTTCTTCAAACCAAATTCTATTTGTTTCTTCAGCAAGCCTCGAGCCTTGTTACTAAAGCTTCTGTCAACCTTTGCTGTTTGTTGTTCATAATCCCAACACTTTTCCTTTTAGGAAGTAAGTTATTCACTAATTTAAGGTAAAGGAGTACTAAGAGTTGCAACTTTATTAAAAGGTAAAATTGATATTTATTTGAAAATCCCAAGTAGGTATTTTTGTCCCTCATCACCTCTTTTTTTTCCCTTTTCAGAGAAGGGGTAGGAGAGGATTTTGTTCCAAAAGACAATCCATAGAAAACTTAGTAGTGGAGGCCAAAAAGGGAACTGGCACGCAGTCCGTGTACCTATTCATGTATAGCTTGCATGAAGGTAAAGTGCTTTGACATTTTCTTAAGAGCCTGTAGCAACACCCAATATCAAGAATAAATTATCCGTCGATTTCTACCATATGAAGTTTATATTGGGTTCATGCCTACTAGATGCCCATGCACTTTAATACTTTTCCAGATATTTAGCTTTCAAAAATATCTTTCTAGTTGGCTCTTTTGATGTATGATTAACTAGTAACGTTACATTTATTTCTGCTATTTGAGATATTTTGTCACCTTTGTTTGATAAAAATGAATACCGACTTTCTTCTCATCACGTCAACCAATTATTGTTGAAATGTGAGAAGGAAAAAGTGCTTACTTTGATTGCTAATAGATGCACAAAGAATATAGAAGCAAGCTTCTTAAGGGAAAATCTAAAGATTGATAGCCCAATGATAGATCAATCTGTTAATAACTCAAATGCATGCATGTGAACATGCATTCATCTCTGCTCATATTATTTGTCTAAAACTCCCAACAGAATCCAATCTCATAAGAGCAATACATGAGTCTGGATTTTTCAACAGAACAGGATACAAAAGAGAGAGTGAAGCAAGAAGTTCATAGATAACATATGATTGAACACATTGACGATGGAGATACAAACAGATCTTGCACTACAGGTGAGGTATGCAATTTTTTTAACTCTTACATGAAACAAATAAATGTGCATTCTTCTAATACTAAGATTAATCAATTCTGAACATTCTCGTGATGCCTTCTGTCATATGTAGGAATGCATTTAATTAAATAAAATCGTGCAAGCTAAACTCTCATCCACTCAGTTTTCAGATGAATGATGGTAAGTCTAACAATGACGCCTGATACCATGGTTTATAACAAAAAGCATACCTTGCTATAGACCTCAACAGTGGCAGTTTTCTCCTAAAAGGACAACATACCCGACCTTTCTGTATTCTTACCTCATCTCGAGCTAATTTCTTCTCCTCTAAAGCTCTCTTTTTGGCAAAATAGAAGTAAAGAAAGAAACATGGAGAATAACGGTTTAGTGCAAAAGGGCAGTCATACCATCCACAAAGGAGTGAATAACAAACTAACTAACCTACATTAAATACTCCAATCAACATGACAATTTACCAAAGAAAAGTGATAATCACTATATTTACTTTTCATATAAATATGAAAGGAAAAAAACTTTAAATACTACATGATAATCATGGAGCTTGTCATATGCCTGTAAAATCTAAAAACAAAGTTGAATCAACACTGAAATTTTAGATACTAGAAAAATGTACAAGTATAGACGCCTCGACTTGAAAGTTAAAAGGTGCCAAATTGGATATGCAACTACTCCATGGTTCTAACAAAGAAAAAAATAATGATTAAATAAAAAGTGTAAGGGATAAAAGTAATAGGTAATAATAGGACATGAGAAAAGGCTAGCTACAACCAGAAAAGAAGTTGAGTTAAATCAGCATCCAAATATCAAAACAATAAAAATTTATGTTTGAAAGATGAAAAACAGAAGCAAAACAAGTTGGTTGAGAGAAAAAATTGACAACTCTCATTACTTTTCTTAGTAGCAATGCAATATACATATATAGCTTCATTACATTAGAAGAAAACAAAACATTACTTGTGCTAGTATCCAAGATGTAAATCAGCTTAATGATAACCTAAGAAGCTACTAAATCAGCTAAGTAGATGACTAACCTTAACAAAAACAAAAATTACAATCAAACTAAACACGATTCATATGTTACAAAAAATTTTAACAACCAAATTACACATTGGACATTTGCTTGTTGCTTCCTTGTTGCCAACTTTCAGCACTCCTGATTGGCTACTATGCAGCAGACACTAATGCTACTCCTCAAATACTCAAACCTTGTATTAGCAAGTGTCTTTGTTAAGATGTCTGCTGATAAACCATAATATGAACATATTTTAATCCCACATTTAGCATACTTTTGGATGATTTATTCCTTGAATTATGGAATTTGGTGCTTTTAATCCTTTAATTTCATGTTTTATACTTAGAAAAGCACCGAAGGATGAAAAGAACGAGAAATGGGCCTAAAATGGAGTAAATGGGCCAAACCACAAAATCGACATGGCCTGGGCCCAAGACCACACGACCGTGCCTCATCAACAGACCCGTACACGGCCTGGCCACGATTCACATGGGCGTGTGCCATGGGCGTGTCCCTACCGTGACAAAGAAGAGTTTCATTCGGATTAGGGTACTTAGAGTCAAAGAAAGACATTCTAAAAGCCTATATAAACACCCTAGAGGCCAACCTTCAAGGGGAGTCCAGTTAGGCCTAAGAGCCGAGCTAGAGAGGCTAGAATTGTGGGATTCACTCGAAGAAAGCTAGTTGATTCATCTCAAGAAGCCAGATTCATACTCAAGACGGAGGATCTCTCCTTCAATTCCTTCAGGGGGTTTTAGGGTTTTCTTATGTTTTGTTTCATATTTTCTTCTGAGATTTATTCTTTTATCATTATGAACTAATCCCCTTAGATACCCGAGGGGGATAAAACCTAAGACGGATCTTGTTATTGTTTTCTAAACTATATGATAAATACTTGATTTGTTCTTAATTATGTGTTCTTAATTCTTGCTTTGATATTCCAGAATATTGATTCAAGTATTGATGTGCTTAAGTAGTGGAGCAAAAGTCCTTGTTTAAGAGTAGATCTAGCATAATTAAGCGGAGTTGATCGCAACCCTAGACATAGGATGACGAAAATCTGCCGGATTAGGGTCAAACCTAATATGGGAGTCTATAGATCGAGTTAATGCAGTTCTAGGGGTTTTAATTAGAAAGAGATTTCAATTAATCAACCTAGGGTTAGACGTTAGTTGCCTCGAGAGAGGTATTAATATAAATTAGGGAATCCTACGGATCAAGTCAAGTGAATAAATAAATGCAGTTCAGAGTTAGATAACAAATGAAGTCTAGGTGGATTCTTCCTCGGGTATCGTCTTAATCAATTGGTTTTTCCCACAAGTATTTCCCAAATTCATTCTCTTTGTCTTAGCATCTTTAGCTTAATAGTTAGTTAATTCTAGATTAATTAATAATTCCCTTAATTCTTAGGCTAAATAATAAAAAGAAAGTTAGTATTAGTACTTTTGGTTCCTTTGGGTTCGACAATCCGATCTTGCCACTTAACTATACTACTGTTTGATAGGTGCGCTTGCCTCAATCTTTGTCACAGTTAGTTTTTTTTGGCTCGATTATTCTTTATATAAATTTTTAAGACTCTGACACACGACCATCTGCAAGCTGAATTTATGAAATGCAATGAATCAGATTAACTTCTCTTGATAACTCAGCTTCTCTAACAAAATGGTACTTGATCTTAAAATGCTTAGTTTTTCCATGAAACACAAGATTTTTGGCAATAGCAATAGCTGACTGGTTGTCCACCTTGTTTTCAGTTGCTTCTTCTTGACCAACATTCAAGTCACTCAAAAGTTTTATAAGCCAAATGGCTTAATTAACAGCATTAGCAGCTACAATGTACCATGCCTCTACAATGGATTGAGCTACTGTTTGTTGTTTCTTAGAACTCCAACAAAAGACCCCTAAACCTAGAGTGAAAAAATAGCCCGATGTGCTCTTCATATCATCAACTGAGCCTGCCCAGTCACTACCTAAATCAGCTCCTCAATCTTCACAAACTTCACCCTGTAGTTTAACGTCCCTTTGACATATCTCAAGACTCTTTTAGCAGTCTTGAAATGAGCAACATTACAGTAATGTATGAACCTTGATAGAAGGCTAGCTGCATACATGTTGTCTGGCCTTGTTGATATCAAATAGAGCAGACAACCTACAAGGCTTCTATAGCCCTTCTCATCCACTCGTTCATGGTCACTCTTGTTGGAAGGTTTTTCTCCTTGTACCACAGGAGTGCTAGCAGGTTTGCAATTTGTCATGCAAAATTTGCTTATATTATTTAGAGAAAAAGCCTGTTGGCTTATGAAGATGCCATGTTTAGTCTGATTCACTTTCATGCCAAGAAAGTAGGTCATCAAACCTAAATCAGTCATCTTAAAAACATCTTGCATCTGTCTCTTGAACTCTCCAATCAGTTCACTTCTATAACCAGTATCAAGTATGTCATCCACATACAATGATACAATCAACAAGGTTTCTTTCTCAGATTTCTTCACATAGAGTGTAGGCTCACTAATGTTTTTTTCAAACCCCAACTTTGACAAATAAGCATTGATTCTGTCATACCAGGCCCTTGGAGCTTGTTTTAGACCATACAAGCCTTCTTGAGCTTGTAAACCTTGTGCTCTTCACCAAGAACCTTAAATCCATCTGGATGCTCAACAAAGATCTCTTCCTTGAGAAAACCATTCTAGAAGGCATATTTGACATCCAACTGGTGCACTTAACTGCTAAAGCAAACAAGAGCCTTATGGTATCTAACCTTGCAACTGGTGCAAAGGTTTCTGAAAAATCAATGCCATACTATTGGCTATACCCCTTCACAACTAGCCTTACTTTGTGCTTGTTTAGTTACCCATATGCATTGTGCTTGGTCCTGAACACCCATTTCACACTAATAACTTTGCTTTGTGCTGGCCTATAAACTAGCTCACATGTATCATTTTTGTGTATCATTTCCATTTTTGCTTGCAATGCTTCTCTCCAGCAGTTCTCCTTTATAGCCTCCTCAAAGTTAGAAGGCTCGAAAATGGTCATATCATATCTTTGATAAATATCTATGATAGTTTTTGTACCCCTAACAGGTACATCGTCATATTCTCCCTTAATTTTAGCTTCACTCTCAACATGCTGCAAATCAAGATCTTGCTAGTCTTGCTCAGACAAGCTTGCATCTGTTCCATCCCATTTCCAACAGCTACCCTCATTAAATTTCACATCTCTGCTCACAACAATCCTTTTAGTGGATGGATCAAAAACCTTATATCCTTTCTTTGTGTTGCTATAGCCAACAAAAACTTTAGGCATAGACCTTCTTTCTAGCTTGGTTCTCTTTTTAGCTGGTACAAGTGTGTAGCATAAACAGCCAAACACTTTCAAGTGTGAGACAGTAGGCTTGTGTCCAAACCAAGCTTCAAATGGTATTTTACCTTTTACTGTACTTGTTGGTAGCCTGTTGAGTAAATACACTGAGGTATTTACTGCTCAGCCCAAAAAATGTTAGGCATTTTCCCTTCAAACAATAAACACCTGGCCATATCAAGACTGTTATGTTCTTTCTCTCACAAACACTATTCTACTATGGTGTGTAGATGGTGGTTAATTGATGCTGAATTCCAGTTTCATCACAAATCTTATGAAATTTTTGAGACACATATTTAGTCCCATTGTCTGACCTCAATACCTTTAGCTTACAACTTTTGAGACACATATTCAATCCCAAGGAAGAGATTTTTTACTCATACTTATCTGGAAGGGTTGTAATGACCTTTTCAACTATTTTTTTGTCACTGAAATCATCCCCAAGAAGCCTAATGTTGTTAACTGTGGCTATTATACTGTCAAAGTACTGCTTAATAAATTCAGACTCATTCATCTTCAGATTCTCGTAGTCCCTCCTCAAGTTCATCAACTACTACTGTCTGGTTTTATCTCTAACCCTCGAAACCTTTCATTGAGCCTGTCTCAAGTTTGCTTTGGAGAGACACAAGCCATTATCCTTGTGAAAATTACATCTGAAACTCCATTTTGAAGGCATGACATAGCCTTATACTTTTTGGCACAGTCCTCATTGTGATGCCTAATTTGAGCTATGGTAGGATTAGCTCTCAAAGGTGGTGGCTCTATGTCAGCTTGAACAACACTCAACAGATCATGAGATTACAGGTATGTCTTCATTTTCACAACCCAAATGTTATATTTTTCACCAACAAAAATAGGTAGTGGTGGTGGTGAGAAACTCATTCTTTTGCAGCAATAAAAAATTAATAAAATAGCTTTTGTTTCTTCTTTCAAGCATAAAACACAAATAAACAACACGCAGTAAAAGGCCCTTAAAGATGATAGGCTCTTAATACCATTTGTTAAGTTATATCAGCATCCAAAAAACAGAAGCAAAACAAGTTGGTTGAGGGAAAAAACTGACAACTCTCATTACTTTTCTTAGCAGTAATGTAATATACATAAATAGCTTCATTACATTGGAAGGAAACAAAACATTGCTTGTGCTAGTATCCAACCTGTAAAATCAGCTTAATGATAACCTAAGAAGCTACTAAATCAGCTAAGTAGATGACTAACCTTAGCAAAAACAAAAATTACAATCAAACTAAACATGATTCACATATTACAAAAAATTTTAACAACCAAATTACACATTAGACATTTGCTTGCCATTGCCTTATTGCCAAATTTCAACAAAAGGAAAAGAAAATCATATAAAGTTTTAGATGTTCATGTAAGGTTTGATGGTAACAATGATATAGTAATATAAAAGTGGTTTCAAGCTTGATAGCAAACATATAAATCAGAGTACATCTGCTTTGTAGGATAATTAAGTCCTCAGTGGAACATGATTCTATTTTATGCATTCTATCCAAGTTAGATACCCTAGTCATGCATGCTTGATACAATTTTTGATCACAACAAAGAGGACAGCTATGTATAATGTGTCTCGGTGTAAGCTAGAATTTCTCAAATCCTGAGACTAAAAGTGAAATTAATACCATTGGTAGAAAAATAAATAACCATATAGAAAAACACAAATCGTAAAAAAATAAACTCGCACGAGAACTCCATTTGGAGTAGCATCATTAGCATATATGCTTGGTTTAGGAGAATCAATAACAACAATGCTTTACTTATCTGAGCCATAATCACCTAAGTTAAACTTAATAAGAAGGAATATGCACTTGTAGTTTATCTGGTGACTGAACTATTTTTTAATGCAAATTTGTATTTTCTTAAACACTTTGAACTTGATCAAGCTCGGTATTAGAAATCTATAAAGAAAGGCTTGTCATAAAAGGCAATAATAAATAGCACTAATGCTTAAAGAGGGGAAAATATAATGCTTGTATAAAGCCAAAATCACATTGAACCTAAAAATTTAAAACAATTACTGAAAAAAGGTAATCTACATTAGCACCAATTAGTGGTCTAATCATAAAAGAAATAAAATCCTCCACACGAATGAAGAATATGATATATCTCACCAATTTAATAGGAACCCAGATCAAACACTACCATAAAAAAGATCCTTCGGGTTCAAAGACATGGTGTACTTAGGTGTAAATACATTAATAACACACAGCACACAATCTTTAGTTAACCATAATTCATAAACACAGATGAAAGATCTAAATCTAAACACATAATATGGTCAATAACTTTTGAGTATAAGTACTTTCTTCATTGTCAACTTGAAAAACATAAACAGATTAACTCTCCTCACAAACCTGAACACTTGTTGCCATGTCTACATTAGTGAAATAAAGCTTTTGTAAGGAGTGATAACATTCTAACCTTTTCATCCATTTGCCTAGTCTTTTCCTTCAAATTCTAAAAAGAAGTTCTAAGTGATATATGGTTACTATTAAGGCCAACAATCATCTCATGCAATCCTTTAACTTTTGATTCTACCTCTTGAACTAGTGGTAACTCCCTTTCTCTTGCTTCATTGTAACCTACAATCTCTGCATTCAATTGCATGGTAGAGATATGGTGAAAATTGATCTTTATGGTAAAGTATCACAAGTCATTCTGTAAATACCTAAGAAATCTTAGCCTCCCACTCCTTCTGCCAATCATCTAGAAGGGTCAGTTCTTCTACAATTGGTCTTAGAAGATTCATTTTTGTTTCTTTGAGATGGAAATCAACAAACAAAATATCTTAATGCATGCAAGGCTGGAAAAGATTGAAAAACTGATTAAAGGAAATTTACTGTGATAAACTTTTTGTTAAGAACCAATATTTCTAATAAAAGCCATCAGAAAAGAAGACTAATCTAAGAAAATTAGGATTAAAAATATCTTTTAGCACGAAAAAATGTTATAATGGTCATTAGACCGACTTCCACTTGCTCATATCTAAAACCACTCCAATGGTCCTTTAGGCTCTTAACTTACCAATTTACAACTTTCATACTAAAACGCATTAGTGTTAAAAGAATTTAAACATGGGAAAAGATGTTATATAGGTCACCATGGAACTATCCACAACTCTTCTCTAAGTTGCAATTTGATAATGTTTTGATAATTACCAAAGAGCTCTTTTCTAACCCATAAAGACCATTATGCAAGTTAGACCATAACGAGGTAAGGTATGTGTTGAGAGGGAAAACAGTCATGCATTGACTAGTCAAGGATTAGACTATGGTTTCATAAAGAAAAGGTCAGAACCAATGGTTTCCACTACTAATGAACTAGGGACAATTCCATGAATAATGTATGGTTCTCCCTTAACATAAAAATTGCATGGTTAAAGAGTAATTTAGTAGCTTCTTAGGTTATAATTAAGCTGATTTTACAGCTATCCCCCTAATTGGACTTGTTAGACGACATATTAATCTTTCAATCAGTTTTCTAATTTTCGATTAGACTAAGGACATGTTTAGGTCCATCTCCTAATATAAGTTGTCTTTCTATATTATGACCCAACCACGAAATACTGCTTAGTATTAGTTTAAATATTAGACAACCAGTGAGCCAATTTTTGCTTCTATTTTTCTTTGTGTGCAAAAACCACATGGGACTTTATACAAATTATATTAATGTAATCCATGAATTATTTTATTAACCAATTTAGTCAAAAAAATTACAAGTATACATAGACGAAAATACTACACTTAGGGCACTTTGGCTTCCAAAAGTACATTTTGTTGGATTTAACTTTAATTGGAATTTTCTCAGTCTCAAGAACAACTTCCTCAAAACTTGGATATGTTCCATTCCTATTCAGGACTTTGCGATCATATCATCGACATAAACTTCGATTTCTTTGTGCATCATATCATGGAACAAGGTTATCATGACCCTTTGATATGTCGCTCCTGTATTTTTTAGCCCAAATGGCATCACCTTATAAAAAAATGTACCCCAAAAGGTTATGAAGGTAGTCTTTTCGATGTCTTCAGGATGCATTTTTATCTGATTGTATCCCGAGAAGCCACCCATGAAGGAAAACAGCGAATAACATGTCGTATTGTCTACTAAAGTATCAATGTAAGGCAAGGGAAAATTGTCTTTCGGGCTGGCCTTGTTCAAGTCTCTATAATCTCCACACATTCGTACCTTCTAATCTTTCTTAGGGACAGGCACAATGGCTACCCATTCTGAGTATTTGACTTCTTACAAGAATCTAGCGTCAAACTGCTTTTTGACTTCCTCTTTTATTTTTAGCACAATGTCAGGCCTTATTCTTCGGAGCTTCTGCTGAACCGGCCTGCAATCCTCTTTTATGGGGAGGCGGTGTACAACAATGTCAGTGCTTAACCCGGGCATATCTTGGTATGACCATGCGAAGATATCTTTGAATTCTTGAAGTAACTCTACGAGGACTCGTTTCATTTCTTCGGTTATGCACGTTCCAATTTTCACTACCTTTCTTTCTTCCAAGGTCACAATCTTTACTGTCTCTTCATGAGGCATAATTTTTTTTCCTCTTCTTTTACCATTCTTAACAAGTCCAGAGGTAAGCCACAGTCAATGTCGTCTTCAAAGTCTTGGGATCCCTCTAAACACATGTCTTGCTCAAAAGGGGGTTCTAATTTCATAGCAGTATTACTCATGTCGTTGATATCTGAGAACCTGCTTAGGTACAAAGGAATATAAAAAGAAAGAATGAATTTAAGAATAATTATTTGTATGGTATGATTATGAATGTGATGAAAGAATGATTTGGAAAAAGATCCAAGGAATGAAAGAATCTAACATAATTATTTGTATAGAAAGAATGAAAGAATCTAAAAGAATGAGAGGATATTTACTCAAAATGATATCAAATATGTATTTCATAACTATGTTTGGACATAAGCCTATTTCACAAAGGAATTCTTATTGCTTCTAGGCTTAAATCAACAAGTGTGTTTTAAACATTACTTTGTGTAAGCTCTAAAAACTATAGGAATTTCTTCTACAATCCAATTGTTTAGAACACTCCCAGGTTCATAAGGGCGGATATCTGAGAAGGTCCCCCTTCAGTGGTTTCTTCATGTATGGCATTGATATTAACATTTCCCAACATTTCTTCAACACTTTCTTTCCATGGCGTCCTTCGCTCGGAATGAGTAATCTCTCCAGATATGAAAGTTTTGGATATGTGGAGGAATATCATTGGTTCACATTTGATTTCTTCCCCACTCACGTGTGCCCTTCTTCTTTCTTGCCTCTTTTCCAGTTCCTTTCTTCTTTGTCTCGCATCTGACTTGTACACTAAGCCAAAACGGCCATGCTTGTCCTTCAGCATTGGAACCTCAACTCTTCCCTGAAGATGTCTCCCTAGTCCTTTTCTGGGTAAGGCTCCCTTTCCTACCGTCATCTGTAATCCTATCCTGGTAGCCTTGGATATTTTTAGCACTGGAATCCTGTTCCCCTCAGTAATGAATGTTGCATTTACAAACTCCAAGGATCAGAAAGAACATTCAATTGCCTCATCATTTGCCTCCAAGTACGATGCATCACTAGTTACAGCTGTGATAATATCCTCTTAAGCATTTATCGTCACCAGCCAACCTTCTGATACTAGCTTCAACTTCTGATGTAGCGACGAAGGAACTGCCCGGGCCGAATGTACCCAAGGTCTTCCCAATAAGCAATTGTAGAAGGGCTTAATATCCATTACTAGGAACTCCACCTCATAAGTAGTTGGGCCAATCAACAGAGGTATTTTGATTATTCCTATGACCCCCTTTCTGTGCCATCAGATGCCCTCACTATATTCTGGGATACCTTCATGTGTGAGCTATCCACAGGTAACCTATTACGTGTGGATAGGGGCCATACGTTCAATGTTGATCCATTGTCGATCAGGACCCCTGGCAATGTATATCCTTTGCATCTAGTAGTGATGTGCAGAGCTTTAGTGGATCCCATACCCCCAGGTGGTATTTCATCATCGTTGAAGAAGATGAAGTTATCGGCACTTATGTTATTGACCAGCCGATCCAGTTTATTAACAAAGATATCATTGGCCATGTACGTATCGTTCAACACTTTCATCAATGCACTTTGGTGTACCTTCGAATTCAAGAGTAAAGCTAGTATAAATAAGCGAGCTGGTTGTTTATGCAACTGTTCCACAATGCTGTACTCGCTGTGCTTCAAAAACTTCAAAAATTCCTTGACTTCCTCCTCTCTTACTGGCTCATAACAAGTGGCTCAAGGTTCCTTTTTTTGCCTCTTCCTCCTCTCTGATTGCTTTTTCCTTCTTTTGCTCTACAATTATGGTCTTTCCTTTTGCGGGTTCTACTCGGGCATTTATCAAATCATAACGCCTTCCACTATGCGTATGAAAACCTACATCTTGATCCTCTTTTGAAGCACTGGTTGAATTCTCCCTTCCTAGGATTATCAAATTGTAATCATAATTCCAGGGGACCCTTTTGCTATCCTTATAAGAGAAGACCGTTGATTTTTGAATTATGATCTTTGGTGCCGTTTGTACTCCAGCTTCGTTGTTTTTAGGTCGCGAAATGATAACCACAGGATGATTGGATTTTGGAACCTTCATTGTTAATTCTAACGCACATATGCTTCCTTCTTCTTTAACTCCTTCACAGAACTCTATCTCTTTATTATCCATCAGACCCTGCACCAAGGCTCTGAATTCTTCACACTCTTGGATCTTGTGCCCCTCTTCATGATGGAACTCACAGTAGTTCCTCATGTTTTCACAATTCCCTTCAGGATTTGAAATGCTCAGCCCCCTTTTCACCATCCCCATCCAGACCTATGTTAAAGGAGTTTTTACTTCTGCAATATCGGTCTTGATTCTTCTCCCTACCTTTCCATCTGTCGCATTTTCCCCATTATCAGTGTGATTGGGTAACGAATTTTTGACACTAGGTGCATCATCAAATTTCACAATGCCCATTTTAATAAGTCTTTCAATGACTTTCTTAAAGGCAGTACAATTTTCTTTTGAATGCCCCAAAAGTCTTACATGGTAGTTATATTGAGTGTTTGCATTGTACCGTTTAGGGAATGGAGGCTGTAATGGCTTTAGGTAAAAGGAGATACCACGTATACGTCAAATAGGCTTTGATACAACTCCATGTATGTCCTTAGGATTGGTGTAAATTAGAGCTTCTCAGTGTTTTTCTTTGTGCCAGACTCTGGCCTTGATGAACCTTGTTGACTGGTAGCCATTGTTCTTGGCTAATTTACCGTAATCGATTTTGAGTAACCTTTATTATATGTACTCGTGTTTTTCACCTCATTTTCCTTTTTCCTCGAGGTTGACCTTTTGTTACTCTCTCTTTCATCTATCTTTCCACTCCTTATCGTATTCTCGATCATTTCACCGGCCATCACTATGTTTGAAAAACTTTTTGTAGTGCTTCCTATCATGTGAGTGATGAACGGAAAGTTTAGGGTGTTGATAAAGAGCATCGTAGTTTCTTTTTCTATGAGCAGCGACTGAACTTGTATGGCAATTTCCCTCCATCTCTGTGCATATTGCCTAAAACTTTCACTTGGTTTCTTCTCCATGTTTTGTAAAATAATTCTATCAAGGGTCATGTACATCACGTGACTGTACTGCTTCATGAATGCTTATGCTAAATCCCTCTAGGAAAAAATCTTAGTATGGCTCAATTAGTTGTACCATTTGGATGCTGCCCCCACCAGACTGTCTTGAAAGCAATGTGTTAACAGTTGATCGTTGTTACATACCCAGTCATCCGTCTACAAAACATGGTGATGTGAGCTTCAGGGCAACAGGTCCCATTGTACTTTTCAAATTCTAGCATTTAGAACTTGTGGGGAAGCAATAGATCTAGGACCAAACTCAGATCTTTAGCATCGATTCCATGTTGATTATCAGCATTTTTCATGTAACAGTCTGGTTTATACCCTAGTCTGAATAGTGGTTTTGGGACCACAAATCCGAGTTCGTATAATATTTTAATATTATTTTCTGTGTCGTTGATGTGTGATTGAGCAAGTGATAAATTTTCGTGAGCTAATTTGGCTGTCTGTGTGTTTAATTTGAAAAAAAAGGATTAAATTGCATTAAATATAAAAGTTGTTTGCCAATTGTTTAAGTGCTTAAGTGATGTGGCTTTGTAAAGATGGAAGCCTTATATGGCAAATAAGCCATCTTTGAGATAACGGATGAATGAAAGTCATAAATGCCCTTATAACATGTTTGTTTTATTTATCTATGGAATGGATATTTTAGTAATTGAATAATAAAATGTTGGTAATAATAAAACAAACATTAAAATGATGACAGAGTGCTCATCTTTGAGCCAAATTTGAAGAAAAGAAAAGAGATAAAATTCAAGCTAGGTTCGGCTATTAATCATCTTGATTCAAGGTTAGTTTTTGATCCGTTTTCAATAATTTCTACGTTTTTGTAATCGTTGCTTCGTCTACTATCAAACCCATGTTTCAATTTTGTGTATTGGTGATGTTTGTAAGTTGTGCCATTGATGCTAAGTTGAGCTTTGTGATGCTTTAAGGTGTTAAATGATAGATTGGTGGTAGATGAACATGTTTTGTTCTTGAAGTTTTGATGAATTTAGCTTAATAGGGCTAAATTGAGAAAATGACAAATTGAAGGACTAATTTGTGAATTCGATGAAAAATGTCGGTTTGTATGTGATATATATATGTGTTCGGCCAAGCTTGTGTAAAAGTAGATTTTGTGAATTTGATGTTTTGAGAAAAATGGACTAAATTGCTAAGTTGTGCAAATGTGAGGGCTAATTTGTAAAATTGCCCTAAATGTATGTTTTTGGATTGAATTTAATGAACTAGTGAATAAAAGGGTTAATTCTGAATATGTTTAGATCAAGAACTGAGGAAAACAGATTTAGATTGCGGGAAAGCGAAAGTTATCGAGTAGCCGTTTTCTATTCCGATAAACCGAATCCGAGGTAAGCCACTATACAAATAACTGAATATGTATGCATTTGTAATTGTTCATATGTTTAATGATGATAATGAATGCTTATGAGAAATTTTGTAATTGAATTCTGAGATAAGTTCGGTATATTGATTAAGTCTGAGAAGCTTTGTACGAACCTCGACATAGGTATCTGTTCTGTTTTATCATGTAAGACCACGTCTGGGACGTTAGCATTAATTTGAGATACGTGTAAGACCCTGTCCGGGACAGTGGCATCGATATCTGATTATGTGTAAGACTACGTCTAGGACATTGGCATCAATATAAACTTTACGTATAAGACTATGTCTGGAACATTGGCATCATTATGTCACTTATGTGTAAGACCATGTCTGGGACATAGGCATCATTTTGATTCGTATAAGACCATGTCTGGGACAGTGGCATCGATATCTAAGTGTATGTAAGACCTCGTCAGGGACGTTGGCATTGTACGATTATTCTGAGCTTTCTGAGTATCCCATTGGATTTATTACTGTTCAACGCGCAAGTCTATGATACTAATTGCAAATCCGAGCTATGAACAAATACATGATAGTAAATTCAATTCAGGTATGTTGATTATACACTAATTGTGTATACAAGGTAAGCATCAATATGATCTTACTATGATGCTATGAATATGGAATTGATGATATGTTGTATAAGGTTTTGGTGAAATGAGATATGTGTTTATATGATCTTTGAATTGGGAATATGGCTAATGTGGTCAAAAGTGTATGAATCAAAGCAAATATATGCATTTTATGCTAAGTTGTTGTATATTGACTTACTAAGCTTTTGGAAAGCTTACTCTGTGTGTGTGTTTAATCTGTTTTATAGGTCGTCAAAGCTACTGAAGGCTCGGGACCGTCAAGGATCGTCATCACATGACTAATATCCTTTTGGTACACCTTGGATATGTATATAGCTAGATATGGTATGTATAGGCTAGTTCTTGTGATGATTTGTAAAGTGAACTTAGCCAAGTGATTTGGCTAGTTATGTTTTGGTACCATGCTTAGATGAATGTGATATGTGAAGTTGTTATGATATGATTAGTTGATATATGGAATGGTTATGAGATGGTAAGTATATAGACAAATGGTGCATAGGTATAATATTGAGTTTTAGTTAGGCAAATTGGTATGTTTAGTATTGGTTTTGAATGTATATATAATGAAAATTTAATGTATAGTTATGAATATCTTAGTGATCAAATGTGCATGATTTGGATGGCTATTTGTATGTTTTTGGTTGCCATATATCCTTGATATGTGTTGGTAAATGATGCTTATAGGTATGAACCTTTTTGGTTGGCATTTTGGCCTTGTAAATGGCCTATAATGTCACACGGTTGTGGCACACGGGTGTGCCTTAGACTGTGGGTAAATTGACAGGATGCAACATAAAATCACACGGCCTCGACACGGGCGTGTCATCTGGCCGTGCTGTATAAGTCAGTAGCTAACATAAAAATACACTGCCTCGACACGGGCGTGCTTGGTGGCCGTGGTGAGGAAGTCAGTATATGGCCTAAAAGTACACGGCCATGGCACACGGGCGTGGCTAATGACCGTGTTGGTATAGTCAGTATAAATACGGATGGTTACACGGGGGTGTATAGAAGCTGTGGAGGGCACACGGTCTCCTCTCACGGGCGTGTCTCCCCTATATTTTAGAAAAGTTTCAAATTTTCATAGAATTTCATATGTGTTTTAGTTTAGTCCAGACTCGACCTATAAGTATGTTTAAGTCTCGAGGACCCGATTAATGGACATTATGTTTGAGAATGATGATTGAATGTATGATTTTATCTGTGAATGTTTCCGATCTGTACGGTAACGCTCCTAACCCTAATCCAGCAACGGACTCGGGATAGGGGTGTTACATTTGGTTGGTATCAGAGCTACAGTTTAGTCGATTCTCGGACTAACGTAGCGTGTTAGAGTCTAGCTATACATGCCATATATCTGAATTGTGATAGTGTGATGAATCCTGGCATATAAATGTGATTTTCGCATAGTAATGGATCCCGAAAGAGCCGTAGCTGACGACGTAGAAAGTAATGCGCCTGCTACCGCGCAAGGGACAGCGCCCTCTGAACTGAGACCGGCTACGAGCGGTCAAGAGGGAGAAGCTAAGCAAGC
Source organism: Gossypium bickii (assembly GCA_025503065.1). Classification (NCBI taxonomy): domain Eukaryota; kingdom Viridiplantae; phylum Streptophyta; class Magnoliopsida; order Malvales; family Malvaceae; genus Gossypium; species Gossypium bickii. The sequence goes on from CP106711.1 coordinate 92,032,101, forward strand.
TTTCTTCCAGATGATGAGTGAGTGGTTCACTCAGTTTGTAAAGAATAACCTGACTATTTTGCAACCCCCGCCCCTGGTTAATCCCCCTCAGACTATAATTGTGCCACCGGTTATGCATCCGAATCTGTTGAATAAGCCTCCTGTTGACAAGATCCGTAAGTATGGGGCCGAAGAATTCTGAGCTACTAAAGATGATGATGCTGAAAAGGCTGAGTTCTGGATTGAAAACACGATCCGGGCATTTGATGAAATGTCTCTGACTCCAGAAGAATGTATAAAATGTGTTGTATCATTACTCCGAGATGCAGCATATCAATGGTGGAAAACTCTGATTTCTGTTGTTCCGAGAGAACGAGTCACATGGGATTTCATTCAGATCGAATTTCAGAAGAAATATATCAGTGAGAGATTCGTTGATCAGAAACGAAAGAAATTTCTAGAACTTAAGCAGGGTCGTATGTCTGTTACGGAATATGAACGAGAATTTGTGAGACTGAGTCAGTATGCTCGAGAATGTGTATCATCTGAAGCTATAATGTGCAAAAGGTTCGAAGATGGCCTTAATGAAGACATTCGTCTGCTAGTCGGGATTTTGGAAATAAAAGAGTTTGTTGTATTCGTTGACGGAGCTTGCAAAGCTGAGGCACTCGGGAAAGATAAGAGAAAAGCTGAGTCTGAAGCTCGAGATGTGAAAAAGAGATTTTAGAGTAAATCATTTCAGTCTGCCCTGAAAAGATTCAGAGATAATCAAAGTCGTTTCAGAGATAATGTGGGACATGCGAATAGAAATCAACCTAGACCGCAAATGAGTTCTAAAACTCCAGCAACTTCAGTGGCCAGTGTTGGTAACGTTAGATCCGAGAGACCTGAATGTAAGCATTATGGAAAAAGGCACCCGGGAAGCTATAGATTAAATGACAGAGCGTGCTTTAGATGTGGATCGCTTGATCATTTTATACGTGATTGCCCTGAGTCTGTCGAACCAGAGACTATTCAGAATTTGAGATCTGATAATGCACCTGTGAGAGGTAGGCCATCAAAAAATGTCAGAAATGTTAGTTGTAGTCAGAGAACTACGAGAGACAACGTTGTCAGATCCAAAACTAGAGCGCCAGCTAGAGCATATGCTATCCGAGCTCGAGAAGAAGCTTCGTCACCAGATGTTATAACGAGTACTTTTACTCTTTATGATACTTCTATGATTGCTTTGATAGACCCTAGTTCTACGCATTCATTTATATGCATGAATTTAGTATTCAGTAAGACTTTGCATGTAGAGTCTACTGAGTTTGCTATAAAAGTATCGAACCCCTTCAGTAAATATGTCCTTGTTGACAAAGTATGCAAGAACTGTCCGTTAATGTTTCGAGATATCTGTTTCCCTGCTGATCTGATGCTCTTGCCATTTGATGAATTCGATATTATTCTGGATATGGACTGGTTATTTATGCATGATGCTGTTGTGAACTACAAAAGAAAGACTATAGATTTGAGATGTCCGAATGATGAGATTTTACACGTTGAGTCGAATGATTTAAATGGAATGCCTGCTGTGATATCTGTTTTGAAAGCTCAGAGTTGTTTGAATAAGGGTTATGAGGCATATTTCGCTTATGTGATTGATTCGAAAATGTCTGAAAGGAAGATTGAGTCAGTGCCTATTGTCTGTGAGTTTTCTAATGTGTTCCCTGAAGTGTTACCGGGTTTACCTCCGATTCGAGAAGTTGAGTTTGGTATTGAATTGTTGCCTGGTGCTACACCTATTTCGATAGCTCCGTATAGAATGGCACCAACAGAGTTGAAAGAGTTAAAGGCACAATTGCAAGAATTGACTGATAGAGGTTTCGCTAGACCGAGCTTTTCACCTTGGGGAGCTCCTGTTTTGTTTATGAAAAAGAAAGATGGCACGATGAGAATGTGCATTGATTATCGTCAGTTGAATAAGGTGATAATAAAGAATAAATACCCGTTGCCCAGAATTGATGATTTGTTTGATCAGTTGAAAGGAGCTACTGTGTTTTCCAAGATTGATCTGAAATCAGGATATTATCAGTTGAGAGTTAAAGATTCAGATATTCCAAAGACTGCTTTCAAAACGAGGTATGGGCATTACGAATTTTTAGTTATGCCATTTGGACTAACCAATGCTCCTGCTGTTTTTATGGATCTGATGAACATAATTTTTAGACCGTACCTAGATCAATTTGTTGTGGTATTCATAGATGACATTTTGATTTATTCTCGTGATGAGGCTGAACATGCGAAACATTTGAAAGTTGTGTTACAAACTTTGAGAGAAAAGCAATTGTATGCGAAATTCAGCAAGTGTGAATTTTGGTTACACGAGGTTAGTTTTCTGCGACACATTCTGTCAGCATCTGGGATCCGAGTTGATCCGAGCAAGATTTCTGCTATTTTGAATTGGAAACCTCCGAGAAATGTATCTGAAGTCCGCAGTTTTCTGGGTTGGCTGGTTATTATCGCAGATTTGTGAAAGGCTTTTCGACAATAACTACTCCATTGACTAAATTACTTCAGAAAGATGTCAAATTTGAATGGTCAGATAAATGCCAAAAAAGTTTTGATCAGTTGAAAACTCTGTAAACAGAAGCTCTAGTGTTAGTATAGTCAAAATCGGGCAAAGAATTTGTTGTGTACAGTGATGCTTCGTTAAATGGTCTGGGATGTGTTTTGATGCAGGAAGGTAAAGTGGTAGCTTATGCCTCGAGACAGTTGAAGCCTCATGAAAAGAATTATCCGACGCACGACCTTGAGTTAGCTGCAATTGTGTTTGCGCTAAAGATTTGGCGTCATTATCTGTACAGTGTGAAACGTCACGTGTTTTCGGATCATAAATAATCAAATATATCGATGACTCGAGAAGATTTGAACCTGGGTCAAAGAAAATTGTTAAAGCTGCTAAAAGATTATGAGCTTGTGATAGATTATCATCCAGGTAAAGCGAATGTTGTTGCTGATGCTTTGAGTAGAAAATCATTGTTTGCATTATGTGCTTTGAATGCTCGATTAGATTTATCGATGGTAGTTGTGTTATTTGAATTAAAAGCCAAACCGTTGTTCTTACAACAGATATGTGATGCTCAAAAATCTGATAATGAATTGCTAGCAAAACGAGCTCAGTGTGAGGTGAATTCCGAATCTGAATTTCAAATTGTTGATGATTGTTTGAGATTCCGAGATCGTATCTGTGTTCCGAGAAATCCAGAGTTGGTTCAGTTAATCTTGAATGAAGCTCATAACAGTCATCTATCTGTTCATCCGGGAAGCACGAAAATGTATCAAGATTTGAAACGACACTACTGGTGGTCTGGTATGAAACGGTACATTTCTGACTTTGTTTCAAAATGTTTAGTCTGTCAAGTGAAAGCTGAACATCAAGTTCCATCTGGATTGCTTCAGCTAATTCTGATTCCAGAATGAAAATGGAATAAAGTAACCATGGATTTTGTTTCTGGTTTACCTCAGACTCCGAGAAAGAAAGATGCAATATGGGTCGTGGTTGATAGATTAAGGAAATCTGCCCATTTCATTCCAGTAAGATCTGACTACTCACTTGACAAATTAGCCGAGCTTTATATCTCGGAGATTGTGAGATTGCACGGGGTGCCACTGTTTATTGTATTGTATAGAGATCCGAGATTTACATCGAGATTCTGGAAGAAATTGCAAGAGGCTTTAGGCATGAAACTCCATTTCAGTATAGCTTTTCATCCGTAAACTGATGGTCAGTCCGAACGGACTATTCAGATTCTTGAAGACATGCTAAGATGCTGCATACTAGAGTTTAATGGTTCATGGGAACAGTATCTGCCACTGATCGAATTTACGTATAATAACAATTTCAAGTCGAAAATTAAAATGGCACCTTATGAAGCTTTGTACGGACGGAAATGTCGTACACTTTTGTATTGGATTGAACTCAGTGAGAATAAGTTACATGGGGTTGATCTGATAAAAGATTCAGAACAGAAAGTGAAATTGATCCGAGATTGTTTGAAAGCAGCATCTGATCGTCAGAAGTCTTTTGCAGACTTGAAACGAATATAGAATTTGAAATTGGCGACAAAGCATTTCTGAAAGTGTCTCCATGGAAGAAAGTGCTTCGATTCGGACGTAAAGGTAAATTAAGTCTGAGGTTCATCGGACCTTATGAGATCATTGAACGTGTCAAACCTATTGCATATAGATTAAAGTTGCCGTCTGAGCTAGAAAAGATACACAATGTATTTCATGTTTCGATGCTTCGTAGATATCGATTCGATCCGTCACATGTGATTGCCCCATCTGAATTTAAAGTCCGATCTGATATGACATATGAAGAGGAACCGATCTGTATCTTAGCTCGTGAAGTTAAAGAGTTAAGAAATAAGAAAATTCAGTTAGTAAAAGTACCGTGGAATCGACATGGGATTGAAGAGGCTACCTGGGAGCCTGAAGATTCAGTGAGACAGCAATATCCAAACTTTTTTAACGGTAAGATTTTCGGGGACGAAAATCCCTAAGGTGGGAGAATTGTAACAGTCCGATTTATACCCTAATCAGAACAGTGGTTTCGGGACCACAAATCTGAGTCTGTATAATATTTTAATATTATTTTCTGTGCCGTTGATGTGTGATTGAGCATGTGATAAATTTTCGTGAGCTAATTTGGTTGTCTGTGTGTTTAAATTAAAAAAAAGGATTAAATTGCATTAAATGTGAAAGTTGCTTGCTAATTGTTTAAGTGCTTAAGTGATGTGCCTTTGTAAAGATGGAAGTCTTATATGGCAAATAAGCCATCTTTGAGATAATGGATGAATGAAAGTCATAAATGCCCTTATAACATGTTTGTTTTATTTATCTATGGAATGGATATTTTAGTAATTGAATAATAAAATGTTGGTAATAATAAAACAAACATTAAAATGATGAGAGAGTGCTCAACTTTGTGCCGAATTTGAAGGAAAAGAAAAGAGATAAAATTCAAGCTAGGTTCGGCTATTAATCATCTTGATTCAAGGTTAGTTTTGATCCGTTTTCAATAATTTTTACGTTTTTGTAATCGTTGCTTCGTCAATTATCAAACCCATGTTTCAATTTTGTGTATTGGTGATGTTTGTAAGTTGTGCCATTGATGCTAAGTTTAGCTTTGTGATGCTTTAAGGTGTTAAATGATAGATTGGTGGTAGATGAACATGTTTTGTTCTTGAAGTTTTGATGAATTTAGCTTAATAGGGCTAAATTGAGAAAATGACAAATTGAGGGACTAATTTGTGAATTTGATGAAAAATGTGGGTTTGTATGTGATATATATATGTGTTCGGCCAAGCTTGTGTAAAAGTAGATTTTGTGAATTTGATGTTTTGAGAAAAATAGACTAAATTGCTAAGTTGTGCAAACGTGGGGGCTAATTTTCAAATTGCCCTAAATGTGTGTTTTTGGATTGAATTTAATGAACTAGTGAATAAAAGGGTTAATTCTGAATATGTTTAGATCAAGAACCGAGGAAAACAGATTTAGATCGCGGGAAAGCGAAAGTTATCAAGTAGCCATTTTCTATTCCGATAAACTGAATCCGAGGTAAGCCACTATACAAATAACTGAATATGTATGCATTTGTAATTGTCCGTATGTTTAATGATGATAATGAATGCTTATGAGAAATTCTGTAATTGAATTTCGAGATAAGTTCGGTATATTGATTAAGTCTGAGAAGCTTTGTACGAACCTCGACATAGGTATCTGTTCTGTTTTATCATGTAAGACCACGTCTGGGACGTTGGCATTAATTTGAGATACGTGTAAGACCCTGTCTGGGATAGTGGCATCGATATCTGATTATGTGTAAGACCACATATGGGACGTTGGCATCAATATAAACTTTACGTATAAGACTACGTATGGGACGTTGGCATCATTATGTCACTTATGTGTAAGACCATGTCTGGGACATCAGCATCGTTTTGATTCGTATCAGACCATGTCTGGGACAGTGGCATCGATATCCGAGTGCATGTAAGACCTCGTCTAGGACGTTGGCATTGTACGATTATTCTGAGCTTTCTGAGTATCCCATTGGATTTATTACTGTTCAACGGGCAAGTCTATGATACTAATTGCAAATCTGAGCTATGAACAAATACGTGATAGTAAATTCAATTCAGGTATGTTGATTATACACTAATTGTGTATACAAGGTAAACATCAATATGATCTTACTATGATGCTATGAATATGGAATTGATGATATGTTGTATAAGGTTTTGGTGAAATGAGATATGTGTTTATATGACCTTTGAATTGGGAATATGGCTAATGTGGTCAAAAGTGTATGAATCAAAGCAAATATATGCATTTTATGCTAAGTTGTTGTATATTAACTTACTAAGCTTTTAGAAAGCTTACTCTGTGTGTGTGTTTAATCTATTTTATAGGTCGTCAAAGCTACTGAAGGCTCGAGACCATCAAGGATCGTCATCACACTACTAATATCCTTTTGGTACACCTTGGATATGTATATAGCTAGATATGGCATGTATAGGCTAGTTCTTGTGATGATTTGTAAAGTGAACTTAGCCAAGTGATTTGGCTAGTTATGTTTTGGTACCATGCTTAGATGAATGTGATATGTGAAGTTGTTATGATATGATTAGTTAATATATAGAATGGTTATGAGATGGTACGTATATAGATATATGGTGCATAGGCATAATATTGCGTTTTAGTTAGGCAAATTGGTATGTTTAGTATTGGTTTTGAATGTATATATAATGAAAATTTAATGTATAGTTATGAATATCTTAGTGATCAAATGTGCATGATTTGGATGGCTATTTGTATGTTTTTGGTTGCCATATATGCTTGATATGTGTTGGTAAATGATGCTTATAGGTATGAACCTTTTTGGTTGGCTTTTTGGCCTTATAAATGGCCTATAATGTTACACGGTTGTGGCACACGGGCGTGCCTTAAACCATGGGTAAATTGGCAGGATGCAACATAAAATCACATGGCCTCGACACGGGCATGTCATCTGGCCGTGCTGTATAAGTCAGAAGCTAACATAAAAATACACGGCCTCGACACGGGCGTGCTTGGTGGCCGTGGTGAGGAAGTCAGTATATGGCCTAAAAGTACACGGCCATGGCACACGGGCGTGCCTAATTACCGTGTTGGTATAGTTAGTATAAACACGGATGGTTACACGGGGGTGTATAGAAGCCGTGGAGGGCACACGGTCTCCTCCCACGGGCGTGTCTCCCCTGTATTTTAGAAAAGTTTCAAATTTTAATAGAATTTCATATGTGTTTCAGTTTAGTCCCGACTCGACCTATAAGTATGTTTAAGGTCTCGAGGACCCGATTAAGGGACATTATGTTTGATAATGATGATTGAATGTATGATTTTGTCTGTGAATGTTTTTGATCTGTCCGGTAACGCTCCTAACCCTAATCTGGCGACGGACTCGGGATAGGGGTGTTACATTTCATTGCTCTGAATTTTTCTTCCAGCCATTTACATCGGTCCTCTAACTGCTTTGGCAATTCTGTCATTGCCCTTTCCTTTCCAGTCACTTCATCAAGTTCAGGGATAACAGGATTAGCTGAGTTATCCCCTAGGTTAGAACCTGATCCAGCTTGAAAGTTCATTGGTACTGACACTCCATCTTGAAATTGTTAAGGCTTAATTGTGACGGATATTCTTCGAGGGTACATCTCAGGCTGTGTTGGGGTAAAACCCGGAGGATAGAGAGGCTCCTCATTATCTTCTCCAGTATTAATCATGGGGGCCTTTCTTTTATCTATTCCTCCAGTCAGTAGTTGAGTCAACTGAGTCATCATATTCCTTTGGGATTCCATCATTCGTTCTATCACATCCTGCTGGATTTTAACCAGTTGCTATTGCATTTGCAATTGTAGTTGGTCTTGCATCTCCCTTTGGAGTTGTTCGAGTTTTTCCAATCTCTGATCCATGTCTTTTATCTTTGCTCGGGTACTATAAGGATATTGGTTGGTAAGTTTTTGTTGGTTTCCAGATTAATTCTGAAATGATTTTAACCAATTAGGGTCTTTCCATGAAATTTAATGTACATGATATGATGTAATGCGAATGCATGAAATGAAAGTAAAAAAGTGTCGATTCTGATTCAATTTCATTTAGAAAACTTTTCTAGAGAACAAAATTCTTTACATAAAATGGATTACAAATATACGGACAGCGGCATTATCTTCCACTTTATCAATAAATTCGTTCTCCATGACAAACTCTCTAATTTAGTAATCGAACGTGAATCAACACTTTCAAATATGAAATGACATGCAATGCAATCATAACCAAAACAAAATGAAACATGTTATTACAAAGTAAAAGCAAGCAAGAAAGAAACAACAAGCACCTATTTGGGTGACCACTAGGGTTTGTTGCAGTACTATCTAGGGTGGGCTCCTAGGGTCTTCTACATGCGGTTTGGTTCTAAAGTTGAGGTACCTAAACTAGCAGATTCCTCGATCCTCACCCATTATAGGCTCATACAGACCGAGTTTAGTTCAGGGGAATATATTTCCCTATGGCTACACGGAGATGAAAATCTCACGAAGACATAGGTACGGATGTATCCTGAAAGCAATCCACTATCTTGCACAGAGGTGAAAACCTCACGAAGGGGTAGCTTCTCACTCCCACTTAAAAGGGGTAAGATCGAATGGTCATTATGTAATATGATGCGAGAAAATTCTATAAGACTCAAACCACAATAATAACACAAACAAATGTAATAAAAGGATCGTAATTTTTCAAATTAGACTTTTAATTTTTGACAACAAGACAGAAAATAATCAATTTTATGGCTTGACTCTTTTTTGGTGTTCCCAGTGGAGTCGCCAAGCTGTTGAAACCATTTTTTTTGTGGAAGAATGGGGTCGACTTTGAAAAATGAAAATGGAGTCACCACCAATCCTTTTTTTTAGGTGTGATCGGGTCACCTTGAGATTGATCATTAAAACATTTTAATTTATTAAAACGATGATTTTGGCCTACAAAATTCAAAAAATGGGTTTGGGAGTCGGTTACACACGAGGAAGGATTAACACCCTCGTAACGCCCAAAACTGATATCAAATTGATTGATTAACGTCTTAATGTCGAAAGTTTAAAAAGATTTTAAAATGCGATCCTCTTTGTTTAAAAGAAAACTTGAAAATTTTAAATTGGATGCTAAGACCCTCTTATTTCGAAGGAGTAAAATGTCATGCCCAATGAGTTAGGATACGACTTTTTAAATCCTCGAAACTAAGCTTGTCTTTTGACTTTTAAAACTCATGCATTTAAGTTTAAGAAGGGTATTCGGTTATTTGGGTCGAATGAAAAATTGGAACCCAATAAGTTAGGGCACAATTTCTCGAAATTCCAAATACGGAATATTGCCTCTGTTTTTAGAAATCCTTACCTCGAGATAATAAAATGTCACATCTAGTGAGTTAGGACACAACATTTTTGAATTCCCGAGAATAAGTTTTTATTTAACTTATAAGCTTTGATTTTAAAAAATAATTGGTTCTTTAGACTCGATGAGAAAAATCGAAACCAAGTAAATTAGGGTACGATTTCTTTCGAATCTTAGAACGCGAAGTATTTGCTTATTTCAAAAAATTTTAATGCATCGGATAAAATGTAATACGATCGTAGTAAAATGGAAAATGAATTATAGTGCCGATACGCATAATAGAATAAAAATGAGGGCGATAATATAAATAACAATAATAAAGACAAAAATAAAATACAATAAAATAAAAGTTAAAACGAACAATCTATATAAAATAATAGGTAAAATAAATAAATAAATAAACAAATAAATAAAATAGAAGAAAATAATAACAAAAATAAAAACCAATAGTAAATCAATAAATAAATACTATGGACAATAGTTGAAAGATAATAAAATAATAATAATAATAACAACAATAACACAATAATAATAATAAATTATAATAAGAATACATTAATAAACAAATAATAATAGTAAAAGATAAATAAATAACAGTAATAATAATAATAACAAAAATGATAATAAAAAGGAAAATAATAATACTAGTAATAATAATAGCAATAATAGTAATAAAATTAATTAATTTAGTAATGCGATAATAAAACAAGTAAACAAAAATAAAAAATAATATTAATAATAATATTAAATTAATAATAAAATATCAAAAATAACAAAAGAAATAAAAGAAAGGACGAAATTGAACTTAAAACAAAAGTTTGGGGTAAATCTAAAAATAAATAAAAGGAAAAGGACCCAATTGAACGCATGAATAACAATGATGGCCTAAAAGGGAAATTAATCCATGCCCTCCAAACCGCAGCGTTTTGCGCGGGATTTAATTGAAATCGTAATTAAATACAGGGTAAAAATTAAAAGAACGAAAAAACTTAATTGTAAAGCGATTAAAAAGCAGAAGGGCTAAAAGTGCAATTAGCCCTTCCATCGAAAACATGCGGATCCTGAGGCTGGGTCAGGTCGGTGTGCGGGTTGAGGCCTAAACGACACCGTTTTAGCACCTAAATGCACTGCCTAAAACAACGTCGTTTTCGTTCTTTATAAAAGGCCAATTTTTTTAAAAAAATCATTTTTCTTTCTGTTTAAAAAAAATAGCCCTCCTTATTTTCTCTCCCTCTCTTTGCATTCAGCCAGGGCCCGGCGAGAGTTCCACCGTCATCGGCGCCGCCGCGTGCGATGGTCGAACTCGCCTAGGTACGTTTTTTTTATATTATATATATTATATTTAAATGTATGTGTGTGTAGTTTAAAAAAATTACATGTATGTATGAATAGTTTCGAAGAGGAAAAAAAAGAAAGGAAAATTAAAGAAAAAGGAAAAAACCTTTGCTGATCTACTCTGTGATTTTCGTATTGATTTCGTGTGTAAAAAAAGGGAGAGGAATACATGGGTTTTTCTTTTGTTTTTATAACCGAAAAATCAAAAATAAATAAAAATAATACAACGTTTTCCTTTATGTTATTCCTATTTGCTGGCTTTTTTTGTTGTTGTGCTTCTTTTTTTTGCAGGCGAAACCCTCGTGGAAGCCCGAATGCATGGGGTGACGTGGAAGGGGCTGGAGGCGTGCATGTGAGGGAAGCAGCGACTGAAGGTTCTAGGGTTTTTTGTTTTTCTGATTTGGTTTAGGTTTTAGGCTTAGTTAGGCCTAGGTTAATTATTTGGGCCCTTGTAATTTAGGCTGATAACTTGTAATGGACTGGACTGTTTAATATATGGATTTTTATTTTTGTTTGCTTTTTTCATTTTATTTTGGTTTGGTTTAAATGGGCCCAGGCAAATTGGGCTAATTATAGCTGCCCCTCTTTGCTCCTTGTTGTGTAACGAAAATGGAACAAAGACTTAAAAATGGCCAATTTTTCCCGGCCTTGCTGAGCTTCAAATTTTCGTTGCTTTTCTTCTTTGAATAGCTTCATTCCATCCTACTGCATCTTCAGGGGTGTAGGAATTGGTGCTTCGATCTAATCGAATATAATTCCAGGGAGAAGAGATTAGTAGCTTCGATCTACTCCGCTAGAACTTCAAAGAGATAAGAATTGGTAATTTCAACATACTCCACTACAACTTTAGGGAGATAAGGTTGGTGGTCTGTAGCTTTAATCTGTTCCACTGCAATGCTAGGGAAATAAGATTTGCTGTCCTCAGTCTGCTCCGCTGCAACTTCAGGGAGATAACGCTGATGGCTTCAATCTGCTCCACTGCAACTTCAGGAAGATAAGATCCGCCATAATTTATAGTTTTAATCTGTTCCACTGCATCTTCAGGGAAACGAGATTTGTTGTCTTCAGTCTGCTCCGCTGCAACTTCAGGGAGATAAGGTTGGTGGCTTCAATCTGCTCCACTGCAACTTCAAGAAGATAAGATCCGCCAATATTTAGCTTCAATCTGTTACACTGCATCTTCAGGGAAATAAGATTCACTATCTTCAATCTGCTCCGCTGCAACGTCAGGGAGATAAGGCTGGTGGTTTCAATTTGTTCCACTGCAACTTCAGGGAGATGATATTTGCCATGGTGGATTTGATCTGACCTACTGCAACTTCAGAGGTATATGACTTATGGATTCGTAGCTTTAATTTGCTCCACTGCAACTTCAGGGGAATAAGATTTGCTATCTTGACTTCAATCCATCCCACTACAACTTCAGGGGTATAGGATTTGTGGATTCACCGATCTTGTTACACCGTCCTCTGGGGAACATGACCTGTAGAATCTATTTATGTACCTATGCTTATGCATAATGATTAGGATGCAATGATTAGAATGAATCAAATGCTCCTAACTAGATATGTTATGGATGATATCTGCATGAATGCAGAATGTTATGAAAATGATCCCTTTTTTAATGCTTAGGGTTGTCATTGCTCATTGTTCATCAAGGTTGTATCACTGACGTAATATCCTGTCTTCTTGTTCAGCCGATATTTTTGACAGAAAGTCTGAAGAAATGGTCACTGTTTAGAGTTTCCTTCTCAAACTTTTCCAACCTTTAGGCTTGGTGAGTTCTAAATAATAGTCCTGTTTTAGGTTCTCGTACTATTTAGAAGTTTTTAGAGTAATATGAAAAACTCCTTTTGTGAAAGTATTATTAGTCCATTAATCGTTACTTCAACACAAAATGCTTGAAGATGATCATAGCGATGGACAAAACTGAAATTTATCAGGAACGAAATCTGAAAAGAATAGGTTAATTAAAGAAAGCAAACATTGCTAGAATACAAAATGGTGAGGGAAAAAATAGTTGCCCCAGACATCGCAGCCTGAGCTTCTCTGTACAAACTTTCTGAAGACCATTTTAAGCTCAATATGTGTTTAGGAGATAAAAAGTACTTTGTTGATACCCCAAGACGTAACATCTCTCCTTCTTCTTAATTCAGGTATAGCAAAATCACCGCATGCCCCATCACAATTTGAGCCGCCCTTTTCGGGTTTTTGACTCAAAACCTCTTTGGTCTCAAGACACCCTTTACGGGTTTTCACCTTGGCCGCTCTGTTTCTTTTTTTAAGAAAGTCTCAAAGCACCCTTTGCGGGTTTTCACTTTGGCCTCTTTTTCTCTTTAAGTATAGTACTTCTTGACTGAATTCGAATTTATAGGATTGGGCAAGTTTTTCCCATCCATTTCGGTCAAAATCAGTGCTCCTCCAGAGAAAGCCTTTTTTACCACATAAGGTCCTTCCCAATTTGGCATCCATTTTCCTCTAAAATCATTTTGTATGGGAGAGGATCTTTTTCAATACCAGGTCCTCCTCGTGAAATTCTCTTGGGCGAACATTTTTGTCATAAGCTCGCATCATTCGTTTTTGGTACATCTGACCCTGACGAATAGTCCTTAGCCTCTTTTTCTCAATAAAGTTCAACTGATCGTATCGAGACTGTATCAATTCTGCTTCATCTAATTTTAGCTCTGAAAAAATCGAAGGGAAGGTATCTCTACTTCAATGGGTAAAACATCCTCCATTACATAAACCAATGAGAAAGGCGTTGCCCTGATGGAAGTTATGGTAGACGTTCGATAAGTATAGAGAGCAAATGGTAACTTTTCGTGCCAATCTTTATAAGTTTCAGCCATTTTCCCCACGATCTTCTTAATGTTTTTATTGGCTGCTTCCACTGCACCATTCATTTTTTGACGATACGGTGATGAAATGTGGTGTCTGATTTTGAATTGACTACAGACCTCGCGATCGTGCTGTTGTTCAAGTTTAATGCATTTTCAGATATGATTCTCTCAGGCATTCTATATCGACATATGAATTCCCTTTTTAGAAATCTGCTGACTGCCGACTTAGTAACACTGGCATATGAAGCAGCCTCTACCCACTAGGTGAAATAGTCAATGACTACAAAGATGAACCGATGTCTATTTGAAGCTTTTGGAGAGATCGACCTGATGACATCCATGCCCCACATAGAGAAAGGCCATGGGGAAGTTATAACATGCAAAGGCGAAAGAGGTACATGAATTTTGTCTCTATAAATTTGGCATTTGTGACATCTCTTAGCATAATTGATGCAATCTCCCTCCATGGCAGACCAATAGTACCCAAATCTCATACTTTGTCTAGCCATTATGAAACCATTGGCATGTGTTCCACAAACACCCTCATGGACTTCTTCAAGAATTTTCTTAGCTTCAACAGCATCCACACATCTCAATAGTACCTGATCCTTTCTTCTTTTGTACAGGATCTCCCCGTCTAAGAAAAAGGAAAAAACCTTTGCTGATCTACTCTGTGATTTTTGTATTGATTTTGTGTGTAAAAAAGGAGAGGAATATAGGGGTTTTTCTTTCGGTTTTACATCCGAAAAATAAAAAATAAATAAAAATAATACAATGTTTTCCTTTCTGTTATTCCTATTTGCTGGCTTTTTTTTTTGTTGTTTTGCTTCTTTTTTTGCAGGCAAAACTGTAATGGAGGCCCGAATGCATGGGGTGACGTAGAAGGGGCTGAAGGAGCGTGTGTGTGGGAAGCAGTGGCTGAAGGTTCTAGGGTTTTTTGGTTTTTCTGATTTGGTTTAGGTTTTGGGCTTAGTTGGGCCTAGGTTTATTATTTGGGCTGATAATTTGTAATGGACTGGACTATTTAATATGTGGATTTTTATTTTTGTTTGCTTTTTTCATTTTGTTTTGGTTTGATTTAAGTGGGCCCGGGCAAATTGGGCTAATTACATTATGGTTCTCCCTTAACATAAAAATTGCATGGTTAAAGAGCCAAAGTTCCAGATAATATCCTCCAAGACTAGTAACCATTGAACTCTCAACACTATATCACAGCCTTTAAGTGGAAGCACCATGAAATCTGTGTCAAACCAAGAACCTTGGATTTCCTATCTAACCCTCTTACACAACCCTATAGTAAATAAATAAGTACCATTTGCCACAGCAACCTTCAACTAGTCTTGTTGCAACAAGGAAGTGACAGCATGTGCATCAGTTTAGCATCTATGAAATTATAAATACTACCTGAATCTACCAAAATAATAGCCTAGGCAAACCCCACTCGAGTAGCTACTCACATAGTGTTGTGGCCTTGTGAACCAGTAATCACATGTAAGGAAATAATATGAGACTTTGAGGGACTATCTTCAAGAATAACCTCTTTTAGCTGATCAGAACATTCATGGAATTCCTCCACCTCACCATCAGACATAGGCTTGAGCAAGAACTGGTACAATTGTGATTTGACACATTTGTGTCCCACATGATACTTGGCTCCACACCAAAAGCAAAGCCCCTTCTATTTTGGTTCAGCCATCACAGTAGGTGAAATGGATCTGAAGGTAGGTTTACTAATTGGAACATTTGTCACAGATGAAGTCTGAGAAGTAAAGACAGATCTCACAGGTGCTGAAGAATGCCTTGATGCAACAGATGGGCTAAAAAGGAATTAGAAGAGACATTCAAAAGAACTAAGATCCTTTTGGGGGAATAGGAGAGAATCCCCTCAGTTTTCCGGCTAATTGGAACCCTTCCACCAAAGTTGATGGTTGAAACAGATCGAGGTAATAGTCAATTTTCTACATTCAAATTACTTATAAAAATACTAAGAGCATACGCTTTAAGAATATGCACCTGGTTAAGTAAGCTAACAAAAACATCTTGGTATTGTTCAACCGTACCTTATTGCTTCAGTCTAACCAACTCCTTTATAGGATCAAAAAAGAAGCTAGATCCAAATTGGTCTTGTAGGCTTCTAGCATAGGCTGCCCAAGTCAACATGTATAAGCTACCATTCCTTTGAGAATAAAATTGGTGCAAGTCCAGGGCTCGACCCTCCAGATTTAGCATCATTGTACAAACTTTGTTTGTTTTAAGAGTTCCTTTAGCCTCAAAGAATTACTCAAGCTTAGCCTACTATCCTCTAAAATCACTCACATCGAACTTTGAACACTCGAACCTACTAGGTCTATCAAATCCATCAACCATAGGTGAGTGATTCTGCAGGTGGGCACTGCCCACGTCAACAGGTGGAACAACACTTTCCCTAGCAAGAACTTGACCAGCATTTGGCGCAACAAAATCTTTAGAAGCAAAACCAGGTGGTGCTCCCCCCATAATGCCCTTCTCTCGCCAGTAACTCCAGTAATGGGTGATCTAAAATATTGGCCAAGTAAGGTTTGAAGATCTCCTCTAAACTCATCCTTGAACTCCTGGAATTTAGTGTCTATCTTAGCGTCTAGTCGAACCAATTCCTCTTGAAGCTTGGAAATTTCCTGTTGCATTCCACTGACCTTTTTTTGTAAGTGAGTAGTAACACCATCTCTAGCCATTTAGCGATCATAATGGGCTCTGATAGATTTTTTACACTCTAAAATCTGATATAGAACAATAAGGATAATAGAAAAAGAAAAGAAAGAGAAAAGGGAGAAAAGTTTTTGCAGCTATAAGCGAAGGTGGTTATCGAAATACATACACAGAAAAGTTTTCTGCAACTTTTCTGTGTATGTATTTCGATAACCACCTTCGCTTATAGCTAGAGCATAAAAGAAGGAGAAAGCAAATGTGACAAAGTTAGTTACAATTGCCAACTAGTCTGTTAATGCTACTCACCTTTTTACTCAAGACATTACGCACAATTTCACTAAGTTTTATTATGTGTTTGCGCACCATTTAACTAAAAGCAAAACACATTGTTTAGGACCCTTAGTTCTAACGCACTGTTTCATCCCATACATCATATTTTCCTGATTTAAATTCTACCCCATAATAAGTTGCATCGAACAATTAAGAGAAGTCATCACCTCTCATAGTCTACAATACAAATTCATAACCTAGAATGACCCGGTTAGAAGATCTGGGTTCTCAATTTGCTCCAATGATGAAAACTCAACTTTTCCTTGGTCTTCCCTGCAAAAAGTAAATAATATGATTATTAACAAAATAAAAAGAAGAAAAGAATTAACTTTTATGGGGAGGGGGAATGAGCGGACTCATTGAGAGCGTCGAGGTAGATAATGAGGCACGTGTAAAGATTAGAGATGAGATTGAGTTTGATATTCTTGAAATCATTGTCAATGACGATGGTGATCTGTGACTTCGCTAGGATTGAAATTATGTCACTATGTGAGTGTGGGGTAATTGAAAGAGGACATGTTTTCTGGGTTCGACTTCGAGTGGTTGGTTGTTGAGAAAGTGAGGGATAAATATCAGTGAGAGTTGAACAAAGGCAGGTTAGTGAAAATTTTCCCACCAAACAGATATTTAAGCTTAAATGGTTCTCTTCTTCACATATACTAGATATAATGTACAACACAAGGAGAGATAAATTTCCAAATTTGACCCTAATTTAACTCGAAACGTTTGACTCAAAATTTAATAAGATATAGGGTTAATCTCACATTTGACCTAAAAAATTTAACCAAAATAGATATATTGGTGATACATCTATACTATATTTACTAGAAATTTTACCTCACGTATGCGCATGGAAGCCGTATATTTATAATATAATAAAAGTAACATATAGATGTATGGTTTGAAACTAATTAATAATGAAATAAATACAATACGATCTTAAAATGTTAAAAAATAGATTAAATTTGGAGTAAATTGAACTTTAAACACATAAATACATCATGTTAAGAATATTTAATGAATGCAATTATTTATCATGGTGTTGTCATCAAACTTAAGTTGGTATCGAGTTAATTTGTAACATCATCTCAACTAACAACATTATTAATACATATAATTGTCGGAGGTAAAAAAATTTGCATAATAAAATTAAAATGTAAGTAAATCAAAATAAAACCTTAGTTGAGTGCTAAATTTATAGCTTTTCCAATGTAATTGGCATGGGTTCAAATATCACTATAGACATTTTTTTTTCTAAATTTTAAAAAGAAAATTACCCTCAAATATTATAACTTCTTTTAAATGCGAAATGACATTTTTATAATTTTCCTAACTGAGTTGGTGCCCAATTGACTCGTGACGCAAACTCAGTCAAGAATTTTATTAGTAGTATAGATTTATATATATTGTATTTCAAGATTTTGATTGAATTAATGTCACCCATAATCGAGTCCTAACTCAATTGTTAAATTACAAAAAAAAAAATTCTTATTTTATTAAAGTAATAAATAGTAAAGGTATTTTTTATATAAAGTCCGAAAAAAATGCATCTATATCATCTATCTATACTATTATAATGAAAGTGATTGAATCATGGTGTCACTCCCAACTAAGTAAATTGAGTTTAGTAAAGATAAAAACTGGAATTTTTTTTATAACATTATTTAAAATATTTAAGTATTTTTATATATATTTTTAAAATTCGGATTAAATTAAGATAATATGTAAATGATGAGAATTAATATTTTAAAAAATTATGACTAAACCGATACAATATGTAAAAGTTGAAGGCTAAATTTATTTATACCAAATTTGAACTACCACCTCAACAAAAACTAAATGGCAATTAAAAAAATAAACACGAATTAATTAAGTTAAAAGTTCACTACAGGAAAATAGATTTTTTGCGGCGTTTTTTTTTTTTTTTTTTGCCTTGTAAGTTACTTAAAACTATTTGCGGCGCTTTCACAAGAGCCGCAAAAGACGCCGACAACGCCGCTAAAATTTGCGGCGTTTTTCAAATAAACGCCGCTAAAAGACCATGACTTTTAGTGGCACTTTTATAGAAAACACCGCTAAAGGTCATTGTCTTTAGCGCCGCTATAAGTCGTGGTCTTTAGCGGCGCTTTTTTATGAAACGTCGCTAGAAGTAGATGTATTTAGCGGTGCTTTTTTTACAAACGCCGCTAATTTGGGCAGATTTACAATATACATTTTTCACCAATTTCCAACCCTTCCTGCATGAAGTCCAACCAAAAACAGCAAATCTAAATGATACAAAGTTATACGAAAGATATATGATATAAATTATAAATGAAGTATAATTCAAAAGTTTCTTACAATAATGTTAAAGTTACAAGAAAACAAATGTCTAAGATGGCGGCATTTGCGACTGCTGGAACATCTTTATCATAGTCTGAAGCTGTAGCTGGAGTTCATCATACTTTCTGTTCTGCTTTGCCTCCCTCAATACTGCCTTCGCTTTAAGTTGAGAAATTTGCTCAACTGTGCACTCTTAACATCTGAACTTCAGCTTGAGCTTGACTCTTGGAAGGCATGTATTGCTGCGAGCTGGATCCAAAATATTGGGTCGGGTTAACACCAGATCCTTGAAATCGAACCCGACCATACCTTTCAGGACCCAAAACTTCATTAATAATTATGTTATCAATGTCCTCACTATTAACAGAACTATCAATCGAAGCAATAGCTTCATACTCCGCCTTCTTATCTTTTAGTTTCTCCTAATAAATCAATTAAAGAGTTAAAAACGAAATATATAATAAAAAAGGAATGCAACATAACTTAACATTATTTAAAACTACTAAAGATGAATTAAACCATTATAATTAAATATTATAAATATTTATAATAAATCAAATTTTGTTGAAGTAAATATACCATAATTTCTGCAGCTTCAGATGTCATCAGAGATCTATCTTTCTTCCTATGTGTAATGTCAAAAAGCTGAAGGCGTCCAACTTTTTGACCAGAAGATGCTTCCTACAATATAGTAGTAAAAATATTATTTAATAGTAGAAAGTCATTAATATTTGACAAAATTAATAAATTCATAATACCTGGGCCTCAGCTACACAAGCAAAACTTCTCGACTCTGTCGTGTGCGTGAATTTTTGTTTTTGCCTGCTGCTTGTTCCAACTCGCTCACGGTCCTACATAATGAAATTATTATTACGTATATAGTAAATACTATAAACCGAAAAATTTATAAGAGCTTGGAATTACGTAATACCTCTCCTTTCTTTGAATTCTAGAATCTAACTGCATCTTCCTATTGGTACCTCAGCATTCCCGGCGAGACATTTCGCATTTTTTCTTCGAGGCTTATGTCTTTCTTAAAATAATCATTTTTAAAAGTGCTTTTATGGTCTCTCCATTTTTTACCCAATGCCTTCTTGATATACCTGTAAAGCAAATCTCTCCTAAAAACTCAAGTTTAGAAAGTAAATATAAATGAAACTTAAACCAAAGTATTATGAATTACATTCACGTTTTGTTGCCTTAATATTATTGAGAGCTTGATTTTTGTTGCTATCAGGCATGTGATGCCATGATTCATAGTTGATGGGCAACATATTGGCCTTTCGTGTTATAATGCCCAAATAGCTTGCTAAAAGTCGAGCTTCTGGTCCAACAGGCTGACCATGATTGTTTCTACTTACTTTGACACGCTCGACAGGATTTAAGTCGTATAAATCTTTAGTAGCGTACGTCCTCGATCTCTAACTGTCCCACCACTTTCAACTGGAAAATAATATATTATTATATTGAAATTGAGAAATACGAGTAATAATAAAAGTCTATATGCATGTAAAATAAACTTAACATTACTTTGAAATTCTGCAGGCTCGTCAACTGTCTCCGGCACACTCGAAGATCCAATAGCTATCTGCTGTTCACTATTTCCTTCTTCTGAATTTGGAGTATTCTGGACAATACTTAAATTTCGTAATCTTCTGCTATGCATTTTTCCTACAATACACATAAAATAGTTGAAATTTTAGTAACAAATAACAACAATAATAGTACATATAAAATAGTTAAATTAAATAACATGACTAATATTAAAATAATAATATTACATATATTTAAAAAAATCGTAAAATCATACTACATCATAATTTGTAAATATCTTCGTTCACATCTTGACGAACCCATTGAAATTGTGTACTAGTACTAGGGGTATTTTCATTTAAGTTTTGTTCCGGAAAAGGCAAAGTTTCTGATCTTTTGACGATGTCATCTCTACTTCTATTGCCCATGTCAAATAAGTTTTCGGAGTACAACGTACCAACCCTCATCAGTTGGATCTTTCGACTAAAAAACTTGCTTCACTTGAGGAGAAAATACATACGGCTCATCTATCAATTATTGTCCAGTGTGAATCAATCAAGAGAAGTTCACCATTGTAAAACCAAATTGATCTTGTTTAATTCCGCGAGCCGTATTAACATCAGCCCAATTAAATGCCTTTCATTATATTGGATAGTTCAATTTGGAGAAGATCTTCCCACCTTCCTTCTTCACTATTGTAAAGTGCACCATTGTAAAGTCTCTAGGGGTGTCTTAAGTTCTTGAACATCCAAAACTTTGCCACAAATGCCTTTCATTATATTGGATAGTTCAATTATACAAGACGTCACCTTTTTTGACATACAACACCGCATAACAACTGGCAGTAAATCTTGCATCAAGATGTGATAGTCATGTGATTTTAAGGCATATAGTCTTTGATCTTTAAGACTCACACATCAAGATATATTTGATGCATAGGCATCCGGGACCTTTATATCCTTCAACACCATGCAGAACACTTCTTTCTCCGTCTTTGACATTGAAAAAATAGAAGGCGGCAACCGATATTTCCTATTCGAAAGTGCTTGGGGATGAAGCTCACGCTGAATTCCCATGTGGACTAAATCAAGTCGACTCTAAATATTGTCTTTCGATTTTCCATTGACATTCAAAATAGACCCAATAATGTTCTCGCAGACATTTTTCTCAATGTGCATGACATCAAGATTATGTCGCAAAATGTGATGCTCCCAATAAGACAACTCAAAAAAAATACTTCTTTTTTTCCACAAGTACGCCTCATTAGGATCATCTCTTCATCAGATTCATCCCTTGATCTTCTATTTCTTTACGTGTTGGGCGGTTGATTCATCTTCCCATAAATGAAGTTCATATCTTTCAACATGAACAAGATTTTAGATCCACCTGTTTGCGAATGAGCTTCTCTGAACTCTTCAGTACCGTCAAACAGAGTACTCTGAAATCTAAATCTATGATTTTCCGGTAACCACCGATGATGCCCCATGTAAGAGAACTTCTTCCCATTATATAACCATTGCGAACATGTTTGTGCAGCACAACAAGGACAAGCATAACGTCCCTTGGTACTCCAACCAGATAAATTGACATAAGTCGGGAAGTCATTAAGAGCCCACATCAAAGCTGCACGTAAATTAAAGTTCTACTTTCTCAGTATATCATATGTCTCAACACCAGCCCATAATTGTTTAAACTCTTCAATAAGTGCTATTCATTTCTATTTCGATTTCAATTTCGCACACTTAGGGTCATCAACTAAATCTTGCACATAGCATCTCGATTTCATACACATATACACATTCATTTCATAATACTAAAACATATCTTATTAACATGTATTATATCCGAACTTACCTAGGATGTTAAAATACCGAAACGGTCGATTAATCGAGCACTTTCTCTTTGCCTCGATCTCGATCCGAACCTCTCCTCTCTTGGTCTATACACATTCAAATTCGACCCATTCAATCACCAACTCATTCAATTTAGTCCACACACACACAGTTAGGGCATTTTACAAAATAGCCATCACATTTCAACATTTTGACACTTTAGTCCCTATTTCACAAAATCATCAAATTCACATAATTTCTCCTAGCACAAGCTTAGCCAAATTTTACTAATGTCTATACAAACCCACACATTTCATTTATTTCACATTTTTAACCCTTCAATTTCTCATTTTCTCAATTAAGTCCTAATTAGCTAAATTCATCAAAACTCCAAGAACAAAACATGTTCATTAAACACATATCTTTCATTTAACACCATCACTCATCACAAAGCTCACATACTCATCAATGACACATCACAAAAACATCATTAATTCACAAAATTACAACATGGGTTAGGTAGAGCACGAAGCAATGATTACGAAAACATAGAAATTATTAATAACCGACTCAAAACCATACCTCAATCAAGATGAACAAGGGCCAATTATCACAAGCTATAAACCCTTCTTTTTCTTCTCTTATTTTCGGTTGAAGAAAAGATGATAGCCATGGCTACTAAATGTTTTTGTTTTGTTTTATTATCATAAATACATCAATTACCTTATTACCCCTTTTATTATTAATCCATTTCCACTATCCATTGGTATTTTTGTCCATTCACTATCCACTAACTATATAGTGGTTTAATAGCCTCATAAGGCATTCACATTAACAAAACAACAACAAATTAAACACTTAACAATCAACACACAGCTTTTACACCTTATGCAATTAAGTCTTTTTTCATAAATCAGCACACAGTCGATAAAATTATCACACAGAATTTTCACACAGGCTATATCACATACTATTCACACAGAAAATATCATTAAAATATTTTTACGACCTCGGATTTGTGGTCTTGAAACCACTGTTCTGACCAGTGTCTAAATCGAGCTGTTACAGCTCTCCCTCCTTTGGGATTTTCGTCCTCGAAAATCTTAACAGTGAATAATTGTGGATGTTGCTCTCTCATAACGTTCTCAGGCTCCCACGTAGCCTCTTCAATTCCGTGTTTATGCCATAATACTTTTACTAAAGAAATTTTCTTATTTCTCAACTCTTTGGTCTCTCGTGCTAAAATTCGGATCGGTTCTTCAATATACGACAAATCTGACTGAATTTCAACCTCAGTAGGAGCAATCACATGAGATGGGTCTGATCTGTACCGTCGAAGCATTGACACATGAAACACGTTGTGAATCTTTTCTAACTCAGAGGGTAATCTCAATCTATAAGCAACCAGCCCAACTCGTTCAATAACCTCATACGGTCCGATGAACCTCAGACTCAGCTTGCCCTTTCGGCCAAATCGAAGTATTTTCTTCCACGGAGACACTTTCAGAAATACTTTATCACCAATTTCGAATTCAATATCTTTTCGTTTCAAATCTGCATAAAACTTCTAACGATCTGAGGCTACTTTCAAATTGTCATGAATTAGCTTCACTTTCTGTTCAGTCTTTTTTATCAAATCAACCCCGTGAATCTTATTCTCACTCAGCTCAATCTAATACAAGGGAGTTTGACATTTTCGGCCATAAAGAGCCTCATATGGTGCCATTTTAATGCTAGATTGAAAACTATTGTTATACGCAAACTCAATCAATGAAAAATGTTTTCCCACGTACTTTCAAATTCAAGTATGCAACATCTTAGCATGTCTTCGAGGATCTAAATGATTCGCTCAGATTGACCATCCATTTGCGGATGAAAAGCAGTACTGAAATGCAATTTCGTGCCAAAAGCATTTTGCAATTTCTTCCAAAATCGTGAGGTAAATCTCAGATCTTTGTCAGATACTATAGATAACGGTACTCTGTGCAATCTCACAATCTCATTGATATACAGTTCAGCTAACTTATCTAAAGAATAATCGGTTCTCACCGGAATGAAATGAGCTGATTTTGTTAATCTGTCTACTATCACCCAGATTCCGTCTTTCTTACTCAGAGATAAGGGCAAACCTGACACAAAGTCCATCGTAATTCTCTCCCATTTCCACTCAGGAATCATAATCGGTTGTAACAAACCAGACGAAACTTGATGTTTAGCCTTAACTTGCTGACAAACTAAACACTTCAACACAAAGTCAGAAATGTCTCTTTTCATGCCATGCCACCAATAGAACTATTTCAAATCATTATACATCTTTGTACTCCCCGGATGCACAGTTAAATGACTATTGTGGGCTTCATTCAAAATCATCAAAATTAACTCTGAATTTTTTGGAACACAAATCCGATCTCTAAATCGCAAACAATCATCGCTATCTACTCGAAATTCTGATTCAACATTTGATTCACACAGAATTCGTTTAGTCATCATTTCAACAGCCCTTTTCTGGGCATCACAAATCTGTTGTACGAACATCGTCTTAACTTTCAACTCAGCTATAACTGCACTATCATCACACAGATCTATCTGATTACTCATAGCTCGCAAAGCATATAATGATTTTTGACTCAAGGCATCGGCTAC
Organism: Gossypium bickii; assembly: GCA_025503065.1. Classification (NCBI taxonomy): domain Eukaryota; kingdom Viridiplantae; phylum Streptophyta; class Magnoliopsida; order Malvales; family Malvaceae; genus Gossypium; species Gossypium bickii. The sequence continues at coordinate 92,057,062 of CP106711.1, forward strand.
CACATTAGCCTTACCCGGATGGTAATCTATCACAAGTTCATAGTCTTTTAATAATTCTAACCATCTTCTCTGCCGCAAATTCAAGTCTTTCTGAGTCAAGTACTTTAAACTCTTATGATCAGTATAAATATGACATTTCTCACCAAATAAGTAGTGACGCCAAATCTTTAATGCAAACACAATCGCAGCTGACTCAAGGTCATACGTTAGATAATTCCTTTCGTGTGGCTTTAACTGTCTCGAGGCGTAAGCAATGACTTTCCCTTCTTGCATCAGCACACAGCCCAAACCATTCAATGATGCATCACTGTAAACTATGAACTCTTTGCCTGATTCGGGTTAAATCAAAACTGGTGCTTCTGCTAACAACACTTTCAGCTACTCAAAACTCTGCTGACACTTTTCTGACCACTCGAATCTAACATCTTTCTGTAACAACTTCGTCAACAGAGTCGCAATCATAGAGAAACCTTTCACAAACCGCCTATAATATACTGCTAGTCCCAGAAAACTACGGACTTCAGACATATTTCTATAAGGCTTCCACTCCAAAATAGCAGAAATTTTACTTAGATCACCTCTTATTCCTGCAGCTAATACAATATGTCCCAGAAACCCAATCTCACGCAACCAAAATTCACATTTACTAAACTTTGCATATAACTGCTTCTCATGTAGAGTTTGTAGTACGATTCTCAAATGTTCAGCATGCTGCGTCTCATCACACGAATAAATTAAAATATCATTAATGAAAACCACAACAAAGTGATCCAAATATGGTCTGAATATCCGATTCATCAAATCCATAAACACTGCAGGAGCATTTGTTAGTCTGAAAGGCATCACTAAGAATTCATAATGTACGTACCTCATTCTGTAAGCAGTCTTTGGTACATCAGATTCTTTAACTCTTAATTGATAGTAACCAGATCTCAAGTCTATCTTTGAAAACACTGTAGCTCCCTTCAAATGATTAAACAAATCATCAATACGAGGCAACTGGTATTTATTCTTTATCATCACTTTGTTTAACTATCGATAATCGATACACATTCTCATCGTTCCATCTTTCTTTTTCACAAATAACACAGGGGCTCCTCAGGGTGAGAAACTCGGTCGTGCAAATCCTCTATCAGTTAATTCTTGCTACTGCGATTTTAACTCTTTCAATTCTGTTGGTGTCATTCTATACAGAGCTATCAAAATGGGAGTGGTCCCTGGCACTAAATTAATTCCAAATTCAACTTCTCAAATCGGAGGTAATCCCGACAACTCTTCAGGAAACATATCTGGAAACTCACATACCACAGGCACATATTCAATTTTCTTTTCCGACACTTTTGTATCAATCATATACGCCAAATAAGCTTCACAATCTTTTCTCACATAATTCATAGCTCCTATCACAGATACAACAGCTGGTAATCCTTTCATATCATTGGATTCAATTCGAACTATCTCACCATGCCGACTCTTCAACTCAATACTCTTTCTTTTAAAATTCACGATGGCATTATGTAGAATAAGCCAATCCATACCCAGAATTATGTCAAACTCATTAAATGGTAGTAACATCAAATTGGCCAGAAAACATATATCACGAAACATCAATGAGCAATTCTTGTATATTTTATCCACTATGACACACTTGCCTAAGGGGTTCGACACTCTAACCACAAATTCAGTAGACTCAACAGGTAGATTCTTATTCAATACTAAGTTCATACACACATAGGAATGAGTTGATCCTGGATCTATCAATGCAATGACATCAGTATCAAATAAAGTGGAAGTACATGTGATGACGTCTGGAGATGATGCTTCCTCTCGTGCACGTATAGCATAGGCTCGGGTAGGTGCTCTCACTTCTGACCTCACAGCTATGTCAGTTGTCTCTCTCTGGCTTTCGCTCACATTTCTGTTGTTTCTGGGTAGTCTACCTCTAGCCGTAACATTACTCGATCTTTCATTCTAAACATTTTCTTCTTCGACCATCTTTTGGCAATCTCGAATAAAATGATCTCGAGCTCCACATTTATAACAAACTCTATTGTTGTACTTGCCCCAGCACTCTCCCACATGTCATCTTCCATACTGTCTGCATTCAGGTTTGTTACTCTTAACGCTACCAACACTTGATTCATTTAGAGCTTGAATTCGTAAACCAGTACTTTGTCTCGAACGATCTCTACTTGGATGTCCAAACTAAACATTTGAACGATTGCTTGTATTTCTATATCCTTTTACCGAAGGTTGAGAGAACTTATTCATCGATCTATTTCTTTCATCACGAGACTCAGAATCGGTTTTCTTCTTTTCTTTACTGAGCTCCTCAACTTTGCATGCTCTTTCAACTAACACAACAAATTCATTTATATCAAGTATCCCAACTAACAATTTAATGTCTTCATTCAATCCCTTTATGAAATATTTACACATAGTAGCTTCAGTCAAAACACATTCTCTCGTGTATGGACTCAATCTTACAAATTCCCACTCATACTCAGTAACAAACAAACGGCCTGTTTCAATTCTAGAAACTCTTTACGTTTCTGATCACTGAAGTGTTGACTGATATACTTCTTTCTGAACTCGGCTTGAAAGAATTCCCAGGTAACTCTCTCTCTCGGAACCACAGATATCAATGTTTTCCACCAGTTATAAGCTGTGTCTCTCAACAAGGAAACTGCACACTTAATGCATTCATCAGGATTCAATGACATCTCATCAAACACTCTAATTGTATTCTCAAGCCAAAACTCGACTCGCTCAGCATCGTCATCAGATGTGGCCCTAAACTCCTTGGCCCCATATTTTCGAATCTTGTCTATAGGTGGTTTATTCAATCTGATCTGCTCTACAACTTGTGGCATAATAGGTACTTTTGGGGGTGGAGGTTGTGGAGTAGCCGGATTCGTTCGAACGAACTCCGTAAACCACTCATTCATCATTCAGAAGAAGGCTTGCTTAGCCTCTCCTCCCTCACCACTATCATTCAGCCTAGATATGGCCGACGCTGTCCCTTGAGCTGGAACAGGCGCATTGCTTAATACATCGTCAGCAACTGCTCGATCGGGATCCATTACTATATCAAAACACATTTTCAACTATCAGAATTCATCACACTATCGCAATTTCATATATGGCATGTATAGCTAGACTCGCACGCGCTACGCTAGTCCGAGAATCGACTAAACCGTAGCTCTGATACCAATAAAATGTAACACCCCTAACTCGAAACCATCGCTAGGATAGGGTTAAGAGGCATTACCAGACAATAGGATTATTTACAACCCAATTACGACACAAAGTTAATCATCATCATAATACATCAAACATAAACAATTAGTCCCTTATTAAGGTGTATAAGACCTTAAACACATGCTAGAGAGGGGTCGGGACTAAACCAAAGTACACACAGAAACTTCTCAAAAATTTAAAACTTTTCTAGGTTTCAGGGGATACACGCCCGTGGGGGTAGGCCATGTGCCTCCCACTGCTGCTAGACACACCCGTGTGTCCTCCCCGTGGTCGAAACTAACCTTCGCTCCACGGCCACCAAGCACGCCTGTGTACTTTGGCCGTGGTCGATCCTGTCAAAAATCACATGGCTACTAGGCAGCAGACACGTCCGTGTGCCAAGGTCGTGTACTCTTATGCTAGCTATATACTTAGCCCACGGTCGTTAGGCATGCCCGTGTGCCACGATCGTGCGACACTATAGGCCATTTTCAAAGCCAAAATGCCACCAATTAGGGTCATACCTATAAGCACATTTGAGCATCTTTATACACATAATTTGCAACCAATTTCAGGTCCAACAATTATCGTATCATCCCATATAATTTCATTTCTAAGCATGCCATTTTATACAACCAAATTACATGTAAGTCTAGATATAAATTATCCATAACTTCACTAAACCACTAAGGCATTAATTCATCATTGAAATCACCATTCATATGCTCATTCATTACCATCATGCCATATCAAAATATGCACCAAATACCATATTCATTCATGCACATTACCAACATTTAGCTAGCCATATCACATGGCTATTTACACATCTCAATATGATTCAAAACAACTAGCCTATACATGCCATATTTCAACTATGTACATCTTTCCAAAGGTACCAAAATAGAATGCCGATAGTGTGATTGAGATGCTGATGGTTCTCAGATCTGAGCTAGCTTTACTGACACTGCAGAGCAGAGAAACAAATCACACAGTAAGCTTTATAAAGCTTAGTAAGTTCGTAACATAAAACATTATACTAAACCAACCATCACATAGATCAATTCTCTCTTAAACATACCCAATCATCCATATCTAAAATTATTCATTCATCCATTCATAGCTTTATCTATAAAATCATCAACCACAAAGGTTCAATACATACCATAGCTAACATATAGTTATTCAATTTCCAAGTTACTCAATGCTTGATATTACCAGTCGATCATCCTCTGATATTCTTTCAATTTAATCGCACACTCAGTGCCATATACATGGTCGGTACATATTAATCATTACACACTTAGTGCCTAACCTTTCAATCGACTTACCTCGGTAACACACACAGTGCCAAATCTATAAGCCGAAGCTTTCATAACATCATACACACAGTGCTATTCATTTCTGTTTCGATTTCAATTTCGCACACTTAGGGCCATCAACTAAATCTTGCACATAGCATCTTGATTTCATACACATATACACATTCATTTCATTATACTAAAACATATCTTAATAACATGTATTATATCCGAACTTACCTCGGATGTCAAAATACTGAAACGGTCGATTAATCGTGCACTTTCTCTTTACCTCGATCTCGATCCGAACCTCTCCTCTCTTGGTCTATACACATTCAAATTCGACCCATTCAATCACCAACTCATTCAATTTAGTCCACACCCACACAGTTAGGGTATTTTACAAAATAGCCCTCACATTTTCACATTTCGACACTTTAGTCCCTATTTCACAAAATCATCAAATTCACATAATTTCTCCCAGCACAAGCTTAGCCGAATTTTACTAATGTTTATACAAACCCACACATTTCATTTATTTCATATTTTTAACCCTTCAATTTCTCATTTTCTCAATTAAGTCCTAATTAGCTAAATTCATCAAAACTCCAAGAACAAAACATGTTCATTAAACACATATCTTTCATTTAACACCATCACTCATCACAAAGCTCACATACTCATCAATGACACATCACAAAAACATCATCAATTCACAAAACTACAATATGGGTGAGCTAGAGCACAAAGCAATGATTACGAGAACATAGAAATTATCACAAACCGACTCAAAACCATACCTCAATCAAGATGAACAAGGGTCGATTATCACAAGCTATAAACCCTTCTTTTTCTTCTCTAATTTTCAGTTGAAGAAAAGATGATAACCATGGCTACTAAATGTTTTTGTTTTGTTTTATTATCATAAATACATCAATTACCTTATTACCCCTTTTATTATTAATCCATTTCCACTATCCATTGGTATTTTTTTCCATCCACTGTCCATTAACTATATACTGGTTTAATTGCCTCATAAAGGCATTCACATTAACAAAGCAACAACAAATTAAACACTTAACAATCAGCACACAGCTTTTACACCTTATGCAATTAAGTCCTTTTTCATAAATCAGCACATAGTCGATAAAATTATCACAGAATTTTCACATAGGCTATATCACATACTATTCACACAGAAAATATTATTAAAATATTTTTACGACCTCGAATTTGTGGTCTCGAAACCACTGTTCTGACCAGGTCTAAACCGAGCTGTTATATGAAAACCCTTTGAAGCCTTGGTATTAGTGGAAAATACCGCAAAATCTTAATTGGCTTCTTCCTTGACTGTGCATCATTTTCATCCTCGTTACCATCTTCTATATTTCTATTCATCCAACAGGATTGACCGCATACATGACAACACTGTTGGTTTTTCTGATTGCCCCAATACAACATGCAGTCATTTGGGCAACTATGAATTTTGTTGTACCCAAGGCCCAAATCTTTTATCAGTTTCTTCATGTCTTTGCATGATTGAGGGATTTTTGCAAATGGGAACATTTCTCTCAAAAACTTTAGCAGCATTATCAAAGAGTTTCCAGTCCACCCTTCCAAACATTTTAAGTGAAAAAGACGAATACAGAAAGACATTTTTGAAAATTTTGATCCATCATAAAGTTCTTCATTCATTTCACCAAGTAAAGTGTAGAACTTCGCCGCTTCTTCATTTGGCTGTTCATCAGGTACACTTCTTCCTGTTTCGTTGAAAGTATTTCCACCAAAATTATAATCATCGGATGCAACCAAGTCAGGTGGAAATGATTGTAAACCATCACTGCGCATATTAAATGCATCCTGCAACATACCTTCCATGTCATCTTCTCTAACATTCTGATTGTAAGCACTATGAGGATAACCCAGATTAATCGTTGAAGAGGCTCCACTAGATGTACACTCTCCATGGAAAATCCATTTTTTATACCCTCGAATAAAGCCATCAACAATTAGATGTTCGTAGACACCTTCACGATAATGCCAATTGATATTGCCACACTTCTTACACGAGCAAAGAATCATATCCTCTTGGCTTTCATTTTGAAATGCAAAATTTAGAAAAGTTTCTACTCCATTTCGATAGTCGTTGCTTACCCTTGACAAATTCATCCATGTCCTATCATTTCGTAGTTGTTGAAGTCTAAAGTTGACAATAAATTACACGGGTAAGTTGTTTATTTATAAGTGTAACTAAGTTATGTAAGTTATGATATGATATATATTTATGTATCATGTAAGTTATGTAAGTTATGTAAGTTATGTATTCTGTAAGTTATGTAAATTATGTAAGTTATGAAATTTGATCTTTAAATTATGTAAGTTACGTATTATGTAAGTTATGTAAATTATGTAAGTTATGGAATTTGAACTTTAAATTATGTAAGTTATGTAAATTATGTAAGTTCTGAAATTTGAACTTTAAATTATTTAAGTTATGTAAATTTAAACTAGATGGCAAATTTAAGTAAGTAAAATGATCCAATATTTGAAAGGAAAACCATCAATATTTGAAAACAAGGAAAACCAGCATAAAATTAGCAGTTTTTGTATGGCGCGGCTCAAGGCTCTTGCTGGTTTCCATGATTAAAATATTTTTTAATGTTATTTTAAATAATGATTTTTTTTTTAAGTTTTACTTCAATCCGTATTATTGTTGCTGTAACAATTAAGAAGCGTAATATTCTCACTACGATATTCACTTTTTTAAAAAATTATTTTTTAAGATAAATTAGTAATTTTTTAAAAAATAATAATAAATCAATTATTTTAATTACATGAAAAATAAAAAATTATTTCTAAAATAAATATAATATTAAATATAATTATTATTTTATCTTGAATTTTAACAAGTTTTTGTTAAATTGATGTTGTATAAATAATACAATAAATTATTATCAGTCTGGTATAGCCATAGGTTAGGTTAGTAATATTAATTCATTTATTAGTTTAGGCAAACAATGATGATGGAAACAAAAGGTTGGGCAAACATTACACTTTTTCATAGGCTAACTTAACAATTAAACTTTAATTAAAAAGTTGGGAGTAAAATTCTTCACGAATTGAAAATTCTTCACTTTAATTAAAAACTGTTACTTATTTTTTACAAAATTCATTTGAAAAAAATCACAAAGCTAGTAGAGATTATCATATGTCATGTTAAATATTCATTTAATATTAATCATGTTAAAATTTGAGGATATTAATAATTGAAAATTCATAAGCCTATACATACAGTGCAGAAAATGCATCAAATCTTTGAAAATCAGAGAAAATATACTAATACTAATAGTAGCAGTGAAGTAATGTAGAAATTAAGTAAACCAAAGTATTAATATATTTTTTAAGTTAATCAAGAATTAACAGAAGCTTAATTTTTTTTTAACCGGATCATATGATCTTCCTCCCAATGAATAAAAAAAAAAACAATAAAATTGAACTCCATAAGTAAACCATGCAAAAGCATATTATAAATAATGAAATAAAGGCTCACTATAATATTGATTTATCAGTTTTAATTGAACTCGGGTGTCAGTGTTAGATACAAGTATGTATCGATCAAGGGAATGTTTAATTTTCTTTTAAAGATTTTCCATGTATTTAGAGGGTCATTGGAGAGTCATATACCTATAACCATGTCCTAAAATGCGTCAGATAGAAGCACTTCTAGAAAAATATGAAGAGTGGCAGTAACAAAGATTTCTATATTGCAAAATTAGGAGGTCAACCCCTTCTCTTCTTGACAAGCAAAAATCATGCAAATAAAAAGCAAAAATCATACCTTTAAAAGTTGAAAAATAAACTCAACGACTTCTTTGGGGCTTTTCCTGTCTACAGCTCTTATCATTGCTACGGCGTGTGGAACGGCCTAACAAACCAAAGAAAATGAAGAAGGTTTAAGGAACACCCACAAACTACATTTAAGTTAGAAATTTAGTAACTCAGGCTTAAGTACCAATGCATGCAGGAAGCATCTCAAAGTAAAGAAAAAAGCTAGAAGTCTGAACAGCATACAGAGGCAATTAACCTAATTTATGCAAAAGCACCACATGACCATAGAAATATCAGTGTTGCTATCTCAGGTTCAAGGAACTCCCACAAACTACATTTCAGTTATACATATAGCAACCCAAGCATAAGTACCGGTGCATACAAGACGGAGTTGCAAAATACCTCTAGGACTTGAATTTCCAGCGGCGGCGGGTGAGAGAAGATGCGACGGTGGAGATTTGAGAGAATGGGGATTTCGAATTTGGGATTTAGGGATTGCAAAATCTGGGGAAAAACTTGGGGGAAATTCAGATGGTGGTGAAAAGAATTCGGGGAAATCAGATTTGGGGGAAGTAAAGGAAATTCAGGGCTAAAAACAACGTCGTTTAAGCTGAGTTTAATAAAATTTGCGGCGATTGTAAAAATACCACTAAAAACAAAACATAAAAATGACACCGTATTGTAAACACCTAATACATATTGGCGGCGTTTTCAGCTAAAACGCCACTAAAAACAATGATGAAAACGCTACCATTTTGCACTCTTAAAAACATTTTTTGTGGCATTTATATTGAAAGCGCCAGTAACGCATAATCTTTTGCGACTTTTTAGAGAAAACGCCACTAAACATCCAGAATAAAACGGCGCCATTCATCATTTTTTTCATACATATTACCGGCGTTTTTTTTCAAAAACGTCACTATTGCTAACTTATTAATATTGTTTTTATTGATTAGATTTATTATTTAATAAATAAATTTCATGTTAGAAAATTGAAAAATGGTTATTCATGTATTTATAAATATTTTATAATAATAATTTTTAATAAATATTTTATTTAATAAATTTCATGTTTGCAAGATTCAGGGCTGGAAGAGACCAAAAAATAACAATTTCCCTAAAACCCTAAACCCTAAAAACCATAAACCCTAGACCCTAAACCCTAAACTATAAACCCTTAACCCCAAGTAGTAAACCTTAAACCCTAAACTATAAACCAGAACCCTTAAATTGTATAACTTTAGTTCGAACACCTTAAACCCTAAATTAAAAATCACAAACTCGAAACCATATATATCCACAAAACATGAAACCCTTAAACTCGAACCACATAACCAATAAACACAAAACACTAAACCATAAACTTTGAACTTTAAACTTTAAACTTTAAACCATACACTGAACCCTTCAACCATAACCAATAAATATGAAGCCATAAATCATACCATCTAAACCCTAAATCTTAAACCCTAAAATATCATATTTATTGCGTTGTTTTTTTATCAAAAACTAATGGATTTGGGGAAATTGGGGAAAATAATTTAGGGAAGAAATAAAGGGTTTTGTGTAAAATTTTGGGGAAATCTAATTTGAAAAAAATTAAAGGATTTTCGGGGTAAATAAAACGAAGCCATTTAAGTGAAATTGAAATAACATTATTTGTGGCTTTTATGAAAAACGCCACTATTTCATAACAATTGTGGCGTTTTTTTAAAAACGCCACTAAAAAATAAATTAATGATGAGAAACGACATCGTCCAGAGCAAATTGGAATTGCAAAATTGCGGCGTTTATAAAAAACTCCACTAAAATTTTATTTTCTCTTCTGAAACGTCGTCGTTTAGGGAAATGGGAGTTGCAATTTTGTGGCGCTTTTGGAAAATGCCGCTAAAAGTTTAATACTTTGTAATGAAACGGTGCCGTATAAATGGAATTGGTATTGCAAATTTGCAGCATTTATTAAAAACGCCACTAAAAAATTAATTCCTTGTCGTGAAACGTCGTCGTTTTAGGCAATGGTTAATGCACATTTGCGGCGTTTTCAACAAAAATCGCCACTACAACTTAGTTCCCTAACCTAAAACGAAACCGTTTAGAGCATATTGGTATCGTATATTTGCGGCGTTAAAGAAAACGCCACTAAAAATCTTATTCCCTGTTGTGCAACGTCATCGTTTAGGTTTAAGTTTGCGGCATTTCTTATAAACGCCACTAAGTGTTAAATACTCTAAAACGAAATAGCGCCGTTTGAATCGAATTGGTTTTGCAAATTTCTGGCGTTTATGTAAAACACCACTAAAAATTTAATGCCTTGTTGCGAAACGTCGTCATTTACGACAAATGATTATTGCAGAATTGCGGCGTTTTCATAAAAACGCCACTAAGAATTAATACATTGTACTGGAACTGCGTCATTTTTTTCAAATTAGTAGTGCAAATTTGCGGCGTTTATTACGCCACTAATATAAAAAATTTGCGGCATTTTTTTCCGAAGCGCCACTAAAACTTTTTCCTCCTGTACTGAAACGACACCGTCCGAAAAAAATTTAATAATTTTTTGCGGCGTTTGTACAAGCTCCAACCTTTTCCGGTGTTTTGTCTTTAGTGCCACTAATGTAGAACTTTAGCGGCGTTTTTGTTTCAAACGTCACAAAAAATGCCGCTGAAAGTTGAATTTGCTGTAGTGATTCTAAAAATTGGGGACCATAAAATAATTTGATTAATTAATTAAAAAGATTCATTCTCATAAAATATGATGATAGCAGCTTAGAAAAAAGAGTGATTCAAACAGCAAAATGAGATCTCAAGTATGGGGAACCATTGGTTTTGGTGCAAAAATCAAATACTAATGTTTTTCTAATTAAATTTGATTGTTTGGAAGAGAAAATGATTTAAAGATATAGTAGAATTGTATATGCCACATGGAAGAATATATGATATGGATTGATTTTATTGGTTGAAGGGATATATACAATAATTTCAATCAGTCCATGAAGATTTAAACTTGTTAATAAGGTAGAATTACATATATCTTTTATCAATTTTTAAGTTTCGAAAAATTTTATTAATAAGGCAATTTAGTATGATTCACCATTACCTTAATTTATAATATCCTTTTCCTAACCTCTTTATTTTTTTATTAACATAATTAGTCATTAAGTTTAACATAACTAGTCATTAAGTTCAACTGGCAATTAAAAAAAATGAATATTAAGTGCTACTTAAATATTGAAATCAGTATATATCCAACAACATAGGCAGGAATTGAAGAACAAGAAGAGCCCAAAACCAAGTGTATTCTCCTTCTGAACCACCATCCCATAAAGTTGAAACTCCCATGGCCAGAACAGTACAACCAACCTCTCTAGCGTTCAAGGTTTGCAGGAGTGAACCACAGCTAGTGGTTCCCGTTAAGCCCACCCCTCGTGAGTATAAGCCGTTGTCGGACATTGATGATCGATATGGTCATCGATTTCTACATCCAGTAATCCTACTTTGTCAATGTAACCCTTCCATGGAAGGGAAAGATCCTGCCAAGGTAATTAGAGATGCCATAGCAAAAACTCTAGTGTTTCATTATCCGTTTGTCGGTAGGTTAAAGGAAGGGCCTAATGGCAAGCTAAGCGTGGATTGCACCGGCGAAGGTGTGTTGTTCATTGAAGGGGATGCTGATGTTACCCTCCAGCAATTTGGTGACAATCCTCTTCCACCATTTCCATGCATGGATGAGCTTCTCTTTGATGTTAAAGGTTATGGTGAGATGCTGGATTGCCCCCTCTTCCTAATCCAGGTCAGATAATTCCTCATACTCCTAACACTACAAGAAATTTGATTACATGCTTTTATTCATCATCTTTACAAATGTAATTGTTCTTCTTATTAAAATAAAATTATTTTATTTTACAGTTCATCGGAGATGCCACCGGGTTGTTACAGTTCATGAAAGCCATAGGCGAAATGGCCCGAGGTGCATTGTCTCCTACCATTTCACCTGTTTGGGACAGACATCTTCTAAATGCTCGAACCCCACCTCGAGCAACATATGCACATCTCGAGTTTGATCAAGAATTTATGGATATGAATGATGATGAAATCACTCAACCTAACAGCATGGTTAATCTCTCTTTTTTCTTCGGATCCAATGAAATCTCGACTTTACGTAAATTGATTTCCCCACATTATCAATGTACAACTCATGACATCCTAACTGCATGCCTATGGAGATGTCACACCGAAGCCTTACAACCTGACCCGGACCAACATATCCGCCTTATTTGTATCGTTAATACACGTTCCAAGTTTAATCCTCCATTACCTTTAGGTTATTACAGAAACGCAATAGCCTATCCGACAACTGTAACAACTGCCGACAAACTATGTTGGAGTTCATTAGAGTACGCGATAGAGCTGGTGAAACAGACCAAAGGAAAAGCAGCAAAAGAGCACATGAAATCGATAACAGATTTTGTTAGAATTAAGTGACCCGAATCTTTATTTAAATAAAATAATAAAATAAAATAAAAGAAGAATCCCTATAAAATTAAACTTCTTTTATTTTATTTTAAATAAGGTTTTTTAAACCTTATTAAACTCCATCTATTTGATATTGATTAGAATAAGGTGTTTCAATCTTACTACACTCCTATTAGAATATGGCTTTACAAGCCTATAAATAGACATAGTCTATTTCTCTTGTAATGGATTCGAATTCGACATAGTGAATTTTCTTCTCCTCTGCCGTGATTTTTTCCTGAAAGGGTTTCCACGTAAAATCTGTGTGTTTTTTATTTTTTTATTTTTTATTTTCTTTGTGATATATTTGTCATTACCAACGTTATTTTTCATAGATTTTCTAGTGACTAATGGTCGACCTAGCCTTGCCTTGAACCGGTGGTCTTTCTTGTTGTCAAACTTGACACGAATCAAGTTGCAAGACGTGGATTTTGGTTGGGAAAAGGCAGTGTATGGTGGAGATGCCAACAATACATATGGAAAACATCTTATACCATTCACAAACAACAAAGGAGAAGATGGGATCGTAGTCCCACTTTACTTGCCTGCCCTAATTATGGAAAGGTTTGTTAATGAGCTCAATAGCTTGTTGGAGAATGAGAATCCTAATGGTAACCATAATTATATCAAATCCAATATGTAAAAAGGAATAATTATTTTTCTAATTTCATGTTATATTCATAATACTTTTGGGTGTTGTAGTTGCGTTTAAAAGTATTTAAAATTCATGTTATTATTCATAAATCTAAATTCATGTTATATTTAAACATGTTTATAAATGATGTTATTTAAAATTTTAAATGTATTCAAAAATTATTTATGAATTCATTTTTTTAATTCTTCATTTTTCGAATAAGTTTTTAAATATGTTTTTGATAGATTATGTTTTAATTATATTAATTGCATATTTTTGTAATTATCTTTTTAAATATTTTTAATTATTTTAATTATTAATTACTAAACTTTCTTCTTTTATAATTTTTTTACAATAAAAGTAATTATATTTTACTTTTTAATTACGTTTTCAGAATTTGATTTACTAAAAATTATTCTTTTACTCATACTAAAAAATTCTTCTTTTATAATAAAATTCTTGAAAATATGTACTAATATTTAATATTTTGATTGAGTTAGTGTGATACATAAATTGGGTCCTTGAGAATTTCAACAAAAAGATATATTTAATTTTTATATTTATTAATTGAAAATTTTCCAGTCACAACCATAATCTAATATTAATTAATTTTTTTTTTTTTACAATCTAGTTCAATACTTGGTATCAAACACCCAAATGAAAGGAACCTAGAGGCATTTCGAGAAAAGTTGCCAAAAGAAATCGTTAGAAGAATTGCGACCTTATCTCCCCCACACCCATTAGCAGGTCTTGACAAAATCTTTTGGATTCGGTCCTCAAATGAGGGCTTTTCGATTAAGAGTGCATATCAAATGATAAAAGAAAATACGTGAAATGATAAAAGAAAATGCGTGCAATACACGAGATATTAGATGGCAAAATTTTGGAAATTTCAAGGACCACATCGCGTTTTTTTTTTTTTTTTTTTTTTTTGGCTTGTCTATAAGCAACGATTACTTACTAATGTAGAGCATGTGCGAAGAGGAATTGGCAAAAAAATAAACATGTTCATCTGTCACCATAGTACAGAAGATATTTTGCATGTCTTTAGGGATTGTCCGACCACCAAAAATGTTTGGTTAAATTTTGTGCCTCCAAATCGTCAACCCCAGTTCTTTTCAAGAAATCTTTTAGATTGGGTTGGAGCAAATTCGGGAAATCATGAGTGGGCACCAAGATTCTCAGCCCCTTGGACTTCTTTCTTTGGATTGATAACATGGCGTCTATGGAAGAACAGAAATCTATTTGTTTTTCAAGGTTTATCATGGAGGCTTTTGAAAACCATCAATATATCAGTATGGTGGGCAAAGCAGTACAATGCTACTCATAGGTGGGATCCATCCAGAGAAATTAATGAGGTTTCTAGATTATTAGGAAGAATGTTGGAATAACACCGTTGTTGTAGTTTAGTTATGTTTTCTTAGTTTTGTTAGGGTTTTTTTACAAAAAGAAAGCACCCAAATGAAAGGTTATTTAATATAAAAATTGTTACGTACCTTTCATTCATATTCTTACATTTCAATTATTATTTGAATTAGAACAATTAACAACTAGTGGAATTTTTTTTCTTACATTTCAACTAATAACTTTATTATGGTATTTCCCATTACGGACCCGAAACCCGAATATAACCCGAACTACCGACCTACGACCCGAGAGGAGGCCTCGCAAAGGCTCGCAAGGGGGCTCACGAGCCTAGCTCTTATGTCCTAAGTGTTCACAGGTAGAGGTTGCAAAGTCAAGCGAGTAGACCAGAGAAGTGCGCTTTCGGTGTGCAAGCTGGCAAATTCTTAGGTTTTGTAATTTTTGAGAGGGGAATAGAGGTAAACCTAGAGAAAATTTGTGTTATTTTAGATATGCCTCCTCTTTAAACAATTAAAGATATTCAACGCCTAACAAGAAAAGTAGTGCCACTTAATAGGTTCATTTCCAGAATGGTGGACAAGTGTTTACCCTTTTTCAAAGCTTTAAGGACTTCTTTCTCATGGATCGAAGAGTGCTAGAAAGATTTTGAAAAAATCAAATTATATCTTACTTCCCCTCCACTATTGATGTCACCAAGTGCCGAAGAGACTCTATTTGCTTATCTAGCGACCTCAAATGAGACTGTAGCCACGGTTTTGGTTAGGGCAGAAGGGGCTCGCCAATTTCCAGTCTATTATGTAAGTAAGGTGTTGCAGGGTGGAGAACAGAGGCATACAAAGATGGAGAAAATTATTTTTTCTTTGATAGTGGCAGCTCACAAATTGCGACCCTATTTCCAAGGTCATCCCATTACAGTTATGACAAGCCAGCCCATTAAGGATGTATTGTCTAAAGTAGACATCTTTGGGAGGATAACAAAGTGAAGCATCGAGCTGGCTGAATTTGGCATAGAATATACGTCTAAAACAGCAGTAAAGAGCCATATTTTAGCGGACTATATAGTAGAATACTCTTTTCAACAGACAGTTCACCTCGCAAGTAACTTATTAATCACGATATTAACTGGCAAACATTATTATGTCCTTTTAACATTTAATAAATGCATATGGCATACCATTATATCTTGTTGTATGTACTTGTAATAAATACATGCTTTTCTCTAAGATGTCTTTTATATTTGTTATATTGGACATAGTAGTTACTCCACCACAGGGGGAAGTAAGCTCGAATAAGTGTCCAAT
This sequence comes from Gossypium bickii, assembly GCA_025503065.1. Taxonomy (NCBI): domain Eukaryota; kingdom Viridiplantae; phylum Streptophyta; class Magnoliopsida; order Malvales; family Malvaceae; genus Gossypium; species Gossypium bickii. The sequence continues at coordinate 92,073,243 of CP106711.1, forward strand.
GAATGGACAACCTATGTTGATTGTTTCACGACAAAAACAAGATCTGGGGAAGGGGTTCTATTAATCAATATTGACAAAAATGAATGCTAGTATAGGCTAACTTTTGGCTTCCAAGTATCCAACAACATTGTGGAATATGAGGCTCTGATATCTGGATTACAATTGGCTCACCAACTTGGAGGAAGCGGCTCATTGTTTACACTAATTCCCAACTAGTGGAAAAACAAATGAACGAAGAATATGAGGTAAAAAAGCCAATATTGAAGAAGTACCATGCCAAGGAAGCTTGATTGCTATTTGAGTTTATTGAAGTACACATTCAGCAGTTGCCTAAAAAGGACAATACACACATAGACGATCTCTCGAGGTTAGCATCATCCCTCATTATTGAACAAAGAGGGAGATGTTTTGGAGCATAGGGAGGTCTAAGTGTATAGTCTAAGCTAGGAGGAAACTTGGATGACTCCAATTGTGCAGATGCTGCAAGAAGAGGATAAAAGAAAATTTGACAAACTCTGGCGCAAGGCTGCGAGGTATGTTATTACCAATTATATCTCAAATGTAGTCCAATCAATACATTATCTATGAATTGTTTAAATCTCAAGCTGCTAAAGTGGTTTGTCAATTATAACTATTAGATATACCTTCTTGGAGGGTGTACTCTATAGAAAAGGGAATTCTCAGCCATTATTGTGATGTTTGTCACCCACGGAAACTAAGTACGTGATACGCGAAATACAAGAAGGAATTTATGGTGATCATTTGGGAGTCAGACTCCTTGCATAGAAAGTGTTTAGACAGGGCTATTACTTCCCTACTATACAAAAGGATGCACACCATATGGCTTATACCTGCGACTCCTGCCAGAGGCATGCTCAAATACAGCAGCAATCAGCAGAACCTTTGCTAGTTATGTTAAGCTCTTAATCATTTGCGACCTGGGGAATTTATATCCTTGGCCCATTTCCAATAGCTATAGATTAGAAAAAGTTTATATTAGTACATGTAGACTACTTCACTAAATGGATAGAAGCAGAAGCCTTGGCGACTATTAAAAAAAAATAGATGGAGTATTTCCTCTAGAAGTCAATTGTGTGCAAGTTTAGCAAACCGCGATTGACTATAAAAAGATAACAACACAGAATTTCAGGGAAAAATTAAGAATTTCTACAAAGACCTATAGATTGCTTTAGCATAGAGTTTTGTTAAATCACCGCAAACAAATCGCCAGGTTAAAGTTAAAAAAGACTTTGACAGCTTTAAAGAATAAACGTATAGCTTTGGTTAAAGTTCTTTGGCAACGCCATGGAGTCAAGGAAGCTACCTAGGAACTAGAAGAAGCTATGAAAGTGCAATACCCGAACCTATTTTCAAGTAAGATTTTCAGGGACGAAAATTTCTTTAAAAGGTTGTAACAGCCCATTTTTAGTAGTGTTAGAAATAGTGGTTTTGAAACCACAATTTTGATAAGAGAATAAGTATTTTATTGTTTATTTAAAGTTTATGGGATTATATTAGGGTCGTATTAAAGTTTCATTAAGATTTTTGAAGTTTAAATGGTTAATTAGGTAAAAAGGACAAAATTGTAAAAGATGCAAAAGTTGGTTTCTAATAGTTAAATGGATTAAATGTCTTTTGAAATGCAAATTAATGGACATATTTGGTAATTATGTCATTAATGCTAGCGGACAGTAATGGATATGATTTAATTATTATATAAGCTTTTAAAAAAAGGGTAATGTAGTAAATCATTAAATAAATGAATAACTATGAAAAATAGCTATCATTTTTCTCATTTTCACTTTGTTAATGTTGAAATCTCCATTTTTTAGCTAAGAAGTTCTGCCAATCTCTTTGTTCTTGCATAGTATGTATTTTTGTCCCGTTTTTAGTGATTTTTATGTTTTTGAGCTCGTTTTAGCTTAAAATATATAGCCCAGGGGTTAATTTGCAAAATTGTTAAAGGTTGAGGGACTTGTCATGATTACTTTTAAATGTTTTTATGTTGATTGGTAGATTATTAAACTTGGTTGTTAAACAAACTTATTTTGTTAGGTGATTTTTAGTGAATTTAGGGTTTAAGAACTTATTCATGAAAATAGTAAAATTTCATGGAAACTTTATGAAATGATGATTTAAGTGGGCTGATATGAGTCCCTAAGAAGTTCAGCTCGCATATATGGAGGGTAAAAATAGTATTTTTACAAGTTTCGATCTTAAGGACTGATTTGTGAAAAACTTATAATAGGAGGGTAAATTCATAATTTTATGATAATGTGAATTATTGATTAAATTGAAGTACTGAATTGAATAAATTTATCTATTTAGATGAAGATAAAAAACAACTGGACTTAAATCGGGGAAAAGCTAAAGCTTTGTACTAGACTTCAACTTTGTTATTGCAACCATAATTGTCAAGGTAAGTTCGTATAAATTATAATCTTATTAATGATAGTTTGATTGATTATCAGTTATATTGTGTTAGTTATAAAATGACTTGAAAATGCATGTATATCTATGATTTAAGAAATTGGCAGATAAGTAATCCCGTTTGAACCTTAAGAATTCTTAATAGACGAATGACATTTCATTAGGGATTTCATGTTTCAGGTGCTATGGCTGAGGTCCTGCAATTGTTGTGGATTCTCCACAGCTCGTGTGAGCAGCATCGTGTAGCTAGCATTTCGACCTATAGCTCGTGTGAGTAGGCCCATTTCACAACTCGTGTGAGCACTATTAAAAAGGAAAGATTACGGTTATATGGAAAGACACACTATATGTGAGCATTCCTGAGTATCCAATGCAATTCTAGATGGTTCAACGGGTAAGTAAAGGGTAATGGCATGGTATGTATACAATTTGATATTTGTTCATGATCTTATGAAAATGTTAATATGATAAATGTTGTGTACATGAAAATCTACTTATGATATGGTTGAACTTATATGTATCATGTATGAACTTACTAACTTGTGAGTTTGATGGTGCCTATATAGGATTTTACTAAGCTTATGGTATTGGTAATGATGTTATGCTTATTTTATAAATTGTGCTTAAGAATGTTAAGTTATGTTTGAGTTTTAACGAGCTTACTAAGCACTAGTTGCTTATGTAGTTACTTTCCTTTGTTTAGTATAGTATCGGAAGCTCGATCAGTTGGAAGCTTGTCAGAGATCTATCACATTATCCAGCAGTCACTTCGGTAGTGTTTTAGTTATTTTGGCCAAGGTTATAAATGGCATGTATAGAACCTTTTTATAATGGTAGTTCTTTAATGTGTTAATGACAAAATTGGTATGAATATGCTTTTAGAGTTTATGTCCTGTTTGATGGACTTTTAGTGCCTTGACAAGTTTAAGTCTTTTGGCCACTTTTAAGTACTTGTAATATATAGTCCTTTTGGTATGTTTGTGGTGAAATGTGAATGTTTAAGTTGATGTCTTTGAGTAGCTAAATTGGATAGGTTTTGTGCTTGAAATGTGGCATTATAGCCTTGTTTTGATTGAAGTTGTTTTGGTATAAATTTGGTACCTTTGAATGCACATTGGCTAGGTGAAATAGGTTGATTGAATTAGCATGTTTAAATGTGTTTGAAAGGTGTTTAGGTCTTTGAATGTATGCACAAATGGAATGGTTGATTGGGTAAGTTTTGGTCTTGAAATGGCTTGATTATAGGGTCAAATTATGGAGAACACAACCTAAGACATGGGCTGTCACACGCCCGTGTGACTCACACGGCCTAGCTACATAGTCGTATGTCACTTATTATTTCAAGTCAGTAAGCTACACGGATTGTGGCACGGTCGTGTGTCACGAGTCAGAGAGTTACCCGGTCTGTGACATGGTCGTATGACCTAACTCAGTGAATTACACAATTTAAGACAAGAGATAGGACACAGTCGTGTGTCCCTTTGTTTGATTGTTACACGGTCTGGCTATGTCACACGGCCGTGTGACCCCTGTTTTTAAAATTTTCAACTTTTTCCTAAATTTTTTGATTTGTTTCGGTTTAGTCCCAGATTGATCCCGAACTAATTTTATGGCCTTGAAGGCTCGATTTAAGGCCCAAATGTATATGTTTGCTAGGTTTATAATGAGTTTTAAGTAATTTCCATTAAATGACATTATGGTTTTGATTTGTACGGTAATGCTCTGTAACACTTATCTAATGACGAAGACAAGTTAAGGGTGTTACAGTTATTCCCATCGAAATAAGCCTATTGTAACACCCCTAACCCGTATCCGTCACCGGATTAGGGTTACTGAGCATTACCGTACAAATGAAACATTAAAACATACATTTCGTACATCATTGAAAACATATTATAATATATTTGTTCACATGCATATCGTCCCTTAATCAAGCTCTCAAGGCCCAATGAATACCATAGAAATAATTCGGGACCAAATTGGAAACATTTGGAAAGTTTAAGAAAAAGTTAGAAAATTTTGACTACAGGGGTCATACTGTCGTGTGGCCAGGTTGTGTGCCTCACACGGCTGAGACACACGCCCGTGTCTCAGGCTGTGTAACCTTTGAACTAGGTACACACGACCGTGTCCCAGCCCGTGTCCTCACTTGTGTAACTTTTTGAGTAGGGTCACACGGCCGCGTCACATGCCCGTGTGTCAAGCCGTGTAACTCTCGAAATAGCCCCACATGCCTGTGTTCCAGGTTGTGTGCTAGGTTGTTTAACTAACTGACTTGCATACAAAGAAACCAACAGGAGACACACGGTGTAACACCCCTTAACCGTGTTCTATGCCAGAATCAGGCACGAGGCATTACTAGACTTAATCCACTTACCACACAACTTTAGTCTATTCACTCTCAGTCCCAACTTGACACATCTCTATTGTCATCCCAACATGCTCATTAAGGACCTACGATGTCTTAAACTTACATACGAGAGGTTTCGGAACCCTATCAGAAACCTTTGCGATATTAAAATTTTTCACCTAAATAAGGGCCACACGCCCGTGTGTAATGGGACAGGCCCGTGTGGGCAGACCGTCTGGTCACACACGCCCATGTCCCTACCCCGTGTGGGATTTATTTTCATTTCGAACCTACAGGGGTTTTCACACGGCCAGACAGACACCCATGTACTTGGCTCGTATGCTCCACACTGCCTAAACACGCCCGTGTCCTCGCCTGTGTGTAAAAACCTGGGTATTCTGTTTGTGATTTTAGCAACCTTATAAGGGTCACACGGCCTAGGCACACACCCGTGTGGCTAGCCCATGGTCGACACTAACTTACAACACCAACATGCAGGGGACACACGGCCAAGTCACACACCCATGGGACTGCCTGTGTGTCACACACGGCCTAGACACACGCCCGTGTGCCTACCCATGTGGACAATAACAAGGCTATTTGCCAAGCTCTTTTCGTCCCTCTAGTCACACAACATGAATCCATTCAACATATCACAAAATAACTCATATTTTGCAATATAAACTTCCATGAATAACTTCATATTTTATATATATATAAAAGAGCCAACAATAATGGCTACATACACAAGAGTTTCTCAATAAAAGGGGTCAACACACTCTGTAACATTTTGGTTTATACCTAGTCGGAACAGTGGTTTTGAGACCACAAATCCGAGTCAGTAATATTCTAATATTATTTTTTGTGTCTAAGATATATGATTAATCATGTGTTAAATTTCCGTAAGCTAATTTGTCCGCTCATGTGTTTAATTTGACAAAAGGATTGAATCGCATTAAATGTGAAAGTTGTATGCTATATGTTAAAGAGCCTATGTGCTGTGGCTTTTAAGAGTTGTGGCCTTATGTGGCAATTGAACCACTAAATTATTTAGTGGATGAATATGGTCAAAAATGACCTTATATGATAGGTTTTATATATTTTGTTTCAATGGGTAATTTTGGAAATGGATTAATATGTATGCTATAATAATTATAAGCATAAAACATAGCCATTAGTTCATCCCCTTTTGGCCAAATATTAGCAAAGAAAAAGGAAGAACAAGAGCTTTAAGGGTTTCGGTTATTTCAAGCTATAATTTAGGTATGTTTTGGCTTTAGATTTTGATGATTTTTATGTTTTTGAGATTGTTGCTTAGTCTACTATCAAGCCCATGTATTTATTTTGTGAATTGATTTTGTTTGTGTAAAATTCCATTAATGATATGTTGAGCTTTGAGATGAGATTAGTTGTTAAATGAAAGATTTGAGTTAGATGAACATACTTTGTTCTTGAAGTTTTGATGAATTTAGCTAATTAGAGCTAAATTGAGAAAATAGCAATTTGAGGGACTAAATTGCTAATTTGATGGAAAATATGGGCTTGTATGCTATATATGTACATTCGACTAAGCATGAGTGTGCGTTGATTTTGTGAATTTGGTGTTTTGAGAGAAATGGACTAAATTGATAAATTGTGCAATTATGAGGGTTAACTTGCAAATAGCCCTAAATGTGTGTATTCAGATTGAATTGAATGAGTTAGTGAATAAAAGGGTTAATTCTGAATATGTTTAGATCAAGAATCGAGGAAAACGGACTTAGATCGCGGAAAAGCGAAATTAACTGAGTAGTCGTTTCCGTTTCAACTAAACCGAATCCGAGGTAAGTCATTATGCAAATAAACGTATTAGTAATGAATTATGTGTATTCCTATGACCATTGCTATAGATGAATGGTTACGATATGATCTGTATATGAATTCTGAGATAAGATTGATATAGTGACAATGTTCAAGAAATCCCGTACGAGTCTAGGAATAGATAGGATTAGCTATGTCATGACATAGGTATCTATTCTGTTTTATCATGTAAGACCACGTCTGGGACGTTGGTGTTGATTTGAGATTTCATGCAAGACCTCGTCTGGGACGTTGGCATCGATATGAGCTTTACGTGTAAGACCACGTTTAGGACGTTGGCATCGATATGAGCTTTACGTGTAAGACCATGTTTGGGACATCGGCATCGTATTGATTTGTGTAAGACCTAGTCTGGGACAGTGGCATCGATATCTGAGTGCATATAAGACCTCGTCTGGGATGTTGGCATTGTACGACTATTCCGAGCTTTCTGAGTATCCTACTAGATTCCTAATGGTTCAACAGGTAAGTCTGTGATACGAATTGAAATTCCGAGCTAAGAACAAATACGTGAATGTATGTTCGTTTCAGGTACGTTTCATATGTACACTAAATGTGTATAAAAAGGTAAGTACCTAAGTAATTTTTTATTTGAGGAAATGTACAATTGAATATGAGAATGTGAATGAGATACAAGAATAGTTATGTAAGAGATTTGTGTATACATGTGATTCTTGAATTGATGAATGTGGCAAATATGGCAAAGGATATGGTTTAATGCATATATGTGAGAAATACACTATGAACAGGAATTGTGCCAATGTTTCTATATGCTTAAATGTTTTACATGTTAAGTTTATTTGTATTATGACTTACTAAGCTTTTGGAAAGCTTACTCCGTGTGTGCATTTTCTCTGTTTAATAGGTCGTCAAAGCTACTGAAGGCTCGGGACCGTCAAGGATGGACATCACACTATTCAACTTGTTTTTGGTACATTATGGAGATATATATTGCTAGATATGGCATGTATAGGCTAGTCTTTTGTATTTGTAAATGAAGGGAATTTAGCCATGTGATTTGGCTAGTTATGTGTTGATATTGTGTTTTAATAAATGTGTTAGATGAAGTATACTTTGGTATGGTTGAAGCACATGAAATGGTAGATGAAGTATACTTTGGTATGGTTGAAGCACATGAAATGGTCAAGATTTTGGGTAAGTATTTGGATGAATTATGCTTATATTATCTATGTTTTAGCCTTGTAATTTGGCATAGTTGAAATTGGTATTGAATGTATTGATAGAATGGTTGTTTTAGTGTGTTATTGGTTAATAAATATACATGAGAGGTGTTGGTATGTAGCTTGTAGGTAAGACCCAAGTGGGTGGCATTTTGGCCTTGAAAATGACCTATAATGTCACACGGTCATGGCACACGGGCGTGCCTAGTGACCGTGGGCTAAGTATATAGCTAGCACAAGAGTACACGACCTTGGCACACGGACGTGTATGCTACTTAGTAGCCGTGTGATTTTTGACAGGATCGACCACGGCCTGAGTACACGGGCGTGCTTAGTGGCCATGGAAGATAAGTCAGTTTCGACCACGGGGAGGACACACGGGGGTGTCTAATAGCCGCGGGAGGCACATGGCCTACCCACATGGGCGTGTATCCCCTGAAACTTAGAAAAGTTTTAAATTTTCGAGAATGTCTGTATGTGTTTCGGTTTTGTCCCGACCCGATTTATAGGCATGTTTTAGGTCTCGTTGACTGTATTAAGGGACATTATGTTTGAGATTGATGGATAAATGTATGAACTTCTGAAAATGTTTCTGATCAGTCCGGTAATGCCTTTAACCCTAGTCCGACGCCGGATACCGATTAGGGTGTTATATTTGGTTGGTATCAGAGCTACAGTTTAGTCGATTCTCGGACTAATGTAGCATGTCAGAGTCTAGCTATACATGCCATATATCTGAAATGTGATAGTGTGATGAATCTTGACGTGTAAAAAAAATGTGATTTTTGTATAGTAATGGATCCCGAAAGAGCCGTAGCCCATGACGTAGAAAGTAATGTGCCTGCTCCCACGCAAGGGACAGCGCCCTCTGATTCGAGACCGGCTACAAGCGGTCAAGAGGGAGAAGCTAAACATGCTTTCTTCCAGATGATGAGTGAGTGGTTCACTCAATTTGTAAAGAATAACCCGACTGTTTCACAACCCCCGCCCCCGGTTAATCCCCCTCAAAAATATGATATACCTCTGACTGCAAATCTGAATCCATGGAATAAGCCTCCGATTAACAAGATCCGTAAGTATGGGGCTAAAGAGTTCTGAGCTACTAATGATGATGATGCTGAAAAAGCTGAGTTCTGGTTAGAAAACACGATCCAGGTATTTAATAAGATGTCTTTGACTTTGGAAGAGTGTATAAAGTGTATTGTGTCATTACTCCGAGATGCAGCTTATCAATGGTGGAAAACTTTGATTTCTGTTGTTTCGAAAGAGCGAGTTACATAGGACTTCTTTCAGATTGAGTTCTGAAAGAAATACATTAGTGAAAGATTCGTCGATCAGAAACGAAAGGTATTTTTGGAACTAAAACAAGGTCGAATGACTGTTTTAGAATATGAACGAGAGTTCGTGAGACTGAGTCATTATGCTTGAGAATGTGTATCATCTGAAGCAATAATGTGCAAAAGGTTCGAAGATGGTCTTAATGAAGACATTCATTTGTTAGTCGGGATTTTAGAAGTAAAAGAGTTCGTTACACTCGTTGATCGAGCGTACAAAGCTGAGGCACTTGGAAAAAAAAAAAGAAAAGCTGAGCCTGAAGCTCGAGATATGAGAAAAAGATTTCAGAGTAAATCTTTTCAATCTGCTCCGAAAAGATTTAAAGATAATCAAAGTCGTTCCAGAGATAATATGGGACATTCGAATAGAAATCAATCTAGACCGCAAATGAATTCTAAAACTCCAGCAACTTTAGTGGCTAGTGTTGGTAATGCTCGTTCTGAGAGACCTGAATGAAAATATTATGGAAAAGGCATCCGGGAAGCTGCAGATTAAATGGCAGAGCTTGCTTCAGATGTGGATCACTTGATCATTTTATCCGTGATTGCCTTGAGTCTGTTGAACTAGAGACTGTTCAGAATTTGAGATCTGATAATGCACCTGTGAGAGGTAAACCTTCGAAGAATGTAAGAAATGTCAGTGGTAGTTAGAGAATTACGAGAAACAATGTTGTCAGATCCGAAGCTAGAGCGCCTAGTGCTATTCGAGCTCACGAGGACGCTTCATCTCCTGATGTTATAACGGGTACTTTTACTCTTTATGATACTTCTGTGATTGCATTGATAGACCCTGGTTCTAGGCATTCGTATATATGCATGAATTTAGTATTCAGTAAGACTTTGCCTGTAGAGTCTACTGAGTTTGCTATAAAAGTATCGAACCCCTTAGGTAAAAGTGTCCTGGTTGATAAAGTATCAAGAACTGTCCGTTAATGTTTCGAGATATCTATTTCCCTACTGATCTGATGCTTTTGCCATTTGATGAGTTTGATATCATTTTGGGTATGGACTGGTTGTCTATGCATGATACTATTATGAACTGTAAAAGAAAAACTATTAACTTAAGATGTCGGAATAATGAAATTGTACAGATTGAGTCTGATGATTTGAATGGATTGCCTGCTGTAATATCTGTATTAAAAGCTCAAAGTTATGTAAAAAGGGATATGAAGCAGATTTTGCTTATGTGATTGATTCGAAAGCATCTGAGAAGAAAGTTGAATCAGTGCCTATTGTTTGTGAGTTTTCTGACGTATTTCCTGAAGAATTACCGGGTTTGCCTCCGATTCGGGAAGTTCAGTTTGGTATTGATCTATTGCCTGGTACTACACCTATATCCATAGCTCCGTATAGAATGGCAGCAACAGAGTTGAAGGAGTTAAAGTCACAGTTGCAAGAATTGACTGATAGAGGGTTTGCTAGATCGAGTTTTTTGCCTTGGGGTGCTCCTGTTCTGTTTGTGAAAAAGAAAGATGGCACAATGAGGATGTGTATCGATTATTGTCAGTTGAATAAGGTAACAATAAAGAATAATTACTCGTTGCCCAGAATTGATGATTTATTTGATCAGTTAAAAGGAGCTACTGTGTTTTCCAAGATTGATTTGAGATTGGGATACTACCAGTTGAGAGTTAAAGATTTAGACATTCTGAAGACGGGTTTCAGAACAAGGTACGGACATTATGAGTTCTTAGTTATGCCATTTGGACTAACCAATGCTCCTACTGTTTTTATGGATCTGATGAATAGAATTTTTAGATCGTACCTAAATCGATTTGTTTTGGTATTTATAGATGACATATTGATTTATTCACGTGATGAAAATGAGCATGCTGAACATTTGAGAATCGTGTTGCAAACTCTGAGAGAAAAGCAATTGTATGCAAAATTCAGCAAATGTGAATTCTGGTTGTACGAGGTTAGTTTTCTAGGTTTTATTGTGTCATCTTCTGGAATCCGAGTGGATCCGAGTAAGATTTCTACTATTCTGGATTGGAAACCTCCGAGGAATGTGTCTGAAATTCGTAGTTTTCTGAGACTTGCTGGTTATTACCGCAGATTTGTAAAAGGTTTTTCGACTATAGTTACTCCATTGACTAGATTACTTTAGAAAGATGCTAGATTTGAATGGTCGGATAAATGCCAGAAAAGTTTTGATCAGTTGAAAACTCTGTTAACAGAAGCTCCAGTGTTAGTACAACCAGAATCGGGCAAAAAATTTGTGATTTACAGTGATGCTTCATTAAACGGTCTGGGATGTGTTCTGATGTAGGAAGGCAAACTTGTAGCTTATGCTTCGAGACAATTGAAGCCGCATGAAAAGAATTATCCTACACACGACCTTGAGCTTGCTGCGATTGTGTTTGCACTTAAGATTTGGCGTCATTATTTGTATGGTGAGAAATGTCACATGTTTTCGGATCATAAAAGTCTGAGATACTTAATGACCCAGAAAGATTTGAACCTGCGTCAAAGAAGATGGTTAGAGCTATTAAAAGATTATAAGCTTGTGACAGATTATCATCTGGGTAAAGCGAACGTTGTTGCTGATGCGTTGAGTAGAAAATCATTATTTGTACTACGTGCTTTGAATGCTCAGTCAGGTTTGCCTGATGATAGTTCTGTGTTAGCTGAATTAAAAGTGAAATCATTGTTTATACAGCGGATATGTAATGCTCAGAAATTTGATAATGAGTTATTAGCGAAACGAGTTTTGTGTGATTCGAACTCTGAATTTGAATTTTGGGTTGTTGATGATTGCTTGAGTTTCCGAGGTTGTATCTATGTTCCGAGAAATCCGAAGTTGATTCAGCTGATTTTAAGTGAAGCACATAACAGTCGTCTACCTGTTCATCCGGGAAGTACAAAGATGTACCATGATCTGAAGCAACACTATTGGTGGTCTGGTATGGAACGAGACATTTCTGACTTTGTTTCGAAATGTTTAATCTGTCAACAGTGAAAGCAGAACATCAAGTTCCGTCTGGTTTGCTACAACCGATTTTGATTCCCGAGTGGAAATGGGATAAAGTGACAATGGATTTTTTTTCTGGTTTGCCTCAGACTCCGAAAAAGAAAGATGCGATTTGGGTCGTAGTTGACCGATTGACGAAATCTGCCCATTTTATTTCGGTAAGATCTAACTATTCACTAGATAGATTAACCGCGCTTTATATTTCTGAGATTGTTAGATTTCACAAGGTGCCACTATCTATTGTGTCAGATAGAGATCCGAGATTTACATCGAGGTTCTGGAAAAAATTGCAAGCAGCTTTAGGCACGAAATTGCATTTCAGTACAACTTTTTATCCGCAAACAGATGGTCAATCCGAGCGGATCATTCAGATTCTCGAAAATATGTTAAGATGTTGTATAGTTGAGTTTAATGGTACGTGGGAACAGTATCTGCCATTGATTGAATTTGCATACAATAATAGTTTTTAGTCAAGTATCAAAATGGCACCTTATGAAGCTTCGTACGGACGTAAATGTCGTACACCTTTGTATTGGACTGAGCTCAGTGAAAATCAGCTACATGGGGTTGATTTGATAAAAGATTTAGAATAGAAAGTGAAACTGATCCGAGATTGTTTGAAAGCAGCATTTGATCGACAGAAGTTTTATGCAGACTTGAAACGAAAAGATATAGAAATTAAAATCGGCGACAAAGTATTTCTGAAAGTATCACCGTGGAAGAAAGTACTCTGATTCGGACGTAAAGGCAAGTTAAGTCTGAGATTCATTGGACCATATGAGATCATTGAACGAGTTGGGCCGGTTGCATATAGACTAACTTTGCCCTCTGAATTAGTAAAGATCCATAATGTATTTCATGTCTCGATGCTCCGTAGATATTGATCCGATCCATCACATGTGATTACCCTATCTGAAATTGAAAGCCGATCTGATATGACTTACGAAGAAAAACCGATCCGTATCTTAGCTCGTGAAGTGAAAGAGTTGAGAAATAACAAAATTCCATTAGTGAAAGTATTATGGAATCGACACAGAATTGAAGAGGCAACATGGGAACCGGAAGTTTAATGAGACAGCAATATCCGACTCTGTTTAACTATAAGATTTTCGGGGACAAAAATCCCTAAGGGGGGAGAATTGTAATGGTCTGGTTTATACCCTAGTCAAAACAGTGTTTCGGGACCACAAATCCGAGCCAGTATAATATTTTAATATTATTTTCTATGTCTATGATATATGATTAATCATGTGTTAAATTTCCGTAAGTTAATTTGTCCGTTCATGTGTTTAATTGACAAAAGGATTGAATCGCATTAAATGTGAAAGTTGTATGCTATATGTTAAAAAGCCTATGTGTTGTGGCTTTTAAGAGTTGTGGCCTTATGTGGCAATTGAACCACTAATTAGTTAGTGGATGAATATGGTCAAAAATGACTTTATATGATAGGTTTTATATATTTTGTTTTAATGGGTAATTTTGGAAATGGATTAATATGTATGCTATAATAATTATAAGCATAAAACATAGCCATTAGTTCATGCCCTTTTGGCCGAATATTAGCAAAGAAAAAGGAAGAACAAGAGCTTTAAGGGTTTCAGCTATTTCAAGCTATAATTTAGGTATGTTTTGGCTTTAGATTTTGATGATTTTTATGTTTTTGAGATTGTTGCTTAGTCTACTATCAAGCCCATGTATTTATTTTGCGAATTGATGATGTTTGTGTAAAATGCCATTGATGATATGTTGAGCTTTGAGATGAGATTAGTTGTTAAATGAAAGATTTGAGCTAGAAGAACATACTTTGTTCTTGAAGTTTTGATGAATTTAGCTAATTAGGGCTAAATTGAGAAAATAGCAATTTGAGAGACTAAATTGCTAATTTGATGGAAAATATGGGCTTGTATGATATATATGTACATTCGGCTAAGCATGAGTGTGGGTTGATTTTGTGAATTTGGTGTTTTGAGAGAAATGGACTAAATTGATAAATTGTGCAATTATGAGGGTTAAATTGCAAATAGCCCTAAATGTGAGTATTCGGATTGAATTGAATGAGTTAGTGAATAAAAGGGTTAATTCTGAATATGTTTCGATCAAGAATTGAGGAAAACGGACTTAGATCGCGAGAAAGCGAAATTAACTAAGTAGTCATTTTCGTTTCAACTAAACCGAATCCGAGGTAAGTCATTATGCAAATAAACGTATTAGTAATGAATTATGTGTATTCCTATGACTATTGCTATAGATTAATGGTTACGATATGATCTGTATATGAATTTCGAGATAAGATCGATATAGTGACAATGTTCGAGAAGTCCCGTACGAACCTAGGAATAGATAGGATTAGCTATGTCATGACATAGGTATATGTTCTGTTTTATCATGTAAGACCACGTCTGGGACATTGGCGTTGATTGGAGATTTCATGTAAGACCTCGTCTGGGACATTGACATTGATATGAGCTTTACGTGTAAGACCATGTCTGGGACATCGGCATCGTATTGATTTGTGTAAGACCCTGTCTGGGACAGTGGCATCGATATTTGAGTGCATATAAGACCTCGTCTGGGACGTTGGCATTGTACGACTATTCTGAGCTTTTTGAGTATCCTACTAGATTCCTAACGGTTCAACGGGCAAGTTTGTGATACGAATTAAAATTTCGAGCTAAGAACAAATACGTGAATGTATGTTCGTTTTAGGTACGTTTTATATGTACACTAAATGTGTATAAAAAGGTAAGTACCTAAGTGATTTTTGATTTTAGGAAATGTACAATTGAATATGAGAATGTGAATGAGATACAAGAATAGTTATGTAAGAGATTTGTGTATACATGTGATTCTTGAATTGATGAATGTGGCAAATATGGCAAAGGATATGGTTTAATGCATATATGTGAGCAATACACTATGAATAGGAATTGTGCCAATGTTTCTATATGTTTAAATGTTTTACATGTTAAGTTTATTTGTATTATGACTTACTAAGCTTTTGGAAAGCTTACTCCGTGTGTGCATTTTCTCTGTTTAATAGGTCGTCAAAGCTACTAAAGGCTCGGGACTGTCAAGGATCGTCATCACACTATTCAACTTGTTTTTGGTACATTTTGGATATATATATTGCTAGACATGGCATGTATAGGCTAGTTTTTTGTATTTGTAAATGAAGGGAATTTAGCCATATGATTTGGCTAGTTATGTGTTGATATTGTGTTTTAATGAATGTGTTAGATGAAGCATACTTTGGTATGGTTGAAGCACATGAAATGGTCAAGATTTTGGGTAAGTAGTAGGATGAATTATGCTTATATTATCTATGTTTTAGGCTTGTAATTTGGCATAGTTGAAATTGGTACTGAATGTATTGATAGAATGGTTGTTTTGGTGTGTTATTGGTTGATAAATATGCATGAGAGGTGTTGGTATGTTGCTTGTAGGTAAGACCCAAGTGGGTGGCATTTTGGCCTTGAAAATGGCCTATAATGTCACACGGTCGTGGCACACGGGTGTGCCTAGTGACCGTGGGTTAAGTATATAGCTATCACAAGAGTACACGACCTTGGCACACGGACGTGTATGCTGCCTAGTAGCCGTGTGATTTTTGATAGGATCGACCACGGGCTGAGTATACGGGCGTGCTTAGTGGCCGTGGAAGAAAGTCAGTTTCGACCACGGGGAGGACACACGGGGGTTTCTAGCAGCCGTGGGAGGCACATGGCCTGCCCACACGGGCTTGTAACCCCTGAAATTTATAAAAGTTTTAAATTTTTGAGAATGTCTGTATGTGTTTCGATTTAGTCCTGGCCCGGTTCCGTATTAAGGGACATTATGTTTGAGATTGATGGATGAATGTATGAACTTCTGAAAATGTTTCCGATCGGTCCGGTAATGCCTTTAACAGTTTTACAAATTGATCCCTGGCCTAGCTAGGTTAAACTAAAACGACCTCAAAAACATAGAAATCATTAAAAACACGCTTAAAAACCGTACATTGCAAGTGAAATTAAAAGAAAAGCTTCCTCCCCCTTTCAATGGTGTATTCGGCCCAGAAGAAAAAGAAAATAAAAGATGATAACCTTATTTCATCTTTTCCTTACTTAATTTTTCTTTTTAATTCCTTAATTACCATTTCAGTCTTATTACTATTTATAATTTACAACAAAACCTTGCCATGAATATCCACTAACCATACTAATGGTCTAATTACCATTTAGGCCCCCTCACTTTAAAGTTTCATAGTTACTTGACACCTTTAACTAATAGAACTCTAGTTTTACACTTTTTACTATTTAGTCATTTTCACTTAATCATGCAAACATTAAAATTTCTTAACGAAATTTTAATACGACCTTACTAACGTTCTATAGACATTATAATAATAAAAAAATAAAAATTTACTCGTTGGATTTGTGGTCTCGAAACCATTATTCTGATTTCTTTAAAAACGGACTGTTACACCTATGGTAGCACAGGATAGCACGCTTCAATGAAGCTGTGAACCAAGAGGCGATGAAGGCTAATTTAGACCTTATAGAGGAAGTCAGAGAAGTAATAGAAGTTAAAAAGACAACGCGTGCCCAACAGCTAGCTCACTATTATAATTTCAAGGTTAGAAATAAATAGTTTCAAGTAGGTGACCTAGTGTTGAAGAATACTGAGGCAAGTTTCCTTGCATCTAACAAGGCAAGATGGCCTCCAATTGGGGAGGAACCTATAGAATCATATAGAAAATAGGATATGGAGCGTACAAGTTGGCCAAATGGAAGGCCCTGTCCTGCCCCAAACTTGGAACGCCCATCACTTGAAAAAAGTACTATGTATAGTTTTTTACTCATTAATGAAAAATGTTATTTACAGATATCTATATTTAAGTTATTTGCTTACTGAAATAGCTCGCAGACCTACACTCCCAACTGGTAAACTCCGACACAACTCATGGACCTATGCTCCCAATTGATGTTTAAAAGTTAGCTGAGTTAAGCTTACAACTCTGAAACAGCTTGTGGACCTATGCTCCTAGCTGATGTTTAAAGGTTAGTTGAGTTATGCTGACAGCCTTTATTTATTTGAGTTAGTTGAATTAAGCTCGAAACTCTGAAACAACTCGTAGACCTACACTCCCAGCTGATAAACTCTGACACAGGTCGTGAACCTATGGTCCTAGTTGATGTTTAAAGGTTAGCTGAGTTATGCTCACAACCTTCATTTATTTTAGTTAGCTAGGTTAAGCTCACAACTTCAAAACAGCTTACAGACCTATGCTCCCAACTAATAAACTTCGACATAGCTCATGGATCTACGCTCCTAGTTAATGTTTAAATGTTAGTTGAGTTATGCTTACAACCTTCATTTATTTGAGTTAGCTAAATTAGGCCTGTAACTTCAAAACTGCTCGTGAACCTACATTCCTAGCCAATGTTTAAAGGTTAATTGAGTTAAGCTTCCAACCCAAGTTATTTAAGACTATTTAAGTCAAAATTGGTTAAGAATTGCATACATAAAGCCATTGGGCTACACTAAGTCAATTGAAAGCTTATGAGAGCGTTTTCAAAATTTTGCCTAAGTCCAATTCGTCTTTGTTTACAATATCATTGTGCAAGAAGATATATGGTGTTCGCAAAAGGGTATAATGGTATAACATTAACAAATAAGCTTAATTTTTTTTCAGAACTCAAAATTTTCATTTCATATTGAAAAAATGAGTACAACGGTACACAAATTAGGGCATACCATTAGCCCCTTCAAGGTCACTTGAGGCTTCGTTCCCTCTCACATTTCCTTCTCCAGTTTTACTGTTGTCGCCTTTGTTGGCAGTAGCAACACTGGTTTCACTTGGATCTTCATCCAAGTAAAAATCTTTACAATTCCTCCATTTGGACGTGAACTCTTCCCATTCAGCTTCAGAAGGGAAGTGGACATCAAATTCCAATTGATCATTGGTAACGTCATAGAGAGCATTAAGATCAACTCTGCATGCATTAAAAGGGCCACCAGCAACTTGCGCATGCAGCAAGATATTGGCCTTCAGCTCAGGTAGGAAGTTGTTAAAATTTTGAAGAGTTTCCTTCTTAAAATCTTCCAAAGTTTTAATGTGCCTCTGTATTAAGCTCACCATTGTAACCTTCTACTCTTTAACCATTTTTCTCACAGTGACCTTATGTTCTTCAACCATCTTCTTCATAGTAGCATTCACGCTCTATTTTTCTGCTCTTTCAGCTGCGACCTCCTCGGATAATTTCTCTACCTTGCCCTCAACGATCACCAGACGTTCAGCTAAGTCCTTATTCTTCCCCTACATGTCTTGGTTTTCTTCTTTTAGTTTGGAATGGAGCTCGCAAGCTCTCTTTGAAGCTCGCATAGCATTCTGGTAAGAATCATCGAGCTCTCTCTTGTTGATTTTAGCTTCGCTTATACCTTCTTTGACACCCAACCAACCATGCTAGCCTCAACCAAAAGAACTTGTAGGGATAGAGGTAATTCTTGTAGAAAAGGCTTCTTCACAACACTAGACAAACCAACCGAACACATACGCTCTTTAGCTACTTCTAGCACACAGATATTTAGGTGGTTGGTGACACAGATATAAGGGAATTCCTTCATGCTCATATGCTCGTGTTAAGGGAACAGTTCGCCAATCTCACCACCTATAGTAACAAATTTTATAGGTGCACCAGCTACACCATGCTCAACAATAGTGCTAAAAACTCCTTCATTTGAAGGCTCCTCCATAGTTAGGGGATAAGAAAAAGGATTAACAAGGGATGAGTTAGCAGGAACAACAGGTGAGCTTACATGAGCAATAGAAGGTGAGCTCGCAATAGGGGAAATGTGAGTGACAACCATAATAACAGAAGGTCCAGCGGTATTTGTCCTCTTTTTACTGTGTTGTCCTAATATTGAACTGTCTTCTCCTCCTCGCTACTTAGCACAACATTAGCAACCCCAATATTAGTCTTGTGCTTCTTGCATGTATCCAACATAAAAGCTCGCACGTCTATGTATTCGTCGATTTCCCATGACAAGCTAGTAGACTCCTCTAAACTATCTTCAGTGTCTCAAGTTATGCCTGCTCCACCAACAATTCTAAGATCAGTAGTAACAAGAAGCAAGTTAGGGTTCACACCACTTCCACATGTGGCGAAGGTAGTGAGAACTAAGGGCGATGCCTCATTTTACAAAAGCTATAGAAGTAGTTCTTTGGTTCTTTGTATCCTAACAATATCAGTCCTAGGTCATCTTTGGCTCTATGCGGCCACGTGAACCTCCTAAGCTGCACCGTAACAACATCAGCTACTTCATTATGCTGCACCCTAACAGCATCAGCTACTTTATTATTATCACCCTATTTCCATCCATTTGGGCTAAATTTTTCCAGACAGTATTGGAAGACATTCCTCATGGTCAAGATCCATCATGTTTAGAACACGCCGCTTGCGAAGCCTCTCTAATTGTGCCCAATCCCCTTTTATCATAATGTTTCATTAAGTTAAGCACACATCCTTACTCGGCGAGGACCACTCAGTGGGAAAATCGAATATACTTCGATTCAAACGGAGATTGGAGCACTTATTGAAAATGATAAATTCCACGTCTTCGCAAAGGGTGAAATAATATAGACACCTGCTGACTTCCTTCGATTGTGGGCCTTCAATTGGTATAGACGTTGAAAAATAGCGAGCAATGGCACATTATTGCATCGACAACAATCAATAAAATAGGCCATCACAATCCACCAAGAGAACTCAAATAACTCGCCAAGGGCTATCCCATAATCCTTAAGTAGGTGGCAAAAGAAACAGTGTAGAGGCAAGTGGAATCAAGCTTCTATTACATGGAGGGGGAGCAGAATACTGTCATCGTTGGTATCGCTTTGTCGATGCGACCCTACAGAAATAAAAAAATCGCACTTGAAATTGGGAATTTTAATTCCTCGCGTAGCTAAGTTTCAAAACATTTCCTCACTCTTTGTAGTGCAGGCATAGAAATTAGCCTCAGCAGGAACCTTCGTCGTACACTGTCGCAGTGGATAACTCAGAGTTACCCGACCACTACTACCTCCCCTAGTTTAGGCATGGTCGAAACAGAGGGGGAAAGAATACCCAAAGTAGAAAAAGTTTATAGGGTTTACCTTGAAAAAAATGCCTCTCGTCGATCGCAGTTGTTGAGAATTTGTAATCTGTGATTTTTAGGGCTTCTAAAACCCCCCTTTTAAAGAGTTTCTTACCTTTGTACTTTAACGATTCAAATAACTGAGAAGTATGGAATGGTCAAATGCAAGCAGATGTAATCCACTCATACACTGGCAAAGTAAATGTTATACATCAGTGATCAAAGCGTGTTTAATAAGCCATATAAATTCAAAACATTGGCTCTAAGAAGTGCCACTTTATAACCCTTAGAGCCAACACGGGGACTATATTGTTATGATATTTCTCGTTACCGGCCCGGAACTCGAATATAACCCGAACTACAGACCCACAACCCGAAAGGAGGGCTCGCAAGCCTAGTTCGCGAGCCCTACATTAGGGGCTTACGAGCCTAGCTAGCATGTCGCCAGGTGTTCACAAGTAGAGGTTACAAAGTCAAGCGAGTAGAGTAGTGAACATGTGTTTAAGTCTAGGACAACATAAGTGTCGGCATGCATAGAGCCTATGTAGGACGTCACTTCAATGAGCAGTAACTATATCTTATAAATACCCAATTCCTCATCTTGAAGACACAACAAAATACTCAAGAAACTTGTGACATTTTTTTTTTTGTTGCATTTCAATTATTTTTGCGGAAATAAATACATAATCGTTACTCTTATGATTTCGAATCCACAATATGACATTATAGTAACCCAATCTTTGCACTCATTATTTCAAGTTCACAATGATAATATAGCTCCCATTTACATTTAACTTACGATTTCAATTTATTATTTTATTTGTCCTAATACATCTGTATATTTAAATTTCCATGTATAACCAAGGTAAAAGTTGCCCTAACACTAAAGGTAATTAATGAAAATGTAAATTGCTTCTTCTTCTTTTTTTTCAAATTTCGTTGAGAATTTAGGGATTTTTTATGCTCTAAGAAGTATTTAAATACTTTTTAGGGTTAATCACTTAACACAATCCTTTATTTTGTTCTTTTGTAATCGACTAGGCAAAACACTGAATCTAATGACTGTTAATAATATGAATTTTTTGGGTTTTTTTTTACAGTGGTTGGATTTGGCAAAAAAAGGGACCTAACTCATCTGAGAAGTAAGAGATCTACGTAGGTGAAGAAGGCAAGAAGCCTCGTTGAAAGCTTTGATGGATTTTAAGTCTTTGATTTCTTTTGATAATGTTTTTATTATACATTACTGGTTTCAAGGACTGGATTGAACTACCAATTTTTTTGCTAGATATTATGTGATATGTTATCGATTATCTTTAACGTTCTCTCTGTTAAGCAAAATGAATGAATCATCCGAGTCTCTGAAATCGAGTCTTAGAGCTTCATATATTAATTTTGTGATATAATAATGGCAGCTATTGCTTCAATTCGACAAATTAGCGGGCAATTTACCTTCTCTGTCAAAAGGTTTGATCCATTTTCTCCTTTTTTTAATTTTGTTTTTCAAGGTTTAATTTAGTTTACTGCTTGCTCAAAAATGTATCAATTGAAGGAAAAGGAATATTTTTATTCTTAACCAATTTTTTTTTTACCTTGAATCTTGCTTATGTTGATCACTTTTTCTTTTTCAGTTTTTTGTTTTTGATGATTTTGTGATTTTTTTATAGTCAGTGTTAGAGAACTTGAATGCTAAGCTTTACATGAAGTTTTCTTTCATTTGCTGCAATTAAGAGACAGAAGAAAAGAATTTTGAAATTCTAAGTAATGTTACATTCTTTATCAACATTCAAGAGATATAAATTCTAGGTTTGAAATATAGACTAAAGAGACACCTTGTGAGCCAGTACGCTTGCGTATCCAACAATTCGCGAGCACAAGACCTTGTGAACCCGAACTGATGAGCCACATGTCTGACACGGATAGGATATCTGTCATTCAGATGGTACACATATCCATTCCTCAGACATGACAGCCCATACCTATGGCAATAAGTCATTAATAGATTGGCTAAATTGCAGGGAGTTTGGAACCAATATATGAGTGAAACATGACATCTTGAGAACTATCAGAAACAACCCTTGAAAGTTTATTGACATCAAAAAAAGGGGCTAAGAGCCTAAGACATTCTTCCCTGTAGCACTCTCAACTCTCTCCTCTCTTCTCCAATTTTTTCTTGACATCCACATTCCGATTATCTCAACTCTCTCACAGCTTTCCCCCAGTGGGTGAACCGTCACAAATTGCCGCAACCTCCTCCTTGTATCAACAATATATATAATCAGAATTTTTTTTCCTTAGATAGAAATTGTAAACTCTAATCTGTCAAAGTTGGTGACAAATATTATTTTGCTTGTTATTGCAGGGAATCTTTACTCAGGTTCTGTTGTTTTGTCCAAAATGAGTCCTTTTTTCCTAGACCATGCCTTGATTGTATCACATTTGCAAGCCAGAGAAGCTACAGTGCTGTGAGGCCTTCATTACATGCACTATGTGTAACCTCTCCTCCTGATTTTTCATTGCTGGAGAAGCAGAATGTATTTCAGCTTCACAACATACTTGGTAAATGGTTGCATGCAAGATATTTGAGTAATGCATCAATTGAGCAAAAGACAGATGAGGATGTTATCAGGTTTTCTTTTAATAAGCCGGTCAGTAGATTAGCCTCCACAAACAGAAAGAGGAAAATGTCTAAAAAGGCAAAAGTGAATGAGCTTCGATTCTATCGTCTAAAGGCCAAAAAGAAGATGAATTCACCAAATCCAGAAGTTAGGATTAGATACGAGAAGGTTAGATAGCTTCTCATTTTTACTATAGTTCATATTTTGGTTAAAGAGTTGTTATCTTTATCTTGGATGTGAGCTTTCTTAGTAGTCACTAGTAAAGTCTAACATGTTGGGTTTTTTCTCCCTCGTTCTCTCTTTTCTAGTTCATCTTCACTTAGTTATATGAATTTTTTATTGTTATTTTTGTAAATACTCCAGGCCAAAAGAAAGGAAGCATGGTTGATTGAAAAGTTTGAGAAAATATGAGGTTCCCAAGGCCCCAGCTGAAGCATATGATCCTGAAATTTTAACTGAGGAAGAGATACATTACCTAAAGCGTACTGGTGAGAAGAAAAAAAACCTATGTTCAAGTTGGAAGACGAGTATTTGGAGGTGTTGTTCTCAATATGCATCTGCATTGTAAGAAACATGAAACTGTGGAGGTCATTTGCAAGCCTTGCAAGCCAGGGAAGGTTTATGAATATGGTGACGAACTTGCTCGACTTAGCAAAGGCATTGTGAATGACATCAAACCTAACAATACTATAATTTTTTACCGTGGAAAGAATTACGTGCAACCAAATATTATGTCTCCAGCAGATACCCTGTCTAAAAACAAAGTAATATTTCTTGGCTTTCTTTGGTTATCTGTTTATTGCTTATATATTTGATGTTTCCTAAATTCTCCTCCTTGAGAATTAGTTGGCGGTAATTTGTGATTTCTCATTTCCATTCAGTCATGCTAGCATCAATGCATGGAACTACTAATGAATCAGGGTTATTTATTTATTTATTTTATGTTTTTTGTGTGTACAAAGTAAAAAGGTAGTTCGGCTCTTTTTGTGTTTGTAGATATTTATGCTTCAAAGTTATGACTGGAATTTTAGGCTGGTTTAGCATCTTAAGACCTGTAGTAGTTGAGGGTTTATTTGTACTATAGTGGTAAACACAATTCAGTGTTACTCCCATTGTCATATTGTAATGCATCTAAATAAATATTCTCTCTTTAGTGAAGTTGTTTTCTGTTTGACAAGGATACTGTAGTTTACTTGTGGCTGACTCTTTAGGGAGAGTTAAACAGTTCATCAGTTTTTTATTCTGATGCGTTATGCATTAAAAACCTCTTTTCCAAAGTTACATGATCTCAGTGTATGTGCATCAGCATCTGTTTCACTTGTGTCTCATGGGACAAGTAATACTTTTTCTGTTTATCGGTGAAACTAGGTAATAAGCAGACATACAGATGATAGAAAATTGCAAATAATGACTGTAAGAAAAATCATTTGGGTTTTGTTACAAAGAAAAAGAAAATTGCAAATGCACCTCCGATTGTTGCCACCAAAGCCTTATTCTTTTCTCATTGCTTTGACCGCAAAAGGAAATTGATTGAGCTTATGGATTCTATACTTCTAAAATAACTCCTGATTATATAGTTTGGTGGTTAAGTCGGGTCATATTGTGTCTTTCGGCCTATTGGATCTCCTGGCTTAGTAATTGTTATGATATTTTCATTCTCCCCTTTATTTTTGGATTATATCTACTTGTTATTGTTTGGAATGTGATTTCATGAATCTGTTGGTTCAGTTCAATGCTTTCTTTTATCCGCCTCTTTGATCAAGGCTTGTCTATTTCAATGCGGGACGATAATGGATGCATCTCAACTATGAGTTAAACAATCATCTTCTTGACTGGATGATACAGACCGCAAGCAAAACATCAATAAGTGTTTTATTCGGTTCATGTCATCAAGTTATTTCTCATGCCGTAAGCATTCAGTCAACTTTTGACCTTATGAAGTTCCAATTTGAGAGTAATTTTGTTATATATTCAGCTCTCAAATTTATTTTTATTTTATAAAAATGTCCAACTATACGACCTTAAATCTTACAAAATAAAAATAAAAAAACTATTTATTGACATAAAATTTCGTCACTGGTTTTAAACATAAAACTACCAACAAATGGGATACAACGACGAAATGTACTGAACTAAGATTTTTCTGGGTTTGCAAGACTAAGTTTCGGTATGGGTATGTTTTCTGGGATTTGATTCCATTTTCCCCAATGGGTGAATTTGATTTTGGTATACTTTTTTGATTGGGATTCCATGTTTATTATCTGTGTAGTCTCTGCTTTGTTTTTGTATTGGGATTTTGTTTGCTCCGTCCAGTACTCCTTCGATAGAAGACGCCAGCGACAAACATGAAGCTGCCGCTAAGACAGTCGACTTCTCGATCAAAGAACAAGCACTATCAACAGCAGAAGGTGAAGTATAGGAATTGAAATCAGCTATTGAAAGTAAACATCCGCTCGGAGCAAGAAAAGGAAATTGAGAAGAAGAAAGGAAAACTGGAAAAGAAAAAGGAAAAAAATTGAAATAGTATAAAAACATATTTTTTTATTTATTTTAATATATTATTTAGATTATGACATCATCATGGCATTATTTATGCCACGTGTTATAATTATATTTCGACGTGTTTTGAACTTAACATCACTAAGCTTGCGTATCAATTTAGTTAACAGAAAAAAAAAATTTGTTATCAATCTAAGATAAAAAAAGATTTATAAAGTATTAATCTTGAAGAAGTGGATAAATTTGAGTATTTATTTTATATTAAACATTTTTGCTACATTTATTTATTATGATTTCATATTGTAACGAGGTTATGTATTAGTTGAATTCATTGACACCTTTCAATAAAAGAAAAGATTCACATCAGTACATTAATAAACTCTTTTTAATTATTTGGATTAAATCATAACACTAATCGAATTTTGATAAATTAAAATAAATAGACTAAATTTTCAAGATTTTTTTTAGTATTAGGATATGTAGCTTTTAATATTTATTTATTTTATCATCTTGGCCCCTTTAGATGAAAAAGTTGAATATACCATTTATATTATAACAATATTGACGTGACAACGTGTATGATAGACAGTTCACTTATACTTTATAAATTCAAGAATTGAATAATAATTTGAAAAAAAAATCAACAATTGTCTATAAATTTTAAATTTTTATGAACTCTTAAATTATTTTTTTTAATTTTTCAAAAAAATTATGATAACATATTATACTTAGCTCATACTTGTCCTCAAGCATATTGTACTTTTAAACATTAGAAATTATTCAATAATTTATTAAAAATCGAGCATCTTTTTCGCATCAATAATCAATGTAAACAATATAGGAAAAAAATGCTCAAAATACCTAGTTTGATCAACTAGTGTCATAAAAGTGAAACATGTGAACTAAATCATTTCACTAAATTGAGTTTGAACCAAAATTTACAAGATATTATTAATTAATCATGCAGTAAATTTTAATTTTTTTAGACGTGGTCAAACTTTTTTACACGAACTAGGATTACAATCCAAGCATCCTACCCCAGTTACTCAATTCATATAGTCTCTTTTTTATTATTATTTTTTTATCTTTGTCATTCTTATGAATGTTTGTAAGTTTTTGGTTTGTCACTCGAACCTTTTTACGCGAGATGAGATAACAACCCAAGCACCTCATCCTGATTACTAAATTCGGTCACCTTTTCGAAACTTTTACTCATAACTTGAGCCTTTATTTATTTATTTATTTTTCATTTTATTGATTTATTTATGTACAAGCAAATATTTTTTTCCAAACAATCAATTTATATGAAAAATCTAGTTACATATATCAACTTTATAACACACATGTCAATTAATCTAGATACTTGAACACTTTAATTCAAAAATTACCCAATTGTCCAAATTGAAAATTACCCAATTGTCCAAATTGACTAATTAATGAGATTAGAGTCTCAATGTCAAATAAACTATCGAATAAATCTAGCATAGGATTGAACATATGCAAAAGAGAAACATGCAACAAAAATCAATCAATCAGGCATACTTACCATATCAATCATGCATACTTACCATTTCAACCCCCCACTTAATCTATACTTGTCCTCAAGCATGTTTTATATGCAATAAAGTACAATAACCCAAACAACAAGCAAAGAGAAAGGTTAAGAATACTCCCCATGTGTTTCTAATGATGTTGTCGGCGTTGGGGTTTTTATTTGGGTTAGGGTTGTTGAGTTTCGTTTGTAGGGAAATAAATGTCAACACTTAGTACAGTGTGCCTACACCACCATCAATATTCGATTTTTGAAAAATTCACAACCTCCATTACGTTCCTAAAAATATCACATTAACTGGATTAAATAAAAATTTATTTATTTTATTTTCAACCTAAATCCTACTAAAGCTTAAAATTAAATAAATGAAAATAAATTTGGGTTGCCTCCCAAAAAGCGCTTTTGTTTAATGTCGTTAGCTCGATGACTTGAGAAGTTATTCAACAAGCTCTTTGAGGACTAATTCCTCAACCATGTGGACTTGTAAATTTTCGTAGAAAGGCTTCAATCGTTGTCCATTAACCTTGAAAATATTTCAAGATTCTTCACTTTTGACCTCGACTGCACCATGTGGAAATACGTGAGTAATAAAAACAGGCCCTAACCACTTAGTTCGGAGCTTACCTGCAAAAATTTTTAATGTAGGGTCATAAAGTAATACATTTTGCCCTATCACAAATTGTTTACGAGTTATCTTTTTATCATGGTATGTCTTAACCTTATCCTTATAAATTTGGGCACTATTATATGCTTCTCGTCGAATTTCCTCAAGTTCCTAAATATGTAACTTATTGTGCTTACCTACAGTTTCCAGCTCCATGCTGCATTGCTTAACAGCCAAAACACTTTATGTTCTAGGTTTACAAGAAGATGACACAGTTTACCAATAATTAGTTGATAATGAGACATACCTATGGGTCCTTTATAAGCTGTACGGTACGCCCACAATGCATCATTTAGTCGCAAACTCCAATTTTTCCTATCTGGCTTAACGATCTTCTCCAAAATCAACTTGATTTCTCGATTCGACACTTCTTCTTTACTGTTTGATTGAGGGTGATAAGCTGTAGCGACTCATTGCATTACCCCATATTTTTTTCAAAAGTATGTCGATTACCTTATTACAAAAATGTGTTTCCCAGTTGCTGATCAATGCTCGTGGTGTGCCAAATCTAGAAAAAGAAATACAACTTTTTAAAAAATCCACTACAGTTTTGGCATCAACACGATGAGTGGCTTTAGCTTCCACCCACTTTGGCACATAGTCAACTGCAAGTAAAATATAAACATTCTCATATGATAAGACAAAAGGTCCTATAAAATCAATGCCCCATTTATCAAATATTTCACAGACATGTATAGGAGTAAGAGGCATTTCATTTTTTCGGCTCAAGTTTCCTACCCTTTGACACTTTTCGCGTGTTTTACAGAACAAATATGCATCACAAAAAATATGTGGCCAATATAGTCCACATTCAAGTACTTTATGCGCAGTTCGTTTAGGTCCAAAATGTCCACAACATACTTAAGAATGACAAAAAGATAGAATCGATTTTACCTCGCCGCATAGCGCAATTTGAATTATACGGCCGGAATAAAGATTTCCAAATGTAGTGGTCATCCCAAACATAGTATCACGATAAACGTTTGATCTTATCTTTTTCAGATCGTGATAAATTAGAAGAGACTATACCTGTAGCAAGGTAATTCACCATGTCTACGTACCAAGGGAGAATTGTTTGAGTAGCAAGCAGACTTTCATCCGGAAAATTGTCTTTAAGCGGTGTGACATCCTTCGATGGAGGTATTCAGCTCAGATGGTCGCCTACCAAATTTTCACGTCATTTCTTATCCTTTATTTCGAGATCAAACTCTTGCAAAAGTAATATCCATATAATAAGCCTTGGTTTTGCTTCCATTTTCCCGATCAGGTATTTAAGAGCTGCATGGTCAGAGAAAATAACAGTCTTAGTCCCTAATAAATATGAACAAAATTCTTCTTGTAACACCCTAACCCGTATCCGTCGTCGAAATAGGGTTACGAGGCATTACCAATCAAATCATAACATACAACATATATTTATGCATCTATTCTCAAACACCATTCAATCATAATCACGTTGTCCTTTATAAGGGTCTACGAGGCCTTAAACATACTTTAAAAGTGGTTCTGGACTAAACTGATAACTTACAAAAATTCTCGAAAACTTAGGAATTTTTCAAACATACAAGGGTCACATGCTCGTGTGAACAGGTCGTGTGCCTCACACGGCTCCAGACACGCCCATGCCCCAGGCCGTGTGAAAACAGGGCATACATACTGACTTGGGTCATACGGCTGACCACACGCCCGTGTGTCTAGCCCGTGTGCCCTTCTAAATGATCACACACGCCCGTGTGCCAGGTCGTGTGTTATGCCGGGCCAATCCTGTAGGGTATACTGACTTATGCAACACGGCCAAGTCAGACGCCTATGTGCTAGGCCGTTTGCCATTTAAAGGGTATACTGACTTGTGCCACCTGGCCAGTCACATGCCCGTGTGTGAGACCGTGTGGAGCATACCGACTTTAAATCAATTTTAACACCAGGGGACACACGACCGTGTATCATGACCGTGCGTCGCACACGGCTGAGACACACGCCCGTGTCTCTGCCCGTGAGGACAAGAATAGGCCATTTGAAAGGCCAATTTGCCGCCCTTTCTCATGTTCACCTAAACATCCAAAATAATACCATTTCAACAAATTTATAGGCAACCAAAACATGTTATTTCATATACAAATCATGCCATTTAAAATCCATCCATTTCACTACTCAAATCATAATCCAAAACATACTAAAACAGTATGCCATTACCAACAATTTCACCTATCTTCTCTATGCATTTTTCTCATCATCTTATCAACTAATTCATGTCATAAAACACACCAATTCATCATCTGAAAATCAAGCCACAACATACCATTTCATCTTCAACCATGCCAAACATGCCAAAATGCAAGGCCATATATACATCACATATCACTTTCCAAATTCATAAATTTAGCCAGCTCAAATGGCCAAATACACACCCACATTTACATCATTTATGAGTCAAATCTCATGGTTAATATCATAACTCAAAACATAACATCTTAATACTAGCTTATACATGCCATATACCATGTTTACAACGCATCAAAAGTACCAACAAGTTATTCGATAGTGTGATGATCTTCCTGATGATCCCCGAATCCAAGCTAGCTTCGATTATCTATAAAATAGGGAAAGAACACACAAAGTAAGCTTTAAAAGCTTAGTAATCCATATACAAATAAAATTACCACATGAATCAATATCATTTTCATTAATAGGCAAATCATGAATAAGCATATAAAATCTCACAAACCTTTCCCATTGAACACATATTCAAATTCATAAGAGAATTCATCAAATACTTCCCTTTTCAATACTCGTATGAATCTCATACGTACCTGAGTCACATAACTCATTCGTACATTCTTTCTAACTTGACTTTGCCTGTTGAACCATTCGGAATCGTTAAGGATACTCGAAAATCACATATAACTCGTACAATGCCATATCCCGGGTATGGTCTTACATGTTATCACATATCGATGCCACTGTCCCAGACAAGGTCTTATACGAAATCATATAACGATGCCAATGTCCCAGACATGGTATTACATGTAATCACATCTCGGTAATCCTAATGTCATGACATTCGTATCCTATACTATTCCTAAGGTTCGTACGGGACTTTCAGATATTGTAACCCTGTCGATTCTTGCTCGTATTTAATCATTCAACATTTATAACAATTCAATGACAATTAAACATATATAATTCAATTTAACAACATTTATTTGCATATGAACTTACCTAGTATTCGGAAAAAATGGACTGGATCGACTATTCGATAACCTTTGATTTTCCCCGATCTAAATCCAATTTCTTTCGTTCTTGATCTATATACATTCAAAATTAACTCATTTATTCATCAAATCACTCAATTCAGTCCACAAACACATATTTGGGCATTTTTACACTTTAGCCCCTAAAGTTCCATATTTATTCAATTTAGTCCTTATTTCACAAATACACAAAATTCATGCAATTTAATACCTTCCTAAGCTACCCAAAATTTCCTAGTGCACATATCAGCCCATATTTATCATTTATTCACACACTTAACCACACATTTTCACAAATAAATCCCTATTTTACATTTTTACCAAAAATCACTTAACAAAATATGATAATCTATCAACAAATATCCATTTTTCATCATTAAACATTTAAAAGCTTAAACATTCATCAATGGAACTTCACAAAATCATCAACAAACTCAAAAATTAGGGCACAGGCTATCTAGTACTCGATACAACAACCACAGAAACATAAAAATCATGAAAAACCGAACAAAATTCATACCTTAATCAAGAATACAAAGGGCCAAACCCTAAAATGCTTCAAATGGTCTTCTTCTTTTGATTTTAGGTTGAAAATGGAAAATATGAACATCATTTTAACTTTGGTTTTGTTAAAATATGATTTATTTAGCTAATTACCAAAATGACCTTATGTAATAACATTTAAAAACACATAATGGATGGCTATTCATGTCAGTTTCCACTATCCATGGTCTATTCACAACATAAGGACTTCACATTTAATTATTCATAGCAATTAAGCACTTAAACAATTAAAATGCAACTTTTGCATTTTACGCGATTTAGTCCTTTTATCAAATTAGACATCTAATCGATAAAATTAAATCACGAAACTTTCACACATATATAATCACATGCTATAAACACCAAAAATAATATTAAAAAAAATTTTACCTCAAATTTGTGGTTCCAAAACTACTATTTTGATTTAGCTAAAACTAGGCTGTTATAACTTTCCCCCCTTAGGGATTTTCCTCCCCGAAAATCTTACCAGTGCATAGGTTCGGGTATTGATTTCTCATAGCATTCTCGAGCTCCCACATATCTTCTTCAACCACGTGTCGATGCCACAATACTTTCACTAATGCAATTTTCTTATTTCTCAATTCTTTGATCTCACGAGCTAAAATTCGAATTGGTTCTTCAGCATATGACATATCAAATTGAATTTCAACCTCAGTCTGGGAAATGACGTGTGAAGGGTCAGATCGGTATCATCGAAGCATTGATACGTGAAACACATTATGTATTTTCTCTAATTCAGACGGTAAGGATAATCAATAAGTAACTGGCCCGATTCGCTCGATAATCTCATACTGCCCGATGAATCGTGGACTCAATTTTTCTTTTCGACCAAATTACAATATCTTTTCCCACAGCGACACTTTCAAGAATACTTTATTCCCGATCTGAAACTCAATATCTTTCCGTTTCAAGTCTGCGTAAGATTTTTGTCGATCCGATGCTGCTTTCAAACTATCAAGATTTACTTTCACTTTTTCTTCAGTCTCTTTGATCAGATTAATTCCGTGAATCTTATTTTCGCTGAGCTCACTCTAAGACAATGGTGTTCGACATTTACGACCGTATAGAGCATCGTACAGCGCCATTTTAATACTCGATTGAAAGCTATTATTATAAGCAAATTTAATCAACGACAAATATTTTTCCCATGTACCTTCGAACTCAAGAATACAACAATGTAACATATCCTCGGGTATCTGAATAACTCGTTCAGATTGACCATCCGTCTACGGGTGAAACGTGGTACTGAAATGTAGCTTTATACCCAGTGCGTCTTACAGTTTCTTCCAAAACCGCGATGTGAACTTCGAATCACTATCCAAAACAATAGATAGTGGCACTCTATGTAATCAAACAATTTTTGAGATATACAACTCAGCCAATTTATCAAGTGAGAAATTTGTACGTATAGGAATGAAATGAGCTGATTTCGTCAATCTGTCAACAATGACCCAGATCGTATCTTTCTTTCTTAGAGATAGGGTTAAACCCGATATAAAATCCATAGTCACTCTATCCCATTTCCACTCAGAAATCATGATTTGCTGCAATAAACCCCACGGTACTTGATGCTCAGCTTTGACTTGCTGACAGATTAAACATTTCGAAACAAACTTGGAGATATCTCTTTTTATGCCGTGCCACCAATACAGTTGTTTCAAGTCATTATACATTTTTGTGCTTCCTGGATGAACAGATAAACGGCTACTATGTGCTTCATTCAAAATCATCTGAATCAACTCTAAATTTCTCAGAACACATATTTGGCCTCTGAATCTTAAACAATCATCGGAACCAACTTGAAACTCTGAATCAGGCTTCGAATCATATTGAGCTCGTTTTGCTAACATTTCATTATCGACTTTTTAAGCTTCACAAATCTGCTGTAAAAATAATGGTCTCGCTTTCATCTCGGCCACAATCGAACCATCATTACATAAAGCTATTTGAGTGTTCATCGCACGTAGAGTGAATAGGGATTTTCCGCTCAAAGCATCAGCATCAACATTGGCCTTTCCCGAATGATAATCGATCACTAACTCGTAATCTTTTAGTAATTCAAGCCACCTCTGTTGTCGCAAATTCAAATCTTTCTGCGTCATCAGATATTTCAAACTCTTGTGATCGGTATAGATATGGCATTTCTCACAAAACAAATAATGACGCCAAATTTTCAACGCGAACACAATAGCTGCTAACTCTAAATCATGCGTCGGGTAATTCTTTTCATGGGATTTCAATTGTTCTCGAGGCATAAGCTATAACTTTGCTTTCCTGCATCAAAACACAACCCAGACCATTCAACGATGCATCACTGAACACTACGAACTCTTTACCCGATTCAGGCGGAACTAACACTGGTGCCTTTGTCAATAAAGCTTTCAACTGATCAAAACTTTTCTGACATTTATCTGACCACTCGAACTTAACATTTTTTTTGAAGCAATTTCGTTATCGAAGTCGCAATCATCGAAAAGCCTTTCACAAATCGCCTATAATAGTTGGCAAGTCCCAAGAAGCCATGGACTTCAGATACATTTCTCGGAGGCTTCCGGTCTATTATTGCAGAAATCTTGCTCGGATCGACTCGAATACCTGATGCTGACACAATATGCCCCAGAAAACCAACCTTGTGCAACCAGAATTCACATTTGCTGAGCTTTGCAAATAACTGTTTATCTCGCAGAATCTGTAGTCCAATTCTCAGATGCTCGGCATGTTTGGATTCATCATGTGAGTAAATCAAAATGTCATCAATAAAAACAACGACAAATAGATCTAGGTATGGTCTGAAAATCTGATTCATTAAGTCCATAAAAACAGCAGGTGCATTCGTTAGTCCGAAAAGCATAACTAAAAATTCATAGTGACCATAACTTGTTTTAAATACGGTCTTTTGCACATCCGAGTCTTTTACTCGCAACTGGTAATAGCCTGATCTCAAATCTATTTTTGAAAACACTGTAGCCCCTTTCAATTGATCAAACAAATCATCTATTCTGGGCAGAGGATACTTATTCTTGATCGTCACTTTGTTGAGCTGTCAATAGTCTATACACATTCTCATCGTGCCATCCTTCTTTTTCACAAATAATACTAGTGCACCTCAGGGAGAAAACTCGGTCTAGCAAAACCTTTATCTGTCAACTCTTGCAACTGAGCTTTCAATTCTTTTAATTCTGTCGGGGCCATTCTGTATGGAGCTATCGATATCGGCGTAGTTCCCAGTACTAACTCAATGCCAAACTCAACCTCTCGGATCGATGGTAAACCCGGTATCTCTTCAGGAAACACATCGGATATTCGCACACAACTGGCACTGATTCGATCTTCTTTTTAGTCACTTTCGTATCAAATACATAAGCAAAATAAGCTTCGCAGCCCTTTCTCACATATTTCTAAGCTAACATTGATGAAATCACTGCTGGTAAACCATTAAAATCATTTGACTCAATCTGGATAATCTTATTATTATGACATTTCAGATCAATTGTCTTTCGTTTACAGTTTACTATTATTATGATATTTCGCAGCCCGAGAGCAATGATGACAATAATAGCGATGGTGTTGCGGTTCAAAAATCGAAGGGAAAGAGGAAGCCATTCATTTTGGTAGGGGAGACTAAGAAATGTGAATCTTTTTCCCATTAATTGAAGGTTAAGATTGATTAATGACAAAATCTTTCTTCTAATATTTCTTATCTTCCTTGTAAAGTGAGGTTTGATAACAAGAAAAGTGATGTCTGATAATCAAAAAAAAAAAAAAAGAACAACGATTTTCAAACCTTTCTGGGTTCAGTCATTACAAGGAATATTTTCTGAATTGGAATTTATCATATATAAATTAGTATGTTAAATTGTATATTTTTACTAATGTTCCAGAATTTATCTAAATATTACATATAAAAACATCCAATAAATGTTGTTAAACCGAAATTTATAGTAAATGTCTACTTTGCCAAATTATTTCCTTTTAGCTTTACTGTTTTAATCAAACATAATTTATGTACATTTTCCTTTTATGCATACTTTCTCCTTTTAAGATTGCTACACTTTCCTTTTACAAAATTATATGTCAATTAATCAATCATATTACTTGTCTATGAAACTACGATTTTAAGTCATCTATATCTCTTTATTATAATTTAGTATTGTGATAAGAAAATTACTAGATTTCACTGAATTTATTAAAAAATATGTATAAATAAATTTAGCAAATATGTTTATATATTTTCTTGAACTTTCATGAAAAGGGTAGGTACAAATTTTAAAATATTTATTTTTGGTAGGCCTTGATGAGTTGAAAATGTTCATATACCATATCTTTTGTTCATACAATGTTATCTAAAACTCTTAACAAGAAATTTATAAAACTAGAAAAATAAACCATGTTTCTTTTGCTACTTTTTAGTTAAAAAAGTTACTCTAAAATAATTAAAAAATCAATTAAATTTCAATAATATAGTTTCCATCGAAGCTCTTAATACATTGTTAAGTATTGATATAATGACTGATGTGGCAATTGAGGTGAAAAAAATGATGACATGGAGGGCTTAAATTGATTTTTTTAATTTATTAGGCCTAAAATTTATTAAAATATTATAAAAAATTTAAAATTATAAAAAAAACTATAGAAAAGCTATAAATATTATAAAATTTAGAAAAAAATTATATATTAAAAGATATTGTTAAATAATATTAATATGTTATGAAAATTATAAAAAAATATTATATAAATACTATAAAATTTTACAAATGATAGAAATTTTTTAAAAATAAAAACTATAAAAAAAAGTTATTGAAAGCATTACAAATTATTAAAAATATATAAGAAATTTTAGAAAAAAATTTATTTTGAAGGTTTGAATTTGGTTTTAATTCGAGTATGAGAGATAATGAGTTTAGTATTTAGTAGTTTAAGGGGAGTGATGACCAATTATTTTGGTTTAAAAGAGGTGATGCTATGTTTATGATGATGAAATGAGGTATGATGTAGGCAACATGTGAAGGAAAATAAAAAAGAGTAGTAATTTTCTATTAAATTTAAAAAAAATTATTATATATTATTAAAATGTTATAAATATAGAAAAACTATAAAAATAAGAAAATATAAAAAAAATATAGGTCATTAACAATTATTAAGTATTATAAAAAATTTAAAAATTACTACTCTTTCAATAAATTTTAATAACTTTTATAATTTTTGAGAACTTTTATATAATCTTTTAAAATCAATTAAGCCCTTATAAAATAATTAAAAAATCAATTAAGCTCTCCACGTCAACATTCTTTCCACATCACCTACTTGATCAATATTTAACAACCTGTCAAGTGCATCAATAGAAAACTATATGATAAAGGCTTAATTAATTGCTAACTTTTAATTAAAATCCTAATTGAAGGTAATTTGAAACTAAATGCTCAATTAATTTTTTCAATATTCTACAAGAATTTTTTAATACTTAAAAAAAAAAAAAAAAAAAAAAAAAACTTGACAACAAGCTAGCGGTCCATGCATAGTTGCCTACTTCAATTTTAGTTAAAATGGTGAAATTTGAAATTGATTTTTTTATCATGCTAAAATTTATAATATGAACTCAACCTACTTTTTATGATGATGTTATATTTAGTAAAGACAAATCTAGTAGACAGATTTGACGGGCAAAAATCCAGAAAATACCAAAAAAAAATAAAAATTACCGGAAAGGATAGGGTTGAAAAAAAATGACCGGAAAGGGCAATTTCCCCCAAAATCGCGTCCCCGTCTCCCACGTCAGCGAAAACGCGCCCCCGTGGATGCGATTTCGCTGACGTGGCCTAAAGCGCTCCCCCGGGGACGCGCTTTAGGCCGCAACGGTCAAAATTTTTTTGACCGTTCCCAACGGTCAGAAAAAAAAAACCTATAAATACCCCCCAACCCTTCATTTTTTTCACAATTCAATCCTTTCTCATATTTCTCTCAATTTTCTCTCAATTTGCTCTCAATTTTCTCTCAAGTTTCTCTCAAAGTCCTTCAAATTTACGCTCAAATTTCAAAATAGTCATTTACTATTTATAAAAAAGCCCTTTATAATTTTTTTAATATATCTATTTTGTTAGAAAATTTTTAAATTCTTTATCTGAGTACAATGGTCGGGGACTTATGTCGCTTAGACGAGAACCACATTGCCAGTCAAAGAAAAGAAAATGGTAAGTTTGAATGTTAATTTTTCAATATTATTAAATTTTTAATTATGCAATTTTAATTAATTTAGAATTTTATAATTTTATAATTTTTAAACGATCTGTAGATCGGGTGTTGGAATGTTATATTCGCAACATGCCCGGTCCCCATCGCCATTGATCGAGAAATTACTGCGCGGAAGCGGGTTTTGGCACGTGGCCACGATAGGCCGGGGTTCAAGTTGGAGCCGCTTTGATCGGTAGCGTTGATAGAGAGGTGGAGACCGGAGACGCACACTTTCCATTTGCCATACGGAGAGTGTACCATCACCTTAGAAGATGATGTGCGATTAGCTTGGGATTACCGGTGGGATCGGGCGGTAGTCACCGGTCCGTAACATCTCTCGATTGGATGGCCGTATGCTACGAGCTTTCGGGTGCCATTCGGATAGAATTCGAGGAGCTCGGATCGATATGGCGTGGTTACGAGACACATTCCCGAGCCGAACGAGGATTCGACCAAGTAGAAAGAATACGGTATGCTCGAGCATACATTCTTCAAATAATTGGAGGATATCCGATGCCGGACCTCTCTAGAAACCTCGTCCACCGAGATGGCTCTCGAAACTTGTT
Source organism: Gossypium bickii (assembly GCA_025503065.1). Taxonomy (NCBI): domain Eukaryota; kingdom Viridiplantae; phylum Streptophyta; class Magnoliopsida; order Malvales; family Malvaceae; genus Gossypium; species Gossypium bickii. The sequence goes on from CP106711.1 coordinate 92,111,426, forward strand.
GACTTTGAGCGATCGGTGAATTGAGTTGAAGTCGCCGTGCTATCGAGGTTATCTGGGAGATGTGCGGGCGACGCTGCGAGTAAACAAAAAAATCGGAGATTGCCTATCATCTACCTGCGATCATGGGCATGGTTTCGATTTCCATTTTTACGCCCTCGACTCGACCACCATATTCATTCCCACCGATAACGAGGTAAATTTAATATTATATTTTACAATTATGTCGTATATTTATAGTATAATTGTATGCTAAAAGTTTATTTAATTAGGTGGAACCATCCGAGGAGCGATCATGTTGGAATACCTAACTCGCTTGAGGATATACGGCTCTCGTTGGACCAAAGGCGGAATCACAAGTAAGTGTCGAATTTCGTTATTATAATTTAGTATTTCGTAGGTAGTGTCTAATATTATGTATATAACTAATAAGTTGGTAATGTTAATATAGTTTCAATGGACACAAATGACGAGGATCCCGAAATTCGGCAAGAATTCGGAGGAGTATCTCCAAAATCCAAACATTGGCACGTTAAGGTCCCGCTAATCACCTACTCAACCGTGGAGATGCACCAGTCAGATCGGGTTCTGCGGCAATTTGGATGCCGGCAACCGATTCCGTGCCTCCCGAGGTGCTCGATGATGAGCACAAAGTGGACTTACGGCAAAACAGCACACGGATTGGCCAAGATTTTGGTCAGAACATATCGAGCCGTGGGAGAACCGGTATGACTTTTTACCTAACCGGAACCGATCATAGTTCCGAGTTAGCGTGCATGCCGAGTACATGCCATGGTTTAGAATCCATGGCAAGCCGTATCTGTTGTCGGATGAAGAGAGGCGACGGCTAATTCGCGAGCGAAGGGAACGTCGGGGCCCTTTACATCCAAGGAGAATGGGTGATGAACCGGGCCCAAGTGCGCGTACACAGTCACCGGGCCCATCAACAGCGCCTACACAGTCACCGGGCCCATCAACAGCGCCTACACGATCCACGGGCCCATCCGTTCACCGACAACACCGACATCACAAAGATCACGCTTTATGCCGGTGCGTACCTTCGCCCCTTATATGTATCCTCCTAACCCATATATGTTTCCTTTTCCTTGTCCCACCCTGAGTTGCAATGCATGGCCGAAGTTCGAGTCCGTTCGAGCAACTCCCGTTGGCGCCCCGATCGTGAGGCCGACTTTGGGTGTGGGATTACATGAGGTGCCGTCGGGGAGCGAGAGTTTCTACCAGCTGCCCTTCACCGTGACGGATGCGCCACCCCGCCGTGGTTTATGCAAACACCTCGGGGTCATTATTTTATCAAGGTGGGTCATCATCGCAACACCTAGAACTGCACTCCACCGCCGAGGAACCCGATTCTCGCCGAGGTTCCACGACTTCATGGAAGCTAGAAGAAGGAGGAATCCAGTACAGAATCGCCACCACCCGATCGTGGCTTTGGTTCCCACCCCGGCATCAACATTGATTAGGATGGGCTTTTTATTTTTTAAATTGTAATTTAATTTTTTTAATTTTTGAATAAAAAAAGTTGTTTTTTTATTTGTGTTTGTAATTTAATTTTAATATCAAAAGTTGTGTATTTTTTTTGTATGTAATATAATTTGAATTTTTTAATAAAATAAAAAATTATTTTCTATTTTCTATTTTTTTAATTTAGTCCTCTTCACTAAAATATAATTTGAATTTTTTAATAAAATAAAAAATTATTTTCTATTTTCTATTTTTTTAACTTAGTCCTCTTCACTAAAATAAGAAGTGTTCTTTGATAATTTAGTTTTTTGCAATATAATTTTTTTATATTTAATAAAATTGAGTTCAATGTTATTTCTTTTGTAATTTAATTTTTTTATTTTTTGAATAAAAAAGTTGTTTTTATTTGTGTTTGTAATTTAATTTTAATATCAAAAGTTGTGTATTTTTTTGTATGTAATATAATTTGAATTTTTAATAAAATAAAAAATTATTTTCTATTTTCTATTTTTTTAATTTAGTCCTCTTCACTAAAATAAGAAGTGTTCTTTGATAATTTAGTTTTTTGCAATATAATTTTTTTATATTTAATAAAATTGAGTTCAATGTTATTTCTTTTGTAATTTAATTTTTTATTTTTGAATAAAAAAGTTGTTTTTATTTGTGTTTGTAATTTAATTTTAATATCAAAAGTTGTGTATTTTTTTTTTTTGTATGTAATATAATTTGAATTTTTAATAAAATAAAAAATTATTTTCTATTTTCTATTTTTTAATTTAGTCCTCTTCACTAAAATAAGAATTGTTCTTTGATAATTTAGTTTTTTGCAATATAATTTTTTTATATTTAATAAATTGAGTTCAATGCTATTTCTTTTGTAATTTAATTTTTTATTTTTGAATAAAAAAGTTGTTTTTTTATTTGTGTTTGTAATTTAATTTTAATATCAAAAGTTGTCTATTTTTTTGTATGTAATATAATTTGAATTTTTAATAAAATAAAAATTATTTTCTATTTTCTATTTTTTAATTTAGTCCTCTTCACTAAAATAAGAAGTGTTCTTTGATAATTTAGTTTTTTTACAATATAATTTAGTTAATAAATTTGAATTATTGTACAAAAGTTAACCGTTGTACTCCAAAAAAACAGAAATTACATAGCCAAAGAAGAGACAAACAAGCTAATAACACGGTCAACTATTCCGATTTGGACACGAGCGAGATGTATGGCCGGGTTCCTACACCATCCGCACCGCCGACTTTGGTTGGTCGGTTCTCTGATATCCATATTGTTGCGTATTCTAGTCGAGGAAGGTCGACCTTTTGGTTTTGCGCCTCAATTCTCTATCGGCAACAACTTATACGGCACGCGATACCGATGGCCACTTACGCTCATCCGGGATGGTGGGAATACGTGTCTCCACACGTTGTACATGTTTTCTAATTTGTACACTTCGCCGACATAGCTCATGGGATCAATACGAGATTCGACAAGCCGCAAGTACATGAGCACATGGGTAACGAAGTGCATCAAATATCCACACGCCGCATGTCCTATTTGTCAAGTGTACACGATAATGCCCGCCAACAATACCTTGGTTGGGTCTGTCAAACTCCGAGACACGAAACCATAGGCTGTCGCGATCATGACATACTGTGTGCATGGTGTTCGCACGTGCCTTCCCACGATTAATTTGTTGCAAGACCTTCTGGCTCCATACATGGCCTCCTTCCATTTGCCCTCTATAACTCGCTGCTCTCTTCGGAAATAGTGCCGCTAACCGAAAATATGTCTCTCGCACAACTGCTGTAATCGGCAGATGACGGGTTCCTTTCAGAACAGAATTTATGCATTCGGCAAGGTTTGTGATCATATGCCCATATCGTAGGCCGCCGTCATATGCTTGTGTCCACTGTTCGAAAGGAATATTGCACAGGTAGCTTGCGCCTTCGGCGTTATCTGAGCGCAAACTGGCCAGCATCTCGTGAAAACGGCCTTTATTGATCTCATAACCTGCTAATATACGTTGATAGCGAATATTACATACCACTCTTCAATTGCGAATAAATTGAATTTTTCAAAAGAAATTTTATTAATAGATATTTCATACCCATATCGATCACTTGCCGTTTCTCTCTTTTAGATCGATGTTGCCCATAGTAGTTGGATGCGACATGCCTCGTGCAATATCGATGGTGTGTGCGATGCCACATGCTTCTCTGGCGTTCTATTGCCGCAAGTATTCCAGGCCCCGATCCGATATAACGATATGTCGTTGGGGGCAAACATGCCTCTCTTAACTCGGATAGGAAGAAGTCCCAATCATCACCGATTCCCGGTGTTATTGCGTAACGCAATCGGAAGGATTCTCCCACGACCGCCTTGTGCCACGGCTAGCAATAGTCGACGCGTATATCTACCATACATGAAGGTACCGTCAATTTGTACCAATGGCTTGCAATATGTAAAAGCATCTCGGCATTGCTTAAATGTCCGAAACGAGTACACTTGAACATCGCGCATCCACGGAGCAAAGCGATCGTTGTAGTACGCCGCCCGTTTCAAGGTCTGTTGTCTTTGCTCGGGACATACCTCTCAAAGACTGACACCACCGCCACACTTCATTATATGAAACGCCCCACCGATCGCGCAATTTTTCCAACGCCGCTTGGCTATCCAAGCCTTTCAGAAGAGGCGTGTACCCCATTTGGCTACGAATATTGCCAATTAAGGCCGCAGATCGTAGTTTCGGGATCGGCCTTCACCGTCGGGATTATTAAATCACCAACATGTCCGAATCCATCCTCGGATGATCTTCTCATTACACACATCAATGAAGTACGTTAAATAATGCAACATTACATAATATTAGTGTTATTCAAATCATTGAAACACATACTGCATCTATCATCGGTAAGACATGTATGCGGACCTTTGTACTTTTTCACCTCCCACACTACGTCCTTTTCCTCAACGACGCCATGATTTTCCATGAACATGTGCCGTCTTGCACTGCACACTTTGCCTCGTACCTATCGAGCTTTGATTTAACCATAGTGTAGTTAACCCTGTTCCTGATGCTATATTGTTTCAATGCAGCAAGAAAAGTATTCTTGTTGGAAAACTGGTTACCAACTTCTAATTGATCCGAATCCAACAAAGAATTTGTACGGTCACGCGTCCGGTGTGGTAGTTCAGAAACTCCAATGCATCATCTTGAGATAGATCGACATTATGCATGTGCTTCGGAGGTGAGTATGCCCGAATAAGCGGATCTTCTTCTTCTTCGCCTCGAACCGCCCTCAACGTCTTCAGGTACTTGAACACTGCGCATCCATTGAACACATAAATGTCCAGAACAGACACTTGAACACTGCGCATCCACGGAGCAGGCGATCGTTGTAGTACGCCGGTCCGCTTTTCAAGGTCTCTGTTGTCGCTCGGGACATACCTCTCAAAGACTCGACACCACCGCCACACTTCATTTATATGAAACGCCCCACCGACGTGCAATTTTTCCAACGCCGCTTGGCTATCAAGCCTTTTTCAGAAGAGGCGTGTACCCCATTTGGCTACGAATATTGCCAATTAAAAGGCCAGATCGTAGTTCGGGATCGGCCTTCACCGTCGGGATTATTAAATCGCCAACATGTCCGAATCCATCCTCGGATGATCTCTCGTTACACCGCCAATGAAGTACGTTAAATAATGCAACATTACATAATATTAGTGTTATTCGAAATCATTGAACACATATCTTTATCGCACGGTAAGACATGTATCGCGGACCTTTGTACTTTTTCACCTCCCCACACCTCGCCCTTTTCCTCAACGACGCCATGATTTTCCATGAACATGTGCCGTCTTGCATCGCACACTTTGCCTCGCATCTATCGAGCTTTGATTTAACCATAGTGTAGTTAACCCACATTCTCGATGCTATATTGTTTCAATGCGGCAAGAAAAGTATTCTTGTTGGAAAAGCGTTACCAACTTCTAATTGATCCGAATCCAACAAAGAATTTGTACGGTCCACGCGTCCGGTGTGGTAGTTCAGGAAACTCCAATGCATCATCTTGAGATAGATCGACATTATGCATGTGCACTGGAGGTGAGTATGCCCTGAATAGCGGATCTTCTTCTTCTTCGTCTGAACCGCCCTCAACGTCTTCAGGTACTTGAACACTGCGCATCCATTGAACACATAAATGTCCAGAACAGACACTTGAACACTGCGCATCCACGGAGCAGGCGATCGTTGTAGTACGCCGGTTCCGTTTCAAGGTCTGTTGTCTTTGCTCGGGACATACCTCTCCAAAGACACGACACCACCGCCACACTTCATTATATGAAACGCCCCCACCGCCGTGCAATTTTTCCAACGCATATACGCTTGGCTATCCAAGCCTTTTCGTAAGAGGCGTGTACCCCATTTGGCTACGAATATTGCCAATTAAGGCCGCAAGATTTGTAGTTCTGGGATCGGCCTTCACCGTCGGGATTATTAAATCAGCCAACATGTCTGAATCCATCCTCGGATGATCTTCTGTTACACCTGTCAATGAAGTACGTTAAATAATGCAACATTACATAATATTAGTGTTATTCGAAATCATTGAACACATACCGGTATCGCATCTGCAGTAAGACATGTATGCGGACCTTTGTACTTTTCACCTCCCACGTACCTCGTCCTTTTCCTCAACGACGCCATGATTTTCCATGAACATGTGCCGTCTTGCACTGCACACTTTGCCTCGTACCTATCGAGCTTTGATTTAACCATAGTGTAGTTAACCCTGTTCCTGATGCTATATTGTTTCAATGCAGCAAGAAAAGTATTCTTGTTGGAAAACTGGTTACCAACTTCTAATTGATCCGAATCCAACAAAGAATTTGTACGGTCCACGCGTCCGGTGTGGTAGTTCAGAAACTCCAATGCATCATCTTGAGATAGATCGACATTATGCATGTGCTTTGGAGGTGAGTATGCCCGAATAGCGGATCTTCTTCTTCTAAATGCAACCGCCTCAACGTCTTGGTACTTGAACATCGCGCATCCATTGAACACATAAATGTCCGTAGCGGACACTTGAACACTGCGCATCCACGGAGCGGCGATCGTTGTAGTACGCGGTTCCGTTTCAAGAGTCGTTGTCTTTGCTCGGGACATACCTCAAAGACACGACACCACCGCCACACTTCATTATATGAAACGCCCCACCCGCGTGCAATTTTTCCAACGCCGCTTGGCTATTCAAGCCTTTTCGTAAGAGGCGTGTACCCCATTTGGCTACGAATATTGCCAATTAAGGCCTAAGATCGTAGTTCGGGATCGGCCTTCACCGTCGGGATTATTAAATCACCAACATGTCCGAATCCATCCTCGGATGATCTTCATTACACTGCCAATGAAGTACGTTAAATAATGCAACATTACATAATATTAGTGTTATTCAAATCATTGAACACATACTCGTATCTGTGCAGGTAAGACATGTATCGCGGACCTTTGTACTTTTCACCTCCCACACCACATCCTTTTCCTCAACGACGCCATGATTTTCCATGAACATGTGCCGCTTCTTGCATCGCACACTTTGCCTCGTACCTATCGAGCTTTGATTTAACCATAGTGTAGTTAACCCTATTCACGATGCTATATTGTTTCAATGCAAGAAGAAAAGTATTCTTGTTGGAAAAGCGGTTACCAACTTCTAATTGATCCGAATCCAACAAAGAATTTGTGCGGTCACGCGTCGTCCGGTGTGGTAGTTCAGAAACTCCAATGCATCATCTTGAGATAGATCGACATTATGCATGTGCTTTGGAGGTGAGTATGCCCCGAATAGCGATCTTCTTCTTCTTTCGCCCGAACCGCCTCAACGTCTTGGTACAATTGGAACGGGCTCGGTCGAGAAAATAATCCAACCACGCACCATCGGGCCCGGCTCCCGAGGTGGCTCCACATCGGATTCATCGCCCCATCCTCCATAATCTGCAACAAGCGAAGGGCCCTCACTTTGGTGCATGTCGTCGGTAATAACGAGGGCCCTCATCGATGGATGTCGTCGGTAATACATCATCCTCCTTAAACATCTTTCGTAACGATCCCAATCGTATGTGGATTGCCATCCACTAGAAGTTGATGACGCCCTCCAATACGTATTTACGTCATCCGACGCCGAATGACGAATATGCATGTCCCATCCACCAACCGAGTGTCGTGCGGGGTTATGTTTTCCATACTACCACCGCACACCGGCACTTCGTGTTTTGCCTCCCACTTACAGAGTGTCGACTTGGGGTCGTGTATTCCTCGAACGATACTAGATGTTGAGGTCGTGACCGGATCACTTGGAGATGAAAATTCTACATATACCTCGATATAGGGTGAACCATCGGCAAGATGAGTCTCCACCATTGCCTCAAGGCTCCGAGGACCTTTGATGTCGAATGAGTCATATCTCACCGGATCAACCAAGCGCAAAATCTATACTTAATAGACTGAACTTTCATTAGCATTGTTCAGAATATTTTACGCCTAATTCTTTTTGCGAAGTTCTACCAAATCGATGTTCCGATTAAAACTCAATCGCTATTTGTGTTCTCCGATAAGAAAACAACACCATTTTCGGTGTCACGCACTTCACCATCGTAGTAAATAAACAGCATTAATACGTTCACTCATTGCAAGTGGGCGGTGTAAAAAAGTAAAATTATTGTACTAAAAATCACACTAAGTTCAATTCCCGGGAAAGAGAGGTGGATCACAAGGATCACTTAAGTACCACGTCTTTCCTAGCGAATATCCTCAATCGTAATTTAATAGCACAATAAATAACTACGATCACACTCACAAGATATGAAAAAATAATAATAATGAACACGAATTTTAACGAGGTTCGGCAAATTTTGCCTACGTCTTGGGCACTAACAAATATATTTCACTCCAAAAATACAAGTGAAAATTTACAAATAGGAGAGAGAACAATGCCTTAAGTAGAGAATGGCAAATTGTGGGATGAAGAAAATGAGAAATGGTTAGGCCTATTTATAGTTGAGGTTTAGGGATCAATCTTACAAATTACCTATTCAAATAGGGACCAATATTGCAATTACCCCATAACAATTTTCACATCACATCAACTTTGGTGCCTAATTTTGGTGCCATTTTCTTCCCACTTGTCGCCACTTTTATTTGCAGGGAAAAGGCCTAAAAGCGCTCCCGGGGCGCGCTTTAGTCGCTTTCCAAAAAAAACGCACTGATTGTGGGACGCGATTTTGGGGAAATTGCCCTTTCAGGTCATTTTTTCAACCCTATCCTTTCCAGGTAATTTTTATTTTTTTTTGGTATTTTCTGGATTTTTGCCCCAGATTTGACAATAATTTAAAAAAAAAACAAAACAAAAAACAAACATGATTCTTATGTTGCTTTCCCATTTAGTTGTCTTGCTGATTCAGAAGAAATTTGTCCATAAGCGGTCAATGCACATGTAAAATTTAATTGGAGAAAAAACAAATAGAAAACATGTTTCTTCTGCTTCTTGTTTTTGTTTCCAATACTAATGGACAAAACAAATTAGTCCACTCCACAAGCGGTCCATGCCCCACAGCCAAAATTTTTGTGGTAAATCCATTCCTCCACCGGCCACTACCCTAGTGTTCACATTTCACTTATACATGTACAAGTTTCAGCACCCAACATTCACTTCACCACCAGGGGCGAAGCCAGAACAATTTTTTAGGGGAGCTGGATAAGATTTAAATTTTTTATAGTTTATATCTTTATAATTTGTAAAGGATTAAATCGAATTTTTATAATTTTCGGAGGGGGCCAAAGTGCAATTTTACCTTTATTAATTTAAAATTTTTAAAAAAATTTAAAGGCTTAAATAGCAATTTTACATTTTAGGGGAGGCCGGGGCCCATGCCAGCCCCCCTGGCTTCGCCCCTGTTCACCACCCATTGCACCACCATAGTCCACTACCCTAGCGTTGATCATCCGGAGATGTAAACCATAACTTGTTGCTCTGGCAAGACCCACCTTTCTTGATGCAAATTGTTATCTGACATCGATAACTAAGAGACTCTTTATTTTCATATCCCGATGATCCAATTTTATTGATTGTTAATAAGAGATTTCAATAAGGAAGAGAAGGTGATGGAGGATGTTGAGAAATGTGCTCATATTGTAATAAACATGTAATTTATTTCTATGTATTTTAATGATGAATAAATAATAAAATTAATTTCACATTTCATTACTATATATTTTGTGTTTTTGTCTTTCATGTTTTGCATACATAGCAAAATTGTGACAAACAAATATTAGCTCATTGATTGCCTAAGTTCAAACTGATGATAAGTGCATTATAAGAACGTTTACATTGCGGAAAAGATAACTTACTTCAATAGATAATCTAAACGAGTCCATAATCCCGTAAAAGAATCAAAGTGAACATTTGATTCAAATACTTAGAAGGATTATTATGTGCTCTACAATTCCAATTGGGGAGATGGCTAGTCTTGGCTATCAGAGGAGCCGACTTCACGAGTAGAGATATAGATGTATTCATTGGAAGAATGATACATTTGACTGAAGTCAAGATGAATTAATTTTGAATACGTTTGTGAATTAATTCACTTCTGACGTTTATGGTGTGATTTACTTAAATCATGAGTTAGTCACTAACCATGTGTATGAAACTTATGTGTGTTTAATATAAGTGGAGGCCCAAAACTGAGACCCAAAAACTGGTCGAACCAAGCATGGTATGTGAAACTGAACCGATGATCTAGCAGGTGGCTGGACAGGACAGGTCGGGTCGTCACTAGGCCCAGATCGAACTGGCAAAAATTGAACCAACTTGGGGTGTCGTGAGGGTGTCGCACTTGCGATGGCACCACCGGGCATGGCGGTGCCTACAGTTGTGACGACGTCATTTTGGTGGCTGGCGAATGGTCCTTTGACAATTGAGCAGTGGAGGAATCATACTCCTACTGGGACTCTGTTGGATGATTTGATTTCAGATTAACTATTTCAAAAATAATATTATTTTATTAATATTAAAGTTAATTTAATACTTATCCTAATAGTATTTTATTAATTTAATATTAAAGTGATTATCTAAATTTAAATATTTATCTTATAGATAAATATTCTATTAACTTTATATATTTAATCTAAAACTTGATCTAAAATTTATTTTGATAAATATTATATTAATTTAATATTAAAGTGATTAAATCTAATTATAGTTCAACTCTTTAAACTCTTCCTATATAAATAGAGTCATGAGTCATTTTTTTCCATTCACTTAAATTTAAGAGAAAATTGTAGAGATAATTATTTCAGAAAATTTCTAAAGTTTTTTTTATTTACACAACTTAACCTAAAAATTTAGAAAAATTAAAAAAACTACCCCATTAAGGTTAAGGATAATAGAAAAAACTATTAAATTGAATCGCTCATCCTAAACGAAACGAATAACTAGAATTTTAATATCTAATATATGTATGCATGGATGCTTAAACCTCCCGTGGGGTTCATATCCCACCGACACCCCTCGCGGTGTTCGATTTTTATAAGTTGACAACCATAAAATATTGTACATAAGCCTTAATTAAGCAAACCATTGCAATAAATCACCTCTATGAACCCTTGTCATATTTTTTTCTTTATTTGAAACGTTTTTTTTTTTTGAATTACAATAATAGGGTAAAGCCCAAGCAACTAACGCAACTAGCGCAACTTGAACCCATGCCACACCTAGAGCAATGAACACCCTTAACCATCAAACCATGACATGGGATTCTTATTCGAAACGTTGATCTTTAGATTTTTTTTAATTATCTTTCAGTAACCACTAAAAACATTTTTTCCATAATTGTGACATTTCTTTCAATCATGTTACAAGTTTTAGGTACCTAGCCAATTCGGTTAAATACATTGATGTGGTACAAGTAGTATGATGACACGTAAGAGACTTACATTGGTAAAAAAAATTATGAGAAAAATAAAAATATATATTTAAAATATATAAAATATATTAAAAAATATAATTTTTTTATACGTAAGAAAAGAACCTGGATAAATCAAAATCGGGAAATCATTTGTCTGGGTTTATTCTAGACATACTCTTTTTAGTATTTTTATATTTTTTTTACAACATATCAAAAATTTCATATTAGTATTATTATTTTGAAATTTAAAATATATAAAATCTAAAAAAAAATATTTGAAATGTTATTTGACACTAGAATGAATTTGGACAACTGGTTGTATGAAATATTATTTGAAATATATTTTTTAGATATTATATATTTTAAACTTCAAAATAGTAATCTAATGTGTTATAAAAAAAAATTAAAATATATAAAATATGAAAATATATGTCTAGAATTAACCTAAACAAATGTTTGTCCATGTTCATCTCCTTATGTCTAAAAAGAATATAATTTTTCATATTTTTATTTTTTCACATGTTAAAATGTAAAGTTATCATGTGTCACCATGATATTGATTATCAGTATATATCAACACATTTTGTCGGTATTAGTGAAGCACTTAAAAAAAGTACCAAATTAAGTTATAAGTATGAATTAAATAAACAAAATTAAATACTAAATAAGTACAGATTACCTAGTCCAAATATTTAATTTTGGTACGCCCATATTACCAGAAAAGGTACACATAGAAATGTTACCCGAAATTCATAAAACTGGAAGAAAAGCAAACATGTCTTTTAAAAAAGAGTTGACGTAAACAAGAGCGTACATTAAGGGTTGTTTAAAGAAAAGGGGAAGTTTTATTTTTTTATTTAATATACTTTGGATGTAGGGTGATATCTTTCAATTTTTTTATATATAAATTTTATTATCTAGTGTACTTTTTTTTATTTCTTAAATTTAAAATGTTAATATTACATGGAATATTCATTGAAATTGAAACTTTAAAAATTAAAATTTATAGCTCAATCATTTTCAAAATAGAGATATAAGGGTGTATTATTTTACGAAGCCTAGGTTTATAATTGATTTTAATATTTTTTTAAAACAATTAATATTTATTTTAGTTTTTTTCCATTTATTTCTCCCTATTCTAGATACATGAATATGCCATGGTTTAATCCTTCTAAATTTTAGAAAAGAAGAGAAAAAAACGACATTAGTTAAACAAATAGAGGACATAATAACTTATTTAGTTAACCAGAACTTATTGCTCCGGCGAGGCCCACCCCTCATGAGTGCAAACTGTTATCCGACATCGATGACCAGGAGAGTCTCCGGTTTTATATCCCGGTGATCCAATTTTATAGATATAATCCTTCCATGCTAGGGAAAGACCCGGCTGCGGTTATACGGGGGGCCCTGGCACAAACTCTAGTGTATTATTATCCATTTGCTGGTAGGTTAAGGGAAGGACCTAACCGCAAGCTTAGTGTGGATTGTACTGGCGAAGGTGCCTTGTATATCGAAGCCGATGCGGATGTTGCACTCCAGGATTTCGGGGATATACTTCAACCACCATTTCCTTGCATTGACAAGCTCCTTTATGATGTTCCTAACCCTAAAAGGATGCTGAATGACCCCTTGTTGTTCATTCAGGTATTTCTTATGAGCTTGGAGATACGCTGACTTTCTCAGTTCTGAGTTGATTCATTGAGTAAAAATTTCTTTTTCTTTATTTAATAATTAGCTACATGCAATGATTTTATATACAGTTAACAGTATATATATATTTTTTATTAAATTTGAATTTGTTTTTTTATATTAAACTATGTGATAAATGAGAATTTTTGAATGAGATGTTGTTTAAATTGAATAACAGGTAACAAGGTTGAGATGCGGTGGTTTCATATTAGGAATCAGTGTAAACCACGTGATGAGCGACGTTAGTGGAATGATGCAATTGATTTTAGGCGTAGCGGAGATAGGGCTTGGAGCAGTCGCCCCTTCAATCCAACCCGTATGGGAGAGGCAGCTTTTAAATGCTCGCGATCCGCCACGAATCTCATTTTTGCACCGCGAGTACGACCAAGTCGAAGAGAGCACGATCACAACTACCCCATCGGAAAACATGGTCCACCGCTCCTTTTCCATTGGCCCCAACCAAGTTTCAACTCTTCGCAAACTTCTACCCAACACCCTTGGCCAATGTTCGAGGTTTGGAGTCTTAGCAGCTTGCTTATGGCGCTGTCGAACCATTGCCCTAAAACCCCACCCTGACGAAGAGGTCCGCTTGCTATGCATGGTTAATGCACGCTCAAAGTTGAGCCCTCCATTACCATTAGGATATTACGGTAACGCCGTGGTGTTCCCAGCTGCCATAACAACAGATAGAAAACTTAGCCAAAACCCATTAGGGTATGCAGTAAAACTGGTGAAACAAGCCAAGGAGAGGGTGAGCGGAGAGTATGTGAAATCGGTGGCGGATTTGATGGTGTTGAAGGGTCGACTCCATTACCCTATGGCCAGGTCATGCGTGGTAACAGACGTAACACGCGCAGGATTTGAAGAAGTGGATTTTGGGTGGGGTAAGGCAGTGTATGGAGGGCTTGCAAAAGCTGGATTGGGTGCTAAATTACCTGCTGCCTCCCCATGCGTTAATTTAGTGGCAATCAAGGGTGGAATTGCTATCTCAATTTGTTTGCCAGCCACAGCCATGGATATATTTGCCAAGGAATTGGAGTTCCACAGTAAATCCCTCTTTATTTCATCCGGTTTGTAAAATAATCACTTTCATTGCTTAACCCTCTGTAATCTCCTCCCAACCACAATACTCTACAATAATTAGTTTAACATATACTACAAATTTACTATTGGTTTAACAACCAGTTTAGTAAGTAACAGGTTAAAGTTGATGTGAGCAAAAGAGTATTGTTTGAACCGGATCGAAGTCGATTGAGAGGCTGGTCTAAAAAGTGACTTTAAATAAATTAGAACAAGATCCGGTACAAACTGATTGAATCCGGATTTTTGAATCTAATTATGATACCAATAATAATAAATTTCTACATTATAAATCATTTTAGGACTATTTACAAGCTATCTAAATATTTAATCTAATATTTTTTAGTATGATTAAAAAATATATGATAACAATTCATATGATGTATTAGTAAAATGAAAAATGTAAGTAGCAACAACACTTTCATTCGTAGATATTAGATTCAAATAGCTCAACTATTCTTATAAAAAATTGTGATAAATATTATATGAGATAATTGTATATAATTAACATTATATGCATAATGTATTAAATTAAATTGAAAATTTGAAAATTTTAATAATTTGTGTTGTGCTATGTAACACACAACTGACACTTTTTTTTTTTTTAATAAACATACAATTGTCTTTAGTTATTTTATTTCAATTTAATTGATTATTCAAACACCTTTTGAATAATTAATATAAATTATTTGTAAAATGAATTATATATAAATTATTTTACAAATTAAATTTAATAATAAATAAGATTTAAACAATTTAATATAATATAAATGATATGGGTAAACTCCATTGCAAGTCACCCAATTATGCTTAAAAGTCTGTTTTTGATTATTCAACTTTTAAAA
The DNA here is from genome assembly GCA_025503065.1 of Gossypium bickii. Taxonomy (NCBI): domain Eukaryota; kingdom Viridiplantae; phylum Streptophyta; class Magnoliopsida; order Malvales; family Malvaceae; genus Gossypium; species Gossypium bickii. The sequence goes on from CP106711.1 coordinate 92,126,485, forward strand.
GTTTTAAAATGGTCACTCAATTAATCATGTTTGTTCTTTTTAATCCATTTCCGTTATGTAATTATTGGACGGAAGGGTGAGGTTGCAGTCCAAAACTTGATATAATAACAAATTTAGCTTCAATTTTTACATATTGTGTCAATTCAGTCATGATTTTAAATAAATTAACCATCAACATTACAAATTATCTCAAATTGATTCTAATTCTTAAAAAAATAATAAAAAGAATACACAAATATTTTAAAAAAACTATATTTAATTTAACAAATATATAAAAACTACATTGTCTTTTATTTAAAATAATAAATTAATCTTAAAAAAGATACACATACCAAATAAAAATTACACAAATTTTATACTAAAATCATTAAAAAAAGTATTTTTAAAATCTCCTTAGCCCCCTCTTGAGTCTCAAAGACTCTCTACCACCATCAACATCTCTTTCACATTTCAACCTCTCCATGGATCTTCAGTTTTTCTTTTTTCATTAATTCCAATTAAAAGAAAATCAAAATTTGGGGTCATAAGAGAAAACTCTAAATTTTCCTTATTCATTTGTCCGATTCTGTTGTTATTAAAAATTCAATTAGGTCCTCAAACATATCTTCACTTCTCTATCAAACTCGAAAGTCAAACCCACTTAAAAACATTAGTAAATATTGTTCCATAAAACCCAATTGGCAATTTAGTCCTACCCATTTTATTTTTAAAATTTTTAAAATATTTATATTTATATTATTTTAATATTTAATAATTTAAAACATTTTTTATTTATTGAAATTTTTTATATAGTCATCTTAACATTATTTTAATATTTACATTGTGTAGGTTTATTTTTTTTAATATGTTTATAAAAACAAAATAATATAAATTATTATAAACTTAAAAATGGATAAGGTCGGATCGGGCTCAAGCCTTGAATGTTCAAGCCCAAGCTCGACTCATATTTTAAACGGGCCTAATTTTTTTGCCCAATCCCATTTTTTGGGCTTAATATTTTTACCAAACCCTTCTAAATTTCAGGCAAACTTTTAGGCCTAGGCGAGTAGTCCGACCCATGAATAGGTCAATTGGTGACCTTCAAAGTAGTTTACTCAATTGATATTTAAATAATTTAATATAATAATACATAAATATATTTAAATAATTTAATTTTTATATATTTAATATAAATAAAGATATTTTAATAATTTTTAATTACAAAAAATAAAAATAAAAATATTTAAATCTCAACTTTTACATTGGGTGAAAAATCATTTTTTAATCGTCAAATATGTGGTAAACCATTTTAAACACTTTTCACATGAAAATGCTTTTTTACTGAAACGAAGAACGCACATAAAAAAAATGAAATAATGAAAAAAAGAAAAGACGAATGATGAAAGCCATCTTCATCATAACCTACAAAAGCCAAAAACACTCCAAACATATCGAAAATAAAAAAGAATAGAAAAAAGCTAAAAGGTTTAACCATTGACGCGTGAATTTGGAAAGGAAATAAAATAATTTTTATTTAATCCAAATGAAATCAAGTGTCAAGTGTGTCATCCAACCTACATTAAAGCCCTATTTATATACATAACACTTAGGGTTAGTTTGGTAATATTTTTAAAAAGTACTTTCGAAAAGTGCTTTTTAAAAATTTACTTTAAAATTTAAATGTTTAGCATTGCTATCAAAAAGTACTTTTGAGAAATAAAATGTCCATTTTAGACATGTTATTATCAAATAATAAATATGCATTTAAATAAAATTTAAATTAGTTAATATTATTATATTTTAGTAAAATATAAAAAAATTACTATAATTTGTTAGTATTTTAATATATGAAATATAAAATTTAAATATTTTTAAGTAATAAATATTAATTACTTATAAAATTTAATTAGAATATATAAACTACATTTTAAATATTTAAATATAACCATTAAATATTTGTAATTAGTATTTTAAAAAATATTTTTTATTTTTAATTAATGATTTTAACACATTTGTAATTAAGCACCAAGAAAAAAAAAGGGAAAGTACTATGTTATTGGAGGGGTGAAAAACTAATTAAGCACTAAAAGTGCTTTTGGGAGAGGAAAAGCTAAAAATTTTAGCTTTTCCTTTTTAAAGTCTTTTCAAAAGACTTACGAAAAGCCTAAAAATTAAGTAAAAACACATTTCTGCACAACTTTTCTTCCAAAAGTGCTTTTGAAGCCAGAAGTGCTTTTGAAATGCATAGAAGAACTGGCCCTTACTAAAGTTGGCTTAACCACCCAATACTTAATTAAAAATTTTAATAAAAAGATAAAATCAGATTTTTTCTAATTTTGGCTTTTACAAAGTTAAAAGAAATCTGATGAGTCCTTGGCTATTTCTACGTTTTTTATTTGGCCCCACTTTGTTGACTATGCTGTAAATTGGTCTTTTTTTTGCTCCTTTTTAATTCATAGCATCCCAATTGCATCTCTGACAAGATTAAAATATAAAATCATTAATTTAGCAGTGACCAATTCAAAAATTAACCGGATTAAACACAAAAAATCATGCAAATTAAACATGTTATCATGGCATCGTGGCAAAATGGATTTTAAAATATTATGCACCTTTATCTCATTGTAGTTTCTGTTGCACTTTACTCTCCCAATCAGCCGACAATTGATATTGCTGAAGTGTTTTTGTGGTTAATGATTGTTGGTACCATTTTGTGCGCTTCTTATTGGTCTGCTTGGACTACTAGAGAAGTTGCTATTGAGCAAGACAAGCTGCTAAAGGCAACGTCGGCTAGGGTTCATTGAAGGAAGAAGAAAAAATAAAAGAAAGGAAGCCAACCGCTGGCAATGATGGAGGCAGCAACTTGAGTTGAGGAGGAAGAAGAAATTGGGGATGAAGATTTGAGATTTTTTTTTTATATTTGGTTTTTGGCTAAAATCATTGAAAACGACAAAAGAAAAATAGAAAGTGCAGAGAGAGAAAAAAAAAGTCAAAAGAAAATTTTATTTATTATTATTTTTAAAATTTTAATTTTTTAAAATTTGTTTAAATGACGATGCCATTATGACATTATCATTGTCATGTGTATTCATTTTAGAGTGCCACATGTCCTAAGCTTAACGGCGTTATCGATTTAGTTGACAGAAAAAAAAAATTTGAGTACTAATCTGAGATAAAAAAAACTATAAGTATCAATCTAGGGGAAGTGGATAAGTTTGGGAATCAATTTTATATTTAACCCTTTTATTAACTTAAATTCATCGAAATTGTTATTTTTCAAGCTCAAAAGATCAATAAATTTGCAACGAGCTTTTGGATGGGATCCAAGCATCTTTGGGTTGAGATTCCTTTATACTGTTTGGAGAGTTATCTTTTAGCTTCTAAAAATACTTTGAATTATCCAATTTTGAGTATGAGAGCTTAAGTTTTTAGTGAAAACTACGCAAACAAAATTTCTGAATGGAATTATTACGAGGAATTATGAATTTCAACTTTAATTTGAGTTTAATTTTATATTACAATTAATTTTAAGACTTAATTTTGATTGTATATAAGGCCAATATTTTATTTATTAGGTTTTATATTATTATTATTTATTTATTACGGATTTTAAAATAATTTAAAGTATTTTAGGTTGTTTAACTTTGAATTGGATTTTACCTGTAATAAAATGGAATATTGGGTGAATATTCATTTTCAGTGAATTGATTTCTTATTTAGAAGACTTAAGTTGCGGTGCAATTCAGCACTCTCACATGGTGTTGCTTATAATTTCTACTGGAGCCAAAGCTGTCAGTGTAGGAAAAGCTGAAGTGAGTTTTTTTATTACCTTCCTTCTTCTTCTGTTTCTTTTTTGAATTTTATAGAAAGTAAAGGTATTATTAGATAATATAAATGTAAAATATAATAACTATTCGAAGTGAATACAAATAAATTTCGTTATTATATAAAATTATATAAATTTTATTTTTATAAAATAATTTAATAATATATACAATTTTATTATCATAAATAAAATATAAATTATTATTTAATATAAAATAATTTTAAATAATTATTTATTATATTATAAACTCAAACTATTGTCCTTAATAATAATTTATTATAATAAATAATTTAAAATGATTATAAAATAATTAAATAAAATATTTATAAAATATTATGATACATATTATTATCTTATTAAATAAAATTATAATTTCACATATTTTTAATAATTTCATAAAAATAAAATAATTTACAAATTCTATTGTATATCATTTCACCTTAATGTCCTTAATAGTCATTTTATATTCTTACCTTATTGTTACAGCTATGATTGAATCCAAACACCTAACCTATCACTGATTTTAATCTCACTGCTTAGTATATAATCTCAACGCTATGATAATTAATCTCACTTCCACCGCCATTTTTAATTTTATCGGAGTCAATTCACTACCCATTTAAAAAGAGCCTAAGGAGAGTTGAAATTTTCTTTTTGTGAGTTTCCTCTCTTGTTTTTTTTAACAGTTATTTTTTCTTGGTTTTTCTTCTTGAAGCTGTGACAAGCTCTTTATACTTCCATTTGCTAAGGTTGAACCTTAGAAGATGATTAGAGTCGTTTATGGTGTTTGTTTACGTCCTTCTTCAAAGGGTTCCATAGGATATATTTTTATTTCTTTTCTTTTCTTTTTAATTTGATTTTTCTAGTTCTAAAGTATTTTTGTTGTCCGTTCTGTTAGAATAGGAAATCATCAATAACAACTTGGATTATTTGCGTTGCTCTCAATATTGTATCTTTTGATGACATATTTCTTTATTCTCAAAATCAATTTCTTTTCTTACTCTTTGCATTATTTCTCTTGTTCTCGCACGGTTTCTAATTTGTTTACTTCTTCTTTTCTAAATTTTGGTTCGGTTCTTCTCATGCTCAATAACTTGAATATGATCTTGGTCTGCTATTCTGTATAAAAAAATTTACGATTTTTTTAAAATATAGAAAATTATTAAAAATCTTAAAAAAATAATAATAAAAATTTAAAAAAATATATTATAAGAAGCATAACAATTATAAAATAAATTTAAATTATATGAAAAAAAAAAAAAAAAACTAACTTTTTTTTTGTACATTGACCATTGTTAACACCACAACATCTATTAAAATTGATAAAATATATATTTGACCCTTGAAGTTATTTGTTGTGCTTGTCCATTGCCGACCTCCCTAAAGTTTACCCCTCCTTTCTTCATCTTTGATAATAGGGAGTGTTTTGAGATGGGAACTAAGATGGAGAAATGAGTTGAGAAAGCAAGTGACGATCGAAATGGTATATAAAATTGTTAACATGTTTTGTATTTTTTTATATATTTTTTAATTTTATATAAATTGTATCCTTTTTATTTTTATATTATTTTTGTATAATTTATCATATATTATTTTTGTAATTTCTATTTTTTATATTTTTTTCACGTTTAAAATTTTTATAATATCTTTAATAAATTTTCCATATGTTAAACATGTTTCATAATTTTTAAATTTTTTTATTTTTTCATAATTTATATAAATTAAAAAAAATTGTTGATTGAATTTTAGCTCGATTGGCATAGGCATTATTGCCAACACAAGAGGATGTGTGTTTAAGTGCGTTGAAATGCATTGTTCTCCTATTTATGGGTTGGGTTGGGGAGAGGCTATGTGTAATTTTAGGTATTGTATAAAAAAAGAACCAATATGATTAAAACCTAATTTTTGTACTTTAATAGTTTTATAATTTTTTAATGATTTTAAATATGAAATACCTATTTTCGCCACATAGCACAATTTTGGTTTGCCACGTGGTGAAAATACCTGGAAAAAAAGATTGTATAACCTGTAATGGTTGATTGTTAACTTTAACGAAATTGATTGAAATTTTAACGTTTAAGACCTCATTTGAGTGCAAATATATATAAGAGTTTAATTGATTTTTTTAAAAAGGAAAATGTTCTGGAACTTTTAAGACTTTAAAAAAAAAAAAACCCAAACCTATCTTGGCCTACTTCGGGTACTAGATGTTTGGGGATCATCTTGAAAATATCAACAATAAAAAAAAGGCCCCTAAGGAGGGAAGGCGATGGCTAGACTCTAGTGACAATTGGATAATCATTCGGTATATCAGAGTTGGTTTAAGGTTCAGGTTAAGTGAGATTTGAAGTTGTTTTAAGGAGATCGATCCAAATCAATAATAAAAAAATGGTCCTTGTGTTTAGAGAAGATCAGTAGAGATGGCGTGGCATTAGGGATGTCTAGAGTATGAAAAGGGGAGGAGAGAAAAAGAAATGAGAAGAAAAAAAATAAAAAAAAAGGAAAAAGGAAAAAGAATAAAGTTATAAAATAAAAGAAAACGAATTAAATTCACTCAAGTTATAATGACTAATTGTATAAATTGACCTAAATTGATAATGAGGGTGATAAAATCATTTGAAATAATGACATTAAGGTGTCATGTCAACTTGTTATTATACTTTTAACAGGAGTTAATGATTGATTGACCATAATATAATAAATCGATAGTGTTAGTGACTATATAGTAATTTTTCAAAGTTTAATGATCAAAATGTAAAATTGATCAAACATAAGTGATTTAGTGATTGTGTAATAATGTTTTGAAGTTCAATAAACAAAACATAAAAAGTGAATTTACTCAAATATAAGTGATCGATTTTATATTTTACCATTTTAACCTAAGAGGAATAAAAGGTTAATATAATTTTTAGTCCGTAAACTTGACAATTAGTTTTACTTTAGTACTTGAAATTAATAATTAGATCTAGTTTGGTTCTTAAACTTGAATACAATTTCAGAATGCTATCCTCATCAAACTTTTCTATTTATCAAGTTCAAAAATCAAAATAAACTTCCATTGGAGCTGTGTTTAGATCAAACACTAATCCCACCACTATCATTTAATCTCACAAAGGTGCTTAATTGCAAAATTTAGGTAAGGAAGTAAATAATAAAAGAATGAGCTAAATTACAAAAGTTCAGGACTAACCCAGAATAACATCCGCTCCGTCGTTATATGATTTGGTCATTGGAGAGGCCATGAACTCCAAATTACTAAACCAGTCAACAATGGTGGAAAAGACAACATGGTTGCTTAGAAAACAGGGTTTGGAATTTTGGGTCACTACAGATTTTCCATAAAGGCTACTTATGTTAATGATCCATTGATTCCCTACTCATTGAATGGAGAAAAAAAGGTAGTGTCTTTATTTTCCTCTTGGATTTAGTATAAATTTGACTTTTTCCCCTCGAGGCTAATTAGCTGTTTCTTTTTAGCTCAAGGATATTGAATACATTGTTCCTTGACTGTTGCATAAAATTCAGTTTTTTAAAGCCAGTATTTTGAATATTTGTGTGAGGTTCTCAATTTGATTTGCAGGGAAGTTGATTGATTAATAGTTAATGAAATGCAATCTTTGTAGCTGCTTGAACTATAAACAGAGGCTTTCTAAACTAGTTTAATGGTATTCTTGCCTTTCTATCAAAATAATTCAAAACAAAAGGTGGAGTCTGACTATGTATAGCCACTTACTGTTCTTAGTCAAAGCTACCCATTGTATGTACCCTTTTATTTTAAAAAAGATACCAATACAAGCTTCAGTTAATCCTTCATCCATATTACCAAGAATAGGACTTAAAGAAAAACAAAAAATACTTTCAACTTCACCAAATGAGAAAATGTTGTTTTTCCATCAATTTAAACCTGAGGTATCAAAGGAAGAAGTCTATGCATGTTGAAGTTAAAGAAAATATTCCCTACTTGTTTCAGTGCAGTATATTTTGTTCTCAAGTGACATAACTATTTGACAAATGATGCACTTTCAATTCCAAGGAGAGTAATTAACATGTTTGTAAGAGGTGGATGAGAGTCATTGTTCACCCCTTATAAGCAGACACTGGTGCAGGCGTGGAATGAGTCTTTAGAATAATCAACTATTAATTGGTTTCATATCTTGGAACATCTATAAGATGATCATTTTCAGGAGAAAGCCTTATTCCTTTGCTCCTGGCAAGAAATATCCATGTTTGACCTTCACAACAACTACTTAGTTTCGATAAGCCTTTCTGTTGGACCGACTTGTCAGAATGAAAGCAAATTGTAGCATACCTAAAAGTGGTTGTATAAGAATGTGAGGACTTCTGTTTCAAAAGTAAAAAAAAAATTCTACAAAAGATGATGCTTGAGTGTTGCTTAGATGATCTTATCAAGTGTTAACCAGTGCTAAATGTTAGTTCAAATAAAAATAGGTGTTTTCCAGTTGAATGGTATTTATTATTCACTGGTTTAATTGGTTGATTGACCAAAATTACTTTAATGATTGTGTCTTCTCCATTTATTCTCTTATCAATAAGTTCTTTAAAATTCTTTCTTATATGATCAAAACAAAAGAAATGTGTGGATATGGGGTATAGCATTGGGCATGGCTGTTGTAGCGAAGCACTGAATTTTGTGTCAAAATTGAGGGTTGAAGGAAAGTCAAGCTGACTGTTTTGATAGGTTCTTTGGGGTTCTAAGAAGTCTACAATACAATGCTATAGACCTGCAGGGCATCTAACTTTGTTGCTGAAAACTTGTAAATCATTAAACAAAGCCACTGATATGTTAGAATGCCATAAAATTGCTCTGATAAGTCCTAAGGAGGTGCAATGACTGAAGTTCATCTGATGGGAAAATGTTAAAAATTGTAATGGAAACTATATCCAATATAAATTCTTGCAAGAACATGCTATCACTGGACTAATAGAGCATGGTAGCTTTCCATTATTATGCACTCTCTAACAACCAATGTTCAATTCCAGGATGCTCCTTGTTTATTATGTGTTCTAAGGTTAACTTCCTCGCCTGTTCCATTTTGACATTATCATCTTTTACTGCTCTTATATATACTTTTATAGCTTATATTTGCAATTTTCAAAAAATAGGAAAAATTCATACATTTTGAGTTGTCATTTTAGCAGCTTACTGGGTATTCACAATAAGTTGGGAATATGATGAAAGGAATTGAGACTGAAGGTGAAGCATAAATGTTACACTGATAGCCAAACTTGACTTTCATGCCCTTAGATGATATATTTGCATTGTCAAAACATAAGCAATTACAGGATTTCATGGAATTCTAATTTATAAAGATGATTTGTTGGGTCTTTCCTTAATAAAGTAGTTCTATAAAGATTGATTTGTTGGACTCCATGTATCTTATTTGTTAGGTCTTTCCTTAATAAACTAGTACTATAAAGATTGATTTGTTGGACTCTGTGTCTCTGAATAGCATATCACTGAGAATTATGATGTAGCACTATTATGGCAACTTCATTAATACCTTCAACACCTACTTACCAGTTACTTAAAAGCTGAAATTGCTCAGTTCAACACTCAGCAGTTGCACACATGCTTAAATGACCTCTTTTTTCTTGAGTTTCAAATCATGATCAATGAGACTTTCTTGTCCAAAGTGCAATTTACATGATTTTGGCACATAAAATGTGCTTGGCTGCATCAGTTTGCAGAGCTTCCGGACCTTCCTTATTGCAGCATCGAGCATTCAAGGGACAACCGAGGCAGGCATGGCATACAAAGCCATATGTGAGGAGGTAGAAAGCACAGATGAAGCAGCAGCAAGACAGAAATGATAAAAAAGCATTGGCAACATTTTCAAACTGACAAATCCAAACTCCTTTAAATAATTCTCCATAGTTTCCTTCACTTATGAAGGGTCTTCAATTAGTTTTGGCTAGTAGCAGTTGTACCCTTCCTATCCATAGTATTCCATTACCATTAAGAGTCAAATCTTTAGGTGGAATTTATAACTGCATACACTAAAAATGGGGAAAGCCAATTAAATCACTTGCCGTGGAATTTATTGCAAGGGGCACAACCATTGGGTGTTCATATGATTCTTTCTTTTTGTCATTTAGTCTGCCATTTATTTCAGTTTGGGTTTTATATGACTGAATGGTTGCCAAGGTGTGGATTCTGATTGCTCACATTGTTTGTGGTAAACGTGAATTTGGCAGGACTTGTGAGGTCAGACACACCCGCATGCAGAAATACAAGCAATGATTTGATGATGGATGGAATTTGTTTGGTGGGAGAGGAAATTTGAGTGGAAAGTTAAGCATGTAATGTTAATGGGACTTACTTGTTTTGTTTGGTTAGGAGGATTTGTTGGAAGCAAAAGAAATATATACATGGAAGAGCTTTCATGCTTTCAACCCAAAATACCTTTTTTTTTGTTTTCATTAATTAAAGTGGATTTTTCTTTTTTATTAGCTTTTTCTTGCAATTGAATATGAGTATTAAGAAATTTGATGTTGTTTAAGTTTATGGTCAAATCTTATGATGGAAACAAATAGTATGAGAAAGAGTTTTACCTTCACTTATATAGAATTTGATCCGACTCAACTTTAAATTTAGTCAAAATTTAATAAGAATATTAAATATTGAAGGAGTAAATAAAAAGGGAATTTTTATGCTTTGAAGACAAATTACCTGTTTTATATATATTTGGAGAGATTAACTAAAGTAAGTTTCCTTATTCTCATCCTTCCTTTTTAATAAAAGCAAAAATAGTCGTAATCCCAGATAAAGTTTCATTTTTTTTTAAATAGAGAGGTAATTTGACGATAAAAGATTACAGATATTTAATTTTGAATAAAAAATTATTACATACCATGGTTTGAAATTATTATACAATAAAATTTGAAAAAATTTAAATATTTTAAGATATTATTAAAAAAATCATAAATTCCTAAAGAATTAAACTTGCCTTAATTTTAACTATTACTAAAAGTGCGTCAATTCATTCCAGCTTTCTTTAGCCATAAATTAAAAATAAGAATTGAAATATATAAATAAAATAAAAAAGAAAGAGAAGGGTAAAGAATGTCCTGCGTCCATGAGGCAAGTGACAATTTATTATATTATAAAAATATTGAGGATGAATTAGATTTAATAATAAAAAAAGGGGGTGAAAGTCACAAATTGCCCCCACCAATAAAGTGAATCCTAGAAAAACAAATCAATGGCTTTTACAAAAACGTAAGTTTTGCAGTGCTTTCTTCACTTCCTAAGATTTACTTTCACCCCCTATTTGTGTGTGTTTTTTCTACATTGATAGTGCTATTTTTCTACTACCTTTATTTATCTTCTTCATTCACTATATTTTCAAATTAGCTTTGCTTTAAGACTAATTGTTATTATTCTTATCTGAATCATTTCACTTTCAAATAAAAAATATAAATTAGAACTACTTATACTCCCTTCCAAATTCATAAATCGGAAGATAATGCATTATAACAATATAGAGAGAAATATAAGTGGGAAAGGATGAGCCTAGATAAAGTAACAAATATATATATATATATATAAATGTGATTCCCAAACAGACTTATTTATTATTATTATTCATTCCCCCCATTTCTCCCTTATTTTAATTCAACTCTCCCTTTCTCCATAAGCATCCGTTACACTGCAACTCTTTTCATTGACATTTTTCTCACATATCCTCCCCTTCCTCCTTACTTTTGCTTTTCATACAACTAATATAATACATATAGTTAAATTTGATCCTACAATCACTCCTTTGACTTGTCTCGTCTCTCAAGAAGACTGTACAAAATCCAAAACCATCTTTTGTTTTTATGTCAATGGGTAGCAGCAGACAGATTAGTAGTGTAACCCTCTTTCACCTCTCACTCCTTCTTATTGTTATTATTATCCTCCCTGTCAGCAATGGAGCCATTTACAGAATCCATGATCTAAGCCTCACCAACAAACATAAGGTGACGATGATGGACATGAAACACTTCCCCATCAATCTTCTCACCAAAGGTGTTCCCATTCCTCCCTCTGCTCCATCAAAGAGACACAATGTCCAGCCTGATGATGCCTTCCTTGGTTCAACACCAGCCAAAGATGGCCAAAGAGACTAAGCCTATGTGCCTTCTAACCCTTTTTTTATGGGTCACAATTAACAATGGTGCTCACTGTTTTACCAGTTGTTTTTCAGTTTGCTTGAGTGGTATGTTATTTTCATGTTCTTGGGAACAAGAAATCATGATCCCAGAGTTTCTTGTCCTTTTTCCCTTTTTTTTTAACTCTTTTTTTTTTGTGATGAGCTTGAAATTTTGATATTTGTTAAAAGAAAGTTTGAAGGATTTTTGTTTATTATTATTTAATTTAGATTATGGAGAAAAGGGGATGGTGCATTAATTTACAAGTCCATTATTTCAACGCTAATAGATAACTGCTGCAATGGCTTGTGTCTGTAGATTTATGATGATAACGATGATAGATTACCAAACAAAACGTAGCTACTCAACCTAAATCAGCTACTTAGATTTTCATTTCCATTTATCCTATTTTGTTTTGGGAAATTTATACATCATATGAAATTTGATGGATAAACTTTTATTTGGTGTAAATATACACATGAAATTTATATTGTTTTAATTTTGATTCAATTGTACGTACATACATTTTCATATTAGATTAATGTATTTATTCGTGTATGTAATATTAAACAATGATGATTCGATAATGTTATTATTGATTTTTGAAAACTGAATCAAATTAAAATTTTATTTATAAAATCGTACAAAATCAAAGTTTATACATAATACATTACACATTTAATCAAAGTTCATATATAGTTTGGATATTCATCCCTTTTGTTTTTGTATAAGTTTGATAAACAACAGTTAAAGGACTATTTAAGTATCATTTTAAAAAAAGTATTGACATTTTCATTAGGGTAAATTACGTAGATGGTCAATCAACTATCAAAATTTTTCATTTTAAGCACCCAAGATAAAAAGTTTACAATTTAAGCACCCATGTTACATAGTTCGATCATTTTTGTCACTCTCGTTAAAATCATAAACTACAAGCTGATGTGACAGTTAAAAAAACTAGTATAATAACAAATTTAGCCCTCAATTTTTACATATTATATCGATTTAGTCATAATTTTAAAAAATTAACCCTCAAAATTTACAAATATTCTCAATTTGATCCAAATTCTAAAAAATTCAAAGAATATACAGAGCTACATGAATTTGCTATTACCGGTTTTTTTTTTTTAATTTTCATTTCAACTTGCCATTTGTAATTTTGACAGGAGTGACTAAAATGATCGAATTATATAATATAAGTGCTTAAATTGTAAACTTTTTTAAATTTTGAGTGCCTAAAATGAAGTTTTTTTAATAGTTAGATGACTACATGCATTGTTTCCTTTTCGTTATACCTAGTATTTATTAAAATTTTCTTTTCTACATTGAAGGTGGGGCAAATGTCTCATAGCTCGATTTTTGGACATGTCGTGTTAGTATCAAGCACTTTAATATTATATTAAATGAAGTTGTTGGCTTTAATAAAATATTTATTAATATGATAAGAATATTTTGATTTATCAAATAATATCTTTTGTTAAAAAAATTAACTCCTCATAACTAATATTGTTTTTAAAAATTATTTTATATATTCTTCTCTTTCACCCAAATACATAATCTAATTTCAAATAAAAGAACGAACTCCAATAATGAATTATTTAAGTAGAAAGTAAAGGGTATTGATTTATTTTGTTGCAAACTAAAACATCAATGATTTATTGGAAGCAATGTGAATATTTAAATATTTATTTTTCTGTTAAAAACATGATATGCATCAACTAAAATATAATATTGTGTGAAATTAAAATACCAATTCCTTTCAAGTTACTTGCATGATTAAACTACAAAAATTCATTTTAGATAATTTTTCTTTTAGATCTGAGATTGAAAGAAAGATTTTCATGTTGAATTTATTTATTAGTCGCAGCTTAATTAGTATGGACATTGTTATTAAGACAGAAAGACGTGGGTTTGAGTACGCTCTAAGTATTGTGTTAAAAAAACACAAATATGATGAGAACATATAATGAAATTATTAAAATGTGCTCTATATACAAGAGATGTGACAAATAACAATTTTCCTACTAATTAGATATAAGGTATTTAATGGATCATACGTGGAATCACTGCACAAGTGTGGCCTAGAATTTTAGCTGTGGAATTATTGAATCATTCTAAGAAAACCCAGGAACAGGTACAATGTAACTTTACAACAATTCTAAATCAAATATAAAACATTTACAGTATTATAACTAAAATAGCGGTCAAATTTTCTTTTTGGGGTTTTTTCTTTCATTGATATTATTTGCAGTTTTGAAATGTATACAAATTAGGGTTCATCAAATGTGTAGTTCTATATACAACTAAATCGAGAAGTAGCAATTTTGTTCACAAAAATGACCATCTGTACATAAATTAATGGAAAACAGATGCTGAAATAAATCCAGAGCATCTATTTCACAGATTGAACTTCCAAACAACCATTCATCTGAAACAAATTCAAAGCTTGGTACTTGAACCTGATTCATGTCATGTTAACTGATGGATGGCAGCATTGGATCCATCCCGAGTCCTGATCCTCCGAAAGCACCAGGTTCAGCATGCTTCACCCTACCGACGTAGCGGATGTGACGCAAGAGCCTGGCCAGGAAAGTGTTGTGGCAAATTGTTGAGCTATCGCACACGACCGCAACATGTTTACGAGCTCTTGTAATGGCTACATTCATTCGCCTACTGTCCCCCAAGAATCCAACGGCTCCTAGAGTGTTTGACCGTACCTAATTCAGCAATAACAAAAGCATTCTAGTTAGGATTTAGTCCTGCATTTCTGCCGATAGTAACTCGATGTCAAGCAATCCGTGATTGAAGCACCGATTTAGAACACCATAATATCAAAAGGGCACGTAATTAAACTTACATACTGTTTAAATCATTAATGGTTTTCAGTAACAAAGTATCAAATGAATAACTAGCAATGCTTTAACACAAAAGCAATGTTGAATTTGTAGATAAACTGAAAGATAACAATATTCTATAGGGTGTCTATAATGTGATCTTATGCAAGTAGGCCCTAACCACTATAACACGCATAACCTGCAACCTATGTTGCCTGGACTTAGATGTGAATGCTGGATATGAGAATGTGTCTGGCACAGGAATGCTCACATTTTCTAACTTTCTTTTTTTCTTTCAAGTAGTTGAAGGATCGCACCCTCATATTTATGACCAATATGTGTTGAACACAAATGTCACACATGTATTTTAAGAAAAATGAAGTCCGATTAACATTGCTTGCAACATAGATGCTCAAGGAAACACAAAGATCCTCGTACGTTGGTGCCATAAATATGTCTAGAACCTAAAGAGAACTGAAAATTTTACTGGCAATCAGCAAATTCGAGTGGAATCACTAGAAATAAGCAAGACAAAGACTATAAGCATATAGCTTACAGCAGGGAAGACATGATGACATTATCAGATATTTTGAAAAATAGACATAGTAATTCATGCAACAATAAATAAATAATACCATTGATATAATTACAGCATCAGCTTCTCGGCCCTGAAAGCTATCAATTGTTGCAACCTCGATGCCATCTGCCTCTGGAAACTCGTCAAGCCTGTCTCTTAAGAGCTGTACCTGAGCAACATAAGGTGATTGGACAGCAATTGCTGTTGGGCTAACACCTGCATAAGAGATTAAAACAAAACTTAGTTTTTGACTTGGTTACGCGAGGAAAGATCATAACACTCAGGACCTATTGATCACTAGAAGGGAACATGGAAATGATTTGAAAAGAAAAACAAACAAAAAGGTGAAGTGGGTCATGGACTTATCTTGAGAGTACCAGCTGATAAGTTAGTATTATGCAGAAGTTAATAACAGACACCGCTTTAGAACTTGTACAAAGGGAATGTTGAGGATAGAAAACTTCTAGGAAGAAGCTCTAAAGAAGACAATCCAGCATGAAAGATACGAGATATAACAAGGTGGCACAATCTTATTACTTTTGTAAATTTGAGTCATCAAAAGATTACAATTCCTACATCATATACCTTCACTCTTATTCTCACAAGCCCTTCCTGTTCAAAGCCAAGAGTTTATTATCATAGGTTATACAGTTGATGGATGAACCAGCAGGAGCACATCTTGGGGGAATAAAATCTTAAAGATGATTGATAATGAATGCAAAAACATTTGAAGTCTATGTCTCCTGGCACAAAGTGAAAATTTAGGGCACGCAACAAAGGCAAAATTCTTAGTTTTTAACTGAGCTGGTAGATGCATTTCAACATAATACATGTAGGAGATATCAATGAATGCTGCTCAAAAATGCACCTAGCAAACAACATGAGACAAAGAACAATCTCCTCAGCTGAGTACAAGAAATCTATTTGAGAGCCTATACTGTTGTAGCAAACGTAACATATTCATCTATATAAAACAAAAATGAGATATAATGACAAACAACTAAAACCCAAAACGACTATAGGTTGCTATAAGCGTAAAGACAAAGCATTCTTCCTGACAAGAGTGGCAGGTTATAAACTCCCAATCGAGGTAAGGAAGAAAAATATTCACCCAGACACAATGCAAGATTGATCATGTTCATACATGTCGCTTAGCATTCTCAAATCCAATATAGTTCGACATTTTTAGTACCAAGTAGTAGTAAAACTTGAATAAAGAATGCATCAGTATATGCAATTCAACTAGTTCACCAAATACCCGCAAGATTATAAGAAAGCACCATTAAATAAGAACAAGGATATGAGCAACCACCTGCATAAATGAGATAAAGGACATGTTGGACAACAATATCCGCTTCCCCTTCATTGAAAAAAGATCCTGTGCCTGCCAGATCTAAGTGCTCTTCACAGCCAACTGACAAACTCCCATATGGCATCCTTGTATCAAGTAACAGCAAGGGGCATTGTGTTATCCATGTTGGCTGCAAAAATGTAACAATATCATCAAAACTTTGAACCTTTTTTTTTTCCTTCTTTTCCTTCTCTCATCACAGAAAAAGTAAATAAGGGAAACATAAACCAATGCCTAATGGCACTGGTAAAATTATACAGAAAGAGAGAGAAAGAGAGAAAGAATTAATATATTACTTTTTCTTGAATCCAATAAAAATAGTGTAAAAATAAAAAAAAACTTTCCTAATTCAGTAAATGATTCTTAACTGGTGCCTAGAAGCACTGGTTAAGTGGATCCAATTAGAAGAATTCAATAAATTTGAATCCTAATGCCTTTTGAAACAAAAGCTTTAGACAAGTATAATTATTATTTTTGATGTAGATATTATTATAACCGAATGTGTGCTTTATTTTTTTTTTCTTTGATATCGAAAAGGGAAAACTAGTAAATAGCAATCATACTAATGGAAAGCTAAAAGACCAGATACATGCATGGAACTGAAGGGCAAGAGAAAAAGAGAAGAGATACATTCAAATAAAAAAGAGGGTAAGAAAAAGAGAAGTTCAGATCATTAACTTAAAACAACAATTGAATAAAAGGTTCTGTTCTATTAACCTTTAATTAGTTTGAACAATTTTTTCCCTTTAGCATTTCCAGTAGCCATTACTTAATAAATAAGGAGGATTTATCAACTGAGTGTAGCAGATAACTTTAGTGAACCAAAGGGCTTGAATGTTATGGCATATGGGAAGAAACTCAAAAACAATAAGAGCTAACTCATATCTGACAATGAGATAGATCTATGCTCCATTTTATAGAATGTATCCACATGAATGGGTCTCGTACCTTGACAAATGGTGAATCAACAAGAAGATGAGACGCAACCAAGGGAGAGGATTTCAGTTCTCCATCGTACATCTCCTTTGAAGCCCAACTGGCTATTGCATCATTCATTCGGTACTGAGTTGCTAACATAGTAGCAAGAACCCCTTCATGCAAAGTTGCAGCTCTCTCTAGCAAGGATACTCCAAGGCCACCTTCTAAAGCTTTACGGGACAAAATTACTGGAGCAAGTTGGCATTGATCACCAGCAAGTATACAACGTTTGCCCTGCAATATTGGGATCCAACAAGAGGGTTCAATTGCCTGCCCAGCTTCATCTATAACAACCAGGTCAAAAGTATCCAATCTTCGAATAAGTGGATCAGCTGCTCCAGTGTTGGTAGAAAGCACCACCTGTGCATTTGATAGTACTTCCCTCACTGTTTCCTTTTCCTTTTTCTTTAATGCCTTACCAAGCTGCTTTAAAAGCTGGCGTATTCCAGCAGCTAAAGAATCATCCTTTAAACAATGTCGAAGATCTTTTCTTAGATCTGACTTCTTCCTTTCAAACTCTGCTCGGTAATCTGCAAGCTTAGAATTGACAATCTCAACCAAAGACTTGGATGCTACAGCTGAAGAAATACGTGCTGGATTTCCAACACGAACTATATTCAATCCTGTATTGGAAAGTTTCTCAACCAAGTTGTCAACAGCTGCATTAGTAGGTGCTGTTACTAGCACCCTTTCACCTTGTTGTGCAGCAAGTGCTATAACTTCCTTAAGCATGCCTGTCTTCCCAGTGCCAGGAGGCCCTTGGACAACCATCACAGGTCGCTTCTTGTTTAAGCCTAAAGCGATTGCTCTTTGCTGGGAATCATCAAATGTTCCATTTTGTAACAATCCATCCAACTCTGCTGGCCTCCAGTCAGCCAAATCATTCTCCTCCAGCCATTCCACATCTTCCTTGTCTCCAAACAGTGTGGCCACAACAGCAATTGAAGGGTTTTTCTTCTGCAAGCCATTCTTCTGAAGTAGCATCAAAGCTTCACAATTGCGCTAAAAAACACACATGAGAGGGCAGTTAGACATGGTAAGCAATATTCAAACAGAAAGCGAATATATTGAAGTAGGGTAAAGAAAAAGACTATAAGAAAGGGTTGATATATGTCTGGAATTGGTACTGATTGGCAATTAAAAAAAACTGTCCCAAAATTTAAGATGTCTTATCCATTAGCAAATTCCTTATGGCATGCTATAGACTGAATCATTCACTAGATGCAACCTCATACCAACCTGAACCTAATTGAAGTTAAAAAAAGGGTATAGACCAAGCCAAGAATAGCACCTTGAAACATCTAGCATCTTACCAGAAAAAGTTCAAAACAGTCTATAGAAATTTTCTTAGGTAATGTAGTAAAACCAACATATCAGTTCAGGTTTCAGTAAACAATTTGCAAGTCTTCGAGAAGAGGAGGAAGGGATTCTTCAAGATGTTGCTAAAGGCATTCATAAATAATTAGCAAAGTTTGCATTGTGCCCCATTTTTGCGTTGAAATGAGGAATCAACATCACATGTTGACCCATGTGTTAAGTCTAGACTCTAGACCAAAATATTACTAATTATATTCCGTTAAAGATTGCAGTTTTCTAGCTTTTGGTAATCCCTTGTACCTAAAAAAGGAAAGGTTTGCAAATGACTTTGCCACTATGATGGTTCCTTGAGGGATGCAATTATAAATAACCTAGGTTCCCTAGTCAAATGAGAAGGTATAGGTTCAACACAGTGGTCCTTATATAACAGACGCAAACTTTCTAGAAAAATTAAGTGCCACCAGAGAGTATTCCAGAAATTAAGACATTACAAAGGATTGATATCAGAACCCTAGGCAAACCAAGCTTAATAATGTCCATGGAACTCAAAAAAAGAAGGATAGTGAGAATACAAAAAGTACATAGCCCTGGCAATAGCACTTTGTGCAAATATTATGAAGGAACTTCTATTTCCTTGAGATTTGATAAAATTCTACATTTCATAATTATCATACAAAAACATCAATACATCATACAAATTGAAAGCTATAGCCAATAAGATAGGAATGAGCTAATCTTTGTCAAGAGGAATTTGGCAATACAACTAAGAGTTAACAAATATATCAGTGATTGTAATTTGCAAAACCACCATGTTCACCATCCAGGAAATGTAAGGGCAAAGAATGAGAAAAGAAAAGGCACTCATGAAATACCTCATATGTGAGTGCATCAGCCAGTCCATGAATACGATCAATACGCACACTCTTTCCAAAGAGCTTAGAGAAAGTTGGATCACCATGACGAGACTCCAGGGCAACACTGATGCTACAACCATCATCACCAAGGTTGTCAACAAATCCCTGGATGCAAGAAGTTGCACCTGCTCCCCTGCTGTCGGAAATTCTCACACAAACCATATCTCCAGGAGACAGGGTCGTAGGTGGCAATCGGTGGTTCCCTTCAACCCTAAATAATACCAAATGCATTCCACCTAATCCTGTACATAACGCAATTCTAAAGGCATTAGGAAACTAAACCACCATTTTTGTAACAAACTCCTAAATAGGCATTAGAAGGGTCTAATGGAGGCACAAACGTAGGGCTTATCATTGTCATATAAAAGAAACAACCATTTGTAACAAAGATAAATTATTAGGTAACCTGTTGATGTGCTAACAGCATTCAAATTGCAAATGGTGTCACAAAGTTCTTGCTGAGCCTGGCCATGGCTAACCAAGAATTCAATAGGCTTTGATGAATCTGAACCCTCATCAAGTGTAGGAACAGCATCCAACTCCTCCTGAGTGAACTCCAGTTCTGCATCCCTCTCTATCCGGAGCAACTCTGACATCTGCTTTGTAAATTCGTCAATCCTGCCTTGCATGGCCTTAGCCTTCTCCAAATCCATCCCCAAAACACCTTGAACAGACTTTGGAGGTGTAAACTTACGGGCAATAGCCCTATGCTGAGCTGCAAATCCATCATTCCCAGCTCAAACTCATTTTCTTACCAAACTACTGAATTAATTAATTAATTAGCAATATTCCAAGCAATATATTAAAACAAGTAAGTTGTGCTATATATTCAAACTACTAAATCAATTAATTGGCATATTCCAAGCACTATGTTCAAAGAAGTACTTTGTGCTATAATCAACCTACAGACTAGAAATAAAGTTGAACATGAAAATAGTTCCAGCAATAAAGAAAAAAACGAACCTGAATTAGCAAGCTCCTTAAGCAGCTTCCAAGACTCGGTCTCCTTCCAATCCTGAACCATAGAGTTTTGCTGCAACTCTTGAAGAACATTCCTCAATTCCCGCTGGAAATTATCAAACAAAGTCGGGTAATGTGTACAAGCCTTCAAACAAATTGCTTCAAGTCCAAGAGGTATGGGAATGGAATTGAGATAAGGCTGTGCCTGGATTACAAAGGTCAATCCAGGTCCCATCCTTTGTCTCAACTCCAAAAACTCCCCTTGCAACTCTGCTGACGCAAAATCTGAAGCCATTGCCTTCATACCTTCACTAATCCACCTAACGACCCTCTTCCCAAGATCTCTTCTGCCCAAAGGATCCCCATTTTGATACAAAGTTCTAACATTTAAAGCCTTAGTCTTTTGAACCTTCTGTTCCTTCTGTTTCTTAAACAACCCCAATTCTTCCACTAATATATTTGTCCTAGTGACACTATCGTTGGGCTTAGAAGTAGACTTATTCTCACTTTTGCTAATTTTTGGGTTGCTTCCAATATAGCTTTTGCTTCTAGGCTTCCTTTTTGTGGTAGTAGCAAACTTGCTGCTACCATGACTGCCACTGCTTTCTACACCACCATTGCAAACAAGCTGCTTGGACTGAAATTTTGTTGAAGGGAAAGAATATCTACGGCCAACAAATAAACAAATAGATTTCAACGAAGAAGGAGAAGAAGAGAATGGCAAAGAACTCAAAAAGCTACTCTTTCGAACAGTCAAAGCCAAAGCTTTTGTTGTAGTTGAAGGAATATTTCCACAAAACAAGCATGAAGCTTTCTCCATTTCACTTGTGAGAAATCTGTTTTACTTTCCAAGGAAAAAAACCCAAATCATAATGCAAAAAATCTAGTTTCCACTTCTTTTTCTTCTCTCTTAGTCTCTCCCAGGAATGATTCTCAATAGAATCTTCAAATATATATGCTCAGGAGATTTTTTTTTTTTTTTTTTTTTGGCTTTGTTTTCGAGTTAGAAAAAATGGGGTTTTGAATTTAAGCCTCAGAATGGATTTGAGGTGAATAATAAGAAGAAAATTGGACCTTTTTCTTTTTTAATATTAATTATATTTTCGTAACCTATGCTTTCATATGAACGTACTGCAAAAATACAGAGAGGCGCAGAAGAAAGATATTTTTTTTGGGGGGGGGGGGTCAAAATCAAAGGAAGAGATGGAAGAGAGAGTGTTGTGATTGGCTACGAGAGATTGTGTGGAGAGGGAGTGTGGGGTAAACGTGTTATATTGCTGTTCTATCTTTTTCTCTTTCATTGATTTTTGTTTTGATTCGCTGCCATTGCCGTTTGTGGTAATGAGATTGTGTGAGAAAACAGTTTCATGCGAAAGTAGACGTGTGCTTGTTTCGGCCATGGAAAACCCTTTTGTTGGTGGGAGAAGAAAAAACATTCATATGCCAAAATGGCCAATTGGGAATCTTAGGTTTCACAAAAATATCACTTTTTCGAATTCTAATCACTCGTTTAGGAAGGACGAACTACCAAATACGTTAGAGCTAAAGTGGTTTTATGGGTCGGCTGATATTCCATTTTTCTACATCAAAAACTTGGATTCTTTTTTATTTATTAATATTGCAAAAGTAAAACTTTTTAATTAAATATTATTACTTTTTAAAACCTTGAGTTACGTGGGCTTTGAATTCTTTACAAATTTTGTTGCCCCTCCATATGTATGAATGGGTACATGTCAAGGATCTAGGCACCTTTTTTATTTTATTTTATTTTAAATTTATTTTATTGCTTTAATTTTAATTAGGTTTATAAACTTTATTCAATATGTTTGGGGTGAGTAAAATTTGATTTAATTTGAAGAAATTGAAAAAAAATTGAATTTTGAATTAATTAAATCAAATTATTTGAGTTTCGAGTTCAAATCGAGTTGAATTTTACAATTCGAATAATAGATTGGTGTAAATAACCTTTTGCTCTCTGTTAAATTTGAAAATAAGCAAATTAGTCTCATTCTCAACAAAAAATGACAGAAAAATCAAAATAATTTTAAAATTTTTGAAATAATTTTAAAATTCAAAATATTTATAAAAAATTCAAAATTTATATATTTTAAAAAATTATAAAAATTTAAAAGAATACATAAAGAAAGTTTAAAAAAATTAAAAATTTTCTAGAATGATAATTTTGGGACCTAAATAAGTTAATTAATGATTCAACTTTATCATACTAAAGAACTTTTTTATTATTATTTTGCTTTGAATTTTTTTTCAAATATATATGATTTTAAATTTATGTGTTTTAACATGGATTAGTTATATTGTAACAATATTTTAATTTGACATATTTACTTTTTTAATTTAACTCGAACAATTTCACTCGACTCGATTCGAAAATTTTTAAATCGAGTTAGGATGATAAAATAAGACTCATTAGCTCGATTAACTCAAAATTTTTCACTCGATTCGACTGGACGCTCACCCCTAAATATGCTATGTCAAATGAGAAAATAATTTGACTTTTGTTGGTACATATTAGGTAAATAGCAACCTCACACTCATACACAAATCTAGACCACTTTCTACTAAGACTTTCCCCTTAAAAGTTTAGTTATACAATCAAGTGGCTTATGTGAGTTTTACTTACAAAAAATAAATGCATTCTAAACAGGTCTCTTACTGAACAAATGATAAATGCTACCTCACATCCAAACTACCTAAGATAGGAGTTTTAAGCTTCCTAAGATATAAATCAATTACAATCAAAGTTCCCTACAAATAGCCTTAGAAAAAGGCCTATAGTTATACTAATAAATACTTAGATGTTGTAATAGAGTAGCAGACCAGTTGTGTAAATTGGCTAAGGACAAAAGTTGTAATATGGATTTTAATGTGGATTATCCAATGGAGATCCATCAGTTAATTTTGAAAGATGCAATAAATTGATTGTGACCGTTTTAGGTCGTTTTTATCAAAAATAAAAAATAAAAATAAAAATATTTAGATAAGTATTGAAAACTTCAAGATATCCTTGAGTCACCGTGATTTGAACAGATTGGTTTAATAAAATTTCATCATTCACATTAATATTGTTTGTATTTATCCTCAATGGTTTTTGCACGCAAAGTAAAATGAATAAACAAATATCAGCTCACTAGTTACTTAACATTTAACTAAAATTAAGTTGCATTATATGATTGGATCATAATGCGAGAAGACAACTTATATAAGTAAGTAATCTAAATGATTCGTAGTCTAATCAAAATCAAGCAAATCGATTAAAAGACAATTATATTGTTTATTAAGTCCGGATGAGAGATACCTTGTCTTGGGCGTTGAAACGGATGACTCCCAGAAGATAAAGACATAGATGGGATTGACTAGACTAACAATACCTCGAGTACGACCCAAGTAGAATAAATTCTAAATTCATTTATGGATTTATTCATTTGAGATGGTCATAATGTGGCTTACCTCAATACTGAGTAAGTGACGGACTATGTGTTTGTGACTTATATACTTTGATGTGTTGAAAGTCTAAGTTCATTTGGTAATAGAGCTAAAAATTGGTACATTAGGTATACAACTTTTGCATGATGTAACTTCATTTACGATAATGGAACTCATATCCCAAAAAAGGGGTAAATGATATCCTCTCATCAACCTTACATGATAGATGAAAAAGTGACGTGGTCATGGGTCATCTGTCTAGGATGAATGATTTAATTACTATTTGTTAGTAATTGACTTTTTCATGAAAGAAGATATAATGGTTACCATAAGATAAAATATAATCATATTGGGTGAACGAATTTAACCTAAAAATATTAAAGATATCCTATAAAGGTAACACACATATGACAAGGCCATTGGATGAGCACCTAAAAAGTAGCTTTCATAATGACATATAATAGGGAGAGCTTAATCATGGTGCTATAGTGGAAAGACTCATTGACTAAATAATGTTGTAATTAGTATATATGAAGATTTAGAACTTAATTACAAATTATTTGAGACCTAATTACATATGTGCAATTAGTCATTCTGCTAGCTCGGTATAACCTTGATTGTAACATCTCAAATTCGAGATAATAAGTGGTATTGTTTTGGGGCATGGTATAGTGGAAAATAGAAAAGAAATTGAAGATAAGTGTTACCAATGAATTTTTTAAGAATTATTTTGATTTTAAAAGAGGAAATTTAAGAGAATTATTATGAATATGAGATCTTGGTATAAAGAGGACCAAATTGTAAAATTGGAAACGCCATGAATGATGGTGTAAATTGATCAAAATTAAGGAAAATAAAAGTTAACTATGATTGTAGAGCATAAAGATGTGTTAGATTGAGCATTAATTTGGTGAGATCCGTTTCGAGAATTAAATTGGAAAAGTTAAAAGGTATAGAGATCTATGGTGTGAATTACCCAATGATGAAGAAATGAGTTGAAAAGGCATTGATTAAGTATTATGTGATTAGAATAATATGAGTGCAAGCAAAAAGGTTTTTGGACTAAATTGAATAAAAATGAGAGTAAATCACAAATTTTCCATTTTATCGAAAAAGGTCCTAAATGCAAACTTATTCATGGATAATTCATAATTATGGTTGATAAATATAAATTATATAAAATTTTAAGTGTTATGTGTTTTGATTGGATTAAAGCGATGAGCAAAGGGGCTAAAGAGCAATTTTTCCACATAAGGGGCATTTTGGTCATTTAAGTGAAATTCATATCGAAAATATTATATGTTGAAGTGATAAAATATTGAGAATAAATTGGAGCCTTTGGATTGGATTTTTATATGATTTTTGAATGTGGATTGGATACTAAAATACGTTCCAACGGATCATCTATAGAGTTAAGCTCCCATTTTGTAGAAACCAATATTTCTATCTCGAACATAGCAGAACATTCTTCAGTTGTAATTGGAAATCTCATGGCCATGAACACATTAAAGGTCACTTGATAATCTTAAACTCGTATGGTGAGTTCACCTTTCTTCACATTGATCAATGTTTCACTAGTTGCCAAGAAAGGTCTCCCCAAAATGATTTGTACTTCTTTATCTGTCTCAAAATCCAATACAATAAAATCAACTGGAAATATAAATTTATCTATACATACCAAAATATCTTTGATCTTCCCTTCAGGATGTGATAATGACACGTCCTCCAATTGAAGTGTAATCGTCGTTGGTCTGACCTCACCAATACCCAATCGCCTAAACACAAAAATGGGTATCAAATTGATACTCGCTCCCAAATCATATAGAGTTATTCCATAATAAGAGTCTCCAATGTTGTATGGTATGGTGAAACTCCTCAGATCTTTCATTTTTGGTGGCAGTTTGTTTTACAAAAATGCGTTGCATTCCTTTGTTAAAACCACTGTATCAAATTCCCCTAACCTTTTCTTTTTGGAGAGAATGTCCTTCATGAATTTCACATAATTTGGCATCTGTTCAAGAGCTTCCACAAGTGGAATGTTGATATGTAACTATTTTAACACGTCCAAGAATTTCTTAAATTCAACCTCTTGCTTCTGGTTCTAAAATCGTTCAGGATATGGAGGCTGTGGGGTTTTAAATCTGTCTAGACCACTCTTTTGCAGTACAGCTGCAACTTTGGTCTTTGATGTTGAATTTCAGGACTGCTTTGTTGCAGTAATATTTTAGCAAAGGTCGCAAAAACAGACTTTTGTAATGCAAGAATTTCATCATTGGGTTGAGTTTTCTCCTTGTTTTAAATAACAGAGGGTTCATTTTTAGCTTCAAACTCCTTGGACTCCAACATCTTCCCACTCTTCAAGGTGACGAATTTGCAATGTTCTTTACATGCATTTCTTAAATTTTTTGTGTCGCTTGGTAAAGCACGTTGAGATCTACTTCTCAGCTCATTGGCTAGCTGCCCACTTCATTTTCCAAATTCTTCAATGTTGTTTTTTGGCCCTGGATCAGTGCATTATTCTTTACCATGTACGCCTTTAGCAAATTCTCAAGATTACTCGAAGGTTCAGATGGTGGAGGTTTCTGAGCTTGTTGAGAATATTCCAGATGATAATTTGGTCTTGTTGGCATATGAAAGTTACTCGGACCAGCCCCATGAAAAATTTAGATGATTTTACAATGAAAGATTGTAAAAGTTTGACTACGTACCACTCTGATTCTAATTCCCCATGTAATAGATTGACTTTGGATTTAACGGGCAATTCTCAAAAACATGGCCATCTCCATAATATACACAAGAGAAGATTCCGAGGCCGCCAGAGAAGTAAGTGCATCAAATCATGTACTTCTGCCACTATTCTTCCTGTGACTACTCGAGTAGTTAGCCACTGATAATTGTTGCTAGAAATCCTTTCAAGAATTTCATAAGCTTCATTGTATGACTTAGAAAGAAGGGCTCCATTGGTTGAAACATCTACCACTATTTTCATATGAACATTGAGACCATTGTAGAAAGTCTCCTACTGAATGCAATGTAGAATACCATGGTGAGGGCACTTTCACCATCATGCCTTGAACTACGCCCAAGCCTCATATAGAGATTCTTCATCAAGTTTTTGGAATGTGTTGATTTCATTTCGAAGTTTGGTATTCCTGCTAGGAGGAAAATATTTCATCAAGAATCGTTCAGTCAATTATTTCCAAGTAATTACCAAATCAGACAGTAATGAGTTTAACCATGCTTGTACTTTATCTCTCAAAGAGTATGGAGGTAATTTCAGTCTCAAGGCCAATTTGAATGAGTCAATCACCTACATGAATAAGCGTAGATGAATATACGGATCTTCAATAGGCATCCCATTAAATTGGCCCACCGTTTGAAGTATGTGGAACATGACCAACTTAAATTTGAATTGAGGTGCCTCAATTTTGGGTCTAACAATACCCAGATTAAGTTCATTGAAGAGAGGCACAACATATTGATGAATGGAACGGTCTTTGTTATCAGCAACAATGATCGGATTTTGAACATTACTAGCAGCTCCTTCTCTTCGACCTTGCGGTGCAATATTCATTTACGCAGATTGTCTCTGATTCACTCATTCCCTTCTTCTCCTTCTAAATGTACATCCGATTTTAGGATCAATAGGAAGTAAATCAATAATTTGGTTTACGTTCATAAACTAATAGCACCTGAAAAGTCATGAAAATTACTGAAGTAAAAACAAAAGAAAATTAAACCAAATTGCAAGATAATTAATTTAAAAAATAATGACTAAAATAGTCCTCGACAACGGCACGAAAAACTTTTTGCTAGATTTTCTATTGTTGTGCAAGTGTACACAATCATCAACAAGTAATAAAGTAATGAGTATTAGAGTTATCATCTCCACAAGGACTAGTTTAAAATAATAATTGTAAAATTAACTAGTAATGAATTTGGTAAGTAACAAAAATATAAGGGAATAGAATTAACTAAGTACTTAAATTAAATTTAACTAAGTACGTGAAACAAATTAAAGTAATAACGCAAAATGTATTTGCAATGAAAACAATGACATGAAAGGCAAGAACATTTGTTTCTCCCTAACATGTAATCATCGAAAGCAATGTTGTAAAATGTTGTGGTGATATGGTAGTTTACTAATATGAAATCCACTGTAGGTTTCTCTCGAAGTCACTAAGTTAAATCTTTTAGTCACCTTAACATATGTCTATGCCAAGTTAACCTCAAGATCACATTTTTAGGCATTATTCCTAAGGATTATGCAAGGTAATAATATATGTCTATACTGTTATAAATTTAATTACTGAAAGAATTAAACATAGACCTTTCGAGTTGTATGTCTATTAATTGCCATCTTCTCAAATGTAATAATTAACTCAAGTGCTTACTAATATTAGCTACGCTTTAGCAAGTGTTAAATGTGAAAACCACTTGAATGAATAACAACCATTTGCACAAAACATTATTAGCAAAGCATTGATAATTTTATGCTAAGGATCCAAAAATATTCTAGCATAACAATTTTAAGTCGTAATCATTAAAGTGAAAACCAAAAAACAAGTTGCAGCCATGATTTAAAAACAACAAAATAAATAAATAGATAAGAGAAAGAAAGGATAATTAGTCGAATGTTAGTGGTTCTCCGCAACTAGCTCCCGTTTGCTTCCTAAAAAACTCTGTGTCATTTTTAGCCTCAATGCTCTCACTCTTGTGTTTTGATTTTTCTTTTCTCAAATTATGTGTGTTTGTATTCTATTGTGTTCTATCCCCCTTTGATGCTAAAATTTACTCCCTATTTATATTGTTGAGCTCCTTTTATCTTTTCTATTTCTAGGCGTAGTGGTTCCTTAATTTACTTTATCACTATAGTGGTTCCGTATCTAGTAGTAAACTAAGTCCTTTGTGTACGCATTGGAGATCGACTAACCATGTCGCAACTCACATATTTGCGAACTAGCAAAATGCGAAATGGGAACTTTTATATGCGAGCTGTGAACTGTGAGCTCCATGTAGGCGAGTAATGCATGCGACCATAGGATTGTGGATTGTGTGCTGCGAGTTACATTATATACTAGCTGTATACGTGAGGTCCCACCAGAAAATGTTGCTAGCGATCTAAGAACGCGAACTATGTACTATGAGTTGTATGTTGTGAGTTCCCCGCCAACAAATGCTACTTACAAGCTGCAAGCAGAGAACTTGCGAACTGGGATAGAGCTGCGAACTAGTGAAGTGCGAACAGTCTCCAAGGGAGTTACGAACTGGTGCAATGCGAATAGTCTCCAAGGGCTGCATGCGAACTGCAAACAAAGAGCTTGCGGACTGAGATGGAGCTGCGAACTAGTGAAATGCAAGTTGTCTCCAAGCGCTGCATACGAGCTGTAAACATAGAGATGCGAGATGTCTACAAACAATGCATTCTCGTTAAAATCTCATCAGCGACGTAATAATTGCGAGTTTTTCGTGACCAATGCGTGCTCTTTGCAGCTGAAGTTTTGATGCATGTTGGCTCCATTTTCTCTATTATCCTTTTACTTTCTTTTGCCTAGTAGCTATTATTGTAATGCTTGAATGTGAGCTAGCTTGTTCCTATCAGTCTTAAGGCTTATGATATTGCTGCGACATTGTTGTGGTGTTGAGTAAACTTCAATAGCCACCTTCAAGGATAAAATTGCATATTTTAGCATGGAAATTGAGCAAAAATGTAATATCCAATTAAAACCTTTAATATCGAATATTCAATAGAAATATAACAAAAATAACTACTAAGAAATTATCAATCCCTCTTAACTAGCCCGAAATATAGTTTCAAAAATAATTTATTAGTTAACATTTTTAGTCTGCCTAGTAGCACGAGTTAGGGTTTTCTTAGTCTGCTTAGTAGCACGATTATCATCTAATCTTAGGGTTTTGGGGGGTTTGCTGTCGTCTGAAAGAGAGTTGACCGCCAGGAAGCGAAAGCACGGTATGGCTAATATTGATTTGGTAGATACAGATTTAGCCAATCTGAATATTATGGATGAAGAGGAAAATCTCATGATGATTGTGGGAGAAGATACTGTCGGGGTACAGCTTTATGACCTGTGTTTAGTAGGGAGAGTTCTTACGGATAGTGTAGTAAATTTTCTGTTCTTGAAAAATACTTTGGCTGATTTATGGCATCCGTTGAGAGGGGTGACTATCACAGAGGTGGATGATAAAAGGATTCTTTTTAGATTCTACAGCGAGATTGATTTAAAACGAGTACTGGATGAGCTACCATGGTTTTTTAATCGCCATCTAATTGTGATTCATAAACTGGTAGGAGATGAAGACCCTAATTCAGTTCCACTTTGGCAAATGATTTTCTGGGTTCAGGTTCACAATTTACCAACTGGATTCACTTCAGAAGAAACGGCACGTCAGATTGGGAATTTTGTTGGTAATTTTGTGGGATATGATACATCGGTGGTGACAAGAGGGGGTAATAATTTCATGCGAATTAGGGTGTTGATTGATATCTGGCTACCACTCAAAAGAAAGGAGTGTATTGGCATTGGCCGAAATAGATTTATATATGTCAATTTTCAATATGAAAGGCTGCCACTTTTTTGTTTTATTTGTGGACGACTTGGACATGGGGAAAGTTATTGTGAGGTCAGATTAACTTTAAGGAATCAGCAAGTGGAGTTTGGGTGGAATTTGTCACTAAGAGCTACACCAAGAAGGGGAGGACAGGTTGTAAGCAAATGGCTAAGGGAGGAATCAAAAACGAATAGGTGGAAAGAGATGGAGATAGACGAGGAAAGAGGTGAACGAAAGATTGGGGTAGAGGATATAAATAATAGTGAGGTGCGTATGGGAATAGGTTCATTGGGACGTTTTACAAGACTAATTCAGAAAAATACAAATACAAGAGATCGAGCAATTTCAAAACAATGGAAGATAAAGGAAGGTGAAGATGAATCGGAAGACATGCCAATGGAATTTGTGGATGGTAAAAAAAAGGCAGAGGTTTAATTCAGAAAAGGGTCTCAGGGGGGATATTAGGGGTATACCGGAGGGGGGTTTGGAGGATAATATATCGGTGGCCACTAATGAAGTGGCTGACCGGGCACAATGAAAATCCTTAGTTGGAATGTTCGTAGGTTGGGGCAACTGCGAATAGTTCGTCGTCTCAAAAATAAGTTGAGACGTATTCGACCCCAAATTTTATTTCTCATGGAAACAAAGGTTACAAGTAAATGAATGGAATCAATAAGAAGGTAATATGGTTTTTTGAATGATATTGACGTAGCAGCAGTGGGTAAGAGAGGAGGATTGTCATTAGGATGGAGGGAAGGGCTGAATTTAACTTTGAAAAGTTTTTCCAATTTTCATATTGATGTTGAGATGGAAAATGAAGATGAATTAGATACATGAAGGTTTACAAGATTCTATGGAGCGCCAATGGAGAATGAAAGAAAAGAGTCTTGGAAGTTATTAAGGGCTTTAAAACGAGAGAATAACAAGCCATGGCTGATTACAGGAGACTTTAACAAAATTTTTTTATCCTTTGAAAAAAAAGGGGGGAAGAATCCGTGAGGAAAGATAGATGGTTGCGTTCAGGGAGACACTTGAATATTGCGAGATGTACGATCTGGGGTTCTCTGGACAGTGGTACACTTGGGAAAGAGGTCGTCTAGTTGACAATAATATTAGAGAGAGGCTGGATAGAGGAGTTGCAAAACAGAATGGTGGAACCTTTTCCCAGGTTATAAAGTCAGTTATATACAACACAGTTTTCGGATCATTGTCCGATTTTAGTGGATACATGTGCGGTGGAAGAATTGCGAGGAGGGGTGTAACAGTCGCATTTTCAATTCAACGTAGACTGGATTCTAAATTCAGGAGTTGAAAAACGGATAAAAGGGGTATGGAGCTCAAATAATACGAATGTGGTGGAAAAGTTAAGGAAATTGAGATTGAATTTGACTACTTGGGCTAAAAAAGAGAGAATCTTAAAAGAACGCATAACGAAATATTTAAATGACAGGTTGCTTGAATTAGGTACTGAAGAAATCAATAATGCAACTTTGGAGGAAATTACAAATATTAAATTAGAGTTAAGTTTCGAAGCAGATAAGGAAGAGCTTTAAATTTCGAAGCAGATAAGGAAGAGCTTTTCTGGGAACAAAGGGCAAGAGTTAATTGGCTTCGTATGGGAGACAGAAATATGGTTTTCTTTCATAAAAGTGTGACACAACGCAAAAGGAAAAATATGATCAAGGGACTGGAAAACGAAGCTGGGAACTGGGTTACTGACACAGATGCAATTCATAATCTGGCTACAGAGTATTTCAAAGAGTTGTTCTCATCTAAAGAAGTAAGCAATTGTGATAGATTAATAGAGTCCTACTTGCCATGCATCACAGACGAACACAACAGCATGTTAATGGCGGCCTTTAGAGAAGAAGAAGTGGTTGAGGCGATAAAATCCATAGCACCCTTTAAGGCATCAGGAAAGGACGGTTTCCAGGTAATATTTTATGAAAAATACTGTCACATCGTAGGGGAGGATGTTACTAGATATTGTTTGGATATTCTCAATGGCCGAGAAAATATAGAAGAGATAAACAAAACAAGCATCGTTCTTATTCCCAAAGAGAAGTCACCAAGGACAATGAACAAGGTCCGCCCAATTAGCCTTTGCAATGTGATCTATAAAATTATTTCAAAGGTAATTCTTCAACGTTTTCGACAGGTTCTTGATTTAAGTATTGAAGATGCACAAGGGGCATTTGTAGCAGGAAGACAAATCACGGACAACATTTTCATGGCTTACGAGATCTTGCATTCGTTTAAAAAAAGAAGAGGATCACCAAAGAAAAGCTTTGCTCTAAAACTTGATATGAGTAAAGCATATGACAGAATTGAATGGAGTTTTTTAGAAAGAATGCTGTGTGGTATGGGATTCTGTGAGGGCTGGATTTTACTTATTATGAGATACATCACTAGTGTACTGTATACAGTGGTGATCAATGGGAAGCATGGAGAAGAATTCAAACCTCAGCGAGGATTTTGATAAGGTGACCCATTAAGCCTGTATTTGTTCCTCATTTGTGCAGAAGGTTTTTCAAGATTAATAGCGCTAGCCAAGGAAGAAGGGAGGCTTTCTGGGGGCAAGAGTAGGAAGAGGAGATGTCTCGGTACCACATTTATTCTTTGCGGACAATAGTGTGCTATTTGGTGAGGCTTCAGGGGAAGGGGCATATAATATGAAATGTGTGATTCAAGAGTATGAAAAGATCTCAGGACAATTGGTCAACTTCGACAAGTCACTTATCTACTTTAGTGGCAATGTTGATTTGGAAACACAAGCACAGGTGGGAAGAATTTTGGGGGTGAGAATATCTAACATTCCAGAAAAATACTTGGGGCTGCCAACGATGGTAGGTCGTCGAAAAAAGCACGCCTTTGTGGATATCAAAGAACTTTGTGTTAAGTTACTGAGTAATTGGAGCATGCGGTTTTTTTCAACTGGGGGAAAAGAGGTATTTTTGAAATCTGTTTTACAAGTAATTCTGATCTATGCAATGCAATGCTTTAAGTTACCGATTTCGTTTTGTCAAGAACTCGAGAGTTTAATAAGCAAATTTTGGTAGCGAAATTCTAAAACAAATAAGGGTATTCATTGATGTAAATGGAGTGAAATGTGTATCCCCAAAGCGAAGGGAGGGTTAGGTTTTAAAGATTTGGCAAAATTCAATTTGGCCCTACTAGCAAAGTAGGGATGGAAAATTATCATGCAACCAGATTGTTTGTTTGTGCGTGTTATGAAAGCTAAGTACTTCCCAACAGGGGATTTTATGAGTGCTAGTGTAGGATCTTACCCTTCATATACCTGGCGAAGTATCTGTGGAGCAAGACAACTTCTCGAGGAGGGGATGGGGTGGCGAATTGGTAATGGTGACTTAGTCAATATATGGAACGATAGTTGGCTTCCGGGACCTAGCAGTGGCAGAGTAACATGTCAGAATATGAATATTTGGTATACTCAAGTATCAGATTTAATAGATAAGGAAACTAATACCTAGAAGCAGGATACTATTCGGTCGCTACTCGGAGAGGAGCAGTTGAAACGCATTCTCACAATCCCATTGGTAAGCAGTAAACCACGAGAAGAATTTGTGTGGCGAGGGGATAATACAGAGGTTTATACAGCAAAGAGCGGATACAAATAGCTTATTACAGAGGGGGATTCTAGAACACATAGTGAAATTCCTACTAATTTCTTTACAAAATTATGGGAACTTCAGGTGCCAAGTAAAATTCGTATTCTTATATGGAAAATTGCGAATAAATATTTACCCACGCTACATAATCTTAAAAGACGTCAACTGGCAGTGAACCCTTTATGCCCGGTCTGTCAAACTGAGGAAGAATCGGTGGAACATCTTTTTAGAGAGTGTCCCTTCACACATCAGGTGTTGCGGAGAGTAGGAATGCCATTATCAACAGACAACAGAGAAGACAAGTGGAAAAATTGGTTAGCATCAGAATTTGAAAATCAGAATATTGAAGCATGCAAAATCAGATCTATCGCCTACTGGGCTATCTGGTATAATCGCAACAAACTCTATCATGAAGGAGTACGAGAATATGTGAATGATGTTGTTGGGTTCATCAAAGCCTACTATACAGAAATTTCTAGCATTGGGGAGAGATTAAAGAATACAAATGCATCTACCTACTCAGGTTGGAAACCGCCGGATAATGATATCATAAAAATTAATTTTGATGCCTCTTTTAATAGAAACACAAGACGTTCCATTTCGGGAATCATTGCAAGAAACAAAGAAGGTCTGACAATGGCAGCATATACCTTTCCATGGGAAAACATCTCAGATCCAGTTATGGCTGAGGCTAGGGCGTGTCTGCAAGCTATGGTTATGGCAGAGGAGATGGGCTTCCAGGACATTTGCATTGAAGGAGATGTGCTAACTATTATACAAAAACTGAAGTCTGCAGAAGAGGATAGATCGTGTATTAGCAGTTTGATTAAAGAAATAAAAGGGAGAGTTTCCAATTTCAGAAGAGTGAGTTTCAAGCATGTACCAAGGGAAGCCAAGAAAGTGGCTCACGCGATGGCAAAAGAAGGTGCTAGATACAAGATTCCCCGATATTAGATTGAGGAGGCGCCGCACGTGGTGGAGGTTCTGGTTATTCAAGAGAGAAGAAACGAGGTTGATGGAAGTTAAATGGAAAAGTTGAGTCCGGGCTAGGTGATTTGGATGCCCGAAGAACTCATGATCTTGACAAGAGACTGTGGATCTAGAAATGTTCGATTTTGGGAGAAAATTGGTCTCTTCAATAGTTGATACGAGGTGGTTTAGCTTTCAAACGCATGAGAAGAAGTGTTAGAAAGGCTGTGTTTTCATTCTGCCGTTTCATTTTCTTTGCATTCAATGTTGAACAGTTTTTTATTAGGTTTCTTTTTGCACTTTCAAGGCACCGTTTTGGTGACCAGTTATTTTTTGACAGGTTTTTCATCATTTTAAGGCCTGTAACACACGTTGCTTCTCCAAATCAATAAAGTATCAGCTAATTCAAAAAAAAAAAAAGAACTAGCCCGAAATATAAGGTCAAAAGTACTTTAATAACGCTATGTATTAGAGCTATCACAAGCTCACATTAATATTCATAAATAAACAATAAATTCAAAATAATGGCATTTTATTCCAACTAATCTATTTAAAATATTAGACATCCTTAATTAAAACTCAAAGCTAAAATCTGAATTTATTTGTTTTAAAATATTTATGTTAATTTCATCTTTGAACAAAAATATTAACTTCTAATTGATACCTTATTGTAGTAATCAAATACTGACAATAAAAACATGTCGAGCAATAAATCCTCCTTTGAGTGAATTTATTATTCACATGTAAAACAAAATAATCGTCACATGTTTATTACTACTATTGCACATGTAATTTTTTTTAAAATATTAACATTCCTTTGTGCCGATCAATATTAACGTAACTTAAATTACATGTATATAACCTTTTATATGTTAAAAACAAAATAATTTCAACAGAAGTCACTTTAACAACTTATTATTTCAATTAAGTTATTTTAAAATATTTATAAATCTACTAATATTCAAATTTAAAATTTAAAGTTTTCATAACAATCAAAGGTAAGAACATATATGCCAAAAATCAAATAGAAATAATGTAGTGATTCAATGCCGAATAATTAACAAGCACATGTATTCATAATTTTGGCATAAACAAAGAACCAATGCAATTCACGCATATATGTTAATTCAAAATCAAATAGAAAAACTTAACATGCATATACCATATAAATTTCTATTTGTGTTTATAATTAAATAGAGATTCACGTAATGAAAATTTTTGAGCCTAAATCAATAAAAACTCTCAAGCATATAAAACAGTGAGCAATCTACGGCATTATAAACTTCAAAATTAGAAATAACAGAAAACAAGTAGGAGATGTAAATCCGATAAACCTTCATTATCAATATTCAAGTTTCTATCAAATTCAAACCATATTTTCATAAAAGCGTTAAACATGATTCATAAAAAACAATTAATTTATATTATACACGGTTTCTAATGAAACCTAATCCAGAAATTTACCTTGCTCTTTTAAAAAAAATAAATTTTAAAGGTTTTCAAACCAATAAACCCAAATCAACGAATCTGAATAATATATAAATAAATAATCAAAATTTACCTTGAATCCATTCAAATATCAATTTCTTTTTTCTTTTAAAGTCCATGCATATTACTAAAAATATATATGAATATATGTGGTTTCATAATGAAACCCAAATATATATAACCGAAAATAAACCCATCCACCACACATTAATTTTCCTAAACTGAATCCATAAAAATTAGAACCCAAAACTTCAATAAATAATCATCAAACTCAAATACTTAACCTATATCTAATTAAAATACTAAAATATAATATGACACCCATGAAATTTCATGAATGAATCACCAAAAAGAATAAACTTAATCAAATACTCAATGATTCGACATGACGAGGCTCGGATGCCACTTGTTAGAATCGTAAAATAATATTTGATATAAAACTTTAACAGACCAAGATCTTCCATGTCAGATCATCAATAACAAATCAAGAACAAAACTATATGTGAAAGCGTACCTGAATTCATTGTTGAAGA
This sequence comes from Gossypium bickii, assembly GCA_025503065.1. NCBI lineage: Eukaryota > Viridiplantae > Streptophyta > Magnoliopsida > Malvales > Malvaceae > Gossypium > Gossypium bickii. The sequence continues at coordinate 92,164,008 of CP106711.1, forward strand.
TTCCCTAGAAGGTTTTAATCTTCCAAGAAAATAGTTTTTCTCCTAGTATATCTCCTTGATGGGGATGGAAAAGAAATACGAGATATATCTATTTCTTGGGGACCACTACCTCCTTTTAAATAATTCGTTATTAAATAAGTTTTTGGTATTGTGGGGTGTGCCTCACATTTTCGGGAAAACTAGAGACAAAACAAAATCAACGTCTCGACTAGGAGGAGTACGAAGTTGCGACAAAGCAAAGAACAATGTCCCTACAAGGCGAAAGGCAACGTCATGACGTGGCTACGTGTTCTCCAAATTCTAATTATTTTTCCCTAGTTAAACACTACTATTTTTCCCTAATCAAATTCTGATTAATCTAGGTTATTTTGGTCATATTTAACCTACGAATTTAGCTTATAAATATCTTCATCACATTAAGATTAAGAAAAGATTTAAAAAGTTTTTAAGAGAGTTTAAAGGAATTATCAGGACACTTTCAAATGTCAGGCAGAAAAACCTCATCTCACTAAGTATGTTAGACTCAAACGATTGTAGAATCGGCATTAAGTCAAGCAGCATTAAGGTATCTCGTGGAGCTCTTGGTTTGATGAAAGGTCAGAAGACTGACAGTCTATATGCTCTGCAAGGTACAATAGTGACTAGTAAAAAAACAATTTCCTCGTCTTTTAAGAAGTCAGAGTTGACTCGTTTGAAGTAGAGGCAACTTCGTCATATAAAAAGTATGATTGTTTTGAATAAGAGAGGTTCTCTTCCGGGTGAAGGAGTTGTTAAAACTGAGTAGTGCATTTATGGAAGCAAACACAAGTCAGATTTGATTTGGCAATTCAGAAAATTAAAAGTCTTCCACTTTCAAAGTCTAAGTACTGCTTGGACTCGGTTAAGTATCCCACAAAATCAAGTTAGGCCCCTGATGGGGCTCGGAAAAGAAAGCGTTCAGAAAATAGGAATCATTGTGGAAATTTGTGGGGTGTGTATTGCATTTTCAAGAAAACCAGAGACGAAACAGAACCAACATCTCGATGAGGAGGAGCACGACGTTACAACAACGCAAAGAACGAAGTCCCAATGAGGCAAAAGGTGTTGGAAAAAATCCGGTTTGAAAATGATTTTCTTGTACAACGAAAAATTAAAATTTTAAAAACCAACCTAGTTTGTGATATTTGTAACAATCAACCAACCCCCTTAAAGGTTTAGCTACTAATGCCTAAAATACAACTAACAACCATGAGAATGAAAAGAAAAAAAGCCATTAAAGTAAAGCTTAAGAAAAATATAAAAGTTGATGTTTTTATGCAAGAAACCTTAAAGAACATGAAACAAAAAACATTCAATAAGAAAATCTAAAGTAATAGATATAAAAGGAACGAACTTTAATAGATTTAAAGTAAAAGAAACTTAAATACATCAAATTAAAGCTAGAAATGTCATTACAACCAAATCACAGGGATTGAAAGTGCAAATAAACCTAGGCTATAGTGATAACTAACTTAACTAACTACAAGAACACTAAGAACAAGAAGAAAGCGCAGGAAAATAAACTCTAAAACTAAGAAAGGAGAAGAGAAAATATAAACCCTAGAAAAAGTTACAGAAAAACTAAGAGAAAACCTAGAGAAACTAAAGCTAAAACTAAGCTAATGTGTGTATCCCTCTCTTCTTGGGCTTGTGTGATTGGTGCGCCGAATGGACAAATATTACCATTTTTGTCCAATTTTGTCCGCTCACAATATCGGTATCGCAATACCCAAGAAGAGGATATCGCGATACCCCAGTTAGTTTTGAACTTGGGAGTCTTCTTGGACGGTGGATATCGCAATACCCAAAGTGGATATCACGATACCTTCTCCTTTGGTGCCATTTTCGCTCGTTTTTAACCTTCACCACGTCCCTACACCACTTAACCACATGTTAGGGCCGCCAATAACACTATTGGCCAAATTGGGTCTCCAAATGAGTAAAAATGAGGCGTTTACACTTATTAACTTAAAATCTAAAAATTATGAAAAACTACGAAAAAAACACTACTTTCCTTGAGAATAAACTCCTTAAATATACCGGGAAAGCCTAATTATCATATCAAATTGCGGTAGATAAATAGACTAGCTAAATCATGCTCTCATAATCTCAAAAATATAAAAATTACAAGAAAATAACTAAATTGCAATTACAAAAACTTCGAACTCCAACCTAGGTTTTCTTCTTCAATTTTCGATGTATGGGGAAAAAGAAGATAATGTTCTTCTTCCTCTCTAACTTTAATATATTTACATATATTAGCTAAATTTAAACTTAGTTAATTAAAACTTTAATTAATTAAATAATTATTTTCTATATTGCTCTTTATTAAGGTCTAATTGTTATTCTATGTATTTAGTTAATTGTAATTTGAGTCAATTCATTCATTAATTAAAATTTTATAGTGATTAGACTTTATAAATTAGTTTATGGGCCCTAATTAACTATAATTTTTGCTAAACTATTTATTTAAAATTCAATTCACCCATATAATAATTCTACAAATATTTTTATTAGATATTTATGAACTAGGTTTATGGAAACGATGTCTTGAAACTGCCTTTTCTGACACCATTGGAAATCGGGTCATTATAGGATTGATTAAAGTGAAATCGGTGGGGATATCGATTCAAATAAACTCATTAGACCAGTTGACCTTAGAACTAGATGTTGAACTGATTTTATTTATATTTTTTTATTTTATTTTATTTTTTTAATGTTGTATTTGATTGAACTAAACGGATTAGTCAATCTGGCAAACCTCTAGCTTAATCGGTTCAACCACCGGTCCGATTTTGAAAACCTTGGTTAGAATACTTTATTCAGACATATGCTAATAATTGGATAATGAAATTTTGGTTTGATAAAAATTAAAAATTAAAAAATTTGTTCAACCGTGCACTTGTCGATTTCGGTCTAATCAGTCCAGTTCAAGTTTTTATGTGGTTTTTTACTTTTTATAAGTTTATATCAATTTTAATAGTTTTTCTAATATTTTACAATTTATTATTATTTTTTATGAATTCTAATATGTTTTTTTTTAATTTTAAATATTTTAATTAAGTTTTATTAATTTTATAATTTTTTTATTTATTAGATTTAATTAGATTTTTTATATTTTATAATATTTATAATTTTTTATAAGTTTAATAATTTATATTAATTTTTATAATTTTTTATGCTTTTTTCTATTTTTTATTATTTTTATGAGAAAAATATTAGATTAAACCAGAAGCTGCCACGTATCACCATCTGATTGGTCTGTCAATTTATTTTAACTGTCAACATGGCCAATGACAATTAACGGATGGCTTAATTGATTATTTTAATTAACGGAAAAAAGCTTAATTGGGCGCGAATTTAATACAAAGGCTGAATTGAATTTTATTTTATTTTCTTAAAGGGTTTTTTTTATAAACATAATAAATATGAGTTATTATCAACTTCTTATAGCCTGCTAAAGAAGTTAACCTCTTAATTTTACAAAAGTGTTTTACTTAATAAATAGGTTAGTAAATAAGAATAATTTTATTTTTGATTTGGATTTTTACGCGGATGTGATTATTAATGTTAAACCAACTTTTTTGAATGAGAGAAAGGAAACAAAAGTAGGAAGAATATTTTTAATTAGAATGTTACATGGTAACTTTATATTTTTAGATTTTCCAATTTAAACTTTATATAATTTTTTTTTTTAATTTAGAATGTAGCATATGTTGTTAACCTTGCTGTATTATTGCAAAAGAGGTACATTTATTTTTTATGACTAAAATTAATATTATTATTAAGTGCATTTACAATATAATTGGTTTTGCAAAGATTGAAAGGGGATAATTACCATCCTACAATTTAATCATTGTAATATTGTAGCATTACTTAAAATATAATTATAATATTTTTTATTTATTTTAAATATTAAATACACGTGGGAAGTATGTATCAAAAGTCGAAATAGGAGGAGGTAAAGGGCGGGAATGAACTCTTAATTTTGGGGCCTTCCCTTACAATTTATCTGTTTTGCAGTTTTGGTTGTTTTTTCAGCTCAAGCTTATTTACCATACTGGCAAAGCGGCTAATCTCCCCCACAACCATACCATACTAACAAAAACAAACCACTTCCCCTTCAATGCTATTTTCATTCAATTCCTTCAACTTCCATGGGATCCCCTACACTTTCCCTTTTTCTTCACCTCCCATCCTATACACAAATTATCAAACACCATTCAATGCAAGAAACTAAACAAGGAGATGCCAGAATCTACATTGTCTCCACCATTTTCTTCCTCTGCATCTGCACGGGGGGCGCCTTCTTATGCCTTTACATGTTACAACCCAAGGCCGAAACCGCATCCTGGTATCCTGTTGTTGGGATAGTTCTCATTGGCATTCCCTGGATCTTTTGGATTGCTACTTACCTATATAGGTGTTTTGAAGATTGCGTTTGTGGAAGCAATGGAGGGAATCTCAACAGGGAAGTTAGCAGTTTAACCACGAAACAGTCTTGCGCTGCTGATGGACATGTAGGCAATTCGATGGATTCATTGGAAAATGAAGGCTCACTGCCGGGATCACCTGATGGTGATCATCGTCATGTTCATTTCGGTAACATTGTCGACAAACATGGTGGCGAAAGTCCAAGCAAAGCTGCACGACCTCTCTGAAACAGCACAGGAAGGTAAAGAGAATGAAAATCATATTTCAGCTGCATCTCGGAAAGGCGAACCACCATTAATAGTGTTGGATTCATCTAAGGTTTCTTCTCTCTTTCTTTCTTTCTTTCTTTTTTTTTTTTTTTTCTTCCATATATTTGTAACATTAAGGATATACTGAGATCCCAAATTCTTGTTCTTCCATTCTGGTTGACATGATATTGGTTTTCTGTGCCTTCAATTACTTCTTGTAAATAATAAGAAGCTAAACTGAACCAAATAATAAATACTTCACAATGATCTTTTTTATTAATAGGATAAACTTAACATAAATAAATTTAACTTTATTATTATAGAATGTTGAATAGTTAAGAGTGATTTATACAATTATATTCTACTTATTTCATTTGGAATTTTGAAGAGTAGAGGATCTTAGATGCACAAAATATACCCACAAAGATACATAAGAAAGTATGATTATAATTTTCTATAAAATTTACACCCTAGAACTCAACTAAACTGAAAATACAACCAAAAATTATAAAAGCATTTTCACATTTTGAGGACACAGAAAAGGTATGAAAGCATGTTCTCTTTGTAGTAAAAAGCTTATAAGACATTAAAAGATTATCCTAAGGCAACTTTTGAACCTTGATAAGAAAACAACCGTATAGAATTCTTGTAGCTTATTTCTGCAAGTTCCTCTGTACTAATTTCCAGCAAATTTGCAACATATTCAAGCACCTGAAGGAAAAATAAAATGAAAAAAAAAATAAGAAATCTGAATGTTACAAACGGTGTGAATTGCATATAGCAGCATATCATGTGATCAAAACTAAATAATGACACCTCAAAAAAATTCAACTATCAGTCGTAGATGTGATAACAAAATCTTTCAATGACTCTAAACTTATTGAGGTTCCATCTTCAGACCAACCCCGTCCCAACATATTAGTGCTGCTGGTAATTAGAACTCAACCCAAATAAGATCATAGTCTCCTATGCTTCCTTTATATCATATATGAATCAGATAGTACTAAGTAAGCTATGAACATCACATTTATTTTCAACTGGAGAAAACAAACCAAGAATCCATAAGCTTATAAATGAAACATGATATGTACCAGAGGTGAAGGGTACCGTCCTATATTAATTTTGTTTTAGGCTATTTCCTATGTAATTATATTTCTTGAGTTTCTATGAGAAAAAGTGCCGAAAGTAAGGTATTAGATAAAGATGTAAAGCATTCTACAGGCATATGGAAAAGATACCCATCAGTTGAACTAGAAATTATACGTTATGTATGTTTGCCGGATGATTAAGCATGTCTTTTGGCAATGAAGAAGCGTCTCTTGAGGTATCAGATGAAGTGCTAACATTTGAAGCAGCAGTTCTCCCATGAGCAAATATTTCTTGTGGAAGGGAAGGATCTTCGTCGACCAAAAATAGAGAGCTTAACTCTAAATGTGGCAATGCATCCGGAGCATCTGACTCTAAGAGGATCCTTTCCGAAGGTATCTGCAGGAATTTCAGAGGTAAGACAATTGTATACTTTGTTACATGATGATCAGATCAATGGAACAATAAACTCGATGAACTAACCGTCTTCAACATTTTCGTGGCCTTCTGCACTTTCATGGGCATGATGTATCCGGATAGTGAAAAGTAAGCACCAGATTTGACAAATTCAGGAACCATCTCCGCAGAGCCTAAGTAAGAATGAAGGAGGAGACCATCTGGGAAAGGACCAACGTCCCTGAGGATATTAATACATTGCAGTAAGGAAACACATACATTAACTAAAGCATCTTATATGTACATCAGTAAACAAGCAGCTAAGATACATGCCTGATAATGAGCACTTCTATCAAAGACACTAATAGTGATAAGATACATTGCAGTAAGGAAACACATACATTAACTAAAGCATCTTACATGTACATCAGTAAACAAGCAGCTAAGATAAATGCCTGATAATGAGCACTTCTAGCAAAGACACTAATAGTGATAAGATACATTGCAGTAAGGAAACACATACATTAACTAAAGCATCTTACATGTACATCAGTAAACAAGCAGCTAAGATAAATGCCTGATAATGAGCACTTCTAGCAAAGACACTAATAGTGATAAGTGCCAGAGATTTCGAAGGCTTTCTTGCCTTCATAATTGTTATTTGTTATCTACTAAGTGGCAGATTTTAGAGAAATTGTGCTGAAACATTTTCTAAATAGTCCCCAATAATTTGTTTAAGATAAAATCTCAGTTACAAATAGATGTGGAGAAAGTCATACTTCACTATATGAAGGAGATCGCCAAATGCACGAACACAATGGACTGATGCTGGTTTTTTCAACTCTTTTGCAAGCACTAGCTGTTGCCTAAATACTTCAATCTGGAAGATAGAACTTAAAGATTCAGAAAACTTTACGAAAATGCCTAGTATAGGTGCACTCACACCAAGTAATGGCAACATGTAAACAGGATGCAAGTCTTTTTGTTATGCATGGAGCTGCTCTTTTTGCCTTAGAGAAAACAGAAAGTATGCTGCCTTATGAAAAAATAGAATTAATACAAAATAAATGACAATCAAAATAGCACAAAAACAGTGAGGACCTGATCATTAAAATCAATCTCCCTTCCTTTTGAACCTTTGTCCAAACCAATCTGAAATGTGCAAAAGCATGTTGTTATTAGAGAGGTAGCTATGAACAAATATAAATCCAAGCACAAGTGTAAGAATCTAGTCCTGAAACTTTCTGTTTTAATATTTTCTTTTTTACCATGAAATTTGGAAAACTGAAGCTAAAACTCTACATCAGGCCTATGGACTGCACAAGCTAAAATAAAACTAAATACCCTTGGTTAGATATTAAGAAATTAAGTAGAATTAGTGGTAAAAGAAATAAATTTACCTCTCCAACAGCAGCAGAAGGAGTGGTTTCAAAGAATTCCTTGAGAGTAGTAAACCAGTTTAGACTTCTCTGAGGAACATACCTGCAACAAATGAAAACAGTAAAAAAGAAGAGCCTAAAAACTATATCTAAGTATTCATTTTAAAAGTAACAATTTTACCAAGGATGAACTCCAAAGCATGGAATAACAGAAGGATAGTTGTCTCCCATTTCTTTGACCAAACGCCAGTCTTTCTACAGTTTTCAAGAAAAACCCAAACATAATATCATTATAAAAAACAAATAAAATAGGAAAATGAATGAGAAATCCAAGGTAAAAGGAGCTACCTCAGAAACACCATTAACAGCAAAATTAAGGAGACCAGAATCCAAAGCAGTGGAAATGAGTTTGGGGGCTTTGTTGAGAATTCTGGGATCTTGAAGGTGGCAATGAACATCAAACAATTTCATGGGTAGCTCTGTCTTCTTTGTGTTCGATGGTACTAGTTAGGTTTACTGTTTTCGGTTCTATAAATTTTGCCGCAAAGATTTTTGGCCTTGGAGTTAGGGAACCTTTTCGAATATCTGTTAGTTCTGTACACTAACTCCACAAGGGCCACCTCCACGTTGCTTTACTTTCTATAGTCCTTTTTGTAACAGGCCCATTTTGTCCGGTCCCGTGAAAACCAGAATAAAAAAATAAAAAAATAAAAAAATAAATAATAATAAAATAAATACCAAATGTCCAAAAATGTTCCTTTATAGTCCATATACAACTAGAGCCCAAAATCAATTAACAGCAACCCAATTACAAGCTACTTGAACAGACCTAAAACTAGGCCCAACTTGTTACAAACCCATTAGCCCAGATCCTAACTACTCTACCCAGACCCCCACTCGTGACCCAAAAGGCCCAGTGCCCAAACAAGTCTCAAAGACTTAGGGTTTCTGAAGAAACCCTAGGCGCCGCAGCACCTCAGCCCCTAGACGCCGCAATCGACTCCTCGCACTCAGGCCACCAGTCGGGCCGCAATCCACGTGATCCACGCCCGAATCACTCCACCGCCGAGATTGGCGCCTGCACAAGAAAGGAAACAACAGCAAGAATGGCAGCAAAAATGTTTTCCTTTTTTTTTTCAAGGCTATAAAAGCCTGATTTATTTTGTAACTGGGAGAGATACGAATACACAAAGATAGAGACAAAAATAAAAATACAAATTTTTTTTTCAGCAAAGGTGATTTTTATATTTTACTTCGTTTTAGATCTACACTATTTTTTTTACGAACATTAAAAATAGGAAAAGGAAAGAGGGCTACTTGCATTTTTTGGTTTCAAAACAGAGGGGTTTCGGCCACTGGCTGCGATGGCGCATGAAGCGCGTGTGAGGAAGGTCGGAGGTCTGATGACCAGTGAAGGCAGAGCAAAATTTTTGAACTTCTGCCATTTTTTTTTATATCTAATATTGGAAATGAATTTAAGGGCTTTTTTTTTTAGCTTTTATAGCCTATCCACACGACGTCGTTTTGGTATGGCCCATAAATAACCAAAACGACGTCGTTTAATGAAAGGATCCGCGTGTTTACTCGATATCCAGGGGAGGATCCGCGCGCGCGTTTTCATTAAAAGGGCTAATTGCCATTTTGGTCCTTCAGCTATTTTAATTTTTTAAATTAAGTTCAATTTGAATTTTTTTAGTTTTATAATGTAGCCTTGAAATTTCTTTTCTGTTTCAATTAAGTCCTCGGGCTCCTTAAAGGCTAAGATCGAAACGTCGTCGTTTTTAAAATTTGGCATAATTGTCATTCTAGCCCCTACAATGACGCGCATTTTTGATTTAGTTCATTTTTATGTATTTTTATTTGCTATTTAATCCCTTTTTATTTTTTTATATTTTATTTTATTCTAAATTACTCCATTACTCTATTTAATTATTTTATCATATGAAAATATTATATTATTTTATTTATATATTAATTTTAAAATTCATATACTTTTATGTATTAACCTTATATATATTTGATTATTATTATTTATTTTATTTGGTTCAATATTATTTATATTATATGTTATTTTATAATATTACATTATACATTTTTTCCCTATATTATATAGTATTATGTTACATTATATGTTACTTCTATAAGTTTTATTTTATATAAAATTTATTTATATTATCTAACATAATTTATTTATATTATTTATATTATGATTGTAATTTTATGATTAATATATTATATATATATTTTTATATAAAAATATTTTATACTATTTACTAATTATTCTTATATGTAATCATTTATATATGTATTAAATTATATATATAAGTATTTTTATTAAATTTTATTTAATTATTAAAAATATATATTTATTATAAGTTTTTTTTACTTTAAAATTTATTTATTTATATATATATTAGATCATTTTAAAAATCATCACATTCTTTTATTTTTTATGTTTAAATATATTATTCTCTTTTCATTTAATTTTGTTATTTCGTGAAAGTTTTAATTTATTTTATATGATTATTTATTTATGTCCTTTTTAATCGTTATTTTTGCTTCACATAATTCTTTATTTATTTATTCATATTATATTATTCTTTATTATTTATTGTTAGTATAATTTATAGTTATGTAGAATTGCTATTAAATATGTATGTTGCCATATCTACTCCAAAATCATTTGTTTTATAAAACACATTTAATTACATTTATGCATTTTACTCAAAGGCTTTTAAATACAGCGATATATGATATTTGGGGACTTCGAGAGAAATTATACCCTAACTTACTGGGTTTTAATTTTTTTCTCGTAGAACTTAAAATATCAAGTATCCTCTCTTTTTTTTTTTAAAAAAAAACCTATAAATTTTAAATAAAAACTTATCCTCGAGAATTCAAAATTGTCGTGTCCTAACTCACTGGATATGACGTTTTGTTATCTCGGGATAAGAATTATAGAAAACAAGGCAATGTTTCGTGTTTGGAAGTTCGAGAAATTGTGCCCTAACGTGCTGGGTTTCGGTTTTTCGTTCGTCCAAATAACTAAATATCCTTTTAATGAATTTTGTAAATCATGAGATGATTTTGGTTACGAGGGTTTAAAACATTATCTCCAATTTCAACTCAAATTGTTCAATTTTTTTAAAGAAATCATGTTTCCAAATCTTTTTCAAATTCTCGACATAAGGACATTAAATAATTAATTAGGTACCAATTTTGGGCGTTATGAGGGTGCTAACCCTTCCTCGTACGTAACCGACTCCTGAACCCGTTTTCCTGAATTTCGCAGGCCAAAATTAATATTTTAAACAAAAATGTTTTATAAGGTGAACTGATACCACCTAAGCAAAAAGGATCGGTGGCGACTCCATTTTCATTTTTAAAGTCGATCCCCGTTTTTTATAAAACTTTTAAAATGGTTTTGACAGCTTGGCGACTCCACTGGGGACAATAAGACAGTCAAGCCGTACAATTGATAATTTCTTGTCCTTTTGTCCGAATTTAAAATTCTGATTTTTTTTTTAAAAAAAAGCATGATCCTCTTATTGCATGTGGTTCTAATTTTTAATGTATCTCTCTGCATTGCACTGCATGACCGTTGTGGTCGCGCCCTTAAGTGGGAGCGAGAAGATATGCCTTTGTGAGGTTTTCACCTCCGCATGGGCTAGTGGACTGCTTCTGGGATAATCCGTGCCTATGTCTTCGTGAGGTTTTCACCTCCACATAGCCATAGGGAAATGTATTCCCCTGAACCGAACTCGGTCCGTATGAGCCTATAATGGGTGAGGATCGAGGAATCTACTGGTTCGAGTACCTCAACTATAGAGCTAAACCACATGTAGAAAATCTAAGGGCTTACCCTAGGTAGAACTATGTCAAACCTTAGTAGTTACCCATATGGGTGTTTATTTTACTTGCTTTATATTTCATTCTGCGGTACTAACTTGTTATGTTTTATTTCCATGCATATCATCTCATATTTTTAGAGGTATCGATTCACGGTTAGTTTCTAAGTTAGAAAGCTGGTTATGGAGAACGAATTCCTTAATAAAGTGGAAGACAATGCAGTCGTCCGTATATGGTCAGAGCAAAGGCAATTAGAGAAAGGGGAAGACTTCGGAACAGTGGCAACAAGAGGTTCAGGAGGAAAATACCAAAGCTGACTATTGGGAGAGGAAGTTTCTAGAGATGCAGATGCAAAACGAAGCCCTAGAAAAGAGGTTAGCAGAAAGCCAAAAGGAAAATAGTAGATTAAAAGTTAGAGTGGCTGAGCTTAGACGATCTCTTCATTACCATCGAAGCCGTAATTCCGCGATCGAGCTAAAGTCAAGCCTGAACAAGTTTGAGGAAATGAAGGCTAAGATTGAAGAGTTAGAATCAGCATTGCACAGTTGTGAACTTCGGATCGAGCTTCTTAAAACAAGAGAAGGGTGTTGGAAGGAAGAATTTCACCATTTTCACGCTCGAGTCAGAAGTTGGGAGTATCTCATGGGTGAAGCAATAGTCTAAATTCGAGAGGAAGCTGATCACCTACAGACTTTGGCAGTACATGTGGATACATTGAGCATGAAGTATGAGCTACAATCAGATCGTGGTCAAGAATTACTTTTGTTGTTTAGGAAAATCAGAACTTTGGGCCTTAAGGTGAAAGCATATTTGTAATCCATTTTATGTATAGGATTTTATTTTCTAATAAGGTTTTCTAAAATGAAGTTGAATCTGAATCGATACCTTTTTGCATTCATGCATTTGCATTACATTGCATCATTTGCATTAGACTTTTACAAAAGGACCCTAATTAGGAAAAAATATTTCAGTTAACCTGGAAAAATGGAACAAAGGTTGGTGAGAATAGAGCAAATACAAATACAGATGCAGGGGCAATTGACCAAGATTCAACAAGAAATGCGGGAACAAATGCTAGAATTCCAAAGGAATATGATAGGCCAGCTAACCTAGTTACTAGCCAGAAGACCTAAAAAAAGGAGTGGCCCATTGGTCAACAATGTGGATGATGATGAAGACATCGTTTATTCCCCAATAGGTGTCCTGACTCATCCTGACGCACATCTGAAAGGAGTACCCGTTACTATCAGACCCCAACAGCATCAGGCCAGCATATCGGCACTAATAGGCTCAGGTCCCAATCCGTGGGGCAATCCAAGCAATCCCATTGTCGTTGATTTGGCTAGCATGGAAGAAACAAGGAAGGCTAGTGTGGAGATCCTGAAACAATGTGGAGACCAAGACTGGAATTCCCAAGTTAATACTTTAAGGGCCCCGAAGAAAAAAAATACCACAGGCCAGTCAACTACTAGCCATCAGGTCTTCTCAAGGGAGGAACCCAATCCAAGATCGATCTCAGAAAAATCCCATTTTGCACCCATCCTAATCACGTAGAGGGAGCTGTATCAAATTTTGTTTGATGCACATGTAGTATCCCTTTTCTACCTAAAAACTATACAACCTCTATACCCTAAATGGTACGACACGAACGCTCAATGCGAATACCATGCGGGAATCACAGGACACTCGATCGAGAACTGCACTGCTTTCAAAAAGATGATCGAAAGACTTGTCAAAATGGGTATTGTCAAATTCGATGATCCTTCTGGGGCAGAAAATCTGTCACTCAACCATTTAGATAAAGGGGTGAGACCTATGAGATTCAAGAATGCATCGAGTTCAGGGCTTTAATGCAAGACTTGATATTGGGAAATCTGAATATTAACGACGTATCTGAAGAAAGAACCGGATTTTTCCAAGCATCTGCCCTTACGTACTTGGGAGTGTTTGGAATAATGGGACTGTGGAAGAGATCCTTATATTTTTAGAGCTGCTCTAGAGTAATATTCAAAACACTTTTGTTGCCTTAAGCCTAGAGGCAATAAGAACCCTTCTGTGAAATAGGCTTGTGTCCAGAATTGTTGTTTTAATAAAATGCATCTTTTTAAGTAAATATTATTATTATTATTTATTCTTCATATTGTACATTCTTTTGTTCTTTACAATATTCTTTCATTCTTTATTCATAACCATACCATGCAAATAATCATCCTTAGAATCATTTATTCTTTGGATTTTTGCCTTCAGACCTAGGTACCCAGATATCAACGACATGAGCGACGTTGTTATTGACTCCCTTTTTGAATGAGATATGGGTCTAGGGGATCTCAGGACTTTGAAAATGACAGAGATTGTAGCCTATCTTTTGATTTGTAAGGATGGTAGAACAAGTGAAAATAGACTCTACTCTACAAAGGATCATTGGATATTATAGAAAAAAGGCAAAAATTGTAGCCTAGCTCATCACAGAACTAAGGTAAGACATCATTGAATTATTTTCAAGAATTCAAAGTTGTTTTTGCACGATTAAATCAGGACATGCCTGGGCTACTAAGACACGGGCTAAACATGAGGATCGGGCACTGTTGGTCTACCATCGAAGGGGATTGCCTCAGTTATACCGCAAATACTGAATTAAAGAAAACGAGATTTATGTGACTCTTTCATTTTCTTCACAGATTTTTCTATATGTGGGGCATGGACATTATGGAGGCCAATCTCGTCAAAAGCTTCTAGTTATCATTGATTCATTGTTGTGGTCGTCGATTACTTCACTAAGAGGGTGGAAGTAGCTTTATATGCCAGCGTTACAGAGTCAATAGTCATCAAATTCTTAAAAAAAAAAAAGATCATGGAAAAATGACTGAGATTTGTAAAGGTTGGCATAAAGTACCCTTTTTGTTTCTTGAACGACAGCCGGGACCTTCACCGGGGCAACATCTCTCCCATTGGTTTACAAAAGGGAAACAATTATGGGAGGTTAAGATTTCTTTTCTCCAAACTTTGATTGAATTGGATAAAGCAGAATGCTTTCAATAAGTTCGATTGAATGGCCGAATGTACCAAAAATGGATAGTACAAGCTTGTGATAAAATGTTTGCCCAAGAGAATTTCAGGATGGAGACCTTCTCATACAAAGGAACTTCAAAGGAGCTTGTTCAAGAGGAGCATTGATATTGACCAAGACGAATGGCAAAGACTTGCCCAATTCAACGAATTCAGGTTTAGTCAAGAAGTATTTACCTGAAAGATGAAAGCCCAAGGTGAAAACCCGCAAAGGGCGCCTTGAGATCACTAAAAAAAAGAGAAAAAAAAGAAAAAGGAGATGCCAAAGCGAAAACCCGCAAAAGGCGCTTTAAGACCTAAGGGGCTTTGAGCCGAAAACCCAAAAGGGCGACTCAAATTTTGATCAAAGATAGGGCATGTGGTAGTCTTGCTATGCCTGAATTAACAATGAAGAAGTATGCTGCGTCTTGTGGCATCGACAAAGTACTCCGGATCCCCTAAACACATATTGAGCTTAAAATGGTCCTCAAGAAGTTTGAACAGAGAAGCTTAGGCTGTGATATCTGGTGCACCTAGCTTCTATCTTACCCATTTTTGAATTTTTTTATCTTTGATTGCTTTATTCTTTTCAAGATACACTTAAATTAATTTTCTTTTATTGCCTTGGTTATCTTTGATTAACTTATTTGTTTCGAGCTATGCTTCTGATTAATTTCTTTCTTGTCCATTTTTGTGATCTTTTTCAAGCATTTTATATTGAAATAACGATTATTGGACTAATAATATTTTCATAAAAGGAGTTTCATACATTACTCTGGAAGTTTTTAAATAATATAGGAACCTAAAATAGGACTATTGTTTAGAACTCACCAAGCCTAAAGGGTTGGAAATATTGAAAGATGATTTTTTTCGGATTTTATTGGATAAAACATTTCGTCAATGATACCCTCTCGACAAATGATGGGTAATGTTAAGTTAAGTGTAAAAGGGGAATCATTCTCTTAAAAATGACACTCTGTATCCGTGTAGATATCATGCATACACATTTGGTTAAGTCACCTTAGGAGTGATCAGTTGATTGAACAAGTTAACAAATCCTCTACCTTTGAGTTGTAGTGGGATGAGGCAAAGTTGATACAGATCCTATAGCCATAAGTCACAGTAGGATGATTTAAAAATGGTACAAATTTGATGTACCCAGGGTACAGTGGAAGGGACTCTGAAATTACAGCGAGGCAAGCTTGCTGAGCAGAATATGATCATTTTTTTAGGTTTTCTATCAAAGATACCGGCCGAACGAGAAAGTATGGTAACACATCAGTGATAGAACCTTGATAAACTATGAGCAGTGACAACCCAAACGGTAAAAAGGGATCATTCTCATTCATACACTTCCAATTAGGAGCATTTGATTTATTTCGATCATTGTATCCTAATCGTTGTATTTAAAGAAAAAGGAGATCATTTTCATGACATTGTGCATTCATGCAAATGTCATCCCTAATATCATTTAGTTAGGAGCATTAGATTCATTCCGATCATTGCATCCTAATCATTATACATTTAAAAAATGAGATCATTCTCATGACATTCTGCATTCATGTAAATGTCATCCATAATACATTCGAGTCTACAGGACATGTCTCTCAGTGGACGGTGTAGCAAATTGTAAAGTTCAGATTTTGTTCCCTCAAGATGGTAGTGGAGCAGACTGAAAATTGAAGTCTTCCTGAAGATAGTAAGGAAGCAAATTGTAAAGTTCAGACTTTGTTCCCTCAAGATGGTAGTGGAGCAGGCTAAAGATTGACGTCTTCCTGAAGATAGTAAGGAAGTAAATTGAAAATTCTAGATTTTGTTCCCTAGAGATGATAGTGGAGCAGGTTGAAGATTCAAGTCTTCCTGAAGATAGTAAGGAAGCAAATTGAAAAGTTCAGATTTTGTTCTCTAGAGATGATAGTGGAGCAGACTGAAGATTGAAATCTTTCTGAAGATATTAAGGAAGCAAATTGAAAAGTTCAGATTTTGTTCCCTAGAGATGATAGTAGGAGCAGGCTGAAGATTGAAGTCTTCCTGAAGATAGTAAGGAAGCAAATTGAAAAGTTCAGATTTTGTTCCCTAGAAATGATAGTGGAGCAGGCTGAAGATTGAAGTCTTCCTGAGATAGTAAGGAAGCAAATTGAAAAAGTCCAGATTTTGTTCCCTCGAGATGGGAGGGGAGTAGACTGAAGATTGAAGTCTTCCTGAGATAGTAAGGAAGCAAATTGAAAAGTTCAGATTTTGTTCCCTTGAGATGGTAATAGAGCAGACTGAAGATTGAAGTCTTCTTGATATAGTAAGGAAGCAAACTGAAAAGTTTATATTGTTCCCTCAAGATGGTAGTGGAGCAGACTAAAGATTGAAGTCTTCCTGAGATAGTAAGGAAGCAAATTGAAAAGTTCATATTTTGTTCCCTCGAGATGGTAGTGGAGCAGACTGAAGATTGAAGTCATCTTGAGATAGTAAGGAAACAAATTGAAAAGTTCAGATTTTGTTCCCTCGAGATGGTAGGGGAGCAGACTGAAGATTGAAGTCTTCCTGAGGTAGTAACGAAGCAAATTGAAAAGTTCAGATTTTGTTCCCTCTAGATGGTAGGGGAGAAGATTGAGGATTGAAGTCTTCCTGAGATAGTAAAGAAGCAAATTGAAAAGTTCAGATTTTGTTCCCTCGAGATGGTAGTGGAGCAGACTGAAGATTGAAGTCTTCCTGAGATAGTAAGAAAGTAGACTGTGTAACACCCTAACCCGAGACCGTCGCTGGAATAGGGTTAAGAGGCATTACTAATCAATCGGAACATTTAACATCTAGAATTTACGACACAAAATCAATCATCTTCAATCATATTCATTTACAATCATGTTGTCCCTTATCAAGGTCTACGAGACCTATTTCACATTCTAAAGATAAGGTCGGGACTAAACCGAAACACATATAAAATTTCATGAAAAGTTAAAACTTTTCTAAAATACAGGGGTTACAGGCCCATGGAAGGAAACCGTGTGCCCTCCACGGCTGCTAGACACCCCCGTGTGTCCTTCCTGTGGCTATATACTGACTTAATTCCCACGGCCACCCAGCACGCCCGTGCACTGAGGCCGTGCACTCTTAGGCCATATTCTGACTTCTTCACCACGGCCACCAAGCACACCCGTGTGCCATGGCCGTGTGCTCTTAGCTAGCTACTGACTTGAACACCACGGCTAGCTGACCCCCCGTGTCGAGGCCGTGTTCTACTAGGTTACATTCTGCCAATTCACCCACGGTCTTTAGGCACGCCCCTGCGCCAAGACCGTGTGACATTAGGCCATTTTGCAAGGCCATTTTGCAAGGCCAAAATGCCACCCACTTAGGGTCAAACCTACAAGCAACACATAGCAAAACATATCATGCACATAAGGCAACCAAAAACTTACCAATATGGCTATTCAATCTATACATTCAATTCCCATTCCAACCATAACAAATTCAATACCAAAACTTATCTCATCACAAGAATAATACATTCAATACCAAACATCATTCCTTCTCAATTTCACTAATTCATACTAGCAAGTTACCAACACAAAGTTACCATTCATAAGTCAATTTCTCAACCCACAAACCATGCCAAAAGATGCATTCCATATACCAAGTTCATTCATGCTAAAACTAGCACATATCTAGCCACATCTCATGGCCACTCACAATATAAAACATGATTCAAATGACCAGCCTATACATGCCATATTTTAACTATGTACATCCTTTCAAAATACCCCAAAAATAGATTGCCGATAGTGTGACTGAGATGCTGACGATCCCCTGATCCGAGCTAACCTTGCTCACACTGCAAAGCAGAGAAACAAATCACACAGTAAGCTTTACAAAGCTTAGTAAGTTCGATATACATACTATACAATTATTTGATCAAATCAAACCAATGTATATAATAAACAATCACATAGATCTACTACCTCACTTTCATGCTCTCTCATCCATAGCCAAAATACTCATTCACTCACTCATAGCTTGCTTATACTCATCAACCACAAAGGTTCGATACTTACCTTAGCCACTCATAGTTATTGAACCTCCAAACTATTTAATGCTCAATTTTACTTGTTGGCCACTCTTTAATATTCGTTCAATTTGATCACACACTTAGTGCTATATACATAATCGTAGCATATTTGTCCTCGCACACTTAATGCCTATTCTTTTAGTCGACTAGTCTCGGTGTCGCACACATAGTGCCAAGTCAATAAGCCGTAGCTTTCATATCATCGCACACTCAGTGCCATTCATTTCTGTTTCGATTTACATTTCGCACACTTAGTGCCATTAGCTTATTCTTGCACATAGCATTTCGATTTCAGCCACATATACACATTCATTTCATAATACTAAACATATATTAATAACATGTATTATATCCGAACTTACCTCAGGCGTCGAACTATCAAAACAGTCGATTAATCGAGCACTTTATCTTTGCCTCGATCTCGATCCAAACCTCTCATCTCTTGGTCTATACACATTCAAATTCAATCCATTCAATTACCAAATCATTCATTTTAATCCAAAAACACATATTTAGGGCATTTCACATAATAGCCCTCACATTTACACATTTTGACACTTTAGTCCCTATTTCACAGAATCACCAAATTCACAAAATTTCTCCTAGTACAAGCTTAGCCGAATTCTCACCATGCTTATACAAGCCCACACATTTCATTTATTTTACATTTTAATCCTTCAAAATGCTATTTTCACAATTTAGCCCTAATTAGCTAAATTTATCAAAAATTCAAGAACAACACATGTTCATTAAACACATATCTTTCATTTAACACCAACACTCATCACAAAGCTCACATACTCATCAATGGCACATCACAAAAAACATCATCAATTCATAAAATTACAACATGGGTTAGCTAGAGCACAAAGTAACGATTACGAAAACATAGAAATTATCGAAAACCGACTCAAAACATACCTTAATCTATGCTTCAAGCTAGCCGAATGCTTCAAAGTTTTCTAGCCCTATTCTTTCTTTCAATTTTTGGTGAAACAAGGAAGAAGATGATGACTATTCTATGTTTTTAGTACATTAATAAAACATAATTATTAAAGTACAAAATTAACCTTTAACAAAAATACATAAAACATGCCATTCAAGGTCATTCTTGACCATATTCCTCCACTATCTAAATTTTGGTATATTTGCCTCATAAGGCCTCTACAATATAAAGACATCCACACTTAGGTAATTAAAAATCAGCACATAACTTTTACACTTCATGCGATTAAGTCCTTTATCTTAATTCGACATACAAACGATCAAATTATCTCTCAGAATTTTCACACAGACTATGTCACATATCATTCACACAGACAATATTATTAAAATATTTTTACGACTTCGGATTTGTGGTCTCGAACCACTGTTCTGACTAGGGTCTAAACCGGGCTGTTACAACTCTCCCCCCTTAGGGATTTTCGTCCCCGAAAATCTTACCAGTGAATAATTGTGGATGTTGCTCTATCATAACATTCACAGGCTCCCACGTAGCCTCTTCAATTCCGTGTTTGTGCCATAATACTTTCATTAAAGAGATCTTCTTATTTCTCAACTCTTTAGTCTCTCGAGCCAAGATTTGGATCGGTTCTTCACTATACGACAAATCTGACTGAATTTCAACCTCCGTAGGAGCAATTACATGAGACGGGTTTGATCTGTACCGTCGAAGCATTGACACATGAAACACGTTATGAATCTTTTCTAACTCTGATGGCAATTTCAATCTATAAGCAACCGGCCCAACTTGTTCAATAATCTCGTACGACCCGATGAACCTCGGACTTAGCTTGCCCTTTCGGCCAAATCGAAGTATTTTCTTCCACGGAGACATTTTCAAAAACACTTTATCACCAACCTCAAACTAGATATCTTTTCGTTTCAAATCTACATAAGATTTCTAATGATTAGAGGCCGCTTTCAAATTATTATGAATTACTTTCACTTTCTGTTCAGTCTCTTTTATCAGATTAACCCCGTGAATCTTATTCTCACTCAGCTTAGTCCAATATAATGGAGTTCGACACTTTCGACCATAAAGAGCCTCATACGGTGCCATTTTGATACTAGATTGAAAACTGTTGTTGTAAGCAAACTCGATCAACGATAAGTGCTTTTCCCACGTATTGTCAAATTCAAGTATGCAACATTTCAGCATGTCTTCAAGAATCTGAATGATTCGCTCAGATTGACCATCCGTTTGTGGATGAAAAGCAGTACTAAAATATAATTTCGTGCCTAAAGTATCTTGCAATTTCTTCCAAAATGGCGAGGTAAATCTCGGATATCTATCAGATATTATAGATAACGGTACTCCATGCAATCTCACAATCTCATCAATATACAGTTCAGCTAACTTATCTAAAGAATAATCGGTTCTCACTAGAACGAAATGAGCTGATTCGTTAATCTGTCCACTATCACCCAGATTGCATCTTTCTTACTCGGAGATAAGGGCAAACCTGACACAAAGTCCATCGTAATTCTTTTCCATTTCCACTCAGGAATCATAATCGGTTGTAACAAACCAGACAGAACTTGATGTTGAACTTTGACTTGCTGAGAAACTAAACATTTTGACACAAAGTCAGAAATATCTCTTTTCATACCATGCCACTAATAGAACTGTTTCAGATCATTATACATCTTTGTACTCCCCGGATGTACAGTCAATTGACTATTGTGAGCCTCAGTCAAAATCATCGAAATTAACCCTGAATTTCTCGGAACACAAATCCAGTCTTTAAATCTCAGGCAATTATCACTATCTACTCGAAATTGTGATTCAGCATTTGATTCACACAGAATTTGTTTAGCCATCATTTCATCATCATTTTTCTGAGTATCACAAATCTGTTGTACAAATATCGGCTTAGCTTTCATTTCAGCTACCACTGCATTAGCATCACACAGATCTATCTGATTACTCAAAGCTCGCAAAGCATATAACAATTTTTGACTCAAGGCATCAGATACAACATTAGCTTTACCCGGGTGGTAATTTATCACAAATTCGTAGTCTTTCAACAATTCTAACCATCTTCTCTGTTGCAAGTTCAAATCTTTCTGAGTCATTAAACGCTTTAAACTCTTATGATCAGTATAAATGTGACATTTTTCCCCAAATAGATAGTGACGCCAAATCTTCAATGCAAATACAATCGCAGCCAGTCCAAGATCATGTGTTGGGCAGTTCTTTTCATGCGGTTTTAACTATCTCGAAGCGTATGCAACAACTTTCCCTTCTTGTATCAGCACATAGCCCAAACCATTCAATGATGCATCACTGTAAATTACGAATTCTTTACATGACTTGGGCTGAATCAACATCATGTTGTTTCAGTAACAACACTTTCAATCGCTTTCAAAACTCACTTTGGCACTTTTCTGACCACTCGAATCTAACATCTTTCTGTAACAACTTTGTCAACGGAGTCACAATCATCGAGAAGCCTTTCAAAAATCATCTATAATATCCCGCTAGTCCCAAAAAACTATGGACTTCAGACACACTTCTCGGAGGTTTCCATTCCAAAATAGCGGAGATTTTACTCGGATCAACTCGTATTCTAGCAGCTGATAGAACATGTCCTAGAAGACTAACCTCATGCAACCAAAATTCACATTTGCAAAACTTTGCATACAACTGATTCTCACGTAAAGTTTGTAGCACGATTCTAAAATCTTTAGCATGCTGCGTCTCATCACACGAATAAATCAAAATATCATCAATGAACACCACCACGAAGCAATCCAAAATAAGGTCTAAATATCAGATTCATCAAATCCATAAACACTGCAGGAGCATTTGTTAGTCCGAAAGGCATCACTAAGAATTCGTAATGTCTATACCTCGTTCTGAAAGCAGTCTTTGGCACATCAGGCTCTTTGACTCTTAACTGATAGTAACCAGACCTCACGTCTATCTTTGAAAACACTGTAGCTCCCTTCAACTGATCAAGCAATCATCAATACGGGGCAACAAATATTTATTCTTTATTGTCACTTTGTTCAACTGTCGATAACCAATACACATTCTCATAGTTCCATCTTTCTTTTTCACAAATAACACTTGAGCTCCTAGGGTAAGAATCTCGGTCGTGCAAATCCTCGATCAGTTAATTCTTGCAACTATGATTTTAACTCTTTCAATTCTGTTGGTGCCATTCTATACAGAGCTATCGAAATAGGAGTGGTGCCCGGTACTAATTCAATACCAAATTCAACTTCTCGAATCAGAGGTATTCCCGGCAGCTATTCAGGAAACACATCTGGAAACTCACAGACAATAGGCACTGATTCAACTTTCTTTTCCGACACTTCTGTATCAATCACATATGCCAAATAAGCTTCACACCCTTTTCTTTCATAATTCATAGCTCTCATCACAGATACAACAACTGGTAATCCTTTAATATCACTAGATTCAATTCGAATTAGCTCCCCGCTCTGACTTCTCAATTCAATGCTCTTTCTTTTACAATTCATAATGGCATTATGTAGAGTAAGCCAATCCATACCCAGAATTATGTCAAATTTATCAAGGGGAAGCAACATCAATTTAACCGAAAAATATATATCACGAAACACCAATGGGCAATTCTTGCACATCTTATCCACCAAGACACACTTGCCTAAAGGGCTCGACACTCTAACCACAAATGCAGTAGACTCAACAGGTAGAGTTTTACTCGATACTAGATTCACACACACATAGGAATGAGTTGACCCCGCATCTATCAATGCAATAACATCAATATAAAAAAAAAGTGAAATTACCAGTGATAATGATTGGAGATGATGCTTCCTTTTGTGCACGTATAGTATAGGCTCTGGCAGGTGCTCTCGCCTCCGATCTTACAAATGTATCAGTTGTCCCTCTCTGGCTATCATTCACATTTCTAGTGTTTCTGGGTGGTCTACCTCTAGCCGTCATATTACTCAGTCTTTCATTCTGAACATTTTCCTTTTCAACCATTTTTGGGCAATCTCGAATAAAATGATCTTGGGATCCACATTTGTAACAAACTCTATTGTTGTACTTGCCCCAGCACTCTCCTACATGTCGTCTTCCACACTGTCTGCACTCAGGCTTGTTACTCTTAACACTGCCAACACTTGATTCATTCGGAGCTTGAATTCGTAAACCAGTACTTTGTCTCGAACGATCCCTACTTGGATGTCCAAACGAGGCATTTGAACAATTACTTGCATCTCTATATCTCTTTGTTGAAGGTTGAGAAAACTTATTCATCGATCTCTTTCTTTCATTACGAGCTTCGAAATCAGCTTTCTTCTTTTCTTTACTGAGCTCTTCAGCTTTGCACGCTCTTTCAACTAATACAACAAATTGATTAATATCAAGTATCCCAAGCAACAATTTAATGTCTTCATTCAGTCCCTCTATAAAGCGTTTGCACATAGTAGATTCGGTTGAAACACATTCCTTCGCGTATTGACTCAATCTTACAAATTCTCGCTCGTACTCAGTAACAGACAAATGGCCCTATTTCAATTATAGAAACTCTTTACGTTTCTGATCAATGAAGTGTTGACTGATATACTTCTTTCTGAACTCAGATTGAAAGAAATCCCAAGTGTTTCTCTCTCTCGGAACCACAGATATCAACGTTTTCCACCAGTTGTCTCAACAATGAAACTGCACACTTTACGCACTCATTAGGGTTCAACGACATCTCATCGAATACTTTGATTGTATTCTCAAGCCAAAACTCGGCTCGCTCAGCATCATCATCAGATATGGCCCTAAACTCTTCGGCCCCATACTTACGAATTTTATCCACAGGAGGTTTATTCAATTTGATCGGATCTACAACTTGTGGCACAACAGGTACTTGTGGGGGTGGAGGTTGTGGAGCAGTCGGATTCATTCGAACAAACTCCGTAAACCACTTGCTCATCATTCGAAAGAATGCTTGCTTAGCCTCTCCTTCCTCACCACTATCATTCGGCCTTGATGTGGCCGACACTGTCCCTTGAGCGGGAGCAGGCGCATTGCTTTCTACATCGTCAGCAACTGCTCGATCGAGATCCATTACTATATGAAAACACATTTTCAAATGTCAGATTTCACCACACTATCGCAATTTCAAATATGGCATGTATAGCTAGACTCACACGCGCTACGTTAGTCCGAGAATCGACTAAACCGTAGCTCTGAAACCAATAAAATGTAACACCCCTAACCCGAAACTGTCGCCGAAATAGGGTTAAAAGGCATTACCGATCAATCGAAACATTTAACATCTAGAATTTACGACACAAAGTCAATCATCTTCAATCACATCCATTTACAATCATGTTGTCCCTTATCAAGGTCTACGAGACCTATTTCACATGCTAAAGATAGGGTCGGGACTAAACTGAAACACATATAAAATTTCATGAAAAGTTAAAACTTTTCTAAAATACAAGGGTTACACGCCCGTGGAAGGAAACCATGTGCCCTCCACGGCTGCTAGACCCCCCCGTGTGTCCTCCCCGTGGCTATATACTAACTTAATTCCCACAGCCACCCAGTACGCTCGTGCACTGAGGCCGTGCACTCTTAGGCCATATTCTGACTTCTCCACCACGGCCACCAAGCACGCCCGTGTGCCATGGCCGTGTGCTCTTAGCTAGCTACTGACTTGTACACCACGGCTAGCTGACACCCCCGTGTCGTGTGCTACTAGGTTACATTCTGCCAATTTACCCACGATTTTTAGGCACGCCCGTTTGCTTAGACCATGTGACATTATAGGCCATATTGCAAGGTCAAAATGCCACCTACTTAGGGTCAAACCTACAAGCAACACATAGTAAAACATATCATGCACATAAGGCAACCAAAAACTTACCAATATGACTATTCAATCTATGCATTCAATTCCCATTCCAACCATAACAAATTCAATACCAAAACTTATCTCATCCCAAGCATAATACATTAAATACCAAACATCATTCCTTCTCAATTTCACTAATTCATACTAGCACCAACACAAAGTTACCATTCATAAGTCAATTTCTCAACCCACAAACCATGCCAAAATATGCATTCCATATACCAAGTTTATTCATGCTAAAACTAGCACATATCTAGCCACATCTCATGGCCACTCACAATATCAAACATGATTCAGTGACCAGCCTATACATGCCATATTTTAACTATGTACATCCTTCCAAAAATCCCCAAAAATAGATTGCCGATAGTGTGACTGAGATGTTGACGATCCCCTAATCCGGGCTAACCTTGCTGACACTGTAAAGCAGAGAAACAAATCACACAGTAAGCTTTACAAAGCTTAGTAAGTTCGATATACATACTATACAATTATTTGATCAAATCAAACCAATGTATATAATAAACAATCACATAGATCTACTACCCCACTTTCATGCTCTCTCATCCATAGCCAAAATACTCATTCACTCACTCATAGCTCGCTTATACTCATCAACCACAAAGGTTCGATACGTACCTTAGCCACTCATAGTTATTGAACCTCCAAACTATTCAATGCTCAATTTTACTTGTTGATCACCCTTTAATATTTGTTCAATTTGATCACACACTCAGTGCTATATACATAATCGTATCATATTTGTCCTCGCACACTTAGTGCCTATTTTTTTAACCGACTAGTCTCGGCGTCACACACACAGTGCCAAGTCAATAAGCCGTAGCTTTCATATCATCACACACTCAGTGCCATTCATTTCTATTTCGATTTACATTTCGTACACTTAGTGCCATCAGCTTATTCTTGCACATAGCATCTCGATTTCATCCACATATACACATTCATTTCATAATACTAAACATATATTAATAACATGTATTATATCCGAACTTACCTCGGACGTCGAACTATCAAAACGGTCGATTAATCGAGCACTTTATCTTTGCCTCGATCTCGATCCAAACCTCTCCTCTCTTGGTCTATACACATTCAAATTCAATCCATTCAATTACCAAATCATTCATTTTAATCCAAAAACACATATTTAGGGCATTTCACACAATAGCCCTCACATTTACACATTTTGACACTTTAGTCCCTATTTCACAAAATCACCAAATTCACAAAATTTCTCCTAGTACAAGTTTAGCCAGATTCTCACCATGCTTATACAAGCCCACACATTTCATTTATTTTACATTTTAATCCTTCAAAATGCTATTTTCACAATTTAGCCCTAATTAGCTAAATTCATCAAAAATTCAAGAACAACACATGTTCATTAAACACATATCTTTCATTTAACACCAACACTCATCACAAAGCTCACATACTCATCAATGGCACATCACAAAAAACATCATCAATTCATAAAATTACAACATGGGTTAGCTAGAGCACAAAGTAACGATTACGAAAACATAGAAATTATCAAAAATCGACTCAACACATACCTTAATCTATGCTTCAAGCTAGCCGAATGCTTCAAAGTTTTCTAGCCCTATTCTTTCTTTCAATTTTTGGTGAAACAAGGAAGAAGATGATGACTATTCTATGTCTTTAGTACATTAATAAAACATAATTATTAAAGTACAAAATTAACCTTTAACAAAAATACATAAAACATGCCATTCAAGGTCATTCTTGACCATATTCCTCCACTATCTAAATTTTGGTATATTTGCCTCATAAGGCCTCCACAATATAAAGACATGCAGACTTAGGTAATTAAAAAGCAGCACATAGCTTTTACACTTTACTCGCTTAAGTCCTTTATCTTAATTCGACACACAAACGATCAAATTATCACTCAGAATTTTCACACAGACTATGTCACATATCATTCACATAGAAAATCATTAAAATATTTTTACGACTTTGGATTTGTGGTCTCGAACCAATGTTCTGACTAGGGTCTAAACCAGGCTGTTACAGACTGAAAAGTTCAGATTTTGTCCCCTCGAGATAGTAGTGGGGCAGACTGAAGATTATAGATCTTATCTCTATAAGCAGTAGTGGAGCAGATCAAATTTGGTGAATCTTATCTTTCCGAGGAAGCAGGGGAGCAGATCTTAGCCACCAACATTGTCTCCCTGAGTTTGAAGTGGAGCAAATCGAAAAAATAGTAGATCTGACATTCCTGAAGTTGCAGAAAGCAGATCGAAAACATTAGTCTGATCACCTTGAGTTGTAGTGGAGTAGACTAAAAAATGGCATGATTCGGCGTTCTTGAAGTTGCAGTGAAGCAGATCAAAGCCATCAGACTTATTGAAATGAAGATGAAGTTTCAATATCATTGAGGTTGTAGTGGAGTTAGAAGCCATTTGAGGAAGACGAGGACCAAGAAGTCGAGGCTCGGCCAAGACCGGGCAAAATTGGTTCTTCTATTGTCTTTGCTCTATTCTTGTTTCACAACAATGAGCAAAGAGGGGCAGCTGTAACAGGCCCATTTTGCCCGAACCCGTGAAAACCGAAATAAAAAAATAAGAAAAATAAATAAAATGAATAATAATAAAATAAATACCAAATATCCAAAAATGTCCCTTTACAGTCCATGTACAACCAGAGCCCAAAACCAATTAACAGCAACCCAATTACAAGCTACCTGAACAGACCCAAAACCAGGCCCAACATGTTACAAACCCATTAGCCCAGATCCTAACTACCCTATCCAGACCCCCACTCGCGGCCCAAAAGGCCCAATGCCCAAACAAGTCTCAGAGACCTAGGGTTTCTGAAGAAACCCTAGGCGCCGCAGCACCCCAGCCCGTAGGCGCCACAATCGACTCCTCGCACCCAGGCCACCAGTCGCGCCTCAATCCACGCGATCCACGCCCGAATCACTCCACCGCCGAGATTGACGCCTGCACAAGAAAGGAAACAACAGCAATAATGGCAGCAAAAATGTTTTCCTTTTTTTTTTCAAGGCTATAAAAGCCTGATTTATTTTGTAACTGGGAGAGATACGAATACACAGAGATAGAGACAGAAATAAAAATACAGATTTTTTTCAGCAAATGTGATTTTTATATTTTATTTCGTTTTAGGTCTACACTATTTTTTTTACGAACTTTAAAAAGAGGAAAAAGGAAAGAGGGCTACCTGGATTTTTTGGTTTCAAAACAGCGGGGTTTTGGCCACTAGCCGCGACGGAGCGTGAAGCGCGTGTGAGAAAGGCCGGAGGTCTGATGACCAGTGAAGGCAGAGCAAAATTTTCGAACTTCTGCCTTTTTTTTATATCTAATGTTGGAAATAAATTTAAGGGTTTTTTTTTAGCTTTTATAGCCTATCCACACGATGTTGTTTTGGTATGGCCCATTAATAACCAAAACGACGTCGTTTAATGAAAGGATCTGCATGTTGACCCGATATCCAGGGGAGGATTTGCGCGTTTTCATTAAAAGGGCTAATTGCCATTTTGGTCCTTTAGCTATTTTAATTTTTTAAATTAAGTTCAATTTGAATTTTTTTATTTTTATAATGTAGCCCTGAAATTTCTTTTCTATTTCAATTAAGTCCTCGGGCTCCTTAAAGGCTAAGATCGAAACGTCGTCGTTTTTAAAATTTGGCATAATTGCCATTCTAGCCCCTACAGTGACGCGCATTTTTGATTTAGTTCATTTTTATGTATTTTTATTTACTATTTAATCCCTTTTTATTTTTTTATATTTTATTTTATTCTAAATTACTCCATTACTCTATTTAATTATTTTATCATATGAAAATATTATATTATATTATTTATATATTAATTTTAAAATTCATATGCTTTTATGTATTAACCTTATATATATTTGATTATTATTATTTATTTTATTTGGTTTAATATTATTTATATTATATGTTATTTTATAATATTACATTATACATTTTTTTCTATATTATATAGTATTATGTTACATTATATATTACTTCTATAAGTTTTATTTTATATAAAATTTATTTATATTATCTAACATATTTTTTATATTTTTTATATTATGTATGTAATTTTATGATTAATATTATATATATATATATGTTTTTTATATAAATATTTTTTAACTATTTACTAATTATTCTTATATGTAATCATTTATATATGTATTAAATTATAAATATAAGTATTTTTTAATTTTTTTTATTTAATTATTAAAATATATATTTATTACAATTTTTTTACTTTAAAATTTTTTATTTATATATATATTAGATCATTTTAAAAACCATCACATTCTTTTATTTTTTATGTTTAAATATATTATTCCCTTTTCATTTAATTTTGTTATTTCGTGAAAGTTTTAATTCATTTTATATGTTTATTTATTTATGTCCCTTTTAATCGTTATTTTTTGCTTCACATAATTCTTTATTTATTTATTCATGTTATATTATTCTTTATTATTTATTGTTAGTATAATTTATAGTTATGTAGAATTGCTATTAAATATGTATGTTGGCATATCTACTCCAAAATCATTTGTTTTATAAAACACATTTAATTACATTTATGCATTTTATTCAAAGGCTTTTAAATACAGCGATATATGATATTTGGGGCCTTCGAGAGAAATTATACCTTAACTTACTGGGTTTTAATTTTTTTTCTCATAGAACTTAAAATATCAAGTATCCTCTCTTTTTTTTTTAAAAAAAACCCTATAAATTTTAAATAAAAATTTATCCTCGAGAATTTAAAATTGTTGTGTCCTAACTCATTGGATATGACGTTTTGTTATCTCGGAATAAGAATTACAGAAAACAAGGCAATGTTTCGTGTTTGAAAGTTTGAGAAAGTGTGCCCTAACGTGCTGGGTTTCGGTTTTTCGTTCGTCCAAATAACTAAATATCCTTTTAATGAATTTTGTAAATAATGAGATGATTTTGGTTACGAGGGTTTAAAACATTATGTCCTAACATGCTGGATGTAATGTTTGTATGTTTTCAGAATAAAGGAATCTCCGATTCCAACTCAAATTGTTCAAATTTTTTAAAGAAATCATGTTTCCAAATCTTTTTCAAATTCAGGACATAAGGACATTAAATAATTAATTAGGTACCAATTTTGGGCGTTACAAGGGTGCTAACACTTCCTCGTACGTAACCGACTCTCGAACCGGTTTTCCTAAATTTCGCAAGCCAAAATTAATATTTTAAACAAAAATGTTTTATAAGGTGATCTGATCACACCTAAGCAAAAAGGATCGGTGACGACTTCATTTTCATTTTTAAAGTCGATCCCCATTTTTTATAAAACTTTTAAAATGGTTTCGACACTTTTTTATTGGCATAATTGCATAAAATACCAACAATATTTAAGATTTTTTAGTTTTGTGCCATTGACTTTTTTTTATGTATTGACGCCTTTAATGTTACATTTTTTTCACAAATTAACCTCACTTAAAAGAAAAATATCAGTTGAACGCCAGTTAAGCGTTGGTTAATGAAATAGCCTATTTGACGTGCTGATGTGTCAAAAATAAAGAATTAAATATAAAATTAAAAATAAATAATTTATAAAAAAATAACCCTAAAATTAAAACCTATCATTAAAATCCTTAATCCCTTCTCAAATCTTGAAATCCCTAAAAATCTTACAATAAAATTAGTATATGTATTATAATTTTTGTTGTTTTTTAATGCTTCAACAGACACCAACCAATTTATTCTTTCTCCATTGCTCTTCATCGAAAGAAAAAAAAAAAAAGAGAATAGAAAAGTAGTTATTTTGAATTCAAGTAACACACAGAATCAATCTCCTTTTCATTTTGAATAAAAAGGCAAAAATGGAGAGTTTCAATGCTAAGGACCTATCAACAATAGGCGGCATAGCCACCATTTCCCTTATTCATTCCTTCATTCCCACACATTGCTTCCTTTCTCCATTATCAGACAGGCCCAGAAACAGAGAAAACACAATGTATAAACTAGCTTCACTTTTGCTTATAGTTATTGGTGGTAGCTATATACTGTTGTTTTTTTCTGGAAAGGGTGGGAAAAGTCATTCTCATAATCAACCTTTGGAGAAAATGGTTGTTGCCGGTCTTGTTCTTGTTCCAGCATTGTCTCCTTGCGCTACCACTCTTCCTGTGTTTCTAGTTGTTGGAAACTCATCGTCGATGATGGTGCTTGCGATAATAGTGCTTCTATTCAGGTATAGAATGAAAAATGACTCTGAATTTTGAGAATTGCTTAAATCAATTTGAATTTGTCAGTAGTTGGCAGATGTTAGTAATGTGGTAATTGAAGAATAGATCATCTTACTTGTGTTCTTCCCTTGATTTGTACGGTCAAGTTGTCTCAATTTCTCAGTAGTTGGAGATTGTTGAAGCTTTTTTTCCATCCAAAGAGTTTTTAGGGATTTCACGATTTGGGAGTAAGTGCTTAGGTATTTTAATGATAGGTTTTAATTTTAGGGTTAAAATTATTTTTTACAAATTATTTATTTTATTTTAATTTTACATTTAATTTTTTATTTTTGACACATCAGCACGCCATATAGGATTTTTCGTTGATCGATGCTTAACTGATAGTCAACTGACATTTTTTGTTAAAGTTGGGTTGATGTGTGAAAAAACTGTAATGTTGAGAGCATTAAAAAAATTAAAGGTCAAGGGCACAAAACCAAAAATCCTAAACATTGAGGGTATTTTATGCAATTATGTCTTTTCTATTTTATTTGTGTAGAATATTTTAAATAAAAAAGAATTAACTCTTTTTATTTTATTTATTTTTGCTATTTTTTCAATTTTCAATTATAAAATACGTGAAAATCTCATTTATGTAAAAAAATAATTGAAGTAATATTTTTTTCACAAACAAAAAATTTAGTAAACAATTAGGATTGGATAGACTTGCCGAATCAATTGAATCGAAAATTGGCTGAATCATAGACACTAATGTTAAACCGTTTTTGGATTGAATTGTTGAGAATGTTATCAAACTAAAATCGTTTGAACCGGTTCAACCAGTTTTAGTAAATTTTTGGATTTTTGTTTTACTTTTCATACATTTTTTAGTCCACTTTTATGTAACCCAATAACCAACCAAAGATAAATTAAAATGAAAATAAGAGATACAAGAATCTGTAGTGGTGTTATGGAACAAAGCGGTCAACGGTCAACACTTTTATAATCGTATTATTTCTGTTGTTATTTCTTTTACTTGTTTAATTCATATTGTAAAAATGCAGCGTTTTGTATGGAATGTTAGTGAAATGGTGCAATTTGAGCAATTTGTTAGCCTTGCCAGTAGGCCAAAGCCGTCATTCACCTATTTTAAGCACCAACCAGTGAAGTGCAAGGTCGTTATGAAATTTGATAGTATTTTCATTCTCCTACTCCTTTGATTTCTTCTCTCTCGATCTCTCTTTCTCACTTTCTCTATCAATTTTCTCTTTTTTATTATGTTTCATGACAAAGGAATCAGAGCTTGGTGATTCTTATAGCCAACAAGGATGTGACCACCAGAATACAGAAGGATATAAGATCATTGCAACACAAGCTCACTCAATTGCAAGTGGAGTTTAGTCAATTGGATACCAAGATTGATGCGCATTTGAAGGACTTCCATGAAAGTGTTAAGAGTGAGGTATATTCTAAGCTTTGTTCAGAACTCCATTCCCTATTTGAGTAATACTTTGGGCAACCTACTACTACTGGCTTGGTTTCTGACAAAGGTAAAGGGATTTTGGGGGGACCCCCTTCTAGCTTTCCACCAAATGAGCATCTAGTCATGTCCCCTATGCCAGACTTAGGACATACTGGAGTGTCTTTTCAAGTTTGGCCTTTGGATATGGTGAACCATCCTTTTCGACTCGACTACCCACGTGTTGATGAAGAAAATTTCAGAGGGTGGTGGTTTAAGCTTAAACAGTATTTTAAAGCTGAAGGGATAGGATATCATGTCAAGATTCGAATTGTTATGTTGCACTTGGAAGGAAAAACCTTGGATTGGTACAATTTCTTTGTTCAAAGGTAAAGGGGTTGAAACGACTGTCTTAGGATTTGTATGTTAGAAGTCTGAATGAACGTTTTGGGTCTGACTCCTTCATTGACCCCACGTCTAAGCTCATCTCTCTCAAGCAACAAGGATCGATTGACAAATTCCATGATTGATTTGCAAGCCTCCTAAACCAACTTCATCTACCTAAGACATATGCATTAAGTATTTTTTACAACTTGTAACCGAAAATTGGTCAATATCTTCAGTTATTTAAGCCCCAAACCTTGGTTGAGGGTTACATGTTGACTCGACAAGTTGAGAGCATCATGCTAGGTCCCTCAAGGAAGAGTGTGCCTATAGGAAGTGGGATAGGTTTTCTCAAACCCATGTTTTCTAGTCCTAATGTACCTCACAATTTTGGGGGTTCCTCAACAATGGGGAGTTCCATAGGTAGTAAGTCCCTTGAATGGGCCCTCAAGGCCCAAACTGAATATTAGAATCGAATCAGGACTTAATCGGAATCTCTAAGAATTTTTCACACACGGTGTTTGCCCATGTGTTTGCCCATGTGAAAAAAATGAAGCCATTTCTAGCTTCATTTCTCACCCAAAATTTCACCCAAAACCTACACTTGAAACACACATCCAATACCAACCAATTCAAGCATTAAAAATAAGCAATTCCATCATTCAACATGGCTTATCGTTTCAAGCACAAACGTTTATAAACTTACCTTGGTTCAACTTATGCAACAACAACATTAGACCACATGTACTCAACATAACACATGTGTATTTATGTATCAAAGTAATCTACTTAGTCATACAAAAATGAACCATTAATAGCCATTCCAATGGCTAGATTACAAAACATCATTTTCAAGCCACTATTGGCCAAGTTGTTCTATACATTTCATTATATCCAGAATGATTTCATTAAATATACCCAAAATGTTAGTTGATAGTGTGAC
Source organism: Gossypium bickii (assembly GCA_025503065.1). NCBI lineage: Eukaryota > Viridiplantae > Streptophyta > Magnoliopsida > Malvales > Malvaceae > Gossypium > Gossypium bickii. Next base: position 92,198,384 of record CP106711.1, read on the forward strand.
GATGCTCCAATGATCTTGTAACACCCCTAACCCGTGTCTGACGTTGAATTAGGGTTAAAGGCGTTACCGGATAGATCAAAAACTTTTATAAACATTTCATACAATCATTCACCAAACACAATCAAAGTGTCCTTTTTATTGGTCATCGAGACCTAAATCATGCTTTAGAGTAGGGCCGGGACTAGGCCGAACACTTACGAAAATTCTCAGAAATTTAAAACTTTTCTAAATTATGCAGGACACATGCCCGTGTGGGCAGGCCGTGTGTCTTCCACGGTCACCAGACACACCCATGTGTCTTGGCCGTGCCAAATCAGGGCATGTATACTGACTTTTCCACACAGCCACTAGGCACGCCCGTGTACCATGGCCGTGTGCTCTTAGGCCATATACTGACTTAATCACATGGCTACCAGGCACGTCCATGTGCCAAGGCCGTGCACACTTAGCTAGATCTTATCAGTTTACCACGGCCATTAGGCACACCCGTGTGTCATAACCGTGTAGGCAAAACAGGCTATTATCAAGGCCATAATGCCACCCACATTAGGGTCATACCTACAAGCAAATTACCAAATCATTTCATGCATATTTTGCAACCAAAACATATCAAAGTAATCATCAAATCTTCACCTAGAATTTAAACTTCAACCATTCCAAATTGTACAACTAAACACATATACAATTAAGCATAATTCATCTACCTTTACCATTCATATATCCACTTCCTTAATCAATCAAAGAAACTCATAATGCATCCTTATGCTTACCATATCTTTAACCATTTCATAAGCTATCTAGCCATACCAAAACATGCATCATTTTCAAATATATGCCCAAGCATATTACCAATACTTATCTAACCACATCTCAGGGCTATTATACACATTTCAAACAAAACCAAAATGACTAGCATATACAGGCCATATCTAGCTATATACATATTTCAAAAGTACCAAAACAAGTTGAGTAGTGTGATGATGATCTCGACGGTCCCCAAGCCTTCAGTAGCTTTGACGATCTATAAAACAGAGAAAAACACACAGAGTAAGCTTTCCAAAAGCTTAGTAAGCCAAATACAAATAAACTTATCATTTCAGCATTCAAGACATATGGTCAATATGAATTTATTAATAGTTCAATTACATAACCATAATTCTTCTTGGCACATTTACTTTGCCATTCATCTTTCAACCTTGCATATCATCACATATCATCACATATTTTTGTTAGCTTATAGCTTTTCCATTCATGAATCACATTTACAATCTCATATTCAAATACATAATTCATCTAGGTAAGTTTATAAATATACTTACCTTCTTATACACACAATGTGTACTTATTAGACATACCTGAAACAGATTTGCAAATCACATAGTCATTCGTACCTTAGACTTGACCATTGAACCGTTCGGAATCTAATAGGATACTCAGAGTGATCGGAATAATTGTACAATACTAACGTCCCAGACGTGGTCTTACAGGTAATCAGATATCGACGCCACCGTCCCAGACAGGGTCTTACACGAATCAATATGATGCCAATGTCCCAGACATTGTCTTATACGTAAATCTCATATCGATGCCAACATCCCAGGCGTGGTCTTACATGATAACTCATAACAGACACCTATGTCATGACATATACTATCTAGGTTCAGACGGGACTTCTCAGACATTTTCACTATACCGATTCCATCTCGGAATTCATGTATACATCATCTCATATATATTCATCATTATCAATAATCATAAGAACATTCATAATTCAATACAAGTACGTTTATTTGTATATTGACTTACCTCGGATTCGGATATTCGTTCGGACTCAGTTATTCGACTACTTTCGCTTTTTCGCAATCTAAGTCCATTTTCTTCGATTCTTGATCTATACATATTCAAATTTAACCCTTTTATTCACTAACTCATCCAATTCAATCCAAACAATACATATTTAGGGCTATTTGCAACTTAGCCCTCACATTTGCATATTTTTATCAATTTAGTCCATTTTTCTCAAAACATCAAATATATAAAATCACCCTTTGGCCATGCTTAGCTGAATTCCCATATATCTCATACAAGTCCAAACATTTCATCAAATTTACAATTTAGTTCTTCAAATTGCTATTTTCACAATTTAGCCCTAATTAGCTAAATCCGTCAAAAATTCAAGAACAAAACATGTTCATTTAACACATATATTTCATTTAACACCTAAACTCATCACAAAGCTCACCATTTCATTAGTGGCACATTTCATAAATATCATCAATACACAAAATTGAGACATGGGTTTTGAAGTATACTAAGCAACAATTGCAAAAACGTAGAAATTATCGAAAACCGATCAAAAACATACCTTGAATTAAGCTCTCAAATGGACGAATAGAAGAAAGCTTTTCAACTCTTATTTCTTTTCTAAATTTCGGTGATGGATGAGTACAAAAAGATGAAACAAAAGTTTTATTTTGTTATAAACATATTATTAATCTAATTACCTTATTAACATTTTATTAAACATAAGAAACTTATATTCATTAAGGGCATACTAGTCCTTTAACCATCCACCAACTAACTATTGGTTAAATAACAACATGAGGCCTCCACCTTATGAAGCTACAACACATAGGTACTTTAGCAATTAACATACAAATTTTGCATTTAATGCAATTCAATCCTTTTGTCAAATTAAGCTCACAGACAGACAAATTAACTTACGAAAATTTAACACATGCTTAATCACATACTAATGGCATAGAAAATAAAATTAAAATATTATTTAGAATCGGATTTGTGGTCCTGAAACCACTATTCCAACTAGGGTCTAAACCGAACTGTTACAGATCTTCCAACCTTCACGAGTTTCCGAACACTATAAAACAAGGGAAAAATAAACGGAGTAAGCATTACATGCTTAGTAAGTTCGTATAACGGAAACTAAACTTACCAATCCTATTATTAAATTTTAGAGCACAACATCATGTTTTCCATCCATTAGCAAAATTCCTAAGCACATGCCTTCAATCAAACATGTTAGTCACAACACCTATAACATGTTAAGTAAAAATAGATGAGCTCATCATGCAATGTTCTTTCAAGTCATTATCATTACATCTCAAGATTTTCATGCCAAGTCAAAGGATACATGTCCATTGAATCATTGAATTCTGATGGATACTCAAGTAATACACTCGAAGTGTACGATTCTAAAATCCGTCAATTTCTTATTCAATGGAACCCTTAGGGTACTTAACCAAGGAACACACTCTTGAGCCAAAAATCGTGTAACAAGATTACCAGTCCAGGTTAAATCCTTTATATAACGTAAGCTCGGAGGAGTTCAATTAGGATTACCCATCCGAGCTAAATCCTTTATATAAGAAGATCAATGGGATTACTCGTCCGAGCTAAATCCCGTTTGTAACAAATGTAGGACCTTATTAATTTTGAGAAAACACATATAATCGTCGGAATTCAACATTCAATTGGGACTAACCCCTTTATTACCATTTCAAGCATGTAGCAAGTTTTCCATCATAGCATACAAGTAAAGCACATTAACACAAATCACATTACATACAAACACAACATTCAAATAACATAATTACATGTCCGATTAAGTTACACGAACTTACCTCGACACTTATTCGCGTTAGTAATCTACTAAACCGAAATCTTTCCTTTCCTCGATCTAGCCTCGAGTTTGTGTTTTTTGGATTTATATAAATAGCTTTAATCATCAATTTCTCATTTTTCATACTCATAGGACTCAATTTACGTCCTAGGCAAAATTACCATTCTACCCCTAACTTTTACATAAATTTTGATTTTGTCCCTAGGCTCGGAAAATGAAACTTGTGCAAATTACTCCCTATTCCAAGCCTAACCAAAGCCCCATTACAAAATTTACAGCACATGTATACATAAAATTTTAGAATTTTTCCTTCAATTTCACAAGTTTACATTTTAGTCCTTAAATCGAGTTTCCATCAAAAACCACTTTGTAAAAATTATTTATCTATCAATAATCTTTCATTTTCTACCATAAATTTCTTGTAACATCCTGAAAAGGGCCTATGCATTTTCGGTTTAATTGTACGAAATGACATGTCTTAAGGTTTATGAATACATTTTTAACATTTTTGAAAACCTGGAAATGCATGGAAATGGGAATGGAAATGAACATTTTTGGAAACCTAGAAATGCATGGAAATGAAAATGGAAATGAACATTTTTGGAAACCTGGAAATGTAAAGAAATGATTCAAAAATGGAAAGTAAACATTTCTAGAAACTTGGAAATGTAAGGAAATGTCAAGTTTCTGAAGCGATCGAAAATTTTTGGAAACTTAGAAATGACCTAGAAATGAGAGTTTTAAGGTTTAAAAGGGAAATTAAGGCAAGGTGGCCTTAAAAGAAAAAGTTTGTGAAATTTGACACACAAACAGGCTTGGAAAAGTGGCTCGAGGATGTCACTTAGGGCCTATGGAAATGGCGCCATATGCAAGAGGAATGGGCTGAGTTCGAGAGGCACTTGGGAAGCAAATAAAGGAGGTTTTATTTTTGCTGCTTCAGTAAGATCTGAGGTGGACAGCACATGCTACTAGAAAGGAGGTGTTTTATTTTCATAAATATTCGGTTAAAAAGTGATAAATAAAGGATTTTTAAATTGGATTATTTTGAAGAGATAAATGTTGGATTAAACTATTTTATTTATGATAATTAAAGGATAAAGTTATCGATAGAGGAGTGGTGGCCCAAGATAAGGACTCCTTAGATGATAATTTCGGCTATAAAAGGAAGGAAGGAGGGCTACTCATCAATTTTTGCTTCCTCCTCTCTCTGCCGAATTCTTAGTGCTCTCCTCTCTTATTTCTTTTCTTTTGTCAAGCCGAAATTATGTAATTGTTGGAACCTAGCCGAATATTTTCCTCTCCATTAGAAGCCATAGCCGAATCTCCCTGTGAATCTAAGCAAGGAAGCAGTCGACTAAAGTATTAAGGGGATCTCTCGGGTTTCTACAACTGTCGACTATAAGGAGGAATATTTCGGGATCTAAGGTAAGAAACTATAAGATCCAAAGGTCTTGTTTTAAGTTTTAATGTTAGATTAAAACTAACATGTGATTATAAGAATTTCGACATCCCTAGGAAAGCAAGGATACTTTTCGGGATTTGAGATCACAAAGGTATGTGTTTAAGACATTCAGCCAAGGCCTATTTTAAGTATTTGGATTTATTCCCAAAAGCCGAAACTAACCTATGATGTGTTTTGATGTTGGCCGAATACAAGAAGGAATACAACAAAGTTTTGGGACTTGATTCTTAAGTCAATCGGCAACAAGGTAGGTTTTCAGTATACAAATCCTACTAGGATTTGGTTTTAAAGAAAAAAAAAAAAAAAAAGGTTTATTAATGTGTTTAAATGATTGGCCGAATATAGGAGTTAAGGATCTAAATCGTAGATCGGTTCTTGGGATTTCAAGGACTTCGTTAAGCGAATCAGTGTGTACCCCACACTAACTTTTAATATGATTATGGTAATATGTAATATGTGCATATGGATAAGGTACAGTGTTATGGTACAAAGTACTACTCAGCATGCGTTTCCTACTTCCACTAGGATTATGTAATATGTAATTTATAACATGTGAAACTTTATAAGAATGTGAATTTAAGTATGATATGCATGATATGGATAATATGGGTCATTCGGGATATATGAAAAGGGGAAGTGAATGTGATGACTACGGTCTCACTATCTGATTATGGTGACTTCAGTCACATTATCTGAATCTGGTGTCTCTTGACACAATTATATATGGTGGCTATGCCACAAATTTTATATGGGCGATGAGCACGTCGATCGCAGCGGCGCGCGCCGATGGTGTGTAGCGGATGGAGGGTCGACTTAGTAGTCCCCACGGTGTGCGAGGTTAGTACGGGGATGTGTAGCGGATGGCATCTAGGTTTGGGTTTGGGTTGCATCATTACTACTATCTGTTGTATGAATAAGTGTTTGATATGAACATGTATGCTCGATCTATTGAATTTTAGTGTTGGTTACACATTGAGTCTGTTGACTCACCCCGTTGTGGGAAACATGTTTCAGGTGATGAACAGTGATAGACCGGGACGGTAGATCTTGTGGTGGCCATGCTCAACTTGAAGTTTTATTCAATATGGACACTTTAATTTTATTTAAGTACTTTGGAATTTTATTTTGGGATTTTACTTGTTGTAATAAGGCCATAGTTACATTTCTTTACTTTTATTTTTAATTACTATGTTACGAATTATTTTAAATTGAAGATCAAGTAAAATTATTTCTTTAAAAATAAACCCTAAATTGTTTTGTCACCTTAATTAATTGGATTTTCAAATAAAATAAATGGGTTTCCAACCTAAGCCCAACCCAAAACGATATATTTTTAAAAATTACACAAATTTTCTCAAAGTAACAAGAACTTTGAAACCGGTTTACTTAAAGAACATACCAGATCCGGTTAAGGCTCGTGGGCCGGGTGTAGGGTGTTTCAGTTTGGTATCAGAGCCCAGTTTTAAACTCTCGGCCTGTGGGCTGAGGCCCAAAACATTTTCAAGACGAGCCCAAATGATTTTCTTATGAAATAAGTAGGTTTTCTGGCATGGCACCTAAGTCTACGACCCGCAATCCACCAGGTAAGTACCCCTAACTATCTGTGTGATTATATGATTTATGGATTATGAAAGGGGAAAAAAGGCATGGAACGTAGAAATGTATGATAGGAACTTAAACCCTAGGGCTAGTCTACTCAAACACAAACACATAAGACTTAAGGAACGTTAAACAAACCTATGGCTAAGTCACTGAGTTAGGGTGTGGTAACCCCTGTACGCATGTCTAGGATTGGATCCGGAAGAGCTTGGTATTTAAGCAGTCCTAGTGACTCACCTCCTCTTCGCAGGAATCCTACCTGGTGCGTAGCTTCGGTTCACCTAACCCAGAGGGCTCAGTTGGTGTGGCAACCTCTGTGCGCATGTCTAGGAATGGTTTCGGTGGGAGCTTGGTATTTAAGCAGTCCGCATGACTCACCTCCTCTCCACTCTAATCCTGCCTGGTGCGTAGCTTTGGTTCACCCTGACCAAGAGGACTCGGTCCTAGGCTAAACGCAATAACTAAAACCCGAAAGGGACCTAGCCGTGTTTAAAAAAAAAAACCTTAGTTTTTAAAACTCTTAAAATTTCCTTGGTGGGAACCAATTTTACAAATTTTTCGAAAAATTCCTTGATTTATGAAATTACAGAAATGCCCTAGTGGTAAAATTACCAAAATACCCTTGGTTTATAAAATGTCCAACTACCCAACAATTTTACTAAAATTTCATTATTTTATAAACGCTCAAAAACCCTAATCCGCAAAATATCAAAAATACCTTGATTTTGGAAAATTACAAAATTGCCCCTAACTTACAAATTTACCAAAATGATCCTGATTTCCAAAATTTTTGCAACATCATCGTTTTGGAAAGTACAATTCTCAAAAAGAGAACCCTCAAAGTTTTGCAACTTTTGAAATATCCCTGATTTATTAGATTTTACAAATTTACCCAGGTTTGTGAAAAAAATTATCGAAATACCCCCGAGGTCTAAAATTACCGAAATACCCCCGAATTTCAAAATTTTTCCAAAATACCCCGAGAATTTAAAAATACCAAAATACTTTATGACAGAATCATCAAGGAACTTTTTCTTTTGAAAAATTACGAAAATACCCCTGTGGGACGAAATTACGAAAATACCCCTGGGTAGTGGAAAAAGCAACAACAATAAAAACTACAACGTTTCTCTGAATGAACGGAAGTTCATACTTGTTTGATGGATGAATGAATGAATGGAAAGACTGTGTGCATGTATGAATAAGAAAGAACCACTCCTAAAACTCTGTCATAAAACTCCTTTGCGGGTAAACAAGTGGAACAATGACTAATTCATAAAACTTCTTAATCAGATTCCAACGTTAGAAATGAGCTCTAGAGGACGTGGTCGTCGTGGACGAGGTAGAGGAAGGATGACTGTGTCAGAACCCATTAGATCGGGTCAAGGTTCTGATAATGAGATACCACCGCCACCACCACCCCCAACTGTTGGTGTTGAGCAACAACGCTCGGGCGTGGGAAGATCTTTGTGTCGCAGTCGGTGGCCGCGCGAGTTTTGGAATTGGTCGCTTTGGTGCAGTGGAAATTCGGGAACATGTAAGTCTCATGCAGATCAAGCGGCTCCGAGCTAATGGAGCAGAAATGTTTCGAGGAGTATCTGGAGTGGCACCCAGTACAGCTGAGTACTGGTTGGAAGCAACGGAGCGCATCATGGATGAGATTGATTTGACCCCGAGGAAAAGTTGAAGGGATGATGGCACCAGCATGCGCGATGAAGCGTATCAGTGGTGGTTAATTGTTCGGGATGGTGCCACGGTGAGGATCGACACGGGAATATGTTAAGGAAGCATTTCAGAAGAAATATGTGGGAACCAAGTATACTATGAGCAAAGGAAGGCTTTTAAAGTTTGGTGCAAGGGAGCAAGTCATTGCGGAATATGAAGTGAATTCTCGAGGTTGAGCCGCTATGCTCGAGGAGTAGTGGCAACCGAGCATGAGCGCTGTGTCCGCTTTGAGGGAGGTGAGGGACGATCCGAGATCGTTGATAGCACCGCATCGTCGAGGCGGGAGTTTTCTACTTTAGTAGAAAAGGCCAATGTGGCCCGAGGAATTAAGGATGCTACAAAGCGCATCGTGGACTGCAGTAGGCCCAAAAGAGGTTTTGGATCATCTGGAAAGGTTCAAAAGAGGCCTAGAGTTGATGGGTCGCGAGGTCAGCAAGCTGGTATAGGATGGCAGTATCGTCCTTGTGATCATTGTGGAAAGAAGCACTTAGAGGAGTCTTTGGAAAAAGACGGGAGGATGTTTTAGGTGTGGGTCCAAGGACCATATGCTCAAGGATTGTCCTAAGAAACCGGATGAAAGTCGACCGGTGAGCTCGAGAATGTTAGTCAGGCTGGTAGAGGAGGACAACAGCCTCAACGAGGTCGTGGTTCGAATAACAGAGGTAATGGTGCTGGCAGAGGACGTGGAACACAAGGCAGAGGTGCTGCTAATGCCGAGGCAAGGCAACCGGGTTTGGTTTATGCGGTTCACCGGAGGGAAGATGGAGACGCGCCGGATGTTATAACCGGTACGTTCTTTATTTTTGACAAGCCCTATTTTGCTCTAATTGATGTGGGCTCGACCAATTCATATGTTGCATATAGTGTAGTGGAAACACTAGACTGGACTCGAACTCTCGATAGGCGGATGATAGTGTAGTAAGCCCATTAGGCCAAACTGTAGTGGTGGATAAGATCTTTTGGAATGTACCCCTAGAGATTCAGGGAGTGAACTTTCGGGCTGACTTAATGGAACTACCCTTTGGGAAGTTTGAACTTATACTTGGAATGGACTGGCTAGTAGAACACTGAGCCGTGTTGGATTGTGCGGCTAAACGAATGGAACTAAGGACCTCGGAGGATGAAGTAGTAGTAATGGTTGGAGAAAGGAGGAACTACTTGTCTAACATAGTTTCGGCGCTGAAGGCAGAGAAAATGGTTAAGAAAGGGTGCAAGGCATTCCTAGCCTTCGTAAGTGCGATGGGTGGAAAGGAAGAAGGTGTTAGCGGGGTTAGAATGGTCAAGGACTTTGAGGATGTATTTCCGGAGGAACTACCAGGAATACCCCCAGATAGGGAGGTGGAATTTGGAATAGATTTGCTACCGGGAACAGCTCCTGTATCAATCGCTCCATACCGAATGGCGCCAAAAGAGTTGGTTGAGCTCAAGGCTCAAATTCAAGAGTTGTTGGATCGTGGGTTCATTCGACCCAGTGTGTCTCCATGGGAAGCACCGGTCCTGTTTGTGAAGAAGAAGGACGGAACTATGCGTATGTGCATAGATTATCGTCAGTTGAATAAGCTGACCATTAAGAACAAGTATCCTTTGCCAAGGATCGATGACTTGTTCGATCGGTGAAGGGCCGCATGATGTTTTCAAAGATCGACTTAAGGTCGGGATATCATCGGTGAAGGTGAAGGAGGTCGATATCCATAAGACCGCTTTTTAGGACAAGATACGCCATTTTGAGTTTGTGGTGATGCCGTTTGGGTTGATGAACGCCCGGCCCGCGTTCATGGACTTGATGAATTGGGTTTTCCAACCCTATTTGGATAGGTTCGTCGTTGTGTTCATCGATGATATCTTGGTGTACTCTAAGTCGAAGAGGAGCACGATGAACATCTCAGAGTTGTCTTTGCAATTGTTAAGGAAAAGAAGCTTTATGCCAAATTCGGCAAGTGTGAATTTTGGCTTAAGGAGGTGGCATTCTTAGGACATGTGGTATCCATGCAGAGGAATAAGAGTGGACCCTAGGAAGATCAAGCGATGTTGGATTGGAAACCACCTAGGTCCGTGGTGAAATCAAGTTTCTTAGGTTTGGCAAAGCTATTACGAGAAGGTTTGTGGAAGGGTTCTCGTCTATAGCCGCGCTTTGACAAAGTTGCTAAGGAAGGAAGTACCCTTTGAATGGACTAATAAGCGGCGGGAGAGCTTTGAAAAGCTTAAAAAGGTGTTGACTGGAAGCTCAGGTGTTAATTTAAATTTTGAGGCGGGAAAAGATTTTGTGGTGTCTTGTGACGCCGCACACGGGGTTTGGCTGTGTTCTAATGCAAGATGGAAAAGTGGTCGCTTATGCGTCTCGGCAGTTAAGGCCTCATGAGGTTAACTACCCAACTCATGACTTGGAACTGGCAGCAGTGGTTTTCGCCCTTAAGGTTTGGAGGCACTACCTTTATGGAGAAAGGTCAGTTATCTACACAGACCACAAAAGTCTTAACTACTTGTTGACTCAGAAGGAGTTGAACTTGAGGCAACGAAGGTGGGTAGAATTGTTGAAAGACTACGATTGTTTGATAGAATATCATCCGGGCAAGGCGAATCTGGCAGCTGATGCCCTAAGTAGGAAGGTTGTGTCGGATCTAAGGGCTTTGTTCGCTCACTTAAGTCTGTTTGATGACGGAAGCTTGTTGGCAAAATTGCAAGTCAAGCCCACATGGCTGAATGAGGTGAAAAGAGGACAGTTGGCTGATAAGGACCTAAGTGCTAAGTTACAGCAAGTATAGAACGGAGAATTAAAGAATTATGGCGTCAATGATGAAGGAGTATTGTGCTACAAGGGAAAAGTCTGTATGCCGAAAGATGAGGAGTTAAGACAAATGATTCTGTAGGAGGCGCATGGTAGCCCTTATGCTATGCATCCCAGAGGCAGTAAGCTGTATAGAGAGCTAAGGGAACAATTTTGGTGGCCTAATCTTAAACAAGAAGTTACTGAATTCGTGGGAAAATGTCTAACGTGTCAGCAAGTTAAGGCTGAACACCAAGTCCCATCGGGATTGCTTCAACCAATCGAAATTCCACAATGGAAGTGGGAGAGAATTACCAGGGACTTCGTTAGTGGGCTTCCCCTTATGCCTACTAAGAAAGACTCGGTATGGGTGATAGTGGACCGTTTGACCAAATTTGTGCACTTTATTCCGGTGAGAGTCGACTATTCTCTTCAGAAGTTAGCCAAGTTATATGTGGCGGAGATCGTAAGGTTACATGGAGTACCAGTATCGATCATCTCCGATAGGGACCCAAGGTTTACGTCTCGGTTTTGGAAGGCACTTCATCAAGCTTTAGGCACTAAGTTGGACTTCACTACGGCTTTTCATTCACAATCAGACGGGAAGTCTGAACGAGTTATACAAGTGTTGGAGGATATGCTGAGAGGCTGTGTGATGGATTTCTGAGGAAGTTGGGAAGATTACTTGCCTCTAGCTGAGTTCACCTACAAAACAGCTATCAAGCTAGCATTCGGATGGCACCATATGAAGCATTGTATGGTAGGAAGTGTACAACACCTACTTGTTGGACTGAGTTAGGAGAACGTCAAGTTTTGGGTCCAGAGTTAGTGGCAGAAACTGAAGAAAAGGTTGAGTTAATTCGGGCACGGTTGAAGGAAGCCTCTGATAGGCAGAAGTCGTACGCAGACCTCAAGCAGAAGCAAATAGAGTTTGAAGTTAGAGACCGAGTGTTCCTGAAAGTCTCGCCTTGGAAGAAGGTTATGAGGTTCGGTCACAAAGGGAAGTTAAGTCCAAGGTTTATAGGACCCATCAGTCTTCAAGCGAGTTGGGCCAGTGGCATACCAATTGGAGTTGCCACCAGAGTTGCAGCAGATGCACGACGTATTCCATGTATCCATGCTACGTTGCTACCGATCAGATCCGTCTCATGTGGTACCTGTTGAAGAGGTGGAGCTAAAGCCAGACTTATCCTACGAGGAAGAGCCGATTCGAATCTTGGAACGTGATGTGAAAGTACTACGAAGGAAGTCAGTTCCTCTAGTCAAAGTGTTATGGCGCAATCATGGATCGGAAGAAGCTTCGTGGGAGTCAGAAGAGACAATGCGACAGCAATACCCTCAATTATTTTAGTTAGGAAATTTCGAGGACGAAATTATTTTAAGGGGGTAGAACTGTAACATCCTGGAAAGGGCCTATGCATTTTCGGTTTAATTGTACGAAATGACATGTCTTAAGGTTTATGAATACATTTTTAACATTTCTGGAAACCTGGAAATGCATGGAAATGGGAATGGAAATGAACATTTTTGGAAACCTAGAAATGCATGGAAATGAAAATGGAAATGAACATTTTTGGAAACCTGGAAATGTAAGGAAATGATTCAAAAATGGAAAGTAAACATTTCTAGAAAGTTGGAAATGTAAGGAAATGTCAAGTTTACAGAGCCGATCGAAAATTTTTGGAAACTTAGAAATGACCTAGAAATGACGAGTTTTAAGGTTTAAAAGGGGAAATTAAGGCAATGTGGCCTTAAAAGAAAAAGTTTGTGAAATTTGACACACAAATAGGCTTGGAAAAGTGGCCTGAAGATGTCACTTAGGGCCTATGGAAATGGCGCCATATGCAAGAGGAATGGGCCTGAGTTCGAGTCACTTGGAAAGCAAATAAAGGAGGTTTTATTTTTGCTTCCAGAAGACTGAGGTGGAGGGCACATGCTTCTAGAAAAGAGGTGTTTTATTTTCATAAATATTCGATTAAAAAGGTGATAAATAAAGGATTTTTAAATTGGATTATTTTGAAGAGATAAATGTTGGATTAAACTATTTTATTTATGATAATTAAAGGATAAAGTTATCAGATAGAGGAGTGGTGGCCAAGTAAGGGACTCTTTAGATGATAATTTAGGCTATAAAAGGAAGGAAGGAGGGCTACTCATCAATTTTTGCTTCCTCCTCTCTCTGCCGAATTCTTAGTACTCTCCTCTCTTCTTTTCTTTTCTTTTGTCAAGCCAAAATTAAGTAATTGTTGGAACTTAGCCGAATATTTTCCTCTCCATTAGAAGCCATAGCCGAATCTTCCTGTGAATCTAAGCAAGGAAGCAGTCGACTGAAGTATTAAGGGGATCTCTCGAGTTTCTACAACTGTCGACTACAAGGAGGAATATTTCGGGATCTAAGGTAAGAAACTATAAGATCCAAAGGTCTTGTTTTAAGTTTTAATGTTAGATTAAACCTAACATGTGATTATAGGAATTTCGACATCCCTAGGAAAGCAAGGATACTTTTCGGGATTTGAGATCACAAAGGTATGTGTTTAAGACATTCGGCCAATGCCTATTTTAAGTATTTGGATTTATTCCCAAAAGCCGAAACTAACCTATGATGTGTTTTAATGTTGGCCGAATACAAGAAGGAATACAACAAAGTTTTGGGACTTGATTCTTAAGTCAATCGGCAACAAGGTAGGTTTTCAGTATACAAATCCTACTAGGATTTGGTTTTAAAGCAAAAAAAAAAAGGTTTATTAATGTGTTTAAATGATTGGCCGAATATAGGAGTTAAGGATCTAAATCAGTAGATTGGTTCTTCGGGATTTCAAGGACTTCGTTAAACGAATCAGGTGTGTACCCCACACTAACTTTTAATATGATTATGGTAATATGTAATATGTGCATATGGATAAGGTACCGTGTTATGGTACAAAGTACTCAGGTACGTTTCCTACTTCCACTAGGATTATGAAATATGTTATTTATAACATGTGAAACTTTATAAGAATGTGAATTTAAGTATGATATGCATGATATGGATAATATGGGTCATTCGGGATATATGAAAAAGAGGAAGTGAATGTGATGACTACGATCTCACTATCTGAATGTGGTGACTTCGGTCACATTATCTCGAATGTGGTAACCGGTTACATTATCTCGAATCTAGTGTCTCTTGACACAATTATATCACGGTGGCTATGCCACAAATTTTATATGGGCGATGAGCACGTCGATCGCAAATGCGCGCTCGATGGTGTGTAGCGGATGAAGGGTCGACTTAGTAGTCCCCATGGTGTGCAGGTTGGTACGGGGATGTGTAGCGAATGGCATCTAGGTTTGGATTTGGGTTGCATCATTACTACTATCTGTTGTATGAATAAGTGTTTGATATGAACATGTATGCCTGATCTATTGAATTTTAGTGTTGGTTACACATTGAGTCTGTTGACTCACCCCGTTGTGGGAAACATGTTTCAGGTGATGAACAGTGATGGACCGAGACGGTAGATCTTGTGGTGGCCATGCTCAACTTGAAGTTTTATTCAATATGGACACTTTATTTTATTTAAGTACTTTGGAAATTTATTTTGGGATTTTACTTGTTGTAATAAGGCCATAGTTACATTTTTTTACTTTTATTTTTAATTACTATGTTATGAATTATTTTAAATTAAAGATCAAGTAAAATTATTTCTTTAAAAATAAACCCTAAATTATTTTGTCACCTTAATTAATTGGATTTTCAAATAAAATAAATGGGTTTCCAACCTAAGCCCAACCCAAAATGATATATTTTTAAAAATTACACAAATTTTCTCTAAGTAACAAGAACTTTGAAACCGGTTTACTTAAGGAACATACCAGATCCGGTTAAGGCTCGTGGGCCGGGTATGGGGTGTTGCATTTCTAATTTCCAACATATACATCCATAACCCATTTTCTAAAATTTGATAACTTTTCAAATTAATCCCCTCAATAGAGAGATTAGGCTTTCCCGGTTTCAAAAATATCAAAATTACTAAAAACGGGACAAAGGAACTTACCCAATTAAGCCTTGAAAGCTTCATTTCTCTCTCTTAGGGTTTCCATGTGTTTTTAGGTTGAAGATGAAATAAAATAAGATGATATCTTTTATCATCTTTTTAATTAATTAAGTTTTTTGCTATTTCCAATTTAGTCTATGACCTTTTTCTATAATTCCTTGGCTGAGTCATCATGAAAAATCTACATACTTTTCTTAATGGTCTAATTGCCATATAAGGACCTCTAGTTTTGAATTCTATAGCTATTTGATCCTTATAGCTACTAGAATTCAACTTTCACATTTTATGCGATTTAGTCCTCGTAATTAGGCACTAAATCGATAAAATTTTCGTGTCAAATTTTTCACATGGCATATTTATCATATTACGAACTATATAATAAAATAAAAATAAATTATATTTTGCATCAAATTTGTGGTCCCGAAACCACTGTTCTGACTTCGCTGAAAAATGGGCTGTTACAACTCTCCCCCCTTTAAGGATTTTCATCCTCGAAAATCTTACCAATAATATTCTAGTATTGCTTCCTTATAGTTTCCTCTGGCTCCCAGGTAGCCTCTTCTATACGATGTCATTGCCAAAGAACTTTTACCAAAGCTACCTTTTTATTTCTTAACTCTTTTGTTTCCTGAGCTAAGATTTTGATTGGTTCTCACCATATGTCATATCCGGCTGAACCTCTACCTCTGTCAGAGAGATAATATGTGAAGGGTAGGATTGATACCTTCGTAGCATAGACACATGAAAAACATTATGAATCCGATCAAGCTCTAGTGGTAAAGCTAACCGATATGCAACTGGTCCAATTCTTTCTGTAATCTCTTATGGTCCAATGAACCGTGGACTCAATTTCCCTTTACGACCAAACCAGAGTACTTTCTTCCAGGGTGACATTTTCAAGAATACTTTGTCACCAACCTAAAATTCTATCTCTTTTCTTTTCAAATCAGCATAAGACTTTTGTCGATCAGAGGCTGCTTTCAGACCAAGTCAACCCCGTGCAACTTTTTCTCACTGAGTTTAGTCCAATATAATGGAGTTCTACATTTGCGCCCATACAAGGCTTCATACGTTGTCATTTTAATACTTCACTGATAACTGTTATTATAGGCGAATTCAACTAAAGGCAAATATCTTTCCCAGTTACCTTCAAACTCAAGTACACAACACTGAAGCATTTCTTCCAAGATCTATCTTACCCGTTCAGATTGACCATCTGTTTGGGGGTGAAATGCAATACTAAAGTGCAATTGAGTACCCAGAGCTTCTTGCAGTTTGTTCTAGAATCTAAATGTAAATCGAGGATCTCTATCTAAAATAATGGAGGTAGGCACTCCATGCAATCTGACAATCTCAGAAACATATAACTCAGCCAATTTATGCAAGGAATAATCCATACGTACTGGAATAAAGTGTACAGACTTCGTCAATCGATCAACGATTACTCAAATGGCATCTTTCTTCTTTGGAGACAGGGGTAATCCCGTTACAAAGTCCATAGTAATTCTTTCCTATTTCCATTCTAGTATCGTAACTGGCTGTAAAAGTCCAGAAGTCAACTAATGTTCAGCTTTTACTTGCTGACATATCAAACATTTAGCTACAAACTCAGAAATATCTCGTTTCATTCCTGGCCACCAGTACATCTTTTTAAGATCATTATACATTTTATTACTACCGGGATGAACAGACATGTTACCATTATGAGCTTTATTCAAAATCTTTTGTACTAGTTCAGAACCTTTCGATATACATACCCTTCCTCTAAATAACAAACAACCATCAGTCCTTATATGAAATTCTGAGTGAGGAGTCGACTCGCTTTGTCTCCGTTTTGCTTGAAACTTACTATCATTTTTCTGAGCTTCAAAAATTTGCTGTAAAAACATTGGTCTAGCTTTTAACTCAGCCAGGATTGAACCATCATCAGGAAATGACAATCGAGTATTCGTTGCTCGTAAAGCATACAGGGATTTTCTGCTCAAAGCATCTGCCACTACATTGGCCTTTCCTGGATGGTAGTCAATAACAATATCATAATCTTTCAGTAGTTCAAGCCATCTGTGCTATCTCAAATTCAAATCTTTCTGTGACATCAAATATTTCAGACTTTTATGATCAGTGAATATATGACATTTTTCACCGAACAAATAATGCCACCAGATTTTCAATGCAAACACTATGGCCGCCAATTCAAGATCATGTGTCGGGTAGTTCTTTTCATGTGGCTTTAGCTATCGTGAAGCATAGGCTACTACTTTACCATGTTGCATCAAGACACGTACCTAAGTCATCATTGACGCATCATCAGAATCAGTAAATTCCTTACCCAATTCAGGCTGGACTAACACAGGTGCTTCTGCCAATAGAGCCTTTAATCTGTCAAAACTTTGCTAGCATTTACCTGTCCACTCAAATTTTACATCTTTTTGTAGTAAAGGAGTAATTGGAGAAGCTATCATTAAGAATTTTTTTACAAATCTCCAATAGTAACCAGCTAGTCCCAGAAAACTTCAGACTTCAGACACATTCTTTGGTGGCTTCCAATTAATAATGGCTGAAATTTTATTCGAGTCTACTCTGATCCTTCGGTAGATACTATATGCCCAAGAAAACTAACTTCTCGTAGCCAAAATTCACATTTATTGAACTTGGCATACAATTGTTTCTCTCTTAGGATTTGCAACACTATTCTCAAATGCTCAGCGTGTTCATTTTTATCTCCAGAGTAAACCAAAATATCATCTATAAACACCACCACAAACTTGTCCAAATACAGAATGAAAATTCTGTTCATCAAATCCATAAACATCATAGGTGCATTTGTCAAGCCGAATGACATCACAAGAAACTCATAGTGTCTGTAACTGGTTCTAAAAGTTGTCTTAGGCACATCAGATTCTTTTACCCGTAATTGATAATAACCAAAATGGAGATCAATCTTTGAAAATACAGTGGAACGTTTCAACTGGTCAAATAAGTCATCAATATAAGGCAATGATACTTGTTCTTTATTGTAACTTTGTTGAGCTGTCTGTAGTCAATACACAGCCTCAACGATCCATCCTACTTCTTTACAAATAGAACCGACGCACCCCAAGGTGAGAAACTAGGTCGAGCAAAGCCTCTGCCAATAAACTCCTGTAACTGTAAGTAAAGCCTCTGCCAATAAACTCCTGTAACTGTACTTTCAGCTCTTTCAATTCTGTAGGAGCCATTCTGTAAGGTGTTATAGATATCGGTGTCATTCTCGGAACGAGATCTATAGAGAATTCCACTTCTCTATCCGGTGGTAAACCAAGTAATTCATATGGGAATACATCAGGAAATTCACATACAACTGGTACTAATTGAATCTTTGACTCAGGCACTTTAGTATCCAACACATATGCAAGTAAGCATCATAACCCTTTCGGACGTATTTCTGTGCCGTTATTGCTGAAATCACATTAGGTAATCCATCCAATTTATCAGATTCAACACGAAGCAATTCATCATTCTCACATTTCAATACAATATATTTTTGTTTACAATTCACCACTGTATCATATCGAGTTAACCAATCCATTCCCAAGATCATATCAAGTTAGCCGGAAAGCAAATACCTTTTACCATCAACTAACAATTTTTACAAACTTTATCCACCATAACACACTGGCCCAGGAGGTTTGAAACTTTAACCACAATTTCAGTGAATTCAACAGGTAAATTTTTAACATTTACTAAGTTCGTTCATATGTATGAATGTGTGGAACCAGGATCAATCAATGCAGCAATATCAGTATCAAGTAGAGAAAATGTACCAGTAATAATATCTGGTGCAGAGGCATCTTCTCTAGCACGAATGACATATGTTCTTGCAGGTGCTCGTGCCTCAGATCTAACTATTGTATCCTTGGTAATACCTCGACTACTACCAACATTGTCGGGGTGAAGGGGTAGTTTGCATCTTGCAATAGGATTATTCGACTTTGGAGCTGGTTCTATCTCTTTTTCAACTCTTTAGGGACAATCTTTGAGAAAATGCTCAGGTGAACCACATCCGAAACAAGCTCCATTTCTAGACCGACATTCCCCAGATGGAATTTGTTATTATGTTTACATTTTGGTTTGGGATTATCAACACTTCTTACACTGATCCTGGACAGAGATGAAGACCTCGGGTTAGAACGTTGAGAGCCCCGCTCTCTTCCAGAATACCCCGTAGAGGTAGTAACATGATCATAATACCTCTTTCATTTCTTAAAAGCAAATGATTGTGACTTACTCATTGTCCTTTTTCCTAAAACCCGAGCCTTTCTTTCGGCTTGTTTCTTTTCCTTACTCAGTTCCTCAGCTTTTTGGGCTCGATCGGCTAATACCACAAATTCCCTTATTTCAAGGATTCCAATCAATAACTTGATATCTTTATTTAGACCCTCTTCAAAGCATTTGCACATCTTAGCCTCATACTAGACCCCTTCCTGGGCATATTTACTTAGCCGAACAAATTCTTGTTCATTTTCAGACACTGTCATATTCCCTTGTTTGAGCTACAGGAATTATTTTTTTTTCTGATCCATAAATCTCTGGCTCACATACTTCTTTTTGAATTCAGCTTGGAAGAATTCCCATGTGATACTCTCCCTTGGTACTACCGAAGTTATGGTGTTCCACCAATGATAAGATGTATCCTTTAGCAGAGAGACTACACATTTTAGACATTCAACAGGGGTATAGGATAATTCATCAAAAACCCGGATAGTATTTTCTAACCAAAACTCAGCCCTTTCTGAATCATCATCTGCGGTAGCTCTAAATTCTTCTGTCCCATGTTTGCTGATTTTATCTATCAGAAGCTTATCGATTCTAACAGGTTCAGCACCCTATGGTACCTCAGGAATCGGTTGGGGAGCATGTAGGGAAGGTTGTTGTACAGCAGGGTTTGTTCTCAGGAACTATGTAAACCATTCATTCATCATTTGAAAGAAGGCTTGTTTTGCCTCCTCACTTCAACCCTCAGACGCGAGCCTTTCACTACCAGACGCAGATGCGACTCTTTATACTGAAGCTGAAGCATTGCTCTCAAGTTCCTTAGATTCAGCTCTAGCTCGGTTGGATGACATTACTATATGAAAAACACAATTAAAATGATCACGAGTCATCACACTATCACAATTTATATAATGGCATGTATAGCTAACTCGTAGTTTGCTACGTCAAATCTGAGAATCGATTAAACGGTAGCCCTGATACCACTAAATGTAAAATTCTTAACCCGTATCCGTAGGCGAAATAGGGTCATGGAGTATTACCGAGGTTTACAGAACATTCTCATGCAATTTGTATTAAACATACTATTCATACTCTAAAATTTTCTTATTGTCCCTTGAATGAGCCCTCGAGGCCCAAACTGAGTATTAGAATCGAATCGGGACTTAATCAGAATCTCTAAGAATTTTTTGCAAAATTATAAAATTTATCTAAGGTACAGGGTCCACACGCCCGTGTGGTTTATGGGACACGCCCGTGTGACCTTGGGACATGCCCGTGCTACAGGCCGTGTCCAATTCAGGGTGCTCTCTAACTTGCGCCACATGGCCATGCCACATACCCGTGTGCTAGGTTATGTGGTAAATTAATTTAATTCAAATTAGGTCTAGGTTTCACACGGCCAAGACACACGCCCGTGTTCTAGGCCGTGGGGCACAAATGGCTGAGAGACACACTCGTGTCTCTGCCCGTGTACTCAATTCTGAGCATTCTGTTTCTCAAAATTTAGGTGCAGGAGACACACGACGTAACTACATGCCTATGTTACCAGGCCGTGTGTCACACACGGTCTAGACTCAATCCCGTGTGTCTCCCCGTGTGAACAAAATGAAGCCATTTCTAGCTTCATTTCTCACCAAAAATTTCACCCAAAACTTGCGCTTGAAACACACATCCAATACCAACCAATTCAAGCATTCAAAATAAGCGATTCCATCATTCAACATGGCTTATCATTTCAAGCACAAGTATTTATAAACTTACCTTGGTTTAACTTATGCAGCAACAACATTAGACCACATATACTTAACATAACACATGTGTATTTATGTATCAAAATAATCTACTTAGTCATACCAAAATGAACCATTACTAGCCATTCCAATGGCTAGATTACAAAACATCATTTTCAAGCCACTATTGGCCAAGTTGTTCTATACATGCCGTTATATCCAAAATGACTTCATTAAATATACCCAAAATGCTAGTTGATAGTGTGACGATGTTCCAATGATCTTCCAACCTTCATGAGCTTCCAAGCACTATAAAACAAGGGAAAAATAAACAGAGTAAGTACATGCTTAGTAAGTTCGTATAACGGAAACTAAACTTACCAATCCTGTTATTAAATTTTAGCACACAACATCATGTTTTCCCTCTATTAGCAAAATTTCCTAAGCACATGCCTTCATTCAAACATGTTAGTCACAACACTTACAACATGTCAAGTAAAAATAGATGAGCTCATCATGCAATGTTTTTTCAAGTCATTATCATTACATCTCAAGATTTTCATGCCAAGTAAAGGGATACATGTCCATTGAATCATTGAATTATGATGGATGCTCAAGTAATACACTTGAAGTGTACGGTTCTGAAATCCGTCAATTTCTTATTCAAGGGAACCCCTTATGGCACTTAACCAAGGAACACACTCTTGAGCCACAAATCGTTTAACAGGATTACCAGTCCAGGCTAAATCCTTTATATAACGTAAGCTCGGAGGAGCTCGATTAGGATTACCAGTTCAGGCTAAACCCTAATCTTAATGCATACTCGAGAGGTATTATATTAGGATTACCCGTCCGAGCGAAATCTTTTATATAACAAGATCAATGGGATTACTCGTCTGAGCTAAATCCTGTCTGCAACAAATGCAGGACCTTATTAATTTCGAGAAAACACATATAATCATCAGAATTCAACATTCAATTGGGACTAACCCCTTTTTTACCATTTTAAGCATGTAGCAAGTTTTCCATCATAGCATACAAGTAAAGCACTTTAACACAAATCACATTGCATACAAGCACAACATTCAAATAACATAATTACATGTCCGATTATGTTACACGAACTTACCTAAACACTTGTTCGCGTTAGTAATCTAATAATCTGAAATCTTTCCTTTTCCTCGATCTAGCCTCGAGTTTGTGTTTTTTGGATCTATATAAATAGCTTTAATAATCAATTTCTCATTTTTCATACTCATAGGGACTCAATTTACATCCAAGGTAAAATTACCATTCTGCCTTTAACTTTTACATAAATTTTGATTTTATCCCTAGGCCCGGAAAATGAAACTTGTGCAAATTACTTCCTATTCCAAGCCTAACCAAAGCCACATTATAAAATTTACAGCACATGTATACATAAAATTTCAAAATTTTTCCTTCAATTTCACAAGTTTACATTTTTAGTCTCTAAATCGAGTTTCCATCAAAAATCACTTTGTAAAAATTGTTTATCTATTAATAATCTTTCATTTTCTACCATAAATTTCTAATTTCCAGCATATACGTCCATAACCCATTTTCCAAACTTTGATAACTTTTCAAATTAATCCCCTAAATAAAGAGATTAAGCTATCCCGGTTTGAAAAATATCAAAATTACTAAAAACGGGACAAAGAAACTTACCCAATTAGGCCTTGAAAGCTTCATTTCTCTTTCTTAGGGTTTTCATGTACTTTTAGGTTGAATATGAAATAAAATAAGATGATATCTTTTATCATCTTTTTAATTAATTAAGTTTTTTTCTATTTCCAATTTAGTCCTTGACCTTTTTCTATAATTCCTTGGATGAGTCACCATGAAAAATCTACCCACTTTTCTTAATGGTCTAATTACTATATGATAAACCATAATTTACACATATTTTAACCCCATGGCTTAATTTTGGATGATTTTCCATTGAATTTTATGAATTCAATACTCCTAATCTCTTAATTTCATGTTTTATACTAAAGAGAGCTTAGGAAGTCGAAAAGGACGAGAAACGGACTAAAAAGGGACAAAATGGGCCTACCTAGGAAATCAGCACGGCCTGGACCATTGGACACAACCGTGTGTTCCAAGAAGGATCAACCACGGCTTGGACTATCGACCATGGGTAGATCACACAGCCGTGTATGGTGAGCAGAATCGGCCACGGCCGAAGGAGTCCACCACGAGCGTGTCCCTGCCGAAACCTGGATGAATTCTATTCGAAATAGGATACTCTTAGGCTAAGCAAGGCATCTCAAAACCTATATAAACACCCTAGGGGGGAACCTAAAAGAGAAGTCGAGAGGACGTCTAATAGATGCCGAGTAGAAGGCAGAAAATACTCCAAGACAACCATCGGGAACAGCTTAGGAGAAGGATCTCCATCAAGACTGAGGATCTCCTATCAAGTTCTTTAGAAGTTTTTGGGTTTTCTTATGTTTTGTTGTTTTCCATATTCTAATATGTTTCCCTCTATCAGTATGAACTAAATCCCTTAAATACCCGAGGGGATGAAACCTAGATGGATCTTATTATTATTTGATTTATAAGATAAATACTTGTTCTTATTCTTAATTGTGAGGTCTTATTCTTGTTTTGATAATTCAGGTTATTGATTCAAAGTCGAATGTGCTTATTCAGTGGAGCAAAAATCCTTGTTTAAGAGAAGATCAACACAATTAAGCGGATTTGATTGCAACCCTAGAAGGAGGGCAACAAAAATCTGCCGGATTAGAGTCAAATCTACTAAGGGAATCCATAGATCGAATTAATGTGACAATAGGGGTTTTAATTAGAAAGAGATTTCAATTAATCAACCTAGACTCAGTTGTTTTTAGTCTTGAAAGAGATATTAACGTAAATCAGGGATTTATACGGATTAAGTCAAGTGAATAAATCATATGAATCAAAAGTAATAAGTGAAGTCTAGGTGGATTCTTCCTTCGGTATTGCCTATCTCACATAAGTTGTCCAAAAGTATTTTCCCAATTCACTCTCTGTCACATTCATAGTCATTTAGTTAGTTAAATTAGTTAGTAAATTTTAGATTAAAAATTAATACCCTTTAATTATAAGAAGATAGTTATTACTAGTAATTTTAGTCCTTGAGGATATGATATTCTGGACTCACCACAACTATACTACTGTTCGATAGGTGCGCTTGCCTTTGTCAAAATAATAGTTAGTTTCGAGCCCATCAAGTGTTTGGCGCCGTTGTCGGGGACTAAGATATTAGGAAAACTAAATTTTTCTTACTTTAGCCATTTTTATTTATTTACAATTTATATTTATTTTATTTTTAACTTTTCTAATTTTTCTTTTATTTGCTTCTGGCAGGAAATTTTAGTTTATGACTAGAAGGAACCCGTCAGGACCAATACTTTTTTACAGTGATATAGAAGGTACCATTCATAGAAATTGTAGGGAAATAAGGTGAAGCCTACAATATATAGAAGAAGAGCAAGATGACGATATTAATACTACCGAGGAGATGACCGACAATAATCCGCTACCTCCTGTGGTTGCCACAAACCCGGTGAATAAAAATCCTGCTCCTCGTACTATGTATGATTATGCTAAACCTAATTTAACAGGAACCGAATCAAGTATTGTTGGACCTACTATTGCTGCAAATAATTTTGAACTGAAACCTAACACTATACAGATGATTCAACAATTTGTTCAGTTTTATGGTTTGCAGGATGAGGATCCAAATAATCACTTGGCAAATTTTCTTGTGTTTTGCGACACTTTCAAGATTAATGGCGTTTCTTATGATTCTATTCACCTTCGGTTGTTTCCCTTTTCATTGAGGAACAAAGCTAAACAGTGGTTGAACTCGTTACCACGAGGGTCAATCACTACATGGGAACAAATGACCAAAAACTTTTTGTTAAAATATTTTCCGCCGGCTAAAACGGCTAAGTTGAGGAATGATATCTCTTTTTTTGTGCAGATGGATTTAGAGACACTTTACGATGCATGGGAGAGATACAAGGATCTACTGAGAAGGTTCCCTTACCATGGGTTACCCTTGTGGCTACAGGCTCAAACCTTTTACAACGGTGTGGACCCCTCAACTAGGTAGTTGATTGATTCAGCCGCCAGTGGAACCCTAAATAACAAAACCCCTGAAACGGCTTATGAGTTTATAGAAGAGATGTCACTAAATAGCTATCAGTTGCAAGTTACGAGGACAAAGCCAACAAAAGCCGCCAGTGTTTTCAACCTCGACGCAACAACCATGCTATCAAATCAGGTAGAACTTTTAAGTAAAAATATTGATGGTTTGTATGGTTCTTCGCAGGTACATCCAGTTATGCAGTGTGATATGAATGGAAGAGGGACTAACAACACAGAATATCCGTCCTACAATTCTGGCATAGAAAGCGAATAGATGAACTATATGGGTAATAATTCTAGACCTCAAAATAACCTTTATAGTAACACTTATAATCCAGGTTGGAGGAGCCACCCCAATTTCTCATAGGGTGGCCAAGGAAATCAGAGACAACAACCCTTCACAGGCTTTCAACAACAACCCTACCCACAAGAGAAAAAGTTGAACCTTGAGGAGATGCTAACAAAGTTCATCGTGGTGTTAGAGACACGCTTCCAAGACACCGAAACAACACTTAAAAATCAACAGGCATCAATATTAGGGCTCGACAACTAATTATGACAGCTTGCTAAGCTTATCTAAGAATGACCACAAGGTAGCTTGCCAAGTAACACTGAAACTAACCCAAAAGAGCAACTTCAAGCCATAACTGCTTACGAAGTGAAGGGTTAGATGAACAAAAATTGAGGCAAGAGAATGTGGCAGAGGAAGGTAAGGTTGAGGTAAGCCATTATAAACCAAAACCGATAATTACAGAGTACCAACCTCGTGTGCCATACCCCAATGCGATGAAGAAAGACCGCACAGATGAACAATTTGGTAAATTTCTTAAACTTCTAAAGAAATTACATATTAACTTACCATTTCTTGAAGCTCTTTCAAAGATGCCAAATTTAAGGAAATTTTTAAGAGAGCTTTTAACAAACAAACGGAAGTTAGACGATACGTCGCATGTGGAGCTAAATGCAGTGTGCTCAGCAATTTTACAAAATAAACTACCACGAAAGTTAAAAGATACAGGGAGTTTTACAATTCCGTGCTTAATTGGTAGTTTATCTGTTAATACTTTAGCTGATTTAGGGGCAAGCATCAATGTCATGCCTTATAAAATGTTTAAATAGCTAAGTCTTGGGAAACCCAAACAAACTAGGATGAGCATTAAATTAGCTGATAAAACTATTAGAATTCCAAGGGGTATAATTGAAGATGTACTAGTGAAAATTGACAAATTCATATTCCTAGTAGACTTTGTTGTTTTAGACATGGATGATGACAACAATGTTCCTTTAATTTTAGGAAGACCCTTTTTAGCAATTGCTAAAACTAAAATTGATGTTGGTGCAGGTGAGCTCACACTTCTTGTAGGTGATAAAAGGATCACTTTTCAGGCTCTTGACCCGGCTAGGACATCGAGTAATAAAGGTGAAAACATAAATTCTATTAATTGCCATTTGGTTCAACCTTTTTTTTAGAAAGCACCACGAAATTACACAACTGAGCCATATCCTAGACTTCGTGCCAATAAATAAATAACTTATGAGGAGTGAAGGCTTTAGATCGATGAACTAGACAAGTGGAAGCCACATGTCAAGGAGAAACCAAGAACACATGAAGCAAAACTGAGGCAACTCCATAACGAACTTAAAGATGAAGCAAACTACTTTAAGGTTGGAGACCGAGTTCTAATGGATAATTCAGATCCTCGTGTTGCCACTTTTGAACCTAATGGAATAACTCCTTTCATGGTACTTAATACTTTCCCATACAATACAGTCGAGGTAACACATTCTCAATTTGGCATCTTCAAGGTAAATCGTACTTGTCTAAAACTTTATTTTAATACAATTGATAGCAAGAATGAGGAGTTTCAACTCCTCAAACCACCATGATTATCGAATGAAAGGTAAGTCTAGCTTAAGACTTTAACGAGTGCTTCTCGGGAGGCAACCCGAGCACTAACCCCACTAATTTTCATATTTTTGATTTTTAGCACCTAACTACAAATTAACCAAATTAATAAAGCGCAGGTTTCCTGTAACATCCTGAAAAGGGCCTATGCATTTTCGGTTTAATTGTACGAAATGACATGTCTTATGTGTTATGAATATATTTTGAACATTTTTGGAAACCTGGAAATGTATGGAAATGTTAGGTTTAAAAGAGGAAAGTGAACATTTTTGGGAACTTGGAAATGTAAGGAAATGATTTAGAAATGATTCAAAAGAGGAAAGTGGACATTTTTGGAAACTTGGAAATGTAAGGAAATGTCAAGTTTAAAGAGGCAAACGAAAATTTTTGGAAACTTAGAAATGACTTAGAAATGTCGAGTTTTAAAGTTTAAAAGAGGAAATTAAGGCAAGGTGGCCTTAAGAGAAAAAGTATGTGAAATTTGACATAAACAGGCTTGGAAAAGTGGCACGGAGATGCCACTTAGGGCCTCGGAAATGACGCCACATACTGGGGTATTGGGCCAAGGTTCGAGTCTGCGGGGAAGCAAAATAAAAGTTTTATTTTTGCAGAGAGATAGCAAGACAAGGGATGCATGAAGGCTATAATTTAGGAGCCTTTATTCTTTTATTTTTAAGAGATATATAGTGGATAAATAAGGGATAAATAATGGATTTATTTTAGATTATTTTCAAGAGATAAATGAGAATTATTCTTTAATTAGGAAAAATAGGGAGAAGTGATGGCCAAGTAAGGGACTTTGAGTTTAATAATTTCGGCTAAGTAAGGATAGTTGCTAAATTATCTTTTATTTTAGGAGATAATTAAAGAGATAAAGCTATCAAAATAGAAGAGTGATGGCCAAGTAAGGGATTCTAAGTTAGTAAATTCGGCTATATAAGGAAAAGAGGGCCATTCATCATTCTTTCTCTCAACCCTTCTCTCTGCCGAATTTCCTAGAGCATTTGTTCTTCTTCTTTTTGTTAGCCAAAGCCAGAAAATTCAAGATATCACCATTAGCCAATTTCTTTTCTTTCCAATCCATCAAAAGCCGAATCTTTGAGGGCTTCAAGCATAGGTCTTTGTCGATTTCTTCAAGAAAGGGTAAGAACAAGTTTTGATTTCTATTCTTTTCTTTTAGATTTGTGAAATCTAGGACTAATCCCATCAATATTCTTATTTGCGAAATTTGGAAGGATTTTTGGGATTTTTGCCATAGTCGACTATAAAGGAAAAGATCTTCTGGATTTGACCATCAAGGTAAGTCATATCTGACATTCGGCCAAGGGCCATTGATTGTGATTAAAGGTTAGAAGTTGATCTAACATGTGGTTTTAGGGATTTCGATAGAAGCTATAACCAAGGGATAATTTTTAGGATTTAAGATCCTTAAGGTAAGTGACTATGAATATTCGGCCAAGGCCTATTTTAGTAGTTAGATCTATTTTTATGTGTTTTAAGCCGAAAACTAACCGATTCAAGGGACCTAGTGATTAGCCGATTTCAAAGGGGAAGAATACAAGTTTCTGGGATTTGATTAATTATCAAAGTGGCAGCAAGGTAAGTAAGTGGATACGATAATCCTTCGGGATTTGATTAAATTAGCCGAATAGGCTTTTTCCTAAAATACTAAATGTGGCCAAATGTAGGGATTTAGGATCTAAAGCGATAGATCAGTTTTTCGGGATTTCAAGGAATTCGTTAAGCTAATCAGGTGTGTACCCCACACTATTTCATAATATGTTTTACGGCTATGTTTAATTAATGTATGTGATATTAAGAATGTGAATATGTGAAACACCCAAACCCGGCCCACGAGCTTTGACCAGATTTGGTACGTTCCTCAAGTAAATCGGTTCAAAGTTCTTTTGTTACTTTGGGAAAATAGTGTGTTTTGAAAGAAATATTATTTTGGGTTGGGCTCGAGTAGAAAACAAAATCGTTTTATAATGAAAACCCTTTTAAATTTTAGGTGATAAAACATATAGAATACATTTAAAGTAAATTACTTAATCTTTAACTTAATAAAAATTTCGTAACATAATAAATAAAAACAGAAATAAAATAGTGCACTGTGGCCTTAT
Source organism: Gossypium bickii (assembly GCA_025503065.1). Lineage (NCBI taxonomy): Eukaryota > Viridiplantae > Streptophyta > Magnoliopsida > Malvales > Malvaceae > Gossypium > Gossypium bickii. The sequence goes on from CP106711.1 coordinate 92,227,779, forward strand.
GGCCTTATTACATCAAGTAAATCCAAATAATTCGGAGTACTTAAAAATTAATAGTCCATAAAAATAAAAACTTCATGTTGAGCATGGCCACCACAAGTTCTCGCCGTCCCGGTCCATTCATTCATCACACGAAACATGGTCCTCAACGGGGTGAGTCAACAGAGACTCAATTGTACACAACACTAAATCATAATAGAATCGGGCATAACAAATATTACACATTCATATCATAGCATACAAATTATGATGCATTCCCAAACCCAAACCTAATAAGCCATCCACTACACCGCCTGTACCAACCTGCATACACCGTGGGGACTACTAAGTCGACCCTCCTCTCGCTGCACTCCATATCGCGGTCTTAGGTCCTTTGCATTTGTGGTCTTAGGTCACCACATTCAGATATCGCGGTCTTAGGTCACCGTCATTCAGACATGTGGTCTTAGGTCACCACATTCAGATACCACGGTCTTAGGTCACCGTGTTCGTGGTCTTAGGTCACCACATTCACTTCCCCTTTCAATAACCCATATGCCCCATTTTGTAATATGCATTAATATGTCAAAGTTCACATTCTTATTCTCATGTTACAAATAACATATTTCCTATTCCTAGTAGGAGTAGGAAACATACCTGAGTACTTAGTACCATAACATGGTACCTTAGCCACTTTCTTATTCTTAATATCACTGTAATATCCCGGGTTAGGGGGCTATTTTGTTGTGCTATGTCTTGCATGTGTTTAGTGTGCTATGTTGTTGTTTGTGTTGTGTCGGGGCTTAATTGTGGGCTAGGAGTGTGCCTGAGTAGGTAGGAAAATTTTGGTTTTTGGGTGCTAAGTGAAGGAAGCTGAGGAAGCTGGGGTTTAAGAATTTTAATTGTTGTTTTGTTGCACAAAAGAGGAGCTGGCAAGGTGGCAAGCATGCGTTACTTGGGGAGCTAGGTGTGGCGTCATTTTCATGGGGTGAAGGTCCAGAGTTCAAGCTGCAAAGTTTCCATTTTGGTTTCCATTTTGGGATGGCATGGAGGAGAAGTAGAAGGCTAGTGAAATTCTACCTTGGACCAAGTCATACCTTTCAAATGAAGGGTGGAGAGCATTTGTAGGAGGGAGACTTGGTCATGCAAGTTTGAAGGAGTGGTGGTGAGTGAATGGAGGGATTTTTTTGGCCGAATTTGTGGGGTGTTGGAGTGGGGGTGTGGAAGGTTTGGTAGTGGGAAGTAAGGTGTGCCGAAATGCACTTCTCATTTTGTGTATTTTCGGCCAAAAGCAATTGTGAAGCATCTTTTCTTTTCCTTTCTTTTGTCAAAAAGCAACCCGAAACTTCAAGAGATTTTCCCATTTCTTCTTCTTTTGTTCAATTGTGCTAAAAACCGAAACTCTCTCTTCTCCAACATCCTTTCTCTCTTTTTGAAACTTTGATTGCCGAAACTAATACCTTTTCTTATCATATTTTCGTTTCTTTTCTCCTAATGCACTAGTGCCGAATTCATATTGCCTCTTAGCCGAATTTCCAATTATCTTCTCTCTCATTTCTTGAAGTACTTGAGCCGAATATCCTCCTTTTCATTTTCTTTCTTTTTGTTTGTTTGTGAGCCGAATTTCTTCATTCATCTTTCTCATCTCTTTTAGAAACTCGCTTCCATTTCACATTGTTTTTCTCAAAACCGAAAATAGAGGTGTTAAACACCTAGTGCCGTTTTTTCTTTCTTTTGTTGTCAACTTAGCCGAATATTTTCCTTACGCTAGAAGTCCTATTTTTGGCCGAATATTTGGTGTTGGTATAGGACCTCAAAGGTTTCAAAGCAAGCAAGAGGAGCTAGTTTTCTTCATCAATTGTTTAGTAAGTAGTGGTAAGGGGCTGGTTCTTCAATATATTCTTTGGTTTCGATTAAGTCAAGATTATTAAAGTTTAACCATTCTCTTTTAGGGTGCCGATTGTTGGAAGAAGGAATCACTGCTTGATTCGAGATTTGATAGGAAACCAAATCAGGCATAAAGGTAAAGAGGTAGCATTAACTCCTATTGGTTTGTTAGCATTGGCCGAATGTTGTAGATGCCTAACCCTATGTTTTGGCCGATTGTAGGAGCTAGTAATCGAGGACTTAGATCGTTTCGTTGGGATTTTAGACTGCGTATTTTACAGTGTGTAAACTAACACACTTTATATCTAGTAATATATGATAAAACTGATTGATTAATAAATTAAGACAGATTGATGGATGGATATGGTACCCTTTTTGGGTATGATCATGGATTCGGGTAAGTTCGTGTAGTTCTATTGATTGATACATTTAATAGCATGTTTTATGATATGTATGCATTGAGATTACAATATTGGGCATGCTAGTATGAGTTACATGATTGTATATGGTACATGAGTTAGTATGACATGTATGGGTGATATGAGTGAGAGGATGATGATATCCGTGTCTTTGGGACACTTTGTGTCTTTGGGACACAGAGGTTTGGCACCTCCCGGTGGTTTGGTACCACGGTGATATTTTGTGACTTTGGGTCACCAGAGGTTTGGCACCTCGGCGTCTTGTCCCAGTGGCTTAGCACCACGGTGGGTTGGCCCCCTGATTGATTATACTGGGATTGGCGCCGGTGATTTGGTATCACACGATGGGTTGGCCCCATCATCGGATTTGTGGATCGGTCACCGGTGGTTAGGTACCACATTGTGTCTTTGGGACACGGAGGTTTGGCACCTCATTGCGACTTGTCCCCGTGGTTTGACACCACCGTGGGTTGGCCCCACTTGAGAGATGGGATTGTCGCTAGTGATTTGGTATCACGAGATGGGTTGGCCCCATCATTGGATTATTCGTGACTTTGGGTCACCGGTGGTTTGGCACCACACTTATGGATATCGTGACTTTGGGTCACCGGTGGTTTGGCACCACCGGTGGTTTGGTACCACACGGGTAGAACGGGGAGATACGGATGGTTAGGATCGGGTTGCATTAATCATGTTGCTATGTATGATGTGTGTTAGCATGTTGTTTTTTTATCGGGAGTGGATTTATGCATTGAGTCATTCGACTCACCCTCTCCTTTGACATTTCGGGTGACTCGTGAAGACGCGGACATGGGCCGGGATGGACTCGGGGTGCTCATGCCATGCTTAATAAAGTGTTGCTCAGACTTTATATTTTGGGTACTTAGTTTATTTACTTTTATTTGGGTTTTAATTTGGATTTGAAAAAGGCCTTTAAAATTATGTTTTATGTTGTTTATGTTTTAAGTTGATTTTTAATATGCCTTAACAAAGTAACTTGGAATGAACTTTACTAAAACTTGGAAAGACAAGGATTTCAAAATTTTAACGCAATGTGTTTTCAATTATACCATCGGGTATTATACTATGTTTCGATATTAAGTAAACTCAAACGATTTTCAAATCAAACTCGATTTTCTGCTAAGTTAAAATGTTTTAAGCAACACTAAGAAGGCTGTGGAGTTTTGAATGAAATGAACTCGTTTTTCCACATACTTCAGATAAGTTTCCAAAATTTTTGGGTTTCAAATACACCATCCGATTTCAAACAAGTCTACTCAAATTTTCCTTCAAATTCACTATATTCTCACCCAGCTTTTAAACGAAAAATCTAACCTCTCAAAACTATTTTTCCCGTAACATACCAGATTCGGACGTGGTGTCTTGTCCGGGTTTGGGGTGTTACAATTGTGGTATCAGAGCTAAGTTCAAAGGCTCGGCTCTGGGCCCGAGGCCCAAAATGTTTTCAAAAGTCTGTTTTAAGTGTTTGTTTTGAAAGTATGGTTCGAAAGGCATGGCACCGAGCCTCTGGCACCAGTTCGCCCAGGTAAGTACCCCGTACTATTACTTGTGATTTGGTTGGATGTGATATGATTTAATGAATAGCAATAGTATTCTACTTTAGAGATTTGGGCGATAGGATTACGTGAACTCGCGAGAACAAATCTCCTTAAATATTCATAAGACTTGCTTTAAAACAGTGGAATAAATACTGATGCATAAAACTCCTAAAACAGATACGTAGAGATATTAGTCATGAGCACTCGAGGCGGACGTGGTCGTAATACTCGTGGTAGAGGTAGGGGTAGGATGACAGTTTCTGAGCCCGTAGGATCTGGTCAGGGTTCAGAAAATGAGGTACGGTTCCGCCACCGGTGGAGGTGGTGAGTTCCAAGATCGGTGGGGATGACGCGATGTCGCAGCGATCTTTGCGAGTGTTGGAAAGGGTAGTCGGTATAGGTGGTGGCGCAGAATTAGGAAATGCGTGCTGGCGACTCACGGAGCAAACGGGCCGAATTCTTTCGAGGTGTTTCGGTGTTGCTCAAAGCCTTGCTTGAGTATTGGTTGAGAAGCGACGGAGCGGATCATGGATGATCTGGACTTGGTGGTGATCAAAGAAGTGAAGGGCATTGTATCGCTTCTCCGGGATGAGTCATACCAGTGGTGGCTCACGGTTCGGGACAGTGTGGCAGCGGAGGATTTGACATGGGATTATTTTAGGGCTGCATACCCAAAGAAGTACATTGGAGCTAGTTATATTGACTCCCAGCGAAAGGCATTTCTGAGGCTTGTTCAGGGGAGTAAATCTGTTGCTGAGTACGAGGCTGAGTTCTTGAAGCTGAGTAAGTATGCCAGGGGCATTGTGGCCACTGAGCATGAGAGGTGTGTTCGTTTCGAGGATGGCCTGCGAGACAAGTTGAGGCTGCTGATTGCTCCTCAGCAGGAGCGCGAGTTTGCTGTCTTAGTTGAGAAGGCTAAGGTAGCCGAGGGTGTTAAGGAGTCAGTGAGACAGGGTATGGACAGAAATAGGCATAAGAGGAGCTTTGGGTCTTCTGGATCGTCGGGTAATCCGCAGAAGAGGGCTAGACCGAGTGGGCCGAATCATCGACTGCTAGGTTTGTTCTTTCGCTAGGCGAGGACCGCCGCATGATGTCGGTGTGGAAAATCTCATTGGGGTGGTTCTTGCCGGGGTGGAGGAAAAGGTTGCTTTGAGTATGGTTCTCTGGAGCATCGTGTGAGGGACTGTCCGCGTAAGTTGGCCAGGATTCAGTCTGAGGGTCAGGGCCGTAATCAGTTCAGAGGTAATGGACCGCCACCGCAGAGGGGTCGTGGTAATGGCAGAGGCGGAAATGGTTTTGGTCGAGGCCGTGGAGCACCCGCGCGCGAGGTGCGGGTAGTTTCGAGGCACGACAACCAGGTTGTGTGTGTGGCTGCGAGGCACGAGAGGAGGGTGACGCAGCGGACGTCATCGCCGGTACATTTTGATCTTTGGTTCTCCTTATATTGCTTTGATTGATGTGGGTTCAACGCACTCTTATGTTGCCCGATAGTATAGTAGAGACCATGGATTTAGACTCGAGATATCTTCTAGGCGGATGACCGTGATTAGCCCTTTAGGTCACTCTGTAGTAGTAGATAAAGCTGTTTAGAGATGTACCCTAGAACTCCAGGGGTAGTGTTCGGCATTCTTGATCGATGGAAGCGCCATTTGGGGAGTTCGATCGATTCTTGGGATGGACTGGTTGGTCAAGTACCAGGCGAGGTTGGATTGCGCGGCCAAGCGCATGGTTCTTAAGACGGTTGAGGGTGATGAGGTGGCTATGATAGGTAATAGGAGAAATTACTTATCTAATGTAGTATCTGCTCTGAAGGCAGAGAAGATGGTCAGGAAGGGCTGTGAAGCGTATGTCGTTCATGTGTATGCCTTAGAGGCTAAGGAATCTGCTGTGGAGAAGGTTCGAACTGTTAGGGAGTTTCTTTGATGTGTTTCCGAGGAGCTTCGGGTTTGCCGCCAGATCGCGAGGTAGAGTTCGGGATAGATCATTACCGTGGAACGCACCGAGTATCTATTGCTCCGTATAGGATGGCGCCAAAGGAATTGGTGGAGCTTAAGGCTCAGATCCAGGAGTTATTGGATCGAGGTTTTATTAGGCCAAGTGTTTCGCCGTGGGGTGCGCCGGTACTCTTTGTTAAGAAGAAAGATAGGACGATGCGGATGTGTATAGACTACCGCTAGTTGAACAAGCTGACGATTAAAAACAAGTATCCGTTGCCACGGATAGACGACTTGTTCGATCAGCTGAAGGGTGCTGCGGTATTCTCGAAGATTGACTTGAGGTCTGGGTACCACCAGTTAAAGGTTAAGGAGGCGGATATCCATAAAACAGTGTTTCGGACTCGGTATGGGCACTACAAATTTCTGGTAATACCGTTCGGGTTGACTACCGCCGGCGGCGTTTATGGATATGATGAATAGGGTGTTTTCAAAGAAGATCTGGATCGATTCGTCGTGGTTTTCATAGACGACATCTTAGTGTACTCAAAGAGCGGAGGAGGAGCATGATGCGCACTTGAGGTGGTGCTTTGCAAATTACGAGGAAAAGCGGCTCACGCTAAGTTCGATGAAGTGCGAGTTCGGTGAGAGAGGTGACTTTCTTGGGTCATGTAGTGTGGTGAGGGATTCGGGTAGATCCTCGTAAGATTGAGCGATTTTGGATTGGAAGCCGCCTAGGTCGGTGGGTGAGATTCGGAGTTTTCTAGGTTTGGCCGGATACTACAGAAGGTTTGTTGAGGTTTCTCGTTAATATGTGGTGTGATGACCAAGTTCTTTGAGGAAAGAAGTTCCGTTTGTATGGGTGAGAAACAACAGAAAGCTTCGATAAGTTAAAGAAGATTTTATTTGAAGCTCTGTTCTAATTCAACTTTGAGGTGGTAAGGAATACACAGTCTATTGCGATGCATCACATACGGGCTTAGGGTGTGTCTTGATGCGGGGAAGGTAAGGTTGTGGCTTACGCTTCTCGGCGGTGAGGCCACACAAGGTCAATTATCAAGCCGACGATTTGGAGCTAGCGGTGTAGTCTTCGCCTTAAAGATTTGGAGGCACTACTTGTGCGGAGAGAGATCAATAGTCTACACGGATCATAAGAGTCCAAGTATCTCGACTCGGAAGGATTTGAATTTGAGGCGGCGTAGGTGGGTTGAGTTGCTGAAAGATTACGACTGTTCGATTGAATATCATCCGGGCAAGGCTAACGTGGTGGCAGACGCGTTGAGCCGTAAGGTTGTTTCGGACTTAAGAGCGATGTTTGCCCACTTGAGCTATATGACGATGGGAGTATTCTGGCAGAGTTGCAGGTTAAGCCTACTTGGGTTGAGCAGATCAGAGAGAAACAGTTAGAGGACGAGGTTCTGAGTGCGCGAAGGTTACAAGTGCAGGATGGTGGTTTAGAGGGTTCTGACTTGTCTAGTGATGAGGTTCTGCGTTTCCAAGGTAAGGCTTGTATGCCTAAGGATGTTGAGCTGAGGCAGAAGATCCTCCAGGACGCACATAGCAGTCCTTATGCCATGCATCTGGAGGTAGCAAGATGTATAAGGATCTTGAGAGAGCGATTTTGGTGGCACAGGTTGAAGAAAAAGAGGACGGAGTTTGTTGGAAAGTGTTTGACTTGTCGCCAGGTCAAGGTGAACATCGATTGCCGTCGGGTTTGCTTCGACTGTGAAGATTCCTCGATGGAAGTGGGAAAGGATAACCATGGATTTCGTCGGTGGGTTACCGCTTACGCCAAGCAAGAAAGATTCGATTTGGGTTGTTGTGGATCGTCGACTAAGTCGACCCATTTCATTCGGTGAGTGGATTATTCACTTGAGAGGTTGGCAAAGCGTATGTGTGCGAGATTGTGAGGTTACACGGTGTGCGATTTCGATCATCTCGGACCGGGATCCCGATTTACGTCAAGTTCGGAGAGCGTTGCATCGAGCACTGGTACTCGTTTGGGTTTCAAAGACGGCTTTTCACCTGATCGCGCGCGGCGATCGAGAAGGGTTATTCGAGATCTTAGAAGATATGCCGAGAGGTTGTGTTCGGATTTTGAGGTAGTTGGGAGGAGTTTCTTCCATTAGCCGAGTTTGCCTACAACAACGATTACCAAGCCGCATCAAGATGGCACCGTATGAGGCGTTGTATGGTAGGAAGTGTCGCTCACCTACGTGTTGGGCGGAGTTGGGTGAACGTCGATTGTTGGGACTAGAGTTGGTTCTTTGAGACAGAAGACAAGGTTAAGTTGATTCGACTTCGGTTGAAGGAAGCTTCGGACCCGCGAAGTCTTGGCGCCGATCTCAAGCGAAGAGATATAGAGTTTGCGGTAGGGGATCGAGTTTTCCTGAAGGTCTCGCCTTGGAAGAAGGTCTTGAGATTCGGAAAGAAAGGCAAGCTAAGTCCGAGGTTTATTGGGCCATATAAGGATGCGAGGACGAGTGGGACCGATGAGCGTATCGGCTTAAGTTGCCGCAGAGCTAAGTCGATTCACGACGCGTTTTTCACGTTTCGATGCTTGGCGTTATCGTTGCGATCCGTCGCATGTGGTATGATGGAAGAGATCGAGGTAAATCCAGATTTGACTGTGGAAGAAGAACCTGTGCAGATTTTAGATCGGGATGTGAAGGTTCTGCGTAGGAAGTCTGTGCCTTTGGTTAAGGTACTTTGGCGGAATCATGGCGTAGAAGAAGCTACGTGGGAACCCGAGGATATGATGAGACAGCAATACCCGCAACTCTTTTGACCAGGTAATTTCGAGGCCGAAATTATTTTTAAGGGGTAGAAGCGTAATATCCGGGTTAGGGGCTATTTTGTTGTGCTATGTCTTGCATGTATTTAGTGTGCTATGTTGTTGTTTGTGTTGTGTGGGGCTTAATTGTGGGCTAGGAGTGTGCACGAGTAGGTAGGAAAATTTTGGTTTTTGGGTGCTAAGTGAGTGAAGGAAGTGAAGAAAAGTGGGGTTTAAGAATTTTAATTGTTGTTTTGTTGCACAAAAGAGGAGCTGGCAAGGTGGCAAGCATGCGTTACTTGGGGAGCTAGGTGTGGCGTCATTTTCATGGGGTGGAGCTCTAGAGTTCAAGCTGCAAAGTTTCCATTTTGGTTTCCATTTTGGGACGGCATGGAGGAGAGGTAGAAGGCTAGTGAAATTCTACCTTGGACCAAGTCATACCTTTCAAATGAAGGGTGGAGAGCATTTGTAGGAGGGAGACTTGGTCATGCAAGTTTGAAGGAGTGGTGGTGAGTGAATGGAGGGATTTTTTGGCCGAATTTGTGGGGTGTTGGAGTGGGGGTGTGGAAGGTTTGGTAGTGGGAAGTAAGGTGTGCCGAAATGCACTTCTCATTTTGTGTATTTTCGGCCAAAAGCAATTGTGAAGCATCTTTTCTTTTCCTTTCTTTTGTCAAAAAGCAACCCGAAACTTCAAGAGATTTTCCCATTTCTTCTTTTTTGTTCAATTGTGCTAAAAACCGAAACTCTCTCTTCTCCAACATCCTTTCTCTCTTTTGAAACTTCGATTGCGAAACTAATACCTTTTCTTATCATATTTTCGTTTCTTTTCTCCTAATGCACTAGTGCGAATTCATATTGCCTCTTAGCCGAATTTCCAATTATCTTCTCTCATTTCTTGAAGTACTTGAGCCGAATATCCTCCTTTTCATTTTCTTTCTTTTGTTTGTTTGTGAGCCGAATTTCTTCATTCATCTTTCTCATCTCTTGCAGAAACTCTGCTTCCATTTCACATTGTTTTTCTCAAAAAAAAGAAAATAGAGGTGTTAAACACCTAGTGCCGTTTTCTTCTTTCTTTTGTTGTCAACTTAGCCGAATATTTTCCTTCTGCTAGAAGTCCTATTTTTGGCCGAATATTTGGTGTTGGGACCTCAAAGGTTTCAAAGCAAGCAAGAGGAGCCGTTTTCTTCTGTCAATTGTTTAGTAAGTAGTGGTAAGGGGCTGGTTCTTCAATATACTCTTTGGTTTCGATTAAGTCAAGATTATTAAAGTTTAACCATTCTCTTAGGGTGCCGATTGTTGGAAGAAGGAATCACTGCTTGATTCGAGATTTGGTAGGAAACCAAATCAGGCATAAAGGTAAAGAGGTAGCATTAACTCCTATTGGTTTGTTAGCATTGGCCGAATGTTGTAGATGCCTAACCCCTATGTTTTGGCCGATTGTAGGAGCTAGTAATTGAGGGACTTAGATCATTTCGTTGGGATTTTAGACTCGTATTTTACCAGGTGTGTAAACTAACACACTTTATATCTAGTAATATATGATAAACCTGATTGATTAATAAATTAAGACAGATTGATGGATGGATATGGTACCCTTTTTGGGTATGATCATGGATTCGGGTAAGTTCGTGTAGTTCTATTGATTGATACATTTAATAGCATGTTTTATGATATGTATGCATTGAGATTACAATATTGGGCATGCTAGTATGAGTTACATGATTGTATATGGTACATGAGTTAGTATGACATGTATGGGTGATATGAGTGGAGGGGGATGATGATATCCGTGTCTTTGGGACACCAGAGGTCTGGCACCTCCAGTGGTTTGGTACCACAGTGATATTTTGTGACTTTGGGTCACCAGAGGTTTGGCACCTCAGCGTCTTGTCGATGGCTTAGCACCACGGTGGGTTGGCCCCACGATTGATTATCTGGGATTGCGCCGGTGATTTGGTATCACACGATGGGTTGGCCCCATCATCGGATTTGTGACTTCGGTCACCAGTGGTTAGGTACCACATTGTGTCTTTGGGACACCAGAGGTTTGGCACCTCATTGCGACTCGTCCCTGTGGTTTGACACCACCGTGGGTTGGCCCCACTTGAGAGATACGGGATTGTCGCTAGTGATTTGGTATCACGAGATGGGTTGGCCCCATCATTGGATTATTCGTGACTTTGGGTCACCGGTGGTTTGGCACCACACTTATGGATATCGTGACTTTGGGTCACCGGTGGTTTGGCACCACCCGGTGGTTTGGTACCACACGGGGTAGAAACAGGAGATACGGATGGTTAGGATCGGTTGCATTAATCATGTTGCTATGTATGATGTGTGTTAGCATGTTGTTTTATCGGGAGCTGGATTTATGCATTGAGTCATTCGACTCACCCTCTCCTTTGACATTTCGGGTGACTCGTGAAGCGCGGACATGGAGCCAGGATGGACTCGGGTGCTCATGCCATGCTTAATAAAGTGTTGCTCGGACTTTATATTTTGGGTACTTAGTTTATTTACTTTTATTTGGGTTTTAATTTGGATTTGAAAAGGCCTTTAAAATTATGTTTTATGTTGTTTATGTTTTAAGTTGATTTTTAATATGCCTTAACAAAGTAACTTGGAATGAACTTTACTAAAACTTGGAAAGACAAGGATTTCAAAATTTTAACGCAATGTGTTTTCAATTATACCATCGGGTATTATACTATGTTTCGATATTAAGTAAACTCAAACGATTTTCAAATCAAACTCGATTTTCTGCTAAGTTAAAATGTTTTAAGCAACACTAAGGAACTGTGGAGTTTTGAATGAAATGAACTCGTTTTTCCACATACTTCAGATAAGTTTCCAAAATTTCTGGGTTTCAAATACACCATCCGATTTCAAACAAGTCTACTCAAATTTTCCTTCAAATTCACTATATTCTCACCCAGCTTTTAAACGAAAAATCTAACCTCTCAAAACTATTTTTCTCGTAACATACCAGATTCGGACGTGGTGTCTTGTCCGGGTTTGGGGTGTTACAATTGTGGTATCAGAGCTAAGTTCAAAGGCTCGGCTCTGGGCCCGAGGCCCAAAATGTTTTCAAAAGTCTGTTTTAAGTGTTTGTTTTGAAAGTATGGTTCGAAAGGCATGGCACCGAGCCTCTGGCACCAGTTCGCCCAGGTAAGTACCCCGTACTATTACTTGTGATTTGGTTGGATGTGATATGATTTAATGAATAGCAATAGTATTCTACTTTAGAGATTGAAACTGATAGGATTCTGTGAACTCGCGAGAACAAATCTCCTTAAATATTCATAAGACTTGCTTTAAAACAGTGGAATAAATACTGATGCATAAAACTCCTAAAACAGATACGTAGAGATATTAGTCATGAGCACTCGAGGCGGACGTGGTCGTAATACTCGTGGTAGAGGTAGGGGTAGGATGACAGTTTCTGAGCCCGTAGGATGCAGTCGGGGTTCGAGAAAATGAGGTACTCAGTTTCGCCACCGGTGGAGGTGGTGAGTTCCAAGATCGGATGGGGATGACGTGATGTCGCAGCGATCTTTGCGAGTGTTGGAAAAGGGTAGCCGGTATAGGTGGTGGCGCAGGAATTAGGAAATCTGTGCCTGAGCGACTCCGGGCAAACGGGGCCGAATTCTTTCGAGGTGTTTCTGGTGTTGCTCCCAGCACTGCTGAGTATTGGTTGGAGGCGACGGAGCGGATCATGGATGATCTGGACTTGACGGCTGAAGAGAAGCTGAAGGGCATTGTATCGCTTCTCCGGGATGAGTCATACCAGTGGTGGCTCACGGTTCGGGACAGTGTGGCAGCGGAGGATTTGACATGGGATTATTTTAGGGCTGCATACCCAAAGAAGTACATTGGAGCTAGTTATATTGACTCCCAGCGAAAGGCATTTCTGAGGCTTGTTCAGGGGAGTAAATCATTCTTGAGTACGCAGGTGAGTTCTTGAAGGTGAGTAAGTATGCCAGGGCATTGTGGCCACTGTGAGCATGAGCATGAGGTGTGTCGTTCGTTCGAGGATGGCTGCGAGACAAGTTGAGGTCTGCTTGATTGCTCTCAGCGGGAGCGCGAGTTTCTTTGTCTTAGTTGAGAAGGCTAAGGTAGCCGAGGGTGTTAAGGAGTCAGTGAGGCAGGGTATTGACAGAAATAGGCATAAGAGGAGCTTTGGGTCTTCTGGATCGTCGGGTAGCCCGCAAAAGAGGGCTAGACCGAGTGGGCGAATCGAATCACTGCTAGGTTTGTTCTTTGCTAGGCGTGGACCGCCGCATGATCTGCAATCGATGTGGAAAATCTCATTGGGGTGGTTCTTTGATTTGGAGGAAAAGGTTGCTTTGAGTGTGGTTCTCTGGAGCATCGTGTGAGGGACTGTCCGCGTAAGTTGGCCAGGATTCAGTCTGAGGGTCAGGGCCGTAATCAGTTCAGAGGTAATGGACCGCCACCGCAGAGGGGTCGTGGTAATGGCAGAGGCGGAAATGGTTTTGGTCGAGGCCGTGGAGCACCGGGCAGAGGTGCGGGTAGTTCTGAGGCACGACAACCTGGGTTGGTGTACGCTGCGAGGCACCGAGAGGAGGGCGACGCAGCGGACGTCATAACCGGTACATTTTTGATCTTTGGTTCTCCTTATATTGCTTTGATTGATGTGGGTTCAACGCACTCTTATGTTGCCAGTAGTATAGTAGAGACCATGGATTTAGACTCTGAGATATCTTCTAGGCAGATGACTGTGATTAGCCCTTTAGGTCACTCTGTAGTAGTAGATAAACTGTTTAGAGATGTACCCCTAGAACTCCAAGGGGTAGTGTTCGTTCTGATCTGATGGAACTGCCATTTGGGGAGTTCGATCTGATTCTTGGGATGGACTGGTTGGTCAAGTACCAGGCGAGGTTGGATTGCGCGGCCAAGCGCATGGTTCTTAAGACGGTTGAGGGTGATGAGGTGGCTATGATAGGTAATAGGAGAAATTACTTATCTAATGTAGTATCTGCTCTGAAGGCAGAGAAGATGGTCAGGAAGGGCTGTGAAGCGTATGTGGTTCATGTGTATGCCTTAGAGGCTAAGGAATCTGCTGTGGAGAAGGTTCGAACTGTTAGGGAGTTTGCTGATGTGTTTCATGAGGAGCTTCCAGGTTTGCCGCCAGATCGCGAGGTAGAGTTCGGGATAGATCTGTTACCAGGAACTGCGCCAGTATCTATTGCTCCGTATAGGATGGCGCCAAAGGAATTGGTGGAGCTTAAGGCTCAGATCCAGGAGTTATTGGATCGAGGTTTTATTAGGCCAAGTGTTTCGTCGTGGGGTGCGCCGGTACTCTTTGTTAAGAAGAAAGATAGGACGATGCGGATGTGTATAGACTACGCTTGATTGAACAAGTTGACGATTAAAAACAAGTATCCGTTGCCACGGATAGACGACTTGTTCGATCAGCTGAAGGGTGCTGCGGTATTCTCAAGATCGACTTGAGGTCTGGGTATCACCCCTTAAAGGTTAAGGAGGCGGATATCCATAAAACACAGCGTTTCGGACTCGGTATGGGCACTACGAATTTTCTCGTAATGCCGTCGGGTTGACTAACGACCTGCCAGCGGCGTTTATGGATATGATGAATAGGGTGTTTCAAAGAAGATCTCGGATCGATTTCGTCGTGGTTTTCATAGACGACATCTTAGTGTACTCAAAGACAGAGGAGGAGCATGATGCGCACGCGAGGGGTGGTGCCGCAAATTACGAGGAAAAGCAGCTCTCACGCTAAGTTCGATGAAAGTGCGAGTTCGCCGAGAGAGGTGACTTTCTTGGGTCATGTAGTGTCATTTGAGGATTGGGTAGATCCTCATAAGATTGAGGCGATTTTGGATTGGAAGCCGCCTAGGTCGGTGGGTCGAGAGATCGGAGTTTTCTGGTTTGGCCGGATACTACCAAAGGTTTGTTGAGGGTTTTCTCGTTAATAGCGTGTGCCGATGACCAAGTTCTTTGAGGAAAGAAGTTCCGTTTGTATGGGTCGAGAAACAACAGAAAGCTTCGATAAGTTAAAGAAGATTTTATTTGAAGCTCTGTTCTAATTCAACCCGAGGTGGTAAGGAATACACAGTCTATTGCGATGCATCACATACGGGCTTGGGGTGTGTGCTGATGCAGGAAGGTAAGGTTGTGGCTTACGCTTCTCGACAGCTGAGGCCACACAAGGTCAATTATCCGACGCACGATTTGGAGCTAGCGGCTGTAGTCTTCGCCTTAAAGATTTGGAGGCACTACTTGTACGGAGAGAGATCAATAGTCTACACGGATCATAAGAGTCTGAAGTATCTCCTGACTCAGAAGGATTTGAATTTGAGGCAGCGTAGGTGGGTTGAGTTGCTGAAAGATTACGACTGTTCGATTGAATATCATCCGGGCAAGGCTAACGTGGTGGCAGACGCGTTGAGCCGTAAGGTTGTTTCGGACTTAAGAGCGATGTTTGCCCACTTGAGCTTGTATGACGATGGGAGTATTCTGGCAGAGTTGCAGGTTAAGCCTACTTGGGTTGAGCAGATCAGAGAGAAACAGTTAGAGGACGAGGTTCTGAGTGCGCGAAGGTTACAAGTGCAGGATGGTGGTTTAGAGGGTTACAGCTTGTCTAGTGATGAGGTTCTGCGTTTCCAAGGTAAGGCTTGTATGCCTAAGGATGTTGAGCTGAGGCAGAAGATCCTCCAGGACGCACATAGCAGTCCTTATGCCATGCATCCTGGAGGTAGCAAGATGTATAAGGATCTTAGAGAGCAGTTTTGGTGGCCTGGGTTGAAGAAAGAGGTGACGGAGTTTGTTGGAAAGTGTTTGACTTGTCAGCAGGTCAAGGCTGAACATCAGTTGCCGTCGGGTTTGCTTCAGCCTGTGAAGATTCCTCAGTGGAAGTGGGAAAGGATAACCATGGATTTCGTCAGTGGATTACCGCTTACGCCAAGCAAGAAAGATTCAGTTTGGGTTGTTGTGGATCGTCTGACTAAGTCAGCCCATTTCATTCCAGTGAGAGTGGATTATTCACTTCAGAGGTTGGCAAAGCTGTATGTGTCTGAGATTGTGAGGTTACACGGTGTGCCAGTTTCGATCATCTCGGACCGGGATCCCAGATTTACGTCAAGGTTCTGGAGAGCGTTGCATCAGGCATTGGGTACTCGTTTGGGTTTCAAAGACGGCTTTTCACACCCGATCGCGGCAATGTAAAGGGTTATTCAGATCTTAGAAGATATGCTGAGAGGTTGTGTTCTGGATTTCAGAGGTAGTTGGGAGGAGTTTCCGCCATTAGCTGATTTGCCTACAACAACAGTTACCAAGCGAGCATCAAGATGGCACCGTATGAGGCGTTGTATGGTAGGAAGTGTCGCTCACCTACGTGTTGGACGGAGTTGGGTGAACGTCAGTTGTTGGGACTAGAGTTGGTTGCTGAGACAGAAGACAAGGTTAAGTTGATTCAGACTCGGTTGAAGGAAGCTTCGGACCGGCAGAAGTCTTATGCCGATCTTAAGCGAAGAGATATAGAGTTTGCGGTAGGGGATCGAGTTTTCCTGAAGGTCTCACCTTGGAAGAAGGTCTTGAGATTCGGAAAGAAAGGCAAGCTAAGTCCGAGGTTTATTGGGCCATATAAGGTATTGAGACGAGTGGGACCAGTAGCGTATCAGCTTGAGTTGCCAGCAGAGCTAAGTCAGATTCACGACGTTTTTCACGTTTCGATGCTTCGGCGTTATCATTCAGATCCGTCGCATGTGGTAGCAGTGGAAGAGATCGAGGTAAATCCAGATTTGACTGTGGAAGAAGAACCTGTGCAGATTTTAGATCGGGATGTGAAGGTTCTGCGTAGGAAGTCTGTGCCTTTGGTTAAGGTACTTTGGCAGAATCATGGCGTAGAAGAAGCTACGTGGGAACCCGAGGATATGATGAGACAGCAATACCCGCAACTCTTTTGACCAGGTAATTTCGAGGCCGAAATTATTTTTAAGGGGGGTAGAACTGTAATATCCCGGGTTAGGGGGCTATTTTGTTGTGCTATGTCTTGCATGTGTTTAGTGTGCTATGTTGTTGTTTGTGTTGTGTCGGGGCTTAATTGTGGGCTAGGAGTGTGCCTGAGTAGGTAGGAAAATTTTGGTTTTTGGGTGCTAAGTGAAGGAAGCTGAGGAAGTTGGGGTTTAAGAATTTTAATTGTTGTTTTGTTGCACAAAAGAGGAGCTGGCAAGGTGGCAAGCATGGGTTACTTGGGGAGCTAGGTGTGGCGTCATTTTCATGGGGTGGAGGTCCAGAGTTCAAGCTGCAAAGTTTCCATTTTGGTTTCCATTTTGGGACGGCATGGAGGAGAGGTAGAAGGCTAGTGAAATTCTACCTTGGACCAAGTCATACCTTTCAAATGAAGGGTGGAGAGCATTTGTAGGAGGGAGACTTGGTCATGCAAGTTTGAAGGAGTGGCGGTGAGTGAATGGAGGGATTTTTTGGCCGAATTTGTGGGGTGTTGGAGTGGGGGTGTGGAAGGTTTGGTAGTGGGAAGTAAGGTGTGCGAAATGCACTTCTCATTTTGTGTATTTTCTACCAAAAGCAATTGTGAAGCATCTTTTCTTTTCCTTTCTTTTGTCAAAAGCAACAGAAACTTCAAGAGATTTTCCCATTTCTTCTTCTTTTATTCAATTGTGCTAAAAACCGAAACTCTCTCTTCTCCAACATCCTTTCTCTCTTTTTGAAACTTTGATTGCCGAAACTAATACCTTTTCTTATCATATTTTCGTTTCTTTTCTCCTAATGCACTAGTGCCGAATTAATATTGCCTCTTAGTGAATTTCCAATTATCTTCTCTCATTTCTTGAAGTACTTGAGCCGAATATCCTCCTTTTCATTTTCTTTCTTTTTGTTTGTTTGTGAGCCGAATTTCTTCATTCATCTTTCTCATCTCTTGCCGAAACTCTGCTTCCATTTCACATTGTTTTTCTCAAAACCGAAAATAGAGGTGTTAAACACCTAGTGCCGTTTTCTTCTTTCTTTTGTTGTCAACTTAGCCGAATATTTTCCTTCTGCTAGAAGTCCTATTTTTTGGCCGAATATTTGGTGTTGGTATAGGACCTCAAAGGTTTCAAAGCAAGCAAGAGGAGCCGTTTTCTTCTGTCAATGGTTTAGTAAGTAGTGGTAAGGGGCTGGTTCTTCAATATACTCTTTGGTTTCGATTAAGTCAAGATTATTAAAGTTTAACCATTCTCTTTTAGGGTGCCGATTGTTGGAAGAAGGAATCACTGCTTGATTCGAGATTTGGTAGGAAACCAAATCAGGCATAAAGGTAAAGAGGTAGCATTAACTCCTATTGGTTTGTTAGCATTGGCCGAATGTTGTAGATGCCTAACCTCTATGTTTTGGCTGATTGTAGGAGCTAGTAATCGAGGGACTTAGATCGTTTCGTTGGGATTTTAGACTCGTATTTTACCAGGTGTGTAAACTAACACACTTTATATCTAGTAATATATGATAAACCTGATTGATTAATAAATTAAGACAGATTGATGGATGGATATGGTACCCTTTTTGGGTATGATCATGGATTCGGGTAAGTTCGTGTAGTTCTATTGATTGATACATTTAATAGCATGTTTTATGATATGTATGCATTGAGATTACAATATTGGGCATGCTAGTATGAGTTACATGATTGTATATGGTACATGAGTTAGTATGACATGTATGGGTGATATGAGTGGAGGGGGATGATGATATCCGTGTCTTTGGGACACTGTGTCTTTGGGACACCAGAGGTTTGGCACCTCCAGTGGTTTGGTACCACAGTGATATTTTGTGACTTTGGGTCACCAGAGGTTTGGCACCTCAGCGTCTTGTCCCAGTGGCTTAGCACCACGGTGGGTTAGCCCCACAGTTGATTATACGGGATTGACGCCAGTGATTTGGTATCACACGATGGGTTGGCCCCATCATCGGATTTGTGACTGCGGTCACCAGTGGTTAGGTACCACATTGTGTCTTTGGGACACCAGAGGTTTGGCACCTCATTGCGACTCGTCCCTGTGGTTTGACACCACCGTGGGTTGGCCCCACTTGAGAGATACGGGATTGTCGCTAGTGATTTGGTATCACGAGATGGGTTGGCCCCATCATTGGATTATTCGTGACTTTGGGTCACCAGTGGTTTGGCACCACACTTATGGATATCGTGACTTTGGGTCACCAGTGGTTTGGCACCACCAGTGGTTTGGTACACACGGGGTAGAGAACAGGGAGATACGGATGGTTAGGATCGGGTTGCATTAATCATGTTGCTATGTATGATGTGTGTTAGCATGTTGTTTTATCGGGAGTGGATTTATGCTTCGAGTCATTCGACTCACCCTCTCCTTTGACATTTCGGGTGACTCGTGAGACGCGGACATGGGTAAGGATGGACTCGGGGTGCTCATGCCATGCTTAATAAAGTGTTGCTCAGACTTTATATTTTGGGTACTTAGTTTATTTACTTTTATTTGGGTTTTAATTTGGATTTGAAAAAGGCCTTTAAAATTATGTTTTATGTTGTTTATGTTTTAAGTTGATTTTTAATATGCCTTAACAAAGTAACTTGGAATGAACTTTACTAAAACTTGGAAAGACAAGGATTTCAAAATTTTAACGCAATGTGTTTTCAATTATACCATCGGGTATTATACTATGTTTCGATATTAAGTAAACTCAAACGATTTTCAAATCAAACTCGATTTTCTGCTAAGTTAAAATGTTTTAAGCAACACTAAGGAACTGTGGAGTTTTGAATGAAATGAACTCGTTTTTCCACATACTTCAGATAAGTTTCCAAAATTTCTGGGTTTCAAATACACCATCCGATTTCAAACAAGTCTACTCAAATTTTCCTTCAAATTCACTATATTCTCACCCAGCTTTTAAACGAAAAATCTAACCTCTCAAAACTGTTTTTCCCGTAACATACCAGATTCGGACGTGATGTCTTGTCCGGGTTTGGGGTGTTACAATCACATATTTTAATTAGACATAGCCATAAAACATATTAAGAATTAGTGTGGGGTACACACCTGATTCGCTTAACGAATTCCTTGAAATCCCGAAAAATCGATCTATCGCTTTAGATCCTAAATCCCTTGCTGCCGATTTGATAATTAATCAAATCCCGGAAACTTGTATTTTTCCCCTTTGAAATCGGCTAATCACTAGATCCCTTGAATCGGTTAGTTTTCGGCTTAAAATACATAAAAATAGATCTAACTACTAAAATAGGCCTTGGCTGAATATTCATAGTCACTTACCTTAAGGATCTTAAATCCCGAAATTATCCCTTGGTTATAGCTTCTGTCGAAATCCCTAAAACCACATGTTAGGTCAACTTCTAACCTTTAATCACAATCAATGGCCCTTGGCCGAATGTCAGATATGACTTACCTTGATGGTCAAATCCCGAAGATCTTTTCCTTTATAGTCGACTATGGCAAAAATCCCGAAAGAATCCTTCCAAATTTTGGCAAATAAGAATATTGATGGGATTAGTCCTAGATTTCGACAAAACTAAAAGAAAAGAATAGAAATCAAAACTTGTTCTTACCCTTTCTTGAAGAAATCGACAGCACCTATGCTTGAAGCCCCTCAAAGATTCGGCTTTTGATGGATTGGAAAGAAAAGAAATTGGCTAATGGTGATATCTTGAATTTTCGGCTTTGGCTAACAAAAAGAAGAAGAACAAATGCTCTAGGAAATTCGGCAGAGAGAAGGGTTGAGAGAAAGAATGATGAATGGCCCTCTTTTCCTCTAGTAGCCGAAATTACTAGCTAGAGTCCCTTACTTGGCCACCACTCTCCCTTATTTTGATAGCTTTATCTCTTTAATTTAAAAATTAGAGAATAATCCTTATTTATCTTTTGAAAATAATCTAAAATAAATCCATTATTTATCCCCTACTTAGCCGAAATTTAAAGAGAATAAAACTCCTCCTTTAAAAGCCTTAATGCCGTCCACCTCTCTGCTCATTGTAGCAAAATAAAATTTCTTTTATTTGCTTCCCATGTGGCTTGAACTTAGGCCCAATCCCCTTGCATGTGGCTCCATTTCCTGAGGCCCTAAGTGGCATCTCCAGGCCACTTTTCCAAGCCAGTTTGTGTGTCAAATTTCACATACAATTTCTTTTAAGGCCATCTTGCCTTAGTTTCCCCTTTTTAAACTTTAAAACTTAACATTTCTATGACATTTCCTTACATTTCCTAGTTTCCAAAAATTTTTGTTTCCCTCTTTAAACTTGACATTTCCTTACATTTCCAAGTTTCCAAAAATGTTCACTTTCCTCTTTTGAATCATTTCTAAATCATTTCCTTACATTTCCAGGTTTCCAAAAATGCTCACTTTCCTCTTCTAAACCTAACATTTCCATACATTTCCGGGTTTCCAAAAATGTTCACTTTCCTAACATTTCCATACATTTCCAGGTTTCCAAAAATGTTAAAAATATATTCATAACACAGAAGACATGTCATTTCGTACAATTAAGACCGCGATATCTGAATGTGGTGACCTAAGACCACAAATGCGGTGACCTAAGACCGCGGTATGGAGTGTAGCGGAAGGAGGGTCGACTTAGTAGTCCCCACGGTGCACAAGGTTCGTACGAGGGAGTGTAGCGGATGGCTTATTAGGTTTGGGTTTGGGAATGCATCATAATTTGTATGCAATGATATGAATGTGTAATATTTGTTATGCCTGATTCTATTATGATTTAGTGTTGTGTACACATTGAGTCTGTTGACTCACCCCATTGAGGACCATGTTTGGTGATGATGAACAAAGAATGGACCGGACAGCAGAACTTGTGGTGGCCATGCTCAACATGAAGTTTTTATTTTTATGGACTATTAATTTTTAAGTACTCCGAATTATTTGGATTTACTTGATGTAATAAGGCCATAAGGCCATAGTGCACTATTTTATTTCTGTCTTTATTTATTATGTTACGAAATTTTTATTAAGTTAAAGATTAAGTAATTTACTTTAAATGTATTCTATATGTTTTATCACCTAAAATTTAAAAGGGTTTTCATTATAAAACGATTTTGTTTTCTACTCGAGCCCAACCCAAAACAATATTTCTTTCAAAACACACTATTTTCCCAAAGTAACGAAAGAACTTTGAACCGGTTTACTTGAGGAACATACCAAATCTGGTCAAAGCTCGTGGGCCGGGTTTGGGGTGTTTCAGTTTGGTATCAGAGCCCAGTTTCAAATCCTCGGCCTAGGGGTTTAAGGCCCAAAACATTTTCAAAGCGAGCCCAAATAAGTTTTATGAAAATATATTTTTTTTGAAATAAGCAGGTTTTTTTGGCATGGCACCTAAGTCTCAGACCCATGATCCACGTGTAAGTACCCCTATCTCTTGTGTGATTTATTGTATGATGATCTGTATGATCTGTAGAAGGGTAGGAATGGAACGTAGAAATAGTATGATAGGTACTTGAACCTCAGGACTAGTTTACCCCAACATTTACATAAGACTTAAGTGCCTAACTAAATAACCCTATGGCTAAGTCGTCGAGAGTTAGGGTGTGGTAACCCCCATGCGCATGTCTAGGATTGGATCGGGAAGAGCACGGTACTTAAGCAGTCCCTAGTGACTCACCTCCTCTTCACTGGAATCCACCTGCAGTGCGTAGCTACGGTTCACCCTCACCAAGAGGACTCGACCACAAAGCTAAAACATAATAATTAAAACCCAAAAGGGACTAGCCATGCGATTTTTATAAAACTCCTAGATTTAAAATCCCTAAATTACCCTTTTAATTGTAGTAAAAGATTATTGTGAAAATTTTTCCAAAATATCTACGATTTACAAAATTACAAAAATGCCCCCAGTTGTAAAATTACTAAAATGCCCTTGGTTTCTAAAATTCCAATATTACCTCGACTTTTAAAATATTCTTACTTTATAAAAATATCGTAGAAAATTCTATTTTTGCAAAATGTTAAGATACCACGATTTGGAAAATTACTAAATTGCCCCTAACTTACAAAATTACCAAAATGACCCTAACTTCCAAAATTTTTGCAATATCACCAAAATAGAAAGCAAATTCACAAAAAGAACCCTCAAAGTTTTGCAAATTTTGAAATACCCCTGAATTATTAAACTTTACAAATTTACTCTGGTTTGTGAAAAATTACCGAAATACCCCTGGAATTTCAAAATTACCGAAAGGCCTCGAGATTTCAAAATTACCAAAATACCCTTATTGACAAAATCACCAAGGAACCTTATTTTGACAAATTACGAAAATACCCCTGTAGAACAAATTACGAAAATACCCCTGGGTAGTGGAAAAAACAACAACAATAAAAACTACAACATTTCTCTGAATGAACGAAAGTTCATAATTGGTTGATGAATGTGAACGTGACTTTCTAAATAGTGAACTTGAGCTGAGAACTTTGTTTGATCGAAAGAACCACTTTTAAACATCTCTTTTCATAAAATTGTTCGCGGTTAATCAGTGAAACAAAAGTACTAATGTATAAAACTCTTAAATCAGATTAAATCGTGAAGTTAGAAAATGAGTTCTAGGGGATGTGGTCGTCGTGGACAGGATAAGAGGAGTCTTGGACCGTCAGAATCGTCTAAGAGTCTTCAGAAAAGACCGAAGGTTGAGAATTTTGCTCATGTTTTTAAGCCAACTACTAAAAATCCGGACCGTCCGTGTGCTCAGTGTGGAAGGTATCATGTTGGCGAGTGTTGGAACCGAGATCGGGAATGTTTTAGATGTAAGTCTAAGGCTCATTTGGTTAAGAATTGCCCTCAGGCAACGAAGGTTTGTGGTTTAAACTATGGAGGAAATGGTCATGGAACACCCGGTAGAGGTGCTGAAGGTTCAGATGTGAGACAACCAAGGATATGATAGCGGTTAAGTTCCTTGTTTTTGGAGTACTATTTATTGTTTTAGAGATAGTTCATTCTTGTGTTACAAGTGAACTGTTTGAAACTTTGGATGTGAACTTAGAGACTGTGCCTAGAAGGTAAGATAGTTCTTTAAGATCGAGTCTTGTGCACAATAGCGTAGTGGGGTGAGTTAGACCGCACGATGGTTCGTTAGTAAGTAATTTCGAGGACGAAATTATTTTAAGGGGGTAGAACTGTAACATCCTGAAAAGGGCCTATGCATTTTCGGTTTAATTGCACAAAATGACATGTCTTATGTGTTATGAATATATTTTGAACATTTTTGGAAACCTGGAAATGTATGGAAATGTTAGGTTTAAAAGAGGAAAGTGAACATTTTTGGGAACTTAGAAATGTAAGGAAATGATTTAGAAATGATTCAAAAGAGGAAAGTGAACATTTTTGGAAACTTGGAAATGTAAGGAAATGTCAAGTTTAAAGAGGCAAACGAAAATTTTTGGAAACTTAGAAATGACTTAGAAATGTCGAGTTTTAAAGTTTAAAAGAGGAAATTAAGGCAAGGTGGCCTTAAGAGAAAAAGTATGTGAAATTTGACACATAAACAGGCTTGGAAAAGTGGCACGGAGATGCCACTTAGGGCCTCGTGGAAATGGCGCCACATTTGGGGTATTGGGCCAAGGTTGAGTCCAGAGGGGAAGCAAAATAAAAGTTTTATTTTGCAGCAGAGAGTAGTAGCAAGGGACGGCACAAGGCTATAATTTAGGAGCCTTTATTCTTTTATTTTTAAGAGATAAATAGTGGATAAATAAGGGATAAATAATGGATTTATTTTAGATTATTTTCAAGAGATAAATGAGGAATTATTCTTTAATTAGGAAAATAAGGAGAAGTGATGGCCAAGTAAGGGACTTTGAGTTTAATAATTTCGGCTAAGTAAGGATAGTTCTTTGAATTATCTTTTATTTTAGGAGATAATTAAAGAGATAAAGCTATCAAAATAGAAGAGTGATGGCCAAGTAAGGGATTCTAAGTTAGTAAATTCGGCTATAGAAGGAAAAGAGGGCCATTCATCATTCTTTCTCTCAACCCTTCTCTCTGTCGAATTTCCTAGAGCATTTGTTCTTCTTCTTTTTGTTAGCCAAAGCCGAAAATTCAAGATATCACCATTAGCCAATTTCTTTTCTTTCCAATCCATCAAAAGCCAAATCTTTGAGGGCTTCAAGCATAGGTCTTGTCGATTTCTTCAAGAAAGGTAAAAACAAGTTTTGATTTCTATTCTTTTCTTTTAGATTTGTCGAAATCTAGGACTAATCCCATCAATATTCTTATTTACCGAAATTTGGAAGGATTCTTTCGGGATTTTTGCCATAGTCGACTATAAAGGAAAAGATCTTCGGGATTTGACCATCAAGGTAAGTCATATTTGACATTCGGCCAAGGGCCATTGATTGTGATTAAAGGTTAGAAGTTGATATAACATGTGGTTTTAGGGATTTTATTGAAGCTATAACCAAGGGATAATTTCGGGATTTAAGATCCTTAAGGTAAGTGACTATGAATATTCGGCCAAGGCCTATTTTAGTAGTTAGATCTATTTTTATGTGTTTTAAGCCGAAAACTAACCGATTCAAGGGATCTAGTGATTAGTGATTTCAAAGGGAAGAATACAAGTTTTCGTGGATTTGATTAATTATCAAATCGGCAGCAAGGTAAGAAAGTGGATACGATAATCCTTGGGATTTGATTAAATTAGCTTGAATGCTTTTTTTTCCTAAAATACTAAATATGGCCAAATGTAGGGATTTAGGATCTAAAGCGATAGATCAGTTTTTCGGGATTTCAAGGAATTCGTTAAGCTAATCAGGTTTGTACCCCACACTATTTCATAATATGTTTTATGGCTATGTTTAATTAATATATGTGATATTAAGAATGTGAATCTGGCTAAGGTACCATGTTATGGTACTAAGTACTCAGGTACGTTTCCTACTCCTACTAGGAATATGAAATAGGTTATTTGTAACATGAGAATAAGAATGTGAACTTTGGCATATTAATGCATATTACAAAATGGGGTATATGGGTTATTGAAGGGGAAGTGAATGTGGTGACCTAAGACCACGAACACGGTGACCTAAGACCGTGGTATCTGAATGTGGTGACCAAAGACTACAGTAATCTGAATGCGGTGACCTAAAATCGTGATATCTGAATGTGGTGACCTAAGACCACAGTAATCTGAATGTAGTGACCTAAGACCGTGATATCTGAATGTGGTGACCTAAGACCACAAATGCGGTGACCTAAGACCGCGATATGGAGTGTAGCAGAAGAGGGTCGACTTAGTAGTCCCCATGGTGTACAGATTGGTACGGGGGAGTGTAGCGGATGGCTTATTAGGTTTGGGTTTGGGAATGCATCATAATTTGTATGCTATGATATGAATGTGTAATATTTGTTATGCCCGATTCTATTATGATTTAGTGTTGTGTACACATTGAGTCTCGTTGACTCACCCCGTTGAGGACCATGTTTGTGTGATGAACAAAGAATGGACCGAGACGACAGAACTTGTGGTGGCCATGCTCAACATGAAGTTTTTATTTTTATGGACTATAAATTTTTAAGTACTCTGGTCCACGTTTCAGGTGATGAACATTGAGTCTGTTGACTCACCCCGTTGAGGGACCATGTTTCAGGTGATAAACAGTAATGGACCGAGACGACAGAACTTGTGGTGGCCATGCTCAACATGAAGTTTTTATTTTTATGGCCATGCTCAACCGCGATATGGAGTGTAGCAGAAGAGGGTCGACTTAGTAGTCCCCACGGTGTACAGGTTGGTACGGGGGAGTGTAGCGGATGGCTTATTAGGTTTAGGTTTGGGAATGCATCATAATTTGTATGCTATGATAAGAATGTGTAATATTTGTTATGCCTGATTTTATTATGATTTAGTGTTGTGTACACATTGAGTGCATTGACTCATCCCGTTGAGGACCATGTTTGTGTGATGAAAGCAAGAATGGACCGAGGCGACAGAACTTGTGGTGGCCATGCTCAACATGAAGTTTTTATTTTTATGGACTATAAATTTTCAACTACTAAGTCGACCCTCCTTCCGCTACACTCCATATTGCGGTCTTAGGTCACCGCATTTGTGATCTTAGGTCACCACATTCAGATATCGCGGTCTTAGGTCACCGTGATTCAGAGACATCTTGTGGTCTTAGGTCACCACATTCGGATACCACGATCTTAGGTAACCGTGTTCGTGGTCTTAGGGCACCACATTCACTTCCCCTTTCAATAACCCATATGCCCCATTTTGTAATATGCATTAATATGCCAAAGTTCACATTCTTATTCTCATGTTACAAATAACATATTTCATATTCCTAGTAGGAGTAGGAAACGTACCTGAGTACTTAGTACCATAACATGGTACCTTAGCCACTTTCTTATTCTTAATATCACATATTTTAATTAGACATAGCCATAAAACTTATTAAGAATTAGTGTGGGGTACACACCTGATTCGCTTAACAAATACACTAAAATCCCGAAATCTGATCTACAGCTTTAGATCCTTAATCCCTACATTTGGCCATCACTTAAAAGTTTAATAAAGACCATTCGGCCATAAAACCAAATCCTATTAGGATTAGTACACTTAAAACCTACCTTGTTGCTGATTGGGACACCAACAAATCTCGAAATCTTTGCTTTACTCCTCCTTGTATTCGGCCAGGCATTAAATTGACAAGTGGGTTAGTTTTCGGCTTTTGAGAAGATAATAAGTAGATCCACATATTGAAATAGGCCTTGGCCGAATTTACCTTTGGGCTTACCTTCCAAATCTTAAATCCCGGAATTGATCTCTTGTCTTGGGGAGTTGTCGAAATACCTATAGACCCATGTTAGATCCGATTTCATCCTTAAACACAATAAATGGCCTTTGGCCGACTATTCACATGTCTTACCTTGAAGCTTTAAATCCCGAAAAATCCTCCTTTTAGTCGACTACTCTGATAATCTCAAAACCTCCCTTCCATAATTCGGCCAAGATTAATAATAGGGATTAGTCCCTAAATTTCGATAAATCAAAAATATAAGGAATGGAAACCAAATTTGGATCTTACCCTTGCTTGAAGTAATCGACAACACCTTTGTTAGAAGCCCCTCAAAGATTCGGCTATGGCTAAAGGAACTTGGTTTCGGCTTTTGGAGAATCAAAAAGGAGAGGAGAAGAGAGTGTATGAGACTTAGAGAAAATCGTTAATGGTGGATTCGGCTAGAGCACAAGGTATTTCGGCTTGGCAAAAATAAAAGAGAAGAGAGGAGTTATTTGCTAGAGAGAATTCGGCAGAGAGAGAGTTGAAAGAAAGAATGAATGGCCCTCTTTTCCTTTAGTAGCCGAAATTACTAACTTAGAATCCCTTACTTGGCCATCACTCTTCTATTTTGATAGCTTTATCTCTTTAATTATCACCTAAAATAAAAGATAATTCAGCAACTATCCTTACTTAGCCGAAATTATTAAACTCAAAGTCCCTTACTTGGCCATCACTCTTCTATTTTGATAGCTTTGTCTCTTTAATTATCAATATATTCAAATTAAAAGAATTTAATCCATCAATTATCTCTTATCTCTTAATAAAAATAATACTAATAATAACCCATCATTATCTATCTATTTGCCAAATTTTAAAGAGAATAAAACTCCTCTTTTAAGAGCCTTAATGCCGTCCACCTCTCTGCTCCTTGTAGCAAAAATAAAATTCTTTATTTGCTTCCCATGCGACTCGATCCTTGGCCCATTTGCCTATGTATGTGGCGTCACTTACTAGGCCCTTAAGTGGCGCCTTGTAGCCATTTTAGCAAGGCTATTTGTATGTTATATTTCACATACATGTTCTCTTAAGACCACCTTGCTTCATGTCCCTCTTTTAAACTTTAAACTTGACATTTCTAAAGTATTTCCTTACATTTCTAAGACATTTCCTTACATTTCCAAGACATTTCCTTACATTTCCAAGACAAGACATTTCCTTACATTTCCAAGTCATTTCCTTACATTTCTAAGACAAGACATTTCCTTCCATTTCCAAGTCATTTCCTTACATTTCCAAGACAAGACATTTCCTTCCATTTCCAAGTCATTTCCTTACATTTCCAAGACAAGACATTTCCTTACATTTCCAAGTCATTTCCTTACATTTCCAAGACAAGACATTTTCTTCCATTTCCAAGTCATTTCCTTACATTTCCAAGACAAGACATTTCCTTACATTTCCAAGTCATTTCCTTACATTTCCAACTTTCTAAAAATGTTCACCATACATTCATAACACATAAGACATGCCATTTCGTAGAATTAAATCAAAAATGCATAGGCCCATTTCCAGGATGTTACAGACAATAATTTTCCCAAAACACGGGCTGCGATAAATGGCACGACCGTGCAATTCGGTCGTGGTCGACATTGAAAAATCTATACGGGCATGCAACACACCCGTGCTTGTAGGCCGTGGCTGACACTGATTAATCCACAAGGGCATGGAAAACTCTATACAGGCGTAGGAGAAACGAACGAAACACCACATGGCCGTGCGACACGGCCGTATGACCTAACATGCCCATGGCACACAGGCATGGGCAGCAACCAGGTTCCTGATTCCTATTTAAAACCCCCATTCTTCTCACTTTCTTCCCAAATTCTTTTTCTCCCAAACCCTAACCACCACACCCCTTTCTTTTTCTATTACCTTTCTCTTTTCATTTTCCTTTCCCCCTTTCCCTCATTCTTTCTTTACACCACCATCCCCATGTCAAAGAAGCGAAAGGACCCTAGCACAGTCTCCCCGTACAAGACCGATCTATATAAGTTCATGCCGACCGCTTCAGTATCTCGACAGGACAAGGACCTTTAAGTCCATTTATTTTTTTCTTTTTCTGTTATTTTCATTTTTAAATTCTTTCCCTTTATCTTTCTTATCTTTAATTTATATTATTATATTTTGATTTCTTTAATTTAGGTTCAAAAGGTTGTTAGGGGATGGCCACACCTCCATTGGAGTATCCACCTCCACATTCATTTATGCCTAACTACCATTTCTTTTGTTTGACCCTACAGTTTCAAAGGATTCAGGGCACTATTAAGGAACGACTACACCACTAGAGTATTCTCCTACCGTGCACCTCTACCTAGTCCATCATGCTTATTTTTAAGGAGTTCATTCGAAATTCAGGAAGTTCACTTCTCTCCCTATCTTATGATTTTATATATTGTAGATATCTATCTTTGTACATTGAGGACAATGTACATCTTAAGTGTGGGGAGGTGTCAACAATACTGAATTATACCTTGTTCTTAAGTAATTTTCTCATATTACTATAAGAATGAAACTTCTATTGATTTATGATTTTCATTGATAAGTTTCGGATTAAGTCACAGATAATTGTGCATTGATGGTTTAAACTTTAAGACATTAGAGAATCAAGCATGATAAGTCTATTTTCAGAATTAAAAATTATTTATTAGGTTGTTTCCCTAATCTTAAATATTACTTTGAAGTTTGAAATTTACAAGGTTGACATCAAAAGTCATAATTTTTGTGAGATTTTGAGCCTTTTAGAGCATATATATTTCTTGCTCACTTTATTTATTATGAGTGTGTCAACATTGATTTGTTATTCTAGAACTTGCTTCGATTATGCATGTTGAGACCACACCTGTTGATTTGATATACTGAGATTATAAAGGCACCTAGGATTTAACCCACTTAATCTACCAAAAAGCCTACCTTCATAATTAACCGTAGTGAACCCCTTTGATCTTAATAAACCATTTCTTGAATTATCCTTAATATTAACCCAAACTCATTCTTTTTGATTCATCAAGAATTTTCCCTATTGAATTAACCCTTTTTGTTGAGAATTGATTTGATCAGTTGCCTAACTATGTTCTCTATTTCAGTTGTTAAAGTTCTTTCTTATTATTGTATGTTCGTGATTATGAGCTTGAACAGTTAATTTCACATCTTTAGAAGAAGCTCGTTTTATTAGTGATAAGTTAAATTGATGTAATTATTAATTATTAGTTCATTATTTCTAGTTAGGTAATTTATCAATTCAATCTTGATTTTAACCTTCTAATTCAGCCTATATCCACACCTTTAACCCAAGCACCATTACAACCCTTTAAAGACATATGGATTTATGTATTATCTCATTCTATAGTGGTGGAGATTTAATTTTCATGCAAGCTTATGGGATTAACTTTTCATGTTTGACTTCTTGAGTGCTTAATTTGAACCTTAAACACCTTGAGTGAATCTTTAGTGAGGATGCCTATTCTTGTCAGGTTTTGAATCAGAGGTAATTATTTAGGTAAGAGGAAACACCTATGTTTTCGTGCTATAAAAATATATGATTTAGATTGTTTGAATCTTTAGGACTCTTTTAGTTAAATTATCATTGTATAAATTATCTAAGAATTATGATGAAACATTATTGATAAGAATTATGAATTAAGGAAGTTAATTTTAATTGTGAGCTGAGGATTTTGCTTGAGGACAAGCAAAGGCTTAAGTGTGGGGATATTTGATAAACCATAATTTACACATGTTTTCCATTGAATTTGATGAATTCGATACTCCTAATCTCTTAATTTTATATTTTATACTCAGGAGAGCTTAGGAAGTCGAAAAGGACGAGAAACGAACCAAAAAGGGGCAAAATGGGCATACCTAGGAAATCAACACGGCCTGGACCATTGGACACGACCGTGTGTTCCGAGCAGGATCAACCATGACTTGGACTATCGACCATGGGCAAATCACACGGCTGTGTGTGGCGAGCAGAATCGACCACGGTCGAAGAAGTCCACCACGGGCGTGTCCCTGCCGAAACCTGGATGAATTCTATTCAGAATAGGATACTTGTGGGCCAAGTAAGGTATCTCAAAGCCTATATAAACACCCTAAAGGGAAACCTAAAAGAGAAGTCAACAGGACACCGAACAGACACCGAGTAGAAGGCAGAAAATACTCCAAGATAGCTGTTGGGAACAACTTAGGAGAAGGATCTCCATCAAGGCTGAGGATCTCCCATCAAGTTCTTTAGAAGTTTTTAGGTTTTCTTATGTTTTGTTGTTTTCCATATTCTAATATGTTTCCCTCTATTAGTATGAACTAAATCCCTTAAATACCTGAGGCGATGAAACCTAGATGGATCTTATTATTATTTGATTTATAAGATAAGTACTTGTTTTTATTCTTAATTGTGAGTTCTTATTCTTGTTTTGATAATTCAGGTTATTGATTCAAAGTCAAATGTGCTTATTCAATGGAACAAAAGTCCCTGTTTAAGAGAAGATCAACACAATTAAGTGGAGTTGATTGCAACCCTAGAAATAGGGCAACGAAAATATACCGGATTAGAGTCAAATCTAATAAGGGGATCCATAGATCGAATTAATGCTACAATAGGGGTTTTAATTAGAAAGAGATTTCAATTAATCAACCTAGAGTTAGTTGTTTTTAGTCTTGAAAGAGATATTAACATAAATCAGAGATTTCTACGGATTAAGTCAAGTGAATAAATTCTATGAATCAAAAGTAATAAGTGAAGTCTAGGTGGATTCTTCCTTCGGTATTGCCTATCTCACATAAGTTGTCCAAAAGTATTTTCCCAATTCACACTCTGTCATGTTCATAGTCATTTAGTTAGTTAAATTAGTTAGTAAATTTTAGATTAAAAATAAATTCCCTTTAATTATTAAGCTAGATAATAAGAAGATAGTTATTACTAGTAATTTTAGTCCTTGAGGATACGATATTCTGGACTCACCACAACTATACTACTGTTCGATAGGTGCGCTTGCCTTTGTCGAAATAATAGTTAGTTTCGAGCCCATCACCATATAAGGACCTTTAGTTTCTAATTCCATAGCTATTTGATCCTTATAGCTACTAGAATTCAACTTTCACATTTTATGCAATTTAGTCCTTCTCGTAATTAGGCACTAAATTGATAAAATTTTTGTGTCGAATTTTTCACACTACATATCTATCATATTTCAAACTATATAAAAATAAAAATAAATTATATTTTGCGTCAGATTTGTGGTCCTGAAACCACTGTTCCAACTTCACTGAAAAATGGGCTGTTACACTGCATTTGGATTACTGAGGGGATTGGTGATTTTATCGCATTATATGATACTGGTGATTTTATGGCATTATATGTTATTCGGCTGATTTTCTGCATTTATGTTATACGGTGATTTCTACTACACCGAGCTTTGCTCACATACGTTAGAGTATGGCATACGAGTTCTAGGGAACTCGTGGTGTGTAGCGGTAACGCCCCAAAAATCATTAATATTGATTTTCGTATATTTGTGACACAAATATCTGTCAGCTTTAGTGGTTATGTGTTCGGGAGTGTTTGGGAGGTCCCAAGTTCAAGCCTTAGCTTGGGCAATTTTTTTTTTTGTTTTTAATTTAATAAACCCCTATCTCTAATCAGTAGGCTTATAAATAAATGTTGGAAAAACATGTCAGAATGGGCCTGCTGGTCTGGTGGTTAAGTAGAGTGGCAAAGTGCTGGTGGTCTTGAGTTCGAATCTTGGTATACGCAAGGGATTTATTTTGCTGCTTAGGTCGTGTGAGAGTTTGAGATGGACTAAAATTCTTATAGTGGGGAGGTTGATGGAGATAATTAGGGAGACTTGGATATGAGAGTTATCAGAATCGGGATTAATTTTGTTTATCAAAATATCGACTTTCTCAAATTCTAACATTTTCTTAAAAGACTCCTTGCTGAATTTCTGTTGTTTCTTTCGTGTCTTTTCTGTTCTTTTCTTTGTCATCGTGTTACTGCCTTTTTCTTTTTTCTTTTTGATCCTATCTCTGCCGAAAATCTCATAGTAGTTCTCTTCTTTTCTTTTCCTTCTTCACCATTTGGGCAAACGTGTAATTCTGTCATTTCGTAAGTTGGTAAGTGAGTTTTTCTCTATATTATCAATGAATCTTTGTTTGATGTGAGTCGTATTCTGGTTAGGCACAAATCAAGGGGCTGGTAGATCCCAATTGACGCTGTGATTGTGGAAAAAACCAGGGTTGCCCAAGCGAGGTAAGGTTGTCGATAGTTTTGGGAATTGATTGTTGTAAGTAATTCAGATTAAGTGAGTGAGATTGAGTTTCCAATTGTCGAATATAGGTTTTAGAGTGCTCGGGAGTGATTAAGCGTTGAAAATGAACCAGGTGTGTACTCAAAACACTAAAAACGCGTTTCAGTGAAAAGCTCTCTATCGATGCCACACGGGCGTATGGTAGCCCGTGTAGTAGGCCGTGTGACGATACACGAGCGTGTGATTGATGAGTCAGGCCATGCGCGCATGACACGAGCACATGACATAACTGTGTGATGGCCTGGAGAGACCGTGTGCGAGACACGGGCTAAACCAACTAGGACTTGTGGGCCACACGGGTGTGTGGGCCCACACGGGTGATCCACATAGGCAAACCAATACGGGTGTGTGAGCCCAATTTCACTGATTTGTTTGCCAAGGTTGCACGGGTCGCCCAAGTCAATTGTGAACATACTGTAGGGTCGGTAAGTTTACCTAGACCCCTAATTGACTGAAATGACTGAAAGACTATTATATGCCTATATAAGATAAATATGTATGTCTGTATGTTGAACATGCTATTTACACTGTATTGATTATACATGATACCATGACATGTCTATATGATGCATTGCATTGGGTTGGGGATTGATATTTATTGAAGGAAGTGTACTGAAAGGCTTCAAGCCTAACTTACTAGCAGCATAGCTGCAACTACTGTCTAGTGCCGTATTCGGTACTATTTGGAGTGTAGGGATGGGTGGGTTGATTATATCCCCACATGGAGTGTACGGTTGGATGGAGATAGAGTGTAGAGGCTGGTTGGGTAGGATTTTATAACCGCATAACTATCACTATTACTGTACTGTGATGGGCTAAGGCCCTAATGTTTACTGTTACTAAAATGGGCTAAGGCCAAAACTGATACAGATATTGATATTGAAAAGGGCTTAGGCCCAAATTGAGATTATCTGTTATTGTCTATTTTTTTTGCATGGGGATTACACATTGAGTTTATGTAAACTCACCCCTTCTGTTTAATCTGTACAGGTAATCTACAGACATAGGCAGATCGGTGCGACGGCGGACTCAGCAGTGGCCACACGACTCTTTTTTTCTATTTGATACTTATTTAAGAATTTATGTTTTATTTTGGGGTATTTCTGTAATAATGGCCTCTATGGATTTTTACCTAAAATTTGGATTTTATACCATTTTCTGTTTATATCTGCTAGAAGAAGGTAAAACTCGGGTTTTCAAAAGAGATGAATGTTTAACCAAAATACCACGCACATGCAAACTATTTTAAAAGCGTCCTCAAAGTATAGCATTTTGGAAGTGAATCACGATTTGAGAATTAATGAAAGAAAATGATAAGTTCTAAATGGAAAATGGTTTTAGCAATGATACGGTTTTCAAACGCACTTCCGTGTGACATCGCCAGATTCGGCCATAACTACTAGGTCGGGTATGGTGTGTTACAACATAAGAATGTTACGATTGATCTTGATTATGTTATTTGGTTCAATGAGAAAATGCTTGAATGTATGTATGCTTGTATGTATGCGACATACTAAGCTCACACTGAGCTTGTTAAGCTGACCCTATTACTTCAACTTCTCAGGTAATGATTGAACTTAGGATCGAAATTTGCATGCAGACGTATGATAGACTTCAAACTCGAAACACCATTATGATTTTATTTATTTAGTTTTCTGTTATATTATTATTTAGTTTTTGGACTGTAAAATTATTTAAAACTGTGGTTTAGGATTGTTTTTGTTTTGGGGATTTTTGTACATGCATGGTTTTCATATTTAGGGTGGATACATTGCGATATATTAAAATTGGATTGAGCATGATATTTGGTTAAGTTTATAATTGGTTTATTAAATGATTTTTCACTGCAAACAAATTAATTAAATTATTTTTCTTAATAATGATGTGTAGAGAGGATTTTCTAAAACTTCACCTGTTCAACTAATTTGACTTAATAAAGGTCAATTTAATTAAATAAATGTGTTCCTAAAATTAACAAAGGCAATTGTGGTTTTATAAAAAGAGAGTGTCTTTGGGGTTTCAACTATTAATAGTGTAGGTTCGTCATTTAAGTGTCCAATGTGACTTTAACGATTCGGCCATAATGTCTAGGTCGGGTTTGGGAGGTTACACTAAACCCCTATCCTAAGTTCCGAGTGTAAGCCTTCTTACTCCTTCTTGTTTCATTTTGCAAGATTATGGATACGCGATTGTGTTAGCATGTGATGTGGAATTATTGTTTTATGCATATATATATGTGTGATTTAATGTGGTTATAGCTTGTGAAGCATTATGTTAGCACTTGAGAGTGCATCAATGAAAAACATTGTAATAGGGATAATATGCATTAAAATAGTAAGTATGTAACAGTCTGGTTTAAACCCTAGTCGAAATAGTAGTTCGGGACCACAAATCCGAGTCAAAAAATATTTTTAATATTATTTTCTGTGCCTACAGTATGTGAATTCGTATGTGTGAAATTTCGGTGATTTAATTTGGTCATTTGTGTGCTTAATTTGAGAAAAAGGCTAAATCGCATTAGATGTAAAGGTTGGTTATTAATGTGTAAGTGTTAATTTGTTAATGCCTTTATAATGTGGAGTCTTTAATAGGCAAATAGCCCATTAATAAAGAAAGTGGATGGCAATGGTTAAGAATGACCTTATATCATATGTTATATATATTTTGTTTTAAAGATTAAATTTGTAAATTAGAAATTATGTTATGTTTAATAAAATAAAACATAAAAGATGGCCATTATCATCTTGTTTGTGCCGAATTTGAAGAAAAGAAAAGAAAGAAAACTAAGCTAGGGTATTCGTCCATTTGTGAGCTTGATTAAGGTATGAATTTTGATCGGTTTTTGATAATTTCTACGTTATTGTAATCGTTGCTTTGTATACTTCAAAACCCATTCTTCAATTTTGTGAATGGATGAATATTTTGTAATATGCCATTGATGAACATATGAGTTTTGGGATGTTTAATGGTGAAATATGAATTATATGTGATAGAATAACATAGTTTGTCTTTGGAGTTTTGATGATTTTGAGTAATTTGGATTAAATTGAAAGAATAATATTTTAAAGGACTAAATTGTGAAATAAATGAAATGTGTGGACTTGTATGAGCATGGGTGACATTCGGCTAAGCATGAGTATTATGAAATTTGGTATATTTTGTAATTTTGTGAAATAGGGATTAAAATGTCAAAATGTGAAAATGTAGGGGCTAATTTGTAAATTGCCCTAAATGTGTGTTCTTGGATTGAATAGAATGAATTGGTGAATAAAAGAGTTAAATTTGAATATGTATAGATCAAGAACCGAAGAAAACAAATTTAGATCGCGGAAAGTCTAAAGTGATTGAGTAGTCGAAATCGCTTGTTTATTCCGAATCCGAGGTAAGTCAATATACAAATAAATGTGCTGAATTAAGTTGTTTATGTACCTATCAAATTGAGATTGCTATGAGTTATACTCGAGATGTTATGTCTATGAAATCCGAGAATGTGTCGACAAGGTATCAATGTTCAAGAAGTCCCGTCTGAACCTAGGTATAGATAGGATTGCATATGTCATGACATAGGTGTCCGATATGTGATATCATGTAAGACCACGTCTGGGACGTTGGCATTGATTCGAGATTTCGTGTAAGACCACGTCCGGGACATTGGCATCGATATGATTTACGTGTAAGACCATGTCTGGGACATTGGCATGTATTGATTCATGTAAGACCCTATCTGGGACAGCGACATTGATATTTGGTTACATGTAAGACCACGTATGGGACGTTGGCATTGTACAACAATTTTGAACACTATGAGTATCCTATTTAGTTTCGAACGATTCAACGGGCAAGTCCGAGAAAAAAATGTCTATACGAGTTGTATATTCATTTCAGTACGTTGATATGTAAGCTTTTTATAAGCATGAAAGGTGAGTAAGTATGTGCATTAATGCAAAGGAACATTTGAGATAAATGAATGTTTGAGATATGAGCAAATGAGATGCTTGAGATATGTTGTATTGGTAAGCAATGGCAAACCAAGTGATCCAAAGAGATTATCTATATGCTTGAAATGAAGATATGTTAATTAATTTAAATAGCTATGTTTATGAATGATTATATGTTAAGTTTATTTGTATATGGCTTTTGAAAACTTACTTTGTGTGTATTTACTCTGTTTTATCGATCATCAAAGCTACTGAAGGCTCGGGGGCTATTGAGGATCGTTATCACACTACTTAATCTTGTTTTGGTACCTTTTGAAAAGTGTATATAGCTAAATATGGCATGTATAGGCTAGTCATTTTAGAACATGTTTGAGATGCGTAATTAGCCATGTGATGTGGCTAGATAAATGTTGGTATTATGCATGAGTGATTATGGTATATGAAGTATGATTTGGTATGGCTTGATGGCAATGAAATGGTCTTATGAATGGTAGGCTTAGTGATGGATTGATGCCATAGTGATTTAGTGAAATTGTGGATGAATCATGCTTGGTTATACATGTGATTTAGTTTTGCAAATTGGCATACAAGTTGGTATGTTTAGAAATGTTTTTGATTGGGTTGAAAAGATGACCAATTGATATGATTTTGGGTTGCCAATTGTGTTTGGAATATGCTTGCATATGCTTGTAGGGATAACCCGATGTGTGGGTGGCATTTTGGCCTTGAAAATGACCTATAACTGCGCACACGGTTGAGCACACGGGCATGTGGCTCGACCGTGTCCCTCGTGGTTGTAATTCAAAGCAAGGCAGTAGCGACCACGGGTGAGGCACACAGGCGTGTCCACGGCCGTGTGGACAAGTCAGTATGTATGCCCTGTTTTGACACAGCTTAGACACAGGGGCATGTCTGAGGCCGTGGGGGACAGACGGCCTGCCCACACGGGCGTGTAACCTCTGTAACTTTGAAATTGTTTTTAAATTTTTGAGAATTTCCCTATGTGTTCGGTACAGTCCCGGCCCTTTTGTAAATCATGTTTAAGGTCTCGTTGACCTATTAAAGGGACACTTTGTTTGCATTTGATGATTTGTATTATGAAATGTCCTTAAAAGTTTTTGATTGTCTAATAATGCCTCTTAACCCTATTTCAGCGACGGATACGGGTTAGGGGTGTTACATTTGATTGGTATCAGTGCTACGGTTTATTTGATTCTCGGACTAACGTAGCATGTAAGAGTCTAGCTATACATGCCATATATCTGAACTGTGATAGTGTGATGAATCCTGACGTGTAAAATGCGTTTTACGTATAGTAATGGATCCCGAAAGAGCCGTAGCTGACGATGTTGAAAGCAATGTGCCTACTCCCGCTCAAGGGACAGCACCATCTGATTCGAGACCGGCTACTAGCGGTCAAGAGGGAGAAGCTAAACAAGCTTTCTTCTAGATGATGAGTGAGTGGTTCACTCAGTTTGTGAGAAATAATCTGACTGTTTCACAGCCTTCGCCCCCGCTTAACCCCCCTCAGACATCAGTTGTGCCTCCGGTTTTGAACTTGAATTTTTTGAATAAGCTTCCAGTCGACAAAATTCGTAAGTATGGGGCTGAAAAGTTCAGGGCTACTAGTGATGACAAAGCTGAGAGAGCTGAGTTTTGGCTCGAGAACACAATCTGGGTATTTGATGAAATGTCATTGACTCTTGAAGAATGTATAAAGTGTGTTGTTTCCTTGTTACGAGATGCAGCCTATCATTGGTGGAAGACTTTGGTTTCAGTGGTTCCAAAGGAACGAGTTACTTGGGATTTCTTTCAGTCTGAGTTCTGAAAGAAATATATCAGTCAGAAATTCATTGATCAGAAATGAAAGGAATTCTTGGAATTAAAACAAGGCCGTATGTCTGTCACTAAATACGAACGAGAGTTCGTGAGACTAAGTCAGTATGCTCGGGAATGTGTATCGACTGAAGCAATAATGTACAAAAGATTTGCAGACGGCCTTAACGAAGATATCCATTTGTTAGTTAGAATTCTGGAAATAAAAGAGTTCGTGGTACTTGTTGATCGAGCGTGCAAAGTTGAAACACTCGGGAAAGATAAAAGAAAAGCTGAGTCTGAAGCCAAAGATGAGAGAAAAAGATTTTCGAGTAAAACATTTTAGTCTACTTCGAAGAAATTTAGAGATGA
The DNA here is from genome assembly GCA_025503065.1 of Gossypium bickii. Classification (NCBI taxonomy): domain Eukaryota; kingdom Viridiplantae; phylum Streptophyta; class Magnoliopsida; order Malvales; family Malvaceae; genus Gossypium; species Gossypium bickii. The sequence goes on from CP106711.1 coordinate 92,267,552, forward strand.
GCATAGCCGTTCAAAGGCTAATTTGGAACATTCGAATAGAGACCGAGCTAGGTCACAGTTGAATTCCAAAGCTCCAGTTACATCAATGGCTAACGTTGGAAATGTTCGATCTGAGCGAACCGAATGTAAGCATTGTGGTAAACGAAATCTGGGAAGTTGTAGATTGAATGGTCGAGCTTGCTTAAGATGTAGATCGTTAGATCATTTCATCCGTGATTGCTCAGAGTCTGCTGAGTAAGAGATTGTTCAGAATCTAAGGTCTAATAATGTTGCAGCTAGAGGTAGACCTTTTCGTAATGCAAGAAATACCAGTGGTAGTCAGAGAACTACGAAAGATACTGTTGCGAGATCTGAAGCTAGAAAGCCTGCCAGAGCGTATGCCATCCAAGTTCGTGAGGAAGCTTTATCTCCAGATATTATAACAGCTACATTTACTCTTTATGATACTTCTGTGATTGCATTGATAGACCTTGGTTCTACTCATTCGTATATATGAATGAACTTAGTATCCAGTAAGGCTTTGCTTGTAGAGTCTACTGAGTTTGTTATAAAAGTATCGAACTCCTTAGGTAAAACTATCCTGGTTGATAAAGTATGTAAGAACTGTCTGTTAATGTTTCGAGATGTTTGTTTTCAGGTTGATCTGATGTTATTACCCTTTGATGAGTTTGACATGATTTTGGGTATGGATTGGTTGAGATTACATGATACTGTTGTGAATTGTATAAGAAAGATTATTGATTTGAGATGTCAGAATGATGAAATAGTTCGGGTTGAGTCTAATGATTTGACTGGGTTATCTGCTGTGATATTTGTGTTGAAAGCTTAGAATTATTTGAGAAAGGGTTATGAAGTTTATTTTGCCTATGTAATTGATTCGAAAGTGTCTAAAAAGAAAGTAGAATCAGTACCTGTTGTCTGTGAATTCTGGTTGCGTGAAGTTGGTTTTCTGGGACATATTGTATTGGCCTCTGGAATACAAGTTGATCCGAGTAAGGTTTCTACTATTCTGGAATGGAAACCTCCGAAGAATGTGTCTGAAGTCCGTAGTTTTCTGGGACTTGCTGGTTATTATCAAAGGTTCGTAAAAGGCTTTTTGATGGTAGCTACTCCGTTGACTAGATTGCTTCAGAAAGATGTGAGGTATGAATGGTCCGATAAATGTCAAAAAAGCTTTGATCAGTTGAAAGCCCTTTTGACTGAAGCTTCAGTGTTAGTATAGCCAAAATCGGGTAAAGAGTTCGTGATTTATAGTGATGCTTCATTGAGTGGTCTGGGATGCGTACTGATGTAAGAAGGCAAAGTTATAGCTTATGTCTTGAGACAACAAAAGCCCCATGAAAAGAATTATCCGACACACGATCTTGAGTTAGCTGCGATTGTGTTCACATTAAAGATTTTGCATCATTATCTGTTCGGTGAGAAATGTCATGTATTTTTGGATCACAAAAGTCTGAAGTATTTGATGACCTAGAAAGATTTCAATCTATGATAAAGAAGATGGTTAGAGCTTTTGAAAGACTACGAGCTTGTGATAGACTATCATCCGGGTAAAGCAAATGTTGTTGCTGATGCACTGAGTCGACAGTCACTATTTGCATTACATGCAATTAATGCTCATTTAGATTTGTTTAATGATAGTTTGGTTTTAGTAGGATTGAAAGCGAAACTATTTTTTTTACAACAGATATGTGATGCTCAGAAAGTTGATAATGAAGTGATAGCAAAACAAGCCCAGTGTGATTTGAATTCTGATTTTGAATTTCGAGTTGATGATAATGATTGTTTGAGATCTCGAGATCGGATTTTTGTTCTGAGGAATCCAGAGTTATTGAAGTTGATTTTGAATGAGGTACATAATAGTCGCCTATCTGTTCATCCGGGAAGTACAAAGAGGTATCATGATTTGAAGCAACACTATTCGTGGTCTGGTATAAAAAGGGATATCTCTGACTTTGTGTCGAAATGTTTAGTTTGCCAGCAAGTTAATGCTGAACATCAAGTTTCATCTGGTTTGTTACAACCGATTCTGATTCCCGAGTGGAAATGGGATAGAGTGACGATGGATTTTGTTTCTGGATTGCCATTGACTCCGAGAAAGAAAGATGCAATTTGGGTCTTAGTTGATCGATTGACGAAATCTGCCCATTTTATTCTGGTACGATCTGATTAATCACTTGATAAATTAGTTGAGCTTTACATTTTGGATATTGTGAGATTGCATGGAGTACCCTTGTCTATTGTGTCTGATAGAGATCCGTGATTTACATCACGATTCTAGAAGAAATTGCAAGAAGCTTTAGGTAAGAAGTTACATTTCAGTACAACATTTCACCCATAGACAGATGGTCAATCCGAACGGATCATTCAGATTCTCAAGGATATGTTGAGATGTTGCATTCTTGAGTTTGACGGTACGTGGGAACAATACCTGCCATTGACTGAATTTGCGTATAATAATAGTTTTCAGTCATGCATCAAAATGGCACCTTACGAAGCTTTGTACGGACGCAAATGTCGAACACCTCTGTATTGGACTGAGCTCAGTGAAAATAAGATACACGGGGTCGATTTAAATAAAAGACATTGAACAGAAAGTGAAAGTGATCAATGATAGTTTGAAAGTAGCGTCCGATCGTCAGAAGTCTTATACAGATTTAAAATAAAAAGATATTGAATTTGAGATCGGTAGCAAAGTGTTCTTAAAAGTATCTCCGTGGAAGAAAGTACTCAGATTTGGATGTAAAGGCAAGTTGAGTCTAAGGTTCATCGGACCGTATGAAATTATCGAGTGAATTTAACCTGTTGCGTATAGATTCCTGTTGCCATCTGAGCTAGAAAAGATTCATAATGTATTTCACGTGTCACTGCTTAGACGATACAGATCCGATCCCTCTCATGTGATTCCTCCGTCTGAGATTGAATTTCGATCCGATATGACTTATGGGGAAGAACCGGTCCGTATCTTAGCTCGCGAAATGAAAGAATTGCGAAATAAGAAAATTCCATTAGTTAAGGTATTGTGGCATCGAAACGGAGTGGAAGAGGCTACGTGGGAGCCTGAAGATATAATAGACAGCAATATTCGAACCTGTTTAATGGTAACAGTCCGATTTAGACCCTAGTCAGAATAGTGGTTTCGGGACCACAAATCTGAGTCAGAAAAATATTTTAATATTATTTTCTGTGCCTACAGTATGTGAATTTGTATGTGTGAAATTTCTGTGATTTAATTTGGTCATTTTGTGCTTAATTTGAGAAAAGGGCTAAATCGCATTAGATGCAAAGGTTGGTTTTTAATGTGTAAGTTTTAATTTGTTAATGTCTTTATAATGTGGAGTCCTTAATAGGCAAATAGCCCATTAATAAAGAAAGTGGATGGCAATGGTCAAGAATGACCTTATATCATATGTTATATATATTTTGTTTTAATGGTTAAATTTGTAAATTAGAAATTATGTCATGTTTAATAAAATAAAACATAAAAGATGGTCATTATCATCTTGTTTGTGCCGAATTTGAAGAAAAGAAAAGAAAGAAAACTAAGCTAGGGTATTCGACCATTTGTGAGCTTGATTAAGGTATGGATTTTGATCGATTTTTGATAATTTCTACGTTTTTGTAGTCGTTGCTTTGTATACTTCAAAACCCATGCTTCAATTTTGTGAATTGATGAATATTTTGTAATGTTCCATTAATGAACATATGAGTTTTGGGATGTTTGATGGTGAAATATGAATTATATGTGATAGAATAACATAGTTTATCTTTGGAGTTTTGATGATTTTGAGTAATTTGGATTAAATATAAAGAATAATATTTTGAAGGACTAAATTGTGAAATAAATGAAATGTGTGGACTTGTATGAGCATGGGTGACATTCGACCAAGCATAAGTATTATGAAATTTGGTATATTTTGTAATTTTGTGAAATAGGGACTAAAATGTCAAAATGTGTAAATGTGGGGGCTAATTTGTAAATTGCCCTAAATGTGTGTTCTTGGATTAAATTGAATGAATTGGTGAATAAAAGAATTAAACTTGAATATGTATAGATCAAGAACCAAAGAAAACAGATTTAGATCGCGAAAAGTCTAAGGTGATCGAGTAGTTGAAATCGCTCGTTTATACCGAATCCGAGGTAAGTCGATATACAAATAAATGTGCTGAATTAAGTTATTTATGTACCTATCAAATTTAGATTGCTATGAGTTATACTCGGGATGTTATGTCTATGAAATCCGAGAATGTGTCGCCAAGGTATCAATGTTCAAGAAGTCCCGTCTGAACCTAGGTATAGATAGGATTGCATATGTCATGACATAGGTGTCCGATATGTGATATCATGTAAGACCACGTCTGGGACGTTGGCATTGATTCGAGATTTCGTGTAAGACTACGTCTGGGACATTGGCATCAATATGATTTACGTGTAATACCATGTCTGGGACATTGGCATCGTATTGATTAGTGTAAGACCCTGTCTGGGACAGTGGCATCGATATTTGGTTACATGTAAGACCACGCCTGGGACATTGGCATTGTACGACTATTTTGAACACTATGAGTATCCTATTTAGTTCTGAACGGTTCAACGGGCAAGTCCGAGAAAAGGATGTCTATGTGAGTTGTATATTCGTTTCAGGTACGTTGATATGTATGCTTTGTATAAGCATGAAAGGTGAGTAAGTATGTGCATTAATGCAAAGGAACATTTGAGATAAATGTATGTTTGAGATATGAGCAAATGAGATGCTTGAGATATGTTGTATTGGTAATCAATGGCAAACCAAGTGAGCCAAAGAGATTATCTATGTGCTTGAAATGAAAATATGTTAATTAATTTAAATAGCTATGTTTATGAATGATTATATGTTAAGTTTATTTGTGTATGGCTTTTAAAAGCTTACTTTGTGTGTGCTTACTCTGTTTTATAGATCGTCAAAGCTATTGAAGGCTCGGGGGCTATCGATCGTCATCACACTACTCAATCTTGTTTTGGTACCTTTTGAAAAGTGTATATAGCTAAATATGGCATGTATAGGCTAGTCATTTTGGAACATGTTTGAGATGTGTAATTAGCTATGTGATGTGGCTAGATAAATGTTGGTATTATGCATGAGTGATTATGGTATATGAAGTATGTTTTGGTATGGCTTGATGGCAATGAAATGGTCTTATGAATGGTAAGCTTAGTGATGGATTGATGCCATAGTGATTTAGTGAAATTGTGGATGAATCATGCTTGGTTATACATGTGATTTAGTTATGCAAATTGGCATACATGTTGGTATGTTTAGAAATGTTTTTGATTGGGTTGAAAAGATGACCAATTGATATGATTTTGGGTTGCCAATTGTGTTTGGAATATGCTTGTATGTGCTTGTAGGGATAACCCGATGTGTGGGTGGCATTTTGGCCTTGACAATGACCTATAATTGCCCACACTGTTGAGCACATGGGTGTGTGGCTCGACCGTGTCCCTCGTGGTTGTAATTCAAAGCAAGTCAGTAGTGACCACGGGTTGGACACATGGGCGTGTGACTGGCCGTGTGGTGCAAGTCAGTAGCGAGCACGGGTGAGGCACACGGGCTTGTCCACGGCCGTGTGGACAAGTCAGTATGTATGCCCTGATTTGACACGGCTCAGACACACGGGCGTGTCTGAGGCCCTGGGAGACACACGGCCTGCCCACACGGATATGTGACCTCTGTAACTTTGAATTTTTTTTTAAATTTTCGAGAATTTTTGTATGTGTTCGGTTTAGTCCCGGCCCTTTTGTAATGCATGTTTAAGGTCTCGTTGACCTATTAAAGGGGCTCTTTGTTTGCATTTGATGATTTGTATTATGAAATGTCCGTAAAAAGTTTTTGATTGTCCGGTAATGCTTCTTAACCCTATTCCAGCGAAGGATACAAGTTAGGGGTGTTTCAAAGTAATAATGTGTGCAATGGTGAATATTTTAGCCTTATGATTTCTTAAAACTAGTGGATATAATTGGCATGCCATAAGATTTGTGAGTACTCACTCTTGTGTAGTGATTTGGGGCATTGAGGCCCGAGACAGATTGGAGAAATAAGGGAATGAGAGCTCAGCTCCATTCATCGAGATTTGTTGGTGTGTTGGAGAGTGATAGCTTGATGCTACACTTATGGGATATGTTGGACTTTTTGAGTCATTGGTGTGCTAGAGATCCATGTATCCAATGTGTGGTGATAGAGCCCACTCTTATGTTTTATAGTCTTAAGTGGCCAAATTATCGTAAATGATTTTATATATATATATATATGTTTTACATAAATGTATGAAAAATGAAAGCTAAATATTTGAGTTAATGAAGCATGAACACGATATATTTCCTGTTACGAATGTGCTTGAGAATGCCTTTATTTTAATCTATGTTTATGTGCATGCTTGTGGTAATTTTTGATACATTCAGTTAGCTTGTTTAAGCTCACACACTCCTCCCTAAATCCTTATAGATAGTTAGCATTTCCCATGTGAGCGGTGCAGCCAAGGAAGTGATCCAAGCTAGGCAATAAACAATGCATGTTTTGAATAAAGGCAATATGGGTTAGAATTTTGATTGGTTATCTTTATTATTTTATTAGTTTACTATGATCTTTTTGAACTTTTGGAATATTGATATTGCCTAGAAATATGTTTATGAATAGTTTGGTGATTGATATTGTGATAAATAATGCATGTTGGAAAGAAATAATGTTTGAGCATAATGTTTCCCTTGTTTTGTTGTGTTTTTGTTGATTTGTGTAGAGGTATCGATACTCAATGCATAAATATCGATTCCTCGATGTTGGAGCATATGTGCAAGAAAAACAATAACTTATTTTGATATTGATACCCATTCACGAGTATCAATACTCAGGGTAGAAATACCAATACCTTAGTTTAAGTATCGATAAGATGTTATGGTTCAAAATCGAAAGGAAAAACATAATGCTCAAATGGTATCAATTTTCTTGTCAGTATCGATATCTCACTTAACTAGATATCGCTACCTACGATTTTGTATAAATGGACCCTAGTTATAAATTAAATGGTTTCTAATGTCGTATAATGTAGATTAGACACAAACATTTTTATTTAGATGTTTAAACTTTGTAGCTAGTGTTCTTCATTGAGGCTATGTGTGCATGTATGTAGGTTTTGATGTTTTTTTGTAGCATCCTGTTACTCGAGTCCAGCGGTAGAGCCGGGTGTGGGGTGTTACAATCAGTATTTCATTTCATAATACAAATTCCTAATCACATTCATTGTTTTGTCACATTTCCATATAAGCTCTCCTAGCTCGTATAATTGATTCACCAAATGTATATGTATCATCCAATCACAATATCAACTAAATTTGAATATCATTTATCCAATTTACATTTTATATCCCTATTAGCATGACTTGGACTTAGATGGATACATGGATCCAGCCAATCACACCAGTTTGGCACCTAGTACCTCATCAAACAAAGCCGAAGTAAATAGTTTTTCCCTAGCGCTCATCAATGTGTTTGACACCTAGTGCCTCATCGGTATAACCGAAGTAATTTGGCACCAATGCATCATCGACACGTACTCGAAGGAACCCTGGACTCTTCCTATCTTATACATGCCAACTATATCCAACTCAGTTTGAACAAATAATAGGGTAGCAATTTACTCAATTTCATTTATAAGCCAATTTCTCAATTCAATGATGTCATTTCATCAATCAATTATCAATTTGTATGCATAACATTATAATTCATCTTATCATAAAGCCAATTTTGCAACTACAACAATATACAATATTTCAAAATCTATTAAATTTAGTCCTGTATCTTAAAGATCACACATAATCATATCAATTTGATTCAACTAAACCAATCAATCTTAGATTGCAATTCATTATATTCAATTTATTAGTTAAATTTTCCTTTCTTTATGATTTAGTCCATATCTCACCTTTTTGTACCAAATCATAAAATGTAACATCCTTAAATAGGGGCTATTGTGTTTGAATTGTTTTGCATGTGTATGGAATGATTGTGTGATTGATTGAGGTGTTCTAGGGTCTAGGTATAAGCCAAGGGTAGGCCCGGGCTATAGGAAAAATTTTGTTTTTAAGCTTGGTTAAGGGGAGCTGAAGGAGCTAGGGTTAAGTATATTTTGTGGTGAATTTAAGCACAAGAATTGGCATGGTAAAGTGGCAAGGAGGCGCCACTTAGGGCCTTGAGAGTGACGCCACATGCAGGGAAGGGGGAGCTCAGGTTCGAGCAGCAGAAATCCCATTTTCTACTTATTATTTTGACGCCAAGCTGGGGAAGAGGGGTGCTCAGGATGGACTCTGGCAGGTAAGGATGGAAGTGGTCAACTAATTTAAACTGGTGGAGAAGAGAGAATTTAGGAGCTTGTGAAATTCAAACTCATTCGAATTAGTGGCCAGGAGGAGCTTGAAGTAGTTGTCAAAATTTGAACTCTAGTGTGGGGAGGAGTAATCGGTTGGGAGTCTAGAGGGGAGGGTGCCGAAATTCCTTAGGTTCCTAGATGAGCATTTTCGGCTAGCAAATGCATTAGTGCAATCGATTGTGAGCTAAAGCCGAAACCCCCTCAACCTGGTCGATTTCTTTCGTAGTGCATCTTGTTGAAGCAAACCCGAAACCTCAAGTGGAACTTGTCGATTTACCCTCTTAGACATTGAGCCGAATTTCCTTTTCCATTCCTCTCTTTTTCTTTGAAGCCGAATCTATTCTCTCCTCTTCATCTTTTTCTTTTCTCAACCCCTTGTGCCGAAATCTTCTTCTTTCTTCCTTTGTCGAAACTCCCTTAATCTCTTTTCTCTAAAACAAAGCCGAATACCATTTATCTTTCTCCCATTCTCTCCTTCTACTTTGGCCAAATCTCATTTGCTTTTCTTTTCTTAAGCCATAGCCGAATCTCCCTTGATCACTCAACTCTATTGACGAAATCTCCCTACTTTCTTCTTGTTCTATCTTTGGCCAAATATCAATCAAGCATAGATCTCCCTTGGTTTCTTCTCTAATCGGGTTTTAAAGAGGGTAAGTGTCTTGGCCGAATCTCTGTTACTTCTTTTCTCTTTTCTCTGTCGACTCACATGGGGACAAAAGTTGAATTTCGGCATTTGTTGACATGATTCCTAATCATCTGTGGAAACCAATTTCTCCTAGGTTCTTCGGGATTTTGAAGCAGCGGATCGGGGTTGTTATTCTCTGTCAATCAATTTCAGTAAGTCAGTGGTAAGGTTTCATGTCCATTCAGGCTTTCTCTTAGTTATTTGAAAAGTCGAAGGCTATTAAGATTAAGTATTAATGTTGGCCGATTGTAGGGGAAGGCTTAATTTCGTACATCTCGGGTTGTAGTTAGCTTTCGAAAGGCAGTAAGGTAAGAATTGTGGTTCCATGCGTTAACCTTTGGGATTTGTTAGTATGGCTGAATGGCCTTGTTAATGATATTGGTTTGGCCGATTGTAGGGAAAGGGGATCTAGTATGTTAGATCGGGATCTTTGGGATTCAGTAATCGCGTTAGTAGCCAGGTGTGTAACTTACACACTTCTTAATCATAGTAAATATGCTAATAACCTAAACATGTTAAAAGCCGAAAGCTGTGTAGATCTCGATATGATACCTTTATGGGTATGAGCAAGGATTTCGGGTAAGTCCGTTTTTGATGAGATTATGCTATATGATTCTTGATGCTATGATCTACGTTACATTGATATATGTTTAATACTTAAGCCTGTGGGCATGATTTATATATGTATTGCATGATTATGGGAGATATGAGAGGAGGGGGAAGATTGATATCTGTGACTTTGGGTCACCAGTGGTTTGGCACCACCAGTGGTTTGGTACCACAGGTGATTTCGTGACTTTGGGTCACCAGAGGTTTGGCACCTCATAGCGACTCGTCCCAGTGGCTTAGCACCACAGTGGGTTGGCCCCACATTTGATAAATGGGATTGTCACCAGTGATTTGGTATCACAACGTGGGTTGGCCCCACAATTGGATTATTCGTGACTTTGGGTCACCAGTGGTTTGGCACCATATTATTATTGGTATCAGTGACTTTGGGTCACCAGTGGTTTGGCACCACCAGTGGTTTGGTACCACACGGGGTAGATAAAAGAGTTGTGGATGGCTAGGTTTGGGTGCATGATATGTTTGCTTTATTATGATTTCTGTAAGCATGTTGCAATAATCGGGAGGGGGATTATGCACTGAGTCTTGGTGACTCACCTTCTCCCTTATCTTTTCAGGTGATTCGTAGATCGCGGATGAGGAGCCGGGTGGACTCGAGGTGGCCATGCAATATTTGCTTCTGGTTTTACATGGACTTTTGACTTGGGTACTTTACTTTAAATTTCGGTTTTATTTGGGTTTGTAATAAGGCCATTAGTATTTTTATATTGGGTTTTATTATATTTGCTTTAAATTTTCGGATGTTTCTAAGTAAATTGCTTAAACATGTTTTAAACAACCTGATAACCAAAGTTTTCTAAACTTTACTTCGCATCGAGTTTTCTAAACGTTACCATCGGGTAACAACACTCATGAAATGATAATAAAGATAACTTAATTAATTTTCAAACTCAAGCTTTTCCCCAAAGTTCAAATTCAAACGGTTTTAGAAGTAACTAAGTTTTATTCATTCGGGTTCTAATAAACATAAACGCTTTTCTATTGTATTGATCGACAAGTGAGTTTTAAATAGATTTTCGGGATTTCAGAGCAACTTAACAATTTCAACTATACATGCACCAGATTTAGGCAAACATAAAACAAACAAAGAGTTTTTTTCACTGAAATTAAACCGGCAACTTGTTTTCTTTAGAAGGGTTTCACTCTGTAACATGCCAGATTCGGTCGTGGTGTGTTGACCGGGTTTGGGGTGCTACAATTATGGTATCAGAGCCCGGTTTTAAAAGCTCGGCTGTGGGCCTGAGGTCCAAAATGTTTAAAGTGTGATTCCAAAATGTTTTTGTTTGAAAATTCATGATTTGAGAAGCATGGCACCGAGTCTCCGGCACCAATCTGTCCAGGTAAGTACCCCTAACTGGTGTTTGCATATGATTATGATTATGAAGATATATGATATGGATGTATAGTATTAGTGGACTACCCTAGAGAGTAAAGCCTATAGGATTCTATGATCTCGCGAAAACAAAACTCTGTAATAAGAACTGTTCATAAGACTGTGCCCTAATAATAGTGGAATAAAGACTAACGCATAAAACTTTTAAATCAGATAAGTTGAGATATTAGACATGAGCATTCGAGGTCGTGGTCGTAATACGCGTGGACGCGGTCGAGGTAGGATGACTGTGTCTGAACCAGTGGGGTCTGGTCAGGGGTCAAAAAATGAGATGCCACCACCACCACCAGTTGCAGGTGGTGAGTTTCAGGATCAGACATGGGATGACGTAGTGTCGCAGGCAATGCTGCGAGTTCTTGAGAGGGTGGGTGGAGTAGGTGAAGGTGCGGGAGCTTGAAAATCTGTATCTGAGTGACTCCGAGCCAATGGAGCCGAGGTATTCTAAGGTGTTTCTAGTGTGGCGCCCAATAAGGCTGAGTATTGGTTGGAGGTGACGGAGGGAATCGTGGATGACTTAGATTTGACTGCTGAGGAGAAACTGAAAGGGATAGTGTCGCTTCTCTGAGATGAGTCATACCAGTGGTGGCTCTCGGTTCGGGATAGTGCTGCAGCGGATGATCTCATGTGGGATTATTTTAAGATAGCTTATCAGAAGAAATATATTGGGTCTAGCTACATTGATGCACATCGGAAGGCGTTTCTGAGACTGGTTCAGGGGAGTAAGTCCGTATCAGAATACGAGGCAGAATTCTTAAGGTTGAGCCAGTATGCTCGGGGTATCGTGGCTACGGAGCACAAGCGATGTGTCAGGTTCGAGGATGGACTAAGGGATAAGCTGAGATTGCTGATTGCTCCACAGCAGGAGCGAGAGTTTACTGTGTTAGTAGAAAAGGCTAAGATAGCGAAAGGGATAAAGGAATCTATGAGGCAGAATCATGACAGGAATAGACATAAGAGGGGTTTTGGATCAGCTGGGTCGGTTGGTAATTCTCAGAAAAAGGCTAGGCCTAGTGGGCCGAATCAATATGGGAGGCCTGTTACTGCTAATCAGGGACCAGTGCAGTGTAATAGGTGTGGGAAATCTCATTGGGGAGAATGTTGGACTGGTGGAAAAAGGTGCTTTGAATGTGGCTCGTTGGATCATCGTGTGAGGGATTGTCCACGGAAGCTAGCCAGGATTCAGTCTGAGCGTCAGGGCCGTGCCCAGTTTAGAAATGAGGGACCGCAACCGCAGAGGGGTCGTGGTTCTGGTCGGGGCCACGGAGCACCGGGCAGAGGTGCAGGCAACACTGAGGCAAGACAGCCTGGATTGGTATATGCGGCGAGGCGTCGAGAGGAGGGCGACGCACCGGATGTGATAACCGGTACGTTCTTAATCTGTGGATTTCTATATACTGCTTTGATTGATGTAGGTTCGACGCATTCGTATGTTGCTAGTAGCATAGTAGAGACCATGAACTTAGACTCTGAGATTACTTCTAGGAGATGACGATGAATTAGCCTCTAGGTCACTCTGTAGAAGTAAATATACTGTATAGGGATGTACCCCTAGAACTCCAAGGGGTAGTGTTTGTGGCTGATCTGATGGAACTGCCGTTTGGGGAGTTCGATCTGATTCTTGGGATGGACTGGCTGGTGAAGTACCAAGCAAGTTTGGATTGTGCGGCTAAGCGCATGGTTTTGAAAACGGTTGAGGGTGAAGAAGTGGCGATGATAGGTAATAGAAGAGATTATCTGTCCAACATGGTGTCTGCTTTGAAAGCTGAGAAAATGGTCAGAAAGGGTTGTGAGGCGTATGTGGTTCATGTGTGTGCCTTGGAGGCCAAGGAGTCAGCTGTAGAGAATGTCTGAATGATGAAGGAATTTGTCGACGTATTTCCAGAAGAACTTTGGGGTCTGCCGCCGGATCGAGAAGTTGAATTCGGTATAGATCTGTTACCCAGAACTGCGCCAGTATCTATTGCCCCGTATAGGATGGCGCCGAAGGAATTGGTAGAGCTGAAGGCTCAGATTCAGGAGTTGTTGGACCCGGGTTTCATTCGGCCAAGTGTTTCACCTTAGGGAGCGCTAGTGCTCTTTGTCAAGAAGAAGGATGGTACAATGCGGATGTGTATAGACTACCGCCAGTTGAATAAGCTGACGATCAAAAACAAGTATCCATTGCCCAGGATAGATGACTTGTTTGATCAGCTTAAGGGTGCATCGATTTTCTCAAAGATTGATCTAAGGTCAGGATATCATCAGCTAAAGGTGAAAGAGGCTGATATTCACAAGACGACGTTTTGCACTCGGTATGGGCACTACGAGTTTCTGGTAATGCCGTTTGGGTTGACTAACGCGCCGGCAGCATTCATGGACAAGATGAACCGGGTGTTCCAGCAGTATTTGGACCAGTTTGTCGTGGTGTTTATGGACGACATATTGGTGTACTCAAGGTCTGAAGAGGAGCATGATGCGCATTTGCGGGTAGTTTTGCAGATTCTGAGGGAAAAGCAGTTATTTGCTAAATTTAGTAAGTGTGAGTTCTGGCTTAGGGAGGTGACTTTCTTGGGTCACGTAGTGTCAGCTGAGGGGATTAGAGTGGATCCTTGCAAGATTGAGGCAGTATTGGACTGGAAACCGCCTAAGTCAGTGGCAGAAGTTTGAAGTTTTCTAGGTTTTGCAGGGTATTACAGCAGATTTGTTGAGGGATTTTCTTTGATCGCAGCGCTGATGACCAAATTACAGAGGAAAGGAGTTTCATTTGTGTGGTCTGAGAAACAGCAAGAAAGTTTCGACAAGTTAAAGAAGATTCTGACTGAAGCTCTGGTTTTGATTCAGCCTGAGGTAGGAAAGGAATTCACGGTATATTGTGATGCATCGCATATTGGGATGTGTGCTGACGCAGGAAGAGAAGGTAGTGGCTTATGCATCTCGACAGTTGAGATCGCATGAGGTTAACTATCCGACACATGACCTGGAATTGGCTGCAGTGGTTTTTGCCTTGAAGATTTGGAGGCACTATTTGTACGGAGAGAAGTCGATAATCTACACGGATCACAAAAGTCTGAAGTACCTTTTGACTCAGAAGGATTTGAACTTGAGACAGCGCAGATGGATTGAGCCGTTAAAGGACTACGACTGTTCAATTGAGTATCATCCGGGCAAGGCTAACATGGTGGCAGACGCGTTGAGCCGTAAGGTAGTATCGGACTTGAGAGTGATGTTTGCTCATCTTAGCTTGTATGGTGACGGAAGTCTATTAGCAGAGTTGCAGGTTAAGTCGACTTGGGTGGAGCAGATTAAAGGGAAACAGTTAGAGGATGAGGGTTTGAATGCTCGGAGGTTGCAAGTTTAGAATGGTGGTTTAGAGGTTCTGACTTGTCGGTGATGAGAGTCTTGTGTTTTCAAGGGAAAGCTTGTATGCCGAAGGACGTCATGTTAAGGCAGAGGATTTTCAGGATGCACATAGCAGCCCATACGCTATGCATCCTGGAGGTAACAAGATGTACCGAGATTTGCGAGAGCAGTTCTGGTGGCCAGAACTGAAGTGGGAAGTAACTGAGTTTGTGGGGAAATGTCTGACGTGTCAGCAGGTCAAGGCTGAACATCAGTTGCCGTCAGGTTTACTTCAGCCGGTGAAGATTCCACAGTGGAAGTGGGAAAGGATTACCATGGACTTTGTCAGTGGGCTACCCCTTCCGCCAAGTAAGAAAGACTCAGTCTGGGTGATTGTGGATCGTCAACTAAGTCAGCTCATTTCACAACGGTAAGGGTTGATTACTCACTTCAGAGGTTAGCTAAGCTGTATGTAGCAGAGATAGTGAGGTTGCATGGTGTTCCAGTGTCAATTATCTCGGATAGGGATCCCAGATTTACGTCAAGGTTCTAAAAGCATTGCATCAGGCATTGGGAATGCGATTAGATTTTAGTACGGCATTTCATCCGCAGTCTGACGGACAGTCAAAAAAGGTTATACAAATCTTGGAAGATATGCTGAGAGGCTGTATTTTGGACTTCAGAGGCAGCTGGGAAGAATTTCTACCGTTAGCTGAATTTGTGTACAACAATAGTTACCAGGCAAGTATTAAGATGGCACCATATGAGGCGTTGTATGGTAGGAAGTGTCGTACACCTACCTGCTAGACAGAGTTGGGTAAGAGTCAGATGTTGGGAATAGAGTTGGTTGCTGAGATCGAGGATAAGGTCAAGTTGATTCAAGCTCGTTTAAAGGAAGCTTCAGACAGGCAGAAGTCATATGCCGATCTTAAGCGGAGAGATATAGAGTTCGCAGTGGGTGATAGGGTTTTCTTAAAGGTCTCGCCGTGGAAGAAAGTGCTGAGATTTGGAAGGAAAGGCAAGCTAAGTCCAAGGTTTATTGGCCCATATAAGGTGTTGAGACGAGTGGGACCAGTAGCTTATCAACTCGAGTTGCCAGCGGAGCTGAGTCAGATACATGATGTGTTCCACATCTCCATGCTTAGGCGCTATTGTTTAGATCCATCGCACGTTGTATCGGTGGAGGAAATTGAGGTGAGCCCAGATTTGACCATGGAAGAGGAACCAGTGCAGATTCTAGATCGGGATGTGAAAGTTTTGCGCAAGAAGTCAGTTCCATTAGTAAAGGTATTATGGCGAAATCATGGCATGGAAGAAGCTACGTGGGAACCAGAGGATGTGATGAGACAGCAATACCCTCAACTCTTTTGACCAGGTAATTTCGAGGCTGAAATTATTTTTAAGGGGGGTAGAACTGTAACATCCTTAAATAGGGGTTATTGTGTTTGAATTGTTTTGCATGTGTATGGAATGATTGTGTGATTGATTGAGGTGTTCTAGGGTCTAGGTATGAGCCAAGGGTAGGCCCGGGCTATAGGAAAAATTTTGTTTTTAAGCTTTGGTTAAGGGGAGCTGAAGGAGCTAGGGGTTAAGTATATTTCATGGTGAATTTAAGCACAAGAATTGGCTTGGTAAAGTGGCAAGGAGGCGCCACTTAGGGCCTTGAGAGTGACGCCACATGCAGGGAAGGGGGAGCTCAGGGTCGAGCAGCAGAAATCCCATTTTCTGCTTATTATTTTGACGCCAAGCTGGGGAAGAGGGGTGCTCAGGATGGACTCTGGCAGATAAGGATGGAAGTGGTCAACTAATTTATACTGGTGGAGAAGAGAGAATTTAGGAGCTTGTGAAATTCAAACTCATTCGAATTAGAGGCCAGGAGGAGCTTGAAGTAGTTGCCGAAATTTGAACTCTAGTGTAGGGAGGAGTAATCGGTTAAGAGTCTAGAGGGGAGGGTGCCGAAATTCCTTAGGTTCCTAGATGAGCATTTTCGACTAGCAAATGCATTAGTGCAATCGATTGTGAGCTAAAGCCGAAACCCCTTCAACCTTGTCGATCTCTTCCCTAGTACATCTTGTTGAAGCAAACTTGAAACCTCAAGTGGCACTTGTCGATTTACCCTCTTAGACATTGAGCCGAATTTCCTTTTCCATTCCTCTCATTTTCTTTGAAGCTGAATCTATTCTCTCCTCTTCATCTTTTTCTTTTCTCAACCCCTTGTGCTGAAATCTTCTTCTTTCTCCCTTTGTTGAAACTCCCTTAATCTGTTTTCCCTAAAACAAAGCCAAATACCATTTATCTTTCTCCCATTCTCTCCTTCCACTTTGGCCGAATCTCATTTGCTTTTCTTTTCTTAAGCCATAGCCGAATCTCCCTTGATCACTCAACTCTATTGTCGAAATCTCCCTACTTTCTTCTTGTTTTATCTTTGGCCGAATATCAATCAAGCATAGATCTCCCTTGTTTTCTTCTCTAATCGGGTTTTGAAGAGGGTAAGTGTCTTGGCCGAATCTCTGTTATTTCTTTTCTCTTTTCTCTGTCGACTCACATGGGGACAAAAGTCGAATTTCGGCATTTGTTGACATGATTCCTAATCATCTTTGGAAACCGATTTCTCCTAGGTTCTTCGGGATTTTGAAGCAGCGGATCGGGGCTGTTTTTCTCTGTCAATCGATTTCAGTAAGTCAGTGGTAAGGTTTCATGTCCATTCAGGCTTTCTCTTAGTTATTTGAAAAGCCGAAGGCTATTAAGATTAAGTGTTAATGTTGGCCGATTGTAGGGGAAGGCTCAATTTCGTACATCTTGGGTTGTGGTTAGCATTCGAAAGGTAGTAAAGTAAGGATTGTGGTTCCATGTGTTAAGCTTTGGGATTTGTTAATATGGCCGAATGGCCTTGTTAATGATATTGGTTTGGCCGAATGTAGGGAAAGGGGATCTAGTGCGTTAGATCAGGATCTTTGGGATTCAGTAATCGCGTTAGTAGCCAGGTGTGTAACTTACACACTTCTTAATCGTAGTAAATATGCTAATAACCTAAACATGTTAAAAGCCAAAAACTGTGTAGATCTCGATATGATACCTTTATGGGTATGAGCAAGGATTTTGGGTAAGTCCGTTTTTGATGAGATTATGCTATATGATTCTTGATTCTATGATCTACGTTATATTGATATATGTTTAATACTTGAGCCTGTGGGCATGATTTATATACGCATTGCATGATTATGGGAGATATGAGAGGAGGGGGAAGATTGATATCTGTGACTTTGGGTTACCAGTGGTTTGGCACCACCAATGGTTTGGTACCACAGTTGATTTCGTGACTTTGGGTCACTAGAGGTTTGGCACCTCATAGCGACTCGTCCCAGTGGCTTAGCACCACAGTGGGTTGGCCCCACATTTGATAAACGGGATTGTTACCAGTGATTTGGTATCACAATGTGGGTTGGCCCCACAATTGGATTATTCGTGACTTTGGGTCACCAGTGGTTTGGCACCACATTATTATTGATACCAGTGGTTTGGCACCACCAGTGGTTTGGTACCACACGGGGTAGAGAAAGGAGTTGTGGATGGGTAGGTTTGGGTGCATGATATGTTTGCTTGATTATGATTTGTGTAAGCATGTTGCAATAATCGGGAGGGGGATTATGCACTGAGTCTTGGTGACTCACCTTCTCCCTTATCTTTTCAGGTGATTCGTAGATCGCGGATGAGGAGCCGGGTGGACTCGAGGTGGCCATGCGATATTTGCTTCTGGTTTTACATGGACTTTTGACTTGGGTACTTTACTTTAAATTTCGGTTTTTATTTGGGTTTGTAATAAGGCCATTAGTATTTTTATTTTGGGTTTTATTATATTTGCTTTAAATTTTTGGATGTTTCTAAGTAAATTCCTTAAACATGTTTTAAACAACCTGATAACCAAAGTTTTCTAAACTTTACTTCGCATCAAGTTTTCTAAATGTTACCATCGGGTAACAACACTCATGAAATTATAATAAAGATAATTAATTTTCAAACTCAAGCTTTTCCCCAAAGTTCAAATTCAAACAGTTTTAGAAGTAACTAAGTTTTATTCATTCGGGTTCTAATAAACATAAACGCTTTTCTATTGTATTGATCGACAAGTGAGTTTTAAATAGATTTTCGGGATTTTAGAGCAACTTAACAATTTCAACTATACATGCACCAGATTTAGGCAAATATAAAACAAACAAAGAGTTTTTTTTCACTGAAATTAAAACCGGCAACTTGTTTTCTTCAGAAGGGTTTCACTCTGTAACATGCCAGATTCGGTCGTGGTGTGTTGACCGGGTTTGGGGTGTTACATAAAAAATAAAAATTTCAATTCAACATATCTATAATTATAATTTTAAATAAATAACAATTTAACACAAACATATCGTATGAACTTACCTGTTCAAAATAGCAAGCGATCAATTCTTTAAGGACTAATCAACGAATTTGACTCTTTCCCCAATTAATTTTGATTTGGTCCAATTCCCGATCTATACAATTATTCAATTCAAATTATAAAATTAGATCCTCTTGTTTCATCCTATTATAAACATATATCAGCTCAGTTTCATTATCCAGATTCCCCTAACATATGCATTTTATTCAATTTAGTCCCTAAAACCAAAATAGTTATAACTTTCAAATTTAAGCTTCATTTTTCAATCCATTTTTAATTTCATCCTTCCACAGTCCTCTAGCACATATAAGTTTAGTGCATGTACTCAAAACTAACAAATTTTACTTTACAAACTAGTCTCTACTCAAATCAAAGCACTAAATCTAACAATTTAACACTAAAAGCTTTAAAAATCATCAATGGAAAACTTTTAATTAGATTAATCTATAAAGATCTCAAAAATATGAAAATTACGAGAAACCAACCTAGAAGGACATGCCATGCAAAGACGATTATTCAAAAGAGTTCAAAGGTTTCCTTTCTTTTCTTCCATGGATTACGAAAAGCGCACTTTTGTTTCCTTTTTAAAATAAAATAATTATTTCATTAATTTAATAATTAATTAACATATAATTTTTGGACCATAATTTAATTTACCTATAAAATAAATATGTAAATATTTTTTTACTCGGTTTACGTAAACGAGGTCCTGATACTTCATCTTCCAAAAGCATTAACTTTGGGGTTAAACCACTTGTACTTTAACTATATGTCAAATTAGAAAATTCATCAAATCAAAAGCTAGTATAACACTATAATAAACTTGTAAATATTATTTAATAATATTTACAGTTTCAACCATCGAAGAACGGGGTTCCAAAACCACCATTTCTGACACCATTAAAATTTAGGTTTTTGACATGTGTAACGCTATTGACTTTGTAGTGGGAGCTATAATGGGTCAGTGAAGAATAAAATATTCCATCCGATTTATTTTGCAAGTCAAACTTTGAAAGGAGCCCAGTTAAACTATATGGTAATTGAGAAAGAGCTACTTGCTATGTTTCTGCTTTTGACAAACTTTGTTCTTATTTTGTAGGTACTAAAGTGACAGCCTACACTGACCATTGGGCAATTAAATATTTACTAATAAAAAATATGTTAAGCCAAGATTGTTTTGATGAGTACTTTTACTCCAAGAATTTGATATTGAGATTCAAGATAGAAATAGGGTTGAGAATCATGTAACAAATCATCTATCAAGATTGGAGCAACAAGTGGGACCTCATTCCCTCGTTGCTATTAATGAATTTTTTTCTGGATGAACACATATTTGACGTAAGTCATACACATAAAATTCCTTGGTTTGCTGCCTTTGCTAACTTCTTGGTCGGTGGACTGATGTCGCCTAAGATGACATACCAACACCAAAAGAAGTTCTTTCATAATGTATGAAATTATTTTTAGAAGAGCCAAATTTATTCAAACAGTGTGCAGATCAAATGATTAGAAGGTGTGTGGTCGAAACTGAGGTGGATGCTATTATTTACCACAGTAATTCATCTCTAAGTGGGGGACATTTTGAGGGAACACGTACCGTGGCCAAGGTGTTACAAGTCGGGTTCTTTTTGCCTACTTTATTCGAAGATGCTGTAACACCCCTTACCTGGTCTGGTTGTTGAACCCGAGTAAAAGAATGTTACAAACAAATTTCACATAATTCCAAACAAGTTATAAATCATGACCACAAATACAAATTAAGACAATTACATACATGCATGATAAAATGCTTTAATCAATCCATTTTAAGTAAATATTTACTATATGGAAGCTTTGAAACAAATCAGGCATGAATAGGGATCAATTTGAATTAAAAACAAATAGATGAGAACAATTTGAAAATTGGGGTCACATGGCCGTGTGGCCAGGCCATGTGACAGAGCCCAAACTATGTGCCTCCAGACATGGCCATGTGGCTACCCTACACGCCTATGCGGCTACTCCATATGCCCATGTTCTCAGACCGTGTAACTCTTTAACTTGGTACACACGATCGTGTTGCAGGCCGTGTGAAGCTTGCACCTAAAAATATTAGACCACATGGTAGTGTGCTGGGCCATGTATCAACCCGTGTACACTTAAAGAAACTTAAAATTCAAGCCATTTTATCTGTCCAAACTTAAGCATCAAGCCATACCATTTGCATAAATCAATACCCTTATCAAAACGCATCAAATTATGCCAAATTATGTTAAATGCCAATCAACCTAAGTGCCTAACCAATATGCCTACAATGGCACCTTCATATTCAAATCCAAGCAACCATAAGGATTTGATCAAACATGCCAAATTTAAACACATAAACATATAACAAATTCATATTGCTTTACATCATGACCTTACCATCTATACAACAAACTACTAAAGCTAACAAAGTAGTAGCATAATTATAACTTAAATACTATCCATTCCATACGCTACAGTAAAATAAGTTTTTAGCGGCGCTTAGACAAAAAACTCCGCTATAGATCGAGCATTAGCGGCGCTTCCTGAAAAATGCCGCTATAGATTGAGCATTAGCGGCGCTTTTTGAAAAATGCCGCTATAGGTCGACCTTTAGTGGCGCTTTTTAAAAAACGTCGCAAAATGATTAAGCACAACACGGTCGTTTCATGTTGAGCTTCAAGGGCATTACCGGCGCTTTTTGAAAAAAGCCGCTATAGGTCAACCTTTAGCGGCGCTTTTCAAAAAACGTCGCAAAAAGATTAAGCACAACGCTGTCGTTTCTTGTTGAGCTTTAAGGGCATTAGCGGCGCTTTTTGAAAAACGCCGCTATAGGATGAGCATTAGCGGCGCTTTTTGAAAAATGCTGCTATAGGTCGACTTTTAGCGGCGCTTTTCAAAAAAGGCCGCAAAAAGGTTAAGCACAACGCTGTCATTTCATGTTGAGCTTTAAAGGTATTAGCAGTGCTTTTTGAAAAAAGCCGCTATAGAATAAAAAGCGCCGCAAAAAAGATTAAGTACAACACCGTTGTTTCATGTTGAGCTTTAAGGGCAGTAGCTGCGCTTTTTGAAAAACACTGCTATATGTCGACCATAGCGGCGCTTTTTAAAAAACGCCGTAAATATTGTTAAAGTTTTTTTGGGGGATATGACAGACTGTTTTTTAATTTATATATTAAATAATTTCTTATATAATCGTAAAAGAGATAGTATTAATTTTAAAATTTTGAAGTAATTATCATTATAGTTTAGGGTTTGTAGTTTATGGTATATGATTTAGGGTGTAAGGTTTAGAGTTACTATTTTAATGTTTAAGGATTATGGTTTATGATTTAAGGTTTGGGTTTAAGGTTTAAGGGTTAGTGGTTAGGGGTTTAAGGGTTGAGGGTTGAGGGTTAAGGGTTAAGGGTTAAGGGTTAGGGGTTTATAGGTTTATGGGTTAGGGTTATGGGTTTAGTTGAATTAGTGTCTTTTAATTTATATATTAAATAATTTCTTATATAATTGAAAAAGAGAAAATATTAATTTTAATATATTGAAATTATGATTATAGTTTAAATTATTTAAGAGATTAATAGATAAACTTTATATATATTAAAATATTGAATTAATTATCATTATTGTTTATGGTTTATGATTTAGGAGTTACTTTTTTAAAGTTTAGGGATTATGGTTTATGGGTTAAGGTTTGGGGTTTAATGTTTATGAGTTAGTGGTTATGAGTTTAGGGGTTAGGGGTTAGAGATTTATATTTTATGATTTAGGGTTTTGGTGATAGGGGTCTAGAGTTTAGATTAATTAGTGTCATTTAATTTATATATTAAATAATTTATTATATAATTGTAAAAGAGATAATATTAATTTTAAAGTTATATCTCTAGCCTTATTGCCGGAATAAGTAATTAGGGTGAATGAAACTTTGATTTAATTTAATTTTTTTTAATTTTGAGTTAATCAATATGAGTATTTAATTGTTTCAAATCAATTCAAATAAGTAATTAAGTTTTTTAAGTTCTTGTCGAGTTGAGTTTTATAATTCACATAATGGATTGATATAAATATTTTTTTAATCCCTGTCAATTTCGAAAATGAGTAATCAATCTCTACAATAGTTGCAAAAAAATCAAAATAATTTTTAAAATTTCAAAAAAATTTAAATTAAAAAAACTAAAGAATATATTTAAAAAAGTAAAAAATTAAAATAATAATTTTGAGGACTTAAATTAGTAAATTACTCATTCAAGTTCACCATACTTGATTAAAGGAAGCCCAAACACTAAAATAACCCATAAATCTAAAATAAGCCTTCCAAAAAAACCGAACCGAAGCCCACCTTATCCTTCAAAGAACGTTGGATTAGGCCCCCAAAACCCTAATTCCCCTTTTCGTATATCCGCCACCTATATAAATGAACTTCAACCCTAATCTTCATTTTTACCAGCCTCCAATTCTTGAACACTTTTTTTTCTTTCACAAAATCGAACAGAGGTTAAAGTGACAGTGCCGATTGGCCGTCCGCCTTGACTGAGCTTTCGGCATTGTCTTGGCCCTCGATTTTTCACTTTAAAACCCTTTTTTTTTATTACCACTAAACCTTTTTTGTTTTTAGAAATGGCAGTGAAACCCTCCAAGGTCGATAAGAAAATCGCCAACAACGCGAAACTATGCCAGCTTTTAGACGAGTACACCCAAATTTTAATCGCCGCCGTTGACAATGTGGGTTCTAACCAGCTCCAGAACATTCGTAAAGGTCTCCGAGGTGACTCAATTGTTCTTGTGGGGAAGAATACTATGATGAAAAGGTCGGTTAGGATGCATCCTGAGAAGACCGGGAACCAAGCTTTTCTTAACCTTATCCCCTTGCTTCAGGTGCTTTAAAGTTTAAATCTTTATTTTTTTTTGGCATAATATTAGGTTTTTTAATAGTATTTGATAAATAAATGAACTGTCTTTATGAGAATTCTTTGATTCTTTGACTTGAAGGAAATAAGTGAGGAAGTTGCCAAGTACAAGGTATGTATCTTTATATATATATATTAGATTTATATTTTCAGTTCTTTCACTTATGGTACTTTTAATGGAAATTTAAAAGAACTACTGTTACTGTAATTTAAGAACATATGTACTTGATTAATATGTTCAGTGATAGCAAGTTGAGGTTATTGTTATGTAATTTGAGATTTGGTCCCTGAATTTGGAAATTTGATGAGTTTTTCCTGGTATGATGAGGAATATGATTGACAGAATAAATATGTTCAATTAAAAAAATTTGACAGAAACTACTAATGATTGAAATGATTGGACTAGGGTTTTTAAATCAAAATGTAGGAATGTATTTTTAACTTTTAAAGTACATTGATCAAATCTCAAATTCTATACAAGTATTGGGTCTAACCTTACATTTTAACCTTTAGAAATTTTGCATGGTTAGTGAAAAATTAGTAAATACAAGACGATACCTGTTTATCATTTTTTATATATTGCTCAAGGTTGGGAAGAGATAGTTGTCAAGCAAGAACAGCCTGATGAGGGGTCATCTGAGATGAAAATATAACCCCCATCAATGCCTTCTCTCTATGTGATCTCCTTCTTATGTCAAGCATGTGAAGAATTTCATAGTATTGGAGGCCATATTCTGAAGAAATCAATTGTGCAAAGGTTTGCATTAAGCAAACTTTGTCTTGCTTCATGTTCTTTGATTTTTTTAGGAGCTCCACAATTATCTTGCTTCTAAACTCATACCAAAACAATGCTGTGCATACTGACTTTAACTACTTTCTTGATGGTGTTATTTCTGAAGTTCTTTTTCTTGTAAATGTATACATTAAAGCCTTAATTCATAGTTTATTTGTTCTAATTGTATTTGTTAAATTGCATACGGTCAGATCGTTGTTTCTTAACTTTCAGTTTTTATCCCTTGAGGATCCTCTTCTATACAAGTCCATAACATATGGTTTTTATGTCTCTACTTTCTTAGATTTTTGGGGCTTTATTACTATAAATTGGGATTGACCTTCTAATTTGCTGTTTCATTTTTGAATACTAGAATTTGGTTGTTTTTCTTTGAAAAAAAAACAAATCTAGAATAGAGTTATTTGGTTTTTTTTTTAAATCTAAAAGTGGATAGTTTTTGTAGAATTTTTAATATAAAAAGCAACACATGCAATTTTTTCTCTACGATGATAAGGAAGATGGTGCCTAAGGTTTATCACATTGTTTATTATTTTCCGGAGTTTTTACTTGATTTATTTCCTTTTTTTAACATGGTTTTGGGTTCAATCTTTATTTTCGTTTCTCTACTATTGCTGTTATTGTTTTCTTGCAGTGCTTTTTATTGGCATGATTGAAAAAGTTAAATGACGAAATATATGTTTTTTCTGGCTATAATTTTTCTGCCTGTGATAGTGATCTTGTTGTTAATCAAGAGTTTTTTAGTTTTTTATATGTTCATTGACCTAATGGATTAAAGTCACTTTTAATATTGACTTTTTTAAAAATTTTAATTCCTTTTTTAAATAATTTTATTGCTGTTTTCTAAAGGTCTTTCGAAAGGATAATAGAACTATGCTATCTAGGAAGGACTTGTTTAAAGATACTTTGCGAAAAGCTGCTCATGCATGGAAGCGGATAATTGAGCTTTGTCTCTCTGGTTTGTTTTTCAGCTGTGTTTTTTTTCTTCTTCTAAATTGACTTTTCCCATGGGCATATCTGGTTTAATAGAAATCTTCCCTTTTAGCAGAAGAAGAGGCCTCTAAATTAAGGTTTTTTGTCGATCAACAGGCTTTATCACAGATCTTCACTGGGTAAGTTCCTATTTTTCTTTTCCTGTTTCTAAGCTTCACATGTAAATTTATGTTTGGAAAACGTAACATGCCTTGGTTGATTAATTTCTCGAGTTTAATATAAAATGTTAGCAAGGAATTTAATATGACATTTCTTCAAAAAGGTTTTCTTAACCTTCTTTGTATATTTTCTTGACAGGGAATGTTCATACCTGTAATTAAAGGACAAGGAAATGAGGAGTAGCAACAGAAGTGGCTTCCAATGGCATATAAGATGCAAATTATTGGATGCTATGCACAAACTGAGCTTGGTCATGGCTCCAATGTCCAAGAGCTAGAGACTTCTACAGCATTTGATCCTAAGACTGATGAATTTGTCATTCATAGTCCCACATTGACTTCAAGCAAAGTGCGTAAAATGGTTAACAAGCCTTTAATTGATTCTTTCTTTGACATTGATTAGCTACATCTTTCTATGAAATATATCATGAGAGGTGCTTCAGTTGTCGTTCTCAATTCTTTTCAACTGAGACACTCTCAAATGCTCTCTCCTCTTTTTCCTGTGGTCTATTGTAGTTTTTGTAAGGGCACTATACATTCTTATTGAAATATAATAAAGGTAATTATCGAAATCTATATATAAAGTTCATTTATTTTGTATTGTTTTTATGTAGATGAGACTCCAGAAATTGAAAGCAGGAAGAAAAGGAAACCTTAATGTCACCAACTTACAGTAAAACAACATTTTAATTTAAATCTTGGCTTACGTTTTATATTTAATTAAACTGTTTATTTTGTTAATCAGATATTTCAAGTGGCACCTAGTTTACATATGGTTGAGGTCCGAAAAGCAAAGGGGCACACAGTGGAATTCAACACGGTACCCCATGATTCTCTCATTACAATTTCATTACATTTTCTAAATGTATCGTATTGTTAGAGTTATCGTAATTGGCTGCAGGAGGTCACTGGAATCAATGTTCTTCAACTGGAAACTGTAGCTGGTGCAGCAATTAGGGTATAAAATTGTACCAATTATGGTTATGATGTATTAAAATGTAAAAAGATCTGTATAACCATGTGTTTTCTTTATGTGATTAAGTTCTTTGATCATGCTATTGGTATCAACGTACCTCTATCGCGATTCCTTGTAAGTCTTGTTCATAAATTTCCATTTTAATACGCCTTCAAATTAAATTATACATTTCTAAATTAGATTTTTGGCGTTTTTATAATATTTTTATTTTTTTATTTTTCGTGACATTTAGCGGCATTTTTCGAAAAAACGTCGCTAAAAGTATAATATTTTAATTTTTTTATTTTTCATGACATTTAGCAGCGTTTTTAGGAAAAGCTCCACTAAAAGTATAATATTTTAATTCTTTTTACTTTCATGACCTTTAGCGGCATTTTTGGGAAAAGCGCCGCTAAAGGTCATGTTCTTTAGCGGCGTTTGTGGGGAAAACGCCGCTAAAAGTCACTGGTCTTTAGCGGCATTTTATATAAAAGCGCCGCTAAAAGTCCTTGCCTTTAGCAGCGCTTTTAAAAAAACACCGTTAAAGACCAAGACTTTTCGCGGCGTTTTCAATAGAAGCGCCGCTAAAAGTCCTGGTCTTTAGCGGCATTTTTCTAATAAACGCCACAAATTTTAACGGCATTTTCTTTAGAGGTGTTTTTTGCGGCGCTGGTTAAAGTGCCAGTAATAGTATTAGCGGCGCTTAAAACGCCGTCAAAGGCCAAAAAAACGCCGCAAAAAGTCTATTTTCTTGTAAAAAGTAAAAATAACCAAAGCATAGTATGTATCAACCAACTCAAGCAACCATTAATCATCAAGCCAAGCATGTAATCAACTCATTCAAGACCACATTAGGAAATTACCAAGCAATACAGTTTCAAGTTTTTAACCATTTGATCATTACCAAAATACCTTACATATGTAAATAGTTATAAAGACATCAATATTTAACTAACCATCTACTATAAAACCAATATTCTAAACCCAAGAATATCTAGGTACATTCCGACATCAAAATAAGGACTTCACCAATGATTGAGTTTGAGATTACCTCTGGATGCTGAGTCACGTGCAATTTGAATAGTACCTAACCTGCGCATGAAAAACAAAATCGTACCATAATGGCCCAAAAATGTAGGGCTTGTAATTTTGCTGTTTTGGCTTAAATTCCATGTGTGCTTGAATGGCTAAGTATTTGAGTGTGTTTGGGGGGTTTTTAGGAAGCCCGGGTTCGAGTCTGGGCCTTGGAAAATATTTAGTTTTTGCTCTTAAGAGGAATGGGCTGTTAGCAATAGGACTTATGTATAAATGTGTCTGTTTATGTTTGAGATGGCAAGGGGAGTGGGGTTCGAATCCTATGGCATGCAAATGGGGGGCTTTTATTTTATGATTTGGTGGTGCAAGAGGTAGAGTTTGGATCAAACTCTGCAGAGGAGGTTGAATACTTAGTCAACAAGTTCGAATGGGAGGCTGTGAGCAATTCAAGGCAGATTTGGTAGAGAGTTTGGGGGAGTTGGGGTGTGTAAGAGTCTTAGCCGAGTTTGGGAAAGGATGAGAAAGGGAATTTCGGCTAAGGGTTGTCATTTGGGTGCATTTTTGGCTTTGTGAGAGTGTTGAGGAGCCAAATCTTCTCTTTGGCATTTTAAGTTTTCTTTTATTGCATTTCGGTATCCATTCCTTTTGTGGCATCTCGTGCAATCTTTTACCATTTAGGTCTTATCTTTTCTTTCTTCTTTTCATCATTATTTCTTTGTTGCTGCCTACTTGCTGCCAAATCACCTTTTTTCCTTTCGGTTTCTCCTTTGGTCGAACACAACCTCTTCTTTTCCCTCTGCTTATTCTTTTCTTTTCTTGGCAAGATTGTCGGACTTTTTCTCTCTTAAAACCTTGGTTCTTCTTGTGTCGGCCAAATCTATTAAGGTCTAAATATCTTCTTCTCTTTGTTCCTAATCGGTTTCGAACCTCTTCGATTGGTTGGTAAGTGGTGACTTTAGCCGAATCTAGGTTGGCTTTCTTCTCCTTACTCGATTTTGTTTCTCTTGGGCATAAAGGGTTTTTCCCCTAGTTTCCGTGGAGATATGTATTGCTAACACTTTCTTTCTCGTCGAATGTTGCCAGGGACTCATTTTCCTTAACCAAGGGGTAGGCCAATTAGTCTTCCACTGCAAGAGATCTTTCGTTTCGTGGTAAGTGAAGTTAGGTTGATTAAAGCGTTTCAATATTATGGATTAATAAGGGTTTGTGACTAATTAAGGGGGCGGTTGTTATCATAGGTGTCTTGGAAGCGCTTCAAACTACAACTCAAAATAGTTGTGTAATCATACACCCAATACCATACTGTTTAAACACTGGATAAAGGTGTTCTCACACTATTGCGCTGCTGTGAATCGACAAAAGCTGAAAAGCCAAACTTTCAGCATCTGAGGGCCCTCAAGCGTGTGAACACTCGTAGGGACGAATCGAGCCACAATCGTTGGCGTTAGACCGTAGAGGCCATCACGACATTTTCATGGGCTTAGGTCGTAATGGGCCTCGTGGGCCCAATAGCCCCACATGGGTAAAATCCACGGTAAGAGGATATTAATGAGTTGGGCAGTGAGCTTCACATAGCAGTGACTAAAATTGGGTTAAATGCCCTGCACGAACGTGTGGGCCCACTTGGGCCAAATAATGGGCTTTAGGCCCAATTACACCATTTTGGCCAGATAAGCTATTCGATCATCCGAAACGATGATAGGCCTAGGGTAAGGTCGTAAAAAGTTACCGAAATACCCTCGGTGGGTAAAATTACTGAAATACCCTCGATGGGTAAAATTACCGAAATACCTTCAGTGGGTAAATTTACCAAAATACCATTGATGGGTAAAATTATCGAAATACCCTCGGTGGGAAAAATTATTGAAATACCCTCGATGAGTGAAATTATCGAAATACCCCCGAGGGGTGAAACTGCTGTTCTACCCCTAACCGACAAAATGACCATTATACCCCTAGTAGTAGTTTAAGTGATGTGTGTGTGATATTTATATGACTGATTATGATTGTTACATATTGCATACACGAATTATTTATAACACGACATTCTGTATTGGGGTTGGGATTTGTATTTAGAGGAAGTACTGTACTAGTGGCTCTGCCACGTTTTACTGATCTAGTAGCTTCGCCACGAATTCTGATTTTAGTGGCTTGGCCCATGTTTACTGTCATTAGCGACTCTGCAGCATTACTACTAGCAGCCATGCTACGATATTGGTGTGTTGGTTGGGTGGGTCGACTTGGTCCCCACATGGTGTGTTGGTTGGTACGGGTGGTGTGTTGGCTGGATTGGGTTGGGTTGCATTACTGCTCTATTCTGTGATCATTTGGGCTTAGGCCCACACTACTACTGTATAGGGCTAAAGCCTAGACTGAACTGATACTGAATAGGGCTCAGGCCCAGACTATTATTCCATGATTTGTGATTACACATTGAGTTTCGCTCGATATGATTTGATCTTAGACTTACTTATTTTATTTTTAATATATTGGGTTAATAATTATGTAATAAGGCTATTTAGGGTTTTAACTTTTATTTGGTGGTTCTCTTTATTTCAACCTGCTAGTCTAGGAAACACGGGTTTTAGAAACAATAACCGTTTTTGAAAATCATGTTTTTAAATCTTAAAGTTTACAACTAAAATGGGCTTCCAAGGTTTTATCTCAGATTGATAAAATTATAACAATTGGGACGACTTATAATTAGACAACAAGGTTTTACAACACTAACATTTTCAAAACAATTGTTAAAGGAGATTTTAAATTTAGTAACGAACTTTTATTGACAAACTTGATTTTCAAACAACACTTCGATGTGACACGTCAAATTTGGTCGTAACGTCTAGGCCGAGTTTGGGGTGTTACATTTAGTGGTATCAGAGCCAAGTTGCAAAACTCGACTGTGGAATGGGTTCTTGATAATTTTCCTAAAATTTTTTAAAGTTTGGTTTTGGAAAGAAAATTGAATGGTTGTTACTGAAAGTGTGGCACACCGAGTCTCCGGCACCAAATCTGTAAGTTCTCTGACATTGTTTACTGCTATAGATTGAAATGCTATTCTGAGAAACTACTATAGATAGTAGTACTTTGCTAAAACTCTTTTGGTTAGGGTAAACTAAAACTATAGAAAACTGGATACTGTAGTGAGGTCTTGATCTGCGAGAACACCTTTAATTATTGCTTATCATAAAATATCCGTTATTAATTATTGGAATTATAAGCTGATGCATAAAACTCTTAAATCAAATAAATACGCTATATCGATATGAGCACAAGAGGTCGCGGAAGGGGTACACGTGGCCGCGGTAGAGGTCGAGGAGGTGCTAAAGCTAGGTCTTCAACATTGGGCCATATGCTTGCTAGGGAAGCGCCATCCTCACCAGTAACTAAGACGGGGTATTAGGACTGAGCCATGGGGATGATGCTCTATCCCAAGCAATATTACGGGTTCTTGAAAGGGTTTCTGGAGCAAGTACTGGGTCAGTGGGCCGAGGGTCAATTTCTGAACGACTCCGGTATAATGGAGAGGAAATCTTCAGGGGCGTTTCTGGTGTAGCCCCGAATGTGGCAGAATATTGGTTAGAGGCTACTGAGCGGATAATGGATGACCTCAACTGTACTGTGGAACAGAAGTTGAAGGGAGCAGTGTCCCTACTGCGAGACGAGGCATACCAATGGTGGCTCACCATGAGAGAGGGTACAGAGGTCGACTGTTTGACTTGGGATTTCTTCAAAACAGCCTTCAAAGGAAAATATGTTAGGGAGAGTTATGTGGATGCCCAGAGGAAGGAATTTCTGAGTCTAGTCCAAGGGAATAGGTCTGTAGTAGAGTATGAGGCGGTGTTCCTGCGATTGAGTCGGTATGCTCAGGGCATAGTCGCGATTGAGTATGAGCGCTGTGTGTATTTCGAGGATGGCCTTCGAGATGAGTTACGGGTGCTGATAGCTCTGCAGAGGGAACGAGACTTTGCTGCCTTTATGGAGAAGGGAAAAATTGTCTAGGATGTAAAACGCTTAGAGCGCTGGAATAGTGAAAAAGATAGGGGCAGAAATAAGAGGAATTATGGGACCTCAAGTTCTTTTAGTGGGCCTAAGAAGAAGCCTAGGTTTGATGGGCCAGTCTGAGCTGGGGCTCCTGTTGCTGATACAAGACCGCAACCTTGCGTAGATTGTGAGAGAGTTCACCAGGGTGAGCGCTGGAAATGAACTGGGGCATGTTTCAGATGTGGGTCCATGGATCACCACGTTAAGAACTGTATACAGAGGCCTATTTAGATGCAAGTCGCAGGTCAGGGCTATGTTCAGCCGGAGAGAGGTGGTCAGCAGCGACCGAGAGGCCTTGGTTAGACCAGAGGAGGAAATGGTTTGGGACGAGGTTGTGGAGCATTAGGCAGAGGTGCTGGAAATACTGAGGCGAGACAGCCAGCTTTGGTCTATGCTGCTCAGCGTCGAGAGGATGGCGACGCTCCTAACGTCATAACTGGTACGTTTCTCATTTATAATGTACCATATACCACTTTAATCGATATTGGGTCTACACACTCGTATGTTGCACGCATCATGTCTAGGACGCTGAGTTTTCAGTTTGAAATTACTGATAGGGAGATGACTGTGTTAAGTCCACTGGGACAGTCGATTAGAGTGAATAAGTTGTTTAGGGACGTGCCCCTAGAGGTCCAAGGGGTTGTCTTCCTGGCATATTTGATGGAATTGCTGTTTGGCGAATTCAATCTTATATTGGGCATGGATTGGCTAGTAAAACAACGTGCAAATTTGTATTGCGCTGCTAAGCGTATGGTATTGAAGTCTTCTACGAATGAAGAGGTGGTGGTGATAGGGGAGCGAAGGGATTATCTGTCTAATGTAATCTCAGCTTTAAGGGCCGAGAAGCTGGTTTGCAAGGGTTGCGAGACGTTCTTGGCTTATGTCAGTATGTCTGTTCTAAAGGTCCTTTTGTTGGGGGATGTCAGAATTGTGAAGGAGTTTTCAGATGTATTTCCCTAAGAGCTTCATGAGCTGCCTCCAAACCGTGAGGTCTAATTTGGCATTGAGCTTCTACCGGGAACAGCTCCGGTGTCCATCGCCCCTTATAGGATGACACTGAAGGAGTTGGTGGAATTAAAGGCTTAGATTCAAGAGTTGTTGGACCGAGGATTCATTCAGCCGAGTGTGTCTCCATGGGGAGCACCAATGTTATTCGTGAAGAAGAAGGATGGGTCCATGCGCATGTGCATCGATTACTGTCAATTGAACAAACTGACGGTTAAGAACAAGTACCATTTACCAAGGATAGACAATCTGTTTGGCCAGTTGCAAGGAGCCTCGATTTTCTCCAAGATAGATCTTTGATCTAAGTACCATCAGCTAAGGGTTAAGGAGGCGGATGTTTACAAGATTGCGTTTAGGACTCGTTATGGGCATTACGAGTTTCTAGTCATGCTGTTTGGGTTAAAGAATGCACCAGCTGCATTCATGGATATGATGAACCGAGTTCTCCAGCCCTATTTGGACTAGTTCGTAGTGGTGTTTATAGATGACATTCTGGTGTATTCAAGAATCGAGGAGGATCATGATTCGCATATTTGAATTGTATTACAAATACTGATGGAAAAGCAACTTTATGCAAAGTTCAGGAAGTGTGAATTCTTGTTGCGGGAAGTGACAATTTGCGGTCATGTGGTGTCTGCCAAGGGGATTAGGGTTGATCCTCTGAAAATTGAGGCCATATTGGATTGGAAGCCACCGAAGACTTATCCGAGATTTAAAGCTTCTGAATCCAGCTGGGTATTACAGAAGTTTTGTTGAGGGGTTCTCACTGATTGCTGCACCTCTGACTAAGTTACTGCATAAAGGGGTACCTTTCAACTGGATGAATAAGCAGCAGGA
The DNA here is from genome assembly GCA_025503065.1 of Gossypium bickii. Classification (NCBI taxonomy): domain Eukaryota; kingdom Viridiplantae; phylum Streptophyta; class Magnoliopsida; order Malvales; family Malvaceae; genus Gossypium; species Gossypium bickii. Next base: position 92,301,110 of record CP106711.1, read on the forward strand.
GAGTTTTGAGAAATTGAAGAAGGTTCTGACTGAAGCCCCGGTGTTAATACAGCCAGAGTCTGAGACGGAATTTACTGTCTACTGTGATGTGTCGTACACTGGATTGGGATGTGTGTTGATGCAAGAGGGTAAGGTGGTTGCTTATGCTTCTCGCTAGCTTAAGCCTCACGAGGTGAATTACCCCACTCACGACTTGGAGTTAGCTGCGATGGTATTCGTACTGAAGATTTGGAGACATTATTTATACGGTGAGAAGTCTTTATTTTCACCGACCATAAATGCCTCAAGTACCTCCTTACTCAGAAGGAGTTGAATCTTAGGCAACGAAGATGGATAGAATTGCTTAAGGATTATGATTGCTCGATTGAGTACCACCAGGGTAAAGCTAACGTAGTAGTGGATGCACTGAGCTGTAAGGTTGTTTCTGATCTAAGAGCAATGTTTACTTGTCTCAGCCTGTTTTAGGAACTCCAAGTGAGACTGACCTAGATTAATCAAATTAAGGAGAAGCAGTTGCTGGATGAATTGTTCGTCCCTCGTTTCCCACTAGTTGAGAAGGGGGAGACTGCGAATTTTGGGCTGAATAGTGAGGGTGTGCGATGCTTTCGTGGGAGAGTCTGTGTACCGAGGGATTTTGAGTTAAGGCAGTCTATACTGCGAGAGGCGCATAGTAGCCCATATGCTATGCATCCTAGCGGAAACAAGTTATAATGAGATCTAACAAGTTATATATATCGAGATCTACGTGAACTGTACTGGTAGCCAGGGCTCAAGCGCGAGGTTATAGATTTCGTGAGTAAGTGTCTGACATGTCAGCAAGTTAAGGCTGAGCATCAACTGCCTTCTGGATTACTGCAACCCGTTGAAATTCCACTCTGGAAATGGGAGAGGGTAACCATGGACCTTTTTAGTGGGCTACCCTTGACGCCTACTAAGAAGGATTCGGTATGGGTTATTGTTGACCAATTGACTAAATCTACCCACTTCATACTGGTCTGCACTGACTATTCGCTGCAAAAGTTGGCTAAGTTATACGTGGCTGAGATTGTAAGATTGCATGGAGTACCAGTGTCTATCATTTTGAACAGAGATCCTAGACTCACATCTCGGTTCTGGAAGAAGTTACACGAGGCATTGGGTACAAGATTGGATTTTAGTACTGCGTTTCACCCCCAGACTGGTCAGTCAGAGAGGGTGATTCAGATATTAGAGGACATGCTAAGAAGCTGTGTAATTGATTTCAAAGGTAGTTGGGAAGACTACTTGCCGCTAGCAGAGTTTGTATATAATAATAGCTACCAAGCCAGTATTCAGATGGCACCGTATGAGGCGTTATATGGTCGTAGGTGTCGCACCCCTACCTGTTGGACAGAACTTGGTGAGCGGCAAGTTTTGGGGCCAGAATTGGTTTCTAAAATAGAAGAAAAAGTAAAGTTGATTCGAGATCAGTTAAAGGAAGCAGCAGATAGGTAGAAGTCGTATGCAGATTTAAAGTGTAAAGAGATAGAGTACTCTATGGGGGATTATGTCTTCTTCAAGGTCTCACCATGGAAGAAGATTTTGAGATTTGGATGGAAAGGAAAACTAAACCCCAGATTCATCGGACCTTACCGAATATTAAAGTGTGTGGGACCGATTGCCTATCAGCTTGAGCTACCTTCTAGGTTAAATCGGATACATGATGTGTTCCACGTCTCCATGCTGAGGCGATACCACTCTGATCCCTCACATATAGTGCCAGTGGAGGAGATCAAGGTTAGACCTGATCTGACTTTTGAGGAAGAACCGGTGCAAATACTGGATCGTGACGTTAAGGTATTAAAGAGGAAATATGTTTTGTTAGTCAAGGTGCTTTGGCGTAATCACGGTTCAGAGGAAGCCATGTGGGAGCCTAAGGAGGCAATGCGACAATAATACCCTCACCTCTTCTGACCAGGTAAATTTCGAGGCTGAAATTTCTTTAAGAGGGTAGAGTTGTAACGCCCTAAAAATGTAGGGCTTGTAATTTTGCTGTTTTAGCTTAAATTCCACGTGTGCTTGAATGGATAAGTATTTGAGTGTGTTTGGGGGGTTTTAGGAAGCCGGGGTTCGAGTCTGGGCCTTGGAAAATATTTAGTTTTTGCTCTTAAGAGGAATGGGCTGCTAGCAGTAGGACTTATGTATAAATGTGTGTGTTTATGTGTCACAAAAAGAGATTGTGACTTGGTGGTTGTGGCGTCACTGAGATGGCAAGGGGAGTGTGGTTCGAATCCCATGGCATGCAAATGGGGGGCTTTTATTTTATGATTTGGTGGTGCAAGAGGTAGAGTTTGGATCGAACTCTGCAGAGGAGGTTGAAAACTTGGTCAACAAGTTCGAATGGGAGGCTGTGAGCAATTCAAGGAGGATTTGGTGGAGAGTTTGAGGGAGTTGGGGTGTGTAGGAGTCTTAGCCAAATTTGGGAAAGGATGAGTGAGGGAATTTCGGCTAAGGGTTGTCATTTGGGTGCATTTTCAACTTTGTGAGAATGTTGAGGAGCCGAGTCTTCTCTTTGGCATTTTAAGTTTTCTTTTGTTGCATTTCGGGATTCATTCCTTTTGTGGCATCTCGTGCAATCTTTTACCACTCGGGTCTTATCTTTTCTTTCTTCTTTTCATCGTTATTTCTCTGTTGCTACCTACTTGCTGCCAAATCACCTTTTTTTCCTTTCGGTTTCTCCTTTGGCCGAACACAACCTCTTCTTTTCCCTCTGCTTATTCTTTTCTTTTCTTGGCAAGATTGCTGAACTTTTTCTCTCTTAAAATCTTGGTTCTTCTTGTATCGACCGAATCTATTAAGGTCTAAGTATCTTCTTCTCTTCGTTTCTAACCGGTTTCGAACCTCTTCGATTGGTTGGTAAATGATAACTTTAGTCGAATCTAGGTTGGCTTCTTCTCCTTATTCGATTTTGTTTCTCTTGGGCCGAAAAGCTTTTTCCCCTAGTTTCTGTGGAGATATGTATTGCTAACACTTTCTTTCTCGTCGAATGTTGCTAGGGACTCGTTTTCCTTAACCAAGGGGTAGGCCGATTACTCTTCCACTGCAAAAGATCTTCCGTTTTGTGGTAAGTAAAGTTAGTTTGATTAAAGCGTTTCAATATTATGGATTAACAAGGGTTTTTGACTAATTAAGGGGGCAGTTGTTATCATAGGTGTCCTGGAAGCGCTTCAAACTACAACTCAAAACATTTGTGTAATCGTACACCCAATATCGTACTGTTTAAATGCTGGATAAAGGTGTTCTCACACTCTTGCGCTGCTGTGAATCGGCAAAAGCCGAAAAGCTAAACTTTCGGCATCTGAGGGCCTTCGAGTGTGCGAACGCTCGTAGGGATGAATCGAGCCACAATCGTTGGCATTAGACACGTAAAGGCCGTCACATACGTGTTCGTGGGCTTAGGTCGTAATGGGCCTCGTTGGGCCGAGACGGGTCTTGTGGGCCCAATAGGCGCCACATGGGTAAAATCCACGATAAGAGGATATTAACAGATTGGGTAGTCAGCTTCGCATAGCCGTGACTAAAATTAGGTTAAATGCCCTGCACGAACGTGTGGGCCCACTTGGGCCAGATAATGGACTTTGGGCCCAATTACACCATTTTGGCCAGATAAGCTATTCGAGTCGTTCAGAAAGACGGTAGGCCTAGGGTAAGGTCATAAAAAATTACCGAAATACCCTCAGTGGGTAAAATTACTGAAATATCCTCGATAGGTAAAATTACTGAAATACCATCGATGGGTAAAATTACCGAAATACCCTCGATGGGTAAAATTACCAAAATACACTCGGTGGGTAAAATTATCGAAATACCTTCGATGGGTAAAATTACCAAAATACCCTCGATGGGTAAAATTACCAAAATACCATCAGTGGGTAAAATTACTGAAATACCCCCAGTGGGTAAAATTACCAAAATACCCTCTGTAGGTAAAATTACCGAAATACCCTCAATGGGTGAAATTACTGAAATACCCCCGAAGGGTAAAATTACCGAAATACCCCTAACTAAAAAAATGATCGTTATACCCCTAGTGGTAGTTTAAGTGATGTTGTGTGATATTTATATGATTGATTATAATTGTGGCATACTGCATATATGAATTATTTATGACACGACATTCTGCATTGGGTTTGGGATTTGTATTTGGAGGAAGTACTGTACTAGTGGCTTTGCCACGTTTTACTGATCTAGTGGCTTCGCCACGTATTTTGATTTTAGTGGCTTGGCCCACGTTTACTGCCATTAGCAGCTCTGCTGCGTTACTACTAGCAGTTATGCTGCGATATTGGTGTGTTGGTTGGGTGGGTCAACTTGGTCCCCACATGGTGTGTTAGTTAGTACGGGTGGTGTGTTTGTTAGATTGGGTTGGGTTGCATTACTGCTCTATTCTGTGATCATTTGGGCTTGGGCTCACACTGCTACTGTATAGGGCTAAAGCCTTGACTGAACTGATACTGAATAGGGCTCAGGCCCAGACTATTATTGCATGATTGGGGATTACACACTGAGTTCTCGTAACTCGCCCTTTTCTTTAACTGTGCAGGTAATCCCCAGCCTTAGATGATTTGGAGCTGTGAGGGACTCGGAGGTGGCCACACACTCGATATGATTTGATCTTAGACTTACTTGTTTTATTTTTAATATATTGGGTTAATAATTATGTAATAAAGCCATTTGGGGTTTTAACTTTTATTTGGTGGTTCTCTTTATTTCAACCTGCTAGTCTAGAAAACACGGGTTTTTGAAACAATAACCGTTTTTGAAAATCACGTTTTTCAAATCTTAAAATTTACAACTAAAAAGGGCTTCCGCGGTTTTATCTCAGATTGATAAGCTTATAACAATTGAGACGACCTATAATTGGACAACAAGGTTTTACAACACTAACATTTTCAAAACAATTGTTAAAAGAGATTTTAAATTTAGTAACGAACTTTTATCAACAAAGTCGGTTTTCAAACAACACTTCAATGTGACACGTCAAATTCGATCGTAACGTTTAGGCCCGGTTTGGGGTGTTACACGTACACTGAGTAACTCAACAATATTTCTATAATCGAATAATAAAACATATTATAAAGGTTATAATGCATTTTAACATGTTAATATACAAGTCGTATTATATTACTAATTATTCAATCTTTTTACATATCTTAAACCGAGCTTATAAACTAATATCCATTATCCAACCTTGTTTCAATTTCATTATACTCAATTTCTCAGTTCTACAATATAATATCATCAACCAATCATTAAATCACATATGTGACAACATAATTCATCAATAATTGAACCCAATTGTATAATTACAACAATATATCATATTTTCATATTTTAATTTAGTCCTTATCACAAATAAGTAATTCGAATCAGTTCAATTCAACTCATTCTAACATTTCTAGCTTACCGCATGCCATTACCATACAGCGCAGTTTGTGAACGCAGCAATTGAAAAGGTCCGAGTTAAAAAAATACACACCGTAAACTCCAAGCTATTTGTTAACAACCTTAACTTTTCTTTTCTTTCTTGAAGATTTCGAGTCAACGTGAGCTACGGATTAAAAACTACACATCAAATTATCAATTACAACCATTTTCATATTCAGTTGCTAACTTATGTAACTTTTTCATTTTATTCAATTTAGTCCCTAAAATCGGGACTAACTTAACTTTCAAATTTAACCTCCAATATTTATATCGCTTTCACTCTAAGCCTAATTTAAATATCTATTTCACATTTCTACCACTAACTTTCAAATTTTGTGTATTTTAGTCCTTGTTGCACAAAATCATAAATTGACTTTACTATTTAGTACTTTATCAAATCTAAACTTAAAATCTATCAAAATATCACCAAAAGCTTCAACTCTCTACCAATGGCAACTTCTTAATTCTTTAAAAATACTAAAAAATTTAACATGGATCGGCTAGCCTATAGTACCGGAATTCTGAAATATAAAAATTTCAAGAAAAGGATTAAATTTCACTAACCAATTGAACTTCAAAATTAAACTCTAATTGCCGAAAATTTCTTCTCAATTTTTTCTCCCGTTTGAATTACATGAAGAATATGGAAGGAAATGCTTTCTCTTTCCTTCCACTACTCTTATCATCTTTTAGTTTCTTTTTAAATTTTATTTTGTTTTTATTATGGTTTAGTTAATGTTTTATTTTAATTTATAAATTTTATTACATTTTCTTTTAATGCAAACATCCATTACCGTCCACTCTCGTTAAACCAATGGTTTAATTTCCTTGTGAGTCCCTTAATTATGTTTTGCTTTATAATTTAATTATAATTCAACTTTTAACTCTTATGCGATTTAGTCCCTATACTTAAATTAAACACCAAATCAACAAAATTACCTAACCGAAAATCAATTTGCTTCTAATATAACTCTGTAAATATTTAATAAAAATATTTAATTTGGTTCACGAAAATGAGTTTTTGATACCTCAAATCCCAAAACCACTGACTTTAGAACCAATACACTCGTACCTAGTCTAACTTTTTACGTAACCAAAATTATTAGACCAAACCTCAATATAATATTGCAACACCCTCATCAATAATATTTATTGACTTTATCATCGGAAAAATAGAATTTCGAAACCATTTTCGACACCACTAACTTTGGGTCGTTACAGATGCACATGCCTACGTAAGGAATTGTGACGGGTGCCAAAGGGTTGGGAATATTTCAAGGAGGAACAAAATGCCTTTGAATAATATCCTTGAAGTGGAATTGTTTGATGTATGTGGCATTGACTTTCTAGGTCCATTTCCTCCTGGTAATATGTACATTTTGGTGGTTGTTGATTACATATCCAAATGGGTTGAAGCTGAGGCGTATCTGACAAATGATTCCAAGGTGGTCATGTGCTTTCTACATAAGCACATATTCTTTAGGTTTGGGAATTCGAGGGCTATAATAAGTGACAAAGGATATCACTTCATGAATAAGTGCCTAACTTGGTTACTAGATAAATATAATGTGAAGCACAAGGTTGCTACTGCTTACCACGTATAGAGAGGAAGAGCTAAACCTGAAATTTAGTGAAAGTGTAGAGGAGCCAACACATTTTTCGGCTATCATTTTGGAGGAGCCAACTGACTTACTTCACGATCACATGTATTTTACTTTCTATGTGAGAACTGCGATTTAGGGAGATATGAATTTATATGACATTGAGTTCATTTTGCCTGAGGCAATAGTACTTCAGAATGAACTATGGAGTTGGCTTGGTTTTGGAAAGAAATGGCTCATTGTGTGGCTGTCTAGAAGGTAAAAAATAAGACAGTGAAAATGTGCTTGAATGACAAAGGGGTCTTTATTGGTCATGAAGGACAAATGTCGATTTAAGGTTCTAGGGACCTCTTGGAAGTTCTTCTATGGAAGGGATATGGATCATGTGAAAGTTGATAAGTTTTCTTTTTACTAATTCTTATGTTGTTTTTATTTTTTTAATATTGTATTTTATTCTTTTTTTTTTTTTTTTTTTTTGGTTTTCTATGTAGGTCTACCTTCCAAGAGCTACACAACATTAAGAGCTTCAATAAAATTTGAGGACTACTCCACCATTTTCCTGCACTTGGCCTTAAATTAATGGAGTTTTCTCAAACTAATCTTTAGTAGGGGTCACATTAAGGGCAATATCTAACTTAAGTATGAGGGGTGTACATAGAAATTTTAATTTATGTGTTTTGTTTTCTTATTTTATGTTTTGTTTAATGTTTTTTCAAAAATCTATAAAAAATTTTAAAATTTTCGTTTTTTTTCTTTGTTCGTTTTAATTTTTCTTGTATGGTACTTGAAGGTATTGAGATTATTGGTTGTTGATATTGAATAATGTATTTTTGACTTTTGAGCATGTAATTTTTTTTATTAATTTTAGATAACTTGGGTATTTTAAAAGTAGATTAGTTAGTTCAATAAGTTAAATTGCATAATAGAGTAGAGGTAATTATTCTTTATGTAAATGTGTACGATTTGTGTCAAATGATGGATAGATTGTATATATGCTTGTAGATAAATAATGCTTGAATCAATTGCTATTCATTTGGGTAAATGTAAGCATGATTGAAATTGTGTTTGGTGAAATGTTTAAGGATGACCTAAGGCATTATTTGATTATCTAATAGCCTAAACGATTAACCTGGATGCTATGTTATCCTTAGTTCCCATGATTTGAGCCTCAAATTATCCTTTCTTAATGAACCTATATTTTTGCAACCTTTAGCATAAACTGAGTTAAAAACTCAACCCTTCTCTATCCTTGATCTTAAAATGCACTATGGAACGGAAGTTGGGTCATGGATGTTGAGGGTTAGGTAGATACATTTTGGTGGTTTCAAATTGTTCTTGAGAGAAAAGAGAAGATATTGTTTGATATGGTGTGTATAGACTCTTGCTAAATTTAAAAAAAAATTTCAAAAAATAAAAGCAATGTAAGGTTAAAAGCAAAATGCGTGGAACAAAAGCATAGTTAGTGACAAAAGCATTGTGAGTGAAAGAGTGAAAATTTCTAGAAATCACTTAAACAAAAATCATTTTTGAGCTTGAAAGAGATCTTTCTTTTTGTAATGTACAAATACTCGCTAGCATTTTGTATGCACCAATATTGAACAATATCTTCTATCTCTTTGGAGAGATAAAGAAGGTGAGAGAAGGAGAAATAAGGTGGTGAGCTTAATGATTACTTTGGGTGTAATGTAACGACCCTAAATTGGGCCTAGTAGGATTGGGCCCATTGGGCCTTGGGCGTAGAAGTGTTTAAAATTTTTGAGAATAAGAAAACGACATTATTTCAAGTTGGACTTATTAGGAAGGTGATTTTAGAAAGTTACGGGTTCTACGAAGTTCTGGGTTCAAGTTGGGCCTTAGTAAAATTTTTGTGTTTAAGCACTTTAAGGAAAGAAGGTAAGTGACATCGAGGCTTAAGGAAATAAGTGCATCTTTTGTTAGCATAAATGAGCATATGGTAAAGAGGTTATGGCATCAAGTGGAGAGCATGGAGGGAAGGGGTTCAAATTCCATCTAGTGCAAATTTTGATATTTTTTTTTATGCTATTCATCCATAGTGTTGGCCATAATGGTATTTAAGGCAAGGAAGACTTTTTAAATTATGGAAAGGTGGCTAAGGATTATGGTAAGGAGGAAGATAAGGGATAATGAAGGAAAGAATCAAAAGAAAAAGGCAAGTGTAGGGAACATGTTAGCCTTATTCGTGGGTGATGTTTTGGAAAGATTTTTCTTTGGTCAACATTCATCCTTTTGGCAAGAGTTACACACGGTTTTGGGGGGAGTGGGGAGCCGAATTTGCTAGGATCATTTTGCTAGTTTTGATGCATGAGAGGTGTTTTTCTCTTTGAGCATTTTGTGTCTCTTTTCCAAACTCTTTTCCCTTTTGCTTTGGCCGAAATCTCCTAGTCCATTTGTCCATTTTTCTCTTTTGTTTTGGCCGAAATCTTCAATGCATTCTTGGTCATTCTCTTGGATAGCCGAAACCATCTAGTACTATCCTCCATCTCTTCTTTTCTTTTTTACCCTTTCTTCAACTTTCTCCTTTTCTCTCTCTAATCGAACACAACTTTGTTTGGCCGAACCTTCATAATTCTTTTCTCATCAATAGCCAAATTTCTATCATCTTCTCTTCTCCATATTGCGAGTTGAACACATCTTCTTTGATCGAATCGTGTTCTAGTGTGTGGTCAAAAATCACATTCTTGCCGATTCCTCTCTAGTCTTAAGTCAATCGATTGAAGTCGGATCTATCATCATTAAGGTAAGGGGTTCATTTTTGGATTTTTCGTTATATCTCTACTTGGCTATGTTGCAAATTGGATCGAAGTTTCGATTAATCGATCATGTTTTAGGGATGAAATCACTCTATATATTCTATTTGCTAATCCTTCAGATATAGTGGTAAGTGATTCAAGTGTAACTAATACATTGGGTATGAAATATTTTGGAAATCCGAGGCTAACTTTTGGTTGGTATTGTTCTAGGGTCAACAAAGAGTGGTTCTTTAGGAAATCAAAATAAGGTGTATAATCCCGTACCTTCCGAATACATGTTTGAAATGGTGTGCAATCTCACACTTCTCTAAATATTTGCATGAAATGTTCTATGATTTGGTCGAAAGACTGAAAAACTGGAAACCGACATCCGTGACCACTCGGGCGTGCATATATTCGTAGTGGTAACCATATTTTGCAATGAAATAGTTTGGTCAGCAGCAGTGATGTGATTTTGAAAAATCACGAAAAATAGAAGAAAGGGAATTATAAAGTGAATAAGATATCGAATTAAAGCCTACAGTGTCTATTTTTATATGAAAGAAATATAAAAGGAAGAAAAATTTTATATTCTGAGATATTTTAATTTTAGTGAGACTAGTTCTGATTGACTTCGTGGTTCCCTATTCTATCTTGGAAAAATATTTTAAAATTGTACAAAGTGAATTATGATTTATAATTTATATAGAAATAAGTGGGAGCAATGAATGAAAACTGTACAGTGAGATATTTGAGTTTAGGTTAAGAGAGGTCAAAATCGTGGGTCAGCGAAACAAGGGAAAATTTAATGGATAAACTATACTAAATGGGTAAGTCAAAAATTCTGGAAAAATTATAGTAAGAATATATATGAGTCTAGTTTCAAGGAAAATTTACGGATCTAAATTTAGAGTTTCCTAACTCAAGTTATAGTCAGCTTAGTTAGTATGACGCAGATGGACAGTTTCAATTTTTATGCCCCAAATTAGTAGTTAAGTCCGGGTTGCGAGATTTTTATACCAAAATACCCTTGAATGGTAAATTACCGAAATACCCCTGGGTTGCGAGATTTTCGAATTACCTTCAATGGGTAAAATTATCGAATTACGAAAATGTCCCTATGGGCTGAATTACGAAAATGCCCCTACGGGCCAAATTATGGAAATGCCCCTAATGGGCCGACTTATTATTGCTTAAATGGGTTGAATCATTGTAATAAATAACTTGTTAAATGGTTTACATGTGAACATCTATTTATGTATATTGCATTTTCATATATTGCATGGGTTGGGAAAATGTTGAAGAGAAGAGTAGTCTGGTGGCATTGCCACGATAAACTGTTCACTATAATGTTTACACATGATATCGGTGGTTTGAACACAATAAAATATTATAAATGGAAAATTGCCTGCGTTTTGGTATGATGACGGGGTGGGTTGACTTGATCCCCACAGGTGTAATGGTTGGTACGGGGGTGTGTTGGATGGATGGGTTGGGTTGCATACATTGCTTATATATATATATTCTATTATGTAAATGGGCTTATGCCCAATATATTGAAATATGGGCTCAGGCCCAAGTTATTGCTAAACGGGTTCAGGCCCAGTAGACAACGGTAAGGGGATTATACACTGAGTTCTAGTAACTCACCCCGGTTCCTTAACCCTTGCAGGTAATGCTCAATGACGTGGACTTGGGCCATGGATGACTTGGTAGAGGGTCATACTTCAGAAATGGTTTTTATGGACTTTAGATTTTTATTTCGTTCACTTATTAATTTTATTATTTTGAGTTTTATGATGTAATAAGGCCTCTGGATTATTTTATTTTTTGCTTATTGTTTGACGTACCTATATTTTGCTCAAATTACTTTAAATGGGATTTTTTCTAGAAGTTTAAATAAAGATTTTTCTAAAATGAATTCACAAATGGATTTTATAATAAACTTTTACAAATGATTTAACTCGAAAATTTTCTCTCGAATTTTCATTAATATTTTCAAAAGTCACGGTTTGTAAAATCACGACTTCAAATTTATCGATTCATCAATCAATCTTCGAAGTTAGTAATATTTTATCAAATATTTCAAGTCAAACTTATTTTCTTGATTTTAACAAACCAATACCTATTTATGTACAAATAAAAAAATTTAACATGTTTTTCTCATGTGACATGTCAGATCCGGTCATAACGCATGGGCTGGGTTTGGGGTGTTACAGTCATTTTTTCCCACAATTTATTCTTAAAGCCTACTTACTTACTCCCAGGGTTTTATTCTTAAAGCCTACTTACTTACTCCCAGGGTTTTATTCACCTAAAACCAAAATTTTTCCTAAAGCCCGGGTTTGAACTCGGGACTTCATGGAAGCCCCCTAACCTTCCAAAATCACTCATCCAATAGGTCCAACTTGCATTAGTGCCATTCTCTTATTCTCAAAAATTTTAAACGCTTCCATGCCCAAGGCCCAATAGGCCCAAAAATTCGGTGAGTTACAAACAATCATTAATTTTGATACCATTCAATACAACAAAATACAATACGCAGCATAAATCATTAACATTCTAATATGTCGTGCACATGATGAATGCAAAAAGGTTCCTACCCATACTGTAATAGCCTGGTTTAGACCCTATTTGGAATAGTGGTTTTGGAACCACAAATATGAGTCAGAAAAGTATTTTAAATTTATTTTTTGTGTTTACAGTATTTGAATTTATATGTGTGAAAATTTCGTATCAAAATTTTATCGTTTGTGTGCTAGATTTAATAAAAAGGAATTAATCGCGTAAAATGAAAAAATTAGCATGCTAGATGTAAAAGTACCTTTTTGCTATGGTTTTCTATTTTTAAAGCCCTTAAAATGAGATTTGACCTTTGTTAAATGGGACGGACGGTATTAGGCTTAAGTTATAATGTTTTCATATTAAATTATAAAGGTTAGTATGGTAGTTTAGTAAATTAATGCTAATATGATAAAACATAAAACAAATAAAACATGTATTTTATCTTTTGCATGATCGAAAATAGAAAAGAAAATAGAAAGAAAAGAGTTTTAAAGGTTCAGCCCTTGTGTTCTTCAAAATTAGGTATATGTTTAGCTCGATTTTTAATAATTTTTACGTTTTTGAGATCGTTGCTTTGAATACTAGCTAGCCCATGCTTGAGTTTTTGAATTTGATGATGTTTTCATAAATTTCCATTGTTGAGATCTTGATGATTTTTGTGTTTGATGATGAAAAATAAATATATGTTGTTAGATTGTTAAGTTTAATTAAGTGATTTTTAGTGAAAATGCCTATTAAGGATTAAATTGTGAATTTTGTAAATTAAGGGGTCAAAATGTAAAATAAATGAAAGAAATGGGCTCCTAGGGACCTTAGTGAAATTAGGCCAAGCATGAGTGTGGTGAAATTTTGAATATTTTGTGTTTTGTGAAATAGGGACTAAATTGTGAAAAATATGAAATGTCAGGAGCAAAAGTGTAATTATCCCATTATTGTGTTTTTGGATGAATTTGATTGAATATTTGATTAAATAAGTCAATTTTATATTAAATTAAATCAAGAAAAGAGGAAATCGGATTTGGATTTGGATTGGGGGAAATCTAAAGTTGTCGAATAGTCGCCCTGGTTCGTCCATCTTTGCCGAGGTAAGTTCATTAGGAAATAAATGTTGTTAAATTCGATTGTATATATATTTTATTTGTACCAAATTGAATTATTAGTTGTATATTTATGTGAATGTCGAATTGGTAAAAGTGTGGAAGAATTGTCTACAAGCTTGAATCGATTGAGTTATGACATTTGAAAGCCCCGTACAAACCTTAGGAATAGTTAGGATACATATGTCTTGACATAGGATTCCAATATGTGTTTTCGTGTTAGACCACGTCTGGGACGTTGGCATTGACTTGTGTTTATGAGTAAGACCATATTTGGGACATTGGCATCGTATTTGATTCATGTAAGACCCTGTCTGGGACAGTAGCATCGTTATGTGATTACATGTAAGACCACGTCTAGGACATTGACATTGTATGAGATTTCTGATTATTCGAGTATCCTTATTGATTCCGAATGGTTCAACAGGCATTATCGAGTTAAGATCGTATGTGAAAATGAACTAAAAGGTTTAGGTACGTGTTATGTTATGTAAATATGAAAGTAACGTATTATATGTTTGAGATGAATATATGAATTAGACATGGTAAAAGAGAAATTTATATGTGCTTATGAGTATATGTATATTCGGCCATTGATGTTATACTGTTATTTTATATGTGATAATGTTTGAGTTTGCAAGCATAATAAATGTACATTGGTTAAGGTTTGTTTGATTTGGCTAGTTGATTTAATGCGAATGTTTATTTGATCATTATTTGCTTATAATTTACTAAGCTATGAAAGCTTATTCTGTGTGTGTGTTTGTTCATTGTTTTATAGATTATCAAAGCTATGGGAAGCTCATGGATCATCGAAGATCATCACCACACTATCAAACTATATTTTGTTACATTTGAAAATGTATTTATTGAAGTATGGCATGTATAGGCTAGAGAGTTTGGATTATGGTTTGAAATGTGTAAATATAGCTATGTGATATGGCTTGATAATGGTATTGTTATAGGTCAATTTGGGCATGTTTTAGTATGATTTTGGTTGCCTTTGAGACATAAATTGATGCTTATTGATGTTTTTATGTATGACTTAATTTTGGGTAGCAAATTGGCCTTGCAAAATGGCCTATATTTGCCCACACGGGCGTGTGTCTCGACCGTGACTCAGAAGGTTGCAATTCGAAGCAAGTCAGGAAAACGTGGGAGGCCGAGGATGTTATGAAAGAACGTTACCCAAATCTATTCACCAATAAGATTTTCGAGGACGAAAATCTCTAAGGGGGAAAGTTATAACAGCCCGGTTTAGACCCTATTCGGAACAGTGGTTTTGGGACCACAAATCCGAGTCAGAAAAATATTTTAAAATTATTTTTGGCGTTTACAGTATTTGAATTTATATGTGTGAAAATTTCGTATGAAAATTTTATCGTTTGTGTGCTCGATTTAAGAAAAAGGATTTAATTGCATAAAATGAAAAAATTAGCATGCTAGATGTAAAAGTACCTTTTTGCTATGGTTTCCTATTTTTAAAGCCCTTAAAATGAGATTTGACCTTTGTTAAATGGGATGGACGGTTTTAGGCTTAAGTTATAATGTTTTCGTATTAAATTATAAAGGTTAGTATTGTAATTTAGTAAATTAATGTTAATATAATAAAACATAAAACAAATAAAACATGTTGTTTATATTTTGCATGACTGAAATTAGAAAAGAAAAGAGAAAGAAAAGAGTTTTAAAGGTTCGGCCCTTGTGTTCTTCAATATTAGGTATGTGTTTAGCTCAGTTTTTTATAATTTTTACGTTTCTGAGATCGTTGCTTTGAATACTAGCTAACCCATGCTTGAATTTTTGAATTTGATGATGTATTCATGAATTTCCATCGTCGAGATCTTGATGATTTTTGTGTTTGATGATGAAAAATAAATATATGTTGTTAGATTGTTAAGTTTAATTAAGTGATTTTTAGTAAAAATTCCTATTTAGGATTAAATTGTGAATTTTGTAAATTGAGGGGTCAAAATGTAAAATAAATGAAAGAAATGGGCTGCTAAGGACCTTAGTGAAATTTGGCCAAGCATGAGTGTGGCGAAATTTTGAATATTTTGTGTTTTGTGAAATAGGGACTAAATTGAGAAAAATGTGAAATGTTAGGGGCAAAAAGTGTAACTATCCCATTATTGTGTGTTTGGATGAATTTGATTGAATATTTTATTAAATAAGTCAATTTTATATTAAATTAGATCAAGAAAAGAGGAAATCAGATTTGGATCGGGGGAAATCTAAAGTTGTCGAATAGTCGTCCCGGTTCATCCGTCTTTGCCGAGGTAAGTTCATAAGTAAATAAGTGTTGTTAAAGTCGGTTGTATATATATTTTATTTGTACCAAATTGAATTATTACTTTTATATTTATGTGAATGCAGAATTGGTAAAAGTGTGGAAGAATTGTCTACGAGCTTGAATTGATCGAGTTACGACGTCCGAAAGCCCCGTCCGAACCTTAGGAATAGTTAGGATACATATGTCATGACATAGGATTCCGATATGTGTTTTTGTGTAAGACCACGTTTGGGGCGTTGGCATCGACTTGTGTTTACGAGTAGGACCATGTCTGGGACATTGGCATCGCATTTGATTCGTGTAAGACTGAAACACCCCAAACCCGGCTCACGAGCCTTGACCGAATCTGGTATGTTCCTGGAGTAAAACATTTTCAAATTCGTTTGTTGCTTTGGAAAACTTGGGTGGTTTTAAAGAAAGTTTGATTTAGGTTGGGTTTAATCGAAAACTTTGTTAATTTAGAAAACAGGGATTTATTAAAACTTTGTTTATATATTCTGGAACCACAAGTTAAAAAGAGTCGCCGAATTTAAAGGTTATCTTTTAATTTTGGGAAATCATGTATACTTAAGTGTCAAAACATTTAGGAATGTATTTTTTTTATAATATAAGTTACTTTAAACTGTAATTTGCTGAAAATCATATCGTACTAGAATAATTAAAATGCATGCGTAACAGTTCATACTATAGCCTTATTACATAGGAAACAAAACCAAAATACTTAAAAATATAATAAGTCCAAATTAAATAAATAAATAAATAAATAACTGAGCATGGCCACCACTAAGCTCCTGCCGACCCGGTCCATCACTGTGCGTCTCCTGAAAAAAAATGTCCCACGACGGGGTGAGTCAACAGACTCAATGTGTAACCACAACACTAAGTCCTAACAAATTCAGGCATATCAAATCATTCATATACATATAGCATTTAAATAATATGATGCAAACCCGAACCCAAACCTAGATAGCCATCCGCTACACATCACCCATACCAACCTGCACACCATGGGGACTACTAAGTCAACCCTCCATCCGCTACACATCATCGGCGAAGCGATCATTGCGATCGACGTGCTCATCGCCCTTATAAAATTCGTGGCATAGCCACCAGATAATATTTTGGGTCATGAGACACCACATTCAGATAATTATGACCAAAGTCACCATATTCAGATAACGTGGTATTAACCACCAGATCACTTCCCCTTTCATAATCACCCATATGCCCATGTCATTCAAATCACACAATTACAATGCCTTATGCATTATTTCACATTCTTATCGATATTCACATACATGACATATTCGAAGTATTCATACCTTATATTAACTTTAGGTTAAAGTTACGCACCTGACTACTTTGTACCATTGCTTGGTACCTTTGGCTATATAGACATACATATTAACTTTACCATAAATCTATTAAGATCTAGTGAGAGGTACACACCTGATATGCTTAACGAATTCCTTGGAATCCCGAAAATCCCGATCTAGCGTCCTAGATCCTTAGTTCCTTGTTTGTCGATTTGATTGCTAGTCAAATCCCGAGACCTTGTGATGCTCCCTTTTGCAATCAATCCACTACTATATCACTTACTTGTTAGTTTCTGGCTTTTGAACAGAGTAAGAAATAGATCTAAGCCACTAAATAGGCCTTGGCTGAATGTATATGTGTACTTACCTTGCGTTTCAAATCCCGAAGGTAATCTTTTGACTATGAAGATGTCGAAATCCTACATAGCGTATGTTAGATCCAGTCTAACATTTAAATAGATGGCCTTCGGCCTAATCTCACACCTTGCTTACCTCAAATCTGAGATCCCGTGGGTCTTCTTCTTGTAGTCGATAAGAGTGCACTAATCCGAAACCTCCTTTATTATTTCGGCCAAGAGACATCAAGAGATTAGTTCCTAGATTTTCGGCTAAAAGAGATTGAACACCAAAAATCAATTGCTCTTACCTTAGTACCACAGTCGACAGCACCCTTGCTTAAGACCACAGAGATTCGGCTTTTGTTTAATCATAATGGCGATGAGAAAGAGATGAAAAGAATATTGTGGAGGCTCAAGTATGAATCGGCTAGAGGGGAAAAGAAAGGGAGAATTGAGAAAATTGGGGAAGAGGATTTTCGGTTTTATCAAACAAAAGAGAAAAGAGAGGATTTGCTTAGAGAATTCGGCAGAGGCTCAAAGGAGAGAAAAAAAAAATGAAGAATGGCCTCTCTTTTCCTCTTTCAGCCAAAATTACTACCCTAAGAATCCCTTATTCGGCCAACACTATCAAATTCCTTGCTTTTCTCTTATCTCTTTATTTAAAATTAATAATAATAATCCATCATTTATCTTTTACCCTACTTAATTACCACCATTTATCTCTTAAAAATAAAACGATTAAAGCTCCTAAAATATAGCCTTAGTGCTAGCCCCTTCTTGCTGCTAATCTCTCTGTTGCAAAATAAAACTTTTATTTTGCTTCCCTGCACTCAGAACCTTGGCCCTGCACCCTGCTTATGGCGTCATTTCCAGAGGCCTTAAGTGGCGCCTCCAAGCCACTTTTCCAAGCCCGTTTGTGTGTTATATTTCCCTTACAATTTTGCTTAAGGCCACCCTGCTTAGCTTCCTCTTTTAAAACTTTAAAATCGAATAATTTCTAAGGCATTCACTACACTCTAGGGTTTACAAAATTCACAAAACACATTATAACACACAAAGGCATGCTATTTTATCTAATTTAGTATTAATGCATAAGCCATAATCCAGGATATTATAGTTCTACCCCCTTAAAATAATTTCGTCCTCGAAATTACACATTTGAAATAAGTGAGGGTATTCTTTGTCGCATTGCTTCTTAGGCTCCCACGAAGCTTCTTCCGATCCATGATTACGCCATAACACTTTGACTAGAGGAACTGATTTCCTTCGTAGTACTTTCACATCTCGCTCCAAGATCTGAATCGGCTCTTCTTCGTAGGACAAATCTGGCCTTAGCTCCACCTCTTCAACCAGAACTACATGAGATGGATCTGATCGATAACGATGTAACATAGACACATGAAATACGTCGTGCATCTGCTTCAATTCCGAAGGCAACTCTAACTGGTATGCCACTGGTCCAACTCGCTTCAATACCCGATAAGGTCCTATAAACCTTGGGCTTAACTTCCCTTACCGACCAAATCTCATCACCTTCTTCCAAGGCAAAACCTTAAGAAATACTTGATCTCCCACATCAAATTCAATTTCCTTTCGTTTGAGATCTGTATATGACTTCTGCCTATCCGATGCTTCCTTCAACCGTGCCCGAATTACCTCAACCTTTCCCTCAGACTCTGCCACAATCTCTGGACCCAAAACTCGACATTCCCTAAATTCTGTCCAACACGTAGGAGTTCAACACTTCCGGCCATACAACGCTTCATACGGTACCATCCGAATACTAGCCTGATAGTTGTTGTTGTAGGCAAACTCTGCTAAAGGCAGATATTCCTCCCAACTTCCTCTAAAGTCTATCACACAGCCCCTCAACATATCTTCTAACACTTGGATCACTCGTTCAGACTGCCCGTCAGACTATGGATGAAAAGTCGTAGTGAAATCCAATTTAGTGCCTAAAGCTTGATGTAGAGCTTTCCAAAACCGAGACGTAAACCTTGGATCCCTATCTGAAATGATTGACACCGGCACTCCATGTAACCTCACTATTTCCGCCACATACAACTTTGCCAACTTCTGCAAAGAGTAATCAACTCTTACCGGAATGAAATGCGCGGACTTTGTCAACCGATCCACTATTACCCATACCAAGTCCTTCCTAGTAGGCGTAAGAGGAAGCCCACTAACAAAGTCCATGGTAATTCTCTCCCACTTCCACTGTGGAATCCTGATTGGTTGAAGTAACCCCGACAGAACTTGATGTTCAGCCTTAACTTGCTGACACGTCATGCACTTGCCGACAAATTCTGTAACTTCCCGTTTTAGGCCAGGCCACCAAAACTATTCCCTTAGATCCTTGTACAGCTTAGTACCTCCAGGATGCATAGCATAAGGGCTACTATGCGATTCCTGAAGAATTCTCTGCCTAAGTTCCTCATTCTTTGGCATACAGACCTTACCTTTGAAACAAAATACTTCATCACTGGATATACTGTAATCCTTTAAACCACCATTCCGAACTTGCCGCATCATAGCACTTAGATCCTTATCAGCCAACTGCCCCTCTTTCACCTCATTCAGCCACGTTGGCTTGACTTGCAACTCTGCCAACAGGCTTCCATCGTCATACAAACTCAGATGTGCAAACATCACCCTCAAATCCGACACAACCTTCCGACTTAGGGCATCTGCCATTACATTCGCCTTGCCCGGATGATACTCTATCGAACAATCATAGTCCTTCAGTAACTCCACCCACCTTCGCTGTCTCAGGTTCAGCTCCTTCTGACCCAGCAGATACTTAAGGCTCTTATGGTCTGTGTAGATCATCGACTTTTCTCCATAGAGATAGTGCCTCCATACCTTGAGAGCAAAAACCACTGCCGCTAATTCCAAATCATGCGTCGGGTAGTTAACCTCGTGAGGCCTTAACTGTCGAGACGCATAAGCGACCACTTTCCCGTCCTGCATCAAAACACACCCTAATCCTGTGTGAGAAGCATCATAGTACACCACGAAGTCCATTCCTGCCTCAGGCTGAATCAAAACTGGAGCTTCAGTCAAGACTCTCTTAAGCTTCTCAAAGCTCACCTGTTGCTTCTCGGTCCATACGAAAGGTACTTCCTTCCTCCGCAACTTTGTCAAAGGTGCGGCGATCGATGAAAACCCTTCCATGAACCTTCTGTAGTAGCCTGCCAGTCCCAAGAAACTACGAATCTCCACCACAGACTTAGGTGGTTTCCAATCTAGCACTGCCTTGATCTTCCTAGGATCCGCCCTTATTCCTTCTGCAGACACTACATGCCCTAAAAATGAAACTTCCTTCAGCCAAAATTCACACTTGCTGAATTTGGCATAAAGCTTCTTCTCCCTTAATACTTACAACACTATTCGAAGATGCTCATCATGTTCTTCCTTCGACTTGGAATACACCAGGATGTCGTCGATGAACACAATGACGAACCTATCCAAATAGGGTTGAAAAACCTGGTTCATCATATTCATGAACGTGGCTGGGGCATTCGTCAATTCAAACGGCATTATAAGAACTCATAATGCCCGTATCTTGTCCGGAAAGCTATCTTATGGATATCCGCTTCCTTCATCTTCAACTGATGATATCTCAACCTTAAGTCGATTTTTGAGAATATCGCGGCCCCCTTAAGCTGATCGAACAAGTCGTCTATCCTTGGCAAAGGATACTTGTTCTTGATGGTCAGCTTATTCAACTGACAATAATCTATGTACATACACATAGTTCTGTCCTTCTTCTTCACGAACAAGACGGGTGCTCCCCATAGAGACACACTGGGTCGGATAAACCCACGATCTATCAACTCTTGGATCTGAGCCTTGAGCTCAACCAACTCCTTTGGTGCCATTTGATACGGGGCAATTGGCACAGGAGCTGTTCCCGGCAGCAAGTCAATTCCAAATTCCACTTCCCTGTCTGGGGGTATTCCAGGTAATTCCTCCGGAAAAACGTCCAAAAATTCCTTTACTGTCCTTACTCCATTGACTCCCCCTTCCTTAGCATCCAACGCACTAACGAAAGTCAAGAAAGCCTTGCACCCTTTCTGAACCATCTTCTCAACCTTAAATGCTGAAACTACATTAGACAAGTAGTTTCTTCTTTCTCCTATCATAATGACCACCTCATCCTTTGGGGTCCTTAACTCCATTCGCTTAGCTGCACAATCCAATACAGCCCGATATTCCACTAGCCAGTCCATGCCGAGTATAAGATCGAACTCTCCGAAGGGTAGTTCCATTAAGTCAGCAGAAAATACTACTCCTTGAATTCCTAGAGGTACACTCTGAAAGATCTTATTTACCACTACAGTTTGACCTAGTGGGCTTACTATAGTTATCTCCCTATCAGAAAGTTCAGAGGCTATGCCTAGAGTTTCAACTACTTTACATGCAACATAAGAATGGGTCGAGCCCACATCGATCAAAGCAACATAAGGCTTGCCAAAGATAAGGAACGTACCGGTTATAACGTCTGGCGCGTCTCCATCCTCCCTCCGGCGAACCGCATATACCAGACCAGGCTGTCTTTCCTCTGTATTACCATCACCTCTGCCAGGTGTTCCACGTCCTCTTCCAATACCATTGCCTCGGCCATTCGGACCACGACCTCGCTGAGGCTGCTGTCGATCTCTACCAGCCTGATTAACATTCTCGAATCACTGGTCGATTCCCATCCTGGTTTTTCGTAGGGATGATCCTTAATCATGTGATCCTTAGATTCACACTTAAAACATCCTCCCGTTTTCTTCCAACACTCTCCTAGATGCATCTTCCCACATTGATTACATGTACGATGCTGCCCTCCTGAACCAGCTTGCTGACCTCACGGCCTATCAGCTCTAGGCCTCTTTTGTTCATTTCCTGACGATCCAGACGATCCAAATCCTCTTTTCTGCCTATTCCGATTAGTGTTCTGCCTTACAGAGTCCTTAATTCCCTCGGCTACCTTAGCCTTCTCTACCAACACTGCAAGCTCCCTCTCTTGCTGTGGAGCTATCAATAACCTTAGATCATCCCTCAGTCCATCCTCAAACCGGACACATCGCTTATGTTCAGTAGCCACTATCCCTCTAGCATAACGGCTCAGCCTTAAGAATTCAGCCTCATATGCTGCTACGGACTTATTTCCTTGAATCAGCCCCAGAAATGCCTTCCTCTGCGCATCAATGTAGTGAGTACCAACATAATTCTTCTAATATGCCGCTTTAACATATTCCCAAGTAAGTTCCTCAGCCGTAGCATTATCCCGAACCGTGAGCCACCATTGATAGGACTCATCGCGGAGAAGTGACACCAACCCTTTCAACTTTTCCTCAGTGGTCAGATCGAGCTCATCCATGATCCGCTCAGTCGCTTTCAACCAATACTCAGCCGTACTGGGTGCCACACCAGATACACTACGGAACACCTCAGCTCCATTGGCCCGGAGTTGCTCGGGTACAGATTTTCGAGCTCCCATATTTCCTCCAGCTCCCGCCATTATTTCAAGAACTCGCAAAGACGACTTTCGATACAAACATCATCTCCCCGTCCGATCTTATTGCTCAAAGACCAACAACTGGTGGTGGGGGTGGTGGTACCTCATTTTCAGATCCTTGACCCGATCTAACGGGTTCTGACACGGTTATTCTACCTCGACCGCATCCTCGTACGTTACGACCAAGTCCCATAGAGCTCATGTCTACATTCATGTTTTAATGATTGAGAAATTTTATGCATTAGTCCTTGTTCCACTGATTGTTCCCGAAGAAATTTTATGAAAGGAGTTTAATAGCAGTTCTTTCGATCAGTCAAAGTTTTCGTTCAAGTTTTCTATCCTAATTCAGAGGAGCACATTCATTCCAACATTCATTCAGTAGTACCTAGCACACACATTCACTGTTCGAACTTCCTTGTCTATTCCTATCCCAGAGGTATTTTCGTCATTTGTCCTACAGGGGTATTTTGGTAATAAACTGGGGTCAATTTATAAATTTTAGTAAATCAAGGCACTTTGAAATTTTCAACCCTCAAGGGTACTTTTGTAAATTTTCTCAAATTAGGGGTATAGCAGAAACTTTAGAAAGCGGGGGTCATTTTGGTAATTTTATAAATTAGGGGGTAATTTCGTAAATTTTCCAAATCAAGGTGTCTTGGTATTTCGCAAAGACAAGATTTTTGGACATTTTTGCAAAATTAGAAAAATTTATTAAAATCAGGGGTAATATGGTAATTTTGAAATCTAAGGGTATTTTAGTAATTTTTTCCATTAAGTCAGCAGAAACTACTACTCCTTGAATTCCTAGAGTACACTCTGAAAGATCTTATTTACCACTACAGTTTGACCTAGTGGGCTTACTATAGTTATCTCCCTATCAGAAAGTTCAGAGGCTATGCCTAGAGTTTCAACTACTCTACATGCAACATAAGAATGGGTCGAGCCCACATCGATCAAAGCAACATAAGGCTTGCCAAAGATAAGGAACGTACCGGTTATAACGTCCGGTGTGTCTCCATCCTCCCTCCGGCGAACCGCATATACGCATCAGCCGTCTTTCCTCTCAGATACCATCACCTCTGCCAGGTGTTCCACGTCCTCTTCCAGCACCATTGCCTCGGCCATTCGGACCACGACCTCGCTGAGGCTGCTGTTGATCTCTACCAGCCTGATTAACATTCTGAACTGCTGGTCGATTCCCATCTGGTTTCGTAGGACAGTCCTTAATCATGTGATCCTTAGATTCACACTTAAAACATCCTCCCGTTTTCTTCCAACACTCTCCTAGATGCATCTTCCCACATTGATTACATGTACGATGCTACCCTCCTGAACCAGCTTGTTGACCTCACGGCCTATCAGCTCTAGGCCTCTTTTGTTCATTTCCTGACGATCCAGATGATCCAAATCCTCTTTTCTGCCTATTCCGATTAGTGTTCTGCCTTACAGAGTCCTTAATTCCCTCGGCTACCTTAGCCTTCTCTACCAACACTGTAAACTCCCTCTCTTGCTGTGGAGCTATCAATAACCTTAGATCATCCCTCAGTCCGTCCTCAAACTAGACACATCGCTCATGTTCAGTAGCCACTATCCCTCTAGCATAATGGCTCAGCCTTAAGAATTCAGCCTCATATGCTGCTACAGACTTATTTCCTTGAATCAGCCCCAGAAATGCCTTCCTCTGTGCATCAATATAGTGAGTACCAACATACTTCTTCTGATATGCCGCTTTAATATATTCCCAAGTAAGTTCCTCAGCCGTAGCATTACCCCAAACCGTGAGCCACCATTGATAGGACTCATCGCGGAGAAGTGACACCAACCCTTTCAACTTTTCCTCAGCGGTCAGATCGAGCTCATCCATGATCCACTCAGTCGCTTCCAACCAATACTCAGCCGTACTGGGTGCCACACCAGATACACCACGGAACACCTCAGCTCCATTGGCCTGGAGTTGCTCGGGTACAGATTTTCGAGCTCCTATATTTCCTCTAGCTCCCGCCATCATTTCAAGAACTCGCAGCACAGCTTGCGATACAGCATCATCTCCCGTCTGATCTTGATGTTCAGCACCAACAGCTGGTGGTGGGGGTGGTGGTACCTCATTTTCAGATCCTTGACCCGATCTAACGGGTTCTGACACGGTTATTCTACCTCGACCGCATCCTCGTACGTTACGACCAAGTCCCATAGAGCTCATGTCTACATTCATGTTTTAATGATTGAGAAATTTTATGCATTAGTCCTTGTTCCACTGATTGTTCCCGAAGAAATTTTATGAAAGGAGTTTAATAGCAGTTCTTTCGATCAGTCAAAGTTTTCGTTCATGTTTTCTATCCTAATTCAGAGGAGCACATTCATTCCAACATTCATTCAGTAGTACCTAGCACACACATTCACTGTTCGAACTTCCTTGTCTATTCCTATCCCAGAGGTATTTTCGTCATTTGTCCTACAGGGGTATTTTGGTAATAAACTGGGGTCAATTTATAAATCTTAGTAAATCAAGGCACTTTGAAATTTTCAACCCTCAAGGGTTCTTTTGTAAATTTTCTCAAATTAGGGGTATAGCAGAAACTTTAGAAAGCGGGGGTTATTTTGGTAATTTTGTAAATTAGGGGGTAATTTCGTAAATTTTCCAAATCAAGGTGTCTTGGTATTTCGCAAAGATAAGATTTTTGGACATTTTTGCAAAATCAGAAAATTTTATTAAAATCAGGGGTAGTATGGTAATTTTGAAATCTAAGGGTATTTTAGTAATTTTTTCCACTAGGGGTATTCAGATAATTTTGTAAATCAGGAATATTTTGGAAAATTTTCAAGCTATGTTTTGCTACAATTTAAAGGGTTAATTTGGTGATTTTAAAACCGAAGTTTTTATGAAAATACAGCTAATCCCTTTCGGGTTTTAGTTATTGGGTTTAGCCCCCGATTAAGTCCTCTTGGTTAGGGGTGAACCAGAAGCTACGCACTGCAGGATTCCAGCAAGAGGAGGTGAGTCACTAGGATCGCTAAGTACTGTGCTCTTAGGATCCAATCCTAGACATGCGCATAAAGGTTGCCACACCCTAACTCGGCGACTTAGCCACAGGTTTGTTTACTTAGGCACTTAAGTCTTATGTAATTGTTGAGGTAAACTAGTCCTAGGGTTCAATGGCTCTTATTATACTATTCTACGTCCCCTTTATTCCCCTATACAGTTCATACCAAAATTCACACAATAGATAGGGGTACTTACCTGGTGGACTGCGGGTCGAAGACTTGGGTGCCATGCCAGAAAACCTGTTTAATTTCACAAAAATCCATTTAGGCATAAATTTTAAAACATGTGAGCTTTAAACCCAAGGCTGAGAGTTTAAAACTGGGCTCTGATACCAAGCTGAAACACCCAAACCCGGCCCACGAGCCTTGACCGAATCTGGTATGTTCTCGGAGTAAAACATTTTCAAATTCGTTTGTTGCTTTGGAAAACTTGGGTGGTTTTAAAGAAAGTTTGATTTAGGTTGGGTTTAATCGAAAACTTTGTTAATTTAGAAATCAGGGATTTATTAAAACTTTGTTTATATATTCTGGAACCACAAGTTAAAAAGAGTCGCCGAATTTAAAGGTTATCTTTTAATTTTGGGAAATCATGTATACTTAAGTGTCAAAACATTTAGGAATGTATTTTTTTTTATAAGATAAGTTACTTTAAACTGTAATTTGCCAAAAATCATATCGTACTAGAATAATTAAAATGCATGCGTAACAGTTCATACTATAGCCTTATTACATAGGAAACAAAACCAAAATACTTAAAAATATAATAAGTCCAAAATAAATAAATAAATAAATAAATAACCCGAACTGAGCATGGCCACCATTAAGCTCCTGCCGACCCGGTCCATCACTGTGCGTCACCTGAAAAAAAAAATGTCCCACGACGGGATGAGTCAACAGACTCAATGTGTAACCACAACACTAAGTCCTAACAAATTCAGGCGTATCAAATCATACATGTACATATAGCATTTAAATAATATGATGCAAACCCGAACCTAAACCTAGATAGCCATCCGCTACACATCACCCGTACCAACCTGCACACCATGGGGACTACTAAGTCAACCCTCCATCCGCTACACATCATCGAAGGCAGTCACTACAGTCGACGTGCTCATCGCCCTTATAAAATTCGTGGCATAGCCACCAGATAATATTTTGTGTCATGAGACACCACATTCAGATAATTGTGACCAAAGTCACCACATTCAGATAACGTGGTATTAACCACCAGATCACTTCCCCTTTCATAATCACCCATAGGCCCATGTCATACAAATCACACAATTACAATGCCTTATGCATTATTTCACATTCTTATCGATATTCACATACATGACATATTCGAAGTATTCATACCTTATATTAACTTAAGGTTAAAGTTACGCACCTGAGTACTTTGTACGATTGCTTGGTACCTTTGGCTATATAGACATACATATTAACTTTACCATAAATCTATTAAGATCTAGTGAGGGTACACACCTGATATGCTTAACGAATTCCTTGGAATCTCGAAAATCCCGATCTAGCGTCCTAGATCCTTAGTTCCTTGTTTGTCGATTTGATTGCTAGTCAAATCCCGAGACCTTGTGATGCTCCCTTTTGCAATCGATCCACTACTATATCACTTACTTGTTAGTTTCCGGCTTTTGAACAGAGTAAGAAATAGATCTAAGCCACTAAATAGGCCTTGGCCGAATGTATATGTGTACTTACCTTGCGTTTCAAATCCCGAAGGTAATCTTTTAACTATGAAGATGTCGAAATCCTACATAGCATATGTTAGATCCAGTCTAACATTTAAATAGATGGCCTTCGGCCTAATCTCACACCTTGCTTACCTCAAATTTGAGATCCCGTGGGTCTTCTTCTTGTAGTCGACAGTAGCAGGCAAATCCCGAAACCTCTTTTATTATTTCGGCCAAGAGACATCAAGAGATTAGTTCCTAGATTTTCGGCTAAAAGAGATTGAACACCAAAAATCAATTGCTCTTACCTTAGTACCACAGTCGACAGCACCCTTGCTTAAGACCACAGAGATTCGGCTTTTGCTTAACCGTAATGGCGATGAGAAAGAGATGAAAAGAATATTGTGGAGGCTCAAGTATGAATCGGCTAGAGGGGAAAAGAAAGGAAGAATTGAGAAAATTAGGGAAGATGATTTTTGGTTTTATCAAACAAAAGAGAAAAGAGAGGATTTGCTTAGAGAATTCGGCAGAGGCTCAAAGGAGAGAAAAAAAAAATGAAGAATGGCCTCTTTTTTCCTCTTTTCAGCCAAAATTACTACCCCAAGAATCCCTTATTCGGCCAACACTATCAAATTCCTTGCTTTTCTCTTATCTCTTTATTTAAAGTTAATAATAATCCATCATTTATCTTTTACCCTACTTAATTACCACCATTTATCTCTTAAAAATAAAAGGATTAAAGCTCCTAAAATATAGCCTTAGTGCCGTCCCTTGCTACTAATCTCTGCTGCAAAATAAAACTTTTATTTTGCTTCCCCTGCAGCTCGAACCTTGGCCCTGCACCCTGTTTATGGCGTCATTTCTAGAGGCCTTAAGTGGCGCCTCCAAGCCACTTTTCCAAGCCCGTTTGTGTGTCATATTTCCCTTACAATTTTGCTTAAGGCCACCCTGCTTAGCTTCCTCTTTTAAAACTTTAAAATCGAATAATTTCTAAGGCATTCATTACACTCTAGGGTTTACAAAATTCACAAAACACATTATAACACACAAAGGCTTGCTATTTCATCTAATTTAGTATTAATGCATAAGCCATAATCCAGGATATTACAAAGACCCTGTCTGGGACAGTAGCATCGATATGTGATTACATGTAAGGCCACGTCTGGGATGTTGGCATTGTATGAGATTTTCAATTATCCGAGTATCCTTATTGATTCCGAATGGTTCAACGGGCATTATCGAGTTAAGATCGTATGTAAAAACGAACTAAAAGGTTCAAGTACGTGTTATATTATATAAATATGAAAGTAAGGTAATTATATGTTTGAGATGAATATATGAATTAGACATGGTAAAAGAGAAATTTATATGTGCTTATGAGTATATGTATATTCGGCCATTGATGTTATAATGCTATTGTATATGTGATAATGTTTGAGTTTGAAAGCATAATAAATGTACATTGGTTAAGGTTTGTTTGATTTGGCTAGTTGATTTAATGCGAATGTTTATTTGATCATTATTTGCTTATAATTTACTAAGCTATGAAAGCTTATTCTGTGTGTGTGTTTGTTCATTGTTTTATAGATTATCAAAGCTACGAGAAGCTCGGGGATCGTCGAGGATCATCACCACACTATCAAACTATAATTTGGTACCTTTGAAAATGCATATATTGAAGTATGGCTTGTATAGGCTAGAGAGTTTGGATTATGTTTTGAAATGTGTAAATATAGTTATGTGATATGGTTTGATAATTATGTTTTAGTTTGGACACATGGGCTTGTCTTGTGGGTGTGTGGACAAGTCAGTATGTATGCCTTGTTTCACCATGGCCTAGACATATGGGTGTGTCTAATGCCGTGTGAGGCACACGGGCTTGTGACCTCTATAACTTTGCAAAAAAAAAATGTTTAAATTTCAAAAAAAATTGTATGTGCTCGGTTTAGTCCCGATGTAATAGCCCGGTTTAGACCCTAGTCGGAACAGTGGTTTTCAGACCACAAATTCGATGTCGAGAAAATATTTTAATAATATTTTTCGTATTTATAGTGTGTGAATAAGCATGTGTGAAAATTCTGTGTAAAAATTTTATCGATTGTGTGCTTAATTTGTAAAAAGAACTTAATCGCATAAAATGCAAAAGCTGTGTGCCGAATGTTAAAGTGTTTATTTGTCATGGCTTTCTAAGTGAGAAGTCCTTATGTTTTTATTAAACCATTAAATGAATGGATGGACACAAATGGGCTTTAGTTGGTGGAAATTTAAATGAATTATTAAAGGCAAAATGGTAAAACATGAAATAAGGTATATTAAATAAAACAAGTATGAAAAATAAGGCCATTATCATTTTTTCTTAGCCGAATTTGAAGGAGAAAAAGAAAGAACTAAACATCCGGCCATTGTTATTCTTGATTGAGGTATGTTTTAAACTCGATTTTTTTTATAATTTCTACGTTTTGTGATCGTTGCTTTGTGCTTTAGCTAGCCCATGCTTTAATTTTAGAATTTGATGGCGATTTTGAGATATGCCATTGATGAATAGTTGAGCTTTGTGATAATTGATAATGAAATATGTGAAAGATTAACATATTTTGTCTTTGAGTTTTTGGTGAAAATTGAGTAATTTGGGCTAAATTGTGGAAATAAGAAATTGGAGGACTATAATGTGAAATAAATGAAATGTGTGGGCTTGTATGGATATAAGGATAATTCGGCTAGGCATGGGTGAAATGAAATTATGTATATTTGATGATTTTATGAAATAGGGACTAAAGTGTCAAAATGTGAAAATGTGAGAGCTATTTTGTAAAATGCCCTAAATATGCGTTTTTGGACTAAATTGAATAAATTGGTGATTGAATGAGCTAAATTTGAATATGTATAGACCAAGAAAGGAGAGATTCGGATCGAGATCGAGGCAAAGACAAAGTGCTCGATTGATCGACCAATCTCGGTATATCTACGTCTGACGTAAGTTCGAATATAATACATGTTATTAAATTTATGTTTAAGTGTTATGAAATGAATAATTATGTGATTATTGGTTTAGAAATGCTATGTGTGGATGTAACATCCTAAAAATTTGAGTATCGATATGTTGCATGTTTGTGGTGCTTAGCTTGTGAATGATTCAATTTGTGTGTTTAATATAGTCTTGAGAAGGCTCAGGATTTATTCGTAATTAGAATAAATTTTAGTAATGAGTATTTTATTGAAGTGGAACAAGTGACCTTGATATTTAAGGAAATTAAGTGTCAAAAACTAGCATACGATGAGCTAGTAGTAAAGTGGAGTTGGCATCATATGTGTTGCTTGAGGGGAGAGGTTCGAATTCCATGGATTGCATTTTGGTGACTTTAATTTTTGCACCTTTATGGCATGTGTCGGTCAAGCCTTATTTATGGTAAGGTTGGACCATTTCTTTTATGGTAAGGTGGCTAATGGTTAAGGTAAGCTTGAACTTGAGGAAAGAAATCCTAAGCTTATGGAAGGTGGGGGAACACAAGGCATATTTTAAGGGTGTTGTTTTGGAAACTTTTGGGTGGTTAAAACTTTGACTTTTGGCCAATGTACATGGACAGTTTTATGGTTAGGGGGGAATGGCCAATTGTTGTTAGTAGTTTGGCTAGGATTAGGAGTTAGTTTTGGTTAATTCTTAGCATTTTGTGTAAAATTTTCTTTGCTCTCCAAACTCTTTCTCCTAGCCGAATTTGAGCAATAGGTAAGCTTTGTTTCTTTTGGCCATTTCATTTCATTTTTACCATTTGGTCATATTTTTGCCTATCATCTCAAGACACTCTTTCCCTTGTGTCGAAATACCAAAGCATAAAGGCCATTTTTCTTTTCTTCTCCTCTTCACCATTGCCGAATGCTTCCTTGTCCCAAATCTCACTCTTTGCTCCTTTCTCGCATTTGAAAAACCCAAAACACATTGTCTCCCATCTCTTTTTCCCCATGGCCAAATGGTACTAACACCATTCTCTCCAATTTTCCTTCAAAGTCGAATCTTCTCTTCACTTATATTGTTTTTGTTGATTATTCTTTCAACCTTTGTTTTAATCAATTGGTAAGAACCTTTTTCGAATCTTTATTCTCTTCTTTTCTTTAGCCGAAAATATATTAGTTTGGGAGGGTCTTTTGACCTAAAATAGCATCCTCTATTCTTTTCTATTAGACGATCTTTTCGTCTTAATAGTGTTATAGAGAAGGCCGAACTCGGAGTATTCGTAATCATCGTGACTCGCTAGAAATCAAATCGAAGTGTAAAGGTAAGGATTTCTATCAAGGACTTCCATATTATTTCGTTATCTCGTCAAAGCTGGGTTATTAATCGATTTTATCCCAAGGACGTTAACACTCGATTTTCATTCCGTAAACGCAAAGATGTTTTTATGGTAAGCCGATTTCGCTTTAAAACCAATAATCTTAAATTCCAATATAGTAGTTGGACTAATAATCTTTTGTCAATGGAGGAAAAAAAGATAGGGTCGAAAAGGGTGGTGAATAGTGTTAGGAAGAGGGGTGGTTTTGCTATTCCCTTTAGATTCAAGCGAAGGGATGTTTCGGCAATCCGAGATTTTCCACTGGGTTGTGGACCCTCTTCTGGTGAAAATCAATTATTTGAAGTCATTCATACTCCTGAGCCATTGATTGTTCGTGGTTCTTTAACGAGTTATGAACCATCAATCGGAGAGAAATCACAAATAGTTGTTGTTCGTGTCCGAGGGTAAAAGATCTAGATCGTTTATCTTAACATAGATTTATATTAAGTATTAGTGTTCTAATCAAGCGTGTCATGTATTTAGGTATCGACGAGCGGAAAAGTATAGTTCTCACCATAATCAGGTGTGTAATTTCACACTTATCTCATGGGTTAGATATTATACCGTAAACAATAGAATAAAAAGCGTAAAGTTGGTAAAATTTGAAAATACGGTATATTAACATTTTTTTTGTGTAAATACATGAAATCGGTATTAAAGTTGTGGAAATTTTGGAATTTTCCCTTAATGGGCTATTTGGTTAAAAAGTGATATTTTAGGGCCTCATGTGATTAATGGGCCAAATTTGCTAGATCGATTAATGGGCCAATTTGCTAGATCGATTAATGGGCCAAATTGCTAATCTGCTTAAAGGGCCAAAATGCTAGATTGCTAAATAGGCCAACTTGTGTTGTGGACCTTATGTTGAAATTATTTTATGTATTTTGTTATGCTTTGTATATGCATACATGATTGCATGGGTTGGCATAAAAATTGAAGAGAAGTTCTAGTGGCTCTGCCACAATCTAGTTCGGGTGGCTCTGCCACAAACATTTTAAATGGCTTTATGCCTGCGATTGGTGTGTTGGCGGGGTGGGTTGACTTGATCCCCACAGGTGTGCTGGTTGGTACGGGTGGTGTGTAGCTGATGGAAATTTAGGCTTGGTTGGGAATTACATATCACATGCATATTATATTTGATATATATATTGTACATTTGTAAAATGGGCTCAAGCCCAATTATATGCTTAAATAGTTCTGGCCCAGTGGACACGGTAAGTGGGTTACACACTGTGTTCTAAGTAACTCACCCCGTCTTTCTTACCCTTCTCAGGTAATGATAATTGATGGAGGCTTGGGCCGGGGATGACTTCGTGTGGAGGCCATACTACGAATGATGAGTCATATAAACTTTGAACTTCTTTTAAGTCTTTTTATTTAAGTACTATTTCAATTGCGATGTAATAAGGCATCTGGTATTATTTTTATGGATTTTTATTCGTGATTGGGTTTTTAATATGTTTTATATATTAAAAGGGGACTATTTTAAATTTATAATGTTTTCCTTAATTTTTCGTATAAAAAGGGGTTTTTCTTAAATATTTCAAACTTGTAAAAATGTCTGTAAAAACTTTATTATAAATTTTGTTTCCAAATCTCTTGTGAGTTTATTTTTAAACTTCTTTAAAAGTTTAACCAATTATTTCTCTAAAATCAATTTATAAACTCTTATGCCCTAAAAACATAGATTTCAAATTAACTACGGTTTTTAATGAACTTCACCTCCAAAATAGTTTTGAAGATCTGTTTTCTTTAAATCATTGATAACTAGATGTATGTTCGATTGGTGTGGCATGCCAAGTCTGGTCTTAACGCATAGGCCAAGTTTGGGGTGTTTCATTTTATGGTATTAGAGCCAGTTTCAAAACTCGGCTGTGGCTTGGGTTCAACAACAATTTTAGTTTAAAACTGTTTAAATTTCTAGACTTTATGTTTTAAAAGTAGTATGGCACCACGAGCATCCGGCACCAAGTCAAGTAACTACTTGTATATTGAATGTTTATTATTGTGACATGATCATAGGAACACACTAGAACTTCTAGTTTTAGATGTTGAAAATGGTAGAGATCGAGACTGTAGGATGGGATTGAGAAAACAACTCTATCTCTTGTAACTCATAAAATATCGTTAATAAACACTGAAATAATATTTTGATTCATAAAACTTGTAATCAGATTAAACCGAATTAGTCATTATGAGCACTAGAGGACGTGGACGTGGACGTGGTTGACGCGGCCATGGTAGAGGACGAGGTGCTAGGGGTGCAACTGAAGCGCCGGGTTATATGCCAGAAATGGATGCACCTGCTTCACCTAGGAGTGAGACTGGATCACATGACCATACGAGAGAGAACAATGCTTAGACACAAGCAATGTTGAGAGTCATAGAAAGGGTTGCTGGGACTAGAACTGGTCCAGCAGTTCGTGGATCAATTTCGGAACGACTTAAATCAAGTGGTGCCGAGGTTTTTAGAGGTGTCTCTGGTGTAGCTCCGAATGTTGCGGAATATTGGCCCGAGGCTGTAGAGTGGATTATGGATGATCTGGAGCGCACAGTCGAGCAAAAACTGAGAAGAGCGGTGTCCTTGCTAAGGGACGAGGCGTATCAATGGTGGTTTACGGTTCGAAAAGGCACTGAGGCTGCACTTGTCACTTGGGATTTCTTCAAAGCTATTTTCCAAGGAAAGTATGTGGGGACAAGTTATGTGGATGCCCAGAGGAAGGAATTCCTGAATCTGGTTCAAGGAAATAAGACGGTGGCAGCTTACGAGGCAGAATTTCTTTCCTTGAGTCGTTATGCTCGCACAATAGTGCCGACTGATCATGAACGCTGTGCATGCTTTGAAGATGGGCTGAATGATGAGTTGCGGGTACTGATAGCCCTACAACAAGTACGGATTTTTGCCTCGCTTGTAGAGAAAGCCAAGATAGCTGAAGAGGCTAACAACTCAGAACGCTAGAACCGGGAAAGAGTCAGAGGCAAGAAGGATTTTAAGTACTCGGGTTCTTCTAAAAGGTTCTAGAAGAGGCCTCAAAATGATGAGCCAGCTCAAGCTAGAGCACCTATGATTACCAATCAGAGTCGAGACTGTGCTGACTGTGGGAAGCAGTACCCCGGGGAATGCTGGAAGAAAACTGGTGCCTGTTATAAATGTGGTTCCAAGGATCATTAGTATAAGAATTACCCTTGACGGACTGATCCGACTCAGAAAGCTCGTAACCCTAATGTTCAGCCAGTTAGAGGTAACGCGGAGGCAAGACAGCCGGGGTTGGTCTATGCGGTTAGGCGTCGTGAAGATGGCGATGCACCTGATGTGATAACTGGTACGTTCTTCATCTATGATGTACCTGTTACTGCTTTGATAAATATCGAGTCTACCCACTCGTATGTTGCTAGTGCCATATCTGGAAACCTGAATATTAGATCTGAGATTACCGATAGAGAGATGACGGTAATTAGTCCCTAAGGACAGTCTGTAATTGTGAATAAATTATTTAGAGACGTGCCCTTGGAAATTCAAAGAGAAATATTTTTGGCGGACTTGATGGAATTGCCTTTCGGCGAGTTTGATCTTATTTTGGGCATGGATTGGTTGGTGAAGCATCGGGCACAATTGGATTGTGCTGAAAAGCGGATGTCAATCAGGACTGTGGATGATAAGGAGGTAGTAATGGTAGGCGAGCGAAGGAACTTTTTGGCAAATGTGGTAACTGCATTAAAGGCAGAGAAGTTGGTGCGGAAGGGGTATGGAGCGTTCCTAGCCTTCATTAGTGCTTTGGATGCCAAGAAATTATCGGTGGAAGGTGTGAGAACGGTGAAAGAATTTCCAGATGTTTTTCCTGAAGAACTTCTGAGTCTACCTCCAGATCGGGAAGTAGAATTTGGTATTGAGCTTTTACCCAAAACAACTCCAGTGTCTACTGCTCTTTATAGAATGGCGCCGAAGTAGTTAACGGAGCTTAAAGCTGAAATTCAAGAATTGTTGGATCGGGGATTTATTCGACCGAGTGTGTCTCCGTGCGGAGCACCGGTTTTGTTCGTCAAGAAGAAGGATGGGTCGATGCGCATGTGCATTGATTATAGGCAGTTGAATAAATTGACGATCAAGAATAGGTATCTATTGCCGAGAATTGATGACCTGTTTGATCAATTGAGAGGAGCTTCAGTTTTCTCCAAGATTGATTTGAGATCGGGTTATCATCAACTCAAGGTTAAGGAGGCAAATATTTATAAGACGGCATTTCAAACTCATTATGGACATTATGAGTTTTTGGTGATGCCGTTTGGTTTGACCAATGCACCAGCTGCATTTATGGACATGATGAACCGAGATTTTCAACCCTATCTAGACCGGTTCGTAGTGGTGTTCATAGATGATATCTTGGTATATTCAAGGAATGAAGAAGAGCATGACTCACATTTGCACATTGTGTTGTAAATTTTGCGAGATAAGCAACTTTATGCCAAATTCAATAAATGCGAATTTTGGTTGAAGGAAGTGACTTTCTTGCGTCATGTGGTGTCAACCAAAGAAATAAGAGTTGATCCTCGGAAGGTAGAGGCTGTGCTGGATTGGAAACCACCAAAGTCAGTGGCTGAGATCCGAAGTTTCTTGGGTTTGGTTGGTTACTATAGACGCTTTGTTGAGGGGTTTTCGTTAATTGCTGTACCTCTAACCAAGCTGCTGCGAAAGGGAGTACCGTATGTGTGGACCGATAAGCAACAAGAAAGTTTCGATAAACTGAAGAAGATTTTGACGGAAGCACCAGTACTGATTTAACCTGAGGCTGGAAAAGAGTTTATCATTTACTGTGATGTGTCACACACGGGTTTAGATGTGTGCTGATGCAAGGAGGAAAAGTGGTGACTTATGCTTCTCGACAGTTGAGGCCGTACGAAGTCAACTACCCTACTCTTGACTTGGAGTTGACTGCGGTGGTGTTTGCCTTAAAGATTTGGAGGCACTATCTCTATGGTGAGAAGTTGATCATTTATACGGACCATAAGAGTCTTAAGTACCTCCTTACCCAAAAGGAGTTGAACCTGAGACAACGGAGATGGGTGGAGTTGTTAAAGGATTATGACTTCTCAATCGAGTACCATCCTGGAAAGGCTAACGTGGTGGCAGATGCGTTGAGTCGTAAGGTGGTATCAGAGTTAAGAGCAATGTTTGCTCATCTTAGTTTGTATGAGGATGGCAGTCTGTTAGCGGAACTTCAGGTGAAGCCATTGTGGTTAGAGCAGATCAAGGAAAAGCAGTTATCAGATGAAAAGTTGGGTCCTTTAATGCAACAAGTTGAAAGTGGTATAATAGGAGACTTTGGATTGAACAAGGATGGCGTGCTGTGTTTTCGTGGAAGAGTTTGTATGCCCATGGATTCAGATTTGAGACAAATGATTCTACGAGAGGCGCATAGTAGCCTTTATGCTATGCACCCCGGAGGAAATAAGATGTATCGGGATTTCCGTGAGCAGTTTTGGTGGCCAAGGTTAAAGCGAGAGGTTACTGATTTTGTGGGAAAGTGTTTGACTTGTCAACAAGTGAAGGCGGAACATTAATTACCATCGGGTTTATTGCAACCGGTAAAGATTCCTCTATGGAAATGGGAGCGGATAACGATGGATTTTGTTAGTGGGTTACCTTTAACACCTATTAAGAAAGACTCCGTTTGGGTAGTAGTTGATCGATTAACGAAGACTACTCATTTTCTACCTGTTCGTACGGATTACTCACTGCAGAAGTTGGCTAAACTATATGTATCTTAGATCGTGAGGTTGCATTGGGTACCAGTGTTTATCATATCGGACAGGGATCCCAGGTTTACATCATGATTTTGGAAAGCTTTACATGAGGCTTTGGGAACAAAGTTAAACTTCAGTACGGCTTTTCATCCTCAGTCAGATGGTCAGTCTGAAAGAGTAATTCAGATTTTGGAAGACATATTAAGAGGTTGCGTGATTGACTTCAAAGGTAGTTGGGAGGATTTTCTACCGTTGGCAGAGTTCTCATATAATAACAGTTACCAATCCAGTATCCAAATGGCGCCCTATGAAGCGTTATACGGTTGTAGGTGTCGTACCCCTACTTGTTGGACTGAATTGTGGGAACGACAGTTATTGGGTCCTGAGTTGATATCTGAGACGGAAGAAAAGGTAAAAGTGATTCGAGCATCGTTAAAGGAAGCTTCGAATAGACAAAAGTCGTATCCGGATCTGAAGTGTAAGGATATTGAGTTTGCGGTAGGAGATCAGGTTTTTCTGAAAGTCTCACCTTGGAAGAAGATTTTCAGATTTGGAAGGAAGGGCAAGTTGAGCCCTAGGTTCATTGGACCGTACCGTGTGTTGAAGTGTGTAGGACCAGTGGCCTATCAGCTTGAATTACCTCCGGAGTTGAGTTAGATTCATAGTGTTTTAAATGTTTCTATGCTGAAGCATTATAGATCGGATCCATCTCACATAGTACCGGTAGAAGAAGTGGAGTTAAGGCCAGACTTGTCTTTCAAGGAAGAACCAGTTAAAATCTTAGACCGTGATGTTAAGGCGCTTAGAAAGAAGACTGTGCCGTTGGTTAAGGTTTTTTGGCGTAATCACAGAGCGGAGGAAGCTACGTGGGAGCCTAAGGACGCAATTCGACAACAATATCCTCACCTCATTTAACCAGGTAAATTTCGAGGACGAAATTTTCTTTAAGGGGGTAGAATTGTAACATCCTAAAAATATGAGTATCGATATGTTGTATGTTTTTGGTGCTTAGCTTGTGAATGATTCAATTTGTGTGTTTAATATAGTCTTGAGAAGGCTCGGGATTTATTCGTAATTAGAATAAATTTTAGTAATGAGTATTTAATTGAAGTGGAACAAGTGACCTTGATATTTAAGGAAATTAAGTGTCAAAAACTAGCATAAGATGAGCTAGTAGTAAAGTGGAGTTGGCGTCATATGTGTTGCTTGAGGGGAGAGGTTCGAATTCCATGGATTGCATTTTGGTGACTTTAATTTTTGCACCTTTATGGCATGTGTCGGTCAAGCCTTATTTATGGTAAGGTTGGACCATTTCTTTTATGGTAAGGTGGCTAATGGTTAAAGTAAGCTTGAACTTGAGGAAAGAAATCCTAAGCTTATGGAAGGTAGGGGGAACACAAGGCATGTTTTAAGGGTGTTGTTTTCGAAACTTTTGGGTGGCTAAAACTTTGACTTTTGGCCAATGTACATGGACGGTTTTGTGGTTAGGGGGGAATGGTCGAATGTTGTTAGTAGTTTGGCTAGGATTAGGAGTTAGTTTTGGTTAATTATTAGCATTTTGTGTAAAATTTTCTTTTCTCTCCAAACTCTTTCTCCTAGCCGAATTTGAGCAATAGGTAAGCTTTGTTTCTTTTGGTCATTTCATTTCATTTTTACCATTTGGTCATATTTTTGCCTAACATCTCAAAACACTCTCTCCCTTGTGCCGAAATACCAAAGCATAAAGGCCATTTTCTTTTCTTCTCCTCTTTACCATTGTCGAATGCTTCCTTGTCCTAAATCTCACTCTTTGTTCCTTTCTCACATTTGAAAAACCAAAAACACATTGTCTCCCATCTCTTTTTCCCCATGGTGGTGCTAACACCATTCTCTCCAATTTTCCTTCAAAGCCGAATCTTCTCTTCACTTATATTGTTTTTGTTGATTAGTCTTTCAACCTTCGTTTTAATCAATTGGTAAGAACCCTTTTCGAATCTTTATTATCTTCTTTTCTTTAGCCGAAAATATATTAGTTTGGGAGGGTTTTTTGACCGAAAATAGCATCCTCTATTCTTTTCTCTTAGACGATCTTTTCGTCTTAATAGTGTTATAGCGAAGGCCGAACTCGGAGTATTCGTAATCATCGTGACTCGCTAGAAATTGAATCGAAGTGTAAAGGTAAGGATTTCTATCAAGGACTTCCATATTATTTCGTTATCTCGTCAAAGCTGGGTTATTAATCGATTTTATCCCAGGGATGTTAACGCTCGATTTTCATTCCGCAAACGCAAAGATATTTTTGTGGTAAGCCGATTTCACTTCAAAACCAATAGTCTTAAATTCCAATATAGTAGTTGGACTAATAATCTTTTGTCAATGGAGGCAAACAAGATAGGGTCGAAAAGGGTGGTGAATAGTGTTCAGAAGAGGGGTGGTTCTGCTATTCCCTCCAGATTCAAGCGAAGGGCTGTTTTGGCAATCCAAGATTTTCCACCGGGTTGTGGACCCTCTTCTGGTGAAAATCAATTATTTGTAGTCATTCGTACTCCTGAGCCATTGACTGTTCGTGGTTCTTCAACGGGTTATGAACCATCAATCATGGAGAAACCACAAATAGTTGTTGTTCGAAATTCCGAGGGTAAAAGATCTAGATCGCTTATCTTAACATAGATTTATATTAAGTTAGTATTCTAATCAAGCGTGTCACGTATTTAGGTATCGACGAGTGGGAAAGTATAGTTCTCACTTAAATCAGGTGTGTAATTTCACACTTATCTCATGGGTTAGATATTATACCGTAAATAATAGAATAAAAATCGTAAAGTTGGTAAATTTTGAAAATATGATATATTAACATTTTTTTGTGTAAATACATGAAATCGGTATTAAAGTTGTGGAAATTTCAGAATTTTCCCTTAATGGGCTATTTGGTTAAAAAGTGATATTTTAGGGCCTCATGTGATTAATGGGCTAAATTTGCTAGATTGATTAATGGGCCAATTTGCTAGATTGATTAATGGGCCAATTTGCTAGATTGAATAATGGGCCAAATTGCTAGTCTACTTAAAGGGCCAAAATGCTAAATTGCTAAATGAGCCAACTTGTATTGTGGGCCTTATGTTGAAATTATTTTATGTATTTTGTTATGCTTTGTATATGCATACATGATTGCATGGGTTGGGATAAAAATTGAAGAGAAGTTCTGGTGGCTCTGCCACAATCTAGTTCGGTGGCTCTGCCACAATCTAGTTCGGGTGGCTCAGCCACAAACATTTTAAATGGCTTTATGCCTACGATTGGTGTGTTGGCGGGGTGGGTTGACTTGATCCCACAGGTGTGCTGGTTGGTACGGGTGGTGTGTAGCGGATGGAAATTTAGGCTTGGTTGGGAATCGCATATCACATACATATTATATTTGATATATATATTGTACATTTGTAAAATGGGCTCAAGCCCAATTATATGCTTAAATAGTTCTGGCCCAGTGGACACGGTAAGTGGGTTACACACTGTGTTCTAAGTAACTCACCCCGTCTTTCTTACCCTTCTCAGGTAATGATAATTGATGGAGGCTTGGGCCGGGGATGACTTCGTGTAGAGGCTATACTACGAATGATGAGTTGTATAAACTTTGAACTTCTTTTAAGTCTTTTTATTTAAGTACTATTTCAATTGCGATGTAATCTCTGGTATTATTTTTATGGATTTTTATTCGTGAATGGGTTTTTAATATGTTTTATATATTAAAAGGGGACTATTTTAAATTTATAATGTTTTCCTTAATTTTTCGTATAAAAAGGGATTTTTCTTAAATATTTCAAACTCGTAAAAATGTCTGTAAAAAACTTTATTATAAATTTTGTTTCCAAATCTCTTATGAGTTTATTTTTAAACTTCTTTAAAAATTTAACCAATTATTTCTCCGAAATCAATTTATAAACTCTTATGCCTTAAAAACATAGATTTCAAATTAACTACGGTTTTTGATGAACTTCACCTCCAAAATAGTTTTGAAGATCTGTTTTCTTTAAATCATTGATAACTAGATGTATGTTCGATTGGTGTGGCATGCCAAGTCTGGTCTTAATGCATAGGCCGGGTTTGGGGTGTTTTAGTGGAATTGACTAATGTGGCACTAAGTGTGCGTAATTAGAAATGAGACAGAGATGATTAGCACTGTGTGTGCGAAATAAAAGAAGCTTCGACTTTTTGATTGGCACTGTGTATGCGATACCGAATTAAGTTCGATTTTATATCGAGGCACTAAGTGTGCGATGTTATTTAAGTTTCGGCTATGATTTGGGCACTAAGTGTGCGATTGAGTTGAAAAGATAACAAACAATGTATGAA
This sequence comes from Gossypium bickii, assembly GCA_025503065.1. Lineage (NCBI taxonomy): Eukaryota > Viridiplantae > Streptophyta > Magnoliopsida > Malvales > Malvaceae > Gossypium > Gossypium bickii. Next base: position 92,343,153 of record CP106711.1, read on the forward strand.
ATATGGTATCGAGCATTGAATAGCAAGAACGTTTGTTAACTAAGTTGTTGGCAAAGGTATGTTTCGAACCTATGTGGTTGATGATAGTTTTTAAGGTTGAATAGATGGATGTATAAGTACATGGTTGAGGATGATATTGTGTTTAGTTGTAAATCAATCTAAGTGATGGTTTAATTATGTATTAATTTTGCATTATTGAGTAATATGTATTATATTACAAACTTACTAAGCTTTAGAGCTTACTGTGTGAAGTGTTTCTCTGTTTTACAGTGTCTTTAAGCTAGCTCGGATCCGGGGATCGTCAGCAACCCAATCACACTATCGACTATCTATTTTGGTACATTTGAAAGATGTGTATATTGAATATGGCATGTATAGGCTAGTTAATATGGCATGTTTTGAAATGTTTGGACCTTGCCATGTGATTTGGCTTGGAAGTTGAATGATGTTGGTTCTTATATATGAGCTATAAAAATGATGAGTATGGTATGTTTCATGCTTAATTAGTTGATGAGAATTGTGGTTTGAATGTGAACTTGTGGTAAGAATTATATGATGATAGACTTATATGCTTTGGTATGTTAAAATTTGGTATTTGGAATAGATTTATTTGAATGGAAATTGAGTATGATATAGTTGATGGTCAATTGGTGCATATATTGATAGGTTTTGGTTGCCAATTGAGGTATAAATGCATGTGATTTGAGGCTTGTAATTGATCCTTAGTGTGAATGGCAAGTTTGGCCTTGGAAATGGCCTATAATTGCCCACACGGTTGAGCACACGGGTGTGTGGCTCGACCGTGTTGTTTAAGTTTGCCAATTGAAAGAAGTCAGACTCAACCACGGGCTAGACACACGAGCATGTGACTGGCCGTGTGGTGCAGGTCAGTGTCGACCACGGGTAAGGCACACGGGCGTGTCTCAGGCCGTGTGAACAAGTTAGTATGTATGCTCTGTTTTGCCACGGCTTGGGCGCACGGGCGTGTCTGAGGCCGTGTGAGGCACACAGCCTACCCATACGAGCATGTGACCTCTGCAGTTTTGAAAAATCTTTAAAATACTAAAAATTTTCGTATGTGTTCAGTTTAGTCCTGACCCCTTTCTAACACATGTTTAAGGTCTTGTAGACCTCGTTAAGGGACTATATGTTTATGTTGTGATATGTTCAATTATGATTGACTTTGTGTTGTAAAATGATATGAAATGTTCGAAAATGATTAGTAATGCCTCTTAACCCTAGTCCGGCGATGGTTACGAGTTAGGGGTGTTACACCCGACCCCTTTCCAATGCATGTTTAAGGTCTCGTAAACCTTCTAAAGGGACTCTATGTGTATATTTCGCCATGAAATATTTGTGATTATTTGATGTTATGAAATGTTTGTGTTATGATTTGATAGTCCGGTAATGCCTCTTAACCTCAATCCGATAATGGATACGAGTTAGGGGTGTTACACATACCATCCACTATACACCACGAGTTCCCCATAACCCATCATCTGAACTCCAAAACATTATGGGCTTAAGCCCATTATGGTTAAAACCATTGATAACTAGTATGTAGAAAATTCTGCACGAAAAACTGCAAACAAGTTGCTAGTAAAAATGTAGACAAGCTGCCAACAAAAATGTGATAAATCACAATTCCCCTCAGTTCTCCAAGTGCAGTGCACTGACTACGAATAATGCAGACTTAATATGTCGTCGGTACTCCACAGAACTCCTCCATCAACCACAAAATCCCAACCCGATGCATAAGCAATATGTCACACAATCTCATATATATTCATATCTCAATATTTTTCACATTCGTTTGACATGGTCAGCATGTCATTAATAATCACATACATTCAGTAAATGGAAACAATGTTCCAATTTTTCAAATTACCATTATGTTGGTATCAATCAACATCGTTCAATTTCACATACTTTACGGATTATCATTATGCATAAATAGCACCCTTTGCAGTACACAATATAACAAATATACCATTTGTTTAAATCAAACATAAGATTAATATATCAACAAATTATTCAGTCAAACATTCTCATATCTCATAACTCAAATATGCAATTAAAAACTCAATCAAACATTCATACTATCAAACTAGCAATTTTGCCAACATGTTAATCTTTTAAGGCACGAAACATACCTGATTCGACCACTTACAAAATCAATAATTTGGATATTAAGTCAATCCAATCAGAAAGCTAATTTATCAAATATAACATGATATTTAACATTTTCAAATAATTTTATGAGTTTGGGACCCACACCTTACTTTTCGCTTCCTTACAGTACACTAGCGAATCTTCTAATTTTCTTTAATAATTCATTAAAAGAACCTAAACCAAAATTCAGTATAAATTCAATAAATTTACCATTAAACCACTCCAAAAACATCCACTTATGATTTCAAACCCATCGTTGAAATTATAACTATTTTATGAATCCAAACTAGTTAGATTCCTTACACAGTATCGATGCAAATCGTACGTACAATCGTACTCTACCTTTACGAATGATTTGGGGCACTTGGGTCAGCACCTATTTCAATAACATAGTGGAAAATTAGTAGATAATTAATGATTAAATTCCTTCATTTAATCAATTCATAACATTTATCCAACAACTATTCGAAATAACAAACTGGTTATCCTTAATTGTACTTACACTAAACGATTTGTGGGATCTGATTGGCTAATTGATCAAGAACGTCTCTCCCTAATTAACATGTGATTAAAGGCTGATTAGGAGGGCTAAAGAACACAATTTAATGCTGGAAATATATGGGCAAGGCCCAAGAAAGAAAACAAGCCCCTTTCTTGCACATAGGTGCACGCGCCACCACCCATGGTGGCCAAAATTGGGGCTGAATTTTAAAACAGTTTGAAATCTCATTAAAATCTAGAAAAATACCTTTGAAATCATTTAAAATCACCAAATTTCAGATCTGGAATTTTTTTTAATTGAAAATATTAATCAAGAAATTGAAGAGAAAAGAGATCTTACCTAAGCTAGTTGAGAGAAATAGCAATGGCACTTTCCTGGCAATGTTCAAGATCGATCTTGGGGTTCAAGATTTTAGATTTGGAGCTGATTTAGATGAAGATAAATTACAGCAATAGATTAAAGGAGATGGTGTACAATCTTGATGCAAAAAGAAGAAAGAGATGGTAAAATGGGAGGTGTAGGCAATGGCAACAATGGGAGAAAGAAAGAAAATTGAAGAGAAAAGAGGAGAGGAAGAGGGTGAATGGCTAGGGTAGGGAAAATTGAATTAAAGGTTGAAAAATAAAAGAAAAGGTTTTATTTATACTTAGGGTCAAGGGTATGGATGGCAGACATATTTAAAAAAAAAAGATTTTGCAAAATTTAATTATTTCGCAGGGGAAAGTATTCGAATTTGAGACCTTATTTAATTTTCATGTTTTCTCATATTTCTTTTAACCATTAGGATTTTTCCTCATTCTTGAAATAATTTTTCAATATTTCTTTTAAAAACAAGGTATGTCACATACTAGGGCTTAAGGCAAAATTTGCAAAATAATAAAAATGATGCAGAGAAGGTAATTGAACTTGGGTTTCGAGGAACGTTTCACTAACACTTAGCTAACAAACTAACACCTCATTTATTTCCTAAAAATGCATATATAATCGCAAAAATTAAGACATGATCACTCTCTCTCGATTCACAAACCCAAATCTACTAACCCCCGATTTTTGGGATGTTACATTAGGGATGAATAAGAAACAGTGTCATGTACTTTACTATTTCTAGTGCTTAAAATCATTTCAATCTATCTTTTTGTTTGAAATCTAAACCGTCCTAAGCCTCTAAATGTTACAAACCTAATAGACCTATGTGACCTAAACATTTCTTTTACACAACCTTCTTTATTTGTTTATAATTAGCCTGATGAATACTTTTGATTTGCATTTTGTGTCTACTACGTATCTATATAGTTTATGTTCATGGATTACATAATCGAGTATTTATTTATTTGAATTGCCTCTAGGTTTGTTAGTTCTTTAACTTGGTGAACTAGGTATATTTGCTTTAAAAGTACTTAAGTTAGTTAAACATTAATCTTAAGTTGCAGGTGAGATATGTCTTGTACAAATTCAATATTCGATTATTGTGCTTCTTATTGTTCAATATATTCCAATGGTCATCTTATGCAAGTTTTGTGTTTTTGCTTGAGGACAAGCAAAGATTTAAGTGTGGGGGAGTTTGGTCTGTCGTAATTTGATATGTCAAATTAGACTCTCCAAAACACTAAATGAGCTTATTCTCAAATAATTTAAGTGTCTTTTACATGTTTTTTTGTTGATTTTTAGTTTTTACCATTAATAAATTTTTTTGCTTAATTTCATTCATTTTGATACCCAAATTGGCAAAACTATGCCATTGGGAATCTAATGAGTGATTTGAGCTTGTGTAGGGAGACAACAATGGCCAAACCTTCATGACAACATCATTTAGAGTGGTTGTCACAACACTAATGCCATGAAAGTTGCGAAACCTTAGCCTTTTCACCTTAAGGATGCAAATCTTCAACGAGAAATCAACTTGGAGCCCATTGCAGATAGAGTCGCGAAATCGATGGAGGATGTCGCGACACTAAACCCAAAGTTGCAACATCGAATCTCCAAGGTCATGATACCTCTGAAGATGTTGAAGTGAAGAAATTTTGGTCATCACTAGTGGTGTTGCGGCACCGACCAATGGATGTCATGACACCAAGACCCCCCAAAGCCAAAATTGTGCCACTATCGAGGGTGTCACAACACTTCTGCTTGATGGGTGAAAAACTGAAGGGGCAATTTTGTGCCCAAACAAGATTAAGCCAAATTTTATTTAAGGGCATAATTGTCAATTTTAGGTTAAATGTTAGTAGACTATAAATACCGTTTTATAAGCTTTTGATTTCAAATTTTGTTGGTTGACCGTTTTTCCTTAGTTTTTCATAATTTTAGGTTAGGTTAGGTTTTCTTTTCATTTTCATTTTTGGATTAGGTTTATAATTGATTTTATTTTTGTCCTTTTTTTATTTCTTCTTTTATTGTTAAAGACTATGCAAAAGAAAGATGATCAAACTCTTAGGCTTCATTGGATTTCAATCAATTGAATGAGCATTTTCTCAAACTCTTTACTTTTATTTTATGCCTACCATGTGTTTGATAAAATGCATGCTTGGAATTTAAGTTGATAATGTACTAAATTTGTTAATGGTTGATTGATTGATTATTTGTTAGTTTAAGTTAATAGTTATTCTTTATTTTTAGCACCCCAAACCTAACCTAGACGTTATGGCCAAATCTGGAGTTGCTACATATAATGATGGAAAATTTGGTTTTTGTTTAACTAGAAAATCATCATTAACTTTCAAAATCCCAGATTACTTAAAATCTTATCTTAATGTTTCATTTTATTAAAAATGCTGATTGTTTTAATTTTCTAAAACTTATAATTTTCTCAACGGAAACTCCTTAAAAAAATTATTCGAGAAACATGGTTTGTTGTTTGAAAGCCTTTAATTTTTGCAGAAAAAGCGAGTTTCATCATCTAAAACATTTAAATAGTACTAAGCAAAATACGAAAATAAAGTTTAAAAATCTAAAACAGTTCAAAAAGTCCAGAGAGTCTAAAATTTACAGAACCCAAATCCCAAAATTTAAATAAAATCTGTTTTAAAAAATTTATGACATTAACCGAGCTCCCTATTGCACCGTCCCGCCTAAGTCTGAGGATTACCTGAAAGTATCAATCAAATAGAAAGTGAGTTTTTGAAACTCAATGCATAACGAATAACTTAAAACAGTTAATGCATATCAGGCAGATTTATCATAAACAGATACATAACAGAGCAGAACAAATATAGATATATAATCCTACCCCCAACCGCTATACACCAACTCCGATCATCCCAACACACCATATGGGTATAAAACACCCATCCAGCCTTACACACCACTTAGTGTCGATAGGACACTTTATATAATATTTACAGTTGGGCTGCCAGATAAATCGACGAGTTATCGCCTTTTACTGAAGCACTTCCTCCACATATCATAACCCATCCCAAATATAGATACATATTATAAAATATGTCAAACATGTTTCTAGAATACATGCATAAAATAACAAAGACTGAGCATATATAATAGTTTCTCAAATTTCACATAGCCAAAGTTTACTAATTATATATTGTTTTGAATACTCAACAGATAACAATCTTAGTACTAAAAAATGATCGAACTTCACATTTTGTAGCTTATCAGAACATAAAAGGACCCCATGGAAGGCCTACGATCGATCGGAATGTCAAATACTGCCCTAGGGGAAAATCCAAAATTTTAGGCCCACACGTCCATGTGGCCCACACGACCTGAATAACTCAGACCGTGTGTCACACATGGTTCAGTACACGATTTGTCACACGGCCATGTGTCACTCATGGCCTACCACACGGCCGTATGGCATCGACAGTGAATGTAACATCCGGGATTTTAGGGGGCTCTGCATTTACTTTGTATCGGTGTGCTTGGTATGCATTGTATGTTGTTTGAGTGTGTTTGGGATTCCCAGGAAGGCTCGGGGTTGAGTAGAAGCCTTGGTAAAATTTTAAGTTTTGGTACTTTAAAGGAAGGAAACTGGTTGGGTCAGGTTTAAGAGTTTTTGCTTGTGTTTGATGGCACAAGAAATGCAGTAGTAGGGTGGCAAGGAGACGCCACCTAGCATGCAGGGAGGTGGCGTCACCAGGGAAGCTGAGGAAGAGGGTTCGAATCTCTCAAGTAGTGCAAGAAAGTATTATTATTTTTTTGGAATCAAACTCTGGAGGAGAGAGGGAAGACTTGGTCAAGATATTCAAATAAGTGGTGGAGAGCTATTTGGGGAGTTTGAATAATTCAAACTAAATCGAATGAGTGGAGAAGTGGGGTTGTAGGAGAGAATCAAGCAGGAAGCATGGGGAGTGGCGTGAGTAGTGTGTTAGCCGAAATTTTGAGTAGTATAGGGGGTGATGCATTCAGTTTTGATAAAGGGTATAGATGCCAAAACTTTGGTAGGTTTTTAGCAACTTGTGTGTGCTAAGGGTTCCATTTTCGGTCTTTGTTACTTTACTCATCTTTGAGCACTTTTTCCTACTCTGTTTGCCGAAATTTCTAAAGCTGCTATTTGTGCATTTCCTTTTTGGTTAGCCGAACCTAATAGGCATTCTTTTTCTTCTATTTTCACCTATTTTTCTCGATTGCTTCATTTTTCCCCAAGCTTTCAACCTTTTTCCGATTTCTCACAAGCTTCTCTTTTTTTTCTCTTGTTTTGTTTTTTTTTCTTTTTCTTTTTTACTCAAAGTCGTAGCACCTATTGTTCTTTTCTTTCTTTTTCGTAATTCATATTTCTTCTATTTGTTTTCCATAGCCGAAAACCCACCTCTCATTTCCTTTCTTAGGATTGTTTTGTTTGTTAGTCACTAAAGTCGAATTTCATACCCCATTTCTTTTTTCTTGATCGAATCATTATCCTTTGTCACTCCTTCTCTTTGATTTGTTTTCTGCTTTAGCCGAACCTCCTCTCTTCTGTCGATTTCCTGATAGCCGATCATAAACTTATAAGTGATACACTCTTGTTCGGTAAGAGGTCTTCTTCGCTTTCCTTATTGTTTTCATTTCTCTTTTGTTTGTTGGGGTTAATCTAAGGCACTGACTCGTATTCATGGGCGTTGGTCAGTGGTAGAAGGGCGTATCTCCATCATATCTTCTCTGAGGGGCCTACTTCCAAGAGGGTGCTGGTAAATGTTGTGGCCGAATAAGCTATATGAGGATTCTGTTTGTTTGGTTGGACGAAAGGGTCACTTCCTTGGATTCAATCCTTCTTGGAGAACCGATTCTTACAAGGTGTTGTTATAGGTACTCAATCAATCTCATAACCAAAGCCGGAAGCTTTCAGTATTTTGTCGATCTAGGTAAGTAATCTTTTCGTTTGAGTGTGTTTTCTCATATCCATATTCTTCAATGCCTTAACCTGGTCTTCTGACCAAGATCTGTTTCATGGAGCCAAATCCTAGCCAAACAAAGAAGGGGGTTGGACTCGTAGTCCCTACCCCTAAGTTCAAGAAGCGAGCAGTGTCAGCTGTTCGTGACTGGCCATCGGGTTGTGGGCTGGTTTCGAAGAGGGATAAACAGATCGCTGTGATCCTTGTGAGTGAAGGTGTTAGCGAGATCATAGTATAGTTCTTCGTGTTTACAGGTGTGTAATTTCTACACTTTCTCTGTATAACTTTAATTTGATTAAGTATGTTGGTTGGTAAGCCGAAAGAGCAGTAATAACTATTGTATACCCTAAAAGGGTAAAGATCGTGGCACTAGGTACTTTCATTCTCTAAGTATGTTGAATAATAATGGTTGTAAATGATTACACGTATGCATGGATATCTTAAGTATGTCATGGGATAGTATATGATATGTTGCATTCATATGATCGCATGTTACATGGGCATGAGGGATATGATTATGATAAAGGGGCAGTGATCCGGTGGCTTTGCCACATACTCCGGTGACTTTTGTCACGTTATTACTCCGGTGGCTATGCCACATACTCCGGTGACTTTTGTCACATTATTATTTCGGTGGCTAGGCCACATATTAAGGGCGATGTGCAGTTGATTGCAGCGACTGCCATCGAAGGTGTGTAGCGGATAGAGGGTCGATTGTAGAAATCCCCACTGGTGTGTTTGGTAGGAACGGGGGTGTGTAGCAGATGGAAATTTAGGCTGGGCTGGGCTTTGCATCATTTTGCATATATTATTGGCTATACTGTGATAATAGGGCTAAGGGCCCAGATTTGATTTCGTATAGGCTTTGCCCAAAGTGATTGTGAATACGGTTAAAAGCCAGATAGTAAGTTGATGGGCTAGGCCCAGTGATGGTGTAGGAAATTGCACATTGAGTCTTTTGACTCACCCTCGTTGATTAACATTTTTGCAGGTCACAGATAGTGCTGTAACCGGGCCGGAGAGGCCTACGAGGTGGTCATGCACGGTTTTCTTACTTTCCAATTAGAACTTTGTTTATCATTAAATTTTCAGGATTTTATGTTGTAATAAGGCCACTATTAATCTGCTTTAAATATTCATTTTAAAGTCTTAAACGCATTACACATTAGTTAATTAATATGATTTTCAACTGTAAATGGACTTTCTTTTGGTAATTTTTCTATCCTGATGAGATGTAATGGCAAGTGTTTTCAAAAGTCACCTAAGCACTAAGATCAACAATTTAAAGTCTACCCTAAACGAACAACGAACTTTCATTTGAATCACTACACTATAACTTGATGTTGTTCTGAAGTGCACGATATTTTATAATACTCATTTTCAGTGACATGCCAGATCCGGTCGTGGTGTTTAGCCCGGGTTTGGGGTGTTACAATTTGGTATCAGAGTAGGTTTTAAAAGCTTGGCCTTGGGTTTTGGGTTCAAAATGTTTTCTAAAAGATGGTTTAAACAGAAAATACATATGTACATGTTCTTTGGAAGCATGGCACCTGAGTCCTCGGCCCAAGTCTGCAAGGTAAGTCTTCTGATTGTTAGATGACTTGTATGAGATGAATATTTATGTTGTGTACTACTATGGATGTTAGAATTAAGAAACCATACTTTAAAGACAAAAAACCTATAGATATATGTATGTTGTGCGGAAAACTACTTATAAACTCCATTCGCATAAAACTACTCTTTAATCAACAAGTGAAAAAAAAGCTAATGCATAAAATTTTTAAAATAGATTAAAACGATACGATAGGCATGAGTGCTAGACGACATGGACGTGTTGCACGCGGCCGTGGTAGGGGCCGAAGGGTTGAGGCTGAGTTCTTGGAAGCTAGGAATGAGCCTGAAGTGGAAGCGTCAGCATCACCTGTGGCAAAAACGCGGGAACACAAGATAGAACTGGAGGGGATGATGCCCTGTATCAAGCAATGCTACGTGTGTTGGAGAGAGTTGCTTGGGCAAGCACTGGGACAGCATCTCGGAAGTCTGTTCCTGAGTGATTACAAGCAAATGGAGCTGAAATGTTTAGGGGTATCTCTGGAGTGGCCCCAAATGTCACTGAGTATTGGTTAGAGGCAGTCGAAAGGATTATGGATGACCTGGACTGCACGGCAGAGGAGAAACTGAAGGGGGCGATGTCACTTCTTCGGGATGAGGCATATCTGTGGTGGCTCACTATTAGAGAGGGTACTCAAGCGGATCGAATTAATTAGGATTACTTTAAGACAGTATTTCAAGGGAAATACGTAGGGGCAAGTTATGTGGATGCTCAATGGAAAGCATTCCTGAATTTGGTGCAAGGGGGAAAATTTGTAGCTGAGTATGAGGCAAAATTTCTGCACTTGAGCCGTTATGCCCAAGGAATAGTGGCAACTGATTATGAGCGTTGCGTGCAGTTTGAAGATAGGCTGCGGGATGAGTTGAGGGTATTAATAGCTCTGCAGCGGGAGAGGGATTTTGTGGTGTTTGTCGAAAAAGCTAAAATAGCCGAGGAAGTAAAGCAGACCGAGAGACAGAATAGGGATAAAGATCAAGGTAAAAATAAGAGAAGTTTTGGATCATCGGGGTTATCCGGGAGTTTCCAGAAAAGGCCTAGGTTAGATGGGCCAGCTCGAGTTCCGCCGCCTGCCGCAGTGGGTCAAAATCGTCCATGTGCTCAGTGTGGGAAAATGCATTCGGGGGAATGTTGGAAAAGAACTGGAGGATGTTTCAAATGTGGATTTGGGGATCATATGATTAGGAACTATCCACAAGAGATGGACAAGGGGCGGCCAATAGGTCAGAGTTTTAATCAGTTCAGAAGAGGTGGGCAGCAACCGTTGAGGGGTCGTGGTTTGGTTGGTAGAGGGAACGGTTTTGGTCGAGGTCGTGGAACCCCAGGTAGAGGTGTCGGTAATGCAGATGCAAGACAGCTAGGTCTAGTTTATGCAGCTCGTTGGCGAGAGGATGGCGACGCACCGGATGCCATAACCGGTACGTTTCTTATAGTTGATAAGCCCTTTCTTGCTTTGATTGATATTGGCTCGACCCACTCTTATATTGCATGTAGTGTATTTGAGACTTTAAGTATAGAATCTGAAATTGCTGCTAGAGAAATGACTGTAGTTAGCCCGTTAGGACAATCGGTAGTGGTGAACAAGTTATTCAGAGCTGTGCCTCTAGAAATTCAAGGAGTCGTATTTCCGGCCAACTTGATGGAATTACCTTTTGGGGAGTTTGATCTCATCTTAGGCATGGATTGGTTGGTAAAACATCGTGCTAAATTGGATTACGCAACCAAGGGGATGGTCTTGAGAACCCTAGAGGATGAAGAGATAGTTGTGATTGGAGAAAGAAGGAACTATTTGTCTAATATAGTTTCTGCGTTAAGGGCTGATAAGATGGTTCGGAAGGGATGCAAGGCATTCCTAGCTTTTATCAGTGTATTGGATGCAAAGGAAGCGACTATTAACGAGGTTAGGATGATAAAGGAATTCGTGGATGTCTTTCCTGAAGAGCTGCCAGGGTTACCTCCGGATCGTGAAATGGAGTTTGGGATTGAACTGCTTTCGGGTACGGCTCTAGTATCAATCGTTCCTTATAGGATGGCGCCAAAGGAGCTAAAGGAACTCAAAGCTTAGATTCAGGAGCTGTTGGATCGTGGTTTTATTCGACCAAGTATGTCTTCGTGGGGAGCGCCGATGCTATTTGTGAAGAAGAAGGACAGGTCCATGTGTATGTGCATTGACTACTGCCAGTTGAATAAGTTGACGATTAAGAACAAGTACCCGCTGTCGAAGATTGACAATTTGTTTGATCAACTTAGGGGAGCTTCAGTCTTTTCGAAGATAGATTTGAGGTCAAGATACCATCAGGTTAAGGTTAAGGAAGCGGATATTCATAAGACGATGTTTCGTACTCGCTATGGTCACTATGAGTTTCTAGTGATGCCATTTGGATTGACGAATGCACCAGCGGCATTCATGGATATGATGAACCAGGTTTTCCAACCCTATTTGGATTGGTTCTTCGTAGTGTTTATAGACGACATTCTGGTATATTCCAAGACTAAGGAAGAACACGATTCGCATCTTCGGGTGGTTCTACAGATTTTAAGGGAGAAGCAGCTGTACGCGAAATTTAGCAAGTGTGAGTTCTAGTTGAAGGAAGTCACCTTTCTAGGTCATGTGGTATCTGTAGAAGGGATTAGGGTTGATCCCCGGAAGGTTGAAGCTGTGTTGGATTGGAAACCGCCTAAGTCTGTGGCGGAGATCCGAAGTTTCTTGGGGTTGGCAGGTTACTACAGAAGGTTTGTTGAGGGATTCTCCTTAATTGCGGCACCCTTAACAAAGTTGTTGCGGAAAGGGGTATCATTTGTTTGGACTGACAAGCAGCAGGAAAGCTTTGAGAAATTGAAGAGGTTTTCAACAGAGGCTCCAGTGTTGATTCAGCCTGAGGCCGGTAAAGAGTTCGTGGTTTATTGTGACGCTTCTCACACGGGGTTAGGATGTGTGTTAATGCAGGATGGGAAGGTTGTTGCGTATGCATCTCGGCAGTTAAGACCTCATGAGATTAATTATCCCATGCATGACATGGAATTGGCTGCAGTAGTGCTCGCTCTGAAAATCTGGAGACATTACTTGTACGGGGAGAAGTCCATCATCTACGCTGGCCATAAGAGTTTGAGATACCTCCTTACTCAGAAAGAGTTGAATTTGAGGCAATGAAGGTGGATTGAATTGCTGAAGGATTACGACTGCTCAATCGAGTATCATCCGGGAAAAGCTAACGTGGTGCCAGATGTGTTAAGTCGAAAAGTAATATCAGATTTGAGAGCGATGTTCGCCCATCTCAGTTTATAAGATTACGAAAGTCTGTTAGCTAAGCTCCAAGTGAAACTGATGTGGGTGAATCAGATTAATGAAAAACAGCTATTGGATAATGTCTTGAGTGCTCAACTTCTGCAAGTACAGAATGGTGGGGGTAGAGGATTACAGTGTGAACGGTGATGGGGTTCTCTATTTTTGCGAGAAGGTTTGCATGCCGAAGGATGATGAGTTGAGGCAGATGATTCTTCAGGAAGCGCATAGTAGCCTTTATGCTATGCATCCTGGAGGGAGTAACATGTACCAAGATTTACGTGAACAGTTCTGGTGGCCTGGATTGAAGCGGGAAGTTACAGAGTTTGTGGGGAAGTGTTTAACGTGTCAGCAGGTAAAAGCCGAGCATCAGTTGCCTTCAGGGTTGTTGCAGCCGGTGAGGATTCCAGAATGGACATAAGAGAGAATCACTATGGGTTTTGTGAGTGGGCTACCCCTTACACCTACTAAGAAAGATTCGTTATGGGTGATTGTAGATCGGTTGACAAAGTCTGCCCATTTCATACCGGTTTGAGTCGACTACTCTCTTCAAAGGTTGGCTAAGTTGTATGTGGCGGAAATTGTAAGGTTGCATGGGGTACCAGTATCGATCATATCAGATAGAGACCCTAGGTTTACGTCGCGTTTCTGGAGGGCGCTGCATCAAGCATTGGGTACGAGATTGGACTTCAAAGATAGCTTTTCATCCTGGCCCGATGGGCGATCCCGAGAGAGTAATTCAGATCTTGGAAGACATGTTGAGGGTTTGTGTCATTGATTTCAGGGGTAGTTGGGAAGGGTTCATACCGTTGGCAGAGTTCACATACAACAACACTACCAGTCTAGTATTCAAATGGTGCCCTATGAAGCATTGTACGGGCAGAAATTTCGTACTCCTACCTGCTGGACAGAATTGGGGGAACATCGGATTTTGGGTCCAAAATTGGTTACAGAGACGGAGGAGAAGGTTAAGTTAATTAGGGCTCGTTTGAAGGAGGCATCCGATAGGCAAAAGTCATATGCCAATTTGAAGCGGAAGGAGATAGAATTTGTTATTGGTGATCGGGTTTTCTTGAAGGTTTCACCTTGGAAGAAGGTGATGAGGTTTGGACGGAAGGGCAAGCTGAGTCCCAGGTTTATCGGGCCTTATCGGGTTCTGAAGCGTGTGGGACCAGTGGCGTATCAGCTTGAATTACCTTCGGAATTGAAACAGATACATGATGTGTTTCATGTTTCAATGTTAAGACGCTACCGATCGGATCCGTCTCACGTCGTGCCAGTGGAAGAAATTGAGGTGAGACCAGACTTGTCCTTTGAAGAGGAATCGGTGCAAATCATAGATCGAGACGTCAAGGTTTTGAGAAGGATATCTGTTCCGTTGGTTAAAGTTTTGTGGCGGAATCACAGGTCAGAGGAGGCCACATGGGAGCCAGAGGAGGTTATGCGTCAGCAGCACCCTCATCTCTTTTAATTAGGTAATTTCGAGGCCGAAATCTTTTTTAAGGGGGTAGAACTGTAACATCCGGGATTTTCGGGGGCTCTGCATTTACTTTGTATCGGTGTGCTTGGTATGCATCTTATGGTGTGTTTGGGGTTCTCGGGAAGGCTCGGGGTTGAATAGAAGCTGTAACACCCCAAACTCAGCCCATACGTTTCGACCAGATCTGGTATGCTACGGGTTGTACGTTGAAAACTTTTGCTTTGTTGGTTTTGGAAATCGTAAGTTAATTAGACAATATTTGAATAAATAAGTGACATAAAAAAAAACCTAATTTGAATAAATAAGTGACATTTAAAAAAAAAAAACCTTGTATTATTATTATTTGGTATAAATAAACCCCTGACATAATTTCATAAGTTGCAAATATTAAAAACTACTTAGGCTAATATAAATCATAAGTTGCAAATATTAAAAACTACTTAGGCGAATATAAACTATGGGGCATTATTACCTAAATATTCCTAAAATAAAACTTAAAGGAAAAAACCGAAAATAATCTATAGAAATAAAAACTTGATGGCCCCTCGAGTCCGTCTCGGCTCCTATGTCCATGATCTACTGTTCATCTGAAAAGTTAGGGAAAATAATAGGGTGAGTCACCAAGACTCAGTGTGTAAATCCCGAAAACACATAAAAGGCTTGGGCCCACAAACACATTATGAGCCCTGGCCCATACACAATGGCAACAATCATAATTACATGATAGATAATAATTGATACATAGCCCAACCCATCCTAGAATTCCATCCTCTACACACCAACCCGTACCAACCATCACACCTTAGGGATTTCTACAATCACACCATATCGACAGTCATACTGCCTATTCCTTATCAATCAGGAATTTTAACGTGGTTTTCTACCACCGATCACCAAGTGACCTAACATTTCATTTCGTGGGTTTTCTACAACCAATCACCATGTGACCTAACATTTCATTACGTGGGTTTTCTACCACCGATCACCATGTGACCAATCATGCTCTTCCCCTTTCCATATCAAACCCATCCCATGCATACAGTCATGCAAAATCAAAAAATATACTACCTAAGAGCTTACAGTCTTTCACATGCATCGATACACATAGAGAAGTTTCTATGGTTACATACCTGGCATCCTTTGCCTAACCTTTCTGGGTAACCCGGCTATTCATACAGCCTATTTCTGACTTTTAGCCATCACATATATATAAATACAGATTACTAGTGTGTTAGAGATCTACACACTTGATTACAGTTAGAATGAGACCCTCTAAGTCGACGCTATCCATAGCCAACACCACCACTATCTTGAAATCCCGAAGAGTGATATGAGATTCAGGGGCTAGTGTTTTCGGCTTTTAAATCTAAGAGATCTACTTCAATTCTCGAATGTCGCCCAACAAGAGAATACATAAAATCATTAAACCATTAGCTTTTCGGCTTTGTCTTCCAAGAACCAAAAGAGATCTTAATGAATAACAAGAGTCGACACTCACCTTACTAGAAAAGATTCGGCTACTCCCATAGGATTTCGGCTTTTTACGAAGATTAGGAAGAGAAGATGATTTGAAGAAAAATATAGAGGTTCAGCTTTTTAAAAGAAAGAAGAGAAAAGAATAATGGAGTTTTCAGCTTTTAGAAGAAAGAAGATAAGACAATAATGGAGTTTTCAGCTTTTAGAAGAAAGAAGAGAATAATGGAGTTTTCGGCTTTTAGAAGAAAAAAGAGAATAATGGAGTTTTCAGCTTTTAAAAGAAAGAAGAGAAAGAAAAGATGGAAACCCTAAATGCCAAAAAATAAAGAAGACAACCCTCTCTATTTATAGAAATTTCGGCACTTACCTATGAAAAATCGAAAGTGCCCTTCCTGATAACTTAAAATTAATCAAATAAAAAGGGAAAATTTGGCACCCTCTTTGCCATAAAGAAACTGATTTCTTCACTTCTCTAGGTGATGGAATTTCGGCCAACACCTAGCCTTCTATCTTTTCTCCTTTATCTAAATCTATTCATACCTTTAGAAGAAACCTAGATAGCACCACCTCTTCCTTCTTTTATCAGCTCATTATCCTTATTATCCACATCATTTAATCCTCCTATTTTTGAGCCTTGTTACCGTCCATTCCACCTAACCCTGATGCCTAAAATTAGCTAACTTAAATTAAAAGAGTTGGGCTCCATGAAACTTAAATTTCGGCCCCTTACTCCTTTGTGTGGCGTCACCTCCTTACTCCCTAAGTGGCACCACTGACCATTGGGCCACAAGCCCATTTTTGATATTTTAAACACAGATACCACCTTTTAAACTCTACAGTGCCCAAACAAAAATTTCACCAAGGCCTTGACCACATCCTGAGCCTAATTTGGACCCCTAACAGTTAAATTAACACATTACACATGTTCTCCCGTTAAACGTATACGCCCAAAAATTCAGGATGTTACAGTTCTACTCCTTTAAAGAAATTTCGTCCTTGAAATTTCCAACTAACTATTAATCGTACTACCCAAGTCTCACCACTATGCTTTCGCTGTGCACTCTAATTTAATAATTTATAAACATTGCACGCATACAGTTTCTATACCCAAAAATATAGCATCCGCACAAAACATACCCGACTTAATGGTGTTTGAACAATCCCGAGCCTTATGCTCCTCAGACCCGCATCTTAAACACGTTCCTGACTTCCTCCAACATTCACCCGGATGACGCCTGTAACACCCCAAACCCAGCCCAAACACTATAACCGGATCTGGTATGTCACTAAGGAGATTTTATAAAACATGTCGCCTCTTGGGAAACAATTTATCAAGTTTAAACATTTATGGCGGAAAACTTAATAATTTACTAATTCATATAAGATGTAAATTTTATAGAATGCCTTGGTAAATAAAAAAAACTCAATTTATTACCTGCCTTAACTTAATTAAAGGAAAAATTTAAACGTCTAACAGTAATAAAAGCCCAAAATAAATCCGGAATAAAAATAAAGCTAGTGGCCCATGGCCTTATTACAATGGAATTTAAAACCCATTAATTAAAGATATTAAAAATAAAACTTCTAAGTAAAGTCTTCTGCTGGATTTAATTACTCTCTCTCATGGCCACCTCGCGCTCCTCTCCATCCCGGTCCGATGCACTAAGTGCTACCTGAAATTGTTAAATAATAGGGTGAGTCGCGAGACTCAGTGTGCAACCCTCGTGCACCATTAGATTTTGGGCCTTAGCCCCACAGAAAATATAATAGAATATAATATAACAGATATTATACAAAGCCCAACCCAAGTCCTAGGTTTCCATCCGCTACACGCCACCGTTACTTGCCAGTCACAAACAATCAACCCACGCCGCTACACACCATTGATGGCAGTCATGCTGCTCATCATCAGAGTTGTGACAAAGTCACCAGGCTGAAATGGCATTAGCCACCAGAACAGGTCACGGCAGAAGCCGCTATAACAGAACACTTCCCCTTTCAATAAACCCAACCCCATGCAATCAGAAAATAGCATACTTATCACATATGTCATCTTAACAGGAACATTCACTTAGGAATGACAGAGATCACTAACCTGGTGATTCGCTTTTACCCTCTTTGGGTTTCAATCATTATGCCGAGATTTCGGCATTTATCAGAATATAACAGATTAATAAACATATTTTAACAGATTAATAAATGGTGTGAAAGTGTTACACACCTGATTACCGTTAGGACGACACTCTCTATGTTGACACTATCAGAAGCTGCTAAAACTGCTATCTGTCTAAGATTTTGTTCAGATGTCAGTCCACAACCTACTGGCCAATCCCGAACTGCTGACATCGCTCGTTTTTTTAAACTTAGGGATTCTCTCCTTTGCCTGATCCATATTTAATTCCATCACAAATCCTTATCAGAGCTACTATCACAATATTTAATCGTTAATCCTCATTATACAGTTAAGATCTTGTATCCAATGAACAAATCTAATAGAAATCTAGGGAAATCTTCTTACCTTGAAATCCTGAAATTAGAGACTAATGATTTTTGGCTTTTAGATCTAGTCAACCAAGTTTCCTTCAAATCCCGGAATGCCGCCCACATAGAACCATTAAACTATTAGCTTTTTCGGCTTTTGCCTTTCAAAAACCAGAATAGAATATGAGAAACTAGCAGAAGTCGACACTTACCTTAACACAGGGATTTCGGCTAGCACTAGAAAGAGGATTCGGCAATGCTAATGTAATAGATTTTAAATTTTGAAAGAATAGATTTAACTCACAAATAGGATTAATAAAGAAAAACTATAGAGATTTCGGCTTTTTAGAGAAATCAGCACAAGGGAAAGAAGAATGGAGAAAAGGTTTCGGCTTTCGAAGAAATTGAAGAAGAGAAATTGGAGAGGATGAGGCTAGGGATTTTTGGCACAAGAAATGAGGAGAGAATTAGTGTTTTAAGTGTCAGAATCAAGGAGCTACCCCCCTATTTATAGGATTTTCGGCACCTCCTGTATAGAACTGAAAATGCCCTTCCTAATTAATTAAAATTCAAACTAAATAAAAGGGAAAATTCGGCACCCCTTTGCCATGTAGTAGCCGATTTCTTTACTCCTCTTAGTGGTGAATTTTCAGCCATCACTCTCCTTGTAGATAGGCTCCTATTTTTTCTCCTTTTTATCTTCTATATTATCAATTATAAAATCCAAATATATCTTCCTATTTTTAAGCCTTGTAGCCGTCCACCTCATCAAGTCTTAATGCCGAAATTTAACTCACTTAAATTAAAAGATTTGGGCTTCGTTAAACCTAAATTTTGGGCCCCTAACTCCTTGTGTGTGGTGTCACCTTCTAATTCCCTTACAGTGCCACCTTTTGTTGGGCCACAAGCCTACGTTGGTATTTTAAACATAATTACCACTATTTTAACTCTATAATTGTAACATCCGGGATTTAGGGGTTATGCATTTAGTGCATAATTCAAGTGACAGTAGGCTTGAAGTGTGTTTGGATATGTTTTAAGGGTTTCGGGAACTCTAAGATATAAGTGAATGCTTTGGAAAAATATTAGAGTTTAAGTCTTAAAGGGGGGAAGCTAGGTGAAGAGGTCTTAAAAGAATTTGTGTGGAGTTTAGGACACAAGAACTCAATTGGGAAAGTGGCAAGGGACGCCACCTAAGGTGCAAGGAAGGTTGCGTCAACAAGGGAGTGCCAGGGGAGGAGTTCGAGTCACGCAAATGACAAGGTTGGGGGTTGTTTTATTTTGTTTTTGCGTCAAGGAGGGGGGGAGGTGTTGGACAGCAATGGGACTTTGGAAGATGAGGATAAGCTTTGTTTTATTTTTTTAAAATTCGGCTATAAGGTAAAGGATAGGTGTTGACTTATTTAATTTATTTTGAATAAATGTTGAGGAGAGAAAAGAGGAGCAATATGTGGGATGATAAGAGGGAATGTGATGGCCGAATATAGGACTCTAGAGGTGTGTGTGTGTGACATTTTTTGATAAAGGGAGTGACCATCTTTGTGGCAATTCTTTTCCTCTTTAGTTCTCTTTTGCCGAAAATTTGCTCTCTCATCTCACTCTCTCATTGTGCCGAAATTCCAAGGAGCAAAAAGGCCATTTGTGTTTCTTCTTCTCCTCTATTTGTTAGCATTAGCCGAATATTTCATTCATATTTTAAGCCATAGCCGAACCACTATAGCATTCTCCTATTTGTCTCAGAGTTTTATTCAAAAGTCGAAAGTCCAAAGGAGGAAGCTTTAAGGATTCTTTCGGGACTCGATTCATCAAGGTAAGTAGTGTAATATTCGACCAAAAGGCCATCTATTCTATTAAGGTTGGCCAAATGTTCTTAGTGCCTTAGTAATGTGTTTCGTTTGTATAGCCAACGTTAAGTAGCAGTAAGGAGACTCTCAGGATTTGATCCATCAAGGTAAGTCGAAGTGCTATTCGGCCAAAGGCCATTCTCATAGATTTATGTATAAGTCGATTCTAATAGTGTTAGCAGGGATATTGACAACTTCAAGAGCAAGCAAACACTTCGGGATTTAAGTAAGCTAAGTAAGTGGTTGTGATATTCGGCCATAGGCCATGTTTGGTATTTAAGTGGTTAACCGATTTGACTATGGTGGTTAGGGGCTAGTCGACAGGAATAAGCGAAGCCTTCGGGATTTGGTAAGAGACCAAATCGGCATTAAGAGAGGAGGAAAACCACGTTCCAAGATTTGGTTAGATTCAAATAGTTCGGGATTTTGCTAAATAGTCAGGTGCGTAGTTATCGCACTGTTCTCTTGATTGTTTATATGTGTTGTAATGTATGTGTATGATGTGAATGGTAGCCAATAATAATGGCTAAGATGGTGGATACCATGGTGGGTAACAGGTTAAACAGGTCAGTATTTTATGATATTAAACTACCTGTGTTATGTGTATGAATTTGTGGTAAAGCATGTGTTGTATATTCTTTACAATGTTACTTTGTCATGATAAATATATGCACATGGGGATTGGGACATGAATATTGAAGGACAGGGAGTACATTATGTACGTGGTCTGATGTTAGCCTTGTGCTACATTGGCGCTTGATGTTAGCTAGGTGCTTCATCAAGGTGGGGTGTTAGCTATGTGCCACCTCCTGGCGGATGATAAGCTGTGTGCATCACCATGAGTTGAGGATGACCTCGAGTCACCTCGTGGATATTGACATGTGGGGTCACTTAGGTGATCGGTGGCTTAGCCACGGCCTTGGGCAGTAGGTCTGCTAAGGTAGGTGTAACGGATGGACATTAGGTGGGGCATAATTGTATAATTTTGTATGTGGACTGTGTGGATATGGGCCAAGCCCATATGTGGAGACATGTGAAATAACTATGCACTGAGTCTGTATGACTCACCCAACTTTTTAAACATCTCAGGTGATACATGAATTTTAGACCGGGTTGGAGTAGATATCAAGGTGGCCATGCAGAAGACACTTTAG
The DNA here is from genome assembly GCA_025503065.1 of Gossypium bickii. Lineage (NCBI taxonomy): Eukaryota > Viridiplantae > Streptophyta > Magnoliopsida > Malvales > Malvaceae > Gossypium > Gossypium bickii. The sequence goes on from CP106711.1 coordinate 92,364,478, forward strand.
TCCATGCAGATGATGTTTTAATTATTCCATGCAGTTTATTATTAAGTACTTTGATATTTATTTGATGTAATAAGGGCCACTAAAGTATTTGGAAACTTATTTATGATTTTGAAGTTTATATTATTATTGTTAGAAATATTTTTGAATCAATTCATATTATAATAATTTAGGTTAAAGTTTTAAATTCGGATAATTTGTAACATTAAAATTTTTACTTAGAATCTTAAATGTGAAATGTTTTACCACGACGACAAATTTTATGTTTTTGCTTCTAAAACAAATTCTTTTCAAATGATTTTCTACAGCGACATACCAGATCCGGTCAGGGCTTGTGGGCTGGGTTTGGGGTGTTACAATAATGCCCAATCTAATAATTTAACCAAGGCCTTTGCCTAATTCTAAGCCTAATTTGGACGCTTTTACTTAAATTAACATATTAAACATATTCACCCATTAAACGCATAAGCCCAAAAATTCAGGATGTTACAGTTCTATCCCCCTTAAAGAAATTTCGTCCTCAAAATTTCCAACTAACTATTAATCGTACTACCTAAATCTCTCTACCATGCTTTCGCTGCGCACTCCAATTCTAAGCCTAAAATAAACACTTAGTACACTATGGTAGAGTACACACCGGTATTCATATTTAGAGTGTCTCCGCCCCTTGGCGATGTACTGCATAGACCAAAGCTGGCTGCCTCGCCTCAACATAACCTGCACCTCTATCTGGTGCTCCACTATCGCGTTCATTACCATTATCGCCCCTGGCTTGTCTGCGGCCCCTTGGTGGTTGTTGATCACCTCTCTCAGCCTGATCAGAACCTCGTCCGGCTGGCTGAGCCTGATTCATCTGTGGACAGTCCTTAATTATATGTTCCGTGGACCCACACCTGAAGCATCCACCGGTTTTACTTCTACACTCCCCGGAATGTGCTTTCCCACAAGAAGGACATGATCGATTCTGGCCCGTAGGAGCACGAGCTAGCCCATCGGACCTAGGCTTTTTCTGGAAATTTCCAGATGATCCCGACTGCTCAAAATTCCTCTTATTCCTATTCCTATCTTTATCTCTTTCCTGTCTTTCAGTCCGTTTTACCTCCTCAACTATCTTAACCTTCTCCACCAGAACAGCAAAATCTCTTTCTGTAGTGCTATCAAAACCCTTAACTCATTTCGCAATCCATCCTCGAACCGAACACAACGTTCATATTCAGTTACTACCATTCCTCGAGCGTAGCGGCTCAAAGCAGTGAAACTCGCCTCATATTCGACCACATTGATTTACTTCCCTGCACTAGATTTAGGAATGCCTTCCTCTGTGCATCCACATAGCTGGCCCCAACATACTTTCCTTGGAATGACTCCTTAAAGAAATCTCAGTCAATACGATCTGCGGCCGTACCCTCTTTCACCGTGAGCCACCACTGATAGGCCTCGTCTCGAAGAAGAGACACGACCCCTTTTAACTTCTCCTCCGCCGTGAAATCTAAGTCATCCATTATACGCTCAGTCGCTTCCAACCAATACTCAACTGTGTTAGGAGCTACGCCAGAAACTCCCCTAAACACTTCTGCCCCATTGGCCTTAAGCCGCTCCGGCACAGATTTCCGTGCTCCTGTGCCCAAACAACCCTCTCTAAAACCCTCAACACTGCCTGAGATACAGCATCATCTCCGGGCGCCTCATCCCGAAATTCTCCTTCTACAGCCGGTAGTTTTGGCATCTCATTTCCTGACCCGTGGCCAGACCCTGCTGGCTCTGACACGGTCATTCTACCCCTACCGCATCCACGCGGCGGACATCCACGACCCCTTGTACTCATTCTTCCGATTGACGTTTATCTGATTAAGAATTTTATGGATTATTAGTTTTCTTCCACTAGTTAACCACTAACAGTCTTATGAATAATAGTTTTAAGAGTAGTTCTTTCGAATTCGCAATTCAGTCTCAAGTTCACCTTTCCTAGTTCTATAAACTACATACAGTCAACAATCAACATACAGACAACATCCATACATCCACACTCAATACATAGGGGTATTCTCATTATTCCACTACCCAGGGGTATTTTCATAATTTATCCTATAGGGGTATTTTTGTAATTTTCCAAAATAGGGTTCCTTGGTGACTTTGTGAAATAAGGGTATTTTGGTAATTTTGTAATCCAGGGTATTTCGGTAATTTTAAAATTCGGGGGTATTTCGGTAATTTTTGAAATCAGGGGTACCTTGGTCATTTTACAAATCAGAGGCATTTTGGTCATTTTGTAAATCAAGGATAATTTGGGTAATTTTTTTTTTACAAATCAAAAATATTTTGTAATTTAGGGGTAATTTGGGTAATTTTTACAAATAAAAAATATTTTTTTTTTAGAAACTAAGGTTTTTTTCTTTTTTTTTAAGAACAGGGGTATCTTGGAGATTTTTATTTCAAAAGGAATAGTAGCGTTCAGGTGTTTGTGGTTTCTGATTACTGTTGTGTGTTGTATTTTTTTTCTTTTAAAAACCGTTGACTTTGTAAATCAGGGTATTTCTGTAAATCTGGGGGTATATTTCCAAATCATAGGTATCTTGGTAATTTTCAAAATAAGGATATTTTATCAATTTTGTGAAAATCGGGTGGTTGGTCCCTTTTCGGGTTTTAGTTATGGAGTTTGGCCCGTCAACAAATCCTCGCGGCTAGGGTGAGCAATACTACGCACTGTAGGATTCCAAAGAAAGAGGAGGTGAGTCACTAAGACTGCTTAAGTACCAGGCTCTTCCGGATGCAATCCTAGACATGCGCATGCCTGTTGCCACACCCTAGTCTTGCAACTCGTTCACGGGTTTGTTTAGTGAAATTAAGTCTTATGAGATTTAGAAAGTTGTTTGAGCTAGGCCTAAGGTCCATCAGGTTCTAATCCAAGTAGTCTACATCCCATAAAGCCCATCAAGCCCACATTTATATATCACACAGTGGTTCAGAATACTTACCTGGCGGACTTGGGCTGGAGACGCAGGTGCCATGCCGAGAAAACCCTCCTATATGATTTTGAAATATATATGTTTCAAAAACCTATTTTTAGAAAACATTTTGAACCCAAAACCCCAAAGTCGAGTTTTGAACCGGGCTCTGATACCAATTTGTAACACCCCAAACCCGGCCCAAACACTATAACCGGATCTGGTATGTCACTAAGGAGATTTTATAAAACATATCGCCTCTTGGGAAACAATTTATCAGGTTTAAACATTTATGCCAGAAAACTTAATAATTTACTAATTCATATAAGATGTAAATTTTATAGAATGCCTTGGTAAATAAAAAAACTGAATTTATTACCTGCCTTAACTTAATTAAAGGAAAATTTTAAACGTCTAGCAATAATAAAAGCCCAAAATAAATCCGGAATAAAAATAAAGCTAGTGGCCCATGGCCTTATTACAATGGAATTTAACACCCATTAATTAAATATATTAAAAATAAAACTTCTAAGTAATCTGCTGGATTTAATTACTCTCTCTCATGGCCACTTCATGCTCCTCTCCAGCCTGGTCCGATGCACTAAGTGCTACCTGAAATTGTTAAATAATAGGGTGAGTCGCAAGACTCAGTGTGCAACCCTCGTGCACCATTAGATTTTGGGCCTTAGCCCCATAGAATATATAACAGAATATAATATAACAGAAATTATGCAAAGCCCAACTCAAGTCCTAGGTTTCCATCCGCTACACGCCACCCTTACCTACCAGTCATACCATTGGGGATTTCTACAATCAACCCACGCCGCTACACACCATTGATGGCAGTCATGCTGTTCATCATCAAAGTTGTGACAGAGTTACCAGGCTAAAATGGAAAAAGCCACCAGAAACAAAGTTGTGACAGAGTCACTAGGCTGAAATGGCATTAGCCACCAGAACAGGTCACGGCAGAAGTCGCTACAACAGAACAGTACCCCTTTCAATAAACCCAACCCCATGCAATCAGAAAATAGCATACTTATCACATATGTCATCTTAACAGGAACATTCACTTAGGAATGACAGAGATCATTAACCTGGTGATTCGCTTTTACCCTCCCTGGGTTTCAATCATTACGCCGAGATTTCGGCATTTATCAGAATATAACAGATTAATAAACATATTTTAACAGGCAATCTAAATGGTGTGAAAGTGTTACACACCTGGTTATCATTAGGACGACACTCTCTATGTCGACACTATCAGAAGCTGCTAAAACTGCTATCTGTCTAAGATATTGTTCGGATGTTGGTCCACAACCTACTAGCCAATCCCGAACTACTGACACCGCTCATTTTTTAAACTTAGGGATTCTCTCCTTTGCCTGATCCACATTTAATTCCATCACAAATCCTTATCAGAGCTACTATCACAATATTTAATCGTTAATCCTCATTATACAGTTAAGATCTTGTATCCAATGAACAAATCTAATAGAAATCTAGGGAAATCTTCTTACCTTAAAATCCCGAAATTGGAGACTAATGATTTTCGGCTTTTAGATCTAGTCAACCAAGTTTCCTTCAAATCCCGGAATGCCGCCCACATAGAACCATTAAACTATTAGCTTTTTCAGCTTTTGCCTTTTAAAAACTGAAATAGAATATGATAAACTAGCAGAAGTCGACACTTACCTTAACACAGGGATTTCGGCTAGCACTAGAAAGAGGATTCGGCAATGCTAAAGTAATAGATTTTAAATGCCAGAAGAATAGATTTAACCACAAATAGGATGAATAAAGAAAAACTATAGAGATTTTGGCTTTTTAGAGAAATCGGCACAAGCGAAAGAAGAATGGAGAAAAGGTTTCGGCTTTTGAAGAAATTGAAGAGAAATTGGAGAGGAAGAGGCTAGGGATTTTCGGCACAAGAAATAAGGAGATAATTAGGGTTTTAAGTGTCAGAATCAAGGAGCTATCCCCCCTATTTATAGGATTTTCGGTACCTCCTGTAGAAAACTGAAAACACCCTTCCTAATTAATTAAAATTCAAGCTAAATAAAAAGGAAAATTCGGCACCCGTTTGCCATGCAGTAGCCAATTTCTTTACTCCTCTTGGTGGTGGATTTTTGGCCGTCACTCTCCTTGTAGATAGGCTCCTATCTTTTCTCCTTTTTATCTTTTATATTATCAATTATAAAATCCAAATATATCTTCCTATTTTTAAGCCTTGTAGCCGTCTACCTCATCAAGTCTTAATGCCGAAATTTAACTCACTTAAATTAAAAGATTTGGGCTTCATTAAACCTAAATTTTGGGCCCCTAACTCCTTGTGTGTGGCGTCACCTTCTAATTCCCTTACAGTGCCACCTTTTGTTGGGCCACAAGCCCGCGTTGGTATTTTAAACATAATTACCACTCTTTTAACTCTATAATGCCCAATCTAATAATTTAACCAAGGCCTTTGCCTAATTCTGAGCCCAATTTGGACCCCTATTACTTAAATTAACATATTAAACATATTCACCCATTAAACGTATAGGCCCAAAAATTCAGGATGTTACAACGCCTTCTGCAATATTCGCAAACCCGAAAGTTTGGACGTACCTTAACATGCTTCACAGAACGAGACTACAACCCTAGAAAACTACGATCTCTTTTTTTCTTTCATTCCACGCACCCAAACTGAAGTGTTTCATAGATTTCTTTAACCTCCTTCAGTACCTCCCTAACTAGCTGAGTCAGCATATCAATCCTAACACTTCTACGGCCTCGGCCGCAGCCTCTTCTTCCTCTTCTAGCACTCATTGTTGATTCTCGTATTATCTGAATTAGAAATTTTATGAACTATTAATTTCTTTTCACTGATTAACCACGAACAATCTTATGGAAAGTAGTTTTAAGAGTGGTTCTTTTGAATTCGAACCTATCTACAGTTTTAGTCTCAAGTTTATCTCCTAATCCTAGAAACGACATACATCAACCAGCATACATCAATCACACAAGTAGTGTAACACCCCCTTACCCGAGACCGTTGTCAGAGTCGAGCACAAGGTATTACTAAACTTAACTGTAACACCCCTTACCCGAGACCTTCGCCGGAGTCGAGTATGTGGCATTACAAGACTTGACTACAAGTTCGGAACATAAAAATTTAAAGCTGTCAAACTGCATCATGCTGACATAATTGACCGTAACTTGAGTTACAAAACTCGAAATTCAGATCTGTAAATTTTCTTTGAAACTAGACTCATATATGAATTTACCATAATTTTTCCAGAATTTTTCATGAGGGCCAATTAGTACAGTTTATTCATCAAAATTTACCCTATTTCACTGTTGACGATTCTGACCTGTCATTACAAAAACTCATTTATCTCATAGCACAAATTTTCAATAATGTTCTTGTTTATTCCAATCAAAAATAGACTCATCAAGGATTTTAAAAATATAAACCATGCTCCATAATTATTTTTATACAATTTTTAACAATTTTTTCAAAACAGAGCAGAGACTCACGAATTCATTCAGAGTAAGTCTCACTAAAACTTAAATATCTCATAATATATAAATCCTTTGTCTACTCTTTTTCTTTCATGTAAAAATAGACACAATAAGGTTTAATTTCATATCTTATTCACTTTCTAATTCAATATACCATATTTTTGGTGATTTTTCAAAAATCACCTCACTGCTACTATTACAAACTGTCTCGTTGCAATTTATGAAAAACTAGTTTCTAACCGAACATATCCACATCCCTAATTCAAGGATTCATTTCGTATACAAACATTTTCTTATCAAAACGATTAAACTTCGATTAAGAATGCATAAACATTTCCAACATAAACCGACATTCGTATCAAAAAAAAACAAAAAAAACATACTTAACTAAAAATTTAGCCATATTCGCATGGCTATTATCTACATAAACCTTGAGTTTTCATCAAAACAAAGACAAAGTCTTTCCTATACATGCCTTCGTTAAAAAAAACAAAATGAAAGAGTACCAAAATGTAGATAGTGTGGTTGACTCCGCTGACGTTTTCTCGAGCCCGTAGCTAGACCAAATCTATAAAATAGAACATTAAACACACACGGAGTAAAGCTTACTAGCTTAGTAAGTCTTAAGCAAATACTACACAATATACAAACATTTAAACTTTTAATAAATAAATTCATAGCAATGAATATAAACATTATTTAAGTGAATTTTTCATGGCCGAATACCCTCAACGCCCTTAAATTAATTATTTACACTTTACTACCATGAACATATACATTATCTAATCATATGAATATCGTAAACATTCGTCCATTTCAATTCAAATAAACATGTCATAATTTATCGATTTCTTTTACCAATATCCTCCTCAATTATAGTGAAACTTCAAGTGATATAAACACATGTACATGCCTTAATCTTACAATTATATATATGTTTTAATACCTATCAATGATAGGATCAATTTCACAAAATAAAATATATTTTGTATTATCAAATTCATTACATCACACTTAACTCAAACATTCATGACTTAATATTTAATGTACCAAATCTGAATATCCCTTTTATTGTATAAACATACATTAATTTTCACCTCTTTACCATAGTTTATTTTGTACCAAATAAATAATGACTCACTTATGCATAACGTTATGATGGTATGATTACTTATTTCCTTCCGACTTTTCTATAATCAATTCGCTCATAGTACACATATAATCAAATTCCATCTATCATATGTATAACACTATCTTTCATCAATTCATTTAATTATTATCATTGCATATAAACATAACCTTAAAGTATGCTTAATACATACCTTATAGTCGAACTCAAAACTTCACTTTCATAAACGTAAAATTTCATGGTTTGTTTCATACCTTTACATTTCGTAGCTAAAGTTCGGAAGTTGAAAACTCACCAGCTTATAACAAGCTATGCACTAGTTCGAATCGTGTATACCGGCACCTTGCATGCTAGACTTGAAATCCGAAATTTAAAACACCAAGCATTTAGCTTTCGCTAGGCATTAAGCCCGATACATTCACCGGCACAAGGCCTGCTAGGCATTATGCCTGAATTAAATCACCGGCACATGGCCTGCTAGGCTTAAAGCCTGAGATATCAACCTTTTCAACATTTCAATGAACATTTCAATAGTATTATAACTCATAATTCTATCACATTTCTAGTTCAACTAAGCTTATTCACTTTTCACAAATAAAACCATTATAACGTTGTATAACCCGTATATCAAATCAATTATACACATTCACATTGTATTAACAAAACATATCCAATTCAATGTAATATCTTTACATTCGGCTATCACATGAAAATATACCCAAATTTATCGAATATTGTCATTAAATAGATTCATAATGCATTCTTTAATATGATACCAGTATATTCGGCAAACACATTTAAGGTCACCCTACCACATTTGGCATCATTAAATATGTATATACACTCACACATATCCGAATATTCTATTCCCATACAATATATATAATTATATATATTTATCCCTTATCACAAGTGCATATATTTTGCCAACTCAATTATTCAATGGTTATAGATATATACATGTATTTAGTAATCCGTATTCGGCTATCACATATAATAATTCCTATGCCTTATTCGGCAATTTGACAATAAAATTTGTTATGTCACTCAAACATGTACAATTTAATATAGCGATAATTCAATTTAATCCAATTGCTTAAAAACTTACCTCGAAATTTGACGTATTGAGCTTTCCGACTATTCGTTCAACTTTGCCTTCCCCCGATCCAAACCCGTTTTCTTTTATTCTTTATCTAAATAATCCCAATTTAAACTCAATAAATTTATATTCATTCAATTTGATCCATAAATACTTAATTTAGCAAATTTACGAATTTACCCTAACCTTTACAATCTATACAATTTAGTCCCTAATACCATACTCATGAATTACTCAAAATTTACCCAACTTCCTTTAGGCCCGAATCATCCTAAGGATTATATAAGTCCATATACTTCAATATTTTCTCAATTTGGCCCTTCCATGATAATGTTTTCACAACCAAATTTTAAATTAGCTACATTCACCTAAGACCCAAAAGTAAAATATTTTCGTCTAGCTCAAATCTCCATTTATTACCAAAAATCATCCTAAAACTTAAGTGATCATCAATGGCATAACCAACATACAAGACCATTTCACGAAATTAACACATGGGCTTTATAATAGGATGAACATTCATCTCAAAAATGCAAAAATCATTGAAAACCCAAAGCTAAAACTTACTTAATTGAAATGGATATGTTAGAACCCTTGTTGAACTTCTCTTTTCTTTTTCTTTCACTAGTTTCGGCTATGGAAGAGAAAATGATGAACATGCATAGCTTTCTTCTTTATTTTATGCTTTTATCCCACTATGTTAATATAATATTTTATATTATTAATATAAAACACATATTTAACTTAACAAACAAACAAACACATGATATAATATCATCTTGCCGTCTACTACAAGAAGAATTGGGGAAATTGCAACATAAAACCCTTTAATTTAATGAATACTTTTTTTCCACTTATGTAATTTGGTCCTATTTCTTAATTTAAACATACAAGCAGATCAAATAATTTCACGAAATTTTAACACATGCTCAATCATACATATTTAACACAAAAAATAATATTAATTTATTTTTTTCGACTAGAACTCGTGGTCCCGAAATCACATTTCTGATCATGCTAAAATCGAGTTGTTCCCAAGTGGGATTTTATTATAATATACTTATAATACACTTATATATTATATCCTTATTATATATATTTAACACATAAGCAAACATATGATATATATATATATTAATAGACCATATTGCTGTCCACTACAATTTAAAATGGGTATATTACCCTTTAAGGACTTCACTAAAATAAAGCCACATCAACCATAAATCAAATAAAAGGCCACTTTTACCAAGATGCTTGCGATTTAGTCCTTTTTAACTAATTGAGCACACACAAGCAGTTAAATTTTTATACTGAAACTTTCACACCCATTAATTTATATATAACTAACTCAAATTATAATATTAAATTATTTCTCAGACTCGGATTCATGGTCCCGAAAGCACCGTTCTGATTAGGGTCAAATTCGGACTGTTACAACTCTCCCCCCCTTAGGGATTTTCGTCCTCGAAAATCTTACCAGAAGGTAGATTAAGGATTTGCTTCCACACAATACATTTCAAATTCACACATGGTTTCAGATTTCAAATCTCTTTAATCTCACATTTGATATTCTGATCTGGCTTTCGCTGTACATCATCTCAGGAACAAATAACTCTATAATCAACACTTTATTTCTTACATCATCTCAGGAACAAATAACTCTATAATCAACACTTTATTTCTTACATCATCTCAGGAACAAATAACTCTATAATCAACACTTTATTTCTATAATCCACAAAGCCAGGAATATCATAGTTCACATTCATTCATAAATATCAAATGTCAGAATGTCGTACATCATGTTACTCTCGTACGATCAAACTAACTAACACTGTGAGCCACCTATAACAATGGTTATACAATCTCAGAGCTTCTCGGCATAGACATTTTATCTCGAAGCAACAATTAATCATCAAAACTTTGAATTCTACTAAAATCATCTTAACCAAAGAGAACTCATTGGGTCTTACTGGGAACGATGTCTCAACCTTATAATAAATATTATCCTGGCTGTTAAGGAAGCATTTGAACACAGTAAAGAATCAAATATGGTTTTAATAGCAACCATTGTAGAGACATAACTTCTATAACTCTGAGGATGGTACTACTGTAGTCTCACATTTCAAGCCAGAAATTATAACCATAATAAACATAGTCATCTCTGTCATATAGAGATCTCTTGTAGACAATCACATGGAATCATAAGAAAACTGAAATAGTGAAATTTCAACATGTGGGGCTATACAAGATATCTCGAAAATTACAACCCGTATAGAATGATATCAATTAGATGCTATGCCAAAACATATACGGGAAGAACAATGTCATTTACAAATACGAAAATCCCGATGTGAAGCGTTATAATCTTCACGTATATTCAATGAACACAATAACGGTAGAAGCAGAATATTAACTTCATACAGATTTTATAAATCGACTTTTGTATCCACATAATGGAATAAATTATTAGAGAAAGACATTACATTGTCGAATGTAACCCAAATAGATCAACAATAGTTTCGTCTACTAATATATTTAGCTAATATTCTCATACTATAAGACTTGCTTTTCTCTCTTTTTTTTTGAAATTAAACAGTCACATATACCTCTGAGGAAAAATGTACACATAGAATGCCCAAAAGGAATCATAGTAACTACCCAATTATAACCATTGCATTCAACCATTAATACAATTCAATCATTATTCATCTGTCTAATTCTGTCATCCAAAATTTTTCACATTATCCCTTTGTATCTTGTCTTCATTTCTTGATTTGTTTCTCTTTTCGACTACATTAGTAATCTTTCAAACACGAATCTCTGTAACTCCACACTCGTGAGCTTATTCAACCCAAAATCTTACAAATTTCATTGTAACATTTTACTAATAAAGGGGTGAGGGTAGTAAAGCTCAAATTTAACTTGCACATAAATGTACATAACACATACTATCACAAATAACCAATTTAATAAATACCATATACAACTTAACTCCATACAATCGAAAGTACATATATTTATGTAAGTAATTCCACATGTCCGATTGCATATCCATAAAATCTCCATATGGTTGAACTTATTTATGTATAAATACTCATACATCCATTGAATACTCTGATGTTACTAGTAAACAACATCAAATCAATATCATATTATCCACATATCCAAAAATGTCTAATACACAAACACATTATTTATCAACTTACTTAATCAATAAACATCACATATAATTTGTACTTAAGTCGATACATACCTTATGGCCAAATAATCAATTTCACTTGAATAAGCTTAAGCTTGTTCATTTGCCACCATAATTCGATCATTTCGTAAGCATAAGCTCGTATTATAAGTCACCGGTATAAAACACGCTAGGCATGAGCACGAATCACACACCGGCATTAAGCACGCTGCTAGACCCAGAGGTCCGATAATCATTCACGGCGCAATAAGCCCGCTAGACTCGAGGTCGATAATCATTCACCGGCAATAAGCCACGCTAGACCCGAGTCGATAATCATTCACCGGCAATAAGCCTGCTAGACCCGAGGTCTGATAATCATTTATCGGCAATAAGCCTGCTAGGCATAAAGCCCGATACATTCACCAGCCCAAGGCTTGCTAGGCTCATAGCCTGAGTAATAATACCTTAAATTTTCTCCCCTGAATTATTTCATATATCAAATCTTTTAAGTATTTCGAACTCATTATACGAACATTCAATAGCACATATCACACAAATAACTTAACCGAATCAATTTTATACTTAGCAAAATTCGGCTAATTCACGTATAATTACAATAATTCCAACTTTCAGCATATGCTAATTTACGAAAATAATATACGATGATTATTTGCTTATAATCACTTTTGTTCTTAACACATAGTTCATAAGCCAACTCTAATCACTAAATCACAATCGAAATTCTCTTATAGCATCATAACTCAATTGTCATAACTCATACGCTCATATAATTATAACATTTATCAATAATAAAAATGCCATACACTTTGATTCATACCTTTATTAGTGTCAACTCATCACCAATATATTTTCACTCAAATATTTGAGTACACATTCTATACTATCAGAATTTAGCTCGGTTGGAAAGCATATTTGTTTAATTTAAAACAATTTCCATCAGAGTTGGGAGTCATCACACTATCGCATTATACTTTAAGGCATGTATAGCTAGACTCACACGCGCTACGGTAGTCCTAGAATCGACTAAACCGTAAGCTCTGATACCAATAAAATGTAACACCCCCTTACCCGAGACCGTTGTCAGAGTCGAGCACAAGGTATTACTAAACTTAACTGTAACACCCCTTACCCGAGACCTTCGCCGGAGTCCAGTATGTGGCATTACAAGACTTGACTACAAGTTCGGAACATAAAAATTTAAAGCTGTCAAACTGCATCATGCTGACAAAATTGACCGTAACTTGAGTTACAAAACTCGAAATTCAGATCCGTAAATTTTCCTTGAAACTAGACTCATATATGAATTTACCATAATTTTTCCAGAATTTTTCATGTGGCCAATTAGTACAGTTTATTCATCAAAATTTACCCTATTTCACTGTTGACGATTCTGACCTGTCATTACAAAAACTCATTTATCTCATAGCACAAATTTTCAATAATGTTCTTGTTTATTCCAATAAAAAATAGACTCATTCAGGATTTTAAAAATATAAACCATGCTCCATAATTATTTTTATACAATTTTTAACAATTTTTCCAAAACAGAGCAGAGACTCACGAATTCATTCAGAGCAAGTCTCACTAAAACTTAAATATCTCATAATATATAAATCCTTTGTCTACTCTGTTTCTTTCATGTAAAAATAGACACAATAAGGTTTAATTTCATATCTTATTCACTTTCTAATTCAATATACCATATTTTTGGTGATTTTTCAAAAATCACCTCACTGCTACTACTACAAACTGTCTCGTTGCAATTTATGAAAAACTAGTTTCTAACCGAACATATCCACATCCCTAATTCAAGGATTCATTTCGTATACAAACATTTTCTTATCAAAAACGATTAAACTTCGATTAAGAATGCATAAACATTTCCAACATAAACCGATATTCGTATCAAAAACACAAAAAAAAACATACTTAACTAAAAATTTAGCCATATTCGCATGGCTATTATCTACATAAACCTTGAGTTTTCATCAAAACAAAGACAAAGTCTTTCCTATACATGCCTTCGTTAAAAAAACAAAATGAAAGAGTACCAAAATGTAGATAGTGTGGTTGACTCGCTGACGTTTTCTCGAGCCCGTAGCTAGACCAAATCTATAAAATAGAACATTAAACACACACGGAGTAAGCTTACTAGCTTAGTAAGTCTTAAGCAAATACTACACAATATACAAACATTTAAACTTTTAATAAATAAATTCATAGCAATGAATATAAACATTATTTAAGTGAATTTTTCATGGCGAATACCCTCAACGCCCTTAAATTAATTATTTACACTTTACTACCATGAACATATACATTATCTAATCATATGAATATCGTAAACATTCGTCCATTTCAATTCAAATAAACATGTCATAATTTATCGATTTCTTTTACCAATATCCTCTTCAATTATAGTGAAACTTCAAGTGATATAAACACATGTACATGCCTTAATCTTACAATTATATATATGTTTTAATACCTATCAATGATAGGATCAATTTCACAAAATAAAATATATTTTGTATTATCAAATTCATTACATCACACTTAACTCAAACATTCATGACTTAATATTTAATGTACCAAATCTGAATATCCCTTTTATTGTATAAACATACATTAATTTTCACCTCTTTACCATAGTTTATTTTGTACCAAATAAATAATGACTCACTTATGCATAACGTTATGATGGTATGATTACTTATTTCCTTCCAGCTTTTCTATAATCAATTCGCTCATAGTACACATATAATCAAATTCCATCTATCATATGTATAACACTATCTTTCATCAATTCATTTAATTATTATCATTGCATATAAACATAACCTTAAAGTATGCTTAATACATACCTTATAGTCGAACTCAAAACTTCACTTTCATAAACGTAAAATTTCATGGTTTGTTTCATACCTTTACATTTCGTAGCTAAAGTTCGGAAGTTGAAAACTCACCAGCTTATAACAAGCTATGCACTAGTTCGAATCGTGTATACCGGCACCTTGCATGCTAGACTTGAAATCCGAAATTTAAAACACCGGCATTTAGCCTGCTAGGCATTAAGCCCGATACATTCACCGGCACAAGGCCTACTAGGCATTATGCCTGAATTAAATCACCGGCACATGGCCTGCTAGGCTTAAAGCCTGAGATATCAACCTTTTCAACATTTCAATGAACATTTCAATAGTATTATAACTCATAATTCTATCACATTTCCAGTTCAACTAAGCTTATTCACTTTTCACAAATAAAACCATTATAACGTTGTATAACCCGTATATCAAATCAATTATACACATTCACATTGTATTAACAAAACATATCCAATTCAATGTAATATCTTTACATTCGGCTATCACATGAAAATATACCCAAATTTATCGAATATTGTCATTAAATAGATTCATAATGCATTCTTTAATATGATACCAAAGATATTCGGCAAACACATTTAAGGTCACCCTACCACATTTGGCATCATTAAATATGTATATACACTCACACATATCCGAATATTCTATTCCCATACAATATATATAATTATATATATTTATCCCTTATCACAAGTGCATATATTTTGCCAACTCAATTATTCAATGGTTATAGATATATACATGTATTTAGTAATCCGTATTCGGCTATCACATATAATAATTCCTATGCCTTATTCGGCAATTTGACAATAAAATTTGTTATGTCACTCAAACATGTACAATTTAACATAGCGATAATTCAATTTAATCCAATTGCTTAAAAACTTACCTCGAAATTTGACGTATTGAGCTTTCCGACTATTCGTTCAACTTTGCCTTCCCGATCCAAACCGTTTTCTTTTATTCTTTATCTAAATAATCCCAATTTAAACTCAATAAATTTATATTCATTCAATTTGATCCATAAATACTTAATTTAACAAATTTACGAATTTACCCCTAACCTTTACAATCTATACAATTTAGTCCCTAATACCATACTCA
The DNA here is from genome assembly GCA_025503065.1 of Gossypium bickii. Lineage (NCBI taxonomy): Eukaryota > Viridiplantae > Streptophyta > Magnoliopsida > Malvales > Malvaceae > Gossypium > Gossypium bickii. The sequence goes on from CP106711.1 coordinate 92,380,349, forward strand.
TGAATTACTCAAAATTTACCCAACTTCCTTTAGGCCCGAATCATCCTAAGGATTATATAAGTCCATATACTTCAATATTTTCTCAATTTGGCCCTTCCATGATAATGTTTTCACAACCAAATTTTAAATTAGCTACATTCACCTAAGACCCAAAAGTAAAATATTTTCGTCTAGCTCAAATCTCCATTTATTACCAAAAATCATCCTAAAACTTAATTGATCATCAATGGCATAACCAACATACAAGACCATTTCACGAAATTAACACATGGGCTTTATAATAGGATGAACATTCATCTCAAAAATGCAAAAATCATTGAAAACCCAAAGCTAAAACTTACTTAATTGAAATGGATATGTGCCGAACCCTTTTTGAACTTCTCTTTTCTTTTTCTTTCACTAGTTTTGGCTATGGAAGAGAAAATGATGAACATGCATAGCTTTCTTCTTTATTTTATGCTTTTATCCCACTATGTTAATATAATATTTTATATTATTAATATAAAACACATATTTAACTTAACAAACAAACAAACACATGATATAATATCATCTTGCCGTCTACTACAAGAAGAATTTGGGGAAATTGCAACATAAAACCCTTTAATTTAATGAATACTTTTTTTCCACTTATGTAATTTGGTCCTTTTCTTAATTTAAACATACAAACAAATCAAATAATTTCATGAAATTTTAACACATGCTCAATCATACATATTTAACACGAAAAATAATATTAATTTATTTTTTTCGATTAGAACTCGTGGTCCGAAATCACATTTACGATCATGCTAAAATCGAGTTGTTCCCAAGTGGGATTTTATTATAATATACTTATAATACACTTATATATTATATCCTTATTATATATATTTAACACATAAGCAAACATATGATATATATATATATTAATAGACCATATTGCTGTCACTACAATTTAAAATGGGTATATTACCCTTTAAGGACTTCACTAAAATAAAGCCACATCAATTTAACCATAAATCAAATAAAAGGCCACTTTTACGAAGAACGCTTTGATTTAGTCCTTTTTAACTAATTGAGCACACAAACAAGTTAAATTTTTATACGAAACTTTCACACCCATTAATTTATATATAACTAACTCAAATTATAATATTAAATTATTTCTCAGACTCGGATTCATGGTCCCGAAAGCACCGTTCTGATTAGGGTCAAATTCGGACTGTTACAAGTAGCATCCATGCATACACATTCATCGCATAAGGGTTTTTTTTTTTGTCATTCCTCTACCCAGGGGTATTTCCGTAGTTTTTCCCTACAGGGTATTTTCCAAAATAAAGTATCTTGGCGATTTTCTCAAAATAGGGTATCTTGGTGTTGTTGTTGTGTTTTTTTTAGCAGGGGTATTTTGGAAAATTTAATTTTTCAAACCGGGTCACATTTGTAAATCTAGGGGTTTTCGGGTAAATTTGCAAAACATGGGTATTTTATAAAATCACGGTTGTTTGGAAATTTTCACAAACCAAAAGTATTTTGGAAATTTTGCCAACTGGAGTGTTTCGGTAATTCTCACGAATTTTGGTAGTTTGACAATTCTGGGGTATTCTGGGAAATTTTCACAAATCAAGTGTATTTTGGAAATTTTACAAATCCTTGGGGTATTCTGGTCATTTTACAAATCAGGGGTAATTTAGTAATTTTACAATTCAAGGATATTTTGGTCGTTTTACAAATCAGGAGTAATTTAGTAATTTTAGAGAATAGGATGGCTGGTCCCTTTCGGGTTTTAATTATAGATTTTGGCCCGTCAACAAATCCTTGTGGCTAAGGTGAACAATCACTACGCACCAGGTAGGATTCCAGCGAAGAGGAGGTGAGTCACTAGGACTGCTTAAGTACCAAGCTCTTTCTGAATCCAATCCTAGACATGCATATGCCTGTTGCCACACCTTAACCCATTGACTCGTTCATGGGTTTTGTTTAGTTGGATTAAGTCTTATGGAATTGAAGAGTTGTTTGACTAAGCCAAAGGTCCATCAATACTATCATACTAGTCTACGTCCATCAAGCCCATTAAGCCCACACGTATATCACAACAAGAGTTTAGAATACTTACCTGCGTGGATCGGGTGCCGGTAGACTCAAAGGCCATATCTTCATCCAAAACATTTTTTTTTTCAAATTCATATCAACATTTCAAAATAGTACTAGACCCATTTCACAGCCCGAGTTTTGAACTGGGCTCTGATACCAAAATGTAACACCCCAAACCCGGCCCATACGTTTCGACCAGATCTGGTAAGCTACGGGTTGTACGTTGAAAACTTTTGCTTTGTTGGTTTTGGAAATCGTAAGTTAATTAGACAATATTTGAATAAATAAGTGACATTAAAAAAAAACCTTGTATTATTATTATTTGGTATAAATAAACCCCTGACATAATTTTATAAGTTGCAAATATTAAAAACTACTTAGGCGAATATAAACTATGGGGCCTTATTACCTAAATATTCCCAAAATAAAACTTAAAGGAAAAATCGAAAATAACCTATAGAAATAAAATCTTGATGGCCCCTCGAGTCCGTCTCGGCTCCCATGTCCATGATCTACTGCTCATCTGAAAAGTTAGGAAAAATAATAGGGTGAGTCACCAAGACTCAGTATGTAAATCCCGAAAACACATAAAAGGCTTGGGCTCACAAACACATTATGAGCCCTGGCCCATACACAATGGCAACAATCATAATTACATGATAGATAATAATTGATGCATAGCCCAACCCATCCTAGAATTCCATCCTCTACACACCAACCCGTACCAACCATCACACCTTGGAGATTTCTACAATCAACCCACCGTCCGATACACACCATATCGACAGTCATACTGCCTATTCCTTATCAATCAGGAATTTTAACGTGGTTTTCTACCACCGATCACCAAGTGACCTAACATTTCATTTCGTGGGTTTTCTACCACCGATCACCATATGACCTAACTTTTCATTACGTGGGTTTTCTACCACCGATCACCATGTGACCAATCATGCTCTCCCCCTTTCCATATCAAACCCATCCCAATCATACATTCATGCAAAATCAAACAATATACTACCTAAGAGATTACAGTCTTTCACATACATCGATACACATAGAGAAGTTTCTATGGTTACATACCTGGCATCCTTTGCCTACCCTTTCCGGGTAACCTGACTATTCATATAGCCTATTTTCGGCTTTTAGCCATTACATATATATACATACAGATTATTAGTGTGTTAGAGATCTCCACACTTGATTACCGTTAGAACGAGACCCTCTAAGTCGACGCTATCTTGAACTCTTGAAAAGTGATATGAGATTCAGGGACTAGTGTTTCCGGCTTTTAAATCTAAGAGATCTACTTCAATTCCCGGATGTCGCCCAACAAGAGAATACATAAAATCATTAAACCATTAGCTTTTCGGCTTTGTCTTCCAAAAATCGAAAGAGATCTTAAGGAATAACAAGAGTCAACACTCATCTTACTAGAGAAGATTCGGCTACTCCCATAGGATTCTGGCTTTTTGCGAAAATCAGAAAGAGAAGATGATTCGAAGAAATCTATAAAGATTCGGCTTTTTAAAAGAAAGAAGAGAAAAGAATAATGGAGTTTTCGACTTTTAGAAGAAAGAAGAGAAAAGAATAATGGAGTTTTCGGCTTTTAGAAGAAAGAAGAGAATAATGGAGTTTTTGGCTTTTAGAAGAAAGAAGAGAATAATGGAGCTTTTGGCTTTTAGAAGAAAGAAGAGAATGAAAAGATGGAAACCCTAAATGCCGAAAAATAAAAAAGATAACCCTCCCTATTTATAGAAATTTCGGCACTTACCTATGAAAAACCGAAAGTGCCCTTCCTGATAACTAAAAATTAATCAAATAAAAAGGAAAATCCAGCACCCTCTTTGCCATAAAGAAACCGATTTCTTCACTTCTCTAGGTGATGGAATTTCAGCCAACACCTAGCCATGCAGATAGCTCCTGTCTTTTCTCCTTTATCTAAATCTATCCATACCTTTAGAAGAAACCTAGATAGCACCACCCCTTCCTTCTTTTATTAGCTCATTATCCTTATTATCCACATCATTTAGTCCTCTTATTTTTGAGCCTTGTTTCCATCCATTCCACCTAACCCTAATGCCTAAAATTAGCTAACTTAAATTAAAAGAGTTGGGCTCCATGAAACTTAAATTTGGGCCCCTTACTCCCTTGTGTGGCGTTACCTCCTTACCCCCTAAGTGGCGCCACTGACCACTGGGCCACAAGCCCATTTTTGATATTTTAAACAAAGCTACCACATTTTAAACTCTACAGTGCCCAAACAAAAATTTCACCAAGGCCTTGACCACATCCTGAGCCCAATTTGGACCCCTAACAGTTAAATTAACACATTACACATGTTCTCCCATTAAACGCATAGGCCTAAAAATTCAGGATGTTACAGAAGCCTTGGTAAAATTTCAAGTTTTGGTACTTTAAAGGAGGGAAACTGGTTGGGTCAGGCTTTAAGAGTTTCAAGGAGGCGCCACCTAGCATGCAAGGAAGCGGTGTCACAAGGGAAGCTGAGGGAGAGGGTTCAAATCTCTCAAGTAGTGCAAGGGAGCATTATTTTTTTTGGCTCAGGCAAGGGAGGTGGTTGGATGGTAATCAAACTCTGGAGGAGAGAGGGAAGACTTGGTCAAGATATTCAAATAAGTGGTGGAGAGATATTTGGGGAGTTTGAATAATTCAAACTAAATCGAATGAGTGGAGAAGAGGGGTTGTAGGAGAGAATCAAGGAGGAAGCATGGGGAGTGGGGTGAGTAGTGTGTTAGCTGAAATTTTGAGTAGTGTAGGGGGGTGGATGCATTTGGTTTTGATAAAGGGCATAGGTGCCAAAACTTTGGTAGGTTTTTAGCAAATTGTGTGTGCTAAGGGTTCCACTTTCGGTCTTTGTTAGTGTACTCATCTTTGAGCACTTTTTCCTACTTTGTTTGCCGAAATTTCTGAAGCTGCTATTTGAGCATTTCCTCTTTGGTTAGCTGAACCTATTAGGCATTCTTTTTCTTTTATTTTCTCCTATTTTTCTCGATTGCTTCATTTTTCCCCAAGCTTTCAACCTTTTGTCAATTTCTCACAAGCTTCTCTTCTTATTCTCTTGTTTTGTTTTGTTTTTTCTCATTTACTCAAAGCCGTAGCACCTATTGTTCTTTTCTTTCTTTTTCGTAATTCATATTTCTTCTATTTGTTCTCCATAGCCGAAAACCCACCTCTCATTTCCTTTCTTGGGTTTGTTTTGTTTGTTAATCACTAAAGCTGAATTTCATACCCCATTTCTTTTCTCTTGACCGAATCATTATCCTTTGTCACTCCTTCTCTTTGATTTCTTTTCTGCTTTAGCCGAACCTGCTCTCTTCTGTCGATTTTTTGATAGCCAATCATGAACTTCTAAGTGATACACTCTTGTTCGGTAAGAGGTCTTCTTCGCTTTCCTTATCATTTTCATTTCTCTTTTGTTTGTTGGGGCTAATCTAAGGCACTGACTCGTATTCATTGGCGTTGGTCAGTAGTAGAAGGGCGTATCTCCATCATACCTTCTCTGAAGGGCCTACTTCCAAGAGGGTGTTGGTAAGTGTTATGGCTGAATAGGATATATGAGGATTCTGTTCACTTCCTTGGATTCAATCCTTCTTGGAGAACCGATTCTTACATGGTGTTGTTATAGGTACTCAATCGATCTCATAACCAAAGTCTGAAGCTTTCAGTATTTTGTCGATCTAGGTAAGTAATCTTTTCGTTTGAGTGTGTGTTCTCATATCCATATTCTCCAATGCCTTAACCTGGTCTTCTGACTAAGATCTGTTTCACGGAACCAAATCCTAGCCAAACAAAGGAGGGAGTTGGACTCGTGATAAAATTTGTAATAATGGAGTAAAAAAAAAAACTATAAACTCCATTTCATTAATTAAATAAATTTTAAAAAAATCAAATCAAGTTAATTAAAAAATAAAAGAATTATTCAATCCAAGAGTTTAGTAAAAATCAAATTATAAAATTTTAGGATCAAACTAAGAAGTTACTTTAAAAGGATTTAAGTAAATTATGAATAATGTTAAGGGACTAAAAGTGTTATTATCCCATTTAACAAGATGGCTAATCTAATTACCCCTTAATACAACTATCTGGGTGAAAGAAAATACATTATGAAATTTTATACATAATATTCCCCATAAAGCATTGATTGAATCTTCTTTATTAATGCCTTAAGATTTTAATTTTAAATGTTCATTTGTTATTTTAAATAGTTTCTTTTAAAAATTTTACATGAACTATTAAAAGATATAGATACCCTTATATTAATATTTGTTATTTGTTAAAAAAATTTATTTTAGCCATTTTCCAATTGAGTTGGCCGCCAATTATCTCGTGACATCAACTCAGTTATAGGCTTTATTATCACGAGGGTGTTTTTGTTTTTAAGATATGTTTTATATATATATATATATAATGAACTTCACCATTTAAACTAAAATCGACAAAAGTATTAGGGAAGCACCTATAATTAGAGGCAGATTGCATTTCAGCCCCTCTAGTAAAAAAATGAGTAAATTTACCCTTATACATTTCGAAACGTGCAAATTAGCCCATCCGTTAAATTTTATTTGTTAAATGATGATGTTGAACATTAATTTAAATGGTTAATTATTAATTTGGTTCTTAAACTATATCCAAAATATCTTTTTGATTTTTTTTCTAAATTTTCTTAACAATAATTCTAAAAAAATAAAAATTCTTAAAAATTAATATGAATTCTTAAATATATTAAAAAATATGTTAAATTATTTTTAAAAATAAAAATCCTAAATAAAAAAGTTCTAAAAAATTCAAAATATATATGTAAATAATATAAAAAATTAAAAAAATTAAGATAGAACTTTCGAGTCGAAACTTAGAAACCATTGTCTTTTACAAGACTTTCTTTCCTAGCTTACAAAACCCAGAAAAAAAAATTCTCATTTTTTGATTAAAGTTTCTCCTACTTTTATTAATGTTTAGTTTCATTTTAATTTCCCATGCTTTCATCCAAAGGGTACATAAAAATTTATTCAATGGTTATTTTCTTCTACTTTAGTGAATACTAGTTTTCGCAATCCTATACTTTCGTATCTTCTAATAGTGTGTAATCACCATTATTAAATTTTGATTACTCATTTCGCATTCCCATAACTATTACAAACTTTTCTATTTGAAGATCTTATTGTTTAACAATTTTTGGGTTTTGAATTTTTAATATAAAATTCTGGGTTTTGAATAAGGACTCCATGGGTTTTAAAATTTTAGAAAATAATGTTTTTGTTAGAAATAAAAGACAAAGAATAAAGAACAAAGAGAATGGGAGAGCAAAGAGAGAGCGTATTTTATTGATTAATCAGAATATTTACAAAGCTTCTCCAAAGTCTCTATTTATAGGCATAAGAAGTATAAATGAAGTAGAGATTTACTTCTAATGACTATTAGGATTTAAAGTACATCAAAACTTATCTTGATCTTGATGGGCATTCACATAATAAGATATTCATAACACTCTCCCTTGGATGTCCATTGGTAGATAATTGTCTCATTAAAACCTTACTAAGATAAAAACTCTATGGGAAAAAAATCCCTAGTGAAGGAAAAAGAATACAAGTATCTATAATATGCATAATATGTTGCCTCATTAAAAATCTTACCAAGAAAACCCAATGGGACAAAACCTTGGTTAAGGGAAAAAGAGTACAGCGCGTATTTACTACCCCTCATGAAAACATCACATAATATCTCATATTCTATGTATTCAATCTTGATTACTAGCTTTTCAAATGATCATTTGAACGTATTTGCTAATCATTTATATCAACATTCTTTTGAAAGTCATGAGTGAGGGAAAATTTTGGGGGAAATATATTTTGATCTCTTCAAGAGTTTCAACAATAATCATAACAAACTTTAATCATGATCCCTCTATAAAAATACAAATAGGTATTTTAGATCATTTTATAATCCTCTTTCAATTGCAATTGAAGAAGTCAAATTTACCACATATGTTCAATTATTTCAATTCATATAAATAAACAATTTCTCGATAATTTCAGTATGCTTCTGGCATTCTAAATCCTTCAAGGATTTTAATATAAACTTTACAATATAGTGATTCATAAAAGGTTGTAACAACAACCATTAGACAAAAGTTAAATCTTTTATGAAATGTTAGTTTAATAATATATCCAAAGGTTATTGCATCCACCACAAAAGAACATTATATCTTTCCATAATCAATATCAGGACTTAGCAAAAACTTCGTATTTTATTATGTTTTGCAAAACTACTTAATTTGCACCTTCACTGGCTTTATACCTTTAGATATTTGGACTACTAGTCCAAAACCACCGCAAATTTAGTTGTACTTGAGTTACGTTGTTCTATTTTGACCAATTTATTCCCTAGCTATATTTCACAATAGATTTCTTCAAGGTCCTCCTTTTATTTCATTATTTCAACAATAATATTGCATGCAAAACCATTGTCGACCACTTTTATTACTGGTTCGACATTTTCTCAAATTGACATAATTTATCGAGATATCTTATTTTTACTATTTTAATATTCAGTTTCAGGTTACTGAATCTCTTCTGGAGTTTTACTTATTATTTATGTCTTGGGTCTCTTCTGGAGCACCCGCCTTCTATAACACCCTTAACCCGTATCCATCGTCAGACTAGGGTTACGGGGTATTACCGATCAAATTATAACATTAAACCACCATGGCTTACACGTCCTCATATCATAGTCAATCAATAATACAAAGTCCCTTTAGAAGGTCTACAGGACCTTAAACATGCTTTCAAGAAGGTTCGAGACTAAACCAATCTCATACGAAAACTTTACGGAACTTAGAAAGTTTTTCTTTTAAAACAGGGCACACGCCCGTGTGGTTAGACTGTGTGCCTTACACGGCGATGTCTTAAACCATGCCTTACCCCGTGTGCAACACTGAATAGGATCACACGGCCTGTCACACGCCCGTGTGTCTGGCCCGTGTACAACACTGACTTGAGTCATACGGCCTGTCACACGCCTATGTGTCTAGCCCATGTGCAAGTCTGATCTACTTCGAATAAGGACAGTGAAGGACACAGTTGAGACACACGCTCGTCCCTACATACTCAATTTGGGTCATCCCTACATACTCAATTCCAACATCAAATAACATACAATTCATTCACCATTCTCAACTGCCAAGTCAAGTATGAAACATACCATTTCTATTTCACCTAGCATACCATAATGGCCATTCACATATGACTATATTCACATATCACATACACCATTTTCACATATCCAAACATGTACCAAAATTATTCCATTATCAAGCTATATCACATGGCAAGATTTATACAACTCAAAACATTCTACAACCTTACTAGCCTATACATGCCATATACCATATATACAACTTTCAAAATGGTACCAAAATAGACGTCCGATAGTATGATTAAGTCGCTGACGATCCTTGGATCTGAGCTAGCTTTAATGACACTGTAAAACAGAGAAAAACTTCACACAGTAAGCTTAAAAGCTTTGTAAGTTCGTAATATGACACAATTTACTTAACAATTCATATTCAATATGCAAAATTAACTAACACTTAGTTCAATTCACATCAGTACTCAATCTCACCCATGGCTATTACTCAATTTCATACCATATCTATAGGTTCATGTACAAGCATTTATAATGCTACTCAATTCAACTCTTTTTCATCATTTATTCACATAATCTACCATCTATCTTATATACAATTTCATCAACCACATAGGTTCTATACATACCTGTACCATCACGTATTTATCTATCACATTGACCATTCAATGTTCGATGTCATAAATCATTGTATCCTCTTTAAACATTCGATGCACTCGCACACTTAGTGCCAATTAATTAGCCGAAGCTATAATAATATCGCACATTTATTGCCATCACATTAAACCGAATTTGTTTCGGTATCGCACACTTAGTACCCATTATTCAGCCATCGCTGTTTTGATCTCGCACACTTAGTGCCAATTTTTGTAGTCATAGCTATCTCATTTTTCACACACTTAGTGCCTCATATCTTCAATTCCACTTTTCATAAAATCAAGCTTCACCATCACGTTCCCATTCATTCCATTCCATATAAACATTGTTTAAAAAATATGTATAATACACGAACTTACCTCTGAATATCAAGCTTTCATATTTCACGAACTATCAACACAAAGCTCACATATTCAACAATGGCATAACTCAAAATCATCATTAATTTCATGAATTGAAGCATGGGCTTTATAAAACACGAAGCAATGATCACAAAAAACGTAAAAATCATAAAAAATAGATCAGAACACATACCTTAATCAAGCCAAATTCTAGCTGAAATCTCCAAAGCTTTAAACTCTTTTTATTCTTTCTATTTTCGGTGGAAGATGGATGAACTAAATGAAATTTTTGGCTTTGTTTTACTTAATGCACATATAATTAACTAATTACCATTATAACTTTTGTAATTTCATATAAAATTCGACTAACTTAAACCCATTTTTGTCCATCCAATCTATTAATGGTTTAATAAAAATATAAGGACCTTTCATTTAATAAGACATGGTAATTAAGCACTTTTAATTACTAGCACACAGCTTTTGCATTTAATACGATTAGGTCCATTTTCACAAATCGGCACTCAAATGATAAAATTTTCACACATACTTTATCACATACTGTAAACACGGAAAACAATATTAAAATATTTCTCCAATCTCGGATTTGTGGTCTCAAAACCACTGTTCCGACTAAGGTCTAAGCCTAGCTATTACAACTCTCCCCCTTAAGGATTTTCGTCCCCGAAAATCTTACCAGTGAATAGATTTGGGTATTGCTCTCTCATAGCATCTTCAGGCTCCCACGTAGCCTCTTCAATCCAGTGTCTGTGCCACAACACTTTCACTAAAGAAATTTTCTTATTTCTCAACTCTTTGATCTCGTGAGCTAAGATACAGATCAATTCTTTGCTATACGATAGATCAGACTGAATCTCAACTTCAGTAGAGGCAATCACGTGCGATGGGTCGGATCTATATCATCTAAGCATCGATATGAAACACATTATGAATCTTCTCTAGTTTAGGTGGAAACAACAATTTATAAGCAACTGGCCCAATACGTTTGATAATCTCATATGGCCCAATGAATCTCGTACTCAACTTGCCTTTTCTACCGAAACGGAGTACTTTCTTCCACGGAGATATTTTCAAAAACACTTTATCACCGATCTCAAATTCAATATCTTTTCATTTCAAATCTGCATAAGACTTCTGACGATCTGATGCCGCTTTTAAACTATCACGAATTACTTTCACTTTCTGCTCAGTCTCTTTTATCAAGTCAACCCCGTGGATCTTATTCTCACTAAGTTCAGTCCAATACAATAGAGTTCTGTATTTACGACCGTAAAGAGCCTCATATGGTGCCATTTTATGCTTGATTGAAAGCTATTATTATATGCAAATTCAATCAATGATAGGTATTTTTCCTACGTACTTTCAAACTTAAGAATACAACATCTCAACATATCCTCGAGAATCTGAATGGTCCGCTCGGATTGGCCATCCGTTTATGGATGAAATCCAGTACTGAAGTGCAACTTCATACCTAAACCTATTGCAGTTTCTTCCAAAATCGTGAAGTAAACCTCAGATCTCTGTCAAACACAATAGATAATGGTACCCTGTGTAATCGAATAACTTCAGAAACATACAATTCAGCTAATTTATCAAGCGAGTAATCTGTTCTTACCAGAATAAATGGGCTAATTTTGTTAATCTGTCAACTATCACCCATATTGCATCTTCCTTTCTTGGAGATAGGGGCAATCCCGACGCAAATTTCATCGTGATTCTTTCCCATTTCCACTCAGGAATCATAATCGGTTGTAACAAACCGGATGGCACCTAATGTTCAGCTTTGACTTGCTGACAGACTAAACATCTCGAAACAAACTCTAAGATATCTCGTTTCATACCAGGCCACCAATAAAACTGTTTCAAATCATTGTACATTTTTTTACTTCTCGGATGAACCAATAAACGACTATTATGTGCTTCACTCAAAATCATTCGAATTAACTCTGGATTTCTCAGAACACAAATTTTGTCTTGGAATCTCAAACAATCATCATCATCAACTCAAAATTCTGAATCAGAATTGAAATCACATTGAGCTTGTTTTGCCATCATCTCAACATCAATTTTCTGGGCATCACCAATCTGCTGTAAAAATAGTGGCCTTACTTTCATCTCAGCTACAATCGCACTGTCATCACACAAATCTATCTGAGTATTCATTGTTCGTAAATCGAATAACGACTTTCGGCTCAATGCGTCAGCAATAACATTAGCTTTCCCGGATGATAGTCAGTTACTAATTCATAGTCTTTTAGCAATTCTAACCATCTCTGTTGTCGCAAATTTAATTCTTTCTGAGTCATCAGATATTTCAAGCTCTTGTGATCAGTATAGATGTGACACTTCTCACCAAATAAATAGTGGCGCCAAATCTTCAATGCAAATATAATAGCTGCTAATTCAAGATCGTGCGTCGGGTAGTTCTTTTCATGTGGTTTTAACTGTCTCGAAGCATAGGTTATAACTTTTCCTTCTTGCATCAACGCACAGCCTAAACCATTCAACGATGCATCACTACAAATTATGAATTCCTTACCTAATTCAGGTTGAACTAACACTGGTGCTTCTGTCAATAATGCTTTCAACTGTTCAAAACTCTACTGACACTTTTCTGACCACTCAAATTTAACATCTTTCTGTAATAATTTCGACAACGGAGTTGCAATTATCGAGAAGCCTTTCACAAACCGTCTATAATAATTTCGTCAATGGAGTTGCAATCGTCAGACATATTTCTCGGAGGTTTCCATTCTAAAATTGCTGAAATCTTATTCGGATCAACTCGTATCCGCGCAGCTGACACTATATGTCCTAGAAGACCAACCTCGCGCAACTAGAACTCACATTTACTAAACTTTGCATACAATTTCTTATCATGCAGAGTTTGTAGCTCAATTCTCAAATGCTCGACATGTTCTATCTCATTACAAGAATAAATCAAAATATCGTCAATAAACACAACGACAAATGGATCCAAATACGGCCTGAATATCTGATTCATCAAGTCCATAAAGATAGTAGGAGCATTGGTTAGTCTGAAAGGCATAACTAAAAATTCATAATGTCCGTACCTCGTTCTAAAAGTAGTTTTCGGTACATCTGATTCTTTGACTCTCAATTGATAATAACCTGATCTCAAGTCTATTTTTGAAAACACTATAGCCCCTTTCAACTGATCAAACAAATCATCAATTCGCGGTAGAGGGTACTTATTCTTTATCGTTACTTTATTTAACTGACAGTAATCAATACACATTCTCATCATACCATCTTTCTTTTTCACAAATAGAACAGGAGCACCCGAAGGAGAAAAACTCGATCGTGTGAAACCTCTATCTGTCAATTCTTTCAATTCTGTCGGATAGGAGTCGTCCCCAACACTATTTAATGCCAAACTCAACTTCTCGTATCGGAGGTAATCCCTGTAATTCTTCAGGAAACACATCAGGGAACTTACAAACCACAGGTACAGAGTCAACTTTCTTTTCAGTCACTTTTGAATCAATCACATACGCAAGATAAGCTTCACATCCCTTTTTCACATAATTCAAAGCTTTCATCGAAGATATTACAACCGGTAACCCATTCAAATCATTGAATTCAATTCGAACTATTTCGTCGTTCTAACTTCTCAAATCAATAGTTTTCCGTTTGCAATTCACAACAGCACCATGCAATGTTAGCCAATCCATACCCAGAATTATATCAAATTCATCAAAGGGTAATAGCATTAGATTAGCCAGAAAACAAATATCTCGAAACATTAATGGACAATTCTTGCACACTTTGTCAACCAGAACACATTTGCCTAAGGGGTTCGATACTCTAATTACAAACTCAGTAGACTCAACAGGCAGAGTCTTACTAGATACTAAGTTCACACACACATATGAATGAGTAGATCCTAGATCTATCAATGCAATCACATCAGTATCAAAAAGAGCAAAAGTACCAGTAATGATGTCTGGAGATGATACTGGCAGGTGCTCTCGCCTCAGATCTCACAGTTGTATCCGTTATTCCTTTCTGACTACCACTCACATTTCCTGTGTTTCTGGGTGGTCTACCCTAGCTGCCGTGTTACTTGGCCTCGCACTCTGAGCATTATCTTTCCCAGCCAACTCTGGGCAATCCCGAATAAAGTGATCTCGTGATCCACATTTATAACAAACTCTATTATTATACTTGCCCCAGCATTCACCAATATGACGTCTCCCACACTGTCTACACTCAGGCTTATTGCTTCTGACACTGCCAACACTTAATTCCATTGGATTTTGAGCTTTAGAACTCGTATATTGTTTCACACGATCTCTACTCGAATGTCCAAATAAAGCATTTGAGCGATTAGTTGCATCTCTGAATCTCTTTGACGATGAGTGATACGACATATTCATAGACCTTTTTCTCTCGTATCTAGCTTCTGAGTCTGCTTTCTTCTTTTCTTTACTAAGCTTCTCGGCTTTACAAGCTCTTTCAACCAATACCATAAATTCATTCAAGTCAAGAATTTTGACCAGAAGTTTAATATCTTCATTCAACCTTCAATGAATCGTTTACACATAGTAGTTTCTGTCGAAACACATTCTCGTGCATACTGACTCAATCTCACAAACTCTCGCTTGTATTATGTAACAGACATACGACTCTGTTTCAGCTCAAGGAACTCTTTATGTTTTTGATCTATAAAATGATGACTGATATATTTCTTCTAGAATTTAGTTTGGAAGAAATCCCAGGTGATTCGTTCGTTCGGAACCATAATATTAATGTTTTCCACCAATGATACACCGTATCTCTCAATAATGAAACAACACACTTAAGACATTCATCGAGAGTACATGATAATTCATCAAACACTCTAATGGTATTTTCATGCCAAAATTCAGCTCGCTCGACATCATCATCAACTATGGCCCTGAACTCTTCGGCCTCGTGCTTTCGAATTTTATCAACTAGAGGTTTACTCAATCTAATCGGGTCTAATACTTGTGGCGCTATAAGAACTTACGGGGATGGAGGTTGTTAAGTAGCTGGATTCGTTCGAACAAACTCTGTAAACCACTCGCTCATCATTTGGAAGAAGGGTTGCTTTGCCTCTCTCTCGTGACTACTAGCAATCGGCCTAGATTCAGCCAGCGCTGTCCCTTGAGCGGGAGAAGGCGTATTACTCTCAACATCATCAACAACTACTCGATCGAGATCCATTTACTATACAAAAACACATTTTTAACTGTCAAGAATCATCACACTATTGCAGATATATATATGGCATGTATAGTTAGACTCTCACATGCTACGTTAGTCCAAGAATTGACTAAACCGTAGCTCTGATACCAATAAAATGTAGCACCCTTAACCCGTATCCATCACCGAACTAGGGTTACGGGGTATTACCGGTCGAATTATAACATTAAACCACCATGGCTTACACATCCTCATATCATAGTTAATCAAAAACACAAAGTCCCTTTAGAAGGTCTACGAGACCTTAAACATGCTTTCATGAAGGTTTGGGACTAAACCAATCTTATACGGAAACTTTACGAAACTCAAAAAATTTTTCTTTTAAAATAGGGCACGCCCCCGTGTGGTTAGACCGTGTGTCTTACATGGCCATGTCTTAAACCATGCCTTACCTTGTGTGCAACACTGAATAGGATCACACGGCCTGTCACACACCTGTGTCTCTGGCCCGTGCACAACATTAACTTGAGTCACACGACCTGTCACACGTCCATGTGTCTAGCCCATGTGCAAGTTTGATCTGCTTCAAATAAGAAAAGTGAAGGACACAGTTGAGGCACACGCCCGTGTGGGCAATTATAGGCCATTTACAAGGCCAAATTGCCACCCAATTTGGGTCATCTCTACATACTCAATTCCAACATCAAATAACATACAATTCATTCACCATTCTCAACTACCAAATCAAGTATGAAACATACCATTTCTGTTTCACCTAGCATACCATAATGACCATTCACATTAGACTATATTCACATATCACATACACCATTTTCACATATCCAAACATGTACCAAAATCATTCCATTATCAAGCCATATCACATGGCAAGATTTATACATCTCAAAACATTCCACAACCTTACTAGCCTATACATGCCATATACCATATATACAACTTCCAAAATGGTACCAAAATAGACGTCCGATAGTGTGATTAAGTCCCTGACGATTATCAGATCCGAGCTAGCTTTAATGACACTGTAAAATAGAGAAAGACTTCACACAGTAAGCTTAAATGCTTTGTAAGTTCGTAATATGACACAATTTACTTAACAATTCATATTCAATATGCAAAATTAACTAACACTTAGCTCAATTCACATCACTGCTCAATCTCACCCATGGCTATTACTCAATTTCATACCATATCTATAGGTTCATATACAAGCATTTATAATGGTACTCAATTCAACTCTTTTTCATCATTTATTCACATAATCTACCATCTATCTCATACACAATCTCATCAACCACATAGGTTCTGTACATACCTGTACCATCACGTATTTATCTATCACATTTACCATTCAATGTTCGATGCCATAAATCATTGTATCCTCTTTAAACATTCAATGCACTCGCACAGTTAGTGCCAATTAATTAGCCGAAGCTATAATAATATCGCACATTTAGTTCCATCACATTAAATCGAATTTGTTTCGGTATCACACACTTAGTGCCCATTATTCAGCCATCGTTGTTTCGATCTCGCACACTTAGTGCCAATTTTTGTAGTCATAGCTATCTCATTTTTCACACAATTAGTTCCTCATATCTTCAATTCCACTTTTCATATAATCAAGCTTCACCATCACGTTCTCATTCATTTTATTACATATAAACATTGTTTAAACAATATGTATTATACACGAACTTACCTCAGACGTAAAAACAACGATCTAAGTCCAAATTTCTCCTTTCTTGATATATATAATATCAAATTCAATTCATTCAACCATATTTTCATCCAAAACAATCCGTAATACATAGTTAAAGCATTTTACACTTTAACCACCATAATTCCACATTTTGACATTTTAGTCCCTATTTCACAATTACACAAAATACACATAATTTATTCACACCCAAGCTTAGCTGAATTTCATACTAGCCTCTAGCAACCCATTTTTCACATTTATTTCACATTTTAACCCTTCAAAGTTTCATTTTCACAAATTAGCCCTTAATAATCAATTTCATCAAAAATTCCAAATACAAAATATGTTTATCATCCATCAAGCTTTCATATTTTACCAACTATCAACACAAAGCTCACATATTCAACAATGGCATAACTCAAAATCATCATTAATTTCATGGATTCAAGCATGGGCTTTATAGAACATGAAGCAACGATCACAAAAACGTAAAAATCATAAAAAATGGATCAAAACACATACCTTAATCAAGCCAAATTCTAGTCGAAATCTCCAAAGCTTTAAACTCTATTTATTCTTTCTATTTTCGGTGGAACATGGATGAACTAAATGAAATTTTTGCCTTTGTTTTACTTAATGCACATATAATTAACTATATACCATTATAACCTTTGTAATTTCATAAAAAATTCCATTAACTTAAACTCATTTTTGTCCATCCAATCTATTAATGGTTTAATAACAACATTAGGACCTTTCGTTTAATAAGACATGGCAATTAAACACTTTTAATTTCTAGTACACAGCTTTTGCATTTTATACGATTAGGTCCTTTTCACAAATCGGAACTCAAATGATAAATTTTTCACATAGAATTTTCACACATACTTTATCACATACTGTAAACTCGAAAAATAATATTAAAAATATTTCTCCGATCTCATATTTGTGGTCCCGAAACCACTATTCTGACTAAGGTCTAAACCGGGCTGTTACACCTTTACTATATGACCATCTAGATTTATTATTTTCTTTTATGAGAATTTTCATATTTGGAACTTTTAATGAGTAATCCTAGTTGAACTTTTGGTTCAAATTACTCTCCTTTCTAACTCATTACAAGTTATTGTTTCACTCTCCCTAATGTCGAGAAAACTATCAAATAAAAATAGTAATCACAAATCATGTCATAATTGAATCTCTAATACATTTAAAACATATAATAATACAAGGAGACTCATAATTAATATATATCCGAACTTTATTTGAATATTCACTCATCTTTGTTCTGGTGGAGCAATTGGAACATATATGCACATACAAAAATTCAAAGATGAGGAATATTTAGCTCTTGACCAAATATCAATTGCAATGGGGAGTACTTATAACTTATTGGCTTGATGTGTAAAACACGTAAATCAACATAATCTCATATTGAAATAGGAAGTTTAGTTTTCATAAGTAATGGTTTTGACATTAACTAGACGCGTCCAATCAATAATTTCTTTAAACTATTGTGCGCATAAATAATAAACTTTTACAAAAGTTTTTCAAATTCAATCAATAAAAGAATGAGATATAAACTCATCAATATTAGCAAAATGAATTGTCTTAATTGCATGATCTGAAATTAACCAGAGGCGTTCAATCAATAATTTCTCTAAACTATTACGCACATAAATAACAAACTTTTACAAAAGTTTTTCAAACTCAATCAATAAAAGACTGAGATATAAACTCATCAATATTAGCAAAATGAATTGTCTTAATTGCATGATCTAAAATTAATTATTCAAACAAGTAATCTTGCAAATGACAGGTTCCAAGTTGGTAACACATATGATTATTTTGTAGATGCATATACCAAAATAATATAATATCAAAACAATCTACATGGTGGATGAATGGGCCCATATTCATTTCAGAAATGCAAGACATTAAATATCAACTTTAGCTAATGAGTTTCTAACAATCAATTTCTATTAACAACAAGCAACAAATGAGAATTCTTTAAATTAAAGAATCTCCTGGTTCTTTAATGAATGTCCATATGAATTATCAATTAATTTTCGAATCATATATGATCTATGATGGTCTAACTGGTCATGCCAAGTAGTAAATGTGTTTGTATCGGTAAACTTCTGGTTTACTTTAATATGCGTTTCAATTGTACTAAATTGTAACAAATTGATAATTTTACTAATAATTTTACTATCATTCCTTTTACTTTGTGTCCATATATAAGTACTATTGTGACATTTACTACTGGAAATGTCTAAATCAATGTGAAGTCTATAGTGCCGCTAAATCAATAAATACAATTTCCAAATAATTATATGCAATATTTGCTTAAGGGAACATGTCAAAATCTTCAAATGCAAGGCATTTAGTCTAGTGGTATGATTTTTGCTTCGGGTGCGAGAGGTCCCAAGTTCGATCCAAAATATTTTTAAAACCATAAGAGTTGTGCATAATAAGTTAACTATCAAGAATAACTGCCTAGGGCATGTATAGAAACAAGCCTATATTAAATATATCAATAAAAGTTACATCTCAAAGATAAAAATATGACATAATGAAAAGCTAGCAACTTTTTTTTCATAACCATTATTATAAATGTAACACCTCTAACCCGTATCCAGCGTTGGACTAGGGTTAAAGGCATTATCGGACCGATTGGAAACATATTTAGAAGTTCATACATTCATCCATCAATCTCAAACATAATATCCCGTAATACGGTCAACGAGACCTAAAACATGCATATAAACTGGGTCGGGACTAAATCAAAACACATACAGACATTTTCAAAAATTTAAAACTTTTCTAAGTTTCAAGGGTTACACGCCCGTGTGGGCAGGCCATGTGCCTCCCACGGCTGCTAGACACCCCCGTGTGTCCTCCCTGTGGTCGAAACTGACTTATCTTCCACAGCCACTAAGCACGCCTGTGTACCCAGGCCGTGGTCGATCTTGTTAAAAATCACACGGTTACTAGGCAGCAGACACGTCCGTGTGCCAAGGCCGTGTACTCTTGTGCTAGCTATATACTTAGCCCACGGTCACTAGGCACGCCCGTGTGCCACGACCTTATGACATTATAGGCCATTTTTAAGGCCAAAATGCCACCCACTAGGGTCATACCTACAAGCAAGATTTACCAACACATTACATGCATACTAGACAACCAAAACAACCATTCAGTCTAAACATTCAATATCCATTTCAACCATGCCAACTTCCAAGACCAAAACATATGTATATCGAGTATAATTCATCCAAATGCTTACCCAAAAACTTGACCAATTCACATGCTTCAACCATACCAAAGTATACTTCATATACCACATTCATTTAAAACATAATACCAACATATAACTAGCCAAATCACATGGCTAAATTCACTTCATTTACAAATACAAAAGACTAGCCTATACATGCCATATCTAGTAAAATATATTTTCAAAATGTACCAAAAACAAGTTGTATAGTGTGATGAGGATTCTTGACGGTCCTGAGCCTTCAGTAGCTTTTGACGACCTATTAAACAGAGTAAACGCACACACGCAGTAAGCTTTCCAAAAGCTTAGTAAATCATTATACAAATAAACTTAACATAGAAGGCATATATACTCATAGATACATTAGCACATCTAAATCACTTAGTAAATTATCACATATATACTTTGGTCCATGTATTAGGCCATATTTGCCACATTCGTCAATTCAAAAGTCTCATATACACAAAGCTATTTAACACTTACTAACAGATTGCATATTGTTATTCAAATGTGCATAATCATCATAGCAAGATCACATAGGAACTTACCTTATATACACACTTAGTGTATAAATCAACGTACCTGAAACAGATGCACTATTTACATGGCAATTTCTTATCACAGACTTGCCCGTTGAACCGTAAGGAATCTAGTATGATACTCAGAAAGCTCGGATTAGTCGTACAATGCCAACGTCCCAGATGAGGTCTTATATGCACTCAGTTATCGATGCCACTGTCTCAGACAGGGTCTTACATGAATCAATACGATGCCGACGTCCCAGACATTGTCTTATACGTAAAGCTCATATCGATGCCAACGCCCCAGATGTAGTCTTACACGTAAAGCTCATATCGATGCCAACGTCTCAGACAAGGTCTTACACGAAATCTCATATCGATGCCAATGTCCCAGACGAGGTCTTACACGAAATCTCAAATCAACGCCAATGTCCCAGACATGGTCTTATATGATAAAAACATAACAGAATCCTATGTTCATACGGGACTTCTCGAACATATCACTATATCGATCTTATCTCCAAATTCATGTACAGATCATATCATAAACATTCATCTATAGCAATGGTCATATATACATAATTCAATATGAATACGTTTATTTGCATAATGACTTACCTCGGATTCGGTTTAGCTGAAACGAAAATGGCTACTCGGTTAGTTTCACCTTCCCGCGATCTAAGTCCGTTTTCTTCGGTTCTTGATCTAAATATATACAGAATTAACCCTTTTATTCACTAACTCATTCAATTCAATCCAAACACATATATTTAGGGTTATTTGCAAATTAACCCTCACATTTGAATAATTTATCAATTTAGCCCATTTTTCTCAAAACACCAAATTCACAAAATCAACCCACACTCATGCTTAGCCTGTAACACCCCAAACCTGGCCCATGTGGTACGACTGGATCTGGCATGTCACATGAAGAAAATGTTTTAAAGAACTTGTAATTCTTGCTAAAGTTGACGTTGTTTAGTTATAGTTAAGAAAAACAAGTTTGGTTTATAAATATTTGATAAAAATACTACTAATCTCGAGAGGTTGATCCGGTGAATCGAAAATCAAACTAGTGAACTTTAAGACCGTGACTTTTGAAAATGATAACGATAATTCAAAGAAAAATCCAAGTTTAAATTATTTGTACATATTTGTTATGAAATCCGTTTGTTAATCGTTTTTGGAAAACCGTTGCTTATAATTTTCAGAAAAATCCCCGTTTAAAACAATTCATGAAAGACAATAAGTACGTCAAAACATAAAGCAAAATAAAAATTCTAGAGGCCTTATTACAACTTTAAACCCAGAATAGTAAACGTAACGAAATAAAGCAGAAAAGAAATTTACTAAAGTTTGAAAATATCATTCTTAAAGTATGGCCTCCACCGAGTCATCCATGGCCCCAAGTCTTCATTACTGAGCATTACCTGTAAGGGTTAAAAAAAGGGGGGGTGAGTTACAAGAACTCAGTGTATAATCCCCTTACCGTCATCCACTGGGCCTGAGCCCGCATAGCAACATCTTGGGCCTAAGCCTATTTACATTACAGTATTTAAATAAAATGAATGCAACCCAACCCATCCATCCATCACACCCCCGACCAGCCAATCACACCTGTGGGGATCAAGTCAACCCACCCCACCGCTCACACCAATTTGTAGTCGAGCTGCTATCATATAGTATTTTTATGATTAAGCCACCGAAATCATAATTAAGCAAAATAATAAACAATTTGTGGCTATGCCACCAGGCTACACTGCTCTCCATACAATTTTCCCATCCCATTCAGTATGTAAAGATGCATCAT
This sequence comes from Gossypium bickii, assembly GCA_025503065.1. NCBI lineage: Eukaryota > Viridiplantae > Streptophyta > Magnoliopsida > Malvales > Malvaceae > Gossypium > Gossypium bickii. The sequence goes on from CP106711.1 coordinate 92,403,123, forward strand.
ATATAGAAAAATATCCAAATGTATAACAACCATTAAACTAGTGAAATATGTCGGTGAATCGGCCCATTAAAGTATTTTCGCAATTCGGCCCACTATAGGCAGTTTAATAAATCGGCCCATCGAGGGGACTTTGGTAAATTGACCCTTTAAAGGTGTTTAAGCAATTCAGCCCGTTAAGGCATTTTGATAATTTGGCCCATTGAGGGCATTTTAGTAATTCGGCTCATAAGGGCATTTTCATAATTCAACAAATTAGTACCGATTTTGATAGATCTTAGAATTAATGTTTTTTAAGCAAGTTACTCGATTCATGCCATATTACGGTTATTAGATTTGTAAGCAACAATGATCTATTTTTCCAACATGATAGTGAATCACGAATCTACGGGATTTCGGTGTGAGATTACACACCTGATTACGGTAAGAACTAACCCTTCTGGATCATCGACACCTATGTCACCATAACACTCGATTAACTAACAATAGAGGGTGTCTTAATCCAAACCTAAATCAAACAATCTAAAAAAAATGCTTAACCTTAATATCGCGAATGACCACGATTTGCCTACTCTCTTCAGAAGATGGTCCATAACCTGGTGGAAAATCCCGAACTGTCGATATCGCCCTACACTTGAACTTGGGAGTAGAGATTGCAAGTCCACTGCATCAATTGGAAGAGTCTCAGTCAGAATAATATTATGATAAGAGAAAGTAGTTGTCTAAGCAGAGGGTTTCGACTTACCACTACCTCTGAAGGATCAGCGAGTAGAGAAGAACGAGTGATTTAGTCACTAGAATAAACGATTAGACAAATCTATCGATCCGTTAGCAAAATAGCTGAGTAGAGAGATATCGAATGAACCAAGAAGAAACTCCTTACCTTAATTGATGATAGATTCGACTCCCACCGATTGGGCTTATGGTTACGGATGAGTCGGTAAGGATGTTGGTAATTAACCAACCACTAGAACACTGCAATGGAAGAAGATTACGGTGTGAGGGAATAGGAGAGTGTGATGTTTTGGTTTAGAGAACCATCCGAATGATAAGGGCACATAATCGACTATTGCAAAAAGAAGATGAAAGGAAAAGAATGAAGCTACTTACCCGATTCAACCAAAGAAGAAATTTCCAACACGTAAGAAAGAATAAATAAAATGTTTATAGGTTCGGCTATTTAGGGAGAAAAGAACAAGCAAGATTCGGCCTCCAAATATTGTTGACTAAAGAGAAAGAGAGAAAGAATAGAAGAAACGGTGAGAAAAAAGAAGAAGAGATGGAAAAGAAGTGTTAGAGGGTTTCGGCTAATCACCAAGGAGAAGATGATCAAAATGGCTTGAGTGTTTCAGCAAACAAAGAAAAAGATGAACAAAATGATTTGAGTGTTTCGGCCAACAAAGGAAAAGGTTGGAAAAGAAAACACAAAATGCTCAAAAAGAGGAAAAGCTTTGCATGCACAAAACTTGAAAATGGCCATAGGAAATTCGGCTCGCAATATTCCCCTACCAAAATCGTATGCCCCTTGCCAAAAAAAAAATCATGGTTGACCAACTTTCTTTCCCCATGAAACTCTAAAAATTCAGCCAACACATCCCCCCTTATCTCTTCCCTTTATTTCTTTCCTTATTTTTCCCTTGATCTCCTCATTACTATTTTCCTTAGTCTTCTTTCCATCATTTGAATGAGTTTTCGTAACATCCTTAAAATGGGGCCTTTGCATTTTATTTGCTTGCATGTAGATAGCATGGATGTCATGTTAGTTTGGGCTATTTTAGGTTCTAGGCATGAGTCAGGGTTAGGCCAGAGCTTTGCTGGAAATTTGCGTTTTGGGCTTTTAGAAGGGGGGCTGTTTGAGCTAGGTGTTAAGGGAACTTAGTGGCAAGTTTTGGCATAAGAAGTGCCTTGGTAAAGTGGCAAGGAGGTGCCACTTAGGGCACAAGGGAGTGACGCCTCATGTGAGTGGATAGAGCCTTGGTTCGAGCTGCGGGAATCTTCTTTCTACCTGTTATTTTTAACGCCAATGTCAGGAAGAGTTGTACTCAGGATGGACTCTGGTGGATGAGTGTTGAAGGAGTCAACAAGATTTGAATGTGTGGAAGAGAGAAGATTTAGGATTTTGAATCATTCAAACTCGTTTGAATGATTGGATGAGAGGAAGCAAGGAGAAAAATAAGGGATTGGGTTGGAGTGTGTGTTAGCCAAATTTTGTAGTTGCTAAGGTGTGGTGGAGCATTCAATTTTGGAGGTTGGGGAGGGGTGTGCCGAAATTTAAAGGGAAAGCTAGCTATAGGTGCTGTTTTGGTTGGTAATTTTGCATTTCGGTAGACCAATGCATCTCTTGGGAGTGGCCGACGTTGTTAGGAGATGATATTTGCTCTTTTTCTAAGCAATCAATTTGGTTTCTTATTTCTCTTCCTCTCTCTCTGAACTTTCGGCAACTTAGGTTATTGCTTCCATGTCATTTTTACTTGGTAGTCGAACCTTTCCATTTCCTTGCCATTCTTTTCTTTTTCTTCCATTCGTGTTAGCAAGAACCGAAAGCTTATTCTCTATTTTCTACTCTCATCTCTTCTTCTTGCCTCTTTCTTTCATTTCAAAGTCGAAAACCCTTAACTCTGTGCCATAGCCGAATATCCCCATCCAAGGTTCCCACCTCTGGTTTTCCTTCATAAACCGAATTCCCGTGGTCTACTTTTCTTCATCTTTTTCTTTTATTTCTGCTAAAATCAAAAACTTCTAAGATCCATTGGGGGGCTCCTTTTCGATTCTTGCATCTTCTACTTTTGATTTGCCGAAATCTATTTCCCTTCTTTGGTTTTTAAAGAAAAAATCTCAAACCCATAATCAGGTAAAATCTCATTGATTTCTTCTTTCTCTTTTTCTTCTCTTTCTTTCTCTTTTGTTCTTATGGTCGAATCTCCCTAGGATTCTCATATCTCTATTCCTTTCTCTATTTCGATTGCTATGGTAGGAAAAGCCGAGATCTCTAAGTGCCCTGTTGAAGATCGATACTTCTAGTTTCGGTTTCTTATTTGGTTTCCCTCTTGTTTTAGCCTTGCTGAATCTTGCTGGGGGTGATCGAATTTATCAGGAACGTAAGGGGCTATTTTTCTATTTCGTAATATCTCTTTCGGGTTTTGAGAGGCCAAAGCCGAATGGCTAATTGGTCTATTGTTGGGGGCTTGGCCGAATGTAGGTGGAGAAGGGGGGTGTCGCTTTTCAGTGGAGATATTCAGGATTCGCTTGACTTGTGGATCAAACCCAACATTTCAGGGTTTATCAATCTAGGTAAGGGTTTTCACTTTAAGTATAGAATTAATCTTTTAGTTTTGATTTCGTTGCTTTGATTCGGGTTAGTGACCAAGGATTATTATGGACTCAAATGCCAGCCAAGCATTAGGAGGGGTTGGATCGGGAAACCCAAATTTCTAAGTTCAAGAAGAAATTTGGTTCTGCGGTTCGCGATTGCACACTGGGGTGTGGGCCAAAGATCTCGAAAGAGAATAGTAGGTGTGTAACTCTTACACACTTTATACGTTAATATGTTATTATCTTATATATTGTCAAAAGCTGAAATAACTGTGGAAAATGATAAGCTACCGTTGTGGGTAAGAGCGAGGACTCTGGGTAAGTCCATCTTGATGGCTAACGTTAATTGCCTCTGTTAAATCTGCATATGCCATGTTACATTATTTCTGAATGTTAAGCATGATTATATCACATTGAAAAGCATGTTCATGAAACGGGTGTAACGAGAGGAGGGGGAAGGTATGAATATCAGACTGTCACCAGTGGTTAGGTACCACACAGTGGGTTGGCCCCGCTTATTATGTTATTATGACTAAGTCTCAGTGGTTTGGAACCACCAGTGGTTAGGTACCACATATATTTTTGTGACTCGTCCTAGTGGTTTAGTACCACAGTGGGTTGGCCCCACATATCGGTATACGGGATTGTCATCAGTAGTTAGGTACCACAATGTGGGTTGGCCCCACAAATGATTATTTGTGACTTCGGTCACCAGTGGTTTGGAACCACCAGTGGTTAGGTACCACCAGTGGCTAGGTGCCACACGGGGCAGAATTTGGTGTTCAGATAGATAGGTTGGATGGGTTGCATGACATACATATTTGCATATGAAACTGTGTAAGGGCTTATCATCTTCGGGAGGAGGGATTTATGCACTGAGTCTCGGTGACTCACCCATTTCCATTACATTTTGTAGATAACTCCTAGCGTGCGGATACGGAGCCGGGATGGACTCGAGGTGGCCAAGCTCAATAGTTTCTTTTTATTTTTAATGGTTAATTTCAAATTTATTTTGCTTTCAATTTTAGTTTTTGGTTTTGTAATAAGGCCACTAGATTTTATTTTTGGGATTATTTATCTTTTTAAATTTCCTCTAAAATTTGATTAGTTATTAACGACATGCCTGATAAACTCATAAAATGGAAGTTTTCCAAAACTTTAACGAATTCTCGGGATTTCCAAAACTTCACCATCGAGTAAATAGCGAACTTGTAATAACAACAAGTTAACCCAATTTTCTTTAAACTAATTTCGAAACGATTTTAGCAATTTACTTAAAACAACTCGGGTTTTTATAAAATGAGAAGTTTCTTTTTAATATAAGACGACAACTTTTTTTTCCAAAAATGTTTTTCTTTCCTGTGACATACCAGATTCGGTCGTAGCATTTTGACCGAGTTTGGGGTGTTATAATTTTGGTATCAGAGCCTGGTTCAAAAGTACGGCTGTGGGCCTGAGGCCCAAAATGTTTTCAATAAAAGGTTTGTAAAATGATTTCGATGGAAATGTATATTTTGGAAAGCATGGCACCTGAGTCTCCGGCACCACTCCGCAACGGTAAGTCTCCTATCTGTTATTACTATTGTTTAAATGATTGTGATATGGATGCTAGTGATAGGAATTCACTTTAGAGACTGAAACCTGTAGGGCTGTGTAAACTTTGCGAGAACAACTACTATAGTAAATTGTTCATAAAACTGTGCTGTAATAAACAGTGGAAGAAAGCTAACACACAAAATTCTTAAATCAGATTAACTCGTGAACGATAGTCATGAGCACTTGGGGACGTGGGCGTAATACGCGTGGTCGTGGTAGAGGTAGGATGACTGTGTCAGAACCGGTAGGGTCTGGCCATGGGTCAGAGAATGAGGTGCCACCGCCGCCAGCTGTGGGCACAGAGTTTCAGGATCAGACGGGGGGTGATGACGTGGTGTCTCAGGCGATGCTGTGGGTTCTGGAGAGAGTTGTTGAAGCAGGAGTAGGTTCAGGGGCTTAGAAATCTGTGTCTGAACGACTTCGGGCTAATGGAGCAGAAGTATTTAGGGGTGTTTCTGGTGTAGCTCCCAACACGGCTGAGTACTGGCTAGAGGCGACTGAGTGCATAATGGATGATTTGGACTTTACGGCTGAGGAGAAGTTGAAAGGGATAGTGACACTTCTCCGGGATGAGTCTTATCAGTGGTGGCTCACGGTTAGGGATGGTGCGATGGCTGATGATATCACTTGGGATTTCTTTAAGGCAGCTTATCAGAAGAAGTATGTCGGGTCTGGTTATATAGGTGCGCAGCGTAAGGCGCTCTTGAATTTGGTCTAGGGGAGTAAGTTAGTATCTGAATATGAGGCAGAGTTTCTTCGGTTAAGCCGTTATGCTCGGGGTATTGTGGCTACGGAATATGAGCACTGTGTCAGATTTGAGGACGGGCTAAGAGATGAGCTGCAGGTGTTGATTGCCCTACAGCGGGAGAGAGAATTTGCTGTCTTGGTGGAGAAGGCCAAGATAGCTGAGGAGGTGAAATAGTCTGTGAAACAAAATCAGGATAGAAATTGGAGTAAGAGGAGTTCTGGGTCATCAGGGTCTGTTGGGAATTCACAGAAAAGGGTAGATTCGGTGGGCCGAGTCAAGCTGCAAAGCCTGCTGCTACTACTCAGTGGTCACCACGGTGCACTCAATATGGGAAGTCTCATTCGAGAGAGTGTTGGACAGGAAACAGAGGGTGCTTCGAGTGTGGGTCATTGGAGCATCAGATAAGGGATTGTCCGCGGAGGTCAGCTAGGACTCAGTCTGAGGGTCAAGGACGTACACAATTTAGGAGGGATGGTCAGCAACCGCAGAGGGGTCGAGGTTTAGCTAGGGGTGGTAATGGTAGCGGACAAGGCCGTGGAGCACTGGGTAGAGGTGCCAAGAATACTGATGCAAGACAACCTGGGTTGGTCTATACGGCGAGGCGCCGAGAGGAGGGCGACGCACCGGACGTCATAATCGGTACGTTCTTAAGTTTTGGATTGCCTTATACTGCTTTGATAGATGTTGGTTCGACACACTCCTATGTTTGTAGTAGTATAGTGGGAACTATGAACTTAGCGTACGAGACTTCTTCTAGGGAGATGACTGTAATTATCCCTCTAGGTCACTCTGTAGAGGTAAACAAGCTATATAGGGATGTACCCCTAGAACTTCAAGGGGTAGTGTTTCCAGCTGATCTGATGCAACTGCCATTCGGGGAGTTCGATTTGATCTTGGGGATGGATTGGTTAGTAAAGTATCAAGCGAGTTTGGACTGTGCAGCCAAGCGCATGGTGCTGAGAGCTATCGAGGGTGAAGAGGTGGTGATGATAGGTGATAGAAGGAATTACATATCCAATGTGGTATCCGCTTTGAAGGCTGAGAAAATGGTGAAGAAGTGATGTGAGGTGTTCATGGTTCATGTTTGTGCATTGGAGGCCAAGGAATCAACTGTGGGGAATGTCTGAACAGTGAAAGAATTTATCGATGTGTTCCCAAAAGAGCTTCCGGGTCTGCCTCCGGATCGCGAGGTTGAGTTTGGTATAGACCTGCTACCCGGAACCACGCCAGCGTCTATTGCCCCATATAGGATGGTGCTGAAAGAGTTAGTAGAGCTGAAAGCGTAGATTCAGGAATTATTGGACCGGGGTTTTATCCGGCTAAGTGTATCACCTTGGAGAGCGCCTGTGCTTTTTGTTAAGAAGAAGGACGGATCGATGCGGATGTGTATAGATTACCGTCAGCTGAATAAGTTGACGATTAAGAATAAGTACCCGTTGCCGACGATAGACGACCTGTTTGACCAGCTTAAAGGAGCATCAGTCTTCTCTAAGATAGATCTGAGGTTGAGGTATCATCAACTTAAGGTCAAGGAAGTGGATATTCATAAGACGGCGTTTCGTACTCGATATGGTCACTATGAGTTCTTGGTAATGCCATTTGGGTTGACCAACGCGCCGGCAGCATTTATGGATATGATGAATCAGGTTTTTCAACCGTATTTTGATCGGTTTGTCGTAGTATTTATAGATGATATTTTGGTGTACTCGAAGTCTTAGGAGGAGCATGATGCACATCTGCATGTGGTTTTGCAGATTTTGAGGGAGAAGCAGTTATTCGCAAAGTTTAGTAAGTGCGAGTTCTAGTTAAAGGAAGTAACCTTCTTGGGTCATGTGGTGTCATCTGAGGGGACTAGGGTGGACCTTAGAAGGTTGAAGCGGTATTGGACTGGAAACCACCTAAGTCTGTGGCAGAGATTCGGAGTTTTCTGGGATTAGCGGGGTATTACAGGAGGTTTGTAGAAGGTTTTTCTTTGATTATAGTGCCGTTAACCAAGTTGCTAAGGAAAGGGGTTCCGTTTGTGTGGTCAGACAAGCAACAGGAGAGTTTTGAGAAGTTAAAGAGGATCTTGACAGAAGCTCCAATTTTGATTCAGCCTGAAGCAGGAAAAGAGTTTACAGTCTGTTGTGATGCGTCGCATACTGGACTGGGATGTGTGCTGATAAGAGGGGAAAGTAGTGGCGTATGCTTCCCGATAATTGAGACCTCACGAAGTGAATTACTCGACGCATGATCTGGAATTGGCTGCAGTGGTTTTTGCCCTGAAAATCTGGAGACATTATTTGTATGGGGAGAAGTCTGTTGTCTACACAGACCATAAGAGTTTGAGATACCTCCTTACTCAAAAGGAGTTGAATTTGAGGCAGCGAAGGTGGATTGAGCTGTTAAAGGACTACGACTGCTCGATTGAATACCATCTGGGTAAGGCTAACATAGTAGCTGACACGTTGAGCCGCAAAGTGGAGCAAACTTGAGAGCAATGTTTGCCCACCTTAGTCTGTATGCTAGCGGAACTGCAAGTGAAGCTGACATGGGTAAATCAGATTAAGGAAAAACAATTGGTAGATGAAGTCTTAAGTGCTCGATATTTACAAGTGCAGAATGGTGGATTAGAGGGGTATAGCTTGAGTAGCGATGGAGTGTTATGTTTTCAGGGGAAAGTTTGCATGCCAAGAGATGTAGAGTTAAGGTAGAAGATTCTTTAGGAAGCTCATAGCAGCCCATACGCTATGCATCCTGGAGGTAGTAAGATGTACCGGGATTTGCGGGAACAGTTTTGGTGGCCGGGTCTGAAGCGATAGGTAACAGAATTTGTAAGTAAGTGTCTGACGTGTCAGCAAGTCAAAGCTGAACATCAATTACCTTTGGGTCTGTTGCAGCCGATAAAGATTTCGCAGTGGAAGTGGGAAAGGATTACTATGGATTTTGTCAGTGGGCTACCCCTTACGCCTAGCAAGAAGGATTCGGTTTGGGTGATTGTTGCTCGTCTAACAAAGTCTACTCACTTCATACCTGTGCGTGTGGATTACTCACTTCAAAGGTTGGCTAAGCTGTATGTGGCAGAAATCGTGAGACTACATGGAGTGCCAGTGTCAATTATCTCAGACAGGGATCCTAGGTTCACGTCAAGGTTCTGGAAAGTGTTGCATCAGGCATTGGGTACAAGGTTGGATTTCAGTACGGCGTTTCATCCACAGTCAGATGGGCAGTCGGAGAGGGTGATCCAGATTTTAGAAGATATGTTGAGAGGTTGTGTCTTGGACTTTCGAGGTAGTTGGGAGGAATTTTTACCGTTGGCAGAGTTTGTGTACAACAATAGTTATCAGGCAAGTATTCAGATGGCACCATATGAGGCATTGTATGAACGGAAGTGTCGTACCCCTACGTGTTGGATGGAGTTGGGCGAGCGTCAATTGTTAGGCCCAAAGTTGGTTGCTGAAACAGAAGATAAGGTTAAGCTGATTCGAACTTGTTTGAAGGAAGCTTCGGACAGGCAGAAATCCTATGCCGATCTTAGGCGGAAGGATATAGAATTTGCAGTAGGTGACAAAGTCTTTTTGAAGGTGTCGCCGTGGAAGAAAGTGCTCAGATTTGGTCGAAAAGGCAAGCTGAGCCCTAGGTTTATTGGGCCTTATAGGGTGTTGAAGCGTGTGGGACCAATAGCTTATCAGCTTGAGTTACCATCAGAGTTGAGTCAGATCCATAACGTATTTCATGTTTCCATGCTCAGACGCTATCTTTCGGATCCGTCTCATGTTGTACCAGTAGAGGAGATTGAAGTGAGCCCGGATTTGTCTTTTGAAGGAGGAACCAGTGCAGATTCTAGATCGGGATGTCAAAATCTTGCATAGGAAATCAATTCCTTTGGTGAAGGTCTTATGGCAGAATCATGGAACGGAAGAGGCCACGTGAGAGCCAGAGGATGTGATGCGGCAGCAATACCCTCAACTCTTTTGACCAGGTAAGTTCGAGGTCGAAATTATTTTTAACGGGTAGAACTGTAACATCCTTAAAACGAGGCCTTTGCATTTTATCTGCTTGCATGTAGATAGCATGGATATCATGTTAGTTTGGGCTATTTTAGGGTCTAGGCATGAGTCAAGGTTAGGCCAGAGCTTTGTTGGAAATTTGCGTTTTGGGCTTTTAGAAGGGGGATTATTTGAGCTAGGTGTTAAGGGAACTTAGTGGCAAGTTTTGGCACAAGAAGTGCCTTGGTAAAGTGGCAAGGAGGCGCCACTTAGGGCATAAGGGAGTGACGCCTCATGTGAGTGGAAAGAGCCTTGGTTCTAGCTACGGGAATCCCCTTTCTGCCTGTTATTTTTTACGCCAATGCCAGGAGGAGTTGTACTCATGATGGACTCTGGTGGATGAGTGTTGAAGGAGTCAATAGGATTTGAATGTGTGGAAGAGGGAAGATTTAGGAGTTTGAATCTTCAAACTCATTTGAATGATTGGATGAGAGGGAAGCAAGGAGAAAAAGAAGGGATTGAGTTGGAGTGTGTGTTAGCCGACTTTTGTAGTGGATAAGGTGTGGTGGAGCATTCGGTTTTGGAGTTTGGGGAGGGGTGTGCCGAAATTCAAAGGGAAAGCTAGCTATAGGTGCTGTTTCGGTTGGTAATTTTGCATTTCGGCAGACCAGTGCATCTCTTGAGAGTCGCCGACGTTGTTAGGAGATGATATTTGCTCTTTTTCTAAGCAATCAATTCAGTTTCTTATTTCTCTTCCTCTCTCTTTAAACTTTCGGCAAGTTGGGTTATTGCTTCCATTTCACTTTTACTTGGTAGCCGGACCTTTCCATTACCTTGCCATTCTTTTCTTTTTCTTCCATTCGTGTTAGCAAGAATCGGAAGCTTATTCTCTATTTTCTACTCTCATCTCTTCTTCTTGCCTCTTTCTTTCATTTCAAAGCCGAAAACCCCTAACTCTGTGCCATAGCTCAATATCCCCATCCAAGGTTCTCATATCTGGTTTTCCTTCATAAACCGAATTCCCGTGGTCTACTTTTCTTCATCTTTTTCTTTTGTTACTGTTAAAATCAAAAACTTCTAAGATCCATTGAGGGGGGCTCCTTTTCGATTCTTGCATCTTCTCCTTCTGATTTGCTGAAACCTATTTCCCTTCTTTGGTTCTCAAAGCCGAAATCTCAAACCCATAATCAGGTAAAATCTCATTGATTTCTTCTTTCTCTTTTTCTTCACTTTCTTTCTCTTTTGTTCTTATGGCTGAATCTCCCTAGCATTCTCATATCTCTATTTCTTTCTCTATTTCGATTGCTATGGTAGGAAAAGCCGAGATCTCTAAGCATCCTATTGAAGATCGATACTTCTAGTTTCGGTTTCTTATTTGGTTTCCCTCTTGTTTTAGCCTTGCCGAATCTTGCTGGAGGGTGACCGAATCTATCAGGAAGGTAAGGGGCGATTTCTCTATTTTGTAATATCTCCTTCGGGTTTTGAGGAGCCAAAGCCGAATGGTTAATTGGTCTATTGTTGGGGGCTTGGCTGAATGTAGGTGGAGAAGGGGGTGTCGCTTTTCAGTAGAGATATTCGGGATTTGCTTGACTTGTGGATCAAACCTAACGTTTCGGGGTTTATCGATCTAGGTAAGGGTTTTCGCTTTAAGTATTGAATTAATCTTTTAGTGTTGATTTCGTTGCTTTGATTCGGGTTAGTGACCAAGGATTATTATGGACCCAAATGCCAGCCAAGCATTAGGAGGGGTTGGATCGGGAAACCCGGCCCCTAAGTTCAAGAAGAGGGCTGTGTCTGCGGTTCGCGATTATTGCCACCGGGGTGTGGGCCAGCATCTGAGCAGAATAGTAGGCAGATTGCGGTAGTGCCTATTAAGGAGAGTGTCGACGTAGAGATTGTCGTGTTACGAGTAATCAGGTATGTAACTCTTACACACTTCATACGTTAATATGTTATTATCTTGTATTTTGTCAAAAGCCGAAATAACTGTGGAAAATGATAAGTTACCCTTGTGGGTAAGAGCGAGGACTCCGGGTAACTCCATCTTGATGGCTAACATTAATTGCATCTGTTAAATCTGCATATGCCATGTTACATTATTTCTGAATATTAAGCATGATTATATCACATTGAAAAGCATGTTCATGAAACGGGTGTAACGAGAGGAGGGGAAAGGTATGAATATCAGACTGTCACCAGTGGTTAGGTACCACACAGTGGGTTGGCCCCGCTTACTATGTTATTGTGACTAAGTCTCAGTGGTTTGGAACCACCAGTGGTTAGGTACCACATATATTTTTGTGACTCGTCCCAGTGGTTTGGTACCACAGTGGGTTGGCTCCACATATCAATATACGAGATTGTCATCAGTGGTTAGGAACCATAATGTGGGTTGGCCCCACAAACGATTATTTGTGACTTCGATCACTAGTGGTTTGGAACCACCAGTGGTTAGGTACCACCAGTGGCTAGGTGCCACACGGGGTAGAATTTGGTGTTCAGATGGATAGGTTGGATGGGTGGTATGACATACATATTTGCATATGAAACTGTGTAAGGGCTTATCATCTTCGGGAGGGGAGATTTATGCACTGAGTCTCGGTGACTCACCCCTTTCCACTACATTTTGTAGATAACTCTTAGTGTGCGGATACTGAGTCGGGATGGACTCGAGGTGGCCATGCTCAATAGTTTCTTTTTATTTTTAATGGTTAATTTCGGATTTACATTACTTTAAATTTCAGTTTTCGGTTTTGTCATAAGGCCATTAGATTTTATTTTTGGGATTATTTGTCTGTTTAAATTTCCTCTAAACTTTGATTAGTTATTAATGGCATGCCTGATAAACTCATAAAATGGACATTTTCCAAAACTTTAACGGATTCTCGAGATTTCCAAAACTTCACCATCGGGTAAATAGTGAACTTGTTATATCAACAAGTTAACCCAATTTTCTTTAAACTAATTTCGAAACGATTTTAGCAATTTACATAAAACAACTCGTGTTTTTTATAAAATGAGAAGTTTCTTTTTAATTTAAGATGACAACTTGTTTTCTAAAAACGTTTTTCTTTCCTGTGACATACCAGATCCGGTCATAGCGTTTTGACCGGCTTTGGGGTGTTACAGTCTTCCTTTCCTTATTTTGAGTCTTGGCCGACACTTACCAACTTCCCCCTGATTAACACAAAAATTAATCCAAAATTTGCAATAGGTGGGATTCAAACTCCACCCCTTTAGCTCCTTCATGTGACACCACACCACTCTGCTACTAGCTCCACTTGTGCTAGCAAAATACACACTTATTCTTTTAAGTCTTGACGTCACTTACCTTTCCCGCCCTTAAGTACTTAGACACAAAAATTCTTCTGAGGCCCAACTTAACCCCAAGCCTTCTTAGGGTCCCTAAACATACACGACTAACACTCTTAGCTAGCCTAACGCATGGTATAATGTAAAACATAAAATCCTAAATTTTAGGATGTTACAATTCTACCCCCTTAAAGAAATTTCGGCCTCGAAATTTACCTGATTAAAAGAGATGAGGGTATGTTGCTGGATCGTGCCCTCTGGCTCCCATGTAGCTTTCTCTAACCTGTGATTACGCCATAATACTATTACTAACGGAACCGACTTCCTTCTCAGCACCTTAATATCTCGATCTAAAATCTGCACCTGCTCTTCTTCAAAAGACAAGTCAGGTCTTATCTCTACTCCCTCCACTGGCACAACATGAGACGAATCCGAACGGTAATGCCTTAACATTGAGACATGAAATACACTATGTATCTGACTTAACTCCAGAGATAACTCAAGCTGATAAGCCACTGGCCCAACACGCTTCAATACACGGTAAGGTCCGATAAATCTAGGGCTCAACTTACCCTTCCGTCCAAATCTTAAGATCTTTTTCCAAGGTGAGACCTTCAAAAAGACCTGATAACCTACCGAGAACTCTATCTCCTTCCGCTTTAGATCAGTATACAATTTCTGTCTGTTTGAAGCTTCTTTTAACCGAGACCAAATTACCTTAACTTTTTCCTCCGTCTATGTGATCAATTCTGAACCCAAAATCTTTCGCTCTCCTAGCTCAGTCCAGCAAGCAGGAGTACGACACCTACGACCATACAAAGCCTCGTAGGGTGCCATCTGGATGCTGGATTGATAGCTGTTGTTGTATTTAAACTCTGCCAATGGTAGAAAATCTTCCCAACTTCCCCTGAAATAGATCACACAGCCTCTTAACATGTCTTCTAGAATCTGGATTACTCTCTCCGACTGACCATCAGTCTGAGGATGAAACGCCGTGCTGAAATTTAGCCTTGTACCCAAAGCTTCATGTAAAGCCTTCCAAAACAGTGATGTAAACCTAGGATCTCTATCTGATATGATAGACATCGGTACCCCATGCAACCTCACGATCTCTGCTACATACAACTTGGCCAACTTCTACAATGAATAATCCGTACGAACGGGTAGGAAATGAGTAGTCTTCATTAACCGATCCACTATTACCCATACTTAACCTTTCTTAATAGGCGTTAAGGGTAACCCACTAACAAAATCCATCGTTATCCTTTCCCATTTCCATAGTGGGATTTTCACCGGTTGTAGCAACCCTGACGGTAGTTGATGTTTGGCCTTCACCTGCTGACATGTCAAGCACTTGCTCACGAAGTCAGTAACCTCCCGTTTCAACCCTGGCCACCAATACTGCTCACAGAGTCTCGGTACATCTTATTTCCCCGGGGTGCATAGTGTATGGGCTACTATGTGCCTCACGCAGAATCATTTTTCTCAATTCCAAATCCCTAGGCATACAAACTCTTCCGCGGAAACATAATACTCCATCACTATTTAATCCAAAATCCCCTATCTCACCACTTTCTACTTGCTGAAATCGAGAACCCAACCTTACATCTAACAACTGCTTTTCCTTAATCTAACTTATCCATGCAGGCTTCACTTGAAGTTCAGCTAACAGGCTACCATCTTCATAAAGACTGGGATGAGAAAACATCGCTCTCAAGTCCGATATCACCTTACGACTCAATGCATCTGCCACTACATTAGCTTTACCTAAGTGATACTCAATTGAGCAGTCATAATCTTTCAATAATTCTATCCACGTCCGCTGTCTTAAGTTCAACTCATTTTGAGTAAGGAGGTACTTCAGACTCTTATGGTCCGTGTAGATAATCGACTTCTCCCTATACAGATAATGTCTCCATATCTTTAAAGCAAACACCACTGTAGCTAACTTAAATCATGTGTGGGATAATTTACCTCATGCGGCCTTAATTGACGAGATGCATAAGCCACCACTTTCCCCCTTGCATCAACACACATCCCAAGCTCGTGTGTGATGTATCACAATAAACAATAAACTCCTTACCTGCCTCAGGTTGAATCAATATTGGCGCTTCTGTCAGGATCTTCTTCAATTTCTCAAAGCTCTCTTGCTGCTTATCTGACCATACAAATGGTACTCCCTTACGCAATAGCTTAGTTAGGGGTGCAGCAATCAATAAGAACCCCTCAACTAATCGCTTGTAATACCCAGCCAAACCTAGAAAACTCCAAAATTTCTGCCACTGACTTCGGTGGCTTCCAGTCCAATACAGCCTCGATTTTTTGGGGATCAACTCTAATTCCCTCAGCAGACACAACATGCCCCAAAAAGGTCACTTCCCTCAACCAAAATTCACACTTACTAAATTTGGCATACAATTGCGTCTACCTTAATATATGCCATACAACCCGGAGATGCAAATCATGCTCCTCTTCAGTCTTTGAGTACACCAAAATGTCATCTATGAACACTACCACAAATTGGTCTAGGGTTGGAAGACTCGGTTCATCATGTCCATAAATGTAGCCGGTTCATTTGTCAACCCAAACGGCATCACCAAGAACTTGTAATGCCTATAACAAGTTTGAAACGCAGTCTTGTGAATATCCGCCTCCTTGACTTTTAACTGGTGATACCCTGATCTCAAATCTATCTTCGAGAAGACCGAAGCTCCGCGCAGCTGGTCGAACAGATCATCGATCCTCGGTAACAGGTACTTGTTCTTGATCGTCAACTTATTCAATTGTCTATAATCAATGCACATACGCATCGACCCATCCTTTTTCTTAACGAACAAAACCGGCGCTCCCCATGGTGACACACTTGGTCGAATAAATCCATGATCCATCAACTCCTAGATCTGAGCTTTAAGTTCCACTAGCTCCTTCGGTACCATTCTGTAAGGGGCAATAGACACCGGAGTCGTTTCTGGCAATAGCTCAAAACCAAATTCCACTTCCCGATCCGAAGGCAATCCTGGAAGCTCCTCGGGAGAGACGTCTGAAAACTCCTTCACCGTTCTTACACTCTCTACTGACAACACTTTGGTATCCAAAGCACTGATAAAGGCTAACAATGCTTCACACCCCCTTTCGTACCAACCTTTCCGCCTTTAAACCAGATACCACATTAGATAGATAATTTCTTCTTTCACCTGTCATCATCACTTCCTTATCCTCCGAAGTTCTTAGTACCATCCGCTTTGCAGCACAGTCCAAGTTCGCACGATGCTTAACCGGCCAGTCCATGCCCAATATAAGGTCGAACTCCCCGAATGGCAGTTCCATCAAATCCGCCAGAAATACTACCCCTTAAACTTCTAAAGGCACATCCCTAAACAATTTATTAAATGACTAATCACTGTTGTTTCTCTAGCAGTAATCTCAGATCTAATATTCAAAGTTCTAGACACAGCACATGCAACATACGAACGGGTGGATCCAATGTCTAACAAAGTGATAATAGGTACATCAGATATGAAAAACGTACCGGTTATGACGTCTGGTGCATCGCCATCCTCTCGACGTCTGACCGCATAGACCAACCCTGGTTGTCTTGCCTCCGTGTTACCCCTGTTACTGGTACCTCTACCCGGTGCACCCTGACCTCCTCCTCTCGGCGATTGCTGAGCATCCCCTACTGGCTACGTAAATCTGTTACAAACTACCTGAGTCTGAACAGACTCTCGAGGGCAATCCCTAAATTGATGGTCCTTGGATCCGCATCTAAAACAACCACCAGTTCTCTTCCAGCATTCACCCGAGTGAAGTTTCCCACAATCCACGCAAGGCTGTAACTGATTGGTAGTAGCTGGAGCACCCACTCGAACTGGTCCCTCATTCCTAGGCCTTTTATAAAATCCTCTGGCAGGACCTAAATACCCAGAGTCTCTCTTGTTCCTGCCTCTGTCTTTGTCTCGATTTTGCCGTTCTAAGTGTTTAACTTCGTCAGCTATCTTAGCTTTTTCCACCAGTGTAGCAAAATTCCTCTCTTTCTGTGGGGCTATCTGTAACACCCCAAACCTGGCCCAGGCGGTATGACCAAATCTGACATGTCACATGAAGAAAACGTATAAATAAAGAGTGAATCTTTCTAAAGTAAGTATTGTTTGGGTATAGTTTAAGAAAAACAAGTTTGGTTTATAAATATTTGATAAAATACTACTAATTTCGAGAGGGTTGATGAATCAAAAATCAAACTAGTGATCCTTAAAAACCATGACTTTTGAAAATAACGTTGATAATCGAAAGAGAATCCAAGTTAAATTATTTATATATATTATAAAAACCTTTTTGTTAATCACTTTTGGAAAACCGTTATTTATGATTTTAGAAAGTCCCCATTTAAAATAATTCAAGAAAGATAATAAGTACGACTAAACATAAAGCAAAATAAAAATATCCCAGAGGCCTTATTACAATTTTAAAACCCAAAATAGTAAAAGTAACGAAATAAAGTGGAAAAGTAATTTACTAAAGTTCAAAATTATTATTCCAAAAGTATAGCCTCCACCGAGTCATCCATGGCCCCAAGTCCTCGTCACTAAGCATTACCTGCAAGGATTAAGAAAAAGGGGTGAGTTACTAGAACTTAGTGTATAATCCCTCGTACCGTCATCCACTAGGCTTGAACCCGCATAGGAATATATTGGGCCTAAGCCCATTTGCATAACAATATTTAAATGAAGTAAATGTATGCAACCCAACCCATCCATCCATCACACCCCTAACCAGCCAATCACACCTGTAGGGATCAAGTCAACGCACCCCGCCGCTCACACCAAATTGCAGTCCAGCTACTATTTATATAATATTTTTGTGGTCAAGCCACTGAAATCATAATTAAGCACATCAGTAAACAAATTGTGGCAATGCCACCAGGCTACACTATTCTCCATACAATTTTTCCCATCCCATGCAATATGTAAAAAAAATGCCACATACATAATAAGATATCCACATGTAAATAACAACCATTTATCTTGTGAATTATTACGGTGAAACGGCCCATTATAGTACTTTGGTAATTCGGCCCACTAAGGCATTCTAGCAAATCGGAACAAAGGGGCATTTTGGAAAAACGGCCCATAGGGGCATTTTTGTAAATCGGCCCATAAGGGCATTTTCGTAAATCGGACCGTAGGGGTATTTTCGTAAATCAGCCCATAGGGGCATTTTTGTAATTTAGCAATTTAATACCGATTTTGACAGATCTTTAGAAATAACGTTGATTAAGCAAGTAACTCGATTTTATGCCATATTACGGTTATTAGGCTTGAAAATAACAACGATTTATTCTTCCAACATAATGGTGAGTCATGAATCAACGGGATTTCGGTGTGAGATTACACACCTGATTACTGTAAGGACTATACCTTCTCGATCGTTGGCACCTACGTCACCATAATACTCGATTAACAAAAAAAAAAGAGGGTGTCTTAATCCAAATATCTAAATCTGATGATCTAATGAAAATGCTTACCCTTAGTATCGTGAACGACCACGATTTGCCTATTCTTACCAGATGATGGTCCACAACCCGGTAGAAAATCCCAAACTGTCGATACCGCTCTACGCTTGAACTTGGGAGTAGAGATTGCAAGTCCACTCCCTTTTTAATCTCTTATCGATTTCTCTTAATAACGCTACCACTTGCCTCCATTGAAAGAGTCTCAGTTAACAAATACTATGATGAGAGAATATAATTATTTTGGGATAGGATTCGGCTTACCACTACTTCCGAAGAAACAACGAGTGGATAAGAATGAGTGATTTAATCCTTATAATAGCCGATTAGTCAAAACCATCGATCCGATTAACAAAATAACCGAGTAGCAATATCGAATGGACTATGAAGAGACTCCTTACCTTAATCGATGATGAACCCGATTCCCTCCGATTGGGCTTATGAATAGAGATGAATTGGCAATGATGTGGGATTCGACCACCCACTAGAACACAATGAAAAAGAGATGATCACGGTTTGAGAGAGTAGGAAAGAGTGATGTTTAGGTTAAAGAACCATTCAATGAAAAGGGCACATATTCGGCCATGAAGAAAAGAAATTGAAAAGAAAAGAAAAAGATCACTTACCAATTCGGTCAAGAAGAGAGTGCCCAACACGAAAGAAAAAGAAATAGTGTAGAGGAGATTAAGTGTTAAAAGATTTGACTAATGGAGAGAAAAGATCAAGCAAGATTCGGCTATCAAAAATATTGATTAAAGAAGAAAAGAGGAGGGTTGAAGAAATGGTGAAAAAGAAAAGAAGAGATGGAGAAAGAGTGCTAGATAGTTTCAGCTAACAAAGGGAAAAAAATGAACAATTTGGCTTTAGAGTTTCGGCAAACAAAGGAAAAGAATTGCAAAAGAAAACACTAAAAAAATGCTAAAAGAAAAAATAAGCCTTTCATGCACCAAAACTTGTAAAAACTACAGGAAAATAGGCTCCCCCCTTTTCCCCTACCAAAACTGTGTACATCATTCACCAAAAAGGTCATGGTTGACCAAAAATTCTATCCCAAGCACCTTCCAAATATTCGGCCAACATATCCCCCTTCTTACTCCTTTCATTTACTTGTTTCCTTACACTCCTCCTTACCTTATTTTCTTAGTCTTCTTTCCAACATTAGAAAAGTCTTCCTTTCCTTTATTAAAGCCATGGCCGAACCATTTAGCACAAAAAAGTTAATCCAAAACTTTACAATACGTGGGATTAGAACTCCACCCCTAAAGCTCCTTCATGTGACGACTCACCACCTTGCTACTAGCTCCTCTTGTGCTAGCTAAATACACATTTATTTCCTTAAGTCTTGACACCATTTACCTTCTCTCCTTAAAGTGCTTAAACACAAAAAAATTTTGCTAAGGTCCAACTCAACCCCAAGCCTTCTTAGAACCCCTAAACATACACAATTAACATTCTTAACTAGCCTATCGTATGGTATAATGTAAAACATAAATTCCCAAATTTCAGGATGTTACAATTCTGCCTCCTTAAAGAAATTTCGGCCTCAAAATTTACCTGATTAAAAGAGATGAGGGTATTTTTGCCGGATCGTGTCCTCTGGCTCCCATGTAGCTTCCTCTGACTCGTGATTACGCCATAATACTTTGACTAACAGAACCGACTTCTTTCTCAGCACCTTAATATCCAGGTCTAAAATCTGCACTGGCTCTTCTTCAAAAGATGAGTCAGGTCTTATCTCAACTTCCTCCACTAGTACAACATGAGATGGATCCGAACGATAACGCTTTAACATCGAGACATGGAATACGCTATGTATCTGACTTAACTTCGGAGGTAACTTCAGCTGATAAGCCACTGGCCCAACACGCTTCAGTACACGGTATGGTCTGATGAACCTAGGCCTTAACTTGCCTTTCTGCCCAAATCTTAAGATCTTTTTCCAAGGTGAGACCTTCAATAAGACCTGATCTCTCACAGAGAACTTTATATCCTTACGCTTTAGATCCGAGTATAATTTCTGTCTATCCGAAGCATTTTTTAACCGAGCCCGAATTACATTAACTTTTTCCTCCGTCTCCGAGATCAACTCAGGACCCACTAACTGTCGCTCCCCTAGCTCAGTCCAGCAAGTAGGAGAACGACACCTACGACCATACAACGCCTCGTAGGGTGCCATCTGGATACTGGATTGATAGGTATTGTTGTATGCAAACTCTGTCAACGGTAGAAAATCTTCCCAACTACCCCTGAAGTCGATCACACAGCCTCTTAACATGTCTTCAAAAATTTGGATTACTCTCTCCGACTGACCATCAGTCTGTGGATGAAACGCCGTGCTGAAATTTAGTTTTGTACCCAAAGCTTCATATAAAGCCTTCCAGAACCATGATGTAAATCTAGGGTCCCTATCGGATATAATAGACACTGGCACCCCATGTAACCTCACGATCTCTGCTACATACAACTTGGCCAACTTCTGCAATGAATAATCCATACGAATAGGTAGGAAATGAGCAGTCTTCGTTAACCTATCCATTATCATCCATATGAAATCTTTCTTAGTAGGCGTTAAGGGTAACCCACTAACAAAGTTCATCGTTATCCTTTCCCATTTCCATAGTGGAATTTTCACCGGTTGTAGCAACCCTGACGGCAGTTGATGTTTCGCCTTCACCTGCTGACATGTCAAGCACTTGCTCACGAAGTCAGTAACCTCCCGTTTCAACCCTGGCCACCAATAATGCTCACGGAGATCTCGGTACATTTTATTTCCCCCGAGGTACATAGCATATGGGCTACTATACGCCTCACGCAGAATCATTTGTCTCAATTCCGAATCCTTGGGCATACAAACTCTTCTGCAGAAACACAATACTCCATCACTATTTAATCCAAAATCCCCTATCTCCCCACTTTCCACTCGCTGAAGTCGAGAACCCAACACTTCATCTAATAACTGCTTTTCCTTAATCTGACTTACCCATGTAGGCTTCACCTGAAGTTCAGCTAATAAGCTACCATCTTCATAAAGGCTGAGATGAGCGAACATTGCTCTCAAACCCGATATCACCTTACAACTCAATACATCTCCCACTACGTTAGCTTTTCCTGGATGATACTCGATTGAGTAGTCATAATCTTTCAACAATTCTATCTACCTCTGTTGTCTTAAGTTCAACTCCTTATGAGTAAGGAGGTACTTCAGACTCTTATGGTCTGTATAGATAATCGTCTTCTCCCCATACAGATAGTGTCTCCAAATCTTCAGAGCAAACACTACTGTAGCTAACTCCAAATCATGAGTGGGATAGTTTATCTCATGCGGCCTTAATTGACGAGATTCATAAGCCACCACTTTCCCCCTTGCATCAACACACATGCCAAGCCCGTGTGTGACGCATCACAATAGACAATAAACTCCTTACCAGCCTCATGTTGAATCAATACCGACACTTCTGTCAAAATCTTCTTCAATTTCTCAAAGCTCTATTGCTGCTTATTTGACCATACAAATGGTACTCCCTTACGCAACAACTTAGTTAGGGGTACAGCAATCAATGAAAACCGTCAACGAATCGCCTATAATACCCAGCCAAACCTAGAAAACTTCAGATTTCTGCCACTGACTTCGGTGGCTTCCAGTCCAATACAGCCTCTACCTTCCAGGGATCAACTCTAATTCCTTCGGCAGACACAACATGCCCCAAAAAGATCACCTCCTTCAACCAAAATTCACACTTACTGAATTTGGCATACAACTGCTTCTCCCTTAGTATCTACAATACGACCCGTAAATGCAAATCATGCTCCTCTTCAGTCTTTGAGTACACCAAGATGTCATCTATGAACACAACCACAAAATGGTCCAGGTAGGGTTTGAAGACTCGGTTCATCATGTCCATAAATACAGCCGGTACATTTGTCAACCCGAACGGCATCACTAAGAACTCGTAATGTCCATAACGAGTTTGGAATACAGTCTTGTGAATATCCGCCTCCTTGATTACGGTGTGAGATTACACACCTGATTACGGTAAGGACTAAACCTTCTTGATCGTCGGCACCTATGTCACCATAATACTCGATTAACAACAAAAAGATGGTGTCTTAATCCAAATATCTAAATCTAACGATCTAATGAAAATGCTTACCCTTAGTATCGTGAACGACCACGATCTGCCTATTCTCACCGGATGATGGTCCACAACCCGATGGAAAATCCCAAACTATCGATACCGC
The DNA here is from genome assembly GCA_025503065.1 of Gossypium bickii. Classification (NCBI taxonomy): domain Eukaryota; kingdom Viridiplantae; phylum Streptophyta; class Magnoliopsida; order Malvales; family Malvaceae; genus Gossypium; species Gossypium bickii. Next base: position 92,425,801 of record CP106711.1, read on the forward strand.
TCTACGATTGAACTTGGGAGTAGAGATTGCAAGTCCACTCCCTTTTTGCTCTCCTATCTTCTTTTAATAACGCTACCACTTGCCTCCATTGAAAGAGTCTCGGTTAGCAAATACTATGATAAGAGAATATAATTATTTTGGGATAGGATTCGGCTTACCACTAGTTCTGAAGAAACAACAAGTGGATAAGAACGAGCGATTTAATCCCTGTAATAACCGATTAGTCAAAACCATCGATCCGATTAACAAAATAACCGAGTAGCGATATCAAATAGACTATGAAGAAACTCCTTACCTTAATCGATGATGAACCCGATTCCCTCTGATTGGGCTTATGACTAGAGATGAATCGGTAATGATGTAGTATTCGACCACCCACTAGAACACAATGAAAAAGAGATGATCGCGATTTGAGAGAGTAGGAGAGATTGATGTTTCAGTTAAATAACCATTCAATGAAAAGGGCACATATTCGGCCATGAAGAAAAGAAATTGAAAAGAAGAGAAAAAGATCACTTACCAATTTGGTCAAGAAGAGAGTGCCCAACACGAAAGAAAAAGAAATAGTGTAGAGGAGATTAAGTGTTAAAAGATTCGACTAATGGAGAGAAAAGATCAAGCAAGATTCGACCATCAAAAATATTGATTAAAGAAGAAGAGAGGAGGGTTGAAGAAATGGTGAAAAAGAAAAGAAGAGACGGAGAAAGAGTGATGATAGTTTCGGCTAACAAAGGGAAAACATGAACAATTTTGGCTTTAGAGTTTCGGCAAACAAAGGAAAAGAATTGGAAAAAAAACACTAAAAAATGCTAAAAGAAAAAAAAATAAGCCTTTCATGCACCAAAACTTGTAAAAACTATAGGAAAATCGGCTCCCTCATTTTCCCAAACCAAAACCGTGTACATCATTCACCAAAAAGGTCATGGTTCACCAAAAATTCTATCCCAAGCACCTTTCAAATATTCGACCAACATATCCCCTTTCTTACTCCTTTCATTTACTTCTTTCCTTACTCTTCTCCTTACCTTATTTTCTTAGTCTTCTTCTTTCCAACATTAGAAAAGTCTTCCTTTCCTTTATTAAAGCCATGGCCAACACTTACCATTTAGCACAAAAAAATTAATCCTAAATTTTGCGATAGGTGGGATTCAAACTCCACCCCTAAAGCTCCTTCATGTGACGCCTCACCACCTTGCTACTAGCTCCTCTTGTGCTAGCTAAATACACATTTATTTCCTTAAGCCTTGACACTGCTTACCTTCTTTCCTTAAAGTGCTTGAACACAAAAAAAAAAAAAAAATTGTTAAGGTCCAACTCAACCCCAAGCCTTCTTAGGACCCCTAAACATCCACAATTAACATTCTTAACTAGCCTATCGCATGGTTTAATGTAAAACATAAATTCCCAAATTTCAGGATGTTACACTATCAGTACCTGTAACTCATCACGCAACCCATCCTCAAAACGCACACAACTTTCATAATCAGTCGGCACTATACCCCGAGCATACCGACTCAGACGCAGGAACTCCACCTCGTATACTGGCACAGATCTACTTCCTTGAACCAGATTCAAGAATTTCTTTCTTCAGGCATCCACATAGCTAGCCCCGATATATTTTCCCTGAAATGCTGTCTTAAAGAATTCCCAAGTAATACGATCAGCCTGAGTGCCTTCCCGAACAGTGAGCCACCACTGATACGCCTCGTCTCTCAGTAATGACACAACCCCTTTCAGTTTCTGCTCAGTTGTACAATCCGGATCGTCCATAATCCATTCCACCGCCTCAAGCCAATACTCCGCTACACTTGGGGCTACACCCGAAATACCCCTAAAAACTTTGGCCCTATTCGATCTAAGTCGCTCATATATCGACCCACGAGCTACCGGCCCAGTTCTTGCCCCAACAACCCTTTCCAATACCTGCAACATCGCTTGGGACAGAGCGTCATCCTCTCTAACTCGATCATGAGACCTAGCTTCAGTTACCGATGATGCAGGTGCGTCCATTTCAGGCATATGTCCCAATGCCTCAGATACAACTCTAGCACCTCGGCCTCTACCACGTTCACGTCTACCGCGTCCACGTCCTCTAGCGCTCATGTTTACTAAGTCGATTTAATCTGATTAAGAGTCTTATGAATCAGTATGCTATTCAATGTTTATTAAACAATGTTTTATGGAGTATAGGAAGTAAAGTTGTTTTCGCAAAATGTAACCTAAAGTCTCAATCTCTATAGTTTCAGCTCCTAAAGCTAAAAGTTTTAGAGTTATTTCTATTTTGTGAAGTTTTCTTCTACAGTCATGTCACAATAATCATAAAATGAAAACAAAACTTATCGACTTGATGTCGGATACCCGTGGTGCCATACTTCCTCTAAAACATACATTTATAAATTAAATTTCAAACGGCTTTGGAAAACGCTTTTGAACCCAAACCACAGCCGAGTTTTGCAACCGAGCTCTAATACTATAAAATGTAACACCCTAAACCCGGCCCATGCGGTACGACCGGATCTGGCATGTCACATGAAGAAAATGTTTTAAAGAACTTGTGATTCTTGCTAAAGTTGATGTTGTTTAGTTATAGTTAAGAAAAACAAGTTTGGTTTATAAATATTCGATAAAAATACTACTAATCTTGAAAGGTTGATCTGGTGAATCGGAAATCGAACTAGTGAACTTTAAGACTGTGACTTTTGAAAATGATAACGTTATATTCAAAGAAAAATCTAAGTTTAAATTATTTGTACATATTTGTTATGAAATCCGTTTGTTAATCATTTTTGGAAAACCGTTGCTTATAATTTTCAGAAAAATCCCCGTTTAAAACAATTCATGAAAGACAATAAGTACATCAAAACATAAAACAAAATAAAAATTCCAGAGGCCTTATTACAACTTTAAACCCATAATAGTAAAGGTAACAAAATAAAGCAGAAAAGAAATTTACTAAAGTTCGAAAATATCATTCTTAAAGTATGGCCTCCACCGAGTCATCCATGGCCCCAAGTCTTCATTACTAAGCATTAACTGCAAGGGTTAAAAAAAAAGGGGTGAGTTACAAGAACTCAGTGTATAATCCCCTTACCGTCATCCACTGGGCCTGAGCCCGCATAGCAACATCTTGGGCCTAAGCCCATTTACATTACAGTATTTAAATGAAATGAATGCAACCCAACCCATCCATCCATCACACCCCCAACCAACCAATCACACCTGTGGGGTTCAAGTCAACCCACCACACCGCTCACACCAACTTGCAGTCGAGCTACTATCATATAGTATTTTTGTGGTCAAGGCACCGAAAATAAAATAATAAATGATTTGTGGCTATGCCACCAAGCTACACTGCTCTCTATACAATTTTTCCCATCCCATGCAGTATGTAAAGATGCATCATATATAGAAAAATATCCAAATATATAACAACCATTAAACTAGTGAAATATTTTGGTGAATCGGCCCATTAAAGCATTTTGGCAATTCGGCCTAGTATAGGCAGTTTAATAAATCGGCCCATCGAGGGGACTTAGGTAAATTGACCCTTTAAAGGCGTTTAAGCAATTCGGCCCGTTAAGGTATTTTGATAAATCGGCCCATTGAGGGCATTTTAGTAATTTGAGTCACAAGGGCATTTTCGTAATTCAACAAATTAGTACCGATTTTGACAGATCTTAGAATTAATGTTGTTTAAGCAAGTTACTCAATTCATGCCATATTACGGTTATTAGATTTGTAAGCAATAACGATCTCTTTTTCCAACATGATAGTGAATCACGAATCTACGGGATTTCGGTGTGAGATTACACACCTGATTACGGTAAGAACTAACCCTTCTTGATCGTCGACACCTATGTCACCATAACACTCAATTAACTAACAAAAGAGGGTGTCTTAATCCAAATCTAAATCAAACAATCTAAAAAAAATGCTTACCCTTAATATTGCGAACGACCACGATTTGCCTACTCTCTTCAGAAGATGGTCCACAACCTGGTAGAAAATCCCGAACTGTTGATACCGCCCTACGCTTGAACTTGGGAGTAGAGATTGCAAGTCCACTCCTTTTTCGTCCTCCTATCGATTTTCCTTTAATATCGCTACCACTTGCCTCCATTGGAAGAGTCTCGGTCAGAATAATATTATGATAAGAGAAAGTAGTTGTCTAAGGAGAGGGTTTCGGCTTACCACTACCTTTGAAAGATCAACGAGTAGAGAAGAACGAGTGATTTAGTCCCTAGAATAAACGATTAGTCAAATCTATTGATCTGTTAGCAAAATAGCCTAGTAGAGAGATATCGAATGAACCAAGAAGAAACTCTTTACCTTAATCTATGATAGATCCGACTCCCACCGATTAGGCTTATGGTTACGGATGAGTCGGTAAGGATGTTGGTAATCGGCCAACCCACTAGAATACTACAATAGAAAAAGATCACGGTGTGAAGGAATAGGAGAGAGTGATGTTTTGGTTTAGAAAACCATCCGAATGATAAGGGTGCATAATCGGCTATGGCAAAAAGAAGATGAAAGGAAAAGAACGAAGCTACTTACCCGATTCAACCAAAGAAGAAATGTCCAACACACAAGAAAGAAGAAATAAAGTGTTTATAGGTTCGGCTATTTAGGGAGAAAAGAACAAGCAAGATTCGGCCTCCAAATATTGTTGACTAAAGAGAAAGAGAGAAAGAATAGAAGAAATAGTGAGAAAAGAGAAGAAGAGATGGAAAAGAAGTGTTAGAGAGTTTCGGCTAATCACCAAGGAGAAGATGATGAAAATGGCTTGAGTGTTTTGGCAAGCAAAGAAAAAGATGAACAAAATGATTTGAATGTTTCGGCCAACAAAGGAAAAGTTTGGAAAAGAAAACACAAAATGCTCAAAAAGAGGAAAAGCTTTGCATGCACAAAACTTGCAAAATGGCCATAGGAAATTCGGCTCCCAATATTCCCCTACCAAAACCGTATGCCCCTTAAAAAAAAATCATGGTTGACCAACTTTCTTTCCCCATGCAACTCCAAAAATTCAGCCAACATATCCCCCCTTATCTCTTCCCTTTATTTCTTTCCTTATTTTTCCCTTGATCTCCTCCTTACTCTTTTCCTTAGTCTTCTTTCCATCATTTGAATAAGTCTTCCTTTCCTTATTTAGACTCTTGGCCGACACTTACCAACTTCCTCCTAATTAACACAAAAATTAATCCAAAATTTGCAATAGGTGGGATTCAAACTCCACCCCTTTAGCTCCTTCATGTGACGCCACACCACTCTGCTACTAGCTCCACTTGTGCTAGCAAAATATACACTTATTCTTTTAAGTCTTGACGTCACTTACCTTTTCCCCCCTTAAGTACTTAAACACAAAAATTCTACTAAGGCCCAACTCAACCCCAAGCCTTCTTAGGGTCCCTAAACATACACAACTAACACTCTTAGCTAGCCTAACACATGGTATAATGTAAAACATAAAATCCCGAATTTCAGGATGTTACATAGCCGAATGCCATACATATCATACAAGCCCATATTTTCCATCAAATTTACAATTTAATCCCTCAAATTGCTATTTTCTCAATTTAGCCCTAATTAGCTAAATTCATCAAAAATTCAAGAACAAAGTATGTTCACCTAGCTCAAATCTTTCATTTAACACCATAAATCATCATAAAGCTCAACATATCATCAATGGCATATCTCACAAACATCATCAATACACAAAATTGAAACATGGGCTTGATGGTAGACAAAGCAACGATCTCAAAAAACATAAAAATTATCAAAAACTAAAGCCAAAACATACCTAAATTTGAACTTGGAATAGCCGAAACCCTTGATGCTTTGTTCTTTCTTTTTCTTTTGTTTTTCGGCAAACATATGATAATAATAAAGCCACTTACTCATGTTTTCTTTTATTATAATATAAAATATCATATACATTAGCATATAAATATTAACCATTATTTTAACATATAAAAACTCATTCATTTAATAGCTTGTCGTCCACTAACAAAAAAAATGGCTAAATTGCCACATAAGTCCTCATACTTAGTAAGACATAACAATTAGGCATCCCTTCATAAAAACATACAAATTTCATATTTAATGCAATTCAATCCTTTTGTCAAATTAAACACACAAATCGAAAAATTAACTTACGGAACTTTATCACATGCTTAGTCACATATCGAAGACATAGAAATAATTATTAAAATATTATACGGACTCGGATTTGTGGTCCCGAAACTTTTGTTCTGACTAGGGTGTAAACCAGACTGTTACAATAAACATGCATGAAATTTAATTCAAAATCCAACCACCCATGCTCATAGAACTTTTCATTTATAATTACTCATGTCATTTCTCTAAACAATCAACAAATGGAATGATATAAAACATGTGAACTACTACGTTTAACAATTCTTTGAACTAAATCAAATCTGAATAATCATAAAATTCATTGGTGTATTAACACAAATTTGCATACTAGATATGTTTTAATCAAATATATTATTTAATTATAAAACCTACTATAGCAACATAAATAAATCAGTTAATATTCATTTTCATGAACTTCATTTTCATGAACAAATGAGATGCTTAAAATAATATGTAACCCACGTAATCAAAACTTAAAAAGAAAACCATATCAAATATTTAAACCATTTATCAAGTTGATTTAATATTTAAAGATGTACCTTTTTTTTCTGTGTTGAGTTGACGATTTTATCAAGAAGTAAGAAAGTTAAACTCCAGTAGTAGACTTTGAATCCAGTTAAAATATATTAATTGCAAATTGTGAGTGTGGATCTTATTTTCTAGTTGTACAACAGGTATATAATCAATAAATTTTCATACATAAGTTTTCTTTCTTGCAAGTTCTCATCAGTAATATTTTTTCACATAATTTTAATTGAGAAATTATTCTGGATACTGTAAAGTTATACACAATTTAAAAAAAAAAACTTACAACTTCAGGTGCATCCAACTATAACAAGCTTTAGATAGAATTACCATATTCTATTTCTCATAAGTAGATATTTCACAGTCAAATATTTTGCTTTCAACCCATTAATGAGAATGATAACAAAAGATCACAAAGATAGTCACAATCAGTTCAATTTGAAAATAAGAGTAATCAATAATTGAATCCTCTATTTTTTCATCCTTTCAAAATAAATATTTATAGCAATAGTGATTCACATGAAATATAACCTTTTTTTCATTCACAAACTCAATATGATATCCATTATAATGAATATATTTTAAAACTAATGTATTAACCATCACAAATTTTGTGCTTTTTAGATATAGATATATTAGCTCTTTTGGAGCTTTCAACTAATTTTGTACTATCAAATATTGGAATAATATTTGTTTATTTTTGTACCAAATAAGATAAATATTTTCTATCTGTAATGATGGAACTCATTACTACATTCTCATATCCTTCCTCAAAGAATATTAATAGAAACAAAATATTTGGGCATACACCACATATGTGGCCAATAATATTTCATATCACATTGATAACACCAGTTATCTTTACCTTTTGAAGAGTTATCTTGAGAACTCTCATTATTATCTTATTTATTACTATGTTCCTACTTTTAGTCCATGGTTACATCTTTTATTTTCTTTATGTCTACATTCACTTCGGGGAATGCAACAAATCTAGTATGATAGACTTCTAAACACCTCCATTGATTCTTTATTTCATAATCACCATCGCAAACATACGTGGATTTCAAATCAGAATCTATCTATTCATGTTTGTCATGATTAGTCTCCAATTATAATAAACATGATATAATAAATAAATCATAGTAAAATATACCTGAAGATCTTTTAACACCATCACCGTCACATTGGCTATTATCACGAGCACTATTACAAGTACTAAAATAAGTATGCTTTCATAAGAACATACTACATAAAACTTATAGAATCTTATGATGCTCTAATAAATTATTTGTACTTTATAATTCAATCTAAAAGGTATAATTCAATCATTCATCAATAACAAAAAAAAAAAAAAACTCTCTTTAAAGAGAACCAATATCACAAAAACTTATATTTTGCGTCGACAATCAATATATATTTAAACAATAATTTAAAAGTAATATATTATAAAGTTTTATTAGTAAACCTTATGAACCTATTAATATTTAATAATATAATTTTATAATTTGATCAGACTTAAAACAAATAAATAATAATAACAATCATACATAAAAAGAAAACTGAAACTCCTTACCAATTTAAATTGTGCTCTATAAATCCAAAATCCATATTGAGATAAAAAAAAAAAGGCTTCCACCATCGAGAGTAAGACTGCAGTGCCCATCTTGGTGTTGAGCCTCTTAGTGTATACTCAAACATTTCATTTGGAGTAATACTCTTTTACCAACTTTAATAAGGAGTAAAATAAGTAAATTAATTTAACTTAATTGAAAATTAATCCAGATATGAAACACTAAATAAATAAAAAAACTTCCTACAAAGAGTTGCAAACAGCAGTAAGTAATGGAGAATCAGGGAAGTAAGCGCTCAATTTACATAGCAACCAGTAGCAATAAATAGCCATTTGAAGAAGCAAAGGAGTCAAAGAAACAGAAAAATAAGAGTAATTTTTGTGGTCAGAGGCTAAATTTTGATATTATGGATAAGGTTTAATGGTTCGCAAAGTTGCTGCTAATTTAATCCACAGCAAAGATAATTAAAAAAGAATCGTGCTGATAACGCATTATAAAATAAAAGACAGAGAATAAAGAACAAATAGGATGAGAGAGTAAAGAGAGAGCGTATTTTATTGATCAATCGGAATATTTACAAAGCTTCTTAAAAGTCTCAAATTATAGGCATAAGAAGTATAAATGAAGAAGATATTTACTTCTAATGACTATTAGAATTTAAAGTACATCAAAACTTATCTTGATCTTGATGAACATCCACTTAATAAAATATTCATAACAGTTTTAAATTTATGAGGAGAAATAAAAGATAAAAAGTAAAATTTTAATTTAAGATAAATTTCCAAAGTCATCAACAGCTCACCAAAGGTGGAGAAGCAACTAAAGGAGTTCTTTGTCTTCGTTTTATTCTTTGTTGCCAAAGAGAGATGCAAAAAAAAAAAAATATATTTACTGTATTGCTTATTTGGTTTAATTGTATTTCAACAATAATAAGACAATGATTTTATTGAAATGAGTATTTTTAGAATTGCACTACAAAGCTTGTTTCATACGTAATGTTAGTGCCTTGTTGAATTAAATCTCATCAAATTAAAAATTTTATTAAAAAAAAAAGTTCTCGAAAGTTCAATCTTTCAAAAAAAAAAACACCGTGATTAAAAAAAAAAGCGCTTAATTTCATCACTTTAACCTAAATCAAATAGTTTGAGATTAACCCTAAATGTTAAATCAATCTCATATGAGATTTACTGCATGACTTGAACCTAAACCAAATAGTTTCCAAATTTTAAAATATATACCCTTGCTAAAAACGTAGATAAATGGGGGATAGAGGATAGTCTCTCCACTGAAATCATCACTTTAGCCTTGTCAAAACACTCTCGTTATTCTGAGAATGTTAATGGGAAAGTTCCAGTTTTTAATTCTAGCTTGTGCAACAATCAAGTTTTGATGGCAAGAAGTGAGAGTGAAGAGCAGGTGAACGAGGGGATTAAAAAAATTAAATCTAAGAGAATTGAAATTGAGGAAAAAAGGATTGAGGGGCTTGAATTTAAGAGGAATGGGAGAGGAAGGAAATGTAAAAATAAATTTTCGAATTCTATGTCTTCTGGGGGAAAGCTGCTAACAAATTATTATCCGACTCCGATGTTCAAACTCTAAAGAAGAAATAATGGAAAGAAGCTTCAGAGACGTGGGAGCTTGGGAAAAAAATAAGGTCTTAGAGTCATCGGGGATGAAGACGATGTTATTAGAGAATTAATGGAAATTGAAGAGAGAAGAGTTAATCAGAATTAATAGGCAGTCTTGGGGGTGTCTAAGGTTGGGATGGAATATTTTTGTTTTTATCGCATGGATCTCGTTTTTTAGGGGATTATTGTTGCTTTGCCCTTGTGTTGGGGTTGATTTTTCTTTAGATTCAATGTTTGCTCATGTTGCCGTTTTGCTGATATTTTCTTCCGAGTTGGATGATGCTGCTGTTATTTATTTATTTGGACGAATGTCGTCGTCTTTTTTCTGGTTGGTCTTGTGCCATTCGGTTTGTTGATTGGTGCATGGTTTTGGAGTTGTCATTGGGTCTTTTGTTTTGTGTCATGGAGGAGTATTTAGGGTTGATCTTGTCCATCCTGTTTACGTTGGAGTTAGGTGCATTCGCTTTGATGAAATCTGATTTGTGGGCGTCATTCTCTGAGATAAGGCCGTTGATGTTTCTTTTCTTTTGTCTTAGGAGTGTTTTGTAGTGTGCGTTGTATTGTCCTCCGAATGCTCCATTGGTTTTTTGAGTAGTGCTGGATTCATTTTGGTGTGTGTTCTGCTTTCGAATTTTTTTCTGAAACCCTTTTGTGTAATTGATTTTGAAAGAGGATGGATGGATACTATAAATTTATTAAAACGAATGAGTAAATATAAAAATATTTTATCCAAACATAAGCCCTAAAACTGTAAAGATTTCAATCATGGCAGACAAGACATTTAAAAAACTTGTGAATAAAAGATCTGCCTTTTGGCCTTTCAACTTGTTTTCCTAATTCAACAATCTCAGATGCATGGATCCCTACCCTTTGGCATTCATCACAGAACTTATCGAAAGCACCATTCACATACTTGGCAGCCTCTGCAACTGTCATCTTCTCCACAAGTTTGTGTGGATACATGTCACTTTTATGGTCTCCATTCAACACTGCTGCCATTTGTACTAATTCTTTTTGGAAATCATTTAATTTCGCCGTCTCTTTTGCTTCAGTGGGTCTCATCTTCACCGGTTCGGGTAATGTAACTGCAATACACAGTAGATTCCAAGTAATCAATTCATGAGTTCTAAAATGCCTGTTTCTCTTTAAATAGTGATAGACTTATTTACCAGGACAATCTACTCTTGGGTTCTTCCTGTTTATAACACCTTCAAAAGTAGCAGCCCAAGCATCACGCTTTGTTAGGAACTCTTTCAGGTTGAAAATCTTTTTGACAGTTGCAGGAATTGATGAATGCTCAAATTCTGAAGTAGGATATGGGCCTGAAGGCCTATGTATCACTGCAAATTCCATTACCAAACACACATGATCTAAATAACACAAGTTAAACGACAACAGTAATGGAGACTCACTAGACTTACCAGTTCCAGGTTCAATCCATGGAGAAATAAAAAATGTAGGAACCCTAACACCAAGCCTATCAAACTTGAAATGATAAGGTTCGGGACCAACAATATCATCAGGGCTAGGGACCCCAGTTGTAGGTGTTGGAACATGGTCATAAAATCCACCATGTTCATCATATGTGATTACCAACAACATTTCTTTCCACTGGGGGCTACTTCGTAGTGCCTCGTATACTTCCTTAACAAATTTTTGTCCTTCTGAGACATCATGGGACGGATGATCGTCGTTCGCAGGCACCGACAAGAGGTCAAAGTATCGTTGTTCGACGACCACGTAGTTTGGAAGCTTCCCTTCTTCACAATGTTTCTTGAAGTGCAGATCAAATTGATGAAAGTTTTTTAAGTACTTCATTTGTCTAAGGTTCCTGGTAAAATCGACTTCATTCTATCAGATTTGAAAGTTCGGTGTATTGCTTTGCATATAAACGTGAGAATTTATGAATTTAAGCATCAAAATGACTTTTTTTATTAAGATTTTTTTATAAGAGATAGGAAATAATGATTGTTGAAGATTGAACAAGAGATTAAAAAAACATAAATACTTTAATCACTTCACGTGTGAATGTGATTTAGTAGGATCTAATTTGGACAGAAGTACTAACATATTTTTCCTGTACCGGACGCTAACTTGCTGACTTGATGACTCCTTAAAAGCTAATAAGATGTTAGCTTAGAAGACATTAATTAAGCAAGTTGTGTTAGGTAGGAGCAGTTCCAGTTTAAGTGATAAAGTTTCCAATTTTAGATAACCCTTTTTTAAAATCGTTAAATGAGTTTTAATACAGCTAGCATCAACATTGTTATTAATGAAAAAGAACGCTGAGTTTGAATGCATTAAAGTGCAATTATTCTCTAATTTAAGGGTTGGGAAATAATTATAAATAGTTTTAAGCATTGTATTAGAAAATTCTTTTTTAAAATCTCTTTGAAAAGCTTAAATAAAAGCTCAATAAATAAATTTATTTAATAAAAAGATTTATCAGACTTATAAATAATAATCATGTTAAAAGACCGTTTAAAAACTTTTATTAAATTATTTATATAATAACATATAAAAAGTTAAAAATTATTGAATTATTTTTCATTAAACCAAAAAAAAAAGGAAAAATTATTTTAGATTTAAATATTAAATATTTATACAATAAATTTACATTATATATAAATTTATAATTAATACATTTATATAACTCAATATAATATATTTTCTGTATACTAATTATTATTTATAAGCTATTATGGTCAATATATTAATTAAGGAAATAAAATATATGAAAATCAAACAGCAGGAGTATTAATTTATTTTACGCCAAAAAAATTGTACTGTACAAATGCTCAATGATTAGAGATTATTTTATTATAATATTTGAATTATGAAAATCATTGTTATAATTTAATTATGCTTATTAAATATTATTTTGAATAATGTTATTTTACATTAATTGCATAACGTAAAATCATATTATTTGATATATTACAAAAATTAAACGTATAAAATCATGTGTAATGTATATGACACATAGTTATTAAAAATTAAACAACATTGTACTTGTTTTTACTAAAAATCAAATACTATTTGTTGGAAAATACCAACGTAACCACATATTGTATAATTACACAAGTTAATTATTTCATTATTTTTCAAATAAAATATTGGTGATAATTGATGAAATAAGTTAAATTATTAAATTAAAAGAATTTTTATTGATCATTAAATTAATATCTATGATATAAATTATGCAAAAGAGAAAACAAAATTTGTGTCTATTAAAATCATAATAGAAGATAAAAACAAACAATATGCCATATAAAGAAGTAATAAATTCAGTTTTGAATTTAATAAAATGAATGTTGGTTTGAAAAATATAAGAATTAAATTATGAAAAAAAATATAATTTTGATATAAAGCAAAATTCTATTGACATATTAAATGGGTGAAACTTACTATAGTTAATTTTACATTTCACTTCACTTTGGTAATATATATATATATTCTCTTTTATAGTTAATTTTACATATCACTTCATTTGGTGATAAAAGTTTTCCACTCTTTTATTCCCCATTCATGTGTTGGTTACCCACCTCAAACTAATTAATATTTTTTAAAACAGGTTTAACCATCATCATCCCACAAATTTTTAATGCAAAACTAAACATCTTCTCATTTCAAAACATTTATATAAACTTTGATAATTTTAATTTCACTATTTTAATTTCATCATTTTAAAGAAAAAATAATATATATATATATATATATGATAGAAATACAGCTATAAGATCAGAAAAATTTTAAGACTACCATAACCTAATTTGTACCTAAATGAAAAAAAAGAAGGGATTGTATTGTATTGAATAATTATGTCATGTTTATTCACATTATACCATGTAATCGTATGTATAAAAAGTCAACTATTTATTATATATAACATGTATTAGTTAAATGATAAAAAATATTATATATAATTTTGAGATAAAAATGGAATAATAAGATTTGAACCCGTGTAAAACCAACCTAGCAATTTATTAATAATTGAATTTATTAATAAATAATTATTTTATATACTGCCATTCAAATTGAAAAAAAAAAAAAAAACTCTACAATCCATATTAGGAAGCTACTAAGTGTCCTTAAATTATATGTACAAAATAAAAGCTAAAAGAAATATATGGGTCAAAATATGTTTGTTAGTTTTTGTACTTTGAACATTTTGAAATTTAGTCTTTATACTTAAAAAGTTAAAAATTAAGTCCTTTTACTTTTCTAATTAAAAAGAAAAAACACTCAATTTTATCGTTAACATTGTTAGTATTCTTCGTCAAAATCTATCAATTTGGCATATTGATTAGACTGTTTTCATATGACGTTGTGCATGGTTAAAAGAAAAGAAACATGCTAATCTCACCAATTTTAATTGAAATTACCAAAAATGATAATGATGGAGCTAGAATTTTTTAAATTGAAAAAAATAGAGGATTGAATTTTTAACTTTTAAAATATAGAGACTAAATCTCAAAATTTTCAAAAGAGTAAAAAGGCTAATAGAATATTTTAACCAAATATATGTCAACTTCCTAAACCTAGTTCTTAAAAAATAACCAATAACTCTTATTTTCATTATTTTAAATATAACTATTTATTTATATATTATAAATAAATTAAAATTAATTATAAACCACATGATAAAGACTTATGCACGCACCATGTATATGTGTATGAGTAGCAAACTATTTAAATAAAAAAATAAATGAATTAATAATTACCTGAAGAACAAGGTGGAGGGAGGGTATTGATAATATATCCCAAAACTAAAACCACTTTCATCCAATGACTCGAATATTGTCTTTTGAGGAAACCCTTTGATCAGCTTTATTGCGTCGTTGCTCGTCTGTCCATACGATGTAGCTGAATGCACAAACATCCGGTTCGGTTGCGTTGAAGCCGGCACCGACGCGAACCACCGGTCACATATTCCGAACTTGGACGCCAGCTCTTTGTAAACAGGCACCGCATCAGGTTTAAACCCTTTCATCACTGCCTCTGCCATTCCCTTTTCGGTCCTCTCAGCGTTTTGAGCGAACCCATTCATTGTGGGTTCATGGGGTGGGTTAGGGAGGTCAGAGCTCCAAGGCTGGCCGAATACTTGCTCGTAAATGGCTTGGATGGAGTGAGCAGGGTCAGGGTCTACGTACTCGGAATTGTCTTTGAAGAAGACCATGGGTGAGTTCGGGTCGGATGTGGAAATGGGGTTCGATTCGGATCCGGTAACGCCATCGATTTCAGGGTTTAGGGACTTGAACCAGCCTAGCATGTGATCGAATGAGCGGTTTTCTTGGACCAATATCACTATGGTTTTGATAGGATACGAAGACGCACTATTGCTGCCTTGGGAAACCATTGTTCTGTTTTTGTATGTTCTTTGCTGGTTTGGAATGGGTTGAGATATATATATACATACATATGCAAACTTAAAAAGAAAAAATTTGGGTAAAACAATAAAAAAACAAAGAAATGATAGGATATTTATTTGATAGAGTTTTGGAGAGGGAAGAAACCCTACTAAGATCACGATATTTTCGATTCGAGAAACACGTATACATTGAACTCGAGATTTAGTTTAGTTGATTCCCACAATTAGAGCATAGATAATCTTCTCAAAGTTACATAAAACATATACACACACGGCAAACATCATCTTACATACAGAGATTTAGAAAACGTGAAATATGAGTTAATACATGTGGCAGATAATTATGAGTTCATAAAATAATACTTCGCATTTTCTTGATGAAGTTTATTCCCTTAAGAAAGATATTGATAATGGAGAATATGCTTTGGGTCGCTTGTATACCAAGAGAAAAGAATGTGCCTAAATAGAATTTCCGCAAAACCAGCGGCGAAGAGGTCTACTATGTTGGTTAGACTGATGTAATTCTGTTTATGGAGTGGCCCCTTTATGGCGTTTTATAATCCAAATATCTACATGTTGGACTATGGATACAGTTTTTTTATTATTGGATTGGTTTCGTCTATTAACCAGATTATAATTCATTCAAAAAAATCCTATTAACTCTTTATTGTAAATTTTGAATTTAGCCCTTATATTTTTATTTATAAGAATTTAGTCAATGTATATTTTAGATTTCAAAAATTAACTTCAACTGTTAACATTGTTAAATATAGGTTCATCACAACATCATTTTCTTACTTACATTGCACCCAAGTGTATTTCCTTTTATTTCAAAATGTCACGCCAACAAATTTTTTTTTAAAAAATAACAATGTAAATAATTGACTTGAATTTTAAAAATTAAAAAGTAGATAAACTAAATTTTTGGAAATAAAAGTACATAAACTAAATTCTAAATTTGTGAAGAGTAGAGAAACCTATGATATATTTTAACCAACTACAAAACCATGCTTTGAAGGGATTAAAGGAGAAAACTACTTTCATGCTCTCCTCCGAAATGGGAGCTACTACGCTAGCTTTGTCTGTATAAGGATAACCCAATGAAGGTTTGAAAGGTTAACACTTAAGAGGCTTCTACCTTAGACGAGGTAAATAGGCTGGTGGAGAATGAATTAACAATTTCTTCAACTCCCTCTCTACAGGTGATTTGTAACAGTTCGTTTCTCAGTGGTGTCGAAAATAGTGATTTTAGGACTACAATTTTGATGAGAGAGTTCATAAATATATTTAATTAATATTTATGATTTAAATATAGTATAATAGTGAATTGTGATTTAATAGATTTTATTAATTGATTAGTTAGTTAAGGTACAAGTGGTGCGTATCGAAAGTCAAGTGGTTTTAGAAAGTGATGCATCAAGATCTCATTTTGATAAATCGAGTTCGTGAATTTTTTTATTAAATATTTAAGGAGCTTTTATATAGGTGAATTGAAGTTTGGTCCAAAAATTTTAGTGATTAGATGACTAATTAAGGTATAAGGACTAAATCATAAAAACTGTAAAAGTTAGTCACTATTAATTTTTATTAGCTAAATTGCTTATCTAGTAAATGTTTAAGGTTTAATATAGAAATTATGCCATTTTTAATTATAGTGGGATGACTTGTATAATTTAAAGTTAAATTAATAATAATACAGTTAAAGTAGAAAAATAATGATCATCTTCTTCGTTTCACCACCGAAAATAGGAAACCAAAGCATGGGAAGCCATTGTTAAAACTTCCCAGGTTCGGCCAAGTGCGCGTGAGTCTATTTCTAACCCGTTTTTCGTAAATTTTATATTTTTAAGATTATTGCAACTAGGTCGAGTTAACCCGTACCTTCATTCTCAAAACTGATAAAGATTTAAAAAGTTATCATTGATGTTATTTGAATTTTTTGAATGTTTATGGTAGATTTTGGAGTATAGAAATGAAATATGATTAATTTGTTAAGTAAATTTTGTTAGTTTTGAGTTAGGGACTAAATTGTCAATATTTTAAGATTTTTATAAATTGTGATAATAGGAGGCTCTATATGGACATAATTGAAGCAAGTTTAAAATTTGGAGTTCAATTTTGGAAGATATAATAAGTTCGGTTTTAGGGACTAAATTGAATAAAATACAAAACTTTAGAGGGCATTCGAATAATGAAATTAAACTTATATGAAATAAGATGTTTGGAAGATAAATTGACTTGAATTATCGAATAGACCAAAAATTGGACAAAATTGAAGAAAAATGAGGAAATGATAAAAATTATTGATTAGTCCTTAAAGAGTTGTTTGATTGTTGTCTTATCCAGGTATGTAACATCCCTAACCTGTAACCGTCACCGGACTAGGGTTAAGAGGCATTACTAATCATTTTCGAACATTCCATATCATTTCACATCTAAACATAACAGTTCATATTCAATGAGTCCCTTAATGAGGTTTACAAGACCTTAATCACATGCTAGAAGGGGGTCGGGACTAAACCGTACACATACAAATTTTTTCAAAATTTAAACATTTTTCTAAGTTACAGAGGTCACACGCCTGTGCGGGTAGGTCGTGTGCCTCACATGACCTCGGACACGCCCGTGCGTCCAAGCCGTGGCAAAACAGGGCATACATACTGACTTGTTCAAACGGCCTGAGACATGCTCGTGTGCCTGACCCGTGGTCGAAACTGACTTGCACCACACGGCCAGTCACACGCCCGTGTGTCTAGCTCGTGGTCGCTACTGACTTGATCCACACGGCCAGTCACACGCCCGTGTGTCTTGCCCGTGGTTGAGTCTAACTTGTATCAAATTACAAATTTGAAAGACACGGTCGAGCCACACGCCCGTGTGCTCAACCGTGTAGGCAATTATAGGCCATTTTTAAGGCCAAATTTTCCTCCCACACATTGAATCACCTACAAGCCTCAAATCAAAACCAATTCATACCTCAAAATGCAATCAAACATACCAATACAAGTTCCAATTAATCATCTACTATGACATCGATTCTTATACTCAATTCTTACTCAAATAAGTTCATTCCAAAACACCATATTCACAACTCAAATCTTATAACTAAGCATCATCTAGTCATACTACAAATTCACACTTAAAATGCCATTCTCATCAACCAATTCAAGCAAGAAATATACCATATTTATCATACACTTATCCCACACATATATTACTACATAATTCAACTTTTAAGCCATGTCTCATGAAAATATTTACACAACTCAAAACATGCCACATTTAATAGCCTATACACGCCATAGACCACATTTACACATATTTCAAAAGAACCAACATCGATTGTCGATAGTGTGATTAAGTCGCTGATGATTCCCGAATCCAAGCTAGCTTTACTGACACTGTAAAACAGAGAAACATATCATACAGTAAGCTCAAAAGTTTAGTAAGTTCGTAACATAATACATTCAAATCTCATTAAACAAGTAAATCCATCACATAGATTAATTCTCAAATATCATACCATATCATCCATAGCTAAAATACTCATTCAACCATTCAACCATTCATATATAATCTCCTCAACCACAAAGGTTCGATACATACCTTATCCAACACATAGTTATTCAACTTCCAAGCTACTCAATGCTCGATATTACATTTTGATCAACCTTTGTTATCCGTTTAATTTAATTGCACACTTAGTGCCAAATTCGTAGCCGAAGAATATTCGTCATCGCACACTTAGTGCCTATTCTTTTAACCGACTTATCTCGATATCGCACACACAGTGCCAAATCAATAACCCGAAGCTTCCATAACTTCGCACACACAAAGCTATTGGAAACACGTAAATTTATACACTTTTTCATGCCCTTTTTAACTCAAATTTATGTAGTTTTGGTTAAATTCTTGTCGGAAAATAATTAAATATTAAAAAATAATTGAATTGTGCTAAAAATATGAACATGATTAATTTTAATTAATTTTATAGTTAATTTTTATTTATTTTGACTATTTTTGACAGATTCGCACAAAGGGCGAAAATTGGCTCGGCAGACACTGCTCGAAGAATAAACCCGAGAAGCAATTTGAAGTATCAAGGCGAATTTATTTCCAGCCCAAGGAGGTCCAATTATAAATATTTAATCATAATTTAATTAATTTTAATTTATTCCCAATTTAATTTGGGCTAAATAAATTAATCTTAATTAATTATGAAAAAGGCCCAGTTGAACCGCATCAGTTGAATTGAACCAAGCAAAGAATTGGGCAGCCCAAACCGTCCATATACTGGCCCAAATCAGCTTATTAACTGATTAATTGAGCTTGCAAAGAAGCCCTTGAAGACTTTTCAAAGTTGCATTCAACCTCCTCCAAATTTAGTGGCTTTGTAGATTGCCCCATGCCATATTTAGCAAAGTTGAATCCATCAACTTTGCCACATAGATGGTCGGCCAAGGGAGGTCTCTTTGGCTGATGGGATTTGCTATTTTTAGCAACCACAATCAGCTATAAATACCACCCATTTCTGATCATTCAAATCATCCCCTCTATCCCTCATTTCTCATTCACTTTCTCATTCTCTCATCACTTCTCTTCTCTCCTTTCTCTCCTTTTCTCCAAACACCCAAGCCTTCTTGTGCCGATTTCTCCTCTTGGAAAATAGGTGTTTTCTCAGCCATTTGGAGTAGCAATTTGAGTGTTCATAAGTCACCTTGGTAGCCGAGGACAACGGAGAATGAAGAATGGAGCAATCAGTCAAGCCACGGAGAAACACCGGATTTGCTTCTTGTTCCCTATCTCTTTAAATTTCGTTGTTGTTTTGACAAACATGTTTATGAATATTTATGCTATTGGAATGTTTAATTTAATCAGCAGCTTAGCTTGAATTTAATTCGTGTTGGGTTGATAGCATTTCATCCTCTTAAATTATAAAAAATTGTGTTTATGCTGTTATAGGCCTCGGTAAAATGCTTGATTAAGTAAAATCATGCTTAAGTTATTCTGGCATTATAATTGTTTAGATAACTAAAGCATTAATTATTTAAACGCATTGAAATTGTAATTAATGGACACAATACTTAATCTGTGCATGTTTAATTCTTCTAAGGTAGCTGAAGATTAAATTAGCATTGTATTTGGCGATACATATGCCTTGCATAACTTGCAAGATTTTTTTGATTAAATTGTTTCAAGGTAGGGATACTTTGTTACTTCGTATGATCTTTTATATGCTTATTAGGTTGAATTAATTGTTTGAATCGACATAGGAATATGCGAGAGATTGTTTAATCTAATAAGTAGGTATGTGCAATAACATGTTTACTTTTATAAATCTGTTTTATCGGTCGAATTGACATAGGGATATGTACAAGAGATGAATGGATTTTTGAAATGTAAATATGTTCATAAGTTAGCAAATTACCAAGTTGCCGTGATTTATTCGTAACAAGTATAAGCATGAGTTTAATAATTCTAAGGTAAGAAATGTAATTAATCCAACACAATTATATCATCTTGATTAAAATCAGCTTCTGAAATCATGCATTAGAACTTTGTTTTATTTTATTTTAGTTTTTTTTAGTTTTTTTAAATTTTTATTAAATCCAAATATTTCCCCTTCACCAAAGTGTTTGAAATCATTTTCATAAATAATTCTTTCACAGTCCCTGTGGGTACGATAACTCGACATTTACTTGTCACTTTATTACTTGTTACGATTGTGTACACTTGCACATTTCCACCGTTCCAAGTTTTTGGCGCCGTTGCCGGGGACTGTTTTTCAAAGTCATTATTTGTGAATCTGTTTTACATTTTGGTTTATTTATTTTCGTATTGAAATTTTTACTTACTCAATTTTTCTGTGATTATTTCAGGTGTTTATAAGTATTGACCAGATTATTGACTTACTGCCTGTGGACCCTGAAATAGAACGAACCTTTCGACAACGAAGAAGACAAGCGAACTAGAGAAGGACCAAAGAAATGAACTTCGAGAATATGAACCAAGGAAACAGAGCAAACCCTGCTAAGAATCCTATCCTTATTGCTGATGATAGGGATAGTGCCTTAAGACAATATGCCGTGCCAGTATTTAACGATTTTAATTCGGGAATTAGGAGACCCGAAATCGAGGCACAACAATTTGAGAAGCTTACCATGTTCCGAGATGCTTGCACGGTGGGCCAATTCAGTGGAATGCCTACTGAAGATCCTCATATTCACCTAAGACTATTTATAGAAGTGAGCGATTCTTTCAAGTTAGCCGAAGTTTTTGAAGATGCCTTACAATTGAAGTTGTTCCTATATTCGTTAAGGGACAGAGTCCGTGCCTGGTTGAATTTATTGCCACCGAACTCTATTTCTACAAGGCAAGAGTTAGCCGAGAGATTCTTCATGAAGTATTTTCCGCCAAGCAAGAATGCTAAGCTGAGGAACGAGATCACTGCTTTCCACCAAATGGATGACGAGTCCATATATGAGGCATGGGAAAGATTTAAAGAGTTACTACGAAAATGCCCTCATCATGGAATCCTACATTGCATTCAACTTGAGACATTCTATAATGGTCTCAACGCTCACACAAGGATGGTAGTGGATGCCTCTGCTAATGGTGCTCTCCTTTCTAAGTCTTATAACGAGGCTAATGAAATTATTGAGAGGATTGCTAGCAACAATTATCAATGGCCAACCAGTTGTGCAGCATCAGGAAGACGAGTCGCTGGAATTCATGAAGTAGATGCTCTTACTTCACTTGCATCTCAGGTATCATCAATATCCTCAATGCTTAAAAATCTTACTACTAATGGGTCTAATAGTTTTGCAGTACAACCGCCTAATCAATTTGAAAATATAGCCTGTGTCTATTGTGGGGAAGGGCATTTGTTCGAAGAATGTCCATCGAACCCAGAATCTGTATACTACATGGATAATCAGAACCAAAAACAAGGAAGGCAAGGGCTGCAATCAAATTTTTATAACCCATCATGGAGGAACCACCCGAATTTCTCCTGGAGTAACCAAGGGGCTAGAACCAATACCACTTACACCCAACCCAGACCAACCCAGCCGCCTAATTTTTGGCAACAAGTTCAGAAACCAGTTCAAGCTGAAGCATCCAATAGCTTGGAGAATTTGCTGAAGGCATACTTGGCAAAGAATGATGCCTTAATCCAGAGCCAAGCAGCTACATTGAAGAATTTAGAGAATCAAGTAGGCCAGCTTGCTACTGAACTCAGGAACCGACCACAAGGTGCTCTACCTAGTGACACGAAAAATTCAAGAAATTCGGGGAAGGAACATTACAAAGCGTTGACATTGAGAAGCGAAAAGATAGTAGAGCCTAACACTGTCGAAGTTGAAAAGGAGCAAGCTGATGCTTAAGACTCAGAGGAAGTTCAAACAAGTGTTAAAATCCCAGTTTTACCAGAACCAAAATCTATAAAACCCGGCAAAGTAACCTTAGGACCAGTCAATTCTGATCAACCAACAACTTCATTAAATGTAGAATTACCGTCAAAGGCGAATCAACCAGAATCAGTTCCAGTAATGAAACCACCACCACCCTACCCTCAAAGACTTCAGAAGCCGAAGCAGGAGATTCAATTCAAGAAGTTCATTGACGTACTCAAGCAACTTCACATCAACATCCTGTTGGTTGAAGTACTTGAGCAAATGCCAAACTACATCAAGTTCATAAAAGATATCTTGTCAAAGAAACGAAGACTTAGCGAATTTGAGACAGTAGCTCTGACGAAGGAATGTAGTGCATATCTTCAAGATAAACTGCCCCAAAACTGAAGGATTCTGGATGTTTTACCATACCATGCAACATTGGATCAATATATTGTGGTAAGGAATTATGTGACTTAGGTGCAAGTATCAACTTGATGCCTATGTCAATATTTAGGAAGTTGGGGATAGGAGAAGTTAGACCAACTACGGTTACACTTCAACTAGCAGACCGATCCTTTGTGCATCCAGAAGGAAAAATTAAGGACATATTGGTACGTGTAGATAAATTTATCTTTCCTACTGACTTTGTAATTCTAGACTTTGATGCAGACAAAGAAGTGCCAATTACCCTAGGAAGACCATTCTTAGCAACTGGAAGGACCCTTATTGATGTGCAAAAAGGCGAGCTGACTATGCATGTTCAGGATGATCAGATAACATTTAATGTTTTTAAGTCAATGCGATTTCCTGACACAATGGATGATTGTTTTGCAATAGCCGATTTAGAGGAATTAATAGTAGAGGAGGAACTTAACTGTGTTGAGAACCCACTGGAAAGAATTTTGACATCGGATCCCCCAAATGATGAAGAGGAGGATGAATACTTAGCTATGCTAGAAGCTATTCAAAAAGGATTTAATCCGCAATCCTATTTTGAATCTTTGGAATTAGAGAAAGGAGATTATAGCCGACAAAAGCATCAATCGAGGAGCCACCTAAGTTAGAACTCAAGGTATTACCTTCACACTTAAAATATGTTTATTTAGGTAACGCCAATACTTTGCCTGTGATTGTTTCAGCAGAATTAACTACTGAACAAGAAGAGAAACTTATCATAGTTTTGAAACAATTCAAGAAGGCTATCTGATGGACCATAGCCGATATTCGCGGTATTAGCCCATCTGTTTAATTTATATATTAATTTATATATTAATTATATTCATTATAATTTATATATTAATTTTTATCAATTTAGCTGAGGATTAGGATTAATTTTGTTTTATGTTTATCTTAATAATTTAATAGCAATTGATAATTTTATATGTGTATATTTAATTATTAATTGTTGTAAATCTTGAGTAAAATTAGAATTAGACTCTTTTTTTTTTAAAATTTTACTAAGAGTTCTAGCCTAAGTCCCATTACTCCTACTATAAATTACCCCCCTAGCTTCTCCCCATTCATTCATCACTCAAAGCCCCAAATCACCAAAACACCAAAGTGCCGCAAGTCCCTAGCCGCACAAATGACCATTTGGCCAACAAACTGCTTTCAAAGACACGCCGCGACGCCCAGACTCCAAAGAATGCCTAGGTTTTGGCTCTCACCTCATCGCTTCAGCTCGCGTTGCTTGTCGCGCACCATCTCCTCGCACACACCCGACCAGCCCGTGGCCTACTCGCCGCGCAAGGCCTGCGCTTCGCTACTTGCGTGCGTGCAGCCCCTACCACGCACCCATCCGCCGAATCTAAGCCAAAAACCTTCAACCCTTCTTTTTAAATTTCCATCTTTTGTTCATTAGTATATTTTATTGTAGGAGTTCTTAATTTTTACGAAGAAGGTGGTTAATCATGCCTCGCAAGAGAACTCGTGCCTCCGCCCAAATTGACGAAGCATAAAACAAATTTTAATGTGAAGAAGCCAAAGCAAGATACGAAAGTATTTTCAAAAATCAACAGATGCATCCAGAGAAAGGCTTCATGTTGAAGGAAAGCAACTACAGAGACTTTATGGCACGTATTCGTCAAGTTGCTGAAGCCCTCAATTGGGAATTGTTTTGTGAAAAGAGACCAAGTATGGATGAGGAACTAGTTCGTGAATTCTACGCGAACCTAACCTCAAGCGTACTGACCGAAGTTCCAGTCCGCGGAATCAAGATACCAATAAATTCAAATGCTATTAATGAATTCTTTGAATTACTTGATTTCGACAACGATGAATATTCTTATCTGTTGAGCAACATTAAGCCTAAAAATTTGCAAGAAATTCTCCAGGAACTTACAGTTCTAGGTTCTAAGTGGACTGTGTTAAAGCAAGGAATCCACACGTGTCGAAGAGAGTGTTTGACACCACTTGCGAAGGTATGGTTTTATTTCATCCGTTTCAGTCTTATGCTTAGTTCGCATGGGACTACAATCTCATTAAAGCGAATGGTCCTATTATACTCGATTCTAACTGGAAAGACCATTGATGTGGGCAAAATCATCCTAAGAGAAATGCGAAATTGTGCCATTAGACGTTCTGGCCCAGCCTATTTCCCCTTTACGATAACAATTTTATGCTTAAAAGCAAAACCCCTTGCGGACGTGAAGGGGACAGAATATAGTCAAGGCACAATCATCGATTGGGACCTCTACCGAGTAGCCGGAGATTCTGTTCTACAGCAACGAGTTGAAGAGAGCGAGGACCCCAAAGAAGCAGAAGATGATCCCACAGAAATCCTGCCAGAACAATCAGCTGAAGTCCTTAATGAGGCAGAATCAATGGAACCAGAAGCTGAACCTGACATTGAAACCTCAATGTTTGGAGCTCCACCGCCTAGCCCAGATCTTCGTGATGAGCTGTTAAAGCTGATGGACTTAATGCAACACATGCAATGGCAGCAACAAGCCTACTGGAGATACTCAAAAATAAGGGATGACTCGATGAGGACTGCCCTCAAGAAAATTTATAATAACCCATTTATTTTTGTGCCTGAGTTTCCAGATTTCATATTTGAACCATGGATTTCATCATCAAAGAGGGAGCAAGGTGATTCATGTGAAGGCAATACTGTTGGAGCAAAAGATGAGTCGAATTCAGAAGGATCGACAAACAAATAAAAAATGGGAGGACTTCAACTTTAGTTTTTTTTTCTTAAGTTATTTTAGGATTAGGTTAATTAGGAACTTTTATTTTTGCACAATAAAACAAGAGATAGGAATCATGAATAAAATCTGAACAAGTCACAAAGGCTAAAGTGTGGCAATAGATATATACATGTCTAGGATTGGATTTTAGAGAGAGCATAGTACTTAAGCAGTCAAATTGACTCACCTCCTCTTTTCTAAAAATCCTACCTGGTGTATAGTATCTATTCACTTTAAACAATGAGGACATTGTTCACCTTGAGTAGGGGGGACCAAAAATTTGAATTAATTCCACTCAGAATAAAATTTGCTTTTAATTATGATTAGGATATATTTTGTTCAATAATTTGAAATTTTGTTAATTATGCTGAACTTCAGTATTAATAAAGTTCTATTATTTCAATAAGTTATTATGTTAGCTTAATAATGATATGAATGTATTTTTAATAAAGCATGCAAATTTGTACCATAAAAATTTTAGTTTCCTACGACAAAATTAGGCATGCATGAAAGTTTAAGTCTTTAAAATTGACTTAGTAATTTCTTGAGGCGAAATCCTAGGAAGCATGGAATACTGAAAATGATTTAGGCAACTATTGTTTGGACCATTTGAGCTTTTCAAGCAGACCCTAATAAAATTATCCTTTGAAACCCAACTTTGAGACTATATGGCCTAATTTTATTTGGACCTATGCAATATTTAGCCATCAATTTTCTCTTCATTACTTTTAAAATTGTCCCAAACACTAGACTCAGTACTATTCAGAATATTGTTTGAAAATAAGTTTGGGGGAGTTGAAAAGAAGTATCAATTGCTCGAAAATTGTAGTACATGAAGCAATTACTCGAATTTGAAAAAAAAAAACTCGAAATGAAAGAAATGGTCGAAAGAGCATAAGTTAGGGTATCAAGGGTAAGAATTTCTAAGGTTCGATTTTAAGCTGAGTCTATGGTTTTTTAAGCCAAAAATTTGTCTATCTTTTACCTACCCTTAAGTCCAGCCACGTTACAACCTTTTAAAGACCTATTGATTCAAAAGTCCAATGTTACCTACATTAGTGGAGAGAAATTGCTCTGTTCAACATATGAAGACATTAGTTAAGCTTAATGATTGCAGTTTAATTTTGAATAAGGGATTAAAATCAACTTGGTAGTGAGTAACATGCCTTTATTAAGAAACATTTAGTCTAATTTTGCTAGTATAATAGTTGTTGGAGGTAATTTGAATGATATGTATACTTAAGTAGCATAACTATCAAATCTCTTATTTTTGAGCATAAGTATATTAAATTCATAATTTTGAGAAGAAAGTTGTTTTGAAGGAGTTTTTTTCAAAGGTGTTTCCGAGAAAATTCTTTCCAAATTTGCGCATTACTCGGGACGAGCAATGAATTAAGTTTGGGGGTGTGGAAACACGTACATTTATACACTTTTTCATGCCCCTTTTAACTCAAATTTATGCAGTTTCGGTTAAATTCTTGTCGGAAAATAATTAAATATTATAAAATAATTGAATTGTGCTAAAAATATGAACATGATGAATTTTAATTAATTTTATAGTTAATTTTGATTTATTTTGACTATTTTCGATAGATTCGCACAAAAGGCGAAAATTGGCTCGGTAGACACTACTCAAAGAATAAACCCGAGAAGCAATTTGAAGTATCAAGGTGAATTTATTTCCAGCCCAAGACGGTCCAATTATAAATATTTAATCATAATATAATTAATTTTAATTTATTCCCAATTTAATTTGGGCTAAATAAATTAATCTTAATTAATTATGAAAAAGGCCAGTTGAACTGCATCAGTTGAACCAAACCTATTGATCTGAACCAAGCAAAGAATTGGGCAGCCCAAACCGTCCATATGCTGGCCCAAATCAGCTTATTGGCTGATTAATTGAGCTTG
Organism: Gossypium bickii; assembly: GCA_025503065.1. Lineage (NCBI taxonomy): Eukaryota > Viridiplantae > Streptophyta > Magnoliopsida > Malvales > Malvaceae > Gossypium > Gossypium bickii. The sequence continues at coordinate 92,453,548 of CP106711.1, forward strand.
CAAAGAAGCCCTTGAAGACTTTTCAAAGTTGCATTTCCTCCAAATTTAGTGGCTTTGTAGATTGCATATCATCTTGATTAAAATCAGCTTTTGAAATCGTGCATTAGAACTTTGTTTTATTTCATTTTACTTTGTTTTTTAGTTTTTTTAAATTTTTATTAAATCCAAATATTTCCCCTTCACCAAAGTGTTTGAAATCATTTTCATAAATAATTCTTTCACAGTCCCTGTGGGTACGATAAAGCGACATTTACTTGTCACTTTATCACTTGTTGCGATTGTGTACACTTGCACATTTCCATCGTTCCAGCTATTCATCTCTGTTTCAGTTTCAATTACGCACACTTAGTGCCATCTAATTAAATTCCGCACATAGCATTTCTAATCTCATAATCATATATATGTATTCATTCCATAATACTAAAACATATTTTAACAACATGTATTATATCCGAACTTACCTAGGATACCGAGACTTGCCAATCAATCGAGTACTTTATCTTTGCCTTGATCTCAATCCGAATCTCTCCTTTCTTGGTCTATACATATTCAAATTTAGCTCATTCAATCACCAATTTATTCAATTTAGTCCAAACACACATATTCAGGGCATTTTACAAATAGCCCTCACATTTTCACATTTAGATAGTTTAGTCTATATTTCATAAAATCACAAAATACACATAATTTCATTATACCATGCTTAGGCCGAATTCTCCTTATACTCATATAGGTCCATATATTCCATTTATTTTACATTTTAGTCCCTCAAAATATTATTTTCACAATTTAGTCCAAATTACTCAATTTCACTAAAAATTCAAAAACAAAACATGTTAATCTTCCACCTATCTCTCATATTTCATCATCAACTATCACAAAGCTCATCAATGGCATATCTGTAACATCCTAAAAATTTGGAATTTTATGTGTTGCATTGTTTTTGGTGTTAAGCTTGTTTAATTATTAATTGTATATGTTTAGGAGGTCCTGAGAAGGCTCGGGGTTTTTTTTGGACCTAGTAACAATTTTTGTTATTTATCACTTTAAGGAAATGGAGTAAGTGACCCTGAAGCATATGAAAATAATTGAGTAAGTAGCTAGCATAAATGAGCAATTGGTAAAAGGGTTATGGCGCCATATGTGTTACCTTGAGGGAAGGAGTTCGAATCCCTTTGTGTGCATGTGTGAATTTTATTTTTGCTTCCCTTCCTTATAGTGTTGGCCAAGCATTGAACTTATGGTAAGTTGGACTTTTATTTTTATGGCAAGATGGCTAAGAGAAAAGGCAAGATAGAACTTAGGGAAAGGAATCAATTGGAAAAGGCATGTAGGGGGAACATAAGGCTTAAACAAGGGAGATGTTTTGGAAAGTTTGGATGGCTAAACTTTGACCATTTGGCCATGCACTTGGACAGTTTTTGGGCTAAGGGGTGGCCGAATTTTTGTTGACTCTTGGTAAGGTTTAGGTGCTAGTTGGTCACCTTTTCATTTTTGCATTTAGTGTTGTCAATAGCTTTTCTTTTCTACAATTTTCTCTCTAATTTCCTCTCCCTAGCTGAATGTACCTTGAGCAATAGGTAAACATTTTCTTTCTTTTGGCCATTTTATTTTTGACCATTTCGGTCTTCTTTGTTCATTCTCTCCAAACCATTTTTTTCTCTTTGTGTCGAAACCACATAACCTTGAAGTGCCATTTTTCTTTTCTCCCCTTTTCTTCTTTGCCTAATGCACACTAGTATCAAAGTTTCTTCTTCGTTCATCTTCCATTCTTGAAAAGAACCGAAACCTAAACACCTTATTTTCTTATACCTTTCTTCTTCTTTTTGCAAAAATCTCTCAAACATCATTCCCTCCTTAATATTCACTATGGCCGAATGTCATTAAGCATCATCCTCTCTAATTTTTTCACCATAGCCGAATCTCCTACTACACACATATTTCCTTCTCAAATCATTTTCTACTTACACTTTGATCAATCGGTAAGTTCCTAGTGACAACAGTTTGGTATTGCTATTTTTCCCTTTCCTTTGTGCCGAATCTACATGTTGGTGTGGGATGGCCTTTTTGGATCGAGACCATCATCATACCATATCTTATTCGAATCTCTTTTCTCTATCATAGAAATTTAATTGAAGGCCAAAACTTGGAGTGTCTGAAGTCATCGTGTTATCATTAGGATTCGGTCCAAAAATCTACGGTAAGGATTTCTTTCGAGGATTCCATATTACTTATTAAAGATAGGGAGATTAATCGATTTTTATCTTAGGGACTCTATCATTCGATTTTCTTCCTATGAATGTAAGGATTTTGTGGTAAGCTGACTTTACTCATAAGACCAATCGTTTTTAATTACGAAATATTAGTTTGGACTAATATTCAATTGTCAATGGAGGCAGACAAGATCGAATCAAAAGGAGTGGTGAATAGTGATCAGAAAAGGAGCGGATTTGCGATCCCCTTTAGATTCAAACGAAGGGCTGTTTCGGCGATCCAAGATTTTCCACCGGGTTGTGGACCCGGATCCGGAGAAAATCAACTATTCGAGGTTGTTCGCAATCGTGAGTCATCTACGATCCGGGATTTTCCACGGGGTTGTGAACTGTCAATCGGGGAGAACCGGTAAATAGTAGTTATTCGAGATTCCGAGGGTAAAAATCTAGACCGTTTATCTTAGAATAGATTTATTATAAGTGTTAATGATCTAATCGAGCGTTATAATATTTTTAGGTGTTGACGATCAGGAAAGTGTAGTGCTTATCGTAATCAGGTGTGTAATCTCACACCGTATTCCATGGGATAGATAATTATATCGTGTTAATCGTTTGATTAAATCGCATGTTAGTGACATCGGGTAAAATGGCATAATTATCATTAAAATGGTAAAGACTATGAAATAGGTATTAAGGCTATGAAAATTACGAGATTACCCTTAATGGGCCAAATGTGATATTTGATATATGGGCCAAAAAGGTGATATTTGATATATGGGCCAAAATGCTATATGGGCCAGCTTGAGAAAAATTTTATTATGGGCCATATTGTTCGTCATAATTATATGTATGGATTGTTGTAAATGAATATGCATATTATATACATGATTTGCATGGGTTGGGAAATTGACGAAGAGAAGTTCTGGTAGCTTTGCTATAAAATTCTGGTGGCTCTGCCACAAATCTGAAAAATGGCAATGCCATGTAAACTCTGTAAATCTGGTGGCGCCACAAATTGATAAACGGCTTAATGCCTATTTTGGTGTGTTGGCGGGGTGGGTGAGTAAACCTCCCCACAGGTGTGCTGGTTGGTACGGGTGGTGTGTAGCGGATGGAAATTAGGTTTGGTTTGGGAATTGCATATCACATTCATATTATACATGTTATTGTGTTATATTTGTAATGGGCTTTGGCCCAATAAATGCTAAATTGGATTTTGGCCCAAATGGACAATGGTAAGTGGTTTCTGATCGAGTTCTAAGTAACTCACCCCGTTTTCCTTACTCTTCTCAGGTAATGATCAGTGACGAAGACTTGGGCTGTGGACGACTCGGTGGAGGCCATGCTACGAATAATGGGTTATTTGAACTTCGGTTTCTTTTAAGTATTTTTATTATTTTGCTATTTTAAGTTAAGTTGTAATAAGGCCGCTGGATAAATTTTAATGTTGTTTCACGTTTGATAAATTTTATAATTTGCTTGAATACTTTAAGTGGGATTTTTCTAAAAAAATAAATAAATGTATTTCTCTAAATGAACATGCAAAAAGGGTTTTCATTCTTAAATATTTTAACTCGAAAAAATTTCTGGTAACAACGTTCTTCAAAATTTTATTTTCAAAACCACTTTTGAACTCTATTAAATTTTCTCAAAATATTAATTTAATTTCCTTTTAAAGTTTCAATTTATAAATTCTTACGTCTCAAATCGATTGATTTATCAACCAACCATAAATTTTCAATAAACTTCACGTCAAGATGTTTTAAAAATCTGATTTCTTAAAATCTTTAAAAGACTAGATGTATATTCCTTCCGTGTGACATGTCAAATTTGGTCTTAACGCATAGACCGGGTTTGGAGTGTTACATTTTATGGTATCAGAGCCAGATTCAAAACTCGGCTGTGGTTTGGGTTCTAAAACATTTCTGTTCAAAACTGTTTTGAATTATAGAACTTATGTTTTTAAAGGTAGTATGGCACCACGAGTATCCGGCACTAAGTCAAGTAAGTGTATGCGAATTTAATTATTATTATTATTATGACATGACTATAGGAACACTCTAGAACTTTTAGTTTTAAGTGTTGCGACTATAGAGATTGAGACTATAGGATACGTTTACGAGAACAACTCTACCTCTTATATCTCATAAAATATCGTTAATAAACACTGAAATAGTATACTGATTCATAAAACTTGTAATCAGATTAAAACGAAATAGTCAATATGAGCGCTAGAGGACGTGGACATGGCCGATGTGGCCGTGGTAGAGGCCGAGGTGCTAGAGTTGTGTCTGAGGTATCGAGACATATACCGGAAATGGACGCACCGACGTCACCTTTGGCGGGTAATAGATCATATGACCGTATGAGAGAAGACATTGCTCTGTCCCAAGCAATGTTATTAGTCTTGGAAAGGGTTGCTGGGGCTAGATCTGGGCCAGTAGCTCGTGGGTCAATATCGAAGCGACTCAGATCAAATGGTGCTGAGACTTTTAGGGGTATCTCGGGAGTAACCCCAAATGTCACGGAGTATTGGCTCGAGGCTGTCGAGCGAATCATAGACGACCTGGAGTGTACCACCGAGCAGAAACTAAGAGGAGCTGTGTCCTTGTTGAGGGACGAGGCGTATCAATGGTGGCTCACTGTTCGGGATGGCACTCAAGCCGATCGTGTTACTTGGGATTTCTTTAAAACTACGTTTCAAGGAAAGTATGTCGGGGCAAGCTATGTGGATGCCCGAAGGAAGGAGTTCCTAAATCTGGTTCAAGGAAATAAGACTGTGGCAGCTTATGAAGCAGAATTTCTACGTTTGAGTCGCTATGCTCGAACTATAGTGCCAACTGACCATGAACGCTGTGCGCGTTTTGAGGACAGGTTGAATGATGAGTTGAGGGTACTGATAGCCCCACAACAAGAAAGGACTTTTGCTACGCATGTGGAGAAAGCTAAAATAGCTAAAGAGGCTAAGAACTTGGAGCGACAAAACTGAGAAAGAGATAGAGGCAGGAGCAAGAGGGACTTTAAGTACTCGAGCCCTGCTAAAAGATTCCAAAAGAGGCCCAGGAATGATGAGCCAGCTCAAGCTAGAGCACCTGCTGCTACCAATCAGATTCAACCATGTGCTGACTGTGGAAGACGACACCCTGGTGAATGCTGGAAGAGAACCTGTGGGCGTTTCAAATGTGGTTCTAAGGATCATCAGCTTAAGAATTGTCCTCGACGGACTATTTCGACTCAAAAAGCTCGTAATCACGATGCACAGCCAGCTAGAGGCGCCCAGCAGCCACCGAGGGGCCATGGACCAGGTCGAGGTGGTAATGGCGCAGGTCGAGGTTAAGGTGCATCGGGTAGAGGTAATGGCTTCAGGGGTAACACGGAGGCGAGGCAGCCAGGGTTAGTTTATGTGGTTAGACGTCGAGAGGATGGCGATGCACCTGATGTGATAACCTGTACGTTTTTCATCTTTGATGTACGTGTTACTGCTTTGATTGATATTGGATCTATGTTGCTAGCACTATATCTGGAAATCTGAATATTAGATCTGAGATCACTGATAGAGAGATGACAGTAATTAGTCCCTTAAGACAATCTGTGATAGTGAATAAACTATTTACAGACGTGCCCTTAGAAATTCAAAGAGAAATATTTTTGGCAGATTTGATAGAACTGCCTTTCGGTGAGTTCGACCTTATTTTGGGCATGGATTGGTTGGTAAAGCACCGCGTGTACTTTGATTGTGCTGCAAAGCAGATGTTGATAAGGACTTTGGAAGATAAGGAAGTTGTGATGATAGGCGAGCAAAGAAATTATTTAGCAAATGTGGTATCTGCTTTAAAGGCAGAAAAGTTGGTGCGAAAAGGGTGTGGAGCATTCCTAGCTTTCATTTGTGCTTTGGATGTCAAGGAATTGTCGGTGGAAGGTGTTAGAATGGTGAAGGAGTTTTCGGATGTTTTTCCCGAGGAACTTCCGGGTTTACCTCCAGACCAGGAAGTAGAGTTTGGCATTGAGCTTTTGCCCGGAACAGCTCCGGTGTCCATTGCTCTTTATAGGATGGCGCCGAAGGAGTTAGTGGAGCTTAAGGCTCAAATTCAGGAGTTGTTGGATTGGGGATTCATTCGACCGAGTGTGTCACCGTAGGGAGCACTGGTCTTGTTCGTCAAGAAGAAGGATGGGTCGATGCGTATGTGCATCGATTATAGGCAGTTGAATAAATTGACGAGCAAGAATAGGTATCCATTACCGAGAATTGATGATCTATTTGACCAATTGCGAGGAGCTTCGATTTTCTCAAAAATTAATTTGAGATCGGGTTATCACTAACTCAAGGTTAAGGAGGCGGATATTCATAAGACGGCATTTCGAACTCGTTATGACACTATGAATTCTTGGTGATGTCGTTTGGATTGACCAATGCACCAGCTGCATTTATGGACATGATGAACCGAGTCTTTCAACCTTACTTAGACCAGTTCGTGGTGGTGTTCATAGATGATATCTTGATATATTCGAAAAATAAAGAAGAGCATGATTCACATCTACGGATAGTATTGCAAATATTGCGGGAAAAGCAACTTTGGCTGAAGGAAGTGACCTTCTTGGGGCATGTTGTGTTAGTCGAAGGAATCAGAGTTGATCCTCGGAAAGTAGAGGCTGTATTGGATTGGAAACCACCGAAGTCAGTGGCTGAAATTCGGAGTTTCCTAGGATTCGCTGGTTATTACAGGCATTTTGTTGAAGCGTTTTCGTTTATTGCTGCACCTCTAACCAAACTGTTGCACAAGGGAGTACCATTTCTGTGGTCGGATCAGCAGCAAGAGAGCTTTGAGAAATTGAAAAAGATTCTGATGGAAGCTCCAGTACTGATTCAACCTGAGGCAGGAAAAGTGTTTATTGTTTATTGCGATGCGTCACATACGGGCTTAGGATGTGTGTTGGTGTAAAGTGGGAAAGTGGTGGCTTATGCATCTCGTCAGTTAAGGCTGCATGAAGTGAATTATCCTACTCATGATTTGGATTTGGGTGCAGTAGTGTTTGCTTTGAAAATCTGGAGACACAACCTGTACGGTGAGAAGTCGATCATCTATACGGATCATAAGAGTCTAAAATATCTCCTTACCCAAAAAGAGTTGAACTTGAGACAGTGGAGGTGGATAGAACTGTTGAAGGATTATGACTTCTCCATCGAGTATCATCCCGGAAAGGCAAATGTGGTGGCAGAAGGATTATGACTGTTGAAGGATTACATGTGGCTTTGTGGTGTTAAGTGCAGGGTATAAGTGCAAGTAAATGTGAGTAATGTTTGTGATATGTATTTGGGATGCGGTAAGGTTTGAAATGAGTAAGCATGATTATGAGGATACGAATTGTTTTTACTTAGTATGTAATGCTTTTGATTGATAAGTATGTGGTAAGATGTTTATTGTTTACAGACTTACTAAGCTTAAAGCTTGCTCCCTTTCTCTTTTCCCTTGTTTTATAGTGTCGAAGAGCCAGCTCGGGATACAGAGATAATTAGAGGATCACCCACACTATTAACACATCTTGGTATAGTTAGATTTAGCACTTTGAGTATGGCATGTATAAGGACTAGACTTAGTTGAATGTCATATTCTTTTGGCCAAATGTGTTGGCTCATTCAAAGATGAATTCTTTTGTATAAGGCCATAGTTGATGGCCCTTTCTTATTAATATATGAAATGATGAGGTTATTCAAGAATGTGCAAGTTCATGGTTGATTTACTTGGTCTAATTATGCATGAATAAGTTGATGCTTTGGTGTGATTTATGTTTGTATGAGTTGGGGTGGTAGAAAGAGCTTGGCATATAGCCTTGCTCTTGTCCACATGGGTAGGAAGACGGGCGTGTGTCTAGGCTGTGTGTGACACATGGTCAGCCTCATGGGCGTGTGGTTAGGCCGTGTGTCCCCCTGCATGCTAGGTTTGCAGGTCAATATATTCAGTAGTAACCATACGGGTGGAGACACGACCGTGTGTCTCAACTGTGTGGGAAATATGGCCATAGTAAGTGGGCGTGTGCCCAGGCCGTGTGAAGTCTGCACCTGAATTAGGAATTTAATTCGCCACACGGTCGAAGAACACGAGCGTGTGTCTTGGCCATGTGACATTTATGGGGTGATGACGTCAAAAACAGAATGCCAAGTTTTTTGCACGCGGGCTAAGACACGGGCGTGTCGTGGCCGTGTGAGGGACATGGGTCATGTACACGAGTGTGTGTCCGGCCGTGTGAAAACTCCTGTAGGTTCAAATTGAGAAATAAATCCACATGGGTGTGGAACACGGGTATGTGATATTCTACACAGGCATGTCCCATCCTTCACACAGGCGTGTGGACTGTTAGATGAAAATTTTCTAAGTTTTTCTAGAGATCTTTAAAAGAGATTGATTTGATCCTGAATGTAACATCCTGAATTTGTGGGGCTTTGGATTTGATGTGTTGTGATGTGTTGTTATGCTTAAGGTATTAATTAGGGTGTTTAAGGGGGTCAGACTGGGCTCAGGAATTGGGCCGAGGCCTTAGTCAAATTTTTCTGCTTGGGCACTCTGGTGGAAAGCCAGTTAGGATAGGGCTTAAAAGATATTATCTGTAAATTAAGACACACAAATAGGCTTGTGGCCTAGTGGTTAGTGGCGTTACTTAGCAATAAGGAGGTCCAAGGTTCGAGTCGCATTACCCATTTATTTTAAATGTTTTTGGCGTCAAAAGAGAGGAGAGTTGAGGGCGACTAGGATGCTTGGAATTAGGAGATTAATGTGTTTGGATAATATGGATAATGTGGCAGATAAAAGGAAGAATAGGTGGTGTTATCTGGGTCACTTGTGGATGAGAGATCAGGTAAGGATAAGGGAGAAAGTTTAAAAATTATCTACTGATCACAGTAGTGGCCAAATTTCCAACTCTGGGAGAAAGAGGGAATCGATTTTGATGAGGCTAAGGGGGGTGCCGAAATTTCCCTTGTTAATTAATTAGTCTTAGTTTTCAAAAGAGGGAAATTCTGGCTTTTGGTTAGTGTGTGTGCCGAAAATTTGATTAGAAAATAGGGTACTTCTTAATTTCAGGATTTATTCTCATTCTCTTCTCTTAGTTGTTTCTTTTCTCAAAAAGCCGAAAACTCCTAAAGTTCCATCTTCTTCTTCATTCTCTGCTATAAGTGAAATCCTAAATTCCATTCCCTCATTCCCACTTTTATGCAAAAGCAGAAATTCCATTGTTTTTCTCTACTTTCATCTCCATAGCCGAATACCCTTGTCTATTCTTTTCTTTTGCCAATCTCTTCACTAAAAGCCGAAATCTTCTCGGAGTTGCCGAATTCTCTGTAAAGGTAGGTGATGATTTCTTCTAATCTATTCTTTTTCTCTTTTGGTTTTTAGAAGACAAAGCCAAAAGGCTAATGGATTGTTGGTTTATTGTGTTTACGTGTTGGGCGACACATCGAGAATCGAAGTAGATCGTCTAGATCTAAAAGCCAGAAATCGCTAGGCTTTAAACTCCATCTCTTTCGAGATTTCAAGGTAAGGGGTTCTCTTTAGATTCTCGTTAGATTCGCTATCGTAATTGTGATCTTAACCATATGTTATGATGGTACCAACTAATAAGGTCTTTTGATGGAATCAAATGTCGATTAGGAAAAGGAGGGGATTGGATCTGTAAACCCAATCCCTAAGTTTAAGAAACGAACAGTGTCAGCAGTTTGGGATCGGCCATCGGGTTGTAGACCGGCTTCAGAACAAAACCTTAGACAGTTAACAGTCGTATCGGCTTCTGATAGTGTCAACATAGAAAGTCTCGTCTTATCTGTAATCAGGTGTGTAGATCTCTAACACACTAATTTATCTGTACTATATATGTTATGGGCTAAAAGCCGAAAAAAGGGCTATATGGACAGTCGTATTACCCGAAAAGGGTAGGCAAGGGATGCCAGGTACGTAATCATAGAAACTTCTCTATGTGTATCGATGTATGTGATAGCCTATGATCTTTTAGATAGTATGTTGTTTTGCTTCTGCATGGATGTATGCATGGGATGGGGTTGATATGATGAAGGGGAAGAGCATGTTAAAAGGTCACTTACTGATCGGTGGTTAAACCACGATATGTACATTTAGGTCACAATAGTGATCGGTGGCTCTGCCACACTTGATTATAATGTCACACAGTGATCGGTGGCTCTGCCACAGTGGATTATACGGTCACATGGTGATCGGCATCTTAATTGACAGCATGATTGTCGATATGGTGTGTAGCAGTTGGTGGGTTGATTGTAGAAATCCCCGAGGTGTGATGGCTGGTACGGGCTGGTGTGTAGAGGATGGACTTTTAGGTTTGGTTGGGCCATGTTACATGTAAATATTCTGTTGCCATTGTGTATGGGCCAAGGCCCATAATGTATTTGTGGGCCTCAAGCCTTTTATGTGTTTTCGGGATTTGCACACTGAGTCTTGGTGACTCACCCCTTTAATTTTCCTGACTTTTCAGATGAGCAGTAGATCGTGGGTATGGGAGCCGAGGCGGGCTCGAGGGGCCATCAAGTCTTTTATTTTGATAAACTATTTCCGGTTTTGCTTATGTTTTAATTTTGGGACTATTTATGTAATAAGGCCCCATAGCTTAGGTTATCATTTTATATCTGTTAATGTTTAAATTTTATAAGTTTATGTTCAAAGATTTATTTATAAGAAGAAAAAAAAGATGGGATTTTCAAACGAGTTCTAAGAAAACAACTACAAAGGTTTTCTACAAATAACACTTACTTAACAAATACCTACATAAACAAACCGAGATTTCAGATCTAGTCGTAACGTTTGGGCCGGGTTTGGGGTGTTAAACTGAACCATTCCTAATGTGTGATTTAGGCCTCGTAGGCTTGTTTAAGAGGTGTTACGAAAAGATTTAATTTTGAGTGGAAAGTCATGTCTTGTTATTGTATAGTTGTTTTTGTATAAGTCTAGTAACGCCTCATACCCTGTTCCAACGTCGAATATGGGTAAGGGGTCTTACATATCATCCTCGTCAATGCCAGTTTTATGGAACGGGTCTCTCTCTGGTCGTAGAAAATAACCCGTAGCATACCAGATCTGGTCGTAATGTTTGGGCCTAGTTTGGGGTGTTATAATTTTGGTATTAGAGTCCAATTGCAAAACTCGGGCTGTGAAATGGATCCTGTAGTAGTTTATAAATTGGTAAAAATGCTTTGGGTTGAGATATGGCCTTCGAGTCTACCGGCACCCGATCCACGCAGGTAAGTATTCTAACTCTTGATGTGACATGCATGTTGGGTTTGATGGGCTTTATGGACGTAGACTAGTATAATAGGGTTAGTGGACCTTAGGCCTAGTTTAAACAACTCTGTAAATTCATAAAACTTAATCTGACTAAACCTGTCCGTGAACAAGTCGCTGGGTTAGGGTGTGGCAACAAGCATACGCATGTCTAGGATTGGATTCAGGGAGAGCTTGGTATTTAAGCGGCCCTAGTGACTCACCTCCTCTTCGCTGGAATCCTACCTGGTGCGTAGTGACTGTTCATCTTAGCCACGATGACTAGTTGACGGGCCAAAATTTATAATTAAAACCCGAAAGGGACCAGCCACCCTATTTCGCAAAATTACTAAAATATTTCCCCTAGTTTCATAAAATTTCTGAAATACCCTTGATTTGTGAAAATTTCCCAGAATACCCTGGATTTATAAAACTACCAAAATTTGTGAAATTACTGAAACACCCCCGGTTGGCAAAATTACCCAAATACACATGTTTTGCAAATGACCCGAAAACCCCTAGATTTACAAAAGTACCCGGCTTATAAAATTATTGGAATTTGTGAAATTACCAAAATACCCTCGATAAAAAAATTAAATTAAAATTTTCAAAATACCCCTGCTTTAAAATATATATATACACCAAAATATCTCTATTTCGAAAAATCACCAAGATACTCTATTTTTTGAAATTACGAAAAACACCCTGTAGGAAAGAACTACAAAAATACCCCTGGGTAGTGGAATGACGAAAATACCCTTATGTGATGAATGTGGGTTCATGGATGCTACTTGTGTGTTGATGTATGATGGTTGAATGTATGTGGTTCCTAGAACTAGGAGATACAGAGTTGAGACTGAAACCCGTAGATATAATTTTGAATTCGAAAGAACTACTCTTGAAATTACAGTCCATAAGATTGCTCATAGTTAATCAGTGGAAGAAATTAGTAATTCATAAAATTTCTAATCCAGATAAACGTAAATCGGTAGAATGAGTGCAATGGGTCATGGACGTCTGCCACGTGGTCGTCGTAGGGGTAGGATGGCCGTGTCTGAACCAGTAGGATCTGGCCATGGGTCTGGAAATGAGATGCCAGTTCCACCAGCTGCGGAGGCAGAATTTCAGGATCAGACGGCCGAAGATGATGCGGTATCTCAGACGATGTTAAGGGTTTTAGAGAGGGTTGCTGGGGCAGGCATGGGCACAGGAGCCCGGAAATCTGTGTCGGAGCGACTTAGAGCCAATAGGGCAAAGATGTTTAGGGGAATTTTCGGTATACCCCAAGTACAGCTTAGTATTGGTTGGAGGCTGTTGAGCGTATAATAGATGATCTGGATTTCATGGAAGAAGAAAAACTAAAAGGGGTTGCATCTCTCCTGCGGGACGAAGCTTATCAATGGTGGCTTACGGTTAAGGATGGTACGGTGGCTAACCGTGTACCTGGGATCTCTTCAAAACGGCATTTCAAAGTAAATACATTGGGACGAGTTATGTAGATGCACAGCGTAGAGCATTCCTGAATCTGGTTCAGGAAAGTAGGCCGGTGGCTGCGTATGAAGTGAAATTCTTACGCCTTAGCCGCTATGCTCAAGGGATGATGGCCACAGACCATGAACATTGTGTTCAATTTGAAAATGGTCTGAGGGACGATCTACGTGTATTGATAACACCACAGCGGGAGAGGGAATTTGCTGTGCTTGTGGAAAAAGCTAAGATAGCTGAGGAGGTTAAGCGAACAAAAAAAAATTGAATCGGGATAGAGATAGGAGTGGAAGTAAGAGAAATTTTGGATCATCAGGGGCAGTTGGGCGTGCTCAGAAAAGGCCTAGGTTAGAAGGGCCGAGGCGGGAGGAGAGACCTGCTGCTGCTAGCCAGACATAGAAGTGTGCTTGATGTGGTAAATTCCATGTAGGTGAGTGTTGGGCGGGCAGTGGGAAGTGCTTTAGGTGTGGATCTACGAACCACCAAGTTAGAAACTGTCCACAATAATAGGGCAGTGAAGGGCCTACGAGTCAAGGGAATGCACAGCCAGGAAGAGGAGGTTAGCAACCACAGCGAGGTCGTGGTCCAGCCGGAGGTGGTAACGGTTTCAGTCGGGGCCGTGGAGCACCAGGCCAAGGGGCAGGAAACACGAAGGCGAGATAGCCGGGGTTAGTCTATGCTACCAGACGTCGAGAGGAGGCTGACGCACCGGATGTCATAACCGGTACGTTTTTAATTTTTGGTTTGCCTTACACTACATTGATTGATATTGGGTCGACGCATTCCTATGTTGCTAGTAGGGTGTCTGGAACTTTAAGCGTAGATTTTGAGATTTCCTCTAGGGAGATGACTGTAATAAGCCCTTTAGGACAAACTGTAGTGGTGAACAAACTATATAAGAATGTACCCCTGGAAGTTCAAGGGGTAACTTTTTGGGCTGATCTGATGGAACCACCGTTTAGGGAGTTCGTTTTGATCTTAGGAATGGATTGGTTAGTGAAGTATCAAGCAAAATTAGACTGTGCAGCCAAGCGTGTGGTGTTAAAAACTTTCGAGGGTGGCGAAGTGTTGGTAATAGGTGAAAGGAGGAACTGCTTGTCAAATGTGGTGTCCACCTTAAGGGCAGAAAGGATGGTGAGGAAAGGATGCGAGGCAATTTTAATGTTTGCTCGAGCTCTGGAAGCCAAGGAACTAACTGTTGGGGATGTTAGGATGGTGAAGGAATTTCTTGATGTTTTCCCAGAAGAGCTTCCGAGATTACCCCCGGATCGTGAAGTGGTGTTTGGTATCAATCTTCTTCCGGGAACAGCGCCAGTATCTATTCTCCGTATAGGATGGCACCAAAGGAGTTGGTGGAATTGAAAGCACAGATTCAGGAGTTGCTGGATAGAGGGTTTATTTGACCAAGTGTGTCACCTTAGGGAGCACCGATGTTATTCGTTAAGAAGAAGGATGGATCAATGCGTATGTGCATTGACTATCGGCGGTTGAATAAGTTAACAATCAAGAATAAATACCTATTGCTGAGGATCGACGACTTGTTCGATCAGTTGAAGGGGGCCTCAGTCTTTTCGAAGATAGATCTGAGGTCAGGGTACCATCAGCTTAAGGTCAAGGAGGCGAATATTCAAAAGACGGCTTTTAGGACTCGCTATGGTCACTACGAATTCATGGTGATGCCATTTGGATTGACTAACGCACCAGCAGCATTTATGGATATGATGAACTGAGTGTTCCAACCCTACTTAGATCGGTTTGTTGTGGTATTTATAGATGATATCCTAGTTTATTCAAGATCGGATGAGGAGCATAACTCACATCTTCGGGTGGTTCTGCAGATTCTGAGGGAGAAACAGTTTTATTCCAAATTCAGTAAGTGCGAATTTTGGCTATGTGAAGTTACTTTTCTAGGCCACATTGTGTCAGTAAAAGGGATTAGGGTTGACCCAGAAAAGTTGAAGCGGTGTTGGATTGGAAGCCGCCGAAGTCGGTAGCAGAAATTTGAAGTTTTCTTAGTTTAGCCGGGTATTACAGAAGGTTTGTTGAAGGGTTTTCATTAATTGCGGCACCACTGACTAAGTTGTTATGGAAAGGGGTTCCATTTGTTTGGTCTGATAAGCAGCAAGAGAGTTTCGAGAGGTTAAAGAAGGTCTTGACAGAGGCTTCGTTGTTGATTTAGCCGGAGGCTGGAAAGGAGTTTGTGATTTACTGTGATGCTTCACACACGGGACTGGGATACGTGTTGATGCAAGGTGGAAAGGTTGTTACGTACGCATCTCAGCAGTTAAGATCGCATGACTCAAACTATCCCACACATGACATGGAATTGGCGGCAGTGGTTTTTACCTTAAAGATCTGGAGGCATTATCTATACGGGGAGAAATCTGTCATTTATACCGATCATAAGAGCTTAAAATACCTTTTGACTCAGAAGGAGTTAAATCTAAGGCAAAGAAGGTGGATCTAGTTGTTAAAGGATTATGACTGCTCAATCGAATACCATCCGGGTAAAGCCAATATGGTAGCAGATGCTCTAAGTCGTAAAGTAATCTATGACTTGAGAGCAATGTTTGCTCACTTTAGTTTATATGATGATGGGAGTTTATTAGCTTAACTTCAAGTGAAACCCTCTTGGGTCAGTCAGGTTAAAGAGAAGCAGCTGACTGATGAGTTGCTAAAGGGGAAGTTTCCGGTAGGATCAAGTGAGGGATAAATAGAATTTAGTGTGAATGAGGAAGGGTTATTATGTTTTTAAGGGAGAGTGTGCATGCCAAAAGATCCAGAGTTGAGGCATAGGATTTTGCAAGAAGCACATGGTAATCCATACGCTATGCACCCTGGAGGGAGTAAGATGTATCGGGATTTGCGAGAACAGTTTTGGTGGCCGGGCCTGAAACTAGAGGTGACCAAATTTGTGGGAAGAGTTCTTACCGTTGGCGGAGTTTGCGTACAACAATAGCTACTAGTCAAGTATTCAAATAGTGCCCTATGAAGCATTGTACGGGCGGAGGTGTCGACACCCACCGTTGGGACAGAGTTAAGGAGCGTCGATTTTGGGTGCAAATTGGTTACCGAGACAGAGGAGAAGGTAGAGTTAATTTGGGCTCGATTAAAGGAAGCGTCAAACCGATAGAAGTCCTATGCTGACCTGAAGCGTAAGGACATAGAATTTGCAGTGGGTGACAAGGTGTTCTTAAAGGTGTCGCCATGGAAGAAAGTATTGAGGTTCGGACGGAAAGGTAAATTAAGTCCCAGATTTATCAGGCCTTATCGGGTGTTGAAACGAGTGGGATCATTAGCTTATCAGCTAGAGCTACCTTCTGAACTAAGCCGGATTCACAATGGGTTTCATGTCTCTATGCTGAGATGATATCGTTCGGATTCCTCTCATGTAGTGCCAGTGGAAGAAATCGAAGTAAGACCCGATCTATCCTTTGAGGAGGAACCAGTGGAAATCTTAGATCATGATGTCAAAGTACTGCGAAGGAAGGCGGTTCCGTTGGTTAAAGTTCTGTGGCGGAATCACGATTCTGAGGAGGCTACTTGGGAACCAGAGGAAGCAATGTGGCTACAGTACCCGGATCTGTTCTGATCGTAATTTCGAGGCCGAAATTCCTTTAAGGGTGGTAGAACTGTAACATCCTGAATTTGTGGGGCTTTGCATTTGATGTGTTGTGATGTGATGTTATGCTTAAGGTGTTAATTAGGGTGTTTAAGGGGTTCAGACTGGGCTCAGGAATTGGGTCGAAGCCTTAGTCAAATTTTTCTGCTTGGGCACTCTAGTGGAAAGCCAGTTAGGATAGGGCTTAAAAGATATTATCTATAAATTAAGACACACAAATGGGCTTGTGGCCTAGTGGTGGCATTACTTAGCTATAAGGAGGTCCAAGGTTCGAGCCGCATTACCCACTTATTTTAAATGTTTTTGGCGTCAAAAGAGAGGAGAGTTGGGGACGGCTAGAATGCTTGGAATTAGGAGATTTATGTGTTTGGATAATGTGGATAATATGGCAGATAAAAGGAAGAAGAGGTGGTGTTACTTGGGTCATTTGTGGATGGGAGATTAGGTAAGGATAATGGAGAAAGTTTAGAAATTATCTACTGATCACAGTAGTGGCCGAATTTCCAACTTTGGGGGAAAAAGGGAATCGATTTTGATAAGGCTAAGGGGGGTGCCGAAATTTCCCTTGTTAATTAATTAGTCTTAGTTTTCAAAAGAAGGCAATTCCGGCTTTTGGTTAGTGTGTGTGCCGAAAATTTGATTAGAAAATAGGGTACTTCTTAATTTTGGCATTTATTCTCATTCCCTTCTCTTAGTTGTTTCTTTTCTCAAAAAGCCGAAAACTCCTAAAGTTCCATCTTCTTCTTCATTCTCTACTATAAGCCGAAATCCCTAATTCCATTCTCTCATTCCCACTTTTATGCAAAAGCCAAAATTCCATTATTTTTCTCTATTTTCATCTCCATAGCCGAATACCCTTGTCTATTCTTTTCTTTTGTCGATCTCTTCACTAAAAGCTAAAATCTTCTAGGAGTTGCCGAATTCTCTGTAAAGGTAAGTGCTGATTTCTTCTGATCTATTCTTTTTCTCTTTCAGTTTTTAGAAGACAAAGCCGAAAGGCTAAAGGATTATTGGTTTATTGTGTTTATGTGTTGGGCAACACATCGGGAATCGAAGTAGATCGTCTAGATCTAAAAGCCAGAAATCGCTAGGCTCTAAACTCCATCTCTTTCGAGATTTCAAGGTAACGGGTTCTCTTTAGATTCTTGTTAGATTCGCTATCGTAATTGTGATCTTAACCATATGTTATGATGGTACCAACTGATAAGGTCTTTTTATGGAGTCAAATGTCGATCAGGAAAAAGAGGGGATTGGATCTGTAAACCCAATCCCTAAGTTTAAGAAACGAACGATGTCAGCAGTTCGGGCTTGTCCACAGGGTTGTGGATCGGCTTCAGACCAAAACCTTAGACAATTGGCAGTCGTATCGGCTTTTGATAGTGTCAACATAGAAGGTCTCGTCTTGTCTGTAATCAGGTGTGTAGATCTCTAACACACTAATTTATCTGTACGATATATGTAATGGGCTAAAAGCCGGAAAAAGGGCTGTATGGACAGTCGTATTACCCGAAAAGGGTAGGCAAGGGATGCCAGGTACGTAATCATAGAAACTTCTCTATGTGTATCGATGTATGTGATAGCCTGTGATCTTTTAGATAGTATGTTGTTTTGCTTCAGCATAGATGTATGCATGGGATGGGGTTGATATTATGAAGGGGAAGAGCATGTTAAAAGGTCACTTAGTGATCGGTGGTTAAACCACGATATGTACATTTAGGTCACAATAGTGATCGGTGGCTCTGCCACACTTGATTATAAGGTCACACAGTGATCGGTGGCTCTGCCACAGTGGATTATAAGGTCACATGGTGATCAGCATTTTAACTGACAGCATGACTGTCGATATGGTGTGTAGCGGTTGGTGGGTTGATTGTGGAAATCCCCGAGGTGTGATGGTTGGTACGGGCTAGTGTGTAGAGGATGGATATCTAGGCTGGGTTGGGCCATGTTGCATGTAAATATTCTGTTGCTATTGTGTATGGGCCAAGGCCCATAATATGTTTGTGGGCCTCAAGCCTTTTATGTGTTTTCGGGATTTGCACACTGAGTCTTGGTGACTCACCCCTTTAATTTCCCTAACTTTTCAGATGAGCAGTAGATCGTGGGCATGGGAGCCGAGGCGGACTCGAGGGGCCATCAAGTCTTTTTTTTTTTCATAAACTACTTTTGGTTTTCCTTATGTTTTAATTTTAGGACTATTTATGTAATAAGGCCCCATAGCTTAGGTTATCATTTTATATCTGTTAATGTTTAAATTTTATAAGTTTATGTTCAAAGATTTATTTATAGGAAGAAAAAAAAGATGGGATTTTCAAACGAGTTCTAAGAAAACAACTGCAAAGGTTTTCTACAAATAACACTTACTTAACAAATACCTACATAAACAAACCGAGATTTCAAATCCCTACAAAGCAAAGTTTTTAACATTTAACCCGTAGTATACCGGATTTGGCTGTAACATTTGGGCCGGGTTTGGGGTGTTACACTGAACCATTCTTAATGTGTGATTTAGGCCTCGTAGGCTTGTTTAGGAGGTGTTCCAAAAAGATTTAATTTTGAGTGGAAAGTCATGTCTCGTTATTGTATGGTTGTTTTTGTATAAGTCTAGTAACACCTCGTACCCTGTTCCAGCATCGAATATGTAATATCCGGGATTTTGGGCTTGTGCATTATTGCCTAATTATATGTGTAAGCATGCCTAAGTATGTAATGAATGTGTTTTATGAATTTTGAGAACTTTAGAAAGTAGGAGAATGCTTTAGAAATTATTTGATTTTAAGTTTCAAAGAGGGAGCTAAGCCTGATAGGCCTTAAGAGAAATAGTAGGAGAATAGGACACAAGAATGGGCTTGGTAAAGTGGCAAGGAGGCGCCACTTAAAGCCTAGGGTGGTGACGCCATAGTCAGTATAAAGGGGCTCAGGTTTCAATCTCATTAAATGCAAAAGGGGAGTTTTATTTTGCATCAAGGAGAGACAGAGGTGGACGGCATGGGGAGATTAGATGGATGAGTTTAAGATGTGGTCAGATACCTTTTAAATTTCAGCTAAGGGCAAGGATTAATGTTGATTTATTTTAAATTATTTTGAATATGCAAAAATGAGAGAAAATTGGAGAAAAGCAAGTAGTAGCTAGTGTTTGAATGCTAGCCGAATTTAGGAGAGGGAAGTAAGTGAGGGAAATAGTCATGCTAAGGGAATTATGTGCCAAAATATCTCCTCTTCTCATCTTTGTTTCATTTGTGCCGAAAATTCCCAAGAGAGAACAACTTGTGTTCTCTTTCTCTTTTCTCTTTTTGCTACTCACTGACATAGCCGAATCTCTCTTCATCTTTTCTCTTCCATTAGCTAAGGCAGACTCTCTCTCTCTCTTTTCCATTTGATAGCCATTGCCGATTCTCCTTAAGCCTTATATTCCTCTCTTTTCATTTTTGTTGTAGCCGGATACTCAAGTAACCCCTAATCGATTGTTCACCTATTGCCTAAGTCAAATCTACTATTTTAGTGGCCATAGCCGATTGTGTCTCTTGAGAAGGGAGCCGATTCCTTCACTAGATCGGAAGCTGAAACTGAAGTGATCCACATCAAGCAAGGGAGCTGTCAATTTCTGTAGTAAGGGTAAGGATCTATTGTCGTCGTTCTATTTCTTTTCTTTAAGCCAAAATTAAGACTCTAATGCCATTTATGTTCCTTGGCCGAAACTATAAAGGAGGTTTCGGGATTTGTCTATAGTCGACTATAAGGAGGAGATCTTCGGGATTTCAATATCTAAGGTAAGTCATCTGTGATATTCGGCCAAGGGCCATTTGTTGTGATTAAATGTTAGAATTGGATCTAACATGTACCCCGTAGGATTTCGACATCTTCATAGCCAAGAGACTACTTTCGGGATTTTGAGTGAACTCGTTATAAAACAGTGTGTAGCCCACACTAAATCTTAATAGATTTATGGTAATGTTTTAGTATATGTGTTAATGAAAATATGAGAACGTGGTTTAAGGTACCATACAATGGTACAGAATATTCAGGTACGTAATTTCTAATATTATGTTAATAAATGTTACGAACATGTGGAATATGGCACGTATGTGAATATTGATAAGAATCTGGAATATGCAAAATGGCATGATATTTGTATGATTTGTATGACATGGGGCATATGGGTGATTATGAAAGGGGAAGTGATCTGGTGGTTTTTACCACAATATTTGGTGACTCATGTCACATAATCTGAATGTGGTGACTTATGTCACAAAATATTATATGGTGGCTATGCCATAATTTATAAGGGCAATGTGCTAGTCGTCTGCAGCAACTGCCTTCGATGATGTGTAGCGGATGGAGGGTCGATTTAGTAATCCCCACGGTGTGATGGCAGGTACGGGTGATGTGTAGCGGATGGTATCTAGGTTTGGGTTCGGGATTGCATCATTATCTATATTTGCTATATATGTATATGTATGATCTGATATGCCTAAATCATTGGGATTTGTGTTGGTTGTCACACACTGAGTCTGTCGACTCACCCTGTTGTGGGATATGTTTTCAGGTGACACTCAGTAGATGGATCGGGTCGGCAGGAGCTTAGTGGTGGCCATGCTCAGCTTAAAGTTATTTTATTTTGAGACTTTATTTCTAAGTTTGGATTTATTTCGGGATTTCTTTGATGTAATAAGGCCATCAAGATGATAATCTCTTTTTATGCATGCATTTTAATTATTTTAGTATGATACGATTTTATCAAATTAAAGTTTAAGTAACTTTTCTTAAAAAAATAAATTTTAAATGTTTTGGCACTTTTCAATTAAATGGTAGACTCTAAAAACTCGAATATTACCTTTAACTTATGGTTTTGAAATATAACAATAAAGTTTTAATAAAACCTAATCTTCAAGGATAACAATGCTTTCAATTTGAACCAAAATCACCCAAAGTTTTCCAAAGAAACAAACCAGTTTTGAACCGTTTTACTCAAGGAACATACCGGATCTGGTCAAGGCTCGTGGGCCGAGTTTGGGGTGTTTCAGCATGGTATCAGAGTCCAGTTTTAAACTCTTAGCCTTGGGTTTAAGGCCCACAATATTTTCAAAAATTGAAGCCCAAATAAGTTTTGTGGAAATTTTGTGAAATTGAGCAGGTTTTCTAACATGGCACCTGAGTCTCCGACCCGAAGTCCACCAGGTAAGTACCTCTAACTGTTGGGTGAATTATTGTATGATCTGTATGTGGGAATAATGGGAACGTAGATTAGTATATTAGGTTATTGAACCCTAGGATTAGTTTACCTCAATATAAGAATTACATAAAACTTAAAGCCTAATTAAACAAACCTGTGACTAAGTCGCCGAGTTAGGGTGTGGCAACCATTGTGTGCATGACTAGGATTGGATTCAGGAAGAGCCTGGTATTTAAGCAGTCCTAGTGACTCACCTCCTCTTCGCTCGAATTTTACCTGGTGCGTAGTGACGGTTCACCCTAACCAAGAGGACTTATTCACGGGCTAAACTCAATAATTAAAACCCGAAAGGGACTAGCCATACTGTTTTATAAAAACCCTAGTTTTTAAAATTATCAAATTACCCCTCTGACTTGTACAAACTCTTTTATAAAATTTTTCCAAAATACTTCTGATTTACAAAATTACCCAAATACCCCTGGTTGTAAAAGTACTAAAAATGCCCTTGGTTTATAAAATTACCATACTACCCACAGTTTTAATCAAGATTTCCTTACTTTATAAAATATCCAAAAATTCCTATTTTTTGAAATACCAAAATACTCTGATTTGGAAAATTTACTAAATTACCCCTGATTTACAAAATTACCAAAGTAACCCCGATTTTTAAAATTTCTGCCATACCTCTGATTTGGGTAAATTTTGAAAATACCCTCGAGTTCTGAAAATTTCAGAGTGCCTTGAATTATTAAGATTTTCAAATTGACCCCGATACATTACCAAAATGCCCCTGTAGGATAAATTACGAAAATACCCCTGGGATTAGAACAGACGAAGATATTCGAGTGATGAATGTGTGTAGTAGGTACTATCGAATGATTGTGTTTCTCTGAATTAGGGTAGGAAACTTGAAATGAAAACTTTGAAATGATCGAAAGAACTACTACCAAGCTCCTTTTCATAAAATTGTTCGCGGATAATCAGTGGAACAAAATACTAATGCATAAAATTTCTTAAACTAGATTAAAGCGCGATCGTAGAAATGAGTTCTAGGGGATGTGGTCGTAATGTGCGAAGACGTGGTAGAGGCAGAATGACTGTATCGGAACCCGTTAGGCCTGGTCAAGGTCCAAAAATGAGGTACCACCACCCCCACCACCAGCTGTTGGTGTTGAGCAGCAAGATCGGGACGGGGATGATGCGAGACATCGCGGCGGTCTTTGCGAGTTCTTGAGATGGTGGCTGGAGCAGGTACAGGTATGGGAGCTTGGAAATCTGTACCCGAGCGACTCCGAGCCAATGGAGCTGAGGTATTCCGTGGTGTATCTGGTGTGGCACTCAGTACGACTGAGTATTGGTTGGAAGCGACCGAGTGGATTATGGATGAGCTGGATCTGACTGCTAAGGAGAAACCGAAAGGAATGGTGTCGCTCCTCCGCGATGAGGCATATCAATGGTGGCTCACAGTTCGGGATAGTGCCACAGCTGAGGATCTCACTTGGGAGTATGTTAAGGTGGCGTACCAGAAGAAGTATGTTGGTACTAGTTATACTAATGCACAGAGGAAGGAATTTCTGGGGCTGGTGCAAGGGAACAAGTCCGTAGCGGAATATGAGGCTGAATTCGTAAGGTTGAGCCGGTATGCTCGAGGGATAGTGGCTACGGAGCATGAACGATGTGTCCAGTTTGAAGACGGACTGAGGGATGACCTGAGGTTGTTAATAGCTCCACAGCACGAGTGGGAGTTTGCTGTGTTGGTAGAAAAGGCTAAGGTAGCTGAAGGGATTAAGGACTCTGTAAGACAGAATAGGGATCAGAATAGGCAAAAGAGAGGTTTTGAATCGTCAGGGCCATCTAGGAATGTGCAAAAGAGGCCTAGAGTTGATGGGCCGCGAGGTCAACAAGCTGTGACAAGAGGGCAGTATCGTATTTGTACTCAATGTGGGAAGATGCACCTAGGAGAGTGTTGGAAGAAGACAAGAGGATGTTTCAAGTGTGGGTCCAAGGAGCACATGATTAAGGACTGTCCTATCAAAATAGACGGGAGTCGACCAACAGGCCAGGGTTTTAGTCAGGCTGGAAGAGGTGGACAGTAGCCTCAGCGGGGCCGTGGTCCGGTTGGCAGAGGTAATGGTTCTGGAAGAGGACGTGGAACACCTAGCAGAGGTGTTGGTAATACAGAGGCTAGAAAGCCAGGACTGGTATATGCAGTTCGCCGGAGGGAGGATGGAGACGCACCGGACGTCATAACTGGTACGTTCCTTATAACTGACAAGCCCTACTTTGCTTTGATTGATGTTGGCTCAACCCATTCTTATGTTGCATGTAGTGTAGTTGAAACACTAAGCATAACCTCTGAACTGTCTGATAGGGAGATGACTGTAGTGAGCCCATTAGGTCAAACTGTAGTGGTGAATAAGATATTTCAAAGTGTACCGCTAGAGCTTCAGGGAGTGGTATTCCCTGCCGACTTAATGGAACTACCTTTCAGAGAATTTGATCTCATTCTTGGTATGGACTGGCTAGTGGAACATCGGGCTATATTGGATTGTGCAGCTAAGCGAATAGAGTTAAGGACGCCTGAGGATGAGGCGATAATTATGATAGGAGAAAGAAGAAGCTATCTGTCTAACGTAGTCTCTGCACTAAAGGCTGATAAGATGGTTCGGAAAGGGTGCAAGGCATTTTTGGCCTTCGTTAGTGTGCTAGATGCAAAAGAAGGGGGAGTTGGTGGAGTTAGAACAGTAAAAGAGTTTGTGGATGTTTTTCCGAAGGAGTTACCTGGAATACCCTCGGACAGGGAGGTAGAGTTCGGAATTGACTTGTTACCAGGTATAGCTCCTGTGTCAATTGCCCCGTACAGAATGGCACCATAGGAGCTGGTTGAGCTCAAGGCTCAAATTCAAGAGTTGCTTGATCGTGGGTTTATTTGACCCAATGTGTCTCCATGGGGAGCACCGGTCTTGTTTGTGAAGAAGAAGGACGAAACTATGCGTATGTGCATAGATTATCATCAGTTGAATAAGTTGACCATCAATAACAAGTACCCTTTACCAAGGATAGACGACTTGTTCGACCAGCTTAAGGGGGCAGCAGTGTTCTCAAAGATAGATCTAGGGTCTGGATATCATCAGTTGAAGGTAAAGGAAGAAAATATCCTTAAGACTGCTTTTCGGACAGGGTACGGGTATTATGAGTTCTTGGTAATCCCGTTCGGATTGACGAATGTCACAGCCGCATTCATGGATATGATGAACCAGGTTTTTCAACCTTACTTGGATTGATTCGTCATTGTGTTCATCGACAACATTCTAGTGTATTCCAAGACTGAGGAGGAACATGTTGAGCATCATTGGATAGTGTTGCAAGTGTTAAGGGAGAAGAAGCTCTATGCCAAATTCAGCAAGTGTGAATTTTGGCTGAAGGAGGTCGCATTCTTAGGGCATGTGGTGTTTGCAGAAGGGATAAGGGTGGACCCTAGGAACATTGAGGCAGTATTGGAGTGGAAGCCACCTAAGCCTGTGGCTGAGGTTCGTAGCTTCTTGGGATTGGCAGGCTATTACAGAAGGTTTGTAGAAGGGTTCTCATCAATAGCCGCACCGTTGACAAAGTTGTTGAGAAAGGAAGTACCTTTCGTATGGACGGATAAGCAACAAGAGAGCTTTGAGAAGCTTAAGAGGGTTTTGACTGAAGCTCTGGTTTCGATTCAGTCGGAGGCAGGAAAGGATTTTATGGTGTATTGTGACGCTTCTCATACAGGATTGGGATGCGTATTGATGCAAGACGGGAAAGTAGTCGCTTATGTGTCTCGACAATTAAGGCCTCATGAGATTAACTACCCAACGCATGATTTGGAATTGGCGGCAGTGGTCTTTGCTCTTAAGGTATGGAGGCACTATTTGTATGGAGAAAAGTCAGTAATCTACACAGACCACAAGAGCCTTAAGTATTTGTTGACTCAGAAGGAGTTGAACCTGAGACAGCGAAGGTAGGTGGAGTTATTGAAGGACTACGATTGTTCCATAGAGTATCACCCGGGCAAGGCGAATGTGGTGGCAGATGCCCTAAGTCGGAAAGTAGTGTCGGATCTGAGAGCGATGTTCGCACATCTGAGCTTGTATGACGATGAAAGTTTGCTGGCAGAATTGCAAGTTAAGCCGACGTGGTTAAGTAAGGTGAAAGAAGGACAGTTGGCAGATGATGATTTAGGTGCTAAGTTACGGCAAGTGCAGAGCGGGGAGTTGGAAGATTATGGTATTAATGACGAGGGTGTATTGTGTTTCAAGGGTAAAGTCTGTATGCCGAAGGACGAGGAGTTAAGGCAGAGAATTCTTCGGGAATCGCATAGTAGCCCTTATGCTATGCATCCTGGAGGTACTAAGTTGTACAGGGATCTAAGGGAATAGTTTTGGTGGCCTGGTCTTAAGAGGGAAGTTACCGAATTTGTAGGGAAGTGCTTGACGTGTCAGCAAGTTAAAGCTGAACACCAAGTTCCATCAGGATTGCTTCAGCCGATAAAGATTCTGTAGTGGAAATGGGAGAGAATCACCATGGACTTCGTTAGTGGGCTTCCCCTTACGCCTACTAAGAAGGACTCGGTATGGGTGATAGTGGACCGATTGACAAAATCCGCGCATTTCATTCCAGTGAGGGTTGACTATTCTTTGTAGAAGTTGGCGAAATTGTGTGTGGCAGAAATTGTGAGGTTGCATGGAGTGCCGGTGTCGATTATCTCAGATAGGGATCCAAGGTTCACTTCTCGGTTTTGGAAAGCACTACATCAGGCTTTAGGCACTAGGCTAGATTTCTCTATGGTATTTCATCCGCAGTCGGACGGCCAGTCTGAGCGAGTGATCCAAGTGTTAGAGGATATGTTGAGGGGCTGTGTGATAGACTTCAGTGGAAGTTGAGAAGAATATTTGCCGTTAGCGGAATTTGCATATAATAACAGCTATCAAGCTAGTATTTGGATGGCACCGTATGAAGCATTGTATGGATGGAAGTGTCGCACTCCTACGTGTTAGACAGAATTGGGGGAACATTGAGTTTTGGGTCCAGAAATTGTGGCAGAATTCGAGGAGAAGGTTGAGGTAATTCGGGCACGGCTAAAGGAGGCATCTGATAGGCAGAAGCCGTACGCAGACCTTAAACGGAAGGAAATAGAATTTGATGTGGGAGATCAAGTGTTTCTTAAAGTATCGCTATGGAAGAAGGTTATGAGATTTGGTCACAAAGGGAAGTTAAGTCCCAGGTTTATAGGACCTTATCGGGTGTTGAAGCGAGTTGGACCAGTGGCATACTAGTTAGAGTTGCCTCCGGAGTTGAAGCAGATGCACGACGTATTCCACATGTCTATGCTACGTCGTTACCGATCGGATCCATCTCATGTAGTGCCAGTTGAGGAGGTAGAGCTGAGGCCAGATTTGTCCTACGAGGAGGAGCCGATCTAGATTTTGGAGCGAGATGTGAAAGTGTTGCGGAGGAAATCAATTCCTCTAGTCAATGTGTTATGGCGTAATCATGGATCAGAAGAAGCTTCGTGGGAACCGGAAGAAGCAATGCGACAGCAATACCCTCACCTATTTCAGTCAGGTAATTTCGAGGGCAAAATTATTTTAAGAGGGTAGAACTGTAATATTCAGGAATTTGGGCTTCTGTATTATTGCCTAATTATATGTGGAAGCATGCCTAAGTATGTTATGAATGTGTTTTATGAATTTTGAGAACTTTAGAAAGTAGGAGAATGCTTTAGAAATTATTTGATTTTAAGTTTCAAAGAGGGAGCTAAGCCTGATAGGCCTTAAGAGAAATAGTAGGAGAAATAGGACACAAGAATGGGCTTGGTAAAGTGGCAAGGAGGCGCCACTTAAAGCCTAGGGAGGTGACGCCATAGTCAGTGTAAAGGGGCTCAGGTTCGAGTCTCATAAAATGCAAAAGGGGATTTTTATTTTGCAGCAAGGAGAGACAGAGGTGGACGGCATAGGGAGACTAGATGGATGAGTTTAAGATGTGGTCAGATACCTTTTAAATGTTGGCTAAGGGCAAGGATAAATGTTGATTTATTTTAAATTATTTTGAATATGCAAAGATGAGAGAAAATAGGAGAAAAGCAAGTAGTAGCTAGTGTTTGAATGCTAGCCGAATTTAGGAGAGGGAAGTAAGTGAGGCAAACGGTCATGCTAAGGGAATTATGTGCCAAAATTTCTCCTCTCCTCATCTTTGTTTCATTTGTGCCGAAAATTCCCAAGAGAGAACAACTTGTGTTCTTTTTCTCTTTTCTCTTTTTGCTACTTACTGACATAGCTGAATCTCTCTTTATCTTTTCTCTTCCATTAGCTAAGGCTGAATGTCTCTCTCTCTTTTCCATTTGATAGCCATTGCCGATTCTCCCTAAGCCTTATATTCCTATCTTTTCATTTTTGTTGTAGCCGAATACTCAAGTAATCCCTAACCGATTGTTCACCTATTGCCTAAGCCGAATCTCCTATTTTAGTGGCCATAGCCGATTGTGTCTCTTGAGAAGGGAGCCGATTCCTTCACTAGATCAGAAGCCGAAACTGAAGTGATCCACATCAAGCAAGGGAGCAGTCGATTTCTGTAGTAAGGGTAAGGATCTATTGTCGTCATTCTATTTCTTTTCTTTAAGCCAAAACTAAGACTCTAATGCCATTTATGTTCCTTGGCCGAAACTATAAAGGAGGTTTCGGGATTTGTCTATAGTCGACTATAAGGAGGAGATCTTCGGGATTTCAATATCTAAGGTAAGTCATGTGTGATATTTGGCCTAGGACCATTTGTTGTGATTAAATGTTAGAATTGGATCTAACATGTACCCCGTAGGATTTCGACATTTTCATAGCCAAGAGACTACTTTCGGGATTTCAGTGAACTCGTTAATTAAACCAGGTGTGTAGCCCCACACTAAATCTTAATAGATTTATGGTAATGTTTTAGTATATGTGTTAATGAAAGTATGAGAACGTGGTTTAAGGTACCATACAATGGTACAGAATATTTAGGTACGTAATTTCTAATATTACGTTAATAAATGTTACGAACATGTGGAATACGGCACGTATGTGAATATTGATAAGAATGTGGAATAAGGAAAATGGCATGATATTTGCATGATTTGTATGACATGGGGCATATGGGTGATTATGAAAGGGGAAGTGATCTGGTGGTTTTTACCACAATATTTGGTGACTCATGTCACATAATCTGAATGTGGTGACTTATGTCACAGAATATTATCTGGTGGCTATGCCACAATTTATAAGGGCGATGTGCTAGTCCTCTGCAGCGACTGCCTTCGATGATGTGTAGCGGATGGAGGGTCAATTTAGTAATCCCCATGGTGTGATGGCAGGTATGGGTGATGTGTAACGGATGGTATCTAGGTTTGGGTTCGGGATTACATCATTATCTATATTTGCTATATATGTATATGTATGATTTGATATGCCTAAATCGTTGGGATTTGTGTTGGCTGTCACACACTGAGTCTGTCTACTCACCCCGTTGTGGGATATGTTTTCAGGTGACACTCAGTAGATGGACCGGGTCGGCAGGAGCTTAGTGGTGGCCATGCTCAACTTAAAGTTATTTTATTTTGAGACTTTATTTCTAAGTTTGGATTTATTTCGTGATTTCTTTGATGTAATAAGGCCATCACTATGATACTATTTTATGCATGCATTTTAATTATTTTAGTATGATACGATTTTATCAAATTAAAGTTTAAGTAACTTTTCTTAAAAAAATAAATTTTAAATGTTTTGGCACTTTTCAATTAAATGGTAGACTCTAAAAACTCGACTATTACCTTTAACTTATGGTTTCGAAATATAACAATAAAGTTTTAATAAAACCTAATCTTCAAGGATAACAATGCTTTCAATTTGAACCAAAATCACCGAAAGTTTTCCAAAGAAACAAACCAGTTTTGAACCGTTTTACTCAAGGAACATACTGGATCCGGTCAAGGCTTGTGGGCCGGGTTTGGAGTGTTTCAGAATACGAGTAAGGGGTGTTACATATCATCCCCGTCAATGCCAGTTTTATGGAATGGGTCTCTCTCTGAAATTTTTATTCCGACCAGAGGTGTAAGACAAGGGGATCCCTTTTTTATTTATCATTTCTTCCTGGGTAAGGAACAATTAGTTCATCTGATTGAAGAGGGATCATGGGAACCATTAATGCTCTCTCATAGAGGACCAACCATTTTTCACCTGCTGTTTGTTGATGGTCTAGTTCTCTTTTGCAAGAAGGATGTGAAGGGAGAAGACTTTCTGAAGCAAGTCCTAAATACTCTCTATCATTTCTCTGCCCATTGAGTGAAAATACAGAAGACTTAGGTTTTCTTCTCTTGCAACATGTTTAAAGGCGCAACATCTGGACTGTGCAACAATATGGGATTTATTAGAGTAAGTTATCTGGGAAGGTACCATGGAGTACCTTTATTTCACAATAGAGTTGGGATAAACACTTTTCAATTTTTGTTAGATAGAGTAAGTAGTCGGCTTAAGGGTTTAGATGCACAGAAACTATCTCTAGTTGGTCGCCCTATACTGGTTAAGTTAGTGTTGTTAACTATTCCAAACTACTTTATGGTGACATCCCACATCCCCATCTCAATTTGTAACAAAATTTAGAAGATGGCCTACATGTTCTTGTGGGGGTCATCTTCATCAGGGAAGAAGTTATCCTGTAACACCCTTATCGCGTAACCGTTGCCAGAATAGGTAAGGGGCATTACCGGACTTGTAACTCAAACCGGAACAGTAAGACTTTAACTTATCAATTGTCAACATCATTCAACACTAATCCAACATATCATGCTTAAAACAATTATATAAGCTTATACTAACGTGACCATTCCATGTAGACATATATATATAAGCATCTAAATACCACTTACAAATTAATCACATTTCAATATTCTTATCAACTCATCCATAATCACATATCATTCAAACCAAAATGCCAATTATAAATTTTACCACTACATGCACATATCATATAATGCTTTCCTATCAAACTAACTTTTCTCATATCAAGCCATATCACATAGCTTGATCATAATACCCAAAATTCATCTCACATTCATATAAACAAGTGAACATATAATCAACTTATTAACTAGCCTGTACATGCCATATTACCCAATTTCAAAGAGTTCAAAAATACCAATTGCCTCCTGGACAGTGTGATAGATTCTTCGATGACTTCCAACCTGCGTGAGCATTCGGATCACTATAAAATACAGAGAATAGACAGAGTAAGCTAATAACCTTAGTAAGCTCGTATGATTATCAGCACTATATAAAAGATTTAACGTTAAGCTTGTCATTTTAATCAATAAGATTGCTTTTAAACCAGCCTCATCTAATTCAATATTTATTTCCTTAACAGTCATGTAATTTATCACATCTACTCACTTGTCATATAAATTTATCAATGTCACTTGCTTGTCAAGTGTACCATGTATACCTGTACTGATTTGTATTATCATTTCTATTCTCGCAGCATCATCTTTACAGTTGAACCCTTGAGACCAACATCGAAAACCCTGTATCTTGCATACTAAGTACCATATATGTAACTAAATCATTTATATTACATATCACCAATACAATATCAATATAATAGAATTCACATAGCATTGGGTCAATTTATTTCATTACGTACAACCTGTAACACCTTTATATAACCGATAACAGAATTATACCCGTATAATATTAACTCATCAGTAACATCAATAATTCATAATTTTCATTTCAACAACTAAAATTTACCTTACTATCCATATATGATATATCATCACATACCTACTCATTTTATTTCACTTAATATTTCCAATAATCGATATCCTTGATGAATCAATAAACCCGTACACTCAATGTCAAACCCTGTAACGTATCGCACACTTAGTGCCGTCACATGAACATTTCGCACACTTAGTGCTGTTACCTTTAATATCCCGCACACTTAGTGCCAAATGACCGATTTCGCACACATAGTGCTCGGTATTTACATTCACACACTTAGTGCATTACTCAAACTTGTTACTCTTTTAAATAAACACATATATATAAAACTTAAACCTCAATTACAAACACACACATATATATATAAATTATCTTATTTCATCTCCATAACAACACATTCAACTATATTATTGACATATATGTATACATCACAATCGGCCATATATTCATCACACAACCAATATAACATTCGTCAATGTCACATTGTACATGTATACTTCTATTAAAATACATGTACAACATCATAAATAAAAATTCAATTTAACTCAATTGTTTAAAAAATTACTACATGGTATCGTCTATAGATATATATATAATCATATCATTTCACTCATCCAATTTGTACATCTATCATGCAACTGTCTTCACCATTATCAATCACACAGCTTTATGATCAATAATATTAACCCTATAGGTTTGATACTCACCTACTCAAATTCAAATTTATAAATCATAAATACTTCTCAAGAAATTCAAGGCAAAAATACATTCAACTATTCCGAATTAATTGAAAAGTCACACACTTAGTGCCAATAGTTATTCAACATTATATATCGAATTCGCACACTTAGTGCTCAATACTTAAGCTTGCACACTTAGTGCTCAATAATCAGGCTCGCACACTTAGTGCAATTTTTACATCTGTAACCTTCTATACTCGCACCCTCTGTGCCGAAATTCAATTACTCAATATTCATCAATTCAAATTTATCAACTTTATTTGCATTCGGTAACCTCAACCTTTTTTATAATTTCCATTTTGGCACATATATGTATATATAGCATTTAATTTAATCAACAACAAATGTTTACTTAGTAACTTACCACATACAAGGCATTTAATCATATACTAAAGCTCAATTAACTCCAATATACATTTACTCAGCCCCAAAGTATTTCATTACTACCAAACACAACACTGAATATATATTATGGTATTCCTTCATCATGTAATATTAATATAATCAAGTACAAAGCCATTTAACATATCTACCATTATATACTCACAATTTGGCCGATTATCCATCATTTCTTATAACATATATATATTTGTATCAATTTAATCATATAATTCAGTAACTGCATCATATTCATAGAGCCGATAAATTTTAGTAATTTATTCATTATGTAAACAATTAACATCAATTAAAACAATTTCAATAGCTAATAATTCGATTTTTAACCATACGAACTTACCTCGTGTATCCGTCAACTATTCGTCTACTTTCCGATTTTCCTCGATCAAAATCTTGAATTCGTTTGTCTTGATCTAATTTAACCAAATTTAACTCAATTATTCATTAACATAATCAATTAATACATATACAAGTATTTTGGCCATTTTGCAAAATAGCCCTTATATTCTCATACTTTAACAATTTGGTCCTTAATGCATAATTATGCAAAAATACACAAAATCCCAACATACATGTATTTAGCCAAATTTTCTATAGTATTTAAACAGTCCATATTTTCATTTTATTCACATTTCTAACCACAAAAATTCTATCTTTTTCAATTTAATCCCAAATACTCAATTTCATAAAAAATCTCTTTATAAAACTTGTATATCTATAAACAACCATCAATAATTTAACAAGAAATATTAAAACAAACATGCACTCATCAATGGCACACTTTAAAAACACAACCAATTTCAGAAATTGAGGTACGGGTCAGTTAAACTGAGCTGCAACGAGCTCAAAAACATAACAATCATTCAAAACGGATCAAAAACCGTACCTTAATCCCTTAGAAAGCCATGGCCGAATGTTAAAGCTTCCAAAGCCTTGCTTTGATTTGTTATTCGGTTGATGATGATGAAAAATATAATAAAAATATCATACGGCTTTATTTTGTTAAGCATTATTCCATAATTTACCAAAATACCCATGTTTAATAACCATATAAATTATGTTATTCAAGGTCCACTACCGTCCACTCAAATATGCAATGGTATAATTACCATGCAAGGACTCCCATTTATAAAGCCATCATCAAATAAGTCATTTTACTAATGGCACACATAGTTTTCGTTTTACGCGATTTAATCCTTTTTACCGAATTAACTATTTAATAGGTAAAATTTCTTTACGAAACTTTCACACAATAATACTACCACACTGTAAACATTATTAAAATAATAAAAATAATATTTTAACTCGGTTAAGTGGTCCCAAAACCACTCGTTTCAATTAGGGTCTAAACCGGACTGTTATATATCCCTTGTTAACTAGGAGGACTGTTGCATGCCCATGGTTAAAGGGAGGCTAGGGACCAGGTGATTGGAAGATAAAAACAAGCTTTTTCTTATGAAATTGGGTTACAATTTGGTTTCTAATACTGAGGTATTATGGGTTCAGGTGTTGTGAAATAAGTACAACATACATGGGTTGCTACCATTTGACATTCACTGAAGTAACTACTCTTACATTTTGAAGTCTATAGTGACTATTTGGGACGATGTAAAAAAGGGTCTCATTTGTTTTGTTTGTGATGGAAGCTTGGTTAATTTCTGGAATGATGACTGGTTAAAGGATTCGGGCCCTTTAAAACAACATTATGTCATCCACAACTCACTTGATGATTCGGTCTATGTTTGTGACATTGTGAATTAGTTGATAATTTAATAGTCATGGACGTCCCAAATTAATATTCTCAGAATCTCCAAAAATTAACTTAATCCAATGTAAAATTGGGTTGATAAATTCAAACAGCCTGATGGGAAAAGAAGGGCTTAAAAGGTCCAATTGAGGAAGGAAGAAGGACGAGCAGACGAATCAGCACAAAACTGTCTAGCCCTTGCCTAAATCAACTCCCAAAGCTAATTAAAATAATTGAAAAATATACCCTAAACTCTATCATAAAGTCGTTCCAACCCCTTCACTTTTCAAGTTTTCCCTTTATGGTACTGGTGCGTTGTAAACTAACTAAAAATCTAACTAAGGCAAGTGTACCTATCAATTAATAGTATAACTATGGTGAGCAAAGATATCGTTCCCACAAAGACTAAAAGTACTAGTAATTATTGCTTTCTATTATTTAACCGAATAATTGGAGTGATTGATTAAAAACTAAAATTAACTAATTTAATTAATTAACGAACAAGATAAATAATAAATCACAAAAATAATCAAGTAATAACCAAGAAGCAAAACAATAACCATGAAAGAATTCACCTAGATTTATTTTGTCACTATCAATCTAAATTACGCAATTTCTTTACTTAGTATCTTGATTCATAAAAATCCCTAAATTATGCTAATATCTCTTTCAAGAGTAAGAGCAACTAACTCTAGGTTGATTAATTGAATTTTTTTTTTCTAATTAAAACCTCTATAATTGCATTAACTTGTGCTATGGATTCCTCTATTAGATTTGACTCTAATCCGGTACATTTATTTCATCCTATTTCTAGGATTGCATGCAACTCCACTCAATTACGCAAGATTTACTCTTAAAAGGGTCTATTCCTCCTCTGATTTAAGCACATCAAATATGGATCAATAATCTAAAAATATTAAACCAAGAGTGGAGCACATATAATTCAGAACAAGATCTAAGTAATTATTACGTAAAATAAAAATCAAATGACAGAATTCATCATAGGGTTCATCTCGCTAGGTATTTAGAAAATTAGTTCATGATTGAAAATAAAAACATTCAAAACATAATATAACCAAAAGAAATAAAGAAACTCATGATAATATTCTAAGAAATCGACTGAGAATCTTCAATCTTGACAGAAATATGCTTCAAAATCGGCTTCAATGGTGTTTTTTGAGTTGTTTTCTTAAGTATTCTATGACGGCTCCCTTCTATCTTCTTATTTTTTTGTCATATATACTTCTTAGAATGCCCCAAAAACGTAAAAATCACGTTTTCTCGTAGTTTAGGGTGCAAATTAACAAAATTGATGCAGCCTTCCACGTGATTGTGTGGTATCTATTGTAGCTCACACGGTCGTGTGGCTAGGCCGTGTGGAAGGGGTCAGCCCGTGTGGCTCCTATAATGAAACACCCCAAACCCGGCCCACGAGCCTGGACCAGATCTGGTATGTTCCTCGATGAAAACCTGTTCAAATTCTTCTGTTACTTAGGAAAAACCTGTGTGTTTTGAAAGAAAGATTGTGTTGGGTCGGGCTTGAGTTGAAAACAAGTTTATTTCATTATTAAAATCCTTTACTTTAGGTGACAAAACGTTTAGGCTTTGTTTTAAAATAAATATACTTAAACTTCACTTGATCAAAATTCGTACATAGTAATTAAAAGTAAAATTAAAGTAATTCAACTATGGCCTTATTACATCAAATAAAAACCCAAAATGAAATTTAAAGTATTTAGAAAAATAAAGAGTCCACATAATAATTTCCTTGCTGGGCATGGCTACCACTAAGCTCCTGCCGACCCGGTCCATTACTGATCATCACCTGAAAAATGTTCCCACAACGGGGTGAGTCAACAGACTCAATGTGTAACACAACACTAAGTCTTAAAAAATTTAGGCATTTCATAGCATACAAATTCATATATCATTAAATTAAAATGATGCAACCCGAAACCAAACCTAGATGCCATCCGCTACACATCACCCGTACCAACCTGTACACCGTGGGGACTACTAAGTCAACCCTCCATCCGCTACACACCATCGAAGGCAGTCGCTGCAGTCGACGTGCTCATCGCCCTTATGAGTATTCGTGGTCTTAGGTCACCACACTCAGATATCGTGGTCTTAGGTCACCACATTCAGATATCATGGTCTTAGGTCACCACATTCAGATCTCGTTGTCTTAGGTCACCACATTCAAATATCGTGGTCTTAGGTCACCACATTCATTTCCCCTTTTCAATAACCCATATGCCCCATATCATGCATATTATGCATTAACATGCCAAATTTCACATTCTTATCACTTATCACATGTTAAATATAACATATTTCATAATCCTAGTAGGAGTAGGAAACGTACCTGAGTACTTTGTACCATATCATGGTACCTTAGCCATATTCTTACACTTTCATATTAACACATATATCAAGTTTAAGCCATAAATCTATTAAGATTAGTGTGGGGTACACACCTGATATACTTAGCAATTCGCTTCAAATCCCGAAAATCCGATCTCACTGCTTTAGATCTTTAATGCCTATATTTGGCCAACACTAGGAATATTTAATAAAAAGCCATTCGGCCATAAATCCAAATCCTATTAGGATTGTTGTAACTCAAAACTTACCTTGGTGCCGATTGATGTCTAATCAAATGCCGGAAACTTTGTATCCTTCTTTCTTGAAATCGGCAATCACTAGATTACTTGAATAGATTAGTTTCGGCTTTTGAATGATTAATGAACACATATATTTACCAAACATGGCCTTGCCCGAATGCTATAGACACTTACCTTGTGGATTTTAAATCCCGAAACTTACCAAATAACTAGGGAACACGCGCCTATGGTGTACCTTTCTGAAAAGAACTTCTCCTTCCTTGTAGTCGACACTTAGTAAATCCCGAAAGATCTCTTCAAAGTTTTGACAACAAGATATTAATGGGGTTAGTCCTAGATTTCAGCAAATCTTAAAAGAAAAAAGGATGAAACCGAATGAGATCTTACCCTTACTTTAGAAATCGGCAATCCTTGCTTGAACCTTTAACAATATTCGGCTATGTAGGCTAGAAGGATCTTGATTTCAGCCTTTTGATTGGTATAAAGAAAGAAAAGAGAAAGAAGAATAAAGATGGAGGATTCGGCTAGAGCACAAGGTATTTCAGTTTGGCAAAAATAAAAGAGAAGAGAGGAGTTATTTGCTAGAGAGAATTCGGCAGAGAGAGAGTTGTAAGAAAGAATGAATGGTCCTCTTTTCCTTTAGTGGCCGAAATTACTAACTTAGAATCCCTTATTTGGCCATCACTCTTCTATTTTGATAGCTTTATCTCTTTAATTATCACCTAAAATAAAAGATAATTCAGCAACTATCCTTACTTAGCCGAAATTATTAAACTCAAAATCCCTTACTTGGCCATCATTTCTCCCTTATTTTCCTAATTAAAGAATAATTCATCATTTATCATCTTTTATCCTTGAATAAAATAAAACGGATAAAACTACTAAAATTTAGCCATGTGCCGTCCCCCTATTCCCTCTTATTGACGGCACTTAGCAAAATA
This sequence comes from Gossypium bickii, assembly GCA_025503065.1. NCBI lineage: Eukaryota > Viridiplantae > Streptophyta > Magnoliopsida > Malvales > Malvaceae > Gossypium > Gossypium bickii. The sequence goes on from CP106711.1 coordinate 92,491,537, forward strand.
AAGGCTTTAAAATTTTGCTCTCCACGCGACTCGAACACAAGTCCTTTCCCCTAGCATGTGGCTTCATTTCCAGAGCTCTAAGTGGTGCCTCCAAGCCATTTTTCCAAGCTCATTTGTGTGTCATGTTTTGCATACAATTCCTCTTAAGACCACCTTGCTTCATGTCCCCCTTTTAAACTTTAAACTTATCATTTCTAAAGCATTTCCTTAATTTCCAAGACATTTCCTTACATTTCCAAGACATTTCCTTACATTTCCAAGATAAGACATTCCCTTACATTTCCAAGACATTTCCTTACATTTCCAAGACAAGACATTCCCTTACATTTCCAAGACATTTCCTTACATTTCCAAGTCATTTCCTTACATTTCCAAGATTCTAAAAATGCACACATCACATCCATAACACATAAGACATACTAATGCATAGGCTATAATCCAGGATGTTACATATAACTTGCTTCAATTTTTTGGTTTTCACTCCTTTTACTCCCAAATGCTCTATTAAGCATAAAAAACATGGATATCAAGGATTAGGAGCATAAAATTCACAAGTAACATTGAATAAACACCCAAAAATGCATTAAGAATGAGGTTAAAAGCATGTTACTTTTAGCACTTATCAGGCATTAAGCCACATTTAGCAAAGCCATCCCAACCTTTCATCCTACTATCAAGGGTCGGGCATGGGAGGAGGGAATCAAGGCTCTCCCATGTAACACCCCTTACCCATATTCAACGCCGAAACAGGGTTACGGAGTATTATCAGACTTCTAAAATAATTAAACATTCAACTCTTCATAATTTTCACATTACAAGCAATCATCAATCAATTTCAATCACATGGTCCCTATTATGAGCCTACGAGGCCCTAAACATGCTTTGGGAGTGGTTTAGAACTGAACCAATAACTTAAGTAACTTTCACAAAACTTTGAAAATTTTTCACAAAACAGGGGACACACGCCCGTGTGGCCAAGTAGTGTGTCTCACACGGCCACCAGAAACGGCCGTGTCACAGGGCATATGGACATTCGAAATAGGAGCACATGGCCGTGTCCCAGCCCGTGTCCGACCCCGTGTAACTCTCTGACTAGGGTCACACAGGCAACACACACGCCCGTGTGCCAGGCCGTGTACTAGGTCGTGTCAAACTTGTAGGGTCACACGCCCGTGTGTGAGGCTGTGTAACATAACTGTGTGTCACACACTGCTGAGACACACACCCGTGTCTTTACTCGTATGGATAAAAATAGGCTATTTATCTAGCCATTTTTCCACTCAAATTTGCATGTACCTAAACAATCCAAATGGTACTAATTCAAGACACAAATATGCAGCCAAATACCATCAACAATTGTTTAAATAGTACCATTTATTTACCATCAATACAAATCAAAAATATACCACAATTTACATCTAATCTCATACCTAATTCACATATACAATTCAATTAACTAAACCCTTTCTAGCATTCATTATCATGTACCAATTCACAAGCACATAGCTTCCCAATTATCAACCCTTTAGCATTCAAAATACCTAATATCATTAAACATCATAAATCCAACCTGAATCTCACAAGATAGGTCAATTACCAACCCTAAAACAAAACCATTAGCACATTTATAAACACATCCAAATCAACCAAAATATGTCAACTTCCTTGGCTATATACAAACCAAACATAGATATTTATAAGCTAACTCAAATGGCTACATCATTTACCAAAATTGACTCAAAGTCCCTATACATACCATATGACCCAAAACATAGTTTCAAAAGTACCAAAGTGTCAGCAGATAGTGTGATGAAGTATCCGAAAATCCCCGAATCCGAGCTAGCTTTGAAATCACTGTAAAACATGGAAAAGCAACAAAGGAAGCTATATAGCTTAGTAAGCTCGTATGTTAACAATGAGAAAATATTACTATTCATTAATTATTCAAATAATAGAAAGCAATATACAACAATTCTATTAAATCACAAAGCTATCAATGATCATTCACATAATTTACCAAAGAACTCATCAATTCCATAGTTTCAATACTCAATTCATTTCCATACGTACCTGTACCAACTTGTACCAATCTCATACTCAACCACATCTTTCATTTACCCGTTGAAACATTCAGAATAGGAGTCGGACACTCAAGGGTCTCACACGATAAGTATCTATACCATGGCCCTAAGCCAAATCAAGGTAACTTATATCCAAAGTTCTGATATCATGGCTCGAAGCCAAATCAACTGATATGCATGGCCCGAAGCCAAACTGGCTTATCTGGTACCCGAAGTGCTAAATCATGGCCCGAAGCCAACTAAAAGTATCCCTAATGACATGTCACTAGTATCCTAAACTATTTCTAAGGTTTAATCGGGATTTCAATACCAAATCGTAGTTGAATCAATTTCAATCTATTGTCGAATCATTATTGAACATATCTATAGTCTCGTTTCCACAGTTCATACAATATCAAAGCATTTAAACAAAATCATAAATAAAGCTCATTGCATACAAACTTACCTCGGTCGCTAAAACGGCGAATCGAATCAACTATTCTATAACTTTGTTCTTTCCCCGATCTAAGTCTGTATTTCTCCTCTCTTGATCTAAATATATTCAAAATTGACTCATTTAATCATTTATTTATTCAATTTAATCCAAGATATGTATTTGAACTATTTTACACATTAGCCCTTAAACTTTCACATTTTTACAATTTAGTCCTTATTTCACAAAATCACAAATTAATGAAATTCCAATTAAACCCATGCTAGCTGAATTACTATAGTGCCCCTAGTAGACCATATTTTTTTCATTTATTTCACATTTTAACCACTAACTATACACATTTATTAATTTAATCCTTATTTTGCATTTTCACTAAAAATCACTTAACAAAACTTGTATAATTCATAATAAATATTCATAATCTATCATCAAACATCAAAAATTGCATTCATATTTATCAATGGAAACTTTCAAAATCTTTAACAGTTTGTAAAATAGTCCCTAGGCTAGCTTGTGCTAGTTGCAACGATCATAAAAACATAGAAATCAATAAAAATGGAGTCACAACCACTTACCAATTTACTCATGCAATTACCGAAACCTAAATAGCATCCATAGTTGTTTTTCTTTTCTTAATTTTGGCTAGAATGAGAAAGATGAGAAAAAAATTATGACTTTTGTTTTATTTAATTTACTTTAATAACTAAATTACATTATTAACCTTTAGCATAAATCATTTAAATCATGCATTTAATGTCCAATATTGTCCACTTACCATAAAAATGTTCTAATTACAACATAAGAACCTCCACTATTAAATTTCATAGGCATTTGATAACTTTAACAAATAGAATTCAACTTTTACGCTTTACGCGATTTAGTCCTTTTTCTCAAATTCACCAACGAAACGATAAAATTTCTTAACGAAAATTTCACACAAACATAATATCATGCTGTAAACATTAAAATAATAATAAAATAATTATTTCAACTTCAGATTTGTGGTCCCGAAACCACTGTTCTGATTTGACTAAAAACGGGCTGTTACAACTCTTCCCCCTCAGGGATTTTCGTCCTCGAAAATCTTACGAGTGAAAAGGTTAAGGTACTATTTTCTCATAGCTTCCTCAGTTACCCACGTAGCCTCTTCGACACCGTGACGTTGCCACAATACTTTCACTAAGGCTGTGTGTTTATTTCTCAACTCTTTAATCTCTCGAGCCAAAATTTTGATCAGTTCTTCGTTGTATGTCATATCAGATTGAATTTCAATCTCTGACAGAGAAATCACATGTAATGGATTAGATCTATATCGATGCAACATCGATACATGAAACATGTTATGGATTTTCTCTAGCTCAATCGGTAACGCTAACCGGTATGCCACTGGCCCTATTCGTTCAATAATCTCATACGACCCAATGAATTGGGGACTCAATTTGCCTGTGGGACCGAAACGAAGTATTTTCTTCCATAGAGATACTTTCAAGAACACTTTGTCACTGATCTAAAATTCAATGTCTTTTCGTTTTAAATCTGCGTATGATTTCTGACGATCTTAAGCTACTTTCAAACAGTCGCGAATTATTTTCACTTTCTCTTCGATTTCTCTAATTAAATCAACCCCGTGAATCTGTTTCTCGCTAAACTCAGTCTAGTACAACGGTGTTCGGCATTTAAGACCACACAAGCAATGGTGCCATTTTTATACTAGATTGAAAACTGTTAATATATGCAAATTCAACCAACAGCAAATATTTCTCCCAGTTGCCTTCGAACTCTAAAACACAACATCGGAGCATATCTTCGAGAATCTGAATTACTCGGGATCGACCGCCGCTGCTTATGATGAAATGTCAGATCGAAAATCAACTTGCACCTGCAGATTCTTGCAATTTCTTTGAAAAACACAACGTAAACCTCAAATCTCTCTCTAAAATAATCGAAATTGGCACTCTGTGCAATATAACGATCCTAGCAATGTACAATTCAGCTAATCTATCGAGTGAATAATCAATATGTACCGGAATAAAATGTGCTGATTTTGTCATTCGATCAATGACAACCCAAATTGCATCTTTCTTCTTTGAAGACAGGGGTAATCCTGATACGAAATCCATAGTCACTCTATCCCATTTCCACTTTAGTATCATCACAGGCTGAAGTAACCCTGAAGGCACTTGATGCTTGACTTTCACTTGCTGACAAATCAAACACTTTGATACAAACTTAGAAATATATTGTTTCATACTCAACCACCAATACAATTGTTTCGAACCATTGTACATCTTGGTACTCCTCGGGTGAACAGATAAACTACTACTATGTGCCTCGTTCAAATTTATCTGAATCAACTCTAGATTTTTCGGTACATAAATTCTATCTCGGAACATCAAAAAATCATCGAAACCAATTTGATACTCTGAATCACTATTCGACTCGCATTGCCCTCTTTTAGCTTGCAATTCACTATTACCTTTCTGAGCTTCAAAAATCTGTTGAAGAAATACTGGTTTAGCTATTAACTCAGCTAAAATCGAACCATCATCAGATAATGTCAACTGTGTGTTCATAGCTCTCAAGGCAAACAATAATTTTCTACTCAAAGCATTTGCGACTACATTCGCTTTTCCCGAGTGATAATCAATCACTATCTTGTAATCTTTCAATAACTCGAGTCATCTCTCTTGTCGTAAATTCAAATCCTTTTTGAGTCGTTATATACTTTAAGCTTTTATGATCAGTAAAGATGTGGCATTTTTCACCATACAAATGATGACGATAAATTTTCAATGCAAAAACTATAGCAGCCAACTCTAAATCATGCGTTGGATAGTTATTTTCATGCAGTTTCAACTATCTGGAAGCATAAGCTATAAATTTTCCCTCTTGCATCAACATGCAACCCAAAACGTTAAATGACGCATCGCTGTAAATCACAAATTCTTTACCCGATTCTAGTTGAACCAGCACTAGTGCCTCAGTCAACAATGCTTTCGATTAATTGAAACTCTGTTAACATTTTTGAACCATTCAAAATTTACATCTTTCTATAGCAATTTGGTCATTGGTGTAGCAATCATCGAAAACCCTTTAACGAAACGTCAATAGTAAATAGCCAATCCCAGAAAGCTTCTGAACTCAGATACATCTCTAGGTGGTTTCCAGTCAATAACTACAGAAATCTTGCTCGGATCAACTCGAATGCCATCTGCTAAAATAATATGTCCCAAAAATCTAACTTCCTAGAGCCAAAACTCACTTACTGAATTTAGCATACAATTGCTTATCTCTTAAGGTTTGCAACACAATCCTCAAATGCTCAGCATGCTCAGACTCATCTCGAGAATAGATCAGAATATCATTAATTAACACAACAACAAATCTGTCTAAATATGGTCTAAAGATCCAATTCATCAAATCTCTAAAAATGGTAAAAGAATTAGTTAGTCCAAAAGGCATAACAAGGAATTCATAGTGTCCGTACCTCGTTATGAATGCAGTTTTCGGCACATTTGAGTCTTTAACTCACAACTGGTAATAGCCAGATCTCAAATCAATCTTTGAAAATACTTTTGTACCTTTCAACTGATCAAACAAATCGTCTATTCTCGGTAACGAATACTCATTTTTTATCGTAACTTTATTGAGCTAACGATAATCAATACACATTCTCATTGATCCGTCTTTCTTCTTTACAAATAATACTGGCGCACCCCAGGGCAAAAAACTCGATCATTCAAAGCCTCTATCTGTTAACTTTTGCAACTGAGCTTTCAAGTCTTTCAACTCTGTCGGAGCCATTCTATACGGAGCTATTGATATCGGTGAAGTTCCTGGTACTAGCTCAATAGCAAATTCAACTTCTCTGATCGGCGGTAATCTTCGCGTTCTTCTGGAAATACATCCGGAAACTCACATACTACTGGCACTGATTCAATCTTTGATTTAAAAACTTTTGTATCCAGTATATAAGCAAGATAAGATTCTCAACATTTTCTCACACATTTTTGAGCTGACATAGATGAAATCACAATAGGTAATCTACTCGACTCATCCGATTCAATTTGAAGTATTTCATTATTCTAACACTTCAATTCAATGATCTTTCGTCTATAGTTCACAACAGCATCATGCAGAGTCAACCAATCCATACCCAGAATCACACCAAACTCATCAAATGGTAAAAGCATCAAGTCAGCCAGAAAACAGTAACCTCAAGTCATTAAAGGACAGTTCTTGCATACTTTGTCAACCAAAACATACTTGCCTAAGGGGTTCGATACTTTAATCATAAACTCAGTAATTTCAACAGGCAATTTCTTACTAGACACTAAATTATCACAAATGTACGAATGTGTCGATCCAGGATCAATTAAAGCAATCACATTAGTGCCATAAAGAGAAAATGTACCGGTGATAACATCTGGTGATGACGTTTCTTCGCGAACGCTAATAGCGTAGGCTTTGGCAGGTGCTCTAGCCTCAGATCTTCCAGTGGAGTCCTTTGTCACCCCTCGACTTCCACTCACATTTCCAACAATTTTTTGTGGTCTTGCTCTAGTTGACATGTTACTCGGTCTCACATTCTGAGGTCTATCTTTCTCAACCATCTCAGGACAATTTTTAATAAAATGATCCGGCAAGCTACATTTGAAACAAGCTTTATTACTCTTATTCTAGCACTCTCCAGAATGTTGTCTCCCACACTGTTGACACTCAAGTTTGTTGTTTCTCACACTTCCAACCTTAAGACAGAAGTAGCTTGAGCTTTATGACTCACATATTGACTTCCACGATCTCTATTTTGGTATCCCATAGAAGCATGTGATCTACTATACAAATCTCAGGATTTTTTTAATGAAGAATGATACGGCTTATTCATTGATCTTTTTCTCGAATCCCTAGCCTCTGAATCAACTTTCCTCTTTTCTTGGCCAAGTTCTTCAGCCTTGCAAGCTTGATCAACAAGAACAACAAATTCTTTCAAGTTTAGAATTCTGACCAGAAGTTTGATGTATTCAGTCAACCCATTTACAAACCGTTTGCACATCATTTCTTCAGTAGCAACACATTCTCGAGCATACTTGCTCAATCACACAAATTCTCTTTCATTTTCTATAACGGCCATACGACCTTGTTTAAGCTCTAAAAACTATTTCTGCTTTTGATCCAGAAACCATTGGTTTATGTATTTCTTTTGAAATTCGGTCTAAAAGAACTCCCAAGTGACTTTTTTTCTCGGCACACTAATACTAATGTATTCCACCACTGGTATTTTCACTAAAAATCACTTAACAAAACTTGTATAATTCATAATAAATATTCATAATCTATCATCAAAAATCAAAACTCATACATATTCATCAATGGAAACTTTCAAAATCTTTAACAGTTTTGGAAAATAGTCCTGGGCTAGCTAGTACTAGTTGCAACGATCACAAAAACATAGAAATCATTAAAAACGGAGGCACAACCACTTACCAATTTACTCATGCAATTGCCGAAACCTAAATAGCCTCCATGGTTATTTTTCTTTTCTTAATTTCGGCTAGAATAAGAAAGATGAGCAAACATTATGACTTTTGTTTTATTTAATTTACTTTAATAACTAAATTACATTATGAACGTTTAGTATAAATCATTTAAATCATCTATTTAATGTCCAATATTGTCCACTTACCATCAAAATGGTCTAATTACAAAATAAGGACCTATACTATTAAATTTCATAGGCATTTGATACCTTTAAAAAATAGAATTCAACTTTTAGGCTTTACGCGATTTAGTTCTTTTTCTCAAATTAACCAACCAAACAATAAAATTTCTTAACGAAATTTTCACACAAACATAATATCATGCTATAGAAATTAAAATAATAATAAAATAATTATTTTAACTTCAGATTTGTGGTCCTAAAACTACTGTTTTGATTTGACTGAAAATGGGCTGCTACATCCCATGCTATTTTTAGTCTCCTCAAACTAGTATAAATAGCCACCCTCCATGCCTTCCATTTGATCACTCAGTCACTCACTATTCATCTTTTCCTCCCATTAGTCCTCTCCTACTTGCTCTTTCTTTTTCCTTTCTCCAATTTCTGATTTTCTCCTTTTAAAAAGGAGCCTTGCAAGCCTTCTAGAGCAACAACATTCAGTATTCTTAAAGGTCCTTCGTTGGCAGAACATGTAACATCCCGAAATTGGGCCTAGGAGAATTGAGCCCAATGGGCCTTGAGCGTAGTAGCGTTTAAATTTTTTTTGAGAACAAGAGATCGGCTTAAATGCAAGTTGGACCTATTAGATAAGTGATTTTGAAAGGTTAGAGGGCTTCTATGAAGTCCCGGGATCAAATATTGGCTTTAGGGAAATTTTGGTTTTAGGTGAAAAAAACCCTGGAAGTTGGCAGATAGGCCTTAAGAATAAAATATGGAGGAAAATGACACAAGTGGAGTATGTGGTGTAGTGGCAAAGTGACGCCACTTAGGGGACAAGGGAGTGACGCCACAAGGAAGGAAGGAGGTCCAATGTTCAAGTTTTGGCTTTTGCATTTTGGCTTCTTTTTACTTGGATCTTAGAATTTGGGCCATAGTTTATATTTAGTTGCGCATGGTTTAAGACGCAAGAGGAGCTTGTGGCCAAGTGGTTAGCGGCATGGATTAAGTTGCAAGGGAGCCCGGGTTCGAATCTCATGAGAAGCAAGGAGTATTTATTTTTTTGATGCGGAGGGTAAGAGTTTCATTGAATTTAAACTCTCATTGACGAAGGGATCCCACATCGGAAAGACACAAAGAATGAAGGTGAAGAGCTAGCTATATAAGGAGCATCCTAGGAGGAGAGTAAACACATCTTGGAGGCGTTTGGGCACAAGAGTGGTGGAGCGCTGCGGATTAGCCCCAGAGTCCTATCAGTGTGTACTTCTCTACTCTAGTCAGAAGCGGCAAAAATACCGGCCACACGGCATTAGTAGTTACACGAGCGTGCGAGCGCACGTGTGGGGCTTCACGCGATAGTTGAGGCCATCGTGAGTATTTTTTTGTGGGTTGGGTTGCTGGGCCACGATGGGCGGGAAGTGGGCCCAATAGGCCATGGGCCCATATGAGTAAATTGTATGATTGGTTAGTATTTGTTGAACTAGACTAGGTGGAACTTATATACGTGGCTAGATTCGTGCTAGGTGGGCCACACGAGCGTGTGGGCCCGGATGGGCCGAAATCGGGTTTTAGGCCCAATCGTCCGATACGACCGAAATGGTAGCTGAGTCGCTAGTGGCCACATTAGGCTTTCAGAAAGGCCATTGCAGGTGTGAATTTACGAAAATACCCTTGGTGGGTAAATTATGAAAATGCCCTTGGTAGGTAAAATTACGGTTATACCCTTAGAGGTTGATTAGCATGATTATGTTGTTTAGTTTTGGCCGATTGTAGGGGAAGGCTTGATCTCGCACATCTCGGGTTGTGACGAGTGCTCGAAAAGCGTTAAGGAAGGGGGATCTAGTGCGTTAGATCTTGATCTACGGGATTTGATAGTCGCGTTAGTAACCAGGTGTGTAACCTTACACACTTCATTAGTATTACATGTTATTGTGTTAACTGTTATTAGCTGATTAGCCATTGAAACCCCTGTGTGTGCCTTGTGGGCATGAGCGTGGACTCTGGGTAAGTCCTCTGATTGTGGATCTTGATATATGCTATAATGTTATTATTGAATGCTATGCCATATGTTATTTTGCATCATCATATGTTATTATGCCACGATTAATTTTGGACATGATGGTGGGATTGTTGAGAGGAGGGGATGATTTATTTGGATGTCACCGTGGTTTTGACCACAAGATGGGTTGGCCCCATCATTTGATTTTGTGACTACGGTCACCAGTGGTTTTGACCATATTACTATTATGATTTGTGACTAAGTCCCAGTGGTTTTGACCACCAGTGGTTTTGACCACACTATTGATATTTGTGACTACGGTCACCAGTGGTTTTGACCACAAATGAATATTGTGACTCGTCCGGTGGTGGTTTGGTACCACGATGGGTTGGCCCCACATGATATATTACGGGATTGTCATCGTGGTTTTGACCACAAGATGGGTTGGCCCCATCACTTGATTTGTAACTCACGGCCACCAAAGTGGTTTTGACCACACCGATATGATATTGTGACTTCAGTCACCAGTGGTTTTGACCACCAGTGGTTTTGACCACACGGGGTAGAGAAAGGAGTTCGGATGGTTACGTTATGGGGTTTGCATGATTTGCATGTTTTATTAATGATCTGTGTAAGTGCTTGAATTATCGGGTTGGGGATTTATACACTGAGTCTTGGTGACTCACCCCTTCCCTTATATTTTGCAGATGAGGCAAAGATCGCGGATATGGAGCCCGAGAGGAGTCGAGGTGGCCATGCATGTTGGTTTCGGGTTTTGACTATAAAATACCTTCTCAGTTTTATTTATTTTCTTTAAATTTGGTACGATTTTGTAATAAGGCCGCTGGTTATTATTTTGGGTTTTGGTTATTTGATTTACTTCTGATTTTGTTATGCATGTGATTAGAACTCGATTGCTTAATTAACCGGTAAATACAGCGTTTTCAAAACTATACCTCTTCGGGTTTTCCCAATGTTACAAGATAATAAAGGTAACTTGGATGTTTTTATAAACTCTCATGTTCAAATCACTTTAAAGGCAAATGGTTCTAAACTTGATTTTTCTTATCGCGTTTAGTTTTAACAAGTGTCCAATGTTTTCTAAAATTGGCAATCACAAATGGGTTTTTAATCACGAGTTTTCCAAGTATTACGACAACTCCTAAAACAAACTCAGCATCAATTATTACTAAGTTTTCGAAACCCTAAAACAAAACAAGAGTCTTCTTTAAACATTTCCGACAAACTTATGATTTTAAGATGTTTTCACTCCGTAACATGCCAGATTCGGTCGTAACGTTTAGGCCGGGTTTGGAGTGTTACAATTATGGTATCAGAGCCAGGTTCAACAGCTCGATTGTAGGACCGAGGCCCAAAAATGTTTTCAAATGGGTTATAAAAGTTTTTACGGAAAGGTGTAGTTGGAAAAGCATGGCACCGAGTCTCCGGCACCAATCCACCCAGGTAAGTACCCTTAACTGATGTTTGCATATGATCCTGATGATGTATGATATGAATGAATAGTGATAGTAGACTACCCTAGAGACTGAAACCTATAGGACTTTGTGAACTCACGAAAACAAAACTCTGTAATAAGAACTATTCATAAGATTGTGCCTTAATACACGGTGGAATAAAGACTGACGCATAAAACTTTTAAATCAGATAAGTCGAGACATTAGACATAGAGTTGGGAGCGTATGAAATATTCGTCTGTTTTAATTGCTAGGTGTTTTTGAGTATGGGTAGGAGTTTTAAATTCTAGTTAAAAGTATATTAGTTTTATTAAGATCAGAGTGCGCAGCAAGAGCATAATATGGTAGGTTAGGATGTACGACTGTTTGTTAGTTGGAAATTTCGAGACGAAATTTCTTTAAGGAGGGTAAATTTGTAACATCCCGAAATTGGGCTTAGGAGAATTGAGCCCAATGGGCCTTGAGCATAGTAGCGTTTAAATTTTTTTGAGAACAAGAGATCGGCTTAAATGCAAGTTGGACCTATTAGATAAGTGATTTTGGAAGGTAAGAGGGCTTCTATGAAGTCCCGGGATCAAATATTGGCTTTGGGGAAATTTTGGTTTTAGGTGAAAAAAACCCTGGAAGTTGGCAGATAGGCCTTAAGAATAAAATATAGAGGAAAATGACACAAGTGAAGTGTGTGGTGTAGTGGCAAAGTGACGCCACTTAGGGACAAGGGAGTGACGCCACAAGGAAGGAAGGAGGTCCAATGTTCAAGTCTTGGCTTTTGCATTTTGGTTTCTTTTTACTTGGATCTTAGAATTTGGGCCATAGTTTATATTTAGTTGCGCATGGTTTAAGACGCAAGAGGAGCTTGTGGCCAAGTGGTTAGCGACGTGGATTATGTTGCAAGGAGCACCTGGTGCGAATCTCATGAGAAGCAAGGAGTATTTATTTTTATGATGCGGAAGGTAAGAGTTTCAGTTGAATTTAAACTCTCATCTTGTGAAGGGATCCCACATCGGAAAGACACAAAGAATGAAGGTGAAGAGCTAGCTATATAAGGAGCATCCTAGGAGGAGAGTAAACACATCTTGGAGGGCGTTTGGGCACAAGAGTGGTCGGAGCGCGGATTAGCCCCAGATCCTATCAGGTGTGTGCTTCTACTCTAGGCAGAAAGCGGCAAAAATACCGGTCACACGGCATTAGTAGTTACACGAGCGCGCGAGTGCACGTGTGGGGCTTCGGACGCGATAGTTGAGGCCATCGATGTAGTATTTTTGTGGGTTGGGTGCTTGGGGCCACGATGGGCGAAGTGGGCCCAATGGGCCCATGGGCCCATATGAGTAAATTGTATGATTGGTTAGTATTTGTTGAACTAGACTAGGTGGAACTTATATACGTGGCTAGATTCGTGCTTAGGTGGCCACACGAGCGTGTGGGCTCGGATGGGCGAAATCGGGTTTTAAGCGCAATCGCCCAAAGACGACCGGAAATGGTGTAATTGAGTCGCTAGTGGCCATATTAGGCCTCTGAAAGGCCATTGCGGTGTGAATTTACGAAAATACCCTTGGTGGGTAAATTACGAAAATGCCCTTGGTAGGTAAAATTACGGTTATACCCTTAGGGGTTGATTAGCATGATTATGTTGTTTAGTTTTGGCCGATTGTAGGGGAAGGCTTGATCTCGCATATCTCGAGTTACAACTAGTGCTCGAAAAGCGTTAAGGAAGGGTGATCTAGTGCGTTAGATCTTGATCTACGGGATTTGATAGTCGCGTTAGTAACCAGGTGTGTAACCTTACACACTTCATTAGTATTACATGTTATTGTGTTAACTGTTATTAGCCGATTAGCCATTGAAACCCCTGTGTGTGCCTTGTGGGCATGAGCGTGGACTCTGGGTAAGTCCTCTGATTGTGGATCTTGATATATGCTATAATGTCGTTAATGAATGCTATGCCATATGTTATTTTGCATCATCATATGTTATTATGCCACGATTAATTTTGGACATGATGGTGGTATTGTTGAGAGGAGGGGGATGATTTATTTGGTATCACGGTGGTTTTGACCACAAGATGGGTTGGCCCCATCATTTGATTTGTGACTACGATCACCAGTGGTTTTGACCACATTACTATTATGATTTGTGACTAAGTCCCAGTGGTTTTGACCACCAGTGGTTTTGACCACACTATTGATATTTGTGACTACGATCACCAGTGGTTTTGACCACAAATGAATATTGTGACTCGTCCCAGTGGTTTGGTACCACAGTGGGTTGGCCCCACATGATATATTACGGGATTGTCATCAGTGGTTTTGACCACAAGATGGGTTGGCCCCATCACTTGATTTGTAACTACGGTCACCAGTGGTTTTGACCACACCGATATGATATTGTGACTTCAGTCACCAGTGGTTTTGACCACCAGTGGTTTTGACCACACGGGGTAGAGAAAGGAGTTCGGATGGTTACGTTATGGGGTTTGCATGATTTGCATGTTTTATTAATGATCTGTGTAAGTGCTTGAATTATCGGGTTGGGGATTTATACACTGAGTCTTGGTGACTCACCCCTTCCCTTATATTTTGCAGATGAGGCAAAGATCGCGAATATGGAGCCCGGGAGGAGTCGAGGTGGCCATGCATGTTGGTTTCGAGTTTTGACTATAAAATACCTTCTCAGTTTTATTTATTTTCTTTAAATTTGGTACGATTTTGTAATAAGGCCGCTGGTTATTATTTTGGGTTTTGGTTATTTGATTTACTTCTGATTTTGTTATGCATGTGATTAGAACTCGATTGCTTAATTAAGCGGTAAATACAGCGTTTTCAAAACTATACCTCTTCGGGTTTTCCCAATGTTACAAGATAATAAAGGTAACTTGGATGTTTTTATAAACTCTCATGTTCAAATCACTTTAAAGGCAAATGGTTCTAAACTTGATTTTTCTTATCGCGTCAGATTTTAACAAGTGTCCAATGTTTTCTAAAATTGGCAATCACAAATGGGTTTTTACTCACGAGTTTTCCAAGTATTACGACAACTCCTAAAACAAACTCAAAGATCAATTATTACTAAGTTTTGAAACCCTAAAACAAAACAAGAGTCTTCTTTAAACATTTCCGACAAACTTATGATTTTAAGATGTTTTCACTCCGTAACATGCCAGATTCGGTCGTAACGTTTAGGCCGGGTTTGGAGTGTTACAATTATGGTATCAGAGCCAGGTTCAACAGCTCGGTTATAGGACCGAGGCCCAAAAATGTTTTCAAATGGGTTATAAAAGTTTTTACGGAAAGGTGTAGTTGGAAAAGCATGGCACCGAGTCTCTAAGCACCAATCCACCCTGTAAGTACCTCTTAAGCGATGTTTGCATATGATCCTGATGATGTATGATATGAATGAATAGTGATAGTAGACTACCCTAGAGACTGAAACCTATAGGACTTTGTGAACTCACGAAAACAAAACTCTGTAATAAGAACTATTCATAAGATTGTGCCTTAATACACGGTGGAATAAAGACTGACGCATAAAACTTTTAAATCAGATAAGTCGAGACATTAGACATAGAGTTGGGAGCGTATGAAATATTCGTCTGTTTTAATTGCTAGGTGTTTTTGAGTATGGGTAGGAGTTTTAAATTCTAGTTAAAAGTATATTAGTTTTATTAAGATCAGAGTGCGCAGCAAGAGCGTAATATGGTAGGTTAGGATGTACGACTATTTGTTAGTTGGAAATTTCGAGACGAAATTTCTTTAAGGAGGGTAAATTTGTAACATCCCGAAATTGGGCCTAGGAGAATTGAGCCCAATGGGCCTTGAGCGTAGTAGCGTTTAAATTTTTTTGAGAACAAGAGATCGGCTTAAATGCAAGTTGGACCTATTAGATAAGTGATTTTGGAAGGTTAGAGGGCTTCTATGAAGTCCCGGGATCAAATATTGGCTTTGGGGAAATTTTGGTTTTAGGTGAAAAAAACCCTGGAAGTTGGCAGATAGGCCTTATGAATAAAATATGGAGGAAAATGACACAAGTGAAGTGTGTGGTGTACTGGCAAAGTGACGCCACTTAGGGGACAAGGGAGTGACGCCACAAGGAAGGAAGGAGGTCCAATGTTCAAGTCTTGGCTTTTGCATTTTGGTTTCTTTTTACTTGGATCTTAGAATTTGGGCCATAGTTTATATTTAGTTGCGCATGGTTTAAGACGCAAGAGGAGCTTGTGGCCAAGTGGTTAGCGGCGTCGATTATGTTGCAAGGGAGCCTGGGTTCGAATCTCATGAGAAGCAAGGGAGTATTTATTTTGCGGTGCGGAGGGTAAGAGTTTCAGTTGAATTTAAACTCTACTGACGAAGGGATCCCACATCGAAAAGACACAAAGAATGAAGGTGAAGAGCTAGCTATATAAGGAGCATCCTAGGAGGAGAGTAAACACATCTTGGAGGGCGTTTGGGCACAAGAGTGGTCGGAGCGCGGATTAGCCCCAGAGTCCTATCAGGTGTGTACTTCTCTACTCTAGCTGTAGAGCGGCAAAAATACCGGTCACACGACATTAGTAGCCACACGAGCGTACGAGCGCACGTGTGGGGCTTCGACGCGATAGTTGAGGCCATTAGTAGTATTTTTGTGGGTTGGGCTGCTTGGGCCACGATGGGCCGAAGTGGGCCCAATGGGCCCATGGGCCCATATGAGTAAATTGTATGATTGGTTAGTATTTGTTGAACTAGACTAGGTGGAACTTATATACGTGGCTAGATTCGTGCTAGGTGGGCCACACGAACGTGTGGGCTCGGATGGGCCGAAATCGGGTTTTAGGCGCAATCGTCCGGTACGACCGGAAATGGTAGCTGGGTCGCTAGTGGCCATATTAGGCCTTCGGAAAGGCCATTGCAGGTGTGAATTTACGAAAATACCCTTGGTGGGTAAATTACGAATATGCCCTTGGTAGGTAAAATTACGGTTAAACCCTTAGGGGTTGATTAGCATGATTATGTTGTTTAGTTTTGGCCGATTGTAGGGGAAGGCTTGATCTCGCATATCTCGGGTTACGACTAGTGCTCGAAAAGCGTTAAGGAAGGGTGATCTAGTGCGTTAGATCTTGATCTACGGGATTTGATAGTCGCGTTAGTAACCAGGTGTGTAACCTTACACACTTCATTAGTATTACATGTTATTGTGTTAAGCTGTTATTAGCCGATTAGCCATTGAAACCCCTGTGTGTGTGCCTTGTGGGCATGAGCGTGGACTCAGGTAAGTCCTCTGATTGTGGATCTTGATATATGCTATAATGTCGTTAATGAATGCTATGCCATATGTTATTTTGCATCATCATATGTTATTATGCCACGATTAATTTTGGACATGATGGTGGGATTGTTGAGAGGAGGGGATGATTTATTTGGGTGTCACGGTGGTTTTGACCACAAGATGGGTTGGCCCCATCATTTGATTTGTGACTACGGTCACGAGTGGTTTTGACCACATTACTATTATGATTTGTGACTAAGTCCCAGTGGTTTTGACCACCAGTGGTTTTGACCACACTATTGATATTTGTGACTACGGTCGCCAGTGGTTTTGACCACAAATGAATATTATGACTCGTCCCAGTGGTTTGGTACCACAGTGGGTTGACCCCACATGATATATTACGGGATTGTCATCAGTGGTTTTGACCACAAAATGGGTTGGCCCCATCACTTGATTTGTGACTACGGTCACCAGTGGTTTTGACTACACCGATATGATATTGTGACTTCGGTCACCAGTGGTCAAAACCACACGGGGTAGAGGAAGGAATTCGGATGGTTAGGTTATGGGGTTTGCATGATTTGCATGTTTTATTAATGATCTGTGTAAGTGCTTGAATTATCGGGTTGGGGATTTATACACTGAGTCTTGGTGACTCACCCCTTCCCTTATATTTTGCAAGATGAGGCAAAGATCGAGGATATGGAGCCGGGGAGAGTCGAGGTGGCCATGCATGTTGGTTTCGGGTTTTGACTATAAAATACCTTTTCAGTTTTATTTATTTTCTTTAAATTTGGTACGATTTTGTAATAAGGCCGCTGGTTATTATTTTGGGTTTTGGTTATTTGATTTACTTCGATTTTGTTATGCATGTGATTAGAACTCGATTGCTTAATTAACTAGGAGTAAATCTGAGCGTTTTCAAAACTATACCTCTTCGGGTTTTCCCAATGTTACAAGATAATAAAGGTAACTTGGTTGTTTTTATAAACTCTCATTTTCAAATCACTTTAAAGGCAAATGGTTCTAAACTTGATTTTTCTTATCGCGTTCAGTTTTAACAAGTGTCCAATGTTTTCTAAAATCGGCAATCACAAATGGGTTTTTACTCACGAGTTTTCCAAGTATTACGACAACTCCTAAAATAAACTCAGCATCAATTATTACTAAGTTTTCTAAACCCTAAAACAAAACAAGAGTCTTCTTTAAACATTTCCGACAAACTTATGATTTTAAGATGTTTTCACTCCGTAACATGCCAGATTCAGTCGTAACGTTTAGGCCGGGTTTGGAGTGTTACAGAACAAAGCAGAGAGAAAGGGGTGCACACTGGTCTGACTTCGGAGAAACACTGAATTTATCTTCAAGTTTCTTTCTCTTATTTCTTTTTAATTTGTTTTAATATCATGAACATGAATGCTAATTATTTTAATGCTTCTAATTTAACTAAAATGAATTAAATTGTGTTTGTGTTAGATTTATTGCATTCTATCCACTTAAATTATTGAAATTGTGTTTGTGATGTTATAAACCTTGGTAATTTGTTCATTTAGATAAAACCATGCTTATGTTATTCTTGCATTATCATTGTAAGATTACAATTGAATTAATTATTTAATCAAGTTGAATTATAATTAATTGATGCACTATCTAAATGGTTTATGTTTAATCTTCTTAAGTATAAAATTAGATTAAATGAGTAATAATATTAAACAATATTATTCCTTGCATAACCTAAATATTGTGGTGATTAAACTTGTTTCAATATAGAAATATATTGTTACTTCACTTTGTCTTCTGTCTGCTTATGAAAATTAATTAATTAATTTAACATAGACATATGCTAGAAAGATTAATTGATTTCAGTGAGTATGTTTGCATTGGTTAACAAAGGGGCAAGTTGCCATGGAATTATCCATAACACCATAAACATTGTTTTAATAATTCTAAGTTAAAAAATAAAATTAATCTAACATACATATGTCATATTGATTAAACTTGTTAAAGATTTTCTTTCACCTCGTATTTTTAATTTAATTTAATTTGTTACTTAGTTAATTTTTAGTCTAGGTAATAGCTCACTTTCATCAAAATATTTTTCCACTACCAAATTGCGTAAGTATATATTTCATAAATACTTGCTTGTATAGTTCCTATGGAGACGATAACTCGATATATTGATTATGTTATTACTTGTTACGATTGTGTACAATTGCACATTTCCGTCGTTCCAACCTCAATTGGAAATTTCTCCTTAGCTGAATTGTTTAAGCATTTTACTGCATCTAATGCTTCATCTCAATTTGAGAGCGACAAGTTCATTTGGAAAGCCTTGGTGCCACAAAAAGTTTGAGTTTTCCTCTGGTTGCTTGCTCTTGGTAGTCTACTAACTAATAAAGAACAGACAAGGTGAGGTACGACTATGTTTCCCCTTTGTGAACGGTGTGGGAGGGCTGTAGAATCTGTGATCCATGCTGTTAGAGATTGTGGTTTTGCTCAAATCGTTTGGAAATTTTTGGTTCCAAGGAACATTTTGTGTTTTTCTTTAACTAGCCGCTTTAATGATGGATTTTCTAGAATATTAGGAATGAAGGTAGCATAAAGTGCTTCGATGGCGAATGGGCTACTTTATATGCTATTGTTAGTTGGTTTCTTTGGAAGAAGCATAGTGATTTCATATTCAAACAGTCTAGCAATAATAGTTATGACCTTATTGCTTCGGATGCAACATAGGCAAAGTCTTTGAATGTCAACTGTCTAACCAAGCAATGTGCATGTACGTCCATGACAAGGGAAAGGTGGTAGTTTCTAGCTAATGGATGGGTTGAAGTTAATGTGGATGGTTTGGTGTCGATGAATGGAACAAGGGTAGCAATCAGTGGAGCGATAAGAGGGCCAAATGAAGGCTGGTTGGTGCATTTTGAAATGGAGATAGGTATGATTGACATATTTCAGGTTGAGGGAATGACAATGATCGAATGATTGAAATTAGCTTGGACGCAAGGCTTTACACAAGTAGAGTTAGAAAGTGATAATGCTTTGTTAATTAATACTCTGCGGAATGGATTAATAGTGGTTAGCAAGATTGATCGCCCTTGTTTATCCTATGTCATAGGTGAGAAGTTTGTTGGAAGAGGACATTCAACACACAATGCACGCGGTGAGGTGAATAATGGAGCCTAATCTTTTTAGAATTTTAGTTTAGTACTAAATTTTATTTCTATAAAAAATTCTT
Source organism: Gossypium bickii (assembly GCA_025503065.1). Taxonomy (NCBI): domain Eukaryota; kingdom Viridiplantae; phylum Streptophyta; class Magnoliopsida; order Malvales; family Malvaceae; genus Gossypium; species Gossypium bickii. The sequence continues at coordinate 92,511,651 of CP106711.1, forward strand.
TTAAAGCCAATAAATATATAAACTAATTATTTCATAGAAGATTATATCATGCTAAATTAAATCTTATCAATTCCAAAACATTAGTATTACGTAACAAATATCATTTCTTATAATTAATGAAAGAAACACAGTCAATGAAACACCCCAAACCCGGCCCACAAGTCACAACCGAATCTGGTATGTTCCTCGAGTAAAAAGGTTCAAAACTTTTTGAATTACTTTGTTGGTTTTGAGGTAAACGTGGCTTAGGTTGGGTTCAATTGGAAACTATGTTAATTTTGAAATCAGTGATTTATTGAAAACATTGTTTTTATAATAAAAGACTTGCCGATTTTTATTTTTATAAAAATTGTTTTAACCTCGATTTAACATTTATCATATCGTAATAAAAGAATGAAAATGCATGCATATAGTAGTTCATACTATGGCCTTATTACATCAAATGAGAACCCAAAATAAATTCAAAAATACTTAAAATATAAAAAAGTCCAAAGTTTAATAAACTTCAAGTTGAGCATGGCCACCACTAAGCTCCTGCCGACCCGGTCCATCACTGATCGTCACCTGAAAAATGTTCCCACAACGGGGTGAGTCAACAGACTCAATGTGTAACCACAACACTAAGTCCTAACAATTTCAGGCATGTCATATCGTGTCATACAAATATATAACAAATAAAAAGTAATGATGCAAACCCGAACCCAAACCTAGGTACCATCCGCTACACATCACCCGTACCAACCTGCACACCGTGGGGACTACTAAGTCAATCCTCCATCCGCTACACACCATCGAAGGCAGTCGCTACAGTCGACGTGCTCATCGCCCTTATAAATATTGTCGCATAGCCACCAGATAATATTTTGTGTCATGAGACACCACATTCAGATAATGTGACCGAGGTCACCACATTCAGATATCGTGACATAAGTCACCACATTCACTTCCCCATTCATAATATCTCATATGCCCCATATATCATTCATATCATGCAATCTCATGCCATCGGCCTTAGTTCACATTCTTATCATCATTTACACATGTACCATATTCCACTACTCATAGCACTTATTACCTTAAGGTTAAAGTAACGTACCTAGGTACTTGTACCATTGCATGGTACCTTGGCCATATTATTATACTTTCATATTAACACATATAATAAATTAGAGTCATAAATCTATTAAGATTCAATGTGGGGTACACACCTGGTATACTTATCGAGTCCACTGAATTCCGAAAATCCCTATCTAGCGTCCTAGATCTTTAGTTCCTTGCGACTTTAAACCCCGAAAAGTAGTCTCTTGGCTTATGGGGATATCGAAATCCTACAGGGCACATGTTAGATCTAGTTCTAACATTAAATCTTAATAAATGGCCCTTGGCTGAATACATGACTTACCTTAAATCTTTGTCAATCCCGAAATATCCCTCCTAGAAGTCGACAACTGCAGAATCCTGAAACACTCCTTCATAGTTTCGGCAAAAGACATTAAGGGGATTAGTACCTTGATTTTCGACAGTTAGGGGAAGAAAAGAATAAGAATTCGGCCAAGAAAGATCCTTACCAACTCAGTCGAATAGCCTAGTTTGAAGCAGAGATTCGGCTTTTACCTAGATGATCAAGTTAACACCAGCAGAGATATCGGCTTAAGGCCTAAAGATCAATCGACTTGGGGCTAGGGGTTACCTGCGTATTTGGCCTCCACAAGAATGAAAAGGGAGGGGTATAAGGCTTAGAAAGCTTCGACAACAATGGGATTTGAGAGAGAGATATTCGTCCTTTGGTCAAGTGAGGAGAAAAGGAAGAAGAAAACAAAGAAACAAGTTGTATTTCCTAAGGATTTTCGGTACAATTGAAAAAAAAAGATGAGAAGAAGAATGAAATTTGGCACTCCCTACTATCATTAGCCAAAAATATCATCCCCCTATTCCCCATATTCGGCCAACTCCCTTTCTCTTATCTAATCCCTCATTTTTCTCCTTATCTCCTCATTTAAAATTTAATCAAATTAATCCAACAATTATCCCCTCATCTAGCCAAATTTTAGAGAGAATTAAACTCTCCCTTGAGTGCCTTGGTGCCGTCCCTCATCGCTCACTCCTGCGCACAAAATAAAAACTCCATTTGCTTCCTCGACGACGAATACAAGCCCCTTTAACTGCTAGTGGCGTCATTTCCACAGGCCCTAAGTGGCGCCTCCAAGCCACTTTTCCAAGCCCAATTTCATGTCAAATTTTCCCTACATTTTCTCTTAAGACCACTTTTCTTCAGTTCCCTCTCTTAAACTTTAAACTTAATATTTTCTAAGGCATTTCTCTACATTTCTAAGGTTCCAAAAATGCACACAACACATCCATAACACATAAGACATGCTATTTCATAAAATTAAGCAAAATGCACAAGCCCAATTTCAGGATATTACAGTTCTAACCCCCTTAAAATAATTTTGACCTCGAAATTACCTGGCTAAAACAGGTGAGGGTATTTCTGTTGCATTGCCTCTTCTGGCTCCCACGAAGCTTCCTCCGATCCATGATTGTGCCATAACACTTTGACTAGGGGAATTGACTTCCTCCGAAGTACTTTCACATCTCGTTCCAAAATCTGAATCGGCTCTTCCTCATAGGACAAATCTGGTCTTAGCTCCACCTCTTTAACTGGTACCACATGAGATGGGTCTGATCGATATCGACGTAGCATGGACACATGGAATACATCGTGCATCTGCTTCAATTCTGAAGGCAGCTCTAACTGATATGCCACTGGTCCAACTCGCTTCAATACTCGATAAGGTCCTATAAACCTCGGACTTAGCTTCCCTTTTCGACCAAATCTCATCACCTTTTCCCAAGGCAAAACCTTAAGAAATACTTGATCTCCTACATCAAATTCTATTTCCTTCCATTTGAGATCTGCATACGACTTCTGCCTGCCGGATGCCTCCTTTAACCGTGCCCGAATTACTTCAACTTTCTCCTCAGATTCTGCCACAATCTCTGGACCCAAAACTCATCGTTCCCCTAATTCCGTCCAACAAGTAGGAGTTTGACACTTCCGTCCATACAACGCTTCATACGGTGCCATCTGAATACTGGCCTGATAGCTGTTGTTGTAAGCAAACTCTGCTAAAGGCAAATATTCCTCCCAACTTCCTCTGAAATCCATCACACAGCCCCTCAACATATCCTTTAACACTTGGATTACCCGTTCAGACTGCCCGTCCGACTGTGGATGAAAAGCCGTAGTGAAATCCAACTTAGTGCCTAAAGCTTGATGTAGAGCCTTCCAAAACCGAGAAGTAAACCTTGGGTCCCTATCTGAAATTATTGATACCGGCAATCCATGCAACCTTATAATTTCTGCCACATACAATCACCAACTTTTGCAAAGAGTAGTCAACTCGCACTGGTAAGAAATGCGCGGACTTTGTCAACCGATCTACTATTACCCATACCGAGTCCTTCTTAGTAGGCGTAAGGGGAAGCCCACTAACGAAGTCCATGGTAATTCTCTCCCACTTCCACTACAGAATCTTGATTGGTTGAAGCAATCCTGATGGAACTTGGTGTTCAGCCTTAACTTGCTGACACGTCAAACACTTGCCGACAAATTCTGTAACTTCCTTCTTCAGACCAGACCACCAAAACTGTTCCCTTAGATCTCTGGACAACTTAGTGCCTCTAGGGTGCATAGCATAAGGGCTACTATGCAATTCCTGAAGAATCCTCTGTCTTAGGTCCTTGTCCTTAGGCATACATACCTTACCCTTGAAACACAATACTCTATCACTGGACATACTGTAATCCTCTAACCCACTATTTTGAACTTGCCGCATTTTAGCACTCAAATCCTCATCAGCCACCTGTCCCTCTTTCACCTCATTCAACCACGTCGGCTTAACTTGCAGCTCTGCCAGCAGACTCCCATCATCATACAAACTCAGATGTGTGAACATCACCCTCAGATCTGAAACAACCTTCCGACTTAGAGCATCCGCCACTACATTCGCCTTGCCCGGATGATACTCTATCGAACAATCATAGTCCTTCAGTAATTCCACCCACCTTCGCTGTCTCAGGTTTAGCTCATTCTGAGTCAGAAGATACTTAAGGCTCTTGTGGTCTGTGTAGATTATCGACTTTTCACCATAAAGATAGTGCCTCCACACCTTGAGAGCAAAGACCACTACCGCCAATTCCACATCGTGAGTCGGGTAGTTAACCTCATGTGGCCTCAATTGCCGAGACGCATAAGCGACTACTTTCCCATCTTGCATCAGTACCCATCCCAATCCTGTATGAGAAGCGTCACAGTACACCACAAAATCCTTTCCTACCTCAGGCTGAATCAAAACCGGAGCCTCAGTCAACAGCTTCTTAAGCTTCTCAAAGCTCTCCTATTGCTTATCCGTCCATAAGAAAGGTACTTCCTTCCTCAGCAACTTCGTCAGAGGTGCGACTATTGATGAAAACCCTTCCACAAACCTTCTGTAGTAACCTGCCAATCCGAAGAAGCTACGAATCTCAGCCACAGACTTAGGTGGTTTCCAATCCAACACTGCCTCAATCTTTCTAGGATCCACCCTTAGTCCTTCAGTAGACACCACATGTCCTAAGAATGTAACTTCCTTAAGCCAAAATTCACACTTGCTGAATTTGGCATAGAGCTTCTTCTCCCTTAGCACTTGTAACACAATTTGAAGATGCTCATCATGTTCTTCTTCCGACTTGGAGTACACCAAAATGTCATCAATAAATACAACGACGAACCTATCCAAGTAAGGTTGAAAAACCCGGTTCATCATATCCATGAATGCGGCTGGGGCGTTCGTCAAACCAAATGGCATCACTAAGAACTCGTAATGGCCGTACCTTGTCCTAAAGGCTATCTTATGGATATCTGCCTCCTTCACCTTCAACTGATGATATACCGACCTTAAGTCGATATTTGAAAATACTGCGGCCCCCTTAAGCTGATCGAACAAGTCATCTATCCTTGGCAAAGGATACTTGTTCTTGATGGTCAGCTTATTCAACTGACGATAGTCTATGCACATTCGTATAGTTCCGTCCTTCTTCTTCACAAACAGGACCGGTGCTCCCCACAGAGATACACTGGGTCGGATAAACCCACGATCCAGCAACTCTTGGATCTGAGCCTTGAGCTCAACCAACTCCTTTGGTGCCATTCTGTACGGGGCAATTGACACAGGAGCTGTTCCCAGTAGCAAGTCAATTCCGAACTCCATTTCCCTATCTAGGGGTATTCCGGGTAATTCCTCCGGAATCACATCTTCAAAATCCCTTACAGTTCTAACTCCACTAACACCTCCTTCCTTTGTATCCAATACACTAATGAAAGTCAAGAAAGCCTTGCACCCCTTCTAAACCATCTTCTCAGCCTTAAGTGCTGAAACTACATTAGACAAGTAGTTTCTTCTTTCTCCTATCATAATGACCACCTCATCCTCTGGGGTCCTTAACTCCATTCACTTAGTTGTACAGTCCAACACAGCCCGATGTTCCACTAGCCAGTCCATGCCAAGTATGAGATCAAACTCTCCGAAGGGAAGTTCCATCAAGTTGGCAAAAAATACTACACCTTGAATTTCTAAAGGTACGTTTCGAAAGATCTTATTCACCACTACAGTTTGACCTAGTGGGCTTACTACAATCTTCTCCCTAGCAGAAAGTTCAGAGGCTATGCCTATAGTTTCAACTACTCTACATGCAACATAAAAATGGGTCGAGCCCACATCAATTAAAGCAACATAAGGCTTGCCATAAATAAGGAACATACCGGTTATAACGTCTGGTGCGTCTCCATCCTCCCTCCGGTGAACCGCGTACACTAGACCCGGCTGCCTTGCCTCAGTACTAGCAACACCTCTGCCCGGTGTTCTACGCCCTCTACCAGCACCATTTCCTCTGTTATTCAGACCACGACCTCGCTGAGGCTGTTGTCCACCTCTACCAGCCTGATTAACATTCTGAGCTACTGGCCGATTCCCTTCCGATTTCATAGGACAGTCCTTAATCATATGATCTTTGGACCCACACTTAAAGCATCCTCCCGTCTTTTTCCAACACTCACCTAAGTGCTTCTTCCCACACTGATCACAAGTACGATACTGCCCTCCTATAGCAGCTTGCTGACCTCGCGGCCCATCAACTCTAGGCCTCTTTTGAACATTCCCCAATGGTCCTGACGATCTAAAACCTCTTTTTGGCCTATTCTAATCCATATTCTACCTCACAAATCCTTAATCCCTTTAGCCACTTTAGCCTTCTCCACTAACGCAGAAAACTCCCGCTCCTGATGCGGAGCTATTAACAACCTCAGATCATCCCTTAGTCCGTCCTCAAACCGGACACATCGCTCATGCTCAGTAGCCACCATGCCTCGCGCATATCGGCTTAACCTTAGAAATTCTGCCTCATACTCCACCACGGACTTGTTCCCTTGAACCAGCCCCAAAAATGCTTTCCTCTACGCGTCAGTGTAATGGTGCCAACATACTTCTTCTGGTACGCCGTCTTAACATACTCCCAGGTCAGATCCTCAGCTGTGGCATCGTCCCTAACTGTGAGCCACCATTGATACGCCTCATCGCGTAGCAGCGCCACCATTCCTTTCAGTTTCTCTTCAGGGGTTAAGTCGAGCTCATCCATAATCCACTCAGTCGCTTCCAACCAGTACTCAGCCGTACTGGGTGCCACCCTAGATACTCCACGAAACACCTCAGCTCCGTTAGCTTGGAGTCGCTCAGGTACAGACTTTCGAGCTCCCAAATTTCCCCCTGCACCAGCCACCAACCCAAGAACTCGCAGCATGGCCTGCGATACAGCATCGTCTCCCGTCTGATCTTACTGTTTTGCACCAACAGCTGGTGGTGGTGATGGCGGTACCTCATTTTTAGATCCTTGACCCGATCTAACGGGTTCCGACACGGTCATTCGGCCTCGACCGCATCCACGCACATTACGTCCACATCCCCTAGAGCTCATTTCTACGACCGTGACTTAATCTGATTGAGAAATTTTATGAATTAGTCCTTGTTTCACTGATTATTCGCGAAGAAATTTTATGAAAGGAGTTTAATAGCAGTTCTTTCGATCAATCAAAGTTTTCGTTCAAGTTTTCTATCCTAATTCAGAGGAGTACATTCATCCAAACATTCATTCAGTGGGATCTATCACCCATATTCATTATCCTAACATTCTGTCTTATTCCTATCCCAGGGGTATTTTGGTCATTTTTCCTACAGAGGTGTATTGGTAATAAATCGGGGTCAAATTGAAAATCTTAGTAAATCAAGGGTATTTCAAAATTTGCAAAATTTGGGGGTTATTTTTGAGAATTTCCTTTCCAAATTGGTGTTGTTGCAGAAATTTTGAAGATCGGGGGTCATTTTGGTAATTTTGTAAAATAGGGGTAATCTCGTAAATTTCCAAATTAAGGTGTCTTAGTATTTTGTAACGATAAAGGTTTGGGATATTTTTGCAAAATCGGAAAAATGTTATTGAAATCGGGGGTAAAATTGGTAATTTTAAAACCAGGGGCATTTTCGTAATTTTACCACTAGGGGTATTTAGGTAATTTTGTAAATCGAAAATATTTTGAAAAATTCTCAAACTAGGTTTTGCTACAATTTAAAGGGGTAATTTGGTGATTTTAAAACTAGGGTTTCCATGAAAATACGGCTAGTCCTTTTCGGGTTTTAATTATTGAGTTTAGCCTGTGACTGAGTCCTCTTGGTTAGGGTGAACCGAGGCTACGCACCATGTAGGATTCCAGCGAAGAGGAGGTGAGTCACTAGGACTGCTTAAGTACCAGGCTCTCTCGGATCCAATCCTAGACATGCGCACAAAGGTTGCCACACCCTAACTCGGTGACTTAGCCACAGGTTTGTTTACTTAGGCACTTAAGTCTTATGTAATTGTTGGGGTAAACTAGTCCTAGGGTTCAAGTACCTATCATACTATTCTACGTTCCTTCTACAGTTTATACTATAAATCACACGAATGAATAGGGGTACTTACCTGGTGGACTTCGGGTCGGAGACTTGGGTACCATGCCTGAAACCTGCTCTTTTCATAAAAGTTTTTCTCAAAAATTCATTTGGGCCTTAATTTTAAAACATTGTGGGCTTTAAACCCAAGGCCGAGAGTTTAAAACTGGGCTCTGATACCAAGCTGAAACACCCCAAACCCGGGCCATAAGTCTCAACTGGATCTGGTATGTTCCTCGAGTAAAAAGGTTCAAACTTTTTGAATTACTTTGGAAAAATTCGGTTGGTTTTTAGGTAAACGTGGCTTAGGTTGGGTTCAATTGGAAACTATGTTAATTTTGAAATCAGTGATTTATTGAAAACATTGTTTTTATAATAAAAGACTTGCCGATTTTATTTTTTAAAGATCTTTACCCTTAAATTAAGAATCAATTGAATTTAAGTGTTAAGACATTTGAAGATTTATTTTTATAAAAATCGTTTTAACCTCGATTTAACATTTATCATATCGTAATAAAAGAATGAAAATGCATGCATATAGCAGTTCATACTATGGCCTTATTACATCAAATGAAAACCCAAACTAAATTCAAAAATACTTAAAATATAAAAAAGTCCAAAGTTTAATAAACTTCAAGTTGAGCATGGCCACCACTAAGCTCCTGCCGACCCGGTCCATCACTGATCGTCACCTGAAAAATGTTCCCACAACGGGGTGAGTCAACAGACTCAATGTGTAACCACAACACTAAGTCCTAACAATTTCAGGCATGTCATATCGTGTCATACAAATATATAACAAATAAAAAGTAATGATGCAAACCCGAACCCAAACCTAGGTACCATCCGCTACACATCACCCGTACCAACCTGCACACCGTGGAGACTACTAAGTCAACCCTCCATCCACTACATACCATCGAAGGCAGTCACTGTAGTCGACGTGCTCATCGCCCTTATAAATATTGTCGCATAGCCACCAGATAATATTTTGTGTCATGGGACACCACATTCAGATAATGTGACCGAGGTCACCACATTCAGATATCATGACATAAGTCACCACATTCACTTCCCCATTCATAATATCCCATATGCCCCATATATCATTCATATCATGCAATCTCATGCCATCGGCCTTAGTTCACATTCTTATCATCATTTACACATGTACCATATTCCACTATTCATAGCACTTATTACCTTAAGGTTAAAGTAACATACCTGGGTACTTGTACCATTGCATGGTACCTTGGCCATATTATTATACTTTCATATTAACACATATAATAAATTAGAGTCATAAATCTATTAAGATTCAATGTGGGGTACACACCTGGTATACTTATCGAGTCCACTGAATTCTGAAAATCCCGATCTAGCGTCCTAGATCTTTAGTTCCTTGCGATTTTAAACCCCGAAAAGTAGTCTCTTGGCTTATGGGGATATCGAAATCCTACAGGGCACATGTTAGATCTAGTTCTAACATTAAATCTTAATAAATGGCCCTTGGCCGAATACATGACTTACCTTAAATCTTTGTCAATCCCGAAATATCCCTCCTAGAAGTCGACAACTGCAGAATCCCGAAACACTCCTTCATAGTTTCGGCAAAAGACATTAAGGGGATTAGTACCTTGATTTTCGACAGTTAGGGGAAGAAAAGAATAAGAATTCGGCCAAGAAAGATCCTTACCAACTCAGTCGAATAGCCTAGTTTGAAGCAGAGATTCGGCTTTTACCTAGATGATCAAGTTAACACCAGCAGAGATATCGGCTTGAGGTCTAAATATCAATCAGCTAGGGGCTAGGGGTTACCTGCGTATTCGGCCTCCACAAGAATGAAAAGGGAGGGGTATAAGGCTTAGAAAGCTTCGACAACAATGGGATTTGAGAGAGAGATATTCGGCCTTTGGTCAAGTGAGGAGAAAAGAAAGAAGAAAACAAAGAAACAAGTTGTATTTCCTAAGGATTTTCGGCACAATTGAAAAAAAAGATGAGAAGAAGAATGAAATTCGGCACTCCGCTACTATCATTAGCCGAAAATATCATCCCCCTGTTCCCCATATTCGGCTAACTCCCTTTCTCTTATCTAATCCCTCATTTTTCTCCTTATCTCCTCATTTAAAATTTAATCAAATTAATCCAACAATTATCCCCTCATCTAGCCGAATTTTAGAGAGAATTAAACTCTCCTTGAGTGCCTTGGTGCCGTCCACTCTTGCTCACTCCTGCAAACAAAATAAAAACTCCATTTGCTTCCTCGCGACTCGAACACAAGCCCCCTTTAAGCGCTAGTGGCGTCATTTCCAGAGGCCCTAAGTGGCGCCTCCAAGCCACTTTTCCAAGCCCAATTTCATGTCAAATTTTCCCTACATTTTCTCTTAAGACCACCTTTCTTCAGTTCCCTCTCTTAAACTTTAAACTTAATATTTTCTAAGGCATTTCTCTACATTTCCAAGGTTCCAAAATGCACACAACACATCCATAACAAATAAGACATGCTATTTCATAAAATTAAGCAAAATGCACAAGCCCAATTTCAGGATATTACAGTCAACCCTAACAAAGAAGTCACAATCATTGAGTTTTACCATTGTTGTTATTGCAATAATCAAGATGATGTAGGTTTAAGTACGCTTAAGCACGTTTTCCTTCCAATATCAGGGTTAAGAAAGGGTTACGAATAAAAGCGAGAATTGTATTTAAAAAAACCCAAAATAAACCTTAATAGAGAATCCATAATCAATAGGATAAACTATACAATTAATCACCAACTATTAGCTTGTTTCAGTTTTGGTCACCAAACTATAAAAATTTTCAATTTCATCATTAACTAAAAATTTTCAATTTCATCATTAACATTTTAGATCATTTTTGTTTTAGTCACCCTCCGTTAAATAGTTAACAAAAATGATGATGTGACATTTTTCTAATTGGTATAATAACACATTTAGTCCTCAATACTTACACATTCTATCAATTTGATCCTCAAACACATATAATTAAATGGTTATTTTAGATTTTTAAAATAAATTTAATTATATGTGTTTAAGGATAAAATTGATAGAATTTGTAAATATGGAGGATTAAATTTATTGAATTGTTCAGAATTATGTTCAAAATGATGGAACGAGTAAGTATTGTGGACTAAATGTGTTATTATACCAGTTAGAAAAAGGCGCCTCGTCATTTTCGTTAACCATTTAACAAAGAGTGATCAAAATAGAAATGATCTAAAATGTTAATGACGATATTGAAAATTTTTATAGTTTGGTAACAAAAACAGAAACACATTAATAGTTGGGTGATTGATTGTATAGTTTACCCTAATTAATATTAGGCGTAATGGCAATTTAGCCTTTATTATTTACATATTTTATAAATTTGGCTCTTATTTTTTTCGTTAAATTTGACCCTCAACCTTTTAAAAAGAATCAAATTTGACCATCAACCTTATAAAAAGAATCAAATTGTTGTTTTTTTAATGAAAATACTAACTAAATGTTAATTTTTAACATGGCAGCCCACCTAATAGTTCACGTATACTTAATAATGTTTTTTTTTTTAAATTGAGCTTTATTTTTTTTGAATCATTATGAACTTTTACGAATTTTTTTATTTTTTTGAATTTTTTATTTTTGAATATTCTATGATTTTTAAATTATTTGTTGAAGTGGCATATATGAAAAATAATGTCATGTCAGTATGAACTACATGTGTATTGCTACGTGGGTGGTCAAGCCAACATAGTTAAAAATTTAATGTTTTAATAAAAATTTCTATAAAAATAATTTAACTCTTTTTAAAAAATTAATAAATCAATTTTAATTAAAAAATAATGTCAAAATTAACTACTCATACCATGCAAATAAAACCAAACGATTTCAACAACTATCAATCCCCATAACTTTATATTGTAAACTACTAATTAATTGCACGAAAATCATAGATGCAAGAGTATAACATGACAAAGAAACCCCTCAAATCTCCTACCTATCTTTCATATCTGTGGTTTTTTACCAAACTGATTTGCATTAAGAATCCAAACTGAACAGATTAATAGTAATACCAAAAACAAAACTAAAGAGGAAATCGGTTTACTCACTTTATTGATTGAGTAAAAACATTCACAATACAAGGCTTCCATCCTCATATTTAAAGAATGAAATGAACTAAGCTAACAACTAACCTTAACCAACATTAACTGCTAACAACTTCTTTAACTAACAACTAACTTCAACTAACTTGACTTTCCTTAATATTCCTCCATCAACTTCTCTGCTGCACTCCTTTGTGATTCAAAATTAGGATGATCATACTAACTGACCACATTAAGTGTAGATCGAAACTTACAGAAGAACGGAGCAGACAATGGCTTTATAAGCACATCAGCTACATGTTCTTGTGCAAGTACGTGACCAACAACCAGTCTGCCAGCTACTACCTTCTCTTAAACAAAGTAAAGATCTAATTCAACATGTTTAAACTTGGAATGAATAATTGGATTAGTAGAGACTGCAACCGTCCCTGAATTATCACACCATAAAGTTAGTGGTCTTGCAACAGAAACATGCAATTCATCCAACAAGGACTGTAACCAGGCAACTTCAGCAGTTGCATGTGTAAGCCTCATGTACTCAGCTTCAACAGTAGACCTAGAGACCACCTGTTGTTTCTTCGATCCCCAAGAAACAGGATTGCCACCAATAAAAATGTAAAAACTTGTTGTAGAATGTCTGTCGTCCAAGTCTATTCCCCAATTTGCATCAGCATAACCAAGTAAGGATAGTCTAGAAGCTGGTTTAAAAGAAAGACCAAAATCTATTGTAACTTGAAGATACCTCAAGATCCACTTGAAAACTTTGAAATGATGATCCAAGGGTCTATACATGTATTGACACACCTTGTTTACTGCAAAAGCAATGTTAGGACGAGTAATCACAATGTATTAAAGGGCACCAACCATACTTCGATATTCAGAATCCTCCTAAAGAGGATTGCCAACATGCACAGACAGATTGTAGGGGCTGGCCATAGGTGTAGGAGAACCATTTTACTGATCCATCTTACATCTCTTCAAAATATCTAAAATGTACTTCCTCTGATTAAGAAACAAGCCAGCAATTGTATGAGTAACTTCTAGTCCCAAAAAAAAATTTAATCTCTCAAAATCCTTAAGAGAAAACTAAGAATTGAGGTCTTAAAAAAATTGGTCAACATTAGTAGAGTGATTTCCAGTGACAATAATGTCATCAACATATACCAATACATACAACATTTTTTGATCCAACACCTTAACAAAGAGCGAAGCATCTGATTTAGACAAAACAAAACCAGTAGCTAAGAGAAATTCTTTCAGATTATGAAACCAAGCTCGTAGAGCTTGTTTAAGGCTATAGAGAACCATGTTTAGCTTACACACAAAGGGTGTAGTGCCATTAGCAGAGACCTCAAACCCTAGAGGCTGGTGCATATATATCTCCTCTGCAAGATCACCATTAAGGAAGGGATTATTTATGTCTATCTGTCTCAGCTGCCAACCATAGGTAAGGGCCAAAGTGAGAAATACCCTGATGATTGCAGGTTTAACAACTAGATTGAAATTCAACCCGAGTTTCTTGTAGGAAACTTTTCACTACAAGTCTTCCTTTGTAACAAGCCACAGTTCCATCAGCATATTTCTTAAGTTTAAACACCCATTTACAACCTAATACCATTCCGTTGGAAGGAAAAGGCACCAAATCCCATGTATGATTCTTCAAGATATCATCAAATTCTTCTTGAGTAGCTTTGGTCCATTCTGGACTTAAAAATGCCTCTTCAATTGTCAGAGGCTTGTGCCTATCCAAAGTAATTGCATAAACCTTTGGCTTGAACACACCACTTTTTGAACAAGTTTGCATAGAATGGACATTTGTAGAAGGCACAGGCACACTGTGAATGGTAGGTTCAGGAACATCAGAAATGTAACGCCCCAAAAATTTAGGGTCTGTAATTTTGCATGTTCTAACACAAAAAGCTTGTTTGCTTTAATGGCTAAGTGATTTGGGTGTGTATGGGGTGTGTGAGAAGCCTGGGTTCAAGTCTTGGCTATTGCAATATTTTAGTTTTCTCTTAATTGAACCTGAACACTGGCACTTAGGCCTTATTAATAATAATGCTTGTTTATGACACAAAAGGAGCTTGTTGCTTAGTGGTAGGTGGCGTGTAGTGTAACTAAGAGGTTTGAGGTTCAAGTCCTAGGTTACGCAATGGAGTGTTTATTTTACTGCTTGAGCTGGGTAGGTAGAAGAGTTGGACTGAAACACTGTTGAAGAGGTGTTTGAATCGATCATGGAGGGATTGTAGAAGCAAATCGTGGAGAGGATTAAGGAGAGTGTTGTGGAGAGAATCAAAGAGGTTGAAGTGTGTGAGGAGTGTTGGTGCTGAATTGGTATAGGGAATTTCAACTGAGGGGTTTTCTCTCAGTTTGGTCAATTTGTCACCAGTCTCTGAAACTGTTAATGCTATTTTCTTTCTCTACTCTCTTGTGCCAGATTTGCAAGTGACCATTTGTGCATTTTGGGTGTTAGACTCCTACCATTCTGGTAAATAAAACTATTCTTTTCAAGTCTATTTCTCTCTCTTCTTTGGCACCAACATCTGCCGGAAACCTCCCCTTCTTCTCTATTCCTTTCAAGTTTCGACCAACTGCCTGTTTCATCCCTTCTTACCTATTGACTTCTTTCAGTCGAACCTATTAACCTTGCCCTATTGTGACTCTTTCTCCTTTTCGGCTTGTGATCGAAAGTTCTCCTCTCCCTTTTCGATTCTGTAACAACCCAAACCCGGCCCAAACTTTATGGCCGAATCTAGCTTGTTACAGTGGAAAACATTTTTGAGAAATTCATTTTTCTAAATCGATTCAAGTTGTTGAAAACCTTTTTGTTTGATTGTTTTGTAAAAGCTTTACTTTGAGAAATTTATTTAAGCCGAGTTATTTTAAAACTTCGAAGGTGCCCGATGGCGCGATAAAACACTTTCCGATTTATTTTGGGAAAACATGTGATTTCAAATTCAATAATAATAACATAGTTTAAAACAAGTATCCAACATATGAAAAATAACAAAAATAAAGTGTCAGGAGGCCTTATTACATCCAAATAGAATAAAAACCCAAAATAAAAATATCACAACTGAAATTAAAGTTCATTTAAATTAAATCCACTGCATGGCCACCTCGAGTCCACCCGGCTCCACATCCGCGATCTACGTGTCCCCTGAAAAATGTAAAGGAGAAGGTGAGTCACCAAGACTCAGTATGTAACCCTTCCCCCGGTTTTAAACCAATCTCATACACAAGTTATAACGATTAGCATGCATAATATTAGGTACCCAACCTAGCCAACCAAACGCCACTGTCTACCCCGTTGTGGTACCAAACCACTGGTGGTGCCAAACCACTGGTGACATATAGTCACAATGTGTTACCAAAACACTGGTGTCCGTAGACACAAATCAATTGATGGGGCCAACCCATCGTGTGATACCAAATCACTGGTAGACGATCCCATATCTCAAGTGGGGCCAACCCACGGTGGTGTTAACCACAGGGACAAGTCGCTATGAGGTGCAAAACCTGCGGAGGTACCAAACCTCGGTGACCATAGTCACGATGTGTTACCAAAACATCTTGGTGCCCGTCGGCACATTATATCACCGCCTCCACTCATTCAACCCAAAATAGTCAAACCATTATAACCAGATTTATCACATGTATCAATACATCATGCTTTCCAAAAGCATAAAATAGCAAAATCATATTAACAGGTACTTACCAAAATCACCACTTATACCGATTTGGTATTAAATCCAATGCTACATAAATCAAAGTTAGCATTCACAATATTCAGCACACTCAATAAGTTATAACGTGTGTATGTACACACCTGTCACCCTTGGATGTTCTAAATCCCGAAAAGAGAAGTCGGCCACCTAAGATCCACTTGTCTCTAACGCCCTTGAGAACTAGCCACAAGGTGTTTCAGCTTCCCTAATCGGCAATCATCAAGTTAGTAGCCTTCGGCTTAACCGAATATCACAAATAAAGGAAATAGATCTTACCACCCTACCCCAAAACCGATTGCTCCAAAATGACGGGTTCACTTGCTTGCTTCCAAATCCGAAGGCCCTATATCAAGTTGATTTCAATCATGCGATTAGTACCCTTAACAACCATTGCCGAAATAGTCACTTACCAACCTTCAAGTCGACAAGAAAGGGAGAAGAGAGTCTAAGTCACTCGGCCTAACATACTTACCCTCCAAATTCGATTAAAGAACGCCCCCCTCCGTGCTCAGTATTCGGCTAAGATGCTTAATAATAAGGGCAAGAAATTTCGGCACTTTCAACTGGGTGTATTCGGTCTAAGAGAAAGAAAAGAAAACAGTGGAAGAGGAGATGGAGTTTCGATTGAGGGTTTGAAAAGAGAGAAGAAGAAAAAAAATAGATGGGAAATTATGGTAGAGAAGGTTCGGCCAAGGTCTAAGAGGAAAAGAAGAGTTTTTGGTTGAGAAGATGGAAAAATCAAGGATGAAAGAGTAGTGTGGGAATTTCGGCTACTACCAAATGAAAAGAAAAGAAACGAAATAAAAGATGAGTAGCCTTAAGGGAATTTCGGCACCCTCCCTTCTCTAGTCTCCCTTGCCGTCCACTCTCTCTAATCAGGGAGTTCAAATTTCGGCAAATTCCTCCAAATACTCTGGACTAATTGTTTAATTTAATTCAAATAATTTGAATTAATCCCAAATAATAAATCAATAATCCCTTAATAATCCAATTAATATCCTTATTTTATCCTTAGAATAAAATCCCATTAAAATGCTCATACTATCTTTTAATAATAATAATAGAAGAGTTTGAAGAGAGAAAGACTCTCCCACTTGTGTCGTCCAAACATAGTGCAAAAAGAGGGAATTTTGTGACTCGAACCAAGGCTCTCCCTTCCCCTTGATGGCGTCACATGCTAGCTCTTAAGTGGCCTTCCTTTTGCCACTTTACCAAGCTGATTTTTATGTCAGAAATCCTTCATTTATTTTTATAGCCCCCTCTTGCTAAGGCTCCCTGCCTTTAAAGCCTATAAATAATATTTTCTACCAACCGAGCCTACTCAAAGCCTTTAACTAAGCCCTATTATTCCTTAAATAATATCACAGTGATTCAAACATAGGAAAATAATTTAATTCCAAATAGCCTCATTCTTAGGATGTTACAGATTCAGGCTCTTCTCTTCTCTTGGTGGTTCTTACTTTAGCCGAAACTCAACACTGTCCCCTCTCTATTTCGATTCTGCAAGTATTTCTAACAAGTCAGTTAGTGGTTGTATTCCCTCTTTTCATTCAAATCTGGTTCCTCTAAACTTTTCTAAAAGCTGAATGTTCTTGTCTATACATGTGTTGACTGCGGGATTCATACCTTCGTTGCGATATGTTGTTCAGAGGACTCTAGGGAGTACAAACTGTTTAGGAAGTGATCGAAACCTTTTCCCTCGTTAGCCAATTAAGGTAAAAGTATTACCTTATCTTCTATATCTAGGCTGATTATGTCCTTGTCTGTAAAATTATTATTTAAGGTTGTAAGCCACAGTTTTAATCGATCCACTTCAATTAGCAATCTTTGGAGAGATAGATTGATTATCATTCGTTCAAGGTTGGGTGCTCATGGATCTTGGAATAATTTCGTAAACAGGTGTGTAATCACACTATCGCTTCTGTGATTTGGCAAAAGCCGAAAAGTCGAACCCTCGGCATATGAGCGCTCACGAGCGTGCGATCGCTCGTGTGGTAAATCGAGCCCATAATCATGGGCAATAAACTGTAGAGGCCACCACGATCATTCTCGTGCTCTTGGGCCATTTTGGGCCTCATTTGACTAAAATAGGCCGTGTGGGCCCAAAGGGCTCGTGGTCCCCACACGGAATAAATCCACGATAAGTGGCAAAAAATGGACTGGGCTATATCGTTCGCATAGCCATTGGGCCGAATATTGGACCTTGGGCCCCTTTACATCATTTTGATCATATGGGTTATCTGTGTCGCTCAAGGCGACTGTGGACCTTTGGAAAGGTCGTTATCTGCACTGAAACCCTAAAATATGTAAAATGACCAAATACCCCTAAAGGGTAAAATTACTACTTTACCCCTAATAGATGGAAATTACCATTTTATCACTAGAGGTAAGTCGACTAATGATGCATATTATTGTATGACTGTACTGAGTAGAACATACTGCATACACGAGATATTTATGACATGGCATACTGTATGGGGTTGGGATACTGTTATGAAGAAAGTGTCTTATTTATCGTGGTTTTGCCACAAACATCATTCTTCGCGACTTTCTTTGCGATATTGATATTAGCAGCTCCGCCGCAATATCGTCTATCGTGGCTTTGCCACATATACTATTACTGGCCGTTTGTTGCGTTATTATTACTGGCAGCTATGCTGCAGTATTGGTGTGTTGACTGGGTGGGTCGATTTTATCCCCACATGGTGTGTTGGTTGGTACGGGTGGTGTGTTGATTGGATTGGGGTGGGTTACATATTTGCACCATACTGATACTGTAATGGGCTAAGGCCCACACTGTCTGTTACTGAATAGGGCTCAGGCCCAGACTGTTATTGCAAGATAGGGATTACACACTAAGTTCTCGTAACTCACCCTTTTCTTTTAACTGTACAGGTAATCCCCAGCCTTAGATGATTTGGAGCTGCGAGGGACTCGAAGGTAGCCACACGTTCGCTAATATTTTATTTTAGACCTAGTTATTTAAAATTTTCTATTGGGTTGATATTTATGTAATAAGGCCTCTGGTGATTTTAATTTCTTTTAATTGGGTTTAATTTGTTATTTTGAAATTGCCAAACTGATACAAATAAGTTTTCAAAAATAATAACTATTTTAAAAGACAAACACACATTTTCAAACTTCAAAATGACATTAATTAGAGTAGCTTCCGCGGGTTTTTAAACAACTAAGAAACCCACAATAACAAACATGGCAATCGTTTAAAAATAGTTTTCTCTCAACAAGCCTGATTTTGAAAAACACTTCGATGTGACACGTCAGATTCGGTCGTAACGTCTAGGCCGGGTTTGAGGTGTTACATTTAGTGGTATCAGAGCCTGATTGTAGAGCTCGGCTGTGGAATAGGTTTTGAAAAGTCTATCTGAAAGTAGACTTTAAAGATTTGAAACGTTTTTGAAAGATGTACAAGTGTGGCACACCGAGTCTCCGGTGCCAAATCTGTAAGTTCTCTAATTCTGATTATTGATATACTGTGAAACTCTAGATATAGGAAACTGATACCGTAGTAGACTGTAAACTTTAGTGAGACCTCGATCTACGAAAACAAACCCCTAATAACTGTTTTTCATAATACATTTGTTAATAATCACTGAAATTATAATCTGATGCATAAGAATTTTTAATCAGATAAAGCGCATATCAAAATGAGCACAAGAGGTACCACGGAAGGGGTACACGAGGCCGCGGTAGAGGCCGAGGAAGTGCTTAAGCCGAATTGTCAGTATCAAGCCATATGCCTACTGGGGAAGCACTGGCCTCACCAGTAACTGAGACGGGGTCTTATGCTCGAGCAGTTGGGGATGATGCTCTATCCCAAGTGACCCTCCGCGTTCTAGAGACGGTTGCTGAAGCTAGTATTGGAACAGTGGGCCGAGGGTCAATTTCAGAGCGACTCCAGTCTAATGAAATGAAAATTTTTCAAGGGTATTTTTGGAGTATCCCCAAATGTGGCAGAGTACTTGTTAGAGGCTACCGAACGGATAATGGACGACCTTGACTGTACTATGGATCAAAAATTAAAAGGGGTAGTTTCCTTACTAAGAGATGAGGCCTACCAATGGTGGCTCACCGTGAGAGAGGGTACGCATGCCGACCGAATGATATGAGATTTCTTTAAGGTGGCCTTCCAAGGGAAATATGTGGGTGCAAGTTATGTGGACGCCCGAATAAGGGAATTTCTGAACCTGACCCAAGGGAATAAGACAGTGGCGGAATATGGGGCAAAGTTCTTACGGTTGATTCGGTATGCTCGAGGGATAGTAGCAACTGAGTATGAACGTTGTTTGCATTTTGAGGATGGCCTTCGAGATGAGTTAAGGGTATTGATAGCTCCGCAGAGGGAGCGAGATTTTGCTGCTCTTGTAGAAAATGAAAAGATTGCAGAAGAGGTGAAGCTCTCGTAGCGCTAAAACCATGAAAAAGATAAGGGTAGAAGTAAGAGGGATTTTGTGCCCTCAAGTTCTTCTATGAGGCCTATTGAGAAGGCCAAGTTTGATGGGCTGGTTCGGACTAAAGTTCCTGTTGCTATTGCTAGACCACAGCCTTGTGGTGATTGTAGGAGATCTCACCAAGGTGAGTGCTGGAAGAGGAGTGGGGCGTGCTTCAGATGCGGATCCATGGATTATCAGGTTCAGAATTGTCCCTAGAGGCCTGTTCAGATGCAAGCTGCAGGACAGGGTTATGGTCAGCCAGTAAGAGGTGGTCAGCATCCACCGAGAGGCCATGGGCATGTTCACTGTGAATCAGAGCTTTAAAATTTATAATGAGAATGATCAAACCTGGAAACTAACTCTGACAACAATGTTAAGGCAAATGCACCTATCGAACAGTAGTATAGCTTAGGCAAGACCGGAATATCGAACCCAAAGGAACCAAAAGTACTAATACTGACTCTCTTCCTATTATTTAGCCTAAGAAATAAGTGAAAGTCTATCTAATCTAAAATTAACTATCAACTAGACTAAAGATGCAAGACAAAAAGAAGGAATTGGGGAAAATAACTTGGAAGAAAAACTCAGTTGATTAAGACGATACCCTCAGGAAGAATCCACCTAGACTTCACTTGTTATCTAACTCTGAACTAGATGATTTATTCACTTAACTTGATCCGTAGGACTCCCTAATGTACATTAGACCCTCTCTTGAAGTGAATAACGACTAACCCTAGGTTGATTAATTGAAATTTCTTTCTAATTAAAACCTCTAGAATTGCATTAACTCGATCTATGGATTCCCATATTAGGTTTCACCCTAATCCGGCAAAGTTTCGTCACCCTATCTCTAGGCGCACGAACAACTCCGCTATAATTATGCTAGATCTATGAATAGCCAGGGACATTTGCTCCACCACCTAAACACATCATACTTGAATCAATATCTTGGAAATATCAACAAAAGAATTAAGCACACATAATTAAGAACAAGTCAAATATTTATCATATAATTCAGCAAATGATAATAAGATTCGTCTTAGGTTTCATCCCCTTCAGGTATCTGAAGGGTTTAGTTCATAATAATAAAAGAAAATATCTCAGAAGAAAAGATAAAACAAAACATAAGAAATCCTTAAAACTCTCTGAAGGAATTGAAAGAGAGATCCGCCGTCTTGAGTAGAATTTCGGCTTCTGGAGATGGATCAACTGGCTATCTTTGAGTGATTCTCTACAAATCTGGCCTTTTCGGTTTGGCTCATTGGCCTAGCTAACCACCTCCTTTCTGGTAACACTTAGGGGGTTTATATAGGCTTTCGAAATATGTTTCTTCATCCCTAAGTATCCAAATCTGAATGAAATTGCTCTTTGCCACGATAGAGACACGACCATGGCACACGCCCGTGTGGATCGTGGTCAGGCCATGCTAGATTTCTTTAATGAGGCACGGCCATGTGAATCGAGATCAGGCTGTGTTCTAGTAGTTTGGCATGGCACGACCGTGTGGGCTTAAGTCCAGGCCGTGTCGATTTCTTTTTTGGCCCAATTTGGTCCATTTTAGGCCCGTCTCTTGTTCTTTTCATCCTCGGGTGCTTTCCTGAGTATAAGACATGAAAAGAAAGGATTAAGAGCACCTTTTTACATAAATCAAGGGATAAATCATCCAAAAGCATAATAAATATGGGATTAAAATATGTTACTTTTACGATTTATCAGCATCCACCGAGAGGCCGTGAGCAGGCCAGAGGTGGTAATGGTGGGGGACGAGGTCGTGGAGCACCAGGCAAAGGTGCTGGTAACACTGAGGCGAGACATCCAGCTTTGGTATATGCTGCACGTCACAGAGAGGATAGTGATGCTCTAGATGTTATAACTGGTACATTCCTGATTCATAATGTACAGTACACTGCTTTGATTGATATAGGTTATACGCATTCATACATTGCATGTACTGTGTCTAGCACATTGGGTATCTTGTGTGAGAGTATTGTTAAAGAAATGACCGTGTTAAGTCCATTGAGATAGGCAGTTAGGGTAGACAAATTGTTTAGAAATGTGCCCCTAGTGGTTCAAGGGGTTGTCTTTCTGGCGAACTTGATGGAATTACGGTTTGGTGAATTTGACCTTATATTGGGTATGGATTGGCTGGTGAAACACTGTGAAAGTTTGGATTGTGCTGCTAAGCGTATGGTGTTGAGAACTACTGAGAATGAGGAAGTGGCGGTAATTGGGGAACGAAAGGACTTCCTGTCTAATGTGATTTCTACACTAAGGGTCGAAAAACTGGTTCGCAAGTGTTTTGAGGCATTTTTAGCCTATGTTAGAGTATCTGACTCTGAGGGTCACTCTGTTGGAGATATCAGGACAGTTAAGGATTTTTCTGATGTGTTTTCTGATGAGCTCCCTGGGTTACCTCTGAATCACGAAGTTGAATTTGGTATCAAGCTCTTGCTTAGAGCAGCTCCAGTGTCCATCTCCTCTTATAGGATGACACCAAAGAAGCTGGTAAAGTTAAAAGCTCAGATCCAAGAGCTACTGGATCAAGGATTCATTCGATCTAGTGTGTCTCCGTGGAGAGCAACAGTGTTATTTGTAAAGAAAAAGGATGGGGCCATGCGCATGTGCATCGATTATCAGCAACTTAATAAGCTGACTATCAAGAATAAGTATCCTTTGCCAAAGATCGATGATCTTTTTGATCAGCTACGAGGAGCTTCGGTTTTCTCCAAGATAGATCTTCGTTCTAGGTACCATCAACTGAGGGTTAAAGAGGCTGGTGTGTATAAGACTACGTTTAGGACTCTTTATGGTCATTACGAGTTCCTAGTGATGTCGTTTGGGCTGACGAATGCACCAGCTGCTTTTATGGATCTGATGAATCGAGTCCTACCTGGATCGGTTCGTGGTGGTATTTATAGACGATATCTTGGTTTATTCGAGAATCGAGGATGAACATGATGCACATCTCTGAATTGTTTTGCAGATTTTAAGGGAGAAGCAATTGTACGCTAAGTTCAGCAAGCGTGAGTTCTGGCTGCGAGAAGTGACATTTCTTGGTCACGTGGTATCTGCTGAGGGGATTAGGGTTGATCCTCGAAAAATTGAAGCCGTACTGGATTGGAAATCACCTAAGACTGTATCTCAGATTCGAAGTTTTCTGGGTCTGGCAAGGTATTACAGACATTTTGTTGAGGGGTTTTCCTTGATTGTTACACCTCTGACTAAGTTGTTGCGTAAAGGTGTACCGTTTAACTGGACCGATAAGCAACAAGAAAGTTTTGATAAATTGAAGAAAGTTCTGACTGAGGTCCCTGTCTTGATACAGCCAGCGTCTGGGAAGGAATTTACTGTCTACAGTGATGCATCACACATTGGATTGGGTTGTGTGCTGATGCAGGAGGGTAAGGTGGTTGCTTATACGTCTCGTCAGCTTAAGCCTCAGGAGGCAAATTACCCAACTCATGACTTGGAGTTAGCTGCGGTAATATTCGCAGTGAAAATTTAGAGGCATTATTTATACGACAAAAAGTGTATTATCTACACAGACCACAAGAGCCTCAGGTACCTCCTCACTCAAAAGGAGCTGAATCTTAGGCAGTGAAGATGAATAGAGCTGCTTAAGGATTATGATTGCTCGATTAAGTACCATCCGGGTAAGGCTAACGTGGTAGCTGACGCACTGAGCCGTAAGGCTGTATCCGATTTGAAAGCAATGTTTGCTCGTCTCAGCTTGTATGATGATGGTATCTTGTTGGCTGAGCTGTAAGTTAAACCGACATGGACTGTACAGATTAAGGGTAAGCAGTTGTTGAACGAGTCACTGGTTACTCGTTTCTGACAGGTGGAGAAGGGGTAAACTTCAAATTTTGGGCTGAATAGTGAAGGAGTAGTGTGTTTCCATGGGAGAGTCTGTGTACCGAGGGATTCTAAGCTGAGGTAGTCTATACTGCAAGAGACGCATAGTAGTCCATATTCTATGCATCCTAGCGGAAACAAGTCATACTGAGATCTTCGTGAGCTGTACTGGTGGCCAAGGCTGAAATGTGAAGTTACTGATTTTGTGAGTAAGTGCTTGACATGTTAGCAAGTTAAGGCTGAGCATCAGCTACCTTCTGGGTTACTGCAGCCAATTAAGATGCCACTTTGGAAGTGGGAGAGGGTAAGTAGGATTTTGTGAGTGGGCTGCCCTTAACGCCTACTAAAAAGGATTTGGTATGGGTTATTGTAGACCGATTAACTAAATTTGCCCATTTTATACCAATCTGTACTGATTACTCGTTGTAGAAGCTGGCAAAGTTGTATGTGGCTAAGATTGTGAGACTGCATGGGGTACCGATTTCTATTATATCTGACAGAGACCCTCGATTCACATCTCGGTTCTAGAAGAAGTTATACGAGGCTTTGTGTACTAGGTTGGACTTCAGTACTGCATTCCATCCTCAGTCAGATGGTTAGTCAGAGAGGGTGATTCAGATACTGGAGGACATGTTAAGAAGTTGTGTCATTAATTTCTGAGATAGCTGGGAAGCCTATTTGCCACTAACAGAGTTCGCATATAATAATGGCTCTCAGTCCAGTATTCAAATGGCACCGTAGGAGGCATTATATGGTCGTAGGTTTCGTACTCCTACCTGTTGGACTGAGCTAGGCGAGCGGCGAGTTTTGGGGCCAGAGTTAGTTTCTGATACCAAAGAAAAGGTAAAACTGATTTGAGACTGGTTGAAAGAAGCGTCTGATAGGCAGAAGTCTTACACATATCTTAAACACTAAGAGATTGAGTATTCCGTGGGAGACTTCGTATTTCTTAAGGTCTCTCCATGGAAAAAGACACTAAGGTTTAGGCGAAAGGGTAAGCTTAGCTCTAGGTTTATTGGGCCTTACCGTATACTGAAGCGTGTGGGACCAGCCACCTATCAATTTGAGTTGCCTCCAGAATTAGACCGGATTCACGATGTGTTCCATGTCTCCATGCAGAGGTGTTATAGCTCTGATCCCACACATATAGTACTAGTCGAGGAGATCAAAGTTATGCCAAATCTGACCTTCGAGGAAGAACCAGTACATATATTAGACCGTGAGGTTAAGGTACTAAGGAAGAAATTGATCCCACTGGTTAAAGTGCTTTGGCAAAATCACGGTACTGAGGCAGCCATGTAGGAACCTGAAGAGGCGATGCGACAACAATACCCTCACTTATTCTGACCAGGTAAATTTCGAGGCTAAAATTTCTTTTAGGGGGTAGAATTGTAACGTTCCAAAAATTTAGGGCCAGTAATTTTGCATGTTCTGACACAAAAAGCTTGTTTTCTTTAATGGCTAAGTGATTTGGGTGTGTATGGGGGTGTGTGAGAAGCCTGGGTTTAAGTCTTGGCTATTGCAATATTTTAGTTTCCTCTTAAATGAACCTGGACACTGGCACTTAGGCCTTATTAGTAATAATGCTTGTTTTATGACACAAGAGGAGCTTGTGGCTTAGTGGCAGGTGGCGTGTGGTGTAACAGAGAGGTCTGAGGTTCAAGCCTTGGGTTACTCAATTGAGTGTTTATTTTTCTACTTGAGCTGGGTAGATAGAAGAGTTGGACTGAAACACTATTGAAGAGGTGTTTGAATCGGTCATGGAGAGATTGTAGGAGCAAATCGTGGAGACGATTAAAGAGAGTGTTATAGAGAGAATCAAAGAGGTTGAAGTGTGTGGGGAGTGTTGGTGCCGAATTGGTATAGGGAATTTTGGCTGAGGGGTTTTCTCTCAGTTTGGTCAATTTGTCACCATTTTTTAAAACTGTTAATGCTCTTTTCTTTCTCTGCTCTCTTGTGCCGGATTTGCAAGTGGTCATTTGTGCATTTTGTGTGTTCGACTCCTACCATTCTGGTAAATAAAACTATTCTTTTCAAGTCCATTTCTCTCCCTTCTTTTGCACCAACATCTGCCGGAACCTCCCCTTCTTCTCTATTCCTTTCAAGTTTCGGCCAACTACCTGTTTCATTCCTTCTTACCTATTGACTTCTTTCGGCCAAACCTATCAACCTTGCCCCCTTGTGACTCTTTCTCCTTTTCGGCTTGTGACCGAAAGTTCTCCCCTCCCTTTTTGATTCGGGTTATTCTCTTCTCTGGGTGGTTCTTACTTTAACCGAAACTTAACACTGTCCCCTCTCTGTTTTGGTTCTGCAAGTATTTCTAACAAGCCGGTATGTAACACCTCTTACCCGTATTCTATGCCGGAGCCGGGTACGAGGTTTTACCGTACTTGCCTCACATGGTCATGCAACTTTCGGTTATCAAAATCCATTCCAAATTAAAGCCTTTCCATTCTCATATCTAACCTCCTTATAATGGGCCTACAAGGCAATAAACTTACTTCCGGAGGGTTTCGGAAACAAATTGGAAACTTTTACACACTTAGAAAAATTTTACCTAAACAAAAGCCACACGCTCGTGTGAAACAGGACACGCCCGTGTGGGTTGGCCGTGTTGTCACACATGCCTATGTCCCTCACCCGTGTTTGACACTGACTTATTTCACACGGTCGAACACACGCTCGTGTTCCTGGCCCATGTCCCTCACACGGCCTCAACACGCCCGTGTCTTAGCCCGTGTGCCAAAACCTTTGCATTCTATTTATGAGATCATCATCTCACTATGATCACACGGCCAAGGCACACCCCCGTGTCCTTAAACCATGTGTGGAATTAATTTCCAATTTTAAGGTGCAGACTTCACACGGCTTGGGCCCACACCCATGCCTTTAGCCATGCCTCCCACATAGATGAGACACATGGCTGTGTCTCTGCCCATGTGTTTACTACTGAGCTTACTGACTTGTAGTTCTAACATGCAAGGGGACACACGGCCTGATCACACACCCATGCAACTGACTGTGTGTCACACACGGCCTAGACACACGCCCGTGTGTCTACTCATGTGGACAAGAACAAGGCTATTTGCAATCAACTATGGCAATATACAAAAGAGTTCATCCTTAAGGGAGCCAATACATTCTTGGCCAAAATAACAAAACAATTTACCTAGTCTAGCCCCCATACATGCCATACTTAAAATGAAAATTCTAGCTATACCGAGTTGAGCTGGTAGTGTGGGTGGTCTTCCAATTGTCTTCGTATCTTGACCCATCTCTTTAACACTATAAAACAAGGGAAAAGAAAGGGAGTAAGATTTATGCTTAATAAGTTTACATGTAAACAATAAACATCATAACATATGCTACTCAACAATTAGCATTACATACTAAGCAAGAACAATTCACGTTTCATAGTCATGCTTACTTGTTTCATCTCTTACCACATTTCAACCATATCACGAGCATAATGCTCACATTCATTAACAATCATCCCTACACTTATCATCACAAGGTCACATGATACGACACATAACAATTTCGCAATAAGCCATTCGTAGTAATACCAAACACTCGGTGGTTTCGCACTTAGCCCACCATTACTTTTTAACAGGGTGGTATCGCACATAGCCCACCATCAAGAATATTTACAGTGGTATCGTACATAGCCCACCAAATGACAATATAAATGATGGTATTGCACATAGCCCATCGTAAATAAGTAGTAGGGTGGTATCGCACATAGCCCACCATAAAAAATAAGTAATAAGGTGGTATCGCACACAGCCCACCATTATTTACTACGGACAATATTTCGCATCTACATATCTATTTCAACATTCATACGAAATTTATTCATTTTCTACCCAATCCAATCCATTTAAATCATAAGTGCTCTCAAACATACAATGCACCAATCAGCAACAACATATATATTTAAAATGCATCCTTTACACATAAACTTACCTCGGTGTAAAATGCGATGATTTTGTGGTTTAATCTGAAACCTTACCTTTTCCTCGGTCAAGGTTAATTCCATGCTCTTCTTGATCTATAATAACAAAATTTCACTTATTCAATCATTTTATAATCATGATACATCATAACCTCTATTTAGGCAAAAATGACCATTTTGCCCTTATACTATGGTAAAATTATGATTTTGCCCCTAGGCTCGTAAATCTTTTTTCACCATATTTTCTCATTTAACAAGCCTAGCTGAACATTTATTTATCTTACAACAACTTACAAAACCATTTATTTCATGCATTTATTATACAATTTCAATCTTTGCAAACAAGTCCTATTTAGGTGTTTTCAATGGCAACACCCTTCACAAAAGTTGTTTCTCATCTCACTAACATTCATTTTCTTCCATAAAAACTCAGCTAACAACATAAAGTCTCCCATGGAAAGTCCCTAAACTTTCAACCATTTAACAAATTAGTCCCCTCATTAGCTAGCTTAAGCTTTGCTGCAATACTGTTATTGGTGGCTTTGCCACATATACTATTACTGCCAGCTCTACTGCGTTATTATTACTAGCAGCTATGCTACAATATTGGTTTGTTGGCTGGGTGGGTCCATTTTATCCCCACATGGTGTGTTGGTTGGTACAGGTGGTGTGTTGGTTGGATTGGGGTGGGTTACATATTTGTACCATACTGATACTGTAATGGGCTAAGGCCCATACTGTACTGTTATTGAATAGGGCTCAGGCCCAGACTGTTACTGAATGATAGGGGATTACACACTGAGTTCTCATAACTCACCCTTTTCTTTAAACTGTACAGGTAATCCTCAGCCTTAAATAATTTGGAGCTGCGAGGGACTCGGAGGTGACCACACGTTCGCTAATATTTTATTTTAGACCTAGTTATTTAAATTTTTATATTGGGTTGATATTTATGTAATAAGGCCTCTGGTGATTTTAATTTCTTTTAATTGGGTTTAATTTCTTATATTGAAACTGCCAACTGATACAAATAAGTTTTCAAAATAATGACTGTTTTAAAAGACAAACACACATTTTCAAACTTCAAAATGACATTAATTAGAGTAGCTTCCATGGGTTTTTAACCAACTAAGAAACCAACAGTAACAAACATGGCAATCGTTTAAAAATGGTTTCCTTTCAACAAGCCTGATTTGGAAAAACACTTCAATGTGACACGTTAGATTCGATCGTAACGTCTAGGCCGGGTTTGGGGTGTTACAAGAACCACCTTGTGGTATAGGAAATTATGTGCTACGACTTAGATCAGCTGAAATTGCAGTAGAGACATCTGAATCAATTGAAACATCAGTAGGAGCAATAACCAAGGTATCTATAGTAGCTGTAGCAGATAGACTAGGTTCTCATTCAGATATATCAGAATTGTATCCAGGAGAAGAACTAACATGTGACTGAGAGAGATGATCATGGGAAGCAAGAGGACTGCTCAACACACATTGTAACAGCCCATTTTTAGTAAAATCAGAACATTTATTTCTTGACCACAAATTTGACCTGAAAATATTTATTTTACTATTACCTTAATGTCTACGATGTGTTAGTAGTGACGTATAAAAATTTCGTTAAGAAATTCTAATGTTTGCATGTTTAATTAAGTAAAAAAGACTAAAACATAAAAGGTGCAAAAGTGGAGTTCTTATAGCTAAAGTTATCAAATAGCTATGAAACTTTAAAATAAGAGGACTTAGATGGGAAATAGACAATTTATATAGTTATTGGATATTCACGGGTTGGTTTTGTTAAAAATATGTATATTTTTAAAGGACAATATGGTAAATTAGTAATTAAAGGCTAAATTAATTAAAACAAATGAATCATCTTCTTCATTTCATCAAAGCCAACCAAAAATCAACATTAGAGGAGGGTTTGATATTCGGCCAAGCTATCCTATTGCGTGTAAGTGGTTTTTGTTCCATTATTAATGATTTTTATGTTTTCAAGATCATTGTAGCTTAATCTAGCTAGCCTAGGGACTAATTTGGAAAATTGTTAAAGGATTAGGATTTTTCCATAAACATGTTTGTTTGATATTTGAATTTTAATGAAATATTATGAGTCTTGTTGTTAAATAAATAACTTTTGTAAAGTGATTTTTCATGAAATTATCATTTAGGGACTTATTTGTAAAAGTAGAAAAATATCATGGTAAAATTATGAATTGATGATTTGTGTGGGTTGATATGAGTCCCAAGGTAAATCGGATAGCATGGTATATGGATGAAATTGCATAAATTTCAATTTACGAGTTTAAGAACTAAGTTGTAAAAAGGTTAAAATGTTAGGGGCAAAACTATAATTATGCATAAATACGAATTATAGCTTGAATTGAAAGTTGAGATTGATTGAAATACTATATTGAATATAATTACTTATTTATATCAAGATAAATCTCAACTGGAATTAAATCGAGGAAAGGCAAAAATCACGAATTAGCTTGATTGCATTTCAACGCTCTAGTTGTTAATGTAAGTTCATAGTATTTTAATACGTAATTGAATTTCTATTTGTATATTATACATTATAGTTATGAAATTAAACACTTATAATTAATTAAAACCTGAACTCCACATACGTTCCCCTACTTGTACTTCGATACCCCTGAATTGCACATATGTGTCCCTGTTTGTACTTCGGTACCCCTGAATAGCACATATATGCCCCTGTTTACACTCCAATAACTTCAAATCGAGTAAAATATGAGTTGTATTAAATTTTTGTTTAGTTAAAAGGTATGTTATGTTCTTACCAAGCTCTATAAGCTTATATGTTTTTGTGTATTGTTTTGTAGATCGTTATTGCTGACTTTTGGACAGATCAAATCTTCGACCCACACTATCCATCGATGTTGATAGTTCTTGTTCTCCTTAGGGTTGTGGCGTGTATATGTGGCTATATAAGTTGTTATGGTACATTAGGAAAAAAAAATACTAAAGTAAGATGTTAGGTACTTTATTAATATTGTAAATAGGTATCTTCTTAGTACAATTGGAATGGTATAGAATTGATCACTTGTGATTTGTTTTGGCTTGTGAATGAATGAAGTGCTATGCTAGAAATGGATCAAACTTTACATGTTTTAGTTGTTGATATTGGATATAATTGTAGTGTCTATGAATGGCACATTGGTTGGTTGTTTTTAGGACATTAGTATCGTATGTCATGTTGTGTTGCTTGTGGTCTCAATTGTGTTATGCTTTAAGATGATATTGAATTAGTTGTGTATGTTTTACGTGTGGTAATGCATATGTTTAGGCAAGGTAGTTCGATTGTGATTGAGGTGCCTATATGGCATATTGGTTGAATGGATTTGGGGTCTTTTGAATTGACATTTTAATGCATGTTTTGGTATGTTTTGATTGCCTTGGTTAAGGTTGCAAATGGCTTATAGGTATATACTTCAAATAGGTGAAGGAAATGGCTTGATTTTGGCCAAGTTCTTGTCCACGCGGCCTAAGACACGAGCATGTGTCTTAGTCGTGTGTGACACATGGTCATGTGTCCCTTGTAGAATTTAAAGGAATTCAAGTCAGGTAGTTACATAGCCTAGCACACGGCTTGGAACACGGGCATGTGGCTTGGCCGTGTGACACAACTCAAAGAGTTACACAAGCACGAACACGGTTGGGACACGGCCGTGTGACACAACTCAGAAGGTTACAAAGGCACGGACACGGGCTGGGACATGGCCGTGTGTCCCTATTTCGATTGTTACACGGCCTTAGATACAGGCGTGTGTCTCAGTCGTGTGACCCCTACGGTTTAAAATTTCTAACTTTTTCCTCAATGTTCCAATTATTTCTGATTTAGTCTCAAATCTTTTCTAAGGTGTTTCTAAGGCCTCAATGGCTCAATTAAGGGACGAATTGCATGTATATGAATGGATTATGCTATGTTTCTTTCAGGTTTTGGAAATTTATGTTTTACGTTACGTTTTTACGGTAATGCTCTGTAATCCTATTTCGGCTATGGGTACGAGTTAGGGGTGTTACACACCTCTTGAAGCACCAAAAGACAAAATAGAAAGAGAGGAACACTGATGATCTTGTGTATGTCTTGTTGTATTACCTAAAATAACTGTGAAGGCAAAAGCAAAGCTTGTTTCATCAAGTTTCTTTTGCATGTTTTCCAAGGTGGGTTGGAAGAATGCCTTTCATTGTTGTATGAAGCCCAATTGGCAACCTAGATATTTCTTGGGTGTAACATCCAAGTAAATGGTCAAAAATATCTAGGTTCAACAGAAGTTTTAAACAACATGTTTCCCCGATATCTATACGTGTTACAAAACTAATGGTGACATGCTCACACAAGACTTTTAACCTTTTTCCCAAGAACAACAGTTTGGAAATACTTGAAATGAGGAAGAGAAATATGGTAAGTTCATGACGAACTTAGTGAGTTCTAAAAATAAGTTACTTCAATTAAGAATTCACCATAGATGTCACTTAGATAAAACTTGTGCATTCAATTTCCACAGCTTATGTTTGGGCTTGACATAATAGAGGCACAGTATATAATGCAAGAGATTTCCCCTTGTTCATGTAGCATATAGTCTTTTCGTACAGACTGTTGCGTATAATCTTAGTATAAAACCCACCAAATTGAGATTCATTTAAGATTAACTTGGTAGACAATCCTACAAACTCATTCATACGGGTTGCTAGATGTGGACTTCTATATACGAACTTATACATATGAAGATTCATGGATATAATAGGCTCATACATGAGGATTCACAGAAAAAGATTCATAGACATGGCATGTAACACCCCTAATCCATATCCGTTGTCGGACTAAGGTTAAGAGGTGTTACCAGATATATCGGATCAAATCACAAACATTTCACTAACATCAAATATTCACAAACATTCCATAGCAAAATATACACTTAGAGTCCCTTTAAAAGGTCTACGAGACCTTAAACATGCATTGGGAAGGGACCGAGACTAAACCGAGCACATACAAATTTTTTTGAAACTTAAACATTTTTCAAAGTTACAGAGGTCACACGCTCATGTGGGCAGCACGTGTGCCACACACGGCTTAAACACACCTGTGTGTCTAAGCCGTGGCAAAATAGGGCATACATACTAACTTGTCCACACGGCCACAAGACAAGCCTGTGTGCCAGGCCATGTGAAAATTAAAGAGGCTATTGACTTGGTCACACGACCAATCACACGCCCGTGTGTCTATTTGAATTGGCCTCACATGCCCATGTGCTCGACCGTGACAATCGAAGGGGGTATACTGACTTGGCCACACGGCCTATCACACGCTCGTGTGTGCGACCGTGTGCTCTGCCCAGGCTCACTTCAAAGTGGCCCTCGAGTAACACGGCAGAGACACACGCCCGTGTCCCTATCCGTGTGGGCACAAAATAGGCCATTTACAGGGCCAATTTGCCACCCAAATTGGGTCCTCCCTTCAAGCATCAAACAACCAACAAATATGCCACATTTCCAACCAATTTCAAGCACAAAACATACATTATTTAAACCATCTCCTCATCAACCAATTTCATGCTTAAAACCTAAACCAAAATCTCATAACAACTCATTAGTTCATACATGATCAATGTCCCAAAATATCACTTCCATTTTCATACTAAAATCATACCAAATTCTCAACAAAGCACATACCAAATTGACCATTTCTTTTGGTCATTTATAAACATCAAAACATACCATAACTTAGCACAAATCATGTACCACATCCAAACCATATTTTCTTCCACAAGCAAGCCATATCACATGGCTATAAAATGCATATCTCAAAACATATCACACTAGTCCTAGCCTATACATGCCATACTTTTAACATTTACACTTCCAAAAGGTACCAAAATAGAGTTCGATAGTGTGGTGATGATCCTCGACGATCCTCAAGCTCCTAGTAGCTTCAATAATCTATAAAACAATGCAAACACATAAAAAGTAAGCTTTCAAAAGCTTATTAAGCCATATACAAATAAACTTATCACATAGAACAATTATAAACCATTTCATACATATGGTTCATGGCATAACAGAATCACAAGTCATATTTCTCTTATATATCAATTGATCATGTTCACTTGCTCATAATCACATATCATATAATGTAGCTCACATATCAAATTATCTTATACATACATACCTTTCATTTCCAAATTTCATATACAAACATATGTACCGGAATTCAAATGCACATTAATTTACTTATTCATTTCTCGGAATGCCCATTGAACTGTTCGAAATCAAGCAGGATACTCGGATATCTCGGAAAGCTTGTACAATGCCAACGTCCCAGACGTGGTCTTACATATAATCAATATCAATGCCACTGGGTCTTACACAAAATAAAATACAATGCCGATGTACTAGACATGGTCTTACATGTATATCACATATCAATGCCAACGTCCCAGACGTGGTCTTACACGATAACTCATATCGGAATCCTATGTCATGACATATGTATCGTAACAATTCCTATGGTTCGTACGGGGCTTTCCGGACATCATCACATTATCGAAATTTTCTCGGGTTTCACATATTTAGCTCCAACAGCCATTCATCACATTTAATTAACATATAAGCAATAAATAATTCAATTCAAATACATTTATTTGTACATAGACTTACCCCGTACGATAAAGAACTAAAACGAATGGCTATTCAACTACTTTCGATTTCCCTCGATCTAATTCCATTTTCTTTGTTTGTTGATCTATACACATTCAAATTTAACTCTTTTATTCACCAAATCATTCAATTCAATCCATTTACACATATTTAGGGCATTTTACAAATTAGCCTTCAGATTTTCACATTTTAACACTTTAGTCCTCATTTCACAAAATCATAAAAATACACAAAATTTCACATTTTTCATGCTTAGCTGAATTTTCATGGAGTTCATTTAAGCCCATATATTTAATTTATTTCTCATTTTAGTCCTTCAATTTCTCATTTTCACAATTTAGCCCATAATACTCAAATTCATCAAAAATCCAAATACAAAACATGTTAACCCAACACATATCTTTCATTTTTCATCAACTAACATCACAAAGCTCACAATTTCATCAATGGCATAACTCAAAATCTTCATCAAATTCAAAAATTGTGACATGGGCTAGCTAGTACACTTAACAACAATCACAAAAAGATAAAAATCATTAAAAATGGATCAAATTTCATACCTTAATTATTCTTGGCAATGGCCGAATGAAACAAAAGCTTAAAACCCTATTTTTTTTCTTATGAATTTCGGCAACCAAGATGATAATGGCCATATTTTCATGTTTGTTTTATTTAATTCATAATAATACATCAATTACCAAAATATCCTTGATTAATAAACATATAAAACATTAACATTAAGGCCATTAATGTCCACTTACCAAGTTAATGGCATATTAACAACATAAGGACCCTTAATTATGAAGAAACATCAATTTGACACTTAATTAAATAGAAGGCTACTTTTGCATTTTCTACAATTTAGTTCTTTTGGCAAATTAAGCACACAAACGATAATATTAACTCACGGAAATTTCACACATACTTAATCACATACTATAAACTCAAAAAATAATATTAAAATAATTTTCTCACTCAAATTTTTGGTCCCGAAACCATTATTCCGACTAGGGTATAAACCGAGCTGTTACAACTCTCTCCCCCTTAAGGATTTTCGTCCCTGAAAATCTTACCATTGAACAGATTCAGATATTGCTCTCTTATAGCATCTTCAGGTTCCCATGTAGCTTCTTCGACCCCGTGTCAATGCCATAATACTTTTACTAATGAAATTTTCTTATTTCTCAATTCTTTAACCTCATGAGTTAAGATACAGATCGGTTATTCTTCATAAGTCATATCAGGCTGAATCTCTATCTCAGACAGAGAAACCACATTGGAGGGATCGGATCTGTATCGTCGAAGCATCGATACATGAAACACATTATGGATCTTTTCTAACTCAAATGGTAGCAATAGCCTATAAGCAACCGGCCCAATACACTCGATAATCTCATACGGCCCGATGAATCTCTGACTCAATTTTCCTTTTCTACCGAATCAGAGTATTTTCTTCCATGGAGACACTTTTAAAAATACTTTATCACCGATCTCAAATTCAATATTTTTCCGTTTCAAATCTGCGTATGATTTCTGCCAATTAGACGCTGCTTTCAGACTATTTCATGTCACTTTTACTTTCTGTTCAGTCTCTTTAATCAAATCAACCCCATGAATTTTATTATCACTAAGTTTAGACCAGTACAGAGGTGTTCAGCATTTCCTACCATACAAGGCTTCATACGATGCCATTTTAATGCTCGATTGAAAACTATTATTATACGCGAATTCAATCGATGGCAAATGTTGTTCCCACGTACCTTCAAACTCAAGAATGCAACATCTCAATATATCCTCGAGTATCTGAATAATCTGCTCAGATGAGCATCTGTCTGCGAGTGAAAAGTAGTACTGAAGTGCAATTTTGTACCTAAAGCCTCTTGCAGTTTCTTCCAAAACTACGAAGTAAACCTCAGATCTCTGTCAGACACAATAAATAGTGGCACCCTGTGCAATCTCACAATATCATAAATGTATAACTTAGCTAACGTATCAAGTGAAAAATCCATTCTCACTGAAATAAAATGAGTTGATTTTCTCAATCTATCAACTATAACCCAGATTGCATCTTTCTTCCTTGGAGTTAAAGGCAAACCTAAAACAAAATCTATCGTCACTTTATCCCATTTCCACTCGGGAATCATAATCGGTCGTAACAAACCGGATGGCACCTGATGTTCAGCTTTAACTTGCTGACAGATCAAACATTTCGAAACAAAATAGAAGATATCTTTTTTCATTCAAGCCACCAGTAAAGTTGTTTCAAATCATTATACATTTTTGTACTTCCCGGATGAACCGATAAGCGACTGCTATGAGCTTCTTTCAAAATCAACTGAATCAACTCTGGATTTCTCGGAACACAAATTCGATCTCAGAATCTCAGACAATCATCATCCTCAACTTGAAATTCTGAATCAGAATTCAAATCACACTGAGCTCATTTAGCTAGCATTTCATTGTCAACTTTTTGGGCATCACAAATCTTCTGTAAGAACAACAGCCTCACTTTCAATTCGGCTAAAACCGAACCATTATCAAACAGAACTAAACGACCATTCATCGTAAGTAAGGCAAACAACGATTTCTAACTCAAAGCATTAGCAACAACATTTTCTTTTCCTAGATGGTAATCAATCACAAGCTCGTAGTCTTTTAATAGTTCTAACCACATTCTCTGTCACAGATTCAAGTCTTTCAGAGTCATCAAATATTTCATACTTTTATGATCTGAAAAAACATGACATTTCTCACCGAAAAGATAGTGACGCCAAATTTTTAGAGCAAACCCAATCGCAGCTAACTCAAGGTCGTGCGCCCGATAATTCTTTTCATGCGATTTCAATTGTCTCGAGGCATAAGCTATAACTTTGCCTTCCTGCATCAAGACGCAACCCAGACCATTTAACAAAGCATTACTAAAAATCACGAACTCTTTATCTGATTCTGGCTGTACCAAAATTGGAGCTTCAGTCAAAAGGGCTTTCAACTGATCAAAGCTTTTCTAACACTTTTCAGACCATTCAAATTTCACATCTTTCTGAAACAATCTCGTCAACGGAGTCGTAATCATCGAAAAGCCTTTTACAAACCAACGATAATAACCAAGAAGTCCCAAAAAACTGTGGACATTAGACACTTTTTTCGGAGACTTCCACTCTAACATAGCTGAATGCTCGGATCAACTTGTATATCGATGCTGACACAATATGCCCCAAAAAGCCAACTTCACACAACCAGAACTCACATTTACTAAACTTTGCGTAGAATTGCTTATCACGCAGAGTTTGTAGTACAATTCTCAAATGTTCGGCATGCTCAATTTCATCATGCGAATAAATCAAAATGTCGTCAATGAATACAGCAACAAATCTATCTAAATAGGGTCTAAATATTATGTTTATCAAGTCCATAAAGACAACAAGAGCATTTGTTAGTTTAAAAGGCATAACTAAAAACTTATAATGACTGTACCTCGTTCTGCAAGCAGTTTTCAGAATGTCTGAATCTTTTAATTGCAACTGGTAGTATCCCAATCTCAGATCTATCTTTGAAAACGCAGTAGCTCCTTTCAGCTGATCGAACAAATCATCGATTCTAGGCAGAGAATATTTGTTCTTAATAGTCACTTTGTTTAACTGATGGTAATCAATGCACATTCTAATCGTGTCATCTTTCTTTTTCACAAACAGACAGCAGCGCCCCAAGGAGAAAAACTCGGTCGTGCGAAACCTTTGTCTTTCAATTCTTGCAATTGAGACTTCAATTCTTTCAATTCTGTCGGAGCCATTCTATATGGAGCAATTGAGATAGGGGTCGTCTCCGGCACTAACTCAATGCCAAACTCAACTTCTCCTATCGGAGGTAATCCCGGTAATTCTTCAGGAAATACATCAGGAAACTCACAAACAACTGGCACAGATTCAACTTTTCTTTTTGTCACTTTTGTATCAATCACATACGCAAGATAAGCTTCACATCCCTTTTTCACATAATTCAAAGCTTTCATCGAAGATATTACGGCCAATAACCTATTTAAATCACTAGACTCAATCCGTATTATTTCATCATTCTGACATCTGAAATCAATAGTCTTTCGTTTGCAATTCACAATAGCATCATGCAATGTCAGCCAATCCATACCTAGAAATATATCAAACTCATCAAAGGGTAATAACATTAGATTAGCCGGGAAACAAATATCTTGAAACATCAATGGACCATTCTTGCACACTTTGTCAACCAGAACACACTTGTCTAAGGGGTTCGATACTCTAATTACAAATTCAGTAGACTATATAGGCAAAGTCTTACTGGATACTAAGTTCATGCATATATATGAATGAGTAGACCCTGGATCTATCAATGCGATCACAGAAGTATCATAAAGAAAAAAAGTACTGGTAATGACGTTTGGAGACGAAGTTTCTTTGCGAGCGCGAATAGCATAAGCTCTGGCAGGTGCTCTTACCTCAGATCTCGCAGCTGTATCTTTTGTAGCTCTCTGGCTACCACTCATATTTCCCATGTTTCTGGGAGGTCTACCCCTAGCTGAAGTGTTATTTGACTTCAGATTCTGTATAATCTTTTGCTCAATAGAGTCGAGACAGTCTTGGATAAAGTGATCTAAAGATCCACATTTGAAACAAGCTCAATCATGTAATCGACAATTGCTCGGATGTCTTTTACCACAATGTCTACACTCGAGTCGCTCAGATCTAATATTTCCAACACTTGCAATCAAAGTAGCTGGAGCTCGGAAGCTCGAATGTGATCTTGCACGATCTCTACTCGAATGTCCCATGTTAGCCTTTGAACGGCTATAATCATCTCAGGATTTCTTTGATGCCGACTGATATGACTTACTCATCATTCGTTTTTGGACCTCTCTAGCTTTCGAATCAACTTTTCTTTTCGTTTACCCGAGTTCGTCATCTTTACATGCTCGATCAACAAGCACAACGAATTCTTTTATTTCCAGAATTCTGACTAACAAACAAGTATATTCATTCAAGCTGTCTTCGAACCTTTTACACATTATTGCCTTAGTCGAGACGCATTCTCATGCGTACTGGCTCAATCTCACAAATTCTCGCTCGTATTCTGTAACAGACATACGGACCTATTTCAATTCAAGAAACTCTTTGCATTTCTGATCTATAAATCTCTCACTGATGTATTTCTTTCGGAATTCAGTCTGGAAGAAATCCCAGGTAATTCATTCTCTCGGAACAACAAAAGTCAGGGTTTTCCACCATTGGTAAGCCGTATCTCTCAACAAAGAATCGACACATTTAACACATTCATCAAGGGTACATGACAACTCATCAAATACCCAAATCGTATTCTAAAGCTAGAACTCGGCTCTCTCAGCATCATCATCAGTACTAGCACAGAATTATTCAGCCCCATATTTTATAATCTTATCAATCGGAGGTTTACTCAGACGAATCAGATCTATAACTTGGGGAGCTACAAGAACTTGCGCGGGCGGAGATTGTGCCAGATTTGCTCTAACATACTGACTGAACCACTCATCCATCATCTGGAAGAAGGCTTGTTTAGCCTCTCCTTCTTGACCGCTAGTTACTGGTCTAGAATCAAACGGCGCTATCCCTTGAGTGGGAGCAGGCGCATTACTTTCCATATCATTAGCTACGGCTCGTTCGGGATCCATTTACTATAT
Organism: Gossypium bickii; assembly: GCA_025503065.1. Taxonomy (NCBI): domain Eukaryota; kingdom Viridiplantae; phylum Streptophyta; class Magnoliopsida; order Malvales; family Malvaceae; genus Gossypium; species Gossypium bickii. The sequence continues at coordinate 92,552,126 of CP106711.1, forward strand.
AGAAAACACATTTTATCTGTCAGGATTCATCACACTATCACACTTTGTATATATAGCATGTATAGGTAGACTCTCACACGCTATGTTAGTCCTAGAATCGACTAAACTGTAGCTCTGATACCAACAAATTGTAACACCCCTAACCCATATTCATCGTCGGACTAAGGTTAATAGGTGTTACCGGACATATCGGATCATATCACAAACATGTCATTAACACCAAATATTGACAAACATTTCATAGCAAAATATACACTTAGAGTCCCTTTAGAAGGTCTACGAGACCTTAAACATGCATTGGGAAGGGGTCGGGACTAAACAGAGCACATACAATTTTTTCTGAAACTTGAACATTTTTCAAAGTTAAAGAGGTCACACGCCCGTGTGTCTGGGTCGTGGCAAAACAGCGCATACATATTGACTTGTCTACATGGCCAAAATACATGACCATGTGCCAAGCTGTGTGAAAATTAGGGAAGCTACTGACTTGGTCACACGGCCTGGCACACGCCCGTGTGTCTAGCTCGTGTACCTATTCGAATTGGCCCCATACGCCCGTGTGCTTGATCATGACAATCGAGCGGGTATACTAACTTGGCCATACAGCCTAGCACATGCCCGTGTGTGCGATTGTGTGCTCTGCCCAGGCTCACTTTGAAGTGGCCCTCGAGTAACACGGCAGAGACACACGCCCGTGTCCCTGCCCGTATAGGCACAAAATAGGCCATTTATAAGTCCAATTTGCCACCCAAATTGGGTCCTCCCTACAAGCATCACACAAGCAACAAATATGCCACATTTCCATCTAATTTCAAGCACAAAACATACACTATTTAAACTGTCTCCTCATCAACCAATTTCATGCTTGAAACCTAAACCAAAACGTACCAAAATATCATAACAACTCATTAATTCATACATGATCAATGTCCCAAAATATCACTTTCATTTTCATATTAAAATCATACCAAATTCTCAACAAAGCACATACCAAATTGACCATTTCTTTTGGTCATTTATAAACATCAAAACATACGATTACTTAGCACAAATCATGTACCACATCCAAACCATATTTTCTTCCACAAGCAAGCCATATCACATGGCTATAAAATGCATATCTCAAAACGTATCGCACTAGTCCTATCCTGCACATGCCATACTTTTAACATTTACACTTCCAAAAGGTACCAAAATAGAGTTCGATAGTGTGGTGATGATCAACGATAATCCCCGAGCTCCCAGTAGCTTTAATAATCTATAAAACAATACAAACACACAAAAAGTAAGCTTTCAAAAGCATAGTAAGCCATATACAAATAAACTTATCACATTGAACAATTATAAACCATTTCATACATATGGTTCATGGCATAACACAATCACAAGTCATATTTCTCTTATATCTCGATTGATCATGTTCACTTGCTCATAATCACATATCATATAATATAGCTCACATATCAAATTATCATATACATACATACCTTTCATTGCCAAATTTCATATACAAATATACGTACCAGAATTGGGATGCACATTCGTATACTCATTCATTTCTCAGAATGGCCGTTGAATCGTTCAGTATCAAATAGGATACCCGGATAGCTCAGAATGCTCGTACAATGCCAATGTCCCAGACGTGGTTTTACATGTAATCAATATCGATGCCACTGTCCCAGGCAGGGTCTTACATGAAATCAAATACGATGTCGATGTCCCATACATGGTCTTACACGTATATCACAAATCGATGCCAACGTCCCAGACGTGGTCTTACACGATAACTCATATCGGAATCATATGTCATGACATATGTATCCCAACTATTCCAATGGTTTGTACGGGGCTTTTTGGACATGATCACATTATTGAAATTTTCTCGGATTTCATACCTTAATTGTGCTCGGCAATGGCTGAATGAAACAAAAGCTTAAAACCCTATTTTTTCTTATGAATTTCGGCAATGAAGATGATAATGGCCATATTTTCATGTTTGTTTTATTTTAATTCATAATAATACATCAATTACCAAAATATCCATGATTAATAAACATATAAACCATTAACATTAAGGCCATTAATGTCCACTTACCAAGTTAATGGCATATTAACAACATAAAGACCCATTAATTTTGATGACACATTAATTCGACATTTAATTAAGCAAAAGGCTACTTTTGATTTTATTTACAATTTATTCCTTTTTGCAAATTAAGCATACAAACGATAATATTAACTCATAGAAATTTCACACATACTGTAAACTTGAAAAATAATATTAAATTATTTTTTTGACTCGGATTTGTGGTTACAAAACCACTATTCTACTAGGGTATAAACTGGGCTGTTACATGGCAGATTCTTACATGTGAACTCATAGAAAATTATTCATATATATATAGCAGCTTCATATATGCAAATTCATAGAAAATGATTCATATATATGGTGAACTCATACATGTGGATTCATAGAAAATTATTCATATATATGGTGGACTAGTACATGTGGACTCAAAGAAAAAACGTCATGGATGTAACACCCCTTACTCGTATTTGACACCGAGATAGGGTACGAGGCATTACCGGACTTATTCACAAATAAACATTCAAAATCGAGACATGAATTTCCACTCAAATTTAAAAATTTTCACACACATTCATATTGTCCCTAAAACGAGCCTACGATGCCCAAAACATGCATCAGAAGTGGTTCGGGACTAAACTGTGAACTTTGGAAACTATTGGAGTACTTAGAAAATTTTTCATGAAAGAGGGGTTACACGCCCGTGTTACCCTATGACACGCCCGTGTGACCCCATGACACGCCCGTGCTTCAGGCCATGTTCAAATTAGGGAGCATTCTGTTTATACGCTTAGGCAGTGTGATCAATTAAATATTTATAATTTTTCATAAAATAGGTGCACACTTCACACGGCCAGGGCATACGCTCGTATTCAAGGTCTTGCCGTCCACATGGCTGAGACACACACCAGTGTATCTGTCCGTGTGCTCATTACTGAGCATTTTGTTTTGCAAAAATTAAGGTGCAGGGGACACACAGCCGAAACACATGCCCATGGGGTAGACTGTGTGTCACACACGGCCTAGACACAGGCTCATGTGTCTACTTGTGTGGACAAATATAAGGCTATTTACCAAGCCTTTTTGCCACCCTTCCATGCACCAACCTACACAACAAAACATAGCACCAATCCAAGCATATACTATCAACCCAATCAACCATACACAAGGCATCCACATATCATTTACATACTATCATTTATCAGATACACACATCACCTACTTTGCATCTCAAGTTATGCAATCTCTCACATTCATGAGAACATCATCATATGTATATATATACTTAACCAATATTAGCCAATATTAAATGGCCATTTAGAAAATGAATTATCAACTATTGAAGCCAACACATATGGCCAAATCAATTATGACACAAACAAAAAGACCAAGTCGCTATACATGCCATAACTCAAACTATTGAAATCATAAGTACCCAAAATGCGAATTTGATAGTGTGAATGGTCTCCGATAGTCTCCGATCCTCGATCTGGCTTGGTGACACTATATGACAAAGGAAAAGAAAAAGGAGTAAGCTTTAAAGCTTAGTAAGTCCTTACGCAAATAATAAGCATCATATACACTTCAACATTTATTTAAAATAAAGTAAACTAACATAAATTTCATTGTGAATTCATAATCAAGGTTAGCATAGATGTAATTAAAATCTTAACATCATAACTTACTCAATCGAACCAATCTAAGGTTTCATCACAAATGGGGTTCATTAAGCATGAGTTTTATGTACATACCTGTACCAACTTGTAACTTACCATATAATCTTTCACATCATACCATAATCTTTCGTAGCTTTAACTTTTCTTTTGAACTACCCATTGAACCACTTGGAATACTAAAGGATACTCGGGACATCTCATACTCATAGTACCATACCAATGCCATATCCCAGATATGGTCTTACATGGGATATCATATCAATGCCAATGGCCCAACTATGGTCTTACATGAAGTCTTATTGTAACACCCCAAACCCAGCCTAGAAGTTAGGCCCGAATCTGGCATGCCACAATAAAAGGTTGTATAAACCATACGATCTTCAAAAACCTTTCCTGAATTTAAAAACTTCGAGTTTCGTCGCTTAACAAATAAAATTTGCTTAAAGTTATTTTTCTTGGCAAACATAGTATTGTTGTCAAAACATTGTTTGTAGTAGAAGATTGACTTTAAAAGTTGCGGAAACGTGACATTTGAAAATGGCAGTTATTGTTTTAAAAAAACCCGTGTTAAATTGTTTAGCAGTTCATCACTAAAAGATTTACCGATGAAAGTTAAAAGGAAATCCCAAAATAAATTAATCTAAAATAATTTAAAACCAAAATTACTAAGTTTCGTTTATTAACAAAACCGCATATGGCCACCTCCGAGTCCTCCACAGCTCCAAATCCTCTAACACTGGGGATTACCTACACAGTTAAAAGTAGGGTGAGTTTCTGAAAACTAAGTGTGTAATCCCCTTACCAGAGTAACAGTCAGTACACAAAAGTAGAAACCTAAACAGTTTGGGCCAAAGCAATTTCAACAGTAACAATACAGTACAAATTAGAGCATACGTGGGTCAAAGCCCATTACGAAATTATTTGGGTCACAGCCCATAACATTATCAATTAGGCCTAGCCCAAACCAATAACAGAACAAGTGGCTTAAGCCCAGTACAGTAACAGATCTCATAAACAGATATGCAACAGTATGAAGATGCATCCCAACCCAGTCCAACCATCACTCCACCCGTACTAGCCCTACACTCCATGTGGGGACCAAGTCAACCCACCCAGCCCTACACACCAATGTTAGCACCGATTGTGGCACTAACCAATATCCCACCAGAGCTACCAGAATATAAGCAGCTTAAAGTCGTCGGTAGGTCCACAGTCGTCTCGGGCGACCCGTGCGACACTAACAATCAAATTGGTGGGTCCACAGTCGTCTCGGGCGATCGTGCGACCCTAACAATCAAATAAGTGGGTCTACAATTGTCTCGGGTGACCCGTGCGACCCTAACAATCAAATCGATTGGTCTACAGTCGTCTCGGGTGACTCGTACGACCCTAACAATCAAATCAGTGGGTCCACAGTCGTCTCGGGTGACCCCGTGTGACCCTAACAATCAAATTAGTGGGTCCACAGTCATCTCGGGTGACCTGTGCAACCCTAACAATCAAATCGGTGGGTCCACAGTCATCTCGGGCGACCTGTGCGACCCTAATAGATCAATCACTTCCTCCAATTACAAAATCCCTATCCCATGCATTATGTCATGTATGCAAAGCCCATATCAAAATGATGTATGAAATAAATTACCATTGCAAATAATTAAACATAATACACACGATCATACTAATCAACCTTTAAGGGTATAATAGTCATGTTTACCCTTTTGGGGTATTTCGATAATCTTACCTATTGAGGGCATTTCGGTAATTCGCCCACTAAGGGCATTTCAATAATTTTACCCACCAAGGGTAATTCGATAATTTCAAAAATCAAGGGTATTTCAGTAATTTTTCAATCTGGGGGTATTTCGTAATTTTGCAATCAGGGATATTTCAGTAATTTTACAAATTAAGGGTATTTCAGTAATTTTATAAATCGAGGGTATTTCGATAATTTTGCAATGTAAATCGAGGGTATTTCGATAATTTTGCAAATCTAGGGTATTTCGATAATTTTGCAAACTAGGGGTATTTTGGTAATTTTGTAAACCAGGGGTATTTCGGTATTTTCGCAAACTGGGGGTATTTTGGTAATTTGGTAAACCAGGGATATTTCAGTAATTTTGCAAACTAGGGGTATTTTGGTAATTTCGCAAACTAGGGGTATGTCAATAATCTTAAACTAAGGATATTCTAAATAGAGATAACAATGCGAATGGGCCTAGGGCTCATTCTCAGCCCAAATAGGCCCACACGCTCGTGTGGTCCATTTAGCCCATATCTAGCCACAGATATGAGATTCACATAAACCAGTCCAATATCTACTACAGAATCATACAATTTATTCATATGGGCCTACGGGCCCATTGGGCCCATTTAGCCCTTTTCGGCCCATCGTGGCCCAAACAACATCAACCCATAAGAATACTCATGGTGGCCTCAACTATCGCATCGAAGCTCCCACACGTGCGCTCGCACGCTCGTGTGGCTACCATTGCCGTGTGACCGACATTTCGGCACTTGCCGCTCTACAGCTGCATAGGGCGAAATACACACCTGATAGGAGTCTAAAGCTAATCTGCGCTCCGATTGCTCCTATGCCCAATGCCAACCAGGTATCCTTACTATCTTCATAGATTGCTCTATTTAAAGCCAGCTTATCACCTTCCCTCTTGATAGCTTTCCGATGTGGGATCCCTCCTTCAGTAGAGTTTAAATCCAACAAAAACCCTGGCCGTCCAATCCGCAAAATAAACACTCCCTTGCTTGTCATGAGATTCGAACCCAGGCTCCCCTGTAGCTTAATCCACGCCGCTAGCCACTAGGCCATAAGCTCCTCTTGTGTCTAAAATCATGCGCAACTAAATATAAGTCTATGGGACAAAGTATAAGTTCACTTAAAAAATAAATCAAAATGAAATGCAAGCACCAAAACTTGAACCTTGGACACCTTGCTTCCTTGTGGCGTCATTCCCTTGCCTCTTATGTGGCGTCATTTGCCACTAGACCACAACTCCTTTTGAGTCATTTTCTCCACATTTTATTCTTAAAGCCTACTTACTAACTCCCGGGGGTTTTATTCACTTAAAACCAAAATTTTCCTAAAGCCCAAGTTTGATCCCGAGACTTCATAGAAATCCCGTAACCTTCCAAAATCACTTATCCACTAGATCAAACTTGCATTAATGCTGTTCCCATATTCTCAAAAATTTTAAAATGCTCCTACGCTGGGGGCTGAATAGGCCCAATTCTTTTAGGCCCAATTTCATGGCGTTACACTTATATCGATGCCATATCCTAGATATAGTCTTACACAAAATCTCAATAACCTTAATGTCATGACATTTGTATCCTAACTGTTCCTAATGTTCAATCAGGATTTTCTCGTTTGTCGAAATTTGTCGATTTCATTCAAGGGTAAATCACAATTCTTACAGTAATAACATAATTAAAGCATAAATAATAATGCATTATTTATATACGAACTTACCTCGGTACAAAAATAGTAGGAATGGTACCTAATCATCAAATACTTTGTTTTCCCCCGATCTAGGTTCGAACCTCATTTCTCTTAATCTATAATAGAAAATTTAACTCATTTATCATTCACACTATTCAATTCAGTCCAAAAATCACATTATGGAAAAATTACATTTTTGCCCCTAAACTTTGACATATTTATATTTTTGCCCCTAGGCTCGTAAAATGAAATGTGTGCAATTTCTTTAATGTACAAGCCTAGTCAAACCTTTTTTATAACTATAACAGCCACAATTTCCATTAAAACACATTTTTTACTACATATTTTATAACTTTTACAAATAGGTCCTTTTAAGCATTTTCATCAAAAATCACTTAGTAAAAGTTGTTTATCTAACACCAAACTTTCATTTTCTACCATTTAACATCAAAACACATGCATGTCATACATGGGTCAAATTTCAAACATGAACCCTACATCAAAATAATGGTAGAAATAGAAAGATCGGGTGAAGAAGACTTCTAAAATGTAAAGAGCATTAAAAACGAGGCTAGGATGCACTTTCAATCAAGCTTGGAAGTTGGGAAAAACCCTAGCTATGGTGTCTTCTAATTTTTGGCACTTGAGGGAGAAGATGGACAAGATTTTTGTAACACCCCAAACTCGGCCTAGAAGTTAGGCCCGAATCTGACGTGTCATATAGAAGTGTTTTTCAAAACCATATTTCTTATTGTTAAAACTTGTTTGAGAGTTAAAACCTTTTTGTTAAAAAAAAACTTAAGCAATTGTTGTCCACTTGAAAACGTAACTACTTTTAAAACCTTATATGTTGCGAAAGCATATTTAAAATAAAGAATTTATGAATAGGTGATGTTTAAAAACTAAGTTGCAGAAGCATTTTGAAAAAGTTGCGGAAATGTAGCGTTTTGAAGACAATTATCGTTTTGGAAATCGCATTCCATGTTTATCAGTTAGAAAACATCATAAATAAATATTACAAATAATAAGTTAAAAATAGAGAGGCCTTATTACAACCCAAATCAAAATAAAATGTGATGTTTAAAAATTGCTAAAAGTGGAATACGATTTCCAAAACGATAATTGTCTTCAAAACACTATGTTTTCGCAACGTTTTCAAAATGCTTCTGCAACTCAGTTTTAAACATCACCTATTCATAAATTCTTTATTTTAAATTTGCTTCCACAACATATAAGGTTTTAAAAGTAGTTACGTTTTCAAGTGGACAACATTTGCTTAAGTTTTTTTTTTAATAAAGAGGTTTTAACTCCCAAACAAGTTTTAACAACAAGAAATATGGTTTTGAAAAACACTTCCATGTGACACGCCAAATTCAAGCCTAACTTCTAGGCCGGGTTTGGGGTGTTACATTTAATGGTATCAGAGTCATAATCAGATTACCCGGCTTTAAGCCATCCGTTGGTCCACAGTCGTCATGCGACCCGTGTGACCTCAACAGATCAATACTGGATCCACAGTCATCATGTGACCCGTGCGGCCCTATCAGATCAATACTGGATCTATAGTCGTCATGCGACCCATGCGACCCTATCAGATCAATACTGGATCCACAGTCTTCAGGTGACCCGTGTGACCCTATCAGAACTTCCTCCGCATCAATGTCCCAACCTCATGGAATATGTCGTGTACTCCATGCTCAATTATTACACGTATATGCAAAATGGCCATGCTTAGTAACAGTCATTTCAACACATATTAACAGCATATCAGTCACACGCCCAAAGTCAAGTCAGTTAAAACACAGTCATACGATCACAGTCAAATCAGCCAAATCATAGCACAAGTCAATCATTTACCCACAAGGGCAAAACAGTCATTTACCCTATAAGGGTATTTTGGTAATCCTACCCTTCAGGGGTATTTCGATAATTCTACCCTACAAGGGTATTTCGGTAATTTTGTAAATTGATGGTATTTCAGTAATTTTACAAATTGAAGGTATTTTGGTAATTTTACAAATCAAAGGTATTTCGGTAATTTTGCAATCTGAGGGTATTTCGGTAATTTCACAAATCAAGGGTATTTCGGTAATTTTGCAATCTGAGGGTATTTTGGTAATTTCACAAATTAGGGGTATTTCGGTAATTTTATAAACCAAGGGTATTCTTGTAATTTTGTAAACCAAGGTATTTCAAACAGAGATAACGATGCGAATGGGCCTAGGGCCCATTCTCGACCTAAATGGTCCCATACGCTCGTGTGGCCCATTTAGCCCAAATCTAGCCATAGATATGAGATTCACATAGACCAGTTCAATATCTACAACACAATCATACAATTTATTCATATGGTCCCACGGGCCCATTGTGGCCCAAATAGCCTAAACCCACAAGAACACCCATGATGGCCTCAACTATCGTGTCGAAGCTCCCACACGTGTGCTCGCACGCTCATGTGGCTACCATCGTCGTGTGACCAGCATTTCGGCATTTGTCGCTTTACAGCTAGTGTAGTGTGAAATACACACCTGATAGGAATCTGAGGTTAATCCGCGCTCCAAACACTCCTATGCCCAAACGCCAACCAAGGTATGCTTACTCTCCTCATAGATCGCTCTATTTAAAGCCAGCTTCTCACCTACTATCATGCTAGCTTCCCGATGTGGGATCCCTTCTTCAACAGAGTTTAATTCTATCACAACCACCTGTCGTCCCAACTTAGCAAAATAAATATCCCTTTTTGCTTGCGATGGGATTCGAACCCTTGCCCTCTCCTATGCTCCAGAAGCTACATGTCACCACAACATGTAACAGTCTGATTTTGGCCCTAATCGAAACGATGGTTTCGGGACCACAAATCCGGGTCTAAAAAATATTTTTAAAAATATTTTGGTGTTTATAATGTGTGAATTTGTCTGCATTAAATTTTCGTTTAAAAATTTTATCGTTTGGAGGTTCGATTTAATAAATGGGCTTAATCGCGTAAGTTAAAAATTTGGTGATTATTAGTAAAAAGGGCTTAATTGATGATGTCTTTTTAATTAGATGTATTAAAAGAGTAAATAGCCCAAATTTTTAGATAGTGGCCGGCCATGGACAAAATTAACCTTATGTTATAATGTTTAGTTATTTTATAATAAAGGTTAAATAGGTAAATAAATAAAATGTTAATATATATGTTATTTATAATAAAACAAAGCCAGGTTATCATCTTTTTTTTAAGCCATAACCGAAACTTAGCAAAAGAAAAAGAAAGAAAAATAATCTAGCTACATTCGGCCTGTCTAAACTTGATTGAGGTATGTGTTTAGCTCGGTTTTTGATAATTTTTATGTTTTTGATATCGTTGCTATGTGATTTAGCTAGCCCATGCTTGAATTTTTGAATTGGTTATGTATTTCATGAATTGCCATTGCCATTCAAAATCAATCTGCATCAAAGAAGTTCAGAAATGACAGTAGCCGATCCAAGACTAATGCTGAGTTTTTTATACGAGAGCGACCACCAGTGAGTTCACGAGCCACTTCAATAGCTAGTGTTGGCAATACTCGACCTAATAAACCCGAGTGTCAGCAGTCTGGTAGACGACATTTTGGTCAATATTGGGGCAAGTTCAACAACTGAGCTTGCTACAAGTGTGGTTCGCAGGATCATTTCATACGGGATTGCCCGGAGTTAGTCGAGAAGGATAATGCTCAAAGTGTGACATCGAGCGGTGCTATAGCTAGAGGTAGACCACCCCGAAATGTGAGAGGTAGACGCGGCACTCAAAGAGGGACTTCAGATACAGTTACTCGATCAAAGGCTCGTGTGCCTGCCAGAGCCTATGCCATCCGTGCCCGAGAGGAGGCTTCATCCCCAGATGTTATCACTGGTATATTTACTCTCTTTAATACTAGTGTAATTGCTTTGATTGATCCCGGTTCAACTCATTCCTACATGTGTGAAACATTAGTATCCAGTAAGACTTTACCGGTTGAGTCTACTGAGTTTGTAATTCGGGTTTCGAACCCCTTAGGCCAGTGTGTGCTAGTTGATAAGGTATGCAAGAATTGCCCTTTGATGATTTGAGATTTGTGTTTCCTGATTGATTTGATGTTGCTGCCATTTGACGAGTTTGATATCATCCTCAGTATGGATTGGTTAACGGTACACGATGCCGTAGTGAATTGTAGACGAAAGACTATTGATCTGCGGTGCCAGAATAATGAGATAATTCAGATTGAGTCTACTGATTTAAATGGGCTACCAGTAGTGATATCTTCGATGTTGGCTCGGAAGCATATGATAAAGGGTTGCGAAGCTTACTTTGCTTATGTGATTGATAGTAAAGTGACTGAAAAGAAGATTGAATTTGTACCTGTTGTATGTGAGTATCCAGATGTGTTTCCGGAAGAATTGTCGGGATTGCCACCTGTTCGGGAGATAAGAGTTCGGTATTGAGTTAGTGCCAGGGACGACTCCGATCTTGATAGCTCCGTATAGAATGGCACCGACTGAATTAAAAGGGTTGAAAGCCTAGTTGCAAGAGTTGACAAATAGAGGTTTTGCTCGACCGAGTTTTTCTCCCTAGGGTGTGCCAGTGTTATTTGTGAAGAAGAAAGACGGAACTTTGAGGATGTGCATCGACTATCGACAGCTTAATAAAGTGACCATAAAAAATAAATACCCGTTGCCATGTATTGATGATCTATTCGATCAGTTAAAAGGAGCCTCAGTATTTTCGTAGATTGATTTAAGATCGGGTTATTATCAGTTGCGAGTTAGAGACTCTGATGTGCCTAAGACTGCTTTCTGAACGAGATACGACCATTACGAGTTTTTGGTGATGCCGTTCGGACTCACTAATACCCCTGCTGTTTTCATGGATTTGATGAATCGAGTATTCAGACAGTATCTGGATCAGTTTGTAGTTGTGTTTATAGATGACATTCTGATCTATTCGAGCAATGAAACCGAGCATGCCAAACACTTGAGACTTGTGTTACAGATTTTGTGTGATAAGCAGTTGTACGCGATGTCGTAACCATTTTTTGATAAAACGGGAATCGACTTGGTTTTGAAAACGAAGATAAAGTGGAAGTCGCCATCGATCATTTATTAGGTGTGATCGGATCACCTTTGTTTTAATAAAACATTTTGATTTACTAAAACAATGTTTTTGGTCTACAAAAATTTGAGAAAATAGGTTCGAGAGTCGGTTACATGTGAGGAAGGGTTAGCACCCTCGTCACGCCTAAAATTGGTACCAAATTGATTATTTAATGTCTCAATGTCGAAAGTTGAAAATTTAAAAAGAAAAAGAAAATTGATCCTTTTTTTGAAACATTTTAGTTTTCTCGAATTGAATATCAAGATTTTCTTGTTCCGAAGGAACAAAATATCACATCCAGTACGTAGGACACGATGATTTTAATCCTCGAATCCAAGATCATCTCTTAATCCCCGAGACTCATGAATTAAAATATGAAAAGGATATTCGATTGTTTGGCTAAGCTAGAGAACCGAAACCCAACACATAGGGCACGGTTTCTCGAATTTCCAAACGTATAATATTGCCTTATTTGGAAACTTTTAATGTTGGATGAGATTCATAAAAGATTTTAGGTTATGCCCAACGAAATTTAACAAATATATATGACATGAATTTGGTGCAATGATGACATAATGCACATAATACATAACATTTAATCTAAAATATTAACATGCATGAATAATAATGATGATAATAAAACAATAATATAAACAATAATGACGATGATAATGTCAAAGATATGAAGATGCGAATAAATAGATCATAATACATACAAGAACGATAATCACACAGCTTACATTATTTACATACCAATATTAATCGGCAAAGAACAATGAACTAAACAATCTTAAAAATAATGATACATAAAACAATTTTAATGAAGAAAAATAAATTAACAAAATCGATTGTAAGTAAAGAACACATAAAAATAAAGTAGATAATATTTGAAATGATTTAAGATAACGTAAAATTTAAAATCAATTATATACATAAGGTTTAATAATATACAAAAACTTTAAAATAAATAGGTAATAATAATAATAATGGTAATAGTAAGAAGTAATGATAATAAATATAATAATAATAATAAATATTGAAGGATAAATAATAGTTATAAAAAGATAATAATACTACAATTTTAAAAAAAATAAATAAATAATTAAACTCGTTAAACATGTCAAGGACTAAATTAAAAACAGACTAATATTTAAGGTATACATTTAAAACAAGGGAAAAGTCATTAAGGGTCGAATTGGAAGGCGCCCAAAAACTGCAGGTACCAAATGGGTAAAATTCCCAACCCTCGTGCGCAACGCTTCAACTGACCTAGGCATAGGCTAAATTAGGACGCAACAGAAACAATAAGGCGCAATCGCAAAAAGAAAAAAGTAAAATAGGGCTCGATCTAATAGCATCAAAAAAACTAGGGACTGATCGCGCGAATATTACTTTTGAGGAAAATGCGCAGTGACCCTACTAGCCCAACGACGCCATTTTGTCTATCACTTATACGGCCATCTTTGCTACATTTTTGAGCCATTTGATTCCCTTCCATAAAACAAAATAGAAAGCTCCTCCCCCCATTAGTTTCCTCTGCTAGGGTTTCGGCCGTTTGTTGAAACGCCACCAATCCGGCGACCGACGAAATGCGTGACGAGAGGGTTTTTTTATGCTCCATTTGGAGGATCCTAAAAGCCTCAACCTTTTAGCGTCTTAGAAGCGAAGGGAGAAGTCTAGAGACGACCCTAGCCTGGTCGAGCCCTCCCCCTCGGCGATGGAGTACGAGCGCTCCGACGCCGCGACGTGGGGACTCCGGTAAGCTTCTTCTCCTTGTGAGTTTTGTTTTTTTTTTGAAAAATAAAATAAAAATTAAACAGCAACAGTAACAGTAACTAATAATCAAAAACAAACATGGGAAAAAATGAGGTCAACCTTAGAATTTTTTATTCCCTTTTTGATTTCTGATGATTGTAAAAGTTCCTCTTGGGTTCTCTTTTTGATTTCGAATACTCGTAGAAAAGGGGGGTACCAGAGTTCTTTTTCGACTCTTTTTTTGGTTGCTGATATTCGTGTGTAATCAGTGTGTGTCCAAAAAAAAGGGGGCCCTCCGTTATAATGGTTTCGGTTCTTATAACCGATTTACAAAAGCGTTTTGTTGTTTTCTATTATTCTGCTTCGTTCTCTGTTGCTCGTCGCTTTTGTTTTTGCAGGGCATGGGCGAGGAAGGTGATTAGGAGCATGCGGAGAGCAGCAGATGAGGTGCCTGGGGGGGCATGAATCGTCAGGGCGCATGGGCGCATGGTAGACGCGATGCAAGAGCGCGTGCGGTGGACGGTTGCCGAGGCATGGGGAAGGGTACTGGTGGATAGTAGCCGAGAGACGCGCGTGGGCATGCACGAGAATCTGAACAGGCGAGGGTCACCAGGAGGTTCTAGGATCTTGTCTTGTTTGGGCCATCTGGGCCAATTCTGAGAATTGGTCTTTGGGCCTGCGTTTGTAATCTATTTTTTTTTGGGCTGTTGTTAAATGGCATTTGGGCTTGTTTAATTGGTTTTGTAATTGAGCTTAGTGGGTCCGATATTTATTTTTGTAACTGGACATTTCATGGATTGTTTTATTTATTGGATTTTTTTTGTCTTATTTTTTGCTTATTGGGTCATTTCATTGATTGGGCCTGGGCAAAAATTGGTTATTACAGCTGCCCCTCTTTGCTCATTATCGTGAAATAAGAATTGAGCAAAGACAATAGAAGGACCAATTTTTGCCTGATCTTGGCCAAGCCTTGACTTATTGGTCCTTGTCTTCCTCAAGCAACTTCAAACTTTACTGTACCCTGTCGCTTTGATCCATTCCACCGCTGCTTCTGCGAGACATGACCCGTAGCTTCAATTCACTTTTCCTCAATCTTGTTTATTCTTTAACTTGCTCCAACCAGAGAATTGTAGCTTGGATCTACTAACTGCTCTACGGGGACTTTGAGGGAATAAATTTGAACTTTTCAAACTGCTCCCTTATTCTTGCAATATGAGTTGACTTTTTCTTCCTCTCTTTTTTTTTTAAAAAAAAAATCTCGGCCTATGACCCGAGGCCCAACTCACCTCTCGTATTATGAGTTGATTTTTGAACAGAAATTGAAAGACAGAAGTTAAAAATACCTCACCGTTCGTAACCCGAGGCCTAACTCACTTTTCCCATTATGAGTTGATTTTAACAGAAATTGAAAAACTGAAATTAAAATACCTCAGCGTGCGTAACCCGAGGCCCAACTCACCTTTCGCATGATGAGTTGATTTTAACAGAAACAGCAATTAAAAATACCCCAGCGTGCGTAATCCGAGGCCCAACTCACTTTTCGCATTATGAGTTGGTTTTAACATAAATTGAAAAACAGAAATTAAAAATACCTCAGGGTGCGTCACCCGAGGCCCAACTCACTTTTCGCATTATGAGTTGATTTTAGCAGAAATTGAAAAATAGAAATTAAAAATACATCAGCGTGCGTAACCCGAGGCCCAACTCACTTCTCGCATTATGAGTTGATTTTAACAGAAATTGAAAAATAGAAATTAAAAATACATCAGCGTGCGTAACCCGAGGCCCAACACACTTTTCGCATTATGAGTTGATTTTAGCAGAAATTGAAAAACAGAAATTAAAAATACCTCAGCGTGCGTAACCCGAGGCCCAACTCACTTATCACATTATGAGTTGATTTCAACAGAAATTGAAAAATAGAAATTAAAAATACCTCAGCGTGTGTAACCCGAGGCCCAACTCACTTCTCGCATTATGAGTTGATTTTAACAAGAATTGAAAAATAGAAATTAAAAAAACCTCAGCGTGCGTAACCCGAGGCCCAACTCACTTCTCGTATTATGAGTTGATTTTAACAGAAATTGAAAAATAGAAATTAAAAATACCTCAGCGTGCGTAACCCGAGGCCCGACTCACTTCTCGCATTATGAGTTGATTTTAACAGAAATTGGAAAACAGAAATTAAAATGTATCATCTGGTGGAGCTCAGATATCTCCTTTCTCCTTGGTTCGATACAGCTATCACCAGAACTTCTTGCTTTACTGGTGTACCTGTATGTGTCTAGCGCGATGTTACCCTGAAATGCATGTGTTTGTCCTAAATGCTTTTATGCCTACATGATTAAACAATGCACCCTGGGTTTGTTTGTCCTGTATCTCTTTTCGTCACGACTTTCAGGATGACCTGTATTCATTGTTTCGATCCTTGATCCTCCTTTTAGGTGTTGTACCCGTCCTCAAGTTTTATGAGTAATCTGCGTTTCTCGTTTATCACTTTCTTGCCCCCTGTTGAACTTTGTCCTTGCTTTGAGGCTCTTGTACTTACCAAATTCTCATCCAGGTAATACTCAACATTCCTTTTATTTAGAGTATGTCATTTCACTATTTATCATTTAAATGAACCAAACATGAGATGCATGAAAATGGGAGAGTGGGTACGAAAGAAATACCTCACATTCATATTTATTTCCAAAAGCAATAAGGAAAGAAAATTGACGAGGAATAGTTCAATAAAGAAAACATTATAGAGAAAGGAAAGCAGATTCAAATGTCACAAATGTTCTAAATATTCAACGCATGAACTTCTCCACGTTTCCTGATCCAGGATCTTTTCGAACAAAGCTTCTTGTGTAGAAGATTTCAAGCTTCTGTGTCTACTTCAAACATTAACATCTCGCCATTCGACTCCCGGTTTAAATCGCTCTTGCTCTTTGAGCCCGAATCTGCTTCCTCAGGACGCCCTTTCGAGTTTTCATCCTAAACATTTTTTGTTTGCCAAGACGCCCTTTTCGGGTTTTCATCTTGATCTTTTTTTTAGGCGTAGTATTTGTTCACTGCATCTGAAGTCACTAAATTTGGTACCTCTTTTCCATCCATCTCAGCGAGAATCAGAGCTCCACCTAAGAAGGCCTTCTTTACGACATATGGTCCTTCCCAATTCGGTGCCCATTTTCCTCGAAAGTCTTTTTGTATAGGGAGAATCTTCCTCAATACGAGTTCTCCTTCGCGAAATTCCCTTGGTCGCACATTCTTGTCATGGGCTGTGATCATTCTCTTCTGGTACATCTGTCCGTGACAGATTGCTTTCAAGCATTTCTCTTCGATCAAATTTAGTTGGTCATATCGAGCTTGAACCCATTCTGATTCTTCTAGTTTTGTCTCCATTAGGACTCGTAGAGAGGGGATCTCCACTTCGATGGGTAGTACAGCTTCCATTCCATAGACCAGAGAGAACGGAGTTCCCCCGTAGAGGTCCGCACACATGTGCAATATGTATACAAAGCAAATGGTAGTTTCTCGTGCCAGTCTCTATATGACTCGGTCATTTTCCCAATAATCCTCTTAATATTTTTATTAGCCGCCTCTACTGCTCCATTCATCTTCGGGCGATAAGGCGAGGAATTATGATGCTTTATTTGAAATTGTTCGCACACTTCTTTCATCATCTTGTTGTTCAAATTCAAGGCGTTATCTAAAATAATTCTTTCAGGCAAACCATATCGACATATGATCTCTTTTTTTAAGAATCTGCAGATTGCGGTCTTCGTCACATTGGCTAATGAAGCAGCTTCTACCCATTTTGTGAAGTAATCCATGACCACAAAAATGAATCGATGTCCATTAGAAGCTTTTGGGGAAATTGGCCCTATAACATCCATGCCCCACATAGAAAAAGGCCATGGAGAAGTCATGACATGAAGAGGCGGAGGTGCTGCATGAATCTTATGGCTGTAAACTTGACAATTGTGACACTTCCGTGCATAACCAATGCAGTCGCTTTCCATCGTCAACCAGTAATAACCGAGTCTCATAATTTTCCTAACCATAGTGACACCATTGGCATGAGTTCCACAAACTCCTTCATGGACCTCTTCAAGTATTTTTCCGGCTTCAACATCATCCACGCATCTCAAGAGCACTTGATCTTTTCCTCTTTTGTACAGGATGTCCACATCAAGAACAAATCTCACAGCCATTCTTCTGATTGTTCTTTTGTCGTTCTTATTTGCTTGCTCGGGATACCTTTGATTCTTGACATATTATAAGATATCATGGAACCATGGCTGTCCATCTGCCTCTTTTTCAATGCTAAAACAATGCGCAGGGGCCTCGTATATGCTCATCTGGAGAGGCATTATTTCTATTTCACGGTTTGCTTTGAACATTGAAGCCAAAGTGGCTAAGGCATCAGCCAATTGGTTTTCTTCTCGTGGGAAGTAATTAAAAGTTACTTCTTTGAATTCTTTGATCAGCTTTGCCACGAGATCGCGATACTTGACCAACTTCGAATCTCTCACTTCCCAATCTCCACGGATTTGGTAAATCACTAGCGCTGAGTCTCCGTATACCTCTAAGATTTCGATTTCTTGTTCAATAGCTGCACGAAGTCCCATGATGCAAGCCTCATATTCCACTACGTTATTAGTACAGAAGAAATTTAATCTGGCAGTGAATGGGTAATGATTCTTAATCTGGCAGTGAATGGGTAATGATTCCCTTCTGGTGACACTAAGACTGCTCTAACCTCATGCCCTAATGTAACATCCTGGAAAGGGCCTATGCGTTTTCGGTTTAATTGTATGAAATGACATGTCTTAAGTTTTATGAATACATTTTTAACATTTTTGGAAACCTAGAAATGCATGGAAATGAAAATGGAAATGAACATTTTTGGAAACCTGGAAACGTAAGGAAATGATTCAAAAATGGAAAGTAAACATTTCTGGAAACTTGGAAATGTAAGGATATGTCAAGTTTACAGAGCCGATCGAAAATTTTTGGAAACTTAGAAATGACCTAGAAATGACGAGTTTTAAGGTTTAAAAGGGGAAATTAAGGCAAGGTGGCCTTAAAAGAAAAAGTTTGTGAAATTTGACACACAAGCAAAGCTTGGAACAGTGCTTTCAAGATGTCACTTAGGCCCTATGGAAATGGCGCCATATGCAAGAGGAATGGGCCTGAGTTCGAGTCACTTGGGAAGCAAATAAAGGAGGTTTTATTTTTTCTTCCAGAAGACTAAGGTGGACGGCACATGCTTCTAGAAAGGAGGTGTTTTATTTTCATAAATATTCAATTAAAAAGGTGATAAATAAAGGATTTTTAAATTGGATTATTTTGAAGAGATAAATGTTGGATTAAACTCTTTTATTTATGATAATTAAAGGATAAAGTTATCAGATAGAGGAGTGGTGGCCAAGTAAGGGACTCCTTAGATGATAATTTTGGCTATAAAAGGAAGGAAGGAGGGCTACTCATCAATTTTTGCTTCCTCCTCTCTCTGCCGAATTCTTAGTGCTCTCCTCTCTTCTTTTCTTTTCTTTTGTCAAGCCGAAATTAAGTAATTGTTGGAACCTAGCCAAATATTTTCCTCTCCATTAGAAGCCATAGCCGAATCTCCCTGTGAATCTAAGCAAGGAAGCAGTCGACTGAAGTATTAAGGGGATCTCTCAGGTTTCTACAACTGTCGACTACAAGGAGGAATATTTTGGGATCTAAGGTAAGAAACTATAAGATCCAAAGGTCTTGTTTTAAGTTTTAATGTTAGATTAAACCTAACATGTGATTATAGGAATTTCGACATCCCTAGGAAAGCAAGGATACTTTTTGGGATTTGAGATCACAAAGGTATGTGTTTAAGACATTCGGCCAAGGCCTATTTTAAGTATTTGGATTTATTCCCAAAAGCCAAAACCAACCTATGATGTGTTTTAATGTTGGCCAAATACAAGAAGGAATACAACAAAGTTTTGGGACTTGCTTCTTAAGTCAATCGGCAACAAGGTAGGTTTTCAGTATACAAATCCTACTAGGATTTGGTTTAAAAGCCAAAAAAAAAAGGTTTATTAATGTGTTTAAATGATTGGCCGAATATAGGAGTTAAGGATCTAAATCAGTAGATTGGTTCTTCGGGATTTCAAGGACTTCGTTAAACGAATCAGGTGTGTACCCCACACTAACTTTTAATATGATTATGGTAATATGTAATATGTGCATATGGATAAGGTCTTGTGTTATGGTACAAAGAAAGTACAGCATGCGTTTCCTACTTCCACTAGGATTATGAAATATGTTATTTATAACATGTGAAACTTTATAAGAATGTGAATTTAAGTATGATATGCATGATATGGATAATATGGGTCATTCGGGATATATGAAAAGGGAAGCGAATGTGATGACTACGGTCTCACTATCTAAATGTGGTGACTTTGGTCACATTATCTCGAATCTGGTAACCCGGTTACATTATTCGAATCGGTGTCTCTTGACACAATTATATCTCGTGGCTATGCCACAAATTTTATATGGGCGATGAGCACGTTGGCTGCGCAAATGATCGCCTTCGATGGTGTATAGCGGATGGAGGGTCGACTTAGTAGTCCCCATGGTGTCTGAGGTTGGTGCGCGGGGATGTGTAGCGGATGGCATCTAGGTTTGGGTTTGGGTTGCATCATCATTATCTGCTATCATTTGTATGAATAAGTGTTTGATATGAACATGTATGCACGATCTATTGAATTTTAGTGTTGGTTACACATTGAGTCTGTTGACTCACCCGTTGTTGGGAAACATGTTTCAGGTGATGAATAGTGATGGACCGGGACGGTAGATCTTGTGGTGGCCATGCTCAACTTGAAGTTTTATTCAATATGGACACTTTAATTTTATTTAAGTACTTTGGAATTTTATTTTGAGATTTTACTTGTTGTAATAAGGCCATAGTTACATTTCTTTACTTTTATTTTTAATTACTATGTTACGAATTATTTTAAATTAAAGATCAAGTAAAATTATTTCTTTAAAAATAAACCCTAAATTGTTTTGTCACCTTAATTAATTGGATTTTCAAATAAAATAAATGGGTTTCCAACCTAAGCCCAACCCAAAACGATATATTTAAAAAAAAATTACATAAATTTTCTCTAAGTAACAAGAACTTTGAAACCGGTTTACTTAAGGAACATACCAGATCCAGTTAAGGCTCGTGGGCCGGGTGTGGGGTGTTTCACCTAATGCATTGAGGCGCCATCAAAGCTCATCTTCCATGATTTCTCCTTTGACGACTCACATTCTCTTTCTGTAATGCACATTAAGTCTTCACCAGGGAAATCAAACCTCAATGGCTTATATTCCTCTGTCGTTCGAGTTGCCAAGAAGTCAGCTATCGCACTCCCTTTTATCGACTTTTGACTCACATAGATGATGTCGTACTCTGATAGTAGATCGTGCCATTCCTCCTGAGAGTGCAGGTGATTCCATCACGTACTTTATTGGGTCCAGCTTTGAAATTAACCACTTTGTATGATACAACATATATTGCCTGAGCCTTCGAGCTACCCAAACCAAAGCACAACAGAATTTTTCAATTGACGGGCACTTCGCTTCATACTCGGTGATTTTCTTGCTGAGGTAGTAAATTGCCCTTTCTCTTTTCCCTGACTCATCATGCTGCCCCAGTACACAACCCAACGAGTTATCGAACACAGTCAGATACAATATTAAGGGTCTTTCGGGAGTTGGCGGTACTAGCACCGGAGGGCTAGACAAATATTGCTTTATCTTGTCAAAAGCCACCTGGCACTCCTCGTTCCATTTTCCAAGATTGTGTTTTCGAAGGAGTCGAAAAATTGGGTCGCATTGGTTGGTAAGCTAAGCAATAAATCGAGTGATGTAGTTCAACCTCCCTAGAAATCCTCTGACTTCTTTTTGTGTTCGTGGAGGTGGTAATTCTTGTATGACTTTTATCTTATCCGGATCAACCTCAATACCTCTCTCGCTAATGATGAAGCCCAGTAATTTCCCCGAGGTTGCTTCAAATGTGCACTTGGCTGGATTAAGCTTCAGCTGGAACTTTCTCAGTCTTTCGAACAATTTCCTGATGTTTCCAACATGATCTCTTTCCCCCCGAGATTTGGCAATCATATCATCGATGTAGACTTCTATTTCTTTATGCATCTTGTCATGGAATGACATCACCATTGCCCTCTGATATGTTGCCCCGGCATTCTTTAATCCGAATGGCATCACCTTGTAGCAGAATGTTCCCCACATCGTTACAAATGTAGTTTTCTCCATATCCTCGGGAGCCATCTTTATCTGGCTATAACCTGAAAATCCATCCATGAAAGAAAATAATGAATGTTTTGCCGTGTTATCCACCAATATATCGATGTGCGGCAAGGGAAAATTATCCTTAGGGCTTGCTCGATTCAGATCGCGATAATCCACACACATTCGCACCTTACCGTCTTTCTTTGGCACTGGGACTATATTAGCTACCCATTCTGGATATTTAGAGACTTGTAAGAAGCCAGCATCGAATTGTTTCTTGACTTCTTCTTTTATCTTCAAAAGCATTTCGGGTCTCATTCGTCTTAACTTCAGCTGGATAGGCTTGCATTCTAGTTTCAGTGGGAGTCTATGGACCACTACATCCTCGTTCAAACCTGGCATGTCTTGATACAACCATGCAAATACATCTTTGTACTCATGAAGAAAGGTGATCAAATCATGTTTAGTGTTCTCTGAAATGGTGGTCCCGATCTTCACTTCTTGCCTCTTTTATTCACTTTCCAAGTTCACCGTTTCAACAGATTCTTGATGGGGTAGTATCTATTTATCTTCTTGTTCTATCATACTTAGTAAGTTAGGGGATGAGACATAGTCTTCAGCATTTTTCTCAACTTCAAATTCTCCTAAACAAATAGTTTTCTCGAAATCGATTCTAGGACTTGCAACGGGATTGTTCACGTCGTGGATATCTGAGCACCTGAAAGGTAAATGGAAAAGAAAACTATAGAGGAATATCAAGGTGTTGGGACACACAAATATAGTACCATGACATGATATGAAATATATGTAGGGACAGATTATGAAAAGAGGGAATAAATATGAAGCCAATGAGAATGAAGAGACTACAACAAAAATGCATCTCCATTAATGTTAGACATAAACTCTTGCAACAGTTTCCCCAATAACTTGGGGCATAAAAAGAGTGGACATTGAGGATTACTTTGGAGGAGCCTTAGAAACTACAAGAAGATCCTCAGCGGTCCAATTGCTCAAAACAAATCCTGGAGGGCCAGGGCGTATCATTGAAATGTCTTCCATCGTATTATCCGCTTTGTCAATAATGTTTATACTGAAGTTCTGAAAATCCTTTTCAACCAATAACAGCGTGTTTCGTGAATTATCTCTTTATGGGTACATCACTCCTGTAGATGTAAACATTTTTGACAAGGTCGGATACATTATGGGCTCCCATTCCACTTCCCAACCTGAAGCTCTTGCAATCCTCTTTTCCTGATCTTTCTGCAGCTGTTTCTTTCTTTGTCGCACATTCGGCTTGAACCCTAACCCGTATCGAGCCTTATGGTGTACCAGTTTTAGCGCTCTAGCTATCCCTTGCTGGTATCTTCTTAAGCCTTTCCTCGCTCGGGCTCCTCTTCCAACCGTCAGTTTGATTCCCATCTTGGCATTCCTTGATAGTTTGGGTGTGGGAATCTTGTTACCCTCAGCAACAAATGTAGCATTAATAAATTCAAGGGAATGGAAGGAGCATTCTACTGCATCTTGGTTCACTTCGATGTAAGGTGTGACAGCAGAAATAGATGCAACGATGTCTTCTTCACCAGCGACCGTGATCAAGCGGTTATCCATGATAAACTTCACTTTTTGATGGAGAGATGAAGGGACTGCCCCAGCAGAGTGGATCCAACGCCTCCCTAAAAGGTAATTATACGAAGGAGTAATGTCCATGACCTGGAATTCTACGTTATACGTGCATGGGCCCACTTCTAGTGGGACTTCAATCTTTCCCATAACCTCTCGTCGTGTCCCGCCAAATGCCCTTACTGTGGAATGACAAGGCCTTAGATAGGACACATCAATTGGCATCCTGGAGAGTGTGGCCAAAGGCATGACATTGAGTGCGGATCCATTGTCAATGAGCACATTCGGTACTATGTAACCCTTGCAACTGGTCGTAATATGTAATGCCTTCACGGAGCCCCTACCATTTGATGGTATTTCATCATCACTGAATGAGATGAAATTATCCGTATTTAAATTATTCACCCATCTATCAAGCTTTTCTATAGATACATTGCTTTCTACGTAAGCTTGATTGAGCACTTTTAGCAAGGCATTCTGATGTGACTCTGAGTTCAACAGTAGAGATAACATCGAGATTTTTGCCGGCTGTTTGTTCAACTGCTCTACGATGTTATATTCGCTATGCTTGATGAACTTTAAAAATTCATGAACTTCATCCTCATTCACAGGTTTTTTAATTTCTGGTTCCGACTATATTTCTACATCCACCTCAACCTCACGCATCGGTGCCTTTCCTTTTTGATTTGAGTCAACGGCTTTTTTTTTGGTTCAGTCATTTTCGGAGAATAGCACCTCCCGCTACGAGTAAAGTGTCCTACTCTGCTGACATCCCCAACCACAGCCTTCGGCTTTTCAACTTCAGGTGCTACAATGTTAACATCGTATTTCCATGGCACCGCCTTATCGTCCTTATAATGAAAAGGAGAAGGCACTTTAATCACCACCGTCGATTTAACTTCCTTCTTCTTGGCCTCATAATAAATTACCAGAGGCCGATCGGCACTATAACGGGTAACTGATGGTTGGTTATCAGAGGCACATATTTCCCTTTCCTCGGCCTCATCCATTTTATCAAAGATCTCGACTTCCTTGTTTTCATCATGTTTTGGAGTAGTTTCCTTAATTCTTCGCAAAGATTGGATGTCATGCCCTTTGATACCATGAGAGATACAAAAACTTTGACCTTCCGTACTTTCTTCTTCGAAACTTCTGTTGGAATGACAAAACAACCCATTTTCCATCATCACCTCCCAGACCTTTCGCAAAGGTGTTCTTATTTCAGAAATGCGGCTTTTAGCTTGCCGCATATCTTCCCTTGTCACTACGCTTACATTCCCTTCGGTATGGTTTGGGAGCGGGTTTCCAGCCATATTACCAGTACCGTCAAATTGTAAAATCCCTACATCAATGAGATCCTGCACCTTCCTTTTGAAGGCTATACAATTTTCTGTGGAATGCCCTTGGTTTCCCCTATGGTACATGCATATAGTATTGGGATCGTACCATTTCGGGTATAGCGGTTTCAATGGTACCATATAATGTGGAGATATTAATTGGTTTTTCAACAATTTTGGGAACATTTCTCCGTACAACACGGGAATAGGGGTGAGTCGAGATTTTTCAAGATTGGGTCTCACCGGTCTTTATTCGTGTTTGGGTTAGCTTGGAGCAGGCGTGTTATTAGGTGGGAACATGGTGAATGGCCATTGGTTATTTGTATTGTAGATGGGGTAAGAAGGAGGTGCTTGATAATAAGGGTTTTGGGGAGAAAAATGGAAATTTAAAGGTGGGCGGTATCGGGGACGTGATTGGGTTGGGTACGAATTAGAAGTATAGTGGCTCCCAGTCCCCACCATATGTGTTTCAGCCTCCTTCTTCTTTATAGGTACTGGCCTTTTCGAACTTTCAGGGCCCTCCATCCTTCCACTCTTGATGCCGTTTTCAATGAGTTCCCAGACATTACGATATCGACAAAGTCCTTTATGGCGTTTCCCACCAGCTTGTCATAAAATGGCGTTTTCAAGGTGTTGATAAAGAGGACTGTTACCTCCGTTTTAGTTAGTGGAGGTTCTACCTGGGCCGAGATGTCCCTCCATCTTTGAGCCTATTGTCTAAAAGTCTCTATTGGCTTTTTTCCATCATCTGCAGTGTTAGTCGATCAAGCGCCATATCGGAGACATGCTTGTACTGTTCACAAAATGCTATGCTAGGTCCTTCCATGATTGGATCTTCTCTGTGCTGAGTTGATTATACCATCGGAGGGCTGATCTGATCAAGCTATCTTGAAAACAGTGTATTAACAATTTGTTTTCATTCACATAACCACCCATCTTCCGACAAAACATGATAAGATGCGCCTTTGGACATCTTGTTCCATCATATTTTTCAAAATCTGGCACTTTGAATTTCAGAGGCAAAACCAAGTCGGGAACCAAACTGAGCTCTTTGGCGCTCAGTGCAGAGAAGACTTCAGTACCGTCTATTGCCTTGAGTCTTCCTTCCAGGCTCTTATACTTGTCCTGAGCATCATGATCCTTCATTTTCAATTTGGCTATTTCTACCGAATCATCCAAACCAGGAACGATTGGATCAGTGGGATTAGCCCTGGGGTTTGATACGAATATACCCTGCCCTAGATGAGCACGTAGTGCAGGTGGTTGTTCTAGGCCTATTGATTCCCTTTGAGGCCAACCTTCGTCCATTGCATGGGCGTGAGGTGGAGTGTATCCTGGGGGATGGAGCGGACTCTGATTGACTCTTGAATGAGGCTCTGTAATATCAGGGCTCTGCGCGAGTCCTTTTCCTTTGACCAGAGCGGTCATCATCTCCATCATCTTGGCCATTTGATCTTTTTGCTCGAGCGATTCCTCTCAAGATCTCACCATTAGATCCCTGGCCAACTGCTCTTGTAACTCCTTTTGGATCCTTTCCATCCTTTCAATTCTCTAGTTTAGTTCAGCATCCATAGCTCTAGCTCTTAAACGTGTCTTATAAGGATGATGTGATTCCAGATTCGTAGTGTCGCAACTGTGGATTATATGATTTTAGCCTTAGTAAATGATTGGGTGATATGATGCTAATGCATGGAATGTAATGCAAATGCATGGTATGAATGCAAGAGGTGTTGATTTGATTCAATTCCATTAGATAAACTTTACTAGAAAACAAATTTCCTTTCATAGAACAGACGATTACATATACGACTTCGCCCTAATGCCTAAGTCCTTAACTTTCCTAAGAAACCACGCTAAACTTTGGCCTCGCTCCGATGCTGACTCGTACATCAGACTCAACACATCAGCCCGAGCCGCCAAGGTTTGCAAATGATCGGCCATCTCTTGGATTTGATCCACAGCTTCACCCATTACATAGTCTCTGTTTCTGATCTGTTCTTGAGAATGGTGGAGCTTCTCCTTCCAATGTTCATTGTTTGTCTCAAGGAGCTCAACTCGAATTTTGCTATCTTGTAATGCAGTCTCGAGCTCTCCTATCCTTCCTCTCATCTCCTCGATCTTGTTCTGACTGGCCCTTAATTCGATTACCGAGTTACGACTACGGTGCAGATACAGTGACCTTTCTAATTCTGCTACTTGGGCGCGTACCCTCTCTTTTTCACTTTGGCTTTCCAACAGGCTTTTTTTCAAAGCGTCCTCCCGTACTCGAGCATCTTGGAATTTTTTTTCCTACTAATCGGCTCTGGACTTTTCTTCTTTAATTTCCTGTCGCCATTGCTCTGATGTTTTGCCTAAACCAACAGTTCTGATGGACATGCGTAGATTCTTATAGCCCGTCTTTAAACTATCCAAATCCTCTTCGGCCTTATTTTTTCCTTTTTTCAATTTCTCAACCTCGAACTTGTAGACGTCAACATCTAACCCCGACTGCATCTTTTCCTCTTCTAGCTGCTCTATCCTCTTACCCAATTCCCAGCTCTTTCTCTCGAAATCTTGCTTGATAATCTCTAATTCAGATGGGATTACTTGCTGTTGCTCTTCTATTGGTCGAGCATTTCCTTGGCTTGGCCTTGGGACATTGTCGTTGATTCTTTTGCCCCACCATCAATCGTACTCGGGGGTTGTCATTGGCCCCATGGCGAGTCTCTTCATTTTTCAGGTTTGGGTCCATGCATCTGATATCTCACGAACTCTCTTCTTATAGTTATCGTCCTTGTATGAAAACTCACATTGGGCTAATCCATGTGTCGCAGGTATGAACTGCCTCGATTGATACTGCCTCATCACTAATAACGGGGCATTTCTGACAGCTCCCCATATTCCGAGTAAAGGCGCCCAGTCGAACCCTCCACATCGATACAAGATCTCGTCAGTGATCATCCACGGAGCTTTCCATTCTACATCTTTAACTTGCAAATTTTGGAGAATAGCTATCCATTTCCCTCCGAATAGGTCGTCCCGCCTTGGTGTACCCGCTAATTCCTCTAGAGGAGAATAGTTCTCAAAAAAGACTTTGTATGAGACCGTTTCTATCTTCCAAAAATGGCAATGGAACCAAGATAGCAAAAGCTGTGCACATCCCACGAACCTCCCTTCGCCCGCTCTTCGGCAAGCATTTAATGATCTAAAGGTTTCGACTAAAATTGCAGGGACAGGTGTGACTCCCTTATCAAGTTTATCAAATAGGTCTGAGACCGCATCCTCTACATGCCCTAACGCTTTGGGGAAGATGACCAAACCATAGATACTTAAAGTGAAGACGTCGACCCTCTTTTTCTTATCCGAATGTGCCAAGATCAGATCCCTCAAGTGTTTCCAATGGATGCACTTACAATCTCTCTTTCTCTTGATCCGGGCTGTAATCCATTGCTCGCTCATTCCTGTAATGTTCATTAGCCTTTTTGAGAATGTCGGCACATTAGCAAACCTTGAATAAGCCTTATCGGTTTGAATTCTCGGGCATTGAAACAAAGCTGTGTACTATTCTATAGTAGGTGCCAAATCCACTTTTCTGAAAGTAAAGCAACTGTAAGCGGGATTCCAAAACTGGGTAATGGCTCGGAGTAGGTACTCGTCTACCTTGATATCAAGCAGATAGGGCAAATCACCGTAATTATAGTAGAATAGTTGTTTGACCTCGTTGCCTCATGAATCCCATATTTCCTTCAATTCTCGCAGGTCATTTTGAGCCACGCAGATGTGGGTGAAATCCCATAACTCTGATTCATGTCCCACTGTCAAGCTGTCTCCTTTCTCTTGCTGTGTCCTTTCGAACCATACTTGAATGGCCACATTATCCTCCACTCTATTGACATACCCCTTTTCCATGTTAAGCTTTTCTATCTAGTAACCGAATGTGAATCAACACCTTTTTATGATGAAATGCTATGCAATAAGAGCAAAACACAATAAGTTAGTATCACGTACAAAAAGAACTTAAAACAAGCAGGAAATAATCAAACTCCTATTTAAGGTAACAACTAGGGTTACACGGCTCTACCTACAATGGGCTCTCAAGTCTCTCTATATGTGGTTCGGTTCTAAAGAAGGTACCTGAACTAGCAGATTCCTCGATCCTCACCCATTATAGGCTCATATAGACCGAGTTCAGTTCAGGGGAATACACTTCCCTATGGCTGCACGGAGATAAAAATCTCACGAAGACATAGGTACGGATGTATCCCGGAAGCGATCCACTATCTTGCACGGAGGTAAAAACCTCATGAAAGAGTAGCTTCTCACTCCCACTTAAGAGGGTGTGACCACAACGGTCATGCAGTGCAATGCCAAAGTATTTTGTAAGACTCGACATTACTGTAATCATAGTATCAGCAAAGGCATCAAAAGAAACATGATTTTCAAAATAATTTTCCAACTTTTCGACAAAAGGACAAAGAATAATTAATTTTATGGCCTGACTCTCTATTTTCCTCCCCAGCAGAGTCGCCAAGCTGTTGTAACCATTTTTTTGACAAAACAAGAATCGACTTGGTTTTGAAAATGAAGATAAAATGGGAGTCGCCACCGATCTTTTATTAGGTGTGATCGGATCACCTTTTTTTTTAATAAAACATTTTGATTTACTAAAACAATGTTTTTCGTCTACGAAAATTTGAGAAAATAGGTTCGGGAGTCGGTTACGTGTGAGGAAGGGTTAGCACCCTCGTCACGCCTAAAATTGGTACCAAATTGATTATTTAATGTCTCAATGTCGAAAGTTGAAAATTTAAAAAGAAAAAGAAAATCGATCCTTTTTTGAAATATTTTAGTTTTCTCGAATTGAATATCAAGATTTTCTTGTTCCGAAGGAACAAAATATCACATCCAGTACGTAGGACACGATGATTTTAATCCTCGAATCAAAGATCATCTCTTAATCCCCGAGACTCATGCATTAAAATATCAAAAGGATATTCGATTGTTTGGCCAAGCGAGAGAACCGAAACCCAACACATAGGGCACGATTTCTCGAATTTCCAAACGTAGAATATTGCCTTATTTGGAAACTTTTAATTTTGGATGAGATTCATAAAAGATTTTAGGTTATGCCCAACGAAATTTAACAAATATATATGACATGAATTTGGTACAATGATGACATAATACACATAATACATAACTTTGGAATCGCTAATCTAAAATATTAACATGCATGAATAATAATGATGACAATAAAACAATAATATAAACAATAATGACGATGATAATGTCAAAGATATGAAGATGCGAATAAATAGATCATAATGCATACAAGAACGATAATCACATAGCTTATATTATTTAAATACCAATATTAATAGGCAAAGAACAATGAACTAAACAATCTTAAAAATAATGATACATAAAACAATTTTAATGAAAAAAATAAATTAACAAAATCAATTGTAAGTAAAGAACACATAAAAATAAAGTAGATAATATTTGAAATGATTTAAGATAACGTAAAATTTAAAATCAATTATATACATAAGGTTTAATAATATACAAAAACTTTAAAATAAATAGGTAATAATAATAATGGTAATAGTAAGAAGTAATGATAATAAATATAATAATAATAATAAATATTGAAGGATAAATAAT
Source organism: Gossypium bickii (assembly GCA_025503065.1). Taxonomy (NCBI): domain Eukaryota; kingdom Viridiplantae; phylum Streptophyta; class Magnoliopsida; order Malvales; family Malvaceae; genus Gossypium; species Gossypium bickii. Next base: position 92,583,063 of record CP106711.1, read on the forward strand.
AGTTATAAAAAGATAATAATAATACAATTTTAAGAAAAATAAATAATTAATTAAACTCGTTAAACATGTCAAGGACTAACTTAAAAACAGAGTAACATTTAAGGTATACATTTAAAACAAGGGAAAAGTCATTAAGGGTCAAATTGGAACGCACCCAAAAACTGCGGGTACCGAATGGGTAAAATTCGCAACCCTCGTGCGCAACGCTTCAACTGACCTGGGCATGGGCTAAATTAAGACGCAACAGAAATAATAAGGCGCAATTGCAAAAAGAAAAAAGTAAAATAGGGCTCGACCTAATAGCATCACAAAAACTAGGGACTGATCGCGCGAATATTCCTTTTGAGGAAAATGCACAGTGACCCTACTAGCCCAACGACGCTGTTTTGTCTACCACTTATAAGGCCATCTTTGCTACATTTTTGAGCCATTTGATTCCCTTCCATAAAACAAACTAGAAAGGTCCTCCCCCCATTAGTTTCCTCTGCTAGGGTTTCGGCCGTTCGTTAAAGCGCCACCAATTCGGCGGCCGACAAAATGCGCGACGAGAGGGTTTTTTTATGCTCCACTCGGAGGATCCTAAATGCCACGACCTTTTAGCATCTTAGAAGCGAAGGGAGAAGTCCAAAGACGACCCTCACCTGGTCGAGCCCTCCCCCCAGTGATGGAGTGCGAGCGCTCCGACGCCGCGACGTGGGGACTCTGGTAAGCTTCTTCTCCTTGTGATTTTTGTTTTTTTTTTAAAAATAAAATAAAAAATAAACAGAAACAGTAACTAATAATCCAAAACAAACATGGCAAAAAATGAGGTCAACCTTAGAATTTTTTATTCCCTTTTTAATTTCTGATGATTGTAAAAGTTCCTCTTGGGTTCTCTTTTTGATTTCGAATACTCGTAGAAAAGGGGGGTACTAGAGTTCTTTTTTGACTCTTTTTTTGGTTGCTGGTATTCGTGTGTAATCAGTGAGTGTCCAAAAACAAAGGGGCCCTCCGTTGCAATGGTTTCAATTCTTATAACCGATTTACAAAAGCATTTTGTTGTTTTCTATTATTCTGCTTCGTTCTCTGTTGCTCGTCACTTTTGTTTCTGCAGGGCATGGGTGAGGAAGGTGATCAGGAGCATGTGGAATATTTTTGAAATTCAGAGTTTTCTGGGACTTACCGGTTATTATAGACGCTTCGTGAAAGGTTTCTCAATGATTGCAACTCCGATGACAAAGCTACTTCAGAAAGATGTTAAATTCGAGTGGACAGAAAGGTGCCAGAAGAGTTTCGATCAGTTGAAAACTTTATTGACTGAAGCTCCAGTACTTGTTCAGCTAGAGTCGGGTAAAGAGTTCGTTATCTTCAGTGATGCGTCCTTGAATGGTCTAGGTTGTGTTTTGATGCAGGAGGGAAAGGTTGTAGACTACGCCTATAGACAGTTAAAGCCGCAAGAAAAGAACTATCTGATGCATGATCTCAAATTAGCCGCCATAGTTTTTGCTCTGAAGATATGGCGCCACTATCTGTTCGATGAAAAATGCCATGTTTATTCCGATCATAAAAGCCTAAAGTACTTAATGACTTAGAAGGATCTGAATCTGAGACAACGACGATGGTTGTAATTATTAAAAGACTACGAACTTGTGATTGATTATCACCCAGGAAAAGCTAACGTGGTTGCTGATGCCTTAAGCCAAAAATCACTATTTGCTTTGCATACTTTGAATACACGTATGGCTATGTCTGATGATGGTGCGATTATAGCAGAGTTAAAAGCAAGACCATTATTTGTTCAGCAGATTTATGAAGCTCAGAAAGTGGATAATGACTTGACAGCGAAAATGAATCAATGTGAGTCGAATGTTAGCTCAGAATTTCAAGTTGATGCTGATGGATGTTTGTGGTTTAGAAATCGAATATGTGTGCCAAGAATCTTGAACTAATTTGGATGATTTGTAACGAGGCTTTGTACGATCATAAATGTCGTACACCTTTGTATTGGACCGAGCTAAGTGAAAGCAAGATACACAGGATTGATCTAATCAAAGAGACTGAACAGAAAGTAATAGTGATCCGCGAAAGTTTGAAAGCAGCGCCAGACCATCAGAAATCTTATGCGGATTTGAAACATAAAGATATAGATTTCAGATTGGTGATCGAGTATTTTTGAAAGTCTTGCCGTGGAAGAAAATACTTAGATTTGGTTGCAAGGGCAAGCTGAGCCCGAGATTATTGAGCGTATCGGGCCAGTTGCATATAGGTTGATGTTTTCAACTGAGTTAGAAAAGATCCACAATGTTTTCCATGTTTGGATGCTTCGACGGTATAGATCCGATCCTTCTCATGTGATTAGTCCGTCAGAGATTGAGATTCAGTCTGATTTGACCTATGAAGAGGAACCGATTCGTATTTTGGCTCGCGAAGTGAAAGAGTTGCATAATAAGAAAATCTCGTTGGTGAAAATATTGTGGCATAAGCATGGGGTCGAGGAAGCAACTTGGGAGCTTGAGGATTCAATGAAAGAACGTTATCCAAACCTATTCACCGATAAGATTTTTGGGGACGAAAATTCCTAATGGGGGAGAGTTGTAACAGTCTAATTTTTGCCCTAATAGGAATGGTGGTTTCGGGACCATGAATCCGAGTCTAAAAAATGTTTTTTTAAATTATTTTGGTGTTTATAATGTGTGAATTTGTCTGTATTAGATTTTCGTTTAAAAATTTTATCGTTTGGAGGTTCGATTTAATAAATGGGCTTAATCGCGTAAGTTATAAATTTGGTGATTATTAGTAAAAAGGGCTTAATTGATGATGTCTTTTTAATTAGATATATTAAAAGAGTAAATAGCCCAAATTCTTAGATAGTGGGCGGCCATGGACAAAATTAACCTTATGTTATAATGTTTAGCTATTTTATAATAAAGGTTAAATAGGTAAATAAATAAAATGTTAATATATATGTTATTTATAATAAAACAAAGCCATATTTATCATCTTTTTTTTAAGCCATAGTCGAAACTTAGCAAAAGAAAAAGAAAGAAAAAAAACCTAGCTACATTCGGCCTTGTCTAAGCTTGATTGAGGTATGTGTTTAGCTCGGTTTTTGATAATTTTTACGTTTTTGAGATCGTTGCTATGTGATTTAGCTAGCCCATGCTTGAATTTTTGAATTGGTTGTGTATTTCGTGAATTGCCATTGAAGAAAGCTTATTTTTTTTGTGGTTTGATGATGAAATATGGATCATAGATGTTAGATTAACAAGTTTTTTTTTTTGAACTTTTAATGAAATTGAGTAATTTGGATTAAATTACAAAAATAAATTTTTGAGGGACTAAAATGCAAAATAAATGAAATGTATGAGCTTGTATTAGGACTATGAATATTCGGCCCTAAAGAAGTGTGGTCAAATTTTGAATATTTTGTGTTTTGTGCAATAGGGACTAAATTGTGAAAATGTGAAATATTAAGGGTAAAAATGTAATTTGCCCATTTATGCATTTTTTGGACTAAATTGAATGAAAATATGTTTGAATGAGCTTAATTTGAAATTATTTAGATCAAGAACAAAAAGGATCGGGATTGGATCGGGGAAAGGAGAAGTGAATTGAATAGTCGAAAACGTAGTCCGTCGATACTCGAGGTAAGTTTTTAAGCAATTGAGTTGAATTAAATTTTTCTATAATGATGCATATGTATTTAACGATGGTAAATTTGTACAATGTTGATATTGTCAAATGGATTATTAGTTGGGAGATGATTAGAGTTGAATGTAATGTAAACATATATGTTAATGGTATAACTATATGTGATATTGAATTGAGAAATAGATATAGTCGAATGTGAGGCATGCTTATATAAAAATGACTTAGCCGAATGTGAGGCATGCTTATATAAAAATGACTTAGCCGAATGTAATGTTGATTTGAAGATGAAATAAGCTAATCTGTATATATGCAATTGAGATGTAAGTTTATGTATATATAAATGAGGAGTAAGTTGGGGAAATGCAAGAATGTATGAAATTAAAATACCGAGCACTAAGTGTGCGAAATTGGTCAATGAGTACTAAGTGTGCGAAATTAAATACCGAGCACTAAGTGTGCAAAATCGGTTGTTTAGCACTAAGTATGCGAGAAGTTAAAGGTAACGGCACTAAGTGTGTGATACGTTACAAGCATTTGGCACTAAGTGTGCAAGGTATTAATATGACGACATTAAGCTTGTGATACGTTAATAGATTTTTTGCATGGAGTGTGTAGGTTTGTCGATCTTTTAATTGTAATAGTTATCGAATGTACTAAACAGAATATAATGACCAGGTATGCGATGATAAATCATCTTTTGGATGATAAGTAAGTTTAGTTGTTGAAATGATAATTCCGTATAATACATATTAATATGTGATTTATATGGATTGAAATGTGAGTTATGGACTTCATTAGTATATATATGTGTGTATTTGTTTTGAGGTGAAAAGTGTAACATCCTGAATTAATGGGCCTATGCGTTTAATGTGTAAATTTGAGTGTTAGGGGTGTTACATTTTGGTATCAGAGCCCAGTTCAAAACTCGGGCTGTGCAATGGGTCTAGGGTAGTGTTTTGAAAATTTGATGTGAATTTGAGAAAAATGTCTTAGATGAAGATATGGCCTTCGAGTCTACCGGCACCCGATCCACGCAGGTAAGTATCTTAACTTTTGATGTGATATGCATGTTGGGTTTGATGGGCTTGATGGACGTAGACTAGTATGTTAGGCATTGATGGACTTTAGGCTTAGTTTAAACAACTCTTTAAATTCATAAGACTTAATGTAATATCCCAAAATAGGGGTTATTTGTGATTGAATTGTTTTGCATGAGTTTGGATTGTTGCGTTATTATTTGTGATGTTTTAAGATCTAGTTATAAGTCTAGAGCAGGCCTGGGTGGTAGGAATTTTTGTTTTTAAGCTTTAAGTAAAGGGAGCTGAAGGAGCTAGGGGGTTATTTGTATTTTAAGGGGAATTTTAGCACAAGATTGGGCTTGGTAAAGTGGCAGGGAGGCGCCACTTAGGGCCTTGTGATTGACGCCACAAGCAGGGGAAGGAGAGCCTGGGTGCGAGCTGTGGAGATCCCCTGCTGCTCATTCTTTTTTACGTCAAGGGGGGAGGAGTTGTGCTCAGCACAAACTCCGTCAGATGAAGTTTGGACTCAGTCAAATTAATTCAAATGGGTGGCAGAGAGGAAATTTAGGAGTTTGATAAGTTCAAACTCATTTGAACTGTTGGCCAGGAGAGAATTTAGGTGGTTACCGAATTTTGAATTCCTGCTTAGGGAGAGTGATCGGTTTGGGAAGCTGAGTAAGGGGGTTGCCGAAATTCTTTTGGGTGGCTAGATGACATTTTCTGCTAGCCTTTGTTCTGTGTCAAAAGCCGAAAAACCCTTTTTGAAGCCTTGTCGATTCCACTTTAGTGCGCCATAATGAACCAAAAGCCGAAACTCCATAGGTAATTACCGATTTCCCTCTAAATCATTTGGCCAAATCTTCATTTGAGTCTTTTTCAACTTTTGTTTTCTTGATAGTCAAAAAATAACCCTCTCCTCTTCATCTTTTCTCCTTCTCAAGAGCTTGGCCGAATCTTCCTCTTCTCCACCTTTCTTCTTCTTCTCTTCATAACTGCTCAAGTAACATCTTCCTCTTCACTTTCTTTTTGCCGAAACCCCTTAGTCCCTTCTCTTTAAACCCAAGGCCGAACATCATTCATACCTCTTCCTTTTCTTTTCTTTTTGTGTTACCCAAATATTAATTGTTTCTCTTCTATCAACCATAGCCGAATCTCCCTTCATCATTCAACCTTTGTCGAAATCTTCTTTCTTTCTCCTAGTGTTGTTTTTGCCGAATATCAACAAGGGTAGATCTCTTTTGGGTCTTTTCTCTAATCAATTTTGAAGGGTAAGTGTGCTTGGTTCTTATTTTCTCTTTTCTCTGTCGACGTTCATAAGAGTAAAGCTGAATTTCAACATTTGGTGATAGATTTCTAACCATCTTTTAGAACCGATTTCTCCTAGGTTCCTTGGAGTTTTGGAAGCAGTCGATCTAAGCATCTTTTCTCTGTCAATCGGATTTGGTAAGTCAAGTGGTAAGGATCCATGATGTTTTAATCAATCTTGTTGTTGTTTGAAAGCCGAAGGCTATTAAGGCTAATTGTTTCTGCATAGTAGGGTGTGACCTGTTGCCAGGGGGGACCATCACAAAGTTTCGAGATTTGATTGAAAATCAAATCGGCAGTAAGGTAGAGGTCCATGCGTTAACTCTTTTGGGATTGGTTGGTATAGCTGAATGGCCTATGTTACTAACCTGAGTGTTGGCTGAATGTAGGATCAGGGGATCTAGTGCAGTAGATCGGTTCTTCGGGATTTAGGGCTTGCGTTAGTAACAGGTGTGTAACTTACACACTTTATAATTAAGTATATATATTAATAACCTGAATGTATTAAAGCCGAAATAGTGTGGATATTGGTATGAACCCTATGGGTATGAGCAAGGATTCAGGTAAGTCCGTTCTGATATGATTTGTTATATGATGTATGAAAATACGATCTATGCTATATTTACAATATGTTCATATTAAAGCATGATGGCATGATTTGCATGAGTATTGCTTTGATATGGGAAACATGAGTGGAGGGGGAAGTATGATATCTGTGACTTTGGGTCACCAGAGGTTTGGCACCTCCAGTGGTTTGGTACCACAGATTCTTTTGTGACTTTAGGTCACCAGAGGTTTGGGACCTCATAGTGACTTGTCCCAGTGGCTTAGCACCACAGTGGGTTGGCCCCAGAGTTGACATATCAGGATCGTCGCCAGTGATCTGGTATCACATGTGGGTTGGCCCCACATTTGGATTATTGATATATTTTGTGACTTTGGGTCACCAGAGGTTTGGCAGCTCATAGCGACTTGTCCCAGTGGCTTAGCACCACAGTGGGTTGGCCCCACATTTGATATTACGGGATTGTCGCCAGTGATTTGGTATCACAACGTGGGTTGGCCCCACAGATGGATTATTCGTGACTTTGGGTCACCAGTGGTTTGGCACCACATTATTATTGGATATCGTGACTTTGGGTTATCAGTGGTTTGGCACCACCAGTGGTTTGGTACCACACGGGGTAGAAAAAGGAGTTATGGATTGCTAGGTTTGGGTGCATTATTTATATTGCTTGGTTATGATTTGTGTAAGTGCGATACATTAATCGGGGGGAGGATTTATGCACTGAGTCTTGGTGACTCACCTTCTCCCTTATCTTTTCAGGTGACTCGTAGATTGCGGATGAGGAGCCGGATGGACTCGAGGTGGCCATGCATTAAAAACATTTGGTATTGCTTGGATTTTGAATTGGATATTTATTTTCTTTTCCGTTTTTATTGGGGTTTGTAATAAGGCCTTTTTGATTATATTTTCTTAGATTATTTATATGATTTGGACTGCTTTAAACATGGATAAGTAAATTACTTGACTAAATTAATAATTTGAACACAAGTTTTCTAAACTACAAAAGTGCAAAGGTTTTCAAAACATACCATCGGGTAACACTAATCACTTCCTAACAAAGCGGACTTAAATAATTTCCAAGCTTAAGTTTTCCACATTTAATTCAAACGATTTCAAATTAACTACGCAAGAATCAATCGAGTTTTATAACCTAAACATTTTTCTACCTATGGATCGACAACTAAGTTTTAAAGATTGTTTCCCAGAATTTTAAAATAAACTATCGGTTTTAACAAGTCATGCACCTGATTTCTACAAACATAAAACAACCAAGAGTTTTCACTAAAATTTTAACCGGTAACCCGTTTTCTCCAAAATGTTTTTCCTCTGTGACATGCCAGATTCGGTCGTGGTGTGTTGACCGGGTTTGGGGTGTTACAATTGTGGTATCAAAGCCAAGTTTAAAGGCTCAGCTGTGGGCCCGAGGCCCAAAATATTTTTAATATGGTTTTAAATGTTTTTGTTTGAAAATATATGGTTTGAAAGGCATGGCACCGAGTCTCCGGCACCAATCCGCCCAGGTAAGTACCCCTAACTTTTGTGTATGACTTTGGATGTTATAAGTTTTGAATGATTAGCGATAGTGGACTATCTTAGAGACTGAAACTTATTAGGACTCTATGGGCTTGCGAAAATAAAAAACCCTTTAATAAGAATTATTCATAAGACTGTGCTTTAATAATAGTGGAATAATGACTAATGCATAAAACTTTTAAATTAGATAAGTCAAGACTTTAGTCATGAGTACTCGAGGTGGTCGCGGTCGTAATACTCGTGGACGTGGTCGGGGTAGGATGACAGTATCTGGACCAGTGGGGTCTGGTCAGGGGTCGGAAAATGAGATACCAGCACCACCACCAGCTGTAGGTGGTGAGTTTCCGGATCGATTGGGGACGCAGTTGATGTCGCGCGAGCGATCTTTGCGAGTTCTTGAGAGGGTAGCTGGAGTAGGTAGGGGCGTAGGAGCTCGAAAATCTGTATCTGAACGACTCCGAGCCAATGGAGCCGAGGTATTCCGAGGTGTTTCTGGTGTGGCTCCCAGTACGGCTGATTATTGGTTAGAGGCGACGGAGCAAATCATGGATGATTTGGATCGATCGCGAGGAAAAAGTTGAAAAGGGACAGTGTCGCTTCTTCAGGATGAGTCATACCAGTGGTGGCTCACAGTTCGGGATAGTGCTATAGCGGATGATCTCACTTGGGACTATTTTAAAGCCGCTTATCAGAAGCAGTACGTTGGATCTAGCTACATTGATGCGCAGCGGAAGGCATTTCTGAGGTTGGTTCAGGGGAGTAAGTTTGTATCAGAATACGAGGCAGAGTTCTTAAGGTTGAGCCGGTATGCTAGGGGCATCGTGGCTATGGAGCATGAGGGATGTGTCCGATTTGAGGACGATCTGAGAGATGAGCTGAGGTTGTTGATTGCTCCACAGCAGGAGCATAAGTTTGCTATTCTGGTAGAAAAGGCTAAGGTAGCCGAAGGGGTTAAGGAGTCTGTGAGGTAGAATCTGGATAGAAATAGACACAAGAGAGGTTTTGGATCATCGGGGGCTGCCAGTAATCCTCAGAAAAGGGCTAGGCAGAATGGGCCGAATCAGTCTAGAAGGCCTGTTGCTGCTAATTAGGGACCAGCGCCGTGTAACTGTTATGGGAAATCTCATTGGGGAGGATGTTGGACCGGTGGAAAAGGATGTTTTGAGTGTAGCTCACTGGACCATCGTGTGAGGGGATCGTCACGTAAGTTAGCCGAGATTCGGGATCGAGGCCAGGGCGTCCTCGATTCGAAATGAGGACCGCCACCGCAGAGGGGTCGTGGTAATGGCAGAGGTACAGGAAACACTGAGGCAAGATAGCCTGGGTTGGTGTATACAGCGAGGCATCGAGAGGAGGGCGACGCACCGGACGTCATAACCGGTACGTTCTTAATCTTTGGATTTCCATATACTGCTTTGATTGATGTGGGTTTGACGCATTCATATGTTGCTAGTAGCATAGTAGAGACCACGAACCTAGACTTTGAGACTACTTCTAGGGAGATGATAGTAATTAGCCCTCTAGGTCACTCTGTAGAAGTGAATAAGCTTTATAGGGATGTACCCCTAGAACTCCAAGGGGTAGTGTTTGTAGCTGATCTGATGGAACTGCCATTTGGGGAGTTCGATCTGATTCTTGGGATGGACTGGTTGGTTAAGTACCAAGCAAGTTTGGATTGCGCGGCTAAGCGCATGGTTCTGAAGACGGCTGAGGGTGACGAGGTGGTTATGATAGGTAATAGAAGAGATTATCTATCCAACGTGGTATCTACTTTGAAAGCTGAGAAGATGGTCAGGAAAGGCTGTGAAGCATTTATGGTGCATGTGTGTACCTTGGAGGCTAAGGAGTCTGTTGCAAGGAATGTACGAATAGTAAAGGAATTTGCTGACGTATTTCTAGAGGAACTTCCGGGACTGCCTCCAGATCGTGAGGTTGAATTTGGCATAGATTTGTTACCTGGTACCGCGCCAGTGTCTATTGCTCCGTATAGGATGGCGCCGAAGGAATTAGTGGAGTTAAAGGCTCAGATTCAGGAGTTGTTGGACCGAGCTTTCATCCAGCCAAGTGTTTCACCTTGGGGAGCACCGGTACTCTTTGTCAAGAAGAAAGATGGTACAATGCGGATGTGTATAGACTACCGCCAGTTGAATAAGCTGACGATCAAAAACAAGGATCCGTTACTGAGGATCAATGACTTGTTTGATCAGCTTAAGGGTGCATCGGTATTCTCAAAGATTGATTTAAGATCTGGGTATCATCAGCTGAAGGTGAAAGAGGCTGATATCCACAAGACGGCGTTTCGTACTCGGTATGGGCACTACGAGTTTCTGGTAATGCCGATTGGGTTGACTAACGCGCCGGCAGCATTCATGGACATGATGAACCGGGTATTCCAGCAGTATTTGGATCAGTTTGTCGTGGTATTCATAGACGACATCTTGGTATAGTTAAAGACAGAGGAAGAGCATGATGTGCATTTGCGGATAATGTTGTAGATACTGAGGGAAAAACAGCTATATGCTAAATTTAGTAAGTGCGAGTTTTGGCTTAGGGAGGTGACTTTCTTGGGTCATGTAGTATCAGCTGAGGGGATTAGAGTGGATCCTCAAAAGATTGAGGCAGTGTTGGATTGGAAGCCGCCTAAGTCAGTGGCTGAGATTTGGAGTTTTTTATGTTTGGCAGGGTATTACCGAAGATTTGTAGAGGGATTTTCTTTGATCGCAGCACCGATGACCAAGTTATTGAGGAAAGGAGTTCCATTTGTGTGGACTAAGAAGCAGCAAGAAAGCTTCGACAAGTTAAAGAAGATTCTGACGGAAGCCCCGATTTTGATTTAGCCTGAGGCAGGAAAGGAGTTTACGGTATATTGCGATGCATCACATACGGGCTTAGGATGTGTGCTGATGCAGGAAGGAAAAGTAGTGGCTTATGCATCTCGACAGTTGAGACCGCATGAAGTTAACTATCCGATGCATGACTTGGAATTAGCTGCAGTGGTTTTCGCTTTAAAAATATGGAGACACTACTTGTACGGAGAGAAGTCGATAGTCTATACAGATCATAAAAGTCTGAAGTACTTTTTGACTTAGAAGGATTTGAACTTGAGACAGCGCAGATGGATGGAGTTGTTGAAGGACTACGACTATTTGATTGAGTATCATCCGGGCAGATGCGTTGAGCCGTAAGGTTGTATCAGACTTAAGAGCGATGTTTGCCCATCTTAGCTTGCATGATGATGGGAGTCTCTTGGCGGAATTGCAGGTTAAGCCGACTTGGGTTGAGCAGATCAAAGAGAAATAGTTAGAGGATGAGGATTTGAATGCGCGGAGGTTGCAAATTCAGAATGGTGGTTTGAAGGGTTACAGCCTATCCAGTGATGGAGTGTTGTGTTTCCAAGGGAGAGCTTGCATGCCGAAGAATGTCGAGTTAAGGCAGAGGATTCTTCAGGACGTACATAGTAGCCCATACACTATGCATCCTGGAGGTAACAAAATGTATCGGGATTTAAGAGAGCAGTTTTGGTGGTCAGGTCTGAAGCGGGAAGTAACGGAGTTTATGGGTAAGTGTTTGACATGTCAGTAGGTCAAGGCTGAACATCAGTTGCCGTCAGGTTGCTTCAGCCGGTGAAGATTCCACAGTAGAAGTGGGAAAGGATCACTATGGATTTCGTAAGTGGATTACCCCTTACGCCTAGTAAGAAAGACTCGATTTAGGTGATTGTGGATCGTCTGACTAAATCGGCTCACTTCATACCGGTAAGGGTTGATTACTTGCTTCAGAAGTTAGTTAAGTTGTACGTGGCAGAGATAGTGAGGTTGCACGGTGTGCCAGTATCGATCATCTCGAATAGGGATTCAAGATTTACGTCGAGGTTTTGGAGAGCGCTGCATCAGGCTTTAGGTACACGCTTGGATTTTAGTACGGCATTTCATCCACAGTCTGACGGGCAGTCAAAAAGGGTTATACAAATCTTAGAGGATATGCTGAGAGGTTGTGTTTTGGACTTCAGAGGCAGTTGGGAAGAGTGTCTACCATTAGCTGAGTTCGCATACAACAATGTTACCAAGAAAGTATCAAGATGGCACCATACGAGGCGTTGTATGGTAGGAAGTGTCACACACCTACGTGTTGGACGGAGTTGGGTGAACGTCAGATGTGGGGACCAGAGTTGGTTGCAGAGACTGAGGATAAGGTTAAGTTGATTCAAGCTCGATTGAAGGAGGCTTCGGACAGGCAGAAGTCATATATCGATCTCAAACGGAGGGATATAGAGTTTGTCGTGGCTTATAAGATCTCTCTGAAGGTCTCGCCATGGAAGAAGGTATTGAGGTTTGGAAGGCAAGGCAAGTTAAGTCCAAGGTTTATTGGGCCGTATAAGGTACTAAGACGAGTGGGACCAGTAGCCTATCAGTTCGAGTTGCCAGCAGAGCTGAAACAGATTCACGATGTGTTCCATGTTTCCATGCTAAGGTGTTATCGTTTAGATCCATCGCATGTTGTAGCAGTGGAAGAAATAAAGGTGAGTCCAGATATGACCATGGAAGAGGAACCAGTACAGATTCTGGATCGAGAGGTGAAAGTTTTGCGTAAAAAGTCTGTCCCACTGGTGAAAGTATTGTGGCGAAATCATGGCGTGGAAGAAGCTACGTGGGAACCCGAGAATATGATAAGACAGCAATACCCTCAACTCTTTTGACCAGGTAATTTCGAGGCCGAAATTATTTTTAAGGGGGTAGAACTGTAATATCCCGAAATAGGGGTTATTTTTGATTGAATTGTTTTGCATGAGTTTGGATTGTTGCGTTATTATTTGTGATGTTTTAAGATCTAGTTATAAGTCTAGAGCAGGCCTGGGTGGTAGGAATTTTTGTTTTTAAGCTTTAAGTAAAGGGAGCTGAAGGAGCTAGGGGTTATATGTATTTTCAGGGGAATTTTAGCACAAGATTGGGCTTGGTAAAGTGGCAGGGAGGCGCCACTTAGGGCCTTGTGATTGACGCCACAAGCAGGGAAAGGAGAGCCTGGGTTTGAGCTGTGGAGATCCCCTGCTGCTCATTCTTTTTTACACCAAGGGGGGAGGAGTTGTGCTGAGCACAAACTCTGTCAGATGAACTTTGGACTCAATCAAATTAATTCAAATGGGTGGCAGAGAGGAAGTTTAGGAGTTTGATGAGTTCAAACTCATTTGAACTGTTGGCCAGGAGATAATTTAGGTGGTTGCTGAATTTTGAATTCCTGCTTAGAGAGAGTGATCGGTTTGGGAAGTTGAGTAGGGGGTTGCCGAAATTCTTTTGGGTGGCTAGATGACATTTTCGGCTAGCCTTTGTTCTGTGTCAAAAGCCGAAAAATCCTTTTTGAAGCCTTGTCTATTCCACCTTAGTGCGCCGTAATGAACCAAAAGTTGAAACTCCATAGGTAATTGCCGATTTCCCTCTAAATCATTTGGCCGAATCTTTATTTGAGTCTTTTTCATCTTTTCTTTTCTTGATAGCAGAAAAATAACCCTCTCCTTTTCATTTTTTCTCCTTCTCAAGTGCTTGGCCGAATCTTCCTCTTCTCCACCTTTCTTCTTCTTTTCTTCATAACTGCTCAAAGTAACATCTTCCTTTTCACTTTCTTTTTGTCGAAACTCCTTAGTCCCTTCTCTTTAAACCTAAGCCCGAATACCATTCATACCTCTTCCTTTTCTTTTCTCTTTGTGTTAGCCAAATATTAATTGTTTCTCTTCTATCAACCATAGCCGAATCTCCCTTCATCATTCAACCTTTGTCGAAATCTTCTTTCTTTCTCCTAGTGTTGTTTTGGCCGAATATCAACAAGGGTAGATCTCTTTTGGGTCTTTTCTCTAATCGGGTTTGAAGGGTAAGTGTGCTTGGTTCTTATTTTCTCTTTTCTCTGTCGACTTTCATAAGAGCAAAACCGAATTTCGGCATTTGGTGATAGATTTCTAACCATCTTTTAGAACCGATTTCTCCTAGGTTCCTTGGAGTTTTGGAAGCAGTCGATCTAAGCATCTTTTCTCTGTCAATCAGATTCGATAAGTCAAGTGGTAAGGGTCCATGATGTTTTAATCAATCTTGTTGTTGTTTGAAAGCCGAAGGCTATTAAGGCTAATTGTTTCTGCGTGATAGGGTATGACCGGTTGCAAGGGGGGACCATCACATAGTTTCGAGATTTGATTGAAAATCAAATCGGTAGTAAGGTAGAGGTCCATGCGTTAACTCTTTTGGGATTGGTTGGTATAGCTGAATGGCCTATGTTACTAACCTGAGTGTTGGCCGATTGTAGGATCAAGGGATCTAGTGCAGTAGATCAATTCTTCGGGATTTAGGGCTTGCGTTAGTAACAGGTGTATAACTTACACACTTTATAATTAAGTAAATATATTAATAACCTGAATGTATTAAAGCCGAAACAGTGTGGATATTGGTATGATACCCTATGGGTATGAGCAAGGATTCGGGTAAGTCCGTTCTGATAGGATTTGTTATATGATGTATGAAAATACGATCTATGCTATATTTACAATATGTTCCTATTAAAGTATGATGGCATGATTTGCATGAGTATTGCATTGATATGGGTAACATAAGTGGAGGGGGTAGCATGATATCCGTGACTTTGGGTCACCAGAGGTTTGGCACCTCCAGTGGATTGGTACCATAGATTCTTTTGTGACTTTGGGTCACCAGAGGTTTGGCACCTCATAGCGACTTGTCCCAGTGGCTTAGCACCACGTGGGTTGGCCCCACAGTTGACATATCGGGATCGTTGCCAGTGATTTTGTATCACACGTGGGTTGGCCCCACATTTGGATTATTGATATATTTTGTGAATTTGGGTCACCAGAGGTTTGGCAGCTCATAGCGACTTGTCCCAGTGGCTTAGCACCACAGTGGGTTGGCCCCACATTTGATATTATGGGATTGTCGTCAGTGATTTGGTATCACAACATGGGTTGGCCCCACAGATGGATTATTCGTGACTTTGGGTCACCAATGGTTTGGCACCACATTATTATTGGATATCGTGACTTTGGGTCACCAGTGGTTTGGCACCACCAGTGGTTTTGTACCACACGGGGTAGAAAAAGGGGTTATGGATGGCTAGGTTTGGGTGCATTATTTATATTGCTTGGTTATGATTTGTGTAAGTGCGATACATTAATCGGGAGGAGGATTTATGCACTGAGTCTTGGTGACTCACCTTCTTCCTTATCTTTTCAGGTGACTCATAGATTGAGGATGAGGAGCCGGATGGACTCGAGGTGGCCATGCATTAAAAACATTTGGTATTGCTTGGATTTTGAATTGGATATTTATTTTCTTTTCCGTTTTTATTTCGGTTTGTAATAAGGCCTTTTTGATTATATTTTCTTAGATTATTTATATGCTTTGGACTGCTTTAAACATGGATTAGTAAATTACTTGACTAAATTAATAATTTGAACACAAGTTTTCTAAACTACAAAAGCGTAAAGGTTTTCAAAACTTACCATCGGGTAACACTAATCACTTTATAACAAAGCGGACTCAAATAATTTCCAAGCTTAAGTTTTCCACACTTAATTCAAACGATTTCAAATTAACTAAGCAAGAATCAATCGAGTTTTATAACCTAAATGTTTTTCTACCTATGGATCGACAACTAAGTTTTAAAGATTGTTTCCCGGAATTTTAAAATAAACTATCGGTTTTAACAAGTCATGCACCTGATTTCTACAAACATAAGACAACCAAGAGTTTTCACTAAAATTTTAACCGGTAACCCGTTTTCTCTAAAACGGTTTTCCTCTGTGACATGCCAGATTCGGTGGTGGTGTGTTGACCGGGTTTGGGGTGTTACACTTAATCTATCCAAACAAACTCGTGAACAAGTCACTAGGTTAGGGTGTGGCAACAGGCATACGTATGTCTAGGATTGGATTCAGGAAGAGCTTGGTACTTAAGCAGTCCTAGTGACTCACCTCCTCTTCGCTGAAATCCTATCTGGTGCATAGTGACTGTTCACCTTAGCCACAAGGACTAGTTGACAGGCCAAAAATTTATAACTAAAACCCGAAAGGGACCAACCACCTTATTTCACAAAATTACTAAAAGTACCCCTAGTTTTCTAAAATTTCTAAAATACCCTTGATTTGTGAAAATTTCCCAGAATACCCTAGATTTGTAAAACTACCAAAACTCATGAAATTACCGAAACACCCCCGGTTGGCAAAATTACCCAAATACCTATGTTCTAGAAATTTACCTGAAAACTCTTAGATTTACAAAAGCACCCAGTTTACAAAATTATCGAAATGTGTGAAATTACCAAAATACCCTCGATTTGAAAAAAATAAATTTTTCAAAATACCCCTGCTTTACAAAATATATATATACTAAAATATCTCTATTTTAAAAAAATCACCAAGATACTCTATTTTGTGAAATTACGAAAAATACCCTGTAGGAAAGAACTACGGAAATACCCTTGGGTAGTGGAATGACAAAAATACCCTTATGTGATGAATGTGGGTTCATGGATGCTACGTGTGTGTCAATGTATGATGGTTGAATGTATGTGGTTCCTAGAACTAGGAGATACAGACTTGAGACTGAAACCCGTAGGTATAATTTTGAACTCGAAAGAACTACTCTTGAAAACCCTTGTCCATAAGATTGTTCGTGGTTAGTCAGTGGAAAAAATTAATAATTCATAAAATTTCTAATCAGATAAACGCGAATCGGTAGAATGAGTACAGGGGATCGTGCACGTCCGCTGCGTGGTCGTGGTTGGGGTAGGATGGCTGTGTCAGAACTAGTACGATCTGGCCATCAGTCTGG
The DNA here is from genome assembly GCA_025503065.1 of Gossypium bickii. NCBI lineage: Eukaryota > Viridiplantae > Streptophyta > Magnoliopsida > Malvales > Malvaceae > Gossypium > Gossypium bickii. The sequence goes on from CP106711.1 coordinate 92,599,940, forward strand.
AAACGAGATGCCGGTACCACCAGCTGCGGAGGTGGAATTTTAGGACTAGACGGCCGGAGATGATGCGGTATCTCAGGCGATGTTAAGGGTTTTAGAGAGGGTTGTTGGGGCAGGCATGGGCACAGGAGCCCGGAAATCTGTGTCAGAGCGACTTTGAGCCAATAGGGCAGAGATGTTTAGGGGGATTTCCGGTATAGCCCCAAGTACAGCAGAGTATTGGTTAGAGGCGGTTGAGCGTATAATGGATGATTTGGACCTCACAGAGGAGGAAAAACTGAAAGAGGTTGTATCTCTCCTGCGGGACGAAGCTTATCAATGGTGGCTTACGGTTAAGGATGGTACGATGGCTGGCCGTATCACCTGGGATTTCTTCAAAACGGTGTTTCAGAGTAAATACATTAGGACAAGTTATGTGGATGCGCAGCGTAGAGCATTTCTGAATCTGGTGCAAGGAAGTAGGTCGGTGGCTGCGTACAAAGCGAAATTCTTGCGCCTTAGCCGTTATGCTCAGGGAATGGTGGCCACAGACCATGAACGTTGTGTCTGATTTGAGGATGGTCTGAGGGATGATTTGCGTGTATTGATAGCTCCACAGCGGGAGAGGGAATTTGCTGTGCTTGTGGAAAAAGATAAGATAGCTGAGGAGGTTAAGCGGACAAAAAATTTGAATCGGGATAGAGATAGGGGTGGAAGTAAGAGAAATTTTGGATCATCAGGGCCAGCTGGGCATACTCAGAAAAGGCCTAGGTCAGACGGGCCGAGACGGGATGAGAGACCTGCTGTTGCTAGTTAGACACAGAAGTGTGCTCGATGTGGTAAACTCCATGTAGGTGAGTGTTGGGCAGGCAGTGGGAAGTGCTTTAGGTGTGGATCTATGGATCACCAAGTTAGGAACTGTCCGCAGCAACGGGGCAATGAAGGGCCCACAGGTCAAGGGAATGCACAACCAGGAAGAGGCGGTCAGCAGCCACAGAGAGGTCCTTGTCCAGCCAGAGGTGGTAACGGTATCGGTCGGGGCCGTGGAGCACCAGGCCAAGGGGCAGGAAACACTGAGGCGAGACAGTTGGGGTTAGTCTATGCTGCCAGACGTCGAGAGAAGGCTGACGCACCGGATGTCATAACCGGTACATTTTTTAATTTCTGGCTTGCCTTACACTGCATTGATTGACATTGGGTCGACTCACGCATATGTTGCTAGTGTTATAGCGGGAACTTTGAACTTAGATTATGAGACTTCTTCTAGGGAGATGACTGTAGTGAGCCCTCTAGGACAAACTGTAGTGGTGAACAAACTGTATAAGGATGTACCCCTGGAAGTTCAAGGGGTAACTTTTCGGGCTGATCTGATGGAACTGCCGTTTAGGGAGTTGGATTAGATCTTTGGAATGGATTGGTTAGTAAAGTTTCAAGCAAATTTGGACTGTGCAGCCAAGCGTATGGTGTTAAAAACCCCTGAGGCTGGTGAAGTGTTGGTGATAGGTGAAAGGAGGAACTATTTGTCAAATGTGGTGTCTACCTTAGGAGCAGAAAGGATGGTGAGGAAAGGATGTGAGGCAATTCTAATGTTTTTTCGGGCTCTGAAAGCCAAGGAACTAACTGTTGGGGATGTTAGAACGGTGAAAGAATTTCCTGATGTTTTCTCAGAAGAGCTTCCGGGATTACCCCCGGATCGTGAAGTGGAGTTTGGTATCGATCTTCTTCCGGGAACAGCGCTAGTATCTATCACTCCATACAGAATAGCGCCAAAGGAGTTGGTGGAGTTAAAGGCACAAATACAGGAGTTGCTGGATAGAGGGTTTATTCGACCAAGTGTGTCGCCTTGGGGAGCGCCGGTGTTATTCGTTAAGAAGAAGGATAGATCAATACGTATGTGCATTGGCTATCGCCGGCTGAATAAGTTAACAATCAGGAATAAATACCCGTTGCCGAGGATTGATGACTTGTTCGATCAGTTGAAGGGGGCCTCAGTCTTTTCGAAGATAGATCTGAGGTCAGGGTACCATCAGCTTAAGGTCAAGGAGGCGGATATTCATAAGATGGCATTTAGGACTCGCTATGGTCACTACGAATTCATGGTGATGCCATTTGGGTTAACTAACGCACCAGCAGCGTTTATGGATATGATGAACCGAGTATTCCAACCCTACTTTGATCGGTTTGTCGTAGTATTTATAGAAGACATCCTGGTTTATTCAAGATCGAAAGAGGGGCATGACTCACATCTTCGGGTGGTTCTGCAGATTTTGAGGGAGAAGCAGTTGTAAGCCAAATTCTGTAAGTACAAATTTTGGCTAAGTGAAGTTACTTTTCTAGGCCACGTTGTGTTGGCAGAGGGGATTAGGGTTGACCCTCGGAAAATTGAAGCGGTGTTGGATTGGAAGCCACCTAAGTCGGTAGTAGAAGTTTGAAGTTTTCTGGGGCTGGCCGGGTATTACCGAAGGTTTGTTGAGGGATTCTCTTTAATTGCGGCACCATTGATTAAGTTGTTACGAAAAGGGGTTCTGTTTGTTTGGTCTAATAAGTAGCAAGAGAGTTTCGAGAAGTTAAAAAGGATTTTAATGGAGGCTCCGGTATTGATTCAGCTGGAGGCTGGGAAGGAGTTCGTGATTTACTGTGATGCTTCACACACAGGACTAGGGTGCGTGTTGATGCAAGATGGAAAGGTTGTTGCGTATACATCTCGGCAGTTAAGATCGCACGAAGCCAATTATCCCACCCATGATTTGGAATTGGCGGCTGTGGTTTTCACTTTGAAGATATAGAGGCATTATCTTTACGGGGAGAAATCCGTCATTTATACCGATCATAAGAGCTTAAAATACTTGTTGACCCAGAAGGAGTTGAATCTAAGGCAAAGGAGATGGATCGATTTGTTAAAGGATTATGACTGCTCAATCGAGTACCATCCGAGTAAAGCCAACGTGGTGGTGGATGCTCTAAGTCGTAAAGTAATCTCTAACTTGGGAGCAATGTTTGCCCACCTTAGTCTATATGATGATGGGAGTTTAGCTAAACTTCAAGTGAAACCCTCCTGGCTCAGCCAGGTTAAGGAGAGACAGCAGACTGACGAGTTGCTAGAGGAGAAGTTTCTGGTGGGATCAAGTGAGGGATCAACAGAATTTAGTGTGAATGAGGAAGGGCTATTATGTTTTTAAGGGAGAGTGTGCATGCCGAAAGATCCTGAGTTGAGGCATAGGATTTTGTAAGAAGCACATGGTAGTCCGTACGCTATGTACCCTGGAGGGAGTAAGATGTATCAGGATTTGCGAGAACAATTTTGGTGGCCGGGCCTGAAACGAGAGGTGACCGAATTTGTGGGAAAGTGTTTGACCTGTCAACAGGTAAAGGCAAAACATCAGTTACCATCAGGGTTGTTGCAGCCGGTGAAGATTCAACAATGGAAGTGGGAAAGGGTCACGATGGACTTTGTTAGTAAGCTACCCCTCACGCCTACTAAGAAAGATTCGGTCTGGGTGATTGTTGATCGCTTGACGAAGTCTGCTCATTTCATACTAGTACGGGTCGATTACTCTTTGCAGAAATTGGCTAAGCTATACATAGCGGAGGTAGTGAGGTTGCATGGGGTACCAATATCAATCATATCGGACAGGTACCCTAGGTTCACCTCATGATTTTAGAAGGCGTTGCATCAAGTGTTGGGTACGAAGTTGGATTTCAGTACAGCGTTTCATCCTCAGACCGATGGACAGTCTGAGCGGGTAATCCAGATATTAGAGGGCATGTTAAGAGGTTGTGTCATTGACTTCAGGGGTAGTTGGGAAGAGTTTTTACTGTTGGCGGAGTTTGCATACAATAATAGCTACCAGTCAAGTATTCAGATGGCGCCCTATGAAGCATTGTATGGGCGGAGGTGTCGTACACCTACCTGTTGGATGGAGTTAGGGGAACGTCGGATGTTGGGTCCAGAGTTGGTTACCGAGACAGAGGAGAAGGTTGGGTTGCTTCGGGCTCGACTAAAGGAAGCGTCAGACAGACAGAAGTCCTATGCTGATTTGAAGCATAAGGACATAGAATATGCAGTGGGTGACAAGGTGTTCTTAAAGGTGCCGCCATGGAAGAAAGTACTGAGGTTCAGACGGAAAGGTAAATTAAGTCTCAAATTTATCGGACCTTATCGAGTGTTGAAATGAGTGGGACCGGTAGCTTATCAGCTATAGTTACCTTCAGAGTTAAGCCAGATTCACAATGTGTTTCATGTCTCTATGTTGAGACGTTATCGTTCGGATCCGTCCCATGTGGTGTCAGTAGAGGAAATCGAAGTAAGACTTGATCTATCCTTTGAAGAGGAACCGATGGAGATCTTGGATCGTGATGTTAAGGTGTTGCGTAGGAAGACGGTTCCGTTGGTTAAGGTTCTATGGCGGAATCACGGTTCTGAGGAGGCTACTTGGTAACCGGAGGAGGCCATGCGGCAACAATACCCTCATCTATTCTGATCAGGTAATTTCGAGGCCAAAATTTCGTTAAGGGGGTAGTAACACTCAAATTTACACATTAAATGCATAGGCCCATTAATTTAGGATGTTACAAGAAGAGGATTATAGATCTAGATGAATGTTATTATTAAATGTTGGGATATTCGGCATTAAGGATTATGAAATGTGAAAGTTGTCTATTATAATGTTTGATACATTGTTTTGTAATTGCTTATAACTTACTAAGCTATGATAGCTTACTTTATGTGGTTGTTGTATTGTTTATTAGATTTTGGAGTCAAAGTTCGTGCTCGGGGATCATCATCAAGTCTATCACACTATCAACAGATTTTGGATTTCATAAGCCGTACTTCTTTTGAAACTATGGCATGTATAGGCTATGTTACTTTTGAGTTGATTTTGAATGCTGTGTATATGTATAAATGCCATGCGAAAATGGCTAAATTATGGTATTATGGTTTTATATAGATTCGGCCATGGTATTATCTTATTTTGGACTATAAATCCTAATGTGTTTACGTTTGGTATTTGGTTATGAGGTTTGAATGAATTGAGTTAAATCATAGTTGTGAATATTCTGTCATGGCATTTGTATGATATAGTAAATATACTTTCATGATTGGTATGAATGGCATTATAGGTCATGTCCTTGGGTTGTGCATATTCGGACATGATATGTATATGATTATGTATGGAGCTTGATTTTATATGTTTAGGTTATTGTAAGATATGTACGAATTTGATAATTTTGCTATGATAATTATAAGAAATATTATCTATAGTATAGTTGAATGCTTTTGGCAATTGGTATGATTTTGGGTACATCCTAGTTTTGGTTAGGTAAGGTCTTGGTATATAGGTATATTTGGCCTTTAATAATTGAGAAATCATTTAGCAAAGTGATTATAAACATGAGCATATTCGGCTAATGAAAATTTAAATGACCAAATGAATAGTGACTTTTGCTAATTGTTGAAAAATACTTATATATATATATGTGTGTTTGTGTGTTTGGTTGAATAGATTTAAGCTAAGTGTAATATGTTTAAGCATTCTTTGAAAGTATATCATTATTTACAATGTATTCGGTTATGGCTACTTAAATAGTAATTATTTGCTATGATCTGTGCTAAGTCTAGTAATGCGCTGTAACCCTAATCCGGCGACGGATACAGGTTAAGGGTGTTACACAACACAAGCTCCTTTTGTGACTTAAAACATGCGCAACTAAATATAAGCCTATGGGCCAAAGTCTAAGTTCATTTAAAAGGAAATCAAAATGAATTGCAAGCGCCAAGACTTGAACCGAATCTCCCTTACACCCTTAATGACGCCTTGCCACTAGACCACTCACTCCCTTGTGTCATTTTTTCCTACAATTTATTCTTAAAGCCTACTTACTTACTCCCAGGGTTTTATTCACCTAAAACCAAACTTTTTCCTAAAGCCCAGGTTTGAACCCGGGACTTCATGGAAGCCCCCTAGCCTTCCAAAATCACTCACCTAATAGGTCTAACTTGCATTAGTTCCGTTCTCTTATTCTAAAATATTTTAAGCGCTCCCATGCCTAAGGCCCAATAGGCCCAATTCTACTAGGCCCAAATTCGGGGTGTTACAATTTTAGCTTGATTTTCCCTTTTTATTCTTTTATTTACTAAATGACCAAAATGCCCTTCACTTAAAACTTTGAAATTTTATCTCACCATGTCCATTTTTGTCTACAGTATTAACAAATGGTCTAATTACCATCTAAGGACCTTCAATTTAAAATTTATTCCTTTTGACTAAATTGAGTGCCCAAACGTCAAAATTTTCGAACAAAATTTTCATGAAATCATTCTGTCAAACTATAAACAATAAAAATATAATAAAAATGAACTTTGTTGCGTTGGATTTGTGAACCCGAAACCACTGTTCCAACTAGGCCCAAAATTGGGCTGTTGCATTGGATATAACAGATTCAACATACAGACTTTACTACGGACTTCACAGAGTGAAATCTCACATATAAGCTTAACGTAAAACTTAAATAACAAATCCAGCAAACTTTCATAACTTACATATGCCATGACCATGGACTTTCTTACACATATGAGGCTTTAAGCCTTAGACTCCTGATCACCTATAAACGTGTTATCGTTTATAGTATAAATATCACACCAAAAATATATATAATTATATTTGTTGTGTCCACAAGCATACGGGTCAAATTGTAATATAGAAGTGCTACAGCGAAACACCGGTATTCTAAGGATTGAACCCAAGAGATTACAGATTGGAGTAACTATTATTAAATTAATTACTGAAAATAATTACTAAATTATTTGAGTCAAAAATTATTAGTGTTAATCCAAACTAATATATTTACTAAACTAATTAAATTAACTAACTTAAATTAACCTAATGTAATTTCCTATTCCTAGTGTCTGCAATGCAAGCCTCTAGCCTATGATCGGTTAAATCCCTAATTATCTAATTAAATAATTAATTATCCTCGATGGAGTTATTTATCACCATTATCTAAGAATACCCTTCCGGCCTCATCTTCACTAAGGATTACAACCTAAATCAGTCTTCTGATCTCTTCCTAGGCATACGGATACCCTCCCGGTCTCACCGCTTGGCACAAGTTATACATGACACGATACCCTTCCTGCCTCACCTGTCTAATCTTATATCAGGGACGTCATCCCTAATATACTAAGCACTCTTGAATAAACAACCAATTTCAAATAAAGAATCACTTAATAGATAAATTAGTTCATTAACTGAAACATGCAATATATAAATAAAGCACAATAATCTATTCGAATATTTATACAACGATTAATTGGCCAAATCAATAAAATACAAATAAAAGAAGAAAAGAAGAAAAGAAGAAATAAGAGAATGCTCATGAATATATATTAAAGCGCGACCCCAAAGCAATCTCTGCTTGCAATTGTCTTCACACCGAAATAGAAAAGTTCTGACTAAGCAAACATGAAAAGAAAATACAAAGAAAACTGAATAGGAAAAACTGTCTATCTAAAGCTGCACACTAATTTCGGTGACCCTAAGGTTGCTTATATAGGCAACAGGCTACTTGGTGACTACTCAACCCTAGATACACTTAGATATCAATAAATGAAATAGTCTGATAAATGTCAGGGTCCAACTATGGATACATCCCAAAAGTGTCGTCCAAGGAATTAGCTTCATTTTGGCATGCCATCATCACGTTGTTGTGACATGGGAAGACTCCTCGTCACAATGTCGCTACCGTGAAATCCTTCCCATCTTCATCGCGTCTTCGTGAGGAAAGAAAACTCCTCGTCATGAAGTCAACTGCTTTCCCAGCCTTGGTAGCTTCGTTGATCTGTGTTACAACACGGACTTTCTCACATCATGCCCCGATGATCATGCCTTGTATTCTTGGACCTGAATTGTCATCCTCCACATTTAAATAGCCCATTAGTCACTCACAAGGCTCGATTCGGCCTTACGGGTAATCAAAACGGCAGAAAATGTTTAAAATGCTTATTTTATTAACTTTTAGTTCCTCACCTACTAATACTAAAAATATAATAATTAATATTAAAATACCAATAAAACAACATCATTAAGTGTGGAAATAAACTAAAATAACTAATACATTTGACATCAAGTCAAATACCCTCACACTTAAATCCTTACTTGTCCTCGAGAAAGCAGAACAAAAACAAAACAAAAATAGAAAACAAAACAAACTAAAAACAAGAAATAAACATGCAAGAAAATAAAATGCACTTGAGCTAGCTTGAGACAAGAAATTGGACATATATAGATTAACAAGATAATGTAAATAAACATATAACTTTATCATGATACAAAATTGACTAACAATTTCTAAAACTAGATAGGTTAATTTAATAAATTACAAAGCAAACAAAAAAAAAAGAATATCAAGTATATGTATCAATCAAAACAAATATATAAATATAAAATTACGTTCAAATAAATATAAGTCGTAAAAATATCAATCTTTGACACAAATTCATCCATATAAAGTATTACCTAAGTCACATAGGACATTTCGACTTATAATATTCTGCGGCTTAGGTTGGTTCGGAATTCAAAAAAATAGGCTCGAAAAAATGGCTAAGCACGAAAGTATTTTGGCACATTATATTGTTCTCAATACTTCCCCAATTGTATATGTAGCTCACCACCTTATATCCACTACTCTCACCTTCCTTATTTCTCATGAGTACAATCATCCGAGCTGGTAATATATATTTCTAACAAATGTGAGCGTACTTTTTTCCACTTCACTTTGCTTTTATTTATTTATTTATTTATTTTTCTTCAAGATTTTATTGATTTGGCATTTTTCCTTATTTTTCTACAAGCTCAAAAATCTTGTACTCACTATACCATACAATTCCTTAGTTCAATCATTTTTTCTCTTTTGAAATCACCGTGATGTACCTACCTAATCCATCAATATCAATGGTCAAGCGTCTAAATCCATGCAAGGATCAAGAAATAAAGGATCAAATAAATTATTCATTAAGCTTAAGGTTTCATTTTTGGTTTATAAAGATAATGGATTCAGGCTCAAATAAGGTACTAGGGAAAATATTTGCGGGATAACTTTTTGGCTCAAAAAATTGTCTATTAAACAATGCCTTAGGTCATCCCTAAGTAATTCAATACATGGATTAAATTGAACAAGTCTATCAATTTTTACAACCTGTAATTCAATAAAACATGCATGCTATTTATATACCTATTTATCATTTGGTATAATAAACATCTTAAATCTATTCACAGTGTAATAAATTGAACTAAGTAGTCTAAAATTAGATAATTTTAGAATCAATTATTATCAAACTAAATTTATAATTTATTCACAAAATCCTATTAACATGCTCCTAACCAATCAATTGTATTTCTACAAGATCAATCACATGAAAAACACACATAAAATAAAAACTTTAAAGACTATTTAAAACTAGAAAAATTTAAAAAATAATTCTGTCACCCCCACACTTTATTCGGCACATTGTCCCTAATATGCAATAAAAAATAAAGGAAAGAGGTTACCTAATTGGCGTGATTAGTGCAATGAAATTGGTCGTACTGACTCTTACTTGCGATGTTGGCTAGAGATTGAAGTGTTGTAAAAAATATGGTGTTCTTATAAAGAAAAAATAAACACCAACTATGTATATGTATAATAAAATAAAATCTTAATTAAACTAACTAAAAAATAAAAATCATCCAACATTAAAATAAGTCTTAAAAATATAAATCCTAAATAGAAATTAAAGATGTTTAGAACTAGTCAGAATGAAGGTTCAACTCCTTGTCAACTTCGTACGAGTTACCCTGTAAATCTGGATTTTCTTTGAGATCTTCCAAGTCTTCCTCTGGATCTTCCTCTACCTCTATCTTTTTGGATTCTATCTTTGCCTCGTATTTTTCTATTGGGAACTGAGGCAATCTGAACCCGCTTTTCTGTGCATAGTCATTGTAGATCGGTCTCGCTTCTTGCATCCATCAAACTATCCATTTCGAATTTGGAAACATTGTCTAACTTAGATGTGGCTTTGTTTTCATAGGTATTTTTCGCTTGTGATTTCCCACCAAATGTTTCACGCTAGGTTCTCATATCGGATACTTCATTGGTTGTAAATAATGCTCGAATCGTCCCATTGGTACCTTTGCTTGCCGACACAAAGCAGTAACTAAGTGTGGAAAAAGCAACTCTACCTTCATTTTCCTTGCACAATGCAGCAAACTTCGATAAATCCATGTCTCGACATAGATTCTTTCAATCTGCAATACAGTATATAGTAATGTATCTTAGAAAGTATCTATGTTACACATGTCCGAGGCTAGGCAAACTTGAGTGCTAAAAAATTGTAACCACATTCTTGCCCTTGGAGTTAGCTATTCTTGTGAGAACAATGTCCAGAAATTCATTCCTAGATGGTGTCTCCATTCTCCTCCTCCATCCGTTATGAGGTTAAGTATCTCCTCCATATTCTCTCTCGAAAAATACATTAGTTATATCTTTTGCACAAAATTGTATAGAAATAAAAGGATATCATAATACCTCATTATCTCAGGAGGTGAGATGGCAATCTATTTCCCTTGAACGAAGACCTGTAACCATGGTACATCAAATTCTCAAGTCGTCTCGATCTCCTTTAAGGTAGTGTAAAATTCTTGGACGACTGGCATACAAGCTCATCTCTCTGGGATGACACAACTTCTCCCATCTATGAAATCGAATTATCTCCCTCGTTTCGTGATTTAACAAAAGCAAGGACTTGAAACCTCTCTCTTAAATAGGAGATTTTTGTCGAATGGCTCGAAGATGAATTCCAAGCTTTCTTTCACGAAGTTCTTTAAAGTTGTCAGCTCATGATTCAGCATCTGAAATGTTTCTCCTTGTCATTTTAGGATTATAGAACAATTGAAAGGCATAGAATTCAAGGAATATCGAAGAATAGAGTAGCGAAAGGTGTTCAGTTGCTTGTTGAGGCTTGAAGGGTAATTCTTCTGATAAGGACAATATATAAAGGCCATCTAGGGCTTGACTTGTCGTGTAAACTTTAGGAATATCTCTGAAGATCGCGTCAAACCAAGAATGAATAGTTACTAAAAATGGCTTGCATGTCACGCCATAGAGAAGGCATGGTGTGACATTAAGTGAATTTTTGCCCTAATGCTTGCTTCAAAGTGTGTATGTCACACCATAGAATGTGTATGGCATGATACAACAACAGATTCTTAGATTTTCAGGTTCAAGATGGGTTTGTCACACCATGGGATTGTTTTGTGACAACATGGATTCGGTTTGACCTCTCTGAGACTTGATAAAGCCTTTCAATTTTTCGTATTTGACCCCAAATTGCCTCTAGCTCCTCTGTTGCTCCCAAAAACATGTCTTCTAATTCTAACATAAAATTAAAAAATTTAAATCCTAAATTCTAAATAATAATAAAAAACAAAAAAATAAAATTTCAAATCAAACAAAATTTAAAAGAGAATTCCTTTTTCAGAGTTGGGATGATTCGTATCGCCCTCAAAGAAGAACTTCTAGCTGGTCCTCAACACTTTGATATATGACAGCTCGTTTTTAGTGGTGTTAGGAATAGTGGTTTCGAGACCACAATTTTGACAAGTGAGTCAATAAATATTATTAATTTAATATTTACGAGTATTTATCAAAGTCGTACTAAATTTTTGTTAGGAAATTTTAATGTTTAGTTAGTTAATTAAGTAAAAAGGATTAAATTGTAAAAGTTACAAATGTTAAATTCTATTAATTAAAGTTGTCAAGTGGTTATGAAAATGTGAATTAATGGATTTATTTAGTAAATTTACAATAGGAAAATGGAATGGATGGCTATGCAGTGGATTAGTATGAATTTTAATTTAAAAAGTAAGGTTAGTTAAGTAATTTAATAAATAAGTAAAATAAAGAAAAGAAAAATTAAACTAACACAACAAGGCTATCATCTTTCTTCTCCACTAACACCAAAATTGGAGAGGAAAAACACCATTGAAGCATCCTTAAGGTTCGGCCAAGTTATAGTCCATTGCATGGTATGACTTTTTAAACCGTTTTTAGTAGATTTTATGTTTATGAGTTCGTATTAGCTTATCTTAGCTAACCTAGGGGTTAATTTGTAAAATTGTTAAAAGCTTAAGGACCTACCATGAATAAGATAAGTGTATTTGTGAATTTAGTTGATGGATTCTTGATTTTAATGGTTAAATATAAGTATTTTGTAAAATAGTTTTTGATGATTTTGATGTTTAAAGATAAAACTGTGAAATTAGTAAAGTTGCATGGTATTTATTTTGAAATTATGTTAGACATGGGTTGTAGTGTAGTCTTATGAAATTTGGTTAGTTTGGATTTTTCCTAAATGTGGTCAATTTGAGAGTTTTTAATTTAAGGACTAAACTGTATAAAGAGTGAAACTTTAGGGGTAATTTTGTAAATTTACATTGATAAGGGTTATAAGCTTGAATTAATTATTTAAGTTATTTTAATTGGTTAATTGAATGAATAATTTTATTTAGATCAAAAAATGAACTAACCAGACATTAATCGCAGGTAAGACAAAGTAGCGGAGTAGTCATCAGTCTTATGTTGGAATTGGTTCAACCTAGGTAAGTTCGTAAGTCAAATTAGTAGTTAATTGATTTATGATTTATAATTTAATGCTTATCAATATTTGATTGATTCATTAAATTCACTGGATTGAGAAACGAGAAAGACCATGATTGAAAGATATCATGGCATTGTACCTGAAATGAAAAAGACCACAATTGAAAGATATTATGGCATCAAATGTGATTGAATCAAGACCATAGTTGAAAGATACTATAAAACCGCTTCAAGATTTTGTAAGACATTGATAAAAAGATACCATGGCATCCTCTGAACAATGAAATAATAGAAAAGGATTTGAATTGAATGGTTATCATATTAATGTTCTAAGTTTTGTTATGTGAATAAGAGTTTATGAGTACATAAGTGAGATTTGAGATAATGTATGTTTTAAGTAAAGTAATTTTACACAATAAGTTATGTTTACAAATAATTGATTGCGGTCGTAAACCAACTAAAAATTTTAATAAGACATGTGCACCTATCAATTGATAGTATAGATACAGTGAGCACAGATATCGTTCCCATGAAGACTAAAGATACTAGTAATTATCGTCTTTCTATTATTTAACCGACAAATTGGAGTGATTGATTAGAACTAAAATTAACTAAATTACTTAACTAAAGATACGAAAAAGAAAAATTCAAGAAAACAATTGAGTAAACAACCAAGAAGCGAACCAATACCCAGGAAAGAATCCACCTAGACTTCATCTTTCATTATCAATCTATATTACGCAATTTCTTCACTTAGTATCTTGATCCATAGAAATCCATAAATTATGTTAATATCTCTCTTTAAGATAAGAGCAACTAACTCTAGGTTGATTAATTGAAATTTCTTTCTAATTAAAACTCTTATTGTCACATTAACTCAATCTATGGATCCCCCTATTAGATTTGACTCTAATCCGGTAGATTTATGTCGTCCTATTTCTAGGATTGCATGAAACTCCATTCAATTATGCTAGATTTACTCTTAAATAGGGTCTATTTCTCCTCTAATTCAAGCGCATCAAACATGGTGTAATTGTAATAGTCCGATTTAGACCCTAGTCAGAATAGTGATTTCGGGACCACAGATCCGAGTCAGAAAAATATTTTAATATTATTTTTTGTGCTTTCAATATATGTTTAAGCATGTGTGAAATTTTCGTGAATTAATTTTATCATTTGTGTGGTTAAATTGAGAAAATGACTTAATCGCAGAAAATGGAAAAGTGGATTTCTAATTAATTAAGTACTGAATTGATGTGTCTTTATTAATATCAAGTCCTTATTATGAAAATGGACCATTTATATGGTTAATGGACATTTATGACCATCCACTAATAGTTTATATATGTTTTAAATTAAGGATAAAATTGGAAATTGATTATTAATGTTAATATAATTAAAATAAACACATTTTAATGGCCATTATCATCTTTCTTCCACTGAAATTAGAAAAAAAAGAAGAAGGTTTGAAGCTTTTGCATAGTCGGCCATGTTTTAACTTGATTAAGGTATGTTTTGGTTTCGGTTTTTGATAATTTCTACGTTTTTGTAATCGTTGCTTCAAGTACTACAAAACCCATGTCTTAATTTTTGAATTTGATGAAGAATTTGAAATGTTCCATTGATGAGTACTTGAGCTTTGTGATGTTAGTTGATGAAAAATGAAATATATGTGTTAGATTAACATGTTTTGTCTTTGGATTTTTGGTGAATTTGAGTAATTTGGACTAAATTGTGAAAATAATATTTTGAGGGACTAAAATGTGAAATAAATGAAATATATGGGCTTATATCGGGCATATTAAAACTCGGCTAACCATGGGTACAAAGAAATTATGTGTATTTTGTGATTTTGTGATTTTGTGAAATAGGGACTTAAATGTCAAAATGTGAAAAGATGAGGGTTAATTTGTAAATTACCCTAAATGTGTGTTTTTGGATTGAATTGAATGATTTGGTGAATAAAAGAGTTAAATTTGAATATGTATGGATCAAGAACCAAAGAAAACAGATTTAGACCGAGGAAAGTCGAAAGTGATCGAGTAGTCAAATTCGTCCGTTTATTTCGAATACGAGGTAAGTCTATATACAAATAAATGTAATTAAGTTGATTTATTCATGTTCATATAATATTGAATTGTGATGAATGGCTTTGGAAGATATACATGTGAAATCTGAGAAAGTATTGATAATGTATCAATGTTCGAAAAGTCTCGTATGAACTTTAGGAATAGATAGGATTCATATATCATGACTGTAACATCCTAAAATTAGGGGCTGTGCATGTGGTATGTTTTGTGTGTATGCTATGCTTAATATGCTGGTTTGGGTTCTCTTGGGGGTCCAGGAAAGGCTCAGGGTTAAGCCGAAGACTTGGCCTAATTTCTCTTTTTGGGCACCTTAGGGGAGAGCTAGATGGGATAGGACTTAAGGGTTGTTGCTTGTAAAGTGCTTTAGTAAAGTGGCAAGGAGGCGCCACTTAGGAGGCAAGTGAGTGATGCCTCAGGAAAGCTGCCAGGGAGCAGGTTCGAGTTGCGTGGTTTCCTTTTTGGGGATTTCTTTTTGACGCCAAGGTAAGGGAGAGGTGGTCTCAGCTTGGACCCTGGTGGATGAGTGTGAATAAGTCAAATTATTTTGAATGAAGGGAATAGAGGAATTCAAGGAGGAGAAATCTGTCAACAGGTTTGAATAGTGAGTGGAGAGTGATCGGTGGAGAAAATCATGGGATTGAGAGAGAGGGAGAGAGTTTGGCCGAATGTGGGAAGTGGGGTGTGTGTGTGTGCGGTTTAGTGGTCTTGAGGGGTGGCCGAATTTTAGTTAGTAGCTCTGAGAGGTGGTGTGTATTTCAGCTAGCTAGAGAGCACCTAGTGTATTCTTTCTCTCATTTCTTGTGTGCCAAAATCGAAACAGCCCCACACTTTTTGGCTTGTATATCTTTTCTCTCAATTACCAAAACTGAGTTACCTCCTAAGTCTCTTCTTCTTTTCTTTGTTTGTGCTTGGCCGAAACCTACATTGCCATCCACCCACTACTTTTGTTCTTTCTCCTCTATACTTCTTGTAGCTGAATCTTCCCTGAGTGCTTATCTCTCTTCTTTCTTTTCTTTTGATCAATAAATTGTCGCCACCTTGTTTCACAACATTATCAATCGGATTCCTTTTTGATCGTGGAGGGGCTTGTCTTCGCATTCTTTCGGCATCTACTTGGTGTTTGAAGGGTGTTAAGGTATAAGTAGTGTTAGTCGATTTAAGTATTCAATCGGTGCTTTGATCCAAGTCATTGAATCGCTAGGATTTGTCGATCTAGCCAAGCGAAGGAAGGGGTTAAACCCATAGCCCCAGTGTAATATCCCGAAATAAGGGTTGCGAGTTTGGTAAATAACTCGAGTGTTAGTAGGCCTCAAGAGTGGTTTTGATGTGTTTTTGGAGTTCCTAAAACTCCCGGATTAAAATGGGACACTTTTGAAAAGTTTGAAAATTGAGGGTTAAAAGTGGAAATTTGGGCAAGGAGGCCTTAAGAATAAATTGAGGTGATTTGAATCACAAAAAGGCGCCTGGCCGAGTGGTCGGGACGTTAACAGCAAGACAGAGGCCTTCGCAAGGACTCGAGTTCGAGTCCTGAAGGCTGCATTTTATTTTGTTTTTGCGTCAAGCAAGAGACGCATACAAGTAAGGTTTAAAAGAAAATACAATGCGATGTTAGCATGAAATTCAAAGTGGCCGAGTGGTTAGGGACTTGGCTTGAGAGCTGCGTCAAAAGGGGACTCGCGTTCGAGTCCTGGATTTCGCACTTAAAGAATTCTATTTTTGCTCTTACGCTAAAGCTTACGGAACCTGCGAAAGTAAGGCTCAAAAGGAAGTGTGCAGCAATATTGTCAAGAAAGTCAAATTGGCCGAGTGGCTGAGGCGTGGAGAGGTTGTTTGAGTGGGGTTGAAACCCGGGAGCGAGACTTGGTTTCTTTTTTTTTTTTCACGCCAACATGGGAAGGGCTTGCATGGCCCATGCACGCATGCAGTTTTTGGGAAGAGGCATGCACGCATGCTTGTTGGGTGCTGCCCTTATGTTATTTTATATTATTTTTATTATTATTTTTCCTTGTTTCAAAAAAATTTGCATGTGTATGAGTATTTTTTTAGTTTAGTGTTATTATTAAATTATGTAGAAAGCATGAGTCTTATTTTATTATTATATGGGAAATGATGTAGCATGGGGGGGTTAGATTAACAATGGAAATTGATATTTAAAATTAGTAAAAAGAAAAGCATGATAGTGGGAAGTATGGGAGAGGAGCTTGAGTCGGTCTTCTTCTTGTAACAAAAGGAGAGCATGTGCGGCTTGGGTGTTGCAAAAAAATGGCCGATTGAAGTATGGAGCATTGTTCTTTTATTTTTCTATTATTTATTTTATTTTGAATGGTTTGATGAAGGAAATTAGTGATGGGCACGTATGAAAAAAAAATGAATGAGAAAGGTGTGGCCGGCCTTGTCTTTTGTTCTTGGCCAAAAATTTCTTGCAATAATTTTCTTGTCTTGAACATGACCAAAAATGCATGTTTTTGTCTTGTTTCCCTCCCTTGTTGATCATGGCCAAATGAGCTCCTTGAAATCTTGTTAGTCGGCCGTGTGTGTAGCATAGAGAACTTGGCCAAGATTCTTGTTTTGCTTTTGATTTTCCTTCCAAATTCTTCATGGCCGAATCTCTTAGATTGTTTTTGGTTCCTTTCCATATGTGCATGGCCGATTGTGGAGCTCATGATGACCATTATACTCGGTTGTGAGCTTAGCAAGGATGGCCGAATGCTTCTCTATGTCTTCCCTTTTCCCCATTTTGTGCATGGCTGAAGTAGAGACTTAGGGGAGTTAAGTTTTGATTTTGAGGAGCTAGAGAGCTTTTTGGCTAACAAATATTGCTTGCATGGCCGATTTTCCTGATTTCCTTTTTGGTGTATATCCCGTTTGGAGTAGAACAAAAAGGAGCAAAATTCATCTCTTCTTGACAAACTATTCATAGCCGAATCATTAAAGGTGAGTAATTGTTGATTTTCGGCCATAATCTATATTTTAGGCTTTGAAAATCAAACAGAATGTTGACCTTGGATTTAAGAGGTGGCCGAATGTGAATAAGGCTTTAATAATGTGCTCTGTTTGTGTGTAGCTAGTGTTAAGAAGCATAAAGGAGCCTATTGGTTTCGACTATTCAAGGAAATGGTAAGTATAATTTTCGGCCAAAGACCTCTGTTCATGGATTAGTGTGTTTGCCGATTCTAACAATATTTTAGTAGGATTTTCGATGACTTCGAGAACTAATCGACAAGAACAAGTGGTGTTTCGGGATCAAAATGAGTGCTCAAGGTAAATGACTTATGGTATTCGGCCTAAGGCCATGTATTTGGTGCAGATGTAATGATTTTTTGGTTGTGTGTTCTAGGGGCTAAACGATAAAAAAGCGGAAGCTTTTGGGACTTTAGTTGATATTAGATTGATAGATCAGAATCTTGCTAAAGTCAAAAAGTGAAGTTATCGTGACCGTACTCTTGTTTGTTATTCATGATATGTGTTGTTTTATGTAAACGAATATGTTATGCATGTTAGCCAAAATAAAGGCTAAGAGTAAGGACACCAAGGTAAGTGATCGATAAATCAAGTTAATGGTTAGGATATTAACTTTTTGGTGATGTGCAATTATAATGATTATCGATGAGTGGAAAATAAAGTGATGACATGTAATGTATATTGTTATGAGTAATATGTGACCATGGTATAAAATATACATATTTGTTTAAATCTGAAATGTTGTTATGGTACATATACGTATGCATGAGACTTGTGATGTGACTATTGGAGAAAGGTGTACACTATGTGAGTGTTCTAATGCTAGCCTCGTGCTACATTCGTGATTGTGGATTTGTGAACTGATTGATATGTGAGATTCCTATGGGATCGGTGGCTTAGCCACGACCTTAAGAAATAATGTGCAAAAGAAAGATATGTGGATCACTTGTGGATTGGACTTCGTAATTGTATGTTGTAATCATATTTATAATATTGTGTATTCATAATGGCATATTTATAATTGTATGATATATATGTATGGATTGTGTGGATATGGGCCAAGCCCATATGTGAGGACATGTGTATTAACTATACACTGAGTCTTGGTGACTCACTCTATTTTTATTAAACCTTTCAGGTGGCGCGTAAAGCTTGGACCGGGTCGGAGAGGATACAAAGGTGGCCATGAGGAAATGGACTTTTATAAAAAGGGACGTTTTATTTGATTAATTAAATAATTATATTTTCTGTATTTTGATTAAGTGTG
Organism: Gossypium bickii; assembly: GCA_025503065.1. Classification (NCBI taxonomy): domain Eukaryota; kingdom Viridiplantae; phylum Streptophyta; class Magnoliopsida; order Malvales; family Malvaceae; genus Gossypium; species Gossypium bickii. The sequence goes on from CP106711.1 coordinate 92,618,867, forward strand.
TATTGTAATAAGGCCCACTAAAGTGTTTTAGTTCATTTGTTAAGTATCGTTACTATTATGCCCTATTATGGAAGGATGATTAAAGATTGATTTCAAATGGTTTTATTTTCTCAATAAGCTTGAAACCGATATGTTTATAACAAACTCCGATTTTTATTTAGAATATTACAAGTCACGAAGATGTTTTATTAAAGGAAACAAATTTTAAACGCTTTTAAGTAAGAATGTTTTTCGAAAGTGTTCCGCAGTGGCATTCCAAATTCGGTCGGATTAAATGGGCCGGGTTTGGGGTGTTACACCCAGCCCCAAAGTACAAGAAGTGAGCAGTGTCTGCTATTCGGGATTGGCCACCGGGTTGTGGGCCGGCTTCTGAACAGTAGACAGATAGCAGTAGTGTATGTTAGCGATAGTGTCAACGTAGAGAGCGTTGTGTTACGTGTTATCAGGTGTGTAACTCTTACACACTTTGTATTTTAATTATGCTATTATCTATGACTGGCCAAAAGCCGAAGTGATGGTATGGATCACTAAGTTACCCTTGTGGGTAAGATCGATGACTCCGGGTAAGTTTTGTTGTGTTCTGTTATTAGCTAATGTATGTATGGCTAAGATGATTATTTGTTATATTTCGAAAGCATGACCATGCCATATTATTTGTTAAACATGAGCATGGATTTGGGGAACAATGTGTAGAGGGAGAAACATGATTTTCAAACTGTCACCAGTGGTTTGGTACCACACGTGGGTTGGCCCCACACGTTATATCTTGTGACTAAGTCTTAGTGGTTTGGAACCACCAGTGGTTTGGTACCACATATATATTATTTTTGTGACTTATCCCAGTGGTTTTGTACCACAGTGGGTTGGCCCCACGTATAAATGTTAGGGATTGTCACCAGTGGTTTGGTACCACAAGTGGGTTGGCCCCACGTATTATGATTTGTGACTTTTGTCACCAGTGGTTTGGAACCACTAGTGGTTAGGTACCGCCATTGGCTAGGTGCCACAGATAATGGGTAGATTCAGGAGTTATGGTGGATGGACATAATAGGTTGGTTGGGTTGCATTACATCCATTCTTTGAATTTAAGATTTTATAAATGGGTAATTAAGATCGAGTTTTGGTAACATTTAACTCAAAAATTTCAAACTAAGACGCAATATTATTTTCAATTGATCGCTCAATAAAATCTTTCTTAAAACTGGACTTGGCTTAAGTTGAGCCATTGTTTTAAATCTTCACCAAAGGCGAATTAATACGCAAAATCTTTCTCAACTCCTGGTTTTAATTTTGAATTTCTAAAGTTTTCTTCCCTGTAACACGCCAGATTCAGTCGTAGCGTTTTGACCGGGTTTGGTGTGTTACAATTTTGCTATCAGAGCCAAGTTCAAAGGCACGACAGTGGGTGTCAGGCCCAAAATATTTTCAATAGATGGGTTGGAAAATGGTTTCGACAAAATACATGTTTTCAGGAAGCATGGCACCTGAGCCTCCAGCACCGATCCGCGACGGTAAGTTTTCTAACTCTTAGTTGTATGATGTGATTGTATTGTGACATTGTAAATGGCCCAAATCGTCTGGGCCCAAATCAAACTAAAAAAATTTGGCCCAATGAACAAGTAGCCCGAATGGCCCAAAAATTAGAAGCTAGGGTTTCTGGAACCCTAGCTCTTGCGCCGCTCTCCACTAAGCCCCACTGTCGGCCACCAGCGCTGTTCACCTGCTCCACTATGCTCTGCCTCTACTAGCGTCTGCAACAAACAAAAAAGGGCAGAGATTTGTATTTTCATTTTATTTTTCTCTTTCTTTCTCGGCTATATAAAGCAGATTATTGTACTGAAAGAGGGGGTTTTTTTTATCGAGAAGAATACAACAGTGTCAAAAAAATACAAAAATACAGTAGAGATTAAACAAAGAATCCAAGACGCATAAAAACTCAGATTAGTGATATCCGAAGGTGCTTTAATTTTTTTTATTTTTTTATTATTTTCGAATCTTCTTCTTTTATTCAAATATATATGTATCTATATATGGATATATAAAGGATAAAAAAATATATAAAAAGAAGAGAAAATTCTACCTTTTCGGGACTCGACCATGGTGTGTGTGTGTGTGTGGTGAGGCCCAGCGGTGGTATCATCTTGGAATACTCTCCCCCTTTTCGCACACTGAGAGAGAGTGAGAGAGAGTGAGTTAGTTTTTTTTTAAGAAACTAAGAAGAAATGAAGTTTTACAAGAAAAATGGGGTTTATAAAGCCGATAGAAACGACGTCGTTTCATTCGGCCCCCAGACGCCCAAAACGGCGTCGTTTTGGGTGCCGACCCGAATTCAACCCGACCCAAGGCCAGGATCCGCGTGTTTTTGCAGAAGGGTCTATTTGCACACTTGACCCTTCCGCATTTCTTCACCTTTCTAATCCAGTTTCTCTTATTTTCAAATTTACCCCAATATGTTTGCCTCTGTTCTAATTTAGTCCCGCACAAAATGCAGCGCATAAAGAATGGAATAATTTCCTTTTTTGGACCCTTTCCTTAAACGTGCATTTCAATTAGGCCCTCCCCTCTTTATTTTATTTCAAATTCACCCCAAGCATTTCGATTTTGTTCGATTATAGCCATTTTTAATTGTTTTAATTAAATTCATTGCTTTTATTACATGTAATATCATTATTTATGCCATTAGTGTTATTATTATTATTATTAGTTATTATTATTATTAGTTACTATTATTAGTATTATTAGCTGTATATATATTTACTATTATTATTATTATCATTATTATTATTATTATGTTTATATTATTATGTTGTACATATTTTGTATTATTATTATTATTTCATTATGATACCATTATTATTATTATTATTATATTTGCTACACTACTATTATTATTACTATTATCATCATTGTATTTATCATTGTCTCTATCATTACTAACATCTTTTTGTTTTTATTTATTATTATTTTAATGTTATCCTTTTATTCTTGTTTTATTATTGCATCTTTTATTATCATGTTCTGCTAATTTTTCGCTTTCGTCGTTTCATCTTTTATTTATTATTATCATATTTTTATATCTTTTTTAATCCATAAAAAATGGGTTTTCACAAAGGTAATATTCATGAGTTTGGGAATTGAAAAATTCGTGCCCAAACTTGCTGGGTGTGACTTTTTATTTGACCGAACAAATGGATATCCTTTCAAATTTTGTTTCTATTTTTAAATAAGGTGATATTTGCGTGTTTGGAAGTTCGAAAAGATCGTGCCCAATCATGCTGGGTGTGTTTTTTTGTATGACCGAATAAGCAAATATCCTTTCCAAAATTTCAAAAAAAACGTGTGCTTGGAGAATTTTGGAGACGATCTCGAATTCAAGGATTTAGATTATCGTGTCCAATCGTGCTGGATGTGAGACTTTATTCCTTTGAAACAAGGGAAACTCGATATTCAATCAAGTTGTTAAAATAAAAAAAAAAACAGAATGAAATTTCAAAATCTTTTCAAACTTTTCGACATTAGGACATTGATTAATCAATTTGGTACCAATTTTGGGCGTCGCAAGGGTGCTAATCCTTCCTCGCACGTAATCGACTCCCGAACTCGTTTTCTTTTAGAAATTCGTAGATCAAAATTCATTTTATAGGTGACCCAATCACACCTAAATAAAAAAGGATTGGTGGCGACTCCATATTTTTAAAAGTCGATTCTCGTTTTTCAAACTTGAAAAAAATGGTTTCGACAGCTTGACGACTCCACTGGGGACTGTTTAAAGAGACTCAGGCTATAAATTGATTATCTTCTGTTCTTTGTTCGAAAGTTTGAAAATTTGATTTGAAAATTTTGATTTGAGAATTTGAATTACTGGCCTCTTATTGCATTTGCTTGTGTTGTCTCATTTGATTGCTATGGTTAGAGCCTTGTAAAAAATTTTGCATCATATTGCATGACCGTTGTGGTCACACCTTTAAGTGGAAGCGAGAAGCTATGCTTTCGTGAGGTTTTCACCTCCGCATGGGCTAGTGGACTGCTTCCGAGACATATCTGTACCTATGTGCTTCGTGAGGTTTTCACCTCCGCATGGCCATAGGGAAATGTGTTCCCCTGAACCGAACATGATCCATATGAGCCTATAATGTGTGAGGATTGAGGAATCTGCTGGTTCAAGTACCTTCTCTTTAGAGCTCAACCACATATAGTAGACCCTAAGAGCCCACCCTATATAGAATACCAACCTTCAATGGGTTACTTGGATAAGTGTTTGATATTTTACTGGTTTTGATTATGCGATACTGACTTGTTTTGATTTGTTTGTCATTTACATGTCATTTCACATTAAAAAGGTGTCGATTCTTATTCGGTTACTAAGTTAGAAGGTTTAACATGGAGAGTGAATTCCTTGATAGAGTCGAAGACAATGCGGTCGTCCGCACATGGTCAGAAAAATTACAATTAGAGAGAGGGGACAGTCTGGCTAAGGGCCATATATCGGAGCTGTGGGACTTTACTCGCATCAGTGTGGTATAGAATGAGCTACAAGAGTTGAGAGATATATGGGCCTGTTGGGATGACGGAACTAAACAGATGTTCCACCAAAATTACGGTGATATTCCCTATTTACTAAATATTAAGGTAGATAAACAGTTGTTTTGGGCTATGATCCAGTTTTGGAATCTTGCGTATAACTGTTTCACTTTCAAAAAAGTAGATTTGGTGCCCACCATGGAGGAGTATACAACATTGCTCTGATGTCCAAAGATCTTGATTGACAAAACTTATGTTAAAGCCGCTAATGCCCCGACCTTTGCGAAGAAATTGATGAGCATCACCGGGATGAATGAACCTTGGGTTACGGCTCGAATTCAACAAAAAGGTGATAGCAAATGTATTCCTTGGGCGGTTATGAGAGACTTAATCTCAGTGCATCCGGATGCGAAAAAGAGGGTAGACATCTTTGCCTTAAGCATTTATGGCATGGTGCTCTTTCCTAAAGCTATAAGGCACATAGATGAAGCAGTCACTGACCTATTCGATCGTCTGGATAAAGGAGTCACATTGGTACCTGCAATACTAGCTGAGACATTCAGATCTTTGAGCTCATGTCGAAAGGTAGGTGAAGGTAGATTTATTGGATGTACACAATTATTATTGACCTGGTTTCATGGACACTTTTGGAAGGGGACAAGGTCTCTTACCTGGTTTTCTCCAAAGATTAATCTTCGCTAAAGAAAGAAGCTCCTACACAAAGGAGAAACGACATTTCAGAAGAAAAATGGATGACGATCCTTCAAAATCTCAAAGAGGAGGATGTAGAATAGAAAGCTTTTTGGATGGTCCCTGATGAGATCCTCTATCGTTGTGGAAATTTTGACTATGTGCCATTGATTGGGATTTGGGGGGTTACTGGATATGCTCCGTTGCTTGCACTAAGGCAATATGAGTCAAGGCAATTTATATCGGTGACTTATGGGCTGGCTCAATCTGAGTTCTCATATCAGGGGGCAATTACAAGAAAAGAGTGCGAGAGATGCATGACGATTGGAAGCAGATTTGCCGAATGAAGAGATTGGCCGTAGACTCTATGACGACACTTGAGTATAGTGATTGGTTATGTCAAAGGATTAACGATAATATACCCGGACCAAATTTAGAAGGTGCTCGATCAAAGGAGGAATGTTTGCAAGTTATCCCGTCTGAACTAGAGATTATAAAGTAAGATTTTGAAAAGAAGAGTCTCGAGTTTGGGAAAAAGATCGAACAGCTAGAAGAGGAGAAAATGCATTTAAGGTTAGGCATAGAAATACAAAAGGCCGAGGCTAAGAAATTTAGAAAAGAGAAAAGTCAGGTTAAAGAGGATCTCAGCAGCTTAAAAATCGATTATAAGAAGATACATCTAGCAATGAGGACTGCCGGTTTAGGAAAAACTTCGGAACAATGGCGCCAGAAAGTTCAAAATGAAAGAACTAAAGCTAACCAATGGGAGAAGAAGTTCCAAGAAGCGCAAACACAAAGTGAATCTGCGGAAAAGAGCCTCTCAGAAAGCCGTAGTGAACGAAACGAGTTAAAGGCTAGAATCGTGGAACTTGAGAATCTCTTCACCATCATTGAAGCCGTAACTCTATGAAAGAATTAAAGGCAAGTTTGAGCCAAATTGAAGAAATGAAGAGGAAGATTGAAGAATTAGAGATGGCCTTGCATAATTGCCAAACTTATATCGAGTCTTTAAAGATGGATGAAGGACGGAAACAACAGGAGCTTCACTATTTTCAGAATCAAGTCAGAGACAGGGATCACCTTATGGGAGAAGCTATAACTCAGATGCGAGAGATAGCTGATTATCTACAGACCTTGGCCGTACAAGCTGATGTATTAAATATGCAGTTTGAAAGACGATCAGATCGTGGACGAGAATTAGCTGCGCTACTCGAGAAAATGAAGAACTTAGGTGCTATGGCCAAGCCCTATTTGTAATTTGATTCTATGTAAAGGACTTTATTCTCCAATAAAGCTTTCTAAATAAAATTGAATCAGAATCGACACCCTTTCTACATTCATGCATTTATCTCCATTCCATACATATGCGTTAGAGGTCATTAAAAGATGCTAATAATAAAGAAAAATTTATTTCAGCACCCTGAAAACCAACAAAACCCTATCAGAGACACATCCCTACGGCACAAGAAAGAAAACCAAAGATATGGATCAAACAATGGAAAGATTAGAGCAAATGCAAAAAGAAATGCAGGATCAAATAAAAGAACAAACACAACTACAGGAGCAGTTGGCCAAAACCCAGCAGGACATGATAGAGCGGATGCAAGAATCCCAGAATAACATGATAAACCAGCTGGTGCAGTTGATGACTAAAGAACATGAGAAGGAAAAGGGAATTGTTGCTAGCTCAGGGAACGACAATGATAGCCCTACTCTTACCCCGCTGAACACCCAAACGCCGCCTAATGTGTATCCCCAAAGGGTGTCTGTCACCATCAGGCTGCAATATCAGGCTGGTACTGCAATACCGACACACCTCCCGACTGGTTCGGGTACCAATCTGGAAGAAAGTCCAATCAATCCCAATGTCCCTGACTTGGATGAGATAGCTGAAAGGGAAAAAGTGGAATTACCAAAGCAGCTAGAGGATAAATATAAATGGTTGGAGGAGAAATTTAAAGCTATAGAAAATACCGGTAAACATCATAGAATCGATGCCAAAGATTTAAGCTTGGTCCCTGACTTGGTGCTCCCGTACAATTTTAAGATGCCTGAGTTCGAAAAATACAATGGAACAAGTTGCCCAGAGGCCCATATCACTATGTTTTGTAGAAGGATGACAGGATACACTAATAATGACCCACTGCTGATTCATTGTTTCCAGGATAGCCTGGTAGGGGCTGCAGCCAGATGGTACAACCAGTTGAGTCGCGCCAAAATTAGTTCATGGACAGATTTGGCACAAGCATTCCTAGAGCAGTACAGTCACGTAACTGACATGACCCCCGATAGGATCACTCTTCAAAACATGGAGAAAAAAAGGAAATGAAAGCTTTAGGCAATATGCACAGAGGTGGAGGGAGGTTGCTATCCAAGTCCAGCCACCACTGCTGGAGAAAGAGACTACGATGCTCTTCATCCAAAAACTGAAAGCCCCATTTCTCATGCATATGATAGGAAGTGCAGCCAAGAGCTTTTCGAACATTGTGATGACTGGAGAAATGATCGAGAATATTATAAAAAGCGGGAAGATTTAGATGGGGGAAAGTACCAGAAGAATGCTGTAACATCCTAGATTGGGGGTTATGCGTTTGAAGCATAACCCAAGTGCTAGTGGGTTTTAAGGGCATTTGGAGATGTTTTAGGAGTTTTTAGAACTTTAGAATGAAGGTGAAAACTTTGGAAAAAAATTTTGGATTTAAGTGTAAAAAGAGGAAATTTGGCTGAGGAGGCCTTAAGAATAATTTGTGGGCGTTTTGGGTCATGAAAGGGGGCTTGGTAAAGTGGCTTAGGGACACCACTTAAGGCCTGGGAATGACACCAACAAGGGTCTAGAGTTCGAGTCTTGAGGGCAGCATGGGAGTGTTTTATTTTTGTATTTTGCGTCAAGAAGGAGGTTGGGTGAAAGACGGCTTTAAGGAAATATGCACGGTGGTCTTTGGACATAAAGCGAGGCCTTGGTAAAGTGGTCGCATGGCGCCACTTATGGGCTGGAGGTGGCGCTTTGGCGCAGTCTTTGGTTCGAGTTGCGAGAGGAAGCGAATGGGATTTTATTTTTATCGTCAAGTAGGAGCTTGGCTTGGGAGGTCTTAAAAGAATTTTTGGTGGGTTTATGTCATAAAAACCGCCACGGCAGAGTGGCTTGAAGCGCTATATGCGGCTTGCGGCAACAAGGGCCTTGGTTCGAATCCCGTTGGCAGCATGGGGCGTGTTTTTATTTTGCTTTGGCGCTAGGACAAGGGGAGCTTGGGAAAGAGGTGTTAAAAGAAGTTCGAGGTGAATTATAACACAATCGGTGCCTTGGCAAAGTGGCGTGGGGCGTTACTGCGCATTAAGGGTTCCAACAGTCCCAGGTTCAAGGCGTGGGAGCAGCAGTTGGGTGTTTCAATTTTGGCTTTCGGAGCCAAGAGAGAAGGAAGCATTGGACGGCAATTGGACTTTTAATTGAAAGAGGATTAAGCTTTTTATCCTCTTAAAATTCAACTGGAGTAAGGATAATTGTTGGATTTATTTTTGTTATTTGTTTATTTTGAATAGGTAGAGATAATGGTTGTATTATTTATTTTAGATAATAGAGGAGTTATTTTATTTAGTTTAAATGTGGAGATAAGAGATAAAGAGGAGATAGAGTTTTATTTTATTTTATTTATTGTGAATATGTGTTCAAGAGTTATTATAGGAGAAGGAAGTGGAATTTGAGAGGAGGTAGGAGTGCCGAATTTGAGTAGTATAAATAGGGGTGACCATCCTTTAGCTATTCATTTCTTCATTTTTATTTTCCTTGGCCGAAAGTTGTTCCTCTAATTCTCTTTTTGAGTCGAATTGCTTCTCACTTCTTCTCCCTATTCTTTCTCTTTTCTTCAACTTTAATTCTCCATCTTTTCTTATATGGCCAAATACCCCATTTGCCATTAGTGCCATAATAGAACCTAGTAGCTTCTCTTTGTTTGAAACTCTAAAGAAACACCATCACTACCTTGATTCTCAAAAGCGAAGATCAAGTTTTTTCTCTCTTTTGTCGAAATACACTCTCTTGCACTTCAACGGGTGATTGTGGTAAGTATTTTTCTGTCCTAGCAATCGGTTATAGGTTCTCTTCCATTTGTGTGCCGAAAGCAAGTGTTTAAAGCCTTGGTTTTGGTTTGGCGAAGTCTAATAATTGTTTAATAGGGATTTCGGCATACCAAGAGCAAGAAAGTAGGCAAATAGCCGTAGTGTCGCTTAGCGATAGCATCGGGATCGAAAGCGTAGTTCTTCAAGTAATCAAGTGTGTGATTAACCCACTGTTTTCTAGGTTTTTGCTATAATTGCATGTGTGATTTATGTGCTAACCGGTCTGCGAAGGGCGATTATGTGGTAATTACCTAAAAAGGGGTATATCGATATTCAGGTTAGTATTATCTGTTGATAAGAATGTGAAAGTACCGATGTGAATGTGACTATGCCTATGGAAATATGATTGATTGCCTTAATAACATGTGCATGCATTTATTATTATGCCGTTATTACATGTGCATGTGCATGGGGTGGGATATGAAAGAAGGTACAGGTGTACTTCGAGTACGTGGTTTGATGTTAGCCTTGAGCTACATCGTGGATTGACGTTGACTGAGGTCGCGTTGTGGATTAATTGCGATTTAGTTTGCGTGGTTTGATGAGTAGCTGTATGCCTCATCGTGGTTGATATCGGCTATGTGCCATATCGTGGTTGATGAGTGACTATGTGTCCCATCGTGGTTTTGGTGTTAGCTACGGCTACATCATGGATTGGCGCTGACTAAGGTCGTGTTGTGGATTATTGTGCTTAATTGCACGTGGACGGCATTGATTGCCTTTTGGAGTGAAAAGGAGAGGTGATTTAATAATCCCACGGTGTGTAGTATTTGGATACGGGGGTGTGTAGCGGATGGACCCTAGGTTTGGGTTGGGCTTCATAATTGCATAATTTTGTATTTGAATATATGTGAAAATTGGCCAAGCCCAGTTGATATGTGGATTATTAAGAAAAGGGCCAAGCCCAGTATATGAATGTGAATCAGTGTGGAAATGGGCTAAGCCCAGTACGTGGAAATTATGTGGTTATCTACTCTATTATATGAATGTGATATGAATATTGGCCAAGCCCAGAATGTGGTAATATGTGAATATGATATTTGTTATCTGATATAAGTGGTTAACATGTGGGTGGAATTCAGTGGCTTAATTACACACTGGGTCTGTTAAACTCACCCAAAATTCTATTAAATATCACAGGTGATCGTGATTTTCGGACCGGGTTGGAGTGGATACAAAGGTGGCCATGCAGAAGCAGATTTCCATGCAGAAGTTGTTTTCCTTATTTAATAGAATTTATCATTTTCAGTATTTTGAGTATTTGAATAAGTATTTATTATAATAAGGCCCACTTAAAGTATTGGAATTTTGTTATGTTTAAGTTAGATTTATAATTAAGTTAATACTTTGTAAGTTTAATTTTAAAAGCTATTTATATCTCAAAAGTCATATTAAAGTTTTGAATCCGGTATTTTTATAACAACTTAATTTTTACTTAGAATATTTTAAATATCGAAAAATGTTTTAGTAAAGGCAACAAATTTTTAACGGTTTTTACTTTTAAGTAAGAAGATTTTCAAACGTTTTCCGCAGTGGCATTTCAAATTCGGTCGTAACGAATGGGCTGGGTTTGGGGTGTTACAAATGCCCCCAAGGAAGAAAGAAAGCGAGGTGAATAACGCAAGCATAGGGTACCCGAAGTCAATCACTGTTAATTAGCCGAAAGCAGTGACCATGGGGCAGCAAGGATCGTCCAAGAAAGAACCTGGCATCACAAGATAGAATAATGAGAAACTTCAGTTCACATCGATTCCAATGACGTACAAGGAGATGTATCAAACCCTGTTCAACGAGCATATTGTGTCCCCATATCATCTAAAACCAATGCAGCCTCCGTATCCCAAGTGGTATGACCTGAATGCACAATGTGAATACCATGCAGGAATCACGGGGCACTCAATAGAGAATTGCCTTGCCTTTAAGAAATTGGTGGAGAAGTTTATCAATATGGGTGTTGTGGAGTTAGATGACATGCCAAATGTGACGAATCCTTTACCCAATCATGCTAATAGCGGGGTCAACGCAATTAGCGAAAGTTCAGAGAAAAGAATTAAGGCAAATATCGAGGAGGTTAAGACCCCTTTAAGAGTGGTTTGGAGAGAAATTGCCAAACAGGTACTGATTGCTGAGGGAAAGAGTCAGGGAATGCTGACAGATCATTATGAGTATCATCAGGAATTGGGGCACGAGATTCAGAACTGCGGGGAATTTAGAACTTTGGTGCAAAATTTAATGAACAATAAAGAAGTGGAATTTTATGACGAATGCACAGAGGAGAGGAGCATATGCGTGTCAAAGTCAACGATAAAGAGTTTGAAAGTCAATCTTTCGATGATCATTATTTCGCGTCCCAAAAGAGTGGAGGCGGGAATACAGGTAGCGCCGAAGGTGGTAATACGGAGGCCCACTGCCGTTGCTCATAAAGGCAGTAAGGAGGTTTCTCAGAACCACGAGTGTAATATAGCAGTCCCCGAAAAGGAGAATGCGGCTAATAATAAGGCGGGGATACAGGTAGTGCCAAAAGTGATAATACGAAGGCCCACTGCCTTTGCTTATAAAGACAATAAGGAAGTTCCCTGGAACTATGAATGCAACGTAGTAGTCCCAGGGAAGAAGAATTCGGCTAGTGCTTCGAAGGAAGATCTAGGTGTAGTCGTAGCGGGAGATGCTATGATTCGACAAAAGAGAAAGCTCCAATGGTAGAACAGGAGAAAAGAAAGCCAGTCGAGCCCGTGCCGAAAGTCAAAGAGGCAGTGACAGAGGAAGAAGCCAAAGAGTTCCTGAAATTTCTGAAACACAGTGAATATTGTGTAGTAGAACAATTGCACAAGCAACCGGCGAGCATATCTGTGTTGGCTTTGCTTCAGAATTCGGAGGTACACAGGAACGCGTTGATGAAAGTTTTTAAATGGGACCTACGTCCCGAGTAACATCTCAGTTAATAAATTGGATCGATTGGTTGGTAATATAAGTGCCAACAACTTCATCTTTTTTAATGACGATGAGATACCACTAGGTGGTAGGGGATCCAACAAGGCTTTGCACATTATCGCCAGATGCAAAGGGCACATACTACCAGGTGTCTTAATATACAACGGGTCTGCGTTAAATGTATTGCCCTTGGCCACTTTAGACAGGCTACCAGTGGACAGTTCGCATATGAAGGAGTGTCAAGGCATAGTAAAGTCGTTTGATGGCACCCAAAGAAGAGTTATGGGGAGGATTGAGATACCTTTACTAATTGGCCCAGCTACTTACGAGGTAGATTTTTTGGTGATGGACATCGGACCTTCTTATAGCTGCTTATTAGGGAGACCATGGATACATTCGTCAGGGGCAGTGCCTTCATCATTACATCAGAAGGTGAAGTTGGTGGTAGATGGTCGGCTGATAATGATAAAAGCTGAGGAGGACATTATTGTAGTTGTAACTAGTGATATGCCATACCTGGAGATAAACGATGAAACAACTGAATGCTTCTTCCGATCTCTCGAGTTCGTGAATATGACTTCCATTACGGAAGGAAACAAAATCCCAAAACCAAGAATCTCCAAATCCACAAAAGTGGGATTGAAAATGACCGTGGGGAGAGGCATTTTACCGGGAAGAGGACGTGGAAAGCATCTTCAGAGGATAGTTGTGACCCCAATATTGAGAGAAAAACAAGATCGCTTTGGTTTAGGATTTAGGCCAGACGCGAAACAAAAAAGGAAAGAGTTGGAGAAGAGGCAAGAAAGAAGATGCGCTCCTTTGAATGGAGAGGAAATCCAGTGGGAGCCCATAATAATCCCACATATATCTAAAACTTTTGTGTCAGGAGGGGTAATTCACTCTGAACCAAAGACATGGAAGGGAAAGGATATCGTAGCAATGATGGGTAATGTCTGCATTAATGCCATATCTGAAGAGATAGTTGAAGAGGGAATCCTATTAGATATTCAGCCTTATGAACCAGGAAGTGTTTTAAATAATTAGACTGCGGAGGAGATTCCTGTAGTATTTAAAGCTTATTCAGAGTAATGTCCAGAATGCACTTATTGCTTTAAGCCCAAAGGCAACAAGATTTCTTTTATGAAATGGGCGCATGTTCAAGCATTATTATATCAATAAAGTGCATTTTCACCATCATTTGAAACAAACCTTCTACCATTCTTTTCTTTATTTTCTGATCCTTCTTTCCTCATTATCATCATACAAATATCCATTCACGAATTCATTCTATTCGTATTCTCTTGAACTGCAACAGGTCCTTGGATATCAATGACTTGAGCGACGCTGCCATGAACTCAAAGTATCCTTTTGAGCAAGACATATGTTTAGAAAAATTACAGGATTTTGAAGATGACACAGACGGTGACTTATCTCCCGACTTGTTAAGAATGGTAGAGCAAGAGGAGAAACAAATTCGGCCTCATAAGGAAACAGTAGAGACTGTGCTACTGGAGGAACGGAAAGCGGTAAATATTAGAACATGTATAGTCGAAGGAACAAGGCAGAATCTTATCAAGTTGTTGCAGGAATTCAAGGATGTCTTCGCATGGTCGTATGAGGATATGCCTGGTTTAAGTACTGACATTGCAGTACACCGCTTACCCATAAGAAGGGATTACAAGCCAGTTCAGCAGAAACTCTGAAGGATGAGACTAGATATCGTGCTAAAAATAAAGGAAGAGGTCCAAAGGCAGTTTGACGCTGGATTCTTGCAAGAGATCAAATATTCAGAACGGGTGGCCAACATCGTGCCTATCCCTAAAAAAGATGGGAAGGTACGAATGTGTGTGGATTATAGAGACCTAAATAAGGCTAGCCCAAAGGATAACTTTCTTTTGCCTCATATTGATACTCTAGTAGACAATACAGCAGGCTTTTCATTGTTTTCCTTCATGGATCGTTTCTCCGGGTACAATCAGATAAAAATGCATCCTGAAGATATGGGAAAGACTACCTTCATAACATTGTGGGGTACGTTCTGTTACAAAGTAATGCCATTCGGGTTGAAAAACGCAGGAGCTACATACCAAAGGGCCATGGTGACCTTGTTCCATGATATGATGCATAAAGAGATTGAGGTTTATGTGGATGATATGATTGCAAAGTCTAGAACAGAAGAAGAACATATCCGAGTTTTGAAGAAACTGTTCCTGAGGTTGAGGAAATTCCAACTGAGACTCAATCCTACGAAATGTACTTTTGGAGCTAGATCTGGCAAATTGTTGGGCTTCATAGTCAGCCAGAAAGGGATCGAGATTGACTCGAACAAGGTCCGGGCCATACAAGAATTGCCTCCGCCGTGCACTTAAAAAGAAGTTTGAGGTTTCCTTGGAAGACTAAATTACATTGCTCGGTTTATTTCACAGTTAACCGAGAAATGTGATCCCATATTTCGCCTTTTGAAGAAACATAATCCAGGCATATGGAATGATGAATGTCAAAAAGCTTTCGATAGGGTCAAACAATACCTGTCCAACCCTCCAGTACTGTCACCCCCATGCCTAGATAAGCCATTAATCCTATATCTGACGGTGCTTAATCACTCTATGGGATGTGTGCTAGGTCAGCATGATGATTCAGGAAAGAAAGAAAAGGCGATATACTACCTCAGTAAGAAATTCACTGAGTGCAAAATGAGATATTCGTCAATTGAGAAACTGTGTTATGCGTTGATTTGGACAACTCAGAGATTGAGACAATACATGCTGTATCACACGACCTGGTTGATCTCGAAATTAGACCCTCTAAAGTATATGATGGAGACAACCGCCTTGAATGGAAGGATGGCTAGATGGCAAATTCTGTTGTCTGAATTTGATACTATCTATGTGAGTCAGAAAGCTGTAAAAGGGAGCGCAATAGCTGACTTCCTAGCTAGCAGAGCTTTAGAAGATTATGAGCCATTAAACTTTGATTTCCCCAATGAGGATCTAATGTACGTGGCAGCTACTGAAGAAAACACTGCAAAAGATTGCCTTTGGAAATTGAATTTTGACGGAGCATCAAATGCTGTTGGAAATGGGATTGGGGCAGTCTTGGTATCCCCAAATGGAGATCACTACCCGTTCACATGCAAGTTGGATTTTGATTGTACAAACAATATGGTAGAATACGAAGCATGTATCATGGGACTCCATGCTTCCATAGAACGCAGAATTAGGGCGTTGGAGATATATGGAGATTCTGCACTAGTCATCTACCAACTAAAAGGCGAATGGGAGACAAGAGACCCGAAATTGATCAATTATCGAAGGATAGTCTTGAGGTTAATTGAGGAGTTCGATGATATCACTTTTAGTTATCTCCCACGAGAAGAAAACCAGATGACGGATGTTTTGGCTACTTTGGCTTTCATGATTAAGGTGAGTAAGCAGGAAGATGTAAAACCCATTCAAATGAGCATTTACGAGGCCCCAGCTTATTGTTGCAACATAGAGGAAGAAGAAAGGGATGATCACCCTTGGTACCAAGATATATTGCGATATGTGAGAAATCGCGAATATCCCAAACAAGCGACCGAGAATGAAAAGAGGACATTGAGAAGATTAGCCTGTGATTATGTCCTGGACGGGGAGGTCCTGTACAAAAGAAGGAAGGATCAAGTAATGTTGAGATGTGTCGACGCAGTTGAAGCCAAGAAAATTTTGGAGGAAGTTCACAAGGGTGTTTGTGGAACACATGCTCATGGTTTCACAATGGCTAGGCAAATCATGAGATTCAGATACTACTGGTCTACCATGGAAAGGGATTGTATCAAGAATACTAAGGCATGTCACAAATGCTAGATATACGGGGACAAAATCCACGTACCTCCCTTACCGTTGCATGTTATGACTTCCCCTTGGCCCTTCTCCATGTGGGGCATGGATGTCATCGGACCGATTTTTCCAAAAGCTTCGAATGGGCATCGATTCATCTTCGTGGTCATTGATTACTTCACCAAATGGGTAGAGGTTGCTTCATATGCCAGTGTTACCAAGTCAGCGGTCAGTAGATTCCTAAAAAAGGAAATCATTTGTCGATACGAAATGCCTGAGAGAATCATATCTGACAATGCATTAAACTTAAACAACAGCATGATTGTAGAGGTCTACAGTCAATTCAAGATTAAACACCACAATTCATCACCGTATCATCCAAAGATGAATGGTGCAGTGGAAGCAGCCAATAAGAACATTAAAAGGATCATGGGGAAGATGGTTGAAACCTATAAAGATTGGCATGAAAAATTACCCTTTGCTCTCTATGCTTATCGAACATCGGTTAGGACTTCCACCGGGGCAACTCCTTTTTCATTAGTTTACGGAATGGAAGCGGTATTAACCATCGAGGTTGAAATTCCTTCCCTTCGAGTCTTGTCAGACCTAAAATTAGATGAAGCAGAATGGATCCAATCTTGATATGATCAGCTGAACTTGATTGAGGAGAAGAGGTTAAGGGCTATACGGCATGGCCAGATGTACCAAAGGAGAATGATGCGAGCTTACGACAAAAAGGTGCGCCCAAGAGAATTTCACGAGGGAGACTTGGTTTTGAAAATGATCCTCCCCATACAAAAGGATTTTAGAGGGAAATGGATGCCAAATTGGGAAGGACCTTATGTGGTGAAAAAGGCTTTCTCTAGAGGAGCATTGATCTTAGCCGAAATGGATGGAAAAAATTTGCCCAATCCTGTAAATCCAGATTCTGTTAAAAAGAATTATACCTGAAGAGGGAAAGAAGCCAAAGTCAAAGTCCAGTAAAAGGCGCTTTGAGATCTCCAAAAAAAAGGGGGGGCAATGGGCGTTTTTAGATCTAATGAGATTTAGGTTGAAAACCTAAAAAGGGCAGCTCAAATCATGATGGAAGAATCCCGCTTGATGAGGAAGGGGTAGGTTGTGTCTTGGTGCATCGACAAAATACTCAAGATCTCCTAAACACATGTCGAACTCGAAATGGTCTTCCAGACGCTCAGGCAGGGAAGCTCAAACCACGATATCTGGGGCACCTAATTTCCATTTTACCCATTTTGGGTTTGTTATCTTTGTCTTTTAAAGATACAGTCTAAATAAACTTACTTCTTTACTGCATTTGCTAGTTTTGATTAACTTGTTTGATTCGAGCTTTGCTTCCAATAAATTTTTATTTCATCCATCATCATGATCTTTTTCAAGCATTTTGGCATTGAAACAACAGTTATTGGACTAATAATACTTTCATGAAAGAAGTCCTGCATATTACTCTAGAAGCTTCTAAATAATACATGAGCCACAAATAGGACTATTGTTTAGAACTCACCAGGTCTAAAGGCTTGACAAATATCGAGGGAAGACTTAGAAGCTATAATGGAGGGCAAATCAATTAGGCAAGGTACAATTGTTCTATCAAGTTTTGGGCTAAAATTCCAGGCCAAACGAGGACAGCATGACGCGAGGATACCCCCAAAAAAAACAAAAAAACAAAAAAATAAAAAAATAAAAAAAAAAGAGAGGAGAGAGAGAGATCATTCTTATGTCATACACAGCCAAACAGAAGCATTTGATTCGTTGCGATCATTACATCTTAGTCATTTTTACATTGTGAAAAATCATCATGTAAATGTCATCCATAGCACATGTAGTTAGGAGCATTTGAGTTATCCCGATCATAGCATCCCCACCATTTGCATCAGCTTAAGCACATTCCACAGGACAGGTCCCTCAAAGAACGGTGTGGAGCAGACTGAAGATTGAAGTCTTCCTGAAAATAGTAAGAAAGCAAATTGAAAAGTTCAAATTTTGTTCCCTCGAGATGGGAGCGGAGAAGGCTGGAGATCGAAGTCTTCCTGAAGATAGTAAGGAAGCAAATCGAAAGGTTCAGATTTATTTCCTCGAAGTCTCAAGGAGGTAGGACAAAGCTACTTATCCCTCCTCCCTGAGTGTGTTGAGGATCAACCTTTCCGAGAAGTTTCAGTAAGAAGATCAAAGTTACAGATCTCTTCTTTCTGAATTCTTATCACCTCGAAGTTTCAGCGGAGCAGGTCGAAGTTACTAATCCCTCCTCCCTGCGTGCATTGAGGATCAACATTTCTGAGAAGTTTCAGTAAGAAGATCAAAGTTAAGGGTCTCTTCTTTCTAAATTTTTATCACCACGAAATCTCAGTAGCACAGGATAAAGCTACTAGTCCCTCCTCCCTGAGCGTATTGTGGGTCAACCTCTATTTTCAAGAAGTTTCAGTGAGAAGATCAAAGTTACGAATCTCTTCTTTCTGAATTCTTATCACCTTGAAGTTTTAGCGGAGCAGGTCGAAGCTGCAAATCCCTCCTCCTTGAGTATATTGAGGATCAACCCATATTTTCAAGAAGTTTTAGTAAGAAGATAAAAGTTACGGATCTCTTCTTTCTAAATTCTTATCACCTCGAAGTTCCAGCAGAGCAGGTCAAAGCTGTAAATCCCTCCTCCCTAAGTATATCAAGGAACAACCTTTATTTCCAAGAAGTTTTAGCGAGAAGATCAAAGCTACAAATCTCTTCCCACAGGACTTGCATCTCCTTGAAATTCCAGTAAAAATTAAAGTTACAAATCCTTAAAGCGAATCAAAGCTCCAGTTCCTTGAAGAAACATAGCTGCTAAAAGAAGTCAAGATTCAACAAGATGGGACGAATTTGGGCCTTCTTTATGTCTTTGCTCTATTTTCGTTACACGACAATGAGCAAAGAGGGGCAGCTGTAAATGGCCCAAATCGTCCGGGCCCAAATCAAACTAAAAAAATTTGGCCTAATGAACAAGTAGCCCGAATGGCCCAAAAATTAGAAGCTAGGGTTTCTAGAACCCTAGCTCTTGCGCCGCTCTCCACTAAGCCCCACTGTCGGCCACCAGCGCTGTTCACCTGCTCCACTATGCTCTGCCTCCACTAGCAACTGCAACAAACAAAAAAGGCAGAGATTTGTATTTTCATTTTATTTTTCTCTTTCTTTCTCGGCTATATAAAGCCGATTATTGTACTGAAAGAGGGGCTTTTTTTATCGAGAAGAATACAATAATGTCAAAAAAATACAAATAACAGTAGAGATTAAACAAAGAATCCAAGACGCATAAAAACTCAGATCAGTGATATCTGAAGGTGCTTTAATTTTTTTATTTTTTTATTATTTTTGAATCTTCTTCTTTTATTCAAATATATATGTATCTATATATGGATATATAAAGGATAAAAAATATATTTAAAAAGAAGAGAAAACTCTACCATTTTGGGGTTCGATGGCATTGTACACGGCGACGCCTTGGCGACGGAGCCAGCATGGCACAGTATCACGCCGGAATACCCTTCCCCCCTTTTCGTACCTGCAGAGAGAGTGAGAGAGAGTGAGTTAGTTTTTTTAAGAAACTAAGAAGAAATGAAGTTTTACAAAAAAAAATAGGGTTTATAAAGCCGATAGAAACGACGTCGTTTCATTCGGCCCCCAGACGCCCAAAACGGCGTCGTTTTGGGGGCCGACCCGAATTCAACCCGACCCAAGGCCAGGATCTGCGTGTTTTTTAGGAAGGGTCTATTTGCGCACTTGACCCTTCCGCATTTCTTCACCTTTCTAATCCAGTTTCTCTTATTTTCAAATTTACCCTAATATGTTTGCCTCTGTTCTAATTTAGTCCCGCACAAAACGCAGCGCATAAAGAATGGAATAATTTCCTTTTTTGGACCCTTTCCTTAAACGCGCATTTCAATCAGGCCCTCCCCTCTTTATTTTATTTCAAATTCACCCCAAGCATTTCGATTTTGTTCGATTATAGCCATTTTTAATTGTTTTAATTAAATTCATTGCTTTTATTACATGTAATATCATTATTTATGCCATTAGTGTTATTATTATTATTATCAGTTACTATTATTTGTTACTATTATTATTATTAGTTACTATTATTAGTATTATTAGCTGTATATATATTTACTATTATTATTATTATCATTATTATTATTATTATTATTATTATGTTTATATTATTATGTTGTACATATTTGTATTATTATTATTATTATTATTTCATTATGATGCCATTATTATTATTATTATTATTATTATTATTATTATATTTGCTACACTACTATTATTATTACTATTATCATCATTGTATTTATCATTGTCTCTATCATTACTAACATCTTTTTGTTTTTATTTATTATTATTATTTTAATGTTATCCTTTTATTCTTGTTTTAATATTGCATCTTTTATTATCATGTTCTGCTAATTTCTCGCTTTCGTCGTTTCATTTTTTATTTATTATTATCATATTTTTATATCTTTTTTAATCCATAAAAAATTGGTTTTCACAAAGGTAATATTCATGAGTTTGGGAATTCAAAAATTCGTGCCCAATCGTGCTGGGTGTGACTTTTTGTTTGACCGAACAAATGGATATCCTTTCAAATTTTGTTTCTATTTTTAACTAAGGTGATATTTACGTGTTCGGAAGTTCGAAAAGATCGTGCCCAATCATGCTGGGTGTGTTTTTTTTGTATGATCGAATGAGCAAATATCCTTTCCAAAATTTCAAAAAAAAAAAAAAACGTGTGCTTGGAGAATTTTGGAGACAATCTCGAATTCAATTTAAATTATCGTGTCCAATCGTGCTGGATGTGAGACTTTATTCCTTCGAAACAAGGGGACCTTGGTATTCAATCAAGTTGTTAAAATAAAAAAACAGAATGAAATTTCAAAATCTTTTCAAACTTTTCGACATTAGGACATTGATTAATCAATTTGGTACCAATTTTGGGCATCGCGAGGGTGCTAATCCTTCCTCGCACGTAATCGACTCCCGAACTCGTTTTCTTCTGGAAATTCGTAGATCAAAATTCATTTTATAGGTGACCCAATCACACCTAAATAAAAAAGGATTGGTGGCGACTCCATATTTTTAAAAGTCGATTCCCGTTTTTCAAACCCGAAAAAAATGGTTTCGACAGACATGATTGCAAGTATTAGGAAATTTTACCTTAGAGATTGAAGCCTGTAGGAAAGTATGAGTTCGCGAAAGAAACTACTTTGAAAAAATATACTCACGAGACAGTTTGGTAATAAACAGTAGAAGAAACAAAAGCTAATTCATAAAATTTTTAATCAGAGTAAATCAGAACGTTAGTCATGACTGCTAGATGACATGGGCGTGGCATGCGAGGCCGTGGTAGAGGCTGGAGTGTCGGGTCTGAACCTTCAGAATCAGGACATGGACCAGAAGGTGAAGTACTAGTGCCGCCAGTTGCGGGAGCTGAATTTCAGGATCAAATTGGGGGAGATTATGCGGTGTCTCAGGCGATGTTACGAGTCTTGGGAAGAGTAGCTGGAGCGAGTGTGGGATCGGTAGCTCAAAAATCTGTGTCAGAACGACTTAGAGTTAATGGAGCCGAGATGTTTAGGGGTGTCTCTGGTGTGGCCCCTAACGTAGCTGAATACTGGTTAGACGTGGTTGAGCGTATTATGGATGACCTCGACTGTACCGCTGAAGAAAAATTATAGGGTGTAGTGTCTCTACTCCGAGATGAAGCATATCAGTGGTGGCTTACGGTTAGGGATGGCACAACGGCTGACCACATCACATGGGTGTTCTTTAAATCAGCATTTCAAGGAAAATACATCGAGTCGAGTTATGTGGACGCTCAGAGGAAGGCATTCCTTATTTTGGTTCAGGGAGGTAAGTCAGTGGCCAAGTATGAAGCAGAATTTTTACGTCTAAGCCGCTATGCCAAGGGTATTATTGCAACGGATTATGAGCGCTGCGTTCGATTTGAGGATGGCCTGAGAGACGAGTTGCGGGTACTGATTGCTCCGTAATGGGAAAGGGAGTTTGGCATTTTGGTTGAGAAGGCTAAGATAGCCGAAGAGGTAAAGAGGTTCGAAAAGCAGAGCCAAGATGGGAGTAGGAATAAAAGAAGTTTTGGGCCATCAGGTTTTGCTGGGGGTTTTCAGAAAAAGTCTAGATTAGGTGGGCCGAGTCAAGCTGCGAAGCCTGTTGCTATTTAGTGGCCACCTCAGTGTACTCGATGCGGAAAATTTCATTCGAGAGAGTGTTAGGCAGGTAATAGGGGATGTTTCAGATGTGGGTCTATGGATCACCGGATAAGGGATTGTCCATGAAAGCCGGTCAGGGCACAAGCAGAGGGTCAAGGACGTGCACCATTCAGAAGAGAGGGTCAGCAACCGCAGAGAGGTCGTGGTTCGGCCAGAGGAGGAAATGGTTTTGGTCGGGGCCGTGAAGCATCGAGCAGAGGTGCTTGGAATATAGAGGCGAGACAGCCTGGATTGGTCTATGCAGCTAGGCACAGAGAGGAGGGCAACGCACCAGACATGATAACCGGTACGTTTCTTATTTATGGGTTCGACACACTCTTATGTTGCTAGTGCTATATCGGGAACTTTGAATCTAGACTTTGAGATTTCTTCTAGGGAGATGACTGAAATTAGCCCTCTAGGACAATCTGTAGTGGTGAACAAACTTTATAGGGATGTATATCTAGAAATTCAAGGGGTAGTTTTTCCAGCTGATCTGATGGAACTGCCATTTGGGGAGTTTGATTTGATCTTAGGTATGGATTGGTTAGTGAAGTATCAAGCAAATTTGGACTGTGCAGTCAAGCGCATGGTGTTAAGAACTTTCGAGGATGAAGAGGTGGTGGTGATAGGTAAGAGGAGGAACTACATATCTAATGTGGTATCCGTTCTAAAGGCCGAGAGAATAGTGAGAAAAGGATGTGAGGCATTTATAGTTCATGTTTGTACTTTGGACGCCAAGGAATCAGTTGTGGGGGATGTGCGAACAGTAAAGGAATTTTTTGATGTTTTCCCAGAAGAGCTTCCGGGATTACCTCCAGATAGTGAAGTGGAGTTTAGTATTGATCTTCTACCGGGAACAGCACTAGTGTCTATTGCCCCATATAGAATGGCGTCGAAAGAGTTAGTGGAACTGAAAGCGCAGATTCAGGAACTGTTAGATCGAGGTTTTATCCGACCGAGTGTATCGCCTTGGGAAGCACCGATGCTATTCGTTAAGAAGAAGGATGGATCAATGCATATGTACATTGATTACTGTCAGTTGAATACATTGACAATCAAAAACAAGTACCTGTTGCCGAGGATAGATGACTTGTTCGATCAACTTAAGGGAGCATCAGTCTTCTCAAAAATAGTTTTGAGATCAGGCTATCAGCAGCTTAAGGTCAAGGAGGCAGACATTCATAAGACGATGTTTCGTACTCGTTATGGTCACTACGAATTCTTTGTGATGCCGTTTCTGGTTGACCAATGCACCAGCATCATTTATGGACATGATGAACCAGGTTTTTCAACCCTATCTGGATCAATTGATCGCAATGTTTATAGACGATATCCTAGTTTACTCAAAGTCTGAGGAGGAGCATGATTCACATCTTCGAGTGGTTTTGCAAATTCTGATGGAGAAGCAGTTGTTCGCTAAGTTCAGTAAGTGTGAGTTCTGGCTAAGGGAAGTTACCTTTTTGGGCCATGTGGTGTCAGCTGAGGGGATTAGGGTTGACCCTCGAAAAATTGAAGCTATGTTGAATTGGAAACCACCTAGGTCTGTGGCGGAGATTCGGAGTTTTCTGGGGTTGGCTGGATATTACAAAAGGTTCGTGGAAGGATTCTCATTAATAGTAGCACCGTTAACAAGGTTATTACGGAAAGGGGTACCATTCGTTTGGTCAGTGGAACAGTAGGAAAGTTTCGAGAAGTTAAAGAGGATTTTGACAGAGGCGTCGGTGTTAATTCAGCCTGAGGCAGGGAAAGAGTTTACCGTTTACTGTGATGCATCACGCATGGGGTTAGGATGTGTGCTAATGTAAGAAAGGAAAGTGGTAGCGTCTGCTTCTCGACAATTGAGACCTCACGAAGTGAATTATCCAACGCATGATTTGGAGCTAGCTGCAGTGGTTTTCGCCCTGAAGATCTTGAGACACTACTTATATGCGGAGAAGTCCATCATCTATACGGATCACAAGAGCTTGAAATATCTCCTTACTCAAAAGGAGTTGAATTTAAGACAGCAGAGGTGGATCGAGTTGTTTAAGGATTACGACTGCTCAATTGAGTACTACTCGGGTAAAGCCAATATTGTGGTAGACGCGTTGAGCCGTAACGTAATATCTGACCTGAGAGCAATGGTTGCCCACCTTAGTTTATTCGACGACGGAAGTGTATTAGCGGAATTGCAAGTGAAGCTGACATGGGTAAGTCAGGTTAAGGAGAAACAGTTATTAGATGATGACTTGAGTGCTCGACTTCTGCAAGTACAAGATGGTGGAATAGAGGATTTCAGTTTGAACAGTGATGGAGTGTTATGTTTCTGTGGGAAGGTTTGCATGCCGAAAGATGTGGATTTAAGGCAGAAGATTCTTCAGGAAGCACATCATAGCCCATACGCTATGCATCTTGGAGGAAGTAAGATGTATCGGGATTTGTAGGAACAGTTTTGGTGGCCAGGACTGAAGCGAGAAGTAACCGAATTAGTGGGTAAATGCTTGAAGTGTCAGCAGGTCAAAGTCAAACATCAGTTGCCTTCGGGGTTGTTGCAACCGGTCAAGATTCCACAGTGGAAATGGGAGAGGATCACCATGGACTTTGTTAGTGGGCTACCCCTTATGCCTACTAAGAAGGATTCGGTTTGGGTAGTTGTTGATCGTTTGACGAAGTCTGCTCATTTCATACCAGTACGTGTGGACTACTCTCTTCAGAAGTTGGCTAAATTATATATAGCAGAGATTGTAAGGTTGCATGGGGTGCCAGTGTCGATCATTTCGGACAGAGACCTTAGATTTACATTGAGATTTCGGAAGGCGTTGCATCAAGCATTGGGTACAAAGTTAGACTTCAGTACAGCGTTTCACCCACAGTCTGATGGGCAATCAGAGAGGGTAATTCAGGTTTTAGAAGATATGTTAAGGGGCTGTGTCATGGACTTCAGGGGTAGTTGGGAAGAATTTCTACCGTTGGCGGAATTCGCGTATAACAATAGCTACCAATCGAGTATTCAGATGGCGCCGTCTGAAGCATTATATGGTCGGAAGTGTCTACACCTATGTGTTGGACAGAGTTGGGTGAGCGTCAGTTGTTGGGTCCAGAATTGATTTCTGAAATGGAAGATAAGGTTAAGCTAATTCAGACTCGATTGAAGGAAGCTTTGGACAGACAGAAGTCCTATGTCGGTTTAAAGCGTAAAGACATAGAATTTGCAGTGGGTGACAAGGTTTTCTTAAAGGTGTCGTCGTGGAAGAAAGTGCTAAGGTTTGGTCGGAAGAGTAAGCTAAGCCCCAGGTTTATCGGGCCTTATCGGGTGTTGAAACATGTGGGACCAGTAGCTTATCAGCTTGAGTTACCTGCAGAGTTAAGTCAGATCCATGATGTGTTTCACGTCTCGATGCTAAGACGTTATCATTCGGATCCATCTCATGTGGTGCCACTGGAAGAAATTGAAGTAACGCTTGATTTATCCTTTGATGAGGAACCAGTTCAAATTTTAGATCGTGATGTCAAGGTACCATGGAGTAATCATGGTACTAAGGAAGCTACGTGGGAACTAGAAGAAGTGAAGAAGCGATGCGACAGCAATACTCTCACCTCGTTTGACCAGGTAATATCGAGGCCAAAATTATTTTTAAGGGGGGTAGAATTATAACATCCTAGAATTAGGGGCTGTGCATGTGGTATGTTTTATGTGTATGCTATGCTTAATATGCCGGTTTGGGTTGTCTTGGGGGTCCAGGAAAGGCTCGGGGTTAAGCCGAAGACTTGGCCAAATTTCTCTTTTTGGGCACCTTAGGGGAGAGCTGGATGGGATAGGACTTGAGGGTTGTTGCTTGTGGGTATTTGACACAAGAAATGCCTTAGTAAAGTGGTAAAGAGGTGCCACTTACGAGGTAAGTGAGTGACGCCTCAGGAGAGCTGCCAGGGAGCAGGTTCGAGTTGCGTGGTTTCCCTTTTGGGGATTTC
Source organism: Gossypium bickii (assembly GCA_025503065.1). Classification (NCBI taxonomy): domain Eukaryota; kingdom Viridiplantae; phylum Streptophyta; class Magnoliopsida; order Malvales; family Malvaceae; genus Gossypium; species Gossypium bickii. Next base: position 92,645,139 of record CP106711.1, read on the forward strand.
TTTTTGACGCCAAGGTAAGGGAGAGGTGGTCTCAGCTTGGACTCTGGTGGATGAGTGTGGAATGAGTCAAATTATTTTGAATGAAGGGAACAGGGGAATTCAAGGAGGAGGAATCGGTCAACAGGTTTGAATGGTGAGTGGAGAGTGATCGGTGGAGAAAATCATGGGATTGAGAGAGAGGGAGAGTGTTTGGCCGAATGTGGGAGGTGGGGTGTGTGTGTGTGTGTGTGGTTTAGTGGTCTTGATGGGTGGCCGAATTTTAGTTAGTAGCACTGAGAGGTGGTATGTATTTCGGCTAGCTAGAGAGCACCTAGTGTATTCTTTCTTTGATTTCATGTGTGCCAAAATCGAGTTACCTCCTAAGTCTCTTCTTCTTTTCTTCTTTTTTGCTTGGTCGAAACCTACATTGCCATCCACCCACCACTTTTGTTTCATTCTCTTTGCTATTACCTTCAAAAAGCCGAAACCCTCTGAAGCCATACCTCCTGCCGAAACTTTGTCATCTTCTCTTCTCTCAAACACCATAGCCGAACCTTCCTATCATCTTATCATTCTTTCTTTTTCTTTTCTTCCATTTGTGTCAGCAAGAGCTGAAACTCCATTCTCCATTTCTTCTTTTCATCCCTTCTATTTCTTGTTTATCTGAACCTCCATAGCTGAATTCTTTTTGCATCATCTCTCTATTCCTTCATGAATCGAAACCCATCTCCTCTTCTTTCTTCTTGAGTTGTTCTTTCTCCTCTATACTTCTTGTAGCTGAATCTTTCCTGAGTGCTTATCTCTCTTCTTTCGTTTCTTTTGATCAGTAAATTGCCGCCACCTTGTTTCACAACATTGTCAATCGGATTCCTTTTTGATCGTGGAGGGGCTTGTCTTCGCATTCTTTCGGCATCTACTTGGTGTTTGAAGGGTGTTAAGGTATAAGTAGTATTAGTCGATTTAAGTATTCAATCGGTGCTTTGATCCATGTCATTAAATCTCCGGGATTTGTCGATCTAGCCAAGCGAAGGAAGGGGTTAAACCCATAGCCCCAGCCTCAAAGTACAAGAAGCGCGCGGTGTTTGCTGTTCAGGATTGGCCATCGAGTTGTAGGCCGCCACGAGCGCAATAAGATGACAGAGATAGCGATGAGTGCATGTTAGCGATAGTGTCGACGTAGAGAGCTTTGTGTTACGTGTTATCAGGTGTGTAACTCTTACACACTTTGTATTTTAATTATGTTATTATCTATGATTGGCCAAAAGCCGAAGTGATGGTATGGATCACTAAGTTACCCTTATGGGTAAGATCGAGGACTTCGGGTAAGTTTTGCTGTGTTCTGTTATTAGCTAATGTATGTATGGCTGAGATGATTATTTGTTATATTTTGAAAGCATGACCATACCATATTATTTGTTAAACATGAGCATGGATTTAGGGAACAATATGAAGAGGGAGAAACATGATTTTTAGATTGTCACCAGTGGTTTGGTACCACACGTGGGTTGGCCCCACACGTTATATCTTGTGACTAAGTCTTAGTGGTTTGGAACCACCAATGGTTTGGTACCACATATACATTATTTTTGTGACTCGTCCCAGTGGTTTGGTACCACAGTGGGTTGGCCCCACGTATAAATGTTAGGGATTGTCACCAGTGGTTTGGTACCACAAGTGGGTTGGCCCCACGTATTATGATTTGTGACTTTTGTCACCAGTGGTTTGGAACCACTAGTGGTTAGGTACCACCATTGGCTAGGTGCCACAGATACTGGGTAGATTTAGGTGTTATGGTGGATGGACATAATAGGTTGGTTGGGTTGCATTACATCCATACTTAATATATGAATCAGTGTGAGAGCCCAAAACTCATTTGGACGAGGATTTGCACATTGAGTCTCGGTGACTCACCCCCTCTATTAAACTTTGCAGGTAATCCATAGACCGCGGCTAGGGAGCCGAGGTGGACTCGAGGTGGCCATACATAATGTTTTAAGTAATTTTATCTTTAATATTTATTTTGGATTATTACTATTTTAATTTGGGCTGGTATTGTAATAAGGCCATTTATACGTTGATTTGGGTTTTTTTTTTATTTTAATTGTCACGGCATGCCTAATAAATTATCTAAGTGGGTGTTTCTCTAAAGTTAAAAACTTTGAATTTAAGATGTTATAAATGGGTAATTAAGATCGAGTTTTGGTAGCAATTAATTCAAAACTTTCAAACTAAGACGCAATATTGTTTTCAATTGATCGCTCAATAAAATCTTTCTTAAAATTAAACTTGGGATTATGAAACATGATTTGTATCACGGCTTGAGTTGAGCCATTGTTTTAAATCTTCACCAAAGGCAAATTAATACGCAAAATCTTTCTCAACTCCTGGTTTTAAATTTGAATTTCTAAAGTTTTCTTCCCTGTAACATGCCAGATTTGGTTGTAGTGTTTTGACCGGGTTTGGGGTGTTACAATGACATAGGGTTCTAATATATGATATTGTGTAAGACCACGTCTGGGACGTTGGCCTCCATTTGAGATTTACGTGTAAGACCATGTATGAGACATTGGCATCGTATTTGATTAGTGTAAGACCCTGTCTGGGACAGTGGCGTCGATATTTGATTACATGTAAGACCACGTCTAGGACATTGGCATTGTACGAGTATTCCGAGTATCCTATTTAATTCCAAATGGTTTAACAGGCAATTCTGGGAAAAGAAAGACAATGTGAAATGTGTAACCATTTCAAGTACATTTGAAGTGTATAATAAGTTTAAGCATGAAAGGTAAGTATTTGTGAATTTGAAAAAGAGAGATATGTGCATAGATTCCATGAGACAAAAATGTGATATATGTATGAATATGCAATGATCAAAAGAGATACTTGGAGATATGATTTGTTGGTAAGCAATGGCTAAACAAATGAGCCAAAGAAGAATTATGAATTTGCAATTGAGATATATTAATGATCTTGTATTTGATATGATTATGGATGTTTATATGTTAAGTTTGTTTTTATATGGGCTTACTAAGCTTTTGAAAGCTTAGTTTGTGTATAGATCGTTAAAGCTACAAAAGGCTCGGGGATCATCGAGGATCATCACCACACTATCAAACTCTTTTTCGGTACATTTTGAATGTGTACATATTTAAGTATGGCATGTATAGTCTAGTTGAAATGGTTGATGTTTTGAGTTGTATATATAAGCTATGTGATATGGCTTGTAAATAGGATGTGAATGTGGTAAATACTATATATGTTTTGTGATGCAAAGTTAGTATGCTTTGAAGAATGGCTAGTATATTGAATTGGTAAGTTTGTGGATGGATTTTACTTAGAGACGCTTGTGTTGAGATTGAGATAAATAGTACATAAGTTGGTATGCTTGATATGTTCTTGAATGGTTAGAAAAGATGGTCATTTTGGTATGTTTTGTTTGCATTGGATATATGATTTGAATTGGTATAATGCTTGTAGGTATAACCCAAAGTGTGGGTGACAAATTGGCCTTGTAAATGGCCTATATTTGCCCACACGGTTGTGCACACCGGCGTGTAGCTTGACAGTGTTCCTCATGGTTGTATTTCAAAAAAAGTCAGTTTCGACCACGGGATGGACACACAGGCATGTGACTGGCCGTGTGATACAAGTCAGTGTCGACCACGGGTGAGGCACACAGGCGTGTCTTCGTCCGTATGGACAAGTTAGTATGTATTCCCTGCTTTGCCATGGCTTAGACACACGAGTGTGTCTGAGGCCGTGTCCACACGGGCGTACGACCTCTGTATCTTTGAAAAGTGTTTAATTTTCAAAAATTTTCATATGTGTTCGGTCTAGTCTCGACCTCTTTCTGATGCATGTTTGAGGTATCGTAGAGCTATTAAAGGGACACTTTGATTTGAATTGTTAAATTATGATTTAAAATGTTCATAAAAGATCCGATTTGTCCGGTAATGCCTTTAACCCTAGACCGGCGATGGTTACGGGTTAGGGGAGTTACAGTAATAGTCTAGAAATATTAAACCAATAATTAAGCACACATAATTGAGAACAAGATCCAAGGATTTATTACGTAAAAATAGGAATCAAATAACAGAATCCATCCTAGGGTTCATCTCCCTAGGTATTCGAAAAATTAGTTCATGATAGCGAATAAAAACATCTCAAATGTAGTATAACCACAAGAAACAAAAAACTCATAATAAACCCCAAAGAAAACAAAAGAAGATCTTCAATCTTGATGGAAATCTACTTCAGAGTCGGCTTCAATGGTGTTTTTCGAGTTGTTTTCTTCAATATTCTCTGATGGCTCCCTCCTGTCTTCTTTTTTTGTCATATATAGGTTTTAGAATGCCTGAAAAACCTAAAAATTACATTTTTCTATGTGTTTGGAGTACAATTTGTGATTTTGACATAGTCTAGCACACGCCTGTGTTGGAGAGTTCAGTCTGTATGACCATTGTACCTTGCTCCAATTTTTCATTTTTCGCTCCTTTGCTCTCAAATGCTATCCTAAGAATAAAGACATGAATTTATAGGATTAGGATCATAAAATTCACCATTTTACATTGAATAATCATCTAAAGACGCATTAAGAATGAGGCTAAACATGTTACTTTTGACATTTATCAATATTGAAACTTACTAAGCATATCATGCTCATGTTATCATGTTTTTCATTGTAGATTACGAAAGCCTAGTTGATAGGGAGCTCAAGTCGGAGCATACACACTATTCATTTCTCATCATGGTAGATGTTTTGAGTTATTTTGGAAGTTGGTTGTGAATGGCAGGTATTAGGACCTTTTGATTAATTTGTTCATGTTGTTATGTTTCGTACTTGCAATTGTGATACTTTGTAGTCTTGTATATATGCTTGGTATTTTAGTTTAATGGTACTGTAGTAAATGCTTTTGGTTTTTTATGGATGTTTTATGATGATACTTAAATGTTGTTTACAGGATGTGAAGAAATGGAATGTATGAGAAGTGTTATGTAACACCCCTAACCCGTTTCCATTGCCAGATTAGGGTTCAGAGCATTACCGAACGAATCAGAACAATACATTCATTTAGCTCTAAATACTTAAAACTCATTCCAAGCCTATCATACAAATACATTTGGGCCTTAAATCGGGCCTTTAAGGCCCTAAAATCAATTTAGAAACAATTCGGGACTAATTTGAAATAGTTCATAAATTTTGGGAAAAAATTTGTAAAGTTTAAAAAAAGGGTCACACGGCCATGTGGCTAGGCCATGTGACATAGCCTAGACCGTCTGGTACGCAAACATAGGGACACATGGTGGTGTCCTAACCCGTGTCTTAAACTGCATAACTCACTGAGTTAGGTCACACGGTCGTGACGCAGGCCGTGTGCCAAATCGTGTAACTAATTAACTTAAAATAATAAGTGACACGCGGCCGTGTGCTCCATAATTTGACCCTAAAAACAAGCCATTTTAAGCCAAACCTTACCTAAACATCTACCCCATTCGTGCATACATTTAATAGACGAAATCAAATCAATCTATTTCATCTAACCAATATGCCATTCAAGGCACCTCACTCATAAAAACAACTTCAAGCTAAACAAGGATATAATTCCATACTTCCAGCAATCATAATCAATTTAGCTACCTAATGACATCAATTGTCAAACCATTCATATACCACAATAAACATACCAAAAGGGCCATATATGACAAGTACTTAAAAGTGATCAAAAGACTTGAACTTGCCTAAGCATTATAAGTACATCGTACAAAATACAACTCCAAAAACATTTTCATTCCAAGTTGATCACTATCATATTCAAAACTACCATAACATAAAGTCCTCTATAACCTTGGCCAAAATAACTTGAAAACTACCGAAATAATTATTGGACAATGTGATAGATCTCTGACAAGCTTCCAACCGATCGAGCTTTCCATAATCTACGAAACATAGAAAATTAACTAAGTAAGCAACTAGTGCTCAGTAAGCTTGTATAAACTAAAACATAAGTTACCCTACTTAAACTCATTTTATGTAATATGCATAGCATCATTACCAAACTCATATGTTTAATACAATCCTATTAACACCATCAAACTCTCAATTAGTAAGCTCATGTATAATGCATATAGAAAATCAACCTTTTCACCAATAAATCTTCATAAACATGGTATTCATCACAAATTCATTTAGTTCTCATCAATTCATTTACATTCCTCCAAATTTAACTTTCAAGAGATTAAGAACAATTATCCATTTGTTTACATGCCTTACCATTCACCTTTACTTACTTATTGAACCATCTAAAATTACATCGAATACTCCAGAATGATCTCACATAGTGTGTCTTTCTATATAACCGTAACTTTTCTTTTACAATAGCGCTCACACGAGCTGTGAAATGGGCTTGCTCACATGAGCGGTAGGTCAAAATGTTAGCTACACGATGCTGCTCAAATGAGCTGTGGAGAATCCGCAAAAAATGCAGGACCTCAGCCATCAGTAGGACATTCAAGACCAGCACCCGAAACATGAAATCCCTAATGATGTAACACCCCAAACCCGGACAAGACACCACGTCCGAATCTGGTGTGTTACGGAGAAAAACGTTTTTGGGAGGTTAGATTTTTCGTTCCAAAGTTGGGTGAAAACATGGTGTATTTGAAGAAAAATTTGAGTAGACTTGTTTGAAATCGGATGGTGTATTTGAAACCCAGAAATTTTGAAAACTTATCTGAAGTATGTGGGAAAAACGAGTTCATTTCATTCAAAACTCCACAGTTCCTTAGTGTTGCTTAAAACATTTTAACTTAGCAGAAAATCGAGTTTGATTTGAAAATCGTTTGAGTTTACTTGATATCAAAACATTATGTGATACCCGATGGTATAGTTGAAAACACATTGCGTTATAGTTTTGAAATCATTGCCTTTCCAAATTTTAGCACATTTTAGCTCGAATCATTTTGTTAAAGCATATTAAATCCACTTTAAAGCATAAACATCATAAAACATAATCTAAAGGCCATTTACAAATCCAAATTAGAACCCAAATAAAAGTAAATAAACTAAGTACCCAATATATAAAGTCTGAGCAACACTTTATTAAGCATGGCATGGGCACCCCGAGTCCATCCCGGCCCATGTCCGCGTCTAACGAGTCACCGAAATGTCAAAGGAGAGGGTGAGTCGAATGACTCAGTGCATAAATCCCGCTCCCGATAAAACAACATGCTAACACACATCATACATAGCAACATGATTAATGCAACCCGATCCTAACCATCCGTATCTCCTTTTCTACCCCGTGTGGTACCAAACCACTGGTGGTGCCAAACCACTGGTGACCCAAAGTCACGAATAATCCAATGATGGGGCCAACCCATCTCGTGATACCAAATCACTAGCGACAATCCCGTATCTCTCAAGTGGGGCCAACCCACGGTGGTGTCAAACCACAGGGACGAGTCGCAATGAGGTGCCAAACCTCCGTGTCCCAAAGACACAATGTGGTACCAAACCACCGTGGTGACAGAGAATACAAATCCGATGATGGGGCCAACCCATCGTGTGATACCAAATCACTGGCGTCAATCCCGTAATATCAACTGTGGGGCCAACCCACCGTGGTACTAAGCCACTGGGACGAGACGCTGAGGTGCCAAACCTCGGTGACCCAAAGTCACAAAATAACACCGTGGTACCAAACCACCTTTGGAGGTGCCAAACCTCCGGTGTCCCAAAGACACAAGTGTCCCAAAGACACGGATATCATCATATCCTCCCTCTACTCATATCACCCATCATCATGCCATACTCATGTGATCATGCATATCATACAAGTCATACATATCATGCTATCATGTTTAATATTATATCCCATATCACATACATCCATACTCATGGTACCATATAGATCATTAGTAAGCTCATAACAATATTGACTTACCCGAGTCCAAGGTCCTACCCAAAAAGGGTATCATATCAATCCATCAAACTGCCATGATTTTAATAGGCAAACAGGTTTAATAACAATATCACTAAGTATGGGTGTGTTAGTTACACACCTGGTAAAGCGAAGGTTTTAATCCTAAGAACCCGTCTACAACCCTCGATCCTCTTGTTCCTAAAACAATCGGCCAACCATGGGTTAATTACTTAAACCATTCGGCCAAGACCAAATAAACCACAGGGGTTAGTGTTGGTCCCTTACCTTGCTATTGGTTTGGTTTCCTACCAAACCTGAACCAACTAATGATCCCTTTGTCAATCGGCCACCACCTAATAAGAAAAACCATCAATCCATAATTAACTTGGCTTAACGAGATAAAAGAATTCACTAATAGAACTAGCCCTTACCAATACTTACCCAAACGGTTAATCAAGAACGAAGGCTCCACTTGATTGTGACCAAAATCCAATTGTCCTATAACACAAGTCGATTACACAAGAGATTAGTCCCCCCCAACCAATGCTGAATTCGGCCTTTAAACAAACCCAAGTCGATTAAGAAAAAGAAAGAAATTAAATGACCATTCGGCCAAGGCTTACCCAACACCTACTATATTCGGCCAACAGAGGACTTCTAGGAGAAAAGAGTTTCGACTAAGATGCAACCCAAAAAATAAAAGAAGATTCGGCCTAAGTGTTTAACACACACCTATGTTCGGTTTTAAATGGAAAAGAAAGGAAAAGAAATTAGGAGATGAGAATGAAGTTTCGGCAATAATGTATAAGAAAAGAAAGTAAAAGTTTGAGATGCAAGTGGTTGTGGTTTCGGCACAAAGAAATGGGAAGATGAAAGGAGGAAACAATGGAAGGATTCGGTTTAAAGCAAATAGGTGAAGAAAGTGTTTTGGAGGATAAGATTCGGCTATCAAAGTTTAAGAAGGGAAAAAGAAAAAATGTGAGAAGGAGAGATACTAAATTCGGCTTGACACAAAGTGAAGAAGCAAAGAAATGGAAGGGTGAATAGCAAAAGAAGCAAAACACAATTGTGTCTTCAAGATGACATTCGGCTATCAATGAAAGTCAAGAGCAAAGAACAAAGCAAGCGAAGGTTGTAAGTACTTTCGGTTTCAAGAAGGAAAATAAAATAAAAAACGAGAGAACACTCTTTAGAAAATTCGGCTAAGAAAAGACCAAAGAAAGAACTTTTGCTTGACACCCCAAAGACCGAAAATGCACAAAAGCCTAAGTGAATTTCGGCTACTATCACTTCCCCACACCAAGCCGTCACTCCCCCACTCCCAACTCCCTAAAATTCGGCCATAATCCCCACAACCACTCCAAGCCACAAGTTCAAAATAGTTTGAACAAGTCTCCCTCCTACTTTCACTCTCCACCCACCAACCCATCATTTGACCAAGTCCATGGTAGAGTTTGAACTACCAACAACTCTCCTCCTCCATGCCGTCAAAATGAACCAAAAAGGGAGCACTCTGCAGCTTGAACTCAAGACCTCTCCCTCCTACAAAGGACGCCATCACAAGCCCTAAAGTGGCGCATGCTCTGCCACTTTGCCAGCTCCTCATTCGTGCTAAAATCACCAAATAAAATCTTTTAAACCCCAGCTTCCTCAGCTCCCTTCACCTAAAGCTTAAAAACTAAAATTTTCCTACCTACTCAGGCACACTCCTAGCCTACAATTAAACCCCGACACTACACAAATAGCAACACAGCATACCAACACATGCAATTTCATGCAACAACAAAATAGCCCCTAGCCCGGGATATTACAAATGACATGTCATTTATAAGATTATAATTATCCGTCAATTTCTTAAGGTTCAAACGGGATCATTTATCGTCAATTTCTCAAATCATCGATATATATATATGTTTTCATGTCAATTTATAACTAACATAATATAATATATAATCAACCAAACTATGTGTAGTAAGATTATAATTCATACGAACTTACCTCGACAACTATGATTGCGATAACAAAATTGAAGTCTAGTCCAAAGCTTTAGCTTTTCCCCGATTTAGGCCCGGTTGTGGTTTATCTTGATCTAAATAGATAATTCCATTCAGTTAAGTATTCCAATTAACATCAAGCATTCAATTCAACCAATAAATTCACATTATAACAAAATTACAAATTTACCCTCCTATTTTAACTTTTTTACAAATTAGTCCTTAAGCTCATAATTTGAGATTTAACTATTTTAGTCCTCCATACATGCTAGCCGAACCTCTTAAGGACCCATACTAGCCCAATTAAATCATCATCTCATAATGTTACCATGAAATTTTACTATTTTCACAAATAAGTCCCTAACCATAAATTCATTAAAAACCACTTAACAAAACAAGTTTGTTTCACAACCAAGATTAATAATCTATCAACTAACATCAAAACACATTCACTTTCAACTATGGAAAGCCCCTCAACCTTTAGCAATTTTGCAAATTAACCCCTAAGCTATCTAGACTAAGCTAAAATGAGCTAAAAACATAAAAAAATCAATCAAAATGTGGCTCAAATACATACCATGCATGAAATAGAAGCAAAATCGAAGCTTCCTCCCCTTTACAATGGCTATTTTCGGTTGAAGCAAAGTAAAAGGAAGAAGATGATAGCATTTCAGTTATTTATTTTGCTTTTATTTAATTAATTACTATTTTACCCTTATAATATAACTTAAAAACTAACATACACATGTCCATATTTGTCCAATATCAAAATATATGGTATAATTACCAAATAAGTCCATTAATTTGCATTTCAAAAGCCATTTAATCCCTTTAACTAGTAGAACTCAACTTTTACACCTTTTTCAATTTTTTCAATTTTTTTCTTTTTACCTAATTAACCCTTTAAACATTAAAATTTCTTAATGAAAATTTAGTACTACCTTAAATTAACCATATAAAAATTAAATAAATATTAAAGTAATAACTCACTTGTCGAAGTCATGGTCCCAAAACCACTGTTTTTGACACCGCTAAAAACGGGTTATTACAGGTGATAGTTTGAGTTGAAACTATGTGATTATCGGAAGTAGTCATGAATGGTTTGAATGTATGGTAATTAGGTAGGTGATTATTCTTGTTCAAAGTGAATTTAAATGCAAGATAGTTTGGTGTTTGATAAGTGTTTGATTTGGTTTGTTTTCACAAGTAAATTGTGGTGTCAATGAGGGCACATTGGTTAGGCACCTAGCTTAATTGATTTTGGCATGTTTTAGTTGTGTTTGATAGAGTTTTAATGTATGAATGTGTTTAGAAGTGGTTTGGTGCAGTGCCCAAGCAATTGAGGTTCATTTGGTTTGCATTAGGGGCTATTTTTGAAACACGTGAGCTGTCACACGGTCATGTACCACACACAGCCACACAACACGGCCGTATGCCATTTCAATTTTAAGTGCAGGACGAACCACACGGTCAAAGAGAGTTACAATGTCGTATGACCTAACTTTGAATGCACACACAATCTGGCACACGGCCTGCGACACAGTCGTGTAATCCTATTTCAAATATCCACACAAGCGGACAAACGAGCTAGGACACGGTCATGCCACATGGCTGTGTAACCCCTGTCTGCAAATATTTTTAATTTTTCCTAAATTTTCTATTTTTTTCAAATTAGTCTCTAAATGTTCCCAAGATATTTTTAGGGCCCCATAGGCTTGATTTAGGGCCGTAAGAGTATTTATGATATAAATAAAATATTCTTTTGAATGTTATTATTTAATTTGAATAATTGTTTCTGTTTGAAGTTAAGTGTTTCTAATTGTACAGTAATACTCCATAACCCTAATATGGGGACGAAAATGAGTTAGAAGTGTTAGATTTAGTGGTATCAGAGTTATAGTTTATTCGGTTCTCAGACTGAACATAACATGTATAAAGTCTAGAAATACATGTCATTATATAACATGTGATAGTGTGATGAGTCCTGACTTAAATCAATTTTTGTTATTTGTTTAGATAAAATATGGCACCCAGACATAACCAATATAATTCAGATGAAGCTGATAGCAATATTCCAACTTCGGTACAGGGAACAGTTCATAGTGAACCCATTTCTAAGGGTCATGGGAGTGAGGCACGTTAAGCTTTCTTCCATATGATGTCAGAAAGGATTACTAATTTTATGCAAACTAATCCGAAGGCTCAACGACCTCCGCCCCTTCTCATACCCCAACCAACTCCCTTTATTCCTCAAAGTTCAGAGTAGGTACATGTAAACAAGCCTCCGGTTGATAAAATACGTAAATATAGGGCTAAAGAATTTTATGGTAAAGTTGATCCGGAAATGGCTGAATTATGGCTAGACAATACTACTAGAGTTTTCGATGAGTTATCGTGTTCTCCCAATGATTGTGTTAAGTATGCAGTTTCTTTTTTAAAAGACGAAGCATATAAGTGGTGGAATACTTTGATAGTTGTGGTATCGAAAGATCGTGCAAGTTGGGAACTTTTTCAAACTGAGTTCACAAAAGAAATACTTCAGTCGAAGATTTCTCGGTAAAAAGCTAAAAAAAAGTTCATTGAATTGAAACAACGCCATAGAACTATAGCTGAATACGAGAGAGAGTTCATCCGACTCAGTAAGTATGCTAGAGAATGTATTCTGTCAAAAGTAGTTATGTGTACCAGATTCGAAGAGGGTTTGAATGAAGACATTCAATTGTTGGTCGTAATATTGGAGTTGAAAAAGTTTGTAGTGTTAGTGAATAGGGCACAGAAAGTTGAAGATTTTAGCAAATCAAAGAAAATGACAAATTCAGAAGTTCAGCATTTGAGTAAAAGACAATTGGGAAAATCGTTCTCCTCTCCTTTAAAGAAGATAAAAGAATTTTACAGTTGTACATTAGCTTCATCTGGATTTTCTAGGAGAGATCGAGGGAACCAAGCTGTCAAGTTACCCCAGCAACTAGTGTTAGCAGTGTTCAAAATGTAAACAAGCCAGATTGTCAACATTGTGGCAAGAAACATTTTGGTGAGTTCTAAGTACATGAAGGGTCATGTTTTAAATGTAACAGCCTGATTTGGGCCTAGTCGGAACAGTGATTTCGGGACCACAAATCAGACGTACTAAAATTTATTCTTATTACATTTCTATGGTCTACAGTTTTATGAAATGATTTAGCGAAAATTTCTGTAACATCCTGAAAAGGGCCTATGCATTTTCGTTTTCAAAGCAAGCCCAAATGAGTTTTATGAAAAGTATTTCTAAAGTTAAGCAGGTTTTCTGGCATGGCACCTAAGTCTCCAACCCGCAGTCCACCAGGTAAGTACCCCTATCCATTATATGATTTATGGTATGATCTGTAGAAGGGTAGGAATGGAACGTAGAAATAGTATGATAGGTACTTGAACCCTATGATTAGTTTTCCCTAACACTTACATAAGACTTAAGTGCCTAACTAAACAACCCTATGGCTAAGTCGCGAGTTAGGGTGTGGTAACCCCTGTGCGCATGTCTAGGATTGGACCGGAATAGCACGGTACTTAGCAGTCCTAGTGACTCACCTCCTCTCACTGGAATCCAACACAGTGCGTAGCTTTTGGTTCACCCTAACCAAGAGGACTCGGTCATAAGCTAAACACAATAACTAAAACAGAAAGGGAACTAGCCGTGTTTTATTAAAACCCTAGTTTTAAAACTCTTAAAATTAACTTTTAATTTGTGAGAACTATTTTTACAAAATTGTTAGAAAAATTTTTGGTTTGTAAAATTACAAAAATACTTCTAGCTGTAAAATTTACAAAAATGCCCTTGGTTTATGAAATTTTCAAAATACTCACAGTTTTTATCAAAATTTCATTTCTCTACTAAGTGTTCAAAAGCCCTAATTTGCAAAATATCAAAAATACCTTGATTTTGGAAAATTACGAAATTGCCCTTAACTTACAAAATTACCAAAATGACCCTAATTTCCAAAATTGTTGCAATATCACCAAAATAGAAAGCAAACTCACAAAAAGAATCCTCAAAGGTTTGCAAATTTTGAAATACCCCGGAATTATTAAACTTTACGAATTTACCCTGGTTTATTACCAAAATACCCCAGAGATTCAAAATTACCGAAATGCCCTCGGATTTCAAAATTACCAAAATACCCCAGGAATTTAAAAATTCGAAAATACTTTTTGACAAAATCACCAAGGAACCTTATTTTGACAAATTACGAAAATACCCCTGTAGGATAAATTACGAAAATACCCCTGGGTAGTGGAAAAAAAACAACAACAATGAAAATTACAACATTTCTCTGAATGAACGAAAGTTCATAATTGGTTGATGAATGTGAACGTGACTTTCTGAATAGTGAACTTGAGCTGAGAACTTTGTTTGATCGAAAGAACCACTTTTAAACATCTCTTTTCATAAAACTGTTCGCGGTTAATCAGTAAAACAAAAGTACTAATGTATAAAACTCTTAAATCAGATTAAATCGCGATGTTAGAAAATGAGTTCTAGGGGACGTGGTCGTCATGGACGGGATAAGAGGAGTCTTGGACCTTCAGAATCGTCTAAGAGTCTTCAAAAAAGACCGAAGGTTGAGAATTTTGCTCGTGTTTTTAAGCCAACTACTAAAAATTCGGACCGTCCGTGTGCTCAGTGTGGAAGGTATCATGTTGGCGAGTGTTGGAACCGAGATCGAGAATGTTTTAGATGTAAGTCTAAGGCTCATTTGGTTAAGAATTGCCCTCAGGCAACGAAGGTTTGTGGTTTAAACCATGGAGGAAATGGTCATGGAACACCCGGTAGAGGTGCTGAAGGTTCAGATGTGAGACAACCAAGGATATGATAGCGGTTAAGTTCCTTGTTTTTGGAGTACTATTTATTGTTTTAGAGATAGTTCATTCTTGTGTTACAAGTGAACTGTTTGAAACTTTGGATGTGAACTTAGAGACTATGCCTAGAAGGTAAGATAGTTCTTTAAGATCAGAGTGCGCAGCAATAGCGTAGTGGGGTGAGTTAGACCGTACGATTGTTCGTTAGTAAGTAATTTCGAGGACGAAATTATTTTAAGGGGGGTAGAACTGTAACATCCTGAAAAGGGCCTATGCATTTTCGGTTTAATTGTACGAAATGACATGTCTTATGTGTTATGAATATATTTTGAACATTTTTGGAAACTTGGAAATATAAGGAAATGACTTGGAAATGTAAAGAAATGTCTTGTCTTGGAAATGTAAGGAAATGACTTGGAAATGGAAGGAAATGTCTTGTCTTGGAAATGTAAGGAAATGACTTGGAAATGTAAGGAAATGACTTGGAAATGTAAGGAAATGTCTTGTTTTGGAAATGTAAGGAAATGTCTTGGAAATGTAAGGAAATGTCTTAGAGATGTAAGGAAATGCTTTAGAAATGTCAAGTTTAAAGTTTAAAAGAGGGATATGAAGCAAGGTGGTCTTAAGAGAAAATGTATGTGAAATATGACACACAAATAGGCTTGGAAAAGTGGCTTGGAGGTGCCACTTAGGGCCTCAGGAAATGGCACCACATACTGGGGTATTGGGCCAAGGTTCGAGCTGCAGGGGAAGCAAAATAAAAAGTTTTATTTTTGCAGTGAGAGTAGCAAGCAAGGGACGGCACAATGCTATAATTTAGGAGCCTTTATTCTTTTATTTTTAAGAGATAAACAGTGGATAAATAAGGGATAAATAATGGATTTATTTTAGATTATTTTTAAGAGATAAATGAGGAATTATTCTTTAATTAGGAAAATAAGGGAGAAGTGATGGCCAAGTAAGAGACTTTGAGTTTAATAATTTCGGCTAAGTAAGGATAGTTGCTGAATTATCTTTTATTTTAGGAGATAATTAAAGAGATAAAGCTATCAAAATAGAAGAGTGATGGCTAAGTAAGGGATTCTAAGTTAGTAAATTCGGCTATATAAGGAAAAGAGGGCCATTCATCATTCTTTCTCTCAACCCTTCTCTCTCGCCGAATTTCCTAGAGCATTTGTTCTTCTTCTTTTGTTAGCCAAAGCCAGAAAATTCAAGATATCACCATTAGCCAATTTCTTTTCTTTCCAATCCATCAAAAGCCAACTCTTTGAAGGGCTTCAAGCATAGGTCTTTGTCTATTTCTTCAAGAAAGGGTAAGAACAAGTTTTGATTTCTATTCTTTTCTTTTAGATTTGTGAAATCTAGGACTAATCCCATCAATATTCTTATATGCCGAAATTTGGAAGGATTCTTTCGGATTTTTGCCATAGTCGACTCTAAAGGAAAAGATCTTCGGATTTGACCGTCAAGGTAAGTCATATATCGACATTGACCAAGGGCCATTGATTGTGATTAAAGGTTAGAAGTTGATCTAACATGTGGTTTTAGGGATTTCGATGAAGCTATAACCAAGGGATAATTTCGGGATTTAAGATCCTTAAGGTAAGTGACTATGAATATTCTGGCCAAGGCCTATTTTAGTAGTTAGATCTATTTTTATGTGTTTTAAGTCGAAAACTAACCGATTCAAGGGATCTAGTGATTAGCTGATTTCAAAGGGGAAGAATACAAGTTTCCGGGATTTGATTAATTATCAAATCGGCAGCAAGGTAAGAAAGTGGATACGATAATCCTTCGGGATTTGATTAAATTAGCTGAATAGGTTTTTCCTAAAAATACTAAATGTGGCCAAATGTAGGGATTTAGGATCTAAAGCGATAGATCGGTTTTTCGGGATTTCAAGGAATTCGTTAAGTGAATCAGGTGTGTACCCCACACTATTTCATAATATGTTTTATGGCTATGTTTAATTAATATATGTGATATTAAGAATGTGAATATGGCTACGGTACCATAATGTGGTACAAAGTACTCAGGTACGTTTCTACTCCTACTAGGAATATGAAATATGTTACTTGTAACATGAGAATAAGAATGTGAACTTTGGCATATTAATGCATATTACAAAATGGGGCATATGGGTTATTGAAAGGGGAAGTGAATGTGGTGACCTAAGACCACGAACACGATGACCTAAGACCGTGATATCTGAATGTGGTGACCTAAGACCACGAACACGGTGACCTAAGACCGTGGTAATCTAAATGCGGTGACCGAAGACCGCGATATCCGAATGTGGTGACCTAAGACCACAAACCCGATGACCTAAGACCGTGGTATCTCGAATATGGTGACCTAAGACCACGATGAATCCTGACGCGGTGACCTAAGACCGCGATATCCGAATGTGGTGACCTAAGACCACAAATGCGGTGACCTAAGACTGCGATATGGAGTGTAGCGGAAGGAGGGTCGACTTAGTAGTCCCCACGGTGTATGCAAAGTTGGTACGGGGAGTGTAGCGGATGGCTTATTAGGTTTGGGTTTGGGAATGCATCATAATATGTATGCTATGATATGAATGTGTAATATTTGTTATGCCCTGATTCTATTATGATTTAGTGTTGTGTACACATTGAGTGCAGTTGACTCACTTCCGTTGGGGAATATTTTTTCGTGTGATGATCGGTGATGGACCGGGTCGGTAGAAGCTTAGGGGTGGCCATGCGAAAATTCAGATTTTATTTTATTCCGGACTTCCTTTTATTTCTAGGTACCTTGAATTTCATTTTGGGTTTTTCTTTGAGGTAATAAAGCTATAGTGAACCATGTTATTTTCTGTTTTATTTACTATGTTACGTAATTTTATTTATTGGAGATTAAGTCAGTTTAATTTAAAATAAACTTTAAATATTTTGTCACTTGAAATTAAATGGGTTTCAATATAAAATAAATTTGTTTTCAACTCGAGCCCAACCCCCCAACAAACTTTCTTCAAAACACACAATTTTCCAAAGTAATAAAAGAATTTTTAACTGGTTTACTTCGAGGAACATACCAGATCCGGTCCAGGCTCGTGGGCCGGGTATGGGGTGTTTCAATTTCGTTTGAAAATTTTGACGTTTGGGCACTTAATTTAGTCAAAAGGACTAAATTGTAAAAATTACAAAAGTTGAGTTCTACAAGCTAGAGGTGTCTAATTGCTATGAAAATTTAAATAGAACGTCCTTAGATGGCAATTAGACCATTTGTTAAGATATTGGACAAAAATGGACATGGTGAGATAAAATTTCAAATTTTTAACTAAAGGCCATTTTGGTCATTTGGTAAATAAAAGAATAAAAAGGGAAAAATCAAGCTAAATCTTGTCCACCTTCTCCCTCTAGTGCCAAAATTTAGAAGGTCACTATAGCTTGGGTTTTCTTCAACTTTCAAGCTTGATTGTAAGTACATCCTAGCCCTGTTTTTAATGCTCTTTACATTTTTGAAGTCCTTTTAACCCAGTTTACCTATTTCTACCATTAATTTAAGATCTGGTTGATGTCTAGGGTTTGACCCATGTTAGACATATGTGTATTTGTTTTTTAATGATAGATTATACATGTTTGATGTGTAATAAACAACTTTTACTAGGTGATTTTTGATGAAAATGCATAAATAGAACCTAATTGTAAAAAGTTATAAAATGGGTAGTAAAAATCTGATTTAATGGAAAAGGTGGACTGCTATAAGCATGAAAATAGGCTAGGCTTGGGTTACTAAGGAATTAAACCTATTTCATTTTACGAGCCTAGGGACTAAAATGTAAAATGTCATAAAGTTAAGGACAAAATAGTAATTTTTTCTAGGATGCAAATTAATGTAAATGTATGTCTAAAATGATGAATTGATAGTCAAATTTTCTTATATAGACACGGAACAACCAGTTATAGAACTAGATCGAGGAAAACGAAAAGTCTGGGATTAGTTGAGTTTCAAATAGGAACCATTCTCAAGGTAAGTTCGTGCAAATTTAATTTGGTATGTTATTATGTTTTAATTGAATTGTGCAATTGAGATAATATATATGTGATGATATACCCTACGAAATAATCACAAGATGATAAACACGAATAAAATGTCATTGTCCCGGTTGAACATTATATTTCGATGGATTATAATAATTTTCTTGTAATGAACAAAATGATATAGAAAGCATTTAGCCTGGATGAGTAATCCTGAGCTACACTCTCTTGAGTAAATGTTATGAAATGGATTTAGCCCGGACGGGTAATCCATAATAGGCTCATTAGAGCTAACGTTATCAAAAGGATTTAGCCTGGACTGGTAATCCTGAATAAGCTCTTGAGAGCGAATGTTAAAGACGGGATTTAGCCTGGATTGATAATCATTTTATATAAATATGGATTGAGAGTGTGCTCTATGAATATGTTCTTAAGGAGCACTTTGGATGTGAATTGACAAACAATTGACTTGTATACCTCGAGTATACTACCCGAGTATCCATCGATATTACAATAGTTCAATGAAAAGAAATCCTGAAAAATAGAATAGTGAAATGATATGAAAGTTTATACTATAGTGAGCTCATCTATGTTGGTTTGATAACTTTATGATGTGTATGACTAACTTGTTTAATGAGTGAATGTATTTAGGTAACTTGTCAAAATATTGATGGAATGAATGCATATATATATGCTTATTTGAATGATTATAACCAGTAAGTTTCTTTCTATTACGTGAACTTACTAAGCATTGAAATGCTTACCCCGTTTTACTTTTCCTTGTTTTATAATGCTCGTAAGGCTCGCGAAGGTTGGAGGATTCGGTCGGAGCAAGATCACACTATCCACAAATCTCCTTTTGGTATAGCTAAATGATTCATTTTGGTATAATGTCATGTATTAGCTACTTGGCTTAGATGAAGGCTTGTAAGTAATATTTTGTGACTTAGCCATTGCAATGGTTAAGGATGTTCAATTGGTGCAAGTATGATGTTAATGTATGTCCAAATTCTCAAGTGTTAAGTATGGTGGATAATTCATTTTTGTAAGTGGTCATTGGAATAGGCTAATATTGGTTTAGTTATATATGCATATGATGATGTCTTTTATGGATGTGAGAATTTGCATGGGTTGAGTTGACAAGTATGTGATGTTGTATGTGATAGAGAAATAGCATGTGAATGATGTAGCTGATTTGGTTGAGTGTATGTGTTTGGATTGGCGCTATGTTTTGTTGTGTAGGTATGTGCATGGAAGGGTGACAAAATGAGTTAGTAAATAGCCTTGTTTTTGTCCACATGGGTAGACACACGGGGGTGTGTCTAGGCCATGTGTAACACACGGCCTGCCCCACGGGTATGTGTTTTGGCCATGTGTCCCCTGTACCTTAATTGATGCAAAACAGAATGTCCAGAATATAGCACACGGGTAAATACACGGGTGTGTGTCTCAGCTGTGTGTGCTACACGGCCTCGAACACGAGCGTGTGCCCTGGCCATGTGAAGTCTGCACCTATTTTATGAAAAATTATGAAAATTTAATCGATCACAAGGCCTAAGCACACGGACGTGTGACTTGGCCGTGTGACCTTAATTTGATGATGGCGTCAAAAACAGAAAGCTCCCTAAATTGAACACGGCCTGAAGCACGGGCGTGTCCCGAACCCACACATGCATGTGACCCCTTTTTCATGAAAATTTTTCTAAGTCTCCCAAAAGTTTCCAAGGTTCTTGATTTAGTCCCGAACCACTTTCGATGTATGTTTTGGGCCTTATAGGCTCATTTTTGGAACGATATGAATGTTTTTAAAAATTTTTAAATTTGAGTGGAAATTCATGTCTCGGTTTTGAATGTTTGCTTAAGAATAAGTCCGATAATGCCTCGTACCCTATTCCAGTGTCGGATACGGGTAAGGGGTGTTATATTTAGTGGTATCAGAGCTACAGTTTAGTCAATTCTTAGGCTAACATTGTAACTATGGGTTTAGCTATACATGCCATTATATAAATTGTGATAGTTTGATAACACCTGACCACTTTCAAATGTATTATTATATAGTAAATGTCTTCCAACCAAGCTCGAGATGAGTCTAAAGAAGCTGAGGCAACTGCTCAAGCTTCTGTACAACAAGCTGCAACTAGTAGTACGAGGAGGAGACCCATGTTAGAGGGTCGCGAAGAGGCAAAGGCAACCTTCTTCAAAATGATGGATGAATGGTTTAGCGAGTATATGAGAACACACCCGTTGTTCCATGACCTCCCCCACCTGTCCCTCAACCTGATTATGAGGTACCACAAGGTGTTGAGCCTGAAAGGATCAGAGAGGCTCCGGTTGATAAAATAAGAAAATATGGAGCAGAAGAGTTCAGAGCTACCACCGAATATGATTCAAAAAAAGCCGAGATTTGGCTAGATAATACCATTCAGGTTTTCGAGGCATTGTCATGCACTCCCATAGAATGCTTGAAATGCGCGATATCTTTACTGAAAGACACAGCATACTATTGGTGGAAAACTATATCTTCAATTGTACCGAAGGAAAATGTCAAATGGGAATTCTTTCAAGAGGAGTTCCGAAAGAAGTATATTAGCCAAAGGTTCTTAGATCAAAGAAGAAAATAATTTTTAGAGCTTAGACAAGGAGACAGGACCGTGTCAGAATATGAACGAGAGTTTGTTCGGTTGAGTCAGTATGTCAGGGAATGGGTTCAAACCGAAGCTGAGATGTGCAAACATTTTGAGGAAGGGCTGAACGAAGACATTAAACTACTGATTGGGATTATCGAAATAAGAGAGCTTGTCGTGCTAGCCGGTCGAGCCAAGAAAACTAAAGATTTAAGTATAGAAAGGAAGCATGTAACAGCCCAAAATAGGGCCTAGTCAGAATAGTGGTTTTGAGACCACAAACCCGAAGTAAAAATATTTAATTTATGATTGTTTTAGACTCTATAATATGTTTGGTGATGGTGTGCAAATTTTGTTAAGTAATTTTTATCGATAAAGTGCCCAATTTTATTATTGGGATTAAATTGCATTAATTGCAAAATATGAGTTCTAGAACATAAGTACTTGATTTAAATGGGGGTTTAAACTAGAGGTATTTAAATGGAAAATAAACCATCATATTTTGTTATGGACAAAACTAGTCATAGAAAGGTAAAAATTGAAGGTTTAGTAAAAAGGGCATTTTTGTCATTAGGGTGTTTTAAGGCTTAAAAGACAAAATTGAAATATAAAAGAAATATTTCAAACAAATGATTCGTATATTTTGAGATATTTGAATTTCTGTGAGACTGGTTCAGAATGATTGTGTGATCCCTTATTCTGCCTTGGAAAAATCATTAAAAATTTTACAAAAATAATTAGGGGATATAATTTATATGCTTGAAATTATGAATGAGTCTACTTTCAAATTAACTAAACAAGAAGGTCATATGAACTCTGTATGAGGAGAAAATTGATCCGTAGTGAAGAGAGGTCTGAATAGTCAAACAGTAAAATAGAGGAAACTTTAATAAATAAACTATACTAATTGGCTAAGCCAAAAATTCTGGAAATTTTATGGTATGAATATCTGTGAGTCTAGTTTTAGGTAAAATTAACGATTCTTCATTTGGAGCTCTGTAGCTCGAGAAATAAATAATTTAGTGACAGTGACTCAAGTAGATAGATTAATGTGGACATGAGTAATAAGGTGTAAGCATGTGATATAATGATTATATCATCTTAAGAAATTATTGTGAGGATTCATCCATACAAGTTTACTAATTTCTTATTATTTGCATATGAACTTACTAAGCTTTTATGCTTACTCCCCCTCTCTTTTCAATTGCCTTGTAGTATCACCGAGTTAGCTCGTGGATCGGCAGACGTCGGAGATTCGCTCACACTATCAATTGGAACACTTGGTATATCTAGATACATTAATTTTTGGGTTATGACATGTATATTAGGCTTGGTTATTTTGTCATATATGTCATATTTCTTATGGCCTAAAATGTTGGCCCTTATTTAACAAATGTTCATTTTGATTAAGGCTATTTGGAGATGGCCAATATCGATGGTTGTTATACGCCTATGATGTGGTTTTACATGTTCTAGAATTTGAAGTCCGGTAATGTCTCATACCCTGTTTTGGCATTGGATACGGGTAAGGGGTGTTAGAAAGTAAGCCCGGGTGTTAGAAAGCAAGCCGAATGGGAAACTCGAGTTCTGAGTAAAAGATTCATGAGTAAGTCACAACCCTCTGCTTCAAAGAAATCAAGAAGTAATCGTGAGTGTTTTACATCATCAATGGGACATTCGTGAAACGAAAGAAGTTCCAAACACTCTAAATCGAGGACTTCATCTCCCTCAGCAGCTAGTGTAGGGAGTGTTGAAAATCCCAAGCCATGGTGTAATGTATGTAATAAATCGCATTATGGTGAATGTCGGATGAAAAGTGGGGTATGTTTCAGGTGTGGTTCCCTTGATCACTTTCTTAATGAATGCCCAGAAAGAGCTGAGAAGGATATCAAACAGACTCCTAAATTGAGTAACCTCACTTTGGGGGGTAGACCTCCACGACACCTCGGGAATGCCAATGGTAGTCATGGTATTGCAAAAGATTCAGCAGCGAGATTCAAGGTGCAGGCTCCAGCAAGAACATATGTCATACGTGCAAGGGAAGAGGCCTCGGCGCCCAATGTTATCACCGATATTTTTTCTCTATGTGATACTAATGTATTGCATTAATTGATCCTGGATCAACCCATTATTATATTTGCATGAAGTTGGTATCTAGTAAGGATTTACCTCTTGAGTCTTCTAAATATGTGATTAAAGTGTCGAACCCCTTAGGCAAATATGTTCTGGTTGATAAAGTTTGCAAGAATTATCCTTTGATAATTTGAGGTTACTGTTTTCTAGCTAACTTAATGTTGTTGCCATTTGATGAGCTTGATGTTATATTGGGTATGGATTGGTTGACATTGCATGATGCTATAGTAATTTGTAGACGGAAAATTATTGAATTGAAATGTGAAAAAGTTAAAATTCTTCGAGTTGAATCAGATGAGTCAAATCCACTACCTGTTGTGATTTCTTCTATGTCGACTCAGAAATACAAGAGAAAAGGGTGTGAAGCTTATCTTGATTATGTGTTGAACACTAAGGAATCTGAATTGAAATTTGAATCTGTAACATCCTGATTTTGGGCCTAGTCGGAATAGCGGTTTCGAGACCACAAATCTGAAGTAGAAATAATTATTTTATGAGTATTTTGAGGTCTATGGCATAATTGTATAATTGTGTAACAACCTGATTTTGGGGCTAGTCGGAATGGTGGTTTCAGGACCACTAATTTGAGGTTGGATAAATTAGTTTTAATATTATTTTATGTGTTATGGCATGAATATATGAATGCATGAAAATTTTGGTACATTAATTTTAGCGATTGTATGCTTAATTGTGAAAAAGGACTAAATCGCATAAAATGTGAAAGTTCTATTTTACAAGCTAAAGGTGTCTAATAGTTCTAGAATATTAATTAAAAGTCCTAAATATGCAATTAGACCCTTAGAAAATGAGTGGCCGGCCATAGGGGACAAGAAATGTCAAAATTTGGTCAAAGTAAGTGAATTAGGTGATTAAATTGAAGTAAATAAAAAAAAAGATGATATCATACCTGTAATATCCAGGATTTACGGGTTATGCATTTTAACTCATATTTATGTAATAGTATGCTTAGTGTGCTATTTGTGTGTGTTTAGGGGCTTTGGGAACCTAGGGGTGTAGGTAGAAGCCTTAGAAAAATATTTGACTTCAAGCCTTTAAGGGAGAGCTAGGAGAGCTAGGCCTTAAGGAGGTTAGTGTGTGGGTTATGACACAAGAATTCAGTTGGTAAAGTGGCAAGGGAGGCGCCACTTAGAGCATAAGGGAGTGACGCCTCAGGGAGCTGGATGGACAGGGTTCGAGCAACAAGGGAAGCATTTTAGAGGTTTATTTTTGTGTCAAGTGGAGTGAAGAGTTGGACGGCAAGCAGACTCTAAATGGATGAGAATTTGACTTGGTCAAGGCACTTGAATTTTCAGCTAAGAAGGGAGATAAGAGTTTGACTCATTCAAACTCTTTTGAATGAGAGGAGAAGAGGAGAAATAGGAGAAAAAGAAGGGATTTGATAGAAGGAAAAAGAGTTGGCCGAATGAAGGAGTCTTGGTGTGGCATTTTCAGCCAAGAGAGAAGTGGATTGGCTAGGGACTTTAGATGTCGAAATAAGGAGAATGTGTGGTCATTTTCCCTCTTTCGAAAGTTTTCTTTTCATTGGTGCTTCTTGCCGAAACTTACATTCTTTTCTCTCTTGACCAAAAGCCGAAAGTGAAGAACCATTCGTGCACCTTTTCTCATCTTAGCAAGCTATCCCTTTTCTTCTTCATTCACCCTCTAAAAGCTGAAACATAACCTCCACTCTCACCATAGTCGAAACCACAAAAACTCCAACCCTTTATCTTCTTCTTTGCATCGATTCCCCTATTCTCAAAAGCCGAAAGAACCTTTTCCATTTACTGAGACCAAAGCTGAATCCTTATTAAGCCTCATCACCATTTCTTTTTCTCTTTTATTCCTTCAAAATCGAATAGTGCTTTGGCCGAACCTTCTACCTAACCTTTTCCTTTACCTACACTTCTTTTCCATCTCTTTCTCTATCGCCTAGATCCCCAAGGGTGATATTAAGTTGAATCCTTTATCTATCGTTCGTATTCTCTTTTGGTGCGTCGATTTTCAAGGGTGGCTGTTAAGCCGAATCGGGTGAGTTGGGTGGTAAGGATCTTTCCTTAGGTTGATTTTCTTTTCTCTTTTCTTCTTGTTGTCGAAATCAAGGACTCTAATCCCGGGATTCACTGTAGCCGACGTTAGAAGGAGAAGCTCTCGGGATTTGATCGGTTAAGGAAGGGTTTGACAAAGACAAAGGAAAAGTCTTCGAGATTTGGATCTATTTCGGTAAGAGTATTTAGGTAAGTTATAGATGTGATTCATTTAGATTTTACATACCGATTAACCGGGTTTTCTGATTAAGTGATATTCAATGGATGCGAGTACCAGTGGAGGAGAGAAACAGGTAGTCCCTACCCCTAGATTCAAGAAACGTTCGGTTTCTGCGGTACGAGACTGGCCACCGGGTTGTGGGCCAGCATCGAAAAGGGATAAGCAAATCATGGTGATCCCTACAATTAAGGGTGTCAGTGAGATCGAGAGTGTCGTTCTCTGTGTTTTCAAGTGTGTAACCCCACACTTTTTCCCGGTAAATCTATATGATTAAATACATGTTAATTAGATTATGAATAACTATGGCTAAGGGTACCATTCAAGGGTATAGTTTATTCAGGTACGTCATATCTAACACTTTGCTAATAGTGGTTACATTCATTTGTATGAACGCATGTGTGTTTTCAATATGAGCTTGGGATAAGCATATAGCATGATACTTGTAATACTATGTATGTTGCATGGGCATGAGGGTTATAATGAAAAGGGGAAGTGTTCCGGTGGTTTTACCACATTATCTGGTGACTCCTGTCACAAAATTATGATTCGGTGACGTTGTCACATTATCCGGTGGCTATGCCACGTATTAAGGGCGATAAGCAGTTGACTACAGCGACTGCCTTCGAGGGTGTGTAGCGGATGGAGGGTCGATTTAGTAATCCTCATTGGTGTGACTGGCTGGTACGGGTGGTGTGTAGAGTTTGGATATCTAGGTGGGTTCAGGTTGCATCATTGTATATATATATGTGATATAATATGCTGTGATATGGGCTTATGGCTGTTTATGATTGAGGATGGGCTTTGCCCAAAATGTTTGGAATAAAGGCTTTAATCGGTTGGTTGTTGCACATTGAGTCTGTTGACTCACCTTTCGTGGGCTAACATTTTGCAGGTGATACATAGAACAATGGACCGGGTCGGCAGGGACTATGTGGTGGCCATGCTCTGCAAAATTTCGGGTTTTCATATAATTGAAGTTTTTTTTCATTTTCTTAGTATGTTTTCTTTCGGGATTTATTTTGGTATTTAATTTGTAATAAGGCCACTACTTAATTGTTTTACGTTTTGCGTTTAAATTTCATGTCCATACGATGGTAAACAAAAGAGTAATTAAATACTTTTCTTAAAGCAACTTCAAATGTTTTATCATCTACTCAACTTATGGTTTTCAACTTAATGAGCTCCAAAATCCGGTAAATCTTTTAATTTTTGAAGTATGAAAGGAACGGTTTTAACAAACCCAAACTCGAACAGCGACTTGGCTTCCAACTCATTTTTTTGAACTTATTTTGAAATTGACTTATTTTTAAGAAGATAAAACGAAATTAAGATAAGTTTTCTTAAGGAACATGTCAGATCTAGTCGGGGCTTGTGGGCCGAGTTTGGGGTGTTTCAATTTGGTATCAGAGCCCAGTTTTAAGCACTCGGCCTTGGGTTTTGAGGCCCACAATGTTTTTCAAAGTTAAACTAAAAATGGTTTCTTGAAATTCTTCATGAAATGGTCTTATGGAAGCATGGCACCCGAGTTCTCGGCCCAGGTCCGCCAGGTAAGTTCTTTGAATGATAAATCGACTTGTATGAATTGATGTATTCTACTATAGGTGGTAGGACTAGGAAACCATACTATAGAGACAAGAACCCCTAGGTGTATGTGTACTTCTGCGGAAAACAACTGTTAAATCTCTCTTTGCATAAAGCTTCTCTTTAAACAAGAAGTGAAAAGAAGCTAATGCATAAACTTGTAAAAACAGATAAAACGCAACGGTAGAAATGAGTACTGGGGGACGTGGTCGTAATACGCACGGACATGGTAGAGGCAGAATCACTGTGTACGAAGCAGCAGGGTCTGGACATGGGCCTGGGAATAAGGCACCGTTACCACCGGTTGGAGAAGCAGAATTCCAAGGCCAAACCGGAGGAGATGATGCAATATCCCAGGTGATGTTACGAGTGTTCGAAAGAGTTGCTGGGTCAGGTCTAGGTGGAGGGGCTCGGAAGTTAGTGCCTGAACGACTGCGACCAAACGGAGCTGAGGTGTTCAGAGGGGTCTATGGGGTGGCCCCAAATGTTGCTGAATATTGGCTAGAAGCAGTTGAAAGAATCATGGATGACCTAGACTGCACGGCTGAGGAAAAACTGAAAGGAGCGGGGTCACTACTTCGGGATGAGGCGTACCAGTGGTGGCTCACTGTTAGAGAGGGTACCCAGGTGGACCAGATTGATTGGGACTATTTCAAGACTATGTTCCAAGGAAAGT
Organism: Gossypium bickii; assembly: GCA_025503065.1. Taxonomy (NCBI): domain Eukaryota; kingdom Viridiplantae; phylum Streptophyta; class Magnoliopsida; order Malvales; family Malvaceae; genus Gossypium; species Gossypium bickii. The sequence goes on from CP106711.1 coordinate 92,673,153, forward strand.
ACGTAGGAGCGAGTTATGTGGATGCTCAGAGGAAGGCATTCCTGAACCTGGTACAAGGGGGCAAATCTATAGCCGAATATGAAGCGGAATTCCTTCGTTTGAGTCGATATGCCCAGGAAATCGTGGCAACCGACTATGAGCATTGCGTATGGTTCAAAGATGGGCTTCGAGATGAGTTAATAGCTCCACAACGAGAGAGGGACTTTGCGGTATTGGTTGAAAAAGCGAAAATAGCCGAGGAGGTGAAGCATACCGAGAGACAGAACCGGGACAGAGGTCAGGGTAAGAGTAAGAGGAGTTATGGGTCTTCAGGGTCATCCAAGAATTTTCAGAAAAGACGTAGAGTTGATGGGTCGCGAGGTCAGCAGGTTACTGGAGGAGGTCAGTATCGTACATGTGCTCAATGTGGAAAGATGCATCCGGGGGAGTGTTGGAAAAAGACAGGGGGATGTTTAAGTGTGGGTCCAAAGATCACATGATTAGGGACTGTCCAATGGAAACAAATAGAAGCCGACCAGCAGGTCAGGGTTTTAATTAGGCTGGAATAGGTGGACAGCAGCCGCTGAGGGGTCGTGGTCCATTTGGCAGAGGTAATGGTTCTGGTAGAGGTTGTGGGACACCGGGCAGAGGTGGTGATAACACAGAGGCGAGACAGTCGGGTCTGGTGTATGCAGTTCGTCGGAGGGAGGATGGTGACGCACCTGACGTCATAACGAGTACGTTCCTTATTTCTAGATTACCCTTTATTGCTCTAATAGTTATTGGGTCGACTCATTCTTACATCGCTAGTGAAGTGTCTGGAACTCTGAATGCGAACTTTGAGACTGTCCCTAGGAAAATGACTGTACTTAGTCCTTTAGAGCAATCAGTAGTAGTAGACAAACTCTTTTGGGAAGTGCCTTTAGAAGTTCAGGGGGCGCAGTTTCCGGCTGACTTAATGGAGCTGCCATTTGGGGAATTTGAATTAATCTTAGGTATGGAATGGTTAGTGAGGTACCATGCAAATGTGGACTGTGCTGCTAAGTGCATGTCGTTGAGGACTTCTGATAACAATGAGATTATGGTGATGGGTGAGAGGAGGAATTACCTGTCGAATGTAGTGTCTGCCTTTAAGCCAGAGAAGATGGTAAGGAAGGGATGTATGGCTTTTCTGATGCTTGTTAGTGCCTTAGAGGCTAAGGAAGCAGCTGTAGAAGGGGTCAGGACGGTAAAAGAGTTTGTGAATGTCTTTCCGGAAGAACTTCCTGGGTTGCCTCCGGATCGCGAGGTGGAATTTGGGATTGACTTGTTGCCAGGTACAGCACCAGTATCTATCGCTCCGTACAGAATGGCACCAAAGGAGTTGGTAGAGCTCAAGGCCCAGATCCAAGAATTACTCGATCGTGGGTTTATCCGACCCAGTGTGTCTCCATGGGGGCACCGGTCCTATTCATGAAGAAGAAAGACGGGAATATGCGCATGTGTATAGATTACCGGTAGTTGACTAAGCTACCGATCAAAAATAAGTACCCGTTGCCGAGGATAGATGACTTGTTTGATCAGCTTAAGGGGCTGCAGTATTTTCAAAGATAGATCTAAGGTCGGGATATCATCAGCTTAAGGTGAAGGAAGCAGATATCCATAAGATAGCTTTCCGGACTAGATACGGACATTATGAGTTCCTAGTAATGCCATTCGGATTGACGAACGCTCCAGCTGCGTTCATGGATATGATGAATAGGGTTTTTCAACCCTACTTGGATCAGTTCATCGTTGTGTTTATAAACGACATCCTGATATATTCCAAGTCTGAGGAAGAGCATGATGCACATCTCCGGATAGTGCTGCAGGTGTTAAGGGAAAAGAAGTTATATGCCAAGTTTAGCAAGTGCGAATTCTGGTTGAAGGAAGTTGCGTTTTTAGGACATGTGGTGTCTGCGGAAGGGATAAGGGTGGATCCTCGGAAAATTGAGGCAGTGCTAGATTGGAAACCACCTAAGTCTGTGGCAGAGGTTCGTAGTTTCTTAGGGTTAGCAGGCTACTACAGGTGATTTGTTGAAGAGTTCTCGTCAATAGCAGCACCTTTGACGAAATTGTTGAGAAATGAGGTACCTTTCGTGTGGACGGATAAGCAACAGGAGAGTTTTGAGAAGCTTAAGAGAGTATTGACAGAAGCTCCGGTTTTAATTTAGCCTGAGGCAGGGAAAGACTTTGTGGTGTATTGTAATGCTTCTCACACAGGATTGAGATGTGTTCTGATGCAAGATGGGAAGGTGGTCACTTATGCATCTCGGCAATTAAGGCCTCATGAGGTCAACTATCCGACGCATGATCTGGAGTTGGCTGCGGTAGTGTTCGCTCTAAAAGTGTGGAGGCACTATTTGTATAGAGAGAAATCGGTGATTTTCACAGATCACAAGAGTCTAAAATATCTGCTAATTCAGAAGGAACTGAATTTGAGACAGCGAAGGTGGGTGGAGTTGTTGAAAGACTACGATTGTTCAATAGAGTATCACCCGGGTAAGGCAAATGTGGTGGCAGATACCCTAAGTCGGAAAGTAGTGTCAGATCTGAAGGTGATGTTTGCACATCTTAGCCTTTATGACGATGGAAGTTTGCTAGCAGAGTTGCAGGTGAAGCCAACATGGTTAGGTTAGGTGAAGGAAAAACAGTTGGTAGGTGACGACCTGAGTGCTAAGCTACGGTAGGTACAGAATGGGGAATTGAATGGCTATCGTATAAACAGCGACGGGGTGTTGTGTTTCCAAGGTAAGGTATGTATGCCGAAGGATGAGGAACTAAGGCAGAGAATTCTTCGGGAATCGCATAGTAGTCCTTATGCTATGCATCCTTGAGGAAGTAAGTTATACAGGGATCTACGGGATCAGTTTTGGTGGCCTGGTCTTAAACGGGAAGTTAAAGAATTTGTGGGGAAATGCTTAATGTGTCAGCAGGTCAAAGCTGAACACCAAGTACCTTCGGGGTTGCTTCATCCAATTAAGATTCCACAGTGGAAGTGGGAGAGAATCGCTATGGACTTCGTTAGTGGGTTTCCCCTTACGCCTACTAAGAAGGATTCGGTATGGGTGATAGTGGATCGGTTGACAAAGTCTGCACATTTCATATCGGTGCGGGTTGACTATTCGCTACAAAGGTTGGCAAAGTTGTATGTGGCAGAAATTGTGAGACTGCATAGGGTGCCGGTGTCGATTATATCGGATAGGGATCCGAGGTTTACGTCTCGATTTTGGAGAGTACTGCATCAGGCATTGGGCACCAGGTTAGACTTCAGTACGGCATTTCATCCGCAGATGGACGGCCAGTCTGAACGGGTAATTCAAGTTTTAGAGGATATGTTGAGGGGTTGCGTGATTGACTTCAGAGGAAGCTGGGAGGAGTTCTTGCCTTTAGCGGAGTTTGCGTACAACAACAGGTATCAAGCAAGTATTCGGATGGCACCATATGAAGCACTGTATGGATGGAAGTGTCGCACTCCTACGTGTTGGACAGAGTTAGGGGAACGTCATATTTTGGGTCCAGAGATTGTGGCAGAATCGAAAGAAAAGGTTAAGGTGATTCAGGCACGGTTGAAGGAGGCGTTTGACAGACAAAAGTCGTATGCAGATCTTAAGCGGAAAGAGATAGAGTTTGCAGTAGGGGATCAGGTGTTTCTGAAAGTTTCACCATGGAAAAAGGTTATGAGATTTGGTCGCAAGGGTAAGCTAAGTCCCAGGTTTATAGGACCTTATCGGGTTCTGAAGCGGGTTGGACCAGTGGCATATCAGCTGGAGTTGCCTGTGGAATTAAAACAGATGCACGATGTGTTTCACGTTTCGATGCTATGGCGTTACCAATCAGATCCATCGCATGTGGTGCCAGTGGAAGAAGTGGAGCTGAGACCAGACCTGTCTTACGAGGAAGAGCCGATTCAGATTTTGGAATGGGACGTGAAGGTATTACGAAGGAAATCAGTTCCTCTAGTCAAAGTGTTATGGCAGAACCATGGATCGGAAGAAGCTTCGTGGGAACCGGAGGAAGCAATGCGACAGCAATACCCTCACCTATTTTAGCCAGGTAATGTCGAGGCCGAAATTATTTTTAAGGGGGGTAGAACTGTAATATCCGAGATTTAGGGGTTATGCGTTTTAACTCATATTTATGTAATAGTATGCTTAGTGTGCTGTTTGTGTGTGTTTGGGGGCTTCAGGAACCTTGGGGTGTAGGTAGAAGCCTTAGAAAAATATTTGACTTCAAGCCCTTAAGGGAGAGCTAGGAGAGCTAGGCCTTAAGGAGGTTAGTGTGTGGGTTATGACACAAGAATTCAGTTGGTAAAGTGGCAAGGAAGGCGCCACTTAGAGCATAAGGGAGTGACGCCTCAGGGAGCTGGATGGATAGGGTTCAAGCAACAAGGGAAGCATTTTGGAGGTTTCTTTTTGCGTCAAGGGGAGTGAAAAGTTGGACGGCAAGCAGACTCTAAATGGATGAGAATTTGACTTGGTCAAGGCACTTGAATTTTCGGCTAAGAAGGGAGATAAGAGTTTGACTCATTCAAACTCTTTTGAATGAGAGGAGAAGAGGAGAAATAGGAGAAAAAGAAGGGATTTGATAGAGGGAAAAAGAGTTGGCCGAATGAGGCAGCCTTGGTGTGGCATTTTCGGCCAAGAGGGAAATGGATTGGCTAGGGGCTTTAGGTGCCGAAATAAGGAGAATGTGTGGCCATTTTCCTTCTTTCGAAAGTTTTCTTTTCATTGGTGCTTCTTGCCGAAACTTACATTCTTTTCTCTCTTGACCAAAAGCCGAAAGTGAAGAACCATTTGTGCACCTTTTCTCATCTTAGCAATCTATCCCTTTTCTTTTTTATTCACCCTCTAAAAGCCGAAACATACCCTTCACTCTCACCATAGCCGAAACCACACAAACTCCAACCCTTTCTTTTCTTCTTTGCACCGATTCCCCCACTCTCAAAAGCCAAAAGAACCTTATCCATTTACTGAGACCAAAGTCGAATCCTTATTAAGCCTCATCACCATTTCTTTTTCTCTTTTATCCCTTCAAAACTGAATAGTGCTTTGGCCGAACCTTCTACCTAACGTTTTCTTTTACCTATACTTCTTTTCCATCTCTTTCTTTGTCGCCTAGATCCCCAAGGGTGATATTAAGCCGAATCCTTTATCTATCGCTCGTCTTCTCTTTTGGTGCGTCGATTTTCAAGGGTAGTTGTTAAGCCGAATCGGGTGAGTTGAGTGGTAAGGATCTTTCCTTAGGTTGATTTTCTTTTCTCTTTTCTTCTTGGATTATCGAAATCAAGGACTCTAATCCCCTTTATCTATTTGGCCGAAACCATGAAGGTGGGTTCCAGGATTCACTGTAGCCGACGTTAGAAGGAGAAGCTCTCGGGATTTGATCGGTTAAGGAAAGGTTCGACAAAGGCAAAGGAGGAGTCTTCAGGATTTAGATCTATTTCGGTAAGAGTATTCAGATAAGTTATAGAGGTGATTCGTTTAGATTTTACGTACCGATTAATCGGGTTTTCTGATTAAGTGATATTCAATAGATGCGAGTACCAGTGGAGGAGAGAAAGGGGTAGTCCCTACCCCTAGATTCAAGAAACGATCTGTTTCTACGGTACAGGATTGGCCATCGGGTTGTGGGCTAGCATCGAAAAGGGATAATCAAATCGTGGTGATCCCTGGAAGTGAGGGTGTCAGTGAGATCGAGAGTGTCGTTCTCTGTGTTTTCAGGTGTGTAACCCCACACTTTTTCCCGGTAAATCTATATGATTAAATACATGTTAATAAGATTATGAATAACTATGGCTAAGGGTACCATTCACGGGTACAGTTCATTCAGATACGTCATATCTAGCACTTTGCTAATAGTGGTTACATTCATTTGTATGAACGCATGTGTGTTTTCGATATGGGCTTGGGATAAGCATATAGCATGATACCTGTAATACTATGTATGTTGCATGGGCTTGAGGGTTATAATGAAAAGGGGAAGTGTTCCGGTGGTTTTACCACATTATCTGGTGACTCATGTCATAGTATTATGATTCGGTGACGTTGTCACATTATCCAGTGGCTATGCCACGTATTAAGGGGGATGAGCAGTTGACTGCAGCGACTGCCTTCGAGGGTGTGTAGCGGATGGAGGGTCGATTTAGTAATCCCCATTGGTGTGACTGGCTGGTACGGGTGGTGTGTAGAGGTTGGATATCTAGGTGGGTTCGGTTTGCATCATTGTATATATATATATGATATAATATGCTGTGATATGGGCTTATAGCCGTTTATGATTGAAGATGGGCTTTGCCCAAAATGTTTGGAATAAAGGCTTTAATCGGTTGGTTGTTGCACATTGAGTCTGTTGACTCACCCTTCGTGGGCTAACATTTTGCAGGTGATACATAGTGCAATGGACTGGGTCGGCAGGGACTATGTGGTGGCCATGCTTTGCAAAATTTCGGGTTTTCATATAATTGAACTTTTTTTTCGTTTTCTTAGTATGTTTTCTTTCGAGATTTATTTTGGTATTTAATTTGTAATAAGGCCTCTACTTAACTGTTTTACATTTTGCATTTAAATTTCATGTCCATGCGATGGTAAACAAAAGAGTAATTAAATATTTTTCTTAAAGCAACTTCAAATGTTTTATCACCTACCCAACTTACGGTTTTCAACTTAATGAGCTCTAAAATCCGGTAAATCTTTTAATTTTTGAAGTATGAAAAGAACAGTTTTAACAAACCCAAACTCGATTGGCGACTTGGTTTCCAACTCGTTAAAATTACAAACTTATTTTGAAATTGACTTATTTTTAAGAAGATAAAACGAAATTAAGATAAGTTTTCTTAAGAAACATGTCAAATCCGGTCGGGGCTTGTGGGCCGGGTTTGGGGTGTTTCAATACCTGTTCATTTTCTTCCTCCACCAAAAATTTCCAGCGAAATAGGGGTTTGAGAACTAAAAAATTTCAGCTAAGCTTCTCTCCTTGCAAATAAGTGATTTTGGTGTCCTTTCTTAATAATTTTTGTACTTTTGGGACCCTTATAGCATGATCTAGCTAATGAGGGGAGTATTTTGCAAAATGGTTAAGATTTTAGGGATTTTCCATGTGAGTGCTTATGTTGTTTGCTGAGTTTTTAGGGAAGAAAATGAATTGTGGTTGTTAAATAAACAACTTTTGTAAAAGGTGTTTCCATGAAAACACCTAAAGGGACCTTTTTGTAAAGGTTTTAAATTGAGTAGTAAATGCATGAAATAATTGAAACCTTGAGTTGCTATACGAGAGAATATGAATCGGCTAGGCTTGAGTGTGTGGAAAAATGAATACATTTCATTTTACGAGCCTAGAGGTAAAATTGTAATTTTGTAAAAGTCTAGGGGCAAAATGGTCATTTTTTCCAAAATAAGAATTTTGGAATAATTTGATTAATGTGATTATTAAATGAGATAAATATGTTATTTTAGATCAAGAAGAACGTGGAGTCAACCTTGACTGGGGAAAAGGCAAGGTTTCGGACTAAACCACAAACTAACATATTTTGCACCGAGGTAAATTTATGTGTAAACGATACATCCTTATTACATATGTTTTTACCTATTGATTCATTGTATGGATGTAAATGCTTATTGATGAGATTTATTGAAAATGGTAGAAAATTGGGTAACTCTCGAATAAACCTTTAGAATAGAAATGTGGGTACCGATAAATATCCGTAATTATGTAATTGTTGGTGGGCTGAGTGCGATACCACCTTGTTGTTTATTAATGATGGGCTGAGTGCGATACCATCGTATATTTTATCATTTTGGTGGGTTGTGTGCAATACCACCGTAATTATCATTTTCGTAGGCTGTGTGCAATACCACCGTAATTATCATTGTTGGTGGGCTGTGTGCGATACCACCCTGTGAAACCACCGGGTATCTTGTATCATTCTAAAAGGTTCATCGAGAAACTTGACTAAGTGAAATTGTATGTGGCTTTGTGATGATAAGTGCAGGGCATAAGTAAAAGTAAATGTGAGCAATGTATGTGATATGTGGTTGGGATGTGGTAAGAGTTAAGTTGAGTAAGCATGATTATGAGAATATGAATTATTCTTACATAATATGCAATGTTTTGATTGATTAGCATATGGTATGATGCTTATTGTTTACATATAGACTTACTAAGCTTAAAGCTTACTCACTTCTCTTTTCCCTTGTTTAATAGTGTCGAAGAGCCAGCTCGAGATACAGAGATAAGCAAAAGATCACCCACACTATTAGCTCATCTTGGTATAGTTAGATTTAGCATTTTGAGTATGGCATGTACAGGGACTAGATTTAGTTGAATGTCATATTGTTTTGGCCAAATGTGTTGGCTCATTCAAAGATGAACTCTTTTGTATAAGGTCATAGTTGATGGCTCTTTCTTATTGATATATGAGAACTTGAGGTTATTCATGGATGTACAAGTTGCATGATTGGTTTACTTAGTTTATTTATGCATGAATGGGTTGAAGTTTTGATACGATTTATATTTGTACGAGTGGCGTAGCCTTGTTCTTGTCCACACGGGTAGACACACGGGCGTGTGTCTAGGTCGTGTGTGACACACGGTCAGCCTCATGGGAGTATGGTTAGGCCGTGTGTCCCCATGCATGCTAGGTTTGCAAGTCAGTATGCTTAGTAGTAACCACGTGGGCAGAGACACGGCCGTGTGTCTCAACCGTGTGGGAGGCACAGCCATGGACATGGGTGTGTACCCAGGCCGTGTGAAGTCTGCACCTAAAATTAGGAATTTAATTTTCCACACGGGCGCGTGCCTTGGCCGTGTGACATTTATGGGATGATGACGTCAGAAACAGAATGCTAAAGTTTTTGCACACGCACGGGTATGTCAAGGCCGTGTGAGGGACACGAACGTGTGTCTGGCCGTGTGAAAACCACTGTAGGTTTGAATTGAGAAATAAATCCACCCGGGTATGCGATAAGCCACACAGATGTGCCCCTTTCTCCACACGGGCGTGTGGACTGTTAAGTGAAAATTTTCTTAAGATTTTCTAGAGAGCTTTAAAAAGGGTTCGATTTAATCCCGAACCATTCCTAATGTGAGATTTGGGCCTCGTAGCCTTGTTTATGAGGTGTTACAAAAAGTTTTAATTTGGAGTGGAAAGTCAAGTCTCGGTATTGTATAATTGTTGTGTATAAGTCTAGTAATGCCTCATACCCTGTTCCAGTGACGAATACAGGTACAGGGTGTTACAGATTGTGTGAAAATTTCATGAAGAATTTTTATGCATAAAGTGTCCAATTTGATTTTTAGGACTAATTACAAAAGTTGCAAAATATGCGATTCTAAAAGCTTTAAGTATGAAATAGCTTTGGATTATTAATTAGAGGTCCTTAAATAGTAATTTGCCCAATTTCTATTTTATGGACAAAAATGGACATGTTTAGGAAAAATTTCAAGAAAGGCTTTAGGGGCATTCTGGTCATTTGGTTAATAAAAGAATAAAAAGGGAAAATCAAATCAAAATTGGTGTCCATCTTCTTCACCATAGCTGAAATTCTCAAGATCTCCATAGCTACGGTTTCTTCAACTTTCAAGCTTGATAGTAAGTGCATCCTAGCCTCGTTTTTAATGTTCTTTACGTTTTTGAAGTTGTTATCAACCGATCTAGCTATTTCTACCATTTATTTGAGCTAGGGTTGATGTCTAGGGCTTGACCCATGTGTGACATGCATGTATTTTGATGTTTCATGTTAGATTATGAAAGTTTGATGTGTGTTGAACATCTTTTACTAAGTGATTTTTGATAAAAACACCAAAAAAGGGGCTTAATTAAAAAATTGTAAAGATAGGTAGTAGAAATGTGATTTGATGAAAAATGTGGGCTGGTATAAGCATGATATAGGTTCAGCTAGGCTTGGGTAACAAAGAAAATGAGTACATTTCATTTTACGAGCCTAAGGACTAATTTATAAATATGTGAAAGTTTAAGGGAAAAGTTGTAATTTTGCCAAAGTATAGTTTTTGGACTGATTTGAACAATGTGATAATTAAATGAGCTAAATTTGCTATTGTAGATCAAGAAAAACGGAGTCTGGACCTAGACCGAGGAAAGAACAAGGTTGTGGACTAAATCAAATAGTTAGCCATATTTTGGTTCCGACGTAAGTTCGTGTGTAAATAAAACAATATTTAATTATTAGGTATTTAATGCTTTAATATTGCATGAATTGTGAAATTATCTTTATGGATTTGATTAATGTTGACTCGACGAAGATTCGACGAAGATTTGATACCTCGAAATCCCGGTAGAACCTTAAGAATAGTTAGGATACAAATGTCATGACATTAGGGTTATGAGTTTACGTGTAAAACCATATCTGGGATATGGCATCGTTATGAGATTTCGTGTAAGACCATGTCTGGGACATGGCGTCGATATGAGAATCATGTAAGACCATAGCTAGGGTATAGGCATCAATATGTGATTCCATGTCAGACCATATCTAGGATATGACCTTGGCATGATTCTATGTGTATGTGATTCCTGAGTATCCTTTAGTATTCCAAGTGGTTCAATGGGTAATCCAAAGATTCTGTCAACGAAATGACAAGGTATGATCATGTTGAAAGGGTACAGGTATCTACACAATGCTCATAAATATTACGATTATAAATCGATGAGACTTTGGTAAGAAGTGAATGAATAAATCATGGTCACGAGTTTTATTGTACATTATGTAAATGACACGGTTTAAAATGTATCTATGATACTTGATGACATTGTGATAAATTATATTATGTTATGTGTACAATAATGCATGGTTAATGTTGTTAATCATTTACATGTAAACTTAATAAGCTTTATGCTTACTCCCCTTTCTTTTCCATTTTCTTATAGTATCGCCAAGCTAGCTCAGGGATCAAAGGACGTCGTAGACTCGATCACACTATCAATTGGAAATTTTGGGTATAGTTAGTCTCAACATTTTGAGTATGGCATGTATAGGGACTTGGTGTTTTTGTTATATGTCATATTGGTTTAGCCAAATGTGTTGGCTTATGATGATATTCGATTCATTTTGTATAAGGTCATGGGATGTGGCTCACATTGATTATTGGGATGTAACCCTATTCATATCTGCATGCATGTGCCAATGTTATTATGATTTGGCTGATGGTTATTGATGGTCTAATGATTATGAATTGCATGTGATTTACTAAAATTGAGTTGGATGAAGGATGGTAGTTTTGTGCGTGTATATGAGTTGGTAAAATTGGATTTGTCATAATATGGAGTCTTAATAAAGTATAAATTGGTAAGAAGTTGCCATGTATGAGCCATGTTTATGAATGTTTAAGTGTTTATTTATGCCATGTTAGTTGTCATTGAGATGTGTAAGTGTGCATGTGTTATTGAAGGTGACAAATGGCTTGGAAAATAGCCTCAAAGTTGTCCACATGGGTTGACACACGGGCATGTGTCTAGGCCGTGTATGACACACGGGTTGCCCCAAGGGTGTGTGCTCTGGCCGTGTGTCCCCTGCACGTTAGTGTTGAAAAATAGAATGTCCAGTAGTAAACACACGAGCACGAGACACGGCCATGTGTCTCGGCCGTGTGAAAGACACGGCCATGGGACATGGGCATGTGCCCAGGACACAGGAGTATGCCTTGGTCGTGTGACCTTATTTGGTTGATGACGTCATAAACAGAATGTCCCCTATTTTGGACACGGCCTGAAGCACGGGCATGTGATATGTCAGACGGGCGTGTCCTTTCACCCACACGGGCATGTAGACCCTTTTCATGAAAATTTTTCTAAGTTTCCTGAAAGTTTTCAAAGTTCTTGGTTTAGTCCTGAACCACTCCTAATGTATGGTTTGGGCCTCGTAGGCTCGTTTAAGGGACGACATGAATGTTTATGAAAAGTTTTAAATTTGAGTAGAAATTCATGTCTCAGTTTTGAATGTTTGTTTGAATCTAAGTCTGGTCATGCCTCGTACCATGTTCCGGAGTCGAATATGGGTAAGGGTGTTACATTTAGTGGTATCATAGCTATGGTTTATTCGATTTTCAGACTAATATAGCGTGTGCACGAGTCTAGCTACACATGCCATAAATGAATTGTGATAGTGTGACGACTCCTGACATTTTAAATTGTGTTTTCATATAGTAATGGATCCCAATCGAGCTGAAGATGATGGTGTAGAAAGTAATGTGCCGACTCCTGCTTAAGGGGCAGTGCCAGTTGAAAATAGACTCGTAATTGTGAGTCAGGGAGGAGGAGAAGAGGCTAGGGAAGCCTTTCTCCATATGATGAATGCCTGGTGTATAGAGTTTGTTTGAATGAGCCCGAACACTCAACCCCCTCCACCCCCACTATAACAGCCTGATTTAGGGGCTAATCGGAACAGTGGTCTCGAGACCACTAATCCGGAGTCAGATAAAGTTATTTTAATTTTATTATATGGGTTATAGCATGATTATAAGGGTGCATGAAAATTTTGGTGCTTTAATTTTAGCGATATCATGCTTAATCACAAAAAGGACTAAATCGCATAAAGTGCGAAAGTTCTGTTTTAATTGCTAGAGATGCCTATTAGCTAAGAAATATTAATTGGAGGTCTCTAATATGCAGTTAGGCCTTGTTTTAAGAGCTGGCTGGCGATAGGGGGGCAAAGAATTGACTTTGTCATGTTGTTAGGTGAAAATTGGTGATAGAAATTTATTTTTATAATAAAATAAAGAAAAGAAAATATCACCTTTCTCTCCATTTATCCCCACCGAAAATGAGCAGCAAAAATGGGGGTTGAGAGCTCAAAATTTCAGCCAAGCTTTCTTCCTTGCAAGTAAGTGATTTTGGTGGTTTTAGTTGATACTTTTTGTACTTTTGGAACCCCCAAAGCTTAAGCTAGCTAATGAGGGGACTAATTTACAATATGGTTGAAAGTCTAGGGAATTTTCATGAGAGGGTTTATGTTATTTACTGATCGTTGTTTTTGCGATGTCAAAGTCTAAAAATTTATAAAAAGAATGATCAAACCTGGAAACTAACTATGACAACGATTTGAGGCAAGCGTACCTATTGAACAATAGTATAGTTAAGGCAAGACTGGAATGTCGAACCCAAATGAACCAAAAGTACTAATACTAACTCTCTTTTTATTATCTAGCCTAAGAATTAAAGTGATTTTTATCTAATCTAAAATTAACTAACTACTAAACTAAAGATTCTAAGACAAAGAAGAATGAAATGGGGAAAATAACTTGGAAGAAAAACCAATTGATTAAGACGACACCCAAGGAAGAATCCACCTAGACTTCACTTGTTATCTAACTCTGAACCATATGATTTATTTATTTGACTTGATCCAATAAGATTCCCTAAGTTATATTAATCCCTCTCTCGAGGCGACCAACGTCTAACCCTAGGTTGATTAATTGAAATCTCTTTCTAATTAAAACCCCTAGAATCGCATTAACTCGATCTATGAACTCCCATATTAGGTTTCACCCTAATTCGGCAAAATTTCGTCACCCTATCTCTAGGCACACGATCAACTCCGCTTAATTATGGTAGATCTACTCTTAGGCAGGGACTTTTGCTCCTCCACCTAAGCACATCATATTTGAATTAATATCCTGCAAATATAATACAAGAATTAAGAACACATAATTAAGAACAAGTCAAATATTTATCATATAGTTCAGCAAACAATAACAAGATTCATCTTAGGTTTCATCCCCCTCAGGTATCGAGGGTTTAGTTCAAAACAATAAAGGAAAACATCTCAAAAGTAAAGATAAAACAAAACATAAGAAATCCCTAAAACCCCCTGAAGGAATTGAAAGAGAGATCCTCCGTCTTGAGTATAATTCTGGCTTCTTGAGATGGATCAACTAGCTATCTTCGAGTAATTCTCCACAAATCTACCTTCTCTGGCCTAGTCAGACGCCCCCTGACTAAAGCCTTGGGTTCCCCCCTTTTCTGGTCATACTTAGGGTGTCTATATAGGCTTTTGAATATGTTTCTTTGCCCCTAAGTATCCAAATCCGAGTGAAACTCTTCTTTCCTGCGACAGGGACACGCCCATGGCACACGCCCGTGTAAGTCGTGGCCAGGCCGTGTTCGAGTCTGTTGAATGAGGCAGGACCATGTGGCCTTGGGCCTAGGCCGTGTCAATTTTGTGATATGGCCCGTATACTCCGTTTTGGGCCCGTTTCTTATTCTTTTCATCCTCCAGTGCTCTCCTGAGTATAAAACATGAAAACAAAGGATTAAGAGCACCAAATTACATAATTCATGGCTTAAATCATCCAAAAGCATGCTAAATGTGGGCTTAAAATATGTTACTTTTACGGTTTATCAAATACCCCCACACTTAAGCTTTTGCTTGTCCTCAAGCAAAATTCTCAACTCACGATTAAAACGAACTTCCTCGATTCATAAAATTTATCAATAATGTTTCATCATAATTCAAAGATAATTCATACATGGATAATTCAACTCAAAGAGTCCTAAAGCTTCAAACAATCTAAGTCATACATTTGTAGCACAAAACATAGGTGTTTCCCCTCATCTAAATAATTACCTTTGATTCAAAATCGACAAGAATTGACATCCTCACTAAAGAGTCACTCAAATCACTCGAAGTGTTTAAGGTTCAAAATTAAGCACTCAAAAGTCAAACATGAAGAGTTAATCCCATAGGCTTGCATGAAAATCAGATCTCCACCATTATAATATGAGATAATACACAAATCAAAAGGTCTTTAACAGGGTTGTAACGGGGTTTGGGTTAAAGGTGTGGATAAAGGCTGAATTAACGGGCTAGAATCGAGATTGACCTTACAAATTACCTAACTAGAAACAACAAACTGAATATAAGTAATTACATCAATTGGAAACTAATAATACTACTATTGATAATACTCTAATACGAGCTTCTTCAATAATTGGAATTTAATGTATAAGCTCACCTAATCACAGAACTAATAATGAATATACTTTGATTTTGTTTTAAGAACAAGTCAAATGATGAATTTACTACTAAAATAAAATAATTAGGAAACCAATCAAATCAAATCCCGATATAAGGGTAGTCAAATGGAATGGTGATAACAAATACAAAGGGTTTTGGTTTAATATTAGTGGGTAAGTTAATAAAAAGGGTTGTTAGGATCAAATGGGTTCACTAGGGCTTAATTATGAAGGTAGGCTTTTAATGGAGTGAGTGGGTTAAATCCTAGGTGCCTTTATCATCTCTATATATCAAATCAAATGTGTAGTCTGGACATGTATAAACAATGCAAGTTCTAGAATAACAGATCAATGTTGACACACTCATAATCAATAAAGTGAGCAAGAAAAAGAAAATATGCTCTGAAAGACTCAAAGTCTCACAAAAATTATGGTTTTTTGATGTCAACCTTGTAAATTTCAAATTTCAAGATATCATTCATATTTAGGTAGACAACCTAGAAAATTTTTTTAAATTCTGAAAAATAGACGTATCACGCTTGATTCCCTAGTATCCTTCAAATTAAATCATCAATGCACAATTATCAATGACTTAATCCAAAACGTATCAATAAAAATCAAAGTAAAGGAAATTTCATTCTAATCATAATATGATAAAATTACTTCAAGACGAGGCATAATTTAGGGATTTGAGAATAATGCAGAAAGTTAAGCACTTTCTCAAAATAACTATTCATCCCCCACACTTAAGATGTACATTGCCCTCAATGTACAAAGATAGATGATAATATATAGTAATTAAAATCAAAAGAGAGGGGAGAAGTAACACTTCCTGAATTTTTTATGGATTCCTTAAATTGTAGGATGATTAGTGATGATGCGGTTAGGCATAGGTGAAAGTGGTTGTGACTACTCCTAGTGATGTATTCATCTTTGTGTTTTTGGAGTGTCAGATTGAACCTTTGTAAAACTGCAAAGTCATTAGTTAGGTGTTCGGGTAGAACTATAAGTGTTGTTAGAGATAAAGCAATTAAACTGTAATAAAAATTTAAGCATGAAAGTTAAAAGGTCTTAATTAATATGAAAATAAACTGAAATAAAAATAAAAATAAATAAATAAATAAAATGAAAGAACTCAAAGGTCCTCATCATCGGCTGGGTCGTGTGGTGGTGGCGGCGGTGATATGTGAAGGTGCTGACATATCAGGTGAAGGGTGCTGTCGATATGGTCGAAGCGCTAGAAGCATTGCTGTTCAAAACATGTGAAGCGCTCGGATATGTCTGAATAAGATGCTGCCGCATGGGATGGGCGATGGCTCGGTGGTGGTGCCTCCTGTGATTGAGGGACATCGTCAGTAATGTCCTAGGGGTTGTTCTCGTCAATGGAGGGTGCGAGCTGGTATTGAGGAGGGTCGGTCCCACGTCGACACTGAATCATCCTCATATGTAGCATTGTCTAGATGCCCTGTGGCGCCATCTGGCCTATCAGTGTGAGTGAGGAGGTTTGTGCGTCGGTGTTGAGGAGCCCGAAGTACCGAGCCAAGTGTGTGATGTAGGGACCCATAGATATGATCCCTCGCCGATGCTGCTCCGTCTGATGTTGAATAGTTCGGGCTATAAAATATGCTAAGTCGACAACATGTCCATTTGACATACACCATAGATAGTAGGCGTCATGAGTATTGACGACGCCTGTGCTCTCTCTTCGACCTGTCAAAGTATAAGCCAAAATAGCATGTACGTACCTCAGAGACAGAGCCAGGGCCATCGTTTTTGAGCGACTGGGGTCATAATTGTGGTAGTGGGCTGCTATCTTGTGCTAACATTGGGTGGGGCTAAAATGTATATGGCGATGCAACTCTGAAAGGTCATTCTCTGCTACGAAGTCGTTCGTATAAAGTCCTAAAGCAGCTCCGAACTGCGGCACGTTCAACTATCGTATAGTGCCACCGCACGGATCATTGTAACGGCTCATCACTGTTTGAAGTTGAAATGTTAAGCAGAGCTCCAAAGTGAGCTCTAGGTATGTGGGCTCGACAATGTTGAAGAATTGCTCCCACGGATCAGTGGTTAGGAGAGCCTGTATGTCACCGTCAAAGATGGACCTGCTCTAAAGCAGCCCAATCAATGCATCTACCGGTGCCGAGATGTTGCGCCCGTAGTGCCTTGTAACGGTCCTTTGGGCGGCTTGAGGGAATTGGAGGAACCAGTGGCGCACTTCAGTGGTTGCGCTAGCAGAGGATAAGTCGGGTCCCTTTTGTTTTTTAGAAGTGGTGGCTGCGGTTCGCTTTCCTCGTGACGACGACATTGTACCTAAAAATAGTTGATATTCAAGTAATTTTCTACCAAAATAAAAGACGTAGTTTGATCAATACCCAAAATATTCAAAGGCTAAATAAGAACATTTCAACCATGAGCAACCATTTCGATAGTGATTAGTTCTATCTAGTTTTAATTAACTACCTAAACAATGACTAACATATTGCAGGTAGTAGTCAAATTAGTTCTAAAATTCTAAAGATTAATTTAATAATAAATAAAAATAATAGTAAAAAGAGACTAAACAAAATGAAATTTTAATCATGTAATAAGTAAATAGATGGGAATGAAATAGTGAAAGGTGACTAGTAGTGCTTTCGAGTGTGGCGATGTGGACGAGCGGAGCACGGGCATGTAACGGTGGCGCACGATCGTGTGCTATAAAAATCTGGGTAACACGGCGATGGAGTGGGCATGGACTCCTGTTAACACGGGTGTGGCTTCGTTTTTGTATGGCTCTTTGAAAGGAAGGGAGGTGAGGGGTTTATGGGAGTCAAATGGGGGTGATTTTTGTTGATGGTGGCTGGATTAGGGGGTAGTTTTTGAGGGAGAACGGCTAGGATTGGGGTTTGGGAAGAAATTTGGGAAAACGGGGCTATGTTTCTTTAAATAGGAAAGGTGACACAGGCAGAAGCCACGCCCGTGTGTCTGTTATTCAGCCCGTGTTTTTCGCGATTTTCAAATTTGGGCGCATTTGTGATGTTACCCTTGCCCGTGTTCCCTGGGCATGTGCTATTATGTTCGCTTCTCCCACACCCGTGCTTTAGGTCACTACGCCCGTGTATATATAGTTAGTGTCTCACACAGTTGGTAGGCACGGGCGTGGCTCATGCACGTGCTTGGTTACTCAGGATAGACCATGGTCGTATCGCACGACCGTGGTCTTTTTATCGTAACTCGTGTTGGGGAAAACTTTCTCTTCTTCTTCTCACACGTCTGCCTGCATGCCCGTTTTTCATCCCATGTTGACCACACGGCCATGGGCACGTCCGTGTGTAAGGCCGTGTGGTAGAAATCCTGCGCTTTACTGAATCAGTTAGTTTGATTTAGGTGCTAAAAGGAAAAAAATAAAATTAAAATGTGAAAAATTAATGGGGTTAGTGAAGTTAGTGCTTGGGTTGCCTCCCGAGGAGTGCTCGTTTAAAGTCTTAAGCTAGACTCACCCTATTTTCATTCCTAAAAGAAGATTCACGGAGCTAAAGCTCCTCTCTCAATTCCTTGAAATCTTCACCATTATAACATTTCATTCGATAGCCATTTACCTTGAATGTTCCTTGAGTTGGATGGGTTACCTCGACTTTGCCGTAAAGAAAAATAGATATTATCACGAATAGGCCTGACCACCTTGATTTCAGCTTTCCAAGAAAAAATTTAAGCCTTGAATTATACAGTAGGACTAAGTCTCCTACTTCGAATTGCTTTGATTGTTTTAATCGAGCATCATGGCATCGTTTTGTTACCTCCTTATATAGTCGTGAATTCTCATAGGCCTCAGCTCGTCATTTATCTAGTTCGTTTAACTGCATCAACCTCTTCTCACCTGCAGTTTTAAGATCGTAATTCAAGAATTTTATAGCCCAGTAGGCTTTGTGTTCTAACTCAAATGGTAGATGACAACTCTTTCCGTAAACAAGTTTGCACGGGAATGTCCCTAAAGGGGTTTTAAATGTTGTTCTGTAGGCCCATAAAGCGTCATCTACTTTTACTGCCCAATCTTTCCTATTTGATTCAACTATTTTTTCTAGGATTCGCTTAAGCTCTCGGTTTGCCACTTCCACTTGCCCACTGGTTTGAGGATGATAAGGGGTAGTTATTCTGTGGTGTACTCCATATTTTCTTAAGACTCTTTCAAATTGAGTATTGCAAAAGTGAGTGCCTCTATTGCTGATGATTGCTCTGGGTGTTCCAAAACAAGAGAAAAGTTTCTTAAGAAACTTTACTACGGCTCTAGCATCGTTAGTAGGTAAAGCTTGGGCTTCCACCTATTTTTACATGTAATCTACTCCTACTAAGATGTATTTATTTCCGAATGAACTAGGGAACGAACCCATAAAATCAATACCCCATACATCAAATATCTCACATGATAACATATATGTCTGAGGCATTTCATCACGTTTAGAGATATTACCTATTCTCTGGCATTAATCACGCGAAACAGCATACCTGTTGGCATCTTTGAAAAGATTGGCCAGTAGAGTCCTGATTCGAGCGTTTTGTGTGCTGTCTTAATCCCACTGTAATGTCCTCCTGAAGGTCCTGAATGGCAATGTTCTAGGATCTTACTTGCTTCCGCCTTTGTAACGCATCTTCGAATTACTTGATCTGTACATAAATGAAAAAGAAAGGGATCTTCCCAAAAATAGTTTTTCACATCAGCAAAGAATCGCTTCTTTTGGTGATGTGTTAATCTTTTTGGCAAGATGTTAGCAGCTAAATAATTCGCAATATCTACAAACCATGGTACCTCAGAGTTGGTTATAGAAAAAAGTTATTCTTCGGGAAACGAGTCATTTATCTCACTTTCATCGAGCTCTTCGATATGTGGGTTCTCAAGCCTAGAGAGGTGATCTGCTACAAGATTCTCAGCTCCCTTCTTATCTTGTATTTCCAAATCAAATTCCTGTAAGAGTAAAATCCATCGTATGAGTCGAGGTTTTGCATCAGATTTAGTTAAAAGATAATGAAGAGCTGAATAGTCAGTGTAAACGACAACTTTAGATAATATTAAATACTGCCTAAATTTGTCAAAAGTAAAAACTACAACTAGCAATTCTTTCTCTACGGTGGTGTAGTTTTCTTGTGCGGGTCTTAATGTTCTGCTAGCATAATATATTGGTTGAAAATGCTTGTCTCTTCGTTGTCCCAGAACTGCACCTACTGCAAAATCACTCGCATCACACATTAGTTCAAAGGGTAAATTCCAATCAAGTGCAATTATAATCGGAGCATTTATTAGTTTATCTGTGAGGATATTAAATGCGTCTAAACATTCCTGATCGAATTTGAAAGGAACATCTTTTTCTAGTAGTTTGTTAAAGGCTTAGCTATTTTAGAGAAATCTTTAATGAATCTTCTATAAGAATCCAGCATGTCCTAAAAAGCTTCTAATAGCCTTAACTGAACTAGGGGGAGGTAATTTTTCTATGGTTTCAATCTTTGCTTTATCTACCTCAATCCCTTTACTAGAAATCTTATGTCCTAAGACAATCCCTTCTCTAACCATAAAGTGACATTTTTCCCAATTCAAGACAAGATTCGTTTCTTCACATCTTATTAGCACTCATTCTAAATTTTTAAGGCAAAGGTAGAAAGAATTACCGAATATCGAGAAGTCGTCCACAAATACCT
Organism: Gossypium bickii; assembly: GCA_025503065.1. Lineage (NCBI taxonomy): Eukaryota > Viridiplantae > Streptophyta > Magnoliopsida > Malvales > Malvaceae > Gossypium > Gossypium bickii. Next base: position 92,693,788 of record CP106711.1, read on the forward strand.
CCATAATGTCTTCCACGGGTTCATCAAAGATGGCCAACATACAGCGCTGAAAAGTAACAGGAGCATTACATAATCCAAAAGGCATTATACGATAAGCAAACGTACCGTATGGGCGTGTAAATGTTGTCTTCTCTTGATCTTCAGGAGCTATTGGGATTTGGAAGTAACCGGAGAGTCCGTCCAAGAAGCACTAGTACATATGCCCAGACAATCTTTCTAACATCTTATCTATAAAGGGTAGAGGGAAATGTTCTTTTCTGGTAGCGTCGTTCAGCTTCCTGTAGTCTATACAGACTCTCCAACCTGTGACTGTTCTTGTGGGAATCAATTCATTCTTTTCGTTGGTTACCACAGTCATGCCTCATTTCTTCGGAACTACCTGCACAGGATTTACGCAAGTGCTGTCAGAAATAGGATAAATTATTCCTGCATCTAGAAGTTTAATTACCTTAGCTTTGACAACTTTTTTCATATTGGGGTTTAACCGTCTCTGAGGTTGCACACATGGTTTATACTCATCTTCCATTAAAATTTTGTGGGTGCAAAATGATGGGCTTATTCCTTTAATGTCTAACATTTTCCATGCTATGGCCTTTTTGTGCTTCCTTAGTACCTTTAGCAACTCTTCTTTCTCCTTGGGTTCTAGCTCCGAAGAGATGATTACTGTTAGCGTATAATTATCCCCCAAGAATGCATATTCTAAATGCTTTGGCAATTGTTTTAGTTCTAGCTTAGGCGGCTCATCAATAGAGGGTTTCTGTTTTAGTTTGTCATTAATCTCGATGTCCTCTATTTTCATCTGTCTAGAAGATGATGCATTGGGATTCTCTTCATTGGTATCATCATCTTTCCCCTCACCTTGTGAAAGACACAGTTCCATCGTGTCACTGTGCATGATTTCCTGCAAAGATTCTTGAAAATTGTGATCAGTGGCATCAACAAAGTAACAAGAATCATCTTGTTCTCTAGAATATCGCATGGCATCATAAATTTGGAAAAAAATTTCCTCATCTCCTACTCTTAATGCCAGTTTACCTTCACCAACATTAATAACAGCCCTAGCAGTAGCTAGAAAGGGTCGACCCAAAATTAAAGGTACCTCTACGTCCTCATTCCTGTCAAGCACAACAAAATCAACAAAGAATATAAAATTGTCTACTTTTACCAGAACATCTTCAATAATTCCCTTAGGATACTTAACAGATCGGCCAGCTAATTGAATACTCATCCTAGTGGGTGTTGGTTCCCCGAGACCTAGTTGCTTAAACATTTTATAAGGCATTAGATTAATCCCGGCACCTAGATCAGCTAATGTTTTTTCTATGCTCAAACTACCAATTAAACAAGGAATAGTGAAACTTCCTGGATCTTTCAATTTGGTTGGCAGCTTGTTTTGGATGATAGCTAAGCATTCTTCATTAAGCTCCACTGTTGAAATTTCCTCGAACTTTCTTTTATTTGTTAGAAGCTCCTTTAAAAATTTTGCATATGTTGGCATCTGCAAAATAGCTTCAACAAAAGGTAAGTTAATATGTAATTGTTTGAAAAGTTCAAGAAATTTACCATATTATGCGTCTAAGCGGTCTTTCTTCAACTTTGTTGAATATGGGATTGTTGGTTTGATCTCCTCATGGGTTGGTGTTATCTTTGCCTTCTCGGTTTCATGTGGTGCCTCTTTCTTCGTTTCGATTAATTCCCTTCCACTTCTTAGTGCTACTGCCTATACCTGCTTTGTTTCCCTCGATAAGCTTTCTGATCGTGTTTCAGAGATTAACTTAGTAAGTTGCCTGATTTGATCCTTGAACTATTGTGTCAATGCCTCAAGTTTTGTTTCTATCTTTTGGAAACGTGTTTTTGAGGCTGCTATGAAGTTTGTCAGCACCTCTTCAAGGTTTGGCTTCTTTTCCTGTGGGTAGGGTTGTTGTTGGAAGTTTTGGGATGGTTGTTGCCTTTGATTTCTTTGACCACCCCATGAGAAATTGGGGTGGTTCTTCCAACCTGGATTATAAGTATTACTATAAGGGTTATTGTTAGATCGAAAATTATTACCCATATAGTTCATTTGTTCGCTCACCATGCTCTGTCCGTAGGGTGGGTACTCAGGATTCACCACTCCTTCACTTGCGTCGCACTGGATGCGCCTGCGAAGAACCATAGAAACTATCAAATTTTTTATGTAGTAACTCTACCTGATTTGATAGCGCGGTTACTGCATCAATGTTGAAAACTCCAGCTGCTTTGGCTGGCCTTGTCCTTGTAACTTGCCACTGATAGTTATTCAGTGACATCTCCTCTATAAACTCGTAAGCTGCTTCAGGAGTTTTGTTGTATCATCTGTATAGTGTTAGGTTTCAGTTCAAAATTATTTGCAGCAATAGTAGGCCTAACAATACTTGACTCAGTTCCTGTTAAATTAGGTTTAGCATAATCATACATAGTACGTGGAGCATGATGTTCGGCCATCTCTGGAGGTGGCGGATTATTTTCAGCCACCTCTTCCGTGGTATTAATTTCGGCTTCCTGCTCTTCGTCTATGTAGTTTAAGCTTCGCCTTATCTCTCTGCGATTTCTACGAACGGTGCCTTCAATATCACTATCGTATAGTAAGGGTCCTGTCGGGCTCCTTCTAGTCATAAACTAGAGGTACCTGAAAAGACCAAAAGAAAGAAAGAAAATTTAGAACAATAAAAATAAAATTTAATTGCAAAAATAAAAATAAATATGGCTAAAGTAATAAAAATTAAGTTTTCTTAATATTTTAGTTCCTCGGCAACGGCGCCAAAAACTTGATCATTGTTTTCGCGATGTCAAAGTCTTAAAATTTATAAAAAGAATGATCAAACCTGGAAACTAACTATGACAATAATTTGAGGCAAGCGTACCTATCGAACAATTTGAGGCAAGACCGGAATGCCGAACCCAAAGGAACCAAAAGTACTAATACTAACTCTCTTTTTATTATCTAGCCTAAGAATTAAAGTGATTTTTATCTAATCTAAAATTAACTAACTACTAAACTAAAGACTCTAAGACAAAGAAGAATGAAATTGGGAAAATAACTTGGAAGAAAAACAAATTCATTAAAACGACACCCAAGGAAGAATCCACCTAGACTTCACTTGTTATCTAACTCTGAACCAGACGATTTATTCATTTGACTTGATCCGTAAGATTCCCTAAGTTATATTAATCCCTCTCTCGCGGCGACCAACGTCTAACCCTAGGTTGATTATTTGAAATCTCTTTCTAATTAAAACCCCTAAAATCGCATTAAGTCGATCTATGGACTCCCATATTAGGTTTCACCCTAATCCGGGAAAATCTCGTCACCCTATCTCTGGGCGTGCGATCAACTCCGCTTAATTATGCTAGATCTACTCTTAGGCATGGACTTTTGCTCCTCCACCTAAGCACATCATACTTGAATTAATATCCCAGAAATATCAATACAAGAATTAAGAACACATAATTAAGAACAAGCCAAATATTTATCATATAGTTCAGCAAACAATAACAAGATTCATCTTAGGTTTCATCCTCCTCAAGTATCTGAGGGTTTAGTTCATAACAATAAAGGAAAATATCTCAAAAGTAAAGATAAAACAAAACATAAGAAATCCCTAAAACCCCCTGAAGGAATTGAAGGAGAGATCCTCCGTCTTGAGTATAATTCCAGCTTCTTGAGATGGATCAACTGGCTATCTTTAAGTAATTCTCCACAAATCTGCCTTCTCTGGCCTAATCAGACACCCCCTGACTAAAGCCTTGGGTTCCCCCCTTTTCTGGTCATACTGAGGGTGTCTACATAGGCTTTTGAATATGTTTCTTTGCCCTTAAGTATCCAAATCCGAGTGAAACTCTTCTTTCCTACGACAGGGACACGCCCATGGCACACGCCCGTGTAAGTCGTGGCCAGGCTGTGTTCGAGTCTGTTGAATGAGGCATGGCTGTGTGGTCTTGGGACCAGGCCGTGTTGATTTCATGATATGGCACGTTTACTCCGTTTTGGGCCCATTTCTTGTTCTTTTCATCCTCCGATGCTCTCCTGGGTATAAAACATGAAAATAAAGGATTAAGAGCACCAAATTACATAATTTGGGGCTTAAATCATCCAAAAGCATGCTAAATGTGGGCTTAAAATTTGTTACTTTTACGGTTTATCATTTACTGAGGCTTTATGGAAGAAAATGAATGTTAGGGAGATGAGAAATAACTTTTGTGAAAGGTGTTGTCATGAAAAACACCTAAATGGGACTAAGTTGTAAATGTCGTAGTTTGGTAATAAATGCATGAAATAGTTTGATTTGTGAGTAGTTGCAAAAGGAATAAATGTTCAACTAGGCTTGTTTAATAAGAAAATGTGATGAAAAATGATTTACGAGCCTAGGGGCAAAATCTTAATTTTGCCAAAGTCCAAAGGCATAATGGTAATTTTGCCAAAGTAGAAATTTTAAAATGTATTGATTAGTGTGGTGATTAAATGAGAAAATTTTATTGTTCTAGATCAAGAAAACGAGATTCGAACCTAGAACGGGAGAAAAGAGAAATATGGGCAATTAGGTCCCTTTTAGCCTTTTTCGATATTGAGGTAAGTTCGTGTGCAGATATTGCAATCTTACGCAAGGTATTTAATATTTTGATGTTGTATGAATTGTATATTTACTCTATGAATATATTAAATAAGTTTTGACGAGATGTCAAGAATTAAAAGTCTTTATTTGAATTTAAGAATAGAGGGAATGCAAATGTCGGGGACGTGGCATCGATATGATATTTCATGTAAGACCCTATCGGGGGTATGATGTTGATATGATACTATATATATAAGACTCAAGAGTGTTCTTTAGCATTGTGAAGGAACTAACAGGTATGTTGAAAGTGAGGAAGTATGTGGTTATACTACGAGTGGTACAGGTATGTGCCAGAACTCACTTGAGGCAAATTCGGTATATGAGGAAACCATGTTGAGTTATGAGTAAAACATGCACCATGATTGCATATGTTATAATTATTAATGCATTGCTTGAATGCGAATGATTATTGTAGAAATCTAATTAAGAATGATAGTGTATGAGGATGTTCCCGGTTGAACATTTGGAATAGGGAAATGTATGTGGATAAATATCCATGAATGTGTAATAATGGTGGGCTATGTACGATACCACCTTATTATCTGTAACCGATGGGCTGTGTGCGATACCATCGTGTCTAGTATTAAATGGTGGGCTATGTGCGATACCACCTTATTATTTGTTATCGATGGGCTGTGTGCGATACCATTGTGTTTAGTATTAAATGGTGGGATTTGTGTGATACCACCTTATAAATTGTTAAATGGTGGGCTATGTTCGTTACCACCCTATAAATTATTAAATGATGGGTTGTATGCGGAACCACAGAGAGTTTGGTATGATTCTGAATAGATCATTGAGAAATGGTTTAAGTATATGTTTCACAGATTGTTGTAATGGTAAATGCAGGGATTGAATGCTGAAAAATAAGAGTACTATAAATGTCACATGGTTAGAATGTGGTAAGAGACAGAATGAGTAAGCATTATGAATGATTGAATGGATAACCATGAGTTTAAGAGTAAATATCATTATAATACCTTTGTGGTTGAGTATAATCAATGAATGTCGATAGTTGATTATTATTTGCATATGAACTTACTAAGCTTTATTGCTTACTCCTCTTCCTTTCCTATCTCTTATAGGTTAACTTAACTAGCTCGAGTTGGAGACCGCCGGAGATGTTTTCACACTATCGAGAATTCATTTCGGTATAAGATTTCAAGTCTTCTTGAGATATGGCATGTATAGGGATCTTATTTTGCTTTAAATAAGTCATAGTTAAAGTAGCCAAATGTGTTGGCCTAAAAGAGTTATGGGTTGGTGGTGTATAGCCATGGATGATGGCTCATATCGTTTGTAATGGTACTAGTAATAGTTCTCCCTCGTATATATGAAAATAGTTTGATTTTCATGAACCAAATGTGATAATTCAAGAGTTGTAATTGATGATTTGAGAATGTTATGTGATATGTGAATGTGTGCAAGTAAGGGTGACTAATTGGCTTGGAAAATAGCCTTGAATTGGTCCACATGGGTAGATACACAGGCGTGTGTCTAGGCCGTGTGTGGCACACGGTCAGTCCCATGGGTGGGTGAGTAGGTCTTGTGTTCCCTGCATGTTAGTGTTGCAAGTCAGTGTCAAGCACGGGCTAGACACACGGGCATGTGCATAGGCCATGTGACCCTTATGCGGTTGCTAACGTCACAAACAGAATACCAGGTTTTTACACATGAGTGAGGACACGGGAGTGTCTAGGCCGTGTATAGCACACAGGCCAAGCCCACAGGCGTGTGCCTGACCATGTGAAAACCCCTGTAGGTTTGAAAAGAAAATAATTCTACACGGGCATGGAACACGAGTGAGTGATATGTCACACGGGCGTGTCCCACTCTTCATACGGGCATGTGGCCCAATTTTATGTCAAAACTTTCTATGTGTTTAAAAGTTTCAATTTGGTCCCAAAGCATCCCAAGTATATGTAATAGGTCTCGTAGACTCATGATAGGGACGTTACAATTATAAATGAAAAAGTTTTAAATTGGAATGAATTTTGTAGCCCAAAGTTGAATGCTCAAGCAAGTCGAGTCCGGTAATGCCTCGTATCCTGTCTCGGCGTTGAACACGGGTAAGGGGTGTTACATTTAATGGTATCGGAGCATGGTTTAGTCGATTCTCGAACTAACCTAGCATGTGAGAGTTTAGCTATACATGCCATATTACTATTCATGATGGTATGATGTCTCCCAGCTCTAACGAGATTGTTTTGTTAAGACAAAGATGATTCCCAACCGAGCTATTTTTGATAATGTTGTAAGTGAGATGATTGAAATGTGCTTAAGATGTGATGAAATTCAGAAAAGTATGAATAGAAGTTCATGACATGTGTAATAAGGTACGAAAAGAGATAATCATAAGTTGAGGAATGAAATGAAAGTATAAGGTGATAAGCTTACCCATGTTGGTTCGATATGCATACGGTGTTATATACTCAACCTATTTGGTTAAGTGAAAATGGTAAGTAAACTTATCCAGTGAACGTGTAAAGACCCAAATTTGGGCCTAGTAGAATTGGGCTTATTGGGCCTTGACCAGGTGAGCGTTCAAAATTTTTGAGAACAAGAGAACGACACTAATGCATGTCGGACCTATTAGGTGAGTGATTTTAGAAGGTTAGGGGGCTTCTATGAAGTCCCGGGTTCAAACTTGGGCTTTAAGAAAATTTTGGTTTTAGGTGAATAAAACCCTGGGAGTTAGTAAGTGGGCTTTAAGAATAAAATGTGGAGAAAAATGACACAAAGGAGTAGTGGTCTAGTGGCAAATGGCGCCACATAGGTGACAAGGTGGTGACGTCAAGGGGTCCAAGGTTCAAGTCTTTGCGCTTGCATTTCATTTTGATTTATTTTTAAGTGAACATAGACGTTGGGCCATAGACTTATATTTAGTTGCGCATGATTTTTGACACAAGAGGAGCTTGTGGCCTAGTGGCTAACGGCGTGGATTAAGTTACAAGGGAGTCTGAGTTTGAATCCCATCGCAAGCAAAAAAGGATATTTATTTTGCTAAGTTGGGACGGCCAGAGTTTGTGTTGGAATTAAACTCTGCTGAAGGAGGGATCCCACATTAGGAAGCTAGCAAGAGGGAAGGTGAGAAGCTGGCTTTAAATAGAGCAATCTCTGAGGAGAGTATGCATCCCTGGGTTGGCGTTTAGGCATAGGAGTGTTCGGAGCGCGGATCAACTCTAGATTCCTATCAGGTGTGTATTCCACCCTACTCTAGCTATAGAGCGGCAAATGCCAAAATGCCAGTCACACGGTGATGGTAGCCACACGAGCGTGCGAGCCCACATGTGGGAGTTTCGACGCGATAGTTGAGGCCCTTATGAGTGTTCTCATGAGTCTAGGCTACCTTGGGCCAAGTGGGCCCATATGAATAAATTGTATGATTGTGTAGTAGATAGTGAACTGGTCTATGTGAATCTCATATCTGTGGCTAGGCTTGGGCTAAATGGGCCACATGAACGTGTGGGCCCATTTGGGCTGAGAATGGGCCATAGGCCCATTTGTATTGTTTTCTCTGCTTAGAATACCTCGATTTACAAAATTACTGGAATACCTTTGGTTTACAAAATTACTGAAATACCCTTGGTTTACAAAATTATCGAAAAACCCTCAGTTTGCGAAATTATCGAAGTACCCCCAGTTTGTAAAATTACCAACATACCTCTGATTTGCGAAATTACCGAAATAGTCTAATTTATAAAATTATCGAAATACCCTTAGTTTGCAAAATTACTGAAATACCCTTGGTTTGAGAAATTAACGAAATACCCTTGGTTTGCAAAATTACCAAAATACCTCTAGTTTGCAAAATTACTGAAATACCCCTAGAGGGTAAATTACCGATATACCCCTAGAGGGTAAATTACCGTTGTACCCTTATATGAGGAAATGACCGTTATACCCCCGATTATGGTTGAATATTATGTAAGTGATTTTATTTATACTGTTTATACGTTTAATGCATTACATTTAGATCATGTTGCATGGATTGGGTTTGATGTTTGGAGGAAATGTAGCCCGGTGGCTCTGCCACATACTGTTTTAGTGGCTATGCCACATACTATGTTGGTGGCTCAGCCACATATGCCGTGATTAGCAGCTTGACTGCATTATTGGTGCGTTTGGCGGGGTGGGTTGACTTGATCCCCACATTGTGCGATTGGTTGGGCTGCATCTAACCACAGAAACAAACAGATATTTATCACACATGCATACAATTTCTATATTCAAACATCACATCCAAACAAAACGCACACAAAATAAATACACAAAATATCTGATCATTTCAAAGATATAACAAAGTAAAAGATCAGAAAACTTACGGATTTGGTGTCGGAGACTCGGTGTGCCACACTTTTAGTAACACTATCACTTTTCTAAACTAAAGGTTAAACAGATTTTGGAAAAATTTTCAAACCCATTCCACAGCCGAGTTTTGCAACTGGGTTCTGATACCATAAAATGTAACACCCCAAACCCGGCCTAGACGTTAAGGCCGGATCTAGCATGTCACGACAAAAGGTAGTTGAAAAGCTAAGCATTCATTAAAACTTTGTTTATATTTTTGAAACTCTGAGTTTGTTGTTTGTAAAAAAAAACAAGATTTGCTTAAGAGTATTCTTGAAAAGATGTTATTTTCGAAAACTTTGTTCATTGCAAAAGTTTGATTAGGGAATTGCGAAAACGTGATATTTTGAAAATGATTATTAACATTTTAAGAAAACCCAGTGTTTAATCATTTAACAGTTTAATAATAGTCGATATGAAAGTTCAAAAGGAAAATAAGATCCAATGGCCTTGTTACAAAACATTAATCCCAAAATAATTAACATAAAATAAAATAAAAAACTGGATTTACTAAGTTTCGTGAGAAGTAACTCCGATGTATGGCCACCACCGAGTCCTCCGCAGCTCTAAATCCTCTAACGTTGGGGATTACCTACAGGGTTAAGAGGAAGGGGGTGAGTTACGAGAACTCAATGTGTAATCCCCTAAACGGTCACTATCTGGGCCTCAGCCCTTACGGCATCAATCTGGGTCTAAGCCCTATAATCATGATGATTTGAGAATGTTATGTGATATGTGAATGTGTGCAAGTAAGGGTGACTAATTGGCTTGGAAAATAGCCTTGAATTGGTCCACATGGGTAGATACACAGGCGTGTGTCTAGGCCGTGTGTGGCACACGGTCAGCCCCATGGGTGGGTGAGTAGGTCGTGTGTTCCCTGCATGTTAGTGTTGCAAGTCAGTGTCGAGCACGGGCTAGACACACAGGCATGTGCATAGGCCATGTGACCCTTATGCGGTTGCTAACGTCACAAACAGAATACCAGGTTTTTACACATCTTTGTGTTTGCATTACCAGATAGTGACCGTTTAGGGGATTACACATTGAGTTCTCGTAACTCACCCCCTTCCTCTTAACCTTGTAGGTAATCCCTAACGTTAGAGGATTTAGAGCTGCGGAGGACTCGGTGGTGGCCATACATCGGAGTTACTTCTCACGAAACTTAGTAAATCCAGTTTTTTATTTTATTTTATGTTAATTATTTTGGGATTAATGTTTTGTAATAAGGCCATTGGATCTTATTTTCCTTTTGAACTTTCATATCGGCTATTATTAAATTGTTAAATGATTAAACACTGGTTTTCTTAAAACGTTAATAATCATTTTCAAAATATCACGTTTTCGCAATTCCCTAGTCAAACTTTTGCAACGAACAAAGTTTTCAAAAATAACAACATCTTTTCAAGAATACTCTTAAACAAATCTTGTTTTTTTTACAAACAACAAACTTAGAGTTTCAAAAAATATAAACAAAGTTTTAATGAATGCTTAGCTTTTCAACTACCGTTTGTCGTGACATGCTAGATCCGGTCTTAACGTCTAGGCCGGGTTTGGGGTGTTACATTTTATGGTATCAGAACCCAGTTGCAAAACTCGGCTGTGGAATGGGTTTGAAAATTTTTCCAAAATCTGTTTAACCTTTAGTTTAGAAAAGTGATAGTGTTATTAAAAGTGTGGCACACCGAGTCTCCGGCACCAAATCTGTAAGTTTCCTGATCTTTTACTTTGTTATATGCTGAAATGACTGTATATTTTGTATTTATTTTGTGTGCGTTTTGTTTGGATGTGATGTTTGAATATAGAAATTGTATGCATGTGTGATAAATATCTGTTTGTTTCTGTGGTTAGATGGTTTATTGTGTGTAAGAGGTTTCAAGATTTATTTAGAAGTGTTGTAGTGTTATTGGGATGAGAGTGCACAGCGGAAGCGTAGTGAGGTAACCTATGTTGTGCGACTATTATATAGTTGAAAATTTCAAGGACGAAATTTCTTTAAGGGGGTAGATTTGTAACCACCCGAATTTGGGCCTAGTAGAATTGGGCTTATTGGGCCTTGACCAGGTGAGCGTTCAAAATTTTTGAGAATAAGAGAACGGCACTAATGCAAGTCAGACATATTAGGTGAGTGATTTTGGAAGGTTATGGGACTTCTATGAAGTCCCGGGTTCAAACTTGGGCTTTAGGAAAATTTTGGTTTTAGGTGAATAAAACCCTGGAAGTTAGTAAGTAGGCTTTAAGAATAAAATGTGGAGAAAAATGACACAAAAGGAGTAGTGGTCTAGTGGCAAATGGCGCCACATAGGAGACAAGGTGGTGACATTAAGGGGTCCAAGGTTCAAGTCTTGGCGCTTGCATTTCATTTTGATTTATTTTTAAGTGAACTTAGACATTGGATCATAGACTTATATTTAGTTGTGCATGATTTTAGACACAAGAGGAGCTTGTGGCCTAGTGGTTAGCAGCGTGGATTGAGTTACTGTAACAGTCTGGTTTATACCCTAGTCGGAACAGTGGTTTCGGGACCACAAATCCGAGTCTGTATAATATTTTAATATTATATTTTGTGCTATTGATATGAGGTTAAGCATGTGTTAAATTTCTATAAGTTAGTTTGATTGTCTGTGTGGTTAATTTGACAAAAGGACTGAATTGCATAATTGGTAAAAGTGGCCTTTTATTTGATTTTTGGCTAAATTGATGTGGCTTTATTATAGTGAAGTCCTTAAAGGGCAAATAGCCCATTTTTATTTATGGTGGACGACAACATGTGTATAAAGTATGCTTTTATATGTTATTTTATAAGTTAAATTTATATTATACTATTTTATAAGTTATATTAGTATAATAAAAGAAACATGAGTTAGTGGCTTCATTATTTTGTCATCTTCTTGCCGAAATTCCAAAGAAAAAAAGAAAGAACTTAAGCTTGCTAAGGTTCGGCCATTTGAGGGTTTAAAATTCAAGGTTAGTTTTTGATCTGTTTTCGATAATTTCTACGTTTTTGTAATCGTTGCTTTGAGAGCTACAAAACCCATGTTTTAATTTGATGAATTGATGATGTTAGTGTGAGATGCCATTGATGAGATGTTAAGCTTTTTGATGATTTTTGGTGTTAAATAAAAGATATGAACTAGATGAACATGTTTTGTTCTTGAAGTTTTGATGAATTTAGCTAAATAGGGCTAAATTGTGAAAATATTATTTTGGAGGACTAATTTGTGAATTTGATGAAATATTTGGACTTATATAGTCCCTAAGGAGGTTTGGCTATGCATATGTGTAAATAAATTGTGCGAAATTGATGTTTTGAGAAAAATGGACTAAAGTGATAAAATGTGCAAGTGTGAGGGCTAAATTGCAAATAGCCCTAAATGTATGTCCTTGGATGGAATTGAATGAATTAGTGAATAAAAAGGTTAATTCAGAATATGTTTAGATCAAGAACCGACGAAAAGAGATTTAGATCGCGGGAAAGCGAAAGTAAACGAGTAGCCGTTTTCATTTCGATAAACTGAATTCGAGGTAAGTCACTATGCAAAATAAACGTACTGTATGAATTTCTACTTGTTCACATGATCAATGTTGATAATGGATGCTTATGAGAGATTCTGAATTTGAATTCCGAGATAAGTTCGATATAGTGACTACGTCTGAGAAGTCCCGTATGAACCTAGGAATAGGTATCTGTTATGTTTTATCATGTAAGACCACGTCTGGGACGTTGGCATCATTATGATTATTACGTGTAAGACCATGTCCGGGACATAGGCATCGTATTGATTTGTGTAAGACCCTGTCTGGGACAGTGGCATCAATATCCAAGTGCATGTAAGACCTCATCTGGGACGATGGCATTGTACGATTATTCTGAGCTTCTGAGTGTTTTAGTGGATTCCCTATGGTTCAACGGGCAAGTCTGAGATACGAATGGCAAATCCGAGCTTTGATAGATTAAATAAATAAATTCGATTCAGGTATGTTGATTATACACTATATGCGTATATAAGGTAAGCATATAATTGATCTTACTATGATAATATGTATACAGAAATGATGATATGATATGTAATGTTATGGTCAGATGAGTTACGTGTTTATACAACTTTTGAAGGTATGAATGTGGCATTATGGCCAACTATATGAACCCAAGCATATATGTGATAGTTTGCTAAGTAGACGAGATTTGCCTTTGTACCTATGCACATATATGTTTTCTATACCAAGTTTATTTGTATATGACTTACTAAGCTTTTAGAAAGCTTACTCTGTGTGTGTGTTTAATCTGTTTTATAGGTCGTCAAAGCTACTAAAGGCTCGGGACCGTCAAGGATCATCATCACACTACTAAACTCTTTTTGGTACTCTTTGGAAATGTATATAGCTAGATATGGCATGTATAGTCTAGTTTTGGACAAGTCAATGTATATACTTAGTCATGAGATATGACTATTTTGGTTCATATTATGCCTTGATGAATGTGATATATGATGCATATATTGGTAAGATTGAAGTTTTTGATATGGTCAAGTTTTGAGTAAGCACATGAATGAATTATGCTTGTGTTGATATGAGTATTAGTCTTTGAAATGGTCATGGTTGGAATTGGTATTGAATACATGGTTGGAATGATTATTTTGGTATGTTTTGATGGTTATATGTGCATGAGATATCTTGTTAAATATGGCTTGTAGGTTTGACCCTTATGGGTGGCATTTTGGCCTTGTAAATGGCCTACAATGTCACACGGTTGTAGCACACAGGCGTGCTTAATGACCGTGGGTGAATTGTAGGATGCAGTTTAGTATCACACGGGCGTGTCATCTGGCCGTGGTGTACAAGTCAATAGCTAGCTAAGAGCACACGGCCATGGTAACGGGCGTGCTTGGTGGCCGTGGTGGGGAAGTCAGTATAGGACCACGGTCAGGATACACGGGCGTGTCTGGTGGCCGTGGGGATCAAGTCAGTATATAGACACAGATGGACACACGGGGTGTCTAGAAGCCGTGGAGGCCACACGGTCCTCTCCCACGGGCGTGTCTCCCCTGTATTTTAGAAAATTTTTAAATTTTCGAGACATTCTATATGTGTTTCAATTTAGTCCCGACTCGGTTTACAAGCATGCTTAGGGTCTTGATGACTCATTTTAGGGACACTATGATTGTTAATGATGAATGTAATGTATGAAATGCTATTTAAGTTTTCGATCTGTCTGGTAATGCTCCTAACCCTAGTCCAGCGTCGATTATGGGTTAGGGGTGTTACATTTAATTGGTATCAGAGCTATGGTTTAGCCGATTCTCGGACTAACGTAGCGTGTCAAAGTCTAGCTATACATGCCATATATTAAATTTTGATAGTGTGATGAATCCTGACGTGTAAAATTTGATTTTTATATAATATGGACCCCGAAAAAACCGTAGCTGATGACATAGAAAGTAATGCGCTGCAAGGGACAGCGCCCTCTGAGTCGAGACCGGCTACGAGCAGTCAAGAGGGAGAAGCTAAACAAGCTTTCTTCTAAATGATGAGTGAGTGGTTCACTCAGTTTGTTAAGAATAACCCGACTGTTTCGCAACCCCCGCCTCCTGTTAATCCCTCTCAGACATCTGACATACCTCCGACTGCAAATCTGAATCTGTTAAGTAAGCCTCCTGTTGACAAGATCCGTAAGTATGGGGCTGAAGAATTTCGAGATACTAAAGATGATGATGCTGAAAAGGCCGAGTTGTAGATTGAAAATACTATCTAGGTATTCGATGAAATGTCTCTGACTCCGGACGAAGGTATAAAATGTGTGGTATCATTACTTCGAGATGCAGCTTATCAATTGTGGAAAACTCTGATTTCTATGGTTCCAAAAGAGCGAGTTACATGGGACTTCTTTCAGATCGAGTTCTGGAAAAAATATATCAGTGAGAGATTTGTTGATCAGAAACGAAAGGAATTTCTAGAACTAAAGCAGGGTCGTATGTCTGTTACGGAATATGAACGAGAATATGTCAGACTGAGTTAGTATGCTCGGGAATGTGTATCTTCTGAAGCTATAATGTGTAAGAGATTCGAAGATGGTCTTAATGAAGACATTCGTTTGCTAGTCAGGATTTTGGAAATAAAAGAGTTTGTTGTACTCGTTGGCAGAGCTTGCAAAGCTGAGGCACTCAGGAAAAATAAGAGAAAAGCTGAGTCTGAAGCTCGAGATATGAAAAAGAGATTTCAGAGTAAATCATTTCAGTCTGCCACGAAAAGATTCAGAGATAATCAGAGTCGTTCCAGAGATATCGTGGGACATATGAATAGGAATCAATCTAGACCGCAAATGAGTTCTAAAACTCCAGCAACTTCAGTGGCCAGTGTTGGTAATGTTCGATCCGAGAGACCTGAATGTAAACATTGTGGAAAAGGCACCCGGGAAGTTGTAGACTTAACGACAGAGCTTGCTTCAGATGTGGATCACTTGATCATTTTGTACGTGATTGCCCTGAGCCTGTCGAGCCAGAAACTGTTCAGAATTTGAGATCTGAAAATGCACCTGTGAGAGGTAGACCATCGAAGAATGTAAGAAACATCAGTGGTAGTCAGAGAACTACGAGAGATAATGTTGTCGAATCACGAAGCGTGGCGCTGCGCGAGGCGTATGCTATTCGAGCTCGAGAGGAAGCTTCGTCACCTGATGTTATAACTGGTACTTTTATTCTTTATGATACTTTTGTGATTGCTTTGATAGACCCTGGTTCTACGCACTTATATATATGCATGAATTTAGTGTTCAGCAAGACTTTGCCTGTAGAGTCTACTGAATTTACTATAAAAGTATCGAACCCCTTAGGTAAAAGTGTCCTTGTTGACGAAGTATGCAAGAACTGCCCGTTAATGTTTCGAGATATCTATTTTCCTGCTGATCTGATGCTTCTGCCATTTGATGAATTCGATATTATTTTGGGTATGGATTGGCTGTTTATGCATGATGCTGTTGTGAACTGCAAAAGAAAAACTATAGATTTGAAAGGTCTGAATAACGAGATTGTACGGGTCGAGTCTGATGATTTAAATGATTTGTCTGCTATGATATCTATTTTGAAAGCTCAGAGATATGTGAAAAAGGGATATGAGGCATATTTTGCTTATGTGATCGATATGAAAGCGTCTGAAAAGAAAGTTTTGTCAGTGCCTGTTGTCTGTGAGTTTTTTGATGTGTTCCCTGAAGAATTGCCGAGTTTGCCTCTGATGCGTGAAGTTGAGTTCAGTATTAAGTTGCTACCTGGTACTACACCTATTTCGATAGCTCCGTATAGAATAGCACCAACAGAATTGAAAGAGTTAAAGTCACAATTGCAAGAATTGACTGATAGAGGTTTCGCTAGATTGAGTTTCTCGCCTTGGGGATCTCATGTTTTGTTTGTGAAAAAGAAAGATGGCATGATGAGGATGTGTATCGACTACCGTCAGTTGAATAAGGTGACAATAAAGAATAAATATCCGTTGCCCAGAATTGATGATTTATTTGATCAGCTAAAAGGAGCTACTGTGTTTTCAAAGATTGACCTGAGATCTGGATACTATCAGTTGAGAGTGAAAGATTCAGACATTCTGAAAACTGCTTTTAGAACGAGGTACAGGCATTATGCATTTCTAGTTATGCCATTTGGACTAACCAATGCTCCTGCTGTTTTTATGGATCTGATGAACAGAATTTTTAGACCGTACCTAGATCGATTTGTTGTCGTATTCATTGATGACATTTTGATTTATTCTCGTGATGAGGCTGAGCATGCTGAGCATTTGAGAATCGTATTGCAAACTTTGAGAGAAAAGCAATTGTATGCGAAATTTAGCAAATGTTAATTTTGGTTGCACGAGGTTAGCTTTCTAGGACATATTGTGTCAGCTTCTGGAATCCGAATGGATCCGAGGAAGATTTCTGCTATTCTGAATTGCAAACCTCTTAGAAATGTATCTAAAGTCTACAGTTTTCTGGGTTTGGCTGGTTATTACCGCAGATTTGTGAAAGGCTTTTCGACAATAGCTACTCCGTTGACTAGATTACTTCAGAAAGATGTCAGATTTGAATGGTCGAATAAATGTCAGAAAAGTTTTGATCGGTTGAAAACTCATTATGAAGCTCTCAGTGTTTAATACAGTAGAAATCGGGTAAAGAATTTGTTATATACAGTGATGCTTCGTTAAATGGTTTGGGATGTGTTTTGATGTAGGAAGGCAAAGTTGTAGCTTATGCCTTGAGACAGTTAAAGCCTCATGAAAAGAATTTTCTGACACACGACCTTCAGCTAGCTGCGATTGTGTTTGCACTGAAGATTTGGTGCCATTATCTGTGTGGTGAGAAATGTCACGTCTTTTCAGATCATAAAAGTCTGAAACATCTGATGATTCAGAAAGATTTGAACCTGCGTCAAAGAAGATGGTTAGAGCTGTTAAAAGATTATGAGCTCATGATAGATTATCATCCGGGTAAAGCGAATGTTGTTGCTGATGCTTTGAGTAGAAAATCATTTTTTGATTATGTGCTTTAAATGCTCAGTTAGATTTGTCTGATGATAGTTTTATGTTAGCTGAATTAAAAGCAAAATCGTTGTTCTTACAATAGATATGTGATGCTCAGAAATTTGATAATGAATTGTTAAAGAAACAGCTTGGTGTGAAATGAATTCCGAATCTGAATTTCAAATAGTTGGTGATTGTTTGAGATTCTGAGATCATATTTGTGTTCCGAGAAATCCGGAGTTAATTCAGTTGATTTTGAGCGAAGCACATAATAGCCGTCTATCTGTTCATCTGGGAAGTACGAAAAATGTATCGAGATTTGAAAGCGACACTCACGGTGGTGCGGTATGAAATGAGACATTTCTGACTTTGTTTCGAAATGTTTAGTCTGTCAGCAAGTAAAAGCCGAACATCAAGTTTCGTCTGGATTGCTTCAGCCGATTCTGATTCCAGAGTAGAAATGGGATAGAGTAACAATGGACTTTGTTTCTGGTTTGCCCCTGACTTCGAAAAAGAAAGATGTAATTTGGGTCGTTGTTGATCGGTTAACTAAATTAGCCCATTTTATTTTGGTAAGATATGATTGCTCACTTGACAAATTAGCCGAGCTTTATATTTCTGAGATTGTGAGATTGCACGGGGTGCCACTGTCTATTGTATCCGATAGAGATCCGAGGTTTACGTCGAGATTCTGGAAGAAATTGCAAGAAGCTTTGGGCATGAAATTACATTTCAGTACAGCTTTTCATTCGCAGACAGATGGTCAGTCTGAACGAATTATTCAAATTCTTGAAGACATGTCAAGATGCTGTATATTTGAGTTTAATAGTTCGTGGGAACAGTATCTGCCACTAATTGAATTTACGTATAATAATAGTTTTCAATTAAGCATCAAAATAGCACCATATGAAGCTTTGTACGGACGTAAATGCTGTACACCTCTGTATTGGGCCGAACTCAGTGAAAATAAGCTACATGGGGTTAATTTAATAAAAGACTCGAAACAAAAAGTGAAATTGATTCGAGATTGTTTGAAAGCAGCTTCTGATCGTCAGAAGTCCTATGCCGACTTGAAACGAAAAGATATAGAATTTGAGATTGGCGACAAAGTATTTCTGAAAATGTCTCCATGGAAGAAAGTGCTTCGGTTCGAACGTAAAGGCAAACTAAGTCCGAGGTTCATCGGACCGTATGAGATCATTGAACGTGTCGGGCCTGTTGCATATAGATTAAAGTTGCCCTCTGAGCTAGAAAAGATACACAATGTATTTCATGTTTCAATGCTTCATAGATATCGATCCGATCCACCGCATGTGATTGCTCTATTTGAAATTGAAATCTGATCTGTTATGACATACGAAGAGGAACTAATCCGTATCTTAGCTCGTGAAGTGAAAGAGTAGAGAAACAAGAAAATTTTGTTAGTAAAAGTACTGTGGAATCGACATGGGATTGAAGAGGCTACCTAGGAGCCTGAAGATTCAGTGAGACAACAATATCCAAATCTGTTTAACGGTAAGATTTTCTGGGACAAAAATCCCTAAGGGGGGAGAATTGTAACAGTCCGATTTATACCCTAGTCGGAACAGTGGTTTCGGGACCACAAATCCGAGTCCGTATAATATTTTAATTTGATTGTCTGTGTGGTTAATTTGACAAAAGGACTGAATTACATAATTGGTAAAAGTGGCCTTTTATTTGATTTTTGGCTAAATTGATGTGGCTTTATTATAGCGAAGTCCTTAAAGGGCAAATAGCCCATTTTTATTTATGGTGGACGGCAACATGTGTATAAAGTATGCTTTTATATGTTATTTTATACGTTAAATTTATATTATACTATTTTGTAAGTTATATTAGTATAATAAAAGAAACATGAGTTAGTGGCTTCATTATTTTGTCATCTTCTTGCCGAAATTCCAAAGAAAAAAAGAAAGAACTTAATCTTGCTAAGGTTCGGCCATTTGAGGGTTTAAAATTCAAGGTTAGTTTTTGATCTGTTTTCGATAATTTCTACGTTTTTGTAATCGTTGCTTTGAGAGCTACAAAACCCATGTTTTAATTTGATGAATTGATGATGTTTGTGTGAGATGCCATTGATGAGATGTTAAGCTTTTTGATTATTTTTGGTGTTAAATAAAAGATATGAACTAGATGAACATGTTTTGTTCTTGAAGTTTTAATGAATTTAGCTAAATAGGGCTAAATTGTGAAAATATTATTTTGGAGGACTAATTTATGAATTTGATGAAATATTTGGACTTATATAGTTCCTAAGGAGGTTCGGCTATGCATATGTGTGAATAAATTGTGTGAAATTGATGTTTTGAGAAAAATGGACTAAAGTGATAAAATGTGCAAATATGAGGGCTAAATTGCAAATAGCCCTAAATGTATGTCCTTGGATGGAATTGAATGAATTAGTGAATAAAAAGGTTAATTCTGAATATGTTTAGATCAAGAACCGAGGAAAACGGATTTAGATCACGGGAAAGCGAAAGTAAATGAGTAGCCGTTTTCATTCCGATAAACCGAATCCGAGGTAAGTCACTATGCAAATAAACGTACTGTATGAATCTATACTTGTTCACATGATCAATGTTGATAATGGATGCTTATGAGAGATTCTAAATTTGAATTACTAGATAAGATTGCTATAGTGGCTACGTCTGAGAAGTCCCGTATGAACCTAGGAATAGGTAGCTGTTATGTTTTATCATTTAAGACCACGTCCGGGATGTTGGCATTGATTTCAGATTCCGTGTAAGACCACGTCTGGGACGTTGGCATCGGTATAAGTTTTACGTGTAAGAACACGTCTGGGACATTGGCATCATTGTGATTATTACGTGTAAGACCATGTCCGGGACATAGGCATCGTATTGATTCGTGTAAGACCCTGTCTGGGACAGTGGCATCAATATCCGAGTGCATGTAAGACCTAGTCTGGGACGGTGGCATTGTACGATTATTCTAGGCTTTTGAGTGTTTTAGTGGATTCCCTATTGTTCAACGAGCAAGTCTGAGATACGAATGGCAAATCTGAGCTTTGATAGATTAAATAAATAAATCTGATTCAGGAATGTTGATTATACACTATATGCGTATATAAGGTAAGCATCTAAATGATCTTACTATGATAACGTGTATACAGAAATGATGATATGATATGTAAAGTTATGGTTAGATGAGTTACGTGTTTATACAACTTTTGAAGGTATGAATGTGGCATTATGGCCAACTATATGAACCCAAACATATATGTGATAGTTTGCTATGTAGATGAGATGTGCCTTTGTACCTATGCACATATATGTTTTCTATACCAAGTTTATTTGTATATGACTTACTAAGCTTTTGGAAAGCTTACTCTCTGTGTGTGTTTAATCTGTTTTATAGGTCATCAAAGCTACTGAAGGCTCGGGACCGCCAAGGATCGTCATCACACTACTAAACTCTTTTTGGTACTCTTTGGAAGCGTATATAGCTAGTTATGGCATGTATAGTCTAGTTTTGGACAAGTCAATGTATATACTTAGTCATGAAATATGACTATTTTGGTTCATATTATGCCTTGATGAATGTGATAAATGATGCATATATTGGTAAGATTGAAGTTTTTGATATGGTCAAGTTTTGAGTCTGTAACACCCTTAACCCGAGACCGTCGCCGGAACAGGGTTAAGAGGCATTACCAATCGAACGGAACCTTTAACATCTAGAAATTTCAACACAAAGTCAGTCATTACTGTTCGCATTTATTTACAAACATAGTGTCCCTTAAATGAGTCATCTAGACCCTAAGCATGCTTATAAACCGAGTCGGGACTAAACTGAAACACATACAAAATTTCATGAAATTTGAAACTTTTCTAAAATACAGGGGAGACACGCACGTGGGAGGAGACTGTGTTCCCTCCACGGCTTCTAGACACCCCCGTATCCTTCCGTGTCTATACAACTATACCAACACGGTCATTAGGCACGCCCGTGTGCCATGGCCGTGTACTTTTAGATCATATACTGACTTCCCCTCCACGGCCACCAAGCACGCCGTGTGTCTCAGGTGTGTGTATTTTTATGTTAGCTCTTGACTTGCACACGGGGCGGATGACACGCGCGTGTCGAGGCCGTGTGATTTTAGGCTGCATCCTGTCAATTTACCCACGGTCTAAGGCACGCCCGTGTTCCACAACCGTGTGACATTATAGGCCATTTACAAGGCCAACATGCCAACAAAATGATTCAAACCTATAAGCATCATTTACCAACACTTATCAAGCATATATGGCAACCAAAAACATACCAAATAGCCATTCAAATCATGCATTCAATACCAATTCCAACCATGTCAATATCAAAGACTAAAACTCATATCATCACAAGCATATTACGTCCAATACCAAACATCATTTCTTCCCAATATCACTAATTCATATTAGCAATTTATCAACACCAAGTTACCATTCATAAATCAACTTCTCAAACCACAAACCATGCCAAAAGATGCATCACATATATACTAAGTCATTCATGCTAAAATTAACACATATCTAGCCACATCTCATGGCTACTACAAATCTCAACCATGATTCAAATGACTAGCCTATACATGCCATATCTTAACTATATACATCTTTCCAAAATACCCCAAAATAGATTGCCGATAGTGTGACTGAGAAGCTGATGATCCCCTGATCCGAGCTAGCTTTACTGACACTGCAAAGCAGAGAAACAAATCACACAGTAAGCTTATAAAGCTTAGTAAGTTTGAAATAAAATACAACCATATCATCGAATCAAACCAATTCATATACTAATCATCACATAGATCATTCTTCTTGTACATATACCATACTATCAATAGCTAAAATATTCATTCGTTCGTCCATAACATCATCTATAAACTCATCAACCACAAAGGTTCGATACATACCTCGGCAAACACATAGTTATTCAATCTCCAAGCTATTCAATGCTCAATTATACTTGTTGACCATCATTTGATATTCATTCAACTTCCGCACACTCAGTGCTTAATACACGGTTGATACATATTAGTCATAGCACACTTAGTGTTCAAATCTCTCAACCGACTTATCTCGGTAACGCACACTCAGTGCCAATTCAATAAACCAAAGCTTTTATAACATCACACACACAGTGCTATTCATTCCTGTTTCGATTTTAAAATTGCACACTTAGTGCCCTTTACTTAAACTTGCACATAGCATCTCAATTTCATACATATATACATATTCATCTCATAATACAAAATCATATGTTAACAACATGTATTATATCCGAACTTACCTCGGACGTCGACTATCGATACGGTCGACTAATCGAGCATTTTATCTTTGCCTCGATCTCGATTCGAACCTCTTCTCTCTTGGTCTATACACATTTAAATTCAATCCATTCAATCACATTTCATTCAATTTAGTCCACATACACAAATTTAGGGCATTTTGCATAATAGCCCTCATAATTTCACATTTCGACACTTTAGTCGCTAATTCACGAAATCATCAAATACACCAAATTGCAATATACATGTGCTTAGCCAAATTCTTCATATACCTATACAAATCCAGACATTTCATTTATTTCACATTTTAACCCTTCAATTTTTTATTTTCACAATTTAGCCCTAATTAGCTAAATTCAACAAAATTTCAAGAACAACACATGTTAATCCAACACCAAGTTCTCATATTTTACTACCAACTAGTGTCACGGGTCAGAAATCAGCACCCGTGACCATGACTTAAGAAGCTGTCCATAGAGGGGGACCTCAGATATAGAAAATGTTATCTTATACAGATTAGGTGGGATTTGACATAGTGCCTGAAATTAAGGAAGAATATTCCCATCCCTGAAATCAGGGGGGGATTTGACATAGTGCCTGAAATTAAGGACCCCGAAATCAGGGAATGTGTCCATCCCTTAAATTAGGGGACTAATCTTGTCCATCAATGTAAATGCATCCTGACCGTTGGCTTTGGGGGAGCTCCACTATAAATAGAGAGCCTCCCCCTCATTTGTAAGAACCCATTGAGTGTTTTCATATTCTTGTGAATAAGAATTTTAAAGAGCATTCACTCAAACTTCTCTCTCAATTGTTCTTACTTCTTTGCGGCTTTTATCTTTCGAGATTGCCTTGTTCTTCGTGGGTTCTTTAGACGAGCTCTATTGAAACCTCAACAATCGCAACTCAGGCTGACTTAGGTGTTCCTAGCGAATAATTTGCCTAAGGCCGCATGGATTGCTGGAGAAAATTCTAGCCCCGTGATAGTTGGTATCAGAGCTAGTGCTCGAAGTCCCCATCGAAAGATGTTGAAAGAAGTTGTTGAGAATGTGGAAGTGATAGAGACTCGTGGGAGGGCTAGGAAAGCTAGCCGCTCAAGAGACATACTATTGGCTTTGGAGGATCGCGTCGTCACTCTCGAAGAATCCATGGGAGAAACGAAAGAGAGGATGGATGATGTCGAAAATCAGCTTAATGATGGGTTGCAATCCATGCAAGAGCAGCTCAGAGAGTATGTGTTAGATCTGGTGGAAAAACTAACCAGAAGGGATGACGTCGTTGAAGCTAGAGTGACTAGCAAGACGGATGCCATTGAGGATGACGACAGCCTTGAAGGAGGAGATTGCGGAGCTCAAGAGTGAACTCACAATCTACAAGGCTGCCTTGGGCAGTGGAGGGTTGGCCGTTGTCACACCCAAACCCAATGTAGATGTCCCCAAGCCAAAGGAGTTTAAGGGGACAAGGTCCGCGAGAGATGTTGATAATTTCTTGTGGGGAGTTGAACAGTAATTTTGTGCCAAGGGCATCACTGAGGATGCCACTAAGGTAATTACTGCTGCCATGTATTTTACTGATGTTGCCTTGTTGTGGTGGCGGCGTAGGTCCACTGATGCGAAACGTGGTGGGACAAAAATTGAAACTTGGGAAGAGTTTCAATGTGAGTTCAAGGCTCAGTTTTACCCAGAGTATGCTGAGGATGAAGCTCGAGCAAAGTTGCGTCGACTTTCGCAACAAAAGACCGTGAGGGAATATGTGCGGGAATTTAGTGAACTTATGCTCCAAATATCAGATATGGGAGAGAAAGAAGCATTCTTTTCCTTTATGGACGGATTAAAACCATGGGCGAAGCAAGAATTGCAACGTCGAGGAGTTCAGGAGCTTACCAAGGCCATGTCCATAGCTGAATCATTGACTGAATTCGTTGGGAAGAAAGATAGGACCGAGTCTTCAAGACCCAAATTCAATCAAAGAGGAAATAATGGGGGAGACAACGAAAAGGCCCCGAGAGGTGGAAACGATAAAAAGCCTTGAGAAGACAGAAATGGTGGACCTATAAAGTGCTTCCATTGTGAAGGGCCCCACTTTATTAAAGACTGTCCAAAGAAGACTACCCTCTCTGCTGTGGAAGCCAAAGAGGAGTCAGATGTAGGGGAAAACAATCTTGGTTCGATACTAGGGGGTGTCGAAGACAAGAAGAGTCATGGGCTATTGTTCGTAGACATCTTAGTTGCGGGACGCAAGTGTAACGCACTGGTAGACACGGGGGCATCTGATTTGTTCTTGTCAGAAGAGGCCGCCCACAAGCTTGGCCTCAAAATTGAGCATGGACCAGGTTGGATCAAAACCGTGAACTCGAAAAGTATCTCAATCAAGGGGGTTGCAAAGGGGGTAGACCTTCAACTTGGTGACTGGATTGGCAGATCATCCATCAAGGTAATACCCCTCGATGATTATGATTGTGTAATTGGACTAAGTTTCCTTGTTCAGGTTAACGCGACTATTTGTCCCTTTGATAACTACATGGTGATTTCGGACTCAAACCGTCAATACACGGTGAGACTAACAAGAAAGGGAAGCTTAGAAGCAAAAACCTTATCTGCGATCCAGTTCGCTAAGGGAATACGTAGAGATGAAATCTCTTATTTAGCTGCCTTAAAGATGGAGGAGACCGTTAAACCAGTCGGTGAGATCCCAAAGAAAGTGGACCAAATATTACGATCCTTCCGAGATGTGATGCCTGCAAAGTTGCCTAAGAGTTTACCGCCAAAAAGAGAGGTGGATCATAGAATTGAGCTGGTGTCCAACATGGTGCCTTGACTAGGGCCCCATATCGCATGTCCCACGGAGTTGGAAGAACTACGGAAGCAATTGAAAGAGCTCTTAGAAATTTGGATTCATTAGGCCATCTAAATCTCCGTATGGTGCACCGAGTCTTTCATTTTTGAGAAGAAGCATGACGGATCGCTACGGATGTGCATCGATTATCGGGCCTTAAACAAGATTACTGTGAAGAATAGATATCCTATTCCCCTTATTGCAGACCTGTTTGACCAGCTTGGTAGTGCCAGATGGTTTACCAAGTTGGACTTAAGATCCGGCTACCATCAAGTTCGGATAGCTGAGGGGGACGAGCCAAAGACAGCTTGTGTGACGCGATATGGTTCATTTGAATTCTTGGTGATGCCCTTCGGACTCACGAATGCCCCAGCAACCTTCTGCACCTTGATGAATAAGGTACTTCAACCGTTCCTTGATCGTTTCGTGGTTGTTTACCTTGACGATATTGTAGTATACAGCAAATCGCTCGAAGAACATGTGGAACATTTGAGGGAAGTGTTCCAAACCTTAAGGGAAAATGAGCTATTCGTTAAAGAGGAGAAATGCTCATTTGCCCAACGAGAGGTGCCCTTCTTAGGTCACCTTGTGGGAGGCGGCAAGATCCGGATGGATGATAACAAAGTTCGAGCAATCGTCGAATGGGATGCTCCAACCAAGGTGACTGAATTAAGGTCTTTCCTCGGGTTAACAAATTACTATCGGCGTTTTGTTGAGGGCTACTCCAAAATCACGGCACCCTTAACAGACATGCTGAAAAAGGGAAAAGTATGGGACTGGGGCCCACAATGCGAGAGTGCCTTCAATCAGTTAAAACGGGCAATGACAATGGAGCCGGTACTAACATTACCGGACTGCTCGAAACCATACGAAGTACACACGGATGCCTCAGACTATGCTATTGGGGGAGTGCTGATGCAAGAGGGACATCCAATTGCATTTGAAAGTCGGAAGCTTAACGAGACCGAGAGAAGATATACGGTCCAAGAAAAAGAGATGACCGCCGTGGTGCATTGTCTGCGTATATGGAGGCATTACTTGTTGGGTTCTAGGTTTGTGGTCTTTACTGATAATGTTGCCAACAGTTACTTCTTAACCCAAAAGAAATTGTCTCCCAAACAAGCTCGATGGCAGGTTTTTCTGGCAGAATTCGATTTCACGATGGAATATAAACCAGGGAGTGCCAACAAAGTGGCTGACGCACTTAGTCGAAAGATGGAATTTGCGGCCATCAGCCAACTTGATGACTCCTTATTGGGGCGCATTCGAGAGGGATTGACCCACGACCCTACAGCCAAAAGCTTGATTGAGCTCGCGAAAGAAGGAAAAACGAGGAGATTTTGGCTTGATGGAGAGTTGCTATACACTCATGGGCACCGCCTCTATGTGCCCCATTATGGGATGTTGCGCAAAGAAGTCATGAAGGAATGTCATGACTCAAAATGGGCAGCGATCCAGAATACACCGCATCATGGCGCCCTTTTGGAAGATCGTTTTTATTGGCCTCACATGGACAAAGATGTGGAAGCATATGTGAAGACCTGTCTAGTGTGCCAACAAGACAAGGTTGAGCCAAAAAGCCCAGCAGGTTTGCTACAACCCTTGCCCATTCCGGAGAGACCATGGGAGAGTGTATCCATGGATTTTATTGTTGGCTTGCCAAAGTCTGACGGATTTGCAAGTATTCTTGTTGTGGTGGATAGGTTTTCAAAGTACGCGACATTCATTCCAGCTACCAAGGAATGTCACGCTGATGAGGCGGCCCGCCTCTTTCTTGGACACGTGGTAAAGTACTGGGGAGTACCACTTTCGATCATCAGTGATCGAGACGGGCGATTCACGGGCCGATTCTGGACGGAACTATTTAAATTAATGGGTTCGGACTTGAACTTTTCCACAAGCATGCACCCACAAACAGATGGGCAAACAGAGCGAGCAAATGCATTGTTGGAGACTTATCTTCGACACTATGTGAGTGCGACGCAAAGGGACTGGCCAAAACTATTAGATGTGGCCCAATTTTCGTACAACTTGCATCGAAACGAGTCCACAAATCAAAGCCCCTTCGAGATCACGACAGGTCAACAGCCCCTCACACCAAATGTCGTTGCGACTCGTTATACTGGGCCAAATCCTACAGCTTACCGATTTGCGAGGGATTGGCAGGAGAAAAATGATTTGGCAAGAGCTTGCTTACACAAGGCAAGCAAGCGTCATAAAAAGTGGGCGGATCAAAATCGAAGAGATGTGCAATATCAAGTAGGGGACTTAGTCCTTGCCAAACTACACTCGATGTTGCGATATACGGGTCTACACAGAGGACTTGTGCGGCGGTATGAAGGGCCATTTAAAGTTTTGAAGAGAATAGGGAAGGTAGCCTACAAGCTTGATTTACCCGAAAAGTTTAAGGTTCACCCCGTATTTCATGTAAGTATGCTAAAGCCTTTCCATGGGGACCAAGAGGATCCAAATCGGTGCATGTCGAAACGAGCTCCAATGGGGGTAAGGATCTCATACGAGCGTGAAGTGGAAAACATTGAGGCCGATCGGGTGATCCGACGGAAGTATCATCGGCCGCGACATGAATACTTGATCCGTTGGAAGGGACTTCCAGATAGTGAGATGAGTTGGGAACCTGCCGAGGCACTCTGGCAGTTTCAAGAAAAGATAAAGCAGTTCCATGAAGGGGACGCGACGAGGGCGTCGCAAGAATAAGTGGGGGAGAATGTCACGGGTCAGAAATCAGCACCCGTGACCATGACTTAAGAAGCTGTCCATAGAGGGGGACCTCAGATATAGAAAATGTTATCTTATACAGATTAGGTGGGATTTGACATAGTGCCTGAAATTAAGGAAGAATATTCCCATCCCTGAAATCAGGGGAGGATTTGACATAGTGCCTGAAATTAAGGACCCCGAAATCAGGGAATGTGTCCATCCCTTAAAATAGGGGACTAATCTTGTCCATCAATGTAAATCCATCTTGACCGTTGGCTTGGGGGGAGCTCCACTATAAATAGAGAGCCCCCTCTCACTTGTAAGCATTCAGGGAGAGTGTATCTATTCTTGTGAATAAGAATCTGAGAGCATTCACTCAAACTTGTCTCTCAATTGTTCTTACTTCTTTGCGGCTTTTATCTTTCAAGATTGCCTTGTTCTTCGTGGGTTCTTTAGACGAGTTCTATTGAAACCTCAACTATCGCAACTCAGGCTGACTTAGGCGTTCCTAGCGTAATAATTTGCCTAAGGCCGCACGGATTGCTGGAGAAAATTCTAGCCCCGTGACACTAGCACATAGCTCAAATGTTCGTCAATGGCTCATCACAAAACATCATCAATTCATGAAATTACAACATGGGTTTTGTAAAGCACAAAGTAACGATTACAAAAACGTAGAAATTATCAAAAACCGAGCTCAAATATACCTGGAATTAAGCTAAATATGTGCTGAAAATCACAAAGTCTCAAACCCTTTCTTCTTCCTCTTGTTTTTGGTCAAAAGATGAGTAAAAATGACCATTTTTCTTTTATGTTTTATCATAATATAACATTTTAATACATGAATGACATATCTAACCTTTTTATTAACATATAAGACAAATTAATATTATGGTTTATAAGTCATTTAACCATCCACCATCTAAATATTGGCATATTTCCCTCATAAGGCCCCCACAATATAAAGACATCAACACTTAGGTACTTATAAATAAGCACACAGCTTTTTCTCTTTACGTAATTTAGTCCTTTCTCTTAATTTGACACATAAACGATTAAATTATCACACAGAATTTTCACACAAACAATATCACATATCATTCATACAGAAAATATCATTAAAATATTCTTTTACGACCTCAGATTTGTGGTCTCGAACCACTGTTCCGACTAGGGTCTAAACCGAGATGTTACAACTCTCCCCCTTAGGGATTTTCATCCCCGAAAATCTTACCAGTGAATTGGTGTGGATATTGCTCTCTCATAACATTTTCAGATTCCCACGTAGCCTCTTCAACCCCGTGTTTGTGCCATAATAGTTTCACTAAGGAAATTCTTTTGTTTCTCAACTCTTTAATCTCTCTTGCCAAGATTCAGATCAGTTCTTCACTATATGACAAGTCTGACTGAATTTCAACCTCAATAGGAGCAATCACATGAGACAGGTCTGATCTGTACCATCGAAACATTGACACATGAAACACGTTATGAATCTTTCCTAACTCAGAAGGAAATCTCAATCTATAAGCAACCGGCCCAACTCGTTCAATAATCTCGTACGGTCTGATGAACCTCGGACTCAGCTTGCTCTTTCGGCCAAATCGAAGTATTTTCTTCCACAGAGACACTTTCAAAAACACTTTATCACCAAATTCAAACTCAATATCTTTTCGTTTCAAATCTGCATAAGATTTCTGACTATCTGAGGCTGCTTTTATACTGTCACGAATTATCTTCACTTTCTGTTCGGTCTCTTTTATCAAATTAACCCCGTGAATCTTATTCTCACTCAGCTCAATCCAATACAATGGAGTTCGACATTTCTGACCGTAAAGAGCCTCATATGGTGCCATTTTAATACTAGACTGGAAACTAATGTTATAGGCAAACTCAATCAAGGATAAGTGCTTTTTCCGCATATTATCAAATTCAAGTATGCAACATCTCAGCATGTCTTCGAGAATCTGAATGATTCGCTCGATTGACCATCCATTTGCGGATGAAAAGCAGTACTGAAATGTAATTTCGTGCGTAAAGCATCTTACAATTTCTTCCAAAATCGCGACGTAAATCTCGGATCTCTATCAGACACTATAGACAACGGTACTCCGTGCAATCTCACAATTTCATCGATATACAATTCAGCTAATTTATCTAAAGAATAATCAGTTCTCACCGAAACGAAATGAGCTGATTTTGTCAATCTATCCACTATCACCCAGATTGCATCTTTCTTTCTCAGAGATAAGGGTAATCCTGACACAAAGTCCATCATGATTCTTTCCCATTTCCACTCAGGAATCATAATCGATTGTAATAAACCAGATGGAACCTGATGTTTGGCTTTGACTTGCTGACAAACTAAGCATTTCGACACAAAATCAGAACTATCTCTTTTCATGCCATGCCACCAATAGAACTGTTTCAGATCATTATACATCTTTGTACTCCCCAGATGTACAGTCAAATGACTATTGTGAGCTTCAGTCAAAATCTTCAAAATCAACCCTGAATTTCTCGGAACACAAATTCGATCTCTGAATCTCAAACAATCATCACTATCAACTTGAAATTCCGATACAATATCTGATTCATACTGAATTCTTTTTGCTAACAACTTATTATCACTCTTCTAAGCCTCACAAATCTGTTGTAAGAACAAGGGTTTTACTTTCAATTCAGCTACCATCGCATTATCATCGCACAGATCTATCTGATTACTCAAAGCTTGCAAAGCATATAACAATTTTCGGCTCAAGGCATCAGCTACAACATTAGCTTTACCTGGGTGGTAATCTATCACAAGTTCATAATCTTTCAACAACTCTAACCATCTTCTCTGTCGTAAATTCAAATCTTTCTAAGTCATCAAATACTTTAAACTCTTATGGTCAGTATAAATGTGACATTTTTCCCCAAACAGATAGTGACGCCAAATCTTCAATGCGAAAACAATCGTAGCCAATTCAAGATCATGCGTTGGGTAGTTCTTTTCGTGCGGCTTTAACTGTCTCGAAGCATAAGCAATGATTTTCCCTTCTTGCATTAGCACACAGCCCAAACCATTCAACGATGCATCTCTGTAAACTATGAACTCTTTGCCTGACTCAGGTTGAATCAACACTGGTGCTTCTGTTAACAACACTTTCAATTGCTCAAAACTCTGCTGGCACTTTTCTGACCACTAAAATCTAACATCTTTCTGTAACAACTTTGTCAACAGAGTCGCAATCATCGAAAAACCTTTCACAAATATTCTATAATATCCTGCTAGTCCCAGAAAACTACGGACTTCAGACACACTTTTCAGAGGTTTCTATTCCAAAATTGCAGAGATTTTACCCGGATCAACTCGTATCCCGGCAACTGATATAACATGTCCCAGAAAACCAACCTCACGCAACCAAAATTCACATTTGCTAAACTTTGCATACAATTGTTTCTCACGTAGAGTTTGTAGCACAATTCCCAAATGTTCGGCATGTTGTGTCTCATCACATGAATAAAGCAAAATATCATCAATGAACACCACCACAAAGCGATCCAAATACGGTTTGAATATCTGATTCATCAAATCCATAAACACTGCAGGAGCATTTGTTAATCTGAAAGGCATCACTATGAATTCATAATGTCTATATCTCGTTCTAAAAGCAGTTTTCGGCACATCAGATTCTTTAACTCTTAAATCTATCTTTTAAAAAACTGATCAAACAAATCATTGATACGAGGCAACGGATATTTGTTCTTTATCGTCACTTTGTTCAATTGTCGATAATCAATACACATTCTCATAGTTCCGTCTTTCTTTTTCACAAATAACATAGGAGCTCCCCAGGGTAAGAAACTCAGTCGTGCAAATCCTCTATCAGTCAACTCTTGCAACTGCAACTTTAGCTCTTTCAATTCTATTGGTGCCATTCTATACAGAGCTATGGAAATAGGAGTAGTCCCCTGCACTAATTCAATAGCAAATTCAACTTCTCGAATCGGAGGTAATCCCGGCAGCTCTTCAGGAAACACATCTAAAAACTCACATACCACAGGCACAGATTCCACTTTCTTTTCTGACACTTTTGTATCTATCACATATGTTAAATAAGCTTCACAACCCTTTTTCACATAGTTCATGGCTTTCATCGCAGATATAGTAGCTGGTAATCCTTTCATATCACTGGATTCAATTCTAACTAGCTCACTGTTCTGGCTCTTCAATTCAATACTCTTTCTTTTACAATTCACGATGCATTATGCAGAGTAAGCCAATCCATACCCAGAATTATGTCAAATTCATCAAACGGAAGTAACATCAAATTAACCGGAAAACATGTATCATTACATATCAATGGGAAAGTTTTGCACACCTTATCTACCAAGACACATTTGCCTAAAGGGTTCGATACTCTAATCACGAATTCAGCAGACTCAACAGGTAGAGTCTTATTCAATACTAAATTCATACACACATAGGAATGAGTTGACTCCAAATCTATCAATGCAATAACATCAATATCGAATAAAGTGAAAGTACCGGTGATAACGTCTGGAGATGATGCTTCCTTTCGTGCACGTATAGCATAGGCTCGAGCAGATGCTCTCGCTTCTGATCTCATAGCTGTATCATTTGTCCCCCTCTGACTTTCTCTAACATTTTTGATGTTTCTGGGTGGTCTACCCCTAGCTGTCACGTTACTCGGTCTTTCATTCTAAACATTTTCTTCTTCAACCATCATCGGACAATCTCGAATGAAATGATCTCGAGATCCACACTTATAACAAACTCTATTGTTGTACTTGCCCCAACACTCTCCCACATATCGTCTTCCACACTGACTGCACTCAGGTTTGTTACTCTTAACACTGCCAACACTTGGTTCATTCGGAGCTTGAATTCGTAAACTAGCACTTTGTCTCGAACAATCTTTACTTGGATGTCCAAATGAAGCATTTGAACGGTTACTTGCATCTCTATATCTCTTAGTAGAAGGTTGAGAAAATTTATTCATTGATCTCTTTCTCTCATCACGAGCTTCTGAATCAGCTTTCTTCTTTTCCTTACTGAGCTCTTCAGCTTTGCATACTCTTTCTACTAACACAACAAATTCATTTATATCGAGTATTCCAACCAATAACTTGATGTCTTAATTCAATCCCTCTATGAAATGTTTACATATAGTAGCTTCGGTAGAGACACATTCTCTCGCATATTGACTCAATCTTATGAATTCTCGCTCGTACTCAGTAACAGACAACTGGCCCTGTTTCAATTCAAGAAACTCTTTACGTTTCTGATCAATGAAGCGTTGACGGATATACTTCTTTCTGAACTCAGCTTGAAAGAAATCTCAAGTGATTCTCTCTCTCGGAACCATAGATATCAATGTTTTCCACCAGTTATAAGCTGTGTCTCTCAACAAGGAAACTGCACACTTAATGCACTCATCAGGGTTCAACGACATCTCATCAAATACTCTGATTGTATTCTCAAGCCAAAACTCGGCTCATTCAGCATCGTCATTTGATGTGGCCCTAAACTCTTCGGCCCCATACTTGCAATCTTATCCACATGAGGTTTATTCAATCTATTCGGATCTACAACTCGAGTCACAACAGGTACTTGCGAGGGTGGAGGTTGTGGGGAGGCCGAATTCATTCGAACGAACTCCGTAAACCACTCGCTCATCATTCGAAAGAAGGCTTGCTTAGCCTCTCCTTCCTCACCACTATCATTCGGCCATGAAGTGGCCGGCGCTGTCCCTTAAGCGGGAGTAGGCGCATTACTTTCTACATCGTCAGCAACTGCTCGATCAGGATCCATTACTATATGTAAACACATTTTCAAATGTCAGATTTAGTCACACTATCGTAATTTCAAATATGGCATGCATAGCTAGACTCACACTCACTATGTTAGTCCAAGAATCGACTAAACCGTAGCTCTGATACCAATAAAATGTAACACCCCTAACCCGAGACCGTCCTCAGAATAGGGTTAAGAGGCATTAGCAATCGAACGGAACCTTTAACATCCAAAAATTTCAACACAGACTATATCACATATCATTCACATAGAAAATATCATTAAAATATTCTTTTACGACCTCAGATTTGTGGACTCGAACCACTGTTCTGACTAGGGTCTAAACTGGGATGTTACAGAGTAAGCACATGAATGAATTATGCTTGTGTTGATATGAGTTTTAGTCTTTGA
This sequence comes from Gossypium bickii, assembly GCA_025503065.1. Taxonomy (NCBI): domain Eukaryota; kingdom Viridiplantae; phylum Streptophyta; class Magnoliopsida; order Malvales; family Malvaceae; genus Gossypium; species Gossypium bickii. Next base: position 92,728,343 of record CP106711.1, read on the forward strand.
AATGGTCATGGTTGGAATTGGTATTGAATACATGGTTGGAATGATTATTTTGGTATGTTTTGTTAGTTATATGTGCATGAGATATCTTATTAATTATGGCTTGTAGGTTTGACCCTTATGGGTGGCATTTTGGCCTTGTAAATGGCCTATAATGTCACACGGTTGTAGCACACGGGTGTGCCTAATGACCATGGGTGAATTGTAGGATGCAGTTTAATATCACACGACCTCGACACGGGCGTGTCATCTGGCCGTGGTGTACAAGTCAGTAGCTAGCTAAGAGCACACGGCCATGGTACACGGGCGTGCTTGGTGGCCGTGGTGGGGAAGTCAGTATAGGACCACGATCAGGATACACGGGCGTGTCTGGTGGCCGTGGGGATCAAGTCAGTATATAGACACGGATGGACACACGGGGGTGTCTAGAAGCCGTGGAGGGTACAGGGTCCTCTCCCACGAGCGTGTCTCCCCTGTATTTTAGAAAAGTTATAAATTTTCGAGACATTCTATATGTGTTTCAATTTAGTCCCGACTCGGTTTATAAGCATGCTTAAGGTCTTGATGACTCATTTTAGGGACACTATATTGTTAATGATGAATGTAATGTATGAAATGCTATGTAAGTTTTCGATCTGTCCGGTAATGCTCCTAACCCCAGTCTGACATCGATTACGGGTTAGGGGTGTTACGGTTACAAGGGAGCCTGAGTTTGAATCCCATCGCAAGTAAAAAAGGATATTTATTTTGCTACGTTGGGACGGCCAGAGTTTGTGTTGGAATTAAACTCTACTGAAGGAGAGATCCTACATCGGGAATCTAGCAAGAGGGAAGGTGAGAAGCTGGCTTTAACTAGAGCAATCTATAAGGAGAGTAAGCATACCTGGGTTGGCGTTTGTGCATAGAAGTGTTCGGAGTGTGGATCAAATCCAGATTCCTATCAGGTGTGTATTTCACTCTACTCTAGTTGTAAAACGGCAAATGCCGAAATGCCGGTCACACGGTGATGGTAGCCACACGAGCGTGTGAGCGCACGTGTGGGAGCTTCGACGCGATAGTTGAGGCCCTCATGAGTGTTCTCATGAGTCTAGGCTACCTTTGGCCAATTGGGCCCATATGAATAAATTGTATGATTGTGTAGTAGATAGTGAACTGGTCTATGTGAATCTCATATCTGTGGCTAGATTTGGGCTAAATGGGCCACATGAGCATGTGGGCCTATTTGGCCCGATAATGGGCCATAAGCCCATCTGCATCGTTATATCTGCTTAGAATACCTCGATTTACAAAATTACTAGAATACCATTGGTTTACAAAATTACCAAAAAAAACCTCAGTTTGTGAAATTACCGAAGTACCTCTTTTTTGTAAAATTACCGACATACCCTTGATTTGCGAAATTATCGAAATACCCTAATTTATGAAGTTATTGAAATACACCGATTTGCAAAATTACCGAAATACCCTTGCTTTGATAAATTACTGAAATACCCTTGGTTTAAGAAATTACCAAAATACCCCTAGTTTGTAAAATTACCGAAATACCCCTGGAGGGTAAATTACCGAAATACGCCTAGAGGGTAAATTATCGTTGTACCTTTATATAAGGAAATGACCGTTATACCCCCGATTATGGTTGAATATTGTGTACGTGATTTTGTTTATACTGTTTATACGTTTGATACATTGCATTTATATCATGTTGCATGGATTGGGTTTGATGTTTGGAGGAAGTGTAGCCCTGTGGCTCTGCCACATACTGTTTCAGTGGCTATGCCACATATTATATTGGTGGCTCTACCACATACTGTTTTAGTGGCTATGCCACATACTATATTGGTGGCTCAGCCACATATGCTATGATTAGCAGCTTGACTGCATTATTGGTGCGTTTGGCAGGGTAGGGTGACTTGATCCCCACAGGGTATGATTGGTTGGTACGGGGGTGTGATTGGTTGGATGGGTTGGGCTGCATCTTTGTGTTTGCATTACCTTGATTATAGGGCTTAGGCCCAGATTGATGCCGTAAGGGCTAAGGCCCAGATAGTGACCGTTTAGGGGATTACACACTGGGTTCTCGTAACTCACCCCCTTCCTCTTAACCTTGCAGGTAAAACCCAGTGTTAGAGGACTTGGAGTTGCAGAGGACTCAGTAGTGGCCATACATCGGAGTTACTTCTCACAAAACTTAGTAAATCCAGTTTTTATTTTATTTTATGTTAATTATTTTGGGAATAATATTTTGTAATAAGGCCATTGGATTTTATTTTCTTTTAAACTTTCATATCGGCTATTATTAAATTGTTAAATGATTAAACACTGGGTTTTCTTAAAACGTTAATAACCGTTTTTAAAATATCACGTTTCCACAATTTCCTAATCAAACTTCTACAACGAGCAAAGTTTTCGAAAATAACAACATCTTTTCAAGAATACTCTTAAGCAAATCTTGGTTTTTTTACAAACAACAAACTCAGAGTTTCAAAAATATAAACAAAGTTTTAACAAATGCTTAGTTTTTCAACTACCTATTTTTGTGACATGCTAGATCCGGCCTTAACGTCTAGGCCGGGTTTGGGGTGTTACAGAATGGGGTATGTGTGTATGTACAACAGTTTGAATGATGTATAATCAATATGTCCATATATTTGAATCTCATGTGGGATTGTTAAAGTAGAGGATCCATAATGTTTTATTTTATGACCTTGTTGTGAAGTCACAAATATTATGATAATTTGGGAGTTAAACTGAGTAGTTAAATTAAGTAGAAGTAGGAGACGAGTATGGTCGTTCAAGGATAAATTAATGAATAAGACCATGGTTTGACCATGGCAGTACATGTGATCTCATATAAGACCATGTCTGGGACATGGCATTGGCAGCGATACATGATCCCGTGTAAGACCATATCTGGGATATGGCGTCGGCATCGAATAGCGATTCCGTGTGAGATCATGTCTAGGGCATGGCATCGACGTACGATCTCATACAAGACCTTATCTAGGATATGGCATCGGCATCGACAGGTGTTTCCATGCAAGACCGTATCTAGGATATGGCATTGGTATTGATATGAGATTTTGTGTAAGACCATAGCGAGGCTATGGCATTGTGACGACATGTAAAATTATAACTAGGCTATGATATTGTGATACGAGTAAGACCATAGTTGGGCTATGGCAATCAAGTAAATGACGTACTCAAAAGGTAGGATGTGAATTTGAATTGTTATGATTCCCAAAAGGGAGGATGTCGTTTGGATTGTAGTAAATTATTCAGTGAAGATCTGGATGACCATTTTAGTATGTGTGGAGTCCACATTTGATAGATTTCTAAGTATATGATATGTGCCCCAAAGAGAGAGAGTAATGTAGATTTTAAAGATGTGCTTTAGTATTGTGTATTAAATTTTAAAAAGTCATTAGAAAGAGATACAAGGATAAATAGATTTGTGATTCTGAAAATTTGGAGGAAACACTTCATGAATGTTGAAAGCAACTTCTCCTAGTAAGATTTTCGGAGATGAAAATCCCTAAGGGGTGAGAATTGTAATAGCCTGATTTAGGTGCTAGTCGGAACAGTGGTCTCGGGACCACTAATTCAGATTCGGAGAAAGTTATTTTAATTTTATTTTATGGGTTATAGCATGATTATAAGGGTGAATGAAAATCTTGGTTCTTTAATTTTAGTGATTTCATGCTTAATCGCGAAAAAGGACTAAATCGCATAAAGTGTGAAAGTTCTATTTTAATTGCTAGAGCTGCCAATTAGCTAAGGAATATATTAATTGGAGGTCCCTAATGTGCAATTAGGCCTTGTTTTAAGATGTGGCCGGCCATAGGGGGACAAAGAATTGACTTTGTCATGTTTTTAGGTGAAAATTGGTGATAGAAATTTATTTTTTATAATAAAATAAAGAAAAGAAAATATCACCTTTCTCTCCATCTTCTCTCCACTTAAAATGAGCAGCAAAAATGGGGGTTGAGAACTCAAAATTTCATCCAAGCTTTCTTCCTTACAAGTAAGTGATTTTGGGTGTTTTAGTTGATAATTTTTGTACTTTTGGAACCCCCAAAGCTTAAGCTAGCTAATAAGGGGACTAATTTGCAATATGGTTGAAAGTCTAGGGACTTCCCATGTGAGATTTTATGTTATTTTATGAGTCTTTATGGAAGAAAATGAATGTTAGGGAGATGAGAAACAACTTTTGTGAAAGGTGTTGCCATGAAAAACACTTAAATTGGACTAAGTTGTAAATGTTGTAGTTTGGTAATAATTGCATGAAATAGTTGGATTGGAATAAATGTTCAACTAGGCTAGTTTAATAAGAAAATGTGATGAAAAATTATTTACGAGCCTAGGGGTAAAATCGTAATTTTGCCAATGTTCAAGGGCAAAATGGTAATTTTGCCAAAGTAGAAATTTTAAAATGTATTGATTATTGTGGTGATTAATTGAGTAAATTTTATTGTTCTAGATCAAGAAAACGAGATTCGGACCTAGAACGGGAGAAAAGAGAAATATGGACAATTAGGTCCCTTTTAGCCTTTTTCGGTATTGAGGTAAGTTCGTGTGCAAATATTGGAATCTTACGCGAGGTATTTAATATTTTGATGTTGTATGAATTGTATATTTACTCTATGAATATATTAAATACGTTTTGACGAGATGTCAAGAATTGGAAGTCTTCAATTGAATCTAAGAATAGAGGGAATGCAAATGTCATGATACTATGATAATTAAGGTCTCGTGTAAGACCATATTTGGAATATGGCCTCGGTGTGAAATTTCATATAAGACCATGTCGAGGACATGGCATTGATATGATATTTCATGTAAGACCCTATCGGGGGTATGATGTTGATATGATACTATATATATATAAGACTCAAGAGTGTTCTTTAGCATTGTGAAGGAATCAACAGGTATGTTGAAAATGAGGAAGTATGTGGTTATACTACGAGTGGTACAGGTATGTGCCAAAACTCACTTGAGGTGAATTCGGTATATGAGCAAACCATGTTGAGATATGTGTAACGCCCCAAATTTGGGCCTAGTAGAATTGGGCTTATTGGGCTTTAGGTCTCATAAAATTTTTTAAGTGAGCAAGAAAATGACATGACGACTTTAAAGGTTTAATGAATTTTGAGTGTCTAGGTGTGTTGGAGAAGCTCTGGGTTTGAGTTTTGTGGTAGAGAATTCTTAACTTAATTAATTAAGGAATCAGGGTTGTGCGTAGGGGGGTTTTAAATAAAAATAAGTGAAAAATGGCACAAAGAAGCTTGTGGTGAAGTGGCTAAGTGACGCCACTAGGTTGTAGAGAGGTGGCGACATATGCATGTAGGGAGGTCTAAGGTTCAAATGCTAGCTTAGTTTTATTTTGGAGTTTAATTTTAGGCTTCTAGAAGGCTAGAAGTGGCGTGTAGAGGGACTCTAAGTAGAAGTGATCAGTAGAGAGAATTTAGGAGAAGGATAAGGGAGATATCATAGAGAAAAATTAGGAGATGAACAGTGGATGAAGTGGTGCCGAATTGGACTCTAGGGGTGGCTAACTTTTGGCTATAGGCTATATAAATGTGTGTGTGTTGAATCTGGGGTCCTAGGTAATGCCGAAATTTACATTCTTTTTCTTCTCTTTGCTGAAACCTTATTTTTCCACAACCAAAAATACCTTGCCTTGTTGCTGAAATCTCCTATAGTCGAATCCCTTTTTTGCCGAATTCTCTTGTAGCCAACTCTTTTATTGCCGAAGTATCATCATTTTCTCTTACCGAAATCCCGATTAGTGTCGAATCTTTGTTGTTTTCCTCCATCACAAATCGATTGTTATCTACAATCAGTCAAGGTTAAAAGCTGAATCTCGTTCAGTAGCTATCTAGGCTGCAGGATCAAAAGTGGATTCGGTATGTATTCAGTTAACCTCTTAGTGTGTTTTGTTAAAAGTCGAAGGGCTATCTAACTTCTCATTGTTGTTAATCTTGTATTAACAAGGGTAAGGTTCAGAGATCGCAAGCGTGGTAAGGATCGTTAGGAAAGTGTAAGTGTACTCAACTCAATTATGGTTTAAGTAAATGGCTGAATGTGAGTATGATCTATAGGGGTGACTTGTGTGGATTATGAGTCAGTCGAAGTTTGATGGTGTATGTGTGAGTTCAAATCTAGGGGCTACTCGTGATTAGTAGCTAAGGAAGGGCTATTAGAACCCGGCGGCACATGGTAAGGTTACGGTAAGGCTTTGGCTTTTGGTAAATATTTTGATTAAGTATGGGTGACTGATTGAAGATTGGTTGGTTGTAGGTTCAAGGCTAAGGATAGTATAGCAAGTCGTAGTAACCAGGTGTGTACAAACACTACACGCACATGATATTGGCAATGCCAGAAAGCCTAAAAGTCGAAAGTGGCTAAATGGGCCCAGTGGGCCCTGAGGCTAAGATTGATGAAATTGGTTAACTTGGTTGTATGAATTGAGTTAGTCATGCATGTTACATGATCTGGAATTGTTTTGGGCCTAATAAGCCATATGAATGAGATCTGGGCCTAATGGGCCATAAGGATGTGATTTGGGCATAATGGGCTATATGAACGTGAAATGGACTTGATGGGCTTTATGGGGACGTAGACAAGTATGCTAGGGTTTAATGGACTTTAGGCCTAGATCTGAACAACTCTTAAACCGCATATAACTAAACATGTCCGTGGACAAGTCGTTGGGTTAGAGTGTGGCAACGGACATATGCATGTCTAGGATTAGATCTAGGGAGGGCTTGGTACTTAAGTGGTCCTAGTGGCCAACCTCCTCTTCTCTGGAATCCTACCTAGTGCGTAGTGTCTGTTCACTTTAGCCGCAAGGACTTGTTAATGGGCCAAAGTTCATAATTAAAACCCAAGTGGGACCAAAACACCCCTCATTTGAAGAATTGCCAAATACCCTTAGTTTGAAAATTACCAAATACCCTTAGTTTGAAAATTACCAAATACCCTTAGTTTGAAAATTACCAAATATCTTTAGATTTACAAAATTACTAAAATAACCTCGAATTGTAAAATTACCAGAATACCCTTGATTTGCAGAATTACCAAAACATCCCTGATTTACAAAATTTCCAAAATACCCCTATTCTACAAAATTACCTAAATACCCCTATAGAGTAGATTTACAGAAATATCCTTGGGTAGTGAAATGACTAAAATACCCCTAAGTGCCGAATGTGTGAAAATGTGTATGTTGCATTCATGAAGTATATGTTGCACTTGGGTGGGTTTTGATGATACGGAGGAAAATTTGAGGATCGCATAGTCGCTTGACAACCGTGGATCCACCGGTGGCTTTAAGCCCATTATAGCGACTTTCTTTGCAACGTTTGAGAGTAGTGCATTCTTTGGTGCTACCTTTGGAGTGTAGGGATGGGTGGGTTGATATTTATATCCCCACATGAGTGTAGGGTTGGAAGGGAAATGGAGTGTAGGGTTGGATTTGGGATGGGTGCATTGCATTCATGTGATACTGATGTGATATGAGGTCATTGTGGGCTAAGGCCCAAGACCCCCGTTTTTGATAGGGCTTAGGCCCAATGTGATAATTGAATGTTGATTGGATTACCAAGGGACGTACACACTGAGTTTCAAAACTCACACACTTTTTATTAAATGTTTCAGGTGGTCCTTAGTAAACGGCTCGACGTGGGAGAGGACTCGAAGATGGCCACACTACAACATACTTAGAAGCTTTATTTAATTGTCTCAAAAGACATGATTGTAATTACTTATTTTCGTTGGATGTAATAAGGCCTTGTACTCCGATTCGACTTTGGATTTTGAGTTTTGTTGTTTCAACTGTTTACTTAATTATTAAACCTGAGTAAATTTCATATTTTTAAATATGGTTTTCAGAATACTTAAAATAATTAAATGGTCTTTTATCATTTGTTAACAAGACTCAAGGATTTTGGGCTTTTGGGCCTTAAATTTTAACTTAGCAAAATCATTTTGAATTATGCCTTTGATGTGACATTCCTAGATTCGGCCTTAACGTCTGGGCCGGGTCTGGGGGTATTACATTATGAGTAAAAGATGGGCCCTGATTGCATACGTTATAATTATTAATGCATTGCGTGAATGCGAATGATTATTATAGAAATCTAATTAAGAATGATAGTGTATGAGGATGTTCCCAGTTGAACATTTGGAATAGGGAAATGTATGTGGATAAATATCCGTGAATGTGAAATAATGGTGGGCTATGTACGATACCACCTTATTATCTGTTACCGATGGGCTGTGTGCGATACCATCGTGTTTAGCATTAAATAGTGGTTTATGTGTGATACCACCTTATTATTTGTTACCGATGGGCTATGTGCGATACCACTGTGTTTAGTATTAAATGGTGGGCTGTGTGCGGAACCACCGAGAGTTTGGTATGATTCTGAATGGATCATTGAGAAATGGTTTAAGTATATGTTTCACGGATTGTAGTAATGATAAATACAGGGATTGAATGCTGATAAATGAGAGTACTATAAATGTCACATGGTTAGCATGTGGTAAGAGACGGAATGAGTAAGCATTATGAATGATTGAATAGATAACCATGAGTTTAAGAGTAAATCTCACTATAATACCTTTGTGGTTGAGTATAATCAATGAATGTCGATAGTTGATTATTATTTGCATATGAACTTACTAAGCATTATTGCTTACTCCTCTTCCTTTCCTATCTCTTATAGGTTAACTTAACTGGCTCGGGTTGGAGACCGTCGAAGATGTTTTCACACTATCGAGCAGTCATTTGGGTATAGGATTCCAAGTTTTCTTGAGATATGACATGTATAGGGATCTTATTTTGCTTTAAATAAGTCATAGTTAAAGTAGCCAAATGTGTTGGCCTAAAAGAGTTATGGGTTGGTGGTGTATAGCCATGGATGATGGCTCATATCATTTGTAATGGTTCTAGTAATAGTTCTCCCTCATATATAGGGAAATAGTTTGATTTTCATGAACCAAATGTGATAATTCAATAGTTATAATTGATGATTTGAGAATGTTATGTGATATGTGAATGTGTGCAAGTAAGGGTGACTAATTGGCTTGGAAAATAGCCTTGAATTGGTCCACGCGGGTAGACACACGAGCGTGTGTTTAGGCCGTGTGTGACACATGGTCAATCCCATGGATGGGTGAGTAGGCCGTGTGTCCCCTGCATGTTAGTGTTGCAAGTCAATGTCGACCACGGGCTAGACACACGGGTGTGTGCATAGGTTGTGTGACCGTTATGAGGTTGCTGACGTTACAAACAGAATACCCAGGTTTTTACACACAAGTGAGGACACGAGCGTGTCTAGGCCGTGTGGAGCACATGGGCCAAGCACATGGGCGTGTGTTTGACCATGTGAAAACCCCTGTAGGTTCGAAAAGAAAATAATTCTACACGGGCATGGAACATGGGTGTGTGATATATCACACGGGCGTGTCCCACTCTTCACACGGGCGTGTGGCCCAGTTTTATGTCAAAATTTTCTATGTGTTTAAAAGTTTCAGTTTGGTCCCGAAGCATCCCAAGTGTATGTAATAGGTCGCGCAGACTCATGATAGGGACGTTACGATTATAAATGAAAAAGTTTTAAATTAGAATGAATTTTATAGCCCAAAGTTGAATGCTCAAGCAAGTCGAGTTCGGTAATGCCTCGTTTCCTGTCCCGGCGTCGGACACGGGTAAGGGGTGTTACACCCACCTATTCCTCAGTCAGTTCCTGTAGCACCTCAAGGTATGGACTTCATGAGATTTAATAGACCTCTAGTTGGCAAGATTCAAAAACAAGGAGCCGAAAAGTTCCGAGCTGGTATAGAAGATGATCCCGAAAGGGCAGAATTCTGGCTTGAGAATACCATCAGCGTATTTGATGAGCTGTCATGCACACCGGATGAGTGTTTAAAATGTGCCATCTCACTTCTGAGAGACTCAGCTTATCAGTGGTGGAACAGTCTTGTGTCGGTTGTACCAAGAGAGAGAGTTAATTGAGAATTTTCCCAAGAAGAGTTCCATAAGAAGTACATTAGCTAGAGGTTCATCGATCAGAAACGAAAGGAATTTCTTGAGTTAAAATAGGGTCAAATGACGGTGACGAATTATGAGCATGAGTTTGTGAGGCTTAGCAAATATGCTTGGGAGTGTGTATCAACTGAATCCATCATGTGTAAGAGATTTGAAGACGGACTGCATGAAGACATTAGGTTGTTAGTTGGCATTCTAGAATTAAAATAATTTTTTGTATTTCTTCAGAGATCTTGCAAGGCTAAGGAATTGGCTAAAGAGAAAAGAAAAGCTAAAATTGAGTCTCGTGACTCGAGGAAAAGACAGATGGGCAAGTCATTCTAGTCCTCATCTAAGAAATCGAGAGAGTCTAATACTCGATCGAGTGCTTCAATTGGGTTTTCAAACAGAAACAATAAGAAACGGTATTTGGGTTATAAGGCTCAGACTATTTCGATAACGAGTGTGAGTAATGCTCAACCTAATAAACCTGAATGCCGGCATTGGGGTTGACGTCACCCGGGTGAGTGTCAGGTGAACAATCGAACTTGTTTCAAGTGTGGTTCCCAAGATCATCTCATAAGAGATTGCCCTGAAATGGTTGAAAAAGAGAAATTTTAGAGTGCGAGATCTGGTAATGTTGCTCCTAGAGGAAGGCCACAAAGAAATCCGAGAAATGTGGTAAATAGTAAAAGTGCACCAAGAGATTCGGCTGTGACATCCGAGAGTAGAACACCTGCGAGGACTTATACCATTCGCACTCGTGAAGAACCTTCATCTTCTAATGTGATTACAGGTATTTGTTTCCCTCTATGATACTCTAGTTGTTGCATTGATCCAGGATCAACCCATTCTTATGTTTGCTAAAATTGGTGTCTAGTATGAATATGTCTGTTGAGTCTACAGAATTTGTGATAAAAGTGTCAAACCCCTTAGGCAAGTATGTGCTAGTTGACAAGGTTTGTAAGTATTGTCCTTTGATGATTAGAGGTCACTGTTTTCCGGCTAATCTTATGCTTTTTCCATTTGATGAATTTGACGTAATTCTTGGTATGGATTGGTTGACCATTCATGATGTGGTAGTAAATTGTGGAAGAAAAATAATTGAGTTAAAATGTGAAAGTGGTGGTATTCTTATGGTTGAATCAAATGAACCGGATAGATTGCCAGTTGTGATCTCTTCTATGATAGCTCAGAGGTATATGAGAAAAGGGTACGAATCTTATCTTACCTTTGTGTTGAATACCAAAGTGTCTGAGTTAAACATTGAGTTAGTGCTGGTAGTATGTGAGTATTCGGATGTGTTTCCGGAGGAGTTGCTTGGTTTGCCTCTAGTTAGAAAAGTTAAATATGGTATTAAGATAGTCCCCGGTACTCCACCTATTTCAATTGCTCCGTATGAATGGCTCCGACCAAATTAAAGGACTTGAAAACTCAGTTGCAAGAATTGACGTATAAAGGTTTTGCGAGACCTAGTTTTTCTCTGTAGGGTGCACTGATATTATTTGTGAAAAAGAAAGATGGACCTATGAGGTTTTGCATTGACTACCGACAACTAAATAAGGTTACCATAAAGAATAAGTATCCTTTGCCGAGAATAGATGATTCACCAATTGAAGGGAGCCACAGTATTTTCCAAGATTGACTTGAGGTTCAGTTACTACAAGTTGAGAGTTAAAGATTCGGATGTGCCGAAAACTACTTTTCGGACGAGGTATGGTCACTATGAATTTTTAGTTATGCCTTTTAGTTTAACGAATGCTCCTACTGTATTTATGGATTTAAAGAACCGTATTTTTCGACTGTACTTGGATAAATTTGTTGTTGTTTTTATTGATAATATACTGATTTATTCTCGTTATGAGACCGAGCAAGCCGACCACTTGAGAACGGTTTTACAAACTTTGAGAGATAAACAGTTGTATGCTAAGTTTAGTAAAAGTGAGTTTTGGCTTTGAGATGTCGAATTTTTGGGGCACATTGTTTCGGGTGATGGTCGAGTTGACCCGAGTAAGATTTCGAGTATTGTTAAATGGAAACCTTTAAGGAATGTGTCAAACATTAGAAGCTTTCTAGGCTTAGCTAATTATTACAGACGGCTTGTTAAGGGATTTTCCACGATTGCTACTCCGATGACAAGGTTGTTACAGAAAGATGTCAAGTTCGAATAGATAGAAAAGTCCCAACAGAGTTTTGAGAAACTAAAGGCATTGTTGATAGAGGCTCTAGTTTTAGTACAACCTAAACAGGGAAAAGAATTTGTAGTTTATAGTGATGCATCCTTGAATGGATTGGGTTGTGTACTTATGCAAGAAGGCAAGATACTAGCTTATGCCTCAAGACAGCTAAAACCACATGAGAAAAACTATCCTAAGGCAACGGAGATGGCTAGAGTTGATAAAAGATTATGAGCTAGTGGTTGACAATCACTCGGGAAAGGCGAACGTGGTCGCCTATGCCTTGAGTAGGAAATCCTTGTTTGCATTTAGGGCTATGAATACACGGTTGGCTTTATCAGATGATGGTTCTATTCTAGCTTAATTGAGAGCTAGATCGATATTTCTCCAAGAGATTTTTAAAGCTCAGAAAGGCGACAATGATTTGCAAGCTAAAAGAGTTCAATGTGAATCGGGTATGGAGTCAGACATTCGAATTAGTTCTGACAGATGTTTGCTATTTTGAGATAGGGTCTGTGTACCGAGAGATGATGAGCTTACTCGAAAAATTTTGCATGAGGCATATAGTGGATGTTTATCTATTCATCCGAGCAGTACAAAGATGTATAATGACTTGAAGAAAAGGTATTGGTGGTCGGGAATGAAAAGAGACATTTTAGAGTTTGTGTCGAGATGCTTGGTTTTTCAACAAGTAAAGGCTGAACACCAAGTACCTTCGGGTTTACTTTAGCCTGTTATGGTTCCCGAGTGGAAATGGGGTAGAATTACTATGGATTTTGTGACGGGTTTGCCTTTGACACCAAGAAAGAAAGATGTCGTATGGGTTGTTGTAGATCGATTGATAAATTCGACTCATTTTATACCGCTACGCACCGACTACTCACTTGATAAGCTAGTCGAATTGTATATTTCTGAAATTGTGAGATTGTACGGAGTGCCTTTGTAGATTATATCGGATAGAGATTCAAGGTTCACTTGGCGATTTTGGAAAAAGTTACAAGAAGCTTTAGGTACAAAATTGAATTTTAGTACCGCTTTCCATCTGCAAACTGACGGTCAGTCAAACGAGTAATTCAAATTCTTGAAGATATACTGCGGTGTTGTATTCTTGAGTTCCAAGGTAGTTGGGAAAAGTATTTACCGTTGGTAGAAATTGCCTACAACAATAGTTTTCAGTCGAGTTTGAAAATGGCGCCTTATGAGGCATTGTATGGGCGTAAGTGCCGAACACCCTTGTATTGGACCGAACTCAGAGAAAATCAAATTCACGGAGATGATTTAGTCAGAGCAACTGAAGAAATGGTAAAGATAATACGTGATTGTTTGAAATCCGGTTCGGATAGACAGAAATCCTATGCAAATTTGAAACGGAAAGAGATCGAGTTTCGGTTCGGTGATCAGGTATTCTTAAAGTATCTCCGTGGAAGAAAGTTTTGAGGTTTAGCCAGAAAGGCAAACTAAGTCCACGCTTTATTGGACCGTATGAGATTACTGAAAGGATAGGGCCGGTAGCATATCGGTTGCCTTTGCCATCTAAGTTGGAAAAGATCCATGAAGTGTTTCATGGGTCTATGTTGCGTCGCTACTGATCAGACCGTTCGCATGTGATTTCACTGACAGAGGTTGAGATTCGGCCAAATATGACTTATGGCGAAAAGTCGGTTATGTTTTTGGCCCGAAAAGTCAAACAGATGAGGAAAAAAAATTACAGCCCTTGTGAAAGTATTATGGCAAATACATGGGGTTGAAGAGGCTACATAGGAACCCGAGGAAGCCATGAGAAAACAGTACCCAAACCTTTTCACTGGTAAGATTTTCGAGGACGAAAATCCCTAAGAGGGGAGAGTTGTAACATCCCGATTTTGGTCCTAGTTAGAATAATGGTTTCGAGACCACAAATTTGAAGTAGAAATAATTATTTTAAGAGTATTTTGAGGTCTATTGCATGATTACATGATTGTGTGAAAATTTCATGAAGAAATTTTATGCATAAAGTGTCGAATTTGATTTTTAGGATTAAATTGCAAAAGTTACAAAATATGCGATTCTAGAAGCATTAAGTATGAAATAGCTTTGGATTATTAATTAGAGGTCCTTAAATAGCAACTTTCCCAATTTCTATTTTTATGGACAAAAATGAACATGTTTAGGAAAAATTTCAAAGGAAGGTTTTAGGGGCATTTTGGTCATTTGGTTAATAAAAGAAGAAAAGGAGAAAATCAAGTCAAAATTAGTGTCCATCTTCTTCACCATAGCTAAAATTCTCAAGATCTCCATAGCTAGGGTTTCTTCAATTTTCAAGCATGATAATAAGTGCATCCTAGCTCCATTTTTAATGTTCTTTATGTTTTTGAAGTTGTTATCAATCGGTCTAGCTATTTCTACCATCTATTTGAGCTAAGGTTGATGTCTAGGGTTTGACCCATGTGTGACATGCATGTATTTTGATGTTTCATGTTAGATTATGAAAGTTTGATGTGTGATGAACATCTTTTACTAAGTGATTTTTTATGAAAGCACCAAAAAAGGGGCTTAATTGCAAAAGTTGTAAAGATGGGTAGTAGAAATGTGATTTGATGAAAAATGTGGGTTATAAGGCTCAGACTACTTCGATAACGAGTGTGAGTAATGCTCAACCTAATAAACCTGAATGCCGGCATTGGGGTAGACATCACCCAGGTGAGTGTCGGGTGAATAATCGAATTGTTTCAAGTGTGGTTCCCAAGATCATTTCATTAGAGATTGCCTTGAAATGGTTGAAAAAGAGAAATTTCAGAGTGTGAGATCTGGTAATGTTGTTCCTAGAGGAAGGCCACAAAGAAATCCGAGAAATGTGGCAAATAGCAATAGTGCACCAAGAGATTCGGCCGTGACATCCGAGAGTAGAACACCTACGAGGACTTATGCCATTCGCACTCATGAAGAACCTTCATCTTCTAATGTTATTACAGGTATTTTTTTCTCTCTATGATACTCTAGTTGTTGCATTGATCCAGGATCAACCCATTCTTATGTTTGCTAAAATTGGTGTCTAGTATGAATATGTCTGTTGAGTCTACAGAATTTGTGATAAAAGTGTCAAACCCCTTAGGCAAGTATATGCTAGTTGACAAGGTTTGTAAGTATTGTCCTTTGATGATTAGAGGTCACTGTTTTCCGGCTAATCTTATGCTTTTTCCATTTCATGAATTTGACGTAATTCTTGGTATGGATTCTTTGACCATTCATGATGTGGTAGTAAATTGTGGAAGAAAAATTATTGAGTTAAAATGTGAAAGTGGTGATATTCTTATGGTTGAATCAGATGAACCGGATAGGTTGCCAGTTGTGATCTCTTCTATGACAGCTCAGAGGTATATGAGAAAAGGGTGCGAATCTTATCTTACCTTTGTGTTGAATACCAAAGTGTCTGAGTTAAACATTGACTTAGTGCTGGTAGTATGTGAGTGTTCAGATGTTTTTCCGGAGGAGTTGCTCGGTTTGCCTCTAGTTAGAAAAGTTGAATATGGTGTTGAGTTAGTTCCCGGTACTCCACCTATTTCAATTGCTCCGTATAGAATGGCTCCGACCGAATTAAAGGAGTTAAAAGCTCAGTTGCAAGAATTGACGTATAAAGGTTTTGCGACACCTAGTTTTTCTCCGTCGGGTGCACCGGTATTATTTGTGAAAAAGAAAGATGGATCTATGAGGTTTTGCATTGACTACCGACAACTAAATAAGGTTACCATAAAGAATAAATATCCTTTGCCGAGAATAGATGATTCACCAATTGAAGGGAGCCACAGTATTTTCCAAGATTGACTTGAGGCTCAGTTACTACAAGTTGAGAGTTAAAGATTCGGATGTGCCGAAAACTACTTTTCGGACGAGGTACGGTCACTATGAATTTTTAGTTATGCCTTTTAGTTTAATGAATGCTCCTACTGTGTTTATGGATTTGAAGAACCGTATTTTTCGACTGTACTTGGATAAATTTGTTGTTGTTTTTATTGATGATATATTGATTTATTCTCGTTATGAGATCGAGCAAGCCGACCACTTAAGAACGGTTTTACAAATTTTGAGAGATAAACAGTTGTATGCTAAGTTTAGTAAAAGTGAGTTTTGGCTTCGAGATGTCGAATTTTTGGGGCACATTGTTTCGAGTGATGGTCGAGTTGACCCGAGTAAGATTTCGAGTATTGTTAAATGGAAACCTTTAAGGAATGTGTCAAACATTAGAAGTTTTCTAGGCTTAGCTAATTATTACAGACGGCTGGTTAAGGGATTTTCCACGATTGCTACTCCGATGACAAGGTTGTTACAGAAAGATGTCAAGTTCGAATAGAGAGAAAAGTCCCAACAGAGTTTTGAGAAACTAAAGGCATTGTTGACAGAGGCTCTAGTTTTAGTACAACCTGAACAGGGAAAAGAATTTGTAGTTTATAGCGATGCAACCTTGAATGGATTGGGTTGTGTACTTATGCAGGAAGGCAAGGTACTAGCTTATGCCTCAAGACAGCTAAAACCACATGAGAAAAACTATCCTAAGGCAACGGAGATGGCTAGAGTTGATAAAAGATTATGAGCTAGTGGTTGACAATCACCCGGGAAAGGCGAACGTGGTCGCCTATGCCTTGAGTAGGAAATCCTTGTTTGCATTTAGGGCTATGAATACACTGTTGGCTTTATCAGATGATGGTTCTATTCTAGCTTAATTGAGAGCTAGATTGATGTTTCTCCAAGAGATTTTTAAAGCTCAGAAAGGCGACAGTGATTTGCAAGCTAAAAGAGTTCAATGTGAATCGGGTATGGAGTCAGACATTCGAATTAGTTCTGACAGATGTTTGCTATTTTGAGATAGGGTCTGTGTACCGAAAGATGATGAGCTTACTCGAAAAATTTTGCACGAGGCATATAGTGGATGTTTATCTGTTCATCCGGGCAGTACAAAGATGTATAATGACTTGAAGAAAATGTATTGGTGGTCGGGAATGAAAAGAGACATTTCAGAGTTTGTGTCGAGATGCTTGGTTTTTCAACAAGTAAAGGCCGAACACCAAGTACCTTCGGGTTTACTTTAGCCTGATATGGTTCCCGAGTGGAAATGGGGTAGAATTACTATGGATTTTGTGACGGGTTTGCCTTTGACACCAAGAAAGAAAGATGTCGTATGGGTTGTTGTAGATCGATTGACAAATTCGACTCATTTTATACCGCTACGCACCGACTACTCACTTGATAAGCTAGTCGAATTGTATATTTCTAAAATTGTGAGATTGTACGGAGTGCCTTTGTAGATTATATCGGATATAGATTCAAGGTTCACTTGGCGATTTTGGAAAAAGTTACAAGAAGCTTTAGGTACAAAATTGAATTTTAGTACCCCTTTCCATCTGCAAACTGACGGTCAGTCAGAACGAGTAATTCAAATTCTTGAAGATATACTGCGGTGTTGTATTCTTGAGTTCTAAGGTCGTTGGGAAAAGTATTTACTGTTGGCGGAAATTGCCTACAACAATAGTTTTCAGTCGAGTTTGAAAATGGCGCCTTATGAGGCATTGTATGGGCGTAAATGCCGAACACCCTTGTATTGGACCGAACTCAGAGAAAATCAAATTCACGGAGATGATTTAGTCAGAGCAACTGAAGAAATGGTAAAGATAATACATGATTGTTTAAAATCTGGTTCGGATAGACAGAAATCCTATGCAAATTTGAAACGGAAAGAGATCGAGTTTCGGTTCGGTGATCAGGTATTCTTAAAGTATCTCCGTGGAAGAAAGTTTTGAGGTTTAGCCAGAAAGGCAAACTAAGTCCACGCTTTATTGGACCGTATGAGATTACTGAAAGGATAGGGCCGGTAGCATATCGGTTGCCTTTGCCATCTAAGTTGGAAAAGATCCATGAAGTGTTTAATAGGTCTATGTTGCGTCGCTACTGATCAGACCGTTCGCATGTGATTTCACTGACAGAGGTTGAGATTCGGCCAAATATGACTTATGGCGAAAAGTCGCTTATGTTTTTGGCCCGAGAAGTCAAACAGATGAGGAAAAAATTACAGCCCTTGTGAAAGTATTATGGCAAATACATGGGGTTGAAGAGGCTACATAGGAACCCGAGGAAGCCATGAGAAAACGAAGACCCAAACCTTTTCCTTTGGTAAGATTTTCGAGGACGAAAATCCCTAAGAGGGGAGAGTTGTAACATCCCGATTTTGGTCCTAGTTAGAATAATGGTTTCGAGACCATAAATTTGAAGTAGAAATAATTATTTTAAGAGTATTTTTAGGTCTATGGCATGATTGCATGATTGTGTGAAAACTTCATGAAGAAATTTTATGCATAAAGTGTCGAATTTGATTTTTAGGACTAAATTGCAAAAGTTGCAAAATATGCGATTCTAGAAGCTTTAAGTATGAAGTAGCTTTGGATTATTAATTAGAGGTCCTTAAATAGCAATTTTCCCAATTTTTATTTTTATGGACAAAAATGAACATGTTTAGGAAAAACTTCAAAGGAAGGTTTTAGGGGCATTTTGGTTATTTGGTTAATAAAAGAATAAAAGGGGAAAATCAAGTCAAAATTGGTGTCCATCTTCTTCACCATAGCTGAAATTCTCAAGATCTCCATAGCTAGGGTTTCTTCAACTTTCAAGCGTGATAATAAGTGCATCCTAGCTCCATTTTTAATGTTCTTTATGTTTTTGAAGTTGTTATCAATCAGTCTAGCTATTTCTACCATCTATTTGAGCTAAGGTTGATGTCTAGGGTTTGACCCATGTGTGACATGCATGTATTTTCATGTTTCATGTTAGATTATGAAAGTTTGATGTGTGATGAACATCTTTTACTAAGTGAATTTTTATGAAAGCACCAAAAAAGGGGCTTAATTGCAAAAGTTGTAAAGATGGGTAGTAGAAATGTGATTTGATGAAAAATTTGGGTTATAAGGCTCAGACTACTTCGATAACGAGTGTGAGTAATGCTCAACCTAATAAACCTGAATGCCGGCATTGGGGTAGACATCACCCAGGTGAGTGTCGGGTGAATAATCGAACTTGTTTCAAGTGTGGTTCCCAAGATCATTTCATTAGAGATTGCCTTGAAATGGTTGAAAAAGAGAAATTTCAGAGTGTGAGATCTGGTAATGTTGCTCCTAGAGGAAGGCCACAAAGAAATCCGAGAAATGTGGCAAATAGCAAGAGTGCACCAAGAGATTCGACTGTGACATCCGAGAGTAGAACACCTGCGAGGACTTATGCCATTCGCACTCGTGAAGAACCTTCATCTTCTAATGTGATTACAGGTATTTTTTTTCTCTCTATGATACTCTAGTTGTTGCATTGATCCAGGATCAACCCATTCTTATGTTTGCTAAAATTGGTGTCTAGTATGAATATGTCTCATTGAGTCTCTGCTGAATTTGTGATAAAAGTGTCAAACCCCTTAGGCAAGTATGTGCTAGTTGACAAGGTTTGTAAGTATTGTCCTTTGATGATTAGAGGTCACTGTTTTCCGGCTAATCTTATGCTTTTTCCATTTGATGAATTTGACGTAATTCTTGGTACGGATTGGTTGACCATTCATGATGTGGTAGTAAATTGTGGAAGAAAAATTATTGAGTTAAAATGTGAAAGTAGTGATATTCTTATGGTTGAATCAGATGAACCGGATAGATTGCCAGTTGTGATCTCTTCTATGATAGCTCAGAGGTATATGAGAAAAGGGTGCGAATCTTATCTTACCTTTGTATTGAATACCAAAGTGTCTGAGTTAAACATTGAGTTAGTGCTGGTAGTATGTGAGTATTCGGATGTGTTTCCGGAGGAGTTGCTCGGTTTGCCTCTAATTAGAAAAGTTGAATATGGTATTGAGTTAGTCCCCGGTACTCCACCTATTTCAATTGCTCCGTATAGAATGGCTCCGACCGAATTAAAGGAGTTGAAAGCTCAGTTGCAAGAATTGACGTATAAAGGTTTTGCGAGACCTAGTTTTTCTCCGTAGGGTGCACCGGTATTATTTGTGAAAAAGAAAGATGGATCTATGAGGTTTTGCAATGACTACCGACAACTAAATAAGGTTACCATAAACAATAAGTATCCTTTGCCAAGAACAGATAATTCACCAATTGAAGGGAGCCACAGTATTTTCCAAGATTGACTTGAGGTTCAGTTACTACAAGTTGGGAGTTAAAGATTCGGATGTGCCGAAAACTACTTTTCGGACGAGGTATGGTCACTATGAATTTTTAGTTATGCCTTTTAGTTTAACGAATGCTCCTACTGTGTTTATGGATTTGAAGAACCGTATTTTTCGACTGTACTTGGATAAATTTGTTGTTGTTTTTATTGATGATATACTGATTTATTCTCGTTATGAGACCGAGCAATCTGACCACTTGAGAACGGTTTTACAAACTTAGAGAGATAAACAGTTGTATGCTAAGTTTAGTAAAAGTGAGTTTTGGCTTCTAGATGTCGAATTTTTGGGGCACATTGTTTCGGGTGATGGCCGAGTTGACCCGAGTAAGATTTCGACTATTGTTAAATGGAAACCTTTAAGGAATGTGTCAAACATTAGAAGTTTTCTAGGCTTAGCTAATTATTACAGACGGCTTGTTAAGGTCTTTTCCACGATTGCTACTCCGATGACAAGGTTGTTACAGAAAGATGTCAAGTTCGAATGGATAGAAAAGTCCCAACTGAGTTTTAAAAAACTAAAGGCATTGTTGACAGAGGCTCTAGTTTTAGTACAACCTGAACAGGGAAAAGAATTTGTAGTTTATAGTGATGCATCCTTGAATGGATTGGGTTGTGTACTTATGCAAGAAGGCAAGGTACTAGCTTATGCCTAAAGACAGCTAAAACCACATGAGAAAAACTATCCGACACATGATTTAAAGCTAGCCGCCATTGTGTTTGCATTTAAGATCTGGAGACACCATTTGTATGGCGAGAAATGTCGGGTATTCACTGATCATAAAGGTCTAAAGTACTTAATGACTCAAAAAGATTTGAACCTAAGGCAACGGAGATGGCTAGAGTTGATAAAAGATTTTGAGCTAGTGGTTGACAATCACTCGGGAAAGGCGAACGTGGTCGCCTATGCCTTGAGTAGGAAATCCTTGTTTGCATTTAGGGCTATGAATACACGGTTGGCTTTATCAGATGATGGTTCTATTCTAGCTTAATTGAGAGCTAGATCGATGTTTCTCCAAGAGATTTTTACAGCTCAGAAAGGCGACAGTGATTTGCAAGCTAAAAGAGTTCAATGTGAATCGGGTATGGAGTCAGACTTTCGGATTAGTTCTGACAAATGTTTGCTGTTTTGAGATAGGGTTTGTGTACCGAGAGATGATGAGCTTATTCGAAAAATTTTGCACGAGGCATATAGTGGATGTTTATCTGTTCATCCGGGCAGTACAAAGATGTATAATGACTTGAAGAAAATGTATTGGTGGTCGGGAATGAAAAGAGACATTTCAGAGTTTGTGTCGAGATGCTTGGTTTTTCAACAAGTAAAGGCCGAACACCAAGTACCTTCGGGTTTACTTTAGCCTGTTATGGTTCCCGAGTGGAAATGGGGTAGAATTACTATGGATTTTGTGACGGGTTTGCCCTTGACACCAAGAAAGAAAGATGTCGTATGGGTTGTTGTAGATCGATTGACAAATTCGACTCATTTTATACCGCTACGCACCGACTACTCACTTGATAAGCTAGTCGAATTGTATATTTCTAAAATTGTGAGATTGCACGGAGTGCCTTTGTAGATTATATCGGATAGAGATTCAAGGTTCACTTGCCGATTTTGGAAAAAGTTACAAGAAGCTTTAGGTACAAAATTGAATTTTAGTACAGCTTTCCATCTGCAAACTGATGGTCTGTCAGAACGAGTAATTCAAATTCTTGAAGATATACTGCGGTGTTGTATTCTTGAGTTCCAAGGTAGTTGGGAAAAGTATTTACCGTTGGTGGAAATTGCCTACAACAATAGCTTTCAGTCGAGTTTGAAAATGGCGCCTTATGAGGCATTGTATGGGCGTAAGTGCCGAACACCCTTGTATTGGACCGAACTCAGAGAGAATCAAATTCACGGAGATGATTTAGTCAGAGAAACTGAATAAATGGTAAAGATAATACGTGATTGTTTGAAATCCGGTTCGGATAGACAGAAATCCTATGCAAATTTGAAACGGAAAGAGATCGAGTTTCGGTTCGGTGATCAGGTATTCTTAAAGTGTCTCCGTGGAAGAAAGTTTTGTGGTTTAACCAGAAAGGCAAACTAAGTCCACGCTTTATTGGACCGTATGAGATTACTGAAAGGATAGGGCCGGTAGCATATCGGTTGCCTTTGCCATCTAAGTTGGAAAAGATCCATGAAGTGTTTCATGGGTCTATGTTGCATCGCTACTGATCAGACTGTTAGCATGTGATTTCACTGACAGAGGTTGAGATTCGGCCAGATATGACTTATGGCGAAAAGTCGGTTATGTTTTTGGCCCGAAAAGTCAAACAGATGAGGAAAACAAAGTATAGCCCTTGTGAAAGTATTATGGAAAATACATGGGGTTGAAGAGGCTACATAGGAACCCGAGGAAGCCATGAGAAAACAGTACCCAAACCTTTTCACTGGTAAGATTTTCGAGGACGAAAATCCCTAAGAGGGGAAAGTTGTAACATCCCGATTTTGGTCCTAGTTAGAATAATGGTTTTGAGACCACAAATTTGAAGTAAAAATAATTATTTTAAGAGTATTTTGAGGTCTATGGCATGATTGCATGATTGTGTGAAAATTTCATGAAGAAATTTTATGCATAAAGTGTCGAATTTGATTCTTAGGACTAAATTGCAAAATATGCAATTCTAGAAGCTTTAAGTATGAAATAGCTTTGGATTATTAATTACAGGTCCTTAAATAGCAATTTCCCCAATTTCTATTTTTATGGACAAAAATGAACATGTTTAGGACAAGTTTCAAAGGACGGCTTTGGGGCATTTTGGTCATTTGGTTAATAAAAGAATAAAAGGGGAAAATCAAGTTAAAATTGGTGTCCATCTTCTTCACCATAGCTGAAATTCTCAAGATCTCCATAGCTAGGGTTTCTTCAACTTTCAAGCGTGATAATAAGTGCATCCTAGCCCCATTTTTAATGTTCTTTACGTTTTTGAAGTTGTTATCAATTGGTCTAGATATTTCTACCATCTATTTGAGCTAAGGTTGATGTTTCATGTTAGATTATGAAAGTTTGATGTGTGATGAACATCTTTTACTAAGTGATTTTTTATGAAAGCAGCAAAAAAGGGGCTTAATTGCAAAAGTTGTAAAGATGGGTAGTAGCAATGTGATTTGATGAAAAATGTGGGATGGTATAAGCATGATATAGGTTCAGCTAGGCTTGAGTAACAACGAAAATGAGTACATTTCATTTTACGAGCCTAGGGACTAATTTATAAATATGTGAAAGTTTGAAGGAAAAATTGTAATTTTGCCAAAGTATAGTTTTTGGACTGATTTGAACAATGTGATAATTAAATGAGCTAAATTTGTTATTATAGATCAAGAAAAATAGAGTCTGGACCTAGACCGGGGAAAGAACAAGGTTGTGGACTAAATCGAATAGTTAGCCATATTTTGGTACCGATGTAAGTTCGTGTGTAAATAATGTAACATTTAATTTTTAGGTATTTAATGCTTTAATATTGCATGAATTGTGAAATTATCTTTATGGATTTGATTAATGTTAACTCGACGAAGATTTGATACTTCGAAATCCCGGTTGAACCTTAAGAATAGTTAGGATACAAAAGTCATGACATTAGGGTTATGAGTTTACGTGTAAAACCATATCTGGGATATGGCATCATTATGAGATTTCGTGTAAGACCATGCCTGGGACATGGCATCGATATGAGAATCATGTAAGACCATAGCTAGGGTATAGGCATCGATATGTGATTCCATGTAAGACCATATCTGGGATATGACCTTGGCATGATTCTATGTGTATGTGATTCCCGAGTTTCCTTTAGTATTCCAAGTGGTTCAACGGGTAATCCAAAGATTATGTCTACTAAATGACAAGGTATGATCATGTTGAAAGGGTACAGGTATGTACACAATGCTCTTAAATATTGAGATTATAAATCGATGAGACTTTGGTAAGAAGTGAATGAATAAATCATGGTCACGAGTTTTATTGTACATTATGTAAATGACATGGTTTAAAATGTATCTATGATACTTGATGACATTGTGATAAATTATATTATGTTATGTGTACAATATGCATGGTTAATGTTGTTAATTCTTTACATGCAAGCTTACTAAGCTTTATCCTTACTCCCCTTTCTTTTTCATTTTCTTATAGTATCACCAAGCTAGCTCAGGGACTTGGTCTTTTTGTTATATGTCATATTGGTTTAGCCAAATGTGTTGGCATATGATGATATTCAATTCATTTTGTATAAGGCCATGGGATTTGGTTCATATTGATTATTGGGTTGTAAACCTATTCATATATGCATGCATGTGCCAATGTTATTATGATATGGCCGATGGTTATTGATGGTCTAATGATTATGTGTTGAATGAGATTTACTAAACTTGAGTTGGATGGAGGATGGTAGTTTTGTGCATGTATATGAGTTGGTAAAATTAGATTTTTCATAATATGGAGTCTTAACCAAGTATAAATTTATAAGAAGTTTCCATGTATGAGCCATGTTTATGAATGTTTAAGTGCTTATTTATGCAATGTTAGTTGTCATTCAGATGTGTAAGTGTGCATGCGTTATTGAGGGTGACAAATGGCTTGAAAAATACCCTCAAAGTTGTCCACATGGGTAGACACACGGGCATGTGTCTAGTTCGTGTGTGACACACGGCTTGCCCCAAGAGCGTGTGCTCTGGCTGTATGTCCCCTGCACCTTAGTTTTGGGAAACAGAATGTTTAGTAGTAAACACACGAGCACGAGACACGGCCGTGTGTCTCGGCAGTGTGAGAGACACGGCCATAGGACATGGGCATGTGCCCAGGCTGTGTGAAGTCTACACTAGATTTTCAAAATTTAATTCGCCACACGGCCTAAGGACACGGGCGTGTGCCTTGGCCGTGTAACCTTATTTGTTTGATGACATCATAAATAGAATGTCCCCTATTTTAGACACGGCCTGAAGCACGAGCGTGTGATATGTCACACGGGCATCTCATTTCACCCATACGGGCGTTTGGACCCTTTTCATGAAAAATTTTCTAAGTTTCCCTAAAGTTTTCAAAGTTCTTGGTTTAGTCCCGAACCACTCCTAATGTATATTTTGGGCCTCGTAGGCTCTTCTAAGGGACGACATGAATGTTTATGAAAATTTTTAAATTTGAGTAGAAATTCATGTCTCGGTCTTGAATGTTTGCTTGAATCTAAGTCCAGTAATGCCTCGTACCCTGTTCTGACATCGAATACGAGTAAGGGATGTTACAGAATCAGTGCCGGTAGTATCTGAATTTCAAATTTATTTCTAGAGGAATTGCCAGGGTTACCTCCGATTAGAGAAATTGAGTTTGGTATTCATTTAGTCCCTGGTACTTTACTGATATCAATTGCTCCGTATAGGATGGCCCCGACGAATTAGTGATAATCTCCTCAGTAATTACTTCACCATTAACAGTTTATCAAAATAACAACTTATATATTTAACCAAACATGTATCTTTATCAGCACTTTGTGTAACACCCCTTACCCGTATTCTATGCTAGAACCGAGTTCAAGGCGTTACCGTACTTGACTCGCATGATCATACCACTTTAGGTCATCAAAATCCATTCCAAATTAAACTTTCCCATTCTTATATCTAACCTTCTTATAATGGGCCTACGAGGCCCTAATCATACTTCCAGAAGGTTTCAGAAAAGAATCGAAACTTTTACACACTTAGAAAAATTTTGCCTAAACATGGACCACACGCCCATGTGAAATGGGACACGCCCGTGTGGGCAGGCCGTGTGGTCACACACGCCCATGTCCCTCACCCATGGTCGACACTACGTATTTCACACGGTCAAGCACACGCCCGTGTCTTTGGCCTGTGTCCCTCACACAGCCTCGACACGCCTGTGTTTTAGCCCGTGTGCCAAAACCTTAGCATTCTGTTTATGATGTCATCACCTCACTATGGTCACACGGCCAAGGCACACGCCCGTGCCCTTAGACTGTGTGTCGAATTAAATTCTACATTTAAAGTGCAGACTTCACATGGCCTGGGCACACGCCCATGTCCAAGACCGTGCCTCCCACACGACTGAGACACACGGCCGTGTCTCTGCCCGTGTGTTTACTATCGAGCATACTGACTTGCAAGCCTAGCATGCAAGGGGACACACGGCCGATCAACACGCCCATGGGGCTGACCATGTGTCTCACTGTTGGAACGCCGATACCCCATGGCGCAGCAGAATAAAATTAGATCCGGCGATCCAAACCATGGATCCATGTGTGAGGAACGAATCGGGGTGAAATAAAGGTTTCAAAATTACCAAAACTTCAATCTGAGTAGACAGCGACGCCTTGGCAACAAGAGTTTTGATCTACTGTCGAATCAAGCCACAACCTTTTCCGATGTCGGCCTCTACGTGATCCATCCGGTTTGACTATGAACGGAAGAAATCTCCAAAACTATTTTGGAGGTTTATTTGCTTGACGGCTGCTAGACCTAACAAGCAATCTCTTAGGGTTTTCCATAAGCTTTGCCTCTTTTAAATACCTTTTATATTGGGTATCCTTTTAATTGGGCCTTTTATAATGGGTATCTTTTTCATTGGGCCCATTATTAGGTATCCTTTTAATACCCTTTTATAATTGGTATCTCTTGAATGTATCATAAGATTAAATAAATACAATAAAGTTTTTAACCGAAAATTATAATTACATTAATTATATCCGAAAATTATAATTACATTAATTATAATAAGGATTTCGGTAAACTATATTTATTTAAATTTATATATGAAATCAAATTCATATATTAATAGAATTATGTTGTCATTATGTGTACAACATCCTTGTACATATAATATGTTCAATATTTGATTGCCCAATTAAATTAATTCTTTAATTAATTTAATTCATGTGACAACTAAAAACAATACCAATTATATTTTATTCTGTTCATTTAAACCATAGGGTGTGACCCTGTAGGTTCTTGCAACGTTAGCAGTAATAATAGAACGATTCTAATGTCACAAACAATGAGGGGCATCTAGCAATGCATCATTGCTACCTAAGTTACAAGAAGTCATGATTCCACATAACTTTTTGTGATTAACCTTTCATACATTAATCCTTAAGTCCTTTATCTCTGGAATGGACACAAGTCATGGAATAGTCACACTTGTATAGTCCATCCCATGTTTCTTGATATCTTGAGTAGACTATGATATAAAAATTAGTATGACATCTCATGTCAACTTATTTGAGCATGGCCATGCATTTCTAGTCCCACTCAATCAAGTGGCCTAAGATATTACTCCCATTATGTAGGAGGGACTTATCCTATATTGATCAACCATATCCCTCTACATAGATTGTGGTATATCCAACATCGAGTCTTTATAGAACAACCAATTACGATTGTACGTTTGATGTATCAAAATATACAACTCACGATGTTGAGATAATAATTATCTCAAGTCTGAGGATCATATACATATTAATCACTATGAGTAATGTTGTGACAATTACATAATAATCCAATAAACATACTCATAACGGGTCAATCCAATATGTTGTTCTCTAACACACATATTCATGCATTGATTTTGACAATCCACATCAATGACAACTCTTTATCATCAATCAACTACATGTTAGTCTTAATGCATTATTGTTGTCCTAGTCAACAATAATACTCGACTAAGGATCTTTTAAGAATAATCATATTATTCTTAGGACATTATTATAAAATAGTTTATTTATACACACGTAAGAAAAAAAGCGAAATAATAATGACAACGCTTTATATTAATAAACATGGTAAATTAAGTATGTTATTACAACCATCTCATGATTGGTCTTTGGGCATACTCTTACAATCTCCCACTAGCACTAAGACCAATCACTCATATATCTAATACCAAGTGACTTAGTGTGACGATCATGCCTGGCGTGTCGGAGGCTTGGTCGAGGATCAGCAATGTTATCATCCGGGAAGGTACTCTGCATATCTCTACATCCCCTCGATCGATAATCTCTCGAATAAGATGGTAGCGTCTAAGTATATGTTTGGATCATTTGGTAAGATCGGGTTCCTTAGCTTGTGCAATAGCTCCATTGTTATCACATCGGAGCTCTATAGCATCCGATATGCTAGGCACAACCCCTAGTCAAGAATGAACTTCTTGATCCAAACCGCTTCCTTTCTTTGCCTCACTTGGTCGCAATATACTCTCGACCTCTGTTGTAGAATCACATCTTGTACTTTGCTTTGAACTCTTCCACTCACAAAGCACCACCATTAAGGCAAAACACAAAACACGATTGCGATCGAGAATCATCCTTGTCGGTTTGGAAGGCGGCATCGGTGTAACCTTTTACACTTAACTCTTCCTCACCTCCATATAATAGGAACGTATCCTTAGTTCTTCTTAAGTACTTAAGGATACTCTTGATCGTGGTCAGTGACCTTCACCGGGATCTACTTGATACCTGCTCGTCATACTTAAGGCATACGATACATCTGGACGGGTACATAACATAGTATACATGATAGATCCAATAGCGGAAGCATATGGAATTTTACTCATACGTTCTCTCTCTTGTGGAGTTGAAGGACACATTTCCTTCGAGAGTGAAATACCATGTCTCATAGGTAGAAATCCTCTTTTAGATTCTTCCATACTGAACCTTTTCAGTACTTTATCTATGTATGTACTTTGGCTTAGACCTAGTAGTCGCCTTGATCTATCTCTATAGATCTTGACTCCTAAGATATAAGTGGCTTCCCCCAAGTCCTTCATAGAAAAACAACTTCTCAACCAAGTCTTAATAGACTGCAAAGTAGGTATGTCATTTCCCATTATAAGTATGTCATCCACATATAGTACCAAAAATGTGATAGTGCTCCCACTAACTTTCTTGTAAACACATGGTTCATCTTCATTTTTGACAAAACCAAACTCTTTGATTGCATCGTTAAAACGAAGATTCCAACTTCGAGAAGCTTGCTTTAATCCATAAATGGATCTTTGCGACTTACATATCTTTCTAGCATCTTTTGGATTTACAAAACCTTCAGGTTGTGTCATATACACATCCTCTTCAAGTTTCCGTTAAGGAAAGGCTGTTTTGGCGTCCATCCGCGATTTCATAATCATGAAATGCATTTATGGCGAGCAAGATCTGATGGATTTAAACATAGCTACAGGAGAAAAGGTTTCATCATAGTCAACACCATGAATTTGGCGAAAACCTTTAGCGACTAATCGCCCTTTGTATGTTTGTACATTACCATCCATGTCGATTTTCTTTTTGAAAACCCATTTGCACCCTATAGGTTTAACCCTTCGGGTGGATCAATCAAAGTCCATACTTGGTTTTCATACATGGAATCCATCTCGGATCTCATGGCCTCAAGCCATTTTCTCGAAGTCCGGGCTTGTCACCGCTTCTTGATAAGTCCTAGGCTCATCTTGATCTATAAGAAGAACGTCACCATGCGTTGTAACGAGAAATCCATATCTCTCTCGGGTGCGGCGTTCTCTTAAAGATCTGCTGTGTGGTTGTGTTTCTACAAAGAGTTGTTTGTTCCTCAATTTCTTGTGGAATTTCTTTGTTGTTCAATCTCCGGTTGGTGGTATCTTGTGATTCTCGAATTTCTTCAAGTTCAATCTTTCTCCCACTTTCTTTTCTAGAAGTAAATTCTCTCTCTAGGAAAACACCAGTCCAGAGCAACAAACGTTTTGTTCTCAAGTGGGATTAAAGAAATAATATCCTTTGGTTTCTTTTGGATACCCCACAAAAATACACTTTTCAGATCACGGGTTCAAGCTTAGTAGACATCGACGTTTAACATAAGCTTCATGACCCCAAATTTTCATAAAAGACATACTAGGGCGTTTCCCAGTCCACATCTCATATGGCGTCTTTTGAACCGATTTAGATGGAACACGATTTAATGTGAAAGCGGTATCTCAAGTGCATACCCCAAAAGGAAGTCGGTAGATCAAAGATGACTCATCATGGATCGAACCATGTCTAACAAAGTTCGATTTCTTCTCTCGGATACTCCATTCCATTGAGGAGTACCGGGAGGAGTAAGTTGTGAGACAATCCCACATTCTTTCAAAAGATCATCAAACTCTAGGCTCAGTACTCTCCACCTCGATCGGATCGAAGTGACTTGATAGTTTTGCCTAGTTGATTTTGTACTTCATTTTTGAATTCCTTGAACTTTTCAAGGGACTCGGACTTTATGGCGCATGAGATAAACATACCCATATCTACTGAAATCATCAGTGAAAGTAATGAAGTAGTGAAATCCACCTTTGGCTTGTGTATTTATTGGTCCACATACATCAGAATGTATTAGGTCTAATAAATCACTAGCTCGTTCACTTTACCGATGAAAGGAGATTTAGTCATTTTTCCCAATAAGCAAGATTCACATACTTCAAATTGTTCAAAAACAAATGAATTCAAGAGACCATCTTTATGGAGTTTGGATATGCGTTTCTCACTTATGTGGCCCAAACGACAATGCCAAAGATAAGTTTGATTTGAGTCATTTATTTTAGATCTTTTAGTATTTATGTTGTAAATGGGATTCATTTGATCTAAAATATAGAGGCCATTAATTAATTGTGCGAACCATAGAAAACATTATTGAGATAAAATGAACAACAATTATTCTTAATAATTATCTCAAAACCAATTTTGTCTAAACAAGAAATTGAAATAATGTTTTTAGTCAAACTGGGCACAAAATAACAATCCTCTAAACATAAATCAAGTCCACTAGGCAAAGATAAAGTATATGTTCCCACGACTAATGCAAAGCAACTTTTGCTCCATTTCCAACTCGTAGGTCCACATCTCCTCTAGCCAAAGTCCTACTCCTTTGTAGTCCCCGCATGTAAGTACAAATATGAGAACCACAACCGAGTATCTAATACCCAAGAAGTAGTAGTTGATAAATTAATATCAATAACATAAATACACGAAGCGGACATTCCGCTTGCTTTAGCCTTCTTGACTTCTTCAAGATAGACAGGCGATTCCGTTTCCAATGTCCATCACACCACAATGAAAACAGTTTCCTTCCTTAGACACCCCACCTTTAGGTTTCGGTGTAGCCTTTCCTTTTCCAAATTTGGGCTTACCTTTGCCCTTAGGCTTTGTTTGAACTTTGGCCTTTCCTTGCCCTTGTTATTACGGACCATCGGTATGGGCTTGGGTCCAACCTTTTTCAAGTTGCCTTCAGTGATTCGTAACATACCGAGCAATTGTGGTAGAGTCTTGTCAATTTCATTCATATTGAAATTGAGGACAAAGCTGGCTGTAGCTATCCGGCAACGATTGCAAAATAACATCA
This sequence comes from Gossypium bickii, assembly GCA_025503065.1. Classification (NCBI taxonomy): domain Eukaryota; kingdom Viridiplantae; phylum Streptophyta; class Magnoliopsida; order Malvales; family Malvaceae; genus Gossypium; species Gossypium bickii. The sequence goes on from CP106711.1 coordinate 92,760,108, forward strand.
TGGCCAACTCTTGGCTCAATGGAAACCCAAGCTTAGATAGGCTTTCAATATAGCCAATCATCTTAAGGACATGAGGTCCACTGGGCTTCCTTCACCAACTTACATTGGAATAGGGCTTTAGAGATATCAAACCTCTCTTGCCGTGCTTGCCCTCGATAAAGTTCTTTGGTGCTCGATCATATCATAAGCAACCATGTCCTCTCATGTTGCTTCAAGTTCGAGGATTCATAGTGGCAAGCATAAGACATCCAACATCTATCATGTCATCGAGATACTTCTTGTAAGCATCTCTATCAGTCCTCGAGGCATTAGCGGGTGGTTCATTAGGAAGTGGTTGTTCAATGACATATAATTTCCGTTCTTGTTTAAGGACAATCCTCAAGTTACTGGAACCAATCAAGAAAATTCAAACCATTCAATTTGTCCTTCTCAAGGACCGATCGCAATGAGAGTGTGCTAGTGTTTGCAGCCATAATATATCTACAACAATTAAATATGCATGTGAGTAAATTTACCATTTTTATATCAATCATTAAAAAGACTTTATTAAATGATATTCCCACTATTTTATTTCAAAATTAATAACCCTCGTATATTAATTTCGGAAAATCTTTCTCAAAAGTATTTCTAGTAGGTTAAGGATCCATATTTCACCACCTCTTAAGTCAGCTTTGGCTTTACTCTTAAGATTATGGTTATTTAGGTAAGCAACATTTGCTAATTACATCATATGTAACTCCTAATATTTGGTGAACAACTCTTGTTCTAATCATCTTATGATTTATCCAATTTACTTGCCTCTAGGTTTCTAATCCTATTAGAGTAACCTAGTTAAGTCATTAACCAATTTTTAACCAGCGAATATCACTTGTTTATTCTTCGCGTTTAACCAAGATAAATACTAGTACTTCGCTTAAGCGTAACCTACATAGTATTGATCGAGGCCTTAACGAGGCAAAATTGGAAGGCCATGCTGACTTAATATTTTAATAGAGGGATTTTATTAAGGTTGTTGCATCTCACCAATTACGGTCTATTTCAGCCCATTTAGTCTTCTAATCGATCTCATCAATTAATAGGGTTTATTATCTTCAAATTTTAATATATATAAAAAAATTGGCATGCTTTAGACATCCATAGCATCTCATACATGAATAAATAAAGCAATAAATAAATGCAATAGTTATAGCCCATAAACTAAGGTGGTTCAACCCAAGCCAATGGGAAAACAAAAAGAAACCTAAAGGTGTAAGCCATTTTGAAGCTATCATTCTTAATCATTGTCCCACCTTCCTTCTCGTTTGGTCCACAAACAACTCTTGCAAATTACAATATCTGAAAACTCGTTTTACATACGAGGAATAAGATGAGAAGAGAAATACAAGAGAATAGTAGTAAGGCACGACACGCAGGCCGTATTTAAAAAAAAATACAACCTTTTATCGAATGGGTCATTGGGCTATAACTAAGCATTTCAAACACCGTGCTAGTCAGAAATAGCATACATAATTCAATTATTATTATTATTATTTTAAAGTGAATTATAAAATATCCTTTCAACCTTTTGTGGCCCATCAAGTTTATAAATTTCTTTTATTAACAAAACTTTTTGCAGGTCCGAGGATGTCGGAGGAAGCGGGGCGAAGGCACCGCGGCCGAGCCATCCTCGATCCTCATCTCGAAGTGCGGGGCGGAGCCCCCATGGCATAGAGGCCAGTGCGAGTGCGGGGCAGAGCCCCACATGTACAAATCGTGATATCCCGGTCAAATGAAACCTCACGATTTGATAACTTTTATCAACAGAATCGTGTTTTTAGGATTTTAATCCTTGAGGTTTCATATCGGAACAACCCTTGTTCCACTAGCCAGTTAACACTTACTGGAAACTATAAATACCACCGTCGTATTATTACAGATTTGTTAATAGTTAACAGTAATAACATAAAATCAAGTAGGCCACAACACCATGATTAACATTTAATCAATTTCCGAAAGGGACAGTTATCGAGTTATGCTTAAACGATTTAAACAATCGAAAATACAATAAGATCAAAACATGAATCTCATACAATTGCATCACCCAAGTATTTAAACCCGAGTTCAGTATCACACAAGTGGCTCTCGATACCATCGTTGGAACGCCGATACCCCATGGCGCAGTGAGAATAAAATTAGATCCGTGATCCAAACCATGGATCCATGTGTGAGGAACGAATCGGGGTGAAATAAAGGTTTCGAAATTACCAAAACTTCAATCTGAGTAGACAGTGACGCCTTGGCAACAAGAGTTTTGATCTACTGTCGAATCAAGCCACAACCTTTTCCGATGTCGGCCTCTACGTGATCCACCGGTTTGACTATGAGCGGAAGAAATCTCCAAAACTATTTTGAGGTTTATTTGCTTGACGGCCGCTAGACCTAACAAGCAATCTCTTAGGGTTTTCCATAAGCTTTGCCTCTTTTAAATACCTTTTATATTGGGTATCCTTTTAATTGGGCCTTTTATAATGGGTATCTTTTTCATTGGGCCCATTATTAGGTATCCTTTTAATACCCTTTTATAATTGGTATCTCTTGAATGTATCATAAGATTAAATAAATACAATAAAGTTTTTAACCAAAATTATAATTACATTAATTATATCCGAAAATTATAATTACATTAATTATAATAAGGATTTCTGTAAACTATATTTATTTAAATTTATATATGAATCAAATTCATATATTAATAGAATTATGTTGTCATTATGTGTACAACATCCTTGTACATATAATATGTTCAATATTTGATTGCCCAATTAAATTAATTCTTTAATTAATTTAATTCATGTGACAACTAAAAACAATACCAATTATATTTTATTACATTTCATTTAAACCATAGGGTGTGACCACAGAGGTTCTTGCAACGTTAGCGGTAATAATAGAACGATTCTAATGTCACAAACAATGAGGGCATCTAGCAATGCATCATTGCTACCTAAGTTACAAGAAGTCATGATTCCACATAACTTTTTGTGATTAACCTTTCATACATTAATCCTTAAGTCCTTTATCTCTGGAATGGACACAAGTCATGGAATAGTCACACTTGTATAGTCCATCCCATGTTTCTTGATATCTTGAGTAGACTATGATATAAAAATTAGTATGACATCTCATGTCAACTTATTTGAGCATGGCCATGCATTTCTAGTCTCACTCAATCAAGTGGCCTAAGATATTACTCCCATTATGTAGGAGGACTTATCCTATATTGATCAACCATATCCTCTACATAGATTGTGGTATATCCAACATCGAGTCTTTATAGAACAACCAATTACGATTGTGCACGTTTGATCAGTATCAAAATATACAACTCACGATGTTGAGATAATAATTATCTCAAGTCCGAGGATCATATACATATTAATCACTATGAGTAATGTTGTGACAATTACATAATAATCCAATAAACATACTCATAACGGGTCAATCCAATATGTTGTTCTCTAACACACATATTCATGCATTGATTTTGACAATCCACATCAATGACAACTCTTTATCATCAATCAACTACATGTTAGTCTTAATGCATTATTGTTGTCCTAGTCAACAATAATACTCGACTAAGGATCTTTTAAGAATAATCATATTATTCTTAGGACATTATTATAAAGCAGTTTATTTATACACACGAAAAAAAAATGAAATAATAATGACAACGCTTTATATTAATAAACATGGTAAATTAAGTATGTTATTACAACCATCTCATGATTGGTCTTTGGGCATACTCTTACACTCACACGGCCTAGACACACGCCCGTGCGTCTACCCGTGTAGACATTAAAAAGGCTATATTCCAAGCCAAATGCCACCCTGCATAGTAAACATACTTATTCCAACTCATCTCAACACAACTCATAACCCAAAGGCACCTCCAAGAACTCAATTCAAAACATTCACTCAAGCATAAACTTCATTAATTCATCTTCATTAAACATGAGAATTTTCCAAGTATTAGCTCAACTTTAATGACCATATACTAACATACATAGCCAACACTTTGGCTAACAATTACGACCTAACAAAATACCCAAGTCCTATACATGCCATACTCAAAATAAGTCTAAATTGTTATACAGAAGTGATGTTGATAGTGTGATTTTCGAACTCTCGCATCCCACGATCCTCGAGTTATCTAGGCAATACTACAAGGAAAAGGGAAATGAGAGGGGTAAGCACAAAGCTTAGTATGTTTGCATGGAAATAAATAACAATAATAAGTTCATGATAAAGTCCATCCATGGCATTAATTAACCATACACAAAGTTATAGGCTTCTTACCATACTTACTCACACTCGCCTTTATTAAGCACTTACCATACCACATGTAAATATTTCTTCGTGAATCATTCACGAGTACCTGTATTCACTCATTCACATGACTTTAGTACTAATCTCATTTCTATTTCCAAGCTTATCTATCTATCCCATTAATCACTAGGGATACTCAATGATGCATATTCATCGTCATTAATGTAAGTACGAAACCAATGCCACACCCTAGATGTGGTCTTACATGGGGTCACCTCTGAGTGTCGATGCCATATCCCGGATATGGTCTTATACAGAATCTCACATCAAGTATCGATGCCATATCCCGGATATGGTCTTATACGATTCTCATATTCAATACCGAAGACATATCCCGGATATGGTATTATACGGGATCTCAATACGATGCCGAGGCCATGTCCCGGACATGGTCTTATACGGGACCTTATCCATTTCATGTCTCGATGATAGCATTTTTACATTCATTATAGTCCACTAGGACTTCAACATCTCAACTTACTCATTCAATATCAAATACTCAATTTAGTAGAACATCATGTACCAATATACTACCAAATATTCTCAAACGCGCTAACATAACGTTGAATTTATCACATACAAACTTACCTCGATTTCAAAATAAGTTAAATCGTCGATCTAGTCCGAGACTTTATTCTTTCCACAATCAATGTGGATTCTTGGTTCTTCTTGTTCTATAATAGCAAATTAGCTCGTTTCAATCATCACATTAATAAAAGCATTTTAATAATCATACTTTGGAAAATTACTATTTTGCCATTAAACTTTGGCAAAATGACCATTTTACCCCTAGGCTCAGAAATTTATTCTAATCAAATTTCTATCTTCAACAAGCCTAGGTGAACATTTATTTCTCTTATGGCTATCATCAAAACCCAACATTTCACACATTTACAACCATTTTTATAACCTTTCCAACAAGGTCCTTTTAGGTGTTTTCATGACAACACCTTTCACAAAAGTTGCTCATCTAACAACTAAGACTCAATTTCTTCCATAAAAATGCAGTAAATAACAATGAAAGCTCTAATGGAAAAACTGTAAACTTTTCACCATATTGCAAATTAGTCCCCTCATTTGAAAGCTTAAGCTCTAGGGGTTCTAAAAGTACAACTATCTTCAAGAAAAATCATTAAAATCACTTACTTGAATGGAGAAAAGCTTGCTGAAATTTTGAGGTTTCAAAAAACCCCTATTTGGTTGCTATTTTCGGTGGAGAAAGATGAAGAGAAAAGATGGATATCATCTTTTTTTTTATTTTATTCTATTTATCAATTAGGCAACAACTATTACCAACCTTGACCAATTTGTCAATTCTTGTCTCCAATGATCTACTATGGCAGGCCAACCATTTACAAGGGGCTAATTTCCTATTAAAGACCTCCTATTAACATTATATGGCTATTTGGCACCTTTAGCTAATAAAATGGAACTTTCGCACTTTATGCGATTTAGTCCTTTCTCGCGATTAAGCAAGAAGTCGAAAAAATTTAAGCACCAAAAGTTTCATACACTTATACCATCACACTATAACTCATAAAACATCATGGAAATAATTTTCTCTAACCTCGAATTAGTGATCCTGAGATCACTGTTCCGACTACCCCCTAAATCGGGTTGTTACACTTTGCATGCATCATCAGTACAACAAACAACCGAAAATAATTCCACAAATCATTTCAAACAAAACACAGTAACACGGTATTGATACATATAAAACAACCACAAAGAGATTGAGTTTAGAAACTTACCAACAACATACCTGCGGTAGACACAACTTACACCTGCTTAGCCTTCCCTTTATCACTTGGGCCTCCTCTTTCTTGATTAGCTAAGCATAACAACCATATAAAGATCAAAATGAAGACGTGCATGTGTAAGGAAACCTTAATTCATAGGCATGCAAAGGAGTTATAAATGTTAACTACGACTTAAATCATCATAGTTCAAAATGAATTATGCTGAAATTTTTAGACTTTCCTTCTATTTTCTTAAATCAAAAGGTACATAAAAGTTAGAAACATTACCAAATTGTTAAGTTCTCAAATATTTATACTAACACCCTACATTTTTCCCTTCATGCAAATCGCTTCTTAATTTCCTTTCTTTCAAAATAAACCAGAGAAGAAGATAGAAGAAAGAAAAATCAATACCAAAATGAAAAAAATCCTCCCCTTATATAATATTTCCACTATCGTTTCCCTTAATCCCAAGGTGGTCTTAATAATAATGCTTCCCACTAAGAAAACTTCTAGTTATAATTTAACGAGACTAAACTTAAATTCTAACTATTTACCAATTAGACCACAAGTTTTTCATATTCACACTAAAACCCACTTAAACAAAAAAATTTCTAATTAAATGCTCAAAATTTCCATTAAACTAAACTTTTAACATTTTTGGGTATAATACGGGTGTCAGTGTGCCTTCTCCATTAGAAATGCATGTGATCCAGCATTTTTTCTTTTCTTATCTTGAGCTACTAAAGAAGATCTCATATTTGGAATGGTTTAATAAGTGCTGAATGTTTTAAGAATTTGTTTTAGCGATTTGGAAATTGGGGTTGATGTACTGAAAAATAGATAGGAATCACCCATAAATAGAATATGATTGGTAGGCACAATGTTTTCCAATCTTAATACCCAAAACAATCAAAACCCATTTTTCTTGTAGTAACATAACGGACATTTTGACATAAGAGAAAGAGGTATAGGGATAGTGGATCACCTTGATGGAGTCCTCTGTAGGGGTGGAATGATGATGTAGGTTGTCAATTGATCATGACCTGAAAAGTGATTATACTAATGCACTAGTGAATGAGCTATCTCCAATGTATGTTAAATCACATCACCTCTAGTAAAGTTCTATAGGAAGTTCCAATTGATTCTATCATAAGCCTTACACATGTCGATTTTGAGAACTATTGTATTACTTCAGTGTCTATCAGTATGTTATCCATGATTTTTCGATCTCTGATTACTACATTATGTAGTGGAAATATATGCCATTATTGGTTGGAGGCAGTTCATTCATATCTTGTATATGACATTGCAAAGGTTGATAGGGCGATAGTTGGATGCTACCCTCCTAGTGTTAGTACTATTAATGTTTTATTGAATTCCTTGAGGATAAAGTCGATTTGAAAAAAAGTCAAGGCATGCTTAGGTAGGAAAAGGCCAAACAATATCCCAATATTTTTGGAAGAAAAAACCCAGCTTGCCGTCAATACTCGATGTTTTAGATGGGTGGATTTGGAAGGCTTCTGTCTTGATTTCCTTAAGCGTGAATGGTAGTTCCAAACGATTCTTTTGTTCAGGTGACAATGTAGGCAGTTGCAATGTTTGAAGGAAGGTACAAATTTCTTGGGTGGTGCAAGTGTCATAAAGCTAGAATTTTAGTCAAGCGAACTGTGCAGCGTTAGGCGATTACCTTTCTTCAAATCCACCTAAGCTAGCCTAACTCTCAAAAAGTAAAAATTCACAAATAAATTCTCTAAGGCACCGAAGCTTAGTGAAAGCAAAACACTCAAATGAAGAAGCAATGAACAAACCAAAATGCCTCAAGCAAGAAATGTACACAAAGAGTTTGAGTAAATGCTCTCATAAGTATTCAGTTCTTCTGAATGAGATAATTACAAATAAAGGGGAACACCTCTATTTATAGTTGAGCTCCTCCAGATCCAACGATATAGTTTAAATTACATTGATGGCTAAGATTAATGCTAATCTACAAAATGAGAGTCCTAATTTTAAACACTACACAGTATTTTCCCCTAGGATTACAAATATTCTTAATGGTAACTCTAAATTACTAGAGTGTTTTCATTGGACCACCAAGACTTCAAGTTGATGGGCTTCCCTCTTTGCTCTGCGAATCAAACTAGTCCAAGTAGGTTAAATGAATTCAATTTAATTAGTTGACCTCATTGCTAATTTTGTGTGCGTTGGTCATGGAATTTAATCCAAGACCCATGACGCAAGAGGAAAGTGCATCATAAAGGTTGAAAATATACCTAAAAGCCATATTGATTTCATAAATGGCACTAGCTTGAACACAACCCGACATAAGGAAATGAGTTCCTCTGGTGAGAATTATTATAACGCAACTAATGTTTGACAAACTTTTGGAGGAAATGCTAATACCAAATTATTTTTAACTGCAAAACTTAAGTTGGCTACAAAAGCTGAAGTTTCGCTAACAAACAAAATAAATTGGATAGGTGGATTTAAGTATGGGTCGCGGAAACTAAACTGGTAATATACTAACCAGATTTAAAATGTTATGTTGTATAATTTTTTATATCTTCATATTCATGTTACATAGCTTTTGACATATCTTGTTACGACACTTTTATTTTCTTGATATCAAATTTGATATTCTATACACAATCATTTCTCTCATTGACGATTTACTTCCAGCCAAAGAGAAAAAATTATCGGGACTCATTCCATTTATGTCCTAAAATTTTATTGTGGAATAAAAAATTCAGTAATAACAACATAGGATATTGTAAATAATGAAAACAAAGTTTTGTACTTTATTAAAATTTAATGTGGCAAATAAACAATAAGCACTCCTTTTTTTTAATAATAAATCCGGATAATAGAACCCGAGAAGACTAAAAATCAACAGAAACTGTGTATTTGTAACCCAATTTATACAATCGTTTTTTTGCATATTTTGATAGCTTGGTGTAGTTTTCATAACCTCAAATTCTCCAATATATTGAATCCACATAAATGAGGATTCTTTGACAATTGGGGTGATTTGCAAACTCAAAACTTCCTCTTAAAATATCTCAATAGTATCAATCCCAAAATGCTTGAAATCAAAATCTTAAGAAACAGTAAATTTATATGCTATTACTTACAAACCAAAGCATAAAAAGCCGATTGAATCCAACACCCTTTCTGGATGGAGCCACAGCATTTGCCTTCCAATGACATATAGTTAATATTGTTTAGGAACACTTACAAATTGAGGAAATTCAGCAACCCGGTTTCAAAAGCAGCCGCTTCAGTTACTTGTTTTACACCATCTTCTAGTTCCGAGCCGTGCTTTTTGCCTCGCAGCTTAACTAGTTTGACAATATGCTGATCTAATGATAGATATTCCTAGAAGTGGACTAAACAATGAAATCTAAAATACAACATAAGAACAAGATCTATAGAACTGTTCTTTCATTATTGTTTCAAACTAGGATACAAACATTGACGTGTTTATTTTCCTCCCAAATTCTATTCAAGGAAAAAAAAGAATAATTACTATAGGGCTAAAGCTATACTCAAACTAAGTAGTGCCTATGCTCTTCCTTTTCTCTTGTCATCCAAGGCCTGCTCCAAAATTAAGTAAAAATTGGCTTAAGAAAGATGCAAACACTAGCAACCGAGGTAAAAGTAGTACTGACTTTTCCCTGAAATTCTAAATATATTTCATGGAAGTCCTGCAGGGTAGGGCTATGATTAGTACATGTACTTATGTTGATATCCAATCTATTAGTATTTCCTTTTATGTCCTAGTACAGATATAACAGGCATATAATGCATCATCGCATAGATATCCCCTTTTGATGTCTCCCTCCATCAATTCATCCTGTTAACTATATCTGAATAACAACAGCCAAACTTTTATGGTCAGATTTTAACCTCATCCTTCATTGGCATTCTTTATAGTTCTATTCATCTCATGACAATTTTGTTGTACCCATGCTCAAGAACATCGATTAGTTTTCTATTTTTGTTTCTCAAGTGAAAATCATAAGATGGCATAAGAAACTAGAATAAGAACTCTGCCTTTAAAGATATCTTCTTATTATATATCTAATAAAAATAGTTTTGGTATCTTCCTATTATATATCCCCATTAATTCAACTTTCGCTATCTTATCTAGCAGTGAAATTCTCTATGTGATATCACAATCATGTATAAGGTACCTATTAATGTACTTGAAACAGAACAAGAATTTATTGACAAAAATGGATAAGAGATGTCATTTGTTCAAAATGATGCCGTATGGGCTCCCCTAGAAACAACCATCAGCATCACCACTACAACAAAAACCACATGCATGTATGTGGAACACTATTAAGCAAATTTTGATGAGTAAAGTACCTTGCTCTGGAACATTCTCATGGTCAAAACAAGTGTATCCCGCATTCTGTAAAAACATGAATAAGATTGCATTAGAAACTACTATGGTTAAAACAAAATGTCAGTCTAATACTATTTTTCAACTTGTATGCATGATTTAGTCAAAGATAATTGTAAAAAAAAAAAAAAAAGGTACTAATTGCATTAGATACATAAATTTGTAAATTGAGTCTATATTGAAGAGCACATGCATACCACATGAAAAAAGACAAACCATATCATTTAAAATTGATGGGTTTATCTAAAAACTTCCGATAAGCGATAAATATAATTCCACCGTCCAACCATCCCCTCTCCCTCTCTCCCTTTTTGCCTCTCCTTATTTCTCTTCCCCTTTTCCCTGTTTCGTTTTTTATACTAAGCTAGAGCTCCCAAGTTGAAGTACAGTTTCTATCACATATAAATCAGATTTTATTTACAGTAGTATTTTCATTTGCATAATTATATATGCTATCAGAACCAGGACTGTACATAGCAAAGTTAATATTAGTCAAATGGACATGCTTAGTGATAAGCAAAATGCAACAATTAGATAGGAAATATAAATACCTATCATATTAGTTTGAAGAATATAAATATTGGTCATTAAATCAATGGATTACCGAACATTATACGTGCTAAAGGGACGTGAAGACCCATCGGAACATGTCAAAACAAATTGTGTAGAGAGCCCACTTGGTACTTTAATCTGCAACAAGAAGTTAAAAATGTCTTACATCTCATGTTAATGAGTCAGCCATTTGGCACAAGTTCCATAACCTATTTTTACATAGAATGCATAGCACGGTGCAATGGCCCACTATTGTATTCTAACAGTATATACTAAACTATATGCCTGACTTAAGCAAATTATAAGAATTTCTTACCAGCTTTATCATTCACAAAAGGAACACATGGAAGTTTCCTAAATTTCCTAATTGACATTTAAGGTTGAAAAAAGTGATAGTCAAATTCTCTTTAATTATTTTTCATGCAGAATATAATTCAGACCAAGAGCTCTTTTTTCCTAATTCTTTTAGAGAAGTATTGATTCCACAATACCCTCTAGAGTAGATGATGTTGATGGTCATTAAGTTGGCAACAAGAAAGATGCAGAATATTCATAAACAATAGAAAATTTATATATATATTCCTGAAATAGATGTAAACTTTCACATCCATACAATGATAACAGCATATAGACCTATTTTGCTCCCAATCTTCATTTTGCCTTTAGTGTCCATATCAAACACCCATGTTTGACACACATTCGGACACAAGTGTTTGCATATGACATTCCAAGGACATTCCAAGTATATAGAAACAATTTAAAAAGATTGAACATACCAATGTCGAACACATATCCATATCCAACACTCACACTTGAGTCCAAGTACTATAGATCCAGACCATGGTCAGACAAGTAGACTTACATGAATTAGCATATAGTCAGTTCAACCAAACCACAAGGTATGAATTCTACTCAAATCAACTAAACCTTAGTCGCAAACTATTTGGAATAAAAATAAATTAATAAATTGAAAAAAACTTCCATATGACTTCTTTACTTATTGAAGAAAATGAAAAAGAATTTCAAATACATACCGATAATTCTTTTGAATATTTCTCCGAAATTTCCACAGCTTCTGTGCTATTGATCTTAATTTGGAAACTTGACCGTCTCAAAGTCAGTGTTGCTGGCTCCCAATTCTCAGAAGAATCCATCTGTTTAGAAAGTGGAGGAACATATATGTGTCAGAACAATATTAGTTTTCTTGAATCTTGATTGATTCTGTTCCACATTTATATAAACACAAAAACAGTAATTATAAATGAGCCAACAAACTTCTTTAAATTGCTCGGTCAATGTTTATTTCCAAATTTATCAATAGGGTTCATCTGTATTTAGTCAGTTTGAAGAAAACCACCATTTCCCAAACCCCACAAGAAAGGGAGTTGACTCTGTTTCCTCATAACAGTTGAGAACAACATACAACCCTTAAATCAAGCAGAAAGATAGCAAAGAGCCAAGGCACTAAAAATGAAATATGCATCTCACTAGATTTCAAGTATTTACTTCTAAACCTTATTTTTATTCTTAATCATTTTGCAGACCAAGTATAAAATGTATATCAGCAGTGGCAGCATTGACCACCATTTTCATTAATCGGTCATGGTAAGATTCACCTCTTCTCTTAAGGCATTAGATTAAGGAACACCCATGATGTAGGCAAAAAAGGAATATTTATGTAAAAAATATATTTATGAAAAGTTAATGTAAGAACCAATGAAGCTTTGGTTGAAGGGTAAAGTTGAAGATTTAAAAACCAGTGTGTTCCAAGTTCAAATCTCACCATATGTAGCTTTTTATTGATTTCATATAAAAAGATAAAAACACTCTCATAATATAATTTTGTAAAAATAATGGTTTCTTAGTCATTTCCCAATTAATGACTAGTTTCTTATTGCTTTTGAAAAGTGTGGTGAAAAAGTGCTTTTGAGAAATAAAATTCTCATTTTAGACATGATTTTGTAAAGTAAAAATATGCATTAAATAATGTTCAATTTCGTTAATATTATGATATTTTAGTAAGAATATAAAAAAATAATTTATTGAAACATATTATTATATTTTGACATGAAATATAAAATTTAAATATTTGTAAGTAATTAATATTAATTATTTGTAAAATTTAATATGAATATATAATCTATACTTTAAATATTATTAAAATATAACAATTACAAATTTAAATATAAATAAATATTACATAAAATACATTGGATAACAAATAAGGGTTAAAAATGTCATTTGGCTCCAAAAGTGTGTTTTTCCCAAAAGCAAAGCTTTTGCTTTTTGGTTCAAAACTCTTTTGACTTTGAAAGCTTTCTGTTTAGCATTGCTTATGGCTCCAGAAACACTTTTGACCATAAGAAACAAAGCCTAAATTGGTGCCCGGTTGATTCGTGACACCTACTCAATCAAGGGTTTTAAGTATAGTATAGATGCATAAGGCTTCCCTAGAAACCACTTTCCCAACCTCATTTGATTTAGAATTGTGCAACTCATGAACCATTGAGACAGAGAAGGGGTAGGATATTACCTCTCATCCTAGTCCAATAAAGTTGGGTAAAGTTTCATAACTGTAATAAACCTCAATTTTCCACAAACTTAATGTATGACTTGACAACACTATCCTCTTAGTTGACAGAAGCAGCAGAACTGATAAACAAGAATTGATGGATAAATAAAATGAAAGACTCCTGCTAATAAAATTGCCAACCATTTAATTGAATTCCCCAAGCATCAGTTCTTTTGGAAAATAGATATTATTAGGCATGGTTAGTAAAATGAAAACACAAGTAAAAAAGAAATCATGAAGGGGTGAAAATTCCAAATAACAACGGAAGAGAAATCATTAAACCTACCAGCAATAGAACAGTAAATATAGCTTGGCCACTGGAAATGAATGAGTCGATCTCATTTTGCATTTCTGGGTCTGCAAAGCAGCTGATCAAAATTTATGAAATAATACAAAGATGACAAACTAAAACATTCTGTTCAATATTAAGCAACAAAAGAAAAATGATATACAAAAGTATGCACAAATTCAAGATATAATCATCATTGGACTTCAGAGGAATACATCCAATATATATAATAGTAAAATCACGATCATTCAAAAGACCTATAATGTTGTACAGAGAATAAGTCTACACATGCAGAGCGAGGGAGAAGACAATTTATAAGCAAGTTGAAACCTATATAATTGGTTTAGGGACATAAATTTAAAAATAAACCATATTTCCAAAGTAGCAAAGAATTGTTGTATGGCAGAAAATGAACACATGGCAACAAACTTACCATCCAGTATCATTTAAACAACTGACTTAAGGTTTGACAAACAATGCGAACAGATAACTTTACCACAAGGAAATGGAAAATGAAATTAAACGAAATACATTGAGTATTACTTCTAGATAGGGCAATTTCAATGACCATAAGGTCTAACAACTTGGGCTCAGACAAACTTACCACATTTTATTTTGTTCTGATCATTAGCAAAAAGCCTCACTAGTTCCCCCTGACAACAGTAAACAATTTGGCAAAAAGTAGAATCAAAATGACTATTCTTCTCAACTAAAAATTGTGAAAAGGTTTAGTGAAGTGAGTTGCAGGAGAAGTTTATGGATTATGAGTGTGGAAGACCTGCTTCCAATGAAAAGGGATTTTATTTAAAAGGGATGCAAAAAGGCTGTCACAACAAGCATACATCTACCATCATGTAGGAAGTTCAAAATGACATGTAGTATACTGCTCAAATCCTCATCAAATCTATCTCTTAGACACTGTACAAAACAGTGTTCAATTTCAGATATTGGTGACCTTCTGAAAAATAAATCAAATTCTATCACATACAATGTCTGATTGAGTTCTACATAAAATTGAAAACAGAATGCATGGGCTTTTTTCTGGTAATAGAAAAGAAGGTAAAATAAAAAAAATCATTGTTGCATGCATGTACCTGACGACCTTGGTCATCCATTGGTATGCACTCAACAGCAATCAGTTTGTCAACATCGTCAGCTGTGACAACGTATTCTGGATTTGTAGCTCCTAGATAAAAAAAAATATTTACCAAAAAGAGTAAGGTAACAAAATACCTACACGAAGAACACTGAAAGAAGGTTATATTTTTCATGTTCTTACCCTCAATATACTGCCTGGTGCCATCCTGAAGATGACGTACCCACTGCAGTGCAGAAAATTTTGTCAACATATGAAAATTAATCCTTACATATAAAATGAAAACTTTACAAGTGACAATCTTTCATGTGTCCAAGAAATTTTACCTGAAACATACAAAGTGTAGTTCCTCGTACAGGAAATCCACATCCTAGAAGCTTTTCTCCTGGTGTAGCATCACCAATTATCTGAAACCCCTCAATTCCAGGCCAATCTGAATTTAATAAATTAAGTTAGATGATGTTAAAGATCATAATTTTCTGCATATCAAATGTCAATCACCTTCAGACCCTTGGGAGGCCATCTCATCAGGCTGATACAAGGCATCATTGGTCATATCCTCAGGCCCAACTCTTACAAAACCTTTGTCAAATGCCCTATCAGGATTAGGGCCAGCACCACCTCTGTAGTTTATGATTAACAGATAAGGATGAAGTAAAGCCACACTAAAAGTCATTCTAATTATTATCAAATGAAAGTATCGTCTTCGCACTAAATGAACAAGTACATCATATTATACATGCTAACTTTGTTTTAGAATAAATAAAAGGAATCATGATAAGAGAAAGTTATACTGCCTTTGAGTAAGGAAAGACATATTAGATATATTTACAACTGCAATAAGATTTCAATATTCATGTTTGCAATATCAGTTAAATTCATGTCAGGGCATATTAATTACAAAACACAGAGGAGATAGGGTCATAAACATAAGAAAACAGTGAAAAGGATTTAATTTAACTCGCCACAGCAATTTGCTTAAATCAGATGTACCAAAAAAACATGGGAAAATACATCACTACAGGATGAATAAAGTCCTCAATAATCTAATCCCTCAACTAGCATATCTACATCCTTCATCACAGGAATTGAGGGTTAGAGAGAGAAGCTACTCATAATTATCATATGTAACCAAATCAAAAAATAAGGAAACTTTTTGGATAATATCTCTTGCAATCTAGAAACCATGCAGCAAGGGAACAATATTGATGAAACTGTACCCAAAAGAAAGGCTATGGATATGTTTCATCACATCTTAAGAGTCAACACAATATTTCAATTAATAACATTATCAAGAACTAGGTTAGTGGTTCAAACCTATCAGAATGGAACAATAACTCCTGCGAAATGCCATTGCTCAATCGTTGTTGCCCCAGATCATTGAACCCTAAATTTTTCACAGTGTGATCACTATCCTGCATGTATCTCAGCATAGTCTCAGGTGGCTTATGATGTTGTTCATCCATATGGTGATTAGTGGGAGAAAAGCCATGACTAGCCTGAGAGAGTAAAGAGAAATAAAAGGATTGCTTAATACAAAATGGACATGAATGAAAGAGAATCAAAGTTGATATAATAGAAAAAGCAATAGGAAAAGATGGTAATCTAGTAGATTACATGCAACTAGTACCGTGGATCTATGAGGATTTTGATTTTTCAAAATTCCAGAATTTGGCCTATCTTTTTCATGGGATCCGCCTCCAGCATGAGTTCCCAGAACACCTGTCAACTCTCTAATTCTATCCTGTGATATAAGTAAATCAATGAGGCTATCTGCTCTCCAAAATAATGACATCAAAAATAATCCTAAAAAAGGTTAAACTCAAAGAAAAAGCCTTGATAGTACAAGTTGCCTAAAGATATAATGCCTCATTAAAGCAGAATCTTGATGCAAGAAACACAAATCAGGCAAAGAGTTTATGCCTGCATATAAGCACACATCTCTATATAGCCACATCAATAGTCCATGCATTTGTGCTTGCACAGACATGCAAGTAGGATACGTGGGAACCTTGATGCTTCAATGGTAACATAGAAGAGAATCCTTTAAACCTAGATCCTTGTAAGTGCCTTTCACATTGTTTCAAGAAGAACTCAACAATTATGCCAATTCCTTAACTTTCTATGTAAGACCTATCCACTTCGTGTAGAATTAAATAATGGATTTATCTTGAATTCACATTCAGTTCTATTGAGATCACTATAAGCTGACATTACATATTTTAGTTGTGATATATCAATACAAAAAGCTGCCATATTGTCAAACAAAACTTAAATTTCCTTGTTCTAGTTATTTTATTCTTTAGATTGTTAAACAAGTATAGAAATGTTATTGCAAGCATAATAACATGACTCTTCCATGTGTCTTTCAAACAGAATCCTCTTTGAGGAAATCCATTATGCATTGTTGTAAAAGTATATATTTACTTGATTCTAGCCCTGAATTTGGACAGCTTGACTTCAGGACCTAGATTGATTTGATTTGATTCTCTAGCTTGTGTTTTTTGTGTGTATATACCTATTATACTACTTTGTATGAATATGGAGAAATAACCTTTACCTTCTTCTCTTTCACATGCAGCAAATCATTTTAGAAACTCAGTTATCCTAACTACTTTTGTACTGCGCTTTAAAACTTGAAATTGGAGGAATTAGCACTTCAAAGTATGATTTAACCTCATAAATCACTATTCTTACATTGTACCAGAGGTACAAATGGGGAATGTAAATAGTTAATATTTATAAAAGAAAGTTCAGATTCAACTAAAATTGGAATTCTACCCCCAATGTTGTCAAGGGCACTAGAACCATTTTATTGCTTGAGGCAAAGAAGCAAAAAAGTATTTGCCTAAATGAAGTAGGGCATAATACGTGTGTGTCTATGTATATAGTTTACGTGTGTTAGTATAAAAAAAATAAGCTTAAGATATATAATTATGATAATCAACTCTAAAGAGTGATAAAGTTCATCCTACAAAACATGGAAATTTTTCTTCTTTCTTTTTTCAATATGCATGTTTTCCTTATGGCTATATTTGTTGTTGAACTCAAACATTATGAAGTTGGGAGCATGATACTGTCCCTTTTTTAATATTAAAGGTACAATTAATGAAAAATTTTAAAATTGAATAAATCAAAGAGAACTTCAGTCAAGCAAGCTTCTTTGTGCTAACTACCTTCCTAAACGCATGCCTACGTGCACCAAGCATGCACTTGATTAAACGTGCCTTGCCCAAAAGGGACATAGGCACTTTTGTTGTCTAACATTAAGGCACACACCCAAACAATACTATTCTACCCATCTAAATGGATAAGTCTATAAGATTACGGAGACAAATAGAAAATAATGGTTTATCCTCTACAATTCTAGATTTCTCTGCCCCAGACCCTTGCTTTTTGGCAATTGCAATTTTCTACATGAAGTTTCTGTTCTATAGATATAGGGTATAAGAATAAAATGGAGCTAAGAGAACATATGATATAGGCAATCTGAGGACGGTACACTTACATGTGAAGTTCTGATCTTCCATTCTAACTGATCATGTAGATGCTGCAAATGTATGCAAGATAGTAAGTTTTTATTTGTCGAAACCATTTACTTAAAATGAAGAATACAAAGTTACTAAATAAAGCACAATTCTTAATGGTCCTATAAAACTAAAAGAAATTCATCAATGGACTGACTGAAAAATTATTATAGTAGTTGTGTATAAATCACACTTGGAGAGGAAAAGAACATCAGCCTATGAGCAACAGGTAAAAACTGTAGTCCTGATAACATGGTCATAAAGATGTAAAGAGCACATACAGCCCTTCAAAGCCTCATTATATGAAACTTCATTGCAATTGATATGCCCAATTCCTATAACTCATATGCCTTTCAAAGCTAACTCTGCACTATAAATGCTTAAAGTTAACTGTCCTTAGACTTTGAGCCAAACATGTCGTAAATAGAGCCTTGGTGGTTTTATTTTTGTACCTTGTATTACAAAGCAAAGCAATGCAATCAGACCATGCTTGCTTAATTGACAGATACCATCCGACCATCAAAAAAGTACAAGGTATATAGAAGGTAAATTGATGCCAGCAGCCAAAGGATGTTTTTATATAGAAAATAATAATAGGAGGGCATAACTTGTACAGAAATCATATGAGAACCTTGGCAAAATGCTAAACGGTGAGCACCAGCAAGTATAAAATTTTCACTTAGCAAGGGCGAAGTTCTGTGGCTTGTGCAGGTACCAGGTTGTCCTGATTTTGCTACGTGTTTTTCACTTTTAAACCTTGATGGGGAGAAGTCAAATTGAATTTATGATGGTGAGATCTTGACAGTACAATTTCTTTTACTTATTCAGTAGATGGGCAAAGCAATGTGGCTTTCATAAGCCCCAGGTTGCCCTGTGATGGGATAAGAAAAACAGAATGTTGCCAAGTATCATGGGTAGGCCCAAATTAATACCATGTGGCCATATTAGTGTTATTGAAATCCAATGACCATAATACCCTACCTAGTTGTCAAACAAAGAAAACCTACATGTTATCAAGTTCATACCTTCACACTGCTGGTAATGGCAGATGCATTTACAACATGGGGCCAAAGACCATGTTCAGCCAACAGCCCAAGCAAGGATGACATGAAGATGTATCTCTCATCCTCCGCAGCCTGAGAAGAATTATGCCCTTAACAACTTCCTTTTATAAGAAAAGGGAAACAGAAAAATAGCAACGATAGACAATACGCAAGAACATTGCAACACAAAACATACTAAATAGTTAAAATTATAACTTGAAAATCAGAAATTTTGACAAAATGGATTGATATCTAGATTCTTCCAATATACCCTAAGGGTATACAGGCACAAAAACTTATACCCGTTAAAGAGAATAGTCAGAAAACCACCAAGCTAGTTTGGAATCAAACTGGAAAGTTGTCCACTATATCCTAGCTAGGAATTATATGACTTGTATGTTCGCTTTGACGGGTAGCACAACAGAGTAAATAACCAGTGAAATAGCATACATTAACAATAACTACTTTTCTTTCCCAACGTATTTTCCATGCATTTCTCTAGCCATAAAAGGTGAACCAAGCAACTGAAGATTTCTTGTACAAAAGCTATATACATCAATGATAACAATAAAATTGGTTTTATTCCAGTGGCAAACTGTAACCTGTCCTCTAGTTTGTCCATTTCTTCTAGCAGGGAAAGCAATGACAATGGAGATCTACAAAGGTGATCACGGAAAAGTGGCACCTACCCCCCGTTAAATGACATCCAGTTTCATACCATGTTGTTTGATGTCACAGAGATTTCACTTCTTCAAATTTATACACGACTCAAACACATAACGGATAAAGTGTGAGGATGAGACAGATCTATCGGCCATGCCAAACAATGGACTCTAAAGATTGATACATTCTTTTAGAAAAAAAAAAAAAGGAGCAACACTTATCTCAATGTCTAAAAAGAATTTAAATATAAGCAAATCATGAGACAAAATCTACTCCTTCCTCCAAATAAAACCTACACTATTTAAGGAAAACCCTGGGTTGTAATTAAGTTCCAAGAATCATTCCTATCAAAATTTTGTTCTAAAGAATCAATGAAATTAACAGGGGTGGCTTTGATATTAAATTCAGGACTTTAAGGATCAAACAAGAGTTCTCAAGGAATCAGATTCAGTAAAGAAACTTTTCAGGAAAAAAGTTCAATAATATCCACAAAATTTAGGCAAACCACAAAATAGAGTGGTAGCAGGCAAAAAAGAGACAGAAAACTGTGAGAGGGAAAATAGATACATTTAAAAAGTAGGATGTACCAACAGAAAAATAGGAAACTAGAATCAATTTTTAAATGATAAGACAAACAACAGAATGTATATGTTGTATTTTTTTTTTAGATAAACAGAATTTTGTTGTTAAGGATTCATATCTCTATAAGACGTTATATTTTCCTTCTCTAAGCTGTTAGACTTACTAGCAATCTTGTCTATATTTATATTAGTTATCGTTAGGATTATTAAAATCAACTCGTCATAATTCATTTTACTAAAATGCACCCCTTAAGCCAAAATCCTTAGCTTCACCTCTGGACTCAATTTTGTTATCCATGTATCAGGCTAATGTTCATTTGTAGTTAAATCAGAAAAGTGTATAACTAAAATACTGGGGGTAAAGTCAAATAATATGCTTTGAGTAGATGAACACAGTAAGACAAGCAGGTGAATTGATTCATTTAAGAGGGGCCTCCCCTACTTGTTGAACTAGCTTCATTTTGATCTTTTGCGCATTGGTGGAAAGATAACCAGCAAGTTAGCATACATAATTCTCATGGAAATAAACTATGTATAAATACAACTATTCACCTTTAAATCATGGGTCAACTTTAAATTTTCTTCAAGGTCAGCTTTTCTGCGAGCCAATTCATTTGAGGCAGAAGTGATGGATTCGTTTTGCTTTTCATGAATTGCCTGCCAATCAAAATGATGTTACATCAGTTCATGTGTAAATGATACGCTTGTCAATTTGTCACAATAATACAATGAATTAGTGCATATAAATGTGGAGAATATAACGAACCATCCGCAAGTCAGAGAATTTCCTCTCCAATGCACATTTCTCATTCAGGAGCTGTAATTCCTGAGATAGTACAGGTTAATATGATTCTTTGTATGTCAATCAGAAACAGTAGAGGCAAAATGACTATAAAATTAGTTGGAAGGATTTTACTTCCAAAAGGAAATAGAAATTAATCTGCATGCAAGCAATGGCCTTTGGAAATGTCAAACCTTCACACATGCAACAGCAATTTGTTCACGAAGCCGTCGAATTTCCTCTTTTTGAGCACTAACTCGCAAATGAAGTTCCTATTCATAAAATTTATGTGAGGGAACCACAAAAACCCTCATCATGATTCTAGAATCCACCATTGAAATGTTCAGAAAGTTCTAGTACCTTAGCCTCTGGACTTTGAAAATCAAAATTTCCATCTTTTAATTTACTTGGAGCAAGATGTGTTTCAGAGTTGTGCCTGCTTAGCAAGACAATACTTACTTGAAACGGTAACAGAGCTATAATACTTTAGATAGAAAGTTCATAGAAGATTGTTACGTGAAACAATTTGGACCTAGTTGAGGAACTACCTTCTAAAAAAATCAGAGCTCTGTGCTTTAAACCCATCACCATTAATCCCATGCATGGAATGCTCACTAGAAAACATCACATTGTTATTATAGGCTCTCTTCAAGATAGGCTTTGACAGCATGAGAACTAATATTTTCCATCATCAGTCACAAATACTCGCACTATACCTCATTTTATTTTCCTGTTCCATATTTCATCGTCTAGAGTGTAAAAATATTTGTGCATGATAAGGATATCACCTCCAGAGCTGCATGACAATTAACATGAAATAAAAATAGTCAAGGTATGGTTATGGTGATACAAGTTTTTTATAAGGCGACCAAATACAGACCCGATACCCAGCAAAATGATATTGGACCATGTAATAATTTTCTGTTTTTTTTTCTTTTCTTATCTAGAGTTCCTTCGTAAATTTCAATAGTTTCTGGGGGGGAAAAGAAATTTATAAACAACCATTCAGTACACAGAACTATTAAGGCTCTCAAACTAGTAAGAAGAAAAGTATAAATGATCATATCATGAGATGAAGTACATAAATTACAAAAGATTTCATTAAACAGGACCAATCCAACATCCAGATAGCACACTGAACTAGTTGATTGTAGTGTGCAGAACAATTGATCCCACCTTAAGATTAAAACCCAGAAACAAATCAATCCAAAACCGAGATAACAATACAATATAACTATCTATTTCAACAAAGTACTGGGTACATCCGAAAAAAAAGCAGAAAGAAAACTTCGTGTTCTCTTAATTTCTTCAGAAACATATAAATAGTAAACTTCATTAACATGTTATAGCTCATACTGTTGGTCTTAAACAATTCCAAGAAGAGACTTTAAAGAAAAAGCACGGTTCGGCAACAAAGAAAAAATAACTAAAAACTAGCCAAAAAAAAAAATCTGTAGCTAAATAAGATTCAGTAAGAAATAAGATTTTCCAATAATCTCGGATCCAAACAAGAAATTTAAAAAGGTAAGAAGGAAATAAAAGGGGGAAAGCCTCATTCATTACCTGTATTGGGATTTAATTATTGGTCTGAGTTTGCGGGGATCAGAATGATAAAAGGGTAGTATTGAATTTTTTGTTTGAAAGGAATGGGGGAAAACTCTGGGTTTTTCTCCCTTCTTTCCTTTTTAAGAACAAAAATGTGGGTTTGAGACGAGGAAAGAAAAGGATTTTGGTTGTACGGAGGTGGTTAATGCTGCTGGGTCGTTGGACTTTTCCTTTTCCCTTTTTTATGAGTGTGAAAATCCGAAGTTTTCAATTACAAATGTGGGACCCAGCAAAGTCTTTAAATGAATGAAGAAAATATAAATAAACCGGTTTTCATTAAATTAAAGCATTCTAGATCTTCTACACGTGGTGGAAAATTGTTATGATTTTAGAAAAAGAATATTTTACTTTGAAAGAGAAAAGTTATATTAATTGGATATCCAAATATAAATAGAATTCCATTACATAAATTTTAATTTTATACAATGATATATATTAAATTTTGATTTTGGTACAAATTTATACATAAAATTTTGATTTTGGTTTAATTATATAATACATCAATTTATTTTTATATTTGATAAGTATAATTATTTGTGTATGTAATATGTAAACGAAAAATTATGTTAGTTACATATGAAAACTAAATCGAACAAAAATGTCATGTATAAAATTACACAAAATCAAAATTCATGTATAATATTGCACATTGAATTAGAGTTTATGTGTAGTTTTGGGATATATCCCTAAATTAAATTATATGAGATCATGGTTATAAACTAAATGACTTTGGTTAAAATGGTGAAGTTTTCCTTTTTTTTTTTTTATAAGGATATTAAAATGGTAAAGATAATTAAAAATAATGATGTTCTAAGTTCAAATGTATGCATTTTGCTAGATTTATAAAAATATAAAAAATATATAAATTTTCTCAAAATAATATTTATTGCTTTATAAAAGGAATGGATTTTTTTTTTTTACAATTTCACAATTGAGTTGAGTCGCAGCTGATAGCTGATAGCTGACATCAACTTAATCAAACTATTAATAATAGATTTTGTTAGATTTATCAAAATATAAAATGACATAAATAAGTTCAAAAAAATATTTGTTGTTTTGTAAAATGGATGGATTTTTTTTAATGTCACAACTGATGTTATACCCCCATCTGTGTTGCTCAAATCTAAAAGCTTTGATCGCTTAATCAAACCTTTGATTCCATAAGCGAGGTGATTGCTTAACTTCATATGTACATTTCCTTTAGCCAATATCTGGTAGGTTGCATCATATAGATGCTCTCTTCAAGATAATCGTTCAAAAACGTTGTCTTGACATTCATTTGTCTAATCTTGTAATCGAGAGTCACCGCAATGGATAGTAATATGCAGATCAACTTAAACATGGTAACTAGAAAGAAGGTTTCCTCATAATCGGCACATTCTTTCTAACTATACCCCTTTGCTACAAGTTCGGCCTTATAAGTTTCTATTTTTCTATCTACATTTCTTTTCTTCTTGTAGATCCATTAACACCCTGTGGCTTTTATCTCTTCCAGTAAGTCTACAAGTTCCTACAATGAGTTGGATTTCATAGAATTCATCTTAGCTTTCATAGCTACGTCCCAAAGCTTGGAATCAACACTCTTCATCGCTTCATCAAATGTGAGTAGGTCATCATCTTCTTGTCCGGTTGATTCAATGTTAATAACACTTCCGCCAGATTGGAAGAACACTTACAGCTTTGTAAAGCGTATCCCCAAAAGGAAATTGACAACTGCAAATAATTAACATTGATTGAACCATGTCTAACAAAGTTTGATTCTCATTCTCTTTGTCACACCATTCTATTTTCAAGTTCTCGCTGTGGTTAATTAGGATAATATCTCATTCTCTACAAGGTATCCTAAGAACTCATCCAATAAGTATTCCCCACTCTGATCAAATCGATGTGTCTTTATGGGTAAACTTAGTTGTTTCTCCACTTCCGCACAAAACTCTTTGAATTTATCAAAGTTTAACTCTTGCGGTGTATTAGGTACACATACCCATATATGGAATAATCATCTATAAAGGTAATGTAATAATCGTAATCACCTTGCGCATTGACGTTCATAGGGCCACTTACATCAGTGTACATAAGTTCTAAAGGTTTAATAGCCCTTGTTCCTTTTGCATTAAAAGATAAATTGATCATCTTACATTCCTAACAAGATTTACATTGTGGAAGATCAACTTCCTTTAAGTGAACTTAAGGTGTCATCATTCACAATTCTAGTAATTATTTATTGGTTAATATGACTAAGTCACAAATGCCAAAAGTACACCTTGTTAGAATTAGAAGTATTAAGTTTCTTGTTTGTTAATTCGGTTTCAAGTTGTTTGTACATCTTTGGTTTGATAAAATAGAAACTATTTAACATTCATCCATTACAGATAAAGTGCGGTTTCTAAAAATTGCAATATTAATATTCAAAGTCATGGTCAAACCATATTTAAATAAATATGCAACTGAAATTAAGTTTCTCTTTAAACTAGGTACATAAAAAACATATTTTAAAATAATCTTCCTAAACTTATCAAGATAAAGATATACATCTCTCATTGCTTCATCTGCCACACTTGTCCCATCTCCTATTAGCTTTCAACCAAACAACCTTCTCCGCTATTCGCGTACCATAAATTTCACCAAGTGTGAGCTTGAGTAACACAAACCAAATCACAAAAGAAAACGATTTATTTTCAGTTGGAAAGCTATTTTTAGTTGGAAAGCAAGTTCCCTCTATAAAATTGGTAAAGATCATATTTCCTAGAAAATAGAATTTATTCTAAGTAATTTTCACTATTTTCTGATAGAATAACGATAACTCTAATAATGTATGAAGTCTATATTTTAGGTCAATCAGTGCTCTCTATATATAGAGGAAAATACAAGAATCCAAATTGAACAAGCCCTTGATAAACAATATTATTTAAATAGAAAACACAATCTCACTCTAAGTGAGATTGGGGTGAGCGACACACTTTTCTACTAGGGTTGCTTGTCCCTCACATGCTATATGAGGGCATGTTGGGCTTATCATGTATTGAGTCCAATTATATATGCTTTTTAAACTTTTGATCCAATATTTTATAATTTAATTCAACCTAATATTTATTTTTTACCTCCCAAAATAAATATTATTTATTCAATTAATTAAATTAATTAAATTAACTAAATTGATTTCTCAATTAAATAATTTTCTTAACCTATTCTAATTATGTTAAAATCATGACAATTTTTTCGTAAAAGAATCTATGAGGAAATATGTTTAATTTCCTTATTCAACTAATTCATAGATGACTAATTAATTTAATTTTATTTTTTAACTTCAATTATTTAATTATAATTATTTAAATAATAATTTGAAAAAACTTAAATTAATTCTCAAGTCATTTATGCACTTAGTGAGAAAACGATTACAATGCAAATTTGATCTATTTCTCTTACTTTATTGTTTTTTTTTTTCATTTCTCTTCATTTGGTTCTACATGCAATTCATTTTAAGTTTCGGTCTTTTGCCTATTAATTATAAATTTATTTAGTCACAAATCAGTGGTAGCTTCGGCTACATTCATAGTGGCACGTATGTACAAGTGTTCCTGGTAAAGTGATAAAATTGTAAAATGAAAAGGCAAGTAATAATGTGTGCAAGTGAGTGCAAGAAGGTAAGTGATATGTAAATAATGTATTATTTTTATTTATGTTTGATATTTTATTATATTATATGAAACGAGAAGCAATATCATATGGTTGATTGATAAAAATTGTAATTTATGGATGATGAAATGGAATTAAATGAGGAAATCTCGGATGAATCTTCGGATTGGAATAAAAACGTGGTGCTAAGTGGATATGCCACGGTTATACATGTTACGTGGTGCTAAGTGGATATACCATGATAAGACATGTTGATTTATTTATGTAGCGCTAAGTGGATATGCCACGGTTATACATGTTACGTGGTGCTAAGTGGATATACCACGGTAATACATGTTGATTTATTTACGTGGCGCTAAGTGGATATGCCACGGTTATAAATGTTACGTGGTGCTCAGTGGATATACAGTGGTAACACATGTTGATTTATTTACGTGGCGCTAAGTGGATATGCCATGGTTATACATGTTACGTGGTGCTAAGTGGATATGCCACGATTACATGTTGATTTGAAAACGTGGTGCTAAGTGGATATACCACGGATGTATATTTAATTCAGAAAGGTGGACCTATATGCTAAAACCACCGGTTATTTGTTACATTTCGAAGTGTTCATTGAGAGATATGAATTTATTAAGTGAAATCTGATGTGAAAATGTGGAAATTTTATTGAAAAAGATGAAATTTGAGATAAAGCAGTTTTAATCAAGTGAGAGAGGGTGACTTTGAAAAATCACCAAAAATAGTGGAAATTGAATTTTAATTTAATGTGATATAGAATTAAATCTTGATGAGTCTATTTTCATATAAAAGAAACAGAGCAAGAAAATGAATTCTATATTTTGAGATATTTGAATTTTTATGAGATTGGTTCAGAATGATTATGTGATCCCCTATTCTGAATTAGAAAAATCATCAAATATTTTACAAAAAATATTATGGGATATAATTTATATGCCTGAAATCTTGAATGAGTCTAGTTTCAAATGAACTAAACAAGAAGGTCATCTGAATTCTGTACGACGAGAAAATTGATTCGTAGTGAAGAGAGGTTAGAATAGTCAAACAATGAAACAGGGGAAGTTTTAATGAATAAACTGTACTAATTGGAAACACCAAAAATTCTTAAAATTTTATGGTATGAAGATATGTGAGTCTAGTTTTAGGGAAAATTAGAGATTTGTAATTCGGAGTTCTGTAGCTCAAGAAATAAATAATTTAGTGACAGCGATTCAAGTAGACAGATTAATTTGAATATGAGTAATAAGGTATAAGCATGTGATTTAATAATTGTATCAATTTGAGAACTTGTTTTGAGGATTTGTCACGTTGAGTCTTTGGTAAGGCTACAAATGAGTAAGTTGGGAAAGTAAGAACTTAGCATTATTGATGCAAGTTATGACAGCTTAGTAGTAAGCTAAATTCATTGCTAATGCTTATTATTTTTACATGTGAACTTACTAAGCTTTATAAGCTTACCCCCTTTTCTTTCGCATGTTACAGAGTCCTATTAAACAAGCTCGGGCTGGAGGTCGTCGGAGAGCACTTCACACTATTAAGCTATCTATGGGTATATTTATTTATAAATGATTTAAGTTATGGCATGTATAGGGGCTTGACTAAGTCATTTTATATATGTGTTAATTAATTTGACCAAATTTTTTGCTTCATAACGGTAATAAGGATTATTCTGTATTTGGCCACGAGTTGTGGCTCATATTGGTCATGGAGTTATAATGCTTGTGTATACATGTGTTTGTTAAAGTTTAAATTATAAGTGAAATTTTGTGGCTCGGGATTTGGTAGAATGTATTGTTAAGTCTGATAATGTCTCGTACCCGGTTTCGGTGTAGGATACGTGTAAGGGGTGTTACATTTAGTTGTATCAGAGCTATGGTTTAGTCGGTTCTTAGACTACCATAGTGAGTGTGAGAGTCTAGCTATACATGCCATAATGAACAGTGATAGTGTGACGACTCCCGACCCTGATGTAAATTGTTTTATTAGACAGATGTGTACTTCAACCGAGTTAAATTTGATAGTGCAAACAGTGTGTTTATGATGAGTTGAGACTCGTAAAAAGTAAGAATAATAGTTTATGATGTTTATGTGATGATGAATAAATTGTGGATAGGAATTTCTCTTTAAATATGAAAGATGAGATGAAAGGAAGGTTTATACTATGATAAGTGTTCATGTTTGATTGGCATTTGTATGTTGCTATGAGTATAACTTGTGAAATTAAGTGAATGTTATGAGTAATTTTACTCGAGATTTATGAATGACAGTATAAGTGCACTTGTTTGTATAAGATGATAGGAAGGTTGTGTAAAATGAGTATCCATGTTAAGTTACTTGAAACAAAATATATATATTGATGAGTGTTAAGTTATATGCATGAGTATATAAGAGGCAAGTCAGAGGCGTTACAACCTCACCCCCTTCCAATAAGGTATGTTATAAAGAAATTTTATGAAATTCAGACCGAATGGGTTTACAAGTGGAAGACTAAAGCGTTGAGTTGTAGATTAATTGACAACGTGATCAGAGTTGAGAATGGTTTAGTAAATGAACACAGTTGCAGAAAATATGTGTAACAGACCAATATTAACCCTAATCGGAACGGTGGTTTCGGGACCACGAATCTGAGCCCGAGAAATATTTTGATATTATATTCTATGTTTATTATATGTGGACTAATGTGTGTGAAAATATCGTAGAAAAATATTATCGTTTAATTGCTTAATTTGATAAAAAGGATTTAATCGCGAAAAGTGAAAAAGTTGCATGCTAAGGTGTAATGTACTAAATTGCTTGTGGCTTTTTAAGTGGGTGTCCTAAAAGGACAATTAGCCCATTGACCATAGTGATGGACGGCAATGGGCCAGGTTAGCTAGATATATATGTTAGTTTAATTATATTTTTATTATATGCTTATGTTAGTACTTTTATAAAGAAATAATGTTAATGTATATGTTAAATAAAACATAAAATAAGGCCACTATCTTCTTCATTCTCTCATGGCCGATTATTAGCTAATGAAAGGGGTAAATTGAATTGTTTTCTTGCATGGGAGGGTTTGCATGTCAAATTCCCCACATTTATAATATAGTGACCAGTAAGCATGCTATGAATATTATATTTTTAGTATATTATAACTAAAGTATTATTTGTATAATAAGCATGCTATAAAATATGTTAATTAATTAAACAAAAAGAAGTATTTTTTATTATTATTATTCTATTTTCTCTCCTTCTCCCCATCTTCTTCACCGATTCTATTTGAAAGAAGAAAAGAAAGCTTGAAACCTCCATTGTTTCGGCCATGCATGTAGTAGTAAGGTGGGTATTTTAGCTTGATTTTAGCAAATCTTTACATATTGGATTTGGTTGCCTTGAATGCAAATGAAATCATGTTAAAAAAATTTTGAGATTAAGCATGTTAATATTCGGCCTAGGATGACCACTCTTGGGTCGTATTTGATTTGAAAAATGCTTAGTATTGATTCAAAAACAACATGAGTTACTAAAGAGACTTAGATGAATTGAAGACTTGTGGCTTAAATTATGTGAGAGTTATAGAAATTATTTTGGATTTGAGCATAGAGATGCTCTTACTATTCGGCTGTAATGGGATGAATATAAATGGTGGTTATTTAGATTGTTGTTTGATCATGTATTGAAGAATATGCATGGGTACATCGAGTTAGCAAATTCGGTCATAAGAGAAGAAGAAATTGAGCTTGTATATTCGGCCTTTATGAATTTAAGCTTGTTGAATTATAATAATTAATTCATAGAGGCTTGTTTGGAGATGGTGAACATTCAACCTTTGAAAAAGGGCAATTAAATTCTTTATATTTCGTGTTTTGAATTTTAGGATTTTCTTATAAATATTACAAATGTTGGGGGGTTAATCGGCAAATTGTATATTATATGATTTTGCTTTTAAATTGAATGAAAATGTGGTTGAATTGGTTTAATTTGAACCGAATTAGATCAAGAACAAAAGGAGAAGAATTTGGAGCGAGGAAAAGCTAAACTAAATGAATAGCTGGAAATTTCGAATCTATCGACAACCGAGGTAAGTCCTTTAGCTAAAATATGTCAAGGAACTAATTATGACTATTGTAACACCCCAAACCCGGCCCACAAGCCATGACCGGATCTGGTATGTCACGGAATAAAAGAAGTTTGAAAGGTTTGAATTAATAGTAGAAATTTAAAATTTTGCTAAGGGTATAAAACGGTGTTCGTTAAAACTCAAGTGGGTTGATTAGGTAAGTCCGATTGAGTTGAAAATCCTTTCTTCCTTTAAAACCATTTGACCCCTTAATTTTAGAACAATAGAGTGATCGATAACTTAGAAAATTTCGTTACCCGATGGTAGCATTTTTTTGAAAACGCGTACAAGTACTTATTTCTTTTGAAAACGTTACTTTTAACCGATTTGCCTAACCGTCCGTAAGTTCATCAGTTATAAAGTAAAGTAAAAACAACTACCTAACCATCCAAAATAATAAGCGGCCATATTACAACCCAATCGAATTGTAGTGAATAATTAAACTTAAAACGGGGCAAAATAAAATTTCAAGTCCACAAAACCAACATGGCCACCTCGAGCTCTCCTCGGCTCCGCATCCGTGCTCTACTCACCTGCAAGATGATATGGGAAGGGGTGAGTCACCAAGACTCGGTGTATAAATCCCCAGACAGAAAATAACACTCATACACAAGATATTAGTATGACATGCAATTATGCAACCCCACCTAGCCATCCATGCTCCTTTTCTACCCCGTGTGGTACCAAACCACTGGTGGTGCCAAACCACTGGTGACTTATAGTCACGATATCCGTCAATACACGTGGTGCCAAACCACCGGTGGTGCCAAACCACTTTGGTGACCGAAGTCACAATCAAATGATGGGGCCAACCCATCGTGTGATACCAAATCACCGGCGTCGATCCGTATCTCAAATGTGGGGCCAACCCACGGTGGTACTAAGCCACGGGGGCGAGGCGCTATGAGGTGCCAAACCTGCGGAGGTACCAAACCTCTGGTGACCGTAGTCACAATGTGTTACCAAAACACGGTGTCCGTCGACACGAATATTACTCCTCTCATCAATCCCACCATCATCATGGTCATATCACAAGTATCATGATTCCATATATCATGCAATCGTATATAGCATAGCATTTTTCCGCATATGATGATATATACAACACATATCGTAAATCGAGTAATAGAGGACTTTACCGAATACCAAGCTCATGCCCACTAGGCAAAGTAACCACATGAGAGGTTATAATATTATCAAATAACAGTTTATACTAATAAAGTGTGTAAGAGCTACACACCTATTTAATCGAAGATTTAACTAGCGCTCGTGCCTATGCGATGTTACTGAAGTCACGAACTAGTCCTCGCAATGTTCCTATATTCGGCCATCATAGATTAGTATTAGGGGTCTCATTCGGTTTACTAATGAATTTCCAAAGGATCGGTCATCTCATAACAAAATAGGACCTTAGCCGAACCTTGCTTAACACAAACCCGTGTGATTTGAGAACTCGAAATTTCAGATTTCTAGCCGATTAATCCCCCTAAAAATATAGAGCACATTTGGTCATACATAGATATCAAAGTGGCCTTCGGCCGAAAGTCAATAACCTCCTACCTTGTCTACCGAGATTTCAAATTTCCTTTTATACTTTGAATAGTCAAGGCCCTTGAAGAAGCGAGACCCAAAAGACACTTCCAAGCCTCTAAGTATCGGATACCTACAAGGGATACACTAAAAATTATTTATAGGCATTCGGCCAACCTTAGGAGTGCTTGAACTCATGCTTTCGGCCCATCAAAAGAGAGGTAGGGAACCGAAGTAAAAGGGAAAATACTTACCAATTCTCGAAAATATATCTCCTTTCGTGGATTCGGTCTACGCTCTATGTGGTAAGTAGCATTCGGCTAGGACTACAATGCAAAAAGGAAAGCAATTCGACAAGGTTAAAGAGTTTAGACCATTTGTCAAACAACAATGGAAGGAAACAAAAGAACAAGGGCTAGCCAGAAAACACTCCCTAGGGCCTTTTTCAACCCAAAACCCCAAGCCCTTGGAGTTTCCCATTTTCGGCGAGAGACTAAGAACTCAAGGCCACAAGAGTTGGTTGTCCTTACCTCGATGATTTCCCTTCCTTGATGAGCACCAAAGTTCGGCCAAGCATCTCTAAGAAACACCATATTCGGTCATCAAAAATTTGGAAGGAAGATAGTATAGAGAAGTACTTTTGGCCAAGCATTCAAAGTTGGAAGAAAAGGAAAATAAAAGAGCTATTAGAACATGCTCTCCTTTGCTAAACTCCAAGGCCTAGCCAACCCCAAGGCATACCTTCCTTCCATCCTCAATTTCCCATAATATTGTTTTACACATTCCCAACACTCCCCCCATACTTAGATTAAACTAATAGCTAATTAAAATAAGGGTAACTCCCATACCATTATAAAATATTACCACATATTCCAATTATAAAAGAAAAATAATAATAACTAAATAAATAAAATGAAAACAACAACACTAAAAGAATAAAAGAACATGCAGCCAACAAACCTTGTTCCCACGCGTGCATGTGCATGCCAAAACCCCCAAACGCCGGCCAAAGCAAAAAGGATTTCTTCCAGGCGCTGCGCATGGGTTTCGAACCCCGGACCCGAAGTAGTACTCTCAAGCTTTAGCCACTCGGCCGACTTGTCTTTCATGATAGAATCGCATCACACATTCCTTTTAAACCTTCCTTCACGAGTTTCCCATTTGCATTTAATACCAGAGGCCAAAAACAAAATGGACAAGCTCACGCCCGAGGATTCGAACCGAGACACGGAACAATATCGCGCCCTGACCACTCGGCCAATTGGAATTTCGTGACAAATTGCGCTGCATAATTCTTTTAAATCCTTCCGATGGCTTTATTAACTTGAACGCTAAAAGCAAAGTTAAACGCATACAGAGTGCGACTCTAGGGCTCGAACACGGACACGAAGGAGCATGCCCAAGTGCCCTGCCGCTTGACTATCGAGACTTTCATGCCATGTCTCAACGAAACTTATTCTTAAGCCCTCCGCATTAAGTCCTCCTACACGCCAAAAATAAACTTCCTCCACGCGACTCGAACCCTCGCCTAGCCGCATTTTCTAGCCTTCTATCAAGTACCCTAACCACTCGCATGACCATTTCTTTGTGACAAAACTCGCCTAATTTAATGATAAGGCTTATACATATAGCCCTTTTCATCCCAAGCACTTAAAGAACCTTTCTTAACCCTATACCCGACTAACTCGGATTTTTTTTTATTTAGCTAAACCATAATACGTGCATTTAAAAGCAGGAAAACCCACAATAATCGTATGGCAAATGACCCTAATGCAGGATGTTACTGATTCTACCCCCTTAAAATAAATTTCGTCCCGAAATTACAGGTCGAGAAGAGTTTGGGGTATTATTTTGCGCATCACATCCTCGGGCTCCCACGTAGCTTCCTCCACGCCATGGTTCCGCCATAGGACCTTCACTAAAGGAACCGACTTCCTACGCAAAACTTTCACATCCCGATCTAGGATCTGCACAGGTTCCTCTTCCATCGTCAAATCTGGACTCACCTCAACTTCCTCAAGCGCCAAGATGTGTGATGGATCGAACGATAGCGTCTAAGCATGGAGACATGGAACACATCGTGAATCGACTTAGTTCTGCGCGGTAACTCGGTGATAAGCCACTTTGGTCCCACTCGTTTCATCACCTTAAGCGGTCCAATGAACCTTGGGCTTAATTTGCCCTTCTTCCCAAATCTTAGCACCTTCTTCCATGGTGAGACCTTCGGAAAAACTTCGTCTCCTACGGCAAATTCTATGTCCCTTCGCTTGAGGTCAGCATAAGACTTTTGCCTATCTGAGGCTTCCTTCAACCGAGCTTGGATCTTTTTCACCTTATCCTCGGTTACGCAACCAATTAGGTCCTAACATCCGTCGTTCACCCAACTCTGTCCAACAAGTGGGTGTACGACACCTCCTACCATACAATGCTTCATATGGTGCCATCTTAATGCTTGCACGATAAGCGTTGTTGTATGCGAACTCGGCCCGGTGGCAAAAACCCTTCCCAACTACCTTTGAAGTCCAAAACGCACCTCTTAACATGTCCTCCAAAAACTGGATAACTCTTTCCATTGCCCGTCGATTGTGGATGGATGGAATGTCTTTGAAATCCAACCGTGTACCCAAAGCTCGATGTAGTGCTCTCTCAAAACCTCGATGTAAATCGGGGTCTCTGCATGCGAGATGATCGACACTGGCACACCATGCAACCTCACTATCTCTCGCCACATACAACTTAGCTAACCACGGAGCGAGTAATCCACCCCTTACAGGTATGAAGTGAGCCGATTTGGTCGACGGTCCACAATCACCCAAAGCTGCGTCTTTCTTCTTTGGCGTGAGGGGGTAGCCCAGCGACGAAGTCCATAGTGATCCTCTCCCATTTCCAGCGAGGAATCTTCTTTGGTTGAAGTAACCCGGATGGCAAGCGATGTTCGGCCTTTACTACATTGGCACGTGAGACACCTACCCACGAATTCGCCTCGCGCTTCAACCACGGCCACCGTAAGCGCCAGTAAATCTCCATACATCTTGCTACCTCCAGGGTGCATAGCGTAAGGGCTGCTATGTGCATCCTGAAGAATTCTTTGCCTCAAGCCCATATCATTCGGCATACAAGGCCGCCCTTGAAAACACAACACACCATCACCAGTCAAGCTATACCCTTCCAAGTCGCCATCTTGAACTTGAAATCTCCGCGCGCTCAAACTGTCATCCCCTAATTGCTTTTCCTTAATCTCCTCGATCCAAGTTGGCTTAACTTGCAACTCTGCCAAAAGACCTCCGTCGTCGTATAGACTGAGATGAGCAAACATCGCCTTAAGTCTGCCACGACCTTTTCGGCTCAACGCATCACCACCACGTTCGCCTTGCACGGTGGTACTCAATTGAGCGATCGTAGTCTTTCAATGATTCAATCCATCGGTCTTTGCCTCTCGATTCAAGTCCTTCTGAGTCAAGAGATACCTCAAACTTTTATGATCCGTGTAGACTATCGATTTCTCCCCATATAAGTAGTGCCTCCATATTTTCAAAGCGAAGACCACTGCCGCTAACTCCAAGTCGTGAGTCGGATAGTTGACCTCATGCGGTCTTAAGCGACGGGATGCATAGGCCACTACTTTCCCTTCCCCGCATCAACACACATCCCAACCCATTATGGGACGCATCACAATAAACCGTGAACAATTCCCCGCCTCTCAGTCGCACCAAAAGCAGGAGCTTAGTCGAATCTTTCTTAGCTTATCAAAACTTTCTTCTTGCTTTATTGACCAAACAAAAGGACTCCTTTTCTTAATAGCTTAGTCGTGGTGCTTTGCGATTAAGGAGAATCCTTCCACAAATCTTCGATAATACCCGGCGGACCAGAAAACTTGAATTTCCGCCCATCGTCCCAGGTGGTTTCGATCCCTACACCGCTCGACCTTGCGGAGGTCCACTCTAATCCCTTCGGTGACACCACGTGACCCAAGAAAGTCACCTCCCTAAGCCAAAATTCGCACTTACTGAATTTGGCATACAATTGCTCCTCTCTCAGTATTTGTAGAACTATGCGCAAATGCCTATCATGCTCCTCCTCTGTCTTTGAGTAAACCAATATGTCGTCTATAAACACCACGACAAATTGATCTAAGTATTCTTTGAAACACCCTATTCATTAGGTCCATGAACGCTGCCGGCGCGTTGGTCAACCCAAACGGCATCACTAAGAACTCGTAATGCCCATATCGGGTACGAAATGCCGTCTTGTGCACATCAGCTTCCTTCACTTTAAGTTGATGATAGCCCGACCTAAGATCTATCTTCGAGAATACCGATGCACCCTTCAGTTGATCAAACAGGTCATCAATCCGAGGCAACGGATACCTGTTTTTGATCGTCAACTTGTTTAGCTGACGGTAGTCAATACACATCCGCATTGACCCGTCTTTCTTCTTAACAAACAACACAGGTACTCCCCATGGAGATATACTAGGTCGAATGAACCCTCTATCCAAGAGTTCCTGAATTTGAGCCTTCAGCTCTACCAACTCCTTTGGTGCCATTCGGTAGGGTGCTATGGACACAGGCGCCGTTCCGGGCAACAAGTCTATACCGAACTCAACTTCCCGATCTGGAGGCAGACCCGGGAGTTCTTCTGGAAACACATCAGCGAATTCCCTTACAGTTCGGACCTTCTCAACTGCTGGCTCCTTAGCCTCCAAGGCATAAATTCGAACCAACAAGGCCTCATACCCTTTTTTGATCATTTTCTCAGCCTTCAAGGCAGACACTACATTGGATAGATAGTCTCTTCTGTTACCTATCATGACCACTTCATCACCCTCAGCCGTCTTTAGAACCATGCGCTTAGCAGCGCAATCCAACCTTGCACGATATTTAACCACCGATCCATTCCAAGAATTAGATCGAACTCCCCAAACGGCGGTTCCATCGGATCGACCACAAACACTACCCCCCTGGAGTTACAGGGTATATCTCTATATAGCTTGTTCACTACCACGAGTGTCCTAGAGGCTAATTACGGTCATCTCCCTAGAAGCGATCTCAAAATCCAAGTTCAAAGTCTCTACCACACTACTAGCAACATATGAATGCGTCGAACCCACATCAATTAATGCAACATATGGAAGACCAAAAATTAGGAGCGTCTCGGTGATGACATCGGTGCGTCACCCTCCTCGCGACGCTCGGCTGCGTAGACTAAGCCAGTCGCCTAACCGGTGTTGCTCGCTCCTCGCGCCACTGGATCCCACGACCTCGATTAGGACCATTGCCTCTCTACCATTACCACGGCCCCTCTGCGGCGGTCCCACATTCCGTCCGCCGAGTACGATTACGCCTCCGGTGATTCCTTGCCAACTTCCGAGGACAATCCCTTACACGGTGATCCGAGATCCACATTCAAAGCAACCCCTCTCACCGGTGTAACAACCTCCCAATGTGACTTTTCCGCGGCGATTATTACGAGCCGGTCTGCGGTTAGAAGCCATGGGCCTTCCAGCCTGATTCGGCCCACTCTGCCTAGCCCTCTTTTGTGCAGTATTTCCCGATCCAGATGACCCAACACTTCTTTTCTGCTTGCTCCTATCATGGCTCGCCTCACGAGACTCCGGACCTTTCGGCCACGTTGGCCTTTTCTACCGGATCGGCAAACTCACGCACTGTTGTGGAGCAATCAACGATCTTAAGTCATCCCTAAGTCCGTCTTCAAAGCGGACGCAACGATCATGCTCGGTTGACACAACTCCCCGAGCATAGCGGCTCAGTCTCAGGAATTCTGCCTCATATTCAGATACCGACTTATTTCCTTGTACTAATCCCAGAAAAGTCTTCCTCTGAGTATCAGTGTAACTGGTGCCCACGTACTTCTTTTGATAAGTAGCTTTGAAGTATTCCCAAGTAAGGTCGTTTCTTTGTCAGAGCGCCGTCTCGAACCGTGAGCCACCACCGGTATGACTCGTCTTTTAGAAGTGACACCGCTCCTTTCAGCTTTTCCTCATTTGTCAAGTCGAGATCGTCCATGATCCTCTCGGTTGATTCTAACCAATATTAATTTTGCATCTTGGGTGCGACACCTGACACACCCCGAAATACTTCACTCCATTGGATCGGAGCCGCTCAGATCTGAGACTTCCGAGCTCTGTGTACTCTACCGGTCTCGACCATCATTTCTAAAACACGCAAGATAGCTGCGATACCGACTCACCCCGTCGATCCTCGATGTCCATCACCAAAAGTTGGGGGTGGTGGTGGAGGTGGTATCTCATTATCCGATCCCCGGCCCGACCTAATCTGGTTACTGTCATGGCCATCCGTCCTCTACCACGCCCCCGACGGCCGCGACCTCTGAGCTCATTTTTCTTATAGCGCAATCTATTTTAAAAAGTTTTATGAATTAGCCAATATTCCACTGATTATTAGCAAAGAATTTTATGGGCGAAGTTAAGAAGTTGTTCTTTCGATCAAACAAGTTTCAAGTCTTCATTGTAATTCAAAGATACACTTCCACTTATTCCATCACCCTCTTTGTCCAATTCCTAACCAGGGGTATTTTTAGTCATTTACCCTACGGGGTATTTTGGTAATAAAACAAAGTAAGTTTGTAAATCTTGATAAATCAAGGGAAACCAAAAATTTTGCAAAACTTGGGGTTCTTTTTGAGAAATCGTCTTCCCAAATTAGTAGTGTTGCTAAAACTTTAAAAATCAGGGTTATTTTGGTAATTTACAGATTAGGGGCAATTTCGTAATATTTTCAAAATCACGACATTTTTGATAATTTGCAAATTTAGGGATTTTGGGTATGGTAAAATAAGAAAATTTTGTTAAAATTTTGGGGTAGTTTAGTAGATTTTAAAACTAGGGTATTTTTGTAATTTACCACTAAGGGTATTTTAAAATGTCCCTATATCAAGAGAATTTTGTAATATAAATCTCACAAGTTTGAGGGAAGTCTTTAAAACTAGAGTTTTTATCAAAACGCGGCTAATTCCCTTTCGGGTTTTAATAATAGGGTTTAGCCCACGAACAAGTCCTCACGGTTAGAGTGAACCGAAGCTACGCACCAGGGAGGATTCATGAAGAAGAGGAGGTGAGTCACTAGGACCGCTTAAATACCAAGCTCTTAGGATCCAATCCTAGACATGCGTGCAAGGATTACACACCCTAACTCGGCGACTTAGTCATAGGTTTGTTTATTAAGGCAATTAAAATCTTATGCAATTGTTGGGGTAAACTAGTCCTAAAGTTCACATACTTTTCATACTATCTACGTCCCATTTCTACCCCTTTACAGATAATCATTCACACATAGATTAAAGATACTTACAAGAGCGGATCGGTGCCGGAGACTCGACGCCATGTTGTTCAACCAAAATCATTTTCAACGGGGTTTTCAAAAGCCTATCTAGCAAAAATATTTTTAGGTCTTAGGCCCTCACAGCCGAGTTTTTGAACCTGGCTCTGATACCAAAATGTAACACCCCAAACCCGGCCCACAAGCCATGACCGGATCTGGTATGTCACGGAATAAAAGAAGTTTGAAAGGTTTGAATTAATAGTAGAAATTTAAAATTTTGCTAAGGGTATAAAACGGTGTTCGTTAAAACTCAAGTGGGTTGATTAGGTAAGTCCGATTGAGTTGAAAATCCTTTCTTCCTTTAAAACCATTTGACCCCTTAATTTTAGAACAATAGAGTGATCGATAACTTAGAAAATTTCGTTACCCGATGGTAGCATTTTTTGAAAGCAGCGCACAAGTACTTATTTCTTTTGAAAACGTTACTTTTAACCGATTTGCCTAACCGTCCGTAAGTTCATCGGTTATAAAGTAAAGTAAAAACAACTACCTAACCATCCAAAATAATAAGCGCCATATTACAACCCAATCGAATTGTAGTGAATAATTAAACTTAAAGCGGGCAAAATAAAATTTCAAGTCCACAAAACCAACATGGCCACCTCGAGCTCTCCTCGGCTCCGCATCCGTGCTCTCTCACTCACCGCAAGATGATATGGGAAGGGTGAGTCACCAAGACTCGATGTATAAATCCCCGGGCAGAAAATAACACTCATACACAAGATATTAGTATGACATGCAATTATGCAACCCCACCTAGCCATCCATGCTCCTTTTCTACCCCGTGTGGTACCAAACCACTGGTGGTGCCAAACCACTGGTGACTTATAGTCACGATATCCGTCAATACGTGTGGTGCCAAACCACCGGTGGTGCTAAACCACCTGGTGACCCGAAGTCACAATCAAATGATGGGGCCAACCCATCGTGTGATACCAAATCACTGGCGTCGATCCCGTATCTCAAATGTGGGGCCAACCCACGGTGGTACTAAGCCACAGGGACGAGACGCTATGAGGTGCCAAACCTCTGGAGGTACCAAACCTCTGGTGACCGTAGTCACAATGTGTTACCAAAACACTGGTGTCCGTCGACACGAATATTACTCCCTCTCATCAATCCCACCATCATCATGGTCATATCACAAGTATCATGATTCCATATATCATGCAATCGTATATAGCATAGCATTTTTTCGCATATGATGATATATACAACACATATCGTAAATCGAGTAATAGGGGACTTACCCGAATACCAAGCTCATGCCCACTAGGCAAAGTAACCACATGAGAGGTTATAATATTATCAAATAACAGTTTATACTAATAAAGTGTGTAAGAGCTTACACACCTATTTAATCGAAGATTTAACTAGCGCTCTCGTGCCTATGCGATGTTACAGAAGTCACGAACTAGTCCTCGCAATGTTCCTATATTCGGCCATCATAGATTAGTATTAGGGGTCTCATTCAGTTTACTAATGAATTTCCAAAGGATCGGTCATCTCATAACAAAATAGGACCTTAGCCGAACCTTGCTTAACACAAACCCGTGTGATTTGAGAACTCGAAATTTCAGATTTCTAGCCGATTAATCCCCCTAAAAATATAGAGCACATTTGGTCATACATAGATATCAAAGTGGCCTTCGGCCGAAAGTCAATAACCTCCTACCTTGTCTACCGAGATTCTGAAATTTCCTTTTATACTTTGAATAGTCAAGGCCCTTGAAGAAACGAGACCCAAAAGACACTTCCAAGCCTCTAAGTATCGGATACCTACAAGGGATACACTAAAAATTATTTATAGGCATTCGGCCAACCTTAGGAGTGCTTGAACTCATGCTTTGGCCCATCAAAAGAGAGTAGTAGAGGAACCAAGTAAAAGGGAAAATACTTACCAATTCTCTAAAATATATCTCCTTTCGTGGATTCGGCCCACGCTCTATGTGGTAAGTAGCATCTGGCTAGGACTACAATGCAAAAAGGAAAGCAATTCGACAAGGTTAAAGAGTTTAGACCATTTGGTCAGCAACAATGGAAGGAAACAAAAGAACAAGGGCTAGCCGAAAACACTCCCTAGGGCCTTTTTCAACCCAAAACCCCAAGCCCCTTGGAGTTTCCCATTTTCGGCCAGAGACTAAGAACTCAAGGCCACAAGAGTTGGTTGTCCTTACCTCGATGATTTCCCTTCCTTGATGAGCACCAAAGTTCGGCCAAGCATCTCTAAGAAACACCATATTCGGTCATCAAAAATTTGGAAGGAAGATAGTATAGAGAAGTACTTTTGGCCAAGCATTCAAAGTTGGAAGAAAAGGAAAATAAAAGAGCTATTGCCGAACATGCTCTCCTTTGCTAAACTCCAAGGCCGGCCAACCCCAAGGCATACCTTCTTTCCATCCTCAATTTCCCATAATATTGTTTTACACATTCCCAACACTCCCCCCATACTTAGATTAAACTAATAGCTAATTAAAATAAGGGTAACTCCCATACCATTATAAAATATTACCACATATTCCAATTATAAAAGAAAAATAATAATAACTAAATAAATAAAATGAAAACAACAACACTAAAAGAATAAAAGAACATGCGACCAACAAACCTTGTTCCCACGCGTGCATGTGCATGCCAAAACCCCAAACGCGGCCAAAGCAAAAGGATTTCTTCCGGTATTTGCGCATGGGTTTGAACCCCGGACTAAGTAGTACTCTCCAAGCTTTAGCCACTTCGGCCGGCTTGTCTTTCATGATAGAATCGCGTCACACATTCCTTTTAAACCTTCCTTCCCGAGTTTCCCATTTGCATTTAATACGAGGCCAAAAACAAAATGGACAAGCTCACGCTGTGGATTCGAACCGAGACTGGAACAATATCGCGCTTGACCACTCGGCCAATTGGAATTTTCGTGACAAATTGCGGCTGCATAATTCTTTTAAATCCTTCACGATGGCTTTATTAACTTGAACGCTAAAAGCAAAAGTTAAACGCCCTAGGTGCGACTCTCTAGGGCTCGAACACGGGACCCGAAGGAGCATGCCCAGCGCCCGCCGCTTCAGCTCATTATCGAGACTTTCATGCCATGTCTCAACGAAACTTATTCTTAAGCCCTCGCATTAAGTCCTCCTACACGCCAAAAATAAACTTCCTCCACGCGACTCGAACCCTCGCCTAGCCGCATTTTCTAGCCTTCTATCAGTACCCTAACCACTCCGCCAGCCATTTCTTTGTGACAAAACTCGCCCTAATTTAATGATAAGGCTTATACATATAGCCCTTTTCATCCCAAGCACTTAAAGAACCTTCTTAACCCTATACACGACTAACTCTGGATTTTTTTTTTTTTATTTAGCTAAACCATAATACGTGCATTTAAAACAGGAAAACCCACAATAATCGTATGGCAAATGACCCCTAATGCAGGATGTTACAACTATATTAAATAGTAAGAATTGATGAATTTTAGTACCTATTTATATCATAGCCGAATGTATATAGGTATACTAGGTTGATGATTAAAGTTGGTTATGTGATGTGGATTGTTAGATTGTATAATGATATAATGATTTTATTGGTTTAATGTGAGCGAACTCAATTGAATTGGACATATATATATAATAGTTATGAAGTGTGTTTGGAATGTTTAATTTCATTGAGACGTTTGGGCTTTACGCCTATGAGCTTTGTGCAAGTGTCACTTATCGGGCTTTTACGCCTAGCGAGCTTTGTGCCAGTGTGTTACTTATCGGGCTATTACGCCTAGCAGGCAGCTTTGTGCAGTGTCACTTATCGGGCTTTTACGCCTAGCAGCTTGATGTCGTGATGTGTTTCACAAAAGAGAAACCGAATTTTGTTCAAAGTAAATTAAAGCTAATTTATCGAGTTAATGGCTCAGGTAAGCATGTAAGGTATGAATTAACTTCTTACCTATTTAAAATAAGGTAAGCAAGTAACTCAGTTATTTATTACAAATTGTATATGTTACAAATGAAGTTTATATATATATGATTATAATATGTGTTCTCGGTTTTATGAATGAATGATATGAATATTGTGGTTTTGGTCTTTTTAATTGTATATGCAAGACCGGGTATATTCGGCCACATGGATAGTTTGTGTATGTAATGCTATATTATAGAAATTGAGCTTTAAGTATATGAATGGTTATACGTTTGATTATATAATGACATTTTGGTTTTGAAAGGTTGGATTATGAGTAAATATTTTAATTATATAAGCATTCGGTTAAAAAGAAATCGTTCTATGAATTTATATGTTATATAAGTATGGAATTGAAAGCTTGAAAATAATTGTGATTACAAGTATACAAGCTGAATTATTCTTAATTTAAATGTTAAATGTTCTAATGTTATATTATTAGGAGCTTAGGACTTGCTAAGCTAGTAAGCTTATTTGTGCAAAATGTTTCCTCTGTTTTATAGATTAGGTGTAAGCTACAAGCTCGTCGGGATCGTTCAGAAAGTCGTCCACACTATCAAACTATTTTGGTACTCTTTCATTTTGGTTTTCGAATGAAGGCATGTATAGGAAAGACTTTGTCTTTGTTTTGATGAAAACTTTTGGTTCATGTATATAATAGCCATGCAAATATGGCTAAATTTTTAGTTAAGTATGCTTTTTGTGCTTTTGATACAAATGTCGGTTTATGTTGGTAATGTTTGTGCTTTTTAATCAAAGTTTAATCATTTTGATAAGGAAATGTATGTTTACGGAATGAACCTTTGAATTAGGTATAAATTAATTTTCATAAATGATTAAAATGCATGGACAGTATGAGTTGTATGTGGGTATATTCGGTTATAAACTAGTTAAACATATTTTGCAATGAAATAGTTTTTAGTTACTTAGTGATGATGTGATTTTGAAAAATCACCAAAAATAGGATAAATTGAATTAGAAAGTGAATAGGATATAGAATTAAAGCTTATTGTGTCTATTGTTATATGAAAGAAACAGAATAGGCAAAGGAATTTTATATTATAAGATATTTAAATTTTAGTGAGACTTGTTCTGAATGAATTCGTGATTCCCTGTTCTATCTTGGAAAAATTGTTAAAAATAAAATAATCATGGAGCATAGTTTATATGCTTAGAGTCC
The DNA here is from genome assembly GCA_025503065.1 of Gossypium bickii. Lineage (NCBI taxonomy): Eukaryota > Viridiplantae > Streptophyta > Magnoliopsida > Malvales > Malvaceae > Gossypium > Gossypium bickii. Next base: position 92,805,104 of record CP106711.1, read on the forward strand.
TTAAGGAGTCTAATTTTGATTGGAATAAACAAGAACATTATTGAAATTTTGTACAATGAGATAACTGAGTTTTTGTAAAGATAGGTCAGAATCATCAAACAGTGAAATAGGGGAAACTTTGATGAATAAACTGTACTAATTGGCCACATGAAAAATTCTGGAAAAATTATGGTAAAAATTTATATGAGTCTAGTTTCAAGGAAAATTTACGGATCTAAATTTCGAGTTTTGTAACTCGAGTTATGGTCATTTTAGTCAGCATGACGCAGTTGGACAGTTTTAAATTTTTATGCCCCGATTTAGTAGTCAAGTCTAGTAATGCCACATACTCGACTCCGGCAAAGGTCTCAGGTAAGGGGTGTTACGTTTGATTGGTTCAGAGCTTACGATTTAGTCGATTCTAGGACTACCGTAGCGCGTGTGAGTCTAGCTATACATGCCTTGATCATATATTGATAGTGTGGTGACTTCGGCACTGAACTTTGTTTTATATAGTAAATGGATACCGATCCCGAAAGAGCCGTAGCGGATGATGTAGAGAGTGTAGCGCTGGCGTGCACATGAACGATCTTGGTAGACTCTCGACTGCTTTGAGTAGTCATGAGGAGAGACTAAACAAGCCTTCTATCGGATGATGAGCGAGTGGTTTACCCGGTTTATTCGGACTAACCCAGCTGTACACCAACCTCCACCCCCGAATAATCCAACTCCGATTCCTTCAGCACCCCCGATGATAGATCCGATGAGATCTAGTAGGCCTCTAGTTGATAAAATCTGAAAAATTTGGGGCCGAAGAATTTAAAGCCAATGATGATGATGACGCAGAGAGAGCCGAAATGTGGCTTGATAACACTATTCGGGTACTTGATGAGCTATCTTGTACTCCAGATGAATGCCTGAAGTGTGCTATATCTTTACTGCGGGACACTGCATATCACTGGTGGAATACACTAGTATCAGTGGTTCCGAAAGAAAAAGTGACATGGGATTTCTTCCAGAATGAATTCCGCAAGAAATATATCAGTCAAAGATTCGTTGATAAAACGAAAAGAGTTCCTCGAAAGTGAAACAACAAGGTATGATAGTGTGACGGAATATGAACGGAAATTTGTCAGGCTCAGCAGATATGCTAGGGAGTGTGTTTCTACTGAAGCTATTATGTGCAAAAGATTTGAAGATGGACTAAATGAAGATATAAAGATGTTTGTCGGCATTCTTGAAATTCAAGAGTTTGTGACACTAGTTGAGCGAGCTTGCAAAGCTGAAGAGCTCGGGAAAGAGGAAAGAAAGTCTGAGACAGAAGCTAGAGACATTCGTAAAAGATCTTCGGGTAAGACCTTTCATCCCACATCCAAGAAGTTCAGAGATGACTACAGCCGACATAAAGCTACTACAGATCTACCTAGACGGAATCGACCTCCTGTGGGCTCCCGAGCTACCTCGATGGCCAGTGTTGGTAACGTTCCACAGAATCGAGTTGAATGTAAGCACTGTAGGAAATGGCATTCCGGGAGTTGTAGATTTCGTGATCGGTCTTGCTTTAAATGTGGATCGTCAGATCATTTTATTAGAGAATGTCCGATGTTAGTGAGCGAATACGATTCGAACATTAAGCGAGCAACATGTCGGTGCGGCGGACCACCAACATTCGGGCAATGTAGGTGGTAGTCGAGAGGAACGAAGAACCCTACGATTCGATCTAAGGCTAGAGCTCCAGCTAGAGCTTATGCTGTACGAGCCAGAGAGGATGCTTCCTCCCCTGATGTCATTACTGGTACTTTCACCCTTTACGATACTACTGTGATTGCACTAATTGATCCTGGTTCGACTCATTTTTATGTGTGTGAAACTTTAGAATTCGGTAAGACTACGCTAGTTGAGTCACCGAGTTTGTGATTCGTGTCCAACCCTTTGGGTAGATGTGTGCTTGTTAATAAAGTGTGTAGAGGTTGCCCGTTAATGATTCGGGATTATTGCTTTGGTGATTTAATGTTGTTGCCCTTTGTGAATTTGATATAATCTTGGGTATGGGTAGTTAACCTCACATGAGCAAAAGTAGTGGATTGTAAAAGAAAGCTTATTAATTTGAGATGTCGAAGCAGTGAGACTATCGAATTAAATCCGGTGATGTAAATGGGTTGCCTCTGATAATATCTTTGATGTTAGCCAGGAAGTAGGTGAGAAAAGGGTGTGAAGCTTATTTGGCTTATGTAATTGGATAATAAATTGTCCAGAAACAAATTGAATCAGTATCGGTAGTATGTGAATACCCGGATGTGTTTCTGAAGAACTACCGTTTTTACCACGATGCGAGAAGTTGAATTCGGCATTGAATTGATACAGGAACGACTCCAATTTCGATAGCTTCAGATCGAATGGCACCTACGGAGTTAAAAGAATTAAAAGTGCAGTTGCAAGAATTGACAGGTAGGGGCTTTGCACGACCGAGCTTCTCTCCTTGGGGTGCACCGGTTTTGTTTGTGAAAAAGAAAGATGGGACTATGCGAATGTGTATCGACTATCGGCAACTAAATAAAGTAACTATAAAGAATAAGTACCCGTTACCTCGGATTGATGATTTGTTTGATCAGTTGAAGGGGGCTTCGGTATTTTCGAAGATAGATTTGAGATCGGGCTATTATTAGTTGCGAGTCAGAGATATAGATGTGCCAAAGACTGCGTTCCGAACGAGGTACGGACATTATGAGTTTTTGGTTATGCCTTTTGGACTCACTAATGCACTCTTTGTTTTTATGGATCTAATGAATCGAGTCTTCCGACGAGTTTTGGATCGGTTTGTAGTAGTGTTTATTGATGATATCTTGATTTATTCCAAAAATGAAACCGAACATCTTTGAGCATTTGAGATTAGTGCTACAAACTTTGAGAGATCAACAAGCTGTATGCAAAGTTTAGTAAGTGTGAGTTCGGATGAATGAAGTCGACTTCTTGGGTCATGTTGTTTCAAACATCGGTATTTGGGTAGATCCAAACAAAATAGCGGCTATACTCGATTGGAAACCACCAAAGAATATTTCCAAGGTCCGAAGTTTCCTAGGCCTTATGGGATATTCTGAGCGATTTGTAAAGGGTTTTTTCGTAATAGCTACACCTTTGTGAAACTACTACGAGAAAGATGTCAAGTTTGAGTGGTCGGAAAGGTGTCGAGAAAAGTTTTGAGCGGTTGAAAAGCTTTTCGACCGAAGCTCGAGTGTTAGCTCGGCTGAATCGGGTAAAGAATTTGTTGTTTTTAGTGATGCTTCCTTGAATGGGTTGGGTTGCGTTTTAATGCAGGACGGCAAGGTTATAGCCTACGCTTCGAGACAATTGAAGCCGCATGAGAAAAATTATCCGACTCACGATCTGGAACTAGCAGCCATTGTTTTCGCATTGAAAATTTGGCGTCACTATTTATTCAGTGAGAAATGTCACATTTATTCGAATCATAAAAGTCTAAAATATTTGATGACTCAGAAAGATCTAATTTTGAGACAACGCAGATGGTTAGAATTGCTGAAAGACTATGAATTAGTGATTGACTACCATCCTGGAAAAGCTAACGTTGTTGCAGATGCGTTAAGTCAAAAATCATTATTTGCTCTTCGTGTAATGAACGCACAGATAACTATGTCATGGTGATGGTTCGATTATAGCCGAGTTACAAGCAAGACCGATGTTTATTCAGCAAATTTGTGATGCACAGAAAGTTGACAAAGATTTGATTGCTGGTCGAATTCAGTGTGAAAAAGGTACAGAATCAGATTTTCAGATTGATGCGAATGACTGTTTGAATTTTAAAAGCCGAATATGTGTTCCGAGGAACTCAGATTTGATCTGAGATAATCTGAGTGAGGCCCATAGTGGTCGACTATCGATACATCCGGTAGTACGAAAATGTATAACGATTTGAAAGCGATTCTATTAGTGGCTGGCATGAAGCGGGATATATCTAAATTTGTTTCCAAGTGCTTAATCTGGCCGACAAGTAAAAAGTGAGCATCAAGTACCATCCGGACTACTTCAACCAATCATGATACTCGAATGGAAATGGGATAGAATTACAATGGATTTTGTATCCGGTCTTCCTATGACAGAGAGTAAGAAAGATGCCGTATGGGTTGTCGTTGATAGACCGACTAAATCGGCTCATTTTGTATCGATGCATCTTGACTATTCACTTGATAAACTTCTTTGAATTGTATGTGTCGCATGATTGTAAGGTTGCATGGTGTACCGAGTTCCATTGTTTGAGATAGAGACCCGAGATTCACATCACGGTTTTGGAAGAAATTGCAAGATGCTTTGGGTACTAAACTTCATTTTAGTACAGCCTTTCATCCGCAGACAGACGGTTAGTCTGAGCGAACTATTTTGATACTTGAGGACATGTTGAGGTGTTGCGTTCTCAAGTTTGAAGGTACGTGGGAACGATACCTACCTTTGATTGAATTTGCTTACAATAATAGCTTCCAATCTAGTATAAAAATGGCGCCTTATGAAGCCTTATACGGCGAAAATGTCGTGATACCGTTATATTGGGTGAGCTCAATAAGAATAAATACACGGGGTTGATTTGGTTAAAGAAAGCAGATGAAGGTAGCTATTATTAGAGGTAATTTGAAAGTCGCCGGATCATCAAAAGTCCTATGCCGATTTGAAACGTAAGGACATTGAATTTCGTGTCGGAGATCGTGTATTCTTAAAAGTTTCTCAGTAGAAAAAGGTACTCCGATTTGGTCGGAAGGCAAGTTGAGTCCGAGATTTATCGGACCGTATGAAATCATCGAGCGTATTGGGCACATGTAAACATAGATTGAAATTGCCCTCGAGTTAGAAAAGATACACAATGTATTTCACGTTTGATGCTTAGCAGTCTGGATCGGATCCGTCTCATGTGATCACACCGTCGAGAGATTGAAATCGATCCGATTTAACATATGATGAAGAACCGATCCGTATCTTAGCTCGGGAATTGAAAGAGTTGAGAAATAAGAAGATTCCACTAGTAAAAGTATTATGGAATAGACACGGGTGAAGAGGCTACGTGGGAGGCGAAGATTCAATGAGGCAAACAATACCGAAATTGTTTAACGGTAAAATTTTCGAGGACGAAAATTCTTAAAGGGGAGAGTTGTATGCAGACCAATATTGACCCTAATCGGAACGGTGGTTTCGGGACCACAAATCCGAGCTCGAGAAATATTTTGATATTATATTCTATGTTTATTATATGTGGACTAATGTGTGTGAAAATATCGTAGAAAAAATATTATCGTTTAATTGCTTAATTTGATAAAAAGGATTTAATCGCGAAAAGCGAAAAAGTTGCATGCTAAGGTGTAATGTACTAAATTGCTTGTGGCTTTTTAAGTGGGTGTCCTAAAAGGACAATTAGCCCATTGACCATAGTGATGGACGGCAATGGGCCAGGTTAGCTAGATATATATGTTAGTTTAATTATATTTTTATTATATGCTTATGTTAGTACTTTTATAAAGAAATAATGTTAATGTATATGTTAAATAAAACATAAAATAAGGCCACTATCTTCTTCATTCTCTCATGGCCTATTATTAGCTAATGAAAGGGGTAAATTGAATTGTTTTCTTGCATGGGAGGGTTTGCATGTCAAATTCCCCACATTTATAATATAGTGGACGGTAAGCATGCTATGAATATTATATTTTTAGTATATTATAACTAAAGTATTATTTGTATAATAAGCATGCTATAAAATATGTTAATTAATTAAACAAAAAGAAGTATTTTATTATTATTATTATTATTCTATTTTCTCTCCTTCTCCCCATCTTCTTCACCGATTCTATTTGAAAGAAGAAAAGAAAGCTTGAAACCTCCATTGTTTGACCATGCATGTATGTAGTAGTAAGGTGGGTATTTTAGCTTGATTTTAGCAAATCTTTACATATTGGATTTGGTTGCCTTGAATGCAAATGAAATCATGTTAAAAAAATTTTCAGATTAAGCATGTTAATATTCGGCCTAGGATGACCACTCTTGGGTCGTATTTGATTTGAAAAATGCTTAGTATTGATTCAAAAACAACATGAGTTACTAAAGAGACTTAGATGAATTGAAGACTTGTGGCTTAAATTATGTGAGAGTTATAGAAATTATTTTGGATTTGAGCATAGAGATGCTCTTACTATTAATTTTGTAATGGGATGAATATAAATGGTGGTTATTTAGATTGTTGTTTGATCATGTATTGAAGAATATGCATGGGTACATCGAGTTAGCAAATTCGGTCATAAGAGAAGAAGAAATTGAGCTTGTATATTCGGCCTTTATGAATTTAAGCTTGTTGAATTATAATAATTAATTCATAGAGGCTTGTTTGGAGATGGTGAACATTCAACCTTTGACAAAGGGCAATTAAATTCTTTATATTTCGTGTTTTGAATTTTAGGATTTTCTTATAAATATTACAAATGTTGGGGGGTTAATCGGCAAATTGTATATTATATGATTTTGCTTTTAAATTGAATGAAAATGTGGTTGAATTGGTTTAATTTGAACCGAATTAGATCAAGAACAGAAGGAGAAGAATTTGGAGCGAGGAAAAGCTAAACTAAATGAATATTTGGAAATTTGAATCTATCGACAACCGAGGTAAGTCCTTTAGCTAAAATATGTCAAGGAACTAATTATGACTATATTAAATAGTAAGAATTGATGAATTTTAGTACCTATTTATATCATAGCCGAATGTATATAGGTATACTAGGTTAATGATTAAAGTTGGTTATGTGATGTGGATTGTTAGATTGTATAATGATATAATGATTTTATTGGTTTAATGTGAGCGAACTCAATTGAATTGGACTTATATATATAATAGTTATGAAGTGTGGTTGGAATGTTTAATTTCATTGAGGCGTTTGGGCTTTTACGCCTAGCAGAGCTTTGTCTTGAGTGTCACTTATCGGGCTTTACGCCTACTTGAGCTTTGTGCGATGTTACTTATCGGGCTATTATGCCTAGCAGGAGCTTTGTGCGGTGTCACTTATCGGGCTTTTACGCCTAGCGAAGCTTGATGTCGGTGATGTGTTTCACAAAAGAGAAACCGAATTTTGTTCAAAGTAAATTAAAGCTAATTTATCGAGTTATTGGCTCAGGTAAGCATGTAACGTATGAATTAACTTCTTACCTATTTAAAATAAGGTAAGCAAGTAACTCAGTTATTTATTACAAATTGTATATGTTACAAATGAAGTTTATATATATATGATTATAATATGTGTTCTCGGTTTTATGAATGAATGATATGAATATTGTGGTTTTGGTCTTTTTAATTGTATATGCAAGACGGGGTATATTCGGCCACATGGATAGTTTGTGTATGTAATGCTATATTATAGAAATTGAGCTTTAAGTATATGAATGGTTATACGTTTGGTTATATAATGACATTTTGGTTTTGAAAGGTTGGATTATGAGTAAATATTTTGATTATATAAGCATTCGGCTAAAGAGAATCGTTCTATGAATTTATATGTTATATAAGTATGGAATTGAAAGCTTGAAAATAATTGTGATTACAAGTATACAAGCTGAATTATTCTTAATTTAAATGTTAAATGTTCTAATGTTATATTATTAGGAGCTTAGACTATTTGTGCAAAATGTTTCCTCTGTTTTATAGATTAGGTGTAAGCTACAAGCTCGTCGGGATCGTTCAGAAAGTCGTCCACACTATCAAACTATTTTGGTACTCTTTCATTTTGGTTTTCGAATGAAGGCATGTATAGGAAAGACTTTGTCTTTGTTTTGATGAAAACTTTTGGTTCATGTATATAATAGCCATGCGAATATGGCTAAATTTTTAGTTAAGTATGCTTTTTGTGCTTTTGATACAAATGTCGGTTTATGTTGGTAATGTTTGTGCTTTTTAATCGAAGTTTAATCGTTTTGATAAGGAAATGTATGTTTACGGAATGAACCTTTGAATTAGGTATAAATTAATTTTCATAAATGATTAAAATGCATGGACAGTATGAGTTGTATGTGGGTATATTCGGTTATAAACTAGTTAAACATATTTTGCAATGAAATAGTTTTTAGTTAGCAGCAGTGATGTGATTTTGAAAAATCACCAAAAATAGGATAAATTGAATTAGAAAGTGAATAGGATATAGAATTAAAGTTTATTGTGTCTATTTTTATATGAAAGAAACAGAATAGGCAAAGGAATTTTATATTATAAGATATTTAAATTTTAGTGAGACTTGTTCTGAATGAATTCGTGATTCCCTGTTCTGTCTTGGAAAAATTGTTAAAAATTGTACAAAAATAATCATGGAGCATAGTTTATATGCTTAGAATATTTAAGGAGTCTATTTTTGATTGGAATAAACAAGAACATTATTGAAATTTTGTACAATGAGATAACTGAGTTTTTGTAAAGATAGGTCAGAATCATCAAACGGTGAAATAGGGGAAACTTTGATGAATAAACTGTACTAATTGGACACATGAAAAATTCTGGAAAAATTATGGTAAAAATTTATATGAGTCTAGTTTCAAGGAAAATTTACGGATCTAAATTTCGAGTTTTGTAACTCGAGTTATGGTCATTTTAGTCAGCATGATGCAGTTGGACAGTTTTAAATTTTTATGCCCCGATTTAGTAGTCAAGTCTAATAATGCCACATACTGGACTCCGGCAAAGGTCTCAGGTAAGGGGTGTTACAATATGTCAGATTAATATGAAGATCATTCGGATTCTGAAATGTTATAGTTAAAGAAAGGTCAGGCTCAGCTAATTAACTCATCTGGGTATGAGGCCTAAAGTATGTGATTGCTTGAATTTATTCTGAATTTATTTCTGTTTGCAATTGGAGTAATATCATATTAGTAATGACAGAATTAGATAGTGCAATCATGATCGAGATGTATTAATGACTGAATGCAGTGTTTATGGTTGAGAAATTACAGCAATCTCTTCCGACTATTATATGTGTCCATTTACTCTCTGAGTTATATATATCTGCAAGATTTCGAATGAAATTCCTATAGTATGAGAATGTCAGCTAAATTTACAGGTAGATGAAAGCATTGTAGTCTATTTGAGATGTGATCAAAATTGCTCTATCTTTTTTGGTTTTCTGCATCATGCACATATAGAAAGTTGACGGTAAGGTCCGGATGATGTTAGCGTCCTGTTTTACTAGCTATTGTTCAATGAAAATAGAGGAAGATTGTGTGGCTTTTGTTAAGATTATTTTCAGTGCTTATGATTATTTTCTGGGTAGCTCCATGTTCTGAGATTTTGCTATTTCTATTTCCCTAATAAATTATAAGTTTTGACTTGATGGCGAGAGTACTTTGATACAGTTACCAGAGGTATAAAGACTGTGCTTTTGTATTGGTTGTTATGGAAATTTGTGTTTAAATTTCTCTGATGATCGAGATGTTTTGTTTTCATCCTGGACATTATCTACTAAAGTAATTGAGAAGTTAGTCTTATTATGGCACTATGATTTTTAAGCTGTATGAGTATTGTGGCATCAGTATAGTTAAGTGCTTCGACGAGTAACAGTTGAAGTAAATTCTATTATAAGTTTAATCTTTCTTTAGATTTAAGAAGAAATTGAAGTTGGCAAAGTGTGAATGATAGGACGTTCAACTTAGACCTGTGCATTGGTTTTCACTTTTCAAATGATCTTGATACATATATCAACGAGTTAAAGATAGAATGTTATGATGTCTAGCACAGTGATAATTATCTATTTATTTGAGAAGTACAGAGATGGATGATACTCAGAAGCGATTACACTAGTAAGAGTATGAAATGTTATGTACCGGACTTTGAACGATGTACGAATTTTTAATGGGTTAGAGTTGATTTTCAAGTATCTCGAAGCTATTACAGTCAGTATTGATATCTGTGTGAAAATGTGATGGTTTTCCGAGGAAATGTGAACTGAGGCTATTACTATCATAAAAAAAAAAGTAAAAAAAAAGAAGTAAATGTTATTTGAGTTATTATTGACTGCTTGAAGAAGTCTGTGCACTTTTCTCAGTACAAATGAGTCTTTCTATTGATGAGTTATCGAAGTTATTTATTCTGAGGCTGTCAGCTTATACAAAGTGCAAATTTTCATTATTCGTGATTGAAAACCAAAATTTATATTGTGACTTCAGAAGAAAGCTATAGTAAGTCTTGAGCATGAGATTGTTAAATATTATTGTATGTCACCTTTTTACTGATAGTTATATTGAGGAAGTGATCCAGATTCTCAGAAAGGTATGTGTGTTATCGTGTCTTAAATATTGAAAGCAATTGAGAAAAAAGAACTCATGGGGTAAAATTGAGCTAAAAGACTAGAAAAAAGTGGAAGTGAAGATTGATTTTAGAGATCAAATACAGATTATAAGAAATTATATACAGAACCGAAAGGTAAGAGTATTGAACTTAAATGAGTGTCAAGTGCTTCTGAAAGTATTTCATTGACAGAGAATTTCTCATTTGGGTAAGTAAAGATAGGTGAGTTGTGGTTCATCGAAGAGTATGAGATTATTGATAGAATAAGGCCAGTTACTTATTAGTGGGATTTTCAGTCAGAATTTAAGAAGATCAGTAATATGATTTTTATGTTCATGATAAGAGAGTACAGTTTCGAATCTTAGTTTAAGAAGTAAGATGTTGAAGATGCCGAGACAATATGAGAAGCTGAAAGTGACTTGTGAAATTAGACCTAAATCCATTAACTGGTGAGATTTTCGGGGACGAAAATTCCTAAAGGCGGGAGAGTTGTAACATCCTGATTTTGGGCTTAATCGGAACAGTGGTTTCAGGACCACAAATCCGATGTTGAGAAATTTATTTTATTTATATTTTTATGGTCTACAATTTCACGGAATGATTTCATGAAAATCTCATTCGAAAATTTTGACGTTTGGGCACTCAATTTAGTCAAAAGGACTAAATTGTAAAAAGTTCAAAAGTTGAGTTCTACATGTTAGAGGTGTCCAATTCTTATGAAATTTTAAATTGGAGGTCCTTAAGTGATAATTAGACCATTGGTTAAGTTGGTGGACAAAAATGGACATGGATGGGTATGTTTCAAAAGATTTTTTAAGGGGCATTTTGGTAATTTAGTGAATTAAATGAATTAAAAATAAAATTTAAATGCCAAATTTGTCCACCTTCAAGCTTAGGCCGAATTTAACATGTGGGAAGCCATGGATAGGGTTTTCAAGCTTTCCAAGCTTCATGGTAAGTTCATTTTAGCCCCGTTTTTCATGTTCTTTACGTTTTTGGAGTCCCAGTAACTTGATTTAGCTTATTCTAGCAATAATTTAACCTAGGGTTCATATTTGGAAAAATACCCATAGGTGAAATGTACTTATTTTGATGTTTTATGGCATAATATGAAGCTTAAAATTATGTTAGTCAAGTTTACTAAGTGATTTTAAGTGAAAACGAGTAAAACGACATAATTGACAAAAATACCTAATGTACAAAAGTGCATGTTAGAGCAAGAATTTGATGTTGCCATAGAAAGGAAAAATGATCAGCATGTTATAAAACATAAGAATAAGGGATGAAGTTTAATTTTCGAACCTAGGGGCAAAACCATAATTATGTAAAAGTTTAGGGGCAAAATTGTAATTTTTCCAAAGTTTGAGTTAGGGACTGTTTTGAGTAGTAAATTAATTAAATAAGTGAAATGTGATGTTTTAAACCCGAAAAATGAGATTTGGACCTAGAACGAGAGGAAAATTGAAAATCAGGAAAGTTGGTAAAATGACCGTTTTGGTATCGAGATAAGTTCATTTGTTTAATAAGCATTTAATGATGCAAGTTTGAATGTTAAATTGAAATTTTAGTTATGAATACTTTAGTATTGATTTTCCAATATAATTATAATGTTCGATAATGACTCGACATTTTAATTAGAATTGGTATAAGTTTACATGTAAGACCGAATTAGGAAGATGGCTTTGTGTACTATCAAAAAAGTATTGAATAGAATAATTTGGGGAGGATAAGTTAAATTGATGATGTGATGAGATTGAGAATGTAATTATGTAGGTTTGTGGATAATACAGTATTATGTGTATGTTAAATTGTTTATTTATTGTATGAATCATAATTAACTAGTTGCAAGAATTTCAACAAGTACTACCAAGTTAACAAGTGAAAAGTGGTAGCTTCAGCTATAAATCAATGTTAGCTTTGGCTACAAATCAGTTGTAGCTTCGGCTACATTCATAGTGGCACGTATGTACAAGTGTTCCTGGTAAAGTGATAAAATTGTAAAATGAAAAGGCAAGTAATAATGTGTGCAAGTGAGTGCAAGAAGGTAAGTGCTATGTGCAAGTGAGTGCAAGAAGGTAAGTGATATGTAAATAATGTATTATTTTTATTTATGTTTGATATTTTATTATATTATATGAAACGAGAAGCAATATCATATGGTTGATTGATAAAAATTGTAATTTGTGGATGATGAAATGGAATTAAATGAGGAAATCTCGGATGAATCTTCGGATTGGAATAAAAACGTGGCGCTAAGTGGATATGCCACGGTTATACATGTTACGTGGTGCTAAGTGGATATACCACAGTAAGACATGTTGATTTATTTACGTGGCGCTAAGTGGATATGCCACGGTTATACATATTACGTGGTGCTAAGCGGATATACCACGGTAATGCATGTTGATTTATTTACGTGGCGCTAAGTGGATATGCCACGGTTATACATGTTATGTGGTGCTAAGTGGATATACCACGGTAACACATGTTGATTTATTTACGTGGTGCTAAGTAGGTATGCCACGGTTATACATGTTATGTGGTGCTAAGTGGATATGCCACGATTACATGTTGATTTGAAAACGTGGTGCTAAGTGGATATACCACGGATGTATATTTAATTCAGAAAGGTGGACCTATATGCTAAAACCACCGATTATTTATTACATTTCGAAGTGTTCATTGAGAGATATGAATTTATTAAGTGAAATCTGATGTGAAAATGTGGAAATTTTATTGAAAAAGATGAAATTTGAGATAAAACAGTTTAATCAGCAGCAGAGGGGTGACTTTGAAACATCACCAAAAATAATGTAAATTGAATTAGAAGTTTAATGAGATATAGAATTAAAGCTTGATGAGTCTATTTTCATATAAAAGAAACAGAGAAAGAAAAGGAACTCTATATTCTGAGATATTTGAATTTTTGTGAGACTGGTTCAAAATGATTATGTGATCCCCTTGTAACATCCTGGTTTAGGGGCTATGCAGGTTAGGTGTAATTCAGGTGTTGGTGGGTTTGTAGGTGTTTTTGGATGTGTTTTAGAGGTCTAAGAATGCTTGGATGAAAATGAAAGGCTTTGGAAAATTTTGGATTGTTAGTGCAAAAGGGAATCGGGCCAAGGAGGCCTTAAGAATAATTTTTGTAAATTTTTGGCACAAGAGAGGTGTGGTAGAGTGGCCTCCGTCATGCGCTTAAGAAATTTGGAAGTAGCGCCATGGAGGGCTTGGGTTCGAGTCCAGCGGCAACACATGTGGTTTTTATTTTTGGGTTTGGGTGTTAGGCCTAGGAAGGCCTATAAATAAATTTGGGGCTTATGGACATGGAAGGCGGGTTGGCGAGTGGCACTCATGCGCCACTTAGTATTTGGAGGAAGGAGGTCGCGGTTTCGAGGCGGGAGAAGCATTTGGCGTTTTTATTTTTGTTGTTGGTTGTGGGCTTGAGTAGAAAGGGTTTAAAATAAAATGTTGGGGCTTCATGGCATAAAAATCAAAGTGGTAGAATGGCTGGGCGTTGGAAGGAAGCGGCAGAAGACAAGTTCTGGGTTTGAACCTTAGAGGTCATGAATTGATTTTATTTTTATTTTCTTTGGCTTTTTGCTAATTGGATGGCACATGGTATCTTCAAATGGATAAAGATTAAGATTAATTTTGGTTTTAATTCGGGTGAAGGAGAATTATTAGATTATTCTTTTATTTTTTTAGTTGATAAAGGTATAGAATAAGAAGGAATTTGAATTAGAATAAAAGAGGTTTTGGTGGTGTTGGAATTAATTTGGAGTGATAAGGGTGGGTTTTGTTTTTGATAATTGTAAGAGTATTTTAATTAGTTTAAGATTAGTAAATAGAGATAATGGGTCTTTGGTGGTTTAAATTTTTTTTTTTTTTTGAGTATAATATGGATAAATTAGTTGGCTAATTTAAATTGGTTTGAATTAGTGGCCATTAGTGATGGCCGAATTTTGGACTCTTCAAGGAGGGGAGCCGAATGCTTTAAATAGGGAGCACCCTTTAAGAAATCCTTTTTCTCCTTTTTGTTCCCAATTTGAAATTCATCCCTCACCCCTCTCTTTTTGTGCCGATTTTCTTATCAAGAAGTCACCTATTCAATTCCCATTTTACGTGCCTTGTGACCGAACCCCCATTCTTTTCACAAATTCTTTTCAAACTCCATAACAATACCTTGTGCTAGCCGAATGCCCCAACATCTTTTGGTAGTGAAGTGAAACCTTTAACCTCTCCATTCCTCTTCTATTTTATAAACTTTATCAAGCTTGAAGCCGGAATCTCCCTTGATATCCTAGCGTGGTGGGCGAATCTTAGCAGGAGTGGTAAGTAGATTCTATCCTTAGCGGCCGATTTATGATTCTTTGTTTTAGGGGCCAAAACCGAATGGTTGTAAGTAGTAGTGTGGGTTGGGCCGAATGCTCTATAGGCTATAAGTGATGTGTTTTGCTTGTTTGTAGCCAACGCCAAGGAGCCTAAAGGAAAGTCTCAATTGTTTGGACTCATCAAGGTAAAGGGTGGTAAGGTATTCGGCCAAAAGGGCCTTTTCATGAATTTTGGTTATAGCCGATTTTAATAGTGATATAGCGAGGATTTTTGAGCAATTTCTTAAGGCAGATTTGGAGTTCGGGATCCAAGTTTATCTTTCGGTAAGGATGTTAGTAAGCGGTTTAGATTCGTATTAGTAGAATATGACTTTGTTGATTAATCATGTGGATCCGATTAAGCTTTTGATGGAGGCCAATACAGTCAAGAGGGAAAGGAAGGTCCCTATTAGAAGTTTAAGAAAAGAGCCGTCTCGGCGATTCGGGATTGGCCACGGGGTGTGTGGTGCGTGCAGAAACGATAGGCGGATAAGCGTAGTCTCGCTAAGCGATAGCGTCGAAATCGAGGTTTAGAACTTGATTATAAGGTGTGTAACTAACCCCTTTGTTTTGGGTTTTATGTGTTATATGTTTTACTAACAAGTGCGTAATAAGTGTGCCATATATACCCCACAAAGGGTATAGCGATGATCGAGTTAGTATCGGACTGTTGCAATGTGATTATTTGTTTATGAGTATGTTTATGGATATTAATAAGCATGTGTATGCATTATCACGATTATATTTTATGTGGCATGTGCATGGGTGGGTTATGAAAAGAAGGTGCGGGTGTACTTGATGCGTGGTTGATGTCGACTTTGTGCTACATCGTGGATTTATTGGATCGAGGTCGCGTTGTGGATCTTTTGCGATTTAGTTCGCGTGGTTACCTTGATTGATATCGGCTTTATGCCATATCGTGGCTTGATGGGTTGCTATGTGCTCCATCGTGGATGGCATTGGTTGCCTTTTTGGAGGAAAAGGAGAGGGTGACTCGATAGTCCCCTGGTGTGTGGTAAATTTGGATAAAGGGGTGTGTAGCGGATGGACCCTAGGTTTGGGTTGGGAATCATGTTGCATTATTTTGTAATAATATGGAAATGGGCCAAGCCCAATATGACATGTGGATAGGTATGTTTTGGGAACATACGTGGAAATGGGCCTAGCCCAGTATTTGAGTACGATTTGAATGTGGGCCAAGCCCAGATTGTGGTAATTGTTAAAATGAATATATTACTTGTTGCATTTGATAATTGGGATATTATGTGGCTAGCATGTGGGTGGATTTTAGTGGTTAACTTACACACTGAGTCATTATGACTCACCCAATTATTTTCAAACATCGCAGTGACAAAGTTGATCGGACCGGGTTGGAGAGGATGCAAGGTGGCCCATGCGAGAAGGAGATTGATTTAATTATTTTTAAGCAATTTTTAATACTAAGTGTTTTGGATTAATTATTTTTGTAATAAGGGCCTTATTATTATTATTTTTGTTATCACTATTTTTGATATTACTTGATTTTATGGTTTACTTAAAAGAAATTATTATGTGAAGATGATTTTAATTTTAGCAACCTATTTAATCAAAGTATTTATATATTTTTATACTAAAGTTTTAATATGGATTATTTTTAATAACAAAGCTTTATTTATAATTTTAAAAGAAAAGACAAGGTTTCCAAAAGTTAATAAAATTTTCAAGTTTTATTCTAAAGTCAAAGATTTTGCAAACGGTTTCGCATGATGACATAACCATCATCCAGTCGGGACTTGTGGGCGGGTTTGGGGGTGTTACACCCCTGTTTTGAATTAGAAAAATCATCAAATATTTTATAAAAAAATTTATGCGATATAATTTATATGCCTGAAATCTTGAATGAGTCTAGTTTCAAATGAACTAAACAAGAAGGTCATCTGAATTCTGTACAAGGAGAAAATTGATTCGTAGTTAAGAGAGGTCAGAATAGTCAGATAGTGAAACAAGGGAAATTTTAATGAAAAAACTATACTAATTGCCAGGACCAAAAATTCTATAAATTTTATGGTATGAAGATATGTGAGTCTAGTTTCAGGAAAATTAGCGGTTTGTAATACGGAGCTCTATAGCTTAAGAAATAAATAATTTAGTGACAACGATTCAAGTAGATAGATTAATGTGAATATGAGTAATAAGGTATAAGCATGTGATTTAATGATTGTATCAATTTGAGAACTTGTTGTGAGGATTTGTCACGTTGAGGCTTTGGTAAGGCTACAAATGAGTAAGTTGGGAAAATAAGAACTTAGCATTATTTATGGAAGTTATGACAGCTTAGTAGTAAGCTAAATTCATTGCTAATGCTCATTATTTTTACATGTGAACTTACTAAGCTTTATAAGCTTACCCCCTTTTCTTTCCCATATTACAGAGTCCTATTAAACAAGCTCGGGATGGAGGTTGTCGGAGATCGCTTCACACTATTAAGCTATCTATGGGTATCTTTATTTATAAATGATTTAAGTTATGGCATGTATAGGGGCTTGACTAAGTCATTTTGTATATGTGTTAATTAACTTGACCAAATGTATTGCTTCATAACGGTAATAAGGATTATTCTGTATTTGGCCACGAGTTGTGGCTCATATTGGTCATGGAGTTATAATGCTTGTGTATGCATGTGTTTGTTAAAGTTTAAATTATAAGTGAAATTTTGTGGCTCGGGATTTGGTAGAATGTATTGTTAATTCTGGTAATGCCTCGTACCCGGTTCCGGTGTAGGATACGGGTAAGGGCTGTTACAAACTTACACTCCTTGCAAGTAAGTGATTTTGGTGATTATTCTTGATAATTTTTGTACTTTTGGGACCCTTGTAGCTTAAGCTAGCCAATGAGGGGACTATTTTGCAAAATGATTGAAAGTCTAGGGTTTTTCCATGAGAGCATTAGTGTTGTTTGCTGAATTTTTATAGTATAAAATGAAACTTGGTTGTTAAATAAACAATTTTTGGAAAGGAGTTTTCATGAAAACACCTAAAAGGGACTTTTTTTGTAAATGTTGTAAAATAGGTGGTAAATCTGTGAAATAATTGGTATTGTGAGTTGTTATAAGAGTAATAAATGTTCAGCTAGGCTTGTTAAAGGAGGAAATTTGATTAGAATCGATTTACAAGTCTAGGGTAAAAATTATAATTTTGTAAAAGTATAGGGGCAAAACGGTAATTTTTTCCAAAATAGAAACTTTGAAATGTTTTGAATAATTTAGTGATTTAATAAGTGAATTTGTTATTATAGATAATAAAAAAAAATAGAGTCCGGACTTAGACCGGAGGAAAACCAAGATAGTGGACTAAATCAAGATAGTCACCCAAATTTTTGTATATCGAGGTAAGTTGTATGTGAATAATAAACTCTATTGTTATTATGCTTATAACCATTGATATTGCATAATATGTTTGATTATTGCTACGAATATTGTTGACATCTATTAAGATGATGAAGAGTGAGGAAATCTTTGGATAAACACCATGAATAAGTGATTATTGGTGGGCTGTGTGCGATATCACAGTGTTATTCATTTTTGGTAGGCTGTGTGCAATACCACCATATTTATTATTGTTGGTGGGCTGTGTGAAACCATCGTGGATATGTGATTATTTGGTGGGCTGTGTGTGATACCACCGTGTTATTTATTATTGGTTGGCTGTGTGCAAAACCATCGCCTATTCGGTATTATTCTGAAGTATTCATAGAGAAACTTTAACTAAGTGAATTTACGTGTGACTATGTGGTAATAAGTGCAGGGCATGAGTGCATGCAAATGTGAGCAATGTTTATGATATATATTTGAGATGTGGTGAGATTTGAAATGAGAACGAATTATGTTGCATGATTAGTAAAAATGGAAATGAGTATGTTATGCCTTTGATTATATGAGAAGTATATGCAAGTTTATAATATGTTATGAGTATGATGTTGTAAGGTAATTGTTGTTAATTATTTACATGCGACTTACTAAGCTTTATGCTTACTCCCTCTCTTTTTCATTTTCTTATAGTGCCCCTAAGTTAGCTCAGGGATCAAAGAACGTCGGAGGCTTGACCACACTATCAATCTAAACACTTGGTATAGCTAGATTTATCCCTTTTGAGTATGACATGTATAGGGACTTAGTCCTTGTTAAGTGTTATTTTGTTTTGGCCAAATGTGTTGGCTTGTTTTGGAATTGATTCATTTTGTATAAGGCCACGATTGATGGCTATTACTTATTATTGTTATATGAAAATGATGATGAATTTCATGGAAGTGTAAATTGCATGGTTGAGAATTTGGTATATTATTGCATGAATGAGTAGGTTATTGATGTGGTTATTGTCGTGCAAGTAAGTGTGGCAAAGGGCTTGGTAAATGGCCTTGTTACTGTCCACATGGGTAGACACACAGGCGTGTGTCTAGGCCATGTGCTACACACAGTCTGCCCTATGGGCGTGTAGTTAGGCCGTGTGTCCCTCTACACCTTAAGTTGGCAAAACAAAATGCCCAATAGTAACCACACAGGCTGAGACACGGTCGTGTGTCTCGACTGTGTGGAAGACACGACCATAGGACATGGGTATGTGCCCAGGACGTGTGAAGTCTGCACCTAAAATTAGGAATTTAATTCACCACACGGTCTAAGGACACGGGCGTGTGCCTTGGCCGTGTGACCTTATTAGGTTGCTGACGTCAAAAACAGAATGTCAAGGTTTTTGCACACGGGATAAGACACGGGTGTGTCATGGCCGTGTGAGGGACACGGGTCATGGACACGGGCGTGCGTCAGGCCGTGTGAAAACCCCTGTAGGTTTGAATTGAGATAATAAATCTACACGGGCGTGGCACACGGGTGTGTCCCTATATGCTTAGGCCGTGTGAATCACACAATCTATCAACATGGCCATGTGATCAAGTCACACGGGTGTGTCACACTTCCACACGGGCGTGTACCCCTATTTTTAATGATATTTTCCAAGGTCTTCCAAAGAACTCGGTTTGATCTTGAAACATTCTAAGATGTGTTTTGGGCCTCATAGGCCTATATTAAGGATGCTAAGAGGAAGTTTGAAAAGTTTTAAATTTGAACGGTCTTTTATGATTCGAAATTGTGTGTATGCATGTGTTTAAGTTAGGTAATGCCTCATACCCTGTCCCGGTGTCGAATACGGGTAAGGGGTGTTACGTAATCATTTTAATTCATGATGTTTGGAAACTAGTAAGGTTGTTTAAATCAGACTAGTCGATCAGACTAAAGACCAGTCGGGGTATTGGTTTAAAGGACTTTGAACTAATTGATTCAAAAATCGATACGGACCGATTTAACCAAAATTTTAATGAATTTTTTTAATGAATTTTTAACTCAGAAATAAATATCTTCTAGTTCTAAAATCCTTAGAAAACAAGGCTGACAATTGACACTAATAGAACATTAGTTTTTTTTTTTTTAATAAGCTTAAGGGTAAAAAAAAGTCCTTAGTAAAAAATAAAAATGCAATTAAGCCTTTAGAAAAAAAAAAGTTCATCCAATTGAGTCTTTAGTGACCCCAAAAAATTAACTAGGCCTTTCCGCTAAAATTATAAAAAAATAAAAGTAATACAAAATATATATACATATAAAAAAATTATACAGTTTTGCACTCATCTTGAATGAATCTAGACAAATAATTGTCCAAGTTTAATTTTTAATAATTTTTAAGAAAATTTAACAATTTTTAATTTTTTTAACAATTTTTAATTTTTTTTACTGACCTGACATGTAACTAAGACCTTAATTAATTTTTTGGGGATCAATAAGAGTTCAATAAGATGAGCTTCTTTTCCTAATGGCTTAATTGCATTTTTTATTTTTTTACTAAGGCTTTTTTTACCCTTAAGCATTTTATATATAATATGCAAATGATATGAATTAAATTATTAAATTATTATATATAACATATAAATATTTCAAATTTTTAAAAAATTCAAAAATTCAATTTTAAAAAAATTAAAATTTCAGAAAATTCTTAAATATATAATTTAAAAGTTTAAAAATTTATAGAAAATATATAAAAGTCCAAAAAATATAAAAAAAATATAATTTAGTAAAACTTTAGAAAATTAAAAAAATATATATAAGTTGTAAAAAAATTGTAGTTCCTCTGCCTCACTAAAAGTGTCAGAATTAATGTTTCCGTCAATTATTTTAAATAATTAAAATTTAAAAAATATATATTTAAAGTTTACTTAATTGAAAATTTTATAATATATATTCAGTTTTTAAATAGAAAATTCAGTTTTTTGAATTTGACTCAAAGTTGAATTTTAATAACTCGAATAAACTCAACAGTAAGTTCGTATAAATATTCTTAAATAAACTCAACAGTAAGTTGGTATAAATATTCTTGAATCTTTGTTAAGTTAAAGTATGAGTAAATTGATTTATTTAGAAAAATTAAAAATAAAAGTAATTTTTAGAAATTTTTAAAAATTTATAAAAAAATTTCCAAAATTTTATCAAAATTATAAAAAACTTGAAAATTATATAAAATATTTTAATTTAAATATATATCTTTTAAAAATTCAACCTTTTTTTAAATAAGTAAATTATCAAATATATCAGTATTATGTTAATTATCAAATATATCAGTATTATGTTTTTCTCTTATTTTTCTTTGAACAAGTTTTCAAATATATACAGTCTCAAATTTAGTTGCTCTAGCTTGAAGGTTAAGTTACTTCCAGACAGTTGGTACGAATGGGAGATACCACCGAAGCATGCATGGGTAAAAAATCTTGAATTCTATTTAAAAGTTAAAAGTTTTTAATTTTTTTTTGTATAACAATTAAAATATGTTTTAGACAAATCAAGAATTTTAAAAACAATTTAAAATCATTTAGAATAGATCGGAAGTGATCGAAACTTAAAACGAGACCGAAAGGTGAAAACAACTTAAATTAAGGCAGTGCCGAAACAAGCGTGAAGTCGCGATATGGGACTTCTGATGTCGCGACGTGACTGATTAACTGAGTAAGGATGTCGCAACATAAGGAATGTGAAGTTGTAACGTTGAGCACCGAAGTTGCGATATTGCAACTTCGTGGTCGTGATGTCACTCATTGAGTGTCTCCAAAATCACTTTAAAACGTCTTTAATATCATCAAACTCTCATGGTTCCAAAGCATTTAAAAAAAATTCTAAATCATATTTAAACTTAATCCAAATCATAAATATGTTCAAACTAATTTATAGTTCAAAAACTTATCTTAACCTTTCAAGGAGGTTACAAACAACACTTGCTATAGTGACCCGAAAGTCAATGGTATCAGAAAGTTTGGTTTGGAAACTCTATTTCCATAAATCAGACCTATAAATATATTTATTAAATATATACAGAGTTATATTAGAAGTGAATTGAATTTCGGTAGAGTAATTTTGTCGAGTTAAGGCTTAATTTGTAACACCCCTAACCCGTATCCGACGTGTGATTAGGGTTAAGAGGCATTACCGGACATAACGGAACATTTTACACTTATTTCACAATAACGATCATACAACACCATTACAAAATAATTCATTTTCATAAAGTCCCTTTTGAAAGTCTATGAGACCTTAAACATGCTCTAAAGAAGGTTCGGGACTAAACCGATCTCATACAAAAACTTTACAGAACTTGGAAAATTTTCTTTCAACACAGGGCACACACCTGTGTGGCTAGGCCGTGTGCCTTACATGGCCGTGCCTTGGACCATGTCTCAGCCCATGTGCAAAGCTGACTTGAATCACACGGCCTGTCGCACGCTTGTGTGTCTGGTCTGTGTGCAATGCTGACTTGGGTCACACGGCCTGTCAAACGCCCTTGTGTCTGGCTCGTGTACAATTCTGACTAGCTTCTAATTGGGACAGTGAAGGACACAGTCGAAACACACGCACGTGTGCTCAACCACGTGGGCAATTATTGGCCATTTGCAAGGCCAAATTGCCACCCATTTTGGGTCATACCTACAAGCATCAAACAAGCATCAAATTATAACCCAAAAACAGCCAAAACATACCAAAATTGACCATTTCATTTGGCCATTCATGAGCACATCCAAACTTACCAAATTTTGCATCATATAGTAAGAACTATATTCACCCATAATCACAGTCATTATCAAGCCATATCACATGGCTATATATACATGTCCCAAAACATATCTAACATTCCTAGTCTATACATGCCATACTTCAATATGTACATTTTCAAAAGGTACCAAAATATAGTTTGATAGTGTGGTGATAATCCTCGACGATCCCCGAGCTCTCAGTAGCTTCGATAATCTATAAAACACTGCAAACACATACAAAGTAAGCTTTCAAAAGCTTAGTAAGCCATATACAAATAAACTTATCACATAGAACATTTATTAACCATTTCATTCATATAAACTATGACATAACACAATAGCAAATTCATATTTCTCATTTGGCTCAATTGTTCTTAACCACTTGCTTACAAACATATCACATTTTCATGTAACTCATTAGATCATAGTACATTTATATATATAACACATCTTATTTCAAGGTTCTCATACATATATCTCAATTCCACATTTTCACATATACTTACTTTTCATACTCAAACTTTGCATACATTTCAAACGTAGCTGTATCGAATACACATTTCACAAAATCAATCATTTTTCAGAGTGCCCGTTGAACCGTTAGGAACCAATAAGGATACTCGGATAGCTCGAAAAGCTCATACAATGCCAAGTCCCAGATGTGGTCTTACATGTAATTAAATCGATGCCTCTATCCCAGACAGGGTCTTACACAAAATCATATACAATGTCGATGTCCCAGACATGGTCTTACACGTAAATCTCAAATCGATGCCAACGTTCCAGACGTGGTCGTACACGATAACACATATCAGAAACCTATGTCATGATATACATATCCTAACTACTTCATAAGGTTCATACGGGACTTTTTGGACGTCGTCACATTATTGGAACTTTTCCGGATTTCACATATTTAGCTCAAATAGCCATATATCACAATTCATTCACATAAAAATATTAATAATTCAGCTTAAATCACATTTATTTTTATATCGACTTACCTCGTACGGGAAAGAATGGAAACGAACGACTATTCAACTACTTTCGATTTCCCCTAATCTAATTCTGTTTTCTTTGGTTCTTGATCTATACACATTCAAATTTAATTCATTTATTCACCAAATCATTCAATTCAATCCATAAACACATATTTAGGGCAATTTACAAATTAGCCCTCACATTTTTACATTTTGACATTTAAGTCTCTATTTCATAAAATCACAAAATATACATAATTTCATGTTATACATGCTAGGCCGAATCTTTATACACTTCATATAAGCACATATATTTCATTTATTTCACATTTTAGTCCTCTCAATATCTCATTCTCACAATTTAGCCCATAATGCTCAAATTCGTCAAAAAATCCAAATACAAAACATGTTAACCCAACAAATATCTTTCATTTTTCATCAACTAACATCACAAAGCTCACAATATCATCAATAGAATAACTCAAAATTATCATCAAATTCCAAAATTGAGGCATGGGCTTGATAGAATGCTAAACAACAATCACAAAAACATAGAAATTATCAAAAATCGAACAACTATCATACCTTAATCAAAGAAAACCAAGGCCGAACCTAGCTTTCTCTTTTTCTTTCTTTTTCTTTTGTATTTTCGGTCATAAAAGATGAATATGCATGGCATTTTAAGTTTGGTTTTATTTTATTACATATTAATATATTTTTTACCATAATAACCTTAATGAATTAATTAGAAAACCATATAACAAAAGCCCACAACCATCCACTACATTGTTCCATGGTCAAATATCCATTTAAGGATTTCACATAAATCAAATCATAACAAATTAATATACTAACAATGAAAATGCTACTTTTACTTTTTATGCAATTTAGCCCTTTTCGCAAATTATGCATACAAACGGATAAATTAAATCAAAAAAAATTCACACATATAAATTCACATGCTGTAAACTAGGAAAATAATATTAAAATATTTTTCTGACTCAGATTTGTGGTCCCGAAACCACTATTCTGATTAGGGTATAAACTGGGTTGTTACATAATTGGTGGACATGGACTAAAACATAAAAGTGTCAAAAGTGTAATTTCTTAAAGAAATTATAGAACTTATGAAAGGGACTTATATAGTAATTATAAACTTATATTACATTAGTGGATAGTAGCTTAAGTTAAAAATTTAAGAAAATGTGATAAAAAATATTAAATAAAATAAAAAATTAAGGTAAGTAATATAATTAGTTAATGGAAAGAAAGAGAAAAAAGGTTATCTTCTTCCTTTCACCCAAAACCGAATGAAGCAATTAGAGAAGAGAAGAATTCGACATTAGGGTTTTCATTTTGAAGCTTTTATGTTTAATTTAGTCATTTTCTTATAATTTTTTTGTTTTTAGAATTTCGGGAGCTTAAGCTAGCTGATCCATATAGTATTTTTTGGTACCATTAAAGTTCGATAATGTTACCATTTTTTAATAATTGAAGCTTGAGGTGTTATTTTGATAGATTTTAAGTTTAGTACTAAAAAGGACTAAATTGTAAAGGCAAATAAGATTTTGTGCAATAGGGACTAAATTCACAAATATTGAAATTTGAGGTAAAAGTGAGAAGTAGGAAGTTAATAAGGACTATAGTGAAATCGACATTAAAAATGGAGGATAGATTTGAAAGTTATGTTAGTCCTGGTTTTAAGGACTATATTGAATAAAATGCAAAAGTTGTGTAAATTTTCAATTAAATGTGAAATTGCTTGAGAATTGATGAAATATTCTATTTTTTAAATCTGTAGCTAACGTTGACCTGAATTCCTCGAAAAAGAAAGGAAAAGACAAAGTTATTGACGAATAGCTTGGACTTTATTAGAGGTGTTCATGGGTCGGGTCGGACTCAACTAAAAATTCAGGCCCATTTGCTAGGCCTGGGCCTGGCCCGGCCCGAAAAATGGGCCTAAAATTTTGCCCAAGGCTGACTCGGATAAAAATGCAAAAACTGGGGCCCGACTTGGCCCGCCCATATTAATTTTTTATATTATTTTTATATAATTTTTAAATATATATAATACATCAAAAATACTAAAAACATCAAAATAAATATTTCCCAACAAATTGAAAATAAATTTTAAAAAATATGTAGACTTAAATAACACTAAGATAAATGCAACTTAACAAGCAAATGCCTCTAAAATAACAACAAAATTAACAAGTGCCTTTAAAATAATAACAAAATTAACAATAAAATAAGTTTTATACAATATCCAAACAATAACAACAAAATAGTAGTAATATAATAGTAAAATGGTAGCAAAATAGGGAGAAAACAATAAGAAAAAAATAGTAAAAAAAACAAAAAAAGCAGTTTTTTTTGTCTTTTAGTGAATTCGGGCCGGACCGGGCTGAACTGGGCCAAAAATGCCTTGCCTGAGGCTCGACTCATTTTTTAAACAGACCTTTTTTTTATCCAAGCCCATTTTTCGGGCCTATATTTTTACCCAAACCCTCCCACATTTTGGGTGGGCCTTCAGGTCGGGCCACCTGGCCTGACCCATGAACAAGTCTAGAATTTACGGTTTGTGTTTCGATAATCCAAACTAAATTGCTGCATATTGATTTGTTTATGCATGCTAAGAATATAAGGTGAAATTTTTTGTCCAATTGAGATTATTTGAATTGATTTGAATCGATTAATGTTCATGAGGACTAAATTGAATATATATGAAAAATATGAATGCTTATATAAATGTGAAATTGGATATATGTTGAGATAATAGATGCTACCATATGTTTGAATAAATGAATTCATGATAAAAGTTTTTGTAAATTGAGATATTAAATGATGATGAATTGAGCAGCGAATACCCTATTAACAGTTCAAGCAGAGTCAAATATAGTTGGCATGCCATAGGATAGGAAGAGTTTAGGGACACTTCAACTATGAGTTGATGAGGTAATGGGTGCCAATTTGCTTCGATTAAACTGACGAGACATTAGGTGTCAAACTTATTGATAACGTTGGGCACAACTATTTACTTCAGATTAATCTAATAAGGCACTAGGTGCCAAACTAGTGTGTTGGTTGGATCCGTGTATCCGTCTGAGTCCAAGTTGTGTTAATAGAGAGTTAAAAGATAAAAACAAGAGGTTTATAATTGAAATAATGATATATGAAAGTCTTCAAAATTTCATATGATTGGAAAAATCCATATATGATGAAATGCTGATCTTGAAATGGCAAATGGAAAGAAACAGATGTGAAATGTAATATGCAATTGTGAAATGAGTTGAAGTATTGATACATTATTTGTATGGGATTATGAAATTTGGAATTAAGAATGAATGTGCTACCATATGAAATGAATTTATTACTTGACATATGAAATGGAATTGCCATGTATTAATGTGAGTAAAGCATGATATTTGTGATCAAAGAATGTGTGAATTACTGAAATGGATATATTAGTTACAAATCATCACTTGTTTTAAATTTAGCATCTTAAATGACTTATGAAATGTTTTTAATGTTTGGATTATAGAAATACCACTGAGTTATACTCAGCGTACGGTTTTGCTTTCTGAATGCAGGTTAGGTATCTAATGATTTGATCGTCGACTTTGCATCTAGCGACAATCCCGGACTCAAGTGTTGGTGATGCTTTTATTTTGGTCTTGGCATGTACCTAAGATGTCTTATGGTTGTAGTGTTCATTTTGGCATTTTGAAGATTATGTATATATATGTATATGTATGCAATGAGAAAAGTCATGTTGTTGTTGTCTCGCTAAAGTAGTTTGGTTTATGTGATTAATGATCTAATGGTTGAGTAGATAATATGTTAGGTGATGTGGTTGATTGGCACTTGTTTGTGAAAGTGATGGATGGTATGCTATTATTGATATTGTATTGAATGGTAAGTTTTGGTGCATGATTTGTGATTTAAGTTGAGTTGTTTCATTATGTCTTAAAAAGGGTTAAATGATATATGCTTGGTTGAACATATTGAGGTGCCAATTATGGCATATTGGTTAGGCACTTAGGATGATTGTTATAAATGATGATTATGGTTTGATTTTGATACTATTGAATTGTTGAGATGTGGTTTAAATGGTTGCTTATTGCCTAAGTGAGTTTAGGTTGAATAGCTTGTTTTGGAAGGTATTTTCAAGTACACATGGCCTGATACACGGCCTGGAACACGACCGTGACGACTGTGTGATCTGTAGGTTTGGATGATTTTGGTTGAACATGACCACAGTTTGTTACACAACCCAGTGACACGGTTGTGTGACACATTTTTGAATATTTACACTTTTGACCCACACGACCTTGCTGAGTGTACATGGTTGTTCGCACAGTCGTGTGATTCCAACCCACACAGCATGTCATATCCCAAAATTAAGGCTAGAATTAATATGGATAAAATTTAGATTGTTAAGTATAATAATAATAAGGTAAGCGAACTTAGAATGCCTTAAAAATTATTGTTGATAAGGAATTAATAAGAATAAACAACTAGGCTTGACGGTTAAGTGTTAGGCAAGCTAAGGTCCTAGGTTCGAACTCCCTTGATTGCATCCTTTTGCTGATTTTTTTTCCATTTCCCCTAATGCTTGACTAAAACCCTTAAAAAACAATTTCTTGAAGGCTTATGACAAGAATGAGTCTGCTTATTCAGTTATAAATACTTAGCATTCTGTTTGGTCCCAAGTTTAAACCCTTTGTGCATTTTTAGCCAAAATATTTTATTTTCTTATTTTTTACCCCCATAAAGTACTAAAATTTTAAACCAACCCAGACCAAAAAGCGTTCTTTTTAATTTAGTGATTAATTTAAATCAACCCTAAATTCTAAACTAATTCCTATCCCATTGCAATTAAGGAAGAAAAGTTTTATAAATAACGAATCTTTTCAAAACCTAGAATTCATACTTAGAAGATTTTTCAAAGAAAAGCTCCCAAAATTCTCGCTTTTTTTTCTTCATTATTGAAACCCTCATTGCAATTAAGGTTCTTAAAATATTTCAAGGTTTTCAATTTCATCCTTCTCCTCCCAGTGATTGTCAATTTCTTCATCGAAAAATTAATATTTTTGTTTCTTCAATCAGGTGTGGGATCTAACTTAAACCATTGTGTATGATTAATTAATTAGGGTAATTTGTTATGTGAACCCCTATGTATACGAACCCCTGTATATGTGAACCTTTATGTATACGAATCCCCATGTATGCGAACCTTTAGGTATGTGAACCCTTGTGAATGCGAACCCTAGGTGAACTATTAAGCGAACCCCTATATGAAATGTCATACGAACCTTTGCATAAACAGGCATACATGTGAACTCAATTATAAGTGGATATGCAAACCCTACATATTATGCGAACCCATATGCAAACTCTTATATGATTTAGTATGCGATCTCTTACCATATATTATGTGAATCCTACATATTATGCCAACCCATATGCAAACCTTTATATGATTTAGTATGCGATCTCTTACCATATATTATGCGAACCTATATGCAAACCATTATATGATTTAGTATGCGATCTCTTACTATATATGTGAACCCTACATATCATGCAAACCCATATGCAAACCCTTATATGATTTTATATGTGATCTCTTACTATATATTATGCGAACCCTATATATTATGCGGACCCTATATTTTATGGGAACCCTATGTACGAACCCTATATGTGAACCTGTTATGTTGTGTGTGTTAGCCTAACTAGCATATTAATAACCTATTGTTAATATATCAATACAAGTTTTTAGGTTGCATGAAGAAACTGTGTATGTGTAATTGATATGAATAAATGCATGAATATATGCTTTTAAATGATAGTATGAAGTAAATGAATGTGCTTGAAAAGCATAACATCAATTGTTGATAAATAGCATGATATGCTGAGTTTATGTTCATGATTACATAAAATTTGGGTATGGAGGATGGAGGAGTTCTGTAAGAGAAAGTGGCAATTTAAGTCCTAGCCGAAATTCAGTTTTACAGGACGTAGGCGGCAATGTTATCGAAAATAGTTAAACTATGATGATAGTTTAAAAAGCCATCAAAATCAGGCAACCGAGATGGTAAGTAATTGTAGTAAAATTCATCGTCATGATTGACAAGTGAATGACCATCATCACTGAGAAATCCAGGATGGTTAGTTGTTGACATGTGTTTTGGAGTGTTGAGCGATGCTCGAAGGCGGTTAGGATGGATGGGTGGGGACTTAAAAATTATAATTGCATTGCATTATGAAATTTGTACATGCTTTGATTTACTGAATGCTTTACCATTTGAACAATTATATGTAATAGTTTAAAAATTAGACTCACATAGGGCTGTCATAAGCTGACTCCCCCTTTTCCATAATCATTTTATTGGTTTTTTTTTATCGGTTTGTAAACTATTTTTTTATTGCTTTCATAACTATGGTTTGAGGATTATTTAGCTTATAAATTTTTAAGCATGTCATTTAGTTATTACTCTAATTATAGCATGCTAATTGGTTTAGAAAACTAGTATTTTTATTATGGTTTTCTACTGCTTTGCAAAATTTAAAGTTTTGATAAGTCTTTTTAAACCTTAACCGTTTTATCAAAAATGTCACGTTAATAATATTGTAATTAGATTACTAAGTAAAGTCCAATTGATTAAATGATTTTTTTTCCTTAAAAAAAAATAGAAATTTTCTTACAAATCAAATCAAGTAGAAGAATGGCTTTACTAGATCACTTTGGAGATCAATGTAAAGCTTTCGACTTAGCCAGAACTCCTAGATCTGGTTGTGGGTGTTACATGACATCAGTCTATTGCACAACTTGCTTACACGGCCGTGTGTCGCATCCCACACGGGCTTAACATTTCCACACGGCCAGAGGACATGACCCTGTGACCTCTATTTGCGAATTTTCCCATATTTTTGTTTTTACTTTGAATTGATCCTTGTGATACTAGGTTGATTTTAAGCTTTTGTAAGCTTGATATAAACCAGAATTTAATTGAATGAAATGTTAAACTTGATCATATTTGATGTAATGATTTTTTATTCAAATTTTGAATTATAAATTGCATGTAATTATTTGGTATTTTTTTGTAGCATCCTATTGCTCAGGTTCGGCGATTGGACCAGGTAAGGGGTGTTACATTTATCGATATCAGAGCTATAGGTTTAGTCGATTCTTAGACTAAATCGAGCTTAGAATTGAGTCTAAATGTACATGCCGGAGTTGAGTCGAGTTTGAGTCAGGATTTGGATGTTGATTATATTGTTTCTATTTTATAGTTGTATGATGTCGAGAGAATCTAGAAATGAAGTAAATGAGAGTATTCGTAGTAGCGGTCACTCCACTGAGAATGAAATTAGGGGCGAATTAGTGGCACCAAGCATTGATTCACCTGGTGCTTAACAACATAGGGTCGATAGAGATAGAAATGAGGGGCAGGGTGATTTGACTTTACTTTGAGCTATTGCTGAAGCTCTTTGGAGAGTGGTGGAAGCTACTTCTGTGGTAGCACATGTACCTTTTATTCTACATGCCCTAATTAAATAACTACGGAGGTATGGTGCTACTGAATTTCTAAGTTTGAAAGGGGTTGATCTTTTAACTGCTGAAGTTTGGTTGGAATCGACTAAATAAATTTTGCAACAATTTGAATGCACCACGTGTGAATGTGTAATATTTTTTGTTTCTCTATTGAAAGGAGAAGCATATACGTGATGGTAGACAGTCATACACCACGCACCATCCAAGCAAGCCAATTGGGAGTTCTTTCAAATCAAATTGAAGAAAAAGTACGTCGGAGAATTGTACCTAGAGGACCGGAAACAAGAAGTTTTGTTATTGAAATAGAATGAAATGTTCGCAGCTGATTACAAGCATGAGTTTCTGTGACTCAATAAATATGCCTCAGGACACTACACAGTTGGAGTGTGGATTGGACAAGTGAACGCTATCTTCCCGACGTTCTTCCATTATTTCTAGTCTGTTCCTTTGTGAATTACAGTGATGAAAATGATGTTTCAGTTCAATTTTATTTTCCAACCTATGAGTTAAATCTCATAAGGTTAAGATTACTTTGATGAAACTTTAACTATCTTTAATGGCTGCAGTATAAATCTGAGTTATTTTACCGTTTCATTCAATTATTTTATTCTTTACAATGTATATGAGCAATCCTTAGACATAGTCGACTGTGCAGTGTACCCTTAAACTTATTTAATTTTGAAAAGGTTGGATTAGTTGGACCGCGGTTGAATGATATGAGCAAGTACACACGGATACTTGTAGTAGACTCTAGACATAGAGTAGTGATCATACAGAAGGTAACTGTAACACCCCTTACCTGTATTCGAGCCGAAATAAGGTTTGAGGCATTACCTAACTGATCCTACTTAAACATCTCAAATAGGGTTATAAAAATTCTGTTTAAACCCATAAGTTGCACAAACTTGGCCTAAAAGGCCCTAAACATACTTCCGAGAAGTTTGGAAACTATTCTGGGAACTTTTACAAGTTCAAAAAACTTTTTAACAAAACAGGGGTCGCACGCCTGTGTGGGTCTAGGGACACGCCCGTGTGTCTCTAAGAAATGCCCGTGTCTTCCGCTCGTGGTCGACACTGACCATAACCCGTGGTCGACACATGACCTTGACACGCCCGTGACCATAACCCGTGTGTTAAAAGTTAGCATTCTAACTTATCCACACGGCATATACACATGCCCGTGTGCTTCAGCCATGGAGTGCATTAAATTCCAATTGCAAAGTGCAGACTTCACACGGCCTGGACACATGCCCATGTGCCAGCCATGCATCCCACATGGTCTAGACACACGCCCGTGTGTCTACCCATGTGGACCATTATCAGGCTATCTACCAAGCCCTTTTCCAACCTACATTGCATACATTCATATGCTATTTCAAAACATTCTCAAATCATCAATTAAAACACATGCGTTAAAGAAATTTAATCATTAAAGAGATAAAGTCTTCATCCCATACACTAGGGAAAATTATTCCAAATATAATTTCAAACAACTTAAGCCATCATCTATGGCTATACACAACCAAACTCTAAGTTCTCTTAAGCCAACACAATTTGGCTACATCAATTAGAACTTAATCAACTTTAAAAGAATCCCTATACATGCCATGTCCCACAAGAACTTGAAACACTATACCAAGCGTTTATTCGATAGTGTGAAAACATCTCCGGCAGCCTCCAACCCGAGCTAGTTAAAATAACCTATAAGAGATGAGAAAAGTAAACGAGTAAGCAATAATGCTTAGTAAGTTCATCTACATAATTAGACAAATATTGATATTCATTGAATATACGTAACCACAAGGTATTATACCGAGTTTTTCTCATTAATTCACGGTAACTTACTCAACCATTCGTGAAGCTTACTCATTCTATCTCTTACCACATTCTTACCATGCCACAAGCCAAAATGCTCGTGCCGAATAGCATTCATTCCTCAACCGATCACCACTTGATCAGATAAAATAACACATCAAGCAATTTCGATAAGCTACTCATACTACTGATCTCTCGGTGGTTTCGCACTTAGCCACCATCGATCTCTAATAGGGTGGTATCGCACATAGCCCACCAGTCATTTATACTTATGGTGATTTCGCCCTTAGCTCACCAATCATTTATAAACGATGGTATCACATACAGCCCATCGATTACTAATTAATCAGGTGGTAACGCACATAGCCCACCAATAATAATATAATTGATGGCATCGCACACAACCCATCACTACCATCAATATGGTTATATTGCACATAGGTCACCATTATTTTACAATCAGGGATAATTATCCTCACACACTACCATTCTTACTTAACTTTTCACGATATTCGTTCGCATTCACACAATACATCAATAAGTCTATCTCATGCAACTAAGGTGCATTGATTACACATATCCCACTAGGGGTTCATCATATACTAAATTCATCTAAATCAGTTCTATCACATACTTTCTCTCTTTCAACATACCCGTTGAATCACTCAATTTGTTAAATAGCATTCTTGAGTCTCATACACATTGTGTCACATTGACATCATACCCCAATAGGGTCTTACTTGCCTTTACATATCGATGCCATGTCCCTGACATGGTCTTATACAAATTCATACACCGAGGCCCTATTCCAATACAGTCTTACACGAGACCTTAACTATCATCATATCATGCTATATACAATTCCCATTACTCGTAAATTCAACTCTTTTGACATCTCATCAAAAGATATTTCATGCATCCATAGAGCAAATATACATTCTATACAACATTGGAATATTAAAATAACTCATACATAATTGCAACTTTTGCACATGAACTTACCTCGATGTCGAAGGGCCGAAAGGGACTTTTTGCCCACATTTCTCTTTTCACCCGTTCTAGGTTCGAATCTCATTTTCTTTGATTTGAGTGGAGAAAGGCTTGCTAAAATTTTTGAGTTCTTCCACCCTTGTTTGCTGCCAATATTCAGTGGTGATGAAGAAAAGAAGAGATGATATCTTTTTTTTTCCTTTATTTTATTCTTTCACCACCTAACACATCAAGTCTTTGACTAATTTAATTATCTTGTCCCCCATGGCCGGCCATCACTCCCCCAATGGCCTAATTTCACATTTGGAACCTCCAATTTAAAATCCTTAGCTACTTGACACCTCTAGCAAATAAAATAGAACTTTTGCACTTTATACAATTTAGTCCTTTTTAGTGATTAAGCAAGAAATCGCTAAAATTAAAGCACCAAAATTTCCATACATTCTTATTAACATGTTATAACACATAAAATAACATGAAAATAATTTTCTCTATCCTCAGATTAAAAATCCTGAGATCACTGTTCTGACTAGCCTTAAAATCGGGCTGTTACAGTAACAGTGTAGGGTACCATAGTAAATGCCTATAGACACAGGCAAGGTAACTTGAGGTTTTTGCTCTCGAAAGAGGCAGGCCACTTAAGAACGCTTCTGAATAGTAGGTTAAGTATGATTTTGCTGAGGCATTGCTAACAGGAAAAGTAGATTCTTAGTAATCCTGACCTTCCCACTCGACATGCATAACCCTTATCTTTGCCGAAGTAGCTTTGCCATAGCATTCTTAGTCGTTTATTTATTCGTTGCATATTATTCACGTATTTATTCTTATAATTGCCATTGCATTTCCAAGTATTCATTAGTTCCACATATTGTATACATCATTATTCCTATTAATTGGCACAACATACTTACCATAGCCTTACCGTAGCATTAATCACATTTTATTATAATAACTTGACCACTTCAGCGCCTCAATCTGATCCTCATGGGAATGATACTCATTCATCACTTTATTACTTGATCTGACGTGTATACTTGCACAATTCACATATTATTTCACACGTGACAGAATTGACTAAATGAGTTCTGCAACAACTTGAATGCACCCCGTGTGAATGCATAATTTGTGTTGTTTCTCTTCTAAAAGGAGAAGCATATATGTGATGGCAGACAGTCATATGCTACGTACCTACGGAGTGAGTCGATTGGGTGTTCTTTCAAACTGAATTGAAGAAAAAGTAAGTCAAAGAATTATACCTAGAGGATCGAAAATAAAAATTTTTGTTATTGAAACAGAATGAAATGTTCATAGCTGGTTACAAGCATGAGTTTCTGTGACTCAGTAAATATGCCTCAAAATTTGTACCTACCGAAGCTGAAATTTGTAAAGGTTTCTTGTGTGGTTTGCGTGATGAACTTAGAGTTCAACTCATATCTCACCGAATCTCAGAATTTGCTGATATAGTTGAACGAGTGAAAATGATAGAACAAGCTTTGAGCGTCGACAAGAAAACTAATACTACACGAGTTGCTGGAAAATGGGCAGGGACTGCTAGTTCGCATCTAGTACCAAAGCAAACTAGGGATTCTCGTGGCAACTGGAGATTGACTTTTAAATCTTATAAATCTGATAGAAGCTGAGATCGACAACCATATGTGTTAGTGGCTAGTGTGCGAGGTTTGACTCGAGATTTTGATGTACCAAACTATGAGCACTGTGGGAAAAAGCATCAAGGTGAATGTTAAAAATTATCGTGAGCCTGTTTTTTTGTGGATATTTGGAGTATTTTGCTCGTGAGTTTTTGAGAGGTGATAATGTTACTCCTGCCTTTACTCAGACGTCTACGCTTGAGTCTAGGGGTCAAGGGATTTGTTGTGGTAGTTTAGTTGCAAGAGGTAGATCAAGAAAAGGGAGTGAAATTGCTTCTCATCAGTCAGAGGCCAAAGCACCAGCATGAGCATATGTTGTACAGATTCGTGAGAAGGGCAATGCTATCGATGTTGTAGCAGGTATTTTTCTACTATTCTTTACACATGTTTACGCTTTGATAGAACCTGAATCCTCACATTCTTATATAAATGCTGAATTGGTTAAATTGAGGAGTATAAAATCTAAGATATCTAAAGTGGCTATGATTGTATCGAGTCCTTTGGGGCAGTTAATGTTAGTCAATCAAGTATGTAGGTGGTGTTCGTTAGAGATTCATATTGTATCTTTTCCTGTCGACTTGTTGATTGTGCCATTCGACGATTTTGATATGATTTTGGGTATGGATTAGCTAACCGAGCATGGGGTAATATTGGATTGCCATAAAAAAAGTTTATGGTTCAGAGTGTCGATGGTAATTTGATTGAGGTGAATGGTGTTAGAACGAATGGTTCAACTCATATCATTTCAGCAGTTCGAGCTAATGAACTTTTAAATTGACGCTGTGAAACTTTTTTGGCCTATGTTATTAACTCGAATGTTGGTGATAGTCATATCAGTAAGATTTTAACTGTTTGTAAATTCCCTGATGGGTTTCTCAAGGAATTGTTTGGATTACCACCAATTTGAGAAGTTGAGTTTGCAATTGAAGTGTTCCCTGGTACGGCTCTAGTGTCAATTTCCCCTTATTGTATGGCACCGCGAGAGCTAAAGGAATTAAAATTTAAATTGCAAGATTTACTGGATTGCAACTCTATACACCTTAGTATATCGCCCTGGGGAGCTCCAATATTGTTCGTTAAAAAGAAACATGGTTCGATGCAACTTTGTATAGACTATCTGTTGGAAAAAAATGGGTTTGGAAAACATAGCAAAAAATAAATTTAAGGAAAAACCAGAGTTTTAAAAATTTTCCAAAACAAGATATTGGTTGTGATATCTAAAGTAATAAACACTTAATAAAAATTGTACCTTTTTGATTTGTCTAAGATGAGCGCTTCGACTGAGTAATCTTCTTCGTTATCCTCAAACTGACATCTACCGAGTGTGGGTTCTTTTTGAATGAAAAAAATTTCGACAAAAATTACTAGTGGGGTAATTTGACTTGTGTTTACTACTAGTTATTCTGACTTTTCAACCTAGCATGCATGGGGACACTGCCTCTCAACACACTCATGGGGCCAACCGTGTGTCACACACGGCCTAGACACACGCCCATGTGTATACCCGTGTGGACATTTGTAAGGCTATCTACCAAGCCAAATGCCACCCTAACTAGCAACCATACTTATACTCATTCAACTCAACATCTATCATGTCCACAAGGCACTTTTAGGAACTCATAATTAAGACATCCACACAAGTATGCACTTCATGAATTTCATCATCATTTATAAATATGAACTTGTTAAGTATTGGCCAATTTCCAATGACCATTTACAAAATGAATTGAACACCATTAATAGCCAACACCATGGCTAACAAATATGACAGAACAAAATAACCAAGTCCTATACATGCCATACTCAAAATAAATCTATGCCATACTCAAAATAAATCTAACTTTGCTATACCAAAGAGAAGTTGATAGTGTGATTTTTGAACTCCGACATTCCACGAATTCCCAAGATAGCTTGGCAATACTACAAGGAAAAGGGAAATGAGAGGGGTAAGCATAAAGCTTAGTAAGTTTGCATGAAATAAATAACAACATAAAGGCTCATAATGGAATCCATCCATTGCATTGAATAAAACAAAAAATATTAAACACATTGCCATAATTTACTCATGCTTACTCTTACCAATTTCATATCATGTCTCATATCGTAAACATTTCTCGTGAATTACTCACCTGTACCTGTATCACTTCATCACATAGCTTTGGCACTAATCTCATCTCCATTATAAACTTAACTATTTACCCATTGAATTACTTAGGAATACTCGAAGATACATAATCATCATCATTCACATAAATACGACACCAATGCCATATCCCAGATATGGTCTTACATGGGGTCACCTCTAGATGCCGACGTCATATCCCAGATACGGTCTTATATGGGATCTCATATCGATTGTCGATGCCATATCCCAGATATGGTCTTATACGATTCTCATATTCGATGCCAATGCCATATCTCAGATATGGTCTTATACGGGATCTCAATTCGGTGCTGTGGCCATGTCCCAGACATGGTCTTATACGGGACCTTACCCTTCTCAAGTCTTGATGACATTATTCTCTCATTTATTAAAGTCCAATCGGGACTTCCACATCACATTTCTCATCATTTTCTCATTCAACATCCTTACTCAAATTTATACATCACTAATATAAAAAATTTAGAAACTTAATAACATGATGTTGAATTTATTGCACACAAACTTACCTCGATTTCAAAATAGGTCAATTTGCCGATCTAGTCCGATACCTTGCCCTTTCCTCGATCAAGGTTAATTCCTCGTTCTTCTTGATCTATAATAGCAATTTAGCTCATTTAATTATCACATTAATCAATGCATTTCAAAAATCATACTTTGAGAAAATTCCATTTTGCCCTTAGACTTTCACAAAATGACTATTTTACCCCTAGGCTCATAAATCAATTCTAATTAAATTTCTTCCTTTAACAAGCCTAGGTGAATATTTATTTCTCTTATAGCAACTCTCAATACTCATTATTTCTCACATTTAGCACCTATTTTACAACCTTTGCAAAGAGGTCCTCTTAGGTGTTTTCATGGAAACACCTTTCACAAAAGTTGTTTATCTAACAACTAAGACTCATTTTCTTCCATAAAAATGCAGCAAAAAACATAATTATCACATGGAAAAACCCTAAACTTTCAACCATTTTGCAAAATAATCCCCTCTTTAGCTAGCTTAAGCTTTAAGGGTTCCAAAAGTACAAATATCATCAATGAAGGACATGAAAATCACTTACTTGCAAGGAGAGAAGCTTGCTGAAATTTTTGACCTTTCAAACCCCTTAGTTTGCTGCTAATTCTCAGTGTAGGAGAAGAGAATAAAAGATGATATCTTTTCTTTCTTTATTTTATGATTAAAAATCAATTTAGTCACCAAATTTTCACCTAACCAATTGACAAAGTCTTTTCTTTGTCCCCATGGCCGGCCACCACCCTAAACAAGGCCTAATTGCACATTAGGGACCTCCAATTAATATTCCTTAGCTATTTGACTCCTTTAGCTTGTAAAATAGAACTTTTGCACTTTATGCAATTTAGTCCTTTTTCGCAATTAAGCATGCAATCACTAAAATTAAAGTACCAAAATTTTCATGCACCTATATAATCATGCTATAACTCATAAAATAACATTAAAATAATTTTCTCTGACCTCAGAATAATGGTTCTAAAACCATTGTTCTGACTAGCCTCTAAATCGGGCTGTTACACAAATTCTCTAGTTAACAATGATTATGACCACCTAATTTAATTCCACATCCAATAAATCGACTCAATTAAATTATTCCCAAATTCGTAAAATTTTCTTCTAATTCAAATGCAGTCTGATCGAGCTTTTGTTGAGCTAGTGGAGGGACCAATCAGCCATATGCAATTAGGCTCTAGTGATTGCAATTATTTCCAGAAGCATCGTTATGATAATTCGCAATTACTTAATCATGGAGTCAGTCCACAAGAAGTAACATGATTGAAAACTCCTTATTGTACAGTCTTTATAAAAGTAATTCATCTAATTGCTTTGTCCAATGACCTCGTCATGTGTGTGTTAC
This sequence comes from Gossypium bickii, assembly GCA_025503065.1. NCBI lineage: Eukaryota > Viridiplantae > Streptophyta > Magnoliopsida > Malvales > Malvaceae > Gossypium > Gossypium bickii. Next base: position 92,844,892 of record CP106711.1, read on the forward strand.
CCTAATATGATATCAATGATTCATTTGAGTTAAATTCGTTCACTGAATACAATCCTATTTTATCTCATTGTCACCATTGTGTCTTCTTAATGATTAATATGATCACTGTAAACAAATGACTGTGATAAATTACTCGTTCGAGAACAAGCAACCCATAGTTGTCTTCCATATTTATCACTCCACAGAATGCCAATGAGAAGGTACCATTAACTCTTTAATTGAGCTGTGCATTCCACTGTTTCTAGTAAAGCTATGCCATACACAAGTCATGTAACCAACATACTGGCTATAGGCTCGATCATCTTTAGAGCATAAGCCTCTACTTATATCAAATCACATGAGTTGCATACGCATGGTCAGTGGCTAACTCAAAAAAATCGAGGTATCTTACAGTGGAAAACACCACGAAATATGTCAGAAGTCTGTAGTTTTCATGGATTGGATGATTATTATCGAAGATTTGTTTGGAGTGATCAGTGCTAGAAAAGTTTCGAGAAATTAAAATAAATGTTGACTGAAGCATCGATTATAACTTTGCTTGAATCGGGGAAAGACTTCTTGGTATATAGTGATTCTTCATTGAGTGGTTTGGGCTATGTTTTGATGAAAGACGAGAAAGTGATTGCGTATTTGTCCCGCTAGCTAATAACGCATGAACACAACTATCTGACGCACGATTTAGAGCTAGCTGCTGTGTTTTTTGCTCTAAAGATCTAAATGCACTATTTGTATGGTTAAAAGTGTCATATTTATATCGATCATAAAAGTCTTAAATACCTCTTAACCCAAACGAGTTGAATTTGAGATAACTTCATTAGATTGAATTTTTAAAGATTATGATTGTGTTATCAACTACCACCCCGATAAAGCTAATGTCGTAGTTGACACGTTGAGTAGAAAGGCAGCTATTGAATTGTGGGCGATGTTCGTTCAACTTAGCATTGGAAATGACGAAAATTCTTTAGCTGAGTTGAAAGCCAAACCAGTGTTGTTTGAGCAAATTAAGGAAGCTCAGGTTGTTGATACTAAGTTTCCGGGAAAAGGATAAATGGTTTAATGTAGCTCGGTAGGAAAATTTAGCATTGATGATAATGGTTGTCTAAGGTTTCGTAATCGAATCTGTGTTCTAGATGTTGTTGAATTGAAAGAGCTAATACTTTGCAATGCTCATGATAGCCCTTTCGCTATGCACTGTGGCAGAATGGAAATGTATCATGACTTACATGAATTGTATTGGTGGCCAATCAAAACCTCTATCTGTCAACTCCTGTGGAACACCCCTAACCTGTATTCGTCGCCGGAATAGGGTTAAGAGGCACTACCGATCAAATCATATCATTTAACCTTTATTATTCAAACAAATTTAAATCACAATCAAATAATATCATTAAGTCCCTTAATAAGGTCTACGAGACCCTAAACACGTGTTAGAAAGGGGTCGGGACTAAACCGAGCTCATACAAAATTTTCTACAAATGTAAAAATTTTTCAAAGCTACAAGGGTCACACGCCCGTGTGGGGAGGCCGTGAGACACACCCGTGTGTCCAAGCCATGGCAAAATAGGGCATACATACTGACTTGTCCACACGGCCGAGGATATGCTTTTGTGCCTCACCCGTGGTCGACACTGACTTATTTCACACGGCTAGACACACGCCCGTGTGTCCAGCCCCTGTGCGAGTTTGACTTGTTTCAAATTGAAAACTTAAGAGACACGGTCGAGCCACATGCCCGTATGCTCAACCGTGTGGGAAAATATAGGCCATTTCCTAGACCAAGTTGCCATCCACACTTTGGTCACACCTACAAGCATCAAACCATATACATTTATACCCCAAATGGCATCCAAAACATACCAATATATGCACCAATTAATCATCATCTATACCATTTATTACCATACTCAATTTCAACTCAAACATACCTATCCAGAATATCAATTTGCACATTAAGATCATATATATCATTTTCATTCAACTAACTTATGTCAAAATGATCATTCACATAGAACACACCTACACATATTATTCATTCTTTTCACTTATCCAAAAACATGTAGCAAAACCATTAAACCATCAAGCCATATCACATGGCAAGATCTATACACTTCCAAAACATACCATATTCACTAGCCTATACATGCCATATACCAAATATATACAACTTCCAAAAGTACCAAATAGATAGCCGATAGTGTGATTGAGTCATTGAGGATCCCTGGATCCGAGCTAGCTTTAATGACATTGTAAAATAGAGAAACACTTCACACCGTAAGCTTAAAAGCTGTAACACCCCTATTCCGAGTCCGTCGCCCAATTAAGGTTAGGAGCGTTACCGGACAGATCGAAAACATTCACAGACAAAATCATACATTCAATCATCATTCTCATACATAATGTCCCTTAATCGGGTCCTCGAGACCTTAAGCATGCTTATAAACTGAGTCGAGACTAAACTGAAGCACATACAAAATTCCATGAAAATTTAAAATTTTTCTAAAATACAGGGGAGACACGCCCGTGGGACATGGCCGGGTACTTTTAGGCTATATACTGACTTCCACACCACGGCCACCAAGTACACCCGTGTCGAGGCCATGTATTTTTATATTAGCTACTGACTTGCACACCACGGCCAGATGACACGCCTGTGTCGAGGTCGTGTGATTTTAGGTTGCATCCTGCCAATTTACCCACGGTCTAAGGCACGCCCGTGTGCCACAACCATGTGACATTATAGGCCATTTACAAGGCCAAAATGCCAACCAAAAAGGTTCATACCTATAAGCATCATTTACCAACACATATCAAGCATATATGGCAACCAAAAACATACAAATAGCCATCCAAATCATGCACATTTGATCACTAAGATATTCACAACTATACATTAAATTTTCATTCAATATATACATTCAAAACCACTACTAAACATACCAATTATCATAACTGAAACTCAATTATACCTATGCACCATTTGTCTATATACTTACCATCTCATAACCATTCCATATATCAACTAATCATATCATAACAACTTCACATATCACATTCATCTAAGCATGGTACCAAAACATAACTAGCCAAATAACATGGCTAAGTTCACTTTACAAATCATCACAAGAACTAGTCTATACATGCCATATCTAGCTATATACATATCCAAGGTGTACCAAAATGATATTAGTAGTGTGATGACGATCCTTGACGGTCCCGAGCCTTTAGTAGCTCTGACGACCTATAAAACAGATTAAACACACACAGAGTAAGCTTTCCAAAAGCTTAATAAGTCAATATACAACAACTTAGCATAAAATGCATATATTTGCTTTGATTCATACACTTTTGACCACATTAGCCATATTCCCAATTCAAAGATCATATAAACACATATCTCATTTCACTAAAACCTGATACAACATATCATCAATTCCATATTCATAGCATCATAGTAAGATCATATTGATGCTTACCTTGTATACACAATTAATGTATAATCAGCATACCTGAATTGAATTTACTATCACATATTTGTTCATAACTCGGATTTGCAATTAGTATCATAGACTTGCCCATTGAACAGTAATAAATCCAATGGGATACTCAGAAAGCTCAGAATAATTGTACAATGCCAACGTCCCAGACGGATATCATTGCCAATGTCCCAGACAGGGTCTTATACGAATCAAAACAATGCCCATGTCCCAGACATGGTCTTACACGTAAGTGACATAATGTTGCCAATGTCCCAGACGTGGTCTTATACGTAAAGTTTTTATTGATGCCAACGTCCCAGATGTGGTCTTACACATAATCATATATCGATGCCACTGTCCTGGATAGGGTCTTACACGAATCTCAAATCAATGCCAACGCCTCAGACGTGGTCTTACATGATAAAACAGAACAGATACCTATGTCAAGGTTCATACGAATCTTCTTAGACTTAGTCAATATATTGAACTTATCCCCGAATTCAATTACAGAATTTCTCATAAGCATTCATTATCATCATTAAACATATGAACAATTACAAATGCATACATATTCATTTATTTGTATAGTGACTTACCTCAGATTCGGTTTATCGGAATAGAAAACGGCTACTCGTTTACTGTCGCCTTCCCACGATCTAAATCTGTTTTCCTCGGTTCTTGATCTAAACATATTCAGAATTAACCCTTTTATTCACTAGTTCATTCAATTCAATCCAAAGACACACATTTAGGGCAATTTGCAAATTAGCCCTCACATTTTGCACACTTAACCAATTTAGTCCATTTTTCTCAAAACATCAAATTCACAAATTCAATATACAACCAAGCTTAGCCGAATATATACATCATACAAGCCCATACTTTTCATTAAATTGACAATTTAGTCCTCCAAAATAACATTTTCTCAATTTAGCCATTTTAGCTAAATTCATCAAAACTTCAAGAACAAAACATATTCATCTACCACCAATCTATCATTTAACACCTTAAAGCATCACAAAACTCAACATAGCATCAATGGCATAACTTGCAAACATCACCAACACACAAAATTGAAACATGGCTTTGATAGTAGATGAAGCAACGATTACAAAAACGTAGAAATTATCAAAAACGGATCAAAAATTTACCTTGAATTAAGGCTTGAAATAGTCGAATATAACAAAGCTAAACCTTTCTTCTTTTCTTTTTTGTTTTTCGGTGGAAGGATGGATGATTCATGCCTATTTTTCATGTTTTATTATGTTATAAACATAATATTTATCTATTTACTAAACTAGCCTTTCATAATAATATACAAAACATATAATATCAAGGTTATTCATGACCTTAACCAACCACTAACATGATAATGGCTTAATTGCCATTTAAGGCCTTCAACTTTACAAAGCCACAACACCTCGGTACTTTAACAAGTAGCAAGCAACTTTCACATTTAATGCAATTCAGTCCTTTTGTGAAATTAAACACACAGACAGTCAAATTAACTTACGGAAATTTACCACATGCTAAATCATATATCAACGGCACAGAATATAATATTAAAAATATTATACGGACTCGAATTTGTGGTTCTGAAACCACTGTTCCGATTAGGGTATAAGCCGGGCTGTTACAAAAGCTTAGTAAGTTCGACATATAATACGTTAAACTTAACAAATCGAATTCAATATACATAATAAATTATCACATTGTTCAATCCAGAATGTTATACAACCTCATTCATAGTCATTACTCGTATAATCGTTCTTTCATCCATATATGATGTCATCAACCACATAGGTTACGAGCATACCTGTGCCAATACTAATTAACGATTACTCTTGCTATTCAATGCTCAATTCCACAATTCGTTCCATCTTCATTATTCATTCGATTTACTCGCACACTTAGTGCCAATCTCTTAGCCGAAGCTTTATTATCATCGCACACTTAGTGCCTTTAAATTAAATCGAATTTAACTCGATATCGCACACACAGTGCCAATCAATATAGCCGATGTTTTCTTTATTTCGCACACTTAGTGCCATTCACCACTGTATCGATTCCATTCACGCACACTTAGTGCCACAACACTCAAATCCGCATATAGCATTACCAATTCATCAACTACATATATTCATTCATTACATATTATATGAACACCATTTAAACAATTCGTATTATACACAAACTTACCTCGGACGTCAAGATTACGAAACAAGTCGATTAATCGAACACTTTATTCTTGCCTCGATCTAAGTCTAAATTTCTCTTTTCTTGATCTATACATATTCATTCAATCACCAAATCATTCAATTTAATCCAAACACTTATATTTAGAGCCTTTTTACAAAATAGTCCTCATATTTACACATTTGAACATTTTAGTCCCTATTTCATAAAATCACAAAATACACACAATTTCATCCTATCATGCTTAGGCCGAATTTTCCTTATGTCCATACAAGCCCACATATTTCATTTATTTTACATTTTAGTCCTTCAATTTACACTTTTCTCAATTTATCCCAAAATAATTAAATTCATCAAAAATTCAAAGACAAAATATGTTAACTTGACATTAAACTTTCATATCTCACCAACAATCAACAAAAAACTCACATATTCATCAATAGCACATCTCAAAATCACCATCAAATTCTAAAATTAAGACATGGGCTTGATAGAACACAAAGCAACGATCACAAAAACGTAGAAATCACTAAAAACCGAGCTCAAAACATACCTTGATTGAGCTATGAATGTACCGAAATTATAAAAGCTTCAAACCCTTATTTTCTTTCTCAATTTTGGTGGAATAAGGACGAAGATAATGGCTTTCAATATCTTTTATTTTAGTTATAATAACTTTAATAATTAAATACCAATTTTAAACTTAATGTATAGCATTTAAATTCCACTAATATAAGCCCATTTTTGTCCATCTCCACTATCAAAGGTCTAATTACAACATAAGGACTTCTCATTTAAAAAGCCATGGCAAATAAGCACTTTAACAATCAGCGCATAACTTTTGCAATTTATTCGATTAAGTCTTTTTTAACCAATTAACACTCAAACGATAAAATTTTCACATAGAATTTTCACACATGCTTAATCACATACTGTAAACACTAAAAATAATATTAAAATGTTTTTCTGACCTCAGATTTGTGGTCTCGAAACCACTAATCTGACTAGGGTCTAAACCAGGCTGTTACATCCTATAACTGTGCTTTCAACTCTTTTTCAGCCGGTGCCATTCTATACGGAGCAATAGATATCAGTGTAGTTCTCGGTACTAGTTCAATAGCAAATTCAACCTCTCTGACCGGCGGTAACCCTGGTAACTCTTTTGGAAAAGCATCTGCAAATTCACAAACAGTCAGAACTTATTCTAGCTTCGATTCTGAAGCTTTGGAATATAATATATAAACTAAATACGTCTCACAACCTTTTCTAACACATTTCTGGGCTAACAAAGCTGAAATAGTATTAGTTGTACTATCACATCTATCTGATTCTACCCTGAATATCTCACAGTTCTAAAATTTCAATAAAATTTGCTTTCGTCTATAGTTCACCATTGCATTGTGCAAAGTCAACCAATCCATGGTAAGAGACGTATCAAATTCATCAAATGGTAATAACATCAAATCAGTTGGAAACTTGCAATCCCAAATTTTTAAAGGACAGTTTTTACAAACTTTATCAACTAACACATATTGGTCTAATGGATTAGTTACTTTGACCACAAATTCAGTTGACTTAATAGATATTTTGTTATCTGGCACTAATGTTGTGCATATGTACGAGTGCATTGACCCTGAGTCAATCAAAGCATAAACATTAACATCAAAGATAGAAAATGTACTAGTAATCACATCAGGTGCCGAAGCCTTTTCACGAGCTTGAATTGCATAAGCCCTAGTTGGTGCTCGAGCTTCAAATCGGACTACAAAATCTTTCATTCCACTTTGACTGTTCCTTGCATTAGCACTATTCCTAGATGGCCTCCCTCTCGAAGGCGTGTTACCCGGTCATGTATTTTGAGCTTTATCTCTGTCGGGCCTTTCAAGGCAATCTCGAAGAAAATGATCATATGACCCGCATTTAAAACAAGATCGATCTTTCAATCGGTATTCTCTTAAATATCTTCTATTGCATTGTTGAGATTTAGGCATGTTATTATGAATACTCCCCACACTTGCTACAGAGATAGTCTAAGGTCTCGAACTAGCTTGCTTTCCTCTATCTCTCCCAGAAAACCCATATGGAGTTAACATATGATTGTGAGTTTCTTTTGATTTCTTTGCTAGAGAAGAAAATGATTTTCCCATAGGTTGTTTACCCGTGCCTCAAGTCTCGAAATCTGCTTTTCTTTTTTCTTAACTAAGTTCTTCAGCATTATGTACTCGATGAACTAAAACCATAAATTCTTTCAATTCAAGTATCCCAACAAGTAATCTGATGTCTTCGTTCAAGCCATCTTCAAACAGGGTATACATAACAGCTCCAGTAGGAATACATTCTCGAGCATACTTGTTTAGTCATACAAATTCTCTCTCATATTCAGCTGCAATTCTACGACCCTACTTCAGTTCCAGAAATTCTTTCCTCTTCTTATTGAGATACTGTTGATTGATGTAACATCCTAGATTAGGGGTTATGCGTTCGTGCCCAATTCATGAGTTAGTAGGTTTTGGCAGTGTTGGAAGCGTATTAAGGGTTTTTAGAATTCTAGGACGGAAGAAGAAAGCTTTGGAAAATTATTGGTTTTTAAGTAAAAAGGGGAGCTAGGTAAATGAGGCTTTAAAAGAAACTCCGTGTGAAGCATAACACAAGGAACCATGTGGTAAAATGGCATGTTTTATGAATTATGAATGTGTTATGTGAATTCTAGAAATAAGGAAATGTATGGAAATATATGGAAATGTATGGAAATGTATGGAAATGTATGGAAATGTATGGAAATGTGTGGAAATGTATGGAAATGTAAGGCAATGTCAGGAAATGTAAGGAAATGTAAGGAAATGTGAGGAAATGTATGGAAATGTAAGGAAATGCAGGGAAATGTAAGGAAATGTCTTGTCTTGGAAATGTAGGGAAATGTCCTGAAAATGTAAAGGAATAAAGAGGAAAGTGAACATTTATGGAAACTAGGAAAATGATTTAGAAATGATTCAAAAAAGGAAAGTGAACATTTCTGGAAACTTGGAAATGTAAGGAAATGTCAAGTTTACAGAGCCGAACGAAAATTTTAGGAAACTTAGAAATGACCTAGAAATGACGAGTTTTAAAGTTTAAAAGAGGAAATTAAGGCAAGGTGGCCTTAAAAGAAAAATTTTGTGAAATTTGACACACAAACAGGCTTGGAAAAGTGGCCTGGAGATGCCACTTAGGGCCTCTGGAAATGGCACCACATGCAAGGGTGTTGGGCCTGGGTTCGAGTCACATGGGAAGAAAATAAAAGAAATTTTATTTTGCTTCCAGAAGAAGTGAGGTGGACGGCACATGGCTATAAATTAGGAGCTTTTATTCTTTTATTTTTAAGAGATAAAGGGTGGATAAATAAGGGATAAATAATGGATTTATTTTAGATTATTTTCACGAGATAATAGATGGATAAATATGGATTTATTTCTTTTATTTTGATAGATAAGGAAGAGGTAAAAGAGGATTATTATTAGTATTATTTTTATTAAGAGATAAGAGATAATTATTGGATTAAGTTTTATTAAAGTGATAAATCAAGGGATAAAGTTATCAAAATAGAAGAGTGGTGGCCAAGTAAAGAACTCTAGCTAGTAATTTTGGCTATAAAAGGAAGAGTAAGGCTATTCTTCATTCATTCTTTTCTCTTCAAGAAAACCTCTGCCGAAATTCTCTAAAGTTTCTCCTCTTCTCTCTGCCGAATTTTCTCTGCCATTATTCTCTTTTTTCTCTTTTCTTTTCTTCTTCTATTACAAACACAATCAAAAGCCGAAAATAGCAATAGCCCTAGTCGATTTCTCACTAAGCCTCAAGAGTAGAAATTGTTATCCACATCAAAGCCATAGCCGAATACTACTAAGGGTTCAAGCAAGAGTTCCATCAAATTCTTCAAGATGAGGTAAGATTAGGTTAGATTCTCATTCTATTTCTTTTTAAAGTGTTGAAATTTAGATTCTAATACCCTTAATATCTCATTGCTTAGAAAAGATCTTTTGGGATTTACTAAGTGTCGACTACAAGGAAGGAGAAGTTCTTTTCAGAAGGTACACCATAAGCGCGTGTTCCCTAGTTATTCGGTGAGTTTGGGATTTAAAATCCACAAGGTAAGTGTCTATATCATTCGGCCTAGGCCTATTTTAGTAGTTAGATCTATTATTATGTGTTTTAAGCCGAAAACTAACAGATTCAAGGGATCTAGTGAGTAGCCGATTTCAAAGGAGAAGAATACAAGTTTTCGGGATTTGACTATAGTCAATTCGACAACAAGGTAGGTTTTAAGAATACAAATCCTACTAGGATTTGGTTTTATAGGCTTTATGCTAACATATTAAGGTTACCAAATGTAGGAATTGAGATCTAAAGCAATAGATCGATTTTTTTCGGGATTTCAAGGAATTCGTTAAGCGAATCAGGTGTGTACCCCACACTACTTTATGATATGTATTATGGCTATGTTTATTAAAATATGTGTTAATAAGAATATGAAAGTGGCTAAGGTACCATGTTAAGGTACTAAGTACTCGTGCACGTTTCCTACTTCTACTAGGAATATGAAATATGTTATTAGTAACATGAGAATATGATAAGAATGTGAACTCGTATATTATGCATATTAATATATATGGGGCATATGGTTGTATATTGAAAGGGGAAGTGAAAAGTGGTGACTTAAGACCACGAGTGTCTGAAAAGTGGTGACTTACGACCACGATGTCGAAAAGTGGTGACCTAAGACCACGATGTCCCGAAAAGTGGTTTCCTAAGACCACAGATGCGGAGCCTTAAGCCCGCAAATTGGTGTGTAGCGGAAGGAGGGTCGACTTAGTAGTCCCCACGGTGTGTTTGGCAGGTACGGGGGTGTGTAGCGGATGGACAATTAGGTTTGGGTTTGGGAATGCATCATAACTTGTATTCATTGTTCTGAATGTGTAACTCTTGTATGCCTAATTCTATTATGATTTAGTGTCGTGTACACATTGAGTCTGTTTGATTCACCCCGTTGTGGGACCATGTTTCAGGTGATGAGCAATAATGGACTGGGTCGGCAGGAGCTAAAGGTGGCCATGCATCGCAAGGAGAAATTTAAAGATTTGGACATTTATTTTACTTAGTACTTTGATTTTATTTTGGGTTTGATTGATGTAATAAGGCCATAAGGCCATAGTTGAATTGTTTTACATTTATTTTTATTTATTATGTTTATGGGTTTTATTTATTAAAGTTTAAGTAAAATTTCTTTTAAACTAAACCCTAAATATTTTGTCACTTAAACTTAAAAAAAAAGGGTTTCTAATATAAAAATCAAATTGGTTTTCAACACAAGCCCAACCCAAACAATATTTTTTTTTAAAAAATCGCACAAATTTTCTCTAAGTAACAAAGAACTTTGAAACTGGTTTTCTTGAGGAATATACCAAATCCGGTTCAGGCTCGTGGGCCGGGTGTGGGGTGTTTTAGTTTGGTATCAGAGCCCAGTTTTAAACTCTCGGCCTGTGGGCTAAGGCCCAAAACGTTTTCAAATCGAGCCCAAGTAAGTTTTTATGAAATAAGCAGGTTTTCTGGCATGGCACCTAAGTCTCCGACCCGAAGTCCACTAGGTAAGTACCCCTAACCATCTGTGTGCTTTATGAATTGTAGAAGGGTAAGAATGGAACGTAGAATAGTATGATAGGTACTTAAACCCTAGGACTAGTATAAGACCTGCTTATACTAGTTTGAAACTGGTTTTCTTGAGGAACATACCAGATCCGGTTCAGGCTCGTGGGCCGGGTGTGGGGTGTTTCAACTGACGTATTTCTTTTTGAATTCTATTTAGTTATTCCCAATTCACTCGATCTTTCGGTACCACTGCTATAAGTGTATTCCACCACTGATACACTGAGTCTTTTAACAGAGATATCACAAATTTTAAACAATCAGTTGAAGAATAAGATAATTCATTAAAAACTCTAATGGTATTCTCTAACTAGTACTCAGATTTTTTTGGGTCATCTTCAGTTGTTCCACGAAATTCTTCTACCCCATTTTTATGAATTTTATCAACCAGAGGCCTGTTTACACGTACCTATTTCGAACCTTGAGGAATAGGGGGAATGGTTGATGTACGGAAGAGGGTGGGGATTGTTGAGCTCTTGGATTTGTTCGGACAAATTTGGTAAACCACTCGGACATCATATGATAGAAGACTTATTTTGCCCCACTTCCTCGACCCTCAAACACAAGCCCATAATTAGCTACTCCTTGAACGGAGGCTTGAGCATTATTTCGACTTTATCGAAATCAACTCGGTTGGACGACGTCTTTTATCTATATGAAAACATAATTCAATTTAAGTCAGGAGATTTCACACTATCACAGGTTATAAAATGACATGTGTTTTATACTCTATACATGCTATGTTTAGTTTAAGAACCGATTAAACTGTGGCTATGATACCACTAAATGTAACACCACTAACCCATCTCCGTCGCCAAATTAGGATTACAGAGCATTATTGTACAATCATAGAAAATAGGGCCTTAAATAGAATAATAATATAATTTAATATTAATCTCTAATAACTTAATACAATCATAGAAAAATACACATTTGGGCCTTAAATCGAGCCTTTGGGACCCTAAAAATAATTTGGAAACAATCAGGGATCAATTTTAAACAAATTAAAAAAATTTGGAAAAACATGGAAAATTAGAAAATAGGGGTCAAACGGCCGTATGGCCAGGCTGTGTGCCAGTCCGTGTATTTGCTCTTGTGGGTGTTAGAACTAGGGCTACACGGTTGTGTCACGGGCCATGTACTAGTCTGTGTGTGTATTCGATGTTGAGCCATTCGATCAAGTCGCAGGCCCTGTGCCAGACCGTGCCACAAACTATTTTGAGACACATGACCATGTCGTGGACAGTGTCTCAGACCGTGTGAAACCTACATCAAAAACATTAATGACACACGGCCGTGCGAGGTGACAGTGTGTGGCACATAAGCATGTGATAGCCTGTGTCCCAGGCCATGTGCTCAAATTTTGGCCCCTAAAACAAGCCATCATAAAACCATTTCTTGCCCACCAAGGTACACCATTTATTCATGCATTACTATAATCAAAACACTCTCCAGCCACACTCAAAACATGCCAAATTAATCAATCTATAAAATCTAACCAATGTGCCTTCAAAGTCCCCATAATTCAAACAAATTCATTTCATTCAAGATCACATTATACCCTAAACAACCACCACCACATCCATACATCATTTAACCATTTCAACCACATATAGACAAATATCAAGCCATATATTTACAAAGCACTTAAAAGTGACCAAAAAGGCACATACTTACCAAAACATTAAAGTCCAAGGAAACATATACACAAAAGGCATACCCATATCAAGTTGATCAAATAACATGTTAAAAAATCTATTACTTATAGGGCTTATACATGCCATTTATAACCATAGCCAAAATAATCAAAACTACCAAGTGATTGACAAATAGTGTGATAGGGCTCTAATAAGATTCCAACCACTCGAGGTTCCGATGATTTACAAAATAGAGGAAAAATGACTATGTAAGCAACTTATGCTTAGTAAGCTCGTATAAATAAAACTCAAAGTTACTAAATACAAAACAAAAAATCATTCAATCATGCTTATTAGGTCATTAAGACATTATACTTTCCTATTCACCACAATCCACAAAGTTAGTAGATGCTTAAAATTATAACATTTATGAAACATAGCATACATTATGAAACGGATTCCATATATATATTCTTCATCGCATGATAAATTTGCTTCCTTTTCAATTCATTAAACATATCCATTTTTCCATTTCATATCATCATTAACAATAACAAGTTTTTATACATTTCTTTCCATTAACCTTTACTTACCCGTTGAACCATATAAAATAGCATCGGATACTTGGGAATGTTCACATAAAGTGTGCCTTTTCATGTAAACGTAACCTTTCCAATAGTGCTCACACGAGCTGTGAAATGGGCCCACTCACATGAGCTTTGGTCAGGATGTTAGCTACGCGATGCAACTCACATGAGCTGTGAAAAATTTGCAACTAATGAAGGAGCTCATCCATTGGTAGGACATCTAGGATCAGCACCTGAAACCATATAATTCCTAATGACATGTCATTTGTATCTTAAGCATTCTCAAGGTTCAAACAAGATTATTAAACCGTCAAGTATTCAAGCCATCATAATATTACCGAATCAAATTATATTCAACATATCATTAACTAATAATCAATCCAAATAATAATTAATAAGTATATAAATCATATGAACTTACCTCAATCACCATGGTTGTTACAACTAAGTCGAAAACTAATTCGAGATTTTTGCTTTCCCTCAATTCAAGTCCGGTTGATTCTTTTCTTGATCTGAATAATAATTTAACTCAATTAAGTATTTCAAATAGCTTAAATTATAGATTCTAACTTATAACCCATTTTAATATAAAATTACTAATTTACCCATAACATTTTAACTTTTGTACAATTTAGTTCTTAAACCCAAAATTTGCAATTTAGCCATTTTTAACCCAAAACCATGCTAGTCGATTTTTAATAGGATTCCAAAAAACTCATATTTCCTACTATTTCACATAATTATCAATGAATTTTACTATTTCAACAAATTAATCCTTAAACCCTAAATTCACTAAAAATCACTTAGTAACATAAGTTTATTCATCACTCAAACTTAACATTCTATCATCTAAATTCAAAACACATACACATCATTCATGGTAGATCCCTATAATTTTAACAACTTAACAAATTGACCCCGGGGCTAGCTAAATTAAGCTAATACAAACTCAAAAACAAAAATTATTAAAAACAGAACAAAATTGCACTTACATGCAAGGTATACTAATTAGCCGAATATCAAGCTTCTTCCATGGTTTTTTCTTTCAAATTTTTGGTGGAGAGAATTAGAGAAGATGATAATTTTTTTGCCTTATTTTTGTTTATGTTAATTTATTATTTAATAACCTTTTTGCCTTTAGAAATTTTAACTTAATACTTAACAACATATGTTAATAATTGTCCATTAGCCACCTACATGGTTTATTTACCCAGTAGGTCCATTAATTTAAAAATTCTTAGCCATTTGATCCATTTAACTAACAGAAACCAACTTTTGCATCTTTAACGATTTAGTCATTTTACCTAATTAACTATCTAACCCTTAAAACTTCTTAACAAGAATTTAGTACGGCCTTAATATAGCCCTATAGACATTAAACAAACATTAAATACTAACTCGTTCATCGAAATTATGGTCCCAAAACCACTGTTTCTGACACCACTGAAAACGGGCTGTTATAATATGGCCGTAAGTGTCAAACATCTATTTGCTGATCAGATTTGTGTGAAAGTAAATTTGTTGGGTTGGACTTGATTCAGGAAATGGAAGATATAGTTAAGGTGATTCGAGATAGACTGAAAACAACTTTTGATAGACAAAAATCATACGATGATCTGAAACACCGTGACATTGAGTTTATTGTGGGTGATAAAGTGTTTTTAAAAGTTTCTCTATGGAAGAAAGTTTTTCGATTCAATCGAAATGGAAAGTTGAGCCCTCGATTTATTGGGCCAATTTCGTATCGATTGGCTTTACCGACAGAGTTAAAGAAAATACATGATGTTTTTCACATGTTGATTCTTAGGAAATACCGATTGGATCCATCTCATGTTATTTCAGTGGAAGAAATTGAAATTCAGCCTAACTTGTCATGCGAGGAAGAACCGATCGAAATTCTAGCTCGCAAGGTGAAAGAGTAAAGAAATAAATATGTCTCACTTGTGAAAGTTTTATGGAGTAGCCAGAGTGTTAAGGAAGCAACTTGGGAATCGGAAGAGATGATGAGATCTCAATATCTCCACCTTTTTTCATGTAAATTACGAAGACAAAATTTCTTTAGGGGGAGAATTGTAACGACCCGAAAGTCAATGGTACCAGAAAGTGTGGTTTTAGAACCCCATTTCTGCAAACCAGACCTGTAAATATTTACGGATTAATATTAAAAGTGAAGAATTTCGATCGAGTAATTTTGTCGTATTAGTGCTTCATTAGTGGACAATGACTAAAATGTAAAAGTGTCAAAAATGTAATTTCTTAAAAAATCTATAATTGGAACTTATGAAAGGGACTTATGTGGAAATTATACCCTTAGATTACATTAGTGGACGATATAGCTCAAGTTAAAAATTAAAGAAAATGTGATAAAAACTATTGAATAAAGTAAAACATAAGTAATATAATTAGTTAATGGAAAGAAAGAGAAAAAGTTTATCTTCTTCCTTTCACCCAAAATTGAATGAAGCAAGTAGGGAAGAAAAGAATTCGGTATTAGGGTTCTCATTTTGAAGCTTCAATTGGTATGTTCAGTTTAGTCCTTTTCTTGTAATTTTTTATGTTTTCAAAATCTCAAGAGCTTAAGCTAACTAACCCATATAATGTTTTCTGGTACTGTTAAACTTTGATAATGTTACCATTTTTTAATAATTGAAGCTTGAGGTGTTATTTTGATAGATTTTAAGTTTAGTATTGGAAAATGACTAAATTGTAAAGCCAATTGAAGATTTTGTGCAATAGGGACTAAAATGCACAAAATTTAAAATTTGGGTTAAAAATGAGAAGTAGGAAGTTAAATAAGGACTATAGTGAAATCAACATGAAAAATAGAGGTTGGATTTGAAAGTTATTTAGTACCTTAGGACTAACTTGAATAAAATGAAAAAGTTGTGTAAATTTTCAATTAAATGTGAAATTGCTTGAGAATTGATGAAATATTCTTTTTTTAATTTGTAGCTAAAGTCGACCCAGATTCCTCGAAAAAAAAAAGGAAAAGACAGTAGTTGACGAATAGCTCGGAGTTTGCGGTTTGTGTTTCCATAATCCAAACTAGCTTTTAATTGTTGCATATTGATTTGTTTATGCATGTTAAGAATATAAGGTGAGATTCCTTGTTCAATTGAGATGATTTGGATTGATTTGAATTGATTGATGTTCATGAGGACTAAATTGAATATATCTGAAAAATGTGAATGTTTATATAAATATGAAATTGGATATATGTTGAGAAAGTTGATGTTACCATATGTTTGAATAGATGAATTCATAGTAAAATTTTTTTGTAAATTGAGATATTAAATGATGATGAATTGAGTCACAAATACCTTATTAACAGTTAAGGTAGAGTCAAATACAGTTGACATCCCATTGGATAGGAAGAGTTTAGGGATACTTCGACTACGTGTTGATGAGGCACTAAGTGCCATTTGCTTCGGTTAAACCAATGAGACATTAGGTGTTAAACTTATTAATAGTGCTGGACACAATTATTTGCTTCAAATTTATCCGATGACACACTAGGTGCCAAACTAGTGTGTTCGTTGGATCCGTACATTCGTCCAAGTTTGAGTCGTGTTAATAGGGAGTTAAAAGATAAAAATGAATGGTTTATAATTGAAATTATGATATTATGAAAGTCCTCAAATTTTCATTTGATTGGAAAAATCCATTTGAGATGAAATGCTGATATTGAAATGGCCAATGAAAAAAAAACGAAATTGAAATGTGGAATGCAATATGGAATTGTGAAATGAGTTGAAATATTGATACATTATGTGTATAGGATTATGAAATTGGGAATTAAGAAGGAGTATGCTACCATATGAAATGAATTTATTAATTAACATATGAAATGGAATTGCAATGTATTAATGTGAATAAAGCATGATATTTGTGATTAAAGAATGTGTGAATTGGTGAAATGGATATATTAGTTGCACATTACCACTTGTTTTAAATTTAGCATCTTAAATGACTTATGATATGTTTTATTGTTCAGATTATAGACAAACCACTGTGTTATACTCAGTGTATGGTTTTGTTTTCCGTGCGTAAGTTAGGTATCTAACGATTTGATCATCGACTCAGCATCTAGTGGCAATACTGGACTCAAGTGTTGATGATGCTTTTATTTTGGTCTTGGCATGTACCTAAGATGTCTTATGGTTATAATGTTCATTTCTGAATTTTGAAGATTATGTATATATATGTATAAGTATTTGATGAAAAAATTCATGTTGTTGTTGTCTTGTTAAAGTAGTTTGGTTTATGTGATTAATGGTCTAATGATTGAGTAGATAATATGTTAGGTGATGTGGTTGATTGTACTTGTTTGTGAAAGTGATGGATGGTATGTGATTATTGATCTTGTACTGAATGGTAATTTTTGGTGCATGATTTGTCATTTAAGTTGAGTTGTTTTATTATGTCTTGAAAAAGGTTAAATGGCATATGCTTGGCTGAACATATTGAGGTGCCAATTTTGATATATTGGTTAAGCATTTAGGATGGTTTTTATAAATGATGATTTTGGTTTGATTTTGATACTTTTGAATCGGTTGAGATGCGGTTTAAATGGTTGCTTGTTGCTTAAGTGAGTTTAGGTTGAATAGCTTGTTTTGGAAGGAATTTTCAAGTACATGCGGCCGTGTGCCTTACACGACATAAGACACGACTGTGTGGTCTGTGGGTTTGGATGATTTTTCTTTCATATGGCCACAGTCTGTTACACAACCTAGCTACAAGGCTGTGTGACTCATTTTTGAATATTTACACTTTTGACCCACATGACCTTGGTGAGTGTACACGGTTGTTTGCACGGCTGTGTGACTCCAACCCACATGGCACTAGTCTGTTGCATGGCTTGCTTACATGGCCATGTGTCCCATCCCACATAGCCTTAACATTTCCACATGATCAGGGGACATGGTCGTGTGACCTCTGTTTGCATATTTTTCCTATCCTTTTTTTTTTTACTTCAAATTGATCCTTGTATGATACCAAGTTGATTTTAAGCTTTTTTAAGCTCGATATAAACCCGAATTTAATTGAAGTACATATTAAACTTGATCATATTTGATGTAATGATTTTTAATTGAAATTTTGAATTATGAATTGCATGGTATTTGTTAGTAGCCTCCTATTGCTCGGGTTCAGCGACCAGACTGGGTAAGAGGTGTTACACTTGATTTTACACATCCAAATTCTTTTAAGCATTTATGGTAGTCTATGTCTTTATGTATATGCCAATAACGTATATAAATAACATTTAATAACTAAAAGTACAACCTTAAAAACTTGATGGGTGATGCTCCCAAACAAAGTTTCAAGGTTTTCAAACAAGGTCCTTTACCTACTCATTTTAAAACAAGTAACACGTCAATTTTAAAATCTCAGTAAGTAGCCAAGAATAAACCAACTTATCCTATCCATTATTAATGTTGAGCCTATATAAGCATGTCATATAAGATTCACTCAAGTTGCATTCTAGTTTCACTAATCAATTCTTTTAAATTAATCAAATTATGGGATTTAGCTTACATTTTAATGATTTAATGGGCAATAACTTATTAAAAGTTTGCATGAGGATTACTCTCCCTTGAAATTTTTAGACCTTGGTTTCTTGGTTTTACAGAACATGCATATACATTTATTTCTCATTTATGGCGTGTACTTTTTATTGGTGTAACACCTCTCACCCGTATTCACTATTATAATAGGGTTAGGAAGCATTATCGGACTTTCAACACTTTAAAACATACATTTCATACACAATTTATCAGTTCAAATACAATTCAATCACAATCAATCATAGTGTCCCTTAAACGAGCCCAGGGGCGAAGCCAGAACAATTTTTTAGGGGGGCCAGATGAAATTTTAATTTTTTATAGTTTATATCTTTATAATTTATAAATGATTAAATTGAATTTTTATAATTTTAGGGGGATAAAGTGCAATTTTACCTTTACTAATTTAAAGTTTTTAAAAAATTTTAAAGGCCTAAATATAAATTTTACATTTTAGGGGGAGTCGGGGCCAATGCCAGCCCCCTGGCTTCACCCCTAAATGAGCCTACGAAGCCTTAAACATGCATTGAGAGTCGTTCAGGACTAAACCGATGACTCCGGAAATTTTTCAACACTTATAAAATTTTTCTCCAAAATAGGGGATACAAGCCCGTGTGTCTTACATGGCCACTAGACACGCCCGTGTGAACATTTGAAATGGGAGCACATAGCCGTGTCCCAGCCCGTGTCCTACCTCATGCCTAAACAAGTAAGGTTATTGACTTGGGTCACATGGACAACCACGCACCCGTGTGTCTAGCCCGTGTGCCCTTCAAGGTGGCCACACACGCCCGTGTGCTAGGTCGTGCCAAACCTGTAGGGTATATTGACTTATGCAACATGGCCAAGTCACACGCCCGTGTGCTAGGCCATGTGCCAATTAAGGGGTATACTGACTTGTGCCACACGGTCGATCACACACCCGTGTGTGAGACCTTGTGGAGCATACTGACTTCATTTCAATTTCAACACCAGGGGACACACGGCCGTGTACTAAACCCTGTGTCACACATGGCTGAGACACACGCTCATGTCTCTGCCCGTGTGGACAAAAAGAGACTATTTATCAAGCCATTTTGCCACCTAAATTTAGGTACACTTATATCTCTCAAATAACACACAATATAGCATCAAAAGGCATATATTTCAATTCCACTCAAGCATGATTTATACCTATTCCAACATCAACCAATACAAAACATAAATACCACATATTTCCATCTAATTTCATGCCAATATTTGTCTTCTGAAAACATTAAAATGACCATTTACAATTATACATTATTATGCTCAATTCCATAAACATACCAATTCACAAATCATCACATATTGACATTGAAAATTTCCTATTATCAATGAGCATTATGAATCCAACTCAATTACACAACATAGGTCAATTACCAACTCAAAACAAAAGCCACTTGCACACTTATAAACACATCCAAATCAACTGAAATATGCCAACTTCCTTGGCTATATACAAACCAAACATGGATGTTTATAAAGCAAATCAAATGGCTACATCATTTACCAAAATTGACTCTAAGTCTTTATACATGCCATATACTCAAAACATAAACTCAAAAGTACCAAATTGATAGTTGGATAGTGTGATGATATCTCCGACGATCCCCGAATCCGAGCTAGCTTGATATCACTATAAACACAGAGAAATACACAAAGTAAGCTTTATAGCTTAGTAAGCTCGTATGAAAATCAGTAATAAACTTCCCCATTCATTAACATTACAAAATAGATAACATAAATTGCATTAAATCATCAAACACTAAGTTAACATAAATTTTAACCAAATAATTAATCATAAGTTTTCAACTTTCCTTAACTCGCTACTCGAATAGTTTCCATACATACCTGTATCGAAACATATCCATTTCTCACCAATTCACATATTCAATATACTTGTTGAACCATTTGAAATAAAAGTCAAATACCCAGGATTTTTGCATACTAAGTGCCAAATCAGGGCCTGAAGCCAACTCAACGTATCTCGTACACGAAGTGCTACTATCATGGCCTGAAGCCAAATCAACGTATCTCACACACAAAGTGCTAATATCAAGGCCCAAAATCAACTCAGTCGATATGCATGATCGAAGCCAAATTGGTTTGTCTCGCACCCAAAGTGCTATATCATGGCCCAAAGCCAACTCCCTGTACTCCCTAATGACATGTCACTAATATCCTAAAGTATTCCGAACGTTCAACCGGGATTCCAACTGTCGAATCATCGTCGAATCATTTCCAAACTTGTTCGTAGTCACATAATCACAATTTATGCTATATCAAAGCATATAAAATACATTTGAAATAAAATTATAACATATGAACTTACCTCGGTTGCTAAAACGACTAATCGAGTCAACTATTTTATAACTTTGTTCTTTACCCGATCTAAGTCCGTATTTCTCCTTTCTTGATCTAAATATATTCAAAATTAACTTATTTTATCAACTATTTATTCAATTCAATCCAAAATATGCATTAGAGCTATTTTATACATTTGCCCCTAAACTTTCACATTTTTTACAATTTAGTCCTTATTTCATAAAATCACAGATTAATGAAATTCCAATTATACCCATACTAGCTGAATTACTATTATGTCCCTAGCAGCCCATAGTTTTCATTTATTTCACATTTTAACCACTAACTTTACACATTTTTGAATTTAATCCCTATTTTGCATTTTCACTAAAAATAACTTAACAAAACTCGTATATCTATCAACAAGCATTCATAATCTATCAAGAAACATCAAAATACACATGTATTCATCAATGGAATCATTCAAAATCTTTAACAGTTTTGCAAATTAGTCCCTAGGCTAGCTAGACTAAGTTGCAACGATATCAAAAACATAGAAATTAACAAAAACTGGGTCAAAAATCATATCATGCATTCAAAACTTGATGGAAGAATGTTTGAAGCTTTGTTAATGGCTTCCCTAGGTGTATTTCAGTTGAAAAAATGAATAGAAAAAGATGATAGTTGGCTTTGTTTTGTTTATTCATTCTTTATTAACCAATTTACTGTTTTTAACCTCTATTAATAACCATTAAAGCACTTAATAATATGTCCATATATGTCCACCCACTTTAATAATTGTCTAATTACAATGTAAGGACCTCCACTTTAATGTTCCATAGCTATTAGACACCTTTAGTTAATAGAACACAAGTTTTACACTTTATGCGATTTAGTCCTTTTTATCAAATTGACCATTCAAACAATAAAATTTCCTAATGAAAATTTCACATAATCATATTTTAATGCTATAGACATTAAAATAATCATAAATTAATTATTTTAACTTCGAATTTGTGGTCCCAGTGTAACAGCCCAATTTTGACCCTAATCGAAATAGTGGTTTCGGGACCAGAAATTCGAGTCTGAAAAAAATAATTTAAAATTATTTTCACTGTTTATTATATGTGAATTTGCTTGTGTTAAATTTTTGTGTTTTAATTTCGTCGTTTAAGTGTCCGATTAAGTAAAAGGACTTAATTGCATAAAATGTGAAATTTGCTAATTAATGTGTAAGTGCTAATTTGCTAATGGCTTTTTAATCTTACGTCCTTAAAGGGAAAATAGCACATTCTAGCTATAGTGGATGGCATATGGTCTAAAATGACCTTAATTTATATGTTATAATTATTAAATATAAAAGGTTAAATAAGTAAATTAATAATAAACTAATATATGTTAAAATAAAACACAAGCAAGTCATGTTATCATCTTTTACTTAGCCGAATTTAAGCAAAAGAAACAAAACCTAGCAACATCCGGCCATTGATTGAGCTTGATTCAAGGTGAGTTTTAGCTTGGTTTTTGATAATTTTTATGTTTTTGAGATCGTTGCTTTGAGTACTATCCGACCCATGCTAGAATTTTTTATTTTGATGATGATTTTATGTTTTGCCATTGATGATAGCTTGTGATTTTTGTTGTTTGATGATGAAATATATGTATTAGATTAACATGTTTTGTCTTTGAATTTTTGATGAATTTGAGTAATTTGGACTAAATTGAAAAAATAAATTTTTGAGGGACTAAAATGTGAAATAAATGAAATGTGTGGACTTTTATGAAGACTATGAATATTCGGCCCTAGCATAGTGTGTTAAAAATTTGTGTATTTTGTGTTTTGTGCAAAAAGGACTAAATTGTAAAAAGTGTGAAATGTTAGGGGTAAAATTGCAATTTACCCATTTATGTGTTTTAGATTAAATTGAATAGAATGGTGTTTAAATAAGCTTAATTTGAATATGTTTAGATCAAGAACCAAAGAAATCAGATTTGGATCGGGGAAAAACAAAAGTAGTCGATTAGTCGATTTCACAGTCCGTCGATGTCTGAGGTAAGTCAATAAGTTTTTAAATGTTGTTATATTTATGAATATATGTTTGTTATATGATAACTTGAATTATTTCAATTATACTTTGATATGGCCGAATGTGTATATTGAGAATTGGCTATCTTCCAAGTTTTATTCGATCGAGATTCGATGTCCGAAAGCCCCGTACGAACCTTAGGAATAGATAGGATACATATGTCATGACATATGATATTCGATATGTGTTATCCTGTAAGGCCACATCTGGGACATTGGCGTCGACTTGTGTTTACGTGTAAGACCCTGTCTGGGACAGTGGCATCGATATATGATTACATGTATGACCACGTCTAGGACATTGGCATTGTACGAGCTTCTGACTATGTGCGTATCCTTTTTAATTCCGAATTGTTCAACAGGCATGGTTAAGTGAAGGCCAATGTGAAAATCAAAATAAAGGATTCAATTATGTATATAAACTCGAATCTTTTTTTGTTGCGGTAATGCTCTTCTAGAATTAGATTTAATGTCCCTTTATGACTTTCCTGATCGACGCCTCAGGTCGGTAGCCGGGCTCCGAGACATTACTACCACTACTACTATTGATTCGAGCCAAAAGAGGGAAAAAGAATGGACTAAGCAAGGAGTTCATTGGCCATACATAGTGAAGGGGGATAGGGTCAACCTCTTTCATGACCCATGGCCCCAGTGTGTCACTTGGTTAGCATTTCTAGAACAAATTTATTAGGGTTGGTCTTTCGATAGAAAAACAAGGGAGTTGGTTGTAGTTGGGACACGTTTTTTGGATGGACGATATGGATTTTTTCAAGAGGGTTAACCGCTTTTTTAACCGTGAGAGGGAGGTCATTCAAAACCCGCTGGCTCCAGAACCTGCAGAAGTTCCCCACGCCGATCCCCAGCAAGAACAACGTAAGGCACTTCAGAGTGCCGTTCACGCTTTGATTCTTGAGCAAGTTTAAGAACATTGTGGAAGGGGAAAGGCTGGCTGTCCATTCACTTTCCAGAAATGGCAGAAAGAGACTCCAGTTCTGCAAAAAACATTATGTCTCGCGATCTGGAAATATCTACGGAGATAGATACTGAAACCCTCCGTGGATGGGTGGAGGAGAAAAAGGAGAACCCTAATGAATCCCTAAAATCCTCATTAGGGAACTTTGTAAGATTAGTCGCCGCTTGCTTTCATAATGAGCGGAATAACGGTGGCATAGAAGTCTCTTGCATGCAAGGAGATTTCTTCTTTGGATGTCACGGTTACAGGGCGCGATGATCCTTCTCTCTAGAACAATCGAGGCACCGCCTTCCTTCGACTTTTAGAGGTGGGGACTTCATCAATCATCTTTCGGTGAGCTATTTATTACCGCCAATAGCGTTTCACTTGCATGCAAGGCGGCACGCTGTAGAGCTATCGCTAAGGGGCGAAGAGACGATTTGCATCGTAGTAATCTTTGGACAAGTTCTCGTGGAATAATCTCTTTCTTATTTCTACCTTTCTTTCCCATGATGACTAGGAATAGGCAAATAAAAATTTCACTTCAAATTTGGACCTCAACATCTTGCTTTGCTCATGGTGTTTCACGATCGATGATTGGAAATGAAGCGGAGAAGTGGTGGAATGTGCGGAACCACATATTGGATTACTCTAGTAGTGCAGACGGTCGCCGACGCCGCGTGTCGGCTCCTATGCTGCTAGCTATGCTCTACTTGGTCCCCCAGCGCGATGGAGATTCCGTAGCGCGTCATGAGCACCGGGCTAAGGGGCGGTTGAGCAACTCAAGCGAACCGCCCTACCTTACTACAACATAGGGATAGAAGGGAGAATGTTATGAAGGTGGCCTCGTTATCCACACATCCGGTAGGATGAATGGAGGACCGACCGACCTGGGTTTTGATGAGTGTTGACGGGTCCTGGAGTGCCTGTCAAGGGCGCTAGCGCATACCCCGAGGTGATCATCACCACCTGTACCTCACATCTCGGTGCAGTGGAACGTGTAACCTACCTGCTGTCTCATTCAACTACATTTGTTCCTGTAATCTTAGCGTAACAGAATGCAGCAGTGAGAGACAACTCACCCATACAGCTAGCAGCGAGAATGGAACTACTGGCCAAAGACCATCTGGCAAAAACACCGCGGGTGCGAAGCGTGGTAGGCCTACGTCGGGGGAGCATAGCATAGGGAGAAAAAGAGAGCCCGGACAGTGGAAGAGCCAGGGGAGGCCGAGTCATTTGACGGAAATAGAAGGCTTTTCCCCATTATAGAAGGCCCTATGAAGTAAAGGGAAGTGTATGAATTCTTGGAAGAAGAGGGAGCGAACCTACATAAAAAATGTAATAAATTCAATTCAATGAATAGATAGAGTTAACGGTACGATAAAAAGCGTTGCCTAAACGCGAATTCACTTCCGAGGTCGAGCAGTCTCAATTTCACTATAGGATTTGCGAATGAATGCTGGGCTGGGCCACCTCGAATGGCGTGATCTGTATGCGGGAAGACCCGCACGTATGATTTTTAGGGGGATCGAGTCGAAAGACCGGCCGGTGCCCACTCGACTAGAGGGACTAAGAAATTAATAGAGTACAAAACTTATCTTCAAGCTTTACCTTATTTTGATCGTTTAAAGGGAGCTTGAAAATGAAACCCTAGCTATGACTTTTCTTCAATTTTTGGCACTTAGGGAAGAAGATGGAAACCAATTTTGACGTCTAATAAATTTTCTAATGCTATCTCATACTTAAAAATTCTAGAATCTCATATTTTTCAATTTTTGCAATTTAGTCCTAAGAGATAAATTGATCACTAAATCATAAAATTCTTCATGAAATTTTCACACAACCATGCAAACATGACATAGACCTTATAAAAACCATAAAACATATATTTCTACTTCATATTTGTGGTCTCGTAACCACTATTCTGACTAGGCCTTAAATCAAGCTGTTACAATTCTCCCCCTTTAGGGATTTTCGTCCTCGAAAATCTTACTGGTAAAAAAGTTTGGATATTGGTTTCTCATAGCCTTCTCAGGCTCTCATATAGCCTCTTCTACCCCGTGTCTTTCCCACTATACTTTCACAAGAGCTATACTTTTATTTTTTAACTGTTTGACTTCTCGAGCCAAAATCGTAACTGGCTCTTCACCATAAGTCATGTCCGGTTGAGTTTCAACCTTCGTCGGTACAATAACATGTAAAGGATCTTTGTCTATCCGCGTAGGATTTTTGTCTATCCGAAGCAGCTTTTAAACAATCACAAATCACTTTTACTTTCTCTTCGGTTTCTCTAATTAAATCAACTTCGTGAATCTGATTATCTCTGAGTTCGGTCCAATACAAGGGTGTTCGGCACTTACGCCCAAACAATGCCTCATAAGGCGCCATTTTCAAACTCAACTGAAAACTATTGTTGTAGGCAAATTTCACCAACGGTAAATACTTTTCCCAACTACCTTGGAACTCGAGAACACAACACCGCAACATATCTTCAAGAATTTGAATTACTCGTTCAGACTGACCATCAATTTGCGGATGAAAAGCAGTACTAAAATTCAATTTCGTATCCAACACTTTTTGTAACTTTTTCCAAAATCGCAAAGTGAACCTATGATCTCTATCTGATATGATCGACCAAGGAACCCCTTGCAATCTCACAATTTCAGAAATATACAATTTGGCTAATTTATCAAGTGATTAGTTAGTACGAACCGGAATAAAATGAGCCGATTTTGTAAGTGGATCAACCACAACTCAAACGGCATCCTTATTTTTCGGTGTCAAAGGCAAACCGATCACAAAATCTATAGTAATTCCGTCACATTTCCACTCTAGAACCATCACTGACTGAAGTAAACTCGAAGGTACTTGATATTCAGCTTTCACTTGCTGACAAACCAAGCATCTTGATACAAACTCTAAAATGTCTCTTTTCATTCCCGACTACCAGTACATCTTCTTCAAGTCATTATACAGTTTTGTACTGTCTGGATGAATAGATAAACATCCACTATGTGCTTCGTGCAAAATTTTCTGAATAAGCTCATCATCTCTCGGTACACAGACCCTATCTCGGAACATCAAATATTCATCAGAACTAATCCAAAAGTCTGACTCCATACCCGATTCACATTGAACTCTTTTGGCTTGCAAATTACTGTCTCCTTTCTGAGCTTCACAAATCTCTTGGAGAAACATCGGTCTAGCTCTCAACTCAGCTAGAATAGAACCATCATCTGATAAAGCCAACCATGTATTCATAGCCCTCAATGCAAACAAGGATTTCCTACTTAAGGCATCAGCGACTACATTCACTTTTCCTGTATGGTAGTCAATCATTAATTCATAATCTTTTAGCAATTCCAACCATCTCCTTTGCCTTAAATTTAAATTCCTTTGAGTCATCAAGTACTTTAGACTTTTATGATCAATGAATACCCGACATTTCTCACCATACAAATGGTGCCTCCAGATCTTCAATGCGAATACAATGGTGGCTAATTCTAAATCATGGGTCGAATAATTCTTCTCTTGTGGCTTTAGCTGTCTAGAGGCATAAGCTATCACTTTTCCTTCTTGCATGAGTACACAACCTAATCCACTCAAGGATGCATCACTATAAACCAAAAATTCTTTTCCAGGTTCAGGTTGCACTAGAACTGGAGCCTCAGTTAGCAATGCCTTTAGTTTATCAAAACTTTGTTGGCACTTTTCTGTCCATTCGAACTTGACATCTTTCTGTAACAATTTTTTCATCGGAGTAGCAATCATGGAAAATCCTTTAACAAATCGTCTGTAGTAACTGCCTAAGCCTAGAAAACTTCTAACCTTGGATACATTTCCCAGCGATTTCCAATCAACAATTGCTGAAATCTTACTCGGGTCAACTCGAATACCATCACCCGAAACAATGTGCCCCAAAAATTTGACTTTTTAAAGCCAAAATTTAGTTTTACTAAACTTGGCATATAACTATTTATCCCGTAAAATTTGTAAAACCGTCCTCAAGTGCTTAGCATGCTTATTCTTATCATGAGAGTAAATCAATATATCATCAATAAAGACTACAACAAATTTATCCAAATATGGCCGAAAGATGCGGTTCATTAAATCCATAAACACGGTAGGGGCGTTTGTTAAACCAAAAGGCATAACTAGAAATTCATAGTGACCATACCTTGTCTGAAATGCGGTTTTCGGCACATCTGAGTCTTTGACTCTCAACTGATAATAACCAGACCTCAAGTCTATCTTGGAAAACACAGTGGCTCTCTTCAATTGGTCAAACAAATCATCGATCCTTGGCAAGGGATACTTGTTCTTTACGGTTACCTTATTAAGTTGCCAATAATCTATACATAACCTCATAGAACCAACCTTCTTTTTCACAAATAATACGGGAGCACCCCACGGAGAATAACTCGGTCTTGCGAAACCTTTATCCGTCAACTCTTGTAACTGAGCCTTCAATTCTTTCAACTCGGTTGGAGCCATTTTATACGGAGCAATTGAAATAGGTGCAGTACCAGGGGCTAACTCAATACCAAATTCAATCTCTCTAACCAGAGGCAATCTGGGCAATTCTTTCGAAAATACATCTAGATACTCACATACTATCGACACTGATTCAATTCTTAACTCAGACTCTTTGGCATTCATCACAGAAGCAAGATAAGCTTCATATCGCTTTCTTATGTATTTTTGAGCAGACATAAAAGAAATCACTACAGGAAATCTATCATGTTCATCTGATTCAACCTCAAGAATATCCCTATTTCCACATTTTAATTCAATAAATTTCCTTCCACAATTTACTATCACATCATGAGCAGTTAACCAATCAATACTGAGAATTACATCGAATTCATCAAACGGCAATAGCATGAGATTAGCCGAAAAATAATGACCTCTAATCATCAAAGGGCAATCTCTGTATACCTTGTCAACTAACACACATTTGCCTAAGGGATTTTACACTTTTATCACAAATTTTGTAGACTCTACAAGCATGTTCATACTAGATAGTAATTTCATACAAACATACGAGTGGGTAAATCTCGGATCAATTAAAGCAACAACATAAGTATCATAGAGAGAAAATGTACCCGTAATCACATCAGGGGATTACGCCTCTTCGCAAGCGCGAATGGCATAAGTCCTCGCAGGCACTTTACCCTCAGATCTTGCAGTCTGCTCTCTAGGTGTATTCTTACTACTCGTTCCATTTCCCGAATTTCTCTGTGGCCTCCCTCTAGAGTATTACCCGATCTTGCACTTTAAAATTTCTCTTTTTCAACTATCTTGGGGCAATCTCTAATGAAGTGATCTTGGGAACCACACTTGAAAAAAGCTCTCTCATTTGCTCGGCACTCACCGAGGTGACATGTACCATACTGTGAACATTTCGGTCTACTTGGTCGAGCATTACCAACACTAGCAATCGAAGTGGTCTGAGCTTTAGAAACCGAGTACTGATTACCTTTACTTCTATTTGAGAACTCAATTGAAGCGGCTGATCGAGTAGTGAACTCTCTCGATTTCTTGGATAAAGATTGAAATGACTTACCCAATTGTCTTTTCCTCGAGTCACGGGACTCAATTTCATCCTTTCTTTTCTCTTTGGCCAATTCCATGGCCTTGCAAGCTCTCTCTACTAGCACAACAAATTCCTTCAATTCTAGAATACCAATAAACAATCAGACATCCTCATTTAATCCATCCTCAAACCTCTTACACATGATGGCTTCGGTGGATACGCACTCCCGAGCGTATTTACTGAGCCTTACAAACTCATGTTCATATTTGGTTACCGACATTTGACCTTGTTTTAGCTTAAGGAATTCCTTCTTTTCTGATTGATAAACCTTTGGCTAATATGCTGCTTTCAGAACTCTTCTTGAAAAAATTCCCAATTAACTCTTTCCCTTTGTACAACCGACACAAGGGTGCTCCACCACTGATAAGTCGAATCTCTCAAGAGATACACAACATATTTCATGCACTCTTCAGGTGTGCAAGATAATTCATCAAATACCCTGATGGTATTTTCAAGCCAGAATTCTGCTCTTTTCGAATCTTCATCTTTATTAGCTCGGAACCCCTCAGCTCCTTGTTTCCGAATTCTATCAATCAGGGGCTTTTCCCTTCTTACCATTTCTACAACTTGGGGAGCTACAGGGATAGGCTGAGGGTTTGGAGGGGGTGGAGCTTGTTGTTGAGCGGCCATGTTCATTCAAACAAACTCTGTGAACCACTCTTTCATCATTTGGAAGAAGGCTTCCCGAGCCTCTCCTCCCTAACTCACAATCACTAGTCTATTTTAATTTTCAGTTGCCATAGTCCCTTGGGCAGGGGCCGGCGCGTTACTTTCTATATCATCTGCTACTACTCTGTTGGGATCCATTTACTATATGAAAACATATTTTAAATCGTCAGTAGTTGTCACAATATCATTATGTCTATACACATACGTATGGCATGTATAGCAAGACTCTCACAAATGCTACGGTAATCCGAGAAATGACTAAGCCATAGCTCTGATACCACTAAATGTAACACTCTATACCCGTATTCTGTAATAGCCCGAATTAGGGGCTAATCAGATCAGTGATCTCGGAATCATTAATTTGAGGTTAGAGAAAATTATTTTCATGATATTTTATGTGTTATAACATGTTCATTAGGATGCATGAAAATTTTGGTGCTTTAATTTTAGCGATTTCTTGCTTAATCGCGAAAAAAAGGGCTAAATCGCATAGAGTGCGAAAGTTCTATTTTGTTTGCTAGAGGTGTCGTATAGTTATGGATTATAAATTGGAGGTCCCAAATGTGTAATTTGGCCATATTAATTGGGTTGGCCAGTCGTAGGGTGCATAGGGGACAAGTGCATTTATTGTAGTCAAAAGTTGGTGATATTAGTTGGAGAAAATGAATAAAATAAGATGATATAAGTAAAAGTTATCATCTTTTTATTTAGTCTTCTTCTCCAACCGAAAATATCAGCCATGGGAGGGCTTTGGAAGCTTGAAATTTTAGCAGCTCATTTTCTCTTCAAGTAAGTCAAATTGATGGTTGTTTGTGATGATTTCTGTATTTTTGGAGTCCTCAAAGCTTAAGCTAGCTAATGAGAGGACTAGTTTGCAATATGGTTGAAAGTCTAGGGACTTACCATGATAGAGTTTATGTTGTTTGGTGAGCTTTTATGGAAGAAAATGAATGATAGGATGATGATAAACAACTTTTGTGAAAGGTGTTGTTATGAAAACACCAAATTGAGGCTAAAATGCAAAAGTTATAAATTTTTCATTAAGGCATGAAATAGTTAGCATTGTGGATAGTTGTAAGAGGATTAAATGTTCAGCTAGGCTTGTTTAATAAGAAAATGTGATGAAATTTTATTTACGAGCCTAGGGGCAAAATCGTAATTTTGCCAAAGTGTAGGGGCAAAATAGTCATTTTGCCTAAAATGTAGATTATTGTGTATTATGATTTATAAGTGATTAAATCAGTAAATTCCATTGTTCTAGATCAAAGAAAACAAGTTTCGAACCTAGAATGGATGAAAAGAGAAATGTGGGCAAAAAGTCCCTTTCGACATCGAGGTAAGTTCATGTGTGAATGTGGCAATTATGTATGAGTTAATTTAGTATTCCAATGTTGTATGGAATGTATATTTACTCTATGAATGTATGAAATATCTTTTAATGAGATGTCAAGAGAATTGAATTTGAGAGTAATGGGAAATGTATATAATATGATATGATGATAGTTCTAGTCTCGTGTAAGACCATAATGGAGTATGGCATCGGTGTAAGAATTCATATAAGACCATGTCAGGGACAAGGCATCGATATGTTAATATAAGTAAAACCCTATTTGAGTATGATATCAATGTGACACTATGTGTATGAGACTAAATAGTGTTATCTAACAATTTGAGATGAATTCAGTATATGATGAACCCCTAGCGAGTTATGTGTAATCGATATACCTTAGCTATATGAAATGGATTTATAAATGCATTGTGTGAATGCGAACAAGAATCGTAGAAAGTTAAGTAAGAATAGAAATGTGTGAGGATGTTCTCGGTTGAACATTTGAAATAGAGATATACATGTGGATTATTATCCATGAATGTAAAATAATGGTGAGCTATATGCGATATCACCTTATTGATGTTAATGATGGGCTAAGTGCGATACCATCAATTATATTGTTATCGGTGGGCTACGTGCGTTACCACCTAATTAATTAGTAATCGATGGGCTATGTGCGATACCATCGTTTATAAATGATTGGTGAGCTAAGTGCGAAATCACCATAAGTATGACACACGGGCTAGGGCCACGGGGGTGTCAAGGCCGTGTGTAATTTGTCAGTATTCCCCACAGGTGGGAGACACAGGCATGTCTTAGGGATACACGGGCGTGTCCCAAGTTACACGGGTGTGTGACCCTTGTTTCAAGAGAAAATTTCCAGATGAGTTTTGAAAGTTTCGTGACGAAAGTCTGAGGCCTCGTAGGCCCATGAAATGTATGATTTGACTAAGAAAGAGAAGTTTTTAATTTGGAACAAAATTTTATAGCCCGTAAGTACATGTTTAACAAAGTTCAAGCATAGTAATGTCTCGTATCCGGTCTTAGCCTCGGACTCGGGTATGGGGTGTTACATATTCGACACCGGAACGGGGTACGAGGCATTACCGGACTTAACATACTTAATCATACAAAATTGGGCCATAAATTTTCATTCCAACTTAAAACTTTTCATTCATGTTCATAACGTCCCTATTATGGGCCTATGAGACCCGAAACATACATATTGAGTGGTTCGGGGCTGAAACGGAAGCTTACGAACACTTAGAAAACTTTTTCTCAAAACAGGGCCACACGTCCGTGTGGAAAGGAACACGCCCATTGCCCTAGTTCGTGCGGATTTTATTTTTTATTTCGAACCTAAAGGGGTTTTCACACGGCCTGGCACACGCCCATGTCTATGGCCCGTGTCCCTCACACGACCATGACACACCCGTGTCTTAGCCCGTGCGTGAAAACCTTGACATTCTGTTTATGATGTCAGTAGACATTTAGGGTCACACGGTCGAGTCATACGCCCGTGTGCTAGGCCGTGTGGCGAATTTAATTCTCGCAATTAATGTGCAGACTTCACACATTACTCATTCAATTGCCAAGCTTGCACTTCATGAATTTCATCATAATTGAATAGATATATCTTAACTAGTATTGGCCAATTCCAATGGCCATTTACACGATGAAATAAGTAACATTAATAGCCAATACATTGGCTAACCAATTTGACATATAAGAAAATGACCGAGTTCCTATACCAGTCATACCAAAAAATAATCAAACTTTACTATACCCAAAAGAATAGCTTGATAGTGTGAATCGAGCTCTGACGTCCTTCGATCCTCGAGCTAGCTTGGCGATACTACAAGAAAAGGGAAAAGAGAGGGAGAAAGCATAAAGCTTAGTAAGTTTGCATGTAATAGATAACAACATAAAATCTTGTAATAACATCCACATATTACATTATGAATTTACACAAAATTCTCAAGCAACATTGACATGGCTTACTCATGCTCACTCTTACCAAATACATATCACCTACTGGACTCATTTCTCGTGAGTTTCGCATATGTACTTGTATCACTCCATCACGTAACTTTATCCCCTTTTCCATATTTAACATAAACTTTAATTCTTTACCCCGTTGAACCACTTGGAATATCGAAGGATACTGGGAAATCGTCATACACGTAGTAAGATGCCAATGCCATATCCCAGATATAGTCTTACATGGGATCACATGTCGATGCCGATGCCATATCTCAGATATGGTCTTATACGGGATCTCATATCGATGTCGATGCCATATCCTAGATACGATCTTACACAAGCTCGTATGTCGATGCCATGTCCCAGACATGGTCTTACACGATTTCATACCGAAGCTAGGTCCCAGACGTAGTCTTACACGGAACCACTATTCGATGTCAATATCATATCTCAAATATGGTCTTACACGGTATCTCAATTTGGTGCTGAGGCCATATCCTAGATACGGTCTTCTACAGGACCTTATTAATCTAATGTCATGACAAGGGTATCCTTTTTATTCCTAAGGTTCAACCGAGACTTCGATATAATAAAACTTCATCATTTTTTTCATCGAGACCTCATTAACCAATTTCATAAAAAGAATATACATTCCATGCAATATGAAACATTTAAATACATAATAACATAATGTTGATTTATTACACACAAACTTACCTCGGTACCAAAATATATATAGTTGTTCAATTTAGTCCACCACCTTGTTCTTTCCTCGGTTTAGGTCTGGACTTCATGTTTCTTGATCTATAATGACAAATTTCACTTATTTAATTATCACATTGACTAAAACAACCCATGAATGATACTTTGGAAAAAATTATAATTTTCCCCTAAACTTTCACATATTTACAAAATGGTCCCTAGGCTCGTATGATGAAATGTACTCATTTTCTTGGTTACCCAAGCCTAGCCGAACCTATCTTAAGCTTATAATAGCTCACATTTTCCTTCAAAACTGATTTTTACTACATATTTTTTCACTTTTACAAATAGGTCCTTTTTAGTTGTTTCCATGAAAAATCACTTAGAGAAAGATGTTCATCACACATCAAACTTCCATATTCGTCCATTAAACATCAAAATACATGCATGTTATACATGGGTAAGTTTTTTAACATGAAATCTATCTTAAAAAATGGCTAGAAATAGCTAATCGAGCTATGAGGATCTCAAAAATGTAAAGAACACTAAAAACAGGGCTAGGATGCACTTACTTTGAGCTTGAAAATGAACAAAACCCTAGCTATGACTTCTCTTCAATTTTCGGCACTTAGGGAAGAAGATGGACACCAATTTTGACTTCTTTTTCCATTTTTATTAATTTATTAACTAAATGACCAAAATGCCCTTAACGCCCTTCCTTGAGATTTTTCCCTTCCATGTCCATTGTTGTCCATCATGAGATATAATGGTCTAATTACTAAATGAGGACCTTTAACAAATTTTCTAATGCTATCTCATACTTAAAACTTCTAGAATATCATATATTTCAATTTTTGCAATTTAGTGCTAAAAGATAAATTGATCACTAAATCATAAAATTTCTTCATGAAATTTTCACACAACCATGCAAACATGTCATAGACCTCATAAAAACCATAAAACATATATTTCTACTTCAAATTTGTGGTCTCGCAACCACTATTTTAGGCTGTTACAAAATTCTTACTAAACACTAAATTCATACAAATATACGAATGAGTTGATCCAGGATCAATCAAAGCAATCATATTAGTGTCGTAAAGAGAGAATGTACCTGTAATAACATCGGGTGAAGACGTCTCTTCATGAGCACGAATAGCATAAGCTCTAGCATGTGCTCTGGCTTCGGATCTTACTGTAGAATCTCTCGTAGTACCACGATTACTACTCGCATTTCCCACATTTCTTGATGGCTTCCCTCTAGTGGCTATGTTACTCGTTCTTGTATTTTGAACATTATCTTTCTCAGCTAGCTCATGACAATCCCGAATAAAATGATATCATAAACCACATTTGTAGCAAACTCTATTATTATATTTTACCCAACATTCCCCAAAATGTTGTCTTCCACACTGTTGAAACTCAGGTTTATTATTTCTCACACTGCCAACACTCAATTCTAATGTAATTTGAGCTTTAGGACTTGAAAATTGCTTTCCCCGATCTTTGTTTGAATCCCCAGATTGAAACGTTTGGACGGGTAAACGAATCTCTGAATTTTTTTTACGAGGATTGATATTGTTTATTCATCGATCTTTTCCTCGAGTCTCTAGCCTTTAAATCTACTTTTCTCTTTTCTTTACTAAGCTCCTCGGGACAATCATCAACGGTAGCTTTGAACTCTTCGGCCTTGTACTTTTGGATTTTATCTATGACGGCTTATTTAATTGTTGAAGTTCCACATCTTGAGGGGCTACGGGAACCCATTGGGGATTATGTGGGGGTGGAAGTTGTTAAGCATTCGAATTTGTCTGGAAAAATTGTGTGAACCATTCGTTCATCATTTGGAAAAAGACTTCTTTAGCCTCTCTCCCGTGACTACTAGACACAGATCTAGAATTAGACGGTGTTGCCCCTTGAACAGGAGGTGGCGCATTACTCTCTACAATATCAGTTACAACTCGATTAGGATCCATTTACTATATGAAAACACAGTTTAAATTGTTAGGAGTCATTACACTATCACAGATTATATATGCCATGTACAGCTAGACTCTCACCCACACTACGTTAATCCTAGAATCGACTAAACCGTAGCTGTGATACTAATAAATGTAACACCCCTCACCCGTATTTACCGTCAAAATAGGGTTACAGAGCATTACCGGACTTTCAACACTTTAAAACAAACATTTCACACACAATTTATCAGTTCAAATACAATTCAATCACAATCAAGCATAGCGTCCCTTAAACGAGCCTACGAGGCCTTAAACATGCATTGAGAGTGGTTCGAGACTAAATCGATGACTCGGGAAATTTTTCAACACTTATAAATTTTTTCTCCAAAACAGGGGATACATGCCCATGTGACTAGGCCGTGTGTTTCACACGGCCACCAGACACGCCCGTGTCACAGGCCGTGTGAACATTCGAAATGGGAGCACATAGCCGTGTCCCAGCCAGTGTCCTACCCCGTGTCCAAACAAGTGAGGTTACTAACTTGGGTCACATGGCCAACCACACGCCCATGTGTCTAGCCCGTGTGCCCTTCAAGGTGGCCACACACGCTCTTGTGCCAGGCCGTGCCAAACCTATAAGGTATACTAACTTATGCAACACGGCCAAGTCACACGCCCGTGTGCTAGGCCGTGTGCCAATTAGGGGGTATACTGACTTGTGCCACATACCCGTGTGTGAGACCGTGTGGAGCATACTGACTTCATTTCAATTCCAGCACCAGGGGATACACGGTCGTTTACTAAACGGTGTGTCACACACAACTGAGACACACGTTCGTGTCTCTACCCATGTAGACAAAAATAGGCTATTTACCAAGTCATTTTGCCACCCAAATTTTGGTACGCATTCATCTCTCAAATAGCACAGAATATAGCATCAAAAGGCATATATTTCAATTCCAATCAAGCATGACTTATACCTATTCCAACATCAACCAATACAAAACATAAATACCACATATTGCCATCTAATATCATGCCAATCTTTGTCTTCTCAAAAGATCAAAATGGCCATTTACAATTATACATTATTATGCTCAATTCCACAAACATATCAATTCACAAATCATCACTTATTGACATTGAAAATTTCCTATTATCAATGAGCATTATGAATCCACCTCAATCACACAACATAGGTCAATTACCAACTCAAAAAAAGCCATTTGCACACTTATAAACACATCCAAATCAACCAAAATATGCCAACTTCCTTGCCTATATACAAACCAAACATAGATGTTTATAAACCAAATCAAATGGCTACATCATTTACCAAAATTGACTCAAAGTCTCTATACATGCCATATACTCAAAACATAAACTCAAAAGTACCAAATTGATAGTTGGATAGTGTGACGATATCTCCGACGATCCCCGAATCTGAGCTAGCTTGATGTCACTATAAACACAAAGAAATACACAAAGTAAGCTTTATAGCTTAGTAAGCTCGTATGAAAATAAGAAATAAACTTCCCCATTCATTAACATTTCAAAATAGATAACATAAATTGCATTAAATCATCAAACACTAAGTTAACATAAAGTTTAACCAAATAATTAATCATAAGTTCTCAACTTTCCCTAACTCGTTACTCAAATAGTTTCCGTACATACCTGTATCGAAATATATCCATTTCTTACCAATTCACATCTTCAATATACACGTTAAACCATTCAGAATAGAAGTCAGAAACCCAGGAGTTTCGCACACTAAGTGCCAAATCATGGCTTGAAGCCAACTCAACGTATCTTGCACACGAAATGCTACTATCATGGTTTGAAGCCAAATCAACGTATCTCGCACACAAAGTGCTAATATCATGGCCCAAAATCAAATCAGCCGATATACATGACCTGAAGGCAAATCGGTTTATCTCACACCCGAAGTACTATATCCTGGTTCGAAGCCAACTCACTGTACTCCTTAATAACATGTCACTAATATCCTAAACTATTCCTAAGGTTCAACCAGGATTCCAACTGTCGAATCATCGTTGAATCATTTCCAAACTTGCCTGTAGTCACATAATCACAATTTATGCTATATCAAAGCATATAAAATACATTTGAAATAAAGAATAACATACGAACTTACCTCAGTTGCTAAAACGGTGAATCGAGTCAACTATTCCGTAACTTTGTTCTTTCCCTGATCTAAGTTCGTATTTCTCCTTTCTTGATCTAAATAAATTCAAAATTAACTTATTTTATCAACTATTTATTCAATTCAATCCAAAATATACATTAGAGCTATTTTACACATTTGCCCCTAAACTTTCACATTTTTCACAATTTAGTCCTTATTTCATAAAATCACAGATTAATGAAATTCCAATTATACCCATTCTAGCCGGATTACTATTATGCCCCTAGGAACCCATATTTTTCATTTATTTCACATTTTAACCACTAAGTTTACACATTTCTCAATTTAATCCCTATTTTGCATTTTTACTAAAAATCACTTAATAAAACTCGTATATCTATCAACAAGCATTCATAATGTATTAAAAAACATCAAAATACACATGTATGCATCAATGGAATCATTCAAAATCTTTAACAATTTTGCAAATTAGTCCCTGGGCTAGTTAGATTAAGTTGCAACGATCTCAAAAACATAGAAATCAATAAAAACCTGGTCAAAATCATACCATGCATTCAAAACTCCATGGCTGAATGTTTGAAGCTTTGTTAATGGATTCCCTAGGTGTATTTCAGTTGAAAATGTAACAGCCCGAATTAGGGGCTAGTTGGAACAGTGGTCTCGGGACACTAATCCGAGGTTAAAAAAAATTATTTTGATATTATTTTATGTGTTATAAGATGTTTATAAAGATGCATGAGAACTTTGGTGCTTTAGTTTTAGCGATTTCAAGCTTAATCGCGAAAAATGACTAAATCGCATAAAGTGTGAAAGTTCTATTTTATTTGCTAGAGGTGCCAAATAGCTATAGAATATTAATTAGAGGTCTATAATACCCAATTAGACCTTTTTTTAAGTGTGTTGGCCGGCCATGTGGACAAGGGAGACAAGAGCATTTATTTTGGTCAACATTTGGTGAAATTAGGTGATAAAGATGAATAAAAGAAGCTATCATCTTTCACTATTCATCTCTTCTCTTCCACCGAAAATTGAAAGGAAATAAAGGTTCTTGGAGTTAAAATTTTCAGCAAAACAAATCCCTTACAAGTAAGTGATTTTGGTGGTTTTATTTGATGATTTTTTTTGTAATTTTGGAGCCCCCAAAACTTAAGCTAGCTAATGAGGGGACTAATTTGCATTATGGTTGAAAGTATAAGGACTTGCATGATAGAGTTTATGTTGTTTTCTGAGTTTTTATGGAAGAAAATGAATGTTAGGGAGATGAGAAACAACTTTTGTGAAAGGTGTTGTCATGAAAAACACTTAAATGGACTAAGTTGTAAGTGTTGTAATTTGGTAATAAATGCATGAAATAGTTGGATTTGTGGGTGGCAAAATCGTAATTTTGCCAAAGTGTAAGGGTAAGATAGTCATTTTTTCCTAAGTGTAGATTATGATGTATTATGATTTATAAAGGGATTGAATGAGTAAATTTCACTATTATATATCAAGAAGAGCGCGGAAACAACCTTGATCGAGGAAAAAGGCAAGGTTAAGAACTAGATCGCCAATTAGTGCATTTTGCATCAAGGTAAGTTTGTGTGCTAATAATGCAACTCTAAGTGAAATATTTAATATTTTGGTGTTGTATAAATTGTATATTGTCTCCATGAATATATTAAACACGTTTTGACGGGATGTCAAGAAATGAAAGCCTTCAATTGAATCTAAAAATAGAGGGAATGTAAATATCATGATACTATGATGATTAACGTCCCGTGTAAGACCATATTTGGAATATGGCCTCGGTGTGAGATTTCATATAAGACCATGTCAGGGACATGGCATCGATATGATATTTCATGTAAGACCCTATCGGGGGTGTGATGTTGATACAATACTATATGTATGAGACTCAAGAGTGTTCTTTAGCATTTTGAATGGTTCAACAGGTATGTTGAAAATGAGGAAGCATATGGTTTATACCATGAGGAGTACATGTATGTGCCCAGAACTCACTTGAGGTGAATTTGGTATATGAGGAAACTATGGTGAGTTATGTGTAAACGATGCACCCTGATTGTATATGTTGTATTTATTAATGCATTACGAGAATGCGAATGATTATTGTGAAAATCTATTTAGGAATGATATTATGTGAGGATATTCCCGGATGAACATTTGAAATAGGAAAATGCATGTGGATAAATATCCGTGAATGTGTAATAATGGTGGGCTATGTGCGATACCACCTTATTATTTGTTATCGATAGGCTATGTGTGATACCATCATGCTTAGTATTAAAGGTGGGCTATGTGCGATACCGTCTTACTAATTATTGAATAGTGGGCTGTGTGCAAAACCACCGAGTATTTATTATTATTCCGGGGTGATATCGAGAAACTTGACTAAGTGAAATTTGCATGTGGTTTTGTGGTGATAAATGCAGGGTATAAATGCAAGTAAAGATGAACAATGTTTTATGATATGAGTTTGTGACAGGAGAAAGGGTAGAATGAGTAAGCATTATGAATGATTGAATGGGTATTCATAAGCTTAAGTGAAAATCTCATTATATTATCTTGTGGTTGAGTATAGTAAATAAATGTCAATAGTTTCTTATCATTTGCATATGAACTTACTAAGCATTATTGCGTACTCCTTTTCCTTTCCTATCTATTATAGGTTAACTTAACTAGCTCGGATTGGAGACTGCCGAAGATGTTTTCACACTATCGAGCAGTCATTTAGGTATGAGGTTTCAAGTCTTTTTGAGATATGGCATGTATAAGGACCTTATTTCGGTTTAATTAAGTCATTGTTAATGTAGCCAAATGTGTTGGCCTAAAAGAGTTATGGGTTGGTTGTGTATAGCCATGGATGATGGCTCATGTCGATTGTAATAGTGCTATTAATTGTTCTCCCTCGTATATGGGAAGATAATCTGATTTTCATTATTCAAATATGATAATTCAAGAGTTATAACTGATGATTGAGAATGTTGTGTAATGATATGTGAATGTGTGCAAGTGAGGGTGGCTAAATGGCTTGGAAAATAGCCTTGAATTGGTCCACACTGGTAGACACATGGGCGTGTGTCTAGGCCGTGTGTGACACACGGTCAGTCCCATGGGTGTGTGACTGGGCCATGTGTCCCCTGCCTATTAGTGTTGCAAATCAGTGTCGACCACGTGCTAGACACACGGGCGTGTGCCTAGGCCGTGTGACCCTTATGAGGTTGCTGACGTCACAAACAGAATACCCAAGTTTTTACACACGGGTGTGTCTAGGCCGTGTGGAACACACGGGCCAAGCACACGGGTGTGTGTCCAACCGTGTGAAAACCCCTATAGGTTCAAAATGAAAATAAATCCCACACGAGTTAGGGACATGGGCGTGTGTGACCACACGGCCTGCCCATACGGGCGTGTCCCATTTCACATGGGTGTGTGGCCCCTATTTAGGTGAAAATGTTTAAATGCACAAAAGTTTCCGATTGGGTTCCGAAACCCTCCATATTCATGTTTATAGCCTCGTAAGTCCTGAATGAGAATGATTGATAGTGAAAGAAATATTTTAAGATGGAATGAAATTCCATGGACTAAAGTTGTATGACCAAGTGAGTTAAGTCCGGTAATGCCTCATACCCGATTTCGGC
Source organism: Gossypium bickii (assembly GCA_025503065.1). Lineage (NCBI taxonomy): Eukaryota > Viridiplantae > Streptophyta > Magnoliopsida > Malvales > Malvaceae > Gossypium > Gossypium bickii. The sequence continues at coordinate 92,887,437 of CP106711.1, forward strand.
CTAGGATACGGGTAAGGGGTGTTGAAGAAAAAATGAAGAGAAAAAGATGATAGTTGGCTTTGTTTTGTTTATTTATTCTTTATTAACCAATTTACTATTTTAACCTTGATTAATAACCATTAAAACACTTAATAATATGTCTATTTATGTCCACACACTTTAATAATGGTCTAATTACAACATAAGGACCTCCACTTTAATGTTCCATAGCTATTAGACACCTTTAGCTAATAGAATACAAGTTTTACACTTTACGCGATTTAGTTCTTTTTATCAATTGATCATTCAAACAATGAAATTTCGTAATGAAAATTTCACATAATCATATTTTAATGTTGTAGACATTAAAATAATCATAAATTAATTATTTCGAATTCGAATTTGTGGTCCTGAAACCACTGTTCTGATTTGACTAAAAATGGACTGCTACAATTGGAGCCAGCCATTTAATTTTCATTTCCTTAACTAGGACATAGACTTTAGAGTGCCTTATAAATTTACATTCTCATTTGCTTATTTCATCATTTACCTTATTTTCATCCATTTTAGTTATTAAACATTTCAGTTCGTGACCCTTAGTCTTGCTTTTAGCCACCTATAGTCACATTTAAAGTTGATTATTCACATTTAATCCATTTTTGCCCATAGTATACTCTAGCAAAACCAACTTATATACATAAGACTCCTTCACCACACCAATGAGAACTGGAGTGCTTAACTGTAAATAGTGTAAAGCATCCCTTCACCAAACCAAAGAGCTTATAAGAGCATAAACTACACCACACCAAGATGCACATAAGTGCAAGGACAGAAGGTGATATAAAGCACACTTAAGTGCGAAACCTTTAACAAAACTTCAACACGCAATAGCCTCTAATTGGTGTGTGAACCATATATTGACATTTCAGTAAGTCTAATAGGGCACATTAAACTTATACATATATCCATCTAGGCTATTTACACATACATATACACATATCATATAATGGCAGTTTAAGTGCTTTCGCATACTTAGAATCAAATTCAGATTAATAAAGGCTTTATAAGTAAAGTCATTTTTCACACGTAAGCACCATAGGTGTTTTACATTTACAAAAACATTTCCATATTTCTTTAGGTTTTATACACATGTTCGTTCGATTTAATAGTTTCAATTTGTGTAGAGCCATATTTTTATTGTTCTTTATCTTTCAAAACGGATTTGTCTACTTGAGTACCAGTTACTAAATTATTTATTTCTCAATCCAAAAAATTAGAAATCAAGATTCGTTTAATGTTTTAGAAACTGGACTCTTGAAACATTCAACCACAAATTTTCCAAAATTTATTCTCTTGTATACATATGCCAACAAATTTTTAAAGTTAAGACAGAGTTGTTGTCAAACAGCTTTGATCTCTCTCCGCTCAAAAATATAAGTAAGATGAATTCACAGTTTATTTTATTAGAAAATAGACTTAGATATTTTTAGACATATAAGGCTCATCCCCTAATTCATCTTATACAAGTTTTAACAATTTTTTAAAGTCAAAATAGGGGATACAGACAATAGTTTCAACCTTCCCTAACTTAAACAAATTTATCTCCTATTTTATATTTGGATGCAAGATCTATTTGATCCAACAAAAAACTAGACTCGGTAAGCTTTCAAACTATATGTGGCACAAATTATAATTCAATTTCTATAATTTCTGGTGAATTTTCAAAGTCACATTATTACTACTGTCCAAAACAGTTTTAGTGCAAATGTTGTTAACCAAGTCATTCAAGTGACATATTAAACACATTCACCCAATAATAACACATTTCATATTTATTCATTAAATCTCATGTTTATTACAGTATTTTCATATTGATAACTTAATTTCATTATTTTCCTAAACATCTTAGCAAAAGAGAAGTATGAGTATTCAAAGGTGCTTACCTTAATGGATACTATACAACACTAAGGGCCAGTTCTTCATTGCTTTTCAAAAGCATTTTTGGAAGAAAAGCTGTGTAGAATAAGCTGCTTTTGGCTGGAATTTTTGGCTTTTTAGAAGTGCTTTTGAAAAGCAGTTCTAAAAAGGAGAAGCTAAAATTTTTAGCTTTTCCTCTCCCAAAAGTACTTTTAGTGCTTAATTACTTTTTCATCCCTCTAATAACATAGTACTTTTCCCCTTTTTTTTCGTGGTGCTTAATTACAAATGTGTTAAAATCATTAATTAAAAATAAAAAAATATTTTTTAAAATATTAATTACAAATATCTAATGGTTATATTAAAATATTTAAAATGTAGTTTATATATTCTAATTAAATTTTATAAGTAATTAATATTTATTACTTAAAAATATTTAAAATTTATATTTCATATATTAAAATATTAACAAGTTATAGTAATTTTTTTATATTCTTACTAAAATATAATAATATTAACTAATTTAAATTTTATTTAAATGTATATTTGTTACTTGATAATAACATGTCTAAAATGAACATTTTATTTCTCAAAAGTACTTTTTGACAGCAATGCTAAACATTCAAATTTTAAAGCAAACTTTTCAAAAACGCTTCTTAAAAGCACTTTTCTACAGCACTTTTCAAAAGCATTGTCAAACTAGCCCTAATCATGTCTCCATAGTCTCTATTCCATCCTCAATTAAGCTTGTAAACTCAATTCATTAATTTCCATATTTAAAAGTATAATCCAAAAATTCATATAAATTCATCCCAAACTTAATCATGACAAATCATAGCAAATATCAAGCTATTTGCTATTATAGGTGTATGAAATTATCTTGTACCTTCTTAGAGCTCTCTCTCTCTCAAGCCATAAATTTTCTCACTAAAAATTATGAAATGAGCTTAGGGGGTTGATTTCATTACTTATCATATCCAAATCAACTTTATTTTCATAAAAATTTATTTATCTAATAAATTTCTCAAATTTCTTTGTAAATTCACTGTTCCATTATTAGAATAATATCGTGTGTCTAACTAGAAATTTTAGGGTGTGACATTTAAGTTAATTTATTTAATTTTATTATTTTAACTCAAATAAATTTATTTAACTTAACTCGAATCTTATTTCAAACAACTCAATTTAAAATTAAGTTAAAACGATAAGTAGTAGCGTTTAACTTTATTAGCTCAAAAAATTTATACTTTCCATGGAATGTTGACTCCTAATCTCAAACATCGGAATGTCAAGAATGAAGCAAATAGAAATTTCGTCCATTCATCGTGGAAGTTCAAATCCAAGTCCGGCCTTACACGACAAGGTAGAAAATTAATTATTTCACCAATAATGTATTTTTTTTAAGTTACAAATATATAATTTCAATCAGACTTAGTCATTATAAACACATAATATAATAATTAAAACGACTTACTCAACCTTAATTAACTAAATTAATTAGAATAAATCAAAAAAATTCACATAAATTTTATAAGTTAGAAACTCAAATTTTAAAACTTAATATTTCAAAGCTTTTGTTAATAACTAATACAAATTCTAGAATTTAGCTTATTTGTCTAGGATGTTCACGGCAAAATTCATATCATAGATTCGAGTCGCAGTGCCATAGTGTGTGTATGGCAATACTCTGGACGTGTTAATTGTACTAAAAAAATGAATAAACTATATCTAAGGTTGTCAAATTAATAGTAACTTTACGTATTGATCACTTACTTTAAAAAGCTACAAAATAGTCACTGAACTGTTTAAAAGTTTTATTTAAGTCATTGGGTTGTATAATTTTTCTTAAAAAAGTTCAGCTATCGAGCTCCAAATGACGATTCGACTATCAATAGACGGATCAATACCATCAACGAGAAGAAGAACATACCTTAGATTCAAGTCGATTTGATTGTTAGTGTCGAAGATCAGAGAAGAAAGTTGTTTCGATTTTAGTTCATAGCTTCTAACATTTAAAGTTGTTTCATGAAAAAAATTAAATTGTAGAAAAGAAAATAAATGGGAGCTTTCATTTGGTTTAAGCGGTGTGAACAAAGAAGGCCATGCAATAGTAATTTTAACAGTCTAGTGACTTAAATGAAAGCTTTCGAATAGTTCAGTAGTAATATTGTAACTTTTTGAAGTTGAGTGATTAAAATGTAAACTTACTAATAATCTAGTGATTTTGGATGTATTTTACTCAAAAAAAAATTAATACTGTTTTATAACGTGTAAAAAGGGCCAAGTCAATGGCGAGAAAAGGAAAAACTGAGCGAAGTCCAAGCAAAGGACTAAATAAAAACGCGTTGGAAGGTTTTATTCCAACAAGTCCTATTAAACTATACATTAGGGGTCTCCCGTTCCCAACTCTTCTCAATTAAAAAAACACTCCTTTCCTTGTCTCCATTTCTAGACAAAAAGATTTTTCTTTTTCATTTAAAAAAAAAAAACACACTGATCTTCCCATGGCAGTTGGAAGATTGAAACCTTGTCTAAAATTTTGTCTTCCTTTCTTGTTGCTGTTCTTCCTTGGGTTCACTCAAGCTCAACAAGGGTATGTAAATAATCTGCAGCTTGCCTGTGAAGATCCAACCAAAGACAACAACATAAGCAGAGGGTTTTCATGTAACGGTGAGCAAAGATCATGTCAGTCTTACATCACTTTCCGGTCGGAGCCACCTTTTTACAACACTGCTGTCTCCATAGCATACTTGTTAGACGCTCAAGCCACCCAGATTTCATCTCTAAACAACCTTTCAGCTGATGTTTCTTCAATTACCCCCAAGTCAATGGTGGTTGTTCCAGTCAACTGTTCCTGTTCCGGCACCTTCAATGACAGCTATTACCAGCATAATGCTTCTTACACTATAAAGTTTGATTCCGAGACTTACTTTTCCATTTCTAATGATACTTATCAGGGTCTTACAACTTGTCAGGCAATGAAAGCTCAAAACCCCATTGATTATAGGAATCTAGAAGTGGGTAATAAACTTGTGGTTCCTATTAGATGTGCTTGTCCTACTCATAATCAAATTCGAGCTGGTGCTAAATACTTGCTTTCTTATATTGTTACTTGGGGTGATTCCATTTCTTCTATTGCTGAGACTTTTAGTGCTGATGAGAAGAGTGTATTGGAGGCCAATGAGTTATCTGAGGATGATATTATATTCCCATTTACACCTGTTTTGGTTCCACTTTCTGAAGAGCCTTCCATGATTAAACCGCCTCAAAGCTCCCCACCTCCAGCCTCGGTCTCTCAAATACCAACTTCCCCTGTTGGAGAATCAGATTCCAAGTCTTCTAAGAAATGGGTTTTCATTGGTGTTGGTGTTGGAATCGGTTCCCTTCTCCTTATTGGCCTAGCAGGGTTCTTGTTCTGTTTCTTCAAGCGTCAACGCCAAGCTCACAAGGCCAGGCCAATAGCTGCTGCTTCACCATCACCAATGCCACCATTCAATCTGAAACCTTTCTCGGATTCAACAAATTACACTCCAAACTCCTGGTCTGTTTCAATATCTTCCCAAGGGGTTCGTCATGCAATCGAATCCTTAACTCGTTACAAGTTCGAGGACTTGAAAGCTGCTACAGGGAACTTCAGTGAATCCAACAGGATTAAAGGGTCAGTTTTTCGAGGTTCTTTCCAAGGTGATGATGCTGCTGTGAAAGTAATGAAAGGGGATGTTTCTTCAGAGATCAATTTATTGAAGAAGATCAATCACACCAACATTATAAGGCTTTCAGGTTTTTGTGTACATGAAGGAAACACATACCTTGTCTATGAGTACGCAGATAAAGGCTCAGTCAGTGATTTTCTTCACTCCAACAAGTTCCAAACTTCATTTACTCTTTCTTGGAAGCAAAGAGTTCAGATTGCATATGATGTAGCTGATGCACTCAACTATTTGCATAACTATATAAATCCTCCTCATATTCATAAGAATTTGAAGAGCAGTAACATTCTCTTGGATGTTAACTTTAGATCCAAAGTCACCAACTTCGGGTTGGCAAGAACTATTGAGGACAACGATGAAGGTGGATTGCAGTTGACAAGACATGTGGTTGGGACTAAAGGTTATATGGCTCCTGAGTACATTGAAAATGGTGTGATCACGCCTAAGCTCGATGTTTTCGCATTGGGGGTTATTATATTGGAGCTTTTATCAGGGGAAGATGCTGCAAATGCTGAAAAGAATGGTGGAGAAGAGCTGTTATCTGCATCTATCAAAGTGGTGCTTGAAGGGGATAATGTGAGAGAGAAGCTCAAGAACTTCATCGATCCTTCTCTCGGGCCTGAATATCCCCTGGATTTGGCTTTTTCCATGGCTCAACTGGCTAAAATCTGTGTTGCTCATGATCTCAATGCTCGTCCTTCCATGGCTGACGTTTTGGTCACCTTGTCTAAGATTCTATCATCTTCATTGGATTGGGATCCTTCTAGTGAGTTTGAACGTTCCACATCTCTAACCAGTGCCAGGTAGTGAGATGCTATTACATTAGTGAAAGGGCCCAAGTACCAAAAAGAATAAGGGACTATTGTGACATTTTTCCTGCCATAGTACTAAAATGGAGTTTTCATAACAAGACCATAATGTTGTATATTTGTATGAGAAATATTGTTTTGCAATGGAATAACTTAAGTTTCCCACAACATTTACATTTTCATTATAAACATTACCACAAATTAATAATTCTATAACGAAGTTCCAGAAATGTTGGTCTTCGGATAGTTAAGCCAACTCGAAAGACATACTATACAAACTGAGATATAATCTCATATATGAGACGGTAATTCGACAGAAAAGATAGAGTGCTCAACTAAACCTCTTCACGCGAAGTCTGAAACCAAACAATGGCAAGAGTCACAAGGGATGCATAAATCGAATTGGGTAACTTTTGCACCACTTTCCCAACACCAGGAACACCCTCAGTAGCCTTCTTTGTCGTCATGGCAACAGTTGGAGCAACAACCAAAGTGACAATCAGTCCCTGACTAACAACAATTAATGTGTCGGTCGTGAGCCGTTGAATGAATTCCACAAATTCTTCATGGTCAAGTTCTCCATCAAGGTTGAAGTCACACTCCTGCATAGGAAACAAATTAACAGATTTATACCATTAGCCATTACTATATAATGCTCATCTGTGAAATAGAGAATGGAAAAGACAAATTATAGAGAAAATGAAGGCCATTTGGTACGTAAATGCATCAATGTTTCACCTTCTTCCTATCAAATAATATCACCTTACACTCTACAAATATGCCCTTTTAAACTTCAAGAGCCCCCTTTTACCAAAAGCATTTAAGTTGGAAACCTGTATTCTAAAAAAATAACAACATACATATAATATAACACAAGCAGCGACATCTCTTAAGCGGTAGCTAAGTCCTCTGACAGTGTTCAATTAACCATATGCATATATCCAGATATGCAGGAAAGTACATCCTCAAATGCAGTCTTTTCCATTGCTGCAATAAGTTTTGGGGTTACCTGCATCATTGATCTGACTTGCTCTTTAGAAGGTGGATCAAAGTGTGGTCCAGGCAAAAGCTTATTAATATCACTACAGAAGAAACAATAAAAATCTCCGATTACATGATTAAAGAATATGAATTTACTGAAATTGAAGAACTTTTAAGCATAATTCCTCACTTGTACACCAGTAGGACAGCAATATATAGGTTTTCAAAAGTTAAAGTAGCGCTTCCTGATTGAACTGTGATACGCTCATAGACCTTGTCACTTATTTTCCTAATCTGTTTCTTTTTCCACTCCTTCCCTGCACAAAAAAAGTTAAAAAATCAACACATATAATATAATTACAAACAGAGCAAGGTCCCTTGTTCAGTTCTCATAAAGTCAAATGGTGGTACATTGATCAGAAAATACCAAATCAGTAAAAGCATAATGATAATGGTCTATATGACAATTAAGTTATTTGACTACATTAAGTAACAAGGAAAACAAGAAGCCATGAAAACACATTTGTTTCAAAGTATTAGTTAATTTAGCAGCAACTAACAATTCCAGTCAACCTGATCATCTAAGAATCATATTCTAAATACCCATTTCTTCAAAAGGATAATTAAAGACATGTTGTTCCTTTTTCATATAATCTAGAAAGACTAACATACACATTAACATACTACTAAACAAAGAACAAATAAAATATACATAAAAATTAAAGATTTCTAAAAATACCCTTTTATAATTCACATAAAAAAGACGAACTTCTAGGGGTCAACAAGGATTCAGGAACTTCGGTATTACAAATATCAAGATAAAGGAAATTTTAAATTTTTTAAAAAAATATTGCTTAAAAAGCTTACCGTGAAATTTGTCTAAGACTTGTCCCATGACTGAGTTCAGATGATGGCAGATATGAATTTGGTGGTGGGTAAAACAGCGGAAAAAAAAAAAAAAAAAAAAAAGAAGCAAATAAAGCGGAGAGCGGGAGAGGAGACCTGATGCGGTGTCGTTTAGGAGGTAAGATTTTGGTTGGAGTAACGTGGCACATCCAAAGTGGAGGACATTAACGTATCACGAGAAAGCCTAAAGGGTGATTTGCTTAAAAGAAAATTTTAATTCAAAAATTGATATTTAAACTACAACTTTTTTTCTCATCTTGATATATAATTTTTTTTGTCACGACTGATACTTAAATTATATCTTTTTCTCAAGTTGGTATCTCCATTAATTAAACATTTGAGTCTATTTAAAAAAAAGCTTAATCCATAAATTAATATATAAATTATACTCTTTTTTCCTAATAACTTTTTTTTATCACAAACTATACTTAAATTATTCTTTCGTTATTCATTTTACATCAAAACGTTATACCCATTAAAAAAATTCCAACCGTGACGTTATATACAATTTAAAAAATATTTTTAATTCTTTTATTTGTCTCTCGTTAATTTTTTTTCTTCTTTTATAATGTCTGCTAATACCAACAATGCTCGAAATTTGTCCTCTCGAGGTTGAGACGTTGGCGACTTAATTCTATTCTCAAACTTCACCACATGCTTGCTCAACTTAGTGGGATCAAAAAAGTTATTTCATCGAACAAAACCAATGTTTTTAGAACTGGACTAAATCAATTGATCGATCGAACTGGGAACTGATTGGGGGTATTCGTCCGAAGATAGGGTTGAAGTGATTAACATATAGACCAACATATATTGGTTGAGCCAGTTTTCTCAATTATTTAAATTTTTTATTTTTATGAATTTTTAACTAATTTATTTGATTGAATTTGATGAACTGATCAAACTAGGAACTTGAGCTTGACTGGTTCGACCATCGGTCTAATTTTGAAGAAAGAAAAAAAAAGAATATAAATAAGAGAAAATAATATTTTATCTTTTTTTTTTGTCATATACCAATTTTTAATTGGTTATTTTTGTAACACCCCAAACCTGGCCCATTTAATCCGACCGAATTTGAAATGTCACTGCGAAACACTTTCGACAAAACATTCTTACTTAAGAGATAAACCGTTTACAATTTGTTTCCTTTAATCAAACATTTTCGTGACTTATAATATTCTAAGTAAAAATCGGAGTTTGTTATAAACATATCGGTTTCAAGCTTTATTGAGAAAATAAAACCATTTGAAATCAATAAATAATCATCTTTCATAATTAGGGCATAATAGTATGAATACTGAACAAATAAACTGAAACACTTTAGTGGGCCTTATTACAATACACACTTAATCAAAATACGGAAAATATAAATATTTAATTAATCAAATAAAACGTCTCTTTTCATAAAAGTCCATTTCCTCATGGCCACCTTCGTATCCTCTCCACCCGGTCCAAGCTTTCTGCGCCACCGAAAGGGTTTAATAAAATAGAGTGAGTCACCAAGACTCGGTGCATAGTTAATACACATGTCCTCACGAATGGGCTTAGCCCATATCACACATGATACATACACAAAATATACAATTACAAAGTCCATATTCACATAGTCCATACTCATAAATATACAATTACAAAGTCCATATTCACATAGTCCATATATATTAAATTTCGTGGCAACACACTATTCAAAACAATACACATCACATTATTTTACACTCATCGATAATCATTTATAATCGAAAAGTTAATATAGTAACCACTAACCTGATTATTCAATCACCCACCACGGGTATCCATCATCATAGCTTTTAATTCGATTAACATGCTCAATATACATATTCTTACATGAAATAATACACACAACACATATAACAACAAAAGAAATAAAGGCGATAACTCACTTTTTGACTATAGCGAGGTTCTGACTTATCGAATCTAATATCGACTAAAATCCCGAAAGCTTTTGTTACTTCTTTCGATTTGCCCCTAGAACACATAACCGAAATCGGTTACACTTAATACCAATAACATGGTCTTAGGCCGAATATCAAGAGTCATATACCTAGCTTATTTTGATCCCGAAACACCACTGGTTTCTGTCGATTAGCTCCCAAAGATATCGAAATTCCTATTAAAGCAAGGTTAGGGTCGGCTAACACACACATTTATGAACAAAGGTCCTTGGCCGAATGTTTCACTTACCATCTCTTGAATAGGAGACTCCTTTTTAAAGCTCTAACACTTGCCACACAAAAAGAGCACTTTACCATGGCCTTATACACTTTCGGTCACCCCTGGAACCAAAGTTAACATTGTTTATTATCAAAACTCAAATTATAGCCTTTAATAGAAAATAATACTTCCTTACCTTTGTTGTATCCAATCCAGAGAACCCTTACTCCTTTAAGGCTATCTCTTTTGACTACACAAGAATGAAACACAAAATCAAGGCTTTAATAAGGTTGGCCAATCCCAATTACCAAGGCCAAAATATCGATTTCGGCATGCTAAAAAAATTAAGAGCTCAACCGAATATTTTTAAGGAGAATTTACTTACCATAAGATTCTGGCTATGGCTCAAGTGGTAATGTATCTTACTACTAACAACATGAAGAATCTTTGATTAGTGAAATACTTCCTAGGCTCTCAAACTTGTAACAAAAGAAGAGGAAATGAAGCTCTCTCTCCCTTTCTCGGTCAAGAACACAAAAAGAAGAAGAGGGCACAAAGCAACACAATGGCCACCTCACTTGTTACTTGTAAACCGAATATACTAGGCCTTGGTGCAAACTCCAATCGGCCATGCAAACATGTAGTAAGAAGGAAAAACAAGGCAAAGAGATTTGGCACCCTTTCTTACACTCAAAACCGAAATGAAGGTCCCCTAAAGGATTCACCATTTTCGGCCAAACACAAATGCAAAGAAAACCAAAAACAAGAATCAATTATTTTGGCCAAGTTTGCCAAACAAATGGCCGGTCAACTCTTCCAAACATGCTTCAAAATAAGTTCATTTCCTAGCAAAAGACCCATTATCCTTGAATAAAAATAATACATTTTATTCCTTATTCCATCACTCTTCTTAAACTAACAAAATATATCCCATGCCTCACCATTTTCTATACACCATAAAATAATAACCCATCATTTAATAAAATAATAAAACACATAATTAAAATGCTCCATGATTCCCCAACGGCAATGCTCTCCTTTTACCACAACCAAAGTAGCCGGCTAAGCTTTCCCCAAAGCATGCTTCACGATCATGCTCTCCTCTCTCTTCTCTCTTTTGCTAGGTTCAACATTATTTATTATTGTTTAATCCATTACCCAATATTCCAAATCCTTTTTCCAACAAATAAAATAAGCAACCAAACAATATGATTCATACTAAAAGATATCATAATAAAACTCCCAAACTCATGCAGCTTTGCAAGCAAAAATAATAATAAAAATAAAAGAGAACAACCCATGCTTCATGCGCATGCCCCATGCAGGACTCTTCACACGGGCCAAAACAAAACAAAGCTCCTGGTGCAGTCCCCAAGTCTCGAACTCGAGACCTGGAGAGGACTCCTCAATGGCTCAGCCATTCGGCTACCTCGACTTTCATGTCAATATTGCTTGCCGAATTTCTTTTAAACCTTACCTTGCCAGTTCCCAGGTCTGAATGCTAAAAATGAAAATAAAGCGCATCATGCGCGTTTCTAGAGACTCGAACACGAGTTCTCGAGAAGGTCCCCCGGCTGCAGCGTCTCAACCACTCTACCGTTTGAATTTCATGCTTACAGACGCATTGAAAATTCTTTTAAGCCTTACTTGCATGCGCCCCTTGCCTGACGCAAAAACAAGATAAAGCACAGCCTTCAGGACTCGAACTCGAGTCCTTGCAAAGGTTCCTCTTTTCATTTGCTAGCGTCCTTGCCATCTCGCCAGCGCTATTTTTGTGACAAGAACCATCTTGTTTTCTTTTAAAGGCTCCTTATATCAAGCATCATTTCGCAAAATAAAACACAACTCATGCCATGCCCAAGATTCGAACTCCAGACGTTATGGAGTTATGTCCAAGCCCCAAGTGGCGCATAAAAGCCACTCGGCGGGGCATTTTATATGCCACAACTTTCAAAATTTAATACTTAAGGCCTCTTTCCATAATTTCTCTTTTAACCTTAAATTTTCAAAATTTTCAAAAGTGTCCCATTTTAATCCGAGAGTTTTAGGACCTCTAATAACACATTAAAATCACTCTTGAGGCCCACTAACACTCGAGTTATTTACCAAACTCGCAACCCCTATTTTGGGATATTACAATTCTACCCCCTTAAAAATAATTTTCGTCTCGAAATTACTTACTTAACGAACATCCGTACATTTCAATTTACCATATTTCGATCACATATACTCAAATGTACACATATGCAAACACATCCAAACTCTTTCACATTTAGCATTTTCACATATGGCCACTTCTTCACAAGCATAATCAAGCTTAAATCCCATTATGGAAATCATACACATCAATGCTAAGATCAATTGCACATATTAAAAGTCTTATCAAGCTTCAACTATATCACATCTTACTTAATTCAAATGGGAATATACTAACTTTCCTTACTTCTTGCAAATAGGAAAGACTTGTACTTACCGAGCACTTAGCTTATGGTAATAAACATGTTCCATCTTGTAAGTGATTCATGAAATCTCTATTATAACACATCATCAGGCATTAAGCTCGCTAGGCATCAAAGCTCTGAAATATACACAAGGCACAAGGCTTGCTAGGTGAAAGAAAGAAATAATACATCGGCATAAGGCACGCTAGGCATCAAAGCTCGAAATATAATACACACAGCACAAGGCCCGCTAAAGTTGAAAAGCCGAAATATACATACACCGGCACAAGGCACCTGCTGAAGGTGAAAGCCCGAAATACGAGATTATCATCATCTGAATCACATTACAAGCGGACCAAAATTATAAACCATATATAATTCATATCACTTGTACTTATCATTTCAATAGCATTTCATGATAGATAGTCTATCCACAGTCGGCTTTCACTATATTTATAACTAGGTTTCCAACATGTACACAAGGTTATAACTAACCTTAACAATATTCAATTGCTTATAGACTTACACTTAAAACATTCTCAATTTACTGGTTCCAACACTCATGACATGGTATTTTCCCACTTTGAATCTGGTTTAGTCACACTAGCAAAACTTTCAAGCCTCGGTTTTTAGAAGACCTCGAGATAATTTAGACAATTCAAAATTTCTCCCATCACGGTTCATATCCTTATCTCGATTTTATCTCATCGAGTTTTTAATCTCTTCATCTATCTTAACTTTTTCGACTATCACAACAAATTCTCATTCCTGTTAAGGAGCTATCAACAGTCTCAGGCCGTCCCTTAATCCGTCCTTAAACCGGACACATTGTTCATGTTTTGTAACCACTATTCCTTTCACTTTTTCCTCAGGGCTCAAAACGAGCTCATCCATAAGTCACTTGGTTATTTCCAACCATTATTCAATCGTACTGGGCGCCACGTCTGATACATCACGGAACAACTCCGCTCCATTGGCTCAAAGTCACTCGGAAACAAATTTTCGAGCTCTCATATTTCCTCTCACTCCAGCCACCATATCTCATTATCAAATCCTTGACCCGATCTAACGAGTTCCGATACGGCCATTTTGCCTCGACCACGTCCTCTAGGACTCATCTCTTATCGCACAATCTGACTTACAAAGTTTTATGCATTAGAAATTTGTTCCATCGATTATCCATGAAGCAGTTTTATGGAAATAAGTATTTAGAAGTGGTTCTTTCGATCACACATAGGTTCGGTTCAAGTTCGCTACTTCTTATTCAGAGAGAGTCACATACACGTTCATAGCGAGGACACATTCATTCACTACACCTCTAGGGTCATTTCGATTCTCAAGTCTTATGCACTTGTTTTTGAATAGACTAGTCTTAGGTTTCAATAGCCCAAATTTTCTAATCTACAAGCCCAATTATGCCCATTCAATTCACATATTCAATATACCTCAATAGTCAGAGATACTTACCAGGTGGACTTCGGGTCGGAGGTACAGGTGCCATGCCAGAACAAGCCCAAAATAGAAGATCACATTTTGAAAAGCCCACTTTCGAAAACTGTTTTCGGGCCCAAAACCTCAAAGCCGAGTTTTGAACCAGGCTCTGATACCAAAATGTAACACCCCAAACCCGGCCTATTTAATTCGACCGAATTTGAAATGTCACTGCGAAACACTTTCGAAAAACATTCTTACTTAAGAGATAAACCGTTTAAAATTTGTTTCCTTTAATAAAACATTTTCGTGACTTGTAATATTCTAAGTAAAAAATCGGAGTTTGTTATAAACATATCGGTTTCAAGCTTTATTGAGAAAATAAAACCATTTGAAATCAATAAATAATCATCCGTTCATAATAGGGCATAATAGTATCGATACTGAACAAATAAACTGAAACACTTTAGTGGGCCTTATTACAATACACACTTAATCAAAATACGGAAAATATAAATATTTAATTAATCAAATAAAACGTCTCTTTTCATAAAAGTCCATTTCCTCATGGCCACCTTTGTATCCTCTCCGACCCGGTCCAAGCTTTTACGCCACACTGAAAGGGTTTAATAAAATAGAGTGAGTCACCAAGACTTAGTGCATAGTTAATACACATGTCTCTCACGAATGGGCTTAGCCCATATCCACACAAAGACATACACAAAATATACAATTACAAAGTCCATATTCACATAGTCCATACTCATAAATATACAATTACAAAGTCCATATTCACATAGTCCATATATATTAAATTTCGTGGCAACACACTATTCAAAACAATACACATCACATTATTTTACACTCATCGATAATCATTTATAATCGAAAAGTTAATATAGTAACCACTAAACTCGATTATTCAATCACCCACCACGGGTATCCATCATCATAGCTTTTATTTTGATTAACATGCTCAATATACATATTCTTACATGAAATAATACACACAACACATATAACAACAAAAGAACGAAGGCGATAACTTCACTTTTTGACTATGGCGAGGTTTTCGACTTATCGAATCTAATATCGACTAAAATCCGAAAGCTTTTGTTACTTCTTTCGATTTGCCCCTAGAACACACATAACCGAAATCGGTTACACTTAATACCAATAACATGGTCTTAGGTCGAATATCAAGAGTCATATACCTAGCTTATTTCGATCCGAAACACCTTTGGTTTTCGTCGATTAGCTCCCAAAGATATCGAAATTCCTATTAAAGTAAGGTTAGGGTCGGCTAACACACACATTTATGAACAAAGGTCCTTGGTCGAATGTTTCACTTACCATCTCTTGAATAGGAGACTCCTTTTTAAAGCTCTAACACTTACCACACAAAAAGAGCACTTTACCATGGCCTTATACACTTTCGGTCACCCCTGGAACCAAGGTTAACATTGTTTATTATCAAAACTCAAATTATAGCCTTTAGCCGAAAATAATACTTCCTTACCTTGCTGTATCCAATCCCGAGAGAACCCTTACTCCTTTAAGGCTATCTCTTTTGACTACACAAGAATTTTAGGAACTTACGGCCTCCACAGCCAAATTCCACTTTTTACCCTAAATTTTCAAAATTTCCAAAAGTGTCTCATTTTGATCCGAGAGTTTTAGGAACTCCAAAACACATCAAAACCACTCTTGAGGCTCACTAACACTCGAGTTATTTACCAAACTCGCAACCCCTATTTCGGGATATTACAATTCTACCCCCTTAAAAATAATTTCGTCCTCGAAATTACTTATGAATGAACATCCGTACATTTCAATTCACCATATATCAATCACACATATTCAATTATACACATATGCAAACATATCCAACCTCTTTCACATTTAGTATTCTTACATGTGGCCACTTCTTTCACAAGCATATTCAAGCTTAGATTCCATTATGGAAATCATACACATCAATGATAAGATCAATTGCACATATTAACATTCTTATCGAAGCTTGAACTATACCCCATCTTACTTAGTTCAAATGGGAATATACCAACTTTCCTTATTCCTTGTAAGTACGAAAGACTTGCACTTATCCGAGTATTTAGCTTATGGTAATAAACATGTTCCATCTTGTAAGTGATTCTTGAATTCTCTATTATAACACATCACCGGCATTAAGCCTGCTAGGCATTAAAGCCTGAAATACACACTGGCACAAAGCCTGCTAGGCATCAAAGCCTAAAATATACACCGGCACAAAGCCTGCTAGGCATCAAAGCCTGAAATATAATATTATCACCATCTGAATCACATTACAAGCTGACCAGAATTATAAACCATATAATTCACATCACTTGTATTTATCACTTCAATAATATTTCATGATAGATAGTCTATCCACATATCACTTGCACTTATCACTTCAATAACACTTCATGATAGATAGTTCATCACAAATCGGCTTTCACTATATTTATAACTAGGATTCCAACATGTACACGAGGTTATAATTAACCTTAACAATATTCAATTGCTTATAAACTTACACTTAAAACATTCTCAGTTTCGGTTTCAACACTCGTCGACATGTATTTTCCATACTGAGCACACGGACGGTCCCGATTTCTCATAGCTGGCTTAGTCACATGAGCAAAACTTTCAACCCTCGGTCTTTTCCGAAGATCCTCAGATAATTTAGACAATCCAAAATTTCTTCTATCACGGTTCTTATCCTTATCTCGATTTTATCTCATCGAGTTCTTAATCTTTTCAACTATCTTAGCTTTTTCGACTAACACAGCAAATTCCCGTTCCTGTTTGAGGAACTATCAATAGTCTCAGGCCGTCTCTTAATTCGTCCTTAACCGAACACATCATTCGTGTTTTGTAGCCACTACTCTTCGAGCATATTGGCTTAACCTTAGAAATTCAGCCTCGTATTTCGCTATGGACTCGTTCCATTGAACTAGTCCCAAAACACATGCCTCTGAGCATCAATGTAGTGAGTACTAACATACTTCTTCTGATATGCCGTCTTGACATACTCCCGAGTGAAGTCCTCAGCTGTGATACTATCTCGAACCGTGAGTCACCATTGATATGCCTCGTCGCGAAGTAGCGCCACCATTTCTTTCACTTTTTCTTTCAGGGTTTAAATCGAGCTCATCCACAACTCACTTGGTTGTTTTCCAACCAATATTCAACCGTACTGAGTGCCGCGCCTGATACATCACGGAGCAACTCCGCTCTATTGGTGCAAAGTCACTCGGGAACAAATTTTCGAGCTTTCATATTTCCTCTCGCTCCAACCACTATTTGTAAAACTCGCAGCGCACGCCACGATACTGACATTATCCTCGCCCGATCTTGCTATTCATTATCAAAGGTGGTGGTGGAGGTGATACCTCATTATCAGATCCTTGACCCGATCTAACGAGTTTCGATACGGCCATTTTGCCTCGATCATATCCTCTAGGACTCATCTCTTATCGCACAATCTGACTTACAAAGTTTTATACATTAGAAATTTGTTCCACTGATTATCCGCGAACAGTTTTATGGAAATAAGTATTTAGAAGTGGTTCTTTCGATCACACATAGGTTCAGTTCAAGTTCACTATTCTAATTCAGAGAATCACATACACGTTCATAAGCAGGGACACATTTCTTCACTACACCTCTAGGGTCATTTCAGTTCTTAAGTCTTATGCACTTGTTTTTGAATAGACTAGTGTTAGGGTTCGATAGCCCAAATTTTCTAATCTACGAGCCCAATTATGCCCATATAGTTCACATATTCAGTATACCTCAATAGTCAGAGGTACTTACCAGGTGGACTTCGGGTAGGAGGTACAGGTGCCATGCCAGAACAAGCCCAAAATAGAAGTTCACATTTTGAAAAGCCCACTTTCGAAAACTATTTTTGGGCCCAAAACCTCAAAGTTGAGTTTTGAACCAGGCTCTGATACCAAAATGTAACACCCCAAACCCGGCCCATTATCTCAACCGAATTTGGAATGCCACTGCGGAACAGATTCGAAAATATCCTTACTTAAGAGTAAAACCATTGAAAATTTGTTTCCTTTAATAAAACATTTTCGTGACTTGTAATATTCTAAGTAAAAATCGAAGTTTGTTATAAACATATTGGGTTCAAGCTTTACTTGAGAAAATAAAACCATTTGCAATCAACCTTTAAATCATCCATCCATAATAGGGTATAATAAAGATACTTAAAAAGAGAACTGAAATACTTTAGTGGGCTTTATTACAATATACACTTAATTAAAATGCTGAAAATATAGATGCTTAATTTACTAAATAAGAGATTCCTTTGCATAAAAATTCACTTTTGCATGGCCACCTTTGTACCCGCTCCAAACCCGGTCCAAGCATTAAGCGCCACCTGAAAGGTTTAATAAAATAGAGTGAGTCACCAAGACTCAGTGCATAGTTAATACACATGTCCTCACAAATGGGCTTGGCCCATATCCACACAATCCATATATATATATAATATACAATTAGGAATATGAAACTTTAAACATACAATTACGAACACACAATTATAAATGTACAATTATGAAATCCAATCCACAAAGTAGTCCACATCTCTCTCTTTGGCAGACTTATTTCTTAAGGTTGTGGCCAAGCCACTGATCCCATAGGAATCTCACATATTAATCAGTTCACTAATCATCAAGCACGAATGTAGCACGAGGCTAGCATTAGACCACTCACATAGTGTACACCCTTTTCTCCAATAGTCACATCACAAGTCTCATGCATACGTATATGTACCATAGCAACATTTAAATGCGAAACAATTATATATATTATAC
Source organism: Gossypium bickii (assembly GCA_025503065.1). Taxonomy (NCBI): domain Eukaryota; kingdom Viridiplantae; phylum Streptophyta; class Magnoliopsida; order Malvales; family Malvaceae; genus Gossypium; species Gossypium bickii. The sequence continues at coordinate 92,906,636 of CP106711.1, forward strand.
CATGGCCACACATTACTCAAAACAACATACATCACAAGTCATCACTTTATTTTACATTCATCAATAGTCAATTATTATCGCAGATCACTGAAAGGTTAATATCATAACCACTAACCTGATTATTTGATCACTTACCTTAGTATCCATACTTTTAGCCTTTATTTCGGCTAACATGCACAACTCATACATTTACATAAAATAATAATTACAGTACATATATCAAGTAGAAGAACAGTGCGATAACTACGCACCTGACTATAACGAGATTTTGATTTATCGATTCTAACAAGGTCTAAAATCCCGAAAGCTTCTGTTACTTCTATCGATTAGCCCCTAGCTTATTTCGATCCCGAAACACCACTTGTTCTTGTCGATTAGCTCTCGAAGTCATCGAAAGTCCTACTAAGATATTGTTAGAAACAACTATTACACAAATCTATGAACAAAGGCCTTTGGCCGAATGTCATACTCACCCTTTACCATGCTCGACTAAAATCCTGAGATCGTCACCAATTCTTGTTGTGTCAAAAACCCTACTAAACAATAGTTAGTAACGGCATAACACGAGAATACTTTGAAAATGACTCCTTGGCCGAATACTACACATCTTATCTATCTTTTCCAAGTCCCAAAATGTTTGCTTGCTCTTGTAGATACCAAATCCCATGATGCTCAAAGTCCCGAGAGATCCTTCACGTAGATACATGCAAGAAACACAAGTTATGCCACTATATACATTCGGCCAACCTTAGAAAAAGAGGTCTACCCCTTTGATTTCGGCACCCTTATTGAAAAGAACTCAAATCGATTACTAGAGTAGAAAATATTTATCTTTGAAGATTCGGCCTCAACAAGAATAAGCATGGATTTGAGGTTGAAAGGAAAACAAGGAACAATAGGAAGAGGTTAAAATAAATTCGGCACCTCCCTTACAACTTTCCAAACCGAATTCAAGCTTTGATCTCTCCTTTTTTTTTTCGGTCAAGAACAAAATGGCAAAACAAGGAATAAAACAAAGAAATTTGGTACCTTTCATAACCCTCAAAACTCGACTAGCAAGCTCCTAAGAGGATGCTTCAAATTCGGCCAAACAATTGCAAAACAACTTTAGGAGATTCGGCCATGAATAGCTTGGGAAGGGGAGAAAACAAAAGATCAAAAATTTTGGCACACAACAATGGGTATACCAAGCCGAAATGCCTTCCTAGCACGAACCATATTCGGCCATGCTTCTCTTGCCAAAACAAGGCCGGTCAACTCCTCTCCTATCCTTCAAACGGTCACCCTCCAAATGCAAGGAAAGTAACAAAACAAAAATCAAGAATTTTGGCCATGCTTGTTATGACAAGGCCGGCCATGTCTTTCTCTTTTTGCTAAATTCAAACATCACTTTTCATTGTTTATTCCTTATTCCATCACCTTACCCATTCCAAAACATAATATAATAATAATAATAATAATATATAAACTTTCCCATCATTCTAAGCAAACAAAATAATAAAAATAATAGTTTAAACCCATGCTCTTACAGCTTTGAAACAACAAAAATAAAACAAAAGAAATACCCATTTGTTTCACGCGTGCATGGGCCATGCATCCTTTCTCACGCTGGCCAAAACAAAACAAAACCCCAGGCACAGCCCCCAGGTCTCGAACCCGAGACCTGGAGAAGACTCCCCAACGCCTCAGCCACTCGGCCACCCTGACTTTCATGTCAATATCGCGTCACATTTCCTTTTAAGCCTTACTTCACTGGCTCCTATGCTTTATCGCTAGAAGCAAAAATAGAAGGCTTCCAGTGCGACTCCCAGGACTCGAACGCGAGTCCCCTTAAACGCAGCTCTCAAGCGAAGTCATTAACCACTCGGCCAGTGTTCAATTCATTCTAATGTCGCGTCAATAATTTGTTTTAAGCCCTCCTTCAAAGCAGCGCTATTTTTCAAAATAAAAATGCTTTTGCCGCATACGAGACTCGAACCACTGACTTGTTTTGGCGCTGACCCTTAAGTGGCACACGGAAGCCACTTTACTACTGGACTTTCATGTCCAAAACTTTACAAAATTTTTACTTAAGGCCTCCACAGCCAAATTCCACTTTTAACCCTAAATTTTCAAAATTTCCAAAAGTGTCTCATTTTAATCCGAGAGTTTTAGGAACTCCAAAACACATCAAAACCACTCTTGAGGCTCACTAACACTCGAGTTATTTACCAAACTCGCAACCCCTATTTCGGGATATTACAATAACAAATTTAATACTCAACATTTATAAATTATGTTAATTTAGTATTGATTCTAAAAAAGTTAACCCTCAACATTTACATATTATGTAATTTTGTCTTTTTTTTTTTTTTGCAGTTTTACTTTTCCTTATGACATTGAGGGTTAATTTTAATAGAATGAGAAAATATGAAAATTATTATCTTAAAATTTTAAGTGTTTTCATTTTTGTATATTTTTAATCAAAATTAGCTGATAAATTTATTTTTTTAGCTTTTTAGGCAAAAGGCTCATAAAGAAAAGCAAAACTGCAAAAAAAAAAATATATATATATATATCAAATTAGACAATATGTAAATGTTAAGGGTTAGATTTTTTAAAATCAAGATTAAATTTACACAATGTATAAACGTGGAAAGAAATGTTGAAACCTACAAGGCCAAACTTATAGCCAAAGGCAACACATAGAAAGAATGTATTAGTAATGAAGAAACCTTCTCTTTAATAGTCATGCTTAAGTCAACCCACATGTTGTTATCCAATACGGCAACTCTCGATTATGAGATCTGACAAATGGATGTTAAGATGACATTTTTGAACAACTATCTTAAAGAAATCATCTCTATGGTGCAATCCACCAAATATGCAGCTAAAGGAAACGAGCATAAAGTTTTCAAATTGCTAAGATACATGTAACACCCCGAATTTTGGGCCTAGAGGTATGGGGTCTTGCGCATAGGGTTAGTGGGGAGTTGCACATATGTAGTGAGTTGTGCAATTCAGTGATAAGAATGCGCTTATTGGTCCGGTGGATAAGTGGAGTGTTATTATGCTTGAGATCCTATGTTCGAATCCTTGCGTGAGCTAGGGAGATAATTTGTGCACTTTTTTCATTTAGATATTATTTTATTATAATAATTATTTGATATTTTTGTTATGTTAAAAATTTATTATTATTTTATTTTAATTTTCTATTTTGACGTTTCTTCTCCCTTCTCCTCTCTGTTTTTCTTTCTTTTTTTTTTCTTATTGCTCAAACATTTTTTTATTGCGGTTTCAAGATTGTCGCTCCTCTGTCGTTCTCTTCATCATCAAATCAGGTGTGGGATTCGAATTTGGTTACTACTTTCTGTTTTTAAGTCGATTGCTATCTTGTTTTAAGAATCCCTTTCCTTTGGCTTTTCGTAATTATGCATTACCTCTTTGTTTTTGAGTTTTTAGACGATAGAAGTGAAGGGAAATCATTGTTTTCTAATATATGTTTATAGGGTAAAGGTTAGAGACTGTTACAGTAGCTAAAACGGTGTATTCGGGGCTGAATTAGGGGTGGTTTCGTAGCCTCCCCGACAGCCCACACGGGCTTATCCGAGGCACACGGCCGTGTAGACTTGTGAATTAGGGTTTGCGGCCAATTTTGGGTGCCACACAGCCTGGCCACATTGGCGTGTGGCTGATTTGGAGATTTTTGTCGAAATCCACACGGTCGTGTCCTCTGAGCACACGGGCGTGTCCTCTGAGCACACGGGCGTCTGAGCTTGGGGGATTAGGGATTTGAAGTCACACGACCTGGCCACACGAGCGTGTGCTTTGGGACACACTGCCGTGTGACTAATTTGGGCCTAAGGATTCCATATGGGCATGTGTTTTGAGACACACGACCGTGTTTGATGGCCACACGGCGTGTGACACCTTCACATGGCTGCATCTGCCCTGCACCTAATATTAGGGAAATTAGACAGTGAGTTACACGGCCTGTTCGCACGGCTGTGTCCCTGCGCCACATGGGCGTGTGCCTCTGTCACACGGCCATATGGCACCCCTCACATGGGCGTTTGGATCCCCACACGACCTGGATTGCTCCACACGGTCGGAGCACACGGGCATGTGGCCCTAACTCGCCAAATTCTAATTTTAGGGCAAATCGTATGTCATTATGAGTCTATGTGTTCCAACCTCTCGACTAAGCTTACTGAGGATGAATACATATCTGTTCTGACTTCGAATTATTTACCGCTTGTAAGTGAATGTGTACTGAATCTGAGTGCATAAGTGTGCATGTTTCTGTAACTGATTGACTGACTGTAAATGACTGCTTCTGAATGATTGCCTGAAATTGTATTCTGAATTGATGCATCTGCATTCATACATCTGCATACATATATTTGTATACATACATCTGCATATAAAGTATTTTGGTTGGGATTTTGAAGAGAAGGAAGATTTACGATTTGGTAGTTTAACTGCATACTGAAGCCCCTAATACCCAGAGGGTCGAGGGCAGTCTTAATAGCCTGGGGGTCGTGGACGATTTGACTATACTACGGATTTCCACACTACACTGTACAACACATACATCAGCATCGCTACGTATCATTGATTGATCTGACAGTTTTACTGCAACTCATCGGTATAGCGGATTACCGCATTGCACTGTACCGCATGTACGTTAGCTACGCTACGTACCACTATCTGATCTGCCAGTTCATACTGCATGTCTGTACTGCGGTTTACCGTATTGCACAGTACATCTTATATGCTAGCTTTGCTGCGTAATATATGAAACTAGCAGTTTATCTGCACACTGTTAGCCCCAATTCCCAGAGGGTCGAGGGTGGTCCCAATTCGCTAAGGGTATAGGACAATGCTGATGATTATCTTTGTCAGGCAACCTGGGATGACATCCTATGGAGTATAAGGTTGTTGGATGGGCTTTTCGAGGTCCTACTCAGAGTGTAAGGATGGGTGGGTTGATTAAATCCCCACAATAAGTGTAGGGTTGGACGGAGATGGTGTGTTGGCTGGATGGATGGCTTATTTTATAACTCATTTTCACTCATATGCATATGAATGAATCTATGTGACCGAATGTGATTGTACTATTCGACTGAAATGTCTAATTGATCAATTTGGCTGAATGTGATACTATGACTGAATGTGATAATATGACTGAATGTGTTACTGATCGACTGAAAGGCACGTGTGCCTATGCGATTTCTGTAGACTTTCTCTATAAATGTCTGACTAAACTGTTGTTGTGATAGTGTGACTGACTTGTGAACTGTTGCTATTGTATTTGAATAGCACATGAGGTTATGACTGACTTGTGAACTGTTGCTATTGTATTTGAATAGCACATGAGGTTATGTGTGTCTGTTTGTTTCATATGACTGTAAGGTACATATGGTGTGTGTTTGATGTTGGGCGAACTCGCTTAACAGTTATCTGTCTGTAAGTGTGTTCTTCTTCTAAACTGCTTCTAGTTCCCTATTTCTGTTTCTGTAGTTTAACTGATTTTGATCTCAAACTGAGCTCGAGTAGCTCACCCCCTTCTATTTCCCCTTTTCAGGTACAGTTTTGGAGTCTTGGTGGAGATGAGTTATAAGCTTTTATTTTAAGGTTTAATTGTTATTCATTTAAGTTGAATTGTAAAGTTTCATAATACTGTGGTACAACTTTTGTTTTAAATTCTCATTTGTAAATGTTATACTGTTGAACTTACTGGGGAATTTAAATGATTAAACGTTTTTGAATTGATTCGGGGTAAATGTTTTCAGAATTAAATTTTTAAACAACTTGATTTGTAAAATTTTCTCACGATCACTTCGGTGATCAATGTAGCATTCCGAATTCGGTCTAGACTTCTAGGCTGGATTTGGGGTGTTACAATACATATATGGACTTAAGCAGGCATCCTACTTATAGAATCAAAGATTTGATTAAGTGATCAAAACCTTTGGATTTGAGCAAAATGTTGATGAACCTTGCGTCTATAAATGGATTGTGGATGAAAAGGTGATCTTTGTAGTTCTTTATGTTAATGATGTACAACTCATCGAGAAGGGTGTTGTAACACCCCTTACCCGTATCTGGCATCGGCACAGGGTACGAGGCGTTACCTCATTTAAAAGCATACATACAAACATTTCCGGGTTATAAAATTTCATTCAAATTTAGAACTTTTCAAACTTTGTCCTAAAATACTTAATATGAACCTAAGAGGCCTAAAACTCACTTTAGAAACGGTTCGGGACAAACCAACTTCTTTAGAAAACTTTAAAAAATTTCATTAAAAATAGGGGCACACGCCCGTGTGGAAGGGCGACACACCCGTGCGATCTAATAAAATGGCCATGATGAAGGACCGTGTAACTCACACGGCCTAAGCATATAGGAACACACCCGTGTCCCATGTCCGCGTGGATTAATTTCTCCATTTGAACCTACAAGGGTTTTCACAGGGCCTAGCACACGCCTGTGTCCATGACCCGTGTCCCTCACACAGCCATGAAACGTCCGTGTCTTGGCCTCTGTGCAAAAACCTTGACATTCTATTTCGAACGTCAGCAACATCATATGGTCACATGACCAAGGCACACGCCCGTGTCCTTAGACCATGTGGCAAATTAAATTCCTAAAATCAAGTGCAGACTTCGCATGGCCTGGGCACATTCCTATGTCATATGGCCATATCTTCCACACGATTGAGACACACGGCCGCGCCTCAGCCCATGTGGTTACTACTGGGCATTTTGTTTTGCTAACTTAGGGTGCAGGGGGACACACGGTTGGACTACACACCCATGGGGTAGACCGTGTGTCTAACCGTGTGTCGCACATGGCCTAGACACACGCCCGTGTGTCTACCTGTGCGGACAAAATCAAGGCTATTTACCAAGCCCTTTTTGCCACCCTTGCCCCAACATAAGCCACATCAAGCAAGACCAATTTACACATACTTTATCAATTCAATCTTGCAACCTACTCATTCATGCATTAAACATACCAAATACTCAACCATGCAATTTGCGCATTCATGAAAAACATCATCATTTTCATATATCAATAATAAGTAATAGCCATCATCCATGGCCTTATATAAAATGAGTCAATCTTCTAGACAAGCCAACACATTTGGCCAAAACAATATGACACTTGACAAAGACCAAGTTTCTATACATGCCATACTCAAAATGATAAATCTAACTATACCAAATGTTCAGATTGATAGTTTGATCGAGCCTCCGACGTTGTTTGATCCCTGAGTTAGCTTGGCGGCACTATAAGAAAATGGAAAAGAGAGGGAGTAAGCATAAAGCTTAGTAAGTTGCAGGCAAACAATTGACAACAATTACCATGCATGATCATACTCATAACATATTATAAACTTGCACATGATTCTCGAACGATTAAAGACATAACTTACTCATTTTCACTCTTACTAATCATACAACATAATTCGAGCTCATTTCTCACGAATCTCATGTAGGTACCTGTATCACTTACAACATAGTCGTAACTTTTCTCACTTTTGACAAAAGCTTTAATTTACCCGTTGAACCCATTGGAATACCAAAGGATATCCGATAAGCCTCACACAAGAAGGTAAAATACTGATGCCATGTCCCAGACATGGTCTTACACTGGCTCACATATCGAGGCCAATGCCATGTCCTAGACATTGTCTTATACTAGCTCTCATAATGTGGCTGATGGCATGTCCCAGACATGGCCTTACACTAGCACACATATCATTGCCGATGCCATGTCCTAGACATGGTCTTACACTGGCTTTCAAAATGTGGCTGATGCTATGTCCCAGACATGGTCTTACACTAGCACACATATCTCTCAAATGTCACAACTTGGATATCCAATCTATTCCTAAGGTTCAGTCGAAAGTATATCACACCAACTTTCCTCATGCATAATTTATGGCAATAATCAAACATTTTATGCAATATCAATTGTTTAATGCATAATAACAATAAAGTTGTATTATTTACATACAACTTACCTCAGTATGCAAAATTTGGGTGACTAGTTTGATTTAGTCCACTATCTTGGTTTTCCCCCGGTCTAAGTCCGGACTCCATTTTCTTGATCTAAAATGAAAAATTCACTTATTTAATCACTACATAAATCAAGACATTCCAAAATTCTTACTTTGGCAAAATTACCGTTTTGCCCTTAGACTTTTACAAAATTACGATTTTGCGTTTAGGCTCGTAAAACAATTTTTATCAAATTTCCTCATTAACCAAGCCTAGCCAAATCTATTTTAAGCTTATAGCAACTCACAAATCCAATTATTTCACACATTAACTACCCATTTTACAACCTTTACAAAAGGTATATTTTAGGTGTTTTCATAGAAACCCCTTTCACAAAAGTTGTTTATTTAACAGCCAAGATTCATTTTCTTCCATAAAAATTCAGCAAACAACACTAATGTTCTCATGGAAAAACCCTAGACTTTCAAGCATAGTGCAAAATAGTCCCCTCATTAGCTAGATTAAGCTACAAGGGTTCAAAAAACACAAAAAACATAAAAAACGACCATCAAAATGACTTACTTGCAAGGATTAAAGGGTGCTGAAATTTTCAAGCTTCCATTGCCCTTTCCTTGAGTGAAAAATCAGTGGAGAAGAAGAGAGAATGAAAAAGATGAAAACTTTCTCTTATTTTATTTTATTTCATCAATTTAGTCACCTAATTCCGCCAACTTTGACCAATATTCATTTCTTTGTCCCCTATGGCCGGCCAACTCCCTCCTAAGGGCCTAATTGCACATTAAGGACCTTCAATTTAAGGTTCTACAGCTATTTGACACCTTTAGCTTGTAGAACAAAACTTTTGCACTTTATGCGATTTAGTCCTTTTTTAAAATTAAGCACTAAATCACTAAAATTAATTCACCAAAATTTTCATGCACCCATATAATCATGCTATAACACATAAAATAATATTAAAATAATTTTCTCCGACCTCAGATTAGTTATTTCGAAACCACTGTTAAAATAATATTAAAATAATTTTCTCCGACCTCAGATTAGTTGTTTCGAAACCACTGTTCTGACTAGCCCCACAATCGGGCTGTTATAATTCTCCCCCCCTTAGGGATTTTTGTCCCTGAAAATCTTACCAGCAAAAAGGTTCGGGTATTGGTCTCTCATGGTCTCCTTGGGCTCCCATGTGGTCTCTTCAATCCCATATCTATGCCATAGTACTTTCACGAGTGCTATACTTTTATTTCTCAATTGTTTGACCTCTCGATCTAAAATCTTAACCAGTTTTTCACCATAGGTCATGTCTGAACAAATCTCAACCTCTGTTGGTGAAATCACATGTGATGGGTTAGAGCGGTAACGGCGCAACATAGACACATGGAATACATTGTGGATCTTCTCTAACTCGGATGGCAAGGCTAGTTGATAAGCTACTGGTCCAATCCTCTCAGTCACCTCATAAGGTCCAATAAAACGTGGACCTAATTTGCCTTTCCTACCGAATCTAAGGACTTTCTTCCACGGGGATACTTTCAAAAATACCTTATCACCGACTTGAAACTCAATCTCTTTCCATTTCAAATCCGCATAGGATTTCTTTCTATCCGATGCCGTCTTCAAACAACCACGAATTACTTTTACTTTTTCTTCTATTTCTCTGACTAAGTCAACCTCGTGTATCTGATTTTCTCTGAGTTCGGTCCAATACAAGGGCGTTCGGCACTTACACCCATACAAAGCCTCATAAGGCGCCATTTTCAAACTCGCCTGATAACTATTGTTCTAGGCAAACTCTACCAACGGTAAGTACCTTTCCCAACTACCTTAAAACTAGAGAACACAACACCGCAACATATCTTCAAGAATCTGAATTACTCTTTCCGACTGACCGTCGGTTTACGGATAGAAAGCTGTGCTAAAATTTAACTTTGTCCCTAAAGCTTCTTGTAACTTTTTTCCAAAATCGTGATGTGAACCTTGGATCTCTATCCGAAATGATTGATAAAGGTACTCCATGAAGTCTCACAATTTCAGAAACATACAAATCGGCTAATTTCTCAAGTGGATAATTGGTATGCCCCAGTATAAAATGAGTCGACTTAGTTAGCCTATCAACCACAACTCATACAGTATCTTTCTTCTTTGGCGTTAACGGCAACCCAGACACAAAATCCATGGTAATACGATCCCATTTCCATTCAGGAACCATCACGGGCTGAAGCAAACCCGAAGGTACTTGGTGTTCGGCTTTCACTTGCTGACAAATTAAACACTTAGAGATAAACTCTGAGATGTCTCTTTTCATTCCCAACCACTAATACATTTTCTTCAAGTCATTATACATTTTCACACTACTTAGATGGATAGACATACAACTGCTATGTGCCTCATGCAAAATCTTTTGAATAAGCTCATCGTTTTTCGGTACATAAATTCTGTCTTGAAACATTAAATAGCCATCTGAACCTATCCGAAAGTCTGATTCTATACCCGTCTCGCACTAGTTATCTTAGCTTGTAATTCTTTATCACCTTTCTGAGCTTCGTAGATCTCTTGCAAAAACATTGGTTTTGCTCTCAACGCAGCTAAAATCGAACCATCGTCAGTCACAGGCAACTGGGTATTCATAGCCCACAAGGCAAATAATGACTTCCTACTCAAAGCATCGGTGACCATATTCGCCTTTCCAGGGTGATAGTCAATTATCAACTCATAATCCTTTACTAGCTCTAACCATCTCCGCTGTCGTAAGTTTAACTCCTTTGGAGTCATCAAATACTTTAAGCTTTTATGGTCGATGAATACTTAGCATCTTTCGCCATACAAATTGTGTCTCCAAATTTTCAATGCGAACACTATGACGGCCAACTCTAAGTCATGAGTCGGATAGTTTTTCTCATGGGGCTTCAGTTGTCTTAAGGCATATGCTATTACTTTTCCCTCTTGCATGAGCACGCATCCCAATTCATTCAAGTATGCGTTGCTATACACTACAAATTCTTTTCTCGATTCCGGTTGCACTAAAACTTGGGCTTTAGTCAACAATGCTTTTAGTTTCTCAAAACTTTGTTGGCACTTCTCTGTTCATTCGAACTTAACACCTTTCTATAGAAACCTCGTCATCGGTGTAGCAATCATGTAGAATCCTTTTACAAATCGTCTATAGTAACCCGCTAAACCCAAAAAGCTTCTAATCTCTGTCACATTTCTCGGCGGTTTCCAATCAACGATAGCTAATATCTTGCTTGGGTTAACTCTAATTCCATCACCCAACACGATGTGTCCTAAGAATCCGACTTATCAGAGCCAAAATTCACTTTTGCTAAATTTAGCATACAACTGCTTATCTCTTAAAGTTTGTAAAATAGTTCTCAAATGCTCCGTGTGCTCACTCTTGTCACGAGAATAAAAACAATGAACTTATCCAAGTACGGTTGAAAAATACAATTTATTAAATCCATAAACACGATGGGAGCATTTGTTAAGCCAAAGGGCATGACAAGGAACTCATAATGGCCATACCTCATCCGAAATGCAGTTTTCTATACATCTTGTTCCTTAACTCTCAGCTGGTAATAACCAGACCCCAGGTCTATCTTAGAAAACACTGTGGCTCCCTTCAATTGATCAAACAAATTGTTGATCCTTGGAAAAGGATACTTGTTTTTAACTATAACCTTGTTGAGCTGTCGGTAATCTATACACAATCTCATCGGCCCATCTTTCTTTTTCACAAACAGTACCAGAGCACCCCACGGAGAATAACTCGGTTTTGCAAAACCCTTATCCATTAACTCTTGTAGCTGAACCTTCAGCTCTTTTAACTCCAACGGTGCCATCCTATACGGGGCAATCGAAATAGGTGCCGTACCAGGGACCAACTCAATACCAAACTCAACTTCCCTTACTGGAGGTAATCCAGGAAAATCTTCCGAAAACACATCCGGATACTCGCATACTACAGGCACTATTTTTACTTCCGACTCTTGGGTATTCAACAAAAATGCAAGATAGGACTCATACCCTTTTCTCATGTATTTCTCAGCAGTCATAGAAGAAATCAATACAGGTAAGCTATTCGGTTCACCTGATTCAACCCGAATAATATCCCTATTTTCATTCTTCAACAATTTACTATCACATCATGAGCAGTTAACCAATCCATACCAAGAATCACGTCAAATTCATCAAACGGGAACAACATGAGGTTAGCCAGAAAACAATGACCTCTAACTGTCAAGGGACAATTTCTACACACTTGGTCAACTAGCACATGCTTGCCTAAAGGGTTCGACACTTTTACCACAAATTCGGTAGACTCAACAAGCATATTCATGCTAGATACCAATTTCATACAAATATACGAATGGGTAGACCCTGGATTAATCAAAGCAACAATAGAGATATCATGAAGAGAAAAAGTACTTGTTATCACATCTGGAGGTTATGCCTCTTCGTGAGCGCGAATGGCATAAGTCCTTGCAGGCGTTCGAACCTCGGACCTCACGGTGGGCTCTCTAGGTGCACCTCTACTGTTAGCCCCACTTCCAGGGTTCTTTTGTGGTCTACCTCTAGAAGGAGCATTACTCGCTCGCACATTTTGCTTTCTGTCTTTCTCATCTATCTCAGGACAGTTTCAAATAAAATGGTCTAATGATCCATATTTGAAATAGCCTTTTTCATTCCCTTGGCATTCACTGAAGTGACGCCTACCATACTGTGAGCATTCTGGTTTATTAAGTCAGGCACTACCAATACTCACAATTGAAGTGGTCGAGCCTTAGACGTCGTAAACTGCTTATTCTTATTTCTGTTCGAGAATCCAACTGAAGCATTAGATTGAGTAGTGAACTTTCTTGATTTCTTAGATGAGGGCTGAAATGATTTCCCCAACTATCTTTTATTTGAGACACGAGACTCAATATCAGCTTTCCTTTTTTCTTTGGTCAATTTCTCAGCCTTACAAGCTCTTTCAACTAGCACCACAAACTCCCTTAACTCTAAGATGCCAACTAATAATCGGATGTCTTCGTTCAATTCATCCTCAAATCTCTTGCACATGATGGCTTCGGTGGATACGCACTCCCGAGCATATTTGCTGAGCCTTACAAACTCACGCGTATACTCAGTTACCATTATACGGCCTTGTTTTAGCTCAAGGAACTCTTTTCTTTTCTGATCGATATACCTTTGGCTGATATACTTTTTACGAAACTCTTCTTGGAAAAATTCCCATGTTACCCTTTCCTTTGGTATAACCGACACAAGGGTATTCCACCATTGGTAGGCCGAGTCTCACAGGAGTGACATGCACTCCTCTAGTGTGCAAGACAATTCATCGAATACCTGGTATTTTGTAGCCAGAATTCTGCTCTCTCTGGGCCATCATCTATATTCGCTCTAAATTCCTCAGCCCCTTGTTCCGAATTCTATCAACTATAGGTTTTCCTCTTCTGATCATTTCCACTACTTGGGGAGTTGTAGGGCCAGGCTGGGGATTTGGAGGGGGTGGAAGAGGTGGAGCATTCGGGTTTGCACGAACAAACTCTCAATACCAAACATTCATCATATGGAAAAAGGCTTCTCTAGCCCCTTCGCCCTGACTCAATGTCACAGGCCCACTTTCCACTGGCGTGGTCCCTTTTGCGGGAGCCGGCATATTACTTTCTACATCATCCGCCACTGCTCCGTCGGGATTCATTTACTATATAAAAACATATTTTAAATTTTCAAGAGTTGTCACACTATCATAATTCATATATGACATGTATAGCTAAACTCGTACACACACTAGGTTAGTTTGGGAATTGACTAAACCATAGCTCTGATACCACTAAATGTAACACCCCTTACCTGTATCCGATGCCGGCATAAGGTACGAGGCGTTTCCTTACTTAAAACCATACATATAAACATTTTCGAGTTATGAAATTTCATTCAAATTTAAAACTTTTCAAACTTTGTCTTAAAATACTTAATATGAGCCTACGAGGCCTAAAACTCACTTTAGAAACAGTTCAAGACCAAACTGAGTTCTTCAGAAAACTTTGGAAAATGTCACTAAAAAGAGGGGCACACATCCGTGTGGAAGAGCGGCACGCCCGTGTGATTTAAGAACATGGCCATGGTGAAGGACCGTATAACTCACACGGCCTAAGCATATAAGAACACACCCGTGTCCCGTGTCCGTGTGGATTAATTTCTCTATTCAAACCTACTAGGGTTTTCACACAGCCTGGCACATGCGTGTGCCTTGGCCCGTGTGCAAAAACCTTGACATTCTGTTTCTGACGTCAGTAACATCATATGGTCACACGGCCAAGGCACGTGCCCGTGTCCTTAGATCGTGCGCTGAATTAAATTTCTAAATTCAAGTGTAGACTTCGCACAGCCTAAGGACATGCCCATGTCCTCTGGCCATGTCTTCCAGACGGTTGAGACACACGGTTGTGCCTCAGCCAGAGTGGTTACTACGGGGCATTTTGTTTTGCCAACTTAGGGTACAGGGGGACACACGTTCGAACTACACGCCCATGGGGCAGACCGTGTGTCACACACGGCCTAGACACACGCCCGTGTGTCTACCTGTGTGGACAAAATCAAGCAAGACCAATTTGCACATACTTTATCAATTCAATCTTGCAACCTACTCATTCATGCATTAAACATACCAAATCCTCAACCATGCGATTTGTACATTCATGAAAAACATCATCATTTTCATATATCAATAATAAATAATAGCCATCATTCATGGCCTTATATAAAATGAGTCAATCTTCTAGACAAGCCAACACATTTGGCTAGAACAATACGGCACTTGACAAAGACCAAGTCTTTATACATGCCATACTCAAAATGATAAATCTAACTATACCAAATGTTCAGATTGATAGTGTGATCGAGCCTCCGATGTTCTTTGATCCCCGAGTTAGCTTGGCGGCACTATAAGAAAATGGAAAAGAGAGGGAGTAAGCATAAAGCTTAGTAAGTTGCAGGCAAACAATTGACAACAATTACCATGCATGATCATACTCATAACATATTATAAACTTGCACATGATTCTGGAATGATTAAAGACATAACTTATTCATTTTCACTCTTACTAATCATACAACATAATTCGAGCTCATTTCTCATGAATCTCATGTAGGTATCTGTATCGCTTACAACATAGTCGTAACTTTTCTCACTTTTGACACAAGCTTTAATTTACCCGTTGAACCTATTGGAATACCAAAGGATATCCGATAAGCCTCACAATGGAGGGTAAAATGCCGATGCCATGTCCTAGACATGGTCTTACACTGGCTTACATATCGAGGCCAATGCCATGTCCCAGACATGGTCTTACACTAACTCTCATCTCAATGCCGACGCCATGTCCCAGACATGGTCTTATACTAGCTCTCATAATGTGGCCGATGGCATGTCCCAGACATGGTCTTTACACTAGCACACATATAATTGTTGATGCCATGTTCCGGACGTGGTCTTACACTGGCTTTCAAAATGTGGCTGATGCCATGTCCCAGACATGGTTTTTCACTAGCACAAATATCGCCCAAATGTCACAGCTTGGATATCCAATCTATTCATAAGGTTCAACTGGGAGTATATCTCATCAAATTTCGTCATGCATAATCATTGCAATAATCAAACATTTTATGCAATATCAATTGTTTAATGCATAATAAAAATAAAGTTATATTATTTACATACAACTTACCTCGGTATGCAAAATTTGGGTGACTAGTTCGATTTAGTCCACTATCTTGATTTTCCCCCGGTCCAAGTTCAGACTTTGTTTTTCTTGATTTAAAATGATAAATTCACTTATTTTATCACTAAATAAATCAAGACATTCCAAAGTTCTTACTTTGGAAAAATTACCGTTTTGCCTTTAGACTTTCACAAAATTACGATTTTGCCTTTAGGCTCGTAAAATGATTTTCATCAAATTTCCTCATTAATCAAGCCTAGCCAAATCTACTTTAAGCTTATAATAAGTCACAAATCCAATTATTTCACGCATTAACTACCCATTTTACAACCTTTACAAAAAGGTCCATTTTAGGTATTTTCATAGAAACCCCTTTCACAAAAGTTGTTTATTTAACAACCAAGATTCATTTTCTTCCATAAAAATTCAGCAAACAGCACTAACGTTCTCATGGCGAAACCCTAGAGTTTGAAGCATAGTGCAAAATAGTCCCTTCATTAGCTAGATTAAGCTACAAGGGTTCCAAAAACACAAAAATCATCAAAAATGACCATCAAAATGACTTACTTGCAAGGGTTAAAGGGTTATAAAATTTTCAAACTTCCATAGCCCTTTCCTTGAGTGAAAAATCAGTGGAGAAGAAGAGAGAATGAAAAAGATGAAAGCTTTCTCTTATTTTATTTTATTTCATCAATTTAGTCACTTAATTCCACCAACTTTGACCAATTTTCATTTCTTTGTCCCCTATGGCAGGCCAACACTCTCCTAATAGCCTAATTGCACATTAAGGACCTCCAATTTAAGGTTATATAGCTATTTGACACCTTTAGATTGTAGAACAAAACTTTCGCACTTTATGCGATTTAGTCCTTTTTCCAAATTAAGCACTAAATCACTAAAATTAATTCACCAAAATTTTCATGCACTCATATAATAATGCTATAACACATAAAATAATATTAAAATAAATTTCTTTGACCTCGGATTAGTGGTTCCAAAATCACTGTTTCCACTAGCCCCAAAATCGGGCTGTTACAGGTGTAGGGACATTGTCATTTGTTAAATGAAGTTGACCCAACAATTTAGCATAAATGATACACGCACAAAAATTTGACCAAGGATCCGTTAAACCACAAGCCAATGTATTAGACCCTTATACAACTTGATACAAGACACCAAAAACATACCAAATTCAGCTTATTTCACTCAACCTAAGTGTCTAACCAATATGCCTTATTTGGCATCACAATTCAATCATGAAACAACAACCGTTCATTTCCATTCATGCCTAAACATACTTATACAATCATCATTACTTTACCTAAGATATCAATAAGCAAAGTTCAATAAGTGGCCTAAAACATAATAGTCTAATTTCACAATTTAAACATACCTTAATTAACCATGCCTTTAGCCATTTTATACTATTCAAGCCATTCACTCCAAATATCAACAATTATCAACATTCAATATCAAGTCATGTTATTACGTAAAATTACACATAATGCCATTTATATTGGCTAACATCATCAACTTACTAAATGTCACATAGGTAGTAATCACTTAATATATCAAGGTTACTTATAATCTCATAACCAAGGTACTAAAACATAATCATTAGCTTGCAGAATAAACATCCTATATATATGCCACAAGTAACCAACTTTCCAAATTCAAAAGTCTACTAAATCAAGTGACGGTAACTATGAGCTTCTCATTGATCCAATCAACACGTTCCGGACGTCCAAAATCTACAAAATAATAGTAACCTGAGTAAGTATATAAAATACTTAGTAAGCTCATACAATATAAAGAAATAGCTTACCTTAACCATTCAACAATTACATGAATCCATATGAAACAAATTCATCTATCATATGTAACACCCCTTACTTGTATTCGATGCCGGAACGAGGTATGAGCCATTACCAGACTTACACAAGCATTAATACAAAACTAAGACATGAATTTTCATTCAAATTTAAAACTTTTCATTTGTATTCATATTGTCCCTATTACGGGCTTACGAGGCCCAAAACATACATTAGGAATGGTTTGGAATCAAATCAAACTCTTTTAAAGATCTCTAGAAAGACTTAGAAAATTTTCATCAAACAGTCCTCACGCCCGTGTGGAGGAAGGGGCACGCCCGTGTGGCATATCACATGCACGTGCTCCACACCCGTGTGGATTTATTTCTCAATTCAAACCTACAGGGGTTTTCACACGGCTAGACACACGCTCGTTTCCATGGCCCGTGTCCCTCACACAGCCATGACACGTCCGTGTGCACAAACCTTGGCATTCTGTTTCTGACATCATCAACCCATAAATGTCACACGGCCAAGGCACAAGCCCGTGTCCTTCGACCGTGTGGTGAATTAAATTCCTAATTCAGGTGCAGACTTCACACGGCCTAGGCACATGCCCATATCCTAAGGCCGTGTCTTCCACACGGTTGGTCGTGTCTCTGCCTCTGTGGTTACTACCGAGCATATTAACTTGCCAATCTAGCATGCAGGGGGTCACACGGTCAAACCACACGCCCATAGGGCAGACCGTGTGTCACACATGGCCTAGACACACACCCGTGAACAAAGCTATTTGCGAAGCTCTTTCTACCACCCCAACTCATACAACATAAATCACAACAAACCATCAACTCATTCATGCATAATTAAACCAAGTAAATCAACCATTCAACTTGCACATTCATAAATAACTTCATCATTTCATAGATTAATAAGAAAGTGCCATCAACTATGGCCTTATACAAAAGAATTCATCTTTGAATAAGCCAACACATTTGGCCAAAACAATATGACATTCAACTAAGTCTAGCTCTATACATGCCATACTCAAAATGCTAAATCTATTTATACCAAGATGTGTGGATAGTGTGGGTGATCCTTTGATTATCTCCGTATCCCGAGCTGGCTCTTCGACACTATAAAACAAGGGAAAAGAGAAGGGAGTAAGCATTAAGCTTAGTAAGTCTATATGTAAACAATAAGCATTTTACCACATACTTATCAATCAAAAAAATTACATACTATGTAAAAATAATTCATATCCTTATAATCATACTTACTCATTTCAAACCTTACCACATCGCAAACATATATCATAAACATTGCTCACATTTACTTGCACTTATGCCCTGCACTCATCACCAGAAAGCCACATGTAATTTCTCTTAGACAAGTTTCTCGATGAACCCTCCGGAATATTGTTGGATACTTGGTGGTTTCGCACACAGCCCACCATTTAATAATTTACAAGGTGGCATCGCACACAACCCACCATTTATTTACATGTTTATAGTGGTATCACACACAGGCCACCAATGATAATAAATACGATGGTATCACACACAACCCATCGTTAATAAATAACAAGGTGGTATCGCATAGAGCCCACCAATAATTACATATTTACGGATATTCCTCCGTACCCATATTTCTATTCCGAAGGTTCATCTGAGAGTTTTCTCATTTTCCACTATTTTCAATAAATCTCACCAATAATCAATTACATCCACACAATGCATTAATAGGTAAAACATACGTAATAAGGATGTATCGTTTGCACATAAACTTACCTCGATACAAAATATGTCAGTTTGCGATTTTGTCTGAAACCTTGCCTTTTCCCCGGTCAAGGTTGATTCCACGTTCTTCTTGATCTATAATGACATATTTAGCTCATTAAATAATCAAATTAATCAAATTACTCCAAAATTCTTGTTTTGGCAAAAATGACCATTTTGCCCTTAGACTTTTACAAAATTACGATTTTACCCCTAGGCTCTTAAAATGAAATGTGTTTATTTTTCCACACACTCAAGCCTAGCCGATTCATATTCCCTCTTATAGCAACTCAAGATTTCAATTATTTCACACATTTATCATCTATTTTATAACCTTTACAAAAAAGGTCCTTTTAGGTGTTTTCATGGAAGCACCTTTCACAAAAATTGTGTATTTAACACCCAAAATTCATTTTCTTTCATAAAAACTCAGAAAACAACATAAGCACTCTCATCGCAACACCCTAAACTTTCAATCATTTTGCAAAAATAGTCCCCTCTTTAGATAGCTTAAGCTTTAGGGGTTCCAAAGGTACAAAAATTATCAATAAAAACCACCAAGATCACTTACTTGTAAAGATTAAAGTGGCTGAAAATTTTCAAGCTTCTAAACCCCTTCTCTTGCTGAAATTTTTGGTGGTAGGGAGAATGAGAAAAATATGACATCTTTTCTTTCTTTATTTTTCTCTTATTTTATTCATTAATCACCTAACCCTACCAACTTTGACTAAATTAAGCTTCTTGTTCCCCCTATGGCCGACTATTGCCTTTAAAAAGGCCTAATTTTACATTAAAACCTCCAATTAAAATTCTATAGCTATATGACACCTCTAGCTTGTAAAATGAAACTTTCATACTTTATGTGATTTAGTCCTTTTTCGCAATTAAGCATGCAATCACCAAAATTGATACACCAAAATTTTCATGCACTCATATAATCATGATATAACACATATAATAATATTAAAACTAATTTATCTAACCTCAAATTAGTGGTTCCGAAACCACTATTTTGACTAGCCCAAAAATCGGGCTGTTACATCATAGCATTCAAAACATCAGCCATATAAGATTTAGTCAAAACCACATATATAATTTCAAATGGTAAAATACCAACTTTAACTAAAAATTCATCATGAATCCTTTCCAATTTATCATTTTGCATCACTTTCATCATTAAAAATTTGATCATATATCCTTGTCAAATTTATTCATATCATGACAAAGTTCAACAATTCCGGGTCAATAAGTAATGAACATACAGATATTCAAAGTTCATAATTCATCCATGTCAACGTCACAAATTCACACTATATATCCTTTGATTTACCGATGGAATTTCATAAAAGGAACTCAATACACGAGGGTGAGTAACATTTGATGCTCATTTGAGCTAATCGTATATAGAAATATATGTTAGGCTACCCGTTCGAGCATAACCATTGACAATACAAAAAAATAGCCTGGCCAAGGCTATATATACATGTAAGGTTACTAGTCCAGGTTAAACCTTTAAAATGACAACAAATTACCAGTCTAGGCTAAATATATGTCACATGTATATCTGAGTCCGTAACAAATGCTGGAGTTAGGTCCAGAACGAGAATCAATTAGGAACCTCGTGTATGAGACTTTTACTCAGTCCATCGAAATTATCTCAGAATTCAATTTATTACCACATAGTTCGATTTTCATTTTAGTAGTTTATATATAACTAGTTAACAACATTTAATAAAAAAATTGTAACCACAAAAGGTAGTATGAACTTACCTAACAAAACGTTAAAGCTTTGGATACCAGGGACTGTTCAAAAATTTTGCATTTTTCGCCTAAGTCAACAACTTGATCTATATAATAGTTAATATTAATCTTTTAATTTCATTTTAAATCATTTCCTTAAACTTTTACATTTTATTCAATTTAGCCCATAAAATGAAACTTATCATAACTTTCAAAATTGGACTTCAAACTTTAAACGAATTTCAAATACATTAAATTTTAGCCACCTATTATCAAAAATCATGAAAATTACATATCAATTTCAAGATATTAACAATTTATTTATTATGTTCAAAATTAACAAAAATTACTTTATAAAATAGTCTTTAAACATTTAATAGCCTCCAAATCTACCAATTTCTATAAAAAAACAACTAATATTAATCAATGGCAAGTTTTAAAATCTTTAATAGATTTAAAAATGGAGGTACGGGTTATCTGAACCTAGTTGCAATGATCACAAAAACATAAAAGTTATTGAAAACGGACTCGAAAAACATACCATGCAAGAATATCTAACTTTGGTCGAAGCTTGGTTATTCAACTATGGAGTTTCAGTCACCCATTTGATAAAAGAAAGAAGAAGATGCTTTTAGTTTATTTGTTTTATGGTTATAATTTCTTAATTACAAAATTAACCTTTAAAATAACCAAAAATTTCATACCATGCCAAACCAAACCGTCCACTACAAATTTATATGGTATAATTTCCATTTAAAACCTTTAATTCATACTTTTATAATCATTTTCCACAACTTATACAACTAAATTTAATAGTTTTTACGATTTAGTACTTTTCATTTAATTAACCATATAAACGTTAAAATTTCTGGACTAAACTCCAATATACCTATTTGGTAACTCTATAAATATTTTTATAAAATATTTACGGGTTCGATTCACAGAAACTAGGTCTCGATAACTCATTTCCAAAACCACTTGACTTTAGGGACAAACAACTTGTACTTACTAATTATCCAATTCAATAAAAATTATCAAATAAAATTCACTATATCATAATACTTGACTTGTAAATACTCACTTATCAGAATTATGGTCTTGGGACCACTATTTTCGACAACTAAAAAATGGACTGTTACATTGTAAAAGAAAGAGAGCATAAGAGAAATGTTCCTTATGTTTCAGAATTAGGAAGTTTTAAGTATGCTATGTTATGCATGTCATGTAATGATCATGTTTCCAATGGTATCAGAAATTACTGTTTCGGGACCTCGTTTCCATAAACTAAGTCTGTAAATGTTAAAGAAAGATATTTACAAAGTTAATATATAGATGGACTAAAATTTGGATAGTCAATTTAGTCAAAATTGTGATTAATTATGACATAGGGACTAAATTGTAAAGTCCAATCGCTATAGATTTTTAATTAGGAAATGACTTGGGGACTTAAATTGTAATTAGCCAAAGGTTCAAAAAAGCAATTAGAGCATGCCAAAGTGTTCGTGGACGATATTATTATATGCCAATGAACTTAATTAATTTAGGATCTTTTAAGTTAAAATATAATTAATTAAGTAAATTAAAATTAATTAACTACATAATCTTAGTATAAAAACTAAGAGATACTGAAAATGTGGTCATCTTCTTCACCACAACACTGATTCTTCATTGAAAAAAGAAAATAATAAAACCATTTTAAGGTTTGACATTTGACCAAGAAATTAGGTAAGAAATCTAAGTCATTTTCTTGTAATTTTCTTGCATAGTGGAAAATAAAAATTTTGAAAATTGACCCAATTTATGATATTTGTAGCTATAAACCCTAGACCAAAATGGTACCTATGTTTTCAGAGAGGAATCCTTGTCGTTCTCGGCTTTCAACCAAATGATCTTCTTTGTTAGTCTCATACCATGAATTGCTTTGAGTATGGGTTCGAACAATTTGAATCAAACACAAAACTAGAAATAGTTTTCTTTTTTTTTGGTTGAAAACAAAAATTCTCCTCTCAAATAGAAATCGACAGAATCGTTATTCCAAAAAATATATTTAATTCTTATAGAATAAATGTAACATCCTTAAATCGGGGTCTCTGCATTTTTGTGTGTTGCATGTGATAATATGTTGTTGTGCTAGTTTAGGGTGTTTTGGGGTCCAGGCATGAACTTGGGGTGGGCCTGAGTCATGGTAAAATTTTTGTTTTGGGTACTTGGAAAGGGGGAGCCAAGGGAGTTAGGTGTTAAGAGATGTTATTGGAGTGTTTTGACACAAGAAATCAATTGGAAATGTGGCAAGGAGACGCCACTTAAGCACAAGGGGGATGACGCCACATGCAGGAAAGAGAGCCTAAGTTCGAGCAGTAGAATCCCCTTTTTGCTTGTTGTTTTTGACGCAAAAGCTAAGGAGGTAGTGTGCTCAGGATGGACTCTCTTGGATAAGTGTTGAAGGAGTCAACACATTTGAAATGGGTGGAAGAGAGGAAATCTAGGATTTTGACTCATTCAAATGGATTTGAATGAGTGGAAGAGAGAATTTCAAGGAGAAAAAAAAGGGGATTGAGGAGGGGGTGTGTAGCCGAAATTTTGAAGGTGTTGTGGGCAAGGGAAGCATTCAGCTTTGGATGCTTTAGGCGGGGGCCGAATGTGCCTTGGTGAGTGGCTATAATCAGCTAGTTAGGGGAGTGCAGTTAGAACTCTTTCTTCCATTTTTCTTGGTGCAAGTCATAGCCGAATTCTTTTCTCCTATCTTGTGTCAAACTGAAACTCCATAGCATCTTTGTGCATTCCACTTCTCTCAAAGGTCAAGCCGAATTCTCTCTACTCTCTTTTCTCTATTTTGTTCAGAAACCGAAATCAACATTCTTTTTCCCCATTCGACTTCTTCCTTTTTTTTCAATCTCTTTGTGCCAAAATACACAAATCTTCTTCTCATCTTCTATTCAAAATCATCATCCCTCTCCCTCTTGTGATTTCTTCTTTTCTTTTCTTTTGGATCCATAGCCGAATCTTCCGAGTGAGTATTATTTCTTCTTCTTTTCCTCAATCGATTCAGCTAGTGCCGAAATCTCACATGCCATTTTCTCTTTTCATTTTTCCATTCTTGGTAGACCAAAATCTTAAAATCTCTTTCTCTGTTCTATTTTGAGAAGTAGCCAAAATCCCTAAACATCTCTAAGTGTATGCCGAACCTTGGTGGTTAAAAGCTGAATCTGTCAGTCTAAGGTAAGGGAGATGATCTCTTTTGGTTCAGGTTATTTCTTTTGGGATTTATGTTAATATCGAATGGCTTTTGGGTTCATGATGATGTGCTTGGTCGATTGTAGGAAGGAGTGTAGCCGCATTCTGTTGATCTTTGGGATTTGTTTGGCTTGTGATTTAAGCCTAAAGGCTCAGGTGTTGTCGATCTAGGTAAGGGTGGTTATCTCTGTGCGTTATATCCTTTGGGATTTCTTGGTTAAGCCGAATGGCTATGTTCTTAATAATATGGTGTTGGCTGAATATAGGAAGGGTGAAGGCAAGCGATTAAATTCCCGGAGTACTCTCGATTCGGGGGTTAGATCTTAGTTTTCGGGATTCGTTAGACTTGCGAGTAACCAGGAGTGTAACACTTACACACTTCATTAGTTAATTTGCTAATTATGTTTACTGTTAAAAGTTGAAATAGCTATTGAAATCGGTGTGTTACCCTTGTGGGTATGAGCGTGGACTCCAGGTAAGTTCCCTGTTGATTGGCTATCGATATATGCTGTTATACTATTTTTTTATGCTATGCTATGTGATATTTGCATTTTAAACATGTTAATATGCTACGGAGAATGTGTTCATGATGATGGGTATGTTGAGAGGAGGGGGAAGGTTGATTTGGACTGTCACCAGTGGTTTTGACCACACAGTGGGTTGGCCCCGATTTCCATATGATTTGTGACTAAGTCTCAGTGGTTTTGACCATCAATGGTTTTGACAACACGTATATATATTTGTGACTACGGTCACCAGTGGATTTGACCACACATGGATTATTGTGACTCATCCTAGTGGTTTGGTACCACAGTGTGTTGGCCCCACAGGTTGATTACGGGATTGTCATAAGTGGTTTTAACCACACGGTGGGTTGGCCCCACCCATATTATTTTTGACTACGGTCACCAGTGGTTTTGACCACACTTATATGATTTGTGACTACGGTCACCAGTGGTTTTGACCACACGGGGTAGACACAGGAGTTCGGATGGTTAGGTTGGGTTTGCATGAATTGCATATTGACTTATGAATTGTGTAAGTGCTTTGTTATTATCGGGATGGGGATTTATGCACTGAGTCTCAGTGACTCACCCCTTCCCTTACATTTTCCAGATGAGGCATAGATCGCGGATGTGGAGCCAGGGTGGACTCGAGGTGGCCATGCGTTATGTTTCCGGGTTTTATTTTAATTACTATTTCGGGTTGATTTACTTTTAAATTTGGTTTTGGATTTGTACTAAGGCCGCTAAGTTTTATTATTGTGGGTTTTTAACTATCTGCTTTAAGTTTTATCATACTGTGCTTAAGTTAAATAACATAGCATGCTCAAATAACCTGTAAAATCAACGTTTTTGAAAATTGTACAACTTATCGGGATTTTTTTTCAAACTTTACTATCGGGTAATACGAAACAAATGAAGTCAACAAACTAACTCAGGCTTTCTCCAAATTAAGTTTTTCTTTATGTTCAGATACAAAACGGTTTTTAACTTTATTATTTTTAAACTCACTCGGGTTTTCATAAAATCAAACAGCTTTCCAAAACAAGGAACGACAAGTGATTTTTCTCAAAAGAGTTTTTCTTTCAAACTTAAAATGACGAAGCGTTCCATACAGTGTTTCTTTTCAAAATTTAGACCTACAACTTGTGTCTTCAAAATATTTTTACCCTGTGACATGCCGGATTCTGTCGTAGCGTGTTGACCGGGTTTGGGGTGTTACAATAAAAGTCTCTCTTTTTTTGGGCATAATAATGATAACCCTTGTTGAATTCAGAAGTTTATTTCAACTAGAAAAATGAAATCCTAGTTCAATTAGAATGTGGGGGCAACAACCCTGGCTAATAATACTAGGGTTTTGGGCCTTTTACATATCGGGTCCAATTACAAGTATTTTCCGGGTTTTTAACCTAATACTTTATAATTTGATCCAACCCAATATTTATTTTTCTATTTCCCAAAAATAAACTTCAATATATTGCCAATTAAATAATTTTCTCAACCCAATTCTAATTTCGTTAAAAGCATGATAACTTTACCATAAAAGATTCTATGAGAAAATATATTTCATTTTTCCGCATTCAACTGTTCACTATTACCAAATGATTTAATTTCATTTTCAAACTTCATTTAATTGGAAAAACATAAATTCATTTTTTAGGTCATTTTCATTTTTCATTTTGGAGACAACCACATTTATTTCTAAATGATTTCATTTCTGTTTAACTTGCAATTCATTTTCAGTTTCAACGAGCTAGCGGCGGGACTAATTAGACATATACAATTGAGGCTCAAATGATTTATAATTAAGTTTTAGCTTTTCGCCTATTAATTATAAACTCATTTAGTCACGAAGTCATTCCACCATTACGAAAACAACTCGATCGGTGCTTGTCCAATGACCTTATCATAAGTGTGTTACATAGGATATCCTTAATCTCTTTGGGAAAATATCCGTTCTCCCAATATGATCCCATTTTATCTCATGGTAACCATTACATATTCCTTCATGAAAAGTCAAGTACTATTAAATAGTAATAAGGTCATTCATCACAAAGACGAATGCTAATAAGATGATATCATTTAAACATGTCTCAGGTTGAATTCTACTGTTGTGAATGACACTACATAATGCAGAAGCCTACACCCAATGCACTAGCTTTCTGTAACAGCATGTTTTTCAGTGGTGACGAAAATAGTGGTTTTAGGGCCACCGAATCTGATGGGTAAGTTCATAAATATTATTATTTAATATTTTTGAGTCAAGTGTGACTTTGAAAAGGTTTTTGATTTGATAATTTATGTTATTTAAGCGATTTATTAAGTTCGAGTCGTAAGGCCTTAACGTCAAGTGGTTTTAGAAAATGAGGTATCGGGACCTTATTTCTATAAATCAAGCCATAAATATTTTATAAATATTTATGGAGTGTTATTATAAATATTTATGGAGTGTTATTAAGGTGGTATTAAAGTTTCGTTAAAAATTTTAACGTTTCTATAGTTAATTAAGCAAAAAGAACTAAATTGTAAAAGTTGAAAAAGTCAATCATTATTAGTTTAAAGGTGTAAATTGATTAAAGAATTATAGTTGGATGGGCTTAGTGGGTAATTTACCCATACCTAAGATGGTGGGACGGTTTTAAGCTTTAAAATATTTTAATTTTATATGTTTTATAAGTTAATTTATTATTATTAATAAAGAAAAATGGTTAATAAAGTCAACAAACAGAAGGAAGGCCACTGCCACCTTTTCCTCAGTGTTTCCAAAAATCTAAGCAAAATTTTCAATTCAAGAAATTCTTGGATGTCTTGAAGCAATTACATATTAACATACCATTGGTGGAAGCATTGGAAAAAATGACCAACTATGTGAAATTCATGAAAGATATCTTATCAAAGAAGAGAAGGTTAGGGGAGTTCAAAACTATCGCTCTCACCGAAAGGTGCATAGCAATGCTGAGAAAAAAATTGTCACTAAAACTAAAGGATCCAAGGAGTTCGAGTCTACCTTGCTTTATTGGAAATCATTATATAGGGAGAGGATTGTGTGACTTAGGTGCAAGTATAAATCTAATGCCTATTTCTGTTTTCAGGAAGCTGGGAATAGGCAAGGTGAGACCTACAACTGTCACATTGCAATTAGTTGATCGTTCATATACACATCCAGAAGGTAAAATCAAATATGTGTTAGTAAGAGTTGAAAAATTTATTCTTTTAGCATATTTTATTATTCTGGAATGTGAGGCTCATAAAAAGGTACCAATCATACTTGGGAGACTTTTTCTAGCAATCGGTAGAACATTAATTGATGTACAAAAAGGTGAATTAACAATGGAAGTTAATGATTAATAGATAACCTTTAATGTTTTTAATGCTATGAAGTGTGTATATACAAATGAAGAATGTCATGGTGTTGATATTGTTAACACAATAGTTCAGGAAGAATTTGTAGAATTTTATCACAATAATTCTAATTGTGATGCAAACTCATTTGAGTTAATTGAAACAGAAATGATTGGAGAGCTTGGTGAATTGATAGAAGCTAAGTAAATTGAGAATGGATCAATGAGAAGTTTCGAATCATTAAATTTATCAGACTATTCTTTTAAACCTCCTCGACCATCCATAGAAGACCCTTCTATGTTGGAATTGAAGCCTTTGCCAGTACATCTGAAGTATGCTTACTTTGGAGCTAACAACACATTGCCATTAGTTATTTATGCGACATTGACATTAGATTAAGAGGCTTAATTATTGAAAGTTTTAAAGAAATTTAAGAAGGCATTGGGGTGGATGATTGTGGATATCAAAGGAATCATCCAGCAATCTTCATGCACAAGATATTATTGGAGGATTGCCATGGCAAATCTATCAAGCATTAGAGAAGAATGAATCCCATTATGAAAGAAGTTTTCAAAAAGGAGATTATCAAATGGCTGGATGCTGGAATTATATACCCAACCTCTTATAGTTCTTGGGTAAGCCCTGTTCAATGTGTACTTAAAAAAGGGGTGTCACCGTGGTAAGCAATGATAACAACAAACTCATTCCTACTCATACTATCACAGGATGGAGGGTTTGTATGGACTACTGGAAACTCAACAAAGCAACAACGAATGACCATTTTCCTCTGCCATTTATCGACCAAATGTTAGATAGGTTAGCAAGGGAAGACTTCTATTGTTTTCTAGATGGTTATTAGGGGTACAACCAGATTGCCATGGATCCTACTTATCAAGAGAAGATCACATTCACATGTCCTTATGGAACTTTTGCTTTTCAAAGAATGCTGTTTGGATTATGCAATGCCCTTGCAACATTTTAGAGTTGCATAATGGCAATATTTTTAGACATGGTGGAGAAATTTTTAGAAGTTTTTATGGATGACTTCTGGGTGTTTGGCAATGCTTTTGAGGACTATTTAAAAAATCTTGTAACACCCCTCATCATATTCAACTCTGGAATAGGGTTACGAGGCGTTACCGGACTTAGAACACAAACAATCATCAATTGGAATCATAAATCCTCAACCAATTAAAAATCCATTCAAATACACTCACATTGTCCCTATTACAAGCCTACAAGGCCCAAATCATGCATTAGAAGTGGTTTGGGACTGAATCGATAACTCAGGAAAGTTTTGGAGAAACTTAGAAAATTTTCAAGGTACAGGGGTCACACACCCCTGTGCCTCACACGGCCAGTAGACACGCCCGTGTCTCAGGCCATGTGGACATTCGGAATGGGATCATATGGCCATGTCCCATCCCGTGTGCTACCCCATGTAACTCTCTGACTTGGCTCACACGGCCAGATCACACGCTCGTGTGTCTAGCCCGTGTGCCCATTGAAATGGCCACACACGCCCATGTCTAGATCGTGTACTAGGCCGTGCCAAAATTGGAGGGTATACTGACTTATGCCACACGGCCAAGTCATATGCCCGTGTGCTAGGCCTTGTGGAGCATACTAACTTGATTTTTAAATCAAGCTTCAAGGGACACGTGGCCGTGCCAATAAGCGTGTGTCACACACGGCTGTGACACACGCCCGTGTCTCTGCCCGTGTAGACAAAAATAGGCTATTTACCAAGCCATCTTGCCACCCAAATTTGCAAATAACAACACCAATCCAATTGGCACACAAACATGGCATAAATAGTCATTTAACATCAACTCAAACCAAGCATAATTCGCCATTTCAATACCAACAATTAACATGCTTATATTACCATGTTTTGCCAATTCAAATCACATATGACCGTATCATCAAATGACATTAAAACCCATCTAAACCAAGTTCAATTCATGATATATCAATACCATCAATCACAAGACACACAGGTACCATAATATGCTAGTAAATCTCATATCAAAATCACCTTCTCTATTCATCAATATGGTCACATTCATTTATGCATCATTTTACTTACAACCACTAGCATACAAATCCCAAATTCAACCATTTGGTACCATCATTACCAATTTACAACCAGACGTTCACAAGTGAATATAAACCACATCACAAAAGGGCTTTTACACATATATACATATACATAATACGATAAGCCAAATCACATGGCTATTCACAAACCAAAATACACATCATTTACAAGCCAAATCAAATGGCCAAAATCCATCATTAACAAAACATATAGGCTATCATTAGCCAAAATGACCTATACATGCCATTACAACCGAAAGTATAATACCATGAGTACCAAAATAGCTGATAGATAGCGTGATGGTTTCTTTGACACCTTCCAACCTGAACGAGCTTTCGATATCTTGACACACAAAGAAATTAAAACAAAGTAAGCATAAATGCTTAGTAAGTTCGTAATTCAAAGAAATAAAGCTTATAACTTCAATTTCTAAGCATAATCACTTAAGTCACTCAACATGCCTTGGTCTTAGCCCAAGCAACATTAGCTTTTCGATTTTAAACATCATATGAATTAGCAAATTATTACAAAACATTATAAAATAAGTTTACATTACTTATGTACATTCATATATCAAGCATATGTTTAAATATATCTCCATCATCCAAAAACTCTTACTTTTCCATGCATTCAATAGCAATTTTAATCGAAGAATTTGCCAATCTTTACCTTTTTCTCATATTCATTGAACCACAATTTAAGTGAGTAAAACATACTATATCACAACTCAATTTGGCCCAAAAGTGTAATGCATAATCATCAACCAAGTTTACCATATATTTATACGTCATAAATATATACTATTAATCACAAGTTTAACATATATTTATTCCCACAATGATCATGAACTTTCAATTTCATGGATTCAATATTCAATTGAATTTCCGTATATACCTGTACCGATACGTGACTATCTCTCACTATTTTATATCTTCGATATACCCGTTGAACCATTTGGAATAAAATTAGATACTCGGGAATCTTGGACCTTAAGTGCCAATATCATGGCCCAAAGCCAACTTAATAAATCTTGCACCCGAAGTGCTAATATCGTGGCCTGAAGCCAACTCGATGAATCTCGCACCTGAAGTGCCAATATCATGGCCCGAAGCCAACTCAATGTAACCCCTAATGACATGTCATTTGTATCCTAATCTATTCCTATGGTTCAACTGGGATTTCCAATGCTGACTCTTCATCGAATGTGTCTGTAAAGTCATAATTCACAATTTATGTACATACTAAAGCATTTAAAACACAAATATAACAATTCTTATTACATACGAACTTACCTCAAACTCATACGGCGAAAAATGATCATTTAATCGATAACTTTGTCTTTTCCTCATTCTAATTATGTATGTCATTTTTCTTGATATGCAAGCAAGATAAACATGGCCGAATGAAGCTTCATCCATTGCTGCCCTTTTTTTGAAATTTCGGTGGAGGAGAGAAAATAAAGATGAGAACTTGCTTTACTTTTATTTATTTTGTCTTTTATCACTTATTTACCAAAATAACCACTCAAACATTTAATAACTACACTAATGCCAAGCCATCAAAATCCACTATCTCTTTAATGGTCCATTTACCAAATAAGGACATCCATACTAAAGTTCTATAGCTATTTAATACCTTTAGCTAATAGAACACAACTTTTGCACTTACGCGATTTAGTCCTTTTCACCAAATTGAACATGCAAACGGTAAAATTTCTTAACGAAATTTTTATACTATAATATTATCACGTTATAGATCTCAAAATAATAATAAAATAATTATTTCAACTTCAAGTTTGTGGTCCTAAAACCACTGTTCTAATTTGACCAAAAATAGGTTGTTACAAATCTAGAGTTAGTTCTTTATCGGTGTGAAGAAACCAACCTTGTTCTCAATTGGGAGAAATGCCACTTCATGGTCTGTGAAGGCGTTGTTCTGGGACATAAAATTTTGTAGCAAGGGATTGCCGTCGGCAAAGCAAAAATTGAGGTTATTGAGAAATTGCCACCACCCTCCACAATTAAAGTTATTCACTGTTTTCTTGGCCATTCAGGATTCTATCATGATTTATATAAGATATTTCGAAAATATCCAAACCCCTTTTTACATTATTAGAACATAACAGATCTTTCAATTTTGATGAGCTGTGCTTACAAGCATTTAAGGAATTGAAAAAGTGACTAGTCACAGCACCAATAGTCATAGCACCTGATTGGACTTTACCTTTCGAACTAATGTGTGATGCTAGTGATTTTTCCGTAGGGGCAGTACTTGGGCGAAGAAAGGACAAGGTATTTCATGCTATCTACTATGCAAGCCTGGAAACACAAAAATATACACACTTTTTCATGCCCTTTTTAACTTAAATTCCTGCAGTTTCGATAAAATTCTTATCGAAAAATAATTAATTTTTATAAAATAATTAAATTGCACTTAAATTATGAACATTTTGAATTTTAATTAATTTTATAATTAATTTTGAATAATTTTGATCATTTTTTGACAGATTTGCACAAAAGGAAAAAACAATGACTCGGTAAGCACTGCTAGAAGTTCAAAACCGAGAAGCAACTTAAAGTATCAAGGCAAATTAATTTTTAGCCTAATTCAGTCCAATTATGTGTATTAATTCATGATATAATTAATTTTAATTTATATCCAATTTAATTTGGATTAAATAAATTATTATTAATTAATTATGAAAAAAATGGTCCAATTGAGCCGAACCGAGTGAACCGAACCGACCAAGAAGTGGACAGCCCAAGACCGTCCATGTGCCGACCAAAATCATCTTATTGGCTGATTATTTAGCTTGAAAAGAGGCCCTTGAACACTTGTTCAAGTTGCAATCAAACCCCTCCACAATTGGTGGCTTTATAGATTTGCTCCAAGCCTAAACTAGCAAAGTTGAAACTATCAACCTTGTCAAATGTGTGGCCGGCCGAGGAAGGGATCTTTGGCTGATAATTTTAGCTATTTTTAGCAGCCCTCTTCAGCTATAAAAACCCCTTAGGCTTGTCATTTGAAACACATATCAAGCATTCACATCTTTCCTCTCTTCTCTCCACTTTCTCTCTTCTTTTCCATTCCAAATTCCCTTGCTCTCTTGCCGATTTCTCCTCTTGGAAAAGGGCCATTCATCAGCCATTTGGATAATCAATTAAGTGTTCATAGTAGCCTTGGTTGACGAGGACAACGGGGAAGGAAGAACGGAACAAACTAGTCAAGCCACGAAAAAACACCGGATTTGATTCTTGTTCCGTATCTCTTTAATTTTTGTTGTTGTTATGATGAACATATATATGAATATTTATGTTGTTGGAATGGTTAATTTAATCAATTTAGCTTGAATTTAATACGTGTTAGGTTGATTGCATTTTGTTTGCTAAAATTCTTAAAATTGTGTTTATGTTGTTATAGGCATCGGTAAGATGCTTGATTAAGTAAAATCATGACTAAGTTCTTCTTGCATTACAATTGTGAGGTAGCTAATAAATTAATTATTTAAACGGATAGAAATTTTAATTAATGGACACAGTACATAATTAGTGCATGTTTAATCATCTAAGGTAGCTGAGGGTTAAATTAGCAATAGTTTCTGACGATACATTTGCCTTGCATAACTTGCAAGATTATTGTCATTAAATTGTTTCAAGGTAGGGATACTTTTTTACTTCACGTAGTCTTTTATGTGCTTATTAGATTTAATTAATCGTTTGAATTGACATAGGGATATGTACAAGAGATTATTATGATTTAACAAGTATGTATGTGCAATAACATATTTGCCTATTAAGATTTGTTTAATCAGTTGAATTGACGTAGGGATATAGTCAAGAGATGAATGGATTTTGGTAGGTGAGTATGTTCATAAGTTAGCAAATTACCGAGTTGCCGTGAATTTATTCGTAACAATATAAACATGATTTTAATAATTCTAAGTTAAGAAATGTAATTAATCTAACACAATTATGTCATCTTGATTAAAATTGTATTTTAAAATCGTGCATTTAAGATTTATTTATATAGTTTACTTAGTTTAAAATCTTAGTTTTTAATCACCCTCTTCAAAAAAATATTTTTCTTCACCAAAGTGTTTTAGATAGCATTCATAAATAATTCTTTTCACAGTCCTTATGGGTACGATAACTCGACATTTACTTGTCACTTTGATACTTATTGCGATTGTGTACACCTGCACATTTCCGTCATTCCAAAGTCGTACGTTGTCAGATTCACAACTAAATTATACCACCATTGAGAAGGAGCTGTTGGCTATGGTATTTTTCTTTGACAAATTCAGAGCTTATTTAGTGGGAACCAAAGTTACGGCTTATATGAACCACTTTGATATTAATTACTTGGTGACCAGGAAAGGCGCCAAGCCTAGATTAATTCGATGGATACTACTACCATAAAAATTTGATCTGGAAATTAGAGATAGGAAAGACATAAAAAGTGAAGCGGCTGATCACTTGCCTCAAATTCAATTAGGAAATTAAGACAGTAATATTCAACGTATTCAGGATGATTTCCTAGATGAGCAACTGTTAGTTTCCATGGCATTATCGTGGTATGTTCATATCATAAATCTTTTCGTTAGTAGATTGCTGCTACCTGAGCTCTCCAATTAAAGAAGGAAATTTATCCATGATACCAAGCAGTATTAGTGGGATGAGCCATTTTTATTCAAACATTGTGCAGACCAGATAATTCGAATGTGTGTTCCAAATGACAAGATTCAAAGTATTTTATATCATTGTCATTCAGCACCGTATGGAGGACATTTTGAGGGCATAAGAACTGCTGCAAAAGTTCTCCAATCTGTTTTTTTTTGGCCAAAAATGTTTAAAGATGCTCATGAATTTTGTTAAGCTTGCGATTGCTATCAAAGAACTGGAAATCTATCGATGAGGTATGAAATGCCCTTGCAAACTATTTTAAAAATGTAACTATTTGATGTATGGGGAATTGATTTTTATGGGTCCATTTCCACATTCTCGGGGAAATGTATAGATGTAGTTGTTGATTGTGTCTCTAAGTGAGTTGAGGCTGTTGCTCTACCAAAAAATGATGCCAAATCAGTACTAAAATTTCTATATAAGAATATTTTTACCAGGTTTGGTACCCTTTGATTGCAAATTAGTTGCTAATGCTTTGAACAGGTATGGAGTTAAGCATAAAATTGCCATGGCATACCATTCCCAGACAAATGGACAAGCGGAAGTCTCTAATAGAGAGATAAAACAAATTCTGGAGAAGGTAGTCAATCCCACCCGTAAAGATTGGTCATCTAGATTGGATGAAGCTTTGTGGGCATATCAAACTGCATTCAAGAGACCATTGGGGATGTCACATTTCAAGCTTGTTTATGGGAAACCCTATCATTTTCCTGTTGAACTTGAACATAAAACATATTGGGCAATTAAGAAATTGAATATGGATTGGAGTGCTACTGGTACTACCCGCCTATTAGAGTTGAATGAGATGGAAGAATTCAGAGCATAAGCTTATGAGAATCCAAGCTATACAAAGAAAAGACCAAACGATGGCATGACAACAAGATTTTGCCATGGCAATTTGCACCTGGACAATAAGTCTTGTTATTTAATTCCAGGCTTAAATTGTTTCATGGCAAATTAAAATCTCGTTGGTTTGGCCCATTCGAGATAGTGCATGTCTATCCTGGTGGAGCTGTAGAAGTCAAAGATGACAAGACTGGTTTTACTTTCAAAGTCAATGGCCAACAATTAAAGCATTACTTTGGAGCTCCTATAATTCGTGATAAAGATTCCTTCACTTTTCGAACTGCTTAATATTTCTCCCCTACATTGTTTTATTCATTTACTTTGTTTTTTATTTCTTAGTTTAGTTTATTTAATAAGTTTACTTAACTTTTATTTTTTGTTGTTGTAGGCACATTACGACCTAGATTTGTAGAAATCAGCCCATTTAATATATTATTTAATTTTAGTTTAATAAATTTTTTCTATTATTTTTCTTTTTCCCGCTCAATTTTTCTTTTCATTTTCGTGTTAGGGCACTATTTCAGGTTAATCTTACCCCCCACATCGCTGCTATATTTTCTCTCACATTTTACCCAAGTTGATTCACTTCTTTTCTAACTTACTTTTTGTTTCATCTTTTTCACCCTTCTCTATTTAAAGGTCCCACCTTTTTCATTTCACAATTACTATTTCCTTTCAAATGGCTTACCAAGCTCCAATTTCTTTTACCTCTGTGCATCCGCCGACATTGTTTAGCAAAATCAGTGAAGAAAAATATAACAAGAAGATATCAAAGTAACCTTTTTGCATGGAAAAGGGTTTCCTTTTCCAAGATGCCCTCTTTGTAGGCTATTCTGAAGCCATTTTATCTATCATGGAGAAGCACAGTGGCAAATCTTCTGTCTCCACCTTGATGACATCCTCACTATGGAAGTCGAAGAATTTTATGCATATTTAACCTCTCTTGAAAATGCTTTCATCTATATGTGCAGTGTCTCGATGTTATTTGATGAAGACTCAGTCAATGCGCAATATAGGTTACATGAAGCCCTTGATGAACACTTTCAATTTGTCAAGAAAATGATGACTGAAGGACTTAACCGAGTTTTGACAGATTTATGTGTAGAAAGAACAACATTGACAATTTTTCAAAATGAATGCTACACCATTGATCGTGTAACTTTGATGTAACACCCCTTACCTGTAATCAACACCGGAATCGGATACGAGGCATTACCTAACTTAACTTCATAATCATAAAATTTTACCTCAACTTCAAACTTCTTATTCATAATCATAACATCCTTATTATGTGCCTACGAGGCCCTAAACATACATATGGAAGGTTTCGGAATTAAACTGGAAAATTTTGTGTACTTAGAAAATTTTTACCTAAACAGGGCCACACGCCCGTATAGAATGGAACACACCTGTGTGGGCAGGCCGTGTGGTCACACACGCCTATGTTCCTAGCCCATGTGGGATTTATTTTTATTTCAAACATACAGTGGTTTTCACACGGCCGGACACACGCCCGTGTCTACAGCCCGTGTCCCTCACACGACCTAGACACGCCCGTGTGTGAAAACCTTAGCATTCTATTTATGACGTCAGGAACTCTTAAAGGGCACACGGCCTAGTCACATACCCGTGTGCTGGCCAGTGTGATGAATCAAATTCTCGCAATTTGATACAGGGGACACATAGCCTATGAAAACCCCCATAGGGGTTGATCGTGTGCCATATACAGCCTAGACACACGCTCGTATGTCTACCTGTGTGGACAATTTGAAGGCTATTTACCAAGCCAATTGCTACCCTGAAACATAAACACACATATACCAAAAAAAACAACACATAACATGACAATATTACACTATAAAGAATCATTAAATCATCATTCATACACTTCACATTTACTCCATCAATTGCATGAACTTTTACTTCATAAAAGTCATCATCATTAAAAATATGAAACTTGACAAATATCGGCCAATTCTCAGTAGCCATTTACAAATCGAGTGAGTAACCTTAATAGCCAACACTTTGGTTTTCAAATATGACATAACATAAGATGACCAAGTTCCTATACATGCTATACCCAAAATAAACAACTTTGCTATACCAAAAGAATGATTAATAGTGTGATCCAAACTCTGACGTTCTACGATCCCCGAGCTAACTTGGTTACACTACAAGGAAAAAGGGAAAGAGAGGGGTAAGCATATAGCTTATTAAGTTTGCATCAATTAAAATAGCAACATAAGTACTCATGGTAAAATCCATTCATCTTATGAAACAATAACAACACAAGTTCTCAAGTACTTAGACATACTTACTCATACTTACTCTTACCTATCACATATCACATTATGATTTCATAACTAGTATTTTACTCATGGTACCTATATCACTTCATCACATAATTTAGCACTAATGCTATCTTGAACATAAACTTAAATCATTATCATTCTTAACTTAAATGTAACTCTTTGTCATCTTTGTATAACTTAGCTCTTTATCATCTTTACATAACTTAACTATTTTTCCCGTTGAACTACTAAAAATATTAGAGGATAGTTAATCTCATCATACATGTATCATGATGCCAATGCCATATCCCAGATATGGTCTTACATGGGATCACCTCTTGATGCCGATGCCAGATCCCAGATATGGTCTTACACGGGATCTCTTAGCTCGATGTTGACACCATGTCCCAGACATGGTCTTATACGGGATCGTACATAGATGTCGATGCCATGTCCCAGACATGGTCTTACACGGGACCTTCCTTATTCGGTGCCGACGCCATGTCCCAAACATGGTCTTATATGAGACCTTCCTTATTCGGTGCCAATGCCATGTCCTAGACGTGGTCTTATACGAGACCTTCGTTATTCGGTCCTGATGCCATGTCCCAGACATGGTCTTATACGGGACCTTCTTATCTCATGTTGTGACATAGGTATCCTCGTTATTCTGAATCTTCAACCGGGACTTCAACTTGACATATTCTCATCATTTTCTCATCGAGGCATCATTAGTCGATTTTCATAGATATGATATTCTTTGTCATAATATCAAGCAATTCAAAATATAAAAAAAATGCTATGAAGCTTTAATTTCACACAAACTTACCACGGTACTCAAAATAGGGGTGGATGTTTGATTTAATCCAAAACTTTATTCTTGCCTCGGTTTCAGTCCGGGCTTTGTGTTTCTTAATCTATAACTTTTTCATAATCACACTTTTACACCTAAGCTCGTAAAATGATTTTTATTCAACTTTCTTGTACTTTAAGCCTAGCCGAATTATTTTCTTAACTACAACAGCCTGCAATTTCCACTATTTCACTCATGTATGACCATTTTTATAACTTTTACAATTTGGTCCTTTTATGCATTTTTCATGAAAATCACTTAGAAAAAGATGTTTATCATGCATCAAACTTTCATATCCTTCCATAAAACATCAAAATACATGCATGTCATACATGGGTAAATTTTTGAACATAAACCCTAGCTCAAAATATAGCTAGAAATAGCTAAATCGAGTTACGAGGATCTCAAAAATATGAAGAACATTAAAAACGAGGCTAGGATGCGCTTACTATCAAGCTTGGAAGTTGAAGAAACCCTAGCTATGTCTCCTTGTAAATTTCGGTACTTAGAGGAAGAAGATGGACAAGATTTTGACTTATTTTTCCCTTTTAATTCTTTTATTAACCTGCCCTTAAGGCCCTTTCTTGAGATTTTTCCTTCCTATGTCCATTTTTGTCCATCTTGACATTTAATGGTCTAATTGCTAAATAAGGACCTCTAGTAATTTTTATAATTCTATTTCATACTTAAATCTCCTAGAATCTCATATTTTTTAATCTTTGCAATTTAGTCCTAATGGACAAATTGATCACTAATAAATAAAATTTCTTCATGAAATTTTCACACAATCATGCAGACACATCAAAAGCCTCATAGAAATTGTAAAACATATATTTCTACTTCAAATTTATGGTCTCGCAACCACTATTCTGACTAGGCCCTAAATCAGGTTGTTAAAATTTTCCCCCTTAGGGATTTTCGTCCCCGAAAATCTTACCAATAAAAAGTTTTGGGTATTGGTTTCTCATAGCCTCCTTGGGCTCCCATGTAGCCTCTTCTACCCCATGTCTTTGCCACAATACTTTCAGAAGAGCTATACTTTTATTCATTAGTTGTTTGACTTCCCGTGCTATAATCTTAACCGGTTCTTCGCCATATATCATATCGGGTTGAATTTCAATCTCTATCGGTGTAATCACATATGAAGGATCTGACCGGTATCAACGTAACATAAACACATGAAACACATCATGAATCTTTTCTAATTCAGATGGCAAAGCCAATCGATATGCTACCGGGCCTATCCTCTCGGTGATCTCATATGGTCTGATAAAACGTGAACTCAATTTGCCTTTCCGGCCAAATTTGAGAACCTTCTCCCATGGTGAAACTTTTAAGAATACCTTATCACCAACTTGAAATTCAATCTCTTTTCGTTTCAAATTCGAGTAGGACTTTTGTCTATCAGGAGCAACTTTTGAATAATCACAGATTGTTTTCACATTCTCTTCAATTTCTTTAACCAGATCGACGCCGTGAATCTGATTTTCCTTGAGTTTAGTCCAATATAAAGGCATTCGGCTCTTACGCCCATACAAATCCTCGTAAGGTGCCATTTTCAAGCTCGACTGAAAACTGTTATTGTAGGCAAACTCTACCAACAGTAAATACTTTTCCCAACTGCCTTGAAATTCAAGAAGATAACACCGGAGCATATCTTCAAGTATCTGTATTAATCTCTCCGACTGTCCATCGATTTGTGGGTGAAAAGTCGTACTAGAACTCTGCTTTCTACCCAAAGCTTCTTGCAACTTTTTCCAAAATGGGGACGTGAATCTCGGATCTCTATCCGATATAATCGACAAAGGCACTCCATGTAGTCTTACAATCTCTGAAACATACAAGTCTGCTAACTTATTAAGTGAATAATCGACACGTACAGTATGAAATGGGCCGACTTCGTAAGTCTATCTACCACAACCCATACGACATCTTTCTTTCTCGGTGTCAACGGCTAACCCGTTACAAAGTTCATAGTAACATGGTCCCATTTCCACTTGGGAACTATAATAAGTTGAAGCAAACCTGAAGGTACTTGGTGTTCAGCTTTCATTTGCTGACAAATCAAGTATTTCGACACAAACTTTGAGATGTCTTTCTTCATACTTGGCCACCAATACCATCTCTTCAAGTCGTTATACATTTTGGTGCTACTGGGATGTATAGATAGACATCCACTATGTGCCTCGTGTAAAATCTTTCGTATAAGCTCATCATTCCTCGGTACATAGACTCTGTCTTTGAACATCAAGCATTCATCAGAATTAATTTGAAAGTCAGACTCAACACCCGACTCACACTGAACTCTTATGACTTGCAAGTCACTGTCATCTTTCTAAGCTTCACAAATCTCTTCGAGAAACATCGGTCTAGCCCTCAACTCAGCTAGAATAGAACCATAATCTGACAAAGTCACCCGAGTATTTAAAGCCCTTAATGCAAATAAGGATTTCCTACTCAAAGTATCGGCAACTACATTCGCTTTTCCCAGGTTGTAGTCAATTACTAACTCATAATCCTTTATCAACTCTGACCATCTTCGTAAGTTCAATTCCTTTTGAGTCATCAAGTACTTCAGGCTTTTATGATCGGTGAATATCTGACATTTTTCACCATACAAATGATGTCTCCATATCTTCAATGCAAACACAATGGCAGCCAACTGTAAATCATGTGTTGGGTAATTTTTCTCATGCGGCTTTAACTGTCTGGAGGCATATGTTATCACCTTGCCCTCTTGCATTAGTACACATCCCAATCCATTCAAGGATGCATCACAGTAAATCAAAAATTCTTTTCAAGATTTAGGTTGCACTAGAACTGGAGCCTCAGTCAACAATGCCTTTAGTTTCTCGAAACTCTGTTGGCACTTTTCTGTCCATTCAGGCTTCACCTCTTTTTGTAACAACCTCGTCATCGGAGTAGCTATCATAAAAAACCCCTTGACAAACCGTCTGTAATAGCTAGCTAGGTCCAAAAATCTTTTAACCTTTGATACGTTCCTCGACTGTTTCCAATCAACAATAGCTGAAATCTTGTTTGGGTCAACTCAGATTCCACCTCCCGAGACAATGTGCCCCAAAAATCTAACCTCTTTGAGCCAAAACTCACTTTTGCTAAACTTGGCATACAACTGATTATCTCGTAAAATCTGTAAAACCGTTCTCAAGTGCTTGGTGTGCTCATTCTCATCACGAGAATATATCAGCATATCATCAATAAAAACCATAAAAAATTTATCCAGGTACGGTCGAAAAATACAATTCCTTAAATCCATAAACACAACAGGGGCATTTGTTAAACCAAAAGGCATAACTAAAAATTTGTAATGCCCATACCTCGTCTGAAATGCAGTTTTCGGCATATATAAGTCTTTTACTCTCAACTGGTAATATCCTGACCTCAAGTCTATTTTGGAAAACACAGTGGCCCCCTTCAATTGATCGAACAGATCATCGATACTTGGCAATGGGTACTTGTTCTTCACGGTTACCTTTACAAGTTGCCAGTAATCTATACATAATCTCAAGGAACCATCTTTCTTTTTCACAAACAATACTGGAGCACCCCATGGAGAATAACTCGGCCTTGCAAAACCTTTGTCCGTCAACTCTTGTAACTGTGCCTTCAATTACTTCAACTCAGTTGGAGCCATTCTGTATGGAGCAATCGATATAGGTGCTGTACCAGGAGCCAACTCAATGCCAAATTCAACCTCTCTAACGAGAGGCAACCTTGACAATTCTTCTGGGAATACATCTGGATACTCACATACTATCAGCATTGATTCAATTTTTAACTTAGTCTCCTTAGTATTCGTAACAAAAGCAAGATATGCTTCATATCCCTTTCTTACATACCTCTGGGCAGACACATGGGAGATCACTACAGGCGATCTGTCCTGTTCATCTGATTCAACACGAAGAGTGTCTCCGTTTTCACATCTCAACTCAATGTATTTCTTTCCACAATTTACTGTCACATCAGGAGCAGTTAACCAATCCATACCAAGAATTATATTGAATTTATCAAATGGAAATAGCATGATATTTGCCTTAAAATAATGACCTCTAATCATCAATGGGCAAACTTTGTATACCTTATCAACTAATACACTTTTGCCTAAAGGATTGGACACTTTTATCGCAAACTCTGTAGACTCAACAGGCATGCTCATGCTAGATACTAATTTTATGCAAATGCATGAATGGGTAGACCCCAGATCAATTATAGCAACAACATTAGTATCATGGGGAGAAAATGTACCTGTAATTACATCAGAGGATGACGCCTCTTCGCGAGCACGAATGGCATAAGTCTTCGCAGGCGCTCTACTCTCAGATCTCGCAGCCTGCTCTTTGGGTGTATTTTTACTACTCGTTCCACTTCTCGGGCTTCTCTTTTGTCTCCCTGTAACACCCCAAACCCGGCCCAAATGCTATGACCCGATCTGGTATGCTACGAGGTTTAATGTTGAAAACTTTGCTTTGATGGTTTTTGGAAATCTCAATTTATTTATTTAGGTATTCATTCAGAAAAACGATATTTGATGAAAACCTTTGCTTTTTCATTGAACATGTTTGAAAATCACATTTTATTACTCCTTATGACTTAAATCCCTGAACATAAATTTATAAATTGTAAACATTAACAAATAGTAAATCGAAACCTAAGCCATGGGGCCTTATTACATAAATAATCCAAAAATTAAAACTTAAAGGTAAACCGAAGATAGTTTATGAAAATAAAAGAACTTGATGACCCTTCGAGTCCGCCTCGGCTCCCATGTCCATGATCTACTGCTCATTTGAAAAGTCAGGGAAAATAAGGGATGAGTCACCAAGACTCAGTGTGTAAATCTCGAAAACACGTAAAAGGCTTGAGGCCCACAAACACATTATGGGCCTTGGCCTATACACAATGGCAATAGAATATTTACATTCAACATGGCCCAACCCAACCTAAAAGTACATCCTCTACACACCAGCCCGTACCAGCCATCACACCTCCAGGATTTCTACAATCAACCCACCAACTGCTACGCACCATATCGACAGTTATGCTGCCAGTTATAATCCACTGTGGCAGAGCCACCGATCACTGTGTAACCTTATAATCAAGTGTGGCAGAGCCACCGATCACTATTGTGACCTAAATGTACATATCATGGTTTAACCACCGATCACTAAGTGACCTTTTAACATGCTCTTCCCTTCATCATATCAACCCCATCCCATGCATACATCCATGTAGAAGCAAAACAACATACTATCTAAAAGATGACAGACTATCACATACATCGATACACATAAAGAAGTTTCTATGATCACATACCTGGCATCCCTTGCCTACCTTTTTCGGGTAATACGACTGTCCATACAGCCTTTTTTCCGGCTTTTAGCCCATAACATATATATAGTATAGATAAATTAGTGTGATAGAGATCTACACACCTGATTACAGACAAGACGAGACTTTCTATG
The DNA here is from genome assembly GCA_025503065.1 of Gossypium bickii. Taxonomy (NCBI): domain Eukaryota; kingdom Viridiplantae; phylum Streptophyta; class Magnoliopsida; order Malvales; family Malvaceae; genus Gossypium; species Gossypium bickii. The sequence goes on from CP106711.1 coordinate 92,951,030, forward strand.
TTGACACTATCAGAAGCCGATACGACTGCTAACTATCTAAGGTTTTGTTCTGAAGCTGGTCCACAACCTGGTGGCCAATCTCGTACTGCTGACACTGCTCGCTTCTTAAACTTAGGGGTTGGTTTAACATATCCAATCACCTCCTTCGCCTGATCGATATTTGATTCCATTAAAAGACCTTATCAATTGCTACCATCATAACATATGGTTAAGATCACAATTACGATAGCGAGTCTAACGAGAATCTAGAGAGAACCACCTTACCTTGAAATTTCGAAAAGATAGATATGAGGTTTAGAGACTAGCGATTCTGGCTTTTAGATCTAAGTGATCTACTTCAATTCCCGAATGTCGTCCAACACGTAAACACAAGAAACCAACAATCCATTAGCCTTTTGACTTTGTCTTCTAAAAACTGAAAGAGAAAAAGAATAGATCAGAAGAAATTGGCACCTACCTTTACAGAGAATTCGGCAACTCCTAGAAGATTTCAGCTTTTGAGAAGATCAAAAAGAGAAGATGATTCAAAGAAATCTATGGAGATTCGGCTTTTAATGAAGAAATCGACAGGAAGAAAAATAATGGACACTAGGACATTCGACTATGGCAGAAGAGAGTAAAGAGAAGGAATACTTAAGGGTTTCGGCTTATAGTAGAGAATGAAGAAGAAGATGGAACTTTAGGAGTTTTCTGCTTTTTGAGAAAAGAAACAACTAAGAGAAGAGAATGAGAATAAATGCCGAAATTAAGAAGTACCCTATTTTCTAATCAAATTTTCGGCACATACACTAACCAAAAGCTGAAATTGCCCTCTTTTGAAAACTAAGACTAATTAATTAACAAGGGAAATTTTGGCACCCCCTTAGCCTCATCAAAATCGATTCCCTCTTTCCCCCAGAGTTGGAAATTCGGCCACTACTGTGATCAGTAGATAATTTCTAAACTTTCTCCCTTATCCTTGCCTGATCTCTCATTCACAAGTGACCCAGATAACACCACCTCTTCTTCCTTTTATCTGCCACATTATCCACATTATCCAAACACATAAATCTCCTAATTCCAAGCATCCTAGTCGCCCCCAACTCTTTTCTCTTTTGACGCCAAAAACATTTAAAATAAGTGGGTAATGCGACTCGAACCTTGGACCTCATTATTGCTAAGTAACGCCACTGACCATTGGGCCACAAGCCCATTTGTGTGTCTTAATTTACAGATAATATCTTTTAAGCCCTATCCTAACTGGCTTTCCACCAAAGTACCCAAGGAGAAAAATTTGACTAAGGCCTCGGCCCAATTCCTGAGCCCAGTCTGAACCCCTTAAACACCCTAACTAACACCTTAAGCATAACATCACATCACAACACATCAAATGCAAAGCCCCACAAATTCAGGATGTTACACTCTCTCTAGTAGTGCTTCCCAATCTTGCACTCTGAATTTTCTCTTTTTAAACCATCTCAGGGCACTCTTTAATAAAATGATCTTGGGAACCACACTTAAAACAGGCTCTCTCATGTGCTCGGCACTCACCAGGGTGATGTCTACCACATTGTGGGCATTTCGATCTATTAGGTCAAGCATTCCCAACACTAGCAACTGAAGTAGTCTGAGCTTTAATCCCCGAGTACTGTTTACTCTTACTTCTATTCGAAAACCCGGCTGAAGTAGTTGATCGAGTAGAGAAGTCTCTTGCATGGATGAAGACTGAAAGAACTTATTCAGTTGTCTCTTTCTTGAGTCACGAGACTCCATCTCAGTTTTTCTTTTCTCTTTCACTAATTCCTCGGCTTTACAAGCCCGATCCACTAGTACAACAAATTCTTTCAATTCGAGAACACCGAAAAATAATCTGATATCTTCATTTAACCCGATCCTCAAACCATTTACACATAATGGCTTCAGTGGATACGCACTCTCGAGCGTATTTGTTGAGCCTTATAAACTCACGCTCATATTCGGTTACTGTCATTCGACCTTGTTTTAGCTTAAGGAATTCCTTTCTTTTCTGATCAATAAACCTCTGGCTAATGTACTTCTTCCGGAACTCTTCTTGGAAAAACTCTCATGTGATCTTTTCCCTTGGTACATTGACACAAAGGAATTCCACCATTGATAAGTAGAATCTCTCAAAAGAGAAACTACACATTTCATGCACTCTTTAGGTGTGCAAGATAACTCATCAAATACCCTGATGGTATTTTCAAGCCAGAATTCTGCTCTTTCTGGATCATTATCTTTACTAGCTTGAAATTCCTCGTCTCATTGTTTTCGAGTTCTATCGACCGGAGGCTTTTCTCTTCTTACCACTTCTACCATTTAGGGAGCTACAGGGGTAGGCAGGGGAATAGGTAGGTGTGGAGGGGGTTGTGCATTTGGGTTCGCACGAATGAACTCCATATACCATGCATTCATCATGTGGAGAAAGGCTTCCCTATCCTCTTCTCCTCCTCTCTGAGTTACGGTCATTGGTTTATTCTTATTTTCATTCGACACCATCCTTCAGCGGGAGCCGGCGTGTTACTTTCTATATTATCCGCCATAGCTCTATCGGGATCCATTTAGTATATGAAAACCCAATTTAAATCGACAAGAGTCGTCACACTATCATTATGTAAATACTCATGCGTATGGCATGTATAGCTAGACTCATGCTTACACTAGTAATTTTTATAATTCTATTCCATACTTAAATATTCTAGAATCTCATTTTTTTTAATCTTTGCAATTTAGTCCTAATGGACAAATTGATCACTAATAAATAAAATTTCTTTATGAAATTTTCACACAATCATGCAAACACATCATAAGCCTCATAGAAATCATAAAACATATATTGCTACTACGAATTTGTGGTCTTGCAAATACTTTTCTAACTAGGCCTTAAATCAGGCTGTTACATTTGAAACCTCAATGTAGGGTATGGTATCATTTCCTTAAATCTTGTCTTAGCCCTTATATGCAGGACTCTACAATTTTCAAGGAACACATGTTGTTGCTGCACTTGATTATGACTGGAAGAAAGATAAATGTTGGAAAAATTATTTTTAGAGAAATCCACTGCTGCGCACAAAAGAACGTCGGTACCTTAAACTTTTCGTCGCTTATTACGACACTATGTCAAGGAGTAAATGTTCCTACTCAGGCAAATGAAGACAAACTCCCCAAAAAAAGAGCCAAAACCAAGAAAAATTGCCCTAAGATTTTTAGATGAGGGAATGCCAAAGCATCCTAGCTCTACATCCACAGCTTCTCCACCTATGACTACTGATGTTGCCCCCATCAATGTAACAGCCCGTTTTTGGTTAAATAGGAACAGTGGTTTTGAGACTAATTAAGGTCAAAATTATTATTTTAATGTTCGTTGCATAATAATATGTTTGTGTAAAAATTTCGTTAAGAAATTTTATCGTTTGATTGGTTAATTTGAGAAAAAGGACTAAATCGCATAAAGTGTAAAAATGGAGTTCCATTAGCTAAAGATATCTAAAAGCTTTGGAATATTAATTTAGAGGTCCTTATGTTGTAATTAGACCATTACAATGGTAAGTGGACAATATTGGACATTAAATGGATGATATTAATGGTTTTTCATTAAGGTTAAAATAATAGTTAGCATAATAAACTTGAAATAAATAAATAAAAAGCCAAATTAGTGTCCATATTCTTCTTTGCCATGAATTGAAGGAAGAAAGGTAAAAATTTAGGGTTCTTCATTCGGCTAAGGCAATTCATGCAATTAGCTATGTATTTTTGTCCCGTATTTAATGAATTCTACGTTTTTAAGATCGTTGCAACTAGGTCTAGCTAGCCCAGGGACTAATTTGCAAAACTGTTAAAGATTTTAAAATTTTCCATTAATGAACAAACATTTATTTTGAAGTTTCTTGATAGATTATGAATGCTTGTTGATAGATATACAAGTTTTGTTAAGTGATTTTTGAGAAAAATGCAAAATAGGGATTAAATTGAGAAATGTGTAAATTGTGTGTTAGAAATGTGAAATAAATGAAAAATATGGGCTTTTAGGGACCTAATTGAAATTCGGCTAGCATGGGTTGTGATTGAAATGTGAAATATTAGGGGCAAAAGTGTAAATATATTTTAAAGTGTGTTTTTGATTGAATTGGATAAATAGATAATTAAATAAGTAAGGAGAAAGGAGAAATACGGACTTAGATTAGGGAAAGAACAAAGTTACGGAATAGTTGACTCGATTTGCCGTTTTAGCAACCAAGGTAAGTTCGTATGTTATAATTTCCTTTCAAATGTATTCAATATGCTTTGATATAGTATAAATCGTCATTATGTGACTACGGACAAGTTTGGAAATGATTCGACGATTATTTGACAATTGAAATCCCGGTTCAACCTTAGGAATAGTTTAAGATACTAATGTCATGTCATTAGGTGATAAAGTGAGTTGGCTTCGGGCCATGATACTAGCACTTCGGGTGTGAGATATAAAGATTTGGCTTCGAGCCATGCATATCGGCTGATTTTGCTTCAGGCCATGATATTAGTACTTCATATAAGTTACCTTGATTTGGCTTCGAACCATGGTATAGGTACTTATCGTGTGAGACGTTTGAGTATCTGATTTCTATTCTTAGTGGTTCAATAGGAAATTGGAAGACGAGAATGTGTATGAGATTGTTACAAGTTGGTACAGGTATGTACATAAACAATATTAGTTTTGAATCGAAGAAATGATAAAAAATGTATATAACTTTGTGAATGAGTAATGGAAAGGTTTGTTAGTTGATGTGAATTCATGTATCTATAATCAATTACTAAATTATGTGTTTATGATTTTATCAAGTTTATTTCATACGAGCTTACTAAGATTTATAGCTTACTTTGTTTAATTTTTCCCGTGTTTTATAGTGTTATCAAGTCTAGCTCAGATTCAGGGATCGTTGGAGATCATTTCACACTACCACCTATCACTTGGTACCTTTAAACTTTGGTATTTTAAGTATATGGCATGTATAGGTATTTTGAGTCATTTTGATTATGGGTTGATAGTGATTTTGGTTATTTGTAATGACTTATATTTTTGGTTTGTAAATATGGTCATGAATGTTGACTTAATTTGGTGGATTTGGTTATGTGCATATATGTGCATATATGGTTAATATTTGAGTTCATAGATGGATATGTGAATGACTTATATTATGAGGCTTGTGGATATTGATTTATTAAATATTAAATGGTTGATATTAGATATGAATTATGCTTGTGGACTAGTATAAAAGGATGAATGTTTGGTAAAGGTTTAGTTTGTTGATTTGTATATGTGTTTTGGTATGTTTTGATTGAGTAAGACTTGAAGTTATAAGCAAGTTGGTTGTTAGTATTGGAAATGGTATAAATTAGCCTTGATTGTGGCTAAATTAGATGTTCATTTATGAATTGGTGCCATTTTGGTTGTATAGGTGAGCATAAGTTTAGGTGGCAAATTGGCTTGGTAAATAGCCTATTTTTGTCCACACGGCCAGAGACACGGGCGTGTGTTTCAGCCGTGTGTGACACACGATTATGTTACACGGCCATGTGTCCCTTGGTGTGGTTTTAGAAATCAAGTCAATATGCTCCACACGATCACACACGCGGGCGTGTGATCGGCCGTGTGGCATCAGTATACCCTATAATTTAGACACGACTTAGCACACGGGCGTGTGACTTGGCTGTGTTGCAAAAGTCAGTATGCCCTACAGGTTTGCCATTGCCTAGCACAAGGCTTGGAACACGGGCATGTATGGCCACTTCGAAGGGCACACGGGCTAGACATACGGGTGTGTAGTTGGTTGTGTAACCCAATTCAGTAAGCTCACTTGTTTGGACACAGGGTAGGGCACGAGCTGGGCACGACCATGTCCACAAGACCTGTGACACAGGCGTGTCTGGTGGCTGTGTGAGACACATGGCCTTGCCACACGGGCATGTGTCCCCTATTTTGAGAAAAATTTTCAAAGTTCTTTAAAGTTTCTTAAGTTATCGGTTTAGTCTCGAAGCACTCTTTAAACATGTTTAGGGCCTTGTAGGCTTGTAATAGGGACATATTGATTGAAATTGAATAATGAATGTTTGAGTTGAAAAAATGTATGCTAAAAGTATGTATAGATGTGTTGTAAGTCTGGTAATGCTCCGTAACCCTATTCTGGCGTTGAATACGGGTGAGGGGTGTTACAGATTAGCTAAGGAGGTAGTTGTTAGCTTCATCCATCTTTTTAGTTAAAAGCCTTAGTTTCATGAGTAAATTACATTCAAATTGTGGCATGATGTAATACAAGGCAATCTAGTGTATGCTCCATTGAGATTGTCAGGTAAAGAAACCATGTGATAAGATGAGTTCCCTAGAAAAAAACAATATTTGTAATTAAAGTTTTGAAATGACAGATTAAATGAGAATATATAAATTGAGTTTAGATGAAAGATAACCTAAGTGCATTAGGAGGTATTTTAAAATGTGTTTTCATATAGTAAATAGATCCCAATCGGGGTATAGCTGATAAGGTTGAAAGTAAAGCTGTAACATCCTAGAATTAGGGGCTTGGTATTATTGTATTGTTGTGTGTTGTTATGTTTTGATTGTTGTTGTGATGTGTTTGGGGGTTTCGAGAAGGCTCGGGATTAAGCCTGAGCCTTGGTGAAAATTTTATTTTTAGGCACTTTAGGGGAAGAGCTAGCTAAGGCAGGCCTCAGGGATATTTAACCGTGTTTTGTTAACACAAGAAAGGAGGTGGTAAAGTGGCAAGGAGGCGCCACTTAGAGTGCTTGAGGTGGCGTCACAAGGGAGAAGCTGTAGGAGGAAAGGGTTCAAGTTGCGTCGTCAGCAATGAGGAACTTTATTTTTGCGCCAAAGGAGCCTGAGTGGTGGATTCGGCAAGGGCACTGCTTGGATAGGTGTTGTAATATCCCGGGTTAGGGGCTATTTCGTTGTGGCATGTTTTGCATGTGTTTGTGTGCTGTGTTGCTGTTTCGGTGTTTTAGGGGTTTAATTATAGGCTAAGTGAATGCACGAGTAGGTAGGAAAATTTTAGTTTTGGCCTTAGGTGTGGGGAGTCGATAGAGTTGGGGCTTAAGAAAATAAAAGGGAATTTTATTGCACAAATGAGGAGCTAGCAAAGTGGCGAGCTTGCACCACTTGGAGTTTGGTGTGGCGTCATCTGCAAAGGGAGTGGAGGTCCGGTGTTCGAGTGCAGAGTACTCCTTTTATTTCTTTTTGGGACGGCATAGGAGGGAGGAGTTGTGTGTGATTTAAACTCCACCTTGGACTTGGTCAAGGGTGACTTGGATGGTGGAGAGCAAATTTAGGAGGAGGACTTGTTCAAACTTATTTGAAATGGTGGTTGGGAGTGAATAGGGGGATTTGGCCGAATGTTGGGGAGTTGTGGAGTGGGTGGACGGCTTGGTGGTGTGTTGTAGTGGGTAATGCCGAAATTCAATTGGAATTTTGAAGCATTTTCGGTCAAGTTGAAAGACTATTCTTTCTTTCTTTTGTCATTGAGTTTTCAAGAGAATTTCTCTCATTCTTTTACTCTTGGGAACCGTAAGACTAAAACTCAAAAGGGATTGCCGAAAGTTTCATTTTATTTCTTGTCTCCTAAAGTGTTTGTAAAGAAAGTTCTTGAGCCTCAAGCTAGTACCTCTTTTTGTCCCTTTCTCACGAATCATCATTCCATTTCTCCTTCTTATCTTCTTTTGGAGCTAAGCCGAAACTAGCCTTCTCATATCTCATATTTTTCCTTTCTTTTTGAAACACTAAAAAGAAATTTACCTTGCCTAAACCAAAATTCCTATTCATTCCTTCCATTTCTTGTCATCTCAAGAACCGAAAAGCACCTACCACTTTTCCATTTTTCTTTCTTTTCTTCTCAAACTCTGGCCGATTCTTTCTTCTTTATCACATATATCCCTTGCTTTATTTTAAGTCTAGACCGAATTCTCTTTGGTTCAAAGTGGACGGATCCATCCCTTCTCCTAGAAGTTGTAGTGGCCGAATATCAGTGGTGTTTTGGAAGCCTTGCCTTAATCGTTGGGGTGGTAAGCTTTTGGCCGAATGGCCATTTCTTCTCTTTTCTATTCTTAATCGGTTGGATTGATTAAGAGCCGAATGTGACTTTGTTGTGAGTGCTAATCCTTTGGTGATGAAACCGATTGTGTTATAGGGCATCGGGGACTTCAAGGCAGTCAAGCAGAGTCTCTATTGTTGGGTAGTCATTTGGTTGTGCCGATTGTGGTAAGGGACCATTAGTTGGTTCGGGTATTGGTTGGAAAGCAAATCAATAGCAAGGTAAGGGTTCGATATTAACCCCTTTGGTTAATGGTTGTTGGTCGAATGTTAGTGATGCCTAAACCCTAATGTTTGACCGATTTTAGGATCTTGTAATCGAGGGGCTTAGATCGTTCGAGAGGATTTTTGGACTCGTGTTGTCAGTGTGTAAACTAACACACTAGTACTTAGTAATATTATTAATAAACCGATTTCTGTTAAAAGTATAACGATTATGATGGACAAGTGAATACCCAAAATGGGGTATGTGGACGATTCGGGTAAGTTGTTCTATTATGAGTACTATTAATAAAGTATTATATCATGACCTATGTTTTGATTGTATACTATGATGCTTGGTATGTTGGCATGATATGCATGACTTGCATGAGATGCATGATACATGAGTATGGCATGTTGATGGGTGATATGAGATGAGAGGAGCAAAGTGTGATTTTGTCTCGACGAGCACCGGTGCTTTGGTAGCACACTTTGTGACTTTGGGTCACTGGAGGTTTGGCACCTCCAGAGGTTTGGTACCTCGGCGTCTCGTCCCGTGGCTCAAGCACCACCGTGGGTTGGCCCCCACAGATGATTATACGGGATTGACGCCGGTGTTTTGGTAACACACGATGGGTTGGCCCCATCACGATTTGTGACTACGGTCACCAGTGCTTTGGTAGCACATTGTGTCTTTGGGACACGGTGGTTTGGCACCACATTGCGACTTGTCCCCGTGGTTTGACCACCGTGGGTTGGCCCCACTTGAGATATGGGATTGTCTGCTAGTGTTTTGGTAACACACGATGGGTTGGCCCCATCATCATTGGATTGTGACTTGGTCACGGTGCTTTGGTAGCACAAGCTGTGTCTTTGGGACACCAGTGGTTTGGGACCACATTGATGGATATTATGTCTTTGGGACATCGGTGTTTTGGTAACACATCGTGATGGTATGTCACCGAGTGGTTTGGTACCACGCGGGGTAGAAAGGAGTATGGATGGTTAGGATCGGGTTGCATTGATTGTATTGCTATGTATGATGTGTGTTAGCATGTTGATTCTATCGAGCGGGATTTACACACTGAGTCACTCGACTCACCCTCTCCTTTGACATTTCAGGTGACTCGTAGACGCGGACATGGAGCCGGGATGGACTCGGGGTGCGCATGCCATGCTCTAATAAAAAGTTTACTCAGCCATTTGCATTTGAGTACTTTAGTTATTTAATTTTGTTTGGGTTTTATTTCGGACTTGTAAAAAGCCTTTAAATTATGCCTTTTATTATTATGTTTTAAGTTTAATTTTAATATGCCTTAACAGACTAATTGGGTTAATTTGCTAAAACATGACACAACAACGATTTTAAAACTTTAACGATATGTTTTCAACTATACCATCGGGTATCACACTGTTTTTTTATAAACCAATAAAGATCAATTGTTTTCTAACGTGGAATCAAACTTTTACTAAGTTTAAATGTTTTAGTAACATCATTAAACAGCTTGGTTTCACAAAGGAACAAAGTTTTTATCAAGTCTATTTGGCACAAATTCGAAATTTTCAAACTCGTTTTTCCCGTAACATGCCAGAATCGGTCATGGTGTTTGGACCGGGTTTGGGGTGTTACAATTGTGGTATCAGAGCTAAGTTCAAAAGCTGTTTTGTGGCTTTGAGGCCCAAACTGTTTTCAAAAGTTTGTTTTAAGTATTTTGGGATTGGATACATGGTTTACAAGGCATGGCACCGAGTCTCCGGCACCAGTTCGCCCAGGTAAGTGGTTCTAACTCTTCTGTGAATTATTATTTGTAGAAGGGTAGGTGATATGGTACGTAGTTAGATTTGTAGAACTTGAACCCTAGGATTAGAGTACTCAAACACTCGAACTAAAGCATAAGACTTAAAGCACTAAACCAATCTGTGACTCAGCCACGGGGCTAGGGTGTGGTAACTCCTGTACGCATGTCTAGGAGAGGAACCAGAAGAGCTTGGTATTTAAGCAGTCCTCGTGACTCACCTCCTCTTCGCAGTATCCCACACAGTGCGTAGCTCGAGTTCACCACGACCAAGAAGGCTAGGTCATAGACTTAACCTAACGACTAAAACCCGAAAAGGGAATCAGCCATGTTTTCAAAAATACAACAACAACCCTAATGTTTTCAAACTTTTTGTTATAAACTCTTTCAAAACCGAAAATGTCACATTTACAACAATTTTCTTGAAAAACCTGATTTATGGAAAATTACAAAAATGCCCTTAGGGGTAAATTTACTAAAATGCCCTCGGTTTTATAAAATAGCAACTCAATGATTTTGCCCCAAAATTTCAATGATGTTACTGAAATTCAAACACTGTTTTCTGAAATATCAATCAAAATTTTGATTTTGGAAAATTCTACTTAAAATACTCGGTTTGTGAAAATTACTAAAATACCCACTGGTTTCCAAACAAAGTATTTTACAAAATTTTCAAAGAACACTCTCAAATTTTTGGAATTTCAAATTGACCAGGTTTACTGAAAGTTTTAAAATATTTTTATTACGAAAATACCTGTAGGAAAATGACGAAAATAATACTTGGGCTAGAAATGGGCAAAGAATGTCAGAAGAGTGAATAGGTATGGAAAGGGTTAAGGAATGTATGTATAATCTCTTTTGGGTGAATAGGATAGAAGATTGAAACCTTGATTGCTCGAAAGAACCCCGAATAAACTCTATCCATAAAATTTCTTTGCGGTTAAGAAAGTGGAACGATACTAATGCATAACAATCTTTTAATCGAGATCGTAGATCGTTAGACATGAGCACTCGAGGCGGACGTGGTCGTAATACTCGTGGTAGAGGTAGGGGTAGAATGACGGTTTCGAGCCCGTAGGATCCGGGCGGGGTTCGAGAAAATGAGATCTGCCCGCCGCCACCGGTGGAGGTGGTGAGTTCCAAGATCGGTGGAGATGACGCGCAGTGTCACGAGCGATCTTTGCGGGTGTTGGAAAGAGTAATCGGTGTAAGTGGTGGTGCGGGAGTTAGGAAATCTGTTCTGGCGACTCAGGGCTAACTGGGTCGAGTTCTTCCGAGTGTATCGGGTGTTGCTCTAGCAACTCTTTGAATATTGGCTAGAGAAAAAGCGAAGCGGATCATGGACGATCTGGACTTGACGATCGAGGAGAAACTTAAGGGGATTGTATCGCTTCTCCGAGATGAGTCATACCAGTGGTGGCTCACGGTTCGGGACAGTGTGGCAGCTGAGGATCTGACATGGGATTATTTCAGAGCTGCTTACCAAAAGAAGTACATCGGGGCTAGCTACATCGACTCCCAGAGAAAGGCATTTCTGAGGCTTGTTCAGGGAAGTAAATCATTCTTTGACGCAGGCGGAATTCTGGGTGAGTAGGTATGCCGGGGCATTGTGGCCACCGAGCATGAGAGGTGTTCGCGTTTCGAGGATGGTCTTTGAGACGAGTTGAGGTCACTGATTGCTCCACACGAGAGCGAGAAGTTTATCTCTTAGTTGAGAAGGCTAAGGTAGCCGAAGGTGTTAAGGAGTCGGTAAGACAGAACATGGACAGGAGTAGGCTTAAGAGGAGCTTTGGGTCTTCGGGATCGTCGGGTAACCCGCAGAAGAGGGCTAGACCGAGTGGGCAGAATCAGTCTGCTAGATTTGGTGTTTGCTAGGCGGGGACCACCGATGTAATGTCGGTGTGGGAAATCTCATTGGGGTGGTTGTTGGGTGGTGGTAAAGGTTGCTTCGAGTGTGGTTCTCTCGGATCATCGCATCGGGGACTGTCCCGCGAGGATGGCCGTGATTCGATCCGAGAGTCGGGGCCGTGTCGGCTCAGAGGTAATGGACCGCCACCACGCAGGGCCGTGGTAATGGCGAGAGGTGGTAATGGATTTGGTAGAGGTCGTGAGCACCAGGCGGAGGTGTGGGTAGTTACGAGGCACGCATACTGGTTTGGTGTATGTTGCTTGCAGGCGCCGCGAGGGCGACGCACCGGACGTAATCACCGTGACGTTTTTGATTTTGGTTCTCCTATACCGCTTTAATTGATTTGGGTTCCACGCGATTCGTATGTTGCTAGTAGTATAGTTGAGACCATGGACTTAGACTCGAGATATCTTCTAGGCGGATGACCGTACTTAGCCCTCAGGTCACTCTGTAGTGGTAGATAAGTTGTATAAGGATGTACCCTAGAACTCCAAGGGGTAGTTTTTGCTGCTGATCTGATGGAACTGCCGTTTGAGGAGTTCGATCTGATTCTCGGGATGGACTGGCTGGTGAAGTACCAGGCCAAAGTGGATTGCGCGGCTAAGCGCATGGTTCTATCGACGGATAAGGGAGATGAAGTGATTATGATAGGTAATAGGAGAGATTACTTATCAAATGTGGTATCTGCTTTGAAAGCTGTAAAGATGGTCAGGAAGGGCTGCGAAGCGTATGTGGTTCATGTGTATGCCTTAGAGGCTAAGGAGTCTGCTGTTGAGAAGGTTAAATGCGGTTAAGGAATTTGTTGATGTGTTTCGGAGGAGCTTAGGGTTTGCCACGGATCGTGAGGTAGAGTTTGGGATAGATTCGCTACCGTGGATCGCGCGCGGTGTCCATTGCTCCATATAGGATGGCACCAAAGGAATTGGTGGAGCTTAAGGCTCGATTCGGGAGTCGTTGGATCGAGGCTTCATTAGGCCAAGTGTTTTCGCCGTGGGAGCGCCGGTATTGTTCGTCAAGAAGAAAGAGCGGTTCGATGCGGATGTGTATCGACTACCGCCAACTGAATAAGCCGACGATTAAAAACAAGTATCCGTTACCACGGATAGATGACTTGTTTGATCGGTGAAAAGGTGCATCGGTATTTTCAAGATCGATTTGAGGTGCAGGTACCATCGGTTGAAAGTTAAGGAAGCGGATATCCATAAGACGGCGTTTCGGACTCGATGCAGGCACTACAATTCTCGGTAATGCCGTTCGGGTTGACTAACGCTCCGCAGCTTTATGGATATGATGAATAGGGTGTTTCAGTGAGATCTGGATCGGTTTGTCGTGGTTTTTATTGACGATATCTTGGTATATTCAAGGTCGGAAGAAGAGCATGATGCACACTTAAGAGTGGTGTTGCGATTTTGAGAGAGAAGCAACTCTATGCTAAGTTCGATGAAGTGCGAGTTCGGCTTAGTGAAGTGGCGTTTTTGGGTCATGTAGTATCGGTGAGGGATTAGAGTAGATCCTCGGAAGGTTGAGGCGGTTTTGGATTGGAAGCCTCCTAAGTCGAGTTATTGAGATTCGGAGTTTCTGGGTTTGGCGGGATACTCTAGAAGGTTTGTTGAAGGTTTCGTTAATTGCAAAAAGACCGATGACTAAAATTTGTTAAGGAAGGGAGTTCCGTTCGTTTGGACTGAGAAGCAGCAGGAGAGTTTTGATAAGTTGAAGAAGATCTTGACAGAGGCTCCTGTTTTGATTCAACTTTGAGGTTTGGTAAGGAATTCACGAGTGTCTTTGCGACGCATCACATACGGGATTGGGTTGTGTCTTTGATGCAGGGAGGTAAGGTGGTGGCTTACGATCTCGGCAACCGAGGCCACACGAGGTCAACTATCCGGACGCACGACTTGGAGCTAGCAAACCGTAGTCTTTGCTCTAAAAATCTGGAGGCACTACTTATACGGGGAGAAGTCAATAGTCTACACCGATCATAAGAGCCTGAAGTACCTATTGACTCAGAAGGATCTGAATTTGAGGCAGCGTAGATGGGTTGAATTGCTCAAGGACTACGATCGCTCGATCGAGTATCATCGGGCAAAGCTAACGTGGTGGCGCACGCGTTGAGCCGTAGGGTTGTTTCGGACTTAAGAGCTTTGTTTGCCCATTTGAGTTTGTATGACGACGGGAGTATTCTCGCGAAGCTGCGCAGTTAAGCCTACTTAGGTTGAGCAGATTAAAAGAAACATTAGAGGATGAGGTTCGAGTGCTTGAAGGTTACAAGTGAGAATGGTGGTTTGGAGGGTTTCTGACTTGTCTAATGATGAGGTTCGTGTTTTCAAGGAAGGCTTGTATGCCTAAAGATGTTGAGTCGAGGCGGAAGATTCTTCAGACGCACATGCATGATCCTTATGCTATGCATCCCGGAGGTAGTAAAATGTATAGGGATCTTAAAGAACGATTTTGGTGGCTGGCTTGAAGAAAGAGGTGACAGAGTTTGTTGGGAAATGTCTGACTTGTCAGCAGGTCAAGGCTGAACATCAGTTGCCGTCGGGTTTGCTTCAGCCTGTGAAAATCCCTCAGTGGAAATGGGAAAGGATAACTATGGATTTCGTCAGTGGTTTATCGCTCACGCCAAGCAAGAAAGATTCGATTTAGTTATTGTGGACCGTCGACTAAGTCGGCCCATTTCATTCCGGTGAGTGGACTATTCACTTGAGAGGTTGGCGAAGCTTTATGTGTCAGAGATAGTGAGGCTACACGGTGTTCCAGTTTCGATTATCTCGGATAGGGATCCCAGGTTTACGTCGAGGTTCTGGAGAGCGTTGCATCAGGCTCTGGGTACGCGCTTGGATTTCAGCACGGCTTTTCACCCACAGTCTGACGGGCAATCAGAAAGGGTCATTCAGATCTTGGAAGACATTTGAGAGGTTGTGTTTCGGACTTGTGGCGGTTGGGATGAGTTTCGCCGTTGGCGAAGTTCGCCTATAACAACAAACTACCAAGCGAGCATCAAAATGGCACCGTATGAGGCGTCATATGGTAGGAAGTGTCGCTCACCTACTTGTTGGACGAGTTGGGAGAACGTCGGTTTGTTGGGACCCGAGTCGGTTCTTTGAGACGAAGACAAGGTTAGGTTGATTCGGTCTCGATTGAAGGAAGCTTCAGACCGGCAAAAATCTTATGCTGATCTTAAGCGAAGAGATATTGAGTTCGCTGTGGGAGATCAGGTTTTCTTAAAAGTCTCGCCTTGGAAGAAGGTCTTTGAGGTTTGGCAAAAAGGCAAGCTAAGTCCGAGGTTCATTGGGCCGTATAAGGTATTGAGACGAGTTGGACCCGCATGGCGTATCGGCTTGAGTTGCCAGCAGAGCTTAGCGATTCACGACGCGTTTTCACGTTTCGATGCTTTGAGGTACCGCTCAGATCCATCGCATGTAGTAGCGATGGAAGAGATCGAGGTAAATCCGAGATATGACCATAGAGGAAGAACCGGTGCGTGATTCTAGATCGAGATGTTAAGGTTCTACGTAGGAAGTCTGTGCCTTTGGTTAAGGTTCTTTGGCGGAATCATGGTGTGGAGGAAGCCACGTGGGAACCCGAGGATACGATGAGACAGCAATACCCGCAACTCTTTTGACTGGTAATTTCGAGGCCGAAATTATTTTTTAAGGGGTAGAAGCGTAATATCCCGGGTTAGGGGCTATTTCGTTGTGGCATGTTTTGCATGTGTTTGTGTGCTGTGTTGCTATTTCGGTGTTTTAGGGGTTTAATTATAGGCTAAGTGAATGCCTGAGTAGGTAGGAAAATTTTAGTTTTTGGCCTTAGGTGTGGGGAGCTGATAGAGTTGGGGCTTAAGAAAATAAAAGGGAATTTTATTGCACAAATGAGGAGCTAGCAAAGTGGCAGAGCTTGCGCCACTTGGAGTTTGGTGTGGCGTCATCTGCAGGGGGAGTGGAGGTCCAGTGTCGAGTCACAGAGTACTCCTTTTTATTTCTTTTTGGGACGGCATAGGAGGGAGGAGTTGTGTGTGATTTAAACTCCACCTTGGACTTGGTCAAGGGTGACTTGGATGGTGGAGAGCAAATTTAGGAGGAGGACTTGTTCAAACTTATTTGAAATGGTGGTTGGGAGTGAATAGGGGGATTTGGCCGAATGTTGGGGAGTTGTGGAGTGGGTGGACGGCTTGGTGGTGTGTTGTAGTGGGTAATGCCGAAATTCAATTGGAATTTTGAAGCATTTTTGGTCAAGTTGAAAGACTATTCTTTCTTTCTTTTGTCATTGAGTTTTCAAGAGAATTTCTCTCATTCTTTTACTCTTGGAACCGTAAGACTAAAACTCAAAAGGGATTGCCGAAAGTTTCATTTTATTTCTTGTCTCCTAAAGTGTTTGTAGCCAAAGAAAGTTCTTGAGCCTCAAGCTAGTACCTCTTTTGTCCCTTTCTCACGAATCATCATTCCATTTCTCCTTCTTATCTTCTTTTGGAGCTAAGCGAAACTAGCCTTCTCATATCTCATATTTTTCCTTTCTTTTTGAAACACTAAAAGCCGAAATTTACCTTGCCTAAACCAAAATTCCTATTCATTCCTTCCATTTCTTGTCATCTCAAGAACCAGAAAAGCACCTACCACTTTTCCATTTTTCTTTCTTTTCTTCTCAAACTCGCCGATTCTTTCTTCTTTATCACATATATCCCTTGCTTTATTTTAAGTCTAGACCGAATTCTCTTTGGTTCAAAGTGGACGGATCCATCCCTTCTCCTAGAAGTTGTAGTGGCGAATATCGGTGGTGTTTTGGAAGCCTTGCCTTAATCGTTGGGGTGGTAAGCTTTTGGCCGAATGGCCATTTCTTCTCTTTTCTATTCTTAATCGGTTGGATTGATTAAGAGCCGAATGTGACTTTGTTGTGAGTGCTAATCCTTTGGTGATGAAACCGATTGTGTTATAGGGCATCGGGGACTTCAAGGCAGTCAAGCAGAGTCTCTATTGTTGGGTAGTCATTTGGTTGTGCCGATTGTGGTAAGGGACCATTAGTTGGTTCGGGTATTGGTTGGAAAGCAAATCAATAGCAAGGTAAGGGTTCGATATTAACCCCTTTGGTTAATGGTTGTTGGCCGAATGTTAGTGATGCCTAACCCCTAATGTTTGACCGATTTTAGGATCTTGTAATCGAGGGGCTTAGATCGTTCTCGAGGGATTTTTGGACTCGTGTTGTCAGTGTGTAAACTAACACACTAGTACTTAGTAATATTATTAATAAACCGATTTGCCTGTTAAAAGTATAACAGTATGATGGACAAGTGAATACCCAAAATGGGGTATGTGGACGATTCGGGTAAGTTGTTCTATTATGAGTACTATTAATAAAGTATTATATCATGACCTATGTTTTGATTGTATACTATGATGCTTGGTATGTTGGCATGATATGCATGACTTGCATGAGATGCATGATACATGAGTATGGCATGTTGATGGGTGATATGAGATGAGAGGAGCGGTGTGATTTTGTCTTGACGAGCACCGGTGCTTTGGTAGCACACTTTGTGACTTTGGGTCACAGAGGTTTGGCACCTCCGGAGGTTTGGTACCTCGGCGTCTCGTCCCGATGGCTCGGTACCACCGTGGGTTGGCCCCGCGAGATGATTATCTGGGATTGACGCCGGTGTTTTGGTAACACACGATGGGTTGGCCCCATCACCGATTTGTGACTACGGTCACCGGTGCTTTGGTAGCACATTGTGTCTTTAGGACACGGTGGTTTGGCACCACATTGCGACTTGTCCCCGTGGTTTGACCACCGTGGGTTGGCCCCACTTGAGATATGGGATTGTCTGCTAGTGTTTTGGTAACACACGATGGGTTGGCCCCATCATCATTGGATTGTGACTTTGGTCACCAAAGTGCTTTGGTAGCACAACCTGTGTCTTTGGGACACCGGTGGTTTGGGACCACATTGATGGATATTATGTCTTTGGGACATCGGTGTTTTGGTAACACATCGTGACGGTATGTCACCAAAGTGGTTTGGTACCACGCGGGTAGAAAGGAGTATGGATGGTTAGGATCGGGTTGCATTGATTGTATTGCTATGTATGATGTGTGTTAGCATGTTGATTCTATCGGGAGCGGGATTTACACTTTGAGTCACTCGACTCACCCTCTCCTTTGACATTTCAGTGACTCGTAGACGCGGACATGGAGCCGGGATGGACTCAAAGTGCGCATGCCATGCTCTAATAAAAGTTTACTCACCATTTGCATTTGAGTACTTTAGTTATTTAATTTTGTTTGGGTTTTATTTTTGGACTTGTAAAAGCCTTTAAATTATGCCTTTTATTATTATGTTTTAAGTTTAATTTTAATATGCCTTAACAGACTAATTGGGTTAATTTGCTAAAACATGACACAACAACGATTTTAAAACTTTAACGATATGTTTTCAACTATACCATCGGGTATCACACTGTTTTTTTATAAACCAATAAAGATCAATTGTTTTCTAACGTGGAATCAAACTTTTACTAAGTTTAAATGTTTTAGTAACATCATTAAACAGCTTGGTTTCACAAAGGAACAAAGTTTTTATCAAGTCTATTTGGCACAAATTCGAAATTTTCAAACTCGTTTTTCCCGTAACATGCCAGAATCGGTCATGGTGTTTGGACCGGGTTTGGGGTGTTACAGGTGTTGAATGAGTCAAATGATTCGAATGGGAGGCCATGAGGAAAAGGGGGAGTTTGAATTATTCAAACTCATTTGAATGGGTGAACAAGAGTGAATTAAGGAGAAAAATATGGGATTGGATGTTGGTGGGAAGTGTTGGCCGAAATTTGGATGTTGGAAGGAGGGGGAGAAGTCGGTTTGACTTGTAGGGTGTGTGTGCCGAATTCTTTAGGCTAGTGGCTTGGTTTTCCATTTTGTGGTGTGGCTCAATCGGGGTTAGGAGTATTTTTGGTGCTATTTTCTTCTAAGGGTCAAAACAGATTCTAGAAAACACTTCCCTTCCCCTTTTTCATTTTTGACCTTTTCTCCATTTTCTCTTTTGGCTTACCGAAACCAAGTAGCTAGTGTGAATTCTTCATTTTTCTCCTCTTTTGTGCTTTAGCCGAACCTTTGAAGTTGTTCACTTGTGCACTCTTCTCCTTCATCTTTCTTTCTCTCCACTTAAGTGCTAGCCGAAACTCAATTTACTTCTTTTCATATTCTCTGTTTGCATCTTCTTCTACACCATTAACACTTGGGCCGAATCTTTTTCCCCTGTCTCGTTGCTCTTTGCCGCATCAACTGAAACCCTTACTATCATCTTCTTTTCTTCTTCGGATCTTTTACTTTCATCTTTGTTAAGTGTCGAATATCCCTTGCCCCATCATTCTCTTTTCGGATCAGTAGTCGACTTGTGAAGGGCCGAATCTAAGCACCCCTGCTATCAATAATCCTCCTTGCGGTGTTGATCTTCAAAAGTTCTTTGGGGTTTATCTAAAGTTGTAAATCGAATCAGTTGGTGCTATTCGTTAGTAATCAAGTCTCTTCATGGATCCAACTACTAGTCAATCCAAGGAAGGGAGCGAACCCCTAGTCTCGGCTCATAAGTTCAAAAAGCAAGTGGTGTCGGCGGTTCGAGATTGGCCACCGGGTTGTGGACCGGCTTCAGAACAGAATAGTAGGCAAATAGCTGTCGTTTCAGTTAACGAGAGTGTCGACATAGAAGGCATAATGTTGCGTGTTACCAGGTGTGTACTACTCACATGCCTTCATTTCTGTTGTTATTATGTGATTAACAAAAAGGGGGCAAAAAGCTGAAATAATTGATATGATAGATTAAATACCCTTACGGGTAAAGGTTGGAGACGCCGGGTAAGTTCTTCAATACTGATATTACTGTTAATGTGTTCGTATGTATATTTTGATGTTAGTCATGTATGAAATATAACCTGTATATGCTAATATATTGCATGGCATCCATACATATTGTGCACAATGAAAGAGCATGGGCTCGGGATTGAATGGAGTAGGAGGGAGAATCAGTGACTACGGTCACGAGTGGTCTAAGTACCACGGTGGTTAAAACCACGAATAAACTGTTGAGTGACTATTGTCACGAGTGGTCAAGTACCACTGTGGTTAATGCCACGATTGCTTATAGTAGTGACTTGTCTCGGTGGTCTATGACCACAGTGGGTTGGCCCCACGTATGCTATATTGCTAGAGATCATCACGGTGGTCTATGACCATGGTGGGTTGGCCCTACGATTATATTACAGTGACTTTGTCACGAGTGACTACGGTCACGAGTGGTCTTGGACCACGGTGGTTATGAACCACAGTGGCATGATGCAACGAGTGTTTGGATGGAGAGTTGATCTGGGATGGGTTGCATTGCATGCACATAACATGAACTGTATTAAGTGGGCTAAGGCCCAAATTGCGTTACATGGGGAAATGTACACACTGAGTCTCGATGACTCACCCCTTTGTTAATTTTGCAGGTGATCAGTAGATGGTGGGTTTTGGGCCGAGACAGACTCGAGGTGGCCATGCGCTGCGGTTTCTTTAGTAAACTCAAACTTTAACTTTAAATTATTTTATTTTGGGATTTTGGATTTGTAATAAGGCCACTTAAACTTTAAGTTGGGATTTGTTTATACGTTGATTTTATTCGTGCTATGAATCATTGAAAA
This sequence comes from Gossypium bickii, assembly GCA_025503065.1. NCBI lineage: Eukaryota > Viridiplantae > Streptophyta > Magnoliopsida > Malvales > Malvaceae > Gossypium > Gossypium bickii. Next base: position 92,971,672 of record CP106711.1, read on the forward strand.
CGAGGTTTTTCCTAAGAGCATAACAAAAAGTTTTCCAAATTTACGACAAACGGACATTAAGCAGTTAATAGATAAAACTTGGAATTTTTTTTAACATTTCAGATGTTATTTACAAGAGAAATCAAGCACCTTTAAAATTCATTTTAAATTTTCATCTTCCAAAATTCCTTTAAGTTTGGTTTTGACAAAATAAGCTTGTTTTTAGCACTTAATTGATTTAGTTGATTAAAAAGAATATTTTTGGTTATAATGGCAAGGTTGGTAATAAGAAAACAGATTTGATAAACAAATAAGCTCTTAAACGAATTTCTCTAAACGGATTTCACCAATTCACGAGGTTTTCCAAAGTTTTCAAATCTACTCCTTCTGTAGCAATCCAAATTTGGTCGTAACATTTTGGCCGGGTTTGGGGTGTTACAAATGCGCCAGCTCCAGCTCAAGGGACAATGCCTTTTGATTCTAGGCCCATATCGGGTAGCCAGGGGGAGAGGCTAAAGAAGCCTTCTTCCAAATGATAAACGAGTGGTTCACATAATATATCCGAAAAAACCCGGCTTCTCAATAACCTCAACCCTCCTAATCCCAACCGGTTCCCATAGCTCCTCAAGGAGTCTAGCTTTTAAGATTAAATAATCCTCTAATTGATAAGATCCATAAACACAGGGCTAAATAGTTCAGAGCTAATGTTGATGATGATCCTGAGAGAGCTGAGTTTTGGCTTGAAAATATGATTCGAGTGTTTGATGAGCTTTCTTGTACACCGGCTGAATGTTTTAAAAAGTGCTATATCACTTCTGAGGGACGCTGCAAATTAGTGGTGGAATACATTGGTGTCAGTGGTGCTGAGAGAGAGAGTCACCTAGGAGTTCTTTCAGACCGAGTTCTGGAAGAAATACATAAGCCAACTATTTCTAGATCAAAAGCACAAAGAATTTTTAGAATTGAAATAAGGTCGTATGACTATAACCGAGTACGAGAAAGAATTTGTGCGGTTGAGTAAATATGCTCGAAAATATGTTTCTACCAAAGAGATTATGTGCAAGCAGTTTGTTAATGGGTTAAATGAAGATATTAAACTTTTGGTCGAAATTTTTGATTTGAAAGAGTTTTTGGTGTTAGTCGATCGGGCTTGCAAAGCCGAAGACTTTAGTTGAGAAAACAGGAAACCTGATTCAGAGGCTAGAGATTCGAAGAAAAGACCGATGAATAAATATTATCAATCTTCATCAAAGAAATCTCGAGATTCGTATAGTCGATCTAATGCATCAGTAGGATACCAAAATAGAGATCGTGGAAATCAACATGTGAATCCTAAAGCTCAAGCTACTTTTGTCTCGAGTGTTGGTAGTGTAAGAAATAACAAACCCGAGTGCCAACAGTGTGGGAGAGGACATTTTGGAGACTTCTAGAATAATAGTAGTAAAGCTTGTTTTAAATGTGGTTCGCTAGATCACTTTATTTGAGATTGCCTAGAGTTATCCGAGAAAGATAAATTTCAAAATGCAAGATCGAGCATTTGTATGTTTGTGAGCATTTAGTATCTAGTAAGAAATTGCGTGTTGTGTTTGCAGAATTTGTAATTAAAAGTATTGAACCCCTTAGGCAAGTACGTTTTAGTTGACAAAATATACGAGAATTATCCTTTAAAGACCTAAGGTTACTGTTTTCCGGCTGATTTGATGCTTTTACCATTTGATGTGTTCAATGTGATTCTGGGTATGGATTGGTTGACTCTACATGATGTCGTTGTGAACTGTAGACGGAAGATTATAGAATTGAAATGTTAGAAAAATGAAATTCTTCGGATTGAATCTGATGAGTAGGGTGGTTTGCTTATAGTGATTTTGTCGATGTTGGGTCAAAGATATGTGAGAAAAGGTTGTAAAGAGTACCTAACATACGTTTGGGATACCGAAGTATCTAAAAAGAAGATTGAATTAGTGCCTGTAGTTTGTGAATATTTGGATGTATTTCTAGAAGAATTGTCTGGGTTGCCACCAGTCAAAGAGATTGAGTTTGCTATTAAGTTAATACCAGGAACTTCACCGATATCTATAGCTCTATATGGAATGGCTCCGACAGAGTTGAAATAGTTGAAAGCTCAACTACAAGAGTTAACAGATAGAGGTTTTGCACGACCGAGTTTTTCACCCTGGGGTGCGCCCATATAATTCGAGAAGAAGAAAGACGGGTCAATGAGAATGTGTATTGATTATCGTAAGCTCAATAAATTTACAATAAAGAATAAGTATCCGTTATCGAGAATAGACGATTTGTTTGATCAGTTGAAAGGTGCAGATGTATTGAAAACTGCGATTTGTTTGATCAGTTGAAAGGTGCAGATGTATTGATTTGAAAGCCGGTTATTATCAGTTGCGAGTTAAAGACTTAGATGTACTGAAAACTGCATTCAGAGCGAGGTACAGACATTATGAATTTCTTGTTATGCCTTTTGGACTAGCTAATGCTCCTGGCATTTTTATGGATTTGATGAATCCGATCTTTAGACCGTATTTAGATAGATTTGCTGTTGGGTTTATTGATGACATTCTGATCTATTCTCGAGATGAGTCTGAGCATGCCGAGCATTTGAGGATTGTGTTGCAAACCTTGAGAGATAAGCAACTGTATGCTAAATGTAGAAAATGTAAGTTTTGGCTCCGAGAAGTCAGATTTTTGGGACATATTGTCTCGACAGATGGCATTCGAGTTAATCCGAGCAGGATTTCTACAGTTATTGACTGGAAACCACCTAGAAATGTATATGAGGTCGGAAGCTTTCTAGGACTGGCTGGTTACTGTAGACGTTTTGTAAAAGGATTCTCGATGATTGCTATACCGATGACCAGACCACGACAAAAAGATGTAAAGATTGAATGGTCTGAGAAATGACAACAGAGTTTTGATCAATTGAAAGCATTGTTAATTGAGGCACCAGTGTTCGTTCAACCTGAGTCGGGTAAGGAATTTGTGATTTACAATGATGCGTCATTGAACGGTTTGGGTTGTGTGTTGACACAAGAGGGAAAGTGATAGCTTATGCTTCTAGACAGTTGAAACCGCATGAAAAGAACTATCTGGTGCATGATTTAGAGTTGGCTGCTATTGTATTTGCATTCAAAATTTGGCGTCATCATTTGTATTGTGAAAAATGCCACATTTTCACCGATCATAAAAGCTTAAAGTATATTATGACACAGAAAGATTTGAATTTGCAACAACGGAGATGGCTCGAGCTATTAAAAGATTACGAGTTAGTGATTGATTATTACTCGGGGAAAGCGAATGTAGTCGCAGATGATTTGAATAGAAAGTCGTTGTTTGCCTTGAGAGCAATGAATACCTAGTTGGCATTATCTAATTATGGTTTGATTTTAGTTGAATTGAAAGCTAAACTAGTATTTCTTCAGCAAATTTGCGAAGTTCAAAAATGTGATAGTGAATAGCAAGCTAAACGAGTACAATGCAAGTCGACTAGTGATTCAGAGTACCAAATCGGATCCGATGATTGTTTGATGTTCTGAGATAGAATCTGTGTACCGAAAAATCCAGAGTTGATTCATAAAATTTTATAGGAGACACATAGTGGTTGTTTATCTGTTCATCCTTGAAGTACTAAAATGTACAATGATTTGAAACAATTATATTGGTGGTAGGGTATGAAACGAGACATTTCTGAATTTGTAGCGAGATGTTTAGTATGTCAACAAGTCAAAGCTAAACATCAAGTGCCGTCGGGTTTACTTCAGCCAGTAATGATACCAGAGTGGAAATGGGACAGAGTTACGATGGATTTCGTATCGGGTTGTCGTTGATCGATTAACGAAATGAACACATTTTATCCCGGTACGTACTAACTATTCACTTGATAGATTAGCTGAATTGTACATTGTTGAGATCATTAGATTGAACAGGGTGCCAGTTTCGATTATTTCGGATAGAGATCTAAGGTTTATGATACGAACCGGAGATGTGAAAGTAATCAGTGTCATAGTTGTGCACAATCGTTAAAGCGGAGAAATATAGTTGTAATTCGCAGTTGGATGATGTTTGGCTGTTTGAAGGCTAAATGGAAGTTTTCCAATTGAGTCAAGGGAATTTGTAAGTCAATCGGATGAAGGCTCGGTTCGGAAATAAAGAAAATAAGGCAATTTAGATGGTTAGGACGTATGAAAAAAACTTAAGGACAAGATCGAACCAATACTATGTAAGTATTGACCCGGGACTTATACGTCACTTAAGGTTACTGGAATTTGTTAAAAGAACTTCGACCCACTATCTATAACAAGATAGGAACTAGAAGTATATCGGGTGAACGCCACACTCGATTAAGAATGATAAGTTGGAATAAAAAAAGGTTGATGCGACTAGAGAACTAGATAAGCCAACTCAAGTCTAAAATGAAATTTGAGAGTTGAATAAACTCACAAAGTAACAAAAATTCATTTAAGTTGCAAAAAGTCTGAAATACATGAAAATGGCTAAGTATTTATAGTGATTTTCTATGCTAGCCGAATGGACATAGGAGGGACAAAAACATCATTTAATTTCAGGAGCTGAAAAATTCCAGAATTAATCTAGAAGGTGTCATGAAGTTTCCTTGAAGCTTCCTAGCTAGCTGGAATTAAATGGTGAGCTGAATGGACTAAGGCATGTTCAGCCAAGGGGATGTATGAGCATTCAATTGTTGTCTTGATCAGCTGATTAGTCTTGGAAGGTTTAAATGCCATCTTGAGCACTCCAATGGCCAAAACATGTGTTGGCCAAATATGTACAGCCACCTAATGTGAATGCCCAAAACTGAATAGACAGCAAGTGTGAAAAGCATTTTTAGCTTGTGTAAAAGCTTTAAAGCTGGTTGGGGAGCTTAATGTTCAGCTTAGAAGAAAGGAAACATCAGCTCCCTTGCCCTTTGGTGTCCACGAAAAGGCTGCTTGGAGGAGCTCAATAATTAGCTCCTTAATGTGCCGTCCATGCATTGTACCTGCAGCAAATAAATTAAACCAATTAATCAATCTAAGACAAATTAAATTTAGCTGGAGAATTTTTAACTCCCTGAATTTGGGCTTAGTAGGATTGGGCCTTGTGCGTGGAAGCTGCTAGGAGACTGCACATAAAATTTTATGTGTGTAAGAAAGATCACAAATTGGTTGTTGCTTTAATGGATAAGTGATTAGGAGTGTTTGGGAGTGTTGGAGAATTCTTGGGTTCAAACCTAGGCTTTAGCAAAAATTTATGTTTTCTCTTAAAGGAGACTTGATGTTAGTGGGTAGGCTTTAAGAATATTTTTGGATGAATTTATGACACAAGGAAGCATGTGGTCTAGTGGTTGTGGTGTCATTAAGGTTGCAAGGGAGCCTGGGTTCAAGTCTTGGCTCTTGCAGTTTATTTTGGTTTTTCTTTTAAAGGAACCTGGACCTTGGCCTTTAGACCTTTTAATTTATTGAAGGTAAAATATGACACAAAGAGAGTGGGTGATCTAGTGGCAAGATGGCGCTACATGTATGGCAAGGAGTCTGAGGTTTAGGCATGGCGTGCGCAATTGTATGTTTATTTTGCTGCTTGAGTTGGGGAGGTGTTGGAACTGGACTGGAACTCTGGTTGAATTGGTCATAAGAATTTCAATTGAATTTGAATAGGGAGTTGAAGTAAATCAAGGAGAAAATTCGGTGGAGGGATTGGTGGAGATTTTTAAGGAATTTGAAAAAGTGGAGTTTGAGTTGGTGTGGTGTTGTGCCAAATTTTGCTTAGGAGTTACTCAGAATTTCGGTGAAGGGTTATTCCTCAAGTTTCGATTTTGTGTGTTTTTCTTTGGTCATTTGGTTTTTGTGCTTGTTGGTGTCGAATTCTTCTATTGCCTCATCCTTCTGCTACTCGTTTTCTTTGTTTTTCCTTCTCTATCTCGAAACGCTACTTCCTTGGCCATTTAGACACTTAATTTATGTGCCAAAATCGAACTTTGCTTCTTCCCCTTAATCTCTTTTCTTTTTGGCTCCCTACAAGTTTGTGAACTGATTCTCTTTAATCTGTTTGTGGTCTCGTTGACTGAATATTTCACCTTCTTCCTCCACTCTTTCGATTTTGTTGACTGATGGGTCATCCTTTTTTTTTTCTCTCTAGTTTTTGGAATTGGGTGTGTTGGCCGAATAGTCTTTCTCCCCCTCTCTCAATTCTTTTTGGGATAGCAACTCTTTCTCTTCACCTTATTGCTTGGGCCGACTATTCCTTTCTTCTTAAGTAACTATACGATTCGGGAATTCCATAGGCCTAGTGGTTAATCTTTGGCAGCGGTGTAGGGGTGTGGACTTCTGTCGATTGATCAAGGTAAGGATTTAGAGTTCTTTAAAAGTATGGAACGTAAGGATTTATTGGATGTTGGTCTAATTGTACAAGAAGGGGATTGATGAAAAAATGTGTTTAAATGTAAGCTTTGGGCTCGTGAGCAGTTCACTCAAATTCGTTAATAGGTATGTATTTTTACCCTGTACCTGATAGCCGGTTGATAAGTCGAAGGTGTGTACACACACTACTCAAGTTGTGGAACGGAACAAGCCGAAATACTAGCGAATGATGCCGCACGAGCGTGCGATCCCACGTGTGGTGGACTGAGCCCATGAACATGGGCATTAGTCTGTAGAGGCCACCACGAGCGCTTTCATGGTATTAGGCTGTTCTGGGCCTCGTTGGGTCGAAATGGGCTATGTGGGCCCAATGGGCTTATGGGCCCACACAGATAAAATGTATGTGATATGGTAAGTGTTGTTTGGTCTGTGACGTTTGCATAACTATGGCTGTTTCTAGGCTAAATGGGCCACACGAGTGTGTGGGCCCACTTGGGTCGAGTAATGGGCCTTAGGCCCATTTACACTGTTGTGATTGTTTAGGTTACTTAAATCGCTCGAGGCTATGGTGGACCTTCTATTGGGTCGCTGAGACCCTAATTGGTGAAATTACTGAAATACCCCCTATTTGTGAAATTACTGAAATAACCCCGATTTGTGAAATTACTGAAATACCCCTATAGGGTAGGATTACCGAAATACTCTTATAGGGTAAAATGAATGTTTTACCGTTGTGGGTAAATGACTGACTTAGACTATGAACTTGACTGATTTGACTATGGTCGTATGACTGTGTTTTAACTGACTTGACTATGGTCGTGTGATTGATATGCTTTTAATATATGTCTAAATGACTGTTACTGAGCATGGCCATTTTGCATACACGTGTAATGATTGAGCATGACATATACGACATGTTGCATGAGGTTGGGACATTGATACGGAGGAAGTTCTGATAGGGTCATACAAGTCGCATGAGACGATTGTTGATCCAGTATTGATCTGTTAAGGTCGTACATGTCGCATGAGATGACTGTGGACCGACGGACAGCTTAAAACCACGTAATCTGATTATGGCTCTATGCCATTTTGATTATGGCTTTGTGACAATCGTATTCACCCGGGGCTATGTGCCTAACGTATATTTTGATGACTCTGTGTCGATCATAATTACCCGTGGCTGTGTGTCGATTATATTACCGTCGTCGATTATATTACCGTCGCTCTGTGCCATCCTAATTATGGTTTATAACCATTCTGTTTATGGCTTCTAGCCATTCTGTCCATGGCACCAAGCCGTTCTGTTGACTTAGTGTCGCAACTGGTGCTAAGCTTGGTGTGTTGGCTGGGTGGGTTGATTTTATCCCCACATGGTGTGTTGGTTGGTACGGGTGGTGTGTTGGCTGGATCTGGGTGGGATGCATCCTCATACTGTTGCATATCTGTTCATGAGATCTGTCACTGTACTGGGCTTAGGCCCAATTGTTCTGTAATTGGTTTAGGCTAGGCCCAATTGATTTCGTTATGGGCTATGACCCAAATGGTATTGTAGTGGGTTTGGCCAACGTATGCTCTAAACCGGACTGTATTGTTACTGCTAAAGGGCTTTGGCCCATAGTATTTTGGTTTCTGTTTCTGTATACTGACTGTTACTTTAGTACACACTGAGTTTTCATAAACTCACCCCGTTTTTAACTGTGCAGGTAATCCCCAGCGTTAGGAGGATCGGTGCTGCGAGGGACTCGGAGGTGACCACACGACTGCGACTGTTATGTTTTGGTCTTTATATATGTTTTAAATTCCATTTTGGGTTTTAATTTCTGTAATAAGGCCCCTCTGGATTTAATTCTGAACTTGGGATTTTGTTACGTTTTATATCTGTTAGATGTAGACGAGTTTTCAACCCAATTACTGTTTTTTAAAACATACGTTTTAAACTTCTTTACCTTAAACTAGCTTCCGCAACTAAAAGAGATTTTTAACGAAGTGAATAACGTTTTTAAAGTGATTAACTTTTCAATGAACTATGCTTTGAAATTGAACGAGCAAAAACTGATACTTTAGTTTTTAAATATTAAGGAGGGTTTTCAATTAAAACATGGTTTTCGAAAAACACTTCAATATGACACGTCAGATTTGGGCCTAACTTCTGGGCCGGGTTTAGGGTGTTACAAAATTAATTGAAAAACATGAATTAAATTTGACTTAAGCTTAGACACACTTAATTAACTATTAGACATCTATTTAACAGGTAATAAACTAAGACACATTAATTCTTTTTAAAATGTCCAGATTTTAACAAATTAAAAACACAACTTAGTTATTTGAGCTAGACACATTAATTTAACTAATACTTTAAAATTAAAAGTTTATTTCTAGCAAAATAAAAGTGCTTAAGCTAAACCGAGCTAAGCTCGAGCTGTTTGAGCTAAATTTGAGCTAAATTCAGCTTGCAAAAATATGCATGGTGAACTCGATGAGCTGGCCCGAGCCTCCTCGTTATGTCCAGCCATGGGCTCGCCCCACACTTGTTCAAGTAGGGCCGAAATAGCTTCTTTGAAGTGCTTCGCTAGTGCCCGGGTGATGGGACCTTGCGGCAGCTCTAAAGGTTCTTTACTCGAGCTCGGTGTGCCTCGGTGTTTCAGTTTACGTTGCAGTTTTGGAAGAAATTGCAAGAAGCTCTAGGTATGAAGTTGAATTTCAATACAACTTTTCATCTGCGAACTGACGGTTAGTCTAAAAGAGTAATTTAGATTTTCGAAGATATGTTCTAATATTGTGTTTTAGAGTTAGAAGACAACTGGGAGAAATATTTGCTGCTGGTTGAATTTGCGTATAACAACAGCTTTAAATCGAGTATAAAGATGGCACCTTATGAAGCTTTGTATGGTCACAAATGCCGAAGTCTATTGTATTGGACCGAGCTTAGTGAAAAATAGATTCACGGGGTTGATTTGGTTAGAGAAACCGAAGAGAAAGTGAAAGTAATTCGCGACTATTTGAAAGTAGATTCAAATCGTCAAAAATTGTACGCTGATTTGAAACGAAAAGACATTGAATTTTAGATCATTAACAAAGTGTTTTTGAAAGTATCTCCGTGGAAGAAAATACTTTGTTTTGGTCGTAAAGGCAAATTGAGTCCGAGATTTATCGGGCCATATGAGATCATCAAAAGAATAGGTCCAGTTGCATATCAGCTAGCTTTACCAACTGAGTTAGAAAAAATCCACAATGTTATTCATGTGTCGATGTTGCGTCGATATTGATCGAAAGATCGAAATTCAACCTGATATGACATACAAAGAAGAACCAATCAGAATTCTAGCTCGGGAGATTAAAGAGCTAAGAAATAAATGCATAGCTTTAGTGAAAGCCTTGTGGAAACTACATGGAGTTGAAGAAGCTACGTGGGAGCCCAATGAAGCTATGAGGAAACAGTACCCTAACCTATTCACTGGTAAGATTTTCGAGGACGAAAATCCCTAAGGGAGGAGAGTTGTAACAACTCGTTTTTAGTTAAATCAAAATAGTGGTTTTGGGACCATAAATTTGAGGTCAAAATTATTATTTTATTATTATTTTAATGTCCGTGGCATGATTGGTTAATTTGAGAAAACGGACTAAATCGTGTAAAGTGTAAAAATGGAGTTCCATTAGCTAAAGGTATCTAATAGCTATGGAATATTAATTTAGAGGTCCTTATGTTGTAATTAGATCATTACAATGGTAAGTGGACAATATTGGACATTAAATGGATGATATTAATGGTTTTTCATTAAGGTTAAAATAGTAATTAGCATAATAAACTTGAAATAAATAAAACAAAAGGCCAAATTAGTGTCCATATTCTTCATTGCCCTAAATTGAAGGAAGAGTATGTTATAATTTCATTTCAAATGTATTCGATATGCTTTGATATATCATAAATTGTGATTATGTGACTACGGACAAGTGTGGAAATGATTCGACGATAATTCGACAGTTGAAATCCTGGATGAACCTTAGGAATAGTTTAGGATACTAGTGACATGTCATTAGGGGATACAATGAGTTGGCTTCGGGCCATGATACTAGCACTTCGGATGCGGGATATATCGATTTGGCTCCGGGCCATGCATACCGACTAATTTGGCTTCGGACCATGACATTAGTACTTCAGATAAGTTACCTTGATTTGGCTTTGGGCCATGGTATAGTTACTTATCGTGTGAGACCCTTGAGTATTCGATTTCTATTTTAAATGGTTCAAAGGGAAATTGGAAGACGAGAATGTGTATGAGTTTGTTACAAGTTTGTATAGGTATGTACATAAACCATATTAGTTTTGAATTGAAGAAATGATAAAGAAAGTATATAACTTTGTGAATGAGCAATGGAAAGGTTTGTTAGTTGATGTGAATTCATGTATCTGTAATCAATTATTGAATTATGTGTTTATGATTTTATCAAGTTTATTTCATATGAGCTTACTAAGCTTTATAGCTTACTTTGTTTAATTTTTCCTGTGTTTTATAGTGTTATCAAGGCTAGCTCAGATTCGGGGATCGTCGGATATTGTTTCACACTACCACCTATCACTTGGTACCTTTGAACTTTGGTATTTTAAGTATATGGCATGTATAGGTATTTTGAGTCATTTTGATTATGGGTTGATAGTGATTTTGATTATTTATAATGACTTGTAATCACTTATGTTTTTGGTTTTTAAATATGGTCATGAATGTTGACTTAATTTGGTGAATTTGGTTATGTGCATATATGTGCATATATGGTTAATATTTTGAGTTTATAGATAGATATGTGAATGGCTTATATTATGAGGCTTGTGGATATTGATTTAGTAAATATTAAATGGTTGATATTAGATATGAATTATGCTTGTGAATTGGTATAAAATGATGTATGTTTGGTAAAGTTTTAGTTTGTTGATTTGTATATGTGTTTTGGTATGTTTTGATTGAGTAATACTTGAGGTTATAAGCATGTTGGTTGTTAGTATTGGAAATGGTATGAAATAGCCTTGATATTGGCTAAATTAGATGTTCATTTATACTATGAATTTGTGCCATTTTGGTTGTGTAGGTAAGCATAAGTTTGGGTGGCAAATTGGCTTGGTAAATAGCCTATTTTTGTCCACACAGGTAGAGACATGGGCGTGTGTCTCATCCTTGTGTGACACATGGTTATGTTACCCTGCCGTGTGTCCCCCGGTGTGGTTTTAAAAATCAAGTCAGTATGCTCCACACGGTCTCACACACGGGCATGTGATCGACCGTATGGCGTAAGTCAGTATACCCTATAATTTAGACACGGCTTAGCACACGGGCGTGTGACTTGGTCGTGTTCCATAAGCTAGTATAATCTACAGGTTTGGCACAACCTAGCACACTGCCTGACATACTTGAGTGTATGGCCACTTTGGAGGGCACACCGGCTAGACACACGGGCGTGTGGTTGGCCGTGTGAGCCAAGCTAGTAAGCTCACTTATTTGATCACGGGGTAGGACACGGGCTGGGACACGACCACGTGCTTCCATTTTGAATGTTTACACGACCTGTGGCACGGGCGTGTCTAGAGGCCGTGTGTGACATACGGCTTGGCCACACGGGCGTGTGTCCCCTGTTTTGAGAAAACTTTTAAAAGTTCGTGAAAGTTTCTTAAGTTATTAATTTAGTCCCGAACAACTCTTAAAGCATATTTAGGGCCTCGTACGCTTGTAATAGGGATGTATTGATTGAGATTGAATGATGAATGTTTGAGTTGAAAACATGTATGCTAAAAGTATGTATAGATGTGCTGTAAGTTTGGTAATGCTCTGTAACCCTATTTTGGCATTGAATACGAGTGAGGGGTGTTACAATCAACATCTCACAGTGACTTTGAGCAAAAAGTGATTGATGCTCTTAAGATGTTGCAACAACAATTTTGGAGGACGGAAAAACAACAACTAAGGATAGTCATTGATCTTGGTCGAGCTCAAGAAGAAATGGCTCTATTTTGGGGATATGTCAGAGGACGGGACAAAGCCATCAAGAAATATCTTCAGATGAAATTTATTTGACCTATGCCTACATTTGTTTTTCCTAAAGAATTGTTGTTGGAGACAGAAGATGATGATGAAGATGGAGAATAAGCAACTGTAGAGAAGAACACAGAAAAATAGAGAGAAGAGGAGAAAATTGAATCTGTGCATATTGAGTCTGATAAGATGAAGCTGATAGGAATCGAACTTCTACACCACTACAATTGCCACTACACAGAAATCCATTACATCTATGACTGAGCAAGAGCGTGCGATTCATCAACCGATTGATGACCGTACAAAATCAGATATTGATGATAAAGAAGAGGTGCCAATTAACTAGCTAAAAAGGAAGTGCTACAAGGAAGTTGCTGGGAAATCAGTTCAAGATGATGTTGGTGAAGTGGAAAGGAAGCAACGCTACAAACGCATTGCCAAAAAATCAACCCAACCCAATTAGAGTAACTCAAATTCCTTCCAAGCTTTTGTTTTTATTTTAATTTGCATCCTTTTCTTTTTATAACATATGTTCATGCATTCATATTTGGTTTTCATTGCATTTTTATATTTGTAAGTTGTTGTTTTGCATTTTGAACTGTTTCATTGTTCATGCATTGATGACAATGCATCCCTTAGGTTTGGAGGTGTGTTGTGTTGTAAATATAGTATGCAATAGATATATGTTTTAATATTCATGCATTTTGTCATTCATTTTGTCATTACATACAAATGCCAAGTAACTTCTAGACCATGACAAGTATATTGTCATCTATGATATTCGATGAGGATAATAATTCTTTGATAAAAATAAAAAATTGTGATGGGTGAATAGTTGTGTTTAGTTTAGGATAGTTGTGTGAAAATTGATTCCTAAAAGTAGAATGCCCTATTTATAATTGTAATTTTTCTATAGTAGGTTACTTTTAATACATTTAGGAATTCTTAAACTTAAATTCAGTAAACCGACAGTGTGTAATAATGAATATCATGGAAAAATGATAAGAATCACTCCAATGTTTGAAAATGTTGAGTCAGTAATACTTTATTTGCTTCATTGTATTATTGATAAAAAAAGTTCAAAGAAGAGTGAGTAAAAAAAAAATAGTTGAGGGAAACTCCACTGTGGTGATAGGCTGATTATGTAACAGCCCGTTTTTTGTCAAATTGGAATAGTGGTTTTGGGAGAGAAAATCTGAAGTCAAAATTATTATTTTAATATTATTTTAAGTGTTTACAGCATGATAGCATGTATGTGTGAAAGTTTCGTGAAGTAATTTTATCGTTTGAATGCTTAATTCAGTAAAAAGGACTAAATTGCGTAAAGTGTAAAAGTACAGTTCTATAAGCTAAAAGTGTTTATTACCTATGGTTTTTAAAGTGGGGGGTCCTCAAATGGTACTTAAACCATTTGAAATGTGAGTGGATATTTATGGGCATTATTTATGCATGTTTTAATGGTTTTATTATAAGGCTAATATAGTAAAATTAATTATTAATGATAAATTAAATGAAACAAAACATAAATATCATCATTTTTATTTCATCTTCACCGAAAATTAAAAGATAAAGAAGCGATGGGAGTTCTTAAGGTTCGGCTAACATGATTTCGTGCATGTAAGTACAATTTTGCTCGATTTTTAATGATTTCTATGTTTTTGTGATCATTACATCTGGTGCTATCTAGCCCAGGTACTATTTTACAAAACTGTTAAAGATTTTGAATGATTCCATTGATGAATGCATGTGTATTTTGAAGTTTCTTGATAGATTATGAATGCTTGTTGATAGATATACAAGTTTTGTTAAGTGATTTTTATTGAAAATGCAAAATAGGGATTAAATTGAGAAATGTGTAAAGTCAAAGGTTAAAATGTTAAATAAATGAAAAATATGGGCTGCTAGGGGCATAATAGTAATTCAGCTAGCATGGGCATATTTGGAATTTCATTAATTTGTGATTTGATGAAATAAGGACTAAATTGTGAAAAATGTGAAAGTTTAGGAGTAAATTTGTAAAATAGCCCTAATGTATATTTTAGATTGAATTGAATAAATAATTGATAAAATAAGTTAATTTTGAATATATTTAGATCAAGAAAGGAGAAATACGGACTTGGATCGGGGAAAAGATAAAGTACTCGATTAATCGACAATTTCAACGTTTTTAAATTGAGGTAAGTTCGTATGTTATAATTTCATTTGAAATGTATTCTATATGCTTTGATATAGCATAAATTGTGATTATGTGACTACAGACAAGTTTGGAAATGATTCGACGATGATTCGATAGTTGGAATCCTAGATGAACCTTAGGAATATTTAGGATACTAGTGACATGTCATTAGGGGATACAGTGAGTTGGCTTCGGGCCATGATATAGCGCTTCGGGTGCGAGATAAACTGATTTGGCTTCTGGCCATGCATATAGGCTAATTTGGCTTTGGGCCATGATATTAGTACTTCGGATAAGTTACCTTTAATTGGCTTCGGGCCATGGTATAGGTACTTATCATGTGAGACCCTCGAGAATCCAACTTCTATTTTGAATGGTTCAATGGGTGAATGAAAGACGATAATGTGTATGAGATTTGTACGAGATGGTACAAGTATGTGTATAAACTATTTTAGCATTGGATCGAGAAAATGATGATGAAAGTATATACTTTTGTGAATGAGTATTTGAAAGCTTTGTTAGCTAATGTGAGTTACATGTTGGTGTATTTAAATTGTTAAATTATATTTATATGATTGCATTAAGTTTATTTCATATGAGCTTACTAAGCTTTATAGCTTATTTTGTTTATTTTTCCTGTGTTTTCTAGTGTTATCAAAGCTAGCTCAGATTTGGAAATCGTCGGAGATCGTTTCACACTACCACCTATCACTTGGTACCTTTGATCTTTGGTATTTTAAGTATATGTCATGTATAGGTATTTTGAGTCATTTTGATTATGGGTTTATAGTGATTTTGGTTATTTGTAGTGACTTGTAATTGTATATGTTTTGGTTTGCAAACATGGCCATGAGTCTTGGCTTAATTTGGTGGATTTGGTTATGTGCATATATGGTTGATATTTTAAGTTCATGGATAGATATATGAATGGCTTATGTTATAAGGCTTATGGATATTGACATAGTAAATGTTAAATGGTTGATATTAGATTTGAATTGTGTTTGTGAATTGGTGTAAAATGATGTATGTTAGGTAAAGGTTTAACTAGTTGATTGGTATATGTATTTTGGGTACGTTTTGATTGAGTAAAATTTAAGGTATAAGCATGTTGGTTGCTAGTATTGGAAATGGAATGAATTAGCTTTGATTGTGGCTAAATTAGATGTTCATTTGTATTATGGATGGGTGCCATTTTGGTTGTTTGGGTGAGCATAAGTGTGGGTGGCAAATTGGCTTGGTAAATAGCCTATTTTTGTCCACACGGGCAAAGATACGAGCGTGTGTCTCAGCCGTGTGTGACACATGGTTATGTTACACAGCTGTGTGTCAACTGGTGTTGAAATTGAAATGAAGTCAGTATGCTCCGCACGGTCTTACACAAGGGTGTGTGATCGGCTGTGTGGCATAAGTGAGTATACCCCCTAATTTGCACATGGCCTAGCACACGGGCTTGTGACTTGGCCGTGTTGCGTAAGTTAGTATACCCTACAGGTTTGGTACGGCCTAGCACACGACCTGGTACACAGGCATGTGTAGCCACTTCGAAGGGCACACGGGCTAGACACAAGGGCGTGTGGTTGGCCGTGTGACCCAAGTCCTTAAGCTCACTTGTTTGGACACGGGGTAAGACATGGGCTAGGACACAGCCATGTGTTCCCATTTCGAATCCACACGGCCTGTGACACTGGCGTGTCTGGTGGCCATGTGAGACACATGGGCGTGTGTCCCCTGTTTTGAGAAAAAAATTTCTAAGTACTAAAAAAGTTTCCAAAGTTATCGGTTTAGTCCCAAACCTCTCCCAATGCATGATTAGGGCCTCATAGGCTCGTATTAGGGACAAATTGATTGATATTGATTGATGAATGTATGAATCGATTAAATGTATTGGAAAAGCATGTATAAATGTGTTGTAAGTCCAGTAATGCTCTGTAACCCTATTCCGGCGTTGAATACGGGTGAGGGGTGTTACAGATTAGCTAAGGAAGTTGTTGTTAGCTCTATCCATCTTTTTAGTTGAAAGCCTTAGTTTCATAAGTGAGTTACATTCAAATTGTGGAATGATGTAATACAAGGCAATCTAGTGTATGCTCCATTGAGATTGTCAGGTAAAGAAACCATGTGACAAGATGAATTCCCTAGAAAAAAATAATATTTTTAATTAAAGTTTTGAAATGACAGATTAAATGAGAATAGATAAATTAAGTTTAGAAGAAAGATAACCTAAGTGCATTAGGAGGTATTTACTATAGTCAGAATTGCATGAATATTTAGGAATTTTTATTTTTAGGTAACATTTTCTACACTTCGTTTACTAAACAAACCTACAAAACTTGAATCATTTTTTTTTGTTTTAATAGAAAACTATTGAGAATGGAAGTATAGAATGTATGGAAAATGGTTTAGCAGTATATATGGTAACTATGTGTTATAGAAAATTCATGCATTCATGCATACTCATACATATTTTGCTTGGGGACAAGCAATAATTTAGGTTTGGGGGTGTGATAACTCTTGAAAAAAGTTATATTTCAGGCATCTAGATTGAATTAATTGTTTGTAATTAAGTAAATATGTTTGCACTTTTAGGATATTTTTAGAAGATAGCATAACAAAACTTGGATTGTGCTATAAATGTCATTATTTGTTACTAGGGAAGAAAGGTGTTGATTATTGTTGGCACCAAGTGCAGGATGAAGAAGAGAAGAGAGAAAGGGGAAAGAAAAAGATGTTGGTTAGATTTCCAACAAGAATGCCATGGCAATTCCAAGAAGATGACGTAACATTTAGTCTACGTCACTCTTAGCCAGCTATACTTGTACCAGATAAACCACCCTGAAAAAGAGGAAGCAAAAGGTGTGTGCTGAGAGGGAGGGACCTATCCTATTAAAGAGGAAAGAGAAAAGACACAAGGGGACAAGGGTTTTAGAGAGAGAGGAATTGGAGAGTAGTTTTTCTCTACATCGAATTCATTGCATCAAATTTCAGTATTAAAGTGAAAGCTGGAGTAGCGAGAGATTCAGGCAATTTTGCCTTTATTTTTTGATTTGAACTTTGTGATTTGTAAATTTGAATGATGATGTTGAATGGTTTTATTTTGGATATGAATGTTAAATCCATAAGCTAAATATCATTGGGTTAGAATTATTTTGGTGAATTTTCACTATATTTAATGCGTATGGTATGATTTTGAGTATACTGCTGTTTCATTTGATTTGTGATTATTTTAAATGCAAGATTTAGACAACGATGCTTGTATGGTATGTTGTTAGATCTAATTTAATTATGAAAAGATTAAATAAATTGGATTATTATCGGTTGATCACAACACTCTAGACATACGAGTTGTGATCTGTACAGGGAAAGGAAAAACAATCTAGATATCATTCTTGAGTTCTGTAGACATACAAAAACTCAGAATGATAGCTTAAAGTCTAGCTCTCGAAAGAAGCAGACCGCAGTAGTGGATCCCTGAGCAGTAGAATGGTTAAGATTTTGCTAGGGCATTGTTATGATATAAAAATAAAACCTGAATAGTTCCAACCTTTATCATTCAACAGTACAAATCCTCCTCACTTATTCTTTGAGAATTGCCATAGTATTTCAATTGCCCTAGCATTTTTTTCATTCATAATTGATTTTTTTAATCCATTCATTAATTCTCTTTATCAATTTGTCATTTGTTTCTTTTGCACAGTTTAATTAGACAAATTCAGAGTAATAGCATAACCAATTTTTTTTAATCAATTTCGATCCTTGTGGAGATGATACTGACTCATCACTTTATTACTTAATTTGACGTGTATACTTGCACATTCGCATTACACATTCACACACGACAATGACGTTGGTCCATCTCAAGAGAAGGGAAAGACGAAAGTCATAGACGAGTGACGAAAATTTGGTTTGTACTTTTATGATTCGAGTTCAATATATATGTTGTTATACATTCCTAATTGTTGCAAAACTGGCTATTGAGGTAAACTTATTATTTTTCTCATGACTCGATTTGTATATAAAGGTTTGAAAGTCGAGAATTGAATTGATTGGAGCTTAGTACAAATGAGCATGATATGAACTATGAAGTCACACCCGGATTTCCTTAGGGACTCGAATGTATAGGAGCTCAGGAGTTAATTGAACAAAGTAGAGAGTTGGCAGAATCTATTGAGAATTTTGGAAAAATTTTGTGATTTTCGTGTAAATAGTTCGGTTTCAATTATGAACTGGTTAGAATGGAACCGTCTGGTTCCAAAGTGGGAGACTAGCGATTGGCTAAGAAAAATTTGGATATTATGTAGGAGTTATATATAGGTGTTAATCAATGCTCTAACAGAAGGAAGATTCTTTATATTTCTGTCTACAGATTTCTTCTGACATGCATTATCTTCTTCGGTTGTCCTGAAGAAGAGGAGAGCTTAAGAGAGCTCTGTATGGAGCAGAAGTCGTGAGAATTAGAGTTTGGAAGTAGAGTATTTGAGAAGTTGGTAAGTTTTCTTTCCTTCCATACTGGAGGGTTCGAGGAAGTAGAGAGAGTAAGGATTTTCTACTAAGTTTTTGTAAAGTGGGATTCTTAGTTTTAAGGTTTAATTGCTTTCGATTTGACCAAGTTATGGTTGTCATGCTTAGCTTCCAAGACGAAGAAGGCTCTGGCGTTAGGACCAGCTGAGCTGACAAGGAAGAAAGATTTAATGTTAGTTTTGTACTCTTCTCACTCCCCTCTAAATGTCGTTTGTTGTGTGGTAGATATGCTCTATGAATGTACACTATGTTGATATGTTTTCATTTCGAAGATGGCATATTACCCATAGTATTAATGTTTGGAATTACCTTGATAGAGAAGATGATGATAGGAATAAATGGTGTATTGGAGGAATGGGTAGATTGAAATAGGTATATAAGGTAGTTTGGGGCTTGTAACAGCTCGATTTAGACCCTAGTCAGAATAGTGTTTTTGAGACCACAATTCCGAGGTCAAAATAATAATTTAATATTATTTTCTATGTGAATAGTATGTGATTTAGCTTGTGTGAAATTTCTGTGTGAAGATTTTATTGATTGAGTGCCGAATTAAGAAAAAGGACCTAACCGCATAAGATGCAAAAGTTGTGTGCTGATTCATAAGTGCCTAAGTGTTGTTGTCTTTTAATGTGGAGGCCTTATGAGGCAATTATGCTATAAATATGATAGTGGGTGGCAATGGACATTATTGACCTTATGTTTATATGTTATTTATATTTATTTGTAAAGGTTAAAATTGTAAAATGATAATTAAGTAATTATCTCATGAAACATAAAAGAAATAAGCATGATAATGGATTCATTCATACATCTACCACTGAAATAAAGAAAAGAAAAAGAGAATAAGAAAACTAGGACATTCGACTAGCAATTTGCTTGATTTAAGGTATGTTTGAGCTCAGTTTTTGATTATTTTTATGTTTTTGCAATCGTTGCTTCGTATGCTATAAAACCCATGTTGTAATTTGAAGAATTGATGATGTTTGTGAGATGTGCCATTGATGAAATGGTGAGATTTGTGATGTTAGTTGGTGAAATATGAAAACTAGGTGTTGGGTTAATATATTTTGTATTTGGTTTTTTGATGAGATTAAGTAATTTGGGTTGAATTGAGAAGAATGTAAATTGAGGGACTGAAATGTGAAATAGATGAAATGTGCGGACTTGTATGAACACAAGGGAAATTCTGCTAGGTTTGTGTGAAAAGAAATTATGTGAATTTGATGATTTTGTGAAATAGGGACTAAAGTGTCAAAATATGAAAATGTGAGGGCTATTTTGTGAATTGCCCTAAATATGTGTTATTGGACTAAATTGAATGGATTGAATTTGATTGTGTATAGACCAAGAAATGAGAGGTTTAGATTGAGATCAAGGCAAAGATAAAATACTCTATTAATCGACCATTTCAGTATTCGACGTCCAAGGTAAGTTCGGATATAATACTAGTTGTTAAGTTATATCTATATGATGTGAATTGAATGAATATATATATACATAATTGTGAGATTAGAAATGCTATGTGCGGAATGGAAATAGATGGCACTAAGTTTGTGAAATTAGAAACGGGATTGAGATGATTAGCACTATGTGTGCGATAAGATAAAAGTTTCGGCTTATTGAATTGGCACTGTGTGTGCGATATCGAAATAAGATCGGTTTAACATATTGGCACTGAGTGTGCGATGACGATTATGCTTCAGTTTATGAAATTGGCACTAAGTGTGCAAATAAATCAAAAGAATAGTAAGTGTTGATCAAGAGGTAAAAATCGAGTTATTGAGTAGCACAAATGGTGAGTAACTTTGTGTTGATTAAGGTACGTTTGAACCTAGGTGGTTGATGATAGCTTTAAAAGTTGAATGAATGGATACTTGAGTGTATAGTTGAGATTAATGATGAGCCTAATTGTGCATTTATCTAAGTGATGGTCTAATAACATGTGTATTGGTATTATTGAGTTGTATGTGTTGTATTTCGAACTTACTAAGCTTTTGATAGCTTACTGTGTGATTGTTTCTCTGTTTTATAGTGTCGGTAAAGCTAGCTCGGATCCGGGAATCGTCAGTATCTCTATCACACTATCGACATCTATTTTGGTACTTTTGGAAAGATGTATATAGATGAAATATGGCATATATAGGCTAGAAGCTATGGTATATTTTGGGGAATTTTTATATCCTTGCTATGTGATTTGGCTTGGAAGTTGAATGATGTTGAAACTATGAATGATTTGTGAGTTTGGTATATTTTATAATTATGTAGTTGATGAATTATGTGGTTGAAAATAAATTTTTGATATGGATTACATGAGGCTTGAATTACATATGTTTTGAGGTGTATAAATGTCATTTTGAATGATCTTAGTTGTGATGATAATTAGCATGGAAGTAGATGGTATAGTTAGTGGTTGAATAATGCATGGAATGGTAAGTTTGATTGCATGCAGAAGCATGAATTGGCATTGTATTGAAGTTTGCTAGTAAACCCTTGTGTGGGTGGCAAATTGGCCTTACAAATGGCCTGTTTTGTCTACACGGTTATGGCACATGGGTGTGCCTAATGACCGTGGGATAAAGTCAGTAGATAGCTCAAGTATGCACGGTCAGGGTACACGGGCGTGCCTAGTAGCCGTGTGAATAAGTCAGTATATTGCCTAAGAGTACACGACCTTAGCACACGGGCGTGCCTGGTGGCTGTGTGGAGAAGTCAGAATACGTGCTCTGCTATGGCACGGCCTCGACACATGGGGGTGTCTGGTGATCGTGTGAGGCACACGGCCTAATTGCACGGGCGTGTGACCTCAACAAATTTGAAGAATATTTGAAAATTTGAAAACGTTTATTAGTGTTTGATTTAATCCCGACCCCTTTCTAACATTTGTTTAAGGTCTCGTAGACCTTGATAAGGGACTGTATGTTCATATTTGAGTATGTATGATTGACTTTGTGTCGTGAAATGGATGTGTAATGTTCTGATTGTCTGGTAACGCCTCTTAATCCCTATTCCGGTGACAGTCTAGGGTTAGGGGTGTTACAGGGCTGCACTGAGGAAATGGTATTGACTGGCTCGCTAGAGTGATATCGTTACAACGGTCTATCGACTTTATGGAGTGACACCGAGACGACGATTATCAAGTCTTACAAGGTGACACATTGAAATAGGTTTATTGATTCCTTGGAATCAGGAGTTCGGCAAGACATTTAACATGAGTTACATTTATAAGACCGTAGCTCAACTATGGCAACATATGGAGTCCGCCAGGATATTAAACATTGGGTACATTGTGTAAGATCGTATCTTAGCTATGGAAACATATGGAATCTTCTAGGACATTACACATGGGGTACATTGTGTAAGACCATAGCTCGGTTGGAGTTCACTAGGACGATAAAACAGAAGTCCCGCCAGGATATAAAGAAGAAGACTTGACGTGACTCACACGACAAGTTTCAAGACCAAATGGACTTTGTTTTCCTAAGAATGCAAGTAAACATGATAGCAAAAGGGTTTGCCAAAGGCAATGGTGGGTGGAGCTTGGGATGTAACAGCTCGATTTTAGTGGTGTCAAAAATAGTGGTTTCAAGACCACGACTTCGATGAGTGAGTTAGTATTTTAATATTTATTTAGTATTTACAAGTAATTGTTAGGGTTGTATTAAAATTTGGTTAAGAAATTTTAAGGTTTAATTAGTTAATTAAGTGAAAAGGACTAAATTGTAAAAATTTCAAATGGAAGCCTCTATTAGATAATAAGTTTAATTGTCAAAGTACAAGGGTTTATGAGGCAAACATGCCATTATTATAAAGGTAGGCATGGTTGGCATTGTTTTGTTATGTATATTTATGTTTTATTAATCAATTAAAATAAAAATAATTAAATGATAATAAAAAAGAAAATAAAATTATCTCTTTCATTGTTCTTTAAACCACAAAAAATCCACCATTGAAAAAGAAAAAGAAAAGCATCAAACTACTTAGTCTTTTGGTCAATTTGCATGTAAGTATAACTAAGCTTTTTTTTAATGTTTTTTTATATTTTTGAGCTCGTTTTAACTTAGTTTAGTTAGCCTGAGGGTCAATTTGTAAAATTGTTAAAAGTCTAGGGACTTGCCATGAATGAGTTTGTAGTGTTTGTGAATTTAATTAATAGATTATTAAAATTGGTTGTTAAATAGACATATTTTGTAAAGTGATTTTTGATGAATTTGTGTTTAAGGACTTAATTGAGAAATTAGTAAAATTTAATGAATTTTGGGTGAATTGGGGGAAAGTTTTGGGCTTTATGTGGAGCTATTAAAAATCAACTAGCATGAAATTTTATTAATTGTAGCTAAATTGTAAGTATTGGATTTAGGGACTAAATTGTATAAAAGTTAAAATGTTAGGGGTAATTTTTAATTTCATATTAAAGTGGGTTATAAGCTACAATTAATGATATTAAGTTATTTGAATGATTTAGTTGAATGAAATTGTTATTTAGATAAAGAAAAGAATCAACCGGACTTGAATCGAGGGAAAGTGAAAGTCTCGGATTAGTTTTCGACTTTGCTGTAAGTTCGTATGAGTCATAAACTTATTAATTATTGTTTGGATTGTATGTTATTTAATGTTAATTTAGATATAATTTAAGTTGGTTATATAACGATGTTTTGGATATTTGACGGTTTAATAGTTCCGTTTGAACCTTGAGAATACTTAGGATACAAATGACATGTCATTAGGGATTATATGGTTTCATGCGCTCGTCCTAGATGCCCTACCGATGGCTGAGGCCTTGCATTTGTTGTGGATTCTCCACAGTTCATGTGAGCAGCATCGTATAGCTAACATCCCAACCCACAACTCATATGAGTAGTCCCATTTCATAGCTCATGTGAGCATTATTGAAAATGTTACAGTTACGTGAAAACACACTTTGTGTGAGCATTTCCCGAGTATCCGATGTTATTCAATATGGTTCAATAGGCAAATTAAGTTAAATGGAAAGGTATGTATATGAAATGAGTTATGATGTTGAGTATACAAAATGGATAGTAAGATATGTGCAATTATATTGAAAGGGAAATCAAGTGAATATGTGATAGATGATTTGCAAATTGAGATTTATTTCATGAATTGTACCATGAATTGGGTGAAAATATATGCTCATTATGCACCTACCAACCTTGTGAAGTTGTGGTTATAGGATTGAAATGTATGCACTTGAATTTGTGATTAAATCCATGCTTGAATGGTTAAAATATAATATTCTCGGTAAGTTTAAGTTCTCAATAGATGAACTTACTAAGCACTAGTTACTTATGTAATTGGTTTGTCTATTTTGTAAATCATCGGAAGACTCGTTCGGTTGGGAATTCCTCGTCGGAGTGTCATCATTCTATCCATCCATCATATCGGTTAGGAAGACTCGTTCGGTTGGGAATCCCTCGTCGGCCGTGTGACCCCTGTTTCTCAAATTTCTAAGTTTTTCCAAAATTGTTTGTTTTATTTCAAATTGATCCTTGATTTTTAAGTTGCAAGTAGTGGGTCCATTTTTGAGGGACGAGGAAGTGAGGCACGAAAAACCTTCTTCCATATAATGTTTGAATGGTTCTCCGATTTTATTTGAACAAATCTAATGTCTTAAGAACCTCTGCCCCCTCCTGTACCCCAACTAGTTCCCCATATTCCTCAAGGTTCGAAATAGATATGTGGAAACAAGCCTCCAGTTGATAAAATTCATAAATATGGGGTAGAAGAATTTTGTGGTACAACTGAAGATGACCCCGAAAAGCTAAATTCTAGTTAGAAAATACCATTAGAGTGTTTAACGAACTATCTTGTTCTTCCAATGACTGTTTAAAATGTGTGACATTTCTGTTAAAAGACTCAACATATCAGTGGTGAAACACTTTGAAAGAAATGGTACCGATGGAACGAGTAAATTGGGATTTTTCCCAAACTAAATTCAAAAAGAAATACGTCAGTCAATAGTATCTTGATAAAAAGAGAAAAGAGTTTCTTGAATTGAACTAGGGTCATAGAACCTTAGCTAAATATGAAAGAGAATTTGTGCAACTTAGTAAATATGCTCGAGATTGTATTCCAATTGAAGCTGTTATGTGTACCCAGTTTGATGATGGTTTGAATGATGATATCAGATTGCTTGTTGGCATACGTGAATTGAAAGAATTTATTATTTTGGTGGATAGAGCACATAAGGAGGAAGAACTTACTTGTAACACCCCATACCCGGCCTAGAAGTTAGGTCCGAATCCGGAATGTCACATCAAAGGCACACTTCAAACCGATTTACTAATTAACCATTTAAGGCCCAAAAGCCCAAAACCCTTTTATCTTGTTAAGTTAAGATAACAAGTCCACATTTTAGGAAAACATTCATACATTGAGTTATTTCGAAAACCATGTCAACTTTAGAAATTTAATTAAAATTTATTGACTGGATAGTTGAAACAGCAATAATAAAACCCAAAGCATAAAGTCTATTAGGAGATACATGTCCTTATTATAATTCAATGAAAAACAACGTATTTAAAATAAATTTTTTTGGACAAATTAAAAACATTTGATCAGCTTGTAGTGTGGCCATCTTCGAGTCCTCTCCCATGCCGAGCCGTCTATTCAGGATCACCTAAAACATTAAATAAAAGGGTGTGAGTTTCGAAACTCGGTGTATACAACCCTTGGCAAGCAAATCACATACAAATATTCACACTAGGCCTAAGCCCTATCAAAATCGGTAGTCTTGGGCCTTAGCCCACAATGACCTCATATCATATCATATCGTATCATATATAAACAAGATAATTCAAAACCCATCCCAATAATCCATCCGCTACACACATCATTTCCCTTCCAACCTTATACACAACTGTGGGGATTTCTAAATCAACCCACACATCCTCTACACACCAAAGGTAGCCCAGTTGCGGTACTACCTAACGTTGCAGCAAAGCTGCTAATGATATAATGGGCTTAAAACCACCGGTGGATCCATGGCCATACAACTATGCGATCCTCAAATCTTCCTCCGTACCATAATTCCCACCCATATGCATCCTAAGCAGAATATAATATGAATGCATCAAACACATAAGTAACATCCACAAACTCATATTCGTCACATAGGGGTATTTTTGTCATTTCACTACCTAGGGATATTTTCGTAATTCTACCCTATAGGGGTATTTTGGTAATTTGGCAAAATAGGGGTATCTTGATAATTTGCAAAACAAGGGTGTTTTGGTAATTTGCAAAACAGGGGTATTTTGGTACTTTTGCAAAACAGGGGTATTTTAGTAATTTTCATAAATCTAAGGGTATTTAGTAATTTTACAAATCTAGGGGTATTTTTGTAATTTTACAAATCTAGGGGTATTTTAGTAATTTTACAAATCTAAGGGTATTTTAGTAATTTTACAAATATAAGGGTATTTTGGTAATTTTACAAATATAAGGGTATTTTAGTAATTTTACCAACAAAAGGGTATTTGGTCCCTCTCAGGTTTTAGTTATGAACTTTGGCCATTAACAAGTCTTCAAGGCTAAAGTGAACAGACACTACGCACTAGGTACGATTCCAGAAAAGAAGAGGTGGGCCACTAGGGCCGCTTAAGTACCAAGCTCACTCTAGATCCAATCCTAGACATGCGTATGTCCGTTACCACACTCTAACCCAACGACTTGTTCATGGGCATGTTTAATTAGATTAAGTCTTATGAAATTTAAGAGTTGTCAAACTAGGCCTTAAGTCCATAAACCCTAAGATACTTGTCTACGTCCCCATAAAGCCCATCAAACCCAAATTACATCTTTACGGCCCATTAGGCCCAAATCACATCCTTATGGCCCGTTAGGCCCAAAACAATTCTAGATCAAGTATTATGCTTGACAGACTCAATTCATACACCAAACCAAACAAACTCATCAAACCTAGCCTTAGGGCCTACCGGGCCCATTTAGCCACTTCCGGCTTTTCAGCATTGCTGATATGGTGTGTGTAGTGTTTGTACACACCTGGTAACCTCGCGTGCTGCAAACCCTTTAGTCACAAACCTACAATCGACATTACTAGCGATTAACCAAAGCTTTAACACATACTTATCAAAAACTGAAACCTCATCGTACCCTTACCGTGTGCCTTACGTTCTAATAGCCCTTCCTTTGCTACTATTGGCGATTATCCTCTAGATCTGCACCCAAACACCTATATCGTCAAAACCAAGTGACCCATATTGTACATAAGTCACCCCTATGAGCCACATTAGATTCGGCCATTTACTAAACCATGACTGAGTTGAGAACACTTACCCCCTTGTTAGCAATCCTTACCTACCACACTTGCGATTGTTGAGCCTTACCCTTGTTAATACAGGTTAACGACAAGGATTGGGTTAGATAGCCCTTCAGATTTTAACAAAACACACTAAAAAAATTCAATTAAGCACTTACCGAAATTCTTCTTGCTTAAATCTGGCTTTCGAGACTAGTAAGGTGATAGGGACAATTCGACAACACTAGGGAAAATAAGAAAAGAGGTGATACGGCTAGAACCAAGTGGTGAACCAAAAAGAAAATTTGAAAAAGGAGAGTATGAAGGATTTGGAAAAGCGGGATGATAGAATTTTCGGCAATGGAGGGAATTTGACTTAGCAAAATTACGGTAAAAAGGGAGAAACCACTTGAGCGGTAGAATAAAACTAGAGAATGCTCAAAGAACCTTTCAGTATTCGGCCCCTTCTCCTTTTAAAGCCATAGGCCAAACACTCCCCTCCCTTAGAGTCCAATTCGGCACCATGGCATCCTTACTCCCCATCTCCTAACTTTCCTCCCTTATCTTCACCTTAAATTTCTTTCCTGAACACTCCCTTACAGAGTCCCCTCCAACACCAACTCCTTTTGTCTAGGCATAAAAAATAAAACTCCTAATTCGCCCCTCCTTTGGCCTCGAACCTTGTACCTCCTTAACTGACAAACACGCCACTTCATAGCTCCTAAATGATGCCACTTTTCACTAGACCACAAGCCCATTTCTGTCCTATTTCTTCTTCATTTAGTTAAAAGGCCTACTAACTGAAGTCATAGTTCCCTTGGGCTAAAACCAAAATTTCTCCTATACCCTTACCTAATCTCAGAACATCTCCAACACCCCTAGACACTTCAAATTCATTAACCCTTAAAGCCCACATGCCAATTGTTTTTTTCTTGCTCCTTTAAAAATTTTCTGAGATCTAAAGTCCAAAGCCCAATAGGCCCAAATTTAGGGCGTTACATTACTAAAGGAAAAAGAAAGGTAGATTTTAAAGTCCAAGACACGGGTAAACGATCGATGGGCAAATCTTTTTCTTCTGGAGAAAAAGAAAGAAAGAATCTTATAGTCGCATGTCAGCTCTATTTGGATTTTTCATGAGGGATAAAGGGAAACAAACTAGTTCGAGACCTCAGGCTACCTCTGTAATGAGTGTGAGAAGTGTTCATGATAACAAGCCAAAATGTTAGCAATGCAATAGAAGACATTTTGGAGAGTGTAGACTAAAAGAGGGATCGTGTTTTAAATGTGTTTCATTTGATCATTTTCTTCGAGATTTCCCTGATAGGTCTGATAGAGATAAAGCCCAGAATATACGATCTAGTAATGCGCCTTCGAAAGGGAGACCATCTAGGAACATTAGTAATGTGGGGAATAATTGACGTAGAACAAAAGATTCTATAGTTCAATCTGAGGCTCGGGCACCAGATAGGGCATATGTAATTCAGGCTCGTGAAGATGCTTCAGCACCTTATGTGATTACCAGTACATTTTCTATCTTTGATTGACCCAGAGTCAACACACTCGTATATATGCACGACATTAATGTCAAATAAGAAAATACTGATTGAGTCAATAGAATTTGTGGTCAAAGTAACTAATCCATTAGGCTAGCATGTGTTAGTTGATAAAGTTTGTAGAAACTGTCCTCTGAAAATTTGGGTTTGTATTTTTCTAGTTGATTTGATATTATTACCATTCGAAGAATTTGATTTGATTCTCGTCATGGATTGGTTGACTTTGCATGATGCTGTTGTGAACTGTAGACGAAAGGAAATTATATTGAAATGTCATAATGGTGAAATAGTCAGGGTTGAATTAGACAAATGTGACAGTATCACCAATATTATTTCAGCTTTGACAACTTAGAAATGTGTCCGAAAAGGTTGTAAGGTATATCTAGCTTATATAGTAGATACCAGAGCTTTAGAATCGAAGTTAGAATTAGTTCTGGCTGTTTTTGATTTCACGATGTGTTTTCGGAAGATTTGCCAAGGTTACCACTTGTAAAAGAAGTTGAATTTGCTATTGAATTAGTATCAGAACTTCACCAATATCAATTGCTTTGTATATAATGGCACCAGCTAAATTGAAAGAGTTGAAAGTGTAACACTCCTCACTCATATTCACCTTCAGAATAGGGTTACAGAGCATTACCAAAACTAAAATACTTTTAAACATACATTTCATATACAATTTATCAATTCAAATACAAATCAAACACAATCAATCATAGTGTCCCTTAAACAAGCCTACGAGGACTTAAACAAGAATTAAGAGTGGTTTGGAACTAAACAAATAACTCAGGAAATTTTTCAACACTTATAATTTTTTTCTCAAAAATAAGGGACACACGCCCGTGTCACAGGCTGTGTGAACACTCGAAATAGAAGCACATGGCCGTGTCCCAGTCCATGTCCTACCCTGTGTTCAAACAAGTGAGGTTTCTGACATGGGTCACACGGCCAACCATACGCCCGTATGCCCTTTAAAGTAGCCACACACGCCAGTGTGCTAGGCCATGTGCTAGGCCCAGCCAAACCTGTAGGGTATATTGACTTATGAAACACAGCCAAGTCACACGCCCGTGTGCTAGGCCGTGAGCCAATTAAAGGGTATACTGACTTGAGCCACACGGCCGATCACACGCCCGTGTGGACCAAAAATAGGATATTTACCAAGCCATTTTGCCACCCCATTTGGTACACATCTTTACCTACACAAATGACACCAAACTATAGCATAATATACCATCCAAAATGATCGCTGAAATCAGAGCTTTAAAATTTATAAAAGAATGATCGAACCTAGAAACTAACTCTAACAACGATTAAAGGCAAGTGTACCTATCGAACAGTAGTATATCTTAGGCAAGACCGGATATTGAACCCAAAGGAACTAAAAGTACTAATACTAACTTTCTTTTTATTATTTAGCCTTAAAAATAAAGTGAAGTTACTTAAACTATATTGATGAAGACTAAACTAAGGACACAAAGACAAAAAGGATGAATAGGAAAATAACTTTGAAGGAAAAATCAGTTGATTATGACGATACCCTTAGAAAGAATCCACCTAGACTTCACTTGTTATCTAACCCTAAATTATATGATTTCTTTTACTTAGCTTGATCCGTAAGACTCCCTAACCTATATTAAACCCTCTCTTGAGGCGAATAATGTCCAACCCTAGGTTAATTAGTGGAACTCTCGTTCGCTTATAATAACCCCCTAGTATACAGTAAATCGATCAATGGATTCCCATATTAGGTTTCACCCTAATCCGGCAAAATCTCGTAACCCTATCTCTAGGCGTTCGATCAACTTTGCTTAATTATGTTAGATCAACTCTTAGGCAGGGTCTATTCCTCCTCCACCTAAGCACATTAGATT
This sequence comes from Gossypium bickii, assembly GCA_025503065.1. Classification (NCBI taxonomy): domain Eukaryota; kingdom Viridiplantae; phylum Streptophyta; class Magnoliopsida; order Malvales; family Malvaceae; genus Gossypium; species Gossypium bickii. The sequence continues at coordinate 93,002,429 of CP106711.1, forward strand.
TGGATTAAGCATCATAATTAAGAAAAAACTAAGCAATTATCATATAACTTTAAAATCAAATAAAAGGATTCATCTAGGTTTCATCCCCTTCAGGTATCTGAGGTGTTTAGTTCATAATGAATAAACAAAACATCGCAAGAGAAAAGATAAAACAAAACATAAGAAAATCCTAAAACCCCTTGAAGGAATTGAAGGAGCTCCGGCTTCTTGGGATGGATCAACTAGCTACCCTCGTGTTTTTCCCTAACTCTGACCTTTTCGGCTTGGCTCCTTGGCCTAGCTTTCGATCCCCCCGGTTTCGGCTTCTGCCGAACTCCCCTTTCAAGTTGCCTCCTTGGGTGTTTATATAGACTTTGTGATGCTTTACTTGGTCCCTAAGTTTCCTAATTTAAGTAGAATTCCTACTAGGGTGTTTGAATAGGCTTTGGAATATGTTTCTTTGCCTCCAAGTATCCTTTCCCGAATGAAATTTCTCATTCTGACGACAGAGGCACGGCCATGTAGCACGCCCGTGTGAATCGACTTCAGGCCGTGTTCGGATTCTTTAATGAGGCACGGTCGTGTAAATTAGGGGAGAGGCCGTGCTCTAGATGACTGTTGTGGCACGGCCGTGTGGTCTTGGGCCCATGCCGTGTCGATTTCGTGATATGGCCCATTTACTATGTTTTAAGCGCATTTTACGTTCTTTTCATCCTCGGGTGCTTTCCTGGGTATAAGACATGAAAAGAAAGGATTAAGAGCACCTTTTCACATGAATCGAGGGAAAAATAATCCAAAAGTGTACTTAATGCGGGATAAAAATATGTTACTTTTACGGTTTATCAAATATCCCCACGCTTAAGCTTTTGCTTGTCCTCAGGCAAAATTCTCAACTTACAATTAAAACGAACTTTCCATGATTCATAATTCCTATCAACAATGTCTTATCCTAATTCATAGATAATTTATACATGGATAATTTGATTCAAAGAGTCCTAAAGTTTCAAACGAGATAAGTCATGAGTTTGTACCTCGAAAAACATAGGTGTCCCCCTTCATTTAAATAACTACCTTTTCAATCCAAAATCAACAAGGATTGATATCCTGACTAAAGATTCACTCAAATCACTCTAAAGTGTTTAAGGTTCAGGGAAAGATCGCTTGTACGTAGAACCTGAAAAGTTAATCCCATAGGCTTGCCTAAAAACCAAATCTCCACCACTGTAAAATGATGTGATAAACATATCAAAAGGTCTTTGTTAGGGTTGTAACGGGGCTAGGGTTAAAAGGTATAGATAAAGGCTGAAATTAGAAGGTTAGAATCAAGATTGAATTGATAAGTTACCTATCTAAAAATTTCTAAGATAATAATTGCATCAACTGAAAATAATAATAATCCTACTAATACAAGCTTTTTCTTTTGATAATTAGACTTTAACTTGTATAAGCTCACTCTTCATAATACTAATACTGAATATACTTTCCTTTGGTTTTTCTTAAACTTCAACTTATAATAAAAACTTAGGTAACTAGTCAAATCATATCTCGATTAAAGGATAGTCAAAAAGAAGGGTGATAACAAATACAAAGGGTTTTGGGTTAATATTAGTGGGTGAGTCAATAAAAGGGTTGTTAGGCTCAACGGGGTTCACTAGGGGTTAATTATGAGGGTAGGCTTTTTAGTGATGTAAGTGGGTTAAAACCTAGGTGCCTTTATCATCTCGGTATATCAAATCATAACTGTGGTCTCAACATGTATAATCAAGGCAAGTTCTAGAATAACAGTTCATAGTTGACACACTCATAATAAAAAAATGAGCAGGAAAAAAAATGTATGCTCTATAAGGTTCAAATACTCACAAAAATTATGGGTGTTTTGACATCATCCTTATAAAATTCGAATTTCAAGATAACATTCAAATTCAAGTTAACAACCTAAAATTTTAAATTTTTTAAAATTAGACTTATCATGCTTGATACCCTAGTATTCTTCAAATTTAATTATCAATGCACAATTATCAATGACTTAATCTAAAACATATCAATAGAAATTATAAATCAAAGAAAATTTCATTCAAATCGTAATATGAGAAACTTACTTTAAGATCAAGGCATAATTCAGGGATTTTCAGATAATACTATAATTAACCCCCTACACTTAAAATGTACATTGCCTTCAATGTACAAAGATGGATAATATCAAAATAATCATAAAATCATAAGATAGGGAAAGAAGTGAAACTTCCGGAATTTTGGATGAAGTCAATGAAAAGAAATAGGATAGGATTGAAGGTGAATGTGGGGAAGCGTCTCGAACCGTTTGAAATTGAATCCTCGAAGCGGCCAGTCTGATTTTAATGTATCCTAAGCTAAATCTAAATATCATAAAGAATAAAAAAGAAGAAAATAAAATAAAATAAAGTAAAAAAATGAAATGAAAATAAAATTAAAATAAAAAAATAAATAATGGAAAATGAAAGACAACTAGAAGAAGGGAGAACGAGTTTTAAATGGAAATGTAGCCCGTGTTTTGGAATTTTGAATTTTGGGCACGTTCAGGGTGTTCGGGCATGGCCGTGGGTGTAGTGGCACGCCCATGTCTTTCTTTATAAAGTCATTTAATAAGGCCATGCTGCTCCCGTGTTCGATAAGTCAGAATGTTGGCACGGTTGGTAGGCACGGCCGTGTTTAGCCTGTGCTTAACAAGTCAGTAACCTCGCACGGGGCATCGGCACGGGCGTGGACTATTATCACCACCCATGTTGGGAAAAGAATTTTTTTTCTATGTCGTGCACGGCTACTAGCACGCCTATGGTTCATCCGCTGGCTTCAACAAGACCACGGGCACGCCTGTGTGTAGGGCCACGTGGCCTAGAAATATGCTCTTTGGTTAGTTTATGGTTAGGTGGTAAAAGGAAAAAAAAAATGTAAAAATGGGGTTAGTGCTTGGGTTGCCTTCCGAGAAGTGCTCGTTTATAGTCTTAAGCTAGACTTTACCTCTCATTTGTATGGTCATGGTGGTTTGAGGAGGTGAAAATCCTTTCTCATGCGATCACTTCGGTTATGGATATATAGTTTAAGTCAAGTAATGTTTACCTCAAAAGTGTTGAATTTAGGATTGCTTACCTCGACTGTGCCGTATAGGAAGACATTAAGTACCTCAAACGTGATTTTTTTGTTTGTCTTGAGGTCTAAATTGGTGATTCGAGGGTCTTCCTTATTCAACAATACCTGATCCCCTAATTTGAAGTGATTCGTTGTTCCTATCAGCTCGTCTGGGGGCTTCTTCGATTTCACTTCATGTGGTTCATGTTCCTCTTTGATTTGTGCTTCCTCCTCTTTTAGTTTGTCAACCCTAAGGCTTTTTTCCTTAGATATTTCTTCTTTGTTGGCACGAGGTCTAAGATCTAGCTTAGCTAAGTGATTTCGTGATGCTTCCTGTAAAGAAGGTTGAACCAAATAATTATCAATAGAATTAACATTTGTACCTTTATTCCTTGATGTCCTAGCTGAGTCAAGAGCTTGAAGAGTGATTGGTTCGTCATCTTCACAAAGTGTGAGTTCACCGAGTTCTTCCTCTGTATGGTTTTCTTTATTGCATCGGGATATGGCACACGAGGTTGGTATTCTTTATCACTTGATGTTTTGGCCGAGTCAAGAGCTTGAAGAGTGACTATCTCGTCGCCTACGCAAAATATGAGTTCTCCTGTATAGATATCAATTTTAGCTCTGTCAGTTGCTAAAAAGGGTCTTCCTAAAATTAAAGGAACATTATTGTCCTCATCCATGTCTAAAACGACAAAGTCTACTAGGAATACGGATTTATCAATTTTGATTAGAACATTTTCTATTATACCCCTAACGCTCATCCTAGTTTGTTTGGGTTTCCCTAGACCTAGTTGTTTAAACAGTTTATAAGGCATAACATTTATGTTTGCCCCTAAATCAGCTAACGCATTTTCTGTAGATAAACTACCAATTATGCATGGAATTGTAAAACTCCCTGAATCTTTTAATTTCTGTGGTAGTTTATTTTGTAGAATTACCGAGCACTTTGCGTTGAGTTTCACATGTGATTCCTCGTCTATCCTTTGCTTTTTCAAGTAATGACTCCCTTAAAAATTTTCTAGAGTCGGCATCTCATGAAAGAGCTTCAAGAAAGAGGTAAGTTGATATGTAATTTCTTTAAAAGTTTAAGAAACTTACCAAACTGTTCCTCTGTATCGTCTCTCTTTAATGCTTCGGGGTAAGGAATGCAAGGTTGGTATTCTTTGATTACCGATTTTGGCTTTTCTTGTGTCACCTCTACCTTTGGTATTCTTTGATTATCGGTTTTGGCTTTTCTTGTGTCACCTCTACCTTACCTTCGTCTACCTTGTCTTCTTGTTTTGAGATGGGTTCGTTTATCTCTACATTTTCCTGAGCTGCTATGGCTTGAATTTGCTCCTTTGGATTAATCTCAGTGTTACTTGGTAGACGTCCTTGCGGTCGTTTGGACATTAACTTTGCAAGTTGTTCAACTGCCTTAGTGGCTTCCCTTACTGACATAATAACTTCCTCTAATCGGTTCTTGTTCTCTTCAACCGATGTTTGTTGACTTTTAAATGTTTTCTCAGTGTCTTGGAGAGGGGTATCTGTGGTTGCCATGAATTTTGTCAGCATTTCTTCAATGTTCGACTCCTCTTCTTGTTGGTGAGGTAGTTGTTGAAAATCTGGATGAAGTTCCTGTCTTTGGCTACTTTGATCATTCCACGAGAAATTGGAATGGTACCACCAACCTGCATTATTAGTGTCATTATAATAATTATTTTGAGGTCTAGAGTAGTTACCCATATAATGGACTTGTTCGTTCTCCATGCCATATCCGTAGGGTGGGTACTCAGGATTCACCGCGCCTCCTAGATTCGAGTCATATTGCATTACTGGGTGTACCTGCGAGAGTCTACACAAACCATCGGTCTTTTTATTCATCATCTCTAACTAGGTAGATAACCTGGCGAACACGTCGTGGTCGAAGACACTGGCTGCTTTAGTAGGAATTGTCCTCATGACTTGCCACTGATAATTATTCAGTGCCATCTTCTCTATAGACTAAAATTATCTGCCAAAAGCAAAATAGAAGAAAAAGTAGCAAAGTAAAAATAAAAATAAAAAATAATAATGAAAATAAATTGCAATAAAAATAGAGCTTTCTTAATATTTTAGTTTCCCGGCAACAGCGCCAAAAACTTGATCGCTGAAATCAGAGCTTTAAAATTTATAAAAGAATGATCAAACCTGGAAACTAACTCTAACAACGATTAAAGGCAAGTGTACCTATCGAACAGTAGTATAGCTTAGGCAAGACCGGATATCGAACCCAAAGGAACTAAAAGTACTAATACTAACTTTCTTTTTATTATTTAGCCTTAAAAATAAAGTGAAGTTACTTAAACTATATTGACGAAGACTAAACTAAGGACACAAAGACAAAAAGGACGAATAGGAAAATAACTTTGAAGGAAAACTCAGTTGATTACGACGATACCCTTAGGAAGAATCCATCTAGACTTTACTTGTTATCTAACCCTAAATTATATGATTTCTTTTACTTAGCTTGATCCGTAAGACTCCCTAACCTTTATTAAACCCTCTCTCGAGGCGAATAACGTCTAGCCCTAGGTTAATTAGTGGAACTCTCGTTCGCTTATAATAACCCCCTAGGATAGCAGTAAATCGTTCAATGGATTCCCATATTAGGGTTCACCCTAATTCGGCAAAATCTCGTAACCCTATCTCTAGGCGTTCGATCAACTCTGCTTAATTATTTTAGATCTACTCTTAGGCAGGGTCTATTGTAAACACCCCAAACCCGGCCCAAACACTACAACCGGATCTGGTATGTCACTAAGGAATTTTATAAAACATGTCACATTTCGGAAAACGAGTATCAGGTTTAAACATCTTAACCGGAAAACTTAGTAATTTAATATTCTGTATAAAATATAAATTTAAATGGTAGCTTGGTGAATTAGGAGAAAAAAAAAACTAAGTTGTTACATGTCTTAGCTTAATTTTAGCATGAAATCTAAATGTCTAGTAATAAAACCCAAAATAAAACCCAAAATAAATATGAGGCTAGTGGCCGATGGCCTTATTACATTGAAACTTAAAATCCACTAATAAAAAAAATATTAAAATAACTAAATAATGAAAAGTCCTTTGCTGAATCTAAATACTCCCTCGCATGGCCACTTTGCGCTCCTCTCCAGCCCGGTCCGATGCACTAAGTGCTGCCTGAAAATGTTAAATAATAGGTTGAGGCGCGAGACTCAGTGTGCAACCCTCATGCATCATTAGATTTGGGCCTTAGCCCCACAGAACAGAATAACAGATTAATATATAACAAAAATTATGCAAGCCCAACCCAAATCATAGGTTTCCATCCGCTACACACCACCCTTACCTACCAATCACACCATTGGGGATTTCTATAATCAACCCACACTGCTACACACCATCGATGGCAGTCATGCTGCTCATCGTTAGATCATGGCCGTAGCCACTACAACAGGTCATGGCAAAATCCACTACAAAAGGTCACGGCAAAAGCCGCTACAGTAGGTCATGGCAAAAGCCACTACAATAGGTCACGGTAAAAACGGCTGCAACAAAACACTTCCCCTTTCATCAAACCCAACCCCATGCAATCACAGAAATTAGCATACATATCACATATGTCATCTTAAAAGGAACATTCACTTAGGAATGACAGAGATCACTAACCTGGTGATTCGCTTTTACCCTCCTTGGGTTTCACCCGTTTGCCGAGATTTTGGCATTTTACAGAATATTGCAGATTAATACAAATATTTTTAACAGACAATATAAATGGTGTGGAAGTGTTACACTCCTGATATCGCGTAGTTCTACTCCTCTAGTCAATATCATTGCTATCTGGATCTACTACCCTTTGTCTAAAACCTTGCTCAAAAGTCGAAAGAACACGAAGATAAGGCCTCTCCTATATTCGGCCAAGGTTAGTGTTTTACCCAAATTATATGCTTGAATAAATAGATCTCCTTACCTTGAAATCCCGAAAGTGATACGATCCAAGGCTACTGAACTCTGGCTTAGAAATCTAAGCGATTAAATCCCTTCCAAATCCCGAGGTACCGCAAATGATAGAAAACAGCCATTCGACTAAGATCTCTAAAAAGCCGAAAGGGATTGAAGCCTTATGAATTGATACTTACCTTCAGTTTCCTTCGAGATTCAGCACAAGCAGATACCACAGAGAGGATTCAGCTTCTAGGAATGAAGATACGGCTATGATGAGACTTCGAGAAATAGAGACTGAACTTTTGGAGATTTCGGCTATGGAAGGGAATAGGGGTGTAGTTTCAGCTTTTAGAGTATGAGAGATGAACAATAATAAAGATCAAAAGATTTGGCTAGAAGGAGGTTTCAAAGAAGAAGAAAAGAGGAGAAGGAAGTGGTGATTTCGGCTTTTGAGAGAATGAAGATGAGAAAAGAAAGAAAAAGATTAATTGCTTGAGGTGGCCTTTGAAATTTCGGCACATCCCTTGCCTATACTAAACCAATTCTCTTCCCACTCTCCTGTGTTTGATTTTTGGCCAACTCTACAACCAAATGATAACTCTTATCTCTCTTCCTTATCTTAATTTACTAACTCCTCAAAAATAGCCATAATAAGCACCAACTCTTCCCTCCTTTATCTGCCTATTATCCTCATATTATAAACATTAAAAATCGCCTAAATAATAGCCTTGTGCCGTCCCTGTTGGAACGCCGGAACCCATGGCGCAGCAGAATAAAATTAGATCCGGCGATCCAAATTAGGAATCCATGTGTGAGGAACGAATCGGGGTGAAATAAAGGTTTCAAAATTACCAAAACTTAAATCTGAGTAGACGGCGACGCCTTGGCAACAAGAGTTTTGATCTACTATCGAATCAAGCCACAACCTTTTCCGATGTCGGCCTCTACGTGATCCACCCGGTTTGACTATGAACGGAAGAAATCTCCAAAACTATTTTGGAGGTTTATTTGCTTGACGGCTGCTAGACCTAACAAGCAATCTATTAGGGTTTTCCCTTAAGCTTTTTCTCTTTTAAATACCTTTTTTTTTATATTGGGTATCCTTTTAATTGGGCCTTTTATAATGGGTATCTTTTTCATTGGGCCTATTATTTGGTACCCTTTTAATACCCTTTTATAATTGGTATCTCTTGAATGTTAAATAAATACAATAAAGTTTTTAACCGAAAATTATAATTACATTAATTATATCCGAAAATTATAATTACATTAATTATGATAAGGATTTCGGTAAACTATATTTATTTAAATTTATATATGAATCAAATTCATATATTAATAGAATTATGTTGTCATTATGTGTACAACATCCTTGTACATATAATATGTTCAATATTTGATTGCCCAATTAAATTAATTCTTTAATTAATTTAATTCATGTGACAACCAAAAAACAATACCAATTATATTTTATTCGTTCATTTAAACCATAGGGTGTGACCCTATAGGTTCTTTGCAACGTTAGCGATAATAATAGAACGATTCTAATGTCACAAACAATGAGTGGCATCTAGCAATGCATCATTGCTACCTAAGTTACAAGAAGTCATGATTCCACATAACTTTTTGTGATTAACCTTTCATGCATTAATCTTTAAGTCCTTTATCTCCAGGAATGGACACAAGTCATGGAATAGTCACACTTGTATAGTCCATCCCATGTTTCTTGATATCTTGAGTAGACTATGATATACAAATTAGTATGACATCTCATGTCAACTTATTTGAGCATGGCCATGCATTTCTAGTCTCACTCAATCAAGTGGCCTAAGATATTACTCCCATTATGTAGGAGGGACTTATCCTATATTGATCAACCATATCCTCTACATAGATTGTGGTATATCCAACATCGCCTTTATAGAACAACGATTCACGATGTGTACGCTTGATGTATCAAAATATACAACTCACGATGAGATTAATAATTATCTCAAGTCGATGATCATATACATATTAATCATTATGAGTAATGTTGTGACAATTACATAATAATCCAATAAACATACTCATAACGGGTCAATCCAATATGTTGTTCTCTAACACACATATTCATGCATTGATTTTGACAATCCACATCAATGACAACTCTTTATCATCAATCAACTACATGTTAGTCTTAATGCATTATTGTTGTCCTAGTCAACAATAATACTCGACTAAGGATCTTTTAAAAATAATCATATTATTCTCGTGACATTATTATAAAACAGTTTATTTGTATACACAGATAGAAAAAACTCAAATAATAATGACAACGCTTTATATTAATAAATATGGTAAATAAAGTATGTTATTACAACCATCTCATGATTGATCTTTTGGCATACTCTTACAATCTCCCACTAGCACTAAGACCAATCACTCATATATCTAATACCAAGCGACTTAGTGTGACGATCATGCTTCTCATTGTGTCGAGGCTTGGTCGAGGATCAGCGATGTTATCATCGAAGGTACTCTGATATTTCTACATCTCCTCGATCGATAATCTCTCGAATAAGATGGTAGCGCCTAAGTATATGTTTGGATCATTTGGTGAGATCCGGGTTCTTTAGCTTGTGCAATAGCTCCATTGTTATCACATCGGAGTTCTATAGCATCCGATATGCTAGGCACAACCCCTAGTCCAAGAATGAACTTTTGATCGAAAACCGCTTCCTTTCTTTGCTTCATCGGGCGCAATATACTCAACATCTATTGTAGAATCAGCTACTGTACTTTGCTTTAAACTTTTCCAGCTCACAGCACCATCATTAAGGCAAAACACAAAACCTGATTGCGATCGAGAATCGTCCTTGTCGGTTTGGAAGCTGGCATCAGTGTAACCTTTTACACTTAACTCTTCCTCACCTCCATATAATAGGAATGTATCCTTAGTTCTTCTTAAGTACTTAAGGATACTCTTTGATCGTGGTCCAGTTGACCTTCACCGGGATCTACTTGATACCTGCTCATCATACTTAAGGCATACGAGACATCTGGACGGGTACATAACATAGCATACGTGATAGATCCAATAGCGGAAGCATATGGAATTTTACTCATACGTTCTCTCTCTTGTGGAGTTGAAGGACACATTTCCTTCGAGAGTGAAATACCATGTCTCATAGGTAGGAATCTCTTTTAGATTCTTCCATATCGAACCTTTTCAAGACTTTATCTATGTATGTACTTTGGCTTAGACCTAGTAGTCGTCTTGATCTATCTCTATAGATCTTGACTCCTAAGATATAAGTGGCTTCGCCCAAGTCCTTCATAGAAAAACAACTTCTTAACCAAGTCTTAATAGATTGCAAGGTAGGTATGCCATTTCCCATGATAAGTATGTCATCCACATATAGTACCAAGAATGTGATAGTGCTCCCACTAACTTTCTTGTAAACACATGGTTCATCTTCATTTTTTATAAAACCAAACTCTTTGATTGCATCATTAAAACAAAGATTCCAACTTTGAGAAGCTTGCTTTAATCCATGAATGGATCTTTGTAGCTTACATATATTTCTAGCATCCTTTGGATTTACAAAACCTTCAGGTTGTGTCATGTACACATCCTCTTCAAGTTTCCCATTAAGGAAAGCTGTTTTGATGTCCATCTGCCAGATTTCATAATCATGAAATGCAGCTATGGCGAGCAAGATCCTGATGGATTTAAACATAGCTACAGGAGAAAAGGTTTCATCATAGTCAACACCATGAATTTGGCGAAAACCTTTAGCGACTAATCGCCCTTTGTATGTTTGTACATTACCATCCATGTCTCATTTTTTTTGAAAACCCACTTGCACCCTATAGGTTTAACCCCTTCGGGTGGGTCAATCAAGGTCCATACTTGGTTTTCATACATGGAATCCATCTCAGATCTCATGGCCTTAAGCCATTTCTCAGAATCTGGGCTTGTTACCGCTTCTTGATAAGTCCTAGGTTCATCTTGATCTATAAGAAGAACGTCACCATGCGTTGTAATGAGAAATCCATATCTCTCAGGTGCACGACGTTCTCTTAAAGATCTCGCATGGTGGTTGTGTTTCTACAAAGATTATTTGTTCCTCAATTTCTTGTGGAATTTGTTGTTGTTCAATCTCTCAGTTGATGGTATCTTGTGATTCTCGAATTTCTTCAAGTTTAATCTTTCTCCCACTTCCTTTTCTAGAAGTAAATTCTCTCTCTAGGAAGAGACCAGTCCGAGCAACAAACGTTTTGTTCTCAGTGGGATTAAAGAAATAATATCCTTTGGTTTCTTTTGGATACCCCACAAAATTACACCTTTCAGATTTGGGTTCAAGCTTAGTAGACGTCTGACGTTTAACATAAGCTTCACAAAACCCCAAATTTTCATAAAAGACATAGTAGGACGCGTTTCCAGTCCACATCTCATATGGCGTCTTTTGAACCGATTTAGATGGAACTCGATTTAGTGTGAAAGCAGCTGTCTCAAGTGCATGTCCCCAAAAAGAAGTCGGTAGATCAGCATGACTCATCATGGATCGAACCATGTCTAACAAAGTTCGATTTCTTCTCTCAGATACTCCATTCCATTGAGGAGTACCAGGAGGAGTAAGTTGTGAGACAATCCCACATTCTTTCAAAAGATCATCAAACTCTAGGCTCAAATATTCTCCACCTCGATCAGATCGAAGTGACTTGATAGTATTGCCTAGTTGATTTTGTACTTCATTTTTGAATTCCTTGAACTTTTCAAGGGACTCAGACTTATGGCGCATGAGATAAACATACCCATATCTACTGAAATCATCAGTGAAAGTAATGAAGTAGTGAAATCCACCTCTAGCTTGTGTATTTATTGGTCCACATACATCAGAATGTATTAGGTCCAATAAATCAATAGCTCGTTCACTTTTACCAGTAAAAGGAGATTTAGTCATTTTTCCCAATAAGCAAGATTCACATACTTCAAATTGTTCAAAAACAAATGAATTCAAGAGACCATCTTTATGGAGTTTGGATATTCGTTTCTCACTTATGTGGCCCAAACGACAATGCCAAAGATAAGTTTGATTTGAGTCATTTATTTTAGATCTTTTAGTATTTATGTTGTAAATGGGATTCATTTGATCTAAAATATAGAGGCCATTAATTAATTGTGCCGAACCATAGAAAACATTATTGAGATAAAATGAACAACAATTATTCTTAATAATTATCTCAAAACCAATTTTGTCTAAACAAGAAATTGAAATAATATTTTTAGTCAAACTGGGCACAAAATAACAATCCTCTAAACATAAATCAAGTCCACTAGGCAAAGATAAAGTATATGTTCCCACAGCTAATGCAGCAACTTTTGCTCCATTTCCAACTCGTAGGTCCACATCTCCTCTAGCCAGAGTCCTACTCCTTTGTAGTCCCCTGTACAGAAGTACAAATATGAGAACCACAACCAGATCTAATACCCAAGAAGTAGTAGTTGATAAATTAATATTAATAACATAAATACCAAGCGGACATTCCGCTTGCTTTAGCCTTCTTGACTTCTTCAAGATAGACAGGCGATTCGTTTCCAATGTCCACTCACACCACAATGAAAACAGTTTCCTTCCTTAAACACCCCACCTTTAGGTTTCAGCTGAGCCTTTCCTTTTCCAAATTTGGGCTTACCTTTGCCCTTGGGCTTTGTTTGAACTTTGGCCTTTCCTTGCCCTTGTTATTACGGACCATCGGTATGGGCTTGGGTCCAACTTTTTCAAGTTGCCTTCAGTTGATTCGTAACATCTTGAGCAATTGTGGTAGAGTCTTGTCAATTTCATTCATATTGAAATTGAGGACAAAATGGCTGTAGCTATCTCCGAAACGATTGTAAAAAATAACATCGGTGGCCAACTCGCTCAATGGAAACCAAGCTTAGATAGGCTTTCAAGATAGCCAATCATCTTAAGGACATGAGGTCCTACTGGGCTTCCTTCACCAACTTACATTGGAATAGGGCTTTAGAGATATCAAACCTCTCTTGCCGTGCTTGCCCCTCGATAAAGTTCTTTCAGTGCTCGATCATATCATAAGCAACCATGTCCTCATGTTGCTTCGAAGTTCAGATTCGTAGTGGCAAGCATAAGACATCCAACATCTATCATGTCATCGAGATACTTCTTGTAAGCGTCTCTATCACCCTCGAGGCATTAGCGGGTGGTTCATTAGGAAGTGGTTGTTCAATGACATATAATTTTCGTTCTTGTTTAAGGACAATCCTCAAGATACTGGAACCAATCAAGAAAATTCAAACCATTCAATTTGTCCTTCTCAAGGACCGATCGCAATGAGAGTATGCTAGTGTTTATGACCATAGTATATCTACAACAATTAAATATGCATATGAGTAAATTTACCAATTTTATATCAATCATTAGAAAGACTTTATTAAATGATATTCCTACTATTTTATTTCAAAATTAATAACCTCGTATATTAATTTCAAAAACTTTCTCAAAAGTATTTCTAGTAGGTTAAGGATCCATATTTCACCACCTCTTAAGTCACTTTGGCTTTACTCTTAAGATTATTGTTATTTAGGTAAGCAACATTTGCTAATTACATCATATGTAACTCCTAATATTTGGTGAACAACTCTTGTTCTAATCATCTTATGATTTATCCAATTTACTTGCCTCTAGGTTTCTAATCCTATTAGAGTAACTTAGTTAAGTCATTAACCAATTTTTAACCAAGTGAATATCACTTGTTTATTCTTTAGCGTTTAACCAAGATAAATACTAGTACTTTGCTTTGGCGTAACCTACATAGTATTGATCGAGGCTTTAACGAGGGCAAAATTGGAAGGCCATGTTGACTTAATATTTTAATAGAGGATTTTATTAAGATTGTTCCATCTCACCAATTATGGTCTACATTAGTCCATTTAGTCTTTTAATTGATCTCATCAATTAACGGGGTTTTATTATTATCAAGTTTTAATATATATAATTGGCATGCTTTAGACATCCATAGCATCTCATACATGAATAAATAAAGCAATAAATAAATGCAATAGTTATAGCCCATAAACTAAGGTGGTTCAACCCAAGCCAATGGGAAAACCAAAAAGAAACCTAAAGGTGTAAGCCATTTCACAAGCTATCATTCTCAATCATTGTCCCACCTTCCTTCTCGTTTGGCCCAAACAACTCTTGCAAATTACAATATGCGAAACTCGTTTTACATCTGAGGGAATAAGATGAGAAGAGAAATACAATAGAATAGTAGTAAGGCACGACACGCAGGCCGTATTTAAAAAAAATACAACCTTTTATCGAATGTGTCATTGGGATATAACTATGCATTTCAAACACCGTGCATGTCAAAAATAGCATACATAATTCTATATATATATTTAAGGTGAATTATAAAATATCCTTTCAACCTTTTGTGGCCATCAAGTTTATAAATTTCTTTTATTAACAAATTTTTTTTTGAGGGTCCGAGAGTACTGATCAAATGAAACCTCACGATTTGATAACTTTTATCACAGAATCGTGTTTTTAGGATTTTAATCCTTGAGGTTTCATATCGGAACAACCCTTGTTCCATTATCCATTAACACTTACATTGGAAACTATAAATACCTCCGTCACATTATTACTGATTTGTTAATAATTAATGTAATAACATATAATCAAGTAGGCCACACAACCATGATTAACATTTAATCAATTAGAAAGGAACAGTTATCAGGTTATGCTTAAACGATTTAAATAATCGAAAATACAATAAGATCAAAACATGAATCTCATACAATTGCATCACCCAAGTATTTAAACCCGAGTTCGTATCACACAAGTGGCTCTGATACCACTGTTGGAACGCCGGAACCCATGGCGCAGCAGAATAAAATTAGATCCGGCGATCCAAATCCGGAATCCATGTGTGAGGAACGAATCGGGGTGAAATAAAGGTTTCGAAATTACCAAAACTTAAATCTGAGTAGACGGCGACGCCTTGGCAACAAGAGTTTTGATCTACTGTCGAATCAAGCCACAACCTTTTCCGATGTCGGCCTCTACGTGATCCACTCGGTTTGACTATGAACGGAAGAAATCTCCAAAACTATTTTGGAGGTTTATTTGCTTGACGGCTGCTAGACCTAACAAGCAATCTATTAGGGTTTTCCCTTAAGCTTTTTCTCTTTTAAATACCTTTTTTTTATATTGGGTATCCTTTTAATTGGGCCTTTTATAATGGGTATCTTTGAAACACCCCACACCCGGCCCACGAACCTGAACCGGATCTGGTATGTTCCTTAAGAAAATCGGTTTCAAATTCTTTTGTTACTTAGAAAATTTTTGTGAATTTTTAGAAAGATATTGGTTTTGGGTTGGGCTTAGGTTGGAAACCCATTTATTTAATTTAGAAAACATTTAATTTTGGTGACAAAACAATTTAGGGTTTATTTTTAAAATAAATTTAATTAAACTTAGTCAAAAATAATTCATAACATAACAACTGAAAATAAAAGCAGGGAAATAAAACCATCCAACTTGGGCCTTATGGCCTTATTACATCATTCAAACCCAAAGATAAAATTGAAAATACTAAAATTGAGTAAAGTCCAAATTCTAATAAATTCTTCAAGTGATGCATGGCCACCTTTAGCTCCTGCCGACCCGGTCCATTACTGCTCATTTCCTGAAAAATAGTCCCACAAAGGGGTGAGTCAACAGACTCAATGTGTACACAAACTAACAATCAACATTCCAGGCATACATATTCATATCAAAGCATATTCAAATCAAATAATGATGCAACCCAACCCAAGCCTATTTGTCCATCCGCTACACACCCGTGACTCGCCAATTACACCGTGGGGACTACTAAGTCAACCCTCCATCCGCTACACACACCATCGAAGAAGCGATCATCGCTGCGATCGACGTGCTCATCGCCCACTTACGTTGTGTCATTAGACACTATATTCAAATAATGTAACCGGTTACCATATTCACGCAATGGGGCCGTAGCCACCATATTTCGTTGGTGAGGCCGAAACCAACACCTTCGTTGGTGAGACCAAGTCAACACCTTCGTTGGTGAGACCAAGTCAACACCTTCACTTTCTTCCTTCACATATATCCCAAATGCCCCAATTATTTTATAACATATTCCACATACTTAATTTTCATTCATGTTACTAATCACATGTTCAAAGTATATCACATTCATAATCCTATCAAAAGTAGGAAACATACTTGGGTACTCCTTACCACATTTGTGGTACTTAACCATATTCACATACTGATACATATTCATATATTTAATAATTACCACGTAATTTATTGAAGGTTAGTAAGGGTACACACTGATTTGCTTAATGATTCCTTGAAATCCCAGAAGAATGATCTACTGATTTAGATCTCAAGTTCCTACATTTGATTAATCACTTACTATTTTAATAAAAACCATTCGGCCATAAATCCAAATCCTGGTAGGATTAGTATACTTAAAACTTACCTTGAAATTCTCAAATCCCGAAATCCTTGTATCCCTCTGTCGAAATCCCTATAACTACATGTTAGATCAATTTCTAACATTTATTCAGAACAATTAACCCTTAGCCGAATGTTAAATATGACTTACCTTAGATTCTTAAATCCCGAAATTCACCGAATAACTAGGGAACACGCGGCCTATGGTGTACCTTCGGGAAAAGAACTTCTCCTTCCTTGTAGTCAACACTTAGTAAATCCCGGAAGATCTCTTCGGCAACAGATATTAAGGGTATTAGAATCTTAATTTCGACAGCCTTAAAAGAAATAGAATGAGAATCTAACCTAATCTTACCCTTACTTGAAGAAATCGATTGCATCTTCACTTCAACCTTCAGAGATTCGGCTATGGCCTTGATCTTAGCAAGCTTTCGGCTTTTGGAATATTGAGAGGAGAAGAATGAAGAAGAAAAGAAAAGAGAAAAAGAGAATAATGGTAGAGAAAATTCGGCAGAGAGAATAGGAGAAATTTTAGAGAATTTCGGCAGAGGTTTTCTTGAAGAGAAAAGAATGAATGAAGAATAGCCTTACTCTTCCTTTTATAGCCAAAATTACTAGCTAGAGTCCTTTACTTGGCCACCACTCTTCTATTTTGATAACTTTATCCTTTAATTATCATAAATAAAAGAGTTTAATCCAATATTTATCTCTCCTAAATAATCCAATTTAAAAATCCTTTATTTATCACCTTTTTAATCGAATATTTATGAAAATAAAACACCTCTCTTTTTAAACACATGTGTCGTCCACCTCAGCCTTCTGGAAGGAAAATTAAAACCTTCATTTAATTGCTTCCCTTGTGACTCGAACCCAGGCCCATGCCTCTTGCACATGGCGCCATTTCCATAGGCCCTAAGTGCCCTCTTCAGGCCACTTTTCCTAGCCCGTTTGTGTGTCAAATCTTACCATCTTTTTCTTTTAAGGCCCCTTAGCCTTAATCTCCTATTTAAAACTTTAAAACTTGACATTTTAAGTCATTTCTAAGTTTCCTAAAATTTTCGATCTCTCAGTAAACTTGCCATTTTCTTACATTTCCAAGTTTCCAGAAATGTTCACTTTCCATTTTTGAATCATTTCCTTACATTTCCTAGTTTCCATAAATGTTCACTTTCCTCTTTATTCCTTTACATTTTCAGGACATTTCCCTACATTTCCAAGACAAGACATTTCCTTACATTTCCTTGCATTTCCTTACATTTCCATACATTTCCTCACATTTCCTTACATTTCCTTACATTTCCATACATTTCCATACATTTCCTTACATTTCCTTACATTTTCTTACATTTCCCTACATTGCCTTACATTTCCATACATTTCCACACATTTCCTTACATTTCCTTACATTTCCATACATTTCCATACATTTCCTTACATTTCCTTACATTTTCTTACATTTCCCTACATTGCCTTACATTTCCATACATTTCCACACATTTCCACACATTTCCATACACTTCCATACATTTCCATATATTTCCATACATTTCCTTATTTCTAGAATTCACATAACACATTCATAATTCATAAAACATGCCATTTTACCACATGGTTCCTTGTGTCATGCTTCACACGGAGTTTCTTTTAAAGCCTCATTTACCTAGCTCCCCTTTTTACTTAAAAACCAATAATTTTCCAAAGCTTTCTTCTTCCATCTTAAAATTCTAAAAACCCTTAATACACTTCCAACACTGCCAAAACCTACTAACTCATGAATTAGGCACGAACGCATAACCCCTAATCTAGGATGTTACAGTTCTACCCTCCTTAAAAATAATTTCGTCCTCGAAATTACTTATTAACAGTCGTACAATCCTTCTCACCGCACTATGCTTACGCTGCGCACTCTGATCTTAATAGAACCATCATACTTTCTAGGCACAATCTCTAAGTTTACGTCCCCTAGAACTTATTTCTAACGTCGCGATTTAATCTGATTTAAGAGAATTTTATGAATTAGTCTTTATTCCACTGATTACCCGCGAAGAAGTTTTATGGAAAGAATTTTAGGGGTGGTTCTTTCGTATTCATACATGCACACAGTCTTTACATTCATACATCCATCAATCAAATATGAACTTTCGTTCATTCAGAGAAATGTTGTAGTTTTCATTGTTGTTGTTTTTCCACTACCCAGGGGTATTTTCGTAATTTTGTCCTACAGGGGTATTTTCGTAATTTGTCAAAATAAGGTTCCTTGGTGATTTTGTCAACAAGAGTATTTTGGTAATTTTGAAATCCCAGGGTCTTTCGGTAATTTTAAAATTCCAGGGGTATTTCGGTAATTTTTGACCTCAGGGGCATTTTGGTAAATTTTCACAAATCAGGGTAAATTTGTAAAATTTAGTAAATCAGGGATATTTCAAAAGTTGTAAAACTTTGTGGATTATTTTTGAGAATTGTACTTTTCAAAACAATGATGTTGCAAAAATTTTGGAAATCAGGGTCATTTTGGTAATTTTTGTAAGTTAGGAGCAATTTCGTAATTTTCCAAAATCAAGGTATTTTTGATAATTTGCAAATTTGGGTTTTTGAACATTTTATAAAGTAATGAAATCTTGATAAGAACTGTGGGTATTTTGGGAATTTCATAAACCAAGGGTATTTTTGTAATTTACTACTAGGGGTATTTTTGTAATTTTATAAATCGAAATTTTTTTTGGAAAATTTTGTAAAAATAGTTCTCACAATTTAAAAAGGTAATTTTAAGAGTTTTAAAACTAGGGTTTTTATAAAAACACGGCTAGTTCCCTTTCGGGTTTTAGTTATTGTGTTTAGCCTATGAATAAGTCCTCATGGTTAGAGCGAACCGTAGCTATGCACCAGGTAGGATTCGAGTAAAGAGGAGGTGAGTCGCTAGGACTGCTTAAGTACCAAGCTCTTACTGAATACCAATCCTAGACATGCGTACAATGGTTGCCACACCCTAGCTCGGCGACTTAGTCATAGGTTTGTTTCATGGTCCTTAAGTCTTATGCACTTGTGTTCGAGTAGACTAGTCCTAGGGTTCAATAGATCCTAGTTCACTAATCTACGTTTCCATAAAAGCCCATCTGAGATCACATATTCAAATCACTACGTGAAGTCGGAAGTACTTACCTGGTGGATCATGGTGGAGACTCAGTGCCATGCCGAGAGAACTGTTTAATTTCAAAAAAATTATTTGGCTCACTTTGAAAATGTTTTGGGCCTTAGCCCACTGTGCCGAGAGTTTAAAGCGGGCTCGATGCAAATCAAAACACCACACACCTACCCACGAGCCCGAACAGGATCTGGTATGTTCCTTAAGAAAATCGGTTTCAAATTCTTTTGTTACTTAGAAAATTTTTGTGAATTTTTAGAAAGATATTGGTTTTGGGTTGGGCTTAGGTTGGAAACCCATTTATTTAATTTAGAAAACATTTAATTTTGGTGACAAAACAATTTAGGGTTTATTTTTAAAATAAATTTAATTAAACTTAGTCAAAAATAATTCATAACATAACAATGAAAATAAAAGCGAGGAAATAAAACCATCCAACTTGGGCCTTATGGCCTTATTACATCATTCAAACCCAAAGATAAAATTGAAAATACTAAAATTGAGTAAAGTCCAAATTCTAATAAATTCTTCAAGTGATGCATGGCCACCTTTAGCTCCCGCCGACCCGGTCCATTATCGCTCATTTCTGAAAAATAGTCCCACAAAGGGTGAGTCAACAGACTCAATGTGTACACAAACTAACAATCAACATTCCAGGGCATACATATTCATATCAAAGCATATTCAAATCAAATAATGATGCAACCCAACCCAAGCCTATTTGTCCATCCGCTACACACCACCCGCATTCGCCAATTACACCGTGGGGACTACTAAGTCAACCCTCCATCCGCTACACACCATCGGAAGGCGATCATTTGCAATCGACGTGCTCATCGCCCACTTACGTTGTGTCATTAGACACTATATTCAAATAATGTAACCGGTTACCATATTCACGCAATGGGGCCGTAGCCACCATATTTCGTTGGTGAGGCCGAAACCAACACCTTCGTTGGTGAGACCAAGTCAACACCTTCGTTGGTGAGACCAAGTCAACACCTTCACTTTCTTCCTTCACATATATCCCAAATGCCCCAATTATTTTATAACATATTCCACATACTTAATTTTCATTCATGTTACTAATCACATGTTCAAAGTATATCACATTCATAATCCTATCAAAAGTAGGAAACATACTGGGTACTCCTTACCACATTTGTGGTACTTAACCATATTCACATACCGATATAATATTCATATATTTAATAATTACCACGTAATTTATTGAAGGTTAGTAAGGGTACACACCTGATTTGCTTAACAGATTCCTTGAAATCCCGAAGAATGATCTACAGATTTAGATCTCAAGTTCCTACATTTGATTAATCACTTACTATTTTAATAAAAACCATTCGGCCATAAATCCAAATCCTAGTAGGATTAGTATACTTAAAACTTACCTTGAAATTCTCAAACCCAAATCCTTGTATCCCTCTCATTGAAATCCCTATAACTACATGTTAGATCAATTTCTAACATTTATTCAACAATTAACCCTTAGCCGAATGTTAAATATGACTTACCTTAGATTCTTAAATCCCGAAATTCACCGAATAACTAGGGAACACGCGGCCTATGGTGTACCTTCGGGAAAAGAACTTCTCCTTCCTTGTAGTCAACACTTAGTAAATCCCGGAAGATCTCTTCGGCAACAGATATTAAGGGTATTAGAATCTTAATTTCGACAGCCTTAAAAGAAATAGAATGAGAATCTAACCTAATCTTACCCTTACTTGAAGAAATCGATTGCATCTTCACTTCAACCTTCAGAGAGATTCGGCTATGGCCTTGATCTTAGCAAGCTTTCGGCTTTTGGAATATTGAGAGAGAGAAGAATGAAGAAGAAAAGAAAAGAGAAAAAGAGAATAATGGTAGAGAAAATTCTGCAGAGAGAATAGGAGAAATTTTAGAGAATTTCTGCAGAGGTTTTCTTGAAGAGAAAAGAATGAATGAAGAATAGCCTTACTCTTCCTTTTATAGCCAAAATTACTAGCTAGAGTCCTTTACTTGGCCACCACTCTTCTATTTTGATAACTTTATCCTTTAATTATCATAAATAAAAGAGTTTAATCCAATATTTATCTCTCCTAAATAATCCAATTTAAAAATCCTTTATTTATCACCTTTTAATCGAATATTTATGAAAATAAAACACCTCTCTTTTTAAACACATGTGTCGTCCACCTCAGCTATACGGAAGGAAAATTAAAACCTTCATTTAATTGCTTCCCCTTGTGACTCGAACCTGTGCCCATGCCTCTTGCACATGGCGCCATTTCCATAGGCCCTAAGTGCCCTCTTGAGCCACTTTTCCTAGCCCGTTTGTGTGTCAAATCTTACCATCTTTTTCTTTTAAGGCCCCTTAGCCTTAATCTCCTATTTAAAACTTTAAAACTTGACATTTTTAAGTCATTTCTAAGTTTCCTAAAATTTTCGATCGGCTCTGTAAACTTGCCATTTTCTTACATTTCCAAGTTTCCAGAAATGTTCACTTTCCATTTTTGAATCATTTCCTTACATTTCCTAGTTTCCATAAATGTTCACTTTCCTCTTTATTCCTTTACATTTTCAGGACATTTCCCTACATTTCCAAGACAAGACATTTCCTTACATTTCCTTGCATTTCCTTACATTTCCATACATTTCTCACATTTCCTTACATTTCCTTACATTTCCATACATTTCCATACATTTCTTACATTTCCTTACATTTTCTTACATTTCCTACATTGCCTTACATTTCCATACATTTCACACATTTCTTACATTTCCTTACATTTCCATACATTTCCATACATTTCTTACATTTTCTTACATTTTCTTACATTTCCTACATTGCCTTACATTTCCATACATTTCCACACATTTCCACACATTTCCATACACTTCCATACATTTCCATATATTTCCATACATTTCTTATTTCTAGAATTCACATAACACATTCATAATTCATAAAACATGCCATTTTACCACATGGTTCCTTGTGTCATGCTTCACACTGAGTTTCTTTTAAAGCCTCATTTACCTAGCTCCCCTTTTACTTAAAACCAATAATTTTCCAAAGCTTTCTTCTTCCATCTTAAAATTCTAAAAACCTTAATACACTTCCAACACTGCCAAAACCTACTAACTCATGAATTAGGCACGAACGCATAACCCCTAATCTAGGATGTTACAATCTTTTTCATTGGGCCTATTATTTGGTATCCTTTTAATACCCTTTTATAATTGGTATCTCTTGAATGTTAAATAAATACAATAAAGTTTTTAACCGAAAATTATAATTACATTAATTATATCAGAAAATTATAATTACATTAATTATAATAAGGATTTGATGTAAACTATATTTATTTAAATTTATATATGAATCAAATTCATATATTAATAGAATTATCTTTGTCATTATGTGTACAACATCCTTGTACATATAATATGTTCAATATTTGATTGCCCAATTAAATTAATTCTTTAATTAATTTAATTCATGTGACAACCAAAAACAATACCAATTATATTTTATTCCGTTCATTTAAACCATAGGGTGTAACCTCAGAGGTTCTTGCAACGTTAGCGGTAATAATAGAACAATTCTAATGTCACAAACAATGAGTGGCATCTAGCAATGCATCATTGCTACCTAAGTTACAAGAAGTCATGATTCCATATAACTTTTTGTGATTAACCTTTCATGCATTAATCCTTAAGTCCTTTATCTCGGAATGGACACAAGTAATGGAATAGTCACACTTGTATAGTCCATCCCATGTTTCTTGATATCTTGAGTAGACTATGATATACAAATTAGTATGACATCTCATGTCAACTTATTTGAGCATGGCCATGCATTTCTAGTCTCACTCAATCAAGTGGCCTCAAGATATTACTCCCATTATGTAGGAGTGACTTATCTTATATTGATCAACCATATCCTCTACATAGATTGTGGTATATCCAACATCGGCCTTTATAGAACAAACTGATTCATTTATGGTACGCTTGGTGTATCAAAATATACAACTCACGATGCTGAGATTAATAATTATCTCAAGTCTGAGGATCATATACATATTAATCATTATGAGTAATGTTGTGACAATTACATAATAATCCAATAAACATACTCATAACGGGTCAATCCAATATGTTGTTCTCTAACACACATATTCATGCATTGATTTTGACAATCCACATCAATGACAACTCTTTATCGTCAATCAACTACATGTTAGTCTTAATGCATTATTGTTGTCCTAGTCAACAATAATACTCGACTAAGGATCTTTTAAAAATAATCATATTATTCTCAGGACATTATTACAAAACAGTTTATTTGTATACACAGATAGAAAAACTGAAATAATAATGATTATATTAATAAATATGGTAAATAAAGTATGTTATTACAACCATCTCATGATTGATCTTTGGGCATACTCTTACAGTCCCCCCTAACTCCTCTTTAAGTGTCGAATTTGGCCCAATAACTTGGGCTCCAAGCAACCAAAACATAGGCCTTCTCCATCCACTAGTGAAGCCCCCGCTTTTCTCCTTTATGGTGCCACCCTACTTTGGGGCCACAAGCCCAATTTGACATTTTAAACAACAAAAACCTTATTTTAAGCCTTAGAGTATCTAAATAGAATATTTAATCAAGGCCTCAGCCCAAACCTGAACCCAATTTGCACCTCTAATTCTCATACTAACCCATTAAACATGTCTATACATTAAACGCATAAGCCCATTAATTCAGGACGTTACAGTTCTACCCCCTTAAAGAAATTTCGTCCTCGAATTTCCAACTAACTATTAATCGTACTACCCAAGTCTCTCCACTATGCTTTCACCGCGAACTCTAATTCTAAAGCCAAAAGAAACACTTAGTGTAGTACGATAGAGTACGCACCGGTATTCGCACCTAAAGCGTCCTCGTCCCCTTGGTGACGTGCTGCATAGACCAAAGCTGGCTGCCTCGCCTCAGCATAACCTGGACCTCCACCTGGTGCTCCACGACCATGTCCTGTGCCGTTACCACCATTGACTTAACCACGGCCCCTCGGTGATGGCTGTCCACCCCTTCTAACCTGATCAGAACCTCGTTCAGTTGGTTGTACCTGATCCACCTGTGGACAGTCCGTAATCATATGCTCTGTGGATCCACACCTAAAGCATCCACCGATTCTCCTTCTACACTCCCCATAATGCACCTTCCCACACGAAGGACATGATTGATTCTGACCCGTTGGAGCACGATCTGGCCCATCGGACCTGGGTCTTTTCTATTTACGCCCGTCTGCCCCTGATGATACAAAATTTCTCTTACTTCCACCCCTATCTCTATCCCGATTCAGTCTCTCTGTCCGCTTCACCTCCTCAGCTATCTTAGCTTTCTCAACCAAAACCACAAAGTCCCTCTCCTGCTGCAGTGCTACTAATACCCTTAGCTCATCCCTTAGTCCATCCTTGAACCGTACGCAACACTCATAGTCAGTCGCCACAATCCCTCGAGCGTAACGCCTCAACCGTAGAAATTCTGCCTCATATTCAGACACAGTTTTGCTTCCTTGCACCAAATTCAGGAATGCCTTCCTCTACACATCCATATAGCTGGCCTCAATGTACTTTCCCTGAAATGACTCCTTAAAGAAATCCCAGTCGATCCGGTCCACGACAGTACCCTCCTTTACCGTGAGCCACCACTGGTAAGCCTTGTCTCGAAAAAGAGACATGACCCCTTTCAACTTCTCCTCTACCGTGAAGTCTAGGACATCCATTATGCGCTCACTTGCTTCTAACCAATACTCAGCTGTGTTAGGGGCTACGCCAGAAACACCCCTAAACATCTCCGCCTCGTTGGCTCGGAGTCGTTCTGACATAGATTTCCGAGCTCCTGAACCAGTGCCTCCCCCAACAACTCTTTCAAGGACCCACAACATTGCCTGAGATACCGCATAATCTTTGGGCGCCTGGTCTCGAAATTCTCCTACTCGGTAGGCATATCCAGGCATCTCGCCTCTCGACCCATGGCGGACCAGATCGCGGCTCGACACGATCCTCCTATCCCTACCACGACCTCGCGGCGGACGTCCATGACACCTTGTACTCATTCTACAGATTTGCGTTTATCTGATTAGAAATTTTATGAATTATTAACTCTTCCTACTGATTATCCACGAAAAATCTTATGAAAAATAGTTAAGAGTGATTCTTTTGAATTCGATCCTATCTACAGTTTCAGTCTCAGGTTTACCTTCTAATTCTAGAAACCACGTACATTCACACAAAACATACCCGACTCAATGGTGATTGCATAATCCCGAGCCTTATGCTCCTCAGACCCGCATCTTAAACACGTTCCTGACTTCCTCCAACATTCACCCGGATGACGCCTTCTACAATATTCGCAAACCCGGAAGTTTGGACATACCTTAACATGCTTCACAGAATGAGACTGCAACCCTAGAAAACTACAATCTTTTTTTTCTTACAATCCACGCACCCAACCCAAAGTGTTTCACCGATTTCTTTAACCTCCTTCAGTACCTCTCTAACTAGCTGAGTTAGCACATCAGTCCTAACACTTCCACAGCATCGGCCGCGGCCTCTTCTTCCTCTTTTAGTGCTCATCGTTGATTCTCGTATTATCTGAATTAGAAATTTTATGAATGATTAATTTCTTTCACTGATTAACCATGAACAATCTTATGGGAAGTAGTTTTAAGAGTAGTTCTTTTGAATTCGCAACTATATCTACCATTCAGTCTCATGTTTACATCTCCTAGTTCTAGGGAGCACATACATTCAGTCATCAAACATTAGCATACAAGTACATCCACGAACCTACATTCTTCGTGTAGGGGTATTTTCGTCATTTCACTACCCAGGGGTATTTTCATAATTTATCCTACAGGGGTATTTTCGTAATTTTTTTAAAAAATAGGGTTCCGTGGTGATTTCGTGAAATAGGGGTATTTTGGTAATTTTACAATTTGGGGTATTTAGGTAATTTTGTAAATTGGGGGTGTTTTAGTCATTTTACAATTTCGGGGCAATTTGGTAATTTTACAAACTAGGGGTACTTTGGTTATTTTTCAAAACAGGGGTATTTTGGTAATTTCAAAACTAGGGCTACTTTAGGATTTTAAAAATGGGGTGGCTGGTCCCTTTCGGGTTTTAATTATAAGGTTTTGGCCCGTCAACAAATCCTCGTGACTAGGGTGAGCAGTCACTACGCACTAGGCGAAGAGGAGGTGAGTCACTAGGACTGCTTAAGTACCAGGCTTTTCCGGATCCAATCCTAGACATGCGTATGCCTGTTGCCACACCCTAGTCTTGCGACTTGTTCACGCGTTTGTTTAGTTGACTTAAGTCTTATGAGATTTAAGAAGTTGTTTAAGCTAAGCCTAGAGTCCATCAAGTTCTAATCTAACTAGTCTACGTCCCTTAAAGCCTATCAAGCCCACATACGTATATAACACAGTGAGTTCAGAATACTTACCTGGCGGACTTGGGCCGGAGACGCAGGCGCCATGCTGAGAAAACCCTCCTGTATGATATATAAATATATATGTTTCAAAACTTATTTTTAGAAAATAGTTTGAGCCCAAAACCCCCAAAGCCGAGTTTTGAACCGGGCTCTGATACCAATTTGTAAACACCCCAAACCCGGCCCAAACACTACAACCGGATCTGATATGTCACTAAGGAATTTTATAAAACATGTTACATTCTGGAAAACGAGTATCATGTTTAAACATTTTAACCGGAAAACTTAGTAATTTAATATTCTGTATAAAATATAAATTTAAATGGTACCTTGGTGAATTAGGAGGAAAAAAAACTAAGCTGTTACATGTCATAGCTTAATTTTAGCATGAAATCTAAATATCTAGTAATAAAACCCAACATAAAACCCAAAATAAATATGAGGCTAGTGGCCCATGGCCTTATTACATTGAAACTTAAAATCCACTAATTAAAAAAATATTAAAATAACTAAATAATGAAAAGTCCTTTGCTGAATCCAAATACTCCCTCGCATGGCCATCTTGCGCTCCTCTCCAGCCCGGTACGATGCACTAGGTGCTACCTGAAAATGTTAAATAATAGGTTGAGTAGCGAGACTCAGTGTGCAGCCCTCGTGCACCATTAGATTTGGGCCTTAGCCCCACAGAACAAAATAATAGATTAATATATAACAAAAATTATGCAAGCCCAACCCAAATCCTAGGT
Source organism: Gossypium bickii (assembly GCA_025503065.1). Taxonomy (NCBI): domain Eukaryota; kingdom Viridiplantae; phylum Streptophyta; class Magnoliopsida; order Malvales; family Malvaceae; genus Gossypium; species Gossypium bickii. The sequence continues at coordinate 93,030,329 of CP106711.1, forward strand.
TTCCATCCGCTACACACCACCCTTACCTGCTAGTCACACCATTGGGATTTCTACAACCAACCCACACCGCTACACACCATTGATGGCAGTCATGCTGCTCATCGCCAGATCATGGCCATAGCCACTACAACAGGTCATGCCAAAAGCCACTACAACAGGTCACAGCAAAAGCCGCTACAACAGGCCACGGCAAAAGTCACTACAATAGGTCACGGCAAAAAGGGCTACAACAGAACACTTCCCCTTTCATCAAACCCAATCCCATGCAATCACAGAAATCAGCATACATATCACTTAACAGGAACATTCACTTAGGAATGACAGAGATCACTAACCTGGTGATCCGCTTTTACCCTCCTTGTGTTTCACCCGTTTGCCAGGATTTCGGCATTTTACAGAATATTGCAAATTAATACAAATATTTTTAACAGACAATCTAAATGGTGTGGAAGTGTTACACACCTGATATCGCGTAGTTCTACTCCCCTAGTCAATATCCTTGCTATCTGGATCTACTACCCTTTGTCTAAAACCTTGCTCAAAAGCTGGAAGAACGCGAAGATAAGGCCTCTCCTATATTCAGCCAAGGTTAGTGTTTTACCCGAATTATATGCTTGAATTAGCAGATCTCCTTACCTTGAAATCCCGAAAGTGATACAATCCAAGGCTACTGAACTTTGGTTTAGAAATCTAAGCGATTGAATCCGCTTCAGATCCCGGAATGCCGCAAACGATAGAAAACACCTAATTAGTTAACCATATAGCCATTCAGCTAAGATCTCTAAAAAGCCAGAAAGGATTGAAGCCTTATGAATCGATACTTACCTTCAGTTTCCTTCGAGATTTAGCACAAGCAGATACAACAGAGAGGATTTGGCTTCTAGGAATGAAGATTCGGCTATGATGAGACTTCGGGAAATAGAGACTGAACTTTTAGAGATTTCAGCTATGGAAGGGAATAAGGGTGTAGTTTCAGCTTTTAGAGTATGAGAGATGAACAATAATAAAGATCAAAAGATTCGGCTAGAAGGAGGTTTCAAAGAAGAAGAAAAGAGGAGAGGGAAGTGGTGATTTCGGCTTTTGAGAGAATGAAGATGAGGAAAGAAAGAAAAAAGATTAATTGCTTGAGGTGGCCTTTGAAATTTTGGCACATCCCTTGCCTATACTAAACCAATTCTCTTCCCACTCTCCTGTGTTTGATTTTCGGCCAACTCTGCAACCAAATGATAACTCCTATCTTTCTTCCTTATCTTAATCTACTAACTCCTCAAAAATAGCCCTAATTAGCACCAACTCCTCCCTCCTTTATCTGCCTATTATCCTCATATTATAAACACTAAAAATCCTCTAAATAATAGCCTTGTGCCGTCCCCCCTAGCTCCTCTTTAAGTGCCAAATTTGGCCCAATAACTTGGGCTCCAAGCAACCAAAACTTGGGCCTTCTCCATCCACTAGTGACGCCTCCCCTTTTCTCCTCTATGGCGCTACCCTACTTTGGGGCCACAAGCCCAATTTGACATTTTAAACAATCAAAACCTTATTTTAAGCCCTAGAGTATCTAAACAAAATATTTAATCAAGGCCTCAGCTCAAACCTGAACTCAATTTGCACCTCTAATTCTCATACTAACCCATTAAACATGTCTACACATTAAACGCATAAGCCCATTAATTCAGGATGTTACATCTATTCCTCCTCCACCTAAGCACATTAGATTTGGATTAAGCATCATAATTAAGAAAAAAAACTAAGCAATTATCATATAACTTTAAAATCAAATAAAAAGATTCATCTAGGTTTCATCCCCTTCAGGTATCTGAGGTGTTTAGTTCATAATGAATAAACAAAACATCGCAAGAGAAAAGATAAAACAAAACATAAGAAAATCCTAAAACCCCCTGAAGGAATTTAAGGAGAATTCCGCTGTCTTGATTATAACTCTGACTTCTTAGGATGGATCAAATGGCTACCCTCGAGTTTTTCCCTAACTCTGACCTTCTTGGCTTGGCTCCTTGGCCTAGCTTCCGATCCCCCCGGTTTCGGCTTCTATCGAACTCCCCTTTCAAGTTGGCCCCTTGGGTGTTTATATAGACTTTGTGATGCTTTACTGGGCCCCTAAGTTTCCTAATTTAAGTAGAATTCCTGCTAGGGTATTTGAATAGGCTTTGGAATATGTTTCTTTGCCTCCAAGTATCCTTTCCCGAATGAAACTTCTCATTCTGATGACAGAGGCACGGCCATGTAGCACACCCGTGTGAATCGACTTCAGGCCATGTTCAGATTCTTTAACGAGGCACGGCTGTGTAAATCGGGCTCTAGATGACTGGCGTGGCACAACCATGTGGTCTTAGGCCCAGGCCGTGTCGATTTCGTGATATGGCCTATTTACTTTGTTTTAAGCCCGTTTTAAATTCTTTTCATCCTCGGTGCTTTCCTGGGTATAAGACATGAAAAGAAAGGATTAAGAGCACCTTTTCACATGAATCAAGGGATAAATCATCCAAAAGCATACTAAATGTGGGATAAAAATATGTTACTTTTACGGTTTATCACAAAACAACCAAGCCAAGTCTAAATCTTACCATTTCAATACTAACCAACTTAAGGCATATAAGTACCACAATATACTAACTAAATTCATACCAATACTTGTCCTTCCAAATCATCAAAATGACCATTATCAAATATGCATTATTTGGCCTAATTTCACAAACATACTTATATCCACAAATCATCAATTTACCATTTATAGTACCTATTATCATCAATCATTATAGAACCATCAACTAACTCAATTCATAAGACTTAACTACTCATATATGTACTTTATTCAAACATACCAAACAAACCAAAATGGTCCATCACACATGGCTATATATTCACATACTAAACATAAACATTTACAAGCCAATTCATTTAGCCAAAGTCATTACCAAAAGATAACTAACATGACTCAAAGTCCCTATTCATGCCATATACTTAAAATACCAAAATTCAAAGGTACCAAGTGATAGGTGGTAGTGTGAAACGATCTCCGAGTCCTAGCTAGCTTCGATATCACTATAAAACACGAAAATTACACATAGTAAGCTATAAAGCTTAGTAAGCTCGTATGTTAACAATGATAAAATATCACCATTCATTAATCATTCAAATAATAGAAAACAATATACAACAATTCTATTAGATCTCAAAGCTATCAAATGATCATTCACATAACTTACCAAGGAACTCATCAATTCCATAGTTTTAGTACTCAATACATTACTGTACGTACCTGTACCATCTCGTACCAATCTCATACTCAACCACATTCTTCATTTACCCATTGAACCATTCGGAATAGAAGTCGGATACTCAAGGTCTCACTTGATAAGTACTTATACCATGGTCTGAAGCTAAATCAAGGTAACCTACCCGAAATTCTAATATCATGGCACGAAGCCAAATCAGCTGATATGCATTGCCCGAAGCCAAATCAGTATATCTTGCACCCGAAGTGTTAAATCGTGGCCCGAAGCCAACTCAAAGTATACCTAATGACATGTCACTAGCATCCTAAACTATTCCTAAGGTTCAACCCAAATTCCTACTGTCGAATCTTCATTGAATCATTTCCGAACTCATCCGTAAACACATAATCACAATTCATGCTATATTAAAGCATATAAAATACATTTGAAACAATATTATGACACATGAACTTACCTCGAATGTTAAAATGACGAATCGAGTCGATTAGTTAATTACTTTATCTTTTCCCCGATTCAAGTCCGTATTTTTCTTTTCTTGATCTAAATATTTCAAAATTAACTTATTTAATCATCTATTCAATCAATTTAGTCCAAATCACATTTTAAAACACATTTACACTTTTGCCCCTAAAGTTTCACATTTTCACAATTTAGTCCTTAGATAAAATCACAAATTCATGAAATTTCTTTAATACCCATTATAGCCGAATTTCTCTAAGACCCCTAGCAGCCCATATTTATCACTTTTTCACACATTTAACCTTTAACTTTACACATTTCTCAATTTAATCCCTATTTTGCATTTTCTCTAAAAATCACTTTACAAAACTTGTGTATCTAACAACAAGATTTCATGTTTCATCATCAAACATCAAAGAACACATATATTCATCAATCGTAACTTTCAAAGTCTTTAACAGTTTTACAAATTAGTCCTTGGGCTAGCTAGTACTAGTTGCAACAATCACAAAAACACATAAATCATTAAAAACGGGATAAAAATCATACATTAATGAACAAAAATGCCCTAGCCGAATGGTAGCCCTAAAATGGTGTTTCTCATATTCCTAAAATCGGTGGAGAAGATGATACAACCATTAATTTGGTTTTTGTTTTATTTATGTTATGTTTAATAGCCAATTTACAATTATAACCTTAAGAATAAACAATTAAAATCATCATATTAATGCCCATCTTTGTCCACTTAAGTTTCAAATAGTTTAATTACCAATTAAGGCCACTATATTCAAAAACCAAAGCTATTTAACACCTTTAACTAGTAGAACATGCATTTTTACACCTTATGCGATTTAATCCTTTTTATCAAATTGGCCAATCAAACGATAAAATTTCTAAACGAAACTTTCACACAATCATATATTCATACTGTACACATTAAAATAATAATAAAATAAAAATTTTGACCTTAGATTTGTGGTCCTGAAACTACTGTTTTGATTTGAGTAAAAATGGGTTGTTACAACTCTCCCCCATTAGGTATTTTCATCCCCAAAAATCTTTCTAGTAAATAGGTTAGGGTAATATTTTCGTATAGCTTCCTCGGGCTCCCACGTAGCCTCTTCAACACTGTGTCTTTGCCAAAGTACTTTTACGAGAGCTATGCTTTTATTTCTCAACTGTTTCACCTCACGTGCTAAAATTCTGATTGGTTCTTCGTTATTCGTCATATCAAGTTGAATTTCAATCTCTGACGGAGAAATCACATGTGATGGATCATATCTATATCAGTGTAACGTTGACACATGAAATATGTTATGAATCTTTTCTAACTCTGACGGTAAGGCTAATCGATATGCTACTGGCCTTATTCTTTTAATGATCTCATACGGCCCGATGAATTGCGGACTCAATTTGCCTTTGCAATCAAAACAAAGTATTTTCTTCCACGGAGATACTTACAAAAACACTTTGTCACCGATTTGGAATTCAATATCTTTTCGTTTCAAATCCGCGTATGATTTCTGACGATTTGAAGCTTCTTTCAAATAGTCGCAAATTACTTTCTTTTTCTCTTCGGTTTCTCTAACCAAATAAACCCCATGAATCTATTTCTCACTCATCTCGGTCCAATACAATGGAGTTCAGCTTTTGTGACCATATAAAGCTTCATATGGTGCCATCTTTATGCTTGTTTGAAAACTTTTATTATACACAAATTCAACCAACGGCAAATATTTCTCCCAATTACCTTCGAACTCTAAAACACAACATCTGAGCATATCTTCGAGAATCTGAATTACTCTCTTAGACTGGCCTTCAGTTTGCGAATGAAAAGTTGTACTAAAATTCAACTTTGTACCCATAGCTTCTTGCAATTTCTTCCAAAATCGCGATGTGAATCTCGGGTCTCTGTCTGAAATAATTGAAAATGGCACCTCGTGCAATCTAACGATCTCAATAATATACAATTCAACTAATCTATCAAGTGAATAGCTAGTACGTATCGGAATAAAATGTGCTGATTTTGTTAGTCGATCAATGACAACCCAAATTGCATCTTTCTTTTTCGGAGACACGGGTAATTCCGATACAAAATCCATAGTCAATCTATCCCATTTCCACTTCGGTATCATCACAGGCTGAAGCAAACCTGAAGGTACTTGATGCTCGACCTTCACTTGCTGACAAATCAAACACTACGATACAAACTCAGAAATGTCTCATTTCATACCCGACCATCGATACAATTTCTTCAAATCATTGTACATTTTAGTACTTCCAAGATGAACGGATAAACAACCACTATGTACCTTATGTAAAATTTTCTGAATCAACTCTGGATTGTTTGGTATACAAATTCTATCTTAGAACATTAAACAATCATCGGATCCTATTTGATACTCTAAATCACTAGTCGACTCGCATTGCACTCTTTTAGCTTACAATTCTCTATCACATTTCTAAGCTTCGCAAATTTGGTGAAGAAATACTAACTTAGCTTTTAACTCAGCTAAAATCAAACCATCATCAGACAATGTCGACTGTGTATTCATTGCTCTCAGGGCAAACAATGACTTTCTACTCAAAGCATCTGTGACCACATTCGCTTTCCCCGGGTGATAATCAATCACTAACTCAAAATCTCTTAGTAACTCGAGCCATCTCCGTTGTCACAAATTCAAATCATTCTGAGTCATAATGTATTTTAAGCTTTTATGATCAGTAAAGATGTGACATTTTTCTCCGTACAAATGATGACGCCAAATTTTCAATGCAAAAACTATAGTGGCTAACTCCAAATCGTGTGTCATATAGTTCTTTTCATGCAGCTTCAACTATCTGGAAGCATAAGCTAACACTTTTCCTTCTTGTATCAATACGCAAACCAAACCATTAAATGACGCGTCACTGTAAATTACAAATTCTTTACCCGAATCAGGTTGAACTAACACTGGTGCCTCAGTTAACAATGTTTTCAATTGATCGAAGCTTTGTTGACATTTCTCAGACCATTCAAACTTTACATCTTTCTGTAACAGTCTGGTCATCGGTGTAGCAATCGTCGAGAACCTTTTAACGAAACATCGATAGTAACCAGCCAATCCCAAAAAGCTTCTGACCTCGGATTCATTTCTAGGTGGTTTCCAGTTAATAATTGTAGAAATCTTGCTTAGTTTAACTTGAATGCCATCCGTCGAGACTATATGTCCCAAAAATCCAACTTCCTAGAGCCAAAAATCACATTTGTTGAATTTAGCATACAGTTGCTTATCTCTCAAGGTTTACAACACCATCCTCAAATGCTCAGCATGTTCAGGCTCATCACGTGAATAGATCAAAATATCATCAATGAACACAACAACAAATCTGTCTAAATACGGTCTAAATATCTGATTCATCAAATCTACAAAAATGGTAGGAGCATTAGTCAAACCAAAAGGCACAACAAGGAATTCATAATGTTCGTACCTCATTCTAAACACTGTTTTTGGCACATCCGAGTCTTTAACTCTCAATTGATAATAATCCGATCTCAAATCAATCTTCGAAAACATTGTTGCACCTTTCAATTGGTCAAACAAATCGTCTATTCTTGGCAATAGATACTTATTCTTTATCATAACTTTGTTGAGCTGACGATAGTCAATACACTCTGTTAACTCTTGCAACTGAGCTTTCAACTCTGTCGGAGCCATTCTATATGGAGCTATAGATATCGGTGAAGTCCCCGGTACTAATTCAATGCCAACCTCAACCTCTCTGACTGGTGGCAACCCAGGTAATTCTTCTGGAAATACATCCAAATATTCACAAACTACAGGTACCGATTCAATCTTCTTTTCAGACACTTTGGTATCTAAAACATATGCTAGGTACGCATCACAACCTTTTCTCACATATCTCTGAGCCGACATCAATGAAATCACTATAGGCAATCCACTCGACTAATCAGATTCAATCTGAAGAATTTCATTATTCTGACACTTTAATTCTATAGTCTTTCATCTATAGTTCACAATAGCATCATGTAGAGTCAACCAATCCATACCAAGAATCATATCGAACTCATCAAATGGTAAAAGCATCAAATCAACCGGAAAACAGTAGCCCCGAGTCATTAATGGACAGTTCTTGCATACTTTCTCAACTAGAACATACTTGCCTAAGGGGTTTGATACTTTAATTATATAATTAGTAATTTCAACAGGCAATTTCTTACTAGACACTAAATTCTCATAAACATACGAATGTGTCGATCCAGAATCAATTAAAACAATCACATTAGTGTCATAAAGAGAGAAGGTACCAGTAATAACATCTGGTGACGATGCTTCTTCGCGAGCGCGAATAGTGTAGGCTCTGGCAGGTGCTCTAGCCTCAGATTTCACAGTGGAGTCCCTTGTCACCCCTCGACTACCACTCACATTCCCAACCTTTCTTGGTGGGGTTCCTCTAGTCGACATTTTACTCGGTCTCACATTTTGAGGTCTATCTTTCTCAATCATCTCAGGACAGTCTTTAATAAAATGATCCGGCAAGCCACATTTGAAACAAGCTTTAGTGCTCTTATTCCAACATTCACCAAAATATCTTCTCCTGCACTATTGACACTCGGGTTTGTTATTTCTCACACTGCCAACACTCAAGAGAAAAGTAGGTTGAGCTTTAGAATTCACAGGTTGATTTCCACAATCTTTATTCTAGTATCCCAATGATGCATTAGATCTACTATACGAATCTTGAAATTTCTTTGATAAAGAATAAAAAGGTTTATTCATCGATTTTTTCCTCGAATCTTTATCCTCTGAATCAGCTTTCTTCTTTTCTCAGCTAAAGCTTTTGGCTTTGCAAGTCCGGTCAACTAACACAATATATTCTTTTAAATCTAAAATCCAAACTAGAAGTTTAATGTCTTCGTTCAACCCATCAACAAACCGCTTGCACATTATCTCTTCAGTAGAAACATACTCTCGAACATACTTGCTTAATCGTATGAATTCTCTTTCATATTCGGTTACAGTCTACGGCCTTGTTTCAATTCTACAAACTCTTTATGCTTTTGATCCAAAAACCGTTGACTGTGTATTTCTTTTGGAATTCAGTTTGAAAGAATTCTCAAGTAACTCTCTCCCTCGGCACCACGGATACTAACGTATTCCACCACTGATATACGGTGTCTCTCAAAAGGGATATAGCACACTTTAAACATTCATTCGGTATACAGGAAATCTCATCAAACACTCGAATTGTATTCTCAAGCCAAAACTCGGCTTTCTCAGGGCCATCATCAACATTAGCTCTGAACACTTCAGCCCCTTGTTTATGGATCTTATCAACTGAAGGCTTGTTCAATCTTAAAAGCTCGACACCTTGAGGAGCACGGGTACAGATTCAAGATTAGGAGGGGGTGGAGGTTGTTGAGCAGCTGGGTTTGTACGAATATATTGAGTGAACCACTCATTCATCATTTAGAAGAAGGCTTTTTTTACCCTCTCCTCCTTGGCTACCCGTCACGGGTCTAGAATTTGACGGTGCTATCTTACGCTGGAACAGGCGCATTACTCTCAACCTCTTCAGCTATAACTCGATTAGGATCCATTACTATATGAAAACACATTTTAAAATGTCAAGAGTCATCACACTATCATAGTTTATATATGGCATGTATAGTTAGACTCCTGCACACGCTACATTAGTCCTAGAATCAAGTAAACTGTAGCTCTAATACCAATAAATGTAACACCCCTCACCCGTATTCACCGTCAAAATAGGGTTACGGAGCATTACCGGAACTTCAACACTTTCAAACATACATTTCATATGCAATTTATTAATTCAAATACAAATCAAACACAATCAATCATAGTGTCCCTTAAACAAGCCTACGAGGCCTTAAACAAGCATTGAGAGTGGTTCGGAACAAAATGGATAACTCAGGAAATTTTTTAACACTTATAATTTTTTTCTACAAAACAAGGGACACGGGCTCGTGTGACCAAGCTATGTTTCTCACATGGCCACCGGACACGCCCATGTCACAGGCCGTGTGAACACTCGAAATGGAAGCACATGGTCGTATCCCAGCCCGTGCCCTACCCCATGTCCAAACAAGTGAGGTTACTGACTTGGTTCACACGGCCAACCACATGCCCGTGTGTCTAGCCAGTATGCCATTCGAAGTAGCCACACACGCATGAGTGCCAGGCTGTGTGCTACACCATGCCAAACCTATAGGGTATACTGACTTATGCAACACGGCCAAGTCACATGCCCTTGTACTAGGCCGTGTGCCAATTAGGGGGTATACTAACTTGTGCCGCACGGCCGATCACACGCCCATGTGTGAGACTGTGTGGAGCATATTAACTTCATTTCAATATCAACACCAGTAGACACATGACCGTGTAATATAATCGTGTGTCACACACGGCTAAGACATATGCCCGTGTCTCCACCTGTGTGGAAAAAAAAATAGGCTATTTACCAATCCATTTTGCCACCCCATTTGGTACACATCTTCACCTACGCAAATGACACCAAATTTTAGCATAATATACCACCCAAAACAACCAAGCCAACTCTAAATCTTACAATTTCAATACTAACCAATTTAAGGCATATAAGTACCACAATATACTAACTAAATTCATCCTAATCCTTGTCTGTTCAAAACATCAAAATGACTGTTATCAAAGATGCATTATTTGGCCTAATTTCAAAAACATACCTATATCCACAAATCATCAATTTACCATTTATAGTACCTATTATCATCAATCATCATACAACCATCAACCAACTCAATTCATAAGACTTAACTACTCATATATGTACCTTATTCAAACATACCAAACAAACCAAAATGGTCCATCACACATGGCTATATATTCACATACTAAACATAAACTTTTACAACCCAATTCATTTGGCCAAAGTCATTACCAAAACATAACTAACATAACTCAAAGTCCCTATTCATGCCATATGCTTAAAATGCCAAAATTCAGAGGTACCAAGTGATAGGTGGTAGTGTGAAACGATCTCCGACGATCCCCGACTTCGAGCTAGCTTCAATATCACTATAAAATATGAAAAATACACAAAGTAAGCTATAAAGCTTAGTAAGCTCGTATGTTAACAATGAGAAAATATCACCATTCATTAATCATTCAAATAACAGAAAACAATATACAACAATTCTATTAGATCTCAAAGCTATCAAATGATCACTCTTATAACTTACCAAGGAACTCATCAATTCCATAGTTTTAATACTCAATTCATTACCGTATGTACCTGTACCATCTCGTACCATTCTCATACTTGACCTCATTCTTCATTTACCCATTGAACCATTCAGAATAGAAGTCGGATACTCAAGGTCTCACTTGATAAATACCTATACCATGGCCTGAAGCCAAATCAAGGTAACTTATCCAAAATTCTAATATCATGGCCCAAAGCCAAATTAGCCGACATGCATGGCTCGGAGCCAAATCGTTATATCTTCCAAACAAAATGTTAAATCATGGCCCAAAGCCAACTCAAAGTATACCTAATGACATGTCACTAGCATCCTAAACTATTCCTAAAGTTCAATTGGGATAACTGTCGAATCTTCATTGAATCATTTTTGAACTCATCCGTAATCACATAATCACAATTCATGCTATATCAAAGTGTATAAAATACATTTGAAACAAAATTATAACATACAAACTTACCTTGGATGTTAAAACGACGAATCAAGTCGATTAGTTAATTACTTTATCTTTTCCCCGATCCAAGTCCGTATTTCACTTTTCTTGATCTAAATATATTCAAATTTAACTTATTTAATCATCTACTCATTCTATTTAATCCAAATCACACTTTAAAACACATTTACACTTTTGCCCGTAAAGTTTCACATTCTCACAATTTAGTCCTTATTACACAAAATCACAAATTCATGAAATTTCTTTAATACCCATTATAGTCGAATTCTTATAAGACCCCTAGTACCCATATATATCCCTTTTTCACGCATTTAACCTCTAACTTTACATATTCCTCAATTTAATCCCTATTTTGCATTTTCTCTAAAAATCACTTTACAAAACTTTTGTATCTAGCAACAAGATTTCATATTTCATCATCAAACATTAAAGTAAACATATATTCATCAATGGAAACTTTCAAAGTCTTTAACATTTTTACAAATTAGTCCTTGGGGTAGCTAGTACTAGTTGCAACGATCACAAAAACACAGAAATCATTAAAAATGGGACAAAAATCATACCTTAAATAGCAAAATTGCCCTAGTAGAACGGTAACCCTAAAATGGTGTTTCTTCTCTTCCAAAAATTGGTGGAGAAGATGATACAACCATTAATTTGGTGTTTGTTTTATTTATGTTATGTTTAATAACCAATTTACAATTATAACCTTAATAATAAACCATTAAAATCATCATATTAATGCCCATATTTGTCCACTTAAGTTTCAAATGGTTTAATTACCATTTAAGGCCACCATATTCAAAAATCAAAGCTATTTAACACTTTTAACTAGTAGAACATGTATTTTACACCTTACGCGATTTAGTCCATTTTATCAAATTAACCAATCAAATGATAAAATTTCTAAACGAAACTTTCACACAATCATATATTCATACTGTACACATTAAAATAATAATAAAATAAATATTTTGACCTCATATTTGTGGTCCCGAAACCACTGTTCAGATTTGACTAAAAACGAGCTGTTACAGAAAGCATAGCTATAGGAGTTGACAGATAGAGGATTCGTACGGCCTAATTTTTCTCCCCGAGGTGCACTTGTATTATGTGTTAAGAAAAAGGACAGGACGATGAGGTTGCATATTGATTATCGACAGCTTAATAAAGTTAAAATAAAAAACAAATATCTATTGCCACATATTGATGATTTGTTTGATCAGCTGAAAGGTGCGACAATATTTTCAAGGATTGATCTCCGTTCTTGATACTATCAACTTCGGGTTAAAGATTTAGATGTGTTGAAAACTACTTTCAGGATTAAGTACGACATTATGAATTTTTAGTTATGTCATTTGCTTTAACGAATACACCTGATATGTTTATGGATTTGATGAATAGAATATTTCGGTCGTAATTAGACAAATTTGTGGTTGTTTTTATCGATGATATTCTAATTAGGGGTAACTTATGTTGCACACGGCTTGAGACACGAGCTACGACACAGTCGTGTGTATCAAGTCAGTATGTAGCATGGTCTAGCACACAGCCTATGACACGACCGTGTGACCCAACAACGAATGCACACACAGTTTGTAACATCTTTAAATCGGGGTCTCTGCATCTTGCATGTGTCTGCATGTGATAGTATGGTTATTGTGTTTGTTTGGTGTGTGGGGTTTAGGCATGACCTCGAGTTAGTCCTGGGTCATGGCCAAAGTTTTTGTTTTAATGCTTAAGAGGAAGGAGTTAGGTGAGATAGGGGTTAAGAGATTTCATTTGAGGTTTTAGACACAATAACTGTTTTAGTAAAAGTGACAAGGAGGCGCCACTTAAAGCTCAGAGAGGTGACGCCACAGGGAGAAAGGAAGGCCTTGGTTCGAGTTACAGAAATCCCTTTCTGCTCATTATTTTTTTTGACACCACAGGCAAGCAGAGGTGTGCTCAGGTGGGACTCTCATGGATAGATGAGGATTGAGTCAACCAAATTTGAATGGATGGAAGGGAGAAAAAGATGGAATTTGACTCATTCAAACCAATTTGAATGAGTGGATGGGAGAGCTTTAAGGAGGTTGGCCGAATTTGAAATCTGGGGGAAGAGTGTTCAGCCGAATTTGGTAAGGTACCTTGGGTGAAGGATGCTATCGGTTTTGGGAGCATTTTTGGTGGTGGCCGAATAGCTATGATGGTTTAAGGGAGGGTTCGGCTAGCTTAGAGGGTTTTCTTTTCTCCTTGCATTTTGTGCTAAAACCCGAACCTTAAGTGATTTTCTTTCTTTTCCTTTTTTGGCAATTTTGGGCACTTGGCCGATTGTTCACTTCTTCTACTTCTCGTTACTCAAAGTCGAAACTCTCATAGCTACCTTCTCTTCTCTTTCGTTCACTCTTTGCTAGTTTTCTCCTTGCCGAAATCACCTTGTTCATTTCTTTTTCCCTCTAGTGTGTTCAAAGCCGAAAACAACAACCTCACCTCCCAATCGGCATCTTTTCTTTTCTCCCTCAAAACCTCTTGTGTCGAAAGTGATTGTATTCACCTGTGCCGAATTCTTTCTTCTCCATTGCATTATTCATCTTCACCTTTCCATTGTTCAAAAAGCTGAAGCCCTGTTGATTCTCTTCTTGGCCGAATACCCTGCTCTTAAACCCCTCCCTTTTTGCGATTTCTTTTCATCATCTCAAGTGCCGAATCTATCCTGTTCTTTTAGAGTAGCCGAATCTCCTGGTAAATGGTTTCTTCTCCCTCTTCTTTTCTTCTTGGTCAAATTGGGTGAGGCCGAATCTCTTTTGCCTTCCTTGTCACTCTTTCAATCTCTATTAATTGGACCTTAACCCCCCTATTCTTGTTCTTTAAGGGTAGTCGAAACCCCTAACATCAATAAGGGGTGCCGATCTTTGGTGTTTACAAGTCAGATCTGTCATTAAGGTAAGGTGTTGATAGACTCTTTTGGATTTATAATTATGGCCGAATGGCCTTGGGACTCTAAGTGGAATGACGGAACTGATTGTAGGGGGAAATACAGCCTAACGCAGTGAATCTCTGGGACTGGTGGTCGATTTAGGTAAAGTTTTAACGTTTAGATCTATTCTTTATTTGTTCAAAGCCGAAGGCTAATTGTTTATGGGCAACAGTGTGTGGCCGATTGCAAGGTGGTTCATTGTGTGGCTTTGGGACTTGGTAGGAGACCAAAACGGCCTTAAGGTGAGTACTATATTGGAGCGACATATCCTTCGAGATTTCCATTTGTGCTGAATAGGCTTTTTAGTTACTAATCAATGATTGGTCGATTGTAGAAGGGAGTAACGCTTCGGGATTTCGCTAGATTCGTATAGTTTTGGGATTCTTACTTAGATCTGTGATTAGCCAGGTGTGTAAACCCTTACACACTTTATTAGTTTAACAATGCTTATTATGTTACTGTATAACCTTTGGGATTAGTGACTTTGCCTCATGGGCATAAGCTTGGATTCCGAGTAAGTCCCCTACTATGTGATTTACGATATATATGTCTATGTCATCATATTATGCTAAATGCCATGTTATATATATGTATGTTTTGCATGACCATCTGATATTATGACATGTATGTGATGAACATGATGATGGGTTGATTAGAGGAGGGGGATGATTTACATGGACTGTCACCAGTGGTTTTGACCACAAGATGGGTTGGCCCCATCATTTGATTTGTGACTATGATCACCAGTGGTTTTGACCACACTATTTTTATTATTTGTGACTAAGTCCCAGTGGTTTTGACCACACTATTGATATTTGTGACTACGGTCACCAGTGGTTTTGACCACACATGGCTTATTGTGACTCGTCCTAGTGGTTTGGTACCATAGTGGGTTGGCCCCACATGATATATTACGGGATTGTCATCAGTGGTTTTGACCACATGATGGGTTGGCCCCATCACTTGATTTGTGACTACGGTCACCAGTGGTTTTGACCACACCGATATATTTGTGACTTCGGTCACCAGTGGTTTTGACCACCAGTGGTTTTGACCACACGGGGTAGTTAAAGGAGATTGGATGGCTAGGTTATGGGTTGCATGATTTGCATGTTTTGCTAATGATCTGTGTAAGTGGTTGAAATATCGGGTTGTGGATTTATAGACTGAGTCTTGGTGACTCACCCCTTCCCTTATATTTTGCAGATGAGGAATAGATCGCGGATATGGAGCCGGGAAGGACTCGAGGTGGCCATGCATCTTCGTTTGGATTTGGATTTTAAACTACTATTTCAATTCTCTAGATTTCTTCTTTAATTTGGTTTTGGGTTTGTAATAAGGTCACTAGTATTCTTTTGGGTTCTTTAATTATCTGCTTTTACTTGATTATATTATACGCATACTAGATTATAGACTTGATAAATTAACCGGTAAAAAGTAATGTTTTCAAAACTATAACTCTTTCGGGTTTTTAACCGTTACCATCGGGTAACAGAGTTCATAAAATAATAAGAAGGGTAACTTGAATGCTTTTATAACTTAAATTTTCAACCAACTTCAAAAGCAAACGGTTTTAACTCGATTGTATTCATAACATTCAGTTTTTATTAAGTATCAGATGTTTTCTAAAATAATTATTTTTAAGAGGGGTTTCCGACCACAGGTTACTCCCAAGTTTTAAAACAACTATACAGCAATTCCAACATCACTTTTAAACAAAGAATCTAACCTTTTTAAACGATCGAAGAGTTTTTAAAGATTTTCCCGATAGACTTGTATTTTCAAAATGTTTTCACTCTGTAGCATGCCAGATTCGGTCGTGGTGTGTTGACCGGGTATGGGGTGTTACAATTGTGGTATCAGAGCCAGTTTCAACAGCTCGACTGTGGGCTAAGGCCCAAAAATGTTTTAAAATGGTTTATAAAAGGCTTTTATAGGAAAAGTACAGTGGTGAAAGCATGGCACCGAGTCTCCGGCACCAATCCGCCCAGGTAAGTACCCCGGACTATTTCTCGTGATGATATAATTATGTGGATATGATGATGGCATGACTGAGTAGTAGTAGGAACTACTTTAGAGACATGAACCATAGGATGTTGTATACTCGCGAAGCAACCTCTTACTCAAAATTTTCATAAGATTGTGCTTTAATAGACAGTGGAATAAAAGTCTAACGCATAAAACTTTTAATCAGCTTGAATATACCGATAGATATGAGTGCACGTGGACGTGGGCGTAACACTCGTGGACGAGGTAGGGGTAGGATGACGGTCTCGGAACTAGTAGGGTCCGAACATGGTTCAGAAAATGAGGTACCACTGTTGCCAAGCCAGGCGCGAGAATATCGGATCGACGGGTGGTAATGACGCCTTGATGTCACAAGTCGCACAAATGAGTATTGAGAGAGGTTGCGAGTGCAGGAGTAGGAACTGGAGCCCAAAAATCTATGACCGAGCGACTCAAGGCTAATGGTGCAGAGGTATTCAGAGGTGTATCTGGAGTGGCACCTAGTACAGCAGAGTACTAGTTAGAGGCGACAGAACGTATTATGGATGACCTGGATTTTTTGGTGAGAAAAGTGAACGAAGATAGTATCTCTGCTGCGAGATGAGTCATATCAGTGGTGGCTCACAGTTAGGGATGGAGCGATGGCAGATGATCTCACTTGGGAGTTTTTTAGGGTAACTTATCAGAGGAAGTACATAGGGGCTAGCTATGTTGATGCGCAGCGCAGGGCATTCTTGAACTTGGTTCAAGGTAATAAGACGGTAGCGGAATATGAGGCAGAATTCCTTCGGTTGAGTAGGTATGCTCGGGGTATTGTGGGTACCGAGCATGAGCGCTGTGTCAGATTTGAGGATGGGCTGAGAGACGAGCTGTGGATGATAATTGCCCCCCAGTAGGAACGAGAGTTTGCTGTTCTAGTGGAGAAAGCTAAGGTTGCTGAAGGGATAAGACAATCTGTAAGGCGGAATCAGGATAGGGGTTGTAATAAGAGGAGTTCTGGATCATCTGGGTTTTTCGGGAATCAGTAGAAAAGGGTTAGATATAGTGGGCCGAATCAAGCTACTAGGTCTGCTGCTACTAATACTCAGTGGCCGCCACGATGTGCTCGATGTGAGAAGTCTCACACAGGGGAATGCTGGACTGGGAACAGAGGTTGCTTTGAGTGTGGGTCGATGGGGCATCGAGTGAGGGATTGTCCACAAAGGATAGCTAGGATGCAGTCTGAGGATTAGAATCGTGCGCAGTTTAGGAGGGATAATCAGCAGCCACAGAGAGGTCGAGGTTCAGGCAGGAGAGGTAATGGTTCAGGTAGAGGCCGTGGAGCATCGGGCAGAGGTGCAGGTGGTGCAGAGGCGAGACAGCCTGGGTTGGTCTACGCAGCGAGGCGTCGAGAGAAGGGCGATGCACCGAACATCATAACCGGTAGGTTCTTAATTTTTGGAGTACCTTATAATGCTTTAATTGATGTTGGTTCGACGCACCCGTATGTTGCCAGTAGCATAGTAGAATCTATGAACTTAGACTCTGAGACTACTTCTAGGAAGATGACTGTGATAAGCCCTCTAGGTCACTCTGTAAAAGTAAGTAAACTATATAGAGATGTACCCCTAGAACTGCAAGGGGTCACATTTTGGGCTGATTTGATGGAACTGCCGTTTGGGGAGTTCGATCTGATTCTCGGGATAGATTGGTTGGTAGAGTATCAAGCTAGTTTAGATTGCGCAGCTAAGCGCATGGTGTTGAAGACCACAGAAGGTGATGAGGTGGTGATGATAGGTAATAGGAGAGATTACTTATCCAACGTGGTCTCTGCACTGAAGGCTGAGAAAATGGTTAGAAAGGGGTGCGAATCATTTTTGGTGCATGTATGTGCTTTGGAAGCTAAGGATGCAGCTGTAAAAAATGTCTGAACTATAGGGGAATTTGCTGATGTTTTTCCAGAGGAACTCCCGGGTATACCTCCTGATCGTGAGGTCGAGTTTGGTATAGACCTGTTACCCGGAACTGCGCCAGTATCTATTGCTCTATATAGGATGGCGCCAAAGGAATTAGTGGAGTTAAAGGCCCAAATTTAGGAATTGTTGGACAGAGGTTTCATTCGACCGAGTGTATCACCTTGGGGAGCTCCAGTGCTTTTTGTTAAGAAGAAGGATGGTACGATACGGATGTGTATAGACTACCGCCAGTTGAACAAGTTGACAATCAAGAACAAGTATCCGTTGCCCAGGATTGATGACTTGTTTGATCAACTCAAGGGTGCATCGGTTTTCTCTAAGATCGACCTTAGGTCGGGGTATCATCAGCTCAAAGTGAAGGAGGCTGATATTCATAAGACGGCATTCTGTACTCGGTATGGGCACTATGAGTTTCTGGTAATGCCTTTTGGTTTGACCAATGCACCGGCAGCATTCATGGACATGATGAATTGGGTGTTGCAGCCGTACCTGGACCAATTTGTCGTAGTGTTTATAGACGACATTTTGGTGTACTCAAAATCGGAAGAGGAACATGATGCGCATCTTCAAGTGGTTCTGCAGGTGCTAAGGGAAAAGCAGTTATACGCCAAATTTAGTAAATGTGAGTTTTGGTTTAAGGAGGTAACTTTCTTGGGGCATGTGGTATCAGTTGAGGGAATTAGGGTGGATCCTCATAAGATTGAGGCAGTATTGGATTGGAAACCACCCAAGTTGGTTGCAGTGATTCGAAGTTTTCTGGGTTTGGCTGGATACTATAGAAGGTTTATAGAAGGGTTTTCCTTAATTGCAGCACCGTTGACTAAGCTGTTGAGAAAAGGGGTTCCGTTTGTGTGGACTGAGAAACAACAAGAGAGTTTTGACAAGTTGAAGAAGATTCTGACTGAAGCTCCAGTCTTGATTCAGCCTGAGGCAGGAAAAGAATTCACGGTTTATTGTGATGCGTCGCATACTGGCTTAGGGTGTGTGTTGATGCAAGATGGTAAAGTGGTAGCGTATGCATCTCGACAGTTGAGGCCTCATGAAGGTAATTATCCGACACACGACTTGGAATTAGCTGCAGTGGTTTTTGCCTTGAAGATTTGGAGGCATTACTTATATGGAGAAAAGTCTATAGTTTACACGGATCAAAAAAGTCTGAAGTATCTTTTGACTCAGAAGGATTTAAATTTAAGGCAGCGAAGGTGGATCGAATTGTTGAAAGATTACGACTGTTTGATTGAGTACCATCTGGGTAAAGCTAACATAGTAGCTGATGCATTAAGCCGTAAGGTGGTAGCGGACTTGCGAGCGATGTTTGCTCACCTTAGCCTATATGATGATGGGAGTCTGTTGGCGGAATTACAGGTTAAGCCATCTTGGATTGATCAGGTTAGGGAAACGCAGCTGACAGATGAGGTTTTGGGTGCACGGAGGTTGCAAGTGTAGAATGGTGAATCCGAAGGTTTCAGCTTAGGCAGTGATGGAATACTGTGTTTTCAGGGGAAAGTATGCATGCATAAGGATGTCGAGTTGAGACAGCAGATTCTTCAGGAATCTCATAGCAGCCCATACGCTATGCATCCTGGAGGCAGCAAGATGTATCGTGATTTGAGAGGATTAGCCGTGGCTAGGCCTTAGAAGTAAATGTGAGTTTGTGGGTAAGTGTTTGACATGCCAGCAAGTTAAAACTGAGCATCAGTTGCCATTAGGACTGTTGCAGCCGGTAAAGATTCCACAGTGGAAGTGGGAAAGGATTACGATGGATTTTGTCAGTGGACTTCCCCTTACGCCTAGTAAGAAGGACTCAGTATGGGTAATAGTGGATCGTCTGACTAAGTCAGCTCATTTCATTCCGGTGAGGGTTGATTATTCACTTCCGAAGTTAGCCAAGTTGTATGTGGCAGAGATAGTACGGTTGCATGGAGTGCCGATGTCAATTATTTTAGATAGGGATCCCAGGTTTACGTCGAGGTTTTGGAAAGCTTTGCATCAGGCTTTGGGTACCAGATTGGATTTCAAAGACGGCTTTTCATCCATGATCGATGGGCGACCCGAGAGGTAATTCGATTCGGAGGACATGTTAAGGGGCTGTGTCCTAGATTTTAGTGGTAGTTGGGAGGAGTATCTTCCATTGGCAGAGTTCGATTATAACAATAGTTATCAAGCGAGTATTCAAATGGCACCATATGAGGCGCTATATGGACAGAAATATCGTACTCCTACGTGTTGGACAGAAATGGGTGAACGACGGTTGTTGGGTCCAGAGTTAGTGGCAGAAACAGAGGATAAGGTTAAGGTGATTCGAGCTCGTCTTAAGGAAGCATCAGACAGGCAGAAATCTTACGCCGATCTTAAGCGTAGGGATATTGGGTATGCAGTGGGTGATAAGGTCTTTCTGAAGGTGTCGCCTTGGAAAAAGGTGTCGAGAATTGGTCGGAAGGGCAAGCTAAGCCCTAGGTTCATCGGGCCTTATACAGTGTTGAAGCGAGTGGGACCGGTAGCTTATCAGCTCGAGCTACCAGCAGAGTTAAGTCAGATTCATGACGTCTTTCATGTTTCGATGCTTATGCGGTATCGATCAGACCCGTCGTATGTTGTACCAGTTGAGGAGATAGAGTTGAGTCCTGATTTGTCCTTCGAGGAGGAACCAGTATGGATTTTGGATCGGGATGTCAAGGTTCTGCGACTGAAGTTAGTACCCCTGGTGAAAGTATTATGGCAGAACCATGGCAGGGAGGATGCCACGTGGGAACCAGAGGATGTGATGTGATAGCAATACCCTCAACTCTCTTGACCAGGTAATTTCGAGGCCGAAATTATTTTTAAGGGGGGTAGAACTGTAACATCCTTAAATCGGGGTCTCTGCATCTTGCATGTGTCTGCATGTGATAGTATGGTTATTATGTTTGTTTGGTGTGTTTTGCGGTTTAGGCATAACCTCGGGTTAGTCCTGGGTCATGGCCAAAGTTTTTGTTTTAATGCTTAAGAGGAAGGAGTTAGGTGAGATAGGGGTTAAGAGATTTCATTTGAGGTTTTAGACACAAGAAGCGCTTTAGTAAAAGCGGCAAGGAGGCGCCACTTAAAGCTCAGGGAGGTGACGCCACAGGGAGCAAGGAGGGCCTTGGTTCGAGCTGCAGAAATCCCTTTCTGCTCATTATTTTTTTTGACGCCACAAGCAAGCAGAGGTGTGCTCAGGTGGGACTCTCATGGATAGATGAGGATTGAGTCAACCAAATTTGAATGGATGGAAGGGAGAAAAATATGGAATTTGACTCATTCAAACCAATTTAAATGAGTGGATGGGAGAGCTTTGAGGAGGTTGGCCGAATTTGAACTCTGGGGGAAGAGTGTTCAGCCGAATTTGGTAAGGTACCTTGGGTGAAGGATGCTATCGGTTTTGGGAGCATTTTTGGTGGTGGCCAAATAGCTATGATGGTTTAAGGGAGGGTTTGGCTAGCTTAGAGGGTTTTCTTTTCTCCTTGCGTTTTGTGCTAAAACC
Organism: Gossypium bickii; assembly: GCA_025503065.1. Taxonomy (NCBI): domain Eukaryota; kingdom Viridiplantae; phylum Streptophyta; class Magnoliopsida; order Malvales; family Malvaceae; genus Gossypium; species Gossypium bickii. Next base: position 93,052,183 of record CP106711.1, read on the forward strand.
CGAACCTTAAGTGCTTTTCTTTCTTTTCCTCTTTTGGCAATTTTGGGCACTTGACCGATTGTTTACTTCTTCTCCTTCTCGTTACTCAAAGTCGAAACTCTCATAGCTACCTTCTCTTCTCTTTCGGTTCACTCTTTGCTAGTTTTCTCCTTGCCGAAATCACCTTGTTCACCTCTTTTTCCTTCTAGTGTGTTCAAAGCCGAAAACAACAACCTCTCCTCCCAATCGACATCTTTTCTTTTCTCCCTCAAAACCTCTTGTGCCGAAAGTGATTGCACTCACCTGTGCCGAATTCTTTCTTCTCCATTGCATTATTCATCTTCACCTTTCCATTGTTCAAAAAGCTGAAGCCTTGATGACTCTCTTCTTGGCCGAATACCCTGCTCTTAAACCCCTCCCTTCTTGCGATTTCTTTTCATCATCTCAAGTGCCGAATCTATCCTGTTCTTTTGGAGTAGCCGAATCTCCTGGTAAATGGTTTCTTCTCCCTCTTCTTTTCTTCTTGGTCAAATTGGGTGAAGCCGAATCTCTTTTACCTTCCTTGTCACTCTTTCAATCTCTATTAATCGGACCTTAACCCCCCTATTCTTGTTCTTTAAGGGTAGTCGAAACCCCTAACATCAATAAGGGGTGCCGATCTTTGGTGTTTACAAGTCAGATCCGTCATTAAGGTAAGGTGTTGATAGACTCTTTTGGATTTATAATTATGGCCGAATGGCCTTGGGACTCTAAGTGGAATGATGGAACTGATTGTAGGGGGAAATACAGCCTAACGCAGTGAATCTCTGGGACTGGTGGTCGATTTAGGTAAAGTTTTAACGTTTAGATCTATTCTTTATTTGTTCAAAGCCGAAGGCTAATTGTTTATGGGCAGCAGTGTGTGGCCGATTGCAAGGGGGTTCATTGTGTGGCTTCGGGACTTGGTAGGAGACCAAAACGGCCTTAAGGTGAGTACTATATTGGGGCGACATATCCTTCGGGATTTCCATTTGTGCCGAATAGGCTTTTTAGTTACTAAGCAATGATTGGCCGATTGTAGGAAGGAGAAACGCTTCGGGATTCTTACTTGGATCTGTGATTAGCCAGGTGTGTAAATGCTTACACACTTTATTAGTTTAACTTACACACTTTATTAGTTTAACGATGCTTATTATGTTACTGTATAACCTTTGGGATTAGTGACTTTGCCTCGTGGGCATAAGCTTGGATTCCGGGCAACTCCCCTATTATGTGATTTACGATATATATATGTCTATGTCATCATATTATGCTAAATGCCATGTTATATATATGTATGTCTTGCATGACCATTCGATATTATGACATGTATGTGATGAACATGATGATGGGTTGATGAGAGGAGGGGGATGATTTACATGGACTGTCACCAGTGGTTTTGACCACAAGATGGGTTGGCCCCATCATTTGATTTGTGACTACGGTCACCAGTGGTTTTGACCACACTATTATTATTATTTGTGACTAAGTCCCAGTGGTTTTGACCACCAGTGGTTTTGACCACACTATTGATATTTGTGACTATGGTCACCAGTGGTTTTGACTACACATGGCTTATTGTGACTCCTCCCAGTAGTTTGGTACCACAATGGGTTGGCCCCACATGATATATTATGGGATTGTCATCAGTGGTTTTGACCACACGATGGGTTGGTCCCATCACTTGATTTGTGACTACAGTCACCAGTGGTTTTGACCACCAGTGGTTTTGACCACACAGGGTAGTTAAAGGAGATTGGATGGCTAGGTTATGGGTTGCATGATTTGCATGTTTTGCTAATGATCTGTGTAAGTGGTTGAAATATCAGGTTGGAGATTTATACACTGAGTCTTGGTGACTCATCCCTTCCCTTATATTTTGCAGATGAGGCATAGATCGCGGATATGGAGCCAGGAAGGACTCGAGGTGGCCATGCATCTTCGTTTGGATTTGGATTTTAAACTACTATTTCAATTCTCTAGATTTCTTCTTTAATTTGGTTTTGGGTTTGCAATAAGGCCGCTAGTATTCTTTTGGGTTCTTTAATTATCTGCTTTTACTTGATTATATTATACGCATACTGGATTATAGACTTGATAAATTAACCGGTAAAAAGTAATGTTTTCAAAACTATAACTCTTTCGGGTTTTTAACCGTTACCATCGGGTAACAGAGCTCATAAAATAATAAGAAGGGTAACTTGAATGCTTTTATAACTTAAATTTTCAACCAACTTCAAAAGCAAACGGTTTTAACTCGATTGTACTCATAACATTCAGTTTTTATTAAGTATCAGATGTTTTCTAAAATAATTATTTTTAAGAGGGGTTTCCGACCACAAGTTACTCCCAAGTTTTAAAACAACTATACAGCAATTCCAACATCACTTTTAAACAAGGAATCTAACCTTTTTAAACGATCGAAGAGTTTTTAAAGATTTTCCCGACAGACTTGTATTTTCAAAATGTTTTCACTCCGTAGCATGCCAGATTCGGTCATGGTGTATTGACCGGGTATAGGGTGTTACACGGTTTGGCACACGGTCTGTGACATGGCTGTGTGGCCCTATTTCAAATACCCACATGAGCAGACACGCGGGCTGAGACACATCCGTGTGTCTAGACTTCCATTGTCCACACGGTATAGGGTATGTCACACGGTCGTGTAACCCATATTTCTCAAATTTCCAAGTTTTCCCAATTTTTTGTGTTATTTCAAATTGATCCCTAATTATTCCCAAGTTAGTTTTAAGGCCTCGAAGGCTCGATTTATAGCCAGAATTTGTGTGTTTACTATGATTATATTAAATTGTTAGTTGTTGATATTAAGATGTACAATTGTTTATGTTTTGATGTTAAACGTTCTGATTTGTACGGTAATGCTTCGTAACCCTAATCTAGTGACGGAGACGGGTTAGGGGTGTTACATGGGAAGCGTCTTAACCTAGTCACACATGGAGGGAGAGAGAATTTCATTAGAAGAGATAGTAAGTATAGTGCCCACTAATGGGAGTCTATCAGAGGAGACTCAAATCCCACATTGGTTAAGCAGATACAAAAAAAGTGACTACAGGATAAAATCCTAACTAAGCAATCATCAAAGAAGTAGCCGAAAAAGTTAGTAGACCGAAAAGAGACCTCACATGAGGGAATGTCAACAAGGTTGGATGACCAATAAAGTTCACCAGGTAATTACAAGAGAAACATGCTCTGGTAGGACTACATTGTAACATCCTACCCGACAAAGTGTAGTACTTGAGTACTGTTAATTGAACTAAGGCTTATAGTGTGACCCCCAAGAAAAGAAATTGTTAGAATTCATTAAGTACTTAAGGTCTATGAATGCACCCTTGGGCGAAGCCCTGATTAAGGCAAGCTTTGAGGTTTGGCGGAATCTTCGATAGAGTATACTGTAACACATGGTTTGTGCAAGTGTACACAGTCGTTATCAAGTAATAAGTAAGTAAAAGAGTTATTGTCTCCACAGGGATTGTGTATGTTAATCAATTGATTGTAAAATTAAAGTTAACAATTTGGTGAGAAAAACAAAATAATTTTTGAATGATTGATGTAAAAATAAATTACTAAATGTAAAATGATCCCAAATGCAAATTAGTCTAAATGCAAAGTATGAAATGAAATGTATGAGATGAGTTTAGCAGCAAAAACACAAACTTCAACAATCAATAACATAAATAGGCTAGAATAATTACATCATTCAATTCTGATTTATTTTTCTCATGTTTAACAGTGTTTGGAAAATATTCCATGGCAACTCGATCTTTCATGGGCTTGAAAGGAAATTAAGTCCTTTTGAAATCTTTTACTTAGTAAAATATGCATTTTACTGATCATATTAAACTAAAGGTTTCTTACAATTCAAGTGAAGTAACAGGGAGTGGGTCAGTTTGAAACAATTTAATCACATAAACCTAAATCTCATGCAAGGTAATAGAACTTGGTCAAGTTATTACGAACCTTTGATTTATTCTGGGTCGAATATAAATTAAGCATGTACTGTTCAATTATTGTGTCTATTAGTCGTTGTCTGGTTTGGATCACTTAACTAATTCTAATGCATCCAATCACGTATAAATGAAATAAATGCTAGAGTTTAATTTAAAACATGAACAACTAAGGCACAAACACTATAAACATGATTTAAACAAGCTTCATTGAATTGATGCAATCATCCTAGCTAAACAGTTTTAAGCTACCATTGTTGATGACAAGATAATAAAGCACATTGCAAGCATGATTTAATTAAAGTAACAAAGTAAAGGAAAAATATACTCTGTTTGATCAGCAGTCTCGCGAACTAAAATTGAAGAAGTTTCCTCCATTCATTGTGTACTCCTTTGCTAATGACTTATCAAGGTGGCCGGCCAAGAGATAATCTTCTCAAGTGTAACACGCCATACTCGGGATGGATGCCAAGCTGAATACCAAGATGCCACATCACCGTCTCACATCGACTTCATTGTAATTATCAAAGTTGAAATACATGCAGTTTCATTTTACTTTAATTATTCTAGCATTTATGAGAATATCAAGTCATGCAAACTTAGTTTAGCGTTTAATCATACTAACATACGACAAACAAACATAAAATGTATATATATCATGCATTGGACCACTTAGCAATTTTTTCCAAAAATGCTACATAGGTATCGATATTGTTTCTATGGTATTGATATTTCCTTTAAGTGGTATCGATACCACCTGGAAAATCGATACCAAACTAGCATATTGTTTCTCACCAAATTTCAAAACATCGAAAATTACCTTTCGCAAGGTATCGATATTTACACTACGAGTATTGATACTCGGGCTAAGGTATCGATACCAAATCTCTATTACGACTTGCTACACGTTTCAAAATACCTAGGTATTGATTTTAAAGCTTGATTATCGATACCTCTACTTCATACCTCAAAAATGTAGCATATATAAGTACTTCACCTATTCCAACTTAGTTCCTAAACATCATGCATCATTTACTTTGACAAATAATCATTCAACGGCCTAATTAACAGGTCAATATTAATAAATCATGTTTGATAAAGTAACGTCAATCCATCCTCAAGTTCATTAACACAAGCATAACAATAACATGTAATCCTTATAAATCGAACCAAAAACCAACATAATGTCTAGAAATCAAAGGGATATAACGAGTCTACCACATTACCTCATTCCTTAAAATGTAAATAAATATAGGACACCTACGAAAATAATAAATAGACTTGCTTGGATCACCTCTTGGAAACCACACCGCTCACACTGGTACACAACTAATTTGCAATGGTTAAAGAAGGGAGTGGGTGAGCTTAACAAGCTCAATGAATGCTTAGAACAACTATCATGCAAACAGTTCATCAAGCATTAACAAAAAAACTATATAGCATAACCTTAACAGCTTCAACTTTAGTGTCATAATATACTTACTCGTGCATTATTATTAGTCCTTTTACATAGTAAACATATTCACTTTTAAGCATATATCCTATTACACATATAATCACCTAACATTCAAGCATATATCACAATATTCAAAAACAGGTTTATAGATAAATTGCATAATGGTCACACGTCATATAAACACATATCACAATACACACAAATTCATAATTTAAGATTATTTGGCACTTGAGTGAGCTCTATCATCACTCATCGGATACGCGGATCTCCAACACACCAAACATAGACTCATAGAGTCAAACATGTCCAAAAAGTGAAGGATAAAGCTAACACTCTCCTTATTTCCCCTCACATGTCTCGTTGAATAGAGCTTAGCTCACATTCCCTTATCCCTCCAACATGTCCCAAGGCTTCAACATCCAAATTCACTATACATATAAGTGAGTAGTCATAATCCTTTGGAAGGCCAACTATATCCAACAGTTTTAATATCACAAGGCCAAAATATCCGAAGTCAAACACATATCACTTACCGATTATTTGTGCAAAATCACTGTATATTTATATCTTTAGCAAAACACTGTCACTAACATTTAACATATACATAACATGTACATATTTGCACTTTCACAACAGTTATCATAACCACATATCACATGTTATAGCATCTCATGTAACACCCTAAATTTGGTTCTAGTAGAATTCGGCCTATTGGGCCTTGGGCATGGGAGCATTTAAAATTTTTTAGAGCAAGAGAACGACACTAATGCAAGTTAGACCTATTAGGTGAGTGATTTTGGAAGGTTAGGGGGCTTCCATGAAGTCTTGGGTTCAAACCTGGGCTTTAGGAAAAATTTAGTTTAGGTAAATAAAACCATGGAGGTAAGTGAGTAGCTTTTAAGAATATTGATGGGGAAAACATGACATAAGGAGCTAATTAGTAAGGTGGCTAGAGGCGTGGATTAAGTTACAGGGGAGCCTGTGTTCGAAACCCCTTGCATGCGAAATGTGACTATTTTGCTAATTTGGGACGGTTTTGGAGGATTGATGGAGGGATCCCACATCAGGAAGCTAGCATGAGAATAGGTGAGAAGCTAGCTTTAAATAGAGCGATCTATGAGGAGAGTAAGCATACCTTGGTTGGCGTTTGGGCATAGAAGTGTTCGGAGTGCGGATTAACTCCAGATTCCTATCAGGTGTGTATTTCGCACTACTATAACTGTAGAGTGGAAAATGCCAAAATGTCGGTCACACGGTGATGGTAGCCACACGAGCGTGCGAACGTACGTGTGGGATCTTCGATGCGATAGTTGAGGCCATCATGAGTGTTTTTGTGGGTTTAGGCTGTTTGGGTCACGATGGGCCGAAAGGGGCCATGTAGGACTAATGGGCCCGTGGGCCTAATCGGGCAAGTTGTATGATTGTGTAGTAAATATTAGACTGGACTATGTGAATCTCACATCTATGGCTAGATTTGGGCTAAATGGGCTACACGAGCGTGTGGGCCCATTTATGTCGAGAATGGGCCCTAGGCCCATTTACGTCGAGAATGGGCCCTAGGCCCATTTGCATCATTATCTCTGTTTAGAATACCTTGGTTGACAAAATTACCGAAATACCCCCTATTTGCAAAATTACTGAAATACCCCCGACTTGTAAAATTATTGAAATACCCCGATTTGCAAAATTATCGAAATACCCCTAATTTGCAAAATTATCGAAATACCCCTGAATTATGAAATTATTGAAATACCCTTAGATTGTAAAATTAACAAAATACCCCTGATTTGTGAAATTACCGAAATACCCTCAGATTGCAAAATTACTGAAATACCCCTGATTTGTGAAATTACTAAAATACCCTCAGTTTGCAAAATTACTGAAATACTTCTAGTTTGTAAAATTATTAAAATACCCTCGATTTGTAAAATTATCGAAATACCCCTGTAGGGTAGAATTATCGAAATACCCCTAAAGGGTAGGATTACTGAAATACCCTTATAGGGTAAATGACTATTTTGCCCTTGTGGGTAAATGACTGACTTGTGCTATGATTTGACTGATTTGACTGTGATCGTATGACTGTGTTTTAACTAACTTGACTATGGGCGTGTGACTGATATGCTGTTAATATGTGTTGAAATGACTGTTACAAAGCACGGTGCCGAGCCGTTCTGTTGAGTTAGTGCCGCAACCAGTACTATGCTTGGTGTGTTGGCTGGGTGGGTCGATTTTATCCCCACATGGTGTGTTGGTTGGTACGGGTGGTGTGTTGGCTAGATCAGGGTGAGATGCATCCTCATACTATTGCATATCTGTTGTGAGATCTATCATTGTACTAGGCATAGGCCCGCTTGCTCTGTTATTGTTTTGGGTTAGGCGCAATTGATTCTGTTATGGGCTGTGACGCAAATGATATTGTAGTGGGCTTTGACCCATGTATGCTCTGATCTGCACTGTACTGTTACTTTTAAAGGGCTTTTCCCAGACTGTTTCAGGTTCTGCTTCTGTATACTGACTGTTACTCTAGTAAGGGGATTACACACACTGAGTTTTTGTAAACTCACCCCGTTTTTAACTGTGCAGGTAATCCCCAGCATTAGGAGGATCGGTGCTGCGAGGGACTCAGAGACGACCACACAGCCATACATGTGTTTCTATCTTGTTCACTTATTTAAGCACTTCGGGTTTTTAGTTGGGTTGTAATAAGGCCTTACTTTGTTTAACTTTTATTTGGGGTATTTACTTAAGCATGTTTAATATCTGCTAGAAGTAGGACACAAAATTTTTTTTTACAGAATAATAACTGCTTTCAAGCACTACGTTTTTGCAACCCAATTTTTAAATATCATGTTTCCATACATCATTTATTTTAATTAAGCTTTCGTAATTGAAAAAGCTTTTACTAAGTGATTGATAACATTTTCAAAAGGGAATAGTTTTTTTATAAACCACGTTTTGAAAATAAATGAACGTAAATGAAAACACAATTTTTGAGAAACACTTCAATGTGACATGCCAGATTCGGACCTAACTTTTAGGCCGAGTTTAGGGTGTTACATTTAGTGGTATTAGAGCCCAGGTTGCAAAACTCGCTGTGGATTGGGTTTTCAAAATTGAATTTTTGAAAGTGTTGTTTCAAATAGGCTTGAAAAGATTTGAAGTTCTGAAATGTTGTATTGACCATTTTCTGAGAGTGTGGTACACTGAGTCTCCAGCCCCGAATCCATAAGTTTTCTGAATACTTTTGTCTGTTTAGAAATTTAAATACAGTGAGTTAGAAATACGATGATTTCTTTAGATATTGGACTGTATTTTTGGTATTTATTATCTGTTTGTTTGGAAACATTGGATGTGATGTTCTGGATATAGAAATTGTAACCTATCTGCTACTATAGGTGGATGTTTTGGATGTGTGTTAAAGATGTTGGGATCAAAGTGCGCAGCGGTGGCATAGTGGGGTAGCTGTTACATGACTACCCTGTTAGCTGGAAATTTCAGGGACGAAATTTCTTTAAGGGAGGTAGAATTGTAACACGCTGAATTTGGGCCTAGTAGAATTGGTCCTATTGGGCATTGGGCATGAGAGCGTTTAAAATTTTGAGAACAAGAGAACAACACTAATGCAAGTTGGACCTATTAGGTGAGTGATTTTGGAAGGTTAGGGGGCTTCCATGAAGTCTTGGGTTCAAACCTGGGCTTTAGGAAAAATTTTGGTTTAGGTGAATAAAACCCTGAAGGTAAGTGAGTGGGCTTTAAAAATATTGTTGGGGAAAACATGACATAAGGAGCTAATTGGTAAGTTGGCTAGCGGCATGGATTAAGTTACAGGGGAGACTGAGTTCGAAACCCCTTGCATGTGAAATGTGACTATTTTGCTAATTTGGGACGGTTTTGGAGGATTGATGGAGGGATCCCACATCGAGAAGCTAGCATGAGAGTAGGCGATAAGCTGGCTTTAAATAGAGCGATCTATGAGGAGAGTAAGTATACCTTGGTTGGTGTTTGGGCATAGGAGTGTTCCGAGCACGGATTAACTCCAGATTCCTATCAGGTGTGTATTTCGCACTACTCTAGCTGTAGAGCAGCAAATGCTGAAATGTCGGTCACACGGCGATGGTAGCCACACGAGCGTGCGAGCGCACGTGTGGGAGCTTCGACGCGATAGTTGAGGCCATCATGAGTGTTCTTGTGGGTTTAGGCTGTTTGGGCCACGTGGGCCGAAAGGGGCCATGTGGGGCCAATGGGCCCGTAGGCCCAATCGGGTAAGTTGTATGATTGTGTAGTAAATATTGGACTGGACTATGCGAATCTCATATCTAAGGCTAGATTTTGGCTAAATGGGCCACACGAGCGTATGGGCCCATTTAGGCCGAGAATGGGCCCTAGGCCCATTCGCATCGTTATCTCTGTGTAGAATACCTTGGTTTACAACATTACCGAAATACCCCCATTTTGCAAAATTACCGAAATACCCTCGACTTGTAAAATTACCGAAATACCCTGGTTTGCGAAGTTATTGAAATATCCCCGATTTGTAAAATTACCGAGACACCCCTGAATTGTGAAATTATCGAAATACCCTCGAATTACAAAATTAACGAAATACCCCTAATTTGTGAAATTACTGAAATACCCTCGGATTATAAAATTACTGAAATACCCCTGATTTGTGAAATTACTAAAATACCCTCGGTTTGCAAAATTACTTGAATACCCCCGATTTGCAAAATTATTGGAATACCCCTGTAGGGTAGAATTATCGAAATACCCCTAAAGGGTAGGATTACTGAAATACCCTTATAGGGTAAATGACTATTTTTCCCTTGTGGGTAACTGACTGACTTGTGCTATGATTTGATTGATTTGACTGTGATCGTATGACTGTGTTTTAATTAGTTTGACTGTGGGCGTGTGACTGATATGCTATTAATATGTGTTGAAATGACTATTACTAAGCATGGCCATTTTGCATACACGTGTAATGATTGAGCATGACATACACGACATATTGCATGGGGTTGGGACATTGATACGGAGGAAGTTCTGATAGGGTCGCACGAGTCGTCTGACGACTGTGGATCCAGTATTGATCTGATAAGGTCGCACGGGTCTCATGATGACTGTGGATCCAGTATTGAGGTCGCACGGGTCATATGACAACTGTGGACCAACGGACGGCTTAAAGTCGCGTAAATCTGATTATGGCTCTGTGCCAAACTAAACATGGCTCTGTGCCATCTTGATTGTGGCTTTGTGCCAATCGTACTTGCCCATGGCTATGTGCCTAACATATACATCGACAAATCTTTGTCGATCACATTTACCCAAGGCTGTATGTCGATTATATTACCGTCGCTGATAGCTATGTGCCAAATTTATTATAGTTATCGATAGCTTTGTCCCATCCTGATTATGGTTTAAAACCATTCTGTTTATGGCTTTTAGCCGTTCTGTTAACTGGTAGCGTTGTTGCAATATCTATAGCTTTTAGCAGTTCTGTCCACGTCACCGAGCCATTTTGTTGACTTAGTGCCGCAACCAGTACTAAGCTTGGTGTGTTGGCTGGGTGGGTCGATTTTATCCCCACATGGTGTGTTGGTTGGTACAGGTGGTGTGTTGGCTGGATCGGGGTGGGATGCATCCTCATACTATTTGATCATTGTTTTATGCGATGTCAAAGTCTTAAAATTTATAAAAAAGAATGATCGAACCTGGAAACTAACTATGACAATGATTTGAGGCAAGCGCACCTATCAAATAATAGTATAGCTAAGGCAAGACTGGATTGTCGAATCCAATGGAACCAAAAGTACTAATACTAACTCTCTCTTTATTATTTAGCCTAAGAATTAAGGGAATTGTTTATCTAATCTAAATTTAACTAACAACTAAACTAAAGAGTCTAAGATAAAGAAGAATGAAAATTTGAAAATAACTTGAGGAAAAACCAATTGATTAAGACGACACGCAAGGAAAAATCCACCTAGACTTCACTTCTTATCTAACTCTGAACCAGACGATTTATTCATTTGACTTGATCCATAAGATTCCCTAAGTTATATTAATCCCTCACTCGAGGTGACTACCATCTAACCCTAGTTTGATTAATTGAAATCTCTTTCTAATTAAAACCCCTAGAATCACATTAACTCAATCTATGGACTACCATATTAGGTTTCACCCTAATCCGGCAAAATCTCGTCACCCTATCTCTAGGCGCACGATCAACTCCTCTTAATTATGCTAGACCTACTCTTAGGTAGGGACTTTTGCTCCTCCACTTAAGCACATCACACTTGAATTAAGATCCCAAAAATATCAATACAAGAATTAAGAACACATAATTAAGAACAAGTCAAATATTTATCATATAGTTCAGCAAACGATAACAAGATTCATCTTAGGTTTCATCCCTCTCAGGTATCTGAGGGTTTAGCTCATAATGATAATAAAAGAAGACATCTCAAAAGAAAAAATAAAACAAAACATAAGAAATCCCTAAAACCCCCTGAAGGAATTGAAGGAGGGATCCTCCGTCTTGAGTATGATTCCGGCTTCTTGAGATGAATCAACTGGCTATCTTCAAGTAAATCTCCACAAATCTGCCCTCTTTGGCCTAGCTGGACGCCCCCTGACTAAAGCCCTGGGTTCCCCCCTTTTAGGCTACACTTAGGGTGTTTATATAGGCTTCTGAATATGTTTCTTTGCCCCTAAGTATATTAATCTAACTGAAACTCTTCTTTCTCACGGCAGGGATACGCCCATGGCACACGCCCATGTAAGTCATGCCAGGCCGTGTTCGAGACTATTGAATGAGGCACGGCCGTATGGTCTTGGACCCAAGCTGTGTGGATTTCGTGATATGGCTCATTTACTCTGTTTTGGGCCCATTTTCCATTCTTTTCATCCTCCGATGCTCTCTTGGGTATAAAACATGAAAACAAAGGATTAAGAGCACCAAATTACACAATTCAGGGCTTAAATCATCCAAAAGCATGCTAAATATGGGATTAAAATATGTTACTTTTACGGTTTATCAAATACCCCCACAGTTAAGCTTTTTCTTGTCCTCAAGCAAAGTTCTCAACTTACAATTAAAATAAACTTCCTTGATTCATAATTTTCATCAATAATGTTTTATCATAATTCAAAGATAATTCATACATGGATAATTCAATTCAAAGGGTCTTAAAGATTCAAACAATCAAAGTCATAGTTTTTATAGTATAAAAACATAGGTGTGTCCCCTTACCTGAATAATTACCTCTGATTCAAAACCGACAAGGGTTGACATCCTCACTAAAGATTAACTCAAATCACTCGAAGTGTTTAAGGTTCAGAATTAAGCACTCAAAAGTCAAACATGAAGAGTTAATTCCATAGGCTTGCATGAAAATCAAATCTCCACCACTATAATATGAGATGATACACAAATCAAAAGGTCTTTAACAGGGTTGTAATGGGGCTTGGGTTAAGGGTATGGATATAGGCTGAATTAGAAGGTTAGAATCGAGATTGACCTGACAATTTACCTAACTAGAGATATTGAACTGATAATAATTAAAAACTTGTACTACTAATAATAATATTCTGAGATGAGCTTCTTCTTCAATAATTGGAATTTAACGTATAGCTCGCCTAATCACAAAACTAATAGTGAATATTCTTCAGTCAAATATATAATAAAGGATAAATTCAACTACTTGAAATAAAGATCATAGTCAGGCAACTGATCAAATCAAATATCGACATAAGGGTAGTCAAAAGGAATGGTGATAACAAATACAAACTGTTTTGGGTTAATATTAGTGGGTGAGTCAATAAAAAGGGTTGTTAGGATTGAACGGGGTTCACTAGGGGTTAATTGTGAAGGTAGGCTTTTAGTAGAGTGAGTGGGTTAAAACCTAGGTGCCTTTGTCATCTCTGTATATCAAATCAAAGGTGTGGTCTCAACATGTATAATCGATGCAAGTTCTAGAATAACAAATCAATGTTAATACACTCATAATTAATAAGGTGAGCAAGAAAAAGAATATATTCTCTATAAGGCTCAAAATCTCACATAAAATTATGGTTTTTTTATGTCAACCTCGTAAATTTCAAACTTTAAAGTAATATTCAAATTCAAGTAGACAACCTAAAAAATTTTTAATTTTGAAAAATAGACTTGTCATGCTTGATTCTTTGGTATCCTTCAAATTTAATCATCAATGCACATTATCAATGACTTAATCCAAAACACATCAATAAAAATCATAAATCAAAGGAAATTTCATTCTAATCATAATATGAGAAACTTACTTTAGAACAAGGCATAATTCAGGGATTTTCAAATAATACTATAGTTAACCCCCCACACTTAAGATGTACATTGCCCTTAATGTACAAGGATAGATAATAGCAATAGAGTAATCAAAAGATAGTGAGAGAAGTGAAACTTCTTGAATTATGGATGGTTTCTTTGAGTTGGGAGTCTCGAGGTGTGGTGGCTGCTACCGAGCTCTGCGCTAAATGAAGAAATTGGGAAGCTTGTAGAGAATTAGCCAGGAAATAATAATAAGAGTTCAAAACATACTAAATGTATATTTAAAGACATGAAAAATGAAGAGAAAGAAAATAGAAAGTAAAATAAAATTAGAATAAAAGATGAATGGACCGAAGAGTCCTTATTGTTGGATGGTTCGCGAGGTGGGTGTGACTTCTAAGGCTGTAGAGAGGTGGTAGTCGCGGTTCCGGTGTGATTCCCTAGCAGCCTGAAGAACCTGACACTAAGAAACTAAAATAAAATAAACTAATTTAAGCATAAGATAGTCAAAAAGAAGGAAAATAAAGGAGAAGAGTAAAGAAGAAGAAAAATAAAATGGCCTCAAAGATCCTTGGCTTATCGTTTAGATGAAGCGGCCAGCATGAACTTATGTAGATCGGTCTCCCACAGGGAGACTGTGCTTGAATCCTTCCGCTTTTTCGACATAGTTGTAGTGTGGCTCGATAGTTGGGGAAAGGTTTAGAGAAGAGAAGTATGAAAGGGTTGGAGAGGGAGAAGGAAAATAAAGTGGTATGGGAGAGGAGGGGTGGTTGGTTTAAATAGAAATTTGGGGTCTGGTGCGTCCACACGCCCGTGTACCATGAGTGTGTTGTGTCACACGGCCATGTCGCATGGTCGTGTTGTGCTTTTGTTCGTTTCTCCCACGCCCATGGGTGAGGTGCCACACTCGTGTATGATCTAAAAGTGTCAGCCACGGCCGTATCGCACAGCCGTGGCGTGGTGTTGGAGTCCATGATTTGAAAATTGATTCGCTCTGACTCATACCATCTCTGCCATGTCAGTACAGAGATTTGATGTACCCACACAGTCGTGTGCAAGGCCGTGTGGTTTATGAATCTGCGTTTTTGGTCAGTTTATAGTTAGGCTATATGGAAAGAATAAAATAGGATAAAATAAAACAGAGAGGTTAATTGGGTTAGTACTCGGGTTGCCTCCCGAGAAGCGCTCGTTTATAGTCTTAAGCTAGACTCTCCTCTCATTTACATATTCATTGTGGTTTGATGAGTTGAAAGTCCTTCGTTGTGCTAGCAGTTCCATTATCATGATAGAGTTTAAGACAGGTGGCATTTATTTTCAAAGTGCCAAACATGGGGTTACCTCGACCGTTTCGTACGGGAAAACATTGATTACCTTGAAAGGGATTTCTTTGTTTGTGTTAGGATCAGGAAGAGGTATACGTGGATCTATTTTTTCTATCAATACTTGATCATCTATTTTGAACTTTTTGTCTCGTAGAGTGGCTTTGGTTCTACTTCATGTATCCTTAGTTTTTCTTCGAGATGTGTCTTCCACTCTTCTAGTTCATCGATCTGAATCCCTTGTTCCTCATGAGTTATTTCTTTGTTGGTATGTAACACCCCGGTTTTAGGGGTTATGCACCTAGTGCATATCTCGGGTGTTGGTAGGCTATTTGTGTGCTTAGGCATGTTTTTAGGGGGTTTGGAGAGCTCTGGAAGGTAGGGAAGGCTTTAAGAAATTTTTGCTTTTTAGTGGGTAAGGAAGGGAGCTTGGCTTTTGGGGGTCTTAAAAGAATATTTAGGTGGTTTTTGTCACATAAGATGAGCTGGTGGAGTGGCAGGTGAGACGCCACTAAGGCCTTGGGGATGTGGCGTCATTTGCAGGAGGGGAAGGTCTTGGGTTCAAGCTGTGGAATGCTCCCATTTTGCATTCTTTTTGGACGGCATGGAGGGAAGAGTT
The DNA here is from genome assembly GCA_025503065.1 of Gossypium bickii. Taxonomy (NCBI): domain Eukaryota; kingdom Viridiplantae; phylum Streptophyta; class Magnoliopsida; order Malvales; family Malvaceae; genus Gossypium; species Gossypium bickii. Next base: position 93,067,847 of record CP106711.1, read on the forward strand.
GGTGGCAATTCGAACTCTGTTGATGACCTAGTCAAATGGTGGAATGGTGGGTGGAGAGCAAATTGTGGAAGGGGACTAATTCAAATGCTTTTGAATTAGTGGCTTGGAGTGTTTTGAGGAGTGGTGGCCGTTTTTTTTGGAGTTTTGGGGGGGAGTGTGGACGGCTTGGTATGGGATTTTGGGTGTGCCGAATGTCATTTTGACATTTTGGGTATTTTCGGTCAAGAGTTAACAAGCTAAAGCTCTCTCTTTTTGTCTTTTGGTAGCCGAAACTTCAAGAGAAGGTTCTCTCATTTTCTTCATTTTTTTTTTTGAAACCAAAATACCAAACTCCCATAGTTGGCCGAAATTCTAAGAGCTTTATCTCATTTTCTTTTTGGAACCAAAAGTTCAAGTAGCCTATTGTCGAATCTTGCTTTGTTTTCTTAGTAGCCGAATGTTCTTCTCTTCATTTCTTCTCTTTTGTTCATTTGTGTAAGCCGTAACCTAATACACTCTTTTCTCATATTTTCATGTTACAACCTTTGTGCCGAATTCACATTTCTTTCTTAGCTGAAACCATATTATCTTGTCTCCTCAAACTCTCATTTTTCTTCCTCAAAACCTTCTAGCTGAAACTCTACCTATTCACATTTTTCTTTCACTCTTTTCTCACTCAAAACTGAACCCAAGGGTGATAAACACTTAAAGCCGAATGCCTTTCTTTCTTGTGAAGCTTTGAGCGAATCTATTCCTTCTCACCTAGTAGTTCTCTTGGCCGAATATTGGAGTGGGGTGGACCTCTCTTGTGTAGTGCTCAATCGGGTTTAGAATAGGGGCAATCGAGATTTCGAAGCAGTCGATCGAAGTCGATATATGTTGGTGATCAATTGGTAGGTATTGGTAAGTAGTGGTTGGTTTACCCTTTTAAGTTTCGTTAAGTCAAGTTGCAAAGGACTAACTGTTTGCTTGTTTAGGGGTTGGCCGATTGTCTAAGGAGAACCATTGTCGGTTCCGGTTTTGGTAGGAAACCAAACCTGTAGCAAGGTAAGGGATCAAGGTTAATCTTGTTGTTGGTTATAGCCGAATGGTATGAGTGCTAATGCTTGGTTGGTTGATTATTTTAGGAGCAAGATTGTCAGAATTATCGAGGGTCTTAGATCGATTCTTTGGTTAAGGCTTGCAGGTGTGTACGCACACACACTTTTCTATCAATAAATATGCTTACTATATGGTGTGTACATGTACACACTGCTTTGCTATTTGGTTATATATGTTGTGTGTTATGTGGATCCATGGTAAGGTGGATGAAATACCTTTAAGGTATGAGGCAATGGGTCAGGTAAGTCCCTGATTTGATGATTTTGGTAAGCATGGTATATCTGTTATGTGTACTATGATACTGGATTGTGATAAACAATATGCATGTTGCTTGACAAGCATGTTGGCATATTTTCGAATGAAATGCATATTAGTAGTTGATATGGGTTTTATGCAGTGGAGGGCGGTGATATTTTGTCTTGACGAGAGCACAAGTGTTTTGGTAACACAACTTTGTGACTTTGGGTCACGGAGGTTTGGCACCTCCGGAGGTTTGGCACCTCGGCGTCTCGTCCCCGTGGTTTTGCACCACAGTGGGTTGGCCCCCACAAGGCGGTATTGAGGATTGACGCCCGGTGATTTGGTATCACACGATGGGTTGGCCCCATCACTCAATATTGTGACTACGGGCACCAGTGGTTTGGTACCACATTTGTGTCTTTGGGACACCAGAGGTTTGGCACCTCATTGCGACTCGTCCCTGTGGTTTGACACCACCGTAGGTTGGCCCCACTTGAGATATGGGATTGTCTGCTAGTGATTTGGTATCACACGATGGGTTGGCCCCATCACTCGATTATTGTGACTACGGTCACCAGTGGTTTGGCACCACATTGACGGATATCGTGTCTTTGGGACACCAGTGGTTTGGCACCACATTGACGGATATCGTGTCTTTGGGACACCAGTGTTTTGGTAACACATTGTGACTATATGTCACCAGTGGTTTGGCACCACCAGTGGTTTGGCACCACCAGTGGTTTGGTACCACACGGGGTAGAAAAGGTGTATGGATGGTTAGGATTGGGTGCATATTGATTGGATGCATGATGGTTATGTTTATGTTGCATATGATATTTTGCTAATCCGGGGAAAAGGGTGGGCTACTCGAGTCTTGGTGACTCACCTTTTTCCTTTAACCATTTTCAGGTATTGCATAAGGCTGGACCGGGATCGGAGAGGACAAGGTGGCCTATGCCGAAGATGATGATTTAATATTTTATGCTTGGTTTTGATATAAGTTCTTTATTTGAATTATTGGGTTGTAATAAAGGCCATTTTATTATTTGGTATTACTTGATTATGGTTTTGTTATTTTAAATTCTTATTAACTCAAAAATGTTTTCACACAACAAAAGAAATTACATGAGTTTTAAGTAAGAGGAATTCGTTTTACTCACATATCTGATATAGTTTTCAAAATTGAATTCTTTCATGCTTTATGCTAAGTTAACGAGGTTTTTCAATCGTCTTTCCGCAATAACATAACCAGATTTGGTCGTAGTGAATGGGCCGGGTTTGGGCATGGTACAAGGTCTAGGATCGGACTTAATTGTGTTCTTTTGTGGTGCTTCCTGATAAGAAGGGTTAACCGAATGGTTATCAATCGAATTTACTTTCTCACTTTGGTTATTCGATGTTCTAGCTGAATCGAGGGCTTGAAGAGTGACTGTCTCGTCACCTACACAGAGTATAAGTTTGCCTGCATCAACATCGATCTTAGTTCTAGCAGTTGCTAGGAATGGTCTTCCTAAAATTAGGGGGATCGTGTTGTCCTCATCCATGTCTAAAACAACAAAGTCTAGTGGGAATACAAATTTATCGATTTTCATGAGTACATCTTCGATTATACCCCTAGGAATTCTAATAGTTTTATCAGCTAATTGAATGCTCATCCTAGTTTGCTTGGGCTTCCCTAGACCTAGTTGTTTAAACAATTTATAAGGCATGACATTTATGCTTGCCCCTAAATCAGCTAATGCATTATCAATAGATAAACTACCAATTAAGCATGGAATTGTAAAACTCCCTGGATCTTTCAATTTCTGTGGTAGTTTATTTTGCAACATTGTTGAGCACACTGCGTTCAGTTCCACATGTGATTCCTCATCTATCTTTCGCTTATTTGTTAATAGCTTCTTTAAAATTTCCTAGAATCTAGCATCTGCGAAAGAGCTTCAAGAAACGGTAAGTTAATATGTAATTTCTTTAAAAGTTTAAGAAACTTACCGACCTGTTCCTCTGTGTCGTCTTTAATTATTGCCTCGGGATATGGTATGTGAGGTTTGTACTCTTTGATTACCGATTTCGACTTATTATTGACCTCAACCATATCTTCTTCTACCGTATTCTTTTGCTTTGAATTAGGCTCGTCTAACCCTTTACTATCTTGAGCTATTATGGCTTGAATTTGCTCCCTTGGGTTAGTTTTGGTGTTGCTCGGTAGTCTTCTTTGTGGTCTCTCAGAGATCTACTTAGCAAGTTGCCCGGTTTGATCCTTGAACTCTTGTGTCAATGCCTTAAGTTTTTCTTCTATCTTTTGAGATCATATTTCTAAGGCTGCTATGAAGTTTGTCAACACCTCTTCAAGGTTCGACTTCTTTTCCTGTGGGTAGAGCTGTTGTTGGAAGTTTTGGGATGGTTGTTGCCTTTGATTTCTTTGACCGCCCCATGAGAAATTGGGGTGGTTCTTCCAACCTGGATTATAAGTATTACTACAAGGGTTATTGTTAGATCGGAAATTGTTACCCATATAGTTCATTTGTTCGCTCTCCATGCCCTGTCCGTGGGGTTGGTACTCAAGATTCGCCACTCCTTCATTTGTTTCGCACTGCATAACTGGATGTGCTTGTGAAGAACCATATAAACCATCAAATTTTTTTATGTAGCAGTTCTACCTGATTTGATAGCACGGTCACTGCGTCGAGGTTGAAAACTCCGGCTATTTTGGTTGGCCTTGTCCTTGTAACTTGCCACTGATAGTTATTCAGTGACATCTCCTCTATAAACTCGTAGTTCGCTTCAAGGGTTTTGTTGTTCAGGGTTCCGCTGGCAGCTGAATTGATTAACTGTCTTGTTGAGGGGTTCACACCATTGTAAAAAGTCTGCACCTGTTGCCACAAGGGTAGTCCATGGTGCGGACACCTTCTCAACAAATCCTTGTATCTATCCCATGCTTCGTAAAGTGTCTCTTGATCCATCTGCACAAAAGAAGAGATATCATTCCTTAACTTGTCCCTTTTGGCCGGTGGAAAATATTTTAATAAAAAATTTTCGGTCATTTGATCTCATGTAGTGCGTGACCCTCGTGGAAGAGAATGCAACCACTGTTTGGCTTTATTCCTTAGAGAAAAGGGAAATAACCGAAGATGGATGGCATCATCAGAAACGCCATTTATCTTGAAGGTATCACAGAATTCTAGAAAATATGCTAAGTGTGTGTTAGGATCCTCATCCTGCATACTATCAAACTGAACAAACTGTTGTATTATCTGTATAGTGTTAGGTTTCAGTTCAAAATTGTTTGCAGAAATAGTAGGCCTAACAATACTAGACTCAGTTCCTGTTAAACTAGGTTTAGCATAATCATACATAGTTCGGGGAGCATGATGTTCGACCATCTCTGGAGGTGGCGGATTATTCTCAGCCATCTCTTCGATGGTATTAATTTTGGCTTCTTGCTCTTCTTCTATGTAGTTTAAGCTTTGCCTTATCTCTCTGCGATTTCTACGGACAGTACCTTCAATATCATTGTCGTCAAGTAGAGGTCCTGTCAGGTTCCTTCTAGTCATAAACTAGAGGTACTTGAAAAGAACAAAAGAAAATTTAGCAAAGTTTAAAAAATGAAATAAATTGCAAAAATAAAATAAATATGGCTAAAGTAATAAAAATTAAGCGTTCTTAATATTTTAGGTCCCCGGCAATGGCGCCAAAAACTTGATCATTGTTTTATACGATATCAAAGTCTTAAAATTTATAAAAAAGAATGATCGAACCTGGAAACTAACTATGACAACGATTTGAGGCAACTCCACCTATCGAACAATAGTATAATTAAGGCAAGACCGGATTGTCGAACCCAAATGAACCAAAAGTACTAATACTAACTCTCTTTTTATTATTTAGCCTAAGAATTAAGGGAATTTTTTATCTAATCTAAATTTAACTAACAACTAAACTAAAGACTCTAAGACAAAGAAGAATGAAATTGTGAAAATAACTTGTGGAAAAACCAATTGATTAAGACGACACCCAAGGAAGAATCCACCTAGACTTCACTAGTTATCTAACTCTGAACCAGACGATTTATTCATTTGACTTGCTCCTCCACCTAAGCACCTCACACTTGAATTAATATCCTGGAAATATCAATACAAGAATTAAGAACACATAATTAAGAACAAGTCAAATATTTATCATATAGTTCAGCAAACGATAACAAGATTCATCTTAGGTTTCATCCCCCTCAGGTATCTGAGGGTTTAGTTCATAATGATAATAAAAGAATACATCTCAAAAGAAAAGATAAAACAAAATATAAGAAATCCCTAAAACCCCCTGAAGGAATTGAAGGAGAGATCATCCATCTTGAGTATGATTTCGGCTTCTTGAGATGAATCAACTGGCTATCTTCAAGTAAATCTCCACAAATCTGCCATCTTTGGCCAAGCTGGACGCCCTCTAACTAAAGCCCTGGGTTCCCCCCTTTTAGGTTACACTTGGGGTGTTTATATAGGCTTCTGAATATGTTTCTTTGCCCCTAAGTATCTTAATCCGAGTGAAACTCTTCTTTCTCACGGCAGGGACACGCCCATGGCACACGCCCGTGTAAGTCCTGGCCAGGCCGTGTTCGAGACTGTTGAATGAGGCACGACCGTGTGGTCTTGGGCTCAGGCTGTGTGGGTTTTTTTATATGGCCCATTTACTCTGTTTTAGGCCCGTTTTCCATTCTTTTCATCCTTCGGTGCTCTCTTAGGTATAAAACATGAAAACAAAGGATTAAGAGCACCAAATTACACAATTCAGGGCTTAAATCATCCAAAAGCATGCTAAATGTGGGATAAAAATATGTTACTTTTACGGTTTATCACTATTGTATATCTATTATGAAATCTATCATTGTACTGGGCATAGGCCTGCTTGTTCTGTTATTGGTTTGGGCTAGGCCCAACTGATTCTGTTATGGGTTGTGACGCAAATGATATTGTTGTGGGCTTTGACCCACGTATGCTCTAATCTGTACTGTACTGTTATTGTTAAAGGGCTTTGGCCCAGACTATTTCGGGTTCTGCTTCTGTATACTAACTGTTACTCTAGTAAAGGGATTACACACTGAGTTTTCGTCAACTCACCCCGTTTTTAACTGTGCAGGTAATCCCCAGTATTAGGAGGATCGGTGCTACGAGGGACTCAGAGACGACCACACAGCCACACATGTTTTTCTATCTTGTTCACTTATTTAAGCACTTCGATTTTTTAGTTGGGTTGTAATAAGGCCTTACTATATTTAACTTTTATTTAGGGTATTTATTTAAGCATGTTTAATATATGCTAGAAGTAGGACACAAAATTTTTTTATAGAACAGTAACTGCTTTCAAACACAACATTTTCGCAACCCAATTTTTAAATATCATGTTTCCATAAATCATTTATTTTAATTAAGCTTCTGCAATTAAAAAGCTTTTACTAAGTGATTAATAACATTTTGAAAAGGGAATGGTTTTTTTTATAAACCATGTTTTGAAAATAAACAAACGCAAATGAAAACACGGTTTTTGAGAAACACTTCAATGTGACACGCCAGATTCGGGCCTAACTTTTAGGCTGGGTTTAGGGTGTTACATCTCATCTCACTTCACATATTCACAAACACATAAGCACTTTGTTCAGAAGATAACATAGGTATGAAAAAACTTACACTCGAAATTTAGAGTAGGGGTTTAGGCTCCTACTAAATTCCCATATAATGCATTGAATCATGTCCACAAGTAATTATTCCAAACACTCACCAATTACGCTTTCGCCGAAAAGCCGAAAGCTCAAACTAGCTTTTCCCTACCTTTATCTCTACCCTTAGAAGGTCTTCTCGAATTTGGAACTTCAACGCAAGAATTCACACAAAAATGCATTCAATAATCAACTAAGAACTCACCACAAGCTATCAAAAACATAAGTCTAAGCTATGTTCCCATGTAACCGAAACTTATAACATAGCAAACTTTAAATTCAAACATCTCGATCTATACTTAATCTTTTCACCTAAAACCAATTTTGTTCATCTTATAATTCATCTGAAACTAATTCCCAACCTTTAAACTACAATAAAATACTCAATTCATAGTATCAAATTTTTCGACATGTTTTATGACTATTTTCTAAAAATTCATTAAAACTAAAGAAATATTTAACGAAACTTCAAAGTAAGTTTACAAACCTTCTAGTCATGTTAAAATGAGTTGCAAAATACTTTAAAGCCACATTTTTATCCATAAACTCGAAATTCACCATTACATACTTGATTTTCAGCTTTTATTTAAAACATGCAATTTAATGGCTAAAAATCCAGTTTAAGGGACTAGATATATTTAAAACTCATAGAAAGTTGAATGGTTACCTTCGATGGAAGAAAAAGACGCATTGACAAAAATTTGAAAAAATCCACGTTGGGAGAAGATGATGTAGATAATGAAGTTTTTGGGTGATTTTCTTGGTTTTTATAGAGGTTGAAGATTTAAGGGTGATAGAAATCAAAGAGGATTAGGAATTGGAGTTCAAAATTGATTGAAATAGCAAAAGAGAATCAAGGGACGACAACACTAGTTTTGGGGAAGATTTAATGTGAAAAATTGTAGGTGGGAAGGAAGAAATAGGTTGGTTTTTAAAATTTAGTTTAATTGCTTCATAAAGACTAACAATTTTGACTATTTTACAAATCAGTCCTATTTTCAAAATTCAAGGTATTTAAAACTCGTTTTCAGAAATTGATTTAATTTTCTAAAAACCATAATTGAAAACATTACCGACATACCATGTCAAAAATTCTGAACACTCTAAGGCTAAAATTCCTAAAATAACCTTAAAACTCTTAGACCCTATTTTGGAGTATGACATCAAGGTTTTGCTGGCTAAAAAAAGAAAAGGAATATGGGATGCTATGCATGGAGATGAAGAGATGGAATAAGAGAAATGAACAAGAGATGTATGTAGTGATGAGTAAAGGATGTAAGGATGCTTTGAAATGGGGAACGGAGGTGGGTATTTATAGTGAAGGTTGGTGGATGAGTGTACTAAAAATAGTGTGAAAAATCCCCCCATTTACTCCTTTTCTTGGCCAGCCACATATTTTGGAAAGGAACGGATGTTGGTTGCTTGAATCAAGTAAGGTGGACGGTTTCAAAGCCAAATCTTGTGGGTTAATTTCTGATTCATTTAAAACTGTAAGGACCTTCTATAAATTTCCCAAAAATTGGTTTTTGGGCTGCTCACAAGTGTCATGCTGAATTGGGCTTGTTCTTCTCGTGTTGGATGGTTTGGTGACCCAATTGTTAACCAGACTTGTCCATCAATTGATCCATGTTCAATTGGATCAAAAGCAACTTCTTCATGAACCTTTTGTATGTGTTTGTAGTCCATATTGAGAGAATTTGAGCATGTCCATATAAATTTATTTTGTAAATAAATCATGCATAATTTTCTTAGTCCAATTGCATTAAATAAAGTCAAAAATTAATATGTAGCAAAATAATTAATTATGTAATAATTTAATACAAAATAACTAAAATTACATTCTTCCTTAAATCATGTCCATTATTGAAATATGAACAAAATTCATCCAATTAATAATAAAATACTTGAGATTAATATTAATTTTAAGTAAAAAGTTGTTATAAACTACTAAAAAAACCTATATAAATTAGGGTTTACATATACGCTGCCCCAGTGTATAGATCGAAATAGTGAGAGCTATTGTTAAGCCCCTAGTCTAATAAAGACAATGAATATATTGTTACCTTATTCTTTGCTATAATGAGGGCTAGTCAGGATTAGACAAAGTTTCTGAAAATGAAAGGAAATGCATTTAAGATGGAAGAGAAAACTATTAGTCACGGATACCAAATGAAGGTCAGTAGAGGGAAATAAGCTTGTCCACTAAGTTTTCCCTTTTGTGTACACCCATACAAATCCAACCTTATCTTCTTAAACAAGTTCCATACTTTCTCTAGCACTCATACTTCCTTTCAGCAAATTCTCTTTGCATTTTCTGGGAAACCAATAAAGTCAATGCATGTTTGAAGAAGTAGAGCTTGCTATAATAATCTAACTTCACTATCATAGAACCTGGCAAATAACGATGAAACTCTAGCCGTTTTCGCGATTATTTATGGGACCCTAGGGTTTCATGCTTTAGGGACAGACTAAAGGTTAAGGAAAAGAAACTTTCAGATTTGGTTTTTCCTGATTAAGTGTTCTTGAAAGCTTGTTCAATTCTTCTAAAAAACATGATATGATGAGTTAATTATTTATGTTATAGCTTAAGAAACTCTCAAAAGCTCTCGAGACAAGGGTAAGGGACCTGTTGTTTAGTCACTGATGCATCCTCTGGTGAGTTCCTTTATACCACGTATGTGTGTTGTATATGTTTGATTCAAGGTAAGTTTACTTATCTAGTGAAAATTCTGGCTTTGCACATGTGGGTAGAAAATGAAAGGGGCCTTACTTTGTGTTGAGTCATTACCCACTTTACTCTGAATAAGGAACTATATGGTCAGAACAAAAGAAATGAATTCATGGCATTGCCTTCATTGCAAAGAGCATCGAACTGGAAGATCGCCATATGTGAATAATGTTATGTAACCTTTTGTAGGGCAAGTGTAATACAAACCAGATTGGGAAAATGTAACAAAAAAAAAGGGAACGAATGAACAAACGTTACAATCTCTGAACACGGACTAGGATTTTTGGCTAACACGAAGGAGGTTGCCTACATAAATGTATAAGCATAGTTTTTGGCCAAAAATGAGTCATATTTTTAAAAGTCTGTGTAAGTTCAGTATTCACCAATAGGCTAGCTACATGAAGTCAGTTGTGTGGTGTCTTCGCTAATTAGGCGAACTATATGTTCCATTATGTTTGGAAGAGTCATTCTGTCTGTATGACATAGAGATATTATAATGTTCACCCTGGAACTCACTAAGTTCTATAAACTTACTCCGTTTATCTTCCCTTCTCATGACTATCAAAGAAGTAAAGGTATTATCAAAGATTGCACTAGAGGACACATACTGTGTGAGGCTTATAGTGATTTTGTATTATGCATGAGAAATATGGGTGGCGTCAAGGCTTGAGTTTTGAAAAACCCTATTTTGTAACTAAAATTTGTATTTGCCAAACTATACTCTTTCCTTGAATCTTTACTATGAACTTTTATGTTTTTAAAGTGTTTGGGCCCTTAAGCTTAAATATTTTATATATTTCTGCTATGGTAAATACATATCTTTTTGTAAACATGAGGTTTCGCCAATTACATTCTAAAGGAAAAGACTTCAAGGTTGTAACGTACCATTCCTAGATCCTTCTTAAACATCAGAAATGGGGCGCTACAAGTTTTTGGTATCAAAGCCTAAGTTTGGTCAATTCTTAGATAAATCGAAGGCAGTGTCACTCCTATGTCATGCATGACGCACCTTTGGCTTAGTTTCTAGTAATTTGTACTAAGATAATATCTCTTTTGTAGTAAAATAGGAATAATGTCTTAAACTTCAAGGGAAGCGACTAGGGAGGATATGGAAAGTCATGTCTACACCCAAGAACAGGCTACTAAAGTGAACAACAATCACGTTGGGAATATAGGAAACATATTTAAAAATATGTTCTTTACCATGATGATTCAATTATTTGATAAGATCATGGGAACTGAATCTAATCAGTAGCTTCATCAACCGCAACATCCTCCACAACCACGCCTAGAGGTTGTGCGCCCAACACCACCTACACCTATACATGCAGTCAGAGATTTGGAACTAATGCAAGTTAGCAAACTGCTAGTTGATAGAATTCGTAAATATGGGCCTGAAGAATTTAGAGCTACAGCTGAAAAGGGCCCAAAAAAGCCGAGCTTTGGTTAGAAAATACTATCAGGGTTTTTAACAAGTTGTCTTGTACACCGACGGAGTGCGTAAAATGCGTTGTATCTTTACTGAAAGACTCAACTTATCAATCGTGGAATACTTTGGTTTCAATGGTGCCGAGAGAGCATATAGATTGGGAATTCTTTCAAACCGAGTTCTGATATAAGTATAAAAGTCAAAGGTTTTTTTACCAGACACGCAAAGAGTTTCTTGAGCTTAAATAGGGCCGAATGACAATGTCCGAGTATGAGAGGGAATTAGTTAGACTGAGTAAGTATGCCTAGGAGTGTATACCACCCAAAGTTTCCATGTGTAAATGGTTTGAAGACGAGTTAAATGAAGACATAAAGCTTTTATTCAGGATACTTGAATTGAAAGAATTTTTCGTTTTAGTTGATTGAGTGCATAAAGCTGAAAAGCTAAGTAAAGGAAAGAAAAAGCTAATTGTTAAGAAAAAGATCTCATATCATTCATCATCAAAGAAATTGAAAGAAAATCATAACCGCTCAATAGTTTCAGTGGAATATTTTAGTAGGGATAGAGGTAAATAGTATACGAGTCCAAAATCTCAGGCTACGTCTGTAACGAGTGTGGGTAGTGTCAGGGGCAACCGGCCTAATTTTCGATAATGTAATAGATGACACTTTGGTGAGTGCATATTGAAAAATGAGTCATGTTTCAGATGTGGTTTGTTTGAGCATTATATCTGAGACTACCCGGAGAGGTCAGAGAAATAAAAGGCTCAGATTGTTCGACTGAGTAACACTACCACGAGAGGTAGATCACCTTGAAACCCTGGAAATGCAAGCAACAGCCGTACTGGAACAAAAGAATTTATTGTTAGATCTAAGGCACGAGCACCGGTTAGAGCTTAAGTGATCCATGAATGAGAGGAAGCTTTAGCACTAGATGTTATTCCGATACATTTTCTATCTTTGATACTGATGTTACTACTTTAATTGATCCGAGATCAACACAGTCGTATGTATGCACGAATTTAGTGTCAAGTAAGAATTTACATGTTGAATCCACTGAATTTGTGGTTAAAGTAACAAACCCCATAGGTTAGTATGTGCTAGTTGATAAGGTTTGTAAAAACTGTCCTTTGATGATTCGGGGTTGTAACTTTCCGGCCGATTTGATGCTGTTGCATTTTGTTGAGTTTGACATGATTTTGGGTATGGATTGGTTGACTCTGCATGATCCTATTGTGAATTGTAAATGAAAGTTTATCGTGTTAAAGTGTCAGAACGGTAAAATGCTTAAGATTGAATCAGATAGACTGGATAATATGTCTAATGTGATTTTAGCTATGCCAGCATAGAGATATGTTAGAAAAGAATGTGATGCATACATTGCTTACATATTTGATTCTAGAGTTTCTAAGTTGAAGCTAGAATCGGTTCTAGTGCTATGTGAGTATCTAGATGTGTTTCCAGATGAGTTACCTGGGTTACCACTAATTAAAGAGGTTGAGTTTGCTATTGAGTTAGTATCAGGAACATCTCCGATATTGATAGCTCCTTATAGAATGACACCTACAGAGTTGAAAAAATTGAACGCTCAGTTGCAAGATTTGTCAGATGAGGGTTTTGCTCGACCCAATTTTTCTCCTTGGGGTGCACATGTTCTATTTGTTAAGAAAAATGACAGATCTATGCGACTATGTATTGACTATCGCCATCTCAACAAAGTTACAATCAAGAGCAAGTTCTGTTACTACGTATTGACAATCTTTATGATCAATTGAAAGGTACAATAGTATTTTTAAAGATTGATCTTCATTTTGGTTACTTTCAGTTACGAGTTAAAGATTTAGATGTGTCGGAAACTGCATTTCAGACAGGTATGGACATTATAAATTTCTTGTGATGCCGTTTGGTTTGACTAATGCACCTACAGTATTTATGGGTTTGATGAATAGAATTTTCAGACCGAATTTAGATAGATTCATTGTGGTATTCATTGATGATATCTTGATTTATTCATGAGATGAGACTGATCACGCCGAGCATTTGAGAATTTTTTTGCAAACTTTGTGTGAAAAGCAATTATTCGCTAAGTTTAGCAAATGCAAGTTCTAGCTTCGGGAAGTCAGATTTCTAGGACATGTTGTATCAGCCGAGGGCAATAGAGTTGGTCTGAGCAAAAATTCAGCAGTTGTTGATTGGAAGCCTCTGAGAAATGTATCTAAGGTTAGAAATTTTCTGGGATCAGTCGAATATTACAGAAGGTTCGTTAAGGGATTCTCGATGATTAATACACCAATGACAAGATTATTGCATAAAGATGTTAACTTTGAGTGGTCTGAGAATTGTCAACAAAGCATTGATCAATTAAAAGCATTGTTAATCGAGGCACCGGTGTTAGTTCAGCCAAAATCGGGTAAAGATTTCATGATTTGAAGTGATGCATCTTTAGATGGTTTAGGTGCTGTGTTTTGTTGTAGGAAGGAAAAGTGATAACGTATGCTTCTAAAAAGTAATGCCGCACCAAAAGAATTATCCAACACATGATTTAGAACTTGTAGCGATTGTGTTTGCTTTGAAGATTTGGCAACACCATTTGTACGGCGAAAAATGTCATATCTTCACACATCATAAAAGCTTAAAGTATTTAATGTCATAGAAAGATTTGAATTTGAGACAGCAGAGATGGCTCAAGTTATTAAAAGACTATGACTTGATCATTGATTATCATCCAGGGAAATATAATGTAGTTGTTGATGCTTTCAGTAGAAAGTCTATGTTTGCTTTACGAGTGTTAAATTCATGATTGACGTCGTTTGATGATGGTTCGATCTTAGCTGAGTTGAAAGCTAGACCGATGTTTTTACAATAGATTTATAAAGCTCAGAAGTGCGATGATGTATTGATAGCTAAACGGAATGGATTAAATCGACTCCTGATTCAGATTTTCAGATTGGATCCGGTGATAGTTTATACGTCAAAGGTAGAATTTGCATTACGAGAAATTCAGATCTTGTTCAAAAGATTTTGCATGAAGCTCATAACAGTAGTTTATTTGTTCATCCTAGTAAGATGTATAGTAATTTGAAGTAAATGTACAGGTGGCCGGGTATGAAATGAGAGATTTTTGAATTCATATCGAGTTATTTAGTATGTCAGCAAGTTAAAGCTGAACATAAGGTTCCTTTTGGTTTGTTATAGCCAGCTATTATTTAGGAGTGGAAATTGGAGCGCGTCACGATGGATTTTGTGTCAGGATTGCCTTTGTCTCTAAGAAAGAAAGATGCAATTTGTTTTATCAGAGATCATCTCATGAAGTCCGTACATTTTGTCTCAGTATGTATAGATTATTCTCTTGAGAGATTAGCTGAGTTATATGTCACTGAAATTTTCAAATTGCACGGGGTACAAGTTTCTATTATTTCTGACAGAGAATTGCAGTTTTCGTCACGATTCTAAAGTAAGTTACTTGAAGCTCTAGGTACTCGTTTGCATTTTAGTACCGCATTTCATCCTCAGGTAGAAGGTCAATCCGAGAAAGTGACTAAGATACTCAAAGACATGCTTTGATGTTGTGTTTTAGAGTTCAAAGGCAATTAGGAGAAATTTCTACCGTTCGTTGAATTCGCGTACAACAACAGTTATCAATCGAGGATAAATGTAACACCTCTAACTAGTATCCTTTACCGAAATAGGGTTACGGAGCATTACCGTAGACTACAATTCAAAAAAAATCAAATACTTAAAACATTTAATTCACATCATCAATCATAGCAAAACTAATCAAAGACATACATATTGTCCCTTATTCAAGCCCTCGAGGCCTTAAAAACACATTTGAAACAAGTCGGGACTAAATCGGAAACATATAGAATTTTTTGGAAATAGATGAAAATTTTCAAACTGGAGGGGTCACACATCTAGCTATGTGAACGAAAAATAGGCCATTTTCAAGCCATTTTTCTCGCTCATTTAAGCACATACCTACAATCAATTTACCACATATATACAAGCCTTCAAGTTGCACTTAAAACATGTATAACCAAGCTAATCAATATAGCATATAATCAAACAACCTATATGCCCAAAGGGCAGCACAATCAAAAAATCCAACATGTACCTAATGGTTGCATAAATGAAGCACAATACATCTAATTTATAACTAACTTCATACCAAAAATTACTTCCATGTTTACATATTATAGTCATACTTATTACACCAAGTTGGCCTTTCAATACCCATTAACAAAGCATTTACACAAATAACCATATTTGTCAACTACAATTAAAATACCAAAATAACCACATTCAAACAAATTTAAGAACAACACATAACATACACTTTAACTTCTATTCCATCTTCCACCATTCAGGCACCAAATATATATGTGCTAATATCATAACTTAATTCACCAAACATTAAAACCACTCACAGGTTTTTGCCTCCATAACATTATATCAAGTCAAAATATTTATATATACAAACCTAGAAAACAAAGAATCTAAATACATAACTTAGTAGTTCATCATTATACCAAAGACAACTATCGCGTAGGAGTACGATCGATTAATCCGTAACTTTTGCCTTCCCTCAATTTAAATCTGGTTGAGGTTTATCTTGATCTAAATAAATAAATTCAACCAATTTAATAAATATTCTCTTCAATTCAATCCAAATACATATTTTTGTTAAATTATACTTTTACCCCTAATATTTTGATTTCTTTACAAGTTAGTCTTCAAGCTCGTAAAATGAAATTTATGCAATTTCATCCATACCCAAACCTAGCTAAATTTCATACAACCTTCTGACAACCCATACATTTCATTGTATCACAAATTACACCTTAAATATTTCACATTTTACAATTAAATCCCTAATTAACAAATTCATCAAAAATTACTTTACAAAAGTTGTTTATCTAAAAAAAAACTATCCATTTCCTTCCATCAAACATAAAAAAAAAAACCTATACTATTCATGACACAACCCACCTTTTAACAGTTTTACAAATTAATCCCTGGGGTAGTTAGATTAAGCTACAACGATCCCGAAAACATAGAAATCAAAACGAGACAAAAATCACTTACAATGCAAGCAGATTTCTTAGACAAAACTTCTTTCATACTTTAAAAATGGTGGTCGATTCTCTAGGGCAATTTTGAAGAAGATGATGTTTTAATTTCATCCTTTTCTTTTATTAATTTAACTTATTTTACTTAATTACAAAATTAACCTTAATGATTTATTAAAATTTCCATAAACCATGTCATGGATGTCCACTATCCATTTAAATGGTTTAATTACCTTATAAGGACCCTTGCATTAAGATTCTATAGTTATTTAATACCTTTAGCCTATAGAACTCCAGTTTTACACCTTTTGCAATTTAGTCCCTTTTTATCAAATTAAGCATGCAAACAGTAAAATTTCTCAATGAAATTTTTATACGGTAATACTAACATATTGTACACATTAAAGTAATAATAAAATAGATATTTACACATCAGATTTGTGGCCCTGAAACCACTATTCTAATTTAACTAAAAATGGGTTGTTATAATAAAGATGGCACCGTACGAAGCTTGGTATGGTCGAAAGTGCCGAAATCAATTGTATTGAACTGAGCTTAGTGAGAAAAAGCTTCACAGGGTTGATTTGATACAAGAAACAAAAGAAAAACGTTAATGTTATTCGAGACAGTTTGAAAACAGCTTCATCATATGCGGATTTAAAACGTATGGGCATTAAATTTCAAGTCAGCGATAAAGTGTTCTTGAAATTCTTTCCTTGGAAGAAAGTCCTATGGTTTGGTCGTAAAGGAAAGCTTAGTTTGCATTTTATTGGGTCGTATGAGATCATTAAAAGAATTGGGCCAGTAGCTTATAGATTAGCCTTGCTGTCATAGTTAGAAAAGATCCATAATGTGTTTCACGTATCTATGTTACGACAATACCGATCAGACCCTTCACATGTTATCTCACCTGTTGATGTCGAGATTCATCTTGATATATCGTGCATGGAAGAAACGATCAAAATTCTAGCTCGAGAGGTTAAACAATTGAGAAATAAAAGCATAGCTTTAGTGAAAGTTCTTTGGCAATGACATGATTTAAAAGAAGCCAACTGGGAACTGGAGGAAGCTATGAAAGCGCAATACCCAAACCTCTTTGCTGGTAAGATTTTCGGGGACGAAAATTCCTTGGGGGAGAGTTGTAACAGCCCATTTTTAGTGAAATCAAAATAGTGGTTTTAGGACCATAAATTTGATGTGTGAATATATATTTTATTATTATTTTAATGTCTACAGGGTATTAGTAAGGTCGTATAAAAATTTTGTTTAAGAAATTTTATCGTTCGCATGTTTAATTTGGTGAAAAGGACTAAATCGTAAAAGATGCAAAATTAGAGTTCTATAAGTTAAAAGTACCAAATGACTATGAAATTAAATGGTTAAGGGATTTATGTGGTAATTGTACCATTGTTAGTATGAGTGGACAAATAAGACACTAAATAGGTGTTTTTATATGTTAATAAAAAGGTTAAATAAGTAAATTAATAAATAAATGTTAGCAAATTAATGAAAACCAAAGCTATCATCTTTTTTTTCATCTTCCACCGAAAGTTGACCTAAGAAAACACCATTTTTAACACTTCAAGCATTCGGTCATCTCTCCCTCTTGCATGTGAGTACAAATTTATTTTATTTTTAATGATTTTTATGTTTTTGAAGTCGTTGTAGCTTAATCTAACTAGCCTAGGGACTAATTTGTAAAATTTTTAAAAGATTAGGATTTTTTCATGAATGTGTTCATGTTATGTTTTATGTTTGATGGAAGAAAATGCATCTTTGTTGATAAATGAACAACTTTTGTAAAATAAATTTTGTTGAAAATGCAAATAGGGATTTATTTGTAAAATGTGTAAAATATATGGTGAAAATTGTGAAATAATGAATTGTATGAGTTGCTATGGACTATATTGAATTCAGCTAGCTTGGGTAGGGATGAAATTGCATGAATTTTAATTTACGAGCTTAAGGACTAAATTGTAATGAAATCAAAACAATAGGGCAAAAGCTTAATTTTGTAAAAATATGAAATTTGGATTGAATTGAATAGAATAGATATTAAATAGATTAAATTTATTTATTTAGATCAAGATAGACCTCGTATGGATTTAGATCAAGGTAAAGATAAAGCTTAGGATTAGTCGACTCTGTTTCTACGCCTTTATTGTCGAGGTAAGTTCGTGTAATTATTTAATGTATTAATGCTATCTTTTGAGTTATAGGTAAATTATGGATTGTTATGTAAATAATTAATGGAAATCCAATGATGTACGACGATTATTGAGCCCCGTTTGAACCTTAGGAGTTCGTAAGATACAAATGACATGTCATTAGGGTTTTCATGTGTCGAGTGCTAGTCTTGAATGTCCTATCGATAGCTAAATTTGAATGGAAATGGTATTCTAAACGGTTCAACAGACATCAATTTGAATGGAAGTGGTATCAATTTGAATGGAAGTGGTAACTGTCCAATATGAACCAAGACATGTATGTATGAAATACATTGAAATGGTGAGCAACATGAAAAACATGTTATGTTATGATGGATGATAAGTCCAATTGAATAAAGCTCAAGTATAATGGTTATCCATGTGAAATTCATATGAATTATGTTCAAGTATGCTAATGTATTTGTGTTTGTGCTTAGGCTTGTGCTAGGCTGAAACGCCCCAAACCCGACCCACGAGCCTTGACCGGATCCGGTTTGTCACGGAGTAAAACGTTTTGAAAGATTTGGGTTAACAGTGGAAATCTGAAAATATTGTTAAAGTTATAAAACGATGTTTGCTAAAACTCAGATGGGTTGATTTGATAAACACGATTGAGTTGAAACCTTTTTCCTTTGAAACCATTTAGTCATTTAAAATTTTAAAACCATCAGAGTTATCGTTGACTTAGAAAATTTTGCTACCCGATGGTAACATCTTTGAAAACGCGTACAAGTACAAATTTTGAAAACGTTACTATTAACCGATTTACTTAACAGTTTATAAGTTTATTAGAAATAAAGTAAAAGCAACTACTTAAACATCCAAAATAATAACTAGCGGCCATATTACAAACCAACCCAAAATTTAGTAAATAACAAACTTTAACGATGCGAAATAAAATTTCAAATCTAAGGAACAAGCATGGCCGCCTCGAGTCCTCTCCGGCTCCATCTCCGCGATCTACTCACCTGCAAAATGATATGGGAAGGGGTGAGTCACCAAGACTCAGTGTATAAATCCCCCAACCCGAAAATGCAACTCATACACAAGATATTAGTAAGACATGCAACATGCACCCCAAGCTAGCCATCTGTACTCCTTTTTCTACCCCGTGTGGTCAAAACCACAGGTGGTCAAAACCACTGGTGACCGAAGTCACAAATATATCAAGTGATGGGGCCAACCCATCGTGTGGTCAAAACCACTGATGACCATAGGTCACAATATCAACATGTGGTCAAAACCACTGGTGGTACCAAACTATTGGGACTTAGTCACAGAATATATCAACGGTGTGGTCAAAACCATTGGTGGTCAAAACCACTGGTGACCGAAGTTGCAAATAAATCTGATGGGGCCCACCCATCGTGTGGTCAAAACCACTGGTGACAGTCCATAGAGATCATCTCCCTCCTCTCATCAATCCCACCATCATCATGCTTACATAACAAGTATCATGATCCCATATATCATGCATTTGTATTAGCATAGCATTTATCAGCATATGATGGCATACACAACATACAACATAGATCAAGTAATAGTGGACTTACCCGAAATCCAAGCTTATGCCCACAAGGCAAAAATTTACTACACGAGAGGTTATTTAGCAATATAATAGGCAGTCTATGCTAATAAAGTGTGTAAGAGTTTACACACCTGTTATTAACGCAAGTACTAGATCTCGAAGTCCCGATCTACAGCACTAGATCTCTTTGCCCTATATTCCGCCAACACCAAGGTTAATAACATAGGTTATTTGGCTATACTTTTTAATCCCAGAGGGTGAGATTACGCATAAACTACACCATCCTTACCTTTTGCCTTATGAAAACCAATCACCATGCAAAGTATGCGAGCCTACTTCTCCCCCTACAATCGGCCAGCAACCAAAACAAGTCTCAATGGCCTTCGGCTTTTCCAAACAACTCAAAGAATAATTAAACCAACTTGGATCCTTACCACTTGATTTCAAAAGGTGATTAGAGATCTTGCTAACAACTGCCGAAATCGGCTTGCACACTCATCCAAAATCAAGGCCCCTGGCTGAATCTACATGTCACCTTACCTCGAAGAAGCGAAACCCGAAAGACACCTTCAAAGCCCCTTAGCGTTGGCTCTATTGTTTCCTTGAAGAGACTAAAAGTGAAGAGATTTTGGATATGGCTCCCAAATGTTGATGAGATATTCGGCTAACATCGAAAATACCACCCTAGGAATCCTTCAAAATCGAAACTCAAGCTCCTAGGGTCCCCATTTCGGCCAAGATCAAATTGGAAAGAAAAGAAGAACAATTAGAAGAATTTCGGCACAAGGTTTTGTGTATGTTCAAAGTAGAACCGAAAGCATCAAAGGAAGAAGAGTGGTTTCGGTTTGAACCACAAGTGAAAGAGATGAAAAGGGAGTGTGTTAGCCGAAAATACTCCCTAAAATTCCTTCCAAAACCAAAACCCAAGCTTTGGAGTCTCCCTAATTCGGCCAAACAAAATTGTAAAGGAAAGAAAAACAATATCATCAATTTTGGCAATGCTTCATTTGGCCATGCTCTTTTTTTTTTTTGTGATAATTTCATCACCCAAAAACAAAATATTGTTTATTCACTTACCCATCACTACCCCATCACCATTTAAAAAATAAAACTTTGTTTAACAAAGTTCCCATCACCAACCCATCTTCCACTAAAATAATAAAATAATAAAAAAATAAAAAATAAACCCCATACTTTCTACAGCTTTTGAAAGCAACCCATTATGCTTTCTTCAGCCCCTAGGTGCCGTGCCCATGCGCAGACCACCTTCACGCCAGCAAAAGGAAAAATTAAACCTCCAATGCTGCCCCTAGGTCTCGAACCCGAGACCTGCAGAAGGCACCCCAATGCAGCGCCCTTAGCCACTCGGCCAAGGCGTCTTTTGTGTCATAACTCGTCACACTTTTCCTTTAAGGAGTCCCTCGTTAGCTTCCTTGTCTCAACGCTGAAAACAAAAACAAAACGCTCATGCGCTTCCATGGTGACTCGAACCTGAGTCCCTTCGCCCCCAGGCCCTTAAGTGGCGCTCCCAAGCCACTTTGCCAGGGCGTTCTCTTTGGTCTAAGCTCGCCACACTTATCTTTAAAGCCTCCTTCACGTAGCTCCTTTAACACCAAAAATAAAAACTCCCCAACGCGATTCCTGCAGCTCGAACTCCTTTCCTCCTGAAGCATCCTTGCACCTTAGTGCCTCAAGCCACTCTGCCACTCAAATTCTTATGTCAAACCCTTCCAAAAATTCCTCTTAACCCTTATCTCACCTAGCTTTCTCCCCTTAGGCACTAAAAGAAATTTCCAACCCTAAGTCAGACCTAGCCCGGTTTTTATGACCAGACCCAAGAATACATCAAACAACCATAACCTATGCATTCTTCAAGAAATCACAAGAAAACAATTAAATTGCAACCAACCCCTAATTCAAGATGTTACAATTCTACCCCTTTAAAATAATTTCGTCCTCGAAATTACCTGGATCAGAAGAGTTGAGGGTATTGCTGCCGCATCACATCCTCGGGTTCCCACGTGGCCTCTTCCGTACCATGGTTCTGCCATAACACCTTTACCAACGGTACCGACTTCCTCCTCAGAACTTTAACATCTCGATCTAGGATCTGTACTGGCTCCTCCTCGAAAGACAAGTCTGCGTTCACCTCAATATCCGTAATCGGCATGATGTATGATGGATCTGATCGATAGCGCCTAAGCATTGACACATGGAAGACGTCATGAATCTGACTTAATTCTACCGGCAATTCAAGCTGGTAAGCTACTGGTCCCACACGTTTCAACACCGTATGCGCCCGATGAACCTAGGGCTTAGCTTGCCCTTTCGGCCAAAACCTCAAGACTTTCTTCCAAGGTGATACCTTCAAGAAGACCTTATCTTGCTGCGCATACTCCACATCCCGGCGCTTAAGATCAGCGTAGGATTTCTGCCTGTCCGATGCCTCCTTTAGACGAGTCTGAATTACCCTAACCTTATCTTCCGTTTCTGCCACCAACTCTGGACCCAACATCTGACGCTCATTCAGTTCTATCCAATAGGTAGGAGTACGGTATTTCCGACCATACAGCGCCTCATACGGTGCCATCTGAATACTCGTTTGATAACTATTGTTATAAGCGAATTCTGCCAAAGGTAGGTACTCCTCCCAACTACCATGGAAGTCCAAAACACATCCCCTTAACATATCTTCCAAAACCTGGATTACTCTCTCAGATTGTCCATCAGATTGCGGATGAAAAGCCGTGCTGAAATTCAACTTCGTACCCAACGCCTGATGTAAGACTTTCCAAAATCTTGACGTGAACCGGGGATCTCTATCTGAGATAATGGACACAGGCACTCCATGCAACCGCACTATCTCAACTATATACAACTTGGCTAACCTTTGAAGCGAGTAGTCAACCCTTACCGGTATGAAATGGGCCGATTTAGTCAGACAATCCACAATCACCCAAACTGAGTCCTTCTTACTAGGTGTAAGAGGTAATCCACTGACAAAATCCATAGTGATCCTCTCCCATTTCCACTGTGGAATCTTCACCGGCTGAAGTAACCCAGATGGTAACTGATGTTCCGCCTTGACCTGCTGACACGTCAGACATTTACCCACAAACTCAGTTACCTCCCGCTTCAGACCTGGCCACCAAAACTGCTTTCTTAAATCCCGATACATCTTGCTACCTCTAGGATGCACAGCATACGGGCTGCTATGAGCTTCATTAAGGATCCGCTGCCTCAAATCATCATCCTTAGGCATACATACTCTCCCCTAAAAATACAACACTCCATCACTACCCAAGCTGAAACCTTCGGCCTCACCACCCTGTACTTGCAACCTCCGAGTACTCAAAACTTCGTCAGTCAACTGCCTCTCTTTAACCTCATCGATCCAAGACAGTTTTACTCGCAATTTCGCCAGAAGACTACCATCCTCATAAAGACTTAGGCGAGCAAACATTGCTCGCAATTCTGCTACCACTTTACGACTCAAAGCATCAGCGACTACATTAGCCTTGCCTGGATGGTACTCGATAGAGCAGTCGTAGTCCTTCAGCAACTCAATCCACCTCTGCTGCCTTAGATTTAAATCTTTTTGGGTCAAGAGGTACTTCAGGCTCTTGTGATCCGAGTACACCACCGACTTCTCCCCATACAGATAGTGCCTCCAAATTTTTAAGGCAAAAACCACAGCAGCTAATTCCAAATCATGTGTCGGATAGTTACCTTCGTGAGGCCTCAACTACCGTGACGCATAAGCGACCACCTTTCCTTCTTGCATCAACACACACCCTAAACCAGTATGCGATGCATCACAATACTGATAAATTCCTTTCTCTCTCGGTGAGTTAAGGCGGTGCTTCATCAAAAACTTCTTTAATTTGTCGAAACTCTCTTGCTACTTCTCAGACCACACAAACGGGACTCCTTTTCTCAACAACTTGGTCAACGGGGCTACGATTAAGGAGAAATTTTCCACGAACCTTCTGTAATATCCTGCCAACCCCAGAAAACTTTGAATTTCCGTAACCGACTTTGGTGGTTTCCACTCCAATACTGCCTCAATCTTACTAGGATCCACCCTGATTCCCTCAGCTGAAACAACATGCCCTAGGAAGGTTACCTCCTTAAGCCAGAACTCACACTTGCTGAATTTGGCGTACAACTGTTTCTCCCTTAGTACTTGCAGAACCACATGAAGGTGTGCGTCATGCTCCTCTTCAGACTTCGAGTACACCAAAATGTCATCTATAAACACTACGACAAACCGATCCAGATAGGGTTGGAAAACCTGGTTCATCAAGTCTATAAACTCGGCTGGTGCATTCGTCAAGCCAAAAGGCATTACCAGAAACTCGTAGTGCCCATATCGAGTACGGAATGCCGTCTTATGGATATCCGCTTCCTTCACCTTAAGCTGATGATACCCCGATCTAAGATCGATCTTAGAGAAAACCGATGCACCCTTAAGTTGATCAAACAAATCATCAATCCTGGGCAAGGGATACCTGTTCTTTATTGTCAAATTGTTCAGCTGTCGATAGTCTATGCACATCCTCATTGTTCCATCCTTCTTCTTGACAAAAAGCACTGGAGCTCCCCAAGGCGATACACTCGGTCGGATGAACCCTCTATCCAACAACTCCTGGATCTGAGCCTTCAACTCCACTAATTCTTTCGGTGCCATCCGATACGGAGCTATAGATACTGGCGCGGTTCCCGGTAACAAATCTATTCTAAACTCAACCTCACGATCAGGAGGTAGACCCGGGAGTTCTTCTAGAAACACATCAACATACTCCCTTACCGTCCGTACATCCCTCACAGCTGCATCTTTACCTTCCAAAGCACGAACATGCACTACATATGCCTCACAACCTTTCCTAACCATCTTTTTCGCCTTCAATGCCGAAACCAGATTGGATAGGTAATCTCTCCTCTTACCTATCATCACTACCTCATCTCCATTCACGGTCTTTAACACCATGCGCTTAGCTGCGCAATCCAGGCTAGCTTGATACTTTACTAGCCAATCCATCCCGAGAATCAGATCGAACTCCCTAAACGATAGTTCCATCAAGTCGGCCAAAAACACGACCCCTTGGAATTCTAGGGGTAAATCCCTATAGAGTTTAGTTACTTCTACAGAGTGACCTAGAGGGCTTAACACAGTCATTTTCTTAGAAGTAAGCTCAAAGTCAAAGTTCAGAGTTTTCACTACACTACTAGCAATGTATGAGTGAGTAGAGCCAACATCAATCAAGGTGCTATAGGGTACTCCAAAGATCAAAAACATACCGGTTATGACATCCGGTGCGTCGCCCTCCTCTTGACGTCTCGCGGCATAGACCAAACCAGGTTGCCTAGCCTCAGTACCACCGGTACCTCCACTCGGTGCCCCTCGACCTCTGCCAGCACCATTACCTCCCCTTCCTGCACCACGACCTCTCGGCGGTTGTTGGTTATCCCTCCTATTCAGTGGACGTTCCTGATCTTCAGACCTTAGCCTAGCTACCTTTTTCGGACAGTCCCTAACTCAATGTGTCACGGATCCACATTCGAAGCATCCCCGATTACCATTCCAACACTCTCCCGTGTGAGACTTTCCACACCGAGCACACCGTGGCGGCCATTGAGTATTAGCAGCAGCAGGCCTAGCAGCTTGATCTGACCCACCATACCTTGTCCTCTTCTGCTGATTCCCAGAAAACCTCGAAGATCCGGAGCTCCTCTTATTCCAATTCCTGTCTTGATTTCGTCTAAAAGACTGTCTTACTCCTTCAGCAACCTTAGCTTTCTCTACTAGAACAGCGAACTCCCTTTCCTGTTGCGGAGCTATCATCATCCTCAGCTCATCCCGCAGCCCATCCTCGAATCTGACACAGCGTTCATACTCAGTACTCACAATACCACGAGCATCCTACTCAATCGGAGAAATTCAGCCTCATACTCTGCCACCGTCTTATTACCCGGAACCAGGTTCGAGAAAGCTTTCCGTTGCGCGTCCACGTAGCTAGCTCCTATATATTTCCTTTGGTAGGCTGCCTTAAAGAATTCCCATGTGAGATCCTCCGCTATCGCTCCGTCCCTTACGGTGAGCCACCACTGGTATGACTCATCTCGAAGTAGAGAGATTATACCCTTCAGCTTTTCCTCAGCTGTAAAATCTAGGTCATTCATGATCCTCTCAGTTGATTCCAACCAATACTCCACAGTACTGGGGGCCACACCTGATACACCTCGAAATATCTCCGCCCCATTCGCTCGGAGTCGCTCAGGTACAGATTTCCGAGCTCCTGTACCTCTACCTACCCCAGCCATCATTTCTAGAACTTGCAAAGACACTGCGATCTCGACTCGCCTCCCGTCTGATCCTGTTGTCCAACACCAAAAGTTGGGGGTGGTGGTGGAGGTGGCATCTCATTATCAGACCCCTGGACCGACCTAACGGGTTCTAACACAGCCATCCTGCCTCTACTGCGTCCACGACGGCCACGGCCTCTAGAACTCAACTCTTATCGCGCGATCTGTCTTAAAAAGTTTTATGAGTTAGTCATTGTTCCACTGATTATTAGCGAAGAAATTTTATGAACGGAGTTTAAAAGTTGTTCTTTCGATCAAACAAGTTTCAAGTCTTCTATCCTGATTCAAAGATACACATTCACTTATTCCACCACCTATTTGTCCTATTCCTATCCCGGGGATATTTTCGTCATTTGCCCTACAGGGGTATTTTGGTAATAAACCAGGGTAAATTTGTAAATCTTAATAAATCAAGGGTATTTTAAAATTTGTAAAACTTGAGGGTTCCTTTTGGAGAATTTGATTTCCAAATTGGCAGTGTTGCAAAAATTTTGAAATTCAGGGTCATTTTGGTAATTTTGTAAGTTAGGGGCAATTTGGTAAATTTTCCAAAATCATGGCATTTTTGATATTTGCAAATTAAGGTTTTTGGGGTATGTTTGTAAAATAAGAAAATTTTTGTTGATTTTGGGGGTAGCTTAGTAGTTTTTTTGAAACTAGGGGCATTTTTGTAATTTTACCACTAGGGGTATTTTTGTAATTCCATAAATCAAGATTTTTTCGAAAATTTTTGTAAAATATTGCTCACAAGTTTAAGGGAAATTTTTAAAAGTTTTAAAACTAGAGTTTTTATAAAATACGGCTAGTTCCCTTTCGGGTTTTAGTTATTGGGTTTAGCCTATGAACAAGTCCTCACGGTTAGAGTGAACCGAAGCTACGCACCAGGTAGGATTCCTGCGAAGAGGAGGTAAGCCACTAGGACTGCTTAAGTACCAGGCTCTTCCGGATCCAATCCTAGACATGCGCAAAAGGGTTACCACACCCTAATTCGGCGACTTAGTCATAGGTTTGTTTAATTAGGCAATTAAAAATCTTATGCAATTGTTGGGGTAAACTAGTCCTAAGGTTTACATACCTTTCATACTATCTACGTTCCATTTCTACCCCTTCACAGATAATAATTCACACAGAGGTTCGAAATACTTACCCGAGCGGATTGGTGCAGGAGACTCAATGCCATGATGTTCAAAACAAAAATATTTCACATAGGCCTATCAAGAAACATTTTTGGGCCTTGGACCCCCACAGCCGAGTTTTGAACCGGGCTCTAATACCAATATTTGAAACACCCCAAACCCAGCCCACGAGCCTTGACCGGATCCGGTTTGTCACGGAGTAAAACGTTTTGAAAGATTTGGGTTAACAGTGGAAATCTGAAAATATTACTGAAGTTATAAAACGATGTTTGCTAAAACTCAGATAGGTTGATTTGATAAACACAATTGAGTTGAAACCTTTTTCCTTTGAAACCATTTAGTCATTTAAAATTTTAAAACCATCAGAGTTATCGTTGACTTAGAAAATTTTGCTACCCGATGGTAACATCTTTGAAAACGCGTACAAGTACAAATTTTGAAAACGTTACTATTAACCGATTTACTTAACAGTTTATAAGTTTATTAGAAATAAAGTAAAAGCAACTACTTAAACATCCAAAATAATAACTAGCGGCCATATTACAAACCAAACCAAAATTTAGTAAATAACAAACTTTAACGATGCGAAATAAAATTTCAAATCCAAGGAACAAGCATGGCCACCTTGAGTCCTCTCTGCCTCCATCTCCGCGATCTACTCACCTGCAAAATGATATGGGAAGGGGTGAGTAACCAAGACTCAGTGTATAAATCCCCCAACCCGAAAATGTAACTCATACACAAGATATTAGTAAGACATGCAACATGCACCCCAAGCTAGCCATTCGTACTCCTTTTTCTACCCCGTGTGGTCAAAACCACTGGTGGTCAAAACCACTGGTGACCGAAGTCACAAATATATCAAGTGATGGGGCCAACCCATCGTGTGGTCAAAACCACTGATGACCATAGGTCACAATATCAACATGTGGTCAAAACCACTGGTGGTACCAAACCACTGGGACTTAGTCACAGAATATATCAACGGTGTGGTCAAAACCACTGGTGGTCAAAACCACAAGTGACCGAAGTCACAAATAAATCTGATGGGGCCCACCCATCGTGTGGTTAAAACCACTGGTGACAGTCCATAGGGATCATCTCCCTCCTCTCATCAATCCCACCATCATCATGCTCACATAACAAGCATCATGATCCCATATATCATGCATTTGTATTAGCATAGCATTTATCAGCATATGATGGCATACACAACATACATCATAGATCAAGTAATAGTGGACTTACACGAAATCCAAGCTTATGCCCACAAGGCAAAAATTTACTACACGAGAATAATTAAACCAACTTGGATCCTTACCACTTGACTTACCAACCGATTGCTAAAGAAGGGAAAGCTTAGATCGACTACCTCAAATCCCGGAGTACCTAGAAGAGATCGGTTTCAAAAGATGATTAGAGATCTTGCTAACAACTGCCGAAATCAGCTTGCACACTCATCCAAAATCAAGGCCCCTTGCCGAATCTACATGTCACCTTACCTCGAAGAAGCGAAACTCGAAAGACACCTTCAAAGCCCATTAGCGTCGGCTCTATTGTTTCCTTGAAGAGACTAAAAGTGAAGAGATTTTGGCTATGGCTCCCAAATGTTGATGAGATATTCGGCTAACACCGCCCTAGGAATCCTTCGAAATCGAAACTCAAGCTCCTAGGGTCCCCATTTCGGCCAAGATCAAATTGGAAAGAAAAGAAGAACAATTAGAAGAATTTCGGCACAAGGTTTGGTGTATGTTCAAAGAAGTACCGAAAGCATCAAAATAGGAAGAGTGGTTTCGGTTTGAACCACAAGTGAAAGAGATAAAAGGGAGTGTGTTAGCTGAAAATACTCCCTAAAATTCCTTCCAAAACTGAAACCCAAGCTTTGGAGTCTCCCTAATTCGGCCAAACAAAATTGTAAAGGAAAGAAAAACAATATCATCAATTTTGGCAATGCTTCATTCGGCCATGCTCTTTTTTTTTGTGATAATTTCATCACCCAAAAACAAAATATTGTTTATTCACTTACCCATCACTACCCCATCACCATTTAAAAAATAAAATTTTGTTTAACAAAGTTCCCATCACCAACCCATCTTCCATTAAAATAATAAAATAATAAAAAATTAAAAAAATAAACCCCATACTTTCAACAGCTTTTGAAAGCAACCCATTATGCTTTCTTCAGCCCCTAGGTGCCGTGCCTATGCGCAGACCACCTTCACGTCAGCAAAAGGAAAAATTAAACCTCCAATGCTGCCCCTAGGTCTCGAACCCGAGACCTGCAGAAGACACCCCAATGCAGCGCCCTTAGCCACTCGGCCAAGGCGTCTTTTGTGTCATAACTCGTCACACTTTTCCTTTAAGCAGTCCCTCGTTAGCTTCCTTGTCTCAACGCCAAAAACAAAAACAAAACGCTCATCCGCTTCCATGGTGACTCGAACCTGAGTCCCTTCGCCCCCAGGCCCTTAAGTGGCGCTCCCAAGCCACTTTGCCAGGGCGTTCTCTTTGGTCTAAGCTCGCCACACTTATCTTTAAAGCCTCCTTCACCTAGCTCCTTTAATGCCAAAAATAAAAACTCCCCAACGCGATTCCTGCAGCTCGAACCCCTTTCCTCCTGAAGCATCCTTGCACCTTAGCACCTCAAGCCACTCTGCCACTCAAATTCTTATGTCAAACCCTTCCAAAAATTCCTCTTAACCCTTATCTCACCTAGTTTTCTCCCCTTAGGCACTAAAAGAAATTTCCAACCCTAAGTCAGACCTAGCCCGGTTTTTATGACCAGACCCAAGATTACATCAAACAACCATAACCTATGCATTCTTCAAGAAATCACAAGAAAACAATTAAATTGTAACCAACCCCTAATTCAAGATGTTACATAGGCTAAAGGTTGGATTATCATGTTAAATTTTAATGTTATGTAATGAAATGGTAAGTTTAGTTTTATGTTATACGAACTTACTAAGCATTATATGCTTACATAGTGTTCTTTCCCAAGTTTTATAGATAATCGGAAGCTTGTTGGATTTGGAAGCTCGAAGGAGACCTCTCACATTATCCCACGGATATATCGGTAGCTTTTGATATTTTGGTTATAGTTATAATGGTATGTATATGTAGAATTATATTAATGATCTAGTTGTTGTGTTTGGTTTGTAAATGTGGTGTTGTGGTTGGTAAACATTTGGCTTTTTGATGCTTTGATGGCTAATGTTGAAACGATCAAGTGATGGTATATTTTGAATGAACAATTTGGTATGTTTGAGTGTGGTTTGGCATGTGGTTATTATGGTATGACTTGGTATGGAAATAGGTAGATATTTATGGTTGATTCATATATAAGTATATTTATGTTTAGGTTGATTTGATGATTTGTGATTAAGGTGCCATTTGGTATATTGGTTGTATGGATAGATACCATATTTAATTAGTCCTATTATGCATGTTTTAGGTATGCTTTTAAAGCTTGGTTATATGTGCAAATGGCTTGTAGGTGTGAGCTTGAATTGGGTGAAAGAAATGGCTTAAAATTGGCCTATTTCTTGTCAACATGGCCTGAGGAATGAGCATGTGTCTCAACTGTGTGTCCCCTATAGATTTCAAAGGGTTGCAAATTAAGAGTTACATGGCCTAGCACACGGCCTAGCACAAGTGTGTATGAGGCCTTTTCGAGAGTTACATGGCCTGGCACACGAGCACTTGGCACACGGGCGTGTGAGGCCATTTTGAGAGTTACACGGCATGGCACACGGGCGTGTGAGGTCATTTTGAGAGTTACACGGCCTGGCACACAGGCTTGTAGCTTGGTCGTCTTACCTAAGTTAGAGAGTTACAGGGGCACGAATACGGGCTGGGACATGACCGTGTGTCTCTACTTAAAATGTCCACACAACTTGAGACACAAGTGTGTGTCTCAGCCGTGTGAGTCACAGGGCCTGGCCATACGGCCGTGTGACCCCTGCAATGTGAAATTTTCTATCTTTCTCAATGAAGTTCTAAATGTTTCTGATTTACCCTAGAATCATTTCTAAAGTTTTTTACGACCGCTAGAGTTCGAGTAAGGGAAAATAAGCATATGTTTGAATGAATTATGCTATGGTTTATGAAATGTTTGGAAATTGATGATTTTAAGTTAAGTTCTTTTGGTAATGTTTTGTAACCCTATTCTAGCGACGGATACGGGTTAAGGGTGTTACATTTAATGGTATCATAGCTACAATTTAGTCAATTCTTGGATTGAACGTTGCGCGTACTAGTCTAGAAATACATGCCATTATATAACATGTGATAGTGTGATAACTCATGACATGTTTTGAAATATGTTTCTATATAGAAATGACATCCAACTAAGCTGACTTCGATGAAGTTGAAAGAAACGCGCAAGCCTCCGTTCATGGAGTAGCGTCTAGTGGCACTAGGACTGTATTTGAGGGCCAAGGAGGAGAGGCTAAGGAATCTTTTTTCCATATGATGACCGAATGGTTTACCGAGTTTGTACGAATAAACCTGATGGCTCAACAACCTCCACCTCCACCTATTCCCAAACCGGTCCCCGTAGTTCCTCAAGGTTTGGAACCAATGCAAGTTAGTAAACCACTAATTGATAAATTTCGTAAATATGGGGCTAATAAATTTAAAGCTACAACTGAAGAAGACCCATAGAAAGCTGAGTTCTGGTTAGAAAATACTATCAGGGTTTTCGATGAGTTATCTTGTACATCGACAGAGTGCGTAAAATGTGTTGTATCTTTACTGAGAGACTCAACTTATCAATGATGGAATACTTTGGATTCAGTGGTGCCGAGCGAGCGTATAGATTGGGAATTTTTTTAAACCAAGTTCCGAAAGAAGTATATAAGTCAAAGATTTCTTGACCAGAAATGCAAAGAGTTTCTTGAGCTTAAATAGGGCCGAATGACAGTGTCCGAGTATGAGAGGAAATTTTTTAGACTGAATAAGTATGCCCGATAGTGTATACCAACAGAAGTTGCCATGTGTAAACGGTTTGAAGATGGGTTAAATGAAGACATACAACTTTTAGTTGGGATACTTGAATTAAAAGAATTTGTCGTTTTAGTTGATTGAGCGCTTAAAGTCGAAAAGCTTAGCAAAGAAAAGAGAAAAGTTTATTATGAAGCTAGAGATTCAAGAAAGAGATCAATTGGAAAGTCATATCAGTCATCATCGAAGAAATCAAAAGAACATCATAATCGTTCGACAGCTTTAGTGGAATATTCCAGTAGGGATAGAGGTAAATAGCATGCAAGTCCAAAACTTCAGGCTACGTCTGTATCGAGTGTGGGTAGTGTCAGAGACAACCGGCCTAATTATCAACAATGTAATAGACAGCACTTCAGTGAGTATAGATTGAGAAACGGGTCATGTTTTAGATGTGGTTTGTTTGAGTATTATCTCAGAGACTTCCCGGAAAGGTCAGATAAAGAAAAGGCTTAGACTGTTCGATCGAGCAACACTACCGCAAGAGGTAGACCACCTTGGAACCCTAGAAATGCGAGCAATAGCCGTATTGGAACAAAAGACTCAGCTGTGAGATTTGAGGCACGAGCACCGGCTAGAGCTTATGCGTTCCGTGCACGAGAGGAAGCTTCAGCTCCAGATGTTATTACTGATACATTTTCCATCTTTGATACTGATGTTACTATTTTGATTGATTCGAGATCAACACATTCATATATATGCACTAATTTAGAGTCAATTAAGAATTTACCTGTTGAATCCACTGAATTTATCGTTAAAGTAACGAAGCCCCTAGGTCAGCATGTGTTACTTGATAAGGTTTGTAAAAACTATCTTTTCATGATTCGGGGTTGTAACTTTCCAGTCGATTTGATGTTGTTGTCTTTTGTTGAGTTTGACGTGATTTTGGGTATGGATTGGTTGACTTTACATGATGCTATTGTGAATTGTAAAAGAAAGCTTATTGTGTTAAAGTGTCAGAATGGTAAAAAGCTTTAGATTTAATCAGATAGTGTGGATAATATGTCCAATGTGATTTTAGCTATGTTAGCACAGAGATATGCTAGAAAAGGCAGTGATGCATACATTTCTTACATATTTGATTCTAAAGTTTCTGAGTTGAAGCTGGAATCGGTTCCAGTGGTATGTGAGTATCTAGATGTGTTTCAAGAGGAGTTACTTGGGTTACCACCGATCAAAGAGGTTGAGTTTGCTATTGAGTTAGTACTAGGAACATCTCTGATAATGATAGCTCCTTACAGAATGGCACCTACAGAGTTGAAAGAATTGAAAGCTCAATTGCAAGATTTGTCAGATGGGGGTTTTGCTCGACCCAAATTTTCTCCTTGTGGGGTACTTGTTCTATTTGTTAAGAAAAGAACATATCTATGCAATTATGTATTAATTATCACCAACTCAACAAAATCATTATCAAGAACAAGTATCCATTACAGTATTGATGATTTTGTTGATCAATTGAAAGGTGCAACAATATATCCAAAGATTGATCTTCGTTCTGGTTACTATCAGTTGTGAGCTATGGATTATATGTGCCAAAAATTGCATTTAAGACCAGGTATGGACATTATGAATTTCTTGTGATGCCATTTGGTTTGACTAATGCACCTGTAGTATTTATGGATTTGATTAACATAATTTTCAGACTGTATTTAGATATATTCATTGTGCTATTCATTGATGATATCTTGATTTATTCACGAGATGAGACTAAGCATGCCGAGCATTTGAGAATTGTTTTGCAAACATTGTATGAAAAGTAATTATTCGCTAAGTTTAGCAAATGCGAATTCTAGCTTCGGGAAGTCAAACTTCTAGGACATGTTGTATTAGCCGAGGGCATCAGAGTTGATCCGAGCAAAATTTTAGCAGTTGTTGATTAGAAGCCTCTGAGAAATGTATATAAGGTTAGGATTTTTCAAGGATTAGCTAGATATTACAGAAGGTTCGTTAAGGGATTCTCAATGATTGCTACACCGATGACGAGATTATTGGAGAAAGATGTTCAGTTTGAGTGGTCTGAGAATTGTCAAAAAAGGTTTGATTAATTAAAAGCATTGTTAAACGAGGCACCAATGTTAGTTTAGCCAAAATCAGGTAAAGAATTCGTGATTTAGAGTGATGCATATTTAAATGGTTTACGCTGTGTTTTGATGTAGAAAGGCAAAGTGATAGCATATGCTTCTAGATAGTTAAAGCAGCACGAAAAGAATTATCTGACACATGATTTAGAATTTGCAAAAATTGTGTTTGCTTTGAAGATTTGGTGACACCGTTTGTTCGGCAAAAAATGTCATATGTTCATATATCATAAAAGCTTAAAGTATTTAATGTTGCAGAAAGATTTGAATTTGAGACAGTGTAGATAGCTCAAGTTTCTAAAAGAATATGATTTTATCATTGATTATCATCCGGGGAAAGCTAATGTAGTTGCTGATGCTTTGAGTAGAATGTCTATGTTAGCTTTACAAGTGTTGAATACGCAATTGACATTGTCTGATGATGGTTCAATCTTAGCTGAGTTGAAAGCTAGACTGATGTTTTTACAATAGATTTACAAAGCTCAGAAGTGCAATGATGTATTGATAGATAAACG
The DNA here is from genome assembly GCA_025503065.1 of Gossypium bickii. Lineage (NCBI taxonomy): Eukaryota > Viridiplantae > Streptophyta > Magnoliopsida > Malvales > Malvaceae > Gossypium > Gossypium bickii. Next base: position 93,102,927 of record CP106711.1, read on the forward strand.
AAAATAGATTGAATCGACTCCTGATTTAGATTTTTAGATTGGATCCTATGATAGTTTATACTTCAAAGGCAGAATTTGCGTTTCGAGAAATACAGATCTTATTCAAAAGATTTTGCATGAAGCTCATAATAGTGGTTTATATGTTCATCCTAGTAGCAATAAGAAGTATAGTGATTTGAAGCAAATGTACAGGTGGCTGGGTATGAAATGAGAGATTTCTGAATTCAAATCGAGTTATTTAGTACATCAGCAAGAAGACACTGAACATAAGGTACCTTCTAGTTTGTTACAGCCAGCTATGATTCCGTAGTGGAAATTAGAGCGCGTCACAATAGATTTTGTGTTAGGATTGTCTTTGTCTCAGAGAAAGAAATATGCAATTTGGGTTATCGTAAATCGTCTAATGATGTCAACACATTTTGTCCCAGTATGTATAGATTATTCTCTTGAGAGATTAGCTGAGTTATATGTCACTAAAATTCTTAGATTGCATGGGGTACCAGTTCCTATTATTTCTGATAGAGATTCGCGATTTACGTCACGATTTTGGAGTAATTTATATGAAGCTCTAGGTAATCGATTGCATTTTAGTACCGCGTTTCATCTTAAGACAGATGCTCAATCTGAGTGAATGATTCAGATACTTGTAGACATGCTTTGATGTTGTGCTTTAGAGTTCGAAGGCAACTGGAGAAATTTCTACTATTAGTTGAATTTGCGTACAACAGCAGTTATCAATCAAGTATAAAGATGGCACCATACGAAGCTTTGTATGGTCGAAAGTGCCGAACTCTATTGTATTGGACTGAGTTCAGTGAAAAAAAGCTTCACGTGTAACACCCCAAACCCGGCCTAGACGTTATGGTCGGATCCAGCATGTCACACCATAAGGTTATTTAAAAAACTATACGTTCAATAAAAACCCTTCCTCAATTTACAACTTTATACCATTTAAAGATCCTAAATTTCGTTGCTTACAAAAACGAGATTTGCTCAAAATTATTTTATTGCAAAGACATTATTATTTTCAAAACTTTGTTTGTTGCAAAAGTCTGACTTAGAATTAAGTTGCGGAAACGTGACATTTTGAAAATAGTAGTTATTGTTTTAGAAAACCTGTGTTTAATATATTAACAGTTTGTGATTAAAAGAAATACCAAATAAAAGTTAAAACGAAAATATCAATGGCCTTATTACAAAAATTTATTAACCCAAAAATTAAAATAAAGTAGAAACCGAGTTGCTAAGTTCAGCTTTAAAGTATGTCAGTCGTGTGGCCACCTCCGCGTCCTCCGCAGCTTCAAACCCTCTAAAGTTGGGTATTGCCTGCACGGTTAAAAAAAAGGGGTGAGTTACGAGAACTTAGTGTGTAATCCCCTATAACGGTCATAGTCTAGGCCCGAGCCCATACAGTATTAGTTTGGGCCTATGCCCTATTCGGTAACGGTCTGGGCCTAAGCCCTAAAAACATATTAATGCAATGAACATGTACCCAACCCATTCCAACCAAACTCTCCACCCGTATCAACCAAACTCTCCATGTGGGGACCATGTCAGCCCACCCAGCCAAAGTCTCCAATAATGCAGCCAAGCTGCTAATAACAGTATATGTGGCTGAGCCACTAAAATAAGAATATGTGGCGATTCCACTATAACAGTATGTGGCGATGCCACTAGAACGGTATGTGACAATGCCACTAAAACGGTACTTCCTCCAATCAGCAAACCCAACCCAATGCAATATGTTATGAATGCAGTGTATTACGATCATATACAGATATATAAAATCACATAAACAATATTTAAACTACCACTAAGAGTATAATGGTCATCTCGTTGTTTAGGGGTAAAACAGTAATTTCACCCCTTTGGGTATTTCGGTAATTTACCCATCAAGGGTATTTCCGTAACTTCACTCGTTGAGGGTAATTTGGTAACTTCACCCGTTGAGGGTATTTCGGTAGCTTACCCACTAAGGGTATTTCGATAATTTACCCACTAAGGGTATTTCAGTAATTTACCCACTAAGGGTATTTCGATCATTAATCACCTAATGACCTTTCTGGAGGCCCACTGTCGCCTTGTGTGACACAGGTTCCCCTTTTGGTCATTATGGTGTAATTGGGCCTAAAATCCAATTTCGGCCCAAATGGGCCCACACGCTCTTGTGGCCCATTCAGCTCATTTTCGGTCTCTATTCTGCGGACTTCATAGTCGCATCAATCATCCGACACTTTCCATCGATTTTGCTCATGTGGGCCCGTTAACCCGTTGGGCCCACTTAGCCCGCTTCGGCTCAATAAGGCCCATTACGGCCTCAGTTCCACAAGAGAGTTCGTGACACTCCCAACGGTCTATTGCCATCACTAGTGGCTTGGTTTATCCCTACGAGCGCTCGCACGCTCAGGTGATCTCAGTTGCCAATACTCCAGCTTTTCAGTGTTTCGGCTTTTGGCCGATTCACAGAACAGTGCATAACAAAACAAGCAAGGGTGTGAGATTACACACCTATTATGAGCTATGGCTTGAGACACTTTCCGCGGCACCTAGAATAACAATTAACCATAGTTAGTCTCAGCCTTCGATAACTCAAAATATTGAAATATATTGCTAAACTAGCTTACTTACCACGAGACACAATCTCCCCCAACAAAAAGGTAATCGGCCTTATTTCGAGGTTAAAGAAAACGAGTCCTTAGCATTGATCGACAAAAAGAGCACATTAGAAATGTTATCTGCAGCAACTAGAGAAACAACCCTTCGGCCCAGAGAAACCAAATTGAGAAAGAGAAAAGAAATAGCAAACCTATATTCGGTTGTAGCCACAACTTACCAACGAGTAGGAGAGACTCAGAAACTGCTTAGAACGCAAAGAAAAGAATATTCGATCCTCAAAGATTTGGCCTACCCACGAATCAAGGCTTATAGTTGGCTAGTTTCGCAAGGTAAAAAGAAAAGATGAAAGAATAGTTATGAGTTCGACAACAGAAGAACCGAAAGAAGAAAAAGATTCCGGCAGAAAAAGGGCAGCAACCGTGAAATAAAGATGGAAAAGAAGAAAAGAAGGTGGGAGAGGATAGGCTTAACCGTTCAACAATGGTAAAAAAATAGAAGATTGGGGAAATAAATGATTTCGGCAGGGGTCAAAAGATGAGAAGAAGCAAACCAAAATAAACCTGAAATGTCACACCAAAAAGAAACCCGAAAGGAACACTTCAAAAACAAAGAGAGGTTTCAGTTTCTACACTTACTCAAAATGATCGAAAATGCTACCAATGACCCCTCTCCAGCCGAAATTCTCACTTAGCTAGACTCCCACTTTCGGCCAACACTCCCACACACATCACCTCATTGATTTTCTCCACTATTTCCTCCTTGGATCACTCCTTGCCTCCCATTTGAAATTTTGACCAAGTTTCCAACTCCCCTTGAAGAGTTTGATCCGAACTCTGCTTCCTCCACTCTCAAGTCACAAAATAAAAGCCTCTAATTGCACCTTGTGGGATTTGAACCCCACTCTCCATGCCTTCCCAATGACGCCACTGCCACTTCCACTGATCTACAAGCTCATCTTATGTCATCTTAATGCACACCATTTTACTTAAGTCCTACTTCCAACAGCCTTCTCCACTAAGGGCCAAAAACTAATTTTTTTTCCTAGGCCTATTTCATACCAGTACGAGTCGATTACTCGCTTGATAAGTTGGTTGAACTGTACGTGGCAGAGATAGTAAGACTTCATGGAGTACTGTTATCGATTATTTCAGATAGAGATCCGAGATCCATGTCACGATTTTGGAAAAAGTTACAAGAAGCCTTAGGTATAAATTTGAGTTTCAGTACAGCTTTCCATCAGCAAACTGATGGGCAGTCAAAAAGAGTAATTCAGATACTCGAAGACATGCTTCGATGTTGTGTTTTGGAATTCCAAGGTAATTGGGAGAAATACTTACCATTCGTGGAATTTGCCTACAACAACAGTTTTCAGTCAAGTTTGAAAATGGCGCCTTATGAAGCATTGTATGGGCGTAAGTGCCAAATGCCTTTGTATTGGACAGAACTCAAAGAGAAACAGATGCACAGGGTCGATTTGATTAGGGAAACTGAAGAGAAAGTAAAAGTGATACATGAATGTCTGAAAGCGGCTTCAGATAGACAAAGTCCTATTCGGATTTAACAAGGAAAGAGATTGAGTTTCAAGTAGGTGATAAAGTGTTTCTAAAAGTATCACCATGGAGAAAAGTCCTCAGATTTGGCCGGAAAGGCAAATTGAGTCCACGTTTTATCAGACATTATGAAGTTACCAAGAGGGTAGGACCAATAGCTTATCATTTGGCTTTGCCACTTGAGCTGAAAAAGATTCATGATGTCTTCCACGTGTCCATGTTACAGCAATATCGTTCGGACCCTTCACATATGATAATACCAACAGAGGTAGAAATTAAATCGGACTTGATTTATGGAAAAGAACCGTTTAAGATTTCAGCACGAGAAGTCAAGCGATTAAGAAACAAAAGTAAAGCTCTTGTGAAAGTGCTATGGAAAAGGAATGGAATCGAAGAGGATACATGGGAGCCCAAGGAATCTATGAGAAACCAATATCCCAACCTTTTCAAATCACCGGTAAGATTTTTGGGGACGAAAATCATTAAGGGGGAGAATTGTAACAGCCCGATTTAGGGGCTAGTTGGAACAGTGATCTTGGGATCACTAATCCGAGGTTAGAGAAAATTATTTTCATGTTATTTTATGAGTTAGAGCATGAGTATATAAGTGCATGAAAATTTTGGTGCTTTAATTTTAGCGATTTCAAGCTTAATCGCGAAAAAAGACTAAATCGCATAAAGTTTCAAAGTTCTATTTTATAAGCTAAAGGTGCCTAATAGCCATATAATATTAAATTGGGGTCTTTAAAGTGCAATTAGACCCCTAAGAATAGAGTGGTTGCCCATAGGAGACAAGAATTGACAAAATTGGTCAAAGTTGGTGAATAAATTGACTTGTATTAATAAAATAAAGAAATAAAAGATATCATCTTTTCTCTCCATCTTCTTCCACTGAAAATAGAAAGCAAAATAGGATTTTGAAAGCTCAAAATTTCTGCAAACTCATCTCCATTCAAGTAAGTGATTTTAATGATTTTTCTTGAAGATAGTTATACTTTTAAAATACCTAGAGCTTAAGCTTTCTAATGAGGGGACTATCTTGCAATATGGTGAAAAGTTTAGAGTTTTTCCATGAGAGCTTGCATGTGAATTGCTGCATTTTTATGGAAGAAAATGAGTCTTAGTTGTTAGATGAATAACTTTTGTGAAAGGTGTTGTCATGAAAACACCCAAATGAACCTTTTTGTAAAGGTTTTAAAATTGGTAGTAAATGTGTAAAATGTTGGGTTTTGATGATAGCCATAAGAGAAATATATGTTCATCTAGGCTCATTAAAGGCAAAAAATTGATTAGAATTGATTTTCGAGCCTAGGGGTAAAATGGTTATTTTGCCAAAGTGTAAGGGCAAAATAGTAATTTTGCCAAAGCATGACTATGAAAGTGCTTTTACTAATGTGATGATTGAAACCAGCTAATTTTCTATTATAGAGCAAGAAGAACCAAGAATCAACCTTGATTGGGGCAAAAATAAAGTCTCGGACTAGATTGACGATCTAGCTTATCTTGAAATCGAGGTAAGTTTGTATGTGATAAATGTAGCATTTATGTTAGCATGTTTGAGAATGTTTGATGTCATAATGATATATGTTGCTCTTGAAATTGAGTACTGGTGTTGAATGAGAAAGATGATATAAGTAGATATGTTGAAGTCTCGTTGGACTATAACAAATGTGAGAGTACTATCATCCAACCGTAAGATGGATAAGGTCTCGTATAAGACCATGTCTGGGACATGGCCTCGGCACCAAGTTGAAATTTTTTGTATAAGACCAGATCTGGGATATGGCTTCGGTATTGAATATGAGAATTGTATAAGACCATATCTGGGATATGGCATCAATACTTGATGTGAGATTCCATATAAGACCATATTTGGGATATGGCATCGGCACTCAGAGGTGACCCTATGTAAGATCACATCTGGGATGTAGCATTGGCTTTGTGCTTATAATAATGACAATGAGTATGCGTCTTTGAATATCCCTAGTGATTAACGGGATAAATAGATAAGCTTGAACATAGAAATGAGATTAGAACTAAAGTCATGTGATTGAGTGGATACAGGTACCCGTAAGAAATTCACGAGGAATGTTACGATATGTGGCATGGTATGTTTTATATAAGAACAAGTACGAGTAAGTTATGGCAAAGTGTTTATGACCTTGTGTGGTTATCTAATGCATTGGATTGATGTTATTATGAGCTTATTGTTGCTATTTATTTCATGTAAACTTACTAAACTTTATGCTTACCCCTCTCACTTCCCTTTTCCTTGTAGTATTGCCAATATAACTCGAGGATCGTGGGACACAGGAGTTCGGAAATCACACTATCAACATCACTTTGGTATAAGAATTTAGACTTATTTTGAGTATGGCATGTATAGGACTTGGGTATTTTGTTAGGTCGTAATTGTTAGCAAAAGTGTCGGCTATGTATGTTAGCAAAGTCATTTTGTAAATGGTCATTGGAAATGGGCCAACACTTGATAAGTTTTTATATATATTCAATGATGATGAATTTATGAAGTTATTGCTTGTGCGAATGCTTTGAATTGAGTTCTTGGATGTGCCTTTGGGTCGTGAATGATGTTTATATGAGTTGGAGTAAGTATGTTTGCTTTGTAGGGTGGCATTTGGCTTGGAATATGGCCTTTTTATGTCCACACGGATAGACACACGGGCGTGTGTTTAGGCTGTGTGAGACACACGGTCAGCCCCATGGGCATGTTGATCGACCGTGCGTCCCCTGCATGTTAGGTTTACAAAGTCAGAATGCTCAGTAGTAAGCACACGGGTAGAGATACGGCCGTGTGTCTCAGCCGTATGGAAGGCACTGCCTTGGACATGGGCGTATGCCCAGGCCGTGTGAACTCTGCACTTAAAATATGGAATTTAATTCGACACACGGTCTAAGGACACGAGCGTGTGCCTTGGCCGTGTGACCTTAGTGAGGTGATGACGTCATAAACAGAATGCCGAGGTCTTGGCACACGGGCTAAGACACGAGCGTATCGAGGCCGTGTGAGGAACACGGGCCAAGGACACGGGCGTGTGTCAAACCCTTTAAATAAAGTCAGTGTCGACCACGGATGAAGAACACCGGCATGTCTCAGGGGCACACGGGCGTGTCCTTTAAACAACATGGGCTTGTGGCTCCTGTTTGGACAAAAAATTTTCTATGTGCGTAAAAGTTCTCGGTTTAATTTTGAAACCTCCCGAAAGTATGTTTAGGGCCTCGTAGGCCCAGAATAAGTAGGTTATGAGTTTGAAATGGAAAGTTTCTAAGCTGCAGTGAAATTTTATAGCTCGATGTGTTATGTTTAAGTAAGTTAAGTCAGGTAATGCCTCGTATCCGGTTCCGGCTTCGAACATGGGTAAGGGGTGTTACACTTGATGATTCGAGGTAACTGTTTTCTGGCTGGTCTATTGTTGTTGCCAATTGATGAGTTTGATGTTATTTTGGGTAGGGATTGGTTGACACCGCATGATGCCATAGTGAATTGTAGATGGAAAATTATTGAATTGAAATGTGAAAATGGTGAAACTCTTCGGATTGATTCAGATGAGTCGGGTAAATTACCTGTTGTGATCTCTTCGATGTTTGCCCAGAGATATGTAAGAATGGGTTGTGAAACTTATCTAGCTTATCTATTGAATACAAAAGTGTCTAAATTGAAAATTAAATCATTGTCGGTAGTTTGTGAATATCCGGATGTGTTCCCAAAAGAGTTGCCAGGGTTACCACCGATCAGAGAGGTGGAGTTTGCTATTGACTTGGTACCGAGGACTGCACCGATATTGATTGCTCCATATAGAATGGCTCCGACCAAATTGAAAGAATTAAAAGCTCAGTTGCAAGAGTTGACAGATAAGGGTTTTGCGAGACTGAGTTTTTCTCCTTGGGGTGCACCAGTGTTTTTCGTCAAGAAGAAAGACAGATCCATGAGACTTTGTATCGATTATCGTCAGCTCAACAAGGTTACGATAAAGAACAAGTATCCCTTACCGAGGATTAATGATTTGTTCGATTAGTTGAAAGGGGCAATAGTATTTTCGAAGATAGATTTGAGATCTGGCTATTATCAGCTGAGAGTTAAAGACTCGGATGTGCCAAAAATCGCGTTCGAAACGAGGTATGGGCATTATGAATTCCTTGTTATGCCTTTTGGATTAACTAATGCTCCTGCTGTTTTTATGGATTTGATGAATCGAATCTTCCGACCATATTTGGATAAGTTTGTGGTTGTATTTATTGATGACATCTTGATTTATTCTTAGGATAAGAATGAGCATGCCGGGCACTTAAGAACTGTATTGCAGACTTTGAGAGATAAGAAATTATTTGCTAAATTCAGTAAAAGTGAGTTTTGGCTCCGAGAAGTCAAATTTTTGGGACATATTGTTTCAGAAGATGGTATTTGGATTTATCCGAGTAACATTTCAGCAATTGTTGATTGGAAGCCGCCGAGAAATGTATCAGAGGTTAGAAGCTTCTTGGGATTAGCCTGCTATTATCGATGATTTGTTAAGGGTTTTTTGATGATTGCTACTCCTATGACTAAGTTGTTGCAAACAGATGTTAAGTTTGAATGGTCCAAAAAATGTCAACAAAGTTTTGAGAAGTTGAAAACATTATTGATTGTCGCGTCAGTTTTAGTGCAACCTGAATTGAGAAAAGAATTTGTGATTTATAATGATGCGTCAGTGAATGGATTAGGATGTGTGTTGATGCAAGAGGGCAAGCTGATAGCCTATGCCTCGAGACAGTTGAAACCGCACAAAAAGAATTATCCGATGCACGATCTGGAATTGACTGCCATTATGTTTGCTCTAAAGTTTTGGCGACACCATTTATTCAGGGAGAAGTGCCACATCTATACCGACCACAAGAGCTTGAAGTATTTGATGACTCAAAAGGATTTGAACTTGCGACAACGGAGATGGCTCGAGTTATTAAAATATTATGAGTTAGTAATCGATTATCATCCGGGAAAGGCGAATATAGCCGTCGATGCTTTAAGTAGGAAATCTTTGTTTGTTTTGAGAGCAATGAATACGCGACTAAATTTATCCGATATTGGTTCGATTCTAGCTGAGTTAAAAGCTAAACCGGTATTTCTTCAACAAATTTGTGAAGCTCAAAAATGTGACGAAGAACTTCAAGCTAAGATAGTTTAGTGTGAATTGACTAGTGATTCAGATTTTCAAATTGGGGCTGATGATTGTTTCGAGGTAGGATTTGTGTATCGAGAGATGCTGAGCTTTCTTCATGGGGCACATAATGGTTTTTTATCTGTTTATCCATGTAGTACAAAAATGTATAATGATTTGAAGAAATTGTATTGGTGGTCAGGTATGAAATGAGATATTTTAGAATTTGTTTCGAAATGTTTGATTTGTCAACAAGTAAAAGCCGAACACCAAGTATCTTAGTGTTTACTTCAACCAGTAATGGTACCCAAGTGGAAATGGGATAGAATTACGATGGATTTTGTAACGGGTTTACCTTTGACTCCGGAAAAGAAAGATGTTGTATGGGTTGTGGTTGATAGATTGACGAAATCGGCTCATTTTATACCGGCACGTATAGATTATTCACTTAATAAACTAGCTGAGTTGTATGTTGCTGAAATTGTTAGGTTGCACGAGGTGCCAATTTCTATTATTTCGGATAGAGATCCGAGGTTTACATCGAGATTTTGGAAAAAGTTGCAAGAAGCTTTGGGTACAAAATTAAAATTTAGTACCAAATTTCATCTGCAAACCGACGGTCAATCTGAAAGAACGATATAGATTCTCGAAGATATGCTCCAATGTTATGTTCTCGAATTCGAAGGTTGTTGGGAGAATATCTACCTTTAGTCGAATTTGCTTATAACAACAGTTTTCAGTAGAGTATAAAGATGGCACCATATGAGGCATTGTATGGCCGCAAGTTTCAAACTCTGTTGAACTGGACCGAGCTCAGTGAGAGACAGATTTATGGGGTTGATTTGGCTAGAGAAACCGAAGAAAAAGTGAAAGTAACTCGTGATTGTTTGAAAGCAGCTTCGGATAGACAGAAATCATACACAGATTTGAAAAGAAAAGAGATTGAATTTCAAGTTGGTGATAAAGTATTTCTGAAAGTATCTTCGTGGAAGAAAATTCTGAGATTTGGTCGCAAAGGCAAGTTGAGTCCACGTTTCATTGGGCCGTATGAGGTTATTGAAAGAATAGGGCTAGTGGCATATTAGTTAGCTTTACCGACAGAGTTGGAAAGGATTCACAATGTATTTCATGTGTCGATGTTGCGACGTTATCGATCAGACCCATCGCATGTGATTTCTCTGGCAGAGGTTGAGATTCAACCCGATATGACTTATGGTGAAAAACTGATCAAGATTTTGGCTCGGGAAGCCAAACAGTTGAGAAATAAAAGTATAGCCCTAGTTAAAGTTTTGTGGCAACGACACGGGGTCGAAGAGGCTACGTGAGAACCTGAGGAAGCTATGAGAAAACAGTACCCAAACCTCTTTTCTGGTAAGATTTTTGGGAATGAAAATCCCTAAAGGGGGGAGAGTTATAACATCCCGATTTTGAGTCTAGCCAGAACAGTAGTTTCGGGACCACAAATTCAACGCAGTAAAATTTATTTTCATCATATTTTTATGGTCTACAGTTTTATGGAATGATTTCGTGAAAATTTCGTTCGAAAATTTTGATGTTTGGGCACTCAATTTAGTTAAAAGTACTAAATTGCAAAAGGTGCAAAATGTGTGTTCTAGAAGCTAGAGGTGTCTAATTGCTATGAAATTTTAAGTTGGAAGTCCTTAAATGGTAATTAGACCATTATACTTTTGTATGGACAAAAATGGACATGGCTAGGTGAAATTTCAAAGTTTGGCATTAAGGGCATTTTGGTAAAATGGTAAATAAAAACAAATAAAACTAATAAAAAGATTTCATCTTCTCCAATTTAGTCCCCTTGTGCTGAATTTGAAAAGCCACCATAGCTAGGGTTATTGGCCAAGCTTCCAAGCTCGATTGTAAGTCCATCCTTGTCCCGTTTTTAATGATTTTTACGTTTTTGTGAATGTTGTAACTTGATTTAGCTATTTCGAGGACTAATTTGGAAGAAAATCAAAGTCTAAAATTTTAGTCATGTTAGATATTTGTGTATTTTGATGCCTATTGGTAGATTATGCAAGTTTGATGTTGAATAAACAACATTTACTAAGTGATTTTTTATGAAAATGTTAAATAATGACCTAAATGTGTGTAAAAATGTGAATAAATGAAAAATGGAGGCTGTTATGAGCATGAAATAGGTTCGGCTAGGCTTGGGTGTAATGAAATTGAATGAAAATCATTTTACAAACCTAGGGACTAAAATGTAAAAAAATTGAAAAGTTAGCGGTAAAAATGTAATCTTTGCCATAAGGTGTTTTTGAGATTAAATTGAATAATGTGATAATTAAATAAGCTAAATTTGATATTATAGATCAATAAAGACGAGGTTCTGGCCTAGACCAGGGAAAAAACAAGATTGTAGACTAAATCGAACAATTATCCATTTTGTATCGAGGTAAGTTCGTATGTTAAAAATAAGCTTTAGAATAATTGTATTTAGATGCTTTAATATTGCATGAATTGTATGTTTGATTTTGTGAATGACTATAATCCTATGAACGAGTCCGAAGACGAATCAACAACCAAGAAATCCCGTTTGAACCTTTGGAATAGGTTAGGATACGAGTGACATGTCACTAGGGTCATTATGTGTTATGTGATTATGTGATCCGGGTGCTGGTCTCGTATGTCCTACCGGTGGTTGAGTATACAGGCATATGTTGCGGATACTTCACAGCTTGTGTGAGCAGCACCATGTAGCTACGGCTTAACTGATAGCTTGTGTCAGCAGACCCGTCGATAGCTCGAGAGCGAGCGATTATGTGATATGAGCCTTAGGTAGCTTTGGCTACATATGTGGTACTTAGTGTGAAAATTTTCCCGAGTATCCAACATTGTTATTCTGAGTGGTTCACGGGTATGTCAAAGATCAGAATATGTGTAAGTTCATTTCAAGATGGCTCAGGTATGTACATAAAGCCCATGTTTAATAAATATGTGAAATGATGAATATGAGGTAAGTTTTTATGATGGAATAGATTATGATCATGAGACCATGGTAAATCTACATTTAATTAATTTATAATAATTGAGTGTTATATGCATGGTAAGGTTGCTTATTTCTTGCATACGAGCTTACTAAGCTATATGGCTTACTACGTTTATTTTCCATGTTTTTATAGTGTCGCCAAGTTAACTCGGAATCGGAGATCGTCGGAGATTCGGATCACACTATCAAACTCTCATTTTAGGTATTAATGGTCTTAGCATTTTGAATGTATGGCATGTATAGGGACTTGGTAATTTTGTTATATGTGTCATTGGTAATGTGGCCAAATGTATTGGCATATAATGGTTAATGATTTCATTTTGTATATGCCCATGTAAGTTGGCTAATGTTGGTTATGTGTATATTCATATGTTGATATCATTCATGATTATGGAAACTTGCATGAATTGTGTCGATAAATTATGATGTTGAAGCATGTTAGATGTTAGCATGTGGATGTGATGTTAATACCTTGGTTGTGGATGTTTTGGTTGCCTAAGTATGCTGTGAATTGTGTTATTGAATTGGTGTAAGTGTAGGTGTAAATGAGGGTGTCAAATGGCTTGGTAAATAGCCTTATTTTTACCCACACGGGTAGACACACAGGCGTGTGTTTAGGGCGTGTGTGACACACGGTCTACCCCATGGGCATGTGTTTCAGCCGTGTGTCCCCTGACCTTAATTGTTGCAAAACAGAATGTCCAGAATTGAGCACATGGGCAGAGACACGGGAGTGTGTCTCAGTCATGTGTGCTACATGACCTAAAACACGGGCGTGTGTCTTGGCCGTATGAAACCTGCACTTAATTCGAATTAAATTAATTTACCACACAACCTAGCAACGGGCGTATCGCACGGCCATGTAGCACAAGTCATAGAGCACCCTAATTTGAACACGATCTAAAGCACGGGCGTGTCCCAGGGTCACATGGGCGTGTCCCTTGGACCATACGGGCATGTGAGCCCTGCAATTAGCAAAATTTTTCTAAGTTTTGTATAAATTTCCTGAGTTCTCAGTTTAGTCCTGAACCACTTCTAAAGTATGTTTTGGGCCTCATAGGCTTGTATTAGGGACTTTATGTTCGAATAGGAATGGTTTTAGTTTGGACACAAATTTATGACTCGGAATTGTGTGAATGCTTGTGTTGTAAGTCTGGTAATGTCTCGTACCCTATTCCGGCATTGAATAGGGGTAAGGGGTATTACAGGAAATATACTAAGATGGGATTTGCGAGTAACGTAGAGCCATGTTTTATTCAACCAACAATACTAGGAGTTAACAAATTTCTACTAAATCAATCTAGAGTTTCTTCCAAATCTAATTGGTTAGTTCAATATTCAGCTGGGGTAATGGCAGATCTTGATTTCTTCATTGGAGATGAAGCACTCACGTGATCACGATCAAGCAATAACTATAACATTACCCATCCCATTAAGCATGGGAAACTGGATAATTTGGATTCTATGGAATGATATTGGCAACAATGTATTTTTAATTATTTACAATGAGATCCTGAGGATCATTACTTTTTGTTGACTGAAAGTCCACTTACTCTACTCCTGAGAATTGAGAATATATGGTTGAAATCATGTTTGAGATGTTTAATGTTCTGGGGCTTTATATTGTTGTGAATTATGTCATTGCTTTAGTTGTTGGGTACACTACATCTAAGGTTTGTGACTGGTTTCTTGTAGTGTTTTGTTTTCTGGTATTATATATCTTCATGTTAGTTGTTTACTAGTATGTTGGATGAATCAAATAGGGTCCTTAATTGTACATGATTTTTAGTATCTTTTATATTTATAAACTACACATTTTAAGGTTGAATCTTGAGTGTGAATGTTGGTTCTAGGATGGCTAGGTATTCATCAGACTACTAGCAACTGATTTAAATCCATTTAGTGATTGAGAAAGAATTGTCATATAGGTTATATCACTGTTACTTAAGAAAGTTTGAACTTTTTTCTTAATCTATTGCGTTAAATTCTCCATTAAAAATAAAATTGTATACTTAGAACTATAATTATTATATTTTATAAGAAATTGTGCAAATTTGAGAAAAAATCATAACCACGATAGCATCCGATACATCTGCAATCGTAGTAAACATGTAGTGATTGCAATAGCTATTAATCTTGGGTACCTTCCTTATACTGTTTCAATACATCTAAATTTGTTTATTTGTTTTTTGTCTTTAATTATTAGAGAGAACTATGATGGAGGCATATAGCTGTTGCTAATCCTGTGGGTGTAAGCTATGGGTTATGTTGAATACTTCATGCTTGTAGTGTTTAAAGAACTGCTCTAGCTTCTATTTAGCTTCAAACAATTTTGGGTGTTGTCTTTCTTGCTAACCATCATCATCCTTATATATTGATCATTTTCATTTAGTTTGACCTATAGTTTTCTGTAGTACAGGGGTGGTAGCGGATGTTGGAGATGGAGCTACGCATATCTTACCTGTTACAGATGGTTATGTTATTGGGATCAGCATTAAGTTAATACCAATAGCAGGAAAAGATGTTACTCTTCATATATAGTAACTGATGCAAGTATTTTTGTTTTTTTTTCCCATGACTTGTAATTTGAAACCATTGTTTGCTATTTATTCAATTTCAAGTACTTAAGGTTATTATCATGTCTTGACGAGAAAAAAATACACTTCTTGGCATTACCTAGCCTTGTTCATAGTTGGATTTATTGGTGTTCTCAAGTTTTGCACCTAGGCACACCTATGCCTTGCGCCTTAGCACTAGGAAACAAAAGCACCTCAACCCTTTCAGACGAGACATATTTGATCGGGCACATTTCTAGTGCTCTTAACTGCGTTATTTTTTGTAGGGCGATAGACATAAAAATGCTTGTCTAATTGAATTTGGAGTTTTCTACCTTTGTTTACTAGTAAAGAAGTGGATGATATCAAACTCTCTACTTCTCAATATTTGAGTATTCAACATAGGTGAGAGCAGAAGGAAATCATGCATATTCCACAATGAATGTTAAATTTGAAATTTTTGTTTCTAATGAAACAACATTTTATGCCATAAACTTGACCTCATCTGCTAGCAATTACAATGCAAGTGGTTGTAATTTGAAGGTTTAAAGATCATAATAAACCAAATACAACAGCAACATAGATAGAACTGATAATAATTTAAACATAGATGAGGAGAGCAAATTGGGAGGAACAAATCTATTGAAATTAGTCTTCATTCAAACTATTATGGAGGGGATAAATTAATGCAACGAATATCATTATCTATTTCCTACTGAAATTCTATCCAAGCATATTAATGCCACCATTGTAGATATTTCCCTAAAAAATAGATGATTGAAAAAACATTGGCGCTACTAATAATTAAATACCAAATGAATACCTTAACTAGTAATAAATAAAGGCAAGAATAAGCAGATTCGAGTGTTAAACAAGATTGAAAAAGAGGAACTTATAATCGTTCACTAAACTACAAAAAAATATATGCTACATCTTTCGAATAGGATCTTTTCATCCAATGAGCTAGGATGATATAAATGTCAAATCTTTCTCTAACCTTATATCAATATACTTCTGACAATAGTGCATCATCTCTATACATATCAAAGGACAAGTTTCATGTTCTTCAAAAGTTTCAGCATAGCTTCAAACAAAACTCTAGAAGGTACTGATGAGATACAATCTAGCAAACCAAAGGAGAAAAACTCAGTAAAAGAATCAAACTCAGCAACCAAACAAAAACCCAAGAAAATCAAAGGTGAAACGAGAAAGTTAATCTGAAATGTGGAGTAACCAAACTCAGCAACAACAAAAAAAGAGCTTAACCTGAAACGGGGGAAAAAGGAGAAAGTTAAATAGGGAGTTGAAATGAGAAGATGAGATTAAGAGAGTAGAAAGAAAAAGTGTGTGTGTGAGAGAGAAAGAGTAGTAGCAAAAACTCTTGGAGAAAATGAAAGAGAAGGGAGAACCAAAGAAAACTTAGAAGGGAAAGTACTGTGTTCCTTCGAGATGAAAAAGTAATTAAGCACTCAAAAGTGTTTTTAAAAAGCCAAAAATTTTAACCAAAAGTAACTTGTTTAGCACAATTTTTCTTCTAAAAATACTTTTCAAACAAAAAATACTTATTCAAAGTATGCTAAACAATGCCTTATGGGCAGCTGGCACGGTCTATGCCAAATCCAAATTGGGAAAATCTTCTAGCGCCCATTCCAAATTTCAGACACCTCCTATTTTCGTGGCTGAATATTTCGATTGGTCCATTCTAATTTTTATTTTAAATGGATCGAACTTGCCTAATTTCATATACAATATTAAAATTAATTCATTCAGTTTCAATTTTATTTTGAATTGAGTAATATTATTATCAACTATGTGGAATAATTGGGTTCAAAAATTCATATAGTTACAAACATGTTTTTATTTATCTTTTATATATTATATACGTTTATTCGATCCGTTAAATTTGAAAATCATAAACTAATTAAATGGACGGTTAAATTATGCTATTATTGTATTTTGTGAAAGTTGTAGGTTTTAAATTGGTCAATTTTAATCTCTGTTCATCACCCGAGCTATCTACCTAAGCCAAAGGTCTGCTCAAATTTTGAGAGGGTCTGAGTAAAAATACCATGCCCTAAAAAAGGGATTGGGCAAAAAAATTAGGTATGTTTAAAATATGGACCGGACTCAGATGTTTAAGCCTAAGCTTGACCATTTTTTAAGTTTGAAATGCTTTATATTATGTTATTTTAATATATGATGTAATTTATAACTCATAAAAATTAAATCTATAATAATACTATAATATAAACATTAAAATAATATTAAGATGACTATATATATAATTTTAATAAATAAAAATTATTAATATTAAATCAAAAGAAATGTAATTTTTTTTTAAATAATATAAGAAAGCTTAAAATGAACTTAGGTTAGCTATTTGCAAATATGGATAGATTTGGGTAAAATTTTATGTTCATATTTTAGGTTAGGGTGGACTTACACAAGTATAAAGTGTATTAATATCATGTCTAAACTTGACTAGGCCCGGCTCATGAACAACTCTATTTAGTAAGGACCAAAATTTTAAATTTTAGAAAATATTAAAAATAAAATTGATCAAATAAAAATACAAATACTAAATCCAAAACTTTCAGCAAATATAAGGATTAATAACAATAAAGCTATTTAGAGCAACTGCTAATGTTGAAATGGAAGGTGAGTAGAACTGAAAATTGGTGGCGACTGAAATTCAGTTGCCGTCTTTTAAATGTGAAAATGATTGAAATGAGAAGCAAAACCAGGAGTACATATGGAGAGATCATAGTCCATGCATGCTCCCATTTCCTTTTTCTTCCTTAATTTCTAAAAGGTTTTTATTGGTCTATATGAAGATTTTTATTTGAAATAAATATAAGGAAAAAAAAACTCATTTCATATTTTTCTTTGTAAAAAAGTTCACCTTTTTTATATTTAATACTCAAAAGTTGCCTATCACTTTCCCGTAGACCACATTGAGGATGGTTTTAACAAAGATCTTTTTATCATTAAAACAAGTATTTATACTTGAGATACCCACAATCACACTGTACCAAATATAAATTAAAAAATTAATTAGTATAAATTTTATTTGTAATGAAGTAACTAATTACCAATCCAATTAATTTACTATTATAATGATAGTGCAGAAAAGGAGTAATAGTTATAAGAAAGTTATTATTATTATTACTACTTGGAGGCTAGGCGGATATTATACGTTTATCAGATGGAATGTGAAGTGTATTTTAAAATTATAATTTACTGAATTGAATTAAAAAATATAAACGGGCCATACTTTAGAAAAAGTTTTTAGTTGAATGGTTAAAATATTTTAAATTGGTTGGAAGAAATAAAAAAATAGATTTCTTCCCTAAGTATTTGGATCAAGTTCAGATTCTGGAGTCGACATTGTTGGGTAGACTTTATATAAATCCACCCCACGGTCGAAATTAGGCTCAGACCATAAAACAAGTGAGGATATTTGTAATTATACAAAAAAAAAATCTTAAACATAGTTGGGTGATGTGTGGAGTAATTTACCCAAGATATAATAATTTTTTTTTTTTAGGTTTTGGTAATCTGATTTGACATTTTTTTCTAATATGATATGTGTATTATTTTTGGTCCAATGTAGTATCTGTACTTGACAAAAGTTATATATATCTTAGTATCTTAATGTAACAATGTTAACTTGTTAATGCTTAATTCAGGTTTTAGGGTTGATTTGATGAAAGTTAAATGCTAATATTATTAATTTAATTTTTCATGATTTTGTTAATGGAACAAATTTAGTGTTAAATTGTGAATTTACTTGATTTTGCGTTTAATTTGTCAGATACAGCTCAATGGAAGTGTTTTAATTTGGGTTTTTAGGATCGATTTAAGTAAAATTAGTTATTAATATTATTAGTTAATTATACATTTTCGTCAAGTCAACTTTAAAACATGAATTGACCATTAACTTGAAATACAAAAATAAATAATTTTTATAGTAATTGAATTAAAAATAATACAAATATAGAAAGAAAGAAAAAACCCAAACTTAACTATGTATTAAGCCTAATGATAGTATGTAAAATCTTTATAATATATACTACATTAAAGTTTTGAGTAAACTACTAAAATAGTCATTTTTGTTTACTTCTGGTTACATTTTAGTCACTTATATTTGAAATGTTATGTTTTAGTCATTTATGTTAACGTGTTGTAACATTTTAGTCACTGAGCCTTTAATTGTCGTTAACGGTGTAATGGTAAGCTGAAATGGTACGTTAAATCATCATTTCAAACAAAAATTTTAGGTTAAATTCTACAATTGGTCCCCATATTTTTTTTCGTTTTGAGCAGTTTGTAACGCCTTGAATAAATTAATCTTGTTTCTGTGAATCTTGACACAAATATGTATCTACTTCTGTGATTAAGTGTTTTGGGTGTATGTATGAGGTCTTGTGTTCAAGTCCCACTTTTGGCAAATTCTTTTATTTTTTATACTAGCCTTATCCCTGTTGGGTAGACTTATATAATATTATTGGTAAATTCATATCAGAATGAGCCTGCTGGTTCAAGTGGTAAGGTGTTAGCTTGTCTAAGGTCCCATGTTTGAACAACCGTGCGAACGAAGAATGTAATTTTTGCTTCTGTGTGTATCGGTCGTATGGTGGAATTTGGATGGAGTTGAAATTCTAAGAGTGGATGAGGTTAGTGGTCGAATTTTGGGGGATTTGGTGGTTAGTGGAGTTGTGGGAGTTGTGATGTAGTGGGATTGTATTCAAATTAGATTAATTTTATTCTATTTTATTTTTTTCTCTCTCTCTCTTTTAAAACTTTCTAACGTTAATTTCCCTCTTTTTCTTTGTATCTTCTTTTTGCTTCTTCTTTTCTCTCTATTTATGATCAATCAATCCATTGTTCTTTTTGTTGGGGAATTCGTTAAATCGTTTGTTTTCCATGCGTGTGGGTAAGTGTAAGTGTAATCTGTTAGTTTCCTCTTTTTCCTGCTTGAATTACCGTAATAGTGCGAAATAGAGAAGTTGATTTTCTGTGTACGTATTGCACAGGAGTAGACGGTGAACCTTTGGTTTTCGCTTTAACGGTTTAAATCGTGATAGTATCTATTCTTGTCAACAGTAAGTTGTGTGCGTCGTTTTAGGTTATGTTGTCAATTCGTAAATTGTTTGCTAAATCAGTGTTTAAAATGTTGTTTCTTAGGTTTCGGAGGGCTCAGGATTTCTGTAGCATCAAAACTGAATCAGGTGTGTACCTAAAACACGAGAAAATGAGGTTCGACAAAAGCTGAAAAGAGGATTGCCGATGCCACACAGGCTTGTGCCCAACCGTATGCGAGACACGGCCGCGTGACACCAAGAGTGTGGTTGTGTGGGCCACACAGGCTAAGTCGAATTGGGTGTATGAGTTTTGGGCTAGGCCGTGTGTTTAACACCCCAAACCCGGCCTAGACATTATAGCCGAATCCAGGAGTGTTGTGGAGAAGATTTTTTAAACCGGTGATACTTCGATAAATCAATGTCTAGTTATTTGATAAAACGTTCAAGTTTTATAAAACATATTCATTTATATATATTACTGAAACTGTTACATGTTGTTCTTTAAAGTTAACTAATTATTTTGCGGCAAAGTTTGAAAAACGTTTAAAACAAAATCACGCTTATGTTTTTCAAAAATAACATTTGTTCGCGTAAAATCGGTATTTTGTCGAATCATCGCAGTGTAGAAATCATAATGCAATCAAACCCCAAAATTCAAACCAAATAGTCCAAAAAGTTCGGAGAGTCCAAAAAATTACAAACTCTCAGATAAATCCAAAATCTTAAAAATACTGAAAACTTAAAGGCAGTTTTAGCTAGTGGTCACCGCTGAGCCTCCGTCGCACTCGAGGATTACCTATACAGAACAGAAAAACAGATGTGAGTTTTCATAAACTCAGTGTGTAACCCAACAGAGATAGACATGCAAATGTACACAGTATTTCTATATGTAGAACATATACAAATACGGACCTTAGTCCTTAGTAGATACAGATTTCAGAATCAGATAATCCAGAAAAATATTCAGAATCCTACCCCCATCCTCTACACACTATCTCCATCCATCCCATCACACCATGTGGGGTTAAAACACCCACCCATCCCTACGCACCATATAGTGTCGAAGCGACACATAATAGATAATATGCAGTCAAGTTGCTAGAATATAGGTGAAAGGTCGCCGTACATATCACTTCCTCCGCATATACAAATCCCACCCAAACACAGATACAGAATACAGCAACAGAAATAACATATTTAACATACTTAACATGCTCGTATACAGATGACATACATATTTACACAGTACAGTTAGACATACATATTAGTTCCCTACTCATATCAGACTATCAGAATATCAGATCACATGAAAAAGGGTTTGATTAGCCCTTACCGACCCTACGATAGGCCCACAGTTGGTCGGAACGACCCGTGCGACCCTAGGGAAAATTTTAAAATTTTGGGCCCATATGTCCGTGTGGGCCCACACGGCCTAGCCCAAAACCCACGCTCCCGTGTGGGCCCACATACCCAAACTGGCCTAGCCCATGTGGCTCATACGACCATACAATCACCTTCACATGGTCTTGTCTCACACACAGCCACACCCTCGACAGTCACACAGCCGTGTGTCGCATACGGCTAGCCACACGTCCGTGTGGCATCGACAATCCCCTTTTTTTGGCTTTTGCCGAACCTCATTTTCTCGTGTTTTAGGTACACACTTGGTTTGGTTTTGATGCTTCTGCAATCCCGAGCTTACCAGAACCTAAAAATCGACATGACATGCTCTCACAATTAGTTTTAATTCTTAATTAAACCGAACCAAAAATACCGAAAAAGGTGTAATTTAAGTGTTCAACACTTACCCACTTCCCTGAATGATTCCAGCTATGATTCCGCAAGAGGAGACCCCTGTTCTTCTCGATTCACTACTGCCAAAACCCAGAAATAAAACTAACGAAACACAATACGACAAAAATTATCATTAACCACTGCCTTTAAAATGAGAAAGAACTCACCACATTCACTTACCTAAACATACGAAGAGACCAAAGGTTCGTATCATAGTGATTTTGAAACAAAAGATTTTAACAGAACAAGAGAAAAGAAAAAAGAAACTTTTGATGGGGAAAAAACACAGAGAACGTCGGAGAGAATTGAGAAGAGAGAGAAAACCATTTTTCTTTGATAAAAACAAAATTAGATAAATCCCAACTTCCTACTAACAACTCAATCCAATAACTTTAAAGTTTCGGTTCCACCAAACCTCTGTCAAACAACCGAAGCAAAAATTATCATTCATGCTCGCACGAGAACTCAAACACAAGACCTCTAGCAAGCTAACTCCTTACCACTCAAACCAGTAAGCTCATTCTGATATGGATTAATAAACAATTTTATATAAGCCCACCCAACATAAATAAGGCTTAGATCTAAAATAATAAAATTTTCCAAAGAGTGGGACTTGAACCCCAAAACCTCAAACACACACAAAAATCACTTAATCGGTGAAGCGGATACTCATTTATTGTCAGATTTCACAAACACAAAAATAAATTAATCGGGGCATTACAGTGTGGGCCACACATGTAAAGCCAATCTGGGCTTGTTGTCCCAAGATTCTAAAATTTTCCCTAGGGTCACACAGGTCGTTCCAATCGACTGTGGGCCTACCGTAGGGTCATTAAGGGCTAATCAAACCCTTCTTCATGTAATCTGATATTCTGATAGTCTGATTTGAGTAGGAAACTGATATATATGTCTGACAGTACTGTTTAAATATGTATGTTATCTATATACGAGCATGTTAAGCATGTTAAATCTGTTATTTCTGTATCTGTATTTTGTACCTGTACTTGGGTGAGATTTGTATATGTGGAGGAAATGATCTATACGGCGACCTTTCGCCTATATTCTGGCAGCTTTACTGCATATTATCTGTTATGTGTCGCATCGACACTATATGGTGTGTAGGGATAGGTGGGTGTTTTTAACCCCACATAGTGTGATGGGATGGATGGTGATGGTGTGTAGAGGATTGGAGTAGGATTCTGTATATCTGTCTGGATTATCTGATTCTAATATCTGTATCTGCTAAGGACTTAGGTCCGTATTTGTATATGTTCTGCATATAAGAATACTGTGTACATTTGCATGTATATCTCTATTGGGTTACTGAGTTTACGAAAACTCACATCTGTTTTTCTGTTCTGTACAGGTAACCCTTGGACATAGGCAGGTTGGTGCGACGGAGGCTCAACGGTGATCACTAGTTAAAACTACCTTTGAGTTTTCGGTATTTTTTAGAATTCTGGATTTATGTGAGAATTTTTAATTTTTAGAACTCTCTAGACTGTATGGTTTTAACTGTTGGTTTTAGTTTTGATTGTTTTCTATCTTGCGTTGTTTTTCGAAACGATTTACGAAAACAACGATTTTACGCAAACAAAGTTTTTTTTTTTGGAAGCACGAACTGGGTTCTAAAATATAATGACTTTTAAGATTTCCGCTACAAATTATGTTTTAGTGAATGAATAAACTCAAGAAGGTTTCGGTAATAAACAAGTAAATGAATATGTTTTGTAAAATTTGGACACTTTATAACAAGTAACTTTATATGGTTTTTGTCGAAATAAAAACAGTTTCAAAACCCTTCTTCGTAACACTCTTAGATTCAGCCGTAACATTTAGGTCAGGTTTGGGGTGTTATACAATTTTTTTTCTTTTATATTCTTTTAACTTTCCTTTTTTTTCTTTATTTTCCATTCTTTTTTGCTTCTCCTTCTGTTTTCTTCCCTTTCTCCATCTCTTTTAACGTGGTTTTTCTATATGTTCCATTTGTTAAAACTTTTTTTTATGTTTATGAAAAAAGGAAAGGCAAAAGCTAAAACCAAAATAAAACTTGTTTCCCATATTCTCACCCCACAATTACAAACCCTCATCATCCATCATCACTTTAACGAACCAATTTGGACCACTAAATGACCTATAACACAAGCTCGCCTCACTCAAAGACCTCGCTAGTTGTGACTTATGGCAGTCCATCCTCAACAAAGTGTCCTGAGCCTATACCTTTAACCTCCTAACCAACCTTCACGACCATCTTATCTATCTTATCTACAACATTCTCGCCCTCTCAAAACTACGTTGTTTCACGAATTCTTGAAACGAGCTTTACACTCTCAATGACTAAAATGATCACCATACGAAACTTACCCTCAACTTTACCCAAACCAGTTTGGTTCCATGTTCCCTTTCTCTCTTCAGTTCATTCATGCTCGGCTTCCAATCAAGCTTTCTTGAGAATATCCAAGAAGGTTTAGATCAATTTTATCGTTTGCTTAATTTTATCATCAGAAAATAAAAGGAAAGGAAAAGAATAATCTACACGATTCTATAAAAGTTTAGAAACGAAAAAAAATTGTTTTGAATATATAAAATTCAATTTATTTAGATTTGATTAATGATATGGTTTTTTATATTGATTAGTTAGATCTAATTTTAGTTTCAAAATTACGTTATATTCAAATCGAGATTTGATTAAGAATGATTGATATTTGGTTTTGAGTGAAATTTAATTTAGGAATCATGTGAAAGAAACAAGGACTTGGTTTATTTGGTAGGCAAAGATTATGTTTCTGCAGTAAAGAATATGAGAAGATAGAAAAATAAAGGAGAAGAAGAAAAGGAAAATAAGGAAATTAAAAATTAAATTATTAAAAAAATAAAAGTATAGGGACTAGTTTTAACAAATGGAAAACATAGAAAAATTACGTTACTTTAAATGGAGAAAAGATGAAAATAGAGGGAGAAAGAGAATATTAATGGAAAAAAAAGAGAGGAAAGTTCAAAGAACATACAAGAAAAAAAAAATTAAATTACTCAAAACGAAAAAAATATAGGAATGACTATTTAACGTGCCACGTCAGCTTACCGTTACGCCGTTAACCACAATCAATACTCAGTTACTAAAATATTATAACACGATAATGTAAGTAACTAAAACGTAACATTTCAAATATAAATAATTAAAATGTAATATGAAACAAATAAAAGTGATTATTTTAATACTAAAGTTTTTAAACATAAATAAAACCTTTCTCAACTCAATAGTATTATATATTTTTATAACGAGAATAAAATAGAGAAGGAAGCAAAATACAAAAAAGAAACAAAAGTGTTGCACTTGATTTGAGACATTAACTAGTGTTGTCTACTAATCATCCTAGGCAAGACATGCACCGCCACCACTTCCATCCCAGGTGGTGGCGCCACCTCCCAAAACCTGGCAGGCTTGTCCCTTACATCCACCACTATAATCCTTTCCCCTTTTGCTGAAATTGCACATATTTTCCCTCTCCCAGCTGTTATCTGCTCTGCACGTTTAAGCTGTTCCAACTCAATCACCTTCTCCCAACAATCTTTTTCACCATCGTATTTGCTTAACCTTCCTTTCACTTCATCGATCACATAAATCACATCTTCATCCATAGTTGCGGCCGGCCCATTCCAACCAGCAACCATCCCTTGAGGCATCTCTTCCCACTTATCCAGTTCCACATCGTAAACTGCACCTTCTTTTACTGCATTGCCTTTCACATTAACCATGCAAAGTTTCCCTCTATATCCAACTGCTTCCACTTCTTCTCGACTAAATCTTCCATCTTTAAGCGGTGCCTTGTTTTCCCAACCCCAACTTTCTCTCTTCTTGTTTAGGTCCCACCTTTCCATTGATCTTGCTATATCTCCTTGGTAATGGGAGCCAACACCGCTTGCCATGTAGACCACACCTCGGGCTGAGCCTGTAACACACCATCGGCGCGGGGTGGAGATCTGGGGGCCATAAAACCAGCTGTTAGACTCCGGGTGGAACACCAAAGGGCTGGAAAGTGCAGGGAAAAGCTTGTGAGTTGTGGCAGCTATGAGGACTAAATGGTTGGAGACCGTCAGAGATTGAATTGGAAGGTTTCGGGATAGAAAAGAAGGGTGGCGATGGAGGAGATGAAGAGGAGGGTTTTGGGGAGGAGTGGGAAGGGGAGTCCAAGATGATGAGATTGGATCGAAGGAGAAGAATTCAATAGAGTTTTGAGGATCAACTCCTCCAGGGACAGGGTTTGTGATAGTGGGACCGTGCAAAGGAGAAGAAAGGACATAGAGGGAGAAGAAGGGAGGGAAAGAAGGAAAGTAAAGCAGGCGACGCCATGGATGGCAAACGGAGAAAAGAAGGGAAGGAGAAAGAGAGGAGAGACAGCGTTGAGCGAGATCGTCAGGGAGGCCTGGCAAAAGGGTTCCATTTTCAGAATCATCAAAGGAATCATAATGGGTTGGGTTGGTGCATTGAGGAGTGGTTTCCATCAAGAAAAGTAGAAGAGTAGACTGGGGAAGGAGGGGGGAGAAGGGGGTGGCATTTTATCTTGGACCATGGGGCTCACATTTATTTAATGTGAAACTTTCAACTTTTAACATGATGTGATGGTTTCTCAACACATTAATATATATATATAAATATATGTATAGTTTTCATGGAAATTATGTATTAGTAATTTTGAAATTTTTGTCATAGAAACTTTTGGTATTCAATATATTAAATAGGCTAAAAGTTCTCAATTTTGTTCAATGGAATAATTATTGCCTTTTTTTTTTTTACTGGTTTCGATATTTAAAGTTTAGAATGCATTAAACAGATTTTCAAAGTTTTTTTTTAAAAATAATTAATCCTTTATATTTTTTTCACTCAATTGGGTACTTGAATTGCCTCTAATTTTTTCAGTTAAAGTCACCCCGTGTTACATGTCATGCTGTGACATGTGACAAAATGATAAAAAATATTAATAAAAGTTATAAAAATAATTAAATTTTAATAAAAATATTTAAAATTTATTAAAAATTATAAAATCGTAAAAATATTATAAAATATATAAAAATATAGGGAAAAATTATAAAATTTTATAAAGTCATAAAAAGATTATAAAAAATGTAAACAAATATAAAATTTGTAAAAACAATTATATAAATTATCGTACTAAAAGAAGCATTTTATAATTTTTCTTTAACTTTTATTGATTTTTATTATTTTTCGTCACATATCATGTTGTGTTAGGGTTGTTAACTTTAACGATCAACATTAAAGTTAATGGTTAAAATGCCTTTTTGATGTATTTTATATTTTTTTACGAATTTTTTTAAATTTTACAGTTTTTTATAATTCTTTTACGTTTTTATTTTTATAAGTTTTAATATTTTAATATTTTTATTAAAATTTAATAACTTTTATAACTTTTATTTTTTTTTAAATTTTTTGCCACATATCACGCCGTGTTTGTGACACGAGGTGACTTTAAATAAAGAAAATTAGGGGTAGTTAGCTTTAACGGTCAATTGTTAAAGTTAACGATCAAATGACATTTTTGATGCATTTGACAGTTTAAGTATCCAATTAAGTGCAAAAAAAAAAATCAGGGACTTAATTTTTTTTTTTTAATTTTGAGGGCCTTTTTGATAAATTTTAAAAGTTTAAGTACCCAATTTAGTGCAAAAAAAATGCAGGGGCTTAATTTTTTTTTTTTAAGTTTGAGGGCATTTTTTATACATTTTAAAAGTTCAAGTACCCAATTGAGTGAAAAAAAAATTGAGACTTAATTATTTTAAAAAGAAATTTAAGAGGTTTTACACCTTAAAACTATTAAATATTATCATTTCATAAAATCTAAAAGAAAATACTTTAACATGCTATTGGAATTCAAATTATTATCATCTTTAATATTTTTAACTTTACCTCTTTAACAAAACTTATATTTAATTATTATATATATATTTAAAATATATTATACAAAAATTTCACTCAAGCCTACTATAATTTATTTTATTTACCTATATTCTTTCAATTAGAAAAAAATATCAGCAATCAATTGAGTCATAGCTTGATTGACGTCAATATTATTGTCAGTGTAGAAGGAAGTGAGTTTAAGTGCGTTGTTATTTTTCTATTTAGATATTAGAAAATGATTATGAGTAATTTTAAGTATTGTAAAAATATATATATGATACAAACTTATAATTTATCTTTTAAAATAAAATGAGTTAAAGAAATCAAAATTTGGAGTTAGAAGAAGGTGGTGAAGAGCATAGGATGTAGTTGATAAATAATATATGCGGCTTAATATTTAAATTCGTTCTTTCAAATTGGAAAAAGAAAGTATTAGAAGTTTGAAAGTTAATGATTTTAAAACATTTTCTTGAATAAATGGACAATGGGCAGCCATGTATGATGTTCTTATTATTATGCACACCTACTTCGGCTCTTCATTGCCGCCATATAACTCTTCCGAAAGGGACAACTTTCACTTTTTGTTGGCCCAAAACTTCTGCTGCTCAATATTTTCCTTCTTTTTAGTCGGTTATAATTTTTTTTTTAAAAAATGAATAAACGCTAAGCTCCAAACCACAACATCATTGTATGAATCAAAAACAATGTTTAGACTGACATAAAACTATAAATTTGGAGAAATTTTTTTCTAAATTGATTTTTAAAATAATTATCATATTTCATTTAGAATTATTAGTTAAAAATATTGAGGTAAAATTAAAGTTATGATAATTATACATTTAAAATAATTAAAAAATATCATAAATTGTGATAATGATACATTAAAAATAATTATAATTTAATTTTCAATTATTATTTTTTAAAAAAATTGATGTTAACTGTTATAAAATAAAGAGAGATGGGGAGAATAAAGAACAAAAAAATATGAAAGTAACGGAGAATGTATTTTATTGATCAAAAAGGGTAATTATAATGCTTCATCAGAGTCTCTATTCATAGACATAAGAAGTATAATAGAAGTAGAGATCTAATTCTAATAACTATTAGAATTTAGAGTACATTAAAATTTTATCTTGATCCTGATGGATATCCACTTAATAAGATATTCATAACATTCCCCCTTGGATGTCCATTGATAGATAATGTGCCTCGTTAAAATCTTATTAGAAAAAAATCCTGTGGGATAAAAACCTAATGAAGGAAAAAGAGTACACAATCTATAAAACGGATAATATGCTGCCTCATTAAAAACCTTATCAGGAAAACCCAATGGGACAAAACCTTGGTTAAGGGAAAAAGAGTACAACGCGTATTTACTCCCTCTCATAAAAACATCACATATTTTCTCATATTGTAACGCCCTGAATTTTGGGGCTAGAAGTTTTCGGTTTTGTGGTTAGGGTCAGTGAGTTGGTGATGCTATTGAGTTTAGTGGCGCATTTAAGTATTAAAATGGGCCTACTGGTCTGATGGTTAAGTGAGTGTTAGTGAACCTTTGGGTTCTGGGTTCGAGTCTTTGGGTGTGCATTTTTGGGGATACAATTTATTTTGCTCAGTTTTAAGTTAATATTATTATTAACTTTATTTTTATTTATTTTTTCTTTTTCCTTTTTTTTTTCACGTTCTCCTCACCCTCTCCCTCTTTTGGTTTTTCTTTTTACTCTTCTCTTTTTGCAAAAATAGTTTTTGTTTGCGGTATTTGGAGAGCTTCGTTTCCTCGTCGACAAGTCAGAGTTTGAGCGTCTTGGATCATAAGACAGGTGTGGGTTTTGAACTTTTCCTACTTTATTTACGAATTCTAACTTGACTTTGCGAAAAGTCGACTATGGATGTGATATCGTTATTTATGCTTGGAATGTGTATAGTTTTGTATAATTATGGTCTAACGAGGATCGGAAAGCGCTTTGTGGCTGAAAGAACGTTTTTCGGGGGCTATTTTAGGGTGGTTTTGTGACCACACAGGAGTCCACACGGGCATGTGACGACTCACACGACCGTGTACTTTGGGAAATTAGGGTTCCGGGCAAAATTTTGGTGCCACACAGCCGTGTAACCGATTTTGGGATTTTTATCGTTTCTCACACGGCCATGTCCCTTGAGCACATGGACGTGTGAGTTTGGGGATTAGGGTTTGAGTGATTTGATGCTACATGACCATGTGAGGGATTTAGGGATTCCATACGGGCTTATGTTTTGGAACACACGGCCGTGCCTGGTGGGCACACGGGTGAGTGAGACCTTCACACGGCTGTGTCAACCCTGAACTCAAATTTAGTGCAAACGGATAGAGAGTTACACGGCTTGTCCCCACGGCCATCTCCTTGGTCCACACAGGCATGTGCCTTAGTCACACGGCCGTGTGCCTTTCTTCACACGAGCGTGTGTTTCGGTCACACGGGCGTGTGTCCCTCCTCACACGGGCTTTCGATCTTCCACACGGCCAGAGCACACGGGCGTGTGGTTTTAAAAAACTTATATTGGTTTTGTAAGCATGTCTGGTCTGAATATGTGTCTGTTTTCGTAGTTGTGTGTGCTTCGTTCCTTAGCTAAATTTAGTGAGGGTGTTCAAGATTCGATATCTGTGGTGGTTGTGTGTGATGTATGATTTTGAATCTGGTTTGAAGAGTGTGCTACGTAACTATTTTGACTGACTGTCTGTTGATGTATATCTGTTCTGTTAGCTTGGATGCATTCATGCATTTGCATAAAATATTTTGGGTTGGGTTGAAAAAGGAAGATCAGACTGTTCTAAATCGGCGGTTTAATCGCAAACTTATACGTCATAAACGATTTATCGACTTTATCAGTATATGTGAGGCAGCTTTGCTACATACTATTATCTTATCTAGCGCTTTAATCGCAACATGTATCTGATAAATGGATTATCGCATTACATCAGATCGCACGCACGTCAACTATGTTGCGTACCATTATCTGATTTGGCCTACACCATAGTCTATCGTATTGCACAGTATAGCGCATACGCTAGCCCTGCTGTGTATTATTATCTGAGTAGCTGAGTCCACATATACGAAGTATAGGGTTGGATGGGCCTTCTGAGGTCCTAATTGGTGTAATTGGTTGGATGAGCTTTAACAACTCTTGTGAAGTGTGATTAGGGGACGGAGAGGTGTGTTGGCTGGATGGGTGGGTTATATTGATCTGACTACATTTCATCTGTATCTGTCTGTGTGTTCTGACTGCAAGACTAGTTGTCTGTAATCTGTTTGTCTAATCAGCATTTAAGCTGAGTTTTTGAGTGAATTTGATAGGTTCTGGTTGTTAAGTCCTGTTGGAACTTCAGTCCCAAGAATGCGTTCTGACTTTGTGAGTAACTGAAAATCTATGGTGCTAATGTTTTGAGTACTGTGTCTTCGTTTGAGATTTGTTTTGGACTCGCACTAAGCTCGAGTAGCTCACCCCCTCTTAGTGTTTCTTTTCAGGTACCCTTTTTGAGTTCTAACGCTGGACTAGGTATGCGGAGGTCTCGGACAGCCTCGGTGAAAAATAAGGGATTATCAGTTTATATTTTCAGCTTATATGTGGTTAAACAATTTTTGGAATGTATGATTTTTTTTTTTAAAAAGCTTTGTTACAATCTACCCATTTGATTCTTATTTGTTTATTTAAACTGGGTCATATGTTTTTCTTATTTGTAACTTTATTTACTAGTTTTTTAAATGATCAAATATTCTGATTTAACTTGAGAACTTATTTTGTGAAATTTAACTACGGTTACTTTGGTAACCAATGTGACATCCAAAATTCGGTCTAAACTTCTAAGCCGGGTTTTGGGTGTTACATTTAGTGGTATTAAAACTAGGTTTGCAAAAACTCAGTCTGTGTTTTTACGTATCCATGTGCGCACGTGAAGGTTTTAAAAAGATTTTTGAGAAAACCTTACCACAATAAGCTGAAACGATTTGTGTTTTGGGAAACGTTTTACGGGGAAGAACTGTTTGAGACTCCAATACTGGTCTAGGTAAAAATTGGAAAGTATAAGATTAGAAATGTAGAATCTTGTACTCATTCTGTGTTTGCTTTATGAAAGTATAGATATCCTAAGTTAGCCACAGGACTGATATGGACTCTGAAGGTAAGTAAGATCGCGAGAAGTCATCTACTTCTCCACGGCATGTACCTGTTCAAGAGTTGGAGGATAGTATAATTCAGCTAACTTCGGGCAGTGATAACCCGGAGCTTGGGACTAAGGCATTGACTCGAGCAGTGAGGGAGGTATTAGAGAAGGTGTTCGAGGTTAGGATAAGGGAGACTAGTGAAACCCTTCAAGCTAGGTGTGTGGATTGTGGGAAGAAAAGAGATTGTAGTCCTCTGAGGTTGCAGCCTCATACTACAAAGGGTGTTAGAACACATTTGAGTAGCAATAGTGGTTCTGCAGAGGGTGCTAGTGGTGGTGCGAGCGTTTCGTCTTGCGAGCATCGTAAGAAGCGCCATCTCGGCAAGTGTTGGAAAAAGGCAGATGTGTGTCTTAGATGCGGGTCTACGGAGCATCGAATTAGGGAGTGTCCGTGATGACATTAAGATAGGTATGGTGGTAGATTGTTCTAAATCTGTGTGTGATTTATTTGAATGACAATGATGATTGCTCGTTGGATAATGTTTGTATGTGTGAAAAGACAACTATGCATCTGCTTCAATGGTTAAGTGCTCTGGGTGTGTGTCTGAGGTTTTAGGTTTGATTTGGTTCTGCTCAAGGTAGAATGTGCAGCGGGAGCGTGGTGGTGTAGTTGTGATTTACCACTGTTCCCTTAGTTGGAAATTTTGGGGATAAAATTTCTTTAAGGAGGGGTGAGTTGTAACACCTCGAATTTTGGGGCTAGAAGTTTTGGGTTTTGTGGTTAGGGTCAGTGAGTTGGTGATGCTATTGAGTTTAGTGGCGCATTTAGGTATCAGAATGGGCCTGCTGGTTTGATGGTTGAGTGAGTGTTAGTGAACCTTTGGGTGTGCATTTTTGGGGATACAATTTATTTTGCTCAATTTTAAGTTAATATTATTATTAACTTTATTTTTATTCATTATTTTCTTTATTTTTTTATTTTTTTTTCACGTTCTCCTCTCCCTCTCTCTCTCTTGGTTTTTCTTTTTGCTCTTCTCTTTTTGCAAAATGGGTTTTATCTGCGGTATTTGGAGAGCTTTGTTTCCTCGTCGACAAGTCAGAGTCTGAGCATCTTGGATCACGAGACAGGTGTGGGTTTCAAACTTTTCCTACTTTATTTACGAATTTTAATTCGACTTTGCGAAAATTCGTTTATGGATTTGATATCGTTATTTATGCTTGGAATATGTATAGTTTTGTATAATTATGGTCTAACGAGGATTGGAAAGCACCTTGTGGCTGAAAGCACATTTTACGGGGGCTGTTTTAGGTGGTTTCATGACCACACAGGTGTTCACATGGGTGTCTAACGACTCACATAGCCATGTGCTTTTGGGAAATAGGGTTCCGAGCGAAATTTTAGTTTCACACGGTCGTGTGGCCGATTTAGGGATTTTTATCGTTTCTCACACGACCATGTCCCTTGAGCACACGGACGTGTGAGTTTGGGGATTAGGGTTTCAGTGATTTGATACTACACGACCTGGCCACACAACCATGTGGCTAATTTGGGGATTTAGGGATTGCACACAGGCGTGTGAGTCCCTCACACGGTCGTGTCAGCCCTGAACTCAAATTTAGTGCAAATGGACAGAGAGTTACATGATCTGTTCCCACGGCCATGTCCTTGGTCCACACGAGCGTGTACCTTAGTCACACGACCATGTGCCTTTCTTCACACGGGCGTGTGTTTCGATCACACGACCGTGTACCCCTTCTCACCTGAGCTTTTGATCTTCTACACGGCCTAGGCATTACCACACGGCTAGAGCACACGGCCCTGTGGTCTTAAGACACTTATATTGGTTTTGTAAGCATGTCTGGTCTGAGTATGTGTCTGTTTTTGTGGTTGTGTATGCTCTGTCCCTTAGCTAAGTTTAGTGAGGGTATTCAAGATCCGATATCTGTGATAGTTATGTGTGATGTATGATTTAGAATCTGGTTTGAAGAGTGTGCTACGTAACTATTTTGACTGACTGTTTCTTGATGTATATCTGTTCTTTTAGCTTGGATGCATTCATGCATTTGCATAAAATATTTTGGATTGGGTTGTGAAGAGAAGGAAGACTGTATCTGTTCTAAACTAGCAGTTTAATTATAAACTTATACATACAGTGATTTATTGCACTGTACCGTACGTGCATCAGTTTTGCTGCGCACTATTATCTGATCTAGCAGTTTAACTGCAACATGACTGTTTAGCATATTATAGGATTGCACTGTACTATACGTATGTCAGCTATGCTGCGTACTATTATCTGATTTGGCCTATATCGCGATCTACCGCATTGCACAGTACAGCACATACGCTAGCCCTGCTGCGTATTATTATCTGAGTGGCTGAGTCCACATATACGGAGTGTAGGGTTGGATGGGATGTTCGAGGTCCTAATTGGTGTGATTGGTTGGATGAGCTTTAACAGCTCTTATGAGGTGTGAACGGGGGACAGAGAGGTGTGTTGGCTGGATGGGTGGGTTATATTGATCTAACTGTATTTCATCTGCATCTACCCATGTGTTCTAACTACAAGATTAGTTGTCTGTAATTTGTTTGTCTGATCAGCATTTAAGCTGAGTTTTTGGGTGAATTTGATGGGCTCTGGTTGTTAAGTTCTATTGGAACGTCAGTCCCAAGAGTGCGTTCTGACTCCATGAGTAACTAAAAATCTATGGTGCTAATGTTTTGAGTACTGTATCTCCGTTTGAGATTTGTTTCGAACTCGCACTGAGCTTGAGTAGCGCACCCCTTTTCGTGCTTCTTTTCAGGTACCCTTTCTAAGTTCTAATGCTGGACTCGATATGCGAAGGTCTCGGTCGAAAATAAGGGATTATCGGTTTATATTTTCAGCTTATATGTGGTTAAACGATTTTTAGAATGTAAGATTTTTTTAAAAGCTTTGGTACAATCTCTGTTTGATTCTTATTCGTTTATTTAGACTAGGTCATATGTTTTTCTTATTTGTAACTTTACTTATTGGGTTTTAAACGGTCAAATATTCCGATTTAACTTGAGAATTTATTTTGTGAAATTTAACTACGGTTACTTCGGTAACCAATGTGACATCCAGAATTCGGTCTAAACTTCTAGGCAGGGTTTTGGGTGTTACATTTGATGGTATCAAAGTCAGGTTTGTAAAAACTCAACCTGTGTTTTTACATATCCGTGTGCGTACGTGAAGGTTTTAAAAAGATTTTTGAGAAAACCCTACCACATTAAGCTGAAACAATTTGTGTTATGGGAAACATTTTACGGGGAAGAACTGTCTGAGACTCTGATGTTGGTCCATGTAAAAATTCAAAAGTATAAGATTAGAAATGTAGATTCTTGTACTAATTCTGTGTTTGCTTTCTGAAAGTATAGATATCCTAAGTTAGCCATAGGACTGATATGGACTCTGAAGGTAAGCAAAATCGCGAGAAGTCGTCTACTTCTCCGGGGTGTATGCCTGTTCAGGAGTTGGAGGACATTGGAATTCGGCTAACTTCGGGTAGTGATAACCTAGAGATTGGGATTGAGGCATTTACTCGAGTAGTGAGGGAGGTATTAGAGAAGGTGTTCGAGGCTAGGATAAGGGAGACTAGTGAAACCCTTCAAGCTAGGTGTATGGATTGTGGGAAGAAAAGGGATCGCAGTCCTTCGAGGTTAGAGCCTCATACTACGAAGCGTGTTAGAATGCATTTGAGTAGCAATAGTGGTTTTGCAGAGGGTGCTAGTGGTGGTGCAAGCGCTTCGTCTTGCGAGCACTATAAGAAGCGCAATCTTGGCGAGTGTTGGAAAAAGGCGGGTGCATGTCTTATATGCGGGTCCATGGAGCATCGAATTAGGGAGTGTCCGTGACAACATTAAGACAGGTATGGTGGTAGATTGTTCTAAATCTGTGTGTGATTTATTTGAATGACAATGATGATTGCTTGTTGGATAATGTTTGTATGTGTGAAAGGACAACTGTACATCTGCTTTAGTGGTTAAGTGCTCTGGGTGTGTGTGTGAGGTCTTAGGTTTGATTTGGTTCTGCTCGAGCTAGAATACGCAGCGGGAGCGTGGTTGTGTAGTTTTGATTTACCACTGTTCACTTAGCTGGAAATTTCGGGGACGAAATTTCTTTAAGGAGGGGTGAGTTGTAACGCCCTAAATTTTGGCGCTAGATGTTTTGAGTTTTGTGGTTAGGGTTAGTGAGTTGGTAATGTTATTGAGTTTAGTGGCGCATTTAAGTATTAGAATGGGCCTGCTGGTTTAATGGTTGAGTGAGTGCTAGTGAACCTTTAGGTTCTGGGTTCGAGTATTTGGGTTTGCATTTTTTGGGGATAGAATTTATTTTGCTCAGTTTTAAGTTAATATTATTATTAACTTTATTATTATTTATTATTTATTATTTATTTTTTTCTTTTTTTCACATTCTCCTCTCCCTCTCCCGCTCTTAGTTTTTTTTTTCTCTTCTCTTTTTGCAAAACAGGTTTTTTCTGCGGTATTTGGAGAGCTTTGTTTCCTTGTCAACAAGTTAGAGTCTGAGCGTCTTGGATCACGAGACAGGTGTGGGTTTCAAACTTTTCCTACTTTATTTATAAATTCTAACTCGACTTTGCGAAAAGTCGACTATGGATGTGATATCATTATTTATGCTTAGAATGTGCATAGTTTTGTATAATTATGGTCTAACGAGGATTGGAAAGTGCTTTGTGGCTGAAAGCACGTTTGTCGGGGGTTGTTTTAGGGTGGTTTCATGACCACACAGGCGTCAACACAGGCGTGTGATGGCTTACACTGCCGTGTGCTTTTGGGAATTAGGGTTACAGGTAAAATTTTGGTGCCACACGGTGTGTGGCTGATTTAGGAATTTTTATCGTTTGTCACACAGCCTTGTCCCTTGAGCACACAGGAGTATGAGTTTGGGGATTAGGGTTTGAGTGATTTGATGCTACACGGCCTGGCCGCACGGTCGTATAGCTAATTTGGTGATTTAGGGATTCCACACGGGCGTGTGTTTTGGAACATACGGTCGTGCCTGGTGGGCACATGGGCGTGTGAGACCCTCACACGGCCGTGTCAGCTGTGAACTCAAATTTATTGGAAATGGATAGAGAGTTACATGGCCTGTTTGTAACACCCTAAACCTGGCCTAGATGTTATGGCCGAATCTGGCGATGTCACATGGGATGGAATTTGAAAACTAATTTATTAAGATAAAACCGTTTTCATATTATTACTCTTTATTGACTTCAGAAATCGCTTACTCATCTAGTCGATTGGTTAAAACGTAATTCGTTGCGGAAGCTTTAGAAATCGTTTATTTTATGAAAAACAGAGTTAATTAAGTCCTTCCATTTTAGTGAAGCCTTTTTATTTTCGAGAAAACCGTCTAAGGGGATTGAAAGTTCAGAAAAATACTTAAGCTTTTGAAAATCGAGTCTTCCTATGTCTAGCAGTTATGATTCCATAAAACAATAATTAAACCACATTTATGCAAAAGTCCCAAAAAGTCTGCTAGATACATAAAAATAAACCCATAATTGTAAAACGGAATAAAAACCATAAGAGTCCAAAACTGTGGTTACCTCCGAGTCCTCCATTGTACCGATTCATCTAATGCTGGGGATTTTCTGAATAGATTAAACAGAAAGAGCGTGAGTTTTTGCAAACTCAGTGTGTAATCCCTACTGAAAGCATGCACAGAACATAATATCAGAAAGCAGTCATACATTTACAGTTCGGGTCTGAACCCATTACAGAATCAGTGTGGACCTTAGCCCACTTAGACACAGAATATACAGAGTAGAACTGAACAGAACACTAGAATCCTACCCACCAGCCTCTACACACCATCTCCGTCCAACCCTACACACCATGTGGGGATAAAATCAACCGACCTATCCCTACACACCATGCTGTACTGAAATGCAGCACATAATTAGATATTTGTAGCTGAGCTGCTAGATAACAAGCTTAATAGCCTTTTAGATACTTCCTCCACTATCATCAACCCACCCCAATGTAATGCAGCATACAATCGATGACATGCTACAATGCAATTAACATATCACACATTCAAATCGGTATACATGTTAAGTGTAACATGCTTAATACATATATGACACAATCGAATCACGTAATTAGAGGTCTAAGTAATGCTTATTGACTCTACAGTAGGTCCACAGTCAACTTGGGTGACTTGTGCAACCTTACAGATCATTTCAAAAAAATAAGCTCACATGCCCATATGGCCTGCCCGTGTAGGCCCACACACCCGTGTGGCCCACACGGCCCAAATTGGCTTTGGCCTGTGGATCACACGGCCTGGCCCAGAATTCCACATGCCCGTGTGGCCCACATGGCCTAATAGGTCGAGCTCGTGTGTCACACACTGCCTTGCTCGACCATCACATGGTCGTGTCACTCGTGTACAGCCTGGCTCGTCGATCACACAGCCGTGTTGTG
The DNA here is from genome assembly GCA_025503065.1 of Gossypium bickii. NCBI lineage: Eukaryota > Viridiplantae > Streptophyta > Magnoliopsida > Malvales > Malvaceae > Gossypium > Gossypium bickii. The sequence continues at coordinate 93,141,213 of CP106711.1, forward strand.
GCTTACAGCCTTGCACACAGCCTAACACATGACAGTGTGGCATCGACAGAAAGGCTTTCGGTTTTTGCTGAAAACGCATTTTCTAGAGATTCGGGTACACACCTAATCTCGTTTTCACTGCTAACCCAATTATGATCAGTCAAGCACCTAAAATCAATAATCTCGAGTCCAAAATCAGTCATTTAAAATGAGCTATTATGAACAGATAAAACCTAAATCTTAACGAAACCCCTTACCTTTAAGCAGACATCGATAACCATGTGCTTTGTCGGAACAGTTTGGGAACCACAGCCACTTACAGAACTCCTAAACACAAAAACACTCCTCTTTAGTAATCATTCATGAGGAACAGATAAAATTAATCAAAAGCATAACCTACCGACCGCACGCTAACGTAGAGTGAAAGAGATGGAAACAAAAACAAAATCCAAAACGAAGGGGGTGGGAGAGCACAAAAGAATTCCACTGCAAAACGTGGGAAGAAGATGAAGAAATCGGCACAGAAGAGAGGAATTTTGATCAAAATTGCAAAAAGGAAAAAAAATTGAGATGGATAAAACTCAATATCACGATAACCACCCAAGTCCCCTATTTTCCTCCCTCATATCCCACTCCATCGCAAATTCTCAATATTTCACTACACTTGAAACTCCTACATGGCCCTAATAGCAAAAATAATGCTCATGTAGCAACTCAAACACAAGACCTTTTTCCACCCCAACACTCCTCTTAACCACTAGACTAGCAGGCCCATTTTAATAACATTTTTACCATCAATAACCTAAAAGCCTACCAACCCCAGTGAAAGCTTTATTCATAAAAAATGCCAAGATTTACTCAAGTTGGGACTTGAACTTAGGACCTCGCACACACACCCAAAACACATAACCACTCAAGCAGACATATATTTGTGTCATAAATACACCGAAATAGTTATACAAACTTTGGGGCGTTACAATGTTCCCATTGCCATGTCCCAAGTCCACACGGGCGTATGCCTTAGTCACACAATTGTATGCCTTTCTTCAAACGGGCGTGTGTTTCGGTCACACGACCGTGTACCCCTCCTCACACGGGCTTTTGATCTTCCACACGGTCTAGTCATTACCACATGGCCAGAGCACACGGGCATGTGGTCTTAAGACACTTATATTGGTTTTGTAAACATTCTGGTCTGAATATGTGTCTGTTTTCGTCGTTGTGTATGCTCCATTCCTTAACTAAGTTTAGTGAGGGTATTCAAGATTTGATATCTGTGATGGTTGTGTGTGATGTATGATTTTGAATCTGGTTTGAAGAGTGTGCTACGTAACTGTTTTGACTGACTGTCTCTTGATGTATATTTGTTCTGTTAGCTTGGATGAATTCATGCATTTGCATAAAATATTTTGGGTTGGGTTGTGAAGAGAAGGAAGATCAGTATCTATCTCGAATCGCGGTTTAATCGCAAACTTAAATGTCTGATGGTTTATCGATTTGTACCATACGTGTGTCAGCTTTGCTACGCACTATTAGCCGATTCGCGCTTTAATCGCAACATGATATGCATGATTACAGACATCGTGATTGCACTGTAATGTACGTACATCAGCTATGTTACGTACCATTATCTGATTTGTCCTGTATCGCATTCTACCATATTTTACAGTACAACACATATGCTAGCCTTGCTGCGTATTATTATCTGAGTGGCTGAGTCCACATATACGGAGTGTAGGGTTGGATGGGCCTTCCGAGGTCCTAATTGGTGTGACTAGTTGGATTAGATTTAACAGCTCTTATGAGGTGTGATTGGGGGACGGAGAGGTGTGTTGGCTGGATGGATGGGTTATATTGATCTGACTGCATTTCATATGCATCTATTTGTATGTTCTGACTGCAAGACTAGTTATTTGTAATCTGTTTATCTTTGTTGATAGGCTCTGGTTGTTAAGTTCTATTAAGACGTCAGTCCCAAGAGTGCGTTCTGACTCAATGAGTAACTGAAAATCTATGGTGTTAATGTTTTGAGTACTGTATCTCCATTTGAGCTTTGTTTCAGACTCGCACTGAGCTCGAGTAGCTCACCCCCTCTTAGTGTTTCTTTTCAGGTACCCTTTCTGAGTTCTAACACTAGACTCGGTATGCAAAGGTCTCGGACAGTCTCGGTGAAAAATAAGGGATTATAGGTTTATATTTTCAGCTTATATGTGGTTAAACAATTTTTGGAATGTAAGAATTTTTTTAAAAATCTCCATTTGATTCTTATTCGTTTATTTAAATTGGGTCATATGTTTTCCTTATTTGTAACTTTACTTACTGGGTTTTAAACGGTCAAATATTTCGATTTAACTTGAGAATTTATTTTGTGAAATTTAACTACGGTTACTTCGGTAACCAATGTCACATCCGGAATTTGGTCTAAACTTCTAGGCCGGGTTTTGGGTGTTACACATATTCTACGTATTCAATCTTGAATACTAGTTTTTCAAATGACTATTTGAATGTATTTTCTAAGTATTTATATTACTATTCTTTTAAAAGTCATGAGTGAAGGAAATTTGGGGAAATATATTTTGATATCTTCAAGAGATTCAACAATAATCATAACAAATGTAACATCCTAGAATTTGAATTTTATATGTTGCATTATTTTGGTGCTGAGCTTGTTAGACTATCAATTGTGTGTGTTTAGGTAGTCCTGAGAAGGCTCGAGATTTATTTGGATCTAGTAAAAACTTTTGGCAATTAGCACTTTAAGGAAATGGAGTAAGTGACCTTAAAGCTTAAGGGAATAAATTGGTAAATAGCTAGCATAAATGAGCTATTGGTAAAGAAAATATGACGCCACATGTAGTACTTTGAGGGAAGAGGTTCGAATCCCTTTATGTGCATTTGTGATTTTTATTTTTTCTTTCCTTCCTTATAGTGTCGGCCAAGAACTAATTATGGTAAGTTGGACTTTTATTTTTATGTCAAGATGGCAAAGGGATTAAGGAAAGATTGAAGTTAGGGAATGGAATCAAATGAAAATGGCATGTGAGGGGAACATGAGGCTTATTTCATGGGTGATGTTTTGGAAAGTTTGGGTGGCCAAACTTTTGACCATTTGGCTATGTATATGGACGGTTTTTGGGGCTAAGGGGGATGGCCAAATTTTATTAGCATTTTGGTAAGGCTTAGGTGCTAGTTTTGGTCAATTCCCTTAGCAACTAGTGTATCATTTTTCTCCAAAACTCTTTTTCCCTAGCCGAATGTGGTCAATAGAAATAGGTAAATTTTTGGTTGTTTTGGCCATTCCTTTTTGACCAATTTGGTATCATTTTCTTTTCTCCCCAATCTCTTTTCTTCTTTGTGCCGAAACCATGCAACCTTGAAGAGGCATAATTCATTTCTTTTCTTTCTCTTTACCGAATGCATACAAACTTGGAGACCTTTTCCTTGTTCATTTTTCATCATTGAAAACCGAAACTTAAACACCAGATCTTCTACTTCTTTTTCTTCTTCTTTTCTTTTTGCAAAAACTTTCAAACATCACTCCCCTTCTAATATTCTCACCATAGCCGAATCTTCCATCCTTCCATTGAACTCTCTTTTCCATTCGAGTTGTCACTCATACTTTGATCAATCGGTAAGTGATCCATTTTAACGTTTTTCTTTATTTTATTCTTTCTTTTAGTGCCGAATCTATACCTTGGTATGGGATGGCCATATTGATCGAGACCATCACCATACTTTCTCTCATTCGAAATCACTTTTCTTTGCTATAGAAATATAGTGGAAGGCCGAAACTTGGAGTTTTCGAAGTCATCGTTTAATCGCTAGAATTCAGTCCAAAAATCTCTAAGGTAAGGATTCTTCGAGGATTCTATAATCATTTTTTTATTCATTAAGATAGTGATGATTAATCGATATTATTATAGGGACTCTATCGCTCAATCTTTCATCATGAGATCGTACGGATTCTTGTGGTAAGCCGACCTCACTCCTAAGATCAATCATTCATAACAACGTAATATTAGTTTGGACTAATATTTGTTTTCAATGGAGGCAAGCAATATCGAATCAAAAGGGGTAGTGATTGGTGATTGAAAAAGGAGTGGGTTAGCGATCCCTACTCCTAAATTCAAACGAAGGGCTGTTTCAGCGATTCGAGACTTTCCACTGGGTTGTGGAACCTCATCCGGTGAGAATCAACTATTCGAGGTTGTTTGCAATTCTGAGGTATCAGCGATTCGGGACTTTCCACTAGGTTGTGGACCGTCAACCGAGGAAAACTGACAAATCGTAGTTGTTCGCGATTCCGAGGGTAAAATCTTAGATCATTTGTTTTAGAATAGATTTATTAAATAGTGTACGTTGTCTAATCGAGCGTTGAAATATTTTAGGTGTCGACGATCAAGAAAGTGTAGTGCTTACCGTAATCAGGTATGTAATCTCACATCGTATTTCATGGGCTAGATGTTTATATCGTGTTAGTGATAAATCGTTTGATTTAATCAGATCTTGGTGAAATCGGGTAAAATGATATAGTTATCACTATTTTGGTAAAATTATGAAATCGGTATTAAGACTGTGAAAATTACGAAAATAACCCTAATAGGCCAAATCGATAAATGTTGTTATATGGTCCAATTGAAATATTTGTTATATGGGCCAATTGAAATATTTGTTATATGGGCTAAATTGAGATATTTGCTATATGGGCCGTTTAATAATTGGCCGTTTAATATTTGTTATATCGGCCAAATTGAGATATTTGATATATGGGCCGTTTGATATTTGCTATATGGGCCAAATTGAGATATTTGATATATGGGCCGTTTGATATTGCTATATGGGCCGATTTGTAATAAATTATGAAATATGTCAAGATGATTTTGCTTAAATGGCCAACTTGATAAATTGTTATAATGGGCCAAAATGTTCGTAAGAAATATTTGAATGAATTGTTGTGAATGGCTATGCATTAAATACATAAATTGCATGGGGTGGGAAAATGATGAAGAGAAGTTCTGGTAGCTCTGCTACATAATTCTGGTGGCTCTGCCACAAATCTAAAAAATGGCAATGCCATGTAAATTCTGTTAATCTGGTGGCTTGTACACAAATTTGATATATATACGGCTTAATGCCTACTTTGGTGTGATGGTGGGGTGGGTGACTAAAGCTCCCCACAGGTGTGCTGGTTGGTACGGGTGGTGTGTAGCAGATGGAAAATTAGGTTTGGGTTGGGATTTCTATGTCACATGCATATTGTGTATGATATTTATATGTGTAAATGGGTTTTGGCCCAAATAAATGCTTGATTGGATTTTGGCCCAGTGGACAATGGTAAGTGGATTGCACACTGAGTTCTAGTTACTCACCCCCATTTTCCTTATCCCTTTCAGGTAATGATCAGTGATAGAGAATTGGGCCGTGGACGACTCGGTGGAGGCCATACTTTGTAAATGGTTAAATTTGGATTTTGGATTTCTTTCAGTATTTTAATTACTTTGCTATTTTGAATTAAGGTTGTAATAAGGCCTCTGGATTAATTTGTGTTTTGTTTATTGTTTGATGATTTTATAAGTAATTCTAATCGAGATTTTATGTTTTCTAAAATCTTAAATAAACGTTTATTTCGAAATCGAATATACAAAAAGGATTTCATAGAAATTTTCATATTTTTTTTAAAAACTCAGAAATTTACTCTTAATCAATTCTTTACGAAAAATATTTTCTTTAAATTACTTTTAAAATTTTCTTGAACTGTTAACGATATTATCAAAGTTACGATTTATAAGATCTTACATCTTAAATTGTCGATTTATCAATCAAATCTTTTACTCAATAAATACTTCGTCAAAATTTTGAAATCTGTTTTACTTAAAAAGGAATCAAAGTATATTTATTTTGTGTGACATGTCAAATCTGGCCTTAAAGCATAGGCCGGGTTTGGGGTGTTACAACAAACTTTAATCATTATTCTTTTATAAAAACATAAATAGGTATTTTGGATCATTTTATAATCTTCCTTCAACTACTCAAATTTACCACATATGTTCAAATTATTTCAATTCATATAAATGAATAATTTCTCGAGAATTTCAATATGCTTCTAGCATTCTAAATCCTTCAAGGATTTTAATATAAACTTTACTATATAGTGATTTATAAAGGTTGTAACAACAACCATTAGACACAAGTTAAATCTTTTATGAATTGTTAATTTAACAATATATCTAAAGGTTATTGCATCCACCACAAAAGAATATTATATCTTTCATAATCAATACTAGTACATAACGAAAAACTTTATATTTTTATTTCGCTTTTGCAAAACTACTTCATTTGCACCCTTATTGGCTTTATACCTTTAGATATTTGGACTACTGGTCCAAAAACTCCACGAATTTAATTGTACTTGAGTTGCGTCTTTCTATTTTGATCAATTTATTCCATATCTATATTTCTCAATAGATTTATTCAAGATCCTTCTTTTATTTCATTATTTCAATAATAATATTGCATGCAAAATCATTGTCGACCACTTTTATTATTTGGTTCCACATTTTCTCAAATTGACATAACTTATCGAGATCTCTTATTTTCATTATTTTAAAATTCTGTTTCAGGTACCTGAAACTCTTCTGAAGTTTTACTTATTAGTTATGTCTTGGGTATCCCGTCTCCACTATATGACCATCTAGAATAATTTTCATCTCTGGAGCCGATCAATATATTATTTATTCTAACTGATTGTCCTACTGGAACTTTGATTCAAATTAAAATATTAGATGGTAGATAACACTTGGTTATTCTCATTAAGGTTGTAAATACATCTAACAGTTAACTTGTAATGAGTTATCCTTATTGAACTTCTTGTTCAATTACTCTCCCACTAACTCATTACAAGTTATTGTTTCTCTCCCCTGATGTTGGGAAAACTAACAACTCATGTCACAATTCAATCTCGAATTAATTGCTCAAAAATATTATAAGGAGACTCGTATAAATATACATTCCCAATATCTTATTATGACGTGTGCGTTGTGGTGAAGCAGTTGGAACATATACCGCACATGTAACAGTCCGGTTTATACGCTAGTCGGAACAGTGGTTTCGGAACCACAAATTCGAGTCCTTATAATATTTTTTAACTTTATTTTCTATGTCATTGATGAGTGTTTAAGCATGTGCTAAATTTTCGTAAGTTAATTTGACTGTCTATGTGTTTAATTTGACAAAAAGGACTGAATTGCATTAAATGTGAAATTTGCATGTTTTGTGAAAGGGTGCGTATTTGTTATGTCATTATAAGTATGGAGGATTATTATGGCAAATTAGTCATTTCTATGGTAAGTGGACGGCATTATATATAAACATTATGCTTTTATTAGTTATTTTATAAGTTAAGTTTATATTATATTATTTTATAAGTTATATTATTATAATAAAAGAAACATGAGTTAGTGGCTTCATTATTTTGTTATCTTCTTGCCGAAAATTACAAAGAAAAAAAAAGGAAGAACTTAAGCTTGTTAAGGTTCGACCATTTGAGGGTTTAAATTCAAGGTTAGTTTTTGATCTGTTTTCGATAATTTCTACGCTTTTGTGATCGTTGCTTTGAGAGCTATCAAACCCATGTCTCAATTTGATGAATTGACGATGTTTGTGTGAGATGCCATTGTTGATATGTTGAGTTCTGTGATGTTTTATGTTGTTAAATGAAAGATTTAAGCTTGATGAACATGTTTTGCTCTTGAAGTTTTGATCAATTTAGCTAAATAGGGCTAAATTGTTAAAATAGTAAATTGAGGAACTAAATTGCTAATTTGATGGAAAATATGAACTTGTATGTGATGTATGAATATTCGGCTAAGCATGAGCATGGGTAAATTTTGTGAATTTGATGTTTTGAGAAAAATGACTAAATTGATAAAGTGTGCAAATATGAAGGTTAATTTGCAAATAGCCCTAAATGTGTGTCCATGGATTGAATTGTATGAATTAGTGAATAAAAGGGTTAATTCTGAATATGTTTAGATCAAGAACCAAGGAAAACAGACTTAGATCGCGAGAAAGCAAAAATAACCAAGTAGCTGTTTTCATTCCGATATATCGAATCCGAGGTAAGTCACTATGCAAATAAATGTATATGTATGCAATTGTAATTGTTCATACGATTAATTATAATAATGAATGCTTATGTTATGAGAGGTTATGCATTTGAATTCCGAGATAAGTTCGATATAGTGATTTAAGTCCGAGAAGCCCTGTACAAACCTAGGAATAGATAGGATTGACTAAGTCACGACATAGACATATGTTCTATTGTTATCATGTAAGACCACGTCTTGGACGTTGGCGTTGATTTGAGATTCGTGTAAGACCCTGTTTGGGACAGTGGCATCGATATCTGATTACGTGTAAGACCACGTCTGGGACGTTGGCATCAATATGAGCTTTACGTATAAGACCACATCTAGGACGTTGGCATTGTTATGATCCTTACGTGTAAGACCATGTCTGGGACATCGGCATCGTACTGATTCATGTAAGACCCTGTCCGGGATAGTGGCATCGATATCTGAGTACACGTAAGACCTCGTCTAGGACGATGGCATTGTACAATTATTCCGAGCTTCTGAGTATCCTACTAGATTCCTTATGGTTCAACGGTTAGGTCTGAGATATGAATGGCAAATCCGGGCTTTGGTAGATTAAGTAAATGAATGTCCAATTCAGGTATGTTGATTATACACCAAGTGTATATATAAGGTAAGTGACTATGTAATCTACAATGATGATTTGTATGATGATTTAAAAATATGTTACATGAAAGCATACATGAAAAAGCTATGTGTATATAATTCTTGAATTGATAAATGTGGAAAATTTGGCCAAGAATATGAATCAAAGTATAAATGTGAGAAATTTACTTTGTAGAAAAAATGTGCCAATGTGGTTATATGTTTACATGCTTTACATATTAAGTTTGTTTGTATATTGACTTACTAAGCTTTTGGAAAGCTTACTCTGTGTGTGTTTTCTCCGTTTTATATATCGTCCAAGCTACTGAAGGCTAGGGACCGTCACGGATCATCATCACACTACTAAATTTGTTTTGGTACACTTTGAAAATGTATTTGGCTAGAAATAGCATGTATAGGCTAGTCCTTGATATGAGTTGTTATGTGAACTTAGCCATATAATTTGGCTAGTTATGTTTTGGTTATATGCATTAATGACTATGTTATGTGAAGTATGTTTTGGCATGATGATTTGGTAAGTTTGTGGGTAAGCAAATGAATGAATTATGCTTGTGATGATATGAGTTTTAGTCTTTGAAATTGTCATGGTTGGAATTGATATTGAATGCATGGTTTGAATGACTATTTTGGTATGTTTTTGGTGGTTAAATGTGCATGAGATGCCTTGGTAAATATGGCTTGTAGGGTTGACCCTTATGGGTGGCATTTTGGCCTTGTAAATGGCCTATAACGTCACGCGGTTGAGGTGCACGGGTGTGCCTAAAGACCGTGGGTGAATAGCAGGATATAGCTTGGTAGCACACGACCTCGACACAGGGGTGTCAGCTAGCCACGGTGTACAAGTCAGTAGCTAGCTAAGAGTACACGGCCATGGCACACTGGCGTGCTTGGTGGCCGTGGTGGGGAAGTCAGTATATGGCCTAGTAGCACACGGCCATGGCACACGGGCGTGCCTAGTGACCGTGGAGATATAGTCAGTATATGGACACGGGAGGACACACGGGGGTGTCTGGAAGCCGTGGAGGCACACGGTCTCCTTCCACGGGCGTGTATCCCCTGAATTTTATAAAAGTTTCAAATTTTCTATGGAATTTGTATGTGTTCCGGTTGAGTCCCAACCCCGGATTATAAGCATGTTTGAGGTCCCGTTGACCATATTTAAGGGACGTTGTATGTATGAAGGATAAATGAAATGTATGAAATGTTATGAATGTTTCCGATCTGTCTGGTAACGCTCCTAATCCTAATTTGGCAATAGACACGGGATAAGGGTGTTATAGCACATCCAAAAATTGTAAGATGGGAAATATTTGGCTCTTGACCAAAAATTAATTGTAATAGGGAGTATTTATAATTTATTGGTTTGATGCGTACAACATGTAAATCAATACAAGCATGAATCTCATGCTGAAATAGAATGTTTTGTTCTTATAAGTAATGGTTTAGTTATTAGTTGAAAGCATTTGATAAACAATTCAGCTAAATCATTTTGTGTGTGAACATGAGTTACAAGATGTTCAACTTTTATCCCAATTGACATGCAATAATCATTGAAAACTTGAGATGTAAACTCACCAACATTAACAAGATGAATTGTTTTAATTGCATAATCTGAAATTAATCATTTAAACAAGCAATCTTGCAAACGATAGGTTACAAATTAATAACACATATGTGATTATTTTGTAGATGTATATACCAAAATAATATAATATCAAAATCATCCAGATGGTGGATGAATGAGCCCATATTCATTTCAGAAATGCAAGAAATTAAATCTCAACTTTAGCTAGTGAGTTTCTAGTAATCAATTTTCATTGAGAATAAACAACAAATGAGAATTCTTTAAATTAAAGAATCTTTTGATTATTTAATTGAATGTCCATATAAATTCTCAATTAATTTTTGCATCATATATGATCCAGGATGGTCTAACTGGTCATGCCAAGTAGTAAACGCATTTGTATTAGTAAACTTCTGGTTTACTTTAACATGTGTTTCAATTGTACTAAATTGTAACCAATTGATAATTTTATTATCGTTTCTTTTACTTTGTATCCAAGTATAAGTGCTATTGTGACATTTACTACTAGAAATGGCTAAATCAATGTGAATATTATAATGTCACTAAGGCAACAAAATAAATATAATTTCTAAACAATTATATGCAATATTCGCTTTAGGGAATATGCCAAAATCTTCAAATATCTATTTTTTTTTTGCAACTTCAAGTGCATCCAACCATAACGAGCTTTAGATAGAATTATCATATTTTATTTCTCATAAATAGATCTTTCACAGTCAAATATTTTGCTTCCAACCTCTTAAGGGGGATGATGACAAAAGAAGATCACAAAGATAATCACAATCAATTCAATTTAATAACAAGAGCAATCAATAACTCAATCTTCCATTTTTTCATCCTTTCAAAATAGATATTTATAGCAATAGTGATTCATATGAAATATAATATTTTCCTCATTCAAAATCTCAATATAAGATCCATTATAAATATATTTTAAAACCAATGGATTAACCATCACAAAATATTAATATATTAGCTCTTCTAGAACTTTCGACTAATTTTGTACTATCAAATATTGAAATAATATTTGTTTGTTTTAGTACCAAATAAGATAAATACTTTCTATCTATAATGATAGAATTTATTACTACATTCTCATATCCTTCTTCAAAGAATATTAACAAAAACAAAATATCATATGTGGCCAATAATATTTCATATCACATTGATAACATAAGTTATTTTTACCCTTTGAAGAGTTATCTTGAGAACTTTTATTATTCTCTTATTTATTACTATGTTCCCAGTTTTAATGATCCATGAGTATATCTTTTATTTTTTTTATTTTACATTCATTTCGGGGAATGTAACAAATCTGACAGGACAGACTTCTAAACATCTCTATTGATTTTTATTTCATAATCAACATTGTAAACATACGTGGATTTTAAATTAGAATCTATCCATTCATGTTGTCATGATTATTCTCCAATTATAATAAATATGATATAATAAATAAAACTTTGTAAAATATACCTGAAGATCTTTAACATCATCGTCATCACCTTGACTATTATCACTAGCATCCATTCTGAGATTGAATCTTTCAACATCTTAAAGGTTGATTTGTAGGACGACTTCGAAAGATTTTGAAAAAAAATAGAGAATCATCGCGCTGATAACGTGTTATAAAATAAAGAGAGATGGGGAGAATAAAGAACAAAGAAAATATGAAAGTAACGGAGAATGTACTTTATTGATCACAAGGGGTAACTATAATGCTTCATCAGAGTTTTTATTTATAGACATAAGAAGTATAATAGAAGTAAAGATCTAATTCTAATAGCTATTAGAATTTAAAGTACATTAAAATTTATCTTGATCATGATGGACATCCACTTAATATGATATTCATAACATTAACAAAATTTTACTAATTTTAGAATAAAATTATTATTTGAATAAAACTTTAAGCATAAAATATAAGAAAGAGTTGTGATAATTATAATTACAAGTATAATTTAATTTGCAATTATTAATTAAAATAATTATAATTTAAATATTTTGACATTATCATAAAAAAAAGGTTGACCTAATTTTATTTATGTAAAATAAAGTTATTAGTTGAATAAAACTCTAAGCATCTTAATTATCACTTAAATAGTATTAGAATTATATGTAAATTAAAGTTCAAACTTTAACTTTATAAAGGTTTAAGGCTTATTATATGAAAAAACCCTTTGAAAATAATTCAATAATTAATTGAGTCTTTAATCGAAAACAACACTCAATTAAGCCCATAATCGAACATAAACACTCAATTAAGCCCTCGAATCGGCACTTTTTATGGAAGCCCCAAAACATCGTTAAATTTGTCATGTGGTGCACTAGAGTTGTGCCACGTGACGATATATGATAATTTTATCTTAGTTTTTTTTTTTTAAAATATTAAAAATTATAAAACTTTTTAAACTTTTTTATTTAAAAAAAGAATTTATAAAAATTATTAAAAAATAAGTTTTGTAAAAAAAATCATTAAAAAGAACAAAATTCTTTGAAAATTTTTATTTTTTAAAAAGATCAAAATTTTTGAAATTTAAAAATTAGAATTTAAAAAAACTATAAAAATAAAAATAATATTACATACTTGACCCAACCCATTTAATAAACATAGATATTCACAACCCTTGTTTCCTTTCTACATCTGGAAATTGTTATTGTCCTCCTTAAGCTTCCATTGAAAATTCTTAACAAAAAAATAATTCATATAAAAATCCCTTTTGTTTTAATTTCCCAATGGAAACCAATCTCGTCCAAATGGCACCATTTCCATCATTGCCACAACACTACCAAAACCTCCGTAACTACAACCTCACCCACTACCGCATCAAACACAACACCGTCATCGTTGAACTGCAGCTCTCCCAGCTTAAACTCAAGGGTCTAGCGCAGCCATAACTTTCGGTGAAACATCGCTAATGTTGTGGAAGATGAAGTGGGATATGGGTCCTAAAACTAGACATGGTAAGCCATCCATTCTCGAATCCTATTGGCACTAAGATTGCCGTGCAAGGATGAACCATAGTGTAAATACTCATATTCTCGGATCTGGATGTGCCAAAAACCACTTTTCCAACTAGATACGGACACTATGAATTTTTGGTAATGTCATTTAGGCTTTTTAATGCTCCATCTGCTTTTGTGGACCTATTGAATAGAATTTTCTAGCTGTACCTGGATAGAGTTGTAGTTGTGTTTATTGATGATATATTGATCTACTCGAAGAATGAAAATGATCATGATTAACATCTAAGAACTGTGCTATAGACTTTTCTAGAAAAGCAATTATATGTCAAGTTCAGTAAATGTGAGTTTTGGTTTCAAGAAGTGGGATTTCTTGGTAGTAATAAGATGTATAATAACATGAAATAGTTGTTCTGGTGGCCGAGAATGAAAAGAGAGATCTCTGAACACATGAAAGAGTGTTTGGTATGCCAGCAAGTTAAAGAAGAACATTAGGTCCCATCAGGTTTGTAACACCCCTAACCCATTTCCGTCACTGGAATAAGGTTACTGTAACGCCCCGGTTTTCCATTAGTTTTAGCTTTTGTAATTTCAAGACACAAATACCTATCTACTTTAGTGGTTGAGTGATTTGGGTGTGTTTGGGTGTGTCTGAGAGGTCCCAAGTTTGTCTCAACTTGGGTGAATTTTGGTATTTTTATGATTAAAGCCCAAACTTTGGCTAGTAGGCTTATAAGTATTTAATTGTAAGAACATGTCAGAATGGGCCTGTTGGTCTGGTGGCTAAATGGAGTGTTGAGGTTGTTGGAGGTTGGGAGTTTAAATCCTTGCGCAGGTAAGGGATGTATTTTTGCTGCCAGTGCCGTGTAGGTGCTTGTGTTGAACTAAAAATCTGATAGTTAGGAGATATTTGGGGAGATGATAGGGGGAATATCAGAAAATCTGTTCACTTTTCCTCTTCCTCTCAAATTCGTTCCCTTCTTTTTGCTGTTCAATTTTCTTCCTCAAACATCTACTTAATTTTACTACTCTCCCTCCTATCTCGATTCTTCCTTCTTTCAATCGTTTTTGTAATAAGTATTCGGGACGCGCTTACGGTAAGTTGTGGGTTGGATTGTCTTAGCTATTTTTTATTGTTGAAGGTTTTAAAAGGGGTTTTGTTGTGCTTAGAAGATATTTGAGAGGCTGGAATCAACGTGACATTTGACTCGAAGTGGTGACCGGTTTGGTAGCAGTAAGTAATTTTATATTGTTGGGATTAATCGATTTAGACTCATTTTTGGGTTTTAAGAGTTGGAATATTCTGATTATAGGTACTGGTGATCTTCAAATTGCGTAAGCAGCAAAATCAAATCAGGTGTGTACCCGAAAATGCAGAAAACGAGGTTTCGGCAGAAGTCAAAAACCTTACTATCGATGCCACACGGGAGTGTGGTCGCCAGTATGGTAGCCCGTGTGCAAGAGTGTTAGACACCACACGGCCGTGTGATCGACTAGCCAGGCCGTGCACGAGCGACACGGTCGTGTGACGATTAGGCGAGGCCGTGTGCAACACACGGGCTCGACAAATTGGGCCGTGTGGGATTCTGGCCAAGCCATGTGATCAATGAGGTGCACGGTCGAGTGAGGGCCGGGCAAGGTCGTGTAATCCACACGGCCAAGGCCAATTTAGGTCGTGTGGGCCACACGAGCGTGTGGGCCCACACAGGCAGGCCACATGGGCTTGCGAGCCCATTTTTTCTGTAATGTTCTGTAAGGTTGCACGGGTCGCCCTAGTCGACTGTGGGCCTAATGTAGGGTCAGTAAGCTTTACCTAAACCCCTACTTATGTGACTTGACTTTCTGATTTCTGTACCGAGCATGAAGTCTAATATCTAAATGTATGAGCTGTGTTTGCATAATAGCATGACATCTTATGTAATTTGCATTGCATCAGGGTGGGATTGATGATATTCAGAGGAAGTATCTGAAAGGCTTTTAAGCTTGTTATCTCGCAGCTCAGCTGCAAATTTCTGATTTTGTGCCACATTCGGTACAACATGGTGTGTAGGGCTGGGTGGGTTGATTTTATCCCCACATGGTGTGTAGGGTTGGACGGAGTTGGTATGTAGAGGCTGGTGGGTAGGAATCTGTTATCTGCATATTCTGTCTGAAATGGGCTAAGGCCCAGTAATATGTCTGAATCTGTATCTGAGTGGGCTAAGGTCCACACTGTTTCTGTAAGGGGCTCAGACTCGAAATGTGAATATATGTCTGTAATCTGATATTCTGTGTGTATGTTTTTTGTGGGGATTACACACTGAGTTTGCGAAAACTCACTCTTTTCTGTTTAATCTGTACCGGTAATCCCCATTAGTAGACGGATCAGTGCGGCGGAGGACTCGGCGGTGACCACGATTCTGGACACTTTACTATGGTTTTATTTTTAATTATTAATTATGGTTTGATTACATCTGGGTAATTTTTATGTAATAAGGCCTTTAGGAATTTTTACTTAAATTTGGGATTATTATTTTATGAACTGCTAGCAGCACGACAAGACTCGAGTTTTTAAAATGAACATATGTTTTATCAAAAACACACAAATTTGCAAACTACTTTTTTAAAAAAAAAAGCTTCTGCAACGTATAACATTTTGAAAATTGTTAATAAATGAATCAACAACGTGTTTTTTACAGTAACCTAAAATATCAAAAAGGGCATTATTATAATTACGTTTTCTAATTATCTGCAAATGGTTTTAGCGCAATCATGTTTTCCAAAGCACTATTATGTGACATCGCTAGATTTGGCCATAACGTCTATGCCGGGTTTGGGGTGTTACAGTTACGGTGTATTGCCATATATGTAACAACCCTATCCCATGTCCGTCACCGGATTAAGGTTAGGAGCGTTACCAGATAGATCAGAAACATTCGCAGACAAAATCACACATTGAATCATCTTTCTCAGACATAATGTCCCTTAAACGGGTCCTCGAGACCTTAATCATGCTTAAAAGTCGAGCCGGGACTAAACTGAAACACATACAGAATCTCATGGAAAATTTAAACTTTTCTAAGATACAGGGGAGACATGCCCGTGGGAGGAGACCGTGTGCCCTCCATGGCTTTTAGACACCCCCGTGTGTCCATCCGTGTCTATATACTGACTATATCAACAGGTCATTAGGCACGCCCGTGTGCCAAGGCCGTGTGCTCCTAGCTAGCTACTGACTTGCACACCACAGCCAGCTGACACGCCCATGTCGAGGCCGTGCAGTACTAAATGACATTCTGCCAATTTGCCTACGGTCTTAGGCACGCCCGTGTGCCACAACCGTGTGACATTATAAGCCATTTACAAGGCCAAAATGCCACCCATAAGGGTCAAACCTATAAGCAACATGTATCAACCCATTTCATCCACATATAACCATCAAAACATACCAAATAGTCATCCTAAATCATGCATATTTGACAATTAAGGAAATCACACACTAATACATTCAAAACCAACTCCAAATATAACAATTTGCATGACCAAATCACAATTATGCCCAAACATCATTCATCTATAAATTTACCATGTCAACCATGTCATATATCAGCTAATCATACCAAAACAACTTCTCAAATCACATTCATTTAAGCATAATACCAAAACATAACTAGCCAAATCACATGGCTAAGTTCACTTTACAATTCATAACAAAAACTAGCCTATACATGCCATATCTAGCTTTATACATTTTCAAAGTGTACCAAAAAGAGATTAGTAGTGTGATGACGATCCGTGATGGTCTCGAGCCTTCAGTAGCTTTGACGACCTATAAAACAGAAGAAACGCACACAGAGTAAACTTTTCAAAGCTTAGTAAGTCAATATACAAACAAACTTTATATGTAAAGGATGTGAACATATAATCACATTGGCACCTCTCTTCTACAAGAAAATTTCTCACATAAATACTTTGATTCATATTCTTGGCCAAATTTGCCACATTTATCAATTCAAGAACCATATTCACATAACTTCCTAAACCATCATACAAATCCACATAGTAGATTACATAGTCACTTACCTTGTATACACCTTTGGTGTATAATCAACGTACCTGAATCGGACATTCATTACTTAACTTATCAAAACTCGAATTTGCCATTCGTATCTCAGACTTGCCCGTTGAACCATAAGGAATCCAGTAGGATACTCAGAAGCTCGGAATAGTAGTACAATGCCATCATCCCAAAAGAGGTCTTACATGTACTCAGATATCGATGCCACTTTCCCAGACAGGGTCTTGCACGAATCAGAACAATGCCAATGTCCCAGACATGGTCTTAAACGTAAGGATCATGATGAT
Organism: Gossypium bickii; assembly: GCA_025503065.1. Taxonomy (NCBI): domain Eukaryota; kingdom Viridiplantae; phylum Streptophyta; class Magnoliopsida; order Malvales; family Malvaceae; genus Gossypium; species Gossypium bickii. The sequence goes on from CP106711.1 coordinate 93,158,844, forward strand.
GCCAACGTCCCAGATGTGGTCTTATACATAAAGCTCATATTGATGCCAACGTCCCAGACGTAGTCTTACATATGACCAGATATCGATGCCACTATCCCGGACAGGGTCTTACACGAATCTCAAATCAATGCCAAGATCCAGGACGTGGTCTTATGTAACACCCCAAACCCAGCCCATACACCACGGCCGAATTTAGAATGCCACTGCGGAAAACGTTTGAAAAATATTTTGACTTAGAGTGAAAACATATAAATTTATTGTCTTTACTAAAACATTGTATAATTAAAATTCTAAATAAAATTAAGTTGTTACAAAATTTCCGACTTGAAATTTTTAATATAGATTTTTAAAACATAAGTTGCTAAAAATAAAACATTTTCAAATAACAATATAATCGACAATCCAACTTAAAACATAATAAAAATCCTTAAATACTTAAAGTGGCCCTTATTACAATAAATAACCTTTCATAAATAAAATGTGTAAAACAAATAAAATATCTTCTGCATGGGCCACCTCGTATCCACTCCAACCCGGTCCAAGCTTTATGCATCACCTGTAAGGTTTGAGAAAAATTTGGGTGAGTCACACAGACTCAGTGCATAGTTATTTCACATGTCCCCACATATGGGCTTGGCCCATATCCACCTGATCCACATACAAAATTATGCAAGTATGAAACCCAACCCAACCTAGTGTCCATCCAATACACCTACCTCGGCACACCTGCTACCCAAGGCCGTGGCTAATCCACCGATCACCTAAGTGATCCCACATATCTCACCTTGGCAGACTTGCCGCCCAAGGCCGTGGCTAAGCCACCGATCACATAAGTGATCCCACATATCAATTAATCCACGGTGATGCACACAGCTATCAACCGCCGAGATGGGCACCTAGCCAACACCTCCTTTGATGAAGCACATAGCTAACATCAAGCACTAATGTAGCACAAGGCTAACATTAGACCACGTACATAAATATGTACACCCTTTCCTTCGATTTTCACATCCCAAGTCCCATGCATATATGTGTACCATGTCAGATTAACATTTAGAGTAAATATTCATCACATGCTCACCACAAATATCACACATATATCATAGGCAAAATGGAGCAATCGACTGATTAATTAATTACCCACTACGGGTATCCACCTTTTAGCCATTATTTTTTGGCTATCATACACACACACACACACACACACACACACACACACACACATATATATATATCAATATACACAAATAACAGGAGAATAGTGCGATAACTACGCACCTTTTCTGATCTGATCGACTAAATCTCAAATCGTCACTTGCTTATGAACTCGCCGAAATTCCTATATGGTACATACTAGAATTAGATTTGATTGAACAAGATCTCTTGAAATGGCCCTTGGCGATTATTATACTTGCTTACCTTGAGTTAATCGAATCAGAAACTCCTTTAAGGCTCCTTAACGTTGACTACACAAAAGAAACACATAACATGGCTTAAAAAAAAAATTCGGCCATCCCTAAACCAAGGCCTAAACACTTGATTCGGCACACCCAAGAAGAAAGATCAAATCGATCATTAGAGAAGAAGTTTCTTACCACCAACCCACAAGTAGTCCACTAGTTCTAAATGTTGACGAGAGGAAAGAGATGTTGACTTTCGGCTTATGATAGATTGTGAAAAGAAGAAGATGAGGGAAAGAGAGTTACGGCTATGGTGTTTTGGTTTTAGTGATTTGCCAAAAGAAAAAAAAAGAGAGAATGATGGCTATAAGTTTCGGCCAAGGTTAACCAAAAGAGAAAGAAAGTTGATCACCAAAGAATTTCGGTAGGAAAGAATAGAATGAGAATAGGTAAATTAAACCAAAATGGTCAAAATGGAATGACCAATAAAAAAAATAAAATAAAAGGTGCTTACCTAATGTTAAAAAAATGCATTCGGCTAGGAGAGGAAAAGTGGAGAGAAAAACATTTGCTTTAGAGAAAACACAAAATAACCCAATTGTCAAAATGACCAACTAGCTACCAACCTACCAAAACCTTCAACAAAATTCGTTCACCCCCTAGCCCCCCCAAACCGTCCAAAAACGTGGACTCCAAAGCCAAAGTTTTCCACACAAAACTTTCCATAGCAATTACCTTACATTATGCCTTGTGTTCCCTCATCATTCCTTAATCAAAATGATTTTTTTCCCCAAATTCAAGCTTACCTAAACTATCATTCAACATCCCATATTTTTCCTCCTTATTTCCTCCTAATCACATTCAAAATTAAGCCAACCCCTAGCCCACTATACTGAGTCCACATTCATGGTCAAAAGGCCATAGAAAAATTTCCAAAACATCACTCCATACTTCAAGCCTTATGTCCCCTTATCCTACCATAACTCCTTAATTCCATACCTTAACTAATCACTTGCCTTATTCCTTAGTCTACTATCCATAAAAGACAATAGTCCAACCTTACCTTAATTAGAGTTCACCAACACATGCCATACAATGCAAAAATAAAAGTCACCTTATTGTCATCCATGGGATTTGAACCTCTTCCCTCATACAATTACTCATGCGCCAACACCACTTTACTACTTGCTCACTTATGCTAACAATAAACACTTAAACTAACTTAAGCATCATAATCACTTGATCCATTTCACTAAATTCTCCATACTAAAAATTATTCTAAACCAATTAATTCCAAGCCTTCACAAGACTATATTAAGCACACAATAAAATCATACCTGAATTAACACAAGCAACAAGATGATACTCAAATTTTTCCTAAAGCCCAAGGCCCAATCGGCCCAATCTTACTAGGCCCAATTTCAGGATGTTACATCTTACATGATAACAATAGGATAGATGTCTATGTCATGACTTAGTCAATCCTACCTATTCCTAGGTTCGTACAGGGCTTCTTGGACTTGATCACTCTATCGAACTTATCTCAGAATTCAAATGCATAACATCGCATAAGCATTTATTATCATCATTAATCATATGAACATTCACAATTGCATACATATAAATTTATTAGCATAATGACTTACCTCGGATTTAGTTTATCGGAATGGAAACGACTACTCGTTTACTTTCGCTTTCCCGCGATCTAAATCTGTTTTCCTCGGTTCTTGATCTAAACATATTCAGAATTAACCCTTTTATTCACTAATTCATTAAATTCAATCCAAGGACACATATTTAGGGCTATTTGCAAATTAACCCTCATAGTTGCATATTTTATCAATTTAGTCAATTTTTCTCAAAACATCAAATTCACAAAATTCACACATATACATGTTTGGCTGAATACATATACATCACATACAAGCCCACATTTTTCATCAAATTTGCTATTTAGTCCCTCAATTTACTATTTTCTCAATTTAGCCCTATTTAGCTAAATTCATCAAAAATTCAAGAACAAAGTATGTTCATCTAGCTCATATCTTTCATTCAACACCAAAAATCATCAAAAAGCTTGACATATCATCAATGGCATCTCACACAAACATTATCAATTCATCAAATTGAGACATGAGTTTTAAAACTCTCAAAGCAACGGTTACTAAAACGTAGAAATTATCAAAAACCGAAACCAAATCATACCTTAATTAGCCTAAGCAAGTGCCGAATTTAAAAGAGCTCAAACCCTTCTTCTCTTTATGATTTTTGATGATAAAATAGATGAACAAAACCATTATCTTACTTATTTTGTTTTATTAAAACCATTAAAAGAAATATTCCCATTTTACCCTTAAAAACAAAATATATAAAACTAACATATAAGGCCATTTTTGACCATAATCACCCACTAACTAAATAGTGGTTAAATTGCCATTTAAGGCCATAACTTTTAAAAGCCACAACACTTTAGTACTTTGACAAATAGCATACAAATTTCACATTTAATGTGTTTTAATCCTTTCGTCAAATTAACCACACAGACAATCAAATTAACTTACAGAAATTTAACACATGCTAAATCTCATATCAACAGCACAGAATATAATATTAAAATATTATACCGACTCGGTTTTGTGGTCCCAAAACCACTGTTCCGACTAGGGTATAAATCGGACTGTTACAATATAAAATGAAACACTCAACTTTAAAATTGAAACCATTATGCAATTTAAATATTATTATTTAAAGTCTCTATTTAATTATTGTAACACCCCAAACCCGGTCAAAACGCTACGACCGAATCTGGCATGTTACAGGGAAGAAAACATTCTTTTGAAAACCGAGTTAACGTCCTGAGTTGGGAAAAATCTTTGATCTTATAAAAATAGAGTTTGTATTGAGTGATCAATTGAAACCCTTTTGAGACTTAGTTTGAAAAGTTGAGTTGCTTTGTTATTAAATACCCGAATGTTATTACCCAATTGTAAAATCTTGAAAATCCTGAATTTCTTTAAGTTTTTGAAATCGTCCGTCTGGCGTAGTTTATTAGGCATGCCTTAGTGATCAAAATAAAAAAAAAACCAAAATAAATAAATCCAAGTTAAAATTTAGGTGGCCTTATTACATTACCAAAATCTAACTGAAAGTAAAATAAATCCGAAATAGCTATTTAAAATAAAAACTGAAATATCTTGCATGGCCACCTCGAGTCCACCTCGGCTCCATATCCGTGGTCTAAGGATTACCTGCAAAAATTAACGGAAGGGGTGAGTCACCGAGACTCAGTGTATAAATCCCTGTCCAAAAGATGTTATGCCCTCACACAGATTCATATGCAAGAATATATGCCATGCAACCTAACCAACCTAGATATCCATCCGTATCTCCTGTGTCTACCCAACATTTGTGGCACCTAGCCAGTGGTGGTACCTAACCACTGGTGGTCCCAAACCACTGGTGACCAAAGTCACAATTAATATTATGTGGGGCCAACCTACTTGTGGTACCTAACCACTGGTGACAATCCCTTATATCGATATGTGGGGCCAACCCACTGTGGTACCAAACCACTGGGACGAGTCACAGAAATAAGATATATGTGGTACCTAACCACTGGTGGTTCCAAACCACTGAGACTTAGTCACAGAATAATGATATGTGGGGCCAACCCACTTGTGGTACCTAACCACTGGTGACAGTCTAAAAGATCATATTTCCTCCATCTTCTCATCATATCCCATTTTCATGTACATGCTTTACAATACGGTATGATCATGCTTAACGATTAAATAACATGGCACATTCAGGTTTCAATATATGCATTTCTCGATGGCAACCATAACAGACTTACCCAGAGTCCTCGCTTTTACCCACAAGGGTATTTTAGTGACCAAAAACGTCACCTCGGCTTTCAGACATACTAGCAACTACAAACTAACATATGAAGTGTGTGAGAGTTACACACCTGATAACACGTAATATCACGCTCTTTACGTCGACACTATTGCTAATCGAAACCACTGCTATCTGCCTACAGTTCTGCTCAGAAGCTAGCCCACAACCTGGTGGCCAATCCCGAACCGCTGACACTGCTCGCTTCTTAAACTTAGGGGCTAGGTTTATGGGTCCAACCCCCTCCTTAGAATCGCTGGCATTTGAGTCCATGGAACAGATCTTGGTCAGAAGACAGAGTTAACACATAGAGTAAGATATGAATAGATTTACACGTTTTAGCTGAATAGATCTCCTTACCTATATTGACAAAGGCCGAAGCTTTAGGCTTGATTCACAAGTCAAGCGAATCCCGAAAATCTCCAAAAAGAATGCGACACCACCTCCACCTATATTCGACCAAGCATCCAACCATTAGACCAAGTAGCCATTCGGGTTTGGCATGAAAACCCAAAAGAGAAATAACGAAATAAGGGAAATCGCCTCTTACCTTAACTCAACAGATTCATCAACACATAGGAAGAATCGGCACCACACCACCCTAGAGAAGATTCGGCAAAGGCTAAAGTATAAGAGAAACAAATAGAAAAGCCGAAAATAGAAATAAAGATCTTCAATTGGAGGCTTAGGAGTTTCGGTTTTTAGGGAAAAATGGAATAGGGAATGGGAGTTTAAGGTTTCGGTTTAGAAGAGATGAAGAGAAGAGATGAGAAATAGAGTTTCGGCTCTTGCTGAATCAAATGAAAGAAAGAAAAAGAAAAAGAAATAGCAAGATGCTTCGAGTATTCGACTATGGCGTTTGAGAGAGAAGAAAATGACAAGGTTTCGGCAGGGATATGGCTTCAGAGAATTTCGGCTTTGAAGACAATGGAAAAAAGAATGAAACACAAGTGACGAGTGAGAAGCTAAGTAAGTTTCGGCCAAACCCCAAAGAAGAAGAAAAAGAGATGATTTGAGAGAAAAGGTAACAATGCAAATCAAAAAGTGTGTGGGAGTGCTTCGGTTTTGACACAAAAGAATTGAAAGCAAAAAGACACCAAGTGCTCTCTAACTAGCCTAATATCTAACACCCCCAAAGACTAACACAAACAATCGGCCACCCCTAAGCTAACACCCAAGAACCGAATGCCCAACCCCACCTAACACCTTCAAAGTTCGACTAACACTTCACACCCTTCCATCCCTTCTTTTTCTCATTTATTTTCTCCTGATCACACATTCAAACAAGTTTGAATGATTCAAACTCCTAAAATTACTTTCCACCATCTATTCAAAAACTTTTGACTCAATCCACTCTCCCCTTTTCAAGCATCCCAGCCGAACTCTACCTCTGCTCCCCTTGATGCCAAAAAGAGTTCCCAAAAAAAGAATAACGCGATTTGAACCTGCTCCCTCCAGCTCTATTGTGTCGTCACCTCCTCAACCCTTAAGTGGCGCCTCGTTGCCACTTTGCTAAAGTACTTCTTTGTGTCATCCAACACAAACAACATCCCTTAAGGCCCAATTCAGCTAGCTTCCCTAAAGGTGCTCAAAAAGTAACTTTTCACCAAGACTCCGGCTTACCCCTAACTCATTCCCAGACCCTAAAGTTCCCTAAACTAGCATGTCAAACATAGTATTCACATACAAACACATAAAATGAAAAGGCCCTGATTTAAGATGTTACAGTTCTACCCCCCTTAAAATAATTTCGGCCTCGAAATTACCTGGCCAAAAGAGTTAAGGGTATTGCTGCCGCATAACATCCTCTGGCTCCCACGTAGCTTCTTCTGATCCATGGTTCCGTCATAACACCTTCACCAAATGAACTGATTTTTTACGCAATACTTTGACATCCTGATCCAAGATCTGCACTGGTTCCTCCACAAAAGATAAGTCTGGGCTTACTTCAATTTCTTCTACTGGCACAACATGAGACGGATCCGAACGATAGCGTCTAAGCATAGAAACATGAAATACGTCATGGATCTAACTCAACTCTGAAGGTAACTCGAACTGATAGGCTACAGGTCCCACACGCTTCAGCACTCGATAAGGCCTGATAAACCTAGGGCTCAACTTGCCCTTCCGACCAAATCTCAGCACCTTCTTCCATGGCGACACCTTCAAGAAAACCTTGTCACCCACTGCAAACTCTATATCTTTCCGCTTAAGATCAGCATAGGACTTCTGCCTGTCCAACACTTCCTTCAATCGAGTTCGAATTATCTTAACCTTATCTTCCGTTTCAGCAACCAACTCTGGACCCAACAATTGATGCTCACCCAACTCTGTCCAACACATAGTGGTACGACACTTTCGCCCATATAATGCTTCATACGGCGCCATCTAAATACTCATATGATAGCTGTTGTTATACACGAATTCCGCCAACGGTAGGAATTCTTTCCAACTACCCCTGAAGTCTAAGACACAGCCTCTCAACATATCCTCTAGAATCTGAATTACCCTCTCCGACTGCCCGTCAAACTGGGGATGAAACGCTATACTGAAATCCAACTTCGTACCCAAGGCTTGATGCAACGCCCTCCAAAATCTTGACGTAAATCTAGGGTCTCTGTCCGAAATGATCGACACTGACACCCTATGCAACCTTACAATCTCTGCTGTATATATTCTAGCCAACTTCTGAAGAGAGTAATCCACATGCACAGGTATGAAATGAGCAGACTTTGTCAATCGATCAACGATTACCCAAACCGCATCCTTCTTGGTAGGCGTAAGGGGTAACCCACTAACAAAGTCCATGGTGATCCTTTCCCACTTCCACTGCGGAATCTTCACCGATTGCAACAACCCCGAAGGCAACTGATGTTCTGCCTTTACCTGCTGACACGTGAAACACTTACCCACAAGTTCTATTACTTCTTGCTTTAGACCCGACCACCAAAACTGCTCCCACAAATCCCAGTATATCTTACTACCTCCCGGATGCATCGCGTATGGACTGCTATGTGCTTCCTAAAGAATCTCCTGCCTCAACTCCACATCTTTCGACATGCAAACCTTCCCATGGAAACATAAAACTCCATTGCTGTTCAAGCTATACCCCTCTAATCCACCATTCTGCACTTGCAAGAATCGAGCGCTCAGGACATCATCTACTAGCTGTTTCTCCTTAACCTGATTTACCCGTGTCAGCTTCACTTGCAGTTCCGCTATCAAACTTCCGTCATCATACAAATTAAGATGGGCAAACATTGCTTTTAAGTCTGATACTACCTTACGGCTCAACGCGTCTGCCACCAAGTTAGCCTTACCCGGATGATACTTAATCGAGCAGCCATAATCCTTCAACAACTCGATCATCCACCTCCGCTGCATTAAATTCAACTTTTTCTTGGTAAGAAGGTATTTCAAACTCTTATGATCCGTGTAAACGATAGACTTCTCCCCATATAAGTAGTGTCTCCAGATTTTCAGGACAAAAACCACTGCAGCTAGCTCCAGGTCATGCGTCGGATAATTCACTTCGTGAGGCCTCAACTGTCGAGAAGCATACGCTACTACCTTCCCCTCTTACATCAGCACACATCCTAACCCTGTATGCGACGCATCATAATAGACAGTAAACTCTTTCCCCACTTCAGGCTGAATCAACACCGGAGCTTCCGTCAAAATCCTCTTTAACTTCTCAAAACTTTCTTGTTGTTTGTCTACCACACAAACAGAGCCCCTTTCCTTAACAACTTGATTAACGGTGCTGCAATTAAAGAAAACCTTCCACAAACCTTCTGTAATACCCCACTAAACCCAAAAAACTTCGAATCTCCGCCACAGACCTGGGTGGTTTCCAATCTAACACAACTTCAATCTTTCGAGGGTCCACCTTAATTCCCTTAGCTGACACCACATGACCCAAAAAGGTAACTTCCTTCAGCCAGAACTCATAGTTACTAAACTTTACGAACAACTGCTTCTCCCTCAGAACTTGTAAAACCACTCGAAGATGTGAATCATGCTCCTCCTCGGACTTCGAGTACACTAGGATATCATCTATAAACATTACGACGAACCGATCCAAAAATGGTTGAAAAACCCAATTCATCATATCCATAAACGCTGCTGGTGCGTTGGTCAAACCAAACAGCATCACCAAGAATTCGTAGTGACCATAGCGAGTACGAAACGCCGTCTTATGAATATCCACCTCCTTGACCTTAAGTTGGTGATACCCCGACCTCAGATCTATCTTGGAAAAGACTGATGCTCCCTTAAGTTTATCGAACAGGTCGTCTATCCTCGGAAACTGATACTTATTCTTGATCGTCAACTTATTTAGTTAATGGTTATCAATACATATTCACATCGTTCTGTCCTTCTTCTTAACAAAAAGCACGGGTGCCCCCCAAGACGATACACTCGGCCGGATAAAACCCCAGTTTAACAACTCCTAAATCTACGCTTTCAGCTCCACTAACTCCTTCGACGCCATTCTATATGGGGCAATAGACATTGGAGCTATTCCGGGTAGAAGGTCAATACCAAACTCAACCTTGCGATCTGGAGGCAATCCCGGAAGCTCTTCTGGGAAAATATCAGAAAATGCCTTCACCGTTCGAACATCCCCCACAGTTGATTCCTTAACCTCCAAAGCACAAACATAAGCCACAAACGCCTTACATCCTTTCCTCACCATTCTCTCGGCCTTCAAAGTGGATACCATATTAGATAGGTAGTTCATTCTCTCACCTATCACCACCATCTCTTTACCTTCGACAGTTCTCAACACCATGCGCTTGGCTGCACAGTCCAAACTTGCTTGATATTTTACTAACCAATCCATACCTAAGATCAAACCGAACTCCCCAAATGGCAGTTCCATTTGATCAGCCGGAAACACTACCCCTTGAAGTTCTAGGGGTACATCCTTATACAGTTTATTTACTACTACAGAGTGTCCTAGAGGGCTAACTACAGTCATAAAAAGAGTCTCGTAGTCTAAGTTTAGAGTTCCCGCTATAATACTAGCAACATAAGAGTGGGTCGAACCAATATCAATCAAGGTAGTATAAGGCAACCCATAAACTAAGAACGTACCAGTTATGACGTCCAGTGCGTCGCCCTCCTCTCGACGCCTAGCTACATAGACCAACCTAGGCTGTCTTGTATTTGTATTTCCAGTACCTCTGCCCGGTGCTCCACGGCCCCGTCTGTTACCATTACCTCCTCTGACTGGACCACGACCCCTCTGCGGTTGTTGCTGACCATCTCTTCTATATTGTGCATGTCATTGACCCTCAGACTGTGTCCTAACTGGCCTCCGCAGACAATCCCTAATCTGATGATCCATCGACCCACACTCGAAGCACCCCCTGTTACCTGTCCAATACTCTTCCGAATGGAACTTCCCGCATCGAGCACATTGTGGTGGCCACTGAGCAGCAGCAGGCTTCGCTGCCTAACTCGGCCCGCCAAATCTAGCCCTTTTTTGAAAACTCCCATCAGACCCTGATGGCCCAAAACTCCTTTTATTCCTATTTCTGTTCTGATTCTGTTTCTCGTACTGCTTCATCTCCTCGGCTATCTTGGCCTTTTCCACAAGAACATCAAATTCTCTCTCTCGCTGTGGAGTAATCAACACCCGCAGCTCATCTTTCAGCCTGTCCTCAAACCGAACACAGTGCTCATGGTTCGTAGCCACAATACCCCGGGCATAACGGCTTAACCGTAAGAATTTCACCTCATATTCAGACACCAACTTACTCCCATGAACTAGATTTAGAAATGCCTTACGTTGTGCATCCAGATAACTAGACCCGACGTACTTGCTCTGAAATGCCGCTTTGAAGAAATCCCAAGTGACATCATCAGCCATCGTACCATCTCTGACCGTGAGCCACCACTGATAGGATTCGTCCCGAAGAAGAGACACGATCCTTTTTAACTTCTCCTCAGCCGTGAAGTGAAGATCATCCATTACACGTTCAGTCGCTTCTAACCAGTATTCAGCTGTGTTGGGGGCTACACTAGAAACACCCCTAAATACTTCCGCTCCATTAGCTCGGAGTCGTTCGGACACCGATTTCTAGACCCCCGTACCCATGCTTGCTCCAGCAACTCTCTCCAAGACCCGTAGCATCGCTTGAGACACCGCGTTGTCTCCACCCGTTTGGTCCTGAAACTCTGGTTCCACAGCTGGCGGCGGCGGCACCTCATCTCCTGACCCATGACCAGACCCTACTGGTTTTGGCACAGTAATTCTACCCTACCACGACCACGTACGTTATGCCCACGTCCTCGAGTGCTCATGACTAACGTTCGCAATTTAATATGATTTAAGAGTTTTATGAGTTAGCTTTCTTCCACTGTTTATTACCACACAATCTTATGAGTATATTATCAGAGTAGTTGTTCTCACAAATGCACACAGTCTTACAGGCTTCAGCCGCTAAAGTAAGGTTTTCTAATACTAATAATCCTATCTTGATACAATCATATCACAAAACAATTAAATCATACAATCAACAATTAGAAAAACTTACCGTCGTAGATCAATGCCAGAGACTCAGGTGCCATGCTTCCTAAAAACATGTGTTTCATTAAACCATTTTGCAATCCATCTATAAAAAAATAATTTGGGCTTTATACCCACAGCCGAGCTTTTGAACCAGGCTCTGATACCATAATTGTAACACCCCAAACCCGGTCAAAATGTTACGACTGAATCTGGCATGTTACAGGGAAGGAAACATTCTTTTGAAAACTGAGTTAACGTCCTGAGTTGGGAAAAATCTTAGATCTTATAAAAACAGAGTTTGTATTGAGTGATCAGTTGAAACCATTTTGAGACTTAGTTTGAAAAGTTGAGTTGCTTTGTTATTAAATACCCAAATGTTATTACCCAATTGTAAAATCTTGAAAATCTTAAATTTCTTTAAGTTTTGGAAATCGTCCGTCTAGCGTAGTTTATTAGGCATGCCTTAGTGATCAAAATAAAATAAAATAAAACTAAACAAAATAAATATCTTGCATGGCCACCTCGAGTCCATCTCGGCTCCATATCCGCGGTCTAAGGATTACCTGCAAAAATTAACGGAAGGGGTGAGTCACCGAGACTCAGTGTATAAATCCCCGTCCAAAAGATATTAGGCCCTCACACAGATTCATATGCAAAAATATATGCCATGCAACCCAACCAACCTAGATATCCATCCGTATCTCCTGTGTCTACCTAACATTTGTAGCACCTAGCCACTGGTGGTACCTAACCACTGGTGGTCCCAATCCACTGGTGACCAAAGTCACAATTAATAATATGTGGGGCCAACCCACTTGTGGTACCTAACCACTGGTGACAATCCCTTATATCAATATGTGGGGCCAACCCACTGTGGTACCAAACCACTGGGGCGAGTCACAAAAATAAGATATATGTGGTACCTAACCACTGGTGGTTCCAAACCACTGAGACTTAGTCACAGAATAATGATATGTGGGGCCAACCCACTTGTGGTACCTAACCACTGGTGACAGTCTGAAAGATCATATTTCCTCTCTCTTCTCATCATATCCCATTTTCATGTACATGCTTTACAATACGGTATGATCATGCTTAACCATTAAGTAACACGGCATATTCAGGTTTCAATATATGGATTTCTCGATGGCAACCATAATAGACTTACCCGAAGTCCTCGCTTTTACCCACAAGGGTATTTTAGTGACCAAAAATGTCACCTCGGCTTTCAGACATACTAGCAACTACAAACTAACATATGAAGTGTGTGAGAGTTACACACCTGATAACACGTAATATCACGCTCTCTACATCGACATTATTACTAATCGAAACCACTGCTATCTGCCTACGGTTCTGCTCAGAAGTAGGCCCACAATCGGGTGGCCAATCCCGAACCGCTGACACTGCTCGCTTCTTAAACTTAAGGGCTGGGATTACGGGTCCAACCCCCTCCTTAGAATCGCTGGCATTTGAGTCCATGGAATAGATCTTGGTCAAAAGACCGAGTTAACACATAGAGTAATATATGAATAGATTTATACGTTTTAGCTGAATAGATCTCCTTACCTAGATTGACAAAAGCCGAAGCTTTAGGCTTGATTCACAAGTCAAACGAATCCCGAAAATCTCCAAAAAGAATGCAACACCACCTCCACCTATATTCGACCAAGCATCCAACCATTAGGCCAAGTAGCCATTCGGCTTTGGCATGAAAACCCGAAAGAGAAATAACAAATAAGGGAAATCGCCCCTTACCTTAACCCTAAAGTTCCCTAAATTAGCATGTCAAACGTAGTATTCACATACAAACACATAAAATGCAATGGCCCTGATTTAGGATATTACAATTATAGCAAACATACCCTTACGGAATGACATGTCAGAATTGTGGTTCTGAAACCACTGTTTTGACCCCATTAAAAAATAGGATGTTACAAGGTTTATTACTGTAACATTCAGGATTTAGGGGCTCTGCATTTATCTTGTTTTTATGTGTTTGGTATGCTCTGTGTGTTGTTTAAGTGTGTTTGGGGTCTCTGGGAAGACCTAGGGTTAAGTCGGAACCTTGGCCAAAATTTTATTTTTGGACCTTAGGAGGGAAGCTAGTAGGTGGTAGGAATTAAAGTTTGTAGCTCGTGTTTGTTGACATAAGAACTAAGGTGGTAAAGTGGCAAGGAGGCGCCACTTAAGGTACATGTAGTAACGCCTCAAGGGAGCTGAGAGGGAGTAGGTTCAAGTGGCGTGGAACTTAATTTAGATTTCTTTTTGGCGTTAAGGGGGGGCAGTGGTGATGTTCGGCTAGAACACTTCAGGATGGAGTGGATTGAGTCAAAATATTTGAATGTGTGGCTGAGAGAAAATAAAGGAGTTTGAAGCATTCAAATTAATTCAAATGAGTGTTCAGGAGTGGATTAAGGAGAAAAGAAAGGGATGGGCATATGGTGAAGGTATTAGCCGAATTTCAAACACTTGGTTTAGGGGTGAATCAATTTTCGCTTGTGTTTGGGGGGGTCCCGAAACTCACTTAGGCCATAGGACCTTTAGTTCTTTTTGTTTTGTGTATTTTTGGCTTTGGGGGATATAGGTGCCGAAAGCGCTAGCAATTTCTTTTCTTTTCTTCTCTGAATCATTGGCTGAATCTGAAAAAGACCATTCATACATTTCTCGCTTCAATTTCTCTTTAGCCGAACCTTAGTGCATTCTTTCCATTTCCTTTCTTTTTCCTCTCATAAGCAGAAACCTTCTACCATTCTCTCAACATTGATTTTCTTTCTTCTCATCTGTGTTACCTAATGTTGAACCCTCCTCTTCTCATTTTTGTCTTTTTCTTCTTCTTTTCATCTATTTCTTTTAGAAGCCGAAACTCCTAAGTACTTCCAACCTCTTCTCCATTTCTTGCTTAGCCGAATTTCTTTAATCCCTCTTCTTGACTCTTCAATTGCCGAAACTTATCCCTACCTTTTCATCACCATTCGCCTTCTTCAAATCGAAGCCTCCATTGATTCTTGTTCTTTCAATATTTCATTTTGGCCGAACCTCCCTTGTGTGTTCTTCTTTTTCTTTCGTTCTTGGGTCAGTGGATTATTGTTATTGCGCTTCTTAGTCCTTCCAAGCAGATCCTATTAGATTGTGGTAAGTATTCTCCTCCCCTTTCAGTTCTCTTTTCTTTATTGATGCCGTAGGCATTAATTAGGTTCTTTGTTTATGGCCGATTAAAGGGGGCTTTGTCTTCATGTTCTTTCGGCATCTGACCCGCGATTGAAGGGTGTTAGTGCCTGAATCCAAGCCTCATAAATCTTTGGGATTTTTCGATTTGGGTAAGGGATTTTGGCGTTTGAATATGTATTCTTGTTTGTTCTATGTTTCAAATCTTAACTCGGTCTTCTGATCAAGACCGTTTTATGGACTCAAGTACCAGCAAGGTAAAGGAAGGGGTTAGACCGGTAAACCCAGCCCCAAAGTTTAAGAGACGTGCCGTGTCAGCGGTACGAGATTAGCCACCAGGTTGTAGGCCAACTTTAGAACAGAGTCGTAGGCA
Organism: Gossypium bickii; assembly: GCA_025503065.1. Classification (NCBI taxonomy): domain Eukaryota; kingdom Viridiplantae; phylum Streptophyta; class Magnoliopsida; order Malvales; family Malvaceae; genus Gossypium; species Gossypium bickii. Next base: position 93,174,199 of record CP106711.1, read on the forward strand.
GATAGCAGTCGTTTCTGCTATCGATAGTGTCGACATAGAGAGTGTTATTTTGCGTGTTACCAGGTTTGTAAACCCTCACACACTTTATTTATTTTTAACTGTATTATTAATGGTATGGGCTGAAAAGCCAGAAAAGGCTGTGAATACAGTCGAAATACCCTTATGGGTAAGGCAGGAAGTGCCAAGTATGTGTCCGTAATGACTTAATATGAAGTTGGATGTATGTGAAGATTTATTTCCTTGTTAATAGCATGTTACATTCATTATGACATATATATATTGTGCATGGGATATAGGAATGATGATAAAGGGGAAGTGATAAGGTCACGTAGTGATCGGTGGCTCTGCCACAAATGATTTGATTATAAGGTGGCTCTGCCACATTTGATTATAAGGTCACACAGAGATCGGTGGCTTTGCAACAGTGGATTTTAAGGTCACATAGTGATCGTTGTTATAACCGACAGCATGACTGTCAAGACGGCGTGTAGCGGATGGAGGGTTGATTGTAGAAATCCCCACAGTGTGATGGTTGGTACGGGATGGCGTGCAAAGGATGGAAAATGCTAGGTTGGGCTGGGCCTGATGCATTCATGTAGTTGCATGATATCATGTATGGGCTAAATATGAGATGGTAGGCCGTGGGCCGTGCTGTGTGTTTTGATGGTTTTACAGACTGAGTCTCTATGACTCACTCTTTTCCTAACTTTTTCAGGTTATCAGTAAACCGTGGATCTAGGAGCTGAGGCGGATTCGTAAAGGCCATAAAGTCTTTTCTTTTCTCAAACTTTTTTTTTTTTGCTTTACTTTAATTTTAATTGGGGATTTTATTTGTGTAATAAGGCCTTTCTAAATTAACATTTGGGTTTTATTTTATTTACTTATTGTTTATTTAAAAGTTGACACTACGCAAACTTAATCACAAAATTAGAAATGGAATTTTCAAAATACGAGTAACTCAAGACACACGTTTTCTTCCAAATATCACCAAGTTTAACGAATATTTGATTAACTAAAAAAATTAAAATTCTCCTAAACTAATAAATCACTGTTTTCAAGACATCGCCTTAATCGAAAATTTTTCAAATCTACGGTTTTCCCCAACTTTAACAAAATTTCGCTTTTACTTCACCCTGTAACATACCAGATCCGGTCTTAACGTTTAGGCCGAGTTTGGGGTGTTACAATTTTGGTATCAGAGCCTAGGTTGCAAAACTCTGGCTGTGAAATAGGCTCAACAGTGTTTACAAAATCGATGTTGATGTTAATTAGAGAAAATGGTTTGATTGGAATATAGCATCCGAGTCTACCGACACCCGATCCACCCAAGTAAGTATTCTAACTATTTGATGGTGCATGCATAGGATGATTGTTAGCATAAAGAAATATGCTTGTTAGTCTTAGGGATTCAAACTTTAGAGACGGAACCCTCTAGGTTGTGATGTGTTCTGCGAAAACTACACTCTAAAGATATTTCTTATAAAACTGCTCTGTATTAAATAGTGAAAGATACTAACTCGTAAAACTTTTAACCAGATTAAAACGCGACAGTAATCATGAGTACTAGGGGACGTGGACGTAATGTGCGTGGACATAGTAGAGGTAGGATTGCTGGATCGGAACCAGTAGGGTCTGGTCATGGGTCAGGAAATGAGGTGCCGCTACTGCCAGCTGCGGAGGTAGAGTTTCAGGACCAAACAGGTGGAGACGATGCAGTGTCTCAGGCAATGTTACAGGTTTTAAAGAAAGTTTCTGAGGCAGGCTTGGGTACAGAGGCTCTGAAATCGGTGTCAGAACGACTTTGAGCTAATGGAGCGGAATGTTTAGGGGTTTTTCTGGCGTAGTCCCTAATGCAGCTAAGTATTGGTTGGAGGCCGTTGAGCGTATAATGGATGACCTCGATTTCACAAAGGAGGAAAAGTTGAAAGGAGTCGTGTCTCTTCTGTAGGATGAGGCGTATCAATGGTGGCTTACGGTCAGAGATGGTACAGTGGCTGACCGTATTACCTGGGATTTCTTCAAGTCATCATTCCAAAGTAAGTACATTGGATCGAGTTATGTGGATGCGTAGCGCAGGGTATTTCTGAATCTGGTTCAGGGGAATAAGTCGGTGGCTGAGTATGAGGCAGAATTCTTACGCCTTAGCTATTATGCTCGTGGGATAGTGGCCACAGACCATGAGCGCTGTGTTCGGTTTGAAGATGGGTTAAGAGATGATCTGCGTGTGTTAATAGCTCCACAGCGAGAAAGGGAATTTGCTGTTTTAGTGGAGAAGGCTAAGATAGCCGGAAAAGTGATGCGGTCGAAAAAGTAGAATTAGGATAGAGATAGAGGTAGTAATAAAAGGAATTTTGGATCGTCAGGGTCAGCTGGGCGTTTTCAGAAAAGAACTAGGATGGTTGGGCCAAGTCGGGTTGTGAGACCTGTGGTTGATAGGCAGCCTCAAAAGTGTGCTCGATGTGGTAAATTCCATTTAGGGGAGTGTTGGACGAGTAATGAAGATGTTTGTGTGTTGGGTGCCGATCATCAGTTAGAGATCGCCCACGAGGAGTGGGACGATGCAAGGCCAGGAAGTCAGGGTTATGCTCAGCCGGGTAAAGGTGGACAACAGCTACAGAGAGGTTGTGGTCCAGCCAGAGGAGGTAATGGCTTTGGTCGGGGTCGTGGAACACCAGGCAAAGGTGCCGGGATGAGGCGAGAGAGCCAGGGTTAGTCTATACAGCTAGACGCTGAGAAGAGGGTGATGCACCGGACGTCATAACCGGTACGTTTCTTATTTATGGGTTGCCTTATACTGCTTTGATTGATATCGGGTCGACACATTCTTATGTTTCTAGTATGGTATCGGGAACTTTAAGTTTAGACTCTGAGATTACCCCTAGGGAGATGACTGTACTTAGCCCGCTAGGACAATCAGTAGTGGTGAACAAACTTTATAGGGATGTACCTCTAAAAGTTCAAGGGGTAGTTTTTTCGGCTGATCTGATGGAACTGTCGTTCGGGGAGTTCGACCTGATCTTAGGTATGGACTGGCTGGTAAAGTATCAAGCGAATTTGGATTGTGCAGCGAAGAGCATCGTGTTAAGAACTTTCGAGGGTGAAGAAGTGGTGGTAATAGGTGAGAGGAGGAATTACCTATCTAATATGGTGTCCATTTTAAAAGCTGAAAGAATGGTGAGGAAAGGATGTGAGGCGTTTATAACTTATGTTTGCACTTTGGAAGCCAAGGAATCAACTGTGGAGGATGTTCAAACAGTGAAGGAATTTTCTGATGTTTTTCCGAAGGGGCTTCCGGGGTTGCCTCCCGATCGTGAGGTGGAGTTTGGTATTGATCTTCTACCGGGAACAGCGCCTGTGTCCATCGCACCATATAGGATGGCGCCAAAGGAGTTGAAGGAGTTGAAAACACAGATTCAGGAACTGTTAGATTGGGGTTTTATTCGACCAAGAGTATCGCCTTGGGGAACGCTGGTGTTATTTGTTAAGATGGATGGATCAATGCGTATGTGCATTGATTACCGTTAGTTGAACAAGTTGATTATCAAAAACAAATACTCGTTACCGAGGATTGACGACTTGTTCGATCAATAGAAGAGGGCGTTAGTTTTCTCAAAGATAGATTTGAGGTCAGGGTATCATCAGCTTAAGGTCAAAGAAGCGGATATCCATAAGACGGCTTTCAGGACCCGCTATGGTTATTACAAATTGCTAATAATGCCGTTCGGGTTGACCAATGCACCAGCAGCGTTCATGGACATGATGAATTGGGTTTTCCAGCCCTACCTAGACCGGTTCATCATGGTGTTTATAGACAATATCTTGGTCTATTCAAGATCGGAAGAGGAGCATGATTCGCATCTTCGAGTGGTTTTACTTGAAGGAGAAGCGGTTATTTGCCAAATTCAGTAAGTGTGAATTCTGGCTAAGAGAAGTTACCTTTTTGGGGCATGTGGTGTCTGCTGAGGGGATTAGAGTTGATCCTCGAAAAATCGAAGCTGCCTTGGATTGGAAACCGCCTAAGTCGGTGGCAGAAATCAGGAGTTTTCTTGGTCTGGCTAGATACTGTAGAAGGTTTGTGGAAGGATTCTCATTGATTGTAGCACCTCTAACCAAGCTGTTGAGGAAAGGGGAACCTTTTGTTTGGTGTAATAGGCAGTAGGGGAGTTTTGAAAGACTGAAAAGAATTTTGACGGAGGCTCCGGTGTTGTTACATCCTGAGGCTGGGAAAGAGTTTGCGGTTTATTGTGATGCGTCGCATACAGGTTTAGGATGTGTATTGATGCAGGATGGGAAAGTGGTAGCGTATGCGTCTCGGCAACTGAGACCGCATGAGTTAAATTATCCCACGCATCATTTTGAGTCAGCGACAGTGGTGTTTGCTCTGAAAAGTTGGAGGCATTATCTGTATGGGGAGAAGTCTGTTATTTATACAAACCACAAGAGTTTAAAATACCTTCTCATCCAGAAGGAATTGAATTTGAGGCAGCGACGGTGGATTGAGCTATTAAAAGATTACGATTGCTCGATTGAGTACCATCCGGGTAAAGCTAACGTGGTGGCAGATGCATTAAGTCATAGGGTAATCTCTGACTTGAGAGCAATGTTTGCTCACCTCAGCTTATACGATGATGGGAGTATATTAGCTGAACTGCAAGTGAAACCTTCTTGGGTCAGTCAGATTAAAGAGAAGCAGTGGGTTGATGAGTTGTTGAAGTCAAAATTTCAAGTGGGATCAGGTGAGGGGACCACGGAATTCAGTGTGAATAAGGATGGAGTAGTGTGTTTTCGAGGGAAAACTTGCATGCCAAGGGATCCTGAGTTAAGAGGTAAGATTTTACAGGAATCGCATAGCAGCCCATATGCTATGCATCGTGGGGGAAGTAAGATGTATCGAGATCTGCGAGAGCAATTTTGGTGGCCGTGGTTGAAGCGAGAGGTAATCAAATTTGTGAGTAAGTGCTTGACATGTCAGTAGGTAAAAGCAGAACATCAATTGCCTTCAGGGTTGTTGCAGCCTATAAAGATTCCACAATGGAAGTGGGAAAGGATCACGATGGATTTTGTTAGTAGGCTACCCCTTACACCTACCAAAAAGGATTCGATTTGGGTAATAGTTGATCGTTTGATGAAGTCTGCTCATTTCATACTAGTTCAGGTTGACTACTCTCTACAGAAATTGGCTAAGTTGTATATGGCAGAGATCGTGAGGTTGCACGGGGTATCAGTGTCTATCATCTTAGACAGGGACCCTAGGTTTACGTTGAGATTTTGGAAGGCGTTGCATCAAGCGCTGGGTACAAAGTTATATTTCAGCACAGCGTTGCATCCACAGTCTGATGGGCAATCGGAGAGGGTAATTCAGATCTTGGAGGATATGTTGAGAGGTTGTGTCATAGACTTCAGAGGAAGCTGGGAGGAGTTTCTGCTGTTAGCGGAATTCGCGTACAACAACAGTTACCAATCTAGTATTCAGATGGCACCGTATGAAGCGTTGTATGGTCAGAAGTGTCGCACTCCTACTTGTTGGACTGAGTTGGGTGAGCGTCAGATGTTGGGCCCAGAATTTGTTGCTGAGACGGAAGAGAAGGTTAAGCTAATTAAAGCTCGGTTGAAAGAAGCGTCTGATAGGCAGAAGTCTTATGCAGACCTGAAATGGAAGGAAGTAGAATTCGCAGTGGGTAACCGGGTCTTCTTAAAGGTTTCACCGTGGAAGAAGGTGTTAAGGTTTGGACGAAAGGGTAAGTTAAGCCCCAGGTTCATCGGGCCTTATCGGCTGTTGAAGCGTGTGGGACCAGTAGCCTATCAAATCGAGCTACCTTCGGAGTTGAGTCAGATCCATGATGTGTTTAACGTTTCAATGCTAAGACGCTATCGTTCGGATCCATCTCATGTTGTGCCAGTAGAAGAGATTAAAGTAAGGCCTAACCTATCTTTTGAAGAAGAACCGGTGCATATCTTGGATCCTAACATCAAAGTATTACGTAAGAAATAAGTCCCTTTGGTTAAAGTGTTATGGCGGAACCATGGATCAGAAGAAGCTACGTAGGAGCCAGAGGATGATGTGCAGCAGCAATACCCTGATCTCTTTTGACCAGGTAATTTCGAGGCTGAAATTTCTTTAAGGGGGTAGAGCTGTAACATCCGGGATTTAGGGGCTCTGCATTTATCTTGTTTTTATGTGTTTGGTATGCTCTCTGTGTTGTTTAGGTGTGTTTGGGGTCTCTGGGAAGGCCCAGGGTTAAGCCGGAACCTTGGCCAAAATTTTATTTTTGGACCTTAGGAGGGAAGCTAGTAGGGGGCAGGACTTTAGGTTTGTAGCTCGTGTTTGTTGACACAAGAACTAAGGTGGTAAAGTGGCAAGGAGGAGCCAGTTAAGGTACAGGTAGTGATGCCTCAAGGGAGCTGAGAGGGAGCAGGTTCAAGTCGCCTTGGAACTCAATTTAGACTTCTTTTTGGCGTTAAGGGGGTAGTGGTGAAGTTCGGCTAGGACACTTCAGGATGGAGTAGATTGAGTCAAAATATTTGAATGTATGGCTGAGAGAAAATAACGGAGTTTAAAGCATTCAAATTAATTCAAATGAGTGTTCAGGAGTGGATTAAGGAGAAAAGAAAGGGATGGGCATGTTATGAAGGTATTAGCCGAATTTCAAACACTTGGTTTAAGGGGGAATCGGTTTTGGCTTGTGTTTGGGGGGTGCCGAAACTCACTTAGGCCATAGGACCTTTAGTTCTTTTTGTTTTGTGCATTTTCGGCTTTGGGGGATATAAGTGCTGAAAGTGCTAGCAATTTCTCTTCTTTTCTTCTCTGAATCATTGGCCGAATCTGAAAAAGACCATTCATACAGTTATTGCTTCAATTTCTCTTTAGCTAAACCTTAGTGCATTCTTTCCATTTCCTTTCTTTTTCCTCTCATAAGCCGAAACCTTCTACCATTCTCTCGACATTGATTTTCTTTCTTCTCATTTGCGTTACCTAAAGCCGAACCCTCCTCTTCTCATTTCTTTCTTTTTCTTTTTCTTTTCATTTGTTTTATCTAGAAGCTGAAACCCCTAACTACTTCCAACCTCTTCTCCATTTCTTGCTTAGCCGAATTTCTTTATTCCCTCTTCTTGATTCTTCAATTACCAAAACTTATCCCTCACCTTTTCATCACCATTCGCCTTCTTCAAATCGAAGCCTCCATTGATTCTTGTTCTTTTAATATTTCATTTTGGCTGAACCTCGTGTGTTCTTCTTTTTCTTTCGTTCTTGGGTTAGTGGATTACTGTTATTGCGCTTCTTAGTCCTTCCAAGCAGATCCTATTAGATCGTGGTAAGTATTCTCCTCCCCTTTCAGTTTTTTTTATTGGGCATTAATCGGGTTCTTTGTTTATGGCCAATTAAAGGGGGCTTTGTCTTCGTGTTTTTTCAGCATCTGATCTGCGATTGAAGGGTGTTAGGGCCTGAATCCAAGCCTCATAAATCTTCGGGATTCGTCGATTTGGGTAATGGATTTTGGCGTTTGAATATGTATTCTTGTTTGTTCTATGTTTCATATCTTAACTCGGTCTTCTGATTAAAACCGTTTTATGGACTCAAGTACCAACAAGGCAAAGGAAGGGGTTGGATTGGTAAACCCAGCCCCTATGTTTAAGAGACGTGTTGTGTCAGCGGTACGAGATTGGCCACCGGGTTGTGGGCCGGCTTCAGAACAGAGTCGTAGGTAGATAGCAGTTGTTTCTGCTATTGATAGTGTCGACATAGAGAGTGTTATTTTGTGTGTTACCAGGTGTGTAAACCCTCACACACTTTATTTATTTTTAACTATATTATTAATGGTATAGGCTGAAACGCCGGAGAAGGCTGTGAATACAGTCGAAATACCCTTATGGGTAAGGTAGGGAGTGCTAGGTAAGTATCCGTAATGACTTAATATGAAGTTGGATGTATGTGAAGATTTATTGCCTTGTTAATAGCATGTTACATTCATTATGACATATATATATATTATGCATGGGATATGGGAATGATGATAAAGGGGAAGTGATAAGGTCACGTAGTGATCGGTGGCTCTACCACATTGATTTATGAGGTCACATAGTGATCGATGGCTCTGCCACAAATGATTTGATTATAAGGTCACATAATGATCGGTGGCTCTGCCACATTTGATTATAAGGTCACATAGTGATCAGTGGCTCTGCCACAGTGGATTTTAAGGTCACATAGTGATCATTGTTATAACCGACAGCATGACTGTCAAGATGGTGTGTAGCGGATGGAGGGTTGATTGTAGAAATCCCTACGGTGTGATGGTTGGTACGGGATGGCGTGTAGAGGATGGAAAATGCTAGGTTGGGCTGAGCCTGATGCATTCATGTTGTAACACCCCAAACTCGGCCCAAACACCACGGCCGAATTTAGAATGCTACTGAGGAAAACGTTTGAAAAGATTTTGTCGTAAGGGTGAAAACATAAAAAAATTTGTTGTCGGTTGTAAAACATTGTATAGTCAAAATTCCAAGTAAAATTAGGTTGTTACAAATCTTCCGGATTTAAAACTTTAATATAGGTTTTGAAAATATAAATTGCTCTTAAAATAAATAACATTGCCAAATATTAAATTTTATCCTCAATCTAACTTAAACACAGTAAACCCCAAATACTTTAAGTGGCCCTTATTACAATAAATGATTATTCAAAAATACTGAAAATATAATGTGCATGAATTAAATAAAATATCTTTTGCATGGCCACCTCGTATTCGCTCCAACCCGGTCCAAGCATCATGTATCTCCTGCGATGTTTGGTAAAAATTTGGGTGAGTCAAATCGACTCAGTGTGTCATTAGTCCACAGATTTCCACACATGGGCTTAGCCCACAACCACACCAAACTACATATCAGGTAATAAGGCAATTAATCCACATGAGTCCACAAATGGGCTTGGCCCATATCCACACCAATCCACATACCACGCATGATTATGCAAAGTGCACCCAACCTAGCCTAGGGTCCATCCTCTACACACCCCCGTATCCAGCCACCACACACTAGGGGATTACTAAATCAACCCTCTAACCTCTACACACCAAATTGGCAATCAATGCCGTCCACGTGAAATAAATCACAAATAATCCACAACGCGACCTCAGTTAGCGCCAATCCATGATGTAGCTCGTAGCTAGCATCAAACCACGATGAGGCACATAGCCATCACCAACCACGATATGGCACAAAGCCGATACCAACCACGATGAGGCACAGAGCCACTCATCGATCCACGTGAGGCTCGTAGCCATCACTAAACCACGTACATAAAGTACACCCTGTCCTTCTTTCATATATATCAATCCCGCCCCATGCACATGCAACACACGATAGTGACATGACAAAATAATGCATGAGCATGTTATTCAGCATACCACACATATACACACCAATAACCACAATTTTATCAGATTTGATACTGACCTGATTATCGACATACCCCACTCAAGGGTAACCATCTCATTATTTCCACTGCATTAATCAAAATATACATAACACATGCAAATATAACATACAACCGGGAAATTGTGGGTTAATCACACACCTGATAACCTGAAGCATTACGCTCTCAATACCGATGCTATCACTAATCGAAACTACTACTATCTGCCTATAATCTTGTCTTGCCGCTGGCCCACACCCCGGTGGCCAAACCCGTACTGCAGAGACTGATCTCTTCTAAAACTTAGGGATAGGGGTTACCCCTTTACCTCCTTGACTGGCACTCGCATCCATCAATGATATCTTAATCAGCACATCCGGTTAGTCACTAACATATAGTCAAAACAACTAAATCCAACCTTATAGAGTACCCTTACCAAAGCAATCTTGAATCCCGAAACTCTCCTTATTCCTGTCGATTTGCCCCTAAATAACCACAGTCAAAATCGGCTAACATTAATAACCAAAATGGCCTATGGCCGAATATCACAAACCACCTACCTTGCTTATCCAATCTCCAAACTGTCACTTGCTCCTGAAGTTATCGAGATCCCTACTTAACCACTGTTAGAAACGACTTTAATACGTAAATCCATGAACATGGCCCTTGGCCGAATACTACATTGGCTTAACTCAAACATCCAAATCCCGAAAGATCTCCTTCGCGCTGGCTACAAACAAAACACGAGGTTATGGCTTAATAAACATTTGGCCACCCTAAAACCAAGGCCTATCTATTTGATTTCGGCACACCAAAAGAAAAAAAAACCCAAAATCGATTGCTTAAGGCAGAAAATACTTACCACTATACGTTGCTTACCACTGACCACGTTTGAAGAGATTAGGAAAGAATAGCCGATAGCCCCTCCTTAGAGAATCGGCTTTTGAGAATGAGAATGGTCTCGGAACAAGGTGATAGTATGAATTAAACCAAGAAAGGAAGGAGAAGAGCACTATCTGACACTTTCGGCTTTAAGGTTTCAAAAATAGAAAAGAGAAAGAGAAAATACAAGGTTCGGCTATGGCTCTTCAAATGTAGATGAAATATTCGGCTATCAAAAAGAACAGGTATGGAGTTGAAGTTATAAGAAAGAAAAGAAGAATGGAAGAGGCTTAGGAGAATTCGGCAATGGTAAGGGTGAAGGAGTTTCGACCTTAGCAAAATAAATGAGAAAAGGAGAGGATGATTAGGGAGAAAAAGTGCACTAGAATGAAGAACAAAAATGCCTAAACTTTCACTTATGCACATTCGGCTTCTACCCCCCTTCACTTGACCGAATTTGTCATCCAAAGAGCCCCACATTCGGCCACTACTTCTTCTCTTATCAAATCCCACCTTTTTCTCCTCCTTTCTCTCTTCTCTACCCGTTCAAAATAATTTGAATGGGTCAACCATTATCTCTTCCCTTTAGCCGAATTTCAAAAAGAAAAACCAAGTCTCATCCTCATCCCTTAAAGTCCAAGTGCCGTCCAACACTTCTCCCCTCTCTCTTGACACAAAAGCAAAACAAAACAACCCCTTCCTTGTCGTCTGCGTGACTCGAACTCCTCCCCTGGCACCCCTAGCTGACGCAAACTTCACTGCACCTCAGGTGGCGTCCCAAGCCACTCTACCACTTCACTTCTTGTGTCATAAATCCCACACAATTTTTCTTAAGACCTCCTTAGCCTAGCTCCCCCTTAAAAAATTAAAATCTAATATTCTCCTAAAGCATTCACTTATATCTTAGACTTCCCGAAACCCTTAAAACACATCCAAACACACACAAAGCCCACTATCACTTGAATTATGCATTAAAGGCATAACCCCTAAATCCTGGATGTTACACATGTAGTCGTATGATATCATGTATGGGCTAAATATGAGATGGTAGGCCATAGGCCGTGCTGTGTGTTTTGAAGGTTTTACACACTGAGTCTCTGTGACTCACCCTTTTCCTAACTTTTTTAGGTAATCAGTAGACCGTGGATCTGGGAGCCGAGGCGAACTCGTGGAGGCCATAAAGTCTTTTCTTTTCTCAAACCTTTTTCTGTTTTACTTTAATTTTAATTGGGGATTTTATTTGTGTAATAAGGCCTTTCTAAATTAACATTTGGGTTTTATTTTATTTACTTATTGTTTATTTAAAAGTTGACACTAGCAAACTTAATCACGAAATTAGAAATGGAGTTTTCAAAATACGAGTAACTCAAGACACACGTTTTCTTCCAAGTATCACCAAGTTTAACGAATATTTGATTAACTAAAAAAATTGAAATTCTCCTAAACTAATAAATCACTGTTTTCAAGACATCGCCTCAATCAAAAAGTTTTCAAATCTACTGTTTTCCCCAACTTTAACAAAATTTCGCTTTTACTTCACCCTGTAACATACCAAATCCAGTCGTAACGTTTAGGCCGGGTTTATGGTGCTACAATTACAGCCTATAATGATTTAGAAATGAAAATGAGAACGGGTCACTATGAAATTCGTATCAAGTTTGCCTTTGTCATTGAAAAAAATGCAATTTGAGTGATAGTTGACAGATTGACCAAATCAGCACACTTCATTCCTATTAGAATCGGCTATTCACTTGAGAAGTTGGCTGAACTCTACATCTTCAAGATTGTGTGATTGATTTTGAAGGCATTTGGGAAATATTTCTACCATTAGCTGAGTTTTCTTATAGCAACAACTATCAGTCGGACATTAAAATGACACCTTACGGAGCCTTGTATGGTCGTAAATGTAGAACTCCTCTGTGCTGGTCATAGTTGAGTGAAAGAAAGCTAGCAAGAACATATTTGATACGCGAGACAAAAGAAAAAAGTACAAGTTATTCGAGATTTTTTGAAATGCCTCAGACCGACAAAAATCTTATGCTGATTTGAAAAGAAAAGAAATTAAATTTCAGATTGGCAATAAGGTAATTCTGAAAGTTTTGCCCTAGAAAAAAGTTTTGTGTTTCGATAGAAAAGGGAAGCTCAGCTCGAGATTTATAGGGTCATATGAGATTCTTGAAAGAATCGATCTTATAGCATACCAACTAGCTTTGCCTTAGAAACTTGAAAAGATTTGTAACGTCTTTCATGTTTTAATGTTATGAAGATATAGATCTATTCTCTCCAATGTGTTACCTCTCAAAGAAATAGAGTTACAGCTGATTTGACGTATGGTGAAGAACCGATAAAGATTCTAACACGAGAAATAAAAGAACTGAGACATAAATAGATAGCATTAATAAAAGTACTATAACATTGTCACGATATACAAGAAGCTATGTGGGAATCGAAAAATACTAGGAATCTCAGTACTCTAATTTTTTCTCAGTTAATTTTTGAGGATGAAATTTCTTAAGGGGACAACTCGATTTTCAATGGTATTGGAAACGGTCGTTTTGGAATCCATTTTCATAAATTGAGTTTGTAAATATTGATATTATAACACCCCTAACCCGTCTTCATTGCCATATTAAGGTTACGGAGCATTGTCGTACAATTCAAAACATTTACCTTCAAAATAGAAACCATTATGCAATTTAAATATTATTATTTAATAACTCAATTTAATTATAGCAAAATAAACATAATGGCCTTATATCGAGCTTACGGGGCCCTAAAAACAATTTAGGAACATTTCGAGATCAATTTGAAATAAAATAGAAAATTTTGGAAAAACTTGAAAATTTTGGAAACAAGGGTCACAAGGCCGTGTGATATAGCCCAGACCGTGTGAACATTCAAAGTTTGGACACACGTCTGTGTCCCAGCCTGTGTGTCCACATGTGTGGGTATTCGAATTAAGGCCACAAGGCCGTGTCACAGGCCGTATGCCAAAACGTGTGTGCATTCGATGTTGGGTCACACAACTGTGTGCCAGACCGTGTTACATACTGGCTTGAGACACACGACCATGTCGCAGGTCATGTCTCAGACAGTGTGAAACCTGAACCTAAAAAAAAAAATGACACCGACCATGTGGGGTGACGATGTGCACATGGCCGTGTGACAGCCTGTATGCTTCACAAACTACCTTTAAAACAATTTATTTCAAGCACTAATTCTTGCACACCAAACCAATCCAATCCCAGTATTCACATAACTAAAACGCATTAAAATACACTTCAACATACCAAATCAAGCATCCTTTGAGATCTAACCAATATGACAATGTAGGCACCACAATATACAAGACAATCTTAATTCAATTCAACATCTCAAGATCATAACTTAAACCTATACCAACCATGTCAAATAACCATTCCAACAACATGCCATTCTACCATATGATACCTTTTATCAATAAAGCATGCATAAGGTTCCAACCACACATATTTACACCATTATATACATACCAACAACTAGCAACATTAATTGCAACAAGCTTAACACAACTCAAAACAAGCCAAATAACTAGAATGACCTTATAACCCTATCACATGACATTTATAACAAAAACTACCAAAATGTTGGATGGATAGTGTGATCATGCTCTGACGTGATTCCAACTGATCGACCATTCCAATGATCTACAAGACAAAGAAAAACAGCTACATAAACAAATAATGCTTAGTAAGCTCGTATAATCTTAAACGTAACTTACCAATTAAGCTCAATTTATATAACTCATGTATACTACCATTTGCATGCTCAATAGTTAACCATTCCCTATATACATCACTAAGCTCACATGTTATTAAATTCGTAGATGAAACTTATAATTTATCCATATCGTACACATAAACTCAAAACATAGTAATAAACATTACATTTATCATCTTTCCAACTTATATCATTCATTCCTTTTCTATCAATTACACATACTTTCAATTTCATAATTTAACATGTGACATATCATATTATTTTCTCTTGCATTAAACCATTCAAACATTGCTCATAAATAATATGATTACTTTCCTTTCCTATTCACAATATTCCACATGGTTAATAGATATAATTAAGAATATATCAACCTATAAAACATAAAATGTATCATGAAATGGATTTCAGGGCATAAATAGTCCATTACATATTTCACTTGTTACCTTTTCCACCAATTACACATATTACATTATCCATTTCATACACTTAACAACACAGCTCATCTTATATACACACTTTTCCATTTTTAAACATTAATTACCCATTGAACCAACTAGAATAACATTGTATACTTGGGAAATGCTCACAGTGTGCCTTTACATGTAACTGTAACCATACCATATAATGATCACACGAGCTATAAAATGGGCCTACTCATACGAGCTATGGGTCGGGATGTTAGCTACTCGATGCTACTACACGAGTTGTGGAGAATCTACAACAAATGCAGGACCTCGGCCATCGGTAAGACATCCAGGACCAACACCCAAAATTTTATAATCCCTAATAACATGTCATTTGTATCCTAAGTATTCACAATGTTCAAACAGGGAAATTTTGTATACCAATCCTTTAACTTCCTTTTCATAATATCATTTCATATACAAAATCATGAATCTCACATTTTGCATTTATGCTCATCAATTGAGTGTACATTACTGTAACACCCCAAACCCGGCATAAACATTATGACCGGATCTAGCATGTCACATAGATAGGTTGTTTAAAAACTACATTTTCGTTAAAAACTTCGTATCCTATTTGAAATCCCGTGCTTTACTATTTAGTGAAATTCAGATTTGCTTTTATGGTGTTGTTGTAAAAGCGTTGTTATTATTATTATTATTGAAAAATTGGTTTATAATAGAAAAGAGATTCAGTGAACTGCGGAAATGTGATATTTTGAAAACTGTTATTAAAATTTCAGAAAAACCAGTATTCAAACATCTCACAGTTTAAAAATAACCGAAATGAAAGTTCAAAGAAAAATAAGATCCCAAAGGCCTTATTACAAAATATTAAACCCAAATTGAATAAAAATTTAAAATTTAAAATAAAGCAGAACCGAAATTTCCTAAAATTCATGAGAAGTATTCCGATGTATGGTCACCACAAAGTCCTCCGCTGTGCCAAACCCTCTAATGCTGGGGATCGCCTGCAAGGTTAAAGTAGAGGGGTGAGTTACGAGAACTTAGTGTGTAATCCCTTAAACGGTCATTAACTGGGCCCAAGCCCATACGGAAGCAGACTGGGCCTAAGCCCTATTCAGTAACAATCTGGGCCTTAGCCCCATAACTATGACAATGCAAGCAGAGTATATAGCCCAACCTAATAATCCATGCGCTACACACCACCCGTACCAGCCCAACACACCTGTGGGGATTTCTAAATCGACCCACCCATCCGCTACACACCAATAAGGCAGACAAGCTGCTAACCATAGAATTTGTGGCGAAGCCACCAGAATATCAGAATATACATGGCATAGCCACTATACATATTGTGGCAGAGCCACCAGAATATGTGGCAGAGCCACCAGAATATAATTCCTCCGATCATCAAACCCAACCCAATGCATGATGTCATGACATAAATATTTCGTATATGCAGTATGTCACAATTATAATAAATCATGTAAATATCACACACATATTACTAAAATTACCACTAGGGGTACAACCGTCATTTACTCTCCAAGGGTATTTCGGTAATTTACCCACCATGGGTATTCGGTAATTTCGCATTTAATGGCCTTTCCAAAGGCCTACTGTCGCCTCGAGCGACACGGAACCCTTTTTGGGTCTCTACGGAACTATTGGGCCTAAAATCCATTTTAGGCCCAAACGGGCCCACACGCTCGTGTGGCCCAAAATGCATGGTTTCAGTTTCAGATTTGCAGATTTCATATTCGGGCTTATCATTTGCTAGTTTTCCAATAGTTGTGCCCAAGTGGGCCGGATAGCTTGTTAGGCCCATTTGGCCTGTTTCGGCCCGGTATTGTGAAAGTGTTCGTGACACTCTCAATGACTTAATGTCACGATTCATATCTCAATTTACCACTACGTGCACTCGCACGCTCGAGTGGTCACTGTTGTCGGCTTTTCGGCTTTTCAGCTTTTGGCCGTTTCCCAGAACATCACAAGCATTTATCGAAATGGGTGTAAGATTACACACCTAAGCGGATTACGGATCACGTTACTCTTCGAAGCCCCTAAGAACAATAATCGGCTAATGGTTAGTCTTAGTCCATGGTAATCCCATATTTGAGATTGATTAAACAATCCACAACACTTACCAACAACGACGACAATTCCTTACTATGCTAGAATGTTTGGTTACTCCATTCAACTACGAAATTGTGTCCCTAAATAAAATCACAAGTTAGCAACGCTACTTGAAGTCCACAAAGAAATAGCTATTTGGCCCTAAGAACCTCATAAAATAATACAAGAATTGACCACCCCTTATTCGGTCATAGCTTCACTTACCAACTACTTCCCGAACCTGAATGTTGAGTGAATAGAGAAGAAGGTAAGATCGATCCTTACCAAAATCGGCCTAAGCAAAAAGAGATGGAGTTAAGATTTTCTATTTTGACAAAGCAATGAGAGAGGAGAAGAAGATGAGAGGAAAGAATCATTACCCTTGATTAGAGAGAGAGCCAAATGGAAAAAATGGTCCGACCACAACGACTAGCAACAATGACAAATAGGTGGAACCGCTCGGCACTAGATAGCAACACGCAAAGGTCGTATTTGGTTATGGAAAGGAAGAATAGAAAAGAATTCTAAGAAGTAAAGAGAAGGCTTAGGGGAAGTTTCGGCAAGGAGAAATGAAGAAGAGCTGAGAATGATAGAGAAACCATGAAATAATTCAGCCAACAATGTTACTAACAAAAAGTATCGGAGAGTGTTTGAGCAAATTGAGCTGAAGAGAATAAAAGGAATTGTGATTTCGGCAGAAGGGATTTGCAAAAAGAGTTAACCTGAAAGCTTAAAGAAAAGTGCACAAAATCAAAGAAAAAGGCCAAGAAGAACCTAAAGAAATTTCGGCACTCTACCTCCCACAAGACCGAATATGCACACTCCACTCCCTAGCCGAATTTCACCTCCCACAAGCTCCCAAAAGCTTCCACATTCGGCCAACCACCCCCTCTCACCTCAATCCCACGATTCACTCCTTAGTTTCCTCCCTACATTGCTCTCCACCTTCCATTTGAAACATTTGACTGAGTCTCCATCCATCTTGTAGAGTTCTATCACAACTCTACTTCTTCCACCTCCCAGGCACAAAATAAAAGCCATCCATTGCAGTTGATGAGATTCGAACTCCCCTCCTCTAAGTTTTCCTTGGGACGCCACACCACTAGGCCATATGCTCATCGTGTGTTAATAAAATACACATTATTATCTATATGCCCTGCCTCCACCAGCTCTCCCCACTAAAGAGCCCAAAAACCAAAATTTCACTATGGCTTGGGCTCGAACCCGAGCCTCCCCAGGACCCCCAAACACACCCAAACAACCCTTAGAGCAGCCATAACATGCATTTACACAAATATCACAGACCCCTAAATTTTAGGATGTTACAATTACAATTTCATCCTAATTACTAGTTAACAATTTACATTCAGTAAAATTTATACAAAGTATCACATTACTTAAACTTCTATTAAAAAATAACAAATAATCAATTTACCATTATACGAACTTACTTCGACAAATCTAGTTATAAAAAACGATGCCGACGACTAATCCGACACATTAATTTTTCCTCGATTTAGATCCATTTGATTCGTTTCTTGATCTAAATAATAATTTTTATTCAATTAAACCATTCAAATAACTTAATATAATTAATTCAATTTATAACCCTTATCAATGGGAAATTTATCTTTTATGCAATTTAGTACCTAAACTTGAAACTTGCAATTTAACCACTTTTAACTAAAATTGATGCCAATTGATTTTCCTTTAGTCTTATAACAACTCATATTTTCCCTCATTTCACACAATTTACATAGAATTTTACTATTTCAACAATTTAATCCCTAAACATTAAAATCATAAAAAATCACTTAACAAAATACCTATATTTAACAACCAAGCTTAATAATCTATCAAATAAATTCACAAACACAATTAAGCCATTCATGGTAAGTCTCTAAACTTTTAATAGTTTTACGAATTGACCCCTAGGTTAGCTAGATTAAGCTAAAATGATAATAAAAACATAAAAATTACTAAAAACGGGGGTTAAAATTACTCACATGCAAGCTAGAATAGGAACCAAAATTCTCTAAGCTTTGCTTCCATGGTGATTTGGCCAATTAAAGTGAAAATAGGTAGGATGAACACTTAATTGTTTTTGTTTATGTTATCTTATTTACTATTTTACTATATTACCTTTACATAACTCCAACCAAACCTTGCCCATAATTGTCCACTAACCATATATATGGTATAATTACCATATAAGTCCTCTTTCATTTAATAATTAAGCCATCTCATCATTATAATTCAATAGTGATTAGATTTTACATATTTTACAATTTAGTCCTTTTAATTAATTAACTATCTAAATATTAAAATTTCTTAACCAAATTTTAACAGGACCCTAATAACACTCCGTAAATATTTACGAGCTCGTTCTGTAGAAACGAGGTCCCGATACCTCATTTTCTAAAACCATTTGACATTAGGAACATACAACTTGACCCTAATTATTCATTGAATTTATAAAAATCATTATAATAAATTTCAACATAATTCTATACTTGACTCGTAAATATTATTTAATATTTACGGACTCACTCGTCGAATTGTGGTCCTCAAACCATTATTTCCAACACCACTGGAAAATGGGTTGTTACATATATTTAATATTTACGAGGTTAGTATAAAAATATAGTAAAGTTAGTTCTAGTAATTTTGTCGAATTGATAGTTAATTAAGGTACAATGACTAAATTATAAAAATTTTATTGCTATAAATTTTCAATTAGAAAAGGGTTTAAAATGGTAATTAAACCACTTTGTTACATCCAATTGTGGATGATGATGCCATTTTCCCCTCATTTTTGTTTAATGGTGATTAAGGTTGAAGATAACTAAAATTAAGTTAATAAACTAAGGTTAATTAAGTTTTAATTATTACATATATAATTGAAATAGTAGAAGGAGAATGATTATTCATCCTTTTCATCTTCCATGACTGAACCTTCAAAGAAGAAGAAAATAAAAATCGGCATAAGGGTTTTCAAGCTTTGGCTATCAATTGGTTAGTGCAATTAAGTCATTTTCTTGTAATTTTTAAGTTTTTGAGATCGTGGGAGCTTGATTTAGCTAACCCATGTATCAATATGTAAATTTTTAAAGTTTTTGAAAGTTTCTATTGATGATTTCTTAAAGAAATTGGTGTTAAATTGATAGATTTTAAGCTTAGATGTGAAAAAGGACTAAATTGTAAAGTTTAATTGTTAGTTTTGTTCAAAAGGACCAAAGTATATAAATTGTAAAATTGATGTTAAATTTATTTAATAATAGATAGTAGAGGGTCCTAAAAGGATTTCATTGAGATTGATTTTAAATCGAAGCGTAAAATTAAAAGGCATGGCTATTTCGATTTTAGGGACTAAATTGAATAAAATAAAAAAAATTAGGGATATTGAAAAATAAAATTTCATAGGCTCATTCATGTCATAATATACTATATAAATGTTTAATATTTATGAATTTAATGAAATAATTGTATTAGATCGAGAATTGGATCAAACTAGAGATAATCGGGGAAAAATAAAAAATTGTTGATTAGTCTTTGAAAATTCAATTGTTTGCTATTTTGGCCAGATAAGTTCATATGGAAGTTATTATTTTATTTTATTCTATGTTTATTTGGGTTCTAATTTATTTATATATTTGGATCGGGTGGAATTAATATTTGACCATATTAAAATGGACCAGGAGTAAATATGAATGGTGATCAATTATGTAACTCATAAATTAAAATTATGATATTTTACAAGATAAGATTGAATTATGAATAATTATGGAGATTGGTAATGATATATATATTAAAATGATGCTCGTGTGAAGTTAGAAAAAGGTTAGAATACGTATAATATACCATTAGAGTTATACGCGCGATGGATTAGGAATTTTACATCCTATTATAATCTTAGCTTGTGTGAGCAATCTTATTGTAATGTCAGTTTGTGTGAGCAAAACTATTATAATGTCAGCTTATGTGAGCAATCCTATTATAATGTCAACCTGTGTGTTCGAGTTCGATTTACTATAGTTTCCTCGAGCAAAACCTTAACTTAATGGAAAAGAAAATTTTGAAATGGTTAGAATATAGATTGAATTATATATGTTTTCAAATGTAATTATGGTAAACGATTTCTTACCAATTGTTCTTGATATGCAAATGGACTAACCTATTTGGTTGTAAATGATGTTATCCATTAGTTACTTCAAAGTAGGCCAAGGAATATCCTATTAAATGCCAATATGTTTAATTGTTTAGCTTATTGAATTGTAAGGTAAGTTAAGTAAATTTCATATGAACTTACAAGCATTGTATATTCTTATTGTAACACCCCAAACCCGGCCCAAACATCACGACCGGATCTGGCATGTCACTAGGGAAAGACTTGTAAAATAGAAGAAAACACCGTGCATTCTTGAAGGAAATGTCAGAATCCCGAACATAGTGGTTGTCTAGAAACTTTGTGATTTTAGGCTATCCAAGTTTAATCATGCTAAGTTCGAAAGAAAACAATTGAGTGACTAATAGAAATCTTTGTTGTCCATTTAGGTTATAAAAGTTTGATTCAATGTAGTAGTTCATTTAATAATTTGGTCGTTCGAAAACTTGTTGCCTTTGC
This sequence comes from Gossypium bickii, assembly GCA_025503065.1. Lineage (NCBI taxonomy): Eukaryota > Viridiplantae > Streptophyta > Magnoliopsida > Malvales > Malvaceae > Gossypium > Gossypium bickii. The sequence goes on from CP106711.1 coordinate 93,195,419, forward strand.
GTAATTTTTTTTTAAAGCATACCATGAACCCAAAACGTTGTTTTGAGCATCTAAAACTTTAAAACCCGAAAACGACAATAACATTTACCCCCGGCCTTATGACAATGAAAACCCAAATCAGTTAATAATAAAAATAAAATTTAAGTCCTTTACTGAAACCGAATAAAAACCATGCATGGCCACTCCGTGCTCCTCTCTAGCCCGGTCCATTGCACTAGGTTCTACCTGAAAACATGTTAAACAACGGGGTGAGTCATAGGACTCAGTGTGCAAGGCTCATGCACCATCAGATCGGGCCTTAGCACTACAGAACAGAATATTAGAACATTGCATGTACAGAAAATGATGCAACCCATCCCAACCTAGTTTCCATCCGCTACACACCTCCCGTACCTGCCAATCACACCAATGGGGATTTCTACAATCAACCCTCATCGCTACACACCAATGATGGCAGTCATGCTGCAGTTAGCTGCTCATCGGCAAAATTGTGACGTAGTCACCAGAACAGATCGTGGCAGAGCCACTACAATAGATCGTGGCAGAGCCACTAAAACAGATCGTGGCAGAGCCACTACATACTTCGCCTTTCATTAATAACCCATGCCCCCTTGCAAACATATTACTTTTCATGCTCAGCTATCGTAGATCTCAACATGCTTGTATGGCATACTCACAACATGTATCATATCATTTCTTTTCTAATAACACAAAAGTCACTAACCTGATGAATCGCCTTCTCCCTCCACAGGGATTTCAATAGCCACATCACATTTTCGGCATTTAACAGATTACACAAATATATATGCATATATACAGAACGCTACGAGACAGAACAATACTAATGGTGTGAGGAGTTACACACCTGATCACGCGTAACACAATACCCTCTATGTCAACGCTATCGCTGACAGGCACTACCGCTATCTGCCTATTATTCTGCTCAGAAGCTAGCCTACACCCAGGTGGCCAATCACGAACAGCAGACACAGCCCTCTTCTTGAACTTAGGGATCGAACCCGAAGGTTGACTTCCCTCTTCTTCTTGTATGTTTCTTGCATCTATTAAAAGCCTCGTCAAAACTCACTATGAGAGATGTGATTTCGAGACATCCACCTCACTAGGTTAAAATAATAGATAGCCAATACATCGATTAATAGAACCACTTAGAAGGAATTTCTTACCTAAATCGATTGAATCTCAGAGTTAACAGACTTAGGCTAACACGTTGATCGCACCTATACATGTACTTGATGAGTTTCGGCTTAAAGAGAATGGGTTAAAGGAAGTGGCCTTTCGACCGAACATAATAACATCATCTTCTTACCTTTGAATCTCTTCAGGATTCAGCACAAGCAGTCACTACAGTAACGATTCGACTTAAAAATGGCACACCAAAGGATAGACAACGGAATGATCAGAGGTTCGACTTTTAAAAAAAATAAAATAACTTAACGGGGTTTAAGAAAAGATTCGGCCAAGAGGGAAAAAGAAAAAGAAATAGAAACCAAATAAGAACTTACCAGAATATATATAATGAGATTTAGGCTATGGAGCAAAAGAAAGTGTAGTTTCGGCTTGCAAGGAGTTTCAAAGAGAAAGAAGAAAAGAAAAAGGGAGGGAGAAGTAATGATTTCGGCTTTGGGAAAACAAATGGGAAAAAGATGAAGCAAATGGGTAGAGTGGATTCGGCTAGCACAAAAAGAAGAAGAGAAGAAGAGAGCAAAAAAGGGTTTCGGCTTTTAAGATTAAAGAGAAGAGTGAAAAGAAGAATTAGGCTCCATATGGTCTTCTAGTTTCGGCTATAGTCTAAAAGAAGAAAAGAGAGGAAAATGCCTAGGTGTTTTACGGTAAAAGAGAGGATGAGAGGAAACTAGAAAAAATAATGAAACACACATAAATGCCGCAAAACTACTCACTAGCAATCTCATCACTAAATTTCGGCACCCTTACCAAAAGCCAAAACCGAAAGTCCCTCTTCCCCTCAAATTCTTCAGAGTTTCGGCTAACACAATCCCCCTATGCCGCCCCTCCTATCATTCCTTGCTTCCCTCTCATCCAATCATTCAAACAAATTTGAATTACACACACTCCTAAAATTTCTCTCCTCCACTCATTTAAAACATTTGGCCACATCTCAACTCTCTCCTCCAGAGTTTGATTGCCATTCAACCACTTCCTTTGTCAAAGCCAAAAATAATAACACTCCCCTGCTATAAGCGTGACTCGAACTTCCTCCCCCTTAACTTCTTGTGACGCCACTCCCATGCATGCTAAGTGGCGTCTCCCTGCCACTCTTCTACTGCACTTCCTTGCATCCCCAAACGCGAACTAAAATCTCTTAAGTCCTACTCCTATTCGGCTACCCCCTAAAAGTGTCAAAACTAGAATTCCACCAAGGCTTCGGCTTAACCCCGAGCATTCCTGAAGCTCCCAAACACAACCAAACAACAAGCACAACACATCGATACGCCGAAATCATAAAAGATGCAAAGCCCCTAAATCCCAGATGTTACAGTTATACCCCCTAAAAATAATTTCGACCCCGAAATTACCTGATCAAAAGAGATGGGGATACTGTTGCCGCATAACATCCTCTAGTTCCCACGTCGCTTCCTCTGAACCATGATTTCGCCACAGAACCTTCACCAAAGGAACTGATTTCCTACACAATACTTTAATGTCTCTGTCTAAAATCCACACTGGTTCCTCCTCAAAAGATAAGTCTGGGCTTACCCCAATTTCTTCTACTGGCACAACATGAAACAGATCCGAACGATAGCGTCGAAGCACAGAAACGTGAAATACGTCATGGATCTGACTCAATTCTGAAGGCAACTAGAGCTGATAGGCTACAGGACCCACATGTTTTAACACCCGATAAGGCCCAATAAACCTAGGGCTCAACTTGCCCTTCCAACCAAATCTTAGCACCTTCTTCCACGGCGACACCTTTAAGAAAACTTTGTCTCCCACTGCAAATTCTATATCCCTCTGCTTTAGATCAGCATAGGACTTTTGCCTGTCTGAAGCTTCCTTCAATCAGGCTCGAATCAACTTAACCCTGTCCTCCGTTTCAGCAACCAATTCCGGATCCAACAACTGACGTTCACTCAACTTTGTCCAGCACGTAGGTGTACGACACTTCCGACCATACAGTGCTTCATATGGCACCGTCTGAATACTCGATTGATAGCTGTTGTCATATGCGAACTCTGCCAACGGTAGAAATTTCTCCCAACTACCCCTGAAGTCTAAGACACGGCCCCTCAACATGTCCTCCAAAATCTGAATTACTCTCTCTGACTGTCCATCAGACTGTGGATGAAACATTGTGATGAAGTCTAACCTTGTCCCCAATGCCTGATGCAACGCCTTCTAAAATCTTGAAGTGAATCTAGGACCCTGTCTGATATGATCGATATTGGAACCCCGTGCAACCTTACGATCTCTGCTATGTACAACTTAGCCAACTTTTACAGAGAGTAATCGACCCGAACCGGTATAAAATGTGCGGACTTCGTCAAACAGTCGACTATCACCCAAGTCGAATCCTTCTTAGTAGGCGTAAGAGGTAGCCCACTAACAAAATCCATCGTGATTCTCTCCCACTTCCATTGCAGAATCTTCACCGGTTGTAGCAATCCTGAAGGCAATTGATGTTCTACCTTTACCTATTGACACGTCAAACACTTACCCACAAACTCGGTTACCTCTCGCTTTAAACCCGGCCACCAAAACTGTTCCCGTAAATCCCGGTACATTTTACTACCTCCAGGGTGCATAGCGTATGGACTGCTATGAGCTTCCTGAAGAATCATCTGCCTCAACTCCTCATCCTTTGGCATGCAAACCTTTCCACGGAAACACAAAACTCCACCGAGTGCTCCAGACATCATCTAACAACTGCTTCTTCTTAACCTGATTCACCCATGTCGGCTTCACTTGCAGTTCTGCTAATAAACTTCTGTCATCGTACAAGCTAAGGTGGGCAAGCATTACCCTCAAGTCCGTTATTACCTTACGGCTTAAAGCGTCTTCCACCACGTTAGCCTTACCCGGATGGTACTCAATCGAGCAGTCATAATCCTTCAACAGCTCGATCCACCTTCTCTGTCTTAGATTTAACTCCCTCTTGGTAAGGAGGTATTTTAGACTCTTGTGGTCCGTGTAAACAATAGACTTCTCCCCATACAAGTAATGTCTCCAGATCTTCAAGGCAAAAACCACTGCAGCTAACTCCAGGTCATGCGTCGGTTAATTCACTTTGTGAGGCCTCAACTGTTGAGAAGCATACGCTACCACCTTCCCCTCTTGCACCAGCACACAACCTAACCCTGTATGTGACGCATCAAAATAGACATAAACTCCTTCCCCGCTTCCGGCTGAATCAATACCGGAGCTTTCGTCAAAATCCTCTTTAACTTCTCAAAACTTTCTTGTTGTTTGTCAGACCACACAAACAGAACCCCCTTCCTTAACAACTTGGTTAACGGTGCTGCAATTAGAGAGAATCCTTCCACAAACCTTCTGTAATACCTAGCTAGACCAGGAAAACTCCGAATTTCCGCCACAGACCTAGGTGGTTTCAAATTTAACACAGCTTCAATCTTCCAAGGGTCCACTCTAATCCCCTCAGCTGACACCACATGACCAAAAAAGGTAACCTTCCTTAACCAGAACTCGCACTTACTAAACTTTGCGAACAACTGCTTCTCCCTCAGAATTTGTAAAACCACTCGGAGATGCGAATCATGCTCCTCTTCGGACTTCGAATATACTAGAATATCGTCTATAAACACAACAATGAATCTATCCAGATACAGTTGAAAAACCTAATTCATCATGTCCATAAACGCTGCTGGCACGTTGGTCAAACCAAACGGCATCACCAAGAATTTGTAGTGACCATAGCGAGTACGAAATGCTGTCTTATGGATGTCGACTTCCTTAACCTTTAATTGATGATACCCAGACCTTAAATCTATCTTTGAGAAGACCGTAGCTCCTTTGAGCTGATCGAACAGATCGTCAATCCTCGGTAGCGGGTACTTGTTCTTCATTGTCAGCTTATTCAACTGGCGGTAGTCAATGCACATACGCATGGACCCGTCCTTCTTCTTCACAAATAGGGCCGGCGCTCCCCACGGAGACACACTCAGTTTGATGAAACCTTGATCCAACAGTTCCTGGATCTGAGCTTTGAGTTCTACCAGCTCCTTCGGTGCCATCCTATAAGGGACAATGGACACCGAAGCCGTCCCTGAAAGTAGCTCGATTCCAAACTCCACTTCACGATCTGGAGGTAACCCTAGCAGCTCCGCAGGAAAAAAGTCCTCGAAATCCTTTACTGTTCTAACCTCACTAACAGTTACCTCCTTTGCGTCCAACGCACTGATAAAAGCTAGAAATGCACAGCATCCCTTCTGAACCATCTTAACAGCCTTCAACACAGAGACCAAGTTAGACAAATAGTTCCTTCTTTCCCCTATCACGACCACCTCCTCGTCTCCCGAGGTTCTCAGCACCACGCGCTTAGTCTCACAATCCAACTTAGCAGGATGTTTAACCAACCAATCTATTCCCAAGATAAGATTAAACTCCCCAAAGGGTAATTCCATTAAGTCTCCTGGGAATACTACTCCTTGAGTCTCTAAAGGCACATTCTTAAATAATTTGTCCACTATCATGGATTGTCCTAGTGAGCTAACTACAGTCATCTTCCTAGCAGTTATTTCCGATTCTATACTTAGAGTCTCAGATACTGAACATGCAACATAAGAGTGGGTTGATCCAATGTCAATCAATGCAAGAAATGGATTATCAGAAATAAGAAACGTACCGGTTATAACATCTGGTGCATCACCATCCTCTTGCCGATGTACTGCATAAACTAAACCTGGTTGTCTTGTGTCTGTATTACCGGCACCTCTACCAGGTGCTTCGCGACCCCGACCAAACCCGTTACCTCCTCTGATTGGGCCACGACCCCTCGATAATGGCTGACCTCCCCTCCTAACCTGCTCAAAACCTCGTCCAGCTGACTAAGCCTGATCCACCTGTGGACAGTCTTTAATCATATGATCCGTAAATCTACACCTGAAACAACCACCAGTTCTCCTTCTGCACTCCCCGAAATGTATCTTCCCACACAGAGCACACGGTCGATTCTGCCCCCCCGTAGTAGATGTCTGAGCCCGTTCTGGCCCATCGAACCTAGGCCTTTTCTGAAGACCCCCAGACGATCCCGACGGCCCAAAACTCCTCTTATTCTTGCTCCGATCCCTATCTCTATTCTGTTTCTCGGTCCGCTTCACCTCTTCAGCTATTTTGACCTTCTCAACCAGAACGGTGAAGTCCCTTTCCCGCTGCGATGCTATCAATACCCTTAACTCATCCTGCAGTCTATCTTTGAACTGTACACAGCTTTCATAGTCAGTCGCCATATACCTCGAGCGTAACGGCTCAAGCGCCGAAATTCTGCTTCATACTCAGACACAGATTTGCTCCCGTGAACCAAATTCAAAAATGCTTTCCTCTGAGCATCCACATAGCTGGCCCCCAATGTACTTTCCCTGAAATGATGCCTTAAAGAAATCCCAGTCAATCCGGTCTGTTGGAGTACCCTCTTTCACCGTAAGCCACCACTGGTAGGCCTCGTCCCGAAGAAGAGACACCACCCCTTTCAACTTCTCCTCTACCGTGAAGTCGAGATCATCTATTATACGCTCACTCGCCTCCAACCAATACTCAGCTGTATTAGGGGCTACACCAGAAACGCCCCTAAACATTTCCGCTCTGTTGGCCCGAAGTCGTTCAGACACAGATTTTCGTGCCCCAGTACCCATACTTGCCCCGGCAACTCTCTCTAAAACCCGCAGCATCGCCTGAGACACAGCATGGTCTCCCCTCGTTTAACCCTGATACTCTGCTTCTGCGATTGGCGGCGGCGGCATTTCGTTCCCTGACCCATGACCAGACCCTGCTGGTTCCGACACCGCTATCCGGCCTCTTCCACGTCTACGCGCATTACATCCACGCCCCCTACTACTCATCTCTATCGTATCATCTTAATCTGATTTTAGGAATTTTATGTATTAGTATTTCTTTCCACTGTTTATTAAGGAAAAATTTTATGAAGTATCATTACGAGTAGTTTCCACGATTCATGTACAATCTAGAGGTTTCTATTTCTAGAGTATAGTTTCTCAGTTCTAACATCTATGGCAATATCTCCATATAACACATGCAATTCATATTAATCAAAAACTTACCTGGCGGACTTGGGCCGGAGACGCAGGAGCCATGCTAAGAGAAGATGTAAATTTTCTTTAAAACATTTCTGGAAATGTTTTGAACCCAATACCCAAAGCTGAGCTTTTGAACCTGGCTCTGATACCAATTTGTAACACCCCAAACCCAGCCCAAACACCACGACCGAATCTGGCTTGTCACTAGGGAAAAACTTGTAAAATAGAAGAAAACACTGTGCATTCTTAAAGGAAATGTCAGAATCCCGAACATAGTGGTTGTCTAGAAACTTTGCGATTTTAGGTTATCCAAGTTTAATCATACCGAGTTCAAAAGAAAACAATCGAGTGACTAATAAAAATCTTTGTTGTCCATTTAGGTTATCCAAGTTTAATCATACCTGCCACTCTTCTACTGCACTTCCTTGTGTCCCCAAACGTGAACTAAAGTCCCTTAAGTCCTACTCCTATTCGGCTACCCCCTAAAAGTGTCAAAACTAAAATTCCACCAAGGCTTCGGCTTAACCCCGAGCCCTCCCAAAGCTCCCAAACACAACCAAACAACAAGCACAACACATCGATATGCAGAAATCATAAAAGATACAAAACCCCTAAATCCCGGATGTTACAACTATCATGTTGTTTTTCCTATCCTATTACTCAATTCACTAGCTATTTGGTCATTTTGAATCTAAGGCTATGGCACGCATATAGGTGTCTTGATTTATCTAAGTTTTTTTAATAAATTAAAAAGGTTATTGAAGTTAGTATATGTGAATTAGAATGTTGGTTTGCAAATGGTTCAAAAATTCATGATTTTGCACTTGTGAAGCTTAGTTGAATGAGTGCGTTTTGAGTTTTATGCTTAAGGTATGTATAACATGTAAATTGGTATGTTTCAAGAAGATCTGATATAGATAAAAGTTTGGCATTTGGGTAATTGCTTGATATGTATGCCATGGTATTGGAATGATGTGTCTAATGGTGGAATAGATTATATAAGTTGGTATGTGTTTGAAGTGTTTTAGTACAGATGAAGTTAGTTATTTGTGCACAAATTAATGAGTTTGTATGAAAGCTATAAAATAGGTACCCAATGGCTCAAATTTTTCCAAAAATAGAGTCATCGTCCCGACGAGCATCCTTCCTCGTCACGACATCAGCTAATAATGAGTCACGTTGCAACGTCGAGTGGCCTGAGGTCATGGTATAACATCCTAAATTTATGGGCCTATGCATTTAGTGTAGGGATAACTTTAATAGGTTAATTTAAGTGATAGGGGTCCAAATTGGGCTCAGGATTAGGTTAAGGGCTTCATTAAATTATTAGATTGGGCATTAAAGAATTAAAAAGGTGGTAATTATGTTTAAAATGCCAAACATAGGCTTGTGGCCCAATATTAAGTAGCATTATAAGGGAATTAGAAGTGACGCCACACACAAGGGATTTAGAGGCCCAGATCTTTTAATTTAAGTGAGTTAAATTTGACATTAGGGTTAGTAGGGGTGGACGGCTACAAGGCTACAAAATAGGAAAATTATGTGGATTTTTAAGTGATAATATCATAGATAAAAAGGAGAAAAGTTAGGAGCTTTTCTCCAAGCGAAGGGTTGGCCAAAAATCTAACACCTAGAGGAGTGTAAAATTCAGCTACTGCATGGCAAAGAGGGTGCCGAAATTCTCCTCCCCTTTAGCTTAAATTTTAAGGGCGTTTTCGGTATTTAGCAATAGGTGTCAAAAATCTATAAATAGGGGGGCTAGCTCCTTGATTTTGACATTTAAAAACCCTAGTTTTCTCTATTCTTTGTGTCGAATTCCCTAGCCTCTCCCTCTCCAATTTCTTTTCTCCAAATTTCTTCAAAAGCCGAAACTCTACTCCACTTTTTCCTCCTTGTGCTGATATCTCTAAAAAGCCAAAGCATCCATAGTCTTTTCTTCTATTCATCCTATTTGAGAATTAGTTCTACACTTCTGGCATTTAAATTCTTCCATTGGTATTGTCGAATCCTCTCTCTAGTGCTAGCCGAATCTCCTATGCTAAGGTAAGTGTCGATTTTTGATTAGTTTTCATGATCTATTCCCAGTTTTTGAAAAGCAAAAGCTGAAAGCTAATAGCTTAATGGTTTTATGATGGGCGGCAATTCGGGATTTGAAGGAAGCTTGGTCAATTAGATCTAAAAGCCGAAAATAGCTAGCCTCCACTTTTTGGGATTTTTAAGGTAAGAAGATTTTCCTAGATTTCATCATTATATACAAGATCTTAATGTTATAGTGAGGATTAACGATTAAATATTGTGATAGTAGTTCTGATAAGGACTTGTGATGGAATTAAATATGGATCAAGCAAAGGAGAAAATCCCTAAGTTTTAGAAAAGAGTAGTATCTGCCATTCGAGATTGGCCACTTGGTTGTGGACCGACTTCTGAACAACACCTTAGGCAGATAGCACTTGTGTCGACTAAGGATAGCGTCGATATAGAAAGCATCGTTTTATCAGTAATCAGGTGTGTAGATCTCTAACACACTACTAATAAACCTGTATGTGTATCTATTTATGTATGTTATGGGCTAAAAAGCCAGAATAAGGCTGTATAGACAGTCGAATGGAACACTAAAAGGGTAAGGCAAGGATGCCAGGTACGTAAACATGGAACTCCCTATGTGTATCGAAAAATATTTAAGTCTGCATGATGTTTTCTTATGTATGTATGCATGGGGTGGGAATGATGATAATTGAAGGGGAAATGCATGATAGGTCACTTGGTGATCGGTGGTAGAAATCCCACATAACATAAATGTAAGGTCACATAGTGATCGGCGGCTATGCCACGTTTAATGATTCCTACTTGATAGGAATAGGCAGTACGACTGTCGTTTTGGTGTGTAGCGGATGAAGGGTTGATTGTAGAAATCCCCAAGGTGTGATGGTTGGTACGGGTTGGTGTGTAGAGGATGGAAACCTAGGATAGGTTGGGTTATTCATTCCTTATTGTTTATTATGTGATTATGAATGATGCCTTCCTGTATGGGCCAGGGCCCGTAATGTGTTTGTGGGCTCAGGTCGATGTGTGTTTTGTGATTTATACACTGAGTCTTTGTGACTCACGCTTTCCTTTTCTCTACTCTTCAGATGAGCAGTAGATCGTGGATATAGGAGCCGAGACAGACTCGAGGGGCCATCAAGTTCTATTTCTACAATTTATTTGCTTTTGGGATTTCTTAAAGTTTAATTTATTTCATTGTTATTTCGAGAATATTTATGTAATAAGGCCCCTAGTTCTCGTTCAACTCAGCAGTTATCAATGTTAAGCAACTTATGAATTTTATGATAAGGTTTATTTATACTTAATAATAAAAATACAAAGAGGTTTGTTTTCAAAAAGTCTCTCCTTTATTCAAATTTAATTAACTTAACTTGTGTTTGTAAAACGCGATAAAGTGTTATGTGTTCGATAACATGCCAGATCCGGTCGAAACGCATGGGCCGGTTTGGGGTGTTACATTTTGGTATCAGAGCACAGTTTAAAACTCGGGCTGTGAAATGGTTCTAGAAGTGTTTTAAGAAAAATTGAATTTAAGAAAAAGATTCTGGTTTGAAGACATGGCCTTCGAGTCTACCAGCACCCAATCCACCAATGTAAGTATTCTGAACTCCTGATTGTGATATTAATGTGGGCTTAATGGGCTTTATGGGACGTAGATTATCTAGGTTAGAACTTGATGGAATCTAGGCTTAGACAAACAACTCTGAAATTTCATAAGACTTAATTTCACTAAACAAAACCTGTAAATGAGTCACAAGACTAAGGTGTGGCAACAGGCATATGCATGTCTACGAGTAGATCCGAAAGAGCTTGGTATTTAAGCAGTCCAAGTGACTCACCTCCTCTTCGCAGGAATCTTACCTGGTGCATAGTGACTATTCACTTTAGCCATGACAGAGTGTGGCAATAGGCATACGCATGTCTAGGAGTGGATTCAGGGAGAGCTTGGTATTTAAGCAGTCCTAGTGACTCACTTCCTCTTCGCTGGAATCCTACCTGGTGCGTAGTGACTGTTCACTCTAGCTATAAGGACTTGTTTATGGGCTGAACCCATAACTAAAACCCGAAAGGGACCAACCACCCTATTTTGCAAACCAAAAACCCCTAAGTTTTGTACACTTCCAAAAATATACAATTAATTTGAAAATGTTCACAAGCTATGAAAAAAATTTACCGAATTACCCATGTTTTGCAAAATGACCAAAATAACCCTGGTTTGTAGAACTACCAAATTACCCTTGTCTTGTAAAATTATCGAAATACCCCTAGATCACAAAATTACTGAAATACCCCCAAATTTCAAAATTACCAAAATACCCCCGGATTTTAAAATTTCTGAAATACCCCAGATTCTAAAATTTCCAAAATATCCCCGGTTTCCAAAATTACCAATATACCCCTGGGAATGCAAAATTACAAAAATACCCTTATTTTACAAAATTACCAAGGAATCTTATTTTGAAAAATTACAAAAATACCCCTGTAGGATAAAATTACGAAAATACCCCTGGATTGTGAAAACAACAACAACAACAACAACAACAACAACAACAACAACAACAACAACAACAACACTTCTTTGTAATGAACGTGAGTTCATGATTGAATGTATGTGTTTCTTAGAATTTATGAACTTGAGACTTTATGGTGAATACGAATTTGAAAGAATTACTCCTAAAGCTATTATCCATAAGACTGTTCATGGTTAAAATAGTGGAAGAAAACTAATAGTTCATAAAATTTCTAATCAGATAAACGTGAATCGGTAGAATGAGTATAAGGGGTCGAGGACGTCCACCACGTGGTCGTGGTAGGGGTAGGATGACGGTGTCATAACCAGTAGGATCTGGTCATGGTTCTGGAAATGAGTTGCCCGCAGTGGAGGAGGAATTTCAGGATCAGACTGTCGAAGATGACGCGGTATCTCAGGCAATGTTAAGGGTTTTAGAGAGGGTTGCTGGGGCTGGTATGAGCACAGGAGCTCGAAAATCTGTGCCAAAATGGCTTAGAGCCAATGGGGCAGAAGTGTTTAGAGGAATTTCTAATGTAGCCCCAAGTTCAGCTGAGTATTGGCTGGAGGCGGTAGAACGCATAATGGATGATTTAGATTTCATGGAGGAGGAAAAGTTGAAGGGAGTTGTATCCCTCTTGAGGGATGAAGCCTATCAATGGTGGCTTACGGTAAAGGATGGTGCTGTGGTTGACCGTATCACCTGGGATTTCTTTAAAACAGCGTTTCAGAATAAGTACATTGGATCAAGTTATGTGGATGCGCAGTGCAAAACATTTCTGAATCTGGTGCAAGGGAGTAGGTCAGTGGCTGCGTATGAAGCTGAGTTCTTACGTCTTAGCCGATATGCTCGTGGGATGGTAGCCACAGAGCATGAACGTTGTGTTAGGTTTGAAGATGGCCTGAGGGATGACTTGCTTGTTTTGATAGCCCCACAGCGGGAAAGGGAATTTGCTGTGCTGGTGGAAAAGGCTAAGATAGTCGAAGAGGTGAAGCGGACTGAGAAACTGAATCGGGATAAAGATAGAGGTAGAAATAAGAGGAATTTTGGATCATCAACCGGGTGTACTCAGAAAAGGTCCAGGTCTGATGGACCGAAACGAGAAAAGAAACCTACTGCTGCTAACCAGACCCCAAAGTGTGCTCGATGCGGCAAATTTCATGCCGGTGAATGTTGGACAGGCGGTGGGAAGTGTTTTAGGTGTGGATCTAAGGACCACCAAGTTAAAAACTGTCCGCAGCAATGGGACGGTGAAGAGACCATGGGTCGAGGTAATGCTCAGCCTGGTAGAGGAGGTCAGCAGCCACAAAGAGGTCGTGGTGCAGCCAGAGGTGGTAATGGTGCTGGTCGAGGTCGCGGAGCACCATGTCAAGGGGCAGGAAACACTGAGGCAAGACAGTCGGGGTTGGTCTATGCTGTCATATGTCGTGAGGAGACTGATGCACCGGATGTTATAACTGGTACGTTCTTAATCTTTGGTTTGCCTTACACTGCATTGATTGACATTGGGTCGACGCATTCGTACGTAGCTAGTAGCATATCGGGAACTTTAAAACTAGAATCTGAAATTACCCCTAGGGCAATGACTGTAGTTAGCCCGTTAGGACAATCTGTAGTAGTGGAAAAACTCTATCGGGAAGTACCTCTAGAAGTTCAGGGGATAGTTTTCCGAACTGATCTAATGGAATTACCATTCGAGGAGTTTGATTTGATCTTAGGCATAGATTGGCTTGTGAAGTATCAAGCTAATCTAGATTGTGTGGCCAAGCATATGATGTTAAAAACCCTCGAGGGTGATGAAGTGTTGGAGATAGGGGAAAAGGGGAACTATTTGTCGAATGTAGTGACTACCCTAAGAGCAGAAAGAATGGTGAGGAAAGGATGTGAGGCAGTTCTATTGTTTGTTCGGGCTCTAGAAGCCAAAGATCTGACTGTTGAGGACGTCAGGACGGTAAAGGAATTTCCTGATGTTTTCCCTAAATAGCTTCCGGGATTACCCCCAGCTCGTGAAGTGGAGTTTGGAATCGATCTTCTTCCTGGAATAGCGCCGGTATCTATTGCACTATATAGGATGGCACCGAAAGAGTTAGTAGAGTTAAAAGCGCAGATTCAGGAGTTACTAAATAGAGGATTTATTCGACCGAGTGTGTCACCGTGGGGAGCGCCAGTGTTATTTGTTAAGAAGAAGGATGGATCAATGCGTATGTGCATTGATTATCGCCAGTTGAATAAGCTAATAATCAAGAACAAGTACCCATTGCCAAGGATCGATGACTTGTTCGATCAGTTGAAGGGAGCCTCAATCTTTTCTAAGATAGATCTGAGGTCAGGGTACCATCAGCTTAGGGTCAAGGAGGCGGATATACACAAGACAGCTTTTAGGACTCGCTACGGTCACTATGAGTTTATGGTGATGCCGTTCGGATTAACCAACGCGCCAGCAGCGTTCATGGACATGATGAACCGAGTATTCCAACCCTACTTAGATCGGTGTGTCGTGGTGTTTATCAATGATATCTTAGTTTACTCGAAGTCAGAGGAGGAGCACGATGCTCATCTGCGAATAGTTTCGCAGATCCTAAGGGAGAAGCAATTGTATGCCAAATTCAGTAAGTGTGAATTTTGGCTGAAGGAAGTAACGTTTCTAGGGCACGTTGTGTCAGCAGAAGGGATTAGGGTTGACCCTCGAAAGATTGAAGCAGTGTTAGATTGGAAGCCACCCAAGTCCGTGGCTGAGATTAGGAGTTTTCTTGGTTTAGCTGGATACTACCGAAGGTTTGTTGATGGATTTTCTTTGGAAGCGGTACCGCTGACTAAGGTGTTACGGAAAGGAGTTCCATTTGTTTGGTCTGATAAGCAGCAGGAGAGTTTTGAAAAGTTAAAGAGATTTCTGATGGAGGCTCCTATGTTAATTCAACCGGAGGCAGGGAAGGATTTCATAATTTATTGTAATGCGTCACACGTGGGATTAGGGTGTGTGTTGATGCAAGATGGAAAGGTGGTTGCATATGCATCTCGACAGTTAAGACCGCATGAATTGAACTACCCCACCCATGATTTAGAATTGGCAGCAGTGGTGTTGGCCTTAAAAATTTGGAGGCATTATTTGTACGCGGAGAAATCTATCATCTACACAGATCATAAGAGCTTGAAGTATCTTTTGACTCAAAAGGAGTTGAACCTAAGGCAGAGAAGGTGGATCGAGTTACTAAAGGATTACGATTGCTCGATCGAATATTACCCGGGTAAGGCTAATGTAGTAGCGAATGCTCTAAGTCGTAAAGTAGTCTCTGACCTAAGGGCAATGTTTGCTCACCTTATTTTGTATGAGGATGGAAGCTTATTAGCAGAACATTAAGTGAAACCTACTTGGATTAGTCAAGTGAAGGAGCAGCAACAGACCGATGAGTTGCTAAAGGGGAAATTGCAGTTAATCTCAAAGTATGGGCCAGCAGAATTCAGTATGAATGAGGAAGGATTGTTATGCTTCTGAGGAAAGGTCTGCACACCGAAAGATCCGGAGTTAAGGTGGAGAATTTTGAATGAGGCACATGGTAGTGCATACGCTATGCACCTTGGAAGAAGTAAGATGTTCCGGGATTTGAGAGATCAGTTCTGGTGGCCGGGTTTGAAGCAAGAGGTAACTGAATTGGTGGGTAAGTGTTTGACCTGTCAATAGGTCAAGGCGGAACATCAATTACCATCAGGATTATTACAGCCAGTGAAGATTCCACAATGGAAGTGGGAAAGAATCACCATGGATTTTGTTAATGGGCTTTCCCTCACACCTACTAAGAAAGATGCGATTTGGGTAGTTGTTGATCACTTGACGAAGTCTG
This sequence comes from Gossypium bickii, assembly GCA_025503065.1. NCBI lineage: Eukaryota > Viridiplantae > Streptophyta > Magnoliopsida > Malvales > Malvaceae > Gossypium > Gossypium bickii. Next base: position 93,211,064 of record CP106711.1, read on the forward strand.
CACACTTCATACCAGTACGTGTTAACTGCTCCTTGCAGAGGTTAGCTAAGTTATACATAGCAGAGGTGGTAAGGTTGCATGGAGTACCGGTCTCAATCATATCAGATAGGGACCCTAGGTTCACCTCACGATTTTGGAAGGCGTTGCATCAAGCGTTGGGTATGAAGTTAGACTTCAGTACAACGTTTCATCCTCAGACCGATGGGCAATCTGAGCTAGTGATCCAGATCTTAGAGGACATGTTGAGAGGATGTGTCATAGATTTTAAAGGTAGTTGGGAAGAGTTCTTACCGTTAGCAGAATTTGCTTACAACAATAGCTACCAGTCAAGTATTCAGATGGCGCCCTACGAAGCTTTGTACGGGCAGAAGTGTCGTACTCCTACATGCTGGACGAAATTAGGAGAACATCAGATTTTGGGTCCGGAGTTGGTGACAGAGACCAAGGAGAAGGTTGAATTGATTCAGGTTCGACTGAAGGAGGCATCGGACAGACAGAAGTCTTATACTGATTTAAAGGGTAAGGACATAGAGTTCGCAGTGGGTGATAAAGTATTTTTAAAGGTGTCACCGTGGAAGAAGGTACTAAGGTTTGGTCGAATGGGTAAATTAAGTCTTAGATTTATCGGACCATATCAGGTGTTGGAGCGAGTAGGACCAGTAGCCTATCAACTAGTGTTACCTCCGGAACTAAGCCAAATTCATGATGTATTTCACGTCTCTCTGTTAAGACGATACCGTTCGAATCTGTCCCATATTGTGCCTGTGGAGGAAATCGAGGTAAGACCTGATCTATCCTTCGAAGAGGAACCAGTAGAAATTTTAGATCGTGATGTCAAGGTGTTGAAAAGGAAAACAGTTCCATTGGTTAAAGTGTTGTGGCGGAATCATGGTTCTGAGGAGGCTACGTGGGAACCCGAGGAAGCAATAAGGCAGCAATACCTTCATCTTTTCTGATCAGGTAATTTCGAGGACAAAATTTCTTTACGGGGGGTAGAACTGTAACATCCTAAATTCATGGGCCTATGCATTTAGTGTAGGGATAACTTTAATAGGTTAATTTAAGTGATAGGGGTCCAAATTGGGCTCAGGATTAGGTTAAGGGCTTCATTAAATTATTAGATTGGGCATTAAAGAATTAAAAAGGTGGTAATTATGTTTAAAATGCCAAACATAGGCTTGTGGCCCAACATTAAGTAGCATTATAAAGGAATTAGAAGTGACGCCACACACAAGGGATTTAGAGGCCCAGATCTTTTAATTTAAGTGAGTTAAATTTGACATTAGGGTTAGTAGGGGTGGACGGCTACAAGGCTACAAAATAGGAAAATTATGCGGATTTTTAAGTGATAATATCATAGATAAAAAGGAAAAAAGTTAGGAGCTTATCTGCAAGGGAAGAGTTGGCCAAAAATCTAACACCTAGAGGAGTGTAAAATTCGGCTACTGCATGGCAAAGAGGGTGCCGAAATTCTCCTCCCTTTTAGCTTAAATTTTAAGGGCGTTTTCGGTATTTAGCTATAGGTGTCAAAAATCTATAAATAGGGGGGCTAGCTCCTTGATTCTGACATTTAAAAACCCTAGCTTTCTCTATTCTTTGTGCCGAATTCCCTAGCCTCTCCCTCTCCAATCTCTTTTCTCCAAATTTCTTCAAAAGCCGAAACTCTTCTCTACTTTTTCCTCCTTGTGCTGATTTCTCTAAAAAGCCGAAGCATCCATAGTCTTTTCTTCTATTCATCCTATTTGAGAATTAGTTCTACACTTCCGGTATTTAAATTCTTCCATTGGTATTGTCGAATCCTCTCTCTAGTGCTAGCCGAATCTCTTATGCTAAGGTAAGTGTCGATTTTTGATTAGTTTTCATGATCTATTCCCAGTTTTTGAAAAGCAAAAGCCGAAAGCTAATAGTTTAATGGTTTTATGATGGGCAGCAATTCGGGATTTGAAGGAAACTTGGTCAATTAGATCTAAAAGCCAAAAATAGCTAGCCTCCACTTTTGGGATTTTTAAGGTAAGAAGATTTTCCTAGATTTCTATTAGATTTCATCATTATATACAAGATCTTAATGTTATAGTGAGGATTAACGATTAAATATTGTGATAGTAGTTCTAATAAGGACTTGTGATGGAATTAAATATGGATCAGGCAAAGGAGAAAATCCCTAAGTTTAAGAAAGAGCAGTATCTGCCATTCGAGATTGGCCACTTGGTTATGGACCGGCTTCTGAACAACACCTTAGGCAGATAGCACTTGTGTCGACTAAGGATAGCGTCGATATAGAAAGCATCGTTTTATCGGTAATCAGGTGTGTAGACCTCTAACACACTACTAATAAACCTATATGTATATCTATTTATGTATGTTATGGGCTAAAAAGCCGGAATAAGGCTGTATAGACAGTCGAATGGAACCCTAAAAGGGTTAGGCAAGGATGCCAGGTACGTAAACATGGAACTCCCTATGCGTATCGAAAAATATTTAAGTCTGCATGATGTTTTCTTATGTATGTATGCATGGGGTGGGAATGATGATAATTGAAGGGGAAGTGCATGATAGGTCACTTGGTGATTGGTGGTAGAAATCCCACATAATATAAATGTAAGGTCATATAGTGATCGGTGGCTATGCCACGTTTAATGATTCCTACTTGATAGGAATAGGCAGTACGGCTGTCGTTTTGGTGTGTAGCAGATGGAGGGTTGATTGTAGAAATCCCCAAGGTGTGATGGTTGGTACGGGTTGGTGTGTAGAGGATGGAAACCTAGGATGGGTTGGGTTATTCATTCCTTATTGTTTATTATGTGATTATGAATGATGCCTTCCTGTATGGGCCAGGGCCCATAATGTGTTTGTGGGCTCAGATCGATGTGTGTTTTGTGAGTTATACATTGAGTCTTTGTGACTCACGCTTTCCTTTTCTCTACTCTTCAGATGAGCAGTAGATCGTGGAAATGGGAGCCGAGACGGACTCGAGGGGCCATCAAGTTCTATTTCTACAAGTTATTTTCTGTTGGGATTTCTTAAAGTTTAATTTATTTCATTGTTATTTCGAGAATATGTATGTAATAAGGCCCCTAGTTTTCGTTCAACTCAGCAGCTATCAATGTTAAGCAACTTATGAATTTTATGATAAGGTTTATTTATACTTAATAATAAAAATACAAAGAGGTTTATTTTCAAAAAGTCTCTCCTTTATTCAAATTTAATTAACTTAACTTATGTTTGTAAAACGCGATAAAGTGTTATGTGTTCGATAACATGCCAGATTCGGTCGAAACGCATGGGCCGGGTTTGGGGTGTTACACACGGCATGACATACTGTTTAGCGATGTCACAATGTAAAAGAAGTGGCATCACAATGTCAGCCCTGAAGTTTTAAAACTTTACAATTTGGTCATATTTCATGCTTAGGACAACAAAAGAGCTTTGTAAGCTCGATTCAGACTCAGATTTGATTGTTTATCATAATATAAATGTGTTTAACATTTAATTGCATGTTTGATTGATAACTACTATTTGAATTGACGGTAGTTGCTCCGAAAATGTAGGTGACATCTTGTAGCTCGGACTTGACGATCAAATTTGGTGAGGGATGTTACAGTATAGACACAATCGTAGCCATAATGGGATTAATTTTATTTTTTAAAATTCTAAAATTCTAAAATTTTTATAATTTTTAAAATATTTTATTTTATTTTCTAAATGATTTTCTATTTTTTCATTTTTTTTATAATTTTTTAATTTTTTTATTTTTTATAATTTTATAGATTCTATTGTTTTTAAATTAGACTTTTTATGCATTTAATGTTTTTTTAAAATTTTTTTAATTATTTTATAAATTATATCTTTTTAAATTTTCAAATATTTAAAAAAATTAAATTTTTTTATGATTTTTTAAAAAATTAAGATAAAATTAACACCATAGGGGCTTTCATAGAATGTGCCAATTCAAGGGTTTAATTGAGTGCGTAAGTTCAATTAAGGGCTAAATTAGGTATTATTTTCGATTGAAGGCTCAATTGATATTTGAATTATTTTCAAATGGCTTTTTATATAATAAGCCAAGATTTAAATATGCCAAATGTCCCTATACTCTTTTGAATTTAAAATGTAATCCCTATACTTTAATTTTTAAGACATTGTGTATCTGTACTTTTTTTTATTTAAAAATCTTTGTCTCTCCATTTAATCTTGTGATTAAAGTTAAAATTGTCAAAGGTAAAATAACTTTTTTAGCCTTCAACATTTACATTCTTTTGTTAATTTGGTCTTTACACTTTAAAAGTACATAAAAAATTTAAAATATTATTCTTTTCATATTTTAAATAAAAACATAAAAACATTATAATTTTTATTTTTTTAAATAAAAATTATGAAAAAATAAAACTATTTAAAATCCAAAAATAAAAAATGTTTTTAAAAATATAAATAAAAATTCCAAAATTTAATGTTATCTAAACCAAACCGGACTGACCAGTCAGATCGAGAATTAGTTTGGGTATTGGTTCAATGAGAGGTAAAAAATTGGTTGACACGTGACACATTACAGACTAGTTGAATCGAGCTAAAAAATCAATTGAACCAATTTCGAACAACTCTAACCAATTGGTTACCAGAATGATCGGTCCAACTGGTTGAAATCAAATAAATTATTAAAAAATTAAAAATTATAAAAATCGGTTCAATTTTCAGTTCAACTGATTTTTTAGCCCACTTCAACCAGTCCATATTGGTTCACGGGTCAATTAATTTTTAAAATTTTAAAACTTTTTTAGCCTTCAACATTTACAATTTTCGTCCAATTTGACCCATACCCTTTAAAGTACGTAATATTTTTTAAAAAATAAGTTTTTTTTTCTAATTAAAAAACATAAAAATTTTAAAAAATAGAATGAAAAAAATTAAGATCTCTTTAAAGTTGAAAAATAAAAAATATTTTTAAAATATAAAAAATTCAAAATTCAATGTTATCTAAACCAAACTAGACTGACTGGATCAAGAACCAACTAAGGGTATCAGTCTGATGAGAGGTAAAAATTTGGTTGACCTGTAAACCGGTACGGATTGGTTGAACCTGGTTAAAAAAAAGTTAAACTAGAAGTTGAACTGACTTTTATAATTTTTTATTTTTTAATAATTTATTTACTTCGAATCGATTAGATTGGTCCTTTTGGGAACTAAATGGTCGAACTAGTTCGAAATTGATTTAACTAATTTTTTTTGCTCGGTTCAACTCGTCCATATCATTTCACGAGTCAACCGATTTTTTTACCTCTCACCGAATTAATACTTAGTTGGTTCCTGGTTCGACTGGCTGGTTCGATCTAGTTTAGGTAACATTGAATTTAAGAATTTTTTATATTCTTAAAATCATTTTTTTTAATTTGAAAGTTTTTTAGATATTATTTTTAAAATTTAATACTTTTTATTTAAAATATGAAAATTTAATTTTTAATCTTTTATGTACTTTTAAAGGGTAATAACCCAATTGACAAAAACTATAAATGTTGAGGGCTAATAAATTTATTTTACCTTTAAACATCTTTAACATTAACAACAAAACTAAATTGATGAACCAATATTTTTAAATAAAAAAAGTATATGGACTCAATGTCTGAAAATTAAAGTATGTAGACTAAATTTTAAATTTCAAAAGAGTACAAGGACCTTTGGCACATTTAAACCCCTTATTAAAAGAAATTAGTAGTTAGGTTTATTCAATCATGTAGCATCTAATAAAAATTATCAGTAAACAAAAGAAGATCGTTAGCAATAAGAAGTTTGAATTATGTAAAAAAAAAAATGGAGCATAAAAGGAATGCTTCTTTGAAAAGGCAATATCGAATCATGTTCAAATAACAATGGTATCGAAAAGTGTAATACCCCATACCCGAACTGACTATTGGGTCCTAGATACGAGATGCAACATTCGTTATCGGATCGACTACAACTTCATTTACATATTAAATAAATAATTTATACAAGTCATTATAATCAATTCTTAATTATATTATGTTATTCAATCAAATTCAAGTTATAAATGAGCTTATGAAAGCTCTTATAATGAATAAATGTTGATTGATGGCTAAAATGTAAAATTTTTCAAAGTACTGAATTGACGTTGCAATGTTGAGGGAATCACATCGTGATATTGAAAGTAGGAGTTTTCGTTGTGACTTCAGCAGGGGATGTTGTGACTTTGAGAAAATAATGGGTATTGTCGTGACCATGGAATAGGGGACCATCACGACATTACTTACTGGCAAGCTCACGTCATGACATTGGAGGATTGTAGTCATGACATTACTTATTTGCAAGTTTACATCACGTCACGACATTTGACCGCCTCCAAACGTGCAAACATTTAGAGTAAAAATCGTGCAAATAAAATAAATAAATATATTTAACTACGATATCTACAAGTGAACAGGTCAATTTGTAATATAGTTTGTTTACAACAAAACACTTGATAAGTATTCTGAGGATCATACCTAAGGGATTGTAGATTGGAAATTATTATTAAATTAATTACAAAAAATAATTACTAATCCAATCGAGTTACTAATTAGTATTGTGAATCCAAATTAAAGTGTTAATTCAACTAATTAACTTAAATTAACCTAATGGAATTTCCTATTCCTAGTGTCAATGATGCGAACTCTTGGCCTATGATCGATTAAATCCTTAATTATCTAATTAAGCCATTAATTAACCTTAATTGATTCTTTATCACCCTTAGCTAGAATACCTGTTAGGTCTCATCTTTACTAAGGTTTACCACCTACGTCACCTTTTCAGTTTTTTCCTAGGCATACGGTTCTCCGTTAGGTCTCACTTTTTGGTACAAGTTATACTCGATAAGATATCCTTTCGGTTCTCCGTCAGGGGCACCATTCCCTAATATACTAAGTACCCTTGAATAAACACTTAATTTTAGATAAAAATAACTCAATTAATTAATCAATTCCATAACCGAATCATGTAAGATATAAATGTCACATCCTAGTTTGGTGAACCAGATCGGTTCAGGAGAATACACCGGCTAGGATCGCCTAAGTTGTGAGACTTGGACCAAATAAGGTAGGTAATTTTTTGGCAGAGTACTTCATAGAGCTTCACCAATATTGCAAAATTTCACTTTGCAAGGTGACGAGTTCTAGCTAGTGGCGAGAACCATATTAGGCGGACTTTCCCACTAATAAGATCACCACTCGTGTTGTAACGCCCCAAATAATTTATTTTTGCTTTTGTAAAATCTAACACAACTGTGCATCTGCTTCAGTGGTTAAGTTTTCTGAGTGGTCTTGGGTTCAAGTCCTAATTCTATCAATTTTGGTTATTTTTGAATCTAAGCCTTATCTTTGTTCAGTGGGCTTTTATTAAATTATCTATAAATTCATATCAGAATGAGCCTGCTGGTTCAAGTGGTAAGAGAATTGGTATGTTGGAGGTCCTGTGTTCGAATCCCTGCATGAGCGTGGGAGTTTATTTTTGCTTGTTTGACTGAGAGAGTTTCAGTTGAACCGAAATTCTAAGTAAGTGGTTTGTTAGTAGGTTAGTGGAAGGAAAATTAGGGAGTTATCATATTCTGGTTGGTTTTGTTTTGTTTCCAACCTTCCTTCCTGACGTTTGTTCTCTTTTTCCCTACTCTCCATTTTCGATTTCTTTTTACTTTTTCTGCAGTTACTGTTGTGTTTCTTGCAACTATTGTTGCTACGATTTCTTTTAGATTCGTTAATCTATGCGGTAAGTGAAGTTGGGTTTTTCGTTAACAGTTGATTGTTGGTATTTTGGGCAATTTTATTGATGGCTGATAATTGGTGGTAATTTTTGAATTCTGTGGCATAGAAGAAGGCGATGAGGTAGTGGTTGTCATTCCAAAAGTTTAGCTTACCACGTATAATCGTTTCTGCGGTGGTAAGTTTTTGGAATTGAATTGATTTAGTTTTGTTACTCGATTTTGGTTGCTAAAAGGGTTTTGGGTTGCTATTTTTTAGGTATTGTAAGGCTCGGTATAGTATTGGTATCAAAACACTATCAGGTGTGTACTTGAAACGCAGAAAATAAGGTTTCAGCAAAACCCAAAAAACTATTCTGTCGACGCCACACGGGCATGTGGTCACCCGTGTGGTAGATCATGTGTGAGAACATAGTTGTGTGGTCGATGAAGGCATGGTCGTGCGCAGCACACAGCCGTGTGGTGGCTTGAATGTGGCCGTGTGGGCCTCACAAGCTAGGCTGAGTTGGGCATATGGGCCACACGGGCAAGGCCAAATCTGGGCGTGTGGGCCACGCGGGCAATCCACACGGGCATGTGGGCCAAAATTTCTGAAATTTTCCCTAGGGTCGCACGGGTCGCTCTGGTCGAATGTGGGTCTACTGTAGGGTCGGTAAGGGCGAACTATACCCTAAATTGTATGCTAAAACATTCTAATAGACTGAACTGTATAGGATACTAAATGTATGCCTGAATATTTTGATGTATGTGTATTTGATATCTGTATTAAGCATGTTGAGCATGTTATATTTTCATCTGATTTCTATATATGTTATTGGGGTGGGGATTTATTTGTATGGAGGAAGTATCTGATAGGCGTTAATCGTTTATATTCTGGTAGCTTGGCTGCATATACAAAGTGGTGTGTAGGGATGGGTGGGTGTTTTAAACCCCACATGGTGTGATGGGATGGTTGGAGATGGTGTGTAGAGGATGGGGGTTGTAACACTCCTTACTCGTATTCAACGCCAGAACAGGGTACGGGGCATCACCAGACATAAACACAAGCAAACATATAAAATTGAAACATAAATTTCCATCCAAGTTTAAACCTTTCACATACATTCATATCGTCCCTATTACGAGCGTACGATGCCCAAAACATGCGTCGGAAGTGGTTCTAGACTAAACTGAGAACTTTGGAAACTTTTGGGAAACTTAGAGAATTTTCCATGGCAACAGGGCCACACGCCTATGTGGACCAAGGCACACGCCCGTGTAGTAAGGGACACGCCCGTGTCCCTAACCCGTGTAACTTTCGATTTATGACGTCATCATCATATTAAGGTCACACAACCAAGGCACACGCCCGTGTGCTTAGGCCGTATGGTCGATTAATTTTTTGTAATTTTTCATAAAATAGATGTAGACTTCACACGGCCAAGGCACACGCCCGTGTAGACACACGCCCATGTCTCTGCCCATGTGCTAATTATTGAGCATTCTGTTTTGCAATAATTTAGGTGCAGGGGACACACGGCCAGAACACACGCTCATGGGGCAAGTCGTATGTCACACACGGCCTAGACATACACCCGTGTGAACAAAAACAAGGCTATTGACCAAGCCATTTTGTAACCTTTCCATGCACATACCTACACAACAAAACATAGCACCAATCCAAGCATATACATTCAACCAAATCAACCACAGCCAAGGCAACAACACTCATTCATATACTACCATCTATCACATACAACCATCACATACTTATCAACTTAAGCATGCAAATTCCCACATCCATGATAAGCATCATCAATTGTATATATATACCTAAACCACTATTAGCCAATTTCAATGGCCATTTACAAAATGAATTATCAACCAACATTAGCCAACACATTTGGCCCAAATCAATTATGACACATAACAAAAATAACCAAGTCCCTATACATGCCATAACTTAAAATATTAAAATCGTTGGTACCCAAAATGATAAGTTGATAGTGTGAGTGAATATCCGACAGTCTCCAATCCCCGAGCTAGCTTAGTGACACTATAAGACAAGGGAAATGAAAGGGAAGTAAGCTTTAAAGCTTAGAAAGTTCCTATGCAAATAATAGGCATCATAACACACATTTAACACATAATTAACATGATGTAGATTAAGATAAATGTCATTATAAATCTCATAGTCAAACTTACTCAATCACAAACTTACCGAGGGTTCATCACATAACGAGCTCATTAAGCATGAGTCTTATGTACATACCTGTACCCAAGTGCAACATACAAAAGTCTTTCACAACTTTAACATTTCTGTCGAACTACCCGTTGAACCACTTGGAATACTAAATGATACTCAGGACATCTCGCATTCACAGTACCATACCAATGCCATATCCCAGATATGGTCTTACATGGGATCTCATATCAATGTCAATAGCCCAGCTATGGTCTTAGACGAAGTCTCATATCGATGCCATATCCCAGATATGGTCTTACACGAAATCTCAATAACCCTAATGTCATGACATTTGTATCCTAACTATTCCTAAGGTTACAACTGGGATTTTCTCGCTTGTCGAAGTTTTTCGATTACGTTCAAGGAGTCGATCATAATTCATATAATATTAAAGCATTTATAACATAAATAAAACAATGTATTATTTACATACGAACTTACCTCGGTATAAAAATAGTAGGAGTGAGACCTAATCGTCAAATACTTTATTTTTCCCCTGATCTAGGTCCGAACCTCGTTTCTCTTGATCTATAATAGCAAATTTAACTCATTTATTATTCACATTATTCAATTCAGTCAAAAATCATATTATGGTAAAATTACATTTTTGCCCCTAAACTTTGACATATTTACATTTTTACCCCTAGGCTTAAAAATGAAATCTATTCAATTTCTTCGATTCTTAAGCCTAGCTGATCCTCTTTTATACTTATAGCATTCCATATTTTTCATTTCATCACACGTTTACACACATTTTATAATCTTTTTACAAATAGGTCCTTTTGACATTTTCATCAAAAACCACCAAGCAAAAGTTGTTTATCACACATCAAACATGCATAATCTACCATTAGACATCAAAATACACAAATATACAACATGGGTCAAACCCTAGACCTTGATATTTTCTTAAATTAATGGTAGAAATAGGTAGATCGAGTGATAACGACTTCAAAAATGTAAAAAGCATTAAAAACAGGGCAAGAACGGACTTACAATCGAGCTTGGAAGCTTGACAAACCCTAGCTATTTATCCCTCTTGTAAATTTCGGCCAAGGGGTTGAAGATAAGCAAGAATTGGCTTTTAATTTGATTATTAATTCATTTAATTAGCCAAATGACCAAAATGCCCCTAACTTAAAACATGAAAATTCTCTTACTCCATGTCCATTTTTGTCCACTAACTTAATCAATGGTCTAATTACCATCTAAGGACTTTCAAGTTAAAATTTCATAGCAATTAGACACCTCTAGCATGTAGAACTCAACTTTTGCAATTTTATAATTTAGTCCTTTTAACTAAATTGAGTGCCCAAACGTCAAAATTTCGAATGAAATTTTCACGAAATCATTCCATGAATTTGTAGACCATAAAAATATAATAAAAATGAAATTTTTTGAGTCAGATTTGTGGTCTCAAAAACCACTCTGACTAGGCCCAATATTAGGCTGTTACAGGGGTAGGACTTATGCATATATGTATACGTAACCTGAATATGGATCTGATTCTGAATTAGGAACTGTATCTGCTTCTAACTATGTATCTGAATCTGTACGCTTGTATGCTTAATTTCTATGGGTTGCACACTAAGTTTCCCTAAACTCACATATGTTGTCTGTTCTGTTCAGCTAATCCACGGACCTAGGCGGATCGGTGCGGCTAAGTCTTGCGGTGACCACTAGTCCACGAACTGAGTTAAATAAGGGTTTTGGTTTATTTACTTTAAAGGTTTTTTTTTTTTGCGAGTTTTATATTAATTGGACTCTCTGGGCTATTTCCTAAATTTTCGGGTTTTCGACTTTGTTTTATATTTTATGTAGACGACACGCTAAAAACACAGTTTCCAACTAAAGAGGTTTTCTAAAAATATTAACTGCATTTTTTTTTGAAACTTAATGGTTTTATTAAACTTCCGCTGTAGATTACATTTTTAAGTATCACTTTCAGAAATTGGCATAAATGAGTACAAAATTTGAAACGTGAATAATTTAGGCGATATGACTTTTTATTCAAAACTCTATCTTGTGACACATCCACATTCGGCCATAACGTCTAGGCTGGGTTTGGGGTGTTACACGTGTTTTTAGTGTTGCTACTAAAGTACATATGATAGCCTGTAGGATACATTTAAGTCTCCTGGCATCCTAGTGGAGGCAAGTGTCAGTAATAAGGATAGTTGGAGAGCCTTGTAGGATGTGATTAATTAGTGGAAGAGTGTGAGAATTAATAATGATTAGAGATAATCCTGATTGGAATTTGGACGTGAGGTACCGATAAATAAGATAGAGTGATAATTGGGAGAATATTTTTTATTCATCTTCTTTACTAGACTTTGTTATCATCAAAGAAACCAAGAGAGTTCCTATTTGTTAATGAAGGTGTTAACTGTTCAAGCTTAGGAGAGCTTCTATACCAGTTGTCTACTAGTAAATTCTTAACCTTCCTTTAAGCTTTACCAAATTGATAGAAACTAACATAAGAGATGTTTGGTAGGATTTTTTTTAATACTGGGTAGGAAGGAAACTTCTATCCAGAAAATGTTTGCATATCTACAAATCCTTGCTATATTGTAAAGTTTTGGTCATTTTTTATGTTTAAAGAAGTTTTTATTATTGTTTTAGCTAAAGAAATGGGGGAAGGTCCCAGTATTAAAGGGAATGAACCACTAGAGTAAACAAAGCCCTGAGTAAAATATTCTGGTGAGTTTCTCTGTACCTTGAGTCTGGTATTTGCGTTAATTCATTTAATCCTTTTCACTATACAACAAGGTAAGTGGCTTTGTTCTTTTTTTTTTATGTTCACGTCTAAGGAAACATATTCAAAGAGTCAATACATGTAATACCCCTAGCCCGTATCCATCGCCAGATTAGGGTTACAAGGCATTACAGAATAAGACATCTACCACAAATTCATTCCATAGTTGAATGTCTCTAATTAACACCATCGATACAAACAAATTTATTCATAACTTATTGACTAAACCCAACCTTATACCTATTTATCCAATCCATATCTTTATATCATCAAAAACCAAATTACATCATATAAGTACATACACTTACTAAAACTTATTACACATAAATTACATGTAACCACAACCAAAATGTCTATATGTATACATTCGGTTTAGTCCACTTCTTTATAAGTCATTCCATCGTACAAAACATATCAAATATACATATATAAATCACATAACCAAGTTCAACATATCTAACTTAAAAACATATCACATACTTACCTATCATGAACATATACCATAATCAAATATGCATAAATAGAAACTCATTTTTCAACGACCATTATCAACCATAAACTCTGAACCCAAATCAATCAAACGAAGATAAGCCATTTTTGCGTGGCCATTATTTACATACAAAGCACCGAATTCCTAATCCACCTTTTACTATGCTATACATGCCATATATTAAAATTTTCAACTTAGTAAAATACCAAAGGAAACTGTCGATAGTGTGAGTAGTCTTACTGACGATCCCCGAGCTCGTAACGTATATCCAAATCTATAAACAGAAGAAAATAAGAATACACACAGAGTAAACTATTTAAGCTTAGTAAGTCATAAGCAAATATATATATACCAACTATTATATATTAACACTAAGTTAACAAAACCGAATATACATGTTCTCAAATACAAGGTTATCATTTAAATCTTTCATGCACAAACCATATGGCTAATTGTACAAATACACATGAACTTTTATAAATCTCACTATTAAAAATCACATATACCCCATTTGGCCGAATATACACAATCACATATACATTCACATTTTTCACATTTGTAACTTTAACATTTATATAATCAATTCAACAACTGACTTACCATATTTTCACATATACAAGAGCATTTTATCAACTTACTTGCTCGATAAACATTACATATGCACTTACCAATTTGGCCGAATATAAAAGACACATATATGCTCATATCTAAAATCAATTCCATAATGTCATACTATTCATTTATAAGGCCAAATACACTTACTAAAATTTACATATATTCCTCATCGTTAAAAATCTATTGAAGCATACACTTATAATAAATCACCGGCATAAAGCCTGCTAGGCATAAAGCCTGAAACACACACCGGAACTATGCCTGCTAGACCCAAGGTCTGATATTCAGTCACCGGCAATAAGCCTGCTAGGCATAAAGCCTGATATTATCCACCGGCATAAAGCCTGCTAGACCCACGGTCTGATATTTATTCACCGGTAATAAGCCTGCTAGGCACGAAGCCTGATTAATTTCACCAGCTCAAAGCTTGCTAGGCCCAAAGCCCGAATAACGATACTATAAAGCTGTCACCCACACATTTCATATATCGAAACTTTTATACACTTCATAATCTTTGTATGGATTTTCTAACATCATATCTCAATCGAATCAAACTCAAGTATATTAAAGTCTATATTTACTCACATTCTGCTACTTCAAATTAATGCTATAAAATTTCTGAAACACCCCAAACCCGACCCACGAGCCCTGACCGGATCTGATATGTTCCTCGATGTAAACCTGTTCAAAATTCTTTTGTTACTTTGGAAAAACTGTGTGTTTTGAAAGAAAGATTGTTTTTGGGTTGGGCTCGAGTTGAAAACAAGTTTATCTTATATTGAAAACCCTTTATTTTAGGTGACAAAATATTTAGAGTTTATTTTAAAATAAATTTACTTAATCCTTTAATTGATAAAAATTCGTAACATAATAAATAAAAGTAAAATAAAGTAGTTCAACTATGGCCTTATTACATCAAATAAATCCCAAAATTAAATTCAAAGTACTTAAAATAAAAAGTCCAAATAAAATAAATTCCTTGCCGAGCATGGCCACCCCTAAGCTTCACGCGACCCTACCCATCATCGATCGATCACACCAAAAATAATCCCACAACGGGGTGAGTCAACAGACTCAATGTGTAACCACAACACTAAGTCCTAACAAATTCAGGCATATCAAATCATACATGTACATATAGCATTTAAATAATATGATGCAAACCCGAACCCAAACCTAGATGCCATCCGCTACACATCACTCGTACGAACCTGCATACCATGGGGACTACTGAGTCAACCCTCCATCCGCTACACACCATCGAAGGCAGTTGCTGCAGTCAGCGTGCTCATCGCCCTTATAAATATTGTGGCATAGCCACCAGATAATATTTTGTGTCATGAGACACCACATTCAGATAATTGTGACCGAGGTCACCACATTCAGATATCGTGACATAGTCACCACATTCACTTCCCCTTTCATAATATCCCATATGCCCCATGTCATACAGATACTCATTATCCATGTCATATCCCTTATTCACATTCTTATAGTTTCACATATGTACCATAACAGATTCTATTATAATCCTAGTAGGCGTAGGAAAATGTACCTGGATACTTTGTACCATAACATGGTACCTTAGCCATAGCTTTCACATCATTATAACACTTATATTAAATGTAATGCTTTAAATTTATTAAGTCTTAGGGAAGGGTACACACCTGATATTCTTATCGAGATCACTCCAAATCCCGAAAACCCGATCTATTGATTTAGATCTTCAATTCCTATATTCGACCAACACTACATACTTTAGCTATAGGCCATTCGGCCAAATAATCAAATCCCGAAGGGTTTATCACAATCAAAATCTTACCTTGCTGTCGATTTGATTCCTAAACAAATCCCGAAACTTTGTGATGGTTCTTTATTGCAATCGGCTATACGCTTAATCATTAAACTAGTTAGTTTTCAGCTTTTGAATAAAATAAGGAATAGATCTAATCATTGAATAGGGCCTTGGTCGAATGTACATATGTACTTACCTTGCGGATCTCAAATCCCGAAAGATCCTTTTCTGAAGTCGACAACACCTAAATCCCGAAAACCTTCCTCAAAGTTTCGGCCAAAGACATAAAGGAATTAGTTCCTAGATTTCGACAAGCCTACAAGAAAAAGTATAGAAATCGAATTTGATCTTACCCCTAATGATGTAGTCGATTGCACCCTTGCTTAAACCCACAAAGAAATTCGACTATGGCTAGGATGTGGATCAACAATTTAAGCAATGGTGACCAAGTGAAGAATCGGCTCTAATGGAAAAGAGAGAGTGGTATGGTGGTTCGGCCTTTAACAAAATATGGAGATGAAGAGTATGATGCTTGAAATTTTTGGCAAGAATGATGAAAGAAAAGAACTTTCGGATTCTTGAAGAATTGAAAAGAAAAGAAGAATAGTGGCAGAGAAAATCCGACAGAGAGAGAAGGAGAAAGAAAGAATGATGAATGGCCTTATTTTTCCTCCTTTTGCCGAAATTACTAAGCTAGAGTCCCCTACTTGGCCATCACTCTCATATCCTTATTTTCCTCTTTATCTCTTTATTTAAAAATAATCCATCATTTATCTCTTGAAAATAAAAGGATAAAAACTCCTAAAATCTAGCTTTGGTGCCGTCCCCCTATTCCCCTCTCATTGACATCACATGCAAAAATAAAAGCCTTAAAGTTTTGCTTCCCACGCGACTCGAACATAAGTCCCTCCTCACATCTTTGGTGGCGTCATTTCAGTGGCCTTAAAGTGGCGCCTTGTAGCCACTTTTCTAAGCCCAATTTCCTGTCAAATTTCCTCTATAAATTTTCTTAAGGCCACCTTGCCTTAGTTCCCTCTTTAAACTTTAAAATCGAGTAATTTCTAAAGTGCTCACCTACGCACTAAGATTCACAAAATTCATAATGCACATTCACAACACACACAAGCATGCTATTTCATATAACTTAGTATTAATGCATAAGCTATAGTCCAGGATATTACAGTTCTGCCCCCCTTAAAATAATTTTGACCTCAAAATTACCTGGCTAAAACAAGTGAGGGTATTGCTGTTGCATTGCCTCTTCTGGCTCCTACGAAGCTTCCTCCGATCCATGATTGCGCCATAACACTTTGACTAGAGGAACTGATTTCCTTTGTAGCACTTTCACATCTCGATCCAAGATCTGAATCGGCTCTTCCTCGTAGGACAAATCTGGCCTCTGCTCTACCTCCTCAACTGGTACCACATGAGATGGATCCGATCGATAACGACGTAACATGGACACATGGAATACGTCGTGTATCTACTTCGATTCCGAAGGCAACTCCAACTGGTATGCCACTGGTCCAACTCGCTTCAATACTCGATAGGGTCCTATAAACCTTGGACTTAACTTCCCTTTCCGACCAAATCTCATCACCTTCTTCCAAGGCGATACCTTAAGGAACACTTGATCTCCCACATCAAATTCTATCTCCTTTCGCTTAAGATCTGCATACGACTTTTGTCTATCAGAAGCTTCCTTCAACTGTGCCCGGATTATATCCACATTCTCTTCAGATTCTGCCACAATCTCTGGACCCAAAACTCATCGTTCCCCTAATTCAGTCCAACACGTAGGAGTTCGACACCTCTGACCATACAACGCTTCATACGGTGCCATCCGAACATCGGCTCGATAAATTTGTTGTTGTAAGCAAACTCTGCTAAAGGCAAATATTCCTTCCAACTTCCTCTGAAATCCATCACACAGCCCCTCAACATATCCTCTAATACTCGGATTACCCGTTTCGACTGCCCGTCCGACTATGGATGAAAAGCTGTAGTGAAATCCAACTTAGTACCTAACGCCTGATGTAGGGCTTTCCAAAACCGAGAAGTAAACCTTGGGTCCTTATACGAACTGATTGACACCGGCACTCCATGCAACCTTACAATTTCTGCTACATATAATTTTGCCAACTTCTGCAAAGAATAATCGACTCTTACCGGGATAAAGTGCACGAACTTGGTCAAACAGTCCACTATTACCCATACCGAGTCCTTCTTAGTAGGCGTAAGGGGAAACCCACTAACGAAGTCCATGGTGATTCTCTCCCACTTCCACTGCGGAATCATGATTGGCTGAAGCAATCCTGACGGAACTTGGTGTTCAGCCTTAACTTGCTGACACGTTAAGCATTTCCCAACAAATTTCAGTAACTTCCTTCTTCGCACTGTGCCACCAAAACTGTTCCCTTAGATCTCTGACAACTTAGTGCCTCCAGGATGTATAGTATAAGGGCTACTATGTGATTCCTGAAGAATCCTCTGCCTAAGTTCCTCATCTTTAGGCATACAAACCTTACCCTTGAAACACAACACTCCATCACTGGACATACTGTAATTCTCTAAACCACTATTCTGAACTTGCTGTATTTTAGCACTTAAATCCTCATCACCCACCGTCCCTCTTTCACCTCATTCAACCACGTCCACTAACTTGCGGCTACCGCAAGCAGACTTCCATCATCATACAAGCTCGGATGTGCGAACATCGCCTCGAGATCCGACACAACCTTCCGACTTAGAGCATCCGCCACTACATTCGCCTTGCCGGATGATACTCTATCGAACAATCATAGTCCTTGAGAATTCCACCCACCTTCATTGCCTCAAAGTTTAACTCTTCGAGTCAAGCAAATACTTAAGACTCTTGTGGTGCGTGTAGATTATCGACTTTTCACCATAGAGATAGTGCCTCTACACCTTGAGAGCAAAGACCACTGCCGCCAATTCCAAGTCATGAGTCGGGTAGTTAACCTCATGTGGCCTTAACTGCCGAGACGCATAAGCGACTACTTTGCAGTCCTGCATTAGAACACATCCTAACCCCGTGTGTGAAGCATCACAGTACACCACAAAATCCTTCCCTACCTCAGGCTGAATCAAAACTGGAGCTTCCGTTAATACTTTCTTAAGCTTCTCAAAGCTTTCCTGTTGTTTATTCGTCCATACAAAAGGTACTTCCTTCCTTAGTAACTTTGTCAGAGGCGCGGCTATCGATGAGAATCCTTCCACGAACCTTCTGTAGTAGCCTGCCAATCCCAAGAAACTACGAATCTCCGCCACTGACTTAGGTGATTTCCAATCCAACACCTCCTCAATCTTTCGAGGATCCACCCTTATTCCTTCTGCGGACACCACATGCCCTAAGAAAACAACTTCCTTCAGCCAAAATTCACACTTGCTGAATTTGGCATAGAGTTCCTTCTCCCTTAGCACTTGTAACACAATCCAAAGATGCTCATCATGTTCCTCTTCAGACTTGGAGTACACTAGGATATCGTCAATAAACACTACGACTAACCTATCCAAGTAGGGTTGGAAAACCCGGTTCATCATGTCCATGAACGCGACTGGGGCGTTCATCAAACCAAAGGGCATTACTACAAACTCATAGTGGTCGTACCTTGTCCTAAAGGCTGTCTTATAGATATCTGCCTCCTTCACCTTCAACTAATGATATCCCAACCTCAAGTCGATCTTTGAAAATACTGCGGCCCCCTTAAGCTGATCAAACAAGTCGTCTATCCTTGGCAAAGGATACTTGTTCTTGATGGTCAGCTTGTTCAACTGACGGCAGTCTATGTACATCCGCATAGTTCCATCCTTCTTCTTTACAAACAGGACCGGTGCTCCCCACGGAGACACACTGGGTCGGATAAACCCATGATCCAACAACTCCTGGATCGGAGCCTTCAGCTCAACCAACTCCTTTGGTGCCATTCGGTACGGGGCAATTGACACAGGAGCTGTTCCTGGCAACAAGTCAATACCAAACTCCACCTCCCTATCTGGGGGTATTCCTAGTAATTCTTTTGGAAACACATCTTCAAAATCCCTTACAGTTCTAACTCCACTGACACCTTCTTCCTTTCCATCTAACGCACTTACGAAGGCTAAAAACGCCTTGCACCTTTTCTGGACCATCTTTTCAGCCTTTACCGCCGAAACTACATTAGACAAGTAGTTTCTTCTTTCTCCTATCATAATGACCACCTCATCTTCGGGGGTCCTTAACTCCATTCGCTTAGCTGCACAGTCCAACATAGCCCGATGTTCCACTAGCCAGTCCATACCAAGTATGAGATTGAATTCTCCAAAGGGAAGTTCCATCAAGTCGGCAAAAAATACTACGCCTTGAATTTCTAAAGGTACACTCCAAAAGATCTTATTCACCACTACAGTTTGACCTAGTGGGCTTACTACAGTCATCTCCCTATCAGAAAGTTCAGAGGCTATGTCTAGAGTTTCAACTACTCTACATGCAACATAAGAATGGGTCGAGCCCACATCAATTAAAGCAACATAAGGCTTGCCATAAATAAGGAACGTACCGGTTATAACGTCCGGCGCGTCTCCATCCTTCCTCCGGTGAACCACGGTTTGGTTGCCTTGCCTCAATATTAGCATCACCTTTGCCTGGTGTTCCACGTCCTCTGCCAGCACCATTACCTCTGCCATTCGAACCACGACCTCGCTGAGGCTGCTGTCCACCTCTACCAGCCTGATTAACATTCTAAGCTGTTGGTCGATTCCCTTCTGGTTTCATAGGATAGTCCTTAAACATATGATCCTTGGACCCACACTTAAAGCATCCTCTTGTCTTCTTCCAACACTCTCCTAAGTGTTTCTTCCCACACTGATCACAAGTACGATACTGCCCTCCGTAGCAGCTTGCTGACCTCACTGCCCATCAACTCTAGGCCTCTTTTGGACATTTCCAGCTGATCCAGACGATCCAAAACCTATTTTTGGCCTATTCCGATCCATATTCTGCTTTACAAAATCCTTAATCCCTTCAGCTACCTTAGCTTTCTCTACTAAAGCAGAAAACTCTCGTTCCTGATGTAGAGCTATTAACAACCTCAGATCATCCCTTAACCCGTCCTCAAATCGGACACATCGCTCATGCTCCGTAGCTACTACTCCTTGAGCATACCGGCTCAACCTTAGAAATTCAGCTTCATACTCCGCTACGGACTTGTTCCCTTGAACCAGCCCTAGAAAACCCTTCCTCTGCTCGTCAGTTTAACGTGTGCCAACATATTTTTTTACGATATCTTCGCCTTAACATACTCCTGTGTCGATCCTCGGTGTGGCACCATCCCGGCGTGAGCCACCAGCGATACGCTTTATCGCGCAAGCGGTGCCACCATTCCTTTCAATTTCTCTTCCGGGGTCAAATCGAGCTCATCCATAATGCACTTGGTTGCCTCCAACCAATATTCAGCCGTACTGGGTGCTACACCAGATACGCCACAGAACACCTCAGCTCCATTAGCACGAAGTCGCTCAGGTACCGACTTTCGAGCTCCCAAATTTCCTCCCACACCAGCCACCAACTCAATAACTCGTAGCACCGCATGTGATACAAATCTTGCGTCGTCTCCGTCCGATCTTCTTTGCTCAAAGACCAACGGTGGTGGTGGCGGCGGCGGTACCTCATTTTCAGATCCTTGACCCGATTTAACGGGTTCCGACATGGTCATTCTACCTCTACCGTGTCCTCGTACGTTATGTCCACGTCCCTTAGAGCTCATGTCTACGTTCGTGCTTTAATCTGATTAAGAAATTTTATGAATTAGTATTTTGTTTCACGTGATTATTCGCGAAGAAATTTTTATGAAAGAAGTTTAGAAATAGTTCTTTTGATCGATCAAAGTTCAAGTCTTCTATCCTAATTCAGAGGAGCACATTCATTCAAGCATTCATTCACACACATTCTCTATTTCTATATTTTTGTCTATTCCTACCCAGGGGTATTTTTGTAATTTGTCCTACAAGGGTATTTTCATAATTTTTCAAAAAAGGTTCCTTGGTGATTTTGTCAATAAGGGTATTTTGGTAACTTTGCATTCCTGGGGGTATTTTGGAAATTTTGAAATCCGGGGGTATTTTAGTAATAAACCAGGGTAAATTTGTAAAGCTTAATAATTCAGGGGTATTTCAAAATTTGCAAAACTTGGGGGTTCTTTTTTTTTGAGAATTTGTTTTCCGAAATGGTGATGTTGCAAAAATTTTGGAAATTAGGGTCATTTTGGTAATTTGCAGGTTAGAGGCAATTTCGTAATTTTCCAAAATCAAGGTATTTTGATATTTTGCAAATTAGGATTTTTGGACTTGTTATAAAGTAAGGAAATTTTGATAAAACTGTGGGTAGTTTGGTCATTTTATAAACCAAGGGCATTTTTGTAATTTTATAGCTAGGGGTATTTAGGTAATTTTGTAACTTAGAAATTTTTTAGGAAAATTTTCAAAAATAACAATTTTCACAATTCAAAAGAGTAGTTTGTTGACTTTCTAAAACTAGGGTTTCCATGAAAATGTGGCTAATCCCTTTCGGGTTTTAGTTATTGTGTTTAGCCTATGACTGAGTCCTCTTGGTTAGGGTGAACCGAAGCTACGCACCAGGTAGGATTCCAGCGAAGAGGAGGTGAGTCACTAGGACTGCTTAAGTACCAGGCTCTTCCGGATCCAATCCTAGACATGCGCATAGTGGTTGCCACACCCTAACTCGGCGACTTAGCCATAGGTTTGTTTAATTAGGCATTAAGTCTTATGTAATTGTTGGGGTAACTAGTCCTAGGGTTCAAGTACCTATCATTCTATTCTATGTTCCAGTTATACCCCTCTACAAATCATATTATAAATCACACAATGGATAGGGTACTTTACAGTGGATCATGGTCGGAGACTTAGGTGCCATGCCAGAAAACCTGCTTAAAAACTTTCTCAAAATTTATTTGGGCTTTAATTTTAAAACATTGTGGGTTTTAAACCCCAGGCCGAGAGTTTAAAACTGAGCTCTGATACCAAACTGAAACACACCAAACCCAGCCCACGAGCCCTGACCGGATCTGGTATGTTCCTCGATGTAAACCGGTTCAAAATTCTTTTGTTACTTTGGAAAAACTGTGTGTTTTGAAAGAAAGATTGTTTTTGGGTTGGGCTCGAGTTGAAAAAAAGTTTATCTTATATTGAAAACCCTTTATTTTAGGTGACAAAACATTTAGAGTTTATTTTAAAATAAATTTACTTAATCCTTTAATTGATAAAAATTCGTAACATAATAAATAAAAGTAAAATAAAGTAGTTCAACTATGGCCTTATTACATCAGATAAATCCCAAAATTAAATTCAAAGTACTTAAAATAAAAAGTCCAAATAAAATAAATTCCCTTTGAGCATGGCCACCCCTAAGCTTCTGTGACGACTGGTCCACCACCGATCGTCACCGAAAAATAATCCCACAACGGGTGAGTCAACAGACTCAATGTGTAACCACAACACTAAGTCCTAACAAATTCAGGCATATCAAATCATACATGTACATATAGCATTTAAATAATATGATGCAAACCCGAACCCAAACCTAGATGCCATCCGCTACACATCACCCGTACCAACCTGCACACCGTGGGGACTACTGAGTCAACCCTCCATCTGCTACACACCATCGAAGGCGCGCATTTGCGATCAGCGTGCTCATCGCCCTTATAAATATTGTGGCATAGCCATCAGATAATATTTTGTGTCATGAGACACCACATTCAGATAATTGTGACCGAGGTCACCACATTCAGATATCGTGACATAGTCACCACATTCACTTCCCCTTTCATAATATCCCATATGCCCCATGTCATACAGATACTCATTATCCATGTCATATCCCTTATTCACATTCTTATAGTTTCACATAGGTACCATAACAGATTCTATTATAATCCTAGTAGGAGTAGGAAAACGTACCTGGATACTTTGTACCATAACATGGTACCTTAGCCATAGCTTTCACATCATTATAACACTTATATTAAATGTAATGCTTTAAATTTATTAAGTCTTAGGGAAGGGTACACACCTGATATTCTTGTCGAGATCACTCCAAACCCTGAAAACCCGATCTATTGATTTAGATATTCAATTCCTATATTCGGCCAACACTACATACTTTAGCTATAGGCCATTCGGCCAAATAATCAAATCCCGAAGGGTTTATCACAATCAAAATCTTACCTTGCTGTCGATTTGATTCCTAAACAAATCCCGAAACTTTGTGATGGTTCTTTATTGCAATCAGCTATACCCTTAATCATTGAACTAGTTAGTTTTCGGCTTTTGAATAAAATAAGGAATAGATCTAATCATTGAATAGGGCCTTGGCCGAATGTACATATGTACTTACCTTGCGGATCTCAAATCCCGAAAGATCCTTTTCTGAAGTTGACAACACCTAAATCCCGAAAACCTTCCTCAAAGTTTCAGCCAAAGACATAAAGGAATTAGTTCCTAGATTTCGACAAGCTTACAAGAAAAAGTATAGAAATCGAATTTGATCTTACCCCTAATGATGTAGTCGACTGCACCCTTGCTTAAACCCACAAAGAAATTCGACTATGGCTAGGATGTGGATCAACAATTTCGGCAATGGTGACCAAGTGAAGAATCGGCTCTAATGGAAAAGAGAGAGTGGTATGGTGGTTCGGCCTTTAACAAAATATGGAGATGAAGAGTATGATGCTTGAAATTTTCGGCAAGAATGATGAAAGAAAAGAACTTTCGGATTCTTGAAGAATTAAAAAGAAAAGAAGAATAGTGGCAGAGAAAATTTGACAGAGAGAGAAGGAGAAAGAAAGAATGATGAATGGCCTTATTTTTCCTCCTTTTGCCGAAATTACTAAGCTAGAGTCCCCTACTTGGCCATCACTCTCATATCCTTATTTCCCTCTTTATCTCTTTATTTAAAAATAATCCATCATTTGTCTCTTGAAAATAAAAGGATAAAAACTCCTAAAATCTAGCCTTGGTGCCGTCCCCCTATTCCCCTCTCATTGACGTCACATACAAAAATAAAAGCCTTAAAGTTTTGCTTCCCACGCGACTCGAACACAAGCCCCTCCTCACATGCTGGTGGCATCATTTCCAGGGCCTTAAGTAGCGCCTTGTAGCCACTTTTCTAAGCCCAATTTCCTATCAAATTTCCTCTATAAATTTTCTTAAGGCCACCTTGCCTTAGTTCCCTCTTTAAACTTTAAAATCGAGTAATTTCTAAAGTGCTCACCTACGCACTAAGGTTCACAAAATTCATAATGCACATTCACAACACACACAAGCATGCTATTTCATATAACTTAGTATTAATGCATAAGCTATAGTCCAGGATATTACAATTTCCAAATCGGTATATACTAAATTATATACATAATTTACAATGTTTTATTGTTTAAAGACTTACCTCGGACGTCAACGGTCGGTAAAATCAACTAATCGACTACTTTCATTTTTCCCTGGTCCAGATCTGATTTATTTGGTTCTTAATCTAAACATATTCAAATTAAGCTTGTTTAAATATCATTCCATTCAATTTAGTCTAAAAACACATAAATGGGATAATTACAATTTTGCCCCTAATATTTCACATTTTTTATAATTTAATCCTTTTTGCACAAAACACAAAATACACAAAATTTCACATTACCCATGCTTGGCCGAATATTACCTATGTTCATAAAAGTCCATAAATTTCATTTATTTCACATTTTAGTCCCTCAAAAATTTATTTTTGTAATTTAGTCCAAATTATTCAAATTCATCAAAAATTCAAAGACAAAACATGTTAATCTAACACATATATTTCATATTTCATCATCAAACAACAAAAATAACAAGCTATCATCAATGGCTCAACTCAAAATATTTATCAAAATCAAAAATTGAAGCATGGGTTTTGTACATCTCATAGCAACGATCTCAAAAATGTAAAAATTATCAAAAATCGAGCTTAATACGTACCTTAATTAAGTCCAACAATGGCCGAACGCCCTAACATCTTTTCTCTTTTCTTTTTGTTTTAACTTTCGGCCATGGAAACAGATAATAACTTTGGCTTTTTAATTTTTATGATAAGTTATTATAATATATAACATGATATTATAATAATGTAAATTTTAATTATAATAAATAACATATAAAACATATCAAAATGGCATGTGCCGTCCACTACCTTTGAAAAATGGTCTATTTACCTTTAAGGACTCTATATTAAAAAGCCACTATCAACTAAGCACTTACGCTATAGTTTGTAACTTTTACCTTTTACGCGATTAAGTCCTTTTATTACATCGAATACCTAAACGGCGAAATTAAGTCACGAAAATTTAAAACCAACAAATTCACACACAATAAACACAAAAAATAATTTTAAAATATTTTTAGACTTAGATTTGTGGTCCCGAAATCACTATTCCGATTAGGGTCAAAATCGGGTTGTTACCAGTCTCCCCCTTTTAAGGATTTTCATCCCTGAAAATCTTACCGGTGAATAGGTTTGGATAACACTCTTTGATCTTATACAACCCAATAAATCTCAGACTCAACTTGCCTTTACGACCGAATCTGAGTACTTTCTTCCATGGTGAAACTTTCAGAAACACTTGATCTCCGATCTGAAATTAAATATCTTTACGTTTCAAATATGCATATAACTTTTGACGATCTGATGCAGCTTTCAAGCTATCACGGATCACTATCACTTTCTGTTCTATTTCTTTGATCGAGTCAATCTCGTGTATCTTACTTTCACTGAGTTCGGTCCAATACAATGGCGTACGACATTTACGACTGTACAAAGCCTCGTAGGGTGCCATTTTGATACTAATTTGAAAGCTACTATTATGACCAAATTCAATCAAAGGTAAACCAGATTTAATTATTCTATCCACAATAACCCAAATTACATTTTTCTTGTCAGTGTCAACGGTAAAGTAGATACAAAATCTATCATGACCCTATCCCGTTTCCACCATATATCATAATCGACTGAAGTAACCCAGAAGGTACTTGATGCTTGGCTTTTACTTACTAACAGACTAAGCATTTTGAAACAAAGTCAGATATGTCTCGTTTTGTACTAGACCACCAGTAGAACTATTTCAAATCATTATACATATTCATACTACCCGGATGAATAGATAACCGACTATCGTTAGCTTCATTCAAAGTCATCTAAATTAACTCTGAATTTCTCTGAACACATACTCGATTTCTGAACCTCAAACAATTATTTTTATCAACTCAGAAGTCAGATTCAATATTTGTTTCACACTGAGCTCGCTTTGCTAACAATTCATTATTAACTTTCTGAATATCACAAATTTGTTGAACAAATAACAGTCTTGTTTTTAATTCGGCTATTATCAAGCCATCATCAGATATCACCATATACGCATTCATTGCACACAAAGTAAATAATGATTTTCTACTCAAAGCATCAACAAAAATATTAGCCTTTCCCGGATGATAGTCAATCACTATCTCGTACTCTTTTAACAACTCTAATTATCGACGTTGTCTCAAATTAAGATACTTCTAAGTCATTAAATACTTCAGGCTTTTATGATCAGAACAAACATGACATTTCTCACCGAATAGATAGTGATGCCAAATCTTTAATGTGAACACAATAGCTGCTAACTCCAAATCATCTGTCGGATAGTTCTTTTCGTGTGGCTTCAACTGTCTCGAGACATAAGCTATAACTTTTCTTTCCAGCATCAAAACACAACCCAGACCACTCAAGGATGCATCACTATAAATGATAAATGTTTTACCCGATTCTGGTTGAACTAACACTAGAGCTTTAGTCAAAAGAGCTTTCAACTGATCAAAACTTTTCTGGAACTTTTCTGACCACTCAAACTTAACATCTTTCTGTAACAGTTTCGTCATCGGTGTAGCAATCATAGAGAAACCTTTCACGAACCGCCTGTAATAACCAGTAAGTCCCAGAAAACTTCAAACTTCAAAAACATTTCTTGGAGTTTTCCAGTCAAATATAACGGAAATCTTACTCGGGGCAACCCTGATACCTAATGATGATACAACATGGCCTAAAAAAAATTTTGACATCATATAACCAGAACTCACATTTACTAAACTTTGCATACAATTGTTTATCTCGTAAAGTCTTTAGCAGAATCTCAGATGCTCAGCATGCTATGTTTCATCACGGGAGTAAATCAAAATATCATCTATAAACACTACTACAAACTAATCTAGATACTGTCTGAAAATTTGATTCATCAAATCCATGAAAATAACAGGTGCATTAGGAAATCCGGAAGGCATAACCAGAAACTCATAGTGTCCGTACCTTGTTCGGAAAACAGTCTTTAGTACATCAGAGTTTTTAAGAATACAAATTCTTTTTTCAATCCATCCTTCAATTCATACATGTACGTTCAAAGTTTATTTCCAGTTCGTAGATAAATTCAAACACATATATCCCAATTAACTTTTCAATCAAATAATTCAAATCATACTAACTATTGAATCGGTCTTTTCAAAGAAATTTTTATTCTCATTAGAAGGATGACCCCAGACATATCATTATACAAATTAATCTTGATTTTCTATCATTTTCACTTTTATCACTGTCGAACTTTCACGAGAACTAGAAAAGAGTTTATAATAAAGCTGTGCCATATATTAATCATCGAAACTCCGAATTATACTAAAATCACCTTAACCAAATAAAAATCATTGAACTTTATTAGGAACAATGTCTCAATCCTATAATGAGTATTATCCTAGCTGTTAATGAAGTATCTGTACATAGAAAGGAATCAAATATGATTTAGATAGCAACCATTGTAGAAACACATCTTCTATAACTCTGAGGAAGGTACCATTGTATTCTCACATTTTAAGCCAGAAATTATAATTGCAATAGACATAGTCATCTTTGTCAAATAGAAATCTCTTGCAGATAATCACATGGAATCATAAAAATATCGTAACAGCAAAATTTCAACATTTGGAATTACACAGAATATCTGAAAATTACAACTCATATAAAATAATATTTGTTCTGATGATATCCAGAAATATACAGAAAGATCAATGTCGCTCATAAATACTAGAATCGACAGTAACAGAAGTAATATAATATTCACATATTTTCAACAGAGAAATAATCAATAGGAACAGAATATTAGTCTCATACAGATTTTACCGTCGATTTTCATATCCACAATATGAAATAAATTATCAAAGGAAGACATAACAATGTGGAATATAGCCCAAACAGATCAACGATACTTTCGTCTATTAATATGTTTAGCTAATGTTTTTATACGATAAAACTTTCTTTTTGAAATTAAACAGTCACATATACTTCTGAGGATAAATATACACACAGAATGTCCAAATGGAATCATAATAACTACCCGGCTATAACCATTGTAACACCCTGAATTTGGGCCTAGAATAAGTGGGTTCGTGTGTCGAGAGAATGGATTATGTCGTAAAAAAAATTAATATGTGGTTTATACTAAAATAAGATAATGGTCAATTTTTAATTGACCCCTAGATTATTTTAAAATTTGGGGATTTAATTTATATGCTTTATTTTTTTTTACATAGTTTGTCCCTCTACTTTTATAATGTCACTACTACATTTAAATAGTTAATTTTTCTTAAAAATATTATTCAAAAAGAAATAAATTATTTTATCATGAAAAGTTTGAATGGACATTTTCTTTTAAAAAAATTATTATTGCATGTTTAGTTTAATTTTTAGGAGGTTTAGGAAGGGTTGGTAGTGTTGGAAAAGTCCTAGGCTTGATCTAGGGCTTTAGCAAAAATGTTGTTTTTTTAAGGGAGGTTGGTGGTAGTCAAAAGGCTTTTAAAATATTGTTGGGTTAAAAGATATCACAAAGAAGTAGGTGGTCTGGTGGCTTGGGGCGTTTGGAATAAGCTGGTGGTCAGAGGTTCAAGTCCTGGACTTGGCAAAAATTTTTATTGCGCATAAGTAGTATGAAGGCTAGAGTTTAGACCTTATAATTAGTTGGGGCTGATTTACAACACAAGGAAACGCCTGGCCCAGTGGCAAAGGCGTTAGGAGCAGGAGGGGGGAGCAAGGTTCTAGTCAAGTTGTGCGTGAAATGTTAGGTTTTTTTTTAAAAGTAAACCTGGAGCACAGAATAAAGGTTGATAATTAATTGGGAAGGAATTATGACTCAAATAAAATACGCAGCGCAGTGGCAAGGGGCGTGTACCATGGTGAAGAGGTTAGAGGTTCGAAGCCTAGTGTTGTCGAATATTTGTTGGATTTCTTTGGATGATTTGGTCGTTGTGAAATAGGCCTTAAGAGAAGTTGAGAATGAAACATATCATAAGAAGAGTTCTGGTGCAGTGGTTGGTAGCGTGTGGTTGTGCTTGGAGGTCTGGGGTTCGAGTTACCTTGTGCACAATAATTTTCTATTTTGCTGCAGGCGTGGGGAATGTGGTTGAAGTGGAACGAAACACCCAAAGAATGGCTGCTGTTCGGGGAAGGCAATTTGAATGTAATTGAAATTGGATTTTTGGATAAATAAAGGAATTTTTGGATGGGGATGAAGATACAATTTTGAGATAATAAAGGAATTTAATAGGTGATAAGTTTGAGTTGATTAGGGAGTGTAGATCTATTTATTTATTTATTTATTTTAGCATATATGTGGGTGCCAAAATTCTCTTTAAATAGAGAGGATACCTTTTCAATTCTGGCATTTGAACCCCATTCTCTCAATCTTTTCTCTCATTCTCTTCTACAAGTCAAAACCCTAGTTGCTTTCTGCAATCTTTTCTTTTGAATTCTTCAGAAGCCGAAACCTTTTATTTTATTCTCTTCTTCATTCTTCTTTTTCTCTTGTGCCGATTTCTCCATTAAGCCGAAAATATAAACCCCATTTGATTTCTTCATTAAAAGCTGAATCATCATAAGACTGCCGAAATCTCCCCAAGTGCTAGCCGAATTCCCTGTGTTGAGGGCGTTATTTCGTGATTTGAAGGAGACCTGATCGTCTAGATCTAAAAGTTGAAAATCGTTAGTCTCTAAGTATTATACCTCTTTTTGGGATTTTAAGGTAAGGTAGTTTTCTCTAGATTTTCGTTACGTTAGATTATCGTATTCGTAATCTTAACTCTATGTTATAGATTAACAACCACATGTTACGATGGTAGCAACTGATAAGGTCCCTCGATGGAATCAAATATGGACCAGGCAAAGGAGGGGATTGGATCTGTAAAACCA
This sequence comes from Gossypium bickii, assembly GCA_025503065.1. Classification (NCBI taxonomy): domain Eukaryota; kingdom Viridiplantae; phylum Streptophyta; class Magnoliopsida; order Malvales; family Malvaceae; genus Gossypium; species Gossypium bickii. Next base: position 93,241,982 of record CP106711.1, read on the forward strand.
ATCCCTAAGTTTAAAAAGTGAGCGGTGTCAGCAGTTCGGGAGTGGCTAGTAGATTGTGGACAGGCATCCAAACAAAATCTTAGACCGATAGCAGTTTTAGCAGCTTCTGATAGTGTCGACATAGAAAGTGTCGTCCTAACGGTAACCAGGTATGTAACACTTCCACACCATTTAGATTGCCTGTTAAAATATGTTTATAATTCTGTGATATTCTGTGAAGTGTCGAAATATCGGCATGGCTGATGAAAACCCGAGGAGGGTAAAAGCAAATCACCAGGTTAGTGATCCCTGTCATTCCTAAGTGAATGTACCTATTAAGATGACATATGTGATAAGTATGCTATTTTCTGATTGCATGGGGTTGGGTTTATTGAAAGGGGAAGTGTTCTGTTGTAGCGGCTTCTGCTGTGACCTGTTCTGGTAGCTAATGCCATTTCAGCCTGGTGACTCTGTCACAACTCTGTTTCTAGTGGCTTTTGCCATTTCAGCCTGGTGACTCTGTCACAACTCTGACGATGACCAGCATGACTACCATCAATGGTGTGTAGCGGCGTGGGTTGATTGTAGAAATCCCCAATGGCGTGACTGGCAGGTAAGGGTGGCGTGTAGCGGATGGAAACCTAGGACTTGGGTTGGGCTTTGCATAATTTCTGTTATATATTCTGTAGGGCTAAGGCCCAAAATCTAATAGTGTACGAGGGTTGCACACTGAGTCTCTCGACTCACCCTATTATTTAACAATTTCAGGTAGCATTTAGTGCATCGGACCGGGCTGGAGAGGAGCGCGAGGTGGCCATGCGAGAGAGTAATTAAATCCAACAGAAAACTTTACTTAGAAGTTTTATTTTTAATATATTTAATTAATGGGTTTTAAATTCCATTGTAATAAGGCCATGGGCCACTAGCTTTATTTTTATTCTGGATTTATTTTGGGCTTTTATTATTGTTAGATGTTTAAATTTTTCCTTTAATTAAGTTAAGGCAGGTAATAAATTTAGTTTTTTTTATTTAACTCACCAAGGCATTTTATGAAATTTACATCTTATATGAATTAATAAATTATTAAGTTTTTTTCGGTATTAATATTTAAACCTGAAAAATATTTCCCGAAATTGCGACATCTTTTATAAAATCTTTTTAGTAACATGCCAGATCCAGCTGTAGTGTTTGGGTCGGGTTTAGGGTGTCCCAAATTGGTATCAGAGCCCGATTCAAAACTCGGCTCTGAGGGTGTTTGGGCTCAAAACGTTTTCTAAGGATGGGTTTTGAAAACATGCATGTTTATAAATAATACAGGATGGTTTTCTCAGCATGGCACCTGCGTCTTCGGCCCAAGTCCGCCAGGTAAGTATTCTGAATTCACTGTGTGTTATATATGAATGTGGGCTTGATGGGTTTTATGGGATGTAGACTATCTAGATTAGAACTGGTGGACTTTAGGTCTAGCTCAAACAACTTTTTAAATCTTATAAGACTTAATTTCACTAAACAAACCCGTGAACAAGTTGCAAAACTAGGGTGTGGCAACAGGCATGCACATGTCTAGGATTGGATCCGGAAGAGCCTGGTACTTAAGCAGTCCTAGTGACTCACCTCCTGTAATATCCCTGATTTATGGCTTATGCATTTTTTCTTAAATAAATGTGAAAGCATGTCTATGTGTATGAGAATGTGTTTTATAAACTTTGGGGAACTCTAGAATGTAGATAAATGCCTTAAAAATTATTAGATTTTAAATCTAGAAAAGGAAGCTAGGTAGAGTGGCCTTAAGAGAAAATGTAGGGGAGATATGACACACAAATGGCCTTGGTAGAGTGGCTTGGAGGCGCCACTTAAGGCCTCCGGGAATGACGCTACAAGCAGGTGCAGATAGGCCAGGGTTCGAGTCACAAGGGAGGCAAATAAGAGCTTTTATTTTTGCAGCTAAGATGTGCAGGGATGGACGGCATGGGGAATCTATGGGAGGAGTTTAAGATGAGGTGTTATTCTTTTAAAAAATTCGGCTAAGGTAGGGAGATAATGGTTGGTTTATTCAGATTATTTTAAGGGAAAAAGAAGAGGGAAAATAGGAGAAAAGAAAGGGATGGGATAGGGGGGAGGAGAGTTGGCCGTATAGGGGGATCTAGGGGTGATAATTTCGGCAAAAGGGACTAGTGTGAGGCCATTTGTTTCTTCTTTTCTCATTTGTGCCTCTACCAAAATTCTCTAGTTATCTTCTTCTCTGTTATTTTGTTAAAACACAAGTAAGCCTAGCCGATTTCTCCATCTTTTTCTTCTTCAAAGATTATCACCATTGCCAAATTGTTCAACCCTTCTCTCCTTCTTCTCACAATTTCATAAAAGTCAAAACTAAGTACTTGCTAGACCCTAGCCGATTGTTCAGTGAGTCCCAAAGCCGAATCTATTGTGGTGTCAGGCAGGGGTGTTGTCGATTTCTTCAGTAGGGGTAAGATCAAATTCGATTTCCATTCTTTTTCTTCCAGGCTTGTCGAAATCTAAGATCTAATCTCTATTATTGTTCTTTGGCCGAAACTATGAAAAAAAGGTTTCAGGATTTGCCTATTTTCGACTACAAGGAAGGATCTTTCGAGACTTCTAAGATCTAAGGTAAGCTATGGGGGATATTCGGCCATAGGCCATTTTATTGTGTTTTAATGTTAGGTTAGATCTAACATGTGCTTATAGGAATTTCAATATCACCAAGAGAAAGGATCGATTTCGGGATTTAAGATTCATAAGGTAAGACCATGTAATATTTGGCCAAGGCCTATTCAATGATTAAGATCTATTTCTTATTTATTCAAAAAGCCGAAAACTAACCATTTAGGTAATTTAGTGCCTAACCGATTGCAAGAAGAGGTAACACCAAGTTTTCGGGATTTCAGTAAACTCGCTAAGTATACCAGGTGTGTACCCCACACTAAATCTTATTAGAGCACGGCTTTAATTTAATATATATATGTTTGTAATAATATGAATGTGGCCAAAGGTACCATGCAATGGTACAAAGTACTCAGGTACGTAATCCCGACATTATACTAATAAGTGATATGAATATTTGGCACATGGCATATGGAAATATTGATAAGAATGTGAAATAAGGAATATGGCATGACTTATGCATGATTTGTATGACATGGGGCATATGGGTCATATGTAAAGGGGAAGTGAATTGGTGGTTTAATACCACATTATCTGAATGTGGTGACTTCGGTCACAATTATCTGAATGTGGTGTCTCATGACACAAAATATAATATCTGGTGGCTATGCCACAATTTTATAAGGGCGATGAGCACGTCGTCTACAGCAGCTGCCTTCGATGATGTGTAGTGGATGGAGGGTTGACTTAGTAGTCCCCATGGTGAGCAGGTTGGTACGAGTGATGTGTAGCGGATGGTACCTAGGTTTGGGTTCATGTTTGCATCATTACATTAAATTATATGTATATGTATGAACTGTTGTGCCTAAAATCGTTGAGACTTAGTGTTGGCTGTTACACACTGAGTCTATTTGACTCACCCCATTGTGGGAATATTTTTCAGGTGACGATCAGTGATGGACCGGGTCGGCAGAAGCTTAGTGGTGGCAATGCTCAGTTCGGGATTTTATTTTATTTTGAACTTGTTATATTTTAAGTATTTTGTATTTATTTTGGGTTTCGTTTTCGATGTAATAAGGCCATAGTATGAACTGTTTTATGCATGCTTTTTATTTGATTTTATTTCCATATGATTAAGGTTAAATCAAAGTTAAATGGTTTTTCTTAAAAATAAATATTAAGTGTTTTTGACCACCTATCACAAATAATTTCTAATTTAAAGGTAAAATTTTTAAAACAAGTTCGGCATATCTTTTAATGTGAAAACAAGGTTTTTAATAAATCCCTGATTTCTAAATTAACAAAAGTTTTCACTTAAACGCAACCCAAGCAAATCCTTCTTCAAAACCACACGAATATTTCCTAAGTAACAAACAGATTTTCAAATGTTTTCTCGAGGAACATACCAAATCCGGTCAAGGCTCGTGGGCCGGTTTTGGGAGTTTCAGCTTGGTATCAAAGCCCAGATTTTAAACCTTCGGCTTTGGTTTAAAAGCCCATAACTTTTTCAAAATAAGCCCAAATGAAGTTTGTGAAAAATTTTGTGAATTAAGCAGGTTTTCTGGCATGGCACCTAAGTCTCTGACCCGCAGTCCACCAGGTAAGTACTTCTAACCATTGTGTGAATTATAGTATGATTTGTATAAGGTTAGAATGGGAACGTAGAATAGTATAATAAGAACTATTGAACCCTAGGATTAGTTTACCCCAGCATAGAAATTCATAAAACTTAAAGCCTAAGTAAACAAACCTGTGGCTAAGTCGCTGAGTTAGGGTGTGGCAACCATGGTGCGCATGTCTAGGATTGGATCCGGAAGAGCCTGGTACTTAAGCAGTCCTAGTGACTCACCTCCTCTTCACTGGAATCCTACCTGGTGCGTAGCTACGGTTCACCCTAACCAAGAGGACTTATTCACGGGCTAAACTCAATAACTAAAACCCGAAAGGGACTAGCCATATTTTATGAAACCCTAGTTTTAAAAATCAACCAACTACCCTCTTGGATTGTGAAAATTATTTAGTTTGAAATTTTTTTCCCAAAATATTTCCGACTTACAAAATTACTTAAATACCCCTAGTGGTAAAATTACTAAAATGCCATTAGATTCCAAAATTACCATACTACCCCCGATTTTAATAAAATTTTCTAATTTTGCAAATGTGTCCAAAAACCTTATCTTTGCGAAATACCAAGACACCTTGATTTGGAAAATTTACGAAATTTCCCCTGATTTTCAAAATTACCAAAATGACCCCCGATTTCTAAAATTTCTGCCATACCCCTAATTTGAGAAAATTTTCAAAGGTACCCTTGAGTTTTGACAATTCCAAAGTGCCCTGATTTATTAAGATTTTCAAATTGACCCTGGTGTATTACCAAAATACCCTTGTAGGACAAATGACGAAAATACCCCTAGGGAAGGAACAGACAAGAATGTTTGAATGATGAACGTGTGTGATAGGAACTACTGAATGGATTGTACTTCTCTGAATTAGGATAGAAGACTTGAAACTTTGAATAATCGAAAGAATTACCTCTAAGCTTCTTTCATAAAACTTCTTCGCCGATAATCAGTGGAACAAGGACTAATTCATAAAATTTCTTAATCAGATTAAAGCGCGATCGTAAGAATGAGCTCTAGGGGACGTGGTCGTAATGTGCGAAAACGCGGTCGAGGTAGAATGACCGTGTCGGAACCCGTTAGATCGGGTCAAGGGTCTGAGAATGAGGTACCACCACCCCCACCACCCACTGTGGGTGTTGAGCAGCAAGATCAGACGGGGGATGATGCTGTATCACAGGCTGTGCTGCGAGTTCTTGAGATGATGGCTGGAGCAGGTGGAAATATGGGAGCTCGGAAATCTATACCCAAGCGACTCTGAGCCAATAGAGCTGAGGTGTTCCGTGGCGTGTCTGGGGTGGCACCCAGTACGGCTGAGTATTGGTTGGAAGCGACTGAGCGGATCATGGATGAGCTCGATCTGACTGCTGAGGAAAAGTTGAAAGGGTTGGTGTCGCTTCTTCGCGATGAGTCATATCAATGGTGGCTCACAGTTTGGGATGGTTCCACAGCTGAGGATCTTACTTGGGAATATGTTAAGGCGGCGTATCAGAAGAAGTATGTTGGAACCAGATATACTAATGCACAGAGGAAGGCTTTTCTGGGGCTGGTTCAAGGGAACAAGTCCGTGGCAGAGTATGAGGCTGAATTCCTAAGGTTAAGCCGATATGCTCAATGCGTGGTGGCTACGGAGCATGAGCGATGTGTCCGATTTAAGGACGGATTTAGGGATGACCTAAGGTTGTTGATAGCTCCACATCAGGAGTGGGAGTTTGCCGCATTAGTAGAAAAGGCTAAGGTAGGTGAAGGGATTAAGGACTCTGTGAGGCAAAACACGGATCAGAACAGGCAGAAAAGAGGTTTTGGATCGTCAGGATCGTCTGGAAATGTTCAAAAGAGGCCTAGAGCTGATAGGCCGCGGGGTCAGCAAGTTGGTCTAGGAGGGCAGTACCGTACTTGTACACAGTGTGGGAAGATGCACTTAGGGGAGTGTTGGAAGAAAACGGGAGGATGCTTTAAGTGTGGGTCTAAGGATCATATGATTAAGGATTGCCCAATAAAGATAGACGAAAGTCGACCAACGGGTCAGGGTCATAATCAGGCTGGTAAAGGTGGACAGCAGCCTCAGTGGGGTCGTGGTCCGAATAATAGAGGTAATGGTGCTGGAAAAGGACGTGGAACACCGGGCAAAGGTGTTGGTAATAATGAGGCTAGACAGTCGGGTCTGGTTTATGCGGTTCACCGGAGGGAGGATGGAGACGCGCCGGACGTCATAACCGGTACGTTCCTTATAGCAAACAAGCCTTATATTGCTTTGATTGATGTGGGCTCGACCCATTCTTATGTTGCATGTAGTATAGTTGAAACAATAGGCGTAGCCTCTGAACTATATGATAGAGAGATGACTGTAGTAAGCCCATTAGGCCAAACCGTAGTGGTGAATAAGATCTTTCAGAGTGTACCTCTAGAAATTCAAGGAGTAGTATTTTCTGCAGACTTAATGGAACTACCCTTCGGAGAATTCGATCTTATACTTGGTATGGACTGGCTAGTGGAACATTGGGCGATTTTGGATTGAGCAGCTAAGCGAATGGAGTTAAGGACGCCTGAGGATGGGGCGATAATTATGATAGGAGAAAGAAGAAACAACTTGTCTAACATAGTTTCAGCGCTAAAGGCTGATAAGATGGTTCGAAAAGGGTGCAAGGCATTTTTGGCCTTCGTAAGTGCGTTGGATGGAAAAGAAGGGGGAGTTAGTGGAGTTAGAACGGTAAAGGGAATTTGAAGATGTGTTTCCAGAGGAGTTACCTGGAATACCCCTGGATAGGGAGGTGGAGTTTGGAATTGACCTGCTGCCAGGAACAGCTCCTGTGTCAATTGCCCCGTACACAATGGCACTAAAGGAGTTGGTTAAGCTCAAGGCTCAAATCTAAAAGCTACTTGATCGTGGGTTTATTTGCCCCAGTGTGTCTCCGTGGGGAGCACCGGTCTTGTTTGTGAAGAAGAAGGATGGAACTGTACGTATGTGCATAGACTATCGTCAGTTGAATAAGCTGACTATCAAGAACAAGTATCCTTTGCCAAGGATAGACGACTTGTTCGATCAACTCAAGGGGGCAGCAGTATTCTCAAAGATCGACCTAAGGTCTGAATATCATCAGTTGAAGGTGAAGGAAGCAGATATCCATAAGACAGCTTTCCGGACAAGATACAGCCATTACGAGTTCTTGGTAATGCCGTTTGGATTGACGAACGTCCCAGCCATATTTATGGATATGATGAACCGGGTCTTTCAACCTTACTTGGATAGGTTCGTCGTTGTGTTCATCGATGACATCCTAGTATACTCCAAGTCTGAGGAGGAGCATGATGAGCATCTTAGGGTTGTGTTGCAAGTGTTAAGGGAGAAGAAGCTTTATGCCAAATTCGGCAAGTGTGAATTTTGGCTTAAGGAAGTTGCGTTCTTAGGGCATGTGGTATCCGCAGAGGGAATAAGGGTAGATCCTCGAAAGATTGAGGCAGTGTTGGATTGGAAACCACCCAAGTCTGTGGCTGAGGTTCGTAGTTTCTTGGGATTGGCAGGCTACTACAGAAGGTTTGTAGAAGGGTTCTCATCGATAGCCGCACCATTGACCAAGTTGTTAAGGAAGGAAGTACCTTTCGTATGGACAGAGAAACAACAGGAGAGCTTTGAGAAGCTTAATAGGTTCTGACTGAAACTCCGGTTTTGATTCAACTGGAGGTAGGAAGGGATTTCGTGGTGTATTGTAATGCTTCTCATATGGGATTGGGATGCGTATTGATGCAAGACGGAAAAGTAGTCGCTTATGCGTCTCGGCAACTAAGGCCACATGAGGTTAACTATCCGACGCATGACTTGGAATTGGCGGCAGTAGTCTTTGCTCTTAAGGTATGGAGGCACTATCTTTATGGAGAAAAGTCGGTGATTTTACAGCACCACAAGAGCCTTAAGTATCTGTTGACTCGTAAGGAGTTGAACCCGAGGCAATGAAGGTGGGTGGAGTTATTGAAGGACTACGATTGTTCTATAGAGTATCACCCAGGCAAGGCGAATGTAGTGGCAGATGCCCTAAGTCGGAAGGTAGTGTCAGATCTGAGGGCGATGTTCGCACATCTGAGCTTGTATGACGATGGAAGTTTACTAGCAGAGTTGGAAGTGAAGCCGACATGGTTGAATGAAGTGAAAGAGGGTCAGTTGTTGGATGAAGATTTAAGTACTAAGTTATAGCAAGTGCAGAATGGAGAGTTAGAGGATTATGGTATTAATGACGAGGGAGTATTGTGTTTCAAGGGAAAGGTCTGTATGCCGAAGAATGAGGAGTTAAGGCGGAGAATTCTTCGGGAATCGCATAGTAGCCTTTATGCTATGCATCCCAGAGGTACCAAGTTGTATAGAGATCTATGGGAACCTGTTTTGGTGGCCTAGACTAAAACAGGAAGTTACTGAATTTGTCGACAAGTGCTTAACAGGTCAGAAAGTTAAGGCTGAACACCAAGTTCCGTCAGGGTTGCTTCAACCGATTAAGATTCCGTAGTGGAAGTGGGAGAGAATCACCATAGACTTCGTTAGTGGGCTTCCCCTTACGCCTACTAAGAAGGACTCGGTATGGGTGATAGTGGACTGATTGACCAAGTCCGCGCACTTCATTCCGATAAGAGTTGATTATTCTTTGCAGAAGTTGGCGAAGTTATATGTGGCAGAGATTGTAAGGTTGCATGGAGTGCCGGTGTCAATCATTTCGAATAGGGACCCAAGATTTACGTCTCGGTTTTGGAAAGCATTACATCAGGCTTTAGGCACCAAGTTAGACTTCACTACGGCATTTTATCTACAGTCGGACGGGCAGTCTGAACGAGTAATCCAAGTGTTAGAGGATATGCTAAGGGGCTGTGTGATAGACTTCAGAGGAAGTTGGGAAGACAATTTGCCTTTAGCAGAATTTGCGTACAATAACAGCTATCAAGCTAGTATTCGGATGGCACCATATGAAGCACTATATGGACGGAAGTGTCGAACGCCTACGTGTTGGACAAAATTAAGGGAACGTCGAGCTTTGGGTCCAGAGATTGTGGCAGAATCCGAGGAGAAGGTTGCGATAATTCAGGCGAGGTTGAAGGAGGCATCTGATAGGAAAAAGTCGTATGCAGATCTCAAACGGAAGGAAATAGAATTTGATATAGGAGATCAAGTGTTTCTTAAAGTCTCGCCCTGGAAGAAAGTGATAAGATTTGGTCGCAAAGGGAAGTTAAGTCCCAGGTTTATAGGACCTTATCGGGTATTGAAGCGAGTTGGACCAGTGGCATACCAGCTAGAGTTGCCACCAGATGCACGACGTATTCCATGTGTCTATGCTACGTCGTTATCGATTGGATCCATCTCATGTAGTTCTTGTTGAAGAGGTGGAGCTAAGGCCAGATTTGTCCTACGAAGAGGAGCCGATTCAGATCTTGGAATGAGATGTGAAAGTGTTACGAAGGAAATCAGTTCCTCTAGTCAAGGTGTTATGGCGTAATCATGGATCGGAAGAAACTTCGTGGGAGCCAGAATAAGCAATGCGACAGCAATACCCTCACTTATTTCAGCCAGGTAATTTCGAGGACGAAATTATTTTAAGGGGGTAGAACTGTAATATGCCTGATTTATGGCTTATGCATTTTTTCTTAAATAAATGTGAAAGCATGTCTATGTGTATGAGAATGTGTTTTATAAACTTTGGGGAACTCTAGAATGTAGATAAATGCCTTAGAAATTATTAGATTTTAAATCTAGAAAAGGAAGCTAGGTAGAGTGGCCTTAAGAGAAAATGTAGGGGAGATATGACACATAAATGGGCTTGGTAGAGTGGCTTGGAGGCGCCACTTAAGGCCTCTGGGAATGACGCCACAAGCAGGTGTAGATGGGCTAGGGTTCGAGTCACAAGGGAGGCAAATAAAAGCTTTTATTTTTGCAGCTAAGATGTGCAGAGATGGACGGCATGGGGAGTCTATGGGAGGAGTTTAAGATGAGGTGTTATTCTTTTAAAAATTTCGGCTAAGGTAGAGAGATAATGGTTGGTTTATTCAGATTATTTTAAGGGATAAAGAAGAGGAAAAATAGGAGAAAAGAAAGGGATGAGATAGGGGGAGGAAAGTTGGCCGTATAGGGGGATCTAGGGTTGATAATTTTGGCAAAAGGGAGTAGTGTGAGGCCATTTGTTTCTTTTCTTCTCATTTGTGCCTCTACCGAAATTCTCTAGTTATCTTCTTCTCTGTTATTTTGTTAAAACACAAGTAAGCCTAGCAGATTTCTCCATCTTTTTCTTCTTCAGAGATTATCACCATTGCCGAATTGCTCAACCCTTCTCTCCTTCTTCTCACAATTTCATAAAAGCCGAAACTAAGTACTTGCTAGACCCTAGCCGATTGTTCAGTGAGTCCCAAAGCCGAACCTATTGTGGTGTCAGGCAGGGGTGTTGTCGATTTCTTTAGTAGGGGTAAGATCAAATTCGATTTCCATTCTTTTTCTTTCAGGCTTGTCGAAATCTAAGATCTAATCTCTATTATTGTTCTTTGGCCGAAACTATGAAAAAAAGGTTTCGGGATTTGCCTATTGTCGACTACAAGGAAGGATCTTTCGGGACTTCTAAGATCTAAGGTAAGCTATGGGGGATATTCGGCCATAGGCCATTTTATTGTGTTTTAATGTTAGGTTAGATCTAACATGTGCTTATAGGAATTTCAATATCACCAAGAGCAAGGATCGATTTCGGGATTTAAGATTCATAAGGTAAGACCATGTGATATTCGGCCAAGGCCTATTCATTGATTAAGATCTATTTCTTATTTATTCAAAAAGCTGAAAACTAACCATTTAGGTAATTTAGTGCCTAACCGATTGCAAGAAGAGGTATCACCAAGTTTTCGGGATTTCAGTAAACTCGCTAAGTATACCAGGTGTGTACCCCACACTAAATCTTATTAGAGCACGGCTTTAATTTAATATATATATGTTTGTAATAATATGAATGTGGCCAAAGGTACCATGCAATGGTACAAAGTACTCAGGTACGTAATCCCGACATTATACTAATAAGTGATATGAATATTTGGCACATGGCATATGGAAATATTGATAAGAATGTGAAATAAGGAATATGGCATGACTTATGCATGATTTGTATGACATAGGGCATATGGGTGATATGTAAAGGGGAAGTGAATTGGTGGTTTAATACCACATTATCTGAATGTGGTGACTTCGGTCACAATTATCTGAATGTGGTGTCTCATGACATAAAATATAATATCTGGTGGCTATGCCACAATTTTATAAGGGCGATGAGCACGTCGTCTGCAACGACTGCCTTCGATGATGTGTAGCGGATGGAGGGTTGACTTAGTAGTCCCCACGGTGAGCAGGTTGGTACGGGTGATGTGTAGCGGATGGTACCTAGGTTTGGGTTTGGGTTTGCATCATTACATTAAATTATATGTATATGTATGAACTGTTGTGCCTAAAATCGTTGAGACTTAGTGTTGGTTGTTACACGCTGAGTCTATTTGACTCACCCCGTTGTGGGAATATTTTTCAGGTGACGATCAGTGATGGACCGGGTCGGCAGGAGCTTAGTGGTGGACATGCTCAGTTTGGGATTTTATTTTATTTTGAACTTGTTACATTTTAAGTATTTTGGATTTATTTTGGGTTTCGCTTTCGATGTAATAAGGCCATAGTATGAACTGTTTTATGCATGCTTTTTATTTGATTTTATTTCCATATGATTAAGGTTAAATCAAAGTTAAATGGTTTTTCTTAAAAATAAATATTAAGTGTTTTTGACCACCTATCACAAAAATTTCTAATTTAAAGGTAAAATTTTTAAAACAAGTTCGGCATATCTTTTAATGTGAAAACAAGGTTTTTAATAAATCCCTGATTTCTAAATTAACAAAAGTTTTCACTTGAACCCAACCCAAGCAAATCCTTCTTCAAAACCACACGAATTTTTCCTAAGTAACAAACAGATTTTCAAATGTTTTCTCGAGGAACATACCAGATCCGGTCAAGGCTCGTAGGCCAGGTTTGGGGTGTTTCACCTCCTCTTCGCTGGAATCCTACCTGGTGCGTAGTGACTGTTCACCGTAGCTACGAGGACTTGTTGATGTGCTAAATTTTATAATTAAAACCCGGAAGGGACTAGCCACCTTCCTTTTTTTTTTTTTTTACATATTGCTAAAATACCTTTACTTTGAAAACAAATACCAAGATACTCATGATTTGCAAATATACCCCGATTTACAAAGTCAAACGAAATTTTCCTTAGCAAAGAAAAACTCACACAACACACGACAACAAACCTACATACACCGGAACACTATTATTATTCCTTTGAAATCAAATTCTCCAAGATACCCCTGTTTAAAATATATATATATCCTTAGTTTTGTAAAATTTTTGAAAATATCCCTGATTTGTAAAAATTACTAATTTGCCCCTAATTTATAAAATGACTAAAGTACCCCGGATTTTAAAATTACCAAAATATCCTGGATTACAAAATTACCAAAATACCCTTATTTCATGAAATCAACAAGGAACTCTATTTTGAAAATTACAAAAATACCCCTGTAGGATAAAATTACGAAAATACCCCCTGGGTAGTGGAATAACGAGAATACCCTATGTATTGAGTGTGGATGTATGGATGTTGTCTGTATGTTGATTGTTGAATGTATGTAGTTTATAAAACTAGGAAAGGTGAACTTGAGACTGAATTGCAAATTCGAAAGAACTACTCTTTAAACTACTAATCATAAGACTGTTCGTGGACGATCAGTGGAAGAAAACCAATAACTCATAAATTTTTTTAATCAGATAAACCCAAACCGATAACATGAGTACAAGGGGACGAGGACGCTCTACATGTGAATACTGATGCGTGCTCTACCATAGTGTACTAAGTGTTTATTATGGGTTTAGAATTGGAGTGCGCAGCGAAAACATGGTAGTGAGACTTAAGTAGTATGATTACTAGTTAGTTAGAAATTTCAAGGATGAAATTTCTTTAAGGAGGGTAAAATTGTAACATCCTGAATTTGGGCCTAGAATAAGTGGGTTCGTGTGTCGAGAGAATGGATTTTGTCGTTAAAAAAAAATTAATATGTGGTTTATACTAAAATAAGATAATGGTCAATTTTTAATTGACCCCTAGATTATGCTAAAATTTGGGGAATTGATTTATATGCTTTTTTTTTACATAGTTTGTCCCTCTACTTTTATAATGTCACTACTACATTTAAATAGTTAATTTTTCTTAAAAATATTATTCAAAAAGAAATAAATTATTTTATCCTGAAAAGTTTGAATGGACATTTTCTTTTAAAAAAATTATTATTGCATGTTTAGTTTAATTTTTAGGAGGTTTAGGAAGGGTTGGTAGTGTTGGAAAAGTCCTAGGCTTGATCTAGGGCTTTAGCAAAAATGTTGTTTTTTTTTTTAGGGAGGTTGGTGGTAGTCATAAGGCTTTTAAAATATTATTGGGTTAAAAGATATCACAAAGAAGTAGGTAGTCTGGTGGCTTGGGGCGTTTGGAATAAGCTGGTGGCCAGACGTTCAAGTCCTGGATTTGGTAAAAAATTTTATTGCGCATAAGTAGTATGAAGGCTAAAGTTTAGACCTTATAATTAGTTGGGGCTGATTTACAACACAAGGAAACGCCTGGCCCAGTGACAAAGGCGTTAGGAGCAGGAGGGGGAGCAAGGTTCTAGTCAAGTTGTGCGTGAAATGTTGGGTTTTTTTTTTAAAGTAAACCTGGAGCACAGAATATAGGTTGATGATTAATTGGGAAGGAATCATGACTCAAATAAAATAGGCGGCGCAGTGGCAAGGGGCGTCTACCATGGTGAAGAGGTTGGAGGTTCGAAGCCTGGTGTTGTCGAATATTTTTTGGATTTCTTTGGATGATTTGGTCGTTGTGAAATAGGCCTTAAGAGAAGTTGAGAATGAAACATATCATAAGAAGAGTTCTGGTGCAGTGGCTGGTAGCGTGTGGTTGTGCTTGGAGGTCTTAGGTTCGAGTTGTCTTGTGCACAATAATTTTCTATTTTGCTGCAGGCGTGGGGAAGGTTGTTGAAGTGGACCGAAACACCCAAACAATGGCTGCTATTCGGGGAAGGCAATTTAAATGTAATTCAAATTGGATTTTTGGATAAATAAAGGAATTTTTGGATGGGGAGATACAATTTTGAGATAATAAAGGAATTTAATTGGTGATAAGTTTGAGTCGATTAGGGAGTGTAGATCTATTTATTTATTTATCTATTTATTTAATTACTTTAGAATATATATGGGTGCCGAAATTCTCTTTAAATAGAGAGGATACCTCTTCAATTCCAGCATTTGAACCCCATTCTCTCAATCTTTTCTCTCATTCTCTTCTACAAGCCAAAACCATTGTTGCTTTCTAGAATCTTTTCTTTTGAATTCTTCAGAAGCCGAAACCTTTTATTTCATTCTCTTCTTCATTCTTTTTTTCTCTTGTGCCGATTTCTCCATTAAGCTGAAAACATAGACCCCATTTGATTTCTTCATTAAAAGTTGAACCATCATAAGACTGCCGAAATCTCCCCAAGTGCTAGCCGAATTCCCTGTATTGAGGGCGTTATTCCAGGATTTGAAGGAGGCCTGATCGTCTAGATCTAGAAGCTGAAAATCGTTAGTTTCTAAGTATCATACCTCTTTTCGGAATTTTAAGGTAAGGTAGTTTTCTCTAGATTTTTGTTACATTAGAGAAAAGCGAGCGATAAGGTCACTCTAGATTATTGTATTCGTAATCTTAACCCTATGTTATGGATTAACAACCACATGTTACGATGGTAGCAACTGATAAGGTCCCTCGATGGAATCAAATATGGATCAGGCAAAGGAGGGGATTGGATCTGTAAAACCAATCCCTAAGTTTAAAAAGCGAGCGGTGTCAGTAGTTCGGGATTGGCCAGTAGGTTCTGGACCGGCATCCGAACAAAATCTTAGACAGATAGCAGTTTTAGCAGCTTCTGATAGTGTCGACATAGAGAGTGTCGTCCTAACGGTAACCAGGTGTGTAACACTTCCACACCATTTAGATTGCTTGTTAAAATATGTTTATAAATCTGTGATATTCTGTGAAGTGCCAAAATATCGGCATGGCTGATGAAAACCCGATGAGGGTGAAAGCGAATCACCAGGTTAGTGATCCCTGTCATTCCTAAGTGAATGTTCCTGTTAAGATGACATATGTGATAAGTATTCTATTTTCTGATTGCATGGGGTTGGGTTTATTGAAAGGGGAAGTGTTCTGTTGTAGCGGCTTCTGCCGTGACCTGTTCTGGTGGCTAATGCCATTTCAGCCTGGTGACTCTGTCACAACTCTGTTTCTGGTGGCTTTTGCCATTTCAGCCTGGTGACTCTGTCACAACTCTGACGATGAGCAGCATGACTGCCATCAATGGTGTGTAGCGGCGTGGGTTGATTGTAGAAATCCCCAATGGTGTGACTGGCAGGTAAGGGTGGCATGTAGCGGATGGAAACCTAGGACTTGGGTTGGGCTTTGCATAATTTCTGTTATATTATATTCTGTTATATATTCTGTGGGACTAAGGCCCAAAATGTAATGGTGCACGAGGGTTGCACACTGAGTCTCGCGACTCACCCTATTATTTTACAATTTCAGGTAGCACTTAGTGCATCGGACCGGGCTGGAGAGGAGCGTAAGGTGGCCATGCGAGAGAGTAATTAAATTCAGCAGAAGACTTTACTTAGAAGTTTTATTTTTAATATATTTAATTAATGGGTTTTAAATTCCATTGTATTAAGGCCATAGGCCACTAGCTTTATTTTTATTCTGGATTTATTTTGGGCTTTTATTATTGTTAGATTTTTAAATTTTTCCTTTAATTAAGTTAAGGCAGGTAATAAATTCGGTTTTTTTTTAACTCACCAAGGCATTTTATGAAATTTACATCTTATATGAATTAATAAATTATTAAGTTTTTTTCGGTATTAATATTTAAACCTGAAAAATATTTCCCGAAATTGCGACATCTTTTATAAAATCTTTTTAGTAACATGCCAGATCCGGCTGTAGTGTTTGGGCCGAGTTTGGGGTGTTACAACCATTGCATTCAACCATCAATACAATTCAAACATCAATCCACTATCTAATTCTGTCATCAGAAATTTTTATATTATCCCATCACTAACAGAAATCAATTCAAGAAAGCTTTCAATTAATACTTTATTTAGATAACATACTTGAATAAGTCATTTAATCGGAGTTAACTTCTTCTTTAACACTGACTTTGTAAAATCTGAATAGTCTTCAGAACTACCCAATATCTCTTTTAGTACTGTCTTCATTTGCTGATTCATTCTCTTTTCTGACCACATTACCAATCTTTCAAACATGGATTTTCTAAAACTTCACATTAGTGAGCTTATTCATTCCAACCCTTATAATAAAATTGTAACATTTTTCTGACAAGGGGGTGAGGGTAGTAGAGCCTCAAATTTAACTCTCACATAATTGCATATAATACATACTATCACGAATAGTCAGTTCATTACTAATTTCACATTCTCAAATCATTTAATATACCTTTTCTTTAAATCACTTTTTATTATTAACACATTGTTCATATGCAAACTCAAATCACCATTTCAAACTCAGAGCATTTCAGATAGCAATCATAACTCAAATATCATATCTCATATGCTCATGTAATTACCACATTTATCAATAACATGTCATACAATTTGATTCTTACCTTTATGAGTCTCAACTCATCATCAACACATCTCCACTCAATTATTTAAATATTTACTTCTGTACTATCAAAATTAACTCAGTTGAAAAACTTATCTATTTCATCAAAACAATCTTCGTTAGAGTCGGGAGATATCACGCTATCGCAGATTTAATATGGCATGTATAGCTAGACTCACATACGCTGTGGTAGTCCTAGAACTGACTAAGCCATAGCTCTGATACCAATCAAATGTAACACCCCTAGCCCGTATCCGTCGCTGGATTAGGGTTACAAGGCATTACAGAATAAGACATATATCACAAATTCATTCCATAGCCGAATGTATCTAATTAACACCATCGATACAAACAAATTTATTCATAACTTATTGACTAAACCCAACCTTATACCTATTTATACAATCCAAATCTTTATATCATCAAAAACCAAATTACATCATATAAGTACATACACTTACTAAAACTTATTACACATAAATTACACGTAACCACAACCAAAATGTCTATATGTATACATTCGGTTTAGTCCACTTCTTAATAAGTCATTCCATCGTACAAAACATATCAAATTTACATATATAAATCACATAACCAAGTTCAACATATCTAACTTAAAAACATACCAGATGCTTACCTATCATGAACATATACCATAATCAAATGTGCATAAAAAAACTCATTTTTCAACGACCATTATCAACCATAAACTCAGAACCCAAATCAATCAAAAGAAGATAAGCCATTTTCGCATGGCCATTATTTACATAAAAAGCACCGAATTCCTAATCCACATTTTACTATGCTATACATGCCATATATTAAAATTTTCAACTTAGCAAAATACCAAAGGAAACTGTCGATAGTGTGAGTAGTTTTGCTGACGATCCCCGAGCTCGTAACGTATATCCAAATCTATAAACAGAAGTAAACAAGAATACACACAAAGTAAGCTATTTAAGCTTAGTAAGTCATAAGCAAATATATATATACCAACTATTATATATTAACACTAAGTTAACAAAGCCGAATATACATGTTCCCAAATACAAGGTTATCATTTAAATCTTTCATGCACAAACCATATGGCTAATTGTACAAATACACATGAACTTATATAAATCTCACTATTAAAAATCACATATACCCTACTTGGCCGAATATACCCAATCACATATACATTCACATTTTTCACATTTGTAACTTTAACATTTGTATCATCAATTCAACAACTGACTTACCTTATTTTCACATATACAAGAGTATTTTATGAACTTACTTGCTCGATAAACATTACATATGTACTTGCCAATTTGACCGAATATAAAAGACACATATATGCTCATATCTAAAATCAATTCCATAATGTCATACTATTCATTTATAAGGCCGAATACACTTACTAAAATTTACATATATTCCTCATCGTTAAAAATCTATTGAAGCATACACTTATTATAAATCACCGGCATAAAGCCTGCTAGGCATAAAGCTTGAAACACACACCGGCACTATGCCTGCTAGACCCGAGGTCTTATATTCAATCACTAGCAATAAGCCTGCTAGGCATAAAGCCTGATATTATCCACCGGCACAAAGCCTGCAAGACCTACGGTTTGATATTTATTCACCGGCAATAAGCCTGCTAGGCACGAAGCCCGATCAATTTCACTAGCTCAAAGCTTGCTAGGCCCAAAGCCCAAATAACGATACTATAAAGCTGTCACTCACACATTTTATATACCGAAACTTTTATACACTTCATAATCTTTGTATGGATTTTCTAACATCATATCACAATCGAATCAAACTCAAGTATATTAATGTCTATATTTACTAACATTCTGCTACTCCAAATTAATGCTATAAAATTTTCAAATCAGTATATACTAAATTATATACATAATTTACAATGTTTTATTGCTTAAAGACTTACCTCGGACGTTAACGGTTGGTAAAATCAACTAATCGACTACTTTCGTTTTTCCCTGGTCCAGATCTGATTTATTTGGTTCTTGATCTAAACATATTCAAATTAAGCTTGTTTAAATATCATTCCATTCAATTTAGTCTAAAAACACATAAATAGGAAAATTACAATTTTGCCCCTAACATTTCACACTTTTTACAATTTAATCCTTTTTGCACAAAACACAAAATACACAAAATTTCACATTAGCATGTTTGGCCGAATATTACCTATGTTCATAAAAGTCCATAATTTCATTTATTTCACATTTTAGTCCCTCAATTTTTTTTTTTTGTAATTTAGTCCAAATTATTCAAATTCATCAAAAATTCAAAGACAAAACATGTTAATCTAACACATATATTTCATATTGCATCATCAAACAATAAAAATAACAAGCTATCATCAATGGCTCAACTTAAAATATTCATCAAAATCAAAAATTGAAGCATGGGTTTTGTACATCTCATAGTAACGATCTCAAAAACGTAAAAATTATCAAAAATCGAGCTTAATATCTACCTTAATTAAGTCCAACAATGGCCGAACGCCCTAACATCTTTTCTCTTTTCTGTTTGTTTTAACTTTCGGCCATGGAAACAAATAATAACTTTGGCTTTTTAATTTTTATGATAAGTTATTATAATATATAACATGATATTATAATAATATAAATTTTAATTATAATAAATAACATATAAAACATATCAAAAAGGCATGTGCCGTCCACTACCTTTGAAAAATGGGCTATTTTCCCTTTAAGGACTCCATATTAAAAAGCCACTATCAACTAAACACTTACGCTATAGTTTGTAACTTTTACCTTTTACGCGATTAAGTCACAAATTCAGTGACTTTTACCTAAACGGTGAAATTAAGTCACAAAAACTTAAAACCAACAAATTCACACACAATAAACACATAAAATAATTTTAAAATATTTTTCAGACTCGGATTTGTGGTCCCGAAACCACTATTCTGATTAGGGTCAAAATCGGGCTGTTACAGTACATGCTTAGTTAAACATACCCAGGAAACCTGGTATATACATGGTATAAGTACTCCTTTCTTGGTGCACAAGCTCCATATCCAGACTTGTAACACCTCTAACTCGTATCCGTCATCGAAACAAGGTTATAGAGCATTACCAGAGTTTACAAAACAGTGACAGGTAATTCAAGATGTTTACTATTCATATCTGAAACTAATCATATTGTCCCTTGAGTGGACTCTCGAGGCCTAATTTAAGCATTAGAAACAAGTCAGGACTAAATCGGGGACTCAGAGAATTTTTCACAAAATTTCAAAATGTTTCTTATGTACAGGGGTCTCACGCCCGTGTGAGTAGGCCGTGTGGCTCACACGGCCAAATGACATGCCCATGTCCTCAGGCCATGTGGGCATTCGATGTAAGGCACACAGCCGTGTCCTAACTCATGTCCTTACCCTGTAACTTACTGACTTGGGTCACACGGTCAGCCACACACCCGGGTGCTAGGCCGTGTGGTTAATTTTAATTTTCGAAAATTAGGTGCAGGATTCACACAGCCATGACACGCCCGTGTCATAGGCCATGTGTTGCACATGGCTGAGACATATGCCTGCTTCTCTGCCCGTGTGCCTAATTCTGAGTATTCTATTTCTTAATTTTAAGATGCAGGGGACACACGACCAAACCACATGCCCATGTGCCAGGCCGCATGTTACACACAGTCCAGACACAGGCCTATGTGGACAAAATAAAGCCATTTTCTAGCTTTATTTTTTACCCAAAATTGCCAACAACCTACACCAATTCTTGCAAACATTTACCAACCAATTCAAGCATTATAACCAAGCCAACTCTAACATCTAAAATGACATATCATCTCATGCATTCATGTTTTAATCTTACCTTTTATAAACATACATGTTTAACATAACTAAATTAAACCATACTAAACACATATGTAATTACCATGATATAACCTTATAAATATACCAAATCAAACCACCACTACCCATTCCAATGGCTAAATTACAAACAATCATTTACAAGCCAACAATTGGCCAAGTTAACCTATACATGCCATTATACCAAAATAAATTTACTATTTATACAAAAACGAGCTAGTGGATAGTGTGATGATGCTTTAACCAATCTCCAACCCTTGCGAGCTTTCGAGCACTATAAAATAGAGAAAAGAAAACCTAGTAAGCATTTGATGCTTAGTAAGTTCGTATAATAGGAATTAAACTTACCAATCATATTCAATTAAATAAGCATAACAATAACATGCTTCCTAGAAAATTGGCAAGTTTGCCTAATCACATACACTCAATTAAGCAAGTCAGTCACATAATTTACATGTACATCAAATAAACATGGATGAGCTCATCATGTTTCACACTTTCAGGTGTTTTAGAAGCATACAAGACATAATTCTTTTAATCTCATAAATTTTCATGTTAGGAGTTTATTCCGTTGAATTATTGAAATATCGATGGATACTGAGGTAGTATACACTAGGTATACAGATTAGTGATCCGTCAATTCATGTTCAGGGGTATCTGTTAGGGAACTTAATCAGGGAGCACATTCTCGAGCCACATATCAGGATGCTCAGATGAACCATGTAACAGGACACTTATCCGAGCTAAACAGGAAACTTATAAGAGTTTAAATTAGGGAGCTCATAGAGCTTAACAGGTAACTCCGAAGAGTTATTATTAGGGAGCACCGGATAAGGTAACAGAGAGTTCAAGCGAGCCATGTCAGGAATCTCATAAGAGCCTATATCAGGACACTCTTATAGAGTTGCATTTGTGTCCACATTATATGCTGGATCACAACTGTAAACGGGAAAATATATAGGAATTTTCCAATGTATTTTATCATCTTTTTACTTAAATTTGTTGTTAAAACTAAGTAATTGTTTAATAAATTAATGCAATATCTGAAAATATGAAATTAGGACATAGTAATTATTAAAATTTGATTTCATGCTTTATTATATAGTTTTCATGCAATAAATGGCTTATTTTATATTATATTTTTTTAAGACATAAAGTGGGCCATGCATGATTAAATTAAATAATAAAAAATAAAATTATATTTAATAAATCATTTTAAAATATTTCATTAATAATTTGGGTTTTAATTCATTAATTAAATTGGATAAATTTTATTCTTTGGTCCTCTAACTTGTTGATTTATTCTGGACAGGTCTGATAGCTTTGCTTGATTACAAAACTGTCCAAATTGGAGACAAAGTCAACCCAATATTTGGCTACACATGGCTATCCATTTAAACCATTCTTTGTTTTAATTACACAAGGTCCTTGCGGTGTTGAAGAAATTAGAGATTTGCCCGAAGATTTACGATTGACCAAGTCTCAGTCCTGAGTTGTATGGCATCCAAAATTACTTAAAAATGAAGCAAATATCAAATCAAAAGCCACTAAGCATGGTCGGCCACAATTGAGAAGATTTGAAAAGGTTAACATCCACTATTTTTAGCAAACTATCCCTCTCTCTACACCTATAAATAAGACCCTCTCATTCCCTCATTCGTCATCCCTTAATCATTCCTCATTCATTCTCATTATTCACCATTCTCTCTTCTCTCCAAATTCTCTTAGCCTTTTCCATTTCCATGTCTAGCATCATCTCTTCATAGAGATTTTAGCAATTAAGCCTTTTAAAGAACCCTTGGTCGGCCACCTTGGAGAGCCATCAGCAAAGGAGCAAAGCAAAGGAATGAAGGAGCCTCGTCAGTCAAAATCTTGGGTGACAGCCACTCTAAATTGGGTTTAATCTTTCTTTTCTTTAATTTAATCTAAAGATGTTTGCTATGTGTTCTTTATTCTTGTTTACAACAATGTTAGCTTAATTTCATTTAAGCTAGGATGGTTGCTTTGATTAATATTTTTTTGATTCATGCTTATAATGTTTGTGCCTCAATCAATCATGTTTTCAATTAAAATCAAGTCTGTATTTCGTTCATACGTGATTGAAATGCACCTGAATTAGCTGAGCAATCCTGACCAGATGACGGCTGATGGACACATAATTGAAATGTGCATTCTTAATTTAGATCCTGACCCAATTAAATTGTAGGTTGCATAACAACTCTGGCCAAGCTCTGTTATCTACATAGTTTTTAGATTTGTGTGATTAAACTATTTCAAACCTAACATGTCCCTATTACCTCACACGAATGCTAAGAAACCCTTAGTAAATAAGGATCAGTAAAATGCCTATTTACTAAGTAAAGGATTCTGAAAGGACCTAATGTGGTTTCCAAACTCATGAAAGATCAAGTTGCCATGGAATGTTTTTCCGAATGTTATTAAGCATGTTGATAATAAATTGAGTTTAATTAAAGCAATTGTCCTAGTTTATTTATGTTATAATTGTTGCAAATTGTGTTTAATTTTACTAAAATCTATTTCATTCATATAGTTTGCATACTTAGGATAATTTGCATTAGGGACCATTGCATTTAGTTTAATTTATTTTAATCACCACTTCTCAACTATATTGTGTTTTTTTTTTTTACCAAATTGTTAATATAATTTTACAAATTAAGTGACTTAGCACAAATACAATCTTTGTGGAGACGATAACTCAATACTTACTTATTACTTGATAACGATTGTGTACACTTGCACAAACCTACACGTTACAAGTTTTTGGTGCCGTTGCCGGGGATTGTCAACTGTTGGCATAGTCATTTCTTTCGTGAAATTATTTATTTTCAATTTGATTTATTTCTAACATTGCTAACTTTTTCTTTTTAATTTCTGTAATTTTCTTTTCAGATGTTTATGAGCATAGATCGAATTATCGATTTACTCTTTGTAGACCCTGAAATTGAGTGAACTTTCAGACAAAGAAGGCATGAACGAGTGGCTTAAAGACAAGTCGAGATGTACCTTGGAAATCAGAATCAAGACCAAGGTAATGAAACCGATCATGTACGAAATCTCATCCTTATTTCCGATGATAGGGATCGATGCATTAAACAATATGTTGTGCCACTTTTTAGTGAGTTAAATCCAGGAATTAGAAGGTCAATATTGAGGCAACCCAATTTGAATTGAAACAGTGATGTTTCAAATGCTACAAACGAGGGGCCAATTTAGTGGTATGCCCACAGAAGATCCACATCTCCACATTAGATTGTTTGTGGAGGTGAGTGATTCATTCAAGATAGCAGATGTGACTGAAGACGCACTGAGGATGAAGTTGTTTCCATACTCGTTGTGAGATTGAGCATGAGCATGGCTCAAATTATTTCCACCAAGTTCCATATCTACATGGCAAGAATTAGCAGAGAGAATTTTGGTTAAGTATTTCCCACCTAGGAAAAATGCTAAGTTGAGGAAAAAGATCACAACTTTCCAACAATTGGTTGACGAGTCTTTGTATGAGGCTTGGGAGCGATTCAAGGAGTTACTTTGTAAGTTTTCTCATCATGGGATTCCTCATAGTATCCAGTTGGAGACATTCTATAATGGTCTCAATGAACATACAAGATTGATGGTAGAAGCTTCTGCGAAGGTGCAATTTTGTCTAAGTCTTATAATGAGGCTTATGTGATCATCGAGAGGATTGCGAGTAATAACTATCAATGGCCAACAAATTAAACAGCTTGAAGAATACGTGTAGTCAAAGTTCATGAAGTAACGCCTTCACTTCGTTATCAGCTCAGGTATTGTTTATTTCCTTTATGTTAAAACAGTTTGCCGCTAATAGTGCTAATAATTTTACAGCTCAGTGATTGTATGTCTTGTCGAGTTTTAAATTTATAAAGAGAATTATCAAACCTGGAAACTAAGTCTGACAATGATTGAGGCAAGTGTACGTATCGAACAGTAGTATAGCTTAGGCAAGACCAGATTGTCGAACCCAAAGGAACTAAAAGTACTAATACTAGCTTTCTTTTTATTATCTAGCCTAAAATAAGTGAAATTATTTTAATCTAATCTAAATCTACTACTACTAAGCTAAATACGCAAAGACAAAAAGAATGAAGTGGGAAAATAACTTGAGGAAAAACTCAGTTGAACGATACCCTCAGGAGGAATCCACCTAGACTTCACTTATTATCTAACACTAAACCAGACGATGTATTCACTTGACTTGATCCGTAAGACTCCCTAAGTTATATTAAACCCTCTCTTGAGGTGAATAACATCTAACTCTAGGTTGATTAATTGAAATCTCTTTCTAATTAAAACCCCTAGAATCGCATTAACTCGATCTATCAACTCCCATATTAGGTTTCACCCTAATCCGGCAAAATCTTGTCATCCTATCTCTAGGCGTGTGATCAACTCCGCTTAATTATGCTAGATCTACTCTTAAGTAGGGACTTTTGCTCCTCCACCTAAGCACATCATACTTGAATCAATATCCTGGAAATATTAACACAAGATTTAAGCACACATAATTAAGAACAAATCAAGTATTTATCATATAGTTCAGAAAACAATAACAAGATCCATCTTAGGTTTCATCCCCTTCAAGTATCTGAAGGGTTTAGTTCATAACTATAAAAGAGAACATCTCAGAAGAAAAGATAAAACAAAACATAAGAAATCCCTAAAACCCCCTGAAGGAATTGAAGGAGAGATCTGCCGTCTCGAGTAGAATTCTAGCTTATTGAGATAGATCAACTGGCTATCTTCGAGTGTTTTCCCATAATCTGACCTTTTCGGCTTGGCTCCTTGGCCTAGCTCACCGCCCGTTCTAGCTTATACCGAACTCCCTTTCAAGTTGCCCCCTTGGGTGTTTATATAGGCTTTGAGATGCCTTACTTGGCCCCTAAGTATCCTAGTTCAAGTAGAATTCCTACTAGGATGTTTGAATAGGCTTTGGAATGTGTTTTTTTGCCTCCAAGTATCTAAATCCGAGTAAAACTCCTTTCGTGAGACAGGGACACGCCTATGGAACACGCTCGTGTAAATCATCTTTAGGCCGTGTTCAAACTTCTTAAATGAGGCACGGTTATGTGAATTGGGATCAGGCCGTGTTTTAGTTTCTCGAGGAGGCACGACCGTGTGGGCTTAAGTCTAGGCCGTGTCGATTTCCACTTTGGCCTAATTTGGTTCGTTTTAGGCCCGTTTCTCGTTCTTTCTGTCCTCGAGTGCTCTTCTGAGTATAAAACATGAAAACAAAGTATTAAGAGCACCAAATTACACAATTCAAGGCTTAAATTATCCAAAAGCATGTTAAATCTGGGATTAAAATATGTTACTTTTACGGTTTATTACTCAGCCACCAAGTCCGTTTGAAGTAGTTTCCTGTGTGTACTGTGTGGAAGGTCATTCTTTTGAGAATTGTCCATCAAATCCTTAGTCAGTGTACTATGTGGGGAACCAATATCAAATCCTGAGTCAGTGTAACACCCTAAACCTGGCCTAGACATTACGGTCGAATCTGACGTGTCACATCGAAGTGTTTTTCGAAATCAGGCTTGTTAAGAGAAAACCATTCTTAAACGACTGCCATGATTGTTACTTTTGGTTTCTTAGTTGGTTAAAAACCCGTGGAAGCTACTCTAACTAATGTCATTTGAAGTTTGAAAGTGTGTGTTTGTCTTTAAAAACAGTTATTATTTTTTAGTTTAGCAGTTTCAAAATAAGAAATTAAAACCCAATTAAAAGAAATTAAAATCACCAGAGGCCTTATTACATAAATATCAACCCATTATAAAAATTTAAATAACTAGGTCTGAAATAAAATATTAGCGAACGTACGGCCACCTCCGAGTCCCTCGTGGCTCCAAATCATCTAAGGCTGGGGATTACCTGTACGGTTAAAAGAAAAGGATGGGTTACGAGAACTCAGTGTGTAATCCCCTATCATGCAGTAACAGTCTGGGCCTAAGCCCTATTCAGTAGTAGTGTTGTGTGGGCCTTAGCCCATTACAGTATCAGTATGGTGTACATATGCAACGCACCCCAATCCAACCAACCCAACCCACCCCACCCCACCCCATTCCAACCAACACACCACCCGTACCAACCAACATACCATGTGGGGATAAAATAGACCCACCTAGCCAACACACCAATAGATAGCATAGCATTGCAATAATAAAAAAAAAGCAGAGCTACCAAGAATGAGATATGTGGCAAAGCCACCAAGAATGATTGCAACAAAGTCGCCGAAGATCGATGTGCGGCAAAGTTGATGATAACGAGATTTGTGGCAAAGCCACCACTAATAGTATCCCAACCCCATGCAGTAGGCCATGTCATAAATATCTCGTGTATGCAATATGTCCTACTCAGTACAATCATACAATAATATGCATTCATCAGTCGACTTACCTCTAGGGGTAAAATGGTAATTTCCACTATTAGGGGTAATATAGTAATTTTACCATTTAGGGGTATTTTGGTCATTTTACCTATTTTAGGGTTTCAGTGCAGATAATGACCTATCCAAAGGTCCACAGTCGCCTTGAGCGACACAATAACCTATATGATCAAAATGATGTAAATGGGCCCAAGTCCAATATTCGACCCAAGTGGGCCTACACGCTCGTATGGCCCATTTAGCCCAAATTCAGTCACGGCTATGCGAACAATATAGCCCAGTCCAGTATTTTCCACTTATCGTGGATTTATTCTGTGTGGGGACCATAAGACCATTGGATCCACACGGCCCATTTCAGCCAAACGAGGCCCATAACGACCCAAGGGCACGAGAATGCTCGTGGTGGCATCTACAGTCTGTCACCCATGATTGTGGGCTCGGTTTACTATATGAGTGATCGTACGCTCGTGAGGCCTCATATGCCAAGGTTTCGGCTTTTCGGCTTTTGCCGATTCGCAGAGGATATAGTGTGATTACACACCTTTTTCACAAAAGCTAGCGGAACACCTCTTGGCACTAGCCACGATTGAATGAAATATGGCCTACTCATCTAAGATTGTTGGCCAAGCCACGGTTCCACGGTCCTGATGAGTATCTTACCAAACCTACCCTAATGATCAATCAGTTGGTAAAGGGGAAGATTTGGAACGCTTCTGTACCCTAGAGACTCCTTTCTCTTCTAGAGATTTTAGAACCCAAAATTTCTCTTCTAGAGATTTTAGAACCCAAAATTAATGATGATGAAATTGGTTGGAATAGTTTAGGTATATTCGACCAAGCACAATAGGGAATGATGATAAACTGAACATACACAAAAAGCCTTTTGAAGAATTCGGCTATGATTGAAAGTGAATGAGAAGCAGAGAAGAGTAGGTTTGGTTTAGAAGGGAGGTCGAGAGGAGAACGATTAAGGAGGAAAAGAAGAAGCAAAACCAAAAGTGAGAGAGGAAAAGGAAATCGGTAGAGAAAGAAAAATGAGACCCCAAAAAGAAAGTTCCTATTCGGCAAATGTAGGAAGGGAGAAAGTAGTAGAAATTTTGGTCACCTCAATAGCTAAAACGCAAAACCCGAAAGATGGTAAAAATCCCAAATAAAATTCGGCACTCTCCTTCCAAAACCTCACAAAACCAACAAAGAAATGCCTAGTGCTGAAAATCCTGCTTATATTTTCCCCTAGCCAAATTCCACTAAAGCCTTAGAGTCCCAATCGGCCACAACACCCTACCAACCTCCCATTTTTGAAATTCCTTGATTTTCTCCCCAATCTCCTCCTTGACTTGCTCCACAAATCCCTCCATGACCAGTTCAAACTCCTCTCAACATTGTTTCAGTCCAACTCTTCCACCTACACGGCATAAGGAGTAATCCAGGACTTGAACCTAAAACCTTTCAGTTATACCGCACACCTCCTTGCCACTAGACCACAAGCTCTTCTTGTGTCAGAAAATAAGCATTATTACTAATAAGGCCTAAGTGCCAGTGTCCAGGTTCATTTAAGAGAAAAACTAAAAATTCTGCAAAAGTTAAGACTTGAACCTAGGCTTCTCAAACACTCTCATACACACCCAAAGCACTTAGCCATTAATGAAAACAAGAAACTTGTGTCAGAACATGAAAAATTTTAGACCCTACATTTTTGGGGCGTTACAATTCTAGCCCCCTAAAAAAAATTTCGGCCTCAAAATTTCCCTGGTCAGAATAGGTGAGGGTATTGTTGTCGCATCGCCTTAGTACCTTAACCTCAAAATTTCAGGTTCCCACGTGGCTTCCTTAGTACCATGATTTTGCAAAGCAATTTAACCAGTGGGATCGATTTCTGCCTTAGTACATTAACCTCACGGTCTAATATCTGTACTGGTTCTTCCTCGAAGGTCAGATTTGGCCTAAATTCGATCTCTTCGACTGGTACTATATGTGTGGGATCAGAGCGATAACGCCTCAGTAAGGAGACATAGAACACATCGTGAATCCGGTCTAATTCTGGAGGCAACTCAAGTTGACAGGCGACTAATGCCACACGCTTTAGTATACGGTAAAGCCCAATGAACCTAGGGCTAAGCTTACCTTTTCGTCCAAACCTCAGTATTTGTTTTCCATGGAGAGACCTTAAAAAATACGTAGTCTCCCACGGAATACTCAATCTCTCAGCATTTAAGATCTGTGTAAGACTTCTACCTATCAGACACTTCCTTCAACCAGTCTCGAATCAGTTTTACCTTTTCTTTGGTATCAGAAACTAACCCTGGCCCCAAAACTCACCGCTCACCCAGTTCAGTCCAACAGGTAGGAGTACGACAGCTACAACCATGTAACGCCTCGTACAGTGCCATTTGGACAATAGACTGATAACTGTTATTATACACAAACTCTGCTAGTGGCAAATAGTCTTCCCAACTACCTCGAAAATCAATTACACAACTTCTTAACATGTCCTCCAGTATCTGAATCACCCTTTCTGACTGTCCTTCTGTTTGAGGATGGAACGCAGTACTGAAGTCCAACCTAGTACCCAAAGTCTCGTGTAATTTCTTCCAGAATCGAGATGTGAATCGAGGGTCTCAGTCAGGTATAATAGAAATCAGTACCCCATGCAGTCTCACAATCTCAGCCACATACAACTTTGCCAGCTTCTGCAACGAGTAGTCAGTACAGATTGGTATAAAATGGGCAGATTTAGTCAATCAGTCTATAATAACCCATACCGAATCCTTTTTAGTTGACGTTAAGGGCAACCCACTCACGAAATCCATAGTTACCCTCTTACACTTCCAAAGTGGAATCTTAACTGCCTGTAGTAACCCAGAAGGTAGCTGATGCTCAGCCTTAACTTGCTGACATGTCAAGCACTTACTCACAAAATTAGTAACTTCGCGTTTCAACCCTGGCCACCAGTATAGCTCATAAAGATCTCGGTATAACTTGTTTCCACCAAGATGCATAGCATATGGACTACTATGCATCTCTCGCAATATAAACTACCTCAGCTCAGAATCCCTCGGTACACACTTTCCCATGAAAACACAATACTCCTTCACTATTCAGCCCAAAATCTAAAGTTTCCCCCTTCTCCACCTGTCGAAAGCGATGAACCAGTGACTCGTCCAAAAACTACTTACCCTTAATCTTATAGTCCACGTCGATTTAACTTACAGCTTAGCCAACAAGCTACCATCATCATACAAGCTGAGACGAGCAAACATTGCTCTCAAATCCGATACAGCGCTATGGCTCAGTGCATCAGCTACCACGTTATCCTTACTCGAATGGTACTCAATCGAGCAATCATAATCCTTAAGCAGCTCTATCCATCTTCGCTACCTAAGATTCAACTCCTTTTCAATGAGGAGGTACCTGAGGCTCTTGTGGTCTGTGTAGATAATGCACTTTTTGCCGTATAAATAATGCCTCTAAATTTTCAATGCGAATATCACTGCGGCTAACTCCAAGTCATGAGTTGGGTAATTCACCTCGTGAGACTTAAGCTGACGAAACGCATAAGCAACCAGCTTACCCTCCTACATCAGCACACAACCCAATCCAATGTGTGATGCATCACTATAGATAGTAAATTCCTTCCTAGACCCTGGCTGTATCAAGCAAGGGCCTCAGTCAGAACACTATTTTTGTTTCTCAAAACTTTCTTGCTGCTTATCAGTCTAGTTAAACGGTACCTCTTTACACAGCAACTTAGTCAAAGGTGCAGCAATAAAGGAAAACCCCTCACAAAACGTCTGTAATAACCTTCTAGATATAGAAAGCTTCGAATCTCAGATACGGTCTTCGGTGGTTTCCAATCTAGTACGGCTTCAATTTTTTGAGGATCAAACCTAATCCCCTCGGCAGATACCACGTGACCAAGAAATGTCACTTCTCGCAGCCAGAACTCACACTTGCTGAACTTAGTGTACATTGTTTCTCCCTTAAATTTTGTAGAACAATTCGAATATGTGCATCATGTTCATCTTAGGTTCTCAAATACACTAAGATATCGTCTATAAATACCACAACGAACCGATCCGATAGGGCTAGAATACTCGGTTCATCAAATCCATGAAAGCAGCTGGTGCATTCGTCAGCCCAAATGAAATCACTAGGAACTCGTAATGACCATAACGAGTCCTAAACGCAGTCTGATACACATCAACCTCTTTAACCTTTAGTTGATGGTACCTAGAATGGAGATCTATTTTGGAGAAAATCGAAGCTCCTCGCAGCTGATCAAATAGATCGTCAATTCTCGGTAAGGATACTTATTTGTGATGGTAAGTTTATTCAACTGCCAATAATCAATGCACATGCGCATGGATTCATCCTTCTTCTTCACGA
The DNA here is from genome assembly GCA_025503065.1 of Gossypium bickii. Lineage (NCBI taxonomy): Eukaryota > Viridiplantae > Streptophyta > Magnoliopsida > Malvales > Malvaceae > Gossypium > Gossypium bickii. The sequence continues at coordinate 93,273,614 of CP106711.1, forward strand.
ACAACACTAGTGTTCCCCATGGAGACACACTTGGTTGAATGAATCCTCGATCCAGTAGCTCTTGAATTTGGGCCTTTAACTCCACCAGCTCATTCGGTGCCATTCTATAAGGGGCGATGGACACTGGAGCTATTCTAAGCAGGAGCTTAATACCAAACTGAACTTCCCGGTTCGGAGGCAACCCACGGAGCTCATCCGAAAATACATTAGAAAAATCCTTAACTGTTTTGATATCTCCAATAGAATAACCCTCAGAACCAGATACGCCAATATAGGCTAGAAACGCCTCACAGCCCTTGCGAACCAGTTTTTCGGCCCTTTTTGCAGAAATCACATTAGACAGGAAGTCCCTTCGTTCCCCAATTACTGTCACTTCCTCATCCTCAGTAGTTCTCAACACCATACGCTTAGCATCACAATCCAACTTGCCCGGTGTTTCACCAACCAATCCATACCCAATATAAGGTCAAATTCACCGAACGACAATTCCATCAACTCCGCCAGAAAGATAACCCCTTGAACCTCTAGGGGCATATTTCTAAACAATTTGTCTACCCTAACTGACTGTCCCAATGGACTTAACACCGTCATTTCATTAACAGTACTCTCATACATGATACCCAAGGTGCTAGACACAGTGCATGTAATATATGAATGCGTAGACCCTATATCAATAAGAGCGATGTAAGGTACATTATGAATGAAAAACGTACCAGTTATAACGTCTGAAGCGTCACCATCCTCTCGGCGACGAGCAGCATATACCAGAGCTGGCTACCTCGCTTCAGTGTTACCGGTACCTCTACCTAGTGCTCCATCGTCCAATACCATTTCCACCTCTGGCCTGCCCACAGCCTCTCGGCTGTTGCTGACCACCTCTCACTGGCTGAATGCAAACTTGTCCTACTGCTTGCATTTGAACAGGCCTCTGCAAACAATTCTTAACCTGATGATCCATGGACCCGCATCTGAAGCATGCACTAGTCCTCTTCCAGTACTTACCCTGGTGAGATCTCCCACAATTAGTGCAAGGATGCGGTCTAGCAATAGCAACAGGAACTCCAATCTGAATCGGCCCATTAAACCTGGCCTTCTTAATAGACCTTCCAGAAGAACTTAAGGGCACAAAATCCCTCTAATTTCTGCCCTTATCCTTTTCACGATTCTGGCGCTCTGAGCGCTTCACCTCTTTCACAATATTTGCCTTTTCTACAAGAGCAGCAAAATCTCGCTCCCTCTACGGAGCTATCAATACCCTTTACTCGTCTCGAAGGACATCCTCAAAATGCACACATTATTCATACTCAGTTGCTACTATCTCTCGAGCATACCTACTCAACCATAAGAACTCTGCCTCATATTCTGCCACTGTCTTATTCCCTTGGGTCAGGTTCAGAAATTCCCTTCTTTGGGCATCCATATAACTTGCGTCCACATATTTCCCATGGAAGGCTGCCTTAAAGAAATCCCATGTCATTCTGTCGGCCTGCGTACCCTCTCTCACGGTGAGCCACCATTGGTAGGCCACATTTCGCAGTAAGGACACTGCCCTTTTAATTTTTGCTCTGTAGTACAGTCAAGGTCGTCCATTATCCGTTCGGTAGCCTCTAACTAGTACTCCGCCACATTTGGGGCTACTCTAGAAATACCCTTAAAAATTTTTGCTCCATTAGACTGGAGTCGTTCTAAAATTGACCCTCGGCCCACTGTTCCAATACTAGCTCCAGCAACCCTCTCTAAAATGCAGAGCATCGTTTGGGATAGAGCATCATCCCTAGCTGCTCGATCATAAGACCCCATCTCGATTATTGGTGAGGCTGGTGCTTCCCCAGCAGGCATATGACCCGATGCCGACGATCCAGCCTGAGCACTTCCTCAGCCCCTATTGCGGCCCCGTGTACCCCTTCCGCGAGTACCTCTTGTGCTTATTTCGATATGTGCTTTACCTGATTAAAAAGTCTTCTGCAACAGATTGTAATTTCAGTAATTATTAACAAATGTATTATGAAAAACAATCATTAGGGGTTTGTTTTCGCAGATCGAGGTCTCACGATGATTTACAGTCTCCTACGGTCTCAGTTTCTTCTATCTAGAGTTTCACAGTATAACAGTAATCAGAATTAGAGAACTTACAGATTTGGCACCGGAGACTAGGTATGCCACACTTGTAATCTTTCAAAAACGTTTCAAATCTTTAAAATCTACTTTCAGAAAAACTTTTCAAAACCCATTCCACAACCGAGTTTTGCAACCAGGCTTTGATATCACTAAATGTAACACCCTAAACACAGCATAGACTTTACGACAAAATCTGATGTGTCACATTCGACCCAAGTGGGCCCACACACTCGTGTGGCCCATTTAGCCCAAATTTAGCCATGACTATGCAAACGATATAGCCCAGTCCAGTATTTTCCACTTATCGTGGATTTATTCTGTGTGGGGCCCATAAGCCAATTGGACCCACACGACTCGTTTTAGCCAAACGAGGCTCAAAATGATCCAAGAGCACGAGAACGCTCGTGGTGGCCTCTACAATCTATCGCCCATGATTGTGTACTCGATTTACTACACGAATGATAGCACGCTCATGAGGTCTCATATGCCGAGGTTTCGACTTTTCAGCTTTTTCTGATTCGCGGAGGAGATAGTGTGATTACACACCTTTTTCATGGAAGCTAGTGAAACACCTCTTGGCACCAACCACGATTAAATGAAATATGGCTTACTCTTCTAAGATTGTTGGCCAAGCCACGGTTCCACGCTCTTGATGATTATCTTACCAAACCTACCCCAATGATCAATTAGTTGGTGAAGGGGAAGATTTGGAACGCCTCTGTACCCTACAGACTCCTCTTTTATCTTCTAGAGATTTTAGAAACCAAAATTAATGATGATGAAATCGGTTAGAATATTTTAGGTATATTCGGCCAAGCACAATAGGGAATGATGATAAACTGAACGTACACAAAAAACCTTATAAAGAATTCAGCTATGATTGGGAGTGAGTGGGAAGCAAAGAAGAGTAGGTTCGATTTAGAAGGGAGGTCGAGAGGAGAACGATTAAGGAGAAAAAGAAGAAGCAGAACCAAAAGTGAGAGAGGAAAAGGAATTCGGCAGAGAAAGAAAAATGAGACCCCAAAAAGAAAGTTATCTATTCGGTAAATGTAGGAAGGGAGAAAGTAGTAGAAATTTTGGTCACCTAAATAGCTAAAACGTAAAACCCGAAAAATGGTAAAAATCCCAAAGAAAATTCGGCACTCTCCTTCCAAAACCTCACAAAACCGAACAAAGAAATGCCTAGTGCTGAAACTGCTCCCTATTTTTCCCCCTAGCCCAATTCTACTAAAGCCTTAGAGTCCCAATCAGCCACAACACCCTACCAACCTCCCATTTTCAAAATTCCTTGATTTTCTCCCCAATATCCTCATTGATTTGCTCCACAAATACCTTCATAACCAATTTAAACTCCTCTCAATAGTGTGTCAGTCCAACTCTTCCACCTACACGGCACAAGTAGCAAAATAAACACTTCTTTGGGTAACCTAGGACTTGAACCTCAGACCTTTTAGTTATACCTCAACCCACCTTGCCACTAGACCACAAGCTCTTCTTGTGTCATAAAACAAGCATTATTACTAATAAGGCCTAAGTGCCAGTGTCCAGGTTCATTTAAAAAGAAAAACTAAAATTCTACAAAAGTCAAGACTTGAACCCAAGCTTCTCAAACACTTCCATACAAACCCAAATCACTTAGCCGTTAAGGCAAACAAGCAACTTGTGTCAGAACATGCAAAATTTTAGACCTTAAATTTTTGGGGCGTTACATCAAGGGAGTGGCATTGGGAAGTGGTAAAATTCTAGAACCTCGATTGATTGATGTCGAGGATAAACCCGTTGAGAAGAATCAACCAGCTGTTGAAATTCCTAAACCGAAGGAATCAGAATCTGCAAAGTCTGACAAGGTAAACCCTGACCTAGTGAATTCAGATATTTTAACATCTTCTTTGCATGTAGATTTACCTACTCATAAAAGTTGTCCGGTTCAACCGAAAGTTCCATCACCTCCATATTTGCAAAGATTGCAGCAACATAAGCAAAAACATGAGGTGCAATTCAAGAAGTTTTTGGATGTTCTAAAGCAGTTACAAATCAATATTTCGTTGGTGGAGGCTTTATAACAAATGTCTAATTATATGAAGTTTATGAAGGATATACTGTCCAAGAAGAAAAGACTGAGTGAGTATGAGACTGTTGCCTTGACAAAGTAGTGCAATGCATTCCTGTATCACAAACTGCCATCGAAATTGAAAGACCTTGGAAGCTTTACTCTACCCTGTAACATTGGTGAATCTTACTGTGGTAAAGCTTTGTGGGACTTAGGAGCGAGTATCAACTTGATGCCTAAGTCTATTTTCAAGATGTTAGGGATAGCTGAAGTAAGACCTACAATTGTGATGCTTCAGCTAGCGGTTTGATCTATAGCATATCCCAAAAGAAAGATCAAGGATGTTTTGGTAAGAGTCGATAAATTTATTTTTCCTGCTGATTTTATTGTCTTAGATTTTGAAGCGGACAAAGAAGTACCGATCATCCTTAGGAGGCCTTTCTTAGTAACGGGAAGAATGTTAATTGATGAGTAGAAAGGTGAACTCACCATGCGAGTTCAAGATAATCAGATGACCTTTAACATTCTTAAAGCTATGAAATTTCCCAATCCGATAGAGTAGTGTTAAGTTATGGAAGAGATAGAAACCTTGGTTTCTATGGAAAGAAATTTTGAAGAAGATCCATTGGAGAAAGTCTTAGATCTTGACCCTTTGGAGGATGAAGAAGGTGAAGAAAACATGGCTTTGATGGAAGCCAATCTGAGAAATTTTATTCAATCCACAGGGTTTGAACCGTTGGAGTTGGAAGTCAAAGAATTTGTGCAACCCAAGTTGTCAATTGAATAACCACCTAAACTCAAACTAAAGATACTTCCTTCCCATTTGAAATACATTTATTTAGGTGACTGTTCTACTTGGCCTGTGATTATTTCAGAGGAACTGACGAAAGATCAAGAGGAGCAACTAATCATTGTTCTAAAGAAATTTAAGAAATCAATTGGTTGGACCATAGCTGATATTCGATGTATAAGACATTCTTTTATCATGCATAAAATCATTTTAGAAGAAGGTGAAAAAGCTCGAATTGATGGGCAAAGGAGGCTCAATCCTATTATGAAAGAAGTTGTGAGAAAGGAAGTGATCAAATGGTTAGATGCAGGAATCATCTATCCTATTTCAGATAGTTCGTGGGTAAGTCCGGTGCAGTGTGTGCCGAAGAAAGGTGGAATCACGTTTGTTGAAAATGAGCATAACGAGTTAATTCCAATGAGAACTGTTACCGGTTGAAGAATTTGTATTGATTACAGAAAGTTGAACAAAGCCACTCGAAAGGACCATTTTCCATTGCCTTTTATGGATCAGATGTTAGATCGACTGGTAGGTAATGAATTCAATTATTTTTTAGATGGCTATTCGAGATATAACCAAATAGTTGTAGCCCCGGAGGACCAACATAAAACAACCTTTACTTGTCAATACGGTATGTTTTCTTTTAGGCGAATGTCTTTTGGTTTATGCAATGCACCTGCAACTTTTCAACAATGCATGATGGCAATATTTTCTAATATGGTTGAAAATTTTGTTAAGGTTTTCATGGATGATTTTTCTATTTTTAGTAACACTTATGATATCTATTTGAGTAATTTGGTTAAGGAACTGAAAAGAAGCGAAGAGACGAATCTTGTCCTTAATTGTGGAAAATGTCATTTTATGGTCAAGGAAGGGATTGTCTTAGGTCATAAGATCTCAAAGAAAGGAATTGAAGTCGATAAAGCAAAGGTGAAGGTAATTGAAAGATTACCGGCCCCAATGAATGTGAAAGGAGTAAGAAGTTTCTTAGGCCATGCCGATTTTTATCGAAGGTTTATCAAAGATTTCTCAAAAATTTCTAAACCGTTGTGTTTGTTGGTAGAGAAAGATACAATGTTTAATTTCAACAAAGCATGTTTAGAAGCTTTTGAATATCTAAAGAAGCGATTAATCTCAGCCCCAATAATCGTTACACCTGATTGGAACTCACCTTTTGAGTGAATGTGCGATGCAAGTGACAATGCCGTTGGAGTTGTGATGGGTCAAAGAAGAAACAAAGTGTTTCACCCTATTTACTATGCAAGTAGAACTTTGATGGGAGCCCAACTCAATTATATGGCAACCGAAAAGGAACTCTTCACTATACTTTTTTCTTTTGACAAATTTCGCTCATATCTTATAGGTACCAAAGTTACAGTATTTACTAGCCATGCCGCCATTAAATACTTGCTTAGGAAGAAAGATGCAAAACTAAGGCTAATTCATTGAATACTCTTACTCCAAGAATTTTACCTTGAGACCAAGACAGAAAAGGTGTCAAAAATCAAATAGCTAATCATCTGTCGAGGTTGGAATAAGATGAGGTAACTCGATCATGTGTGCCTATCAACGAGAATTTCCCAGATGAACACTTATTTGAGGTAAGTCGAATTCATGAAACACCTTGGTTTGTTGATTTTGCCAATTATCTTGCATGTGGAATAATTCCTTGAGAAATGGCATGCCAACAAAGGGAAAAATTCCTTCATGATAGTCGGTATTATTTTTGGGAGGATCTGTTTTTGTTTAAATAGTGTGCAGATAATATAATCCAAAAGTGTGTAGCTGAAAGTGAGTTTGCTAAGATCTTGTGTCATTTCCATTCATCTCCAAGTGGGGACACTTTGGTTGTTTACGTACTACAGCAAAGATTTTGCAAGCAGGTTCCTTTTGGCCTACATTATTTAAAGATGCTTATGCTTATGTGAAGAACTATGATAAATGCCAAAGGACCAGAAATATATCAAGCAGGAATGAGATGCCCTTGACAAACATTTTGGAGATTGAATTGTTCGACGTATGGGGCATTGACTTCTTAGGCCTGTTTCCTTCTTCATATGTGAACAAATACTTCTTAGTTGCTGTGGACTATGTATCCAAGGCGGTTGAAGCTGAAGCATACCCTACAAATGATGCTAAGGTAGTCATGCGATTCCTACATAAGCATGTGTTTACATGATTTGGGACGCCAAGAGCTATTATTAGTGATGAAGGTTCTCACTTTTTGAACAAATGGCTTAAGTGGTTGCTTAACAAATATGATGTGAAGCACAAGATTGCTACTGCCTATCACCCCCAGTCTATCGGGCAAGTTGAAAGAGTGAATCACGAAATCAAAGGTATCCTTGAAATGGTAGTATGCCGTAGCAGAAAAGATTGGTCTCAAAGGCTCGATGATGCATTATGGGCCTATCGAACGGTATTTAAGGCACTATTAAGAATGACTCCTTATCAGTTAGTCTTTGGAAAGGCATGTCATTTGCCATCAGAGATGGAGAATAAAGCTCACTGGGCTTTGAAGTAGTTTAACTTTGATCTTAAGCAAGCCGGTGAGAGAAGGATGTTACAACTTGATAAGTTGGAAGAGCTGAGGTTGTTTTCCTATGAGAATGCCAAAATGTGTAAAGAAAGATCAAAGAGATGGCGTGATAGTCATATACAACCTCGCGAGTTTAAACAAGGTTAGAAGGTTTTGTTATTTAATTCAAGGTTGAAGTTATTTCCTGGGAAGCTTAAATCCCGATGGAAAGGACCTTATACCAGCTACTGAGTTTATCCTTATGGAGCTATTGAATTATACAACAATTACAGAGGTATGTTTAAAGTTAATGGTCAATGTCTCAAACATTACTGGATGGTGAAGTTGAGCGAGTTGAATCCTCATTCAAATTAACAAACCCTTAATTTTTCATGAACTCATTTTGTAAATAAATAAATAATTAGAACTTATTTTCCTAACTTATTACATTTAATTAATTCTGTCTAAGAAGATTGGAACTTAAGCGTGACCGCTGTGACCCCTCCAACCTTTCTTGGGAATTAATTTAATGTAATTTGTTCAGAAGAAATTTTCTAATTAAGATTTAAAATTTTTAAGTTTCATTTGTTTTGTTTAAATTTTACATTTTTATGTTAATAAAAGGGGTCAAATTTGGACCAAGTACTAATTAGTTTTTTTTTAGTAAGATACAGTCTGAGTTTGAGGCCCAAGACAACAAAAAGGAGGGAAACATCCATGCCTTGCAGTCACACCCATTGCTTGCCACCCAAGTAACCCTAATTAAGCTAAATTTTTGCTACATATAGCCCTAATTTTTCCCTATATAAACCCCTCTCCATTCTACTAATTTTCATATCCCTTAAAGCAATTTGCTTACACCCTAAAAATCCCTAAATCTCCCTTTTGTGCCATCAACCTGAAATCTTGAAAGAAACCCTAGTTCTTTTCCATTTTTTCTGAAATTCCCTATTGCCGCCGCAAAGAAATTGCCAAAGCACCGCTGTTGCTATCACACGTTGTCGTCGCCACCGCACCATCCTTGTTGTCACAAGATTTTTGTCATAGCAAGTTCTACCCACTTTGCCAATTTCTCTGTTCTCTCTTGTGCACAAACTTTATCGAATTTTTGGGAAAATATACCATTTCTCACAAAAGAACCAGATCTTCAAAGACTTCTCCTAAAAACCCGATTTTGTTTGGTGAATAAGTGAAAGAGAGATTTGATTCAATCTTCAAGCATCAACCTATGATGCCGAAAAAAGGTTTTGACTTGAAGAGTAATGATCTGATGGTTGTTGTAACTCCCCAAAATCTAGTTATTCATTTTTGTATGTTTGTAAAAAAAAATCATGGTTATTTCAGTGGTTAAGTGATTTGGGTGTGTTTGGGATTGTCTGAGAAGTCCTGGGTTTAAGCCTGGTCTTGTGTAAAAAGTTTTATTTTTAGGGAATAAATCCTTGCCTATAGGTAGTAGGCTTTTATTTATTGTGGGTAAAATCAAGACAAAAAGAGTCTGCTGGTCTAGGGGGTAAGTGGCATGTTACCTATGCCAGAGGACTGAGGTTCAAATCTTGGGGAAGGCAAGGGAGTGTTTATTTTGCTGCTGTGCTGTGAGGGGAGTTGTAGTTTGACTGAAACACTGAAGTGGTTGAGTAGAATTCAAATTGAGTGGTTGAGGGGAGGTGTGATCAGGTGGAGAGATTTGAGGAGGGAATTTAGGAGAAAATCAAGGGGAGTGAGGGGAAAGGGAGATTTGTGCCGAAATTGGATTGTTGGGCACTCATGAATTCGGCCATGGGGGATACTCTTCATTTTCAGGTTTTGGTGAGTAATTGGTGTTTTTCTATCTTTTTTGCTTAAAGGCTGAATGTGGTATGGGTTTTTGGCATATTCTTTTGTGCATTTCTTTCGTATTTTGAAAACCTTTCTTTGGTCGAATATTGCCTCTCTCAATTGCCTCTTCTTCTTTTTTTCCCAAGCCGAATATACCTTCTCCCCTTTTTCATTTTTTTTCTTTTCTATCTATCTAAACCTCTTCTCCCCTAAACCGTTTCTCTTCTTCCTCCCCCTCAAGTTTTGTACTATCGATTGCCCAAATTTGATCACTACCGAAACCATTCCTCTTCCTCAGCTGATTGACTTTGCTCCTTTCTTCTCTCAAACGTTCTGAGCTTTCATCTTGTTCAACGATTTACCGCACTTTAACGGTAAGAGAGTATGGCACTTGAAGTTCGGTTTTTGATTTACTAAAGTGAGGTTTTGTTTAACTATTTTTGACAGGTATAAATCGATAGTGAGGGGCTGCGCCAGTGCCGAATCCTTCCACTATTCAGTTCTTTTGCTCTTTTTCGGTAAGTGCTATAGACGAACCATTATTCCTTTCTTCTTCTACCTTAAGTGGTAACTGCTAACACTTGTATGGAAGTTAAGGAAGAATTCAGGGGACTCCTAATCAATCACTAGAGCTATGATTCGTGAGAATCATCGTGGTTTGATTGAAGGTAATGCTACTCTATTCTATGAATAGATTGTTGGTTTCGAGTTTCTTTTTAACTGTAAAGCGGGACTGATGGTGGTGTTGATTGACCAACCGTAGGTCGGTGAGTGCTTGAGCAACTGTTCATGACGAATTGAAGCAAAATGAGTAAACACTACCCAAATTGTAAATCGGCAAAAGCCAGAAAAGTATCGTAATTGATGCTACACGAGCGTGCGCTTGCTCGTGTGGTAATCTAAACGTAAAAAACGTGGGTGTTAGACTACCGAGGTCACCATGAGCGATTTCGTGGTCTTGGTCCATTTTGGGCCATGTTGGGTCGAAATAGGCCGTGAGGCCCTACACGGGTAAACCGCACAAATATATGGAGAATATTGGGCCAAGCTTTGTAAATTACATGGCTGAGCCCATTTTTGGGCTAAGTGGGCCACACGAGGGTATGAGCCCACATGGGCCCGTATTATGGGCCTTGGGCCCATTTGCACTGTTTGACTGTTAAGGTTGCATGGGTCGCCTGAGACGACTGTGGACCTACTGATAGGTCGGTAAGTACACCTAGACCCTAAACTAATAAAATGACTGTTATGCCCAATGGTAAAATGACTGTTATGCCTCTATGATATTAATTGACTATATGTCTTATGTTATGTATGACTGTATATGAGCATGCCACGATATATATTTTGTATCCATGTATGATATGTTGCATGGGGATGGGATTATTATGATTAGAGGAAGTGTACTGTACTGGCAGTCCTGCTGCAAATACTGTTTAGTGCCGCAACCGGTGTTAATTCTTGAAGTGTAGGGATAGGTTGGTGATTTTATCCCCACATAGAGTGTTGGGCTGGACAGAGTGAAGTGTAGAGGCTAGATGGGTAGGATTTCTGATTGTATGCTTAAACTATAACTGCCACTAAAATGGGCTAAAGCCCACACTGATACTGATACTGTTATGGGCTAAGGCCCACCTAATACTGATACTGTAATGGGCCAAGGCCCAACCGATCTAAATTGTTGTTAATTTGAGCTTAGGCCCAGTCTGTACTTGCCTATGGCATGATTGGCTATTTTCTTATATGGGGTTACACACTAAGTTTTCGTAAACTCACCCCGCTGTTTATCTGTGCAGGTAATCCCTAATATTAGGTTGATCGGTGCTGAGAGGGATTCGGAGGTAGCCACACAACCGCACTTGCTTTTATATTTGAGTTATATTTCCAATGAATTTAATTTGGGTATTTGTTGTAATAAGGCCTCTGTAAATTTTAACTTTTAACTTGGGGATTTTACTTATTTTAATTCACATCTGAGTAGTAGTAGGACGCTGTTTTTTAAAAGATAATTGTTTTTTTAAAAACACCATGTTTTCGTAACTTACTATGAAAGCTTCCGCATCAAACATTGTTTTAGAGTATAGAACAAACTAATATGATCAGCGTTCTGCTAAAATCAACTTGAGTTTTTAAAAGATCAAGATACCTTAAATTTTTGTTAAGATTCATAAACGAGATTTAATAATAAGCATGGATTTTCCAAAGAAACTATGTTTTTAAAAAACACTTCAATGTGATATCACCAGATTCGGCCATAACTTCTGGGCCGGGTTTTGGGTGTTACATTTAGTGGTATCAAAGTCAAGTTTCAAAAACTCGGCTGTGGTTTTTGAGTCTCTTCTAGAACTTGGAATTTCAAAAAGGACTGTTCTATACAATTTGGAAGTATGCTGACATATTTTTACCGAATGTGTGGCACACTGAGTCTCCGGCGCCTATATTGTAAGTCCTCTTAAACCTCTGTTTGTTTTAAGTGAAATATTGAAACTACTATAAGTAGTAGACTGTACTGAAATATTCTGGTTAGGGAAAACTAAAACTGAAGTAAGACTGCGTTCTGCGAAAACAAACTTTTAAATACTGATACTGCTTTACATAAAATATCTGTTAACTAACATTGGAACTGTAAACTGATGTATAAAATTGTTAAAAACAAGATAATATGCACCAGAGGTACTCATGGAAGGGGTACAAGAGGCCATGGCGGAGGCTGTAGAGGTGCTCGGGCTGGGTCTTCGTCATTGGGCCACATGCCTAACACTGAAGTTAGAGAGGCACTGGTTTCACCTGTAACTACGACTAGGTCTCACGATCAAGCGGCCGGGGATGACGCATTGTCCTAAACTATGTTGCAAATTTTGGAGAGGGTCGCTGGGCCTAACACTGGTACTATGGGCCGTGGGTCAATCACCAAACGACTTCGGTGTAATGGGACTGAGATTTTTATGGGTATTGGTGGAGTTGCCCCTAACGTGGCTGAATATTGGATTGAAGCCACAGAGAGGATCATGGATGATCTCAATTGTAGCCCCGAACTAAAACTTAAAGGAGCCGTGTCATTGTTACGAGACGAAACCCATCAGTGGTGCTGATTCTAAGGTTTCATCTGTTAAAGATTTCAGAACAGCCAAAGACTTTTCGGATGTCTTTCCCGATGAAGTACCTAGACTACCTCCAAACCGTGAAGTTGAGTTTGGGATTGAGCTCCTACCGGGTACAGCTCGGGTGCCCATTGCCCCTTATATAATGGCACCGAAGGAGCTAGTGGAGCTTAAGGCTCAGATTCAAGAGTTACTGGATCGAGGGTTCATTCGCGCTAGTGTGTCGCCAGGCGGAGCACTAGTGTTATTTGTGAAAAAGAAGGATGGATCCATGCGTATGTGCATTGACTATCGACAACTGAATAAATATAATATTAAGAATAAGTACCCCCTGTCGAGGATCGATGATCTATTCAACCAGTTCGAGGAGTTTCAGTCTTCTCTAAGATTGATCTCCGATCAGGGTACCATCAACTGAGAGTCAAAGAGGCTGATGTTCACAAGACAACATTTAGGACTCGTTATGGTCATTACGAGTTCCTTGTGATGCCGTTTGAACTAACGAATGCACCAACAACTTTTATGGATCTGATGAACCGAGTGTTCCAGCCGTATCTGGATCGGTTCGTAGTGGTGTGTATAGATGACATCTTGGTGTATTCGAGAACTGAGGATAAACATGACGCACATCTCCGAGTTGTTCTACAGATTCAGAGGGAGAAACAATTATATGCTAAGTTTAGAAAATGTGAATTCTGGCTACGAGAGGTAACATTTCTGGGCCATGTGGTATCTACTGAAGGGATTAGAGTTGATCCTCGGAAAATTGAAGCTGTTTTGGATTGGAAGCCGCTTAAGATGGTATCAGAGATTCAAAGTTTTCCGAGACTGGTAGTGTAACACCCCTATCCCGAGTCCATCACTGGATTTGGGTTAGGAGCGTTACTGGACAGATCGGAAACATTCACAGACAAAATCATACATTCAATCATCATTCTCAGACATAATGTCCCTTACTTGGGTCCTCGAGACCTTAAACATACTTATAGGTCGAGTCGGGACTAAACTGGAACATATATGAAATTCTATGAAAATTTGACACTTTTCTAAAATACAGGGGAGACACGCCCGTGGGAGGAGACCGTGTATCCTTCATGGCTTCTATACACCCCCGTGTAACCATCTGTGTTTATACTGACTATACCAACACGGTTATTAGGCACGCCCGTGTGCCATGGCCGTGCACTTTTAGGCCATATACTGACTTCCCCACCACGGCCACCAAGCACGCCCGTGTCGAGACAGTGTATTTTTATGTTAGCTACTGACTTGTACGCCACGGCTAGATGACACGCCCGTGTCGAGGCCGTGTGAATTTATGTTGCATCCTGCTAATTTACCCATGGTCTAAGGCACGCCCGTGTGCCACAACCGTGTGACATTATAGGCCATTTACAAGGCCAAAATGCCAACAAAAAACGTTCATACCTATAAGCATCATTTACCAACACATATCAAGCATATATGGAAACCAAAAACATATAAATAGCCATCCAAATCATGCACATTTGATCACTAAGATATTCACAACTATACATTAAATTTTCATTATATATATACATTCAAAACCAATACTAAGCATACCAATTTGCATAACTAAAACTCAATTATACCTATGCACCATTTATCTATATACTTACCATCTCATAACCATTCCATATATCAACTAATCATATCATAACAGCTTCACATATCACATTCATCTAAGCATGGTACCAAAACATAACTAGCCAAATCACATGGCTAAGTTCACTTTACAAATCATCACAAGAACTAGCCTATACATGCCATATCTAGCTATATACATATCCAAGGTGTACCAAAATGATATTAGTAGTGTGATGACGATCCTTGACAGTCCCGAGCCTTCAGTAGCTTTGACGATCTATAAAACAGATTAAACACACACACAGAGTAAGCTTTCCAAAAGCTTAGTAAGTCAATATAAAGCAACTTAGCCTAAAATGTATATATTTGCTTTGATTCATACACTTTTGACCACATTAGCCATATTCCCAATTCAAAGATCATATAAACACATATCTCATTTCACCAAAACCTTATACAACATATCATCAATACCATATTCATAGCATCATAGTAAGATCATATTGATGCTTACCTTGTATACACAATTAGTGTATAATCAACATGCCTGAATTGAATTTACTATCACGTATTTGTTCATAGCTCGGATTTGCAATTAGTATCATAGACTTGCCCGTTGAACAGTAATTAATCCAATGGGATACTCAGAAAGCTCAGAATAATCGTACAATGCCAACGTCCCAGACGAGGTCTTACATGCACTCGGATATCGATGCCACTGTCCCAGACATGGTCTTATACGAATCAAAACGATGCCAATGACCTAGACATGGTCTTATTCGTAAGTGTCATAATGATGCCAACGTCCCAGATGTGGTCTTATACGTAAAGTTTATATTGATGCCAACGTCCCAGACGTGGTCTTACACATAATCAGAGATCGATGCCACTGTCCTGGACAGGGTCTTACACGAATCTCAAATCAATGCCAACGTCCTAGACGTGGTCTTACATGATAAAACAGAACAGATACCTATGTCAAGATTCGTACTAGGCTTTTCGGACTTAGTCAATATACCGAACTTATCTCGGAATTCAATTACATAATTTCTCATAAGCATTCATTATAATCATTAAACATATGAAGAATTACAAATGCATACATATTCAGTTATTTGTATAGTGACTTACCTCGGATTCAGTTTATCGGAATAGAAAACGGCTACTCGATAACTTTCGCTTTCCCGCGATCAAAATCCGTTTTCCTCGGTTCTTGATCTAAACATATTCAGAATTAACCGTTTTATTCACTAGTTCATTCAATTCAATCCAAAGACACACATTTAGGGCAATTTGCAAATTAGCCCTCACATTTGCACAACTTAGCAATTTAGTCAATTTTTCTCAAAACATCAAATTCACAAAATCTACTTTTACACAAGCTTGGCCGAATACATATATATCACATACAAACCCACATTTTTTCATCAAATTCACAAATTAGCCCCTCAATTTGTCATTTTCTCAATTTAGCCCTATTAAGCTAAATTCATGAAAACTTCAAGAACAAAACATGTTCATCTACCACCAATCTATCATTTAACACCTTAAAGCATCACAAAGCTCAACTTAGAATCAATGGCACAACTTACAAACATCACCAATACACAAAATTGAAACATGGGTTTGATAGTAGACGAAGCAACAATTACAAAAACGTAGAAATTATCAAAAATGGATCAAAAACTAACCTTGAATCAAGATGATTAATAGCCGAACCTAGCTTGAATTTTATCTCTTTTCTTTTCCTTCAAATTCGGCACCAAGATGAGCACTCTCTCATCATTTTAATGTTTGTTTTATTATTACCAACATTTTATTATTTAATTACTAAAATATCCATTCCATAAATAAATAAAACAAACATGTTATAAGGGCAATTATGACTTTCATTCATCCATTATCTCAAAGATGGCTTATTTGCCATGTAAGGCTTCCATCTTTACAAAGCCACATCACTTAAGCACTTAAACAATTAGCAAGCAACTTTCACATTTAATGCAATTTAATCCTTTTGTCAAATTAAACACACAGACAGTCAAATTAGCTCACAAAAATTTATCACATGCTCAATCACACATCAATGGCACAGAAAATAATATTAAAATATTATACGGACTCAGATTTTGGTCCCGAAACCACTGTTCTGACTAGGGTATAAACCGGACCGTTACAATTCTCCCCCTTATGGATTTTTGTCCCCAAAAATCTTACCGTTAAACAAGTTCGAGATATTCTTTGTCTCATCAATCTTGGGCTCCTGTAGCCTCTTCAATCCCATGTCAATTCCACAGTACTTTTACTAACTGACTTTTCTTATTTCTTAACTCTTTCACTTCACGAGCTAAGATACGGATCGGTTCTTCTTCATATGTCATATCAGATCGGACTTCAATTTTCAATGGGCCAATCACATGTGACGGATCGGATCGATATCTACGAAGCATCAAAACATGAAATACATTGTGTATCTTTTCTAGCTCAGACGACAACTTTAATCTATATGCAACAGGTCCGACACGCTCAATGATCTCATAAGGTCCGATGAACCTCAGACTTAATTTACCTTTACATCCAAATTGAAACACTTTTTTCCATGGAGACACTTTCAGAAATACTTTGTCGCCAATTTCAAATTCTATATCTTTTCGTTTCAAGTCTTATGAAGTCTTCTGACGATCAGATGCTGCTTTCAAACAATCTCGGATCAATTTCACTTTCTGTTCTGAATCTTTTATCAGATCAACCCCATGTAACTTATTCTCACTGAGTTCAGTCCAATACAAAAGGTGTACGACATTTCCGTCTGTACAAAGCTTCATAAGGTGCCATTTTAATACTCGACTGAAAAGCCGTTATTATCATAAATTTGATCGATGTGATCATCGTTCCCATGAACCATTAAACTCTAGTATGCAGTATCTTAGCATGTCTTCAAGAATCTGAATAGTCTGTTCGGACTGACCATCAGTTTGCGGATGAAAAGCTATACTGAAATAGAGTTTCGTGCCTAAAGCCTCTTGCAATTTCTTCCAGAATCTCGACATAAATCTCGGATCTCTATCGGATACAATAGACAGTGGCACCCAATGCAATCTCACAATCTCCGAGATATAAAGCTCGGCTAATTTGTCAAGTGAGTAGTCAGATCTTACTGGAATGAAATGGGCAGATTTCGTTAATCTATCAACCACGACCCATATTGCATCTTTCTTTCTCGGAGTCTGAGGTAAACCAGAAACAAATCCATGGTTACTTTATTCCATTTCCATTCAGGAATCAGAATTGGCTGAAGCAATCCAGATGGAACTTGATGTTCGGCTTTCACTTGCTGACAGACTAGACATTTTGAAACAAAGATAGAAATGTCCCGTTTCATACCAGACCACCAGTAGTGTCGTTTCAAATCTTGACACATTTTTCTGCTTCCCAGATGAACAGATAGACGACTGTTATGAGCTTTATTCAAGATTAACTGAACCAACTCTGGATTTCTCGAAACACAAGTACGACCTCAGAATCTCAAACAATCATCAACAATTTGAAATTCAGATTCGAAATTCACCTCACACTGAGATCGTTTTGCTAGCAATTCATTATCAGATTTCTGAGCATCATATATCTATTGTAAGAACAACGGTTTGGCTTTTAATTCAGCTAACACAGACCTATCATCAGATAAATCTAACTGAGCATTCAAAGCACATAATGCAAACAATGACTTTTTACTTAAAGCATCAGCAACAACATTTGTTTTAGCCGGATGATAATCTATCACAAGCTCATTATCTTTTAGCAGCTCTAACCATCTTCATTGATGCAGGTTCAAATCTTTCTGAGTCATCAGATTTTTCAGACTTTTATGATCTGAAAACACGTGACATTTCTCACCGTACAGATAATGACGCCAAATCTTTAGCGCAAACACAATTGCAGCTAACTCAAGGTCGTGCGTTAGATAATTCTTTTCATGAGGCTTCAACTGTCTCGAGGCATAAGCTACCACTTTACCTTCCTGCATCAAAAAACATCCCAGACCATTTAACGAAGCATCACTGTACACAACAAATTCTTTACCCGATTCTGGCTGTACTAACACTGGAGCTTTTGTTAACAGAGTTTTCAACTGATCAAAATTTTTCTGGCATTTATCTGCCATTCAAATCTGACATCTTTCTGAAGTAATTTAGTCAATGGAGTAGTTATTGTCGAAAAGCCTTTCACAAATCTGCGATAATAACCAGCCAAACCCAGAAAACTACAGACTTCAGATACATTTCTCGGAGGTTTCCAATTCAAAATAGCAAAAATCTTGCTCGGATCAACTTGAATCCCAGATGCTGACACAATATGTCCCAAAAAACCAACCTCGTGCAACCAAAATTCACATTTGCTGAATTTCGCATACAATTGCTTTTCTCTTAAGGTTTGCAAAACAACTTTCAAATGTTCAGCATGATCGGCCTCATCACGAGAATAAATCAAAATGTCATCTATGAATACCACAACAAATCGATCTAGGTACGGTCTAAAAATTCTGTTCATCAGATCCATAAAAACAGCAGGAGCATTGGTTAGTCCAAATGGCATAACTAAAAATTCATAATGCCTGTACCTCGTTCTGGAAGCAGTCTTCGGAATATTTGAATCTTTAACTCTCAACTGATAATATCCTGATCTCTGATCAATCTTGGAAAGCACAGTAGCTCCTTTCAACTGACCAAACAAATCATTAATTCGGGGCAACGAGTATTTATTCTTTATTGTCACCATTCAACTGATGATAATCAATGCACATTCTTATCGTGCCATCTTTCTTTTTCACAAACAAAACAGGAGCTCCCCAAGGCGGAAAGCTCGGTCTAACGAAACCTCTATTAGTCAATTCTTGCAATTGTGCCTTTAACTCTTTCAACTCTATTGGTGCCATTCTATACGGAGCCATCGAAATAGGTGTAGCACCAGGAAACAATTCAATACCAAACTCAACTTCTCGAATCGGAGGAAAACCCGGTAACTCTTCAGGGAACACATCAGAAAACTCGTAGACAATAGGCACTGACTCAATCTTCCTTTCAGACATTTTCAAATCAATCACATAAGCGAAATATGCCTCATAACCCTTATTCAAACAACTCTGAGCTTTCAAAACAGATATCACAGCAGGCAATCCATTTAAATCATTCGACTCAACGCGTAAAATCTCATCATTCGGACATCTCAAATCTATAGTCTTTCTTTTGCAGTTCACAACAGCATCATGCATAAATAACCAGTCCATACCCAGAATAATATCGAATTCATCAAATGGCAAGAGCATCAGATCAGCAGGGAAATAGATATCTCGAAACATTAATAGACAGTTCTTGCATACTTTGTCAACAAGGACACATTTACCTAAGGGGTTCGATACTTTTATAGCAAACTCGATGAGACTCTACGGTAAAGTCTTCATCGAATACTAAATTCATGCATATATATGAATGCGTAGAACCAGGTCTATCAAAGCAATCACAGAAGTATCATAAAGAGTAAAAGTACACGTTATAACATCTGGTGACGAAGCTTCTTCTCAAGCTCGAATAGCATATGCTCTAGCTGGAGCTCTAGCTTCTGATCTGACAACGTTGTCTCTCGTAGTTTTCTGATTACAACTAACATTTCTGACATTTTTCGATGCCCTACCTCTCATAGGTGCATTATCAGATCTCAAATTCTGAACAGTCTCTGGTTCGACAGACTCAGGGCAATCACGTATAAAATGATCAAGCGATCCACATCTAAAGCAAGCTCTGTCGTTTATTATACAGCTTCCCAGGTGCCTTTTTCCACAATGTTTACATTCAGGTCTCTCGGATCGAACATTACCAACACTGGCCACTGAAGTTGCTGGAGTTTTAGAACTCATTTGCGGTCTAGGTTGATTTCTATTCGCATGTCTCACATTATCTCTGGAACGACTCTGGTTATCTCTGAATTTCTTTGAAGATGACTGAAATGATTTGCTTGAAAATCTTTTTCTCATATCACGGGCTTCAGATTCAGCCTTTCTCTTATCTTTCCCGAGTGCCTTAGCTTTGCAAGCTTTGTCAACGAGTACAACAAACTCTTTTATTTCCAAAATCCCAACTAGCAGACGAATGTCTTCATTAAGGCCATCTTAAAACCTTTTGCACATTATAGCTTCAGATGATACACATTCTCGAGCATACTGACTTAGTCTCACAAATTCCCGTTCATATTCCGTAACAGACATACGGCCCTGCTTTAGTTCCAGAATTTCCTTTCTTTTCTGATCAACAAATCTCTCATTGATATATTTCTTTCGGAACTCGATCTGAAATAAGTCCCATGTAACTCGTTCTCTCGGAACAACAAAAGTAGAGTTTTCCACCATTGATATGTTGTATCTCGGAGTAATGATACAACACATTTTATACATTTTTTTGGAGTCAGAGACATTTCATCAAATACCCGGATCGTGTTTTCAATCCAGAACTCAGCCTTTTCAGCATCATCATCTTTAGTAGCTCGGAATTCTTTGACCCCATACTTACAGGTCTTGTCAACATGCGGCTTATTCAACAGATTCAGATGCACAACTGTAGTCTGAGGGGGTTTAACCGAGGGCGGGGGTTGTGAAACAGTCAGGTTATTCTTTACAAACTGAGTGAACCACTAACTCATCATCTGGAAGAAAGCATGTTTATCTTCTCCCCCTTGACCACTCGTAGCCGGTCTCGATTCGGAGGGCGCTGTCCCTTGCATGGGAGCAAGCGCATTACTTTCTACGTCGTCAGCAACGGCTCTTTCGAAATCCATTACTATACGAACATCACATTTATACGTCAAGATTCATCACACTATCACAATTCAGATATATGGCATGTATAGCTAGACTCTCTGACACGCTACGTTAGTCCGAGAATTGGCTAAAC
Source organism: Gossypium bickii (assembly GCA_025503065.1). Taxonomy (NCBI): domain Eukaryota; kingdom Viridiplantae; phylum Streptophyta; class Magnoliopsida; order Malvales; family Malvaceae; genus Gossypium; species Gossypium bickii. The sequence continues at coordinate 93,294,552 of CP106711.1, forward strand.
CGTAGCTCTGATACCAACAAAATGTAACACCCCTATCCCGAGTCCGTCACCGGATTAGGGTTAGGAGCGTTACCGGACAGATCGAAAACATTCACAGACAAAATGTCCCTTAATCGGGTCCACGAGACCTTAAACAAACTAATAGGTTGAGTCGGGACTAAACTGGAACATATATGAAATTCTACGAAAATTTGAAACTTTTCTAAAATACAGGGGAGACACGCCCGTGGGAGGAGACCGTGTACCCTCCACGGCTTCTATACACCCCCGTGTAACCATCCGTGTTTATACTGACTGTACCAACACGGTCATTAGGCACGCCCGTGTGCAATGGCCGTGTACTTTTAGGCCATATATTGACTTCCCAACCATGGCCACCAAGCACGCCCGTGTCGAGGCCGTGTATTTTTATGTTAGCTATTGACTTATACACCACGGCCAGATGACACACTCGTGTCGAGGCCGGGTGATTTTATGTTGCATCCTGCCAATTTACCCACGGTCTAAGGCACGCCCGTGTGCCACAACCTTGTGACATTATAGGCCATTTACAAGGCCAAAATGCCAACCAAAAAGGTTCATACCTATAAGCATCATTTACCAACACATATCAAGCATATATGGCAACCAAAAACATACAAATAGCCATCCAAATCATGTACATTTGATCACTAAGATATTCACAACTATACATTAAATTTTCATTATATATATACATTCAAAACCAATACTAAACATACCAATTTGCATAACTAAAACTCAATTATATATACTTACCATCTCATAACCATTCCATATATCAACTAATCATATCATAACAACTTCACATATCACATTCATCTAAGCATGGTACCAAAACATAACTAGCCAAATCACATGGCTAAGTTCACTTTACAAATCATCACAAGAAGTAGCCTATACATGCCATATCTAGCTATATACATATCTAAGGTGTACCAAAATGATATTAGTAGTGTGATGATGATCCTTGACGGTTCCGAGCCTTCAGTAGCTTTGACGACCTATAAAACAGATTAAACACACACACAGAGTAAGCTTTCCAAAAGCTTAGTAAGTCAATATACAACAACTTAGCATAAAATGCATATATTTGCTTTGATTCATACACTTTTGACCACATTAGCCATATTCCCAATTCGAAGATCATATAAACACATATCTCATTTCACCAAAACCTTATACAACATATCATCAATTCCATATTCATAGCATCATAGTAAGATCATATTGATGCTTACCTTGTATACACAATTAGTGTATAATCAACATACCTGAATTGAATTTACTATCACATATTTGTTCATAGCTCAGATTTGCAATTAGTATCATAGACTTGCCCGTTGAACAGTAATTAATCCAATGGGATACTCAGAAATCTCAGAATAATCGTACAATTCCAACATCCCAGAACACGGATATCGATGCCACTGTCCCAGACATGGTCTTATACGAATCAAAATGAAGTCGATGTCCTAGACATGGTTTTACTCGTAAGTGTCATAAAGATGCCAACGTCCCAGACGTGGTCTTACACATAATCAGATATCGATGACAATGTCCCGGACAGGGTCTTACACGAATCTCAAATCAATGCCAACGTCTCAGACGTGGTCTTACATGATAAAACAGAACAGATACCTATGTCAAGGTTCATACTAGGCTTCTCAGACTTAGTCAATATACCGAACTTATCTCGGAATTCAATTACATAATTTCTCATACGCATTCATTATCATCATTAAACATATGAACAATTACAAATGTATACATATTCAGTTATTTGTATAGTGACTTACCTCGGATTCGATTTATCGGAATAGAAAATGGCTACTCGATAACTTTCGCTTTCCAGTGATCTAAATCTGTTTTCCTCGATTCTTGATCTAAACATATTCAGAATTAACCCTTTTATTCACTAGTTCATTCAATTCAATCCAAAGACACACATTTAGGGCAATTTGCAAATTAGCCCTCACATGTGCACAACTTAGCAATTTAGTCCATTTTTCTCAAAACATCAAATTCACAAAATCTACTTTTACACAAGCTTGGCCGAATACATATATATCACATACAAACCCACATTTTTTATCAAATTTACAAATTAGTCCCTCAATTTGTCATTTTCTCAATTTAGCCCTATTAAGCTAAATTCAGCAAAACTTCAAGAACAAAACATGTTCATCTACCACCAATCTATCATTTAACACCTTAAGGCATCACAAAGCTCAACTTAGCATCAATGGCACAACTTACAAACATCACCAATACACAAAATTGAAACATGGGTTTGATAGTAGACGAAGCAATGATTACAAAAACGTAGAAATTATCAAAAACAGATCAAAAACTAACCTTGAATCAAGATGATTAATAGCCGAACCTAGCTTGAATTTTATCTCTTTTCTTTTCCTTCAAATTCGGCACAAAGATAAGCACTCTCTCATCATTTTAATGTTTGTTTTATTATTACCAACATTTTATTATTCAATTACTAAAATATCCATTCCATAAATAAATAAAACAAACATGTTATAAGGGCAATTATGACTTTCATTCATCCATTATCTCAAATATGGCTTATTTGCCATATAAGGCTTCCATCTTTACAAAGCCACATCACTTAAGCACTTAAACAATTAGCAAGCAACTTTCACATTTAATGCAATTTAATCCTTTTGTAAAATTAAACACACAGATAGTTCAATTAGCTCACAAAAATTTATCACATGCTCAATCACACATCAATGGTATAGAAAATAATATTAAAATATTATACAAACTCAGATTTGTGGTCCCTAAACCACTGTTCCGACTAGGGTATAAATCAGACTGTTACTGGTAGAGTTTGTATATAACAATAGCTACCAGTCTAGCATACAGATGGCACGTTATGAGGCATTATATAGCCGTAGGTGTCGTACTCCTTTGCACTGGACTGAGTTGGTGAGTGGCATGTTCTGGGCCTTGAATTGGTGTCTAATATCGAGGACAAAGTTAGATTAATTTGGGATCAATTGAAGGCAGCATCATATAGACAGAAGTCGTATGCGGATTTGAAGCGCAAGGAGATTGAGTATTTTGTGGGGGACTTCGTGTTTCTTAAGATCTCGCCATGGAAAAAGGCATTGAGATTTGGACGGAAGGGCAATTTGAGCCCTAGATTAATTAGGCCTTATCACATACTGAAGCGTGTAGGACCAGTTGCCTATCAACTTGAGTTAGCTCCAGAGTTGGATCAGATTCATGATGTGTTCCACATCTCTATGCTGAGGCGTTATTGCTTTGATCCCACACACGTGATTTCGACTGAGAAGATTTAGGTTAGACCGGACCTGACTTTTGAGGAGGAACCGATTTAGATTTTAGATCGTAATGTGAAAGTTTTGAGGAAAAAGTCTATCCCACTGGTTAAGGTACTTTGGCACAATCACAGCTTAGAGGAGGCCACGTGGGAACTCGAAGAGGCGATGCATCAACAATACCCTCATTTATTTTGATCAGGTAACTTTCGAGGCTGGAATTTTCTTTTAGGGGGCAGAGTTGTAAGACCCTAAAATTTAGGTATTCATTTTTGCATGTTTGTAAAATAAATTCGTGGTTGCTTCAGTGGTTAAGTGGTTTGGGTGTGTTTGGAAGTGTCTGAGAAGTCTTGGGTTCAAGCTTGGGCTTGTGCAAAAAGTTTTGTTTTTAGGGAATAAACCCTTGCCTATAGTTAGTATGCTTTTAAATTATTGTGGGTAAAAGCAAGACATAAAGAGTCTGCTGGTCTGGGGGGTAAGTGGCATGTTACCTATGCCAGAGGACTGAGGTTCGAATCTTGGGGGAGGCAAGGGAGTGTTTATTTTACTGCTGTGCCGTGAGAGAGTTGTAGTTTGACTGAAACACTGAAGTGGTCGAGAAGAATTCAAATTGAGTGGTTGAGGGGAGGTGTGATCAGGTAGAGAGTTTTGAAGAGGGATTTTAAGATAAAATTAAGGGGAGTGAGGGGAGAGGGAGGTTGTGCCGAAATTAGACTGTTGGGCACTCATGAATTCGGCCAGATGGGGGATACTCTTCATTTTTGGGTTTTGCTAAGTAATTGGTGTTTTTCTATCTTTTTGCTTGAAAGCTGAATGTGGTAGGGGTTTTTGGCATATTCTTCTGTGCTAAAGTGCCAGTGCCAGTGCCGAATCCTTCCACTATTCAGCTCTTTTGCTCTCTTTCGGTAAGTGCTATAGACGAATCATTGTTCCCTTTCTTCTTCTACCTTAAGTGGTAACTGATAACAATTGTATGGCAGTTAAGGAAGGATTTAGGGAACTCCTAATCAATTGCTAGAGACTAAGACTTGGGGTAATCACCGTGGTTCGATTGAAGGTAACGCTACTCTCTTCTATGAATAGATTGTTGGTTTCAGGTTTCTTTTTAACCGTAAAGTGGGACTGATGGTGGTGTTGATTGACCAATTATAGGTTGGTAAGTGCTTGAGTGACTGTTCGTGACGAATTGAAGCAAGGTGTGTAAACACAACCCAAATCGTAAACCGGCAAAAGTTGGAAAAGTATGGCAATTGATGCTACACGAGCATGCACTCGTTTGTGGGGTAATCTGAACGCATAAAATGTGGGCGTTAGACTACATGAGCGATTTCGTGGTCTTGGTCCATTTTGGGCCAAAATATGCCATGTGGGCCCAACAGGTTTGTGGGCCCCATACAGGTAAACTGCACAAACGTGTGGAGAATATTGGGCCAAGCTGTGTAAGTTACATGGTTGAGCCCATTTTTGGGCTAAGTAGGCCACATGAGGGTGTAGGCCCACATGGGCCCGCATTATAGGCCTTGAACCCATTTGCACTGTTTGACTGTTAAGGTTGCACGGGTCGCCCGAGACGACTATGGACCTACTGATGGGTCGATAAGTGCACCTAAACCCAAACTGATAAAATGACTGGTATGCCCTATGGTAAAATGATAGTTATGCCCCTATGATATTAAATGACTGTATGCCTTATGTTTGTATGACTGTATATGAGCATGCCACGATATATATATGTTGCATGGGGATGGGATTATTATGATTGGAGGAAGTGTACTGTACTGGCAGCCCTACTGCAAATACTATTTAGTGCCGCAACCGGTGTTAATTCTTGGAGTGTAGGGATGGGTGGGTGATTTTATCACCACATAGAGTGTTGGGCTGGACGAAGTGGAGTGTAGAGGCTAGATGGGTAGGATTTTTGATTGCATGCTTAAACTGTTACTGTCACTGAAATGGGCTAAGGCCCACACTAATACTGCTACTGTTATGGGCTAAGGTCACTCTAATACTGATACTGTAATAGGCTAAGGCCTAACCGATCTAAACTATTGTTGATTTAGGCTTTGGCCCAGTCTGTACTTGCCTATGGTATGATTGGCTATTTGCATATATGGGGTTACACACTGAGTTTTCATAAACTCACCCCTCTATTTATTTGTGCAGGTAATCCCCAATCTTAGGTGGATCAGTGCTGCGAGGGATTAGAGGTGGCCACACAACCGCACTTACTTTTATATTTAAGTTATATTTCCAATGAATTTAATTTGGATATTTGTTGTGATAAGGCCTCTTTAAATTTTAACTTTTGATTTGGGGATTTTACTTATTTTAATTCACATCTGAGTAGTAGTAGGACGTGGTTTTTCAAAAGATAATTGTTTTTTTTAAAGTACCACGTTTTTGTAACTTACTATAAAAGCTTCCACATCAAACATTGTTTTAGAGTATATAACAAACTAATATGATCAACGTTCTGCTAAAAACAACTTGAATTTTTAAAAGATCAAGATACCCTAAATTTCTGTTAAGATTCATAAACGAGATTTAATAATAAGCATGGATTTTCCAAAGAAACTATGTTTTTGAAAAACACTTCAATGTGACATCGCCAGATTCGGTCATAATGTCTAGGCCGGGTTTGGGGTGTTACAATTGTTCCTATACCGATTAGAAAGAAGATCAATGCTCTCAAGTGGGAATGATTTTGTGATGCTCGTTCACTTCTCGATGATGAACTAGTTCGAGAATTCTATGCTAGTTTGACTACGCAAGATGCTACTGAAGTGATCGTTTGAAAGAAAAAGATACCTCTTACATCTATGTCTATCAATGATTTATTTAATTTACCTGATGTTGAAGAAGATGAGTACCACCCTATGATGAAAAATATCAATTGGGATTTTCTTCAACAATTGCTTGATGTTGTGATAAATCCGGGATCCCAATGGATTATAAGAAAGTATGGGAGGCATTCTTGTCGAAGAGAATACTTAAAACCAGTAGCAAAGGTATGGTTTTATTTCGTTCGCTATAGTTTTATGCCTATCTCACATAGTTCCACATCTCGATGGAACGGATGGTTTTGTTATATGCAATTTTGACAGAAAAGTCCATTAATGTTGGAAAAATTATCCTCAAGGAGATTCACGATTGTGCTAAAAAGAAGGCAGGAAGTGCTTATTTCCCACTATTAATCACTTCACTTTACTTAAAGGCTCGTGTTAAAACACAAGCAAATCTGAAGAGGCGATATGTTCAAGGATGCATTACAAATTATGATCTTGAAAGATTAGTAGAGAGGTTGCATGAGCTAAATCAAGGTGAGCAAGAAGAGTCAACTGAGCCAGATATCGATGAGTCAACAGATGGAACTGAAACTGAAGCTAATTCAGTTATAGATACTGAAGAGGAAGAATCTGAGAAGGAACCGAACATTCCTGAACCAAGGGTTGAGCCAGAAGAAGAACCAGTCAAGCTAAGTGTTGAACCTGAATATACAACTCCCATTCCAACTTTTGCAAGTACTTCAAGGAAAGTAGAGATATTTTTTGTTACTGAGATAGTTTGTATGCAAGTATGAATGATGATTTTATCTAAGTGAAAGTATGTTATCATGAAGAATGGAATGCTTGTATGATCTTAGCCTTACTAATGTTTTCCATGAAAACTTAGTTTCTTTCGAGATTAGACATGCATAAAGGTTTATATCTTTAGAATTTACTTAGTAATTATCTTGAGGCGAAATCGTAGGGGACATAAAAATCTAAAATGATATAGGCACTATTTCTTTGGACCGTTTGAGCCTTTTCAAGCCAACCCTATGATATTAGACCCTTGAAATTGTAATTTTAAGCTTAAAGGCCTTTTTTGCAATGAACTTACATTATAAGACAATTACCATCTTTTTAAAGTTATCTTAATCTTGTGCACCTATCTTAACTAAAGTTGCCTTGGGAATCAACATTTGAGGAAATTTTCATAAAGATGTATGTGCTAATGCTTAAAAAAAAGAGCGAAAAAAAGTATGCTCAGTCTCCAAAAAAGGAAAAATGTATGAGCTTGAGTTCAAAATAAGTTTTGGGGGGTGGTCCAAAGGTTTACTAAAAGAAAAAGGTTGTATTACGGGAAAACCAAGACAAAGTTAAAGGTTAAGATTTTTAAAACCGAAATGTCCAATCTCTTAAAATCCCTACCTTTAACCGAGCCCCATTACAACCTTATCAAAGACCTATTGATTTGATTATCATGTTGGCATATTTTGAAGCTTAGTATAATATTAAGGAATGTTTGCATATGGATTACTTGTTAATAAAGAAGATCGATAAGCATGAAGTTATTAATGCATGATTATGGGACAAAGATTGATGTTGCTTACACAATTAGCATTTTTTCCTTAGCAAGACCTTTTGCTGTGCATAAACATACTTGGGACGAGCAATGATTTAAGTTTGGGGGTGTGTAAACGAAAAAATATATAGGATTTTTCCTATGTAATTTATCACCTTTTTTACTTAAATCCGTTGTTAAAACTAAGTAATTGTTTAATAAATTAATGAAATATGTGAAAATATGAAATTAGGACATAGATATTATTAAAATGTGATTTTATGCCTTATTATATAGTTTTCATGCAATAAATGGCTTATTTTATATTAATGTGAATATATTATATTCTTTAAGACATAAAGTGGGACATGTAATAGCCCGATTTTAGGGCTAGTCAGAATAGTGATTTCGAAACTACTAATTCAAGACCAGAGAAATTATTTTTAATAAATTTATGTGTTATATCATAATTATATGGGTGTATGAAAATTTTGGTGTATTAATTTTGGTGATTTCATGTTTAATTGCGAAAAAGGACTAAATCGCATAAAGTGAGAAAGTTTCATTTTGCAAGCTAGAGGTGTCTAATAGATATAAAATATTAAATGGGAGGTCCTTAAAGTGCAATTAGACCTTCCTTAAGGTGGTGGCTGGCCGGGGGGACAAGAGCATTAAAATTGGTTAATATTTGGTGACATTAGGTGACTTAATGAATAAAATAAGATAAAATAAAGAAAAGGCTATCATGTTTTTCATATCTCTTTTTCTTCCACCGATTTTTACACTCAAGAAGGGCCTTGGGAGCTTGAAAATTTCAGCTACTTATTCTCCTTGCTAGTAAGTGATTTTATTGATTTTTCTTGATAATATTTGTACATTTGGAACCCCTAGAGCTTAAGCTAGCTAGTGAGGGGACTATTTTACAAAATGGTTGAAAGATTAGGGATTTTCCATGAGAGTGCTTATGTTGTTTGCTGAGTTTTTACGAAAGAAAATAAACCTTAGTGGGTTAAAGAACAACCTTTGTGAAAGGACTTTGCATAAAAAACTCCAAATAGGACTATTTTGTAAATGTTATAAAATAGATGATAAAGTTGTGAAATAGTTAAACTTGTGAATTGTTATAAGAGCAATAACTGTTCGGCTAGCCTTGTTTAATGAGGAAATTTGATGAAAAACGATTTGCAAGCCTAGGGCAAAATTGTAATTTTGCCAATGTATAAAGGCAAAACGGTCATTTTAGCCAAAGTAGAAATTTTGAAGTGTTTGGATTTATGTAATGATTAAATGAGTAAATTTTATTATTATAGAACAAGAAGAACGCGGAATCAACCTTAACCAGGGAAAAGGCAATGTTTCGAACTAAATCGCAAATTAACATATTTTGCACCGATGTAAGTTTATGTGTAAATGATACATCCCTATTACGTATGTTTTAATTATTAATGCATGGTGTGGATGTAATTGATTATTGATGAGAATTTTGAAATAGTAGAAATGTGAAAATTCTTGGATGAACCTTCAGAAGAGAAATATGGGTACGAATGAGTATTAGCAAATATGTAAACTTTGGTGGGCTGTGTGCAATACCACCTTGTTGTCTATTAACGATGGGCTGAGTGCGATACCATCGTATATTTTATCATTTTCGTGGGTTGTGTGCGATACCACCGTAGTTATCATTGTTGGTGGGCTGTTTGCAATACCACCCTAGTATTGATTAATGGTGGGCTGTGTACGAAACCACCAGGTATCTTGAATCATTTCGAAGGGTTCATCAAGAAACTTGACTAAGTGAAAATATATGTGGCTTTGTGGTAATAGTGCAGCGTATAAGTACAAGTAAATGTGAGCAATGTATATGATATGTGGTTGGGATGTGGTAAGAGTTGAGATGAGTAAGCATGATTATGAGAATATGAATTGTTCTTACATAATATGTAATGCTTTTTGATTGATTAGCATATGGCATGATGCTTATTGTTTACATATAGACTTACTTAGCTTAAAGCTTACTCCCTTCTATTTTCCCTTATTTTATAGTGTCGAAGAGCCAGCTTGGATACGGAGATAAGCAAAGGATCACCCACACTATCAGCACATCTTGGTATAGTTAGATTTAACATTTTGGGTATGGCATGTATAGGGAATACACTTAGCTGAATGTCATATTGTTCTGGCCAAATGTGTTGGCTCATTCAAAAATGAACTCTTTTGTATAAGACCATAGTTGATGCTCTTTCTTATTAATTTATGAGAAGATGGGGTTATTCATGAATATACAAGTTGTATGATTGGTTTACTTAGTTTATTTATGCATGAATGGGTTGAAGGATTGATATGATTTATGTTTGTATGAGTGGGGTGATAGAAAGAGCTTGGCAAATAGCCTTGTTCTTGTCCACACAGGTAGACACACGGGTGTGTGTCGAGGCTGTGTGTGACACACGGTCAGCCTCATGGGCATGTGGTTAGGCCGTGTGTTCCCTTGCGTGCTAGGTTTGCAAGTTAGCATGGTCAGTAGTAAACACACGGGCGGAGACACGGCCGTATGTCTCAACTATGTGGAAGGCACGGCCATGGACATGGGTGTGTACCCAGGCCGTGTGAAGTCTGCACCTGAAATTAGGAATTTAATTCGCCACACGGCCGGATGACTCGGGCGTGTGCCTTGGCCTTGTGACATTTATGGGGTGATGACGTCAAAAACAAAATGCGAAGGTTTTTGCACACGAGCTAGGACACGAGTGTGTTGAGGTTGTGTGAGGGACACGGGCCAAGGACATGGTCGTGTGTCCAGCCGTGTGAAAACCCCTGTAGGTCGAATTGAATATAAATCCACAGGGGTGTGAAACACGGGCATGTGATATGCCACACGGGCGTGTCCCTTCTTTCACTCGGGTGTGTGGACTGTTTAATGAAAATTTTTCTAAGTCTTTTAGGGATCTTTTAAAGAGTTCGATTTGAATCTGAACCATTCCTAAAGTGTGTTTTGGGCCTCATAGGCTTGTTTAAGAGATGTTACGAAAAGTTTTAATTTCAAGTGGAAAGTCATGTCTTTGTATTGCATAATCGTTGGTGTATGAGTTCATACATCTAATATGAGTAAGGGGTGTTACATTTAGTGGTATCAGAGCTATGGTTTAGGCAGTTCTCGGACTATCGTAGCGTGTGTTAGAGTTTAGATATACATGTCATCTTAGGTTTTATCCCCCTCAGGTATCTGAGGTTTTAGTTCATAATCATAAAAGAATACATCTCAGAATAAAAGATAAAATAAAACATAAGAAAAACCCTAAAACTCCCTGAAGGAATTGAAGAGAGATCCTCCGTCTTGAGTATGACTCCGGCTTCTTGAGATGAATCAACTGGCTTTCTTTGAGTAAATTCCACAATTCTGACCCTGCTAGCTCGGCTCTTTGGCCTAGCTCTACGCTTTCTGAAGGTTTTCCTTTAGGGTGTATATATAGGCTCATGGAATGGCTTTCTTTGCCTCTAAGTACCCTAATTCGACTGAAACGCTTCTTTTTCATGTCAGGGGCACGCCCATGCGCACGCCCGTGTGAATCTTGGCCAGGCCGTGTTTGAGACTATTAAGGAGGCACGACCGTGTGGTCTTGGGCCGAGGCCGTGTTGATTTCGTGATATGGCCCATTTACTCTGTTTTGGGCCCATTTCTCGTTCTTTTCATCCTCTTATGCTCTTCTGAGTATAAAACATGAAATTAAAGTATTAAGAGCACCAAATTACATAATTTAAGGGATAAATAATCCAAAAGCATGCTAAATGTGGGCTTAAAATATGTTACTATTACGGTTTATCAAATACCCTACACTTAAGCTTTTGCTTGTCCTCAAGCAAAATTCTCAACTCATAATTAAAACGAACTTCCTTGATTCATAATATTCATCAATAATGTTTCATCATAATTCAAAGATAATTTATACATGGATAATTCAACTCAAAGAGTCCTAAAGATTCAAACAATCTAAGTCATACACTTGTAGCATAAAACATAGGTGTTTCCCCTTATCTGAATAATTACCTCTGATTCACACCGACAAGGGTTAACATCCTCACTAAATATTCACTCAAATCACTCGAGGTGTTTAAGGTTCAAGAAAAAGCACTCATAAGTCAAATATGAAAAGTTAATCCCATAGGCTTGCACAAAAATCAAATCTCCACCACTGTAAAATGAGATGATACACAAATCAAAAGGTCTTTAACAGGGTTGTAATGGGGCTTGGGTTAAAGGTGTGGATAAAGGCTGAATTAGAGGGTTAGAATCGAGATTGACCTGACAAATTACCTAACCAGAAATAACAAACTGAATATAAATAATTACATTATTTGAAAACTTGTACTACTAATAATACTCTAATACGAGCTTTTTCTTCAACAATTGAAATTTAAACGTATAAGCTCATTTAATCTCATAACTAATAATGAATATACTTCGATTTTATTATTATATATATAATTTTTTTAAGAAAAAATCAATACAATAATAAGCAAGAATTTTAACAACTGAAATATAGAACATAGTTAAGAAACTGTTCAAAATCAAATCTCGACAAAAAAAGAGTTAAGGAATGGTGATAACAAATACAATGGCTTTTAGGTTAATATTAGTGGTTGAGTCAATAAATGGGTTGTTAGGATCAACGGGTTTCACTAGGGGTTAATTATGAAGGTAGGCTTTTAGTGGAGTAAGTGGGTTAAAACCTAAGTGCCTTCATCATCTCTGTATATCAAATCAAAGGTGTGGTCTCAACATGTATAATCGATGCAAGTTCTAGAATAACAAATCAATGTTGACACACTCATAATCAAAAAGTGAGCACGAAAAAGAATATATGCTCTACAAGGCTCAAAATCTCACAAAAATTATGGGTATTTGATGTCAACCTTGTGAATTTCAAACTTCAAGGTAATATTCAAATTCAGGTAGAAAACCTAAAAAAATTTTAATTTTTGAAAATAGACTCATCATGCTTGATTCTCTAGTCTCCTAAAGTTTAAATCATCACTGCACAATTATCAATGACTTAATCCAAAACATATCAATAAAAACCATGATTCAAAAGAAATTTCAGTCTAATCATAATATGAGAAAATTACTTAAGAACAAGGCATAATTCAGAGATTTTCAAATAATACTATAGTTAACCCCCCACACTTAAGATGTACATTGTCCTTAATGTACCAAGATAGATAATAGCAAAATAGTAATAAAATCATAAGATAGGGAGAGAAGTGAAACTTCCTGAATTTTGGATGGAGTCAATGAAAAGGAACCGAATAGGAATTGGCAGAGGTGAACTTGGGGGAGCGACTCAAACCGTTTGAAATTGAATCCTCGAAGCAGCCGGCCTGATTTTATTGTATCCTAAGCTAAATCTAAATGGAATGAAGAATAAGAAGAAAATAATAAAGAAAGTAAAAAGAAAATAAAAGTAAGAATAAAAGTAAAAAATGGAAAAGGGTAAAGGGGACGAAGATTTTAGGGGGGGAGTGAACAGAAGAAGGGGATTTCAAATAGAGGAACAGTCCATGCCCATGCCCTGGGCGTGTTATGTCACACGGCCGAATCGCACGGCTGTGTTAACCTTCATGCAATTCTCCCATGCCCGTATAAAGGGTTTGCACACCCGTGTTGCTTAATTAGTGTCGTCCACGACTTATAAGCATGGGCGTGTTGCACGCCCGTGTTCTTTAGTTAGTTTCGATCACGGCCACATCGCACGGCCATGGCGTTTTATCACACCCCGTGTTTTGGGAAATTTTCATCCTTGAATCGCACGGTCTCTACCACGTTGGTGTGCAAATTCGTGGTGTCCACACGGCCATGGCCACGCCTAAAAATTTTGGTTAGTTTTTAGTTAGATGCTAAAATATGGACGTTAGTGGGGTTAGTGCTCGGGTTGTCTCCCGTTGAGCTAGACTTACCTCTCATTCACACATTCATGGTGGTTTGAGGAGGTGAAAATCCTTTCTCATGTGAGCAATTCAGTTATTGATATAAAGTTTAAGTCGAGTAGTGTTTACCTTAAAAATGCTGAATTTAGGACTAGTTACCTCGACTGTTCCATCTGGGAAGATTTTGATTACCCGATCTCCTATCTTAAGATGGGTTGTCCTCTCATTAAGTTTGTCGTGGAGTTGTCTCATTTTTGCTTCGCGTGTTTTTAGTTTCTCTTTAAAGTGTGTCTTCCACTCGTCTAGTTCATCAATCCAAAGCCTTCGTTCCTCATGAAATTCTTCTTTATTGACATGAGGTCTAAGATCTAGCATCTGTGAAAGAGCTTCAAGAAACAGCAAGTTAATATGTAACTTCTTTGGAGGTTTAAGAAATTTATCGAATTGTTCCTCTGTGTGGTCTTTCTTTATTGCATTGGTCTTTCTTTCTTTCTTGTTGTTGTTCTGATATCAGCTTAGCAAGCTGACCTAATTGATTCTTGATCCCTTGAATCGATGCTTCTTGATTTTTGAGTGCTGTTTCGGTGTTTTGGAAATGATTTTCTGACACTGCTATAAATTTTGTCAGCATCTCCTCAAGGTTCGGCTCATGTTTCTGCTGGTGAGGTGGTTGCTGAAAATCTGAAGGAAGTTGCAGTTTTTGACTACCTTGATCATCCCACGAGAAATTGGGATGGTACCTCCAACCTGCATTATAAATGTTACTATAAAAATCATTTTGAGGTCTAGAATAGTTACCCATATAGTTAACTTGTTCGTTCTCTGTGCTAGGGTTGTAGGATAAATATTTTGTGTTGTTCACCCCTCTTCCATCTCTATCGTACTGTATTACTGGATGTACCTGCATAGAACCACATAAACCATCAATCTTTTTATTTATTAGTTCTACCTGGTTTGGTAACATGGTGACCGCATCAAGGTTGAAAACATCGGCTGCTTTAGTAGGCTTTGTCCTCATGACTTGCCACAGATAATTATTCAGTGACATCATCTTCGGTTTCTACGAGTGGTATGTTCTATTTCACTATCATAAATCAGGGGTCCTGTCGGGTTCCTTCTAGTCTAAACTAAAGGTACCTGAAAGGAGTAAAAGAACAAAAATTAGCAACAATTAAAAAACAAAGTACGAAATTGCAGAAGATAAAAAATGGCTAATGTAATAAAAATTGAGCTTTCTTAATATTCTAATTCCCCGGCAACGGCGGCAAAAACTTGATGTGTGCTGTCAAAGTCCTAAAAATTTCTATAATAAATGATCGAGCCTAGAAACTAACTGTGACAACGATTAAGCCAAGCGCACCTATCGAACAGTGGTATAGCTAGTGGCAAGATCGGATTGTCGAACACAAAGGAACTTGAAGTACTAATACTAACTTTCTTTTTATTATCTGGCCTAAGAATTAAAGGAATTTTTATCTAATTAAAAATTAACTAACAACTAAGCTAAAGATGCAAAGACAAAGAGAATGAATTTGGAAAAATACTTTGGGAAAAACCAATTGATTAAGACAATACCCAAGGAAGAATCCACCTAGACTTCACTTGTTATCTAACTCTGAACCAGACGAATTCTTCACTTGACTTGATCCGTAGGATTCCTTAAGTTATATTAATACCTCTGTCAAGGCTACTAACGTCTAACCCTAGGTTGAGTAATTGAAATCTCTTTCTAATTAAAACCCCTAGAATTGCATTAACTCGATCTATAGACTCCCATATTAAGTTTCACCCTAATCCAGCAAAACTCGTCACCCTATGTCTAGGTGTGCAATCAACTCCGCTTAATTATGCTAGATCTACTCTTAGGCAGGGACTTTTTCTCCTCCACCTAAGCACATCACACTTGAATCAATATCCCGGAAATATCAAAACAAGAATTAAGAACACATAATTAAGAACAAATCAAGTATTTATCATATAGTTCAGCAAACGATAACAAGATTTATCTTAGGTTTCATCCCCTAGGTATCTGAGGTTTTAGTTCATAATCATAAAAGAATACATCTCAGAAGAAAAGATAAAATAAAACATAAGAAAAACCCTAAAACTCCCTGAAGGAATTGAAGAGAGATCCTCCGTCTTGAGTATGACTCCGGCTTATTGAGATGAATCAACTGGCTTTGTTCGAGTAAATTCCACAATTCTAAACCTTCTGGTTCGGCTCTTTGGCCTAGCTCCACGCTTTCTGAAGGTTGGCCTTTAGGGTGTATATATAGGCTCTTGGAATGGCTTTCTTTGCCTCTAAGTACCCTAATCCGACTGAAACTTTTCTTTCTCACGTCAGGGACACACCCATGGCACACGTCCGTGTGAATCGTGGCTAGGCCGTGTTCGAGACTATTAAGGAGGCACGGCCTTGTGGTCTTGGGCCCAGGCCGTGTTGATTTCGTGATACGGCCCATTTACTTCATTTTGGGCCCGTTTCTCGTTCTTTTCATCCTCTTATGCTCTCTTGAGTATAAAACATGAAATTAAAGGATTAAGAGCACCAAATTACATAATTCAAGAGATAAATGATCCAAAAGAGTGCTAAATGTGAGCTTAAAATATGTTACTATTACGGTTTATCACTTGCGAAGAGGCATTATCTCCAGATGTGATAACGGGTACTTTTTCTCTTCATGATATCTCTGTTGTTGCTCTGATTGATCTGAGGTCTACCCATTCTTATAGTTGCATGAAATTGGTATCTAGCATGTATATAATTGTCGAGTCTACAGCATTTGTGATAAAAGTGTCAAACCCGTTAGGCAAACACGTGCTAGTCGGCAAAGTGGGTAGGAATTGTCCTTTTACAATTAGAGGTCATTGTTTTTCGGTAAATCTCATGTTGTTGCCATTTGTTGAATTTGACCTAATTCTTGGCATGGATTGGTTGACTACTCATAATTTTTTGATAAACTGTGGTAGTTATTGAATTGAGATGTGTAAATAGAGATGTCGTTCGGGTTAAATCAGGTAAATCAGATAATATGCCTGTAGTGATTTCATCTATGATAGCTGAGAAATACATGAGAAAAAAGGTATGAGTCCTATCTCGCCTTTGTGTTGAATACTCAAGAGTCAGAAGTAAAGATTGAATCGGTGCCTATGGTGTGCGAGTATCCGGATGTGTTTCCAAAAGAGTTACCCGGATTGCCTCTAGTTAGAGAAATCGAGTTTGGCATTGAGTTAGTTCCGGGTACAGCACCTATTTCGGTTACCTCGTATAGGATAGCACCGTTGGAGTTAAAAGATTTGAAGGTTCTGTTGCAAAAGTTGACGGATAAGGTTTTTGCAAGACCGAACTATTTACTGTGGGGTGCTCCTGTACATTTTGTAAAGAAGAAAGACATGTCAATAAGACTGTGTATAGACTACAGACATCTCAACAAGGTGACAGTGAAGAATAAGTATCCTTTTCCAAGGATCGATAATTTGTTTGACCAATTGAAGGGAGCTATAGTGTTTTCTAAGATAGACCTGAGGTCTGGCTATTACCAGTTGAGAGTTAAGGAGCAAGATGTGTCGAAAACTACATTACAGACGAGGTATGGCCATTACGAGTTTCTTGTCATGCCATTTGGCTTAACGAATGCTCTTGTGGTCTTTATGAATTTAATGAACCGTATCTTCCGATCGTACTTAGACAAATTCGTAGTCATTTTTATTGATGACATACTAATTTATTCTCGAGATGAGAATGAGCACGTGGAACACCTGAGAACTATTTTACAGACTTTAAGAGACAAGTCGTTGTATGTTATGTTTAGCAAGAGTGAGTTTTGGCTCTGAGAGGTTGGATTCCTAGGACATATTGTGTCAGGTGATGGAATTAGAGTTGATCCGAGTAAGATCTCAGCTATTGTGGAGTGGAAACTACCGAGGAATGTGTCAGAGATTAGGAGCGCTTTGAGCTTAGCGGGTTACTACAGACGATTTGTCAAGGGATTTTCCATGATAGCTACTCCAATGACGAGGCTATTGTATAAAGATGTTAAGTTTGAATGGACCGAAAAGTGCCAACAGAGTTTTGAGAAACTGAAAGCATTGTTGACTAAGGCACTAGCTTTAGTGCAAAGGAGTCGGGAAGGGAGTTTGTGGTCTATAGTGATGTGTCCTTAAATGGTCTTAGATGTGTGTTGATGCAAGAAGGTAAAGTAATGGCTTATGCCTCGAGACATCTAAAACCACACAAAGAGAATTATCTGACTCACAATTTGGAGTTGGCTGCTATCGTTTTTTCTTTGAAGATTTGGCGCTATTATTTGTATGGTGAGAAAGATGAATCTTCACCGATCACAAGAGTTTGAAATACTTGATGAATCAAAAAGATTTGAATTTACGACAACGGCGGTGGCTCGAATTATTGGAGGATTATGAGTTAGTAATCAATTACCATCAGGGGAAAGCAAATGTGGTTGCGGATGCCTTAAGCAAAAAATCCCTGTACGCTTTGAAAGCTATGAGTACGAGCTTAGCATTGTCCGATGATGGTGCTGTATTGGCTGAGTTGAGGGATAGACCATTATTTCTTCAGCAGATATGTGAAGCTTAAAAGAATGATAATGATATGCAAGTTAAGATAGCTCGGTGTGAATCGGGAAATAACTCAGATTTTCGGGTTGGTTAAGACGATTTTTTTATGTTTCATGATAGAGTTTGTGTACCTAAAGATGATAAGTTGATCTGGAAAATTTTACATGAGGCACATAATGGCTGCTTGTCAATACATCCGGGTAGCACAAAGGTGTATAATGATTTTAAGAAGTTGTATTGGTGGCCGAGTATGAAAAGAGATATCTTTGAATTTGTTATAAAATGTTTGATCTGTCAACAAGTGAAAGTCGAGCATCAAGTACCTTCAGGATTACTTCAGCCAGTGATGGTTCCCGAGTGGAAATGGGACCAAATTACAATGGATTTCATAACAGGGTTACATATGACTCTGAGAAAGAAAGATGCTATGTGGGTTATTGTTGATAGATTAACGAAATCAGCTCACTTTATATTGGTACGTGTTGATTACCCACTTGACAAGTTGGGTGAGCTGTATATTGCTGAGGTGGTGAGATTACATGGGGTGCCTATATCCATTATCTTGGATAGAGATCCAAGGTTTACTTCAAGGTTTTGGAAGAAGTTGCAGGAAGTATTGGGTACGAAATTGAATTTTAGTACCGCGTTTCATCTGCAAACCGATGGCCAGTCCGAAAGAGTGATTCAAGTTCTTGAGGATATGCTCCAATTTTGTGTTTTAGAGTTCGAAGGTAGTTTAGAAAAATATCTACCTTTGGTTGAATTTGCCTACAACAATAGTTATCAGTCAACCATACGGATGGCACCATACAAAGCGTTTTATGATCGCAAATGTCGGACTCCTTTGTATTGGATTGAGCTTAGTGAGAAGCAAATTCACGGGGTTGATCTAGTTAGAGAAATTGAGGAGAAAGTGAAAGTGATCTGTGATACTCTGAAACCTGCTTCAGATCGACAAAAGTCATACGCGGATTTAAAAAAAAATTGAGTTTCAGGTGGGTGATAAAGTATTCCTGAAAGTATCCCCGTGGAATAAAATTTTGAGATTTAGTCGAAAGGGTAAATTAAGTCCACGATTCTTAGGGCCATATGAGGTTATTGAGAGGATTGGACTAATAGCTTACCGATTGGCCTTGCCGGTAGAGTTAGAGAGAATACACAACGTGTTTCATGTGTCGATGCTGCGACGATATTGTTCCGATCCTTCACATGTGATTCCTCCGACCGAAATTGAGATACGACAAGATATGACCTATGAAGAGGAACCAATTAAGATTTTGGCTCGAGAGGTTAAACAGTTGAGGAACAAAATATAGCCTTAGTGAAAGTGTTGTGGCAAAAACACGGAGTAGAAGAGTTTACATGGGAACCGAAAGAAGCCATGAGAGAACAGTACCCAAACCTCTTTACCGATAAGATTTTCGGGGACGAAAATCTCTAAAGGGGAGAGAGTTATAACAGCCCGATTTTGGGGCTAGTCTAAATAGTGGTTTTCGAACTATTAATCTGAGACCAGAGAAATTATTTTTAATAATTTTATATGTGTTATATCATAATTATATGGGTGCATGAAAATTTTGGTGTATTAATTTTGGTGATTTCATGTTTAATTGCGAAAAAGGACTAAATCGCATAAAGTGCAAAAGTTTCATTTTGCAAGCTAGAGGTGTCTAATAGCTAATGGGAGGTCCTTAAAGTGCAATTAGGCCTTCCTAAAGGTGATGGCCGGCCAATGGGGACAAGAGCATTAAAATTGGTCAATATTTGGTGACATTAGGTGACTTAATGAATAAAATAAGATAAAATAAAGAAAAGGCTATCATGTTTTTCATTTATCTTCTTCTTTCACTGATTTTTACACTAAAAAAGGGCCTTAGGAGCTTGAAAATTTCAGCTACTTATTCTCCTTGCTAGTAAGTGATTTTATTGAATTTTTCTTGATAATATTTGTACTTTTGGAACCCTTAAAGCTTAAGCTAGCTAATGAGGGGACTATTTTACAAAATGGTTGAAAGATTAGGGATTTTCCATGAGAGTGCTTATGTTGTTTGCTGAGTTTTTATGGAAGAAAATGAACATTGGTGGGTTAAAGAACAACCTTTGTGAAAGGACTTTGCATGAAAAACTCCTAATAGACTATTTTGTAAAAGTTATAAAATAGATGATAAAGTTGTGAAATATTTGAAATTGTGAATTGTTATAAGAGTAATAAATGTTTAATTAGGCTTGTTTAATGAGGAAATTTGATGAAAAATGATTTAAAAGCCTATGGGAAAAATATTTTGCCAATGTATAAGGGCAAAACGGTTATTTTAGTCAAAGTAGAAATTTTGAAGTGTTTGGATATATGTAGTGATTAAATGAGTAAATTTTATTATTATAGATCAAGAAGAACGCGGAATCAACCATGACCAGGGAAAAAGCAATGTTTCGAACTAAACCGCAAATTAACATATTTTGCACTGATGTAAGTTTATGTGTAAACGATACATCCCTATTACGTATGTTTTAATTATTAATGCATGGTGTGGATGTAATTGATTATTGATGAGAATTTTGAAATAGTAGAAATGTGAAAATTCTCGGATGAACCTTTGGAAGAGAAATATGGGTACGGATGAGTATTCGGAAATATGTAAACTTCGGTGGGCTGTGTGTGATACCACCTTGTTGTTTAGTAACGATGGGCTGAGTGCAATACCATCGTATATTTTATCATTTTGGTGGGCTATGTGCGATACCACCGCAATTATCATTGTTGGTGGGATGTGTGCGATGCCACCCTATTTTTGATTAATGGTGGCTGTATGCAAAACCACCAGGTATCTTGTATCATTCCGAAGGGTTCATCGAGAAACTTGACTAAGTGAAAATATATGTGGCTTTATAATGATAGTGCAGGGCATAAGTACAAGTAAATGTGAGCAATGTATAAGATATGTGGTTTGGATGTGGTAAGAGTTGAGATGAGTAAGCATGATTATGAGAACATGAATTGTTCTTACATAATATTTAATGTTTTTAATTGATTAGCATATGGCATGATGCTTATTGTTTACATATAGATTTACTAAGCTTAAAACTTACTCCCTTCTATTTTCCCTTGTTTTATAATGTCGAAGAGCCAGCTCGGGATACAGAGATAAGCAAAGGATCACCCACACTATCAGCACATCATGGCATAGTTAGATTTAGCATTTTGAGTATGGCATGTATAGGGACTAGATTTAGTTGAATGTCATATTGTTTTGGCCAAATGTGTTGGCTCATTCAAAAATGAACTCTTTTGTATACGGCCATAGTTGATGGTTCTTTCTTATTAATCTATGAGAAGTTGGGGTTATTCATGAATGTACAAGTTGCATGATTGGTTTACTTAGTTTATTTATGCATGAATAGGTTGAAGGATTGATATGATTTATGTTTGTATGAGTGGGGTGATAGAAAGAGATTGGAAAAAATAGCCTTGTTCTTGTCCACACGGGTAGACACACAGGCGTGTGTCTAGGCCGTTTGTGACACACGGTCAGCCTCATGGGCATGTGGTTAGCCCGTGTGTCCCCTTGCATGCTAAGTTTGCAAGTCAGTATGCTCAGTAGTAAACACACGGGCAGAGACACGACCATGTGTATCAACTGTGTGGAAGGCATGGCCTTGGACATGGGCGTGTACCTAGGCCGTGTGAAGTCTGCACCGAAAATTAGGAATTTAATTTGCCAAATAGCTGAAGGATACAGACGTGTGCCTTGGCCGTGTGAGATTTATGGGGTGATGACGTCAGAAATAGAATGCGAAGGTTTTTGCACACGAACTAAGACACGGGCGTGTCGATGCTGTGTGAGAGACACGAGCAAGGGACACGGGCGTGTGTCCGGCCGTGTGAAAACCCCTATAGGTTTGAATTGAATATAAATCCACACGGGTGTGGAACATGGGCATGTGATATGCAACACAGGCGTGTCGAGGCTGTGTGAGAGACACGAGCCAGGGACACAAGCGTGTGTCCGGCCGTGTGAAAAGCCCTATAGGCTCGAATTGAATATAAATCCACACGGGTGTGGAACATGGGCATGTGGACTATTTAGTGAAAATTTATCTTAGTCTTTTGGGGATCTTTTAAAGAGTTCGATTTAAAACCTAACCATTCCTAAAGTGTGGTTTAGGCCTCACAAGCTTGTTTAAGAGATGTTACGAAAAGTTTTAATTTCGAGTGTAAAGTCATGTTTTGGTATTGCATAATCGTTAGTGTATGAGTCTGGTAATGCCTCATACCCTGTTCATGCGTTGAATACGGGTAAGGGGTGTTACAGGCCATGCATGATTAAATTAAATAATAAAATATAAAATTATATTTAATAATTCATTTTAAAATATTTCATTAATAATGTTGATTTTAATTCATTAATTAAATTGGATAAATTTTATTCTTTGGTCCTCTAACTTGTTGATTTATTCTGGACAGGTCTGATAGCTTTGATGGATTACAAAACCGTAAAAATTGGAGACCAAGTCAACCCAATATTCAGCTACACATGGCTATACATTCAAACCATTCTTTGGTTTAATTACACAAGGTCCTTGCAGTGTTGAAGAAATTAGAGATTTGCCTAAAAATTTACGATTGACTGAGTCTCAATCCTGAGTTGCGTGGCATCAAAAATTGCTTAAAAATCAAGCAAAAATCAAGTCAAAAGTAACTAAGCATGGCTGGCCACAATTTGAGGAGATTTGAAGAGGTTAACATCCACTACTTTTAGCAAACTATCCCCCTCTCCTCACCTATAAATGGGACCCTCTCATTCCCTCATTCATCATCCCTCAATCATTCCCCATTCATTCTCATCATTCATCATTCTCTCTTCTCCCCAAATTCTCTTAGCCTTTGCCATTCCCACACCTAGCATCATCTTTTTATAGAGATTTTAACAATTAAGCCTCTTAAAGAACCCTTGGTCGGCCACCTTGGAGAGCCATCAGCAAAGGAGCAAAGCAAAGGAACAAAGGAGACTCATCAGTCAGAGTCTTGGGTGACAGCCACTCAGCATTGGGTTTAATCATTCTTTTCTTTAATTTAATATACAGATGTTTGCTCTGTGTTCTTTGTTCTTGTTTACAACAATGTTAACTTAATTTTATTTAAGCTGGGATGATTGCTTTGATTAAATAATATTTATTTGATTCATGCTTATAATGTTTGTGCCTCAATTGATCACGTTTTCAATTAAAATCAAGTCTGTATTTCGTTAATACGTGATTGAAATACATCTGAATTAGCTGAGCGATCCTGACCAAACGACAGCTAATGGACACATAATTGAAATGTGCATGCTCAATTTAGATCCTAACCCGATTAAATTGTAGGTTGCATAACAACTCTGACTAAACTTTGTTATCTACATAGTTTTTAGATTTGTGTGATTAAACTGTTTCAAACTTGACACGTCCCTGTTACCTCGCACGAATGCTAAGAAACCCTTATTAAATAAGGATCAGTAAAATGCCTATTTACTAAGTAAAAGATTCCGAAAGAACCTAATGTGGATTCCAAACTTATGAAAGATCGAGTTGTCATGGAATGTTTTTCCTAATGTCATTAAGCATGTTGATAATAAATTGAGTTTAATTAAAGAAATTGTCCTAGTTTATTTATGTTATAACTGCTTCAAATTGTGTTTAATTTTACTAAAATCTATTTCATTCATATAGTTTGCATACTTAGGATAATTTGCATTAGGGATCATTGCATTTAGTTTAATATATTTTAATCACCACTTCTCAACTATGTTGTGTTTTTATTTACCAAATTGTTAATATAATTTTACAAATTAAGTGACTTAGCACAAATACAATCCCTGTGGAGACAATAACTTGATACTTACTTATTACTTTATAACAATTGTGTACACTTGCACAAACCTACGCGTTACACCAACCGATCAAAACAAGTAACAGGACGCTCACAAAGAGCTGCGGTAGTGTGCAACACATGAAGAATCACTACCGATCAGGATGCTCGTAGGAACTATATAACAGGATGCTCGAGAAGGCTTATAACAGGATTGCTCGTCTGAGCTATATTATGTTCGCAACATATGCAGGACCGGATTCAATATGGGAAACCACATATATCCACCGAAATTCATCATTCATACGGAACTTAACTCCATTGAAATTCATCATTCAAACGGAACTTAACAATTTCCGGACATGATCGAACATGTGATTATTTCATATATTTATAACATTTATACAGCTCATATAATCACATACCACATTCAATTCAAACATAAAATAAACAAAATTTAGTTACACGAACTCACCTTGACACTTTTTCGTATTTAATAGTCTACTAATCCGACACATTTTCTTTCCTCTATCTAACTTCAAATTTGAGTTATCCGGATCTATATAAATGAATTTAATCATCAATTTAATAGAATTCATATTCAATTGGATTCAATTTACACCCTAGGCAAAATTTCCATTTTGCCCTTATACTATTCATAAATTTCAATTTCGTCCTTAGGCTCGAAAAATGAAATTCATGTAATTTAATCCTCATTCCAAGCCTAATCAAAATTTTCATATAGCATATACAGCACATGTATTGCACAAAATTCATTATTTTTCCATAACTTTTACATCTTTACAAATTAGTCCCTGAATCATAATTTCATCAAAATTCTCTTTATAGAAGTTGTTTATCTATCAACAACCTTTCATTTTCTATCATAAATTTCAAAATTTCAGCAATTTCATCCATAGAAAAAATTTGATTCTTTGATAACCTTTCAAATTAATCCCCAAAATAAATAGATTAAGCTATCTCGATCTAAAAAATATAAGAATTACTAAAAACGGGACAAGAAAACATACCTAATTAAGCTTGATTAGTTTCCTTTCTCTCTCCTAGGGTTTCCATAGATTTTTGGGGATGAAGATGATATAAAATGATATTATTTATTATTTATTTATTTATCATCTTTTAATTTTTCTCATTTCCAATTTAATCCTTTTCATTTTTCTAAATTTCCATGGATGAATCATCCAAAAATTACTACTAACTTTCTTTTAATGGTCTAATTACCTTACAAGGACCTCAATTTTTGAATTCTATAGCTATTTGGTACTTATAGCTACTAGAACTCAACTTTTCATTTTATGCAATTTGGTCCTTTCTCTAATTAAATACATAATTGGTAAAATTTCTTATCAGAATTTTTTATATAACATTCCTATCATAATACGGACCATGCAATAATAATAATAAAATCTTTTTGGCTCGGATTTGTGGTCCCGAAACCACTATTCCGATATCACTGAAAACAGGTTGTTATAACCTTCCCCCTTTAAGAATTTTTGCCCTCGAAAATCTTACCAGTAAAGAGGTTTAGGTATTGCTTTCTCATGGTATCCTCCGGTTCCCAGGTAGCTTCTTTTATACCATGTCGTTGCCAGAGAACATTTACTAATGCTACATTTTTATTTCTTAACTCTTTTATCTCATGTGCCAGGATTTTGATCGATTCCTCACTGTAAGTCATACCAGGCTGAATCTCAACTTCTGCCGAATAAATAACATGTGAAGGATTTGACCGATACCATCGTAACAAGGGCACATGAAAAATATTTTGAATTTTATCAAGCTCCGGTGGTAATGCCAACCGATATGCAATAGGTCTAATTCTTTCAATAATCTCATATGGCCCGATAAATCGTGGATTCAATTTTCCTTTACGGCCAAACCGGAGAAGTTTCTTCCAAGGTGATACTTTCAAGAATACCTTGTCACCAACCTGAAATTCTATCTCTTTTTGTTTAAGATCAGCATAAGACTTTTGACGATCAGAGGCTGCTTTTAAACTATCTTGAATTAGTTTCACCTTTTCTTCAGTTTTATGGACTAAGTCAACTCTATGTATTTTTTTCTGACTAAGCTCTGTCCAATATTATGGAGTTTTACATTTATGACCACAAAGAGCCTCATACGGTGCCATCTTAATACTAGACTGATAACTATTATTATAAGCAAATTCAACTAAAGGCAAATGATTTTCCCAATTACCTTGAAATTCTAGCACACAACACCGAAGCATAGCTTCCAAAATCTGTATAACACGTTCAGATTATCCATCAGTCTGAGGATGGAATGCAGTGCTAAACTACAATTGAGTACCCAGAGCTTCTTGCAGCTTATTCCAAAATGGGGATGTAAATCGATGATCTGTTTCTAAAGTAATGGAGACTAATACTCCATGCAATCTGACAATTTCAGAAATATATAATCCAACCAATCTATCCAAGGAAAAATCCATACGTACTAGAATAAAGTGTGCAGATTTTGTTAACCGGTCGGCGATTACTCAAATGCCATCTTTCTTTTTCGGATACAGGGGTAATCCAGATACGTCCTTGGTAATTCTTTCCCATTTCCACTCCGGTATCGTAACTAGCTATAATAATCCCGAAGGCACCTGATGTTCAGCTTTTACTTGATGACATATCAAACATTTGGATACAAATTCAGAAATATCCCATTTCATTCCAAGCCACCAGTACATCTTTTTCAAATCATTGTACAAATCTTCTGTACAAGTTTTGAATTCCTCGGCACACATATTCTACCTTTGAATAATAATCAATCATCAGACCCAATCTGAAATTCTAAATCAGAATTTGACTCACTTTGAACCCGTTTAGCTTGTAATTCATCATCACTCTTCTAAGCTTCACAAATTTGTTGCAGGAATATTGGTTTAGCTTTTAACTCAGCTATAATTGAACCATCTTCAAATAATGATAACTGGGTATTCATCGCTCGTAAAGCAAATAAGGATTTTCTGCTCAATGCATCTGCAACCACATTGGCTTTTCCCGGATGATAGTCAATAACCAGATCATAATCTTTTAGTAATTTAAGCCACCTGCGCTGTCTCAAGTTCAAGTCTTTTTATAACATCAAATACTTCAAGCTCTTGTGATCAGTAAAAATGTGACATTTTTCACCAAATAAGTAATGCCGCCAAATTTTTAATACAAATACAATGGCTTTCAATTTGAGATCATGTATCGGTTAATTTCTTTCATGTGGTTTTAGCTGTCTAGAAGTATAGGTTATTACTTTACCTTCTTCCATCTATACACAGCCTAATCCATTCAATGACACATCACTGTAAATTACAAATTCCTTACCCGATTCAGGTTGAATTAACACAGGTGCTTCGGTCAACAAGGCTTTTAATTAGTCAAAACTCTATTGACATTTATCAGACCACTCAAATTTCACATATTTTTGCAATAGAAGGGTCATTGGAGAAGCTATCATTGAGAATCCTTTAACAAATATCCGATAATATCCAGCTAGTCCCAAAAAACTTGCGAATTCGGACACATTCTTTGGTGGTTTCAAATTAACAATAAATGAAATTTTATTCAGATCCACCTTGATACCTTTAGCAAATACTATATGTCCGAGAAAACCAGCTTCCCGTAACCAAAATCCACATTTACTAAATTTGGCATACAATTGTTTATCACGCAATATTTGCAACACTATTCTCAAATGATCAGCATGTTCTTTTTCATATCGGGAGTAGACCAGAATATCATCAATAAATACCACTACAAGCCTGTCTAGATACGGTCTGAAAATTCTGTTCATTAAATCCATAAATACTACAGGTGCATTTGTCAAACCAAACGGCATTACAAGAAACTCATAGTGCCCATACCTGGTTCAGAAAGCTATCTTTGGAACATCTGATTCCTTCACCCGTAGCTGATAATAGCTAGAGAGGAGATTAATCTTGGAAAATACAATGGCACCTTTCAATTGATCAAACAAGTCATCAATACAAGGCAATGGATACTTGTTCTTTATTGTGACTTTGTTGAACTGCCTGCAATCAATACACAACCCCAGTAATCCACTTTCTTCTTTACAAACAAAACCAGTGCACCCCAAGGTGAGAAACTGGGTCTAGCAAAGCCTCTGTCAATTAATTCTTACAACTTTGCTTTCAAATCTTTCAATTCAGTAGGAGCCATTCTGTAGGGTGCTATGGATATCGGTGTTGTTCCCGAAACAAGATCTATTGAAAATTCTACCTCTCTAACCAGTGGTAAACTAGGTAATTCCTCCGGAAATACATCTGGAAATTCACAAACAATCGGCACTGGCTGAATCTTCGACTCAGATACTTTAGTTTCCAACACATATAAAAGATAAGCATCGTACCCTTTTCTGATATATTTCTATGCTGATATAGCTAAAATCACATTAGATATCCCATCCAATTTATCATATTCAACATGGAGTAACTCACTATTCTGACACTTTAACACAATGTATTTCTATTTACAATTCACCATTGTATCATTTTGAGTTAACCAATCCATTCCCAAGATTACATCAAATTCATCAAAGGGCAGTAACATCAAATCAGCCGAGAAACAATAACCCTTTACCATCAACGGCTAGTTTTTACAAACTTTATCCACCATAACATATTGGCCCAAGGGGTTTGAAACTTTAACCACAAATTCAATAAATTCAACAGGTAAATTTTTAATAAACACTAAATTTGTGCATATGTATGGATATGTTGAATCGGGATCAATCAAAGCAGTAATATCAGTATCAAGTAGAGAAAAAGTATTAGTAGTGACGTCTGGTGCAGAAGCATCCTCTCTTGCACGTATAGCATATGTCCTTGTTGGTGCTCGTGCCTCGGATTTAACTGTTGAGTCCTTTGTAGTACCTTGGCTACCATTGACATTGCCAGGGTAACGGGGTGGTCTGCCTCTCGAGGCGGGATTACTCGGTTTCAAAGTCAGATCAATATCTTTTTCAACTCTTTCCAGACAATATTTAAGAAAATGGTCAAGACAACCACATCTATAAGATGCTCCATTTCTCAAACGACATTCGCCAGAATGATATTTATTACAATATTTGCATTTTGGTTTGGGATTACCAACACTTCCAACACTGGTTATAGATGGAGACGAAGATCTCAGGTTAGAGCGTTGAGAGCCTCGCTCTTTTTCGGAATATCCCACAGATGCAGTAAAATGAGCATGGTACTTCTTTGATTTCTTTGAAGTAGATGATTGTAACTTGTTCATAAATCTTTTACTAGATACCCGAGCTTCTCTCTCTACTTGTTTCTTTTCTTTACTTAATTCCTTAGCTTTGTGTGCTCAATCAACCAATACTACAAATTCCCTTAATTCAAGAATTCCAATCAACAATTTGATATCTTCATTTAAGCCTTCTTCAAAATGTTTACACATATCGGCCTCAGTTGGAACCTATTCTCTATCATACTTACTTAACCGAACAAATTCCCGTTTGTATTCAGATACAGTTGTAACACCCTTAACCCATATCCTTCGTCAGAATAGGGCTACGAGGCATTATCGATCAAAGCACAACATATATTATACATTTCTCATACATTATTCAATTTCACATAAATATCAATCTAACACAATCACATTCTCCCTTATGTGGCTCTATGAGACCTTAAATCATGCTTGGAAGAGGTTCGGGACTAAACCGATAACATTTAAAAACTTTGGGAAACTTAGGAAATTTTCATAAATTTAAGGGTCACACGCCCATGTGAACAGGCCGTGTGCCTCACACGGCCACTAGACACGCCCGTGTCTTAGGCCGTGTGAAAACAGGGCATACATACTGACTTGTACCATATGGCCGAGGACACACTCGTGTGCCAGGCCGTGTCAAATCTAGAGGGGTTACTGACTTGGGTCACACGGCTAGCCACACGCCCATGTGTCAGCCAATGTGCCACACAAGACCAGTAGACACGCTCGTGTATCTAGGCTGTTCCAAACCTATAGGGTATACTAACTTAATTGGCTACCCCAAGGGACTCACGGTCGTGTACCAAGGCCATATGTCACACGCGGTCGAGCAACACGCCCGTGTGATCGACCGTGTGGAGTGAAAATAGGCTTAGTTGAAGCCACATTTCTCACCCTCATTGAGCACACCTAAACCACATCAAATTGCACCATTTTCATACATATATAAGCAACCAAAACATGTTATTTCATACACGTTTTATGACATTTAGAAACTATCCTCTTAACTTCTCAATTCCTTAGCCAAAATATACCAAATCAATTTACCAAAATCATCAAACTTACATAACTTCTAAATGCATTTCAAAACATACCATTTCATCATCTCAAAATCAAACCACAACATGCTATTTCTCAACTATGTTTCATCATTTACAATTAGCCAAATCAATAAACCATCTAGCCAACAAATGAACCATGCTAAACTTGCCAAATATAATGCATTATATTCATCATTTATCACTTATCAAACACATAATTCAAGCCAACTTAAATGACCAAATTCACATCAACATTTACATAAAAAACCAAATCTCATGGCTATATCATATCTCAAAACATATTATCTTAACACTAGCGTATACATGCCATATACCATATATACATAGCATCCAAAGTACCAACAAGTAGTCGATAGTGTGATGACAATTCCTGATGATCCCCGATGCCTGAGCTAGCTTTGATAATCTATAAAACAAGGAAAGAACACACAAAGCTTTAAAAGGTTAGTAAGCCATATACAAATAAATTACCACATGCATCAGCATCATTTCCATCAATAGGCAAACTATAAGTAACCATTTATAAGTTCAGAAACCTTTCTCATTGTACACATATTCAATATCACAGTTGAATTCATCAATTACTTCCCTTTTCAAAGCTAGTATGAATCTTGTACATATCTTAGTCACTTAAACCTTTCACATATTCTTTCTCGACTTGACTTTGCCTGTTGAACCATTTAGAATCGTTAAAGATACTCAGAAATCATATAAAGCTCGTATAATGTCATATCCCGGATATGGTCTTACATGTTATCACATATTGATGCCACTGTCCCAAACAGGGTCTTATACAAAATCATATAATGATACCAATGTCCCAAACATGGTCTTACACGTAATCACAATACAATGCTAATGCCCCAGACATGGGTCTTACATGTAATCACATCTCGATAATCCTAATGTCATGACATTTGTATCCTATACTATTATTAAGGTTCGTACGGGACTTTCGAATGTCGTAACTTCGTTGATTCTTGCTCGTAATTGCTCTTTCAACATTCATAGCAATTCAATAACAATTAAACATTTATAAATCAATTTAAAGACATTTAATTTGCATCTAAACTTACTTCGTATATACAATGAACGGATCGGATCGACTACTTGACAACGTTCGATTTCCCCCAATATAAATCTGATTTCTTTCTTTCTTGATCGATATAAATTCAAATTCAGCTCATTTAATCACCTATTCATTCAATTTCATCCAAAAATGCCTATTTGGGCATTTTTGCACTTTAGCCCCTAAAGTTTCACATTTATTTAATTTAGTCCTTATTTCACTAAACACAAAATTCACACAAATTCAATTCAAACCCATGTGTTCCGAATTACTATTGTAGCCTTAGTACCAATATTTCACATTTATTTCACATTTCAACCACATAATTTGTACTTTTCACAATTTAATCCCTAACTTGTATTTTTACCAAAAATCATTGAACAAAATATGATAATCTATCAACAAATATCCATTTTTTATCATCATCTATCACAAAACTCAAGCACTCATCAATGGCACTTCACAAAATCATCAACAAATTCAAAAATTAGGGCATGGGCTAGCTAGAACACGAAGCAACGATCACAAAATCATAGAAATCATAAAAAACCGAGTAAAATACATACCTAAATCAAGCTACACAAGGGCCAAACCCTAAAATGCCTCCAAACTCTCTTTTATTTCTCTTTTTTCTGTTAAGGAAGACAAAGATGGACTAAATTTTGCTTTAGTTTTATTTAATTAACCTTTATTTACACAATTATTAAAATGCCCTCAAATAAAACATTAATCAAACTTATAATGGATGACCATTTATGTCATAATCCACTAATTATGGTCTAATCATATCATAAGGACCTCACATTTAATCTATCAAAGCAAATAAACATTAAACAATTAGAATGCAACTTTTGCATTTTACGCGATTTAGTCCTCTTGTCAAATTAACCAACCAATCAATAAAATTAGCTCACGAAATTTTCACACATATATATTCACATGCCATAAACATCAAAAATAATATTAAAGTAATTTTCCGATCTCAGATTTGTGGTTCCAAAACCACTGTTCTGTTTTAGCTAAAACCAGGCTGCTACAACTCTCCCCCCTTAGGGATTTTCGTCCCCAAAAATCTTACCAGTGAATAGGTTAGGGTATTGATTTCTCATAGCATCCTCGAGTTCCCACGTTACTTCTTCAACCTCGTGTCGATGCCACAAGACTTTCACTAATGCAATTCTTTTATTTCTCAGCTCTTTGATCTCACGAGCTAGAAATCTAATTGGTTCTTCACTGTACGATAAATCTGACTGAATCTCAACTTCGGTCGGGGAAATAACATGTGAGGGATCATATCTGTATTTCGTAGCATCGATACATGAAATACATTGCTAATCTTTTCTAAATCAGATGGTAATGCTAACCGATAAGCAATTGGTCCAACTTGCTCGATAATCTCATAAGGTCTGATGAATCTCAGGCTCAACTTTCCTTTCCTGCCAAATCTGAGAATTTTCTTCCACGGTGAGACTTTTAAAAACACTTTATCCCCAATCTGAAACTCAATATCTTTCCATTTCAAATTTGCGTATGATTTTTGACGATCGGATGCTGCTTTCAAACTATCGCGAATCACTTTCAGTTTTTCTTCTGTTTCTCTAACAGATGAACCCCATGAATCTTATTCTCACTTAGCTCAGTCCAGTACAATAATGTTCTACATTTACGACCGTATACAGCTTCGTATGGTGTCATCTTTATACTTGATTGAAAGCTATTATTGTATGCAAATTCAATCAGCGGTAGATATTTCTCCCAGCTACCTTCAAACTCAAGAATACTACCTTACAACATATCCTCGAGTATATGTATAACTCGCTCAGATTGACCATCCGTCAGTGGGTGAAATGCGATACTGAAATGTAACTTTGTACCCAGCGTAACTTGCAGTTTCTTCCAAAATCGCGATATAAACCTCGGATCTCTATCCGAAACAATAGAAACAGGTACCCTATGTAATCGAATAACCTCTGAAATGTACAACTCAGGAAGCTTGTCAAGCGAATAATCCGTACGCACAGGAATGAAATGAGCTGATTTCGTCAATCGGTCAATAACAACCTAGATTGCATCTTTCTTTCTCAGAGATAGGGGTAAACCCGATACGAAATCCATAGTTACTATATCCCATTTCCACTTGGGAATCATGATTGGCTGCAATAAACCTGATGGCACTTGATGCTCAGCTTTGACTTGCTGACAGATTAAACATTTCGAAACAAATTTGAAGATATCTCTTTTCATGCCGTGCCACCAATACAGTTGTTTCAAAACATTATACATTTTCGTGCCTCCAGGATGAACAGATAAACGACTACTATGTGCTTCATTCAAAATCATCTGAATGAACTCTGAATTTCTCAGAACACATATTCGATTTTTGAATCTCAAACAATCATCAGAATCAACTTGAAACTCAGAATCAAGGTTCGAATCACACTGAACCCGTTTTTCTTACGATTCATTATCAAACTTTTGAGCCTCACAAATCTGCTGTATAAACAACGGTCTTGCTTTCAACTCGGCTACTAACGAACCATCATCAGAAAAAGCTATATGAGTGTTCATTGCACATAGAGCGAATAGGGATTTTCAGCTCAAAGTATCAGCAACTACGTTCTCTTTCCCTGGATGATAGTCAATTATCAAGTCATAGTCTTTTAACAATTCTAATCGTCTCCGCTGTCGCAAATTCAAATCTTTCTAAGTCATCAAATATTTCAAGATCTTGTGATCGGTATAGATATGACATTTCTCACCAAACAAATAATTACAACAAATTTTCAATGCGAACACAATACCTGCTAATTCTAAATCATGTATCAGGTAATTCTTTTTATGCGTTTTCAACTGTCTCAAGGCATAAGCTACAA
This sequence comes from Gossypium bickii, assembly GCA_025503065.1. Lineage (NCBI taxonomy): Eukaryota > Viridiplantae > Streptophyta > Magnoliopsida > Malvales > Malvaceae > Gossypium > Gossypium bickii. Next base: position 93,328,816 of record CP106711.1, read on the forward strand.
CTTTGCCTTTTTTCAACAAAACACAACCCAGACCATTCAACAATGTATCATTAAACACTACGAACTCTTTACCCGATTCAGGCTGGACTAATACTGGTGCTTCAGTCAATAAAACTTTTAACTGCTCGAAACTTTTCTAGCATTTATCTGACCACTCGAATTTAACATCTTTTTGAAGCAATTTCGTCATCGAAGTTGCAATCATTGAAAAGCCTTTTACAAATCGTCTATAGTATCCTGTTAGCCTCAGAAAACTGTGGACCTCAGAAACATTTCTCGGAGGCTTCCAATCTATAATCGCAGATATCTTACTTGAGTCAACTCGGATACTCGTAGCTGAAACTATAAGTCTAAGAAATCCAACCTCTCTTAGCCAAAACTCACATTTGCTAAACTTTGCAAACAACTGTTTATTTCTCAAAGTTTGTACCATGATTCTCAAATGCTCAGCATGTTCAGATTTATCACGAGAGTAAATCAAAATGTCATCAGTGAATACAACAACAAATCGATCTAAGTACAGTCTAAAAATTCGGTTCATTAAGTCCATAAAGACAGTTAGTGCATTTGTTAGCCCAAAAGGCATAACTAAAAATTCATAATGACCATATCTTGTTCTAAATGTAGTCTTTGGAACATCAGAGTCTTTAATCCGCAACTGGTAATAGCCCGATCTCAAATCTATTTTAAAAAACACTGTAGCCCCTTTCAATTGATCAAACAAATCATCTATTATGGGCAAAGGATACTTATTCTTGATCGTCACTTTATTAAGTTGTCTGTTGTCAATGCATATTATCATCGTGCCATCTTTCTTTTTCACAAACAATACAGGAGCACCCTAAGGCGAGAAACTCAATCGTGCAAATCCTCTATCGGTCAGCTCTTGCAACTGAGATTTCAATTCTTTTAACTCTGTTGGAGCCATTTTGTACGGAGCTATTGATATCGGTGTAGTTCTTGGCACTAACTCAATGCCAAACTCAACCTCTTGGATCGGTGGTAAACGCGATAACTCTTCAGGATACACATCCGGATATTCACACACAACTGGCACTGATTCAATCTTTTTTTAGTCACTTTTGTATCAAGCACATAAGCAAAATAAGCTTCGTAACCCTTCCTTACATATTTCTGAGCTAACATCGATGAAATCACTGCTGGTAAACCATTCAAATCATTTGACTCAATCTGAATAATCTCATTATTCTGACATCTCAGATCAATCGTGTTTCGTTTACAGTTTACTATCGCATCATGTAGCGTTAGCCAATCTATACCTAGAATTATATCAAATTCATCAAATGGTAACAACATCAGATCAATCGGAAATCACTGAACAACATCAGAATTATATCACAATTTAATCCCTAATTTGTATTTTTACCAAAAATCACTGAACAAAATATGATATATCAAAAAATAACCATTTCGCATCATCATCTATCACAAAACTCAAGCACTCATCAATGGCACTTCACAAAATCATCAACAAATTCAAAAATTAGGGCATGGGCTAGCTAGAACACGAAGCAACGATCACAAAAAACATAGAAATCATGAAAAACCGAGTAAAATACATACATAAATCAAGCTACACAAGGGCCGAACCCTAAAATGCCTCCAAAATATCTTTTCTTTCTCTTTGTTCAGTTAAGGATGACAAAGATGGACTAAATTTGGCTTTAGTTTTATTTAATTAACCTTTATTTACACAATTACTAAAATGCCATCAATTAAAACATTAATCAAATTTATAATGGATTACCATTTATGTCATAATCCACTAATTATGGTCTAATCATATCATAAGAACCTCACATTTAATCTATCAAAGCAAATAAACACTTAAACAATTAGAACGCAACTTTTGCATTTTACGAGATTTAGTTCTTTTGTCAAATTAACCAACCAATTGATAAAATTAGCTCACGAAACTCTCACACATATATATTCACATGCCATAAACATCAAAAACAATATTAAAATAAATTTTTGACCTCGGATTTGTGGTTCTGAAACCACTGTTTCGATTTAGCTAAAATCAAATTGTTACAACAGTCATGTTTCCCTGTTTAAGCTATGTAAAATCTGATTCTGAAATCTTTGACTAATATACTTCTTTGTAAATTCTGTCTGAAAGAATTCCCATGTAACATTTTCTCTCGGTACAACAGAAGTTATGGTATTCCACCAATGATATGCTGTGTCTTTTAATAAAGATATTGCACATTTCAAACACTCAGCTGGTGTACATGATAATTCATCTAAAACCCTAATGGTATTTACCAACCAAAACTCAGTCCTCTATGGATCATCATCAGCAATAGCCCTAAATTCCTTTGCCCAATATTTACGGATTTTATCCACCGGAGGCTTACCGATTCTAACAGGTTCAGCAGCCTGTGGCATCTCAGGAATCGATTGATGAGCAGGTGGGGGAGGTTGTTGTACAACAGGATTTGTTCTCAAATATTCAGTGAACCACTCGTTCATCATTTGAAAGAAGGCTTCTTTTTCCTCCTCACCTCAGCCCTCAAATACGGGCCTTTTACTACTACTAGATACAACTCGTTGAACGAAAGCTTGAGTAGTGCTCTTAGCTTCCTCAGATTCAATTCTAGCTTGGTTGGATGACATTACTATATGAAAAACACATTTAAAAATGGTCAGGAGATATCACACTATCATAAATTATATAATGGCTTGTATCGCTAAACTCGTACTTGCTATGTTAGTCCGAGAATCGGCTAAGCCGTGACTCTGATACCAATAAATGTAACAACCCTAACCCGTATCCGTCACTGAAATAGGGTTATAGAGTATTACCAAAGTTTACAAAACGATGACAGATTCAAGATGTTTACTATTCATATCCAAAACTAATCATATTGTCCCTAAGTGGACCTTCGAGGCCCAATTTCAGCATTAGAAACAAGTCGCGACTAAATCGAGAACTTAGAGAATTTTTCGCGAAATTTTAAAATTTTTCTTATGTACAGGGGACATATGCTCGTGTGAGTAGGCTGTGTGGCTCACATGGCCAAATGACATGCCCATGTCTTAGGCCATGTGGGCATTCGATGTGAGGTACACGGTCGTGTCCCAACCCATGTCCTTACCCGTGTAACTCTCTAACTTGGGTCACACGGCCAGCCACACGTCCTTGTGCTAGGCCGTGTGGTTAATTTTAATTTTCAAAAATTAGGTGTAGGATTCACATGGCCATGACACGCGCCCATGTTATAGGCCATGTGTTACATACTGTTGAGACAGACGCCCGTCTTATAGGCCATGTGTTACACACGGCTGAGACACACACCCGTGTCTCTGCCCATGTGCCTAATTCTGAGTATTCTGTTTCTCAATTTTAAGATGCAAGGGACACACAGCCAAACCACATGCCCATGTCTCAAGCCATGTGTCATACGTGGTCAAGACACACGCCAGTGTGTCTATCCATGTGGACAAAATAAAGCCATTTCCTAGTTTTATTTCTCACCCAAATTTGCCAACAACCTACACCAATACTTGCAAACATATACCAACTAATTCAAGCATTATAACCAAGTCAGCTCTAACATCTAAAATGATATATCAACTCATGCATTCATGTTTATAATCTTACTTTTTATAAACATACATGTTTAACATAACTCAATTAAACCATACTAAGCACATATGTAATTACCATGATATAACCTTATAAATATACCAAATCAAACCATCACTAGCGATTCCAATGGCTAGATTACAAAAAACCATTTACAAGCCAACAATTGGCCAAGTTAACCTATATATTTCATTATACCAAAATAAGTTTACTATTTATACCAAAACAAGCTAATGGATAGTGTGATGATGTTCCAACCAATCTCCAACCCTTGTGAGCTTTCGGGCACTATAAAACAGAGAAAAGAAAACCTAGTAAGTATTTGATACTTAGTAAGTTCGTATAACAGGAATTAAACTTACCAATCATATTCAATTAATTAAGCATAACATTAACATGCTTCCCAAAAAATTGGCAAGTTTGCCTAATCACATACACTCAATTAAGTAAGTTAGTCGCATAACTCACATGTACATCAAATAAACATGGATGAGCTCATCATGTTTCACACTTTCAGGTGTTTCAAAAGCATTCAAGACATAATTATTTCAATCTAATAATTTTTCATGTCAGGAGTTTATTCCGTTGAATTATTGAAATATCGATGGATACTCAGGTAGTATACACAAGGTATACAAATCAGTAATTTGTTAATTCATGTTCAGGGGTACCTGACAGGACACTTAGTCAGGGAGCACATTCTCGAGCCACATATCAGGATGCTCATATGAGCCATGTAACAGGACACTTATCCGAGCTAAATAGGAAACTCATAAGAGTTTTAATCAGGGAGCTCATAGAGCTTAATAGGTAACTCCGAAGAGTTATTATCAGGGAGCACCAGATAAGGTAACAGGAAGTTCAAGCGAGCCACGTCAGGAAGCTCATAATAACCTATATCAAGATGCTCACGTAGAGCTGCATTTGTGTCCGCATTATATGCTGGATCACAACCGATCGAAACAAGTAATAGGACACTCACAAAGAGCTGCGGTAGTGCGCAACACATGCAGAATCACTATCGATCAGGATGCTCGAGAAGGCTTATAACAGGATTGCTCATCTGAGCTATATTCTATTTGCAACATATGCAAGACCACATTCAATATGGGAAATCACATATATCCACCGAAATTCATCATTCATACGGAACTTAACTGCATTGAAATTCATCATTCAAACAGAACTTAACATTTTCCGGACATGATCGAACATGTGATTATTTCATATATTTATAACATTTATACAATTCATATAATCACATACCATATTCAATTCAAACATAAAATAATAAAAAAATTAGTTACACGAACTTACCTCGACACTTGTTCATATTAAAAATCTACTAATCCGACACAATTTTTTTTCCTCAATCTAACTTCAAATTTGAGTTATCCGAATCTATATAAATGAATTTAATCATAAATTTAATACAATTCATATTTAATTGGATTGAATTTACACCCTAGGCAAAATTACCATTATACTTTTTATAAATTCCAATTTCACCCTAGGCTCGAAAAATGAAATTCATGTAATTTAATCCTTATTCCAAGGCTAACCGAAATTTTCATATAACACTTACAAAACATGTATATCACAAAATTCAAATTTTTTTCATAACTTTTACGTATTTACAAATTAGTCCCTAAATCATAACTTCATCAAAATTCTATTTATAAAAATTGTTTATCTATAAACAGCCTTTCATTTTCTACCATAAACTTCAAAATTTCAACAATTTCATCCATGGAAAAAATCTTATACTTTGATAACCTTTCAAATTAATCCCCAAAATGAATAGATTAAGCTATCCCGATTTCAAAAATATAAAAATGTATAAAAACGGGACAAGAAAACATAATTAAGCTTGATTAGTTTCCTTTCTCTCTCCTAGGGTTTCCATAAAATTTTTGCGGATGAAGATGATATAAAATGATATTATTTCTTATTTATTTATTTATCATCTTTTAATTTTTCTCATTTCCAATTTAATTGTAACACCCGTCATCCGTATTCACTATTAGAATAGGGTTACGGAGCATTACCGAACTGTCAACACCTTTAAATGTACAATTCCAATACAATTCAATCACAATCAATCATAGTGTCTCTTAAACGACCTACGAGGCCTTTAACATGCATTAGGAGTGATTCGGGACTAAACTGGAAGCTCGGGAAATTTTTTAACACTTAAAATTTTTTTCCCAAAACAGGGGACACACGCCCGTGTGGTCTGGCCGTGTATCTCACACGGCCACCAGACACGCCCGTGTCACAGACCATGTGAACATTCGAAATGGAAGCACATGGCTGTGTCCCAACCCGTGTCCTACCTCGTGTCCAAACAAGTGAGGTTACTGACTTGGGTCACACGACCAACCACATGCCCATTTGTCTAGCCCCTATGCCCTTCGAAATGGCCACACACGCCCGTATGCTAGGCCGTGTGTTAGGTCGTGCCAAACCTGTAGGGTATACTGACTTATACAACACGGCCAAGTCACATGCCCGTGTGCTAGGCTATGTGCCAATTAGGGGGTATACTCACTTGTGCCACACGGCTGATCACACGCCGGTGTGTGAGACCGTGTGGAGCATATTGACTTCATTTCAATTTCAACACTAGGGGACACGCGGCAGTGCAACATAATAGTGTGTCACACACGGCTGAGACACACACCCGTGTTTCTACCCGAGTGGACAAAAATAGGCTATTTACCAAGCTATTTTTCCACCCTATTTGGTACACATCTTCACCTACCCAAATGATACAAAGCCATAGCATAATAAGCATCCCATAGCATAAATAAACATCCAAATTAGACATAAACAAGGCTAATTCATACCAGTTCCAATACTGGCAACCAACATGCTTATACCTCAAGTTTTACTCAACCAAAACATACTAAAATACATATACCAATCAACTAGTTAAACCTTTACCTAACATACCTCATTTTGTACCAATTTACAAGTATGATACAAATTCCACAAACTTCATAATATGGTCATTCACATATCCATCCATGAACTCAATATCAACCATATATGTACAAATAAACACATAACCAAATCCACCAAATTAAGCCAAATCTCATGGCTATATATAAAAACTAAAATATGAACATCTACAATGCCAATTCATTTGGCCAACATCATTATCAAAACATAATCAACATGACACAAAGTTCCTATACATGCCATATGACCAAACCATAAGCTCAAAAGTACCAAAGTGATGGTTGGATAGTGTGACGATGTCTCCGACGATTCCCGAATCTGAGCTAGCTTTGAGTTCACAATAAAACACGGTAAAAATAAACAAAGTAAGGTTTATAGCTTAGTAAGTTCGTACGAAATCTACTCAAATAAATCATAATTCATAAATCATTAATTTGAACTATTTAACATGTAATTCGTGATTTTATATGCTTAATCATATGCTTATATGCAAATTCATAACTTCTTCTATTTGAATCTCATACTTTACATGTACATACCTGTACAAATTCATAACGAACTCATACCTTTTCTTAATAATGTTGAATCCTCAATATCTCACACACTAAGTGCCAATACGTAGCCCAAGGTATTATAATCTCACACAAAAAGTGACTTACAAAGCCGAAGCTATCTCGGTCTCGCACACTAAGTGCCATATATAGCCGAAGCTATCCCGAATCGCACACTAAGTGCCATATATATATCCGAATCATCTTCAAACATGACTATAATCTCATATACACGATTTATGAAATATCAAAGCAGTTAAAGCATAACTGTAACAATGCTTCTTACATACGAACTTACCTTGGATGCTACAACGGTGAATCGAGTCAACTATTCCGTAACTTTATTCTTTCCCCGGTCTAAGTCTATTTTTCTCCTTTCTTGATCTATATAATGTCAACTTTGGCTTATTCAAAATACACATTTAGGCACGTTTACACTTTTCCCCTAAAGTTTCACATTTTTACAATTTAGTCCTCAATACACAAAATCAAAAATTCATATAAAATTTCACAACACCCATGCTTAGTCGAATTACCATAAGCCCCCTAGTAGCCCATATTTTTCATTTATTCATAAATTTATCCACACATTTTCACATTTTCACAATTAAATCCCTATTTTGCATTTTTACTCAAATCACTTTACAAGACTTGTGTAACTGACAACAAACATTCAAAATCTATCATCAATCATCAAAACTCACACATATTCAGCTATGGCAACATTCAAAATCTTTAACAACTTTGCAATTTAGTCCCTGTGCTAACTAGAATAAGCTGCAACAATCTCAAAAACATAGAAATCATTAAAAACGAGACAAAAATCATACCTTAATTGTGAAAAAATGCCTTAGCCAAATGATATCCCTAAAATGGTGTTTTTATCTTCCAAAAATCAATGTAGAAGATGATACCAACAATTAACTTGGTTTTGTTTTATTTAATTTAAGTTAAATTACCAAATTACAATATTAACCTTACTAATTAAACATTAAAAACATATAATGGTTGTCCATAATTGTCCACTCATGCTATTAATGGTCTAATTACAACATAAGGAGCTCCTATTTTAAGTTCCATAGCTATTAGGCACCTTTACCTAATGGAACTCCACTTTTACACTTTACGCGATTTAGTCCTTTTTATCAAATTGACCAATCAAACGATAAAATTTCTTAACAAAAATTTGACACAAACATATTATCATTCATAGACATTAAAATAATAATAAAATAATTATTTTTACTTTAGATTTGTGGTCCCAAAACCATTGTTTCTATTTGAATAAAACCGGGTTGTTACAACTCTTCCCCCTTAGGGATTTTCGTCCCCGAAAATTTTACAGTGAATAGGTTAGGATACTGTTTTCTTATAGCTTCCTCGGGATCCCATGTAGCCTCTTCAACACCGTGACGTTGCCTAAGTACTTTCATGAGAGCTATATTTTTATTTCTCAACTGTTTAACCTCGCATGCTAGAATTTTGATCGGTTTTTCGTTGGATGTCATATCAGGTTGAATTTCAATTTCAGACGGAGAAATCACATGTGATGAATCCGATCTATATCGACGCAACATCAACACCTGAAATATGTTATGAATATTTTCTAAATTTGACGGTAAAGCTAGTCGATATACCACTGGCCCTATTCGTTCAATAATCTCATATGGCCTGATGAATCGTGGATTTAATTTTCCTTTTCGACCGAAACGAAGTATTTTCTTCCATGGAGATACTTTCAAAAATGCTTTGTCACTGATCTGAAATTCAATATCTTTTCATTTCAAATCCGCGTACGATTTCTGATGATCTGAAGATGCTTTCAAGCAATCGCGAATTACTTTCACTTTTTCTTCAGTTTCTTGGATCAAATCAACCCCGTGAATCTTTTTCTCACTTAACTCGGTCCAATACAATGGAGTTCGGCATTTGCGACCATACAATGCTTCATACGGAGCCATCTTTATGCTCGATTGAAAGCTGTTACTATATGCAAATTTAACCAGCGGCAAATATTTTTCCCAATTACCTTCAAACTCTAAAACACAACATCAGAGCTTATCTTCAAGAATCTGAATTACTCATTCTGACTGTCTGTTGGATTGTGGATGAAAAGCTGTACTAAAATTCAACTTCATACCTAGAGCTTCTTACAATTTCTTCCAAAACCGCAACGTAAACCTCGGATTCCTATCTGAAATAATTGAAATTGGCACCCCTTGCAATCTAACGATCTCAAAACTATACAACTCAACCAATTTATCAAGTGAAGAATCAATACGTACCGGGATGAAATGTGCTGATTTCGTCAGTTGATCAACAAGAACCCATATTGTATCGTTCTTCTTCGGAGATAGAGGTAATCCTGATACGAAATCCATAGTCACTCTATCCCATTTCCACTCCAGTATCATCACAGGCTGAAGCAAACCTGAAGGCACTTGATGTTCAGCTTTCACTTGCTAACAAATCAAATAGTTTGATACAAACTTAAAAATGTCTTGTTTAATACTCGACCACCAATACAACTTCTTCAAATTATTGTGCATTTTGGTACTCCCAGGATGAACGGATAAACAACCACTATGTGCCTCGTATAAAATTTTTTGAATTAACTTTTGACTTTTTGGTACGCAAATTCTATCTCGGAACATCAAACAATCATTAGATCTGATTTGGACTCTGAATCACTAGTCGACTCACATTGCACTCTTTTAGCTTGCAATTCACTATCACATTTCTGAGGTTCATTGATCGTTGTTTTATGCGATGTCAAAGTCTTAAAATTTATATAAAGAATGATCGAACCTGGAAACTAACTATGACAATGATGTGAAGCAAGCGTACCTATCGAATAGTAGTATAGTTAAGGCAAGACCGGATTGTCGAGCCCAAAGGAACCAAAAGTACTAATACTAACTTTCTTTTTATTTTTTAGCCTAAGAATTAAATGAATTTTTATCTAATCTAAAATTAACTAACAACTAAACTAAAGACTCTAAGACAAAGAAGAATGAAATTGGGAAAATAACTTTGAGGAGAACCAATTGATTAAGACAATACCCAAGGAAGAATCCACCTAGACTTCACTTGTTATCTAACTCTAAACCAGACGATTTCTTCATTTGACTTGATCCGTAAGATGCCCTAAGTTATATTAATCCCTCTCTCGAGGCGACTAACGTCTAACCCTAAGTTGATTAATTGAAATCTCTTTCTAATTAAAACTCCTAGAATTGTATTAACTCGATCTCTGGACTCCCATATTAGGTTTGACCCTAATCCAGCAAAATCTCATCATCCTATCTCCAGGCTTTCGATCAACTCCGCTTAATTATGCTAGATCTACTCTTAGGTAGGGACTTTTGCTCCTACACCTAAGCACATCATACTTGAATTAATATCCCAGAAATATCAACACAAGAATTAATAACACATAGTTAAGAACAAGTCAAATATTTATCATATAGTTCAGCAAATGATAACAAGGTTCATCTTAGGTTTCATCCCCCTAAGGTATCTGAGGGTTTAGTTCATAATCATAAAAGAAAACATCTCAAAAGAAAAGATAAAACAAATCCCTAAAACCCCCTGAAGGAATTGAAGGAGAGATCCTCCGTCTTGAGTATGATTCCGACTTCTTGAGATGAATCAACTGGCTATCTTCGAGTAACTCCCCACAAATCTGCCCTCTTTAGCCTAGCTGGACGCCCCCTAACTAAAGCCTTAGGTTCCAGCTTCTGCCGAACTCCTCCTTGAAGTTGCCCCCTAAGGTGTTTATTGATCGCTAAAATCAAAGCTTTAAAATTTATAAAGAGAATGTAATCGAACCTAGAAACTAACTGTGACAACGATTAAAGGCAAGTGTACCTATCGAACAGTAGTATCGCTTAGGCAAGACCAGATTATCGAACCCAAAGGAACTAAAAGTACTAATACTAACTTTCTTTTTATTATTTAGCCTAAATACTAAGTGAATTTGTTTAACCTAATCTATATTAACTACCAGGCTAAAGACACAAAGACAAAAAGGATGAATTGGGAAAATAAATTTAGGAAAAACTCAGTTGATCAAGACGATACCCTCAAGAAGAATCCACCTAGACTTCACTTGTTATTAAAGCCTGAACCATATGATTTATTTACTTAGTTTGATCCGTAAGACTCCCTAATGTATATTAAACCCTCTCTCGAGGCGAATAACGTCTAACCCTAGGCTAATTAGTGGAATTCCCGTCCTCTTATAATAAGCCTCTAGAATAGCAGTAAATCGATCTATGGAATCCCATATTAGGTTTCACCCTAATCCGGCAAAATCTGATCACCTTATCTCTAGGCGTGCGATCAACTCCGCCTAATTATGCTAGATCTACTCTTAAGCAGGGTCTATTCCTCACTCCACCTAAGCACATCAAATTTGGATTAAGCACGCATAATTAAGAACAAGCTAAGTATTTATCATATAATTTTAGAAAATAATAACAAAATCCATCATAGGTTTCATCCCCTTGGTGTGCAGGGCCGTGTAGCCTAGAATTCTGCTCACATAGTTAGTTTAAAGTTAGGTGATAAAAGAGAAAGAATAAAAAATAAAAAATTTGGAAAATATAAAAGTTAATGAGGTTAGTATTCGGGTTACCTCCCGAGAAGCGCTCGTTTATAGTCTTAAGCTAGACGTTTTCTATATTTGCTACAATCAGGGTGGTTTAAAAGTTTGAATATCTTCCCTCATGCTTACAGTTTTAGTTTCTTGATAGAATTTAAGTTGAGAGGTGTTTACCTTAAAATTGTCAAATGTTGGAGTGCTTACTTTGACTGTTCCATGTGAAAAGATATTATGTACCTGGAGAGGAATTGCTTCGTTTTTGTTTAGGTCTGGTGCGGTGATGTGATGATTTGCCTTGTCTAACAGTACCTGGTCTCCTATTTTGAAGTGGTTCGAGGTTCCTATGAGCTTTTCTAGAGATTCTTTTTGTTTTACTTCGTCTGGTTTCGATTTATCTTTGAATTGTATTTTTTGCTCTTCTAGTCGGTCAACCGTAAGGCTTTTTTCCTCATGTAAATTCTCTTTATTGGCATTAGGTCCGTGAGTCGGCTCAAGTTTGTATTCTTGTGGTGTTTCCTGTGATGAAGGTTGCACACATTGATTATCAACTGAATTGTCTTTCTTACCTTCATCGCTTGTTGTCCTTGCTGAGTCAAGAGCTTGAATACTGATTGATTCATCCCCTACACAAAGATAAGTTCTCCTGCATCAACATCAATTTTAGTTTTGGCAGTTGCTAAGAATGGCCTTCCTAAAATTAAAGGGATTGAGTTATCCTCATCCATGTCTAAAACAACAAAATCTACTGGGAAAACGAATTTATCGATTTTGACTAGAACATCTTCGATAATGCCCCTAGGAATTCTAACGGTTTTGTTAGCTAATTGAATACTCATCCTAGTTTGTTTGGGTTTTCCTAGACCTAGTCGTTTAAACAATGTATAAGGCATGACATTTATACTTGCCCCTAAATCAGCTAACGCATTATCAACAGTTAAACTACCAATTAGACAGGGATTTGTAAAACTCCATGGATCTTTTTGCTTCCGTGGTAGTCTATTTTGTAGAATTGCTTAGCACTTTGCGTTGAGTTCCACATGTGGCTCTTCGTCTAATTTTCGTTTATTTGTCAAGAGCTATCTTAAAAATTTCCTCGAGTCTGGCATCTGAAAAAGAGCTTCAAGAAGAGGTAAGTTAATATGTAATTTCTTTAAAAGTTTAAGAAACTCACCGAACTGTTCCTCGGTATCATCTCTTTTCATGGCTTCGTGATAAGGTATGCGAGGTTGGTACTCTTTGATTATCAGTTTTGGCTTTTCTTGCATTACCTCAACTTTACCTTCTTCATCCTCGTTTTCTTGTATTTGTTGGGTTCATCTAATTTTGCATTTTCCTAAGCTGTTGTGGCTTGATTTTCTCCTTTGGATTAATCTCAGTGTTACTTGGTAGACGTCCTTACGGTCATTCGGACATTAACTTTGCTAGTTGTTCGACTGCATTAGTGACTTCCCTGACTGACTTAGTAACTTTTTCAACAGACGTTTGTTGATCTTTAAGTATTTTCTCATTTTCTTTGAAACGGTTTTCTGTGTTTGCCATAAATTTTGTCAGCATCTCTTCGAGGTTTGGCTTCTTCTATTGTGGATATTGCTAATTTTGGAAGTTTTGAGGAGGTTGTTGTCTTTGATTTCCTTGATTTCCTGCACCTCCCCATGAGAAATTTGGGTGGTTCCTCCAACCTGGATTGTAAGTATTACTATAAGGATTATTATTAGATTTGGAATTATTACCTATATAGTTCATCTGTTCGCTCTCTGCTCCTAGTTGGTAGGGTGGGTACTCAGGATTCGCCACAGTTCCACACTTGCCGCTTTGCATTCATCGGGTGTACTGCGAAGAACACAAACTGTCAAGCTTTTTATTCATCATCTCCATTTGTGTTGATAGCATGGTCACTGTGTCTATGTTGAAAACTCCGGCTGATTTTGTCGATTTCGAACTTGTAAATTGCCACTGATAGTTATTTAGTGACATCTCTTCGATAAACTCGTAGGCTGCTTCAGGAGTTTTATTGTTCAGGGTTCCACTGGTGGCTGAGTTGATTAGTTGTCTCGTTGAAGGATTCAGACCGTTGTAAAAAGTTTGGACTTGAAGCCACAAGGGTAAACCATGGTGTGGACACATTCTGAAGAGATCCTTGTATCTCTCTCATGCATCCTATAATGTTTCTAAATCCATCTGCACAAAAGAAGAGATATCATTCCGTAATTTGGCCGTTTTGGCTGGTGGAAAATATTTCAATAAAAAATTTTCGGTCATCTGTTCCCATGTGGTGATTGACCCTCGTGGTAACAAGTTCAACCACTGTTTGGCCTTATTCCTTAAGGAAAAGGGAAATAATCGAAGATGTATGGCATCATTAGGAATGCCATTTATTTTTAAGGTATCACAGAACTCTAAAAAGTTAGCTATATAAGTGTTTGGGTCTTCGTCCTGCAAACCATCAAATTGAACAAATTGTTGAATCATTTTTATTGTGTTAGGCTTTAATTCAAAATTATTAGCAGCTATAGTAGACCTAACAATACTTGATTCTGCTCCTGTTAAATGTGGTTTAGCATAATCGAACATAGTACGTGGAGCATTGTGTTCCCCCACATCATTGGGCTGTGGAATATTCTAGTCCATCCCTTCAGTAGGATCGGATCTGCCTTCTTGATTTTCCTCTGTGTAATTTAAGGCTCGCCTGATTTCTCTGCGATTCCTTCGAGCGGTAGCTTCAATATCACTGTCGTATACTAAAGGTCCTCTCGGGTTCCTTCTGGTCATAAACTAAAGGTACCAGAAAAGAAAAAGGAAGAAAGAAAAGTTAGCAAAATTAGAATTTAATTTAAAAATAAATTGCGAAAAATAAAAATAATGGCTAAAGTAATAAAAATAAGTTTTCTTAATATTTTAGTTCCCCGGCAACGGCGCCAAAAACATGATTACTAAAATTAGAGCTTTAAAATTTATAAAGAGAATGTAATCGAACCTAGAAACTAACTCTGACAATGATTAAAGGCAAGTGTACCTATCGAACAGTAGTATAGCTTAGGCAAGACCGGATTATCGAACCCAAAGGAACTAAAAGTACTAATACTAACTTACTTTTTTATTATTTAGCCTAAACACTAAGTGAAGTTGTTTAACCTAATCTAAATTAACTACTAGGCCAAAGACACAAAGACAAAAAGGATGAATTGGGAAAATAACTTTAGGAAAAACTCAGTTGATCAAGACGATACCTTCAGGAAGAATCCACCTAGACTTCACTTGTTATTAAACCCTGAACCATATGATTTATTTACTTAGTTTGATCCGTAAGACTCCCTAATGTATATTAAACCCTCTCTCGAGGCGAATAACGTCTAACCCTAGGTTAAGTAGTGGAACTCTTTTTCTCTTATAATAACCCCCTAGAATAGTAGTAAATCGATCTATGGACTCCCATATTAGATTTCACCCTAATCCGGAAAAATCTCGCCACCCTATCTCTAGACGTGCGATCAACTCCGCTTAATTATGCTGGATCTACTCTTAAGCAGGGTCTATTCCTCCTCCACCTAAGCACATCAAATTTGGATTAAGCACGCATAAGTATTTATCATATAATTTTCGAAAATAATAACAAAATCCATCATAGGTTTCATACCCTTCAGGTATCTGAAGGGTTTAGTTCATAACAATAAAAGAAAACATCTCAAGAGAAAAGATAAAACAAAACATAAGAAATCCCTAAAACTCCCTGAAGGAATTGAAGGAGAGATTTGTCCTCTTGAGTAGAATTCCAGCTTCTTAAGATGGATCCACTGGCTATCTTCGAGTGATTCCAACAATTCTGACCTTTTCGGCTTGGTTCTTTGGCCTAGCTAACCGCCCTCTTTTCTGGTAGCACTTAGGGGGTTTATATAGGCTTTAAAAATACGTTTCTTTCTCCCTAAGTATCCAAATTCAAGTGAAATTGCTCTTTCCAACGACAGGGACACGGCCATGGCACACACCAGTATGGATCGTGGTGAGGTCATGCTCGGACTTTTAATGAGACAGCCGTGTAAATCGAGGGTCAGACTGTGTTCTAGATGATCAGTGAGGCACGACCGTGTGGGCTTTGGTCCAGACCGTGTCGATTTCATGATATGGTCCATTTACTCCGTTTTGGTCCCGTTTTTCGTCCTTTTTATCCTCGGGTGCTTTCCTGGGTATAGGATATGAAAAGAAAGGATTAAGAGCACCTTTTTATATGAAACAGAGGATAAATCATCCAAAAGCATACCAAATGTGGGATTAAAATATGTTATAATTACGGTTTATCGAATACCCCCACACTTAAGCTTTTGCTTGTCCTCAAGCAAAATTCTCAACTTACAATTAAAACAAATTTTCCATGATCCATAATTCCTATCAACAATGTCTTGTCGTAATTCATAGATAATTTATACATGGACAATTCAACTCAAAGAGTCCTAAAGATTCAAACAAGATAAGTCATTTATTTTGTAGCACGAAAACATAGGTGTCTCCCCTTATCTGAATAATTACCTTTAATTTAAAACCTACAAGGATTAACATCCTCGCAAAAGATTCACTCAAACCACTCAAAAAGTGTTTAAGGTTCAAAGTTAAAAGATCACTCATAAGTTGAACCTGAAAAGTTAATCCCATAGGCTTGCCTTAAAATCAAATCTCCACCACTGTAAAATGAAATGATAAACAGGTCAAAAGGTCTTTAACAGGATTGTAATGGGGCTAGGGTTAAAGGTGTGGATAAAGGCTAAATTAGAAGGTTAGAATTGAGATTGAATTGACAAATTACCTATCTAGAAATAAAAAAATAATAATAGTTACATTAACTAGAAAAGTAATAACCCTAATAATACGAGCTTTTTCTTTTGATAATTAGACTTTAAGTGTATAAGCTTGCTTTTCATAACACTAATACTAAATATACTTCTATTTTGTTTTAAACAAACTAAGTAATAAAAGCTAAATTTAACTATTGAAATAATATATTTAGATAGCTAATCAAATCAAATCTCGATATAAGGGTAGTCGAAAAGGGATGGTGGTAACAAATACAAAGGGTTTTGGGTTAATATTAGTGGGTTAGTCAATAAAAAAGGGTTGCTAGGCTCAACGGGGTTTATTAGGGGTTAATTATGAAGGTAGGTTTTTTTAGTGGTGTTAATGGGTTAAATCCTAAGTGCCTTTATCATCTCTGTCTATCAAATCATAACTGTGGTCTTGACATGTATAATCAAGGCAAGTTGTAGAATAACAGTTCATAGTTGACAGACTCATAATCAATAAAGTGAGTATGAAAAAGAATATATGCTCTATAAGGCTCAAGATCTCACAAAAATTATGGGTGTTTTTGACATCAACCTTGTAAATTTGAAACTTCAAGATAATATTCAGATTCCGGTAGACAACCTAAAAGTTTTAAATTTTTGAAAATTAGACTTATCATGCTTGATTCCCTAGTGTTCTTCAAATTTAATCATCAATGCACAATTATCAATGACTTACTCAAAAACATGTCAATAAAAACCATAAATCATTAGAAATTTCATCCTATTTAGTAATATGAGAAAATTACTTTAGAAACATCCATTGAAGAGATCAAGAGCCAAGTTAGGGAAATCACTAAGGTAGTCGGACAACTTGCAAAGCTAATGTCCGAACGACCGCAAGGACATCTAGCAAGCAATACGGAGATTAACCCAAAAGAGCAAATTCAAGCCGTACAAGCTCACAACAGTGAAAGGTTAGTGGAATCTGACCCATTGCAAGAACCTGTGGTAAGTGAATGTAAGGTTAAGGTGAGCCATGAATTACCAAAATCGGCAATTACAGAGTACAAACCTCGTATACAATATTCTGAAGCAATGAAGAAGGACAACACAGAGGAACAGTTTGGTAAGTTTCTTAAACTTTTAAAGAAATTACATATTAACTTGCCGTTTCTCGAAGCTCTTTCGTATATACCCGATTATAGAAAATTTTTAAAAGAGCTGTTGACAAACAAACGGAAGCTAGACGAGGCATCGCATGTGGAGCTAAACACAATGTGCTCAGTAATTTTACAAAATAAACTGCCACGGAAACTAAAAGATTAAGGGAGTTTTACAATTCCATGTTTAATTGGTAGTTTATCTATTGAAAATGCTTTAGTTGATTTAGGGGCAAGCGTAAATGTTATGTCTTATAAAATGTTTAAACAATTAGGTCTAGGGAAACCCAGGCAAACTAGGATGAGCATTCAATTAACTGATAAAACTATCAAGATTCCTAGGGGTATAATAGAAAATGTTCTAATCAAAATTGATAAATTCGTATTCCCAGTAGACTTTGTCGTTTTAGACATGGATGAGGACAATTCAATTCATTTAATTTTCTAGCAATTGCCAGGACTAAAATTGATATTGGTACGCATTTTTCGTATATGTGACGAATCAATCAGTCTACAAGCTCTTGACTCGGCCAGAACATCGACTGATGAAGGTGAGAAAGTAAATCCAGTTGATAACAAATTTGTTCAACCTTCATCACAGGAAACACCACGAAGCCTCAAACCTGAGCTGAATTATAGACCTCGTGCCAACAAAGAAGAATTATATGAGGAACAAAGCCTTAAGGTCGACAAACTAGAAGAGTGGAAGACACACTTTAAAGAGAAACTGAAACCCTACGAAGAAAAATCGAAGGAACCCCCAGACAAGCCGATAGGAATAACAAATCACTTCAAAATAGGGGATCAAGTATTGATGAATAAGGAAGTCCCTCGAATCGCCAATTCAGACCTAAAGACAAACGAAGAAATCACTTTTGAGGTACTTAATGTCTTCCTATACGGGACAGTCGAGGTAAGCAATCCTAAATTCAACACTTTTGAGGTAAATATTACCCGACTTAAACTTTATATCAAAATCGAGTTGATCGCATGAGAAAGGATTTTCACCTACTCAAATCACCATGACCATACGAATAAGAGGTAAAGTCTATCTTAAGACTATAAACGAGCGCTTCTCGGGAGGCAACCCGAGCACTAACCTCATTTAAATTTTCATATTTTATTTTAATTTTTACTTTCATATTTTTTTCAGCATCTAACTACAAACTAACCGAATAATTAAAACACGATTTCCATACCACACAGCCTTGCACACGGTCATGGCCGTGGCCGTGTGGACACCACGGATAGGCACATGGGCGTGGACCGTATCACTATTTACTTTTATTTTATTTTATTTTTATTTTTTATTTTTTATTTTTATTTTTATTTTTATTTTTATCTTCATTTATTTATTTTCATTTTTATTTTCTTTATTATTTTCTTTTTATTATTTATGTCATTTAGATTTAGCTTAGGTTACAATAAAATTCGACCGACTGCTTCGAGGATTCAATTTCAAACGGTTCGAGACGCTTCCCGACGTTCAACTCCAATCCTATCTGGTTTCTTTTCATTAACTTCATCCAAAATTCAGGAAGTTTTACATCTCTCCCTATCTTTTGATTGTCTCACTATATTGTCATATTATCTATCTTTGTACATTGAGGGCAATGTACATCTTAAGTGTGGGGGGGTTAACTATAGTATCATTTGAAAATCCCTAAACTATGCCTTGTTCTAAAGAAAGTCTCTCATATTATGATTAGAATGAAAATTCCTTTGATTTATGTTTTTTATTGATATGTTTTAGAGTAATTCATTGATAATTGTGCATTGATGATTAAATTTGAAGGATACTAGAGAATCAAGCATGATAAGCCTATTTTTTTGAAAAAAAATATTAGGTTGTCTACCTGAATTTGACTATTACTTTGAAGTTTGAAATTTACGAGGTTGACATCAAAAACCCATAATATTTTGTGAGATTTTGAGCCTTATAGAGCATATATTCTTTTTCTTGCTCACCTTATTGATTATGAGTGTGTCAACATTGATTTGTTATTCTAGAACTTACATTGATTATACATGTCGAGACCACACCTATGATTTGATATACAGAGATGATAAAGGCACATAAGATTTAACCCACTTACTCCATAAAAAGCCTACCCTCATAATTAACCCCTAGTGAACCCCGTTTAATCCTAACAATCATTTTTATTGACTCACCCACTAATTTTAACATAAAACCCTTTGTATTTGTTATCCCCATTTCTTTTTAACTACCTTTTTGTCGAGGTTTGATTTTGAGCACTTTCCTAACTATGTCCTATAATTTAGTTATTAAAATTCTTTCTTATTATTGTACTAATTGAAGTGTTCAAAAAAAATAACAAAGTATATTCATTATTAGTTCTATAATTAAGTGAGCTTACATGTTTAAAATCCGAATCTTGAAGGAACAGCTCATGCTATTAGTTTTCAAGTGATATAATTATTCCTGATTTGTTCATTGTTTTTTCTAGTTAGGTAAATTGTCAATTCAATCTCGATTTTAACCTTTTAATTCAACCTTTATCCACACCTTTAACCCAAGCCCCGTTACAACCCTGTTAAAGACCTTTTGATTTGTGCATCATCACATATTTCAGTGGTGGAGATTTGATTTTCATGCAAGCCTATGGGATTAACCTTTCATGTTTGACTTTTGAGTGCTTAATTTTGAACCTTAAACACTTTGAGTGATTTGACTGAATCTTTAGTAAGGATGTCAACTCTTGTTAGTTTTGAATCAAAGGTAATTATTTAGATAAAGGGAAACGCCTATGCTTTCGTGCTACAAATGTATGACTTATCTTGTTTGAATCTTTAGGACTATTCGAGTTGAATTATCCATGTATAAATTATCTATAAATTATGATAAGGCATTGTTGATAGGAATTATGAATTATGGAAAGTTCGTTTAATTGTAAGTTGAGAATTTTGCTTGAGGGCAAGCAAAAGCTTAAGGGTGGGTGTATTTGATAAATCGTAATTATAACATATTTTAATCCCACATTTAGCTTACTTTTGGATGATTTATCCCTTGATTTACATAAAAAGGTGCTTTTAATCCTTTCTTTTCATGTCTTATACCCAGGAAAGTACCCGAGGACAAAAAGAACGAGAAACGGGACCAAAACGGAGTAAATTGGGCCATGGAAGAAATCAACATGACCTGGACTTAAGCCCACACGGTCGTGCCTCACTAAGCTACTAGAACACGTCCTGACCCCCGATTTACACGGTCGTGCCCCATTAAAGAAGTCCGAGCACAGCCTGGCCACGATCTACACGGACGTGTGCCATGGCCGTGTCCCTGTCACTAGAAAGAGCAATTTCATTCGAGAAAGGATACTTGGAGGAAAAGAAACACATTCCAAAGCCTATTCAAACACCCTAGTAGGAATTCTACTTAAATTAGGATACTTAGAGGCCAAGTAAGGCATCTCAAAGTCTATATAAACACCCAATGGGGCAACTTCAAAGGGGAGTTTGGCAGAAGCCGAAACCGATGTTCAGCTAGGCCAAGGAGCCAAGCCGGAAAGGTCAGAATTGTGGGAATCGCTCAAAGTTAGCCAGTTGATCCATCCCAAGAAGCTGGAATTATACTCAAGACGGCGGAATTCTCCTTCAATTCCTTCAGGGAGTTTTAGGGATTTCTTATGTTTTGTTTTATCTTTTCTCTTGAGATGTTTTATTTATTCATTATGAACTAAACCCCTCAGATACCTGAAGGGGATGAAACTTAAATGAATCTTGTTATTTGATTTTTGAATTATATGATAAATACTTAGTTTGTTCTTAATTATGCATGCTTAATCCAAACCTGATGTGCTTAGGTGGAGGAGGAATAGGCCCTGCTTAAGAGTAGATCTAGCGTAATTAAGCGGAGTTGACCGCACGCCTAGAGGTAGGGTGACGAGATTTTACCGGATTAGGGTGAAACGTAATATGGGAATCCATAGATCGATTTACTGCTATTCTAGGGGGTTATTATAAGAGAATGAGAGTTCCACTAATTAACCTAGTGTTAGACGTTATTCGCCTCGAGAGAGGGTTTAATATACATTAGGGAGTCCTACGGATCAAGCTAAGTAAATAAATCATATGATTCAGGGTTAGATAACAAGTGAAGTCTAGGTGGATTCTTCCTGAGGGTATTGTCGTGATCAATTGAGTTTTTCTTCAAGTTATTTCCCAATTCGTTCTTTTTATCTTTGTGTCCTTAGCTTAGTCGTTGTTAATTTAGATTAAAAAAACTTCACTTATTTTTAAGGCTAAATAATAAAAAGCAAGTTAGTATTAGTACTTTTTGTTCCTTTGGGTTTGACAATCCGGTCTTACCTAAGCTATACTACTGTTCGACAGGTACACTTGCCTTTAATCATTGTCAGAGTTAGTTTCCAGGTTTGATCATTCTTTTATAAATTTTAAAGCTCTAATTTCAGCGATTACGCACTGAGAACTAGCTAGGAATTATTGAGACCTAATTAAAATAAACTAAATATATAATTAAAAATAAGAAAGGTAAAGAAAGAGGAAACAAAAATGTAAACAAAATGAAAATTAAAGATAAATGGACCGAAAAGTCCTAATTGTTGGATGGTCCGCGAGGTGGGTGTGACCTCTAAGGCTGGGGAGGTGCTGGCGGTGGCAGAAGTGGTGTGATTCCCTAGCAGCCTGACGAACCTGACACTATGAAACTAAACTAAGTTAAATTAAATTAAGCATAAGATTGTCAAAGTGAAGGAAACTGAAGCAAAAGAGAAAAGAAAAGTAAAAACTAAATGGTCTCAAAGACCCTTGGCTTGTTGTTTTAATGAAGCCGCCGGCATGAACTCATGTAAGTTAGTCTCCTTTGAGGAGATTGGCCTTTTACGCTTCTTCGGCATGGTTCTGGTGTAGCTCAAGAGTCTTGTGATCTGATGCTCTCCCACGTCAGTGGATTGAGGGCGTGTCGATGCACACGGCCGCCTCGCACGGTCGTGTGTCTGTGCGTGTTATTTTCACCATGCCCATTCTTCAGCTAGTCACGCCCGTATCTAAGAAGTCAGTATGTTGGCATGGTTAGGAGGCACGGGCGTGTTTTGCCCATGGTTGGTAAGTTAGTAGCTTCACACGGTCTTGGGGCACGACCGTACCACTTTTTCGGTGTCCGTGGGGAAGTGGCTGGATCCGTGACTCAGAAGTTGGTTGATTTTGATTTGTACTTCCCCTGCCATGTAGGTACAAAGATTTGTTAGGTACACACGGCCACGGCCACGGCCGTGTGCAGGGCCGTGTAGCCTAGAATTCTGCTCCCATAGTTAGTTTAAAGTTAGGTGATAAAAGAGAAAGAATAAAAAATAAAAAATTGGAAAATATAAAAGTTAATGAGGTTAGTATTAGGGGTGCCTCCCGAGAAGTGCTCGTTTATAGTCTTAAGCTAGACTTTTCCTATATTTGTTACAATTAGGGAGATTTAAAATTTTGAATATATTCCCTCATGCTTACAGTTTTAGTTTCTTGATGGAATTTAAGTTGAGAGGAGTTTACCTTAAAATGTCGAATGTCGGAGTGCTTACCTCGACTGTTCCATATGAGAAGATATTATGGACCTCAAGAGGAATTGCTTCATTTTTGTTTAGGTCTGGTGCAGTGATGTGATGATCTGCCTTGTCTAACAGTATCTGGTCTTCTATTTTGAAGTGGTTCGAGGTTCTAATGAGCTTTTCTGGAGATTTTTTTTGTTTTACTTCGTGTGGTTCCGGATTATCTTTGAATTGTGTTTTCTGCTCTTCTAGTCGGTCAACCTTAAGGCTTCTTTCCCCATATAAATTCTCTTTGTTGGCATTAGGTCCGTGAGTCAGCTCAGGTTTGTATTCTTGGGGTGTTTCCTGTGATGAAGGTTGTACACATTGATTATCAACTGAATTGTCGTTCTTACCTTCATCGATTGTTGTCCTTCCTGAGTCAAGAGCTTGAATACTGATTGATTCATCCCCTACACAAAGTATAAGTTCTCCTACATCAACATCAATTTTAGTTCTGGCAGTTACTAAGAATGGCCTTCCTAAAATTAAGGGGATCGAGTTATCCTCATCCATGTCTAAGACAACAAAATCTATTGGAAAAACGAATTTATCGATTTTGACAAGAACATCTTCGATAATGCCCCTAGGAATTCTAACGGTTTTGTTAGCTAATTGAATACTCATCCTAGTTTGTTTGGGTTTTCCTAGACCTAGTCATTTAAACAATGTATAAGGAATGACATTTATACTTGCCCCTAAATCAACTAATGCATTATCAACAGTTAAACTACCAATTAGACATGGAATTGTAAAACGCCCTGGATCTTTTTGCTTCCATGGTAGTCTATTTTGTAGAATTGCTGAGCACTTTGCGTTAAGTTCCACATGTTGCTCTTCATCTAATTTGCATTTGTTTGTCAAGAGCTATCTTATATCTAAAGAGATCCTTGTATCTCTCCCATGCGTCATATAATGTTTCTAAATCCATCTGCACAAAAGAAGAGATATCATTCCGTAATTTGGCCGTTTTGGCCTAGCGGAAATATTTCAATAAAAATTTTTCGGTCATCTGTTCCCATGTGGTGATTGACCCTCGTGGTAACAAGTTCAAGCAATGTTCGGCCTTATTCCTTAAGGAAAAGGGAAATAACCGAAGACGTATGACATCATCAGGAACGCCATTTATTTTGAAGGTATCACAGAACTCTAAAAAGTTAGCTATATGAGTGTTTGGGTCTTCGTCCTACAAACCATCAAATTAAACAAATTGTTGAATCATTTGTATTGTGTTAGGCTTTAATTCAAAATTATTAGCAGCTATAGCAGACCTAACAATACTTGATTCTGCTCCTGTTAAATGTGGTTTAGCATAATTGAACATAGTACGTAGAGCATTGTGTTCCCCCACATCATGGGGTTGTGGAATATTCTCGCCCATCCCATTAGTAGGATTGGATCTGCCTTCTTGATTTTCCTCTGTGTAATTTAGGGCTCGCCTGATTTCCCTGCGATTCCTTCGAGCGGTAGCTTCAATATCACTGTCGTATACTAAAGGTCCTCTCGGGTTCCTTCTAGTCATAAACTAGAGGTGCCTGAAAAGAAAAATGAAGAAATAAAAGTTAGCAAAAGTAGAATTTAACCTAAAATTAAATTGCGAAAAATAAAAATAATGGCTAAAGTAATAAAAATAGAGTTTTCTTAATATTTTAGTTCCCCGGCAATGGCACCAAAAACTTGATCGCTAAAATCAGAGCTTTAAAATTTATAAAGAGAATGTGATCGAACCTAGAAACTAACTCTGACAATGATTAAAGGAAAGTGTACCTATCGAATAGTAGTATAGCTTAGGCAAGACCGGGTTATCGAGCCCAAAGGAACTAAAAGTACTAATTCTAACTTTTTTTTATTATTATTTAGCCTAAACACTAATTGAAGTTGTTTAACCTAATCTAAATTAACTACTAGGCTAAAGGCACAAAGACAAAAAGGATGAATTGGGAAAATAACTTTAGGAAAAACTCAGTTGATCAAGACGATACTTTCAGGAAGAATCCACCTAGACTTCACTTGTTATTAAACCCTGAACCATATGATTTATTTACTTAGTTTGATCCGTAAGACTCCCTAATGTATATTAAACCCTCTCTCGAGGCGAATAATGTCTAGCTCTAGGTTAATTAGTGGAACTCTCATTCTCTTATAATAAGCCCCTAGAATAGCAGTAAATCTATCTATGGACTCCCATATTAGGTTTCACCCTAATACGGAAAAATCTCGTCACCCTATCTCTAGGCGTGCGATCAACTCCGTTTAATTATGCTAGATCTACTCTTAAGCAGGGTCTATTCCTCCTCCACCTAAGCACATCAAATTTGGATTAAGCACGCATTATTAAGAACAAATTAAGTATTTATCATATAATTTTAGAAAATAATAACAAAGTCCATCATAGGTTTCATCCCCTTTAGGTATCTAAAGGGTTTAGTTCATAACAATAAAAGAAAACATCTCAAGAGAAAAGATAAAACAAAACATAAGAAATCCCTGAAACTCCCTGAAGGAATTGAAGGAGAGATCCGCCGTCTTGAGTAGAATTCTGGCTTCTTGAGATAGATCCACTGGCTATCTTCGAGTGATTCCCACAATTCTTACCTTTTCGGCTTGGCTCTTTGGCCTAGCTAACCGCCCCCTTTTCTGGTAGCACTTAGGGGGTTTATATAGGCTTTAAAAATACATTTTGTTCTCCCTAAGTATCTCCAAGTGAAGTTGCTCTTTCCAGCGACAAGGACACGGCCATGGCACACGCCCATGTGGATCGTGGCCAAGCCGTGCTCAAACTCTTAATGAGGCACGGCCGTGTAAATCGGGGGTCAGACCATGTTCTAGATGATCAGTGAGGCATGGCCGTGTGGGCTTTGGTCCAGCCCGTGTCAATTTCATGATATGGCCCATTTACTCCGTTTTGTGCTCGTTTCTCGTTCTTTTTATCCTCGGGTGCTTTCCTGGGTATAAGATATGAAAAGAAAGGATTATGTAACATCCGAAAATTGGGCCTAACAGAATTGAGCCCGATGGGCCTTAGTCGTAATAGTGTAAAAAAATTTAGAGAACGACTTTAGTGCATGTTGGACCTATTGGATAAGTGATTTTGGAAGGTTAGAGGGCTTCTATGAAGTCCCGGGATCAAATATTGGCTTTGGGGAAATTTTGGTTTTAGGTGAAAAAAACCCTGGAAGTTGGCAAGTAGGCCTTAAGAATAAAATAGGGAGGAAAAGGACACAAGTGGAGTGTGTGGTGTAGTGGCAAAGTGACGCCACATAAGAGACAATGGGGTGACGCCACAAGGAAGGAAGGAGGTCCAAGGTTCCAGTCTTGGCTTTTGCATTTTAGTTTTCTTTTTAAATAGACTTTAGTATTTGGCTATAGATTCAAATTTAGTTGCGCATGGTTTAAGATATAAGAGGAGCTTGTGGCCAAGTGGTTAGCAGCGTGGATTATGTTGCAAGGGAGCCTGGGTTCGAATCTCATGAAAAGCAAGGGAGTATTTATTTTGCGGATTGGACGGTAAGAGTTTCGGTTGAATTTAAACTCTACTGACAAAGGGATCCCACATCGGAAAGTCACAAAGAATGAAGGTGAAGAGCTAGCTATATAAAGAGCATGCCAGGAGGAGAGTTAACATACCTTGGTGGGCGTTTGGGCACAGGAGTGGTCGCAGCGCGGTTTAGCACCAGATTCCTATCAGGTGTGTGTACTTCTCTACTCTAGTTGTAGAGCGGCAAGTGCGAAATACCGGTCACACGGTAATAGTAGCCACACGAGCATGCGAGCGCATGTGTGGGGCTTCGACGCGATAGTTGAGGCCACCATTAGTAATCTTGTGGGTTCAGGCTGCTTGGGCCGCGATGGGCCAAAGTGGGCCCAATTGGCCCGTGAGCCTATATGAGTAAATTGTATGATTGCTTAGTATATATTGAACTAGACTAGGTGAATCTCATATACGTGGCTAGATTGAGTTCTAGATGGGCCACACGAGCGTGTGGGCCCGAATGGGCCGAAATCGGGTTTTAGGCCCAATAGTCCAGTAAAGATCGAAAATGGTAGTTGAGTCACTCGAGGCGACATTAGGCCTTCAGAAAGGCTATTGCAGGTGCGAAATTACTGAAATACCCTCGGCAAGGTAAATTACCAAAGTACCCCTAGAAGGTAAATTACGAAAATACCCTTGGTAGGTAAAATTACGATTATACCCTTAGAGGTTGATTAGCTTGTTTATGATGCAATTTGTTATTTGATTATGATGGTAATTCATATGTTATATTTGATATATTTTTTGCATACATAACATACTACATACACGAATTATTATGTCATGTTGCATGGGCTTTGGGATATGATAATGATAAGGGGAAGTGTTACGGTGGTTTTACCACATTAATCCGGTGACTCATGTCACAATATTATGTATCTGGTGACTCATGTCACAATAATCTATATCCGGTGACGTTGTCACATTATCTAGTGGCTATGCCACGTATTAAGGGCAATGTACAGTTGACTGCAGCGACTGCCTTCGAGGGTGTGTAGCGGATGAAGGGTCGATTTAGTAATCCCTACGGTGTGATTGGCTGGTACGGGTGGTGTGTAGAGGATGGAAAACTAGGTTGGGCTAGGCTGCATTGCATACATGTTTATGGGGATTTGCACACTGAGTCTCGATGACTCACCCCCTTTGCTTAATTTAACAGGTAATCGTTAGATTGCAGATTTGGGAGCTGAGGTGGACTTGAGGTGGCCATGCCTTACTATTTCTTCTGTAAACTACATTGCCTTATTTTGAACTTATTATATTGGGATTCTGTTATGTAATAAGGCCTATGGTATTTTATTTGATTTTAGCTTTTAATTTGGTTCCTGCTTATTATTGATGGAATTTTAATTCTGGATTTTCCTAAAATGTTAATAAATCGTTTCTTATTCAAAATTACTTAAACTCGATTTTTTTTCACAATAAATATAAAGAATACGAACTTTTTAATGAACGCACAATTTTTAGACATTCCTTTCATGTGACATGCCAGATCCGGTCGGAACGTCTAGGCCGGGTTTGGGGTGTTACAGACTAAGAGCACCTTTTTATATGAAACAGAGGATAAATCATCCAAAAGCATACTAAATGTGGGATTAGAATATGTTATAATTACGGTTTATCTTTTATATAGGCTTTGAGATGCCTTACTTGGCCCTTAAGTATCCTAATCTGAGTAAAATTCCTATTAGGGTGTTTAAATAGGCTTTGTAATGTGTTTCTTTGCCTCCAAGTATCCTATTCCGAGTGTAATTCCTCTTATTCACGTCAGGGACACGCCCATGGCACACGCCCGTGTGAATCGTGGCCAGGCCGTGTTCGAGTCTGTTGAATGAGGCACGACCATGTGGTCTTGGGCCCAGGCCGTGTTGATTTCGTGATATGGCCTATTTACTCTGTTTTGGGCCCAGTTTTCGTTTTTTTCATCATTTGGTGCTCTTCTGAGTATAAAACATGAAAACGAAGGATTAAGAGCACCAAATTACATAATTCAAGGCTTAAATCATCCAAAAGCATGCTAAATGTGCGCTTAAAATATGTTACTTTTGCGGTTTATCAAATACCCCCACACTTAAGCTTTTGCTTGTCCTCAAGCAAAATTCTCAACTCAGAATTAAAACAAACTTCCTTGATTCATAATATTCATCAATAATGTTTCATCATAATTCAAAGGTAATTCATACATTGATAATTTAAATAGAAGGGTCCTAAAGATTCAAACAATCAAAGTCATACATTTATAGCCCGAAAACGTTAAGTGTTTCCCCTTACCTAATTAATTACCTCTGATTCAAAATCAA
This sequence comes from Gossypium bickii, assembly GCA_025503065.1. Taxonomy (NCBI): domain Eukaryota; kingdom Viridiplantae; phylum Streptophyta; class Magnoliopsida; order Malvales; family Malvaceae; genus Gossypium; species Gossypium bickii. The sequence continues at coordinate 93,357,869 of CP106711.1, forward strand.
TAAGGGTTAACATCCTCACTAAAGATTCACTCAAATCACTCAAAGTGTTTAAGGTTCAAAATTAAGCACTCGAAAGTCGAACATGAAAAGTTAATCCCATAGGCTTGCCTGAAAATCAAATCTCCACCACTGTAAAATGAGATGATACACAAATCAAATGGCCTTTAAAAAGGGTTCTAACGAGGCTTAGGTTAAAGGTATGGATAAAGGCTGAATTAGAAGGTTAGAATCAAGATTGAATTGACAAATTACCTATCTAAAAAATGAGCTAATCCTAATTACTTACATCAATTGAACACTTCATTACTAATAATACGAGCTTCTTTTTCAAGATGTGGAATTTTAAATGTATAAGCTCAATTACATAGAACAAATACTGAATATAATTCATTTTTTTAAAGAACAAATCAAGTAATAAAGGATGAATTCAACTACTGGAATAAAGTAATTAGGAAACTGATCAATTCAAATCTCGATATAAGGGTGGTAAAAAAGAATGGTAATAACAAATACAAAGGGTTTTGGGTTAATATTAGTTGGTGAGTCAATAAAAAGCGTTGTTAGGATCAACGGGGTTTGTTAGGGGTTAATTATGAAGGTAGGCTTTTTAGTGGAGTAAGTGGGTTAAAACCTAGGTGCCTTTATCATCTCTGTATATCAAATCAAATGTGTGGTCTCAACATCTATAATCAATGCAAGTTATAGAATAACAAATCAATGTTGACAAACTCATAATCAATAAAGTGAGCAAGAAAAAGAATATATGCTCTAAAAGGCTCAAAATCTCACAAAAAATATGGGTATTTGATGTCAACCTTGTAAATTTCAAACTTCAAGGTAACAATTAGATTCAGGTAGACAACCTAACAAAATTTTAAATTCTGAAAAAGAGACTTATCATGCTTGATTCTCTAGTATCCTTCAAAATTAATCATCAATGCACAATTATTGATGACTTAATCCAAAACATATCAGTAAAAATCATAAATCAGGGAAATTTCCTTCTAATCATAATATGAGAAGCTTACTTTAGAACAAGGCATAATTCAGGGATTTTCAAATAATACTATAGTTAACTCCCCACACTTAAGATGTACATTACCCTCAATGTACACAGACAGATAACAGCAATATAATAATAAAATCAAAAGAGAGGGGGAGAAGTGAAACTTCCTGCATTATGGATGGAATCCTTGGAAGGTATTCCATGATGAATGTGATGACTAGGTATAAGTGATGTTTTTGTTCCTTAAGTGGTATATTTAATCTATTTAATCTGCAAAGTCATCAATTAGGGAATGGATGTTGTTATGGAAACTTGTTGTTAGATAGCCAGTGATAAAGTGAGATCAATAGTACTAATGAAACTTTCAAGTCTTTAAATAGTTAACTAAAATAAAAGCGAGATAAAAATGAAAATAAAAGTAGAAGTGAAAATAATAAAAATAATAAAAATAGAACGAAAAGGACTCAGAGCTCCTCTGTATCAGCTGAGTCAGACGATGGTGGCGGCAATGAGATGTGAAGGTACTGACATATCTGGTGGAGGGTGGTGTCAATATGGTCGAAGCGCTAGAAGTATTGCTGCTCAAATCATGTTAGGCGCTCAGATATGTCTGAAATAGATGCTGTCGCATGGGATAAACGATGGCTCGGTGGTGGTGCTTCCTGTGTTGGGGGGACATCGTCAGTAATGTCCTCAGGGTCCTCCTCGTCAGTGGTAGGTGCTAGTTGATATTGGAGGGGTCGGTCCCACATTGACGTTGAATCATCCTCATGTGTAGCATCGTCTGGATGCCCTGTGGGGACATCTGACCTATCAGTGTGAGGGAGGATGTCTAAGCGTCGGTGTTGAGGAGCCTGAAATATCGAGCCAAGCGTGTGATGTAAGGACCCATAGATATGACCCCTCTCCTATGTTGCTCTGTCTGATATTGAATGGCATGAGCTATGAAATAGGCTAAGTCGATAACATGCTCGTTGGACATGCACCATATGTAGTAGACATCGTAAGTGTTGACGACGCCTGTGCTCCCCCGCCTACCTGTCAAAGTATGAGATAAGATAGCGTGTACGTATCTTAGGGGAGGGGTGAGAGTCGTCACTTTGGAGCGACTGGGGTCATAGATATGGTTGTTGGGAGCTATCTTGTACCAACATTTGTTAGGGTTATATGGATGTGGCAGTAAAGATCTTTAAAATCCTCATCTTGCATTAATTCATCAGTGTAGGGTCCCAAAGCGGCTCCAAATTGTAGGACACTCATCTCACGGACTAGGCCTCCAAGGCGAAATTAGATAGTGCCAGGGTCATTGAAGTTGGTCATCACCGTTTTGAGGTGGAAAGTAGAGCAGAGTTCTAGAGTGAGCTCTAGGTAAGTGGGCTCAATGATGTCGAAAAATTACCTCCACGGGTCTGTGAATAATAAGGCTCGAATCTCGTCTGCTAGCTGAACCTATTCCAGAGCAGTCCAATCGATACATCGTCCTACGCCGAGAGGTCTTGTGCGTAGTATCTGATAATGATCCTCCTGAATTCCTAGAGGAAAACGTAAGAATGGGTGGCGCACTTTGGTGGTTGTGCTGGCTGATAACGAGCCGGGTCCCTTTCGTTTTTTAGAACTAGGGACTGCGATTTTCTTGCCTCAAGACGATGACATTATTTTCCTGGAAATAACATATATGCAATGATTCAAGTAGTGTTTCTATCCAAGATGTGTCACATGCAGTTAAGAGCTCAATAATGTCAATGATTTAGTAAGGACACAAAACACAATAAGAAAAGTCAAATATTTTGCATAAATATGAATTGTTGTTTAAACAATGACTAAATTAATCTAATAGTTAGTATAACTAATTTTTTTGAACAATAATCAATAAATTAGATTAAAAAACTAAATAAGATTCTAATGATAAGTTAGTTCTAAGAAATGTAAAAATGAGGTGTAGCCGATGGTGTTATTGGAGAGAAACGGTGTAGTTGGGACGAGCACGGGAACTAAAAGGCGATACACGAGCGTGTGCTGTGGGAAAAAAATTGGGTACACGGCTGTGTCACGTCTGTGGATGGGTGTGTATCCTATCAGCAAGGGCGTGGCTGGTTTCCTATGTGTATGTGGCCAAGAGAAGGAGTTAAGGGGTATAGAGAATTGAGGGAGGGGAGGATTTTACTGGTGGCTGGAAATGTGGTGGTGGTTTCAGAAAGAAAACGGATAAGGTTTGAAATGGGAGAAATTTAGGGAAGACGGGCTTGGTGGCCTTTAAATAGGGAGGGGGACACGGTCAGGGGCCACTCCCGTGTTCCCTTTATTCGGCCCGTGTTTTTCAAGAATTTTAAATTTAGTCGCGTTTGAGATATTGCCCACGTCCGTGTTCCTTGGCCGTGTGCTATTATGTTCGCTTCTCCCACGCCCGTGCTAAGATTTTCACGCCCGTGTCCATGTAGTCAGTGTTTCACACAGTTGGTAGGCACGGGCGTGGCTCATGCCCATGTTGGTTTACTCAGAATAGACCATGGTTGCATCGCACGGCCGTGGTCTTATTATCGCAGCCCCTATGAAAAAAATTTTCTTCTTCATCTCGCACGTCTATTGGCATTCTCTTTTTTCATCCCATGGTGTTCACACAGCCACGGGCACGCCCGTGTGCAAGGCTGTGGTAGGGAAACTTGCGCTTCACTGAATTGGTTAGTTTGGGGTTAGATGTTAAAAATCACAAATATAATGTTAGTGAAGTCAGTGCTCGGGTTGCCTCCCGAGAAGCGCTCATTTAAAGTCTTAAGCTAGACTCACCCTGTTTTCATTTCTAAATGAAGGTTCACGGAGCTGAAGCTCCTCTCTCAATTCCTTGAAATATTCACCATTATAAAGTTTCAGTCAATGGCCATTTACCTTGAATGTTCCCTGAGTTGGATGGGTTACCTCGACTGTGTCGTATGGAAAAATAGTTTTGATCACGACTGGGCCTGACCATCTTGATTTCAGCTTTCCAGGAAATAGTTTGAGCCTTGAATTATACAGCAGGACCAAGTCTCCTACTTCGAATTGCTTTGATTGTTTTAAATGAGCAACATGACGTCGTTTTGTTGCCTCCTTATATAGTCGTGAGTTCTCGTAGGCCTCAGCTCACCATTCATCTAGTTCATTCAACTACATCATCCTCTTCTCACCTGCGATTTTAAGGTCGTAATTCAAGAATTTTATAGCCCAGTACACTTTGTGCTCTAACTCAAATGGTAGATGACAACTTTTTCCGTAGACAAGTTTGTATGGGGATGTTCCCAAAAGGGTTTTAAATGCTGTTCTATAGACCCATAAAGCATCATCTACTTTTACTGCCTAATCTTTCCTATTTGATCCAACTGTTTTCTCTAGGATTCGCTTAAGCTCTCGATTTGCCACTTCCACTTGCCCACTGGTTTGAGGATGATAAGGGGTAGCTGTTCTGTGGTGTACTCCATATTTTTTTTAGGACTATATCAAATTGAGTATTGCAAAAGTGAGTACCCCTATCACTAATGATCGCTCTGGGTGTTCCAAAACAAGAGAAGAGTTTCTTAAGAAACCTTACTACAGTTCTAGCATCGTTAGTAGGTAAAGGTTGGGCTTCCACCTATTTTGACATGTAATCTACTGCTACTAAGATGTATTTATTTCCAAATGAAGTAGGAAATAGACCCATAAAGTCAATACCCCATACGTCGAATATTTCACATGATAACATATATGTTTGAGGCATTTCATCCCATTTAGAAATATTACCTGTTCTTTGGCATTTATCACACGAACTGACATACCTGTTGCCATCTTTAAAAAGAGTTGGCCAATAAAATCCTGATTCGAGCGTTTGTGTACTATTTTAATCCCGCTGTAATGTCCTCCTGAAGGTCCTGAATGGCAATGTTCTAGAATTTTACTTGCTTCCACCTTTGTAACGCATCTCCAAATTACTTGATCTGCACATATGCGAAGAAGAAAGGGATCCTCCCAAAAATAGCTTTTCGCATCAGCAAAGAATCGCTTTTTTTGATGATGTGTTAACCTTTTTGGTAATATGTTAGCAGCTAAATAATTCGTAATATCTACAAACCATGGTACCTCGTAGTTGGTTATAGAAAAGGGTTGTTCCTCGGGGAACGAGTCGTTTATCTCACTCTCGTCGAGCTCTTTGATATGTGGGTTCTCAAGCCTGGAAAGGTGATCTGCTGCAACATTTTCAGCTCCCTTCTTATCCTGTATTTCCAAATCAAATTCCTGTAAGAGTAAGATCCATCGTATGAGTCGAGGTTTTGCATTAGATTTAGTTAAGAGATAACGAAGAGCAGAATGGTCAGTGTAAATGACAACTTTAGATAATATCAAATACTGTCTAAATTTGTCAAATGCAAAAACTACAGCTAGCAATTATTTCTCTGTGGTGGTGTAGTTTTCTTGTGCGGACGTCAATGTTCTACTAGCATAATAAATTGGCTGAAAATGCTTGTCTCTTCGCTGTCCCAAAACTGCACCTACTGCAAAATCACTCGCATCACACATTAATTCAAAGGGTAAATTCCAATCAGGTGCAATTATAATCGGAGCATTTATTAGTTTATCTTTGAGGATATTAAATGCATCTAAAAACTCCTGATTAAAATTGAAAGGAACATCTTTTTCTAGTAATTTTGTTAAAGGCTTAGCTATTTTAGAGGAATCTTTAATGAATCTTCTATAAAATCCATCATGTCCTAAAAAACTTCTGATAGCCTTAACTGAACTAGGAGAAGGTAATTTTTCTATGGTTTCAATCTTTGCTTTATCTACCTCAATCCCTTGAGTAGAAATCTTATGTCCTAACACAATTCCCTCTCTAACCACAAAGTGACATTTTTCCCCATTTAAAACAAGATTCTTTCCTCACATCTCATTAGAACTCGTTCTAAATTTTTACGGTAAAGATGGAAAGAATTACCGAATATTAAGAAGTCGTCTACAAATACCTCCATAATGTCTTCCACAAGTTCGTCAAAGATGGCCAGCATACAGCGCTGAAAAGTAGCAGGAGCATTACATAATCCAAAAGGCATTCTACGATAAGCAAACGTACTATATCAACATGTAAATGTTGTCTTTTCTTGATCTTCAGGAGCTATTGGGATTTGGAAGTAGCTGGAGAGTCCGTCCAAGAAGCAGTAATACATATGCCCAGATAATCTTTCTAACATCTGATCAATAAAGGGCAAAGGGAAGTGATCTTTCCTGGTGGCGTCGTTCAGCTTCCTATAGTCAATACATACTCTCCAACCTGTGACTGTTCTTGTAGGAATCAATTCATTCTTTTCGTTGGGTACAACAGTCATGCCTCCTTTCTTTGGAACTACCTGCATAGGACTTACCCAAGTACTGTCAGAAATAGGATAAATTATTCCTGCATATACAAGTTTAATTACCTCAGCTTTGACAACTTCTTTCATATTGGGGTTCAAACATCTCTGAGGTTGCACATATGGTTTATACTCATCTTCCATTAAAATTTTGTGGGTGCAAAATGATGGGCTTTTTCCTTTAATGTCAGACATTTTCCACGCTATGGCTCTTTTATGTTTCCTTAGTACCCTTAGCAATTCTTCTTTCTCCTTGGGTCCTAGTTCTGAAGAGACGATTACTAGTAGTGTAGAATTATCCCTGAGGAATGCATATTCTAAATGGTTTGGCAATTGTTTTAGTTCTAACTTGGGCGGCTCATCAATAGAGGGTTTTTGTTTTAGTTCGTCATTGATTTCAATACCTCTATTTTCATATGTCTGGAGGATGATGTATTGAGATTCACTTCATCGGTTATCGTCATCTATCCCCTCACCTTGTGTAAGACACAATTCCATCGTGTCATTGTTCATGATTTCCTACAAAGACTCTTGAATAATGTGATCAGTAGCATCAACAAAGTAGCAAGAGTAACTCTTGTTCTCTAGAATATCGCATGGCATCACAAATTCAAAAAATAATTTCCTCATCGCCTACCCTTAGTGCAAGTTTACCATCACCAACATCAATGACAGCCCTAGCAGCAGCTAGAAAGGGTCGTCCCAAAATTAAAGGTACCTCTATGTCCTCATTCATGTCAAGCACAACAAAATCAACAGGGAATATAAATTTATCTACTTTTACCAGAACATCTTCGATAATTCCCCTAGGATATTTAACAGATCTGTCAGCTAACTAAATACTCATCCTAGTGAGTTTTGTTCCCCAAGACCAAGCTGCTTAAACATTCTATAAGGCATTAAATTAATACTAGCACCTAAATCAGCAAGTGCTTTCTCTATATTCAAACTACCAATTAAACAAGGAATAGTGAAACTTCCTGGATCTTTCAATTGGGTTGGTAGCTTGTTTTGGATGATAGCTGAGCATTCTTTATTAAGTTCCACTGTTGAAATTTCCTCGAACTTCCTCTTATTTGTTAGAAGCTCATTTAAAAATTTTACAAATGTCGGCATCTGCGAAATAGCTTCAACAAAAGGTAAGTTAATATGTAACTGTTTGAAAATTTCAAAAAATTTACCATATTGTGCGTCTAAGCGGTCTTTCTTCAACTTTGCTGAATATGGGATCATTGGTTTAGTTTCCTCATGGGTCGGGGTTACCTTTGCCTTATTGGTTTCATGTGGTATCTCTTTCTTAGTTTCAAATAACTCCCTTCCACTTCTTAGCGTCACTGCCTTTACCTGCTCTTTTTCCCTAGGTAAGCTTTCTGATCGTATTTCAGAAACTATCTTAGTAAGTTGCCTGATTTGATCCTTGAGCTCCTATGTCGATGCCTCAAGTTTTGTTTCTATATTTTGGAAACGTGTTTCTATGGTTGCTGGAATTTTGCCAGCATCTCTTCAAGGTTCGACTTCTTTTCCTGTGGGTAAGGCTGTTGTTAGAGGTTTTGGGATGGTTGTTGCCTTTGGTTTCCTTGACCACCCCATAAGAAATTGGGGTGGTTCTACCAACCTGGATTATAAGTATTACTATAAGGGTTATTGTTAGATCGACAATTGTTACCCATATAGTTCATTTGTTCGCTCTCCATGCCCTGTCCGTAGGGTGGGTACTCAGGATTCGCCACTCCTCCACTTGCGTCGCATTGCATAACTGGATGTGCTAGTGAAGAACCGTATAAACCATTAAATTTTTTATGTAACATCTCTACCTGATTTGATAGCACGATTACTGCGTCGAGGTTGAAAACTCCGGCTGCTTTGACTGGCCTTCTCCTTGTAACTTGCCACTGATAGTTATTCAGTGACATCTCTTCTATAAACTCGTAGGCTGCTTCAAGAGTTTTGTTATTGAGAGTTCCGCCAGCTGCTGAATCAATTAATTGCCTTGTTGAGGGGTTCACACCATTGTAGAAAGTCTGCACCTGTAACCACAAAGGTAATCCATGGTGTGGATACCTTCTCAACAAATCCTTGTATCTCTCCCATGCGCCGTAAAGTGTCTCTAAATCCATCTGCACAAAAGAAGAGTTATCATTCCTTAACCTTGCAATTTTGGCCGGCGGAAAATATTTTAATAAAAAATTTTCGGTCATTTGATCCCACGTACTGATTTACCCTCGCGGAAGAGAATGCAACCACTGTTTGGCTTTATTTCTCAAAGAAACAGGAAATAACCGAAGACGGATGGCATCATCAGAAACGCCATTTATTTTGAAGGTATCACAAAATTCTAGAAAATTCGCTAAGTGTGTATTAGGATCCTCATCCTACAAACCATCAAACTGAACAAACTGTTGTATCATCTGTATAGTGTTAGATTTCAGTTCAAAATTATTTGTAACAGTAGTAGGCCTAACAATACTTGACTCAGTTTCTTTTAAACTAGGTTTAGCATAATCATACATAGTTCGAGGAGCATGATTTTCGGCCATCTCTGGAGGTGCCGGATGATTTTCAGCCATCTCTTCTGTAGTATTTACTTTGGCTTCTTGCTCTTCTTCTATGTAGTTTAAGCTTCGCCTTATTTCTCTACAATTTCTACGGACTGTACCTTCAATATCACTGTCGTAAGGTAAGGGCCCTGTCGGGTTCCTTCTAGTCATAAACTGGAGGTACCTGATAGGAACAAAAGAAAATTTAGCAAAGTTAAAAATAAAAATAAATAAAAAAATGGCTAAAGTAAAAAAATTTGAGCTTTCTTAATATTTTAGTTCCCCGGCAACGGCGCCAAAAACTTGATCGTTGTTTTATGCAATGTCAAAGTCTTAAAATTTATATAAAGAATGATCGAACCTGGAAACTAACTATGGCAACGATGTAAGGCAAGCGTACCTATCGAACAGTAGTATAGTTAAGGCAAGACTAGATTGTCGAACCCAAAGAAACCAAAAGTACTAATACTAACTTTCTTTTTATTATTTAGCCTAAGAATTAAATGAATTTTTATCTAATCTAAAATTAACTAACAACTAAACTAAAGACTCTAAGACAAAGAAGAATGAAATTGGGAAAATAACTTTGAGGAAAACCAATTGATTAAGACAATACCCAAGGAAGAGTCCACCTAGACTTCGCTTGTTATCTAACTCTGAACCACGCAATTTATTCATTTGACTTGATCCGTAAGATTCCCTAAGTTATATTAATCCCTCTCTCGAGGCGACTAACATCTAACCCTAGGTTGATTAATTGAAATCTCTTTCTAAATAAAACCCCTAGAATTGCATTAACTCGATCTATGGACTCCCATATTAGGTTTGACCCTAATCCGGCAAAATCTCGTCACTCTATCTTTAGGCGTGCGATCAACTCCGCTTAATTATGCTAGATCTACTCTTAGGAAGGGACTTTTTCTCCTCCATCTAAGCAAATCATACTTGAATTAATATCCTGGAAATATCAACACAAGAATTAAGAACACATAATTAAGAAAAGGTCAAAGATTTATCATATAGTTCAGCAAATGATAACAAGATTCATCTTAAGTTTCATCCCCCTCAGGTATCTGAGGGTTTAGTTCATAATACTAACAGAAAACATCTTAGAAGAAAACATAAAACAAAACATAAGAAATCCCTAAAACTCCTGAAGGAATTGAGGAGAGATCCTCCATCTTGAGTATGATTCTAGCTTCTTGAGATGAATCAACTGGCTATCTTCGAGTAAATCCCCCCAAATTTGCCCTCTTTGGCCTAGCTGGACGCCCCGTAACTAAAGCCTTGGGTTTCAACTTCTGCCAAACTCCTCCTTTAAGTTGCCCCCTTAGGTGTTTATATAGGCTTTGAGATGCCTTACTTGGCCCCTAAGTATCCTAATCCGAGTAGAATTCCTATTAGGGTGTTTAAATAGGCTTTATAATGTGTTTCTTTGCCTCCAAGTATCCTATTCGGAGTGTAATTCTTCTTATTCACGTCAGGGACAGGCCCATGGCACACGCCCGTGTGAATCGTGGCCAGGCCGTGTTCGAGTCTATTGAATGAGGCACGGCCGTGTGGTCTTGGGCCCAGGCCGTGTTGATTTCGTGATATGGCCCATTTACTATGTTTTGGGCCCGTTTTTCATTCTTTTCATCATCCGGTGCTCTTTTGAATATAAAACATGAAAACGAAGGATTAAGAGCACTAAATTACATAATTCAAGGCTTAAATCATCCAAAAACATGCTAAATGTGGGCTTAAAGTATGTTACTTTTATGGTTTATCATTCGTAAACTTGCTGTAGGAAAACTGGTTTAGCTTTTAACTCAGCTAGAATCGAACCATCATTAGATATTGTCAACTGTGTATTCATTGCTCTCAAAGCAAACAACGATTTTCTACTCAAAGCATCTGCGACTACGTTCGATTTTCCCGGGTGATAATCAATTACTAACTCATTGTCTTTAAGTAACTCAAGTCATCTCCATTGTCGTAAATTCAAATCTTTCTGAGTCATAATATATTTTAAGCTTTTATGATCAGTAAAGATGTGACATTTTTCACCTTACAAATGATGTTTAATGCAAAAACTATAGCAGCCAATTCTAAATCATGCGCCGGATAATTCTTTTCATGCTGGTTCAACTGTCTGAAGGCATAAGATACAACTTTTCCCTCTTGCATTAATACACAACCCAAACCATTCAATGACGCGTCCCTATAAATCACAAATTCTTTACCCGATTCAAGTTGAACCAACACAAGTGCCTCTGTTAACAATGCTTTCAATTGATCAAAACTTTGTTGACATTTCTCGGACCATTCAAACTTGACATCTTTCTGAAGTAGTCTGACCATTGGTGTAGCAATTATCGAGAATCCTTTTACAAAGCATCTATAATAACCAGCTAATCCCAGAAAACTTCTAACCTCAGATACATTTCTAGGTGGTTTCCAGTCAATAACTTCAGAAATCTTGCTTGGATCAACTTGAATGCCATCTGTCGATACAATATGTCCTAAAAATCCAACTTCCCTAAGCCAAAACTCACATTTGCTGAATTTAGCACACAGTTGCTTATCTCTCAAGGTTTGCAACACAATCCTCAAATGCTAGGCATGCTCAAACTCATCTCGTGAATAGATCAGAATGTCATCAATGAACACAAAAAAAAATCTGTCTAGATACGGTCTAAAAATTTGATTCATCAAATCCATAAAAATGCCAGGAGCATTAGTTAGTCCAAAAGGCATAACAAGGAATTCATAATGTCCGTACCTCATTCTGAACGTAGTTTTCGGCACATCTAAGTCTTTAACTCGCAACTGATAATAACCAGAACTTAAATCAATATTTGAAAATACTGTTGCACCTTTCAACAAATCAAACAAATCGTCTATTCTCGACAACGGATACTTATTCTTTATCATAACTTTGTTGAGCTGACGATCAATACACATTCTCATTGATCCGTCTTTCTTCTTAACAAACAATACTGGTGCAGCCTAGGGCGAAAAACTCGGTCGTACAAAACCTCTATCTGCTAACTCTTGTAACTGAGCTTTCAACTCTTTCAACTCTTTCAACTCTGTCAGAGCCATTCTATACGGAGCTAATATTTTGTTCCCTGCACTAATTCAATAGCAAATTCAACCTCTCTGATAGGTGGCAGCCCCGATAATTCTTCCGGAAACACATCTGGATATTCACAGGCAACTGGCACTAATTCAATCTTCGATTCAGACACTATTGTATCCAAAATATAAGCAAGATAGACTTCACAACCTTTTCTCACATATCTCTAAGTAATATAGACAAAATCACTACAAGTAATTCATTCGATTCATTTGATTCAATCAAAAGAATTTCATTATTCGGACACTTCAATTCTGTAATATTTCATCTACAGTTCACAACAGCATCATGCAGAGTCAACCAATACATTCCCAAAATTACATCAAATTCATCAAATGGCAAAAGCATCAAATCAACCAGAAAACAGTAACCCCGAGTTATTAAAAGACAATTCTTGCATACTTTATCAACTATATCAAACTTGCCTAAGGGATTCAATACTTTAATCACAAACTCAGTAGACACGACAAGTAAACTCTTATTAGACACCAAATTCATACATATATACGAATGAGTCGATCCAGGATCAATCAATGCAATAACATTAGTGTCGTAAAGAGAAAATGTACCGGTAATGACATCTGGTGATGACGCATCTTCGCGAGTCTGAATAGCGTAAATTCTAGCAAGTACTCTGGCCTCAGACCTTACTATAGAATCTTTGATTGTACCACAATTACCACTTGCATTTCCTACATTTCTCGGCGGCCTCCCTCGAGTAGCTGTATTGGTCGATCTTGCATTCTAAGATTTATCTTTTCCATTTAGCTTGGGACAATCTCTGATAACATGAACTTGTGAACCACAACTGTAACAAGCTCTATTATTATTTTTCACCCAGCAATCTCTAAAATGTCGTCTTCCACACTGTTGACACTCGGGTTTGGTATCTTTTACATTGCCAACACTCGATACTGATGTGGCTTGAACTTTAGGGCTAGTGTATTGCCTTCCGCGATCTCTATTGGAATATCCCACTGAAGTGGTCGATCGGTTAAAATGAGCTCTTGATTTCTTTGACGAGGAATGATAAGGTCTACTTATCGATCTCTTCCTCGAATCTCTTGCCTCTGAATCAGCCTTTCTCTTTTCTCGATTAAAGTCTTCGGCTTTGCAATCCCGGTCAACTAACACAACAAATTCTCCCAAATCTAATATCCCGACCAGAAGTTTAATATCTTCATTCAACCCGTCAACAAACCACTTGTACATAATCTCTTCGGTAGAAACATACTCCCGAGCATACTTGCTCAACTGTACAAATTCTCTCTCGTTCTCGGTTATGGTCATGCGGCCTTGTTTCAGTTCTAAAACTCTTTATGCATTTGATCCAAAAATTGTTGACTGATGTATTTCTTTCGAAACTCGGTCTAAAAGAATTCCCAGGTAACTCTTTCCCTCGGTACCATCGATACTAATGTATTCCACCACTGATATGCGGTATCTCTTAGAAGGGATATAGCACACTTTAAACATTCAACTGGCGTGCAAGAAAGCTCGTCAAACACTTAAATTGTATTTTCAAGCCAAAACTTGACTCTCTCAGGGTCATCATCAACATTAGCTATGAACTCTTCAGCCCCGTGTTTACGGATCTTGTCAACTGGAGGCTTATTAAATCTTAAAAGCTCAACTCCTTGAGGAGCTACAGGAACCAGCTGGGGATTAGGAGGGGGTGGAGGTTGTTGAGCAGCCGGGTTCGTACGAATATATTATCATTTAGAAGAAGGCTTCTCTAGCCTCTCCTCCCTTGCTGCCTATTACGGGTCTAAAATTAGACGGCGCTGTCCCTTGAGCGGGAGCAGGCGCATTACTCTCAACCTCATTAGCTATAGCTCAATTGGGATCCATTTGCTATATGAAAACACATTTTCAAATGTCAGGAGTCATCACACTATCACATTTTATATATGCCATGTATAGCTAGACTCTCACACACGATACCTTAGTCCTAGAATAAACTAAATTGTAGCTCTGATACCAATAAATGTAACACCCCTCACTCGTATTCACTGTCAGAATAGGGTTATTGAGCACTACCGAACTTTCAACACCTTTAAACGTACATTTTAAATACAATTTATCAATTCAAATACAATTCAATCACAATCAATCATAGTGTCCCTTAAATGAGCCTACGAGACCTTACACATGCATTAGGAGTGATTCGGGACTAAACCAAATGCTCGAGAAATTTTTTCAACACTTAACAATATTTTCCCAAAACAGGCGACACACGCTCGTATGGCAGGTCGTGTGTCTCACACGACCACCAAACACGCCCGTATTAGTAACCCTGTGAACATTCGAAATGGGAGCACATGGTCATGTCCCAGCCCGTGTTCTACCCCGTGTCTAGACAAGTGAGGTTACTGACTTGGGTCACACAGCCACCACACGCCCGTGTGTCTAGCTCGTGTGCCCTTCGAAGTGGTCACACACGCCCGTGTGCTAGGCCGTGCCAAACCTGTAGGGTATACTGACTTATGCAACACGTCCAAGTTACACACCCGTGTGCTAGGCCGTGTGCCAATTAGGGTGTATACTGACTTGTGCCACACGGCCGATCACGTGCCCGTGTGTGAGACCGTGTGGAGCATACTAACTTCATTTCAATTTCAACAACAGGGGACACACGGCCGTGCAACATAACCATGTGTCACACACGGCTGAGACACACGCCCGTTTCTTTATCCGTGTGGACAAAAATAGGCTATTTACCAAGCCATTTTGCCACCCCATTTGGTACACATCTTCACCTACCCAAATGATACAAAACCATAGCATAATAAGCAAACCCATAGTATAAATAAACATCCAAATTAGCCACAAACAAGGCTAATTCATACCAACTCCAGTACTAGCAACCAACATGCTTATATCTCAAGTTTTACTCAACCAAAACATATTAAAATACATATACCAATCAATTAGTTAAACCTTTGACTAACATACCTCATTTTATATCGATTTACAAGTATGATACCAATTCCACAAACTTCATAATATGGCCATTCACATATCCGTCCATGAACACAATATCAACCATATATACACAAATAAACACAACCAAATCCACTAAATTAAGCCAAATCTCACGGCTATATACAAAAACCAAAATATGAACATGTACAATGCCAATTCATTTTGCCAACATCATTACCAAAACATAATCAACATGACACAAAGTTCCTATACATGCCATATGACCAAACCATAAGTTCAAAAGTACCAAAGTGATGGTTGGATAGTGTGACGATGTCTCTGACGATTCTCGAATCCGAGCTAGCTTTGAGTTCACTATAAAACACAGGAAAACTAAACAAAGTAAGCTTTATAGCTTATTAAGTTCATATGAAATATACTCAAACAAATCATAATACATAAATCATTAATTTGAACTATTTAACATGTAATTCATGATAACAACAAACCTTACATATGCTTAACCATATGCTTATATGCAAATTCATAAATTCTTCTATTTGAATCTCATACTTTACATGTACATACCTATACAAATTCGTAATGAACTCATACCTTTTCGGAATATTGTTGAATACTCAATATCTCACACACTAAATGTCAATTCGTAGCCGAAGCTATTATAATCTCGCGCACTAAGTGCCAATACGTAGCCGAAGCTATTATAGTCTCTCACACTAAGTACCTTACATAGCTGAAGCTATCTCGGTCTCGCACACTAAGTGCCATATATAGCCGAAGATATCTCGAATCGCACACTAAGTGCCATATATATATCTGAATCATCGTCAAACTTGACTATAATAACATATACACGATTTATGCAATATCAAAGTAGTCAAAGCATAATTATAACAATGCTTCTTACAAACGAACTTACCTCGAATGCTACAACGGTGAATCGAGTCAACTATTCTGTAACTTTATTCTTTCCCAGGTCTAACTCTGTATTTCTCCTTTCTTGATCTATATAATATCAAATTTAGCTTATTCAATCACTACTTTATTCAATTAAGTCCAAAACACACATTTAGGCACGTTAACACTTTTGCCCCTAAAGTTTTACATTTTTACAATTTAGGCCTCAATACACAAAATCACAAATTCATGTAAATTTCACAACACCCATGCTTAGCCGAATTACCATAAGGCCCCTAGCAGCCCATATTTTTCATTTATTTACACATTTAACCATACGTTTTCACATTTTCACAAATAAATCCCTATTTTCCATTTTTACTCAAAATCACTTTACAAGACTTGTGTAACTAACAACAAACATTCAAAATCTATCATCAATCATCAAAACTAACACATATTCATCGATGGAAACTTTCAAAATCTTTAACAATTTTACAATTTAGTCCCTGGGCTAGCTAGAATAAGCTCCAATGATCTAAAAAACGTACAAATCATTAAGAATGGGACAAAAATCATACCTTAATTGTGCAAAAATGCCTTAGCTAAATGATAGTGTAACAGTTCGGTTTAGACCCTAGTCGTAACAGTAGTTTTAGGACCACAAATTTGAGTCAGTAAAATATTTTAATATTATTTTTTGTGTCTGCAATATATGAATTAGCATGTGTGAAATTTTTGTGAGTTAATTCGTTCGTTTGAATGCTTAATTTGAGAAAAGGGCTAAATCGCATAATTCGTAAAAGTGGCTTTCTATTTGATTAAAGGCCAAATTGATTGGCTTTTGAATATGGGGGACTTATGAGGCAATTAGCCATTAATGAAGTTAGTGGATGACAAAGGACAAGTATGCCCTTAATGTTCATATGTTTTTTATGTTGTATTAAAAGGACAAATTAGTAAAATATGTGTTAATGTTATAATAATAAAATAAAAGAATGAAAGTGGTCATCTTTTATTCATTCTTTTTGACTGAAATTAGTAAAGAATAAGAAGAAAAGAGAAGCCATGGATGAATGCTAGGGTTCGGTCATTGTTGGAATCAATTAGGTAAGTTTTTGAACTCAGTTTTTGATAATTTCTATGTTTTTGCAATCGTTGCTTTGTATACTACATAACCCATGTCTTAATTTTGAGAATTGATGATGATTTTGAAATGTGTCTTTGATGAACACATGAGCTTTGAAATATTTGATGATGAAATATGGAATATATGTGTTTGATTAGCATATTTTGTCTTTGGAGTTTTGTTGATTTTGAGTAATTTGGTTGTAATTGAGAAAATGATTATTTGAGGGACTAAATTGTGAAATAAATGAATTGTATGGACTCATATGAGCATGAGTAAAATTTGGCTAGGCATGGGTAACATGAAATTTGGTGTATTTTATGATTTTGTGAAATAGGGACTACAATGTCCAAATGTGAAAATGTGAGGCTAATTTGTAAATTACCCGAAATATGTGTATTTGGATTGAATTGGATGAGTTAGTGAATAAATGAGTTATATTTGAATATGTATAGAT
This sequence comes from Gossypium bickii, assembly GCA_025503065.1. Lineage (NCBI taxonomy): Eukaryota > Viridiplantae > Streptophyta > Magnoliopsida > Malvales > Malvaceae > Gossypium > Gossypium bickii. The sequence continues at coordinate 93,375,316 of CP106711.1, forward strand.
CAAGAACCGAAAAAAATAGACTTAGATCGTTGGAAATCGAAAGTAATCGAGTAGTTGTATCCATTTCTGTTAAGCCGAACTAGAGCTAAGTCGATATACAAATAAATGTATTTGAATTGATTTATTTGTAAATATACGAAATTTGAATTGCTATGAATAATACCCAAAATGATGAACATATGGATTCCGAGAAAGTATCGAGAGATGGTTTATGTCTAAGAAGTCCCTTCTGAACCTAGGAATAGATAGGATGGTATATGTCATGACATAGATATCTATTATATGATATCATGTAAGACTACTTCTGGGATGTTGGCATTGATTCAAGATTTTGTGTAAGACCACATCTGGGACGTTGGCATAGATAAGAGATTTTAAGTGTAAGACCATGTCTCGGATATTGGTATCGTATTATTTCGTGTAAGACCCTGTCTGAGACAGTGGCATCGATATCAGGTTACATATAAGACCACGTCTGGGACGCTGGCATTGTACGACTATCCCGAGTACTCTGAGTATCCTATTAGATTTCGAAAGGTTCAATGGGCAAGTTCGAGATGTGAATGGCTAAGTGAACTGTACAATGACTTAGGTATGTTTGAAAAGTACACTTTATATTTGTATGAAGGGTAAGTATATATGTGAACTTACCAAAATGAATGTGTATATGGATTAGTTGTAATGATATGTGATATATAAGCTGAATGAGTTATGTGCATAAGTGATGCTTGAGTTGAGGAATGTGGTAAGTGATGGATAAACAAATGAGCCAAAGGTTATGTGATGAATTTATATATGAAAAGCATTAATGCTAATGTATCAATTTGACTTTGTGCATTGTATGCTAAGTTTATTTGTATATGGCTTAATAAGCTTTTGAAAGCTTACTCTGTGTGTGTTTTCTCTGTTTTATAGATCGTCAAAGCTATGAAGGGCTCGGGGACCGTCAAGGATCGTCATCATACTATTCAAACTCATTTTGGTACTTTTGTGATCTGTATATAGTTAAATATGGCATGTATAGGCTAGTCATTTTGGATTATGTTTGAAATGTGTATAAATAGCCATGAGATGTGGCTAGATAAAAGTTGGTAATATGTATGAGTGAATATGATATATGATGTATGTTTTGGTATGGCTTGATAGCAAATGAAATGGTCAAGGCTATGGTAAGCATATGATTGCATTATGAGTAAGTATGTTTGATCAATGAAATGGTTATACGAAAGGTAAATATGGGTGAATCATGCTTGAATGTATATGTGTTTTAGTTGTACAAATTGACATGATTGGGATTGGGATTGAATGAGATAATAAGTGGATCATTTGACATGCATTTGGTTCCCAAATTGTGTCTGTAAATAGATTTGTATGTGCTTGTAGGTATGACCTAAGTGTGGGTGGAATTTTTGCCTTGCAAATGTCCTATTTTGAATACACAGCCAAGGAACACGGGCGTGTGTCTCTACCGTGTGGCTCAAGGGCCACTTCGAAGTGTGCTTGGACAGGTTACACGGTCATGGCACACGGGCGTGCCTGGTGTCCATGTGACCAAGACAATAGCTAGCCTAATTTTACATGGCCATGGCACATGGGCGTGTCTGGTGGCCGCGTGGATAAGTCAGTATGCATGCTCTGTTTAGGCACGACCAGGGCACATGGGTGTGTTTGGTTGCCGTGGGAGGCACACGGCCTGCCCACATGGGCGTGTGACCTCTGTAACTTTAAAAAAGTTTTAAATTTTTGACAATTTTTGTTTTTGTTTGGCTTATTCTTGGCCCCTTTTTTAAAGCATGTTTGAGGTCTCATGGACCTACTTAAGGGACACTTTGATCTGATTGACCTAGCTGTAATATAAGATGTTTGTAAAAGTTTTTGATCTGTTCGGTAATGCCTCTTAACCCTAATCCAACGACAGATATGGGTTAGGGGTGTTACATTTGATTGGCATCACAGATACAGTTTAGTCGATTCTCGGACTAATGTAGCATGTAAGAGTCTAGCTATACATGCCATATATCTAAATTGTGATAGTGTGATGAATCCTGAAGTGTAAAATATGTTTAACGTATAATAATGGATCCCGAAAGAGCCGTAGCTAACGATGTAGAAAGTAATACGCCTGCTCCCGCTCAAGGGACAGCTCCATCTAATTCGAGACTGGCTAAAAACGGTTAAGAGGGAGAAGCTAAACAAGCTTTTTTCCAAATGATGACTGAGTGGTTCACTCAATTCGTAAGAAATAATCTGACTGTTTCACAACCTCCGCCCCCATCTAATCCCCCTCAGACCTCAGTTGTGCCTCCGGTAATAGGTATAAATATGTTGAAGAAGCCTCCGATTGATAAAATCTGCAAGTATGGGGCTGAAGAGTTTAGAGCTACCAGTGATGATGATGCTAAGAGAGCCGAGTTTTGGCTAGAAAACACTATCCGAGTATTCGATGAGATATCTTTGACTCCGAAAGAAAGTATTAAATGTATTGTTTCACTGCTACGAAATGCAGCTTATCAGTGGTGGAAGACTTTGATTTCTATGGTTCCAAAGGAATGGGTCACTTGGGATTTCTTCCAGTCTGAGTTTTGAAAGAAATACATTAGTCAAAGATTCATTGATCAGAAACGAAAAGAATTTCTAGATTTGAAACAGGGCTGCATGTCTGTCACTGAATACGAAAGAGAGTTTGTGAGACTGAGTCAGTATGCTCGGGAATGTGTATGAATGGAAGGGATAATATGCAAGAGATTTGAAGATGGCTTAAATGAAGACATCCATTTGTTAGTAGGAATTCTAGAAATAAAAGATTTTGTGGTACTTATTGATCGAGCGTGCAAAGCTGAAGCACTCGGGAAAGATAAAAGAAAAGCTGAGTCTGAAGCTAGAGATGTGAGAAAGAGATTACCGGGTAAATCATTTCAGTCTGTTTCAAAGAAATTCAGAGATGAACAAAGCTTTTCAAGAGTTAATGTGGGACATTAGAATAGAGATCGAGCTAGATCACAATTGAGCTCCAAAGCTCCAGCAATATCGATGGCAAGTGTTGGAAATGTTCGATCCGAGCGACCCGAGTGTAAGCATTGTGGTAAAAGACATCCGGGAAGTTGTAGATTAAATGATCGAGCTTGCTTTAGATGTGATCGTTAGATCATTTTATCCGTGATTGCCCAAAGTCTGTTGAGCAAGAGATTATTCAGAATCTGAGATTTGAGAATATTTGAGTGAGAGGTAGACCTTTTCGGAATGCAAGAAATGTCAGTGGTAGTCAGAAAACCCCGAGAGATACTATTGCGAGATCCGAAGCTAGAGCGCATACTAGAGTGTATGCCATTCGATCTCGGGAGGAAGCCTCATCTCTAGATGTTATAACGAGTACATTTACACTTCATGATACTTTTGTGATTGCATTAATAGACCCTAGTTCTACTCATTCGTATATATGCTTGAACTTATTATCCAGTAAGACTTTGCCTGTAGAGTCTACTGAGTTTGCTATAAAAGTATTGAATCCCTTAGGTAAAAGTTGTAACAGTCCAAATTCGACCCTAACCGGAACGGTGGTTTCGGGACCATGAATCCTAGTTAGTAAAATATTTTAATATTTTATATTGAGTCTATAATCTATGATTGAGCATGTGTTAAAATTTCGTGAGTTAATTTGCCCGTTTGTGTGTTTAATTTAAGAAGAAGGACTGAATTGCATAGCTAGTAAAAGTAGCTTTTATTAAATTAAAATGGTTAAATTGATTTGACTTCTTATATGTGGGGACTTAAGTGGTAAATTAGCCAACTTTCTTATAAGTGAACGGCATTTGGCTTTAAAATTATAATGATAAGTTTTAATTATACATTATTTTATATGTTAAAAAGGTATGATAATAATATAATAAAGAAACCATGTGTTCATCATTTTTATTTCACCATTAAAAGCCGAAACTAAAGAAAGGAAGGAAAGAAGAAACCTAAGCAAACTTTCAGCCATAGTTGAGCTTAATCAAGGTATGATTCTAGCTCAGTTTTTGATAATTTTTACGTTTTTGAGATTGTTGCTTAGAAATCTTCAAGACCCATGCTTTAATTTTTGAGTTTGATGAATATTTTGAGTTGAGCCATTGATGATAGTTGGTTGTTTAAGTTATTTGAGGATGAATTATGAAATATATGTGTTAAATTAATATGTTTTGTCTTTAGATTTTCGATGAATTTGAGTATTTTGGATTAAATTGTAAAAATAAATTTTAGGGGGACTAAATTGTGAAATAAATGAAATGCATGGTATGAATGCTATGAATATTCGGCCCTTGAGGTGTGTGGCCAAATTTTGTGTAATTTGTGTTTGGTGCAAATAGGACTAAATTGTAAAAGTGTGAAATAATGGGGGCAAAATGGTAATTTGTCTATTTATGTGTTTTAGGACTAAATAGAATATAAATGTGTTTGATTGATGTAACACCCCTAACTCGTATCCGTCGCCGGATTAGGGTTATGAGGCATTACCAAACTAAACTCAATTCCGAAATAGACCTTCAATTGAATTCAAGCACAAGCAATGCAATCATTACTATATTATATAACATTACAACCTATTAAAATAAAAAAAATAAATAAATGTATAACGAGTTTTATTACCAGTCCTTAATACACACAAATGTTTGAATCACATAACTTAAACATTCATGACATATATATATATATATAAATTTGAACCATATCTCAACTTATGTCAAATTATAACATATATCGGGTATCAATCAAAATTCATATAACATAAGCTGAGTTTCATTTATATTACTATAATACATATGCATATTAAATCAATTGAACCATTATACCATTTAATAATCAATTACATATACCAACATATTAATATTACATCTTGGCCGAATATATTCATTTGGATTTGTAACTAACCAACCAAGAAACATATTCATTTCTTACCAGTAATAATTGGATCTATATAGCCAACTATCACATATATATATCTCATTATAAAAGTATAAATATCACACAGCCAAATCACTTAAACATAGCATTATTTAATTCTTACTAAACATATCAAGCATATGCTATTTACCATAAGGCCGAAACACATGTCTTACTCAAATATCATTAGTAAAGCGTAATAAACAAGTACACATAAATTCACCTTAATCGCGATCATGCACGCATCATAAACATGGCAAACATGATTCACATTTAAACCAAAAACCAAGACTAAGTTTACTAAAACCATCACCTAATATATATAAATATATACCAATTGAGCATCTTCCACATGTGATATAGACCATGACTGAATTTAAAACATCCATTAACATTATGAACAAGCTATGAAATCCAAAACATAGAAATGATACTTAACCAAAAGATATAGCCATTTTCGCAAGGCTATATTTATATACAAGATCAAACATCATATGTTTCAAAACTTAATCTAACCTATACATGCCTTCAAAATCAAAACCAAGATTTAAAATACCAAAAAGAGGCGATAGTGTGGATGACTTTCTTGACGATCCCTCTCGAGCTCGTAACTTAACCAGAATCTATAAACAAACAATTAAACAAAAGAAATCGGAGTAAGCTTACTAGCTTAGTAAGTCTCAAGTGTTAAAAATACTTAATATCAAGCATAAAATACATAAATGCATGGTATTAAACATGAAATTTTAATTTACAAATACTTATACCAACTCTCATTACTTCATTTAACATAATATCATTGATCTCATCATCACATACTTAAACTTCGAACATACATAATTATCACATCCGTAGATATTCGATTCTACTCCCATGAACATATAAATCACAGCCAAATCTCACATGCCCTTTTTAACCACCTAGTACGATATAAATCACATCTATTTTTCACAACCAAGTGATATAGCATAATCTTTCATCCTCTATTCGAACATAGCTATAGCACACATATATATATATATATATATATATCTATATATATAACATTCATCAAAGTAATAAACTTCCACTTCTTCAGGTATTCGTTCGTTATTTTCTTGAGTGGCACGAAAATGAACTACTTACCTCTCTGTCGAATTAATACGTTTCAAAGCTGAAATTTCTTGACATGTGCATAAATCAATTCGCAAATACTCTGAGCTTAGATTACATTCACCGGCACTTGGACTCAAGGTCCGAAATTAATCACCGGTAATAAACCTGCTAGGCATTAAGCCCGAATTGTTTCACCGGCACGTGGCCTGCTAGGCTAAAAGCCCGAATAACACACCGGCACAGGGCCTGCTAGGCTAAAAGCCCGAATAACACAGCTATAATTCATCAATTCACCATATTAACATCACATTATTATCGATTCATGTACTTTAACCACAATCACTTAACATATCCTATATATACAAGTTTTCATTTCAAATTCAAATCACATTAAGTCCAATAGTGAACTTTAACATTCGGCTATCCTCAATTTAAATGCTCAAATAAGTCAATTAATATCAATGACTACATTTGTAATTAACTCTTTCATGTACTTAGACTCAAGAACTTACCTCGGCTGTCGATAGACCGTGTAAATCAGCTATTCGAGAACCTTCGTCTTTCCCCGATCCAATTCCGTTTTTCTTTGCTCTTGATCTAAAACACATTAAATTCAGCTCATTCAAGTACATTTCAATTCAATTTAGTCCCAAATCATATAAATGGACAAATTACCATATTACCCCTAATATTTCACTACTTTGCAATTTAGTCCTATTTGCATAACACACAAAATACACCAAATTAGCTAAGACTATACAAGGGCCGAATATTCCTAGGGACTTTACAAGCCCTCACATTTCATTTATTTTGCAAATAAGCCCCTCTAGAATTTCATTTTTTATAAATTAGTCCAAAATACTCAAATTTACCAAAATTTCCAATGCAAAATATACTAATCTTTAACATATCATTTATATAAAATTATAAAACACCAAAAATCACAAGAATGTAGCAATGGCTGAACCTCATACATGCTCATTTTCAAAAATTCTAACATGGGTCGGGTACTATACAAAGCAACGATCTCAAAAACGTAAAATTTATCAAAAACCGATTAAAAACTAACCTTAAATCAAAGCTTGAAGTTGCCGAAATTTAAACAAGGTTTTGTCCCTTTCCTTTAACACATTCGGCCATGAAAAGAAATAAGATGATAATGGCTTTTCTCATGTTTTATTTAACATATAATATAACATTTAATTAGTTTACTATTATAACCTTTAAATAAAAATAAAACCATTATAATTAATAAGGGCAATTGTGACTTTAGCCACCCACTAACTTTAAAAATGGACTATTTACCCTTTAGATGCTCCACATTAAAAAGCCATTACCATTCTAGTACTTTACACTATAGAATGCAACTTTTACGCTTTACGCGATTTAGTCCTTTTTATCAAATTAAGCACTCAAACAATAAAATTTTTCTACGAAACTTTCACACGCATTAATTCGCATTTAAATAACACAAAATATAATATTTTAAAATTTATTGGACTCGGATTTATGGTCCCGAAACCACTGTTCCGATTAGGGTCAAATTCAGAATGTTACAATTGAGCTTAAATTGAATGTATTTAGATCAAGAACAAAAGGAGGTGGGATTGGATCGAGGAAAAACTAAATTGAACGACTAACCAGGAAGTTGAACGCTTTGATATTTGAGGTAAGATTTAAGTATATATGCTAAATGATTTTAGGCATGATAACTAATATGATGCCGAATGTGAATTGTGGAAATCTAGCTTGAGTTGGTCGAATATAAGACTTGAAATTTGTATAATAGTCTATGCTTAGTAGTCATTGAATATATATATATGAATGAAACATGAGATGGATATGTGAAAAAACGATGTGAGGGATATTATGTGAAAAGGTCGGATGTATGTTCATATATGATAAAGTTGCCGAATGCAATAGTGGGTATCAAGATTGTATGAACTTTTTGTAAACTTATAATTATATGGGTATATATATATATATGAATAAGTACATATGTGTGTGTGTTCATATTATAATGGATTATGGTACTATGTGTACGAAATTTTGATCGGGCACTAAGTGTGCGGAACCGGCTCTATGGCACTGAGTGTGCGGATATATATTTTGAGTAATGGCACTTAGTGTACGATACGTTACTGAGAAATTGGCACTAAGTGTGCAGGATAGACAGGCAACAGCACTTAGTGTGCGATACGTTACCGAAACAAAATTTGCGTAAGTGGAGGAAAGAGGTTCGGTTAAGAGTTTCTATTTTTAATACAATTACATGTACGAAAAAGTGGAGTATATTATTATTCGCAATGCATGAATGAATGAGTTTGGTGTGGTAAGTGAACTAAAGGTAAGTATCATTTCCATTAACTTATGAGTGATAGAAGTTGATGTGTATAAATGAAGACTTGTTAAGTATGTAACATGTTTATAAACCGTTATAAGGTGGGTATTTATTTAACCTTTGAGGGTTTTGCTTTTCGGTTGATGGTTGTAAATGAATAAGGATAATTTCTTTTAATTTCGAATAAGCTTATATGAATGGAAATTATTTGCTTAATTCTTACTAAGCTGTGAAAGCTTACTTTGTTTTTGGTTGATTTCTTGGATGCGTAGGTTACTTTTGGAAGCTCGACTTGTGCTCGAAAATCACCTCGGAAGCTCACCATACTATCATCCCTTTTGGTACTCTTTTGAAATAACAATTTTTGACTATTATGGCATGTATAGGCTAAGATACTTTTGAACTGGATTCAAATGGAATATGTGTGTATTTATGCCATGCGAAAATGGCTAAATTATGGTAACTTGGTCTTGTGTGAATTCGGCCTTGATGTTTTGCTTAATATGAAAGTGCATTTTCTATGTGTTTATATTTGATGTATGAAAAGGTGGCTTGAATGATTTTAAGGTTAACATTCTTGTTATGTGATGTTGAATATGGTGTTGGTATAATTAGGTAAATCTTGAGTTGTGCAAACTAGTCGTGATAGTCACATATATGTATAATGTGTTTGGTTTATATATTTTAGGTTAATTATAGGTTAGGTATGGTTTTGATAACTTGACCATGATAATTGTATGAGATGTGGTTGTTTATACGTTTGGATATATTCGGCAATTGGTGTGAAATTGGTATAACCTAGATTCTATAAGTAACATTATAGTATATGCATATTTGATGTTAAAGATAGAAAAATTTGTTTTAGTACAATGAATGTAGCATGCGCATATTTGGCTTTTGTAATGTCAATGACCAAATAAATAGTTCTTTTAGTAAGTTTGATCTTATTCATGTAATTGATTATGAGTATTGGTCTTGGTATATGTATTGTATCGATAAATATGTAATATGTTTTCATATATATATATATATATATATATATATATATATGTAACATCCTGGAAAGGGCCTATGCATTTTCGGTTTAATTGTACGAAATGACATGTCTTAAGGTTTATGAATACATTTTTAACATTTTTGGAAACCTGGAAATACATGGAAATGGGAATGGAAATGAACATTTTTGGAAACCTGGAAATGTAAGGAAATGATTCAAAAATGGAAAGTAAACATTTCTGGAAACTTGGAAATGTAAGGAAATGTCAAGTTTACAGAGCCGATCGAAAATTTTTGGAAACTTAGAAATGACCTAGAAATGACGAGTTTTAAGGTTTAAAAGGGGAAATTAAGGCAAGGTGGCCTTAAAAGAAAAAGTTTGTGAAATTTGAAACACAAACAGGCTTGGAAAAGTGGCTCAAGATGTCACTTAGGGCCTATGGAAATGGCGCCATATGCAAGAGGAATGGGCTGAGTTCGAGTCACTTGGGAAGCAAATAAAGAAGGTTTTATTTTTGCTTCCGTAAGACCGAGGTGGACGGTACATGCTTCTAGAAAGGAGGTGTTTTATTTTCATAAATATTCGATTAAAAAGGTGATAAATAAAGGATTTTTAAATTGGATTATTTTGAAGAGATAAATGTTGGATTAAACTCTTTTATTTATGATAATTAAAGGATAAAGTTATCGATAGAGGAGTGGTGGCCAAGTAAGGACTCCTTAGTTGATAATTTCGGCTATAAAAAAGGAAGGAAGGAGGGCTACTCATCAATTTTTGCTTCCTCCTCTCTCTGCCGAATTCTTAGTGCTCTCCTCTTTTCTTTTCTTTTCTTTTGTCAAGTCGAAATTAAGTAATTGTTGGAACCTAGCCGAATATTTTCCTCTCCATTAGAAGCCATAGCCGAATCTCCCTGTGAATCTAAGCAAGGAAGCAAATGATCAAGTATTAAGGGGATCTCTCGGGTTTCTACAACTGTCGACTACAAGGAGGAATATTTCAGGATCTAAGGTAAGAAACTATAAGATCCAAAGGTCTGGTTTTAAGTTTTAATGTTAGATTAAACCTAACATGTGATTATAGGAATTTCGACATCCCTAGGAAAGCAAGGATACTTTTCGGGATTTGAGATCACAAATGTATGTGTTTAAGACATTCGGCCAAGGCCTATTTTAAGTATTTGGATTTATTCCCAAAAGCCGAAACTAACCTATGATGTGTTTTAATGTTGGCCGAATACAAGAAGGAATACAACAAAGTTTTGGGACTTGATTCTTAAGTCAATCGGCAACAAGGTAGGTTTTCAGTATACAAATCCTACTAGGATTTGGTTTTAAAGCCAAAAAAAAAGGTTTATTAATGTGTTTAAATGATTGGCCGAATATAGGAGTTAAGGATCTAAATCAGTAGATCAGTTCTTCGGGATTTCAAGGACTTCGTTAAACGAATCAGTTGTGTACCCCACACTAACTTTTAATATGATTATGGTAATATGTAATATGTGCATATGGATAAGGTACCGTGTTATGGTACAAAGTACTGTGCACGCGTTTCCTACTTCCACTAGGATTATGAAATATGTTATTTATAACATGTGAAACTTTATAAGAATGTGAATTTAAGTATGATATGCATGATATGGATAATATGGGTCATTCGGGATATATGAAAAAGGGGAAGTGAATGTGATGACTACGGTCTCACTATCTGAATGTGGTGACTTCGGTCACATTATCTGAATGTGGTAACCGGTTACATTATTCGAATCTGGTGTCTCTTGACACAATTATATCTGGTGGCTATGCCACAAATTTTATATGGGCGATGAGCACGTCGATCGCAAAGAAGCGCCGATGGTGTGTAGCGGATGGAGGGTCGACTTAGTAGTCCCCACTGTGTGCGAGTTGGTACGGGGATGTGTAGCGGATGGCATCTAGGTTTGGGTTTGGGTTGCATCATTATCGCTATCCGTTGTATGAATAAGTGTTTGATATGAACATGTATGCTCGATCTATTGAATTTTAGTGTTGGTTACACATTGAGTCTGTTGACTTACCCCGTTGTGGGAAACATGTTTCGTGTGATGAATAAAGTGATGGCCAAGGGACGGTAGATCTTGTGGTGGCCATGCTCAACTTGAAGTTTTATTCAGTATGGACACTTTAATTTTATTTAAGTACTTTGGAATTTTATTTTGGGATTTTACTTGTTGTAATAAGGCCATAGTTACATTTCTTTACTTTTATTTTTAATTACTATGTTACGAATTATTTTAAATTAAAGAGCAAGTAAAATTATTTCTTTAAAAATAAACCCTAAATTGTTTTGTCACCTTAATTAATTAGATTTTCAAATAAAATAAATGGGTTTCCAACCTAAGCCCAACCCAAAACGATATATTTAAAAAAAATTACACAAATTTTCTCTAAGTAACAAGAACTTTGAAACCGATTTACTTAAGGAACATACCAGATCCGGTTAAGGCTCGTGGGCTGGGTGTGGGGTGTTTCAATATATATATATGAGTTAATTTAATAAGTTGGCATTAATATGCTTGTGTACTTGGCTATATGAAGCTTTTTAAAATATGCGATGGTTGAAATGGTATACATTAAATTTTATATATGTGAAAGTAAGTAGAATGAAATTGATGTATGTTTAATAATAAATTCGAACTTGTTGACAAACATATGTATTAATACCTATTCTGGGTTGGGTTTTAGATCGGTAATGCCTCTTAACCCTAATCTGGCGATGGATACGGGTTAGGGGTGTTACAAAAGTGTTCTGGTTGACAAAGTATGTAAGAATTTTCTATTAATGTTTTGAGATATCTATTTTTCTGTTGAACTGATGCTATAACAGTTTGATGAGTTCGACATAATTTTGGGTTGGACTGGTTGACATTGCATGATGCTGTTGTGAACTGTAAAAGAAAGACTATTGATTTGAGATGTCCGAATGATGAAATAGTTCGGGTTGAGTCTAATGATTTGAATGGATTGTCTGCTGTGATATCTATATTGAAAACTCAAAGATATGTGAAAAAGGGATATGAGGCATATTTTGCTTATGTGATTGATTCAAAAGTGTCTGAAAAGAAAGTTGAATCAGTGCCAGTTGTTTGTGAATTTCCTGATGTGTTTCCTAAAGAGTTACCGGGATTGCCTCTGATATGTGAAGTTGAATTTGGTATAGATCTGTTGCCTGGTATAACTCCTATTTCGATAGCTCCGTATAGAATGGCATCAACAGAATTGAAAGAGTTGAAGTCTCAGTTGCAAGAGTTAACTGACAGAGGGTTTGCAAGACTGAATTTCTCACCTTGGGGTGCTCCCGTTCTGTTTGTGAAAAAGAAGGACGGCACGATGAGAATGTGCATTGACTATCGTCAACTGAACAAAGTGACTATAAAGAACAAATATTCATTTCCCAGAATTGACGATTTGTTTGACCAGATAAAAGGAGCCACTGTATTTTCAAAGATAGATCTGAGATCGAGATACTACTAGTTGAGAGTGAAAGATTCAGAAATTCTGAAAACTGCTTTTAGAACAAGGTATGGGCATTATGAGTTTTTAGTTATGCCTTTCGGACTAAAGAATGCTCCTGCTGTCTTTATGGATCTGATGAACAAAATTTTTAGACTGTACCTAGATCGATTTACTGTTGTATTCATTGACGACATTTTGATTTATTCACGAGAAGAAACTGAACATGTTAAACATCTGATAATTATGTTGCAAACTCTGCGAGAAAAGCAATTATAAGCGAAATTTAGCAAATGTGAATTCTGGTTGCATGAAGTCAGTTTTTTGGGATATATTGTATCAGCCTCTGGAATACGAGTTAATCTGAGCAAGATTTCTACTATTCTGGAATGGAAACCTCCGAAGAATGTATCTGAAGTTCATAGCTTTCTGGGACTTGCTGGTTATTATCATCGATTTATAAAAGGCTTCTCGATGATAGCTACTCCGTTAACTAGACTACTTCAAAAAGATGTGAGATATGAATGGTCTGATAAATGTCAGAAAAGCTTTGATTAGTTGAAAACTTTATTGACTGAAGCTCTAGTTTTAGTACAACCAGAATCGGGTAAAGAATTTGTGATATATAGTGATGCTTCGTTAAATGGTCTGGGATGTGTTCTAATGCAAGAAGGCAAAGTAATAGCTTATGCCTCGAGACAACTAAAGCTGCATGAAAAGAATTATCTGACAGACGACCTTGAGCTACCTGCGATTGTTTTCACAATAAGAATTTGGCGACATTATCTATTTGGTGAAAAATGCCATGTGTTTTCAGATCATAGAAGTTTGAAGTATTTGATGACTTAGAAAGATTTGAATCTGCGACAGATAATATGGTTAGAGCTGTTGAAAGACTATGACCTTGTCATAAACTATCATCTGGGCAAAGTAAATGTCGTTGCTGATGCATTGAGTAGAAAATCATTGTTTGCACTCCATGCTTTGAATGCTCAATTAGATCTGTCTAATGATAGTTCAGTGGTAGCTGAATTGAAAGCAAAACCGTTATTTTTACAGCATATATGTGATGCTTAGAAAGTTGATAATGAAATAATAGCGAAACGAGCTCAAAGTGATTCAAACTCTTATTCTAAATTTCGAGTAGATGATGGTGATTGTTTGAGATTTCAAGATCGAATTTGTGTACAGATAAACTCAGAGTTGATTCAGTTGATTTTGAATAAAGCACATAATAGTCATCTATCTATTCATCCGGGAAGTACAAAGATGTACCAGGATCTGAAGCAGCACTATTGGTAGTCTGGTATGAAAAGAGACATTTCTGACTTTGTTTCGAAGTGTTTAGTTTGTTAGCAAGTTAAAGCTGAACATCAGCTTCCATATGGTTTGTTACAACCGGTTCTAATTCCCGAGTGGAAATGGGATAGAGTGACGATGGATTTTGTTTCTGGATTGCCTCTGACTCTAAGAAAGAAGGATTCAATTTGGGTCGTAGTTGATAGATTGACGAAATCTTCCCATTTTATTCCGGTATGATTTGATTATTCACTTGATAGATTAGCGGGGCTTTATATTTCTGAGATTGTGAGATTGCATGGGATGCCATTTCCATTGTATCATATAGAGATCTAAGGTTTACATCAAGGTTCTGGAAGAAATTGCAAGAAGCTTTAGGCACGAAATTGCATTTCAGTACTGCTTTTCATCCGCAAATGGATTGTCAGTCTGAACGGATTATTCAGATTCTCGAGGATATGCTGAGATGTTGGACACTTGAATTTAACAGTACGTGGGAATCGTACTTACCATTGATTGAATTTGCATATAACAACAGATTTCAGTCGAGTATTAAAATGGCACCTTATGAGGCTTTGTACGGACGTAAATGTCGAACACCTCTGTATTGGACTAAGCTCAGTGAAAATAAGACACACGAGGTCGATTTGATAAGAGACACTGAACAGAAAGTGAAAGTGATCCGTGATAGTCTGAAAGTAGCATCTAATCGTCAAAAGTCTTATACGGACTTGGACTGAAAAGATATTGAATTTGAGATCGATGACAAAGTTTTTTTCAAAGTGTCTCCGTGGAAGAAAGTACTCTGATTCGGACGTAAAGGCAAGTTGAGTTCGAGGTTCATCGGGCCATATGAGGTTATCGAGCGTGTTGGGCCAGTTGCATACAGATTATTATTTCCCTTTGAGCTAGAAAAGATACATAATGTATTTCATGTGTCAATGCTCCGTCGATACAAATCTGATCCGTCACATGTGATTGCATCCTCTAAGATTGAACTCCAATCTGATATGACCTACAAAGAAGAACCGATCCGCATCTTAGCTCGTGAAGTGAAAAAAATTAAGAAATAAGAAAATCCCGTTAGTAAAAGTGTTGTGGCATAGACACAGAATGGAAGAAGCTACATGGGAGCCTGAAGATTAAATGAGACAGCAATATCCGAATTTGTTTAACAGTAAGATTTTCGGGAACGAAAATCTATAAGGGGGGAGAATTGTAACAGTCTGGTTTAGACCCTAGTCGAAACAGTGGTTTCAGGACCACAAATCTAAGTTAGTAAAATATTTTAATATTATTTTTCGTGTCTACAGTATATGAATTAGCATGTATGAAATTTCTGTGAGTTAATTCGTCCATTTGAATGCTTAATTTGAGAAAAAGGCTAAATTACATAATTTGTAAAAGTGGTTTTCTATTTGATTAATGGCCAAATTGATGTGGCTTTTGAATGTGGGGGCCTTATGAGGCAATTAGCCATTAATGAAGTTAGTGGATGACAAAGGACAAGTATGCCCTTAATGTTCATATGTTTTATATGTTGTATTAAAAGGAAAACTTAGTAAAATATGTGTTAATGTTATAATAATAAAACAAAAAATGAAAGTGGTCATCATTTATTCATTCTTTTTGACCGAAATTAGCAAAAAATAAGAAGAAAAGAGAAGCCATGGATGAATGCTAGGGTTCAGTCATTGTTGGAATCAATTAGGTACGTTTTTGAACTTGGTTTTTGATAATTTCTACGTTTTTGCAGTCGTTGCTTTGTATACTACAAAACCCATGTCTTAATTTTGAGAATTGATGATGATTTTGAAATGTGTCTTTGATAAACACATGAGCTTTGAAATATTTGATGATGAAATATGGAATATATGTGTTTGATTAGCATATTTTGTCTTTGGAGTTTTGTTGATTTTGAGTAATTTGGTTGTAATTGAGAAAATGATTATTTGAGGGACTAAATTGTGAAATAAATGAATTGTATGGACTCATATGAGCATGAGTAAAATTCGGCTAGGCATGGGTAACATGAAATTTGGTGTATTTTGTGATTTTGTAAAATAGGGACTACAATGTCCAAATGTGAAAATGTGAGGGCTAATTTGTAAATTGCCCTAAATATGTGTATTTGGATTGAATTGGATGAGTTAGTGAATAAATGAGTTATATTTGAATATGTATAGATCAAAAACCGAAAAAAATGAACTTAGATCGAAGCAAAAACAACAAGTAATCGACCTAAAATTTCACCTTTTCATACATGTTATATAATTAACAACAATGCTTCCAAAATATCAACTACTAAAATTACATACCAAAGGCAAAACATACCTATACATTATCAAATGTTACCAACCAAATTGGCCATACCATATTTCAAACACCTCAAAAGATACCAAACCAAAACAATGTGTAATAACAAGTGTACCAAACATTACCATACTGAAGTAATATCAACATGAAACACAATATACGGATTAATAACCATATAAACTTAATTGCAATTCAACTAGCATGTTAACCTTAACAACATCAAATCCTACATACATGCCACAAACCAAAATGACCCAAAAACAAAAGCTATCGAAAAGAGTCTGGATAGTGTAAGCGTTGAAGTTGATCCGTCTGACTCGTTTCACAAAATGTTAAATATAGAAAAAAAACAAAACAAATAAGCTTATAAAGCTTAGTAAGTCCATAGTTAAAATTCAATTTAACTTACCTTAACTTATAATTGATCACCAATTGAACTTAAATCGTTATAATCTTGACAAACATTTCTAAAATCACAAATCATTAGTACCAAAACATTCAATCATATAATTCAATATACACAATGGCTCAAACCAAAGCAATCCATGCTTCCATACATATACATATATACACAAACATATCATTATACATATATCCAACTCAAAGAGTAATTTAACATGTAAACATAAAATTTCATGGCTCGTTAAACTATAGCAAATTGACTCGGATACTCGGGTTTCCACAAAACACACCAGAGATCATTGAAATGCTAACAGGAGCACCATAGTGCAAATACAGAGGCACCAAAGTGCAATCCCGTATGAGCGTGCGAACTCCCTATTGGCATGCCAATCGTATCATAAACGTTTACTGCGTTCAATCGGGAATTATACTTAAATTCATAATATCAACAAATCAACCCTTTAGAGGCACTTCTTATTTTTGAACACATACTATAATTCTGTTACATTCATTTCAATATTGTACAACCACAAGATTTACCACTACCAAATATTCATTTTCCATTTGTACTTAATTGCATCATTTAATAATTTACAAGTAAATAATAAAATTTCACATTTATTACAATTAACTTGCAATTAATATATATAAACATAAAGAAACAAACATATACATATTATTACACTATGAGCTTACCTAGATTATGCTTTTGCTTGACTCGTAAGACTAATCCACAACTTTCTTTTTTCCCTGATTAATCTTCGTACAATTCAATTCTTGATCTATATAATGATTAAATTTAATATATCAATTTCAAATATACCATCAAACTTATTTCTATGCATATACCCTTAAATTTTCATATTTAAAAAATTTCCCTAAACTTTTACATTTCTTTCAATTTAGTCCCTAAACCCGAAACTTTCAACTTATCACAATTGCATCCATTTCCATGCTAGCCGAATTTTTACTAATACTAGAACAACCTATATATATTCAAAATTCACATGAATTTCATGTCAGTATTTATATTTTATCAATTTAGCCCTTTAACTAAAAACTAACTAAATTACTTTAAAAAATAGTCTTAATCATCAACCAAAATTATAATTCTTTCATCTTACATTCAAGAACAACTACAATTCATTAATGGAAAAATCCAAAACCTTTGACAATTTCAAAAACGGAGGTACAGGTTAGCTGGACCTAGTTGTAATGATATCAAAAACATAAAAATTACAAGAAATGAGTGAAAAATTCACTCACAAGCAAAGAAAAAAAGGTGGTCGGACATTCAAGCCTTCAATTGAGTTTTCTTGTTTCAATTTCGGTGGAAGAAAATGTTTTAGAAGATGACTATTTAATTTTTTTTTTATGTTTTATTTACTTTATTATTAATTTAACATTAAAATCTAATATATAAAAAGTATAAAATTTACCTACAGGTCGTCCCACTATATAAAAATGGTATATTTATCATTTAATCCTTACACGTATTTAATTAAGCCATTTAATCATTTTAATTCAATAGCGATTAAGTTGTACATATTTTACAAATTAGTCCGTTTTCTTTAATTAACTAATTAAGCAATAAAATTTTTGGACCAAATCTTCATTTACCTAAATAATAACTCTATAAATATTTAATAAAAATATTTACAAGTTTGGTTTACAAAAATGAGGTTCCAATACCTCATTTTTTCAAAACTACTTATGGGACAACCACTTATTCTTAACTATTTATTTAATTAGCTAAAATTCTTTAAATCAAAATTCAATATAAAAATCATAATTAACTCACGCAATTTAAATTCTAACTATTACAAACTTACTCATTGGATTTGTGGTCCCAAAACCACTGTTTCTGACACCACTGAAAACGGGTTGTTATAACTCTCTCCCCTTAGAAAATTTTGTCCACGAAATTTCTTACCTGAAAATAATTTGGGTAATATGATTTCATAGTGTTTTCTATTTCCCACATTGCTTTTTCAACTCCATTTTGATTCCATAACACTTTAACCAACAGAACACGTTTATTTCATAATTCTTTCACTTCTCGGGCTAAAATTCTCACCGATTCTTCTCTATAAGTCAAATCAGTCTGCAATTCAATCTCATACTTAGACAACACATGTGATGGATCAGAACAATAGTGTCGAAGTATTGAAACATAGAAAACATTGTGGATTCTGTCAAGTTCTAGAGGTAATGCCAAACTATATGTCACAGGTCCGATTCTTTCTAGAATTTCATATGGTCCAATGAATCTTAGACTAAGCTTTCCCTTTCTATCGAAATGCAACACTTTTCTCTAGGGCGATACTTTCAAAAAGACCTTCTCACTAACAAAAAATTCTATATCTTTACATTTCAAATCAGCATAAGATTTATGACGATCAGATACATGTAACGGCCCGATTTTGGGCCTAGTCGAAACATTGGTTTCGGGACCACAAATCTGACACAGCAAAGTTCATTTTTATTATATTTTTATGGTCTACAGTTTCACGGAATGATTCCGTGAAAATTTTGTTCGAAAATTTTGACGTTTGGGCATTTAATTTGGTCAAAAGGACTAAATTGTAAAAAGTGCAAAAGTTAAGTTCTACATGCTAGAGGTGTCTAATTGCTATGAAATTTTAAATATAAGGTCCTTAGATGGTAATTAGACCATTTTCTAACAAAAATGGACATGATGAGATAAAATTTCAAAGTTTTAAGTGAAGAGCATTTTGGTCATTTGGTAAATAAAAGAATAAAAAGAGAAATTAAAGCCAAACTTAGCTTCTCTTTCTTCAACCTTGGCTGAAACTTTGGATAGCACAATAGCTAGGGTTTTTTCATCCTTCAAGCTTGATTGTAAGTACATCCTAACCCCATTTTTAATGCTCTTTACGTTTTTGAAGTCGTATTCACCCGATCTTTCTATTTCTACCATTATTTTGAAGTAGGGTTTACGTTTGAAACATGACCCATGTTTGACATGCATGTGTTTTGATGTTATATGGTAGAAAATGAAAGTTTGATGTGTAATAAACAACTTTTACTAAGTGATCTTTGATGAAAATGCTTAAAAGGACCTATTTATAAAAGTTATAAAATATGTAGTAAGAGTGTGTTTGAATGGAAACTATGGGCTGTTATAGTTATAAAAATGGTTTGGCTAGGCTTGCACATTAAAGAAATTTCACACGTTTCATTTTACAAGCCTAGGGGAAAAATGTAAATATGTCAAAGTTTAGGGGAAAATATGTAATTTTTTCCATAAAGTGATTTTTTGGACTGAATTGAGTAATATGGATAATAAATAAGTTAAATTTTCTATTATAGATCAAGAAAGACGAGGTTCGGACCTTGATCGAGGGAAAAATAAGGTTATTGACGATAAGGTCCATTTCTGCTATTTTTGTACCGAGGTAAGTTCGTATGTAAATAATGCATTATTGTTTATGCTTTAAATTGTGTTAATAATGTATGAATTGTGATTTACTCTTTGAATGTAATTAACAAAGTTTGACAAGCGAGAAAATCCCGGTTGAACCTTAGGAATAGCTAGGATACAAATGTCATGACATTAGGGTTATTGAGATTTCGTGTAAGACCATATTTAGGATATAGCATCAATATAAGACTTCGTGTAAGACCATAGTTGCGCTATTGGCATCGATATGAGATCCTATGTAAGACCATATCTGGGATATAACATTAGTATGGTACTGTGAGTATGAGATGTCCCGATTATCCTTTAGTATTCCAAGTGGTTTAACGGGTAGATCAAAGGAAATATTAAAGTTGTGAGAGACTATGGTGTGAAAGATTATGGTAAGTTGCAAGTTGGTATAGGTATGTACATAAAACTCATGCTTAATGAGTTTGATATGTGATGAAACCTCGGATTGGTTCGGTTGAGTAATTTATGATGTTAAGATTTCAATAACATCTATGCTAAACTTGATTATGAATTCACAATGACATTCATGTTAATTTACTTTATGTTAAATATATGTTAAAGTGTGTATGATGCTTATTATTTGTATAGGGACTTACTAAGCTTTAAAGCTTAATCCCTTTCTCTTTCCCTTATCTTATAGTGTCACCAAGCCAGCTCGGGGATCGAAGACGGTCAGAGATTCATTTACACTATCAAGTTATCATTTTGGGTACTTATGATTTCAATATTTTGAGTTATGGCATGTATAGGGGCTTGGTCTTTTTGTTATGTGTCATAATTGATTTGGCCATAAGTGATGGCATCAATAGTTGATAAATTCATTTTGTAAATGCCCACTTAATATTGGCTAATGTTGGTTAAGTATATATACATATGATGATGTTTTCATGAATGTGGAAAATTGCATGGTTTGAGACGCTAAGTATGTGAAGTTTGTATGTGATAAATGATAACATGTAAATGATATGTGGATGCCTTGTGTATGGCTGATTGGGTTGAAAGTATATGCTTGGATTGGTACTATATTTTGTTGTATAGGTTGGTGCATAGAAGGGTGGCAAAAAGGCTTGGTAAATAGCCTTATATTTGTCCACACGAGTAGACACACGGGCGTGTGTCTAGGCCGTGCGTGACACACGGTCTGCCCCACGGACATGTGTTTCGACGATGTGTCCCCTGCACCTTAATTGTTGCAAAATAAAATGCTCAATAATGAGCACACGGGCAAAGACACGGGCATGTGTCTCAGCCGTGTAGACAGCACAGCTTCAAACACAGGAGTGTGCCCTGGCCGTGTGAATTCTACACCTATTTTATAAAAAATTATAAAAAATTAATTGATCACACGGGCGTGTGCCCTTAATTTGATGATGTCATAAATAGAATACTCCCTAATTTGAACACGGCCTAAAGCATGGGCGTGTCATAGGGTCACACGGGCGTGTCCCGAACCCACACAGGCGTGTGACCCCTTTTTCATGAAAAATTTTCTAAGTTCTCCAAAAGTTCCTAAAGTTCTCGGTTAAGTCCTAAACCGCTTCCAATACATGTTTTGGGCCTAATAGGCTCGTAATAGGGACAATATGAATGTCTTTGAAAAGTTTTAAATTTGAGTGGAAATTCATGTCTCGATTTAGTCCGTTAATGCCTCGTACCCTGTTCTGGCGTCAGATACGGGTAAGGGGTGTTACAATGCAACTTTCATGTTATCTCAAATAATCCTAAATTTTTCTTCAGTTTCAAGAACAAAATTGTAACAGCCTGATTTTGTGGCTAGTCGGAACAGTGGTTTCAAAACCACTAATCTGGGGCCAGAGAAATTATTTTTAATATTATTTTATGTGTTATAGCATGATTATATGAGTATATGAAAATTTTGGTGAATTAATTTTAGTGATTGCATGCTTAATTTTGAAAAAGGACTAAATCTCATAAAAGGTGAAATTGGTGTTCTACTAATTAGAAGTGTTATATAGCTAGAGAACCTTAAATTGGAGGTCCTGAATGTGCAATTAGGCCCTTAAGAAAGTGTTGGCCTGCCATAGGGGACAAAGAAATGGAAATTGGTCAAAGTTGGTGGAATTAGGTGACTAAATTGATGAAATAAAATAAAATAAGAGAAAGTTATCATCTTTTTCATTCTCTCTTCTTCTCCACCGATTTTTCACTCAAGAAAAAGGCATGGGAGCTTGAAAATTTCAGCAACCTTTAATCCTTGCAAGTAAGTCATCTTGATGGTCATTTTTGATAATTTTTGTACTTTTGGAACCACTATAGCTTAATCTAGCTAATGAGGGGACTATTTTGCAAAATGGTTGAGAGTCTAGCGTTTTACCATGTGAGTATTCATGTTGTTTTCTAAAATTTTATGGATGAAAATGAATCTTGGTTGTTAAATAAACAACTTTTGTGAAAGGGGATAGTATAAAAACACATAAAAGGACCACTTTGTGAAGTTTATAAAATAGATTGTAAATGTGTGAAATAATTGGAACTGTGAGTTGCTATAAGCTCAAAATAGATTCAGCAAGACTTGGCTAATGAGGAAATTTGATGAAAATCATTTTACGAGCCTAGGGGCAAAATCATAATTTTGTGAAAGTCTAAGGGCAAAATAGTAATTTTGTCAAAATAGGAATTTTGAAATGCTTTGATTAATGTGGTGATTAAATAAGTGAATTTTTCATTATAGATCAAGAAAAACGAAGTCCGGACTTAGACCAGGGGAAAACCAAGATAGTGGACTAAATTAAACTAGTCACCCAAATTTTGAATACCGAGGTAAGTTGTATGTGAATAATACAACTCTATTGTTATTATGCATTTAACAATTGATATTGCATAAAATGTTTGATTATTGCTACGATTATGCATGACAAAAGTTGATGTGATATACTCCCGGTTGAACCTTAGAAATAGATTGGATATCCAAGCCTTAACATTTGGATGATATGTGTGCTAGTGTAAGACCATGTCTGGGACATGGCATCGGCGATGATATGTGTTCCAGTGTAAGACCATGATTGGGACATGGCATCGGCCACATTATGAAAGCCAGTGTAAGACCATGTCTGGGACATGGCATCGGCAATGATATGTGTGCTAGTGTAAGACCATGTCTGAGACATGGCATCGGCCATAATACTAGAGCCAGTGAAAGACCATGTCTGGGACATGGCATCGGCCTCGACACGTGAGCCAGTGTAAGACCATATCTGGGACATGGCATCGGTATCTTACCCTCTTGTGTGAGACTTGTTAGGTATCCTTTAGTATTCCAACTGGTTCAACGGGAAATTTAGAGTTTGTATTAAAAGTGAGAAAAGTTATGACTATGTTATAAGTGATACAGGTACCTACATGAAATTCATGAGAAATGAGCTCAAATTATATTGTATGATTAGTAAGGGTGAAAATGAGTAAGTTATGCCTTTAATCATTTGAGAATTATGTGGAAGTTTATGATTAGTTAGGAGTATGATAATGCATGGTAATTGTTATTAATTATTTACATGCGACTTACTAAGCTTTGTGCTTACTCCCTCTCCTTTCCATTTTTTTATAGTGCCGCCAAGCCAACTTGGGGATCAAAGGACGTCGGAGGCTCGATCACACTATCAATCTAAACATTTGGTATAGTTAGATTTATCATTTTGAGTATGGCATGTATAGGGACTTGGTCTTTTGTCAAGTGTCATATTATTTTGGCCAAACGTGTTGGCTTGCCTTGAAGTTTGATTCATTTTGTATAAGGCCATGGATGATGGTTAATACTTATTATTGATATATGAAAGTGATGATGTTTTTCATGAACGTGCAAATTGCATGGTTGAGTATTTGGTATATTAATGCATGGATGAGTAGGTTATTTGATGTGGCTTATGTTGGTGCAAGTAAGGGTGGCAGAAAGGGCTTGGTAAATAGCCTTGTTATTATCCACACGGGTATACACACAGGCGTGTGTCTAGGCTGTGTGTGACACATGGTCTACCCCATGGGCGTGTAGTTCAGTCCTGTGTCCCCCTGCAACCTAAGTTGGCAAAATAGAATGCCCAGTAGTAACCACACGGACTGAGGCAAGGTCATGTGTCTCAACCGTGTGGAAGACACGGCCATAGGGCATGGGCAGGTGCCCAGGCCGTACGGTCTGCACCTGAATTTAAGAATTTAATTCGCCACACGGTCTAAGGACATGGGTGTGTACCTTGGCCGTGTGACCTTATTGGGTTGATGACGTCAGAAACAGTATGTCAAGGTTTCTGCACACGGGCCAAGACATGGGTGTGTCATGGCCGTGTGAGGGGCACGGGCCATGGACACAGGCGTGTGCCAGGTCGTGTGAAAACCCCTGTAGGTTCAAATTGAGAAATAAATCCATACGGACATGGGACACGGGCATGTCACTAAATCTTAGGCCGTGTGAGTTACACGGTCCTTCAACATGGCCATGTTATCAGGTCACACAGGCATGTCGCCCTTGCCACACGGGCATGTGCCCTTGTTTTTAGTGAAATTTTCCAATTTTTTCTAAAGATCTCGGTTTGGTCCCGAACCATTTCCAAAGTGTATTTTGGGCTTCGTAGGTCCATATTAGGGACTTTAAGGCAATGTTTGAAAATTTTTAAAATTGAATGAGATTTTATGACTCGGAAATGTATGTTTGCTTGTATTTAAGATAGGCAACGCCTCGTACCCTGACCCGACGTCGGATACGGGTAAGGGCTGTTACACAAATCAATTCCAATTAACTTTCTTTCATTCAGTTCAAACCAATATAACGGACTTCTACATTTATGCCCGTATAAAGCCTTGTATGGGGCCATTTTTATGCTTGACTGATAACTACTATTATATGCAAATTCAGCTAACGAAAAATATTTTTCCCAGCTACCTTCAAATTCGATAATACAACATCGTAACATATCTTCCAAAATTTATATTGTTTGTTCAGACTGACTATCTGTTTACGGATGAAAAGTGGTACTGAAATTCAATCTAGTTCACAAAGCCTCGTGTAACTTACTCCAAAATCTAAAGTTAAACCTTAGATCACGATCAGATATGATCGACAGTGGTACGCCGTGCAATCTAAAAATTTCTAAAACATAAATTTAGATAATTTCTCCAGTGAATAATCAGTTCTAACAAGTATAAAATGAAATACTTTCGTTAACCTGTCAACAATAACCCATTTTCTTTTCAGAGTCAACGGTAACCCTAAAACAAAATCCATAGTAACACTTTCCCACTTCCACTCTGGAATCATCGCAGACTGTAACAATCCCGACTGAACCTAATGTTCAGCTTTCACCTGCTGACATGCCAAACATCTAGATATAAACTCAAATATTTCACGTTTCATACCAGGCCACCAATAACGTTATTTCAGATCGTTATACATTTTGTTACTTCCAGGGTGAACCGGTACACACAATCAATCTCAAAAATACAAACAATCATCAACTCCGATGCAAAAATTAGTTTTCTGACCACATTTCACTAGTTCCAACCTCGACAAGAAATTTGGACCATCATTCTAAAGTTATTGAATTTTTGATAAAAATACCGACCTTTACTATTAACTTTCCCACAATATAACTATCATGTTCCAATGTCAAATTTGCATTCAAGGCTCTCAAAGCAAACAAATATTTTTGACTCAAAGCATCTGCGACAATATTAGCTTTCTTAGGGTGATAATCAATTACTAAATCATAATCTTTTAGTAATTCAAGCCATCTACGCTGACGCAAATTTAAATCTTTCTGAGTCATCAAGTATTTGAAACTTTTATGATCAATATAAATATGGCATTTCTCACTGTATATATAATGTCACCAAATCTTCAAAGCAAACACAACTACTGCCAACTCCAAATTATGAGTCGGATAGTTTTGCTCATGATGCTTTAACTGTCTCGAGGCATAATCAATTACTTTCCCACTCTGCATTAGAACACAACCTAATCCACAAAGGGATGCATTACTATAAACAATAAACTCTTTCCCGGTTTTAGGTTAAGACAAAAATGAAGCTTCAGTTAACATATTCTTCAACTGATCAAAACTTTTCTAACATTTATTGGACCAAAAAAAATTAACATCTTTTTGCAACAGTTTAGTCATCAAAGATGCTATAATGGAAAATTTTTTAATAAAACATCAATAATATCCTGCTAAGCCCAAAAAGCTACATACCTCGGAAACGTTCTTTGGTACTTTCTAATCAACAATTGCCGATATGTTTTTTGGATCAATATGATACCATCAGTAGAGATTACGTGACCCAAAAATCCAACCTCCCGTAACCAAATTCACATTTACTAAATTTCGCATAAAGTTTTTTTTGCACAAGGTCTGCAATACAAACTCTCAAATGCTTTACATGATCTGACTTGTTCAACGAGCAAATTAAAATGTCATCTATAAATACCATAACAAAACGATCTAAATACAGCTGAAACACTTGATTCATCAAATCCATAAATGCAGCATGGGCATTTTTCAAACCAAACGACATTACTAAAAACTTATAATGACCATAACGAGTTCTAAATGCAGTTTTAGGCATGTCCGGCTCTTTAACTCGCAACTGATAATAACCTGACCGCAAATCAATCTTCAAAAATACTATAGCTCCTTTTAATTGATAAAATAAATCATTTACTTGAGGTAATGAATATTTATTCTTTATTATAACTCAATTCAACTGACGATAGTCTATACACAATCTCATCGATCTGTCTTTCTTTTTCACGAATAAAACTGGTGTACCTCAAGGTGACACACTCGGTCGAACAAAACCATGATCCAGCAATTCCTATAACTGTGCTTTCAACTTTTTAAATTCCTTGGGAGCCATTTTGTATGGAGCTATTGAAATTGGAGTTTTCCCTAATACAAGATCTATTACAAATTCAATTTCTCTGGTCGGTGGTAACCTTGGTAACTCCTCGAGAAACACGTCAGCAAATTCTTTAACTATTGGTAATTGATCAATTTTTTATTCTGAAACCCGTGAATCAAGAATGTACAAAAGATACGTCTCACAACCCTTTCTGATCAATTTCTGAGCTGACAACGCCAAAATTATATTTGTAGCATAACCTGTTCCATAAGTTTCGACATAAACAATTTCACCATTTTGACATTTCAAAGTAATCTACTTCTGTCGACAATTTACTATTGCATCATGTTCAGTCAACCAATGCATACCCAAAATGAAATCAAAATCATCAAATGGCAACAGCATCAGATCGGTAGGGAAATAGTGACCTCAGGTTTTTAGTGGACACATTCTAGAAATTTGATTAACTAACACACACTAACCTAACAGATTTGTGACTCTGACAGTGTAATTAGTTGACTCAACAAGTAAATTCTTTTTGTTTACTAATGCTGTACATATATAAGAATGAGTTGATCCAGGGTTAATCAATGCATAAACATTAATATAAAAAAGAGAGAGAATGTACCAGCAATAATGTCTGGAGTAGAAGCTTCTTCACGAGCTCAAATAGCATAGGCCCTAGCAGGTGCTCTAGCCTCCGATCTTTATATCGTATTAACAACTTGCCACGACCAGTGGTACCACCTCTACTATTCCCCAGCTTTCTACCTCTCTGTGAAGTAGTCTCAAGTTTGGAAGCTTAATTCCCTAAATCGTTAAATTACTTTGGACAATTTTTAAGGAAGTGTTCATTGGAACCGCATTTAAAACAAGTTCCCAACTTGAATCGACATTCATCGAAATGAGCTTTACCATAATGTTTACAAATAGGTCTTTCAGTATTTCTAGCACTGCCCACACTAGTAGTCGGTGAATTTACAGATTTCAAGTTACTCTGTCTTGGTCTATCTCTACCAGTGCAACCTGGAGGAGAAGTAAAACAACTAGCATTATTACGAAATTTCTTTAACGGAGAAGTCTTGGATGGCCAGCTTTTACTAAAATCTCATGGCTTCATGTCTAATTGTCTTTTGTCTTTGCAAATCTCTTCCATTTACTGTGCCCGCTCTGAGAATTCTACAAACTCTCATAATTTTAATGCTTCCACCAACATTCAGATTTCATCATTTAGTCCATCTTCAAAACGAATACATATCTCTTCTTCTGATGATATAATGTTTCAAGCATACTTACTCAAACAAACAAATTCTCGTTCATACTCTGTTACTGACCAATTTCCTTGCTTCAGCTCAAGGAACTCTTTCTTCTTCCTATCCAGATACAATCGACTAACATCTTTCTTTTTGAAATCTACCTGAAAGAAATCCCAATTAACTCGATCATTTGGAACCATAGCTGTCAACATACACCACTATGAGTGTAACACCCCAAACACAGCCTAGATGTTATGGCCAAATCTGGCGATGTCACATGATAATGTGTCCGAAAACTAAATTATTACAATAAAAATGATTTCCATGTTATTACCTATATTTATCTCTTATTAGTTCTAAAAACGTATTACTCATTTAATCGATTGTTTCGAAACATAACCCGTTGCGAAAGCTTTAAAAACAATTTAAGTAATTGTGTGTTTAGAGAAATCATTTGTTATTTTGAAAATCAAGCTTTCCTACAACTAGCAGTTGTAAATCCATAAAGTAAAGAAAACTAAAAACCAAATCAAAACAAAAGTCTGTAAGTCCCAATTACAACCAAAAACTTAACCAATAGAAATGAACCCATGAATCATAAATTAAAAAACATAAAAGTCCAAAATCGTGGTCACCGTCGAGTCCTCCGCCGACCGATCCATCTAAGTCTAGGGACTACCTGTGCACATTAAACAGAAGAAGTGAGTTTTCATAAACTCAGTGTGTAACCCCATAAAAAACAAATAATAGTAATCACAGTGTACAGTCAAAATCAGTCTTGGGCCTAAGCCCCTTTCAGTATCAGTAGTAGTTGGGCCTTAGCCCATTTAGTATAGTATCAATTATGTATTAGGGCTTTAGCCCATCACAGTAACAGTAGCAGTCCTGTAGTATTCAGTATCAAAGTCCTACCCAACCAGCTTCTACACACCATCTCCGTCCAACCCTTCACTCCATGTGGGGATTAAATCAACCCACCCATCCCTACACTCCAGGTAGTACCGAATGCGTCACAAAACAATAATTTGCAGCTGAGCTACTCTTAAGAGCCTTTCAGTACACTTTCTCTAAATATAATCAACCCAACCCCATGCAATACAACATACAAATCATGACATGCTATCCCATGATATCAGTACAAATAACCAGTTCAGTATACGTGCATACTATCATCATGCTCAATATATATAAATCAAACATTTAGTTCATACAACTAGAGGTCTGAGTGATGCTTACCGACCCTATAGTAGGTTCACAGTCGACTTGGGTGACTCGTGCAACCTTAGCAATCAATTCAGTGAAAATGGGCTCACACGCCCATGTGGCCTTCCCGTGTGGGCCCACACACCTGTGTGGCCCACATGACCCAAAGTTGCCTTGGTCATGTGCATCACACGGCCTGGCCCAAAATCTCACACGCCAGTGTGGTTTACCCGTGTGGCCCACACGGCCTAAATTAGTCTAGCCTATGTGTCGCACACGGCTCACCTGGCCATCATACAGCCGTGTCTTGTGCGCACGGCCTGGCCTCATCGATCGCACGACCATGTTGTGTCACATGGCCTACCACACAGGTGACCACACGCCCGTGTAGTATCAAAGTAAGGTTTTCGGCTTTCGCAGAAACCCCATTTTCTATGTAATCGAGTACACACCTGTTATCAATTTGCTGTACCAACACTTCCGAGACCACCAGAACCTAAAAACCATATTAACCAACACTGATTTAGAGGGTTTAGTAACGATTTGACAATAACAATTCAAAGAACCTCAACTTACCGTCGTCCAAAGCCTTCGTCCAATCAATCGAAGTGAATCTACTATTCGTAGCCTTCACCCTATACCAACAATTGTCGAAACAACAATCAAAAATCAACTGTAAGTTAATAACACTCACCAGTTGACACCACACTTACCAATATGAGAATGTCCACCAAACAAGATACGAAAGAGAAACGCGAAAGAAACGAAAGAAAGGTTCGTTGGCAACAGTGAGGGGAGAAAAACAGCAAGGAAGAGGGAGAGTTTAGTAAAGGGAAAAATTAGCAAGTAAAGCAAGGAAAAGGGATGGCATGATTTTTGGGGAAAATTTTGAAAAAAGAAAAGAAAATAATAAAATAAAAATCAGATTTGAAAGAAAATAATAAAATAAAAATCAGATTTGATAACTCCCCCTCCAAATCCCTTAATTATCTCCCGCTTATCCGACTACTCAGAGTTCTAACTCATTCAAAACTCTCTTTCAGAAACGAACAAAAATCATTTCCCACGCTCACGCAGGGATTCGAACACAGGACCTTCAGCAGACTAACATTCCACCTAACTACCAGACTAGTAGGCCCATTCTGATATAATCTTACAATTAATTTAATATAAGCGCAGTGAACAGAGATAGGGCTTA
Organism: Gossypium bickii; assembly: GCA_025503065.1. NCBI lineage: Eukaryota > Viridiplantae > Streptophyta > Magnoliopsida > Malvales > Malvaceae > Gossypium > Gossypium bickii. The sequence goes on from CP106711.1 coordinate 93,406,131, forward strand.
ATTCAGAAAAATACCAAAATTTTCCAAATGAAAGACTTAAACTTAGGCCCTTTCACACACCCAGGACACATAACCACTGAAGCAGATGCACAGTTGTGTCAATTTGGGGCGTTACAATGAGTATGCTTCATCTTTCAATAGTGAAATCACACATTTCAGACTGCCCTCGGGTGAACACATAAGTTCAACAAATACTCTTTGTACATTCTCAAGCCAATACTTAGCTCTAGAAGGATCATCGTCAACTTTACCCTTGAATTTTTCAACCATACATTTAGGGATTTTATCAATAGAGGGTGATGAACTATAACAGATACAAGATTTTGAGCACCCGACGGAGGTTAAAAATAGAGGGAAAAAATGGTGTTAAAAAAAAGACGAGAATATTAGAGTAAAAAAATGAAGGGCTAGATTCGAGTCAAGAGGTTGGAGGTACTCAAGGGCGAAACCAGAAAATTCTTTTGGGAGGCCGAAATTAAATTGTACATTTTTACGATAGTAAAAATGCAATATCACCATTTTAATAGCCTATATCTTTATAATTTTTAAAAGATCAAAACAAATTTTTATCATTTTGGGGAAGGGTTAAAATGCAAATTTACTAGTACTAATTTAAAATTTTATAAATTATAAAAGGGCCTAAATAGAAAATTTTTCATGTGAGGGGGTCGGGGCCCTTACCAGCCCTGGCTTTGCCATTAGAGGTACTCTAGCAACTTGCTCACTGATCCCAACGGTCAAGAAAGAGGTATTGGTGAGTAGGAGCACATATAAGAAAATCGAACCAATCTAGCGATTGGTGATGAACATTTGGGCTTGGGTAGTCCAAAAATTGGAGATCTTTTTTAGATGTTTTTGAAAACACTAAATCGAGAGAAAGGTAGAGGAGAAAGAGATTTTTATTTTGGTGGTCTCTGATGGGAGCTATGGTGGCGGATTTGACAATAATGGCTAGGGTTACAAAGGGAAGAGAGGAGAAAAAAAAGAACTGTAACAACCAAAACCCGGCCCAAACTTTAAGGCCGAATCTAGCTTGTTACAGTGGAAAACATTTTTGAGAAATTCGTTTTTCTAAATCAATTTAAGTTGTTGAAAACCTTTTGTTTGATTGTCTTGTAAAAACTTTATTTAGTGTCTATTAGGAAATTTATTTAAGCCAAGTTAATATAAAATTCCAAATGTGCCCGATGGCACGTTAAAAACAATTTTCGTTTTAACTTGGAAAACATGTGATTTTAATTCAATAATAATAAGATAGCTTAAAACAAGTATCCAACATATGAAAAATAGCAAAAATAAAGTGTCAGGAGGCCTTATTACATTCGAAATAAAATTTAAATCAACAATCCAAAAAGAAATAAACTGAAATTCAAAGTCTATTAAAATTTAAATCCCACTGCATGGCCACCTCGAGTCAACCCGGCTCCACATCCGCGATCTACGTGTCACCTGAAAATATAAAGGAGAAGGTGAGTCACCAAGACTCAAAGATGTAACCCTTCCCCGTATTTAAACAATTTCATACACAGCATATAATCAATCATTATGCACTAAATCATGCACCCAACCTAGCCATCCAAACACCTTGTCTACCCCGTGTGGTACCAAACCACTGGTGGTGCCAAACCACTGGTGACATATAGTCACAATGTGATGCCAAATCACTGGAGGTGCCAAACCTCTGGTGTCCATAGACACAATCGATTGATGGGGCCAACCCATCGTGTGATGCCAAATCACTGGCGTCAATCCCTTATGATAATCGTGGGGCCAAACCCATCGTGGTGCTAAGCCACCGGGATGAGACGCGATGAGGTACCAAACCTCGGAGGTACCAAACCTCTGGTGACCGTAGTCACAAGTGTGTTACCAAAACATCGGTGCCCGCCGCACGAATATACCGCCTCCACTCATCAATACCACATCAAACATTTATATCACATAATTCATGCTACAATATACTTAATCACATGTACAGGTTTTATCATCAGCCGTATGCAACGTGTATTAAACATACCATGCTTCCCAAAAGCATCTTAAAATATTTCATAATCAACAAGGACTTACCTGATTCCTTGCTTATACCATTCATGGTATTAGTCCCGAATCTACACAGATCCGGTTAGCACACACAACAATTTAGCATATTTAATTAATTATAAGTGTGTATTTACACACCTGTCACCACTGAATGATCTAAATCCCGAAAAGAGATGTTGGTCACCACAGTTCTCTCTGCACCTATATTCGGCCAACATAGGATTAGTACTATGGCCTAAACGGCCAAACCAAATATTTAAAAGGGTTCTCTTTTTGAACCCGAATCCTTACCTTCTTGCCTTAAAGTACTCACTTCGGCACACGGTTCACAAAACTGCTTCACTTCCTACAACCGGCCATTATCATTATTAGTAGCCTTCGGGTTAATCAAATACTAAAAAGAATAGATCCTTACCCAAACCGATTTACAGGGAGTGAGACTTGGGTCGAATACTTCAAAAATCCGGGCACCTAGACGTAACCGATTTTAAGCAGATACTTAGCACCTTGTGACTAAATGCAAAATTGGCTCTTAATCCTTGAAAAGTCGACAAAAATAGGGAAAGGAATATAGACATTCGGCCAACCCTACTTACCTTCACAACCAAGAGAAATCCTGAAGCACCTATGCCACTGTAATATTCGGCCAAAGTGAGTTAATAGGAAGAAAGGAAATTTGGTCACTAAGATAGGGATAGATTCGGTTGGAGAGAAAGAAAAATAACGAGAGAAGAGAGGAGTGGGAGTTTCGCCAAAATATGAGAGAAGAGAGGAAGTTTGAAAACAAGAAAGAGAAGGGATGGAATGTGGGAGAGTGCCTAGTCGAATTTTGCCAAAAGAGTAACTAAGAGAATTCGGCCTCCCCCCCTTAACACCAAGTCTCCATGCCGTTTACTCCTCTTCAAAGAGTTTAAAATTCAATCAATGTCCTATATATTATCCTTTAATAATTAACAACTACTTTAATCCTTACATCTTCAAATAATAATAAAATAGAAGAAGCCATGTGCTTAACAAATTCTTCCAGCCGAAATCAAAATTCAAAATGCTAAGCTTATCTTTATCCATTTGCACCAATAAAATAACATAGTAATTATCCTCCTATCACCACTTTAAGAACAAATAAAATAAAAATAATGATAATAATAATCCCATTTATCCAGCCGAATTCTAAAAGAATTAAACAAGCATTTATCCTTCATCCAAACTGAAGCCCATGTGCAGACCATTTCGCCAACTTGCATGAAGAAAAAAAAAATAAAATCCCAATTGCAGCATCTTGGGTTCGAAACCAAGACCTCAACACTTGTGACCTCTTTCTTCTACGCCCTAGCCACTTCTTCCAAATTCCCAACTTTCTTGCCAATTTACCCCACCATTTAATTATAAGACCTCTCCGGTGCCATTTACCCAAAAATTAAAAATGCCAAACGCCGCTTGTGATTCGAACATGCGCCCAACAACCTCCAAGCCTCTAAGTAGCACACGCTAGCCACTTAGCCAACCCACTTTCATGTCAATAAGCCCTCCTAATTTAATTAAAGGCCTTCCTAGGCCTAACGCCCAAAAACCCAAAAGGAAAAACATTTCCCCCTTGTTTCTTCCACGAATCGAACCCAAGGCGCCTAGCAAACTCTTAGGCGCCCCACGCCACTTATACCAAGCCCATCCTTTGTGCCTTAACTCGCCCAAAATTCTATTAAAGCCCTAACTAACCTAGCTCCTTCCTTTTACACACTTAAAAATAAATTTTTAATACTGGGCCAAGCTTAGCTCGAGTTATTTTTAGACCCTTAAACATGTCAAATAAATCCTAGAATTTAACTTTTCAAGCACACACATGGGAAAATATTTAAAATAATTAAATTCTCAACAACCCCTAATTTAGGGTGTTACAATTCTACCTCCCTTAAAATAATTTCGTCCTCGAAATTACTTATTATCGTCCAATCGTGCATCCTTAACTCATCACACTACGCTACTGCTGCGCACTCTGATCTTAAAGAACTATCATACCCCTAGAAACATTCCCTACGTTCATAATCCGAATTTATACACTTTACTAGCAATCATAAGAATGAACCAACGTAACCATAACCAAGACAATTAAGGGTATTTCGAAAATAAGAAACTTACCCGTTGTCATGTCTGGCACCTCTCCCTCCTCGCGACGGCCAACTGCATAAACCAACCTTGGTTGCCTCGCCTCTGGACCTTCAACACCTTGGCCACGCCCGTTACCTTTATCATTACTTCTAGCTGTACCACGACCTCTCTGTGCTTGCTGGCCATCCTTCCTAAATTGACCACGTCCTTGATCCTTAGCTTGAGTCCTTGCCAACTTCCGCGGACAATCCCTTACCCGGTGCTCCATTGACCCACACTCAAAGCACCCTTTACTTCCAGCCAAACATTCTCCTGAATGGGGTTTCCCGCATCTACCACACTGAGGTGGCCACTGAGCAGGCTTTGTGGTTTTTCCTGATTCCCCAAATCTAGCCCTCTTCTCCACATTACTGTCCGATCTAGGCGATCCAAAGCCTCTCTTCTGGTTGTTCCTATCATGCTTCTGTCTTACGGTCTCCTTAATCCCTTCGGCTACCTTAGCCTTTTCCACTAGAGACGAAAACTCACGAACCTGCTGTGGGCAATCAGCAACCTTAAATCATCTCTAAGCCCGTCCTCAAAGCGGACGCAACGCTCATGTTTAGATGACACAACCCCCCGAGCATAGCGGCTCAACCTCAAGAATTCCGCTTCATACTCCGATACTGACTTATTCCCTTGCACTAACCCTAGAAAAGCCTTCCTTTGCGCGTCAGTGTAGCTGGTACCCACATACTTTTTCTGGAAAGTAGCCTTAAAGTAATCCCATGTAAGATCCTCTGTCGTGGCTCCATCTCGGACCGTGAGCCACCACTGGTACGCTTCATCCTTCAGAAGCGACACGGCTCCTTTCAACTTCTTTTCGTTAGTCAGGTCAAGGTCGTCCATAATCCTTTCCGTAGATTCTAGCCAATACTCCGCTGCACTAGGTGCCACTCCTGACACGCCCCGAAATACCTCAGCTTCGTTAGATCAGAGTCGCTCGGGAACAAATTTTCGAGCTCCCAAATTTCCACCCGCTCCAGCCACCATTTCCAAGACTCGCAAAATAGCTTGCGATACAGCCTCACCACCGGTCTGATCCTGCTCCTCAGCTCTAAAAGTAGGAGGTGGCGGTGGCGGTGGTACCTCGTTTTCCGAACCTTGACCCGACCTGACGGGTTCAGACACTGTCATCCTACCCCTACCGCGTCCACGGCGTCCACGTCCTCTAGAACTCATTCTATCTACCGCGCTTTTAATCTGATTAAGAAAATTTTTATGCGTTAGCATTTGTTCCACTTTGTTAATCGCGAAGAAGTTTTATGCAGAAAGTTTAGTTAGGGATTCTTTCGAGCAAACAAGTTTTCAGTCTTCTATCCTAGTTCACACAAAGGAGTACATGCATCCAATCCCTAACACTTTCCATACCTATTCGCTCTTCGGACATTTCTGCCCATTTCTAACCCAGGGGTATTTTCGTCATTTTCCCTACAGGGGTATTTTCGTAATAGAAGAAGTTGTAAAATTTAAATAAAACAAATCACTTTGAAATTCCCCAAAACTGGAGGATGGTTTCGAAAATTGGCAAAATTTAAAGATATGGCATCGTTTTGGAAACCAGGGGTATTTCGGTAATTTTGTCAATCAGGGGCAATTTTGAAATTTTGATAAATCGGGGATATTTTCACCAGTTGTAAAACTTCGAGGGTTCCCTTTTTGAAAACTTTCCTTTTCAAGTGGTGATGTTTGTAAAGATCTTCAAAGATCAGGGTCATTTAAGAAATTTTCACAAATTGAGGGCGTTTTCGTAATTTTCCAAAACCAAAATATTTTATTGTTGATTTGCAGAGCAGGGTTTTGAATATTCGTAAAACCATTGAAATTTTTGGGCAAAACCATTGAGTTGATAGTTTTATGAATCAAGGGCATTTTGGTAATTTTACCCCCCTAAGGGCATTTTGTAATTTTCCACAAATCAAGTTTTTCGAGAAAAACGTTGTAAAAATAATGTTCTCGGATTTGAAAAAAAATTATTGCACAAGTTTTGAAAACATTAGGGTTTGTTGTTTCATTCTTTTCAAAAAAAAAAAAACATGGCTAGTTCCCTTTCGGGTTTTAGTCATTATGCTAAGCCTATGACCGAGCCCTCTTAGTCAGGGTGAACCAAAGCTACGCACCAGGCAAGATTCGAGTGAAGAGGAGGTGAGTCACGCGGACTGCTTAAATACCAAGCTCTCACCGACCTTTCTAGACATGCGCACAGAGGTTGCCACACCACTGAGCCCTCTGAGTTAGGGTGAACCGAAGCTACGCACCAGGTAGGATACTTGCGAAGAGGAGGTGAGTCACAAGGACTGCTTAAATACCAAGCTCTTCCGGATCCACTCCTAGACATACGTACAGGGGTTACCACACCCTAGCTCAGTGACTAAGTCATAAGTGGGTTTAGTTATTTAAGTCTTATGTTTGGTTGGTGTATTTGAGTACTCTAATCCTAGGGTTCAAGTTCCTATAAGTCTATCTACGTTCCATGCTTCCTACCCTTCTACAGAATATAATTCACAAGAGGTTTAGATGTACTTACCTGGGCAGATCGGTGCCGGAGACTCGGGCCATGCTGTTCAAAAACCAAAAATCATTCCATAAGGCCTACCAAAACATTTTTGGGCCTTGGGCCCTCACAGCCGAGCTTTGAACTGGGCTCTGATACCAATTTTGTAACAACCCAAACCCGGCCCAAACTTTAAGGCCGAATCTAGCTTGTTACAGTGGAAAACATTTTTGAGAAATTCGTTTTTCTAAATCAATTTAAGTTGTTGAAAACCTTTTGTTTGATTGTCTTGTAAAAACTTTATTTAGTGTCTATTAGGAAATTTATTTAAGCCAAGTTAATATAAAATTCCAAATGTGCCCGATGGCACGTTAAAAACAATTTTCATTTTTAACTTGGAAAACATGTGATTTTAATTCAATAATAATAACATAGCTTAAAACAAGTATCCAACATATGAAAAATAGCAAAAATAAAGTGTCGTGAGGCCTTATTACATTGAAATAAAATTTAAATCAACAATCCAAAAAGAAATAAACTGAAATTCAAAGTCTATTAAAATTTAAATCCTTTCGCATGGCCACCTCGAGTCAACCTGGCCCACATCCGCGATCTACGTGTCACTGAAAATATAAAGGAGAAGGTGAGTCACCAAGACTCAAGATGTAACCCTTCCCCATATTTAAACAATTTCATACACACAGCATATAATCAATCATCATGCACTAAGTCATGCACCCAACCTAGCCATCCAAACACCTTGTCTACCCGTGTGGTACCAAACCACTTTGGTGGTGCCAAACCACTTTGGTGACATATAGTCACAATGTGATGCCAAATCACCTGGAGGTGCCAAACCTCGGTGTCCATAGACACAATCGATTGATGGGGCCAACCCATCGCGTGATGCCAAATCACCGGCGTCAATCCCTTATGATAATCTGTGGGGCCAACCCACTCGTGGTGCTAAGCCACTGGGGACGAGACGCGATGAGGTACCAAACCTGCGGAGGTACCAAACCTCTGGTGATCGTAGTCACGAGTGTGTTACCAAAACACTGGTGCCCGCTCAACACGAATATACCGCCCTCCACTCATCAATCCCACATCAAACATTTATATCACATAATTCATGCTACCATATACTTAATCACATGTACAGAGTTTTATCATCACCGTATGCAACGTGTATTAAACATACCATGCTTCCCAAAAGCATCTTAAAATATTTCATAATCAACAAGGACTTACTGGTTCCTTGCTTATACCATTCATGGTATTAGTCCCGAATCTACACAGTCCTAAGTTAGCACACACAACAATTTAGCACATTTAATTAATTATAAGTGTGTATGTACACACTGTCACCACCGAATGATCTAAATCCTAAAAGAGATGTTGGTCACCACAGTTCTCTCTGCACCTATATTCGGCCAACATAGGATTAGTACTATGGCCTAAACGGCCAAACCAAATATTTAAAAGGGTTCTCTTTTTGAACCCGAATCCTTACCTTCTTGCCTTAAAGTACTCACTTCGGCACACGGTTCACAAAACTGCTTCACTTTCTACAACCGGCCATTATCATTATTAGTAGCCTTCGGGTTAATCAAATACTAAAAAGAATAGATCCTTACCCAAACCGATTTACAGGGAGTGAGACTTGGGTCGAATACTTCAAAAATCCCGGGCACCTAGACAGAACCGATTTTAAGCAGATACTTAGCACCTTGTGACTAAATGCCGAAATTGGCTCTTAATCCTTGAAAAGTCGACAAAAATAGGGAAAGGAATATAGACATTCGGCCAACCCTACTTACCTTCACAACCGAGAGAAATCCTGAAGCACCTATGCCACTGTAATATTCGGCCAAAGTGAGTTAATAGGGAAGAAAGGAAATTTCGGTCACTAAGATAGGGGATAGATTCGGTTGGAGAGAAAGAAAAATAACGAGAGGAGAGGAGTGGGGAGTTTCGGCCAAAATATGAGAGAAGAGAGGAAGTTTGAAAACAAGAAAGAGAAGGGATGGAATGTGGGAGAGTGCCTAGTCGAATTTTGCCAAAAGAGTAACTAAGAGAATTCGGCCTTCCCCCCTTAACACCAAGTCTCCATGCCGTTTACTTCTCTTCAAAGAGTTTAAAATTCAATCAATGTCTTATATATTATCCTTTAATAATTAACAACTACTTTAATCCTTACGTCTTCAAATAATAATAAAATAGAAGAAGCCATGTGCTTAACAAATTCTTCCAGCCGAAATCAAAATTCAAAATGCTAAGCTTATCTTTATCCATTTGCACCAATAAAATAACATAGCAATTATCCTCCTATCACCACTTTAAGAACAAATAAAATAAAAATAATGATAATAATAATCCCATTTATCCAGCCGAATTCTAAAAGAATTAAACAAGCATTTATCCTTCATCCAAATTGAAGCCCATGTGCAGACCATTTCGCCAACTTGCATGAAGAAAAAAAATAAAATCCCAATTGCAGCATCTTGGGTTCGAAACCAAGACCTCACTGCTGCAGCCCTTTCTTCTATGCCCCTAGCCACTTCTTCCAGCCCAACTTTCTTGCCAATTTACCCCACCATTTAATTATAAGACCTCTCCAGGCCGTTTACCCAAAAATTAAAAAAATGCCAAACGCTGCTTCAGCAGCTCGAACATGCGCCCAACAACCTCCAAGCCTCTAAATAGCACACGCTAGCTACTTAGCCAACCCACTTTCATGTCAATAAGCCCTCCTAATTTAATTAAAAGGCCTTCCTAGGCCTAACGCCCAAAAACCCAAAAGGAAAAACATTTCCCCCTTGTTTCTTCCACGAATCGAACCCAAGGCCCCTAGCAAACTCTTAGGCGCCCCACGCCACTTATACCAAGCCCATCCTTTATGCCTTAACTTGCCCAAAATTCTATTAAAGCCCTAACTAACCTAGCTCCTTCCTTTTACACACTTAAAAATAAATTTTTAATACTGGGCCAAGCTTAGCTCGAGTTATTTTTAGACCCTTAAACATGTCAAATAAATCCTAGAATTTAACTCTTCAAGCACACACATGGGAAAATATTTAAAATAATTAAATTCTAAACAACCCCTAATTTAGGGTGTTACAAGAACAATGAAAGAGACAAGTGAGAGTAGTGAGAAATAAGAAAAATAATAAGAAAAAAAAGAAAAAGGAAAAAAAAGTTGAAAAGGTTAAAAATTAAAGAAAAATGTTTAAAATATGTGTCGATGACGTGGATGTCAACTTTTAAAGGCACAATTTGTGTCATGTCAAACTTTCATAACGCTGCTAATTTAGGGTAACAACACAATGACTAAAATGTTACATATTGACAACATTAGTAATAGAATAATAATAAATTAAATTTTAGTGACGAAATCGTATATTTAACCATACATAATTGACTATTTTTGTAGTTTACCCTAGTCTATAATATTGTAAAGGTTAAAATATGCCTGTAGTCCTTATACTTTTAAAAAATTAGGGATTTAGTCCCTATGCTTGTATTTCTAAAAATCTAGTCTCTCTACTTTTCAGATTTCAAAATTCAGGACCAACTATTAAATTTTTTTGTTAAATTCAGGTTAATTACATCATCTTTTTTAATTACATGGCTACATAGTGAATAGTTTTTTATTATTATTTTAAAATATCACAACAAAAAATTTAATAAAAAAATCAACAATATAATTAAGTCTGAAATTTAAAATTTGAAAAATAAAGAAATTAAATTCCTAAAAGTACTAGTGTCGGGACTAAATTTCTTATTTTCGAAAAATACAAACATTTTAACTTATTGTGTTGGATACATAGGTCCTATACATGTATCTTGTTTATTTATTTTTATTAAAAAAACTTTTATAGATTTTTTTGGTGAAATAATTTTTTATGGACTTAATAATCTTTAATAGTGTAAAACACAAAAAAGCATATATATATATATATATATATATATATATATATATATATATATATATTCTCCTTTCATTTTCGTTCTTTACTTGTTCTAAACATAAAATAAATAGAAGGAAGAGATGTTGGATGGATGAGTAGGTACATCTACAGTGCCGTGCCTACCCATTATAGATTATAAAGCTTGAACCAGTCTGTCAAACCAAAAAAATAAATGTATTCAATTCCTTTGGGTTTAGAATTATTGAATTTTGCCTTCAACTGGTCATTTATATATAACTTGTATTGAATTAGTTGAAATAGTTTGGAAGAAATAAATTTTGGGCAAAAATATTGAGAAGCATATCAAAGAAGTCCCTTTAGGCCCCTCATAAGGGAAAATGTAACTGTTATTTGGGGACTATAAACATCGAATTAAGTGGTTGTACAAAATAGCAATAGTAGAAACATGAAAGGCTAATATGGCTATGTATAGTAGGCCACCTCACCCAAAAAGTTATTGGAACATATACCATACATCATGCATGCCTGCCTTTATTTCAGGATTCCGTATTTTTACATGATTTTATTGTTCCCTTCTAAAGGATTCCTAATACTTTTCAAAGAAGTGTGTTAAAAGTTTATTAAAGTATATATGATATACTTCGAATCCTTAGTATTTTTTTTTTGGTTAGTATTTGATATATTGAGAATATATATTTTTAATATTAATTTTATTATAATTTTTTATTATATCTATTTTTTATACAATATTTAAAATTATTTATAACCTCTTTCTAATATTTTAAAAAATATTAAAATAAAACATCTTAAAAATGGACTGATCATCTTATTAATTTACTCTAAAAATAATTCATAGAAACTTCTATATTTTTAGGAAACATTTTCTACAAGAAAAAGGCTATACGTACGGTACGTTAAAGTTAGTGTTATTACAACAAAAAATGTTAGTGTTATTACTGTATTGAAAAGCCAGTCAAATATCTGACCAAAAGCAAAGAAAAACATTACCATTATGAGTAAAAGTATGATGGAGCTGTTGTACCAAAACTTAAATTATATTTTGTTTTTTTTAATTAAAAATAGATAATTTAATATATATTAAATTAATTTTTTATTTATTATTTAATTGATAGAATAATCAAACAATTATATATGATATTCCTCCTATACTTCATACTAATATATAAAAAGTATAAAGAGTAATTTTTAATAAAAAAATGAATAAATTTATTGATAAAATGAAAATTTTACTCTTCGTTCGCTCATTTTCTCACTCGGCTCGGCTTCATGGTAATTCTATCTTCCATTATGTTTGAACTTGAAATTCCAGTTGAGCCCCAACATACAAGATAAAAGCCACCCCCTTCCCATCCCTCGCAGGCTCTCCTTCCAGTCCCTCGTTGATCCACTGTTTTACTACAGTACCTCCTTCATGGAAATCACTGTTCAATGCTGCAAGCAATCTAAGAATGATCCCTTTGATGATAATGATTCTGAAAATGGAACCCTTTTGCCAGGCCTCCCTGACGATCTTGCTCAACGCTGTCTCTCTTCTCTTTCTCCTTCTCTTCTTTTCTCTGTTTGCCATTCATGGCGTCGCCTCCTTTACTCTCCTTCTTTCCCCCCCTTTTTCTCCCTCTATGCTCTTCTTTCTCCTTTGCATAATCCCACTATGGCACTCCCTAGAGAAGTTGTTCCTCAATCCACAATTGTATTCTTCTTCTTTGATCCAATATCGTCATCTTGGAGACCTCTTCCTAGCCCTCCTCAAAACCCTTCTTTCCATCTCCTCCGTCGTCACCCTTCTTTTCTTTCTCGCAACCTTCCAATCCAATCCTTGACAGTCTCCAACCATTTAATCGTCATAGCTGCCACCACTCAAAATCTTTTCCCAGCTCTTTCCAGCCCTTTAGTCTTCCACCCAGAGTCTAACATCTGGTTTTATGGCCCCCAAATCTCCGCCCCTCGTCGGTGGTGTGCTGCAGGCTCAGCCCAAGGTGTGGTCTACATGGCAAGCGGTTTTGGCTCCCATTACCAAGGAGATGTAGCAAGGTCATTGGAACAGTGGGACCTAAACAAGAAGAGAGAAAATTGGGGATGGGAAAACAAGGCAGGGTTTAAAGATGGAAAGTTTAGTAGAGAAGCAGTGGAAGCAGTTGGGTGTAGAGGGAAACTTTACATGGTTAATGTCAAAGGAAATGCATTGAAAGAAGGTGCAGTTTATAACGTTGGATTGGATAAGTGGGAAGACATGCCTGTAGGGATGGTTGCTGGTTGGAATGGACCAGCAGCCTCGATGGATGAAGATGAGATTTATGTGATTGATGAAGTGAAAGGAAGGTTAAGCAAATACGATGGTGAAAAAGATTGTTGGGTGAAAGTGATCGAATTGGAACAGCTTAAACGTGCAGAACACATAGCAGCAGGGAGAGGGAAAATATGTGCAGTTTCAGCCAAAGGGGAAAGGATTATAGTGGTGGATGTAAGGGACAAGCCTACCAGGTTTTGGGAGGTGGAGCCACCATGTGGGTTGGAAGTGGTGGCTGTGCATGTTTTGCCTAGGATGATTAGTAGACAACACTAGTTAATGTCACAAATCAAGCACCATAATATCTTGGTTGCTTTTTCATGTTAAAATAATAGATATATATATATATATATAATATAATATAATATAATATAACATGAATCAGTTGAAATTTTAACATGCCAAAGTCACATGAACGTGCAAATAACTAAATCCATGATTGAATGCTCATCTCACAATCGCTTAAATACCCTTTATATATTTATATATGCATACGCATATGCTGGTTTACATGTATACTCAGCCTTAGCATTTCACTTCGATATCCAAGTTATGGTTTGTATCTCGACACGACTATACGAGTAAAACTAATTAAATTGACAAAACGAGGCTAGAAAAAGTCTTGCATAGCACATTGGGGTGACATGCACTTCTCCACTCATAGCTAAATTTATAGTTTAGGTCATTCCATTTACCTTCGATTTTTATGTTGACTATAAAATTTAAATTTTATGAAATTAATTATTAAATTCTTATTACTTATGCTGATTTGTGGATGGTAATTATGAATGCCCCCATAGCTTCCTTTTTCCTTTTTTCCTTCTTTAGTTGTGTAAGAATTTATTACAAATTTCCAAGTATATGAAGATAAATGGTCTCACCTTTGCATTTCGTCAAAACCTTTTTAATTTTAATTAATAAAGTGAAAGAAAGGCTGTTCAGCTAGAAGTACTAGCTTGTTTGATGACCTGATCATATCTACTTTTACTTAAACTGTTGTATCACTCCATATACCTATTTAATTTACAACCATTTTTTAATAAAAAATGAATATATAGATATAGAGGATAAGAGTGAGTGTTCGATCAAATATAAAATAAAAAAATTTCGAGTTAATCGAGTTTATCATTCTAATTCGATTTGATTTTTATTTAATCGAGTCGAACTGAATCGAGTAAAATTATTTGAGTTAAATTAAAATTTTAAAGATGTTAAATTAAAATCTTGTTACAATATAACTAATTTCATGTTAAAGCATATAAATTTGAAACCATATATATTTGAAAAAAAAAAGATACTTTAGTCCGATAAACTTGAATCATTAATTTATTTTTTTAGGTCCCAAAATTAAAATTTTAGATTTTTTTAAAAAATTAACTTTAAAAATATTCTTTGGATTTTTTTTATTTTTAGAATTTTTTTAAAAAATATATAAATTTTGGAATTTTTATAAATATTTTGAATTTTAAAAATTAGTTTGAATTTTTGAAAATTATTTTGAAATATTTTGTAATTTTTGTTGAGAGAGAATAATTTGTTCATTTTCAAAATTGACAAGGACAAAAGGAGTGTTTATACCAATCTGTTATTTGAGTTATTCGAATCATTCTAATTGTGAAATTCAACTCGAACTCGAAACTTGAATTACTTATTCAAGTTAACTAAAAAAACAAATAATTCAATTCGGTTAACTTAAAATTCGAAAAAAAATTCAATTTTTTTAATTGAATCAAATTTTACTAACATCGAGAGTTAAGTTTTTAATTTGTTTTTATATCTTATTTTTAAAATGACTCTACGAACTAATAAATTTTTAAATTCCGACTTTTTTAGCCTACAACCTGATAAAAGGAACAATTAGATAGTTACGAAAGGCACTATATTTTAATTAGTTTCTATAAAGCTTCAAAAACTTTTATGAAAAGAAAGAAAAAGAAAACATAGAATATAATTTCACCGGACATTTGTTCTTTCCATTTGTTTGATTCTCCTAATTCTACCAAACCCACCAATGCACTTCATATGAATTTTGAGCCATAGTTAAGTTGATGCCCACTTTAACTAAGAATTTAGAATTAGAAATTTTGATCCTTAAGTGAATATTTGTGGAAATACTATAAAATATATAGCAAACAAGCAAAAAAAACCTATTGCAATAAAAAAAAAAGCTCAGTTTTAAGTAACATATATATTAGCTATCATATATACTAAAGAACAAACTAAAATGCATAAACTAAATGAGAAAAAAAATGGGGTGGAACTAATATTACATAGAACCCAAATTATTGATACAGTGCTCAACAATAGGGGAGTATAGAAGATAAGAGAACGGTTTCTGAGAAGGTCGGTTTACTCAGCTGGGCGGAGAGCCGGAGGTTATAGAGAATGAAGGTGGAGCAGATTTGAAGGCTGAGTGTAGAAAGAGTGTAGGCTAAGTATCCTCCCAGAGTCTATCCTTTTTTCATCGTTCTTGGGGGCATTTATAGGCAAGGATCCCATGTAATATGGTGTTAGCGTGTTGGACTTGCCATCTAGTCATCATTACGGAGTGTGTGGGAGGGATGTCTTTAATGGGATGATGATGTCTGTGATAAGAGAAATCTTGTCGTTGTTCTAACTTTGGTGGGATAAAACAATTAATCCCACGTGATGTTTGGTGACCAAACGACTTCATGTTCCTAAAAAAGATCAAGCCATCAGTTGTTTGAATAGTTCCTTCGGCAGGGTGAGTTCACAAGTGACCACATAGCTTGCTGATGGAAAGCTTACTATTCAGACGCCTTTTAGGCTTGTCATGTGTCTTATCACGAATGGAGGTATAACAATATTTTCCCCTTTTGAGTCGAGAGAAGGGTTACAAAAGTGGCCTTCCTTGAGATGCTCTGTTCTAATAACTTCCTCTTTTCCAGGTGGTGGTTTATTCTATGGTGAAACATTATATCTAAATGTTTGAGATTCGATCATAAGTTTATTTTGAGGGTTGCATTTCTGGTGAGTTTGATAATGATGAACAACATCCTTTTAGAACAGGTGGTAAGTTGCTATTGGATGCCACTTATTTTTTGAAACTATGTGCTTTGAGGGATAGGTCTATATATTCTCTGGGTGTTCTTCAAGATTACTTTGCCTCCTTTTATTTTTGAAATTTTTGTGACTTTTTTTTATGGATTTACTAGTCTTTGTTGATTTTTGGAACAATTTATGCATTTTTTGGAATTCTTTCATTTCGATTTGCTTCATAAAATTTTTTTTCTAATGTTATCAAAGTTACTTTAACATTTTTGTTAAAAATTTACTAATAAATGGCTAGGGGAAATGAGCAATCTTGTAAAACTCAAGGAAAATGTGGTGACCGTTCTAGTCGTGTTCTATCGAGAGCAGTGGTGAAAAATCAAAAAACAACCACAACGGAATCTTACAAAGTTACTGCCACGAGATCCGAAAGGGGATGATGAGTTTGTTGTTAGTCTCAACTATTAGTGTCCCATGACCCATCAGGAGATGAAAATTTTGCTACTATGTCATGGTTTGCTCGCTAAACATCACAAATATGAGTTTAGCATCCCGAAAGGGTCGCATAATTTAAGTGAAGTCTTCAATCCAGTTTCTACTGGTTGAAAGCCTGAGTTCTACCTCTTGTTATTTCATCTGGAAGCAAGTTACCTTTCCCCTCCCAGATTTTATTCGAGATGTTCTGTACAAATTCTTCATGGCACCAGGTTAGCTGATAGGTTTTTCCTAGAGTTTTTTTTATTGGTTTTTTCATCATAGATTGTAAGAAAGGAATATATCTTTTTGATCGATTGTTTTGATATATGTTTTTCTTGTGGGAGTTAAATGAAGACCAACTTCTCGAGTTGTTCGAATTCAGTTCTCAAACAGACCCCGAACGATGAACTTATTCTATGGCGGGAAAGTGACAATGCCAGTTGATTATAATAAGTTTATCCTCATAGAGTTTCCTATTGAATGGATGTGTCTTTCCACTGGGATTTGTTATTATCGTCCACACTTATAGGATATTCCTAATGGTTCTCATCATTTCAAGATGATGAGCCAAGAAGAGTGACTGGTACTCCTCCTTGATATCATTTTGAGGAGTGTTTTCAAGTACTGTCTTGAGGATAGGGTATCAGTGGTTACACAACCAAATATATAGTAGATGGTTTTAAAAATGACAGGATTGTGCCTCTAGCTTCTTATGCTTTTCCTTTTTATGTAAGGTTTATGTTAGTTAGATGTCTTCAAGGTGTGACTAGAATCTATATGCTATATTACTAAATTGTGCCACTTTCCTGATCGCGTGTGGGAGGTGCCACCAGACAGCAATCCAATTATTCCTCAACTCTAAGATGATCACCACATAGTTGCCTCAGAGCCTCTTTCTTCAAGTGATGGCGAGTCTAGTAATAACCATTCGAATGGTCATTTTATTGATATCATCATTTGCTCTTTTAAAATTAACCCTTGTATTGGCTATATGGTGCAAACGATGTCAGTGTCAAATGGCCAAAGAAAAACAGTGATGAATCCGAAAGGAAGTGAACAAAAGAAAATTTGTCTTGAAGGGGGACTTTTGTGAAGCTTGCTAGGGCAGTGATCCATAACCTTACTAGCCCTGACCATACCTCTCACTGTTTGGTTACTTCGAGTAAACAGTCGTGTCTTACTTATGGAGTTCTCCCTTAGGTTACTACTACTGAATCTTCAGTGACAATTCCAGCTCGAAGTCTAATGGTTGTTAGTGCACAATCGAAGAGCCGAAGTCCTCATTTAGAAGGCCCTTTCTAAGCTTCCTCGAGCCACACACCTACGAGAGGTGTATCTCAGAGTGAGAGGGAGACTTGGCGGAAAGAGAAAGAGGAGTATGTGGTATGGGTCCATGAGCGAGATAGAAAGATTTGTCAACTGGAAGCACAACTTAACATTGTCACTGGAAGGTTGAAGAGGTGAACTCAATCCTTGAATGAGGAGAGAGTTCGTCGAAAGAAAAAAATGGGGAAATGGGTGGAAATTAAAAAAGTAATAGATACAGTGGAAGTAGTTATCCTCGTTGTTATGCAATTGGCTTTCAGTCCATTAAACCTTGTTGCTCTAAATTTTCAACCTTTCTTTTGACATGCTCTAGGAGGGTCATAACATTGGTTTCGATGTATACTACCCTACACACCTGAATAGGAGAAATTTCATAATTATTTTAGTAGGCGAGTATATTACGGGGGTGCTCTCACTGTAATCTCTTTCTACTCACTAAAGATGTTGTAGCCCAATCAAGACCATTCAAGAAAGCTACTACGAATGGTGTTATCAATAACCATACTTCCAATTCTTTCGATGACAATGATGATGAGATTGATCCCAACATCTCTCGTGACAAGGGGAAAGGACTTGCAAGTTCAAATGCTCTCACAATAAAGGGAAGGATCCTCAAGTAAGATAGACTTCTGTAAAATTTCTTTTGTATAGTTTGCTTGTAATTCCTTCCTTTGTACATCATTTCATTTTTGATGAAATATATACAATTTTTCCAATATTTGTATTTCTTCCTTTATCCTTTCATTTCATAAAACCTGTTGGTGTCATGATATTATATTGATTGACAAATGACATTCAGAAGGTGTCTTCTATTTCTAAATGGCCTTCCATGTTATGAAGTAGTGGGTAACAAATAACATCTGCTACATTTAAGAGCATTTAATTCGAGGCCTAACATTGACGTTTAGGAAAGTGACACCAATGATGGCGTCTTACCTAGAATTTTATGTTTGGCTACATGTTACTTTTGTATTGAAAGGTGTCAAGACATTATTTATTTCATCGAAACACACCGTTTTGTTGAGAAGGTCTATAAAAACCCTTTTTATTCTTTTTCATTTGTTTATTTCTAGTGTTGTTCTTCTGTTGCTTTGCTTTCATCATTCTTTTGCTCAAATCCTCTTGATTTCACACTGTTTCTCTTCTTGTTCGTTCAAGTTTTCATTTTAGGGTAAGAATTTTCCTTTTCTTGCATTTATTTTTGTTTACAATGTCATTTTATAGAACTCAGTCCAATTTCTCAAAAGTTTTTGAATCTTTGATGAAAAAAAATTGTCAGGGTGATGGTGATAAGGTAGAAAATCCTCTTCGAATGACATAGATGGCTGCTCACAGTAGACATTTTCGGTATACCACTATAGGGATATTACAAGAAAAACGACTCTACCATAAGATAACTATGTACAAGATATATTGGGAGTAGAGGAAGAACAATATTAACAAGAGTTTCCAAAATTCTTCATGGTTCCTACTCCCTTTGCATGCTTTGCATCCTTTTGCATGAAAGGTGTTAAACTTTTATAAGATAACTCTCAGGAAATTATCTGATACTTTATGGTTGTTGTTGACTAGATTCATCATCTTATGTCAAGAGAAGGGAATGGATCCAAAACTTAAAGTGTTTTAGAAGTTGTTCCAACTATCTAAGGGAACTAAAAGAAACAACTAGGGTTACTATGGTTTTATTGCTTGCAGGGTCACCCTCAAGCAAAAAATATCTTTTATGGGAAAGCAAGAAACATAAGAATTGATCGTTGCAAGTATGTTGCTATCCAACTAAAATTCGGGGATGATTTGGGCTTCCCCATCGAATGGCTTCTACCTCTTGGAGTTATTGCAACTTCAAGCCCTCTCTAACCAATGATCCAAAGGCTCAAATGCAATTTAAGATCATTAATCGAAAGGCTTTACTTGTTGCTCCTTAGGAAATCTCCCTCTGAAAGGTCTTCAAATACTGTCTTTTTGATTAATGAGGTTTCATCTACACTAAAGAGGATCTCTCCAAAGGATTTAATCTAGAAGAATATTAGAGACTTCGAGTTGAATCCTTTCCCTTTAATAGTGACTGTCATATAGCATGAATGCTAATAGGAAGAGCTTTTGAGTCTTGGACCCATCTTGTAGCTATAAGAGTTCACCTTGACTAGAAGTGGCCCATGCCTGAGTTAGTAGAGGTGGATCATTTGCCTAACTTCCCCAAGTGGAGGTCCTTATGGCACCATTTCAGATTAAACTAACCAATTCTTGAAGAAGGCCACCTATGTTTTTCCTCCAGCTCGATTAACGAGGACATGTCACTGTAAGATAAAATCTTATTTTCAATTTTTGTTAAGTTACTAATTCAGGTCTAACTTTCTTTATTTATGTAAGATTAACCATGGATAACGAAATAGTTCAACGAAAGGTTGAAGTTGTTGCCAAGAACATGCTGAAAAAGGGTCGCTACATTTCTTCTTGCCTCAAGGAAATAAGTCAGCAAGAAAAGGAAAAGAGTTCCCTCTAAAGAAGTTATGGGTGAAGAACAATAGTGGGAGGTCATTCTTCACTATATTGAAGATCTTACTACTGAGGCTGATCTTTAGGGTGGTTGTGACAATAACAACCTGACCCATCCGCTCACCATTAATGCTAGCTTGGCCATCATTTCTTTTACTAGAGAGGCTTTATCTCCTGTTGTTATTGCTACTGGAAACCCTTTTACTACTTAAGGGTTCTTCTTATTCCTCTTCTTCTTCTCCACCTCCTCCTCCTACCATCGTGCTTCCTTCTGTTATCTGTGATGCTTCAAGTAATTTTATGAGCTTTGCTAATTTAGTTAAGTTGTTTTTATGTTGCTAACATTAAATTTTCATGCAGGGTCTATGGATCTGCTGGTGATTTTGAAGCTAGTGCATGATTGATAGCTCAAGAGATGTTGACCCTTGAAACAACAGATGCCAAAGCGAAAAGTGTTGCCAAATTCTTGAAGGAGGAAAAAAGAAAAGTTATTGTTGAAGCCAAAAAGGCAACCTCTTGCCTGAAAAAGAAAATGCAGAACTTAACTGAGGAAATGCAGATTCTGAAAAATCAGCTACAGGAGGAGAAGAAAATGAGCCTTCAGAAGAAAATGAGCCTTCAGTTAGGAAAGAGAGTCAAAGAATTGGAGGATAAGAACACATAACTAGAGCCTGACTTAGCTAAGGAAAAGAAGTCTTATGCCATGGATAAGGATTTTGTTGCTTTGGCCCAAAGGAAGGTGTTAGATTCCCTCCAGAATTGTAGTATTGGCTTTTTAGGTTGTTTATGGCCTATTCGACTTCCATCACGTAAATATAGCTCCTCTTTTGGAGGAAGATTTTGAAGTGATGGAATTTGACCTGCACAATCCATACCCCGAAGGATGAGGATTGGCAGGAGTTTTGAGATAGGCTTTTGGTTCCTTTGACTACTCTTAAGAAGGTCTTAACCCTTTTTCTCCTATTGCTTCCCCCTTAGAAGATATTGTTGACCTTTCTCAGGGTAATGATTGTAATGTTAAGCTCGAGAGCTTTGTAAATGTTATGGATTAATAAAACTTTTCTTCGTCATTTATTTATTTTACTTTGTCATTTTTATATCTTTGGCTATACTTTTTTTTTATTTCAAGTAAATTGAATGGAACTTATCCTTTCACTGTTTGAACCATTCCTTGCTAATAAAACTTGCAAAGCTACTAACTTTGAAAAGAGGATGTGCCACATCATTTTAAACTGTATCAGATGTCTTCAATTATTTGAAAGGGTTTAGATGGTGGGGAAAATGAGCAATCAGCTACAAAGTCAGTTAGATCCTTTGCTTTAACAAATTTTCATGGTAAATACTCCAACCCAAACTCACTTAACTCAACACTCCACTTGATCATTCTTCCAGAAATGCCAACCTTCCCTAGGATGTCTTTGAGAGGTTGGTCCAATAATTCCATGATATGGTGAGCTTGAAATTTGGGGCAGAGCTTCATTGTAGCCACAATCAAGGCAAATCCACCCGAAAGTAGTTTAATTCTCCTTCTTCCAAGACTTCGCTGATGTAACAGCCTGATTTTAGGGCTAGTTGAAATAGTGGTTTCGAGATCGCTAATCCGAGGTTGAGGAAAATTATTTTGATATTACTTTATGTGTTATGGCATTAATATATGGCTATATGAAAATTTTGGTGCTTTAATTTTAGCAATTGTATGTGTAATTGTGAAAAAGGACTAAATCGCATAAAGTGCGAAAGTTCCATTATAAGTGGGAGAGGTGTCTAATAGCCAAATAATATCAAATTGAAGGTCTTTAAAGTGAAATTAGGCCATTGGATGTTTGATGTCCGGCCATATAGAGGCTAGGGAGACAAGACATTAAATTTTGGTCAAATTTGGTGGAAATTAGGTGAAAAAAATTGAGTAAAATAAAATAAATAAAATATGTTTTCATCTTTTACTATTTCTTCTTCTTCTACCACCGAAAATTGATAGGAATAAGGGTTCTTGGAGTTCAAAATTTTTAGCAAAACAAATCTCTTACAAGTAAGTGATTTTGGTGGTTTTATTTGACAATTTTTGTACTTTTGGAGTCTCCAAAGCTTAAGCTAGCTAATGAGGGGAATAATTTGTGATTGGTTGAAAGTCTAGGGACTTTCCATAAGAGTGTTTATGTTGTTAGCTGAGTTGTTATGGAAGAAAATGAATGTTGGGGAGATGAGAAACAATTTTTGTGAAAGGTGTTGTGACTAAGTTGTAAATGTTGTAAATTGGTAATAAATGCATGAAATAGTTAGACTTGTGGGTTGTTGTAAGAGGAATAAATGTTCAGCTACGCTTGTTTAATGAGAAAATATGTTGAAAAGTGACTTACGAGCCTAGGGGCAAAATCATAATTTTGCCATAGTACAAGGGCAAAATGGTCATTTTTGCCTAAGTAGAGATTATGATGCATTATGATCATAAAATATTTTAAATGAGTGAATTTTTGTTGTTATAAATCAAGAAGAGCGCGGAATTAACCTTGACCGGGGAAAAGGTAAGGTTTTGGATTAAACTGCAAATTAACACATTTTGCACCGAGGTAAGTTTATGTGTAAACGATGCATCTTAATTACACATGTTGTTACTTATTGGTGCGTTGTATGATTGAGAACATGTATGATTCAAGTGGATTGAATTTGGTAGATATTGAATAATTTTGTATGAATGACGAAATAGATATGTAAATGTGAAATAACATCCGTAGTAATAAATAGTGGGTTGTATGCGATAGCACCTTAATAATTCTTGATGGTGGGCTAAGTGTGATACTACCTTATTACTTATTCACGATGGGCTGTGTGCGATACCATCGCTTATGTTATTATTTGGTGGGCTAAGTGGGTTACCACCATAAATATTATTATTAGAGGGCTATGTGCGATACCACCCTGTTAAAGATTGATGGTGGGCTAAGTGCGAAACCACTGAGTGATTGGTAGTATTATGAATGGTTTATTGGGAAAATTATGATGTGTTGTTTCATGTGATCATGTGGTGATAAGTGCAGGGATGTATGTTAAATAATGTAGGCATTTGGCTTGTGTTATGGTTGGAATGTCGTAAGAGATGAAATGAGTAAGCATGATCATGGAATGTGGATTGTTCTTGCTTAGTATGTAATGCTATTTATTGTGTAGCACATACTATGATGTTATTTGTTTACATGTAAACTTACTAAGCTTAAAGCTTACTCCCCTTTTATTTTCCCTTATTTTTTTTTAAAGTCAAAGAGCCGAGTCGGGATACGAAGATAATTGGAAGATCACCCACACTATTAGCTCCTCTCGGTATATCTAGACTTAGTGTTTTGAGTATGGCATGTATAGGGGCTAGACTAGGTAAATTTGTTTTGTTATTTTGGTCAAGAGTGTGTTAACCCTCTTTAAAGGTGAACTCTTTTGTATATAGCCATAGTTGATGGCTCATTATTATATATGAAAAGATGAAGTTATTCATGGAAGTTTATATTGAAAATCTGAGTTGTTTAGTGATTTGTTGAATGGATTTATGTTGTGTGAGCTAGGGTGGTGAAAAGAGCTTAGCAAATATCCTTGTTCTTGTCTACACTAGTAGGCACACGAGCGTGTGTCTAGGCCGTATGTGATACATGGTCAGTCCCATGGGTGTGTGACCAAGCCGTGTGTCCCCTGCGAGTTAGTTTTACAAGTCAGTAAGCTTTGTAATAAACACACGAGCAGAGACACGGCTGTGTGTCTCAGCAGTGTGGTAGGCACGACCACGAACATGGGTGTGTGCCCAGGCCGTGTGAAGTCTACACCTTGAAATTGGAATTTAATTCGATACACTGTCTAAGGACACGGGCGTGTGCCTTGGCCGTGTGACCTTAGTGAGATGATGACGTTATAAACAGAATGTCAAGGTTTTGGCACACGGGCTAAGACACGGGTGTGTCGAGGCCGTGCGAGGGACACGGGTGTTTGTCTGGCAGTGTGAAAACCCCTGTAGGTTTGAAATGAAAATAAATCTCACATGGGGTAGGGACATGGGCGTGTGTGACCACACGGCCTGCCCACACAGGCGTGTCCCATTTCACACGGGTGTGTGGCCCCTGTTTAGGTGAAAATTTTTAAGTGCATTAAAGTTTTTGGTTGGATTTCGACACCCTCCGTATGCATGTTTAAGGCCTCATAGGTCCTTAATGAGAATGTTTTGATGGTGAAAGAGATATTTTAAGTTGTATGACCAAGTGAGTTAAGTCTGGTAATGCCTCTTGCTCGGTTCCGGCATAAGATATGGGTAAGGGGTGTTACAGCTAACGTATTAGACTGGGTACTATTGCCTTCAACTTATTTGACCAACATTGCTATAATTATTTCGTCGAAGGAGGTAAGGTAGACATATAAACAAATCTCTAGCTTTTTTTCATAACTGACCCAAATAAATTGATTATTTAAGAAAATGACCCAAGTGCAAAATCTTGTACGAAAATAACATGTTTTCTACAGTGCATGTTGGTGTCGACCATCTCATTGTCGGCATTACCTTCCATTATCCTTTAATGATTGCTCGATGATTGCCCAGTCTATAAAAATGATTTTTTTGTGCCAACATTGTGTTCACTAGCAATGGTATGTGTTTCTTTTTACAAATACACTTAAAAAATATTGGTATTTCGAGATTATAAAAAAGAAAAAAATAATATTTTAATAGGTTTCGGCATTCTCATTGTCGGCACCAATTCAAATTTAAAAAAGTTTAAGTTTTTACTTTTTTTGGTGTTGGCATTCTCTTTGCTGGCATAAGTGTGGTTTTTTATTTTATTTTATTTTTTTGCCGATGTGCTTTGGTTGCAGGGACCAATGAAAAGATGAGAGGAAGCTAAGGAATTGAAGACAGTCTTTTAATTCAATTGTGGCGCATCAATAAATTATATGGATAATGATAATAAAATGATAATAGTAATTGTGATGCATCAATTAAATCGAATGAGTAATTACAATAAAAATTAATTAATGAAAAATCTTTTAATTAATGCAAAATTGTGGTGCATCAATTAAATTGCATGGGTAATTACAATAAAATGATAACAATAATTGTGGTGAATTAATTAAATTGCATGGATAATTACAATAAAAATTAATTAATGAAAAATCTTTTAATTGATGCAAAATTGTGATGCAAAATCTTGTACGTTTATTTAATTGATGCAATATTGCATTAATGTACTATGTTTTTTAAAAACTCTTCAATTCCTTGTACTAAAAAAAAATCTTGTTCATGCATTTGCCTTGCCTTTTCTTTTTCTTTTTTGATTTTTCCTTAGCTTCCTCTCTTCATTTATTCTGGCAACCAAAACAGGCCAGAGTTTTTTTTTTTCAAAAACCAAATCGATGCCAACAAAGAGAACGATGACAACAATAAAGCAAAAAATCAATACATATATATATTTTTAAAATTTGAACTGGTGTCGACAACATGAACACCAGCACAAAAAAAAATCAATTTTTTAAAATTTGAATTGGTGTCAACAATGAAAATGTCAACACCTTTTAAAATATTATTTTCTTTTTTTAATCTCGGAATACCCGTATTTTTTAAGTGTATTTGAAAAAAATACATATTGGTGCTGGCGAACACAATGTTAGCACTAAAAAATCATTGTCTTTATATCGGGCAATCATTAGGGGATAATGAAGGGTGGTACTGATAATGAGATGGCTGACACTAACATGCACGGTAGAAAATAGGTCATTTTCGTAAATAATCAATTTATTTGGGTAAGTTTTGAAAAAAAAGTCTAAATCTCTAGGTGAGGGAGATGTTAGGAGTGGAGGGTGCTTAGGTATTGGTTCAACTGCTCCAAAGTCTGCTGACTCTTTCTTATCCATTGAAAAATACCTTTCAAAGAGAAACAAGTATCTGTCAGCCATGTTCGAGACAAATTCATTTAGTGTCACTATTTGTTCAGCCAACTGCTGAATCTCTTTTGGCTTCTAAGAAGAGTTCATTTCCAAGATAGCCTTGACATTCTCTAGGTTGGCTTCGATCCCTCTACTGTATATCATGAAACCTAATAATTTTCAAGTGCTTGCCTCGAATGTACATTTTGCTCGGATTGAGCTATATACTGTATCTGCGCAACACTGTGAACACCTCTCAAAGGTCATTTATATGTTGCTATTTAGAAGCACTTTTGACCAACATGTCATCAACGTACATATCCACACATCTCTCTATCTGGTTTTGAAACAACTTATTCACCAACCGTTGATATGTAGACCCTTATTCTAGAGACTAAAAGGCATCATCTTGTAATTGAACAACCAATTTTCAATAATGAAAGTCATCTTCTCTTGATCTTCCCCTACCATAAGTATCTGGTTATAACCTGAAAAGGCATCCATAAAGCTCATATGTTGATGGTTTGCGGAGGCATTTACCAATTAGTCTATAGATGAGAGCGGGAAGTTGTCTTTTGGACATGCTTTATTTAGGTTGTTGTAGTTCATATACATCTGCCAACTATTTTCGGACTTGGGTACCATGACTACATTGGAAACCCTATCCAGATAAGTGACATTTCAAATGAAATTGGCAACTAGGAGCTTTTTTACATCTTCTCTAGTAATCGTGACCTTTTCATTGAAATTTTTTTTGGCTTCATTGATCGAGCTCTATCCACCCTTATAGAGTGTTAAATGAATGACAGATGAATTACTAGGATACTTGTTGTCGTTTAGGAGAAAACATCCCTACATTCTAAAAACAAGGACTTCAAGCTTTCATTTTACTCAAGGGAAAGGATTGAAGCTATTTGGGTGAACTTTTTAGGCTCCCATTAGTATAACTAGACTAGCTTTGACTCTTTTGTTGGCTGTGGTTTTGAGAGTTGGGTCTCCGGTCTAGTTTCAATACTTTCTAGATCGATCCCTATCTTTCCAATTACATTGACCCCGATAACAAAGTGGTAATGTGTGCAACAAGCTGAAGGTGGAGGCAAATGGTTCTGATCTTTCCTAGCAAGTTGTAAGGAGACTATATGACATTCTTGGGTTTTCCTCTAGTTTACTTTCATATATCCCTCACCCGTGGGAGTAGGGAAATTCACCATCATACATAAGGTGGCAACCGCCATATTCATCATCCTCATAATTGACTTCTCGAAAATGGCATTATAAGCCATCAGTTAGTCAACCACTAGGAAATCCATCATCTCCCAATACCACCGGGGGGAAAATGGACCCTTTGACCATAATGGGTTGGTTGACAAAGCCGTAAATTAGGCTTGCAGGTTTGAGCTGTGTATCATTGAGCCCCTTCTGGTAGAAATCCTTGGTTGTTAGTATATCCACCAAGCTGCTTGTATCTACTAAGATCTTTCTAACTTGGAAGGACTAGATATTAGCCGAAACTACCAGAGGGTCTTCACCATCCGTGTCTAGGACATCTTCTTTATCTAGCTCTAAGAATTAGAGGTTTTATGGAGAAGGTTTAGGTTTTTTTACTGTTGCTAAAACCGACAAAACACTTTCTATGAGAGCCTTCCACTTTGAATTCGACGAAACCTACTCTACATATTGCCTCTTACTAGAACATCAATAATTCCCTTAAATGGTTGTTTCCCTCTATTATCTCCTTACAATCTTGATAGCCTTGTTTCTTCGTCTTAGGACTTATTTAACTGGTAGGGGTTCTTGAGCTAAGAATTGTTCCTTCCGAATTGTCATTTTAATACCAATTTTTAGATGTTTGCATTGTTTAGTTTAGTAGCCTTTGCAGTGATGATTGGAGTTATTGCAGTGCTCACTAGGTAGGAGGTATGGGACCAGTTCTATGATTCCTTGGTTTTCTACTTGATCAAACACTTGGGTCGGGGAGCAGTTAAGCTCATTGTAGGTTTTAGAATAGTTCTATGAGGCTCTAGGTCATTGGTCTTGGCCTTTTCTATGACTGTGGATAGGTCCTTTGTGGTCTAAGGCATAGACATTGTTCACCTGTCAATTACTTCTCTAGTTTGACTAATTATAATGTTCATGTCCACATCCACCTACCATTGGACTGGTTATTGGCTGCTGGTGGCCTTGAAATCTCTTGGAAGGCAATCTTCGAGGATGGTTGCTCTGGCGGGGTACTGGTGCAAAGGAATCAATACGAACCTTCACAACCTCATCTCCTTTTGAAAACTTGTGCACCATTTCGTAGAGATAAGAGAGTTTGGTTGGAGTGTTTCCAATGATTATATATTTGAGATGTTCGTGTGAGGTCTCGGCAATGAAGACTTAGATTGCCCACTTATTAGTGACTCCCTTTTTTACCTCTTGAAGGCTTAGATTGCACAATATTTTTGGGAACTTGAAGGAATTAGAGATGTGATTTTCTAGATCTCTAGGTGCCATTGGTTCATTAAAGTAGTTCTAGAAAGATTTGTCTGATCTTTCTTATTTTACCTCTTGCATTATCTCTACTCTGAAAGCCTTGAGTTATTCTTCCATGGAGATATTGTTGTTGCCTTAAGAACATTGGGATGCTACTGGGATATTAGTGCTATGACTATGAAGGCCTTCCAAATTATCATGCTCGTTATCCCTCGGAGCGTAGATTGAGCTTCCTCCTTTTAATGCTTCGGGTTTTCTCGCATTAGGACTCCTCGTGCTCTCAACTCCTTGAAGAGCTACTCATTCTGAGGGTTCCTTCAAGGGTACGCTAATGCTCTTGGTGCTCCTTAAAGCAATGTTCATACTGAGAAAACTGTTCTTCCAAGTGTTTTAGTTTCTCTTAGGTCTTTAAGTTGTGTGGCTAGAGGCCTGATGTCTGTTGATGGGAATCCTAGTCTAATAGAATAGAGGTTGCTGCTGGTGGAGAGGGTGTGGCTATGAGATAGGTTACAACTTCTTGTAAGCAATGGGATATATGTTCAAAAGGTCCAAGAGAAGTTACACTAGGCTATGACTGAGGCGTGTTAACTATCAGGGGGATGGGAGTGGTTGGAGGATCTATTTCCTGCCAGTGTAACAGGAGTGGTAGATTTGGAGGCTAGAGGGTCTTTCAGGGCCTTTACAGTTGTTCCAAGGTGGGAAGAAGAACGCTTGCATATTGCAACTGAGCTCTAGAAGAAATGGAGCCAAGTGGAGGGGCTTATGTAGAGCCCAAGCTAGTAGAAACACTTGGGATAAGTGGTATGGATATGTTATGTGGAATAGAAGAGTTGACTTGGTCAATTGGGTCGTTGATCTGGTTGGCTTAATTAGCTGGGGTACCATTTTAGGATTGAGATGCAATGTCGTCTATGTTCATCGAACAATTGTTGGTACAATGCTCAACAAGGAGAGAGTATAGAAGAGAAGAGAATGGTTGCTGAGAAGGCTAGTTCATCCAATTAAGGCAGAGAGCCAAAGGTTATAAAGAATGGAGGTAGAGAGTTTGAAAGTTAAGTGTAAAGAGAGGGTAGGCTTAGTATCCTTTCAAAGTAGATCCTTTCTTCATCATTCTTGAGGGTATTTATAAGCTAGGGTCCTATGTCATATGGTGTTAACATGCTGGACTTGCCATCTAGTCATTATTATAGAGTGCGTGGGAGGGATGTCTTCAGTGGGACGAGGATGCTTGTGATAGAACAAATCCTACCGTTCATTCTGGCTCTGATGAGATAAAGTAGTTGGGCCCACTTGATGTTTGATGACCAAACGACTTCATGTTCCCAATGAAGATCAGGCCATCTGTTGTTCAGATAGTCTCCCCAGGAAGGAGAGTTCACAGGTGACGTCATGGCTTTCTGATGGCAAGCTTACTATTCAAGTGCCTTTTAGACTTATCACATGTCTTATCGCGGATGGGGGTATAACATAAATGTTTCAAGACCTTATATCATTATGATATAGCTTTTTTTTTTTTTTTTTCCTTTTTGGATCTTAAATTTGGTTACCAAAGTATAGAAAACTTGCAATCAAGTCACTAATATTCAAATTTGCAATCAAGTATAAACACATGAATCATATCAAACTAAATTTTGATAAAAAAAAGTGGATATATTTGTAATATATTAGCTCGGTTAACATAATTGTTATTGTAACAATCAAAGGACATGAAATCAACTACATTTAAATGTAATTTTTAACAATTTGAGTGATTTATATATAAAAGTAAGCATTATATAAAAAAATAAAAATTAAATTCTAACAATATTTAAAGCGGATGAAGTTCATATAATTGGATAATAACCTGATTCTTAGGGTGGTGTATTCCTTCCCCCATCTCATGCGTTTGAAGATTCGAAGTGTAAATGATGAGTCCTCTTCTAGATATGCCAAGAGAAAGAATAAATAAATAAAGGGGTCAATATTATATAGATAAAAGTACGAGATAAATCAAAGGGGGGCTTCACATGATGAAAAGCTAGAAAATTGAAGATTCAAAGACAAATGGATACAAAAAGGTTTCCATCCTTAACTTTTCATATGAGCCAATAAATGCCCAACAACTCCCACCATTATTTATTTATTATTCTCATCAATAAAATATCCTTAAAAAAGTAAAAAGTTTGACGTAGACTTTTTCAATCTTTTCTTTCTATTTCACATTTCATGAATCAAACTTTAGGATTTTTTTTAATCTAAAAAGTTATTTATTATAATATTTAATAAATTTATTCTTTAAATTAAATAGGATTAAATCATATTTTGAGTTTAAAGTTGGTATTTTTTTATGTTAGGATCTGAATTTTTTTTATCTAAATTAGGTTCTAAACTTGATCATTATTCTCATATTAAGGTTTAAGTTTTGTTTTGGTCCAAGTTAAGCCTTAAACCTGACAAATATTTTCACATTAGGACTTGAATTTTTTTTTTGTTCAAGTTAGTCATTAAAAATCCTATAGTTTACGCTCCAATATGATAACAATTACCAAGTTCAATGCCTAACTTTAATAAAAAAAAAGTTCAACCCCAGTGTGGCAAAAGTTGTCAAGTTCAGATCTTAATGTGAAAACATTTGCCAAGTTTAAGGCCTAACTTAGAAAAAAAATAGATCCCAATATAAAAAAAAATTGTCGAGTTCAAACCTAAATAATGATTTAACACTATATTTACAATTTTATATTTTATATCGCAATTTTATTTTCTAATTTGAAAAACTAATGCCCTTTTAAACATCACATGACATTGTAAATATAATTACTCTAAAATTTTCCTTTCTTTCCTTTTTATTTCTTAAGATATTTATTAAAGCGAATCTAGTAACTAATTCTTGCTTAAGATATTTATTAAAGCGAATCTAGTAATTAATTCTCTACAAGTACTGTTTTTGTTCTTGAGTTTAGTAATACTTTCGTAGGATTATGATCTATCCTCATTTCTGAAAACTTTCAAATCTGACATTTTTATTAAAGAGTAAATCCCGTTTTGTTTTTAATTTTCTTTTTGACAATTAAAGAAAAAAACATTTAATAAATAAAAATAAAAACAATATTTTTAATAATGAAAGGATGAAAACTAGTTTTATTTGTATTTACTCATAGTACAACATAAAAATTTAAAACAAAAAATTTTTGTACGAATTTAAATTTGATATTTAAAAATTAAGCAAAAGGATTTCGTTTAGTGAAGAAATGTTGGATAATATGGGTGTCATATATATATAGTAATTATATGTTAGTATTTATTTTATAAATTATTAGTCCAAATTAAAAATGATCTAATATGGCTTAGTTTTATTGGGCTTCCGATATTAAATAGAGTATAAGTTAAATATGTATAAATACTCAAAGAAATAAATTCTAATTGATAATGGACTGATTAGAAATTAATGTTAAAGTGCGAAAGCTATATATTAGGGTTATGGTTCCCAAATTACATATAAGCAACTTTTCTGACATACCATCATTAGAAAAGAAAGATTTACTTTCTCTAAAATGCTTATGTTAATTTGGAAGATCAAAATCATAAGACTTGAAGAGTTCAAGATACCGATGGATTCATGTACGCTTCCACATCTAGTTTTTGTTCTTAATGATCTAACATAACAAATTTTGATGTATTTTTATATTAGAGTTTTTATGGATAAAACAAGCGGTATTCGAGATGTTTCATGTCAAATTATTGGGAATAAATTGACTTTCTAATATTTTGAATTGTTTTGTTTTTAAGAGTTTATGGGTTTCATATATGGATTTAGTGTTTCGATTAATATACTTTGAATTTTTGAGATATTTATTTTTAAAATTTTTATTTTTATAAGTAATGAATTTAGTATTTAAGGATTTATGAAAAACACCTTTGCTAGATAGAAAAAATTGTTTTTAATATTGAAAATATGAAAATGGGTTTGATTCATATTTTTTTTAAAAAAATAGAAACATAATAAATAAAATAAATAACCTTACATCTATACGGATTCAAACTAGGTTAATATTTTGATATTTAAAAATTGAGTGAAAGGATGTAAAAAAGCTCATGCTAAAAAGTCAAAATATCAATTGAGCCTTAGGAAAAAGTTGCACCGGATTGAGTCCTCAATGACCAAAATTAAATCAAGTGAGCTTTTCTATCCACGGGAACCATCATTGACAATTATGATTGTTAACATATGTTGACATGGCAAACGTAAACCTAACATGTTGAAATGTGACACACCACATGGATTAGTGTGCTACCATGGCATGCCACATCGGCAAATATTAAAAATTCTTTAAAATTATAAAAATGATTAAAAATGTGGTTTGGTTAAATGTTAGGTTCATTAGGTAGCATTTTGGAATCCTTTTATTGCATATTTTGGTCCACATTTTGGAAATATGTATAAAGTATTGGTACCTTATAACAGGTATTTAAACATCATAAGTTGGGTATCGATACCCAACTCTTGGTTTTGATGCTTCCGAAGCTAGTAGCCTAGAAAATTAGGGACATGTATCAAAACATGGCTTCATGTATTGATACAAGTGGCCAGGTTTCGATCCTAGCCCTTGGAGTATTTGTAGTTCAAACATTGGAGCTTACTGACTTGGATATTTATCACTCGAATAAATACCGACGACCCTTGTGTAGGTACTGAAGGTCATAGTAACCTCATTCGGCCCCAAATACCTTTGTAAAGCTCGTTTAAACTTGGATCTTGTTTGTTTATGTTATATGGATGATTAAGATGCATCTATATGATTAATAATTGTGTTTTAACATGAATTTATTGAATGAATGATTTATTGGATTATTCCAAAGGCTGATGTGACTCTTCATATTCGATCCGAGCTTTCCGACCAAGTTGGGTACTACATTTTGGGTAAGAAGAATTGTAAATTTCACATATTGAGGAAAGTTATGCATAGAACGATAAAACTTAATGGTTTAGTGGGACTTTATATGTAAAAGGACAACAAACTTCAAAAACTTTTATAAGGAGATGTTGGGTAGGACGACTTTAGGTTGAGGACATTAAAAAAATTAAAGCATCATGTGATCATAACTCATAAAAACCAACAAAGGATGAACTCTAATAGAGGTAAAGAAATAGGACCTTTCATTTGCTAATACTAAATTTTATTTTACCTTTCCTTAACATAGTTTAAGTTTATAATGTTTAATTCTTTTTATGCTTTGATTGGGTACCCAAAAGAAAAAAAATTGTTTGACTTCAATAAAAAATATATAGTTAGAGTTTTATATATACAAAAAATATTATTGGCAATACTTGTATTGCATTTAAAAAAGTAAATTCAGAATATCGACAATAAAGATTTTTCTTTTAAATCTGGCTAGCTCTCTCAAATTCAAGGTACATAAGACCAAAGTTGTAATCTCAACACAAGAAGTATTCTATGAAAGGCTTGAAGAACTTTTTGGTCCATCAAGATACTTTTCAAAATGATTATCTCTATTCGAGTTCATGAGCTTAAGTTATGATCGTTTTAATGAAATTGCGGGAGCATAATTTTTTGACGGGATTATTACGGGAAATTATGAGTTTCGAGCTTTAATTCGAGTTTAAATCATATTGGGTTCGATTTTTAAGCTTAATTTTTTATTATATATGAGTCCAGCATTGTATATATTACGTTTTATTATTTATTTATTTAGAATTTTAGGATATTTGTAAGTATTTAGAGTTCTTTAGTTTTGAATTTAAAATTGTTTAGGAGTTTTATGTTTCTTAGTTAACAATGAAGCTTAGTTATACTAAAACTGCTACCTTTTTAGATTAATTAGAGTTTCATTATACTATAGAGTTTTATTTTAATGTAATAAGCTACCCTATATAAAGGTCTCTTCATTCTCCATTAGAAAGAAACTTTAATTAATAAATTTCAACTCTTTAAGTTATTTCTCTTTATGAGATTTTTCTTTTTGTTTATTTTAGAAGTATGTTTTCTTCTTGGTTTTGAAGCCATGAGAGAACTCTTCACCCTCTAATTTACTAGGCTCGGTCTTAGAGGGTTGATTAGAGCCATTTGTGGAGCTTGTTGAAGATCCTTTTTCAAAGGATTTCATAGGACATCAACTTTTCATCACCATTGGTTGTTATTATTAAACCTCTGTTCTTCAAGGGAGATAATCTTTCCATCATCCATCTTATCTTTGTTTTCTTCCATTCTTCATCCTTTAAATTGCCAATGATTATTTTTTGGATGATTTATTAGAGCCAATAATTTAATTTGTTGGGGTTTATGTCTCAAAGGGTTCAATTCCACACTTATCAGCCTACCAAGAAAAAAAAAGGTGATTCAATCAAGAGTGAGGCACTCAAATACCAAATGCTCTCTATGATAAAATGTATGCCCTAGTTGTAACACCCCAACCCCGGCCTAGACGATACGACCAAGTCTGGAGAGCTACACTAAACTATTTCTTGAAAGTCCAACTTTTATAATGAAGTTCAAACAATTCAAAGTCATGTAAAGGATTATAAACTATCAAAAAATCCAGTCGTTAAAATCAACAAGCTTAGAAGGAAGTAACCATAAAAAAATACTGATAACATAATAAGATAATTGAGTAGAATGACTGATGTAACGACCCGAAAGTTAGGGGTGTCGAGAAATGTATTTCTAGAAATCTGCTTCCGTCAACCGGGCTCATAAATATTTTATAAAATATTTATGGGATTACCTTAGAAGTGAATTGAATGTTAGTTAGATAATTTTTATTATTGGTGTTCAATTAAAGTACAAGGACAAATTCAAGAAGGTAATAAAAGTAGTGATTAATACTAAATTACATGGTGAGACTAGTGTAAGGGACTTATTAAATAAATAGACCATTAGTGTTATAAGTTGTTGATAGTGAATGATATATGATTAAAATAATATGATAGTTAACTAATAAATTATATGAGAAGAAGTGAAAAATGAAGTAATAAAATAAAGGAAAACAATAATTTAATGGGAAAGAGAAACAAAA
The DNA here is from genome assembly GCA_025503065.1 of Gossypium bickii. Taxonomy (NCBI): domain Eukaryota; kingdom Viridiplantae; phylum Streptophyta; class Magnoliopsida; order Malvales; family Malvaceae; genus Gossypium; species Gossypium bickii. The sequence continues at coordinate 93,441,736 of CP106711.1, forward strand.
TTGAAAGTCTTCATCTTCTTTGCATGCGAAATTAAGAAGGAAGGTTAGCACCATTCGACCATTGATTTTAAACTTTGAAGCTCAATTTTGTTGGTATATTTTAGTACTTTTCAATTAGATTTTATATTTTTGGAACCTTAAAATCATGTACTAGATTGCCCATGTTGAAATTTTGAGAATTAATGATATTTGTGGAAGTTGTCATTATTGAGAAATTCAAATTCTTGGTGTTACCTTTGTTGGGTTTTAAATAGACATATTTATGGAATGATTCTTGATTGTTTTAAAGTTTAGGGAATTATTTATGAAAATGGTAAACTCAAGGATTATTTTGTGAATTAGTTGAAAATATGAATTGTGTTGAACCTTTGGGAAAAACGGTTAACATGATATTTTGTTGATTGTGATTGAATTTTTGATTTTTTGTTGAAGATTATTTTGTATTAAAAGTTTATGTTGAGAGAAAATGTGGAAAATGTAATTAAAAGTTTAATGGCTTGTGTATAAATATTTTGGATGGTTGAATTAAGTAAATTAATTAAGCTATTGATTTTAGATTGAGAAGCAAGAGGATCAGTTGATAACCATGTAAAGGAGAAGGTTGTCGAGTAATCATCTTTGAGCTTAGTAGCCATCGTAATCCGGTAAGTTCGTAGTCATTGTCTCGAACTCTTTATTTTAATTAGTTTATTTATATTTAATATCAAATTATATCCTTTAATATGATCGGTTAATTCTATTGAATGAAGTATTATGGAATAAGATATGAACGATTATGAAATAGATCAAAGGTATTCTCATGGTCGTTGTTGCGACTGATTAAATTATGAAATGTGTTATTGAGAACATAATTCTTGGTGAGCAAATCTTTGTTAGTTACCTTACTAGTGCTGGGCACATTATTAGTCGATTTATCCGACTAGCGCTAGGCGCAACTCTTTGTTAGTTTACCTGACTAGTACCGGGCACAACATTATATTCTACAGTTTCTCTGACTAGCACTGGGTGCAAATCTTCTTTAGTTTATCTTACTAGTTCTGGGCACAACCTCTATAACTATCGGTTTATCCGACTAGCTCTGGGTGCAAAACTTATTTATAGTTTAACCGTTAGGCACTTGGTGCCATTCATTGAATGAATCATATCGATAATGTATAATAATTCGATTGGAGAAGGTTGGTATGTGATGGAAGATGTACAATACGAATTATTGAGCTGTATGGTAAATTCCATAAAGATAAACTTATATGTTATGGAATGTAAACTTTAGGTCACTAGGTGTAAATGTGATTTTTTGAATGAATGAGTTGCTTAATGTTTGAATGCATGTTAGGTACTTGCTTTTGTTCAACGACTCAGCATCCACGACAAATCCCCAACTCAATGTTGGCGATGCATTTCTTTTTGTGTCTTGGCATGTACCTAGGTGATTTTGGTTATATATGATCACCTTAGGTCTAAATGTTCCACTAAAAGGTAGCTTGTATAAAGATGATTTTTGTAAACTTTTTAAAAAATTTTTGGTTCAAAGCAAACAATTGCATATAGTTATGTATGCTTGTGGATATGTAAGTTTTAATGTTTTTGAATGACATATGTTCATAAATTGAAGGTTAATATCTTAGTTCGTTTGATTAAATGTTTGATATTGTTTGAGGTGCCTTTGAATAGAATATTGGTTAAGTATAGGGTGAATGAAATTTTAGCTTGTAATTGAGGACTTCAATGTGGTGTCATTGAAGACACATTGGTTAGGCACTTAGGTTGTATGTAATTGACATTTTTTGACTTGTTTTAAGGTGTATTTGATGATGTTTAAAGGGTGGTTTTAAGCTTAGATTGGTGGCCAAGTTAGGTGTAAAGTTTACCTTGTTTTTGAAGCAATATGGAGTACACACAGCTTGGGACACAAGCTGCCACACGGTTATGTGTCTTATTGTCTTTAGGTACAGGTTTCACACAGCTTCGCACATGGCCTATGACATGATCATGTGTCTTAAAACAATTTGAAACACGATTTATGACACAGCCGTGTGACCCATCGACAACACACATGGGCAGACACACGGGCTGGGACACAATCGTGTATCTGGACTTCAAATATCTACATGGTCTGGGTTGTGACACATAACCGTGTGTCCCTTGTTTTCAAGATTTTCAACTTTTTCCTAATTTTCTCGTTTTATTTTGAATTGACCCCAGAATGTTTCTAATATATTTTTAGAGCCCTATAAGCTTTTATTAAGACCCGTAAGTGTACGTTTAATTATGAATGGAATGTGATTTGATTGATTATTATTATGATTAATTAATTATTTGTAAGTAATGTCAAATGTTTAAAATGTTATCGTAATACTCTGTGACTCCAATCTGGCGATGGAGACAGGTTAGGGGTGTTACATTTAGTGGTATCAGAGTCATAGGTTTAGAGGATTCTCGGACTAAATCGAGCTTAGAATTGAGTCTAGGGGTACATGCCAAAGTTGAATTGAGTTTGAGTCGGGATTGAATGTTGATTAATATTATTCCTATTTTATAGTTAAAAGATGTTAGATGATACTAATAATGCTACCGATCAAGAAATTCATATTGGTGATGGTTCTATTAAGGAATTTGATGAAATCGAGGCGGTAGCACCGAGTATTCAATCTGATGGTGCTCAACAACCAGGTACTAGTATAGGCACTAATGAAGCACAAAGTGATACAAACTTGTTGCGTTTCATTGCTGGAGAGAGTCACTCCTCCGATAATAACTACACCTTCGGTTAAACGAGCTTCTATTAAAGAATTAAGGAGATACGGTGCTATTGAATTTGCTAGGTTAAAAGGAGTTGATCCATCAAAGGCTGAGTTATGGCTGGAATCAACCACAAGGGTTGTTCAACAACTTGAATGTAATTCCCGAGAAAGTGTTATCTATGTTGTTTCGTTATTGTAAGGGGAAGCCTACACATAGTGCCAAATTATCACATGACACATTCCTATAGATGCTATAACTTGGAAGTTCTTCCAAGCAGAGTTTCAAAAGAAATATGTCAGGGAACTATACCTCGAAGATAGAAAACAAGAATTTCTTTTGTTGAGACAAGAAGATTTATCAGTAGTGGATTACGAATGAGAGTATATGCGCCTTAACAAGTATGCTATGAAGGTTATCTCTACCAAAGAAGCAAGCTATAAGTGTTTCCTATATGGAATGCGAAATGAAATCAGAACTCAATTAGTTGCACTGGAAATTAAAGAGTTCGCGGATTTTTCAGAACGAGCAGAAATGGTGGAACATTTCTGGTATTAAATAAGAAATCTGAACCTTTCGGGTTACGGGAAAATGCTTTGGGACTCTTAGCTCTCATTCAATACCAAACAAAGTAAAGAGTCATGGGATTTGGGGAAGACAGTTGCAAGATTGGAAATATCGAATAGAATACGAGACCGTCAACCTACAGTTTATGTTGGAAGTGTAAAAGGACCAAATAAAACTTCTGAAATGCTGACTTGTGAATAGTTTGGAAAGAAGCACTGGGGAAAATGCTGGAAATTGAAAAAAGGTTGTTTCCGATGTGGATCGTTGGAGCATTTCGCTTGTGAGTGTTTGAAGAACAAAAATAATACATCTGATGACACACAGAGTGTAACAGTCCGAATTTGACCCTCATCAGAACGGTGGTTTCGGGACCACGAATCTGAGTTCGGATAATAATTAAATATTATTTTCCGTGTTAATTATAAGTGAATTAGTATGTGTGAAAATTTCATAAGATGATTTGTTTATTTGTGTGATTAATTTAAGAAAAAGGATTAAATTATTAAAAAGGTAAAGTAGCCTTTTAAATTGGAAGGGTTTAATTGACTAATTGCTTGCATGTATGGGTTTGCATGTCAAATTACCCATAGTTTAAGTAAGTGGACGGTATGATGACTATTTATTATATTTTATGTAAGTTTTTAGTAAGTGGGATTTTAGTAATATTATTTTATATGAGTAAATAAAGAAAAACAAAAAAAAAAAAAAGGATGAAGGAGTGTTCATCTTTTATTCTTTTGTTCTTCATTATCGAAAATTTACAAAGAAAAGAGGGAACCCAAGCTCCTAACTTTCGATTATTGCATGTCCTTTAAAGTTAGAAATTTAACATGATTTTTGTGATTTCTTTATATGTTTGAGTTGGCTACCTTGAACATTAACAAACCCATGTGGAAATTTTAGTTTAAAAGTATGTTTTAGATTTGGTTCTTGATGAATGTTGGTGATTTGTTGTGTTTGATGGAAGAATAGAAATATATGTCTTAGATTATCATGTTTAAAGTATGAAAATTATATATGATAAAAAGTGTGATAGCTTAAATTGTGAAAATAAATAGTTGAGAGATTAAAATGCAAAATAAATGGCTTGTATGAACTTATATAAGCATGAGGAGTATTCGGCCTTAAAGAATTGTAATCAAATTTCATGTATTTTGTGTTATATGCCTTGAGGGCTAAATTGCAAAAGTTATAAACATTAGGGGCAAAAAGGTAATTTGCCCAGTTATGTATTTTAGGATTAAATTGAATGTAAATGTTTTTATCAAGAACAAAAGAAAACGGATTTGGATCGGGGAAAAATGAAGATAATTGAATAGCCGGTCTTTGTTGTCAAACGATATTCGAGGTAAGTCTCTAAGCAAATATATGTCGTAAATTATTTATGTAATTTAGTAAATGTTGAAATTGAAACCATTGTGATTATATATGTAATTGCCGAATTTGGCTAAGTATAATGTGTGATTTGGTTGAATTATTTGAATGTTAGAAGTTATTTGAATATTTGTACGATGAGATTTCAATGAGAAAGAGGTTCAATATATGAAATAGTTCATGGGAGATATCTTTGAGTATTACCATTCGGGCTTTGAGCCTAGCAAGCCTCGGGCTGGTGAATTTTTCGGGATTTATGCCTACCAAGCTTATTTTCGGTGAATGGATATCAGACCTTGGGTCTAGCAGGATTTGTGAAACACCCCAAACCCAGCCCACGAGCCTTGACCGGATTTGGTATGTTCCTCGAAGAAAACCAGTTAAAAATCTTTTTATTACTTTGGAAATCTGTGGGTTTTGAGGATAGTTTGCTAATGGATTGGGCTCGAGTTGAAAACAAATTTATTTTGTATTGAAACTCATGTGACAAAGTATTTTGAGTTTATTTTAAATTAAAATTTACTTAGTCTCTAATAAATAAAACTTTGTAACATGGCAATTAAAACAGAAAATAACAAAATTCACTATGGCCTTATTACATCAAGTAAAATCCCAAAATAAAATTATAAAGTACTTAAAAGAAATAAAAGGTCCAATTTAAATAAAACTTCAAGATGAGCATGGCCACCACAAGATCTGCCATCCCGGTCCATCACTGTTTATCACTTGAAACATGTTCCCACAACGGGGTGAGTCAACAGACTCAATGTGTACTACAACACTAAATCTTAACAACTTAGGCATACATAATCATATCACATAACAATTCTTATAACAGAACAAAATAATGATGCAATCCCGAACCCAAACCTAAAAGCCATCCGCTACACATCCCCGTACCAACCTCTACACCGTGGGGACTACTAAGTCAACCTTCCATCCGCTACACACCATCGAAGGCAGTCGCTGCAGTTGACGTGCTCATTGCCCTTATGAGTATTCGTGGTCTTAGGTCACCACACTCAGATATCGTGGTCTTAGGTCACCACATTCAGATATCGTGGTCTTAGGTCACCACATTCAGATATCGCGGTCTTAGGTCACCGCATTCAGATTTCGTAGCCTTAGGCCACCACATTCACTTCCCCTTTTCAATAACCCATATGCCCCAAATCATATATTATGCATTAATAAGCCAATTTTCACATTCTTATAACTTTTCACATGTTAAAATAACATATTTCATAATCCTAGTAGGAATAGGAAACGTTCCTGAGTACTTTGTACCATTCATGGTACCTTAGCCATATTCTTGCACATTCTTATAATCATATACAAATTAAATATTGCCATAAATATATTAAGAAATAGTGTGAAGTACACACCTGATTCACTTAGCAACTTTACTGAAAATCCCGAAATCTGATCTACTGCCTTAGATCTCAAGTTCCTGAATTCGGCCAAACTTAAAAATTTAATAACAAGCCATTCGGCCATAAATCCAAATCCTATTAGGATTGTATAACCCAAAACTTACCTTGGTGCCAAATCCCAAAATCTTTACTATACTCTTCTTGTATTCAGCCAAGCTTTAGATCACTTTAACAAATTGGTTTCGGCCTTTGCAAAAATAAGGAATAGATCTTAAATCACTAATATACCTTGGCCGCATATACACATGTACTTATTTATGATTTGAAATCCCGAAATACCCTTCTTGAAGTCAACAACGCCTAAATCCCAAAACTTCCTTCAAATAGTCGGCCATAGAGCAACAGTATAGATTAGATCTCAGATTTCGATAAGCCTAATAGAAAAAGAATGAAAACCGAATTGGATCTTACCTTCACTGAAGAAATCGACAACACCTATGTTTATCACCACAGAAGTATTTGACTTTGAGAATTGATGGAGAAAAGAGATGTAACTTACAAAGGTTCGGCAACTAAGGTATTTTGATTTAAGAATTTCGACAAAGAGGAACCTTTGGGAGGGAGGGATTCGGCCTAAGTAGAATAGGACAAAAAGGTGAGAAGAGAAAGATGAAGAATTCGACAATGATTTCTTGAGTTTTTGGCTTGACAAAGTTTAAGAGAAAAGAGAATAATGGCAGAGAGAATTCGGCAGAGGCTTTCAAGAACAGTAAAATAATGCAGAATGGCCTCCTTTTCCTTTTATTGCCGAAATTACTAGGCTAGAGTCCCCTACTTGGCCACCACTCTTCCTATGTGATAATTTTATCTTTTAATTATCACCTAAAAGAAAATAAAAGATAATTCAACACTTATCCTTATTTCCCTTCTTATTTCTTTATTTAAAAAAAAAAAGAATTAGTCCCTCATTTATCCATCATTTGGCCGAATTTTAAAGAGAATAAAACTCCTAAAATATAGCCTTGTGCCGTCCAACTCCTTTGCTCCTTGCAGCAAAATAAAACTCTTTTATTTTGCTTCCCCTGCAGCTCAAACCTTGGCCCAATACCCTTGTATGTGGCGCCATTTCCAGAAGCCCTAAGTGGCATCTCCAGGCCACTTTTCCAAGCCTGTTTGTGTGTCAAATTTCACATACAATTTCTCTTAAGGCCACCTTGCCTCAGTTTCCTCTTTTAAACTTTAAAACTCGACATCTTCTAAGTCATTTCCTGACATTTCCAAGTTTCCAAAAATTTTTGTTTCCCTCTTTAAACTTGACATTTCCTTACATTTCCAAGTCTCCAGAAATGTTCACTTTCCTCTTTTGAATCATTTCTAAATCATTTCCTTACATTTCCAGGTTTCCAAAAATGTTCACTTTAAACTTAACATTTCCATACATTTCCAGGTTTCCAAAAATGTTCAAAATACATTCATAACACATAAGACATGTCATTTCGTACAATTAAACCGAAAATGCATAGGCCCTTTTCAGGATGTTACAATTTGTGCCGGTGCGAAATTCAGGCTCTTGCTTAGCAGGTTTTTATACCAGTGATAAAATATCAACTTGTGGATTATGTGAGTATATCGTGAGGTGTTCATTGGACAAGTAAGTTGATAATACAAGTTATTTATATTCGACCATATAGGTAAGTTCTTGTGAGTAAGTTAATTGAATTTCTATATTCAAGCAATTAGGAAATTATAGATATGTGAACTTTGTTGGGCAAAAATGTGACTAATGACTATATATGTATAATCGGCCCTTTGGTTATGTGGTTATATTGTTGTCACATTGTTATTGAATACTTGGATCTATGAAATAATAAATGGATAAGTGTTTATATATATATATTTGTAAGTGTCCTTATCGAATGATATGCGTACGAAATGAATAGATGGTTGAAAGTTGATACTTTCTATTTGAACCTTGTGCCGAAATGGTAATCCATTTGTTAAAGGCAAGATATTGATGTATGTTAAGTTAAATGAAGTAATAGAGTTTGGCAATGATAATCCATATGTGTTTTGTTAAAGATTGATTGATGATAAGTATTTGATCTAAAATGCTTGTGTGTTTAATTGAATTATTTTAAATGCTTAAGACTTACTAAGCTAGTTAGCTTACCTTGTGTGTTTCTTTTTACTCTGTTTGATAGATTTTGATCAAGCTACGAGCTCAAGGGATCATCATCAAAGTCATCCACACTATCGACTTGTTTTGGTACCTTAAATGTTGAATTTTTGAGCTTAAGGCATGTATAGGCTAGATTATGTTTTGAACTATGAATTTTGTCCTTGTATATATTACAGCCATGCAAAAATGGCTTACCCTTAATGTAAATTGTTTCCATGCTTTGTGTTCTTAATCATGTTATGTGTGTTTATCATTTTTGGATTATAAATATGTTTTGTTATAAGGTAATCTTAAAAGTCTCAAGTTGTATTTTGGAAGCTGAAATGAGTGATTGTTGAATAAAATTAGGTTGGCATATTCGGTCAAGATGTATATATATGTTCTTGTAGGATTACAATTTTGGTTTTTTTATTTTGAATTATGAGAGTTTCAATGTATATGTTTTATCTTATGTATTGGCTTAAACATGGAAAAGAGTGTACACTCATGTTCGATTAGAATTTGATAATTTGATATATATATATAGATAGGTATATGACATGTTGTATATGTATTGTTATTTGATGGTCAATTTGGTTAGTTTAAGGTTAGACCTTATTTGTGTGTATAATGTGTTAGAAAAATTAATAGCAATAAGGCTACATTAATACGAGTATTTATTTATGAAAATTTTCTATGTCTATGTATGCATTTGGTTATAAAATATTATGATTTGGTTTGATCACATGAGTATGTTATAAACATGTTTATATATGGATAATATTAGTATTTGAGTAGTGCATGAAATGGGTATAAATTTTATATGATAATTTGATAGCCGAATAGAGCATGGAATGAATGGTAAAGTGTGTACGTGATCATGCTTGAATGGTTCACTTCGATGTAGACAATTACGCATAAGATTTTAATGATTAATGAAATATGCTTGATCATCATATGGAGTTTTAATGCCGTATTTGCTTATGGACATTAAGCCGTGTATAAGCATGCACAGAAATTTTTAAGTAATGTGTTTAATTTATGTTAGGTATTCGAATATTATTAAGACGATGTGCATATGATTCGAGTATGTGTTTAATAAAGTATGTATATATTTTATAGCTTTGTGGCATGTTTATTTGTTTAAAAATATGATTGTATACATAGTATGGTTTCGGGTAAATTAGAGGTATGATCCGTATGTATAAAATGAATAAGAATATAAGTTTAATAGTTAATTAGTTATATGCTTTAAATATATATATGAATATGACTCGTGTGAATGTTCGAATCTGCATTTGTGTTCAGTAATACCTTATGACCCTAATCCGGCGACGGATACGGGTTAAGGGTGTTACACAGAAAGCCACCTCCGTAGTTAGGGGTCGAGGGGTGAGTAAAGGTGGATCAATTTTGAGAGGTGGATCGAGAAAAGGAAGAGAAATAATTGATCATCAACCTAAGGCCAGAGCACTAGCTTGTGCTTATGTTGTGCGGACACGTGATGAGGGAGATGCTACTAATGTTGTAGCAAATTTATTTTTGTTATTCTCCACACCTTTTCATACTTTGATAGATCCTGGTTATTCTCATTCGTATGTTAATACTGATCTGGTCAAGTCTGAGAGTATGAAATTTAAGGTGTCAAAGGTAACCATGTATGTATCAAGTCCGTTGGGGTAAATTGTGTTAGTTAATCAAGTTTGTAAACGATGTCCACTGAAAATTCAAAATTTGATATTTCTAGTAGATTTATTAATCATGCCTTTTGGTGATTTTGATGTAATTCTGGGTATAGATTGTTTAAACGAGCACGGAGTGATTCTTGATTGTCGGAAGAAAAAGTTTTCAATTCAAGATTGGAATAGTGATATTATAGAAGTGAATGGTGTTAAAATGAGTGGTTCAACTTAGATTATCTCATCGATTCAAGCTGATAAGTTGTTGAAATAAGGTTGTGAAGCTTTTCTAGCTTATGTTATAAATTGTTGATTGGGTTTAGTGAAATCAGTAATATTCAAATTGTTTATGAATTCTCCGATGTGTTTCCCAAGGAATTATCGGGATTACCACCTAACCGAGAGGTCCAATTTACAATTGAAGTTTTCCCTGGCACAACCTCGATGCCCATATCTCCTTATCATATGGCGCAAACTGAGTTGAAAGAATTCAAAGTCTAGTTGCAACATTTACTGGAACAAGGTTTTATACGTCTTAGTATATCACTCTGGGGAGTTCGAGTTCTATTCATGAAAAGGAAAGATGGTTCGATCAACTTTTTATTGATTATCAACAACTAAATAAGTTAACAATTAAGAATTGGTACCTCTGACCTTGTATCGATGACTTATTTGATCAACTAAAATGAGCTTTAATATTTTCAAAAATGATTTAAGGTCAAGTTACTGTCAGTTGAAAGTGAAAGATAGTTACGTACCAAAAACTGACCACTATGAATTTTTAGTGATGCCATTCGGATTGACAAATGCTTCTACAAAATTTATGGATCTCATGAACCGCACCTTTCAGCCTTACCTGAATCAATTCTTGGCTTTTATTGACGATATTTTGGTCTATTCGAAATCGGAAGCTGAACATGAACAACATGTACGTATTGTTTTACAAGTTTGCGAGAAAAACAACTCTACGGGAAACTTAGTAAATGCAAATTTTGGCTACTTGAAGTAGTATTTCTAGGGCATGTCATTTCTGTGGATGGGATCCACATTGATCTGAAAAAGATTGAAGCCATAATTCAGTGGAAAGCACCGAAGAATGTGTCAGAAATCCGTAGTTTCCTTAGTTTAGCTGGTTATTACTGACGATTCATTAGTGGATTTTCAAAAATAACTTTGCCGATGACAAAGTTGTTAGAAAAGAACGTTTTGTTCATTTGGTACGAGAAATGTCAAGAAAGTTTTGAAAATTTGAAGCAAATGTTAACTGAAGCTCCGATTCTAACCTTACCAGAATCTGGAAAAGACTTTGTGGTTTGTAGTGATGCCTCATTGAGTGGTTTGGGTTGCGTCTTGATGCAAGAGGGCAAGGTGATTGCATACGCATCTTAACCGTTAAATGCATGAATGCAATTATCTGAAACACGATTTAGAGCTTGCTGCTATAGTTTTTGCTCTAAAGATTTATAGACACTACCTGTACGACGAAAAGTGTTATATATTAACTAATCACAAAAGTTCTAAATATCTCCTAACTCAAAAGGAGTTAAATTTAAGACAACGCCATTAGGTTGAGCTTTTGAAAGATTATGACTATGTTATTGACTATCACCCTGGTAAAACTAATATTGTAGCTGACGTATTGAGTAGGAAGGCAACAATTGAGTTGTGAGCTATGTTTGCTTGACTTAGTTTTTGTAATGATGGTAGTTTGATGGCTGAGTTAGAATTTAAACCAATGTTATTTGATCAGATTAGAGAAGCAAAATTAATGGATGATAACTTGGTGAAGAAGAGAAGAATGGTTCAAAAAAACTCGATTGAAAACTTCAGCATCGATGATCAAAATGTCTGAGGTTCCGTAATCGATTATGTGTTCCCAATATTGTTGAATTAAAGGAATTGATTCTGTAGGAAGCCATGATAGTCCTTTCGGTTTGCACCCTAATGGAACGAAGATGTATCGCAACTTGCAAGAATTGTACTAGTGGCCCAAAATGAAAAGAGAGATAGTGTAATTTGTGGCTAAATCCTAACTTGTCAAAAAGTTAAGGCAGAACATCAGGTTCCCACTGGATTACTCTAGCCTATTTCTATCCCTGAGTGAAAATAGGAACATATAATGAAGGATTTTGTAACTGGGCTACCGTTATCTCTGAGTAAGAAAAATGCTTTCTAGGTTATGGTTGATCGATTTACGAATTTAGCTCATTTTGTTGCTATTAGAATAGATTGATCACTTCAAAAGTTAGCAAAAGTACAACTTTGGAGATTTACTTCGAGATTTTGGAGATAATTGCATGAAACTCTTGGTACAAGACTTAACTTTAGTACAACTTTTCACCCACAAATAGACGGGCAATCGAGCCTATTATTCAGATTTTAGAAGATATGCTTCGAGCCTCTGTAATTGATTTTATATCCGGTATCTACTATTAGCTGAATTCGTATATAATAATAGCTTCCAATTGAGCATCCAAATGGCTCCATATGAAGCTTTATATGGTTGCAGATGTCGAACCCTTGTGTACTAGTAAGAGTTAAGTGAGAAGAAAGTGGTTGGACCAGAATTGATCCACGAAACAGATAGTATAGTGAAGGTGATTCGAGATAGATTGAAAGCATCTTTCGATAAATAGAAATCATACACATACTTGAAATACCGGGATATTGAGTTTGCAATAGGTGATAAAGTATTCTTAAAGGTGTCGCCATGGAAGAAAATTCTCTGATTTGGTCAAAAAGAGAAGTTGAGTCCTCATTTTATAGGACAGTATGAGTTTATCAAACGAGTTGGACCTATTGCTTATAGGTTGGCATTGTCTACAGAGTTACAGAAAATACATGATGTATTTCATGTGTCGATGCTTAGTAGATATTGTTCGGATCCGACTCATATTATTTCAGCTGAAGATGTGGAAATTCAGTTTGATCTGTCAAATGAGGAAGAACGGTTAAAATTTTAGATCGCGAGGTGAAAGAGTTGTGTAAGAAATGAGTTTCCCTCGTAAAATTTCTTTGGCATAGTCATAATGTCGAGGAAGCAAATTGATGATCTAATGAAATGATGAAATCTCATTATCCCCACCTTTTTAGGTAAATTTTGAGGTCAAAATTCATTTTAGGGGGAGAATTGTAACGACCCGAAAGTCAGGGGTGTCGAGAAATGTATTTCTAGAAAACTGTTTCCGTGAACCGGGTTCATAAATATTTTATTAAAGTATTTGTGGGATTACCTTAGAAGTGAATTGAATATTAGTTAGATAATTTTAATTATTGGTGTTCAATTAGAGTACAAAGACTAATTCAAGAAGGTAATAAAAGTAGTGGTTAATACTAAATTACATGGTGAGACTAGTGTAAGAGACCTGTTAAATAAATAGACCATTATTGTTATAAGTTGTTGATAGTGGATGATATATGATAAATATAATATGATAGTTAACTAATAAATTATATGATAAATATAATAGCCATCGTAATCTAGTAAGTTCGTAGTCCTTGACTCGAACTCTTTATTTTAACTAGTTTAGTTATATTTAATATCAAATTATATCCTTTAATATGATCGGTTAATTCTATTGAATGAAGTATTATGGAATAAGATATAAACGATTATGAAATAGATCAAAGATATTTTCATGGTCATTGTTGCGACTGATTAAATTATGAAACGTGTTATTGAGAACTTAATTCTTGGTGAGCAAATCTTCGTTGGTTTACCTTACTAATGCTGGGCACATCATTATATTCGTCGATTTATCCAATTAGCGCTGGGTGCAAATCTTCGTCTGTTTACCTAACTAGTGCTGGGCACATCATTATATTCATCGATTTATCTGACTAGCGCTGGGCACAAATCTTCGTTAGTTTACCTGACTAGTACTGGGCATATCATTATATTCGTCAGTTTCTCTGACTAGCGCTGGGCGCAAATCTTCGTCAATTTATCTAACTAGTGCTAGGCACAACCTCTATAACTGTCAGTTTATCCTACTAGCTCTCGGCGCAAAACTTATTTACGGTTTAACTGTTAGGCATCGGGTGCCATTCGTTGAATGACTCATATCGATAAGGTATAATAATTCCATTGGAAAAGGTTGGTATGTGATGGAAGATGTACAATACGAATTATTGAGTTGTATGGTAAATTCCATAAAGATAAACTTATATGTTATGGAATGTAAACTTTAGGTCACTAGATGTAAATGTGATTCTTTGAATGAATGAGTTGCTTAATGTTTGAACCTTTCCTTGAATGCAGGTTAGGTACATGCTTTTGTTCAATGACTCAGCATCGACGACAAATCCCCAACTCAATGTTGGTGATGTATTTCTTTTTGTGTCTTGGCATATACCTAGGTGATTTTGGTTATATATGGTCACCTTGATGTCGAAATGTTCCATTAAAAGGTAGCTTGTATAAAGATGATTTTTGTAAACTTTGTTAATTGTTTCGGTTCAAAGCAAACAATTGCATGTAATTATGTATGCTTGTGGATATGTAAGTTTTGATATTTTTGAATGAAGTATGTTTATAAATTTAAGGTTAATGTCATGAATTATCTTATTTCGTTTGATTAAATGTTTGATATTGTTTGAGGTGCCTTGGAATGGCATATTGGTTAAGTATAGGGTGAATGAAATTTTGGCTTGTAATTGATGACTTAATTGTGGTGTCACTGAAGGCACATTGGTTAGGCACTTAGGTTGTATGTAATTGACCTTTTTTTGACTTGTTTTGAGGTGTATTTGAAAATGTTTAAAGGGTGGTTTTAGACTTGGATTGGTGGCCAAGTTAGATATAAAGTTTACCTTGTTTTTGAAGCAATATAGGGTACACACGGCCTGGTAAACAGACGACGTCCCATACGGCCATGTGTCTTATTGTCTTTAGATACAAGTGTCACATAGCTTGGCACACGGCCTGTGACACAATTGTGTGTCTTAAAACAGTTTGTTACATGGGCAGTGACACGGCTATGTGACCCAACATTGAACACACACATGGGCTGAGACAAAGTCTTGTGTCTAGAATTTGAATATCCACACAGTCTGGGCTCTGACACATGGCCTGGCCACACGACCGTGTGTCCCCTATTTTCAAAATTTATAACTTTTTCCGAACTTTCTTATTTTTCTAATTGACCCCAGATGTTTCCAATATATTTTTAGGGCCCCACAAACTTGTTTTAAGACCCGTAAATGTACATTTAATTATGAATGGAATGTGATTTGATTAATTATTATTATGATTGATTAATTATTTGTAAATAATGTTAAATGTTTAAAATGTTATCATAATACTCTGTGACCCCAATCTGACGGTGGAGACGAGTTAGGGGTGTTACAACCGAGCTCTAAATACACCAACCCAATCAAGTCTGTAGGTTACCTGAAATCCAAACATGCAAACTAGATAAGTTTATAACTCAGTGTGTAACTTAAGTATATAAACAACAGAATTATATATATATATCAGTTAGATATTCGATTGCTCTTTACTCAAATAATTCTCTCAAATCGAATACAGAGTTGAAAACAGAAGATTTGTAAATTTGTTGTAGAACAGATCATATACAGATGCAAAATGAATCAATTTTAGATGCAAAACAGATCAAATATAGATGCAGATTCTTACCCCATCCACTATACACCATCTTCAACTATCCCAACACACCATATAGGGTATCAAGTACCCATCTAACCCTACACACCACTTAGTGTTTGTAACACCCCTTACCCGTATATGACGCCAAAACATAGTACGAGGTGTTACCGGACTTATGTGCAAACAATCATACAAAACTGAGGCATGACTTTCCACTCAAATTTAAAACTTTTCATAAACATTCATATCACCCCTTAAACAAGCCTACGAGGCCCAAAAACATACATAAGGAGTAGTTTGGGACTAAACCGAGAACTTTAGAAACTTCTGGGAAAACTTAGAAAAATTTTCATCAAAAAAAAGTCCACAAGCCCATGTGGGTGAAGGGACACGCCCGTGTGGCATATCACATGCCCGTGCTTCAGGTCGTGTCAAAAATAGGGGACATTCTATTTATGATGTCATCAAGCAAATAAGGTCACACGCCCATGTCCTTAGGCCGTGTGGTGAATTAAATTCCTAAAATCAAGTGCAGACTTCACACGGCCCAGGCACATGCCCATGTCCTATGGTTGTGTCTCTCACACGGTCGAGACACACGACTGTGTCTCGTGCCCGTGCATTTACTATTGGGCATTCTGTTTTGCATTAATTAGGGTGCAGGGGACACACGGCCATAACACACGCTTATAGAGCCAGCCGTGTGCCACATACGGCTTAGACACACGCCCGTGTGTCTACCCGTGTAGACAAAATAAGGCGATTTACCAAGCCTTTTTGCCACCCATACTTGCACCAACCTACACAACATCAAAATCACACCAATCCAAATATATATATATATAAATTCAAGGCACTTAATATAGCATATCTAAGTGCTTCACCATCATCAAACATCCATAATCACATGCAACATATCATCATTCAACCATAATAACTATAGGCCATATCATAATGGCATTGGCACATACATGCATATATGAATAGGTTTACATCCAAATAATCATTATGAGCCACATCTCATGGCCTTATACAAAATGAATCAAATATCATCATAAGCCAATACATTTGGCTAAACCAATATGACATATAACCAAAAAGACCAAATCCCTAAACATGCCATAATTCAATGTAAATCTCAATATACCAAAATGTGTGGATAGTGTGGGTGATCCTCCAACGGTCTTCGTATCCCGAGCTGACTTTTTTTTTTTTACAGTATAAAATAAGGGAAAAGAGAAGGGAGTAAGCTTTAAGCTTAGTAAGTTTATATGTAAACAATGAACATCATACCACATACTTTTCCATCAAGAACATTACATACAAATCAAGAACAATTCAGAACGTTGTACTTGTACTTACTCATTTCAAATCTTACCACATTCCAAATACATATCATAAACATTGCTCACATTTACATACACTTATACCCTGCACTTGTCATCACTTAGTCATACGAAATTTCACTTAGTCAAAGTTTCTCGATGAACACTTCGGAATAATACTGGATACACGGTGGTTTCGCACACAACCCACCATTAATAAATCACATGGTGGTATCGCACACAGCCCACCAATAATCACTTATTCACGGTCTTTATCCGTATCATTTTCCTATTCCAAAGGTTCATCTGGGAATTTCCTCACTTTCTATCATCTAATAAATATAAATAATATTCATTCACATTTCACATAATATCTTAATATGTAAAAACATAAGTAAAAAGGATGTATCATTTACATATAAACTTACCTCGATACAAAATATGTCAATTTGAAATTTAGTCCGGAACCTTGCCTTTTCCTCGGTCAAGGTTGATTCCACGTTCTTCTTGATCTATAATGACATATTTAGCTTATTAAATAACCACATTAATCAAATCACTCCAAAAATTCCTATTTTGGAAAAATTACCATTTTGACCCTAGACTTTAACAAATTTATAATTTTGTCTCTAGGCTCGTAAAATGAAATGTGTTCATTTTTCTCACACCTAAGCCTAGCCAATTAATATTCTCTTTTATAGCAACTCACAATTCTAATTATTTCACACATTTACTATCCCATTTTATAACTTTTACAAAATAGACCTATTAGGTGTTTTCATGAAAAATCCTTTCAAAAAAGTTATTTATTAAACAACCAAGATTCATTTTCTTCCATAAAATTTTAGCAAAAACATGAACACTCACATGGAAAAACCCTAAACTCTCAACCATTATGCAACATAGTCCCCTCGTTAGCTAGATTATGCTACAAGGGTCCCAAAAGTACAAAAGTTATCAAGAATTACCACCAAAATCACTTACTTGCAAGGAGTGTAAGTTGCTAAAAATTTTAAGCTTCCAAATCCCTATTATTGTTGATATTTTCGGTGGAAGAAGAAGAAGATGGAAAAGATGATAGATTTTCTTTATTTTTATTTTACTTTATTCATTTAGTCACCTAATGCCACCAAACCTTGGCCAAATTCATTTCTTTGTCCCTATGGACGGCCATCACCCTAATAAAGGCCTAGTTGCACATTAAGGACCTCAAATTTAAGGTTCTCTAGCTATATGACACTTCAAATTAGTAGAACACAAATTTTTCCTTTTATGCGATTTAGTCCTTTTTCGAAATTAAGCAAGTAATCACTACAATTAATTTAACAAAATTTTCATGCACTTATATAATCATGATATAACACATAAAATAATGTAAAAATAATTTCTCCGGCCTCAGATTAGTGGTTTTGAAACCACTATTCCGACTAGCCCCAAAATTGCGCTGTTACAGTGTTGGTATGACATGTTAAGAATGATTCCAGACTAGCTGCTAGATAAGTATGTGATAAATCGCCAGAACTAGATTTGCCTGTGGCTTAACCATCAGAATCAATAGATAACTTAAGGTTCACACTTCCTCCTTTATCACAAATCCTAATCCAATGCAGTTCCAAAATTGTCAGATATCGTAAATGCACATATAGTTATTCAAATTCAGATCATATGCACATTAGATAGATCATGTACAATTAACAAATATTACAATGAATACAAGCACATATAACAATTTATTCATCATTTGATCCTCATATGACAAGTTATTAAGCTAAATTTAGATCACCCGAACCCTATAGTAGGCCTACGTTCAACTAGAACAACATTTATGACCTCTAAGAAAAATCTCGATTTATGGCCCACACGCCGTGTGGATTCACACCGTCTGGATGGCTAGTCTGTATGGCCCATATGGCTTAGAACACACTTGTGTGGCTCAAAATAGTGCCCATATGGCTTAGAACACACTTGTGTGGCTCAAAATAGTGAGTTACATAGTCTAGCACATGGCCCAGTACACGCCCGTGTGACTCAAGACCTAAAATATATCCACACGACCTGGACACAAGCCCATATCTTTGGCCCATGTGTCTCTAATTCCAAAACAGTGAGTTACACGGCCTGGGCACACGCCTATTTCTCTAGCCCATGTGCCTATAATTCCAAAATAGTGAGTTACACGGCCTGGACATAGGCCTGCACTTCAGCCCGTGTGCTTTTAATTCCAAAATAGTAAGTTACACGACCTGCCACACGGTCTACCACATGGCCTAGCACACGGCTGTGTGGTGTTGACAACCATGTTTTTTGGCCTCTTTTGTTCGTAAGTTTTCGGGTTTTCGTTACACCTGATGTAGATTCAAAGAAGAAGCTACAGAAATGACTCTAGAACCTAGTAACAATAAACCAAATTCCCAATCAATAACTTAATCAAAATAATTTGCACAATTTAGCACTCAACCAAACTATAGCAATTGCAACTCCCAAACACAACTAACGCCTATCGAAGAACAACAGTAATTGCTCGAACCTTAAGTCGAGGGAATAATGTTAGGTGTCTCTCGAATTTCCCCTAAAAGTTAGCATAACAACAAAAAAAAGGGACAAATTAACAGATTAAACACCAAATTCGAAGTTTGAAGAAAACCTCCAAACTCACAACAAACCAAACATTAGAGAGCGAAAAGACAATAGTAGAATATCACCTTTGAAAACTAAAATCGACCAACGTAATGATACAATTTAGCAATTCATGCAACCTAAGACAGAATGAGAGATCACAAAATAAAAAAATAAAAAAAAAAGAGGGAAGAATGATAGTAAAGAAAAAGAAAAGAAAGGAAAATGTAAGAGGGAAATATTTTAGGAAAAAAAAGTCTAATTAGTTAAAAGTAAAAATAATTGCTATAAAGTGCAAAAATATTCCCTCATCACTTACGCAGAGACTTGAACACAAGACCAATGGGAATACAGAAGCTTAACCATTAAACCAATAGGCTCATTCTTGACGCAAGTTAATGCAGAAATAAACTTAAGTCAGAAGTTCAAGAATAGGGGTTAAACCAAAATAAACAGTAAAAATTCAAGAAGAAAAACTCAAACCCCATATATCAACTACCTATGCAGAGCATTTAACCATAGATACAAAGACTTAATTATAACAAATTTAGCAATCACACATTCAAAATTTTTGGGCATTACACTAGTGGCAATTGGCTTGTACTTGTGATATATGAGTTAATAAAGTAAAATTGCATACTAACGAGTACTATTGCAAAGGTTTTTGTTCATGTTAGTACAAATAACATACAATTTTTTCAAAGTACTAATAGAATGAAGCCCAAGGAACAAATGAGGTATTGAAAAGTATTTGCAAATAAGTTACAATTATGAAATCCTTATGCATTCTCTTAAAAAATGTTTCTAGTTAATGTATTGCCAAGGCATTAGTATTGCACTAGAGGCTGGTATATATTAGGCCTTCAAGCATTATATACATGTAGCTGGTTTAATAGGTTGAAGTATGTTATATACTTGAGGATAACAATTGGTGCTTGTTTTAGAAACAAGTTTATTGAGAATGACTCATGATGAGAACTCTACTTGGTAGAACCACTTAAGTGTTGTAACACCCCAAACCCGAGCTAGATGTTACGACCGGATCTAGCGTGTCACATCGGAGTGTCATTTGAAAATCGAGTTTGTTGATAAAAGTTTGGTACTAAATTTTAAATCTCGTTTAACAATTGTTTTGAAAACGTCAGTGTTGTAAAACCTTGTTGTCCGACTATAGGTCGTATCAATAGTTATAAGCTTATCAATTTAAAACAAAACCGCAAAAGCATTTTTTAGTTGTAAACTTTTAGATTCGAAAACATAATTTTCAAAAACAGTTATTGTTTTAGAAACCAATGTTTCCTAGACTAGTAGGTTGAAATAATGATAAACACCAAATAAAAGTTAAAAATCCCAAATGGCGTTATTACAAAATTATTAGCCCAATATATATTAAAAATAAAATAAAATAAAATAACTAAGTTTAAGTTTAAATCATATCGAACGTGTGGCCACCTCCGAGTCCCTCGCAGCTCCAAATCATCTAAGGCTGGGGATTACCTGCGTAGTTAAAGAAAAGGGTGAATTACGAGAACTCAGTGTGTAATCCCCAATCATGCAATAATAGTCTGGGCTTGAGCCCTATTCGATGTCGCTCAAGATATGCTTTAGCCCTATCTGATGAGTGAGTGTGGGCCTAAGCCCAAATGATCACAGAATAGAGCAATAATGCAACCCAACCCAACCCAATCCAACCAGCACACCACCCGTACCAACCAACACACCATGTGGGGACCAAGTCTACCCACCTAGCCAACACACCAATATCGTAGCATAGCTGCTAGAAGTAACGCAACAAAGCTGCTAATGACAGTAAACGTGGGCCAAGCCACTAAAATCAGAATACGTGGCGAAGCCACTAAATCAGTAAAACGTGGCAGAGGCCCTAGTACAATACTTCCTCCAAATACAAATCCCAACCCCAATGCAGAATGTCGTGTCATAAATTATTCGTGTATGTAGTATGTAACAATCATAATCAGTCATATAAATATCACACACATATCACTTAAACTACCACTAAGGGTATAACAGTCATTTTTTCGTTTAGGGAAAAATAGTAATTTCACCCCTTAAGGGTATTTCGGTAATTTTACCCTTCGAGGGTATTTCAGTAATTTCACCCTTCGAGGGTATTTTGGTAATTTCACCCTTTGAGAGTATTTTGGTAATTTTACCCTTTGAGGGTATTTCGGTAATTTTACCTTTCGAGGATATTTCGATAATTTTCCTAAAATGGCTATTCAAAGGCCTACAATCGCCTTAAGCGACGAGATACCCTTTTTGGTCGAAACAGTGTAATTGGGCCCAAAGCCCAATTTTCAACCCAAGCGAGCCCACACGCTTGTGTGGCCCATTCAGCCCAATTTCGGTCGCGGCTATGCGAACTTCACAGCTTAATCCATTATCTAACACTATCAAAGCGATAAACATTTCCATGGTAACGGGGGAGGAAAACCTTTTGGCCTATGAGAATAAAATCGGAACAAGGAGAGAAACCAACCCCAGATTCGACTATAGTCACACTTACCAACCAATCGTAGAGATTCAGAGACTGATAGAACGAAGAGGAGAATATGCTTAGGCCCTAATAGATTCGTCCTATACAAATAGGAATCAAGGTTTAAATGTTTCGGGTTTATGTGCAAAGAAAAGAGGAGAATAAAAGGAATAAGAAAAGGTTAAAGAAAAGGTTTAAATGTTCGACTAAAGAAGAAATTCGGCAAGAAGATGAGAAGAAGAAGAAGAAAGAATAGGTTTCAGTAAAGGATTCGACAAATAGCAAAAAGTGAAGAAGAAAGAAGGAAGGCAGAAGAAGTGAATTTGGCAGAGGTCAAAATGAAAAGAAAAAGACCTAAAACGTCAAAATGTACCAAAATGCAAACAACCCCCGAAAAATGCTAGAGAAAATTCGGCACTCCAACACTCTCACAAGCTGAAAATGCACTCCAAATGGAAACCCTTGGCCGAAATTCCCTACTCATCCTTCCCCACATTCGGCCAACACTCCCACACACATCCACTTCCTTGATTCTCTCCACCGAATCCTCCTTGAATTACTCCCAGCCTCCCATTCGAAATTCTTGACCAAGTCTTTAACCTCCTTTGCAAAGTTTGATCCAAACTTTACCTCTTGCACCCTCAAGACATAAAATAAAAGCCCCCATTTTCTTGCCATGGGATTCGAACCCCTCTCTCCTTGCCATCTTAATGACGCCACCACCATCAAGCTACAGGCTCTCTTTGTGTCATAAAACACACACAATTAAACATAAGTCCTATTGCTAATTGCCAGTTTCACTTATGAGCAAAAATTAAAATTTTCCCAAGGTTTAGACTTGAACCCAAGCTTAATAAAAACCCCTGAACACACTCAAATAACTACCAGTTCAAGCACATCAGGGAATTTAAGCAAATTCAGCAAAATTCTAAACCCCACATTTTGGGGGCGTTACAACTCTACCCCCCTTAAAGAAATTTCGGCCTTGAAATTTACCTGGTCAGAAGAGGTGAGGGTATTGCTGTCGCATTGCCTCCTCAGGCTCCCACGTGGCTTCCTCTGAACCGTGATTACGCAAAAGCACCTTGACCAACAGAACAGATTTCCTTCTTAACACTTTAACATCACAATCCAGTATCTACATGGTTCTTCCTCAGAAGTTAGATCAGGCCTAACCCGATCTCCTCCATCGATACTATATGTGAGGGATCAGAACAGTATCGCCTCAGCATGGAGACGTGGAACACATCATGTATCTGGTTCAACTTAGGAGGTAACTCAAGTTGATAGACGACCGATCCCACACGCTTTAATATCCGGTAAGGTCTGATGAATCTAGGGCTCAATTTGCCTTTCCATCCAAATCTCAAAATCTTCTTCCATGGTAAGACATTCAAGAAGACATAATCCCCCACAGTACTCTATCTCCTTATGCTTCAAGTCAGCATATGATTTTTGCCTATCAGCTATTTCTTTTAACCAATCTCGAATCAACTTTACCTTTTCTTCGGTTTCAGAAACTAACTCTGGCCCCAAAACTCGCTGCTTACCAAGTTCTGTCCAACAGGTAGGGGTGCGACACCAACGACCATATAACGCCTCGTACGGTGCCATCTAAATACTGGATTGGTAGCTGTTGTTATATGTAAACTTTGCTAATAACAAGTAGTCTTCCCAACTGCCCTTGAAATCAATTACACAGCTTCTTAGCATGTCTTTCAATATCTGGATCACCCTCTCTGACTGACAATCAGTTTGAGGATGAAATGCCGTACTAAAATCCAATCTTGTACGCAAATCTTTGTGTAACACTTTCCAAAATTGTGATGTGATCTAAGTTCTTTATTCGAAATGATAGATACTGGTACCCCATGCAATCTCACGATCTCCGCCACGTACAACTTAGCCAACTTCTACAGCGAATAGTCAGTGCGGACCTGTATGAAGTGGGCATATCTAGTCAATCGATCAAAAATAACCCATACTGAATCTCTCTTACTAGGCATCAGGGGTAGCCCACTAACAAAGTCTATGGTTACCCTCTCCCACTTCCAGAGTGGAATTTTAATGGGTTGCAGTAATCCAGAAGGTAGCTGATGCTCAGCCTTAACTTGCTGGCATGTCAGACACTTACCCACGAAATCAGTAACCTCGCGCTTAAGCCCTGGCCACCAGTACAGTTCACGCAGATCTCGGTATAACTTGTTTCCGCCAGGATGCATAGCGTATGGGCTACTATGCGTCTCTCACAGTATAGACTGCCTTAACTCAAAATCCCTCGGTACATAGACTCTCCCACGAAAGCATAATACTCCCTCACTATTCAGCCTAAAATCCGCAACCTCCTCCTTCTCAACCAGTCGAAAAGAGGAACCAACGATTCATCCAACAACTGCTTTTCCCTAATTTGATCAATCCAGGTCGGTCTCACTTGGAGTTCAGCCAACAGACTACCATCCTCAAACAGGCTAAGACAAGCAAACATTGTTCTTAGACTAGATACAACCTTACGGCTCAGTGCATCTGCTACAATGTTAGCTTTACCCGGATGGTACTCAATCGAGCAATCATAATCCTTAAGCCATCTTCATTGCCTAAGATTCAGCTCCTTCTGAGAAATGAGGTACTTGAGACTTTTATGGTTGGTGTACATAATAGACTTCTCACCGTATAAATAATACCTCTAAATCTTCAGTGCGAATACCACCGCAGCTAACTCCAAGTCGTGAGTAGGGTAATTCGCCTCATGAGGCTTAAGCTGGCGAGACACATAAGCCACCACCTTACCCTATTGCATCAACACACATCCTAATCCACTGTGTGACGCATCACAGTAGACAATGAATTCCTTCCCCAACTCTGGCTGTATTAACACAGGGGCTTCAGTCAGAACCTTCTTCAGTTTCTCAAAACTCTCCTGCTGACGGTACCCCTTTACGCAGTAAATTAGTTAGAGGTGCAGCAATCAGTGAGACCCAGAAAACTTCAAATCTCAGATACAGTCTTTGGTGGTTTCCAATCCAATACGGCCTCAATTTTTTGAGGGTCAACCCTAATCCCCTCGGTAGACATCATGTGACCCAGAAATGTCACTTCCCGTAACCAAAACTCACACTTGCTGAACTTTGTATAAAGCTGCTTTTCCCTCAGTATTTGCAATACAATTCGAAGATGCGAATCATGATCCTCTTCAGTTCTTGAATACACTAGAATGTCATCTATAAACACCACTACGAACAGATCCAAATCGGGCTAGAATACCCAGTTCATCATATCCATAAAAGCAGCTGGTGCATTCGTCAGCCCAAAAGGCATGACTAGATACTCGTAATGCCCATACTGGGTCCTGAACACAGTCTTATACACATCCGCCTCCTTAACCCTTAGCTGATGGTACCCACATCGAAGATCTATCTTGGACAAAACCGAGGCTCCTTGCAGCTGATCGAACAGATTATCTATTCTCGGTAAAGGGTACTTGTTCTTAATCATCAGTTTGTTCAATTGACGATAATCGGTGCACATGCGCATGGACCCATCCTTCTTCTTCACGAATAACACCGGTGCTCCCCATAGAGACACACTCGGCCGAATGAATCCTCGGTCCAGTAGCTCTTGAATCTGAGCCTTTAATTCTACTAGCTCCTTCGATGCCATCCTATAAAGGGCAAAGGACACCGGAGCTGTTCCAGGTAAGAGTTCGATACCGAATTTGACCTCACGGTTTGCAGGCAACCCAGGAAGCTCTTCGAAAAATACATCTAGAAACTCCTTCACAGTTTTGACATCCCCAACAGAAGGACCTCTAGAATCAGATATGCTGACATAAGCTAAGAACACCTCGCAACCTTTGCGAACCAGTTTCTCAGCCCTTAATGCTGCGATTACATTAGATAGATAATCCCTTCGCTCCCCTATCACAACCACCTCCTCATCCTCAGAAGATTTCAATACCATACGCTTAGTAGCGCAATCCAAATTCGCACGGTGTTTCACTAGCCAATCCATGCCCAAAATAAGACCGAATTTGCCAAATGACAATTCCATCAAATCTGCTGGAAAGACAACCCCTTGGACCTCTAGGGGTACGTTTCTAAACAGCTTACTCACTCTAATCGACTGTCCCAGTGGACTGATCACCATCATTTCACTGTCAATAATTTCAAACTGCATGCCCAAATCCCAGACACAGTACATACAACATACGAGTATGTAGACCCAACATCAATTAATGTGGTATATGGTACATTATAAATAAGGAACATACCAGTTATGACGTCAGAAGCATTGCCATCCTCTCGACGCCGAACAGTATAGACCAACGCTAGCTGTCTCACCTCCGTGTTACCAGCACCTATGCCCAGTGCTCCACGACCTCTACCCAAACCATTTCCCCCTCTGATCTGACGACGGCCTCTCGGTGGCTGTTGACCACCTCTACATGGTTGAACATAGCCCTGACCTACGGCTTGCATCTAAATAGGCCTCTGCATACAGTTCTTGACCTGGTGATCCATGGACCCACATCTGAAGCACACCCCCATTCTTTTCCAGCACTCACCTTGGTGAGACCTCCCACAATCCGCGCAAGGCTGCGGTCTAGCAGTAACAACAAGGACCCTAGCTCGAACTGGCCCATCAAATTTAGGCCTCTTTTTAGGCCCACCAAAAGAACTTGAGGGCCCAAAATCCCTCTTACTTCCGCCCCTATCTTTTTCCCAGTTCTGACGCTCTGAGCGTTTCACATCCTCGGTAATTTTTGCCTTCTCAACAAGGGTAGCAAAGTCTCTTTCCCTCTGCGGACTGTTAGCACCCGTAACTCATCTCAGAGACCATCCTCGAACTGCACACAATGCTCATACTCAGTCGCGACTATACCCCGAGCATACTGGTTCAATCGCAGGAACTCTACCTCATATTCTGCTATAGATCTATTCCCCTAGACCAGACTCAGAAATTCCTTCCTCCGGGCATCCACATAACTTGCCTCAATATATTTTCCTTGGAAGGCCATTTTGAAGAAATCCTACTCAAACGATTGGCCTGTGCACCCTCTCTCACGGTGAGCCACCATTGGTATGCCTCGTCTCGCAGTAGGGACACTGCTCTCTTCAATTTCTATTCCACAGTACAGTCGAGGTTATCCATTATCAGCTTGGTAGTCGCTAATCAATATTCTACCACATTCAGGGCTACACCACAAATGCCCTGAAGATTTTCGCTCTATTAGACCGGAGTTGCTCAGAAATTGACCCTCGGCCCACTGATCCAGTACTTGCTCCAACAACCCTTTCCAAGACCCGCAGCATTGCTTGAGACAAAGCATCATATCCAATGGCTCAGTCATGAGGCCCTGTCTCAGTTACTGGTGAGGCTGGTGCCTCCCTAACTGGCATGTGTCCCGATGCTGAAGACCCAGCCCTAGCACCTCGGCCTCTACCGCGGCCACGTATACCCCTTCTGCAACCTCTGGTGCTCATATCGACGTAGCGTATTTATCTGATTTAAGTGTTTTAGGCATCAGCTTATAATTCCAATGATTATTAACATATATTTTATGATAAACAGCAATTAGAGTTATTTTTGCAGATCGAAACCTCACTACAGTTTTCAGTCTCCTACAGTCTCAGCTTACTCTAGCTAAAGAGTTTCAATACACCACTACTATCCATAGTAGTTTCTCACTATAATCATTTCAGTATATAACAGAAAACTGTGTCAAAGAACTTACAGATTTGGTACCAGAGACTTGATGCGCCACACTTTCAGTAACAACATTTCTCTCCAAACAAAAATTTAGACAGATTTAGAAAATTTTCAAAAACCCATTCCACAGCCGAGTTTTGGAACCGGGCTCTGATATCATTAAATGTAACACCCCAAACCCGGCCTAGACGTTACGACCGGATCTGACGTGTCGCATCAGAGTGTCTTTTGAAAATCGAGTTTGTCGATAAAAGTTTGGTACTAAATTTTAAATCTCGTTTAATAATTGTTTTGAAAACGTCAGTGTTGTAAAACCTTGTTGTCCGATTATAGGTCGTATCAATAGTTATAAGCTTATCAATTTAAAACAAAATCGCGGAAGCATTTTTTAGTTGTAAACTTTTAGATTCGAAAATGTAATTTTCAAAAATGATTATTGCTTTAAAAACCAGTGTTTGCTAGACTAGTAGGTTGAAATAACGATAAACACCAAATAGAAGTTAAAATCCCAAATAGCCTTATTACAAAATTATTAGCCCAATATATATGAAAAATAAAATAAAATAACGAAGTTTAAGTTTAAATCATATCGAACGTGTGGCCACCTCCGAGTCCCTCGCAGCTCCAAATCATCTAAGGCTCGGGATTACCTGCACAGTTAAAGAAAAGGGTAAGTTACGAGAACTCAGTGTGTAATCCCCATTCATGCAATAATAGTCTGGGCTTGAGCCCTATTCAGTATTAGTTCAGTATGGGCTTTAGCCCTATACAGTAGCAGTGTGGGCCTAAGCCCAAATGATCATAGAACAAAGTAATAATGCAACCCTACCCAATCCAGCCAGCACACCACCAGTACCAACCAACACACCATGTAGGGACCAAGTCGACGCACCTAGCCAACACACCAATATCGCGGCATAGCTGCTAGTAGTAATGCAACAAAACTGCTAATGACAGTAAACGTGGGCCAAGCCACTAAAATCAGAATACATGGCGAAGCCACTAAATTAGTAAAACGTGGCAGAGCCACTAGTACAGTACTTCCTCCAAATACAAATCCCAACCACAATGCAGAATGTCGTGTCATAAATAATTCGTGTATGCAGTATGTCACAATTATAATCAGTCATATAAATATCGCACATACATCACTTAAACTACAACTAAGGGTATAACAGTCATTTTGTCGGTTGGGGGTAAAAGGGTAATTTCACCTCTCAGGGATATTTCAGTAATTTTACCCTTCGAAGGTATTTCGGTAATTTTACCCTTCGAGGGTATTTCATTAATTTCACCCTTTGAGGGTATTTCAGTAATTTTACCCTTCGAGGGTATTTCGATAATTTTTCTAAAACGATCTTTCCAAAGGCCTACAGTCGCCTCGAGCGATGCAGATACCCTTTTTCGTTGAAATGGTGTATTGGGCCAAAAGCCCAGCTTTTGGCTGAAGTGGGCCCACACGCTCGTGTAGCCAATTTAGCCTAATTTTGGTCGTAGCTATGCAAACTTTGTAGCCCAATCTATTATCTGACAGTATCGTGAATTTTACTCACGTGGGGCCCATCGACCCAATGGCCCATCTTGGCCCAACGAGGCCCATTACAACCTAAGCCCACAGAAAAGTTCATGGCAGCCTCAATGGTCTATCGCCAATGATTGTGGCTCGATTTATCTTTACGAGCGCTCGCACGCTTGAGAGCCCTCAGATGCCGAAGTTTTGGCTTATCGATTTTTTGGCTTTAGCCGATTCACAGTTCATCAAGGTGTGAATACACACCTTCATTCATCGAATTGACAGAACTAAAATGGGTGTCCGATTACACACCTGCTATGGATTGCGGTTTGAGGCACTTTCCGAAGCACCTACGATAACAACCGACCATTAGTCACAAATCCTCGTTAAACCATAGTATTGAAACGCTTTTAGTCAAACTAACTTTTCTTACCACAAATGAAAGGTCCCTTGTAGCGAAACAATAATCGGCCTACCCCTTGGTTAAGGCAATTAAGTCCCTAGCAACATTCAATGAGAAAGAATGTGTTAGCAATAAACATTTCTAGGGTAACATGTGAGAAAAACCTTTCGGCCGATGAGAATAAAATCAAAACAAGGAGAAAAACCAACATCAGATTCGGCTATAGTCACACTTACCAACCAATCGCAGAGATTCGGAGACTGATAGAACGAGGAGGAGAATATGGTTAGGCCCTAATAGATTCGGCCTACACAAATAGGAATCAAGGTTTAAATGTTTCGGCTTTAGTTGTAAAGAAAAGGGGAGAATAAAAGGAAGAAGAAAAGGTTAAAGAAAAGGTTTAAATGTTCGGATAAAGAAGAAACCGAAAGGAACAACGATGATTCGGCAGGAAGATGATAAGAAGAAGAAAAGAATAGGTTTCAATAAAGGATTTGGCCAATAGCAAAATGTGAAAAAGAAAGAAGGAAGGGAGAAGAAGTGAATTCGGCAGAGGTCAAAATGAAAAGAAAAAGACCAGAAACGTCAAAATGTACCAAAATGCAAACAACCCCCAAAAATGCCAGAGAAAATTCGGCACTCCAACACTCTCACAAGCCAAAAATGCATCCCAAATGGCAACCCTTGGCTGAAATTCCCTACTCATCCTTCCCCACATTCGGCCAACACTCCCACACACATCCACTTCCTTTATTCTTTCCACTGAATCCTCCTTGAATTAATCCTAGCCTCCCATTCAAAATTCTTTACCAAGTCTTCAACCTCCTCTGTAGAGTTTGATCCAAACTCTACCTCTTGCACCCTTAAGACATAAAATAAAAGCCCCCATTTGCTTGCCATGGGATTCAAACCCCTCTCTCCTTGCCATCTTAATGACGCCACCACCACCAAGCCACAGGTTCTCTTTGTGTCATAGAACACACACAATGAAACATAATTCCTACTGCTAATTGCCATTTTTACTTATGAGATAAAATTAAAAATTTCCCAAGGTTCAGACTCGAACCCAAGCTTAATAAAAACCCTCAAACCCTCTCAAATAACTACCCGTTCAAGCACATCATGGAATTTAAGCAAATTCAGCAAAACTCTAAACCTCACATTTTTGGGGCATTACAAGTGTCTTGGAATAGGTTCTCACATGATTACCATGCAAAATTAGTTCTCTAAATTGAGATACCGATTCATCTTAAATGAGGAAGGATATGTTTTGATTCATCATAAAGTGAGTTCTGTAACACCTTTAACCTGTATCTTTCACCGAAACAGAGTTACAGAGCATTATCGAAGTTTACAAAGAAAATACAGTTCATTCATGTCATTTACTATTCATATCTGAAACCAATCATACTCAATCATATTGTCCCTTATGTTGTCCCTCGAGGCCCAATTTATACGTTAGAATCAAGTCGGGATTAAATCGAAAACTCAGTGCATTTTTCACGAAATTTCAAAATTGTTCTTAGGTACGAGGGTCACACACCCGTGTGGATAAGCTATGTGACTCACATGTCCAAGTGACATGCCCAAGCCTTAGGTCATGTGGGCATTCTATGTGAGGCTCACAACCATGTCCTATCCTATGTCCATACACGAACAATTTTTACAAATTTTATCTGTCATCACATATTGGCCTAGGGGGTTCGAAACTTTAACCACGAATTCAGTGGATTCGACAGGTAAACTTTTATCAGACACTAAATTCGTGCATATGCATAAATGTGTTGAACTAGGATTAATCAAAAAAGTAATATCAGTATCAAGAAGAGGAAAAGTACCAGTAATGACCTCTGGTGTAGAGGTATCTTCTCCTGCACGAATAGCATATGTCCTTGTCAGAGCTCGTGCTTTAGATTTAACAGTTGAATCTTTTGTGGCACCTCGGCTACCACTGAAATTTTCGGGTACCAGGGTGGTCTACCTCTCGAGGCGGGGTTACTTGGCTTCGAAGTCTAAACAGTATCTTTTTCAGGCCTTTCTGGACAATCTCTAAGATAGTGGTCAAGAGAACCACATCTAAAGCAGGCTCCGCTTTTCATACGGCACTCACCGAAATGAAATATATTATAATATTTACATCTAGGTTTGGGGTTTCCAACACTTCCTACACTTGTTACAGATAGGGACAGAGATCTCGAATTTGAGCGTTGAGAGCCTCGTTCCTTTCCAAAATACCCCACAAATTTGGTAGAAAAATCATGGTATTTCTTTGATTTCTTTGAAGCCAACGATTCTGATTTTCCCATAAATATTTTACTAGAAGTCCAGGCTTCCATCTCTACTTATTTCTTTTCTTTACTTAATTCCTTGGCTTTATGTGTTTGGTCAACCAATACAACAAATTCTTTTAATTCCAATATCCCAATTAGTAGCTTGATGTCTTCATTTAATCCCTTTTAAAATCATTTACACATTGCAACTTCAGTCAGGATACACTCTCTGGCATATTTGCTTAATCTGACAAATTCTTGCTTGTACTCGAATACTGTCATATTCCCCTATTTGAGCTCTAAAAATACTTTCTTTTTCTAATCAAGAAATTTCTGGCTATACTTCTTTCTGAATTTTATTTGGAAAAATTCCCATGTAAAGATACAACACATTTCAAACATTCAGCAGGTGTGTAAGATAATTCATCCAAAACCCTGATGGTATTTTCTAACCAGAATTCAGCCCTTTTCGGATCATCTTCAGCAGTAGCCCTAAATTCTTCTACCCCATACTTACGAATTTTATCTACTGGAGGCTTACCAGTTCTAACAAGTTCAGCACCTTGTGGTATCTCATGAACCAGTTGAGGAGTAGGAGAGGGAGGTTGTTGTACAGCAGGATTTTTTCTTAAAAATTCAATGAACCACTCATTCATCATTTGAAAGAAGGCTTCCTTAGCCTCCTCACCTCGACCCTTATATAAGGGCCTTCTACTACTTGATGAAGCTCTTTGAACTAAAGCTTAAGCATTGCTCTCAGCTTCCTTGGATTTAGCTCGGTTGGATGACATTACTATACGAAAAACATGTTTAAATTGGTCACGAGATATCACACTATCACAAATTATATAATGGCATGTATAGCTAAACTTGTACTTGCTACGTTAGTCTGAGAATTGGCTACACCGTACTCTGATACCAATAAATGTAACACCCTTACCCGTACCCGTCATTGGAATAGGAGTTTACAGAAAAAATACAGTTAATTCATGTCATTTACTATTCATATCTGAAACCAGTCATAATCAATCATATTGTCCCTTATGTGGTCCCTCGAGGCCCAATTTATATGTTAGAAACAGGTCAGGATTAAATCAAAAACTCAGTGAATTTTTCACGAAATTTCAATTTTTCTTAGGTACAGGGGTCACACGGCCGTATCCCAGCCCGTGACCATACCTGTGTAACTCTCTAACTTGGGTCATACGGCCAACCACATGCTCGTCTGCTAGACCGTGTCGATAATTTAATTTTCAAAAATAAGGTACAGGATTCACACAGCCAAGACACATGCCCATGTACTAGGCCGTGTGTCATACACGGCTGAGACACACGCCCATGTCTTTGCCCGTGTGAGCAATTCAAAGCACTCTAATTCTAAATTTTTAAGATGCAAGGGATACACGGCCAAATCACACGCCCGTATGCATGACGCACGGCTGAGACACATGCCCGTCTATCTACTCGTGTAGACGAAAATAGGCCATTTTCAAGGCCACTTTTCTCACCCAAAATTGCCTTCAACCTACCGTAACATTTAAGTACATTCATCAACCAATTCAAGACATTAAAACCAAGTCGAAACCAAGCTTATGCATGACATATTCACTCATATATTCAAGTGTTTTAAACTTACCACATTCACACTTATTTTCATAGGCAAATTCTATCAATTATACTAATTCAAATCCAGTCATCAATTGGTTTATATACCTTCCACCATTAAAACCAATTTCACACATCAAACATGATAAGGCATTATATAATTACATCAAAATATGCTTAACACTAGTTACAACAAAAATATTTCATCATTTGGTCTATTTTAGCCTATACATGCCATTATACCAAAAATTAGCTTGTTTCAAATACCGAGAAGTCCGAGGGATAGTGTGATCTGACTTCGACAAGTTCCAACCTTCAGGAGCCTCCGAGTACTATAAAATAGAAGAAGGAAATAGAGTAAGCATTTAATGCTTAGTAAGTTCGTATAACAGGAATTTAACTTACCACTTATGTTCATTTAAGTAAACATACAAAATGCATCTAAGAAATTTGGCTAATAGCCTAAGCACCCATCATCATCCAACATGTTAGTCTTTGTAATTCACACAATTTTCAAGAAACATGAATGAGCTCATCATGAAATAACTTTCATATACATATATTTTTCTTATCAGATTTCCTTACAACATATAAATACTTTCATAACAAATCATTTGTATCTCAAGTTCAGTATAACCCATGTCAGAACTTTGCCCGTTGAATTTATTTGAAATATCAATGGACACACATGTAGTACACTCAAAGTGTACAAAACTGTAATCCATCAATTCATATTCAGGGGTACTAATTAGAGCACATAACTAGGAAGCACTCTCTCAAGCCATATAATAGGAAGCTCATGTGAGCCATGTAACAGGAAGCTTATCCGGGCTATAATAGGAAACTCATAAGAGTTTAAAACAGAAAGCTCATGTGAGCTTATCAGGTAACTCTGAAGAGTTATTGTCGGGGAGCTCCAGATAGCCATATAACAGGAAGCTCACAAAGAGCCTATATCGGGACGCTCATAAAGAGCTGTGGTATGTCCGCAATACATGCAGGATCAATACTGATCATATAACAGAACGTTCACAAAGAGCTGCGGTATGTCCACATCACATGAGGATTAATACCGATCGGGATGATCACAGGAACCATGTAATAGGAAGCTCGAGAGGGCTTATAACAAGATGCTCTTTTGAGCTATGGTGTGTCCGCAACATATGCAGGACCACAACCAATACGGGAAATCCTATATCCATCGAATTTCACCTATTCAAACGAGATTTATTATTTATTGGGCATTATTGGACATGTGATCAATATCATACACAAAAAATTTATACAATTCACATATATACAACATTCATTTCAAACATATTAATATACATCATTTAGTTATATGAACTTATCGCAACTCTTGTTCGTATGCGAGAATCTACTAATCTAACACCTTTTTCTTTTCCTTGGTGTAACTATATATTTGATCTTTTCGGATCCAATTAAGATTGCTTGATGTTCTCTTTCTTAGCTAGGGTTTCCTTAAAAGTAATTTGGGGAATATGATGAAAATAAGATGATATTGGGCTATTATCATATTTAATTATTTCAAATTCCAAGTTAGTCCTTTTCTTTTTCTAATTTTCAATGGATGAATCATCATAAATATCTATTAACTTCTCTTAATGGTATATTTACCATTTAAGGACTTCAATTTTGAATTCCATAGCTATTTCATCCCTCTAGCTACTAGAATTCAACTTTTACATTTTATGCAATTTGGTCCTTTTATCAATTAATCATGTAATTAGTAAAATTTTTCTTAACGAAACTTTCACATGTCTTTCCTATCATAATGAAGACCATGCAATAATATTAAAATAATTTTCTTTCCAACTCGTATTTGTGGTTCCGAAACCACTATTCAGATTTCACTAAATATGAGCTGTTACAACTCTCCCCCCTTAAATTTTGGTCCTCGAAAATCTTACCAATAAAGAGATTTGGATATTGCTTTTCCTCCAATTCCTAGGTAGCTTCTTCTATCCCGTGTCATTGCCAAAGAACGTTCACTAAAACTACCTTTTTATTTCTTAATTCTTTTTTCTCACGTGCCAAGATTTTAATTGGTTCCTCACTGTAAGTCATATCAGGCTGAATCTCAACTTATGTCAGAGAAATAACATATGAAGGATCTGACCAATACCCTCGTAACATAGACACGTGAAAAATATTATGAATTTTTTCAAGCTCTGGTGGTAATGCTAATCAGTACGCAACATGTCTGATTCTTTCAATAATCTCATATAGTTTGATGAACCGTGGACTCAGTTTTCTTTTACGGCCAAACTAAAGAACTTTCTTCCAATGTGATACTTTTAGGAATACCTTATCACCGACCTGAAGTTCTATCTCTTTTCATTGAAGATCAGCATAAGACTTTTGACGATCAGAGGTTGCTTTCAAACTATCCCAAATCACCTCAACATTTTCTTCAGTCTCACGGACTAAGTCAACTCCATGTATCTTTTTCTTACTAAGCTCTATCCAATACAATCGAGTTCTACATTTACAACCATACAGAGCCTCGTACGGTGCCATTTTAATGCTAGACTAATAATTTTTATTATATGTAAATTCAACTAAAGGTAGATACTTTTCCCAATTACCTTCGAATTCTAGCACACAACACCGAAACACATCTTCTAATATCTATATTACACTTTTGAATTGACCATCAGCTTGAGGATGGAATGCAGTACTGAAATGTAACTGTGTACCCAAAGCTACTTCCAGCTTGCTCCAGAATATAGATGTAAATCGAGGATCTCTGTCTGAAATAATAGAGACAAGCGCTCCATTCAGTCTGACAATCTCAGAAACATATAATTCGGCCAATCTATCCAAGGAGAAATCCATACATACCGGAATCAAATGTGCTGACTTTGTTAGACGATCGATGTTTACCCAAATAGCATCTTTCTTTTTCGGAGATAGGGGTAATCTTGATACAAAATCCATGGTAACTCTTTCTCATTTCCATTCTGGTATCATAACTGGCTGTAATAATCCCGAAGGCCCCTGATGTTCAGTTTTAGAAAGGTCATGTTTCATTCTTGGCCACCAGTACATCTTTTTCAAATCATTATACATTTTGTTACTCCCCGGATGCACGTACATAATACCATTGTGAGCTTCAAACAAAATCTTCTATACAAGTTATGAATTTTTTGGTACACATATTCTACCTCTGAATAACAAGCAATCGTCAGACCCAATCTGAAATTCTGAATTAGAATTTGACTCACATTATACCCGTTTAGCATGTAACTCACTATCACTTTTCTGAGCTTCACAGATCTGTTGTAGAAATGTCGGTTCAGCTTTTAACTCAGCTGTGATTGAACCATCTTCAGATAATGACAACCGGGTATTCATTGCTCACAAGGCAAACAGGGATTTTCTGCTCAAAGCATCTGCAACCACATTGGCTTTTCCCGAATGATAATCAATAACCAGATCATAATCTTTTAATAAATCAAGCCATCTCTCAAATTCAAGTCTTTTTGTGACATCAGATACTTCAAAATTTTATGATCGGTGGATATGAATATTTTTCACTAAACAGATAGTGTCGCCAAATTTTCAATGCAAACAAAATGGCTGCCAATTCTAGATCATGTATTGGGTAGTTCTTTTCATGTGACTTTAGTGTCTAAAATCATAGGCTATTACTTTACCTTATTGCATCAATACACTGTAACACCCTTAACCCGTATCTGTCACTGGAACAGGGTTACGGAGCATTACTAAGACTTTCAGAACATTTTTCAGATAATTTATGCCAATTACTATTCATTAACTGAGATCATTCGTAACGTCCTTTAAATGGACCCTTGAGGCCCAATATGAACAGTAGAAACAAATCGGGACTTAATCAGAACCTCTAAGAATTTTTCATGAAATTACAAAATTTTTCTAAGTCGCAGGGCTCACACGCCCGTGTGGTCTAGGGACTCGCCTTTGTGATCAGGTCGTGTGCTCACACACGCCCGTGTCCTTAACCCATGTAACTCTCTAACATGCAAGCATGAAGAAATTGAAGTCACACAACCAAGTCACACACTCATGTGCTGGTCCGTGTGGCGAATTTAATTTTCAAAATTTAGGTGCAGTTTTCACACGACTGTATAACACGCCCGTGTTCAAGGCCGTGTCAACCACACAGCTGAGACACACGCCTGTGTCTCTGCCTGTGTGCCCAATTCTAAGCATTCTATTTCTCATTTTTAAGATGCTGGGTACACGCGGCCGGGCCACACGCCCATGGGGCAGGCTGTGTGTCACACATGGCCTAGACACACGCCCGTGTGTCTAGCCGTGTGGACAAAATAAAGCCATTTCCTAGCCGCATTTGTCACTCAAATTGAATTGGTATAATTGTGGTTGAATTTTGGCTTAGAAATTGTTTGTGTTTAGATTGAGTTAAATGGTACATAAGTTGTGATTCTTGATATGCTTTTAAATTAAAAGTAAAGATGATCATTTTGGTATATTTTTGGTTGCTTTTGATACATGGAATGATGCTTATTTGTACTTGTAGGTATAATCCAAAGTGTGAGTGGCAAATTGGCTGTAACAGCCCGATTTTGGAGCTAGTCAGAATAGTGGTTTCGAGACCACTAAATCGAGGTTAAGGAAATTTATTTTGATGTTTATGTGTTATGGCATTAACATATGGTTATGTGAAAATTTTGGTGCTTTAATTTGAGCGATAACATGCTTAATTGTGGAAAAGGACAAAATCACATAAAGTGCAAAAGTTCTATTTTCCAAGGTAGAGGTGTGTAATAGCCATAGAATATTAAATTGAAGGTCCTTAAAGTGCAATCAGGCCATATGGAGTGTGTTGCTCGGCCATAGGAAGCAAGGGGAAAAGAGCATTAATTTTTAGTCAAAATTTGGTGATAGTTGGTGACTAAATGAATAAAATAAGATTAGTAATAGAAAAGCTATCATCTTTTTCATTTCTCTTCCTCCCCTGCCAAAACTTTCAGCAAGAAATAAGGGTTTTGAAGCTCAAACTTTTAGCCATTCAATCCTCACCCAAGTAAGTGATTTTGGTGGTTTTGTTTGATAATTTTTGTACTTTTGGAGTCCTCAAAGCTTAAGCTAGCTAATGAGGGGACTAATTTGTGATATGGTTAAAAATTTAGGGACTTTCCATGAGAGTGTTCATGTTTTTTGCTGAGTTTTTATGGAAGAAAATGAATGTTAGGGAGATGGTAAACAACTTTTGTGAAAGGTGTTTGCATGAAAACACCTAAATAGGACTTGATTGCAAAGATTAAAATTGTGTCATAAATACATGAAATAGTTGGATTTGTGAGTAGTTGTAAGAGAAATAAATGTTTAGCTAGGCTTGTTTAAGGAGAAAATATGTTGAAAAATGATTTACGAGCCTAGGGGCAAAATCATAATTTTGCCAAAGTGTAAGGGCAAAATGGTCATTTTTGCCTAAGTATAGGTTTTGATGCATTATGATCATAAGATGTTTTAAATGAGCAAATTTTGTTGTTATAGACCAAGAAGAGCGTGGAATCAGCCTTGACCGTAGGAAAGGCAAGTTTACAGAATAGACCATCGATTAACGATTTTGAACCGAGGTAAGTTATGTCTAAACGATGCATTTTATATACAGATCGTTATTACTAATTGGTGCATGGTATGATTGAGAACATGTTTGATTCAAGTGGATTGAATTTGGCAGTTATTAAATAATTTTCGTATGAATGATGAAATAAATATGTAAATCTGAGATAACAACTCTTGATGGTGGGCTAAATGCGATACCGCCTTATTACATAATTACGATGGGTTGTGTGCGATACCATCATCTATTTATCATTTGGTGGGCTAAGTGCGATACCACCTTATTACTTAATTATGATGGGTTGTGTGCGATACCATCGTCTATTTCTCATTTGGTGGCCAATGTGCGATACCACTGTAACTATCCTTTTTGGTGGGCTATGTGCGATACCACCATAACTATCCTTTTTGGTGGGCTATGTGCGATACCACCCTATTAAAGATTAATTACGGGCTAAGTATGAAACCACCGAGTGATTGGTATTATGAATGATTTATTGAGAAATTATGATGTGTGGTATCATGTGACGTTGTGGTGTTAAGTGCAGGGATGCATGTTAATGCATATAAGCATTAAGCTAGTGATATTGTTGGAATGTGGTAAGGGAGGAAATGAGTAAGCATGATTATGAATGTGGATTGTTCTTGTTTAGTATGTAATGTTATTTATTGTTTAGCACATACTATGATGTTATTTGTTTACATGTAAACTTACCAAGCTTAAAGCTTACTCCCCTTTATTTTCCCTTGTTTTATAATGTTAAAAAGCCGGGTCAGGATACAAAGATATTTAGAAGATCACCCTCACTATCAGCTCATCTTGGTATATCTAGACTTAATGTTTTCGAGTTTGGCATGTATAGGGGCTAGACTAGGTAAATTGTTTTGTTATTTTGGCCAAGAGTTTATTGGCCCCTTTCATGATGAACTCTTTTGTATATATCCATTGTTGTTGGCTCATTGTTATATATGAAAAGATGAAGTTATTCATGGTAGTGTTTATTGCAAAATCTGAGTGGTTTAGTGATATGCTGAATGGATTCATGTTGTGTGAGTTAGAGTGATGAAAAGAGCTTGGTAAATACCCTTGTTCTTGTCCATACGGGTAGGCGCACGAGCGTGTGTCTAGGCCGTGTGTGACACACGGTCAGTCCCATGGGTGTGCGACTAGGCCGTGTGTCCCCTGCATGATAGTTTTGCAAGTCAGTAAGCTTTGTAGTAAACACACAGGCAGAGACACGACCGTGTGTCTCAGCTGTGTGGTAGGCACGGCCATGAACATGGGTGTGTGCCCTAGCTGTGTGAAGTCTGCACCTTGAAATTAGAATTTAATTCGACACACGGTCTAAGGACACGGGCGTGTGCCTTGGCTGTTGACCTTAGCGAGATGATGACGTCATAAACAGAATGTAAAGGTTTTTGTACACGGGTTAAGACATGAGCGTGTTGAGGCCGTGTGAAGGACACGGGCCAAGGACACGGGCATATGTCCGGCCGTGTGAAAATCGCTGTAAGTTCGAAATGAAAATAAATCCCACACGGGGTATGGACATAGGCGTGCGTGACCACACAGTCTGCCCACACGGACGTGTCCCATTTCACACGAGCTTGTGGCCCCTGTTTAGGTGAAAATTTTTAAGATCGCAAAAGTTTCCGGTTGGGTTTCGAAAACCCCCATATGTATGTTTAAGGCCTCGTAGGTCCTTAATGAGTATGTTGTGATGACGATAGTGATATGTCAAGTTGGGACTGAAATTTTATGGACTAAAGTTGTGTGATTAAGTGGATTAAGTCCTGTAATGCCTCGTACAAAGTTCCAGCCTAGAATACGGGTAAGGGGTGTTACATTTAGTAGTATCAGAGCTATGGCTTAGTCGGCTCTCGGACTACCGTAGTGTGTGTAAGAGTCTAGCTATACATGCCATAAGCGTATAATAATAGTGTGGTGGCTTTTGATCATTTTAACCTTGTTTTTTTTTATTTAGTAAAAGGATCCTAATCGAACGGCTTCTAATGACGTAGCTAGTAATGCGCTGGCTCCCGTGCAAGGGACCGCGCCTGTAGAGAGTGGACCTAAGAGTAGGGGTCAATGAGAAGAGGCCTAGGAAGCCTTTCTTCAAATGATGAGTAACTGGTACACAGAGTTTGTACGAGCAAACCCTAATGCTCAACCTCCTCCACCCTCTCCTATACCTCAGCTAGTTCTAATGGCTCCTCAAGGTATAGATTTAGTGAGGATAACGAAGCCCCCAGTAGGCAAGATTCGAAGGCAATGGGCTGAGGAGTTTGGAGATAATATAGATGATGACCCTGAGAGGGCGGAGTTCTGGCTTGAGAACTCAATGAGAGTACTTGATGAACTCTCTTGTACACCTGAAGAGAGCTTAAAATGTGTCGTGTCTTTGCTGAGGGACTCGACATGCCATTGGTGGAAAACATTGACGTCAATGGTTCCTAAGGAGAGAGTAACGTGGGACTTCTTTTTGGAAGAATTCCGAAAGAAGTATATAAGTCAGAGGTTTGTGGACCAGAAACGGAGAGAATTCCTTGAGTTGAAACAAGGAAAAATGACTGTGGCGGAATATGAGTGTGAATTTGTTAGGCTCAGCAAGTACGACTCAGAATGTGTGTTAACAGAAGCTATTTTGTACAAGAGGTTTGAAGATGGGCTGAATGAGAATGTCAGACTTTTAGTTGGGATTTTGGAACTAAAAGAATTTGTGGTATTAGTGGATAGGGCATGTAAGACCGAGGAACTGAATAAGGAAAAGAGGAAGGTTGTGAGTGAGGCCTGGGATGCAGGAAAAAGACCGATGAGTAAATCATATCAAGATCAATCGAAGAGGTCCAAGGAAACAAACCCTCGGACGACTGCATCAGTTGGATATTCACACCGAGACCGAGGTAACACCTACTCAGGCTTGAGAGTTCAAACCACTTCGATGGCAAGTGTGGGCAATCCGAAGTTTAAACTGGAGTGTCTAAATTGTGGAAGACAACATACGGGAGAGTGTTGGGGGAATAATAGAAATTGTTACAGGTGTGATTCACCTGATCATTTCATCCGAAATTGCCCTGAGAGGTTGACAAGGAAAGGAAGTAAGAGATAAGATCAAGCAATGTATCTTCAAGGGGTAGGCCACAAAAGAACCCGGAAGGTGGGATTAGTGGTAGGGGTGCGCCTCAAGATTCTGCCGTGAGATCGAAGGGTTGAGCACCTGGAAAGACTTATGCCATTCGCGCTCGCGAAGAGGCATCATCTCCAAATGTGATAACGAGTACTTTTTCTCTTCATGACACCTATGTTATTGCTTTGATTGATCCAGGGACTACCCATTCTTACATTTGCATGAGATTGGCATCTAGCATGAGCATGATTGTTGAGTCTATGAAATTTGTGGTAAAGGTGTCAAACCCGTTAGGTAAACATGTGTTAGTTGACAAGGTGTGTAGGAATTGTCCTTTGACAATTAGGGGTCACTGTTTTCTGATAAACCTTATGTTGTTTCCAATTGATGAATTTAACTTGATTCTTGGTATGGATTGGTTGCCTACCCATAGTGTTTTAGTGAACTATAGTAGTAAATTTATTGAATTGAAAAGTGAAAATGGAGATGTCATTCGGGTTGAATCAGGTGGGTCAGATAGTTTACTTGAGATAATTTCTTCCATGGTGGCTGAGAAATATTTGAGAAAAAGATACGAGTCTTATCTCGCCTTTTTGTTAAATACTTAAAAGTTTGAGGTAAAGGTTGAAACAGTGTCGATGGTAATGAGTATCCGGATGTATTCCCAGGAGAATTACCCGAATTGCCTTTAGTTAGAGAGGTCAAGTTTGGGATTGAGATAGTTTCGGGAACGACACTTATTTCGGTTTCCCCGTATAGGATGGCGCCATTAGAGTTGAAATAACTGAAGGTTCAGTTGTAAGAGCTAACAGACAAGGGTTTTACAAGACCAAGCTATTCACCGTGGGGTGCTCTGGTACTTTCTGTAAAGAAGAAAGATGGGTCGATGAGATTATGCATAGACTACAGGCAACTTAACAAGGTGACAGTGAAGAACAAGTATCCTTTACCAAGGATAGATGATCTATTTGATCAATTGAAGGGAGCTACGGTGTTCTCCAAGATAGACCTAAGGTCTGGTTATTACCAATTGAGGGTTAAGGAGACGAGGTATGGCCACTATGAGTTTCTTGTCATTCCATTTGGTCTAACGAATGCTCCTGCGATTTTTATGGATTTAATGAACTGTGTCTTCCTATCGTATTTAGACAAGTTTGTAGTTGTCTTTATTGACCATACATTGATTTATTCTCGGGATGAGAGTGGTCATGCAGAGCACCTAAGAATTGTTTTGCAGACTTTAAGAGACAAGTAGTTGTATGCTGAATTTAGCAATAGTGAGTTTTGGCTCCAAGAGGTCGGATTCCTAGGACACATCGTGTCGAGTGATGGTATTAGAGTTGACCCGAGTAAGATCTCGGCTATTGTGGAGTGGAAACCGCCTAGAAATGTGTCGAAAGTCAGAAGCTTTTTAGGTTTGGCAGGATACTACAGACGATTCGTAAAGGGGTTTTTTATGATTGCTACCCCGATGACAAAACTATTACATAAGGATGTTAAGTTTGAATGGACAGAGAAATGTCAACAGAGTTTCAAGAAATTGAAAACATTGTTGACTGAGGCACCAGTTTTGGTTCAATCAGAATTTTGGAAAAAGTTTGTGGTCTACAGTGACGCGTCAATAAATGGTCTCAGTTGTGTGTTGATGCAAGAGGGTAAGGTAGTTGCTTACGCCTCGAGGCAGCTAAAACTGCACGAGAAGAGTTATCCGACTCATGATTTGGAGTTGGCTGCGATTGTTTTCACATTAAAGATTTGGTGACATTATTTATATGGCAAGAACTGTCGAATCTTCACGGATCATAAGAGTTTGAAGTACTTGATGGATCAAAAGGAT
The DNA here is from genome assembly GCA_025503065.1 of Gossypium bickii. Taxonomy (NCBI): domain Eukaryota; kingdom Viridiplantae; phylum Streptophyta; class Magnoliopsida; order Malvales; family Malvaceae; genus Gossypium; species Gossypium bickii. Next base: position 93,485,726 of record CP106711.1, read on the forward strand.
TTAAATTTGAGACAATGGCGGTGGCTTGAATTATTGAAGGACTATGAGCTAGCAATCGATTACCATTTGGGGAAAGTGAATGTGGTTGCGGATGCACTGAGTAGGAAATCCCTGTATGCTTTGAGAGCTATGAGCATGAGCTTACCATTGTCTGATGATGGTACTATATTGCCCGAGTTGAGGGCTAGACCATTATTTATTCAACAGATATGTGAAGCTCAAAAGAATGATAACGAGTTGCAAGCTAAGAGAGCCCAGTGTGAATCGAGAAATGGTTTTAATTTTCGGGTGAGTTCAGATAGTTGGTTGATGTTTCATGATAGGATTTGTGTACCTAAGGATGATGCGTCGATCCGGAAGATATTAAATGAAGCACATAGTGGTTATTTGTCCATACATTCGGGTAGTACAAAGATGTACAATGGTCTGAAGAAATTTTATTGGTGGCCGGTATGAAAAGAGACATCTCTGAGTATGTGACAAGATGTCTGATTTGTCAACAAGTGAAAGCTGAGCATCAAGTACCTTCAGGATTACTTCAGCCGATGATGGTTCCCGAGTGGAAGTGGGATCGGATCACTATGGGTTTTATGACGGGGTTCCCTATGACCCCGAAAAAGAAAGATGCTGTGTGGGTTATCGTTGATAGCCTAACGAAGTCGGCTAACTTTATACCGGTGCGTGTTGATTATTCACTGGATAAGTTGGCAGAGTTGAATATTGTTGAGGTGGTGAGATTACATGGAGTGCCTGTATCTATTATCTCGGATAGAGATTCAAGATTTACTTCGAGGTTTTGGAAGAAGTTGCAGGAGGCCTTGGGTACAAGGTTGAATTTTAGTATTGCATTCCATCCTCAAACTGAAGGCCAATTAGAAAGAGTGATTCAAGTTTTTGAAGATATGCTCTGATGCTGTGTGCTAGAATTTGAAGGTAGTTGGGAAAGATACCTACCTTTGGTATAGTTTGCCTACAAAACAGTAATCAGTCAAGCATAAGGATTGCACCGTATGAGGCTTTATATGGTCGCAAGTCGGACTCCCTTGTATTGGACCGAGTTGGGCGAGAAGCAAATTCATGGGGTAGATCTAGTTAAAGAAATCGAAGAGAAAGTGAAAGTGATTCGGGATAGTCTGAAAGCTGTTTTAGACCGACAAAAGCAGTACGCGGATTTGAAAAGAAAAGAAATCGAGTTTCGAGTGGCGAAAAAGTATTTCTGAAAGTATCCTCGTGGAAGAAAATATTGAGATTTGGTCGAAAGGGGAAATTGAGTCCGTTATTCATGGGGAAGTGTATCACGACATTGAAAGGATTGGGCGATGGATGGCATACCGATTGGCTTTTAGTAGTAGAGTTAGAGAAAATACACAATGTGTTCCATGTATCGATGTTAAGGCATTATCACTCCGATCCTTTGTATGTGATTCCTTCAACAGAAATTGAGATACAACAGGACATGACATATGAGGAGGAACCGATTAAGATTATGGCTCAAGAGGTGAAAGAGTTGAGGAATAAGAACATAGCCTTAGTAAAAGTGTTATGGCAAAAACATGGTGTAGAAGAAGCTACGTGGGAACCAAAAGAAGCCATGAGAGAGCAATATCCAAACCTTTTTACCGGTAAGATTTTTGAGGGCGAAAATCTCTAAAGGAGGAGAGAGTTGTAATAGCCCGATTTTGGGGCTAGTCGAAACAGTTGTTTTGAGACCACTAAACCGAGGTTAAGGAAAATTACTTTGATGTTATTTTATGTGTTATGGCATTAATATATGGCTATGTGAAAATTTTGGTGCTTTAATTTGAGCGATAACATGCTTAATTGTGAAAAAGGACTAAATCCTATAAAGTGCAAAAGTTCTATTTTTCAAGGTAGAGGTGTCTAATGAACATAGAATTTAAATTGAAGGCCTTTAAAGTACAATTAGGCCATATGGAGTGTGTTGGTCGACCATAGGAAGTAGGGGGACAAGAGCATTAATTTTTAGTCAAAATTTGGTGATAGTTGGTGACTAAATGAATAAAATAAGGTTAGTAAAAGAAAAGCTATCATCTTTTTCATTTCTCCTCCTCCCTTGCCAAAACTTTCAGCAAGAAATAAGGGTTTTGAAGATCAACCTTTCATCCATTCAATCCCCATCCAAGTAAGTGATTTTGGTAGTTTTGTTTGATAATTTTTGTACTTTTGGATCCCCAAAGCTTAAGCTAGCTAATGAGGGGACTAATTTGTGATATGGTTGAAAGTTTAGGGACTTTCCATGAGAGTGTTCATGTTGTTTGTTCAATTTTTATGGAAGAAAATGAATGTTAGGGAGATGGAAAACAACTTTTGTGAAAGGTGTTTGCATGAAAACACCTAAATAGGACTTGAATGCAAAGATTGAAATTGTGTCATAAATACATGAAATAGTTGGATTTTTGAGTAGTTGTAAGAGAAATAAATGTTCATCTAGGCTTGTTTAATGAGAAAATATGTTGAAAAATGATTTACGAGCCTAGGGGTAAAATCGTAATTTTACTAAATTGTAAGGCAAAATGGTCATTTTTGCCTAAGTATAGGTTTTGATGCATTATGATTATAAGATGTTTTAAATGAGTGAATTTTTTGTTATATAGCAAGAAGAATGTGGAATCAACCTTGACCGGGGAAAGGCAAGGTTACAGAATAGACTATCGATTAACGCGCGCCGAGGTAAGTTTATGTGTAAACGATGCATTTTATATAGACATTGTTGTTACTAATTGGTGCATGGTATGATTGAGAACATGTATGATTCAAGTGGATTGAATTTGGTAGCTATTAAATAATTTTAGTATGAATGATGAAATGGATATGTAAATGTGAGATAACAACTCTTGATGGTGGGATAAGTGCGATACCACCTTATTATTTAATTACGATGGGCTGTGTGCGATACCATCGTCTATTTATCATTTGGTAGGCTAAGTGCGATACCACCTTATTACTTAATTACGATGGACTGTGTACGATACCATCGTCTATTTATCATTTGGTGGGCTATGTGCGATACCACCGTAACTATCCTTTTTGGTGGGCTATGTGCGATACCACCATAACTATCCTTTTTGGTGGGCTATATGCGATACCACCCTATTAAAGATTGATGGTGGGCTAAGTGCGAAACCACCGAGTGATTGGTATTATGAATGGTTTATTGAGAAATTATGATGTGTGCTATCATGTGACATTGTGGTGTTAAGTGCAGGGATGCATGTTAATGAATGTAAGCATTAAGCTTGTGATATGGTTGGAATGTGGGAAGGGAGGAAATGAGTAAGCATGATTATGAATGTGGATTGTTCTTGTTTAGTATGTAATGCTATTTATTGTTTAGCACATACTATGATGTTATTTGTTTACATGTAAACTTACTAATCTTAAAGCTTACTCCCCTTTCGTTTCCCTTGTTTTATAGTGTTAAAAAGCCTGGTCAGGATACGAAGATATTTGGAAGATCGCCCATACTATCAGCTCATCTCGGTATATCTAGACTTAGTGTTTTTGAGTATGGCATGTATAGGGGCTAGACTAGGTAAATTGTTTTATTATTTTGGCCAAGAGTTTGTTGGCCCCTTTACTGATGAACTCTTTTGTATATAGCCATTGTTGTTGACTCATTGTTATATATGAAAAGATGAAGTTATTCATGGTAGTGTTTATTGCAAAATCTGAGTGGTTTAGTGATATGCTGTATGGATTCATGTTGTGTGAGTTAGAGTGATGAAAAGAGCTTGGTAAATACCCTTGGTAAATACCCTGCATGATAGTTTTACAAGTTAGTAAGCTTTGTAGTAAACACACGGCAGAGAGACAACCGTGTGTCTCAGCCGTGTGGTAGGCACGGCCATGAACATGGGTGTGTGCCCAGGCCGTGTAAAGTCTGCACCTTGAAATTGGAATTTAATTCGACACAGGGTCTAAGGACATGGGCGTGTGCCTTGGCCGTGTGACCTTAGTAAGATGATGACCTCATAAAAAAAATGTCAAGGTTTTGGCACACAGGCTAAGACACGGGCGTGTCGAGGCCGTGTGAAGGACACGGGCGTGTGTCCGGCAGTGTAAAAACCCCTGTAGGTTCAAAACGAAAATAAATCCCACACGGGGTAGGGACATAGGCGTGTGTGACCACACGGCCTGCCTATACAGGCGTGTCCCATTTCACACAGGCGTGTGGCCCCTTTTTAGGAGAAAATTTTTATGATCGCAAAGGTTTCTGTTTGGGTTCCGAAACCCCCCATATGTATGTTGAAAGCCTCATAGGTCCTTAATGAGTATGTTGTGATGACGATAGTGATATGTCAAGTTGGGACTGAAATTTTATAGACTAAAGTTGTGTGATTAAGTGGATTAAGTCCGGTAATGCCTCGTGCCCGGTTCCGGCATAGAATACGAGTAAGGGGTGTTACATTGGCCTTGTAAGTGGCCTATATCTACCCACAGGGTTGAGCTCACAGGCGTGTGGCTTGACCGTGTCCCTCGTGGTTGCATATCAAAACAAGTCAATTTCAACCACGAGTTGGACGCACGGGCGTGTGACTAACCGTGTGGTGCATGTTAGTGTCGACCACGAGTGAGGCAAATTGGGCGTGTCTCAGGCCGTGTGGACAAGTCAGTATGTATGCCCTGTTTTGCCACGGCTTAGACACACGGGCGTGTCTGAACACGGCCTACCACACGGGCATGTGACCTCTGTAGCTTTGAAAAATGTTTAATTTTTAGATATTTTTGTATGTGTTTGGTTAGTCCTGACCTATTTCTAATACATGTTTAGGGTCTCGTAGACCTGTTTAAGGGACACTTTGATTTGATTGGTTAAATTATGATATGAAATGTTTGTACAAGATCCGATTTGTCTGGTAATGCCTTTAACCCTAGACCAGCAATGGTTACATGTTATGGTGTTACATTTGATTGGTATCAGAGTTAGGTTTAGTCAATTCTAGGACTAACGTAGCGTATAAGATTCTAGCTATACATGCCATATATACGAACTGTGATAGTGTGATAAATCCTGACGTATAAAATGTGTTTTTGTATAGTAAATGGATCCCGAAAGAGCTGTAGCTGATGATGTTTAAAGTAACATGCCTGCTCTCGCTCAAAGGACAGCGCCATCTAATTCGAGACCGGTTATTAGCGGTCAGGAAGGAGAGGCTAAACAAGCCTTATTTCAAATGATGAATGAATGGTTCACTCAATACGTTAGAACAAATTCGGCTGTTCCGGCAACCTCTGCCCCCGCCTAATCCTCCTCAGACTTTTGTTGTGCCACCGGTTATGAATCTGAATCTGATGAATAGGCCTCCAGTTGATAAAATTTGTAAATATGGGGCTGAAGAGTTCAAGGCCACTAGTGATGATGATGCTGAGAGAGCTGAGTTTTGGCTCGAGAACACAATTTAAGTGTTCGATAAAATGTCATTGACTCCTAACGAATGTGTGAAATGTGCTATCTCCTTGTTACGGGATGCAGCTTATCAGTGGTGGAAGACTTTGATTTCGGGTGTTCCAAAAGAGCGAGTTACATGGGATTTCTTTCAGTCTGAGTTCCGGAAGAAATATATCAACCAAAGATTTATAGATCAAAAGTGAAAAGAGTTTCTAGAATTGAAACAAAGCCGTATGTCCGTTACTGAATATGAGCGAGAATTTGTGAGATTAAGTCAATATGCCCGAGAATGTGTTTCGACAGAAGAAATAATGTGTAAAAGATTTGAAGATGGCCTAAATGAAGATATCCGTTTGCTAGTTGGAATACTGGAAATAAAAGAATTTGTTGTGCTTGTCGATCGAGCGTGTAAAGATGAAGCACTCGGGAGAGATAAAAGAAAAGCTGAGTCTGAAGCCAGAGATGTGAGAAAGAGATTTTCGAGTAAATCAATTCAGTCTGCTTCAAATAAATTCAGAGATGAGCATAGCTGTTCAAAAACTAATATGAGACATTCGAACAGAGATCGAGCTAGATCGCAGTCGAACTTCAAAGCTCCAGCAACTTCGATGGGTAGTGTGGGAAATGTTGATCCGAGCGACCTAAATGTAAGCATTGTCGTAAAAGACATCCGGGTAATTCTAGATTAAATGATCGAGCATGTTTCAAATGTGGATCATTAGACCATTTCATTCAAGATTATCCTGAGTCTGTTAAACAAGAGATTATACAGAAATCGAAGTCAGATTATGTTTCAGTTAGAGGTAGACCATCTAGAAATACAAGGAATGTCAATAGTAGTCAAAGAGCTACAAAAGATGCAGTTGCGAGATCTGAAGCTAGAGCACCTGCCAGAGCTTACGCCATTCGAGCTTGTAAGGAAGCTTCGTCTCCAGATGTTATTATAGGTACATTTACTCTTTATGATACTTCTATGATTGCATTGATAGATCCAGGGTCTACTCATTCGTATGTATGCATGAACTTAGTATCCAGTAAGACTTTGCCTATGGAGTCTACTGAATTTGTTGTTAGAGTATCGAACCCCTTACGTAAATGTGTCTTGGTTGTTAAAGTATGGAAGAACTATCCATTGATGTTTCGAGATGTTTGTTTTCTGGCTGATCTGATGCTATTACCATTTGATGAGTTTGATATCATTCTGGGTATGGATTGGTTAACTTTTCATGATACTGTTGTGAACTGCAAAAGAAAGATTATTGATTTGAGATGTTAGAATGATGAAATAGTGATGAAAGCTCAGAGTTATGTGAAAAAGGGTTACGAAGGTTATTTTGCTTATGTGATTGATTCGAGAGTGACTAAAAAGAAAGTTGAATCAGTGTCAATTGTCTGTGAATTTCCTGATGTATTTCCTGAAGAACTACCGGGATTACCTCTGATACGTGAAGTTGAATTTGGTATTGATTTATTACCGGGAATGACACCTATCTTTATCCCTCCGAGTAGAATGACACCAATAGAATTGAAAGAGTTGAAGTCACAGTTGCTAGAGTTGACCGATAGAAGATTTGCACGACTGAGTTTCTCACATTGGGGTGCTCCCATTCTATTTGTGAAAAAGAAAGATGGCACGATGAGAATGTGTATTGATTATCGCCAGTTGAACAAAGTGACTATAAAGAACAAATATCCTCTGCCCAAAATTTTTGATTTGTTTGATCAGTTGAAAGGAGCTACCGTGTTTTCAAAGATAGATCTGAGATCAGGATATTATCAGTTGCGAGTAAAAGATTCAGACATTCGAAAACTGCTTTTAGAACGAGGTACTGGCATTATGAGTTTTTAGTTATGCCTTTTGGATTAACAAATGCTCATGCTCTTTTTATAGATCTGATGAACAGAATTTTCAGACCGTATTTAGATCGATTTGTTGTTGTATTCATTGATGACATTTTGATTTATTCGTGTAATGAAATTGAGCATGCTGAACATCTGAGAATTGTACTAAAAACTCTGCGAGATAAGAAATTGTATGAAAAGTTTAGTAAATGTTAATTTCGGTTGCATGAAGTTAGTTTTCTGGGACATATTGTATCAACATCTGGTATACGGGTTGATCCGAGCAAGATTTCAGCTATTTTAGAGTGGAAGCCTTTGAAAAATGCATTTGAAGTTCGTAGTCTTCTGGGACTTGCTGGACGATTTGTAAAAGGTTTTTCGATGACTGCAACTCCATTAATTAGATTGCTTCAGAAAGATGTGAAATTTGAATGGTCCGATAAATGTTCAAAACGTTTTGATCAGTTGAAAGCCCTTTTGACTAAAGTTCTAGTTTTGGTACAGCTAGAATCAGATAAACAGTTTGTGATTTATAGTGATGCTTCGTTGAACGGACTGGGATGTGTTTTGATGCAGGAAGGCAAAGTTATAGCTTATGCCTCGAGACAATTGAAACCGCATGAAAAGAATTATCTGACGCACAATCTTGAGTTAGCTGCGATTGTGTTTGCATTAAAGATCTGGCGTCACAATCTCTTTGGTGAAAAATGCCATGTGTTTTCGGATCATAAAAGTTTGAAATATTTGATGACTCAAAAAGACCTGAATCTGCAACAGACAAGATGGTTAGAATTATTAAAAGACTACGAGCTTGTGATAGATTATCATTCGGGTAAAGTGAATGTTGTTGCTGATGCATTGAGTCAAAAATCGCTATTTGCATTACATGCGATGAATGCTCATTTAGACTTATCTGATGATGGTTCGGTTTTAGCTAAGTTGAAAGTGAAACCATTGTTCTTACAGCAAATATGTGATGCTAAGAAAGTTGATAATGAAATGTTAGCAAAATGAGCTCAGTGTGATTTGAACCCTGATTCTGAATTTTAAGTTGATGTTGATGATTGTTTGAGGTTTCGAGATTGATTATGTGTTCCGAGAAATCCAGAGTTGATTCAGTCAATATTGAAAGGAGCACATAGTAGTCGTCTATCTATTCATCCGGGAGGTACAAAGATGTACCATGATTTGAAGCAACAATATTGGTGGTCTGGTATGAAACGGGATATTTTAGAGTTAGTCTCGAAATGTTTAGTCTATCAGCAAATTAAAGCTGAACATCAAGTGCCATCTGGTTTGTTACAACTGATTTTGATTCCTGAATGGGAATGGGATAAAGTGACAATGGATTTTGTTTCAGGATTGCCTTTGACTCCGAGAAAGAAAGATGCAATTTGGGTCGTAGTTGACAGATTAACAAAATCAGCCCATTTTGTTCTAGTACGATCTGATTACTCACTTGATAAGTTAGTTGAGCTATATATTTATGATATTGTGAGATTGCACGGGTTGCCACTATCTATAGCGTCTGATAGAGATCCGAGGTTCACTTCACGATTCTGGAAGAAACTGCAAGAGGCTTTAGGTACTAAACTACATTTCAGTACAGCTTTTCACCCACAGACCGATGGCCAATCTGAGCGGATTATTCTGATACTCAAGGATATGTTGAGATGTTGCATTCTTGAGTTTGATGGCACATGGGACCAATATTTGCCATTAATTGAGTTTGCGTATGCAAATCTGGTGTTGCGATCCAACAGCAGAATTTCATACTTCAAAAACGCCATTACCGTAATCGAGATGAAAAAAACCCGGAAGCTCAGATACCAATTTGTAAAAAATATAATGTCGGTAATGACAATATATCGCAAAGAAAAGAGAAATAAAAATTTAAAGAACACAAATTTTACGTGGAAACCCTTTCGGGGAAAAACCACGGGCAGAGGAGAAGAAAATTCACTATGTCGAATTCAAATTTATTACAAGAGGAATAGACAATGTCTATTTATAGGCTTGTAAAATCATATTCTAATAGGAGTGTAGTAAGATTGAAACACCTAACTATCATCCTAATTTTAAGCTAATCTAATCCCTTAAAATTAGTAATCAGATTAGTTGAGATAAGTTGTCAACTCTTCCCCTCAAGTTGGTGCATAAATGTCACACATGCCCAATTTGCAAACCAAATTATGGTAGCTTCTGTTGTTAAGTCCTTTAGTAAACACATCAGCTAATTGCTTGTTAGAAGCTACATGACTTAAGCCCAAGATGTCGACAGTCAACTTTTCTTTGATGAAGAGTCGATCAATTTCTATTTGCTTTGTTCGATCATGTTGTACTGGGTTTTGGGCTGTAATGATGGCAGCCTTGTTGATAAACTATAATATATACAGAGATCTTCTCTTCAATTCCTTCAGGGGGTTTTAGGGTTTTTCTTATGTTTTGTTTTATATTTTCTTCTAAGATGTATTCTTTTATTATGATGAACTAAACCCCTCAAATACTTGAGGGGGATGAAACCTAAGACGGATCTTATTACTGTTATCTGAACTATATGATAAATACTTGATTTGTTCTTAATTATGTGTTCTTAATTCTTGCTTTGATATTTCAGGATATTGATTCAAGTATTGATTTGCTTAGGCAGAGGAGGAATAGACCCTGTCTAAGAGTAGATCTAGCATAATTAAGAGGAGTTCATCGCAACCCTAGAGATAGGATGACGAAAATCTGCCGGATAAGGGTCAAACCAAATATGGTAGTCCATAGATCGAGTTAATGCAATTCTAGGGGTTTTAATTAGAAAGAGATTTCAATTAATCAACCTAGGATTAGACGTTAGTAGCCTCGAGAGAGGTATTAATATAAATTAGGGAATCCTACGAATCAAGTCAAGTGAATAAATCGTCTGGTTCAGAGTTAAATAACAAGTGAAGTCTAGGTACATTCTTCCTCGGGTATTGTCGTAATCAATTGGTTTTTTTTCCACAAGTATTTTCCCAAATTCATTCTCTTTGTCTTAGCATCTTTAGCTTAATAGTTAGTTAATATTAGATTAATTAATAATTCCCTTAATTCTTAGGATAAATAATAAAAAAGAAAGTTAGTATTAGTACTTTTGGTTCCTATGGGTTCGACAATCCGGTCTTGCCACTAAACTATACTACTGTTCGATAGGTGCGGTTGCCTCAATCGTTGTCATAGTTAGTTTCTAGGCTCGATCATTCTTTGTATAAATTTTTAAGACTCTGACACACGATCACTTGTTGTCGCAATATAAGGATAATTTTCCTTTATTTGACAACTTTAATTCCTCTATAACTTTTAATAACTACAGTAGCTCACAAATACCCTGAGCCAAAGCTCTGTATTCTGTTTCAACACTTGACCGAGCAACCACACTTTGCTTCTTGCTTCTCTAAATGACTAAGTTTCCTCCCACAAGTGTGCAATATCCAAATGTAGATCTCCTACCATCTAGAGATCCAACCCAATCTGCATCTGTAAAATCTTCTATTTGGAGATGACTATGTTTAGAAAAGAGGAGACCTTTTCCTAGGGTAGACTTTAGGTGGCGTAGAATGTGAAAGAAAGCCTATTTATGAGACTCTAGAGAATCATGCACAAATTGACTTACCAAATTTATTGCATATGCTATGTCAGGTCCAGTGTGTGAGAGATAAATTAGTCTACCAACCAATCTTTGATATATTTCTTTATCCACTGACTTTCCTATTCCAGCTTGCAACTTATGATTACTTTCTATAGGTGATTCTACGGGTTTGAATCCCATCATACGAGGTCTAAGATGTATTTTCTTTGAGATATGAAGATTCCTTTCTTTGATCTGGAAACTGTATTTCCCAAATATTGTAACTCCCCTAGATCTTTTATTTCAAATTCTTGAGCCAACCATTGTTTCAGTCGAGCCATTTATTCTTCATTGTCTCCTGTCATCAGTATGTCATCAACATATACAATAAGAAGAGTGATCTTACCCTTGTGATGTTTCATAAAAAAAGGGTATGATCAACATTGCTTTGTTGATAACAAAAAGTGATCATAGCTTTGTAGAATCTGTCAAACCATGCTCTGGGAGATTGTTTTAATCCATACAAGGCTTTCTTCAATTTGCATACTTTTCCTTGTGTTTTTGCATTACCAAATCTAGAAGGAATCTCTATATATACTTCCTCTTCTAATTCTCCATGTAGGAATGCATTCTTCACATCAAATTGTTGTAGGTTCCAGTCAAGGTTGGCTTCACAAGATAAGAAAATTTTGATGGTGTTTATTTTGGCAACATGGGCAAACGTCTCTTGATAGTCTACTCCATAAGTTTGAGTAAAGCAATTAGCAACCAATCTGTGTTTGTACCTTTCAATCGAACCATCAGACTTGTGTTTCACAGTAAACACCTATTTGCATCCCACCAAATTCTTGTCTACTAGATGAGTTACTAGCTCCCAAGTCTCATTCTTTGTTAGCTTCTTCATTTCTTCAACCATGGCTTCTTTCTACTTGGGATCTTCAAATGCTTTATGCCAATCTTGTAGAATAAACACAGAGGACAAAGACAAGGAAAAGATTTTATAGGGAAGGGGTAATGAATCATAAGAGATAAAGTTAGACATATGATGTCTAGTACAGGATCTAACACCTTTCTTTTGGGCAATTGGTTTATCTAAATCATTAGGAGGTACCTCACCAGAAGAGGAAGATTCTTGGCACATAGTATGTTGCATGATAGCTTCTTCTATTCTAAGCCTTCTTGAATACTTCTTTAAATTTGGTTTGTCCAAACGCCAAACAATCTCCTTCTAAACAATAGTCTCCCCCTAAATAATAGCTTGCTCTTAAACAATGATGTTTTCTAGAATACGGTTTTCAATAGTTACTAAGTTAGGTATCACTTTTTCTCTCTTATTGTTCTCCCCCTGAAGAGGTGATTGAGTTGTACCATAATAGCGCTCAGTTTCTCTGAATGTAACATCCTTATTAACGTAAGTTCTTTGTAAAGGATGATGATAAAAATTGTAACCTTTCTGTGTTGGAGAACAACTAATGAACAGCATGTAAGGGCTCTTGAATCTAATTTGCCTATTTTTCGATCTTGGACATAACAGACACATCCAAATATCCTGGGAGGAACATCATAATTATTTTTACCTTGTAAACCTTTCAAGGGACTTTTGAAATTAAGGGTTCTGAGTGGCATTTTATTAATAAGGTAGGCGGCTACAAGAATTGCATTCCCCCATAATGGTTTTGGAAAGTTCGTGGAAAACATAAGAGATGTAGCAACTTCTAGCAAATGCCTGTTTTTCCATGTAGCAACCCCATTCAGTGAACTAGTACCGGGACAAGTTGTTTGATAAATTATCCCATAAGACTCCAAATAGGTATCAAAATTGTACTCTGTACCATTGTCAGTTCTAAAAAACTGTATCTTAGCATCAAATTGAGTACATGCCATTTTATAAAAAGATTCGAAGCATGTAAAACACAACATTTTTCGATTTTAGCAAATACACCCAAGTTATCCTAGTGCACCAATCAATAAAAGTAACAAACCACCAATTACCAGATAATGATGTATGTCGATTAGTCCTCAAACATCAGAATGAATAGTTATAAAAGGTGTATTACTTCTATTATTTCTCAAAGGATAAGAAATTTTAGTGTGTTTAGCAAACTCACAAGCTTCACAAAATAATGAATCAAACCGAGTCTTTGAAAATAATCCAAGATATAACTTTTCCATAACAAAAAATGATGGGTGTCCTAACCGTTTATGCCACTTCATGATTTCTTGGTTGATAACCTTATTACCTCCGAAAAAGGCTTGAATAGATTCACTACTGCTCTCCAACATATATAAGCCATAATGCAATCTACCACTGCCAATCTTCTTCCCTGTCTAAAGGTCCTAGAATACACAATGATTAGGAAAAAAACTCAATTTTGCAGTTGAAGGTATTTATGATGGCACTAACAGATAAAATGTTAATGGAAAAACGAGGAACATATAGTATAGAGGATAGTTTAATATTGGGTGTACAATTGAGAGAACATGATCCAATTACAAGAGTAAAAGACCTATCAGCCATCTTGACACTTTCTTTTGTTTGACTTGGGAGGAGCCTATCATGTGTCTATTCACACTAGAATCAATAATCTATGAGTCAATATTAATTTGAGTATTAAAGACATTACTTGACTTTACAAAACTGGATGTTGGATTCTTTTTTAGTTCTGCCATTTTTTTCATACAAAAAAGTTGCACCATAAGAGCTAATAACAACAAGGAAGACTAGAAAAACACCAACAAAGCCAACGGTAGTGGTCAGCGAATCAAAGTCGACGGATGTAAGCAAGTATGCTAAAGCTGTGGGTGGTACGTGAGATCCATGCATAGGGAGTTTGGTCACCAGATTTTGAGGTTTCGCCGAAGATGAGAATACAACTCTATTGAAGGGGGCGGTGAGAAAAAAAATAGATCGAAAAATAAATAGTACCACATTAAATTTTCTAGGGTTTGGGAATTTTGAAAAAATAGGCTCTCTAAATCTGGATTCTCAAGCTCTTGGTACCATGTTGATAATATGAATCCTTTTCTCTTGTATATCTCAACAGAAAAATTTACATGGCTATTTATACTAAAAGAGTAGACCTAATAAAGGAAACATAATCAATACATTAAATCAATATTCCTAATGTTAAGTTAATCTAATCCCTAAAAATAAGTAATGAGATTACTTGAGATAAATTGTCAATAACTACTTTATCAAGATAAATTACTATATGTTTAATGCATAAATGAGTAATTTTAAAGTTTAGAATTTAGAAAAGGGTAACAACTACAACTTGTATATTACAAATGTAATTTATCTTCAATCATTCCTCCATCAGTTTGTTTCATTTCCTATAATACAAGTTTGATGATAATTAGTACGGTAAGACGTAGTAAAAATTGATAATTAAGGAGAACTATGTAACATGCTTGACATATCTATGTAAGTGAGATTTCTTCTATGGGGTTTGGAAATATTCTCCCACATTTTCAACCTGTTGACTTGTCATACCAACATTTGAATGAATGAGCTGTCGAGTTGAAATGGAGGCAATGCACAACTAGATAAAAAAATCAATTTATATTAGTCTACTTTTAAATTATAATAACTTTGCATACAATCGACAATGATTACCTTATTAATTTGGTCCAGAAGGAATCGACTTTCACCCTTGTATGATCTTATATGCAAACATACAATAGTAACAAGTTGCTTCCATTATTCAAATTGAAATCATTTAAATCAGTTTCAAACATGTATGATTAGCCTCTCAATGTTTGAATAATCTTTTCAACCTGTAGATAGCTATCGTCCAAAAAAATAAAATTAGATTGTGTTAGAATAATCTTCTCAACCTTTAAATAGCCATCATCCTAAGAAAAGTAGCCTCAAAATTTATATGGAATAACTGATGGGTGGTGTAATCGAGAATGTGATTTGTTATGCCATAAAAAATGATAAAGAAGGCAGTCCAGAAATGTTTGCAACTCATATTGTAAGCTTATACCTTGGTAGAAGCAGTTGGATTTGTTCAATACAATTTTTGCAACTGTATGCTCCATCAAAATTTGTCACTTTATTCTGATGAATGGGGCATAATATGTAATACCAGTTGAAAGTAGTGTAACACCCTAAACCCAGCCTAGAAGTTTAGACCGAATCCTGGATGTTACATTGATCACCGAAGTGATCATAGGTAAATTCTTTTACAAAACAAGTTAAGATGCCAAACCAAAACATTTATTTGTTTAAAAATTCAGTCAATAAAATTACAAATAAGTTAAATATATATTCGGAATTAATAAGGAAAACGAATGAAACTTAAAAATGGAACTTGTACCACAGTTTTATAAAACTTTATAGTTCAAAATTTGAATAACAAAGTAGAAACTGAAAACACAAACTGGTAATCTATTTTACACTGAGACTGTCCAAGACCTTCGCATATCGAGTTCAGTGTCAGAATTCGGGAATGTACCTAGAAGGGAAACGCTAAGAGGGGGTGAGCTAATCGAGCTCAGTGTGAGTTTGAAACAACACAAGAGATAGAAATACGAAATTCCAATCAGTAGGGCAACATATTTTCAAATACTCACAAAGTCAGAAAGCATACTTAGAACTAACATCCCAATAGAACATAACAATCCGAGCACACCAAGTTTACACAGAAAACTCAACACAAACGCTGTTCAGACAACTAAAATACAGACAACCAATCTTACAGTCAGAACACCTAAATAGATACGGAAAAAATACAGTCAGATAATAAACCCACCCATCCAGCCAACACAGCTTTCCGTTTCCCAATCACACCCCATAAGAGCTGTTTAAGCTCATCCAACCAAAACACACCACTTAGGACCTCGAAAGGCCCATCCAACCCTACACACCACATATGTGGACTAAGCCACTCAAATGTTAATACACAGCAGAGCTGGCGTATATCTTTATCTGATGCAATGCGGTAATCCACTGCATGCTGATCCCTATTGTAGTTATACGCCGGATCGGATAATAGTACAGAAAAAGACGCACACGCACCATGATGCGAGTGCGATAAATTACCGTACAATATGATGCAATAAAACTGCTAGATCTGATCAGAATCAGACTCCCTTCTCTTCACAAACCCACCAAAAAACCTTTACTTTATGTAGGTGTATGCATGCACACAAATTCAAGGAATAGAGACACCTAAATAGACAATCAGATAGAACAGATATGCAACACACCTCACAGACCAGATTCAGAATCATACACAACACACAATCATCATAGATATCGAGTCTTGAACACCTTCACTAAACTTAGCTAAGGGTCGGAGCACACACAAACACATATTCAGATCAAAATTACACACAAAATCAATATAAGTGTCTTAAAACTACAGGCCCATGTGCTCTGGCCGTGTGGTAATGCCTAGGTCGTGTGGGAGACCAAAAGCCCACGTGAGGAAGGGCACACGGCTGTGTGACTGAGGCACACACTCGTGTGAAAAGAGGCACACGATCGTGTGACTAAGGCACACGACCGTGTGACTAAGGCACACGACCGTGTGACTAAAGCGCACGCCCGTGTGGACCAGGGACATGGCCATGGGGACAGACCGTGTAACTCTCTATCCATTTGCACTAAATTTGAGTATAGGACTGACACGGTCGTGTGTCTAAAACACATACCTGTGTGCGATCCCTAAATCCCCAAATTAGCCACATGGCCGTGTAGCCAGGCCGTATGACACCAAATCACTCAAACCCTAATTCCCAAACACACACGCCCGTGTGCCCAGAGGACACGGCTGAGTGAAAATTGACAAAATTCCCAAATTAGCTACACGGCTGTGTCCCAAGCCGCAGGGCACCAAACTTTGCCCGCAAACCCTAATCTTTAATTCCACACGGCTGTGTGAACAGGTACATGCCCGTGTGGCTGTCCATGTGGTCATGAAACCACCCTAAAAAAACTTGAGAAACGAGTTTTCTGGTCATTAAGTCGAACATCAACCGATGGAATTTAGAACCACACTAACCAAAGCGAATTTCCAAGCATTTCGATAGTACTACCGTACTTAAACAATCAATTTCCAAAAACCACTAAGATTGCCACATTGTAACAATTTCAATTTTCAAATAAAATAGGAAAGCTTCGAAACCCACACCTATTTTCAAACGACCTGATGCTGACTCGATGGCAAAGGAAAACGAAGCTCTACCAAAACCACCACAGATTCAAAAAGAAAGAAGCAAAGAAAAAAAAAACCAAAAACAAAAAATAAGAGAGAAAAATAAAAAGTGAAAAAGAAAAGCCCAAAAATAAATAAAATAACTAAATAATTAGTTAAACAATCATAAATTAAATTAACACAAACAAAAATATTCCTCCAAAAAGTTCACACAAGTTATCGAACCCGAAACCTAGAGGTTCACTAACATTCACTACACCACCAGACCAGTAGGCCCATTCTGACACTTAAACTCACAACCAAACACACTAGCGCAACCTTCCCACTGACCCTAACCACAAAAGTCAAAACCTTTAGCCCAAAAATTTGGGGCGTTACAACTCACCCCTTCTTAAAAAAATTTCGTCCCCTTAATTTCCAAATAACAGAACAGTGGTATATCACAAGCTACACCACCATGCTCTCGTTACACACACTAGTCCAAAAACACCACCACGCTAGACTTGAACTCAAGATCTCTCGCACACCCCCAGAACACTTAACAACTAAAGCAGATACACATTTATCCAATCACACACAATCACTATGCTCCAACCATAACATCAACTCATTCACAACCAGACCTATCTCAAAGTTGTCGAGGACACTCCCGAACCCGATGTTCTGTAGACCCACATCAAAAACGTGCTCCCATATTTTTCTAACAATTTCCTAGATGGCGCTTCTTACAATGCTCACAAGATGGAGCGCTCGCACCACTAATGTCATCCTCCGCAGTACCGCTATTGCCACTCAAATGCGTGCCAACGCGCTTCACAGAACGAGGCTCCAACCTCGAAGGACTGCGATCTCCTTTCTTCCTACAATCCACACACCTAGCTCAAAGCATTTCACTAGTCTTCATTATCCTAGCCTCGAACACTTTCTCTACTACTTCCTTCACAACCCAAGTCAATGCCTCGGTACCAAGCTCTAGGTTATCGCTACCCGAAGTTGACAGAATCACACTGGCCTCCGACTCCCGAACAGACACATGTCTTGGAGACGCAGACAATTCCTCGTGATCTTGCTTACCTTCAGAATCCATATCTGTCCCGTGGCTAACTTAAGGTATCTACACTTTCAGAAAACAAACACAAAACAAATACAGAAATCTATATTTCTAATATTATAGTTTCGATTTCCCACCTAGACCAGCATTGGAGTCTCAGACATTTTATTTTTGTAAAACATTTTAAAACATAAATAATTTCAACTTACTATGGTAAATTTTTTTTTAAAAAAAACAACCACGTGCGCACACAGATATGTAGAAACAAAGGCCGAGTTTTTGCAAACCTGGCTATGATACCACTAAATGTAACACCCTAAACTCGTCCTAGAAGATTAGACCCAATCCCAGATGTTGCATTGATCACCAAAGTGATCGTAGGTAAATTCTTTTACAAAACAAGTTAAGATGTCAAACCGAAACATTTATTTGTTTAAAAATTCAGTCAATAAAATTACAAATAAGTTAAATATATATTTGGAAATTAATAAGGAAAATGAATGAAACTTAAAAATGGAACTTCTACCACAGTTTTATAAAACTTTACAGTTCAAAATCGGAATAACAAAGTAGAAACTAAAAACACAAACTAGTAATATATTTTCCACTGAGACTGTCTGAGACCTCTGCATACCGAGTCCAGCGTCAGAATTTGGGAATGTACTTGAAAGGGAAACACTAAGGGGGGTGAGCTACTCGAGCTCAGTGTGAGTTTGAAACAACACAAGAGACAAAAATACGGAATTCCATCAGTAACGCAACAGATTTTTAAATACTCACAAAGTCAGAAAGCGTACTTAGAACTAATGTTCCAATAGACCATAACAATCCGAGCACACCAAGTTCACACAGAAAACTCAACAAAAACGTTGTTCAGACAACCAGTCTTACAGTCAGAGCGCCTAAACAGATGTAGATGAAATGCAGTCATATAATAAAACCCACCCATCCAGCCAACACTCCCCTCCGTCCCCCGATCACACCCCATAAGAGTTGTTTAAGCTCATCCAACCAAGACACACCACTTAGGACCTCGAAAGGCCCACCCAACCATACACACCACATATATGGACCAAGCCACTCAAATGTTAATACACAGCAGAGCTGGTGTATGTGTTGTACAGTGTAATGCGGTAATCCACTGTACAGTCTTGTTGCAGTTATATTGCTAGATCAGATAATAGTAAGGAGTAAAGTTGACGTACACGTAATATAATGCGATAAATCACCATACAATATGATGCAGTAAAACTACCAGATCAGATCAGAATTAGACTCCCTTCTCTTCACAAACCCATCCAAAATCCTTTACTTTATGCAGGTGTATGCATGCACACAAATTCAAGGAACACAGACACCTAAACAGACAGTCAGACAAAACAGATATGTAGCACACGCTACAGACCAGATTTAGAATCATACACCATACACAATCATCATAGAGATCGAGTCTTGAACACCTTCACTAAACTTAGCTAAGGGTTGGAGCACACACAAACACATATTCAGATTAGAATTGCACACAGAACCAATATAAGTGTCTAAAAACCACATGCCCATATGCTTTGGCCGTGTGTTAATGCCTAGGCCGTGTGTGAGAATAAAAGCCTGTGTGAGAAAGGGCACACGGCCGTGTGACTGAGGCACATGCCCATGTGAAAAGAGGCACACTGCCATATGAATAAGGCACACGCCCGTGTGGACCAGGGACATGGCCCTGGGGACAGACTGTGTAACTCTCTGTCCATTTGCATTAAATTTGGGTATAGGGCTGACACGACCATGTGAGGGTCTCACACGCTTGTGTGCCCACCAGACACGACCGTGTGTCTAAAATACACGCCCGTATGGGATCCCTAAATCCCCAAATTAGCCACATGGTCGTGTAGTCAGGTCGTGTGACACAAAATCACTCAAACCCTAATTTCCAAACACACACGCCTGTGTGCCTGGAGGACACGACTATGTTGAAATTGACAAAATCCCCAAATCGGCCACACGGTCGTGTGGCCAGGCCGTGGGGCACCAAACTTTGCCCAGAAACCCTAATCCCTAATTCCACACGGCCGTGTGAACAGGCACACGCCCCTGTGACCATCCATGTGGTCACGAAACCACCCTAAAATAGCTTGAGAAACGAGTTTTTCAGTCACTAAATCGACCCTCAACTGATGGAACTTAGAACCGTACTAACCGAAGTGAATTTCCATGCCATCCGATAGTACTACCGTACTTAAACAATCAATTTCCAAAAACCCCCAAGATTGCCACATTCTAAAAATTCAATTTGTAAATAAAATAGGAAAGCTTCAGAATCCACACATGTTTTGAAATGACCTAATGTCGACTCGATGACAAAGGAAAATGAAGCTTTGCCGAAACCACCACAGATTCAAAAAGAAAGAAGCAAAGAAAGAAAACCAAACAAAAAAAGAAGAAGAAAGAAAAGTAAAACGTGAAAAAGAAAAGCCCAAAAATAAATAAAAATAAATAAGTAATTGATTAAACAATCATACATTAAATTAACACAAACAAAAATATTCCTCCAAAAAAGTTCACACAAGGAATCGAACTCGAAACTCAGAGGTTTGCTAACACTCACTGCTCCATCAGACCAATAAGCCCATTCTGACACTTAAATTCACAACCAAACACAATAGCGCAACCTTCCCACTGACCCTAACCACAAAAGTCAAAACTTCTATCCCTAAAATTCAGGGCGTTACAAGTAGTATCAACTTCCATTATTGTAGTAAGAATTGATAACCTTTTAACCTAGCGAAACAATTAACAAATTATATTAATTTTCGTGTATATTGTAGTGAATTATATAAATCATAGAAAATATTTATAAATGTAAAATGTTGGTATTATTGATTTGGATAACGAAGGTCGTACAACCTAATACAGAAACAATTCATTAAATAGCTTTGCATGGTGTTCTTGTAGTAGTTCTATATAGGTATCTAGTTGAGAATTAAATTTTGCTGAAGTGGCTATTGTGTCATCCTTATAAATTTTTAGTATTCACTAATAAGATTCAAATTATTTATTTAGTTTTTTTCCGAATATAGGATTGGTGTTCATATAACTCCATGTATTTATTTATTTCTTGAAGGGTGTATTCTTCAGGGTCTTTGCCATCTTTCAAGTTGGCATGGTTGACTTTGTTTAGTAAATTGATAAAAATAAGAATGGAATAAAGAATGAATTAGACATGCATGTTAATATTTTTAATGCTTCATATGTTAGTAATTAAGTTTCGATAGAGTAAGTAAATTTACATTGAATGATAATTTCTGGATGGGCGAGTCTTACATGTAAAATAACTAATGCAATTGTGCAAGTGTGCACGCCATTCAAGTAATAAAGTGATAAGTAAGTATCGTCTCTACAGGGATCGAAAATTGGTAAGAAATTGAGTATGTTATTATAATATTATTAATTATACCAACATATCAGGAAATAATCTCAGAGTGAATAAGAAACTAGAATATTGGATTACTAAAATTAAAAAATAAAGAAAAAATAATTGATATGGCAAATAAAATGATGGGGCAATTCACAGAGAATATCAAGAGTATTTTTGTTGTTGAATGAATAAGGTTGGAATTCTTCAAGAGAAATGTTCATATCAAGATAATGCCATTGCAAAATATTGTCTAATCTACTGCCCAGAGATTCGCTACTATGACCTGCCTCTTTCGATAGTTAGATCTTAAGCTAAAAATCTAAGTTCATGTACGTCTACAGAACTTAGGATTGATTACTGCAATGAATGTCTTCTCTATACAACTTGCAACATCTATGTCTAGAATGCTACGAATATTCTATGGAGTATTTGCTTGCATCAAACGATTCAAGATCCAATATTCTTAACCTTTTCAAAATTAAAAACACCTAAGAACACAACATACATTAAACTATGTTTAGAGCTTGCATGCATATATTTAAAATAAGCATGAATTGAATGTAACAGATGTCAAAACCATTTTTAAGTTTTTATGAAAAACGGGGATCGACTTTGAAAAATGGAAATGGAGTCGCCACCAATCCCTTTTTACTTAGGTGTGATTGGATCATCTTGTAAAACATTTTATTTCAAAACATTTATTTTGGTCCACGAAATACAAGAAAATGGGTTCTGGAGTTGGTTGCGTATGAGGAAGGGTTAGCACCCTCATAGCGCCCAAAAATTGGTACCTAATTGATAAAATCATGTCCGGATGTTGAAAATTTGAAAAATTTTAAAATATGATCCTTTTATTAGAAAGAAAATCAAGACTTACCTATAAAATGTTATATCCAGTAAGTTAGGATATAACATCTCACGGCTTCGAAGTTAGGCTTGCCTTTATTTGTAGAAAATTCTTATCTCGAAATACAAAACATCATATCCAGTAAGTTAGGGTATAACATTTTGAATTTCCGAGAATAAGTTTTGATTTAGAAGTTTATGAATTTCAATTTTAAAAGAAAAGAGATACTTAATATTTTAAGTTCAACGATAAAAATCGAAACCCAGTGAGTTAGGGCACAATTTTTCTCGAAGCCCCCAAATATTAGATATCACCGTATTTTTTAAAACTATTTGAATAAAATACGTCAATTCAAAAGGTGTTTTTATAAAACAATGGTTTGAGTAATATATTACGACATACATATTTAATAGCAATTCTACATAATTACAAATTATACTAACAATAAATAATAAAAGAATAATATTATATAAATATATAAAGAACTATGTTAAGCAATAATAACGATTAAAAGGATATAAATAAACATGGGATAAAATAAATAGTAATAATTAAGATTTTTCATGAAATAAAAAAATCAAACGAAAAGGGAAAGATATATTTGAACATTGAATAAAAAATAAAAGACTATGACGATTTTTTAAAATGATTTATATATATATATATATAAATTAAAGTAAAAAAAATAAGAGTACTTATAAAAAATACATAATTTGATAATTTAATATATATAAATGACTACATATAATAAAAATAATTAGTAAATAGTATATAATAATTTTAAATAAAAACATATATATATTACACTAATCATAAAAATTACATATGTAATAAATAATATAAATAAAATAGGTTATATAATATAAATAGATTTTATTCAAAACAAAATTTTAAAAATAATATTTGATATAATATAATACTATATAATATACAAATTAAAAAATATATAAAATTATATTAAACCAAGTAAATAATATATAATAATAATTATATATATATAAGGATACTACATATAAAATATATATATATGAATTTTATACTCTTAACAAAATTAATATATAAATAATAAGAATAATATAACATTTTAATATAATAAAATAATTAAATATAGTATTAGAATAATTTAAAAAAATAAAAAGGTTTTAAAAATGAATAAGGATTAAATAGAAATAAAATAAATATAAATGGACTAAATTAAAATGCTTGTTGCACTGTAGGGACTCATTAGGCAATTATGCCTTCTTTCCAAAACGACGTCGTTCTGATTTTAGCCCTTAAAGCAGTCCGAGGGACTAAATTGAAACAAAAATAGACTTTAGGGCTAATTTAATAAAAAATAAAATTCCAATTGGGCTGAATTAAGATTAGTAAAATTACGGAGGGGCTAAAGTGGCAAATTGCCCTTTTACAAAAAATATACGGATCCTCCCCGGGTTTTCGGGTCAACGCGTGGGTCACAGGCCTTTAAACGACGTCGTTTTAATACTTATTGGCTTAAGCAAAAACGGCGTCGTTTTTAAACTATTATATAAGTCAATTTTAATTAAAAAAAGTCATTTCTAAACTTTTTTTTTTAAAAAAAAATTCAAAATCCTCTGAAGCCCTTCATCTTGTCGTCTGGGCTCCTATCGTCGAACTCTCGCAGGCGCAAAGACCTTGCCAGATTGGCGGCAGAGAGTTAGATCTCTCCATTTCGAAGGTATTTTTCTCCCTTTTATTTTTGTAACACTATTTTATATGTAAAATATGCATAAAATAACACGAAAAAGAACGGAAATCACCTCTGTAACTGGGTTTTGGTATTTTATTTATCTGTTTTTTTAATATTTGCATGTATCTGTTTTTTTGTGTCTCGTTACAGATTCTTGTAGGGCTTTTATAGCCTTCGAAATGAAAATAAAAAAGGAAATAAAAAAATGTTGCCATGTTTGCTGTGTTTTGCTGTTGTCTTTCCTTTCTTGTGCGGGAGAGTGGCGCAGATCTTAGTGGCGAGGAGCTTGTTCGTGCGTTGATGGCGGCGTGACTGAGGGCTGGCGTGGGCGCGAGGAGATGGGTGTGATCGAAGGCTGGACGAGGCTTGCGGCGCCTAGGGTTTCAGAAACCCTAGGCTACTGAAATTTTTTGGGCCCCTTTGGGCTGTGTAAATTTTGAGTTAGGGTTACTGGGGGTGTTTTGTAATTTGGGCCAGGGTGTATTCCGGTAATGGGTATTAGTCTTAGGTTGTATTTGGGCAAACCGGGCTTGGGTATTTTATTGGTTTTGGGCTTTGTAAAAGGACTGTAAAAGACTTTGGACATTTATTTTTTTTGTTTTTGTTTTGGTTTCTTACAAGCCCAGGCAAAATAGGCTGATTACAGCTGCCCCTCTTTGCTCATTGTCGTGTAACGAGAATAGAGCAAAGAGGATAAAAGGGGCCATTTTGCCCGGTCTTGTCAAATGGCTGTATCTTTAGGGAGATAGGCTAGTTTCTTCAACCTGCTTCACTGCAACTTTAGGAAGACAAGATTTACTATCTTTAGTCTGCTCCACTGCAAACTCAGGGATGCCAGTTTGATATCTTTGATCCATTTCCTGCAACTTCAGGAAGATAAGATCTACTATCTTCGATCTGCTTCCTGCAACTTCAGGAATGCCAAATCTGCTATTTTAATCCTCTCCACTGCAAACTCAGGGAGACAAGATCAATGTCTTCGATCTGCTTCCTGCAACTTCAGGAATGCCAGATCTGCTATCTTCAATCTACTCCACTCCTGCTCAGTGGAGATAAGATCTGCTATCTTCGATCTGCTTCCTGCAACTTCAGGAATGCCAGATCTGCTATCTTTAATCTGCTCCACTCCTGCTCAGTGGAGATAAGATCTGCTATCTTCGATCTACTTCTTGGAACTTCAGGAATGCCAAATCTACTATTTTAATCCGCTCCACTACAAACTCAGGGAGACAAGATCAATATCATCGATCTGCTTCCTGCAACTTCAGGAATATCATATCTGCTATCTTTAATCTGCTCTACTCACCTGTTCAGTGGAGATAAGATCTGCTATCTTCAGTCTGCTCCATTGCCGATACATGGAGATAAGACTTTCTGTCTTCGATCTGCTCCACTCCTGCTCAGTGGAGATAAGATCTGCTATCATTAGTCTGCTCTATTGCCGATACATGGAGATAAGACTTGATGTCTTCGATCTGCTCCACTCCTGCTCAGTGGAGATAAGATCTGATATCTTCAGTCTGCTCCATTGCCAATACATGGAGATAAGCTTGCTGGCTTCGATCTGCCCCACTCATGCTCAGTGGAAATAAGATCTAATATCTTCAGTCTGCTCCATTACTGATACATGGAGAAAAGACTTGCTCAAATTCGATCTGCTCCACTCCTGCTCAGTGGGGCTTGCTCAAATTCGATCTGCTCCACTCCTGCTCAGTGGGGATAAGATCTGATTTCTTCAGTCTACTCCATTGCCAATACATAGAGATAAGACTTGCTCAAATTCGATCTGCTCCACTCTTGCTTAGTGGAGATAAGATCTGATTTCTTCAGTCTGCTCCATTGCAAATACACGGAGATAAGACTTGCTCAAATTCGATCTGCTCCACTCCTGCTCAGTAGAGATAAGATCTTCTATGGTAAATTCAATCCGACCTACTACAACTTCAGAGGTATAGGATTCCTCATTTTAATTCACTCCACTGCAACTTCAGGGAGATGGGATTAACTGTCTTCAGTCTGTTCCACTGCAAATTCAGGGAGATAAGGTTGGTGGCTTCAATCTGCTTCACTGCAACTTTAGGAAGATAAGATTTGTCGTTCGATGTCGTCCCACTACTGCTTAGAGTGACAAGATTTACAATCTTCGACCCATTCCACTGCTGATCAGGGAGATAGGACTGGTGAATTCACCGATGTTGCTACACCGTCCTCTAGGGGACATATCCTGTAGACTTATGTTTATGCCAAATGATTAGGATGCTATAATCTGAATGAATCTAATGCTCCTAACTAAATATATTATGGACGAAATTTTCATGAATGCAGAATGTCATGAGAATGATCCCATTTTTAGGATGCAATGAATCTAATGCTCCTAACTAAATGATATTAGGGATGACATTTGTATGAATGCAGAATGTCATGAGAATGATCTTCTTCTTCTTCTTCCTTTTTTTTTTTTGTATAATGATTAGGATACAATGATCGGAATGAATCAAATGCTCCTAATTGGAAGTGTGAGAATGATATTTACATAAATGCATGAGAATGATCCCTTTTTAATGTTTGGGTTGTCACTGCTCATAGTTCATCAAGGTTCTATCACTGATGCGTTACCATGCTTTCTAGCTCAGCTGGTATCTTTGATAGAAAACCCAAAGAAACAATCATATTCTGCTTAGCAAGCTTGCCACGCTGTAATTTCAGAGTCTCTTCCATTGCACCTTCTGGGACATAAAGTTTTTACCTCCTACTGCAACTTCATGGGAATAACATTTGGTTTCTTTCATCCAATCTGTCATCAATTTGATCTGTTACACCATTCCCTGAGTGTAATAACCAGATGTATGTGCCTGAAATTTATATGAATGCAGGGTATCATTTTTATTTTCTCGAGAATGATCCTCTTTTACACTTGGGTTGACATTGCTCGTCATTTGTTGAGAGGGTATCATTGATGAAATATCTTATCCAATAAAATCTGAAGATATAATCATCTTTCAATATTTCCAACCCTTAGGCTTGGTAAGTTCTAAACAATAGTCATGTTTCAGATTCTCATATTATTTAGAAGCTTCTAGAGTAATATGTGAAACTCCTTTTATGAAAGTATTATTAGTCCATTAATCATTATTTGAATAAAATGCTTGAAAATGATCACAACAATGGACAAGAAAGAAATTAATCAGGAGCATAGTTTGAAACAAATAAGTTAATCAAATCTAACCAAGCCAAAAGAATTGACTGAGGTGCATCTTGAAAAGAATAAAGTAAAAATAGCCAAGGCCATAAAAGAAAAATGATTGGGGTGTATCTTTGAAAAGAATAAAGCAATCAAAGATAGCAAATTCAAAATGGGTAAGATAGAAGCTAGGTGTCCCAGATATCGCAGCCTGAGCTTCTCTGTACAAACTTTTTAATGACCATTTTGAGCTCAATATGTGTGTAGATGATCCGAAGTACTTTGTCAATGCCCCAAGACATAGCATACTTCCTCATTGTTAATTCAGGCATAGCAAGACTACCACATGCCCTATCTTGATCAAAATTTGAGCCGCCCTTTTCGGGTTTTCGGCTAAAAAAACCCCTTTGGTCTCAAAGCGCCCTTTGCGGGTTTTCACCTTGGCCTCTCCATTTTTTTTTTTTTTTGAATTTGATCTCAAGGCGCCCTTTGCGGGTTTTCACCTTAGCCTTTCCCCTTTTAGGTAAAATACTTCTTGTCTGAACCTGAATTTGCCAGATTGGGCAAGTCTTTGCCATCCGTCTCGGTCAATATCAATGCTCCTTTAGAATAGGCCCCTACATAATGTCCTTCCCAGTTTGGCATCTATTTTCCTCTGAAATCCTTTTGTATATGAAGATATTTTTCAACATCAGGTTCCTCTCGTGGAATTCCCTAGGATGAACCTCTTTGTCGTAAGCTTGCATCATCTGACCATGATGGATAACTTTTAACCTTTTCTTCGATTAGGTTCAATTGGCAAAAAATGCTTCCATTCCATAAACCAATGGGTAAGATGTTGCCCCGGCAAAGGTCCTGGCCAACGTTCGATAATCATAGAGGATAAATAGTAACTTCTTTATACCAACCCTTACGAGTCTCAGTCATCTTTCCTACAATCCTTGTTTTATTTTTTCTTTTTGTATTTTATTTTTGGTAACCTTTGCTGCACTTGTCTTATATTTTATACCTCCAGATATTTTTGGCAATCTTGTTTTCTTCAATTCAGAATTTGCAGTATAACTGATGTGATCCCCTTCCATGGTAGACCAACAATACCTGATCCTCATGTTTAGCCCATGTCTTAGTAGCCCAGGCATGTCTTGATATGATCATGCAAAGACATCTTTAAATTCTTGAAAATAACTCAATGATGTCTCACCTTATTTCTGTGGTAAGATAGGCTTCGATCTTCACTCCTTTCCTGGGCTCACAATGTCCATTAACCCTATGTAAGGTAGGATCTATTTTTCATCATGTTCTACCATCCTTAACAAATCATAAGATAAGTTACAATCTCTGTCACCTTCAAAGTCCTGAGATCCCTCTAAACACATATCTTACTCGAAAGGAGACTCTGAGTCAGTAGCAGTGTTGCTCACATCGTTGATATCTGGAGACCTATTGTAGGTTTGAAGGAAGATTCCAATGAATAAATGATTCAAAGAATGATTATTTGTATGATCATGAATGAATAAAAGAATATTTGAAAGAAAGTCCAAAAATAAAAGAATCTATACATGGAAATAATAAAAGAATATTTGTTCAAAAAGATGCATTTTATTGAAATAAAAATTTTGGACACAATCCTATTTCACAAAAGGATTCTTATTGCCTCTAGGCTCAAGGCAACAAGCGTGTTTTGAAGATTACTCTAGATTAGCTCTAAAAATACAGGGATCTATTCCACAGTCCCATTATTCAAAACACTCTCAAGTACACAAGAGCTTAGAAACCTCGTTACTTGGTTCCCTCTTCACTTTTGATTTCTTCAAGGAGTCGCAATTTTCTTGTATCCTCCTTCAATTATCGCATTTACTGCCTCGTCAAAGTGATCAGGTTCTGATGAATCGTCGACTTCAAAATTCCCATTTTAATGAACCTTTCGACCAACTTTTTAAAAATAGTACAGTTTTCAATTGAGTGACCCGTTATTCCCGCTTTGTACTCACATTGGGCATTCTCATTATGCCACTTTGGGAATGGAGGTTGCACATGTTTCGAGTAGATAGAGACACCACATGCACATCAAAAAGATTCTGATACAACTCCTTATATGTCATCGGGATGGATGTGAATTGGAGCTTTTCTGTATTTGGCCTCGAGTTGGGTTCCTACCTTGAAGAGCCTGGATAGCTAGTGGTTACAGCCTTTGGCTGGCTTACAGTGACTGATTTGGGATGCCTGCTCAATGTACTCACTTCATTTTCCTTGTTTCTCGGGGCTGATCTTTTGGCACTTTCTCCTGTTTCTATCCTCCCACTCCTTACCTCATTTTCAATCATTTCGCCAGCCATTACTATATCTGAAAAGCTTATAGTGGCGTTTCCCTAACATAGCATTGTGATCTCCTTTTCTCAAAGCGGCGGCTGAACTTGCATGACAACCTCCCTCCATCTTTGCGCATACTGCCTGAAGCTTTCATTTGACTTCTTCTCCATGTTTTGCAAGGTGATTCTGTCTGGCGTCATGTCTGTGACATGATTGTATTGTTTCATGAAGGCTTGGGCCAGATCTCTCCAGGAATTAATCTTAGCACGGCTGAATTGATTGTACCACTTGGACGCTGCCCCCCCAAACTGTCTTGGAAACAATGAATCACAAGTTGATCATTGTTAACGTAGCCGGTCATCCGTCTACAGAACATAGAAATATGGGCTTCAGGGTAGCTGGTCCATTGTACTTCTCAAATTCTGGCATTTTGAACTTATGAGGAAGCATCAAACCTGAAACCAAGCTCAAGTCTTTAGCATCAATTCCATAATGATTATCAGCATTTTCTAAAGCCTTGAATTTTTCTTCCAGCCATCTACAGCGATCTTCTACATGCCTTGAAGATTTAGTTCTTATTCCCTCCCTTTCTGCTATATCTAAGTCAGGGATAACAGGATTAGCAGGGTTATCTCCTGGGTTGGATCCTAAGCTAGCGTGGAAGTTCATAGGCGATCTAGTATCAGCTTGCCCTTGTTGAGGCCTAATCGTGACAGATGGCCTTTGGGGACATTCTTCAGGCTGCGCTATCTTCTCCAATAATAGCCATGGGATCTTTCCCTTTATCCATCGCTCCATTCAACATTTGGGCCATTTGAGTCATCATGCTCCTTTGGGCTTCCAACATTTGGTCTCTCATTTCTTGTTAGAGCTTTGCCATTTGTTCTTGCATCTGGTCTTGCATGTCTCTCTGGGATTGTTCAAGTCTTTGATCCATACTCTTTGTTTTGGCGCGTGTACCGTAACAATGTTCGGTTTCTAGATTTTTCTCATCTCTCTCTCTCTCTCTGTCTCTCTCTCTTTCTACGATAATTTTAACTAATTAGGCTCTCTCTATAAACTTTAATGCATATGATATGATGTAATGCAAATTGATGAATGCAAAGAGGCATCAATTCTAATTCAACTTCATTTTAGAAAACTTTATTAGAAAACAAAATCCTTTACATAAAGCGGACTACAAATTTGCTTTCGCCCTAAGGCCTGAAGTTCTTATTTTCCTAAACAACAAAGCTAACCCTTGGCCACGATCTGATTGTAGCTCATACTTCGTGCTCAATGTATCAGCCTTTGCTGCCAAAGTCTGTAGGTGATCAGCTACCTCTCGAATCGGGACTATTGTTTCACCCATGAGATAATCTCGACTTCTAACTTGATCATGAGAATGGTGAAGCTCCTCCTTCCAACGCCCTTCTCTTGTTTCAAGAAGCTCGATCCGAAGTTCACAACTGTGCAATGCTGATTCTAACTCTTCAATCTTACCCTTCATTTCCTCAATCTTTTTTAGACTTGACTTTAGCTCGATCGCAAAATTACGGTTTCGATGGTGATGAAGAGATCATCCAAGTTCTGCCACTTTCGCTTTTAATTCTTCCTTTTCACTTCGACTTTCTGCCAAACTCTTCTCTAAGGCCTCATTTTGCACTTGCATTTCTTGAAATTTCCTCTCCCAATAGTCAGCTTTGGCCTTTTTCTCCTGGACCTCTTATTGCCATTGTTCCGAAGTCTTCCCCAATCCGGCATTTTTCATTGATAGACGCATCTTATATTCAGTCTTCAAACTATCTCTATCTTCCTCAATCTTCCTTTTCGCCTTTCATAATTTTTCGGTCTCTAGCTTTTGAAAATCCACGTCTAAGCTCAGGTACATTTTTTCCTCTTCCAACTTCTCTATTCTCTTTCCAAGCTCTGAATTCCTCCTTTCGAAATCCTGTTTCACAATCTCTAACTCTGATGGGACCACTTGTAAAAATTTTTCGATTGATCGAGCATCTTCTGAACTTGGCATAGGGATATTGTCATTGACTCTCCTACTCCACCATCTACTATACTCTAGGTCGTCATTGGGCTTACATCCATTCTCTTCATGCGATGGGCCTGATTTCAAGCACTAGAAATCTCCTTAACCCTTTTCTTATAACTATCCCCTTTATACGAAAACTCACTTTGAGCTAATCCGTGTGTAGCCAGTACAAATTGCCTTGATCTGAATTGCCTTAATACAAGCAAAGGCACATATCCAATGGCTCCCTAAATTCCAAGTAGAGGGACCCAATCAAAACTCCCACACCGATATAGAACTTCATTAGGAACCATCCAGGGAGCTCTCCACTTAACATCCTCTTCTCAGAGATTTTGTAGAAGTGCTATCCAATTTTCTTCAGATATGTCGTCTCTCCTTCGGGTAGCCACTATCTCTTTTAATGGAGAGTAATTTTCTAAAATGACCCGATAGGAATCCTTATCCACCCTCCAGCAATGACTATGGAACCAAGCCAACAACAAATGTGCACATCCTATAAATCTGCCTTCCTTAGCTCTCCTACATGCACTCAATGATCGAAATGTTTCCGCTAAGATCGCAGGAACAGGTATGACTTGTTTGTCAAGTCGATTAAAAAGATCTGAGACTGCTTCATCAATGTATCCCAATGCCCTAGGGAAGATCACTAATCTATATATACTCAAAGAAAATACATCGACTTTCTTTTTCACATCAGGATGCTCTAAAATCAAATCCTTCAAAGCTTTCCATGAGATGCAATTATACTCACCTTTTAGCTTGATTCTGGCTATGACCCACTATTCACTCATCCCCGTAATACTCATCAGTTTCCTCACAAAGCTTGAAACATTAGGAGCCATTGAGTAAGCTTTATCTACTTGAATCTTGGGACAACGCAATAAAACTGTATACTCCTCGACTGTAGGCACCAAATCAACTCCTCCGAAAGTAAAGCAACTATACGCAGTGTTCCAATATTGGGAGATGGCTCAAAACAGATGTTCATCTACCTTAATGTCCAACAGGTACGGCAAATCCCCATAGCTGCAGTAAAACAAATGCTTGGTCTCGTTACTCCACTTATCCTGTAACACCCCTATCCCGAGTCCATCGCCGGATTAGGGTTAGGAGCATTACCAGACAGATCGGAAAGCATTTACAGAAAATTCGTACATACATTTATCATTATTCTCAAACATAATGTCCCTTAAATGGGTCCTCGAGACCTTAATCATGCTTATAAATCCAGTCAGGACTAAACTGAAACACATATAATATTTCATGAAAATTTAAAAACTTTTATAGGTTTCAGGGATTACACGCCCGTGGAAGGAGACCGTGTGCCCTCCACGGCTTCTAGACACCCCCGTGTGACCTTCTATGTCCATATACTGACTATACCAACACGGTCATTAGGCACGCCCGTGTGCCACGACCGTGTGCTACTAGGCCATATACTGACTTCCCCACCACAGCCACCAAACACGCCCGTGTGCCATGGCCGTGTACTCTTAGCTAGCGACTAACTTGTACACCACAGCTAGCTAACACCCCCGTGTCGAGGCCCGTGTGCCACAACCGTGTGACATTATAGGCCATTTACAAGGCCAAAGTGCCACCCATAAGGGTCAAACCTACAAGCAACATATATCATCCCATTTCATTCACATATAACCACCAAAATATACCAAATATCCATCCCAAATCATGCATATTTGACAACTAAAGAATCACACAACAATACATTCAATATCTATTCTATCCATACATTCAAAACCAATTCCAAACATACTAATTTGCATAACCAAATCACAATTATGCACAAACACCATTCATCTATATACTTACCATATCATGACCATTTCAGATACCAACTAATCTTACCAAAAACAACTTCACATATCACATTCCTTTAAGCATATTACCAAAACATAACTAGCCAAATCACATGGCTAAGTTCACATAACAATTCATATCAAGGACTAGCCTATACATGCCATAGCTAGCCATGTACATTTTCAAAGTGTACCAAAATAAGTTCAATAGTGTGATGATGATCCGTGATGGTCCCGTGCCTTCAGTAGCTTTGACGACCTATAGTACAGAGAAAACATACACAGAGTAAGCTTTCCAAAAGCTTAATAAGTCATATACAAATAAACTTGGTATGGAAGGCATATATGCAAATAAATACATTGGCACATATTAATCACTTAGCAATCTCTCACTTATTTGCTTTGGTTCATACAATTTTAACCACATTAGCCATTTTCACCATTCAAGAATCATATAAACATATAGCTCATCTAGCCAAAACAATTCTTATCATATCATAAATTCCATATACATATCATCATAGTAAGATCACTTAGATGCTTACCTTACATACACAAATAGTGTATAATCAACGTACCTGAATCGGATTTAATATCGCATAATTGTTCATAGCTCGGATTTGTAATTCATATCACAGACTTGCCCTTTGAACAAATAGGAATTTAGTAGGATACTCAGAAAGCTCGGTATGGTCGTACAATGCCAACGTCCCAGACGAGGTCTTACATGCACTCGGATATCGATGCCACTGTCTCAGACAGGGTCTTACACGAATCAATACGATGCCGATGTCCCAGACATGGTCTTACACGTAAAGCTCATATCAATGCCAACGTCCCAGACGTGGTCTTACTCGTAAATCTTATACCGATGCCAACATCCCAGACATGGTCTTACACGAGTCTCAGATCAATGCCAACGTCCCAGACGTGGTCTTACATGATAAAACAAAACAGATACCTATGTCATGACATAGCTAATCCTATCTACTCCTAGGTTCACATGGGACTTCTCGGACTTAGTTACTATATCGAACTTTTCTCGGAATTCATAAGCATAACTTCTCATAAGTATCCATAATCAACATTAGTCATATGAATAATTATAATATCATACAAGTACGTTTATTTGCATAATGACTTACCTCGGATTCGATATATCGGAATGAAAACGGCTACTCGTTTACTTTCACTTTCCCGCGATCTAAGTCCGTTTTCCTTGGTTCTTGATCTATACATATTCAGAATTAACCCTTTTATTCACTAATTCATTCAATTCAATCAAGGACACACATTTAAGGCTATTTGCAAATTAGCCCTTACAGTTGCACATTTTATCAATTTAGTCCATTTTTCTCAAAACATCAAATTCATAAAATTCACACATACACATGCTTGGCCGAATACATATACATCACATACAAGCCCACATTTTTCATCAAATTTGCAATTTAGTCCCTCAATTTACCATTTTCTCAATTTAGCCCTATTTAGCCATATATAGCCGAAGCTATTCCAAATCGCACACTAAGTGCCATATATAGCCGAAGCTATCTCGAATCGCACACTAAGTGCCATATATATCCGAGTCATCGTCAAACATGATTATAATCTCATATACAGAATTTATGCAATATCACAACATTTAAAGCATAATTATAACAATGCTTATTACATATGAACTTACCTTGAATGTAAAAAGGATAATGCCGATCAACTAATCCGACACCTTGTTCTTTCCTCGATCTAGGTCCGAATTCTATTTTTCTTGATCTCAATATATTCAAAATTAACTTATTTTATCAACTATTTATTCAATTCAATCCAAAATATACATTAGGTCTATTTTACACATTTGCCCCTAAACTTTCACATTTTTGACAAATTACTCCTTATTACACAAAATCACAAATTCATGAAATTCAAGACTAACCCTTGCTAGCCGAATTACCATTATGCCCCTAGCAACCCATATTTTTCATTTATTTCACATTTTAACCAAACATTTCTCACATTTCTCAATTTAGCCCCTAATTTGCATTTTTACTAAAAATAACTTAACAATACTTGTTTAACTAACATCAAGCATTCATAATCTATCATTAAACGTCAAAATACTCATATATTCATCAATGGAAACATTCAAAATCTTTAACAGTTTTGCAAATTAGTCCTTGGGCTAGCTAGTACTA
Source organism: Gossypium bickii (assembly GCA_025503065.1). NCBI lineage: Eukaryota > Viridiplantae > Streptophyta > Magnoliopsida > Malvales > Malvaceae > Gossypium > Gossypium bickii. Next base: position 93,521,281 of record CP106711.1, read on the forward strand.
GATGCAACGATCACAAAAACATAAAAATCATTAAAAACCGAGTCAAAATCACTTACCAATTTAACCTTGCAAGTGCCGAACCCTAAAAAAACTTTTTTGGTTTCTTCTTCTTAGTATTTTTAGTGGATAAAGATGATAATGAAGCTTTAATTTGGTTTTATTTTATTTATTTTAAGTTAAACTACCAAATTACAGATATAACCTTAATAAATAACCATTTAAAACATCCATTCTATGCCCATAAATGTCCATACATGCTTTTAATGGTCTAATTACAACATAAGGATCTCTTCTTTTAAGTTCCATAGCTATTAGGCATTTTTAGCTAACAGAACATTAATTTTTCACTTTATGCAATTTAGTCATTTTTCTCGAATTGACCATTTAAACGATAAAATTTCTTTATGAAATTTTCACACAAACATATTATCATGCTGTAGACATTAAAAATAATAATAATAAAATAAATATTTTGACCTCGAATTTGTGGTCCCAAAACCACTGTTCTGATTTGACCAAAAATGGGCTGTTACAACTCTCCCCCCCTTAGGGATTTTCGTCCCCGAAAATCTTACCAGTGAATAGGTCAGGGTACTACTTTCTCATAGCTTCCTCGGGCTCCCACATAGCCTCTTCAACACCGTGTCATTGCCAAAGTACTTTTATGAGGGCTATGCTTTTATTTCTCAACTGTTTAATCTCACGTGCTAGAATTTTGATCGATTCTTCATTATACGTCATATCAAGTTGAATTTCAAAATCTGACGGACAAATCACATGTAATGGATCAGATCTATATCGGCATAACATCGACAAATGAAATATGTTATGAATCTTTTCTAACTCTGAGGGTAAGGCTAATCGATATGCTACTGGTTCTATTCTTTCAATGATCTCATAAGGCCCAATGAAGTGCGCACTCAACTAGCCTTTCCGAACAAATCTAACGATTTTCTTCCATAGAGACACTTTCAAAAACACTTTTTCACCGATTTGAAATTTAATATCTTTTCGTTTCAAATTCGTGTACGATTTCTGACGATCTGAAGCAGCTTTTAAACTGTCGCGAATTACTTTCACTTTCTCTTCGGTTTCTTTAATCAAATCAACCCCGTGAATCTGTCTCTCACTAAGTTCAGTCCAGTACAATGGAGTTAGGCATTTACGACCATACAAATCTTTGTACGGTGCTATCTTTATACTCGATTGAAAACTGTTATTATATGCAAATTCAACAAACGGCAAATATTTCTCCCAATTACCTTTGAACTCTAAAACACAACATCTGAGCATATCTTCGACAATTTGAATTACTCTCTCAGACTGACCGTTAGTTTGCAGATGAAAAGCTATACTAAAATTCAATTTTTGTACCTAAAGCTTCTTGCAATTTCTTCCAAAACCACGATGTAAACCTCGGATTTCTATCTGAAATAATCAAAATTGGCACATCGTGCAATCTAACGATTTCAGAAATATACAATTTTGCTAGTCTATCAAGTGAGTAATCTATACGTACCGGTATGAAATGAGCAGATTTCGTTAGTCGATCAACAGAAACCCAAATAGCATCTTTCTTTTTCGGAGTTAGCGGCAATCCCGACACAAAATCCATTGTAACTCTATCCCATTTCCATTCAAGAATCATCACAGGCTACAGTAAACCCGATGATGTTCAGCTTTGACTTGCTGACAAGTCAAACATTTAGAAACAAACTCTGAGATATCTCGTTTCATTCCTTGGCACCAATAAAACTATTTCAAATCATTATACATTTTGGTACTCCCCGAATGAACAGATAGGCAGCTATTGTGTGCTTCGTGCAAAATCTTCTGAATGAGTTCTGAATTTCTCAATATGCAAATTCTATTTCGGAACCTTAAACAATCATCGACTCCAATCTGAAACTCTAAATTTGAGATAGTCTCACATTGAATTCCTTTAACTTGCAATTCACGGACATCTTTTTGAGCTTCACAGATTTGTTGAAGAAATACCGGTTTAGCTTTTAATTCAGCTAAAATAAACCCATCATCACATATCATCAACTGGGTATTCATTTCTTGCAATGCAAACAAAGATTTTGGCTCAAGGCATCAGGAACAACATTTGCTTTTCCTGGGTGATAATCAATTACTAGCTCATAATCTTTTAGTAATTCAAGCCATCTTCGTTGTCACAAATTCAAGTCTTTTTAAGTCATTAAATATTTTAAACTCGTGTGATATGTATAAATGTGGCATTTCTCACCAAACAAGTGATGTCGCTAAATCTTTAATGTGAACACAATCACGGCTAACTCTAAATCGTGTGTCGAATAATTCTTTTCATGCGACTTCAATTGTCTAGAAGCATAAGCTATTACTTTGCCTTCCTGCATCAATACACAACCCAGATCGTTCAATGGTGTATCACTAAAAATTACGAATTCTTTACCCGACTCAGGCTATACTAACACTGGTGCTTCTGTCAATAATGCTTTCAACTGTTCGAAACTCTGCTGACACTTTTTAGACCATTCAAGCTTTACATCTTTCTGAAGTAATCGTGTCAGCGGTGTTGCAATCATAGAGAATCCTTTCACAAAACGTCGATATAACTAGCTAGTCCCAGAAAACTTCAGACTTCAGATACAGTTCTCGGAGGTTTCCAATTTGTAATTGCAGAAATCTTTCTCGGGTCAACTCTAATACCTTCGGCCGAAACGATATGCCCCAGAAATCCAACCTCTCAGAGCCAAAACTCACATTTACTAAACTTTGCAAACAATTGCTTATCTTTCAAGGTCTGTAACACTATTTTCAAAGGCTCGGCATGCTCGGATTCATCTCGAGAATAAATCAAAATATCATCAATAAATACAACAACAAATCTATCTAAATACGGTCGGAAAATCTAATTCATCAAATCCATAAAAATAAAATGAGCGTTAGTTAGTCCAAAAGGCATAACAAGGAATTCATAATGTCCGTACCTCGTTCTGAAAGCAGTTTTCGGCACATTTGAGTCTCTAACTCGCAACTGATAATAGCCTGATCTCAAATCAATCTTTGAAAATAATGTTGCACCTTTCAACTGATCAAACAAATCGTCTATTCTTGGCAATGGATACTTATTCTTTATCGTAACTTTGTTGAGCTGACAATAGTCAATACACATTCTTATTGACCCGTCTTTCTTCTTAACAAACAATACTGGCGCACCCCAGGGCGAAAAACTCGTTCATGCAAAACCTCTATCTATTAACTCTTGCAACTGAGCTTTCAACTCTTTCAACTACGTTGGAGCCATTCTATATGGAGCTATAGATACCGGTGAAGTTCCCGGCACTAATTCAATAACAAATTAAACCTCTCTGATAGGTGGCAACCCCGGTAATTCTATAGGAAATACATCCAGATATTCACAAACTACAGGCACTGATTCAATCTTCTTTTCGGACACTTTAGTATCCAAGACATATACTAGGTACGCTTCGCAACTTTTTCTCACATATCTCTGAGCCGACGTTGATGAAATCACTATAGGCAATCCAACCGACTCATCAAATTCAATCCGAAGAATTTCATTATTCTGACATTTCAATTCTATAATCCTTCGTCTACACTTCACAACAGCATCATGTAGAGTCAACCAATCCATTCCCAGAATCACATCAAACTCATCAAATGGTAAAATCATCAAATCAGCCAGAAAACAATAACCCCGTGTCATTAAAGGACAATTCTTGCAAACTTTGTCAACCAGGACATATTTGCCTAAGGGGTTCGACACTTTTATAACAAACTTAGTAGAATCAACAAGTAAATTCTTACTAGACACTAAGTTCACACATATATATGAATGAGTTGATCCGAGATCTATCAATGAAACTACATCAGTGTCATAAAGTGAGAAGGTACCCGTAATAACATCGGGTGACGAAGCTTCTTCGCGAGCGCGAATAGCGTAGGCTTTGGCAAGTGCTCTAGCCTCAGATCTCACAGCGGAGTCCCTTGTCGCCCCTTGACTACCACTAACATTCCCAGCATTTCTTGGTGGTCTTCCTCTAGTTGACATATTACTCGATCTCACATTCTGAGGTCTATACTTCTCAACCATCTCAGGACAGTCTTTAATAAAATGATCTCATGAACCACAACTGTAACAAGCTCTATTATTATTTTTCAACCAACAATCTCCAAAATGCCATCTTCCATACTGTTGACACTCAGGCTTGATGTCTTTTACGTTGCCAACACTCAATACCGATGTTGCTTGAGCTTTAGGGCTCATGTATTGTTTTCCATGATCTCTATTGGAATATCTCGTTGAAGTGGTCGATCGGTTAAAATAATCTTTTGATTTCTTTGACGCGAAATGGTAAGGTTTACTCATCAATTTCTTCCTCGAATCTCTTGCCTCTGAATCAGCCTTTCCCTTTTCTCAATTAAAATCTTCGGCTTTGCAAGCTCGATCAACTAACACAACAAACTCTTTCAAATCTAATATCCCGACCAGAAGTTTAATATCTCCATTCAACCCGTCAACAAATCGCTTCCACATAATCTCTTCGGTAGAAACATACTCCTGAGTATACTTTCTCAATCGTACAAATTCTCTCTCGTACTCGGTTACGGTCATGCGGCCTTGTTTTAGTTTTAAAAACTCTTTATGCTTTTAATCTAGAAATCGTTGACTGATGTATTTCTTTCGAAACTCGGTCTGAACGAATTCCCAGGTAACTCCCTCACTCGGCACCACCGGTACTAATGTATTCCACCACTGATATGCGGCATCTCTCAGAAGGGATATAGCACACTTTAAACATTCAGCTGGCGTGCAAGAAAGCTCGTCAAACACTAGAATCGTATTTTCAAGCCAAAACTCAGCTTTCTCAAGGTCATCGTCAACATTAGCTCTAAACTCTTCAACCCCGGGTTTACGAATCTTATCAACTGGAGGCTTGTTCAATCTTAAAAGCTCGATTCCTTGAGGAGCTACGGGAATCTGTTAAGGATTAAGAGGGGTGGAAATTTCATTTGAATATATTGAGTAAACCATTTCTTCATCATTTGGAAGAAGACTTCTTTAGCCTCTCCTCCCTAGCTACCCGTTACGAGTCTAGAATCAGATGGCATTATCCCTTGAGCGGGTGCAGGCGCAATACTTTCAACCTCATCAACTATCGCCCGATTGGGATCCATTTGCTATATAAAAACACATTTTCAATTGTCAAGAGTCATCACACTATCACAGTTTATATATGGCATTTATACCTAGACTCTCACACACGATACGCTAGTCCTAAAATCGACTAAACCATAGCTCTGATGCCAATAAATCTAACACCTTTCACCCATATTCAACACCAGAATAGGGTTACGGAGAATTATCGAACTTATAAAACAATTAAACAACTATTTAACATACATTTTCTCAATTCAATATCATTCAATCTCAATCAATTTGTCTCTATTAAGAGCCTACGAGGCCTTAAACATGCTTTGGAAGTGGTTCGAGACTAAACCGATAACTTATGAAACTTTCACTAAACTTTGAAAAATTTTCTCAAAATAGGGGACACACGCTCACACGGCCACCAAACACGCCCGTGCCATAGGCGGTGTGAACATTCAAAATGGGAATATATGGTAATGTCCTAGCCCGTGTCCAAACAAGTGAGGTTACTGACTTGGGTCACACAGCCAACAGCACGCCCCTGTGTCTAGCCCCTGTGCCCTTCGAAGTGGCCACACACGCCCGTATACTAAGCCATGTATTAGGCAGTGCCAAACCCGTAGGGTATACTGACTTATGCAACATGGCCAAGTCACACGCTCGTTGGCCAGGCCATGTGCCAATTAGAGGTGTATACTGACCTGTGCCACACGGACGATCAAACGCCCGTGTATGAGACCGTGGGGAGCATATTGACTTCAATTCAATTTCAGTACTAGGGGACACACAGTCGTGTAACAGGACCATGTGTCAGACACGTGATAAACCATAATTTACACATATTTTAACCCTATGCTTGGCTTAATTTTGGATGATTTTCCATTGAATTTGATGAATTCGATGCTCCTAATCTCTTAATTTCATGTTTTATACTCAGGAGAGCTTAGGGAGTCGAAAAGAACAATAAACGGGCTAAAAAGGGACAAAATGGGCCTACATGGCCTGGACCACTGCACACGAGCGGACTACACAGCCGTGTGTGACAAGCAGGATCGAGCACGGCCTGGACTATCGACCACGGGCGTGTCCCTACCGAAATCAGGATGAATTCTATTCAGAATAGGATACTTGTGGGCCAAGTAAGGCATCCCAAAGCCTATATAAACACCCTAGGGGGCAACCTAAAAGAGGAGGTCGATAGGATGTCGAATAGACGCCAAGTAGAAGGAGAAAATACTCCAAGACAGCCGTCGAGAACAGCTTAAGAGAAGGATCTCCATCAAGACTGAAGATCTCCCATCAAGTTCTTTATAATTTTTTGGGTTTTCTTATGTTTTGTTGTTTTCCCTATTCTAATATGTTTCCCTCTTTTAGTATGAACTAAATCCCTTAAATACCTAAGGGGATGAAACCTAAGATGGATCTTATTATTATTTGATTTATGAGATAAATACTTGTTCTTATTCTTAATTGTGAGTTCTTATTCTTGTTTTGATAATTCAGGTTATTTATTCAAAATCGAATGTGCTTATTCAGTGGGGCAAAAGTCCCTGTTTAAGAATAGATCAACACAATTAAGCGAAGTTGATTGCAACCCTAGTAATAAGGCGACGAAAATCTACCGGATTAGGGTCAAACCTAATAAGGGAATCCATAGATCGAGTTAATGCGACAATAGAGATTTTAATTAGAAAGAGATTTCAATTAATCAACCTAGAGTCAGTTGTTAGTAGCCTCGAAAGAGGTATTAATATAATTCAGGGAATCCTACGGATTAAGCCAAGTGAACAAATCGCCTGAATCAAAAGTAATAAGTGAAGTCTAGGTGGATTACTCCTTAGGTATTGCCTATCTCATATAAGTTGTCTAAAAGTATTTTCCCAATTTACTCTCTGTCGCGTTCATAGTTAGTTAAATTAGTTAGTTAATTTAGATTAAAAACAAATCCCCCTAATTTTTAGGCTATATAATAAAAAGATAGTTAATACTAGTACTCTTGGTCCTTGAAGATACGATATTTTGGACTCACCACAGCTATACTACTATTCGATAGGTACACTTGCCTTTGTCAAAATAATAGTTAGTTTCGAGCTCCATCAAGTTTTTGGCGCCGTTGCCGGGGACTAAGATATTAGGAAAACTAAATTTTTATTACTTTAGCCATTTTATTTGTAATTTATTTTACTTTAACTTTGCTAACTTTTCTTTTATTTGCTTCTGACAGGTAATTCTAGTTTATAACTAGAAGGAACCCGTCAGGACCCTTGATTTTTGATAGTGATATAGAAGGTACCATTCGCAGAAATCGCAGAGAAATAAGGCGAAGCCTACAATACATAGAAGAAGAGCAAGAGGACGATACCAACACTACCGAAAATATGGCTGATAATAATCCGCTACCTTCTGTGGTTGTCGCAAATCCGATGAATCAAAATCCTACTCCTTGTACTATGAATGATTATGCTAAACCTAATTTAACAAGAACTGGATCAAGTATTGTTAGACCTATTATTGCTGTAAATAATTTTGAACTAAAACCTAACACTATACAGATGATTCAACAATTTGTTCAGTTTGATGGTTTGCAGGATGAGGATCCAAACAATCACTAGGCAAATTTTCTGGAATTTTGCGATACTTTCAAAATCAATGGCATTTTTTATAATGTCATTTTCCTTCGGTTGCTTCCCTTTTTGTTAAGGAACAAAGCTAAACAGTGGTTGAACTCGTTACGATGAGAATCAATCACTACATGGGAATAAATGACGAAAATTTTTTGTTAAAATATTTTCCGCCGACTAAAATAGCTAAGTTGAGGAATAATATCTCTTCTTTTGTGCAGATGGGTCTAGAGACACTTTACGATGCATGGGAGAGATACAAGGATTTACTAAGAAGGTGCCCTCACCATGGGTTACCTTTTTGGCTACAGGTTCAAACTTTTTACAATGGTGTGAACCCCTCAACTAGGCAGTTGATTGATTCAGCCGCCGGTGGAACCCTAAATAACAAAACCTCTGAAACAGCGTATGAGTTTATAGAGGAGATGTCACTGAATAACTATCAGTGGCAAGTTACAAGGACAAGCCCTACAAAAGCCGCCAGTGTTTTCAACTTCGACGCAGTAACCATGCTATCAAATCAGGTAGAACTTTTAAGTAAGAAAATTGATGGTTTGTGTGGTTCTTCGCAGGTACATCCAGTGATGCAGTGGATACAAATAGAGGAGGGATGAACAACACAGAATATCCGTCTTACAACCCTGGCATAGAAAGCGAACATATGAACATAATTCTAGACCTCAGAATTACCTTTATAGTAACACTTATAATCCAGGTTGGAGGAATCACCCCAACTTCTCATGGGGTAGCCAAGGAAATCAAATACAACAACCCCTCCCAGGTTTTCAACAGCAACCCTACCCACAAGAGAAAAAGTCGAACCTTGAGGAGATGCTAACAAAATTCATCGCGATGTCAGAAACTCGTTTCCAAAACACCGAAATAGTACTTAAAAATCAACAAGCATCGATTCAAGGGATCGAGAACCAATTAGGACAACTTGCTAAGCTGATCTCTGAACTACCACGAGGTAGCTTGCCAAGCAACACTGAAACAAACCCAAACGAGCAACTTCATGTCGTTACCGCTCATGATAGTGAAGGGTTAGATAAATCAAAATTGAGGCAAGAGAATATGGTCGAGGAAGGTAAGGTTGAGGTAAACCATGATAAACCAAAATCGGTAATTACAGAGTACCAACCTCGTGTGCCATACCCTAATGCAATGAAGAAAGACCGCACAAATGAACAATTCGGTAAATTTCTTAAACTTATAAAGAAATTACATATTAACTTACCGTTTCTTGAAGCTCTTTCGTAGATACCCAATTCAAGGAAATTTTTAAAAGAGCTTTTGACAAACAAACGGAAGTTAGAAGAGGCGTCGCATGTGGAGCTAAGTGCAGTATGCTCAGCAATTCTACAAAATAAACTACCACCAAAGTTAAAAGATCCAAGGAGTTTTACAATTTTGTGCTTAATTGGTAGTTTATCTGTTAATAATGCTTTAGCTGATTTAGGGGCAAGCATCAATGTCATGCCTTATAAAATGTTTAAACAGCTAGGTCTTGGGAAACCCAAACAAACTAGGATGTGCATCTAATTAGCTGATAAAACTATTAGAATTCCTAAGGGTATAATCAAAGATGTACTAGTAAAAATTGATAAATTCATATTCCCAGTAGACTTCGTTGTTTTAGACGTGGATGAGGACAACGATGTTCCTTTAAATTTAAGAAGACCCTTTTTATGTTGGTACAGATGAACTCACACTTCGTGTAGGTGACGAAACGATCACTCTTCAGGCTCTTGACTCGGCTAGGATATCGAGTAATAAAGGTGAGAACATAAATACTATAAATGACCATTCGGTTCAACCTTTTTTTCAGGAAGCACCACGAAATTACATAACTGAGCCATATCCTAGACCTCGTGCCAACAAAGAAATAACTTACGAGGAGCGAAGGCTTCAGATCGATGAACTAGACGAGTGGAAGCCACATGTCAAGGAGAAACCAAGAACACACGAAGCAAAAGTGAGGCAACTCCATATCGAACTTAAAGATAAAGCAAACTATTTCAAGGTTGGAGATCGGGTTCTAATGGATAATACAGATCCTCGTGTTGCCACTTCTGAACATAATGGAATAACTCCTTTCACGGTACTTAATACTTTCCCATACGGTACAGTCGAGGTAACACATTCTCAATTTGGCACCTTCAAGGTAGATCGTACTCGTCTAAAACCTTATTTTAATACAATTGATGGCAAGAATGAGGAGTTTCAACACCTCAAACCACCATGATTATGCGAATGAAAGGTAAGTCTAGCTTAAGACATTAAATGAGCACTTCTCGGGAGGCAACCCGAGCACTGACCCTATTAATTTTCATATTTTTTATTTTTAGCACCTAATTACAAACTAACCAAATTAATAAAATGCAGATTTCCCTACCACACGACCTAGCACATGGGCGTGGCCGTGGCCGTGTGGACACCACTAGTAGGTATGTTAGCGTGGACAACAATTTTCCCAAAACAAGAGCTGCGATAAAATGCCACGGCTATGCAATATGGTCGTGGTTGACACTGAGAAAGTCACACGGGTGTGTGACACGCCCGTGTCCCTAGGCCGTTGCCAACACTAACTAATCAACATAGGCGTGGAAACTTCTACACAGGAGTGGGAGAAACGAACGAAGTAGTACACGGCTGTGTGATACGGTCGTGTAACCTAACACGCCCATAGCACACGGGTGTGGGTAGCCACCAGATCCATGTTTCCTATTTAAAACCCCTCTTCTTCTTACTTTCTCCTCAATTTCTTCTTCTACCAAACCTTAACCACCACACCCCTCTCTTTTTCTATTATCTTTCTCCTTCTATTTTCTTTTCCCCCTTTCCCTCACACCACCATTCCCATGTCGAAGAAGTGAAAGGGCCTGAGCACAATCTCCCCGTGCGCGACTGATCAACATAAGTTCATGCCGGCTGCTTCATTTACTCAACAAAATAAGGACCTTTAAATCCATTCATTGTTTTTTCTTTTTCTCTTCTCTTCTCATTTATTTTCCTTCCTTTTATCTTTCTTGTCTTTAATTTATATTATTATATTTTGATTTCTTTAATTTAGGTTCAAAAGGCTGTTAGGGAATCACCACACCATGACCCTGGTATCCACCTCCACCTTCATCTATGCCCAACTTACCGTTTCTTTTCCTTGACTCCGTCCAAAATTCAGGAAGTTCACTTCTCTCCCTATCTTATGATTTTATATATTGTATATATCTATCTTTGTACATTGAGGACAATGTACATTTTAAGTTTGGGGAGGTGTCAACATTACTGAATTATGCATTATTCTTAAGTAATTTTCTCATATTACTATTAGAATGAAACTTCTATTGATTTATGATTTTCATTGATATGTTTCGGATTAAGTCATAGGTAATTGTGCATTGATGGTTTAAACTTTAAGACATTAGAGAATCAAGCATGATAAGTCTATTTTTAAAATTAAAAAAAAATTATTAGGTTGTATCCCTAATCTTAAATATTACGTCGAAGTTTGAAATTTACAAGGTTGACATCAAAAACCATAATTTTTGTGAGATTTTGAGCCTTTAAGAGCATATATTTTTCTTGCTCACTTTATTGATTATGAGTGTGTCAATATTGATTTGTTATTCTAGAACTTGCTTCAATTATACATGTCGAGACCACACTTTTGATTTGATATACTGAGATGATAAAGGCACCTAGGTTTTAACCTACTCACTCCACAAAAAGCCTACCCTCATAATTAACCCTTAGTGAACCCCTTTGTAGCCTAATAAACCATTTCTTGAATCACCCATTAATATTACCCAAAACCAAATTTTTACTTCCCCTAATCTTTTGACATCCCTTTTATCGAGATTTGATTTGAGTAGTTGCCTAACTATGTTCTCTTTTTCCGTTGTTAAGTTCCTTCTTATTATTATATGTTCTTATTCTTAATAAAAAGTTGAAAGTATATTCATTATTAGTTCTATGTTTTATGAGCTTAAACAGTTAAATTCATATCTTTAGAAGAAGCTCGTGTTATTAATGTAATTATTCACTATTAGTTTATTATTTCTACTTAGGTAATTTGTCAATTCAATCTCGATTCTAATCCTCTAATTCAGCCTTTATCCACAAATTAACCCTAAGCCCCATTACAACCCTTTTTAAAGACCTTTTGATTTGTGTATCATCTCATTTTATAGTGGTAGAGATTTGATTTTCATGCAAGCCTATGGGATTAACTCTTCATGTTTGACTTTTGAGTGCTCAATTTGAACCTTAAAGACCTTGAGTGATTTGAGTGAATCTTTAGTGAGGATGACAATTCTTGTCGATTTTGAATTAGAGGTAATTATTTAGGTAAAGGGGAAACACCTATATTTTCGTGCAATAAAAATTTATGACTTAGATTGTTTGAATCTTTATGGCTCTTTTAGTTTAAATTATCAATGTATGAATTATCTATGAATTATGAGGAAATATTGTTGATAAGAATTATGAATTAAGGAACTTAATTTTAATGGTGAGTTGAAGATTTTGCTTGAGGACAAGCAAAGGCTTAAGTGTGGGGATATTTACTAAACCATAATTTACACATATTTTAACTCCATGCTTGGCTTAATTTTGGATGATTTTCCATTGAATTTGATGAATTTGATGCTCATAATCTCTTAATTTCATGTTTTATACATAGGAGAGCTTAGGGAGTCGAAAAGAACGAGAAACGGGTCAAAAAGGGACAAAATAGGCCTACACGGCCTGGACCACTACACACTACCGGACCACACGGCTGTGTGTGACAAGCAGGATCGAACACGGCCTGGACTATCAACCACAAGCGTGTCCCTGCCGAAATCAGGATGAATTCTATTTGGAATAGTAAACTTGTGGGCCAAGTAAGGCATCCCAAAGCCTATATAAACACCCTAGGGGCAACCTAAAAGAGGAGGTCGACAGGATGTCGAATAGATGCCAAGTAGAAGGAGAAAATACTCCAAGACAATCGTCGGGAACAGCTTAGAAGAAGGATCTCTATCAAGACTGAAGATCTCCCATCAAGTTCTTTAGAAGTTTTTGGGTTTTCTTATGTTTTGTTGTTTTTCCTCTTTTATAATGTTTCCCTCTTTTAGTATGAACTAAATCCCTTAAATACCTAAAGGGATGAAACCTAAGACGGATCTTATTATTATTTGATTTATGAGATAAATACTTGTGCTTATTCTTAATTGTGAGTTCTTATTCTTGTTTTGATAATTCAGGTTATTGATTCAAAATTGAATATGCTTATTCAGTGGAGCAAAAGTCCCTGTTTAATAGTAGATCAACACAATTAAGTGGAGTTGATTGCAACCCTACAAATAGGGCGACGAAAATCTGCCAGATTAGGGTCAAACCTAATAAGGGAATCCATAGATCGAGCTAATGCGACAATAGGGGTTTAAATTAGAAAGAGATTTCAATTAATCAACCTAGAGTCAGTTGTTAGTAGCCTCGAAAGAGGTATTAATATAATTCAGGGATTTCTATGAATTAAGCCAAGTGAATAAATCGCATGAATCAAAAGTAATAAGTGAAGTCTAGGTGGATTATTCCTTAGGTATTGCCTATCTCATATAAGTTGTTCCATTTTTAAATGGAGCTCGAAACTAACTATTATTTCGACAAAGGCAAGCGTACCTATCGAATAGTAGTATAGCTGTGGTGAGTCCGGAATATCGTATCCTCAAGGACCAAGAGTACTAGTATTAACTATCTTTTTATTTTCTAGCCTAAAAATTAAGGGGATTTGTTTTTAATATAAATTAACTAACTAATTTAACTAACTATGAAAGCGACAGAGAGTAAATTGGGAAAATACTTTTAGACAACTTTATATGAGATAGGCAATACCTAAGAAATAATCCACCTAGACTTCACTTATTACTTTTGATTCATGCGATTTATACACTTGGCTTAATCCGTAGAAATCCCTAAATTATATTAATACCTCTTTCGAGGCTACTAACAGCTGGCTCTAGGTTGATTAATTAAAATCTCTTTCTAATTAAAACCCTTATTGTCGCATTAACTCGATCTATCGATTCCCTTATTAGGCTTGACCCTAATCCGGCAAATTTTCGTACCCCTATTTCTAGGGTTGCAATCAAATTCGCTTAATTGTGTTGATCTACTCTTAGACAGGGACTTTTGCTCCATTGAATAAGCACATTCGATTTTGAATCAATAACCTGAATTACCAAAACAAGAATAAGAACTCACAATTAAGAATAAGAATAAGTATTTATCTCATAGATCAAATAATAATAATATCCGTCTTAGGTTTCATCCCCTTAGGTATTTAAGGGATTTAGTTCATACTAAATGAGGGAAACATATTAGAATAGGGAAAACAACAAAACATAAGAAAACCCAAAAACTTCTAAAGAACTAGATGGGAGATCTTTAGGCTTGATGGAGATCCTTCTCCTAAGCTGTTCCCGACGGCTATCTTGGAGTATTTTCTCCTTCTACTCGGCGTCTATTCGACGTCCTGTTGAACTCTCTTTTAGGTTGCCCCCTAGGGTGTTTATATAGGCTTTCGAGATGCCTTACTTGGTCCATAATTATCCTATTCCGAATAGAATTCATCCTAATTTCGGCAGGGACACGCTCGTGGTTTATAGTCTAGGCCGTGTTCGATCCTTCTTGTCACACACATTCGTGTGGTTCGCCCGTGTGCAGTGGTCCAGGCCTTGTAGGCCCATTTTGTCCCTTTTTGGCCCATTTCTTGTTCTTTTCGACTCCCTAAGCTCTCATGAGTATAAAACATGAAATTAAGATATTAGAAGCATCGAATTCATCAAATCTAATGGAAAATCATCCAAAATTAAGCCAATCATGGGGTTAAAATATGTGTAAATTATGGTTTATCAAATATCCCCACACTTAAGCCTTTGCTTGTCCTCAAGCAAAATCTCAACTCATCCTTAAAATTAACTTTCTTAATTTATAATCCTTATCAATAATGTTTCATCATAATTCATGGATAATACATACATTGATAATTTAACTAAAAGAGTACTAAAGATTCAAACAATCTAAGTCATAAATTTTTATAGCACGAAAATATAGGTGTTTCCCCTTACCTAAATAATTACCTCTAATTCAAAACCGACAAGAATTGACATCCTCACTAAAGATTCACTCAAATCACTCAAGGTGTTTAAGGTTCAAATTAAGCACTCAAAAGTCAACATGAAGAGTTAATCCCATAGGCTTGCATGAAAATCAAATATCCTCCACTATAAAATGAGGTGATACATAAATCAAAAGGTCTTTAAAGGGTTGTCATGGGGCTTGGGTTAAAGGTGTGGATATAGGCTAAATTAGAAGGTTAGAATTGAGATTGAATTGACAAATTACCTAACTAGAAACAATGAACTAATAATGAAAAATTACATTAATAACAAGAGCTTCTTCTAAAGATGTGAATTTAACTGTTTACGCTCATAAAACATGGAACTAATAATGAGTATACTTTCACCTTTTTTTTAAGCATAAGAACATACAATTAATAAGAAAGAACTTAACAACGAAAATAGAGAACATAGTTAGGCAACTGCTCAAATAAAATCTCGACAAAAAAGGACGTCAAAAGATTAGGGGAAGTAAAAATTTTTGTTTTAGGTTAATATTAGTGGGTGAGTCAAGAAACGGTTTATTAGGCTAAAAGGGGTTTACTAGAGGTTAATTATGGAGGTAGGATTTTTATGGAGTAAGTGGGTTAAAACCTAGGTGCCTTTATCATCTCAGTATATCAAATAAAAAATGTGGTCTCGACATGTATAATCGAAGCAAGTTCTAGAATACCAAATCAATGTTGACACACTCATAATCAAAAAAGTGAGCAAGAAAAGATATATGCTCAAAAAGGGCTCAAAATCTCATAGAAATTATGTTTTTGATGTCAACCTTGTAAATTTCAAACTTCGAAGTAATATTTAAGATTAGGGAAACAACCTAATAAAAAAAATTTTAATTCTGAAAATAGACTTATCATGCTTGATTCTCTAATGTCTTAAATTTTAAACCATTAATGCACAATTACCTATGACTTAATCCGAAAGATATCCATGAAAATCATAAATCAATAGAAGTTTCATTCTAATAGTAATATGAGAAAATTACTTAAGAACAAGGCATAATTCAGTACTGTTGACACCTCCCCACACTTAAGATGTATATTGTCCTCAATGTACAAAGATAGAAATCTACAATATATAAAATCATAAGATAGGGAGAAAAGTGAACTTCCTAAACTTTGGATGGAGTCAAGGAAAAGAAACGGTAAGTTGGGCATAGATGAAGGTGGAGGTGGATACTAGGGTCGTAGTGTGGTGATTCCCTAACAGCCTTTTGAACCTGAAATAAAGAAATCAAAATATAATGATATAAATTAAAGACAAGAAAGATAAAGGGAAGGAAAATAAAAAAGAAGAGAAGAGAAAAAAAATGAATGGATTTAAAGGTCCTTATTTTGTTGGGTAAATGAAGCGGCCAGCATGAACTTATGTAGATCGGTCGAGCACGGGAAGACTGTGCTAGGGCCCTTTCGCTTCTTCGACATGGGAATGGTGGTGTGAAGGAAAGGGGGAAAAGAAAATAGAAGGAGAAATATAATAGAAAAAGAGAGGGGTGTGGTGGTTAAGGTTTGGTAGAAAAAAATATTGGGGAGAATGTGAGAAAAAGAGGGGTATTAAATAGGAAGTGGGGCACACGGCTAGTGGCCACACCCGTGGGGCCTTTATTTAGCCCATGTGATTCGTGAATTTAAATTTTGGGCGCGTTTGAGCCTTGTCCCACGCCCGTGTCCCATTGACGTGTTATGTGACACAGTAGAATCGTACGGCTGTGTACTTCTTCGTTCGCTTCTCCCACGCCCGTGTAGATGGTCATATGCCCGTGTTTGTTAATTAGTGTTGACCACGACCTTAAGGCACGAGCGTGTTGCATGCCCGTGTAGATGTCTCAGTTTTAGCCATGGCTCGAGGCCACGGGCATGTCGCACGCCCGTGTTATTTGTTCAGCATCAGCCACGGCTGCATCACACGATCGTGGCCCTTTTATTTCAGCCTGTGTTTTTGAGTCAGTTTCGACCACGGCCGCATTGCACGTCCGTGGTGTTTTATCATAACCCGTGTTGGGGAAAAGTTTTTCTTCCTTGTCCTATATGATCTCTGCCATAACGGTGTCTCTTCCCGTGTGACCACACGGCCACGGCCACGCCCGTGTGCTATATCGTGTGGTTGAGAAATCCCACGCCTATTAAATTGGTTAGTTCTTAGTTAGATGTGAAATTCAAAAATATGGATGTTAGTGAGATTAGTGCTTGGGTTGCCTCCCGAGAAGCGCTCATTTAAAGTCTTAAGCTAGACTTACCCTATTTTCATTCCTAAATGAAGGTTCACGGAGGTGAAGCTCCTCTCTCATATCCCTAACATCTTCACCATTATAAATTTTCAGTCGCTGACTGTTTACCTTGAATGTGCCATAAGTCGGATGAATTACCTCGATTGTGCCATAGGGAAAAATAGTTTTGATTATGAATGGACCTGACCATCTTGATTTCAGCTTTCCAGGAAACAATTTGAGCCTTGAATTGTATAGTAGAACTAGATTCCTACTTTTAATTACTTCAGTTACTTTAAACGAGCATCATGGCGTCGCTTTGTTGCCTCCTTATATAGGCGTGAATTCTTGTAAGCATTAGCTCGCCACTCATCTAGCTCGTTCAACTGCATCATTCTTTTCTCACCTACAAGTTTAAGATCGTAATTTAAGAATTTTATAGCCCAAAAAGCTTTGTGCTCTAATTCAAACGGTAGATGACAACTTTTTCCATAGGCAAGTTTGTATGGGGATGTTCCTATGGGAGTTTTAAAAGCGGTTCTATAGGCCCATAAAGCATCGTCTACTTTTAATGCCCAATCTTTCCTGTTTGATTCAACTGTTTTCTCTAGAATACGCTTAAGCTCTCTATTTGCTACCTCCACTTGTCCATTAGTTTGAGGGTGATAAGGGGTAGCTATTTTGTGTTGTACTCTATATTTCTTTAAAACTTTGTCAAGTTAAGCATTACAAAAACGAGTACCCCTATCACTAACAATTGCTCTGGGTGTTCCAAATCGAGATAAAAGTTTCTTAAGAAATTTTACAACCACTCTGGCATCATTAGTAGGTAAAGCTTGAGCTTTCACCCACTTTGACATATAATCCACTACTACTAAGATGTATTTATTCCCAAATGAGCTAGGGAATGGACCCATAAAATCAATACCCCTGTAACAGCCCGAATTTGACCCTAATCAGAATGGTGGTTTTGAGACCACGAATCCGAGCCTGAAAAATTTTTAAATATTATTTTCGGTGTTTATTATATGTGAATTATTATGTGTGAAAGTTTCGTATGAAAATTTGATTGTTTGTGTGTCTAATTTAACAAAAGGACTTAATCGCGTAAAGTGCAAAAGTTACTAACTATAGTGAAAGGTGCTAATGTGATAGTGGCTTTTTAATATGAGGTACTAAAAGGGAAATTAACCCCTTTTTACTTATAGTGGACGGCAAAATGATTTTACACCATGCTTTTATATGTTATTTTTTTTAGATTAAAGTTATATTATATATTATAATTATTAATAATAATAAAAACACCATTGATTTTATCATCTTTTGTAATTGTTTCTTCCACCGAATAACAAGAAAAGAAAAACAAAGTTGAAGCTTGATAATTTTGGCACTTACAAGCTTAAATTGAAGGTTAGATTTTGTTCCGTTTTCGATAATTTCTATGTTTTTGTAATCGTTGCTTCGAGAACTTCAAAGCCCATGTCTTAATTTCATGAATTGATGATGTTTGTGTAAAATGCCATTGATGTTATGTTGAGTTTCATGAAGTTTTATGGTGTTAAATGATAGATACATAATTAATGAACATACTTTGTTCTTGAATTTTTGATGAATTTGGCTAAATAGGGCTAAATTGAGAAAATAAATCTTTGGAGGGTTTAAAATGCAAAATTTATGAAATGTAGGGACTTATAAGACCATGGGGAAGATCCGGCCTTTAGGGATTGATTTCAAATTATATGTATTTTGTGTTTTGTACAATAGGGACTAAATTGTAAAAGTTGTAAATGTTAGGGGTAAATTGGTAATTTGCCTATTTATGCGTTTTGGGACTAAATTGAGATGAAATGTGCTTGAATGAGCTTAATTTGAATATGTTTAGATCAAGAACAAAGAAAAACAGACTTGGATCGGGGAAAGGCGAAAGTTATTGAATAGCCGGTTCTTGTCGTCTGACGATACCCGAGGTAAGTCTATAAGCAATTTAAATATCTTTAATATCATTTATAACTTTGATTATATGCTGAATTATGAAATTATAGTTACAGAATTTGTTAAAGTCGAATGTGGATAATGATTTTGTAATGAAACATTGATAAATTTTGATTGAAATGATATATTTAAGTGATATGAATAATGTGTGATTAATGTAATTTTGGGCAGCATGTAATGTGAATGTGATGGTAATAATACTGTTATTCGGGCTTCGAGCCTAGCAGGCCTTGTGCCGGTGAATTATATCAGGCTTATTGCCTAGCAGGCTAAATGCCGGTGTTTAAATTTCAGACCTCAGGTCTAGCATGCTTAATGCCGGTGTGTATTTCAGGCTATGATGCCTAGTAGGCTTAATGCCAGTGATTTATAATACGAGCATAATCTTACAAAGTGGTGGAGTTATGGTGATAAATGAACAAGCTAAAGCTTATTCAAGGGAATTAAAAAATTTGGCCACAAGGTATGTATTAACTTGAGTATGTGTTTATAAGTGATGTTAGTGATTGAGTAAATTATAGATAATGTGTTATGCATTTGGTAACTTGGACATGTGGAAATTTGATATTGATTAGATGTTTTTCATTTACCAACATTTGAGTATTGAATGATTATATGAGTATGGATACATAAGTATATTCAGCCATATGGAAATTTTATGGATAGATAATCGGTCATGTGGAGTTAACCCTATAATTATATGTATATTCGAATGCATGGAATTAGGTTGAACTTAGTACTTATTAAATGAGTGATATATGACTTCGATGATAAATGTGTACTATGTGTTTAAATTAAGATTATATATAAAGGGTAGAGTATAATAGTGAATAGTTGATTGTATTGTTTTTAATTGCTTAAGGCTTACTAAGCTAAGTAGCTTACTCCGTGTGTTTGTTACTCTATTTTATAGATTTTGATCAAGTTACGAGCTTAGGGGATCATCAGTGAAGTCAACCACACTAACATCATATTTGGTATTTATAAGCTTAGCTTTTGAATCAAAGGCATGTATAGGTTAGACTAAGTTTTTAAACCCATGAATTTTGTCTTGTATATAAGTAAAGCCATGCGAAAATGGCTAAGCTAAGATACTCTGATCTTAAATGAATATGGTTTTGATGCATTTTCAATATGGCTGTATATTCGGCAACATGAGTTGCATGGATGGATGTTTAGTTAACTATCATGTCATTCATGTCATTCATTTAATTAGTCATTCACTCATTATATCAATAAGGTGAGAAATACATTTTAGTTTAATATAGATATTCATAAGGTTGACTTAAATGTCAAGTTTGACATCAGACAAGATTGATTTTGTAAGGTACGGTACTTAATTACAGTTGAGTAGTTAATATTTGTGAATATATGTGAATATGTTTGATTCACTAATTCAGGAAAAAAAAGTTATTAAAGTGAGATATATATATATATGCAAGTTTGCATTAAAGAGAAAATGTTACAATGCCTATAACATATTTAGTTATGAATGGAATTGGTGCATGTGTATCAAATTCGATTTAAGTGGTTTGATAATGAAATGGTCAAATTATGGTAATATGGTCTTGATAGTAATTGGCTAGGATGATTGGTTTCTATAAAGATACAGCCAGTAATGCATATATGCATAAATTGGTATATTTTTTTATGGCATTCGTGTATATTATACCATGCATTTTTGGTTTAGTAGATGGCTAATTAGAGGTTGAACTTATTATGCTTTTTAAATTGAAAGATATTCCATTTGGGAATTGATATGTTCGAAATTTCTTTTAAAAGGGCTATGGTTGATAAATGTTAAATTCGATTACATAAGATTTAGCATGTCTATACAGATATATATATTCATATACGCATATTTAGCTTTGATGGCAGTTATTTTGTTTAGGTTTATTAATAATGGATATGTGCATATTTAGTTATTGCATATTAGGTGAACAAATAAATAGTGGTAAGGTTATTTAATGAAACATGTTTCTATGTGAATTCAGCTAAATGGTTATAATATGTATTTTTCTTTTCTTTAAAATGTTAAGTGAATTTTGAAGTTACATTTTCGATTATGTCTGTTTGAGTCGTAAACAATTGATATGTTCAGTATTATGTGTAGTAATGCCCTTTAACCCTAATTCGGTGACGGATACGGGTTAGGGGTGTTACATTTGATTGGTATCAGAGCTTACAGTTTAGTCGATTCTAGGACTACCGTAGCGCGTGTGAGTCTAGCTATATATGCCTTATATTATAATACGATAGTGTGGTGACTTCTAACATCTGAAATGTGCTTTTATATATTAAATGGATCTCGACAGAGCAGTAGCTGAAGATATTGAGAGTGTAGCACCTGATCCCGCACATGGGTCAGCGCCGGTAGACTCTCGACCTATCTCGAGTAGTCATGAGGGGGAGGCTAAGCAAGCCTTCTACCATATGATGAACGAATGGTTCACCCAATATATCCAGACTAATTCGGCTACACAACCACCTCCACCCCCGAATAATCCATCTCAGATACCTTCAGCACCTCCGATGATAGATCCAATGAGATCTAGTCGGCCTCCTATTGGTAAAATCAGGAAACACGGGGCCGAAGAATTTAAAGCTAATGATGATGATGACGCGGAACGAGCTGAGCTGTGGCTTGATAATACTATCTGTGTGCTTGACGAGTTATCATGTACTCCGGATGAATGCTTGAAGTGTGCTATATCCTTATTACGGGACACCACATATCACTGGTGGAATACACTAGTATCGGTGGTTCCGAAAGAAAAAGTGACTTGGGATTTCTTTCAGACCGAGTTCCGTAAGAAGTATATCAGTCTGAGATTCATTGATCAGAAACGAAAAGAATTTCTAGAATTGAAACAGGGTCGAATGACCGTGACTGAGTATGAACGAAAATTTATCAGACTGAGCCGATATGCCCGTGAATGTGTGTCAACTGAAGCCGTTATGTGTAAAAGATTTGAAGACGGTTTGAATTAAGATATTAAGTTGCTAGTCAGCATACTTGAGATTAAAGAGATCGTGGTACTTGTTGAACGAGCTTGCAAAGCCGAAGAGCTTGGAAAAGAGAAAAGAAAAGCCAAGTTTGAAGCTAGAGACATTCGAAAAAGATCATCAAGTAAGACCTTTTATTTTGCACCAAAGAAGTTTAAATATGAATCCAGTTGACATAAGGCTACTTCAGACTTCTCTAGACGAGATCAACCTCCTGCGGGTTCTCGAGCTACTTCGATAGCCAGTGTTGGTAATGTCCAGCAGAATCGGGTTGAATACAAGCATTGTGGTAAATGGCATTCTAGGAGTTGTAGATTTCGTGATAGGTCCTGCTTTAAATGTGGATCGTCGGATCATTTTATTCGAGAGTGCCCGATGCTGGCTGAGCAAAATACGGCTCAGAATACAAAACCGGCAGTAATATGCTTGATGTTAGCTCATTAGTATGTGAGAAAAGGGTGTGAAGCTTACTTGTCTTATGTGTTGGATAGTAAAGCTACTGAGAAGCAGATTGAATCCGTACCAGTTGTATGTGAGTATCCAGATGTGTTTCCTGAAGAACTACAGGGTTTACCACCTGTTCGAGAAATAGAGTTTGGTATTGAATTAGTATCGGAGATGACACCGATTTCCATAGCTCTGTATTGGATGGCACCTACAGAATTAAAAGAGTTGAAAGCACAGTTGCAAGAGTTAACAGATAGGGGCTTTGCACGACCGAGCTTCTCTCCTTGGGGTGTACCAGTTTTATTTGTGAAAAAGAAAGACGGGACTATGCGAATGTGCATCGATTACCGACAACTCAACAAGGTAACCATAAAGAATAAATACCCGTTGCCACGGATTGACAACTTGTTTGATCAGTTGAAAGGGGCTTCAATGTTTTCAAAAATAGATTTGAGATCGAGCTATTATCAGTTGCGAGTCAGAGATTCCAATGTGCCAAAGACTGCTTTTCGAACGAGCTACGGACATTATGAGTTTCTGATTAGGCCTTTTGGGCTTACTAATGCACCTTTTGTTTTTATGGATCTGATGAATCAGATTTTCAAACAGTATTTGGATCGATTTGTGGTAGTGTTTATAGATGATATTCTGATCTACTCCAGAGATGAAACCGAGCATGCTGAGCACTTGAGACTTGTGCCACAAACTTTGCGAGATAAACAGTTGTACGCAAAGTTTAGTAAATGTGAGTTCTGGTGGAATGAAGTTAGTTTTCTGGGTCACGTTGTTTCAGTATCAGGCATTCGGGTTGATCCGAATAAAATATCGGCTATACTTGATTGAAAACCACCAAAGAATGTTTCTGAAATTTGAAGTTTTCTGGGACTTGCTGGTTACTACAGACGATTTGTGAAAGGTTTTTCTATAACAGCTACCCTGTTGACAAAGCTATTAAAGAAAGATGTTAAATTTGAATGGTCAGAAAAGTGCCAGAAAAGCTTCGATCAGTTGAAAGCTCGTTTAACCGAAGCTCCAGTGTTTGTTCAGCCTGAATCGGGTAAAGAATTTGTTGTTTATAGTGATGCTTCTTTGAATGGTTTGGGTTGTGTTTTGATGCAGGAAGGTAAAGTTGTAGCCTATGCTTCGAGACAATTGAAGCCGCATGAAAGAAATTACCCGACACATGATTTGGAGCTAGCAGCTATTGTATTCGCGTTGAAGATTTGGTGCCATTACTTGTTCGGGGAGAAATGTCATGTCTATTCAGATCACAAAAGTTTGAAGTATTTGATGACTCAGAAAGATCTGAACCTGAGACAGCACAGATGGTTAGAGTTGTTGAAAGATTACGAATTAGTGATTGATTACCATCCGGGAAAAGCCAATTTTGTTGCAGATGCTCTAAGCCGAAAATCATTATTTGCTCTTCGTGTGTTGAACGCACATATGGCTACTTCTGATGATGGTTTGATAGTAGCTGAATTAAAAGCAAGACCGTCATTTATTCAACAAATTAGGGATGCCCAAAAAGTTGACAACGACCTAGTAGCAAGACGAGTTCAGTGTGAGAACAATGTTGAGTCAGAGATTTGAATAGATAAGAATGATTGCTTAAAGTTTAAAGACCGACTGTGTGTTCCAAGAAATGTGGAGTTGATTCAGATGATATTGAATGAGGCTCATAATAGTCGATTATCTGTACATCTTGGCAGTACAAAAATGTATAATAATTTGAAGCAGTTCTATTGGTGGCCTGGTATGAAACGAGACATATCTGAATTTGTCTCGAAGTGCTTAGTTTGTTAGCAAGTAAAAGCCGAACATCAGGTGCCTTATGGGTTACTTCAACCAATTATGATACCTGAATGGAAATATGACAGAATTACATGGTGTGCCGATTTCCATTGTTTCAGATAGAGACCCGAGATTCACGTCGTGGTTTTGGAAGAAATTGCAAGATGCTTTAGGTACCAAACTACACTTTAGCATAGCTTTTCATCCGTAGACAGACGGTCAGTCTGAACAAACCATTGAGATACTTGAGGATATGTTGAGATGTTGCGTCCTCGAGTTTGAAGGTACGTGGAATGATACTTACCTTTGATTGAATTTGCTTACAATAATAGCTTTCAATCTAGTATCAAAATGGCACCTTACGAAGCTTTGTACGGTCGCAAGTGTCGTACACCATTGTACTGGACCGAGCTCAGTGAAAACAAGATACACGGGGTTGATTTGATTAAAGAGACTGAACAAAAAGTGGCAATAATTCGAGATAGTTTGAAAGTTGCATCAAATCGCCAAAAGTCATACGCAGATTTGAAACGTAAAGACATTGAGTTTCAGGTTGGAGATCGAGTATTTTTGAAAGTTTCTCCATGGAAGAAAGTACTTCAATTTGGTTATAAAGGCTAATTAAGTCTGAGGTTCATTGGACTGTATGAGATCATCGAACGTGTTGGGCCTATTGCTTATAGATTGAAGTTGCCCTCTCAACTAGAAAAGATTCATAATGTCTTCCCTGTTTGGATGCTTCGTAAATATCGATCAGATCCGTCACATGTGATTTCTCCGTCTGATATTGAAATCCGATCCGATATGACGTATGAGGAGGAACCAATTCGAATTTTAGCTCATGAGATGAAAGAGTTGACAAACAAGAAAATTTCGTTAGTAAAAGTACTATGGAATCGACATGGAGTGAAGAGGCTACGTGGGAGCCTGAGGATTCAATGAGGCAACAATATCCGACTTTGTTTAACGGTAAGATTTTCGGGGACGAAAATCCTAAGGGGGGAGAGTTGTAACAGCCGAAATTTGACCCTAATCAGAACGGTGGTTTCGGGACCACGAATCCGAGTTCGAAAAATTTTTAAATATTATTTTCGGTGTTTATTATATGTGAATTATTATGTATGAAAGTTTCACATGAAAATTTGATTGTTTGTGTGTCTAATTTAACAAAAGGACTTAATCGCGTAAAGTGCAAAAGTTACTAACTATAGTAAAAGGTGCTAATGTGATAGTGGCTTTTTAATATGAGGTACTAAAAGGGCAATTAACCCCTTTTTACTTATAGTGGACGGCAAAATGATTTTACACCATGCTTTTATATGTTATTTTTTTTAGATTAAAGTTATATTATATATTATAATTATTAATAATAATAATAACAACATTGGTTTTATAATCTTTTGTAATTGTTTCTTCCACCGAATAATAAGAAAAGAAAAACAAAGTTGAAGCTTGATAATTTCGGCACTTACAAGCTTAAATTGAAGGTTAGATTTTGTTCCGTTTTCGATAATTTTTACGTTTTTGTAATCATTGCTTCGAGAACTTCAAATCCCATGTCTTAATTTCATAAATTGATGATGTTTGTGTAAAATGCCATGGATGTTATGTTGAGTTTCATGAAGTTTTATGGTGTTAAATGATAGATACATAATTAATGAACATACTTTGTTCTTGAATTTTTGATGAATTTGGCTAAATAGGGCTAAATTGAGAAAATAAATCTTTGGAGGGGTTAAAATGTAAAATTTATGAAATGTAGGGACTTATAAGACCATGGGAAAGATTCGGCCCTTAGGGATTGATTTCAAATTATATGTATTTTGTGTTTTGTTCAATAGGGACTAAATTGTAAAAGTTGTAAATGTCAGGGGTAAAATGGTAATTTACCTATTTATGTGTTTTGGGACTAAATTGAGATGAAATGTGCTTGAATGAGCTTAATTTGAATATTTTTAGATCAAGAACAAAGAAAAACGGACTTGGATCGGGGAAAGGCGAAAGTTATCGAATAGCCGGTTCTTGTCGTCCGACGATACCCGAGGTAAGTCTATAAGCAATTTTAATATCTTTAATATCATTTATAACTTTGATTATATGCTGAATTATGAAATTATAGTTACAGAATTTGTTAAAGTCGAATGTGGATAATGATTTTGTAATGAAACATTGATAAATTTTGATTGAAATGATATATTTAAGTGATATGAATAATGCGTGATTTATGTAATTTTGGGCAGCATGTAATGTGAATGTGATGGTAATAATACCGTTATTCGGGCTTCGAGCCTAGCAAGCCTTGTGCCGGTGAATTATATCGGGCTTATTGCCTAGCAGGCTAAATGCCGGTGTTTAAATTTCAGACCTCAGGACCTAGCAGGCTTAATGCCAGTGTGTATTTCAGGCTTTGATGCCTAGCAGGCTTAATTCCAGTGATTTATAATACGAGCGTAATCTTACAAAGTGGTGGAGTTATGGTGATAAATGAACAAGCTAAAGCTTATTCAAGGGAATTAAAAAATTTGGCCACAAGGTATGTATTAACTTGAGTATGTGTTTATAAGTGATGTTAGTGATTGAGTAAATTATAGATAATGTGTTATGCATTTGGTAACTTGGACATGTGGAAATTTGATATTGATTAGATGTTTTTCATTTACCAATATTTGAGTATTGAATGATTATATGAGTATGGATACATAAGTATATTCGGCCATATGGAAATTTTATGGATAGATAATCAGTCATGTGGAGTTAACCCTATAATTATGTGTATATTCAAATGCATGGAATTAGGTTGAACTTAGTACTTATTAAATGAGTGGTATATGACTTCGATGATAAATGTGTACTATGTGTTTAAATTAAGATTATATATAAAAGGTAGAGTATAATAGTGAATAGTTGATTGTATTGTTTTTAATTGCTTAAGGCTTACTAAGCTAAGTAGCTTACTCCGTGTGTTTGTTACTATATTTTATAGATTTTGATCAAGCCACAAGCTTAGGGGATCATCAGTGAAGTCAACCACACTATCATCATATTTGGTATTTATAAGCTTAGCTTTTGAATCAAAGGCATGTATAGGTTAGACTAAGTTTTTAAACCTATGAATTTGGTCTTGTATATAAGTAAAGCCATGCGAAAATGGCTAAGCTAAGATACTCTGATCTTAAATGAATGTGGTTTTGATGCATTTTCAATATGGTTATATATTCGGTAACATGAGTTGCATGGATGGATGTTTAGTTAACTATCATGACAATCATGTCATTCATTTAATTAGTCATTTACTCATTATATCAATAAGGTGAGAAATACATTTTATGTAACACCCCAAACCCGGCCTATTCACGCCGACCGAATTCGGAATGCCACTGCGGAACACTTTCAAAAATATTCTTACTTAATAGTAAAAACTGTGGAAAAATTTGTTTCCTTTAATAAAACATTTTCGTGACTTGAAATATTCTAAGTAAAAATTGAAGTTTGTTGTAAAAATATCGGATTCAAACTTTACTTGAGACAATAAAGCCATTTGCAATCAACATTTAAATTGTCCATCCATAATAGAGCATAATACTAAAGATGCTTAATAAAAGTACTTAAATACTTTAATGGGCCTTTTTACATTAAACATTTAATCAGAATAATGAAAATGTAGATACTTAATTAAT
The DNA here is from genome assembly GCA_025503065.1 of Gossypium bickii. Lineage (NCBI taxonomy): Eukaryota > Viridiplantae > Streptophyta > Magnoliopsida > Malvales > Malvaceae > Gossypium > Gossypium bickii. The sequence goes on from CP106711.1 coordinate 93,549,354, forward strand.
CAAAATATCCTTTTTGCATGAGACTCCCCTTCCGCATGGCCACCTTTGTATCCACTCCGACCCGGTCCAAAAATCACGATCACCTGAAAAGTTTAGAAAAATTGGGTGAGTCACCAAGACTCAGTGCATAGTTAGTACACATGTCCTCACATATGGGCTTAGCCCATATCCACATAGTCCATACACATGAATATACAATTATGAAGCCCATATCCACATAGTCCATACACATGAATATACAATTATGAAGCCCATATCCACATAGTCCATACACATGAATATACAATTATGAAGCCCATATCCACATAGTCCATACACATTCATGTACATTCATCAATAATCATTTGTTATCGCAAATCACTGAAAGGTTAATACCATAACCACTAACCTGATTATTCGATCACCCCCTTAGGTATCCATCATCTTAACCCTAATTTCGGCTAACATGCACAACATATACATTTACATAAAATAACACATACAACACATATAACAAACAAAAGAACAGTGCGATAACTACGCACCTGACTATAGCGAGATCCTGGTCTATCGAATCTAACAAAATCTAAAGTCCCGAAACTTGTCCTACTGCTGTCGATTTGCCTTTATAACCAAAGTTAAAAATCGATTAGCCACTTAAATACCAAAATGGCCTAAGGCCGAATAGCACCACCACTTACCTTGAGCACTTCAATTCCCAAAAGACTTCTTTGTGCTCCTTAATACTAGTTACACACAAAAAGTGCACATCACTATAGCCTTATACACATTCGGCCACCCCTAAAACCAAGGTCAACATTCGGTTATTATCAAAGCCCAAAATATAGCCTATGGCCGAAAGTCATACTTCCTTACCTTCCTTATTTCGATCCCGAAACACCACTTGTTCCTGTCGATTTGTTCCCGAAGTTATCAAAATTTCTACTAAAACATTGTTAGAATCGGCTAATACCCACATCTATGAACAATGGCCCTTGGCTGAATGTTATACTTACCATTTACCATGAATAGTCAAACCCTGAAGACTCCTTTTTAAAGCCCTAACACTGGCTACACAAAAGAACACTTATAAAAGCTTAATGCATATTCGGCCCTCCTTAGAAATCAAGGTTTAACCATTGATTTTGGCACTTTAATGGAAAGAAATCCAAACCGATTGCTAAAGAGTGAATACACTTACCACTGCCCACGTTGCTTAGCACGTATGAACACTTCCCGAATCGCCCTCCTAGATTCGGCCACAACCAAGAAATAGAGTGCTATCTCCAACTTTCGGCTCCAAAGCCGAAAATATACTACCCTAGAAAGTCCTATATTCGGCCAAAGCACCACAAGAGGAAGAGAAGGGAAACTTCGACACGGTGTAGTGACTAAAGGATTCGGCTAACAACAATGTAAGAAAGCCATGCAAGCAACATTTGCTAGCCGAAATACTCCCTAGCTCCTTCCAAATTGAAGCTCAAGCCTTAGGTCTCTCTCTTCTTTTTCGGCCAAGAACAAATTGGCAAGAAAACAAAACAAAGCAAAGCATTCGGCACCTCCCTTACTAGCTTAAAACTGACCATGAAGGTCCCTAGAGAAATGCTTCACTCGGCCATACACCAAAAGCAAAGAAAGGAAAAACAAGAAGAAGACATTTGGCCAAGCTTAATTTGGAGGGAAGAAAATGAATTTTGGCCATGCTTTGCTAAACTAATGGCCGGCCAACTCCATGCTAATTCCCATCCATCAAATTCAATATCACATTGTTTAATAATCTACCCATCTTCCATCAATAAAATAATAATAATAAATAATAATAATAATACTCCCCATCTTTCAATCCCATTCTCCTATAACATATAATAATAATATATCAACTACCCATCATCCTATAATAAAGTAATAATAAAAAATAACAATGCCATCTTTTAATCCCATACTTCAATAAAAAAATAAAATAAAAACAAAAGAAGCAACCCCCATGCTGCATGCGTGCATGGGCCATGCAGCCACCCTCACGCCGGTCAAAAATTAAATACACAAGCTCATTATTCGGGTTTGAACCCCGACCTGCTGGAGGCTCCCCACGCCTCTAGCCACTCGGCCAACATGCATTTCATGCAATAACTCGCCGCAACCTTCTTTTAAGCTCTTGTGCCGCTAGCACCCTTTCGCCTTAACAACAAAACCAAAAATAAAACGCCCGCACGCCTCCATCAGGATTCGAATGCGCGACCTCGTGAAGCTCCCTTGCTGCAGCGTCCAAACCACTTTACTGCTGGTTCGTTGATGTCAAAATCCCGCCACAAGTTAATTTAAAGCCTCCTTCAATCTAGCGCCATTTCGCAAAAGAAAACACAACTTATGCTGCGCCCAAGACTCGAACTCCGGACCTGTGGTGGCGTTGATTCTAAGCCTTAAGTGGCGCATGGAAGCCACTCTGCCAAGGCGATTCTTATGCCATAGCCTGCCAAAATATTCCTTTAAGGCCTCGTTGCCTTGTTACCCTTTTTAACCCAAAATTCAAAAAAAAAATTCCAAAATACTCCCTTTTAATCCGAGAGTTTTAAAAAAACCCCTAAAACACATTTAAACCACTCTTAAGGCCAACTAACACTTGAGTTACGCTCCAAACGCACAACTCCAATTTCAGGATATTACAATTCTACCCCCTTAAAAATAATTTCGTCCTCAAAATTACTTACTACCGAGAAATTCATATATTTCAATTCACCGCACTGTGCTTATGCTGCGCACTCTGATCTTACCCAAACTAACACATTCCTTAAATATTATTTCAAGATTCGTATTCAAAATTTCATACACTTCGTTAGCATACAACACGAACTACCTCATTATCAGACCCTTGACCCGATCTAACGGGTTCCTATACGGCCATTTTGCCTCGACCACGTCCTCTAAAATTCATCTCTTATCGCGAAAACTGACTTAAAAAGTTTTATGCATTAGAAATTTGTTCCACTGATTATCCGCGACCAAATTCTATGAAAAGAAATATCTAAAAGTGGTTCTTTCGATCAATCAAGGTTCATTTCAAGTTCGCTATTCTAAATCAGAGTCACATTCATGCTCATAAAAAGAGACATATTCATTCCTCAACACATTCATTCAGTGGTATTTGCCACACACATTCACTATTCAGATTACCTCAATGGCATTGATAATTTATTAATGTATAAACAAACCATACTTATGAAATTTAACTACCAAACATTTATCTACACATAAATTATAACATTTCCAAACACACATTGATCATTGACATGTTTAATATCCCATAGACCTTATTTTGGCCAAAGATATATATATATCCATATATATATATCCCTATAAACACGTTAAAGGTTCACATTTGAAATACCTACTAATCGAATGCACATTTACATTTCAATTCACCATATATCAATCATATATACCCAATTATACACATATGCAAACATATCCAACCTCTTTCACATGTAGCATTTTCACATATGGTCAATTCTCCATAAGCATATTCAAGCTTAAATTCCATTGTATATAAATCACACACATCAATGGTAAGATCAATTGCACATATTAAAATACTTACCGAAGCTTCAACTATATCACATCTTACTTACTTCAAATGGAAATATACTAACTTACCTTATTTCTAAAAAGGAAATAAATCGTTACATACATGTTCGTTTTAACTCATTTAGCACATTTGATTATTTTTACCGTTGCTCACGTAAAATTTTCTAGACATAAAGCATAATGTAATACACCGACACAGAGCCTGCTAGGCATACAGCCTGATATTATACACCGGCACAAAGCCTGCTAGGCATAAAGCCTGATATTATACACCGGCACAAAGCCTGCTAGGCATAAAGCCTGATATTATACACCGGCACAAAGCCTGCTAGGCATAAAGCCTGTTATCACTGATACAAAGTCATCTTATACATAATTCATATATCTAAAATCTTAACTAATCCTTAAGGTTCACACGAAGTTTTTCAAACATCCTATCTCTATTGAATCGAATTTGTTCCCAAATCTCATATACATTTATACATTTGGCTAAGTCAAATAAAAATTCATATATTTATTTCTACTTGTATACTTCACATTCTATAAAAATTAGATGTCTTTTTGCTTATAAACTTACTAACAAACATCCGTTTTCTTATCCAAAATCATCTTTCATACTCGATATCAATAGAAATTTCATTTGACCGAACACATACTATCATAATACATTTATACAATTCACATTTCTTTAGTCATAATCTCACATTCAATTACCATATAGACAGATGCACATATAAACTTTGACATGGATATGAATTTCGCATTTCCATATCATACATATATTTATATCATAAAACCTAATAAAACTAATCATATGCTTAAACATATGGTTTCATTCACTTAATTCATAGCTTTATTTAATTCAAATATTACCTCAATAGTCAGAGGTACTTGCACGGGTGGACTTGGCCTGAGGTACAGGTGCCATGCCAGAATAAACCTGAAATAAAAGTCCATATTTTGAAAAGCCCACTTTTGAAAATTGTTTTTCGGGCCCAAAACCTCAAAGCCGAGTTTTGAACCATGCTTTGATACCAACTTGTAACACCCCAAACCCGGCCTATTCACGCCGACCGAATTTGGAATGCCACTGCGGAACACTTTCAAAAATATTCTTACTTAATAGTAAAAACTGTGGAAAAATTTGTTTCCTTTAATAAAACATTTTCGTGACTTGAAATATTCTAAGTAAAAATTGAAGTTTGTTGTAAAAATATCGAATTCAAACTTTACTTGAGACAATAAAGCCATTTGCAATCAACATTTAAATTGTCCATCCATAATAGAGCATAATAATAAAGATGCTTAATAAAAGTACTTAAATACTTTAATGGGCCTTTTTACATTAAACATTTAATCAGAATAATGAAAATGTAGATACTTAATTAATCAAAATATCCTTTTTGCATGAGACTCCCCTTCCGCATGGCCACCTTTGTATCCACTCCGACCCGGTCCAAAAATCACGATCACCTGAAAAGTTTAGAAAAATTGGGTGGGTCACCAAGACTCAGTGCATAGTTAGTACACATGTCCTCACATATGGGCTTAGCCCATATCCACATAGTCCATACACATGAATATACAATTATGAAGCCCATATCCACATAGTCCATACACATGAATATACAATTATGAAGCCCATATCCACATAGTCCATACATATTCATCTACATTCATCAATAATCATTTGTTATCGCAAATCATTGAAAGGATAATACCATAACCACTAACCTGATTATTCGATCTCCCCCTTAGGTATCCATCATCTTAACCCTAATTTCAGCTAACATGCAAAACATATACATTTACATAAAATAACACATACAACACATATAACAAACAAAAGAACAGTGCGATAACTACGCACCTGACTATAGCGAGATCCTGGTCTATCAAATCTAACAAAATCTAAAGTCCCGAAACTTGTCCTACTGCTGTCGATTTGCCTTTATAACCAAAGTTAAAAATCGGTTAGCCACTTAAATACCAAAATGGCCTAAGGCCGAATAGCACCACCACTTACCTTGAGCACTTCAATTCCCGAAAGACTCCTTTGTGCTCCTTAATACTAGCTACACACAAAAAGAGCACATCACTATAGCCTTATACACATTCGGCCACCCCTAAAACCAAGGTCAACATTCGGTTATTATCAAAGCCCAAAATATAGCCTATGGTCGAAAGTCATACTTCCTTACCTTCCTTATTTCGATCCCGAAACACCACTTGTTCCTGTCGATTTGCTCCCCAAGTTATCAAAATTCCTACTAAAACATTGTTAGAATCGGCTAATACCCACATCTATGAACAATGGCCCTTGGCCGAATGTTATACTTACCATTTACCATGAATAGTCGAACCCTGAAGACTTCTTTTTAAAGCCCTAACACTGGCTACACAAAAGAACACTTATAAAAGCTTAATGCATATTCGGCCCTCCTTAGAAATCAAGGTTTAACCATTGATTTTGGTACATTAATGGAAAGAAATCCAAACCGATTGCTAAAGAGTGAATACACTTACCACTGCCCACGTTGCTTAGCACGTATGAACACTTCCCGAATCGCCCCCCTAGATTCGGCCACAGCCAAGAAATATTGTACTATCTCCAACTTTTGGCTCCAAAGCCGAAAATATACTACCCTAGGAAGTCCTATATTCGGCCAAAGCACCACAAGAGGAAGAGAAGGGAAACTTTGACACGGTGTAGTGACTAAAGGATTCGGCTAACAATAATGTAAGGAAGCCATGCAAGCAACATTTGCTAGCCGAAATACTCCCTAGCTCCTTCCAAACCGAAGCTCAAGCCTTAGGTCTCTCTCTTCTTTTTCGGCCAAGAACAAATTGGCAAGAAAACAAAACAAAGCAAAGCATTCGGCACCTCCCTTACTAGCTTAAAACTGACCACGAAGGTCCCTAGAGAAATGCTTCACTCGGCCATACACCAAAAGCAAAGAAAGGAAAAACAAGAAGAAGACATTCGACCAAGCTTAATTTGGAGGGAAGGAAATGAATTTTGGCCATGCTTTGCTAAACTAAACTAATGTAAGCCAACTCCATGCTAATTCCCATCCATCAAATTCAATATCACATTGTTTAATAATCTACCCATCTTCCATCAATAAAATAATAATAATAAATAATAATAATACTCCCCATCTTTCAATCCCATTCTCCTATAACATATAATAATAATATATCAACTACCCATCATCCTATAATAAAGTAATAATAAAAAATAACAATGCCATCTTTTAATCCCATACTTCAATAAAAAAATAAAATAAAAACAAAAGAAGCAACCCCCATGCTGCATGCGTGTATGGGCCATGCAGCCACCCTCACGTCGATCAAAAAAAATTAAATACACAAGTCTTTGTTCGGGGTTTTGAACCCCGACTTGCTTGGAGGCTCCCACGCCTCCCGACCACTCGCTAACATGCATTTCATGCAATAACTTGCCGCAACCTTCTTTTAAGCTCTTGTTCCGCTAGCTCCCTTTCGCCTTAACAACAAAACCAAAAATAAAACGCCCGCGCGCCTCCATCAGGATTCGAACGCGCGACCTCGTGAAGCTCCCTTGCTGCAGCGTCCAAACCACTTTACTGCTGGTTCGTTTATGTCAAAATCCCGCCACAAGTTAATTTAAAGCCTCCTTCAATCTAGCGCCATTTCGCAAAATAAAACACAACTTATGCCGCGCCCAAGACTCGAACTCCGGACCTGTGGTGGCGTTGATTCCAAGCCTTAAGTGGCGCATGGAAGCCACTCTGCCAAGGCGATTCTTATGCCATAGCCTGCCAAAATATTCCTTTAAGGCCTCCTTGCCTTGTTACCCTTTTTAACCCAAAATTCAAAAAAAAAATTTCCAAAATACTCCCTTTTAATCCGAGAGTTTTCAAAAAACCCCTAAAACACATTCAAACCACTCTTAAGGCCCACTAACACTTGAGTTACGCTCCAAACTCATAACTCCTATTTTAGGATATTACATTTTAGTTTAATATAGATATTCATAAGGATCACTTAAATGTCAAGTTTGACATCGGACAAGATTGATTTTGTAAGGTATGGTACTTAATTACAGTTGAGTAGTTAATATTTGTGAATATATGTGAATATGTTTAATTCACTAATTCAGGAAAAAAAAAGTTATTAAAGTGAGATATATATATTCAAGTTTGCATTAAAGAGAAAATGTTACAATGCCTATAACATATTCGGTTATGAATGGAATTGGTGCATGGTATCAAATTCGATTTAAGTGGTTTGATAATGAAATGGTCAAATTATGGTAATATGGTCTTGATAGTAATTGGCTAGGATGATTGGTTTCCATAAAGATACAGCCAGTAATGCATATATACATAAATTGGTATTTTTTTTTATGGCATTCGTGTATATTATACCATGCATTTTGGGTTTAGTAGATGGCTAATTAGACGTTGAACTTATTATGCTTTTTAAATTGAAAGATATTCAATTTGGGAATTGATATGTTCGAAATTTCTTTTAAAGGGGCTATGGTTGATAAATGTTAAATTCGATTACATAAGATTTAGCATGTCTATACATATATTTATATTCATATACGCATATTTAGCTTTGATGGTAGTTATTTTGTTTAGGTTTATTAATAATGGATATGTGCATATTTAGTTATTGCATATTAGATGAACAAATAAATACTGGTAAAGTTATTTAACGAAACATGTTTCTATGTGAATTCAGCTAAATGGTTATAATATGTATTTTTCTTTTCTTTAAAATGTTAAGTGAATTTTGAAGTTACATTTTCGATTATGTCTGTTTGAGTCGTAAACAATTGATATGTTCAGTATTGTGTGTAGTAATGCCCTTTAACTCTAATTCGGTGACGGATACGGGTTAGGGGTGTTACAACCCCATACATCAAATATTTCACATGATAGCATATACGTTTGAGGCATTTCATCGCATTTAGAGATATTACCTGTTCTCTGACATCTATCACACGAAGCAACATACCTGTTAGCGTCTTTGAATAGAGTGGGCCAATAAAAACCTAATTCGAGCGTTTTATGTGCTGTCCTAATCCCGCTGTAATGTCTCCTGAAGGTCCTGAATGGCAATGTTCTAGGATTTTGCTTACTTATGCCTTTGTAACACATCTCTGAATTACTTGATCTGCACATATACGGAAAAGAAGAGGGTCCTCCCAAAAATAGTTTTTCGCATCAGCAAACAATCGCTTCTTTTGATGATGGGTTAACCTTTTTGGTAGGATGTTAGAAGCTAAGTAGTTTGTAATGTCTGCATACCAAGGTACCTCGGAGTTAGACATGGAAAATAGTTGTTCTTCAGGAAATGAGTCGTTTATCTCACTCTCATCGAGTTCTTTGATATATGGATTTTCAAGCCTAGAAAGATGGTCTGCTGCAAGATTTTCAGCTCCTTTCTTATCTTGAATCTCCAAATCAAATTCCTGTAAGAGTAAAATCCATCTTATGAGTCGAGGCTTTGCATCAGATTTAGTTAAGAGATAACAAAGAGCTAAATGGTCAGTGTAAACGAAAACTTTAGATAATATCAAATACTGTCTAAATTTATCAAATGCAAAAACCACAACTAGCAATTCTTTTTCTGTGGTGGTGTAATTTTCTTGTGCGGCTGTCAATGTTTTGCTAGTATAATAGATCGGCTGAAAATGTTTGTCTCTTTGTTGTCCCAAAATTGCACCCACTGCAAAGTCACTCGCATCACACATTAGTTCAAAGGGTAAATTCCAATCAGGTGCAATTATAATTGGAACATTTATTAATTTATTTTTAAGGGTATTAAATGCTTCTAAACATTCCTGATCAAAATCAAAAGGCACATCTTTCTCTAGTAGTTTTGTTAAAGGCTTAGCTATTTTAGAAAAATTCTTAATAAATCTTCTATAAAATCCAGCATGTCTTAAAAAGCTTCTAATAGCCTTAACTGAAGTAGGAGAATTTTTCTATGGTTTCAATTTTTGCTTTATCAACCTCAATTCCTTTACTAGAAATTTTGTGGCCTAATACAATCCCTTCTCAAACCATAAAGTGACACTTTTCCCAATTAAGCACAAGGTTCGTTTCCTCGCATATCATTTGAACTCGTTTTAAATTTTTAAGGCAAATATGGAAAGAATTACCAAATACCGAAAAGTCCTCCATAAATACCTCCATAATATCTTCTACAAGTTCATCAAAGATGGCTAGCATGCAACGCTGAAAAGTTGCAGGAGCATTATATAATCCAAAAGGCATTCTACGATAAGAAAACGTACCGTATGGACACGTAATGTTGTCTTTTCTTGATCCTCAGGAGCTATTGGGATTTGGAAGTAACCAGAGAGTCTGTCTAGGAAGCAATAGTACATATGCCTAGATAATCTTTCTAACATCTGATCAATAAAAGGTAAATGGAAGTGAACTTTTCTCGTGGCATCGTTCAACTTTCTATAATCAATGCATACTCTCCAACCTGTGACTATTATTGTAAGAATCAATTCATTCTTTTCATTTGCTACAACAGTCATGTCTCCTTTCTTTGGGACAACCTGCACAGGACTTACCCAAGTACTGTCAAAAATAGGATAAATAATGTCAGCATCTAGAAGTTTAATTACCTCAGCTTTAACAACTTCCTTCATGTTGGGATTCAATCATTTTTGAGGTTGCATACATGGTTTATATTCATCTTCCATTAAAATTTTGTGGGTGCAAAATGATGGACTTATCCCTTTAACGTCAGAAATCTACCATGCTATGGCTCTTTTATGCTCCTTTAGTACCTGTGGTAACTCGTCTTTCTCTTTTGGTTCCAGTTCTGAAGAGATGATTACTGGTAGTGTAGAATTATCTACGAGGAATGCATATTCTAAGTGATTTGGTAACTGTTTCAATTCCAATTTGGGTGGTTCTTCAATAGAGGGTTTTTTATTTTAGTTCGTCGTTTATTTCAATGCGCCCTCGTCTTTCTTTTGTCTAGGGGAGGACGTATTAGAATTTAACTCATTAGTATCATCATCAGCCCCCTCACTTTGGGTAAGACACAGTTCCAACATGTCGCCATGTATGATTTCCTGAAAAGAATCTTGAATAAAATGATCAATGGCATCAATAAAATAACAGGAATCATCTTGCTCTCTAGAATATCACATAGCATAATAAATTTTAAAAATTATTTCCTCCTGCCCGTGTGGACAAAAATAGACAATTTACCAAGCCAATTTGCCACCAACATTTATGCTCACCTAAACAACCAAAATGGCACCAATCCATAGTATAAATAAACATCCAATTTAGCCACAAACAAGGCTAATTCATACCAATTCCAATACTAGCAACCAACATGCTTATATCTCAAGTTTTACTTAACCAAAACATAGTAAAATACACATACCAAATACCTAATTAAACCTTTACCTAACATACCTCATTTTGTACCAATTTACAAGTATAATATCAATTCCACAAGCTTCATAATATATTCGTTCACATATCCATCCATGAACTCAATATCAACCATATATGCACATATAAACACATAACCAAATCCACCAAATTAAGCCAAATCTCATGGCTATATTAACAAACCAAAACATATACATTTACAAGCCATTATAAACGGCCAAAATCATAATCAATCCATAATCAACATGACTCAAAATACCTATACATGCCATATACTTAATATACCAAAGTTCAAAGGTACCAAGTGATAGGCAGTAGTGTGAAATGATTTTCGACGATCCTTGAATCTGAGCTAGCTTCGATTTCACTATAAAACACAGAAAAATACACAAAGTAAGCTATAAAGCTTAGTAAGTTTGTACGAAATATGTACAACAAATCATAACACACAAATCATCAATTTGAACTATTTAACATATAATTCATGATAACAAAAATCCTTCCTCTTGCTTAATCATATGCTTATATGCAAATTCATAACTTCTTCTATTTGAATTTCATACTTTACATGTACATACCTGTACAAATTCATAACGAACTCATACCTTTTTGGAATACTTTCGAATACTCGATACTTCACACATTGAGTGCCAATACGTAGCTGAAGCTATTATAATCTCGCACATTGAGTGCCTTACATAGCCGACACTATCTCGGTCTCGCACACTAAGTGCCATATATAGCCGAAGCTATCTCGAATCGCACACTAAGTGCCATATATATCCGAGTCATTCTCAAACATGACTATAATCTCATTTACACAGTTTATGCAATATCACAGCATTTAAAGCATAATTGTAACAATTTTTATTACATACGAACTTACCTCGGATGTAAAAATAATAACGTGGATCAACTAATCCGACACCTTATTCTTTCCTCGATCTAGGATCAAATTTCGTTTTTCTTGATCTAAATATATTCAAAATTAACTCATTTTATCAACTATTTATTCAGTTCAATGCAAAATATACATTAGGGCTATTTTACACATTTTCCCCTAAACTTTCACATTTTTCACAAATTAGTTCTTATTACACAAAATCACAAATTCATGAAATTCAAGACTAACCCATGCTAACCGAATTACAGCAGCCCATATTTTTCATGGGTCACAAATTTTTAAAGCTGTAGGGGTCACATAGCCATGTGACTCACACGATCAAGAGACACGTTCGTGTCTCAGGCCGTGTGGGCATTTGAAATAGGGACACACGGCCATGTCCCAGCCCGAGCCTGTGCCTGTGTAACTCACTGACTTGGGCCACACGACCAAGCCACACGCCCATGTGCTAGGCCATGTACCCTTCGAAGTAACCTCACACGCCAGTGTGCCAGGCCGTGTACTAGGCCATGTAACAGCCTGACTTGCAACCCTTTGAAAGCTACAGGGGACACACGACCGTGTCACCTGACTATGTGCCACACACAGTTGAAACACACGCCTGCGTCTCTGCTCGTATGAACAAAAATAGGCCATTTTACAAGCCATATTTCTCACCCAATTTGGCATAAACCTACACCCAACATTATACATATAAGAAAGCCATAATAAGGTACCAAACCATGCATTTTCTAGCATTATACAAATGGTATGATCACATACAACCAATATGCCCTTAGGCACCTCAAATGACAATATATAAACATAATTAACCATATGTTCAATATAACCAATTGATCAACTAACATATATGCATATTTGCACCAAAACCTACCATGTAGATCAATTATCAAAATATACCATTTGGTACCAGTTATACCACTTAATCACTAGCATCAAATGGTCATATAATTCACATATAACTTGTACACTAAAAACACCAAATAAGCCATTCAAACAAGTATCAATTCACAACAATTTTATCAAGCTTCAAAGCTTAAAAAAATTCATATTCAAACCACCATTTTACCTTCCATCATTCTACCATAACAAGACACATATTAACATGATAAAGCTACCTATATACATACCAAAATATACCAAGATACAAGCCAAATCATGTGGCCACAATCACAACAACACATATAGGCCAACATTAGCCAAAATTGTAACAACCCAAACCCGGCCCAAACACTATGGCCGAATCTAGTTTGTTACAGTGGAAAATATTTTTGAAAAACCCTTTTTTTTTCTTTTTTTTTTTTAAATCAATTTAAGTTGTCGAAGACCTTTCTTTTTAGTGATCTTGCTAAAACCATACTTAGATTTAATTTGGAAATTTATTTAAGTCAAGTTGTTATACAATTTCAAAAGTGCCCGATGGCTTGATAAAAACATTTTCGCGTTAATTTGAGAAAACATGTGACTTAAATTTTATAATGATAATCATAGCTTAAAACAAGTATTCAGCATACGAAAAATAGCAAAATAAAATGTCAAGAGGCCTTATTACATCCAAAATAAAACATAACCAATAATGAAATAAAATAACTGAATTTAGAGTCCATTTAAAATCAAGTCCTTTGCATGGCCACCTCGAGTCAACCCGGCTCCACCTCCGCGATCTACGTGTCACCTGAAAAATGTAAAGGAGAAGGTGAGTCACCAAGACTCAGTATGTAACCCTTCCCCCGGTTTTGAACATTTACATACACAACATATAACAAATAAACATGCATATTATCATGTGTCCCAACCTATTGACCATACACCACTGTCTACCCCATTTGTGGTACCAAACCACCTTGTGGTGGTGCCAAACCACTGGTGACATTTAGTCATGATGTGCTACCAAAGCATTTGGTGTCCGTGAGACACAAATCGGGTGATGGGGCCAACCCATCGTGTGATACCAAATCACCGCGCGGACGATCCCATATCTCAAGTGGGGCCAACCCACGGTGGTTTTAACCACGGGGACAAGTCGCTATGAGGTACCAAACTCTCGGAGGTACCAAACCTCTGGTGACCGTAGTCACAGTGTGTTACCAAAACATCGGTGCCGTCGGCACGATCAATACCGCCCTCCACTCATCAACCCATATCAAATCATTGTATAAATGGATCTCATGCCATCACATATTTAAGCAACATATATTAAACAATGTCATGCTTCCCAAAAGCATTATTATCAATCTCATCTTGACAGAGACTTCAGGAATCCTCGCTTGTACCATTAAGGCACTAAATCCATATCTACATAAAGCGATTTACACATATGGGCATTTAATATGATGTATTATTTATTACAAGTGTGTATGTACACACTGTCACCAACAAGGAGTCTAAATCCCAAAAGGAGAGTCGGCCACCTTAGATCCACTAGTCCTATATTCGGCCAAAAATCGGGTTTAGTACTATGGCCTATTCGGCCTAATTAACTTATTAGGAGTGTTCCTTATGAATCCCAAATTTTACTGAGTATCTTTGAACCCAAATCACTATACTCCAAATGGTTAGCTTCCACTGAAATCGGCAACTATTAGTAGCCTTAAAATAGCCTTGGCTTCTCTTAATTAGAAGATTAATCCTCTTATGAGTAGGCACTTACCACTTACTTACCCGAATCAGGTTGTTACGAGATGAAAGATCCGATCTCACCGCTTTTGAAATCCGAAGTACCTAAAGAGGAGTCGATTACCAAAGTGTTTAGGAGCCTTATACACATTGCCGAAATCAGTACCTACCCCCGAGAGAAATCGACAAAGTAATAGGGAGGAAAATCATGGGGTTTTGGCATACTTACCTTTTCTAACCGATTGAGAGAAGAACTCGAAGGAGATCACCCCTTACCGAGATTCGGTTAAGGTTTAATAAAGGAGAAAGTATGGGATTCAGCTAATGTGGGTGATAGAAGGAAAAGAAAGAAGAATAAGGAGAAGGGAGGAGTGAGGAGTTTCGGCCAAAAGAGTTTTATGAAGAAAAGAAAGGAAAGAATGAGAGTGGAGAGAAACGATAGAGGAGGGAGGAGTGAGGAAAAATTCGGCTATTGCAGAAAGGCCTAAAAGAGAAAACCAAGATGATAGCTAGGGGTTTATATGGGATTCGGCACCCCCCCTTCCTATTGCTTGCCGTCCACTCCTTCTCATGAGGAGTTCAAAATTCATCAAATTTCCCCAATTGCTCCTTGACCACTCATTTATTTAATTCAAATAATTTTGAATTAAATAATAATAATCTCTTATTAATCCATGCAATATCCTTAATATCCAAATAATATCCCTATAAAATACTTGATTATCCCATGATAATTCATTTAAAATAAATTACAACCTTATTATCTAAAATAAAAAGAATTTAAGGAGAGAAAAACTCTCCACATGTAAAATCCATCCATAATGCAAAAAGAGGATCCTTGTGACTCGAACCAAGGCTCTCCTTCCTCTTGATGTGGCGTCACATGCTAGCTCCTAAGTGGGCTTCTTTTGCCACTTTACCAAGGGCTTTTAGTGCCAAATTACTCCCATTTATTCTTATAACACCCACTGCCACGGCTCCCTACCTTTAGAATTAAAATTGAAATTTTCTACCAAACCGAGCCAACTCAAAGCCTTAAATTAAACTTTATTATTTCATAAATAATGTCACAATAGTTCATACATGGGAAAAATAGTTAATTTCCAAATAACCCCATTTTTGGGATGTTACAGTTCTACCCCCTTAAAATAAATTTCGTCCCGAAATTACTTAACTAGAAAAGGTGGGGGTATTGCTGCCTCATTACATCCTCGGGTTCCCACGTAGCTTCCTCTGTACCATGGTTCCGCCACAGCACCTTCACCAAGGGCGCGACTTCCTACGTAGAACTTTCACATCTCGGTCTAAGATCCGAATGGTTCCTCTTCAAAGCGATAAATCGAATTCACCTCGATTTTCGCGCCGCGGCACTACGCGTGCGATGGGTCCGACCGATACCGTCTCGGCGATTGATACGTGGAAGACATCATGGATCTGGTTCGATTCTCACTGGTAACTCAAGGCGATAAGCTACCGGTCCTACTCGCTTAATCACCGTATAGGTCCGATGAACTTTGGGGTTTGAGCTTCTTTTCGGCCAAATCTCAACACCTTCTTCCAAGGTGACACCTTCAGAAAAACCTTGTCTCCTACCACATACTCCATTTCCTTACGCTTAAGATCAGCATAGGATTTCTGCCTATCCGATGCTTCCTTAAGACGAGACCGAATCACCTTAACTTTATCCTCTCTCTCTCGTCACCAACTCGACCCAAAAATGCATGCGTTCACCTAATTCTGTCCAACATGTCGGAGTACGACATTTCCGTCCATATAGTGCCTCATACGGAGCCATCTGGATGCTCGCTTGATAACTATTGTTATAAGCGAATTCTGCTAATGGTAGAAATTCCTCCCAACTACCTCGAAAATCCAAGACACATCCTCTTAACATATCCTCCAAGATCTGTATCACTCTTTCCGATTGTCCATCAGACTGTGGATGGAAAGCGGTACTAAAATCCAACCGCGTGCCCATAGCTTGATGCAAGGCTTTCCAAAACCTTGACGTGAACCGGGGATCCCTATCCGAGATGATTGATGTTGGAACACCATGCAATCTTACTATCTCCGAGACGTACAGCTTAGCTAGCTTCTGAAGAGAGAAATCCATCCTCACCGGTATGAAGTGTTCCGACTTAGTTAAACGGTCTACTATTACCCAAACTGCGTCTTTCTTGCTGGGCGTGAGGGGTAGCCCACTAACGAAATCCATAGTGATCCGTTCCCACTTCCATTGGGGAATCTTCACCGGTTTGAAGCAACCACGGCGGCAAGCGGTGTTGACCTTAAACTCGTTGACAAGTCAGACACTTACCAACAAACTCTGTTACTTCACGTTTTAACCCGGGCCACCAGAATTGCTCTTTGAGATCCTTGTACATCTTGCTTCCTCCCGGATGCATAGCGTAGGGGCTACTATGTGCATCATGGAGAATCTTCTGCCTCAACTCCACATCCTTTGGCATACACGCTCGCCCTTGAAAGCATAATACTCCATCACTCGACAGGTTATATCCTTCCAAACCACCCTCCTGAACTTGTGCTCTCTTAGCGTTCAACCCTTCATCCACTGACTGTTTTTCCTTAACCTCCTCAATCCATGTTGGCTTAACCTGAAGTTCCGCCAAGAGACTTCCATCATCATATAGGCTCAACCGAGCAAACATTGCTCTTAGATCCGTCACGACCTTCCGGCTCAATGCGTCAGCTACCACGTTGGCCTTGCCCGGATGATACTCAATTAAACAATCGTAATCCTTCAAAAGTTCGACCCACCGAAGCGTTGTCTCGATTTAGATCATACGAGTCGGAAGATACCTCAAACTCTTGTGATCTGTATAAACTATCGACTTCTCCCCATAAAGATAGTGTCTCCATATTTTCAGTGAGCGAAGACAAGCTGCCGCTAACTCTAAGTCGTGCGTTGGATAGTTCGATTCATGTGGCCTTAGCTGCGCCGTGATGCATAGGCTACTACCTTCCTCCTCTGCATCGCACACATCCCAAACCGGTATGGGACGCATCACAATAAGCGGTGAACAACCTCCCCTTACATTTGCACCAAAATCGGAGCTTAGTCAAAATTTTCCTTAGCCTATCAAAGCTTTCTTCTTTGTTTCTCCGTCCATACAAATGGAACTCCTTTTCTTAGTAAGCCGTCAGCGGTGCTGCGATCGAGAGAGAATCCTTCTACAAATCTCTCGATAGTACCCGCTAGCCTTGCAAAACTTCGGATCTCCGCCATCGACCTAGGCGGTTTCCAATCCAATACCGCTTCAATCTTACGAGGGTCTACTCTAATTCCTTCAGCCGATACCACATGTCCTAAGAAAGCTACTTCCCTTAGCCAAAATTCACACTTACTGAATTTGGCATATAATCGCTTCTCCCTTAGTACTTGCAACACTATTCGCAAATGCTTGTCATGCTCTTCCTCCATTTTAGAGTACACCAAGATGTCGTCAATGAATACCACGACGAATTGGTCTAGGTACTGCTGAAATACTCTGTTCATCAAGTCTATAAATGCCGCCGGCGCGTTGGTCAACCCGAATGGCATTACCAGAAACTCGTAATGTCCATATCGAGTTCTGAATGCCATCTTGTGGACATCAACTTCCTTCACCTTTAGTTGATGGTAACCCGACCTAAGGTCTATCTTCGAGAACACCGAGGCACCCTTTAGTTGATCAAACAAGTCATCGATCCGAGGCAACGGATACTTGTTTTTGATCGTTAACTTGTTCAACTGGTGGTAGTCGATGCACATCCGCATTGAATCGTCCTTCTTCTTGACGAACAACACAGGCGCTCCCCACGGAGATATGCTTGGTCGAATGAACCCTCTATCCAAGAGCTCCTGAATTTGAGCCTTTAGCTCCACCAATTCCTTTGGTGCCATTCGGTATGGTGCTATGAGACACAGTGCCGCTCGGGTAGCAAGTCAATACCGAATTCAACTTCCGATCCGGAGCGGACACGGAAGTTTTTCGAGAATCGTCAAGAAATTCCCGACCGCGTTCGAACCTCAACCATCGACTCCTTAGCTTCCAAAGCACGGATCCGAACCAAATATGCCTCGCAACCTTTCTTGACCATCCTTTGACCTTCAAGGTGACACCACATTGGATAGGTAATTCCTTCTATCACCTATCATAACCACTTCATCACCCCTCACTGCCTTAGCACCATGCGCTTAGCGCGCGCAATCCAAATTCGCTGATACTTAACCAACCGGTCCATTCCAAAGATCAAATCGAACTCTCCGAAAGGTAGTTCCATCGGATCGGCTACAAATACGACCCTTGGAGTTCTAGGGTACATCTCTATAAAGTTTGTCTACTACTACAGAGTGTCCTGGGGGCTTAGCACGGTCATCTTCCTAAGAGTAGTCTCGAGTCTAGGTCCATAGTTCCTACCCACACTACTAGCAATATACGAGTGCGTCGAACCCACATCAATTAATGCAACATAAGGTAAACCAAATATTAGAAACGTCACGGTTATGACGTCCGGTGCGTCTCCTCCTCCTCGGACGCCTCATTTGCATAGACTAAGCCAGCCGCCTAGCCTGCGTGTTACCCGAACCTCTACCCCGAGTTCCACGACCTCGGTTGAAACCATTGTTTCCTCCGCCATTACCCCGACCCTCCGTGGTGGTCCAACATTTCTCGCGCCCGAGCACGATTACGCCGCCTTCCGGTCGATCCTTAGTGCCTTTTGAGGCGGTCCCTTACCCGATGCTCCAAAGACCCACACTCAAAACAACCTTTGTTACCGGACCAACAACCTCCCAATGGGTTTTTCCACGTGTTGCCTTTGAGTCGGTCTTTGATTAGTAGCCGTGGGCTTTCCTCCTAATTCGCCCCACTCTGCCTAGCCCGCTTCGAGCATTAGTGCTACCCGATCCAGCTGACCCAAATCCTCTTTTCTGGTTATTCTTACTATAGTTTTGCCTTACAGCCTCCTTTACCCCTTCGGCCACCTTGGCCTTCTCCACAAGAGATGAGAACTCACGAACTGCTGCGGGGCAATTAGTAATCTCAGATCATCTACGAGAGCCGTCCTCAAAGCGGACACACGGCGCTCATGTTCGGTGGCTACGATTCCTGCGGCATACCTACTCGACCTTAAAAACTCCGCCTCATACTCGGCCACCGACTTAGTTCCTTGCACTAGACCTAGGAAGGCTTTCCTTTGAGCATCGGTGTAACTAGTGCCCACATACTTCTTTACGAAAAGGCCGTTTTAAAGTAATCCCACGTGAGATCCTCACCGCGGCTCCATCCCGGACGATCAATACCACCACCACTGCACGCTTCATCCTTTAGAAGCGACACCGCCCCTTTCAGCCTTCTCCTCCTCGGTCAAGTCGAGATCATCCATGACCCTTTCCGTAGATTCCGGCCCAATACTCTGCGGACTTTGGGTGCCACTCCGAGACACCACGGAATACCTCGGCCCCGTTAGGCCGGTCGCTCGGGAGCAGACTCCGAGCTCCCAAATTCCCACCAGCCCGACCACCATCTCCAAAACTCGCAAAGCGACTTGCGACCACGGCCTCACCACCGGTGCGGTCTCGCTCCTCACCGAAGAAAGTAGGAGGTGGTGGTGGCGGTGGTACCTCGTTTTCCAAACCTTGACTGACTGACGGGTTCGACACCGATCATCCTACCCCTACTGGCGTCCACGGCGTCCACGTCCTCTAGAACTCATTCTATCTACTGCGCTTTTGTCGATTAAGAGAATTTTATGTGTTAGCATTTGTTTCACTTTCTTATTCACGAAGAAATTTTATGAACAAAATTTAATTAGGGATTCTTTCGAGCAAACAAGGTTTCAGTCTTCTATCCTAGTTCACACAAAGAGTTCATGCATCCATTCCTTAATGCTTTCCATACCTATTCACTCTTCGGACATTTCTGCCCATTTCTACCCCAGGGTATTTTCTTCATTTTCCCTACCGGGGGTATTTTCGTAATTAAAGAAATTTTAAAACTTTAGTAAAGTAGGTCATTTTGAAATTCCCAAAACTGGAGGGTTTCTCTGAAAAATTTGTAAAATTTAGAGTTATAGCATCGTTTTGAAACCAGGGGTATTTTGGTAATTTTGTCAATCAGGGGCAATTTTGTCATTTTGATAAATCAGGGATATTTTCGGCAGTTGTAAAACTTTGAGGGTCCTTTTTGAAAGTTTTCCTTTCCAAATAGTGATGTTAGTAAAGTTCTCCAAAGATCAGGGTCATTTCGGTAATTTTCACAAATTGAGGGCGTTTTCGTAATTTTTCAAAACCAAAATATTTCAGTGTTGATTTTCAAAACTAAGTTGTTGGATATTTGTAAAGTAGTTGAAATTTTTGAGCAAAACCCTTGAACTGATATTTTATGAGTCAGGGGCGTTTTAGTAATTTTACCCCTAAGGGCATTTTTGTAATTTTCCGCACATTTGAGTTTTTCGAAGAAAACCTTGTAAAATGATGTCCTCAGATTTAAAAAGAGTCATTGTAAAAATTTTGAAACATTAGGGTTGTTGTTGTTTCGTTCTTTTTGAAAACATGGCTAGTTCCCTTTCGGGTTTTAGTCATTAGGTTTAGCCTATGACCGAGCCATCTCGATCGGGGTGAACCAAGGCTACGCACTGTGAGCGAGATTCGAGTGAAGAGGAGGTGGGTCACGCGGACCGCTTAAATACCAAGCTCTCACCGAACCTTTCTAGACATGCGCATGAGAGGTTGCCACACCACCAGAGCCTGCGAGTTAGGGTGAACCGAAGCTACGCACGGGTAGGATACTGCGAAGAGGAGGTGAGTCACACGGATCGCTTAAATACCGTGCTCTTAGGATCCAATCCTCGACATGCGTCTGAGGGTTACACACACCCTAGCTCACTTTGGCTAAGTCATAGGTTGGTTTAGTTCTTTAATGCCTTATGTTTGGTTCATGTGTTTGAGTAATCTAATCCTAGGGTTCAAGTCCTATAAGTCTATCTACGTTCCATACTTCCTACCCTTCTACAGGATATAATTCACCAAGAGGTTCAGAAGTACTTACCTGGGCGGATCGGTGCCGGAGACTCGGGCCATGCTGTTCAAAATCCAAAAAAATCATTTCATAAGGCCTACTAAAGCTTTCCTGGGCCTTGGGCCCCCACAGCCAAGCTTTGAACCGGGCTCTGATACCAATTTTGTAACAACCCAAACCCGGCCCAAACACTATGGCCGAATCTAGTTTGTTACAGTGGAAAATATTTTTGAAAAACCCTTTTTTTTCTTTTTTTTTTTAAATCAATTTAAGTTGTCGAAGACCTTTCTTTTTAGTGATCTTGCTAAAACCATACTTAGATTTAATTTGGAAATTTATTTAAGTCAAGTTGTTATACAATTTCAAAAGTGCCCGATGGCTTGATAAAAACATTTTCGCGTTAATTTGAGAAAACATGTGACTTAAATTTTATAATGATAATCATAGCTTAAAACAAGTATTCAAAGATACTGAAAAATAGCAAAATAAAATGTCAAGAGGCCTTATTACATCCAAAATAAAACATAACCAATAATGAAATAAAATAACTGAATTTAGAGTCCATTTAAAATCAAGTCCACTGCATGGCCACCTCGAGTCAACCCGGCTCCACCTCCGCGATCTACGTGTCACCTGAAAAATGTAAAGGAGAAGGTGAGTCACCAAGACTCAGTATGTAACCCTTCCCCCGGTTTTGAACATTTACATACACAACATATAACAAATAAACATGCATATTATCATGTGTCCCAACCTAGCCAGCCATACACCACTGTCTACCCCGCTGTGGTACCAAACCACTGGTGGTGCCAAACCACTGGTGACATTTAGTCACGATGTGCTACCAAAGCACTGGTGTCCGTAGACACAAATCGGGTGATGGGGCCAACCCATCGTGTGATACCAAATCACTGGCAGACGATCCCATATCTCAAGTGGGGCCAACCCACGGTGGTTTTAACCACAGGGACAAGTCGCTATGAGGTACCAAACCTCTGGAGGTACCAAACCTCTGGTGACCGTAGTCACAGTGTGTTACCAAAACACTGGTGCCCGTCGGCACGATCAATACTGCCCCCTCCACTCATCAACCCATATCAAATCATTGTATAACAGATCTCATGCCATCACATATTTAAGCAACATATATTAAACAATGTCATGCTTCCCAAAAGCATTATTATCAATCTCATACTGACAGAGACTTACCGGAATCCTCGCTTGTACCATTAAGGCACTAAATCCATATCTACATAAAGCAGATTTACACATAACAGGCATTTAATATGATGTATTATTTATTACAAGTGTGTATGTACACACCTGTCACCAACAAGGAGTCTAAATCCCGAAAGGAGAGTCGGCCACCTTAGATCCACTAGTCCCTATATTCGGCCAAAAATCCGGGTTTAGTACTATGGCCTATTCGGCCTAATTAACTTATTAGGAGGGTTCTTATGAATCCCAAATTTTACCGAGTATCTTTGAACCCAAATCACTATACTCCAAATGGTTAGCTTCCACTGAAATCGGCAACTATTAGTAGCCTTAAAATAGCCTTCTGGCTTTTCTTAATTAGAAGATTAATCCTCTTATGAGTAGGCACTTACCACTTACTTACCCGAATCCAGTTGTTACGAGATGAAAGATTCGATCTCACTGCTTTGAAATCCCGAAGTACCTAAAGAGGAGTCGATTACCAAAGTGTTTAGGAGCCTTATACACATTGCCGAAATCAGTACCTACCCCCCTGAGAGAAATCGACAAGTAATAGGGAGGAAAATCATGGGGTTTGGCATACTTACCTTTTCTAACGATTGCGAGAAGAACTCGAAGGAGATCACCCCTTACCTGAGATTCGGTTAAGGTTTAATAAAGGAGAAAGTATGGGATTCAGCTAATGTGGGTGATAGAAGGAAAAGAAAGAAGAATAAGGAGAAGGGAGGAGTGAGGAGTTTCGGCCAAAAGAGTTTTATGAAGAAAAGAAAGGAAAGAATGAGAGTGGAGAGAAAGCGATAGAGGAGGAGGAGTGAGGAAAAATTCGGCTATTGCGAGAAGGCCTAAAAGAGAAAACCAAGATGATAGCTAGGGGTTTATATGGGATTTGGCACCCCCTTCCTATTGCTTGCCGTCCACTCCTTCTCATGAGGAGTTCAAAATTCATCAAATTTCCCCCAATTGCTCCTGACCACTCATTTATTTAATTCAAATAATTTTGAATTAAATAATAATAATCTCTTATTAATCCATGCAATATCCTTAATATCCAAATAATATCCCTATAAAATACTTGATTATCCCATGATAATTCATTTAAAATAAATTACAACCTTATTATCTAAAATAAAAAGAATTTAAGGAGAGAAAAACTCTCTACATGTGCCGTCCATCCATAATGCAAAAAGAGGGATCCTTGTGACTCGAACCAAGGCTCTCCCTTCCTCTTGATGTGGCGTCACATGCTAGCTCCTAAGTGGGCTTCTTTTTGCCACTTTACCAAGGGCTTTTTAGTGCCAAATTACTCCCATTTATTCTTATAACACCCACTCGCTACGGCTCCCTACCTTTAGAATTAAAATTGAAATTTTCTACCAAACCGAGCCAACTCAAAGCCTTAAATTAAACTTTATTATTTCATAAATAATGTCACAATAGTTCATACATGGGAAAAATAGTTAATTTCCAAATAACCCCATTTTTGGGATGTTACAAAAATAACCTATACATGCCATTATAACCAAAACTAAACATCTAAAAGTACCAAAAGAGCCAATGGATAATGTGATATAGCTCGACAAGCTTCCAACCCGAACGAGCTTTCGATTCACTATAAAACACTGAAAATAACACAGAGTAAGCATTTAAGCTTAGTAAGTTCATATAACATAGAATTTAACTTAACATTTGATCAAATAATAGGTAAGTAACAAAGCATAATCCAACACAACTTGGCCATAAGCCTAAGCACATATACACCAACCACATTAGTCATATAAATTCATATACGAATCAATTATTATGGATGAGCTCAACAATTAATCAAGTTTCCATATACATGTAACATCCATATCATGTATCTATATATCATGTAAAATCATTTCCATGTACTTCATGTAAATACTTGTAATAGTTCGTATCAAACTCATATTATCTCGTAACAGAACATTGCTTGTTGAACCATTTAAAATATCGTTTGATATTCGAGATAGGTCACACATAGTGTGCTAAACTGTAATCTGTCAATTCCTGCACATGTATGCTCATACGAGCTATAAATCGGTAAGCTCATATGACCTAAGAATCGATAAGCTCTCACGAGCTAAAATCGGTAAGCTTATACGAGCTGAAATCGGTAATCCCTAATGACATGTCATTTGTATCCTACGAATTCCTAACATTCAAACGGGACTCGGTAATTGTCGTACCTCATCGGATACGTGATCGGGATTTATACATGGAAATTATAAAATTCACATACACATAATTCAATTAAAACATATAAATACACAATTTAATTACACGAACTTACCTCGACGAGTATACGTAGATATGGAGGCGATTAATCTGAGATTTTCTCTTTGCCTCTATCTAACTTCGTACAAGGTCTGACTAATCTATAAGGATAAATTTAACCCAATTCAATATATTTCATATTCAATTTAGTCCAACACATATTTTGGCAAAATTATCATTTTGCCCCTATACTTTTAATTCTTTACAATTTAGTCCCTAGGCTCGAAAAATAAAATTCATAGAATTTTATCCTTACCTGAGCCTAGTCGATTATTCTACATACTTATAGTAGCCTATATATTTCATAAATTTACAAATTATACCATGTAAAATTTTTATTTTTTAATTTAACCCTTAATTGATAATTTTATTAAAAATTCCTTTACAAAAGTTGTTTATCTAACAACAAACATTCATTTTATAAATTAAAAATTAAAAACTCAAGCATGTTCATCAATGGTAAAACCCTAATAGTTTAACAGTTTCACAAATTAGTCCCTAGGCTAGCTAGATTAAGCTACAACGATCCCGGAAACATAGAAATCATTAAAAACGGGACAAAAATCACTTACCAATTGAGCATTCAAAATTGCCAAACCCCAAAAATGGCTTTTATTTCTTTGATATTTGGTTGACAAAGAATGGAAGAAGATGACAATTTGTTTGGTTTTATTTATTATGACTTTAATTACTTAATTACCTAATTAACCTTTAAAATTAAACCAAATTTCAAAATTTCCAAGCCAATATCTTCCACTAACTCATTAATGGAATAATTACTTTATAATAACCTCCACTTTAAAGTTCTATAGCTATTTAATGCCTTTAGCTATTAGAATTCAACTTTTGCACCTTACGTGATTTAGTCCTTTTTATCAAATTGAACATGTAAACGGTAAAATTTCTTAACGAAATTTTTATATGATGATACTATCATACGGTAGACCATAAATTAATAATAAAATAATTTTTTTAAATTTTGATTTGTGGTCCCGAAACCACTATTCTAATTTCACTAAAAACGGGCTATTACAACTTTACTATTGTTATTTGATTCATTATGTGTTGTAACACTTTGTAACCTTAATCTGGCGATGGAGACGGATTAGGGGTTTTACAAATGTTGTTTTGGTTGGTTTTCAACATGAGTTACATATGTGACTTGGTTAATGTTATGTATCTTATATGATGAGTTTTTGGCATTTTGAATTGATGATGATGTGGTGAATGTATAGATATTGATGTTAGGTTATATTTGAAAGTAATTGTTTTGAATTAGATTTATTGACATGTGGTGTCAATTGTGGCATATTTTTTAGGTAATTAGGAAGATTTATTAAGTGATGAATTCGTATGAAATGTGTAGGTTCTGAACATGTTTAGATTGGTGGAAAATGTTTATTTTGAGTCCCCTTGTAATGGTTGAAAGGTACTATGCATTTAGTGATTTGTTGCACTACACAGTTTGACATACGGTCGTGTGCCCCTTATAATTTAGATAGCATGTACACCACATGGATACAGAATGTCACACAGGCTGGCCACATGCTCGTGTGGAATTGTCCATATGGTCATTAAAGTTTGCACACGATCCTGGTACACGGCCATGTGACTTTAAGTTGAAATTTTTACATCTAGTTCCACACAGATTTAGTTAGTTACATGACCGTGTGACCCTTATTTGTTAAAATTTCCATACTTTTTGTTAAGTTTTTAATTAAGTCCCTATTTGTTCCCGAGTTGGTTTGAGAGCTTCCGTAAGCTCGATCAAGACTCGAATTTAATTTTATACTATAATATTTGAATGTTTATGATATGATTGAATATTTGAAGAATTTATTTATGATATAATTGATTTGTAATTTTGGAAATGTTGCAAATTAGTCCTGGTTAAATTCTAGGTTGATACTAGGGCATACTTAAACTCGTATAAGGTCCGACCAAAATCATGTTTGGTGATTATGCATTGAATTGATTATGATTGTATGATTCATGTGTAATTTGAATATTTTTTTTGTGTATTATGAAGTAATTCCATGGTTATTTGAAATAACAATGTGTTTTGTTCTGGCTTTGACTATAGCTCTCCGTAGCTCAGGTCCGATGATCGGACCAAGTAAGGGGTGTTACAATATAAATATGATTTGGCTATATGGTTGATTGAAATGAAATTTGATATTCAATAACGTGTGAAAGATCATACGAAATGGCTAAAAACGTGTCTTGGGACCAGTTGTGTTAAAAGAGCTTATAAGCTCAGAAATGATAGAAATGTTATATGAAATGTTGATCATAGTAAATGAATAAGAAGATGTTCCTATAAATGATAATGTGAATTGATGAAGTCATATAAAGTATGAATAAAAATGAGATTGAACATCATATTGGTACATAAATGTATATATAAGTAATTGAATTAGATATGTTACATCTTTGTTAATAGAATGGATGATAAAAAGGTTAGTTTGATTATCAAGTGGAGTGTTGTAGGAGAAAAGAATTCTTATATTGAAAACACAAATTGTTTTAGTTGAATTGTAGTATATTTGAATTGAATTCTTATATTGATCATGCTTTTTTTGTAACTTGAAATATAGAAATTACCACTAAGCATAATTGCTCAGGGTACGGCTTGCTTTCTCTATGTGCATGTATAGTAGATTCCATATAGTTCGAGCAATTGATCTAGTGTCCTGCAAGTGATCCCCGACTCAGCAAATTTTGTAAAGTTCTATTTTGATTAGTATATGACATGTACCTAGGGTTTAAGTCAGTTTTGTATCGAAAACAGTTGAATTTAAAACTTGGTCGCTTGATGTTATTCTGAAATATCATTTTGGCATATTTTATCTTGGATGCAAACTTGTACCATGTTGATTTTTATGGAAACAGTATGTCACATCGCGACCATGTTGATTTTTATGGAAACAGTATGTCACATCACGATGACCTATCCTCAACTTTGTGAGAAGGTGTATTCAAGGTCTTGAAGAGACCTACTTAGTATTTTGTGTCACGATCAGAAACCCCTGACATCGTGATGTCAACCTGATGTTTTGAAATTCTTACAATTTGGTTTCTAATTCAACCTCAGGCTAGCAATAGAGCTTTCGTAAGCTCGTATAAGACCCAGAAATGAAAAGAAACGTTTTATATATCTGTTTAACTTATATTGGGATGTTTTATGTTATAATTGAATTGTGAATTGATCGTAGTTGCTTCAGCAACAAATGTGACACCTTGTAATTCAGACACGATGATCGGGTCGGGTATGAGGTGTTACAGATAGTTGTATCGATAGAAAGTGCAAGGGAATTCAAAAATTGCTTACTGACTTTCTTGTATCGATAGAAGTCCCTCTAAGTATGCTTGAAGTGCTCTTTGACTTACTTTTATCGGTAGAACTTCCTCCAAATATTGATACAACTTCCCAAACTTGTATAAAACGAGTTTAAAACACTTAAAAACATTTTAGATTGACTCAAAAATGTTGAGATAAATTAAAATACATTTAAAATATGTTATATAACTTCCCATACTTGTATAAAATGAGTTTAAAACACCAAAATCATTTTGGATTGGCTCAAAAATATTTAGATAAATTAAAATACATTTAAAATATAATTTTGAGTACTTCTACAAGTTTTAGAAATGCTTTGAAAATGTTTAACAAAATTTTCAATAATTATTTTCACCAAATGATTTTGGAAATATAAATAAAAATTTATTTTAAATGTTGTTATATCAAAAACATGGTACATCAAAGCTAACAACCATAAAATAATATATTTTTATACTAATATAATTTTAGAAAAAGATATGCTAAATATTTTCATGGCATAAATTTAATAAAAATTAATTTTAATAAATTTAAATATTTAAAAGACTTGAAATATGCTAAATACTGTATTCTTTTTGAATAAATTTTAATAAATTTAAATTTAAATATGCTAAATACTGTATTCTTTTTGAAATATGTCTAACTTTTTTTTTGGAGAAAAAAATATGTCTAACTTTAATCTTAATATTCTCCACTTATGTTATCTAAAAGAAATTATCCACTTAATTTGCATTAATATAAATAATTATTAGTTAATAAACCTAATATTTAAAAAAATTATTAATAATTGTGTAAAGTACTATTAAATATCAAATAATAAAAGCGCCAAAAATCAAATAATAAAAGCTCAACATATCAAATAAATAAATAATAAAAGTTGTTTGATCCTAATACATCTATTTCAATATAAATACGCAATTTATTTCATTATTCATAGATTATTTTTTTATAATTAATGTTTTTAAAAAAAATTAATAATCTCATTATAAGTTTTGATCATATTTACTATTTTTGATAGAATCCTTAAAACTATCTACAGTCTCTATCCAACCTATAAATAAGAGGATAATATGTTTCAGCACACTCGAATCTACTTTCTCCTGCATCGGCAACAATACCGATGCCAATCGAGCTAAGACTCAATAGACTATTTTTAATATTAATTTAACAATATAATTGGAATAAAAACTAATATATTTCAATTTTTTTTCCATATTTTCCCAAACTTATTTGATTTTTAGTAGGTTATGAAATCCTAAGAGCCACCCATGTGATAGATTAGCGCAATGTGTCCAAACTTTTCCCAAGAAAAGTTTCATTTTTGCTTCTCCTTATTGGTTTTTTCTTCTATGAAAAAGATTTTTAGTAGGTTATGAAATCCTAAGAGCCGCCCATGTGACAGATTAGAGCAATGTGTCCGAACTTTTCCCAAGAAAAGTTTCATTTTTGCTTCTCCTTATTGGTTTTTTCTTCTATGAAAAAGATTTTTAGTAGGTTATGAAATCCTAAGAGCCGCCCATGTGACAGATTAGAGCAATGTGTCCGAACTTTTCCCAAGAAAAGTTTCATTTTTGCTTCTCCTTATTGGTTTTTTCTTCTGTTTTTCCACATATAGAAAAATGGGGTTGTAATAGCCTTTCTTTTTTTCGTACAAAGATTATTTTGCAAAGTGTATGAGTTGTATAATTATTTAGTAACCCTTTCATATTTATTAATGTAATAAAATAAAGTCAACAAATTTAAAAAAGTAAACAAAAAAATTCTCAAATTATTTTATAATCATTATTAAATGTTTTTATTAATTTAATGTAAATATTATAAATATCTTTTATACTTATAATGAGTATACATGTTATTTCACTTATTTCTTATTTTAATTTAATATTATAATTTACTTTTTTATGTAGTTCTAAATTTCTATATTCTTTTAATAATGTTATGCATTAATTCAAAGATACAAAAAATCTTTTGATAGAGTTATTAATGTTTACAATAAACTTGAAGTATCATTTACTTTTTATACCATAGTTAAAACAACTTCTACATTTCATAAAAGTATTTTGGTTCTGAGTTATTTTAAATATTATTTACATTAAATATATTATTAAAAAATAAATATATTTATTCACCTACAATTGAAGTGTAAAAAGAATTAATAAATATAAATACAATTCAATCATATATATATGCAAAATTTATAAAATAAAATAAATCAAACCACTATAAACTACAACCAAACCGCCAAACAGTACATAAGCAAACAAAACCCATATTACAAGGATGTGAGTACCCAAAGACCTAAGCCTAGTCTTTGCCGCTTAATAATTGGCTTTTAATATGATTTTCCAGATAACAAAGAAAATATTTTTTTTTAAATCACTTTATTCTTTCTCAATTTCAAAACTAAGTAAATTAATTTCTGTTAAAGCAATCAAAGTAATTTAATTCCTATCAATGTAAAAAATAAGTAACTAAAGATAATTAATCACGATATAGACATAATTTTGATTGGTATAATAATAAAATTAGCTCTTAAAATTTACACATTCTATCAATTAAGTCCTAATTTAACAAATTTAGCCCATATCATTTGTATAAATGTGTAAATGTTGAGGTTGAATTTGTTGAACTTATTAAAATTAAGGTCAAAATAACAAAATATATAAACATCAAAGGCTAAATTTATTACTATACCAATCAAAATTATGTACAATTGACAGAAGACATTAATGTTATGCTTAATTGTTCTTAGTTGCTCGCTTTCAAAATTAACGAGGATTAAATTGCTCCAATTCTTTCGAAAGGGACCAATTTGCTCGATTTTGAAATTGAGAGGAATTGGAGAGTTGTTTTTACCAAAAATATAGTTAAAATAGAGCCAGTGAAAATTGTAGTATATATGCTGTTAAACCATGAAGAATGAGGAAAGCAAAATAAAATGGCAGAAGAAGTGAAGCTTTTGAAGACCTGGTCAAGCATTTTCGGATTAAGGGTTGTTTGGGCGTTGAAGCTCAAAGGTATACCATATGAAGCAATAGATGAAGATCTGTCCAACAAGAGCGCTTTGCTTCTTCAGTATAACCCTGTCCACAAGAAAATCCCAGTTCTTGTTCACAATGGGAAACCCATCGCTGAATCCCTTGTGATTCTTGAATATATTGATGAGACATGGAAGCAAAATTCCATATTGCCCCAAGATCCTCTACACAGAGCCAGGGAACGGTTCTGGGCCAAATTTAATGATGAAAAGGTAAGGATCTTCTGTTTCTGTATCCCTTTGGGAAAACATAAACGTATCTCTGTTCTTGTTGGCGCAGCTAATACCATCAGTATGGGGTGCTTTCACCAAAGAAGGGAAGGACCGAGAGGAAGCTATGGCTGCAACGATGGAGAACCTGAAATTCGTAGAAGAAGAGCTGAAAGGAAAGAAATTCTTCAGTGGAGAGAAGATAGGCCTGGTAGATCTTGTTTTCGGTTGGCTTACTAACTTGATCTCTATTTTTGAAGAGGTAACTGGCTTCAACATAGTTGGTGAGGGATATCCATTGTTATCGGCCTGGATGCAAGAATTTTCAGAACTCCCTGTGATTAAAGATACCTGGCCTCCTCGTGACAAGATGATCATCAAGTACCAAGCACTTTATGACAAATACCATCCTGCAAAATGACCTGTTCCTGAGGTTTTTCCATTGGTAGTTTACATTAAAAGTATAGGCATCATATTGCTGCAATAAGTTCAAAACTGTGGTGTAGACAAGGCCTTGGAGCTTATTTACCATAAATGAGGGATTTTCCTTTGTAATCTGTCAAGAAACTGAAGTTGTAATTGTTGAACCAGATTGCCTCGTGAATTATATCAGTTGTTGCTGGTTTTTTTTCACTTCTTATCCAATGGCAGGTAGCTAATACAAAGAAACAGCTTAATCAAAAGGATTGTAAGTGGAAAATAATAATAACATAATAATGCTTAATTATTATGCCTCCATAAGCACACTGAAATGTTCATTAAGCAAAACAGGTCCAAGACAGCAATAAGGTGAATATTTACATGTAGGACTGATTTTATCTTTCTTATCAAAATCCTTGGCTTCAAAATGTATAGTCAGGAACACAGGGCTGAGAGCTGCAAGTATTAAAAGAATCCAACTACTGAGCAGCAAAAATTAACTTCAAAGGAAAATGAGAATAAAAAGTGTTAAAAGAGGTCACACTTTCTAGTTTCCACATCTATTCATACAAATTCACCTCAATGGAAGTAGATGATGATGAAATTAGAGATGACTAATATATTGAGGAAAAACTCACTCAAAACTATATATTTTTTAGAAATATGTAAAGATATATATACACGAAGCATTTATTGAATCATATACAAAAAGAAGGTCTCTAATTTAGAATCTCTAAAAATCAGCTATAAACGCTAATCGTTAGCTATTTAATGTTTGTCAAATAATAAAAGATTCTCAACACTCCTCAAGTTGGTGCATAGATGTCTCGCATGCTCAACTTTCAAACAATATTATGATAAATCTTACTGCTGAACCCTTTAGTAAAAACATCAACCAACTATTTTTTGGATGCTAGATAAGATAGACTTAAAACACCACTGGCTACTTTTTCCTTAATAAAATAGTGATCAATTTCGATGTGCTTGGTCCTATTGTGCTGCATTGGATTTTGAGCTATGCTGATGGCTGCTTTGTTGCCACAGTACAAGGTTAATCCATTTTCGTTCAACAACTTTAGTTCTTCTAGTACCTTTTGTAGCCATAAAAGCTCACAAACACCTTGAGTCATAGCCTTATATTCAACCTCTGCACTTGATCGAGCCACAACACTTTGTTTCTTGCCTCTCCAAATGACTAAGTTTTCTCCTACAAGGTACAATAATCCGTTGTAGACCTTCTGTCATCAAGAGAGCTAGCATCAAGAGAGCTAGCCCAATCTTTATCTGTAAATATTTCTATCTTGATATGACTATTTTTGGAGAAGAGAATACCTTTTCCCAGTGTAGACTTCAAATAGCGCAAGATTTACAATCCTGTCTACATATGGGCTTCGCGAGGATTGGAGACAAGCTATCATTGATCCAAGAAATCAAAATAGTGTTCCTTTTTCACCATCTTCTGAAATTTTTCAGCATCACTGGTACAAGTTGTTTGAATATCTTGATAATAATAAAGTTACTGCCACAAGCCACTTAACTTAGCAAAATATTGCGTATCATTCCCGACACGGAAATAGGTGAGAGAAGCAACATTCCAAATCTTTTCCGCAATATCAAGAAACAAATAAGTTTTGAAAATATGGGATTGCATAGAGTTAATAAACCATGTCATAACAAGAGAGTTTGCTGAATCCCACTAACTAAAAGTTGAATAAGTGAGTTTAGGTTTTGACATGGTATCGGTGATGTATCCCTGCAAGCCATGAGCCTTGATAAACAACGAGCACGACCTTAACCAAGCAAGGTAACTATGTCTATCAAGCTTTATAGGACTAATTTGCAACGATGAATTATCGATCGGAATCACGAACTTGTTGTCCATTGACATAATACTGAAAAAAACAACTAATACCCCTAAAACAATCTACTTGGAAAATTAAAATAAAAAACCACACACACACACACACAAAAACACAAAAGAGATCCCACAAAAAACTTAACCAAATTACACCACCAATTAGAGGAGAATGACCGGAAGGGAACAGAGAGCACTGCAACAACGTTAGAAAAACACAACGACAGTAGGTGAAGGCCACACGCGGCATGTGAAAAAAAGATGCAGGAGCTTGTGACAGCACGTGGGGCCGACATGTGGGTCTTCTGGTCATCGAATTCTAGGGTTTCTCCGACGAGTGGATGCCGACTCCAATAGTAGGGGCGGTGAGAGAAAAAAATAAGACTAGGGTGGAAAGTAACAATTTTGTGTTTATAGGGTTTTTGAAACAAACTTTGAACAAAAAAATTTATCCCAAAAAATCAGATCAAAAATCTGATAACATGATGAAATTAGAGATGAATATTCTAATATATTGAGAAAAACTTGTTCAAAACTATATATTTCTTGAAGTATAAATATATATACATGAAGCATTGAATCATATAATAAAAGAATATCTCTAATTTAGAATCTCTAAAAATCAACTATAATCTCTAAAGATTAGCTATTCAATGCTGTCAAATAATCAAAGATTCTCTGATCTTGGAAAAATTGAGAGGAGAATAATTTAACTACCGAAGAGCAGAATTTTTTCAGAACAATGATAAGACAAAAATCAGAAAAGTATAATGATTGGTTCTTCATGGTATAAAATTATCTGGAAAATAATGAGATCATCCAGGGAGAAATAATGTACTCAAATTCTAAAGTGTCAACATGTAAGCAGATATTCGCCCACCACATTAGCAGTAGTCTCTGTTCTTTTTCATTTTCTTTTTGACGAAGAGGGTTTGTTCTCTTGTTAAAAAATATAATCACGAGACACATCATCACCAATGATCTCCACAACTACAGGTTCCATCCTTGAAAAGATGAAAGCGATTAGCATCTCTCACTAATATTTCTCTTTGCATAATCATTGATATATACTTGGTCACAGTGTGACAATCCCCACAAACCCGAAGGTTTTTCATAATCTGCAATGGAGTCCCGGGCTCTGTGTTCAATAATCCAAATGCTATGGCAAGCCTTTCACTGTGCCCACAAAGCATGTCTCTTTTTTCATCCTCTTCAACGTCATGCAAAACATATCTCAGATCAGCAACATAACCTTCCTTAGCCATTAAACCAGAAATTATCCCTAGTAACTTATTAACCTCTTCAAACTGCTCAAAGAACTTATCCCCAGTCCCAAACACGTACAATCTTCTTTTAATTTCTATCCAGCTACATCCAGGATCCTTTTTGAGCCCTCTAGCTTTTATGGCTTTTCGTATCATTCTCACTTGATCCCACTTCCCTAAAATGGCATATACATTTGATGCTAAAACATAATAGCCAGTATCATTTGACTTCTGTTCAAGGATTCGCTCAGCAACGCGTTCTGCAACCAATATGTTCCGACTTGATCGGCAAGCACTAAGTAGAGATCCCCATATACTTGCATCTGGTTTCAGTGGCATTGAATTTATAAAGTCCTCTGCCTTAGTTATCAATCCAGAACGAGAAAGAAGATCGACCACACAAGCATAATGTTCAATTCTAGGCTCCAAGTTGTAATCTTTCTGCATCTGGTCGAAACAAGCCAAACCCTCTTCAACCAAACCTGAATGGCTACAAGCATAGATGATGGCAACAAAGGCAACATGGTCAGGAACAACACCCGTTGCTTTCATATCTTCAAAAGCTCTCAATGCTTTGCCGCCTTCTCCATACATCCCATACGCAGATATCATTGCGGTCCATGTCACCACATCTCTCACTTTCATACGGTCAAATACCTGAATAGAATTTTTCAAACTACCACATTTAGAGTACATTTCAATTAGTGCATTCCCAGTTGGAACATCTGTTTCAAATCCCAATCTGAAAATACAGCCATGGATCTCTTTCCCTTGCCGTTTAGAAGCAAAAAAAGAGCACATAGGCAAGATGCCTAAGACAGTGGCCACATCAGGCATCACTCCTTCAGTCCTCATTTGATTAATCATTCTCAAACCTAAAGTGAAATCCCCAGATTGAACACATGCTGCTATAATTGTGTTCCATGTTACCCTATCGTGAGTTTTCATGTTTTCAAATACTTTGAGCGAGTCATTTATTAGTCCACATTTAGCATACATATCAACCATAGAATTATTGACAATAACATCTGAATCAAATCCCAATTTAATTATATCACAGTGAATTTCTTTCCCCAGCTCCTTGTCTGCTAACTGAGTAGAAACAGAGAGGAGCATCACACAAGTGACAGAATCAACTTTCATATCAACCTTCATAATCATAACAAGTTTCAACACTTCATCATAATTAAGATGTTGAATATAACAATTAATCATCGAGTTCCATGAGACAGAATCCTTGCACATCATTCTGTCAAATACTTCACGCGAAGCTAGCAAGTCACCGCATTTCGCATACATATCAATAAGAATATTATCAGCAGTAACATCACTTTGAAACCCACCTTTCTTCATGTACTCATGAACGAATTTTCCAAATTCCAAGTCACGTAAATGACCACAAGCACGAAGAACAGAAGTAATGGTCAGTAAATCAGGTTTAAACCTATTCAACATAAGCATAAACAACTCGATCGACTCTTTAAATAACTCCATCTGAGAATACCCGCAAATCAGCGTGTTCCAACTAACGGTATCTCTAACTACCATCTCATCAAAAATCCTTCGTGCCTCCGCGAGCCTATTAAACTTGAAGTACATAGAAAGAAGTCCATTACTTACCACAACGTCGCCGTGAAGCCCAATCTTCTCAACCAAACAATGAAGTAGCTCACCTTCTTTAACATTAACCAAACCTCCACATGCAGGCAAAACACTCGAAACGGTAAAAGAGTCCAGCATAATTCCCTCCATTCTTGACATATTATAATATTCCAATGCTTCTTCCCAATACCCATTAGCACTATACCCTGAAATCAAACTATTCCAAGACACAACATCCCTTCCAGGCATTCCATCAAACATCTTTAAAGCTTCGTCCATACAACCAAATCTCGCGTACATATCAACCAAAGCATTCCCGATATACAAATCTGAGCCTAAACCCATCTTCAAAACATTCTCATGAACAACTTGTCCCATCTCAATATCAACCAAAGCCGCACACGAGTTGATAACTGAAGGAAAAGTACATTTATCGGGTAAAACATCCAATTTTCGCATTTTGCCATAAAACCCTAGTGCTTTATTGAATAACCCATTGTGGGTAAGAGCTCTAATGATTGAATTCCATTGGTAAACATTAGCTGTAGGTGAAACTTGGTGGAAAACTGAGAGTGAAGAATTTGGGTCCTTGAACTGAGCATATTTGCTTATGAGTTTACCAGAGAAGAAGGAAGATTTTTCAAGTCCTAGAGTAATAATTATCGAGTGGATTAGGTGAAGTTGTTTAGTGGTTGATGCTGATGATAAGGATTTAGAGAGTGAAGAGTAAAGAAATTGATTTGTAGCTTCATGTAAAGTGCTAAACTTTATTGTAGTTTTCATGAAGCTCAAGCATATTCTGGTTTGGGAGTTAGATTCACGTAGAAAACAGGTTTACAAAATCTCCCTGGACACAAATTTCTGAATTTATATTTAAAAATCATTTAATAAATTAATAATATAAATATTGAATATAATTATATTGTATGTTGTTTAACAAAATAAATATTAAATTAAAAAAAGTATTTCTAAGTCTTAATCTCATCTCACTCTCACACACATATAATATAACCATCGGTTGATTTTATGTATTAATATTATATATTTTTTATATTTTTTATTTAAATTAATTAATGATATTTGAAAAAATATATATAAATTTACTTTAGTAAATGTTATTAAAATACGTTTTTACTTAAAAATATATTTTTGTTATGAATATCTTATTGAGTGAATATCCATCATGATTAAGAAAAAGTTTTGATTTACTTTAAATTCTAATAGTTATTAGAATTATATCTTTACTTCTTTTATATAGAGGTGGGCATAGGCGGGGTCGGGCCGGGCAGGGCCAAAAAAAAATTTCGACCCGATTTTTAGGCTCGGGCCCAGCCCAGCCCAAATTACGTAAAATTGTTAGGCCCGAGCCCGGCCCAACTAATATTAATTTTTTAATTTATTTTATTAAAAAAAATTTCATTCAAAATGGCAATTTCTTGTGTGCAAGTACTGAATCTTGACTTTGGAGATTTGATGGTCTTATATCCTCACATATAAAATATATTAGCCTGCTTTATTATCCATAATGGTGATTGATGCACCGTTTGCCTTTTAGAAAACTGAATATTAGACATTAATTTTGGATTGCAGGTAGAATTGTTTATCTTTTTGGCAGTCAATATTGTTTGGAACCCAAAATATGTGAATGCGTATAATATATTAGCCTACTTTAGCTTCCATTATCAACTCAAAAGGCACTTAGTTTACAGGACCCAATATTCATTTTTCTTTGCTGCTTGAATTGTATTTCTAGTTTTCAAATGATTCAAGAACCTTTAACTTGCCATTTAACATGTTCTTCAATCAAACAACAATAACACCATTATGAAAATTCACTTTACATATATATAAATTCTATATTCAAGATAGTTCAGAAGGTCTTTAGTTCATAATTTAATAATTCTTTTCACATCCTTATATATAAAATGCCCCTACAGGAGGACTAAAAAGTTGACTATTATGTGCTCAACATTAACTAATCTGCATTCCTAGCAAATAAAATCAAGTAGCAAACTATAGGATCTCAAAGATCATATCGGAATAATATTAAAAACGACAAGAAAACAATAAGAAGTAGTTATATTAAAATTGAAACAACTTGTTTGAACTAAAATAATAACCAAATTGATAATAAAACAAAAGTTCTACAATATCAAAATAATATTAAAAACGACAACGGAACAATAAAATACCATAAAAGAACAATAAAACAGCACTAAAACAACACCAAAACAAAGAAGAAATGCAAAGATCAAACAAAGACAACAAAATAGTGCCAACAAAGAAAAAAACAAAGATGCAATGAGAAAACCAATATCCCCAAAACAGTACCAAAAACCTGCAAAATATAATCAACCAACCAAAATATCTATACATTAACCAATTAACATATTTAATTTTATAAGAAACTAAAAATTGTAAGCTAAATTAAATTGTCAACAGTTAGAAAGGAAGGTAACCTAAAAAGCAACCGAAGAAACATCGTCCTCATCGTCATCATCGTCATTCTTGTCACCAATTTCTAACATGAAATAAGAATAAATAATTAGATTATCAAATTGATAAAAAATAATATAAAATTAACAATAAAACGAGAATGATAATTACCCGTTGAAAATCCCTTAGCTCGCATCCAATCATCAAGGCAAACAACGGCTTGAACCATTTTTGACTTAAGTGAACTTCTCAAAGGTGTGATAACTTTCTTACCCATGCTAAAAGCAGACTCGGAAGCTACAGTCGATATTGAAATTGCCAAAAGATCACGAGCCAATAATGAAAGCTCATTATATCGAACTGAACTTTTGCTCCAATAATCCAAAACATCTATTTGACTATTCAACTCAAGCTCCGGTTCTTCCAAATAAATGCCCAACTGTGACTTTTCACTCTTAGTGCTAGATTCATTTAAATACCGTTTATAATCATCACGCTCATCAAAACCTCCCCCAAAACCAACACTATTAACATTGCATTGCAAACTAGAATCAACGGGATCTTTATCTAAGACATTAGTATACTCATCAAGCAAGAGTCTAAGATTGCTAAGAATGGTATTAACAAAATCCGAAGCATGAATACCATAGATTGTAGTAAAGCAATACTGCACATAATTCAACTTGTAACGAGGATCTAAAATTGCAGCACATGACAATATCAACGAATACTCATCCCAATATTTATTAAATTTCTCTTGCATTTGTTTAACCATTGGAGTTAAAAAAGAATAAGGACCTTTAACTGTATCAAGCAAGACTCTGTGAACCTTCCAAACCCCTCTGAAATAAAGATTGGCCGTCGGATAATTAGAACCAGAAAAAATACAAGTCACATCATAAAAGACTTTCAAAAATTTGCAAAGAATAGCAACATTTTTCCACTCCTCGTCAGAAAGTGCAAACATTTTATAGTCTTTATCCCGTTGGCCCCAATAATCTAGCACATCTTTATAGTACAGAGAAGATTCAAGCATCAAATAAGTAGAATTCCATCTCACACACACATCTTGATGTAACTTTTTGGTCACATTCAAATGAAAACTTTTGTTGGCCACATCATAAAATCTTTTCCTACGAATTCCCAACTTTTTTATGTACTTAATTCCATTTCGAATCTTACCAACAACATCATCAGCAAGTTCCAAACCAGCTTTAACTATAAGATTCAAAATATGTGCACAACATCTAACTTGAAAAAAAGCACCATCACACAAAAGAGCTTGGTTCACACGAAAACGATTTTTAAGAGAAGAAACCAACACATCATTATAAGAAGCATTATCCAAAGTGATGCTAAAAAATTTCTTGTCTATACCCCATTGAGATAAACATAAAACAATTTCATCCGCTATGTTTAAACCATCATATGGAGGAAATAAAGCTCTAAACCTTATGATTCTCTTTTGTAGCTTCCAATCTTTATCAATCCAATGTGCAGTAATGCAAATATATTCATCATTAGTATGCTCTGAAATCCAATTATCGGAAGTTAGACAAATTAAACCGGGTGCTTTAGCTAACTCTTCTTTAACATGATTTCTCTCTTTTGCATAATACATTAAGACATCCCTAGCAGTTGTCTGTCTACTTATATTCTTAAAATTAGGACTAGCAATGCTCATCATGTATCTAAATCCCAGTTCTTCAACTGTCCTAAATAAATACTTGCCACACATAAGAAAAGTAGAAACAGCTCGACGACACTCATCAGCATCAAACTTGTAGTTTTTTTATAGATGGACCACCTCCTAATGATG
The DNA here is from genome assembly GCA_025503065.1 of Gossypium bickii. Taxonomy (NCBI): domain Eukaryota; kingdom Viridiplantae; phylum Streptophyta; class Magnoliopsida; order Malvales; family Malvaceae; genus Gossypium; species Gossypium bickii. The sequence goes on from CP106711.1 coordinate 93,590,378, forward strand.
GTTGATTGGCTATGGTGTATTGAGTGATGTCCTTATTAACTTTTTTTAAACATTGATTTAGGTGACGTCTTAAATGAGAGGTTTCACTAGAAGATTTAGCAGAAAAGATACTCTTACAGTGATTACATTGTGCCTTCAATTCATTTTTGTCCTCGCATTCAAGCTTTGTCATTTCATCCCACACCTTTGAAGTGGTAGACTTTTGACGTTTGGTAACCTATTGTCCACATGTATAGGAGTGTTCGAACTAGCCATACTCATAAAAAACTCAAGGCCTGGAATCCAAATAAACCAAAAGTTAATATAATTGTTCAACAATTATATATAATATATAAATGGGATATAAACTATATTTAAAACGTGCCATCAAATGAGCAAAGCAGAATAAATAAAAAATTATTAGTTTGAGGTTTTAATATATATTTACACAATTATAGGATTCCAGTTCATATTAAAAATTGTTTCAGTTCATATTAAAAATTGTTTCAGTGAATAAGAACATTCACTTAAATCAACAATGTCAAAGTTTCAGTGATTAATTAAAAACTGTTTAAGGTACAACTACAATTTGTAATTACAATTATTATGTATAACTGATTATTAGACTCAATGCACAAAGGTAATTACAATTATTATCAACACATTTCATGTAAGTACAATTAAAATTAAACAATTACAAGCACAATAGATAAAAATAATAATCGAAACGCATTTTATCCGTCTGCACTATCATCATTCATTTAAAATACCCTGTCAAAATGAAATCTGCAGAATGCACACATCATTAGCTACAAACCATTGACTAATACAGATTCAATAAACTACACTAAGTTGGATTAAGGGATTGGACGAAAAGAATCTAAAAATCCAAAGAGTAAATCACTTTCTATGTTAATAACAACAAACTTCTACAAATTTGGAGAAACTTTTAGCCAGATTACCAGATGAACATAGTTCAAATTACTAATCAAGAAGACATTTACAGTGCACCAGTGCGCATCTCAAATGGGAAAAAAAACTTGCTAAAAACATAGCTCAAAAGAATAAACTAATTGAATACCTACAATCAAGATTGCCAAAATCATCAAATACTATATAGTGGACTCTAGCAGAACATAACAATGCTCTAAAAAGCACAGTTAATCCAAAACCATATGTTGCTCATCCTCTTGAGATAAATCAAACAATACTTGAAAACCCTTTCAAATTCTATGGAAAGATAAGAAAGAACTGGCAATCACTCCAGCCATAAAATCCTAAAACTAGTATTTCTCTTAGCCAATAAAAATGCCAAATCCAGAATACCTTTTTCTTGCAAAAAATTAACAGCCATAAATCTAAACGCATTGTAAACTTTGCAGACTGAAACTCCCTTACATGGAAAAATACTTAGACAAAAGCCATATCAAACATTGAGAAGCAAAAAAACCCTCTTCAATTAAAAAAAACAAAAGAAGAAGAAGAAGAAGAGGCTTACAACTTACTGTGTTGTTGTGGCCGGGAGGTGGAGACTGCTGAATCGGAGGAGGTGGGTGGCCAATTGTGACTCGTGAGTCGTGCGTGAGTTAGAGATTTTGGAAATGGGAAATGGGGAGGAAGAAAGGTAAAGTGGTAAACTGGTAAAGTCAGCAAAATGAAAAACAAAAAAGAAAGGTAAAGAAAGATAACGCGTAACTTAAAAATTAAAAAAAAAATTAAAAAAATTATTTAATATATTTCGGGCCGGGCCGGGCCCGGGCCAAAAAATTCTTACCCGAGGCCCGGCCTGTTTTTTAAATGGGCCTCATTTTCTGTCCAAGCCCATTTTTTGGGCCTATATTTTTACCCGAACCCTCCTATTTTTCGGGTGGGCCTTTGGGCTGGGTCGGGTGGCCCAGCCCATGTTCAGCTCTACTTTTATACTTCTTATGTCTATAAATAGATACTCTGATGAAGTATTGTAATTATCCCTTTTGATCAATAAACTACATTTTCTATTGCTTTCATATTTTCTTTGTTCTTTATTCTCTCCAACTCTCTTTATATTATAACACACGTTATCAGTACGATCTTACTCAAAATGATAGTTCCTTTTATCGACAATCAAATTTATCCTTCATGATTTTTAATATCTTTGACGGCAAGATGCAAAGTTTTTACGGGAAGTTTTTTTATTTAATATTTCATATCTGATTATTATTTTTCATTCTTCTTTCATTATGCGTTATCATTGTTTTGATTAACTTATTTTACTTTTTGTTCTTAAGGATGGTAAAAGATTTGAAACCATTATCTATATGAAACCGAGAAGTAAAATTCACTATCAAAGTTTTCTCTTTGATATTTGTTTGGGGATGATTTCTTTTTCTTCATTACAAAAGATGTTTATAATCACTACTTCTCATCCATGGTAATGTAAGTCAATCTAATCAACTTTTTTTAAATTTTGATTTGATTTTTATTAAAAAGTTCAATTTATATAATTCACTATCCCTATCTCTATGAATTTATAAACCCTTTACCCATTTAGTTATTGGGATTTTTATGTGGAGAAAAATATTTTTTTTTTCATTTTTAATAGAACTGATTGATTTAATTTTAGTTTTGATTAAGATATATGATTATTGCGGAATGTGAGTAAAAATACTTACTTGTCATGAACTTTGGGATATTCATCTTGTTTGTTATAATTTCATGTCATTGTAAAATTTGAGATGAAATTATGTCATAAGAGGTGTAACAACCCTAACCCGTATCCGTCGCCGGGATAGGGTTACAGAGCATTACCAAAATTTGTAGAACAAATAAATATATATTTCATATATGATAGCATTCATATCAAAAACCAATCGAAATCAAGCATAATGTCCCTTATGTGAGACCTCGAAGCCCAAAATACACATTAGAAACAAGTCGGGACTAAATCGGGTACTCAAGGAATTTTTCGAAAAACATTAAAATTTTTTAAAGGTGCAAGGGACACACACCCGTGTCTCAGGCAGTGTGGGCATTCGAAATAGGGACACACGACCGTATCCCAACTCGTGTCGAAACTTATGAGCTCTCTGACTTGAGTCACACGGCCAAGCCACACGCTCGTGTGCTAGGCCGTGTGAGCATTCTGTTTAGCAAATTAAAAGATACAGGGGACAGACGGCGTGTCACCTGGCCGTGTGCCACACACGGTTGATACACACTCCCGTGTCTTTTGCCCGTGTGGACAAAAATAGGTCATTTACAAGCCACATTTCTCACCCAATTTGCCAACAACCTAACCAAACATTTTTGGACATCAACAATCTATATCAAGGCAATCAACCAAGCCAAAACAAAATTTTATACATGACATAACACCACATATATCCAATAATCCATACTTACCAAATTGACCAAATACTCATATATACAAATTTATACCAAACGTTCAATTTGAAACCAATCATCAACATACCTATAATTTCACCATCATTCAACCATATCAACACATATCAAACATGACAAGGCCATATATATATACTAAATACAAGTCATACAAATGACTAATCTCAACAAAATGTTTATATGCCAACATTGGCCAAATTAGCTTATACATGCCATTATAACAAAAATTAATTTACTATTTATACCGAAATGGTCCGCTGGATAGTGTGAATCTGCTCTGACCAGCTTCCAACCAAAATGAGCTTCTGATTTACTATAAAACATGGGAAATAAAACAGTGTAAGCATTTAAGCTTAGTAAGTTTGTATAACATGGAAATTAACTTACCATTTAATTGCATTTAAGGTAAGCATACAAAACTATCCAAATTATTTTGACCAAAAAAGCCTAAACACATATCTTCAACATGTTAGACATGTAACACTTTCAATAACCAATAAATATGGATGTACATAATCACTAGGCAAGTTTCAAATACATGTATCATCCATCTCATGTTTCAATATATAATGTAATATCATTTCCATGTACTTCTAAGTTTATACCGGTAATAGTTCGTTTTGAATTCATAATGTCTCATTTTAGAACTTAGCCCGTTGAACCATTTAAAATATCGTTGGATACATGAATAGTGCACACGAGGTGTACAACTCTGTAACCCTTCAATTCATATACAGGTATGCCCATATGAGCATGTAAACGGGAAGCTCTTTCAAGCCATGAAATAGAAAGCTCATGTGAGCTGTATAACGGGAAGCTTAATCGAGCTGTATATCGGGAAGATCATAAGAGCCATAAATCAGAAAGTTCATGCGAGCCAATTATCGGGAAGCCCAAGAGAGCCATTAATTAAGAAGCTCGTGAGAGCTAAATATCGGGATGCTCATAAGAGCTGTGGTGTGTCCGCAACACATGCAGGACAACAACCAATCCGGGAACCCTAATGAGATTTCATTTGTATCCATCGAATTTCTAAGGTTCAAACGGGATTCTGTACTTGTCGGATATGTGATCAATAATATACATGGCATTTATACAAATCACACACAACAATATTCAATTCAAATCATACAAATATACAATTTAGTTACACGAACTTACCTCGGGAAGTGTTTGTAATTTCCTAGGCTACTAATCCAATACTTTTTCTTTTCCTCGATCTAACTCCATATTAGGTTTATCCGGATCTATATGAATGAATTTAACTCAATTTAATACAATTCATATTCAATTCAATCCAACACACATCTTTTACAAAATTACTATTTTGCCCTATACTTTTAATCAATTACGATTTTGTCCCTAGGTTCGGAAAATGAAATTCATACAATTTAATCCCTCTTTCAAGCCTAGCCAATTTTCATATATATCAATAGTAGCCCATGAGTTTCATAAAATTTAGAATTTTTCCATGAATTTATCATCTTTTCAATTTAGTCCCTAAATCATAATTTCATTAAAATTTTCTTTACAAAAGTTGTTTATCTAACAACGACCTTTCATTTTCTACCATAAAACTTCAAAATTCAACTATACACATTCATGGAAAAGCTCTAATACTTTAATAGTTTTGTAAACTAATCCCCGAGATAGCTAGATTAAGTTATTCGGATATCGGAAACATAAAAATCATTAAAAACGGGACAAGAATACTCACCTAATTAAGCAAAATAAGCTTGCTTGAACCTAAGTTTCCATGGCTAGGGTTTCCATGTTTTTGTTTTAGGAAAGATGATGAAAATGATAATAGTTTAATAATTTATTTCATTTATCCTCATTATTTTATCATCTTTCCAAAATTAACCTTAATAATTTCTTAATTTTCAATGATGAATAATCATCCATATCTACTAACTCCTCTAAATGGTCTATTTTCCATATAAGGACCTCAAATTTTAAATTCCATAGCTATTTGATACTTTTAGCTACTAGAATTCAACTTTTGCACTTTATGCAATTTGGTCCTTTTTATCACATTAAACATGTAAACAGTAAAATTTCTTAACAAAATTTTCATACGATATTTCTATCGTACTATACACCATAAAGTAATATTAAAATAAATTTTCTTCTGGCCTCGAATTTGTGGTTTCGAAACCACTGTTCCGATTTCACTAAAAACGAGTTGTTACAACTCTCCCCCTAAAAGAATTTTCGTCCTCAAAAAACTTACTAGTAAAGAGGTTTGGGTATTGATTTCTCATAGTTTCCTCAGGTTCTCATGCATCTTCTTCTATTTCGTGTCATTGCCAGAGAACTTTTACTAAATCTACTTTTTTATTTCTCAATTCTTTCACTTCTCGTGCCAAGATTCTGATTGGTTCTTCACTGTACGTCATATCAGGCTGAATTTCAACATCTGTCAGAGAAATAACATGTGAAGGATCTGACCGATACCGTCGTAACATAGACACGTGAAAGACATTGTGAATCTTTTCTAGCTCTGACGGTAAAGCTAACCAGTACATCACAAGTCCGTTTCTCCTTGTAATCTCATACGGTCCGATAAATCGCACTCAGATTTCCTTTTTGATCGAACCGGAGAACTTTCTTCCAAGGCAAAACTTCCAGAAATACCTTGTCACAAACTTGAAATTCAATTTCTTTACGTTTAAGATCCACATAAGATTTCTGACGATCAGAAGCTGCTTTCAAGCTATCTTGGATCACTTTCACTTTTTCTTCAGTCTTACAAATCAAGTCAACTCCATGTATATTTTCCTCACTGAGCTCAGTCCAATACAACGGAGTTCGACATTTGTGACCATATAGAGCCTCATACGGTGACATCTTTATGCTTGAATGATAACTATTATTATATACGAATTCGACTAAAGGCAAATATTTCTCCCAATTTCCTTCGAACTCTAAAACACAACAACGAAGCATATCTTCAAGAATCTGAATCACACGCTCGGACTGACCATCAGTCTGATGGTGAAATGCGGTACTAAAATGTAATTTTGTACCCAAAGCTTCTTGTAACATTTTCCAGAATCATGATGTGAATCACGGATCTCTATCTGAAATAATGGAGATTGGCACTCCATATAGTCTGACGATCTCTGAAACATATAACTCAGCCAATCTATTAAACGAGAAATCCGTACGTACTGAAATAGAATGTGCAGACTTCGTCAAACGATCAATGATAACCCAAATGACATCTTTCTTTTTCAGAGATAGGGGTAACCCCGATACAAAATCCATAATAACTCTATCTCATTTCCACTCCAGTATCGTCACTGGCTATAACAATCCTGAAGGTACCTGATGTTTAGCTTTAACTTGTTGACATATCAAACATTTAGATACAAAATCAGAAATATCACGTTTCATTCCCGGCAATCAGTACATCTATTTCAGATCATTGTACATTTTATTACTTCCCATATGAATAGACATACTACCATTATGGGCTTCATGCAAAATTTTCTATATAAGCTTGGGATTCTTTGGTATACAAACTCTACCTCTGAATAACAGACAATCATCAAGTTCTATCTGAAATTCTGAATCAGAAGTCAACTTACATTGTACCTGTTTAGCTTGCAACTCATTATCACTTTTCTAAGCTTCACAGATCTGCTGTAGAAATGTTGGATTAGATTTTAACTCAGCTAAAATTAAGTCATCATCAGATAATAACAATTGGGTTTTCATTGCTCGCAAGGCAAACAGAGATTTTCTACTCAGAGCATCCACAACTACATTTGCTTTTCCACGATGATAATCAATAACCAAGACATAATCCTTCAGCAGTTTAAGCCATCTACACTGCCTCAGATTCATATATGACATTTTTCCCCGAACAAATAGTGTTGTCAAATTTTCAGTGAAAAAATAATAGCTGTTAACTCTAAATCATGTGTTGGATAGTTTTTATAATAGCTTAATTTTGAGTCTAGTCAAAACAATGGTTTTGGGACCACTAATCTGAGGTTGAAGAAAATTATTTTAATATTATTTTATGTGTTATAGCAAGTTTTTAAGGATGCATGAAAATTTTGGTGCCTTATTTTTAGCGATTGTATGCTTAATTGCGAAAAAGAACTAAATCGCATAAAGTGCGAAAGTTCTATTTTACAAGCTAGGGGTGTCTAATAGCTATGGAATATTAAATTGTAGGTCCTTAAAGTGCAATTAGACCTCCCTAAAGATGATGGCCGGCCAAGGGAACCCCGAGAGAGAAAAGCATTAAATGAGTCAAAAATTTGGTGGTGTTAGGTGACTAAAATGAATAAACTAAGATAAGTAAAGAGAAAGCTGTCATCTTTTCCATTTTTCTTCTTCTTCTACCAAAATTTTCAGCAAGAAATAGAGGTTTTGAAGCTCAAACTTTCAGCCAACATATCCTCTAGCAAGTAAGTGATTTTAGAGGTCTTTCTTGATAATTTTTGTACTTTTGGAACCCCCAAAGCTCAAGCTAGCTAGTGAGGGGACTATTTTGCAAAATGGTTGAAAGTTTAGGGACTTTCCATGAGAGTTTTCATGTTGTTTGCTAAGTTTTTATGGAAGAAAATGAATGTTAGTGAGTTAAGGAATAACTTTTGTGAAAGGTGTTACCATGAAAACACCTAAATGGGACCTATTAGTAAAGGTTAAATTTGTGTAATAAATGTATGAAATAATTGGTTTTGCGAATTGTTACAAGAGAAATAAATGTAAAACTAGGCTTTTTTAATGAGAAAATATGATGAAAAACGATTTACGAGCCTAGGGGCAAAATCGTAAGTTTGCCAAAGTAGAAGGGCAAAATAGTCATTTTTGCCTAAGTAGAAATTTTGATATATCATGAATTATAAAGTGATTTAATGAGTAAATTTTATTATTATAGATCAAGAAGAGCGCGGAAACAACCTTGACCGCGGAAAAGGCAAGGTTACGGACTAAAACGTCGATTAATTCATTTTGCACCAAGGTAAGTTTATGTGTAAACGATACATCTTTAATACACATGTTGTTACTCATTGATGCATTGTATGAATGAGGACAATTATGTTTGAGATTGATTGAAATTGTTAGATAGTGAATAATTCTCGTATGAACCTCGGAATAGATATGTAAGTGCGGAAAAATATCTATAAATATTCTTATTGGTGGGCTATGTGCGATACCACCATAATTATTCTTTTGTTGGGCCGTGTGCGATACCATCGTTTGTATTATCATTTGGTGGGCTATGTACGTAACCACTGTAAATATTCTTGTTGGTGGGTTATGTGTGATGCCACCCTATTATTGAATAATAGTGGGCTATGTGCGAAACCACCAGGTGCTTAGTATTATTCTCAATGGTTCATCGAGAAATTGTCTATGTAAATGTTTTATGTGGCTTTGTGGTGATGAGTACAGGATATGTGAGCAATATAAATGTTATACGGTTGGAAGGTGGTAAAAGATGTGATGAGTAAGCATGGTTATGAAAATGTGAATTATTCTTGTTTAGTATGAAATGTTATTGACTGATTAGCACATGCTATGATGCTTATTGTTTACATGTAAACTTACTAAGTTTAAAGTTTACTCTCTTTCTTTTCCCTTGTTTTATAGTGTCAAAGAGCCGGCTCAGGATACGAAGATAATTTGAAAATCATCCACACTATCAGCTCATCTCAGTATATTAGACTTAGCATTTTGAGTATGGCATGTATAAGGGCTAGATATAGTGAATTGTTTTGTTGTTTTGGCCAAGTGTGTTAGCTCTTTTAAAGATGAACACTTTTGTAAATGGCCATATTTAATGGCTCATTATCATTATATATATGAAAAGATGAGCTTATTCATGAATGTGTATGATACATGATTGAGTTGCTTGTAAGTGGTTAAATATGATTGATGTTGTATAAGTTAGGGTGATAAAAATAACTTGGAAAATAGCCTTGTTCTTGTCCACACGGGTAGGCATATGGGCGTGTGTCTAGGTCGTGTGTGACACACGGTCAGTCCCATGGGTGTGTGACCAGGCCGTATGTCCCATGCATGTTAGTGTTGCAAGTCAGTGTCGACCACGGGCTAGACACACGTGTGCCCCTTATTTGGTTGCTGACTTCACAAACAGAATACCCAGGTTTTCACATATGGGTGATGACACGGATGTGTCTAGGCTGTGTGGAGGACATGGCCCAAGGACACGAGCGTGTGTCCGGCCGTGTGAAAACCCCTAAATCATAGCTCTGATACCAATAAATGAAACACCCCTAACCCGTATCCGTCACTAGAACAGGGTTATAGAGTATTACCAAAATTTATAAAACAAATAAATAAATATTTCATATCTGATAGCATTCATATTAGAAACCAATCGAAATCAAGCATAATGTCCCTTATGTGAGCCCTCGAGGCCCAAAATACACATTAGAAACAAGTCAAAACTAAATCGGGTACTCAAGAATTTTTTCGGGAAACATTAAAATATTTCAAAGATACAGAGAACACATGCCCGTGTGGCCAGGCCGTGTGTCTCACACGGTCAAGAGACACGCCCATGTCTCAAGCCGCATGGGCATTCGAAATAGGGACACACGGTTGTGTCCCAGCCCCTGTCCAAACTTATGAGCTCTTTGACTTAGGTCACACGGCCAAGCTACACGCCCGTGTGCTAGGCCGTGTGAGCATTCTGTTTTGCATATTAAAATATACAAGGGACACACGGCATCTGGCCGTTTGTCACACACGGTTGAGACACACGGCCGTGTCTCTACCCGTGTAGACAAAAATAAGCCATTTCCAAGCCAAATTTCTCATTCAATTTGCCAATAACCTAACGAAACATTTTTGGACATCAACAATTTATATCAAGGCAATCAACCAAGCGAAAACCAAATTTTATACATGACATAACACCGCATATATCCAAGAATCCATACTTACCAAATTGACCAAATACTCATATATGCAAATTTATACCAAACATTCAATTTGGAACCAATCATCAATATACCTATAATTTTACAATCATTCAACCACATCAACATAAATCAAACATGGCAAGGCCATATATATATATACACCAAATACAAGCCATACAAATGACTAATGTCAACAAAATGTTTATAGGCCAACATTGGCCAAATTAACCTATTCATGCCATTATAACCAAAATTAATTTATTGTTTATACCAAAATGGGCCACTGGATAGTATGAATCTGCTCTGACCAGCTTCCAACAAAATGAGCTTTTGATTTACTGTAAAACATGGGAAATAAAACAGAGTAAGCATTTAAGCTTAGTAAGTTCGTATAACATGAAAATTAACTTACCATTCAATTGGATTTAAGGTAAGCATACAAAACTTATCCAAATTATTTTGGCCAAAAGCCTAAACAGATATCCTCAACATGTTAGCCATGCAACACTTTCAATAAACAATAAACATGGATGTACATAATCATTAGGCAAGTTTCAAATACATGTATCATCCCTCTCGTGTTTCAATATATCATGTAATATCGTTTCCATGTACTTCTAAGTATATACCGGTAATAGTTCGTTTCGAACTCATAATGTCTCCTATCAGAACTTAGCCCTTTAAACCATTTAAAATATCGTTGGATACAAAGGTAGTACACACGAGGTGTACAAATCTATAATCCGTCAATTCGTATATAGGTATGCCCATACGAGCATGTAAACGGGAAGCTCTTTCGAGCCATGTAACGAGAAGCTCATGTAAGTTGTATAACGGGAAGCTCAATCGAGCTGTATATCAGGATGCTCATAAGAGCCATAAATTGGGAAGCTCATGCGAGCCAATTATCGGGAAGCTCAAGAGAGCCATTAATCGGGAAGCTCGTGAGAGCCAAATATTAGGATACTCATAAGAGCTGTGGTGTGTCCACAACACATGCAGGACCGCAACCAATCCGGGAACCCTAATGAGATGTCATTTGTATCCATCGAATTTCTAAAGTTCAAATAGGATTCTGTACTTGTCGGATATGTGATCAATAATATACATGACATTTTATACAAATCACACACAACAATATTCAATTCAAATCATACAATATACAATTTAGTTACACGAACTTACCTTGACAAGTGTTCGTAATTTCGTGGGCTACTAATTCGATACTTTTTCTTTTCCTCGATCTAACTCCGTATTAGGTCTATCCGGATCTATGCGAATGAATTTAACTCAATTTAATACAATTCATATTCAATTCAATCCAACACACATCTTTTGCAAAATTACTATTTTGTCCCTAGGTTCGGAAAATGAAATTCATACAATTTAATCCTTATTTCAAGCCTAGCCAATTTTCATATATACTATTAGCAGCCCATGAGTTTCATAAAATTTAGAATTTTTCCATGAATTTATCATCTTTTCAATTTAGTCCCTAAATCATAATTTCATCAAAATTCTCTTTATAAAAGTTATTTATCTATCAACAACCTTTCATTTTCTAATATAAAACTTAAAAATTCAACTATACTCATTCATGGAAAAACCCTAATACTTTAATAGTTTTGTAACACCCCAAATTCATCCTAGACGTTATGGCCGAATCTGGCAATGTCACATTGAATGTTTTTCGTAAAATATGTTGTCGTTGAAATCCTCATTTCTATTTAATCAGTTTGTGTTATTCAATGATGATTCAATAACGGGTCGTTCATTTTTAAAGCATGAATCATTGAAAAACTATTTATTTTTAAAAACGTTATTAATTTTTAAAGCGTCGTTTATTGCGGAAGCTTTTAAACCGATTGCGTATTTGAGGAAATTTTGATAAAACATTTGTCTTTCTGAAAACTCGCAGCTTTTCCTACTGCTAGCAGTTATAAACCAAAACAACCATATAGTCCCAAATTAAAAATATAAATCCAAAGGCCCTTATTATAATAAAATACCCCAAATATTAAGTTGAAATTATAAAAAACTAAATCGAATTAGATAGGTCGTATGGCCACAGTTGAATCATCTGTTGCACCGATCCTCCTATGGCTGGGGATTACATGTACAGTTAAAATAGATAGGTGAGTTTACGAAAACTCAGTGTGTAATCCCATAATAGCAAATAGACAAAACAAACACAGTCTGAGCCTAAGCCCCTTTTCAGTATTAGTGACAAATTCAGTTTGGGCTTTGGCCCATCTCAGTACAGAATAGTCATGTGCTTGGGCCTTGGCCCATTACAGTAACATTAATCAGTGCAGTAACATATGAAATAGTATACAAGTCCTACCCATCCAGCCTCTACACTCCATCTCCGTCCAACCTTACACTCCATATGGGGATATAATCAACCCACTCATCCCTACACTTCAGAGAGTACTGAATGCGACACTATAAAGTGATATGTAGTTGGGATGCCAGTAATTTAGGCTCGAAGCCTTTCAGAACACTTCCTCTAATCAATAACAACCCATCCCCATGCAATGCATCATGCAATCATGTCATGTCATATCATAGTATCGTGTATGTATTCAGTACAGTCTACACAGCATGCTAAAATATAGCCTTACATGTACATATACATATATACATCACACAGGGGCATAACAGTCATTCAGTCAATTAAAGGTTTAAGTAAGCTTACCGACCCAACAGTAGGTCTACAGTGGACACGGGTGACCCGTGCAACCTTGGCAGTCAAATAGTAGAAATGGGCCCTCAAGCCCATGTTGCTGGCCTATGTGGCCCACACGCCCATGTGGTCCACATAGCCCAAAATGGCCTTGACCGTATGGATTACACAGCCTGGCCCAATAATTTCCACACGTCCGTATGGCCCACACGACTCAGTTTGACCTGGCCCATAAAATTACACATGGCCTACCTTGTCGACCATACGCCCGTGTTCGGTCACACGGGTTGCCACATGGGCGGCCACACGCCCATGTGGTGTCGATAGAATCACTTTTCAGCTTTTCACCGATTTCCATTTGCATAGTTATGTTTACACACTTTTCGGTATTTTATCGATATCGTTTATAGAGTACTGTTACACACTTAATTTCATTGAAGCTAAATCGCACTCCGAGATAACCTGCCCCTAAATTTAGCCAGTTAGTCAGCCAATTAGTCAGTTGAAACGGTATACAACTTATACCAACAAAAGGGCCATTCTCAAAAAGACCAACGACACGTTTACTTTAGAGCGAAAATACGTTTCTACAATATGAGAACATCGATTGGCTGACCTCAGATTCTTAGACTTCACCTAATACAAAAACGAGCCCCCCATCAACCGGACACTTGCAAATAAACCAGAATCAAACAATTTCAACTTACCAACACCAACGCGAGTCACTGAGGCGAAGAGGGTAAGGCTTGGTTTATCAAAAAAGAGGCGTGAAAAAGGGAGGAAAATGCAACGGAGAGGACAACAACACTACGGTAGAACAGAAAGGATCAATAGAGTTCAACCAATGAGATAAGAGAGAAAAAGAAATCAGTAACCTAAGGAAAAAGAGGGACAATAACATCACAAGTCTTGGAAAAGAAGAAAAAGAAAGACCGAACTTTGGCTGAAAAAGACCCCAATGAACAAAATGGTAGAGATAGGAGGTAGATGTAATAGTCCGGTTTAGACCCTAGTCGGAACAACGATTTTGGGACCACGAATTCGAGTCTGAATAATATTTTAATATTATTTTCTGTGCCTTTAATATGTGATTAAACATGTGTTAAATTTCCGTAAGTTAATTTGTTTGTCTGTGTGTTTAATTTGATAAAATGATTGAATTGCATCGAAATGCAAATTTGCATGCTTTATGAAAAGATACCTATTTGTCATGTCTTTATAAGTGTGAAGGTTTTATGTAGCAATTAAGCCAATACTTAGATGGTGGATGATTAAAAGTCATTAATAGCGTTATGCTTATATGTTACATATGTTTAGTAATAAGGATAATTTAGTAAATAGTTTAATAACATGTTATTAATAAAACAAAAGATTAAAGAATGGTGGAAATTCATATGGTCTTCCATCGAAAATCAAACAAAAGAAAAAGAAAGAAGAAGCTAGGGCATTCAGCACTCTTTAAGCTTGATTCAAGGTAAGTTTTGCTTTAGTTTTTGATAATTTCTACATTTTCGTAATCGTTGCTTCGAGTACTACTAAACCCATGTCTTAATTTTGAGAATTGATGATAATTTTGAAATGAGACTTCGATGAACTCATGTGATTTGTGATGAGTATTGGTTTTAAATGAAAGATGTGCATTTAATGAACATGTTTTATTCTTGAAGGTTTTATAAATTTAGCTAAATAGGGCTAAATTGAGAAAATGATTATTTGAGGGACTAAATTATGAATTTGATGGAAAATACGAGCTTGTATGAGATAGATGAGCATTCGACTAAGCATAGGTATATGGTGATTTTATGTATTTGATGTTTTGAGAAAAATGGACTAAATTGATAAAATGTGTAAATGTGAGGGCTAAATTACAAATTGCCCTAAATATGTGTATTTGGATCGAATTGAATGAGTTGTTGAATAAATGGATCAAATTTGAATATGTATAGATCAAGAACAGAAGAAAATGGATTTAGATTGCGGGAAAACGAAAGTAATCTAGTAGCCGTATCCGTTCCCATTAAACCGAATTTGAGGTAAATCATTATACAACTAAACGTATTTGTGTTGATTTATGTATGTTCATATGACTATTGATAATGACGAATGGTTATGAGATGTTGTGTACATGAATTTCGAGATAAGATCGACATAGTGTTAATCTCCGAGAAGCTCCGTATAAACCTAGGAATAGATAGGATTAGCTATGTCATGACATAGGTGTCTGTTACGTTATATCATGTAAGACCACGACAGGGACGTTGGCATTGATTCGAAATATCATGTAAGACCATGTCAGGGACGTTGGCATTGATTCGAAATTTCGTGTAAGACCATGTCTAGGACGTTGGCATCGATATGAGCTTTACATGTAAGACCATGTTTGGGACATCGGCATCGTATTGATTCGTGTAAGACCCTATCTGGGACACTGGCATCGAAATCTGATTACATGTAAGACCACGTCTAGGATGTTGGCATTGTATGATTATTTTCGAGCACTCTGAGTATCCTATTAGATTCTGATCGGTTAAACGGGCAAATTCGAGGTAAGAACGATTATGTGATTGTATATCCGTTTCAGGTATGTTTGATATGTACACAAGGTGTGTATGAAAGGTAAGTATCTATATGAACTTACTAAAATGAATATGTGCAATGAAAAGGTGATACGATATTTGAAATTATGCCTAAATGAGCTATGTGTATATGTGGTATTTGAGTTAAATAATGTGATAAGTTATGGCTAAGTAAATGAGCCAAACTCTATGTGAGATATATATGTTATGAAAACTATTATTGTTGTTGCATCTGTACGATTATGAGAATTTTATGTTAAGTTTATTTGTATATGGCTTACTAAGCTTTTGAAAGCTTACTCTGTGTGTTTGTTCTATTTTATAGATCGTCAAAGCTACTGAAGGCTCGGGGACTGTCGGGGATCATCATCACACTACTTAACTTGTTTTGGTACCTTTGATATATGTATATAGCTAGATATGGCATGTATAGGCTAGTCATTTTGGTTATGTTTGAAATGTGTACAATAGCCATGAGATGTGGCTGGATAAGTATTGGTAATATACTTGAGTATATATATGGAATTGATGCATGTTTTGATATGGTTAGATAGCTAATGAAATAGTCAAAGTTTTGGTAAGCATATGAATGCATTGTGAGTTTCTTTGATTGATCAAAGAAGTCGATATATGAAAGGTAAAGGTAGATGAATTGTGCTTAATTGCATATTTGTTTAGTTGTATAATTTGGCATGGTTGAAGTTGCAATTGTAGGTAAATATTTGATGATTACTTTGATATGTTTTGGTCGCAAAATATGCATGAAATGATTTGGTAATTTGCTTGTAGGTATGACCCTATTGTGGGTGGCATTATGGCCTTGACAATGGCCTGTTTGGCCTACATGATTATGGCACACGGGCGTGCCTAATGGCTATGGGAAATTGACACTATCTAACTAAGTGTGCACGGCCTTGGCACACGGACGTGTCTGGTAACCGTGTGATTAAGTCAGTATATAGCTTAAGAGCATGCAGCCATGGTACACGGGCGTGTCTAGTGGCCGTCTGGAAAAGTCAGTATACATGCCCTGATTTGGCACGGCCAAGACACATGGGGGTGTCTGGTGTCCGTGGTAGACACGCGGCCTGCCCACACGGACGTGTGGCCTGCATAACTTAGAAAAGTTTTAAATTTCTGAGAATTTCTGTATGTGTTTGGCCTATTCCCGGCCCTACTCTAAAGTATGATTTAGGTCTCAATTAACCAATATAAGAGACACTTTGATTGTGTTTGGTGAATGATTGTATGAATTGTTTATAAAAGTTTCTGATCTGTCCGGTAATGCCTTTAACCTTAATCCGATGTCGAATACGGGTTAGGGGTGTTACATTTGATTGGTATCAGAGCTAAGGTTTAGTCTATTTTTGAACTAACATAGCGTGTTAGAGTCTAGCTATACATGCCATATATCTGAACTGTAATAGTGTGATGAATCCTGACATGTAAAATGTGATTTTTGTATAGTAATGGATCCCGAAAGAGCCGTAGCTGACGATGTAGAAAGTAATGCGCCTGCTCCCGTGCAAGGGACAACACCTTCTAATTCTAGACCGACTACAAGCGGTCAAGAGGGAGAAGCTAAACAAGCTTTCTTCCAGATGATGAGTGAGTGGTTCACTAAGTTCTTAAGAAATAATTAGATCGTTTCACAACTTCTGCCCCCACCTAATCCACCTTAGACATCTGCTATACCTTCGATTTTGAATCTGAATCTGTTGAACAAACCTCTAGTAGACAAAATCTGTAAGTATGGGGCTGAAGAGTTCAGGGCTACTAGTGAAGACGATGCTGAAAAAGCTGAGTTCTAGTTAGAGAACACAGTCAGAGTATTTGATGAGATGTCACTGAATCCCGATAAATGTATAAAATGTTTTGTATCCTTGTTACGAGATGCAGCCTATCAGTGGTGGAAAACCTTAATTTCTGTTGTTCCGAAAGAGCGAGTCACGTGGGACTTCTTCCAGATTGAATTTCAGAAGAAATACACCAGTGAGAGATTTATCGATCAGAAACGAAAAAAATTCTAGAATTGAAATAAGGTCGTATGACTGTTTCAGAATACGAAAGAGAGTTCGTGAGACTGAGTCAATATGCTTGTGAATGTGTATCCACAGAGGCAATAATGTGCAAAAGACTAGAAGATGGTTTTAATGAAGACATCCGTTTATTTGTTGGGATTCTTGAAATAAAAGAGTTTGTTGTACTCGTTGACTGAGCATGCAAAGCTGAGGCACTTGGGAAAGATAAAAGAAAAGCTAAGTCTGAAGCTAGAGATGTGAAAAAGAGATTTTCGGGTAGATCATTTCAATCTGCTTCAAAAAAATTCAGAGATGAACAAATTCGTTCAAGAGTTAATATGGGACACTCGAGTAGAGATCGAGCTAGATCACAGTTGAGCTCCAAAACTCCAGTAACTTCAATAGCAAGTGTTGGAAATATTCAATCCGAGAAACCTGAATGTAAGCATTGTGGAAAAAGGCATTCGGGAAGTTGTAGATTGAATGATCGGGCTTATTTTAGATGTGGATCATTAGATCATTTCATTCGTGATTGCCCAAAGTCTGTTGAGCAAGAGACTACCAGAAATCTGAGATCTGATAATGCTCCAGTGAGAGGTAGACCTTCTCAAAATGTAAGAACTGTCAATGGTAGTCAGAGAACTACGAGAGATACTGTTGTGAGATCCGAAGCTAGAGCACCTGCTAGAGCCTACGCTATCCGAGCTTGTGAGGAAGCTTCATCTTCAGACGTTATAACGGGTACATTTACACTCTATGATACTTCTGTGATTGCATTGATAGACCCTAGTTCTACACATTCGTATATATGCATAAACTTACTATTCAGTAAGACTTTGCCTGTAGAGTCTACCGAATTTGTTATAAAAGTATCAAACCCTTTAGGTAAAAGTGTCCTGGTTGACAAAGTATGTAAGACTTGTCCGTTAATGTTTCGAGATATCTGTTTCCCTGCTAATTTGATGTTATTACCATTTGATGAGTTTGATATTATTTTGGGTATGGACTGGTTGACTTTACATGATGTTGTTGTGAATTGTAAAAAGAAGACTATTGATTTGAGATGCCCAAATGATGGAATAGTTAGAATTGAGATGGTTTGAATGGATTGTCTGCCGTGATATATGTATTGAAAGCTATGTGAAAAAGGGATATGAAGCATATTTTGCTTATGTGATTGATTCAAAAATGTAGGAAAAGAAAGTTGAGTCAATCCCAGTTGTTTGTGAGTTTCCTGATGTATTCCCTAAAGAATTGCTAGGATTGCCTCCGATACGTGAAGTTGAATTTGGTATAGATCTGTTGCCTGGTACGACACCAATTTCGATAGCTCTGTATAGAATGGCGCCAACGGAATTGAAAGAGTTAAAGTCTCAGTTGCAAGAGTTAACTGATAGTGGGTTTGCTAGAACGAGTTTCTCACCTTGGAGTGCTCCTGTTCTGTTTGTGAAAAAGAAAGATGGTACAATAAGAATGTGCATTGATTATCGTCAGTTGAATAAAGTGACAATAAAGAACAAATATCCGTTACCCAGAATTAATAAATCAGTTAAAAGGAGCCATCATGTTTTCAAAGATAGATCTGAGATCGGGATATTACCAGTTGCGAGTAAAAGATTCAGACATTCCGAAAACTGCTTTTAAAATGAGGTATGAACATTATGAGTTCTTAGTGATGCCTTTCGGACTAACGAATACTCTTGTTGTTTTTATGGATCTGATGAACAAAATTTTTAGATCGTACCTCGATCGATTCGTTGTTGTATTTACTGATGACATTTTGATTTATCCACGGGATGAGACAGAGTATGCCGAGCATCTAAGGATTGTGTTGCAAACTTTCCGAGAAAAGAAATTGTATGCAAAATTCAGCAAATGTGAATTTTGGTTGCGTGAAGTCAGTTTTCTGGGGCATATTGTGTCAGCATCCGGTATACGAGTGGATCCGAGTAAGATTTCTGCTATTCTAGAATGGAAACCTCTGAAGAATGTATTTCAAGTTCGTAATTTTCTGGGACTTGCTGGTTATTATCGAAGGTTCGTAAGAGACTTTTCGAAGATAGCTACTCCGTTGACTAGATTACTTCAGAAAGATGTTAGATTTGAATGGGCCAATAAATGTCAGAAAAGTTTTGATCAGTTGGAAACTCATTATGAAGCTCGGTGTTAGTCTGACCGAGAATCGAGCAAAGAGTTTGTAATATATAGTGATGCTTCATTGAATGGTCTGGGATGTGTTTTGATGCAAGAAGGCAAGGTAATAGCTTATGCCTCGAGACAACTGAAACATCATGAAAAGAATTATCCGACTTATGACCTTGAGTTAGCTTCAATTGTGTTCGCATTAAAGATTTGGAGACATTATCTGTTCGATAAAAAATGTCACGTGTTTTTAGATCATAAAAGTTTGAAATATCTGATGACTCAGAAAGATTTGAATCTGCGGCAGAGAAGATGGTTAGAGTTGAAAAAAGACTACGAGCTTGTGATAGATTATCATCCAGGTAAAGTAAATGTCGTTGATGATGCATTGAGTCGGAAATCATTGTCTGCATTGTGTGCTGTGAATGCCCATTTAGATCTGTCTGATGATAGTTTAGTATTGGCTGAATTGAAAGCAAAACCATTGTTTCTATAATAGATATGTGATGCTCAGAAAGTTGATAATGAAATAACAGCGAAACGACTCAGTATAATCCGAACTCTGATTCTAAAGTTCGAGTGGATTATAATGATTGCTTAAGATTTCGAGATCGAATCTGTGTTTCGAGAAATCTAGAGTTGATTCAGTTAATTTTGAATGAAGCTCATAGTAGTCGTCTATCTGTTCATCCGGGAAGCACTAAAATGTATCAGGATTTGAAGCAACACTATTGGTGGTTTGGAATAAAATGAGATATATTTGATTTTGTGTCGAAATGTTTAGTCTATCAGCAAGTTAAAGCTAAACATCAGGTACCATCTAGTTTGTTACAACCAATTCTGATTCCCGAGTGGAAATGGGATAGAGTGACAATAGATTTTGTTTTTGGATTGCCCTTGACTCCAAGAAAGAAAGATACAATTTGGGTCGTAGTTAATCGATTGACGAAATCTGCCTATTTTATTCAGGTAAAATCTGATTATTCACTTGATAGATTAGCTGGACTTTATATTTCTAAGAGCTGCCACAATCCATTGTGTCTGACAGAGATCCGAGGTTTACTTCACAGTTCTGGAAGAAACTACAAGAAGCTTTAGGCATGAAATTGCATTTCAGTACCGCTTTTCATCTGCAAAGGATGGTCAATCCGAGCGGATCATTGAAATCCTCAACGACATGTTGAGATGCTGCATTCTTGAGTTTAACGGTACGTGGGAACAATATTTGCCATTGATTGAATTTGCTTATAACAATAATTTTCAGTCGAGTATTAAAATGGCACCATATGAAGCTCTGTACGGACGTAAATGTCAAACACCTCTGTATTGGACCGAGCTCAGTGAAAATAAGATACACGGGGTTGATTTGATAAAAGACACTAAACAGCAAGTGAAAGTGATTCGTGACAGTCTGAAAGCAGCGTCTGATCATCAAAAGTCTTATGCAGACTTGAAATGAAAAGAGATTGAATTTGAAATTGGTGATAAAGTGTTTCTGAAAGTGTCTCTGTAGAAGAAAGTACTCTGATTTGGACGTAAAGGCAAATTGAGTTCGAGGTTCATCAGACCATATGAAGTTATTGAACGTGTTGGACCAGTTGAATTTAGATTGTTGTTGCCCTCTGAGCTAGCAAAGAGTCATAATGTACTTCATATGTCAATGCTCTGTAGATACCAATCCGATTAGTCACATGTAATTTCTCCAACTGAAATTGAGATTCGATCTAATATGACATATGAGGAAAAAGCGATCCGTATCTTAGCCCGTGAAGTGAAAGAGTTGAGAAAAAAAGAATTTCGTTAGTAAAGGTGTTATGGCATCGACACGGAATAGAAGAGACTACGTAGGAGCCTGAAGATTCGATGAAACAACAATATCCAAATCTGTTTAACGGTAAAATTTTCGGGGACGAAAATCTCTAAGGGGGGAGAATTGTAACAATCCGATTTAGACCCTAGTCGGAACAGTGGTTTCAGGACCACAAATCTGAGTCTGAATAATATTTTAATATTATTTTCTGTGCCTTTAATATGTGATTAAACATGTGTTAAATTTTTGTAAGTTAATTTGTCTGTCTGTGTGCTTAATTTGATAAAAGGATTGAATTGCATCGAAATGGAAATTTGCATGCTTTATGAAAAGATACCTATTTTTCAAGTCTTTATAAGTGTGAAGGTTTTATGTAGCAATTAAGCCAATACTTAGATGGTGGATGATTAAAAGTCATTAACAGCCTTATGCTTATATGTTATATATGTTTAGTAATAAGGATAATTTAGTAAATAGTTTAATAACATGTTATTAATAAAACAAAAGATTAACGAATAGTGGAAATTCATATGTTCTTCCACCGAAAATCAAACAAAAGAAAAACAAAGAAGAAGCTAGGGCATTCGACACTCTTTAGGCTTGATTTAAGGTAAGTTTTGCTTCGGTTTTTGATAATTTCTACATTTTCGTAGTCGTTGCTTCGAATACTACTAAGCTCATGTCTTAATTTTGAGAATTGATGATAATTTTGAAATGAGATTTCAATGAACTGATGTGATTTGTGATGAGTATTGGTGTTAAATGAAAGATGTGTGTTTAATGAACATGTTTTGTTCTTGAATTTTTGATGAATTTAGCCAAATAGGGCTAAATTGAGAAAATGATTATTTGAGGGACTAAATTGTAAATTTGATGGAAAATATGGGCTTGTATGAGATACATGAGCATTCGGCTAAGCATGGGTATATGGTGATTTTGTGTATTTGATGTTTTGAGAAAATAGACTAAATTGATAAAATGTGCAAATGTGAGGGCTAAATTGCAGATTGCCCTAAATATGTGTATTTGGATCAAATTGAATGAGTTGTTGAATAAATGGACCAAATTTGAATATGTATAGATCAAGAACCGAAGAAAACGGATTTAGATCACGGGAAAACAAAAGTAATCGAGTAGCCGTATCCGTTCCCGTTAAACCGAATTCGATGTAAGTCATTATACAAATAAACGTATTTGTGTTGATTTATGTATGTTCATATGACTATTGATAACGACGAATGGTTATGAGATGTTGTGTACATGAATTCCAAGATAAGATCGACATAGTGTTAATCTCTGAGAAGCTCCGTATGAACCTAGGAATAGATAGGATTAGCTATGTCATGACATATGTGTCTGTTACGTTATATCATGTAAGACCACATCAGGGACGTTGGCATTGATTCGAAATATCATGTAAGGCCACGTCAGGGACATTGGCATTGAATCGAAATTTCGTGTAAGACCACGTCTGGGACGTTGGCATCGATATGAGCTTTACGTGTAAGACTATGTCTGGGACATCGGCATCGTATTTATTCGTGTAAGACCCTGTCTGGGAAAGTGGCATCGAAATCTGATTACATTTAAGACCACATCTGGGATGTTGGCATTGTATGATTATTTCTGAGCACTCTGAGTATCCTATTAGATTCCGATCGGTTCAATGGGCAAATCCAAGCTAAGAACGATTATGTGATTGTATATCCATTTCAGGTATGTTTGATATGTACACAATGTGTGTATGAAAGGTAAGTATCTATATGAACTTACTAAAATAAATGTGTGCAATGAAAAGATGAGACGATAGTGAAATTATGCCTAAATGAGCTATGTGTATATGTGGTATTTGAGTTGAATAATGTGATAAGTTATGGCTAAGTAAATGAGCCAAACTCTATGTGAGATATATATGTTATGAGAACCATTATTGTTATTGCATCTGTATGGTTATGAGCATTTTATGTTAAGTTTATTTGTATATGGCTTACTAAGCTTTTAAAAGCTTACTTTGTGTGTGTTTGTTCTGTTTTATAAATTGTCAAAGCTACTGAAGGCTCGGGGACCGTCGAGGATCATCATCACACTACTCAACTTGTTTTGGTACCTTTGAAATATGTATATAGCTAGATATGGCATGTATAGGCTAGTCATTTTGGTTAAGTTTGAAATGTGTATAATAGCCATGAGATGTGGCTAGATAAGTATTGGTAATATGCTTGAGTATATATATGGAATTGATACATGTTTTGATATGGTTAGATAGCTAATGAAATGGTCAAAGTTTTGGTAAGCATATGAATGTATTATGAGTTTCTTTGATTGATCAAAGAAGTGGATATATGAAAGGTAAAGGTAGATGAATTGTGCTTAATTGCATATGTGTTTAGTTGTACAATTTGGCATGGTTTGCAATTGTAGGTGAAGATATGATGATTACTTTGATATATTTTGGTTGCAAAATATGCATGAAATGATTTGGTAATTTTCTTGTAGGTATGACCCTATTGTGGGTGGCATTATGGCCTTGACAATGGCCTGTTTTGCCTACACGGTTATGGCACACGGGCGTGCCTAATGGCCGTGGGAAATTGACAGTATCTAACTAAGTGTGCACGGCCCTAGCACACGGACGTGCCTGGTAACTGTGTGATTAAGTCAGTATATAGCTTAAGAGTACACGGCCATGGTACACGGGCATGTCTAGTGGCCATGTGGAAAAGTCAGTAAACATGCCCTGATGTGGCATGACCAAGACACATGGAGGTGTCTGGTGTCCGTGGTAGACACATGGCCTGCCCACACGGGCGCGTGGCCTGCATAACTTAGAAAAGTTTTAAATTTATGAGAATATCTGTATGTGTTTGGCCTAGTCCTGGCCCTACTCTAAAGCATGATTTAGGTCTCGATTGACCTATACATGAGACACTTTGGTTGTGTTTGGTGAATGATTGTATGAAATGTTTATAAAAGTTTTTAATCTATCCGATAATGCTTTTAACCCTAATATGATGTCGGAAACAGTTTAGGGGTGTTACAGTAGAAAAGAAGAAATCGACAGCAGAGGAAAAGTTGGAGAAACCTTCTTCAGCAGAAAAACAAAAGCAGAGAAAAAGAAAGCAGAAACACCAACCAAATGACCCCTGCTAAAATTTTAAGTACCAAGGGTAATTCGAATTCGGTTCCAACACTAAACAATCCTTAAAACTCTCCATAATATCCTCCCAAAATTTGGCCATAACACCCCACACCCTTCAAACACTCCAACTACCTACACGCATCAGAATTCTACTTGCACTAAAATACTTACACGACACCAACCAAAATAAAACACTCCCTTGCAACACCATGACTTGAACTCAAGACCTTCGGCACACTTAACACTCCACTTAACCACTAGACCAGCGGGCCCATTCTATCATGTTCTTCCAATTATTTAATTATAAGCCTATTGTCTAAAGATAGGGATTAATTCAAATAAAAACAAAATTTTGCCCAAGCTAAGGCTTGAACCCAAGACTTCTCAGACACTCCCTGAACACTTAACCAATGAAGCAGACAAATATTTGGGTCACAAACATACAAAAATAAATATTAAAGATTTTTGGGGTGTTACAAAATTAATCCCCGAGATAGTTAGATTAAGTTATTACAATCTCGGAAACATAAAAATCATTAAAAACGGGACAAAAATACTCACATAATTAAGAAAAATAAGCTTGCTTTAACTTAGTTTCCATGGCTAGGGTTTCCATGTTTTTTTTTAGGAAAGATGGTGAAAATGATAATAATTTAATTATTTATTTCATTTATCATCATTGTTTTATCATCTTTCCAAAATTAATCTTAATAATTTCTTAATTTCCAATGATAAATAATCATCCATATCTACTAACTCCTCTAAATGGTCTATTTGTCATATAAAGACCTCAAATTTTAAATTCCATAGCTATTTGATACTTTTAGCTACTAGAATTCAACTTTTACACTTTATGCAATTTGGTCCTTTTTTATCACATTAAACATGTAAACAGTAAAATTTCTTAACGAAATTTTCATACGATATTTCTATCATACTGTACACCATAAAATAATATTAAAATAAATTTTCTTCCGGCCTTAGATTTGTGGTCCCGAAACCACTGTTCCGATTTCAGTGAAAACGAGATGTTACAAGAGGTGGAGGTTAGAAAATGTTTTATGTTTAAACTTTTATAGCTGTAACGTTATTTTAATTTGACATTATACTATTTTTTATTTTATTGTGGTATGATATATAAAAAATATATATATCTAACCATAATGATTTATTAGTGACATGAATTTATTACTTTTTATGTTTAATATATGTTTTATTTATACCTGTTCATTTTATTTTTATATGAATTAATAAAATTTTATTTAAAATAAAATTAAGCATTCATTAAGGTTATACAATAAAATGATTATATGCTCCTGAAGAGCTAATATTGCATCAAACTGTAAAAAGCTCTTCAAGAGCTTATATTTTAGCTCCTTGTGATGCAAAATTTTATAAAATATAATATTGTTTTTTAGATCAAGAAGATATATGTTGAATAAAACCTTCATGTGTTTTACATTAAAACCATATATATAAATAACATGAGATACTCATGGATTTGTATTCTATATATTCCCCGAAGGAATACATTACACTATATGATTGAAATATCTAATGTGCTCCTGCAGTAGCAATATTGTGAAAATGATTTTAACAATATTTTTGAACGATCTCATACATTCTAGTGGCTAAAAAAAGTAATAAATTACTATTAAAAACTATGAAATTCTTCCTACTAGTTTTGCTTCATTCCCTGAAGTGAATATAGTAGTACATAACAATGATGAAAAATAAAAATATAGAGATCATGATTGTTGTTGTAATTGAGGATGTGATTGGAGACTAATCATGACAACATGAATAGATCGATTTTGATTTGAAATCCACGCATGTTTTGCGATGGTGATTATAAAGAATCAATTGAGGCGTTTAAAAGTCTATCCTACTAGATTTATTGCATTCCTTGAAGTGAATGCAAACATAAAGAAAATAAAATATATAATCATGGACCACTAAAAGTGGGAACATAGTAATAAATAAGAGAACAATGAGAGTTCTCAATATAACTCTTCAAAGGGTAAAGATAATTTATGTTATCGATGTGATATGAAATATTATTGCCCACATATGTGACATATGCCTAAATATTTTGTTTCTGTTAATATTCTTTGAGGAAGGATATGAGAATGTAGTAATAAATTCTATCATTATAGATAGAAAGAATTTATCGTATTTGGTACTAAAACAAACAAATATTATTCCAATATTTGATAGTACAAAATTAGTCGAAAGCTTCAGAAGAGCTAATATATTAAGAACTTTTGATGGTTAATCCATTGATTTTAAAATATATTTATAATGGATCTTATATTGAGGTTGTGAATGAGGAAAATATTATATTTCATATGAATCACTAATTTTATAAATATTTATTTTGAAAGGATGAAAAAGAGAGGATTGGGTTATTAATTTATATTTATTTTATAATCTTTGTGATCTTCTTTTCTCATCATCCCCATTAAGGGGTTGGAAGCAAAATATTTGACTGTGAAAGATCTATTTATGACAATAAAATATGATAATTATATCTAAAACTCGTTATGGTTAATGCAGTTGAAGCTGCAAATTTATTTATTTTTAGATATTTGAAGATTTTGGCATATTCTTTAAAACGAATATTGCATATAATTATTTGGAAATTATATTTATTTTGTTGACTTAGTGACATTATAATATTCATATTGATTTAGACATTTTCAGTAGTAAATGTTATAATAGCACTTATATGTGGATACATAGTAAAATGATGGATAGTAAAATTATTAATTTGTTACAATTTAGTACAATTGAAACACATGTTAAAGTAAACCAAAAATTTACTGATACAAATGCATTTACTACTTGGCGTGATCAGTTAGACCACCTGGATCATATATGATGTGAAAATTAATTAAGAATTCATATGGACAATTATTAAAGAACTAGAAGATTGTTTAATTTAAAAGAATTCTCATATGTTGCTTGTTCTCAATGAAAATTAATTACTAGAAACTCACTAGCTAAAGTTGAGGTTTAATGTTTTGCATTTCTGAAACGAATATGGGCCCATTCATCCACCATGTGGATGGTTTTGATATTATATGATTTTGGTATATGGATCTACAAAATAATCACATGTGTTATCATTTGCAACATGTCCTTTGCAATATTGCTTGTTTAAATAATTAATTTCAGATCATGCAATTAAGACAATTCGTCTTGCTAATACTAATGAATTTATATCTCAATCTTTTATTGATTGAGTTTGAAAAACTTTTGCAAAAGTTTGCGCATAATGGATTAGAGAAATGATTGATTGAACACCTCTGATTAATGTCTAAACCATTACTTATGAGAACTAAACTTCCTATTTTGACATGAGATTATGTTGATTTATGTGTTGTACGCATCAAACCAATAAGTTATAAATACTCCCCATTACAATTGATTTTTTATCAAGAGCTAAATATTTCTCATCTTTGAATTTTTTTTTTATGTGCGTATATGTTCCAATTGCTCCACCACAATGTACAAAGGTGAGTGAATCCTCAAAGAAAGTTGAGAATATATATTAATTACAAATTTCATTATATTATTATATGTTTTGAATGTATTCGACATTCAATTATGACATGATTTGTGATTACAATTTTGATTCGATAGTTTTCCCGATATTAGGGGGAGAGAAATAATAACTTGTAATGAGTTAGGGGGATAGTACTTTGAACCAGAAGTTCAACAAGGATAACTCATTACAAGTTAATTGTTAGATGTATTTACAAACTTAATTAGAATAACAAATTGTTATATGCCAGCTAATATTTTAATTTGAATCAAAGTCCCAGTAGGACAATCAATTAGAATAAATAGTTGATTGATCGGTTCCAAAGATGAAAATTCTTCTCGATGCTCATATAGTAGAGGCGGGTGCTCTAGAAAAGACCTAAGACATAGCTAATAAGTAAAACTCCAGAAGAGATTCAGGTACCTAAAATTGAAGATTAAAACAATGAAAATAAGAGATCTTGATAAGTTATGTCAATTCGAGAAAATTTGGAACCGAATAATAAAAGTGGTTGACAATGATTTTGCATGCAATATTATTATTGAAATAATGAAATAAAAGGAGGATCTTGAATAAATTTATTGGGAAATATAAATATGGAATAAATTTATCAAAAAGAAAGACGCAACTCAAGTACAATTAAATTCGTGAAGTTTTTGGACCAGTAGTCCAAATATCTAAAGGTATAAAGCCACTGAGGGTGCAATTGAAGTAGTTTTGCAGAAGCGGAATAAAAATATGAAGTTTTTCGCTAAGTCTTGGCATTGATTATGAAAAGATGTAATATTCTTTTGTGGTGGATGCAATAACCTTTAGATATATTATTAAATTGACAATTCATAAAATATTTAACTTGCGTCTAATGGTTATTGTTACAACCTTTTATGAATCACTATATAGTAAAGTTTATATTAAAATCCTAGAAGGATTTAGGATGCTAGAAGCATATTGAAATTCTCGAGAAATTGTTCATTTATATGAATTGAAATAATTTGAACATATGTGGTAAATTTGACTTAGTGAATAGTAGTTGAAGGAGGATTATAAAATAATCCAAAATACCTATTTATGTTTTTATAAAAGAATCATGATTAAAGTTTGTTATGATTATTGTTGAATCTCCTGAAGAAATCAAAATATATTTCCCCCAAATTTCCCTTACTCATGACTTTTAAAAGAATGATAATATAAATGCTTAGAATACATTCAAATAGTCACTTGAAAAACTAGTATTTAAGATTGAATACATAGAATATGAGAAAGTATGTGATGTTTTCAGGAAGGGGAGTAAATACGCGTTGTACTCTTGTAACACCCCAAACTCGG
Organism: Gossypium bickii; assembly: GCA_025503065.1. Lineage (NCBI taxonomy): Eukaryota > Viridiplantae > Streptophyta > Magnoliopsida > Malvales > Malvaceae > Gossypium > Gossypium bickii. The sequence continues at coordinate 93,619,896 of CP106711.1, forward strand.
CCTAAACATTATGGCCGAATCTAGAGTTGTCACAAAGAAGGGGTTTCGTTAACGAAGTTTATACGATAAAACCATTTCAATTTTTCAACTGTTATTTTCTTTTATCCATTGTCAAAACATTTATTCAATTAATTAATTTTCCTTAAAACGTGTTTTATACCAGAAGCTTACGAAAACCATTGTATTTCATGAAGGCAGTTCATATTTTGGAAAACCTTTGTTTTTAGCGAGTTGTCCAAACAAAATATTAAACAAAAATCTAAATCTCAAAAATTTAATCAACAGTCCGGAGAGTCCATTTAATACAAAACTCCCAGAAATTTCCTTTAAGTAAATAAAACCTTTCATTAAATTCAGTTCATAGACTAGTGGTCACCGCAAGACTCCGTCGCATCGATCCGTCTAAGCCTGTGGATTATATGAACAGAACAGACAAACAGATGTGAGTTTACGTAAACTCAGTGTGTAACCCAACAGAAATAGACATGCAAACAAGCAGAAAATCACATACAATCAAATACAGATTCGAGCTCATGCCCATTTCAGATACAATACAGATCAGATAATCAGAATCCTACCCCCATCCTTTACATACCAATTTCGACCATCCCATCACACCATGTGGGGTTAAAAACACCCACCTAACCCTACACACTATATCGTGCCATTATGACACATATCAGATGATGTGCAGCCAAGCTGCCAGAATATAGGCAATGATCGCCATACAGAACAGTTCCTCCACATATACAAATCCCACCCCAAAACTGAAACAAAAATAACAGATTAAACATGCTCAACATGCTTATATACAAATTACGGAATAATCAGACATGCATAGCATTATCATACTCAGAACAGAATATTTGTCTATCAGATCTATAATTTTAAGGTTTAGTTCACCCTTACTGACCCTACGATAGGCCCACAGTCGATCAGAACGACCCGTGCAACCTTAGGAAAAATTTCAAAAATATGGGCCCATATGCCCGTGTGGCCCACACGGTCTGGCCCAAAACCACACGCCCGTGTGACATTTTCTTTTAGGCCCACACGCTCAACTTGGCCTAGCCCGTGGGCCCACACAGCCACACTCGCACCACCACAGGGTCGTGTCTTGCGCATGGCCATACCTTCGTCGATCACACGGTCGTGTCTCGCACACGACCAACCTCACGGGCAACCACACGCCCGTGTGGCGTCGATAAAACATTTTTTTGGGTTTTATTGAAGCCTCGTTTTCTGCATTTCGGGTACACACCTAGTACTTTTTTTATACGAAAACAATCTCGAGCCTCTCGAAACCTAAAAACAGAGTACCCAACAATGAATTTAGCAATCAATTCATGAATCCCATAAAACTAAACCGAGTAAACACACTCACTTACCGCCAACACACGCGTTCACTTGTACAAATTAGATTGTTGAAAAGGAATTGCTGCTTCACTGACTTCTCCTACGCAAGAGACACAACAAAGTTCAACCTTCAGAAAAAAAATGCTAAAAGAGAACAAATGAAAACCGACTTACCGATTACACGAAAACCAAAGATTCTCAACGCTTAAAATTGAGGATTAGTAACAGAAACAAAGTATGAAAGGAATAGTTTAATTTTCGACAGAGAGTAGAGAAAACGAAAATAACAATAATGAGGATGTTGTTTAGAGGAAGAAGAACGTCAAAAACACAGAGAGAATTTTGGAAAAAATAAAATAAAACTAATTAGATATCCCCCAACTTCCCACTAACACCTCAATCTCAACCACTTCAGAATTTAAACTCTACCAAAACTCTCTCAAACAACTGAGCAAAAATATCACATCCACGCTTGCGCAGGGATTCGAACACAGGACCTCTAACACACTAACCTCCTTACGACTTGAACCAACAAGCTCATTCTGATATGGAATAACAAACAGTTTAATATAAGCTCACTAACAAGGGTAAGGCTTGGTTAAAAAAAATAACAAAAATTGCCAAAGTGGGAATTGAACGCAAGACCTCTCACTCACACCCAGAACACTTAACCACCGAAGCAGATACATAGTTGTGTCATATATATATTGAAATAGGGATAAATTAATTAGGGCGTTACAACTCTTTTTTCCTTAACCGAGGTTTTGTCCCATTGGGTTTTCTTGGTAAGATTTTTAATAAGGTAGCATATTATGCGTATTATAGATTGTGTACTATTTTTCCTTCATTATGTTTTTATCCCGTAGGGTTTTTCCTAATAAGGTTTTAACGAGGCACATTATCTACCAATGGACATCCAAGGGAGAGTGTTATGAATATCTTATTAAGTGGATGTCCATCATGATCAAGATAAAGTTTTTATGTACTTTAAATTGTAATAGTTATTAAAATTAGATCTCTACTTCCTTTATACATCTTATGCTTATAAATAGAGACTCTGATGAAGCATTATAATCATCTCTTTTGATCAATAAAGTACATTCTCTATTGCTTTCATATTTTCTTTGTTCTTTATTCTCTCCATCTCTCTTTATTTTATAACAATTTTAAATTTAATAATTTATTATAAAATATTTTTAACATTTTTGAAATGTTAATATATATTGTATCAATTCACTTTATAGTTTGTATTCTCTATAATTTATTTAACTTAATCATAGATAGAATCATAATTAATTTTGTGATGGGCGTCAAAACCACCAAATATAAATTTGTAACACCCCGAATCCTGGGCCTAGAAGTTTTGGGATTTGAGCATACGGACAGTGAGGAGGCAGCACATATGCGTTTAGTCGTGCAATTTAATGACAGAATGGGCCTACTAGTCTGGTGGTGGTGTGAGTGTTGGTGAACCTCAACGTCGCATGTTCGAGTCTTTGCAAGCGCGTTTTGAGGTTTAATAGTTTTATTTTGGTAACTTATTTGTTTTAGATTTTATTTTATTTGATTTTTATTTGATTTTTTTATTTTATTTTTATTTTTCTATTTTATTTTTAGAAGTGACGTTTCCTTTCACTTTCTTCCTTCTTATTTACTTTTTGGTTTTTCAAAACAATTCTCTAAAATGATTTATTTGTGGATTCGGGAATCTCGTACCTCTATCGTCTTCTCCGATCGCAGACATGTGTGGATTCGAACTATAACTATGTTACTTTATGTGTTTATTATTTTTGTAAATTTTCTATTCAATTTTAGGGTTTAGGGTTTAGGGTTTAGGGTTTAAGGTTTTTGAGCTAAATTCGGTGCCACACGGTTGTGTGGCTGATTTGGGGACTTTTTTCGGAATTCAAACGGCCGTGTCCCATGTGCACATGGGTGTGTGAGTTTGGGGAAATTAGGAATTCAGAGTTTTGGGGTCACACGGCTTGGCCAAACAGTCGTGTGACTGATTTGGGGATTAGGGATCCCACACGAGCGTGTGTTTTGGAACACACGACCGTGTTTGATGGCACACGGGTGTGTAAGACCCTCACACAGCCGTGTCTAGCCTGCACCTTATTTTAGTGAAATTGGACAGTGAGTTACACAGCCTGTTCACATGGCCGTGTCCCTACTTGACACAGTCATGTGCTACCCTTCATACGTGCATTTGAACCCTACACGGCCCAGGTTTGCTCCACACGGTCGGAGCACATGGGCTTGTGGCCCTATCTCGCCAAATAATGATTTTAGGTTAAATTTAACTGTAATCGCAACTCTGTGTGTTCCAACCCTCGACTAAGCTTTACTGAGGGTAATTATGACTCTGATCTGGGTTTGATGTGTATGTTATTTGTGATTGGTTGTGCGATAAGCTTGATATTAAACTCGAGTTATGAGTGCGCACATGTTTAATTCTGTAACTGACTGATTGGATGTGAGTGTCTACTTTTGATTAACTGTCTGAAACTGGTATTCTGATCGTATACATCTAACTACATACATACATATGCATATACTATTTTTGGGTGGGATTTTGAATAGAAGGAAGATTGACTGACTGGCAGTTGATCTGCTGGTTACAGATAGCCCCTAATACCCAGAAGGCCGAGGGCAGTCCCAATACCTTGAGGGTAGTAGGGTCAAATCCACAATGACTGGTTGTCTAGGTTCGCCTTTTCTCGTGACCAGAATCGCTGTCGCGGTAATAGTCTGCCTACGACCAGTGCGTTGCAGTGCTGGAAAATAAAAATGGGGATTTGAAATTGATTAAAATAATAAAATAAGGAAATACGAAATGAAATAAAATAAAAATAAATTTGAAAATGCAAAAATAAATTTAAGAAAAAAATAAATGGATAAATAAAATATTTTTTAAGCTTAGCCTTAGCCTTGGTGTACTTCAATCTTGAATTGATTCTTGAAACAGATTTTCCCTTCCAAGCAATAAGCTGGTTATAGCAATCGAGGATCGCTCAAATTGCCAACTCTCGTAGTCAATCCCAGTATCACTTGCAAATCGACCCTTGCCGAATTTTCAACCACGCGACACTTACCCATAATTTAGGACTTCGACAACCTTGTAATCTGAAAATCCCAACTCGAATTAACGACCTCAACCGTGTGGGTCGTTTAAATCCGATCACTATCTCCCTTGACGAAATCCAACTAGCTTTTTCCAATTGAACATGTCAATTTGTTTGCAGGATTTTGAATTACAGCACCGCTGACTCAATTTCCCAACTGTACGCCAAACGATTCTAACCCAACGCGTGCTTTTTGAATTGAAATTGAATCAACTTTGAGGGACGAATTTGTACTATCCCATATACCGGGGAGATAGCAAATACCGAATTGAGAGGTTTTTTTTTTAACGGGTTTGTATCTCACAGTTGTTTTGTTGGAGCAATATTCGGACTAAAGCTAAAAAGTGTTTAGTTAATCATGAAAAGAATCATGCTTGAAAATAAATGATTTAAATAGAAGTTTGAAAAGTAGAAAGAGAAACGGTCTTGGAAGGCAATTAAACCAAAAGGTTGAAAACAAAGGGAAAAAAAAAAGAGAATGAAACAGAGATTGAGTATGACGCAGGAATGGGGAAAAAATAAAGAAATTTATTTAATGCTAAAAGTAAAAGTGTGTTCAATTGGCTGTAGCCACTAGGTATTTATACACATTTTTAGTGCTAAATTTAGCTAGATTTTTCCTAAATATTATCACTAAATAATTTAAAATTTAAAAATCAAATTTAAACTAGAGATTAAATTTAAATTAATTACAGAGTTGTAACAATATCAAAAACCCTTCAATCTTTATCCAGTCATCTTTGTATATTCAATCTTTCAATCAAGCCCTCCTCTTTGCTTTTTGTTCCAATTTAGCCCATTTTTGTAAGAGTTTGAATTCAGCACACCAACTTCATTCTTGGTAAGAAAATTCCAAATTTAATAGCATTTTATCCGATAATTAGCCAAAAATAAATACATTAAAAATAAGAATTTATCTTGCTATCATTTTGACATACCAACACTTAGAGAACATATTATTTAAGTCAAATATCACACGAAAATATTGATGTAAAAATAAATTACATTTTTATATACATAATCTTGTGTTCATATAAAAATTATTGATTTTATTCAACAAAAATATAACGTATAATAATATATTGAAAATAAAATAATTATAAATGCATCAATATTGTAAAAGTAAATATAAATGTTTTTTAAATTAACTAATGAATTAAATATAATTACATGTATTTTTTTTAAAGTAAGTAACATGTATGGTTAATATTGTGTTATCTCATATTATTATAATTATTAAAAATTATATAATTTCTATTGTAGATTTTATATTTAACAAAAATAAATTTTAATTTTAATTTGGAAAAAAATATAATCTCATAATCAATTTTTATATAAATATAGTCTAATACTTTTTATTATACAATGAAGATACTAGAAATATTAACACATGAAAATTTCTTATTCCGAACATGTCCCTATATTTTTATAAGGAATTCTCTTTTAATTATTATTTTTAATATAGTCAACAGTTATATGTGATGTATTATTATCATGACAAATGACAGTTTATAAATTGCGCTATATAGGATTTTTTTTATTTAATTTTTATAATACAACCCAACATTTTTATGTCATATAATTTAAAATTTGTATTATTTTATTTTATTTTAAAATTTGATAATATATACAAAACATAAATAAAATATATTTTTAAATTTGATAATTTATTTAACTTTAGATAATTTAAAACATATATAAACCAAGTCAAATAAGAAATCGTATATATATTTATCAATATTTTTAGATAATATGCTATGAGTATTTTTGTAATGACTCGATTTTAGGCGGTGTTAGAAAATGCGATTTCAAAATCCAATTTTGTAAATCAAGTCAATGAGATCATGAACAGAAGGATTTATAAAGTTAGTATAAAAATATATTAATAGTAGGTTGAATAATTAAATTGAGAAAATCGTTAATTAAGTACAATGACTAAATTATAAAATTTTAATTGTTATTAAATTTTAATTTGGAAAATGTATAAGGACCCTATTAACAATTATGCAAAGGGCCTAAATGGTTATTAAACCATTTTTATTATATGATATTGGAAGTTAATGATAACATCCACTTAATTTCATAAATAAAGGTTAGTTATTAAAGTAAGTATGGTTAATAGTTAATAATCTAAGTTAATTAATCTTTAATTATAACCTTAATTATGTATAAATAATAATTAGTGGGGAGAAAGATATGGGTCTTTGAGTGGGTTTGGATGCGCGGTGGGGTGAGGTGCGATATGTTTAGCTTACTTTTTGTCTCATGCTACAGTATCATTACAGTATTTAATTTCACCGCCACCGCTGTTTTTACACTAACCGCAGATAAACACACCGTCCATCCAAATCCACCCGAACCTTCATTTGTTTTAGCCGTCCAAGTAAAGAGAAAAAGAAAGAATTCTCCTTTTTCATTTCTTTTCAAATTGGTCCAAAATCCTTAAGGTAAACATGTTTTTCCTTTGAAATTTTTATGTTTTCGTGATCATCTAAACTTGATTAAGCTTGCCTATGCCTTGGATTTTTTAATTGTTAAATGTTTATCAAGTTACCATTAATGGATATTTAACGAAATTGAACCTGATTTTGATGAGAAATTGAAGTATTAGTTTTGAGCATTTAAGGTCTAAGTTAGAAGGTATTGAAAAGTGAAGGAATTGGTTAGAAATTTAACTAGGCTTGATAGTTAGTTTTTTGTGACATTAGGGACTAAATTGAATAAATTAAAAGTTGTTAAAAAATATACTATAGATTAAAAGTACAAGGTCCCTAATGAAATAATATGAAATTTGATTTTGACTCGATGTTAAATTCGGAAAATACGAGTATTTTGGATATGGGAACTAAAATGAATAAAATGAAAACTATGTTTGATTATGTGTTTACATGTGATTGAGTGAAAACTAAAATCGTTTTCATACTTGAATTATCGTATGTAGCTAAAGACGATGTCAAGCTATCCTGAAATAAAGGAAAGGCGAGAGTTATAGACAAATGGCTAATCTCGGTTTGTGCTTTTATTATATTTAATATATTTATACATACATACATATATATATACATATATATGTATATATGTGTGTGTGTGTGTGTGTGTTTATTGATCTGCCACAAATTGTTGTGACAAATTAAGCTTTTTTTCATTACTTGAGGAGCTTGTATTCAAGTGATTTTCTATCTTTTTAAGTTCATTTTTAGAATTATTTAATTTTAAAGTTAAATTGAATAAATTGAACTTTTAGTGTCGTTTTACAACCTTTTAGGTTAATCCGTGCCTAATAAAGAACTGACAAGTTGATTGAGTGTGTAAGACAATATTTTAAAATCATGAGTCAATAGATTACTATGGATGTCGCAACATTAAAATAGAAAGTCGCAACATTGAAGGAAGCCTCAATACTTAGCCGATTTTCCAACCCAAGACCACAAGCCAAGTTACTGGAGTCGATGTTGCGACATCACAAAGGCAAAGTCGTGACATTCCATCTGAAGTTCCAAAGACCAAGTATTGTGCCAACAAACTCGCAACACCGGTTCGACAAGGCAAATAATTCTGAAAAAGTGTTTTCGTCCTTACAATCTTACTCTAATTAAAATGTATGCAACACATTTAAAATCTTATAAATTTCCATAAAAAATAAAAAAATAAAAAATAGTTTGATAATATTTTGGACCAACAATATGGGTTTGATTTAAAATCGATCATAAATATTTTAACCGAAAACTCAAATGTTTCTTCCCAAGTTTGATTATTAATTTTTTTAAATTTATTGCTATAAAATCAAATTGAATTTGATAAAATAGCTTCGGATATTAATTTTTATTAAAAAAAGCTTAAGATTAATTTATTATGCTTTACTTATCTCTTAAAATTTATTAAAATCACTATTATCTCTTAAAATTATAATTTTTTTTAAATTTAATTACTCACATAAATTTTATAACTTTCATTTTGTTTTTTACTTACTTATAACTTTCACTTTTCAAATTTGCTTTTATTGAGTAATTTTCCTTGCTTTTTCTGTATATTTTTTTGTTTTTTAATGCTCTCTCAATGTATTTTTTTTCTAATATTTTTACTTTTTAATGTTTTTTTATTCTTACTATATCAGTATTACATATGGATGCACTAAAGAAGAAAATTGAAGAACTTGATGGCTACACAAGAAAAGCAAATTAATTTAGAATGCCATGAGCTAATATCAACATACATGAAAGATTTAGTACCATTTTGGAAGAAAAAGAAAATAGGAGTATAGCTATTCAAAAGAGTTGTCTGAGATATTATTTAAAAAATCAGTAATATTTACATTTAATGTAGGTCTTTTATCTTTTATTGATTTATTTGATTACTTCATATTCTTCTATTGCATTAATAATAAATAAATAAAAATACAATTTACAAATCACCTTTAATTAATAAAAATTTCAATAAATAAAAAAATTTACTTTTAACTCTTTACATTATTGGATATACACAATCTATTATCTCCTCAATTATATATATACACTATTAATAAAATATCTAACTAAGTTGGTGTCACTAGTTAACCAATACCAACTCGATAAGAAAATGACTAATATACCCTTTTATTAAATGACTATTGTTATTATTTTGATGGTATTTTTGTCTTTTCATATTTTATATAGTTTTTACTTAAAATAATTAAAATTAATATGTCTAAGATTTGAACTGTGTTTAGTACATTTATAAACAAATTATTTATCATTATACCAATAATAATTATTGAGTGAACTTTAAAAAAATTAACTTTTAATATAAAATGCTTTCTCTCATCAAATTTGTGCGTATAAATAATGTCACTCGTTGTGTTGATGTCACAAGTCAACTCAATATTTAATTTTTAAAAAATAAAATTTTAATATTGAATTTTCTTTTCTCTAACTTGATAACTTTTTGGCATGTTATAGAAAAATGACAATATCATGATAAATAATTGGAGTGCATTTAATATTCTTAGTATGATGTATTTAGCTATTTTAATTTTCTTTTACTCATAAGTTAAATTATTTTTTATTTTCATTTCGTACATATTGCATATGTGTTATTATTACTAGTTTCGAACCTTTCGTTTCACTATTTATTGTATATTATTTTTAAATACACATCTGCGTTCTAAATATGTGGTTTCCACACACATACGCATGTAATAGGATTTTTAGTATTTATTAAGTGTTTTACAAAGTTTGCGTCATCCTCAACCAAGTCACCAACTCGGTTAAGAAATTATAAAAATGTCTTTTCGTAATTAAAATAAGTTATACTATTTGAAGGTACTTTAGTCTTTTCATTTTAACAAAAACCAATTAAAATATGTATATAGTGAATTTTGAACATGCACCAATTGAATTAGTAAAATATTAAATTTACCACTCATCCAAAAGTTTATTTTGATATATTATATACGTTTTTTATTTTAATATGCAAAAATTATTATCTTCATTAGTTGTATATATTAATAATGTTATTAATTGAATTGGTGTCACAAGTTAACTCGACACTAACTCACAATTGTTGACAAAACCATGATAAATAAATGTAGTGCATTTAGTTTGTTATCTAATGTATTTATATGTTTAATTTTTGTTTTACTCATAATTTAATCTAATTTTTATTTTAATATCGTACATATTTCATGTGTTATTATGACCAATTAGTTTCAAACCATAGTATTTATTATAAATTATTTTTAAACACACATTTATATTCTAAATATCCATTGTTTCCACACGCATATACGTGTAATAAAATTTCTAGTATATATATTATCGGCATTTATTTTCAATTATTATAATAGGAATTATAATCAACCTTTTTGGATGATTAGTAATGTTATAGTTAACTCTAATTTTTCATAAAATAACAAGTAGTTATGTCATATAAGCACAAAAAATTTATGGGTACTTAAGACTTATTATGTAACCTGCAATATACAATAAAGTTTCAAATTACACAATCATATATCATTATTGAATTTATGCACTTGAAAAGCCGTAAACTTTATGGACCAAATAAATCTTTTAATAAAATTTTAAATTTTTTTTAAATAAACATAAAGTTATTAATATATATATATATATATATATATATATATATATATATATGATTAGTGATGCATTATTGGTGCATTACAAATTTCTTCCTTTCACTTTAATGATATGTAAGGATGTTTACATAAAACTATCATACGGACACTATATCCTTATAAATATATATTACAGAAATTTATTCATCAAATCTTTTTTATAACAGTTTATTTATCTGTTAACATTTTAGATATTATAGAGTGATGGTTTCTTTATAGCAACATTTGAGATTTAAATCATATTTGAATTTTTTTATTTTTTAAATTAAAAACTATAACATATTAATAATATTTATTATTATGATTTATATATCTTTAATAAAATTTATAAATGTAATTTTCTTTATTAAAGATTATTTTATTTAATTAAATGATTAATAGATTATTATGCAAAATTTAAACAATTTATTGAAATAGGATCACAACTAAATTTTATCTTTATTTCATTTAGGAATAAAACTATTTTTAGGGTTTTTTAGTTTTTTCTTTTTATTTTTTTGGATTTGGGCCAATTAGATTAGGGCCTTTTGGAATGTTTTTAGCTTTAATTTTCCTTTGTTAAAAACAGCTTATTATTTTAGGATTTATATACTGTTTGGCTTGACCCTTAATAAATAAAAAGTGCCTGATTTATTTTTTTTAAATTAATTTTGTTAAAATTTGAGATAAGCAATTATTTTATAAAATTTATTTAATAAAAAGTGTACTTAATAATTTACGGTTAATGTTATAGATGAAAAACTATTATATGGGGTAAAATAAACTTGATCAGGTCCGCCCGAAATATGGGAGGGATTGAACAAAAATATAAGTTAAAAAAATGGGTTGGCAAAAGAAGGCATGTTTTCTAAACAGATTGGGCCTCAAGTAAGCTTTTTTTGGCTCGGGGCTGGCTCGAACCGAATTTGCAAAAAAACCTACTATTGTTTCCACTGTTTTGGTGCTATTTTTATGTTGTTTTGCCACTATTTTGCTGTTATTTCGCTATTATATTATTACTATTTTGTTGTTATTATTTGAATATTGTATAACTCTTATTTTATTGTTAATTTTGCTACTATTTTAAAGATATTTGCTTGTTAAGTTGCACTTATTTTAGTGTTATTTAAGTATAAATATTACATACTTTTTTAAATTTATGTTCAATTTGTTGGGGAACATTTATTTTAATGCTTTTAGTGTATTTGATGTATTATATTTTTTTTAATTTGTTTTTATATAAAAATAATAATATAAAAAAACTATTATAGGCGGGCCGGGCTCGAGTTTTGCATTTTTATCTAGGTCGGATTTGGGTAAGATTTTAGACTCATTTTTTGGGTTGAACCAGGGCCTATAAAATGGACCTAAATTTATGTTGAGGCTTGGTTTGGCCCATGATAACCTCTAAGTACAAAAAAAAAAAAAAATAGTTCTACAACAAGCTTAACTGATATAATGAAATGTTGTTATAGAGGTAATTGTTATAGAGAAATTTATCTGTATATATAATTTCATTTCTTTTAGGGTATAAACAATACTTTGCAAACAATATAAGCATGTGAATAAATGGTGAACAAGCACATTAATTCTCTTATATAAAATACCCATTTCTATAAACCAGTGAATCCTTTTTTAAAAAAAATGAAAATTAAGGTACCAATTAATAATTGTGAAAGGAAAATTATGAATTTCTTAACTTTGTTGTGATGCCAAATGTAAATTAAATTTTAAACATTTAACCATAAAATTATATGATATTTACATTCAATTCAAAAAGGGTACACCTTTGTCCATAATGCTCTAAAACCACTTTTGTTGTAGAAATTGGAACTCTAGTTTCTCTTGCTTAATATCTCAAATTTAATAAAATAACATTAATGGAGAATGTAGATTTTGTAATGCGATAGAGAGTTTAATAAGTGTTTTTTTCCATCAACATACTTAATTATTCACAATTCAAAAAAAGTAATCAATTGGGTTTAACTTTAAATAATTAAATAAATAAATAATATATACCAATATCTAATACATGAATTCTTACAGCAATATGTCTTTGGTAAGAAACATGGGTGGATTAATGCAACAGCAATGACAGATTTAGATAATACATACTAACCGTGAGTGAAACTTTACAGCAGACGATATGGTGGAGTTGACAGTTGATGAAGAACCCCAAGTTGGTCCCCTTCTGGTGTGTGGAATATTCTAATTAGTTACAGATCGTACAAATCATTAATATATATTACAATCCAAAGAGAAAATAAAACAATTACTTTGTTTAACATTTCGTACATGCATTAATTATGCAAATGAAGGTGTTGCAAATATTTGGACATATTACCTTATTCTTGTATTCCTTTCCTTCACTGGTCCCGGATGGATTCCCTCTACCTACACTATCTTGTTTCTCATATTAAAATTTGGTCACCCTCTACCTACTAGAGAATGTAGCTCCTTGCTCCAATTTTTTATGGTCTCAAAATCTTATACTGCTAATGCTATCCCCAATGAACTCCCTTCCTTTCCATTTATCAACTCTGCAACTCTAGGCTAACAGCTTCTATAATTCAACTGCTGCCTTGGCTAAAAGAAAGTTTCCCTCCCTCTATTTTAGTTCATGTATTTACTCGTATAACTTGCATATTTTGATGATAATAAGATTGAATATGTATTGTATTTTAGGAAGACATAATTCAATCTGTCTCTTGCTTGCTTTTTTGGTCACAGCTACATATATACATGTTGATATTACCTGTTTATCAAATTGTTCCATTATAAGATACGATGAATGTTTCTCATTTTCATAGACAACCTTTAATCAAAGTGCTGAATTGGTTTTGTTGTCATTTTGCAGAAAGCATAGATATTTATGGATGACAGGGAGGTGGAGGAGAGGTTTGTCGCAAAAAAAGATGATGATTTGAGAACAAGAGTTTGGATTGAATCAAAGACGATATGGAGAATCGCATTCCCATCAATATTGTCAAGGGTAACTTCATTTGGAATGGTGGTGGTCACTCAGTCATTTCTTGGTCACATTGGTGAGGTTGAGCTTGCCACATATGCACTCATACAAAGCATTCTTGTCAGGTTCATGTATGGGATACTGGTAACATTTCCTTTTATTTCTTCATTTTATGTTTAGCTTGTGATTCCCAATATCAAGTAAGAACTAGGACCATTTACTTTCATTAATTTGAAAATGGATAAAGTATTTGCTTACAAAAATAAATTATAGTTTTTTTTTTTTAAATTTTCATACGCATAATGTTTAAATAGAGATATATTGTGATATATTATCCTCTAAATATATATATATTTGTAAAAAACGAACTATATTTATATTAAATATGACACTCACCCGAGTTCAAATAACATAAGTATGGTTAAATTAAATAACATATTTGGACACTAAACTCTAGAATTAATTGAAATCAATTTATGTAAATAAATTATAAATATTCACCAAGATCAATATTAATCCTCTTTATTTATTTTCTTCTGTTTTGTTTGGTTATATAGTATATTAATACAAATAAAAGTTTATTATTACATAATTATTAAAATAGTTTTTCATAATAAGTAAAATAAATTTATACTTGAAATTTGAAAGATGATAATTTTAGTAAAAAATAATATATCTACACCTACAAGTGTTGGGTACAACGGTAAAAAGAGTGAATATAAGTTCGAACTTTGAGAGACGAGTTGTTAAAAAGATACTTGGAATTTTAAAAAATAAATCTTCAAAATTCTTTCTATCTTACTAAACATTACCAAATAAAATTAGTTTATTACTAAAATAATAATATTTCCACCAAACCTAGCATTTATGTTTATAATTATTATCCATGAATGGAAGATTGGCATGTCGAGTGCAACCGAAACTCTATGTGGGCAAGCGTTCGGGGCAGGGCATCACCACATGATGGGGATTTACCTGCAACGGTCATGGATCGTTGACGGCATTACAGCAACAATATTGGCACCTGTCTTCATTTTCGCAACAACAATCCTTCGGCTTCTTGGCCAGGAGGAGGAGCTGGCGGTTGCAGCGGGGCCAATCTCTCTATGGTTCATTCCAATTATCTATAGCTTCGTGGTCTCCATGACTATCTCAATGTTCTTACAAGCACAGCTCAAGAATTTGATCGTGGGATGGCTATCGATGGCGGCATTAGTGGTTCATGTGTCTTTGTCGTGGATATTCGTGAACAAGTTCAAGTGGGGCGTGAATGGCGCAATGGCAGCCATGAATATGTCAGGTTGGATAATGGTTGTGGGGCAACTGGTGTATGTGTTTGGTGGATGGTGTCCTAATACATGGAGAGGATTCTCTAAAGCTGCTTTCTTTGATCTATTGCCTGTTGTGAAGCTCTCCATATCCTCTGGTGTCATGATTTGGTAATAGATTCCTAAATTGCTTGCTTTTTATCTATTTTAGACTCTACATTAATTTCCATAGCTATTATAATTAATAAATTTACATGCATCATTATTGTAATTCATTTAAATCCACTTGGAATAGCTTGGAACTATGGTATTATTCCATCCTCGTCTTAATGGCTGGATACATGAAAAATGCCACCGTCGCCATTGCTGCTTTCTCCATCTGGTAATTAAGATCAGCTCAATTTCCCATTTTTAAAGCAATTAATTCACAATCTTTGCTCTATTTTGTGTACATCAATTTATTAAAATTACTTGCTTTACATCTACCGCAGCCTGAATATCAATGCATGGGAATTTATGGTCTGCCTAGGCTTCCTAGTTGCAGCATGGTAGTGTATACAAATCATAATCTCATTTTTTTTTTCTAACGCAATCTCTTAAAAGGTGAAATAAATTAAATTCGATTTTTTTTCCCGCTAGTGTTCGAGTGTCGAATGAACTGGGGAGAGGAAATGCAAAGGCAGTGAAATTTGCAATAAAAACAATACTTGGGACTTCAACAAGTATAGGAATTGTGCTGTGGATATTATGTATGGTATTCAGAAATCAAATATCATACTTGTTTTCCAGTGATGAAGAAGTTGCAGAAACAGTGTCAAGTCTGTCAATTTTTTTTGCTTTCGCAATTTTACTCAACAGTGTTCAGCCTGTACTCTCAGGTATATGCTTATATTCATTTTATGTAAATTAATTGTCCATGAATGTTTAAATATTAAGGTATATATTGTATACAGGTATCGCCACAGGGGCTGGTTTGCAAAGCATAGTAGCATACGTGAACTTGGGATGCTATTATATAATAGGAATACCAATGGGAATTTTGGTTGGGTATATTGCAGATCTTCAAGTTAAGGTAATAGAAGTAAATCCCACATAGGGTGTGATCTGTTGATATGGATTGAGTTATCCAAACTAAAACTGGTTTGGGCTTCAAATAAACATTTTGTTTTATTTTGGTCATATTTAATTTGGTAATTTGATGTAGGGACTGTGGATTGGATTAATGAGTGGGGTGGTAATGCAATCGCTTATTCTTGGTTGGTTTCTATGGAAAACAGATTGGGATGAGCAGGTACAGTTAAATAATAATAATAAAGAAAAAAACCCCATAGTTTGATTTTATTTTTAAAATAAAATGTTGGGTTAATGTTAAAGGAAATAGAGTTGTTGTGGCAGGTAAGAAAAGCATCTGAACGTCTCAACCGATGGTTATTGAAACCGCCAGAGGAAGATAATGAGAGTCCATTTGATGCTTGAAACAAAATGAATATATATTATAATGGTGACATCACGTTATTATTACTTGTATTTTGTAAAAATTATGGATTTAATTTTTATACTTTAATTTAATCAATTTTAGCTTATGTGTTTTTTTTAAAAATTGATCAATTTTAGTCTTTATATTTTTTGAATTTTGAAATTTTAGTCCTGATCCAAAACGTATAGTTAAATCGCTTTGGTTAAGTTTAATTACTAGTTATGTACTGTGTATAATTGTAATTTTAGTCCATTTTTTTAATTGGATTTTATATTTTTTAAATTTTAAAATTTCAATCTTGACGCAAATAATAGTAGTTAATCCATTAATGGAATTTTTAGTAAGTAATACGTAGAAATAACAAATTGACATGACGTTACACATAATAATATGTTTGTCACATCAAAATTTTGAAATAGCATAACTTAACTGAATGAATTTAATAGTTATTTTTTGATGAGGATTGAAATTTTAAAAGTTGAAAAGTACAAGAACTAAATATGACCAAATTAAAATGCAGGGACTAAATCCAAAACTTACACAATGTATAGGTACCAATAGAAGAATTTAACCATTGTAATGTATGGGGAGGCTGTCCTCTACCTATGAGTGTCCTCCGTCTCTACCACTGACCATTGAACACAGAATCATTTCTGGCAACAAATTTAAGTCGGAAAATTTACTTGAAATTAAGAAGATTATATGTATATAAATATATATATATATATATATATATATATATATATATATGGAAAAGGCAAAATTAGTGGAAAATGCGATTTTTTATAGGCCATTAAAAGTATGTCATAAACACTTTACATCAAATGTGTTTTTCTTTAACAATTCAATATTTTTAATCGAATTTTATACTAAACACTTTTTTGTTTAATAAATTTTTTTAATTCAAACTAGGCCTTTTATCAACAAACAAAGCGAATAAAGTCGAAACAACAAACCCAAACAAAGCAAACAAAACACACGGGCCAAGCCCAAAACAAAGAAAACAAAATAGAAAAACCCAGTTTGAGTAGTTCCCAGCCAAAAAAAGGAAGGCATTCTAAACCCTAGAAAGAGCTGTCAACAAAACAAGCTATGGCCCTTAGCAACCAGAGCCATGTGAAACGGCGCCAAGCTTAGCTAAATAGCTAGAGTAGAGAACAAGAGGTGACCAATGTCAACAACGGCTAATCATGGACAACCCTCACGATGCCTAGATCGACAGATCCCTCAGAAGCCAACCGAAACAATCACTACCCCCAACCGAAACAGTGAACCCCATTAGCATCCCCTTGCCAAAGACCCATCTAAACAACAAGATATGTACAAACAGCCTTAGTCGTCATTCTCGTTCAAACCGATATCCCGTCGATCCCATTCCACCGCGAGAGAAGCAAAACTAGGGACGACATTGCTCAGAAAAGAAGAACCACCACTACGCAGCCTCGTCGTAGCTGTTAGAGTAACTAATAAAGTCTGTTAGTCTGTTAGCTATTAGTTATTAGTTAGTTATCAGTTAATCTGTTAGAATGTTCTTTGAAGATAGCATGCTTAGCTATATAAAAGCATGTGCTACCTCTATTCAAAGATATCGTGTGTAAATGTATTCAACTTAATGAATACAGTTCTCAGTTAGTATTCTTCTTGTTATAGTTTAACATGGTATCAAATGTCCATATCTTCCTAGAGTTAATTTTTTAAAGTTCTCGTATTGTTTCATGGCTCCGCCTATTCCATCTGCTGTTCAATCTGCTACACCAGTAATGGCTTCCAATCTTACTGATGGTGTTGTTGACAGTCGGTTCTTTTCCACCAAGAAAATTAGTGTGTTTCTTGATGACAACAATTATCTACTGTGGCGACAACATGTTCTTTTGGCGATCAAGACATATAAGCTTCAAAACTTTTTGGATTCACGTATTGTCACTCCTCCTCAACTGTTTCCAAGTGATGATGGGGTGCCTCAAGAGAATCTTGAGTTTACTCGGTTTGAACAGCAAGATAGTGCCCTTACGTCATGGCTCCTGTCGTCGGTTAGTAAAGCAGTTCGTCCCCATCTCATTGGCCTGGATACTAGTGCTCAAATCTGGAATGCTCTTGTTTATCCGTATGGCAAGGGTGATCTTTCCATGAAAGATTTCATAATAAAAATTTAGGGTTACTGTGATAATCTTGCTAGGTGTGGAGAAGTTATTAGAGAGCATGAGCATGTTACTGCGATTCTTAATGGGCTGCCACCTGAGTATGAGTCTGTCATTACAATTATCATAGTGACTTAAATACTCTACAATGTTCTGGGTGTCACGACCATGCTTCTTGATGCTGAAGCATGACAACAAGTTACAATATTTGAAGCTCCTAGTTCGGCCAATATGGTTTCACATAACTTGCAGATCCTGCTATCAACAGTGCACCCCCACCAATTTATCGTCCCTCTTCAACTGTTCGAGGTCGTGGGCATGGTCACTCATCTGGAGCACGCATTCAATATAGTTGTGTGGGAAAACGGGTCATCTTGTTGATCGTTGTTACTATCAATTTGATGCCTCTTACAAAAGTGCAGGCTACAGACCTCACCTTCTCCACAAGCAAATGTCTGCATGTTTGGGCTTAGATCTCCTATTGCACCTTGGTGCCATCTTCTATGCCCATATTGCCTCCTATTGTTCCAAATTCACAACCAGGTTGGTTCTTTCCACCTGTTCAAGTGCCTACCTAGACTAATCTATTTGTTATCGATTCCCCGCAGCATGTCAGTGCACCTACTCCTACAGTCTCACATCCTCAAGCTTATCTTGCAACTCCTGAGACAGTTGGTGACAATGCTTGGTATCTTGACTCTGGTGCGACACACCATCTCACCCATTCGACTGCTTCACTAGGTGAAAATACTTTCTACAACGGTCTAGGTAAAGTGTATGTTGGTAATGGTACTGCACTTCCTGTTATGTCTACTAGTCAATCATCTTTGCTTACTCGAACATAACCGATATACATGAGATCAATGTTGTTTGTACCTGGTATAACCAAAAACCTATTATTTGTGTCCAAGTTTACAAAAGATGATCAGATGATATTTGAGTTTCTTCCTACACAGTGTCAGGTTCGTGATCTGAAAACCATGGAGGTCCTTCTACGAGGCTTGGTGCATCATGGGCTATACAAACTCCATTTAAATGGCTCTTCCAAGAATGGCTCACCTTCTGGCTCAGCTCACTATTTTACAGCTAGTACAACAGTTCCTTTAAGTGTATGACACTCTAGGCTAGGGCATCCCTGTAAAGACACACTTACAAAGGCTCTACTTCATTGTAATATACCAATTGGTGCCAATAAAGAACCCTTTAATTGTGTTGCTTGTCACTTAGAAAAAGAACATAAGCTGCCATTTTCTAAGTCGTTATCTAAGTATTCCGTAGCCCTTCAACTGGTAGTTGCTGATGTTTGGGTACCAACTCTAGTCCCTTCCAATGGTTTTCATTATTATGTTGTGTTCAGAGATGCATACACAAGATATACGTGGGTTTATTTCCTACGAAAAAAATCAAAAGTGCTTACTATCTTGCAACATTTCCATAGGCAAGCTGAAAGAGCCATTGGTTTCAAACTTAAAGCTTTACAAACAGATGAGGGGAGTTTCAAGTATTGAAATTGTACTTATCTTAACAAGGGATCATGTAGTGGTTTACATGTCCATGTACCTTAGCGCAAAATGGCATAGTTGAACGCAAACACAGACAAATAGTTGAAGCTAGTCTTTCCATGCTGGCTCATGCATCTATGCCATTAGCCTACTGGAATGATGCCTTCAGCAGTGCTGTATACCTGATAAACAAGTTACCTTCTTCTCCCTTAGGCAATATATCACCATATGAAAAACTCTTTCATGTTACACCATGCTACTCCTCTCTTCAAGTCTTTGGCTGCTTGTGTTTCGCTAACCTTAGACCATACAACACTCACAAACTACAGTTTCGATCAACCCCCTGTACGTTCTTAGGGTACTCCCCATTACACAAAGGGTACCGTTGTCAGGATAATGATGGTAAATTGTATATTTCACATCCCACTTTTCATGAAACATTGTTTCCTTTTAAAACTACTAGCTCAAAAATTGCTCCATCCATGTCTTCTCCACAGCCTGGTTCTAAACTACTTGTCTTATCCCCAGGACACAAATCATATGCTAATTCAATGCTTGTTCCTTCAACCACTACTCGAGTTCATCCTTTGACTATTGCCCCTCTGTCCAGCTCACCTAGTCCAATACATTCCTTTTCTAATAACTCTATGTCTAGAACATCTAGTGCTAGTATACCCGACCAGTCACATCCCCCCACCTTCTGTTCCACTTAACCCCCATGCTATGATCACACGTAGCAAAGCTGGCATCTTCAAACCAAAGGCATACATGAGCACAGCAACTTTTCTCTCTACCGAAACTCCTGCTGACATCCATGAAGCAATGCGCCATAAGTTTTGGAAAGCGGCAATACACAGTGAGTTACAGGCTTTCTTTCACAATATTACATGGAGTCTTTGTTCTCTTCCTATCAATCGAAGGGCAATCAGCTGTAATGGTTGTTTAAGGTGAAAAAGAAGGTTGATGGGACTGTGGAAAGCTACAAGGTTCAGTTGGTGGCAAAAAGGTTTTTTCAGCATGCAGGACTTGATTTTCAAGTCACCTTTAGCCCAGTGGTACGAGCAGTAACCATTCGGACTATACTTGCTATTACAGTCATGAAAGGGTGTTCATTAAGGAAAATTGATGTCAATAATACATGTCTAAATGGGGAGTTGATTGAGGAATTATACATGGATCAGCCACTTGTATTTGAAGTGTCAGGTTACAATGGACAGAAGCTTGTCTAAAGGTTGAACAAAGCTCTGTATGGTCTATGCCAAGCTCCTCGTGTGTGGTTTCACACTCTTAAATAGTATTTAGTTGATCAACTTGGATTTCATGCATCAAAAGTTGATCCTTCTTTATTCATTTGAGCATCCTCAGGAAGCTACTTGTTGCTTATGGCTTATGTAGATGACATAGTTATAACCGGCAATTCCAATGAGGATATAGATAATGTGATGCTGCAACTTTACAATAAGTTTGCTCTTAAAGACATAGGAAGACTCAATTTTTTCTTAGGTATTACGATTCAACACACACCTCAAGGGCTGTTACTTAGTCAGAAAAAGTACATCATGGAGATACTTCACAAAACTAGAATGATAGGAGCAGCAGCCACACTTACACCTATGGTGAGCATTCCCAAACCGGTTGCCTCAGATGGCAGTCCACCATTTGTTGATAGCCATTTGTATCGAAGTGTGGTTGGAATGCTTCAGTGTATGTGCATTACATGTCCTGATTTGTTGTTTTGTGTTAACAAACTCTATCAATACATGAACTCGCCCAATTACACTCATTGGAAGGCTGTTAAACTAGTGTTAAGGTATCTAATTGGAACTATGGATCATGTTTTGTACTTATCAAAAGGTCAGTTCAAGTTAGTTTGCTACTCTGATGTTGACTGGGTTTTCTCTATTGAAGATCGACGATCCACCACAGGATATGTCGTCTATTTAGGATCGAATCCTATAGCCTGGTAGTCCAAGAAGCAAACAGTAGTGTCAAGGTCCTCGCTGAAGCAGAATACCTCAGCTTAGCCAATTGTGTATCCGAATTGTTGTGGGTTAAATAATTGTTAGGATAAATTGGTATGCCAATCGTCCAGTCACCAGTGGTCTGGTGTGACAACACTTCCACAGTTTCAATGGCTGCAAATCCCACACATCATGCAAGGGTAAAACATGTCGAGATCAACCATCATTTTGTTCGTGAAAAAGTCCTTGATGGTACTATACAGGTAAACTTTGTTCCATCAGCAAACCAAGTTGTTGATGTACTCACAAAGCCCATCACACCGAAACAATTTGCCTCATTTCGACATGCTCTTCGAGTTTTTGCAAGTGATGTTGATTTCAGTGTTTAAGAGTTAAAGGAACCGGAAGAATGTTAGAGTAACTAATAAAGTCTATTAGTTATTAGTTAGTTATCAGTTAATCTGTTAGAATGTTCTCTGAAGATAGTATGCTTAGCTATATAAAAGCATGTGCTACCTCTATTCAAAGATATCGTGTGTAAATGTATTCAACTTAATGAATACAATTTTCATTTAGTCTTCTTCTTGTTATAGTTTAACAGTAGCAAGCAAATGAGCTATAGTATTACCCTCGCGAGGAATATGAGCAAACAAACAATGGTGAAAGGAAGAAGCCATCGCTTTCACATCCCCAATGTAAGCCTCGGTGGCTAAGACATCATGTAGATGAGAGTAGGCCTTGCGAATAACACTACGTGAATCCCTCTCTAAAGTCACCTTATGCAGGCTGAGATCCACAGCGAAATGAATGACATGAGAACATACCAAAACCTCCGTAGCAAAAGCCATAGGAACATGTGCGATAAGCACTAATGAAATCCGAGAACTCTACCAGAATTGTCCCTAATAACTATTCATGTGCATGACAACATGGAATTCATACTGAAGGCAGCATCAAAGTTCATTTTTAGCATAGTGCCTTCTAGAGGCCGCCAATGCTCAACCCCAATAAGGCGACCAGGTAACCTCTCTTGCACCACATCCAGTTCCCTAAGATAGCATATGACCTTGCAAACAATATCCTACACTTGAACAATAGCATTTGCATGTACATGCTGATTTCGAGCATGCCAAATATACCAAAGTGCACACACAATTTGCCTAAAAAAGTAGCCTTAGAAACAACCAAAAGAAAAAAAAAACCAGTCTTGGAATGATATTCCAACGAAATCAATTGGTCATGTGATTTGCAGGTCGTTCCAAACCCCAGCAACCGAAAGGTAGTCACAGAAGATGTGCTCTGTTGTTTTAGGCAAAACGAGGCATCGGGAACATAAAACAGAAGGTTGTAAATGTTGGTTGTATAAATTGTAGTAATTAGGGATGTAATAATTGAAAATACGCCAGGTTGTACTTTTTATTTTTCCTAGTAGTTGTAGTTTCCATAACTTGTTGTAAACAAGCCTATAAGAGTTAGTTGTAATAGTAGAGTCTGAAGCCTGATGAAGACGGTATCCACTCCTTACTGAGTACACACCTAAGCCTTCCTCCCCCCACACCAAAAATGGATCCTAGTACATTGGTAAGCAGGCCTGGAATCCAAACATCGTCCCACACTCGAACAAATGCATAATAGTTTGATTAACCCCTTGGTGTTGCAAATGGCGCTTAGGAGGGCCTGGAATCCAAACATCGTCCCACACTCGAACACGATAGCCCGTACCCACACGCCAACTCAGCCCCGAGTAAAGCAAGCCCTTCGAAGCCCAAATGCTCTTCCACAGGTAAGAATGGTAAGTCACTAAATTAGAATGCAGAAAATCACATCGCGGGTAACATTTTTCTTTAACAACACGCACAAATAAAGATTTAGGATAATTAATCAAACGCTAGCCTTGTTTCGCCAACAGAGCGACGTTGAATTTTGCCAAGTTTCGAAAACCCAAACTACCAAAATCTTTCGTCCTACATAACTCAGCCCAAGCACACCAATGAATATCACCCCGACCATCGTGACGCTTCCACCAAAATCGCTAATGACACCCTTCTGTTTGGCATAAAAAGAAACAGGTAGTAAAAAGAATAGCAAAAGTAATGATAGATTGTAGGATGCTCTTGATAAATAACTTAACATTTTTAGTTCAATGGTTAAATGCTTTTGTCTTTCCTTAACATGATCCAAGTTTGAATGTCCTCTTTTGTGTATTTTCTTTTTTTTTTAAAGCATGTTGTTTCAAGCTTTTTATTTTTGTAATTAAACGAATATGTTTTTAGTTTTTAATTTTATTTTTAATTAATAATTTTTTATTTATATAAACAAAGTAATAAATATGTAATTGTTATAAAATAAATAGACAGAGAGCAAAGAACAAAGAAATTGGGAGAGCAAAAGAGAGAGCATATTTTATTGATCAATGAGAATATTTACAAAGCTTCTCCAAAGTTTTTATTTATAGGCATAAGAAGTATAAATGAAGTAGAGATCTACTTCTAATGACTATTAGAATTTAAAGTACATCAAAACTTATCTTGATTTTGATGGACATCCACTAAATAAGGTATTCATAACACTCCTCCTTGGATGTCTATTGATAGATAATGTGCCTCGTTAAAACCTTACTAAGATAAAAACCTTGTGGGAAAAAATTTCCCAGTGAAGGAAAAAGAGTACACATATCTATAATATGCATAATATGTTGCCTCATTAAAAACCTTACCAGAAAAATCCAATGGGACGAAAACTTGGTTAAGGGAAAAAGAGTACAGCGCGTATTTACTCCCCTTCATGAAAACATCACATACTTTCTCAGATTCTACGTATTCAATCTTGAATGCTAGTTTTTTCAAATGACTATTTGAATGTATTTGTTAAACATATATATCACCATTCTTTTGAAAGTCATGAGTGAGGGAAAATTTGAGGGAAACATATTTTGATCTCTTCAGGAATTTCAATAATAATTATAGCAAACTTTAATTATGATTCTTCTATAAAAACACAAATAGGTATTTTGGATCATTTTATAGTCCTCCTTAAACTACTATTTACCACATATGTTCAAATTATTTCAATTCATATAAATGAACAATTTCTCGAGAATTTCAAAATGCTTCTAGCATCCTAAATCCTTCAAGGATTCTAATATAAACTTTACTATATAATGGTTCATAAAAGGTTGTAACAACAACCATTAGACACAAGTTAAAACTTTTATGAATTGTCAAAATAATATATCTAAAGGTTATTGCATCCACCACAAACCCTTACCAGGACTTAGCAAAAAACTTCATATTTTTATTTCATTTTGCAAAACTACTTCATTTGTACCCTCATTGGCTTTATACCTTTAGATATTTGGACTGCTGGTCCAAAAACTCCACGACTTTAATTGTACTTGAGTTGCATCTTTCTATTTTGACCAATTTATTCCATATTTATATTTCTTAGTAGATTTATTCAAGATCCTCCTTTTATTTCATTATTTCAATAATAATATTGCATGCAAAATCATTATCGACCATTTTTATTATTCGGTTCCACCTTTTCACGAATTGAGATAACTTATCGAGATCTCGTATTTTCATTGCTTTATTCAGTTTTAGGTACCTGAATCTCTTTTAGGGTTTTACTTATTAGTTATGTATTGGGTCTCTTCTGGAGCTCTCGCTTCCACTATATAACCACCTAGAAGAATTATTTTCTTTTATGAGAATTTTCATATTTGGAACTTGTAATGAGTTATCCTTGTTGAACTTCTGATTCAAATTACCCTCTCCCCTAATTCATTACAAGTTATTATTTCTCTCTCCCTAATGTCGGGAAAACTATTAAATCAAAATAGTAATCACAAATATTTGAGTATATATATTCCCAGCTTTCTTTGAGTATTCACTCACCTTTTGTTGTGGTGGAGCAATTGGAACATATACGTACATAAAAAAAAAAATTCAAAGATGAGAAATATTTAGCTCTTGACCAAAAATCAATTGTAATGTGGAGTATTTATAACTTATTAGCTTGATGTATACAACACGTAAATTAACATAATCTCATGTTGTAATAGTAAGTTTAGTTCTCATAAGTAATGGTTTAGATATTAATTAGAGGCGTTCAATTAATAATTTCTCTAAACCACTATGCGCATAAATAACAAGCTTTTACGAAAGTTTTTCAAACTCAATCAATAAAAGACTGAGATATAAACTCATTAACTTTAGCAAGATGAATTGTCTTAATTGCATAATTTGAATTTAATTATTTAAACAAATAATCTTGCAAACGACATAGTGCAAATTGATAACACATATGTAAGTATTTTGTAGATGCATCTACCAAAATCATATAATATCAAAACCATCCATATGGTGGATGAATGGACCCATATTCATTTCAGAAATACAAGACATTAAATATAAACTTTAGCTAGTGAGTTTCTAATAAGCAATTTTTATTGAGAACAAGCAATAAATGAGAAAATTTTAAATTAAAGAATCTTTTGGTTCTTATCACATACAAAAATTAACTAATTTTTCATTGAGAAGAAACAATTTTCATTGAGAACAAGCAATTAACTAATTTTTTGATATACTTATGTATATATAATTTTTATATGTCAAAAATTTATTTATTTATTTCGCATATATTTGGGTATGGTAACTTCTAATATTGAAAAATCAAATAATTATTTCAAATATCATTATTTTTTCACCTACATTGTGGGTATGGTAGATTCTAATGTCATAAAATCAAATAATTATTTAAAAAATATCATTATTTTTATATGTGAAATATTTCAAATAGTTACATCTTTACCTACATTGTGAGTATGGTAACTTATAATATTATAAAATCATTATTTTTATTTCAACTAATTATTTCAAATACACCTACAAAAATATACGTCGAAACTATTTTTTTTGTTTGGAAAACGGGGTCCACTTAAAAAATGAAAATGGAGTCGCCACCAATCCTTTTTGAGGTGTGATCGGGTCACCTTAAGATTGATTGTTAAAACACTTTGATTTATTAAAATGATAGTTTTGGTCTACGAAATTTAGAAAAAATGGGTTTGGGAGTCGATTACGCACAAGGAAGGATTAGCACCCTCGTGACGCCCAAAATTGGTACCTAATTGATTATTTAATGTCCTAATGTCGAAAATTTGAAAAGATTTCAAAATACGATCCTCTTTATTCTAAAGGAAAACTTGAATAAAATATGAATGATAAGACCCTCCTATTTCGAAGAAATAAAACGTCACGCCCAGTGAGTTAGGGTACGACATTTCAAATTCCCGAAACTGAACTTGTCTTTTGACTTTCAAAATTCATAAATTTAAATTTAAGAAGGATATTCAGTTATTTGGGTCCAATGAAAAATTGGAACCCAGTAAGTTAGGGCTCAATTTCCCAAAATACCAAATACAAAATATTGCCTTTGTTTTTAGAAATCCTTATCTCGAGATAACAAAATGTCACATCCAGTGAGTTAGGACACAACATTTTTGAATTCCCGAGAATAATTTTTTATTTAACCCATGTGCTTTGATTTTAAAAGGAAAATAATAGGTTCTTTAGATTCGATGAGAAAAATCGAAACCCAGTAAGTTAGGGTACAATTTCTTTCAAACCTTAGAACGCAGAATGTTTGGTTATTTCAAAACGAAAATTTTAATGCATTGAGTAATATGTGATTTGGTTGTAGTAAAATGGAAGATGGGGTATAGTACAAATACATAATAGGATAGAAACAAGGGTAATAACGTAAATAACAAAAATAAAAGCAGAAATAATACAATAAAATAACATTTAAAATCAACAATCTATACGAAATAACTGGAAAAAGGATAAATAAATAAAAGAAAATGATAGCAAAAATAAAAGCTAATGGTAAATCGATAAATAAATACTATATACTAATTTAAAAAAATAATAAAATAATAATAATAGTAAAATAATAATAATAATAATATATTAACAAACAAATAGTAATAGTAAAAATAAAAAAATAATAGAAATAATAAAAATAGCAATAATAATGTCGATAATAGAAATAATAATAATAATAAATATAATTATAGTAATAATAATATGTATATAAAAAATAATAGTAGTAGTAATATTAAAATAATAATTATAATAGTAAAATAATAGTAATACTAAATTAGTAATAATAATAGTAATAATAATAATATAAATAGTAATGAAAATAATAATAAAAGTAATAGTAATAATAATAAAAGAAAATAAAAAAACTGACTAAATTGAACTTAAAACAGATATTTGGGGCGAATTTAAAAAAAAATAAAAGAGAAAGGGACCTATTTGAATGCGCAAATGACGTGGAGGGACTAAAGGGGAAAATATTCCCTCCCTCCAAAACGCTGCACTTCAAAAGGGACCTAATTGAAATCGAAATAACATATAGGGCCAAATTGTAAATAAAAAAACGTGATTATGAATCAATAAAAAAGCGGAGGGGCTAAAAGTGGAATTAGCCCTTCCGTAGAAAACACGCGGATCCTGAAGCGGGTCGGATCGGGTTGGTTAAGCATGAAACGGCGCCGTTTTGGGGTTTAAAGACCCTAGCCAAAACGACGTCGTTTTAAGTGGCTATATAAGCCAAATTTCTTTGAAAAAAAATCACTTTTCTCCTTTCTTTTTCCAAAAAACCAAAATTGCTCTCTCTCCCCTCTTTGGCTGGGCAATTTTTGTTGTAATGGACTGTTGAAAGACTTTCAAAATAAACACAAGCCTAAATTAAACCTAAGCCCAAAAACTAACCCAGACTTAGCCCAACACAACCTAAACAAAAATCAAGGTTTCAGAAACCCTAGCAGCCAACGCCGCCAGCAGCCACCACCACGTTCGTGCACTCGGCCACGCCGCCCTTGAAACACCCCACACCCGGCCCACGAGCCTGAACCGGATCTGGTATGTTCCTTAAGAAAATCGGTTTTCGAAGTCCTTTATTACTTAGAGAATATTGGTGTATTTTTAGAAAATCTGTTCATTTTGGGTGGGCTTAGGTTAAAGACCCGTTTATTTAATTTAGAAATCATTTAATTAGGGTGACAAAATAATTTAGGGTTTAAATGTAAAGACATAAAATTTTAATATCATAAATGTAAAGTATTTCGAAGCATAATAATTGCGAGTAAATAATGGTAACGAAAATAAAACTATGGCTTTTTAGGCCTTATTACATCAATAATTCCCAAACTTAAAATTTAAAGAACTTTATAAAAATAAAGGTCCAATTCATAAATATTTTCTTTGCTACGCATGGCCACCTTAGCTCCTGCCGACTCGGTCCATTACTGTTCATCACCTGAAAAATAGTCCCTCAAAGGGGTGAGTCAATAGACTCAATGTGTACACCAACTAACAAACAATATTTCAGGCATACATATTCATATCAGAACATATACATATCAAAATGATGCAACCCAAACCCAAGCCTAATTATCCATCCGCTACACACCACCCGTATCTGCCAATCACACCGTGGGGACTACTAAGTCAACCCTCCTTCCGCTACACACCATCGAAGGCAGTCGCTGCAGTCGACGTGCTTATCGCCCATATACGTTGTGTCATTAGACACTATGTTCAGATAATGTAACCGAGGTTACCATGTTCACTTAATGGGACTGTAGCCATCATATTTCGTTGGTGAGACCGTAGTCAACACCTATTCTTCCCCTTTCACATATATCCCATATGCCCCAAATATTTATATCATGCATATCTTATTTCTTATTCATATTACATATTCAAAAATATATATATATCGTATTTGTAATCCTATCGGAAATAGGAAACGTACCTGGGTACTTTTACCTCATTTGTGACACTTAGCCACATTCTTATTCGCATGCACATTCATATATATATACATATAAAATAATTGCCGTAATATATTGGGAGTTAGTGTGGGTACACACCTGATTCGCTTAAGGTTTCCAATCCAAATCCCGAAAAGCTTGATCTAATGCCTTAGATCTTAATTCTCTACATTCAATCATTTAATACTTAGTAAAGAGCCATTCGGCTATAAATCCAAATCCTAGTAGGATTAGTATACTTAAAACTTACCTTGAAACTCTCAAATCCCGAAATCCTTGTATCCCTCTGTCGAAATCCCTATAACTACATGTTAGATCAATTTCTAACATTTATTCACAACAAATAACCCTTAGCCGAATGTTAAATATGACTTACCTTAGATTCTTAAATCCCGAAATTCACCGAATAACTAGGGAACACGCGGCCTATGGTGTACCTTCGGGAAAAGAACTTCTCCTTCCTTGTAGTCGACACTTAGTAAATCCCGAAAGATCTCCTTATTTGAAGGAATCGATTGCACCTTCACTTCAACCTTCGGCTATGGCCTTGATCTTAGCAAGCTTTCGGCTTTTGGAATATTAAGAGGAGAAGAATGAAGAAGAAAAGAATATGGGTTGCAGAGAAAATTTGGCAGAGGTTATCAAGGAAGAGTAAATAATGCTGAATGGCCTCTCTTTTCCTTTTATAGCCAAATTTACTAGGCTAGAGTCCCTTACTTGGCCACCACTCTTCTATTTTGATAACTTTATCCTTTAATTATCATAAATAAAAGAGTTTAATCCAACATTTATCTCTTCAAAATAATCCAATTTAAAAATCCTTTATTTATCACCTTTTTAATCGAATATTTATGAAAATAAAACACCTCCTTTCTAGAAGCATGTGCCGTCCACCTCAGTCTTCTGGAAGCAAAAATAAAACCTCCCTTATTTGCTTCCCAAGTGACTCGAACCTGTGCCCATTCCTCTTGCATATGGCGCCATTTCCATAGGCCCTAAGTGACATCTTCAGGCCACTTTTCCAAGCCTGTTTGTGTGTCAAATTTCACCAACTTTTTCTTTTAAGGCCACCTTACCTTAATTTCCTATTTTAAACTTTAAAACTTGACATTTCTAAGTCATTTCTAAGTTTCCTAAAATTTTCGATCGGCTCAGTAAACTTGCCATTTTCTTACATTTCCAAGTTTCCAGAAATGTTCACTTTCCATTTTTGAATCATTTCCTTACATTTCCTAGTTTCCATAAATGTTCACTTTTCTCTTTATTCCTTTACATTTTCAGGACATTTCCTACATTTCCAAGACAAGACATTTCCTTACATTTCCATACATTTCTCACATTTCCTTACATTTCCTTACATTTCCATACATTTCCATACATTTCCTTACATTTCCTTACATTTTCTTACATTTCCTACATTGCCTTACATTTCCATACATTTCACACATTTCCACACATTTCCATACACTTCCATACATTTCCATATATTTCCATACATTTCCTTATTTCTAGAATTCACATAACACATTCATAATTCATAAAACATGCCATTTTACCACATGGTTCCTTGTGTCATGCTTCACACGGAGTTTCTTTTAAAGCCTCATTTACCTAACTCCCCTTTTTACTTAAAAACCAATAATTTTCCAAAGCTTTCTTCTTCCATCCTAAAATTCTAAAAACCCTTAATACACTTCCAACACTGCCAAAGCCTACTAACTCATGAATTATGCACAAACGCATAACCCCTAATCTAGGATGTTACAGCCCTACTCCTCCGCATCGTGCGCACCTCTAACATTCACCACGACATTTGCACCTACAAAACAGGAGAATCGTTTGTAAAAAATGAGGCTATAAAAGCCGAAACATACAATGTAAAAGGGGGAATCTTTTTTACGAATACGAATATAAGAGAATACAATCTTTACAAAAATACAGACAATCTCTCACGAATATAAAACCAAAAGGCAGATTACAGAGGTTGATATTTTTTTTTTACTTTCTTTCTTTCTTTACATTTTTTTGCACTTTTCAAAACTATTTTTTTTACATCTATACAGATTTTTTTTATATTCAGTATTATAAATACAGTATTTAAAAAAAAGAAAACTACTTATGGCCGGCGGCGACGGTCCATGGCGGCGATCGGTCGGCATATGATCGGCCTCGTGGCCGAAAATCGCCCAGGTAAAGAGGGGAGGGAGAGCAATTTTGGTTTTTTGGAAAAAGAAAGGAGAAAAGTGATTTTTTTTCAAAGAAATTTGGCTTATATAGCCACTTAAAACGACGTTGTTTTGGCTAGAGTCTTTAAACCCCAAAACGGCGCTGTTTCATGCTTAACCGACCCGATCCGACCCGACCCGACCCGCCTCAGGATCCGCGTGTTTTCTACGGAAGGGCTAATTCCACTTTTAGTCCCTCCGCTTTTTTATTGATTCATAATCATGGTTTTTTTATTTACAATTTGGCCCTATATGTTATTTCGATTTCAATTGGGTGCCTTTTGAAGTGCAGCGTTTTGGAGGGGAATATTTTCCCCTTTAGTCCCTCCATGTCATTCGCGCATTCAAATAGGTCCCTTTCTCTTTTATTTTTTTTTAAATTCGCCCCAAATATCTATTTTAAGTTCAATTTAGTCCCTTTTTTTGTTTTCTTTTATTATTATTACTATTATTATTTTTACTATTACTTTTATTATTATTTTCATTACTATTTATATTATTATTACTACTATTATTATTACTAATTTAGTATTATTATTATTTTACTATTATAATTATTATTTTAATATTACTACTACTATTATTTTTTATTTGTAATTAATTGTATAATAATTATTATATTCATTAGTATTATTATTTTTATTTTTATTATTATCACTATTATTTTTTATATACATATTATTATTACTATAATTGTACTTATTATTATTATTATTTCTATTATCGACATTATTATTGCTATTTTTATTATTTCTATTATTTTTTATTTTTACTATTACTATTTTTATTAATATATTTTATTATTTTTATTTTTATTTTATTTTTAATATTATTCTTATTTTATTATTTTTTAAATTAGTATATAGTATTTATTTATTTATCGATTTACCATTAGCTTTTATTTTTGCTGTTATTTTCTTTTATTTATTTATCCTTTTTTCCATTATTTCGTATAGATTGTTGATTTGAAATTTTATTTTATTATATTATTTTTGCTTTTATTTTTGTTATTTACGTTATTACCCTTGTTTCTATCCTATTATGTATTTGTACTATACCCCATATTTCATTTTACTACAATCAAATCACATATTACTCAATGCATTAAAATTTTCATTTTTAAATAAGCAAACATTTCGCGTTCTAAGGTTCGAAAGAAACCGTACCCTAACTTACTGGGTTTCGATTTTTCTCATCGAATCTAAAGAACCTATTATTTTCCTTTTAAAATCAAAGCACATGGGTTAAATAAAAACTTATTCTCGGGAATTCAAAAATGTTGTGTCCTAACTCACTGGATGTGACATTTTGTTATCTCGAGATAAGGATTTCTAAAAACAAAGGCAATATTCTGTATTTGGTATTTTGAGAAATTGAGCCCTAACTTACTGGGTTCCGATTTTTCATTGGACCCAAATAACCGAATATCCTTCTTAAATTTAAATTTATGAATTTTGAAAGTCAAAAGACAAGTTCAGTTTCGGGAATTTGAAATGTCGTACCCTAACTCACTGGGCGTGACGTTTTATTTCTCCGAAATAGGAGGGTCTTATCATTCATATTTTATTCAAGTTTTCCTTTAGAATAAAAAGGATCGTATTTTGAAATCTTTTCAAATTTTCGACATTAGGACATTAAATAATCAATTAGGTACCAATTTTGGGCGTCACAAGGGTGCTAATCCTTCCTTGTGCGTAATCGACTCCCGAACCCGATTTTTCTAAATTTCGTAGACCAAAACTATCGTTTTAATAAATCAAAATATTTTAACGATCAATCTTAAGGTGGCTCGATCACACCTCAAAAAGGATTGGTGGCGAATTCATTTTCCTTTTTTAAGTCGACCCTGTTTTCCAAACAAAAAATTGGTTTCGGCAATATATAATACTAAATTTTGTCATCCATATATAAAATCAATTAATTATTTCATATATCATTAGTTTTTAGTAAATATATATAATTAATTGATGTTTTTAAAAAGATAAAATATATTTAAGACAACAATATATATAAGTATGTTTTCATTACTTACATTGTATTATTTTGTCTATATAAATAAAGAAATTATTAATTAAAACATGAATTAAAAACTTAAAAACATGTTTGTGTTATGAATATCTTATCATCAAGTGTATGTCCATTAAGATTAAGATAAGTTTGATATACTTAGAACTTTATTTTTTATTAGAAGTAGAGTTTTATATCATGTATATTTCTTATGCCTATAATATAAACTTTGGAGGAGTATTATAAAAAAATCTCTATTGATCAATAAAAATATGTTCTCTTCTCTTGTGTTATTTAATCTCTTTGTTATATATTTCATAACGTGTTATTAGCACGATTCTCTTCTAATTTTGTTTTCTTAATTATTTTCCGTAATACCCAAATAAACCTCCTCCTTAATTATTTCTTCTAGAATTATGGGTTCTTAAGTTTGTGATGTACTTTAGCAGCTCGGGAAGCTTGTGGAACACTCGTCCCAAGTTCCTACATCCATTAGGCCCTAAATTCAGCATCTTGCACACTCAAATTAACAAATTAGAACTACCTAAGACCCATGTCGGCCTAATAGGTCACTAACACTCACAAAATGTGTTAAAAACACTTATTTTTTTAAATCTTACTTCCTAACTACTGACTACTAAAAATGCAATAATTAATAATAAAAGTGCTAGAAAACAAGCTCCTTAAATGAGAAAATTTATCAAAATGACTACTACATTTGACATCAGGTCACTTCCCTCCCAAAAATTGTATCCATTAAAGGAAAAATAAAGAAAAACTTAAGCTTTGTTCAATACATTAGACTATCAATTTTACTAAGGTAATTAAGTTATTTTTCTTTAATTTTTATAGATTTATGATCATGGGAGCTTGATTTAGCTAGCTCATGTATCAATTTTTTCAATTGTTAAGTTTTTAGCAAGTTACCATTATAGAGAAATTGATGATTTGGGCTTGAATTTGATAGTTAATAAGCTTAGATCATGATAAGGACTAAATTGTAAAGCTAATTACGCTTGCTAGATAACTTTGTAACATTAGAGACTAAATTGAAAAAAAATTGAAAGTTATCATAAAATCATGTCATAAATAGGAAGTATAAGGCCCCTAATGAAAAAATGTGACATCGAATCTTGATTTGATGTTAGATATTAAAAAATACGAGTATCCCAAATATAGGGACTAAAATTGAATAAAATACAAAATATGTCTAGCTATGTATTTGAATGTTAATTAGATGTAAACAGATGTTATTACTATTATTGAATTATCAAACATAGCTAAAGATGACGTCGAGTCGTCGCAAGAGAAAGGAAAGACAAGAATCATAGATGAGTGATGAAAGCTTTGGTTTGTACTTTTATAATTCAAGATCATTCCATTTATATACATACATACATATATATGTTTTTTTCATATTAGCTATTAAGGTAGGACTATTACTTGTCTTGAATTGAATTATGGGATAGTATTGAATGCTGAGATTGTAAATTGGTTTGAGCATAATAGAAATGAGTACAATATGAATTACTAAATGACATGTGATATGCGATATGAATTGCTAATGAAATAACATGTGAATCGATTTATAATATGAGATTGAAACATTGGTTATCCTATTAGTTGTTCGAGAAAAGTTGGATATAGCTAACATATCATAGGGTTAGGTATAATAATTAGAAACCATCGTTGTCGAGTAACTCAAGGTGCTAAAATGTACATATTCTAGTAGTCATTGTTGTCAGGCAACCAAGGATGACAAAGTAAACAAATAGTGAAAGTCATCGTTGTCGGGCAACTCAGGGTGGTAGTATGTACATATTCCAATAGTCATCGTTGCCAGACAACCTGGAATGACGGAGTAATAGATATATGTATCCATTTTAAGTCTGTGTCGAGTTAATAGGCTTGATAAAACATGAATTGATTATAATGTGATTGAATTTGGTATATTTCGTACATATGTGAATTTTGGAAAATCAATAGCATGTGAAAGATCATGCGAACTAGCTTATACAAGCCCGGAGGGCCGAAATGGAACAAATCAAAAGATTCGAGATAGAATTGAGATAACAAAATAAGTGACATATTACAAAATGAATGAATGGCATGTTATGAAATGCATTTGAATAAGCCATGTTTATATTGAATGTCAAATAAGATAGTATATGTATGTGGTATATATTATTCATGAGAAAGTGTAATGAAATGGTCATAACTAAATCATGAATTGAATTGTGTTAGTTTTTATTAATGGTAATGTTATTGACTTGAATCATGGAAGTATCGTCGAGCTTTATCGCTTAGCTTACGGTTTGTTTATTCCATGTGCAAGTAATTGTAGATCTGAAGACTCAAGTGATCTGGCATCCAAACCGCGACACTTGACTCAGCAAAATTTGTATTGTCTTCTTATTTTTTGATAAGTGGCATGTATCTAAGGTTGAGTCTGATATATATTTTGTAAATGGTAGTAACATAATAGTAAAATGGTAGCAAAACAATGGTAAAAAGTGGGAAAACTACAACAAAACATGAAAAACCAGCAGCAAAACAAAAGGGGTTTTTTATTGCGAATTCGGGCCGAGCCCAGGCCAAAAAAACCTTACTCGAGGCCCGACCCATTTTCTAAACAGGCCTTATTTTTTTCCCAAGCTCATTTTTAAGCCTATATTTTTGCCCAAACCCTTCCATTTTTCGGTCGGGCTGACCTGACCCATGGACAACTCTAGTGAAACATAAAGATCTCACCAACATTCATCAATGCAATATCTGTTACCACAATGAATGCAAAACATAAATCCATTTCTATAAATGTATATAGAAAAAGATAGAAATGTTGTGGATACATTGAAAGAATAAGGTGAACATCTTATTGAAATCTTACATATGTTTCATTCATATCATATCTTGATTTTAAAATTTAAAGTTTGTATAATATAAATTTTGTTTATATTTTTTATGATTTTTAAATAATTTTTAAATTTCAAAAGGGCTTTTTTTTTTTTTTACTTTTTTACCTAAGTTTTTTTTTTTTTACCTTTTAGCTTTATTAGTTTTAAAATTTTCTAACTTACTTCTAAAATAAAATGTACGGGTCAAATTTAATAAATGTGTGAAAGTTAAGTGTTAAATTTATTCTTTTATATATAAACTCCAAATTTTAATAGGGGGCTATTTTGCTTAATCATCTAACATACGGGGGCTAATTTGTCCATTTTTAATAGAGAGGCTAAAATGCAATCCAAGGTACAATACAAAGGGTTTTGTGGTACTTTTACCCAAGAATTTCATATACAATTGCATGTCATATAAAAATAAATTAAATTACAAAAAATATAATATAATTAGGGGTATTTAAGTTTTAAAATTTTCATAATAATTACTAAGGGGGATCCACTCTTTTGGGAGAAGTCTCCGAATACGGCCCCCAACAATAGTAGGTATTGTCCTAGGACTCGAGTTTTGCTTACGTACTTTGTAAAGAGCCCTGAGGGTTTACAGAGTAGGAACACCTTAATTGGTGGTAAGAGTACGTACCTAAAGGATGCATAGGTAATTAATCGATGAAGTTGTGTGTGATGTGGATCAAACCACCAGCCTTTTCAAGGAGACATGGTACCACTTGGCTAGATTTTTTATTATTGAGGGGGATTGACTCCTTCGGGAGAAGTCTCCGAAGTGTCTTCCATTGAGCAATCAATACAGTCCTCAACAATCGTAAGTATTGTCCCGGGACCTAGGTTTTGTTTTTCAATTTTGCAAAGAGCCCAAGGGTTCACGAAGTGGGAGTGCCTTGGTTGGTGGAGAGAGTATGTACATGAAGGACGCGTAGATAATTAATCAAAGAAGTTGCAAGCGACGTGGATTGAATCACCAACCAAGGCATAATGAGCCTTTTCAAGGAGACATGGTACCAATTCGCTAGATTTTTTATTGTTGAGGGGAATCGACTCTTTCAAGAGAAGTCTTTGAAGTGTGTCGCCTATCGGACAGTCGATAAGGCTCCCAACAATAGTAGGTATTGTCCCAAGGCCCAGATTTTGTGTCCCGACTCTGTAGAAAGCCTTGAGGGTTCACAGAGTAGGAGCACCTCATTTGGTGGATAGAGTTCATACCTAAAGAACGTGTAAATAATTAATCGATGAAATCGCGCATGATGTAAGTTGAATCACCAACCACGACATAATTAGCCCTTTCAAAAAAAATATGGTACAGTTGGTACAGTATATAGTATTTAATCTCTTAGAGCTTTTTTATTGGCTTCCTCGAGAAAATGTTGATACATTTCCTTTACTAAATCATAGTTTCCGTTGATATTTGAGTCCAATATGATATCTCCTACTAAAATTTATCAAATATTTACTCCTATTTATAGATATCTTGGCCATGGATTAAAAAAATTGATATCTTGGCAAATAAAAAAAATTAGTTTATTCATTTATTGATAATTTCTTAAACTTCTGCATTTAAGAGGTAGTGTGTAAAAAAAATAGAAGAGATCAAATTTCTTGTCAAACATTTTACCAAATTACCATATTAATCAAGAAATACTTGGTGATGTGATTATTACAAATATATTTGATTATGAGTCGAGTCAGATCGGATCGAGATTGGATTAAACTAGTGTAAAATTTTAGGCTTGTTTTTTAGGTTTGGGACGAAAAAATAGTCTAAAATTATGCCCAAGCCTAACCTAGATAAAAAAATGCTAAATCAAAACCTACCTCGGCCTGCCTATATTAAAAATTTCTTATATTATTATTTTTAAATAAAAACAAATTTAAAAATTATAATACATCAAATACACTAAAAATATTACAATAAATGTTTCTCAAAAAATTAACAATATATTAAAAACAAAGTCTTTATACTTAAATAATACTAAGATAGTTGCAACTAAAATAATAACAAAATTAACAATAAAACAAGAGTTCTACAATAACACGAAAATAGTAACAATATAATAGCACAATGGCAGCAAAACAACAGTAAACATCAACAGAAAAAAAATTCAGGCAAATTCGGACTGGGTCAGGCTTGGGCCAAAAACATCTTACTCGAGGTTTGGACCATTTAGAAAACAGATCTTATTATTTTGCCCAAATCCATTTTTCCAGACCTATATTTTTATCCAAACCCTCTCATTTTTCATGTCAACATTATCAGGTCAAATTACAAGTAATTATTACTCAATAGCATACAAATCATAACCAACCTATTAAACTTTCTTCTTTGCCAACTTTACCAAAAATATCAATCCAACATAAAAACAGCAGTAAAAAAATGAAAACAAGCTGATGAATTCAAATAAAATTTCAGCCCATTATAGCATCGTACTAACATTGAGTTGATATACTTTGAGGATATTAATTGTTGCTGTAGTAATTGTCCCTAAATCAATGATGATGTTACCTTCACCTGGCTTGCCAAGAGAAACATCTGTATAAGTTTCCAACACTGGTAGCTTCAAGGTTGAGGAAGTAGAAAGTGGGTGAACTTAATTTAATCAATGGGGTCGAAACAACTCCATCTCCTAAAACTATAGCATTAGACCCAAAGTTCAGTTTGCTTGACTCGTTTTTTTCAGAGGTTGGCAACAGGCAATAAGAGAATTTGCCTGCAATGAGAGATCCTATTTGAGAAATAAGTGACAATTCACCACCCCCAAGGCCTATGACGCCTGAGTTTCTTTCCTTGGATGGTCCACCATTTTGTGTCCGCATCCAATGACTATTTCCAGAACTGATACTGTGGGACTGGTTATTGTAGCCAAAGTGATTGTGTCAAAAGCAAGGTCGCGTTCGAATAAGAGTCGTCTGGATAGTTGATTTAATATTGACAAGAGTTATTGCTAGAACAAGTGGTTTGAAAAAGATTCTTGCATTGACTTGCATTGCAAGAAATCATTTGGTAAGTGGATGATTGATTAGGGTCGAAAAGAGGAGCCACTTGCTGGGAACACTATGAACAAGGTTTGCATTGAGTCCAAATGAGATCGCTTGCTGTATCAACTATAGCAACAATATTAAAAGCTGGGGTGCCGATGGATATATTCATTAGGTACTCACGACCGACAGTAATATTGGATTGTGCCCACTCTGTCAAGACAAAAGATGATTTGAAGCGACCAACACGACTGAACGAACGACGCAAGGCATTGGTTACAATGTCAGAGGTGGTTTCCATAGGATTGTAGAAGGGAGACTTTGGGGAGTCGCGGGGAATCAATTCAACACTGAAGCCAGTGGTTTGAGCGAGAGTAAGGGCAAGACTAGAGAGAAGTAGGATGGTAGAAACAAGGTGCAAAAGAGAGGGAGGATTCACAATAACTGTCATTTTTGGAAAACCAAGTGATACTTCAGAGGATTTTGATGGTTTTGGTTGTCTAGATTGTGTCGATTTATAACGAGAGCTGAACCAAGACACTGCCCAGGGTATAACAAACCCTTTTAAGGAATGTGTTTTATATTTATGGTGAAATTTATAAAATTACAGGTAATTTACCTTATTTGTTCAATTTATACGAGGGGATTCTTGCAGTGTAAAACTAAATTAATTTATCTTTTCCTATATTTTTGTATGATTAATATTTTAACAATTTAGCTGTATTTGACATGCATGTAAATTTTTTAATTGATTTGATATATCTATTATATCGATCTAA
This sequence comes from Gossypium bickii, assembly GCA_025503065.1. Classification (NCBI taxonomy): domain Eukaryota; kingdom Viridiplantae; phylum Streptophyta; class Magnoliopsida; order Malvales; family Malvaceae; genus Gossypium; species Gossypium bickii. Next base: position 93,660,524 of record CP106711.1, read on the forward strand.
AAATTTGAACAGTTGAAAGGTTTTCTTTTTTATAGAGAACAAATAGCTAGAAATTTTAAATTTATGTTAAATTTAATGTATATGATCTATATAAATGGAATATGAAATATGAAGGTTAGATAATTAAATTATTAATTGTATTCAACACTGATGGTCACTAAACTAATTATAAATATGATTAAGGCAAGCGCAGCTATTCAACAATAGTATAGTTATGGTGAGTAGAAAACATTGTATCCACGAGGACTAAAATTACTAGTAATTACAGTCTTCTTATTATTTAGCCGACAAATTGGAGTGTTTGTGTTTTAATCTAAAATTACTAAACTAATTTAACTAAGAACACAACATAGAGTGAAATAGGAAAATAATCAAAGATAACCAATGAGATAGACAATACCCAGGAAAGAATCCGCTTAGACTTCACCTTTTATTGTGAATCTGAATTAAACGATTTATTCACTTGTGTCTTGATCCGTAGAAATCCCTAAATTATGTTAATATCTCTTTCGAGAATAAGAACAACTGACTCTAGGTCAATTAATTGAAATCTCTTTCTAATTAAAACCCCTATCGTCGCATTAACTCGATCTATGGATTCTCTTATTAGATTTGACTCTAATTCGGTAGATTTATGTCGTCCTATTTCTAGGATTGCATGCACCTCCACTCAATTATACTAGATCTACTCTTAAACAGGGACTTTTGCTCCACTGAATTAAACACATTAAATATGAATTAATATCCCAGAAATATTAAAATAAGAAATAAGCATACATAATTGAGAACAAGAATCAAATATTTATCGCATAAAATAGAAATTAAATAATAGGATTCATCATAGGTTTTATCTCCCCTAGGTATCTAGGGGATTAGTTCATAATCCTAAATGAAAATATCTCAAAACCAGAAAAACCACAAGACATAAAGAGACTCAATAAAAATTCGAAAGAAATTAAAGGAGATATTCAATCTTGATGGAGATCTGCTTCCGAGTTTATTCCGATGGTGTTCTTCAAGTGTTTTCTTCGATCTTCTCTGATTGCCCCCTCTTCCTCTAATGGGTATTTATAGACTTTAAAATGCTTAGAAACCCTAAAAATTGGGTTTTTCCGCGTGTTTTGGAAATAGGTTGCGAAATCGACACAAGCTGGCACATGGGCGTGTGTTCAGCCCGTGTGGTTCACACAGGCGTGTGTCCAGCCTGTGTGGAAATGCTCAGGCCATGTGAATCCTGAAAACAACTCTTTTTGTCTGATTTTAGCTCGTTTTTGCTCCTTTCGCTCCCAAATGCTCTCCTAAGTACAGAAACATGAATTTAAAGGATTAGGAGCATCAAATTTACTAATTTGCATAATTAATCCTCCAAAAACACATTAAGAATGAGATTGAAATATGTTACTTTTATAGCTTATCAAATATCCCCACACTTATGTGTTTGCTTGTCCTCAAGAAAAATCCTCAACTCACATTAAAATTAATCTTTATCAACTTTATAATTCTCATCAATAATGTTTTCAAAATAATTCTCAAATAATCATACATTGACAATTCAACTAAAAGAGCATTAATGATTCAAACAATCTAGGTCAAAAATTTTTAAAGCACGAAAACATAGGTATTTTCCCTTATCTAAGGAATTACCTTTAATTCAAAATCAACAAGAATCAACATCCTCACTAAAGATTCACTCAAATCACTCAAAGTGTTTAAGGTTCAAGAATAAGCACTTAATAGTCAAACAAGAAAAGTGATTTCTATAGGCTTGCATGAAAATCAAATCTCCATCATTAAAAAATGATATGATATACAAATCAAAAGGTCTTTAAGAGGTTGAAATGGGGCTTAGGTTAAGGATGTGGAGAAATACCAAAAAAGTTGGTTATAATCGAGGTCAAATTGATAAATTACCAAAATAGAAAGAATAAACAAGTGCTGAAAAAAAACAATTACATCATTCGAGAATTATTCAAGAATAAAAACGAGCTTCTTCTCAAAATATGAATTTAACTGTTCAAGCTCAATCAACATAGAACTAAATAATAATCAATATTTTTTTTTTGATTTTTTTTTTATCTAGAATAATCAGAAATAACTTAGCAAGTCAAACAAAAGATCATAGTTAAGCAACTAACCAAATCAAATCTCAACAAAAAGAGAGTCAATAAAATAGGAAAAAGTCTCAACGAACAAAAAATGAGTTATGGGTTAACATTAATGGGTAAATCAAGAAATGGTATGTTAGGCTCAATAGGATTCACTAAGGGTTAATTAAAAAGGTAGCCTTTTATGGGATAAGTGGGTTAAAACCTAAGTGCCTTTATCATCTCAGTATATCAAATCAAAGGTGTGGTCTCGACATACATAATCGAAGCAAGTTCTAGAATAACAAATCAGGTTGACCCACTCATAACCAAAAATAAAATAAGCAAGAAAAATGTATGCTCTAAAGGCTCAAAATCTCCCAAAAAATCATGGTTTTTGATGTCAAACTTGCAAATCTCAAACTTCAAGGTAATACTTCAATTTAGGGAAACAACCTAAAAATTTTAATTTCTGAAAAATAACTTATCATGCTTGATTCTCTCATATCTTCAAGTTTAAATCAACCAATACACAATTTTCTACAAATTAATCTAAAACACATCAACGAAAATTCCAAATCAACAACAATTAATTCTAATGGAAGTATGAGAAAATTACTTAAATACAAGACATAATTCAAGGATTTTCTAATAATTATATAAATAACCTCCCCACATTTAAGATGTAAATTGTCCTCAATGTACAAACAGATATAATCATAGTATAAGCAGAATATCATAAGAGAGGGAGAAAACTAAAACTGCCCTGAATATTGGATGAAATTGCTAGAATAGTGAAAAGTGAAATTGTAGACAAAACTAGATGCAGTGCATGATTCTGAGCAAACTAATAAAAAAATAAACAGAAACAGTGAAAAAGACTAAAAGGTTACTAACTCGATTAGGAACAACCATAAAGATAAAAATATAGTTCAAAAGATAAGAAACAAAATAAGTCTAAGAAAATAACAATAAAAAGAACTAAAAATAACAATAAACATAAAAGAAAAAGGAAAAGGAAACAAATAAACTTAATGGCCCTCATCGTTAGAAGTGTCGGTTTTGTGAGTCATCAGCGCTGAAGAGGATATATCGAGATGCTGACAGATCTGCTACAATGTCGCGTCAATACTATCGAACCTCTGAAAGCAGTGCTGCTCGAAGCGAGTGAACTGCTCGGAGAGTTCCTCTAAGGTAGCAGTAGAAGAAACATGACGGTCATGAAGTGGATCATCATGATGGAAGAGGACATCATCAATGAAGTCTTCGGGCTCATCTTGAGGGTCAGAACAAGATAATCAGTACTGGGGAGGATCTATTCCATGAAGTCGCTCGATCATCCTTATATGGATCATGCTCGATAATCTCTGTGGGGACATCTGGCCGACTATTGTAAGCGAGGAGGACTACTCTGGTGTGTCGAGGAGACCGAAATGTCGAATGAGTTAAGTCACATAAGGGCCTAAATAGATAGGACACTTTCTGTTGCGTTCTGTCTGATTGCGAAAGGTGAGAGTGATGAAGTAGGCTAAATCGAAAATATGCCCTCTGGCCATGCTCCATAGAAAATATGCATCGGTTGTACCGACGACTCCTGTGCTCTCTCTCCTATCGATCAATGTGTGAGCCAAGAGGGCATGAATATACCGTAAGGTCAGAGGGAAAAAAGTTGCCTTTGAGCAACTCGCGTCATAAGTTCTCGTACTCACCATAAGGTCTACCCAACAAAAAGATGGCGAGTAGTGTATGTGCCGGAGTAAGCAGAGAAAGTTCTCGACACTCATGAACTCGGCAGCGTAGAGTCCCAATGCCGCTCCGTGCTTCGAACTCTGGGACACTCATATGTCGCGCCATGCCACCGAGTCTAAAAGTGATAGTGCCCGGCTCGTCATGGGTCATCCTCACCTGCTGAAGGATAAATGTAGAGTAGAACTCCAAAGTCAGTTCCATGTATGTGGGCTTGACAATAGAGAAAAACGATCCTACGGGGCTGTAGCAATGATGGCACGGACATGGTCAGCTAATTGGACCTGTTCCATAGCTGCCCAATCAATACATCGACCTAAGCTGCATGGCCTCAGTCGAAGAAGCTGATATAAGTTCTCCTAGGGGCCCTGAGGAAAATGGAGGTACGGATGGCGAGCCTCGGCAGAAGGGTCCAAGAAGGATGTTGCACCTAGAGTCTTCACTTTTTCGAAGCAAGGACAGCAACCTTAGACCTTAGATAAACAAAGAGGCCGACAAAACAATTGTGTAAAGTAAAATATGACACTAAGAATCATCTTATGATGCCATTAAAATCTAAACCGCCGCAATAGGAAATCGAATCCTAAAACAGTATGTACTAATTCCTAATCATGCAAAATCCATTAATTTTAGCTACTATGATTCCAACTAGAAATAATAAAAACCATAATGAAGGAATAATAAAAAAAAAACAGCAAAATGAGAAACTAAAAGACAAAAATTAAAATAATCATAATAATAATAAAACCAATACATTAAAACAAATAATAATAATAATAATAAGAAACGAATGAGAATAAGATTAAGAATAATAAGAAAAATAAAATAACGAATAAGAATAACTATAATGATGATAAACCAAAACAGTAACATAAATAATAATAAACTGATGATAATAAAACTAAAAATAGTAAGAAAATTAAAAATCAAAATCAAAATTAGAATAAGAATAAGAATAAATGAATAAATAAATAATTAGAAAAAGAAAATAATAATAATGGCAGAGAATAAAAAAATAATAATAATAAATAAATAAATAAAATAATGAAAAAGAAAGGGCAAACGGAGGTTGACCGACGGCGGCGGGTAGGGGCAGAGATGCGCGGCGATAGAGCGTGACAAGGCTAGGTGAAGGTCGACTAGCGCGAGGGCGTGAGGGTTGAGGAGAGGGGAAGGGCATACAACGGAATACGGATGCGACGACAGTGGCCGGAGGGTGTGGGAGTCGGTCGACAATGACAGGTGGAGCGGCGGCTAGGTTGGGGATAGTTGGGGAAGAAGAGAAAACAAAAGGGAAAAGGAAACTAAGGATTTAAGGGTGACACGATCGTGTGAGGCCCGTGTTAGGCCATACGGTCGTGTCACACGCTTGTGTGCTTCTTCCCAGCCCTTGTGCGATAAATATTTTCAACCCAGTCTTCACACGGCCCTGTGTGATTTCCTTCGCTTCTCCCATGCTCGTGTGAAAGCCCACATGCTCGTGTGGTTCAACCGTATCTCACATACGATCGTGTCTCTTGCCCGTGTAACTCTCTGACTTGATTTAAAATTAAAAAAAAATAGCTCCAAGGTTCACACGGCCTAGGACACGCTCGTGTGGACTATTTTAGGCCGTGTCACCTTCGAATTTTTGAAAAATTAAGTCCCAAGATCCACACGGTCAAGGATACGCCCGTGTGTCCAAGCCGTGTAACTCACTTTCGAACCCCTTATTGTGCACACGGCCTAGGACACGCCCGTATGGTCAAAAACATTTTTTTTTAAATTTTGAAAATTAATTAGTTTTAAAAATAACATGAAATAAAATTAAAAGAATTAGCAGTGTTAACACTCGGGTTGCCTCCCAAAAAGCTCTTATTTAGAGTTTAAGCTCGACTTACCTCATGCACGCACGATAACGGTGGTTCTCAGAGTCGAAGCTCCTCTCTTTCGTTATAAATTCTATTATCAAAATATGGTTTAAGTCTATTTACCTTAAATGTGTCAGATTCAAAATGAGTTACCTCAAACGTACCGTATGGGAAGACGTTCAATACCATAAAAAGGTTTCATCCGTTTGCATCAAGCTCCAAAGTGGCAATTCGTGGATCTGTTTTGTCTAGTAATACCTTGTCCCTAACCTTAAATTGGTTTGTTCCATCCACATGCTTATCATGGCGTTGCTTTAGCTCTTCATCGTGCTGTTTCTGTTTCTCCTTCACATGTGTTAGCCATCCATCTAATTCATCGATTTGTAACCTTCGTTCATCATAAATCATTATGTTTCTGTTGCATTAACTGGAACTGTAACAGCCCAAATTAGGGTCTAGTCGGAATAATGGTTTCGTGACCACTAATTTTAAGTAGAAATATTTATTTTATGATTGTTTTAAGGTTCATGATATGATTTCTTAATTGTGTGAAAGTTTCGTTGAGAAATTTTGTTGGTAAAGTGTCCAATTTGACATTTAGGACTAAATTGCAAAAGTTGCAAAATGTGTGTTCTAGAAGTTTCAAGTATGAAATAGTTATGGATTCTTAGTTGGAGGTCCTTAAATAGCAATTTAACTAATTTTTATTTTTATGGACAAAAATGGACATGTTTAGGAAAATTTTCAAATAAAGGTTTTAGGGGCATTTTGGTCATTTGGTTAATAAAAGAATAAAAAGGGAAAAATCAAGTCAAAATTGGTGTCCATCTTCTCTCCTTGGCCGAAAATTTCAAGACACCATAGGTAGGGTTTTCTTCAACTTTCAAGATTGATTGTAAGTACACCCTAGCCCCATTTTTAATGCTCTTTATGTTTTTGAAGTCGTATTCACCCAATCTTTCTATTTCTACCATCGTTTTGAAGTAGGGTTCATGTTTAAAATTTTACCCATGTATGACATGCATGTGTTTTGATGTTTTATGGTAGAAAATGAAAGTTTAATGTATGATAAACGACTTTTGCTAAGTGATTTTCGGTAAAAACGTCAAAAAGGACTTATTTGTAAAAGTTGTAAAATATGTGTAAAAATGTGAATAAATGGAAAATGTGGGCTTTTATGAGTATGAAAATAGTTTCGGCTAGGCTTGGGTGTGAAGAAATTGAATGAAATTCATTTTACGAGCCTAGGGACTAAATTGTAAAAATGTGAAACTTTAGGGGTAAAAATGGAATTTTTGTGATAATGTGATTTTGGACAAAATTGAATAATATGAATAATAAATAATTTAAATGTGATATTATAGATCAAGAAAAATGAGGTTAGGACCTAGAACGGAGGAAAAATGAGTAATTGACGATTAAGTCATTTTCACTATTTTTATGTCGAGGTAAGTTCGTATGTAAATAATGCATTGTTATATTTATGTTTTAAATGCTTTAAAGTTGTATGAATTGTGATTGACTCTATGGAAGTATTCGTCAAAGTTTCAACAAGCGAGAAATCCCGGTTGAACCTTAGGAATAGATAGGATACAAATGTCATGACATTAGGGTTTATGTGATTACGTGTAAGACCATATCTAGGATATGGCATCGATATGAGACTTCGTGTAAGACCATATCTGGGCGTGTGACCCCTTTTACATGAAAATTTTTCTAACTTTTCCAAAATTCTCGGTTTAGTCCCGTAGGCTCATTTTCGACATCGTAGGCTCATTTTAGGGATAATATGAATGTGTTTGAAAAGTTTTAAATTTGAATGGAAATTCATGTCTCGATTTTGAATGTTTGTTTGTGAATAAGTCCGGTAATACCTCGTACCCTATCCTGGCGTCGGATACGGGTAAGGGGTGTTACAGGAACATGGCTCCATTACATTTTTTCAAGGGGTTTCCTATCAAGAAAGTTGAGCCACATGGTCACTAACATTAACAGAAGATCTAAAATCATCTCGACCACTAGATGTTCTAATAGAATCACGAGCTTGAAGAGCAATCGACTCATCACCTACACGAAGTACTAACTCACTCGTACCAATATCAATTATAGTTCTAGCAGTTGCTAAAAAAGGTCGCCCTAAAATTAAAGGTACCTCACTTCCCTCATCCATGTCTAACACAACAAAGTCAACGGGGAATATGAATTTATCCATTTTAACAAGCACATCTTCAATAACACCCCCAGGATATCTAATGGTTCTATCCGCTAATTGAATACTAATCCTAGTTTGTTTGGGTTTCTCAAGACCTAGCTGTTTAAACATTTTATAGGGTATGACATTAATACTAGCCCCTAAATCAACCAAAGCATTATCAATATGCAAACTACCAATTAAACAAGGAATAGTAAACTCCTAGAATCTTTCAATTTGCTGGGTAGTTTATTTTATAGTATGGCCGAGAAAACTGCATTTAGCTCCACAACCAACGAATCATCTAACTTCCTTTTGTTTGCCAAAAACTCCTTTAAAAATTTGACATAATTGGGCATATGCGAAACAACTTCAACAAACAATAAGTTAATATGTAATTTCTTTAAGAGATTGAGAAATTTACCAAATTGTTCGTTCATGTGGTCTCTCTTCGTCCCATTAGGATATGGTACTCAGGGTTAATATTCCTTAACAACCAGCTTTTGCTCTTTCTGACTTACCTCAACCTTATCATTATTTACCATAATTTTTTGCCTTGGTTCTAGTTCAGATTCAACTAACCCTTCTTCATCTCGCACAGTAATTGCATGAAGCTGCTCCCTTGGGTTAGTTTTGGTATTGCTAGGCAAACTACCTTGTGGTCTTTTCGAGATTAGTTTAGCAAGTTGACCGATTTGATCCTTGAGTCCTTGAATTGACACTTGTTGATTTTGAAGTGCTACTTCAGTGTTTTGAAAATGAGTTTTTGACACCAAGATAAACTTCGTCAACATCTCTTCGAGGTTCGACTTTGTCTCTTACTAATAAAGTTGTTGTTGGAAGCCCAGAGGGGGTTGTGTTCTCTAATTTCCTTGACCACCCCAAGAGAAATTAGGATGATTCCTCCAACCTACATTATAATGGTTATTATAAAGGTTATTTTTAGGCCTAGAATTATTACCCATATAATTGATTTGTTCGTTCTCTGTGTTAGGAGCGAAGGGTAAACATTCTGAATTGTTTATTCCACCTCCATTTGTATCGCATTGCATCACCGGATGTACCTACATAGAAACATATAAACCATCAATTTTCTTATTTAATTATTCTACCTGATTTGATAACACGGTGACTGCATCTAAACTGAAAACATTGGCTGCTTGCATCGGCTTTGTCCTCATGACTTGCCACTGATAATTATTTAGTGTCATCTCTTCTATAAACTCATAAGCCGCTTCGGGTGTTTTATTGTTAAGTGTACCACCGGCTGCTGCATCGATCAACTGTCTAGTTGAGGGATTTAAACCGTTGTAGAATGTTTGAACCTGTAGCCATAGAGGTAACCCATGGTGAGGGCACCTTCTCAATAAATCATTGTACCTCTCTCATGCATCATATAGAGTCTCTAAATTGATCTGCACGAAGGAAGAGATGTCATTCCTCCACTTGGTTGTCTTAGTCGATAGGAAGTACTTTAGAAGAAACTTTTCGGTCATTTGAGCCCGAGTGGTGATGGAACCTTGTGGTAAAGAGTTCAACCACTGCTTAGCTTTGTTCCTCAACAAGAAAAGAAATAACCGTAAGGGAATGGCGTTGTCAGTGACGCCATTAATCTTGGAAGTATTACAGATTTCTAGGAAATTGGCCAAATGAGTATTTGGTCTTCGTCTTACAAACCATCGAACTGAACAAACTATTGTACCATCTGAGTTGTATTCGACTTTAGTTCGAAATTATTTGCAACAATGGTAGGTCTCACAATGCTCGATTCAGCCCCAGTCAGAGTGGGCTTGGCATAATTATATATAGTAAGAGGAACATGATCTGGATTCACAACAACTGTAGGAGGTAGTTGATTGTTCTAATTATCACTCATCTCCTCAGAAATAACAACGTCCTCTTGTTCGTCTACTTAATTTTCTCGACTATGCCTTGCTTCTCTAAGGTTTCTACGAGCTGTAGTTTTAATTTCACTATCAAACAGTAATGGTCCCGATGGATTTCTTCTAGTCATAAACTAAAGGAACCTGCCAAAAGCAAATAAAATGAAAATTAGAATGTAAAAATTAAACTAAAAAACAAAAATTATAATAAAAATAAAAATGGCTAAATTAATAAAAATAAAGTGAACCTAATATTTTAGTCCCCGACAATGGCGCCAAAAACTTGATGGTCACTAAACTAACTATAAATATGACTAAGACAAGCGCACCTATCAAACAATAGTATAGCTATAGTGAGTAGAGAATATCGTATCCACGAGGACAAAAAGTACTAGTAATTACCGTCTTCTTATTATTTAGCCGACAAATTGGAGTGTTTGTGTTTTAATCTAAAATTACTAAACTAATTTAACTAAGAACACAACATAGAGTGAAATAGGAAAATAATCGAAGATAACCAATGAGATAGACAATACCCAGGAAAGAATCCGCTTAGACTTCACATTTTATTGTGAATCTGAATTGAACGATTTCGAGAATAAGAACAACTGACTCTAGGTTGATTAATTGAAATCTCTTTCTAATTAAAATCCCTATCGTCGCATTAACTCGATCTATGGATTCCCTTATTAGATTTGACTCTAATTCGGTAGATTTATGTCGTCCTATTTCTAGGATTGCATGCAACTCCACTCAATTATGCTAGATCTACTTTTAAACAAGGACTTTTGCTCCACTGAATTAAGCACATTAAACATGAATTAATATCCTGGAAATATTAAAACAAGAAATAAGCATACATAATTGAGAACAAGAATCAAGTATTTATCACATAAAACAGAAATTAAATAATAGGATTCATCATAGGTTTCATCTCCCCTAGGTATCTAGGGGATTAGTTCATAATCCTGAATGAAAACATCTCAAAACCAGAAAAACCACAAGACATAAAGAGACTCAATAAAACTTTGAAAGAAATTAAAAGGAGATCTTCAATCTTGATGGAGATCCGCTTCCGAGTTGACACCGATGGTGTTCTTCGAGTGTTTTCTTCGATCTTCTCTAGTTGCCCCCTTATGTCTTCTTCTAATGGGTATTTATAAACTTTAGAATGCTCAAAAACCCTAAAAATTGAGTTTTTTCGCTTATTTGGGAAATAGGTTGCGAAATCGACACGGGCTGGCACACGGGCGTTTGTCCAGCTCGTGTGGCTTACACGGGCGTGTGTCCAGCCTGTGTGTAAATTCTCAGGCCATGTGGATCCTAAAAACAACTTTTTTTTCCGATTTTGGCTCCTTTTTTGCTCCTTTCGCTCCCAAATGCTTTCCTAAGTATAGAAACATGAATTTAAAGTATTAGGAGCATCAAATTCACTAATTTGCATAATTAATCATCCAAAAATGCGTTAAGAATGAGATTAAAATATGTTACTTTTATAGCTTATCAAACACCAACCTAAATATTTTAACAATCCAACTGTTGAATTTAACCAGATATTTTTATCTATCATGCATATAATTTTCTTAATATTTAAAATATTGTATATATTAATATATATTTAACTGTTGAAAGTTTTTTTTACACAAAATAAATAGTTAGAATTTTTTTAATTTATGCCAAATTTAGCATATATGATCTACATAAATGAAGCATGAAATAAAATGATTGGATTGTTAAAATATTAGTCGTATAAAAATTTACACAATAAGAGAACTCAAATTCAAACCCTAACCTAAAAAGCTAAAAAAACTTATCAACTAAATTTGATTGAAAATATACCAAAAATGGAAATATCCAAAAATCCAATGTAATAATTTTCATATTTTCTCATTCTTTTAAAATTAACCATCAATGTCACAAAGAAAATTAAAATTACAAAAAAACCCAAAATATGCAATGTGTAAATGGTTGAGGGCTAAATTTTTCAAAATCAAGACTAAATTGATATTGCATAAATGTTGAGGGTTAGAGTTGTTATTATATTGATTTCAAAACCTACTAAGTTTTCTTCGGTTAGTAATTTATTGACTGGTAAACAAAAAATAAAAAGTTGAATAGTTAGATGACTATTTTGTAACTTTTAATAATTAAATGTTCAAAAAAGAAATTTACTAATAGTTGGGTGACTGTCAATATAATTTACTCTTATTTAAAGGGTGAGTATTATAGTATTTATAATAAAATTTAATTTATCAAATAATTTTAAAAACAAGTAACTTGAAATTTAATTATAACTATTATGGATTTTATCACATTGCGTTTGGTTAATTATTAAGTATTTTTTGGGTCAAATTGTGGAATAAATATTTGAAGATTAAAATATATTTCAAGTCTATGTGTTCTTTGTGTATTTGAATTTTAATATTGGTACTTTTATTTTTAGAAATTTAGTTAATTTATTTTTCAAATTTAAAAATCCAGATTTAATTGTTATCATTAAATTCTTTTGTTAAATTCACTAGTGTAATATTTTAAAATTTTAAAAAAAAAAACTCACTTAGTAGCCATGTAATAAAAAAATGGCATTGCAATGGACTTAAATTTAACAAATAACTTTAATAGTATTAATAACTCTTAAGAGTTACATCATCATTTTATCAAAACAAAGTATTTGAGCTAATCAATGACATTGTAAAAATTTTAGATACCAAATTATGTCAAAAAATTAAAGTAAAAAGATTGAATCTTAAATTTTAGTGTAACACAGGGATCAAAATTAAAAATTAACCATTATTATATAATCTAATTTCGAGTTTAGCATGAGGAATAAAATTGAAATTATACTATTATTCTTTAAGTGCAAAAGAGAGAGAGAGAGAAAAAATGAGTAGTGTATTCCACGTGTCAGCATTTGAACTTTCCTTTTATATATAGTTATTAGTGTGTTCATTCACGTTTTACGCTAAGTTAATTATTTGTTTTGTATTAAATTATAGAGTAAAAATTTAAAGATTAGAATATACTCTAAGAAGAGTTTTTAAAATTGGATCGATGATCGAATCAGTCAAATAACTGATTAGTATGATTCAAAATAATATCATTAAAAAAAACCATAAATACTAAAAAAAAAACTTCTTTTAACCTGGTTCAATACTATAATTTTGAAAATCTAAAAAAATTATAGCTTTCACCACTTAACTTTTTAAGAAATTTTAATTTAATTACCAAAGACCATACAATTTTCATCATTTCTTTACATTTATCAAAACTTATTATTATTAATATGTGGCCTCAATAGCTCATTGTTGATATGACTTTTATATCAATTCAACTGCTTTGCTCAAATATATTTTTTTATTATATCTTTGAAAATATGTAGAGATAACACTTACATAAACTTTCAAATTGTATAAAATTAATAAATAAGTATTCGGTATTTGTTTTGCAAAATAAAAACTATAGTTTAACTTTTACTTTATTATCATACCCTTTAAATTTCAAATTTTGATGAATAAATAAAATTACCAAAACTATTAAATTTTATTATTTGATGTTGATTTCATTTAAATAAATTTAAGTAAGAAATTTAACCAAAATATGAAAAATCATAATTTCAAAACATAATATCAATCTTTTGTAATGTTAGTGATCAAATTATGAAATTCTCAAAATTAAATAACCTAAATAGAAAATATTAAAATATTAAATAAGGAAAAGTATAATTTATTTTTTTAGAAACATCATCATTTCAAATTATTGATAATATATTGCACATGACATGTAAAATAACTTGGCGGCATCTTATAAATCTATTGCATCGTCATATCATCCAACCATTGTGACTAATGAGTAAGTAATTAAAATTTTCAATGCCTTTTAATTTAATTATTTTGATAATTCTAATTTATTAAACTTAAGTTATGACCTATTAACAATGTGTTTACTTTCTTTAGTAATTGTTTGGGTTTAAGTTGTATAAATGTTGCTTATGTTACGTGATAAACCTTCCATCCCTAAAACATTTTGCAAATTGTATTATATATATAATCACTTTTGATTTTCTTAGGTTTGTTTAGAATGCTAATACCCTTTTAAGTGCATTACAAATAAGAGATCTTATTACATGAAAATCGAGGGGAGTGTGGAACTAGGACTTCTCGTTTTCTCCCAAACATCCTAGCTCAGATACTTGTGTATGGCACTCAAACATGTGTATGACATATATATATATATATATATATATATATATATATAAACTTAATAAAAATGAGCAGACCCGAATCTGATACTCATCTTCAAATCCGAGCAACATAGCTATATAATCTACGAAACCTGTGTTCGACTCCTGTTCCTTTGGTAGCCATAATAAGCAGGTCGGGTCCTTAAGAACAGCAGCAAACTGGAGATTAGGCCTAAGAGGGAAATGCAGCCCCACCAGATGAATGTCTGCTGATAGCAGTCCCTGCCCATGCACACCATTGCTTCCTCCAACAAGTTCTCCTGGTTGGAACTTTTCACATTAGAATCATACACTAATGCTGCAAGGAGACCGTACAGCAACGACCCGATGGGGATGTTGGTGATGAGGATGTTGTGGTTGACACTCACACTATTAGGACCAAATAGCTCTGATGTGATGGAAACGGCCGCTGCAAATATGAACCCGGAGCTTAATCCAATCATGGCTGTGCTAGTCAGCAATGCCGCCTCACCGCCTGATGCAGCAAGTAAAAAGAAGGCTATTGGTGTTGGCACCACTGCTATTGCTAGCCACCCTGTTCGTGCAAAATACAACTTGCTGCATTGAAAAAACATTTAAGCTTTCATTATTTCCGAGTTCAATGCCTACATGGAACCATGCAAGTCATTTCACGATTCTAGTGCATCAAATTTCTCTCATGTATGAACTTTAATAAGGCCAGCAAGATTAGTGAACTCTAATGGCTTTATATTAGAGTTCATTCTTCCATTATAAAGCAACTTTGGTACAGAATTACTCCCGAGTTCTAAGAATGTATATACAGAGACCATCAAACTTTAGTAAGGGCAGTTTACATGCAAACAGACGCACAATTGCTGGAGATGTTGAAGCAAGCTTGTAAACAGAATATATACAATTTGCAGTAAATACGTACTCGCGCATGAAATCCGGGGCAGCTGATAGCAAACGACCGAAGAATGAGAAAGAGGAGTACAGAGTCACGATGGCACTAATCTGGGAGTTGTATCCGAGTGATTGGGCGATCTGGCCTAGATTATTGCTATAGACCAGCCCTATTGTCCCTCCACAGAAATAGGCCACATAATATAGCCAGAAATCCAATCGGCGGACTAGCAATCTAGCAGGGTGTTCCTCACCTAGCACTGTTAGCCTGCCTTTCTCCATTATCATCCCGAACAACCCTTCTTTGTTTGTTTCAGAAAACGGATTGACACTCGAGCTATTATTATTTCTGTCATTTCCAATCAATTCCTTATGGAGCTGATCAAAGTCATCAGGATCAAACGAGCTGAAGGTGGGGCCTTCAAAACAAAAGGCGGGGGTATGGACAGTACGACGGGCCCAGCTCCTACCACATACAATGCCTGGTAAACACAAAGGTAGGAGCAAAAGGATTAAGGCACCCCCTAGGAGAATGCGTGCCCTCGATGCCTTAGATGAAAGTGAATTCAAAAGGAGAAGATATAGGCCGGTGAAAACAGCTAAAACATTAAGGACAAAGAAAACAAAGGAATCCCAACTAGTAGTGTCCGTGGACAGAAGTTGCAAAGGTGGTTGACGGAGGATGGGGACGAGAGCTAAGCTGGAAGCAAGAAGAGGTACAAGTGCGTTTAAGAAGAGATAGAGGGTTTCATCATCGGGGTTTATTGCATTGGCAATCAGAGTGTAAAGTGCAGCACTTACACCATTGAAACTGATGGTGAGGGACAAAGCAAGTGCCCTGTTGGTTGGGAAATTTCGGATGCATAATACAAAGCATACTGTGTTGAACCAACAGATGCTGCAACCAGCTACCAAACACAGAACAAATACCTGCCATAAATTCAGAATTTACATAACTCAGCACATCATTAAACAATTAACACATTGTGTTTGCTTGCAGCAGCCAATGCAAGAATGGTAGGTTAGGCTCAAAGGTCGTTTACTTGCCTGACAGACACTGTTCCAGTTTAAGTTTAACTGGTGGTTTTCAATCAACATCATCTTAAAAATATATTTTTTATTTATTTTAAAAATAAAAATTACAAAGATAAAGTTTCAAAATACTAACGTATAAACATGATTAGGTGTCACATTTGTATTTGTACTAAAAAAACATGTCATTAATGATATGACTAGAGTAAAATTCAGACACTTAAAAATGAAGTCGTCCTTGGATTTAATACTAGGAA
The DNA here is from genome assembly GCA_025503065.1 of Gossypium bickii. Classification (NCBI taxonomy): domain Eukaryota; kingdom Viridiplantae; phylum Streptophyta; class Magnoliopsida; order Malvales; family Malvaceae; genus Gossypium; species Gossypium bickii. The sequence continues at coordinate 93,676,671 of CP106711.1, forward strand.
CCGACTCTTGTGGTTATGCTTGGTTTGATGTGGAGGAGTGAGGTTCACTAGTTTATTTATAAGGAAAAGAAAAACAGAACATTGTAAACAAATAAGATAAACCACCCTAGAAAGCAAGCAATTTAAACAAATATATAGATAGATTCAAGCAAGAAGCATTGCCAGTTCTTACTAAAACCACACATGAAGTCTTTAAAGATTTGAGAAAACTTTGAACTTTTAACATACCAGGAAATAAGGCAAGGTAATGGCTTGTTTAATGACAAGCCATTGAACTCCATAACCAAAAACACCCAAGAAAGCAGCCATGAAGAGGACAACCCACAATGGCAAACACATTAAAGACACACCACAACACCAACCAAAAGCTTTCCCCATATCTGAAGCAACAGACAAATAATTCAACTGAAGCTGGGATATCCCAAGAACTGATTTCAATGTGGAAGAGTAGGAGGAGAAGTCGAAGTTGGTCCCTGTAAAAGCCTGTATCCATGTGGTTGCAATCAGTATCATCCATTTTCTTGATTGCCCAACCATTGCAACGAAGCTACAACAAGAAAGAAGAAACTTGATGCTGGGAGATAGCTAATTAATTAAGGCTTTCCTGGATAGGAGGGTTTGGTTTTTGGAATAGGGAGCGAGCTCCCTAGGCTAACTTGTGGGAAGTGTCCATTTTATATACGAGGGAAAATTACTTAGGTGGATTTTGAGGTAAAAGCACGGTTGGTTTTTAATCTTGGAAATATCTGATGTGCTGACTTATTTAAGATTTTCTGATTTTCAAATAGTTAATTACAATTTGTATATATAACTGTATTTTCACTCTTTTTACAAATTCATTACTTCATCAAAAAGAAAGAAAGCAACCGACTGTCTTAAAAGATAAAACCTACAATAACACCGAACAATCATACAACCCGACACTGAAAAACAACAAAGCCAAATGAAGCCCAAAAAACAGCAAAACAGAACAAAACAACACCTGCTGTAAGAATCCGAAAGAGAACAGCACAATTGAAGCCACAGCATCACCCGACTAGAAGTAAAATAAAACAGAAGCAAATAAAATGAAACTATAGCAGCTACAAACATCCCCCAACATAGACCATTACCGGCATGATCCAAAGAAAGCTAGCCAGCATTCTCGTCCACGCTCCCCTTTGCACCTGCATCCTCTATCCCCTTTGCAAAAGGACTCACCATCCCCTTTGCACCTGCACCTGCACCTGCACCTGCATCCACTATTCTACAATTTAATTCCTCAAAAATAGATTTTATTATTTTACAGTTCAGTCCTAAACCTTATTTTGTAATTTTTTGCAAAATAGTTATTTTTCTAAAATTTCCTGATTTTATAATTTAGTCTTTACAACTAAAATTGTCAAAATTTTCAAAAATTAGTCCTTGATTTTTGAACAGTTAAACTTTCATATTCTGTTTTTTTAGAATTGTAAATTCCTAAATAATGTAAATTAGTGCTAAAACTCAAGTTTTGAAATCTTTACAATTTAACCCCTGTAGTTTCAAACTTTACTATTATATGCTCAACTTTCTAAATTTTCATATTTCATAATCATATAATTTAGTTACTACATCAATGTTTCAAATTTCACTACTCAAACCCTTAGAATTAAAAAATTTATAAATCTTACAATTTGATCCTTACTTCAATTTTTATCAAATTAAATCATTTTTCAATTTACTCATTCAAATAATATTCAAAATAAATACTTACCACTTTAAACTTAATTAAACATAAACTTATATCTATAAATTTGTATTCCCTAATGTATGAAATTAACAATTAAGCTTAATTAAGTAAATTAAGATTAATTAAAACTAAAACATGATTAATTAAAATATAAATAAGATTTATAAAATAAATTCAATTAAACAATAAAAAGATAATAAAATCTCAAATGTATGTTTGTTTCATTAGAAACAAATTTTATGAAATATTTTCAAGAAATCTGCAAAACAACAAAAATATTTTACACATATTCATCTAGACACCAAGAAATATTAGTTTTTTAAGAAAAGTAAATCATTTTCCAAAATCATTTTCCAGAAACCATTTTCAGTGAAACAAACGGAGTCGAACTTTATTTTGAACAAGAGGTATTCAAGAGAGGCTCACCCAACCTGACTTGCTTTGGGGATCTAGATTTTTCAACTTCGATATCACCTGTGGTATGGCGGAATCTTTTACCTCACAGTTACAATAATTAATCTCATCACCACCACTATTTTTAATCTTACCGGAGGTAAACATATCGCTCATCCAAAGTCACCCTTAGGTTCATCTGGTCTAGTTCATTTTTTCAAATCATTTTTTCAAAGAAATATAAAAAATAAAAAATAATTTTATATTAACATTTATAAATTTTTATAATTAAATTTAAATAAAATATATTATTGTTATTTAAACAGTGAAACAAATTATACAGACGATGGATGGCTTGAGTAATGCATGGGCCTCACTTCTAAAAGGTAAAATTTTTATTTAGGCCCTTAAAATTTTTTAAAAATTTTAAATTAATAAAGGTAAAATTGCACTTTGGCCCCCCTAAAATTATAAAAATTCGATTTAATCCTTTACAAATTAGAAAGATATAAACTATAAAAAATTAAAATTTCATCCGGCCCCCCTAAAAAGTTGTCCTAGCTTCGCCCCTGTATATAGGCAAATCAAGACTGACGAAGCTCAAACTCACTCTTAAAAAAATCGGGTCTTAGTTTTATCCGATTCATAAACGTTTCTAGTTTAAATTTAAAAAGAATAAAAAAAATCAAATCAATGAATCATCTTGTTTTCTGGAACTTAGTCATTTATTCCACTATATTTGTCACATATTTTACTTTTAGTGGTAAAAAAATTTCAACTTTTAACATCTTGTATTTTAAAATTTAAAAAACTATCGTTAAAAGTCACAATGTGTCGTAACTTTAAAAAGTTATCATCTGTCTTTTTTTTAAAATATTTAATTTTTTTAATATTTTATTATACTCTTATAAGATACTTGTCAACCCCTAACTCTACTTGTGAAGTCTAAAAACTCTACTGACAGTATATCAAACAGTTTCCTATTAAAAATATTTTTAGAAAAGGTAATTTCATAGTCTACGTTGAAGCCCAAAGGAAAAATTGAGTTTAAGAATTGGTTAACCATAAGGAAGATTATAGCACTCTTATAACGTCCAAAATTGATAACCTGTTAAATACATGTTTTCAAAATTCGAAAATTATAAGTTTTAATTCGATTTTCAATCATGATTTCTTAATACAAGTAATGAATACAATTAAATAATTGAGTGAATACGAATTTTAAAACTTCAAATATTTCTAATATCAGCTTCCCCCAAGAGTGAAGCCAAAAAATATTTCTTGGGAGTCTAAATTAAATTGTATATTTTTTATGAGTGCTAAAATGCAATTTTTCAATTTAATAGCTTATATGTTTATAATTTCTTAAAGGACTAAATCAAAATTATGTTATTTTTGGAGGGCAAAAGTGTAATTTTAACTATACTAACTTAAAATTTTATAAATTATAAAGGGCCAAATGTCAAAATTTTCCTATTTTAGGGGGACCAGCCCCAGTGAATCTTCAGGGCGTTGCCCCTGCTTTCCCCGATTAAACTTCTTCTGGTTGTTGCTTTTTGGGCATGTCTTGTGGCTTATGGAGCTCTCAAATTTTTGCAACGGTCTTCGCTTTTATCATCAAGGAAAGGGACTATATTGCACACAGTCGGATTGGCCAATGCTATCATTCTTATGCAAATCATGATCCTCTTCTTTCAATCTGAGCGTTCAACTCCTGCCAAGTTTCAAAAATCAGGATTCAACTGAAACTAGCTTGTATGCATATTATCTATTTTTTGTTTGTTTTTTTATGGTAAATGAGGGTTTGTTTGTGTTGACATAGTTTAAGTTAAAATGGCCACATTTAGGGCGTAGGCAAATGTTCTAGTTTTGGATGTTTTTTAATTCTTACATATTGGTTTTTTAAATGTTATTTGTAAAAAAAACATGAAGTTCTTTTTTTTTTCCCATCATTTGACTCAAAGATTATGAAATAAGTTTAAAGATAAAAAAATCAACCAAAGAAGCCTCGATTTTTCACCAACCTATATTTTTTTTTTACAAATATTTTTTTCATCACCAAATAATGAAATGACCTAGTGAATAAGTAAGATTGTTACACCCAGACTTGGCGAGTCCTGAGTCTGGGTGTATAGGTTAAAGGAAACTTGGTTGGCACGATCCTACTCGCCCAATTGACGTTCCGGCGCGCTAATGGGGCACATAGGCAGTAATGGAAAGTTAAAGGAAAGAATGTCCTCATAAAGTATGTGCATATGTAGAAAGAGGAATTGGCAAAAGATGTCAAGGTTCTTAAGTGGTAAAGGATGTCACTAAGATTAGGGCACGCCTTGTTTGTTTAGTTAACGTGTAGGTAATATGCTAACAAGATAGTTAGAAATGAACGATTGATCAAATCAAAATATGAAAAGATTTTTGATTCTTATACACCATTCCTCATAGTTGTAAGTCACCAATGAGAACAGATTTGAAAGTTGAGTGACATGTGTCAAGTCTCACAGTAAAAGTAAGGATTTTTACTAAGAAAACTTCTGAAGGAAGGAAAGTTATATTATTCCTTCTATTTAAAGGAGTACAATGGCTACCTTTATATAGTTGTTGATCAGGAGATTTTCTTGCTATGATAAGATTAACGATCGAGTTCAAGTATAAGGTTGTTTGTTCACTCGGGTGACCTTTAAAAGTCTGCTTATAAATGTATGAACTTAGAGCCCAAGCTACTATTAAGGTTAACAAGGTGAGTCTCTAGACTGACTCTTACATATATATTATAGTCTAGATAATTCTGTGCTAATTGAATAAAGTATGAACCTAGAACTAGTAAAGTATGACTCTATGACTCTGAAAATGAAGGGAAAGGTATGTGCGTATGTATGTCTGAAAGCATGACTATGTCTGTCATGAGTTAGTTATTATTTGAACAAGTTTTTTGTGAAAGTATTTGTCATGAGTAAGCCTATGCATGAAGTTTAAAGGGAACATGTTACATGTTTGTAAGCATGAATGCATCTGTTATAAAGAAGTTTGAAAAGGGATAAGTCTGTCAAGCATGAATCTGCATGATGAGCATGTGTCTGTCTCCGGAGTTGTCTAAAAGGGCCCATTTGATTAAAGAATTGTTCAACTCTTACGACCACCCAAATTAATTCCACATCAAATAAATTGACTTAATTAAATTATTTCTGGAACGGTGGAAATCTGCAAGTGTACACAATCACAACAAGTAATAAAGTGACAAGCAAATGTCGAGTATCGTACCCACAGGGACTGTAAAAGAATTATTTATGAAAATGACTTTAAACACTTTGGTGAAGGGAAAATATTTGGATTTAAGAAATATTTAAAAACTAAAAAAAAATAAAGTAAAATAAAATAAAATAAAGTTCTAATGCACGATTTCAAAAGCTGATTTTAATCAAGATGATATAATTGTGTTGGATTAATTACATTTCTTTACTTAGAATTATTAAATTCATGCTTATACTTGTTACGAATAAATTCACAGAAACTCGGTAATTTGCTAACTTATGAACATATTTACAAATCAAAAATCCATTCATCTCTTGTACGTATTCCTATGTCAATTTGACCGATAAAACAGATTTATAAAAGTAAACATATTATTGCACATACATACTTATTAAATTAAACAATCTCTCGCATATTCCTATTTTGATTCAACCGATTAATTCAACCTAATAAGCATATAAAAGACTATGTGAGGTAACAAAGTATCCTTACCCTGAAACAGTTTAATCACAAAAATCTTGCAAGTTATGCAAGACATATGTATCGCCAAATACAATGCTAATCTAATCTTCAGCTACCTTAGAAGAATTAAACATGCACTGATTAAGTACTGTGTCCATTAATTAAAATTTCAATGCGTTTAAATAATTAATTCTTTATTTCTCTAAACAATTATAATGCCAGATAACTTAGACATGATTTTACTTAATCAAGCATTTTACCGATGCCTATAACAGCATAAACACAATTTTAATAATTTAAAAGGGCGAAATGCAATCGACCCAACACGAATTAAATTCAAGCTAAGCCGATTAAATTAACCATTCCAATAGCATAAATATTCATAAACATGTTTGTCAAAACAACAACGAAATTTAAAGAGATAGGGAACAAGAAGCAAATCCGGTGTTTCTCCGTGGCTTGACTGATTGCTCCGTTCTTCGTCCTCCGCTGTCCTTGGCTATCAAGGTGGATTATGAACACTCTAATGGCTGAGAAAACACCTCTTTTCCAAGAGGGGAAATCGGCACAAGAAAGCTTGTTTTTTTGGAGAAAAAGAGAGAATGGAGAGAAGAGAAGTGATGAGAGAATGAGAGTGTTGAGGGATGCCTTGAATGATCATCCAATGGGGGTATTTATAGCTGAATGTGGCAGCTTAAATGTGCTAAAAATAGCAGCCAAAGAGCCACACCTTGGCTGGCCACCTATGTGGCAAAGTTGATGGCTTCAACTTTGCTAAATATGGCATGGGGCAAATCTACAAAGCCACTAATTGTGGAGGGGGTTGAATGCAACTTTGACAAGTCTTTAAGGGCTTCTTTGCAAGCTGAATTAATCAGCTAATAAGCTGATTTGGGCCAGCATATGGACGGTTTGGGCTGCCCAATTGGTGGCTGGTTCAATTCACTGAATTCGGTTCAACTAGTGCGGTTTAACTGGACCCTTTTTTCATAATTAATTAATAATAATTTATTTAGCCCAAATTAAATTGGGAATAAATTAAAATCAATTATATTATGATTTAATATTCATAATCGGACTATCTTGGGCTAGAAATAAATTTGCCTCGATACTTCAAATTGCTTCTCAGGTTTATTCTTCGAGCAGTGTCTGCCAAGCCAATTTTCGCCCTTTATGCGAATCTGTCAAAAATAGTCAAAATAAATCAAAATTAACTATAAAATTAATTAAAATTCATCATGTTTATAATTTTAGCACAATTTAATTATTTTATAATATTTAATTATTTTTCGACAAGAATTTAACTGAAATAGCATGATTTTAAGTTAAAAGTGGCATGTAAAAACACGTAAATTTTCGTGTTTCCACACCCTCAAACTTAATTCATTGCTCGTCCCAAGTAATGCACAAATTTGGGAAAGAATATCTCGGAAACACTTTTGAAAAACTCCTTCAGAACAACTTCCTTCTCAAAATTATGAATTTAATATACTTAGGCTCAAAATTAAGAAATTTTATAATTATGCTACTTAAGTATACATATCGTTCAAATTGCATCCAACAACTATTATACTAGCAAAATTAGACTAAATGTTTCTTAATAAAGACATGTTACTCCCTACCAATTTGATTTTAATTCCTTATTCAAAAATTAAACTGCAATCATTAAGCTTAACTGATGTCTTCATATGTTGATCAGAGTAATTTCTCTCCACTAATGTAGGTAACATTGGAACTTTGAATCAATAGGTCTTTAATAAGGTTGTAACGTGGCTGGGCTTAGGGGTAGGTAAAAGATAGATAATTTTAGGTTTTAAAACCCTAGACTCAGCGTAAAGTCGAACCTTCAGAATTTTTACCCTTGATATGCTTTTTCGTACATCTATTTTATTTTATTTTATTTATTTTTAATTCAAATTCGAGCACTTGCTTCATGTACTACAATTTTCGAGCAATTGATACTTCTTTTCAACTCCCCTAAACTTATTTTCAAACGATATTCTGAATAGTACTGAGTCTAGTGTTTGGGACAATTTTAAAGGTAATGAAGAAAAAATTGATGGCTAAATATTGCAAAGGTCCAAATAAAACTAGGCCATATAGTCTCAAAGTTGGGTTTCAAATGATAATTTTATTAGGGTCGGCTTGAAAGGCTCAAACGGTCCAAACAATAGTTGCCTAAATCATTTTCAATATTTCATGCTTCCTAGGATTTCGCCTCAAGAAATTACTAAGTCAATTCTAAAGACTTAAACTTTCATGCATGCCTAATTTTTTCGTAGGGAACTAAAAATTTTATGGTACGAATTTTCATGTTTTATTAAAAATACATTCATATCATTATTAAGCTAACATAATAACTTATTGAAATAATAGAACTTTATTAATACTGAAGTTTAGCATACTTAACAAAATTTCAAATTATTGAACAAGATATATCCCAATCATAATTAAAAGAAAATTTTATTCTGGGTGGAATTAATTCAAATTTTCGGTCCCCCCTACTTAAAGTGAACAATGTCCTCATTGTTTAAAGTGAATAGATACTATACACTAGGTAGGATTTTTAGAAAAGAGGAGGTGAGTCAAATTGACTGCTTAAGTACCAAGCTCTCTCGAAATCCAAACCTAGACATGTATATACCTATTGCCACACTTTAGCCTTTGTGACTTGTTCAGATTTTATTCATGATTCCTATCTCTTGTTTTATTGTGCAAAAATAAAAATTCCTAATTAACCTAATCCTAAAATAACTTAAGAATAAAAATAAACTAAAGTAGAAGTCCTCCCTTTTTTATTTGTTTGCCGATCCTTCCGAATTCGACTCATCTTTTGCTCCATCAGTATTGCCTTTCCATGAATCACCTTGCTCCCTCTTCGATACTGAAATCCATGGTTCAAATATGAAATCTGGAAACTCAGGCACCAAAATAAATGGGTCATTATAAATTTTCTTAAGGGCACTCCTCATCGAGTCATCCCTTATTTTTTAGTATCTCCAGTAGGCTTGTTGCTGCCATTGCATGTGTTGCATTAAGTCCATCAGCTTTAATAGCTCATCAGGAAGATCTGGGCTAGGCGGTGGAGCTCTAAAAATTGAGGTCTCGATATCCGGTTAAGCTTCTGGTTCCATTGGTTCTGCCTCACTAGGGACTTCAGCTGATTGTTCTGGCGGGATCTTTGTGGGATCATCTTCTGCTTCTTCGGGATTCTCACTCTTTTCAACTCGTTGCTGTAGAACAGAATCTCCAGCTACTCGACAGAGGTCCCAATCGGTGATTGTGCCTTGACTATACCCTGTCTTCTTCACGTCCGCAAGGATTTTTTCTTTTAAGCACAAAATTGTTGTCGTAAAGGGGAAATAGGCTGGGCCAGAACGTCTAATGGCACAATTTCACATTTCTTTTAGGATGATTTTGCCGACATCAATGGTCTTTTCAGTTAGAATCAAGTATAATAGGACCATTCGCTCTAATGAGATTGTAGTCTCATGCGAACTAGGCATAAGGCTGAAACGGATGAAATAGAACCATACCTTCGCAAGTGGTGTCAAATACTCTCTTCGACACGTATGGATTCCTTGCTTTGACACAGTCCACTTAGAACCTGGAACTGTAAGTTCCTCGAGAATTTCTTGATTCTGCGGACTGGAACTTCGGTCAATTCGCTTGAGGTTAAGTTCACGTAGAATTCACGAACTAGTTTCTCATCCACACTTGGTCTCTTTTCACAAAACAATTCCCAATTGAGGGTTTCAGCAACTTGACGAATACGTGCCATAAAGTCTCTGTAGTTGCTTTCCTTCGATGTGAAGCCTTTCTCTGGATGCATCTATAGATTTTTGAAGATACTTTTGTATCTTACTTTGGCTTATTCACAGTGGAACTTATTTTGTGTTTCATCGATTTGGGTGGAAGCACGAGTTCTCTTGCGAGGCATGATTGACCTGAACATAAGATGGGAAAATTTATTTTCTCAAAAATTTATTTAACAAAAATTATTAATAATTCAATGAATTAGAAAAACTAAATAATTAAATAAATGGAAAGAAAATTAGGTCTTACCACCTTTTTTGTAAAAATAAAAGAACTTTAAAAAAGAAAAAATAATGGAGAAATAAATAGCAAAATGGAAGGAGGGTTGGAGGGTTTTGGCTTAGGTTGGGTGAAAGAGGAGTGCCGCATAAGCGCACAAGGCTGCAATGCGCACGGCTGATGGAGCTGGGGGTAGTGATGTGTGAGGGGAGCTGCAAGCAGGTAGTGTGCAGGTCCTTGTTAACCATGCCTGGTGTGCGCTCGGTGCTGGGCACAGGTGCTGCGAATAAAGCTTGGGCAGCTGGGGCTGAAGCGGCATACACACAAGGCTGTGTGTGATGTGGGCGTGCGGCGTGTGCTGAAGCTGGCTACTGGCAGAATGGTTGTTGTGGCTAGGGACTTGTGGCACTTTGATGAGTTGGTGATTTTGGGGTTGAATGATGCATGAATGGGAGGAAAAGAGTTGCTGGTATTTATAATAGGAGAAATAGGACTTAAAATAGAACTCTTAGTATAATTTAATGGTTAAAAATAAGAGTCCAATTCTAATTTTACTCGAGATTAACAGTAATTAATAATTGAATATATGCATATGAAATTATCAATTGCTATTAGATTATTAAGATAAACATAAAAAAATATATAATTAAATAAAATTAATCCTAATCCTAGGCTAAGTTGATAAAAATTAATATTAAAGTTTATCAATAATTTATAAATATATAATATTAAGTAAAAATATTTATTCTAGATGCCTTTTGAAAATATTTACAAAAAGAGGTACCTAGTTTTTATTATTTACGAAAATAGCAACCAACTTTTAAATTTAATTCAATTAAGTCCCTAGACTTAATGAAAATTTGAAATTGACTTGCAATTTTAAACTTGGGTCGAAATTGACCTTTTTATTTGAAAAACCAAAAATTTATTTTGTCATTTAGGGACTAATTTCTCGGAAAATTATGTAAAAATCAATTCCCAGGAAAGATTGTAGGGGTCACAAGCGGTCCCGCTTAAGTTCCAATCTCCTAGAAAGATTAAACATAATAGACCCGAAAATATACCCTAAATAATTTATTAATAACAAGGAATTTTAAATACCTGATAAACTGAATAAGATTTGATCCCGTTCAGGTTTTTCTCCGTAGTAATGTTTCAAACACTGAGCGTTGACTTGAAAATTACCTACCTTACCTTGGACTTCAACAACTCCATATGGATAGACGCGATGAATCGTAAATGGACCGGACTAACGTGATTTTAGCTTACCTGGGAAGAACTTCAATCTAGAATTAAATAACAAGACTTGCTGACTTGCTTCAAATTCTCTAACTCGAATGTGTTTATCATGCCATTTCTTGAGTCTTTCTTTGAGTAATTTGGCATTTTCGTGTGAGAACAATCGGAATTCCTCTAGCTCGTTAAGTTGGAGCATCCGTTTCTCTCTAGCGAGCTTAAGATCCAAGTGGAGTCGTTGAAGAGCCCAGTAAGCTTTGTGTTCTAACTCTAGAGGTAGATGGCACACTTTCCCAAAGACCAACCTGTAGGGTGACATTCCTAAAGGTGTCTTGTATGTCGTTCTATAAGCCCATAAAGCATCATCTAGTCTCTTGGACCAATCTCGTCAGTTTGGGCAAACTACCTTCTCAAGTATGCCTTTGATCTCCTTATTCACTAGCTCAGCTTGTCCATTCGTCTGCGGTTGGTAAGCTGTAGCAACCTTGTGTTTCACTCCATGTTTATCTAACAACCATTTTAACCACTTGTTCACAAAATGGGTCCTTTCATCACTAATAATAGCTCTTGGGGTTCCAAACCTTGTGAACAATTGTTTCTGTAAGAACTTTATCACAACCTTAGCATCGTTCATCGGATAAGCTTCAACCTCGACCCACTTAGACATATAATCTACTACTAACAATATATACTTGTGACCAAAAGACAGAGGGAAAGGACCAAGAAAGTCAATACCCCAAACATCGAATAATTCTACCTCAATGATATTTGATTGAGGCATCTCATTTCTATTGGTGACATTTCCAACCCTCTGACATCGATCACAACTCTTTATGTAAGCGTATGCATCCTTGAATAGTGTTGGCCAAAAGAATCCGACTTGCAATACTTTGGCCGCTGTACGTGTACCTCCGAAGTGTCCCCCACTTAGAGCTGAATGACAGTGGTATAAAATCTTCGGTATTTCATCTTCTGCTAGAAATCTCCTGATCATCTGATCTGCACACTTTTTAAACAAATATGGCTCTTCTCAAAAATAGTACTTCGCATCTGAAGAAACTTTTTCCTTTGTTGATACGTTTTATCAATCGGCATCAAACCAAAAGCTAAATAGTTGGTAATATCAGCAAACCAAGGAATATTATAGACATGATTTACCTTCAGTATGTGTTCATCTGGAAATGTCTCCTGGATCGGTACAAGTGGAGAATTTCCCTCTTGTGGCTCCAATCTAGACAAGTGATCTGCTACTTAGTTCTCTACTCCCTTTCGATCTTGAATTTCTAGATCGAACTCTTGAAGTAGTAGTACCCACCGGATCAATCTCAGCTTAGCATCTTTCTTGGCCAATAAATATTTAATTGTCGAGTGGTCAATATAGACAATCACTTTGGTATCTACAAGATAGGATTGAAACTTGTCGAAAGCCAACACAATAGCAAGTAACTCTTTTTCCGTTACTGTATAATTTAGTTGAGCTCCGGTTAGAGTTCGACTTGCGTAGTAGATGGGATGAAAAACTTTGTTCCTTCGCTGGCCCAAGACAGCTCCATTTGCGAAGTCACTTGCGTCACACATCAATACGAATGGCAGATCCCAGTCTGGTGTGACGATTATGGGTGCCGTGACTAATTGACTCTTCAAATCGTTGAAGGCTTTTAAGCATTCCTCATCAAACTTGAATATCAGGTCCTTCTCCAATAATTTGCATAAAGGTTTAGCAACTTCGGAAAAGTCCTTGATAAATCTTCGATAAAAACCGGCGTGGCCCAAAAAGCTCCTAACACCTTTCACAGATGTTGGAGGTAGGAGTTTCTCAATAACGTCTACCTTCGCTTTGTCTACCTTGATCCCATGTCTCGTTATCCGATGCCCTAGAACAATTCCTTCTCATACCATAAAATGGCACTTTTCCCAGTTGAGTACGAGATTAGTTTCTTCGCATCGCCTTAGCACCTTAGCTAGATTGGCTAAGCAATCATCGTAAGTATCTCCGAATACTGAAAAATCATCCATAAAAACTTCCAACTATTTCTCAACCATGTCAGTAAAAATAGACATCATACATCTTTGAAATGTAGTAGGTGCATTACATAAACCAAATGGAATGCGTCTAAATTCAAACATACCGTACGGGTAGGTGAATGTCGTTTTGTGTTGATCTTTCGGTGCTATTGTAATCTGATTATACCATGAGTATCCATCGAGAAAATAGTAGTAATCTCGTCCTGCGAGTCTATCCAGCATCTGGTCCAAGAACGGTAAAGGAAAGTGATCTTTCCTAGTTGCCTTGTTCAGCTTCCGGTAATCGATGCAGATTCTCCATCCCGTAACCGTTCTAGTCAGTATCAACTCTTTGTTCTCGTTCTCTACGACCATGATACCTCCTTTTTTTGGCACGTTCTAGACCAGACTTACCCATGAACTGTCTAAGATAGGATAGATAATACCTGCATCTAACAACTTGATGATCTCCTTTTTTTACTACGTCCTTCATGATGGGGTTCAGTTTCCGTTGTCCATCGATCGTCCCTTTTTCACCATCTTCCAGGATAATCTTGTGCATGCATACAGACAGACTAATACCGCGAATATCGGCTATGGTCCATCCAATGGCCTTCTTGAATTGTTTCAAGACTATAATAAGTTTCTCTTCTTGTTCAGTTGTTAATTTTGCTGAAACAATCATAGGCATAGTAGAGGCATTACCTAAATAAACATATTTTAAGTTTGTAGATAATACCTTGAGTTCTAACTTAGGTGGCTTTTCGATTGATGCTTTTGGCTGGGTGTAATCCATTTTCTCTAATTCCAAAGATTCAAAACGGGATTGCGGATTAAATCCCTTTTAATTAGCTCCTAGTAGAGCTAAGTATTCATCCTCTTCTTCATCATTTGGAGGGTCTGATGTCAAATTTTTTTCCAGTGGGTCCTCAACACAGTTGAGTTCCTTCTCCACTATTAATTCCTCTAAATCAGATAATGCAGAACAATCATCCATTGTGTCAGGAAATCGCATAGACTTAAAGACGTTAAATGTTACCTGATCATCCTGAACACGTATAGTGAGTTCGCCCTTTTGCACATCAATAAGGGTCCTTCCAGTTGCTAGAAACGACCTTCCTAGGATGATTGTTACTTCCATGTCTATTTCAAAATCTAGAATTACAAAGTCAGTAGGAAAGGTAAACTTATCTACACATACCAATACGTCCTCGATTTTTCCTTCTGGATGTGCTAAGGATCGATCTGCTAGTTGAAGCGTAACCGTAGTTGGTCTAACTTCTCCTATCCCTAACTTCTTAAATATTGACATAGGCATCAAGTTGATACTTGCACCTAAGTCACATAATGTCTTACCACAATATGTTGCTCCAATGTTGCACGGTATGGTAGAACATCCAGGATCCTTCAATTTTGGGGATAGTTTGTCTTGAAGATATGCACTGTATTCCTTCGTCAGAGCTACCGTCTCAAATTCTCCAAGTCTTCGTTTCTTAGACAAGATATCTTTCATGAACTTGGCGTAGTTAGGCATTTGCTCAATTGCTTCAACCAATAGGATGTTGATGTGAAGTTGCTTGAGTACGTCAAGGAACTTCTTGAATTGAATCTCCTGCTTCTACTTATAAAGTCTTTGAGGGTAGGGTGGTGGTGGTTTCATTACTGGAACTACTTTTGGTTGATTCGCCTTTGGTGGTAATTCTGCATCTAACGAAGTTTTTAGTTGATCAGACTTAGCTGATCCTGAGGTTACTTTGTCGGGTTTTGCAGATTCTGGTTATGGTGAAACTGGGATTTCAACACTTGGTAAAACTTCTTCTGAGTCTTGAGCCTCAGCTTGCTCCTTTCCAGCTTCAATGGTATTGGGCTCTATCGTCTTTCCACTCATTAGTGTTAGCGCTTTGTAGTGCTCCTTTCCCGAATTTATTGGATTTTCCTTATCACTGGGTAAGGTACCCTGTGGTCAGTTCCTAAGTTCAGTTGCAAGCTGGCCCACTTGATTCTCCAAATTCTTCAATGTAGCTGCTTGGCTCTAGATTAAGGCATCATTCTTTTCCATGTATGCCTTCAGCATACTCTCCAAGATATTGGATGCTTCAACTTGAACTAGTTTCTAAACTTGATGCGAGAAATTAGGCGGCTAGGTTGGTCTGGGTCGGGTTTAAGTGGTACTGGTTCCAACCCCTTGGTTACTCCAGGAGAAATCCGGGTGGTTTCTCCATGATAGGTTATAAAAATTTGATTGTAGCCCTTGCCTTCCTCGGTTTTGGTTCTGATTACCCATGTAGTATACAGATTCTGGGTTCGACGGACATTCTTCAAACAAAGGTCCCTCCCCATAATAGACACAGGATATATTCTCAAATTGATTAGGCGGTTGTGCTACAAAACTATTAGACCCATTAGTAGTAAGATTTTTAAGCATTGAGGATATTGACGATACCTGATATGCGAGTGAAGTAAGAGTGCCTACTTCATATATTCCAGCGACTCGTTTTCCTAACGCTGCTCGACTGGTTGGCCTTTGATAATTGTTACTAGCAATCCTCTTATTTTCATAAGCCTCGTTATAAGACTTAGAAAGGAGAGCACCATTAGTAGAGGCGTCCACTACCATCCTTGTGTGAGCGTTGAGACCATTATAGAATGTCTCAAGTTGAATGGAATGTGGGATTCCATGATGACTTTCCCATGCCTCATGCAAGGACTCATCATCCATTTGGTGGAAGGCAGTGATCTCATTCCTCAGCTTAGCATTCTTGCTTGGCGGGAAATACTTCATGAAGTATCTCTCGGCTAATTCTTGCCATATAGAAATGGAGTTCGGTGGCAATGAGTTCAACCAGGCACGAGCTCTGTCCCTTAGTGAATATGGGAACAACTTCAATTGTAAGGCATCTTCGGGGACTCCGGCTAACTTGAAAGAATCGCTCACTTCCATAAATAGTCTTAAGTGAAGATGAGGATCTTCAGTAGGCATTCCACTGAACTGGCCCACTGTCTAAAGCATCTGGAACATGACTGGCTTCAGCTCGAATTGTTGTGCCTCGATTCCAGGTCTCCTAATACCCGGATTAAGATCATTGAACACTGGCACGACATATTGTCTTAAGGCTCTATCCCTATCATTAGCAATAAGGATAGGATTTTGAGCAGGGTTTGCTCCGTTTCCTTGATTCATATTCTCGAAGTTCATCTCTTTGGTCCTTCTCTGGTTCACTTGTCTTCTTCACTGTCGAAAGGCTTGTTCCATCTCAGGGTCTACAGGGAGTAAATCGGTAATTTGGTCAATACTCATAAACACCTGAAATACTCACAGAAAAATTACTTAAGTAAAAATTAAACGGAAAATTAAACCAAAATGTAAGACTAACAAATTCACAAATAATGGCTTTTGAAAAATAGTCCCCGGCAACTGTGCCAAAAACTTAGAACATTGGAAATGTGCAAGTGTACACAATCGCAACAAGTAATAAAGTGACAAGCAAATATCGAGTATCGTACCCACAGGGACTGTAAAAGAATTATTTATGAAAATGATTTTAAACACTTTCGTGAAGGGAAAATATTTGGATTTAAGAAATATTTAAAAACAAAAAAAACAAAGTAAAATAAAATAAAATAAAGTTCTAATGCACGATTTCAAAAGCTAATTTTAATCAAGATGATATAATTATGTTGGATTAATTACATTTCTTTACTTAGAATTATTAAACTCATGCTTATACTTGTTACGAATAAATTCACAGAAACTCGGTAATTTGCTAACTTATGAACATATTTACAAATCAAAAATCCATTCATCTCTTGTACATATTCCTATGTCAATTCGACCGATAAAACAGATTTATAAAAGTAAACATGTTATTGCACATACATACTTATTAAATTAAACAATCTCTCATTTATTCCTATGTCGATTCAACAGATTAATTCAACCTAATAAGCATATAAAAGACTATGTGAGGTAACAAAGTATCCTTACCTTGAAACAGTTTAATCACAAAAATCTTGCAAGTTATGCAAGGCATATGTATCGCCAAATACAATACTAATCTAATCTTCAGCTACCCTAGAAGAATTAAACATGCACTGATTAAATATTGTGTCCATTAATTACAATTTCAATGCGTTTAAATAATTAATTCTTTAGTTATCTAAACAATTATAATGCCAGATAACTTAGGCATGATTTTACTTAATCAAGCATTTTATCGAGGCCTATAACAATATAAACACAATTTTAATAATTTAAAAGGACGAAATGCAATTAACCCAACACGAATTAAA
The DNA here is from genome assembly GCA_025503065.1 of Gossypium bickii. Lineage (NCBI taxonomy): Eukaryota > Viridiplantae > Streptophyta > Magnoliopsida > Malvales > Malvaceae > Gossypium > Gossypium bickii. The sequence continues at coordinate 93,694,051 of CP106711.1, forward strand.
TTCAAGCTAAGCCGATTAAATTAACCATTCCAATAGCATAAATATTCATAAACATGTTTGTCAAAACAACAACGAAATTTAAAGAGATAGGGAACAAGAAGCAAATTCGGTGTTTCTCCGTGGCTTGACTGATTGCTCTGTTCTTCGTCCTCTGTTGTCCTCGGCTATCAAGGTGGCTTATGAACACTCTAATTGCTGCTCCAAATGGCTGAGAAAACACCTCTTTTCCAAGAGGGGAAATCGGCACAAGAAGGCTTGGTTTTTTTGGAGAAAAAGAGAGAATGGAGAGAAGAGAAGTGATGAGAGAATGAGAGTGTTGAGGGATGCCTTGAATGATCAGCCAAGGGGGGTATTTATAGCTGAATGTGGCAGCTTAAATTTTCTAAAAATAGCAGCCAAAGAGCCACACCTTGGCCAGCCACCTATGTGGCAAAGTTGATGGCTTCAACTCTGCTAAATATGGCATGGGGCAAATCTACAAAGCCACTAATTGTGGAGGGGGTTGAATGCAACTTTAACAAGTCTTCAAGGGCTTCTTTTCAAGCTTAATTAATCAACTAATAAGCTGATTTGGGCCAGCATATGGACGGTTTGGGCTGCCCAATTGGTGGCTGGTTCGGTTCACTAAATTCGGTTCAACCAGTGTGGTTTAACTAGACCCTTTTTCCATAATTAATTAATAATAATTTATTTAGCCCAAATTAAATTGGGAATAAATTAAAATTAATTATATTATAACTTAATATTCATAATCGGACCGTCTTGGGCTGAAAATAAATTTGCCTCGATACTTCAAATTGCTTCTTGGGTTTATTCTTCGAGCAGTGTCTGCCGAGCCAATTTTCACCCTTTGTGCGAATCTGTCAAAAATAGTCAAAATAAATCAAAATTAACTATAAAATTAATTAAAATTCATCATGTTCATATTTTTAGCACAATTTAATTATTTTATCATATTTAATTATTTTTCGACAAGAATTTAACTGAAATAGCATGATTTTAAGTTAAAAAGGGCATGTAAAAACACGTAAATTTTCCTGTTTCCAATTTCCAAAGTCGTAGAATTTTCTTATTATTCAAATGCAGTCTGATTGAGCTTTTGTTGAGCTAGCGAAGGGACCAATCAGACATATACAATTAGGCTCTAGTAATTGCAATTATGTCCAGAAGCATCGTTCCGATAATTCACAATTAGTTAATCATGAAATCAGTTACCATGATTGAAAAACTCCTTATTGTATACTCTTTACGAAAGCAATTCATTCAACTACTTTGTCCAATGACCTCGTCATGTGTGTGTTACCCTCATATGATATCCTTGATTTCTTTGAGTTAAATCCGTTCACTCAATACAATCCTATTTTATCTCATTGTCACCATTGTGTCTTCTTAATGATTAATCTGATCACTGTCAACAAATGACTGTGATAAATTGCTCATTCGAGAACAAGCAACCCATGGCCTCATTCCATATTTATCAATCCACACAATGCCAATATGAGGATGTCGTTAACTCTTTAATTGAGCTATGAATTCCACTATAGCTAGTAAAGCCATGCTACACACAAGTCATGTACCCAACAAACCGGCTATCGGCTCAATCATTTTCAGAGCATAAGCCTCCACTTATATCAAAGCACATGAGTTACATACGCATGGTCAGTGACTAACTCAAGATTTAGGTAAATCACACCATGAATGCCATAAGTGAATTAATTCACAAACGGATTTAAAATTAACTCATCTTGGGTCCAGTCCAATATATCATTCTGCCAATGAATACATCTATGTCTTTACCCATAGAGTCAACTGCTCCGAAAGCCAAGACTAGTCATGTCCCCAATTGGAATTGTAGACAACAAAATAATCTTTCTAAGTATTTGAGTCAAATCCTCACTTTGATTCTTTTATGGGATTACGAACTCGTTTAGATTATCTATTGAAATAAGTTGTCTTTCTTGCAATGTAAACATTCTTACAATGCCACTCATCATCAGTTTGAACTTAGACAATCAATGAGCTAATATTTGATTGTCACAATTTCACTATGCATGAAAAATATGAAACACAAATATACAAAAGATATAATAGTGAAATGTGAAATTTATTTATTTATCGACATAGAAAACAATTATATGTTTATTACAATATGGGCTCATTTCTCAACATTCAACTCTTGCCAAGTTTTAATAACCAGGATTCAACTGAAACTTGCTTGTATGCATATTATCAATTCTTTGTTTGTTTTTATGGTAAATGAGAATTTGTTTGTGTTGATACAGTTTATGTTTAAATGGCTACATTTAGGGCATAAGAAAGTGTTCCAATTTTGTATGTTTTTAATTCTGACAAATTGATTTTCTAAATGCTATTTGTAAAAAAAACATAAAGTTCTTGTTTTCGTTGTTTGACTTAAAGATTATGAAATGAGTTTGCACATAAAAAAAATCAACCACAGATTTTTCATCAATCAATATATTTTTACAAATGTTGTTTTCATTTTCAAAAAAATGAAATGACCTGGTTAATAAGTAGGATTAAGTGACCAAATGACAACTCGTGAAAATTGTACCAAGATTGTTACCAGAATACCAAATATATACTAGTTTAGCGATGTCAATTGGCAACAAGAAAAATGTGTACCAATTGTATATGCGGAATTGAGAGGACAAGTTTTGAAATTCTATTGGAACTTATCTCTCCCTTTTTATATAAAAAAATATTTCCTTTAAATTCTTTGTCTCTCTTCAATCATCGATTCTCAATGTCTACTGCAAAGGAGAGGTTTGAATCTGGACAAATACGGACCTTTACAGAAATTATAGCAAAAGTCCTTGATATATTCCCCAAATAACTACCCAGGTTACCTACCAAATCATTATTGAGATTTACTCTTTGTGTCAAAGGAATAGAGCTCGGTTATTTCAAATTTGGACTTCCTTTTATCCCACACTCACCAATATCGTCTTCAGCCTACTACCTTTGTAACACCCTGAATTAGGGGCTATTTGTAATTTAAATAAATTCCATATGGGCTTCAAGAAGTGAATATTACAATTTATTTGGCGTGTTCTAGGGTCTAGAATTAAACCCGAGTTAGGCCTGACCTAGTGTTAAAATTATTTTTTTAGTACTTAAAAGAAAGGAGCTAGAGAAGTTAGGGCTTAAATAGAATTTTGGGCAAAACGTGACACAAAAAAACAGCATGGCTAAGTGGCCTTCATGCGCCACTTAGGTGTCTTGGAGGTGGCGTCCAAGGGGGTCTTTGGGTTCGAGCTTCGGCAGGAGCAAGAAGGAATGTTTTTTTTCCCTTGTGGGCTTTTTGGCCTAGGAAGGCCTTATAACTAAAACAAGGAGGTTTGTGACACGAAAGGCAGGTTCGGTGGAGTGGCAAGGGGCGTGACTTAAGGGTGTGACAAGGGAGGTCTTAGGTTCGACTCATGGGAGAAACAAGGGGGTGTATTTTTATTTTTGGGGTTTTTGCGTTAAAGGAAAGAGGGCCAGGAGGAAGGCCTTATAAATAAATGGTGGGAATGTTTAGCATGAAAGGCCAAAGGGAAGAGTTGGTTGGGGCGCTTAAGGGTGCTGCTGCTGCTGCTGCTGCTGCTTGAGGTTGCTGGTTCGAACCTCAGGGGCTGCACGTTGAATTATTTTTTTTCAAAGCTGGCGTACATGGGAAGGGAGGTGGTGGCCCGATTATGGACTCTTATTTTAATGAAGGAAAGCAATTCTTTTTGTATGTTTTCTATTTGGAGTGGGGATAAGCATTATTTTATTTTTATTTTTTTATTTTTATTTTTAAAGATTTTTGGCTCATATTCGGCTGGAAGTGGGGGAGTATTAGTGGTTTAATTGCTTTTGAATTCTTGGGAGATAAACCATGCATTATCTTTGATAATTAAAAATTGAAATTATCAGCCAAAAGGGGAGAAATTGGCGAATGAAGGACCCATTAAGGCCATCCCCATTCAGCTTTTAATAGCAAAAAGTGCCAAACTCATCAATTTTCCTCTCCAATTTCTTCTTCTTTTAGAATTTTCCCTTGTGCATTGCCTAAATTACTAAAAAAATTCCAGTCTTCCATCTTGTTTCTTCTTAGCCGAATCTCCCTAAGGTGTCTTTGTTCTTTTCTCTTCTTGGAAGGTAGCCAGACCCCCTCACAACACTAAGAGGCACTAACTTGTGGTATTAAAGGGCCGTTATAATTATCAAGGTAAGAGAACGATACCTCTTTTAGGTTCAAAGATTATGGCCGAATGGCCTAAAACTCTTATTAATGCGGTTAAAGCAATTGTAGGAAGCCATAGCCATTAAAGCGAAGCTTTCGGGAATTATTCTTCCAAGGGTGAGTTGGTAAGCACTTTTCGCCAAGGGCCTTTGATAAAAGTTTATTGTTTAATATCGAACTAATGAGTGTGCCATGGTTTTAGGGGCAAATTAAGACTTGGGATTTGTTTGGAAATCAAATCCGTTCAAGGTAAGGCCGTAAAAGAACCTCGACATTAATTTGGTTTGGCCGAATAGGCCTAAGTCCCTAACCATGCTTTTGGTCGATTATAGGACAAGAGATCTAAGCGACGTAGATCGGATCTTGGGATCTAGGAATTAGGTAGAAGCAGTGTGTAAACTCTTTACACACTTTATTAATAAACTTGTTATATTATTGTCTTGTGTATAAATTTTGGTAGTGATCTATGATATGCTTGTGGGCTTAAACATGGATTAGGGTAAGTCCCCAACTTGTGATTTCGATATATGATTTGCATGCCATCACATGATGATTAAATGCTACGGTATGATTTATGAAAATTGTTATAAAAGCATGTGATGGTGGGATTGATGAGAGAGGAGGATGATTTTATGGATTGTCGTCGGTGGTTTTGACCACAAGATGGGTTGGCCCCATCAAATTATTTGTGACCTATGGTCATCAAGTGGTTTTGACCACAACGATTGATTATTGCGACTAAGTCCCGGTGGTTTGGTACCACCAGTGGTTTTGACCACATTTGATATATTGTGACCTATGGTCATCAGTGGTTTTGACCACACGATGGGTTGGCCCCATCATTTAAATTGTGACTTTAAGTTATCAGTGGTTTTGACCACATGGGGTAGAAAAGGAGTATGGATGGCTAGTTGGGTTGCATGAGCATGTTTATTAATAAATTGTGTATGAGATGTATTTTTCGGGTAGGGGATTTATACACTGAGTCTTGGTGACTCACCCCTTCCCTTAACATTTTGCAGATGAGTAGATCGCGGAGATGGAGCCGGAGGGACTCGAGGTGGCCATGCAGTGGAATTTTATTAGACGAACTTGGACTTTATTTTATTTATTCTAAATGTTGGTTTATTTTGTAATAAGGCCTCCTAGATATATTTTTATTATTTTTGTTTTGGATGAATTTGTTTAAAACTATTTTTATCAATATTAAATTAAATGCACATGTTTCCTCAAAAAATTAAATCGCGAAATGTTTTAATGTGCCATCGGGCACACCTGAAGCGGTAACAATCTGGCTTAATAAATATTTTCAAAATAAACCTAAGTATGATTTTATACATCTCAAACGTTTTAAACAAAATAACTATCTTTTACCAAAAAGATAATTCGACTTAAAAGGATTTTCAAAAGTACTTTCTCTGTGGCACACCAAATTCGGTCATAGTGTTTGGGCCGGGTTTGGGGTGTTACAACCTTCCTCCTCAGGTCTTATAAGCATCCATCTTTTGATCTTGAAGCGATGAGTTTAGAATATTTTAGTGTTATGCCTTCACTCCATTATCTTCACTCAAGTGTTTTAGACATTATTGGATTGTTTCTTTGCTTGACTAACAATTACAAAAAGCTTTTTTATTTGCAATCCCACCACTCAACAATTCAGAGAAATAAGTTTTGAGAAGATGATTTGCCAACGCAAATTTTTTGGCAATTTAGTTATTGATCCCCTAGAGTCTTCACATTACAAAATCATGATTTTTCAATGTATTGAGTGATTATGTTGAAATTGAGATCAAGATCTTTTCATCTGAAACTAAATTTTGGAGGCATAGAATTAGTTTGGAACGGATAATGAATAGAATCCAGTTTAATGACTTTATGTTCTGTAACAGTAAACTTCACTGGGATAGTCTTGAGAGTGAATCGTTATATTTTGTTGTCTGTACTAAAAAAGTGACAACAGTAGTAATGCCAAACGAGATGATGAAGATGTTGATGATGCATTTTTAAAAAAATTTAGGGGAACACAATGGAAGTTGTACTTGGCATTGAACTACCATATTAAGGAATTAGATATTTTCCAACATCGTTATTGCAAGGAAACAAATGATTATTCAAGATGGATTTCACGTATCATAACTTTTCAAAATGCAATTCAACTTTCTACAAAAATTGATTTCGATAATCATATTTTGGGGCTTGTTTTATTCTGTTAAATGAAGGATAAGTCCTAAATCTTATGTTATGGATGGATGGAAAAATGGTTTTGTGGGATTTAAATAAATTGTCATGGAAAATGTTACATGATGTTAGGTTCGGTCAAAAGGTTGGGTATTCTTTTTCAATCGATGTGGATTTATAATTGTGTATCAAAGTCTTAAAAATTTATAAAAAGAATGATCGAGCCTAAAAACTAACTATGACAATGATTGAGGCAAGTGCACCTATTGAACAGTAGTATAGTTTAGTGGCAAGACCGAATTGTCGAACCCAAAGGAACCAAAAGTACTAATACTAACTTTTTTTTTATTATTTAGCCTAAGAATTAAAGGAATTTGTTATCTAATCTAAAATTAACTAACAACTAAGCTAAAGATGCGAAGACAAAGAGAAGGAATTAGGGAAAATAACTTTGGGAAAAACCAATTGATAAAGACAATACCCGAGGAAGAATCCACCTAGACTTCACTTATTTTCTAACTCTGAACCAGACGATTTATTCACTTGACTTGATCCATAGGATTCCTTAATTTATATTAATACCTCTTTCGAGGCTACTAACGTCTAACCCTAGGTTGATTAATTGAATCTCTTTCTAATTAAAACCCCTAAAATTGCATTAACTCGATTTATGGACTCCCATATTAGGTTTGACCCTAATCCAGCAGATTTTCGTCATCCTATTTCTAGGGTTGCGATCAACTCCGCTTAATTATGCTAGATCTACTCTTAAACAGGGACTTTTGCTCCACTACCTAAGCACATCAATACTTGAATTAATATACTAAAATATCAAAACAAGAATTAAGAACACATAATTAAGAACAAATCAAGTATTTATCATATAGTTCAGAAAACAATAACAAGATCCGTCTTAGGTTTCATCCCCCTCAGGTATCAGAGGGTTTAGTTCATAATCATAATAGAATACATCTTAGAAGAAAATATGAAACAAAACATAAGAAAACCCTAAAACCCCCTGAAGGAATTGAAGGAGAGATCCTTCGTCTTGAGTATAACTCCGGCTTCTTAAGATGAATCAACTGGCTTTCTTCGAGTAAATTCCACAATTCTGGCCTCTCTGGCTTGGCTCCTTGGCCTAGCTGGACGCCTAATTGGACCCCCTGAAGGTTAGCCTCTAGGGTGTTTATATAGGCTTTTGGAATGGCTTTCTTTGCCTCTAAGTACCCTAATCCGAATGAAACTCTTCTTTGTCACGATAGGGACACGCCCATGGCACACACCCGTGTGAATCGTGGCCAGGCCGTGTTCGGGTCCGTTAATGAGGCATGGCCGTGTGGTCTTCGGCCCAGGCCATGTTGATTTCGTGATATGGCCCATTTACTCCGTTTTGGGCTCGTTTCTCATTCTTATCATCATCCGGTGCTTTCCTGAGTATAAAACATGAAAACAAAGGATTAAGAGCACCAAATTCCACAATTCAATGTTTAAATTGTCCAAAAGTATGATAAATATGGGATTAAAATATGTTCAAATTACGGTTTATCAATTTACTTAACAAAATTGATAGCACTCGTACTTTGAGAACCTTAGTTGCATCTAAATTTATGGTTTCTTTCTTTTGCATTTAGATGAACTTTCATTTTGAGAATCAGTCATTTATTTTTCTTTTGGATCATATGTTTTTTTTTGTTTCTTTTGTTATTTTAATTTTGTAGTGAAAAGCTTTGACTATGATCTGCCGTAATTTGATATGTCAAATTAGGCTTCCCTGTTATACTTAAGGAGCTTGTTTTCGATTATTTTCATGGCTTTTTCTTAGTTTTTCTTAGTTTTCAGGTTTCAAGTGAATAAGTGAAAATTACCTCATTTTAATCATTTTTTAGACCAAAATTGGCCAAAGGTTCCACTAGGGGCCCTAATGTTTGATTGAGTGTTGTAGGTACTTGTCGGGAGCCTGAAATCGTTTGAAAACATCACTAAAGAAGGGTTATCATGACATCAAGGCATTGGAATTGTGATTTCCCCATTAGTCTTAAGATTAAGGCAAGCTACAGTGGTATCGTGATATCCCCCTTGGGTACCGCGATATCCAGGTGACAAGAAAACTCCCCATTTCAAGACTGATGATGATATCGTGATATCCAACCCTGGGTATCGCGATATCACTCTCGTCAAGGGATAAAAAATGACATTAGGGATAATGTTTGTCCAACCAAAATACCAATCAGGAGAGGTTGTTCGAGGGTATTTTGATCAACAAAATGGGTTAGAAATTGCTACTAAATTAGCCAAAATCAAATAAGAAAAGAGAGGCCACACTTAGGATAGTTTTTACTTTAGTTTTCTTAGGTTTTCTCTTCTTCTTTTCTAGGGTTTCATATTTCTCTATCTTTTTCCTTAACTGTAGACTTTAAATTTATGCAATTTTCTTCTTGTTCTTATTGTTTTTAGTGTTAGTTAAGTTAGTTGTTAATGTAGCTAGGGTTTATTTACAATTTCAACCCATTTACTTTACTTATTTTGACATTTTCATCTTTGTTTAATGCATTTCCAGTTTTCTTTAGTTTTGGTTGTTAAAGTTTTCACCTTTAATGTTCTTTGTTTCTTATTTTATTGTTAGATGTTCATCTTTTCTTTGCTTTTAATTTTTTTTCCACTAAAAATCCCATCTTTCTTATTTTTCTCGAACTTTATTTTCGTGGTTGCTAGTTTCTTTCTTTTATGCTTGTTAGCTTAGTTTTTAACATGAGTAACTAAAATCCCAAGGGGGTTGGTTTATGGAGATGTAGGTAAGCTGATTTTAGGTTAAGGGATTAAATTGCAAATAAATTGGACTAAATTGAATGAACGTAAAAACTTAGGACTGATGACCCTAAAGGAAGATTTAGGCAAGTGAGATCGAGAGGAGATCTTGGTGAGCACCAATTCTTTAGTCCCGGGTTAGCCGGTAAGATTGAGAGATAAACTAGACTAATATGTCTAATTTGGTAAATTTGAGACCGAGGGGTAAAATGGAGCCACTTTAGGAGTTTAAACAATTTAGAACCTTAATAAAATGATTAGTGAACCACATCGAAGTCAACCAACCACTGTTTGTTAGTTATTTGTGCTTCTCTTAATTTTGCATCTTTTAGAATTTAGTCATTTAGGTAGTTAATCGATAGTTTAACTTAATCACCCTTTGTTTTATGATTTTCCATAATATAGCTTGTACCGATTAGTTGTTTAGACTCCTTCCTTTGCATGCTCTTAGCTAGAAATTGCTCAATTGCCTCCTACCTTGGGTCGACCCCTTGGAATACTCCATGTTCCATTGAAACTATATATATGACAACTGACATTGTACATTTGCAATTAAAACTCGCTTTCTAAAATAATCTTCGCAAAATCATTAGGGTTAAAGCACATGCTACACGCGGGTCAGACTATTGTTTAATTTTGTGTGTCGCCACCCCTTAGTCTTCTACTCAGAGCAGAAGATGTATTTTCTATTTAAATATTATTATTTAATTAAACCTTATTTAAACAAAACTCTTGTGATGATTCTCTATAAATAAATACTATGTGTTGAACTATTTACACACTTCATAGACATCATTATTCCGTTAAAAAAATAGTGGTATTTGTTCTACATAAAAAATTCTATTTTTTGGGAAAACACATTGTTACCGGTTATAGAGAGAATTAACTTTCCTACTAAAATTTAATAAAGTTGTAACACCCCTAACCCGTATTCGTCGCCGGAACAGAGTTACAAAGCATTACTGGAGTTTAGAACATTTACAGATAATTCATGGTAATTACTATTTATTTTATGAGATTGTTCATAATGTCCCTTAAATGGACCCTCAAGGCCCAATATGAGCATTAGAATCGAGTCGGGACTTAATCAGAGAATCTAAGAATTTTTTTCTCGAAATTTCAAAAATTTTCCAAGATACAGGGCACACATGCTCGTGTGGTCAAGGGGCACGACCATGTGACCATAGGACACGCCCGTGTGCTAGGCCATATGGATAATTTAATTTTCCAAAATTAAGTGCAGGTTTCACATGGCCAAGATACACGCCCGTGTTCTGGGCCGTGTAGCACACACGGCTGAAACACACGCCCATGTCTCTGCCCGTGTGCTTAATTTTGAGCATTCTGTTTCTCGAATTTAAGATGCAGGGGACACACAGCCTAACCACATGCTCATATACCAGGGCATGTGTCACACATGGTCTAGACATACGTCCGTATGTCTACCTGTGTAGACAAAATAAAGCCATTTCTAGCTTCATTTCTCACCCAAAACTTTGCCACTACACCAAAACTTACATTCATAAACCAACCAATCCAAGCATTAAAATCAAGCTAAATCTATCATTTAACATGATATATCATTATATGCACACCTATCTATAATCATACATTGGTTTAGTTTATATGTTAAACATAATTTAATCAACCATACTTAACATATATGTAACTACCATAGTATGACCTTATAAGTATATCAAAACATATCATTACTAGCCATTCCAATGGCTACATTGCAAACATCATTTTCAAGCCAACAATGGCCAAGTTAACCTATACATGCCACTATACCAAAATAAGTCTACTATTTATACCAAAATAAGCTTGTGGATAGTGTGATGAAGCTCCAACCATTCACCAACCTTCGCGAGCTTCCAAATACTATAAAACAGAGATACGTAAACCTAGTAAGCATATTATGCTTATTAAGTTCGTATAATTGGAATTAAACTTACCAATCTCATTTATTACAATTAAGTATATAATAACATGTTTCCATCAACTTGGCAAAATTGCCTAAACACATGCATTCAATCAAACATGTTAATCACAAAATTCTCATATTCATCAAGTAAACATAGATAAGCTCATCATGCTATAATTCTTTCAATACATTATTCATTTCATCTCATAAATCTCATATCATGACAAGTATTTTGTCCGTTGAATCATTGAAATTCCGATGGTTACTCAAATAGTACACTCAAGGTGTACAATTTAATAACCCGTCAATTCATATTCAGGAGTACACATTAAGGCACTTGATCAAAAAGCACACTCTCGAGCCACATATCATATAACAGGATTACTTGTCCAAGCTAAATCATGTTTCCAACATATGCTCACAAGAGCTTAATCAGGATTACCTGTCTGGGCTAAATCCTATCTGTAACATATGCTCAAGAGGGCTTATATCAGCATTACCAGTCCAGGCTAAATCCTTTCTGTAATGAGGTCAATAGGATTACTCGTCCGAGCTAAATCCTGTCAACAACAAATGCAGGAACTCATTCAATAAGGAAAATCACATTTATCTATCGAAATACAATATTTAAACAGAACTTAACCCTTTTCAAACAGTTTCAAGCATGTATTCATTTCCTATATTGTAACATCTAAATAATTCACATAAATATAAATCACATTCTATACAAATACAACATTCAATTCAACATATTTACATGCTCAATTAAGTTACACAAACTTACCTCGACACTTTTTAACGTATAAAGATCTACTAATCCAAAACTTTCTCCTTTCCTCGATCTAACTTTAAATTTGTAACACCCCAAACTCGATCTAGACATTATGGTCGTATCTGGCAATGTCACACGATAGTGTTTTTGAAACCTCGTTGTTACGATGAAAACATTTCATGTTATTATCTTTAGTAAACCTTTGTTAGAACTTAAGAAGTCATCTTTATTCATTTAAAACATTTATTTTGAAACATCCCTCGTTGCGGAAGCTTTGATAAAACAGTCTAGGTGATCATGCGCTTAGAAATTACTTTAAATTTTTGAAAACCGAATTTCCTATGACCTATAGGTATAAATCCATAAAGTAAAATAAATAAATAAAAACCCAAATTTAAAACCAAAGTCCCAGAGCGTCCTTAAATTACAACCTAAATAATCAATAATAATCAAATCATAAATCATAAATTGAAAATCATGAAGTCCAAAAATTACTATGGTCACCGCTGAGTCCTCTGTCGCACCGATCCGTCTAAGTTTGGGGATTACCTGTGCACATTAAACAAAAAGTGTGAGTTTACATAAACTCAGTGTGTAATCCCGTAGAAACAAACAAACAATCATTATTCACAGTGCACAGTTGAACAGTCTTAGGCCTAAGCCCTTTTCAGTATTAGTGACAGTTTGGGCCTTAGCCCATTTCAGTACAGTGTCAAAAATGCAGTAAGGCCTTAGCTCATCACAGTATCAGTAGCAGTAACAATTATGCAGTAACAAAATCTTACCTAACCAGCCTCTACACACCATCTCCGTCCAACCCTAAACTCCATGTGGGGTATATCAACCAACTCATCCCTACACTCCAAGTAGTACCAAATGCGGCACAAAACAGTAGTTTGCAGCTAAGCTGCCAGTAAATTAGGCTTAAAGCCTTTCAGTACACTTCCTCCGAATAACAATCCCAACCCAATGCAATGCAACATACAATGGATGATATGCTATTATGCAGTTTCAGTACATATATTCAGTTCAGATATTAACATGCTCAGTACAGATATGATTCAGTCAATTTCACACATTTAGGGGTCTAAATAGCGCTTACCGACCCTACAGTATGTTTACAGTCGACTTGGGCGACCCGTGCAACCTTAGAAACATTTGAGTAAAAATGGGCTCACACGCCCATGTGATCTGTCCGTGTGGGCCCACACACCCGTGTGGCCCATTCGACCCAAATTGGCCTTGTCTATGTGATCCATTTTTAAAGTAACCCATGCTAGCTCAATACTCATATATTTTTTCACTATTTACTTATATGTTCATTCAAAGCTGTCTACTTGAGTCATTATCACTAAATTATTTATATCTTGAGCTACAGAATTCAAAATTAAGATCCACTTGATGTTTTTGAAACTAGACTCAAATAAATTTCTGCCATAAAATTTTCAAAATTTATAGTTTATCAAATAAGTACAGTAAAATCTTCAAATTTTTCCCTATTCTGCTGTTTGACAGCTTCAACCTTTCCTTACTAAAAATTATTTATCTCTTAGTAAAGAATTTGGATGATGTTTCTGTTTGTTTCTCTTGAAAATAGACTCATTAAGGATTTAAACATATAAATTTAAGCCCCTATTTATTATTTTTTTACAATTTTTGATGATTTTCCCAAAGTCAGAACAAGGGAACCTGAAATCATTCTGACCTTGTCTCACAAAATTTATTATATCTCATAATTTACAATTCCATTGCTTACATCGTTTCTTCCATGAAAAACTAGACTCAATAAAATTTAATTTCATATTTTATTCAACCTCTAACTCAATTTCCAATATTTTTGATGATTTTTCAAAGTTAGACTACTGCTGTTGTCCAAAACTTATTTTAGTGCAAAATGTTGATTTCTAAGTTTATAATACCCTTATTTCCTTTCTCTACAATTTTTCGCATTATTTCATTTTATTTCTCTTATTTCTCGATAGCAAACAATTTTGGCTTTTTTGTCAAATCCCGTTTTCTGTGTTTCGGGTACACACCAGTATCATTTTCGCTGCTTACGCAATCCCAAGATCACCATAAACCTATAATCGAGAATCCCAAATTTAGAATCGGTCTTAAACTAATATTAAAACGTATTCACGTACCAAAAGGTCTAACCTTTGTCTGTTCATCACTTATCTTCTAACTTCGCATAATTCCACCACTACTCAACACGAGGGAAATAGCAATCGAAACGATTCGCTGCTGTAAAAATAACCATTCCTCATTAACGAAGAGTTCAACAAAGTTAAGAACGAATTCAAAGCCAAAACCACTCGCCCAAACAACACAAGAAAATGCATACCTTATACGCTTACCAAACGATCACCACTTCGAGTCAAATCGACGAACATTAATTCCAGCCTCACGATTGACTCCTAAACAGTCAACAAAACACCCCTTAATCCCTTATCTAGAGTAGCATTCGAGTTTAATAAAATGGAAACTTATCGTACAACACAATTGCACGCTTGCACAAAGGGGAAAAGATGAAGAAAGACAAAGAAAATGAAAGGGGAATTCAAAGGAAATTCGGCAGCAAGGATTTATTATTAGAAAAAAAAGAGGAAAACCAAAAATTGAGAGTGGGGGAGAAGAGAGAAAACGTCAAAAAGGTGGAAAAGAGTCTGAGATTTGAAAAAAAAAAAACTAAACAAAAAGATAATGCCTAAAAATCGGGTAACTCATCTCCTTAATTCTCTCCCTAACCTTCCACAACAATTCCACTACTCAAAATTTCAATTTGACTAGAACTCCACCACACCACACAGCTAAGCAACAAAAATAATTCCCTTGCTCATGCAGGAACTTGAGCTCCAGACCTCCCACACACCAACGCACACCTTAGCCACCAGACCAGTAGGCCCATTCTGATATATTTTTACCAACTTTTAACTATAAGCCTACTGACCAGAGATAGGGCTTTATTCATAAAAATACCAAAATTTTCCCAAGTCAAGGTTTAAACTTGAGACCTCTCACACACACCCAAAACACATAACCACTAAAGCAGATAAACAATTGTGTGTCACACATACACGAAATAAAAAATTAAAATTTTGGGGCGTTGTAGAATTTGAGTTATCCTGATCTATATAAATGAATTTAATCATCAATTTCTCACATTTCATATTCATTTGAACTCAATTTACATCCTAGGCAAAATTACCATTTTACCCCTAAACTTTCCATAAATTTCAATTTTATCCCTAGGCTCGAAAAATAAAATTCATGCAATTTACTCCCTATTCCAAGCCTAAATGAAATTTCAATATACAATTTACAGCACATATATTCCAATAAATTCAGAATTTTCTTCAATTTTCACAACTTTACAATTTAACCCCTAAATCATGTTTTCATCAAAAATCACTTTGTAAAAGTTGTTTATCTATCAACAACCTTTCATTTTCTACCATAAATTTCTAATTTTCAGCATATTCATCCATGGCATAATTTCTATACTTTGATAAGTTCTCAAATTAATTCCCCAAATAGATAGATTAAACTATCCTGGTTTCAAAAATATCAAAATTACTAAAAACGAGACAAGAAAACTTACCCAATTAATCCAAATTGTTTTCTCTTTCTTAGGGTTTTCATGGAATATTTGGGGAAGAAGATGATATAAAATGATATTAATTCTATTTTAATTATTTATCATCTTTTAATTATTTCTATTTCCAATTTAGTCTTTTCTCTTTTCTAATTTTTCCATGGATGAATCATCAAAAATATCTACTAACTTTTGATTCATGGTCTAATTACCATATAAGGACCTCAAGTTTTGAATTCCATAGCTATTTGATCCTTCTAGCTACTAGAATTTAACTTTTGCATTTTATGCAATTTGGTCCTTCCCGTGATTAACACTAAATCGATAAAATTTTCTTATCAGAATTTTCACGTGATATTCCTTCCTAAATGCAAATAATGCAAAAATATAAAATTAATTTTTCCTTCCGGTTTGGATTTGTGGTCCCGAAACCACTATTCCGATTTTACTTAAAATGGGTTGTTTCAAAAGTTTTCATTTTGTGCAATTGGTTCATAGTACTTTGATCCCAAACTCAAAGCGGTTCTTGGTCCGAGAATAGTAGTGAATCTCGTTTGATACAAAATTGAGATCAACTTAACCGCATCGTACCAAGCATAGGTATAATTTCGGTTAAAGTTTATTATTATAAATATCACAATGGCTCGATTTCAAAGAAACTTTTTAAACTTTTGTTGTGCCAAAAAACACTATTTTCTAAACTATTTTTTCCAACAACTGGTTGATTGTAAGAATACAATTGATTGCTCTTGACATGAATATACTTGACTCATTGTGTTTTAAATGTTTTTCCATAAGTTGATATCTTGCTTTTAAATTGCTTTTTAATATATTAAAAGGTGAAAAAAATGAAATCTGCATATGCATTTAGTTTTAATGCTTATCTTTAATTGTGTATGCAAATAGGTTAATTTCATGCATGTGTGCTTATTATTTGTATTGTTTAACTGCATTACATTTATAAAGTCTTGGATATATCTATTGAATTTCATGTATGCTTAATTTCTATATGTGTCATATTGAAATTCAATATGTTTAATGTTTTGCTTAAGTTTATGAGGAAATGTTTTATTAAAAGGGAGCTATGTTTTGAAAATGTCTAAATGATCCAAGGGGAGCTTTTTCAAAATACAAAATTTCTTTTAAAATTTTGTTATATATAAAAAAAAGGGAAGACAGTTAACTGTGATGTCCCTAGCTTTTTATATAACAATATTTAACATAAATTTTATTAACTAAGTCATTTAGTGATCAAATATTTTAAAGCATTTCAAAAACTTGCAAAGTACTAATAAATGTGTTTTAAACATATTTCAACTTATCCAAATATTTTTGAGTCAATAGCAAAGTGTTTTAAGGTGTTTAAAATGTTTTAAAGACATTTTGGTAGTTAAGTATCAATACTAGGGGTTTAGGTTTTGATACATTACAAGCCAATAGCCAAATAACAAAACTAAAAAGCCATGTATCGATACATCCCTTAGAAGTACCAATATATGCCTTAAATGTATCGATACATCCCTTAGAAGTACCAATACATGCCTTAAATGTATCAATACATACCTATATGTATCAATACATGGTTTTGAGAATGACTATTTTTATGAGAAGTATTGATGCATTTCTTGTATGTATCGATACAGAGCTGCATAGTCATTTTTTAAGCTCGAGATTTAAGCTTTCAATGATTCAAAATAATCTCTAATGACTATAAATGTCCACAAACTTATTCCTTGAAATAAATACTCATCAAGAACACTCTAGGACTTAAGAGAGCAACATCCAATCAAAGAGTTCAAGAGAAAATCTTTCAAATCTTCAAATCTTCATTTCTTAATTTTTCTTATACATATTTTTTGAGCGCTTATTGTCAAATCTTGTATAACTTTCTTATTTTTCTATTTAGAGCTTTAATTTGCTATCACACACCTATTAAAGGTTAATTGTTAGTTTGCTCATCTTCTATTTGTTGTATACAATATATTTAAGGGGATTAGAGAGGTTTCTAGTTGAGCATTGTAAAAGCTAGAGGGTTTTAGTTAAGCCATAAAAACTTGAAGGAAGATTATATCATAGCCTTGTTCAAAAAGATAGAGATTGAAAAAGTTATGTTTTTTTTGCTTGAAAGGTTATAGTTCTTATAATAAATTGGGAAAATCCTTAATTGAGGTAATACTAAGGTAGCAGAGAAAGGAATTCAGGGCAGAACCACTGTAAAATGATTTCTAAGCTTTTCTTTCCTTAACTTCTTTATTTTAGAAAAGTTCGTTGAAATCTTAAAATACCACCCCCTCTTTTAGTATTTACGGGCCAAACATATAATAAAGCAAAAGGGTTAAAAATGCCATTAATAAAATATTGAAAAATCAATTAAGCCAATATGAAAAAGTTGAACCCAATTGAGCCTTTAGTGATTGAAATTAAATAAATTGAGTCTTTCGTTAACAAAAAGAAACACCGTTGACTGATATGACCATTAACAAATGTTGATGTGGCAAACTAAAATACTAATATGTTGACCACGTCAACAAATGTTAAAAATGATTAATTATCATACAAATTACAAAAAATATAAATAATTATTAAAAACTATTAATATATAAAAATTATAAAATAGTAAATGATTATTAATCTCTCTAAGAACTCAATACGACTTTGCTTCCATGTAGCTTAAAGACAACTGCTTCAACAGCTTCAATGGCAGTGTCAAATGTTCTAAGGCAAACTCTAATGCCTTTCTTATTAATCTCTCTAAAAAGAGATCTAATTATATTGATGTAAACTAGCATGGTTTTACACCCTCACATAATTTTTATTATTATAAATTTTAACAATTTAACTGTTATATTTCATGTTTCATTCATGTAGATCATGTATGTCAAGTTTTGAGGGAAAAAAAAAACAACTTTGTTAACTATTTATTTTATGTAAAAAAATTTCAACCATTAAATATATATTAATAGAAAAAACATTTTCAAACAATATGATAAACGTATTAGATTGATTCAAAATTTTACGTGCATAACAAATACAATTACATTAATAAATTTAACAATTGAATTTTTAAAATATCAATTATATTAAAATTACGAAAGATTGTAAAACCATATTAATTTTTTATTGGTGTAAGTAAACCCTTTCCAATATACAAATATTCACTCAAAAAAGAAATTTAGAAATTGGCAAATCAACTAAAAATAATGTCAATTCAGCATTAAACCTTTAAATTTAATATTAAAAAATTTCATTGCAATAAATAATTAAAGAATCAAATTGCATCATATCATAATTAAGAATCTAATAGCTTTTTTTTTTCTCTAAAATAAAAGAAAGGCTATTTGGTTACAGTACATAGAAATAATTAAAAAAAGAAAACTATTGGACCGATAGAAAATTAGTTAAACTTAATAAAAATAGCTTTATGTACTTATTTTCGGCAAGATGAAACAAGTTTAATTTGCCACTTAGCCTCCAAAGAAAAACTAATACATATAAGCCATGATCTAGCATTGCACCAAGACCAACAAGCTAGACTAAGCTGACAGAAAATGAAAATTACAAGATAGGAAAAGGAAAAATTATAATAAAATAGGAAAAGAAGCCATATAGCAACATCACCTCTCAAAAGCAGTGATGGTAATATATGTATATATATGTTAAGTATATTTCAATTGTTTTTTACTTGTTATTCTAATTGTGTATAATATTCACAGGCACACAAGAAGTATGAGTCATTTTTGAATAAAAGCATTGATCATTATGATGAAATGGCTTTGGTTGTTGGCAAAGATATGGCAATGGGGAGTTTTGCCAGAACATTTGCTGACATAGATTTGGAGGATGGTAACCAAGATTCAGTGCCTATAGACTGCGACAATGAAGAGACTGAAGAGGTAAGAACAAAAGTATCTTCATCTGGCACATCCAAACGTAAAAGAAAAAATGTTCAAGAAAGTGACGTTGATGAACATATTAAATTTGTAGGTGAACAACTTGGCAAAATTGCTAATGCTTTGGAACAATATACTGCGGATAAGACACCACATCTTTATGAAGAAGTGATGTCGATGAGGAAGAAGGGTTTGATGATGACTTCCTGTGTTCTGTGTTTGATTATCTAACGAGCCATGAATCCGAGGCCAAAGCTTTTTTAGTTAAAAGTAAGAAGCATAGAAAAATTTTCTCAAGGTTGAAGATATTGATACTTTAATGTGGTGTAATATTAGTTATGCACTTGGACAATATTGTTATTATGTAGGGTACTACTAATTATGTATTTGGATAATATTATTAATTTCTAGTATTAATTATAATAGCCCGATTTTGGGGCTAGTCGGAACAGTGGTCTCAGGACCACTAATCTAAGGTTGAGGAAAATTATTTTGATATATTTTATGTGTTGTAACATGTTTTATAATAACGCATGAGAATTTGGTGCTTTAATTTTAACAATTGAATGCTTAATTGCAAAAAAGGACTAAATCGCATAAAGTGCGAAAGTTCCATTATACAAAGTAGAGGTGTCTAATAGCCATAGAATATGAATTTGGAGGTCCTTAAAGAGCAATAAGGCCATTATAAGTGTGTTGGCTGACAATGCAAACAAGGGAGACAAGAGCATTTATTTTTGGTCAACATTTGGTGAAATTAGGTGACAAAAATGAATAAAATAAGATGAATAAAAGAAGCTATCATGTTTCACTATTCATCTTTCCTCTTCCACCGAAATTTCAAACAAGAGTAAGGGTTTTGGAAGCTTGAAATTTTTAGCAACTTATCTTCTCTACAAGTAAGTGATTTTGGTGGTTTTATTTGATAATTTTTGTACTTTTGTAGTCCCCAAAGCTTAAGCTAGCTAATGAGGGGACTAATTTGCTAAATGGTTGAAAGTTTAGGGACTTTCCATGAGAGTGTTCATGTTGGTTGCTGAGTTTTTTTGGAGGAAAATGAATGTTAGGGTGATGAGGAACAACTTTTGTGAAAGATGCTAGCATGAAAACACCTAAATAGGACTTGAATGCAAAGATTGAAAATGTGTAATAAATGCATGAAATGATTGGAATTATGAGTAGTTTTAAGAGTAATAAATGTTCAGCTAGGCTTGTTTAATGAGAAAATGTGATGAAAAATGATTTACGAGCCTAGGGGCAAAATTGTAATTTTGCCATAGTACAAGGGCAAAACGGTCATTTTTACCTAAATAGAGATTATGGTGTAATATGATTATAAAATAATTGAATGATTGAATTTTTTTTGTTATAGACCAAGAAGAGCGTGGAATCAACCTTGACCGAGGAAAATGCAAGGTTACGGAATAGACTATTGATTAACGTGTTTTGCATCGAGGTAAGTTTATGTGTAAACGATGCATCTTAAATACACATGTAATTGCTTATTGGTGCATTGTATGATTGATAACACTTACGACTTAAATGGATGGAAATTTGGTAGAAAGTGAATAAACTCCGTATGAACGTTGAAATAAATATGTAGGTGTGGAATATTATTCGTAGTAAATAATGGTGGGCTATGTGCGATACCACCTTATCACTTATTCACGATGGGTTGTGTGCGATACCATCGTTAGTATTATTATTTGGTGGGCTAAGTGCGATACCACCATAAATATTTTTGTTGGTGGGCTATGTGCGATAATAATAAATGGTGGGCTAAGTGCGATACCACCGAGTGTTTGGTATTACTAAGACTGGTTTATTGTGTAATTGTGATGTGTTGTTTCATGTGATCATGTGGTGATCAAGTGCAGGGATGTATGTTAAATAATAAGAGCAATTGGTTGTGATATGGTTGGATTGTGGTAAGAGATGAATGAGTAAGCATGATCGTGGATTGTGAAATGCTATTTATTGATTAGCACATGTTATGATGTTTATTGCTTACATGTAAACTTACTAAGCTTAAAGCTTACCTCTTTTCTTTTCCCTTGTTTTATAGTGACAAAGAGTTGAGTTGGGATACGGAGGTAATTGGAAGATCACCCACACTATCAGCTCATCTCGGTATATTTAAAACTAGTATTTTGAGTATGGCAATGGCATGTATAGAAGCTAGACTAGGTATATTATTTTGTTATTTTGGCCAAATGTGTTGGCTTCTTATAGATGAAATCTTTTGTATATTGCCATAGTAAATGGCTCTTTACTATCAATCAATGGAATGAAAGGTTATTCATAGGTGTATAGAGTATATGGTTGGGTTGTTTGGGTATGAATATCCATGAATGAATTGATGGTAGAGGGTAAATTATGCTTGAGTGAGTTAGGGTGATGAAAGAGCTTGGTAAATAGCCTTATTCTTGCCCATACGGGTAGGCACACGGGCATGTGTTTAGGCCGTGTGTGACACACGGCCAATTGCATGGGTGTGTGACCAGGCCGTGTGCCCCCTTGCATGTTAGAATTGCAAGTTAGTAAGCTCAGTAGTAAACACACGGGCAAAGGCACGGCCGTGTGTCTCAATCGTGTGGGAGGCACGGCCAAAGGCATGAGCGTGTGCCCAGGCCGTGTGAAGTCTGCACTTGAATTTAGGAATTTAATTGGACACACGGTCTAAGGACACGGGCATGTGCCTTGGCCGTGTGACCATAGTGAGGTGATGACGTCATAAACAGAATGCCAAGGTTTTGGCACACGGGCTAAGAAACGGGTGTGTCGAGACCGTGTGAGGGACACAGGCCAGGGACACGGGCATGTGTCCGGCCGTGTGAAATAAATCAGTGTCGACCACGAGTGAGGGACATGGGCGTGTGTGACTACACGGCCTGCCCACATGGGCGTGTCCCATTTCACACGGGTGTGTGGCCCCTGTTTAGGTAAAATTTTTCTAAGTGTGTAAAAGTTTCTGATTTATTTCTGAAACCTTCCAGAAGTATGTTTAGGGCCTTGTAGGCCTATTATAAGGAGGTTAGATATGAGAATGGAAATGTTTTAATTTTGAATGGATTTTGATAACCCAAAGTTGTATGACCATGTGAGTCAAGTACGGTAACGCCTTGTACCCGGTCCCGACGTAGAATACGGATAAGGGGTGTTACATTAATTGTGGTTTGGAAGCTAATTTGCAATTATTCAATTCTTGTTTTTTATTTTTTTTATAACACAATTACAAATAATTTATTTGACTTTGGTTGTTTTCAAGTTATGACGGTTAATATTCTAGCTTAATAATTGAGGATTATTATATATTTAATTTGATTTATTTATTTATAAATAAATCATTGCAATATATGTAAAAAAAATTTAAAATATAAATTTATTAATATATATAAATTTATTAATATATGTAAAAATAGGATTCCGGAAAATATTTTTAGGAAATCTGCCAAACAACAAAAAATATTTTACACAGATTCATCTAAACACCAGAAAAGTAAATTATTTCCAGAAAAGTAAATCATTTTTCAAAAATCATTTTTCAAAAAATATTTTATTGACAAACAAACAGAGCCTTAGCCTCCAAAGAAAAACTAATACATATAAGCCATGATCAAGCATTGCACTAAGACCAACAAGCTAGACTAAGTTGACAGAAAACGAAAAATACAAAATAGAAAAAGGAAAAATTATAATAAAGTAAGAAAAGAAGCTATATAGCAACATCACCTCTCAAAAGCAGAACCTGTTTATACCAATATTTTAAGATCATTAAGTAGAGATATAAACTTAAGGTGATACTAATGGTAAGTTCAATCATTCACGACGAATCAAAATTTGTAATTATTGTGTATGGAACATCTCATAGAGATTAACTGGTTAAATAGAGCTCATTTAATTCACTTGAATTATCTCGATTCGTGAAACATATAGATGAGCCTATCTACTTGAAGCTTTAATGATATAATGAAATACTCCCGTAAAACTAGAGTTATCAGGGTAATTAATGTAAATCATGTATTGAGTTTAAATACTTTAGGGCTCCTATATTATAAATAGACACAAATCTTGATCTCAATGTAACTCAATCTGTACTATTGGATTCGGGAAAACTCAATTATAAATAAATGTCTTCCTACTCATTTGTAATTACTCAATTGTAAACCTTTATACTAATTGAATAAGATTGAGAGTATTTTCTCAAATACTGTGTGCATTATTATTATTATTATTTTGTAGTTTTCTTGTTATTTTTTACTGTTTTTTTAAAGTTTATTTCCTATTAGATATACTTAACGACAGAATGAAATTACCAACTAAACGAAAACATAAACAAAAAGAGTTGCTAAAACACATAAGCTTTGGACAACCAAGAAAGTAACCTTTCTTACCATCTAATGCCTCAAATCCGCAATGGTGGTGGACTGGGCCTAGAACCCGTGCTCATCTCGTTCACCATCAGTAGCATTGGTTCAGGAACTAAATAGAAATCTAAGGTTTGGAGAGAAAAAGTTTTGAAAAAGGATGGAAGGAAGAAAAACAATCCGTACTTGGGATTCAAAAAAATAAATAAAGGGAACACAGATCAATGAAATTTTCAACCATTTAACTTTGATTTTATATTAGAAATCATATTATTAATAAAAATATAATATTTGGTATTTGAGTTTGACTTCAAAACTTAATTTGATACTCGAGTTTGATTTTAATATTTAATTTGATTTCTAACCAAACAATATAATGTAGGCCAATAAATGTTTAACATGTGTACTCTAATTAAAAAGTATAAATACTTAATAAGGATAAAAAATTGAACATTAAAATCAAATTAAAGTATAAGTGAGACAAACAAAAATCAAGTATGAAATAGGAAAAATTCAGATACCAAGGTGCATGTTGAAACCAAATTTAAAACACAACATTAAAATCAAATAATATATTATACTTAAAAACTTGCTCAGCCCAAATCTAAAATATAGATGAAGCCGTAAAGCTCAAAAGTTAAGCCCAACATTTGATTCAAGAAATCGAAAAGCTCTCAAATTTCTCCCCATATTAAAAAAGAAAAAAAGAAAAAAAGAAAAAAGAAAAAGGGTCTTCCCTTTTGTTTGTTTAATTAAGCAGCAGAGATCATTTGTCTCACAATCTCTGTGTCTGGAGGAAAAACAGGCACCTTTTTAAATTGAAAACCCAGAAACCTTCAACACGAGAGAATAGAAGAGGAAGAATAAGGTTTTGGGAGCTTAGGAAGAAATTTGAAAGAAATGGAGATAGAATTGGAGCCAAGGGTGAAGCCGTTGAGCTACAAAGTGAAAGCAACATCTCGAGAGTCACCCTCTCAGAAAGCCTCTCATGTGCTCGACACCGACCTCAGGACTCATTGGTCCACTGCTACCAATACTAAGGAATGGATCTTGCTTGAGCTTGATGTAAGTAACTGTTTATATCTTTGTGTTTTTATGTCGAAAATACCTCTGGGTTTTTGTTTTGTTATCCATTTATGTTCATCCTTTTGGGGTTCTTTGTCCTATTTTGTTAAGGTTTGATTTTCTGGGGTTCTGTCTGTTTATTGTTTTGCTTTGGCATTTGAATGAATTTTTACAGAATTTCTCCTTCTTTTGAACATGAATACAAAGCCTGTTAGTTTAATTAACATGTTTGTTTTGAACGTTGGTTTTTCAACAAGAGCAATGATTGAAGGATCAAGCAAGAAGTTAATACCAAATCTTGACTAAATTTATGTTTTTGCGCAAATTGTGAAATTAGGGCTCCGTGAATATAAATGCTTTTATTCTTCTAGGAGCTAAAAAGTTATAACGTGATAAGCCCATTTGTGCTCTTGTTTTTCTTTCTTTCCTTCTAATTGGTGTTCTGAACACCATTAACATTATAAAAGTGAGATATTAAATACTACTGTGTATGAACTTGTTGCAACTAAGTCAGGACTTGTATTGAGTATATGCTGTTGGGATTTTTTAGCCTTGTCTGAAAATTTTTCTCCTTTGTTTCCTTTTTCACAGGAACCTTGCCTGTTGTCACATATACGGATTTATAACAAATCTGTGCTTGAATGGGAGATAGCTGTTGGCTTACGCTATAAGGTTCGGTAATTGCCATTTAGGTTTGCCTTCCTTTGGTTTAATTTGATTATATCTAAAGCATCACTTTATTTTGTTAACATAACTGTTGGCAACTTTTTTATACAGCATATCATCAAGGTTATTCTAGATGTATATAGATTTTGCCAACTGCTGTCTTTGCTTATCGCTGTGATGTTTTGGATATGCTAAGTTATAATTTCACCTAGAAAGTAAATGCTAGTAACTTTTTGCTTCTAAATGGAGTCTCAGGAGTTATTTACTTTTTGACTTATAATTAATCAACGTCATTCGTTGCAAAATAATTAACATCATTTTTCACTCTTATGACTGCTTTACTTATGAGACACTGTTTTCTGCATTACTAGGAGTTCTAGCCTTAGATTTCCTGCATTAATTGACATGGCTAATGAGATGCAAATAGTGAAGTTAGAGAGGAAAAAGGGGAAAAACATAATAAAGCATCTTGCATGGATTTTCTTGTTTATTAATATGGTGAGGAAACAAATGATTGAAAGGATTCAGGCTAAGTGACTTTAATCCTTGGTTGTTGAAATCTACTAAAGCATCAAAAAAGCCTTTAAAGGATCATAGAAGTATTCATCTTTTAAGACCTTGTAACAGGTGATTTGACTTGGCAAGAGCGCAAGTGAATGGAGCAAGCTTAGACTAAATAATCTAAATCCTAGCCAAGAAGTCCTGAAAATAGCTCTACGTATAGGAGTCCATAGCTCAGAAAAAATGCTAGACTAGAATTCAGAATAGTTATTATTTGCCTATTTGTTGAATAAAACTAATCCTAATTTTAAAGGTTCTTGATGCTAATCAATTAATAATCATCTTCTTTTACCCAAAATAATCTAATTATGCATAGTTATGACTTGCATTCTTGCACCTTTATTCGTTACTTTTATTTCCATGTGCTACTTTTCTATGGACCAATAGCATTGCTACATGCGGGATTCCAAACTGCAATTTATTTCAAGATTTTTTATTGTGTGACTGGGTTTTCTTTACAGCCAGAGACATTTGTAAAAGTTCGACCCCGCTGTGAAGCACCTCGCCGTGATATGATGTATCCTATGAACTACACTCCATGCCGTTATGTACGAATATCTTGTTTACGAGGAAACCCAATCGCAATTTTTTTTATTCAGGTGAGAGTTATATAGTTCTTTCAACGACAGATTTGAGGGATCTTACTCTGTGGATTCATTCTGCATTACTATGTTGAACATGAATACTATCGTTGTTTTTTTCTTTCAAAGAGGAATGGCAAAATCTAGTGGTCTGGTTCCTAACTGTTACATGATGAGCAGTGGCCTGATACATTATTAGTTACACACCAAAAACAATTTTCCATTCTGAACTTTTTGTTGGATCCTATGAACATTAGTTGTAGAAATTGGTGTAGAAGGATTTGTTTGACTGACCTTCCCCCCCCCCCCCCCCAAGTAAACATCTATAAGCATTCTGTTTATGTTGTATGGACAATATTTAGTCTTCTTCATGTTGTCAAAAGTAGTTAGATGGTTAATTAATTATTAGATAGATAATTCTCATGCTTACAATAGATCTTTTTACGCCCTTTCTATTATTAAGATTTGTTTTAATTACATTTTGTATTTATCATGCTGTGAAGCATTTATGAGGGTGTATCAATATCTTTTGTCAACAAGAGGTTGTTTTTGTCAACTTCCATGAGGCAAATTTGGCATTGTGATTTCTATGTCACCTGGGAGCTTCATTTTCCCTGAAGTACTGTGTACGGCACCTGTGGTTCGGCACTGTTTAGACATAGTTAGGGGGCATGACCTTCCTATTATGAAAATTAGAAAAAATTGAGCATACCCCAGGTCATGGTAACATAGTGTTATTCTACTAACAGAACATGTCATTCTCACAAATGTATTATATGACTTACAGAACCTGGATATATGGGTTTAGAGGACCCAGGTTCCAGTAATAAATGCTTAAAACCTAGCTCCCTGGCATTGTAGCAAGAGAGAGATTCTGAAAATGAAAGTAATAGCAAATTTGGCATTCTTATTTGAATCTTAGGTTACAATATGACGGGCACTTCCATTTGATGGTTATAGAGATGCTAATTACCGCTATATACCTTTCAGTCAAATTTACATTTTTTTAATTGATGATTTTGATAATTCTAAAAGTGCTTATTATTTTCTTATTTCTTGCCTTGTAGTTGATTGGGATATCAGTGACTGGTCTTGAACCAGAGTTTCAGCCAGTTGTTAATCACCTATTGCCGTACATTATGTCAAACAAACAAGATGCTCATGATATGTATCTCCAGGTGAGCATCTTAAAAATATTGCCTAAAACGCTCCTCAGTTTGCTGCCTTGATCATCATGTTTCTTTCTTCACTGCTTCTGATGCTCATTAGTTTGTAGTTGCTTCAAGACATGACAGATCGATTACATGTGTTCCTTCCCCATCTTGAGGTACATTTTCTCCTTAAATGATCAGTATCTATCCTTTCCTTTGTTTCTTTTTGTGTTTGTTTTCTGGTATTCCTCTGCCTTTGCTTTTGCATTTCTTACCAGATTTGCTGTTTTGCAGGCAGACTTTGCCAGTTTTTCTGATGGTTCTGATTCCAATTTACGTTTTCTGGCGATGCTTGCTGGTCCATTTTATCCAATACTTAACATAGTGAATGAAAGGTAGATTTATCCTGCCTTTTTTTTCATGGAAATTGGGAACCTCTTCATTAATTTATTTACCATAGTTTAGACTATTTGGTGATTTTTCAAGTATATGCCCCATAATGTAACTACAGAGATACTGCCAGATCTTCAGGCAATATTGCTGATTCTGAAGTTCCTAGAAATACTCAGTCGTTGTCATCATTGACTGTTTCCTCTAACTTTGAGGTATCTTATTTTCTTTGTTGTAATTTCTTCTTTCTTTTCATTGCAGTGGTTGACCTTTGATTCACTAAGCATAATTATGACTGATCATGCTCGTGGTAGTTGCTTTAATTTTCATTTTTATTTATTTGATAGAATGATTTAGATATTCTTTATTCTTCTAATATAGTCTATATATTTCCTTAAGGGTTCTGGTTTCTATTTTTGTTAATGTAAAGAGAGCTTGTAGAGGACAATTCATGGGATTATATATGGCTTTGTGAAATGGAAAATAACGACTAGAAATACAAAGTTACCTGCTAATCTGAGTTTAAAATTTTCTATAGTTCTTCTTGAGTGCTGCTATAGGGTCTTGACTGCTGAAATGTTAGAACTTAATATATGCTATAGGGTTTTGTGGGCAAATGGTTGAAGGTGGCATATAATCAACTACTACTTTGAGATTGTTAATTGGTGTTATATTTCATATTTGCTCATTTTAAGATTGATATTTCCCATCTCCCTAAATTAGATTTTTTGGAGATACCTGTGCATGATTCTGGTATTTCTATGTATTATTCTGAATTTACCAGCCTTACAACTTGTATATCTAGCATTATCCAAGTTAAAGTTGTCTTCAGAGATACCTGTGCATGATTCTGATTTTTCTATGTATCACTCTGATATTTCTATGCTGATTAGTTATGAGTGATAGAAAACTAATGTCCCTTGACCTTTGCATGGGAAGCCAAGGAGATCTCGGAACACCTCATCTTTTGTCTTATCAACTTCCAGTTCTGTTGTGTTTCGTCCAGATGCAATTTTTTTGCTGCTGAGAAAAGCATATAAAGATTATAATCTAGGAACTGTTTGCAGAATGGTAAT
The DNA here is from genome assembly GCA_025503065.1 of Gossypium bickii. Lineage (NCBI taxonomy): Eukaryota > Viridiplantae > Streptophyta > Magnoliopsida > Malvales > Malvaceae > Gossypium > Gossypium bickii. The sequence goes on from CP106711.1 coordinate 93,723,300, forward strand.
GCACCCATTTGCTTTCTACCTTGGTGATGAAGTTTCATCTTAAAGATGATGTGCTTACTTAAAGTTACATATGTCTTCAGGCTTGTAGAATGCTTCAGAAGCTTATAGAACCTGTTATGACAGCAGATGAATCAAACTCTTCGACTGAGGTTACATCAGTTTTGGATGAGTCATCAAAATCGGAGTTACTTAATCCTCTTCCTATGTCTGATTACTCAAAATTATTTGGGGAAGAATTCCGGTTGATAGATAATCAGTGGGACACTAGAATTCTTAATGTCTTGGATGTGGGAGCTGTGGAAGAAGGGATTTTACATGTTCTCTATGCTTGTGCGTCACAGGTCAATTACAGTTTCAGGATATGATGTCTTTCAAGGATTATTGTACTTACTATGATGATTTTTGTCATCTTGATCTATTAATTATATTTTCACTCTATGTTTTACAGCCTCAGCTCTGCAGCAAATTAGCAGACAGCACTTCTGAACTTTGGTCTGCATTACCACTTGTACAAGCATTGCTTCCAGGTAGAGTGACTAAATCCATATCAGCTTTTAAAGAGGTCATAACTTTGGTTATATGATGAATTCTGTTGATGAGCCAATATTGCATCTTCATAAAAATTGGTAACTTTTTCTGTTCACAGAAAATATGTGTCGTCAAACATTTTTAAGATTGTAATCCGCATCTTGGACTAAATTTCATGAATTTGTTATATTGAATGTATTTGATTCTTTTTTCTGTTTTGCTTTGATTCTTTGTGGTGTTGCAGCACTTCGTCCTGTTGTAAGCAGCCCTTCTGATCATGTTGATGATACTTTTTCTCTGTGGAAACAGCCTTTTGTTCAACAAGCTCTCTCGCAGGTTGCCCTTGCTCTTCATTTAAATGTGTTTTCTGAAGAAAAAGAAAATTAGCTTAATGATGCTGGTCTAATTGATTTCTATTTTCTGTGCTTTCTGGTTGCAGATTGTTGTGACAGCATCTTCTTCATTGTACCATCCCCTTCTTCAAGCCTGTGCTGGCTACTTATCTTCATATTCACCATCTCATGTATGTAAATTTCAGTTCATGTAATTATCCCAGTATCAGTTATTCTCCCATTTTCTTCTATAGCCTGTCATTTTTCTTTACCTTGATAGAAATATTGAAATTACCATGATCTCTCTTCCTCTGACACACAACACCATGTACTTGCATAAGCTTGTGCAATATAGAAAATGCGCTGTATGCCCTACAAATATAGTGTAACTATGTATGCAACCGTAAGAAAGAAATCCAGTTAAATTACCTTCCAACATGCCAATTTCAATTTTTATAGTAAAGATGTAAAGCATTTGACTTGGCAACTAACTATGTACATGCTTCCGATCAAAATATGATATATTTATTGCAGCTTGTAGGACTTATTCCCCTTTAACTTTTTTTCTCTCTGTACAAGCAAAAAGCTCCCTACATCTCAAAGCTTAGATTTCATAAGATTTTTGTACTCAAAGAAACAAATCTGTTTGATCTCAACTTCTTCTACAGGCTAAAGCTGCATGTGTTCTGATTGATCTATGTTGTGGTGTGCTAGCCCCTTGGATAACTCAGGTTATTGCAAAGGTTGGTCTGAAGCATGTCTTTATAGTATAATCTATGGTTGGTGATGCACCATGATTGCCATGCCAGTTTATAATTGTTCTTTTAATTAAAATTTTAATTTTCTTTGTTTTTGAAACTTACTGGCTTCAGGTTGATTTAACAGTGGAACTCATGGAGGACCTTTTGGGTATAATCCAGGTATTATAACAAAAATTTGAAAGAAAAAGTGATTAACTGAAAAATGGAATTCAAAGATAAGTAAAAAGGCATGATTATTTTACTAAAGACATTTATGTAGGTGTTCGAATGAGAATAAAATTTAAGCCAAAGAGATTTATATGTATGATATTTACAGTTTACAAATGTATGGAATTGCTTGTTATGCTGTTAATTGCTGTTCTCCTTGCACTTTCCATGCCTTGGTTGAGAATTAAATAAAAAATAAATCCATGAACTTCTGTGCTTTTTAGATTTTGAAGATATCCAATCCAGATTAGTTTTGGAACAACATTTCCAAGTAGAATGCATTTCATTCCCTTTTTTTAACGGCAAGGTTCCTGTTTCAAAATTTTTATCTCAAGTTCAGAATGCATTATAGCCCATCTGGCTTAAATGCTTAACAGTTATGGCATCATTGCAATATCAGGGATGCGATAGGTGAAGTTTAACATATTAAGCTGTTTTAATGTGCATTTTGGTTGGGGGCATGTGACACTTGCAACTAGTTAAATTTCTAATAACTTTTTATGTTATATGGTTAAGCAGTTTACATGTCCCTTTGGCCAGACTGCAAATCCTTCATACTGCAAAATAAGTAAACCTGTAGCTAAGGCATGCATCATTCCTGGTATTCCAAGAGAATCAACCCATGAATATAATATCCCTAGAAATCTTACTAATTTGGAATGTGTGCGCATGAGAGACAGTCCTTTTATCAAATAGTGGCATGCCCATCTGTTTTGATCAATTGGTCTACAATCGATGATTAACGTAGTGTTATCTGGAATTATTTGTTATTTGCTCCTTGTTTGTTGTTCTGTTCTTGTAACCGAAGTGGTGGTTCATTAGTTTTAGTTATTACTGGTCCTACTGATAAAGGAGAGTGTTAAGTAGTTTGGAATCAGCTTTATGTTTCCTTTTCTGCATGCACTATGCGGTTAAATTTGTTGCTTGCGACATTCATTTTGTTTATTTCTCTTATGTAATGTAGTTGTATTATTTCTTTTAAAATCTTCTGCCAGGGAGCCCGCCACTCAACAGCTCATGCTTGTGCTCGTGCTCGTGCTGCACTTAAGTACATAGTGCTAGGTCTGTCTGGTCACATGGATGATATACTTGGGAAGTATAAGGTGCTAGATTATCCTTTTCTTTCTGTGTATTTGCATATGTGTTTATTTATTTGTGGAAACCGTCCAATTTCTGTGGGAAAGGAACAGACTCATCACCATTGGCTTAATACCTCTTTAAGAGAAAATAATTGATTTCTTCTGGTTTACCATCTAATACAATGTTCTCTTGTGGAAATGCTAGTCTTTTCAGGAAGTGAAGCACAATATATTTGATTTTATCGTTATAGATCTTGTTAACTGTGTTGTTATTTCACCTTCCAGGAAGTGAAGCACGATATTCTCTTTCTTGTGGAAATGCTAGAGCCTTTTCTTGATCCTGCCATATATACATCAACAAGCAAAATAGCCTTTGGTGATGTATCATTTGCTTTTGTGGAGAAGCAAGAGCAAGTTTGTCTGATTGCCCTCAACATCATCCATACGGCGACTCGAAAACCAGCTGTTCTTCCTTCTCTGGAATCTGAATGGAGGTCTCAATCAGTTGCCCCAAGGTATCTCGTACTGTGTCATTTTATTGGTATATTATGATTTGTTCTTGCAATATTTTGGGTTCGAAGGTTACCTGGACATTTGAACTTCTGTAATTGTTAGCATCACATCAAGGAATAATTTGGATGATGAACTAAAATATATACCAGGAGATTGATAATTTGCATCTTTTATAGTATTAGCAATTGCAAATGTGTGGAAATGTTCAGATCAGTTGCAGCATGGAAAACATAAATTTTCCTATGTTTCCTTGAAAATTGGAGAACTAGTCTTTCAACCAAGACTGCTAAATTCATGATGTATGTTACTTTGACCATTTACATAGTTATGGGTTCTTTCAACTGTCAATGCAGTGTCCTCCTCTCAATATTGGAACCTCGCATACAATTACCTCCTGAGATTGACATGTGCAAATCTTCCATTTCTAAAGATGTTGAGCATGAATCATCAAGTGTTTCTTCTGTCCACTATTCTGACTCTGATGGCAAGATAGATGTGCCTGATTCAGCCACTAAGATGGATGTTTTAGAAGATGTTAGTCTTCTTTTTGCCCCTTCAGAACTTCGGAGTATCAATCTGACTAATGTTTGCAGCAGTCCTAAAGAAAATGTCCTGGAATTTAACCAAGCAAAGTTAGAACAGAAAGACATTGAAAAAAACAATTCTACTCAATTTCAAAACAGTTTAGTTTTAGATTCTGGTTTCACTGCTGAATATTACAATTTGCAAGCAGACTATTTTCAACTTATGAACTTCTGGGACTGTGAGCTTAAGGCATCTGAATTTCAGCGGTTGGCTTCGGATTTACACTCACAGCCTGAGATTTCTGTTGAAAGCCATGATGCTGCTATAGATGCTTTGCTCTTGGCTGCAGAATGCTATGTCAATCCATTCTTTGTGATATCTCTTAAAGCCAGTTCCAATATTATGAACCAGATGAGCCTTAGTGGGGTTAAAATTCCAAAGGTTTTTGAAATTCCAGAGCTTAGAAAGACTTCTACAAAGACTAACAGTAATTTGCAAACAATAGCCCATCTTGAAAAGAATAGAGACAAGGTTGTCCTTAAAGTACTGCTTGAGGCTGCTGAATTAGACAGGAAATATCATCAGAAGTTGTCAGACGGAGATGATTGTCAAAGCTACTATGCAGAATCTGATGAACAAGTCATAGAGATGTCTCACTTTGATATACAGGCAGTGGATGCTGTCACCTTGGTTCGACAAAATCAAGCCTTATTGTGCAATTTCCTGATTAAGCGGTTGCAGGGAGAACAGCATTCTTTGCATGAAATTCTCATACATTGTCTTTTGTTTCTGTTGCACTCAGCCACTAAGCTGTACTGCACCCCTACACATGTGATTGATATCATATTGAAATCGGCTAGCCACCTTAATGGGATGTTAACATCTTTGTATTGTCAGTTAAAAGAAGGCAAGTGCCAATTGAATCCTGAAAAGGTACATGGAATACAACGCCGCTGGATACTGCTGCAAAGATTGGTAATCGCTTCAAGTGGTGGTGGTGTTGCATCGGATTTTTCCGTCAATATCAATAATAGCTTCCGCCATGGGAACTTGATTCCTCCTTCCGCCTGGATGCAGAAAATATCCACATTTTCTCATTCTACTTCTCCTCTTGTTCGCTTCCTTGGCTGGATGGCAGTATCTCGAAATGCAAAACAATTCATAGAGGAGCGTCTTTTCCTAACTTCAGAAATGTCAGAGCTGACATATTTACTCTCAATATTCGCAGATGAGCTTGCAGTAGTAGATAAATGTGTTTATCGTAATCATGAAGATCGAAAGATTCAAAAATCTGGGGGTAAACAAGAGTCTCCGACTTCTAATGGCATTGAGCTTGCTGATGGGCAGCATGGAGAGCAATCTTTCCGTGTAATCTACCCTGATCTCTATAAATTCTTTCCGAATATGAAAAAGCAGTTTGAAGCATTTGAGGAAATCATTGTGGAAGCTGTTGGGTTGCAGCTGAAATCGCTACCTACTGCTGTTGTGCCTGATATTTTGTGCTGGTTTTCTGATTTGTGTTCATGGCCATTTGTTCAAAAGGATCAAGCTACTTTTCAGAGTTCTAATCATTTGAAGGGCTATGTTGCAAAGAATGCCAAAGCAATAATCCTCTACATTCTAGAAGCCATTGTTGTGGAGCACATGGAAGCACTGGTGCCTGAGATACCAAGAGTGGTGCAAGTTTTGGTATCCCTTTGTAGAACCTCCTATTGTGACGTGTCTTTTCTTGATTCTGTATTACATCTGTTAAAGCCAATTATCACATATTCATTGCATAAGGTGTCAGATGAGGAGCAATTATTGGTTGGCGATTCTTGTCACAATTTTGAGTCTTTATGCTTTGATGAGCTCTTCAGTAACATCAGACAAGAAAATGAGAATGAAGACAGTTCTATTGAGAAAGTATACAGCAGAGCACTGACAATTTTCATATTGGCTTCTGTCTTTTCAGATTTATCCTTCCAACGAAGAAGAGAAATATTGCAATCATTAACATTATGGGCTGATTTTACTGCTTTTGAGCCAACTACTACTTTTCACGACTACCTCTGTGCTTTTAATGGTGTCATGGGAAGTTGCAAAGTTTTCCTACTTCAAAATTTAAGGGCCTATAATTTTATTCCTCTTCAGTTGCCTGGCTCCTCTGACTCCAGGACACTTGATGAAAGTGGCTCAGAATCTTTCTCGTGGTTTCTTAATGATATATTGCCTTGCTCTAGTCTAAATGAAACTTCTGAGAAGGTGGAAAGTAACAACACTGATGCTATTGTCTTGAACGAAAAAGATTACCATCTGTCTGAAGAGGAAATAAAGGAATTCACAAAAGACTTGGAGGGTCTCATTCGTAAGCTTTATCCAACTATTGAGCAGTGTTGGTGTCTTCACCTTCAGCTTGCAAAGAAGTTGGCTATTACATTGGCACAGTGTTTTATATACTCCAGATGTTTGTCTTCAGTTGCTTCAGGAATTCATAATGCTGAAGGGGATATCAGTGAAAATTCTTTGGCTTCTCAATCAATTGACCAGTTGCCAGCTCAGTGGAAAACTGGTCTCAAAGGTCTTGCTGGAATGATTTTGTTGCTCCAAGAAAACACTTGCTGGCAAGTTGCATCTGTGATGCTTGATTGCCTTCTTGGCGTGCCCCTTAATTTTCCACTTAATGATGTTATTGATCCTATTTGTTCTGCGTTAAAAAACTTTTGTTGCAAGGCACCAAAAATCTCTTGGCGTTTGCAAACTGATAAATGGTTGTCAATATTATCCTTTAGAGGCTTCCAGAATCTTCATGAAAGTGAAATTGCTCCTCTAGTTAATCTGCTTGTTACAATGCTAGGTCACCCTGAACCTGAGCAGCGCTTCATAGTGCTTCAGCACTTGGGTAGATTGATAGGACAAGATGTAGATGGTGGGAAAAGGATGCAGTCTTCAAATTTTTGCAGTAAGATAGTTTCACCTGGTTTAATTCATTCCATTCCTGAAAAGATTCTATCACTTTTGGTCTCAAGTACGTGGGGTCAGGTAGCTGTTCTGGCATCATCAGATGTATCATTATCCTTGAGGGCTTGTGCAATGGCACTTCTTGTAGATTTTATTCCATTTGTTGATAGGCCCCAGTTGCAATCCTTCCTTGCGGCAGCTGATACTCTTTTGTATGGTTTGGGCCGACTTGTTTATCCTATTTGTGAGGGACCATTACTTAAACTTTCATTAGCACTTATTATTAGTGCTTGTCTATACTCTCCGGCTGAAGATATTTCTTTGATTCCTCAAAGAGTTTGGGAAAATATTGAGACTTTAGGGTTCTCCAAAGCAGGTATGTACTCGTATAATTTTGTTTGTATAAATCTAGCCTAAATAATAAGTGAATGTTAAGTGCATTTTAATCAGATTTTCTCCCCATTGCTCCTTTAGAATACAGACTTCCAGATCTCGAAAAGAAGGCATGCCAAGTCTTGTGTAGATTGAGAAATGAAGGAGATGATGCTAAAGAGGTATGTGCTAGTACAGTTGCAAAGAGATATAGGACATGATATGGTGTTTGGCTGTAAGAACGGAAAATGGTTTTTTATATGCTAATACTTGTACCAATACATCCGTGGAATTTTTTATGCAAGTAAAATAAAATAAGGATTTCTTTATCCACACAATATGCGGGTATTTACTTGTAACCATTATCATTATAAACTGACCTGCACTATCTGTGAAGGTCCTGAAAGAAGTGCTCTCCTCAAGTTGCACAAAAAAATTTGACCCTGAATTTGGGAGCACCCGAGAGTCAATACTTCAGGTAAGAGAATATGTTTCCGGTATTTAGTTTTTGATGAAGATTTTCCTTTTATGCTGAAGCTTACCTTATAGTTTTCTCCTCTTTGGCCTCTCCAATTTTCTGTTTCCTCTGTGATATAAATCGATGCTGACTCATCTGTCTTTTTGCTTCTTCATAACGTTATCCTATAATTGTTATCATTTATTTATGGCAGGTCCTTGCTAATCTAACTTCTGTTCAGTCATACTTCGATATATTTGCAAAGAAAATGGACGAAGAGGCTATGGTATGCTGGATAACCATTTTGCTGTTTGCCAGTTCCCACCATTCTCATTTCCAGATACCGTATTTGCTTTTCATATGCTACAGGAACTAGAAGAGGCTGAAATGGAATTGGATCTTATACAAAAAGAACCTGCACTGCAAGAATCATGGAAAGATTCTGAAGGGCGCCAGCTTCCACATGTTGCCAGTAATCTTTCTGTTCTTAATATGGTTTTTGTCATTCCTTTTTTCCCCTTCACAAGTAAAATGATCTTAATATAACCCCCTGATGCTTTTATTTATCATGCAACTTTGTTTTTTCCCAGCTCCTGTGAGAGATGAAAACCGTCTTCAGCAGATCAAGGAGTGCATTCATTCTTTGTAAGTACAACTTCAACTTTGAAGCTCTACGTTTACAAAAAAAACAACAATAAAAGTTGGTAAATGTTGGCTTCATTTTCACCTACTAATCAAGATCCAACTTGTTTAGTTTCTCGATTCTACAGTTCAGATTTCATTTCACATGCACTGCTGACAGCCTCAGTGACTTTGCTTGCTTAGTGTGCTAAAGATTTTGTATTTTGTGGTCATAATTTTGATCTGATTCTGTCAGAGAGAAAAACAAAATTCAAGAAGATATAGTAGCTCGCAGGCAACAGAAACTTCTTATGAGACATGCTCGTCGAAAGTACCTGGAAGAGGCAGCTTTGCGAGAATCTGAGCTTTTGCAAGAACTTGATAGGTTTTGCCCATGTTTCTCTTTCGTGGAGTTGAAATAATATGATTAAAGAGTTAATATGTCTACAACAGTTACTAACAGCTTTGCCATTTGTGTGCCAGGGAAAGGACAGCTGAAGCTGAAAAAGAGATTGAGAGACAGCGCTTGCTGGAACTTGAACGTGCTAAAACAAGGGAACTACGACACAGTCTGGATATGGAAAAGGAGAGGCAAACACAGGCATGTCACATTTTAGTATAATTAGACTTTAAATGAACTTTATTGAGAGTTTTTCTGTGCCTTACAAGTAGTCAGTGATCCTCTGCTGAAATGCCTTTTATTGTCTCTTAAGTACGTCTTTCTATTTGTCTTCCCGTAAAATGTCAAAGAACCACTGTCACGAACCATGGATACCTTTGCATACCATGTGTTCCAACTATGTGTCCTTTCGTTCCTTCTATTTTGTTCTAATTAAGTGCGATTTGGATTATCATGAATGTTCAAGTTGTTGGCAACTTAGACTGCAAGTATAGGACAGTCATTTTTTTCTTTTTTTCTTGTCAAATGCAGAGAGAACTTCAGCGAGAATTGGAGCAGGCCGAATCTGGACTAAGGTCTTCAAGGCGTGACTTCCCTTCATCTCATAGTAGGTATGGCTATGTTCATCTTTTTCAAACTGATCACTAATTCTGGGTTTCTCCCCAGTGCTTAAGTCTACATTCATAGAGCATTACCTACTTTGTGACTAAAAGTAACATTATTCATCTATAGCAATAAGTTGCAAGGTAACCTGTTGTCCATTATTTACTTTCGAGAATACTTGCATTATTTGCTTTTTTTAAGCTACTGTTGTTTGGTTTGATGAATTTGGCTGAATTTGTCTCTGTGAACATCATAATTGTTTGCTTTGCTTATTAAAGTATGCAACCTGCTCATTTTTGTTTCCTTTAAAATATATGATATTTCAGATGAGATATACTTTACTCGGATTCTTCATTTTTCTTGAAGTATCCATATCTAATGCATACCTGGACATGGATATTTGGATGTGGCACTTCAAAGATCCTCTGTATACATGGAGAAACTTAAAAAAATGAGCATACTTGTGTCATACATATATCCAGCACTCATACCTGAGTCTGAATAACGTAGGACAAGACATTAAGCATTTTGATAGCTGATTTTTTTTAACTAGCAGCTAATATATCTATGCTAATTTAAGAATAAGGGGTGTATGTTATATACTTTTTATGTGCCTGTTTAATTGAATATCTGTGATAACTTGGCTTGCTAAATCCTGTTCATTAGGATGCTTATTACATAAGCGCTACCTTCTATTTTCTCCTTTAACAATAATAACCTGTGCTTTTAATACAAAATTATTGACACTGCATGGAACTTGTCAACCCCTGACAATGCTAATGTCTTGTACGTTATGTAACACTTTCATCTACAGTAGGCCACGGGAAAGGTACCGAGAAAGGGAAAATGGGAGATCAAGTAATGAAGGAGGCACACGAACTAGTAGCAGTTTGCAATCTGAAACTGCATCAATGGCTGCAATGCCAACGGTTCTGTCTGGATCACGGTCGTTTTCTGGGCAGCCCCCCACCATTTTACAGTCTCGTGACCGTACAGATGAATGTAGCAGCAGTTATGAAGAAAATCTCGATGGAAGCAAGGACTCTGGAGATACAGGTAGTGTTGGTGATCCAGAGTTAGTATCTTCATTTGATGGAGGGCAACCTGGTGGTTTCGGGCCATCCCAACGACATGGATCTAGAGGGAGCAAGTCTAGGCAGGTATTAGAGAGGCGAGACAGGGATGGTCGACGCGAAAGCAAGTGGGAGAGGAAACATTCTTGACCAAATTGCCTGGGAAATGGCGAGGTTTATATGAGCCAAAGTGACCATTACATGGAAGGGTTATTTGTTGTGCAATTGTAGCATCTCCCTGTAAAATTTAAAAAGGAATTGCAGGAAATTTACAAGCTAGCCATAATTGAATCGAGAGGTGATTCCGGTTCATGTTGTACTTCTGCTTCTCAGTGTTGATTATATATGAACTATTGTTGTAGCTTCTGCTTCAATGACCATATATAATTTGTCGACAAGGAAATGTGGTTCAACATTTTTTTTGATAGAAAAATGTGGTTCAACATTTAATTTCATAGATAGGGGCATATTTATATTATTGTGAAATTTATGCTACTATTGTTTATCTGAAATTTGTTGACATTTTCAGTCTATTATGTTGTTTCACTGTGTTCAAACTATCCTCAGATAAATCAATTAAAGATTTTAAATTCTTTTTGAAGTCTTAAATTTCAATTTTGATTGAAAAATGCGATAAATATCACATACTTATATTAGGATGATTGGCATAATTTAGGAAATATAATAATGCAATCGCACAAAGTTAGGAATCCTAATAAAGCAACTAATTAGGAATCAATTAATGATTGATCTCATATTTTTTATAAAGCTAAATAATAAATCCTAATTTATCATATTACAACCTATGAGTAATTTCCCCCTTCAAGTTGGGGGTATGTTATACAATCCTAGCTTGAAGTTTATTCTTGGAAGAACTTTGGTGAGAATGTTAGCAAGTTGTAGTTGGGTAAGGATGTAGCTCAGTTGGACTATTCTATTGTTGATCTTCTTTGAAATGAAATGCTTGCCAATTTCCACATGCTTGGTCTTGTCGTGGTGTATTGAATTTTTAGCAATGCTTATGGCGGATTGATTGTCAATGTTTTTTTGTCTTTCTTAAATCCACTTTCAATTCCCTTAATAATCTTTGAATCCACATTCCTTCACAAATTCCCAAAGCAAAAGCATGATATTCTAACTCTATACTACTTGACACCACTGGCTGCTTTTTGTTTCTCCATGTAACAGGATTGCCCCCAAACAAAGGAGTATTAACCACTTGTGGATCTTCTTTCAATCAATTCTCCAGCCCAACTTGCGTCGATATAAACCTTTATCTCACGAATTTCACTCCTTTTGAAGAATAAATCGTGGCCTGCTGTCATCTTCAGGTATCTGAGAATCCAATTCACAACCTCTAAATGTTTCTCATGCGGATCAGTCATGTGCTAGCTAACAACACTTACTGAGAATGCAATGTCTAGCCTCGTGTGTGAGAGATATATTAACTTGCCCACTGGTCCTTGATACTGCCCTTTATCCCTAGGTACACTCATTTTTCCTTTAACTTTAGGTTGGGGTCCACATGTGTCTTTGTAGGTTTACACCCAAACATGCCAGTCTTAATTAACTAATCTAACATGTACTTTCTTTGGGATATAGCAATCACTGCCTTAGATCGAGCAACCTCCACGCCTAGGAAATATCTGAGAGCACCAAGATCTTTAATTTCAAACTCAGTAGCAAGTAATCTTTTGAGTTTGATAATTTCCTTTTAAGTCATCTCCAGTTAGAATGATGTTGTCAACGTAGATAATGAGAATAGTAATTCTACCTTTTGATGAGGACTTCACAAATAAGGAATGATCTGTCTGACGTTGATTATATCCATTTGTGACTGCTGTTTTGGAAAACCTGTCAAACCAAGCACGAGGTGATTGTTTTAACCCATACAATGACTTCTTCAACTTGCACACTTGATGATGGCTGTTTGAGGAGGTTTCTTGACCTAAAGGAATTTCCATATAAACATTTTTTTCAATATCTTTGTTCCAATAGGCATTTTTTATGTTTAGCTGGTACAACGGCTAGTCTTATTACTACTAGTGAAAACAGTACTTGAACCGTGTTTAACTTGGCAACAGGTGCAAAGGTTTACTAACAATCTATTCCATATGACTGAGTAAAGCCCTTTTTCACCAGCCTGGTTTTAAACCTCTCGATACTTCCATCTACTTTATACTTAAATGTAAATATATCCACTTGCAACCCACTGACTTTTTCCCTTGAGGTAGCTCTGTAAGAGTTGAGGTTCTATTGCTATCTAGAGCCATGATTTCTTCCTCGATAGCCTTCTTCCATGCTAGATTTTTCAAAGCTTCTTGAATTGAATTTGGTATCTGTATACTATCAATAGCTGAAGTATATGTTTTATATGATGACAACAGTTTCCCATATGCCATATATATCTCAATAGGATGGTTTATACATGTTCGGAAACCCTTTTTTTGAGCATTAGGCAAATTATAATCATCAATAAAAGGAACAAGAGGCTTACAAGTTGAAGAATCCATACCAGTGTGAAATTACGAGTTCAAGTTATTGACAATCTTTTATTTGAGTATCGTTTTCTAGATTTTTAGTAGGCCGTCTCCTCCTAGGATAGACACGAAGTTCCTAATGATTTGCACCAAGTTGAGGTTGAGTGGACTCATGGAACTAGGACGGATGGCGTGTCATTTGGACTTGATGTGGAACTGAGTTTCAGATTTTGGAGACTCTAAAGAGGTAAGATATTTGAGAACTCGAAAGAGGGTAAGGATGCCAGATTGAAACTTTGAGGTGAAATATACACGGATTGAGTGTCTTGAAGAATATCCCAAAGCTAAAATTCCCTTGAGTTCTCCCCCTGAATTGCGAATTTGGAAAAATAGGATTGGTGTTAAAAAAAAGTGACGGAATTGTACATCATTCAGTAACATGTGAATAACACTTGTACCTATTTTTATTAGAAGAATGTTCTAGGAAAATGCATTTTACTAATTTAGGATCAAGTTTGGTTCGATGTTGTTGGTGTATGTGAACAAATGTTGAACAACCAAAGACTCTGAGTGGAAGATTAGAAGAAAAAGATTTAGCATGAGAGAAGGCTTGTAGGAGGACTTCACGAGGTCTCTGAAATTGTAGCACTCGACTAGGCATTCTATTGATGAGATAGGTGGCAGTAAGGATGGCTTCACCCCATAAGTGTTTAGGTACATGATTAGTAAACATGAGTGGTCTAGCTACCTCAAGTAAGTGTCTATTTTTTTCTCTCAGCTATCCCATTTTGTTGAGGGGTGTCAATACAAGAACTTACATGAATTATTCCTTGTGTTATGAAATAGGAATCCAAGACTAATGTAAAATGCTTCCTGTCATTATCAGTCTTAAGAACCTGAATTTTGCTTTTGAATCGAGTGTGAATCATGGAATAAAAAGACTTAAAGATTTCCTTGTAACACCCCTATACCTGGTTCGACCCAAAGAACCTGATATAGGAATATTACATTTGGTGCCAAAATGACTTTGGCTAATCACTAATAAATTTGGACATATAAAAAAAAAATAAAGTTTTCACTTAATTAATTCAATATTATCATTCTCAATGTTTAGGGACATTATCGGATATTTTACTATGCCTGGAAATATTTAAAAATATGTCTTTTGCACAAAATAGGGGCAAAGTATCGATATCTTTGGCCTAAGTATTGATACTTTTCTTTCATTATCGATACCAACCTAAAAATCAATACCAAAAGTGCATTCTGTTTTGGAATTTTTCAAAACCAAGCTCTAGGTATGGATACCTTACCCTTACGTATCGATACCTTAAGTAAATTTTTGAACAAAATACTTGGAAATATTGCTAAAAACGTCTTGTATTCTTTTTAAGCCATTTCAAAGTTTAAAACCAATTCGAAACAATCCCAAATCAACCTTATTGAACATATATCCCGTCAATTGTGCATGTATGCATTTAGATTTTTAGTAATCAATGCAAATATAAACAAAGTTTCTTCTTTAGACTCTAAAATAAGTAAAGTTTTCACAACTTATATTTTAGTCCCTACTACTTGGAACACACTTGATCTTCTTAAGTACATGCCATTCTATTCCAAATTATGAAACATACCCTCTTAGCACTTGGAGATGTGATGAGATGGATGTCCACGACCTCAACTACGACTCTTCAAAATCATTTTACCTATGGATTGAAAATAAACACGTTAAGTCAGTGAAGAATTAGTAAGTACCCATGATATTCAAATATATTAATTTCCTTAATTCTCAATATCTCGTTTCTTTGTTTATTTATCATATTACATCTCAATTTCTTATTATCATATTCATTTGTAACTTTTTTACTTATTTCACAATTTAGTCCTTAAGTCCTCAAATCACCCTACAAAAATTACTACTCTTTTTAATACACGTATCATATTTCACCATTTAGTATTTTCATAATTCTATCACTATTTCTTTCACAATTTATTTTTACATATTTAACCTACTAGTCTTTCTTATACTCCCTCAAATACATTCAATAGACTTATGTCTTCACCTTACTGATTCAATATTTCGAACATTAATCGGAGATAAACCTTTACGTTGTAATGAAAATTGTTTACCTTTTTAGCAGAGGCCCAGTAGACTAAACAGAACACTTATGATATACAGAACTGATACAGAGGTGCACTAAAGTGCATTAATATAACAATAGGCACCAAAGTGCAAAATAGTAGGCACTGAAGTGCAAAATGATAAGCACTGAAGTGCGAAACGATAAGCGTTAAAGCGCAAGATGATAAGCGCGCTAAAATTTCCTTAATTGCATGCCATCTATATCTCAATAGTTCTAATCTCGTTTACTTGGGCAAATTATATCATGCACACATATCACTTTTACACTTTTATATAACACTTTTACATTTTTTTTACAATTTAGTCCTTGTAACAACAATCCAAGTACTTATATCTTCCACTATCTTTAATACATGTAATATATCTCTAAATTCAATATTCATCTATAATTCATTAATAATACTTATCATATATTTCACATCACTTTTATATATTTTGTAACTTAGTCATTAGCACAATATTTCATGTAGCAATATATTTTACTTTTAATAACACATATAACGTAATTCAATACTTATTAATATTCCAAAATTCACTACAACATCAATTTTTCTCATTCTAAGTGTTATGCACTTCACTTTTCTATTTCTAATATAAATTTTTCTAAATTTACAATTTAACCCTTAATTTCCACAACTTAGGAAATAATTGTAGTTTGGATTACAAAATTCATATATTATTTTATTTTTTTCACTATGTGCTTTATTATCAATATTTTCTTGTAAACCTTTATAACTTTCCAATTTAATCACCTTTTATCATAAAAATTCTCTATTCACTATTAAATAAATTTTCTTTCACATCTCATTTAATTCACATAATTAATTCCACTATCTCATTTTCCCCATTAAATTTCTATGTATTTCATTTGTATTATTTCCACCACATATATTTCTCAAGTCCTTTAATTTAGTCACTATTTCCATAAAATTTCACATTTTCCCATAATTTCACTTATCTAATACTTTGTATATATATATTTTTTCGCTATCACATAACCCAACTATTATACTTTTATTATAATTTCCTACTTCACATAATCAAATATTTCACACTATTTTTTTACTTAATTACCACTTAGTTTACAAAGATCACATTTTAATCCTTTAATAACAATGAAGTTCATGGGTACTTACCTCTTTTCTATTAAAATCTCTTGTTTTGCTCCTCTCCTACAACTTGATTCACTTACTCAACTTCTCTCTTCAGCAACATGTCAAAAACGCAATATTTTCTTGTAACGCCCCGAATTCTGGGCCTAGAAGTTTTGTGATTTGAGCATAGGGACAGTGAGAATGCAACACATATGTGTTTAGTTGTGCAATTTAATAACAGAATGGGCCTGCTGGTCTGGTGGTGATGTGAGTGTTGGTGAATCTCAATGTTGCAGGTTCGAGTCTTTGCAAGTGCGTTTTGAGGTTTAATAGTTTTATTTTGGAAACTTATTTGTTTTAGATTTTATTTTATTTTATTTTTATTTTTCTATTTTATTTTTGGAAGTGACGTTTCCTTTCACTTTCTCCCTTCTTCTTTACTTTTTGGTTTTTCATAATAATTTTCTAAAATGATTTATTTGTGGATTCGGGAATCTCGTGCCTTTATCGTCTTCTCTGATCGCAAACAGGTGTGGGATTCGAACTGTAACTACGTCACTTTATGTGTTTATTATTTCTGCAAATTTTCTATTCGGGTGTTTTTTTTCTGTATGCTAACCCATTAGTTTAGGTTTTTAGTCGATGGAAGTGATGGGAAATTGTCACTTTCTTATATATGTTGATAGGGCAAAGGTTAGAGACAATTTTGGTGGCTGAAATAGCGGTTTTGGGGCTATTATAGGGAGGTTTCGTGATCACCCTGATGGCCACATGGGCGTATGCCGTGGCATACGACATTGTGGATTTGGGAACTAGGGGTTCCAGGCTAAATTGGGTGCCACACGGCCTGGCCACATAGCCGTGTGGCTGATTTGGGGATTTTGTCAGAATTCACATAGTCGTGTCCTATGGGCACACGAGTGTGTGAGTTTGGGGAAATTAGGGATTTAGAGTTTTGGGGTCACACGGCCATGTAGCTGATTTGGGGATTAGGGATCCCACATGGGCGTGTGAGACCCTCACACTCCCGTGTCTGCCTTGCACCTTATTTTAGCAAAATTGGACGGTGAGTTACACGGCCTGTTCACACGGCCGTGTCCCTGCTTCACACGGGCGTGTGCCTCTATCACATGGTTGTGTGCTACCCTTCACACGGGCGTTTGGACCTCCACATGGCCTGGATTGCTCCACACGGCCGGAGCACACAGGCGTGTGGCCCTATCTCGCTAAATAATGATTTTAGGTTAAATTTAAGTGTAACCTCAACTTTGTGTGTTCCAACCCTCAACTAAGCTTTACTGAGGGTAATTATGACTTTGATTTGGGCTTGATGTGTGTGTTATTTGTGATTGGTTGTGCGAAAGCTTGATACTGAACTCGAGTTATGAATGTACACATGCGATTCTCAGAATCGATCGATTGGATATGAGTGTCTACTTCGATTAATTATGCAAAGCGGTATTACGATCGTGTACATCTGACTACATACATACATATACATATACGAGAGAAGAAAGATTGACTAAACTAGCAATTGATTTGCTGGTTACTGATAGCCCCTAACACCCAGAGGGTCAAGGGCGGTCCCAATACCCAGAGGGTCGTGGACAAGCATGACTGTACTGCGGTTTACCACATGGCACTGTATAGCTCACTGATAGCCCCTATTACCTAGAGGGATGTGGGCAGTCTCAATACCCTGGGGGTCATGGACTTTACTGATAACGGTATAGCGGATTACCACATTGCACTGAACCATATGTACGTTAGCTACGCTACGTACCATTGACTGAACTGGCAGTTCCACTGCAACCTATCGGTATAGCAATTGCTGCATTGCACTGTACCGCATGTACGTTAGCTACGCTATGTACCACTAATTGAACTAGCAGTTTCACTGCAACTTATCGGTATAGCAGTTTACCGCATTGCACAATACAACTTATACGCTAGCTTTGTTGCGTAATATACTTGACTGGCAGTTTGTCTGCATACTATTAGCCCCAATGCCCAGAGGGTTGTAGGAAGTCCCAATACCTAGAGGGTCGTGGACAATGCTAATGGCCATCGTTGCCTGGCAACCCGGGATAACATCATATGGAGTGTAGGGTTGGATGGGCTTTTCGAGGTCCTATATGGGGTGATTGGTTGAATGAGCTTAATAGCTCTATTGAGGAGTGATGGGGGATGGAGAGGTGTGTTGGCTGGATGGGTGGTTTTTCTTTAACTCAATTGCTTTCATATGCATTTTATTGACTGTTTTGTAAGTGCGACTGTCTATTTTACAGTTTGATTGAAAAGCATTTATGACACAGTGAAATTGTTAAACTCTGATGGTATCTGACTGACTGAATTAAAACTAGTGACTATTGAGAGTTTTGTTACTGGATTGAGTAGTATTTGTGATTGTGTAACTGAGTGTGATTTCGATATGCTCTAAATATTGCTGTCTGTTGGTACGTCCGTTTCGAACGTACCAACTGTTTCTGTACAACTCTGTAAGTATGTTCCATTTCAGAACTACTACTGGTTTTCTGTGTCTGATTTAGTAGTTAATTGGTTTTGATCTCACATTGAGCTCGAGTAGCTCACCCCCTCTTCTGTTTCTCTTTCAGGTACATTTCGAAGTTCTGGATGCTGGACTCAGTGCACGGAGGTCTCGGACAGGCTTGTGAACAACAATTATGCACTTTTGGTTTAATTTTACTATCTTGGTATTTGTTTCATTTTGAACTGTATGGTTTATAAACTGTGGTACAGTTACTGTTTTAAACTTTTGATTCATACATTTATTCCTGCTAAACTTGTGGATGAAATTTTAACGATTGAGCGTTTTGATTGGTTTTGAAAATGGAAATTTTAAACGAATTGTTTTTTTGTAGAAATTTTCTCACGATCACTTCGGTGATCAATGTAGCATCCCAGATTCGGTTTAGACTTTTAGGCTGGGTTTGACGTGTTACATTTCTCATGAGAAGTATTTACTTTAACACCATTTTTTTTATGTTTTTCTATCACTACTAAGCTTAAAAATATCATAAAACCTTAACGTCCATACCTTATTCCCTTGAAACCAAACTTTAACTTGACTTCCTCTCTCCTCCAACTTCTATTTTCTTGAATCTAACTTGATATTCCAACTCCCTATAGTCTCCTTATTATTTTTCTATCTTGGTGGCTATGGAATTTTTTTTTATTTCTAAGTGAAACTGATGGATTTTTGGTGAAAGGACCAAGTTGTAATGAAAAGAAATTGTTTTTTCTTTCTATTCTTCTTCTCACGTTGAAAGCATGGAAATTCTTCATCTTTCTTTCCTTATATACTAAGTAAAAATTAATTAAATATAAATAAATGTCGTATCAAAATATTAATAAACCAATATTTATCTATTTAATTAATCTAAAATATCACCAACATTATCATTACTCTTCAAAATATCTTTCTTGCTAAATGACCATTTTGCCCCTTATGATCTTTCAAAATTCTTCCATTGAATCATCACTTATTTTAGTAAAATTACAATTTAACCCCTCATACTTTTTCCATTTATTCAATTTGGTCTTAACTCATCCATTTTCCTTAGTTTCTAAATCCTTCCATCCTTAAAATATTTTCACTAGTGGTCCTTTAAATTTTCTATATTTACACTTCAACCCATCAAATTTTATGTATTTACTCTTGGGCCATAAAACTTTTATCACTTTTGCGAGTTAGTCCTTTCTTAAATTAATACATTATACTATACTTCCTAAACAGATTTTGTTGACATAACTTAAAATTTCCCTTTTTGTCACTTTATTTCCTTATTTTATTGTATCAAGGACAATATCTTGCTTTCTTACTGTAGTAACTTTCAGGGTGTTACATCCTTAGATTCAAATTTTTCTTTCATAAGGAATACCCAAATGGTTATAGTATGATCGTATATGAAAGATATGAACCAACAAGGCCTATTAATATTTTTCACTCGTGAGGGTCCCCAAATGTCACTATGAATTATATAGAATGGATGTGAATGCTTATATTGGATGCTAGGAAAAACATGCCTGTGTGTTTTGCAAGTTAACATATTTCACAATGAAAAACTTTCAATTTTTATTGATGAACAAATGAGGAAGAAATTTTTCAAGGTACACAAAATTTGGGTGACCAAGGTGGAAGTGCCATAACATGACTTGATTATCATTTGAAACAGAAACAAAATTAGAGAAAGTGTTAGAAACAAACTTAGAAACACAACTTGAATGAACTTGTCCATGTAGAGGAAAGTTCCCTTTAAACTAGTAGAGACCACCATACAATTCAGCACTGCCAATCACCTTCCCTGAATCTGCTGTCTGAAATTCACAAAGATTTGGATAAAATTTAGTCACACAGTTCAAGTCACAAGTGAGTTTACTAATAGAAATCATATTGCAATCTAATTCTGAAACATAAAGGACAAATAAGAGAAGAAGCTCCTTTTTCAATTTGATTGATCCAATTCCTGCCACTTTTGAGAGTGATCCATTTGCTATTCGTACTGTAGTGGGGCTTGAATATTAGCTAAACTTGTGGAATAAATTGATGTCTTTAGTCATGTGATCTGAAGCTCTAGAATCAACTATCCATGATCTTAATTTTCTAGTTGTTGTAATATCAGTGGAGGAAAATGCACCTTGATGTACTAGTATTTATAACTATTTAGTAGTGGGTGATATCTGTCCAAATAATTTCTGTAATACTTCAATTTGTTTTCGAGTGAACAGACCGATTTTCTTTCTAGTGTTAGTGTTGTCGGAAGTGTTGGAAACATTTGCACGGCTGTCCCGATCTTGGTGTACTTGGTTTGGCCTCCAATTAGTAGGCTTTCCATGTAATTTCCAACAAGTTTCTCTGAAATGACTAGATTTCTTACAATGGTCGCACCATGACCTTCCTTTTCTTTGCTTGTTATCCTACGATGAGTTATGTTTATACAAGATGAGCCTTCAAAAACTGATGAACTTATATTTTCTGTCATCATCAGTTTCTTCCTACTTTCGTCTCTTCTAACTTCAACAAATGTCTCTTGAATGGAAGGTAGAGGCCTATTGCCTAGGACTCTACCCCTCACTTTATCCAAATCCTTATTGAGAACAAGGAGAAATTTGAACGTTCTCTTTTGCTGAACAATCTTTTTGTGTAAAGATGCATCATCTGGACATTTCTCGGGGTATATTTCAAGCATATGAAGGTGCTGCTAGTACCGGGTTATTATGTTGAAATATTGAATGATAGTCATTTCCCCTTGTCATAGATCATGAAGTCGAATTTCACTTTCAAAAAGTTTAAAGCTATTTTTAGAATTGGAGTAAGTTTCTTTTGCCGCATCCTAGATTTCCTTGGTTTTTTGTAGATAAGGGAATTTTCTCCAATTTTCGTGGTCATGGAGGTTATTAGCCATGACATGACCATGTGATTTTCAATCTTCCATGTGCAATACTTGGGATCTGTTGTTGTTGGAATAGGAACCTCATCGGTGAGATAATCATCCTTGCCTCTACCAGAAATATACATAAGGACAAATTGTGACTAGAGAAGAAAATTGTGGCCATTGAGTTTGTGACTAGTGATAGGAAGAGGAGAGTTTTTGATGATATTGGCTGAGAATTTTCATAGTTTTTGGCTGAGGGATTTTGCACGGATTTGGAATTAACTTCTGAGGAGGAGATGGTTTGTGTATCCATGCCATATTAGGGTTTGGAGCCTAGCCTTAATGCCATGAGAA
Organism: Gossypium bickii; assembly: GCA_025503065.1. Taxonomy (NCBI): domain Eukaryota; kingdom Viridiplantae; phylum Streptophyta; class Magnoliopsida; order Malvales; family Malvaceae; genus Gossypium; species Gossypium bickii. Next base: position 93,745,178 of record CP106711.1, read on the forward strand.
TTTTGGTGAAGGAAAATTCTTATATTCATCAAGGAAATACAACCTAATACTTATATTAGGATGACTGACATTACATTCCATTATTCTACGAAGGATAATAAGACAATCCAGAAAGTTAGGAATCTTAATAAATTAGGAAAGAAACTAATTAGGAATCAATTAATGATTGATACTATATTTTTTAAGAAACTAAATAATAAATCCTAATCTATCAGATTACAGCCTATGAGTAAGTCCCTAATATATGCAAACTAATTCAACTCCTTTCTACACATACATAAAATTTAATATTAATATTAATCCAATATAAAAAATAAATTTATGTATTTTATTTTTAAAATGTCTACGATTAGATTAAAATAAAATGTTTTATGTATACAAATTAACCACAATTCAAGTTTCATGTATATAATTATATCCAATGAAAATTTATGTATCAAATTGTTTATTAGACTAAAGTTCATATATAAGTTTGATATTTACCCTTGTTTTTAATCACCTTGGAGTATTTGAATATCTTTTAGAAGACCATTTGCAAAGGGCAAACATACTTTTTGAAACTAGAATTTCTTTTTTGTTCTTGAGAATCTTCATGCAATTAAAGGAAAGGGAAGGTAAGCATCCATGCAAGTCAATTGAAGTCCTTGATGAGCTGTAGTAGTAGTAGCAATGGTTGTTGTTGTGGAAGTGTCAGTGAGGAAGAGAAATATAGAGCCTAGCCTACACATTTGCAACTGCCTTGACAATCAGCCATGAATTCTCCTACTAAATCCCAAATGTTGAAACCATTTTTTTTGAAAAGTAGCGGTCGACTTTGATTTTGAAAATTGAAAAAAACGTAAGAGTCACCACCAATCTTTTTTGATGAGGTGCGATTGGGTCACCTTGTAATTCGATCATTTTAATAAGAGACTTGATTTATTAAAACGACATTTTGGTCTACGAAATTCAAAAAAATGGGCTCAAGAGTCGGTTACGCACGAGGAAGGATTAGCACCCTCATAACGCCCAAAATTGGTACCTAGTTAATTAATTAGTGTCTTGGCATCGAAAATTGAGAACTTTGAAGGGATTAAAAAAATACGATCCTCTGTTAAAATATTGCTAGATTGAAATTTTTTACAAAAAAAGGCGTATTTTACGTTAATCGAGAAAAAGAATTACGTCCCGTAAGTTAGGACATAATGTCTTAAATCTCCGAAATGAGAATAAACGCCGAAAAATTTATTTATTTTGAAAGATGTTCGATTATCTCGTTTTTATAAAGAAATTATATTCCATAAGTTAGAACACAATCTTTTCGTAATTCCCGAGATTATTGAAAATGCTTTAAAACGTTCGTTGTTTGGATTTATCGAGGAAAATCGAAACCCTGTAAGTTAGGGTACGACTTTCCAAATCCCAAAATACGAAAAAAAAGCTTATTTTAGAGAATATAATTTTGTACGTTAAGTAAAGATTAATGCAATACGATTTATAGTAAAAATGTGAAAGCAAATCACGGTGTTAATACGCGTAACAACATAATAATAGACGCGATAATATGAACGACAATAATAAAAGCGAAAATAAATGACAATAAGATAAATAAATAAATGAAAAAACAAGCTAATCGTAAAAAAACAATAAGTAAATAAACAAGTAAAACTAAAAGTTTAAATAGAATACTTTGAAAATAAGCAAATAAATAAAAGAATAAAAATATTAAAAAACAAATTAAAAATGATGATGATGATGATGATAATAATAATAATAATAATAATAATAATAATAATAATAATAATAATAATAATAATAATAATCATCATCATCATCTAAGTTTGACATTACAAAAGGATATAAGTAAATAAATAATAAAATGATAAAATAAATATATTTAAAGAAAATATTATGTAAATAAGCAAATAGAAATATAATAATAATAGTAATAATGTAAAATTAATTTATTTAACAATAAGATAATAATAATAAGTAAGTAAATGCAAAAAAGGAATATATAATAATAGTAATAATAATATTAAAATAATTAATTTAATAATAAAATATCAAAAATAACAAAAAAAGGGTTAAATTGAACTTTAAAACAAAAGTTTGGGCCAAATCAGAAATAAAAAGAAAGAAAAAGGACCACATTGAACGCGTGAATAACAAGGAGGGAGCAAAATAGGAAATAACCCCTCCCTCCAAAATGCGCAACTTCGAGGTGGACCCAATTGGAAACGAAATAAATTAAGGGCAAAAATTAAAGAAGAAAAAAAACTTAATTGCGAAATGATAAAAAAGCAGAAGGACTAAAGGTACAATTAGCCCTTCCGCTACAAATCACACAGATCCTAGGCCAAGTTGGGTCGGATCGGGTCGGGCAAGGGCAAAACGGCACCTATTAACATCTGGGTTACTAACTCAAAACGACATCATTTCTAATAAGCTATATAACTGATTTTTTTAACCAAAAATTAATTTAGCCCATTGGTTTTAAAAAAAAAAAACTTAAAAAAGCTCTCAAACTCTCTCCCTCTCCCTAGAATCCGGCCAGGTTTACGGTGGCCAGAAAATTGAAACAAGACCATTTTTTTGGCTTTTCGACTTCCTCGACCCAAAAATCACTGATTTTCATCGGAATCGACGGACCTCAACCGCCTACGGCGGCGCAAATGCAAAAAGGTAATATTTTTTTCTTTCTTTTTTATTTTTTTTCTTTCTTAAAAAATAAAATAAAACAACAAATTGAAAAATAATAAAAAGAGCTGAATAAAAAAAACCTTTGGAAACTTTCTTTTATGTTTTGATTGCTGTATTTGTGTGTTCGTATCTCTGTATTCAGTGTAAAAAAATTACATTTTTTGTTTGTGGCTTTTATAACCGAAAAATACATCATTTCGTTACAAAATTTCTATTTCTTTTGCTACTGTTTTCTGTTGCTTTCTTGTCCTTCTTGCAGGTACGGTGAAGGCCAGCTGTGGAGGTACGAAGGTTGACGTGGAGGTGGAGGCGGCGACGCGAAGATGCTAGGCTATGGTTTCTTTGTTTTTCTGATTATTTTAGGGTATTGGGCTAGGGTTAGATTGGGCTTCGGGTTTGGGTCAATTTAGTTTTATTGGGTTGATAATGTTTGGGTTTTAGGATTTGGGCTGTTTGGGACTGTTTATTAATAGTGTTTGTTGGGCCTAGGCTGAATTGGGCTTGTACAACTGCCCTTCTTTGCTTATTGTCGTGTAACGAGAATAGAGAAAAGACCTCCAAAAAAGACCAATTTTTCCCGGTCTCGCTGAGTCTCGATTTCTCTGGTGTTCCTCTTTCCCAAGTAGCTTCATTCCGGTCACTGCATCTTCAGGGGCATAGGAATTAATGCTTCGATCCACTTTAGAGAGATTAGACTTGTAGCTTCAATCTGCTCTACTGCAACTTTAAGGAGATAAGATTTGCTATCTTCAGTCTGCTCCACTGCAACTTTAGGGAGATAGGGTTTGGTTTTGCTAGATTTGATCTGACCTACTGCAACATCAGAGGTATAGGATTTGTGACTTGTAGCTTTAATCTGTTCCACTGCAACTTCAGGGAAATAAGATTCGCTATTTTCAATCGGCTATTTTCAATCTGCTCCACTGCAACTTCAGGGAGATAAGGATTGGTAAATTCAACCTGCTCCACTGCAATTTCAGGGAGATAAGGTTTGCAACTTGTAGTTTCAATCTGTTTCGCTGCAACTTCAGGAAGATAAGATCCACCATCTTCGAGCTACTCCATTGCAACTTCAAGAAGATAAGATGTACGACTTCAATCTGCTCCACTGCTACTTCAGGGAGATGAGATTTGTGGATTCACCGATGTTGCTACACTATCCTCTAGGGGACATAAACTGTAGAATCAATTTCATGAGCCTATGCTTATGCCAAATGATTAGAATGCAATGATCAGAATGAATTAAATGATCCTAACTAGATGTGTTATGAATGATGTTTGTTTGAATGCAGAATGTCATGAGAATGATCCCTTTTTAATGTCTGGGCTGTCATTGCTCGTTGTTCCTCAAGGTTGTATTACTGACGTAATATTCTGTCTTCTTGTTCAGCTGATATCTTTGACAGAAAATCCAAAGAAATAGTCACAATTTAGACTCTTCTTTCTCAAATATTTCCAACCCTTAGACTTGGTGAGTTCTAAATAATTGTCCTATTTCAGGTTCTTGTACTATTTAGAAGCTTCCAGAGTAATACGCAAAACTCCTTTTGTGAAAGTATTATTAGTCCATTAATCGTTATTTCAATACAAAATACTTGAAAAGGATCATAATAATGAACAAAACTGAAATTTATCAGGAAAAAAATCTAAAAAGAATGGATTAATTAAAGAAAGCAAACATTGCTGGAATACAAAATAGGTCAGGGAACAAATAAGTGCCCTAGATATCGCAGCCTCAGCTTCTCTGTACGAACTTTTTGAGGACTATTTTGGGCTCAACATGTGTTTAGGAGATCTAGAGTACTTTGTCAATGCCCCAAGATGTAGCATACCTCCTCTTCATTAATTCAGGCATAGTAAGACTATCGCATGCCCCACCTTTGATCAAAATTTGAATTGCCCTTTCACAGGTTTTCAATTCAAAACCTCTTTTGTCTCAAAGCGCCCTTTGCGGGTTTTCGCATTGGCCTCTCCTTTTTCTTTTCCTTACCTTTTTTTAAGTGAAGTATTTCTTGACCGAATCTAAATTCACTGGATTAGGTAAAGTCTTGCCATCCATTTTAGTTAATATTAATGCTCCTCCAGAAAAGGCCTTCTTTACCACATAAGGTCCTTCCCAGTTTGGCATTCATTTTCCTCTGAAACCCTTTTGTGGGGGTAGGATCTTCTTCAGTACCAAGTCCCCCTCATGGAATTCTCTGGGGCGAACCTTTTTGTTGTAAGGTCGCATCATTTGTTTCTGGTACATTTGACCACGGTGTATAGCTTTCACCCTCTTCTCTTCGATCAAATTTAGTTGATTATATCAGGATTGGATCCATTCTGCTTCGTCCAACTTCAGCTCCAACAAGACTCGAAGGGAAGGAATCTCAACTTTGATGGGTAACACTGCCTCTATTCCATAGACCAATGAGAAAGGAGTTGCCCTGGTAGAGGTCCTGACTGACGTTCGATAAGCATAAAGAGCAAATGGTAACTTCTCATGCCAATCTTTATAAGTTTCAGTCATCTTTCCCACAATCTTCTTGATATTCTTATTAGTCGGCTCAACTGCACCATTCATTTTTGGGCAATATGGTGATGAGTTGTGGTGTTTAATTTTGTACTGACTGCAGACCTTTGCTATCGTGCTGTTGTTCAAGTTCAATGCATTGTCCGATATGATCCTTTCTGGCATTCCAAACCGGCATATAATCTTCCTCTTTAAGAACTTGCTGACTGCCGACTTGGTGACATTGGCATATGAAGTAGCCTCTACCCACTTGGTGAAGTAATCAATGACTACAAAGATGAATCGGTGCCTGTTAGATGCTTTTGGCGAGATTGGCCCAATGGTGTCCATGCCCTACATAGAGAATGTCCATGGAGAAGTCATAACATGAAGACGTGAAGGAGGCACATGAATCTTGTCCCTATAAATTTGGCATTTATGGCACTTTTTGGCATAATTGATACAATTCCCTTCCATGGTAGACCAATAATACCCGAATCTCATGATTTGCCTGGCCATTGTAAAACCATTAGCATGAGTTCTGCAGACAACCTCATGGACTTCTTCTAGGATTTTTTTAGCCTCAACAACATCCACACATCTTAATAACACCTGATCCTTTCTTCTTTTGTATAGGATCTCCCAATCTAAGACGTAATCACTGTCCAGTCTTCTTAACATTCTTTTATCATTCTCAGTTGCTTGATCAGTATATCGTGATACCAAGAATGATAATCTTTTTCTTCCTCTTCGTTGATGTTGTAGCAATGAGCCGGAGCCTCATAAATACTCATTTGGATAGGCTTCACATCCTCTTGTTGATTTACTCTGATCATAGAAGCTAATGTAGCCAAGGCGTCAGCCATCTGGTTTTCATCTCGCGGGAGGTAACAGAAGGTGATATCATCAAACTTCTCAATTAATTCCAGAACTAGCTTTTGATAATTGATCGATTTGGGGTCTCTTGTTTCCTATTCACTTTTGAGCTGATCACTAGTGCAGAATCCCCATACACCTCTAGCACTTTTATTCTGCGTTCTATGGTTACACGGATTCCCATGATACATGCTTTGTACTCTACCATATTATTTGTGTAATCAAAATCCAATTTGCAAGTAAATGGATAATGATCTCCATTTGGGGATATCAAGATTGCCCCAATTCCGTTACCAACAGCGTTTGATGCTCCGTCGAAGTTCAGTTTCCAAGGACGATCTTCTGTAGCATTTTCTTCGGTAGTTGCTACATACATTAGATCTTCATTAGGGAAATCAAAGTTTAAAAGCTCGTAATCTTCTAGAGATCTACTGGCTAGAAATTCTGCTATTGCAGTCCCTTTCACAGCCTTCTGGTTCACATAGACTATGTCAAATTCTGAAAGTAGAATTTTCCATCTGGCCATCGTTTCATTCAAAGCAGTCGGCTCTATCATATATTTTAGAGGGTCTAGTTTTGAGATTAGCCAAGTCGTGTGGTGCAACATGTATTGCCTCAATCTCCAAGTTGTCCAGATCAAGGCGCAACATAATTTCTTAATTGGCGAATATCTCATTTCACAATCAGTGAATTTCTTACTGAGGTAGTTTATCGCCCTTTTTTTCTTTCCTATCTCATCGTGTTGGCCAAGCACACATCCCATAGAATTGTCAAATACTGTCAAATATAGTATCACTGGCCTATCTGGACTAGGTGGTGACAACATTAAGGCATTGGACAGGTACTATTTTACCTTGTAAAAAGTTTTCTGGCATTCATCATTCCATACGCTTGGATTATGTTTCTTAAGAAGACGGAATATGGGGTGACATTTCTCAGTTAGTTGTGAAGTGAACCAGGCAATGTAATTTAGTCTTCCTAGTAAACATCAAACTTTCTTTTGAGTGTGCGGCGGAGGCAATTCTTGTATATCCTTGACTTTTTCTGGGTCAATCTCAATTCCCTTTTCACTGACTACGAAACCTAGCAGTTTTCCTGAACTAGCCCCAAAAGTACATCTGGTTGGATTGAGCTTTAGCTGAAATCTTCTCAACCTCAAGAATAATTTCCTCAAAATTTGCACGTGCTCCTTTTCTGTTTGGGATTTTGCAATCATATCGTCGACGTAAACCTTGATTTCCTTGTGTATATGTCGTGAAACAAGGTTACCATGGCTCTTTGATACGTTGCTCCCGTCTTTTTTAATCCAAATGACATCACCTTATAGCAAAATGTTCTCCACAAGGTTACGAATGTGGTCTTTTCCATGTCTTCAAGATGCATCTTTATCAGATTGTATCTAAAGAAGCCATCCATGAAGGAGAACAGTAAGTAACTTGTCGTATTATCCACTAAAGTGTCAATATGAGGAAATGGGAAATTGTCTTTTAGGGTGGCCTTGTTTAAGTCTTTGTAATCTACACATATCTGTACCTTTCCGTCTTCCTTAGGGACGGGGACAATGTTGGCTACCCATTCTGAGTATTTAACCACTTGTAAGAACCCAACATAAAATTGCTTCTTAACCTCTTCTTTTATTTTTATCATAATATCAGGCCTCATCCTTCGGAGCTTCTGCTGAACTGGCTTGCACTCTTCTTTTATGGAGAGGCAGTGTACCACAATATCAGTGCTTAACCCAGGCATATCTTGGTACGACCATGCGAAGACATATTTGAATTCTTGAAGTAACTCAATGAGTCTCGTTTTGTTTCTTCGGCTATACAAGTTCCAATTTTCACTTATTTTCCTTCTTCCAAGATCACAGTTTATACTATCTCTTTGTGAGGTAGAACCTATTTCTCTTCTTGTTCTACCATTTTTAACAAATCCAGAGATAAGTTACAGTCTCTGTTGTCTTCAAAATCCTGAGATCCCTCTAGACACATGTCTCGCTTAAAAGGAGATTCTGGGTCAGTAGCAGCGTCGCTCATGTCTTTGATATCTGAAGACTTGTTGTAGGTACGGAGGAATATCCAAAGAACAAATGAATCTAAGAATAACTATTTGTATGGTTATGAATGAAATGAAAGAATAAAAGAATATTTGCTCAGAGTGATACAAAAAATGCATTTTTTATTGAAATAAAGATGTTGGACATGAGCCTATTTCACAAAAAGATTCTTATTGCTATTAGGCTTAAAGCAACAACGTGTTTTGAACATTACTCTGAATCAACTCTAGAAACTACAGGAATCTCTTTTGCAGTCTAGTTGTTCAGAACACTTCCAGGTTCATAAGAGCGGATGCCTGAAAAGTTTTCTTCCACCATTCCCTCTTCAGATATGGCGTTGATGTTCAGATTTCCCATCATATCTTCAACAGCTTCTTTTCTTGTTATCTTCTATTCAGGGTGAATAATTCCTCCTGACACGTATGCTTTGGATATATGGGGGAAGGTCATTGGTTCCCATTTGACCTCTACCTCGCTTAATCACGCTCTTCTTTTCTCTTCTTCTCCAACTCCTTATTCCTTTACTTCGCATCTGGCTTATACCCCAAGCCAAAGCAATCCCGTTTGTCAGCCAAGATTGGTACTTCGACCCGTCCATGGAGGTATTTCCCGAGTCCCCTTTCAGGCAATGCTCCTTTTCCCACTGTTAGTTGTAAGCTCATCCTTGTAGCTTTGGATATTTTGGGTATTGGGATCTTGTTTCCCTTGATGATGAAGGTTGCATTCACAAATTCTAGCGATCGAAAGGAACATTCTATTGTTTCACCATCAGCCTCTATGTATGGCGCATCACTGGTAACAGATGTAATAATGTCTTCTTTCGCATCGTTATCAGTCAACCACCCGGTACCAACTTTAGCTTTTAGTGTAGTGATGAAGGTACTGCCTCTGCTAAGTGAATCCAAGGCCTCCCCAATAGGCAATTGTAAGAAGGCTTGATGTCAATCACTAAGAAGTCTACCTCGTATATGTTTGGAACGATCAAGAGAGGTATCTCAGTCCTTCCTATTACCTTCTTTTCGGTGCCATCGAATGCTCTCACTATGTTTTGGCATGTCTTCATGTGAGAGCTGTCCACAGGCAACCTGTTCAATGTGGACAGGGGCAATACATTCAGTGTCGATCCATTGTCAATTAGTACCCCCGATAATGCATACCCCTTGCAGCTGGTGGTGATATGCAGATCCTTGGTGGATCCCATGCCCCCTGGCGGTATTTCATCGTCATTAAAAAAGATGAAGTTATCAGCGCTTATGTTGTTGACAAGATGGTCTAGCTTTTTTACGAAAATATCATCAGCAATGTAAGTTTCATTTAACACATTCATTAGCACGTTACAGTGTATCTCCAAGCTTAAGAGTAAAGCCAGTACCGATATGCGAGCTGGCTTCTTGTGTAGTTGTTCCACGACACTATACTCGCTTTGTTTTAGGAATTTTAAGAATTCCTTAGCTTTTTTCTCATTTACCGGCTCATTAACAGGTAGTTCTGGCTTCTTTTTTCTTTGTTCGATTGCCAAGGATTTCCTTTGTTCGATCGCCAAGGATTTACCTTTTACAGGTTCGACTTTTGTATTTGGGGCATCATAACATTTTTCGCTACGTGTATAGAAACCCACATCTTGACCTTTCTCTGGCATGCTGACTGGGCCCACCTCTCCCGGGATTGTCACATTGCAGTCATAGTTCCAAGGTACCCTTTTGCTATCTTTGTAAGGAAAAGCAACGGGTTTCTGGATTACAACTCTTTGTGCAACTTTTGCTCAGCTTCGTTGATTCTTGGTCGTGAGATGATTACCACTGGGTGGTTGGCCTCATAAAACTTCTCTGTCGACCCTCCCTAAGGCACACACCTCTTCTCCTTCGATATACTCAAAGAACTCTAACTCCTTGTTGTCCATTAGACATTGTACTAGGGCCCTGAATTCACTGCATTTCTAAATCTCATGATCTTCTTCATGATGGAACTCACAATAGTTTATTGCTTCTTAGGATCTGTCCCTCGAGCCTCTTGTGATTAACCCTCTTTCTACTATTTTCTTCCAAACTTCTCTTAACGGGGTTTTCACTTTTGCAATGTTCATCTTGATTTTCTTCCCCATATTCTTGACTATCGCATTTACCCCATTATCAGCATGGTTGGGTAACAACTTTTCTGCACCAGATGGATCATCGAATTTTACAATGCCCATTTTGATGAGCCTTTTGACTAACTTTTTGAAAGTGGTACAGTTTTCTATCAAGTGTCTCGTGATTCTTGCATGGTATTCGTATTAGGCGTTTGTGCCGTACCATTTGGGGCATACGGGTTGCATTGGTTTTAGGTAGAAAGGGGATACAACATGTGCATCAAATAAACTTTGGTACAATTCTCGATACGTTATTGGAATAGGCTTAAACTAGAGTGTCTCCGTATTTTGTCTTGTCTTGGTGTGCCTTGATGGCCAGTGGTTACCATTCTCGGTTGGTTCACAGTGATTGGTTTTGAATAACCCCTGTTATACGTGCTCACATTATTTACCTCATTTTCTCTTTTTCTTGGGGCTGACCTCTTTGTGTTTTCCCTGGCCTCTATTTTTCCACACCTTATTGCATTCTCTATCATTTCGCCAGACATCACTATATCCGAGAAACTCTTAGTTGTGCTTCCCAGCATGTGATTGATAAAAGGTGCCTTCAGGGTATTAATGAAGAGCATGGTTGTTTCCTTTTTTAGCAGTGGTGGTTGGACTTGCGTGGTGACTTCCCTCCACCTTTGAGGATATTGCCTGAAACTTTCGTTTGCCTTTTTCTCCATATTTTGTAATGTGATTCTGTCAGGCGCCATATCTGTCATGTGGCCATGTTGTTTCATGATGGCCTGTGCTAGGTCCTTCCACGAATTACTTTGGGCACGATTTAGCTGATTATACCATTTGGCCGTAGCCCCAGTCAAGCTGTCTTGGAAACAGTGAATCAATAACTGATCATTACTGACATATCCGGTCATCCTCTGACAGAACATTGTAATGTCAGCCTTAGGGCAGCTGGTCCCGTTATATTTTTCAAATTTCGGCATTTTGAACTTTGAAGGGAGCACTAGATCTGGGACCAGGCTCAATTCCTTAGCATCAATTCCACAATGGTAATCAGCGCTTTCCAACGCCTTGAATTTATCTTCTAGCCATTTGCATCGGTCTTCCAGTTGCTTTGGGTGCTCCACTCTCACCTTTCCCATTTTCGCTATATCATTAAGGTCAAGGACAATAGGATTTGCTGGATTGTCTCCAAGGTTAGAGCCTGAACCCGTCGGGAAGTTTATCGGTGCCGAAGTACCGGTCTGATATTGGGGTCTGATGTTGACGGACACCCTTTGTGGTTGTGCTTGGGTGTTCGTTGGGGTGAAGCCTGGAGGATAAGCAAGGTCCTCGTTGTCGTCTCTGGTATTGATTATAGGGCTCTTTCCTTTTTCTAGCCCCCTAGCCAGCAACTGCGTTATCTGGCTCATCATGCTTCTCTAGAATTCTAGCACCTGATCCCTCATATCCTGTTAGATTTTGGCCAACTGTTCTTGCATCTGTATTTGCAATTGATCTTGCATCTCCCTTTGCATTTGTTCCAATCTTTCCAACCTTTGGTCCATGGCTTTAGTCTTTCTTCGTGTACCATTATGATATTCTAGGGTAACTGCCACGATTTTAGAGTCTCTTTGTGAGTTTTAGTGCACACGATGCAATGCAATGATGATACGTGAATGCAATGAATGCAAAAATAAAAAGACATTGATTCTAATTCAATTTCATTAGAGTAACCTTTCTAGAAAACAAATTTCTTTATATAAAATGGATTACATATATGACTTTGCCCTAATGCTTAAGGTCTTGACTTGCTTAAGAAGTCAAGCTAACTCTTGGCCTTGATCTGACTCTGACTCATATTTCAAACTCAGTACATCAGCCTGGACTGCCAAGGTTTGTAAATGATTAGCCACCTCTCGCACTTGAGGCAAAGCTTCACCCATGACGTAATCCCTATCCCTGACCTGGTCTTGAGATCGATGAAGTTGCTCTTTCCACCGTTCATTATTTGCTTCCAGTAGTTCAACCCGGAGTTCACAGTTTTGCAACTCGATTTAAAGTTCTTTTATCCTCCCTTTTAGTCCCCCAATCTTGCTTAGGCTGGCCCTTAATTCGATTAAGGAGTTGTGACTACAATGGTGATGTAGTGACTTTTCTAACTCTGCCACCCGAGCACTTAACTTCTCCTTTTTGTTTTGGCTCTCCAACAAGCTCTTTTTTAAAAGGTCCTCCCGTACTCGAGTATCATGGACCTTCTTCTCCCACTAATCAACTTTAGTATTTTCTTCTTGGATTTCTTGCTGCCATTACTCAGACGTTTTACCCAAACCAGCGGTTCTTATTGACATACGCAACTTCTTGTAATCAGTTTTCAAACTGTTCAAATCTTCTTCAACCTTATTCTTTTCCTTCCTCATTTTTCAGCTTCTAGTTTCTAGACATTGACATCTAGCCCCAGCTGCATTTTCTCCTCCTCCAATTGCTCGATCCTTTTTCCTAGTTCTGAACTTTTCTTCTCAAAATCCTGTTTGATGATCTCTAGTTCAGACGGGACCACCTGCAAGTGTTCTTCTATTGATTGGATGTTTTCTTGATTTGACATAGGGATGTTGTCGTTGATTCTCTGACCCCACCACGGGTCATACTCAGGGGTAGTCATTGAATTAGCAGAAAACCTTTTCATTCTACGAGTTTGGTTCCAGGCGTTTGATAGCTCACGAACCTTTTTTTTGTAATTATCTCCCTTGTATATTAATTCGCACTGAGCTAAACCTTGTGTTGCTGACGTGAACTGTCTTGACTTGTATTGCCTTAACACAAGTAAGGGAGCATACCCGATAGCTCCCCATATCTCAAGTAGGGGACCCAATCAAAATCTTCACATCGTTATAAGATCTCATCGGGGACCATCCAAGGGGCTCTCTATTGGATGTCTTCTTTTTGCAGGCTTTGGAGAATCATCATCCACTTTTCCTCCGTAATATCATCTCGTCTCGGTGTAGCCACTATCTCTTTCAAGGGAGAATAGCTTTCGGAGAAGATTTGATATGAGACCTTTTCCACTTTCTAAATATGACCGTGGAACCATGCCAACAAAAGTTGCGCACGCCTTATAAATCTGAGAGATCCAAGACTGCCTCATCTGTGTGCCCTAATGCTTTGGGGAAGATGACCAAACCGTAGATACTCAAAGCAAAAGCATCTACCCTTTTTTTCATATCTGGATGTGCTAGAATCAGATCACTCAAGTTTTTCCAAGGGATACACTTACTATCTCCTTTTTGCTTGATCCGGGCTGCAAACCTCTGCCCAATCATCCCTGTGATGCTCATCAATTTCTTCAAAAAGGTCGGGACATTAGCAGCTCTTGAATTTGCTTTGTCGGCTTGAATCTTCAGGCAATGAAGTAAGGCCATATACTCCTCCATGGTAGGTACCAAATCAACTTTCCCAAAAGTGAAGCAATTGTAGGCAGGATTCCAAGACTGGGCGAGGGCTTGAAATAATTGTTTGTCCACCTTCGTATCGAGCAGATAGGGCAAATCTCTATAGTTACAATAAAACAGCTGCTTGATCTCATCATTCCACTGGTCCTATATCTCCTTTAATTCTTGAAGATTGTTTTGAGTCACGCTGATGCGGGTGAAATCCCACAACTCTGATACGTATCCCTCGGTCAGACTATCACCCTTTTCTTGCTGTGCTGTCTCAGCCCAAATTCTGACGACCGCATTATCCTCCACTTTATCAAGAAACCCCTTTTCCACGATAAGTTATCTATTTAGGAACCGAATGTGAATCAACACCTTTTTTGAAAATGCCATGCAACTAAAATCAAAGCAAAAACAAAGCAAGTTAGTACTTCATACACAGTTTAAAGTAAGCAAAGAATAATAAGTAGAACACCTACTCGGGTGACCACTAGGGTTTGGCGTAGTTTTACCTAGGGCAGGCTCTTAGGGCTCACTATATGGGGTTTGGTTCTAGAGTAGAGGTACCTGAACCAATAGATTCCTCGATCCTCACCCATTATAGGCTTGTGCAGACTGAGTTCAGTTCAGGGGAATACATTTCCCTATGGCTATACGGAGATGAAAATCTTACGAAGACATAGGTACGGATGTATCCCGAAAGCGATCCACTATCCTATACGGAGGTGAAGACCTCATGAACGAATAGCTTATCGCTCCCACTTAAGAGGGGTAAAATCGAGTGAGTATGTAACACCCCTTACCCGTATTCGATGCCAGAACAGGGTATGAGGCATTACCGGACTTATATGCAAGCAATCATACAAAACCGAGACATGACTTCCCACTAATTTTAAAACTTTTCATATCACCCCTTAAACGAGCCTACAAGGCCCAAAACTTTCATATAGAGTGGTTCAGAGTTGAACTGGAAACTTACGAACACTTAGAAAATTTTTGCTCAAACAGGGCCACACACTCGTGTGAAAAGGAACACGCCCGTGTCCCTAGTCTGTACGGACTTTATTGTTCACCTCGAACCTACAGGGGTTTTCACACGGCCTGACACACGCCCGTGTCTACGGCTTGTGTTCCCCACACGGCCATGACACGCCCGAGTGTGAAAACCTTGACATTCTATTTCTGGCGTCATCAACCCAATAAAGTCACACGACCAAGGCACACGCTCGTGTCCTTAGGCCGTGTGGCGAATTAAAATCTTAAGATCAAGTACAAACTTCACATGGCCTGGGCACATGCCCATGTCCTATGGCTGTGTCTTCCACACGGTTGAGACACACGGCAGTGCCTCAGCCAGTGTGGTTACTATTGGGCATTCTGTTTTGCCAACTTAGGGTACAGAGGGACACACGGCTGGAATACATGCCTATGGGTAAGCCGTGTGTGCGTCCGTGTGTCTAGCCGTGTGGACAAAATAAGGCTATTTACCAAGCCTTTTTGCCACCTATACTTGCACCAACCTACACAACAACAAAACCACACCAATCCAAATATATATATTCAACGCACTTAATTTAGCATAACTAAGTGCTACACCATTATCAAACATCCATCAATAACCATAGACCACATCACAATGATATTGGTACATACATGCATATATGAATAGGTTTACAACCAAATAATTATTATGAGCCACATCTCATGGCCGTATACAAAATGAATCAAATATCATCATAAGCCAACACATTTGGCTAAGCCAATATGGCATATAACAAAAAAGACCAAGTCCCTATACATGTTGTACGGGCCCAAATTTGCCCGGGCCCGATTAACCAAACAAAAACCAAAATTAAAAAAAACCAATTAATAAAAATCCAAAACAGTCCAGTCCATTAACAACCCAATAAAAGTTGGCCCAAACTACTAAACCCAATTACAATGGCCTAATAAGAAAGCCCGGATGACCCAAAATCAATTATGGTTTAGGAAACCCTAGAAACTTCTAGAGCTTTCCAGCGCCACCACCGCATCCCTCACACGTACGCCACCGAGCGTCACACGCACGTCGGCCTACCTCCGTATAGCGCCACACATGCATCCGATCCTGCGAAAATGACAAAGAACACATCACAGCAAAAGAAAAATACTGAAATAATATTGAATTTTTTTCTTTTCTTTTCTTTTAGTTTTCGGCTATAAAAGTCAAACACAAAAAAAGATGGTACTCTCTTCACATTTTACGAATACAGAAATCAAAAACCAAAATTTCTTCGAAGGTATTCACAATATTCAAGTGTTTATTTAAATATTAAATGCATGCATAGCATAAACGGAGGGGAAGAGGTATTTTTACCTTCTTTTTCGGCGATCGAAAAGCAGAATCTGAGGAGTCATTTGATCTCCTTTGGATTTTGAAGGGGTTTTGGTAAAATGGCGTCTATATCTGCGTTTAGGGCGCCTAAAAGGGCAGAAATAGCCGTCTTTTGGATCTCCGACCACTGCGCACAATGCGGACAGTGGCAGAGTACGGCGGCTCGATGACGGAGCTTGGGCTGAACTCCGAGAGTATCTAAAAGGGTTTTTTTTTTGTTTTTTTTTTAAGAAAGGGTTTTAAAAATGAATTCAACATCTTTTTTTTGCTATTTAAAGCTGACCCACACAACGTCGTTTTGGAGTGGGTCATTTAGACCCAAAACGACGTCATTTTCTGGCCAAGATCCGCATGTTGACCCAGATCGGGGAGGATCCGCGTGTTTTTTGAAACTGGTATAATTTCCAGTTTAGTCCTTCCATATTTTTTTATTTTTAATTCAGTTTTATTTTATTTATGAATTTGCCCCTGTAATTTTATTTCTGTTCCATTTTGATCCCTCGATTTAGGCTTAAAATGCCGCGTTTTGGAGGATCGGGAATATGTCCCATTTGGTCCCCCATGTCATTCGCGCGTTATGATTTGGTTCTGCATATTGTTTTTATTCCCCATTTTTACCCAAATTTCCGATTAAATTTCAATTTAATCCTTTTTAGTTATTTATTTATTATAATTTAGCCCTGCAATTTTGGTTTTAATCCCAATTTGATTCCCATTATTTTACTTTGATTATTTCTTTATGTTATTTTATTTAATTCGTTTTTTTTATTTTGTGCATATTTTCTTAGTATTATCATTTTTTTTATTTTTATATATTTGTATGTAGTATCTTCATTTTGATTACACATACATATATTCTTTATTTTTATTATATGTATTCTTTTTATTTTCATCTGTTCATAATTTATTTTGTGTATTTTGATATTATCATTATTAATACTATTATTATAAGTATTACTACTTTTATTATTGCTAGTATTATTATTGTTATTTTATATTACTATTATTTTTAATATTATTACTACTATTATTATATTATCTATTATTATTCACTCTATTATTATTATCATTATTATATTATTGCTATTATTATTATTTTATTATCTTCAAACCATTGTATATAGTATTTACCTATTTATTAATTTACTATTAGTTTTTATTTTTTTATTATTTTCTGTTCTTTTATTTGTTTATTTATTTACTATTTATTTACTTATTATTTTATACTTTAGCTATTATTTCATTGTATTTTATTTTTACCTTTATTATTGTTATTTATATTTTATTTGCATCATCATTATTTTGTTATACAAATTAGCATTGTGATTCATCTTACATTTTATTATAAAATCATATCACACTTTATCCGATGCATCAAAAATTTTGTTTTGAAATAAGAAAGTATTCCGTGTTCTAAGATTTGAAAAAAATCGTACCCTAACTTATTGAGTTTCGATTTGTTCTTATCGAGTCTAAAAAACTAATTATTTTTAAATTAAAGTATAAGCTAAATAAAAACTTATTCTCGGGAATCAAAAATGTTGTGTCCTAACTCACTGGATGTGACATTTTGATATCTCGAGATAAGGATTTCCAAAGACAAAGGCAATATTGTGTATTTGGAATTTTGAGAAATTGTGCCCTAACTTACTGGGTTCCGATTTTTCATTTGACCTAAATAATCGAATATCCTTCTTAGATTTAAATGTACGAGTTTTAAATGTAAAAAGACGAGCTTAGTTTCGAGGATTCGAGATGTCGTATCCTAACTTACTGGATATGATATTTTACTCATTCGAGATAAGCGAGTCTTAGCATCCAATTTAATTTACTCAAGTTTTCTTTAACAAGGAAGATCATATTTTAAAATCTTTTAAAATTTTCGACATTAAGACATTAATCTATCAATTCGGTACCAATTTTGGGCGTTACGAGGGTGCTAATCCTTCCTCATACGTAACTGACTCCTGAACCTATTTTCTCAAATTTCATAGGCCAAAATTATTGTTTTAATAAATCAAAATGTTTTAACGATCAATCTCAAGGCGACCTGATCACACCTCAAAAAAAAAGGATTGGTGGCGACTCCATTTTCATTTTTAAAGTCGATCCCGTTTTTCGAACAAAAAATTGGTTGCGACACATTCCATAATCCAATGTAAATCTCAATACACCAAAATGTGTGGATAGTGTGAGTGATCCTCCGACGGTCTCCGTATCCCGAGCAATAATCACATATCCATGGTGGTATCTGTAACACCCCTAACCCGTATCCGTCACCGAATTAGGGTTAAAGACATTACTAGACAGATCGAAAAACTTTTACAGACATTTCATACAACCATTCATCAATCGCAATCAAAGTGTCTCTTTCATAGGTCAACGAGACCTTAATCATACTTCAAAATAAAGTCGGGACTAAATTGAACACATATGAAAGTTCTCCAAAATTTAAAACTTTTCTATATTACAGAGGTCACATGCCCGTGTGGGCAGGTTGTGTGCCTCCCACAGCTACTAGACACACCCATGTGTCCTGGCCGTGCCAAATCAGAGCGTGTATACTGTCTTATCCACACGGCCACCAGACACGCCCGTGTGCTATGGCCGTGTTGAATTATGTTAGCTACTGACTTGATCACATGGCACCAGGTACACCCGTGTACCATGGCCGTGTAGAATCAGACTAGCTACTGACTTATTCACACAGCTACCAGGCACGCCCGTGTGCCACGCCGTGTATTCAAAACAGACCATTTGCAAGGCTAGAACTGCCACCCATACAAGGGTTAATCCTACAAGCAAAATACCAATTCAATTTAAGCACACTTTACATCCTAAACATAGAAAATAAATCAACAAGATCTTACATTCAATTTCATTTCCATTCATGCCAATTTATACAAATAAAAACACATATACATTCAAGCATGATTCATCTATATTTACCTTTCATAAGATCATTCCTTTGTTCAAACATTCAAGCTCATAATGCATTCATATACTTACCATAACTTGACTATTTCACTAGCCATTAAACCATACCAAATCATGCATCAAATATCATACTTACTCTTGCCTATTACCAACACTTATCTAGCCACATCTCATGGCTATTTATATACATTTCAAACATAATCCAAAATGACTAGCCTATACATGCCATATCTAGATATATACATATTTTAAAGGTACCAAAATGAGTTTGTGTAGTGTGATGATGATCCTCAAGGTCCCCGAGCCTTCAGTAGCTTTGACGATCTATAAAACAGAGAAAACACAAGCAGAGTAAGCTATCAAAAGCTTAGTAAGCCATATACAAATAAACTTAGCATAAAATGCACATAACCATATTGATACAATGACATTACTGTTTCTCAATACAAATTCATCACATATTCTTTAGCTGCTTTGCTTAGCCATAGTTTACCACATTCTTCATCTCAATTATCACATATATTCATAGCTCATTCAAGCACATATTCACATATTTTCTCATTATTTCAATACACATATTCACCTTAGTAAGTTCATATACACACTTACCTTCCATATACACATAGTGTACTTTCAAACGTGCCTGAAACAAATATACAACTCACATAGTCGTTTATTTTTCGGGCTTGCCCGTTGAACCATTCAGAACTAAATAGGATACTCAGAGTTCTCGGAATAGTCATACAATGCTAATGTCCCAGACGAGGTCTTACATGTACTAAGATATCGACGCCACTGTCCCAAACAGGGTCTTACACGAATCAATACGATGCCAATGTCCAAGACATGGTCTTACACGTAAATCTCATCTCGATGCCAAAGTCCCAAACGTGGTCTTACACGAAATCTTGAATCAATGCCAACGTCCCAGACGTGGACTTACATGATATCATATAACAGACACCTATGTCATGACATATACAATCTTATCTATTCCTAGGCTCATACGGGACTTCTCAGACTTTAACAACTTGTCGACTTATCTGCAAACTCGAATTTCACATATATTCCAGCTCAATGGATATTCATAGCAATTCAAATTTCATATATACACAAATAATTCAATTTAATACATTTATTTGTATATCGACTTACCTCGAGTTTGGTTTAACGAAAACGAATACGGCTACTCAATTACTTTTGACTTTCCGCGATCTAAGTCTGTTTTCTTCGGTTCTTGATCTCAATCAAGGAAGATAAGGGCCGAATGCTTCAAAGCTTTTAACCTTATTCTTTCTTTCTAATTTCGGTGGAAACAAGATGATAACAATGGCTATTTTCATTCTTTTGTTTTACCATTTTAAACATAATTATTAATGTACAAAACTAACCTTTAATTTAAATGTATAAATCATATGCACACAAAGTCATTATTGACCATAACCGTCCACTATCAATAATAATAGGCAGATTGCCTTTTAAGGACTTCACATTATAAAGACATCAACTGATTGATACTTCCATATTTAACCATTAAACTTTCCTTTTATGCAATTAAACCCTTTTTCTAAAATTAAGCATATAACGGACAAATTAACTTACGGAACTTTAACACATGCTTAATCACATATATAAGGCATAGAAAATAATATTAAAATATTTTACTGACTCGGATTTGTGGTCCCGAAACCACTGTTCTGACTAGGGTCTAAACCGGACTATTATAATTCTCCCCCCTTAGGGATTTTCGTCCCCGAAAATCTTACCATTAAACAAATTCGGATATTGTTGTTTCATTGAATCTTCAGGCTCCTACGTAGCCTCTTCTATTCCGTGTCGATTCCATAATACTTTTACTAATGGAATTGTTTTGTTTCGCAATTCTTTCACTTTACGAGCTATAATACGGATCGGTTCTTCCTCATAGGTCATATCAGATCGAATTTCAATCTCAGACAGAGTAATCACATGTGACGGATCAGATCTGTATCTACGGAGCATTGACATGTGAAATACATTATGTATCTTTTCTAACCCAGAAGGCAACAATAATCTATACGCAACTAGCCCTATACATTCTATGATCTCATACGGTCCGATGAACCTCGGACTCAACTTGCCTTTATGTCTAAATCGAAGTACTTTCTTCCACGGAGATACTTTTAGAAACACTTTATCACCTATTCCAAATTCAATTTCTTTTCGTTTCAAGTCTGCATAAAACCTCTGACGATCAGACGCTACTTTCAAACTATCTCGGATCACTTTCACTTTCTGTTCTATATCTTTTATCAAATCGACCCCGTGTATCTTATTTTCACTGAGCTCAGTCCAATACAGAGGTGTTCAACATTTACGTCTATACAAAGCTTCATAAGGTGCCATTTTGATGCTCGACTGAAAACTATTATTATACGTGAATTCAATCAATGGCAGGTATTGTTCCCATGTACCATCAAACTCAAGAATGCAGCATCTTAACACATCCTCGAGAATCTGAATGATCCGCTCAGATTGACCATCTGTTTGTGGATGAAAAGCTGTACTGAAATGCAATTTCGTGCCTAAAGCTTCTTGCAATTTCTTCCAGAATCGTGATGTAAAGCTCGGATCCCTGTCTGATACAATAGATAGTGGCACCCCGTGCAATCTCACAATCTCAGAAATATAAAGCTCTGCTAATCTATCAAGTGAGTAATCAGATCGTACTGGAATAAAATGGGCAGATTTCGTCAATCGATCAGCTACTACCCAAGTCGCATCTTGATCTGTAATGACATATTTAGCTTATTAAATAACCACAATAATCAAATTACTCCAAAATTCCTATTTTGGTAAAATTATCATTTTGCCCATAGGCTCATAAAATGAAATGTGTTCATTTTTCACACATCCAAGCCTAGCCAATTCATATTCTCTCTTATAGTAACTCACAATTCCAATTATTACACACATTTACCACTTATTTGACAACCTTTACAAAAAGGTCCTTTTAGGTGTTTTCATGGAAAGCCCTTTTTCAAAAGTTGTTTATTTAATAACCAAGATTCATTTTCTTCCATAAAATTTCAGAAATCAACATAAATATTCACATGGAAAAACCCTAGACTCTCAACCATTTTGCAAATTAGTCCCCTCACTAGCTAGATTATGCTACAAGGGTCTCAAAGTACAAAAATTATTAAGAATGACCACCAAAATCACTTACTTGCAATGAGTGTACGTTGCTGAAAATTTCAAGCTTCCAAACCCCTATTCTTGAGTGAAAAATCAATGGAAGGAGAAGATGATAGGAAAAAAAAAGATGATAACTTTCTTTGTTTTATTTTGTTTTATTTATTTAGTCACCTAATTCACCAAACCTTGATCAAATTTAATCTCTTTTCCCCTATGGTCGGCTATCACCCTTAGAAAGGCCTAATTGCACATTAAGGACCTCCAATTTTAGGTTCTATAGCTATTTAACACCTCTAGCTTGTAAAATAAAACTTTCGCACTTTATGCGATTTAGTCATTTTTTGCAATTAAGCATGAAACCACTAAAATTAATTCACCAAAATTTTCATGCTCTTATGTAATCATGCTATAACACATAAAATAATATTAAAAATAATTTCTCCGACCTTGAATTAGTGGTTTCGAAACCACTGTTCCGACTAGCCCCTAAATCGGGCTGTTACAGAGTATGCAATATGATGCCCGAAAGTATACTAAGAGACTCGAACCAAAAGCAAACATATCAAATGACGCAAACCACGAAAATGAAATGAAAAGATCGTAATTTTAAATCAGATTTCTAATTTTCGACAAAAGGATAGAAAATAATCAATTTACGGCTTGACTCTCATGTTTGTACCTAGTGGAGTCGCCAAGCTGTCGAAACCTTTTTTTTTAAAAGTAGGGGTCGACTTTGATTTTGAAAACGGAAAAAAAGTAGGAGTCGCCACCAATCTTTTTTGATGAGGTGCGATCGGGTCACCTTGTAATTCGATCATTTTAATAAGAGACTTGATTTATTAAAACGACAGTTTTGGTCTTCGAAATTTAGAAAAATGGGCTCGGGAGTCGATTACACACGAGGAAGGATTAGCACCCTCGTAACGCCAAAAATTGGTACCTAGTTGATTAATTAGTGTCTTGGCGTCGAAAATTGAGAACTTTGAAGGGATTAAAAAAAATACGATCCTTTGTTAAAATATTGCTAGATTGAAATTCTTTACAGAAAAAGGCGTATTTCACGTTAATCGAGAAAAAGAATTGCATCCCGTAAGTTAGGACACAATGTCTTAAATCCCCAAAACGAGAATAAACGCCGAAAAATTTATTTATTTTGAAAGATGTTCGATTATCTCGTTTTTAGAAAGAAATTATATTCCATAAGTTAGAACACAATCTTTTCGTAATTCCTTAGATTATTGAAAATGCTTTAAAACGTTCGTTGTTTGGATTTATAGAGGAAAATCGAAACCCCGTAAGTTAGGGTACGACTTTCTGAATCTCAAAATACGAAAAAAAGCTTATTTTAGAATATAATTTTGTACGTCGAGTAAAGATTAATGCAATATGATTTATAGTAAAAATGTGAAAGCAAATCACGGTGTTAATACGCGTAACCACATAATAATAGATGCGATAATATGAACGACAATAATAAAAGCGAAAATAAATGACAATAAGATAAATAAATAAATGAAAAAACAAGCTAATCGTAAAAAAAACAATAAGTAAATAAACAAGTAAAACTAAAAGTTTAAATAGAATATTTTGAAAATAAGCAAATAAATAAAAAAAATAAAAGAATTAAAAAAATAAAAAATGATAATAATAATAATAATATTGATAATAATAGTAAATAATCTAAGTTTGAAATTACAAAAGGATATAAGTAAATAAATAATAAAATGATAAAATAAATATATTTAAAGAAAATATTATGTAAATAAGCAAATAGAAATATAATATAATAGTAATAATGTAAAATTAATTTATTTAACAATAAGATAATAATAAGTAAGTAAATGCAAAAAAGTAATATATAATAATAGTAATAATAATATTAAAATAATTAATTTAATAATAAAATATAAAAATAACAAAAAAGGGTTAAATTGAATTTTAAAACAGAAGTTTATGGCAAATCAAAAATAAAAAGAAAAGAAAATGACCACATTGAACGCGTGAATAACAAGGAGGGACCAAAATGGGAAATAACCCCTTCCTCCAAAATGCACAGCTTCGAGGTGGACCCAATTAGAAACGAAATAAATTAAGGGCAAAAATTAAAGACGAAAAAAAACTTAATTGTGAAATGATAAAAAAGCGGAAGGGTTAAAGGTGCAATTAGCCCTTCCGTTACAAAACAAGCGGATCCTAGGCTAAGTCAGGTTGGATCGGGTCAGGCAAGGGCAAAACGGCGCCATTTAACATGTAACATCCTGGAAATGGGCCTATGTATTTTTGATTTAATTATACGAAATGGCATGTCTTATGTGTTATGAATGTGTGGTGAACATTTTTGGAAACTTGGAAATGTAAGGAAATGACTTGGAAATGGAAGGAAATGTCTTGTCTTGGAAATATAAGGAAATGACTTGGAAATGTAAGGAAATGTCTTGGAAATGTAAGGAAATGACTTGGAAATGGAAGGAAATGTCTTATCTTGGAAATGTAAGGAAATGACTTGGAAATGGAAGGAAATGAAATGTAAGGAAATGACTTGGAAATGGAAGGAAATGTCTTGTCTTGGAAATGTAAGGAAATGACTTGGAAATGTAAGGAAATGTCTTGTCTTGGAAATGTAAGGAAATGTCTTAGAAATGTAAGGAAATGCTTTAGAAATGTCAAGTTTAAAGTTTAAAAGAGGGACATGAAGTAAGGTGGTCTTAAGAGAAAATGTATGTGAAATATGACACACAAACGGGCTTGGAAAAGTGGCTTGAAGATGCCACTTAGGGCCTCAGGAAATGGCGCCACATACTGGGGTATTGGGCCAAGGTTCGAGCTGCAGGGGAAGCAAAATAAAAAGTTTTATTTTGTAGCAGAGAGTAGCAGCAAGGGATGGCACAAGGCTATAATTTAGGAGCCTTTATTCTTTTATTTTTAAGAGATAAATAGTGGATAAGTAAGGGATAAATAATGGATTTATTTTAGATTATTTTCAAGAGATAAATGAGGAATTATTCTTTAATTAGGAAAATAAGGGAGAAGTGATGGCCAAGTAAGGGACTTTGAGTTTAATAATTTCGGCTAAGTGAGGATAGTTTCTGAATTATCTTTTATTTTAGGAGATAATTAAAGAGATAAAGCTATCAAAATAGAAGAGTGATGGCCAAGTAAGGGATTCTAAGTTATAAATTCGGCTATATAAGGAAAAGAGGGCCATTCATCATTCTTTCTCTCAACCCTTCTCTCTGCCAAATTTCCTAGAGCATTTGTTCTTCTTCTTTTTGTTAGCCAAAGCCGAAAATTCAAGATATCACCATTAGCCAATTTCTTTTCTTTCCAATCCATCAAAAGCCGAATCTTTGAGGGGCTTCAAGCATAGGTCTTCATCGATTTCTTAAAGAAAGGGTAAGAACAAGTTTTGATTTCTATTCTTTTCTTTTAGATTTGTCGAAATCTAGGACTAATCCCATCAATATTCTTATTTGCCGAAATTTGGAAGGATTCTTTCGCGATTTTTGCCATAGTCGACTATAAAGGAAAAGATCTTCGGGATTTGACCATCAAGGTAAGTCATATCTGACATTCGGCCAAGGGTCATTGATTGTGATTAAAGGTTAGAAGTTGATCTAACATGTGGTTTTAGGGATTTCGACATGAAGCTATAACCAAGGGATAATTTGGGATTTAAGATCCTTAAGGTAAGTGACTATGAATATTCGGCCAAGGCCTATTTTAGTAGTTAGATCTATTTTTATGTGTTTTAAGCCGAAAACTAACCGATTCAAGGGATCTAGTGATTAGCCGATTTCAAAGGGAAGAATACAAGTTTCCGGATTTGATTAATTATCAAATCGCACACAAGGTAAGAAAGTGGATACGATAATCCTTGGGATTTGATTAAATTAGCGAATAGGCTTTTTCCTAAAATACTAAATGTGGCCAAATGTAGGGATTTAGGATCTAAAGCGATAGATCGGTTTTTTCGGGATTTCAAGGAATTTGCTGTTTAATCGGATGTGTACCCCACACTATTTCATAATATGTTTTATGGCTATGTTTAATTAATATATGTGATATTAAGAATGTGAATATGGCTAAGGTACCATAATGTGGTACAAAGTACTCAGGTACGTTTCCTACTTCTACTAGGAATATGAAATATGTTATTTGTAACATGAGAATAAGAATGTGAACTTTGGCATATTAATGCATATTAAAAAATGGGGCATATGGGTTATTGAAAGGGGAAGTGAATGTGGTGACCTAAGACCACGAACACGGTGACCTAAGACCATGGTATCTGAATGTGGTGACCTAAGACCACGGTAATCTGAATGCGGTGACCTAAGACCGCGATATCTGAATGTGGTGACCTAAGACCACAAATGCGGTGACCTAAGACCGCAATATGGAGTGTAGGGGAAGGAGGGTCGACTTAGTAGTCCCCACAGTGTACAGGTTGGTACGGGGGAGTGTAGCGGATGGCTTGTTAGGTTTGGGTTTGGGAATGCATCATAATTTGTATGCTATGATATGAATGTGTAATATTTGTTATGCTTGATTCTATTATGATTTAGTGTTGTGTACACATTGAGTCTGCTGACTCACCCCGTTGAGGGACCATGTTTCAGGTGATGAACAGTAATGGACCGGGACGAAGGAACTTGTGGTGGCCATGCTCAACATGAAGTTTTTATTTTTATGGACTATTAATTTTTAAGTACTCCGAATTATTTGGATTTACTTGATGTAATAAGGCCATAAGGCCATAGTGCACTATTTTATTTCTGTTTTTATTTATTATGTTACGAAATTTTTATTAAGTTAAAGATTATGTAATTTACTTTAAATGTATTCTATATGTTTTATCACCTAAAATTTAAAAAGGGTTTTCATTATAAAACGATTTTGTTTTCTACTCGAGCCCAACCCAAAACAATATTTCTTTCAAAACACACTATTTTCCCAAAGTAACAAAAGAACTTTGAACCGGTTTACTTGAGGAACATACCAAATCTGGTCAAAGCTCGTGGGCCGGGTTTGGGGTGTTTCATAACATCTGGGTTACTAACTAAAAAACGACGTCGTTTCTAATAAGATATATAACTGATTTTTTTTAACCAAAAATTTATTTAGCCCATTGTTTAAAAAAAAAACTTAGAAAAGCTCTCAAACTCTCTCCCTTTCCCCAGAATCCGGCCAGGTCTCCGGTCGCCGGACCACTGTAACGGCCGCCAGTCACTGGCGACGGCACCGCCATCTACGGTGGCCGAAAAATCAAAACAAGGCCATTTTTTGGCTTTTCAACTTCCCATACCCAAAAATCGCCAATTTTCATCGGAATCGATAGACCTCAACTGCCTACAGCGGCCCAAATGCAAAAAAAAGGTAAGATTTTTTCTTTCTTTTTTATTTTTTGTTTTCTTTCTTAAAAAATAAAATAAAACAACGAAATGAAAAATAATAAAAAGAGCAGAATAAAAAAAACTTTGGAAACTTTCTCTTATGTTTTGATTGCTGTATTTGTGTTTCGTATCTCTGTATTCAGTGTAAAAAAATTACATTCGTTGTTTGTGGCTTTTATAGCCGAAAAATACATCATTTCGTTACAAAATTTCTATTTTTTTCTATTACTTTCTTTTGCTTTCTTGTCCTTCTTGCAGGTACGGTGAAGGCCAGCTGTGAAGGTAGGAGGTTGACATGGAGGTGGAGGCGGCGGCGCGAAGAGGCTAAGCTAGGGTTTCTTTGTTTTTCTGATTATTTTAGGGTATTGGGCTAGGGTTAAATTGGGCTTCGAGCTTGGGTCAATTTAGTTTAGTTGGGTTGATAATATTTGGGTTTAAGGGTTTAGGTTGTTTGGGACTGTTAATTAATAGTGTTTGTTGGGCACAGGCTGAATTGAGCTTGTACACAAAACAATGACTAGGCTTTGTAATTTTCATTCTTGCAAATATGTAACATGTTATAATATTTTACTCCTTACCATTTAACAACATACTATTACTTATATTTATTCTTTTGTTTTAATAAATTATTTCACTACTTGGAAGAATTTTAATATTTTTTAATAGAATAAAATTATATTTACACGTTACTGCATTTTTCCCTTAAGTAACTAAAATATTTTTACTTAAAAGTAATACCTAAAGCATAATTATGTTACACTAATTACCTAACTATTTCCTCCGTTAAAATAAAACCCAACTATATCCTGACCATTTCTATTTCAAACCAAAAAAAGAAAAAAAGAAAAAAAAACTTTGTATTTTCTTTTTAACATTATATGTTTTTTCCTTCTTCTTCTTCTTCTTCTTTTTTTAACTACACCACTGGTCACTCAATTATAGTCTATTTTCTCTTTTGGTCATTTAATTATCAATTTTTTTAATTTGGTCACTCAACTAATCGATATTATTTTTCCTTTTGTCCATTTCCATTAAGTGCCATTAAATCTCTAACGGGAGGGTGATGTGGTCGTTAAAAATCGGTGTAATAATAAATTTAGCCCTGAACTTTTATATATTATATCGATTTAAAAAATTAAACCTCAAAATTCACAAATAATCTTAATTTAATCCTAATTGTGTCCTCAATCATCTTTTGAGGGTTACTCAATTTGATCCCGTCAAATTCATTGGATCTGAAAAAGCCTAAAAACTGAAGCTTAGCAGCTTAGTAAAAGCACTCATTCAACAGTGTGTTTATAAAATCTGAGACGTAGCCCCTTTCTCAAGATTATTAAACAGCTTTCTCAATGCTTTCTCAAACAGCTTCTTCAATGCTTTCAATGTTGCTCAAACAGCTCCTTCTTTCAATGTTTTTGGTTTGAGATGAAATTGAGATTGTTTGTAAATATTAAGCGTTAATTTTTTAAAATTATGATTAAATCGATATAATATGTAGAAGTTGAGAATTAAATTTGTTATTATACTTTTTTTAACGACCACATCACCCTTTTGTTAAAGATTTAACATCACTTAACTTAACGTAGTTTTGGAAAGTCACCTAATAATTGGATTTGAGTGTAATTGTTTGTAACCGCGTAAGGATGATAGGTTTATGTAATTATTATACTTGGTGAGTCCCATCCAATCGGGTGTAATTAGAGTACCCCAATTGCACTTTCCAATTCTTAGGGGAGGGTGAGAATTGAAGTAATTACGCAAGTGCGTAATTACACCCAAACCAAATTTTAAAAATCATTTTTATACAAGTTATAAGGATAAGTTTGAATGCATATAGTGTTTGGGATGGTTATGAAAAAAATTATATTTTTTAAATCCTAAAAAATTTCTAAAGTTATGACAAAAAAGTTTATTAAAAAACTTTTTTATATGTTATATAAGTGTTATAATATATTTATTTATATAAATTTATGGCAAGAAGTATGAACATAACTTATTTATGTGTCAATGCTATATATTATAAAAATAATATACTTATTCATAAAAAATGTTAAAGGTTTTTTTTTTTTTATCATAACTTATTTATAAAAAAATAACTTTCAAAAATTTTGACAAAAAAATATATTATTTATAAGAAGTGTTACAAAAATCATTGAACAATTTATAAAATCTTATTTAAAAAAAGTAATATATTATAAATTTTATATTATTTTTGTCTTAATTTACGAATTATAAAAATGGATATAACATAACATAAGTCTTTCTACAAACTAGGTTTGTATAAGTTTTTATAGTTAAAACTATAAACTATTTAACATGTGAACCCAAATATTATAAGGTCGTTGCTAATTATGCAAATATATAAGGTTTTCTTGTACCATATCGTTTGGATTGATACCATCTAAGAGAATGGTACCAAACACAAACACTATAGGCAACTTATGAACGCTTTAATTTGAACATTCAAGGCTTGGAAATGTGATTGAGAAGACATTTGTTATTCTAAAAAAAATATTTCTCATATTTATAACATCATCATAGTATAGTATAAAAAAGAACAAGATTGAATCGTTGTAACACCCCAAACCCGACCCATACGTTTCGACCAGATCTGGTATGC
Source organism: Gossypium bickii (assembly GCA_025503065.1). NCBI lineage: Eukaryota > Viridiplantae > Streptophyta > Magnoliopsida > Malvales > Malvaceae > Gossypium > Gossypium bickii. Next base: position 93,775,268 of record CP106711.1, read on the forward strand.
TACGGGTTGTACATTAAAAACTTTTACTTTGTTGGTTTCGAAAATCCTAAGTTAATTAGACAATATTGGAATAAATAGGTGACTTTTTGAAAATAAAACCTTGTATTATTGTTATTTTGAATAATTAAACCTTTGACAAAAATTCATAAGTTGCAAATATTAAAAACTAAGCAGTGAAATATAAACTATGGGGCCTTATTACATAAATATTCCAAAAAAAAATTTAAAAAAACTTAAAGAAAACCGGAAATAATCTATAGAAGTAAAACTTGATGGCCCCTCGAGTCCGTCTCGGCTCCCATGTCCACGATCTACTTCTCATCTGAAAGAGTAGAGGAAAATGAAAGGGTGAGTCACCAAGACTCAGTGTGTAAATCCCGAAACACAATGAGCCCTGGCCCATACATAAAGGCAACAATCATAATCACATGATAAATAATAAATGATGCATAGCCCAACCCAACCTAGAATTCCATCCTCTACACACCTTGGGGATTTCTACAATCAACCCTCCATCCGCTACACACCATAACGACAGCCGTACTGCCTATTCCTATTATTCAGGAATCATTAAACGTGGCATAGCCACCGATCGCTATGTGACCTCATAATATAACGTGGCTCAGCCACCGATCACTATTGTGACCTAATTTTGGTTTTTGTGGTTTAACCACCGATCACTAAGTGACCTATCATGCACTTCCCCTTCATTATCATAATCCCACCCTCAAAACGTAAACACAAAATTCTCTAAATGTGTTATGAGTTCTAATATCTAATGGGTGTCTTTTCTAAGGTTGTAAAAGAGCCTATTTATAGGCTAAATTCATAGGTCAAATAATAATAAAATAATCTAAACTAATCAGTGTTTGATTGAAACAAATAAACAGAGTTTAACTAGAAGATTATTTCTTAAATTTAACTGAAATAGGAGTCATACTTAACAAATGTCCACCTTGACTCATATTTCCACAACGCCATCTTTGTCAAAGCCCGACACGAGCCTATCTTGAACCATGCAAGGAATTAACTAAGTCGAATCTGTGTTTAGAAACTGGAAGACTTCTAGCCTTCGACTTGTACACTGCCCAATCAAAACTAACTCGGGTTTGATTTTCACAAACACAGTGCCCTAACTTTTCAAAACCTGCATCCAAAAGAGAACCTCTCTTCAACGAAATGGTCATACCTTTTTCCCTCCTATGACCAAGTTGCCTCCACTCCAAAGTTGACTTCAACTCTGTAACGGACGAGGGATGTCTGATTTCACCGGCCACTGTAGAACCTTCTAGAATAAAAAGACTGCCAATTCTTTTACCTTTTAACAAAATGAGAGCTCCATGAGATACTTTAATGCCGCTCAACTCGATTGATTCTGCATCCTTTCAAGTCCGAAATACTCAATGAGATAAGATTCTTTCGTAAATCAGGTACATACCTGACATCTGAGAGTGTCCTAATCGTTACATCGTGTATCCTAATTTTAACAGTACCAAAACCAATTACCTTACTAGATGAATCGTTTCCCATGCGCACAACTCCACCTTCAACCGAACTGTATGTGGAGAACCATTCTCTATTGGGACATATGTGGAAAGAACATCCCAAATCTAGGATCCACTCGGATGTGAGCTTGGAGTTATCGCTCGTTGACACTAAAAGAAATCATCACCTCTTTTATCGGCCAAATTAGCACCAGCTACATCTTCCTCGTTACTCTCTACAGCTCTTTTATTTTACAGTTATAACAATATACTTTGACATGACCTAACTTTTTACAATAGCGACACCTTTTGTCTCGTTTCTTTGATGCTACCAAAACAGGAGCTTGCTTATCTGCCTTGCTATCCAAACCAAACTCATTGTCGAGTTTGTCTCTACTCAACAAATGACCATTCACATCTTTGAACAAGAGTTTGTCACTGCCATAAATTAGGGTCTCCTTGAAAGACTTGTATGAAGGGGGTAAAGAGCACAATAATAGCATAGCCTGATCTTCATCGTCAATATGATCCTCAACATTCTTTAAATCATTTAAAAGAGTAATGAATTGACTGATGTGATCTCTAAGAAGCTCACCTTCGTTCATGCAAAACATAAATAGATGTTGTTTCAACATTAAACGGTTAACCAGAGACTTAGTCGCATAAAGAGTTTTTAACCTTTTCCACAAGGCGGATGAGGTTTTCTCAATCAATACCTCCTGCAATATCGTATTCGCAAGGCATAATTGGATTGCAGATAAGGCCTTTTTGTCAAGCTCTTCCTAGTCTGTTTGATTTAGGTTCTCAGGCTTTTTCCCAGTAACAACCTTTTTCAAGCCGGTTTGAACTAGAATTGCCATCATCTGAACTTGCCACAAATTGAAATTTGTCTCACCATCGAACTTCTCAATTTCAAACATTGTTGCTGCCATATTTGAATGGGCTGATCTATGAAAATTGAACTAGCTCTGATACTACTTGTTAGGATCGACTCGATTAAGCAACAAGTAAAAAAATAGCGGAATAAATTGAGAAATTTAACACACAAATATAACGTGGAAAAACCCATCCAAAGAGGATGAAAAACCACAAGCAAAGATAATTTTACTATAATGGCAATAGAACGAAGAGTACAAAAGATGGTAATAAAAACTAAACCTCGAAAACTCAAAAATAAAGAACCTTTAAAACGTAAACACAAAATCTCTAAATGTGTTATGAGTTCTAATATCTAATGGGTGTTTTTTCTAAGGTTGTAAAAGAGCCTATTTATAGGCTAAATTCATAGGTCAAATAATAATAAAATAATTTAAACTAATCAGTGTTTGATTGAAACAAATAAACAGAGTTTAACTAGAAGATTATTTATCAGATTTGACTGAAATAAGAGTCATACTTAACAGAAGAAGTTGTAGCATCCCAAAACAAGCCATAAAAAGCAGGCATTGAAAACAGTAAAACATGTTGTCAGTAGTTTTTGAAGCTTCTCTCTCAACCTCTTTCTAATAAGAGTGCAACTCTTTAACAATTCGTCTCCAAGTTGATGTCTTGATTTTCGAATTCCTAACTCCAGTCATGCCTAAACATGTAAAAAAAAAAGATTTTCTATTACTGTTGAAATGTTCCAAATTCCTCAGGCACAATAAAATCAAATTTTTTATTTGAACTTATTGTGTATATTATTTTAAAAGCTCTAACCCATTTTGTATTGTATAACTATTTTTGAAAAATCTAAGACTATATTAAAAAAGAGGAAACACAAACAAATACGATGGTGACTGTTAAGGAGTAGAATTCAAATTAGTAAAATATGAAATATTTTGGGTGGAACGATGCGTTTAGAAGGAGAGTCATTGCTTTGAAACAGTGTGTTTTGTTTTAGTGAAAATGGTGCGTTGCGTGCACAGGTTAGGACTTTAATGAAACGGTGCATGCTGATAACGAACTTAGTTAGCAATTGTAACTAACTTTTTCCACGACTGTTTTCTCTTTCTTTTTAAGCTTTAGCTGTAAGGGATGGGTGGTTATTAGATATGTGAACAAAGAAAATTCCAGTAAAAGTTTTCTTCTCTTCTTTTCTTCTTCTTTCTTTCTGCTCTTTTCTGTTATTTGCTTTAATTTTCTAGGTCGTATCAAAGGTATCAGAGCTTTTACGATCCCATCTATGGCTGGTGATGGCGTCCCTACCCAGTTGGAAAAAGAGGTCAGTGTGATGCAATAGGAGATCTCTAAGATCCAAGAGGAGTTGGTTCAATTGGACACTAAGATGGACACCAAGTTTTAGGAGTTCAAAGACGAGTTTAAAAGGGATCTTCAAACTTTTCTTGGACAATATTTTGGGCCACCTAATCTAGAGTTTCTGGCAAAAGAAAAAGAGTTATGAGGGGAGCACCTCCTAGCTTTACTTTTAAAGATTTTGTTGCTCCAATCCCTGGTCAAGTTCCAGCTGAGGTAAGTACTCTTCCATTTGCTGATATGAGAAGTGTTCATTTGTAAAATCATTCCCCGGTGGTTGATGGATCTAGCAGACCTACTAGGCTCGAGTGCCCAAAATTCGATGGCACTGATTTTAGAGGATGGTAGGCTAAGTTAGAACAATTTTTTGAAGCTAAGGAAATCCTTGAGACAACCAAGGTTCGTACGGTGATGTTGAATTTGGATGGTCGAGCTCTAGACTAGCACTACTTCTACTCCCAAAGGAACGGTGGCTTACATATGTTAACTTGGCCAGTCTATGCTAGGAACTTACAAGAGCAATTTGGATCCAATTTCTTTTGTGATCTTATAAATGAATTGGTTAGTTTGAAGTAGCAAGGTGTGGTTGAACAGTATCACGATGTTTTTGTTAGCTTAATTAACCAATTGCATCTTCCTGAACTGTATGCTCTTGGTATTTGATTGAGTAACTTGAAGGTTGAGATTGGCTAATACCTCAAACTGGTTCAACCATCATCTTTGGTAGAAGGGTTCTAATTGGCTAGAAAAGTTGAGGCAATTCTTTTACATTCTCCCAAGAGGACCCTAGTTACATTGAATAACTTACGTAGATCCTTTTTCAATCCCTCTGTTGTATCGGGCCATTCCTCAACACATGTGAGATATGTTTTTACTTCTCAGATGCAATCTGTATCTAGTGTTCCTACTAGTAAGTCTACCTTCAAGACCATCTCACCTATTGTGATGGCTGAATGTAAATAGAATGGTCTTTGCTTTTGGTATGGAGCCAAGTACCATGTGGGACACAAGTGTGTTAAGTCTCAGATGTATCAATTTTTGCTTAAGCTTATGTCTGATAGTGAGGTGGAGGACTTCCAAGAGTGCTCTGACCAATTGGAAGAGGCTGTTTGTAAGGAGAGCCCACCTAAGTCTCCCATTATCTTCTTACATGCTATTACTGGTTCAAAAGGCCATAACACTATGAGGGTAGCAGCTCGAGTGGGGTCTGTCTGGGATATTATCTTGATAGACTCAGGCAATACTCATAATTTTATAGATGCCAAGTTGGTGCACAAGTTGTCACTTCCTGTGTTGCAATAGGATCAGTTGAAGGTCGCTATAGCAAATGGCAACTGTTTATTTACCAGGGGAGTATGCAAGGGTGTCAGGTGGAAAGTCCAAGGCTCTCAGTTCAATACGGGTTTCATGGTGATTCCACTCAGAGGGTGTGATATGGTGTTGGGAGTTTAGTGGCTGTTAGCTTTAGGAGATATCATTTGGAATTTTGGCTCTTTAACCATACAATTTTTGTTAAGGGAGAACCATGCATTATTCGTGGAATTGTCCCTGGTTCAATAGTTGAGGAGAGTATTAGTTTTCTCACAAGTGTTTTGCTACTATTGGTCAAGAATTGGGACCTTATGCCTTGGTGATAAGCTGTCCTACTCAAATTGTTCTCTCAGCAGGAGTGTCTACTTCCAATGATCAATAACTTCAATACTTGTTGGATGAATTTGTTGATGTCTTCCAAACCCCAAGGGGATTTTCACCACCTTGGATGCAAGACCATAAAATTCCTTTGAAAGATGAGGGAGCTGTGGTTAAAATTCAACACTACAATATCTCGTTGTCCAAAAAAGGGAGATGGAAAAGATGATACATGAGATGCTTCAAGGTGGAATAATTAGGGACAATAATAGCTCATTTGCTTCCTCGATTGTAATGGTCAAAAAGAAAGATAGAAGCTGGAGGTTATGTGTTGATTATAGGCAACTCAATCAGCATCCCATCAAAGATAAGTTTCCCATCCCTATAATTAAGGAATTGTTAGATGAGTTGGGAGAGGCTAAGGTGTTTTCCAAGCTGGATTTAAGATCTAGCTACCACTAGATCAGAATGTGGGAGTCAAATGTACACAAAATAGTTTTCAGGAACCATGAGGGGCATTATGAGTTTTTGGTGATGCCCTTTGGCCTTACCAATGCTCCTTCCAGTTTCCAAGCTCTTATGAACTCATTCTTCAAGCCCTTGCTGAGGAGATCAGTGTTGATATTTTTTGATGATATTCTAGTGTACTCGAACTCATGGGCAGAACACTTGCAGCACTTGAAAAAAGTTCTTCTCATTTTGAAAAACCAACAATTGTTTACCAAGAGAAGTAAGTGTTGTTTTTGCTCTTCACAAATTGAGTACCTGGGGCATGTGATACATAATGGGACAGTATCCATGGATAAGTCCTAATTTGAATGAGTCTTCCAAGGGCCTATTCCACAATCTGTCAAGGAATTGAGGAGTTTCCTGGGACTTTCAGGATATTATGGAATGTTTATTAGGCAATATGGCTCTTTGGCTAAGCCTTTGATAGATTTGCTGAAAAAGAATGGTTGGAGTTGGACTAATCAAACTACTGCAGCATTTCATACTTTAAAAAATGTCTTATGTTCAGCACCAATGTTAATGTTGCCAAATTTTTAGCTTGAGTTCACAGTGGATACAGATGCTAGTGGTTTTGGGGTTGGGGCAGTTTTATAGCAACCGGGTAGACTAATGACCTTTTTCAGTAATGCTTTGGGAGTAAAGCGTCGAGCACTCTCTATTTATAAGAAAGAGATGTTGGTTGTCCTTTTAGCTGTTAGGAAGTGGCATGCTTACCTAGTTGAGAGGCACTTCAAGATCAAAATTGATCATCAAAGTTTAAGGTTCTTGTCTAATCAAGTGGCCATAACTCATTTCTAGTAAAAATAGGTAACTAAGGTGTTGGAATATGATTTTGAGGTCATTTATCGGAAGGGAATCAACAAAAGAGTGGTTGATGCTCTTTCCAGGAAACCACAACTTAAGTAAGGACAATTGTTTCAGTTATCCAACAGCTATGTTATCTCCAGTCTGTTGATGAGGGTGCAACAATCTTACCAAGAAGATGCTAAAATTGCTTGAATAATTCAGGGTGTGCAACAACAAAGTCCCCAACATCAAAAATACTCTTGGGATAGACGTTTCTTAAGGAGGAAAGTGAAAATTGTAGTAGAAAAGGATGAGAGTTTGAGGAAAGAAATGTTTTAACATTTTTATGCTAATGCTGTAGAGGGACATTCAGGGATCCATACTTCTAGAAAACTTTTGGCTAGTCTGGTATACTGGAAGGGGTTAACACCAGATGTCAAGTACTGGACCAAGGAATGCTTGGTTTGTCAGAAATGTAAGAATGAGATAGTAGCTTCACCAGGCCTCTTACAACTACTACCTGTTCCAGAAAGGGCCTAGTCTATTATCAGTCTAGACTTTATTGAGGGTCTGCCAATCTCAAAAGGGAAGGACTCAATCTTAGTTGTAGTATATCATTTGACTAAGTATGGCCAATTTGTAGCTCTGTCTCACCCTTTTACAACCAGGGAAGTAGCTTCAAGAATACTTGAATCATGTGTATAAACTACATGGAATTCATGGCTCTATCATCTCAGAAAATAAACAGGATCTTTGTGAGTGGCTTTTGGCAGAAACTGATCAAGAGAGCTGGTACTAAGCTTCTTTTGTCCACAACTTATCATCCTCAAATGGATGGACAGACTGAGGTACTAAAACGATGCTTAGAGAATTACTTGAGATGTATGATAGGAGAAAAGACTGTTGATTGGTTGAGTTGGTTACCATTTGCTCAGTGGTGGTATAATTCCTCCTTTCATTCATACATTCAGCTCACCCCATATGAAACTCTATGGGCAACCTCCATCACAACACATGCTTTATTTGGCAGAAGTGTCACCTATAGCAGTGGTGGACAGAAGTTTACAAGCTCGTGTAGTTGCTAGGAAAATGTTGCAGTTTCACTTGAAAAGGGTTCAGACTCGTATGAAGCAGTTAGCTTAAAAACATCAAATTGACAAGAGTTTTCAAATTGGTGATTTGGTCTACCTAGATTGCAACCATATAGGCAACAAACAATCAGAACGGTCCTTAATCAGAAGTTATCTTCTAAGTATTTTTGCCCTTTTCCTATAGTGAAGAAGGTTAGACAGGTGGCTTATACACTGTAGCTGCCTCTATGATCGCGCATTCATTTAACTTTTCATGTGTCTCAGTTGAAGAAGCATATAAGAACAGCTCCAGCTCAGATTCAGTTGCCCTTAATGGATTACCATAGAGCCATGAAGAAAGAACCAGTGAGAACTTTTATAAGAAAAGGAACCAAGCAACAACTGAAGTTCAGGTGGAATGGATGGATGCATTCCCTGAAGATGCTACTTGGGAACCTTTGCAACAATTTCAGGCTAATTTGCCTAATTTTGATCCTTGAGGACAATGATGTAACGCCCCAAAAATCTCGAAACCCTAATTTCTATGCATTGAAGTTAATATGTATGTGTAGCACTTAGCATAATAATATTAAGGTATTATCGGGTTTATTTGAGGCCTTTGAGATAAGGAAGGCCATATGGAGAAATTTATTTTCTTGCTTTAATGGACCCTAGTCTCAGGCATTGGTCCTCTTAAGCAGATTGAGTGAAAATAGGACACAAGATGGGCTTGTGGTCTAGTGGCAAGTGGCGTCACTTGGGAGCTATGAGGTGACGTGTTTGTCAGTTAATGCGGTCCAAGGTTCGAGGCCTAAGAGGGGAGAATTAAGGAGTTTTATTTTTGTGCCTAGACAAAAGCAGGTGGCGTTGGAAGGGACTCTGGAAGGGAGTGTTCAGGAGAGAAATTTAAGGTAAAGATAAGGGAGGAAAGATAGGGATTGGAGGGTGGATATAGTGGTGCCGACTTGGACTCTAGGGGAAAGGAAGTTTCGGCTAAGGGCTATATATATGGATGCCGAATTAAGTTCCTAGAGTAATGCCGAAATTTTGTTTTCCCTCTGGCCGAATTTCTTCACTTGTGAGATGCCCAAACACCCTTTTTCTCTCTAAGTGTTCAGAAGCTGAATCCTCCATACTCTCCCTTCTCAAATTCCCTTTTTGGTTCACCACTTGGTTCTAGTCGAATCACTTCTTTCTTATTCTCCCTAGTGTTACCGAATTTCCTCTGTCACCATACTAGTCTCAAAAATCGGATTTGAGCCGCAGAATCAAAGGAGAATTTTGGTAAGTGCTTATTTGATCTTTTAGCGAGTTTTGTTAAGAGCCGAAGGGCTATCTAACCCCTCCTTGTCGTTAACTTTGTATTAACAAGGGAAAGGATCAACAATCGCAAGCATGGTAGGTAAGGATTGCTAACAAGGTGGTAAGTGTTCTCGACCTAGTCATGGTTTTGTAAATGGCCGAATTTAATGTGGCTCATAGGGGTGACTTATGTACAATATGGGTCACTTGGTTTTGACGATATAGGTGTTTGGGTGTAGATCTAGAGGATAATCGCAAATAGTAGCAAAGGAAGGGCTACTAGGTCGTGAGGCACACGATAAGGGTACGGTGAGGTTTTGATTTTTGATAAGAATGTGTTAAAGCTTTGGTTAATTGCTAGTAATGTCGATTGTAGGTTCGTGACTAAGGGGTTTGCAGCAAGCGAGGTTACCAGGTATGTACAAACACTACACACACAATATCAGCAACGCCGAAAAGCTAAAAAGTCGAAAAGCCGAAAGTGGCTAAATGGGCCCAGTGGGCCCTGAGGCTAGGTTTGATGAGTTTGTTTGGTTTGGTGTATGAATTGAGTCTGTCAAGCATAATAGATGATCTGGAAATTGTTTTGGGCCTAACAAGCCATAAGGATGTGATTTGGGCCTAATGGGCCGTAAGGATGTAATTTGGGTTTGATGGGCTTTATGGGGACATAGACAAGTATGCTAGGGTTTATGGACTTTAGGTCTAGTTTGAACAACTCTTAAATTTCATAAGACTTAATCTAATTAACAAGTCGTTGGGTTAGAGTGTGGCAACGGACATACGCATGTGTTGGATTGGATCTAAGGAGAGCTTGGTACTTAAGCGGCCCTAGCAGCCCACCTCCTCTTCTTTGAAATCCTACCTGGTGCGTAGTGTCTGTTCACTTTAGCCGTGAGGACTTGTTGATGGGCCAAAGTTCATAACTAAAACCCGAGAGGGACTAAAATACCTTTAGATTTGTAAAATTACTAAAATACCCCTAAATTTATAAAATACTAACATACCCCTATATTTGTAAATTACTAAAATACCCCTAGATTTGTAAATTACTAAAATACCCTTAGATTTGTAAAATTACTAAAGTACCCCTAAAGTTGGAAAATTACTAAAATACCCTTTTTTTGCAAAAGAACCGGAATACCCCTGTTTTGCAAATTACCAAAACACCCTTGTTTTATAAAATTAACAAGATACCTCTATCTTGCCAAATTACCAAAATACCCCTATAGGGTAGAGTTACGAAAATACCCCTAGGTAGTGAAATGACGAAAATACCCCTATGTGACGAATATGAGTTTGTGGATGTTACTCTTGTGTTTGATGCATTCATATGATATTCTGCTTAGGATGCATATGGGTGGGAATTATGGTACGGAGGAAGATTTGAGGATCGCATAGTCGCTTGACGACCATGGATCCACCGGAGGCTTTAAGCCCATTATATGATTAGCAACTTTGCTGCAAAGTTAGGTAGTACTGCAACCGGGCTACCTTTGGTGTGTAGAGGATGGGTGGGTTGATTTAGAAATCCCCACAGGTGTGTTATGGTTGGAAGGAAAATGGTGTGTGTAGCGGATGGATTTTTGGGGAGGGTTTTGCATTATCTTGTATGTATATGATATGATATGAAATGTGTAAAACCCCAAACCCAGACCAAACACTACAACCGGATCTGGTATGTCACTAAGGAGATTTTATAAAACATGTCGCATTTTGGAAAACAATTTATCAGATTTAAACATTTATACCGAAAAACTTAATAATTTAATAATTCATATAAGATGTAAATTTTATAAAATGCCTTGGTAAATAAAAAAACTAAATTTGTTACATTCCTTAACTTAATTAAAGGAATAATTTAAACATCTAATAATAATAAAAGCCCAAAATAAAATCGGAATAAAAAATAAAGCTAATGGCCCATGGCCTTATTACAATGAAATTTAAAACCCACTAACTAAAAATATTAAAAACAAATATTCTAAGTAAAGTCTTCTACGGAATTAAAATACTCTCTCGCATGGCCACATCGCGCTCCTCTCCAGTCCAGTCCGATGCACTAGGTGCTACCTGAAAATGTTAAGCAATAGGTTGAGTCGCGAGACTCAGTGTGCAACCCTCGTGCACCATTAGATTTGGGCCTTAACCCCACAGAACATATAACAGAATATAATATATAACAAAAATTATGCAAGCCCAACCCAAATCCTAGGTTTCCATCCGCTACACACCACCCTTACCTGCCAGTCACACAATTGGGGATTTCTACAATCAACCCACACCGCTACACACCATCGATGGCAGTCATGTTGCTCATCGTCAGATCATGGTTGTAGCCACTACAACAGGTCACGGCATAAGCCGCTACAACAGGTCACGACAAAAGCCACTACAACAAAACACTTCCCCTTTCATCAAACCCAACCCCATGCAATCACAGAAAATCGGCATACTCATATATCATATCATTTTATCAGAAACTTTCACTTAGAATGACAGAGATCACTAACCTGGTGATTCGCTTTTACCCTCCTCGGGTTTCATCCGTTATGCTTGGATTTCGGCATTTTACAGAATATTTCAGATTAATAAACATATTTTTAACAGGCAATCTAAATGGTGTGGAAGTGTTACACACCTGATATCGCGTAGTTTTACACCCTTAGTCAATATCCTTACTATCTGGATCTACAACCCTTAGTCTAAAACCTTGCTCAAAAGCCGGAAGAACATGAAGATTTGGGCTCCCCTACATTCGGCCAAGGGTTAATAAATAACTGAATTTACACGTTTAAAATTAATAGATCTCCTTACCTTGAAATCTCGAAAGTAACACGATTCGTGTGTTACTGAACTCTGACTTAGAGATCTATGCGATTGACTCCTCTTCAAATCCCAGAATGCCGAAAATAAGAGAAAAACTCAAGGTCAGTTTCCTTATAGCCATTCGGCTAGAGTCTCTAAAAAGCCGGAAAGGATTGAAGCCTTATGAATCGATACTTACCTGCAGTTTCCTTCGAGATTCAGCACAAGCAGATACCACAGAGAGATTTCGGCAATCACAGGAGATGAGATCTAGGGATTTTGGCTTTTAAGAAAATTCCGAAAAAGATGAACGAGGGAAGGCTGATGTGTTTTTCAGCTTTTATGAAGAATTGAATGAGGAGTTTCGGTTTTTAGTGAATGGGAGAAGAATAACAATGGAGATTAGAGGATTCGGCTAAAAGGAAATTTCAAAGAAAAAGAAAGAAAAGGTGTGGGAGGTGGTGATTTTCGGCTTTTGGAAGAGAAAGATGAGAAAAGAAAACAATGGTGATTTTTGGCTTTTGGAAGAGAAAAGATGAGAAAAGAAAACAAGTGAGATGGCCTTCAAATTTTCGGCACAGGAAGAGAAGAAAGAGTAGGGTTCTAATGCCAGAATTGATTAGCTATCCCCCCTATTTATAAAAATTTCGGCACTTACCTAACCTTGTAGATAAATCCTATCTTTTCTCATTTATCTTAATCTACTAACTCATCCAAAAGAGACTTAATTAGCTCTAACTCCTCCCTCCTTTATCAGCTTATTATCCACATAATTTAAAACATAAAATCCCCTATTTTGTAGCCACATTGCCGTCCCCCCTAGCTCTCCTTGGGCTGCCGAAATTGGCCCAATTTCTTGGGCTCCAAGCGGCCACACTGAGGCCCCCTTCCTTTGCCTATTGGCGCCACTTAAAGCTCCCTCCTACTGCGCCTCTTTTTCCTAGGCCACAAGCCCATCTTACATATTACACTCTTAATACTTTATTTAAACCCAATAGTCTCTAAACAAAATATTTAGCCAAGACCTCGGTCCATTCCTGAGCCCAATTTGCACCTCTAAACCTCAAATTAACATTTTAAGCATACAACACCAAATTGCATAGGCCCATTAATTCAGGATGTTACAAAATGAGGTCATTGTGGGCTAAGGCCCAAGACCACCGATTTTGATAGGGCTTAGGCCCAATGTGAATATTTGTATGTGATTTGATTGCCAAGGGTTGTACACACCGAGTTTCGAAACTCTCACCCTTTTATTTAATGTTTCAGGTGATCCTGAATAGACGGTTCGACGTGGGAGAGGACTCGGAGATGGCCACACTACAAGCTGATCAAATGTTTTATTTTGTTCAAATGAATTTATTTTAAATACTTTGTTTTTCCATTGGATTGTAATAAGGCCATGTAACTCCTAATTGACTTTAGATTTTTGGTTTTATTATTATTGTTTCAAATATTCGCTTAATATATTTCATAAAATTTCTAAAGTTAACATGGTTTTCGAAATAACTTAACTTATGAATGTTTTCTAAAATATGGGCTTTTCAATGTAACTTAACAAGATACAAGGGTTTTGGGCTTTTGGGCCTTAAATTGTTAAATGGTAAAATCGTTTTGAAGTGTGCCTTTAATGTGACATTCCGGACTCGGGCCTAACTTCTAGGCCAGGTTTGGGGTGTTACAAAGGATCTTTTTTGGAGAGTGGCATTTGTTACGGGGTAGGATTCAAAGTAGAAAAATATGAAATATTTTGGGTGGAACGATGCATTAGAAGAAGAGTCGCTGCTTTGAAACGGTGTGTTTTGTTTCAGTGAAAACAGTGTGTTGTGTGCATAGGTTAAGACTTTAATGAAGCAGTGCGTGGTGATAACGAAATTAGCTAGAAATTGTAACTAACTTTTCCTATGATTGTTTTCTCTTTCTTTTTTAAGCTTCAATTGTAAGGGGCGGGTGGTTATCAGATTTGTGAACAAAGAAAATTCCAGTAAAAGTTTTATTCTCCTCTTCTTATTCTTTCCTTCTGCTCTTTTTTGCTATTTTCCTTTAGTTTTCTAGGTCGTATCAATGAAAAGTGGAAAATTTTTGTCACTGACATATAGTTGGTGACAACGGTGGACAATAACTTGTGTGGTGGCCAGTATTAGACTTTGGGTTATTTATTTGAATGTGAGAGAAAGATGTGATAAAGAAGAAAGGGTAAATTGCACCACAGGTTACTCAACTATTTCCCTTTTCTTTTTTGGTCCACTTTTGTTAAGGGTCTGTTTGGACAACACAATTATAAAGAATTATAATTTCATAAACGTGTTTGACTGACAGAGTGTAATTACATCATAATTCTCTATGTCATGTTTGGTAATACAAATTGTAAATACAAAGTTACATGATTTATATTTTTTAAAAATTTTAATTACTATAAAATATTATTAGTATGATAAAAAAAATTCCTATAACCAAAATTAAAATCAAATCATTATATGTATTATGTTAGTCTAAAAAAGTAGTTGGTAATACATTATTAATAAAAATAACAAGAAAAATAAACATCAAATGCAATTTTATCTAGTTGTTCTAATGCACATTTGTTGGATTATTATCTCTTTAATATTTAACATATACTCCTTATCATCATTTGTTAGTCCTTAATCGAGTTTGTCGGTATCTAAATTTGAATTTGCATCATTAAGATTATCAAAATCACCTTATTTGATGTACTTTTTGAAGTATGGATCATCTTAATTCCACTTATGATTGAAGTTATGAAATATGCAACATGCTAGTACGATTGTAACAACCTGAATTAATGGGCCTTTGCATTTGTTGTGTGTTACGTATAATGTACTAATTAGAGTGTTTAAGGGGTCCAGATCGGGCTCAGGATTGGGCCGAGGCCTTAGTTAAAAATCTTCTGTTTGGGCACTCTAGTGGAAAGCCAGTAGGATAGGGCTTAAAAGATGTTATCTGTGTTTTAAGACAAAAATGGGCTTGTGGCCCAGTGGCAAAGTGGCGCCACTTAGGGGCTTTGAGGTGGCATGATAAGCAGTAAGGGAGGTCCAAGGTTCGAGTCGCATTGCCCATCTATTTTAATTAATTTTGGCTTCAAGGGAGAGCAGAGTTGGAGTCAGTTAGAATGCTTGAAATTAGGAAGAATAATTGATGGATAATGTGGATAATATGGATGATAATGTGGCAGATAAAGGAAGGAAGAGGTGGTGTTATCCATGTCACTTAAGGATGAGTGATTAGATGAAGATAGAGGAGAAAAGATAGGAATTATCTGCTGAGAGCAGTGTTGGCTGAATTTCCATCTCTTGGAGGGGTGCCGAAATTTCCCCTACTATTGGATTAGTTGTTAGTTATCAGGAAGGGCACTTTCGGTTTTTGATAGGTAAGTGCCGAAATTCTCTTTAAATAGGGGGTATCTCTTCAATTTTGACATTTGAACCCCATTCTTTTAAAGCTTTTCTCCCATTCTCTGCAAAAGCCGAAATCCCTAAATCCCATTCTCTCATCTTCACTTTTATGCAAAAGCCGAAACTCTTGATTTTAATTCTCTTCTCTATTATTTTCCTATAAGCCGGATAGTCATTGTTATTGTTTTCTCCTTGCCGATTTCTTCATCAAAGCCGGATCTTTATAGATCTCTTGAGATCATCTTTTCTTTTTGATATTCTCAAAAGCTGAAACTTTATAGATCTCTTGAGATCATCTTTTCTTTTTGATCTTCTCAAAAGCCGAAACTTTATAGATCTCTTGAGATCATCTTTTCTTTTTGATTTTCGCAAAGAGCCGAAATCTTCTAGGAGTTGCCGAATTCTCTGTAAAGGTAGGTGCCGATTTCTTCTGATCTATTCTTTTCCTCTTTCGGTTTTTGGAAGACAAAGCCGAAAAACTAATGGTTTAATGGTTTTATGTATTCTCTTGTTGGGCGACATTCGGGAATTGAAGTAGATCTCTTAGATCTAAAAGCCGGAAACACTAGCCCCTGAATCTCATATCACTTTTCGGGATTTTAAGGTAAGGATTTCAATTCTCCTTAAGATAATCAATCGTTCCCTTCTCGTTAGTTGTGCCTTAACCTAATGTTTCGTTACCAGCCTCTGAACAACACCTTAGGCAGATAGCGATTGTGTCGGCTACGGATAGCGTCGACGTAGAAAGTCTTGTTCTAACGATAATCAGGTGTGTAGATCTCTAACACACTAGTTAACTATAATCTATATGTGTTATGGGCTAAAAAGCCGGAAAGTGGCTGTGTGACAGTCGAATAAAACCCTAAAAGGGTTAGGCAAGGATGCCAGGTACGTAATCATAGAAATCTCTATGTGTATCGAAATATATGTAAGCCTGTTTTCTTAAAGATGGTATGATGTTTTCTGTGTTGTTTTCGGGTTTTCGGGGTTTAGTTTTTATCACCATCTTTTATACTCTTCGTTCTGTTGCCATTATAGTAAAATTATCTTTGCCCGTGGTTTTT
Organism: Gossypium bickii; assembly: GCA_025503065.1. Classification (NCBI taxonomy): domain Eukaryota; kingdom Viridiplantae; phylum Streptophyta; class Magnoliopsida; order Malvales; family Malvaceae; genus Gossypium; species Gossypium bickii. The sequence continues at coordinate 93,791,569 of CP106711.1, forward strand.
TATTCTCTTTGGATGGGCTTTTCCACGTTAAATTTGTGTGTTTAATTTCTCAATTTATTCCGCTATTTTTTTTTTTTTACTTGTTGCTTAGCCGGGTCGATCCTAACATCTTCTGCTAGCTAATTGCCCCAAGCGGCTGGAGGCTTCATCGGTTGACCTTAAAGGGGATTTGGTATTGTACATCCATTATTATAATTAATTAGAGCTGAAGCTGTTCTTATTGATTGATGACTGCCTTCCAAATACTTTGGAAAAGCAATGGAAGAGTTTCTTTATTATGGGATTTTTTGGGTTATAATCTTTGTTGTTACATTTGGATTTCCTAATTTCCCATCTATATAACTATATTTATCAAATAAACAGATGGAATTTGATGAATGACGCATTTAATTTCAGGCGGAGTTGGAGGAAGCAAATGAGAAGGAAGAAACACCTAAAGAGTCGATTATTGATTAATGCAGTCTGCAGATAGCAAAGGGAGGCAACTTTTACCTCTCAGCTCAGCTTCTCCCTTTAGTTTGTCAAACTTAGCCTCTTTCAAACCGTAACCACTGAGTGCTAGATTGTGTTACAATGTGTACTCATGTTAGATTTCTTCTTCTTCTTTTTTAATTAAAAAAAAATCCTTGTTAGTGCTTCAATGGACCAAATTAATTGAATGTAGCATCTTAGGTTTGTCTCAAAGTCCATTGCTCAAGTTTTGTCAGTGATGAGATTGGCGCATGCATTTGGTTGTTGAATTGCCTCAGCCACCCGATCCGTAGCACAGGTGCCAGCTGCAACCAGTGGATGATGCCATGAGGTCTTATTGCCATTAGCAGTTTTAGAAACTTGGCACCAATGACAGCCAACGGTGCAGACTAGAGTTTGGTTATGTCTGAAAGCTAGGAATTTATCAACCACAAGATCTATACACAGTGCCAAATGTTACACAAATCAACACAAATATAGAGCCATTCTTTGTTCATGGAAATACATCACCTTAATTCTTTTTTTTTTTTTTCATAAAGAATGGCGGGACCCTATCCTTATCTTTCTTCGGAAAGGCTTGCATGCCTCAATGCTGAGGTCAACAGCTGCTGCAAGTGCCATGAAGATGGCAGCATCCTCCACACAAGTCACATGCCGCATAGCTAGCTGCACTAATGGCTTGCTACTCTTACCTTCCCCTTGGACTCTGCAGCTCATTACGAAACCACCGGCAATCGGGCTTAATGCTGAAAAGTCTCCACTGCTTTGCGGACTGGGTATTGGAGTTGGTCCCTGCCGCATTTGTCGGTCAGTATCGATGAAAAATTCCCCACCCTTTTCGGCACTAATGAGTATCTCGGACATGAGAACCTCAGCTCCATCTTGGGCTTCGGACAGCAAGTGAAACCGGCAGCAAATAGAGTCTCTGATGCCACGCTCACGCCAAGCCTCAAGCTTTCCCCAAGGCAGCCAACTCTCTGGCCTGCAAATATCAGGACGAACAATCAACCAAGCTCCTGGGTTGGACTTGGCAACCCAATCACAACCTGTTGATGGAACAAAAGGAGTGGTTATGAAGGCTGCCGCAACAGCCGAGCCAGAGAGATCGTGTATCTTCACCTTCCATCCTTTCCTTTCTCTTCTCTCCGTCTCTATGTCTGAACTGTCAGCCGAACCTGTCCAATAAGTGCCTAATGGGTCCACCTTTGCTACCCTGTCATCTCAAAGCAACCATTTAAAATTTTATTAACAGTCAACTAATGAGTAGAAAATAATAAAGAATTGTTTATTGATTTTTCTTAAGCAGCCTGAATATGGTTGTAAGAGTTGTTTAAAGGTGACCAAATATATATTTTTTTTAAACTGAGTAATAGCAGCTCTTTTAAAATTGAACTCAACAAATGGAAGATGGACGATGCAATTATATAGTTTTAAATCACCTGTCTCGACTAAATTCGCAACTAAAAATTGGTTGCTTGATGGAACCTCGAAGCTGTACTATCTGAGGACTCAGCATGGTCACATCTTCAAACTGAAACACATATCTTGGATCAGGATCGAGTTGTACTCTCAAATGAAGTTCAGCTCCTGGTTTTCCGCTCTCATGCTTGTTTTTGCCGATGCCAATCCATCCATTGAAAAGAATCACCGGCTTCCCTTGACCCCATTCAGGACCCACCTCCAACTTGAATGTCCCAATCTGCTGTCTCTTGACTCCAACACCACAATGTGAACCCTTCCACCCTGTGAAGACAGTGATCTCCAGATAAGCATGGGGGTTATAGAAACAGCCAGGGGTTAGCAAAGCCTTCACATCAGAGTCTTCTAGATAAAAGCTGGAGGCAATGCTGTGAATATCAGGTGTGGCTTCGGGCGAGGACACTAAGGGAATAGATGTTGTTTGCACAGGGAAACCTCGGAGTCGTATCTCACATGAACATGGTGAAGAGAATGCACGGATTCCAGTTTTCGAAGATTTCAGGGCTGATCCAGGAATCCTCAGACCCAAAGAGCCTATTGACAACCTGATGAAAGCCTGAGGATCCATTTTTGTCATAAATATTTCCCCATTGGATAAACAGCTTTTGGTTATGGCAACTCAACCCTGTCATTTCAGCAGTCAATAATATAATTAGCACAAAAACAAATTAAGATCTTCACATGTTGATAGCTTGAAATAAGATAATTTTCATTTACATATAAGATCATTTTCACACTAGAAAGGTAAATAATATTTGCTACGATTTTTCAGCAGCGATAAATGAATAAATCAGTTTATTGCCAGATGTATTCGAGGCCATGATCAGTAGTAGTACGATATGAAGATCTTATCATAAACCTCAGTTGATCAGTTCTCCTGTTTGTCTCACCAATTTGAAAATCTATGCAAAAATTAACCCCCAGGGTCTCCTACAAATTAATGTAAATGTCTATAAGGGATTAAGCTAAACCATATCAGCTGTTGCTTCCAAGTTAAGCAAGTCGCCTAAAGAGTTTATGCTTCTGTTAATTTCCAGATTGCTCTCCTCAAAGTTAAAAACTTTTACAGTCTTCAAAGATGATTGAAATAGAACAAACAAGCTCATAGAAGACTAAGAAACAGGAAACAAAGTGATCCGTCAACTTAAAATTGATATGAAATCTTTGCATTGTAAACGGTGCTTCTTTCATCCAAGCCACATAGAACGTAGACGCAAAAGTTGAACGCGGAATGACCTAAAGAACTGAATTCCAGAGGTTTCTGTAACTAAGACCAGTCAAGAAAAATTATATATATGCCTAGAAACAGTCAAGAAAAGCTGTCAGCCATCTATGACAGATTTTCCTAACTAACAGAAAAGATGCCAACCATCTATCATCAGTTTTCCTAACCAACTTTTCATTCATCATGAAAATGATCACATAAATTAAAAGAAGCCATCAACATCTTCTCTAAATATTCATCAAGTACTTAGCTATACAATCTGGTTCCTTCAAGTTTCTCTTAAAACACCCAACTGACCTTAGCTAAACCAAAAAAGTTACCATAATTAAGCTTCCATGTGAAAGACTATAAGAGTTCAATAAGATCCCAACTGAAAACAACAAACATGTTGCTTAGAATTCAAATTTCTTATCTTTTAACATACTTTTCCATCAACTAACCAAAACAAAAGCCTTGTAACTTGAACTCCAATGGAAAAACCACCAATAAATGGAATACCTATATTGAATTTTAACAAACATATGTTGGTTACTTGCAATCATAACCCCCCCCCCCCCAAAAAAAAAAATTAAAACTCAACTAAAAAGCCAGCTAAAAGTCTGCAGCCAATCCACTTACAAAAGTCAAATTCACTTGAACAACCCCACACACATAATCACCCTCAAAAACCAAAATTCATATTGAAGTTTAGTAGAAAAACAAAAGAAAATGAAAATAAAAAGAACCCACCTTTGAATGAAGCTTTTTCTTCATAAAAAAGCTGAAGGAAACAAATTTCCCAGAAAAGAAAACATATCAAAACATTATTTCCCCCCAAAATCCTCCCTCTTTATGTTCTTTCTACTCCAAAAAAAAATAGTTTTTTTAAGGAATGTAAACTTTTAATCAGTGTTGTTCAACGACGAAAAAGAAGATGGAAGAAAAAGGCTTTTAAAGGGCTTTAAGGCAATCTGGGTTTTCACGTAAGACTCTGGTTTTTCACAGATCACGAGGAAACTCTCTTTTTCCTTTTAATTTTTCTTTAGTTTTATTTCTTTATAAGCCCCTCTTTCTTGGGTTCATTTTTTTTTCTCGAATGTGAGTATGTAAATATTATAGTAATTAAAATATTATTTTTGCATAATTGTCACGAAATGGAGGCAGAAAGTAAAGAATTTGTCTTTTTCCTACAAGTACTAAATCAATGGCGGAATAGAAGAGAAATTATTTTAATAAAATACAATACTAAATACAAAAATATTGAGATTGTACTGAACAAATAAAATAAAATAAAATAATTGGAGGAGAGAGAGGACGTGAATACAGCTGTAGCCAACGCAAGGGTTTGGTCGATTTGCTAAGCAAAGAAGGTATCGTTTTCGGACACATATGCTTCTCAATTTTTTTTTATATACTTTTATATTTTAATTTTTTAATTTATTTTTCGAAAACTACCCTATATTATATTTACAAAAAGAAGACGTACAATTTCCAAATTTTCTTATCTCAATTTCAAAATATTTTAAAATAAAAAAGAATTTCTTATTTGATTAAATTATACCATTAGTCACTAAATTATAGATAAATTTTTATTTTGGTCATGAAATATTCAAAAATTTTCATTTAAGTCATTGGACTATTAAAATTATTGCTACATGGCTTTCTCTCGCACTATTCAATTCAATTTTTTTTTATTAAACTACTTTGGACATTACAAATCTATAAATCAAAGTTCAAACAGTTTTTTTTCGATCTCCGATGTTAACCGTCGAATTAACTTAGATCTAAGATATTTTCTTCTACTCGTCGATGGATACTGATCCACCGCATTGATTGCCAAATGATCTCTTAGAGCTTATTAACCAAACTTTTTAAAAAAAACTTAACTATCAAATCATTTTTAAAAAAATTGTAAATAGTTTAATAACTTAAATAAAAAATTATAAATAATTCAACAATTAAGTTGTAAGTTTTTTAATTAAATAAGGAGAATAAGAATTATGATTAATGATATAGTTTAGCTTTTTTATTTTAATTTTTGTAATGGACTAAATCATTACTTATCTATTCACCGATGGCGTAGTGACTTCAAATTTTCTTGATGTGCAACCCAGCTTAACAAAACGAATTGATTATTGTTCATTTATATTTTTATTTCTATTGTTCACTTAATATTGAAAGTATACTTTATATTACTATTAGTATAGTTTATTATTAAATTCCCTTTTAAAAATAATTAAATTAAAAAATTCTGCTTACAAAATAATAATTCAAATCAACTGACATGAATTAATATAAAATAAAATTTATTCAAGACTTCTTGTGTTTCTTTGCTAAATAAACCTATTTCATACGTCATAAAAAATCTTAAACTGTTTTCTGTAATTTAATTTATTTATATTTAATTTTAAAATTATTAGACCATAATATGAATAAAGATAAATATGCCAGTTCTCAAGCACTATCAATTCTATTTAGTACTGTATAGGTAGGGCAGAGCAAGAAAAGACCTTCACCTAAGTTAATATATGGTAAAATAGTACTTGAACCCTCAAAATAATAAAACTTTGATTTAGTCCTTGTAAAAATAGTAAAATTATAAGTTATACAATAATAAATTTACATTTTAGCTATCATAAAATTTATAATTCAACTTTGCCTCCCTAAAAAAATTATAGCTTTGCCCTTAAATGTTGGACCACTCCCTACACCAAAAACCAATAAGAAGCAAGCTTGGGAACCAAGCATAAGACCACAAGGTATTATCCTTCTCAAATCTTTATCTTCTTCACTTAGCTATGATAATTTGCTCTCTTTACAACCATGGGTCCATGTGTAACACCTTATACCTGGCCCGATCGCTGAGCCCGAATATCAGGATGTCACACCATCGTCACACATCATATGCATTAGAAATGGTCTTATTATTTAACAAACATCTTCTGTTTTAGGTTTTGAATAATTATAAGTCATACATACTCTAGTCATCATTAAAACATGCTAAACATTCATCAAGCGAGCTTAAAACGAGAATTAAACATGCATTAGAACTACATAGCAAAATTTAGAAACAAATCACGTAGGTATCGATACTGAATCAAAGATATCGATATTTCTCTCAATGGTATCGATACTGCTTGAAAAATCGATGTCAAAATAGTATTGTGTTTCTCGTTTAAAATTAAAACCTCAAAAATTATCGGTGCCTTTCATAAAATATCGATTATTTTACCCCGAGTATCGATACTCGTGATGTGGTATTGATACCAAATTACGTCACTGACTTTCTGCACTTTCAAAAATCATAAAGGTATCATTTTTAAAACCTGAATATCGATACCACTGCTCCAGACCACAAAAATACAACCTATTTAAGCATTTAGATCATTCTAACTTATACCAATACAACATGCAACTATTACATTATCAAAAGAACATCAAAACGTCCATATTAATAGTTCAAAACATCTTAGGAATGTCCGAGCAAGCAAACAAAATAACGAGAACAATATCCATAAGTCCTAAGAACAAATAAGTTGTGAAAATATCCAAACATCATGACAACATTTATGCAACAATTCTACCACATTGCATTTATTTTCCAAAAACATAAATGAATAAATAACACCTACGAAATAATGCTAAGTTTTGCTTGGATCACTCCCTTGGAACCATATCGCTCACACCGGAACACAACTAATCTGCAATGGTTTAAAAATGAGTGGGTGAGCTTTACAAGCTTAATGAATGATCAAAATAGCTACCACACAAACATGTCATCATGTATTAACGAAACAACTTATTTCCAACTCTAGTTTCATACTACTTATTCATGCATTATTCATTAGTTCGTTTACATAGTAATCACATACACATTTAGGCATATATCAAATTAGACATATACCCATTTAATGATAATTTGTCACTTGAGCTATAAAACATAGAAGTGGGCTCTATCACCGCACATTGGATACACGGATCTCCAACACACCAAATGACTTATAGAGTCAAACATATCCCAAAAAATGTAGCATACAGCTAGCACTCTCCAACACACCAAACATGTCCCGGTGAATGGAGTTTAGCTCACATTACCTTATCTCTCCAAATCTGTCTCGGACCTTAACGCCCCAAAAGCACAACACATATAGGTGAGTACTAACAATCCTATGGCATGCCAACTATATCCAACGGTCTCAAAGTTCACAAGGCCAAAAATATCCGTAATTAACACACATAATTACTTACCGTTTTCTACATTTTATCACTGCATAATCACATTATAAGCACAACATAATCACTATCATATGACACGTATAACATGCCCACAATCAACTCTTTCACAATAGCTATCATAAGCTTATTTTACATGTCACAATATCTCATTTTAATCCAAAATTTCATAACGCACAATCACATATTAAATCAATAGTATGAGAAATCTTACACTCGGAATTTAGAGTAGGGGTTTATGCTACTTCTAGATTCCTAATTAACGTAATGAATCGTGTCTACAATCAACGATTTTAAACACTCTCCAATAATGCTTTCACCGAGACACTAACAGCTCAAACTCGCATTTCCTTAACTTGTAGAAGGTCCAAACAAATCCGAAGCTTCAACTAAATAAATCACACAACAACAAAATCAATATTTAACCAAAAACTCTTCTAAATCAACTAAAAACACAAGCCTAAGCTAAATTTTTTTAAAACCGAAACCTTCAACACAGTAAACTTGAATTTCAATTATCTCGGTCTACACTTAATTTTTTTCCTAAAACTGATTCCATTCATCTAATTATTTACCTATGACTTATTCTCAACCTTTAAACTACGCAAAGCTACCCAATTCATGTTATTGGCATGTTTCGACATGTTATGGCAATTTTCATGAAAATTTATTAAATCCTTAAAACTTTTTAACGAAACTTCAAAGTAAGTTTAGAAACCTTCTAATCTCATCAAAACTAATTGAAAAACACTTTGAAACCATGTTTTTACCCAAAATCCCGAAATTCACCATTAACGACCTAATTTTTTACTTTTATTTAAAACATGTGATTTAATGGTTAGAAACTCAGTTTAGAGAATCAAATAACAACAAAAACTAATAAGGAATCGAATCGTTACCTTTGATGGAAGAAAAATGAAGGTTTAGTTGAAAATCCAGAAAACCCACAACTTGAGAGATGACAAAAATCAACGGTGCTTTGGGTATTTTTCTTAAAATTCTATGGAGTTTTATGGCTTAGGGAATGATAGAAATCAAAAGAATGAAGTTTAGAAATCAAAATTGAGGGGGAAGTGGTTAGAGAAGAAAGGGACGACAACACAAAACAAAACGGGAAGAAACTAACGTGAAACCTGTTGGTGGAGGACGATATTAGGTTGAATTTTAAAATTTGGTTTAACTGCCTCTTAGACACTCAAAATTTAGAACCTTTTACAAATTAGTCCTTATTTCAAAATTAAAGGTCTTTTCAACATTCTTTTCAAAAATTGATTTGATTTTCTAAAAGCCATAGTCGAAAACATTTTTTGGTTTACCATGCTACGAAATTCCCGAGCACACTAGAGCTAAAATTCCCATTTTACCCTCAAAACTTTTAGGCCCTATTTTAGGACATGACAAATATCTCCTTTAAAATGAATTTTGTCTTTGAAATTTACCTGAGCTAAAAAAATAAGGATATTGCTATCTCATCACATCTTTGGTTTCTCAAGTAGCCTATTTTGTCTTGTGGTTATGCCACAAAACTTTAACCAATGAAACTCTCTTGTTTCGAAAAACATTCTCTTCACAAGCTAGAATCTCAACTGGTTCTTCCTCATATGTGAGATCAGCTCAAACTTCAATCTCCTCCATTGGCACAAAATGTGACGGATCCAAACAATACTTCCGCAACATAGACACATAAAAAATATCGTGAGTTCGCTCAAGTTTTGGCAACAACTTGAGTTGATAAGCTATCGAACCAATCCTCTCAACAACTTTATAAGGTCCAACATACCTTGGACTCAATTTACCTTTACTTCCAAACCTAAAACATTTTTCCAAGGTGAAACTTTCAAGAACACCTTATCGCCAACTTGAAACTTGATGTTTCAAATCCATATAAGATTTCTGCCAATAAAACGTTACTTTTAATTGATCACAAATCAACTTCACCTTCTCTTCAGTCTCACGAACTAAATTCGGTCCAACAACTCGCTTCTCATCCAATTCTGTCCAACACAAAGGAGTTTTACATTTCCTACCATACAATGTTTCAAATGGTGCCATAAAAATACTCACCTGAAAATTGTTATTGTAAGTAAACTTTTCTAATGGCAAATATCGCTCCCAACTACCACTGAACTCGATCACACAGCTTCGCAACATATCCTCTAGAACTTAAATTACCCTCTCAGACTGACCATCAGTTTGGGGGTGATAAGCCGTACTGAAACTAAGCTTCGACCTCAAAGCCTCTTGCAAACTCTTTCAAAACCTTGAAATAAAACGCGGATCTCTGTAAGAAATAATAGAAACTGGAGCTCCATGGAGACGTACAATTTTAGCGATGTACAACTCAACCAACTTCTGCAAAGAATAATTGGTACGCATTGCCAAGAAATGTGCACTCTTTGAGAATCAATCAACTATTACCCACACTGAATCCTTCTTCGTTGGAGTTAATGGCAAACTTGAAACAAAGTCTATAGTGATCCTTTCCCACTTTCATTCAGGAATCGCAATCGATTGCAACAAACCTGAAGAAAACTGATGCTCTGCCTTTACCTTCTGACAAACGAAACATCGAGTTACAAAATCCATAACATCATGTTTCAAACCAAGCCACCAATAAATCTCTCGAAGATCTTGATACATTTTACCATTACCGGGATGCATAATGTAAGGGTTACTATGCGCCTCGGTAAGAATCGCTTACCTCAAATCTACATTATGCGACATACTCAATCTATCTCGAAAGTTTAATATACCATCACTGTCAATATTAAAATCTCTCTTGATACCTTGCCAACCTATCGAATTCTCTTTAACAACTCTCTATATAACAACTGTTTCTCCTTAACTTATTGCGACAATGTCGGCCTCACTTGAAGTTTAGCTAACAAACCACCATCACTAGCTAAACTCAAACGGGCAAACATTGCTCTCAACTCTGCCATATACTTTTTACTCAAAGCATCAGCAATAACATTCGCCTTGCCAGGATGATACTCTATCAGATAATCATAATCCTTCAAAAGCTCAATCCAATGCCTCTACCTTAAATTCAACTCATTTTGGGTGAGTAGGTACTTAAGGCTCTTATGATCTGTATAGATGACACACTTCTTTCCATATAAGTAATGATGCCAAATCTTATGCGCAAATACCACAACAGCCAATTCCAAATCATGAGTAGGATAATTGCGCTCATGCATCTTCAACTGTCTTGAAGCATAACCCATAACTTTACCCTCTTGCATCAACACACAACTGAGACCTGAATAGGAAGCGTCACTGTAAGCCACAAAATCTTTTCCAGGCTCTGGTTGAATCAACACAGGTGTCTCAATCAAAACTGCCTTAAGTTGTTCAAAACATTTCTGCCTTTCGACAGTCTAATCAAACACCATGCTTTTTCTGCTAAGGGTGCAACAATCAGGGAAAACCTTTCAACGAACCTACGATAATAACTAGCCAAACCCAAGAAACTTCGAACTTCAGGAACACTCCTAGGCGGCTTGCACTCTAAGATTGCCTCAATCTTCTTTGGACCCACTCGAATCCATTCTAATGACACAACATGACCTAAAAACACCACTTTTTTAAGCCAAAATTCACACTTATTCAATTTCACAAACAACTTATTATCTCGCAGAATCTGCAAAACAACCTTTAAATGCGCGTCCTGGTCTTCCTCAGAATGAGAATACACCAAAATATTATCTATGAAGACAACAACAAATTGATCCAAGCACGAATGGAATACTTGATTGATCAAATCCATGAACGCAATAGAGACATTAGTTAAACTAAATGGCATGACCAAAAACTCATAATGCCCATTCTGGGTCCTAAAAGCAATTTTCAAGATATCAAACTCCTTTACCTTTAATTGATAATACCCATATCTTAAATCAATATTTGAAAACACTACTGCACATTGGTATGATCAAACAAATCATCAGTTTGAGGCAAAGGATACTTGATTGTAGTCGTAAGCCAACTAAAAATTCGATAAATGCAAGTGCACATATCAATTAATAGTATAGCTACGACGAGCAAAGATATCGTTCCTAAGAAGACTAAAAGTACTATTAATTACCGTCTTTGTATTATTTAACCAACAAATTGGAGAGATTGGTTAAAACTAAAATTAACTAAATTAATTAACTAAAAAACACGACAAAGAACGAATCAGGAAAATAAACGATTAACAACCAAGAAACGAAACAATACCCAGTAAAGAATCCACCTAGATTTCATCTGTCACTATCAACTTGAATTAAACAATTTCTTCACTTAGTATCTTAATCTGTGGAATACCTAAATTATTCTAATATCTCTTTCGAGAGTAAGAGCAACTGACTCTAGGTTGATTAATTGAAATTTCTTTCTAATTAAAACCCCTATTATCGCATTAACTTGATTTATGGATCCCCCTATTAGCTATGACTCTAATCCAGTCGATTTATGTCATCCTATTTCTAGGATTGCATGCAACTCCATTCAATTATGCTAGATCTACTTTTAAACATGGACTTTTCCTCCTCTGATCTAAGCACAACAAACATGGATTAATAGTTCGAAAATATTAAACCAAGAATTAAGAAAACATAATTGAGAACAAGATTCAAGTATTTATTACGTAAAATAGAAATCAAAAGACAAAATTTATCGTAGGGTTCATCTTTCTAGGTATTTAGAAAATTAGTTCATAATCGCAAATTAAAACATCCCAAAGACAATATAAGCACAAGAAATAAAGAAATTCATAATAAACTTCAAATAAATCAAAATAAGGTCTTCAATCTTAATGGAGATCTACTTCATAGTCGACTTCAATGGTTTTTTTTGTAATAGCCCGGTTTTGGGTCTAGTCGGAATAGTGGTTTTGGGACCATAAATTCGACGAAGAAAAATTCATTTTTATTATATTTTCATGGTCTACAGTTTTATGGAATGATTTTGAGAAAATTTTGTTTGAAAATTTTGACGTTTGGGCACTCAATTTAGTTAAAAGGACTAAATTGCAAAAAGTGCAAAACTTGAATTCTATATGTTAAAGGTGTTCAATTGCTATGAAATTTTAAATTAGAGGTCCTTAAATGGTAATTAGACCATTGGTTTAGTTGGTGGACAAAATGGACATGGTTTGGTATGTTTTCAAAGTTTTTCATAAAGGCATTTTGGTAATTAAAATGAATTAAAAAGCCAAAATAAAACCAAATTTGTCCATCTTCTTCTTCCTTGGACGAATTTTACATGAGAAGGCATGGCTAGGGTTTTTCAAGCTTTCAAGCTCGATTGTAAGTCCGTTCTACCCTCATTTTTAATGCTCTTTACATTTTTGAAGTCGCTGTAACTCGATCTTTCTATTTCTAACATCAATTTGAAGAGATGTCAAGGTATAAAATTTTAAACATGATGGATGTTTGTTTATTTTGATGTCTAATGGTAGAAAATGCATGTTTGGTGTATGATAAACGACTTTTACTAAGTGATTTTCGGTGAAAATGCCTAAAATGACTTGTTTATAAAAGTTATAAAATATGGTGTAAAAATGTGAATAAATGAAAAATGTGGGCTGTTATGAGCATGTATAAGGTTCGGCTAGGCATGGGTAATGAAGAAATTGAATGAAATTCATTTTACGAACCTAGGGAGTAAATTGTAAAAATGTCAAACTTTAGGGGCAAAAATTTAATTTTTACCATAATGTGATTTTGGGCTGATTTTAATAGTATAATGATTAAATAAGTTAAATGTGATATTATAAATCAAGAAAAACGAGGTTCGGAGTTAGAACAGGAGAAAAACGAGTATTCGATGATTTAGTCTTTTTTGCCATTTTTATGTCGAGGTAAGTTCGTATGTTTAATAAGCATTAAATTATATGTGTATAAATGCTTAATTGTTATAATTATGGTAAATTTTATATTATTGAAACGAAATGTGAATGTTATTGAGTACGATACCACGAAAATAACCGATAGAGATTTTATAGAGCGAAAGTCTCAGTTGAACCTTAGGAATAGTTAGGATACAAATGTCATGAAATTAGGGTTACCGAGATTACGTGTAAGACCATATCTGGGATATGGAATCAATTTAAGACATTCGTGTAAGACCGTATCTAGGATATGGCATCGATATGAGACTTCGTGTAAAACCATAGCTGGGCTATTAGCATCGATACGAGATTACATGTAAGACCATATCTGGGATATGGCATTGGTACGATACTATGTGTATGAGATCCCTAAGTATCCTTTAGTATTCCAAATGGTTCAATAGGAAGTTCAACGGGTATGTCAAAGACGAGAAGGTATGTGATTATGTACAAGTTGGTACAGGTATGTACATAAAGTCTATAAGCATTGACTTCATGAAATTGTAAGTTCATGATTTCCATGAGAATGTTTTTGTGAAAACCTTGTGATTTTTGGTCTATACTTATGATATATGAAATACATGGTAAATTCGATTGACGATTATGTGATTGGCTTTCGGGCCAAATTGAGTTATGATGTGGTATGTCTTATTCACACAAATTGTGATTTGTTGGATAAGAGAAAAATGGAAGATTGGCATTATTGCTTGTTGAAATGGTTATGGAAGTATGGGAAGATAAGAACTTAGGCAATTGAAAGATGTTAAAGTATATGCTTGAAATGTAAATACTCATAATTAATGTGCATGTTTACTATGAGGTTTGAAATTATTGTTATTTGCTATAATATGTTACAAAGGAGAGATTATGGTTGTTAGGTTAATGCCAAGATATGTTAAGTTATGCTTATAAGTTGATAGAGAAAATATTATGATTGAATAAGGATTATAACTGTGAGATTTATAGTAATTTGTATTATCATGTGTTTAAATTTGTTGGACTTGATAAAATATTTGTAAGAGTTGCTCATTATTTTCATACGGACTTACTAAGCTATATAATATAGCTTATCCCTTTCCTTTCCAATGTCTTTTAGGGTTATTAAGCTAGCTCCGGTTGGAGTTCGCCGAAGATCCTATCATACTATCAAGCTATCATTTTGGGTATAAGTGAAGTCAAGTATTTTGAGTCTATGACATGTATAGAGACTTAGTCATTTCTTAAATGTGTCATTGTGATTGTAGCCAATGTGTTGGCTTGTGATTGTCAAAGGCTTGTTTTGATAATTGGCCCTGTAGATTGGTTTATTTGGGCTATCATGGTTGTAAGCCTAAGTATATATATATATATATGTGCTTATGTCTCTAGTGATATTAATATGGTATACTTGGTGAATGATAGAAATATGATTTATGACAAGAATGTGAAATGTTTGTATATGTGGAGAGTTTGATGCTCTAAGTATGATAAGTGATGGTATAAGAATGACATGTTATTGCCTTGTTTGTGGTTGTTTAGTTGCATTTGTATGCTTGAATTTGTGCCATGTGATGTTGTGTTGATGTGTGAAAGTGAGGGTCGCAAAATGGCTTGGTAAATAGCCTTGTTTTTGTCCTCACGGTCTGCCCCACGGGTATGTGATCCAGCCGTGTGTCCCCTGCACCTTAATTGTTGCAAAACAGAATGTCCAGAATTAAGTACATGGGCGTGTGTCTCAGCCGTGTGTGCTATATGGCCTAGCATGCGGGCGTGTGGCACAGCCGTGTGGCACAAGTCAAAGAGCTCTCTATTTTGAACATGACCTATAGCACGAGTGTGTCCCTTGGACCAGACGGGTGTGTGGCCCTGTTTCCGTGAAAAAAATTCTAAATGTTGTATGATTTTCTAAAGTTCTCGATTTAGTCCCGAACCACCTCTAAAGTATGTTTTGAGCCTCGTGGGCTCGAATAAGGGACTTTATGATCAATTATGAATGGTTTTAATCTGGACGCAAATTTTATTACTCAGAATTGTGTGATTAGTTATGATGTGTGTCCAATAATGTCTCTTACCTTGTCCCAACGTTGAATACGGGTAAGGGGTGTTACATTTAGTGATATCAGAGCTATGGTTTAGTCGATTCTCGAACTAACCTAGCATGTGCAAGAGTCTAGCTATACATGCCATATGTGACCTGTGATAGTGTGATATCTCCCAACTCAAATGAAATTTTTTTATTGAGACAGATATGCTTTCCAACCGAGCTACCTTCGAAGATGCTGAAAGTGATACTAAGATATTTGAAAATGTGTTTGTGATAAGTTGAAACTTGGAAAGGTATGAATAAGAGTTCATGATATGTATGTGATTATGTACAAAATGAAATAACCATAAGTTGAGAAATATGGAAAGGTGAAATGAAATGAAAGTTTATATTGTGATAAGCTCACCTATGTTTATTTGACATTCATATAATGTTATGTGCCTAATTTATTTGATTAAGTGAATGTGATTAGTAAACTTGATCAAATTTATGGAATGTATGTATAAGTGCACTTGTTTGAATAAGATAATCAGAAAGTTCGTGTAACATAAATGTGTATGTTAATTAGCTTGAAGTGAATTATGTGATAGTGAAGATATTATGTTGATGATGAATGCTAAGTTATATGTGTGTGTAACAGCTCGATTTTGGGGCAAGTCAGAATAGTGATCTCGAGATTTTTAATCCGAGGATAGAGAAAATTATTTTCATGTTATTTTATGTGTTATAACATGTTAATAAGAATGTATGGAAATTTTGGTGCTTTAATTTTAGTGATTTCTTACTTAATCGCTAAAAAGGACTAAATCGCATAAGTGCAAAAGTTCTATTTTATTTTCTAGAGGTGCCAAATAGCTATGGATTATTAATTGGAGGTCCCAAATGTGCAATTTTGCCTTGTTTAATTGAGTTGGCCGGCCATAGGGTGCATAGGGGACAAGTGCATTTATTTTGGTCAAAAGTTCGTGATATTAGTTGGAGGAAATGAATAAAATAAGATGATATAAGAAAAAGTTATCATATTTTTATTTGGTCTTCTTATCCAACCAAAAATATCAGCCATGGGAGGGCTTTGGAAGCTTGAAAATTCAGCAGCCTATTTTCTCTTCAAGTAAGTCAATTTGATGGTTGTTTTTGATGATTTTTGTATTTTTGGAGTCCTCCGAGCTTAAGCTAGCTAACTAGAGGACTAATTTGCAATATGGTTGAAAATAAAAAGACTTACCATGATAGAGTTTATGTTGTTTGGAGAGTTTTTATGGAAGAAATGAATGATAGGATGTTGATAAACAACTTTTGTGAAAGGTGTTGTGATGAAAACACCTAATTGAGACTAAAATGTAAAAGTTATAATTTGTTCATTAAGGTATGAAATAGTTGAAATTGTGGATAGTTATAAGAGGATTAAATGTTCATCTAGGCTTTTTTAACAAGAACATGTGATAAAAATTTATTTACGAGCCTATGGGCAAAATCGTAATTTTGCCAAAGTGTAGGGGCAAAACAGTAATTTTTGCCTAAAGTGTAGATTATGGTATATTATGATTTATAGGTGATTAAATCTGTAAATTCCATTGTTCTAGATCAAAGAAAACGAGTTTTGGACCTAGAACGGGTGAAAAGAGAAATGTGGGCAAAAAGGTCACTTTCGGCCCTTTCGACATCGAGGTAATTTCATGTGCAAATGTTGTACTTACGTATAAGTTATTTTAATATTCCAATGTTGTATGGAATGTATAATTATGCAATGAATGTGTTAAATATTTGTCGATGATTTGTTAAGAGAATTGAATCGAAGAATAGCAAGAAACGTAAATAGCATGATATGATGATAATTATGGTCCTGTGTAAGACCATATTGGAATATGGCTTCGGTTTAAGAATTCGTATAAGACCATGTCGGGGACATGGCATCGAGATGTTAATACAAGTAAGACCCTAATGGGGTATAATGTCTATGTGACACTGTGTATGAGACTCAAGAGTGTTATTTAACAATTTGAGTGATTCGACGGGTTTGTTGAAAGTGAAGAAATATGTGGTTGAACCACGAGAGGCACAAGTGTGTGTTAGAATTTAATTGAGATGAATACAGTATACAATGAACCCCTAGTGGGTTATGTGTAATTAATGCACTTTAGTCGCATGAGATGGATTTATTAATGCATTGTGTGAATGTGAACGAGTAACGTAGAAAGTTAAGTAAGAATAGTAGTGTGTGAGGATGTTCTCGGGTGAAAATTTGAAATAGAGATATACATGTGGATTATTATCCATAAATGTAAAATAATGGTGAGCTATGTTCGACATCACCTTATTGATGGTAATGATGGGATATGTGCGATAACATCAATTATATTATTATCGGTGGGCTATGTGCGTTACCACCTGATTAATTAATAATCGATAGGCTGCGTGCGATACAATCAGTTATATTATTATCGGTGGGCTATGTGCGTTACCACCTGGTTAATTAGTAATCTATGGACTGTGTGCGATACCATCGCTTATAAATGATTGGTGAGCTAAGTGCGAAATCACCATAAGTATAAATGATTTGTGGGCTGTGTGCGATACCACCCTAATAGAGATTAATGGTGGGCTTAGTGCGAGACCACCAAGAGATTTGTAGTATAAGTGGCTTATTGAAAATGCTTGATGTGTTGTTTTATATATGATCTTGTGGTGATCAGTGCAGGAATGTGTACTAATTAAACGAGCAATTGGCTTGTGGCATGGTAAGAATGTGGTAAGAGATAGAATGAGTATGCTTCAAGAGTGGTTGAGTAAGTAACCATGCATCAATGGGAAAAACTCAGTATAATACGTTGTGATTATCTATATTCAATGAATATCAGTATTTTTCAATTTATGCAGATGAACTTACTAAGCATATTTGCTTACTCTTTTTGTCTTTCCCATCCATTATAGGTTTTTATCTAGCTCCGGTTGGAGGCCGCCGGAGATGTTTTCACACTATCGAGTAGACTCTTGGTATGAGGTATCAAGTCCTTAGGAGTCATGGCATGTATAGGGCTAGTACTTAAGGTTGATTAAGTCATTGTTAATGTGCCAAATGTGTTGGCCTAAATAAGTTATAGGACGATTGTATATAGATATAGATATAGATGATGACAAAAGTCGATTGGAATTGTACTAGAAATAGTTCTACCCCATTTATAGGAGGAAGACTTCATTTTTATGAATCAAATGTGTTAATTCATGTGTTTTTAATTGATGATTTGAGAATGTTTTGAAATAGCATATGAATGTATGCAATGTAGGGTGAAAAAGGGCTTGGTAGATAGCCTGATAATTGTTCACATGGGTAGACACACGGGCATGTGTCTAGACCATGTGGGATGCACGACTGGCACATGGGCTTGTGTCCAGGCCGTGTGAAGTCTCCACTTTGCATTTGGAATTTAATGCACCCCACAACTTAAGCATACGGGTTATGGCCACGGGCGTGTCAAGGCCATGTGAAATTGGTTAGTGTCGACCACGGGTGGAAGACACGGGCATGTCTTAGAAACACACGGGCGCGTGGCCCCTATTTTATTAAAAAGTTCTCGAACTCGTAAAAGTTCCCAGAATAGTTTCCAATATTCTCGAAAGTATGTTTAGGGCCTTTTAGGCCAAGTTGGTGCAAATGATGGGTTTAAACGAAATTTTTATAACCCTATTTGAGATGTTTAAGTAGGATTAGTTAGGTAATGCCTCAAACCCTATTCGGGCTCAAATACGGGTAAAGGGTGTTACATTTAGTGGTATCAGAGCATGGTTTAGTCGGTTCTCGGACTAACCTAGTGTAAGTGAGAGTCTAGCTATACATGCCATAGGTGGACCATGATAGTGTGATATCTCCCGACTCTAACGAAATTGTTTTGTTAAAACAGTGATGGTTCCCAACCGAGCTAAATCTAATAATGTTGTAAGTGATAATGAGGTAATTGAAATGCTCTTATGTATTGATAAGATTCAAAGAGGTATGAATAGAAGTTTATGACATGTGTGTGATAATGCATGAAATGAGAGTTATAAAGTGATAAGCTTATCTGTATTGGCTTGATGTTCATACGGTGTTATATACTCAGCCTATTGGGTTAGGTGCATATAGTGAGCAAATTTACCCAGAGAATGGGGTATGCGTGTATGTACAATTGTTTGAATGATGTTTGATCAATATGTCCACATAGTTGAATCTCATGTGTGACTGTTAAAGTAGAGGATGTATAATGTTTTATTTCGTGACTCTATATGAAACCACACGTATTATGGTATGAGAGTTAAACTGGGAAGTTTGACTAAGTAGAATGCAGGAGATGAGTACGGTCATTCAATGATAAATGATGAATAAGACCATGGTTAGACCATGGCGGTACATGTGATCCCATATAAGACTATATCTAGGATATGGCATCGGCATCAACATGAGTTTCCATGTAAGACCGTATCTGGGATATGGCATTGGTATTGATATGAGATTTCGTATAAGACCATAGCAAGGCTATGGCATCGTGACGATATGTAAAGTAATAGCTGGGCTATGATGTTGTGATACGAGAAAGACCATAGTTGGACAATGGTAATCAAGTAAACGACGTACTCAAACCTATAAGACATTCTCTAAATTGAAAAGTGATGGTGAGAGAAATCAGAATTTAATGCTGAGTACTCGAGTGGTTATTAATGTGGAACTTGAGTAAGTGAAGTTACAGTTTGAAAGTACAAGTGATAGAAACAATTGTAGCGTGATAAATGTGAAAACTCACTTGAGGCGAGTTGTGTCACTATAGTGAGATGTTATGAAAGTTAAGTAAGTTTGCATCTAATTAATGCAATAATTATGTTAGCATAGTTAAGAATGCCTTGTATCACATCGATACAAATACTCTACTAAATAGAGTAATTGTTGTTAAACATGAGGTTGAAGTCCTAGAGGACTAAAATGAAAATGTTATCATTGAGATATAAAATAGATAAGGTCCCGTATAAGACCATGACCGGAACATGGCCTCGGCACCGAGTTGAGATCCTGTATAAGACCATATTCGGGATATGGCTTCAGTAATGAATACGAGAATCGTATAAGACCATATTCAGAATATGACATCGATATTTGATGTGGAAGTCCATATAAGACCTTATCCGGGATATGGCATTGGCATTTAGAGGTGACTCCATATAAGGCCACCTCGGGAATGTGACATTGGTTTCTTACCTACATGAATGACGATGAATATGCGTCTTTGATTATCCCTAGCGATCAATGAGATAGATAGATGAGTCTAGAGGTAGAAATCAGAATTGTACTAGAGCCATGTGAATGGGTGAATATAGGCACTCGTGAACGAGTCAAGAAGAAATGAGTACGATGTGTGGCACGGTATATGCTAAATGGCAAGTGTGAGTAAGTTGGCTTGAAGCTTGTGACCTGTGCATGGTCAGTTAATGCCACGGATGGGTTATAATGATCTCCTTGGGTATTATGTATAAATATTTGTTGCCTTTCAGGACTGAGGTAGTTTTTCCTCTCATAAATTGTGATTGTGTGAGAACGTTATTTGACGAAAAAAAAGTAGACTAAAATGTTGTCGATTTAGTTAATTGAAATCAACATTATTTTATCTCCTCGTAACCTATTTGGGTACCTTAAGGAGGTTGGTGATGATTCGAGTACAAGAGGTGAAATCACAAGTTTCACGTTGTGTGATGGGTTTTCGGGTAAGCTGAATAGAGTTAATGAATTCGATCGAGATGTCCCTACTATCGTGTGATATAACGATAGTAAAGGTTTTAGATTAGCATAGCAAGAGAAACTCAGATGAGAGTGTGTTTGAAATATGTTCTCAGGATGGAGAAAAGAGTAGGTTAATGTATTGAAATATGATTCAAGTTTTGTGTATATGTACGCATGAATCAATAAGGAGAATAAAATTCTGTGTGTACATGAGTAGGGAGCATGATACAAAGGTATGCTCATTGAAATGTTCGAACCGTGATGGTTGAGTCGAAAGCTATAGGAGGAACTATTAGTTGAAAGTTCTAGTACTGAGTTTAGTCTGAATCGAGAAAAAGAGTTGATAGGTTGGTGATCCAAAGACGATCACTTTTGTGTCTGTGTTGTGAATTAGATGTTATGAAATGATCCATGGAAAAATCGACATGTGTCTTCTAAATTTTGATGAGTTAGAGTACCTCGTGCTGCAAAAGATTTTGAAAGTGAAGGAGTGAAAATGACTTGAACTATTACAATGGCATGTATAGTTATTGTAATACTTCTCAGATAGTAGATATAGTGCCGATGTCTGGATGGAAGAATCTTGTTAAGAAATGTGAGATAATCGATCGATTGACCTTAGTGAGTGATATTTTAGTTTTAGCGAGGGTAATAACTAGAGTGAGCTCTCCTTTCGAGACAAAAGAGTTCAGAAGGAAGATAGTAAATGGTATTTTAAATAAACTCTGAGTGAGTTTATTTAAGATGATATAACAGGTTGGATAAGTTTTCTGTTGTTGATGCTTTCTTGAGATAGAATTGGCATGATGATGAATCCAGAACTTATACAGAAATTTTGGTATGAGATTTAGTAATAGCATAACTACTAATGCAAGAATAAGGAAATGCAGTTGTGTGCATAAATGTTTTGACAATAGAGTACATTTCACAATGTGATTGAATTTATGGTCATAAGTGTTTGACTACTAAAAGTTGAGTTTCCAAAGCGTACAAGTCAAGACTATTATAGCCAGTGAATGCTTTGATGAGGAAGTGAGATAAAACCTTATAGATTTCAAATTTGGTTTGACATAATTCCCAAAAGGGGGGATGTCATTTGAATATGTCATTCGAATTGTAGTGAATCAACCTGTAAAGACTCGAACAATCATTTGGACATGTGCAGAGTTCCATTTGGTATCACAGCTTAAAGGTTTTGATAAGAGAAACTTGAGGATAACTGGATTTGTGATTTTGAAGAGATGATGGAAACATTTTAGGAATGTTGGTAGTAACTTTTCCTAGTAAGATTTTCGGGGACGAAAATCCCTAAGGGGGAGAATTGTAATAGCCCGATTTTGGGGCTAGTCGGAACAGTGATCTCAGGATTTTTAATCCGAGGATAGAGAAAATTATTTTCATGTTATTTTATGTGTTATAACATGTTAATAAGAATGTATGGAAATTTTGGTGCTTTAATTTTAGTGATTTCTTGCTTAATCGCTAAAAAGAACTAAATCGCATAAAGTGCAAAAGTTCTATTTTATTTGCTAGAGGTGCCAAATAGCTATGGATTATTAATTGGAGGTCTCAAATGTGCAATTTTGCCTTGTTTAATTGAGTTGGCCGGCCATAGGGTGCATAGGGGACAAGTGCATTTATTTTGGTCAAAATTTGGTGATATTGGTTGGAGGAAATGAATAAAATAAGATGATATAAGCAAAAGTTGTCATCTTTTTATTTGGTCTTCTTCTCCAACCGAAAATATTAGCCATGGGAGGGCTTTGGAAGCTTGAAAATTCAGCAACTTATTTTCTCTTCAAGTCAATTTGATGGGTTGTTTTTGAAGATTTTTGTATTTTTGGAGTCCTCCAAGCTTAAGCTAGCTAACTAGAGGACTAGTTTGCAATATGGTTGAAATTCAAAGGACTTAACATGATAGTTTTTATGTTGTTTGGAGAGTTTTTATGGAAGAAAATGAATGATAGGATGTTGATAAACAACTTTTATGAAAGGTGTTGTGATGAAAACACCTAATTGAGACTAAAATGTAAAAGTTATAATTTGTTCATTAAGGCATGAAATAGTTGAAATTGTGGATAGTTATAAGAGGATTAAATGTTCATCTAGGCTTGTTTAACAAGAAAATGTGGTAAAAATTTATTTACGAGCCTATGGACAAAATCATAATTATGCCAAAGTGTAGGGGCAAAATAGTAATTTTTGCCTAAAGTGTAGATTATGATATATTATGATTTATAGGTGATTAAATCCATAAATTCCATAGTTATAGATCAAAGAAAACGAGTTTTGGACCTAGAATGGGTGAAAAGAGAAATGTGGGCAAAAAGGTCCCTTTCGGCCCTTTCGACATCGAGGTAAGTTCATGTGCAAATGTTGTAATTATGTATGAGTTATTTTAATATTCCAATGTTGTATGGAATGTATAATTACACAATGAATGTATTAAATACTTGTCAATGAGTTGTTAAGAGAATTAAATCTAAGAATAGCAAGAAACGTAAATAACATGGTATGATGATAATTATGGTCCCGTGTAAGACCATGTTGGAATATAGCTTCGGTTTAAGAATTCGTATAAGACCATGTCGGGGACATGGCATCGAGATGTTAATACAAGTAAGACCCTAATGGGGTATAATGTCAATGTGACACTGTGTATGAGACTCAAGAGTGTTATTTAACAATTTGAGTGATTCGACGGGTTTGTTGAAAGTGAAGAAGTATGTGGTTGTACCACGAGAGGCACAAGTGTGTGTTAGAATTTAATTGAGATGAATACAGTATATAATGAACCCCTAGTGGGTTATGTGTAATTAATGCACTTTAGTCGCATGAGATAGATTATTAATGCATTGTGTGAATGTGATCGAGTATCATAGAAAGTTAAGTAAGAATAGTAGTGTGTGAGGATGTTCTCGGGTGAACATTTGAAATAGAGATATACATGTGGATTATTATCCATAAATGTAAAATAATGGTGAGCTATGTGCGACATCACCTTATTGATGGTAATGATGGGATGTGTGCGATAACATCAATTATATTATTATCGGTGGGCTATGTGCGTTACCACCTGATTAATTAATAATCGATGGGCTGCGTGCGATACCATCAGTTATATTATTATCGGTGGGCTATGTGCGTTACCACCTGGTTAATTAGTAATCGATGGGCTGTGTGCGATACCATCGCTTATAAATGATTGGTGAGCTAAGTGCGAAATCACCATAAGTATAAACGATTGGTGGGCTGTGTGTGATACCACCCTAATAGAGATTAATGGTAGGTTAAGTGCGTGACCACCGAGAGATTTGTAGTATGAGTGGCTTATTGAAAATGCTTGATGTGTTGTTTTATATATCATCTTGTGGTGATCAATGCAGGAATGTGTACTAATTAAACGAGCAATTGGCTTGTGGCGTGGTAAGAATGTGGTAAGAGATAGAATGAGTATGCTTCAAGAGTGGTTGAGTAAGTAACCATGAGTTAATGGGAAAAACTCAGTATAATACTTTGTGATTATCTATATTCAATGAATATCAGTATTTGTCAGTTTATGCAGATGAGCTTACTAAGCATATTTACTTACTCCTTTTCTCTTTCCCATCCATTATAGGTTTTTAACTAGCTCCGGTTGGATGCCGCCGGAGATGTTTTCACACTATCGAGCAGACTCTTGGTATGAGGTATCAAGTCCTTAGGAGTCATGGCATGTATAGGGCTAGTACTTAAGGTTGATTATGTCATTGTTAATGTGCCAAATGTGTTGGCCTAAATGAGTTATAGTACGATTGTATATAGATATAGATGATGACCAAAGTCGATTGGAGTTGTACTAGAAATAGTTCTACCCCATGTATGGGAGGAGGACTTCATTTTTATGAATCAAATATTCATGTGTTTTTAATTAATGATTTGCGAATGTTTTAAAATTCGTGTGTCTAGACCATGTGGGATGCACGGCTGGCACATGGGTGTGTGTCCAGGCCGTGTGAAGTTTGCACTTTGCATTTGGAATTTATTGCACCCCACAGCTTAAGCACACGGGTTATGGCCACAGGCGTGTCAAAGCCATGTGAAATTGGTCAGTGTCGACCACGGGTGGAAGACACGGGCATGTCTTAGAAACACATGGGCATGTCCCTAGACTTACACGGGCGAGTGGCCCTTGTTTTATTAAAAAGTTCTCGAACTCGTAAAAGTTCCCAGAATTGTTTCCAATCTTTTTGGAAGTATGTTTAGGGCTTTTTAGGCCAAGTTGGTGCAAATGATGGGTTTAAACGAAATTTTTATAACCCTATTTAAGATGTTTAAGTAGGATCAATTAGGTAATGCCTCAAACCCTGTTTCGGCTCGAATACGGGTAAGGGGTGTTATAGTGTGTATTTATGAGAGTCGAGTTAGAGGATTTACGACCTCACCCCCTTACCAGTATGGTATTTTATAATGAAATCTCACGAGATTTATGTTGAATGGGCTCACAAGTAAAAGACTAAAGAGTTTAGTAGCTAAATAACTAATAATGTGGTTAGAGTTAAGAATAGTTTGGCAAGTGAATACAGTTCTGAAAAATGCCAGGTTATTCTAAAGATCATTTGGATTTAGCATTGCCACAGTTAAAGAAAAAGTTAATCTCGACTATGATGTCTAAAGTATGTATTTGCTGGAATTTTTTCCAGATTGATTTTCGTTAGTGAATGGAATAATACGGGATTAGTGATGACAGAATTAGTTAGAGAAATGATATTTGAATCGTAAAGATGTCTGAGCGTAACTGTTGTAATTCAATAGATTATGATGATCTCTCCTGGGTATTTTATGTATTCATTTATCCTCAGAGATATATGTGATTGTTCATTTTCTGATGAAATTCTTATTGAATGAGAATGCTAGCTGCTTACAATGATAGATGAAAGCGTTGTTAGTCTAGTTGGTTGATGAGAAACATTTATTATATCTCTCTTTGGGATTCTATTCTATTATGTTTAGAATAAAAGTTGTTGGTGAAAATTTATGTAAAGCTATTCTTCTGTTTCTAATGGATGTTGTTTTGTTATATATATATATATATATATATATTTGGAAAATATATTATCTCTATTACAATTGATTCCATAGCGTATAAGCATTGTTTTTCTTTAGGTTTTCTCTGGGGAATCATCAAGATCTTTATTATTTTCTTACAAGTTATGTTCTTGGACTTCTAGTATGGTATCGTATCTTGGATTTCTTTATCTCGGTTTCTTATCATCCTTATTTTGTAAATTCTCAATCCTGGCTCATCTTTAGAGTGTGCTCTTTGGCTTGTGATAATTATGTCTATTATGGTTATATTTCTAGTTTGATTATGGGAATATGATGATTCTGGTATCAGGATTTCTCTAATTTTCGTGAAAAGAGTTGACATCGACAAAGGTATAGATAGTGTAAGCTCAAGCTCAAATTGTACGATGGTTTTCTTTTCTCAGGTAAGTTTAGTAAGGTCAATGAGTTCAATTAGGATATTTTGTTTCTTTGAGCTAATGCAGTTGTGAAGATCTTTGATTAGCATGTTAAGGTAATTATAAAAGATTGTATGTTTAAGTTGTTTAATAGCATGAAGAAATGAGTATTTTGATATGTTATTATTTGATAGTTAAAATTGACTCAGTTATTTTTATCTTAGTGAGCTGGTTAGTTAAAGGGTAATTTGAGTGATATGCATTTAAGTTTATCCTCAGGTAAGAAGATAAAATCTTGTACATTCATGGGTAAATTGACGAACAGTCTGAATGAAGAATTTATATTCAAAATAAGTGATGCAATGACATATCTATTAGATCAATTCTAATTGGGTGACATTATTATGAGTTAAAGCTAGTTTGATTAATAAAGTTATCACATTTGTGAAAGTTTGAATGGTCTGTGAATGTTAGAAAAGTTGAAAATAGGTGAAGGTATTGTTAACCGAAACACTGGTTCTGGGTTCTATTTAAATTGAGTAAAGAATTTGTGAATTTTTTAGTGGTGCACTATCGAACGCATTGGAATGTGTTTAATACAAGAATGTAAGGTGATAGTTTATGCTTTCAGACGGTTAAAGTCACATGAAAGGAACTGTCCGACGGGTGATTTAGATTCGGCCACTTTTTATGTTTGTGTTAAGAATTTGATGACATTGGTTGTCTAACAAAAAATATCATATGTTTCCTGATCCCAAGAGTTTAAAGTATTTAATGTCACAAAAGGATCTGAATTTAAAACAACATAGATGGCTTGAACTATTGAATGATTGTGAGCGTTTATCAATTAACCTTTGGGAAAGCAAATATAGTTGCAAATGCTTGAATGGAAAGCCTTTGAATATTTTGTGAGTATTGGATTCATGATTAATCTTATTTGATGACGGTATATATCTAGCTAAGTTAGAAGCGAAAATGATGTTTTCTTTACAAGATTGAGAACCTCAGGAATGTGATAGTGAGTGGTAAACTGAACAAGTACAGTGTGAGATGACTTTTGATTTTGGATCTTAGGTCAGACTTGATGACTATTATCATTATTCTAAGATAGAATTTGCGCACTGAGTAATTTAGAGCTTATGCAAAAAATTTTGTAAGAAGCTCAGTAATAGCTCGTTTATTCATTCAAGGAGTAATAAAATGTACAATTATTTGAAATAGATGTTCTGGTGATCGGGTATGTAACATGATAGATTAGTTGAGTTATAAGTTTCAGAGACTATCCAATCGGAAATCATACAGAAAGTAAAAGTGATTCGAGGCAGTTTAGAATCCACTTCAGACTGTCGGAGAATGTATGTGAATTTGAAACATGGGGATATGAAATTCTCGTTCAGCGATAACATATTTCTGAAAGTATAGCCTTGGAAAAGAATTCGAAATGTGTTCTGTGTATCTATGTTGCGATGGTATTGATTGGACTCTTTGGATATGAATTCTCCGATAGAGATTAAGATTCAATCGATGTGTTGTATAACGAAGAATCGTTCAGAATTTTGACACGAGAGATTTAAAAGTTGGGAAATAAAAGCATAACCTTAGTGAGAGTTCTTTGGTAGTGTCACGAGATAAAGGAGTCTATGTGAAAATCAAATTTATATTCCGGTAAGATTTTCGGGGACGAAAATCCCTAAAGGGGGGAGAGTTGTAACAACCCAATTTTAGGTCTAGTCAGAACAGTGGTTTCGGGACCACAAATCTGGCGAAGAAAAATTCATTTTTATTATATTTTTATGGTCTACAGTTTTATGGAACGATTTCGTGAAATTTTGTTCGAAAATTTTGACGTTTGGACACTCAATTTAGTCAAAAGGCTTAAATTGCAAAAAGTACAAAAATTAAATTCTATATGTTAAAGATGTCCAATTGCTATGAAAGTTTAAATTAGAGGTCCTTAAATGGTAATTAGACTATTGGTTTAGTTGGTGGACAAAAATGGACATGGTTTGGTATGTTTTCAATGTTTTCATTAAGGGTATTTTGGTAATTAAAATGAATTAAAAAGCCAAAATAAAGTCAAATTTGTCCATCTTCGTCTTACTTGGCTGAACCTTACATGGAGAAGACATGGCTAGGGTTTTTCAAGCTTTCAAGCTCGATTGTAAGTCCGTTCTAGCCCCGTTTTTAATGCTATTTACATTTCTGAAGTCATTATAACTCGATCTTTCTATTTCTACCATCATTTTGAAGAGATGTCAAGGTCTAAAATTTCTCCCATTTTGTGTATTTTGATGTCTAATGTAGAAAATGCATGTTTGGTGTATGATAAACGACTTTTGCTAAG
This sequence comes from Gossypium bickii, assembly GCA_025503065.1. Lineage (NCBI taxonomy): Eukaryota > Viridiplantae > Streptophyta > Magnoliopsida > Malvales > Malvaceae > Gossypium > Gossypium bickii. Next base: position 93,820,385 of record CP106711.1, read on the forward strand.
TGATTTTTGGTGAAAATGCCTAAAAGGACTTATTTGTAAAAGTTATAAAATATGGTGTAAAAATGTGAATAAATGAAAAATGTGGGCTGTTATGAGCATTTATAAGGTTTGGCTAGGCATGGGTAATGAAGAAATTGAATGAAATTCATTTTACGATCCTAGGGACTAAATTGTAAAAATGTCAAACTTTAGGGGCAATAATGTAATTTTTGCATAATGTGATTTTGGGCTAATTTGAATAGTATAATGATGAAATAAGTTAAATGTGATATTATATATCAAGAAAAACGAGGTTTGGAGTTAGACCAGGAGAAAAACAAGTATTCGACGATTTAGTTATTTTCGCCATTTTTATGTCGAGGTAAGTTCGTATGATTAATAAGCATTAAATTATATATGCATAAATGCTTAGTTGTTATAATTATGGTAAATGTTATATTATTGAAACGAAATATGAATGTTATTGAGTACGAGACTACGAAAATAACCGACAGAAATTTGGTAAAGCGAAAGTCTCGGTTGAACCTTAGGAATAGTTAGGATACAAATGTCATGACATTAGGGTTACTGAGATTATGTGTAAGACCATATCTGGGATATGGCATCAATATGAGACATTTGTGTCAAACCACATCTGGGATATGACATCGATATGAGACTTCGTTAAGACCATAGCTGGGCTATTGGCATCGATACGAGATTACATGTAAGACCATATCTGGGATATGAAATTGGTACGATACTATGTGTACGAGATCCCTGAGTATCCTTTAGTATTCCAAATAGTTCAACGGGAAATTCAATAGGTATGTCAAAGACGAGAAGGTATGTGAGTATTTTACAAGTTGGTACATGTATGTACGCAAAGTCTATAAGCATTGACTTCATGAAATTGTGAGTTCATGATTTCCATGAGAATAGTTTTTTGAAAACCTTGTGATTTTTTTCTATACTTGTGATGTGTGAAATACATGGTAAATTCGATTGACGATTATGTGATTGGCTTTCGGGCCAAATTGAGTTATGATGTGGTATGTCTTATTCATACAAATTGTGATTTGTTGCGTATGAGAAAAAGGGAAGATTGGAATAATTGCTTGTTGAATTGGTTATGGAAGTATGGGAATATAAGAACTTAGGCAATTGAAAGATGTTAAAGTATATGCTTGAAATGTAAATACTCATAATTAATGTGCATGTTTACTATAAGGTCTGAAATGATTGTTATTTGCTGTAATATGTTACAAATGAGAGATTATGGTTGTTAGGTTAATGCCAAGATATGTTAAGTTATGCTTATAAGTTGATAGAGCAAATATTATGATTGAATAAGGATTATAACTATGAGAATTATAGTAAATTGTATTATCACGTGTTTAAATTTGTTGGACTTGATAAAATATTTGTAAGAGTTGCTCACTATTTTCATACGGACTTACTAAGCTATATAATATAGCTTACCCCCTTCCTTTCCAATTTCTTTTAGGGTTATTAAGCTAGCTCCGGTTGGAGTTCGCTGGAGATCTTATCACACTATCAAGCTTTCATTTTGGGTATAAGTGAATTCAAGTATTTTGAGTCTATGGCATGTATAGGGACTTAGTCATTTGTTAAATGTGTCATTGTGATTGTAACTAATGTGTTGGCTTGTGATTGGCAAAGGCTTGTTTTAATAATTGGCCATGTAGATTGGTTTATTTGGGCCATCATGGTTGTAAGCCTAAGTATATATATATGTTCTAATGTCTCTGGTGATATGAATATGGTATACTTGGTGAATGATAGAAATATGATTTGTGACAAGAATGTGAAATGTTTGTATATGTGGAGAGTTTGATGTTCTAAGTATGATAAGTGATGGTATAAGAATGACATGTTATTGTCTTGTTTGTGGTTGTTTAATTGCATTTGTATGCTTGAATTTGTGCCATGTGATGTTGTGTTGATGTGTGCAAGTGAGGGTGGCAAAATGGCTTGGTAAATAGCCTTGTTTTTGTCCACACGGGTAGACACACAGGCGTGTGTCTAGGCCGTATGTGGCACACGGTCTGCCCCACGGGCATGTGATCCGGCCGTGTGTCCCCTGCACCTTGGTTGTTGCAAAACAGAATGTCCAGAATTGAGCACACGGGTGTGTGTCTCAGCCGTGTGTGCTACATGGCCTAGCACACTACACGGCCTAGCACACGGGCGTGTGGCACGGCCGTGTGGCACAAGTCAAAGAGCTCCCTATTTTGAACACGGCCTGTAGCACAGGCGTCTCTAAGGGTCACAAGGTCGTGTCCCTTGGACCACACGGGCGTATGGCCCTATTTCCATTAAAATTTTTCTAAGTGTTGTATGATTTTCTAAAGTTCTTGGTTTAGTCCCGAACCACCTCCAAAGCACGTTTTGAGCCTCGTAGGCTCGTATAAGGTACTTTATGATCGATTATGAATGGTTTTAATTTGGACGCAAATTTTATGACTCGAAATTGTGTGATTGCTTGTGATGTGTGTCCGGTAATTCCTCGGACCCTGTCCCGACGCTGAATACGAGTATGGGGTGTTACATTTTTCAAGTTGTTTTCTTCAATATTCTTTGACGGTTTACTCCCCTTTTCTTATATTTGGTATATATAGGTCTTAGAATACCCGTAAAACCTAAAAATTGCATTTTTTTTGTGTGTTTGAAGTGCAGATCATGATTTCCACACGGTTTGGTAGATGGCCGTATGGCAGCCCGTGTGGATCACACGGTTGTGTGCTCAGCCCGTGTGAAATGGACCAATTTATGTGGCTCTTGAAACTTGCTCCAATGTTTTGATTTTTGCTCGTTTTGCTCCCAAATGCTCTCCTATGTATAGAAACATGAATTTAAAGGATTAAGAGCATAAAATTCACCATTTTAAATCGAATAATTATCCAAAAATGCATTAAGAATGAGGCTAAAACATGTTACTTTTAACACCTATTAATACTTATTCTTAATATTCAACTGCCTATAGTCAATACACAACCACATTGTACCATCCTTTTCTTCAAAAACAAAATCGGTGCACCCCATGAAGAGACACTTGGTCAATTTAAACATCTGTTAAGCAACTTTTGCAACTGAATCTTTAATTCCTTAAGCTCTTTTGGTGGCATGCGATAGGGCACAATAGACACTGGTGCAGTACCAGGATAGAGCTTAATACCAAACTCAACATCACGTTCCGACGGCAAACTAGGCAACTCTTCAGAAAATACGACAGGAAAGTCCTTAACAGTGTGAATATCCTGAACTCTCAATGCCTTACTAACTGAATTCATCACATAAGCTAAGTAAGCTTCACAACATTTTCCCATCATCTTTTCAGCCTTTATAGCCAAAATCACATTAAACATAAATCTCAGTCTTTCACCAACAACAAAAATTTCCAACCCATCGCTATTCCTCAAAGTAATTCTTTTCGTCTCAAAATCTACCTTAACCTTATGCTCAATCAACCAGCCTATACCAAGAATCACATCAAAACCGTAGAAAGGCAATCTGATACGATCAATAGAGAAAATGTGCCTTTGAATCATAAGGGGACATCTACGGTAAGCTTTATTCACTCCCACACTATAACCAAAGGAACTGATAATAGTAATATTCTAATCAATAACTCTACAAGAATATCTAACTTACAAAAATTCACTTAAGATATATGAATGAGAAGAACTAGGATCAACCAAAGAAAATAAGGGAGTAGACTGTAAAGTGAAAGCTATTAGTCTGATCCTGAGCCTCTGGCTCCTTAACAGCATAAACCCAAGTTGGACCTCCAGACTCAATCTATGTAGCAACACTATGAGCAACAATTCGCTGCCCAACCAATTTCCCATTACCTCTACTGCGACCACGACCTCTAGTAGGCACAGAAGCAAGTGTCGAACTATGAATCTGTGAAACCTCAACTCTATTTAGGCAATCTCTCATAAAATGTTCTTTTGAACCACACTTAAAATAACCACTTGTAATCTTGCGACACTCACTAGGATGCCTACGCTCACAGTGTGCACAAAGTGGCTATCTAGAACCACTAATCCAACCGCCAATACTAACCACGAGACTACTCTACTTCCTAGACTGACTCGGTTGAGACCCACGTCTCGCACCCATACTAGAACTATGACTGTGTTGGAACGCCGGAACCCCATGGCGCAGCAGAATAAAATTAGATCCGGCGATCCAAATCAGGAATCCATGTGTGAGGAACGAATCGGGGTGAAATAAAGGTTTCAAATTACCAAAACTTGTCCCGAGTAGCAATGACGCCTTGGCAACAAGAGTTTTGATCTACTGTCGAATCAAGCTACAACCTTTTCAGATGTCGGCCTTTACATGATCCACCGGGTTTGACTATGAACGGAAGAAATCTCCAAAACTATTTTGGAGGTTTATTTGCTTGACGGCTGCTAGACCTAACAAGCAATCACTTAGGGTTTTTCATTTTCAGCTTTGTCTCCTTTTAATACCTTTTATAATGGGTGCCTTTCTCATTGGGCTTTTTATAATAGGTATCCTCTTAATTGGGCATTTTATAATTGGTATCTCTTGAATGTATTACAAGATTAAATAAATACAATAAAGTTTTTAACCGAAAATTATAATTACATTAATTATATCTCGAAAATTATAATTACATTAATTATAATAAGGATTTTTGTAAACTATATTTATTTAAATTTATATATGAATCAAATTTATATATTAATAAAATTATGTTATCATTATGTGTACAACATCCTTGTACATATAATATGTTCAATATTTGATTGCCCAATTAAATTAATCCTTTAATTAATTTAATTCATGTGACAACCAAACATAATACCAACTATATTTTATTCCGTTCATTTCAACCATAGGGTGTGACCCTGTAGGTTCTTGCAACGTTAGCAGTAATACTAGAACGATTCTATTGTCATAGACAATGAATGGCATCTAGCAATGCATCATTGCTACCTAAGTTACAAGAAGTCATGATTCGACATAACCATTCGTGATTAACCTTTCATGCATTAATCCTTAAGTCCTTTATCTCTGGAACAGATACAAGTCATGGGATAGTCACACTTGCATAGTCCATCCCATGTTTCTTGATATCTTGAGTAGACTATGATATACAAATTAGTATGACATCTCATATCAACTTATTTGAGCATGGCCATGCATTTCTATTCTCACTCAATCAAGTGGCCTAAGATATTACTCCTATTATGTAGGAGGGACTTATCCTTTATTGATCAACCATATCCCTCTACATAGATTGTGGTATATCTAACATCAGTCTTTATAGAACAACCTGTTACGGTGTACGTTTGACTGTATCAAAATATACAACTCACGATGCTGGGATAATAATGATCTCAAGTCTGAGGATCATGTACTATGAGTAATGTTGTGACAATTACATAATAATCCAAGAAACATACTCATAGCGGGTCAATCCAATATGTTGTTCTCTAACACACATATTCATGCATTGATTTTGACACTTCATATCAATGACAACTCTTTATCATCAATCAACTACATGTTAGTCTTAATGCATTATTATTGTCCTAATCAACAATAATACTCGACTAAGGATCTTTTAAGAATAATCATATTATTCTCAGGACATTATTATAAAACAGTTTATTTATACACATAGAAAGAAAAACTGAAATAATAATGACAACGCTTTATATTAATAAACATGGTAAATTAAGTATGTTATTACAACCATCTCATGATTGATCTTTGGGCATACTCTTACAGTCTCCCACTAGCACTAAGACCAATCACTCATATATCTAATACCAAGTGACTTAGTGTGACGATCATGCTTCTGCTGTGTCAGAGGCTTGGTCAGGGGATCAGCAATGTTATCATCTAAAGGTACTCTGCATATCTCTACATCCCCTTGATCGATAATCTCTCGAATAAGATGGTAGCGTCTAAGTATATGTTTGGATCATTTGGTGAGATCACGGGTTCCTTAGCTTGTGCAATAGCTCCATTGTTATCACATCGGAGCTCTATAGCATCTGATATGCTAGGCACAACCCCTAGTCCAGTAATAAACTTCTTGATCCAAACCGCTTCCTTTGCTGCCTCACTGGCTGTAATATACTCAGCCTCTATTGTAGAATCAGCTACTGTACTTTGCTTTGAACTCTTCCAGCTCACAGCACCACCATTAAGGCAAAACACAAAACCTGATTGCGATCGAGAATCATCCTTGTCGGTTTGGAAGTTGGCATCAGTGTAACCTTTTACATTTAACTCTTCCTCACCTCTATATAATAGGAACGTATCCTTAGTTCTTCTTAAGTACTTAAGGATACTCTTGACTGTGGTCCAGTGACCTTCATCGGGATCTACTTGATACCTGCTCGTCATACTTAAGGCATACGAGACATCTGGACGGGTACATAACATAGCATACATGATAGATCCAATAGCGGAAGCATATGGAATTTTACTCATACGTTCTCTCTCTTGTGGAGTTGAAGGACACAGTTCCTTCGAGAGTGAAATACCATGTCTCATAGGTAGAAATCCTCTTTTAGATTCTTCCATACTGAACCTTTTCAGTATTTTATCTATGTATGTACTTTGGCTTAGACCTAGTAGTCGTCTTGATCTATCTCTATAGATCTTGACTCCTAAGATATAAGTGGCTTCACCCAAGTCCTTCATAGAAAAACAACTTCTTAACCAAGTCTTAATAGACTACAAGGTAGGTATGTCATTTCCCATGATAAGTATGTCATCCACATATAGTACCAAAAATGTGATAGTGCTCCCACTAACTTTCTTGTAAACACATGGTTCATCTTCATTTTTGACAAAATCAAACTCTTTGATTACATCGTTAAAACGAAGATTCAACAACCGAGAAGCTTGCTTTAATCCATAAATGGATCTTTGCGACTTACATATCTTTCTAGCATCCTTTGGATTTACAAAACCTTGAGGTTGTGTCATATACACATCCTCTTGAGTTTCTGTTAAGGAAAATTTGTTTTGACAAATCCATCCGCGATTTCATAATCATGAAATGCGGTATTATGGCGAAAGCAAGATCTGATGGATTTAAACATAGCTACTGAGGAGAAAAGGTTTCATCATAGTCAACACCATGAATTTGGTGAAAACCTTTAGCGACTAATCGCCCTTTGTATGTTTGTACATTACCATCCATGTCGCTTTTCTTTTTGAAAACCCATTTGCACCCTATAAGTTTTTAACTTCCGGGTGGATCAATCAAAGTCCATACTTGGTTTTCATACATGGAATCCATCTCGAGATCTCATGGCCTCAAGCCATTTCTCGGAGTCCGGGCTCGTCACCGCTTCTTGATAAGTCCTAGGCTCATTTTGATCTATAAGAAGAACGTCACCATGCGTTGTAATGAGAAATCCATATCTCTCAGTGCCTGGCGTTCTCTTAAAGATCTGCTGCGGTGGTTGTGTTTCTACAGCAGATTGTTTGTTCCTCAATTTCTTGTGGAATTTTTGTTGTTCAATCTACGGTTGGTGGTATCTTGTGATTCTCGAATTTCTTCAAGTTTAATCTTTCTCCCACTTCCTTTTTAGAAGTAAATTCTCTCTAAGAAGACACGGTCCGAGCAACAAGCGTTTTGTTCTCAATGGGATTAAAGAAATAATATCCTTTGGTTTCTTTTGGATACCCCACAAAAATACACCTTTTAGATGCGGGTTCAAGCTTAGTAGGCGTCGGCGTTTAACATAAGCTTCACATTTAAATTTTCATAAAAGACATACTAGGGCGTTTCCAGTCCACATCTCATATGGCGTCTTTTGAACCGATTTAGATGGAACACGATTTAGTGTGAAAGCGGTATCTCAAGTGCATGTCCCCAAAAGGAAGTCGGTAGATCAGTATGACTCATCATGGATCGAACCATGTCTAATAAAGTTCGATTTCTTCTCTCAGATACTCCATTCCATTGAGGAGTACCAGGAGGAGTAAGTTGTGAGACAATCCCACATTTTTTCAAAAGATCATCAAACTCTAGGCTCAAGTACTCTCCACCTCGATCAGATCGAAGTGACTTGATAGTTTTGCCTAGTTGATTTTGTACTTCACTTTTGAATTCCTTGAACTTTTCAAGGGACTCAGACTTATGGCGCATGAGATAACATACCCATATCTACTGAAATCATCACTGAAAGTAATGAACTAGTGAAATCCACCTCTGGCCTGTGTATTTATTGGTCCACATACATCAGAATGTATTAGGTCCAATAAATCAGTAGCTCGTTCACTTTTACCAGTAAAAGGAGATTTAGTCATTTTTCCCAATAAGCAAGATTCACATACTTCAAATTGTTCAAAAACAAATGAATTCAAGAGACCATCTTTATGTAGTTTGGATATGCGTTTCTCACTTATGTGGCCCAAACGACAATGCCAAAGATAAGTTTGATTTGAGTCATTTATTTTAGATCTTTTAGTATTTATGTTGTAAATGGGATTCGTTTGATCTAAAATATAGAGGCCATTAATTAATTGTGCCGAACCATAGAAAACATTATTGAGATAAAATGAACAACAATTATTCTTAATAATTATCTCAAAACCAATTTTGTCTAAACAAGAAATTGAAATAATGTTTTTAGTCAAACTGGGCATAAAATAACAATCCTCTAAACATAAATCAAGTCCACTAGGCAAAGATAAAGTATATGTTCCCACAACTAATGCAAAGCAACTTTTGCTCCATTTCCAACTCGTAGGTCCACATCTCCTCTAGCCAAAGTCCTACTCCTTTGTAGTCCCCTGCATGTGAAGTACAAATATGAGAACCACAACCAAGTATCTAATACCCAAGAAGTAGTAGTTGATAAATTAATATCAATAACATAAATACCAAGCGAGACATTCCACTTGCTTTAGCCTTCTTGACTTCTTCAAGGTAGGCAGGCGATTACGTTTCCAATGTCGGTCACACTACAATGGAAACAGATTTCCTTCCTTAGACACCCCACCTTTAGGTTTCGGTGCGACCTTTCCTTTTCCAAATTTGGGCTTACCTTTGCCCTTAGGCTTTGTTTGAACTTTGGCCTTTCCCTTGCCCTTGTTATTACGGACCATCGGTATGGGCTTGGGTCCAACCTTTTTCAAGTTGCCTTTGATTCGTAACATACCGAGCAATTGTGGTAGAGTCTTGTCAATTTCATTCATATTGAAATTGAGGACAAACCGGTCTGTAGCTATCCGGCAATGATTGTAAAATAACATCGGTGGCCAACTCTTGGCTCAATGGAAACCCAAGCTTAGATAGGCTTTCAATATAGCCAATCATCTTAAGGACAAGAGGTCTACTGGGCTTCCTTCACCAACTTACATTGGAATAGGGCCTTAGAGATATCAAACCTCTCTTGCCGTGCTTGCCCACGATAAAGTTCTTTCGGTGCTCGATCATATCATAAGCAACCATGTCCTTATGTTGCTTCTGAAGTTCAGGATTCATAGTGGCAAGCATAAGACATCCAACATCTATCATGTCATCGAGATACTTCTTGTAAGCATCTCTATCAGTCCTTGAGGCATTAGCGGGTGGTTCATTAGGAAGTGGTTGTTCAATGACATATAATTTCCGTTCTTGTTTAAGGACAATCCTCAAGTTCTGAGAACCAATCAAGAAAATTCAAACCATTCAATTTGTCCTTCTCAAGGATGATCGCAATGAGAGTGTGCTAGTGTTTGCGACCATAATATATCTACAACAATTAAATATGCATGTGAGTAAATTTACCAATTTTATATCAATCATTAAAAAGACTTTATTAAATGATATTCCCACTATTTTATTTCAAAATTAATAACCCTCGTATATTAATTTCGAAAAAACTTTCTCAAAAGTATTTCTAGTAGGTTAAGGATCCATATTTCACCACCTCTTAAGTCAGCTTTGGCTTTACTCTTAAGATTATGGTTATTTAGGTAAGCAACATTTGCTAATTACATCATATGTAACTCCTAATATTTGGTGAACAACTATTGTTCTAATCATCTTATGATTTATCCAATTTACTTGCCTCTAGGTTTCTAATCCTATTAGAGTAACCTAGTTAAGTCATCAACCAATTTTTTAACCAGCGAATATCACTTCTTTATTCTTCGCGTTTAACCAAGATAAATACTAGTACTTCGCTTTGGCAGAACCTACATAGTATTGATCGAGGCCTTAACGAGGGCAAAATTGGAAGGCCATGCTGACTTAATATTTTAATAGAGGGATTTTATTAAGGTTGTTGCATCTCACCAATTATGGTCTACTTTAGCCCATTTAGTCTTCTAATCGATCTCATTAATTAATAGGATTTATTATCTTCAAGTTTTAATATATATAATTGGCATGCTTTAGACATCCATAGCATCTCATACATGAATAAATAAAGCAATACATAAATGCAATAGTTATAGCCCATAAACTAAGGTGGTTCAACCCAAGCCAATGGGAAAACCAAAAAGAAACCTAAAGGTGTAAGCCATTTCACAAGCTATCATTCTCAATCATTGTCCCACATTCCTTCTCGTTTGGCCCACAGCAACTCTTGCAAATTACAATATGCAGAAACTCGTTTTACATACGAGTGAATAAGATGAGAAGAGAAATACAAGAGAATAGTAGTAAGGGACGACACGCAGGCCGTATTTAAAAAAAAAATACAACCTTTTATCGAATGGGTCATTGGGCTATAACTATGCATTTCAAACACCGTGCATGTCAAAAATAGCATACATAATTCAATATTTTTTTAAGGTGAATTATAAAATATCCTTTCAACCTTTTGTGGCCCATCAAGTTTATAAATTTCTTTTATTAACAAAATTTTTTGCGAGGAGGCCCGCTTCCTCTGACCTCCTCAGATCCTCATCCCCGAAGGTGCGGGGGCGGAGCCCCCGCGGTATGGACCAGGGGTACGGGGGCAGAGCTCCTGCGGTACGAATCGCATACCCCAGTCAAAAGAAACCTCACGATTTGATAACTTTTTATCAACAAAATCGTGCTTTTAGGATTTTAATCCTTGAGGTTTCATATCAGAACAACCCTTGTTCCACTAGCTAGTTAACACTTACTGGAAACTATAAATACCACCGTCGCATTATTACAGATTTGTTAATAGTTAACAGTAATAACATAAAATCAAGTATGCCACAACACCATGATTAACATTTAATCAATTACCGAAAGGAACAGTTATCAGGTTATGCTTAAACGATTTAAACAATCGAAAATACAATAAGATCAAAACATGAATCTCATACAATTGCATCGCCAAGTATTTAAACCCGAGTTCAGTATCACACAAGTGGCTCGATACCACATGTTGGAACGCAGGAACCCCATGGCGCAGCAGAGAATAAAGTTAGATCCGCGATCCAAATTAGGAATCCATGTGTGAGAGCGAATCGGGGTGAAATAAAGGTTTGAAATTACCAAAACTTCAATGCGAGTAGAGCAATGACGCCTTGGCAACAAGAGTTTTAATCTACTGTCGAATCAAGCCACAACCTTTTCAGATGTCAGCCTCTACGTGATCCACCGGGTTTGACTATGAACGGAAGAAATCTCCAAAACTATTTTGGAGGTTTATTTGCTTGACGGCTGCTAGACCTAACAAGCAATCACTTAGGGTTTTTCATTTTCAGCTTTGTTTCCTTTTAATACCTTTTATAATGGGTGCCTTTCTCATTGGGCCTTTTATAATAGGTATCCTCTTAATTGGGCCTTTTATAATTGGTATTTCTTGAATGTATTACAAGATTAAATAAATACAATAAAGTTTTTAACCGAAAATTATAATTACATTAATTATATCTGAAAATTATTATTACATTAATTATAATAAGGATTTCGGTAAACTATATTTATTTAAATTTATATATGAATCAAATTCATATATTAATAAAATTATGTTATCATTACGTATACAACATCCTTGTACATATAATATGTTCAATATTTGATTGCCCAATTAAATTAATCCTTTAATTAATTTAATTCATGTGACAACCAAACATAATACCAACTATATTTTATTCCGTTCATTTCAACCATAGGGTGTGACCCTGTAGGTTCTTGCAACGTTAGCAGTAATACTAGAACGATTCTATTGTCATAGACAATGAGTGGCATCTAGCAATGCATCATTGCTACCTAAGTTACAAGAAGTCATGATTCGACATAACCATTCGTGATTAACCTTTCATGCATTAATCCTTAAGTCCTTTATCTCTGGAACAGATACAAGTCATGGGATAGTCACACTTGCATAGTCCATCCCATGTTTCTTGATATCTTGAGTAGACTATGATATACAAATTAGTATGACATCTCATATCAACTTATTTGAGCATGGCCATGCATTTCTATTCTCACTAAATCAAGTGGCCTAAGATATTACTCCTATTATGTAGGAGGGACTTATCCTTTATTGATCAACCATATCCCTCTACATAGATTGTGGTATATCCAACATCAGTCTTATAGAACAACCTGTTACGGTGTACGTTTGACTGTATCAAAATATACAACTCACGATGCTGGGATAATAATGATCTCAAGTCTGAGGATCATGTACATATTAATCACTATGAGTAATGTTGTGACAATTACATAATAATCCAAGAAACATACTCATAGCAGGTCCATCCAATATGTTGTTCTCTAACACACATATTCATACATTGATTTTGACACTCCATATCAATGACAAGTCTTTATCATCAATCAACTACATGTTAGTCTTAATGCATTATTGTTGTCCTAGTCAACAATAATACTCTACTAAGGATCTTTTAAGAATAATCATATCATTCTCAGGATATTATTATAAAACAGTTTATTTATACACACAGAATGAAAAACTGAAATAATAATGACAATGCTTTATATTAATAAACATGGTAAATTAAGTATGTTATTACAACCATCTCATGATTGATCTTTGGGCATACTCTTACAGACTGTCACGCCCTTTCTTAGGCGATTGACTAGATGCACCATCAGAAGTCCTCTTACCAGATTTAATAACCACAGAACAGGGCAGCTCAGCCAAAGTCTCCCAACTGCTTTAGCTTTTTCAACTAACTCATAAAACATCTCTGCATTTTGAGCTACCAAGTAAAACTAAATCTCATGATTAAGCCCAAAACAAAACCTCTTACAACAGTCCCTCTCAATTAAAACCATCTTATAAGTGTACTGACTAAGTCGCACAAACTCTTCCTCATAATCAGCAACTGGCATATTACCTTGAACCAAATCAAGAAACTCACATTTACAAGTCTCCATGTACTGCTCGCCCATAAACTTCCTTTTAAAAACCTCAAGAAAATAACCCCAAGTCAAATGATCGGTAGTAGTACTCTTTTAACTGTATTCCACCAGATGAGCCTTACCATCAATTAGGGACATAGTACAACCCAACTTCTCCTCGCCAGAATAGGAAACCTACTCGAGGATCCTTTCAACACCTTCCAACCAGTACTCAGCTACAGTCGGATCGATCCCTTTTACTCCAGAAAACGCTTTACCATCCAAGGTATATAGACGTTCAAGCGGAAACCCTCAATTAACAGGCGCATGATTGGCAGGTGCAAGAGTAGGGTTAGCACTGAAAATCCACTGAAATGCTCCAATCATAGCTTTCATTAAAGGGCCAACACCCTTATCATGTATGTCCACTCTACACGGTGGCACATGAGGTGTAGAGGATGTACAATCCTCTTGAGCGTTAGCTCTCACATTAACACGTCTAGGAGAAATATCTAATAATCTACCGCACAAACAAGCAAGCAAGGGTGTGAGTGGCAGGAAATAATCTAAGTCACATCTCTGTAAGAAAACTTTAGGATTAAGGCAATGTGTTCTCGTTCCCACCCCATATGCAATACAATTAGAGATATTTTCAATAATCTAAGCAATCAGAGTAACTTAAACACTTAGGTTTCACAACCCCAATCCAACAACAATCACCTAAGTTTGAGTATTAGTGAACCCATGATCTGATACAATTAAATTAACACCCTATACCCGACCCGGTCGTCGAGCCCGAATATCAAGATGTCACACCACCGTCAGACATTATATACATTACAAATGGTCTCGTTATTTAGCAAACATCTTTTATTTTAGCTTTTGAATAATTATAAGCCATACATATTACATTCATCATTAAAACATGCCAAACGTTAATCAAGTGAGCATAAAACGAGGATTAAACATGTATTAGAACCAAATAACAAAATTTTCAAACAAATCACTTAGGTATTGATACTGAATCAAATGTATCAATATTTCTTTCAAATGTTATCGATACTGATTGGATACCAAAGTAATATTGTGTTTCTCGTTTAAAATCAAAACCTTAGAAATTATCAGTACCTTTCATAAAGTATCAATTATTTTACCCCGAATATCGATATTCATAATGTGGTATCGATATAGTATTACAGTAATGACTTCCTGCACTTTCAAGAATCATGGAGGTATCGTTTTTAAAACCCGAATATCGATACCTCTACTCCAAACTAGAAAAATACAACCTATCTAAGCATTTAGATAATTCTAACTTATACCAATACAACATGAAGCTATTACATTATCAGAAGAACATCAAAATGTCCATATTAATAGTTCAAAGTATCTTAGGAATATCCGAGCAAGCAAACGATAAAACGAGAACAATATCCATGAGTCCTAAACACAAATAAGTTGTGAAAATATACAAACATTTATGCAACAATTTTACCACATTGCCTTTATTTTCCCAAAACAAAAAAGAATAAATAACACCTACGAGATAATGCTAAGTTTTGCTTGGATCACTCATTTGGAACCACACCGCTCACACAAGAACACAACTAATCTGCAATGGTTTAAAAAGGAGTGGGTGAGCTTTACAAGCTTAATGAATGATCAAAATAGCTAGCATGAAAACCTGCCATCTTAACGAAACAACTTATATATCACAATTACAATATTTCCAACTCTAGTTTCATACTACTTATTCATGCATTATTCATTAGTTTGTTTACATAGTAATAGGCATATATCACATTACACATATCCACATTTAATGATAATTTGGCACTTGAGCTATGAAACATAGAAGTGGGCTCTATCACTATACATTGGATACACAGGTCTCCAACACACCAAATAACTTATAAAGTCGAACATATCCCAAAAAAGTGTAGCATATAGCTAGCACTCTCCAATACACCAAACATGTCCTGGTGAATGGAGCTTAACTCACATTACCTTATCTCTCCAGATCTGTCCCGAGCCTTAACGCCCCCAAAACACAACATATATAGGCGAGTACTATAACTGCATAATTACTTACCATTTTCTGCATTTTTATCACTTCATAATCACATTATAAGCACAACATAATCACTATCATATGGCAGGTATAACATGCTCGCAATAAACTCTTTCATAATAACCATCATAAGCTTATTTCACATGTCACAATATCTCATTTTAATTCCCAATTTCATAACACACAATCACATATTAAATCAAGAGTATGAGAAAGCTTAAACTCAGAATTTAGGGTAGGATTTTAGTCTACTTAATTTAGGGTAGGATTTTAGGCTACTTCTAAATTCCCATTTAACACAATGAATCATGTCTACAAGCAACGATTCTAAACACTCACCAATCACACTTTTGTCGAGATGCTGAAAGTTCAAACTAGCCTTTCCTTAACTCGTACAAGGTCCTAAATAATACAAAGCTTCAACTTAATAAATCACACAACACAATCAACATTTATCCAAAGACTCTCCTAAATCAACCAAAAACACAAGCTTAAGCTAAATTCTTTTGAAACCAAAACCTTCGACGTAGAAAACTTGAATTTCAATTATCTTTGTCTGCACTTAATCTTTTTGCCTAAAATGCATTCTTCATCTAATTTTTCACCTACGATCTTTTAAACTATGCAAAACTACTCAATTTATGGTATCGCTATTTTTTGACATGGTTATGACAATTTTCACGAAAATTCATTAAATCCTTAGAAATCTTTACCCAAACTTCAAAGCAAGTTTAGAAACCTTCTAATATTATTAAAACTAATTGAAAAACACTTTGAAACCAAGTTTTTACCCAAAATCCTGAAATCTACCATTAACGACCCAATTTTTGGTTTTATTTAAAACATATGATTTAATGGTTAGAAACTCAGTTTAGAGGATCAAATAACACCAAAAACTAATAAGGAATCAGATCGTTACCTTTGATAGAATAAAATCAAAGGTTTAGTAAAAAATATGAAAAACCCACAACTTGAGAGATGACAAAAATGAATGGTGCTTTGGGTGTGTTTCTTAAAATTATATGGAGTTTTATGACTTGGGGAATGATAGAGATCAAAAGAATGAAGTTCAAAATTCAAAATTGAGTGGGAAGTGATTTGAGAAGCAAGGGATGGCAACAGAAAACAAAAGGGGAAGAAACTAATGTGAAACCTGTAGGTGGGGGATGATATTAGGTTGAATGTTAAAATTTGGTTTAACTGCCTCCTAGACACTCAAAATTTAGACCCTTTTACAAATAAGTCCCTATTTCAAAATTAAAGGTCTTTTCAACATTCTTTTAAAAAATTTATTTGATTTTCTAAAAGTCATAGTCGAAAAAAATTTCGATTTACCTTGGTACAAAATTTTTGAGCACATTATAGCTAAAATTCTCATTTTACCCTCTTACATCCCTTAGTGTCAACTCTAACTTTTGGCACCATCAAGTTTCGGTTTTTTTTTCATGTATTTACATCAAGCTTTAGCTTGAGATAGATTTTTGGCTTTTTCATGTGATATTTAGGATTCTATCTCTACTGTAACACCCCAAACCCGGTCCAAACACCACGACCGAATCTGGTATGTTACGGGGAAAACAAGTTTGAAAATTTCGAATTTGTACTAAATAGAATTGATAAAACTTTGTTTCGTTTGAGAAACAGTGGTTTAATTTTGTTACTAAAATGTTTAGACTTAGTAAAAATTTGCGTTCAAGTTTGAAAACAATTGATTTTCATATGCTTATAAAATCGGTCACGATACCGATGGTATAGTTTAAAAACACTTTGCGTTATAATTTGAAATCATTATCTTTCCAAGTTTTAGTAAACTTCATACCAACTTATTTGTTAAGGCATATTAAAATCAAACTTAAGACATAATATCAAAAGGCAGAATTTAAAGGCCTTTTTACAAATCTGAAATAAACCCAAGCTGAAAGTAAATTACTAAAGTACCCAAAACATAACATCGAGTAAAACTTTTATTCCGCATGGCATGAGCACCCCGAGTCCATCCGGCCCATGTCGCGTCTACGAGTCACTGAAATGTCAAGGGAGAGGGTGAGTCGAGCGACTCGATGTGTAAATCCCGCTCCCAATAAAACAACATGCTAACACACATCATACATAGCAACATAATTAATGCAACCCGATCCTAACCATCCATACACCTTTTCTACCCGTGTGGTACCAAACCTTTGGTGGTGCCAAACCACCGGTGACGTATAGTCACAATGTGTTACCAAAACACTGGTGTCCCAAAGACACAATATCAGTCAATGTGGTACCAAACCCTTTGGTGTTCCAAAGACACAATTGTGCTACCAAAGCTTTGGTGACCGAAGTCACAAATCCAAGGATGATGGGGCCAACCCATCGTGTGATACCAAATCACTAGCGAGACGATCCCATATCTCATGTGGGGCCAACCCACGGTGGTCAAACCACGGGGACAAGTCGCAATGAGGTGCCAAACCTCGGTGTCCCAAAGACACAATGTGCTTCCAAAGCTTTGGTGGACCGTAGTCACAAATCGGTGATGGGGCCAACCCATCGTGTGTTACCAAAACATCGGCGTCAATCCCAGTATAATCATCGTGGGGCCAACCATTTGTGGTACTGAGCCACGGGGACGAGGCGAGGTACCAAACCTCTGGAGGTGCCAAACCTCACGGTGACCCAAAGTCAAAAAGTGTGCTACCAAAGCACGGTGCTCGTCGGCACAAAATATCACTTGCTCCTCCACTCGTATTACCCATCAACATACCATACTCATGTAATCATGCATATCATACAATCATGCATATCATGCCAATATGTCTAATCTCATACCCCATGTCACATATATCCATAGTCATGATTTCATATAGATTATCAGTAACTCATAATAATATTAACACTGACTTACCCGAGTCCACGATCATACCCATTAGGGTATTATATCAATCATCACTGTTTCATTAATCATCACACGGTTATCAATCATATTACTAAATATAAGTGTGTTAGTATACACACCTGGTAATTACGAGTCTAAAATCCAACGAGAACGATCTAAGCCCCTCGATTACAAGATCCTACAATCGGCCAAACATTAGGGGTTAAGCATCTACGACATTCGGCCATCCACAATTGACCCAAGGGGTTAATATCGAACCCTTACCTTATTAGATGATTTGGTTTCCTACCAAACCCGAATCACCCAATGATTCTCCTTAGCAATCCGCTACAGCATAAAAGATGAGCAGTTAATCTTTCGTTACCTTTGCCTTAATCGAACCTAAAATAAAATTGAAATACTAACAATACCATGTACTTACCCCTACTTACCAAACACCAAAAATCGATCAACCAAACAGGATCACCCTTCACTAATATTCGGCCAAGATGAAAGCTAAGAGAAGGGAGGTATTCGGCTTAGAACTCAGAAGTACAACAGAGGAAAATATGGTTTAAGAGATGAGAAGAAATCGGCCAACAGATGAGAAGGGTTCGGCTTGAGTGTTTTACACCCCCACTTTCGGCTTTGTAAGAGAATAAAAGAGAGTCTAGCAGAGAGAAGAAATGGAAGAATGTATGTAGATTTTGGTTTAGGAACAAGATAAGTTTCGGCTTGCACTATTAAAGAAAGAAGAAGAAAGTGTGAGAAAAAGTGATATAGTTTTAGGCTTATACAAAATGAAGAGAAGAAAAAATAGGAGAAAAGCATTCGCCAACAACACCAAGTATAGAAAACAAATGCAAAAATTCGGCAAGCAAGAGTGCTTGGGTTTTTCGGTTTTCGAGAAGCAAAAGTGGGAGAGTTTTACTTGAAATTCGATTTTGGCAATTTGACAACAAGAAAAAGAATTTTAGCTTACCATCTTTTGACCGAAACAACCTAGATGCTAAAGGTACATTCGGCCTCCCCTAACCCACACTATACCGTCACTTCCCCCTCCAACTCCCTAAATCTCGGCCACAATCCCCCCAAAAGCTCCCATTCACTCATTTGAAATGAGTGGACCAAGTCCTTCTCCTAAACTTGCTCCCCACCTTTCATTCGAATGTGAAGACCAAGTCAATAGCGAGTTCAAATTGCCACAAACTCCTCCCTCCTATGCCGTCCAAAAAGAATGCCAAAATAGCCACTCATGGCTCGAACACAAGGCCTCCATCCATGCTTTAGGCGTTACCCACACCAAGCCTTAGTGGCGCCTACATTGCCACTCCACCAACTTGTTTCTTGTGCTAACAAACACCCAAAATAAATTTAAAAGCCCCAGCTTCCTCAGCTCCTTATACCTTAGCTCAAAAACTAAAAATTTTCTACCTACTCAGGCTTACTTCTAGCCTACACTTAACCCCGATACAACATAAACAACAACGCAGCATACCAAACACATGCAAAACATGCAACAACAAAATAGCCCCTAACCCGGGATATTACAGTTCTACCCCCCTTAAAAATAATTTCGGCCTCGAAATTACCTGGTCAAAAGAGTTGCGGGTATTGCTGTCTCATCGCATCCTCGGGTTCCCACGTGGCTTCTTCCACGCCATGGTTCCGCCAAAGTACCTTAACCAGAGGCACTGACTTTCTACGCAGAACCTTGACATCTCGATCTAGAATCTGTACTGGTTCTTCCTCTATGGTCATATCTGGGTTCACCTCGATCTCTTCCACTGCTACTACATGTGATGGATCTGAACGATACCTCCGAAGCATCGAAACGTGAAAAACGTCGTGAATCTGACTAAGCTCCGCTAGCAACTCAAAGTCGATACATGCTTGGTCCAACTCGTCTCAATACCTTATATGGCCCAATAAACCTCGGACTTAGCTTGCCTTTTCTGCCAAACCTCAGCACCTTCTTCCAAGGCGAGACCTTTAAGAAGACCCGATCTCCCACAGTGAACTCTATATCTCTTCGCCTAAGATCGGCATAAGACTTTTTTGCCGGTCCAAGCTTCCTTTAATCGAGACTGAATCAACCTAACCTTGTCCTCGGTCTCCGGCAACCAACTCGGGTCCCAACAAGCGACGTTCACCTAACTCTGTCCAACATGTAGGTGAGCGACACTTTCCTACCATCTGACAAATACCATATGGTGCCATTTTGATGCTTGCTTGGTAGATTTGTTGTTATAGGCGAACTCGGCTAATGGCAGAAACTCTTCCCAAGCGCTCAAGTCGAACACAACCTCTCAAAGATGTCCTCTAAAATCGAATAACCCTTTTACGATTGCCCGTCGATGCGGGTGAAAAGCCGTCTTTGAAATCCAAAGCGAGTACCCGAGCTCGATGCAACGCTCTCGGAACCTCGACGTAAACTCGGGATCCCTATCCGAGATAATCGAAAGCTGGAACACCGTGTAGCCTTACTATCTCTCGACACATAAAGCTTCGCCAATCTACGAAGTGAATAGTCCACTCTCACCGGAATGAAATGGGCCGACCGTTAGACGGTCCACAATAACCCAAATCGAATCTTTCTTGCTTGGCGTAAGCGGTAAACCACCGACGAAATCCATGGTTATCCTTTCCCATTTCCATCGAGGATTTTCACAGTGAAGCAAACCCGACGAGAATCGATGTTCGCCTTGACCTGCGACAAGTCGGACACTTCCCAACAAACTCTGTCACCTCTTTCTTCAAGCCAGTGCCACCAAAAGCGCTCTTTAAGATCCCTATACAATTTACTACCCCGGGATGCATAGCATAAGGACTGCTGCTATGTGCGTCTGAAGAATCCTCCGCCTACTCAACATCTTTAGGCATACAAGCCTTACCTGAAAAACACGAACCTGCGTCACTAGACAAGTTGTAACCCTCCAAACCACCATTCTCGCACTTGCAACCTTCGGCGCACTCGTAACCTCATCCTCCAACTGTTTCTCTTTGATCCGCTCCACCCAAGTAGGCTTAACTTGCGGCTACGCGAATACTCCCATCGTCATACAAACTTAAATGGGCAAACATCGCTCTTAAGTGCGGAAACAACCCTACGGCTCAATCGCGTCACGCCACCACGTTAGCCTTGCCGGATGATATTCAATCGAGCGATCGTGTAGTCCTTGAGCAACTCAACCCATCTGGCGCGCCTCAAATTCAGATCCTTCGAGTCAATAGGTACCGGACTCTTATGATCCGTGGTAGGCGATTGACTTCTCCCGTACAAGTAATGCCTCCAGATTTTTAGAGCGAAGACTACATTTGCTAGCTCCAAGTCATGCGTCGGATAGTTGACCTCGTGTGGCCTCGGTGCCCGAGAAGCGTAAGCCACAACCTTACCCTCTGCGTGATCAAGACACAACCCAAACCCGTATGTGATGCGTCGCGAAGACATCGTGAATTCTTACCACTCAAAGTTGAATTAAAACAGAGCCTCGGTCAAAATCTTCTTGACTTATCAAAACTCTCTCATTGTTTCTCACCCAAACGAGCGGAACTCCCTTTCTTAATGGCTTAGTCATCGGTGCGCAATTAACGAGAAACCCTCAACAAACCTTCGGTAGTATCCCGCCAAACCCAGGAAACTCCGAATCTCAGCGACTGACCTAGGAGGCTTCCAATCCAAAACCGCCTCAACCTTCCGAGGATCTACTCTAATACCACCAGCTGATACTACATGACCCAAAAACGTCACTTCACTAAGCCAGAACTCGCACTTACTGAACTTAGCGTAGAGTTGCTTCTCCTCAAAATTTGCAACACCACTCTTAAGTGTGCATCATGCTCTTCTTCCGACCTTGAGTAAACCAAGATGTCGTCAATAAAAACCACGATTTAAAGCGGTCCGGATCTTTCTTTGAAACACCCTATTCATCATATCCATAAAAGCTCGCCGAGCATTAGTCAACCCGAACGGCATTACGAGAATTCGTAGTGCCCGTATCGAGTCCAAACATTTGTCTTATGGATATCCGCTTCCTTAACTTTCAAGCGATGGTACCCGGACCTCAAATCGATCTTGAAACACCGATGCACCTTTTGGTGATCAAACAAGTCATCTATCCGTGGTAACGGATACTGTTTTTAATCGTCACTTATTCGGTTGGCTGGTAGTCTATACACATCCGCATCGCATCGTCCTTCTTTTGACGAATAATACGGCGCTCCCCACGGTGAAACACTTGGCCTAATGAAGCCTCGATCCAACGACTCACGAATCGGGCCTTAAGCTCCACCAATTCCTTTGGTGCCATCCTATATGGAGCAATAGACACTGGCGCGATCCCGGTAGCAGATCTATCCCAAACTCTACCTCACGATCCGGTGGTAAACCCGAAGCTCCTCCTGAAACACATCCACAAATTCCTTAACAAGACAAACCTTCCCAACAAAGAGATTCTTTAGCCTCCAAGGCATACACATGAACCACATACGCTTCACAAACCTTTTCTCGACCATCTTCTGACTTTTAATGCCGATACCACATTGGATAAGTAATCTCTCCTATTACCTATCATAATCACTTCATCTCCCTTATCCGTCGATAGAACCATGCGCTTAGCCGCGCAATCCACCTTGGCCTGGTACTTAGCCAACCAGTCCATCCCGAGAATCAGATCGAACTCCCCAAACGGCAGTTCCATCAGATCAGCAGCAAAACCTACCCCTTGGAGTTCTGAGGGTACATCCTTATAAAGCTTATCTACGACTACTGAGAGTGACCTAGAGGGCTAAGTACAGTCATTTGTCTAGAAGCAGTTTCTGAGTCTAAGTCCATGGTCTCAACTATACTACTAGCAACATACGAATGCGTGGAACCCAAGTCAATTAAAGCGGTATAGGAGAACCAAAAATCAAAAACGTCATCGGTGATTACGTCCGGCGTGCGTCGCCCTCTCGCGGCGCCTAGGCGCATACACGCACGAGCCGGTGTCGTGCCTTAGAACTACCAGCGCGCCTCGCGCCCGTGCTCCACGACCTCGACCAAATCCATTACCACCCTCGCCATTACCACGGCCCCTCTCGTGATGGCGGTCCATTACCTCTGAACCGATTACGGCCACGACTCTCGGGATGAATCTCGGCCATCCCTACGCGGGACGATCCCTAATGCGATGATCGAGAGAACCACACTCGAAGCAACCTTTTCCACAGTCCAACGGCCACCCCAATGAGATTTCCCACGCACCGATTACGCTGCGGCGGTCCTCGCCTAGCGCGACAACAAACCTAGCAGATCGATTCGTCCCACTCGGTCTAGCCCTCTTCTCGCGGATTACGGATGATCCAGAAGACCCAAAACTCCTCTTAAACCTACTCCTGTCCATGCTCTGTCTTACCGACTCTTTAACACCCTCGGCCACCTTAGCCTTCTCAACTAAGACAAGCAAACTCGCGCTCTGTTTGTGGAGCAATTAGCGACCTCAACTCGTCTCTGCGGACCATCCTCGAAACGAACACACCTCTCATGCTCGGTGGCTACCATGCCCGCGGCATACCTACTCGACCGGGAACTCACCTCGTACTCGACCATGATTTACTCCACGAACAAGCCCTCGAAATGCCTTTCATTTGGAGTCGATGTAACTAGCCCCGATGTATTTCTTTTGATATGCGGCTACGAAATAATCCCATGTCGGATCCTCACCGCCACATTGTCCCGAACCGTGAGCCACCAGCGATATGACTCGTCCCGAAGAAGCGATACAATGCCCTTGACTTCTCTTCGGTAGTCAAATCCGGATCGTCCATGATCCGCTCGGTTGCCTCGGCCAATATTCGGCAGTGCTAGGAGCAACACCCGATACACCTCGGAAAAATTTAGCCCAGTTAGCCGGAGTCGCTCGAGAGCAGCATTTCCTAACTCCGCACCACCTCCTACACCGGCTACTCTTTCCAACACCCGGCGCATCGCTGTGACATCGCATCATCTCGATCGATCTCGGAACTCACCACCTCCTCGGTGGTGGCGGGCAAGCATCTCATTTTACGACCCTTTGACCGGATCCCACGGGTTGAAGCGTCATCCTACCTCGACCTCGACCACGAGTATTACGGCCACGTCCACCTCGAGTACTCATGACTAAACGATCTACGTTTCTGATTAAGAAGATTTTTATGCATTAGTATCGTTCCACTTTCTTAACCGCAAAGAAATTTTATGGATAGAGTTTAATCAGGGGTTCTTTCGAGCAACCAAGGTTTCAATCTTCTATCCTATTCACCCAAAAGAGGTCATACATCCATTCCTTAACCCTTTCCATACCTATTCACTCTTTGGACATTGCTGCCCATTCTAGCCCAAGGGTATTTTCGTCATTTTCCCTACAGGGTATTTTCATAATAAAAGATATTTTAAACTTTCGTAAAACCGGTCACTTTGGAATTCCAAAATTTGAGAGTGTTCTTTGAAAATTTTGTAAAATACTTCGTTTTGGAAACCAGGGGTATTTTAGTAATTTTCACAAACTGAGGGCGTTTTCGTAAATTTCCAAAATCAAAATTTTTGATTGATATTTTGTAAAACAGAGTGTTTGAATTTCGTAACATCGTTGAAATTTTGGGCAAAATCATTGAGTTGCTATTTTATAAACCGAGGGCATTTTAGTAAATTTACCCCTAAGGGCATTTTTTGTAATTTTCCATAAATCAGGTTTTTCAAGAAAATTGTTGTAAAAGCGACATTCTCAGTTTTGAAAGAGTTTATTGAAAAAATTTGAAAACATTAGGGTTGTTGTTGTATTTTCGAAAACATGGCTAATTCCCTTTTCGGGTTTTAGTCGTTAGGTTAAGTCTATGACCGAGCCTTCTTGGTTAGGGTGAACTCGAGCTACGCACCAGGTGGGATACCTGCGAAGAGGAAGTGAGTCACGAGGACTGCTTAAATACCAAGCTCTTCCGGATCCTCTCCTAGACATGCGTCTGAGTTACCACACCACAGCCCCAGTGGTGAGTCATAGATTGGTTTAGTGCTTTAAGTCTTATGCTTTAATTCGAGTGTTTGAGTGATCTAATCCTAGGGTTCAAGTCCTATAAATCTAACTACGTTCCATATCACCTACCCTTCTACAAATAGTAATTCACAGAAGAGTTTAGAACTACTTACCTGGGCGAACTGGTGCCGGAGACTCGGTGCCATGCCTTGTAAACCATGTATTCAACCCCAAAACACTTAAAACGAACTTTTGAAAACAATTTGGGCCTCAGGCCCACAGCCGAGCTTTTGAACTTGGCTCTGATACCACAATTGTAACACCCCAAACCCGGTCCAAACACCACGACCGAATCTGGTATGTTACGGGGAAAACGAGTTTGAAAATTTCGAATTTGTACTAAATAGAATTGATAAAACTTTGTTTCGTTTGAGAAACAGTGGTTTAATTTTGTTACTAAAACGTTTAGACTTAGTAAAAATTTGCGTTCAAGTTTGAAAACAATTGATTTTCATATGCTTATAAAATCAGTGCGATACCCGATGGTATAGTTTAAAAACACTTTGCGTTATAATTTGAAATCATTATCTTTCCAAGTTTTAGTAAACTTCATACCAACTTATTTGTTAAGGCATATTAAAATCAAACTTAAGACATAATATCAAAAGGCAGAATTTAAAGGCCTTTTTACAAATCCTGAAATAAACCCAACTGAAAGTAAATTACTAAAGTACCCAAAACATAACATCTGAGTAAAACTTTTATTCCGCATGGCATGAGCACCCCGAGTCCATCCCGGCTCCATGTCCGCGTCTACGAGTCACCTGAAATGTCAAGGGAGAGGGTGAGTCGAGCGACTCAGTGTGTAAATCCCGCTCCCAATAAAACAACATGCTAACACACATCATACATAGCAACATAATTAATGCAACCCGATCCTAACCATCCATACACCTTTTCTACCCGTGTGGTACCAAACCCTTTGGTGGTGCCAAACCACCGGTGACGTATAGTCACAATGTGTTACCAAAACACTGGTGTCCCAAAGACACAATATCCGTCAATGTGGTACCAAACCCTTTGGTGTCCCAAAGACACAATTGTGCTACCAAAGCACTTTGGTGACCGAAGTCACAAATCCAAGGATGATGGGGCCAACCCATCGTGTGATACCAAATCACTAGCGAGACGATCCCATATCTCATGTGGGGCCAACCCCACGGTGGTCAAACCACGAGGACAAGTCGCAATGAGGTGCCAAACCTCACGGTGTCCCAAAGACACAATGTGCTTCCAAAGCACTTTGGTGACCGTAGTCACAAATCGGTGATGGGGCCAACCCATCGTGTGTGTTACCAAAACTTTGGCGTCAATCCAGTATAATCATCTCGTGGGGCCAACCCCACTGTGGTGCTGAGCCAGCTGGGACGACGACGGCGAGGTACCAAACCTCGGAGGTGCCAAACCTCTCCGTGACCCAAAGTCACAAAGTGTGCTACCAACAAAGCACCGGTGCTCGTCAAGACAAAATATCATCGCTTCCTCCACTCGTATTACCCATCAACATACCATACTCATGTAATCATGCATATCATACAATCATGCATATCATGCCAATATGTCTAATCTCATACCCCATGTCACATATATCCATAGTCATGATTTCATATAGATTATCAGTAACTCATAATAATATTAACACTGACTTACCCGAGTCCACGATCATACCCATTAGGGTATTATATCAATCATCACTGTTTCATTAATCATCACACGGTTATCAATCATATTACTAAATATAAGTGTGTTAGTATACACACCTGGTAATTACGAGTCTAAAATCCAACGAGAAGCGATCTAAGCCCCTCGATTACAAGATCCTACAATCGGCCAAACATTAGGGGTTAAGCATCTACGACATTCGGCCATCCACAATTGACCCAAGGGGTTAATATCGAACCCTTACCTTATTAGATGATTTGGTTTCCTACCAAACCCGAATCACCCAATGATTCTCCTTAGCAATCAACTCTGACATAAAAGATGAGCGATTAATCTTTCGTTACCTTTGCCTTAATCGAACCTAAAATAAAATTGAAATACTAACAATACCATGTACTTACCCTACTTACCAAACACCAAAAATCGATCAACTAAAGCAGGATCACCCTTCACTAATATTCGGCCAAGATGAAAGCTAAGAGAAGGGAGGTATTCGACTTAGAACTCGGAAGTACAATGAGAGGAAAATATGGTTTAAGAGATGAGAAGAAATCGCCAACAGATGAGAAGGGTTCGGCTTGAGCGTTTTACACCCCCACTTTTCGGCTTTGTAAGAGAATAAAAGAGAGTCTAGCAGAGAAGAAATGGAAGAATGTATGTAGATTTTGGTTTAGGAACAAGATAAGTTTTGGCTTGCACTATTAAAGAAAGAAGAAGAAAGTGTGAGAAAAAGTGATATAGGTTTTAGCTTATACAAAATGAAGAGAAGAAGAAAATAGGAGAAAAGCATTCGACCAACAACACCAAGTATAGAAAACAAATGCAAAAATTCGGCAAGTAGAGTGCTTGGGTTTTCGGTTTTTGAAAGCAAAAGTGGGAGAGTTTTACTTGAAATTCGATTTTGGCAATTTGACAACAAGAAAAAGAATTTTAGCTTACCATCTTTTGACCGAAACAACCTAGATGCTAAAGGTACATTCGGCCTCCCCTAACCCACACTATGCCGTCACTTCCCCTCCAACTCCCTAAATCTCGCCACAATCCCCAAAGCTCCCATTCACTCATTTGAAATGAGTGGACCAAGTCCTTCCTAAACTTGCTCCCCACCTTTCATTCGAATGTGAAGACCAAGTCAATAGCAGAGTTCAAATTGCCACAAACTCCTCCCTCCTATGCCGTCCAAAAAGAATGCCAAAATAGCCACTCCATGCTCGAACACAAGGCCTCCATCCATGCTTTAGGCGTTACCCACACCAAGCCTTAGTGGCGCCTACATTGCCACTCCACCAACTTGTTTCTTGTGCTAACAAACACCCAAAATAAATTTAAAAGCCCGACTTCCTCGACTCCTTATACCTTAGCTCAAAAACTAAAAATTTTCTACCTACTCGGAGCTTACTTCTAGCCTACACTTAACCCCGATACAACACAAACAACAACGCAGCATACCAAACACATGCAAAACATGCAACAACAAAATAGCCCCTAACCCGGGATATTACAGTTCTACCCCCCTTAAAAATAATTTCGGCCTCGAAATTACCTGGTCAAAAGAGTTGCGGGTATTCTTTGTCTCATCGCATCCTCGGGTCCCACGTGGCTTCTTCCACGCCATGGTTCCGCCTAAAGTACCTTAACCAGAGGCACCGACTTTCTACGCAGAACCTTGACATCTCGATCTAGAATCTGTACTGGTTCTTCCTCTATGGTCATATCTGGGTTCACCTCGATCTCTTCCACTGCTACTACATGTGATGGATCTGAACGATACCTCCGAAGCATCGAAACGTGAAAAACGTCGTGAATCTGACTAAGCTCCGCTAGCAACTCAAGCTGATACGCCACTGGTCCAACTCGTCTCAATACCTTATATGGCCCAATAAACCTCGGACTTAGCTTGCCTTTTCTGCCAAACCTCAGCACCTTCTTCCAAGGCGAGACCTTTAAGAAGACCCGATCTCCCACAGTGAACTCTATATCTCTTCGCCTAAGATCGGCATAAGACTTTTGCCGGTCCGAAGCTTCCTTTAATCGAGACTGAATCAACCTAACCTTGTCCTCGGTCTCAGCAACCAACTCGGGTCCCAACAACTGACGTTCACCTAACTCTGTCCAACATGTAGGTGAGCGACACTTCCTACCATACAGCGCCTCATATGGTGCCATTTTGATGCTTGCTTGGTAGCTGTTGTTATAGGCGAACTCGGCTAACGGCAGAAACTCTTCCCAACTGCCCCTGAAGTCCAGAACACAACCTCTCAGCATGTCCTCTAAAATCTGAATAACCCTTTCTGATTGCCCGTCGATCATGGGTGAAAAGCCGTCTTTGAAATCCAAGCGAGTACCGAGAACTCCGATGCAACGCTCTCGGAACCTCGACGTAAACACGGGATCCCTATCCGAGATAATCAAAGCGGAACACCGTGTAGCCTTACTATCTCTGACACATAAAGCTTCGCCAATCTCTGAAGTGAATAGTCCACTCTCACCGGAATGAAATGGGCCGACTTCGTTAGACGGTCCACAATAACCCAAACTGAATCTTTCTTGCTTGGCGTAAGCGGTAAACCACTGACGAAATCCATAGTTATCCTTTCCCATTTCCACTGAGGGATTTTCACAGGCTGAAGCAAACCCGATGATAGAATCGATGTTCCGCCTTGACTACTTGACAAGTCGACACTTCCCAACAAACTCTGTCACCTCTTTCTTCAAGCCGAGGCCACCAAAGCGCTCTTTAAGATCCCTATACAATTTACTACCCCCAGGATGCATAGCATAAGGACTGCTATGTGCGTCCTGAAGAATCCTCTGCCTCAGCTCAACATCTTTAGGCATACAAGCCTTACCTTGAAAACACAGAACCTCGTCACTAGACAAGCTGTAACCCTCTAAACCACCATTCTGCACTTGCAACCTTCGCGCACTCAGAACCTCATCCTCCAACTGTTTCTCTTTGATCTGCTCCACCCAAGTAGGCTTAACTTGCAGCTCTGCCAGAATACTCCCATCGTCATACAAACTTAAATGGGCAAACATCGCTCTTAAGTCCGAAACAACCCTACGGCTCAATGCGTCTGCCACCACGTTAGCCTTGCCCGGATGATATTCAATCGAACAGTCGTAGTCCTTGAGCAACTCAACCCATCTGCGCTGCCTCAAATTCGGATCCTTCGAGTCAATAGGTACTTCGGACTCTTATGATCTGTGTAGACGATTGACTTCTCCCCGTACAAGTAATGCCTCCAGATTTTTAGAGCGAAGACTACAGCTGCTAGCTCCAAGTCATGCGTCGGATAGTTGACCTCGTGTGGCCTCAGCTGCCGAGAAGCGTAAGCCACAACCTTACCCTCCTGCATCAGCACACAACCCAAACCCGTATGTGATGCGTCGCGACAATCTGTGGAATTCTTACCCGGCCAAAGTTGAATTAAAGCAGAGCCTCGGTCAAAATCTTCTTGACTTATCAAAACTCTCCTGCTTTGTTTCTCACCCAAACGAAGCGGAACTCCCTTTCTTATGACTTAGTCATCGGTCTGCGCAATTAACGAGAAACCCTCAACAAACCTTCGGTAGTATCACGCCAAACCCAGAAACTCCGAATCTCAATGATCGACCTAGGAGGCTTCCAATCCAAAAGCGCCTCAACCTTCCGAGGATCTACTCTAATACCACCGGTGATACTACATGACCCAAAAAGCGTCACTTCACTAAGCCGAACTCGTGACTTCATCGAACTTAGCGTGAGTTGCTTCTCCTCAAAATTTGCAACACCACTCTTAAGTGTGCATCATGCTCTTCTTCCGACCTTGAGTAAACCAAGATGTCGCCAATAAAAAACCCGATTTAAACGGTCGGATATTTGCTTTGAAACACCCTATTCATCATATCCATAAAAGCTGCGGAGCATTAGTCAACCGAACGGCATTACGAGAATTCGTAGTGCGATCGAGTCCAAACGCCGTCTTATGGATATCCGCTTCCTTAACTTTCAACCGATGGTACCTGGACCTCAAATCGATCTTGAAAACACCGATGCACCTTTCGGTGATCAAACAAGTCATCTATCCGTGGTAACGGATACTTGTTTTTAATCGTCAGCTTATTCAGTTGGCGGTAGTCTATACACATCCGCATCGTACCGTCCTTCTTTTTGACGAATAATACCGGCGCTCCCCACGGTGAAACACTTGGCCTAATGAAGCCTCGATCCAACAGCTCTCACGAACACGGGCCTTAAGCTCCACCAATTCCTTTGGTGCCATCCTATATGGAGCAATAGACACCGGCGCGATCCACGGTAGCAGATCTATCCCAAACTCTACCTCACGATCTGGTGGTAAACCCGGAAGCTCCTCTGGAAACACATCCACAAATTCCTTAACAGTACGAACCTTCTCAACAGCAGATTCTTTAGCCTCCAAGGCATACACATGAACCACATACGCTTCACGACCTTTCTCGACCATCTTTCTGACTTTTAATGCCGATACCACATTGGATAAGTAATCTCTCCTATTACCTATCATAATCACTTCATCTCCCTTATCCGTCGATAGAACCATGCGCTTAGCCGCGCAATCCACCTTGGCCTGGTACTTAGCCAACCAGTCCATCCCGAGAATCAGATCGAACTCCCCAAACGGCAGTTCCATCAGATCAGCAGCAAAAACTACCCCTTGGAGTTCTAGGGGTACATCCTTATAAAGCTTATCTACGACTACAGAGTGACCTAGAGGGCTAAGTACAGTCATTTGTCTAGAAGCAGTTTCTGAGTCTAAGTCCATGGTCTCAACTATACTACTAGCAACATAGGAATGTGTGGAACCCAAGTCAATTAAAGTAGTATAGGGAGAACCAAAAATCAAAACGCGTCGGTGATTACGCCCGGTGCGTCGCCCTCTCGCGGCGCCTAGTGCATACACACGCATCGGTGTGCCGCGTGCCTTAGAACTACCCGCGCGCCCGCGGTGCTCCACGACCTCGACCAAATCCATTACCACCTGCGCCATTACCACGGCCCCTCCGTGATGGCGGTCCATTACCTCTCGAACCGACACGCCGACTCTCGACTTCCCGAATCCACGGCCATCCACGCGGACGATCCCTAATGCGATGATCCGAGAGAACCACACTCGAAGCAACCTTTTCCACGGTCCAACGGCCACCCCAATGAGATTTCCCCACTCGATTACATCTGCGGCGGTCCTCGCCTAGCGACAACAAACCTAGCAGATCGATTCTGTCCACACGGTCTAGCCTCTTCTCGCGGATTACGGATGATCCGGAAGACCCAAAACTCCTCTTAAACCTACTCGCCGTCCATGCTGCATCTTACCGACTCTTTAACACCCTCGGCCACCTTAGCCTTCTCAACTAAGACAACAAACTCGCGCTCTGTTTGTGGAGCAATTAGCGACCTCAACTCGTCTCGCAGACCATCCTCGAAATGAACACACCTCTCATGCTCAGTGGCTACCATGCCCCTGGCATACCTACTCGGACCAGGAACTCGGCCTCGTACTCAAGAATGCATTTACTCCCGAACAAGCCTCGAAATGCCTTTTTTGGGAGTCGATGTAACTAGCCCCGATGTATTTCTTTTTGATATGCGGCTACGAAATAATCCCATGTCGGATCCTCACCGCCACACCGTCTCCGAACCGTGAGCCACCACTGATATGACTCGTCCCGAAGAAGCGATACAATGCCCTTCAGCTTCTCTTCAGCCGTCAAATCCAGATCGTCCATGATCCGCTCAGTTGCCTCCAGCCAATATTCAGCAGTGCTAGGAGCAACACCCGATACACCTCGGAAAAATTCAGCCCCGTTAGCCCGGAGTCGCTCAGGAACAGATTTCCTAACTCCTGCACCACCTCCTACACCAGCTACTCTTTCCAACACTGCGCAGACGCTCTGTGACATCGCATCATCTCGATCTCGATCTCGGAACTCACCACCTCGGTGGTGGCGGGCAAGCATCTCATTTTCTGACCCTTGACCAGATCCCACGGGTTCAGAAACTGTCATCCTACCTCGACCTCGACCACGAGTATTACGGCCACGTCCACCTCGAGTACTCATGACTAAACGATCTACGTTTCTGATTAAGAAGATTTTTATGCATTAGTATCGTTCCACTTTCTTAACCGCAAAGAAATTTTATGGATAGAGTTTAATCAGGGGTTCTTTCGAGCAACCAAGGTTTCAATCTTCTATCCTATTCACCCAAAAGAGGTCATACATCCATTCCTTAACCCTTTCCATACCTATTCACTCTTTGGACATTGCTGCCCATTCTAGCCCAAGGGTATTTTCGTCATTTTCCCTACAGGGTATTTTCATAATAAAAGATATTTTAAACTTTCATAAAATCGGTCACTTTGGAATTTCAAAATTTGAGAGTGTTCTTTGAAAATTTTGTAAAATACTTCGTTTTGGAAACCAGGGGTATTTTAGTAATTTTCACAAACTGAGGGCGTTTTCGTAAATTTCCAAAATCAAAATTTTTGATTGATATTTTGTAAAACAGAGTGTTTGAATTTCGTAACATCGTTGAAATTTTGGGCAAAATCATTGAGTTGCTATTTTATAAACCGAGGGCATTTTAGTAAATTTACCCCTAAGGGCATTTTTTGTAATTTTCCATAAATCAGTTTTTCAAGAAAATTGTTGTAAAAGCGACATTCTCAGTTTTGAAAGAGTTTATTGAAAAAATTTGAAAACATTAGGGTTGTTGTTGTATTTTTGAAAACATGGCTAATTCCCCTTTCGGGTTTTAGTCGTTAGGTTAAGTCTATGACCGAGAGCCTTCTTGGTTAGGGTGAACTCGAGCTACGCACTGTGGGATACTGCGAAGAGGAAGTGAGTCACGAGGATCGCTTAAATACCAAGCTCTTAGGATCCTCTCCTAGACATGCGCATGCAGGAGTTACCACACCCTAGCCCCGTGGCTGAGTCATAGATTGGTTTAGTGCTTTAAGTCTTATGCTTTAATTCGAGTGTTTGAGTGATCTAATCCTAGGGTTCAAGTCCTATAAATCTAACTACGTTCCATATCACCTACCCTTCTACAAATAGTAATTCACGTAAGAGTTTAGAACTACTTACAGGCGAATCGGTGCCGGAGACTCGGTGCCATGCCTTGTAAACCATGTATTCAACCCCAAAACACTTAAAACGAACTTTTGAAAACAATTTGGGCCTCAGGCCCACAGCCGAGCTTTTGAACTTGGCTCTGATACCATAATTGTAACACCCCAAACCCGGTCCAAACACCACGACCGAATCTGGTATGTTACGGGGAAAACGAGTTTGAAAATTTCGAATTTGTACTAAATAGAATTGATAAAACTTTGTTTCGTTTGAGAAACTTGATGGTTTAATTTTGTTACTAAAGCGTTTAGACTTAGTAAAAATTTGCGTTCAAGTTTGAAAACAATTGATTTTCATATGCTTATAAAATCGATGCGATATTCGATGGTATAGTTTAAAAACACTTTGCGTTATAATTTGAAATCATTATCTTTCCAAGTTTTAGTAAACTTCATACCAACTTATTTGTTAAGGCATATTAAAATCAAACTTAAGACATAATATCAAAAGCGAATTTAAAGGCCTTTTACAAATCTGAAATAAACCCAACTGAAAGTAAATTACTAAAGTACCCAAAACATAACATCTCGAGTAAAACTTTTATTCCGCATGGCATGAGCACCGAGTCCATCCGGCTCCATGTCGCGTCTCACGAGTCACTGAAATGTCAAGGAGAGGGTGAGTCGGCGACTCGATGTGTAAATCCGCTCCCAATAAAACAACATGCTAACACACATCATACATAGCAACATAATTAATGCAACCCGATCCTAACCATCCATACACTTTTTTTCTACCCGTGTGGTACCAAACCACCTGGTGGTGCCAAACCACCGGTGACGTATAGTCACAATGTGTTACCAAAACACTGGTGTCCCAAAGACACAATAATATCCGTCAATGTGGTACCAAACCACCTTTGGTGTCCCCAAAGACACAATTGTGCTACTAAAGCACTGGTGACCCGAAGTCACAAATCCAAGGATGATGGGGCCAACCCATCGTGTGATACCAAATCACTAGCAGACGATCCCATATCTCATGTGGGGCCAACCCCACGGTGGTCAAACCACAGGGACAAGTCGCAATGAGGTGCCAAACCTCTGGTGTCCCAAAGACACAATGTGCTTCCAAAGCACTGGTGACCGTAGTCACAAATCTGGTGATGGGGCCAACCCATCGTGTGTTACCAAAACACTGGCGTCAATCCGTATAATCATCTCGTGGGGCCAACCCCTTTGTGGTAATGAGCCCACTGGGACGAGACGCCGAGGTACCAAACCTCTGGAGGTGCCAAACCTCTGGTGACCCAAAGTCACAAAGTGTGCTACCAAAGCACTGGTGCTCGTCAGCACAAAATATCACTGCTCCCTCCACTCGTATTACCCATCAACATACCATACTCATGTAATCATGCATATCATACAATCATGCATATCATGCCAATATGTCTAATCTCATACCCCATGTCACATATATCCATAGTCATGATTTCATATAGATTATCAGTAACTCATAATAATATTAACACTGACTTACCCGAGTCCACGATCATACCCATTAGTATTATTATATCAATCATCACTGTTTCATTAATCATCACACGGTTATCAATCATATTACTAAATATAAGTGTGTTAGTATACACACCTGGTAATTACGAGTCTAAAATCCAACGAGAACGATCTAAGCCCCTCGATTACAAGATCCTACAATCGGCCAAACATTAGGGGTTAAGCATCTACGACATTCGGCCATCCACAATTGACCCAAGGGGTTAATATCGAACCCTTACCTTATTAGATGATTTGGTTTCCTACCAAACCCGAATCACCCAATGATTCTCCTTAGCAATCGGCTACAGCATAAAAGATGAGCAGTTAATCTTTCGTTACCTTTGCCTTAATCGAACCTAAAATAAAATTGAAATACTAACAATACCATGTACTTACCCCTACTTACCAAACACCAAAAATCGATCAACCAAACAGGATCACCCTTCACTAATATTCGGCCAAGATGAAAGCTAAGAGAAGGGAGGTATTCGGCTTAGAACTCAGAAGTACAACAGAGGAAAATATGGTTTAAGAGATGAGAAGAAATCGGCCAACAGATGAGAAGGGTTCGGCTTGAGTGTTTTACACCCCCACTTTCGGCTTTGTAAGAGAATAAAAGAGAGTCTAGCAGAGAAGAAATGGAAGAATGTATGTAGATTTTGGTTTAGGAACAAGATAAGTTTCGGCTTGCACTATTAAAGAAAGAAGAAGAAAGTGTGAGAAAAAGTGATATAGGTTTCGGCTTATACAAAATGAAGAGAAGAAGAAAATAGGGAGAAAAGCATTCGGCCAACAACACCAAGTATAGAAAACAAATGCAAAAATTCGGCAAGTAGAGTGCTTGGGTTTTCGGTTTTCAGAAGCAAAAGTGGGAGAGTTTTACTTGAAATTCGATTTTGGCAATTTGACAACAAGAAAAAAGAATTTTAGCTTACCATCTTTTGACCGAAACAACCTAGATGCTAAAGGTACATTCGGCCTCCCCCTAACCCACACTATGCCGTCACTTCCCCCCTCCAACTCCCCTAAATCTCGGCCACAATCCCCCCAAAAGCTCCCATTCACTCATTTGAAATGAGTGGACCAAGTCCTTCTCCTAAACTTGCTCCCCACCTTTCATTCGAATGTGAAGACCAAGTCAATAGCAGAGTTCAAATTGCCACAAACTCCTCCCTCCTATGCCGTCCAAAAAGAATGCCAAAATAGCCACTCCGCAGCTCGAACACAAGGCCTCCATCCATGCTTTAGGCGTTACCCACACCAAGCCTTAGTGGCGCCTACATTGCCACTCCACCAACTTGTTTCTTGTGCTAACAAACACCCAAAATAAATTTAAAAGCCCCAGCTTCCTCAGCTCCTTATACCTTAGCTCAAAAACTAAAAATTTTCTACCTACTCAGGCTTACTTCTAGCCTACACTTAACCCCGATACAACACAAACAACAACGCAGCATACCAAACACATGCAAAACATGCAACAACAAAATAGCCCCTAACCCGGGATATTACATCTACGAAGTTCCTTTAAATTTTTGGTTTCCTTAAACCCTTTTCTATTTTTAATTTCTTTAACTATCTTACATTTGTTTGATGTTATTGGTCTCTCGTTCATCTTGGGTTTCTTAAAGCTTATCCCCATTTTTTGGTTTCTTAAAGCTCCTAGTATTTTTGAGTTTGTTAAAGCTTCTATTTTTATTCTACATATTTGGATTTCTTAGAAGTTTCTCTATGCTTGGGTTTCTTAAAGTTTTCATATTTGGGTTTTATATAACTTCCCAAGTATATTTAATCTCTATTTTTGGGTTGATTAGAGCTTCCTCCATTTTTTGTTCCGTAAAGTTTTCATCTTTAGGTTTCATGAAGCTTCCCAATCACATTCAATCTCCATTTATGATTTTCTTGAAGCATCCTCCATTTTTGGGTTTCTTAAAGCTCCCTTCATATTTTTGTTTCATGATGTTTTCCTAACATAATCTATAATCACATTTGTAGCCTAGATTCTGCAATCATAATTCTACGGTCACAATTTTATTTCCTGTATCTATAATCACATCTATTGTCTAGTTTTTGCAATCATGTACATAGTCTGCAAAAACATCTATAGTCCAAATTCTTCAACCATGATTTTGTAGTCCATATTCTAAGGCCATTCTAAGGTTAAGATTTTGAGGGCACTCTAAGGTTACAATTCTAAGGTTACTATGAAACAATGATTTTGATGTAATGAATTTAAGGTCATGAAAAATTTTGAGATCATTGCAACCAGAATAAATTCAAGTTTAAACTGCCATTGTTGTTTTCTATTATATTCTTGTTTTATTTCAGTGAAGCCCCGACTCTCTTTATGTGGTTTTTTAGGTACAACTATTGTGATATTTGTTGGTTTATTTTTGTGGAGTTTCAACTTCTTTCATTTTATTTTTTGTTGCAACTATTATGTTGTTTGTTGGTTTTGTTTTTGCAAAGCTTCAACTCTTTTTATGTTATTGTGGGTGCAATTCCCATGTTTAGCTTATTCCACATTGTTTGTTGGCTTTGTTTCCATGGGTTTTTTTTTCTTTTCCATGTTGTTTGTGGGTGTAACTCTTTGTTTTAGAATTAGTTTTTGTGGTGTTTTGACTGTCCTCCATGTTTTCTTGTAGGTTTTGTTCTTTTGGAGCTCCAACTTCCTTAATGTCATTTTTGGATGCAACTCTTGTGATTATTTGTAGGTTTTATCTTTATGGAACCTCAAACTCTTAGATAATCAATCTGCCTAATTTGTTGTAATTTGATATGTCAAATTAGGCTCCCCATTCACTTAATAAGCTTATTCTCGAGAAATTTGAATGTATTTTTTATATTTTTACTTAGTTTTAGTTATTCGTGTTAATAAGTGAATTGATGCATTTTATGTTACTTTTGACACCCAAATAGGTCAAATGCACCATAGGGATCCTAACGGTTGATTGAGTATTGTACGAGTCAATGATGACCTAAACATAAATGAAAACATCATCTAGAAGGGGGCTATTGTGATATTGAAGCATGGAAGCCGTGATACCTCTGGCAGCGTTGAAACAAGAAGAATTGAGGCCATCTACAATGGTATTGCGATACCGACCTTAGGTATCGTGATTCCCAACCTCCCAAGGACCCCCTATTTCAAGACTGTCGTGGATATCGCAATATCGAACCATGGGTATCGTGATACCCTTGACGAAAGGAGACAAAAATTGACTGCAATGGTAGTCATTTTCCAATTCCAACACCAATAAAAAATACACTCTGAAGGGCATTTTGGGCATAATTTGTGGATTGTAATCAGATAAAAAAAGCATTCTTTTGGCTAAAAAAAGGAGAAACCTTTAGACTATTCGTCTTTCTCATCTTTTTAGCTTAGGGTCTAATTGCTTCTTCATCTTTTTAGTATTCAAGCTTTTTCTTTTTTGGTTCTATGTTAAGTTAGTTAGTTAAGTTTACTGTAGCTAGGTGTTAATTACTTGTAAATACTTCATTTTTCCTTATAGTTACACTTTAATACTTTGGTTTAATCTTATTCAGCTTTGTTTTATTTTACATGTTAAAAATAATTTGTTTGGTGTTTATTCAGCTATGCTACCATTGTTATGTTCTCCAAGCTTTTGCAAGAAATCTTGGGTTTTTATTGCTTTGCTTTAGGTTTAAGTTGGTGCAATTTTTGACAAATTATTTGTTGTTAGGGTGTTTAGATATAATCATGAGTAGCTAAATCCTAAGTGGTTGGTTGCTGGAAATGTTGGGAAAGTGATTTTGTAACACCCCAAACCCGGCCTAGAAGTTAGGCCCGAATCCAACGTGTCACATTGAAGTGTTTTTGCGAAAACCTTGTTTTGATTGAAAACCCTTCTAGAGAAAAGTTAAGTAAAATCCAGTTTGCTTTCAAAACGAGGTGTATCCAAAAAACCATTTCTTTGTCAATATGTAAAAGAATTTCCTGTGACAGCGGAAGCTCGTTCTTAAAACACAATTATTTTCAAAAACTTGAAATATGCTTAAAGGAAATAAATCAAATTCCGTTTCAAAATTTCAATGCATAGTGGAAGTAATGGAATAATAACTAGAAGGAAAACCTTATTACAATCTGAAATAAAATAACTTAAAATAAATAACTTAAAATCTAGAATTTAGTTATTAAGAATAACAGGTCTAATCGTCTTGCTAGTTGGCCACATTTGAGTCCCTCTATTCGTCGAACCGCCTACTGACGATCACTTGAGAAAAAAAAATAAAAGAGGGAGTGAGTTTTTGAAAACTCAGTGTGTACGACCCTCATCAAACAAATAGCATACATATCATATTTTTAACATAATAATATCATACATGCAATGCAGTGCAAACCCTCCCCAAATAATCCATCCGGTACACATCGTCTCCGTCCAACCGAAACACTTCTGTGGGGATTTCTAAATCGACCCACCCATCCGATACACTTCAAGGGTAGCCCTATTGTGGTACTACCTAACGTTGTAACAAAGCTGCTAATCATATAATGGGCTTAAAAAGCCATCGGTGGATCTACGGTCGTCAAGCAACCTAAACCATAATTCCCAACCCATATGCAACCTAAACAGAATATCATATGAATGCAAAAAATGTACATGTAACATCCATAAATCTTACATTCAACACAGAGGGGCATTTTAGTCATTTTCGCCCTTAGGGGCATTTTGGTCATTTCCCATTGTCATGGGTCTATTACTTACCTTGGCCCGTTATCAAGTCCTCGTTGGCTAAAGTGAACAGATACTATGCACCAGGTAGGATTCCAGAGAAGAGGAGGTGAGTCATTAAGACTGCTTAAGTACCAAGCTCTCCCTAGATCCAATCCTAGACATGCATATACCCATTGCCACACCTTAACCTTATGACTTGTCCACGGTCACAATTAGTTAATTATTAAAGTTTTATGCATGGTTAAGCAATTTACCAAATACTAAGCCCAAGACCCCTTACAAAGCCCAAACAAATTCACATACATTCATATGGCCCACCAGGCCCAATATCATTCGTATGGCCTATTAGGCCCAAATCACATTCATATGGCCCATCTGGCCCAAATCACATTCATATGGGCCATCTGGCCCAATCAAATTCGTATGGCCCATTAGGCCCAAATCACATTCATATGGCCCATCTGGCTCAAATTAATTCCAAGCCATGTAACCAGCATGACTAACTTATCACTTATTACCAAATCATCAAATTCGCCTATTTTGAGCCAACGGCCCATCAGGCCCATTTTGCCCATTTCGGCTCAGTTGGCCACAACACGACCCAGGTCCATGAGATCACTCATGGGGTCTCTGTTATCGATTCCACTTCCCTCATACGAGTGTTCGCACACTCGCAAGACTACCGAAGCTGAACTTTCAAGATTTTGGGATTTCCCAATCCATTGTGTGTGTATAGTGTATGCACACACCTGACAACAAAACGCACTGCGATCTCCTTAGCCACGATCCTACAAACGATATCACTCAATGATTAATCACATATACTTATCGAATAATTTACCAAAAGCCGAAGTCTCACCTTAATCTGACTTGAAACACCAAGCCTTAATAGTTTTTCCTCGATCACTAATCACGAGTACTTCCTAAATCTCCATCAATCTTAATTATTAAAAACTGAACCATAAGTGATTTATATCCATCTTAAGTCACCCTTGCATTACTTACGACCATTCGGCTAACCTTCAAAACCAAAAGTGAAGAATACTTACCCAAATCCCGAAACACATAAAGAGTAATTCGGCAGAGATATGAAGAACAGAGATTCGATATCAATCCCCTACGAGAATCAATTTAGAGAGAGTGAGGGAGAGGAGAAGTCGATTCTAGCAAGATCAATTGAAAGAGTAAAGCACTTACACAAGAATCGGCTAGGTTGAAGAAATAGTGACGGCACAAAAAGAATTTCGGCAAAGGGAGGGTGGAATTATTCGGCTTTAAAGGGTTTGGAAAAGGTAACAAGAAGAAAAGAAAAAGATCAAATGTGCTTGTATGAGGGTAACTACAGGATATTCGGTAAAGAAAAGAAAGACTGACCTATTTGCAAAAATCTCCAAATGGTGAAAGCCACAATGAAAATTCGTAATACCCCCTAAAAGACCCATAAATGGCACCATCTATCCTCCTAAGCCGAATTTATACACTTCCCACTTCCTGAAACGACACCAACTCTTCACACTTCTTAGCTCCTAACTTTTCTCCCTGATAACTCATCAATCTCATCCTAAATTTTCTCCAAGATAAGCTCTTACAATCTCTCCATGACTATTTCAAACCTCTCATCCATCAGACTTTCACTGCAACACAAACTCTAGCTGTCCTGACTGCAAAATAAATACCCCAATAAAATACCATGCCACTACTCGAACCTTGGACTCTCTTGCTTGCTAATGATGCCACCTCTCTGCTCCCTAAGTGGCGCCACTTTGTCACTACACCACAAGCTCTTTTGTGTCATTTTTCTTCTTCATTTTTTTAAAAGGCCTATTAACTGAAATCACATTTCTCTTGGGGCTAAAACCAAATTTTTTCCTATACCCTTACTTGATCCCCAGACATCTCCAACACCCCTAGACACTCCAAATTCATTAACCCTCAAAGCCCACATGCCAATTGTCATTTTCTCGCTCACTTAAAAATTTTCTGATACCTAAAGCCGAAAGCCCAATAGGCCCAATTCTACTAGGCCCAAAAATTCGGGGCGTTACAGATTTTTAGGTCTAAGGACAAAATCATAAAATATGGACTAAATCAAATAGAATTCAAAACTTAAGATTGACACTCATAAGGGAAAATTTAGATAAGTGAGACAAAGAGGAGATATTATCGGGCTCCAATTCAATTGTCCTGAGTTAGTGTGGTGAGGTTGAGAGATATATCAGACTAATTTGTCTAATTTGGTAAAACTGAGACCGGGAGGTAAAATTGAACCAATTTAGGAGTATTAGCAATTTAGATCCCTAATTCAAAGGTTAACCAATAACATGGAAATCAACCAATCGCTGTATATTATCGAATTTGTTAGTTTCATAGTTTGCGTGATTTACAATTTAGTCTTTTTCATTTTTTAGATAATTAGTTAGTTTAATTTGCCTTCAATTATGATTTGTCTTAATACAAAACTTAGTGAATAGTTAGTTAGACTCCCAAATTGCATGCTATAATTTAGAATCACTTGAGCACGAAACTCTCTTGGGTTCGATCTTTAGAATACTTGTGTATTCCATTGTAACACTAAAGATATTACAACTCACCCGTCACATTTGCAATACACTGCATGAAGATTGATTGTATTTGTGTTGATTCTCAACCTCAGCGGCTGAGGCAGTCACTGCCTTTGTATTGTTTGGCCATGTGATTCTCTTAATAGTGACATCTATAAAATGTGTAATCATGTTCTTGAGAATGTCTAAGTATTTTACCAATGTCTACTATTTTTACTTTCTGCTGATTGTTGAATTGATTTGCTACCAATTAAGAGTCTATAAACACCTTCTGTTTTCCAATTTCTAAAGACTTAACTAACTCCAATTCTACTATGAGCACTTTATATCCTTTACCATTTTTCAAAGCGAGGGAAATTAGAGTTTAGTAGTATTGTCATTCTTGTTCCTCTGGATTTATAAATAGGATTCCTACTCTTACTTTATTTTTATTCGATGAACCATCAATGTACTTTACCCAAAAAGAGAAGTGCTTCAAAAAACGACCATATGCCTTTGCTTCAGAAGAATCACATATAGCAGTTGAGTTATCTAGAGCTTGAAGCTTATATGCTTTAGGGGATTTTGTAGTTGCTTGCAAGAATAAGCACTCAACCTAGAATTTTTTGAGTACAACTCTCATGTTGTTTTAGATTTAGTATTTTTGGAGCTTTGACTTCCGTAATGTCATTTTTAGGGTACAACTCTTGTGACTGTTTGTAGGTTTTATTTGTTGAGATCTAGTGTCTTTAGGTAATTGTAAGTTTTTGAACAAATTGGTTTAATAAAATTCCATCATTCACATTAATATCATTTGTATTTATCTTCAATGGTTTTTTTCATGCAAAGCAAAATGAATAAGAAAATATTGGCTTACTAATTACCTAATGCTTAACTAATATTATGTTACATAATATAGTTGGATCATAATGTGAGAAGACAACTTATATTAGTAAGTAATCTAAAAGGTCCATAGCCTAATCAAAATTGAGAAAATCAATTAAAAGACTATTATGTCATCTATCAAGTCCAAGTGGGAGATACGTTGTCTTGGGTGTCAGAGCAGATGACTCCCAGAAAACATGGTCATGGATGTGGTTGTCTAGACTGAAAATACATTGGACAGGACCCATGTATTTATTCTATTTGTGACATTCATAGTGTGGCTTACCTCAATCCTATGTAAGTGATGAACTATGTGTGCGTGACTTGTATGCTTTAATATATTGAGAGCTAGGGTTTAATTGGTAATACAGTTGAAAGCTTATACGTTGAGTATACAACTTCTGCATGACATAGCTTCACTTATAATAATGGAATTCATAACTTGATTTAAGGTAAATGATAAACTCTCATTAGCATTACATGATAGATGGAAAAGTAATGTGGCCATAGGTCATTTGTCTAAGACAAATGATTTAATTACTATATGTTAGTGATTGACTTTTTCATAAAAGAAGATGTAATGATTACCATGAGACATAATAAGATCATATTGGATGGACAGATTTAACCCAAAGAGATTAAGGATACCCTATAAGGGTAACACACTTATGGAAAGGTCATCAGACAAGCACATGATAAATAGCTTTCATAATGGTATATAATAGGAAGAGCTCAATCATGTTACTTTAGTGAAATGGCTCTTTGACTAAATAATATTGTAATTAATAAACGATGAGTCACAACTTAATTACAATTTATTTGAGCCTTAATTATATATGTCCAGTCAATCCCTCCGCTAGCTCGATACAACCTTGTTGGCTAACATTTAATCGATGAGATGAATATATGAAAATGATGAATTTGTAACACCCTATAGTTTGCCCGATCGCCGAGCCCGAATATTAGGATGCCACACCACTGTCTTATCAACAATCATAGTCAACATCTCATCAAACATGTGATTAATGTCACATTTTCATCTTAAACGTATATATAAAGTTCCTAAGTCACGAATACTCAAAGTAGCATTAAATTAAGCAATACAAACATCAATCGAGCTTATTATGCAATTGCAGCATGCATATGAACCACTAAGCAAAATCTCAATAAATATCACGTAGGTATCGATACTGGAACTATGGTATCGACAATTTCCTTATAT
The DNA here is from genome assembly GCA_025503065.1 of Gossypium bickii. Taxonomy (NCBI): domain Eukaryota; kingdom Viridiplantae; phylum Streptophyta; class Magnoliopsida; order Malvales; family Malvaceae; genus Gossypium; species Gossypium bickii. The sequence goes on from CP106711.1 coordinate 93,865,310, forward strand.
GGTATCGATACCACTTGAAAAATTGGTACCAAAACAACATTCTGTTTCTCGCTTAAATTAAAACACAAGAAAATATCAGTACATTTCAAAAAGTATCTGTTTTATTACCCTGAGTATCGATACTTGTGATATGGTATCGATACCCAATTACCACTATGGGTTTTTGCACTTTTGAAAATCATGGAAGTATCATTTTTAAAACCTGAATACCGGTACCTCTATTACAAACAACAAAAATACAACATATTAAAGCAATTAGTCAAATCTAACTTAACTCCATTCAACATGAATATTTTATTACCTCAAACAATTGTCAAAATAACTATAATAATAGTTCCAAACATCAAAATATGTCTGAGCAAGAATCAACATGTCAAAGTCCAAATTCTTCCATCCTGAGAACAAATAAGTTATGAAAATATCCAAAACATCATGGCAACATTTATGCAACAATTTCCCCACATTACCTTATTCCCACAATTCCAAAATAATAACTACTAAACACATACTCAAATGCTAAACTACTTGGTTTAGTCCCTTGGAAAGTATTTTGCACCACTCACACCGCAACGCTAACAGTTTGCAGAGTTTTAAATAGGATTGGGTGAGCTTTACAAGCTCAGTGAATGATCATAATTACTACCACGTAAACATGTCATCATGCACTATCGAATCAACCATATAACACAATTACTACATTTCAAACTTTGGAGTCATTTTACTTATTCATACATTATTCATAGATTCATTTACATAATAATCACATACTCATTTAGGCATATATGATATTACTCATAAACACATTTAATGATAATTTGGCACTTGAGGCTATAAAACATAAAACTGGGCTCTATCACCACTCATCAGGTACACGGATCTCCAACGCACCAAATGACCTGTAGAGTTGAACATATCCCAAAAGTGTAGCATATAGCTAGCACTCTCCAACACACCAAACATGTCCCGGTGAATGGAGCTTAGCTCACATTCCCTTATCTCTCCAAATCTATCTCAGGCCTCAATACCCCCAAAACACAACACAAAGGTGACTACTCACAATCTTATGGCATGCCAACTATATCCAATTGTCTCAAAGATCAGAAGGCCAAAATATATGTTATTAAAGATACATATTACTTATCGTTTTCTACACTTTTTCTCTACAAATTCACATTATAAGCACAACATAATCATTTTAATTTGGCACATATAACATGCCCACAATCATCTCTTTCACAACAACCATCATAAGCTTATTTCACATGTCAAAGTATCACATTTTAATCCACAATTTCACAACCCACAATCACATATTAGATCAAGAGTGTGAGAAGTCTTACACTCAGAATTTAGAGTATGGGTTTAGGCTACTTCTAATTTCCCAATTAACATAATGAATGTGTCTACAAGCAGCGATTCCTAGCACTCACCGTTCATGCTTTCGCCTAGTCATCGAAAGCTCGAACTAACTTTTCCTTGCTTGTCGCTTTACTTGTAGGAGGTTTTAACGAATCTGAAGCTTCAATAAAGTAAATCACAAAAAACACAATTAACATTCAGCCAAACACTCTCCAAAATCAGTAAAAAAACACAAGTTCAAGCTAAATTCTCTTGGAACTGAAACTTTCAAGATAGCAAACTTGAAATCCAACTATCTCGGTCCATACTTAGTCTTTTTGGATAAATCTAATTCCATTCATCTAATTACTCACCTACGACTGATTCTCAACCTTTAAACTACGCAAAATTTCCCAATTCATGGTATCAAAATTTTTTGACATGTTATGGAAATTTTCAAGAAAATTCAATAAAACTCAAGAAATCTTTAACGAAACTTTAAACTCAATTTAGAAACCTTTTATTTATATCAAAACTAATTGAAAACCACTCTGAAATAATGTTTTTACTCAAAATTCTGAAATCCCCCATTAACGACCCACTTTTTGGCTTTTTTTTTCAAAACATGCGATTTAATGGCTAAAAACTCCGTTTAAAAGACTAGATAACATCTAAAACTAATAAAAAATGTGTAACACCCCAAAACCTGACCCAGAAGTTTCGATTGGATCTTAGATGGTCCATTGGCTACCAATATGTCACTAAACTAATCATGGGTTTAAACACATCAACACTTTTCGAAAATCTATTTCTCTTGTTGCTTACCAAAATCTGAAACATATTTTGCCGAATGTTTTGCAACTGTTGCAATTATTTCATTTAAAACTCCACATGAATCTAAATTGGCAACTACTGAGTTAAAACCAATGACTTCAAGTAAAAATTTACGTTGAAAGAACTATATTGTCATCTTTTCCAGAAATTCACTTTTAGTTCTAAACTCATGCACAACCTTACAAATTCAAAGTTTGAAAACCATAAACTCAACACATACTGGTTGTCCAAAAGTAAATACTCATACCACCGTACCTAAACTCCTTTCCAAACCAACTAAAAATAATAGTAGAATTTTGAAAGTTACTGTTAAAACAAACCAAACTCTCTAAGAATCTGAGACCACGGTATACCGAGTCCAGCTTTAGAACACGAAAAGTACCTGAAAGGAAGGAAACTAAGAGGGGGTGGGCTAAGCGAGCTCAGTGTGAGTCCAAAACATAAACAAATGGAAAAAGACGAGGTTTCAAAAACAAATATCCCATATAAGAGCACACAGTCAGTGTATGAAAATCTTGAACCGGTAAGTAGAAGCACAAACACATTTTTATAAGCCATTCAAAGAAACACATATGTTACTCCATATACATAGAAGTACTAAGCACATCAAATTATTATTCAATTCGCAAACAATTTGAAAATTACATAATCAGACACATAAACTCAAATGCAAACCGAATACAACAAGTCAAAAACCCACCCCAACCAACCGAACACCATTTCGACCACCCTACACACCACAATAGAGCCATGAAAGACCCAACCACCTTGCACACCACACAGGACCATAATAGGCCCATGTAACGCCCCAAAAATGTAGGGTTTGTAATTTTGCATGATTTGGCTTAAATTCCATTAGTGCTTCAATGGCTAAGTATTTGAGTGTATTTGGGGGGGTTTTTAGGAAGCCTGGGTACTAGTTTGGGCCTTGGAAAATTCTTAGTTTTTGCTCTTAAGTGAAATTGGCTGCTAGCAGTTAGGACTTATGTTTAAATGTGTGATTTTATGTCACAAAGAGAGCATGTGGCTTGATGGTTGTGGCGTCACTAAAGTTGCAAGGGAATTGGGGTTCAAACCCCATGGCATGCAAATAGGGGGCTTTTATTTTATGACTTGGTGGTGTGAGAGGTGGAGTTTGAATCAAACTCTGCAGAGGAGGTTGGAGACTTGATCAACAAATTTGAATGGGAGGCTGGGAGCAATTCATGGAGGAATTGGTGGAGAGTTTGAAGGAGTTGGGATGAGAGGGAAGTCTTCGCCGTTTGAGAGAGCATGAGTAAAGGGAAATTCGGTTATGGCATTCATTTTGGGTGCATTTTCGGCTTTGTGAGAGTTTAGAGGTGCCGAATTTTCTCTTGTAATTTCAAGTTTTTTTCTTTTTCATTTTGGGATTTACTTCTTTCGTGGCATCTCGTGTAACATTTTTGACCATTCGGGTCTTTCTTTCCTCTACTTTCCTTTTCTCTCAACTATCATTCACTATTGCCAATTGCTCTCCCTGCCGAATTGGTAGTCTCCTTCTCTTTTTCTTCCATTTCTTCTTCTGTTCCAATTTTTCGACTCCCTTTCTCTACTAGGCCGAATACTCATCCTCTCTCCCTCTCAAATCTTTTTGGTTCTTCTTGGTTCGGGCAGAATCTTCTTGTCAAAAAACTGCCGAAATACGTTGTTAATTGGTATTTGGTAAGGGAGGAATACTCAATCACTTTATTATTTCGTTATTAGTTAGATTTCTTATGGCTTTATGATCAAACTTCGGTTTTCCCTTCTTTTTCTCTGGGGGCCAAATGTTGGATTGTTTCTAACAACTTCTGTTACGCCAAATCTTGTTAGGAGGGGGAAATCGCCCTTGATCAGCAGGGAGATGCTAGTATCTGTAAGTTCGAGCAAGGTGAGTGGTTGTGGTTTAAGTTAATAATGGTGGTGGATTAAGAGTATGCGTTAACCTTATTGGTGTAAACCTGATGCGATATGTTGGTGGATTGTAGGATTCAGAGAGCATGGATCTTATCTAGTTTTGCGAATAGGTGTGTAATCATATGCAACATTCGATAATCGGCTGAAAAGCTGAAAGTATGTAATGGTTACACTGCTAAGATTGTTGATCGGCAAAATGCTGAAAAGTCAGAAATATGGCATATGATGCTACACGAGCGTGCGAGCGTGCGTGTGGTAAACCGAGCCCATGAACATGGGTGCTAGACTGTAGAAGCCACCACGAGCGTTCTCGTGGCTTAAGACGTAATAGGCCTCGATGGGCCATGTGGGCCCAATGGGCTTATGGGCCCACGAGGGTAAAATCCCCGGTAAGTGACTAATAATGGATTGGGCTGCGAAGTCCGCATAGTCGTGACAGAATTTGGGCTGAACGGGCCCCACGAGCATGTGGGCCCACTTGAGCCGAGTAAATGGCCTTGGGCCCAACTACACTGTTTCGACCAAATGATTTACCTATATCGCTCGAGGCGACTATAGGCCTTAGGAAGGGCAATTAAATGACGAAAATACCCCTAATGTGTTAAATGATAAAATACCCTAGGGAGTGGAATTACCAAAATACCCTCAAAGGGTAGAATTATCAAAATACCCTCGAAGGGTAAAATTACCTAAATACCCTCAAAGGGTAAAATTGTCGAAATGCCCTCAAAGGGTAAAATTACCGAAATACCCTTGAAGGGTAAAATATTTGAAATACCCTCGAAGGGTAGAATTACCAAAATACCCTCGAAGGGTAAAATTACCAAAATACCCCTGAGGGGTGAAATTAACGTTTTACCCTTAACCGACGAAATGACTATTATACCCCTAGTGGTAGTTTAGTTGATGTGTATATGCTATCTCTATGATTGTTTATGAATGTGACCTACTGCATACACGTACTATTTATGACACGACATACTACATTGGGGTTGGGATTCTAATTTGGAAGAAGTACTGTACTAGTGGCTCTGCCACGTTTTTTAGTGGTTTTGCCACGTATTCTAATTCTAGAGGCTTGGCCAAGTTTACTGTTATTAGCAGCTTTGCTGCGTTACTATTAGCAGCTATGCTGCGATATTGGTGTGCTGGGTGGGTGGGTCGACTTAGTCCCCACATAGTGTGTTGGTTGGTACAGATGGTGTGTTGGCTGGATTGGGTTGGGTTGCATCTCTGTTCTGCACTGTTATGACTTTGGGCTTAGACCCACTCTGTTACTGTATAGGGTTAAAGCCCAGACTGATCTGTTACTGAATAGGGCTCGACCCAAACTGTTACTGCATGATAGGGGATTACACACTGAGTTCTCGTAACTCACCCTTTTCTTTTAACTGTATAGGTAATCCCCAGCCTTAGATGATTTGGAGCTGCGAGGGACTCAGAGGTGGCCACATGTTCGCGAATTTTTTAATTTATATCTAGCCTTTTTAATATTTCATTTTGGTGTTGATATTTTTGTAATAAGGCCATTTGAGGTTTTAACTTTTATTTGGTGTTTTCTTTTTATTTCAACCTGCTAGACTAGGAAACAAGGTTTTTTAAAACAATAACCATTTCTAAAGAAAATCACGTTTTTCAAATCTTAAAGTTTACAACTAGAAAAGACTTCCGCGGTTTTATTTCAGATTGATAAATTTATAACAACTGTTATGACCTATAATTGGACAACATGATTTGATTTTACAACACTAACGTTTTCAATAGCAATTGATTATATGGGATTTAAAATTTAGTAACAAACTTTTATCAACAAGCCCGGTTTTCAAATGACATTTCGATGTGACACATCAAATCCAGTCGTAACGTCTAGGTCGGGTTTGGGGTGTTACAGCCTATCCACCCTACACACCATAAATGGGGAACTAAGCCACTCAATTAATAATATGCAGCTGAGCTAACATATGTTCAATATAATGTGGTAAACCGTTGTACAGAAACATTGCAGTTAAACTGCCAATTCAGTCTTCTTTCTCTTCACAACCAAAATCCTAGATTTATTTTCAATTACATAAATGCCCACAGTTCGCTAACAGACTTACAGACATAGTGATTGATACTCAATTGAACCATTTTAGAATCAATAATGCTTGTACACCTTTAATAAGTACAATAACAAGAAAGAATCTCAAGCTCATCCATCATATTACATAAATGCAGTTCCCGATTATCTAAAATTTACTCATTCGAACACCCATTAATGTAGCACCCCTTACCCGTGTCCGACGTCGGGACAGGATACGAGGCATTACCGTACTTAACCTTACTTGAACTTGCATTATTGGGCTATAAGGTTTCTTTTCAACTTAAAACCTTTCCTTCTTAATAATAACATGTACATTATGGGCCTACGAGGCCTTGAACTTACTTTCGAAAGGTTTCAAAGTTCAACCGGAAGCTTTTATTCTCTTAGAAAATTTTTACCTAAACAAGGGTCACACGCCAATATGGGCAGGCCGTGTGGTAACACATGCACATGTCCCTAGCCCGTGTAGAAATAAATTTTCAGTTCGAACCAACAGGGGTTTTCACACGGCCGGACACATGCCTGTGTTTTTGGCCCTTGTCCACCACACGGCCTCGACACGCCCGTGTCCTTGCCCGTGTGTGAAAACTAGGGGTATTCTGTTTAGGCCTGTGTGTCTACCCGTGTGGACAGTTTGAGGCTATTCCCCAAGCCTTTTTGCCACGCTGAAATATAAGCTCATTCATTTCATCACAAGTAGTACATAACATAGCAACATTAAACTATTAAGAACCCTTAAGTTATCATTCATTCCATCCATATTTTACTCAATAACTTGCATGTACATTCAATTCATTATACTCATCAACTTTATAACATGAACTTGGCAATATTGGCCAACCCACCATGGCCATTTACAAAATGAGTGTAAAACATTAATAGCCAACCCTTTGGACTTCAAACATGTCATGACAAAAAAATAATCAAGTTCCTATACATGCCATACTCAAAATGAAGTGACTTTACTATACCAAAAGAACGACTGATAGTGTGATCCGAGCTCCGACGTTTTACGATCCCCAAGCTAACTTGGCGAAACTAGAAGGAAAAAGGATAAGAGTGGGGTAAGCATATAGCTTAGTAAGTTTGCATGAAATTCTAAAGCAACATAATTGCTCAAACTAAATTCATCCTTCTCATGAAACAATAGCAACATAAATCTCAAATGCTTAGGCATACTTATTCATACTTACTCACTCTTATTCTTACCCATCTCATGTCACATTATGATTTCTTAACTTGTACATATTCATGATTTCTAGAATCTCATATTTTCTAATCTTTGCAATTTAGTCCTAATGGACAATTTATTCACTAATTAACAAAATTTCTTCATGAAATTTTCACACGATCATGCAAGCATCTCATAAGCCTTATAAAAATCATTAAAACATATATTTCTACTTTGAATCTGTGGTATCGCACCACTATTCCGACTAGGCCCTAAATCAGCTGTTACAATTCTTCTCCCCCTTAGGGATTTTCGTCCCCGAAAATCTTACCAGTAAAAAGGTTTGGGTACTGGTTCCTCATAGTCTCCTCGGGCTCCCATGTAGCCTCTTCTACCCCATGTCTTTGCCACAATACTTTCACAAGAGCTATACTTTTATTTCTTAATTGCTTGACTTTTCGAGCTAAAATCTTGACCGGTTCTTCACTATATGTCATATCATGTTGAATCTCAATCTCTGTTGGTGTAATTACCTGCAAAGAGTCTGATCGGTAACATCGCAACGTAGATACGTGAAATACATCATGAATCTTTTCTAACTCTGATGGCAAAGCCAATCGATAGGCCATCAACCCTATCCTTTTAGTAATCTGATATGGTCCGATAAAACGCGGACTCAATTTGCCATTTCGGCCAAATCTAAGAACTTTCTTCCACGGCGACACTTTCAAGAATACTCTATCACCGACTTGATACTCGATCTCTTTCCTTTTTAAATCCGAGTAGGATTTTTGTCCATCAGAAGTAGCTTTTAAACAATCTCGAATCACCTTTACTTTCTTTTCGGTTTCTTTAACCAAATCAACTCGTGAATCTGGTTTTCTTTAAGTTCAGTCCAATATAAAGGCGTTCGGCACTTACGCCCATACGAAGCCTCATAGGGCGCCATTTTCAAGCTTGCTTGATAACTGCTATTATAAGAAAATTCCACCAAAGATAGATACCTCTCCCAACTTCCTTGAAACTCAAGAACACAACACCGAAGCATATCCTCAAGTACTTGTATTAACCTCTCTGACTGACCGTCGGTTTGGGGGTGAAAAGCTGTACTAAAATTCAACTTTGTGCCCAAGACCTCTTGCAACTTCTTCCAAAATCTGGATGTGAGTCTTGGATCTCTATCTGATATAATCGATAAGGGTACTTCGTGAAGTCTTACTGTCTCTGAAACATACAAGTTTGCCAACTTGTCAAGTGAGTAATCAACTCGTACAGGTATGAAATAGGCTGACTTCATAAGTCTATCGACTACAACCCATACACAATCTTTCTTGCTCGGTGTCAATGGTAAACCTGTTATAAAGTCCATAGTAATACGGTCCCATTTCCACTCGAGAACCATAATAAGTTGAAGCATACCTGAAGGTACTTGGTGTTCAGCTTTCACTTGCTGAAAAATTAAGCATTTCAACACAAACTCTGAAATATCTTTCTTCATACTCGGCCACCAATACTGTTGCTTCAAGTCATTGTACATCTTGGCGCTACCCGCATGTACAGATAGGCATCCACTATGTGCCTCATGTAAAATCTTCCAAATAAGCTTATCATTCCTCGGTACACAGACTCTGTCTCTGAACATCAGACATCTATCCGAATTAATCTGAAAATCAGACTCAGCACCCAACTCACATTGAACTCTTTTGGCTTGCAATTCGCTGTCATCTTTCTGTGCCTCATAGATCTCTTGGAGGAACATCGGTCTAGCCCTCAACTCAGCTAGAAAGAATCATCATCTGACAAACTCACCCATGTATTCATAGCCCTCAAGGAAAATATAGATTTCCTACTCAAGGCATCAACGACTACATTTGCCTTTTCCGGGTGGTAGTCAAGAACTAATTCATAATCTTTTATCATCTCTAACCATCTTTGTTGCCTTAAGTTTAATTCCTTTTGTGTCATTAAATACTTTAAACTTTTGTGATCGGTGAAAATCTGACATTTCTCACCATACTCAGTGCAAAAACAATGGCAGCCAACTTTGAATCATGCGTTGGATAGTTCTTCTCGTATGGCTTTAACTGTCTGGAGGCATGTGCTATCACCTTGCCTTCTTACATAAGTACACAGTCCAATCCATCTAAGGATGGATCACTATAAATCACAAATTCTTTTCCTGATTCAGGTTATACTAGAACTGGAGCCTCTGTCAACATTGCCTTCCATTCAAACTTTACATCTTTCTATAACAGTCTTGTCATTGGAGTCGCTATCATAGAAAACCCCTTAATGAATCGCCTATAATAGCCAGCTAAGCCCAGAAAACTTCTAACCTTAGATATATTTTTCGGTGGTTTCCAATCAACAATAGCTGAAATCTTACTTGGGTCGACTCGGACTCCCTCCCCCGACACAATATGTCCCAGAAATCCAACTTTCTTGAGCCAAAATTCACTTTTGCTGAACTTGGCATACAATTGATTATTTCGTAAAATTTGTAAAAAGGTCCTCAAGTGCTCAGCATGCTCATGCTCATCACAAGAATATATCAGTATGTCATCAATAAAAACCACAACAAACTTGTCCAAGTATGGCCGAAAAATATGATTCATTAAATCCATAAACACAGCAAGGGCATTAGTTAAACCAAAAATCAAGACTAAGAATTCATAATGTCCATACCTCATCTGAAATGCAGTTTTAGGCACGTCTGAGTCTTTTACTCTTAACTGGTAGTATCCCAAACTTAAGTCTATCTTGGAGAACACAGTGGCTCCCTTCAATTGATCAAACAAATTGTCGATCCTTGGCAATGGGTACTTGTTCTTCACTGTTACCTTATTAAGTTGTCGGTAATCTATGCATAATCTCATAGAGTCATCTTTCTTTTTCACAAACAGCACTGGAGAACCCTACAGAGAATAACTCGGCCTAGCAAAACCTTTGTTTGTCAACTCTTGTAACTGTGCCTTCAATTCCTTCAACTCAGTTGGGGCCATCCTGTAAGGAGCAATTGATATAGGTACCGTACCAGGAGCTAACTCGATGCCAAATTCAACCTCTCTGACCGGTGGCAACCTTGGCAATTCTTCTAGGAATACATTTGGGTACTCACATACTATTGGCACTGATTCAATCTTTAACTCAGTTTCTTTAGCATTCATAACAAAAACAAGATATGCTTCATACCCCTTTCTTATATACCTCTGAGCAGACATATGAGAGATCACTACAGGCGATCCGCCTTGTTCATCTGATTCAACATAAAGTGTGTCCCCATTTTCACATCTCATCTCAATATATTTCTTTCCACAATTTACTATCACATCATGAGTGGTTAACCAGTCCATACCAAGAATAATATTGAATTCATCAAATGGTAATAGCATGAGATTTGCCTTAAAATAATGATCTCTAATCATCAATGGGCAATCTTTGCATACTTTATCAACTAGTACGCTTTTGCCTAAATGATTAGACACTTTTATCACAAACTCCGTAGACTCAACAGGTATGCTCATGTTAGATGCTAATTTTATGCAAATGTATGAATGGGTAGACCCCAGATAAATTAAAGCAACAAATCAATGTTATGAAGAGAAAATGTACCCGTAATTACATCGGGAGATGATGCCTCTTCGTGAGCGTGAATGGCGTAAGTCATTGCAGGCATTCTACCCTCGGATCTTGCAGCCTGCTCTCGGGGAGTACCCTTACTACTTGCCCCACTTCCCGGGTTCCTCTGTTGTCTTCCTTTAGCAGTGCCTCCCAGTCTTGCATCTTGAGGCTTTTCTTTCTCATCCACCTCGGGGCAATTTCTAATAAAATGGTCTAGAGACCCACACCTGAAACAAGCCTTTTCATTTGCTCGACATTCACCGGAATGATGTTTGCCACACTGTGGGCACTCCAGTCTACTCGGTCGGGCATTGCCAATACTAGCGACTGAGGTAGTTTGAGCCTTATTTCCTGAGTACTGTTTACTCTTGCTTCTGCTTGAAAACCTGGTGAAAGTAGCTGATTGGGTAAGGAAATCTCTCGACTTCTTGGAGGATGATTGAAATGACTTACTCAATTGTCTCTTTCTTGTCTCATGAGACTCTATCTCAGCTTTTTTTTTCTCTTTCACTAATTCCTCGGCCTTACAAGCTTGGTCCACTAACACAACAAATTCTTTCAACTCGAGGACACCAACAAATAATTTGATATCTTCATTTAGTCCATCCCAAACCTCTTACACATGATGGCTTCAGAGGACACACACCCCCGAAAGTACTTGTTGAGCCTCATGAACTCACGCTCGTACTCAGTCACCGTCATCTTACCTTATTTCAGTTCAAGGAATTCCTTTCTCTTCTGATGAATAAATCTTTGACTTATGTACTTCTTCCGGAATTCTTCTTGGAAAAACTCCCATGTAATTCTTTCCCTTGGTACAACTGACACAAGAGTATTCCACCATTAATAAGCGGAATCTCTTAGAAGAGAAACCACACACTTCATGCACTCTTCAGGTGTGCAAGATAAATCATCAAATACCCTGATGGTATTTTCAAGCTAAAATTCGGCTCTTTCCGGATCATCATCTTTACTAGCCAGGAATTCCTCAGCTCCTTGTTTCCGGATTCTATCAACTGGAGGTTGTTCTCTTCTTACCACTTCTACCACTTGGAGAGCTACAGGGGTAAGTTGAGGAATAGGTGGGGGTGGAAGAGATGGAGCATTCTGATTTTCTCGAATGTACTCAGTGTACCAATTGCTCATCATACGGAGAAAGGCTTTTTGGGCCTCTTCTCCTAGACTGAAAGTCTTGGGTCTACTCTCTACTGGCGCGGTCCCTTGTATGAGTCAAGGACACTTGCGACATCGTCAGGCCGCAGCTCTGGCCAGATCGGGATCCATTAACTCTATAAAACACAATTCAAATCGTCAGGAGGCATCACACTATCACCATATAAATACTCATACGTATGGCATGTATAGCTAAACTCATGCATATGCTACTCTAGTCCGAGAATCTACTAAACTGTAGCTCTGATACCACTAAATGTAACACCCTTTACCCGTGTCTGACATCGGGACAGGATACGAGGCATTATCGTACTTAACCTTACTTGAACTTGCATTATTAGGCTATAAGGTTTCTTTTCAACTTAAAACCTTTCCTTCTTAATAATAACATGCACATTATGGGCCTACGAGGCCTTGAACTTACTTTTGGAAGGTTTCAGAGTTTAATTGGAACCTTTTATTCTCTTATAAAGTTTTTGCCTAAACAGGGGTCACACGTCTGTGTGACATGGGACACGCCCGTGTGGTCACACACGCCCATGTCCCTAGCCCGTGTAGAAATAAATTTTCAATTCAAACCTACAAGGGTTTTCACACGGCCGGACACACGTCCGTGTTTTTGGCCCGTGTCCTTCACACAGCCTCGACACGCTTGAGTCCTTGTCCGTGTGTGAAAACTAGGGGTATTCTATTTATGACATCAGCAACCCCTTAAGGTGCACACGGCCTAGGCACACGCCTGTGTGCTGGCCCGTGTGACAATTCCAATTCTCGTAACTAAATGTAGGGGACACACAGCCTATCAACACGCCCATAGGGATTGATCGTGTGTTGCGCACAGCCTAGACACACGCTCGTGTGTCTACCCGTATGGATAGTTTGAGGCTATTCCCCAAGCCTTTTTGCCACCCTGAAACATAAACTCATTTATTTCATCAGAAGTAGTACATAACATAGCAACATTAAACTATTAAGAACCCTTAAGTTATCATTCATTCTATCCATATTTTACTTAATAACTTGCATGTACATTCAATTCATTATACTCATCAACTTTATAACATGAACTTAGCAATATTGGCCAACCCACCATGGCCATTTACAAAATGAGTGTAAAACATTAATAGCCAACTCTTTGGCCTTCAAACATGTCATGATACAAAATAATCAAGTTTCTATACATGCCATACTCAAAATGAAGTGACTTTACTATACCAAAAGAACGATTGATAGTGTGATCCGAGCTCTGACGTTTTACGATCCCCGAGCTAACTTGGCGAAACTATAAGGAAAAGGGAAAAGAGTGGGCTAAGCATATAGCTTAGTAAGTTTGCATGAAGCAACATAATTGCTCAAACTAAATTCATCCTTCTCATGAAACAATAGCAACATAAATCTCAAATGCTTAAGCATACTTATTCATACTTACTCACTCTTATTCTTACCCATCTCATGTCACATTATGGTTTCTTAACTTGTACATACTCATGGTACCTGTATCACTTAATCACATATCATAGCACATATGCTAACATGAACATAAACTCAATTTTTCATCATTCCTATCATGAATGAAACTCAAGGTCATCCATAAACAGATTTAGCTCTATACTATTTTACATACTTAGCTCTTTTGATCATAAACAAACTGGATTATTGTGGGATATTCAAACTCATCATACATAAACCTTGATGCCAATGCCATATCCCGAATATGGTCTTACATGGGTTCACCTCTTGACACCGTTGCCATATCCCGGATATGGTTTTACATGGAATATTATAACTGGAGGTCGAGGCCATGTCCCAGACATGGTCTTATACGAAGTTGCACATGAATGTCGATGCCATATCTCAGACATGGCCTTATACGAAATCTTCTTTTTATGCCGAGGCCATATCCCAGACATGGTCTTACACGGGACATTCATTGTTCAATGCTAATATATGGGTATCCTCATTATTCCGAATCTTTATTTGGGATTTCACATAACTCGTTTTCACCATTTCTTCATCGAGGCTTCATCATTCGATTAATTATAGTAATAACATACATTGTAATAATATTAAGTAGTCTCAAACCTTCAAAATATTATGAAACTTTAACTTCATACAAACTTACCTCAATTCTCAAAATGTGTATCGATGCTCGATTTAGTCAGCGATTTTGTTCTTGCCTCGGTATCGATCCGGGCTTTGTGTTTCTTGATCTATAATAATAATTTACTAAATTGACTCATAATTCATATTTTGGTAAAATTACAATTTTGCCCCCAAACTTTTACATAATTTCATTTTTGCCCCTAGGCTCGTAAAATAATTTTCATTCAACTTTCTTGTATTTCAAGCCTAGCCGATTCATATTCTCAACAATAAAAACCTTCAATTTCCACTATTTCACTGATGTATGGCCATTTTCATAACTTTTACAATTTGGTCCTTACATGCATTTTTTTTTATGAAAATCACTTAGAAAAAGATGTTTATCATACATCAAACTTCCATATTCCTCCATAAAACATCAAAATAAATGCATGTCACATATGGGTAAATTTTTGAATATGAACTCTAGCTCAAAATATGGCTAGAAATAGCTAAATCGAACTACGAGGATCTCAAAAATATAAAGATCATTAAAAACGGGACTAGGATGCACTTACTATCAAGCTTGAAAGTTGAAGAAACCCTAGCTATGTCTTCCTTGTGATTTTCAGCCAAGGGGGAGGAAGATGGACACCAGTTTTTACTTATTTTCCCTTTTAATTCTTTTATTAACCAAATGACAAAAATGTTCTTAATGATCCTTTCTTGAGATTTTTCCTTCCCATGTCCTTTTTTGTCCATCATAAAATATAATGGTCTAATTGCTAAGTAAGGGCCTCTAGTAATTTTTATAATTCTATTTCACACACAAATCTTCTAGAATCTCATATTTTCTAATCTTTGCAATTTAGTCCTAATGGACAATTTATTCACTAATTAACAAAATTTCTTCATGAAATTTTCACACGATCATGCAAGCATCTCATAAGCCTTATAAAAATCATTAAAACATATATTTCTACTTCGGATCTGTGGTCTCGCACCACTAGTCCGACTAGGCCCTAAATCAGGCTTTTACAATTCATACTTGAACCCAAGTCGTAGCGAAGTCCTAAACACAATTACCAAGGCTTACCCGAAGGTCGGATTACACATAAACATGAAACGAGTCAATTTGCAACACAGAACAAAAATCTACAAAAAAGAGCCACATGACCGTGTGGAAGAATTCAAGTCATGTGGGGGTCTACATGACCATGTGTAGAGTGACACGCCCATGTGAAAGAGGCACACGCCCATGTGACCTAGTTGCATAGCTGTGTGAGTAGCTCGTGTAACTCACTATGCAAATGTGCTAAATTTAAGCAAAATTAAGAAACAGAGGAGACACGGCCATATGGCTAACGCACATGCCCATGTGGCTAAAGAACATGGCCGTGTGAAAAGTGACAAAAATCCCCAAACAATAGCCACATTGCTGTGTGGCACTAAAAAAAGTCAAAATCCCTAATTTCTTAGCATCATACGGTTGTGTGGACCGCCATTTGCGGCACACGCCCAGGTGGCCACCTGTGTGGTCACAAAACCACATTGAAACATGCTGAAAGTTGTAATTTTGCGATAAAAAAGCAATCCCTAATCATTAATAGTTCAGAAACACACCAGAATTTGCAGAATTTCATTCAATCCAACAACAATTCAAACCTAAATTAAGTAGTTTCAGAAACACACCCGATGATCGTTTCCAAAACACTAAGATTAGCCGATTCGCATCTATTCTACCAATCTAAGAACTCAATTTTAATACAAATTAAGCTATTAGAATTTTAATTAAACAATCATAAAAGAAGTAGAAACAAAACTTTCATCAACCCTAATAAACAAAGCCTACCCGATTCAACTTCCAATTAGATGAATCACACGAAGACAATCAATACTTGACCAACGACAATCAACAAAGAGTAGAAACTAAAAAGAAGAAGAGGAGAATTGAGAATGGAAGAAGCAAATAGAAATCAACAATTTGAAAATTAGGGAAAACAAAAGAAAGAACATGAAGAAAAGTGGGGAAAGAATGTGAAGGAAAATTGAAATTATTACCCCATTTATATTTAATTCATTAATTAAAATTCTAAAAAAATAAATAAAGTTAAATTAATACAAAAAAGACACAAAATTAAAACAAAATTCTCTCTTTTTTCACATCGTGATTCGGACACAGGATCAAGGCAAACTAACAACACACACCACCACCAAACCAGGCTCATTCTGACATTAAAATGCAAAACTAAACTCAACTGTTTAACCTACTCATGACCCTATCTACAAACCTTAAAACTTCTAACCCCAAATTCCGGGGTGTTACAAAATGATTTGTTACCTTTGATGGAAGAAAAATGGAGTTTTAGTCGAAAATCTGGAAATCCCACAAGTTTGAGAGGTGACAAATTCAATGGTGTCTTGGGTGTTTTTCTTAAAATTCTATGTAGGATTAATGTTGTGAGAATGAAAGGAATCAAGGGAATAGAGTTTGGGAATCAAAAATTTAAATGATAAGAGCTTGGGAGAGCAATGGACAACAAATAAAAGAAAAGGAAGAAAACTATCGTGAAATATATAGGTAGGGGATAGATATTTGGTTGGTTTTAAACTTTTGGTTTAAGTGCCTTATAAACACTCAAAATTTAGCCCCATTTACAAATCAGTCCTTATTTCAAAATTAATGATCTTTTAAACACCATTTTCAAAAATTGATTTAATTTTCTAAAAGAAATACACGAAAACATTTTCGGTTACCATGTTTACAAAATTCTCGAGCACACTAAAGCTAAAATCCCCAAAATACCCCCAAACTCCTAGGCCTAATTTTGGGGTGTGAAAAAATTAGAGAAATACACCGCATCCATCATGATCCACAACGAATACGTTTTATTTTTACAAGTAAAAGATGGCATGGAGATTAAATTAATTTCTTTGAATTATTATTTGATTAATTGTAATTAAATAATTAAAGTTTGGAGTGAAAATTCAATTAATTAGTCATCACAGAATGGCCGAACAAGGTAAATTAAATTTATTTTCTCATATACTCTAGTACAGTAAAGTCATCATGACTTTAAATGAAAATAGAATTGGATTGAGAAAATAATTTTGTAACATTTGTTGCCAAAGCAACTACCGCCAAATTCACCCTAAATAAATCATTCAAACATTCAATCATTCAATCATATCATAAACACATTCACATTATGATAAAAAAAATTTAAATCTAAGCCTTAATCGAGCTTACGAAAGCTTTTTCCCAATCGAGGTTGAATTATGACTAAATTGAAAATTTTCAAAATGTAATTAGTGAATCAATATCCAAGGCTTGCTGTCATGGTTCCATAGACTGTAGCTAAACTTCAAATTAAACAAGGTGGGTATCACGATATTAAATATAATAGCCAAACTTCCCAACCTGATGGCCAAATTGTAAAACTTTCAAAATATAACAAGTGGTTATCATGATATCCAGGGTGTGTTATTGTGATACCAAAAACAGTCCATTAATTCCCTTGTTTTTGGCAAAAAGATAAACTTTGGTATCTATTTCAAATTTCCACCAAACCTATCATTTTGTTAATAAGTGACCAATTTCATCAACACCAAAACATCACAAATTCATACAAAAAAAATGCAAATAACCATATTCAATCTCATATCAATGTATATCACCTATTCAATCATTAGACATATCATTTCAACACCATGACATACGATCCAAACCATTTGCCAATTGCCAAACATTTACTTAACTTACCTTAACATTATATCAAAATAAACATTTATACACTTAGGCAATCAATAAGGCATCCTTTGGCATACTTAAAGTATCATATGGTTATCAACATATACAACCAATACGTTAGTCTAGAACTTTGCATATCACGGTCATGAAAAAAGAAATTATATTAAAAAATGCAATTTGAAACCATATTCAATTTATGTAATTCAATTTATATTCAATCCATTTCAATAATTTCATTTCCATTAAGTTACATTTTCCTGCGAAAGAACCTTAGTAAAACGAACTCGAATACAAAAGACTATTGTAACGTCCCAAACCCGGCCTAAACGTTACGACCGGAACTGGAATGTCACATGGAAATGAAACACCCCATACCCGGCCCACGAGCCTGGACCGGATCTGGTATGTTCCTCGATGAAAACCGGTTCAAATTCTTTTGTTACTTAGGAAAAACTTGTGTGTTTTGAAAGAAGGATTGTGTCGGGTTGGGCTTGAGTTGAAAACAAGTTTATTTCATTATTAAAATCCTTTACTTTAGGTGACAAAATGTTTAGGCTTTGCTTTAAAAGAAATCTACTTAAACTTTAATTGATAAAAATTTGTAAACATAATAAATAAAATAAATGTAAAATAGTTCAACTATGGCCTTATTACATCAAATAAACCCAAATAATTTAAAATACTTAAATAAAAATAAAATGTCCAAATAAAATTCCTTCTTTGAGCATGGCCACCTTTAAGCTCCCTACCGACCCGGTCCATTATCGATCATCACACGAAAAATGTTCCCACAACGGGGTGAGTCAATGAGACTCAATGTGTACACAAACACTAAGTCCAAATAAATTCAGGCATTTCGTATCATACATATTCATATATCATTAAATTAAAAATAATGCAACCTGAACCCAAACCTAGATGCCATCCGCTACACATCACCCGTACCAACCTGCACACCGTGGGGACTACTAAGTCCACCCTCCATCCGCTACACACCATCGAAGGCAGTCGCTGCAGTCGACGTGCTCATCGCCCTTATAAATATTCGTGGTCTTAGGTCACCACATTCAGTTATCGTGGTCTTAGGTCACCACATTCAGATATCGTGGTCTTAGGTCACCACATTCACTTCCCCTTTTCAAGAACCCATATGCCCCATATCATACATATTATGCATTACATGCCAAATTTCACATTCTTATCACTTATCACATGTTAAATATAACATATTTCATAATCCTAGTAGGAGTAGGAAACGTACCTGAGTACTTTGTACCATAACATGGTACATTAGCCACATTCTTACACTTTCATATTAATACATATATCAAGTTTAAGCCATAAATCTATTGAGATTAGTGTAGGGTACACATCTGATTAACTTAGCAACTTCACTTCAAATCCCGAAAATCTGATATAAAGCCTTAGATCCTTAGTCCCTTGGTGCCGATTTCACTATAAATCAAATCCCGAAAACTTTGTGCTACTCCTCCCTTTAATCGGCCAATGCTTGCGATTTCAAATCCCGAAAGTATCCCTTGTCTTAATTATCTGTCGAAATACCTATACACATATGTTAGGTTCGATTCTAACATTAAATCATCATAGATGGCCCTTGGCCGAATGCTATAGACACTTACCTTGTAGATTTTAAATCCCAAAACTCACCAAATAACTAGGGAACACGTGGCCTATGGTGTACCTTTGAGAAAAGAACTTCTCCTTCCTTGTAGTCGACACTTAGTAAATCTCGAAAGATCTCTTCAAAGTTTCGGCAACAAGATATTAATGGGGTTAGTCCTAGATTTCGGCAAATCTTAAAAGAAAAAGGATGAAACTGAATGAGATCTTGCCCTTACTTTAGGAATCGGCAATCCTTGCTTGAACCTTTATCAATATTCGGCTATGTAGGCTAGAAGGATCTTGATTTCAGCTTTTTGATTGGTAGAAAGAAAAGAGAAAGAAGAATAAAGATGGAGGATTCTGCTAGAGCACAAGGTATTTCGGCTTGGCAAAAATAAAAGAGAAGAGAGGAGTTATTTGCTAGAGAGAATTCGGCAGAGAGAGAGTTGAAAGAAAGAATGAATGGCCCTCTTTTCCTTTAGTAGAATCCCTTACTTGGCCATCACTCTTCTATTTTGATAGCTTTATCTCTTTAATTATCAATATATTCAAATTAAAAGAATTTAATCCATCAATTATCTCTTATCTCTTAATAAAAATAATACTAATAATAACCCATCATTATCTATCTATTTGCCGAATTTTAAAGAGAATAAAACTCCTCTTTTAAGAGCCTTAATGCCGTCCACCTCTCTGCTCCTTGTAGCAAAAATAAAATTCTTTATTTGCTTCCCATGCGACTCGATCCTTGGCCCATTTGCCTATGTATGTGGCGTCACTTGCTAGGCCCTTAAGTGGCGCCTTGTAGCCATTTTACCAAGGCTATTTGTATGTCATATTTCACATACATTTCTCTTAAGACCACCTTGCTTCATGTCCCTCTTTTAAACTTTAAACTTGATATTTCTAAAGCATTTCCTTACATTTCTAAGACATTTCCTTACATTTCCAAGACAAGACATTTCCTTACATTTCCAAGTCATTTCCTTACATTTCCAAGACAAGACATTTCCTTCCATTTCCAAGTCATTTCCTTACATTTCCAAGACAAGACATTTCTTTCCATTTCCAAGTCATTTCCTTACATTTCCAAGACAAGACATTTCCTTACATTTCCAAGTCATTTCCTTACATTTCCAAGACAAGACATTTCCTTCCATTTCCAAGTCATTTCCTTACATTTCCAAGACAAGACATTTCCTTACATTTCCAAGTTTCCAAAAATGTTTACTTTCTTCTTTTGAAACTTAACATTTCTGAAGCATTTCCTTACATTTCCAAGTTTCCAAAAATGTTCACCATACATTCATAACACATAAGACATGCCATTTCGTATAATTAAATCAAAAATGCATAGGCCCATTTCCAGGATGTTACAAGAAAGGTTGTTTTAAAGAAGCTTTACGACTGCTAAAAAAAAATCTCGAGTTTTAATGTTTATAAGTTGAAAACCATTTGCAGTGTTTCCATTTCTTGGATAATTCAAAATTCGGTTAGGTTATATCTTACCAGCTTCTTATTAAGTTAACTAGAATTTAATAACTGGTTTATTTAAAAACTCGAATTTGGAAAATTTATAATGTGACAATTGAAAAAAAATGTGGAGGTACATGGTCTTTTGAAAATAATATTTGTAGTATTAAGAAAATCCCAAGTTTAATTATTTGTTGCTTGTGATCCGTATGTTAATATTTTGGAAAACTGTTAGTTACATTTTTAAGAAAACCCCATATTTAACAGTTTATAAAACATTTAATATCAGTATTGAAATAAAACCCAAATTTATAGTGGCCTTATTACAAAATAAAATCCCGAATTAAACTAAGTTCAAAATAAAGTAATGAAACTTACGAGAGAAATAGCAATGCATGGCCACCCCGAGTCTGCCCTAGCTCCAAAACTCGCGATCTACTGGTTACCTGCAGAATTTAGCAAAGGGGTGAGTCACCGAGACTCAGTGTGTAAATCCCCGACTAACTTGTAACATCCCAAAATTGGGCCTAGTAGGATTGGGCCCAATGGGCCTTGAGCGTAGGAGTGTTTAAAATTTTGAGAACAAGAGAATGGCATTATTGCAAATTGGACTTATTAGTTAAGTGAATTTGGAAGGTTACGAGGTTTCTATGAAGTCTCGGGTTTAATTGGGCCTTAGGAAAAATTTGGTATTTTAGTACTTTAAGGAGAGATTGTAAGTAGCTTTAAGACTTATAGAAATAAATGAGTAAAGTGCTTGCATAAATGAGCTATAGTAAAGAGGTTAAGGCAACACTTATAGTACCTTGAGGGGAGAGGTTCGAATCACTTTGTGTGCAAATTTTGACTAGCATTTTTGCACTCTTTCCTTAAGTGTCGGCCATGAGGTATTGATGGCAAGTTTGACCTCTTTATTTTTGGTAAGGTGACTAGAGAATTAAGGAAAGGTTGAGGTTGGGGAAAGGAATCAAAAGGAAAAGGCAAGTAAGGAGAGCAAGTGGCCTATTTCATGGAGAATACTATGGAAAGAATGGTTGGCATAATGTTGACTCTCATGGCTATGAATATGGACGGTTTTTGGGGCTAAAGGGGTGTTGGCCGAATCTTGTTAGTGTCATGGTAAGAGTTTTGGGTATGGTTTTGGTCAAAATTTCCTCATACCACCTTTGTGACATTTTTTCTTTTCTCTCCAAACTTTCTTTTCTTCTTTGTCAGATTTTAGAACTTTGAGTGTGCAAATTTTTTCCCTTTCTTTTCTTTCTTCTTGCCGTATGGACTTAAGCCATTGAGACCTTATTGTGCACCCTTTCTCCTTTGAAAAACCGAAACCTCACAAACCCTTCTTTCCATCTCTCTTCTCTTTTTACAAGATTTTCCAAATACCTTTCTTCTTCCTCTCAAATCAATATTTTTCATAACAGAATATTATTGTTTGTTTCACCCTATAGCCGAATCTTCTATCTCATCCATATTTTCTTCTCAACCGTATTACTACTCATACTTCGATCAATCGGTAAGTGATTCATTTCAACATTTTATTTTTCTTCCTCCTTTTAGTGCCGAATTCATACCTTGGTGTGGGATGGCCATATTGATCGAGACCATCACCTTACTTTCTCTCATACGAGATTGTTTTCTTCTTTGTAGTGATATAGAGGGAGGCCGAATACCACAACATCGCCTAATCATCTCTAGTCATATGACGATCGTGAGAAACAGGATTATAATCGAATAAGGTAAGGAAGATCTTTCATAGTCCATTCGATATCTCCATTTGGTTATTGAGTTAATCAGATTGAAGGTTGGCTAATTGATATTGTTGGTAGGATCGATTCTTGGTGCATCGAGGGAGATCACAGTCGTGGTAAGTGGAGTTAGCCTAATAAAGTGTTTCTAGTTACGATTATCGAAGTTGAGACTAATCTTCTATCAACTATCATTATAGGTGTTGGAATCGGTAGAAAGCACAACTCGTAATCAAGGTGTGTAATCCCTTACCCTTCCGAATATATGTTTGAAATGGTGAGTAAATCTCACATCTCTCTGAAAGTTTACCTGAAATATTCTGTGATTCGGTAGAAATACCAAAGAAAACCGATAACCGGCATCCGTGATCACTCGGACGTGCGTATGCTCGTAGTGGTAAACGTATTTTGTAATAAAATAGTTTCGGTCAGAAATAGTGACGTGTATTTGAAAAATCACGAAATATAGGATAAAAGGAATTACAAAGTGAATAAGATATTAGATTAAAGCTTGCTGTGTCTATTCTAATATGGAAGAAACAGAGAAGGAAAAGGAATATTATATTCTGAGATATGTTAATTTTAGTACAACTGGTTCTGATTGACTTCGTGGTTCCCTGATCTATCTTGAAAAAATCGTATAAAATTGTACAAAGTGAATTAAGAGTTATAATTGATATGTATGGATTCCTTATTGAATCTATTTTCACTAGAAAAAGTGGGGGAAGTATATGAAAAGTGTACAGTAAGATATTTGAGATTAAGGTAAGAAAGATCAGAATCATTGGACAGTGGAACAAGGGAAACTTTAAGGAATAAACTGTATTAAATGGTTAAGCTAAAAATTCTGGAAAAATTACAATAGAAAGATATACGAGTATACTTTTAAGAAACATTTACAGATTTAGATTTCGAGTTTCCTAACTCGAGTTATAGTCAATTTAGTCAGTACAATGCAGATGGACAGTTTCGATTTTTATGCCCCAAATTAGTAATTAAGCCTAGGTTGCGAAAATTACCATCATACCCTTAGAGGGTAAATTACCGAATTACCCTTAGTGGGTACGATTACCAAATTATGAAAATGCCCTTACGGGCCATATTACGAAAATGCCCCTAATGGGCCGAATTTCGAAATGTCCCTATAGACCAAATTACGAAAATACCCTTTATGGGCCAAATGTGATATGTTGCTATACGGGCCGTTTGGTATTTGCTATATGGGCCGTTTGATATTTGATATATGGGCCAAATGTGATATTTGATATATGGGCCAAATGTGATATTTGATATATGGGCCAAGTGTAATATGAGCTATATGGGCCAAAATGTGATATGGGTTAGATTGTTTAAATTTTTATAATGGGTCGTATGTTTGTAATAATTTTATAATTTGATATGAATAATTGAATGTGCATATTATATACATGATTTGCATGGGTTGGGCTATTTGACGAAGAGAAGTTCTGGTAGCTGTGCTACAAAAATCTAATGGCTTCGTGCCCAGTTTGATATATGGCTTTGTGCCCAGTTTGATATATAGCTTCGTGCCCAGTTTGATATATGGCTTCATGCCCAGTTAATATATGGCTTAATGCCCAGTTTGGTGGGTTGGCGGGGTGGGTGACTAAAGCTCCCCACAAGTGTGTTGGTTGGTACAGGTGGTGTGTAGCGGATGGAAAACTAGGTTTGGTTGGGAAATTGCATAACACATGCATGTTATATATACACTGAGTTCTTGTAACTCACCCCCCTCTTTTCTGAATCCCTGTAGGTGATGCTCCGTGAGGTGGACTTGGGCCATGGATGACTTGGTGGAGGCCATACTTCAGAAATGGTGTTATTGAATTTTTAATTTCTATTTTCGTTTATTTTATTATTTTGCTATTTTGGTTTAAGTTGTAATAAGGCCTCTGAACTATTTTTATTTTTGCTTTTATTATTTTTCTTAAATTATTTAAAACGAGAATTTTTCTAAAAACGTAAATAAAGGTTTTCCGAAATTGATTAACAAATGGATTTCAAAATAAACTTTTACAAATATGATTTAACTCGAACTTTCTTTCAAATTATTAACGACATTTTCAAAAGTCACGGATTTAAACTTCAATTCCTTGATTGTGATTCATCAATCAATCTCTCAAAAATACTTGTATTTTATCTACATTTCCGCAATGTTTCAAAATGCTTTTGCAACTCTATTTCAAACGTCACATTTTCGTAAATCATTTATTTCAAATATGCTTTCGCAACCGAAAAGGTTTATTAAAGATAATTATGTTTTCACATAGACACAATTGCTTAAGTGTTATGGTTTTAACAAAGAGGCTGTAGTTTTCAAACGAGTTTTTTTTTGTGACACACCAAATTTGGGCCTAACTTCTAGGCCGGGTCTGAGGTGTTACATTTTATGGTATCAGAGTCCAGTTTCAAAACTCGGCTATGGTTTGGGTTCAAAAACGTTTCCAAAATTGTTTTGAATTTTAATTTAAATACATTTTTGAAAGGAAGTATGGCACCACGGGTATCCGACACCAAGTCAAGTAAGTATTTGTTTTCGTTTTATGATTATTGTGATATGACTATAGAAACACTCTAGAACTTTTAGTTTTAGATGTTGAAGCTATAGAGATTGAGACTTTAGGATGCGTTTTGCGAAAACAACTTTACTTCTTGTACTCCATAAAACATTGTTTAATAAACACTGAAATAGCATAATGATTCACAAAACTCTTAATCATATTATATCGACTTAGCAAACATGAACGCTAGAAGACGTAGACACGGTAGGCGTGGACGTGGTAAAGGCCGAGGTGCTATGGCTAGATCTTCGGCACCGAGGCATAGTTTTGAAAGGGAGGCGTTAGGATCGCTAGTGGCTGAGACGGGGTCTCATGATCGAGCTGGGATTGATGAGCTGACTCAGACAGTTAAGGAAGTATTGAAGGAGGTTAAAGGAATCGGTGAAGCACTTCGAGTTGGGTCTGTGGACTGTAGGAAGAAAAGAGATCGCGGTTCTCTAGGGTCACAATCTCATTCTGTAAAGCATGTCAAGGCACGATCAAATTTTCTGGCTTGTGATTTTTGCAAGAGACGTCATCCGGGAGAATGCTGGAGGAGGTCAGGATCGTGCTTGAGATGCGGGTCTAAGGAGCATAAGACTCGGGATTATTTCATCACATCAAGTCAGGTATGTTTTGGTTGGACGTGATGATTGAAGGTAGAAAATTAAAAGTATAAATAGTAGATAACTGTTTGCTTCTGTGGTTAGACGTTTGGTTGTGTAAAAGAGCATTCAATATTATGTTAAAGGTACATTAGTGTTATTAAGGTCAGAGTGCGCAGCGAAAGCTTATTGGTGGGATTTGAGCGATGCGTTTAGTAGCTGGTTGGAAATTTCGAGGACAAAATTTCTTTAAGGAGGGTAGAATTGTAACATCCCAAAATTGGGCCTGGTAGGATTGGGCCCAATGGTCCTTGAGCGTAGGAGTGTTTAAAATTTTGAGAACAAGAGAATGGCATTATTGCAAATTGGACTTATTAGTTAAGTGAATTTGGAAGGTTACGAAGTTTCTATAAAGTCTCGAGTTTAATTGGGCCTTAGGAAAAATTTGGTATTTTAGCACTTTAAGGAGAGATGGTATAGCTTCAAAACTTATAGAAATAAATGAGTACAGTGCTTGCATAAATGAGCTATAGTAAAAAGGTTAAGGCACCACTTATAGTACCTTGAGGGGAGAGGTTCAAATCACCTTGTGTGCAAATTTTGACTAGCATTTTTGTACTCTTTCCTTAAGTGTCAGCCATGAGTTATTGAAGGCAAGTTTGACCTCTTTATTTTTGATAAGGTGGCTAGAGAATTAAGGAAAGGTTGAGGTTGGGGAAAGGAATCAAAAGGAAAAGCCAAGTAAAGAGAGCAAGTGGCCTATTTCATGGAGAATGCTATGGAAAGAATGGTTGGCATAATGTTGACTCTCATGGCTATGAATGTGGACGGTTTTTGGGGCTAAAGGGGTGTTGGCCGAATCTTGTTAGTGTCATGGTAAGAGTTTTGGGTATGGTTTTGGTCAAAACTTCCTCATACCACCTTTGTGACATTTTTTCTTTTCTCTCCAAACTTTCTTTTCTTCTTTGTCAGATTTTAGAACTTTGAGTGTGCATACTTTCTCCCTTTCTTTTCTTTCTTCTTGTCATATGGACTTAAGCCATTGAGACCTTATTGTGCACCCTTTCTCCTTTGAAAAATCGAAACCTCACAAACCCTTCTTTCCATCTCTCTTCTCTTTTTACAAGATTTTCCAAATTCTTTTCTTCTTCCTCTCAAATCAATATTTTTCATAACCGAATATTATTGTTTGTTTCACCCCATAGCCGAATCTTCTATCTCATCCATATTTTCTTCTCAACTGTATTACTACTCATACTTTGATCAATCGGTAAGTGATTCATTTCGACATTTTATTTTTCTTCCTCCTCTTAGTGTCGAATTCATACCTTGGTGTGGGATGGCCATATTGATCGAGACCATCACCTTACTTTCTCTCATACGAGATCGTTTTCTTCTTCGTAGTGATATAAAGGGAGGCCGAATACCACAACATCGCCTAATCATCTCTAGTCATAGGACGATCGTGAGAAACAGGATTATAATCGATTAAGGTAAGAAAGATCTTTCATAGTCCATTCGATATCTCCATTTGGTTATTGAGTTAATCGGATTGAAGGTTGGCTAATTGATATTGTTGGTAGGATCAATTCTTGGTGTATCGAGGTAGATCACAGTCGTGGTAAGTGGAGTTAGCCTAATAAAGTGTTTCTAGTTACGATTATCGAAGTTGAGACTAACCTTCTATCAACTATCATTATAGGTGTTGGAATCGGTAGAAAGCACAACTAGTAATCAAGGTGTGTAATCCCGTACCCATCTGAATATATGTTTGAAATGGTGAGTAAATCTCACATCTCTCTGAAAGTTTACATGAAATATTCTATGATTCGGTAGAAATACCGAAGAAAATCGATAACCGGCATCCGTGATCACTCGGACGTGCGTATGCTCGTAGTGGTAAACGTATTTTGTAATAAAATAGTTTCGGTCAGAAATAGTGATGTGTATTTGAAAAATCACGAAAAATAGGATAAAAGGAATTACAAAGTGAATAAGATATCAGATTAAAGCTTACTGTGTCTATTCTAATATGGAAAAAATAGATAAGGATAAGGAATATTATATTCTGAGATATGTTAATTTTAGTAAGACTAGTTCTTATTGACTTTGTGGTTCCCTAATCTGTCTTGGAAAAATCGTATAAAATTGTACAAAATGAATTAAGAGTTATAATTGATATTTATGGATTCCTTAGTGAATCTATTTTCAATAGAAATAAGTGGGAGCAATATATGAAAAGTGTACAGTAAGATATTTGAGATTAAGGTAAGAGAGGTCAGAATCATTGGACTATAAAACAAGGGAAACTTTAAGGAATAAACTGTATTAAATGGTTAAGCTAAAAATTCTGGAAAAATTATAGTAGAAAGATATATAAGTCTAGTTTTAAGGAAATTTTACATATTTAGATTTTGAGTTTCCTAACTCTAGTTATAGTCAGTTTAGTCAGTACGACGCAGATGGACAGTTTCAATTTTTATGCCCCAAATTAGTAATTAAGCCTAGGTTGCGAAAATTACCATCATACCCTTAGAGGGTAAATTACCGAATTACCCTTAGTGGGTACGATTACCAAATTATGAAAATTCCCTTATGGGCTGAATTATGAAAATGCCCCTAATGGGCCGAATTACGAAATGTCCCCATAGACCGAATTACGAAAATACCGTTTATGGGCCAAATGTGATATGTTGCTATATGGGCCGTTTGATATTTGCTATATGGGCCAAATGTGATATTTGATATATGGGCCAAATGTAATATTTGAGATATGGGCCAAGTGTAATATGAGCTATATGGGCCAAAATGTGATATAGGCTAGATTGTGTAAATTTTTATAATGGGTCGTATGTTTGTAATAATTTTATGATTTGATATGAATAATTGAATGTGCATATTATATACATGATTTGCATGGGTTGGGCTATTTGACGAAGAGAAGTTCTGGTAGCTGTGCTACAAAATTCTAATGGCTTCGTGCCCAGTTTGATATATGGCTTCGTGCCCAATTTGATATATGGCTTCGTGCCCAGTTTGATATATGGCTTCATGCCCAGTTAATATATGGCTTAACGCCCAGTTTGGTGTGCTGGCGGGGTGGGTGACTAAAGCTCCCCACAGGTGTGTTGGTTGGTACGAGTGGTGTGTAACGGATGGAAAACTAGGTTTAGTTGGGAAATTGCATAACACATGCATGTTATATATATGATATTATGCTATGATTGTAATGGGCTTAGGCCCAAAATATTGTTATGTGTGTTCCGACCCAGTGGATAATGGTAAGGGGATTATACACTGAGTTCTTGTAACTTACCCCCTCTTTTCTTAATCCCTGTAGGTGATGCTTCGTGAGGTGGACTTGGGCCATGGATGACTTGGTGGAGGCCATACTTCAGAAATGGTGTTATTGAATTTTTAATTTCTATTTCCGTTTATTTTATTATTTTTCTATTTTGGTTTAAGTTGTAATAAGGCCTCTGAACTATTTTTATTTTTTGCTTTATGGTTGGGATGTTTTTATTATTTTTCTTAAATTGTTTAAAACGAGAATTTTTCTAAAAACGTAAATAAAGGTTTTCCGAAATTGATTAACAAATGGATTTCAAAATAAACTTTTACAAATATGATTTAACTCGAACTTTCTTTCAAATTATTAACGACATTTTCAAAAGGCACGGATTTAAACTTCAATTCCTTGATTGTGATTCATCAATCAATCTCTCAAAAATACTTGTATTTTATTTACGTTTCCGCAATGTTTCAAAATGCTTTTGCAACTCTATTTCAAACGTCACATTTTCATAAATCGTTTATTTCAAATATGCTTTCGCAACTGAAAAGGTTTATTAAAGATAATTATGTTTTCACGGAGACACAATTGCTTAAGTGTTATGGTTTTAACAAAGAGACTGTAATTGTCAAACGAGTTTTTTTTTTGTGACACGCCAGATTCGGGCCTAACTTCTAGGCCGGGTTTGGGGTGTTACATAACTAAAACTGGGCCTTAAGCCCACAGATCCACATTGGGCCTTGGCCCACTCAATATGGCATATATCATATGTATGCAATGCAGCCCAGCCCAATCTGGCTTTCCATCCAAACACCCGTGGCATTATGCCACTGTGGTTCTTGACCACCGTTGTCCCAGACCACTCCTGACAAAGTCACTAAGATATATAATCGTGGGGCCAACCCACTATCGTCTCAGACCACCGTGACGATCTCTGATAAGTTTATGTATACGTGGGGCCAACCCACTGTGGTCTTAGACCACCGAGACAAGTCACTGATATACGTATACGTGGTTTCAACCACTGTGGTTCATAGAGCACCGTGACCATAGTCACTTAATTCACACTCCCTCTTTCATTCAATCCCGAGCCCATGCTCATGTCATCATGCTAAATATGAATGAAACATACTCTCAATATGTAACAGTAATTATTTCATACATGCATATAATCAGAAATATCATCATAACAAAACTTATCCGGTTCCTACCTTACCCACAAGGGTATCCCGATTGTCGTCACAACTCATTTTTGGCTTTCAACTAATGCGATTAATAACGATGTAAAAAAGAAAGAAGCGTGTGAGTAATACACACCTGATAACGTGTAACACTAAGCTTTCTACGTCGACGCTTTCACTAGCAGGGACGAAGGCTATTTGCCTATCCCAAGCAGACATCGGCTCTCTACCACAACCTGACAGATAATCCCGAACCACCGGCACAGCCCGCCTTTTAAACTTAGGAGCCGTGTAACACCCCCAAACCCAGCCCATAAGTTTCGACTAGATCTGGTATGCTACGGGTTGAACATTGAAAACTTTCGCCTTGTTGGTTTTGGAAATCGGAGTTTAGTGAGATATTAGTTAAAAAAAATAAGCGACTTTAGGGAAAAACCGTGTATATTTTTCTTTAGAACATGTTCAAGAAAAATCCCATTTTATTATTTCATGCAATTAAACCTTTGACATAATTTCGAAAATTTCAAATATTAAACTACTTATTTGCAAATAAACTATGGGGCCTTATTACATAAATATTCCAAAAAAATTAAAACTTAAAGAAAAGCCAAAATAATCTATAAAAAAATAAAAACTTGATGGCCCCTCGAGTCCATCTCGGCTCCCATGTCCACGATCTACTGCTCATCTGAAAGAGTAGAGGAAAATGAAAGGGTGAGTCACCAAGACTCAGTGTGTAAATCCCGAAACACAATGACCTGAGGCCTACAAACACATTATAGGCCCTGGCCCATACATAAAGGCAACAATCATAATCACATGATAAATAATAAATGATGCATAGCCCAACCCAACCTAGAATTCCATCCTCTACATACCAACCGGTACCAACCATCACACCTTGGGGATTTCTACAATCAACCCTCCATCCGCTACACACCATAACGACAGTCGTACTGCTTATTCCTATTATTCAGGAATCATTAAACATGGCATAGCCACTGATCACTATGTGACCTCATAATATAACGTGGCAGCCGCCGATCACTATAGTGACCTAATTTTAGATTTTATGGTTTAACCACCGATCATCAAGTGACCTATCATGCACTTCCCCTTCATTATCATAATCCCACCCCATGCATACACACAGAAAACATCATACCATCTTTAAGAAAATAGGCTTACATATATTTCGATACACATAGAGATTTCTATGATTACGTACCTGGCATCCTTGCCTAACACTTTTAGGGTTTATTCGACTGTCACACAGCCACTTTCTGGCTTTTTAGCCCATAACACATATAGATTATAGTTAACTAGTGTGTTAGAGATCTACACACCTGATTATCGTTAGAACAAGACTTTCTACATCGATGCTATCCGTAGTCAACACAGCTGCTATCTGCCCAATGTGTTGTTCAGAGGCTAGTAGCGAAACATTAGGTTAAGGCACGCCTAATGAAGAGAAAACAGTTGATCATCTTAAGGAGAATTGAAATCCTTACCTAGAAATGCCGAAATTAGAGACTAGCAATTTCCAGCTTTTAGATCTAAACGATCGGGTTTCCTTCAAATCCCAGAATGCTGCCCAAAACGTAAAAAGAGAGAAATATTAGCCTCAATCGATAGCCTTAACAAACCAAGTGGCCATTCGGCCTTGTTTCCTAAAAACCGAAAGAAATCTAATGGAATAGCAGGAGTCGACACTTACCTCAACACGGGGAATTCGGCTAACACTTGAGAGTAGATTCGAGAATCAGAGAAAAACTATGGAGATTTCGGCTTTATAGAGAAATCGGCACAAGAGGAATAAAATGAAGAAGAAAGTGAAATAAGAGATTTTGGCTTTTAGAAGAAAGAAGAGAAAGATGGCTTAAGAAAGTTTTCGGCTTTTTGAAAGAAAGTTGATGTAAATTGGAGAGGAGAGCGAGAATTTTGGCACAAAGAATGAAGAAAAAGTAGGATTCAAATGCCGAATTGGTGAGATATCCCCCCTATTTATAGAGAATTTCGGCACTTACCTATCAAAACCCGAAAGTGCCCTTCCTGATAACTAACAACTAATCCAATAGTAGGGGAAATTTCGGTAGCCCTCCAAGAGATGGAAATTCGACCAACACTGCACTCAGCAGATAATTCCTATCTTTTCTCCTCTATCTTAATCCATTCACACCTTCGGAAGAAGCCTAGATAACACCACCTCTTCCTTCCTTTATCAGTTACTTTATCATCCATATTATCCACATTATCCATCAATTATTCTTCCTAATTTCAAGCATTCTAACTGACTCCAACTCTGCTCTCCCTTGACGCCAAAATTAATTAAAATAGATAGGTAATGCGACTCGAACCATGGACCTCAATTGACGCCAACTTCCTTCCCTCTTAGTGGCGCCATTTTGCCACTGGGCCACAAGCCCATCTTGTGTTTTAAAACACAGCTAATATCTTTTATGCCCTAACTTAACAAGCTTTCCACTAAAGTGTTCAAACAAGAATTTTAACTACAGCCTCGGCCCAAACCTGAGCCCATTCTGAACCCCTAATACTCAACTTAACTCATTACACCTATTCACCCATTAAACGCATGGGCCTAAAAATTCAGGATGTTACAGTTCTACCCCCCTTAAAGATATTTCATCCTTGAAATTTCCAACTAACTATTAATCATACTACCCAAGTCTCACCATTATGCTCTCGCTGCGAACTCTGGTTCTGACACAACCATTCAACCCCTACCACGACTACGCGGCGGACGCCCACGACCCCTTGTACTCATTCTATCGATTCGCGTTTATCTGAATAGAAATTTTATGAATTATTAATTTCTTTCACTGATTAACCACGAACAATCTAATGGACAATAGTTTCAAGAGTAGTTCTTTCGAATTCGAAACAATATTTAGGGGTTTCAGTCTCAAGTTTGTATCTCCTAGTTCTAGGAACCACATACATTCAACCATCATACATCAACATACAAGTAGCATCCATGAGCTCACATTCATCACATAAGGGCATTTTCGTCTTCTCACTACCCAGAGGTATTTTCGTAATTTTATCCTACAGAGGTATTTTCGTAATTTTCCCAAAATAGAGTATCTTGGTGATTTTTCGAAATAGAGATATTTTGGGGTATATATATATATTGTACAATAGGAGTATTTTAAAAAAAAATTTAATTTTTTTTCCAATCGAGGGTATTTTGGTAATTTCACAAATTTCGATAATTTTGTAAACCGGGTACTTTTGTAAATCTAGGGCAATTTTTGGTAATTTTACAAATCCAGAGTATTCTGGAGAAATTCTCACAAATCAAGGGTTTTTTTTCGAAAATTTTTCAAAACATGGGTATTTTATAAAATTACGGTTGTTTTGGAAATTTTCACAAACCAAGGTTATTTTAGAAATTTTGCCAACCAGAGTGTTTCGGTGATTTCACAATTTTGGTAGTTTTACAATTCTAGGGTATTCTGGAAATTTTCACAAATCAGGTGTATTTTAGAAATTTTACAAAACTTGGGTTTTTTTTTTTATTGAGAAATAGGGTGGCTGGTCCCTTTCGGGTTTTAAATTATAGATTTTGGCCCGTCAACAAATCCTTGTGGCTAAGTGAACAGTCACTACGCACTAGGTAGGATTCCAGTGAAGAGGAGGTGAGTCACTAAGACTGCTTAAATACCAAGCTCTCCCTGAATCCAATCCTAGACATGCGTATGCCTGTTGCCACACCCTAATCTCGCGACTTGTTTATAGGTTTGTTTGGTTGGATTAAATCTTATGAATTTAGTGAGTGATTTAAACTAAACCTAAAGTCCATCGATGCCTACTATACTAGCCTACGTCCATCAAGCCCATTAAGCCCACATGTATATCACAATAAGAGTTTAGAATACTTACCTGCGTGGATCGGGTGCCGGTAGACTCGAAGGCCATATCTTCATCCAAAACATTTTTCTCAAATTCATATCATTTTTTTAAAACACTACTAGACCCATTTCACAGCCTGAGTTTTGAACTGGGCTCTGATACCAAAATGTAACACCCCCAAACCCAGCCCATAAGTTTCGACCAGATCTGGTATGCTACGGGCTGAACATTGAAAACTTTTGCCTTGTTGGTTTTGAAAATCGGAGTTTAGTGAGATAGTAGTTAAAAAAATAAGCGACTTTAGGGAAAAACTGTGTATATTTTTCTTTAGAACATGTTCAAGAAAAATCCCATTTTATTATTTCATGCAGTTAGACCTTTGACATAATTTTGAAAATTTCAAATATTAAACTACTTAGTTGAAAATAAACTATGGGGCCTTATTACATAAATATTCAAAAAAAATAAAACTTAAAGAAAAGCCGAAATAATCTATAAAAAAATAAAAACTTGATGGCCCCTCGAGTCCATCTCGGCTCCCATGTCCACGATCTACTGCTCATCTGAAAGAGTAGAGGAAAATGAAAGGGTGAGTCACCAAGAATGAAGAAAAAAGTAGGATTCAAATGCCAGAATTGGTGAGATATCCCCCCTATTTATAGAGAATTTCGGCACTTACCTATCAAAACCCGAAAGTGCCCTTCCTGATAACTAACAACTAATCCAATAGTAGGGGAAATTTCGGTAGCCCTCCAAGAGATGGAAATTCGGCCAACACTGCACTTAGCAGATAATTCCTATCTTTTCTCCTCTATCTTAATCCATTCACACCTTCAGAAGAAGCCTAGATAACACCACCTCTTCCTTCCTTTATCAGTTACTTTATCATCCATATTATCCATATTATCCATCAATTATTCTTCCTAATTTCAAGCATTCTAACTGACTCCAACTCTGCTCTCCCTTGACGCCAAAATTAATTAAAATAGATGGGTAATGCGACTCGAACCTTGGACCTCAATTGGCGCCAACTTCCTTCCCTCTTAGTGGCGCCATTTTGCCACTGGGCCACAAGCCCATTTTGTGTTTTAAAACACAACTAATATCTTTTATGCCCTAACTTAACAAGCTTTCCACTAAAGTGTTCAAACAAGAATTTTAACTCTGACCTAAAGCCCCAAACTCCGAGCCCATTCTCAACCCCTAATACTCAACTTAACTCATTACACCTATTCACCCATTAAACGCATGGGCCCAAAAATTCAGGATGTTTCAAGCCGAAACTATGGGTTCTCTTCTCTTGATTGACCGACACTTGCATCCATGGAGAAACTTGATCAATACAATACTGTAACGAAAACAACGATTATCTAACAACGATATCAGACTAAGGCGGCGAATCAACAATGAATGACCAAACGAATAGAATCAGAGGGTAACTCCTTATTTGTTACTAACGCAAATAAGCAAGATTGATTGGAAAAGAACTTTTGGCAACTGAAGAAGTCTTAGCACTTTACTTCCTGATATTCGACTACTTACCTTGATCAACAAAAACTGAATACTAGAAGGTTGGCTTGTGAAACCGAATATGTCCCTAGATAAAATCAAGTTAGAACCGATTCCCAAGTACTGAACAAAAGAGATGGCCTTTCGACCAAAATAAAAACGAGAAGAGATCCCCTCACCAACCAATCGGCCAACATCCAACTTACCAAATACCACCCGAATGCAGGCTAAACGAAGAAAAGAATTCGAGAATGAGCCCCCCTACAATCGGCCAATGCCCCAAAGGAACCGAGTCAGCACCTTCGGTTTAACAACCAACAGGAGTAAAGGAAAAGAATGAACAGAAAAAGAAGAAGAAGACTCCCTTACCAAAAATAACAAGGAGATGCCAATTGAAAAGGCTAGAAGGATATGTGGTGGCTCTCCAATGAAGAAAAGAGAAGAGTTAGGGAGTAGAAGAGAATTTCAGCTTTACAAAAGAAAATGATTAGAGAAAAGAAAAAAGAAGAAGAAATGGAAAACAAGGTTCGGCTATGAAGCAGATGAGTTTGAGAGATAATTCAGCTAGGGAAAGAAAATAGTTAGAGAAGAAAAAGGGTTTCGGCTTGGCAGGAGAGGAGATGAGAGTTGAATTAGGTTCGGTTATGGTGTTTAAGAGAAGAGCAAAGAAGAAGAAAAGATTCGGCAAGGGAGCTTCAAGGAGTTTCGGCTAACACATAAAATGGAGAAAAGATGTAGAGAAACAAAATGATGAGAGAAAGAGAATAGGGAGATACGGTTTTCTTTGGTAAACAAAAAGAAAATAAGACCAACTGATTGAAGAGCAGAAGAAAAGGGAGGACCCTCAGGATGGTTTTGACTTGACCTTCACCCAATAGACACTATGAAAATCGGCACACAAACACACATATGACCGAATGCTCACCCAAAATGCCTAAGTTGCTTAGTGAAATTTCGACACACACCTCTTACAAGTCAAAACTGAATTCTCCTTCCCCTTCAAGCTCCCCACAACCGGCCATCACTTCCACCAACTTGAAATCCCTTGATTCTCTCCACCATTCACTCCCCTTCACCCATTTTGAATTAGTGGACCAAGTCTTCCTCCACAATCTCCTCCACACCTCCCATTCAACCACTTTGGCTCATTCAACCAACCACCATGAAGAGTCCAGCCGAAAGCCAACACTTTAGCTCTCTAGGCACAAAAAATAAAGCTCCTGAATGCTGCTGGCGAGACTCGAACTCCTTCCCCCTGCTGCTCCCATGTGACGCCACACCTCTACACCTTAAGTGGCGTCTTCTTGCCACTCTACCACTCCTTCTTCTTGTGTCAACAAACATAAGAAATTACCCTTAAGACCTACTTCAGTTAGCTCTCCCCTCCTAAAGCCTAAAAACAAAATTTTCACCAAGGCTCAAGCTTAACCCTAAGCCTTTTCGGGACCTCCAAACATATCAAATTAACAAACAAAACATGCCAAGCACACAGCAAACATAAAATACAGAGCCCCTAATTCCAGGATGTTACAACTATATTGATCACACAAGCTAACAGTGATCATGTTACTCACACAAGCTGACATCATATCAAGGTTACCAGTCTAAGATAAACCAATGATACATATAAGCTGAGAATCCACAAAAAATGTTGGATCTCATATAACTATGTAAATCCCTTATCGTTTTCATATTTTACCCTAATGGCATGTCATACGTATCTAATCCTTTACTAAGTTCACACAGGCAATATTATTGTAATCATATCATTTCAATCACTGTAACAACATATACATGTCATACCAATCTTATAAATATTCCACTTTTATTTTGATACCTTGTACCTATTCATAAATACCATATTTTTCATACTTTGCAATTTAGTCCAATTGATGCCAAAATCACCAAATTCGCATTTATATAAACTAATAAGAAAAATAATTACAATTAAATCATAAAATGAAACAAAATAGTAAGCTCCATATGAACTTCCCTAGAAAAACCACAAACGACCAAGTCTTTAAAGACTAATCAACAATTTTGCCTTTTTCCCGATTATCTTCGATTTGGTTGAATTCCTGATCAATAAAATAATTCAATTCAATTTATCAATTCCAAATATTTTATAGCATCCTATTATATGCATGAATCAACCCAATTTCATTTTTTGAATATCCCTGAAGTTTTCTATTTTATTCAATTTAGTCTTTAAAATCGAAATTGCTATAACTTTCAATTTTGAGCTTCGTTCTAAAATTGATCTCAATTACATCCTTTTATGACCCTCTACTATCAATAATTATAGAAATTTCACATCAAATATTAAATTTTTACACTTTGGTCTTTTTAGACAAAACTAATTATTAAACATTACAATCTAGTCCCATTTCATATCTAAACTTTAAATCTTTCAATTTAACACCAATTTATTTAAGAACTCATCAATGAAAAATTTTAGAAACTTTAACATCTTTACAAATTGGTACATGGGCTAGCTAAATCAAGCTCCCATGACCTCAAAAACATAAAAATTACAAATAAAAGGACTTAATTGAACTTACAAATTATGGACTAAAAGTTGAACTTCAAAATAGGATTTGTTTCTTTCTTTTATATGGCATGAAGAAGAATATGGAGAGAGAATAACATTTTTTATCATTTTTTTAACTTATATAGTTTAATTAGATGCTAATTAAAGCTTAACTAATTAATTAAACTTTGTTTGATTAACCTTGATCAAGATTAACCAAAATTAGTGGATGACAACATCCATTTCCACTATTGAATAAAATAAAATGGTTTAGTTATGTAACATCCTGAATTTTTAGGCCTATGTGTTTAATGGGAGAACAGGTGTAATGTGTTAATTTAACTGTTAGGGGTCCAAATTGGGCTCAAGATGTGGTCAAGGCCTTGGTGAAATTTGTGTTTGGGCACTATAAGGTTTAAAAGGGTGGTATCTATGTTTAAAATATTAAAATGGGCTTGTGGCCCAGTGGTCAGTGGCGCCACTTAGGGAGCAAGGAGGTGACGCCACACAAGGGAGTAAGGGGCCCAAATTTAAGTTTTATGGAGCCCAATTCTTTTAATTTAAGTTAGCTAAATTTCGGCATTAGGGTTAGGTAGGGTGGACGGCAACAAGGCTCAAAAATAGGAGGATTTATGTGAAAGCGATAATGTAGATATTATAGTTGATAATATGGAAGATAAGGGAGAAAATTTAGGGTTCTATCTGCTGGTCACAGTGATGGCCGAATTTCAAACTCTGAGGGGGAGGAAACTTTAAATAGTCAGGTGAGGGTTCTCTTCTTTATTTTTCGGCATTTAGGGTTTCCATCTTTTCTTTCTCTTCTTTCTTCTAAAAGCGAAAACTCCATTATTCTTTTCTCTTCTTTCTTCTAAAAGCCAAAAAACTCCATTATTCTTTTCTCTTCTTTCTTCTAAAAGCCGAAAACTCCATTATTCTTTTGATCCTTGTTAAAGCCGAACCTACCCCCAGTCTGCCGAAATTCTCTTTTCTTCTTCCTGCCGATTTCTTTATTTAAAAGCCGAATCTCTATAGATTTCTTCAAATCATCTTCTCTTCCTGATTTTTACAAAAAGCTGGAATCCTCTGGGAGTAGCCAAATCTTCTCTAGTAAGGTGAGTATCGACTCTTGTTATTCCTTAAGATCTCTTTCGGTTTTTGGAAGACAAAATCGAAAAGCTAATGTTTTAATGATTTTATGTATTCTCTTGTTGGGCGACATTCGGGAATTGAAGTAGATCTCTTAGATCTAAAAGCCAGAAACACTAGTCCCTGAATCTCATATCACTCTTCGGGATTTCAAGATAGCGGTGGTGTTGGATACAGATAGCGTCGACTTAGAAGGTCTCGTTCTAACGGTAATTAGGTGTGTAGATCTCTAACACACTCTTTAACTGTGTTTTATGTGTTATGGGCTAAAAAGCCAGAAAGTGGCTGTGTAGACAGTCGAATAAAACCCTAAAAGGGTTAGGCAAGGATGCCAGGTACGTAATCATAGAAATCCCTATGTGTATTGATATATATATATAAAAGCCTGTATGATGTTTTCTTTATGTGTGTATGCATGGGGTGGGATACTAAAATGATGAAGGGGAAGAAGGTCGCATAGCGATCGGTGGCTTTGCCACATAGGTCACATAGTGATCGGTCTTTATGACAGGCAGCTCAGCTGTCAAAATGATATGATGTATTATTAAGGTCGCATGGCGATCGGTGGCTTTGCTACATAGGTCACACAATGATCGGTCTTTAAGACAGGCAGTACGGCTATCGTTATGGTGTGTAGCGGATGGAGGGTTGATTGTAGAAATACCCAAGGTGTGATGGTTGGTACAGGTTGGTGTGTAGAGGATGGAATTTTAGGATGGGTTGGGCTATTCATCATCTATTATCTGTCATGTGATTATGATTGTTGCCTTTATGAATGGGCCAGGGCCCATAATGTGTTTGTGGGCCCAAGCCTTTTATGTGTTTTTGGGATTTGCACACTGAGTCTTGGTGACTCACCCCTTTATTTTCCCTAACTTTTCAGATGAGTAGTAGATCGTGGACATGGGAGCCGAAACGGACTCGAGGGGCCATCAAGTTTCTATTTCTATAAATTATTTTCGGTTTTTCCTTTAAGTTTCATTTTGGGAATATTTAGGTAATAAGGCCCCATAGTTTATATTTGCCTAGGTAGTTTTTAATATTTGCAACTTATGAAACTATGTCAACGGTTTAATTTTACGAAATAATAATAATACAAGGTTTTTTTTATGTCACTTATTTATTCAAATATTTTCTAATTAACTTACGATTTCCAAAACCAACAAGGCAAAAGTTTTCAACGTACAACCCGTAGCATACCAGATCTAGTCGAAACCTATGGGCCGAGTTTAGGGTGTTACAAGTTACCATTTTTATCCCTTTGCGATATAAAAATTTATAGTGATGAGACTTTTACAATTTAGTCCTTGTATCATAATTAATTATCAATACAAAAAGAATAAAGTACTAAACTTTAATCAAATTTAATACTAGCCTCGTAAATGTTAAATGTTAATATTTACAAACTCACACTACAAAAATAGAGTTTCAAAATTACTGTTTCTGACACCACTGAATGTCAAGCTGCTACAAACTTAATTAGGAAAAATATATAAATAATATTTTGGAAAATAGAGAGCAAGTTGTTGGGTTGGTAAAATTATATGAGTACGTTTAAAGGACCAAGAAGAAACATATAATTGTACCCAAGATAGCAAAAAACCCAATAGGCCTATGTATAATGGAATGGGTGGAACACAGGAATCCCTAAGGAGGTGTGTGCCGCCCACCCCTTGTAATCTTAACGGGGCTAAATGTTTTCTATTGAAATTTTACTATTTTATTTCTCCTTGTTCTAGTCTAAATCTTGTGATTTTCTCTATATATAGAGACTATGGTCGAGGTAAAAAAACATACCATACTAAGTGTCAACACTTTGTCAAAATTCAGTGAGATATATTATTCTAAATAAATTCTAATTTTGAGTGAGCTTGCTTTTCAATTTTTATCATTTTGATAGTTATTGATATTTTTAGTGAATATTAATAGAAATTTTTTGTTGTATTGATCAATTCATGATGTCGAAACCGTTTTTAAAGTTTTTATGAAAAATAGGGGTCGACTAAAAAATGAAAATGGGAGTTGCCACCAATCCCTTTTTACTTAGGTGTGATTGGATCACCTTATAAGACGTTTTATTTCAAAACATTGATTTTTGGTCCACAAAATACCAAAGAACGGGTTCGGGGGTTGGTTACGTACGAGAAAGAGTTAGCACCCCCGTAACGCCCAAAATTTGGTACCTAATTGATAATTACATGTCCTAATATCGAAATTTTGAAAAAAATAAAATATAATCCTTTTATTTGAAAGAAAACCAAGACCTACCTATTTCAAAGAAATAAAATACTATACCCTATAAGTGAGGATATAACATCTCGTGACTTCGAAACTGGGCATACCTTTATTTTAGAAAATTCCTACGTCGAGACACAAAACATCATATCTAATAAGTTAGGATACAATGTTTTAAATTCCCAAGAATAGGTTTTTGATTTGAAATTTGTAAGTTTCAATTTTAAAAGAGAAGGGATATTTAATACCTTAGGTTCCATGAGAAAAATTGAAACCTAATAAGTTAGGGCACAATTCTTCTAGAAGTCCCCAAATATCAGATATCACCATTTTTTTCAAAACTTTGAATAAAATACGATAATTTTGCGAAAATGTGTTTTTATAAAAATGTTATGAATTCGATTTTGTATTGATATATTACAAAATATAAATCAAATAGCAATTCACTATAAATACGATTCGTATTAACAAATGATATAGACAATTAACAAAAGAATAATATGACATAACAATAAAAACAATATTAAGCAATAAAAAACATAAACAAATACAAGTTATAAAATATGCAATAAAAATTTAAAATCTATAGGAAGCATAAGAATTCAAGAAATGGATATTAAGTTCTACAAATAAGATCAATTATGAGAAATAAATAAATTAACAATATATCTAAACATTAAATAAATATTATAACAAAACAAAAAAAAGAGTTAAAAAAAAAGATGATAATTTTGTAAAACAATTGATATGTATAACAATATATAAAAAAACTTAAAGTATATATAAAAAAAGATATTATAATAAATATATAATTTAATAATTTAATACATATAAATGATTATATATAATAAAAACAATTAGTAAGCAGTCTATAATAATTTTATATAAAAACATATATACTAATCATAAAATTACATATATAATATGAACAATATAAATAGAATATATTATATAGTATAAATAAATTTTATACAAAATAAAATTTGAGAAAAAAATATGTATGATGTAATATAATACTATATAATAATTTTTTTAAATATATAATATAATATTTAATTATAAAATAATAGGTAATATATAAATAATTAAACTAAATAAAATAATAAATAGTAATAATTAAATATTTATAAAAATAATATGTATTTAAGAAAAAAACTATACACCAAAAAATTTTTTTAACTATTAATCAGATTAATATATAAATAATAAAAATATATAATTTTTAATATGATAAAATAATTCAATATAAAAATAAAAACATAAAATAAAAAAAGTTTTAAAAAATAATTAAAAAAATCTAAAAGGTAAAAGGATCAAATCAAACGCGCGTCATATCTCAGGGACTTATTGGGCAATTTTGCCTTCTTTCCAAAACGACGTCGTTCTG
Source organism: Gossypium bickii (assembly GCA_025503065.1). Lineage (NCBI taxonomy): Eukaryota > Viridiplantae > Streptophyta > Magnoliopsida > Malvales > Malvaceae > Gossypium > Gossypium bickii. The sequence continues at coordinate 93,908,440 of CP106711.1, forward strand.
ATTTTGGCCTTTAAAGAGCCTGAGGGTTAAATTGAAACAAAATATAAGTTTTGGGTCAAAATTGAAAGTAAGGAAAAATGTTATTGAATTTTACAAAAAGGCGAAAGGGTTTATTCAGCAATTAGACCTTTTTATGAAAACGCGTGGATCCTCCCCGGGTCGGGTCAACGCGCGGATCTTGATCTTCTAAACGATGTCCTTTTAATGCTTATTGGCCTAAGCAAAAACAGCGTCGTTTTCAAAATGCTATATAGGTTAATTTTTCAGACCAAAAATTCATTTGGCCTCAGTTTAAAAAAAAAAATTCTAAACTCTCTCGATCCCTCCTCTCCTCTGTTGGGGTTCGGTCATCGGGATCATGGGCCACGTGCGCACGCGCCTCACGCGCCTCATTGGCCAGAGGCCGAAAACTTCATTTCTCAGGCGCCAATCGAAAGGTAAAACTCATTTATTTATTTTAGTATTTAAAAATAATATGTGTGTATGAATAAAAAATAAAGAAATGTGAAAGATAAAAAAAATAATTACCTCTGTTGATAGGTCTTTTATTAATCTCTGTATTCGAATATTTTTTTTTTTGTGTATTCTGTTTGTTCTCTCTGTGTATATCAGTTGGTACCTTTTTTACCGATTATGTAGGGCTTTTATAGCCCTTGAAATAAATAAAAAAACAAAATAGGAAATACGCCTATTCTGTCTTGTTTCCATGTTTGCTGTCCTGTTTCTTTCCCTTTTTTGCAGGTGATTGACGAGAAGCCCGGCGGTGATAAGGCGATTTGCACAAACTGAGGCGCGACTGGTGGCCTGGGTGCAAGGCAGAGTCTGCTTGCTGGGGTGCTTACGACGCCTAGGGTTTTCCAGAAACCCTAGGTCTCTGATTTGGTTTAATGTTGGGCCTTTTTGGGCCATCTCTGTTATTGAGTGTAATAATTGGGTCTATTGGGTTAGTGTTTTGTAATTGGGTCAGGGTGTAGCTGGGCCAATCGGGTTTGGGTTTTAGTTTTGGGTATTGGGTCTGGGTTTGTTTTAGGTATGGGTCAGGTTAAGTTTGGGCCATAGGTGTAATTGGGTTTTGTACTGGATTGTAAAAAATGGACATTTTATTTTTATTTTTTATTTTTTTTGATTTATTTCCAAGCCCGAGCAAAATGAGCTTCTTACAGCTACCCCTCTTTGCTCATTGTCGTGAAATGAAAATAGAACAAAGACAATAGAAGGTCCAATTTTGTCCGGTCTTTGCCGAGCCTCGACTTTTTGGTCCTCGCCTTTTCCACTGCAACTTCAACGGTATTGGAAATTCATCTTGATTTCAATTAATCTGATGGCTTCAATCTGCTTCCTGCAACTTCAGGAATGTCAGATCTACTATTTTTCTATCTGCTCCACTGCAAACTCAGGGAGATAAAATCTGATGTTTTTTATCTGCTTCCTGCAACTTCACGAATGCCAAATCTGCTATCTTCAGTTTGCTCCACTACAACTCAGGGAGACAAGGCTGAAAGTGTCCTTGATCTATTTCCTGCAACTTCAGGAAGATGAGATCTTCTGTCTTCAGTCTACTCCACTGCAACTTTAGGGAGATAGGGCTGAAAGTGCCTTTGATCTGCTTCCTGCAACTTCAGGAAGATGAGATCTTCTGTCTTCGATTTGCTCCACTGCAACTTCAGGGAGACAAAATCGCTATCTTGATCTACTCGCTGCAACTTCCGTGGAGAGATAAGGTGAAAGTGTCTTCGATCCGCTTCCTACAACTTCAGGAAGATGAGATCTGCTGTCTTCAATTTACTCCACTGGAACTTCAGGGAGACAAGGCTGAAAGTGTCTTTGATCTGCTTCCTGCAACTTCAGGAAGATGAGATCTTCTGTCTTTAATCTACTCCATTGCAACTTCAGGGAGATAAGGCTGAAAGTGCCTTTGATCTGCTTCCTTCAACTTCAGGAAAATAAGATCTGTTATCTTCAGTCTACTCAGCTGCAACTTCAATGAGACAAGGCTGAAAATGTCTTTGATCTGCTTCCTGCAACTTCAGGAAGATGAGATCTTCTATTTTCAGTCTATTCCGCTGCAACTCCAGGGAGACAAAATCTGCTATCTTCAGTCTACTCCACTACAACTTCAGGGAGATAAGGCTGAAAGTGTCTTCGATCTGCTTCCTACAACTTCAGGAAGATGAGATCTGCTGTCTTCAATCTACTCCACTGAAACTTCAGGGGGACAAGGCTGAAAGTGTCTTTGATCTGCTTCCTGCAACTTCAGGAAGATGAGATCTTCTGTCTTTAATCTACTCCGCTGTAACTTCAGGGAGATAAGGCTAAAAGTGCCTTTGATCTGCTTCCTGCAACTTCAGGAAAATAAGATCTGTTATCTTCAGTCTACTCAGCTGCAACTTCAGTGAGACAAGGCTGAAAGTGTCTTTGATCTGCTTCCTGCAACTTCAGGAAGATGAGATCTTCTAATTTCAGTCTACTCCGCTGCATCTTCAAGGAGACAAGGCTAAAATATTCATCCTACTCCCTTGCTACCTCAGGGAGATAAGGCTGGTGGCTAAATCCTACTCCCCTGCTACCTCGAGAAAATAAGATTTGCCAAATTTGATCTACTCTACTACTGCTTTAGGGAGATAAGATCTGTAAATTCACCGATATTGCTAGACCGTCTACTGAGGGACATGTCCTGTAGACTCGATTCCATAAGTTTATGTCACATGACTAGGATGCTATGATCAAAATGAATCAAATGCTTCTAGCTACATGTGTTATGAGTGACATGAATGTAACATGTCATGAAAATGATTAAGGATTAGGATGTAATGATCAGAATGAATCAAATGCTCCTAATGAGATTTGCTATGAAAAATGTTATGAATATGATTCCTACTCTAGGTGTCATCACTCATTTGTTCTTCATCCTTGTTCCTCTCGAAACATCAATCATGTTCTGCTCAACAAGCTTGCCCTGCTGTAATTTTAGAGTCAACTCCACTTGAAACTTGAAGACCTAAGGCTTGTACAATCCTACTAAGATAGGAATTTAACTTTTTTCAATCCGTCCCATCTGCAATTTTAGGGTATAGGACTTATTTCAAATTTAACCCATTTAACCACAATTCAAGGGTTCTGAATTTTTCATCAACTTAGTTTGTCACACCATTCCCCGAATGTTATGACCTGGTGAAATCACTTAGTTTCATCATATCAACTCATTATGTGGTCCATTTGGACAAAGAATTTAGAGAAGCAGTCTCTATCCAGACTCCTCTTTCTCAAATATTTCTATGCACATGGAAATTCTAAACAATTGTCCTGTTTAGGTTCTTTTTTTTATCTAGAAATTTCCAAAGTAATATGCAAAACTTCTTTTTGTGAAATTATTAGTTCGTCAATCATTATTTCAATGCAACACATTTATGAATAATGGGTAACAAATAAATTGATCTTAAGGATAATCAAAGTTAAACAAATTATCCAAAATACAAAGAAAATTAACTAGGAACATATCTTTGAGAATAAAAAGATTCTAAAGATAGTAAAATGAATAGGAAAAGATCAGATGCCCTAGATATCGTAGATTGGGCTTTTTTTATACAAACTTCACGAAGACTGCCTTGAGCTTAACATGTGTTTAGAAGACCCGAAGTACTTTGTTGATGCCGCGATATGCAACATACTCCATTTCTTGTTCATTCAAGTAGAGCAAGATTACCGTATGTCCATTCAGAATTTGAGCCGCCCTTTTCGGGTTTTCAACTCAAAACCCCTTTGGTCTCAAGGCGCCCCTTGCGGGTTTTCACCTTGGCCTCTCCATTTTTTTATTTTTTTTAGAAACTCAAAGCACCCTTTACGGGTTTTCACTTTGGCCTCTTCTCCTTTTCAAGCAAAATACTTTTTGACTGAGTCCGAGTTTACAGGATTAGGTAAGCTTTTCCCATCCATTTCGGTCAAGATCAGTGCTCCTCCAGAGAAAGTCTTCTTCACCACATATGGTCCTTCCCAATTTGGCATCCATTTTCCTCTGAAATCCTTTTGTATGGGAAGAATCTTTTTCAATACAAGGTCCCCCTCATGAAACTCTCTTGGGTGAACTTTTTTATCGTAGGCTCGCATCATTCATTTTTGGTACATCTGACCATGACGAATAGCCTTTAGCCTATTTTCTTCAATTAAATTTAACTGATCATACCAAGCCTGGATCCATTCAGCCTCATCTAGCTTTTTTTCTGACAAAACTCGAAGAGAGGGTATTTCAACTTCAATAGGTAGAACTGCCTCTACCCCATAAACCAACGAGAAAGGCGTTGCCCCAGTAGAGGTTCTGACGGACGTCCGATAAGCATAGAGTGCAAACGGTAGTTTATCATGCTAATCTTTATGTCTCAGTCATCTTCCCTACTATCTTCTTGATGTTTTTGTTGGCCGCTTCCACTGCCCCATTCATTTTTGGATGATACAGAGATAAATTGTGGTGTTTGATTCCAAATTGGCTACAAATTTCTGCTATCGTGCTGTTATTCAAGTTCAGTGCGTTGTCTGATATGATCCTCTCGGGCATTCCATATCGACAAATGATCTTCTTTTCCAAGAATCGACTAACTACTGACTTAGTGACGTTAGCATATGAAGCAACCTCTACCCATTTCGTGAAGTAGTCAATTACCACGAAGATGAATCGATGCCCATTCAAAGCTTTTGGTGAGATCGATCCGATAACATCCATGCCCCACATGGAAAATGGCCATGGGGAAGTCATAACATGCAAAGGTGACAGAGGCACATGAATTTTGTCTCCATGACATCTCTTAGCATAGTTGATACAATCTCCTTCCATGGTGGACCAATAATATACAAATCTCATTATCTGTCTAGCCATCGTGAAACCATTGGCGTGTGTTCCATAAACGCCCTCATGAACTTCCTCTAGGATTTTCCTAGCTTCTATGGCATCAACGCATCTCAATAATACTTGATCTTTTCTCTTCTTATACAAGATATCCCCATCCAAAACATAGTTAGAGGCCATTCTTCTTAATTTCTTTTTCTCATTCTCAGTTGCATGCTCTGCGTATTCACAACTTTTTACGTATCACAATATGTCATGATACCAAGGGTGGTCATATTTTTCCTCCTCTTCCAGATTATAACAATAAGCTGGAACTTCGAAAATACTCATCTGAATAGGTCTCATATCCTCTGGTCTGTTTATTTTGATCATAGAAGCCAGGGTCGCTAAAGCATCTACCATCTGGTTTTCATCACGTGGGAGATAATTAAAAGTAATGTCATCGAACTCCTCAATCAATCCCAGAACTATTTTTCGGTAATAAATTAATTTGGGATCTCTTGTCTCCCATTCTCCTTTAAGCTGGTAGATTACTAAGGCAGAATCTCCATATACTTCTAATACTCTGATCTTACGCTCTACAACTGCTCGAATTCCCATGATGCATGCTTCATAGTCCGCCAGGTTATTCGTGTAATCAAAATCCAATCTGCATGTAAATGGATAATAATCACCACTAGGGGGTACCAAGATTGCCCCAATTCCATTTCCCACAGCATTTGATGCTCTATCAAAGTTTAGCTTCCACAGAAATTCTTCAGTATTTATCACATACATCAGCTCTTCATTAGGGAAATCAAAGCTTAAAGGTTCATAATACTCTAACGATCTACTAGCCAAAAATTCTGCTACTGCGCTTCTTTTTATAGCCTTTTGGTTTACATAGACTATATCGAATTCAGACAACAAAATCTGCAACCTTGCCATTCTTCCATTCAAAGCAGTAGACTCCATCATATACTTTAAAGGATCAAGCTTCAAAATTAACCAAGTAGTATGATATAGCATGTACTACCTCAACCTTCGAGTTGTCCAAATCAAGGCGCAACACAATTTCTCAATCGATAAATATCTCATTTCACAATCAGTGAACTTTTTACTTAGATAGTATATCGCCCTTTCTTTTCTTCCTGACTCATCGTGTTGACCAAGCACACATCCCATGGAGTTATTGAATACTGACAAATACAGTATCAATGGTCTATCCAGGTTAGCGGAGATAATCTTGGTGCATTTGTGAATCTTGTTTGACTTTTTCAAAAGCTCTCTGGCATTCGTCGTCCCATACACCTTGGTTGTGTTTCTTGAGAAGACGAAATATGGGATCACATTTCTCAATTAATTGTGAAATAAACCGAGCAATGTAATTTAATCTTCCAAGAAAACCTCAAACCTCCTTCTGAGTACGCGGTGGATGCAATTCTTGTATAGCTTTGACCATATTTAAGTCAACTTCAATTCCTCTCCTGCTGACCACGAAACCCAATACCTTTCCAGACCAAGCTTCGAAAGTACAGTTTGCTGGGTTGAGTTTTAATTGAAATTTTCTCAATCTCAAAAACAACTTCTTCAAAATTTCAATGTGTTCCTTTTTTGTTCGAGATTTGGCAATCATGTCATCAACATATACTTCAATCTCTTTGTGCATCATGTCGTGGAACAATGTTACCATGGCCCTTTGATATGTTGCCACAGCATTCTTTAGACCAAATGACATTACCTTATAAAAAAGGTACCCCACAATGTTATGAAGGTAGTTTTCTCCATATCTTCAGGTGCATCTTGATCTGATTGTATCCTGAAAAGTCATCCATGAAGGAAAACAATGAATATCCTGCCGTATTATCCATCAATGTGTCAATATGAGGCAAAGGGAAATTTTTTTTGGGCTGGCCTTATTTAAGTCCCTATAGTCTATACACATCCAAACCTTTCCATTTTTCTTACGGACAGGAACAATGTTGACAACCCACTCTGAGTACTTGACCACCTGTAGAAATCTAGCATCAAACTGTTTCTTGACTTCCTCGTTTATTTTCAACACCACGTCAAGCCTCATTCTTCATAGCTTTTGCTGAACTGGCTTGCACTCTTCTCTTATGGGAAGGCGATGCACCACAATATCAGTGCTTAGTTCGGGCATATCTTGGTATGACCATGCAAAGACGTCTTTGAATTCCTGTAATAATTTAACAAGGTCTTGCTTCGTCTCTTCAGTTATGCATATTCCAGTTTTCACAACCTTCCATTCCTCTAAGGCTATATTCTCTACCTCCTCTTCATGTGGTAAAATTTGCTTCTCCTCTTGCTTTACCATTCTTAACAGATCTGGAGATAAATCACAATCTTGGTCACCTTCAAAATCCTAAAATTCCTCTAAACACATGTCCTGCTCAAAGTGGACCTCTGGATCTGTATTATTGTTGCTCACATCATTGATATCTAGGGCCTGTGATGGGTACCAAAGAATGTACAAAGAACAAATGAATTCGAGAACAACTATTCACATGATATGAATGAGAAATAAAAAATTTGGAATGAATTTAGAAAGTCAAAAGAATAAAATGAAAGAATATTTGCTCAAGTTAATTATCAAAAATGTATTTTATTAAAACAACAATTTCTGAACATGAGCTTATTTCGCAAAAGAAATCTTATTGTTCCTAGGCTAAAAAACAACAAGAGCATTCTGAATATTACTTTGTATAATCTCTAAAAACTACAGAAAGTTCCTCTATAGTCCAATTGTTCAAAACGCTTCCAGGTTCATAAGGGCGAATGCCCAACAGGTTTTTTTGTTCAACTTCTTCACCATGTATAGCATTGATGTGAGGACTTTCCAATAACCATCTCTCAGGGTGAATTATCCCTCCAGATATAAGGTCTAGGATATGTGGGGGAATGTCATCGATTCCCATTGGATTTTTTCTCCATTCAAGCGTGCTCTTCTTCTTTCTTGCTTTTTCTCTATTTCTTTTCTTCTCTGACTGGCATCTGGCCTGAAACCTAAGCCAAAACAGTCTCTCTTCTCTTTCAGCATCGACACTTAAACTTTCCTTTGGAGATGTCTACCCAGTCCTTTTCTTAAACTTTCCCTTGGAGATGTCTACCCAGTCCTTTTCTTGGTAAGGCTCCCTTCCCCACCATCACTTGTAAGCCTATCTTCGTGGTCTTGGATATCTTAAGTACTGGAACTTTACTCCCCTCCAAGATAAATGTTGTGTTGACGAACTCTAAAGATAGGAAAGAACACTCAATGGCCTCCTCATTTGTTTCTACATATGGCGCGTCATTGGTAACAGTCGCTATGATGTCCTCCTCCGCGTTTATAGTAACCAGCCGACCATCCATCACCAGTTTCAACTTTTGGTGCAAGGATGATGGCACTGCCCCTGCTGAATGAATCTAGGGTCTTCCCAACAAGCAATTGTAAGAGGGCTTTATACCCATCACCAGAAAGTCCACCTCATATGTGTTTGGCTCGATCTACAATGGTATATCAATTCTTCCCATCACTCTTCTCTCGGTGCCATCAAATGCTCTCACTATGTTCTGACAAGTCTTCATGTGAGAACTGTCTATCGGCAACCTCTTCAGCATTGACAATGGTAAGACATTCAAGGCTGATCCATTGTCAATTAATACACTTGGCAGAGTGTATCCCTTGCAACGAGTGGTGATGCGTAGAGCTTTGGTTGATCCCATACCTCCAAGTGGAATTTCATCATCACTAAGTAAATGAAATTATCAGCACTTATGTTACTAATCAGACGGTTAAGTTTATTGACAGATATAACCTTAGTAACATTAATGCTTCGTAATGCACTTCAGAACTTAATAATAAGGCTAGCACCGATATGCGAGCTGTTTGTTTGCACAACTGCTCTACCACGCTGTATTCACTGTGCTTGAAAAATTTTAGAAACTCTTTAGCCTCTTCTTTTTTCACTGGGTCATTAATAAGGGCCTCAGGCCCTTTCTCTTGTTCAACTGCCATAGTATTTGATTTCACTGGTTCTGTTCTGACGTTTACCGAATCGTAACGCCTTCCACTTCATGTGTAGAATCCCTCACTTTAGACCTCCTTGAAAGTGCTAGCTGAGTTTTCCACTCCCAGTGTCGTCATATTACAGTCGTAATTCCATGGTACCATCTTGTTATCCTTGTAAGGAAAGGACACAGGTTTCTAGATTACAACTTTAGGCGTGATTTGTGCTCCACCTTCTGTATTTCTCGGTCGGGAAATGATGATCTTCAGATAATTGACTTTTTGGTTTGTCAACTCTTCTTCAGTTGCACATACGTTTCTTTCCTCTGAGCCTTCTTCATAAAATTCCACTTCCTTATTATCCATAAGGCTTTGCACCAAGACCTTAAACTCAGCACATTGCCGAATCTCATGTCCTTCAGCTTTATGGAACTCACAGTAGTTCCTTAGTCCTTCACATCCTTTCAAAGAATCGAATAATATCATTCCTCTGTTTACCATTTCTTTCCACACCATTCTCAATGGAGTTTTTACCTCTGAAATATCTCCTTTAATCTTTCTCACGACATTTTCCCCAATCGCATTTATCCTCTTATCTCCATGATTGGGTAATGGGTTCTCCGTACTGGGTGTATCATCAAACTTGACAATCCCCATCTTGAATAACCCTCTCAACTACCTTTTTGAAGGCAGTGCAATTTTCTATCGAATGCCCCGCCATTCCCACGTGGTAATCACATTGAACGTTTGAGTTATACCATTTAGGATATGGGGGTTGTAACTGCTGTAGATAATATGGGGACACTATGTGCACATCGAATAAACTTTGATTAGCTCTTTATACATCATTGGGATTGGCGTAAATTGGAACTTTTCAGAATTTTGCCTTGGGCTAGATTCTTGTCTTGTCGACCCTTGTTGCCCAGCCGTAACTACCTTAGGTTGGCTAATAGTGATTGCCTTTGAGTGCCCTTTGTTATATGTACTTGTATTGTTTACCTTATTGTCCTTTTTCTTAGGAACATATCTTCTAGTGGTTTCCCCCGCTTCGATCTTTCCACCTTTTATGGCATTTTCAATCATTTCTCCTGCCATCACTATATTCACAAAGCTCATTGTAGTGTTTCCTATCATATGAGTAATGAATGGAGCCTTCAAGGTATTGATAAAAAGCATTTTGGTTTCTTTCTCTAGGAGAGGTAGTTGAACTTGCATGGTAACTTCCCTCCATCTTTGTGCGTATTGCTTGATGCTTTCATTCGATTTCTTTTCCATGTTTTGCAACATGATTCTATCAGGCGTCATGTCTGTAACATGATTGTACTATTTCATGAAGGCTTGGGCTAAGTTTCTCCAGGAGCTAATATTAGTGCGGCTAAGTTAATTGTACCACCTGGATGCTGTCCCCACTAAACTGTCTTGGAAACAATGAATCAAAAGTTGATCATTGTTCACGTAACCAGTCATGCATCTACAGAACATAGTGATGTGGGCTTCAGGGTAACTAGTCCCATTGTACTTCTCAAATTCTGGCATCTTGAACTTATGAGGAAGTAACAAATCTGGAACCAGACTCAAGTCTTTGGCGTCAATACCATGGTGATGATTGGCATTTTCCAAAGCCTTGAATTTTTCTTCCAACCATCTACAGCGATCTTCCAACTATCTTGAAGATTCAGTTCTGATCCCTTCTCTGTCTGCTATGTCTAGGTTAGGGATAACAGGATTAGCAAGGTTATGCCCTGGGTTGGATCCTGTGCCAACTTGAAAATTCATGGGCACTCCAGTGTCAGCTTGCCCTTGCTGAGGCCTAATTGTGACAAGTGGCCTTCTAGGATATTCTTCAGGTTGTGTTTGCACGTGTGGTGGAGTGAATCCATTAAGAAAATCGTCATTGACTTCAGCGTTAACTATGTGACCCTTTCCCTTGTCCATTGCCCCACTCAGCATCTCGCCCATTTGAGTCATCATGTTCCGTTGAGCCTCCAACATTTGGTCCCTCATCTCTTGTTGGAGTTTTGCCATTTGCTCTTGCATCTGGTCTTGCATGTCTCTTTGTAATTGTTCCAATCTTTGATCCATTTTATTTGATTTGGCACGTGTACCGTAAGGGTGTTCAGCTTTCAGATTTTCCTCCTCTTTCTCTCTCTCTCTCTCTCTCTCTCTCTCTCTCTCTCTCTCTCTCTCTCTCTCTCTCTGTGTGTGTGTGTGTGATAATTTCAACTAATTAGGCTCTCTCTATGCACTTAAATGCATATGAAATGATGTAATGCAAATGCATGAATGTAAAGAGGCAGTGATTCTGATTCAACTTCATTTTAGAAATCTTTATTAGAAAACAAAATCCTTTACAAAAAATAGATTACAAATATGCTTTCGCCCTAAGGCCCAAAATTCTAATTTTCCTAAACAACAAAGCTAACTCTTGGCCACGATCTGACTGTAGCTCATACTTCATGCTCAATGTATCAGCCTGTGCTGCTGAAGTCTGTAGGTGATCAGCTACCTCTCGAATCTGGACTATTGCTTCACACATGAAATAATCCCGACTTCTAACTTGATCATGAGAATGGTGAAGCTCCTCATTCCAACGCCCTTCTCTTTTTTCAAGAAGCTCGATCCGAAGTTCACAACTGTGTAATGCTAATTCTAACTCTTCAATTTTACTCTTCATTTCCTCAATCTTGTTCAGACTTGACTTTAGCTCGATCGTGGAATTACGGCTTCTTTGGTGATGAAGGGACCGTCCAAGTTCAGCCATTCTAACTTTTAATTCTTCCTTTTCACTTTGACTTTCTGACAAAATCTTCTCTAGGGCCTCATTTTACGCTTGCATTTCATGAAATTTTCTCTTCCAATAGTCAGCTTTGGCCTTTTCCTCCTGGACCTCTTGTTGCCACTGCTCAGAATTCTTACCCAATCCAGCATTCTTCATCAATAGATGCATCTTCTTATATTCAGTCTTCAAGCTATCTCGATCTTCCTCAATCTTCCTTTTCTCATTTCTTATCTTTTCAGTCTCCAGTTTCTGAACAATCACGTCTAAGCTTAGGTACACTTTTTCCTCTCCCAACTTCTCTATTTTCTTTCCGAGCTCTGAATTTCTTATTTTGAAATCCTGTTTTATCATCCCAATTCCGATGGGACCACTTGTAAAAATTCCTCAATCGATCGAGCGTCTTTTGAACTTTGGCACAGGGATATTGTCATTGACTCTCTTACTCCACCATCCCCAATACTCTGGAGTCGTCATTGGGCTCACGTCCACTCTCTTCATGCGATGGGTCTGATTCCAAGCACTAGAAATCTCCTTAACCCTCTTCTTGTAACTATCCTTTTTATACGAAAACTCACTTTGAGCTAATTCATGTGTAGCTAGTATAAACTGCCTCGATCTGAATTACCTTAATACAAACAAAGGTGCATATCCAATGGCTCCCCAAATTTCAAGTAGAGGGACCCAATCAAAACCGCCACACCGATATAGAACTTCATTAGGAACCATTCCGGGAGCTCTCCACTAAACATCTTCTTCTCGGAGATTTCGTAGAAGCGCTATCCAATTTTCTTCAGATATGTCATCTCTCCTTGGGGTAGCCACTATCTCTTTTAATGGAGAGTAATTTTCTAAGAAGACCCGATAAGAAACCTTGTCCACCCTCCAGAAATGACTATGGAACTAAGCCAACAACAACTGTGCACATCCTATAAATCTGCCTTCCCTAGCTCTCCTACATGCACTCAATTATCGAAATGTTTCCGCCAATACCGCAGGAATAGGTGTGACTTGTTTGTCAAGTCAATTAAAAAGATCTAAGACATCATCATCTACGTATCTCAATGCCCTAGGGAAAATCACTAATCCATATATACTCAAAGCAAATACATCGACTTTCTTTTTCATATCAGGATGCTCTAAAATCAAATCCTTCAAAACTTTCCATGAGATGCATTTATACTCACCTTTTTGCTTGATTCTGGCTGTGACCCACTGTTCACTCATACACGTAATATTCATAAGTTTCCTCACAAAGGTTGGAACATTAGAAGCCCTTGAATAAGCCTTATCTACTTGGATCTTGGGACAACGCAACAGAACTGTATACTCCTCCACCGTAGGCACCAAATCAACTCTTCCAAAAGTAAAACAACTATACGTAGAGTTTCAATATTGGGAGATGGCTCGAAACAAATGTTCATCTACCTTAATGTCCAACAGATACGGCAAATCCTCATAACTACAACGAAACAAATGCTTGGTCTTATTACTCCACTGATCCCATATCTCTCTTAATTCCTGAAGATTATTCTGCGTCAGACTGATGCGAGTGTAGTCCCATAGCTTTGATTTGTACCCTTCGGCTAAGCTATCTCATTTTCCTAACTGTTTTTGCTCTGACCACCTACAGACGATTGCATTGTCCTCTACTTTATCAAGGAATTCGTTCTCCATAACCAGCTTTCTAATTTAGAAATTGATGTTGAATTGATACCTCTTTAAAATATGAAATGACATGCAACAAAATACAGCACAATCGATTAGTAACATGAAGTAAAATATAAAGCAAATAATCAATCGCCTATCTGGGTAATTGCTAAGGTTTGGTATAGCTCTTCCTAGGGTAAGCACTTAGGTTTTCTATGTGTGGTTTAGCTCTAAAGTTGAGGTACCTGAACCAGCATATTCCTCGATCCTCACCCATTATAGGCTCATATGGGCCGAGTTCAGTTCGGGGGAATACATTTTCGTATGGCTGCACGGAGATGAAAATCTCACGAAGACATAAGTACGGATGTATTATGAAAACGATTCACTATCCTGCACGAAGGTGAAAACCTCACGAAAGAGTAGCTTCTCACTCCCACTTAAGGATGCGACCATATCGATCATGCAATGCAATGCAGAGACATTTTATAAAAATAGAACCACATGCAGTAAAAAGGATCATAATTTTTTAAATCGGATTTTTAAATTCGAACATAAGGACATGAAATTATCGATTTTATGGCTTGACTCTCTTATAGGTCCCCAGCGGAATCGCCAAGCTGTCGAAACCATTTTTAAAGTTTTTATGAAAAACGGGGGTCGACTAAAAAAATGAAAATGGGAGTCACCACCAATCCCTTTTTACTTAGGTGTGATTGGATCACCTTATAAGACGTTTTATTTCAAAACATTGATTTTTGGTCCACAAAATACCAGAAAACGGGTTCGGGAGTCGGTTACGTACAAGGAAGGGTTAGCACCCTAGTAACACCCAAAATTTGGTACCTAATTGATAATTCCATGTCCTAATATCAAAATTTTGAAAAAAATTAAAATATAATCCTTTTATTTGAAAGAAAACTAAGACCTACCTATCTCAAAGAAATAAAATACTATACCCAGTAAGTTAGGATATAACATCTCATGACTTCGAAACTGGGCATGCCTTTATTTTAGAAAATTCCTACCTCGAGACACAAAACATCATATCCAGTAAGTTAGGATACAATGTTTTGAATTCCCACGAATAGGTTTTTGATTTGAAATTTGTAAGTTTCAATTTGAAAAGAGAAGGGATATTTAATACCTTAAGTTCCACGAGAAAAATCAAAACCTAATAAGTTAGGGCACGATTCTTCTAGAAGTCCCCAAATATCATATATCACCGTTTTTTTTTAAAAAAAACTTTGAATAAAATACGACAATTTCGCGAAAACGTGTTTTAATAAAAATGTTATGAATTCGATTTTGTATTGATATATTACAAAATATAAATCAAATAGCAATTCACTATAAAAACGAGTCGTATTAACAAATGATATAGACAATTAACAGAAGAACAATATGACATAGCGAATGATAATAATTGAATTACGCTAAAAACAATATTAAGCAATAAAAAACATAAATAAATAAATACAAGTTATAAAATATGCAATAACAATTTAAAATCTATAGGAAGCATAAGAATTCAAGAAATGGATATTAAGTTCTACAAATAAGATCAATTATGAGAAATAAATAAATTAACAATATATCTAAACATTAAATAAATATTATAACAAAACAAAAATAAAAAAGAGTAAAAAAATGATAATTTTGTAAAACAATTAATATGTATAACAATATATAAAAAACTTAAAGTATATATATAAAAAAGATATTATAATAAATATATAATTTAATACATATAAATGATTATATATAATAAAAACAATTAATATAAAAACATATATACTAATCATAAAATTACATATATAATATAAACAATATAAATAGAATATATTATATAGTATAAATAAATTTTATACAAAATAAAATTTTGAAAAACAAAATATGTATGATGTAATATAATACTATATAATAAAATTTTTTAAATATATAATATAATATTTAATTATAAAATAATAGGTAACATATAAATAATTAAATTAAATAAAATAATAAATAGTAATAATTAAATATTTATAAAAATAATATGTATTTAAGAAAAAAACTATACACTAAAAAAATTTAAACTATTAATCAGATTAATATATAAATAATAAAAATATATAATTTTTAATATGATAAAATAATTCAATATAAAAATAAAAAAACATAAATAAAAAATGTTTTAAAAAATAATTAAAAAAATCTAAAAGGTAAAAGGATCAAATCAAAACGCGCGTCATATCTCAGGGGCTTTTTGGGGAATTTTGCCTTCTTTCCAAAACGACGTCGTTTTGATTTTGGCCTTTAAAGAGCCTGAGGGTTAAATTGAAACAAAATATAAGTTTTGGGTCAAAATTGAAATTAAGGAAAAATGTTATTGAATTTTACAAAAAGGCAGAAGGGTTTATTCAGCAATTAGACCCTTTTATGAAAACGTGCGGATCCTCCCCGGGTTTGGTCAACGCGTGGATCCTGATCTTATAAACGACGTCGTTTTAACGTTTATTGGCTTAAGTGAAAACGGCGTCGTTTTCAAAATGCTATATAGGTCAATTTTTCAGACCAAAAATTCATTTGGCCTCAGTTTAAAAAAAAAAATTCTAAACTCTCTCGATCTCTCTTTTCCTCTGTTGGGGTTCGGCCATCGGGATCATGGGCCACGTGCACACGCGCCTCACGCGTCTCCGTGGCCGGCGGTCGGAGGCTGAAAACTTCATTTCTCAGGCAGGAATCGAAAGGTAAAACTCATTTATTTATTTTAGTATTTAAAAAAAAATATGTGTGTATGAATAAAAGTAAAGAAATGTGAAAGATAAAAAATAATAATCACCTCTGTTGATAGGTCTTTTATTAATCTCTGTATTCAAATTTTTTTTTTTTTTGTGTATTCTGTTTGTTCTCTCTGCGTATATTAGTTGGTACGTTTTTTACAGATTATGTAGGGCTTTTATAGCCCTTGAAATAAAAAAAAAATAGGAAATACGCCTATTCTGTCTTGTTTCCATGTTTGTTGTCCTATTTCTTTCCCTTTTTTGCAGGTGATTGTCGAGAAGCCTGGCGGTGATAAGACTATTTGCGCAAACTAAGGCCCGACTGGTGGCCTGGGTGTGAGGCAGAGGCTGCTTCTGGGGTGCTTACGGCACCTAGGGTTTTCCAGAAACCCTAGGTCTCTGATTTGGTTTAATGTTTGGCCTTTTTGGGCCATCTCTGTTATTGGGTGTAATAATTGGGTCTGTTGGGTTAGTGTTTTGTAATTGGGTCAGGGTGTAGCTGGGCCAATCGGGTTTGGGTTTTAGTTTTGGGTATTGGATCTGGGTCTGTTTTAGGTATGGGTCAGGTTAAGTTTGGGCCATGGGTGTAATTGGGTCTTGTACTGGATTGCAAAAAATGGACATTTTTTTAAATTATTTTTTGGTTTATTTCCAAGCCCGAGCAAAATAGGCTTCTTACACATGAATTAGAGCCTACACTCTAAGCAAGTTGAGGTTCAAGAATAGTAGAGTAAATTATGTAGGTTGAAAGTTGGGAAACATCTTATACCACATATTCCAAAACACATGTATGAAATTGGTAAAAAGTTCATTGCTATAAATAACACAACTGCTTGCTTTTAGAAAAAAAAAATTAAATTTCCACTTTGCAGCAAGACTATTTTCTAAACCAAATTTTTCCAACATTATCTTTGTGTAAGCTCAAACTCTTGGATAAACAAACTACATTTGTTTTGTCTAATCGTGTGATTCTCTCAATGGTACATCTTCAAAATGTGTATTTAAGTTCTTAAGAATATCCAATTATTTTACCAATTTCTACTCTTTGACTTTATATTGATGGTGGAGTTTATTTGCCACCAATTGAAAGTACCAAAACACCTTCAGTTCTCCAACATGTAGAGATTTTGCTAATTTCAATATTGCTATGAAGACTTCATATTCTGTAGCATTGTTTGAAGCAGGAAAGATAAAGTTCAACAATATTATCATTCTTATCCCCTAAGATTTATGAGTAAGATCCCTACTCTTACATTATCTTTAGCTAATGAAACATCATTGTATATTACCCAAGAAGAAGAGTTTCAAATAAAGACTATATGAAGCCTCTTCTTCAAGAGAATCATATGTAACAATTGAGTTATTTGGAGCCTGGAGCTTAGGCGCATTAGGGGATTCTAGAGTTACAAGAAACAACATTCTGATTAGAATTTCATATGAATAACTCTCATGTTGATTGAAATTTAGTTTTTGTAGAACTTTGTCTCTTCATCATGTTTTTTTTTTTTTTTTTGCATATTTTGTTCCTGTAAATCTCCAACTTTCTTAATGTCGATTTTTAGTGCAACTCTAGTGACTATTTGTAGGTTTTATCTTTGTAGAAACTCAAAATTGATTCTATGATTTTGAAGCTTCATCTCTGTTATATATATATATATATATTCTATCTCTACAATATCGTTTTATTTCTCCATCCATATGTTATTGTAAACTGAAAAATATATAGGATTTTTCCTATGTAATTTATCACCTTTGTACTTAAATTCGTTGTCAAAACTAAGTAATTGTTTAATAAATTAATGAAATATGTGAAAATATGAAATTAGGACATAGAAATTATTAAAATGTGATTTTATGTTTTATTATATAGTTTCCATACATAAAATGACTTATTTTATATTTATTTTAACATATTATATTTTTAAGTCATAAAATGGGCCATGCATGATTAAATTAAATAATAAAATATAAAATTATATTTAATAATTCATTTTAAAAAATTCCATTAATAATTTGGGTTGTAATTAATTATTTAAATTGGATAAATTTTATTCTTTGGTCCTTCATATTATTGACTTATTTCGGACAAGTCTGATAGCTTTGTTGGATTACAAAAACCGTCCAAATTGAAGACCAAGCCAACCCAAATTCGGCTACACATGGTTGTCCACATAAAACCACTTTTGGTTTAATTACACAATGTCCTTGCAATATTGAAGAAATTGGAGATTTGCCCTAAGATTTACATTTGACCGAGCCTCAGTCCTGAGTTGTCATGGCTTTTAAATTGCTTAAAAATCAAGCAAAATCCAAGTCAAAAGCCACTGAGCATGGCCGACCACTCATTTGAAAAGCTTGAAGAGACTAAACTTCTCTATTTTTAGTAAAGTACCCCCTCTCTTCACCTATAAATAAGACCCCCTCATTCATTCATCAATCATCCCTCATCCCTCATCATTCTCTTCTCTCTCAATACTCTTTAGCATTTTCCATTCCCCACACCTAGCATCATCTCTTCATATAGATTTTAACAATTAAGCCTCTTAAAGAGCCCTTGGTCAGCTACCTTGGAGAGCCATCAGCAAAGAAGCAAAGCAAAGAAGTGAAGGAGTCTCATCGATCAAAGTCTTGGGTGACAGCTACTTTGATTTGGGTTTAATCTTTCTTTTTTTTAATTTAATCTAAAAATGTTTGTTATGTTTTCTTTGTTCTTGTTTACAACAATGTTAGCTTAATTTTATTTAAGCTAGGATGATTGATACGATCCGCCTCGGGGTGAGTCGAGTTATATGTGAGTTGCCCGATCATATACGAGGAGAGGTTGGGTCTTCGAGAAAATAATAGAAAATATGGTTAAATTTGCGGAAGCTTTGAATAGGTTTGCTTTTAGGAAATGGATTTAAGTTAGGAATTAGAGGTTGAGAAATGATGGAAATGATTGAGATAATGAGAAGGATAGGTTCAGCTTTTCAAAGCACCTTTTTCGTGAACAGCAAAGGACACATGAAGAGCTGCTGATGGACGGATTTAATGAGCTGTTGGCAAACGAATTGAATGAGCTGCTGGTTTCTTTTCCTATGTGACCTCTTCATGAAGATCAATGGATCTTAGAAGGAGCTAAATCAACATCCTTTTCCAGCTGGTTTTTTGTGCAGCTCAACATCTTTGAAGAATTAACTTCCAGCTGCAGTAAATTAAAACTCCTTTAAGTGACTCCTTGGGCATTCCACCAGCCATTCTTCTTCACTAAGATATCAACTAAATATTGCTGCCCCTTGATGTCCCAAAGGCTACACATGGGCTTGGAAGATTTTTGGATTTATTCCTGAACATTCAGCCTTCTAGAAACCGTCCATTGGAGTTCTCTTGCTTCCAAATACATTCAGTTCCATCCATCTAGAAGCTTCCCATTTGTCTTCCATTCAGCCAAATTTTGCCAAGGAGTTCAACTAGAATACCCTTGATTTACAAAATTACTGAAATACCATTTGTTTACAAAATTACTAAAAAACACTCAGTTTGCGAAATTACATAAGTAGCCCCAGTTTGTAAAATTACCGACCCCTGATTTGTGAAATTACTGAAATACCCCTGATTTGTAAAATTAACGAAATACCCCAATTTGCAAAATTACCGAAATACCCCTAGAGGGTAAAATTACCAAAATACCCTCAGTGGGTAAATTACCGAAGTACCCTCAATGGGTAAAATACCGAAATACCCCCAAAGGGGTGGAAATTATCGTTGTACCCTTACATGAGAAAATGACCGTTATACCCTCGCTTGTGGTTAAATATCGTGTATGTGATTTCTGTTATATATATGTTTATAAATGTATTACACTGCATTCATAACATGTTGCATGGGTTGGGTTTGATGATTGAAGGAAATGCAGTTCTGGTGGCTCTGCCACATATACCGTTTTAGTGGCTATGCCATATATCCTTTTGGTGGCTCAGCCACATATACCATGATTAGCAGCTTGACTGTAATATTGGTGCATTTGGCGGGGTGGGTTGACTTGATCCCCACATGGTGCGATTGGTTGGTACAGGTGGTGTGATGGTTGGATTGGGTTGGGCTGCATTTTTGTTTGCATTACACACTGAGTTCTCGTAACTCACCCCCTTTTCTTTTAACCATGTAGGTAATCCCCCAACGTTAGAGGATTTGGAGCTGCGGAGGACTCGGAGGTGGCCATACATCGGATTTGCTTCTTTCGAAACTTAGTAAATTCAGTTTTTAATTTATTTTATGCTATTATTTTGGGTTAATATTTTGTGTAATAAGGCCATTGGTTTTTATTTTTCTTTCTAAATTTTCATTTCAGCTAGTTATAAATTGTTAGACGATAAAACACTGGTTTTTTTAAAACGATAATAATCATTTTCAAAATATCACGTTTCCGCAATTGTTTAAGTCAAACTTCTACAATGAACAAAGTTTTCGAAAATAAAACATCTTTACAAGAATACTCTTTAAGCAAAATCTTGTTTTTACAAACAACAAAATTCTGAGTTTCAAAAAGGATACAAGGTTTACAACGAACGCATAGCTTTTACACAACCTTTTGATGTGACATACTAGATCCGGCCATAACGTCTAGGCCGGGTTTGAGGTGTTACATGTAGGCCTATAAATACTTTGCTAATTTCATTGGTGAGTGACTTTTGGAACCTTAAACAAATTTATGAACTTTTTGTTCTTGAGTGAGTTTATCTCCTCTCTATTTTTCGTACAAGTTTCTTAGACTTATCAACCTTGCTTGTGGCGTCTATCACTTGTTCATCCATTCCCTTATACCATCAGTTCTTACTTTGTTAAGTAACGGGTCGAGGTCCATCTTCAAATTCCATCATCCACCTTACACCAAATAGAAACCGGGGTGACACTTTTAGTGTTGAATCGTTTCTAAGTTTAAGTTCTATTTTCCATCTCCATCAAACTATCTCACATCTATCATTTATCCATCTTCATTCATTCCTATCAAATCGAGCCATATCCAAACACCATCTTCCTTTCTTAATTCTCGTCGAACCTATCCTTCTCATTATCTCAATTGTTTCCATCATTTCTCAACCTCTAATTCCTAACTTAAATCCATTTCCTAAAAGCAAACCTATTCAAAGCTTCCGCAAATTTAACCATATTTTCTATTATTTTCCCGAAGACCCAACCTCTCCTCGTAGACGATCGGGCAACTCACATACGACTCAACTCACCCCGAGGCAGATCGTATCAATAATTGCTTTGATTAAATAATATTTATTTGATTCATGCTTATAATGTTTGTTCCTCAATCGATCATGTTTTCAATTAAAATCAAGTCTGTATTTCGTTCATACATGATTGAAATGTACCTGAATTAGTTGAGCAATCCTAACCAGACGACGGCTAGTGGATACATAATTGAAATGTGCATGCTCAATTTAGATCCTAACCCAGTTAAATTGCAGGTTGCATAACAACTCTAACCAAGCTCTGTTATCTGCATAGTTTTTAGATTTGTGTGATTAAACTGTTTCAAACCTAACACATCCCTGTTACCTCACACGAATGCTAAGAAACCCTTAGTAAATAAGGATCACTAAAATGTGTATTTACTAAGTAAAAGATTCCGAAACGACCTAATGTGGATTCTAAACTCATGAAAGATCGAGTTGCCATGGAATGTTTTTTCGAATGTTATTAAGCATGTTGATAATAAATTGAGTTTAATTAAAGTAATTGTCCTAGTTTATTTATGTTATAATTTTTGCAAATTGTGTTTAATTTTGCTAAAATCTATTTCATTCATATAGTTTGCATACTTAGGATAATTTGCATTAGGGATCATTGCATTTAGTTTAACATATTTAATTTTAATCATCACTTCTCAACCATATTGTGTTTTTATTTACCAATTTGTTAATATAATTTTACAATTAAGTGATTTGACACACATACAATCCATGTGGAGACGATAACTCGATACTTACTTATTACTTGATAACGACTATGTACACTTGCACAAACCTACACATTACAGGTTTTTGGTGCCGTCGCTGAGGATTGTTAACTGTTGCTATAGTCATTTTTTTTGGTGAAATTATTTACTTCCAATTTAGTTTATTTCTAACATTACTAACTTATTCTTTTTAATTTTGTGATTTTATTTTGAGGTGCTTATGAGCATAGATCGGATTATCGATTTTCTCCTTGCAGACCCTAAAATTAAGCGAACTTTCAGACAAAAAAGACATGAACGAACAGCTCAAAGACAAGTCGAGATGGACCTTGGAAAATAGAATCAAGACCAAGGTAATGAAGCTGATCGTGTACAAAATCCCATCCTCATTGCCGATGATAGGGATCGATGCATTAGACAATATGTTGTGCCATTTTTCAGTCAGTTAAATCCAGGAAAGAAGGCCAGATATTGAGGCAACCCAATCTGATTTGAAACCAGTGATGTTTCAAATGCTCCAAACGGTGGGCACAATTCAATGGTATGCCCACGAAAGATCCACATCTCCATATTAGATTGTTTATGGAGGTGAGTGATTCATTCAAGATAGCCGGTGTGATTAAAGATGCATTGAGGTTGAAGTTGTTTCCGTACTCCTTGCGAGATCGAGCACGAGCAAGGCTCAATTCATTGCCACCAAGTTCCATATCTTCATGGCAAGAATTAGCAGAGAGATTTTTGGTTAAGTATTTTCTGCCTAGCAAAAACGCTAAGTTGAGGAACAAGATCACAACTTTCCAATAATTGGATGACGAGTCTTTGTATGAGGCTTAGGAGCAATTCAAGAGTTACTTCGTAAGTGTCCTTATCATGGGATTCCTCATTGTATTCAGCTGGAGACATTCTATAATGGTCTCAATTCACATACAAGATTGATGGTAGATGCTTCTGCTAATGGTACAATTTTTTCTAAGTCTTATAATGAGGCTTATGAGATCATCGAGAGGATTGCGAGTAATAACTATCAATGGCTAACAAATCAAACAGCTTTAGGAAGATGCATAGCCAGAGTTCATGAAGTTAACACCCTCACTTCGTATCAGCTCAGGTATCATCTATTTCCTCTACGTCAAAACAGTTTATCGCTAATAGTGCTAATAATTTTGCAGCTCAACCACCAAGTCCGTTTGAAGTAGTTTCCTGAGTGTACTGTGGGGAAGGTCATTCTTTTGAGAACTGTCTATCAAATCCTGAGTCAGTGTACTATATGGGGAGCCATTATCAAAATAAGAGTGGACAAGGACCCCAGTCCAACTTCTACAATCCTTCATGGCGTAGTCATCTTAAGTTTTCTTAGAGCAACCAAGGAAATAGACCGACAATAACTTATTGTAGCATAGACCCAACCAATCTCAAGGGTTTAATTAGCAAGCTTCAAAACCACCTCAACTTGAGGTATCAAACAGTTTGGAGAACTTGCAACACCCCAAACCCGGCCTAGAAGTTAGGCCCAAATCTAGCGTGTCACATTGAAGTGTTCCTCGAAAAATGTGTTTTCGTTTGTGTTCATTTATTTTCAAAATATGGTTTATATAAAAACTATTTCCTTTTCAAAATGTTATTAATCACTTAGTAAAATCTTTTTCAATTGTGGAAGCTTAATTAAAATAAATAATTTATGGAAACATGATATGTAAAAATTAGGTTGTAGAAGCGTAATGTTTGAAAGCAGTTATCATTTCGGAAAACCCGTGTTTTCTAGCCTGGCAGATAAAAAAGTAATAGAAAATAAAATTTTAAATCCAAAATGGCCTTATTACAAAAATATCCAACCCAAAGTAAATTATTTGAAAGGCTAGCCATAAGGAAAAACTTGAGAACATGTGGCCACCTCCGAGTCCCTCGCAGCACCGATCCGTCTAAGGCTGGGGATTACCTGAACAGTTAAAAATGGGGTGAGTTTATGAAAACTCAGTGTGTAATCCCCTTACCAGAGTAACAGTCAGTATACAGAATCAGAAATCTAATAGTCTCGGCCAAAGCCCTTTAACAGTAACAGTACAGTCTAGTTCAGAGCATATGTGGGCCATAGCCCACTACCATATCATTTGGGTCACATCTCATAACAGAATCAATTGGGCCTAGCCCAAACCAATAACAGAACAAGTGGGCCTAAGCCTAGTGCAGTGAAAGATCTTATAAACAAGTATGGAATAGTATGAGGATGCAGCCCAACCCAATCCAACCATCACACCACCCGTACCAACCCTACACACCTATGGGGACCAAGTCAACCCACCCAGCCTTACACACCAAGATCGCAAACGAGTTGCTAGTATCAACGCAGCAAAGCTGCCAGTAACAATATACGTGGCTGAGCCACCAAAATTAGTATATCATGGCAGAGCCACTGAATAAGTATAACGTGGCATAGCCACCAGTACAGTACTTCCTCCATAAACATAACCCAACCCAATGCAGTATGTCGTGTATGTCATGCTCAATCATTACACGTGTATGCAAAATGGCCATGCTTAGTAACAGTCAGAGCATACGTGTGTCAAAGCCCACTACGAAATTATTTGGATCATAGCCCATAATAGTATCAATCCACAAGAATGTTCATAATGGCCTTAACTATCGCGTTGAAGCTCCCACACGTGCACTCGCACGCTAGTGTGGCTACCATCACCGTGTGACCGGCATTTCGACATTTTTCGCTCTACATCTAGAGTAGTGCGAGATACACACCTGATAGGAATCTGGAGTTGATCCGCGCTCCGAACACTCCTATGCCCAAACGCCAACCTAGTATGCTTACTCTCCTCATAGATTGCTCTATTTAAAGCCAGCTTCTCACCTTCCCTCTTGCTAGCTTCCCGATGTGGGATCCCTCATTTAGCAGAGTTTAATTCCAACACAAACTCTGGCTGTCTCAACTTAGCAACATAAATATCCCTTTTTGCTTGCGATGGGATTCGAACTCAGGCTCCCTTGTAACATAATCCACGCCGCTAGCCACTTTACCAACTAGCTCCTTCTTGTCTTAAAACATACGCAACTAAATATAAGTCTATGGCCAAAGTCTAAGTTCATTTAAAAAAAAATCAAAATGAAATGCAAGCGCTAAGACTTGAACCTTGGACCCCTTGCTTCCTTGTGTGGCATCACTTCCTTGTCTCCTATGTGGCGTCATTTGCCACTAGACCACAACCCCTTTTTGTGTCATTTTTCTCCACATTTTATTCTTAAAGCCTACTTACTTACTCCCAGGGTTTTATTCGCCTAAAACCAAAATTTTCCTAAAGCCCATGTTTGATCCCGGGACTTCATGGAAGCCCCCTAACCTTCCAAAATCACTCACCTAATAGGTCCAACTTGCATTAGATTTGTTCTCTTGTTCTCAAAAATTTTAAACGCTCCCGTGCCCAAGGCCCAATTCTACTAGGCCCAATTTCGGGTCATTACAAATCTACCCCCTTAAAGAAATTTCGTCCTCAAAATTTCTAACTATAGGAACAGTCGCACATTCTAACCTACCACACTATGCTCACGCTGCTTACTCTGATCTTAATAACGCTAATACACTTTTAACTTAATCTTGAAACCTCTTACACACAACCAAACATCTAACCATAGAAATAAATCGATATTTATCACACATACATACAACTTCTATGTTCAAACATCACATCCAAACAAAACACACAAAGAATAAATACCCAAAAATACAGTCCATTATCTAAAGAAACCACCGTATTTCTAACTCACATATTTAAATTTCTCAACAGACAAAAGTATTCAGAAAACTTACAGATTCGGCGCCAGAGACTCGATGTACCACACTTTCAAAAAACGGTCAATACAACATTCCAAATCTTTTCAAGCCTTTTTGAAACGACACTTTCAGAGGGTAAAAGACTGATTTTGTGCCATGATTTGACTGTGATTGTATGACTGTGGTTTAACTGACTTGACTGTAGGAGTGTGTCTGATTTGTTGTTAATATGTGTTGAAATGACTGTTACTAAGCATGGCCATTTTGCATACACGTGTAATGATTGAGCATGACATAGAGGACATACTGCATTAGGTTGGGTTATGCTTATGGAGGAAGTACTATACTGGTGGCTATGCCACGTTATACTGATTCAGTAGCTCTTGCACGATATACTGATTTTGGTGGCTCAGCCACGTATACTATTACTGGCAGCTTTGCTGCGTTGATAATGGTAGCTCAACTGCGATCTTGGTGTGTAGGGCTGGGTGGGTTGACTTGGTCCCCACAGGTGTGTTTGGTACGGGTGGTGTGATGGTTGGATTGGGTTGGGCTGCATCCTCATACTGTTCTATACTTGTTTATGAGATCTGTCACTGTACTAGGCTTAGGCCCACTTTTATTTTCTATTTTTTTTATCTACCAGGCTAGAAAACACAGGTTTTCGAAAATAATAACTGCTTTCAAACACTACGTTTCTGCAACCCAATTTTAAATATCATGTTTCCATAAATCATTTATTTTAATTAAGCTTCCGCAATTGAAAAAGATTTTACTAAGTGGTTAATAAATTTTGAAAAGGAAATAGTTTTTATATAAACCACATTTTGAAAATAAATGAACGCAAATGAAAACACGATTTTCGAGGAACACTTTAATGTGACATGCCAGATTTGAGCCTAACTTCTAGGCCGAGTTTAGGGTGTTACGGAAATTGTTGAAAGTGTACATGGTAAAGAATGACACTTTGATCCAAAGCCAAGCAATAACATTGAAAAATTCGAAAAACCAAATGGGTCAGTTAGCTACAGAGCTTCGTAATAGACCGCAAGGAGCCTTACCTAGCGATACTGAGAATCTAAGAAATTTGGGGAAAGAACATGTCAAGGCAGTGGCATTGCGAAGTGGCAAAATTCTGGAACCCCAATTGATTGATGTCGAAAATAAGCATATTGAGAAGAATAAACTAGCTGTTGAAATTCCTACACCAAAAGAGTCGAAATCTGCAAAGGCTAACAAGGTAAACCCTAACTTAGTGAATTCAAATACTTTAACATCTTCTTTGGATGGAGATTTACCTACTCAGAAGAGTTATCCGATTCAACTGAAAGTTCCATCACCTCCATATTTGCAAAGATTACAGCAACACAAGCAGAAACATGAGGTGCAATTCAAGAAGTTTTTGATGTTCTGAAGCAATTTGTAACGCCCCGATTTTTTATTAATTTCAGCTTTTGTAACTTTTGCATTAATGAGTGTCTGCTTCAGTGGCTATGTGTTCTGGGTGTGTGTGGGAAGTCCCAAGTTCAAGTCTCAACTTGGGTAAATTTTGGTATTTTTATGAGTAAAGCCCAAACTCTGGTTAGTAGGCTTATAAGCTAAAGTGTATAGGTAACTAACAGAATGTGTTCGAATCTCTATGCGAGCAAGGGAACTATTTTGCTACTAATGTTGTGTAAGAGTTTGAGTTTTAGTTAAACACTGATGGTGGAGTGTTTGAAGGAGAGAATTAAGCAGTTGAAAGGGGAGAAGTTATCAGAATCTGATCAGAGGTTCAATTAGGCAAAAATTTGGCTCTCTCTCCTCTTTTCTTGTCGTTTTCTTTCTTTTCCCAAAAATCCTTGCTATCGTTTTCTTCCCTTTTTCCTCCCCTTTCTTTTCTATTTTTATTTTGCTTCTTGCTTGCACAACGCTTTCTTTGCGTATTTGGTTAGTGATGGTTTCAATTGTTCTTAACTATTCCTCACAATTAATTAGTAAAGAATGGTTTTATGTGATGTTTAGGGGGTCCTTAAGAGGATGTGGATTTCTAGTTGGTGCCGATGAGGTGCTGATTTGTCGCTGTTCGCTAAGGTAAGGGTCAGCGGTAAGATTTAAAAATTGCCTGTTCATACTGATTCGGTTTAGTATCGATTTAAGTGATTGAAATTGGGCCTTGGATTGTTGATTTTAGGTTTCGCTGTGCTCTGGATGATTACACGTCAAAATCGAACCAGGTGTGTACCCGAAAACGCAGAAAATGAGGTTTTGGGGAAAGCCGAAAACCTTCCTGTCGACGCCATACGGGCATGTAGTCACCCGTGTGGTAGGTCGTGTTCAAGATTGTAAGTCACCACACGGCCGTGTGCGATCCACGAGCTTGACCAATTGGGCTGTGTGAGCCATATGGGCGTGTGGGATTCTGGGCCAGGCCGTGTGATCCACACGACTAAGGTCAATTTGGGCCGTGTGGGCCCACATTGGCAGGCCACATGGGTGTGTGAGCCCATTTTTCTGAAAACTCTGTAAGGTTGCATTGGTCGCCCAAGTCGACTGTGGACTTACCATAGGGTCAGTAAGCAATACTTAGACCCCTAAATAAATGATCTGTTTGTCTAATTTCTGTACTAAGCATGTATGCTGATCTGAATATATATGTATGATTTTTAATTGCATTATAGCATGTCATTCTTGTATGTTGCATTGCATCGGGGTGGGTTGATTCTGATTGGAGGAAGTATCTGAAAGGCTCTTAAGCCTGTTATCTGGCAGCTCAATTGCAAATCTCTGATTATGTGCCGCATTCGGTACAACATGGTGTGTAGGGCTGGGTGAGTTGATTTTATGCCCACATGGTGTGTAGGGTTGGACGGAGTTGGTGTGTAGAGGTTGGTGGGTAGGACTCTATTTTCTGCATATTCTGTCTGGAATGGACCAAGGCCCTATAATACGTTTGTTTCTGTATCTGAGTGGGCTAAAGTCCACATCATTTCTGTAATGGGCTCAGACCCGAACTGTGAATGCATGACTGTTTTTTGATATAATATTGTGTTCATGTTTTGTGGGGATTGCACACTGAGTTTGCGAAAACTCACCCTTTTCTGTTTAATCTGTACAGGTAATCCCCAACAGTAGACGGATCAGTGCAGCAGAGGACTCGGTAGTGACCACGATTCTGGACACTTATTTACGGTTTTTTTTTAATTATCATTTGGTTATATTTGGGGAAAATTTTATGTACTAAGGCCATTCGGATTTTTGTTTAAAACTGGGGATTATTGTTTTATAAACTACTAGCAGTAGGACAAACGCGAGTTTTCAAAATAAACAAAGGTTTTATGAAAATACGTACGACCTTGCAAATCATTTTAAAAGCTTTTGCAACGTATAAAGTTTTGAAAATGGATAACGAACAAATACACGACACATTTTGACGATAACAGGAGATACCTAAAAATGGTTTTAACGCAGTTATGATTTCTAAAAGTACTATCATGTGACATCGCCAGATTCGACCATAACGTCCAGGCCGGGTTTAGGGTGTTACACAATTGTACATCAATATTCCGTTGGTGGAGGCTTTAGATTAAATGCCAAATTATGTGAAGTTTATGAAGGATATACTGTCTAAGAAGAAACGACTGAGTGAGTATGAGACTGTTGCCTTGACAAAGGAATGCAGTGCGTTCCTGCAGAATAAACTGTCACCAAAATTGAAGGACCCAGGAAGCTTTACTATACCCTGTAACATTGGTGAAACTTACTGTGGTAAAGCTTTGTGTGATTTAGGAGGAAGTATCAACTTGATGCCTAAGTCTATTTTCAAGATGCTAGGGCTAGGTGAAGTAAGACCTATAACTGTGACGCTTCAGCTAGCGGATTGATCTTTAGCATATCCCGAGAGAAAGATCGAGGATGTTTTGGTAAGAGTCAGTAAATTTATTTTTCCTACTGATTTCATTGTCTTAGGTTTTGAAGCAGATAAGGAAGTGTCGATCATCTTTGTGAGACCTTTCTTAGCCACAAGAAGAACGTTAATTGATGTGCAGAAAGGTGACCATACGAGTTCAAGACGATTAGGTAACCTTTAACATTCTTAAAGTGATGAAATTTCTCTATCTGACAGAAGAGTGTTTAGTTATGAAAGAGATAGAAACCTTGGTTTCTATGGAAAGCAATTTTGAAGAAGATCCATTGGAGAAAGCCTTAGATCTTGACCCTTTAGAGGATGAAGAATGTAAAGAAAACATGGCTTTGATGGAAGCCAAACTGAGAAATTTTATTCAATCCACACAATTTGAACCGTTGGAGTTAGAAGTCAGAGAATTTGTGCAACCCAAGTTGTCAATTGAAGAACCACCTAAACTCGAGCTTAAGGTACTTTTTTCCCATTTAAAATACGTTTATTTAGGTGACTGTTCCATTTTGCCTATGATTATTTCAACAGAACTAATGAAAGATCAAGAGGAGCAACTAATTATTGTTCTAAATAAATTTAAGAAAGCAATTGGTTGGACCATAGCTGATATTCAAAGTATAAGCCCTTCTTTTTGCATGCATAAAATTATTTTAGAAGAAGGTGAAAGAGCTCGAATTGATGGGCAAAGGAGGCTCAATCCTATTATGAAAGAAGTTGTGAGAAAGGAAGTGATCAAATGGTTAGATGCAAGAATCATCTTTCCTATTTCATATAGTTTATGGGTAAGTCCGGTGCAGTATGTGCCGAAAAAAGGTGGAATCATGATTGTTGAAAATGAGCATAATGAATTGATTCCAACAAGAACTATTACTGGTTGGAGAATTTGTATTGATTACAGGAAGTTGAATAAAGCCACTCAGAAGGACCATTTTTCGTTGGCTTTTATGTATTAGATGTTAGATCGACTGGCAGGTAATGAATTCTATCATTGGCTACTCGGAAGGACCAACATAAAACAACCTTTAGTTATCCATACGGTATGTTTGCTTTTAGGAAAATGCCTTTTGGTTTATGCAATGCACCTGCAACATTTCAAGGATGCATGATGGCAATATTCACTGATATGGGTCAAAATTTTGTTGAGGATTTCATGGATAATTTTTCTATTTTTGGTAACACTTATGATATTTGTTTGAGTAATTTGGCTAAGGTACTGAAGAGATGCGAAGAGACGAATCGTGTCCTTAACTGGGAAAAATGCCATTTTATGGTTAAGGGAGGGATTGTCTTAGGGCATAAAATCTCAAAGAGAGGAATTGAAGTCGATAAAGTAGAAGTGGACATAATTGAAAGAGCACCAGCCCCAATTAATGTGAAAGGAGTCAGAAATTTCTAGGCCATACCAATTTTTACCGAAGGTTTATCAAAGATTTCTCAAAAATGTGTTTGTTGTTAGAGAAAGATACCGTGTTTGATTTAAACAAAGTATGTTTGGAAGCTTTTGAAGATCTAAAAAAACGGTTAATTTCAGCCCCAATAATCGTTACACTAGATTGGAGCTCGCCTTTTGATTTGATGTACGATGCAAGTGATTATGCCGTTGGAGATGTGATGGGTCAAAGAAGAAACAAAGTGTTTCACCCTATTTACTATGCAAGTAGAACTCTGACAGGAGCCTAACTCAATTATACGGTAACTGAAAAGGAACTCTTTGCTATAGTATTTGCTTTTGACAAATTCCGCTCATATCTTATCGGTACCAAAGTTACAATATTTACTGACCATACGGTGATTAAATACTTGCTCACGAAGAAAGATGCGAAACCGAGGCTAAGTCGTTGGATACTTTTACTTCAAGAATTTGACCTTGAGATCCAAGACAGAAAAGGTGTCGAAAATCAAATAGATAATCATCTGTCGAGGTTGGAGCAAGATAAGGTAACTCGATCATGTGTGCCTATCAACGAGAATTTTTCAGATGAACACTTATTTGAGGTAAGTCGAATTCATGAAACACATTGGTTGCTGATTTTGCCAATTATCTTGCATGTGGATAATATAATCCGAAAGTGTGTAGCTGAAAGTGAGATTGTTGAGATCTTGTATCATTTTCATTTATCTCCAAGTGGGGGACACTTTGGTGGTTTACGTACTGCAGCAAAGATTTTGCAAGCAGGTTTCTTTTGGCCTACATTATTTAAAGATGCTTGTGCCTATGTGAAGAACTATAATAAATGCTAAAGGATTAGAAATATATCAAGGAGGAATGAGATGCCCTTGACAAACATTTTGGATATTGAATTATTTGACGTATGGGGCATTGACTTCTTAGGCCCGTTTCCTTCTTCGTATGGGAACATATACCTCTTAGTTGTTGTGGACTATGTATCCAAGTGGGTTGAAGCTGAAGCATACCCTACAAATGATGCTAAGGTAGTCATGTGATTCCTACATAAGCATGTGTTTACACGATTTGGGACACCAAGAGGTATTATTAGTGATGAAGGTTCTAACTTTGTGAACAAATGGCTTAAGTGGTTGCTTGACAAATATGATGTGAAGCACAAGATTGCTACTGCCTATCACCCCCAGTCTAATGAGCAAGTTGAAAGAGTGAACCGTAAGCAAAAAAGATTGGTCTCGAAGGCTAGATGATGCATTATGGGCCTATCGAACAACATTTAAGACTCCGTTAGGAATGACTCCTTATCGGTTAGTCTTTAGAAAGGCACGTCATTTGCCATTAGAGTTGGAGAATAGAGCTCACTGGGCTTTGAAGCAGTTGAACTTTGATCTTAAGCAAACCGGTGAGAGAAGGATGTTACAACTTGATGAGTTGGAAGAGCTGAGGTTGTTTTCCTATGAGAATGACAAAATGTGTAAAGAAAGATCAAAGAGATGGCATGATAGTCATATACAACCTCGCAAGTTTAAAGAAGGTCAAAAGGATTTGTTGTTTAATTCAAGGTTGAAGTTATTTCTTTGGAAGCTTAAATCCCGATGGAAAGGACCCTATACCATCTACCGAGTTTATCCTTATGGAGCTATTGAATTATACGACAATTAAGGAGGTACGTTTAAAGTTAATGGTCAACGTCTCAAACACTACTGGGATGGTGAAGTTGAGTGTGTTGTATCCTCGTTCAAATTAGCAGACCCTTGATTTTTCATGAACTCGTTTTGTAAATAAATAAATAATTAGAACTTATTTTCTTAACTTATTACATTTAATTAATTCTGTCTAAGGAGATTGGAACTTAAGCAGGACCTCTGTAACCCCTCCAACCTTTCTTGGGAATTAATTTAATGTAATTTGATAAGAACAAATTTTCTAATTAAGATTTAAAATTTTTAAGTTTCATTTGTTTTGTTTAAATTTTAAATTTTTATGTTAATAAAGGGGGTCAAATTTGGCCCAAGTACTAATCAATTTTTTTTTCTTGAGTAAGTTTATAAATACAGTCTGAGTTTGAGGCCCAAGACAGCAAAAATGAGGGAAAAGTCCATACTTTGCCGCCACTTCCATTACTTGCCGCCCAAGTAACCCTAACGTAGCTAAATTTCGCTACACGTTGCCCTAATTCTCCCCTATATAAACTCCTCTTCATTCTACTAATTTTCATATCCCTCAAAGCAATTTGCTTAAACCTTAAAAAAAATCCCTAATCAACCTTTTTGTGCCGTCACCCTCAAATCCCGAAAGAAACCCTAGTTCTCTTCCCTTTTTGTTGAAACGATATACTGCCACCGCAAGAAGATTGCCGAAGCATTAACGTTGCTACCGTACATCTCTGCTGTCACCACCACACACCGCTGTTGCTGTCGCACACTGTCATTGTCGCCGTACCATCCTTGCTGTCGTAAGAATTTCGTCGTAGCAAGTCCTTACTCACCTTACCGATTTCTCTTTTCCCCCTTGTGCAGAAACTTTGCCAAATTCTCAAGAAAAGATACCATGTCTCGCAAAAAAACCGGATCTTCAAAGACTACTCTTGAAAACCCGATTTTGATCAATGAATAAGTAAAAGAGAGATTTGATTCAATCTTCAAGAACCAACCTATGATGCCGAAAAAAGGTTTTAACTTGAAGAGTCATCATTTGATGGTTGTTTCTATACCGATTAGAAAGAAGATCAATGCTTTCAAGTGGGAACGATTTTGTGATGCTCGTTCACTTCCCGATGATGAACTAGTTCGAGAATTCTATGCTAGTTTGACTATGCAAGATGCTATTAAGGTCATCATTCGAAAGAAAAAGGTACCTCTTACTTCTAAGTCCATCAATGATTTGTTTAACTTACTTGATGTTGAAGAAGATGAGTACTACCCTATGATGAACAATATCAATTGGGATTTTCTTCAACAAGTGCTTGATGTTGTGACAAATTCGGGATCCCATGGGAGCCATTCCTGCCGAAGGGAATACCTAAACCCAGTAGCAAAAGGTATGGTTTTATTTCGTTCGCTATAGTTTTATGCCTATCTCACATAGTTCCACTATCTTGATGGAACGGATGCTTTTGTTATATGCAATCTTGACAGAAAAGTCCATTAACGTTGGGAAAATTATTCTCAAGGAGATTCATGATTGTGCTAAAAAGAAGACAGAAAGTCTTTATTTCCCATCATTAATCAATTCACTTTGCTTAAGGGCCCATGTTAAAACACAAGCAAATCTGAAGGGGCAATATGTTCAAGGGTGCATTACAAATCATGATCTTGAAATATTAGTAGAGAAGGTGCATGAGCTAAATCAAGGTGAGCAAGAAGAGCCAATCGAGCAGACATCGAGAGTCAACAAATGGCGAAGCT
Source organism: Gossypium bickii (assembly GCA_025503065.1). Lineage (NCBI taxonomy): Eukaryota > Viridiplantae > Streptophyta > Magnoliopsida > Malvales > Malvaceae > Gossypium > Gossypium bickii. Next base: position 93,942,891 of record CP106711.1, read on the forward strand.
AATTCGATTCTGACACTAAAGAAAAAGAATCTGATAAGGAACCAAACAGTCCTAAACCAGTTGAAGGATCTACAACCCCTGAACCGGAGGTTGAGCTGGAAAAAGAAACAGTCAAGCTAAGTGTTGAACCTGAATCTACAACTCCAATGTCGACTTCTGCAAGTGCTTCAAAGAAATCAGAGTTGTCAATTATGATGGATATGTGCAAGTTCATGCACAATAAACAACAAACTTACTGGAAATATGAAAAAATTAGAGATGACTCAATTCGAAATAGTTTTAAGAATATCTCTAATACTTTTGTTCCTGAGTTCCCAGATGCTATCTTTGAGACATGGATGGAAGATACTACTTATGCAAGCAGAGATGGAGCTGAAGAAGACAAGGGGGATAAGTTAGAAAAATAAAAGGGGGGATTCTTGTCTTTTATAATTTTTAGGTCTTTAGGAATTTATTTCTTTCGTAATTAGGATTTAATTTCTGCAGAATAAAACATAACAAGCATGAATATACTTAACACTTCTTTAGAAAGAAAAAGACTAAGTGATGTGGTAATGGGAATGAACATGTCTAGGATTGGGTTATTAGGAAAGACTTGGTATTTAAGCAGTCTCAATGACTCACCTCTCTTTCTGTACAACCCTACCTGGTGTTCAGTTTTCATTCATTACTTTGTTCTTTCAATGAGGACATTGCTTCTTTTTAAAGGGGGTAAGGCAAATAAATTGCTTAAATTTTTAAATTTTCAATTATGTTTCAATCATTTCTTTCATAAGTATGTTTTAATAAATGAATGTTTAGAGACATTTTGTTAATAAGATAGTTTGTATGCAAGTATGAATGATGATTCTATCTGAGTGAAAGTATGTTATCATGAAGAATGGAATGCTTGTATGATCTTAGCCTTAGTAATGTTTGCCATGAAAACTTAGTTTCTCTTGAGATTAGACATGCATGAAGGTTTATATCTTTAGAATTGACTTAGTAACTTTCTTGAGGAAAAATCCTAAGAGACATAAGAATCTAAAATGATATAGGCACTATTTCTTTGGATCGTTTGAGCCTTTTCAAGCCAACCCTATGATATTAGACCCTTGAAACTGTAATTTTGGGCTTAAAGGCCTGTTTATTGCAATGAACCTACATTATAAGCCTCATTACCATATTTTTAAGTTATCCTAATTTTGTGGACCCATTTTAACTAAAGTTGTCTTGGTAATCAACATTTGAGAAAATTTTCAAAAAGATGTATGTGCTCATGCTTAAAAAAAAAGTGAAGATAAGTTTGCTCAGTCTCCAAAAAGAAAAATGTATGAGCTTTAGTTCAAAATAAGTTTGGGGGTGTTCCAAAGGTTCACTTAAAAAACGTTGTATTACGAGAAAACCAAGACAAAGTTAAAGGTTAAGATTTTGAAACCAAAATGTCTCATCTCTTAAAATCCCTACCTTTAACCGAGCCCCATTACAACCTTATACAAGACCTATTGATTTGATGATTATGTCACCTACATTAGTGGAGAGGAAGTACTAAGTTCAACTGATGAAGATCATAAATAAGCCTTATGATTGTTTGCTTGATTGATAAGAAATTATGTTGAATGAAGAATTTTATCTGTGGCTGTGACATACATACAAACTATGATTCATGTTGGCATATTTTGAAACTTAGTATAAAATTCTAAAAATGTTTTCATATGAATTACTTGTTAATAAAGAAGATCGATGAACATGAAGTTATTAATGCACGATTATGGGACAAAGATTGAGGCTGCTTACACAGTTAGCAATTTTTCCTTAGCAAGACCTTTTGCTGTGCATAAACATCACTCGGGACGAGCAATGATTTAAGTTTGGGGGTGTGTAAACTGAGAAATATATAGGATTTTTCCTATGTAATTTATCACCTTTTTTACTTAAATTCGTTGTTAAAACTAAGTAATTGTTTAATAAATTAATCAAATATGTGAAAATATGAAATTAGGACATAGAAATTATTAAAATGTGATTTTATGCTTTATTATATAGTTTTCATGCATAAAATGGCTTATTTTATATTTATTTGAACATATTATATTTTTAAGTCATAAAATGGGCCAAGCATGATTAAATTAAATAATAAAATATAAAATTATATTTAAATAATTCATTTTAAAATATTTTATTAATAATTTGGTTTGTAATTAATTATTTAAATTGGAAAAAAATTTAATCTTTGGTCCTTCAACTTATTGACTTATTTTGGACAGGTCTGATAGCTTTGTTGGATTACAAAAACCGTCCAAATTGAAGACCAAGCCAACCCAAATTCGGCTACACATGGCTGTCCACATAAAACCACTTCTGGTTTAATTACACAAGGTCCTTGTAATATTGAAGAAATTGGAGATTTGCCCGAAGATTTACATTTGACCGAGCTTCAATCCTGAGTTGTCATGGCTTTTATATTGCTTAAAAATCAAGGAAAATCCAAGTCAAAATCCACTAAGCATGGCCGACCACTCATTTGAAAAGCTTAAAGAGACTAAACCTCTCTATTTTTAGTAAACTACCCCCCTCTCTTCACCTATAAATAAGACCCCTTCATTCCTTCATCAATCATCCCTCATCCCTCATCGTTCTCTTCTCTCTCAATTCTCTTTAGCATTTTCCATTCCCCACACCTAGCATCATCTCTTAATATAGATTTTAGCAATTAGTCCTCTTAAAGAGCCATTGGTCGGCCACCTTAGAGAGCCATCAGCAAAGGAGCAAAGCGAAGAAGTGAAGGAGTCTCATCAATTAAAGTCTTGGGTGACAGCCACTTTGATTTGGGTTTAATCTTTCTTTTCTTTAATTTAATCTAAAAATGTTTGTTATGTGTTCTTTGTTCTAGTTTACAACAATGTTAGCTTAATTTTATTTAAGGTAGGATGATTGCTTTGATTAAATAATATTTATTTGATTCATGCTTATAATGTTTGTGCCTCAATCGATCATGTTTTCAATTAAAATCAAGTTTGTATTTCGTTCATACGTGATTGAAATACACCTGAATTAGCTGAGGGATCCTAACCAAACGACGGCTAGTGGACACATAATTGAAATGTGCATGCTCAATTTAGATCCTAACCTGATTAAATTGCAAGTTGCATAACAACTCTAACCAAGCTCTGTTATCTGCATAGTTTTTAGATTTGTGTGATTAAACTATTTCAAACCTAACACGTCCCTGTTACCCCACACGAATGCTAAGAAACCCTTAGTAAATAAGGATCAGTAAAATGTGTATTTACTAAGTAAAGGATTCCGAAAGGACCTAATGTGGTTTCCAAACTAATGAAAGATCGAGTTGCCATGGAATGTTTTTTCGAATGTTATTAAGCATGTTGATAATAAATTGAGTTTAATTAAAGTAACTGCCCTAGTTTATTTATGTTATAATTGTTGCAAATTGTGTTTAATTTTGCTAAAATCTATTTCCTTCATATAATTTGCATAGTTAGGATAATTTGCACTAGGGATCATTGCATTTAGTTTAACATATTTAATTTTAATCATCACTTCTCAACCGTATTGTGTTTTCATTTACCAAGTTGTTAATATAATTTTACAATTAAGTGATTTGACACAAATACAATCCCTGTGGAGACAATAACTCGATACTTACTTATTACTTGATAACGAATGTGTACACTTGCACAAACCTACGCGTTACAGTTATGTCATTAGCAATGCACATATGTTGGTTTTGATTTCTCTCATTTGAGTTAGGTGTTATTTATATAGAGCTTTAGTTTTCTTCATGATGTTTTTTTGGTGCAAATTTCATGTTGTCTATTAGTTACTTTATGAAAAGCTTTAGCTCTGTAGTTTCTACAACTTTATTCCGCAAATTCATCCTGCTGGCTCCTTCCAACTTTAAATATTTTGCTTTATAGATTCTATAGATCTACTTTACAGTTCTTGCACTACAACTTTTACAACTTTACTTTTTAAATTTAGTTTTGTGTTTGAAAAAGCATGACACATGGTCTATGGTGTACCTTGAAGTGAATGCGATGATAGATCACACACGTTAGGTCTGATTTCTTTTCTTTTTTTTTATGTTTGGTGTTGGGTTTAAGGTGTAATTTTCTTGTTTCCTTTGTGTTACATTATGAGAAGCTTTAACTATATTGCTTCTACAACTTTACTCCAAAAATCCATCATGTTGGTTCCTTCCAGCTTTAAAGATTTTGCTTTACAGATTTTATGTATTAGTCAATGGATTTATAATTACAATATTTTTAACGAATGACTAGTGGGATGCATTCTTTTTCCACTTAACAATCTAATAGGTAGCTTTTTAACGAGGCATCCCATTTATTGTAAAAAAATTAGTCTTTTATTTTTTATTGGGTTAATATACTTTATCCTTTATCCTTTGAACTTGTTCACTTGTACCTAGTTGGTAACGATTCTTAGGTATCTCTGCACTAACATTGTTAGTTTATGCTGATGTGATGCTGAAAACCAATTAAACGGTGACATGTGGAAAAAGTATAAAAATATTTAGAAATTTATAAAAAAAATTCACACTTGGAATGAATCTGAACATCAATTTGTAAAGGTTTATTCTAGATGTAACAATCTAAACTCGGCCTGGACGTTATGACCAGATCTAGATACGTTACTGCAATTTATTTAAAAATCTAGGATTCATTTGATTTGTAAAATGCTTTTAACTCTTGTTAGGATAGATTCAAGTTTGTTTGAGGAAAATATCTTTCTTAAATATTCCAATAAGTTTGTCGATTAATTACTTCTAAAACACTTACGTTGCAGCGGAAATACTTAGTTGAATCCAGTTTTGAAAACGCAGTTTGTTATTGAACAATTCAACGTTTTGAAAATTAGATTTAAACCCACCAAAACATTTATCCAGCTAAAATAAAAAAATATCAATCCAAAAGTTAAAACAGTCTAAAAAAAGGTCCAAACATTCCACCAAAATCGAAAAGGTAAATTTAAAAAAAAAACTAGCAAAATTAACAGAAGAGTTTAACCGAGCTCCCATCGTACCGACCCATCCTAAGGTTGTTGGTTACCTAAGTCTGTGGGTTACTTGAGAATTAAACAAACTAAGAGTGAGCTTACAAGCTCAGTATGTAACTTTAAGCAAGCATATTAGATATAATCTTTAATCATGCTTTCAGAAGTCAAACATACATATATATATCATATACAGAATCAGAATCAGAATAGACTAGATGTAGATTTACATTCCTACCCCCATCCGCTACACACCATCTCCGACTATCCTAACACACCATATAGGGTATTAAATACCCATCCAGCCCTATGCACCGCTTAATGTCGGTATGACACTTTTCAGAATACCTGCAGCTTAGCTGCCATTTACAAAAATATGTGTAGTTGTGCCACTAAATACGATAAATAATTAAATTGCCCACACTTCCTCTATAATACAAATCCCACCCCAATGCACATGCAAAATTATCGAATGTCAGAAACTCATGTCATACATATTCACATAATAGATATAGATTATTCTAGCATATAACAAATTTATGCATATCATATTTAAAGCATACTGAGTGTATAACATAATTTGCACGCATACTTTAATCAAACTTAGCACATTAAATATCATGATTTATAAGGTAATTCGTATCTTACAGACCCTACTGAAGGCTTACATTTGACTCATACGATGAATACAACCTTAGGGAAATTTTTCAGATTTTGGGTCCACACGCCTTTGTGGCCCACACGACCCAAATAGCCCAGGTCGTGTGTCTCACATGGTCCAGCACACGGTCGTGTATCACAGGCGGCCTACCACCCAGGCTGGCACACGTCCGCGTAGCGTCGACAATTCAAATTTTCAATTTTCACCGCTCACTGTTTTCTCGAGTTTTCGTTACATACCTTGACTATTTTTTATGCCAATCCACCCACGAGGCTTTCAAACCCTAAAAACTTCAATTAGATCACTAAAATCAGTAATTAAGACGACACAATTTTGACAACATAGATATCGATTTTCCTTAAACTACTAAACAAACCCACAATCAAATAACCACACATCTTCAAAATAGAACTAAATGCTTACCCAAGCACGCAACATCAACATGCGAACTTAAATCGCTGGAGAATCACCTATTCCCTCTTATTCTTCTCCTAGAAATGCATCAGAATAAATTAAAAACTCAATTACTTAACACTCATTTCCATAAAGAATAATCTTTACGCAACAAATACCCCAATCCTACAAGATTTCCCAATCTTACTGATGATACAATTGCACACAATCACCACACTAGTTCAAAATCTGAAGAGAGGAAACGAAAACGAGAATTGAGAGAAATAAGTGTGAGTGGCAACAAAATACACAAAGAAATAAAAGTAGAGGACAAAGAACAATATAAACGAAAGAAAGAATGGCCAGCAAAAGAAAGTAAAATAAAAATAAAAACAAAAATAATCAAGAAAAAAAAAGGAACAGACGTGCCAAAAATAAAGGAAACGTGAGAATAAGGTTTTAGAAAAATAGAATTAATTAATTAAAACTTATTTATTTTAAAAAAGAAATCAAATTCTATCCCACTACTAACTAATCTGATTTTTAGAAGTTTAATTTTAATCCAAACTCGTCCACAAAAGTGACACAGAAAATGACGTAAAAGTATTTCATTTTTCTTACATAGGGATTCAAACACAAGACCCAATGATAAGCTAACACCTTACCACTGAACCAGCAGGCTCATTTTTACACAAATTTAACGAAAACATAATTTAAATTATAATAACCAAGATAGGAATAGGGACAAAAAAATAAAAAAAACTTCTCAAGGTTGAGATTTGAACCCACGACCTTAAGCACACACCCAAAGCACTTAACCACTAAAGTAGGCACTCAATCATGGCAGAATTTAACAAGTCAGGAATTATTTTTTTTTCGGGTGGGGCGTTACATCCCTTCACCTAAAAGAAATTTTGGCCTCAAAATTTTACCACATTCAAATAGATGTGGATACTGTTGTCGAATCGAGTCCTCAAGTTCCCAAGTGGCTTCCTCAGTGCCATGATTCCACTACATAACCTTAACCAAAGGAATGCTTTTCCTCCACAAGACATTGACGTCTCAATCTAGAATTTGGATCAGCTCATCCTCGACAGTCAAATTCGGTCTTACATCAATCTCCTTAACAGATACAATGTGAGATGTGTCCAACCAACACCGCCTCAACACAGAGACGTGGAACACATCGTGAATACGATCTAACTCTGAAGGTAGCTCTAACTGGTACGCAACCGGTCCAACTCGTTTCAAAATCCGATACGGCCCAATGAACTTAGGGCTCAATTTACCTTTACATCCAAACCGAAGGACCTCCTTCCATGGAGATACCTTAAGAAAGACTTGGTCACCCACAAAATACTCGATATCTCTCCTTTTCAAATTTGAATAAGACTTTTGTCCATCAGAAGTCGCCTTAAGACTATCATGAATCAGTCTAACATTATCTTTAGTCTCAAAAACCAACTCAAGACCCAAAACCCTTCTGTCAACCAACTCAATCCAACACAACGAGATACGAAACTTATGACCATATAGAGCCTTATAAGGTGTCATCTGAATACAGGACTGGAAGCTATTATTATATGCAAACTCAGCCAATGGTAGAAACTCCTCCCAACTACCTCAGAAATCAATCACACAACTCCCTAACATATCCTCTAGTATCTGAATATCCCTTTCAGATTGTCCATCTATCTGAGGATGGAACACAGTACTAAAGTCCAATCGAGTACCCAGAGCCTAATGAAGTTTCTTCCAGAACTGAAAAGTAAAACAAGGATCTCTATCAGAAATAAGAAATAATTGAGACCAGAACCCCTTATAGTCTAATGATATTGAAAATATACTATTTAGCCAATTTCTAAAGGGATAATTTGTCCTGACAAGAAGAAAATGAGTAGACTTGATCATACGATCCATGTTGACATAAAAAGAATCCTTCTAAGTAGGTGTTAAGGGAAACCTTGCAACACCTCTAACCTGTAACCATCGCCGGAGTAGGGTTAAAAGGCGTTATCGATCATTTCTGAACATTTACAATCATTTCACATCATAAGGTACATTATCATCTTAACATAACAAATCATATTCATGGAGTCCCTTAAATAGTTCCACGAGACCTTAAACATGCATTAGAAAGGGGTTGGGACTAAACTGAGTACATACAAAATTTTCTGAAAATCAATCATTTTTCAAAGTTACAAAGGTCACACGCCCGTGTGGGTAGGCCGTGTGCCTCACACGGCATCAGACACACCCGTGTGTCCAAGCCATGTCAAAATAGGGCATAGATACTAACTTGTCCACACGGCTGATGACACGCCCGTGTGCTTAACCCGTGGTCGACACTGACTTATTTCACACGCCCGTGTGTCCAGCCTGTGTGCGAGTCTGACTAGTTTCGATTTGCAAACTTAAGAGACACGGTCGAGCCAAATGCCCGTGTGCTTAACCGTGTGGGCAAATATAGGCCATTTGTAAGGCCAATTTTCCACCCACACTTTAGGTCACACCTACAAGCATCAAACCATTCCAAAATACCTCCAATGCATTCAACACATACCAAAACATGCATATTTTACCTCTTAACAGCATCATTCACTTCATATACAAAAAACCTAACTCAATCATACTAATTCAAAAACACCAACATCACAACAAAGACATATAAATCATTCATCATTTTAATCTAATTCAATTCATAGCAATTCTTATCACATCAACTCCCAAATCAACTATAAAACTTACCATAACTTGACCACTTCATTAGACCAACCATGAGTTTACCATACCAAAATACGCATCATATAACACAAACTACTCATTCATAAACATATTCATTATCAAGCCATATCACATGGCTATATTTACACATTTCAAAACATCAACCAAAAACTCTAGCCTTACATGTCATAATTTAATATATACAACTTCAAAAGGTACCAAAAGATAGTTCAATAGTGCAGTGATGATTCTCGATGATCCCCGAGCTTCTCGTAGCTTTAATAATCTATAAAACATTGAACAAACATACACACAAAGTAAGTTATCATAGCTTAGTAAGTCATAAGCAAATAAAGAACAAATAAACATTTGCATTTAAATCAACTAATCAAAATCACATATACATTAACAAATTACACAATTAATATGTTTACAACTCAAATATTATAACATTTACAATATCCATATAACATCAACTTTCAAACTCACATATACTCATAAGCACATATAAATTATCTTTTACCATTTCCTATTCATGTATCCATCATAATCACATACATACCTTATTCACATATATATTACAAAGCACATACCTGAATCTTTTAGTTCGTTTTCACATCTGATCTCATCTCGATAATGCCTGTTGAACCATTCGGAATTAATAAGGATACTCGGATTATCGGAAGGCTCGTACAATGCCAACGTCCCAGACGTGGTCTTACATGTAATCACACATCGATGCCACTGTCCCAGACAGGGTCTTACACGAATCAAATACGATGCCAATGTCCCAGACATGGTCTTACACGTAAACACAAGTCGATGCCAACGTCCCAGACGTGGTCTTACACGAAATCACATAACGCAATCCTTTTTCATGACATATGTATCCTAACTATTCCTAAGGTTCGTACGTGGCTTTCGGACGTCTTATCTCGATCATTTCAGGCTCGTAAATATTACTCCCATTCTCAATTCATTTCAGCATATTAATTTACACAAATTATAATTCAATTCGGCACTATTAAATTTGATATAATAGAATTTAACAACATTATTTACTTATGAACTTTCTTTGGATAACGACGGATGAAATCGGCTACTTGACTACTTTCGACTTCCCCCGATCTAATTCTAATTTCTTTCGTTCTTGATCTATATAAATTCAAATTTGACTATTTAATAACACATTTCATTCATTTTAATCCACAAACACATAATTAGGGCATTTTACACTTAAGCTCCTAAAGTTTATATTTTTGACATTTTAGTCCCTATTTCATAAAATCACAAAATACACAAAATTTCATATTTCCCATGCTTGGCTGAATATACATGTAGTTCATATAAGTCCACACATTTCATTTATTTCACATTTTAATCCTTCAAAATATTATTTTCAGAATTTAGCCCAAATTACTCAAATTCATCAAAAACCCAAAGACAAAACATTATAATCTATCACATATCTTTTATTTTCCATCATCAAACAACAAAAATCACAAACTATCATCAATGGCAAAACACAAAATCATCATCAAATTCAAAAATTAAAACATGGGCTTTATAGCACTCGAAGCAACTATCACAAAAACGTAGAAATTATCAAAAACCGAACAAAACTCATACCTTAATTAAACATGGAAGTAGCCGAATATCAAAAATGTAAAAACCTAACTTTTTTTCTTCAATTTCGGCTAAACAAGATGATAATAGCCATCTTTTAATGTTTGTTTTATTTTAATGGACATTATTTACTCTATTACAAAATTGTCCTTATTAATTAACATATAAAACTTATATATATAAAGGCCATTAATGTCCATGCTAATGTTTAATGGACAATTTACCACATAAGGATATCATCTTTAATAAACCATATCAATTTGACATATAATTAATTAGAACACAACTTTTACCTTTTATGCAATTCAGTCATTTTTACAAATTAAACACACAAACGATCAAATTAAATCACAAAATTTTCACACATATTAATTCACAAATAATAAACACGGAAAATAATATTTAAATATTTTTTAACTCAAATTTGTGGTCCCAAAACCACTGTTTTGACTAGGGTCTAAACTGGACTGTTACAAACCCACTAACAAAGTCAATAGTCACCCATTCCTATTTCAAAAGAGGAATCCTAACGAGTTGAAGTAAACCCGAAGATAGTTGTTGCTCAACCTTAACTTGCTAGCACATCAGACAGCGAGAGACAAAATTTATTACCTCCCATTTCAAACCGGGCCACTAGTATAACTCCCGAAGATTCTAATACATCTTATTCTCACCGGGATGCATAGTATAAGGTATATTATGCACTTCCTGTAGAATAGATTGCCTCAACTCAAAGTCACTAGGCACACAAACATGTCCTCGAAAACACAGAACCCTATCACTTTTCAGTCCAAAATCAAAACTACTACCTTCCTCAATTTGATGAAACCATGGAATCAAAGAATTATCCTCTAATTGTTTAACCTGAATCTGATTAATCCAAGTCGGCTTAACTTGCAACTCGGCTAACAGACTCCAATCATAAAACAAACTTAGGCGAGCAAACATCATCCTCAAATCGGTCATCGATCTACGACTAAGAGCATCAGCCAAAAAATTGGCTTTATCGGGATGATACTCAATAGTATAGTTATAGTCCTTAAGTAACTTAATCCATATATGTTGCCCAAGGTTCAACTCTTTTTAAGTAAGGAGATACTCGAGGCTCTTGTGATCATTGTAAATTATACATCTCTTACCATACAAATAGTGTCTCCAAATTCTCAAGGAAAAGACAACCGCAACCAACTCAAGATCATGCGTGGGATAGTTGCCTTCGTGTGACTTAAGCTATCGGGATGCATAAACCACTACCTTACCATCTTGCATCAAAACACAACCCAATCCAACGTGTGATGCATTATTATAAACCACAAAATCCTTGCTAGATTTAGGCTATATCAAAATAGGAGCCTGAGTCAAAACTGATTTGAGCTTCTCAAAGCTCGATTGTTGCTCAACAGTCTAAACAAACGGTGCATTCTTACGCAACAACTTATTTAAAGGAGTTGCAATAAGCAAAAACCCCTCAACAAACATATGATAATAACCCACTAAACTGAGTAAGCTACATATCTTACACACATTCCTAGGTTGTTTCCACTCAAGCACAACCTTAATCTTTTTAGGATTGACTCACATCCCCTGAGCAAACACCACATACCCCAAAAAAGTGACTACCCTTAACCATAACTCACATTTGCTCAACTTAGTGTAAAGTTTTTTTCTCATGGAGTATCTATAGAACTATTCTAATATGCTTATCATGATCATCCTCAGTCTTAGAGTATACCAGAATGTCATTGATGAAGACCACGATGTACTGATCCAAATACGACTGGAACTCTCGATTCATAAAGTCCATGAATGTAGATGGAGCATTCATCAAACCAAAGGGCATGACCAAGAACTCATAGTGCCTATAACGAGTCCTAACAGTAGTCTTATGCACATCAACCTCTTTAACCTTAAGTTGATGGTACCAGAACGGAGATCTATTTTTGAAAATACGGATGCCCCACGAAACTGATTGAACAAGTCATCTATCCTCGGAAGTGGGCATTTATTCTTTACCGTCAATTTATTCAGCGACGGTAATCCACATACATCCTCATAGTACCATCTTTCTTCTTTACAAACAGAACCGGTGCTCTCCATGGAGACACACTAGGCAAAATGAACCCTCGATCGAGAAGTTCCTGAAGCTGAGCTTTTAATTCCATAAGCTCTTTCGGTGCCATGCGATAAGAAGTAATAAACACTAGAGTTGTACCCGGTAGAATCTCGATACCAAACTCGACCTCCCTATCTGGAGGCAACCGCAACAACTCTTCAGGAAAACATCTAGAAATTTCCTAAATGTCAAATATCCCCAAAAAATGAACCCATAGAAGTTGAATTATGCACAAAGGCCAAAATGCCTCACACCCTTTCCGAATTAACTTTTCTCCCACAAAAAGCGGAGATCATATTAGAGAGGTAATCTCGACACTCGTTGATCAAAATAACTTCCAAATCATCTTCAGAGCTCAGAGTTACCCTCTTAGTCGCATAGTCTAAGCTTACTTGATGCTCCACGAGCCAGTCCATTACCAGTATTAGATCACATTCTCAGAACGGTAACTCCATCAGATTAGCTGAAAACACAACACTTTGTATCTCTAGCGGTACTCTCTTAAAAACCCAATCAACCCAAACTGACTGACATAGAAACCTCACTAAAAGTACTCTCAACCGGAATACCCAGATTCACAAAAATAAAATTAGCTACATAGGAATGTGTTGAGCTTATATCTATCGATGCAAAGTATGGTACATTATTAATAAAGAACGTACCAACGATAATGATTGTGGCGTCTCTATCCTCTTGGCGTCTCAACTTGAGCCCCTCTTCGGCGCCCGCGTGCCCAAGATTACTACATTCACGAGTTCCACATGTACACATTGTATGTTATCTACATTACAGAATCTTATGTATCAGTTTTGATGTAACACCCCTTACCCGTATCCTATACCGAAATCGGGCACGAGGCATTACCGTACTTAATCAACAACTTTAGTCTATATACTTTCAGTCCTAACTTGATATATCTCTATCGTCATTACAACAACCTCATTAAAGACCTACGAGGCCTTAAACATACTTATGAGGGGTTTCGGAACCCAACCGAAAACTTTTGCTATCTTAAAAATTTTTCACCTAAACAGGGGCCACACGCCCGTGTGAAATGGGACACGCCCGTGTGGGCATGCCGTGTGGTCACACACGCCCACGTCCCTACCCCGTGTGGGATTTATTTTCATTTTGAACCTACAGGGGTTTTCACACGGCTGAACACACGCCCATGTACTTGGCCCGTGTGCTCCACACGGCCTAGACACGCCCGTGTCCTTGCTCGTGTGTAAAAACTTGGGTATTCTGTTTTTGACATCAGCAACCTTATAAAGGTCACACGGCCTAGGCGCATGCCCGTGTGGCTAGCCCGTGGTCAACACTGACTTACAACACCAACATGCAAGGGACACACGGCCAAGTCAGACACCCATGGGACTGACCGTGTGTCACACACGGCCTAAACACACGCCCATGTGCCTACCCGTGTGGACAAGAACAAGGCTATTTGCCAAGCTCTTTTCGTCCATCTAGTTCACACAACATGAATCCATTCATTATATCACTAAACAACTCATATTTTGCAATACAAACTTCCATGAATAACTTCATATTTCCATATATATATATATAACAAAGAGCCAACAACTATGGCTATATACACAAGAGTTTCTCAACAAAGGGGCCAACACACTCTTGGCCAAAATAACAAAATAATATACCTAGTCTAGCCCCTATACATGCCATACTCAAATGTAATAAGTCTAGATATACTGAGGTAAGCTGATAGTGTGGGCAATATTCCAATTATATTCATATCCCGACCCAGCTCTTTAACTCTATAAGACAAGGGAAAAGAAAAGGGGAGTAAGCTTTGAGCTTAGTAAGTTTACATGTAAACAAATAACATTATAGTATGTGCTAAACAATATATATCATTACATACTAAACAAGAACAATCCACATTCATAATCATGCTTAATCAGTTCTTCCCTTACACAAGCTTAATGCCTACGTTCATTAACATGCTTCCTTGCACTTAGCACCACAATATCACATATTACAACACATCACAATTTCTTAATCAACCATTCATAATTCAATCACTCGGTGGTTTCGCACTTAGCCCACCATCAGTCTTTATTAGGGTGGTATCGCACATAGCCCACCAAAAGGATAGTTACGGTGGAATCACACATAGCCCTCCAAAAGGATAGTTACGGTGGTATCGCACATAGCCACCAAATGATAAATAGACGATGGTATTGTACATAACCTATCGTAATTAAGTATTAAGGTGGTATCACACTTAGCCCACCGTTAAGTATTGATATTACACATTTACATATCTATTTTATTATTCATACGAAAGCTATTCAATAACTACCACATTCAATCCACTTGAATTATACATGTTCTCAATTGTGCCATGCACTAATTAGCAACAACAATGTATGTATAAAATGCTTCGTTTACACATAAACTTACCTCGGTGCAAAACGTTTTGATTTGCGGTTTAATCCGTAACCTTGCCTTTTCCACGGTCAAGGTTGATTACGCGCTCTTCTTGGTTTATAACAATAGAATTCACTCATTTAGATCATTCTATGATCATAATGCATCAAAATCTACAATTAGGAAAAATGACCATTTTGCCCTTGTACTATGGCAAAATTACAATTTTGCCCCTAGGCTCGTAAATCATTTTTCAACTCACTTTCTTATTAAACAAGCCTAGCTGAACATTTATTTCTCTTACAACTACTCACAATTTTAACTATTTCATGCATTTATGACACAAAATCAATCTTTGCATTTAAGTCCTTTTTAGGTGTTTTCATGCTAACACCTTTCACAAAAGTTATTTCTCATCTCCCTCATTCATTTTCTTCCATAAAAACTCAGCTAAAAACATAAATTCTCTCATGGCAAGTCCCTAGACTTTTAACCATATTGCAAATTGGTCCCTTCATTAGCTAGCTTAAGCTTTAGGGACTTCGAAAACACAAAAATCATCAATTAAAATCATCTAAATCACTTACTGGAAAGGGAGATAGCTTGGCTGAAAGTTTAAACCCAAAAAGCTCTATTTTCTCTTCAATTTTCAGTGGAAAGAAGGAGGGTGAATAGTGAAAGATGATAACATCTTTTACTCATCTTATTTTATTCATCTTATCACCTAATTTCCACCAAATTTAACCAAAAATTAAATGCTCTTGTCCCCCTTGTCTACATGGCCGGTCAGCACATTCAAGATGGTCTAATTTCACTTTAAATACCTCCAAATTACATTCTATAGCTATTAGGTACCTGTACCTTGAAAAATAGAACTTTCGCACTTTATCCGATTTAGTCCTTTTTCACAATTAAGCATGCTATTGCTAAAATTAAAGCACCAAAGTTTCCACATAGCCTTATAATAATGTTATAACACATAAAATAACATCAAAATAATTTTCTCCAACCTCGGTTTAGTGGTCACGAAACCACTGTTCTGACTAACCCCAAAATCGGGCTGTTACATTTGATGTTTATTAACAGATATTTTATACTCATAAATTTATCAGGAGAATTTACGGAGTTGTTACAGTCTCTAACCATCGCAAAGTAGTTCTAACATTTTAGAGTTTTTCTAAACTAAAAGTTTAGCTAAGTCAGAAGTACATACAGGATCGGTACCCGAGACTCGAAAATTTATAAACTTACTTTTTAGATTTACAAAGAAAGAAATTTTGTTTTAAAATAGTTTTCACAAAATTTTGAACCAAAAATTACAACTCGAGTTTTGAACCTGGACCTGATACCATATGTAACAACTTAAACCTGGCCTAGACGTTATGACCAGATCTAGAGTCATTATGCAATTTAATTAAAAATCCAACATTCATTTTATTTGTAAAATGTTTTTAGCTCTTGTTAAGATATATTCGATTTTGTTTGAGGAAAATACCTTTCTTAAATATTTTGATAAGTTTGTCGATTAATTACTTGTAAAACACTTACGTTGCAGTGGAAATACTTAGTTGAGTCCACTTTTAAAAACGCGGTTTGTTATTGAACAATTCAACGTTTTGCAAATCATATTTAAACCCATCAAAACATTTATCCAGCTAAAATAGAAAAATATCAATCCAAAAGTTAAAACAGTCCTAAAAACCTCCAAACAGTCTAACAAAACTGAAACAATAAATTTTAAAAAAATTAGCAAAATTAACAAAAGAGTTTAACTGAGCTCCCGTTGCACCAATTTGTCCTAAGTCTATAGGTTACCTGAGAATCAAACAAACCAAGAATGAGCTTACAAGCTCAGTATGTAACTTACATAAGCAGAAATATCAGATATAATCTTTAGTCATGCTTTCAAAAGTCAAACATTTATCTATATATCATATACATAAACAAAATCAGAACAAACCAGATGCAGATTTACATTCCTACCCCCATCCAGTACAAACCATCTCCGACCATCCCAACACACCATATGGGGTATTAAATACCCATCCAACCCTACACAACGCTTAGTGCCGACATGATACTTTTCAGAATACTTGCAGCTTAGTTGCCATTTACAAAAATATGTGTGACTATACCACCAAATATGGCAGATAATTAAATTGCACACATTTCCTCCATAATCCAAATCTCACCTCAATGCACATGTAAAATTATCGAATGTCAGAAGCACATGTCATAAATATTCACATAACATATACATATTATGCTAGCAAATAACAGATTTATACATATCATATTTAGAGCATACTAAGTGTATAACATAATTTGCATGCATACTTTAATCGTACTTAACACATCAAATATAATAATTTATAAGGTAATCCGTATCTTGCAGACCCACTAAAAGCTTACATTCGACTCGTACAACGAACACAGCCCTAAGGAAATTTTTCGGATTTTGGGCTCACACACCAAGCACTCAACAGCAACACACGAACTTAAATCACTGGAGAATCACCTCTTCCCTCTTATTCTTCTCCAAAAAACGCATTAGAGTCAATTAAAAACCCAATTACTTAACACCCGTTTCCACAATAAATACCCTAGTCCTACAAGATTTCCCAATCACCACACTAGTTCGGAATCTGAAGAGAGGAAACAGGGGAAACAAAAACATGAGTTGGGAGCAATAAGTGTGAGTGGCAACAGAATAAACAAAGAAAGAATATTAGAGGACAAATAACAATAGAAACAAAAGGAAGAATGGCCAGCAAAAGAAAGTAAAAAAAAAACAAAATAATTAAGAAACAAGAAAAACGAAAGGAATTGACGTGCCAAAAATAAAGGAAAAGGAAACGTGGGAATCAGGTTTTGGAAAAACAGAATTAATTAATTAAAACTTATTTATTTTCAAAAAGAAATTAAATCCTACCCCACTACTAACTAATCAAATTTTAAGGAGTTTAATTTTAACTCAAACTCGTCCATCAAAGTGACACTAAAAATGACATAAAAATATTTCATTTTGCTCACGCAAGAATTCAAACACAAGACTCAAGAGTAAGCTGACACCTTACCACTGAACCAGCAGTCTCATTCTATTATAAATTTAAACAAAAATATAATTTAAATCATAAGGACCAAGATAGAAATACAGAAAAAAAAAATAACAAAAAATTTCAAGGTTAAAATTTGAACCTACAACCTTAAACATACACCCAAAGTGCTTAGCAACTAAAGCAAGCATTCAATCATGGTACAATTTAATAAGTCAGGAACTAAATTTTTTTTTTGGGCGTTACACTAAACATGTTTTTTTAATAATTTTATATATTTTTAGTTCTTTATAGCATATCATATTTTTATATTATTATTATTTTGAAATTAAAAATTAAAAAAAAAACTTTAATAATATATAAATTTATAAAAATAACACCATTTATATTAAAGATATGTTAAGTAAGATATTGTTTAAAGATAATTTTAAAAGTGTAAAATACCCAAAAAGACCCAAAAACTAATTTAATTACGGAAAAGGGCCAGTTTCAAAAATATTTACAGAAAAGCGCCGTTTCCCCCAAAATGCGTCCATGTCAGCGCGTTTTGGGGGGAAACGGCAGTAAAGCGCGCCCATGGGGACGCGTTTTGTGCCACATCAGCACAGCGCGCCCACATAAGCGCGCTTGCTGAGGTGGCACAAAGCGCGTCCCTATGGGCGCGTTTTTCTACTGAATCACCAGGAAAACGCGCTGACGTGGACGCATTTTTGCCCTCTCCCCCGGTCCAATTACAGTATGATATTCTAAGGTTTCTGGGCTAGGGTAAAAATATATTTAGGGTTTTAGGCAAAATATATTAGCCGAAAAAATTAATTAAATTTTGTGACAATTGTATCTGGCAAAATAATTTTGAGAAGACGTTTCTGAACAAACAGTGGCCAAAAACGCTTCAAGAAGGATGCACTGTCAGCAGGAGTACTGAAAAGAGCTCCCACATGGATGCTCTTTTGCTACAGTAGTCTCCGTAAAAATTAATTTGAGAAGACGTTTCTGAACAAATAGTGGCCAAAATGCTTCCAGCAGGGTGCACTGTCAGCAGGAGTATTGAAAAGAGCTCCCACGTGGACGCTCTTTTGCTACAGTAGTCTCCGGTAAAATTATTTTGAGAAGACGTTTCTGAACAAACAGTGGCCAAAACGCTTCCATCAGGGTGCACTGTCAGTAGGAGTACTGAAAAGAGCTCCCACGTGGACGTTCTTTTGCTACAGTAGTCTCCGGCAAAATTAGACTATAAATCAGCCAAATTTCATTCTCAGGTTGCATAAGGGAAATTGAGGCAAAAGAAAAAAAATGAAAATGAGTGAACGTATTAATGCTGTTATTTACTACGATGGTGAGGTTTGTGACACCGAAAATGGTGTTGTTTTCTTATCGGAGAACACAGCGCGACTGAGTTTTAATCGGAACGTCGATTTGGTAGAACTTCGCAAAAGAATTAGGCGTAAAATATTCGGAACAACGCCAATGAAAGTTCAGTCTATTAAGTATAGATTTTGCGCTTCGGTTGATCCGGTGAGATATGACTTATTCGACATCAAAGGTCCTCGGAGCTTTGAGGCAATGGTGGAGACTCATCTTGCCAGTGGATCACCCTATCTCGAGGTATATGTACAATTTTCATCTCCAAGTGATCTTTTTGGGACCTCAACATCTACTGCTGTTCGAGAGGAATACACGACCCCAAGCCGACACTCTGTTAGTGGGAGGTAAAACAGAAAGTGCCCTTGTTCGGTGGTAGTATGGAAAACAAAACCCCTGCATGACACTCGGTTGGTGGATGGGACATGCATATCCGTCCTTCAATGTCCGATGATAGAAATACGTATTGGGGGACGTCATCAACTTCTAGTGGTTGGCAATCAACATATGATTGGGAATGTTACGAAAGATGTTTAAGGAGGGATAATATACTCCCCACGACATCTACCGGTGAGGGGCCCTCGTTTGTTACAGGTTATAGAGGGTTGAATGATGAATCCGATATGGATCCACCTTGGGAGCCCGAGCCCGATGGTGCAGAAGTTGGATTATTTTCTAAACCGGAGCCTGTTCCAATTGTACCTGAAGATGTTGAAGGCAGTTCAGATGAAGAAGAAGAAGATCCGCTATTCAGGGCGTACTCACCTCCAGCCCACATGCATAATGTCGATTTATCTCAAGATGATGCATTGGAGTTTCCTGAACTGCCATATCGGACGCGTGACCGTACAACTTCTTCGTTGGATTCAGACCAATTAAAAGTTGGTAACCAGTTTTCCAACAAGAATACTTTTCTTGCTACATTGAAACAATACAGCATCAGGAAAGGGGTTAACTATAACATGGTTAAATCCAAGCTCGATAAGTACGAGGCGAAGTGTGTAGAGCAAGACGGTACATGTTCATAGAAAATCATGGCGTCGTTGAGGAAAAGGATAGGCTTGTGGGAGATCAAAAAGTACAAAGGTCCACATACATGTCTTGCCGGTACAGTATCACTATGTGTTCAATGTTTTTGAATAATACTAATATTATGTAATGTTGCATTATTTAACATACTTTGTTGACAGGTGTTACACATGATCATCATAAGATGGATTCAGACATGTTGGCTGACTTAATAATCCCGACAGTGAAGGCCGATCCCAAGACTACAGTGCTGACCTTAATTGGTAATATTCGTAGCCAATTGGGGTACACGCCCTCTTACAGAAAGACTTGGATAGCCAAGCAGAAGGCGTTAGAGAAGTTGCATGGTCGGTGGGACGCTTCATATAATAAAGTGTGGCAGTGGTGTCAGGTGCTAGAGAGATATGTCCCAGTCAGCATAACAGACCTTGAAACAGAACAGGCGTACTACAACGATTGTTTACTCCGTGGATGCGCAGTGTTCAAGTGTCTGTTCTGGACATTTAAGCAATGCCGAGATGCCTTTATATACTGCAACCCATTGGTACAAATTGACGGTACCTTTATGTATGGTAGATATACGCATCGGCTATTGCTAGCTGTGGCATAAGACGGCTGTGGGAGAATCCTTCCGATTATGTTTGCAATAACACCGGGGGAGTCAGCTGATGACTGGGACTTCTTCCTATCTAGGTTAAGGAGGCATGTTTGCCCCCAACCTGATATATGCGTTATATCGGATCGGGGCCCTGGAATACTAGCCGCAATAGAACACCAAGGAAGCATGTGGCATCGCACACACCATCGATATTGCCTAAGGCATGTTGCATCCAACTACTATCGACAACATCGATCTAAAAGTCAGCGACGGCAAGTGACCAATATGGGTATGAAATATCTATTAATATAATTTTGTTTGTAATATTCAATTTATTCTCAATTGAAGAGTGGTATGTAATATTCGCTATCAACGTATATTGGTAGGGTACGAGATCAATAAGGACCGTTTTCAGGAGATGTTGGCGAGTTTGCGCTCAGATAACGACGAAGGCGCAAACTACCTGTGCAATATTCCTTTCGAACAGTGGACACAAGCATATGACGGCAGCCTACGATATGGTCATATGACCAAAAACCTGGCCGAATGCATAAATTTTGTTCTAAAAGGAACCCGTCATCTACCGATTACATTGATTGTGCGAGAGACATATTTTCATTTAGCGGCACTATTTCTGAAACGAGAAGTGAGTTATAGAGGGTAGATCCAAGGAGGCCATGTATGGAGCTCGAAGGTCTTACAAGAAATAAACAGGGGGAAAGCACGAGCCAACACCATGCAGACAGTGTGTCACAATTGCGACAGCCTATGGTTTCGTGTCACGAAGTTTGATAGACCGAACCAAGGTATTGTTGGAGGGCAGTATCGTGTACACTTGACAAATAGGACCTGCGACTGTGGGATATTTGATGCACTTCGTTACCCATGCGCTCATGTACTTGCGGCTTATCAGAATCTCCGCTTGATCCCATGAGCTATGTTGACAAAGTGTATAAACTAGAAAACATGTACAACGTGTGGAGACACGTATTCCCACCAGTCCAGATGAACGTAAGTGGCCGTCGGTATCACTTGCACCGTATAAGCTGTTGCCTGAAAGACAATTGAGGCGCAAACCAAAAGGTCGACCTTGCTTGAGTAGAATACGCAACAATATGGATATCCGAGAAACGAGCAACCAAAGTAGGCTATGCGGATGGTGTAGGAACCCGGGGCATACATCTCGCTCGTGTCCAAATCGGAATAGTTGACCGTGTTCTTAGCTTTTTTGTCTCTTGGTGGCTATGTAATTTCTATTTTTTGATAAAAACGGTGAAGTTTTCTACAAGAACTTTTATTTTTTTCAAGTTATTAAAATTAAATTACAAAATTACAAAAAATTAAATTACAATAAAAAAATAAAAATTAAATTACAATAAAAAAATTAAAAACTTTTTATTCTATTAAATATATTAAAACTAAATTACAATAAAAAATTAAACCATTTCTATTTTATTAAATATATTAAAATTAAATTACAATAAAAAATAAAAATTAAATTACAATAAAAAATAAAAAAACTTTTATTCTATTAAATATATTAAAACTAAATTACAATAAAAAAATTAAACCTTTTCTATTTTATTAAAGATATTAAAATTAAATTACATTAAAATAAATAAAAAATAATTTTTTCTTTTATTAAAAAAATAAAAATTAAATACAATAAAAAAATAAAAAACTGTTATTTTATTAAATATATTAAAACTAAATTACAATAAAAAATTAAACTAGGGTTTCTGGCACCGCTCTTCCCCTCGCAGGCACGCCACCCGAGGTCCCTCGTCCCGAGGCCTGACGCACCCCTACCGCCATTGCACCAAAACAGCAAAGGTAGGGGTCTCCCCTCATCGTTGACCCTCCACCGCCACCTGCAAAAACAGAAAGAAATAGGACAGAACAGTAGAAATAAATAGTAGCAAAAACAATAGATGGCAGAAACAATAAAAGAAAATATGTATAATAGGCTATAAAAGTCGGATTAGAAATGTGTTTTTCTGGACACAAAGCAATCAGATACAAAAAAATAGAGAAATATACAAAAAGAAAAACAACATCGAGTTTTAAAAAAGGTAGTTTTATTTTATTTTTTGTGCGAAATAGAAATAAATTCATTTCTTACTTGCGCCGTACCTTTTTTTTTTTGCCGTGCGAGGCTAAGGCTATTATCTCCGATGACAGACAGTATCATCGGAGCTTCGTCAGACGAAAGAAACCGAAAGGTTTCTAAAAAAATAATCGGGTTTTTGACGTTTTATTTCAAATCGGGACTAAAAGGGAAAAAAAGGTGCCAATAAGGGTAAAGAAAGGCTAAAAAATGGCAATTTTTTTTACTCCAACCACCGAAGGCCGTAGTCGCCGTCACTGGTGACCGGTGGCCACGGCGAGGCAATGGCGGCCTTCATGGCCGGCCTAAGGGAGCTTACAGAGAAAAAAAAGGAAGAAAGGTTTTTTTTTTTAAAACTACAGCAGAATGAATTTTTTAAACATTTTTTACTTATATAACCTTATAAAACGACGTCGTTTTAGGCATAATTTTTAGACACCAAAACGGCGTCATTTCAAGGCCGACCCGATGACCCGACTCGGATCCCTCTAAGATCCGCGTCTTTTTGAGGGGGAGGGGATGTTTTCAGCTTTGGCCTTTCCACTTTTTTCTATCTTTTTATTTCAGTCCTATTCTTTTTATTTATTTTTATTCTTGCCCCATAATTTAAATTCTTATGCAATTTAGTCCCTTGACTCACTGTGAATCCCTGGGGCGCGACACATATCAATGTGATAGGGATAATTGCCATTTGACCCCTAAAGTTTTCTATTTTATTTAGATTTAATCCTTTAAGTTATGTTTCTTTATAATTGAGGCTATTAGTTTTGTTATATTTTAAATTTAGTCCTCTATTCCCTTTTCTTTATTTATTTTGTAATTTATGCTTTAAGTTTCTCTTAAATTTCAATTTAATCCCTTCTTTGGTTAATTTTTCCACTTTATTTACTATATTATTTATTTTAGTATTTAAAACTTTATGCCATTTATATCTCATTTTATTTATATATTTTATTTTTATGTTATCCTTGTTGTTATTATTTTATCTACTCATATTATTATTATGATAGTAGTTACAATATGATTATCGCTATTATTATAAACCGATATTCTTATTATTATAGTTGCATTAGTATTATTTACCAACATGCTTCTTTTATTTTGTTTTTTATTTTTCATTTATTTTATTTTATTCTATTTCTTTACTTATTATCCTAATATCATCATTTCATTTTTTTTACCCACATGACTATTTCATTTTATTTTGCTATCACCATTCCATGAGCCATATTACAATGTATTTATCATTTTTACTTTTCCCAAATAAATGTATATTGTTTTAAAAGTTACATTCGTTTTACATAATGCATAGGAAATATTTAAAACCGAGGCAATGTGCATTATTTTTGGGATTCGAGGAGTCGTGCTCCTAACTTACGGAGTATGGTATCTTTCTAAAACCGAAGTAATCGATATCCTATTTATTTATTTATTTATTTACTTTAAAAAATAACAAACGAGATTTAAATAAAGATCAAATGGTGATTATTCTTGTTTTCGAGGATTCAAAGCATCGTGCCATAACTCACAGAGCAAGATCTTTTCTTCTCGACTAACTCGTAATAAGGCCTTTTCGTAAAATTTAATTTAATTAAATGGTTTTAAAGAACATCATACAAACATGCAAAGAGGAATCGTAGTTTAATTTCTCTTCAAAGTTTCCATTATCAACACCAAGACATCAAGTAATCGATTAGTTACCAATTTTGGGCGTCTCGAGTGTGTTAACCCTTCCTCGTACGTAACCGACTCCCGAACCTATTTTCTGGATTTTGTAGACCGAAAAATATTGTTTTAATAAATCTAACATTTTTATTAAAATGACCAAGTTTTGAGGTGATCCAATCACACCTAAATAACAAGGATTGGTGGTGACTCCATTTTCATTTTAAAATAAAAACTTGATTTAAAAAAATGGGTTTCGACAAGTACCACTGAGCTTTTTCAGTCAAAGTATGATTGTTTGTTCCATGTGCAGGTGCAGGTATTTCTCGAAGCCCTGGAAATTGAAGTTAGCATCCGGACCGTCGTTTTTGACTCAACAAAGTTTGTATAGTTGGTTTGTTTTGGTTTTGTGGCATGTACCTAAGGAGTTTTAGTTAAATGTTTTAAATGGTTAAGTTGTACATGACATGATCTTATGCAAATGTTTGGAAATTATGTTTAGATATGTTCATATAGTTGGTTTGGAGTCTTAAGGTTAAAGATTATGCATTTTAATAGTTTTTGGTTGGTTTTTCGAGTATAAATGATTGAAATTAGTTTTGATAGGTGATAAACCTCAATTATACATATTTTTAACCCCATGCTTGGCTTATTTATGGATGAATTTTCAGTAGATTTGATAAATTCGATGCTCCTAATCCTTTAATTTCATGTTTTACATTCAGGAGAGCTTAGGGAGTCGAAAAGGACGAGAAACGGGTCAAAAGGGACAAAATGGGCCTACCTCGGAAATCAACACGACCTGGACTTTCTCACACGGGAAAACCACACGGTTGTGTGTGATGAGCAGAATTGCGTACGGGCTAAGCCATTGAACACGTCTGTGTGAGCCAAGCAGAATCAAGCATAGCCTAAGGCTATCGAACACGGACGTGTCACACGGGCGTGTCCCTGCCGATCCCAAGTCTAATTCTATTCGGATTAGGGTACTTGTGGGCCAAGAAATGTGCTCCGAAGCCTATATAAATACCCTAGGGGGCAACCTAAACGGGGACGAAGAGTAGAAGGTAGAAAATACTCGAAGACAGCCATTGGGAGCAGCTTGGAAGAAGGATCTCCTTCAAGACTGAAGATCTCCTATCAATTTCTCTTGAAGTTTTTGGGTTTTCTTATGTTTTGTGGTTTTCCTTATTTTAAGATGTTTCTTTTTATCATTATGAACTAAATCCCTTAAATACCTGAGGAGATGAAACCTAAGACAGATCTTATTACTATTTGATTTATAAGATAAATACTTGTTCTTATTCTTAATTGTGAGTTCTTATTCTTGTTTTGATAATTCAGGTTATTAATTCAAGTCGAATGTGCTTATTCAGAGGAGCAAAAGTCCCTGTTTAAAAGTAGATCAACACAATTAAGCGGAGTTGATTGCAACCCTAGAAATAGGGCAACGAAAATCTACCGGATTAGAGTCAAATCTGATAGGGGAATCCATAGATCGAGTTAATACGACAATAGAATTTTAATTAGAAAGAGATTTCAATTAATCAACCTAGAGTCAGTTGTTTTAGTCTCGAAAGAGATATTAACATAAATCAGGGATTTCTACGGATTAAGTCAAGTGAATAAATCATATGAATCAAAAGTAATAAGTGAAGTCTAAGTGGATTCTTCGTTGGGTATTGCCCTTATAATATAAGTTGTCTAAAAGTATTTTTCCAATTCATTTTTTGTCGTGCTTTTAATTAAGTTTTAGTTTAAAAGAAATCACTCCAATTCTTAGGCTAGATAATAGAAAGATAGTAATTACTAGTACTCTTGGTCCTTGTGGATACGATGTTATCGGTCTTACCATAACTATACTATCAAACGATAGGTGCGCTTGCCTTTATTATGATCATAGTTAGTTAGAGACACATCAATAGGTAATGTTTTTAGAGTCTACCATTTTGGCACATTTTCACTTGGTATCATTTTGTAAGTTGATGTTTTGGTTGCATGAGACTAAATATATATATGTTTTCAGGTCACCTATCTTGTAAAAAGCTGATTTCGAAAGAACTGTAACACCCTACACCCCATCCGATCGTCAAATCCGGGTATAAAATGTCATAATTTAAAACAAATCGGACTGACGAAAAATTTAAAAATTCCAACACCTTAAGTTTGATGGACTTCTCAAAAAATTGTGGCGTTAACTTGTAATATTGAACTACACATAAGCTTTAAAAGCACACTCTATACGGAAATAAGTTTCATACGAATAAACAATGTCAAAACAAACATTGGTGGAAACCCTTTAATCCTTGATTATAAATAGAAAATAAAATATGCTAACCCTCGTTCAGAAATCCAAAATTCATTCTTGGCTAGCTTTAGTCATATTAAACAGCTTGGCGAAATACATAGTAATACTGCTCAAAAGAGACCAAAGATACAAAATCAATAGTTCAAATACAAACTAAGAAAAATCTATAGTCAGTATATCAAAGTGATGTGAAATTATTAGAAATTAAGCTTAGTATATAAAAAAAAAGACTAAATCGTAAAGCTTATTATTAGTTTAGTACATTAAGAACCAAATTGAATAAAATACAAAACTTTCATAAATTGTTGGTAGGGATAGAAAATAGAAGGTCTCTAATTATTCATAGTGAAATCATATTCTAATTTGAGGCCCTAAATTAAAAGTTATGATTGTCCCGATTTTAGGGATTAAATTGAATAAATTGCAAAATCTGTGTAATTTGGTATTTGATTTTGATTTGGCTAGAAATTGATTGTATGGTATGTTTCAAGAATTATTCGTAGCTAACGACAACACCAAACATTCGAGACGGAAAGAAAAAGCAAAAATCGTCAACAAGTAACGGACAAAACCTTAGTTTGTACTTTTATGATTCAGGATAGAAATATTTTATTTTATATGCATGTTTATTGATTGTTGAATCATTGAGGTGAGTCTATTATGATAATATGAAATGTTTTGATTGAATTTTATATGAAACATCAAGATAGATGACTAAAATGAATAAAATGGGAAATTATATAAAATACTTAAATATGATATGTGATATGAAAATTATATCGAAATATATCTTATAATATGAAATATGTGTGTTTGAGGATGAAATGGGGTTGTGATTGTGAATTTGACCGAGAAATTATATATGTACTAAATTGAAAAATAATTGTTATGCTATAGAACAATGTACAAGGTGCGAAAATGCATATGTGACCAAATAAAAGGTATGAATAAGCGAGTAAGATGATTACAGATCTGGAAATGCTTATATATATAATTGATGTCTGTATAAACATAGTAAAATGTTAGGATACGATTGGCATGAAAATAGGGTTTTATGTGCACTTGTACGAGATATATGATTATACAGAGATCATTATAGATTATATCAGGATCCAACATTTGTTGCGAATCATCAAGTATTATATGTCTCTAGGGAGACCTTGATTTGGTAGAGGGATGTATATGCATATGAGAATACATTTGATGCTTACGGGCTTTGCACTTCGACGCTCTAGTGTGGTGAAGTTAAAGCTCTTACAAGCTATCTAGTTCGTGTAGTTTACCCAAGTCCATTTTACTAGGGATTCATCAAGCGTAACATTATATTTGAAATTATAAAACTTTAAAAAATAATGAAATAATAGAATATAGTACTGAAATGAATACGAATGAGTCGATAGACTCTAGAAAGTGGTTCGGATGATATGTTAAGTGGATTTTGATATGAAATGAACTTGATATTGAATGCCATAATGAGTGGATTATGAAAATTTTAAATTATTGTATTGATAGCTAAAGGCCTTAAGATAAGTTTTGGTATATGTAATTGAATTTGATAATTCTTTGTCCATAATAGTTGAATTAATTTGCCTTGATAATTGTATACCTTCATATGTAATCGATTATATACTTATGTTACAATATAGAATATGTATTAGTAGGCATTGATATTATAAGTATCATAGCATGTTATAAATGTTACTTTATGTTGTATTATCTTGAATCATGAAAGGACCGTTGAGTTTTATCGCTCAGCGTACAGTTGTTTGTTCCACGTCCAGGTGCATGCATTTGTCGAAGCCCCGGGAATTGAAATCAACAGCCAGATCGCCATTTTTTACTCCACAAAGTTTGTATAGTTACTCCGATAACGAATGTAGTACCTTGTAGCTCGGACCCAACGATCTGATAGGGTATCAGGGTGTTCCAAAATAGATCGATTTAGTCATTGTACCATTAAAAAGAATTAGATAATGTCAAATTGGAATATAGTTAATATTTATTATTTAAGGAAAATCAATTATTGTTTAACAGAGTTAATATCTTTAAATTTTTACGATTTTGTAAATAAAATTTTTTTTGTTTGGAATTGAACTACAATTAAAATAATAATAATTTTCAAAATATTTTTTATATAATAAATATTAATTCCCTATATAAATTTGAACTTATTTAATTATTTTTATTAATATAAAGATTAAATTATTTGGATTAATTTAATCTAATCCCTATAATATTTTTTTTAGTTTTTATTTGGCTACAATGTTGGAATGTAATGCTAATGAGTTTATGAAACTTAGCATAATCTCAATATATAGGTCAGGTCAACAAGCATATTAAAATATATAATTTATTTTATATTTTAAAAATTTTGAAACTTTTAAATATTTTAAAAAAATTAGAAAATCTAAAAAAAAAATTTGGAAGTTATAACAAAATTTTATATAAAAACTTAAGAGGAATGGCGCAAACCAATTTCTTCTTTTAAGTTGTTATTCAATTCTTCTTTGGAGCCAAATCAAGTGCCAGGTTTTGTTTCTTTGGGTGGAAAATATAATCCAAAGAAGGCAATCAATAATACAAGGAATTATAGAAATTTCTAAACTAAAAAAAAAAAAAAACATTGGAGAGACTAAATAATGATTGTTTGAATTATATTGGATCAGTTGAATCGAAAATTGGTCGAAGTATTTATTTAGAGAAAAGTATTAGATTGGTTGATCAGGAAACTGGTACGGACCGATTAAACCAAAATTATATTTTTATTTATTTTTAATAATTTTATTTAATCATATTAGATGAACTGGTCGGATCGATCAAACTGGTTGAATCAACAAACCAATAACTTAACCGGTTCAACCACCAATTGGATTTTAAAAGCAGGGTCCCTTTGGATGGGCGTTTACCTCTATTGCAGTGCATTTAGCTTTTTTTTTTTTTTGTCTCACACTACAATATCGCTACAGTATCTAATTTCACCACTATCGGCAGGTAAATGCACATCTCATCGAAATAGGCCCTTCGATTAAACTAGTAATCTAATCCCCAGGCCACACATAGCTCATATTACCACTTTTAGCATATCAAAGCTCACTTTACAATCTTACACAACTGTCTCTCTCTAATCCACCTAGGGATAGAATTGAGATAATGGTGTTTGCAAGCTATTCAAGTTTGACTCGAAAAGAATTCGAATTTGATTCGGTAATTATTGAGTCGAGTTCAAGCTATCGATCAAGCTAAATTTATGCTTAGTAATACTTTACTTGAACAGCTCGCAAGCCTTATCGAGCTTTACTTTACTTGAACGGCTCGCAAGCCTTATCGAGCTTTACATATTTTTATATTATTAAATTATGTTATTGCCTTTAATATATGCTATTAACCCTAAGCTTTATTATAGGGTCAAGCTTGAGTATTAAATTAGTAAACAAGCTTAATAAAGCTTGAGTAGCTCGATTATATCTCGAATCGAGTATCGAGTTCTGAATTTTGATTTTTATAAAAAAATTTATATTTACAATTTTTAATAATTTTTTAGTTTTTTAAAATATTATGTATTTATATATTTTTTGAATTTTTAAATATGTAAATTTTGAGAGTTAAATTTTTTAAAATTATGACTATATTGAGACAATATGTAAAAATTGATAGTTAGATTTATTATTATACCAATTTTTGAACTGTCGACATCACCCTCCCGCCAAAAATTTAATGGCACTTGACAGAAAAGGATAAAAAAATAAACTTGATTAGTTGAGTGACCGTTTTAATTTTTTTCTTTATAATTGAATGATTGAAAAAATGCAAATATAATTGAGTTACTACATATATAATTTATAAAAAAATTTTTAAAAAGAAAAAGAAAAGAGAAAAGAGAGAAATAACAAGACGTAAATAACAAAATGTAATGTCTCAAAAAAAAAATTGTAAAAGCTTAGATGTGCATGACCTCATGTGTGACGCAATTGCAAGAGGAGAATATAGTAAATTCCACAAATTTAACCCACTATTATTTATTAAAGAATCTTTCATGTGAAAACAAAATAAATTGTTTAAAGTTGGCTTTTTACATCCCCTAATTTAAGGTAGTTTGGAGGGTGAATCTCAAACATAACTTTGCATAAGTCTCCAATCGCGTTGTCAACCAACATGCATGCATGTTACAACAAATATTTTTGTTAACTTTGATGTTGATATATTTGTATACTTCTACGCGTATTTTATATATATATATATAAAGATTTTATGTATTTTTATAAATTGTATTTGTATTATTTTTATTTTTATCTCATATGGAGTTTTAATTTTATTTGGTTGATGTATTATTTGGGATTTAAATTTGGTAATTGTTCTGATTTTAGAGTTTTTTTTTTCGCTATAGTTAGTCTTTAAACTTAGCAAATGTTTTGGTATTAGAGCTTAAACTTTTTTTTTTCCACCTAAGTTAGTTTTTAAACTTAGCAATTGTTTTCATATTAGGGCTTGAACTTTTTTTTTTGTCTAAGGTAATTCATC
This sequence comes from Gossypium bickii, assembly GCA_025503065.1. NCBI lineage: Eukaryota > Viridiplantae > Streptophyta > Magnoliopsida > Malvales > Malvaceae > Gossypium > Gossypium bickii. The sequence continues at coordinate 93,974,455 of CP106711.1, forward strand.
AACTTGATAATTGTTCTCACATTGAGACCTAAATTATTTTTTGTCCATATCAGTTCTTGATATTTGCTTTAAAAAGTTAGATCACTATAAAATTCAGGTCCAATATAAGAACAATTTTTAAGTTTAAGGATTAACTTATATAAGAAAAAGTTTAGATCCTAATGTGAAAATAATTGTCAAGTTCAGAGATTAACTTAAACAAAAAAATTATATCTAAATATGAAAATAAATACCAAATTTAAACCCGGATTAAGCCATTATATTTATAAGTGTGTCGTATTATGGAATAAAACTCAAGTAAAATGGAGAGTTCCATTGCATGTGCAAACGGGAGGGAATTGGGGCCCAAACTACTCTCACATGTAGTAGGTGGTTTGTTGTTGTTGATAACTCTTAAGAGAAAACCCTAGAAAATTTAATCAAAAGGGAAAAGGGGCTAATTGGAAAACCTTAAGAATTCGTAATATGTTGATTTTGTGGACTTTGACTCTATTTGTTTTTCATTTCTTAATTTTTAAGATTCCCCTTTTAAAATTTTAAAATCTTTTCCAATCCCTATATTTTCTATCTACCAAGATTGTGGCAGTTCTACTTCTTTACCTCATAACAAAAATATTTGATTGATTTGAGTTATAAGTTAATTCGATATTAATTTAATTAATTAAATAAATTACTTAACATTTTATTTTAGTAAAAAATTGAGTATTAATATAATGTTATTTTTTCCTTTTCCTATTTATATGAAATATTTAGATAAAATAATTGAAAATTAAATACTTAAGAATTTTAATTTAATTCAAATTTCACAAACTACCAACATAATTATCTACATAACACCATTTTAAGTTTACATATTGTATATACAACCAACCATTCTTTCCAATATAAAAATAAATCATTGTATTTATTTTTTAAAATATATACAAATAAATTTAAAATTAAAGTTTCATGTATATATTTAAACCACAATCAAAATTTATTTTACATGTGTTAAATCAATCTAAATTTAGAATCTATTCCTTTTATAATACTAAAAATGTGTATTTTATAATTTCATTTTCAAAATTATATTTTAAATAATGATTGGATTTCAACATTTATATAGTGTAAATGAAAATTTTCACTTATTTTACTACACATTAGAAGAATCTGTGTCACCTATTTGAGATTACATGTGAGGTGTGCAATTTTTAAACCTCTGTAACAATAAAATAATTTTCCATTTTTATATTCACCATTGAAGCATTAATCAAATATGAGTTTGAGGCAATCTATATTTGTCCATTCAAAGGGAAACCAAGTAAAAGTCAATATCATGTGAGGGAAATTTAAAATAAGAACAAATATTTTGCGTCCCTTGTTCGCTTGTCCAACAAGAAATTCAATAAAATAATATACCATATTATTCAAAGTGGATAAGGTGAGAAAAAGTACAAGGAATTACATAATATAGTGGATAAAAAAGAAATCAATTTTCTAATATCAAATTCAAAATCACAAATCCATTTTCTACTTTTAATATCACTTTCACCAAAATAATAATAACTTTTGCTTGTATTTCTCTTTTCATATCTATAAATCACAAAACAACTATGGCTAGGCACCGTTGACATCCTTTTTCCAAATGCCACACTTGTATATTTGAAAAAAAAAAAAAAGAAAGAAAGAAGAGAAAGGAAAAAAAAAAGAGAATATTGTAATTTTAATATGTATAAATACATATGTTATAATTTATTTTATATATATAGCATGCTCATTTTGTGTTTATATCATTTTTAATTTTGTATTTTTTCTTTTCTTTATAACATTTCGTTTACCTATAACTTAAAATTACATACACAAAAAGAAGTCCTAACGTCTAATAAGTGATATCATGACGATTGATATAAAAAAATGATGATGTGGTAGTTGACGTCGACACTTAATGACGTGACATATTTTATCATATATATCATATTTGACACTTTTAAGGCATAGCATGTATGTGGTGCAGCTTGACTGTGTTTGGAGGTAATACGCTTTAAGTGTAATATGTATACGGATGTGTTTGGATTAAAATCTTTTAAGTGTCTAGATCTTATTTTATTAAAGTTTACTAATGACTATAAACATGAATATTAATAAAAGGTATATAAATAAATAAATAAAAAGTATTGTATCAATGACAGTAAATCTTAAAGTGTCTTGGATAAAATATTTTAAGTGGAACTTATGTGAATTAATATGATAATAACAAGGTTATCAAATAAGAGTTTTATGTTAAGATTCCATTGGTATAAAAAGAAAAGAGTTAAAGAATTGGACTTGTAATCTTTATGAAATAATTGTAATTTTTGTGTGGTGTGTGTTTCACATTTTTCGATTAAACCAAAGTTAAAGTAGAGACGATGTTGCGATGAGGAATCACACGATATCACAACGTGTAATAGTCCATTCTTCAGTGGTTTCGGGGTCACAATTTTGACGTGTCAACCTGTAAATATTGATTATTTAATATTTACGAAGTTATTAATATCATATTAAAATTTAATTAAGATATTTTATCATTTAATAGTTAATTATTTAAAAATGATTAAATCATAAAATATGCAAAAGTCAAGATATATTAGTGATTTGGTTTAAATTGTCTTTAAGGAATGATCGAATGGTTCTAAATGGCAATTAAGTCATTTTAGTTTTAGTGGACGGCAAAAGTTTAATAAACTAAGATTTTCTTAAGAAATTATCATTAAAAAATAATGCTAAAGTAATGAAATATATTAGATAAAACAAAAGAAAAGTGAAAGTGGTCATTGTCTTCTTTTTTTCTTTATTTTGCCGAAACACCGTTGTTGGAAGACTTTGGGAGCTTCGGTTTGTGCTATTCTTGGATGCTGTAAGTGTATTTTAGTCTATTTTTTTCATGATTTGTATGTTTTTGAGTTGGTTGAAATGGTATTTATCTAGTATAGGGACTAATTTATGAAATTTATGAAGTTTAGAAAAATGTTCATTGATGTTTTTGATGTTTATTGATGTCTATGTTTTGGGTTGAAGTTAAATGATGAATTTTAGCTATTTTGTAAAGTAAGTTTTGAGTGATTTTTAAGACTAGGAATTAAATAAATAGAATGTTAAAATTATTAGCCTTTCTTGAGAGTAGGGGCTGGTTTGGAGTGGTTAAAATTTGGTTCTATATGAAAAAAGGTTAATTTTAGAAATAATCATGTTTTGGTCTTTGGGATCAAATCGAGTAAAATGTAAAGTTTGGGGTTAATATGTAAATATTGTAAATAAGAAATTAGATGTATTAAGTTGAATAGGATGTGAAATTTAAGCTAATAATTGAAATAAATTATATTACAGATCAAGATCAAATTGATAATCGAGGAAAATGGAAGGTTGTTGATTAGTCCTTGGACTTTTGTTGTTTTTACAGTTTGACCCTGGTAAGTTTGTACGGTTTTATTTTAGTATAATTTAAACATTTAATTATTTACAAATTGGAATTGCTAATGATTTGAAAATAATGAATCGTATAAGTGGGTTTATTTGAGATAGAAACATATTGAACGTTGTTATGAATTAAATAATTGAACCGATGAACATAAGATAGGATACGATTGACATACCAATAGTGTAACGAACCGAAAGTAAGGGTTGTTGAAAAACATACTTTCGGGACTCCGCCTTTGTGTGTCGGGTTTAAATATATTAATATTATAATTTTTGGAGATTACTTTAGAAGTTAGTTGAATATTGAATTGATAATTTCAATTGATAGGGACTAAATTAATTATGAGGAAGAAATAGATGCAAGGACTATTTGAGTAAATAGCCCATTTTTATATTAGTCAAATGGAGTTAGTGGATGTGTACGAGACAAATATAGATATGTAGGATCAATAATGATTATAATAGGTTAACTATTATATATGTAAGTGAAATAAGTGAAAAGAAATAGAAGAGTTAGTAAAGATAATAAAGAAAAGAAAAGAAATAGAAGAGTTAGTGAAAAGAAAGAAAAAAAAGAGAGAGAGAGAGAAGAAAACTTCATTTTTTTGCTCTGCACACTGAAAATGGGGGAGAAATTTCAGCCATTTTGCTTATGCTTTAAAGTTCAAATTGGTTAGTAAATCTTGGTTCTTATTTCATGAATTTTGTGTTTTTGGAATCCTAAGATCATGAACTAGCTTACTCAAGTTGAAATTTTAAGAGTGAATGTAATTTATGAAAGTTAACATGGATGAGAAAACTTAAAGTTTTGGGGTTATTTTGTTGAATATTAAATGTCTTTGAGGTGATAATTTAAGTATAAGTTTTGTAGACTAAGTTGGTCATAGTGAGTAGTGATTTTTGTGGGTAAGAATTCCTAGGGACTAAAATATTATACATTCCAACTAACATAGCTTAAGTTGTTAACTTGGTGAAGTATAGGGATTGTGTTAGTGGGCTATTCTTATGCTGGAAACTTTGGGACTTATTTGCTAAGTCCATTATGTATATAAAGTATGTTGTGATATGAAATTGACTAACAAGAACTAGAAATGAGTAAAATGTTATAATATAAATTTGACTAATATTAGTAGAAACAAGAATGGTATTAATGGAGTTAAATTGTTAAAAATAGATCAAGAGAAGAATAGATTGAGTATCAACCGAGAAAAGGAAAAGAACACTGAGTAGATATCCGTCGTATTTTGGTAAGTTCGTAGACTCGAACTTGATTTTAGTTCTAATTACTATTTAAATTAAGTAATGTTAAATTTGTTCACGATATAAAATGTATCCATATTATTGAATATTGTAAGGAAAATAAATGAGAAAAAAATGTAGAAGTAAACAATTGTATAATCTTCGATACGTTCGCGCAATATTTGTCAGCTTGTTTGCCTAGTGTTGGGCACACAACCGTCGATTAATCCGACTAGCGCTGGGCGCAATTCACCGTTGGTTTATCCAACTAGAGCTGGGCTCACAATTATTATCGTCGGTTAATCCGACTAGCACTGGGTGCAAATATTGTTCGTTTATCCAACTAGAGCTGGGCTCACAATTATTATCGTCAGTTAATTCGACTAGCGCTGGGCGCAATTCACTGTTGGTTTATCCAACTAGAGCTTGGCTCACATTTATTGCCGTTGGTTAATTCGACTAGCGCTGAGCGCAACCTCTTCTGCGGATTACCGCTAGACACCCGGTGCCACACCGTTAACTGATATTAGGATAAAGTTGTTTGAATTTTCGAGAGATTAGAATTCTTATTTGGCTAAGTTAGAAATTTATATTAATGGAGATTAGAATTGTGTTTAGCTAATAAATGGAACCTATTAATGATAAATTGATTTACATGTTGCAGGTTAGATAAATAGTAGAATTGGGCTCGGCATCCTACAAGAATCCCGTACTCGATGTTAGTGAAGTTATCTTTTTGTGTTTTGGCATGTACCTAGGATGCAAATTCAATTATAGTGTCCTTTTTGTTTAGTGAGCTCTAGGATACTAGTTTTTGTAAATGTATATAATTGTAAATACCCTGTTGACATCTTATACTATATTGAAAGTAATGTTTGTTTAAATGAATTGGTCATTTTAGTGACTATCTAGATAGTCTGTTTGATATCATATTTTATGAATGTATATATGAGACTTGGCAATTGCTTGATATGTGTGTATGATTGAACCTGTTGAATTGGTACATTAAGTATAAATATGTTTAAGCAAGTATGTGATAAAATGAGCAAGTTGAGTGTTTGAATAAATGTCATGACATATCATGCATAAAACTTGGTATTGGCATTGATTTGAGAGTTATAAATTAGCTTGTATATGTGCTTGGATGTTGTGTAGGTGAAAGACCAATTGGGTGAGAAAAGTGGCCTGAAGATGGCCTATTTTTCGTCCACACAGGTAGAGACACGAGCGTGTGTCTCAGCCGTGTGTGACACACGGCTATGCGCACGGGCGTGTAGTTTGGCCATGTGTCCCCTACAACTAAAATTCGAAAATTAAATTGTCCACATGGCCAAACACATGGGTGTGTGGCTGGCCGTGTGACCCAAGTCAAAGAGTTACATGGGTAGGGACACGAGCTGGGACACTGCCATGTGCCTCATTTCGAACACCCACATGGCCTAGGACACGGGTGTGTGTCCCCTATTTCTTTGAAAATTTTATATATTTTTCGAAAAATTTCTTAAGCATCCGGTTTAGCCTTGAACTAATTTTAATGATTATTTTAGGCCTTGAGGGCACGTATTAGAGACCATATGAATGTTTATTAATGGTTTTTGAATTGAATGAGAAATGTACATGAAATGTTTGATTGATTGAGTTATAAGTCCGGTAATGCTCTGTAACCCTATTCTAGTGACAGATACGGGTTTAGGGTGGTACAAATAGGTTATATTGTGCTCTGTACGGGATTGATTGAAGTTGAAATGATGATTTTGTTTAATTATTGTTTACAGAATATACCAAAGTTCAGCATTTGTTGCGAACTATCGTGTTATATTACAGTGATTTAGGTGTGTTTTGGGGGTAGATGTAAAGCCTTCGGGCTTGGCACTCAGTGCTAAGGTGTGTTTCAGAGGGATGTTAGCCTACGGGCTCGAGACTTAGTGCCCAGGTGTGTTTTTGGATGGTTAACTCATTGAGCGTTTTAGTGTGTTTGGATGGTTAACCGTGTATACGGGTCAGTCATTACGTTCATCGAGTTTATTTTTATGGGTATAATGTAATTGATTGGATTGTTTCACTTGTAATTAAGTTTAAAACTCACCCATGATTTGGTTATGGATGACAAGATTATGATTTATGACTTTTATGTATTATGTTATAGATAAATTTATTCGGTAAGTTAATTGTTTTTAATCCGTAGAACTTACTAAGCTTAAGTAAGCTTACTTGTGACTTTTCTGTTGTTTTCTTGTAAATATGTCTTTTGAGGAAAGGGACGATCGGATCGACTCAAAGAATCACATTATCCGGAAAATCTTTGGTAGTTTTTGAATATTCATTTTGGTAATATGGCATGTAATAAGTGAAATGTTGTTATGTTGGATAATATTTACTTGTGGTAGTTGCCATAGGTATTGCATAGATTTTGACATTTATGTATATATGGCTTTGATGTTTGGCTTATACTGATTAGTAGGTAAATATATATATTTAGTTATTTGGTTGTGTGCTACTTTTGGATGGTTAATTTATGGTTGAAGTAAGCTTGAATGATATATTTGAATGAGGAAATTTTATGTGATCTTAGTAACAATTTAGGCTTGTATGATATTGATTTGATTATTGAATTGTGGTGCCAATGATGGCACATTGGTTAGAATTTTTTTTATGACTGAATAGGTATAAAAATGCCTTTTGTGTAATAGGAAAATTTGGTATAAAATGAACTTTTCAAGACGAGTTTTTATCATTTTGAACCTAGATATCGATACTTGACCATATGAACAGTTTTAAAACAAACAGAATACCAAATGGTATCGATTTTTATTTGAGTACCGATACTTTTTCATAAAATATCGATACCCTAAAATAAGTATTGATACCATTGTTTTGAAAAGAAAACAATATACAATTTTCAGAAAGGTATCATTTCAATATCAATACCAACTACGGATTTTCAATGTTTTCATTAAAACTTTAGAAATTTTGTAAATCTATCTTATTCTATGGTTGGATTTTATAATTAGACACTTTTAGAGTTTAAAATTTTAATATGTTTGATTATATAGAATATCAATTATCAATATCATCTCTTTACTCGAATCTCGTGACCAGACCGAGTAAGGGGTGTTACACAACAACTCGACAATGTTCAAAACAGAGGCAAAACAGAGGCGATGGCATGACGAAGAGCCTGGAACATCACGACGACGTGATGAATTTCAAACTTAAAGCAGTTACGTATTAGACTCTCAGCATGTAACACCCTAAAATATATAGGGTTAGAAGTAATAATTAATCAAAAAAATGAGTTTTAGTCTTAATGGTTAAGAAATTAGTGTATTCCCTAAAGATCTAAGGTTCAATTCAGCCCTTTCTCATTTCTTTGTTTTAATTTTTCAGCAAACTAGAATGAAAATCCCCCTAAAATATATATTAAATGAAGTAAAAACATGTTAAGAGTGGGTAGCAACCTAAATGGCTAAGCCTTTTCATTCCTTCCCTTATTTTTTAGGTTCAAATCACACCAAACTCATCCCCATTTTTATTTTTATTTTTATTTTCCACAAAAAGGTATTTTACCATTTAGTCTCTCAAATTTTGAAATCCCTAGGTATTTAATCTCTTATCCAAATCAAAATAGAACTCTAGTTTTCTTTTTCCAATTGAACCAAAATTTTACTTTATTTTTCCCTAATTCTTTCCCTTTTCTTTTTCATCTTCTCCTTTGCAAATGTTTTTCTTTCATTGCTGAAAATTTTATTTTAATCTTGAACCCTAAATCGATCTCCATTCAAATGTTCTTCTTATCGATTTAGTGTAACGCCATCGAATCTCATCTTTAACGTTGCCAATAATCGGCAAGAACATTTCAATTTCGACATTTAGATCTCAAAATATCTGTAGAATTTTTGTTCATGTTAATTTCAAGATCGATTAAACAATCTTTTACGAATCTTGTTGATATCTCCTGAAATCTTGACTTTTCTTGAAAACCATTATTAATTCTTGTGTATTTGTCTATTGAAAGTGTAACACCTATGTCCGACGCCGGAACTGGATACGAGGCATTACCGAACTTAACTTGCTTAAACATACAACATTGGGCTATAAAATTTCATTTCAACTTAAAACTTCTCATTCATATACATAACATCGTTATAATGGGCCTACGAGGCCCTAAACATACATACGGAAGGTTTCAGAACTAAACCGGAAACTTTTGCGCTCTCAGAAAATTTTTGCCTAAACAGGGCCACACGTCCGTGTGAAATGGAACACACCTGTGTGGTCAGACACGCCCATGTTCCTAGCCCGTGCGGAATTTATTTTTCAATTTGAACCTACAGGGGTTTTCACACGGCCGGACACACGCCTGTATCAATGACTTGTGTCCCTCACACGGCCTAGACACGCCCGTGTTCTCACCCGTGAGTGAAAAACCTGGGTATTCTGTTTATGACATCAGCAACCTCTTAAGGGGCACACGGCCTAGCCACACACCCGTGTGCTGGCCCGTGTGACGAATCGAATTCTCGTAAATCTGATGCAGGGGACACATGACCTATCAACACACCCATGGGGCTGACTGTGTGTCACACATGGCCTAGACACACACCCGTGTGTCTACCCGTGTGGACAAATATAATGCTATTTTCTAAGCCAATTGCCACCCTGAAACATAAACACACATATACCACCATAAGCAACACATAACATGGCAATAATACACTATGAAGAGTCCTTAAATCATCATTCTTACACTTCACATTTTACTCCATCATTTGCATGAAATTTCACTTCATAAAACTCATCATCATTAAATATATGGAACTTGACAAATATTGGCCAATTCTCAATGGCCATTTACAAAATGAGTGAGTACATTAATAGCCAACACTTTGGTTTTCAAATATGACATAACAAAATGACCATGTTTCCTATACATGTCATACTCAAAATAAATCAACTTTACTATACCAAAAGAATGATTGATAGTGTGATCCAAGTTCCAACGTTCTACGATCCCCTAGCTAGCTTGGTGAAACTACAAGGAAAAGGGGAAAGAGAGGGGTAAGCATATAGCTTAGTAAGTTTGCATGAATTAAAATAGCAACATAAGTATTCATGGTAAAATCCATTCATCTCATAGAACAATAACAACACAAGTTCTCAAGTATTTAGACATTCTTACTCATACTTACTCTTACCCATCACATATCACATTATGGTTTCATAACTCGTATTTTACTCATGGTACCTATAACTTCATCACATAATTTAGCACTTATGCTATCTTGAACATAAACTTAAATCATTATCATCCTTAACTTAAATGTAACACTTTATCATCTTTGTGTAACTTATCTCTTTATCATCTTTACATAACTTAGCTCTTTTGCCCGTTGAATTACTCGAAATATCAGAGGATACTCAATCTCATCATACATGTATCACGATGCCAATTGTAACATCTCAGTTTAGGGCCTAGTCGAAATAGTGGAGCGAGGCCACAAATCTGAGGGTTATGAATGAGTTTTTGAGGTTTATGCCATGTATGCATGCTAGTGTGAAAGTTTCATGAAGCAATTTTGTTAAATTGCGGTTGAATTATCCAAAAGGACTAAATTGAAAAAGTTGCAAAATGTGAGATTCTAGAACCTATTTGTGTGAAATGGATTTAGAATATATATTAGAGGTCCTTAAATAGCAATTTTCCCAATTTTTAATTTTTTGGACAAAATTAGGCATGGATGAGTTAAAATAGGAAGTTTATCAAAAAGGGTATTTTGGTCATTTGGCAATTAAATGATTAAAATAGGAGAAAAGATGACAAAATTCATTCATCTTCTTCTCCAAGGCTGCCAAAAATTGAGAGAGTCATTGTTAAGGTTCTTCAAATTTTTCAAGCTTGATAGTAAGTGCATCCAATCCCCGTTTTTGATATTCTTTGTATTTTTGAAGTCCTAGTAGCATGAGTAAGCTATTTTTAGCTATTTGATAAGCTATGATGGATGATCAAAAATGTACCCACGTATGACATGTATGTATTTTGATGTTTTATGAAAGAATATGAAAGCTTGATGTAGTAGAAACATCTTTTGCTAAGTGATTTTCCATAAAAATACATGTAGGGACTAGTTTGTAAAAGTCTTGAGTTTAGTCATACATGTGTAATTTAGTGAGAATTGATGATAGCTTTAGTTGAGTAAGTGATTCGACTAAGCACGAAAGGCTAGAAAGTTGAATAAAAATCACTTTACGAGCCTTAGGGCAAAAGTGTAATTATGAGAAAGATTAGGGACAAAAGAGTAATTTTGCCAAAGTATGAGATAAGTGTCAATTTAGTTAATGTGTGTATTGAATAAGCTGATTTATTCATTATAGATCAAGAAAGACAAAGTCCGGATCTAAACCAAGGCAAGAGCAAGGTGGTGGACTAAATTGCACGTTTCTATACTTTTGAGTATCGAGGTAAGTCTATGCATAAAAAATGCATTCATACTTACAATTTGTTAATGCTAGCTAGTGTGTAGCATGATTGAGAATGATTGAGAACCTATGTGGGATGAATATGGTAGAATTTGTGAATGGATGTATGGTTAAGTAAGTAGATATGTGAATGTGTAGTGAGAATGTTAAATGGTGGGCTAAGTGCGATACCATCCTAATGCATATTGACGATGAGCTAGCTATGTGTGATGCTATCGTTAGGTATATCGTCTAGTGGGCTATGTGCGAAACCACTATGATTACCTTTGTGGTAGGCTAAGTGCGATACTATCTTATTAATTAATTGTGGTGGGCTAAGTGCGAACCACCGAGAAATTAGCTATGTGGATGAATTATCGAGAAATGATGTTGTGTTGTATATTGTGTAAATGTGATATTGAATGCAGGGGTGCATTTCAATGGTTATGAGTATGTGACTCATGAGGTGTTGGAAATGTGGTAAGGGATAGAAAGAGTAACCATAGTTGTACACTATATGTTAGTATAATGCTAATTGTTGTTTAGCTTATACTATGATACTTAATTGTTTATGTGTAAAATTACTAAGCTCAAAGCTTACTCCCTTTCTTTTCCCTTGTCTTATAGAGTAAAAGTGTTGAATCAAGATACGAGGATTAATTGGAAGATCGTCCACATTATCAGCACAATCTGGTACATGAGACTCAATGTTTTGTATATAGCATGTATAGAGGATAGATAAGTTAGTGAATTTTTTTGTAAATGGCTAGGATGTGTTAGCCCATAGTTGGATAATCTATTTTGTATATTGCCATAGTTGTTGGCTGTTATATTATATGAAAAGATGTTGTTATCCATGTGAGATTGTGATTTCATTTGAGTTGATTATGGATGTGTTGAATGGGTGCATGTTGTGTATGCTATAAGGGTAAGAAGGGCTTAGCAAATAGCTTTGTTCTTGTCCATGTGGGTAGACACATGGGCGTATGTCTAGGCCATGTGTGACACACGGTCAGTGTTCACCACGGTTGGAGAGCATAGGCGTGTACCTTAACCGTGGGGTACTGGCAGAATGCTTGGGTTTTCATACATGGGTTGAAGGCATGGGCGTGTGTGTCTACACACGGGCGTGTCTTATCTTACACGGGCGTGTGAGCCCTGTATAAAAGATAAAAAATTTAAGATTTGAAAAAGTTTTAGAATAGTCTCAAGAGCCCTCGCGTGTATGAGTGAGGCCTCGTAAGTCAAGAATGAGGTTGAGAGGTGACTTAAGAGAGTAGTCACGTTGAGCCTAAGTGGGGATCAAGTGGTTTTAATTACGGTAACACCTCGGGCTCGGTTCTGGCGTAGAATCAGGGTAAAAGGTGTTACATTTAGTGGTATCAGAGCTATGGTTTAGTTGATTCTAGGACTACCGTAGCGGGTGTAAGAGTCTAGCTATACATACCATAAGTGTACAATGATAGTGTGGTGGTTTCTGATGATTTTAAATCTTGTTTTATATAGTATATGGATCCCGATCAATCTACTGTTGATGAAGCAACTAGTAATGTGTCGGCTCCTGCCCAAGGAACCGTGCCGGTACAAAGTGGACCCGAGGCTAGGGGTCAAGGGGAAGAGGCACGGAAAGCCTTTCTCCAGATGATGAGTAATTGGTACTCGGACTATGTTCGAGTGAACCCTATTGCTCAACCTCCTCCACCTCCTCCTATACCTCAGCCAAATCCAGTGGCTCCTCAAGGTATTGATGTAGTGAGGATATCGAAACCCCCGGTAGATAAGATTAGGAAGCACGAGGTTGAGGAGTTTAGAGCTAAGGTAGATGATGACCCTGAAAGGGCAGAGTTCTGGTTAGAGAACTCGATGAGAGTGTTCGATGAACTCTCATGTACACCTTAAGAGAGCTTGAAGTGTGCCGTATCCTTGCTGAGAGATTCGGCATACCATTGGTGGAAGACACTGACGTTAGTAGTCTCGAAAGAGCAGGTGACGTGGGACTTCTTTCTGAAAGAGTTTCGGAAGAAATTTATAAGCCAACGATTTACTGATCGAAAAAGGAAGGAGTTCCTTGAGTTGAAAGGAAGAATGTCAGTAGCAGAGAATGATCGTGAGTTTGTTAGGCTTAGCAAATACGCTCAAGAATGTGTATCGACAGATACCATCTTGTGTAAAGGGTTCGAGGATGGACTGAATGAGGACATCAAACTCCTAGTGGGTATTTTGGAGTTGAAAGAGTTCGTTGTGTTGGTGGAAAGTGCAAGTAAGGCCGAAGAGTTGAGTAAAGAAAAGAGAAAGGCTGTGAGTGAAGCCCGAGATGCGAGAAAGAGGCCGATGGGCAAATTATATCAAGCCCAGTCGAAAATATCCAAGGAAGGGAATCCTTGGACGACAACACCAGTGGGTTATTCGCATCGAGACTTGGGCAATGCTCGTTCGGGTTTGAGAGTCCAAGCTGTAACAGTCCGGTTTAGACCCTGGTCGGAACAGTGGTTTTGGGACCACAAATTTGAGGTCGTAAAAATATTTTAATGATATTTTCTGTGTGAATAGTATGTGATATAGCCTGGCATTGTGTGCTGATTTATGAAAAAGGATTTAATTGCATAAAGTGTAAAATGTTGTGTACTGATTTACGAGTACTTAATTGTTGTTGGCTTTTTAAAGTGGAGGCCTTATGTTGTTATTAAGCCATTATTAAAGATAGTGGGTGGATAAATGACTTATTAGCCTGAAAATATATTTGTTTTATATACTTATAAAAGGGCAAAGCTGGTATTTGATTATTAAGTTAATTTATAATAAAACAAAGCATTAAAATAGGCCATTTTTCTATTCATTTTACACCGAATATTGAAGAAAGAAAGGAAGTTTAAAGCTTGGTAATTTTGGCTAAGAATTTGCTTGATTCAAGGTTAGATTTTTGCTCAGTTTTTATTAATTTCTACGTTTTCGTAATCGTTGCTTTGTGCTCTACAAAACCCATGCTTGAATCTTGAGAATTGATGATGTTTATGAAATGTGCCATTAATGAAAGGGTGAGTTTTGTGATGAGTGTTGGTGTTAAACGAAAGATATGTGTTTAATGAACATGTGTTGTTCTTGAATTTTTGATGAATTTAGCTAATTAGGGCTAAATTGTGAAAATAGCAATTTGAAGGACTAAAATGTGAAATAAATGAAATGTTTGGGTTTGTATAGAATTAGTAAAATTCGGCTAAGCTTGTACTAGGAGAAATTATGTGAATTTGGTGATTTTGTGAAATAGGGACTAAAGTGTCGAAATGTGAAAATGTGAGGGCTATTGTGTAAAATGCCGTAAATATGTGTGTTTGGATTAAAATGAACGATTTGGCGATTGAATGGACTGGATTTGAATATGTATAGACCAAGAGAGGAGAGGTTCGGATCGAGATCGAGGCAAAGATAAAGTGCTCAATTAATCGACCGCTTCGATAGCTCGACGTCCGAGGTAAGTTCGGATATAATACATGTTATTAAGATATGGTTTAGCATTATGAAATGAATGTGTATATGTGTATGAAATCGAAATGCTATGTGCAAGATTTAGTTGATGGCACTAAGTGTGCGAAATTGAAATTTGAAATTGAAACAGAAACGAATAGCACTGTGTGTGCGATGTTATGAAAGCTTCGGCTTATTGATGTGGTACTGTGTGTGCGATACCGAGATAAGTCGGTTGAAAGAGTAGGCACTAAGTGTGCGATGATTAATATGTTTCGATCATGTATATAGTACTGAGTGTGCGATTAAATTGAAAGAATATCAGAGGATGATCGACTTGTAATATCGAGCATTGAGTAGCTTGGAAATTGAATAACTATGTGTTAGCTAAGGTATGTATTGAACCTTTGTGGTTGATGGGTTTATAGATAAAGCTATGAATAGATGAATGAGTAATTTTAGCTATGGATGATATGGTAAGAATAAGAGAAAATTGATCTATGTGGTGGTTATTATATACATTGATTTGATTTGGTGAGAAAAGTGTATTGTATATCGAACTTACTAAGCTTTGTAAAGCTTATTGTGTGATTTGTTTCTCTGCTTTGAGTGTTAGTAAAGCTAGCTCGGATCTGGGAATCGTCAGCATCTCCATCACACTATCGGCATTCTATTTTGGTACCTTTGGAGAAATGTACATAGTTGAAATATGGCATGTATAGGCTAGTTGTTTTGAACCATATTTGAGATGTGTAAATAGCAATTTGTTATGGCTAGCTAAATGTTGGCAATGTGCATGAGTGAATATGGTATTTTGTGCATATATTGATATGGCATGATGGTAATGAATTATCATATGAATGGTGAGTTCAATGATGAATTTAATGCCTTAGTGATTTAGTGAAGTTATGGATGATTTATACCTAGACTTCCATGTAATTTGGTTGTATAATTTGGCATGTTTAGAAATGAGGTTATATGTGATGATATGATGATTACTCAACATGAAATTGGTTGTCAAATTGTGTGTTTAAATATGCTCAATTTTGCTTATAGTATTGACCTTGTGTGGGTGGCAAATTGGCCTTGCAAATGGCCTATTTTGTCACACAATGGTGGCACACGGGCCTTCCTGATAACCGTGGGCGTAAGTCAGTATATGGCCCAAGAGCATACGGCCATGGCACACGGACGTGCCTGGTAGCCTTGTTGATTTCAACAGGATCGACCACGGCCAAAGTACACGGGCGTGCTTGGTGGCTGTGGGAACTAAGTTTCGACCACGGGGAGGACACACGGGTGTGTCTAGCAGCCGTGGGAGGCATATGGCCTACCTACAAGGGCGTGTATCCCCTGAAACCTAGAAAAGTTTTAAATTTTCGAGAAGTTTTTGTACGTGTTTCGGTTTAGTCTCAACCCCTCCCTAGCATGTGTTTAAGGTCTTATATGCCTTAACAAGGGACTAATTGTTTATGTTTGATGTGTCATGATGATGATTGGCTTTGTGTCGTAAATAGGTTGTGAAATGATTCTATTGTCCGGTAATGCCTCTTAACCTTATTCCGACGATAGTTTCGGGTTAGGGGTGTTAAATTTTTATTGGTATCAAAGTTACGGTTTAGTCAATTCTCGAACTAACGTAGCGAGTGGGAGTCTAGCTATACATGCCATATATGAAATTGTGATAGTGTGATGAATTCTGACAGTTGAAAATGTGTTTTCATATAGTAATGGATCCCGATCGAGCAGTTGCTGACGATGTAGAAAGCAATGCGCCTGCTCCCGCTTAAGGGATAGCGCCGGCCACATCTACGCCGAATGATAGTGGTGAGGGAGGAGAGGCTAAGCAAGCCTTCTTCCGAATGATGAGCGAGTGGTTTACAGAGTTTGTTCAAACGAATCCGACTACTCTACAACCTCCACCCCTACAAATACCTGTTGTGCCACAAGTTGTAGATCCGATCAGATTAAATAAACCACCTGTAGACAAGATTCGAAAAAACGGCACCGAGGAGTTTAGGGCCACATCTGATGATAATGCTGAGCGAGCCGAGTTTTGGCTTGAGAATACAATCAGAGTATTTGATGAGATGTCGTTGAATCTTAATGAGAGCATTAAGTGTGCAATTTTCTTGTTGAGAGACACGGCTTATAACTGGTGGAAAACATTGGTATCTGTGGTTCCGAGAGAGAGAATCACCTGGGACTTCTTTCAAGCCGAGTTCAGAAAGAAGTATAGCGGTCAACGCTTCATTGATCAGAAACGTAAAGAGTTTCTAGAATTGAAACAGGGTAGTTTTTCTGTTACTGAGTACGAGCAGGAATTCGTAAGATTTAGTCAATACGCGAGAGAATGTGTTTCGACAGAAGCTACTATGTGCAAACGTTTCATAGAGGGATTGAATGAAGGCATTAAATTGTTGGTTGGGATACTTGATATAAATGAATTTGTTGTGTTTGTTGAAAGAGCATGCAAAGCTAAGGAGCTCAGTAAAGAAAAGAAGAAAGCTGATTCTGAGGCTCGTGATGAAAGAAAGAGATCGATGAATAAGTTCTCTCAACCTTCAACGAAGAGATATAGAGATGCAAGCAATCGTTCAAATGTTTCGTTTAGATATCCAAGTAGAGATCGTTCGAGACAAAGTACTAGTTCACGAATTCAAGCTCCGAATGACTCAAGTGTTGGTAGCATTAAGAATAACAAACCTGAGTGCAGACAGTGTGGAAGACGACGTGTGGGAGAGTGCTGGGACAAGTAAAACAATAGATTTGGTTATAAATGTGGATCCCGAGATCATTTTATTCGAGATTACCTGAAGATGGTGGAAGAGGAAAATGTTTAGAATGAAAGACCAAGTAATGTGACGGTTAGAGGTAGACCACCTAGAAATATTAGAAATGTGAGCGAAATTTAGAGGGGGACAACTGACACAGCTGTGAGGTCAGAAGCGAGAGCACTTGCCCGAGCCTATGCTATACGTGCACGAGAGGAAGCAACATCTCCAGACGTCATCACTAGTACTTTCACTTTATTTGATACTGATGTCATTGCATTGATAGATCCAGGATCAACTCGTTCCTATGTGTGTATGAACTTAGTATTGCATAAGACTCTACCTGTTGAGTCTAATGAATTTGTGGTTAGAGTGTCGAACCCCTTAGGCAAGTGTGTCCTGGTGGATAAAATATACAAGAATTGACTATTGATGTTTCGTGATATATGTTTTCTGGCCAATTTGATGTTACTACCATTCGATAAGTTTGACATAATTCTGGGTATGGAACTATGAGAATGTGTATTGATTATCGACAGTTGAACAAAGTGACGATAAAGAACAAATATCTGTTACCTCGTATTGATGATTTGTTTGATCAGTTGAGGGGAGCTACAGTGTTTTCAAAGATAGACTTGAGATTAGGCTACTATCAGTTGAGAGTTAAGGAAGCTGATGTACCAAAAACTGCTTTCAGAACGAGGTACGGACGTTACGAATTCTTAGTGATGCCTTTCGGACTAACAAATGCTCCTGCAGTGTTTATGGATATGATGAATCGAATTTTCAGACCGTATTTGGATCGCTTTGTAGTAGTGTTCATAGTGTTCATTGATGATATTTTAATCTATTCGTGTGATGAGACGCAGCATGCTAAGCATTTGAGAACTGTGCTACAAACTCTACGTGAGAAACAGTTGTATGCAAAGTTTAGCAAATGTGAATTTTGGTTACGTGAGGTTGGTTTTCTCGGGCATATTGTATTAACTGCGGGAATAAGAGTTGACTCAAATAAAATCTCTACTATTTTGGAATGGAAGCCTCCGAGAAATGTGTTCGAAGTCCGTAGTTTTCTGGGACTAGCGGGATATTATAGGCGGTTTGTGAAAGGTTTCTCTATGATTGCGACTCTGTTGACGAAGTTGTTACAAAAGGATGTTAGATTTGAGTGGTCAGAAAAGTGCCAACTGAGTTTTGAATAGTTGAAAATGTTGTCAACGGAAGCACCAGTGTTGATTCAATCTGAATCAGGCAAAGAGTTCATAGTTTACAGTGATGCGTCGTTGAATGGTTTGGGCTGTGTGCTGATGCAAGAAGGGAAAGTCATTGCTTATGCTTCGAGACAGTTAAAACCGCATGAAAAGAATTATCCAATGCATGATATTGAATTGGCTGCTATTGTGTTCGCATTAAAGATTTGGCGTCACTATCTGTTTGGGGGAAAATGTCACATCTATACTGGTCATAAGAGTTTAAAGTATTTGATTACTCAGAAAGATTTGAATTTGCGACAGAGAAGATGGTTAGAATTGTTGAAAGACTACGAACTTGTGATAGATTACCACCCGGGTAAAGCTAATGTTGTAGCTGATGCCTTGAGTATAAAATCGTTATAAAGTATTGAACTTGTGATGCTTTGTGAGCTATGAGTAATCAGATAGATCTATGTGATGATAGTGCGGTTGTAGCTGAATTGAAAGTAAAGCCGATGTTCGTACAGTAAATTTGTGATGCTCAGAAAAATGATGTTGAAATAATGGCTAAACGAACTCAATGTGAATTGAATGCTGAATCAGAATTTCGAGTTGGTAGTGATGATTGTTTGATATTTAGAGATCGGATTTGTGTTCCAAAAAATTCAAAGTTGATTTCGATGATTTTGAATGAGGCTCACAATAGTTATTTAACTGTGCATCCGGGGAGTACGAAGATGTAAAATGATCTGAAACAGTTCTATTGGTGGCATGGCATAAAAAGAGACATTTATGACTTTGTGTTGAAATGTTTAGTTTGTCAGCAAGTCAAAGCCGAACATCAAGTTCCGTCTGGTTTGTTACAACCAATTATGATTCCTAAGTGGAAATGGGAGAGAATTACGATGGACTTTGTGTCGGATTTGCCCTTATCTCTAAGTAAGAAATATACAATCTAGGTGATAGTGGACAGATTGACGAAATCAGCTCATTTCATTCTGATGAGAACCAATTATTCTTTAGATAAGTTAGTTGAACTGTATATCGATGAAATTGTGAGATTGTACGGAGTACCGTTATCTATAGTGTCTAACAGAGATCCGAGATTTACCTCACGATTTTGGAAGAAATTGTAAGATGCTTTAGGCACGAAATTGCATTTCAGTACTACTTTTCATCCGCAAATGGATGGTCAATCCGAACGATTCATTCAAATTCTCGAAGACATGCTAAGATGTTACATACTTGAATTTGAAAGTACATGGAAAAAGCATATATCATTGATTGAGTTTGCGTGTAACAACAGTTTTCAGTCTAGCATTAAAATGGCACCATATGAGGCTCTTTATGGCCGAAAGTGTCGAACTCCATTGTATTGGATTGAGTTGGGTGAGAATAAGATTCACGGGGTTGATCTGATAAAAGAGACTGAACAGAAAGTGAAAGTAATTCGTGAGAATTTAAAAGCAGCCTCAGATCGTCAGAAGTCTTATGCAGATTTGAAACGAAAGGATATTGAATTCGAAATTGGTGATAAAGTGTTTCTGAAAGTGTCTCCGTGGAAGAAAATACTTCGATTTGGCCGAAAGGGCAAGTTGAGTCCGAGGTTCATCGGACCGTATGAGATTATTGAACGAGTTGGGTCGGTTGCTTATAAATTGAAATTGTCATCTAGGTTAAAAAAGATTCATAACATGTTTCATGTGTCAATGCTTCGACGATACAGATCTGATTCGTCTCATGTTATTGCTCCTACTGAGGTTGAAATTCAGCCAGACTTGTCCTATAATGAAGAACCGATCCGAATTATGGCTCGAGAGATTAAAGAGTTGAGAAATAAGAAAATTTCTTTAGTAAAAGTATTATGGCACAAACACGGAATTGAAGAGGCTATGTGGGAGCCTGAGAACGTTATGAGAGAGCAACATCCACAATTATTCACTGGCAAGGTTTTCGGGGATGAAAATCCTTTAGGGGGAAGTTGTAACAGTCCGGTTTAGACCCTAGTCAGAACAGTGGTTTCAGGACCACAAATCCGAGGTCGTAAAAATATTTTAATGATATTTTCTGTATGAATAGTATGTGATATAGCCTGTGTGAAAATTCTGTGTGATAATTTTATCGATTGTGTACTGATTTATGAAAAAGGACTTAATTGCATAAAGTGTAAAATGTTGTGTGCTGAATGACTTATTAGCCTTAAAATATATTGTTATTAAGGTGGAGGCCTTATGTTGTTATTAAGCCATTATTAGAGATAGTGGGTGGCTAAATGACTTATTAGCCTTAAAATATATTTGTTTTATGCCTTATAAAAGGGCAAAGTTGGTATTTGATTATTAAGTTAATTTATAATAAAATAAAGCATTAAAATAGGTCATTTTTCTATTCATCTTGCACCGAATATTAAAGAAAGAAAGGAGGTTTTAAGCTTGGTAATTTCGGCTAAGAATTTACTTGATTCAAGGTTAGATTTTTGCTCGATTTTTATTAATTTCTACGTTTTCGTAATCGTTGCTTTATGCTCTACAAAACCCATGCTTGAATTTTGTGAATTGATGATGTTTATGAAATGTGCCATTGATGAAAGGGTGAGTTTTGTAATGAGTGTTGGTGTTAAATGAAAGATATGTGTTTAATGAACATGTGTTGTTCTTAAATTTTTGATGAATTTAGCTAATTAGGGCTAAATTGTGAAAATAGAAATTTGAAGGACTAGAATGTGAAATAAATGAAATGTGTGGGTTTTTATAAACATTAGTAAAATTCGGCTAAGCTTATACTAGGAGAAATTTTGTGAATTTGGTGATTTTGTGAAATAAGGACTAAAGTGTCGAAATGTGAAAATGTGAGGGCTATTGTGTAAAATGCTCTAAATATGTGTGTTTGGATTAAAATGAATGATTTGGTGATTGAATGGACTGGATTTGAATGTGTATAGACCAAGAGAGGAGAGGTTCGGATAGAGATCGAGGTAAAGATAAAGTGCTCGATTAATCGACGGCTTCGATAGCTCGACGTCCGAGGTAAGTTCGGATACAATACATGTTATTAAGATATGGTTTAGCATTATGAAATGAATGTGTATATGTGTATGAAATCGAAATGCTATGTGCAAGATTTAGTTGATGGCACTAAGTGTGCGAAATTGAAATTGAAATTGAAACAGAAACGAATAGCACTGTGTGTGATACTGAGATAAATCGGTTGAAAGAGTACGCACTAAGTGTGCGATGACTAATATGTTTCGATCATGTATATGGTACTAAGTGTGTGATTAAATTAAAAGAATATCAGAGGATGATCGACTTGTAATATCGAGCATTGAGTAGCTTGGAAATTGAATAACTATGTGTTAGCTAAGGTATGTATTGAACCTTTGTGGTTGATGAGTTTATAGATAAAGCTATGAATAGATGAATGAGTAATTTTAGCTATGGATGATATGGTATGAATAAGAGAAAATTGATCTATGTGATGGTTATTATATACATTGATTTGATTTGATGAGAAAAGTGTATTGTATGTCGAACTTACTAAGCTTTGTAAAGCTTACTGTGTGATTTGTTTCTCTGCTTTGCAGTGTTAGTAAAGCTAGCTCGGATCTGGGAATCGTCAGCATCTCCATCACACTATCGGTATTCTATTTTGGTACCTTTGAAAAGATGTACATAGTTGAAATATGCCATGTATAGGCTAGTTGTTTTGAACCATATTTGAGATGTGTAAATAGCCATGTGATATGGCTAGCTAAATGTTGGTAATGTGCATGAATGAATATGGTATTTGGTGCATATTTTGATATGGCATGATGGTAATGAATTAGCATATGAATGGTGAGTTCAATGATGAATTTAATGCCTTAGTGATTTACTGAAGTTATGGATGATTTATACCTAGACTTACATGTAATTTGGTTGTATAATTTGGCATGTTTAGAAATGAGGTTATATGTGATGATATGATGATTACTCAACATGAAATTGGTTGCCAAATTGTGTGTTTAAAGATGCTCAATTGTGCTTGTAGGATTGACCTTGTGTGGGTGGCAAATTGGCCTTGCAAATGGCCTATTTTGTCACACTGTGGTGGCACACGGGCCTGCCTGATGACCGTGGGTGTAAGTCAGTATATGCCCCAAAAGCACACTGCCATGGCACACGGACGTGCCTGGTAGCCGTGTTGATTTCAACAGGATCATCCACGACCAAATTACACGGGCTGTAACACCCTTTACCCGAGTTTTACGGCAGAACCGAGCCCGAGGCGTTACCGTAATAAAACCACTTGATCGCAACTTAGGCTCATCGTGACTACTCTCTTCTTAAGTCACCTCAACAACGTCAATCTCGACTTACGAGGCCTCACTCATACACACAAGGGCTCTTGAGACTATATTGGAACTTTTTCCAATCTTAAAAAAAATTTCTCTTTTGTACAGGGTTAACACGCCCGTGCATAGACCCATACGCCCATGCTCCACAACCGTGGTGAATACTGACTACATACACACGGCCTCACAGCCTAGTCACACGCCTGTGTGGCTAGCCCGTGGCCAACACTGACTCAACTCACATGGCCTATGCACACGCTCGTGTGGCTAGTCCGTGGTCTATTCTGACTTAAAATGTTAACATGTAGAGGACACACGGCCAAGTCACACGCCCGTGGGCTGACCGTGTGTCACACATGGTCCAGACACACGTCCGTGTGTCTATCCACATGGACAAAAACAGAGCTATGTGCTAAGTTCCTTTCACCCCTCTAGCATACACAATATGCATTCATTCAACATATCCATAATCAACTCAAATTAAAGTGCAATTTCACATAGATAACTACAATCTTTTCATAAAATAAGGTAGCCAACTATTATGGCATTATACAAAATAGACTATCCATCTAAAGGCCAACACATCTTATCCATTTACAACAAAATTCACTAACTTGTCTAGCCTCTATACATGCCATATACAAAACATTGAGTCTCATATAAGAGAGTGTGCTGATAATGTGGACGATCTTCAAATTGATCCTCGTATCTCGATTCAACGCTTTTACTCTATAAGACAAGGGAAAAGAAAGGGAGTAAGCTTTGAGCTTAGTAAGTTTACACATAAACAGTTAAGCATCATAGTATAAGCTAAACAATAATTAGCATCATACTAACATATAATGTACAACAATGCTTACTCTTTCTATCCCTTACCACATTTCCAACACATCATGAGTCACAAACTCATAACCATTGAAATGCACCCCTGCATTCAATATCACATTTACACAATATACAACACAACATCATTTCTCGATAGTTCATCCACACAGCTAATTAACTCAGCTAATTTCTCGGTGGTTTCGCACTTAGCCCACCACAATCAACTAATAGGTAGTATCGCACTTAGCCTACCACAAAGGTATTCATAATGGTTTCGCACATAGCCCACTAGACGATATACCTAATGATAGCATCGCACATAGTCAGCTTATCGTCAATATGCATTAAGATGGCATCGCACTTAGCCCACCATTTAGTATTCTCACTACACATTCACATATCTACTTACTTAACCATACATCCATTCACAAGTTCTACCACATTCATCCCACATAGGTTCTCAATCATTCTTAATCATGCTACACACTAGCTAGCATTAAGAAATTGTAAGTATGAATGTATTGTTTAAGCATTGACTTACCTCAATACTCAAAAAGTATAAAAATATGTAATTTAGTCCACCACCTTGCTCTTGCCTCGGTTTAGATCCGGGCTTCGTCTTTCTTGATCTATAATGAATAATCAGCTTATTAAATACACACATTGACTAAATTGACACTTATCTCATACTTTGGCAAAATTACCCTTTTGCCCCCTAATCTTTCTCATAATTACACTTTTACCTCAAGGCTCGTAAAGTGATTTTTATTCAACTTTCTAGCCTTTCATGCTTAGCCAAATCACTTACTCAACTAAAGCATTCACCAATTCTCACTAAATCACACATGTATGACCAAACTTAAAACTTTCACAAGCAAGTCCCTACATGCATTTTCATGGAAAATCACTTAACAAAAGATGTTTCTACTACATCAAGCTTTCATAATCTTCCATAAAACATCAACATACATGCATGCCACACATGGCCAAATTTTTTTGAACATTCAATATAGCTCATCAAATAGCTAAAAATAGCTTATTCATACAACTAGGACTTCAAAAATACGAAGAATATTAAAAACGGGGCTTGGATGCACTTACTAGCAAGCTTGAAAAATTTGAACCCTAACAATGGCTCTTGAAAATTTCGGTAGCCTTGGAGAAGAAGATGAATGAATTTTTTCATCTTTTCTCCCATTTTAATCATTTAATTGCCAAATGACCAAAATGCCCTTTTTGATAAACTTCCTATTTTAACTCATCCATGCCCAAATTTGTCCAAAAATTAGAATTTGGGTAAATTTATATTTAAGGACCTCTAATATATTTCACACAAATAGCTTCTAGAATCTCACATTTTGCAACTTTTGTAATTTAGTCCTTTTGGACAATTCAACCGAAATTTCACAAAATTGCTTCATGAAACTTTCACACTAACATGCAAACATAGCATAAATCTCAAAAACTCATACATAGACCTTGGATTTGTGGTCTCGCACCACTATTCTGACTAGGCCCTAAACCAAAATGTTACATAGGCGTGCTTGGTGGCCGTGGGAACTAAGTCAGTTTCGACCATGGGGAGGACACACGGGTGCGTCTAGAAGCCGTAGGAGGCACACGGCCTACCTACACGGGCGTGTATCCCGTGAAACCTAGAAAAGTTTTAAATTTCTGAGAAGTTTTTGTACGTATTTCGGTTTAATTCCGACCCCTCCCTATCATATGTTTAAGGTCTTATACGCCTTAACAAGGGACTAATTGTTTATGTTTGATGTATTATGATGATGGCTGACTTTGTATCATAAATGGGTTGTGAAATGATTCTATTGTCCGGTAATGCCTCTTAACCCTATTCCAATGATGGTTTCGGGTTAGGGGTGTTACACAAGCCACCTCGATGGAAAGTGTGGGCAATTCGAAGAGTAAGCAGGAGTGTCCAAGTTGTGGTAGATATCACACTGGAGAGTGTTGGGGTAACAGCCGAAATTGTTATAAATGTGGTTTCCCTGATCACTTTATCCGAAAATGCCCCGAGAGGGATGATAAGGAAGAGAAGCAAAAGATAAGATCCAGTGATGTGTCTCTAAGAGGTAGACCACCTAGGAACCCGAAAGGTGGGAATAGTGGTAGAAGTGCGTCCAGAGACTCTGCTGTGAGATCGGAGGGTCGAGCAGCTGCGAGGACGTATGCTATTTGCACTCGCGAAGAGGCATCTTCCCCAGACGTGATAACGGGTACTTTTTCTCTCTATGACACCTTTGTTATTGCTTTAATAGATCCAGGGTCTACTTATTTTTATATTTGCATGAGACTAGTATCTAGTTTGAGTATGACCGTTGAGTATACAGATATTGTGATTAAGGTGTCAAGCCCGTTAGGAAAGCATGTGTTAGTGGACAAACTGTGTACATATAAGGATTTTGTAAGACCGAGCTACTCACCGTGGGGTGCTCCGGTGCTATTTGTGAAAAAGAAAGATGGGTCTATGAGGTTGTACATAGACCATAGGCAACTTAATAAGGTGGCAGTGAAGAATAAGTATCCTTTACCAAGGATAGATGATCTTTTTGATCAACTGAAAGGAGCTACAGTGTTCTCCAAGATAGACCTGAGGTCTGGTTATTATCAGTTGAGAGTGAAAGAGCAAGATGTGTTGAAGACTGCATTTCGAACAAAGTATGGCCATTATGAGCTTTTGGCTATGCCGTTTGGTTTAACGAATACACCTGCGATTTTTATGGATCTAATGAACCATGTTTTCAGACCATAAGTGGACAAGTTTGTAGTTGTCTTTATTGACGACATATTGATCTATTCTCGGGATGAGATCGATCATGATGAGCATTTGAGAATTGCCTTGCAAACTTTAAGAGATAAGTAGTTGTATGCTAAGTTTAGCAAGAGTGAGTTTTGGCTCGGAGAGGTCGGATTCTTAGGACACATTATGTCGAGTGACGGTGTCAGAGTTGACCCGAGTAAGATTTTGGCTATTGTGGATTGGAAACAGCCGAGGAACATGTCGAAAATCAGAAGTTTCTTGGGATTAGCGGGATATTTCAGACGTTTCGTAAAGGGGTTCTCTGTGATTGCTACCCCGATGACGAAACTATTGCACAAAGATGTCAAGTTTGAATGGACTGAGACATGTCAACAGAGTTTCGAGAGACTGAAAACAATGTTGACTGAGGCACCGGTTTTGGTTCAACCAGAATCGGGAAAAGAGTTTGTGGTTTATAGTGATGCGTTGTTTAATGGTCTTGGTTGCGTGTTGATGCAAAAGGGTAAGGAAGTCGCTTATGCCTCGAGACAGTTAAAACCACACGAGAAGAATTATCCGACTCATGATTTGGAGTTGGCTGCGATTGTCTTTGCGTTAAAGATTTAGCGACATTCCTTGTATGGTGAGAAGTGCCGAATCTTTACAAATCACAAGAGCTTGAGATATTTGATGGATTAGAAGGATCTAAATTTGAGACAGAGGCGGTGGCTTGAGCTATTAAAAGACTATGAATTAGTCATTGATTACCACCCGGGAAAAGTGAATGTGGTTGCGGATGCCTTGAGTAGGAAATCCTTGTATGGTCTAAGAGTTATGAGCACAAGTTTAGCATTGTCTGATGATGGTGCTATTTTGGCAAAGTTGAGAGCTAAGCCACTATTTGTTCAACAGATATGTGAGGCTTAGAGAAATGATAGTGAGATGCAAGCTAAGAGAGCTAAGTGTGGATCAGAAAGTGACTCTGATTTTCGAGTGGGCTCGAATGGTTGTTTGTTATACCATGACAGAATTTGTGTACTGAGAGATGAAGAGTTAATCCGAAAGGTTTTGCATGAGGCCCACAATGGATGTTTGTCAGTACATCTGGGCAGTACGAAAATGTACAATGACTTGAGGAAGTTGTATTGGTGGCCGGGTATGAAAGGAGACATTTCAGAGTTCATGGCAAAGTGTCTGATTTGTCAAGAGGTGAAAGCTGAGCACCAAGTTCCTTCAGGATTGCTTCAACCAGTGATGGTTCCTGAATGGAAGTGGGATCGGGTTACCATGGATCTTTTGTCGGGGTTGTCGATGACTCCAAAAAAGAGAGATGTTGTGTGGGTTGTTGTGGATAGATTAACGAAGTCAGCTCACTTTATTCCAGTACGTGTTGATTATTCACTGGATAAGCTAGCTGGGTTGTATGTTGCAGAGATAATGAGATTGCACGATGTGCCTATGTCTATTATATCAGATAGAGATCTGAGATTTACTTCGAGGTTCTGGAAGAAGTTGCAAGAGGCTATGGATACGAGATTAAATTTCAGTACTGCGTTCCATTCGCAAACTGATGGTCAATCTGAAAGAGTAATTCAAATTCTCGAAGATATACTTCGATGCTGTGTGTTAGAATTCGTAGGTAGTTGGGAGAGATATCTACTTTTGTTCGAATTTGCTTACAAAAATAGCTACCAGTCGAGTATACGGATGGCTCCGTATGAGATTACAAACAGAGTTGAGCCTGTAGCGTACCAGTTGGCTTTACCGACAGAGTTGGAAAAGATTCATAATGTGTTCCATGTGTCGATGTTGCGACGGTATCGCTCTGATCCTTCACATGTGATTCCTTCAACGAAAATTGAGATAAGACCGGATGTGTCTTATGAAGAGGAGCCGATTAAGATCTTGGCTCGAGAAGTGAAATAGTTGAGAAATAAGAGCATAGCACTGGTGAAAGTGTTGTGGTAGAAACAAGGTGTGGAAGAGGCTACGTGGGACATGGAAGAAGCTATGAAAGAGAAATATCCAAACCTCTTTACTGGTAAGATTTTCAGAGGCGAAAATCTCTAAAGGGGGGAGAGTTGTAACATCCTGGTTTAGGGCCTAGTCGGAATAGTGGTGCTAGACCGCAAATCCGAGGGTTGTGAATGAGTTTTTCATGAAAGTCACTTAGAAAAAGATGTTTATCATACATCAAACTTTCGTATTCTTCCATTAAACATCAAAATACATGCATGTCATACATTGGTAATTTTTTTAACATAAACCCTAGCTCAAAATATAGTTAGAAATAGCTAAATCGAGCTACGAGGATCTCAAAAATACGAAGAACATTAAAAATGGGGCTAAGAGGTGCTTACAATCAAGCTTGAAAGATGAACAAACCCTAGTTATGTCTTCCTTAGTGATTTTCGGCCATGGGAGAAGAAGATGAACACAATTTTGACTTTGTTTTCCCTTTTTAATCTTTTATTTACCAAATGACAAAAATACCCTTAAGGCCTCTTTCTAAAGATTTTTCCTTCTTATGCCCATTTTTGTCCATCTTAACATGTAATGGTCTAATTGCTAAATAAGGACCTCTAGTAATTTTTATAACTCTATTTCATACTTAAATCTTCTAGAATCTCATATTTTCTAATCTTTGCAATTTAGTCCTAATGGACAATTTAATCACTAATAAATAAAATTTCCTCATGAAAATTTCACACAATCATGCAAACACATCATAAGCCTCATAAAAATCATAAAACACATATTTCTACTTCAGATTTGTGGTCTCGCAACCACTATTTCGACTAGGCCCTAAATCAGACTGTTACAGAAAGACTCTTTACAGGTATCTTGGATAAAATTTAAACATGAGGATCATCATTTGAGACCCCGATGACAGATGTGTGTTCTTTTATGAGTAAATCAGGGCAAAACCGAGTCTAGAATAAGGCCACATGGCCAACCACACGAGCGTGTGGGCCACACGAACCTTTCATACGACCATGTCCACCTTGAAACCCTAGAAGTTCGAATTGCACATGGCCTGAACCTCTCTACACGGCCTAGCTACACTATCGTGTCTCCCTTGTAGGTTGATTTTACGAATACCACACGGTCACAATCTGTCATACGACCGTGTACATCATCCACAGGGTTCAAGGCTTCTTCTACGGTTCGGTCACACGGCCATGTGTCCCCTGTAACTCAAAATTAATAGTTTTGACCCATAATTTTTAATATTTGTGTAGTTTAGTCCCTAATTGAAATCGAAAATATTTTAATGTTTAATTTTATGCAATTAAGTCCCTAATAATATGAAACTTGATAAAAATACATGTCTTACTTGATAAAATTGATATAATATTTAAATGTCATTGCATGAATTATGAATAATATATATGACTATTGTATCTATACACTTGCAATCGTATGAAGGACATGCCCTATGTTACTGTTAATCTGAATACATGGAAAACATGATTTTTGCTACTGATTTTCCATATGTTAGTACATTAAATGCTATCATATGTGATATGTATTAAATATGTTGCATTGCATTGCATGGGATGGGATGGGACGATGTCATCGGAGGAAGTCTGGTAGTTTATTTGCATTTATCTATTTTGTTGTTTATCCACAGCCAAAGGCAGATTCCATCTGTGGGTACTACTATTTATCCAAAGCCTATGGCAGATTCCAACTGCGAGTTATGCAGTAAAATCTACAGCCAAAAGTAGGTGATTTTGTTAGATACCATTATACGGTGTCCGTAATGTGTGAAGCTTCGGGCCTTGCGGAGGGGACATTGCAGTGTTCGAGCATCAAGGTTAGAATTGGCGAAATAGAGGAATAGGTGGAGGAATAGGGAAATTAGAATTTCATTAAGATACCGCCATATGGTGTTGCTGAGTGCAAACACAAGGTGAAATGAGAATTAGGTCCTTCGGGATGACACCCTAATAATAGTTATTAGGTTCCATAGAGCAACACCGTGATGGTGATCAACAAGCTCTATAGGGTGACACTGCAATGATGGTAAGGTCCTATGGGGTGACACCTCTAAAGAGGTTTAATGTGTAAGACCATAGCTCATCTATGGAAACTGGTATAGTTCGTTGGGATAGTAAACATTGGTAGTCCACTGGGACAGTAAACACGGGAAAGTCCATCAAAACAATAAACACGGGGATGTCCACTATGACACCAAATATGGGATTTCAAGTGTAAGATCATGGCTCGACCATGGCATCAGGTACGGGTCGCCTAAAAGGGATGAATTCAAAAGCTAACAGGACAAGTTAATAGAGATTGAGGTACAACTTGGCCAGAAGAGAGCGCATAAAATAGGGTAGAACAAAGATTCCCCAATACATAAAAATAAGGTGAAACAGGTAGAAAAGACTTAGGTGGCAAATAAACCTCTTAAAGAGGATTTGCGGGGTCAAGTTATAGGGAACCCACAAGTGCAAGTTTGTAGATATTTGACAAATAACATAGAAGCGGAGGATGAACAAATGATTGAGCGGAACCTAAGGGTCCGTAGATAAAGGTCAGCCAGAGGGGTTAAGTCCACTGAAGCCCACACGGAAGTTAAGTCACTCAGGTTAATAGAAGAAGGAAGTCACCAATGACTAACCTAGGACGGGTAGTCCTTCCATAAACATTGCAGGTTAAGAACCTGAAACTTTAGGAAGTAAATCGAAGACACCAATGATAGAAATTGGAATTTGCATCCAAGGTCATGAGGAAAATGGGAAAGTTGGGTTGATTAGGAATCCAACATGTACTGCTAGAAGATTGTTACAATAAAGGAATACATGTATTTCTCAAACAGAGAATGATTCCGCAACCGTAATTCGCAAGGAAAAAGGGGAGGCTTTGATCTCATAGGTGAAATCTATGGAAGACTAATAGTATACAGGGAGTTTAAATTCTCTGCTTTAAATCTTTGTCCTTTAGAAATTTGAAATATAATTGCTACCCTATTTTATCGAATCTCACTAAGTTCATTGGAACTTACGATTGTATTGCTTTGGCTGCAGGGTTAATGATTAAATCAGAGGCCATAGGAGAGGATCGAGCTAGACTCCGCCAATTGGGGAAAAATAGAGCAGTAGTCGTAACTTGCATATATAGGAGCACTCCTAGAGGCTACGCCTCGAGGGTTTAGTTGGGTCATGAAATTTTAAAGTTTTAAATTTAAAATTTTAAATAAGGTTGTAAAGAAATCAATTTAAAAGACGTATATGGTGGTATGGTTTAACGTGTATATTAAACAGTTGAGAATAAAATAAGATTTGATTCAAACATGTTAGCCATTATTCAAGTCTTTGTATCATTTAGTACCCCGACCCAATGATCACGTCGAGCCTAAGGTGTTATAATTAATCTTTACTCAATGTTGCTCACACGAGCTGTGGAGAATTCGCAAGACATTTAGGATCTCAACCATCGGTAAGGTATCCAACAGTGATACATAGTACCTAATACAATATAAACACTGGTACAAAGTACCTGTTCCATTTTAAACCCTAATGACATGTCATTTGTATCTTAATCATTCACCAAGTTCACACAGGCCTTAATTCCACGTTCGTTCTATTTAAATCCTTTATCATTTTCAAATACGTATATCATCACCATTTGCATTCACTTATTCACTTATATTTATCAACTAAACTTTATTTCACAATTTAGTCCTTCAATATCAAACTTCTCATTTATTACAACTTAATCACACAATAACATATATATAACACGAACATAAACAAATATTATTCGAAATAAACCTCATACAAACTTACCTAACCAAAAATGATAACAAACATGACACCAAGGATTATTCTGCAGTTTTTCCTCTTTCGCATTTATCGATCAGTTGATCTGCTTCTTAATCTATATAATAATTTAATTCAGTTATCAACTCCAAATACCTTATAATGTCTAAATATATGCATGGTCCTTAATTAATATTTTGTAATATTTCTCTAAACTTTTACATTTTATTCAATTTAATCCCTAAAATTGAAACTATCATTTCTTTTATATTTAAGCCTCATTTTTTCAATACAATTTCAATTCGATCCTCTTATAACTCTCTAGAACTAAAAATTATAGAAACTTGATGTCAAGTTCAATATAATTGCAATTTCGTTCCTAAACTCAAAACTCAAAAAATCCACATTACAAATTAGTCCGACTTAACATCTAAGCTTTACATGCAACTATTTACCATTAAAAACCTCAAAAATCATCAATGGAAACATTTCAAATCTTTAACAATTTCGCAAAATAGTCCTAGGCTAGCTAAATCAAACTCTTAGAATTCCAAAAACATAAAAATTACAAAAAAACCGATTAAAAACGACTTACCAATTTTGAAGAAAAGCTTGGCCAAAAGCTATGACTTTCTCTTCAATGGAGAAACAATGGTGAAGGGTTGAAAATGATGAATGAAAGTTGCCATTAACCCTATTTTTATGTTTTAATACATTTTAACTTCATTTTAATATTAAAATAACATATACTTTATTAATAAATCATTCATAAATCATCCACTATACTTAAATAGTGATTTATTTCCACTTAAACCCTTGTAGTTTCACTTTTAAAGCCTTTTAACTAAAAAAATTATAACAATTAAGTTTTACAATTTTTACAATTTAGTCCTTGTACCAAAATTAATTATCGGTTCAATAAAATTATTGAACTAAGATTCAATATAACACTAATTTAGACTCTTAAATTTAAATAATAATATTTACTGACTCGATCATCAAAAAACGAGGTTCTGAAACCACCATTTCTGGTACCGTTGAAAATGGGCTGTTATAGAATAAGGTAAGGTAGGAAATCTTAGTATACTTACTAAGCTCTTTGAGTTTTACACATTAGTTGTTTAAACACATAGGTGAAAGACTTTTTCGAGAAGCTTGAGGTCGTATCTTGTGAGAATTGCATCATTGTACAATATCTAAATACTGTAAAGCCTTTAATATTGTATTAGCTTATGATAATGTATTGGCATGTACATAAAGGCTTAGGCTAGTATATGTGTTTGTAAATAAATTGGCTTTGGCTTGTGTTGTCATATGTTAATTGAAATAATATTGATATTTTAAATTTGATTTTCCATGCTTAAAGTGATTTGAACATGAGTATGGATTGAAATTGTGTTTAAATGAGCTTTGAAATGGTTTTAAAATGATTTGAAACTTATTGGTCTAATGTGATTATGTTTGGGGATGATTTGAACTGTTTTTGAATCAATTTTGAGGTTCACTGCATTAAGTCTTAAGACTAGACACTTCTCATATCGAGACTTGCAAGTCAATAGCCAGAAAGGTACAATATGAAGGTAAGTCTTAGGACTTACTCTATCACACCTATGCAAATTGTATTTTTTGGTCATTTTAAGTCCCCGAAACCTCATTTTATGTATTGGAGATGTCCAAACACCTAGAAAATGATTCAAAATTATTTTAAATATATTCAAATCTTTATAAAAGTTTTAAAGGATTTTATTAAGTTGCAAATTGATTTTCTTTAAAAAGAAAAAGACAAAGGAAATTTTGTATAAACAAAACAACATCAACATAACATCACTTATTTATGTTTGTCGTTGAACTAGGTAAGGGGTGCTACAATGTCAACAAATATTTAAAAAAATAAAAAACTAAAATTTTTATGAAAATTTATAAAAAAATATATTAAAAAGTAAGACTTTTAAATATAAAAAAAAGTACAAATCTAGTAAAAAGGAGTAATAAATTACTCATTTAACTATTGCATAAAAAAACATGACTTTTTTTTACAATGAATTATGTAACTAAGATCATAAAATAAAATATGTTTTCAGAGCAAAAATATAAAAAATTATGATTGCTGACAGAATTTGAATGAAATTATTATGATGAAACATCTCCCTAGAAAATTGCAACAACTTAAAACGCGGTTTGAGGAACGAAAATGAGAATGCAAATTGCTATTTGTTTGGAAAGTAATTTAATAGGGGTAGTAATCTTCGGATCTTTAATAGGAATATAATACAGTTTATACAATTTATAAACAAAATAATTAAATTGTATAAATGCATTGATGAAAGAATTATTTTTTTTATAAATGTAATGATTATATATTAAATAAAATACAAATAAAATAAGTGTGCTCTAAAAATTTTAAATTTGTTTTATTAAACATAAATTATAGAAATTTATAAATGAAATAATTAAGTTTCAAAAATATAATGATAAAATAATTATCTCTTTACATGAAAAACTCAAAAAATAGAAATAAAATAATTATGCTCTAAAAATATTTTTTATTTTAAATTTCAAATCTTAAATTAATTTAAATATTATTATTTATACCCAAATTTTTAAAATTAAAATTTTATCATCTAAAAATTTAGAATTTAAATATTAAATTAATTTATAATTTATTATCTAAAATATTAAAATTGAAATTTATTATCTAAATTTTAAAATTTAAATATTATTATCTAAACATAAATTAAGTCTTATATTTGCTTAGTTCTTTCACTGTCAAAACAATCAATCATCTTTTGCTTAATTCTTCTGCTAAAAAAAATAAAAATAAAAATAAAAATCAAATATCAAAACACTTCCATTGCTTTTGGCAAAAAAAAAAGACTCAAGAAACTGAAGACGTTATTGTATTACCCGTACATGAAGAGTACTTTGAGAGTGATGAGTATGATGTTAAAAATCCTGATGCAGGCGATTCAAAGATCGGTGTTGCAAAGTAGATGAATTTGAGTTGCAGATGAAAGATGTTCCAAGTGTAAGAAATTGAGGAGGAAAAGTTTGGAGAGTAAGCATTGCAACAAAGATAATATTTTTTGAGGGTATGCAGTATTCTTGTAATGCTTACATTTCCAAATTTGTTGTACTTGCAACTCCTTTCACCATAACTTCATCTAACAAAAGTTTGCAAGTCGAATTCATTCGCTTTGCTGCATTAAATTGACCAACTGTAGTAGCACCCATCTCTGTATCATCCATATCACTATCACAGTACTCTTCATTTGCACCTAGTACGACAACATCTTCAAATTTTTTCTTCTTTTTTTTATACGAGGAGCTTCAATCGATGCCACTTTGGAAGAGGAGTTTGCCGTTTCTTTAGAATTCTGTTGCGTATGAATAGTTTGAAGTATGAGTTAGGATAGAGTTCAAATAAACTGAGATCTCTCTTCTTCCTCTCTACTTGTTTTTCATCATTTGTAAATACATGAAAATTTTTAAAATCTCCAACTTCTGAATAATTGTTTGCATTTAACAACTTAATGAATATATATATCAAATTATAAAAAGACATAGAAGAGTTATTTACTTAATTAGATTTAAGTATTTATAAATATGGAGTATCAAACATAAGCAAATAATATTGTATAAACTGATTCAACTCATTAAAAACCTTTTTTAACTTAATTTGCCAGTCCATTGTACATATATAAAATTAATTTTATTTATTTAAGCAAGTAAAAAGAAAAGTTGTTCGCCTTATTCCCGACATAATTACTAGTTAATGAAAGCCCATATGTTCATGCATGCAGGGTCTTATGATTAACCCTTCCTTTAATACACTACCCTTCCTCACAAGTTCCGCGACAGTGGTGGTTAACTTTCTGGTTTAGACCCAACAATTTTTATATCTTTTTATTAAATTTTATATATAATAGAATCATCTCCATATATAAAACTACTCCAAATAAATATTATGTGTTAAAAGAAATTTCAAATCAGTGAAGGTGAAGATAAAATTACCATCCACCACAAACTAACTCTTCAAATTTACAAGAAAAAAGAACAAGAAAATCTGATTTCAGAGTAAAGAATTTCAAGTGCAGCAATTGACAAAGAATAACAGTCGAGTCAGCACCTAAAATAGAAAGAAAAGAAAAAAGACACATTGGTTTTCATATTAGCTACTAATGTCCAGCTGCACCCATCAAATGGCCTGGCTATTTTCAATTTCTCATCAATCAGACAATCAACTGGACTGGTTAATACATTGGGTTAATGTGATCACCCGTTACTCTTCACACATGAGTATCAAAAAATGAACATAACCATATATACAATATATGACACACACATAGCAACTCCA
Source organism: Gossypium bickii (assembly GCA_025503065.1). Taxonomy (NCBI): domain Eukaryota; kingdom Viridiplantae; phylum Streptophyta; class Magnoliopsida; order Malvales; family Malvaceae; genus Gossypium; species Gossypium bickii. The sequence continues at coordinate 94,011,058 of CP106711.1, forward strand.
TTTCCAATATATATATAAAACCAACAGCACATATATAAGCACTGTGATAATATTAGCATGCCAGGCACAAATAACAAGCTAAACAAATCCATGTTTATTAGAGGGCAACCAAGTCAGTAACTGTTAAAAGAGCATACTAGTATGATAAGATTCGCATGGGACATGGGAGACGGGACTATTTACTTCCACTTCCTGCCAAAGAACTTGCCCTTATGTTTACCAAACATGCCATGCTTCCACCGCTTCCCAAATTTCCCGTGCTTAAATTTCCCATGTTTGAATTTTCCGTGACCATGGCCATAGTATCCCCCATGTGCAAGATGATGAGCTCCATGTGACAAATGGTGAGCCCCGTAAACAGCAGCAGCCGCAGCCCCAGCCCCGGCTAATAATCCTCCCATCCCAGGTCCATGCGAACCGTGTCCTGTAAAATTTTACCATTCATGTCAACTCATTGATATACGAGGCAAATGAAACAGCAGGCATAGGACCCATAATGAAGGGTGACGGAGCATACCAGGATAACCAGCTGGTGGATATCCACCATGAGGTGGATGAGGGTATCCTCCATGAGGAGGATATCCTGCAGGTGGGTATCCGCCATGAGGAGGATATCCCGCTGGTGGAGGATATCCAGCCGGTGGGTATCCTTGTGGGGGATATCCTTGAGGAGGATATCCTTGTGGAGGGTAGGATCCAGGCGGAGGATAATGTCCGGCGGCATAGCCAGCAAGATGAGAAAACAGCCCTTTGTCACTTGATTCACCTTCCCTACCACCTCCCATTTTTCTTCAACTTAAAATTAACGAATTCGAGTAACTAGTCTGTTATGAGTCAAAGAAACAAAACATTGTCAGCTAAAACACAATTCAAACAAAAGAAAATAAAAGAAAAAGAATATCATTAACAGACTTTATAAAATTAGCAGACTAATTAAAGCTTGCCTAATGTTTTATTATAATTGTGAATATCAATAAAATTCAACAGCATTCAAGCTTCATAATCTACAATGTATTGTAAACTTAAGCACCGTTTATGAGAAAGAGACGAGTTTTCCAGTTCCATTAACAATGAATTAATGATCTAATTGTGCTACTCAGTCTGATATTAACTAACTTTATTAACTTGATCAGATTCTATACAGTAAAAAAAAAAAAAGTTAGAAAGTATCCTAGTATCAGATCAAGAACCATGTTGCAAACTACCAAATGAAATTTGACACGACATTAGAATACCACATGAATATACTTACAATACAAACAAACAAGAAGAAAGTGATTAAACACCGCATGCACCATTTTTTTTAAAACCAATTCAAGTTATTTTATGTCAAAAATAATTAAAAAAAAAGAAATCCATAGAAAATACAAGATTAAAAAAAATACAATTAGTAAAATCAGGAAAAAATATGGAAATTAAAGATCAAAGAAACACCAAAAATAAGAAAGGGAAAGCTTACATGAATTGACTGATGGACAGAAGAGGAAACCCAGAATTTGGGATCAAAAGCAAAAGATGCAATTGTTGAATAGGAAAGAAAAGATGTAAGGAAGAGACATGGGTTTGGTGATTTACCTTTGGTGTAGCAGATTCTTCGAATATAAATGATATGAGTGAGATTTTTTAGGGCGGGGGATGTTTGAGGATGAGTTACCTATCATAATTTTTCTACCCCATATTTATAGGAAAAAGATGAAGATATTATCATTTAAAATTCAAAATCCCATTTATTGTTGAATGGTGACGTCATTGGCTTTGCGTTTCTTCAACGCGGTTGCTTTTATGTAAAAAAGTGAATATATATACATATAAAAGACGCGGTTGCTTTTCTTTTCTTTTTGTTTTTTCATATTATTTCTTTGATTTTTCTCTCACATTAACGAATATTCACTTTCTTTTTGGCAAATGCAGCCTACACGCCTCTCTATTATATAAACTCTATTAATTTAGTTGATAAATAGATCTGTATTATTAAAAAAAATTAAATAATACTAAATTAAAATAAAGTTAATTTTTATTATTTTTAAAAAAATATTATTTAACTTATAATTTTCTTAAAGCACATTGAGGGATAGTGGTTGATAGTGGGCACATGCTTTTTCTCCCTCTTTTTTGGTTGGATTCGTTTATTATATAATTGAAGATTGGATGTTGTGAAATAAAGATACTTGCAGGTGGTCTGTTTCAATACTGAATTAGAAATGGGGAATCTCTCCATTTTACGTCCAAGTAGAAAAAGACTGTTAGCGTTTGAAAGTGTCAACATTTTCATACTATTATTTACTTCATCACATTTCAATTCATATTTTATTTTATGTAGTAAACATTTATATTTTAAAATATATTTTCACTTTTTATATATTCCCTATACTTAAAATTTTATCTAAGAATTTAATTTTTTTAAATTTAAAAAATTAGGTCAATTCCTTATCATCATTAAATGTCTATTAACTTCTTTAGTGTGACTCTTCAAAATTTAAAAAAAAAAAATCATATAACAATAAAAATAATATTAAAAATATAAATTAAAATTTATTTTTCTTAAAAACAATAGTTCAAACTCATCATAATAAAAATTTCTTTTCTATTGTTATATCTTTTCTATTGTTATAATATTCTTAAAAGGAATTGATGTCAAAATTTATATTGAAATGATAAATAATATGAATTATTTAAACTAACTAATAACATTATAAAAGTAAAGAGATTAAATAATATAAATTAAATACCAAGTTTCAACATAATCTAAAAACCAAATTTAAAATTTGGTCATTGTCTTGTAATGTCAAGGAATAAAAAAAAAAAAAAAAAAAAAAAGGGAAAAACTGCATGCCACTTCAAGGTGTCAATAACAGACCTTCCTTTTATATAGATTTTAAGGATTTAAGTATGAAAACATAATCTTCCAAAATGTATTCTCTCAAGGCAGTACCAAAATTCCTACAATGCACACACTCCATTCTTCTTTCAGCCTTTTAAGTTGCCTCTGTATCGACATGTACACTATGAGATTCATACGGCCTCAATCTAGTACCCTTTTCTTTTCTGGTACAACCTCCGGTAAATTTTCGCACCTTCGAATTCAGCATGGATTTCTCTTTCTGTCCTGATACCCATCGGGTTGTTCAGTAACCATCCCTCATTGTCACATAACACGCTAGGGTCAACCGTGTCAATGTGTTGAAGTACACCCGACTCTTCATCAAACTGCTTTCTCATGTCTTCGGCAACTTCTACAACATCAGATTGTAGAAAAACCTGTCCAAATACAGTGATAAATCTTATATTAGAACATTTTAGAGCTTAAATGTACATAGATGATTTAAGCTCTATTTGATAGACGTAGCCAAAACCCCTTCCACCAAGCTACCAAATGGACTTTTTAGGAGATAAGTGGATATGTGTAGTTTTAAAATGTAATTGTGTAATAAGAATTAGCAGACTTGGAAGCAAATGCAGAGAAATAGAAACTTTTTGTGCTTGTGCAGCTCACAACCCACACACAACCCACTTGCTGATATCTTTCTTTGGGCTGTGCCTTCTAACAATTCATGCATATAGCCATATACATCTCTAAGAACTGATATAGCAAAGACTATTCTTAAATGCCCCAATAAAATACATAAATCCGTTTTTGTTCTATTTCCAATGCCATAGTCCAAGCAAATGGTGATCCATCAAGGCATACTGCACATGATATTTACTTAACAGAAATTGGCAGCCTCAAAATGCTAACTGAAAAAGCCTGAGATCAGATTCATAGGATCCAACATAAAACAGGAAAGTTTGAGAAATAGATTTACAGTGTCTAAAACAGGTTATGCTATTTACATGCCACAAAGAAAAAGCCAATTATCATTCTAAGTGAATGGAAGAGCATACCTTTCCTTCAGGCATCAATCTGGTTAAGATGGAATTGACTAAAGGCGTCTGTACAACCCTTCTTTTATGATGTCGTTTCTTGAAATGAGGATCCGGGCACTGCATATAGCACATAAGTATTGTCATTTAACCTACCAAATTAAAAGGAATGATCCAGGGGCAGAAGCACACTCACCAATATTGAAACAAGCGCCAAAGGTCCAGGGTAAGTGGATACTAACTGTTTGAATGAAACTGCAGCATTTGCGAACATGAAATGTCTGCAATAAAAACTTCCATGATCAAATCCCCAATAATACTGTTTTTTAATAAAAACAAGTTTCAAAAGCCTTACATGTTACTAAGAGCCAGCTCCTTTACCCAAAACTCGGCACGTTTAACCAGCTGCAGGACCAACAAAAATTTTTATTAACATTAAATGAACCACCAATATGGCAATATATCATGACTCCAAGACTGAAAGAAGAGCAGGTAAATGTAAATTTACTCAATCAAAACAATTATAGAGTAAATTAGTACTAGTCCAAGGAGTTCTATCTCATACTTTTGCTCGTATTTCCAGTCCCAAATAATTTTTTGAATCAGGGTTTTGTTTCGCAAGCCATAAGAGAAATCTGCCACTTCCTGAGAAATGTTTTTTACTGCTGTTAGATTTATCAGTACTTGTCCATGCTTTACCGTGAATAAAAAGTAAGATATCTATGACAACAATGCTAATAACTAAGTTGTGAAGCCAATTTCAGCAGACATAAGGAACGATATGAAAAAAAATTTTAACCATTGACATTCTTATCAAAGATGATCAAAGAAAGATACTTATCAAAGACGACTGGATAAAAATAATGTGAATGAAAGTCAACTGTTTGAACTATTGACACCAAATTGAAGCTCAAAAAACTCCAGTCAGAAAACAATAAATAGCTAAAGGAACATGGCACCAGGCCTCTACGGTACTAGGTACTCTGCCCCAACTTTAACGTACCTGCTCAATATCATAATGGTATACATTATTGGATAATGTAAACAATTTACAGGTTATAAATTCCTGTAGCTTTTCAATGTTGTCAATCAACATTTGAGGATTAAAATGCAAAAGCTCATCTATTATAAAAGGATCCCAGTATCTTGGTGATGGTTCAGGTTCTCAAGGATTTAAAATCAGAGCTAAAAGAAACAGCCACTTCCTATCCCAAACTCTGCATAGATAAAATTTATGTTGTTTTGACAAATCATTTTTCTTTAAGTACCTATGTCGGATGCATATCCGAACATGGATATGGAGATATAACCCTCAAAGGACCCTTAAATCACATTGAAAGAACATGGGTAACATAGGATAAAAGGTTCTCATCATTAATTGGATAATAAATGGAATATTTCTTCATAGTTCTCCATGATCTAAAAGAATTATTAAAAGTATAGCATAGCATCAGTTAGCAGATATTTTGAATGGATAGAGAGGTTCCCACTTACCACTTCCAATATCCACCATAAGTGGCAATGTTGGATCCTTGAAGACTTCATCCCAATTAGGTACAGGTGCTGGCACCTACCCAGAAGCATGAAAAAAAGAATCCAGTAAGACAAAAGCATTACTTCTTTTATCTAACACAAGAGATAATGAAAATAACATGTTCACTACTGCATTGCAAGAAAGCAATAAGAAGAAACCAAAAAGTTCATTAATAACTCACGGAGAAAGATGAACTGAGAGGGTTGACATGTTGCCTAATTCTTACATGAGGCAACTCCTGCAACCGAATAAAGAGGGGGGGGGGACCCAACCATTATCATAAAAAGAAGAAAAAATTATGATTAAAAGAGAAACTTGATGACCCATTATGATGAAAAGATAAAAGTTGAGGATGGAGGGGACCTGAGAAATCTTGTCAGTGAGGTGAAGGTCGGCAAACTCGAGAGCCACCAGGTCAGTACTCCTAATCTCCTTTTTATCTGTAATGGGAACTGAAAGGGAAGCAGAAGTTTTGGAAATGCAATATTTGTGGCCAAGAGAAGAAGGGAATTTGTGTAGTAGTATTAGCGAGGAAAGAATTTGTTTTGCAGCCCCTGGGACAGCAGCACAACTGTTTAAACAAAGGGAAGATGCCATTTTTCCTCTATTATTTTACAGGCTAAATCACATTCCTTCTTCTAGTGGTATTTCCTCCTAATTTTCAGCTTCTCGAACGGTGCTAAAGGGTCGGGCCTCCTTCCAAAGTTTGTTGGATTGGGTGTAGGCTTATGTTTTAAGGGCTCAACCCCTTAGAAAGGCCTGTATCCTCTTTGATGTTATATAGAAAAAAGAACATTTAAATTAATTGACAAAGGCATATCATTATCAAACCCCATAATCCTCCCAGAAAAACAAATGGAAAATGCTCTACGTACTTTAACCATCCAGAACCTTTGGTGGATATCCTGCCAAGTATCAGTTAAAAGAAGACCTTCATAGTATTTGTTACAACAGCAAATTTCACAAACACAGTTAACAGTACAAGCCAGTGGAGAACAAGTCCATAACTTGTGGAAGGCATGGCTTTGGGTTTGCCACCACTCAATTTCAAACCCCAGTGTTCCTCCACTTCCACCTTCTCCTCATCTTCTTCAACCAACTACCGCCCTGCCGTCATCCTTCCTGTTAATTCCCCTTGAGTTTATTACCTTCTTCTTATGCTTAAACATGTTTATGTTTTGTTGCATTTGACCCCTTTCTTTTTGGGTTTTCTCATTTCAGGGGTTAGGGAATAATACAGGTGACTATAAGAAGTTGGAGTTCACCTTGCAAGAGTATGGAGTGCCCACCGTTGTTGCTAAGGTTTCAAGAATTGATTGGCTGAGGAATGCAGCTGGCTTGGTGGACCCTAACTACTGGAAAGGCACTTTGCAGCCTAGGCCTGTTCTTGACTGGTATTTATCTCAAGATCCCTTTCAATTTAAACAATGCAGACTATGCAAGTTGTAACATAGAAATTTGGTTAATGATTAGATATTGCGTGAAAGCAGGTATTTGAAGAGGGTTGATGATGCAGTTCAAGAAGCAAAGGAATTGGCACAAGGTATCAATCTTTGCCATTACCTTTCAGTTATGTTAGTCGAATGCAAATATTATATACAAATATGCGTCTAAACCTATAAAAGCATATGATTGTAGGTGGGAAATTGTCAGTGATTGGTCACTCAGCTGGAGGGTGGCTAGCTCGTGTTTACATGGAAGAATTTGGACTCTCCCACATCTCCTTGCTTCTCACTCTTGGTACTCCCCACTTGTAGGTCTTTTATTTCAAAACTATTTTTCTCTCGGAAACTTTTGTTTGTTCAAATGATTTTAGTAGTTTTTTTTAGTTTCTTTTCGTATATTTGGCGGATCATAACCCTTTAAATATGTATCGTATTGGAAAAGTGAGAAGTAGAGGGTGATTGGATGGTCAACTGCTGTAATCCCATTTGCAAGCACTGGCTTTTCCTTTCTTTTGTAATTATTCAACCTCCAAATGAGTGAAGGGGAGAAGAGTGCTTAAAAGCCTTATCTATGTATTTTGGTCTATTTTGCAGGCCTCCTCCGAAAGGTTTGCCAGGAGTCATTGATCAAACAAGGGGCCTACTGTATTATGTTCAACAACACTGCAAAAAAGCTGTTTATACTCCTGAGTTGAAATATGTATGCATTGCAGGGAGGTAAAATCAAAATTAGTTCTACTTCACTCTATTCAAGTTGCCAAATACCTTTTTCATTCTACTCGTTCACGTGTTGCTCCAACTCCTAATTTTTCTTGAATTTCTTGTCTGACACATACGCGGACAATAACGTATAGGAAGATGATACTCGAAAAACCTTCCAAATACATGAACAGTCAACTCTTCCAACATATTATAAGGGACAACCTATCATTCTTCTGCAAAACTTGTGCAGAATCTAAATTGAAATATATAACATTATTTTATGGATTTGGATCCCTTAAAGTTGATGATTCACATAAAACCATACACATTACTCAGTTGCTTAATATGAGAACTTTGGATAAAACAGGGATTAATGAAGCAGAAAATTGCTGTCTGGGGTATTGTTCTTATTTAATTGTCACATTCAAGTGCAGGTATCTTCAGGGGGCTCGTTTTGTTAACGACTCAAAAGTGGCAGTTGAGTCTATGGCCACCATTGATGATGACCAACAAGTATCAGATGTTGCTGTTGTGAAAAATAAGACAGATTCAACCCCTGTTTCCACGACCTTCCAAGCTCGGTTTGTTGGCCAAGGGTACAAACAGGTTAACACCAAAACCAACCATCTAGACTCATTTTCTCCAATCAAGTTTCTATACATTTGTCAGCTTGATCTGATGGTAAGCTTGTAGCCATGAAATCAGGTTTGTGGGGAGGCAGATGTTTGGGGTGATGGAGTTGTGCCAGAAGTATCGGCTCACTTAGAGGGAGCCCTTAACATAAGCTTGGATGGAGTGTACCACTCACCTGTTGGTTCAGATGATATATCAAGACCATGGTATGGTTCTCCCGCAGTTGTAGAGCAATGGATTCATCATCTCCTCAACTGATCAAGTCTAACAGAATATACACATAAATATATATTATCTCTTCATGTAATCTTTGATTTGTTGATGAACTTCTCGTACCTAATAACCTGCATCAGTTTGAACTTCAAATTAAGTAATATATGCAAGAGCACGGTTCACTGCACTGGAAGGCAGCTTACAAGGGTGATCATTGAAATTCAAAATGAACAATGGTTTTCTCATGATTGAATCATTAAACTACCAGTTGATCAAAGATCCGGTTACCATAAACAGTACAAATGAAAATGTTACTTTTTCACTCCCTAGTCCCTACAGAATTTTTACACAAGTCCAGCTGGGAACATTCCCTCAGTTGCAAGGCTACCAGAGAGTTTAGCTCGCAAAATGAAAAGCAAAACATGAACATACATAAAAAAAGTTCAGTTCAGAATAACAAGAGCTAGCTTGATGTTGGTAGGGCAACCAGTGATTAAACATGAAAATAGAGGTCAGCTAGACTTCACAAAATGGCGGGATAGCATTTTCCCGATCTCTAGGAAACCAACTTTTTCTTTTCCATCAAAAATGGTCTTAAGCTTCTCATCACAAAAGATCTCCTTCTTGTTAGCAGGATTCTGCAGGCAAAAGTATCCGTATATATTTCAGTGCATTTTATTAGACAAAGTTTCCTCACACAACAATGTCAGCATCACTCAAAATATGATATCTACACAGATTCTATTAAAAATAAAATAGAAAAGTCAGCAACTTTAACATCACAACAAGCAGCATACAAGGCAGTAATGACAACAACAGCTTACATGATCTTGCATAAAAAGAATCATGGTTCACAGAAAAATTATTGTTCGGGGTAAAAACATGATTATCATTTCCTGCCTATGGTAAAGACAAACATATACCACATAAATTTCTCAGTTAAAGTACTTGGGAGGTTCCTGTAATATAGGGACTGGATCAAATTTGTCCCTCTATAATTAAATGGGTCATTTTAGTCCCTGTACTATTAAAAAGAATCAAATATGTCCAAATTGTAAGAGAGTTAAACATTTGCTGTATAAAAAATGTCTTGAAAATTATTTTTTTCAATTGCAGTTCAATTCTAAACAAAATATTTCATTAACAGAACCATAAAAACTTTAAAAATATTAACTCTGTTAAATGATATTTTCTTAAATAGTAAATGTTAAATCTATTTCAATTTCGCCTTATTTGATTCTTTGATCAGGTCCCTATAATAAAGGGGCCTCTCAGGTACATTTACCTAGATTTCTCTTCCTCAACTTCGTCGACATAATGAAACACGTGCATGAGGTTAGAGGATCCATAGACAGCAGAGAGTCTTATCATAACCATTATCTCATACGTTTTTTCTTTCACTCATGATCTCTTTTCTACTGACAATAGCTAGTCTGTTATATGGCACCAATCATTAAACTCTAAAAGAAATCCAAGTGTCTAATTTCTAAATAATGTGTATAGAATACATGTTGCATGGGAGATATGCGGAAAATGTGGATTCTCCAATGAGAACTCTTAAGCAAGCATTAAAGGATAAAAAGGAAGCAGAGGGTGAAAATGTTGCTTAGGAGGTAGAAATCTAGAAAGAAGAGAACTCAAACACCAAAAATAACCTGCCAGTAGGAAAATGAAATGGCGAGCCAGCATGTTAGCTTCTTAAAACTGTGGAAAGGTAAACGAATACACCATGTGTAACAAGAAACAGGAACTGAGAGAAGATCCATTACAGAGTTCCAATCTCAAACCCAAAATCCAAACATGACCTTAGAATGTGGAAAATCAGGAAATGCAATAAGAAGGGCTATGGTGGGATAACCTATGGCTTAATTAAAGCAGAGAATCCAAAGTTCTAAAAATCACGTTTGGAACACTCCCTCATTTCCTTTCACCTTTACTTCACTTTCTTACATGAAGAAACCAATATGCCTTCTACTCACATCCCTTCCTCTCAGTTATAACTAGTTTTTCCTATACATGTCACTTCAAAAAATACAAAAGGAAACATCTGAAAAAAAAAACTCCTTTTAAACTCGCAATCCAAGAATCAATTTCAAATACTCTTACAAAGGGCTAAACTTAGATTTATGAACCATAACAATCCAATCTCCATCAATGAAACTAACTGTAGCAAATGAATATTCATAAAATTAATCCTACTACAGCTGCGAGCTTAACTACTCTTGAACAATAAACACCAAACAGGTCCAAACCCCAGCATTAACAAGCACAGAAAAAATAGAATAAATATATTATAGAGGGAAAAAGATGCCCATGGAAAGGGTAAAGAAACCTCATAAAGCCATCAAGCAAACAACTCGCAACAAGAACCATTAATAAATGGTACACATTAACTACCAAAATTGAACAACATTTTCCCAGATATTTACTCAAGCCCACATTTATTTACGCCAAATAATATAACTTTATATAGGACACAATAGAGATGGAGAGAACCTGAAGGTTCTGGGATTTGATATAGCTCCAGATCTGCTTAACAGCATCGGAACGGGAAGCCTCTGGGGCTCCAAGGAATCGAGCCAAAGCAGGAGAAACAGGGGTAAGTTTAAAAATCCCAGAGGGTCGAGTGGTAGTTCGAGGAGTAGCTGGTTTTTCAGTCTTGGGTTTTGAAGCGATCGGCTTTTTCGGGGTTTTCTGAGCCGCTTTTGACGTAGCTGATTTGGCAGCAGTAGCGGTAGAAGCTGAAGAAGAAGAAAACTGGGCTGCTGCTGCTGCGGAAGAAGAAGACGACGCTGGGGAGGCTAACAACGCCCTCAAACCTTTGAAAACCCTAGACATTACTTGGAAAAAGAATGTGGCGTTCAAGCTTGTTGTGGGGTGAATGGAGGAATACCTTTTGAAAAGAGCAAGGGCTGAGGAGGACTGACTGAGAATTGGGATTCTGAGGAAGTCTGAGGGTTTTTTACATTTTAACTATGCATTTTCCGTTTGAAAATGATGGAAGAGGAAAATTTATTAAATTAAAATATCAATACACTCCCGCATTAATAGAATTGAAATTTGGCAGACAGTCTGTTCAGAATAATTGCAAATTTCTTTTAAGTTGAATTTGGAAATTTAGAAATTAAAAAAATTTGCCAAAAACATTTCACATTTTAAGGATAGGTAAAATTGTGAAAATGGTCCTTGTACTGTATGGATTTAATCTTTTTATTTTTATTTAATTAAAACTAGTTCTTCTACTTTTTCGAAAATTTTAATCTCACTTTTTTTTGTTATCATCATTTTAAAATGATGACGCTTCAAATGTAATTATTTGTATTACACAGTGGATTACAATTTAGAGACTTCATTATGTATATTAAGAAGTTAAATATCACAAATTGAATAATGTTAAAAGTAAAAATCCAAATTATTTGAAAAATTGAAATTTATTTGTTTTTTCTAACCGCCATAGTTGTATTCAAGCCTTGTGGATATAGATTATACTTGGGCAAGGAGTTATGTAGAGCTGGCATTGAAATTGGTTTAACCTAATCCCATATCACGTTGTTGCATTGGTCCCGTCCGGAGAGAGGTTGGATAAAGCTTAACACAGATGGTGCAGTTTCATCTAGCAGTCTTACTATATCTATTGGAGGTGTACTTAAAGACTCAGATGCAAATTGGCTATGTAGCTACTCGTTGGCATTTGGTAAGGATTCTATTTTTAAAGTTGAGGCAAGAGCAATTTTTGAAAGCCTTTTCATAGCTTGGGAAAAGGGATTCAAAAAGGTAGAAGTAGACTATGATGGTGCACTCTGGTGGAATTGCTTTTAGTTGGTAAAGGCACTAATAGCAGTTTGGTGGAGTTATGTTTGTTATACTAGCTTTTGAGAAGTAGGTGAAAAGTAAGAATTTGTCGTATACTGAATAATCATAATGAGGTTGCCGATTATATGGCTAAGTGTGTTGTAATTGGAAATTCAAGTTTATAGTTGTTTGAAGAACTCCTGACTTCGGTGCAAAGCTTGTTGCTTGTTGATCGTAATGTGTCAATGCCGAATTAATTTTAGCCGATTGATGTATTTGCTTTGTGTTGTTCTTTTCTACTGAAAAAAAAATAATGTTAAAAGTAAAAACCCAGATTATTTGAAATCTCACTATGGATCTTCTCTAGCATTTGATACTATGAAAAATAGAACGTCGATAATGACAATGTATCGCAAAGAAAAGAGAAAGAAAAATAAAAAACACACAGATTTTTACATGGAAACCCTTTCGGGAAAAAATCACAGTCAGAGGAGAAGATAATTCACTATGTCGAATTCGAATGATTACAAAAGGAGTGGCCTATTTCTATTTATAGGCTTGTAAAACCATATTCTAATATAAGGAGTGTAGTAAGTTTGAAACACCTTATTCTAGTTAATATCAAATAGATGAAGTGTAATAAGGTTGAAAAACCTTATTCTAAAATAAAATAAAAGAAGTGTAGTTCTATTTGGATTTTACTTTTCATTTTATTTTATTTTACCATTGTGTTTTATTTTAACAAGGATTCGGACCACTCAATTCTAACAATCTCCACCTTGACACAAATTCTTAATGAACAAGTTTTTCATCGTGAACTCTCAACGAACAAGTTCTCCACCTCTTCCATAAAACCCCTTAAGGGTTTAACTTCGACAATGAACACCAACCAAGTCTAAGCAATGCTCAAACTTGGTTATAGGAAGTGACTTAGTCATCATGTCTACAGGATTTTTATGAGCACTAATTTTGCTCACAACAATATCACTACGAGCAATAATATCACGAACAAAATGATATCGAACATCAATATGCTTTGTTCTCTCATGAAACATTTGATCTTTTGTAAGGAAGATGGCACTTTGACTGTCACAAAATACTGTACTGATTGAAAGGTTTTCATTAATTTCACTAAAGAGTCCTTTCAACCAAATGACTTCTTTACAAGCCTCAGTAATTGCCATGTACTCAGCTTCAGTGGTAGACAAAGAGACTGTAGTTTGCAAAGTGGCTTTCCAACTGATTGCACAACTTTCGATTGTAAAGACATAACCTGTGAGAGATCTTATTCTATCAAGTCTCCAGCAAAATCAGCATCAACATACCCAATGGCTCCATCTCTAATTCTTCCAAACTGTAAGTAAACATCAGTAGTACCTCGTAAGTATCTTAAAATCCATTGAACTGCTTTCCAGTGTTCTTTACCGAGATTCATCATGTATTTGCTAATTATACTAACTACATATGATAAACCTGGACGTGAACAAACCATAGCATACATAAGAGATCCCACTGCACTAGAATATGGAACATGTAACATGTACTCAATCTCATTATCTGATTGTGGAGACAAAGCCGATGAAAGCCTGAAATGGGCTACTAAATGAGTACTAACAGGTTTAGCACTCTGCATATTGAACTTGCAAAGAACTTTCTCATTGTACCCCTTCTAACTTAGGTAATTTACTTACTTTTCTATCTCTGAGAATCTCCATACCAAGCATCTTCTTTGTTGGTCCCAAATCTTTCATCTTAAATTCTTCACTTAGTTGGGTTTTGACCTTTCTTATCTCTCATTTATCTTTCGCTGCTATCAACATGTCATCAACATAAAGGAGTAGATACACAAAAGAACCAACATTGTTTTTCTTAAAGTAAACACAATTGTCAAAGCTACTTCTTTTGAAATAATGAGAAGTCGTAAAGGAATCAAACCTATTATACCACTGATGGGCTCGAAACTAACTAATAATTTTGACAAAGGCAAGCGCACCTATCGAATAGTAGAATAGTTGTGGTGAGTCCGGAATATCGTATCCTTAAGGACTAAACTTACTAGTAATAACTATCTTTTTATTATCTAGCCTAGTAATTAAGGGGATTTATTTTTTATCTAAATTTAACTAACTAATTTAACTAAATAAATAATTATGAACGTGGCAGAGAGTAAATTTGAAAAATACTTTTTAGACAACTTATATGAGATAGGCAAAACTTAAGGAAGAATCCACCTAGACTTCATTTATTACTTTTAATTCATACGATTTATTCACTTGACTTAATTCGTAGAAATCCCTAATTTATGTTAATATCTCTTTCAAGACTAAAAAAAACTGACTATAGGTTGATTAATTGAAATCTCTTTCTTATTAAAACCCCTATTGTCGCATTAACTCGATCTATGGATTCCCTTACTAGATTTGACTCTAATCCGGCAGATTTTCGTCGCCCTACTTCTAGGGTTGCAATCAACTCCGCTTAATTTTGTTGATCCTCTCTTAAAAGGAACTTTTGCTCCACTGAATAAGCACATTTGACTTTGAATCAATAACTTGAATTATCAAAACAAGAATAAGAACTCACAATTAAGAATAAGAACAAGTATTTATCTTATAAATCAAACAATAATAAGATTCGTCTTAGGTTTCATCCCCTTAGGTATTTAAGGGATTTAGTTCATACTGATAGAGGAAAACATCTTAAAATAAGGAAAACAACAAAACATAAGAAAACCCAAAAACTTCTAAAGAACTTGATGGGAGATATTCAGTCTTGATGGAGATCCATCTCCTAAGCTGTTCCTGACGGCTGTCTTGGAGTACTTTCCACCTTCTACTCGGCGTCTATTCAACCTCCTGTTGACCTCCCCCTTTTAGGTTGCCTCCTAGAGTGTTTATATAGGCTTTGAGATGCCTTACTTGGTCCACAAGTATCCTATTCCGAATAGAATTCATCCTAGTTTCGGCAGGGACACGCTAGTGTGACACGCCCGTGGTAGACTCCTTCGGTAGTGCTCGATTTTGCTCACCACACACGGCCGTGTGATCTACTCGTGGTCGACAGTCCTGGCCATGTGATTTCTGATGTAGGCCCATTTTGTCCCTTTTTGGCCCGTTTCTCGTTCTTTTCGACTCCTAAGCCCTCCTGAGTATAAATCATGAAATTAAAAGATTAGGAGCATCGAATTCATTAAATTTAATGAATATTTATCCAAAAATAAGCCAAGCATGGGGTTAAAATATGTGTAAATTATGGTTTATCAAATATCCCCACACTTAAGCCTTTGCTTGTCCTCAAGCAAAATCCTCAACTCACAATTAAAATTAACTTCCTTAGTTCATAATTCTTATCAATAATGTTTCATCATAATTCATAGATAATTCATACATTGATAATTTGAACTAAAAGAGTTATAAAAATTCAAATAATCTAAGTCATAAATTTTTATAGCACGAAAACATAGGTGTTTTCCCTTACCTAAATAATTACCCTTGATTCAAAATCAACAAAAATTGACATCCTCACTAAAGATTCGCTCACATCACTCAAGGTGTTTAAGGTTCAAGTTAAGCACTCAAAAAGTCAAACATGAAAAGTTAATCCCGTAAGCTTGCATGAAAATCAAATCTCCACCACTATGAAATGAGATGATACACAAATCAAAAGGTCTTAAAAAAGGGTTGTAATGGGGCTTAGGTTAAAGGTGTGGATAGAGGCTGAATTAAGAGGTTAGACTCGAGATTGAATTGATAAATTACCTAACTAGAAATAATGAACTAATAATCAATTTAACTTATCACTAATAAAACGAGCTTCTTCTAAGGATGTGAAATTAACTGTTCAAGCTCATAATCACTAATAATGAATAAATCTTTAACTTTTTTTTTTAAGAATAAGAACATACAATAATAAGAAAAAACTTAACAACTGAAATAATAAAAATAGTTAGGCAACTGCTCAAATCAAATCTCGACAAAAGGGACGTCAAAAGATTAGGGGAATTAAAAATTTAGTTTTAGGTTAATATTAATGGGTGAGTCAAGAAAAACGGTTTATTAGGATCAAAGGGATTCACTAGGGGTTAATTATGAAGGTAGGCTTTTTGGTGGATTAAGTGGGTTAAATCCTAGGCGTCTTTATCATGTCAGTATATCAAATCAACAGGTGTGGTCTCGACATGCATAATCGAAGCAAGTTCTAGAATAACAAATCAATGTTGACACACTCATAATCAATAAAGTGAGCAAGAAATATTTATGCTCTTAAAGGCTCAAAATCTCATAGAATTTATGGTTTTTGATGCCAACCTCGTAAATTTCAAACTTTAAAGTAATATTTAAGATTAGGGAGACAACCTAATAATTTAAATTCTGAAAATAGACTTATCATGCTTGCTTCTCTAGTGTTTTAAAGTTTAAACCATTAATACATAATTATCTATGACTTAATCCGAAACATATCAATGAAAATCATACATCAATAGAAGTTTCATTTTAATAGTAATATGAGAAAATTACTTAAGAATAAGGCATAATTCAGTATTGTTGACACCTCCCCACACTTAAGATGTACATTGTCCTTAATGTACAAAGATAGATATCTATAAAATATAAAGTCATAAGATATGGAGAGAAGTGAACTTCCTGAATTTTGGATGGAGTCAAGGAAAAGAAACGGGAAGTTAGGCATAGATGAGGTGTGGTCGTTCTTTAATAGCCCTTTGAACCTAAATTAAAGAAATCAAAATATAATAATATAAATTAAAGACAAGAAAGATAAAGGGACAGAATTTAAAAATGAAAATAAAAGAAAACGAAAAAAATAAATGGACACAAAGATCCTTATCCTGTCGAGTTAATAAGCGACCATCATGAACTTATATAGATCGGTCTCGCACAGGGAGACTGTGCTAGGGTCCTTTTGCTTTTTCGACATGGGGATGGTGGTGTAAAGAAGGAATGAGGGAAAGAGGGAAAGGAAAATGAAAGGAGAAAGATTATAGACAAAGGAATGGGTGTGGTGGTTGAAAAATAATTTGGGGAGAAGTTGAGAAGAATGGGGGTTTTAAATAAGAATCAGGAACCTGGTTGTTGCCCACGGTCGTGTGCCATGGGCGTGTTAGGTCACACGGCCGTGTCGTACGGACGTGTGGTGTTTCGTTCATTTCTCCCACGCCTATGTAGAGGTTTCCACGCCCATGTGGATTAATCAGTGTCAGTCACGGCCTAAAAGCACGAGCGTGTTGCATGCCCGTGTAGATTTCTCAGTGTCGACCATGACCGTGGCATTTTATCACAGCCCGTGTTTTAGGGAATTTTCTCCTTGGTTCGCACGGTCTTCTACCTCGCCAATGTGCCTATTCGTGGTGTCCACACAGCTATGACCACGCCCGTGTGTAAGGCCGTGTAGAGAAAGAAACATCACTTTATTAACTTGGTTAGTTGTTGGTTAGGTGCTAAAAATCGAAAATATGGACGTTAGTGGGGTAAGTGCTTGGGTTGCCTCCCGAGAAGCGCTCGTTTAAAGTCTTAAGCTAGACTTACCTTTCATTCGCATAATCATGGTGGTTTGAAGAGTTGAAACTCCTCATTCTTGCTATCAATTCAATTATCGATATATAGTTTAAGTTGAGTGGTGTTTACCTTAAAAGTGCTGAATGTAGGATTAGTTACCTCGACTGTTCTGTGTAGGAAGACATTCAGTACCGTGAAAGGGATCTCTTTATTAAGGTCTAAAATGGTGATTCGGGGGTTTGTTTTATCCAATAATACCTGATCTCTGATCTTAAATTGGGTTGTCCCATCCTTAAGGTTGACATGGTTTTGCTTTGGTTTATCGTGTTTTTTTCTATTTTACCTTGACGTGTGTCCGCCATTCATCTAGTTCATCTGTAACATCCGGGATTTAGGGGTTATGTGGTTAATACATAATCCACGTGATGGAAGGCTTAGTGTGTGGTTGTATGTGTTTTAGGGGTTTTGAGAACCCTAGGATGTAGGAGAGTGCCTTAGGAAATTATTAAATTTTAAGTCTAAAAGGGGAAGCTAGGATAATGAGGTCTTAAGAGAAATTGTGGGGAGTTTTGGACATAAAAATAGCCTTAGTAAAGTGGCAAGGGACACCACCTAGGGTGCTGTGAGGGTTGAGTCAAAGGGAGCTTTAGGAGGGAGGAGGTTCGAGCTGCAGAAATTGCATTGTGGGCATTTGTTTTTGCGTCAAGGAGGGGAGAGGTGATGGACGGCATTGGGACTCCCATAAGAATGAGATAAGGCTTGGTTTTTCTTTTAAAATTCGGTTATAAGGTAAGGGATAAGTGTTGTTTAATTCAACTTATTTTTGAATGAGTAGTATGGAGGAAAAATAAGAGAGGAAAATGGGATGTGATAAGAAAGGATATAGTGGTCGGCCAAGGGACTCTTTGGTTGGTAAAATTCGGTCATGTAGGGAAGGCATAAGTGCCGAATTTTAGCTACTAAATTTTGAGTGAATTCTTCCTTTTTCTTCCTTTTCATTTGAAGCCGAATTCTCCCCTGTCACCATTGCCAAAATTCTTCAAACTCTTCTCTTCTTCTTCTTTCTATTTGTTCTTGACCGAACCTATATCTCTTTTCCAAGCTCCTTCTTTTGTTTTGGGTGTTAGCCGAATATCCCATTATCATTTGAAGCCATAGTCGAATCTCAAAAGGGGCCTTATTCTCTTTTCCTTGCTCAAAGCCTTGAAGCCGAAACCTTGATCTAGTTTATTTATGGCTGAACCCCCTAAGCATTAAACTCCCTCCACTTTTGTATTTTCTTTCTTCACCATTAAAGTGCCGAAAACCTTCTCTTTGGGATCTAGAAGCCGATTCTCTGTGGATGCTTGTATAGTGGTAAGTATTTCCTTCTTTAGGCAATTGGTTTTATCTCATCTTCATAAGTATGCCGAAATCAATGGTTAGGCCTTGGTCTAAGGTTGGCCGAATGTTCTTTAAGGCCATAGTGAGGTGTTCTTTTGTGTGTAGCAAAAGGAAGGGAGCACTAAAGGAGTCTTGCAGGATTCGACTACTCAAGGTAAGTGATAGGTGCTATTCGGCCAAGGGTCATTCTCGTGGATTATTGCTTAAAGCCGATTTTAACTGTCGATTAGTAGGGAATTTTGACAACTTCATAGACCAGTGGTGGTTGGGGATTTAGTTAAGCTAGGTAAGTGGTTGCTAAGCATTCGGCCATAGGCCATATTTGGTATATAAGTTAGCCGATTCTAACTATGATGTTTTAGGGCCAAATCGACAGGAACAAAGGAGAAGTCTCGGGTTTCGAGTTCGTTTTGGTAAGGATGTTAAGTTATGGTTTATTCGATTAAGATCTCGTATATTGATGATTAACCGAATGTTCTGATTAAGTGACTTTCGATGGACGTGGGAACCAGTCAAGAAGGTAAAGGGATAGTCCCTATCCCTAAGTTTAAGAAGAGATCGGTCTCTGCGGTTCGAGATTGGCCACCGGGGTGTGGGCCAGCAGCAAGGCAGGACTATAGGCAGGTAGCTGTAGTTTCGCTTAGTGATAGCATCGGGATCGAGAGCGTAGTGCTTCAAGTTATCAGGTGTGTGATTAGCCTACTATTTTTTGGGATATATGTTTATGTGCATGTGTTATGTGTATGCTAATAAGTGCAGTGGCAATTATGGAATGGATACCCTTAAAGGGGTATGTCGATAATCAGGTCAGTATCAAATCTGATGGAAATATGGCTATTAATGTGTATATGTGTGAATATGCCAATAAGAATATGTTTGTATGCTGAATAACATGTACATGCATTATTTTTCATGACACTATTATATGTTTCATGTGCATGGGTTGGGATATGAATATGAACGAAGGTACGGGTGTACATTTATGTACGTGGTTAATGATAGCTAAGGCTACATCATGGATTGGCGCTGACTGAGGTCGCGTTGTGGATTACTTGTGATTAAGTTCACGTGGATTGATGAGTAGCTCTGTGCCTCATCGTGGTTGGTATCGGCTATAAGCCATATCGTGGTTGATGAGTGACTATGTGTCCCATCGTGGTTTGATTATAGCTACGGCTACATCGTGGATTGGCACTGACTGAGGTCGCGTTGTGGATTATTGCCATTTAGTTCGCGTGGAGGGCATAAATTGCCAAATTGGTGAGTAGCTGTTGGAGGGTGATTTAGTAATCCCCTGGTGTGTAGTGGCTGGATACGGGGGTGTGTAGAGGATGGACCCTAGGTTGGGTTGGGTGCACTTTGCATATTCATGTATTGAAATGTGGATTGGAAAATGGGCCAAGCCCAATATGTGGAATCATGTGGTTAATTACATTATTATCCGATATGTGGTTGTGGGCCAAGCCCATGTGGGTGGAATTATGTGGTCTAATTACACACTGAGTCTGTGTGACTCACCCAACTTTTTACCAAACATCGCAGGTGATTCGTGATTCTTGGACCGGGCTGGAGCGGTTATGAAGGTGGCCATGCAGAAGATGATTTATTTATTTTATATGCTTTACATTTTAAGTATTTTGGATATTTATTTATTGTAATAAGGGCCGCTTAAAGGATTTGGGAATTTTATTTATGATTTTGAAGTTACATTATTATTATTAGAAAACTGGAAATGATTTTTGGAATCAATTTATATTATAACGAATTAAATTAAAGTTTAAACCTGGATATTTTGTAACAATCAAATTTTTACTTAGAATTTTAAATATACAATGTTTTACAAACGACAACGAAATTTTATGTTTTCACTTTTAAGTCAAATCTTTTCAAACGTTTTCCTTCGTGACATACCAGATCCGGTCAAGGCTCGTGGGCCGGGTTTGGGGTGTTACATCATTGATTTGTTATTTTTGTTCCTCATGAATAGTTTTATTCTCAATATAAATGCTAGATCCTGGTTCTATTATCTTTTCCTGAGAGATTTCCTGCAAAGAAGATTGAACGTTAAGTTTATTTATATTAACAGGACTTGTATTCTCTTGATCATTAGATATTCTGTCAGAATCACGTGCTTTGAGTTTAATCATGTCATCACCTACACGAAGTATTACTTCCCCTATATCAACATCAGTGATGGTCCTAGCAGTTGCTAAAAAGGGCCTTCATAATATTAAAGGAACATCATTATCCTCATTCATATCTAAAACAACAAAGTCTACTAGGAATATGAATTTGTCAATTTTCACTAGTACATCCTCAATTATACCCCTAGGAACTCTAATGGTTTTATCAGCTAATTGGATACTCATCCTATTTTGTTTGGGTTTCCCAAGACCTAGCTGTTTAAACATTTTATAAGGCATAACATTGGTGCTTGCCCCTAAATCAGCTAAAGCATTATTAACAGATAAACTACCAATTAAGCACGGAATTGTAAAACTCCCTGGATCTTTTAATTTTTGTGGTAGTTTATTTTGTAAAATTACTGAGCATACTGCATTTAGCTCCACATGCGACGTATCGTCTAACTTCAGTTTGTTTGTCAAAAGCTCTTTTAAAAATTTCCTTGAATTGGGCATCTGTGAAAGAGCTTCAAGAAACGGTAAGTTAATATGTAATTTTTTTAGAAGTTTAAGAAATTTACTGAATTCATCTGTGCAGTCTTTATTCATCGCGTTGGGGTATGGCACACGAGGTTGGTATTCTATAATTACCGGTTTTGGTTTATCATGGCTTACTTCAACCTTACCTTCCTCTACCTCATTCTCTTGCCTCAATTTTGGTTCATCTAACCCTTTACTATCGTGAGTGGTAATGGCATGAATTTGCTCTTTTGGGTTAGTTTCAGTACTTCTTGGCAAGCTGCCTCGTGGTCATTCAGATATGAGCTTAGCAAGTTGTCCTAATTGGTTCTCGAGCCCTTGAATTGATGCTTGCTAATTTTTGAGTGCTGTTTCAGTGTTTTGGAAACGGGTTTCTAACACCGCAATAAATTTTTTTAACATCTCCTCAAGGTTCAGCTTCTTCTTTTGTAGGTAGGGTTGTTGTTGAAAGCCTAGAGAGGGTTGTTGTCTCTGATTTCCTTGGCCACCCCATGAAAAATTGGGGTGGTTCCTCCAACCTGGATTATAAGTGTTACTATAAGGGTTATTTTGAGGTCTAGAATTATTACCCATATAGTTTATCTGTTCGCTTTTTATGCCAGAGTTGTAGGATGGATATTCTGTATTATTCATTCCTCCTCCATTTGTATCGCACTGTATAACTAGATATACCTGCGAAGAACCACACAAACCATCAATTTTCTTACTTAAAAGTTCTACCTGATTTGATAGCATGGTTACTGTGTCGAGGTTGAAAACACTGGCGGCTTTTGTTGGCATTGTCCTTGTAACTTGCCACTGATAGTTATTCAGTGACATCTCCTCTATAAACTCATAAGCCGCTCCAGGGTCTTGTTATTTAGAGTTCCACCGGCGGCTGAATCAAATCAACTGCCTAGTTGAGGGGTTCACACCATTGTAAAAGGTTTGAACCTGTAACAATTAAGGTAATTCATGGTATGGGCGCCTTTTCAGTAGATCCTTGTATCTCTCCCATGCATCGTAAAGTGTCTCTAAATCCATCTACACAAAAGAAGAGATATCATTCCTGAACTTAGCCATTTTAGCCGGCGGAAAATATTTTAAAAAAAACTTTTTGGTCATTTGTTCCCATTTAGTGATTGATCCTCGTGGTAACGAGTTCAACCACTGTTTAGCTTTGTTTCTCAACGAGAAGGGAAATGGAACGATGGAAATGTGCAAGTGTACACAATCGCAACAATTAATAAAGTGACAAGTAAATGTCGAGTATCGTACCCACAAGGACTGTAAAAGAATTATTTATGAAAATGATTTTAAACATTTTGGTGTAGGAAAAATATTTGGATTTGAGAAATCATTAAAAACTAGAAAACAAAGTAAAATAAAATAAAATAAAGTTCTAATGCATGATTTCAAAAGCTGATTTTAATCAAGATGATATAATTGTGTTGGATTAATTATATTTCCTTACATTAGAATTATTAAACTTATGCTCATACTTGTTACGAATAAATCACGGCAATTCGGTAATTTGCTAACTTATGAACATATTTACCAATCAAAAATCCATTCATCTCTTGTACATATTCCTATGTCAATTCGACCGATAAAATAGATTTATAAAGGTAAACATGTTATTGCACATACATACTTATTAAATTAAACAATCTCTTGCATATTCCTATGTCGATTCAAACGATTAATTCAACCTAATAAGCATGCAAAAGACTATGTGAGGTAACAAAGTATCCTTACCTTGAAACAGTTTAATCACAATAGTCTTGCAAGCTATGCAAGGCATGTGTATCGCCAAATACAATGCTAATCTAATCTTCAGCCACCTTAAAAGAATTAAACATGCACTGATTAAGTACTGTGTCCATTAATTACAATTTCAATGCATTTAAATAATTAATTCTTTTGTTATCTAAATAATTATAATGCCAGAAGAACTTAGGCATGATTTTACTTAATCAAGCATTTTACCGAGGCCTATAACAGCATAAACAAAATTTTAATAATTTAAGTAGGCAAAATATAATCAACCCAACACGGACTAAATTCAAGCTAAATTGATTAAAATAACCATTCCAATAGCATAAATATTCATAAACATGTTTGTCAAAACAACAACAAAATTTAAAGAGATAGGGAACAAGAAGCAAATCCGGTGTTTCTCCATGGCTTGATTGATTGCTCTGTTCTTCATTCTTCATTTTCCTCGGCTATCAAGGTGGCTTATGAACACTTCAAATGCTGCTCAACAATGGCTGATGAGGACCTGTGTCCAAAGATAAGAAATCGGCACTTTAACAAAAGGGGAAATGGAAAGGAAAAGTTGAAAGAAAGTGAGAGAGGAGAAGAGTGAACGGGGATGCTTTGAAGGATCAGCCAAGGGGGGTTTATAGCTGATTGTGGCAGCTGAAATTTGCTAAAAATAGCAGCCAAAGAGCCACCCCTTGGCCGGCCTCTTATGTGGCAAAGTTGATGGCTTCAACTTTGCTAAATATGGCTTGGGGCAAATCTACAAAGCCACTAATTGTGGAGGGGGTTGAATGCAACTTTGACAAGTCTTCAAGGGCCTCTTTGCAAGCTTAATTAATCAGGTAATAAGCTGATTTGGGTCAGCATATGGACGGTTCTGGGCAGCCCAATTGGTGGTTTGTTCGGTTCACTAAATTCGGTTCAACCAGTGCGGTTTAACTGGACCTCTTTCCATAATTAATTAATAATAATTTATTTAGCCCAAATTAAATTGGGAATAAATTAAAGTTAATTATATTATGATTTAATATTCATAATTGGACCACCTTGGGCTGGAAATTATTTCACCTTGTTACTTCAAATTGCTTCTCGGTTTTGTTCTTCGAGTAGTGACTGCCGAGCCAATTTTCGCCCTTTGTGCGAATCTGTCGAAAATAGTCAAAATTAATCAAAATTAACTATAAAATTAATTAAAATTCATCATGTTCATATTTTTAACACAATTTAATTATTTTATAATATTTATTATTTTTCGACAATAATTTAATCGAAACTGCATGAATTTGAGTTAAAAATGGCATGAAAAAGTGTGTATATTTTCGTGTTTCTACACCCCCAAACTTAATTCATTGCTCGTCCCGAG
Source organism: Gossypium bickii (assembly GCA_025503065.1). Taxonomy (NCBI): domain Eukaryota; kingdom Viridiplantae; phylum Streptophyta; class Magnoliopsida; order Malvales; family Malvaceae; genus Gossypium; species Gossypium bickii. Next base: position 94,035,906 of record CP106711.1, read on the forward strand.
TAATGCACAAATTGAAAATATTTTCTCGAAAACACCTTTTGAAAAACTCATTCAGAACAACATTCTTCCCAAAATTATGAATTAGGTATACTTATGCTCAAGAATAAGAATTTTGATATTTATGCTATTTATGTATACATATCATTCAAATTAATATCAATAACTATTATAATAGCAAAAATAGACTAAATACTTTCTTAATTAAAGACATGTAAATCCCTACCAGTTTGATTTTAATCCCTTATTCAAGATTAAGCTGCAATTATTAAGTTTAACTTATGCCTTCATATGTTGAACATAGCAATTTCTCTCTACTAATGTAGGTAGTATAGAAACTTGAATCAATAGGTCTTTAAAAAGGTTGTAACGTGGCTCAGCTAGGGGTAGTTAAAAGATAGATAAATTTAGGCTAAAAACCCTAGACTCAGCTTCAATCGGACCTTCGAAACTTCTACCTTCAATACACCAACTTACTTTGCTTTCACATGCTCTTTTGTACATCTATTTTCTTTCAAGTACATATGCTTTTTCTTCTTCTTTTTTTTTTGAATGAGCATTTTACTATATGTACTACAGATTTTGAGCATTCGATACTTCTTTTCGACTCCCCCAAACTTATTTTCAAAGAATATTCTGCATAGTACTGAGTCTAGTATTTGGGACAATTTAAAGATAATTAAGAGAACGTGATGGCTAAATATTGCAAAGATTCAAATAAAATTAGGCCATATAGTCTCAAAGTTGAGTTTCAAAGGGTAAAATTTCATCAAAGGTCGGCTTGAAAGGCTCAAACGGTCCAAACAACAGTTGCCTAAATCATTTTCAACATTCCATGCTTCCTAGGATTTCGCCTTAAGAACTACTAAGTCAATTCTAGAGACTTAAACTTTCATGCATACCTAACTTTCCTAAGGAACTAAAATTTTTATGCTATGATTTGCATGCTTTATTAAAAATACATTTATGTCATTATTAAGCTAACATAACAATTTATTGAAATAGTCGAACTTTATTTATATAGAAGTTTAGCATACTTAACAAAATTTCAAATTTATTGAACAAAATATATCCTAATCATAATTAAAAGAAAATTTTATTTTGAGTGAAAACAATTTCAATTTTTCGGTCCCCCTACTTAAGATGAACAATGTCCTCATTGTTAAAAGTGAATAGATGCTATACACCAGGTAGGAGTCTAGAAAAGAGGAGGTGAGTCAATTTGACTGCTTAAGTACCTAGCTCTCTCTAAATCCAATCCTAGACATGTATATATCCATTGCCACACTTTATACTTTGTGACTTGTTCATTTTTATTTATGATTTCCACCTCTTCTTTTATTATGCGAAAAATAAAAATCATAATAGAACCTAATTCTAAAACATTAAATAACCTAGGAAAGAAAATGAAATAAAGTAAAGATCCCCCTTTTTTATTTATTTGCAGATCCATCAAAATCTGACTCATCTTTTTCCTTCCTTGACATTGGAGTCCATGGTTCAAGTATAAAGTCTGCAAATTCATGCACAAAAATAAACAGGTTATGAAATATATATTTTAAATGCATCTCTGATTGAGTCATCCTGTATTTTTGAATATCTCCAATAATCTTGTTACTGCAACTACATGTGTTGCAGCATAGCCATTATACCAAACTGTTCACTTCGTGGAATGGTGTTAGATAAAGGGACTCTCAGCGTCAAACTTAGGAAATTTGTTAAGGATGGTTTCAATTTTGGGTAGGTGGGTGAGTAGCTGAGGGTTAGAGTTGAAGAGGGTGGCAGTTTTAAGGATAGTTTAGATGCGGTAGTTGCTGACTTCGAATGAAGGTGTTTGGGGTGGTGATTCAGGAAGTTAAGGGCTGCAACATTAAGGGGTTAAGTGAGCTGCACTATTGGGCTACTGGGGAGTTATGGTAGAACAAGGTAAGGGCTATAGGTTTGTGTGAAAAATTGAATATTTCCCTTCTTAGTAGTGTCTTAAGCCCAATGGCAGCTCCTTTTTAGATCCTAAGCTCCTATACTGAAAATAAATAAAAAACTCAAAGAAATTAATGCTTGGGTTAAAAATTGACCCTTTATTTAATAAACAAATACTTAAATCCTTTGGGCTACTTAGAAATTTTTTTTTGAAAAATTACATTAAGTTAAACTCCTAGGAAAGACTGGAAGGGTCACGGATGGTCCCGCTTAAGTCCCAATCTCCTAGACAGAGTTTTAATTAATGTAATGAACTAAAGAAAATTTTATCTAAGTCTACCATTTTATCGAAATGAGAGAAAAAAAACTAAAAAATATAAAATAACGATAAAGAAAGTGAAGAGAACTCCCTCCATTTTATTTAGGATCGTCATTGACCATGGTGGTGTCAAATGGCCATTTGTCATACCAACGATAACCATCTAAGAAGTAATCATATTTTTTCCCATCAAATCTGTCCAACATCTTATTAGGGAAATAAAATCCGTAATGATCTTTCCTGGTGGCCTTATTTAACTTCCTGTAATTCCTACAAATTCTCCAACCCCGTGACTCGAACATTTGCAATAATTCATCCAACACACTTCTTGTGCCTTTTCAAAATCACAAGTGCCTCTTCTTCTTGATCTTTGGTGAACTCAACTGAAATAATGACAGGTAAAGTCGAAGATACACCCAAATAGTCATATTTCAAATGAGGAGACAAAATCTTCAGTTCCAATTTAGCTGGCTCTTCAATCAACAACTTTGGTTGCATATACTCTTGAGATGATAACTCTAATGATTCGAGTGGAACTTCTGCAGTGAATTCCTTTGAATTAGCTTCTAATCAAGCCAAACATTCCTTGTATTCATCATCACTTGGTGAATCCTCTAGTAGATTATGTTCTAACAGATCGTCTAAAGAATTGAGCTCCAATTTTGTAGAAGCCAGTGACTCCATCTTGGAAATAGTAGAACAGACTTCAACTATATCTGGGGATTTAGCAGCATCGAAGTCATTAAAAGTCACCTTCTCACCAAATATTTCTTTCAACTGAGTATCTCGTTTCTACTTCTAGAATTGTTGAGGATATGACAATGGTGGAATCTTATCTTTAACTGGACAACTCTTCCGTGAAAATTTTTCTGCATCTGACAAGGGTGTTAGATAATCAGAACTAATTGGTTTAGAGTTTACCTCATCAAGGATCACTGAATCTGACTTCTGTGATACAGGAGTTTCAACACTTGGTTGAACTTCCTTTTTGTCTTGAGCTACAACAGGCTTATCTTGAACCTCAACCACCTTGGGCTCCAATGTCTTTCCACTTGGCAAAGAGACTGCTTTGCAATGTTCTTTGCCCAAATTTTTTTTTATTTTCTGTGTTGCTTGGCTAAATACCTTGGGGTTTATTTTGAAGTTCATTAGTTAGCTGACCCATTTGATTCTCCAGATTTCTTAAAGTGGTATCATTCTTCACCATGTATGCCTTCAGCAAATTCTCAAGATCACTTGAAGAATCAGTTGGTGGGGTTGTAAAAATTTGACTCTTGATTTCCATGGGAAATCAAATTTTTGTGTTTTCAGGAAACAACCGAAGGCGAATGGCATCATCAGAAATGCCATTAATCTTGAAAGTGTCGCAAAACTCAAGAAAATTTGCCAAGTGATTGTTTGGATCCTCATCCTGCAAACCATCAAACTGAACAAATTGTTGGATCATCTGAATAGTGTTAGGTTTCAGTTCAAAATTATTTGTAGCAACAGTAGGTGTAACAATACTTGATTCAGTTCCTTTTAAATTAGGTTTAGCATAATCATACAGAGTACGAGGAGCAGGATTTTGATTCACCAGGTTTGCGGCAACCACAGGAGGTAGCGGATTATTATCAGCCATCTCTTCGGTAGTATTTATTTCGTCTTCTTGCTCTTCTTCTATGTATTGTAGGCTTCGCCTTAGTTCTCTTTGGTTTTTACGAGCTGTACTTTCATTCTCACTGTCAAAAATCAAGGGTCTTAACGGGTTTCTTCTAGTCATAAACTAAAATTACCTGCTAGAAGCAAATAAAAGAAAAATTAGCAGAGTTAAAAATAAAAATAAAAAAATAATTTGCAAAATAAATAAAATGGCTAAAGTAATAAAAATTTAATGTTCCTAATATCTTAGTCCCCAGCAACGGTGCCAAAAACTTGATAGGCTCGAAACTAACTAATAATTTCGACAAAGGCAAGCGCACCTATCGAACAGTAGTATAGTTGTGGTGAGTCCGGAATATCGTATCCTCAAGGACTAAAATTACTAGTAATAACTATCTTTTTATTATCTAGCCTAGTAATTAAGGGGATTTATTTTTTTATCTAAATTTAACTAACTAATTTAACTAAATAAATAATTATGAACATGACAGAGATTGAATTTGGAAAATACTTTTTAGACAACTTATATGAGATAGGAAATACCTAAGGAAGAATCCACCTAGACTTCACTTATTACTTTTGATTCATACGATTTATTCACTTGACTTAATCCGTAGAAATCCCTTATTTATGTTAATATCTCTTTCAAGACTAAAAACAACTGACTCTAGGTTGATTAATTGAAATCTCTTTCTAATTAAAACCCTTATTGTCGCATTAACTCGATCTATGGATTCCCTTATTAGATTTGACTCTAATCCGACAGATTTTCACCGCCTTATTTCTAGGGGTGCAATCAACTCCGCTTAATTGTGTTGATCCTCTCTTAAACAGGGACTTTTGCTCCACTAAATAAGCATATTCGACTTTGAATCAATAACCTGAATTATCAAAACAAGAATAAGAACAAGTATATCTTATAAATCAAACAATAATAAGATTCGTCTTAGGTTTCATCCCCTTAGATATTTAAGGGATTTAGTTCGTACTGATAGAGGAAAACATCTTAAAATTGGGAAAATAACAAAACATAAGAAAACCCAAAAACTTCTAAAGAACTTGATGGGAGATCTTCAATCTTGATGGAGATCCTTCTCCTAAGCTATTCCCGACGGCTATCTTGGAGTGCTTTCCACCTTCTACTCGGCGTCTATTCAACCTCCTGTCGACCTCCCCCTTTTAGGTTGCCTCCTAGGGTGTTTATATAGGCTTTGAGATGCCTTACTTGGCCCACAAGTATCCTATTCTGAATAGAATTCATCCTAGTTTCGGCAGGGACACGCTAGTGTGACACGCCCGTGGTGGACTCCTTCGGTCGAGCTCGATTCTGCTCGCCACACACGGCCGTGTGATTTCTGATGTAGGCCCATTTTGTCCCTTTTTGGCCCGTTTCTCGTTCTTTTCAACTCCTAAGCCCTCTTGAGTATAAATCATGAAAGTAAAGGATTAGGAGCATCGAATTCATTAAATCTAATGAATATTTATCCAAAAATAAGCTAAGCATGGGGTTAAAATATGTGTAAATTATAGTTTATCAACACTATCTTAGTGACTGTTTCAAACCGTAAAGGGACTTTTTCAGCAAGCAAACATAGTCCTCTTTTTCTGAAACTGTAAAACCCTCTGGTTGTTGCATGTAAATATTCTCCTCAATTTTTCCATGCAAAAATATAGTTCTTACCTTTAATTGCTCAAGCTCCAAATCATGCATGGCCACAATACCAAGTAAAGCTCGAATCGAACTATGCTTCACAACTGGGGAGAACATATCTGTGAAGTCCACTCCTGGAATTTAACTGTAACCTTTTGCAACAAGCCTTGCTTTATATCTGGGTTCCCTTCTTTCTTTTTAAACACCATTTACAACGAAAAACATTTTTGCCTTTAGGAAGTTTCACAAGATCCCATGTTCTGTTTTTGTGGAGTGATTCCATCTCCTCTTGCATAGCAAACATCCACTTTTCTGAGTCTTCACAGCTAACCGCCTCAGAATAATTAGATGGCTCTTGGTTTGCATCTATATGTTCAGCCACATTTAAAGCATAAGCAACTAGATCAGCCTCGGCATACTTCTTTGGAGGTTTAATCTCTCTTCTAGTTCTATTTTTAGCGATAGAGTATTATGGTGAAGAAGCAACTCTATTCTGAATTTCTGTACTAGCTTGGGGAGTCGACTCTACTGTAGATTCTGGATTAATCTGATGCTTCACCTGCTTTTGATGTTATTTATTGGAAGAGTCTTTAAGAGATAAGTTAGGTAGCATAGCAATTTCATCAAAAACAACATCTCTACTAATCACAAATTTTGCAATTTCATCAAAAACAACATCTCTACTAATCACAAATTTTCTATTTTCAGGACACAATAACTTATACCCTTTAACACCAGCTTTATAACCAAGAAAAACACATTTAATGGATCTTGGTTCCAATTTTTCATTAACAACATGAGCATACGCAGGACACCCAAAGATCTTTAAATCAGAATAATCAGGAGGATTACTAGACCATACCTCTAGTGGAGTCTTTTTCTCAATGGAAATGGGTGGAGATCAGTTGATCAAAAAACATGCAGTAAAGGCTGCTTCGGCCCAAAATGACTTTGGTAAGTTAGCATTCGACAATATACATCGAACCTTCTCCATTATCGTTCTATTCATTCATTCTGCAACACTATTTTGCTGTAGAGTATGACGAACTGTCAAGTGTCTCATGATCCCTTCTGACTTGCATAGTTCATTAAACTCATCAGAACAGAACTCTAAACCATTATCTGTGTGGATGTGTTTTATTTATTTTCTGGTCTGTTTTTAAATCATAGTTTTCCAAAACTTAAATGTAGAAAACACATCACTTTTTTGCTTCAGGAAAAATGCCTAAACTTTTTTGAAAAAATCATCAATAAGTGTTAGCATATAATTAGCTCCACCTCTCGAAGGCACTCTGGATGGCCCCCACAGATCAGAATGAATATACTCCAATGTTCCCTTCGTGTTATGGATTCCTTTGGTGAATCAAACTCTCCTTTGCTTCTCAAGAACGCAGTGCTCACAAAACTTTAGATTGCAAATCTCGTACCCATTAAGAAGTCCTCTTTTGCTCAATTCTACCATGCCATTCTCACTCATATGCCCTAGACGTATATGCCAAAGTCTAGTAACATCTTCATCTGACAAGGAAGAGGAAGCGACAGCTGCATCACCAGTAACAATAAAACCCTGCAAAACATATAACTTGGCAATCTTTCTTTTCTATTTCATCACAACGAGGGAACCTTTGGAAATCTTCAAAACCTCACTTTCAACTATGTATTTGTACCCTTTTGAATCAAGAGTACTCAACAAAATTAAATTTCTCTTCAATTCTGGAACATGTCACATGTCACTAAGTGTTTTGACAACTCCGTCAAACATCTTAACTTTAATCATTCCAACACCTACGATTTTACACGAAGCATTATTTCCCATCAAAATAACACCTTCAGACACTGTGTCGTATGTTGTAAACCAATCCCGATTGGGACTCATGTGGAAAGTGCAGCCCGAATCAAAGATCCACTCATCGCTCACTTTAGAATTGTTGAGAGAAGCAGCCAGAAGTTCACCATCACTGTAGTCTTCTACAACATCAGCTTCATCAATTTTTTCTGGTTGTTTTCCCTTTTGATTCGCAGCCTCCCTTCTGATCTTGTTCTATAGCTTATAGCACTTAGATTTAATGTGCCCTTTCTTTTTTCAGAAGTTACAAGTTTTACCTCTGTTTAAAGACTTCGATCTACCCTTAGATTTACCGTGAGGATTCCTTTCCTGTGTACTTCCACGATCGTCATCTGCATTCCGATCTTGTCTCTTACAAACAATGAGACCCTTTCCCTGAGAGTCGGGTTTAACCATAAGATGCTTCATCTTATCATACAAGGTTAAAGAATCATAAACTTCATCAACTGTGAAAGACTCGTGGCAATATAAAATCGTGTCTCTAAAGGTTGAATAAGGCGGGGGCAATGAACAAAGTAGAATCAACCCTAGATCTTCCTTATCGTACTGAACCTCCGTGGCCTTTAAGTTTGAGTGAATTTCTTTAAACAATGTTAAGTGTTCGTGCACAGACGCACCTTCCTCTAAATGATAAGCATAAAGACATTGCTTCATATGCACCTTGCTGGTTAGAGTTTTCGACCTGGTTAGAGTTTTCGACATACATATTTGTTCTAGCCTCTTCCATAATACAACGACAGTCTTCTCCTTCATCAGATCTTGCAAAATTTTGTTTGAAAAATGTAGATGTAACTATGTTAACGCCTTTCGATCTTTACGCGTTTTCTCTTCCTTCGTCGATGTCAAAGGCATCTTATATATCCCTAGCAGGGCATCTTCTAAGTCCATCTGCACAAGAACTGTCTACATCTTTATCTGCCACAACGTGAATCTAGTGTTACGATCTAACAACGGAATTTCATACTTAAAAGAAGCCATTACTGTGATTGAAATGAACAACTCGGAAGCTCGAATACCAATTTGTGAAAAATAGAAAGTTGATAATGACAATGTATCGCAAACAAAAGAGAAAGAAAAATAAAGAACACACAAATTTTACGTGGAAACCCTTTCGGGAAAAAACCATAGGCAGAGGAGAAGATAATTCACTATGTCGAATTCGAATGATTACAAGAGGAGTAGACTATGTCTATCTATAGGCTTGTAAAACCATATTCTAATAAAAGGAGTCTAGTAAGGTTGAAACATCTTATTCTAATCAATATCAAATAGATGAAGTGTAATAAGGTTGAAAAACCTTATTCTAAAATAAAATAAAAGAAGTGTAATTTTATATGAATTTTACTTTTATATTATTTTACCACTGTGTTTTATTTTAACAAGGACTTGGGTCACTCAATTCTAACAAATACTCATCCTACTCCCAATCCAAAGCTATCAATTGAAATCCTATATCTGATTGACGGTGAAAAGGAGAATAAAGAAAAGAGATTTTGATGGAGTAGAAGGACATCGTTTTTGTCAAACCCATAATGGATTAGTGAAAGAAACCTTGCATTTTATTACATCCATCAAAACCACTGTGGAACAACCTACAACTTTATTCCATCTATCATTTTTGCCAAACCCATGGTGGCAAGTTGATTTAGTGAACCTGTTGTGTATTATTGAGGGTAAAGCAATAATTAGGATAAAAAGTAATAAGGTTGAGTTTTGTGTATAAAAAATTACACCATAGTCACTATTGATTTACTAATTGGTTCTATTATGTATTGTCATGGAAAAAACAAAAATTAGTCATATTTATCTACCATGAAATTAGAATTTATTGTTTTAGAATTTTCTCAAAATGAGGTTGAGTGATTAAAAAACTATTCAGCAAGTGTTCTGTTGGGTAAGAAATTAGCACCTTGTATGTCCATGCATTGTGATTACCAATAAGTAATGGCTACTGTAAAGTAAGAAAACTTTTAATAATAAAAATAGGCATACTCATATAAGAAAACTTTTAATAATAAAAATAGGCATACTCATATAAGACACGAAATTATATCGTTTACATTTTATAATTTACTATTTGTTTCAAAATTAACTATTCATATCTTGAAATAGTATCGTTATCGACATCAAAATTTTGAGGACATTATAGCATATGTTAGAAGACTTCAAAGTTGCTTCTCTAGTTGCAACTATGTAATTCTGACAATTCTAGTGCCATTACTATTTCTATAAACCCATCATTACATTTCAAGACTACAATCAAGAATCACTTCATAATGGAGTTTGTAGAATCTTGAAGTATTGAATTGAAGTGTGTTCCAAGGTAAACTTGCTCATTAAAAAACCTTAATTTGTCCAAGATCAAGAAATGGAGGAATGATGTTAGAGTGTGTTTAACTAGATCTTGGGTTTGCAACAACAAAACACAAAAACCTTGTGTCATTTTTTTATTATGGGAAATTTCATTTTTCTCAATATTTTGGTAGGATTATTATTTCCTTTTTTGTGTACTATATTTTTAAGGGAATTTTGAAATAATTGAGTTATACTTTTTCTTAACTACAAATGTGCTAAAAAGCACTTTCCTTTTTAAGATTTTTTTTATTTTTTATTTTTTCCTAAGCTATCTTAAGAAATTCTTTCAAGAATTTTTCAAGTTTCTTCGAATAATACAACAATGGAAAGAGTAAAACAAAGAAATAAAATTCCTTCTTGGAGTGAAACTTCTCGAGCTAGATTTCTCTCTCCTCAACCTTTAGTTTGAAAATTATAAGAAAAATGTGTGATTATAGCATGAGTTGCTATGGCAATGGGGGTGATATTTCGCATTCAAACCTGATGACACAAAAAGAGTAAGAAAAGGCAGATGATAGTAAAAGTAGGCTTGAAAAAAAACATATGATAGAATTCTATGGGACTTTTTGGAGAACTCCTTATATGAGGCAGGAAATTTGAAAATTGTTAATGATCATAAATGAAGGCCAATTAAATTTCTGAAATAGGGACCTTGGTTGTTGTATCTATTTTTTGTAGATGATTGGGTACTATTTTGTGAAGCTGACACTTCTTAGGTGAAAATTTTAAAGGAGATTTATGATTCGATTTGTATGAATGTTTGTTAGAGAAAACATTTTCAACCTTTCACACTACTAATGTGCTCCTGTAGCAGCAATACCGTGAAAAAGGTTTTAAAAGATATTCTGAATTGATTTCGTGCATTTTGGTGGCTGAACAAAATAATGAGCTATTGATGAAAAATCATGGAATTCGTCCCACTGGTTCTGCACCATTCCCTGAAGTGAATGTAGCAGTACACAATAATTATGAAAATAGAAAATATAGAAGTCGCGACCGTGGTCCTGGGCGTAGTGGGGGACGTGGTTGAGGACGTATTAGTAATCGTTATCACGGTGGTCATAACAATGATACTTCTAACCACCAGAAAAAGAATAACAATGAAAGACAATAACGAAGTGGTCAAAATAATCCTTCAAAGATTGTTCAGAATATATGCCACCAATGTGGTATGAAGGGGCATTGGTTACGTTCCTGTTGTACGTCTGAGCATTTAGTGAAACTTTATCAAGCATCCATTAAAAGGAAGGGAAAGCATATGGAGACAAATTTTATATCCTAAAATGATGAAATGGAGGCAGAAGATGAAGATATTCACTATAATAACCGTGCCTACGAGGATGATAAATTTAATGACCTTAATAATATAACTGACTTAGATGTGGAAGATTTCTTTGAGAATCATTAGAAAAATTGATGTTATTTTGACATTTTTATGTTGTTTTAAGTATATTTTATTTTCTTGCATAAAGAATAATTTATATATTTAATAAATAATTGCAATGTTTCTCGTATTATATTTTGTTTGTTTTTATGAAGAATATGGATATTCAACAAAATTTCGATGGACCCAAAATCAATGAAGACATGTGTCTTGCAGATAGTGCTACAACACATATGATACTCAATGATAAAAAATATTTTTCTCATTTGACAATGAGTAATGCCCATGTTAATACAATATCGGGTAGTTCGAAACTTATTGAAGGCTCTGGAAGAGTTATTATATTATTAACTAAAGGTACAAAATTTGTCATTGATGATGCTTTATATTCCACCAAATCTCAAAGAAATTTATTGAGTTTTAAAGATATTTGTCTTAGTGGATATCATATTGAGACTATGAATGAGAAAAATGTTGAATATATATATTACAAATGTTGAATATGGAAAGAAATATATTTTGGAAAGGTTACCTGCTTTTTAATCAGGTTTATATTATACACATATTAGTGCAATTAAGTCACATGTTACTACAAACCAGAAGTTTGTAGAACCACATACTTTTACTATTTGGCATGACCGATTAGGCCATCCCGGATCTATTATGATGCGAAGAATCATTGAGAATTCAATTAGACACCCATTAAAGAAACAAAAGATTCTTGAATTCAAGGATTTATCTTGTGTCGCTTGTTCTCAAGGAAAATTGATTATTAGACCATCACTAGCTAAAGTTGGGATTGAATCTCAAGCATTTCTGGAACGTATTCAAGGTGATATATGTGGGCCCATTTATCCACCATGTTGCCCATTCAGATATTTTATGGTATTAATAGATGCATATAGTAGGTGGTCACATGTGTGCTTATTATTGACTCGCAACCTGGCGTTTGCGAGACTACTTGCTCAAATAATTCGATTAAGAGCACAATTTCTAGATTATGTAATCAAAACTGTTCGTCTTGATAATGCTGGTGAGTTTACATCCCAAGCTTTTAATGATTATTGTATGTCAATTGGGATAAAAGTTGAATATCCTATAGCTCATATTCATACACAAAATGGTTTAGCTGAATCATTTATCAAATGCCTCCAACTAATAGCTCGACCATTGCTTATAAGAACAAATCTCCCCATTACAGCTTGGGGATATGCTATTTTGCATGTAGCAGTACTTGTGTGCTTAAGGCCAACAAGTTATAATAAGTACTCCCCATTTTAATTGGCTTTTGGTCAGGAGCCAAATATTTCCCATCTTAGAACTTTTGGATGTGCAGTATATGTTCCAATTGCTCCACCATAACGCACAAAGACGGGTCCTCAAAGGAGGTTGGGAATATATGTTGGTTATGAATCTACTTCTATAATTAAATATGTTGAACCATTAACAGGAGATTTATTCACTGCACGATTTATTGATTGTCATTTTGATGAAACAATATTCCCAACATTAGGGGGAGACAAAATACAAGTGGTAAAACAAATTACGTGGAATTGGTCATCATTATCTCAATTAGATCCTCGTACAAGTCAATGTGAACAAGAAGTTCAAAGGATTATACATTTGCAAAACATTGCCAATTAACTGCCAGATTCATTTACTGACCTAAAGAGAATTACAAAATCTCACATACCAGCTGAAAATGCTCCAATACGAATTGATATCCCAATAAAGAAAATTGTTAGTGTAAAAGAAAGTAATCCACGCCTGAAGCGTGGAAGACCAATCGGTTGTAAAGATAAAAATCCTCGTAAAAAGAAAGGATCAATTATTCGAGATGGTAATATTGTGGAGGCAAGTGCCCCAGAAGAGGCCAAATATATAACTAATCAAAAAACCCCAGAAGAGGTTGAGGTACCTGAAAATGGTGATAACGAAGAAATCTCAATAAGTTATGTTACTTCAGGAAAAAGATGGAACTGAAAAAGTATAGTTGCCGAAAACAATTTTGCTTATAATGTTGCTATTGAAATAGCAAAAGAAAATGAGGATCCTGAGCCTAAATGTATTGAGGAATGTAGAAATAGAAAAGATTGGCCAAAATGGAAATACGCAATTCAAGCAGAATTAAATTCACTTTCTAAACGCGAGGTTTTTGGACCTATAGTCCAAACACCTAAATATGTAAAGCTGGTAGGATATAAATGGGTATTTGTGCAAAAACAAAATGAGAAAAATGAAGTCGTAATATATAAATCACGACTTGTAGCACAAGGATTTTCGCAAAGACCTGGCATTGATTATGAAGAGACATATTCTCCTGTGGTGGATGCAATCACGTTTAGATACCTTATTAGTCTGGCAATATGTGAAAAACTTGACATGCGTCTAATGGATGTTGTTACAGCCTATTTGTATGGTACACTTGAAAGTGAAATTTATATGAAAATCCCAGAAGGATTTAAAATCCCTGAAGGATATAGTGTTTCCCGAGAAAATTGCTCAATCAGATTAAAGAAAAGTTTATATGGATTAAAACAATCTAGACGTATGTGGTACAATTGTCTTAGTGAATATTTGTTAAAAAAAGGTTATAAAAATGATCCAATATGCCCATTTGTTTTTATAAAAAGGTCTGAATCAAACTTTGTGATAATTGCTATTTATGTTGATGATCTAAATATTATTGGAACTCCTGAAGAGCTTCAAAATGCAGTAAATTATTTGAGATGAAATATCTTGGAAAAACAAAATTTTGTCTTGGTCTGCAGATCGAGCATTTAAAAGATGGAATTCATGTCCATCAGTCAACTCATAAGCAAAAGATCTTAAATAAATTTTATATGGAGAAAGCACATCCATTGAGTGCCCCGATGGTTGTACGATAGTTAGATGTGAATAAAGATCAATTTCGTCCTTGTGAGAATGATGAAGAGTTTCTTGGTCCTGAAGTACCATATCTACGTGCCATAGGAGCATTGATGTATCTTGCAGATAACACAAGACCTGATATAGCTTTTGCAGTAAACTTGTTAGCAAGATTTAGTTCCTCTCCAACACGTAGACATTGGAATGGAATTAAACAAGTATTTAGATATCTTAGGTTATTAACCCAATATATCCAGAAGATATGTAATTTGCCTTTGCAGGAAAATATGCCAACTATCTTATACGAAGATAATGCGGCATGTATAGCTCAATTAAATGGTGGTTATATCAAAGGTGACAGAACAAAACATATTTCACCAAAATTATTCTTTACTCATGATCTTGAGAAGAAAGGTGACATAGAAGTTCAACAAATTCGTTCTAGTGATAATTTAGCAGATCTTTTTACCAAGGCATTGCCAACTTCAACATTTGAAAGACTACGAAACAAGATTGGAATGCGTCGACTCAAAGATATAATGTGATGTCGCCATTAGGGGGAGTCTAAAACATGTTGCACTCTTTTCCTTTAACCAAGGTTTTGTCCCACTGGGTTTTCCTGGTAAAGGTTTTTAACGAGGCAACTTGTAATAGGAGATTGTGTACTCTTTTTCCTTCATTAGGTTTTTATCCCACAGGGTTTTTCCTAATAAATATTTTAATGAGGCACATTCTTATTTAAAAGACATCCAAGGAGGAGTGTTGTAAATTAAATGGATGTCATAACCCCCTTTAAGCATATTAAAGTAATGAGATAAAACTCTTTACTTAATTTACAATCAGGAGATTATTAAATAGAGTAATTAAGAAACTTTAATTCAGTAAATGTAATACCTTTATTAATTGAATGTAAAGGAGCTTATAAATAGCACCTTGTAAGTGAAAATAAAACAATGAAATTCTCTCGTATTTTCCATCCTCTTTTATTTATTGTTTTATTAATTTTTTAATAGCATTCTTAAATATATTTGTTTGTGTTTTAATTTTTTATTGTTACATTTAATATCATATATTTTATAAGTGTTTATATTTTTTTTACTTCCATATTAAAATAATTTATATTATTTATTATTCTAAATTTATGGGAAAATTATTTCCTTAGATATGTTTTTTTAGATGCAGACACCCATTGGCCATGTAACACCCCCAGACTCGGCCCTGTAACACCCAAGATTTAGGGGCTATGCAGTTTGAGTATAATTCAAGTGTTGGAAGATTTTTGGGTGTGCTTGGATGTGTTTAGAGGTTTTAAGAATGCTTGGACGAAAGGGGAGTACCTTGGAAAATTTTAGATTTTTAGGGTTAAGAAAGGGAGCTTGACTTTGGAGGCCTTAAAATAATTCTGTGGAGTTTAGGACGCAAGAAAGGAGTTGGCAAGGTGGCTCTAGGCGCTGCTTAAGGGCTGGAAGTAGCGCTAATGAGGGCCTGGGTTCGAGTCCAGGCGGCAACAAGGGTGTTTTATTTTTGGGTTTTGGGCGTTAGGCCTAGGAAGGCCTTATAATTAAATTTGGGGGGCTTATGGACATTAAAGGCAGGTGGGCGGAGTGGCTGAGGCGCTACTTGAAAAGGCGCTTAGTGCAGGTCGCGAGTTCAAGGCGCAAGGGAGGCGGAATTTTGATATTTATTTTGCAAGCTGGCGTTGGAGATGGAAAGGGCTTAAAAGATTATATTGCACGTTTATGTCACAAACAACGCCTGGCCCAAGTGGCTCAGGGCGTTATTTGGTCTTTGGTTCCCTGTGTCCCGTGTTCGAACCTTGGAGGCTGCAGGTGGGGTTTTTCCTTCTTTTTGCTGCTGATTGGCGTGAAGGTGGACGGCACATAGGGGTTTCAAGTGGATAAAGATTAAGCTAAGGTTGTTTAGTCCTTTTAGAATTCGGCTGGTGGGAATCTTGCTTTTTTTTATTATTTTTGATAATTGTGGGATTATTTTAGTTAGCTTAAAATTAGAGAATTAGAGATAATGGCTGTTAGGATTATTTTTGATTTGATAAGGAGATAAAATATGAGTTTAAAATAGAAAGGGAATTTGGATTAGAATTAAAAGAAGAATTGGTGGCCGGCCAAAGGTATTTGGGTGGTCTTTTACTTTGTTTTTTTTTTAATTAAAGTGGTGATATTGGATAATGTTTCTATTAGTAGTTTATTTATTTATCTACTTAGTTATTGTAAGTATAGGATTATTATTATTATTTATTGGATTAAGTGAGGATAATGGTTGAAACCATTCAAACTATTTTGAATGGATTAATATAGGGAGGTGGACTAACTCAAATTAATTTGAATTAGTAGGTGTGGCGAATCTTGGCTTCTTCAGAGGGGGTGGCCGAATTTTATAAATAGGGTGTGCTCATCCCTTAACCGAATTTTAGCCCCATTTCTTTTATGCCAAATTATTTCTAATTCTTCCCTTAGCCTCTTGCAGAAACCAAGTCAAGGAACACTTCCTCTTTTCTTTTATTTTGTGGAAGCCAAAGCGAAAGTTGGTGCATCTACTTTCTCTCTCTTCTTTATACTTTTCTTGGAAACTCTGCTTATTTGAATCCCCCTTTTCTTCATAAAACAATTCTTTTGTTGCAACTCTTCAAGGCCTAGCCGAAACTCCCTATTAGTCATTTTGGTGTAGTTAAAAAAGCGAATCAAGGCAAGAGCGGCCCAATCGGTTTTAGAGAAAGGGCTCCGAGATTTGGAAGCAAGCAAGCAAAGACTTTACCCTTGAGTATTCGGTTGGTAAGTGATCCATTGGTATTTGGCCCTAGGCCATTGTATATGTTTATGTGTTTATTGAGTGGTGGCTATAATCTTTTAGGGCCAATTCGACAAGAGTAAAGAGAAGCCTTTGGGATCTCAGTTCTTTTGGTAAAGATGAATAGTTTATGGTTATTCGTTTAAGATCTGTATTAATCGAGTGTTGATTAGCTATCGTTATGGATGCGAGTGCCAGTCAAGAGGAAAAAGGGAAAGCTCCCATCCCAAAGTTCAAAGAGATCGGTTTCTGGCACGAGATTGGCATGGGTGTGGGCCCGCAGCAGAAAAACTATAGGCAGATAGCCGTAGTCTCGCTCAACGATAGCGTCGGGATCGAGGGTTTAGAGCTTCAGGTTATAAGGTGTGTAGTTAGCCATTGTTTCCGGGATTTGCGTGATATTTACCTGTTTTATATGTTTGCTAACAAGTGCAGTAAATGTGAAAAAGGTACCCTTGAAGGGGGTATGGTGATGACCAGGTAAGTAGTAAATTTGTTAATATGTGATAATTGATTTTAAATATATGAGTATGCCTATATTTGTGAATATCATGCACACGCATCATCTCAGCATTATATTACATTACATGTGCATGGGTGGGTTATGAAAGAAGGACAGGGTGTACTTCGAGTACGTGGTTGATGTCAGCTTTGTGCTACATCGTGGATTGGCGTTGACCGAGGTCGCGCTGTGGATCTTTGCGATTTAGTTCGCGTGGTTACCTTGATTGATATCGGCTCTATGCTATATCCTGGCTGATGGGTGCTGTGTGCTCCATCGTGGTTGATGTTAGCTACGTGCTACATCGTGGATGGCATTGGTTGCCTTTTTTGGAGGGAAAAGGAGAGGGTGACTCGATAGTCCCCGTGTGTGTGTGGTAAATTTGGATAAGGGGGTGTGTAGCGGATGGACCTTAGGTTTGGGTTGGGTTTCATGTTGCATTATTCCGATATGAAATGATATGGAAATGGGCCAAGCCCAATATGACATGTGAATAGGTATGTTTTGGGAACATACGTGGAAATGGGCCAAGCCTAGTGATCAGTGGATTGATGAGAAAAGGGCCTAGCCCAGTCTTGAATATGATTTGATTGTGGGCCAAGCCCAGATTGTGGTAATGTCTAAATGATTATATTTACACGTTGCATTTGATTGGGTTGATTTGTGGTTAACATGTGGGTGGATATCAGTGGTTTAATTACACACTGAGTCATTATGACTCACCCAATTATTTATCCAACATCGCAGGTGACATGTTAATGGACCGGGTTGGAGTGGAGACAAAGGTGGCCATGCAGAAGCAGATTTTATGCAGTAGATGTTTTATTTGATTTAATTATTTTATATTATCAGTTTTGGGTATTGATTCGATGTAATAAGGGCCACTTTTATTTATAGTATTCTATTTACGATTATTGAAGTTTATATTATACTTAGATATATTTTCTTCAAATGGTTTATAATATAATAAATTATAATAAAGTTTTAATTCACCTATTTTATATCGAGCTTATATTATTAAATAATTTTTAATGGACACACTTTCCAAAAGTTAACAAAACTTCCAGTTTTAATCCGAAAGACAAAGATTTTTAACCGTCATTCCGCAGTGACATAACCAGATCCGGTCGAGACGTGTGGGCCGGGTTTAGGGATGTTACAGTTTGGTATCAGAGCCCGATTCAAAACTCGGCTTTGAGGGTTTTGGGCCCAAAAACTTTTTCAAAATGGGCTTTTCAATATGGGTTTTCTTTTATGAAATATTTTCAGGTATTCTGGCATGGCACCTGTACCTCCGGCCCGAGTCCACCAGGTAAGTACTTCAGACTTGTGAAGTAATTTGTTATGAACTGTTATGGGCTTGGTTGGGCTCGTAGATTAGTGAACTAGGATTTGTTGAACCCTAGGACTAGTCTACTCAAACATATGCATAAGACTTAAGGTTACTAAAACAAACCTACGACTAAGTCGCCAAGTTAGGGTGTGGTAACCCCTGTGTGCATGTCAAGGATTGGATCCGGAAGAGCTTGGTACTTAAGTAGTCCTTGTGACTCACCTCCTCTTCGCGGGATTACTACCTGGTGCGTAGCTTCGGTTCGCCCTAACCAAGAGGACTCAGTCATAGGCCAAACACACTAAATAAAACCCGAAAGGGATTAGCCTTGTTTTATGGAAACCCTAGTTTTAAATTCACTAAAGCATTTTTTTTAGTAACGAAAAAGTTATTTTTGAAAATTTTCAGAATATTTTCGACTTACCAAAATTTCAAAATTACCCCTAGTGGCAAAATTACAAAAATGCCCTTAATTTCTAAAATTATCGTGTTACCTCGATTTCAATAAAATCCTCATACTTTGTAAAAGTATTCAAAATTATGTATTTCAAAATAATACCCTGACTTTGGAAGTTTACGAAAATACCCCTGTGTTGAAAATTACTAAAATGCCCCTGACTTTCAAAATTGCCGGTTTAACCCCAATTTTAATAAAATTTCTCTACTTCGCGAAAGTATTCAAAAATGCTATTTTGTAAAAATTCAAGACACTCTGACTTTGGAAATTTACAAAATTACCCCTGATTGACAAAATTACCGAAATACCCCTAGTTTTCAAAAATTCTGTTATACCTTTAATTTGAGAAATTTTCGAAAAATACCCTCCAGTTTTGTGAAATTTCAAAATACCCTGATTTATTAAAGTTTTAAAATTTTCTGGCATTACGAAAATACCCCTGTAGGATAAATTACGAAATTGCCCCTGGGTTGAGATAAGGGCTAAGATGCCATAGAAATGCAGTAAAGGTTGTGGATGTTTGTGATTATGTTGTTGAATGAATAGGATTCTTGGAATTAGAGTAGTGAACTCGAACCGAACCTTTTGATTGATCGAAAGAACCACTTCTGAAACTTTCATTCCATAAGATTTGTTCGCGGTTAAATAAGCGAAACAGAAATACTAATGCATAAAATTTCTTAAATCAGATTAAATCGCAACGATAGAGATGAGTTCTAGGGGATGCGGTAGAGGTAGAATGGCAGCATCGGAACCGGTAGGGTCTGGCCATGGGTCAGAAAGTGAAGTGCCGCCAGCAGTGGGCGCGGAGGAGCAAGATCAGATAGGAGAAGACGATGCAGTATCGCGGGCCATGTTACGAGTGCTGGAACGAGTAGCAGGAGCTAGCAGAGGAAACGGAGCTCGAAAGTCAGTGTCTGAGAGGCTCAGGTCGAACGGGGCTGAAGTTTTTAGAGGAGTGTCAGGAGTGGCTCCGAATGTGGCAGAGTATTGGCTAGAAGGAGTCGAAAGAATTATGGACGATTTGGATTGTACCCCAGAGGAAAAGTTGGAAGGTCTTTGTTTACCGCCTGCCGGGACGCGAGGCTTATCGATGGTGGCTCACTGTCAGGCAAGGTGCTCCGGCAGAACGAATGGATTGGGATTACTTTAAGGAAAAGTTTGAAGGAAAGTACGTGGGAGCAAGCTGCTTAGATGCGCAAAGGAAGGCGTTTCTAAATCTGGTACAAGGGAATAAGTCGATAGCAGAGTATGAAGTGGAATTTGTGCGATTAAGCCAGTATGCTAAGGGAATTGTGGCCACCGACTATGAGAGGTGTGTCCGGTTTGAAGACGGGTTGCGAGATGAACTTCGAGTGCTGATTGCTCCGCAGAGAGAGAGAGACTTCGCGGTGCTAGTGGAGAAAGCTCGGATAGCTGAAGAAGTTAAGAGGACTGTAAGGGAAAACCGAGAAAAGAATAGGAACCGGAATAAGAAAAGGGTTAGACCGTCAGCATCGTTTGGAGATGCTCGGAAAAGACCGAGAGTTGAGAATGCGGTACGTTCACCTGTGCCAGTTACTGAGTATCGGAATCGTTCTTGTGTTCGATGTAGAAGACCTCACACAGGAGAGTGTTGGAGAAATAGTAAAGAATGCTTTCAGTGCGGATCTAAGGCACATTTGGTTAAGAATTGTCCTCGAGCAACGAGGGGTCGTGGTTCAAGCCATGGAGGGAATGGTTCTAGTCAGAGTCAACCAAGGATGTGATATCGGGTAAGCTCCTTTGTTTTGGAGTATTCTTTAATTGTTTTCCTTGTTTGTAAGTTAACTCTTTCCGGTATGATTTGGATCTTGAGTGAGAACTTAGAGACTGTGTCGGGAAGTATGATAGATTAAGATCAGAGTGCGCAGCAGAGGCGTAGAATAGCGAGTTATGACTATCCGGTAATAAGTAATTTCGAGGACGAAATTATTTTTAAGGGGGGTAGAATTGTAACATCCAAGATTTAGGGGCTATGCAGTTTGAGTATAATTCAAGTGTTGGAAGATTTTTGGGTGTGCTTGGATGTGTTTAGAGGTTTTAAGAATGCTTGGACGAAAGGGGAGTACCTTGGAAAATTTTAGACTTTTAGGGTTAAGAAAGGGAGCTTGACTTTGGAGGCCTTAAAATAATTCTGTGGAGTTTAGGACGCAAGAAAGGAGTTGGCAAGGTGCCTCTAGGCGCTGCTTAAGGGCTGGAAGTAGCGCTAATGAGGGCCTGGGTTCGAGTCCAGGCGGCAACAAGGGTGTTTTATTTTTGGGTTTTGGGCGTTAGGCCTAGGAAGGCCTTATAATTAAATTTGGGGGCTTATGGACATTAAAGCGGTGGGCGGAGTGGTCGAGGCGCTACTTGAAAAGGCGCCAGTGCAGTCGTGAGTTCAAGGCGCAAGGGAGGCGGAATTTTGATATTTATTTTGCAAGTTTGGCGTTGGAGATGGAAAGGGCTTAAAAGATTATATTGCGCGTTTATGTCACAAACAACGCCGCCCAAGTGGCACAGGGGCGCACTTGGTCGTTGGTTCCCCAAGTCCCGTGTTCGAACCTTGGAGGCCGCGGTGGGGTTTTTCCTTCTTTTTGTCGCGATGGCGTGAAGGTGGGGCGGCACATGGGGGTTTCAAGTGGATAAAGATTAAGCTAAGGTTGTTTAGTCCTTTTAGAATTCGGCTGGTGGGAATCTTGCTTTTTTATTATTTTTGATAATTGTGGGATTATTTTAGTTAGCTTAAAATTAGAGAATTAAAGATAATGGCTGTTAGGATTATTTTTGATTTGATAAGGAGATAAAATATGAGTTTAAAATAGAAAGGGAATTTGGATTAGAATTAAAAGAAGAATTGGTGGCCGGCCAAAGGTATTTGGGTGGTCTTTTAATTTGTTTTTTTTAATTAAAGTGGTGATATTGGATAATGTTTCTATTAGTAGTTTATTTATTTATCTACTTAGTTATTGTAAGTATAGGATTATTATTTATTGGATTAAGTGAGGATAATGGTTGAAACCATTCAAACTATTTTGAATGGATTAATATAGGAGGTGGACTAATTCAAATTAATTTGAATTAGTAGGTGTGGCTTGAATCTTGGCTTCTTCAGGGAGGAGGGTGGCGAATTTTATAAATAGGGGGTGTGCTCATCCCTTAACCGAATTTTAGCCCCATTTCTTTTATGCCAAATTATTTCTAATTCTTCCTTAGCCTCTTGCAGAAACCAAGTCAAGGAACACTTCCTCTTTTCTTTTATTTTGTGGAAGCCAAAGCCAGAAAGTTGGTGTATCTACTTTCTCTCTTCTTTTATACTTTTCTTGGAAACTCTGCTTAGGCTGAATCCCCCCTTTTCTTCATAAAACAATTCTTTTGTTGCAACTCTTCAAGGCCTAGCCGAAACTCCCTATTAGTCATTTTGGTGTAGTTAAAACGAATCAAGGCAAGAGTAGCTCCAATCGGTTTTAGAGAAAGGGCTCCGAGATTTGGAAGCAAGCAAGCAAAGACTTTACCCTTGAGTATTCGGTTGGTAAGTGAGCCATTGGTATTCGGCCCTAGGCCATTGTATATGTTTATGTGTTTACTGAGTGGTGGCTATGATCTTTTAGGGCCAATTCGACAAGAGTAAAGAGAAGCCTTTGGGATCTCAGTTCTTTTGGTAAGGATGAATAGTTTATGGTTATTCGTTTAAGATCTGTATTAATCGAGTGTTGATTAGCTATCGTTATGGATGCGAGTGCCAGTCAAGAGGAAAAAGGGAAAGCTCCCATCCCAAAGTTCAAAAAGAGTTCTGGCTGTCATGCACGAGATTGGCCATCGTGGGTGTGGCCCGCAGTTGAGAAAACTATAGGCAGATAGCCGTAGTCTCGCTCAATGATAGCGCGGGATCGAGGGTTTAGAGCTTCAGGTTATAAGGTGTGTAGTTAGCCATTGTTTCCGGATTTGCGTGATATTTGCTGTTTTATATGTTTGCTAACAAGTGCGATAAATGTGAAAAGATACCCTTGAAGGGGGTATGGTGATGACCGTGTAAGTAGTAAATTTGTTAATATGTGATAATTGATTTTAAATATGTGAGTATGCCTATATTTGTGAATATCATGCACACGCATCATCTCAGCATTATATTACATTACATGTGCATGGGTGGGTTATGAAAGAAGGACAGGGTGTACTTCGAGTACGTGGTTGATGTCAGCTTTGTGCTACATCGTGGATTGGCGTTGACCGAGGTCACGCTGTGGATCTTTGTGATTTAGTTCGCGTGGTTACCTTGATTGATATCGGCTCTATGCCATATCGTGGCTGATGGGTGTTGTGTGCTCCATCGTGGTTGATGGTAGCTACGTGCTACATCGTGGATGGCATTGGTTGCCTTTTTGGAGGGAAAAGGAGAGGGTGACTCGATAGTCCCCTGGTGTGTGGTAGGCTGGATAAGGGGGTGTGTAGCGGATGGACCTTAGGTTTGGGTTGGATTTCATGTTGCATTATTCCGATATGAAATGATATGGAAATGGGCCAAGCCCAATATGACATGTGGATAGGTATGTTTTGGGAACATACGTGGAAATGGGCGAAGCCCAGTGATCAGTGGATTGATGAGAAAAGGGCCTAGCCCAGTGCTTGAATATGATTTGATTGTGGGCCAAGCCCAGATTGTGGTAATGTCTAAATGATTATATTTACACGTTGCATTTGATTGGGTTGATTTGTGGTTAACATGTGGGTGGATATCGGTGGTTTAATTACACCTTCGAGTCATTATGACTCACCCAATTATTTATCCAACATCGCAGGTGACATGTTAATGGACCGGGTTGGAGTGGAGACAAAGGTGGCCATGCAGAAGCAGATTTTATGCAGTAGATGTTTTATTTGATTTAATTATTTTATATTATCAGTTTTGGGTATTGATTCGATGTAATAAGGGCCACTTTTATTTACAGCATTCTATTTACGATTATTGAAGTTTATATTATACTTAGATATATTTTCTTCAAATGGTTTATAATATAATAAATTATAATAAAGTTTTAATTCACCTATTTTATATCGAGCTTATATTATTAAATAATTTTTAATGGACACACTTTCCAAAAGTTAACAAAACTTCCAGTTTTAATCCGAAAGACAAAGATTTTTAACCGTCATTTCGCAATGACATAACCAGATCCGGTCGAGACGTGTGGGTCGGGTTTGGGGATGTTACAGGCCCAGACATTAATGCCGAATCCGGTGATGTCACATCAAAGCAATAATTCAAAACGATTTTGCTAAGTTAAAATTTAAGGCCTAAAAGCCCAAAATCCTTGAATCTTTCTAAGTAATGATAAAAGCCCATATTTTTAGGTATTTCAAAAATCATGTTTGAACTTAGGAAAATTTACTTAGGTTTAATAATTAAGTAAACAGTTGAAACAACAAAACTCAAAATCCAAAGTCAAATCGGAGTGCAAGGCCTTATTACATCTAACAAAAATAAGTAACTAAAATCATGTCTTTTGAGACAAATAAATAAAGATTCTAAGTATCTTGTAGTGTGGCCATCTCCGAGTCCTCTCACACGTCGAGCCGTTTACTGAGGATCACCTGAAACATTTAATAAAAAGGAGGTGAGTTTCGAAATTCAGTGTGTATGACCCTTGGTAATCCAATCAACATACAATTATCACATTGGGCCTAAGCCCTATCAAAAATGGTGGTCTTGGACCTTAGCCCACAATGACCTCATATCACGTCAGTATCACATGAATGCAATGCACCCATCCCAAATCCAACCCTACACACCATTTCCCTTCCAACCCTACACACCTGTGGGGATGTAAATATCAACCCACCCATCCCTACACTCTAAAGGTAGCACCAGCAGCGGCACTACTCAAACGTTGCAGCAAAGCTGCTATAATAGGCTTAAAGCCACCGGTGGATTGTAATATCCCAAATTTGAGTATCATTTGTGTTGGCTTGAGTATGAATTTTGTGTGTTAGCATAGTCTTGTGAAGGCTTGATTTTATTTAGGAAGCTAGAATAAATTTTAGTATGGTTCATTTATTGAAGTTTAAGTGTTCATTTATAGCATAAGAGGAGTAAGTGGCAAGATGGTTAAGGAGCTTGAAAGGTTGCTTGAGGTTAGAGGTTCGAGTAGCATGTTTAGCATTTTGAAGGTTTATTTTTGAATTCTTGCATTGATGGACGGTCAAACTTATTTATGATAGGTTGGACTATTATTTTTGGTAAGTTGAATATATGATTAAGGAAAGCTTGATATTGGGGATAAGAATTTTGAAGTTATAGAAGGTTATCTTAAGGTTATGGTAAGATAGGGGGACATAAGGCTTGGCTTGTGGGAAATGTTTTGGAAATAATTCCTATGGCTTTAATGGATGAATGTGGACGGCATGGGTGTCTAGGGGGGTGGCCGAATTTTGTAAGTAGCTTTGGGGGGGAATATTGGCCAATTTTTGTCATTTGAACATCTTTTTGCAATTGTCTTTCCTCTCCAAAAAAAAATTCTCTCCTTTGGCCGAATGTTATTGTGCATTTTGGTGCAATTTTGGCTTTGATTTTAGCCTCTTTTTGTTGAACCAAATCACATCATTTTACTTTCTTTCATTTGCCCTTTTGAAACCGAAACTACAATCTAACTTGTGCATTTTTGTGCACTTTCTATTGGCAAAGTAGTGCTTGGCCGAATCTCTCTCACAACCCTCTCTCTTTTCTTCCTTTGTTTTGTGCTCAAACACAATTCCCTTTTCTTTCATTTGGCCGAACCTCTTTCTTCCCCAAATCCTCTTTTCTTTTCTTTCTTCCATTGTTGATTAAACCGAATCCCCATCCCCTCATTTTTATTCTCTTTTCTACTTACATATTCCCTCACTTTTATTCACATATTTTTCTCCTTTCATAACTATATAGCCGAAACTTCCCATCTCTTTTAGTCCTTGTTTTGGCCGAATATTCAAGGGTAGTGTTTCTTTGATATTTTTTTTTTATATACAATCGGTTTTGTAAGATAGGCTCTTTAGGACTTTGGAAGCGATTGATTTAAGCCTTATCTCTCTCTAGCAATCAAAGGTTGGTAAGTCAAAGGGTAAGGATTTTTGTTGATTCATCATTCTTTTGAAAAGACTAAAGTTTTAGGATTAAAGTATTATGGTTTGGCCGAATGGCCTTTGTTAATAATTTTTATATTGGCCGATTGTAGGACAAAGTGATCTAGTGCGATAGATCGGATTTTTGGGAGATAGTTCTTGCGTTGGTGAAAGGTGTGTATCTTACACACTTATAACTTGGTTCATATTTGTATATATGTATGTTAAATAACTATTTATGTTGTCAAAGCCGAAATGATGAGTTTTTGAGATGATACCATGATGGTATGAATGAGGATACGGGTAAGTCCGTTTCAATATATGATGTTATTATTCGTGGACTGAAATCATGATCTATTTATTATATGATTCATATCAAAGTATGTTGACATGATTTGGTTATCTATTGCATTGTTATGGGCAATATGAGAGGAGGGGGAAGATTAATATCGTGTCGACGGACACCAGAGATTTGGTATCTCCAGTGATTTGGTATCACATTCGTGTCTTCGGACACCAGAGGTTTGGAACCTCATAGCGACTCGTCCACCGTGGTTAACACCACCGTGGGTTGGCCCCACTTTTGAGATATGGGATTGTCTCGCGGTGATTTGGTATCACACGTGGGTTGGCCCCACAACTTGATGATTCGTGACTTTGGTCACCGGTGGTTTGGCACCACCGGTGATTTGGTATCACATTCGTGTCTTGGACACCGAGGTTTGGGACCTCATGCGCGTCTTGTCCTCGTGGATTAATTCCACCGTGGGTTGGCCCCACTTTTGAGATATGGGATCGTCGCCAGTGATTTGGTATCACACGTGGGTTGGCCCCACACTTAATTATTCGTGACTTTGTTTACCAGTGATTTGGTATCACAATTGTGTCTTTGGACACCAGTGGTTTGGCACCACCAGTGGTTTGGTACCACACGGGGTAGAAAAGGAGTTATGGATGGCTAGGTTGGGTGCATTATACATGTATGTGCTTTGTTATAATTTGTGTAAGTATGTGGCATTTACCCGGGAGAGGGAATATGCACTGAGTCTTGGTGACTCACCTTCTCCCTTATCATTTCAGGTGATTCGTGAGTTCGCGGATGAGGAGCCGAATGAACTCGAGGAGGCCATGCAATAAATTTTGGTCCTACATGAACTTTGGTTTGAGAACTTTACTTTATTTATATTTGGTTTTTATATTTTGGTGGGTTTGTAATAAGGCCTCTCTAAATTATAGTTTGGATTATTTTTATGTTTTGAGCATGTTTTAAATATGGGTTATAAATTTCTTGATTATTATAATAAATTGAGCACAAAGTTTTCTAAACAATACAACGTGATGATTTTAAAAGCGTTACCATCGGGTAACATAAATTATTTGACAATTTTAACAACTTGAGTGTTTTCGATAATTTAAATGATTTTCAAATATTAAGTTTCTACATTCAAATGCAAATGGCTTTCAAAGTGATAATTCGAATTTTTTTTAAAAACGATATAAATGTTTTCAAATTTACAATTTATTCACTTATCTTAAAGTTTTATGTAATTTCAAATTAAATTTTCAGTGTTAACTTATTAAACATGTATTTTCTTCAAATATAAAATTTCAAAAAGGTTTTTCACAAAAAATTAAATCGTTAACTCGTTTTTCTTCTAAGTATTTTCCTCAGTGACATACCAGATTCGGTTATGACGTATTGACCGGGTTTGGGGTGTTACAAATTGGTATCAGAGCTAAGTACAAAAGCTCGGCTGTGGGCCCGAGGCCCAAAATGTTTCAAAGAATGGTTTTAAAATGTTCTTGTATAAAATTTTATGGTTGGAAAAGCATGGCCCCGAGTCTCCGGCATCAATCCGCCCTGGTAAGTACATCAAACTGTTGATTTTGATGTTATGTTATGATGATATTGGCATGACTGTATAGTAGTAGGAACTACTTTAGAGACCCAAAACTATAGGTTTTGTGTGTACTCGAGAAACAACCCTTATTAAAATTTTTCATAAAACTGTGCTTTAAAGAAAATGGAATAATGACTAATGCATAAAACTTTTAACTTAGCAGTTAAGGTCTACAGGACGCTCTTCTAAGATATAGCTCCACTAGCAAACGTAAATATGTAACATGATATTGATTTACGTGAATCAACACAACCGAAAAAATTTGAATCGAAGTAGCCAATCACCTCCAAATTGTTTGATCCTTTGTACGTAAGCATGTAGTCCTTTGTACCTTTAAGATATATCAAAACTTTCTTTGCAACTTTCCAATGGTCAATACATGGATTACTTTGATATCTTCCTAACATTCCAACTACAAATGCAATGTCAGGTCTTGTGCGGACTTGAGCATACATCAGACTTCCAACAACAGAAGCATTTGAAATGTTTTTCATTTGCTTCCTCTCAAATTCATTCTTCGAGGATTGGTTAAAATTGAACTTATCACCCTTCACGATAGGAGCAACACGTGGTGAACAATCCTTCATCTGAAATCTTTCTAAAACTTTGTTGATATAGGTTTCTTGAGATAGAACTAAGATACCATGATGTCTGTCACAATGAATCTTAATGCCAATGACATAAGACGCATCTCTCATATCTTTCATATCAAAGTTTTTAGAAAGAAATTGTTTCACCTCATGTAGCATACCCCTATCATTTGTTGCAAGTAAAATGTCATCCACATATATAATAAGGAAACAAATTTTACTCCCACTAACCTTCTGGTATATGCAGTGATCCATGTTATTCTTAACAAAACCAAATGAATAGATAACTTCATGGAATTTTAAATACCACTGCCGGGATGCTTGTTTCAATCCATACATGGACTTCTTCAGCTTGCATACCAAGTATTCACCATCACTAGAGGAGAATCCTTTAGGTTGTTTCATGTATACCTTTTCCTTTAGGTCACCATTGAGAAAGGTGGTTTTCACATCCATTTGTTCCAACTCAATGTCAAAATGAGCTATTAATGCTAACACAATGCGCAAGGAATCTTTCTTAGATACAAGACTGAAAGTCTCAATATAATATATTCCTTCTCGCTGAGTGAATCCTTTCGCAACGAGTCTAGATTTATATCTTTCCATTTTGCCCATTAAGTCTCTTTCTAAAACTTAAAATTCTCACTAGTTAATTTAAGGATATCTACTTTATTATCAGACATGTTCACAAGTTGTAAAACTGCTAAATAAATGAAAATACATGCTTAAAAAAATTTGAGGCAAATATAAATCATAATTAACTAATGCAAATTATGTAAATAATGAATCTAGTGACATAAAAATTGCCTATGGGCTAAATTTTTAATTCAATTAGATCCATTGTATGATAAAATTATTTAATATATTTTTGATAAAAATTATTAAATGCATTTTCATAATTCCTGTGAGTAATTATGAAAAATCATTTAATAAATATATCTTAATAAATTATGCAACGAGATTTAATTCCTATGCTTTCAATATGTTTTTAATTCCTCCGACCATTGTCTGAACCAAATGTCTGAACCATTATCTGAACCAAATGTCAAAATCCAGACTTTGTAACACCATTGTCGAGCGCGCCAAACAATCAAAGAGGACATCGAATTAAGCTATACGAAACACGAAAATGGCTAAAGTCTAAGCACTCGAAAACTTCACTAGATGGATTTTTTTTTTTGTTTTTTTGCTTAGGAACCTTATGTAAGTGGGTATTTATAGTGGTGGTTCCCCATCAAAAACCACCAATCACATACCCCACTATCACACAAACAACATGGAAGTGGATGGCCACAAAAATGGGGAACGTGGGAATAACCCTATGAACCAATAATTGTAGTTTAGTAGTTCCAACAATCTAATGTTGGACGAAGAGGATTGTTAGCTTAAGGCTTGTCTACAATTAGCGGGGTTTTTGAAAGTGGCCAAAATACATCCTATTTTGTTGCGACCATTATTGTTGACGGAAATGTGGAGATAAAAAAATGTTGGCTTTCAACTTCCCCTGCAGCAAAGCGACAGTCACATTGGAAAACTTAACCCTAATCATAGGCATTCCAGTTGAATGATCCATTGTCATTGGGGTGGCTGAATTCAAAGTAGATCCAAAAATGAAGAAATTACTTTATTGTTATTTGGATGATGAGAAAGATATTAAGGTGAATGAGTGAAGTTCAAATGGCTACATACATTGGTCAAACATCCATTAGTGGACATGGTGAACAACGAAGAGTTTGACAAGTATGTTAGAACATACATACTGTTGATCATTAGAGAGTTTCTAATGGCATATAAGTCTGGTAGCTTTACTAGTTAATGTATATCCACCTTTGCTAGATGACTTGGCTCATGTTTGCAATTATAGTTGAGGGCTTGTGGTTTTCGTATTCATGTACTGGGCTCTTAATAGTGTGATTGATTAGGATACAAAACAATTGAGCAGTTGTTGCACCCTTCTTCAAGTATGAGCTTGGATGTGAATGTCGCTTATAGCACTAATCCTCTCTTATCCATTCTCTTTTTCATTGGCGAGAAGGTAAAAAATATACTTATATGCAATGTTTAGAACGTATTTCAAGATTTACTTTTATTATAATATATCTAATAGATTTTAAATATATTTATAAATTTATGATTAATTTGGATCAAACACATATTATCGGGAGCTTACATAAATTCAAATTGATATTGATAGAAATGAAGTTATTCAACCATTTTAAAAGGTTAAGATTGTTATGGTTATCATCATTTTTTTTTTTTTGTTAACTTGCAATTACTAAATATAGTTTCAGTTGAGGATATTTAGGTGATGCTACCGAGGGCCGTAGATGAAGCTCGCACATTGGCTAGGGCTTACTTAACTAGTATATGTGTAACACCCCTAACCCGTATTTGTTATCGGAATAGAGTTACGGAGCATTACCGGAGTTTATAAAACATTTACAAATAATTCGTGGCAATTACTGTTCATTTTCTGAGATAGTTCATAACGTCCCTTAAATGGACCCTCGAGGCCCAATATGAGCATTAGAATTGAGTCGAGACTTAATCTGAACTCTAAGAATTTTTCTCAAAATTTCAAAAACTTTCCAAGATACAGGGCACACACGCCCGTGTGGTCAAGGGACACGCCCGTGTGACTATAGGACACGCCCGTGTTGTTGGCCGTGTCTGACCCCGTGTAAAACTCTGACTTGTGCCACACAGCCAGCCACACGCTCGTGTGCTAGGCCATGTGGATAATTTAACTTTCCAAAATTAAGTGCAAGTTTCACACAGCCAAGATACATGCCCATGTTCTGGGTCGTGTAGCATACATGGCTGAGACACACTCCCGTGTCTCTGCCCGTGTGTTCAATTTTGAGCATTCTGTTTCTCGAATTTAAGATGCAGGGGACACACGGCCTAACCACACGCCCATGTACCAGGTCGTGTGTCACACACAGTTTAGACACACGCCTGTGTGTCTACCCGTATGGACAAAATAAAGCCATTTTTGGCTTCATTGCTCACCGAAAACTTTGCCAATGAACTACACCAAAACTTACATTCATAAACCAACCAATCTAAGCATTATAATCAAGCTAATTCTATCATTTAACATGATATATCATTATATGCACACCTATTTATAATCTTACCTTAGTTTAGTCTATATGTTAAACATAATCTAATCAACCATACTTAACATATATGTAACTACCATAGTATGACCTTATAAGTATATCAAAACATACCATTACTAGCCATCCCAATGGCTAGATTACAAATATCATTTTCAAGCCAACAATGGCCAAGTTAACCTATTCATGCCATTATACTAAAATAAGTCTACTATTTATACCAAAAATAAGCTTGTGGATAGTGTGACGATGCTCCAACCAATCTCTAACCTTAGCGAGCTTCCGAGCACTATAAAACAGAGAAAATAAAACCTAATAAGCATTATATGCTTAGTAAGTTCATATAACAGGAATTAAACTTACCAAGTTCATTTATTAGAATTAAGCATACAATAACATGTTTTTCCATCAACTTGGCAAATTGCCTAAACACATTCACTCAATTAAACAAGTTAGTCATATAATTTACTTGTACAACAAATAAACATGGATGAGCTCATCATGCTATATTCTTTCAAGACATTATTCATTTCATCTCATAATTCTCATATCATGTCGAGTATTTTATCCGTTGAATCATTGAAATTTCGATGGATATTCAGTTAGTACACTTAAGGTGTACAATTCAAGAACCCGTCAATTCATATTCAGGAGTACCCATTAGGGCACTTAATCAGAAAGCACACTATCGAGCCACATATCATATAACAGGATTACTTGTCCAAGCTAAATCTTGTTCCCAACATATGCTCACAAGAGCTTAATCAGGATTATCCGTCTGGGCTAAATCCTATCTGTAACATATACTTAAGAGGGCTTATATCAGGATTACCAGTACAAGCTAAATCCTTTCTGTAATGAGGTCAATAGGATTACTCGTCCAAGCTAAATCCTGTCAACAACAAATGCAGGACCTCATTCAATAAGGGGAAATCACATTTATCCATCAAAATCCAATATTCAAACGGAATTTAACCCCTTTCAAATAATTTCAAGCATGTATTCATTTCTTATATTGTAGCATCCAAATAATTCATATAAATATAAATCACATTCAATACAAACATAACATTCAGTTCAACATATTTACATGCTCAATTAAGTTACACGAACTTACCTCGATAATTGTTTGTATAAAATATACTAATCCGAAACTTTCTTTTCCTTGATCTCGCTTCAAATTTGAGTTATTCAGATCTATATAAATGAATTTAATCACCAATTTCTCACATTTCATGTTCATTTGGACTCAATTTACATCCTAGGCAAAATTACCATTTTGCCCCTAATTTTTTCATAAATTCCAATTTCGTCCCTAGGCTCGGAAAATGAAATTCATGCAATTTACTCCCTATTCCAAGCCTAGCCGAAATTTCAACATAAAATTTACAGCACATATATTCTATAAAATTCATAATTTTCTTCAATTTTCACAACTTTACAATTTAATCCCTAAATCATGTTTTCATCAAAAATCACTTTGTAAGAGTTGTTTATCTATCAACAACCTTTCATTTTGTACCATAAATTTTGAAACTTCAGCATATTCATCCATGGCAAAATTTCTATACTTTGATAACTTTTCAAACTAATCCCCCAAATAGATAGATTAGACTATCCCGATTTCAAAAATATAAAAATTACTAAAAACGGGACAGGAAAATGTACCCAATTAAGCTTGATTAGTTTCTTCTCTCTCTCCTAGGGTTTCCATGCAAATTTTGGGGAAGAAGATGATAGAAAATGGTATAATTCTATTTTAATTATTTATCATCTTTTAATTATTTTTATTTCCAATTTAGTCCTTGCTCTTTTCTAATTTTTCCATGGATGAATCATAAAAAAATCTAATAAATTTTGATTAATGGTCTAATTACCATATAAGGATCTCAAATTTTGAATTCCATAGCTATTTGATCCTTCTAGCTACTAGAATTCAACTTTTGCATTTTATGGGATTTGGTCCTTCTCGTGATTAAGCACTAAATCGATAAAATTTTCTTATTAGGATTTTCACATGATATTTCTATCTAAATGCAAATCATGCAAAAATATAAAAATATTTTTTCTTTCCGGTTCGAATTTGTGGTCCCGAAACCACTGTTCCGGTTTCACTGAAAATAGGCTGTTACAATATGTTTTAACATTATTGATTGGAGGTAAGAGAGGCCAAGTGAGAAGTGGCTTAAATTGAATGTCAATGGGAACTGGGATCGCATAAATGAGTTGATTGGAGCTGGAGGGGTGATAAAAAATTACTATGGGGAATGGCATGGTGGTTTTTTAGTCTGTTGTAGTAATTGTAATATTGTACTAGTTGATCAATGGGGATTAGAAATTCCATAGAATCAAGGAATTAGGAAAGTTACGATTGAATCGATGAAGATGGTTTTGAAGGGAGTTAATAAATATCATCATCATTTTTGTCTCATTGGAGGTAGGGCTTAAAGTTTATACCTATAGAGATGACGTTTATTTCTAATTGTTTAGCCAAAAACTCATTATTCTTAAAAGACAAATTATGTATATAGGGAGCCACCACAAGAAATTGTTGGCAAATGTAGTTGGCTTCGCGTTGCTAGAACTATAAAGTTCTTGATACAAAACTTAAATCATAAACCAAGATCTGTCATGTCAAATCATCAAGAATAAATCAAGAACAAGGCTAAATGTAGAAGCGTACCTAAATCCATTGGTATATTGAAAACTCCAAGTCTTGCGGTTTTGGTTTTCCAAACTAACACACTAGTAATTTAGAAAAGGTGACTCTCTTTTTTCTAAAGATGAGATGTCAGAAATTTTACTTTTATGTAATTTGGGGACCAATATATAACTTTTTCACATTAACCTTAATTTCTAATCAACCCATCATCAATTAGAAATTACTTAAGAGAGTATCTACACATATTTAACTGAAGCCCAATAAACTTTAACCAAATTAGATCACTTTTATTTTGGAGTAATATTTTATGATAGTAAATAATAATATGTAATTATGCTTATTGTATATATGATGCCCATATTTTTCCAACAATCTCCCACTTGGACCACACACATATATATCGATTACCTTATAAGTTCATGTCATTATAACTTGATGAGCTTAAAACCTTACTATCATATCCAAAAGGTATTCTGAACAATCTCGTCCATTAATTATATTAACATAGAACGAAGGTGACTTTTGTTACATATACCGTAACTAAATTCATCCCTGATCATGTATATTAACACAACCAAATGACATAGACTAAGTATGGATGTATATCATGAAAGTTACATGCAATGTGATCTAAACATGTCTATTTTTTATTGGTCCTCCTTAGCCTTAGTGAGATCAAATTTTATTAAAATTAGAGTGTGAATAAACTAAACAAACTTTATTTCTGTAGAAAATATCCTTAATATCTATAAACTGAAATAACTGAAAAATGTGTCTATAACAAAAAAAGCATTTAAAATAAAATTGAATATCCTAAAAAGACATTACACTTATATGAGCAGTGTGCTCATAAAAACATTGGGTGGTAGTCCCTTAGTAAGCGATCCAAGTTTGTACCATTATACTCGATAGACATCTGACCATTTTGAACTTTTACTTTAACAACCAAGAATTTAAAGTCTATATGCTTTGACTTTAATGTGCTGTTGTTTTTATTGGAACAAATTATTGCAATTTGTTGTCACAATTTGCACCTTAGTGACAAAATTTTGCCTCAATATTCCATTAAACCAAAGTTTGTATAACTGACGATCTCAAACTTATCAGACCTCTGATATGTGAGCATGTGATATTTTTTTTAAGATAATGTATGAATCATTTGGTTGCTTTTTGACTATCGATACCCGAATTGATTAAAGATCTGCACAACATCCAAACAATGTACGCAATATCTGAACACGTACAAATTTGAATAAATATTAGACTTATCACTGCTGAAATGTGGGAAATCTTATGCATTTTCGTAATCTCAAAATCATTCTTAGGGTATTGATTAAGACTATTCTTACTCCCACTAAACTTATGATATATACAATCATTAACCAAAGCCATCTCGTAACTGAATGAGATAATCACTTGGTGAATATTGTAATACCACTGATAAAGGACTACTCAAGCACATAGATAAATTTCTTTAATTTGCAAACAATTAACTTTGGACCACTGAGCACAAAGTTTTCTAGTTACACCATATAAATCATCTCATCAATGTCACCATTGAGAAACACGGTCTTTATATCCATATAATGTAGCTCAAGGTCAAAATATATCTTTAAAGTCATTATAATTATTTCTCTAGTGGACCTTCTTAATGTCATTAGTTCTTGAGGTTGTAGAGTTTGTTACTTAACTTGGAGGTTCAACGGCATTGTCTTGATCCGGAGTTGCTACTTGAACAATTTCAAGTATAATAGACTTTTCCTAATCATTTTCAATAACAATTGAAGGAATGTGTTGAGAAATATCAACATATTCTTTTCCAAAGACAATGTCCTTAATTTTCTCTCCCCCATAAACTCAACATCCTCAAAAAAATAAGCATCATACATCTTAAAAATAACCTTAGTAGTGGGATCATAAAATGTCCTTAGATCTTTCAAAGTATCTGAAAAATCAAAAGGATTAAGAATACTAATGGATGCATGTTCTTAATTCTATTTTTTTTTAGAGACAACCTAATCTCTTGTGCCATAACAAAACCGCATTCTTAATAGCTAATTTGCATTTCTTCCCTATTACGGTAGTATGCAAGGATTCATTCAATAGTATCAAGTAAATATAGACTATTATAACCTAGATAAAGAACAAGAACAAACCAAATTTAAATTATGAAACAAATTAAAATTTATATTTCCAACTGAACAAAAATAACCAAATTTGTCTAATGCTGAAATGGAAATCAAGTTTAGCCTAAAAGATGATACAAAAAAAGTATCATTCAAATTCAAATAAAATTCAATTCTTAACAATAATCTAAAAGTCCTTATTGCTTCAACTTCTATTGAATTATCGTCACCTTCATCACCATCATTAGGCTTTTAGTAATTATGAAAACCTTTCATAGACACACTGATGCGAGTTGTTGCACTGGAATCTATCCACCAAGTATGTCTAAGTACCGAAGTCAAATTAACCTTAAAATAAACAAAAATTAAGAAATGCAGCTGTCACACCACAAGAGAAACAACCATCCTTAGTTAATTCATTTTGTTGTTTCTTTTGAAATATCGTATGCATAACTTTCTTATTTTTCTTTATATTATTGAAGTTAGCGTTGTTATGAACGTACCAAATTTAACCTTTTCGTTCTTGACAAACCTTTTTTTCAATGTCAGTCATGAATTCTTTGTTGTGATAACCTTATTAGATATAATGCCCCTGAATGTTTTAAAGCTGCAATGATGTTAACAAGTATAATAGTTGTTGAATAAAACAAAACAAGCTCACCTAATACTTTAAATTTAAACCAAAATAATTTGAATAAAGTAAACCCATATCAAAATATTAGACACTCTATTACTAATTCATCTTTGGACAAAATAATAACTTATAAGTGTTATCTTGGTGTAGTAATCAAACACTGATAATAAGAACATCTCAAACGATAAATCTTCCTTTGGGCCTATTTATTACTTCTATGCAAAACCAAATAATCGTCACATGTTTATTACAACAATTGTACATGTAATTTTGTTAAATATTAACCTTCATTCGGACCAATCAATATTAACTTAACTTAAGTTACATGCACACAACCTTTTATATTTTAAAATAAAATAAATTTTCACAACAAAAGTCACTTTGGTGACTTATTTCTTCGATTAAGTTATTTTAAAATACATATTAATATATCAATATTCAAATTTAAAATTTACTCAATAGTCAAAAGTCAAAACCAAAATTTCTGATTGCACTACAATTTCCAAAATAACCTAAAATAAGCTTGTCTAAATAGAGTAATAAAAAAAACGAAAACCTTAATCTTTGACTAATTTTTTTAAATAATTAAACAACCATCAAAAGTTTTAAGATTAAAATTCAAAAGCAAATTTTATAAAACCAAAATTTTTAAACGCGTATTATCAAAACACCTAAAAGTTGAATATATATTCACATAAAAAAAAAAAAAAAAAGATAACAACTTCAATTGAATAAGGGTTCAATGTGCATTCAACCTAAATATATAATAAAATTACCGAAACATAAATTGATTTCTTTAAAAAAATTTAATAGCCAACTAAAACCAAACTGGAAGCATGCAATCAATTTAAAAATCATCACATTATAAAACTAACAAAATATGAATCGGTAAATTTTCACTGAGTTATGTAAAAATTCAAGAATCATTTATTTGCATCAATTCAATATTGAAAATTGTCTAATGGACTAATAGTTTGTGCAAATATTATCCCCAAATTCACGCATAATAAAGAAACAAATCATGAATAGATTTTATCTTTTTAACAAAGAATACATAATATATACAAGACCTTATATATATCATGATTCAAGCCAAATTCTGAATCCATGAAAAATCAAGAGAATAATAAACATATTGATATTATGATAAGGGTAATTATCATTCATTAAAAATGTAAATTTAATGTAATAACTTCATGATTACCTTGAAAAACTATAATAATTTCATCACTATAATAAGAGAAAAATTAATATATATCACTATCATGAATAAAATACCGCAATTATTAAAACTAAACCAACAAAAATTGAATTTGAATTACTTTCTTTAAAAATAATGTATTCTATGATTTCACAAACCCAAGTCTCTTTTCTTTTAATTTAATCTATTATTAATTAATAATGCTTTAAAATCATGAGAAACCTATACGATTTAGGTTTTCTAACTAAAAATAAAAAACCACCAGAAATCACTATTAATAAAAAATGTTCAACCATGAATCCATTGAATGAAAATTAAACTAAAATCTTTAATTAATTTAAACTTAACCAATTTGTTAAATTTTATTTAAAAATGTAATAATATATTTCATAAAACAATATACACTTGAAAACATTAAATATGAATCATATAAATCAATTAAAATTTGACTCAGTCGACTACATTCTTTGAAGTTGATTAGGTGTAGTAGTCACCTTATGTGTACCAAATTTTGAGATTTATCGAGCACTAGAATGTCTTCGATTAACCTCAAGATGAATGCTTGGGCAAATTGTTCTTTCATGATGTCAGTCGCGTTCGGAGGAAGGTATTTGAAGTTATCTTGCAACCATCTCATCTTTATCTGGCCACCTTGAAACTTGTTTGACACCTTCCTTAAAAATGCCTCGCAAAAGTCTTCTTTGCCGGGAACGACCACTAACCCCATAGCGACTGGCTCATCCATAAGTAAATCGAGTTGTAAAGCTACGTCCTCGAGTGTAATTGTACACTCACCACATGGAAGATGAAATATGTGTATCTTGAGTCTCCATCTTTCCACCAATACACTGATAAGTGTAGGATCCTATTTACAACTCCCGAGCTATGAGACACATGTAAGAATCTTGCATCTTGCAAATAACTATGAATTTCACAGGGTGAGCTCTTTGATAAAATTGTGTATAAACCCCTCCAAAACATGATCACCTGCCTATTTATATTAATAAGATAATTTTAAAAAATTAAAAACTTTAAAATTAACTGAATTTAAAATAACGAAATTTAAAATTTTTCCTTACCATTACCGATTGAGTGGTGAAAATATGCTTGTCCTCGAAATATATAAGAGAACTTGTCAAAAAAATTAATCAAAATGAATAAAATATATAAAATGGCCCAAGTATATGTAGGATAAAAGTTACCATTGAGCTGTTTCAAAATTTTACCAAAAAAGCACATTCAGTTGAATACAAATATCTACCACCTGTATAGAAAGCACGCCCAACTAGACCACTTTCTCATACTCCAAAATAGACTTATTTTCCTAATTCATTAAAAAAAAAACTGTGTGGCCGATAAACAAAAATTTCCAACATATACGGAATTTAAGCATTAATTTTAGGGTAAATTACCCAATTTTTAAGTGATAAAATTTCAAAATTTTGAAAAATATTTTTGGGGTTTCCCTGTTATTTGGTATTGACTCATTTTCTTTCTGAGGAATATATTTATATCACCATATTAAGATCACTCTTCAAATTCATTTTCATAATATATATTTATAATTATAATTATAATAGTAAATTGACCCTACACATACCTCAATACCACCAAAAATAACACGGCAGGTTTTGATTAAATATCATATACAATGAAACAATATTTACAATTTTAAGCACCATTTCTTACCAAAAAAAGAATTGGGATATAGTTCAGAGGCCAATTTACTAATAAAGCACCAAAATATATATCAATGCGAAAAAAGAAAACCATTGTTTAAAATGGTAAATAAATAATTGTTAATTCGTACCTAATGGGCACCCGCTAACCGGAGCAACAAAAAGGCCAAGTCTCAATTCTCATGTTCTGAAGTTAGAGCCATCATTCTCCACAGACTGCTTATAATGAGGAATCAATCACTCAGCTCAAAGCTCTAACTATTATTTCCTCTTCCAATAACAAATAACATTGATCAATACAAAATTTGAATAACAAAATATTAAAGCATTACAAAGGATTTTTTTTTTTTTTTTTTTTTTTTTGTGTTGTGCTTCATGTTCAACGCATTCACCAAAAATGCTACAACTGATTCCCTCCCTTAAATGTCTGTGGGATCATTGATCTCCTGAACACACCAAAACGCAAAACAGACCAACAGATTTGAGTGCCTAACACAGGAGGGGAAAAAAAGAGATCAAGGAGTACAATATATTCTTAAGAATTACCTCATCTTCGAGCACAACTCCGCCAGGAATCCGCAATGTCAGTCCAGGGCTTGCATCAATTACAACTTTCCCCTTAAGTGCACAAGCAGAAACAAGTTAAAACAGCAAAATTAAGGACTCACAGGAGCACTAAATCAGCAATGACTTAAAACCACAAAGAAAGCAAACCCGTCAATCTTTAATTCGATATAAACCTTCAGGCGATTGCCTCACATCACATGAAGCAGCAAGTATATTTCTTGCTCCTACTTAATATTCTTAAGTACTATGTTTGAAACATTCATGACATAGGTATGAGGGGGATATGAACCTCTAAGGACTCCCAAATACATATAAACCATGAGAAAAATATTTAGCATACCCACGTCAAACACACATATTCCTGACACTAACA
Organism: Gossypium bickii; assembly: GCA_025503065.1. Lineage (NCBI taxonomy): Eukaryota > Viridiplantae > Streptophyta > Magnoliopsida > Malvales > Malvaceae > Gossypium > Gossypium bickii. The sequence continues at coordinate 94,076,931 of CP106711.1, forward strand.
ACCAAATCTCACTAACATGGCATTTCAATACACATAACAGGATATCAGTATTGGCTGTACTCTTGATTTGTTTCAAAAACATAGTCAACAATCCATATCAAATAGTGCAGATAAATACATTTTATTCCAAAAAGAAAAGAGCAAGGAATCAAATCACATAATTGAAATTCCTAAAGAATGTATAGTATTTCACTGACAGCACTTTTTGCCTTTTACGGTAAAAGGAAATTTTTATGTAATGGATAACAAAGAACTAAAATACTTAACAAAACTTCTGTTGGATACAAGTTCCCTCTTGCACAATTTAGCCATCAATCAATAATTAACACATCATCAAATTATTTAGTGATTTGAAAATACTTGAACACAACACTTATCTGCAACTTTCAGAACTGAAAAGATCATAGCATCAAGTTTAAATGTAATACATGAAAGAAAAGATATCCCACAAAGAACCAAGGTATTGATGCAGGGGCAATAATATGGATACCTTGAGAACTATATCAGCTCCAAACCAAACATCACCATTCACCTCCAAGCTATCCAGCTTGACAATGCTAGGAATTGTTTCAAAGCGGCGCTTGAAATCGCTAATCTGATTAGGAAAACAGAATGTAATAATTGATTCAAGAAAATAAATGCAATCACAATAAATGTAATGCCTTCATGAGTCCATAAACCCTCACCTTTTCAAATTCAGGTCCTAAAGCAATGGAAGGGTCACTAGGACTGACCCTCGCATCATTTCGAACAAACATGCCTTCAGTAAATGAGTAAAGGTCCGACTGTAGTAACATAGAATTTTGATGCTTAGAGCCTTAAGTCAGATGAAATAGTACTTTCTTTGGGTTGTAGCATGAAATTATAGTTTATAAAAGAGAACGACCTGGAGAAGGAATAAGTCTGATGTGGAATTCAAAGGAAGAAAACGAGATTGGGGAATGGAAATGCCAATTGAATTTTCAAATAACTGCCTCAATGACAAAGCAACAACAAGAACTTTTATCAGTTTCTTGCTTCATATAGCATGTAAAGCTGTCTTGGAAAATTTTAAGCAAAAGGTACCTTTAAAGTAGAAAGGTTATCCAAATTCAGTGCACTGGTATCTACAAGCCTTTTAATGGCTTTCAAATTTAGCCACCTGAGAGAAATGAAACCACAATTTAGCCTATTTGCATTTTTATTAGAACAAATTACAGGGGCATAGCAGTTAACTTACAAGCTTCTTGTATCAATGAATTTGAATCCTTTCACCGACTTATTATGAACATGACAAAATAGAAAGGAATATAATGAGCCAGTTAGATTAACCAAACAATGTCTGTAAGAAACCACGCAATTCTACTATTGTTCTGTGCAACTTGACATAAAATTTTGGACAAAAAGTGCATATATACACATATTCATGCCTTTTTCTTCAGTGAATAAGTATTATAAGCAACTTACCTTTTCAGAGTGATCTGAAGTGAAGTCTTCAAGCTATATCATAATGAAAGCAACAAAGTTAATTAAGGCTGTTTTGATATATACATAGATATCAAACAAATTTATCAGACATCAAGACAATTCATGATATCACTTGCCTTAAACATCCCTTGAAGCGAACTAGCCATAAAGTTGATTAAACCAGTGGAGGTGGTTGGAGTCACCTGAAAACAGTAAAGACTTACAAACAAATTTTAGCTGAAGAGTTATAATAAATGGAAATCATCCTTGCATACCTCCGAACAATATTCAATACTGTTTTGGGCCAAATGGTTCAAGATTTCTAAATTATCAAATCAAGGGGCACAACTACAGAATTGAAGGCCATTAATAAACACCGCAAAATAAAATGATAGGAACAATACAAAGGATACTTGGGTCCACAACACCGGCCACATTATCTGGGTTAACCACAAGGGCATACTCCTTACCCTGGAAGCAATGAGATTAAGAGTTTGCATCAGCTTTCCTCCTGGCATACTTTTGCATTTTCATCCTCATGGATACTTCTTTCTATTTTAGACTTGAGAAACAAAATGAAATATTTTCGAAATCACAAATACCTGAGCAAGTAATACATCAAGAGTTCCACTATTCATTAGGGAAAGGAAATGAGCGCCATGTTTAGAAGATTGCCTTTGCACAAAAAAATAAAGCAATGATGAGACCTTTCAGCAATTGGTGACTGTAACCACAATGTAATCCTGCAGAGTAAATAAGCAAAAGAAAAGGAATCTATTGGGTATTTTAGAAAATTATCAGATCACTCCATAAAATTTTGGACGCATTGATATATCACATGGGGAAAAAAATAGCCTAAGATACTACAAGCTCTATGGTGGTGCTCAATTGAACATCAAACTATGATTTTCCAGTTCATTGACATAGGAGGAAATAGGATACTGACAGTAGACCATGCATATTTCCCTGTTCATCAAAATGAAAGATACTGAAAAATGCTAAACTCAGGAAAACATACACCTAGAATAGATCAAAAGGACCAGTATTTCATAACAATGAGAAAAGGAAAGTGAATATGAAGAATAAATTCAGAGAGTAATAGGTGCGGAACTATCCTAATTTGCATTCAAAATTATGGTTGATTTCTAAAGCCAACTATGAACTTTACCAAGACTTCCAGAAGTTGCTAAATAACATTATCATAGTTCATTTATTACAGAAAATCTTATATTAACAAAAAGGCAAAGAAAATAATGAAGCTGCACCGAAGGAAGGATGCAAAATTGGGCATACCATTTATCCTCACCTCCCTCGCTGACAAAAGATTCGAGTTGAGTATGTTCACCCTACATAAATCCAATTATTTTATCAAGAAGAAGTACAAATTTAAGGACCATAGAAAAGAATTCCAGAACCAGTTATGCAACAAGAAAACAATGGCTAGGTTCTCAAACCTGTTCAAAAGGATGTATATCTAGCTAGGTTCTCAAATTTATCAAGAGGAAGTTACAAGTTTAAGGAGTATGAACAAATTCCAGAAACAGTTACAACAGGAAAAGTTAGGTTCCCAAACCTGTTCAAAAGGATGTATATCGACGTCTAAGGTGGAATACTTCTCCAAAGCCTACACATGACAACTTGGCTGAGTACCTTTGCTGAGATACAAGGTTAAGAACAAAACAGTGTAGGAAAAACAGATAACCTTTACGATATCATTGTGTGTGTTCTTTGGGTTCATCAAAAGCAGAGGAATATTGCATCCGTACTTCGAATTTAGTGACTACAAAGAATTGAAAATGTTAAACTAGTTAGCTCTAATGCTATAAAAGAACAATATATACAACAAACTGGTAACCAACCTGAATTTGGTTAACAATTAAGTCAAGAGGTGTTGACCCATTTTTAACTTCAATCAAAGACCTGTGCAAAGGAGAAAGGAATTGCACAAATTCAACTAAATGTCCAAATGTTTCTATGACAAGAATGACTCAAATATCAAAGACCAAAGTAAAGAAAGCACGTCATTTCTCAAATAGAAACCGGACAGTTCTTAAATTCTCTTGAATATTAAGTTCACCAAGGAACTAAGTAGTAAAGTATTTAAGCATATTGCATGTGGAAAATGCCTAATATAATAACAACAAAGATTCATACAAAAGGGTGGTAGTACAATATTCTGAAGGGATGTCATCACAAAATTAGAAGATTTAACCGTTTATATCAAACAAGATTCTATTCAAACCATCTTCATAAACCAAAAAACATATGTATATCACAGAAACCATACTCATTTATGTAGAGGCATGTCTTTAATATATAACTATGGAATCATCAAGAAATGCTTCTCTTTTCTTAGAAAAAGAATAAGTATCAAACTTCCAGAAGTTAGATAATTGCTTACTTGGGACCACCGAAACCCATATTCTTTCCCAAAGCTCCATTATACTTCACCACAACAAGCTTATCCAAAAGCTGCTTAGATTCAGCAATATCTGCTTCAAGACAGAAAGAATCCAAACAAATTATACAAGCTGCACTCTAATGTACTGTTATATTTTTCTTGATGCTATATTTGGAATACAATAAATTCACAAGTAAAAGAATAATGAGAAAATATTACCACAAGACATAGGTGCTAAGTTATCATAAGGAACAACACGCACTTCATCACTTGCACTGCCTTCGCTCTCACTTGTGCTCTCTACTTGGTCCCTTTAATCAAATATTGGATTTCAAGTAAACCAGACAATTGGAAATAGTTCCAATACAAAGACAAAGAACAGAAGAAACAATGCAACAGCAAACCATGAAAACTCAACTCGTATAAAATAGACAAACTTCACAGCAAGAATTCCAGACAGAGACTACAAAATAAGAAATAAACCTATCATTCTGCACAATTATCAGAAGTAAACAGATAAGAACTGGGAAAAGGATATTCTCTCTATACTAAGATCCTCAATCGAGCTACTTAAGCAAGGAACAACTTAGTAATAACTCAAGATTCTGTCATCTATATATCGAGAAACTCATGTCCACAACTCAAAATCACTCTTAAATCATCCATCAAGCACATCCAATCTTACAACAATTACTGCCAACAAACTTAGCCGGTCTCTTCTTTCCTCTCTAGTTAAATCAATAAAATCAGCATCCAATGCACACCTTATACCCTATGATTTTTATACTCAATTTCGGTCACATCACCCACAGTTCAGAGATAAAACCCACCGTATCCCCCAAAATTAGAAAAAAAAGAAAAAGAAAAAGAATCCATCCTATCAAAACATTCAAATCTCAAACCCAGAAAAAGAAACTTTAAAAATATAATAAAAACATACTTGATTGTAGCCTTCTTCCCAGTCCCCTTTGCTCCGTCTTTTTTCTTCTCCAACATAAGACACTTGGTTATCATGTTACATATCAAGTAAACGAACTGAACAGAATCATTGGCCGGTATTGGATAAGTAACCTTCTTATAATACTCCCACGGCATACTGGAATCAACCAAGGCAACAATCGGGATCCCCAACCTTTCCGCTTCCAAAAAGACGGAACTTTTCCTCTCAGTGTCGAAAATCACAACACAATCCGGCATCTTAGTTGGCGCGAAAACCAATTTCTTGTGCCTAGACCGAAACTTCTTAGGACTACAACTGTTGGTCAAAAAGCCACGCATCTTCCAAAGGCTGCTAGCCCTTTCAGGGCTTAAGCTGGTGACTCTGGAGGTCATCTCGTCGATTATGGGTTGGAAAAGAGGGTTAGTGTTGATGAAGAGGAAAGAGGAAGAAGGATCACGAGAGAGGCAGGAAAGGAAGTTGAGAGCATTGCGGAGACAGATTAGGGTCTTGTCGGAATCGATAATGGATTGTCTATTTCGGAAGCCGTAGGTGAATTGTTTGAAGTGGTGGGTCGTTACTTGTCGGCCGATGTGAGCATTTGTTGTTAAGAGTTTTTGGATTACAACCGAATGGATTGTCATTTTTTCTTATTTCTCGAAGGAAAATAAAATTGACAGGGGAAGCTAAGGTTTGATGGGTGAATTGAATCTACCCCAAAAGCTTTAACTTTAGTGAAGCATTTTGAGTTCAGAGATTTTGGGATTTAGGGTTTAAGAGGGGGTTTCCAGATTTGAGGAAAGCTTATATACGAACAATTTGCTATTTGAGTTTAGGTAGCGGGATATTTGGATCGGTTCGGGCCCAGTTGAATCAACCCTTTTAAAACTAAAAATAACTATTAATATTTCCACTATTCAATTTTATTTTTTTATTATTGTTACTCCTTTTAAAATTAGTATAATAGTAATTTTAGCATTTAACATTTATAAATTATGCTAATTTAATCTTAGATTCTAAAAAATTTAACCATTAACATTTACATATTATGTAATTTAATTTCTTTTTATAGTTTTGTTTTTCTTTGTAACATTGAAGGTTAATCTATAAAAGAATGAGAAAATAAGAATATCACTGTATCATAATTTTTAGTTTTTCAATTATTTTGTACATTTTCAATCAAATTTAGTTGATAAGATTGTATTTTTAGCTTTTTTAAGTGAAAAGCGTCACAAGGAAAAGCAAAATTACAAAAATAAAAATAAAAATAAAATACCAAATTATACAATGGGTAAATGTTGAGGGTTGGATTTTTTTAAAATCGAGACTAATTTGGCACAATGTATAAATGTTGAGGGTTTAAATTGTTATTATGTTAATTTTAAAAGTTGTCATCGTTAACTAACTGGTGGCAAAAAAAATTTACTAATAATTGGGTAACTATTAGTATAGTTTCTCCAAAAGAAAATTGTTATTTTTACATACAAGCAATAAGATAAATTACACAGCCAGTCACCAATCTTTGATAGATTTTCATTTTGATAATAATAAATAAATAAAATTCAAATATAGCACCATCATTAGATAGTTTTTTTTTTTTTTTTTTTTTTTAGTTTTGGTCACTCGTCATTAGATTTTTTTTTTTTCATTTTAGTTTCTCATTATTAATGTGGCTGATGACACTGTTATCGTGCACTCATTTTAGTCTCTCAACTTTAGTAATTTTTCGGTTTGATCACTCATTTTACCTTTTTAAACTCTTTTAGTTTTTTTTCAATTTTAAAATTAAATTTTAGTTTTTTCGATAAAAGGGGAAAACCTAGGTTGTTATAAGATTTATTGAATATTTATAAGGGAAAACTTGGAAAACCATTTTATCTTTTTTATTTGTTTTATCTATTCCTTATTTATAATTAATTTTAGTGTTTTTTTTCTAGCAAAAAGGGAAAACTTAAATTTTTACAAAGAAATTTTAAGGGTAAGTTTAGGCACCACAGATTGATTGGATAGTAGTATAATTATTAAGGTAGTAATTACATTTTCTTGTGGTTATGAGGAATTCCAATTCTCTAGACATGTTTGACTAAAAGAGTGTAATTACATCGTAATTTCATATGTCATATTTGATAATATAAATGATAATTACACAACTAAGTAATTTTAAATTCTAAAAAATATTAATTATTATAGAAGTTACCAATAATATTTAAGAAAAAAAATATTTAAACAAATAAAAAATCCTAAAACCAAATAATCATATATGATACGATAGTCCAAAAGTATTTGACAATACTATTGCTAATAAATTAACAAGAAAAATAAACATGCTAAGCAATTTGACCAAATTACTCTAATATTCAATATTTGTTGAGTTATTCTCTCTCTAACATTAAATATATACTCATTGTTATCATCGATTGATCATTGACCATTGACCAAGTATAAATAATTAATAATAAATAATATCTAAATTAGTTAAATTTAGTATAAATAATTAATAATAAATACTATGTAATTTAATTAACTATTTAGTAGGTTAACATATAGGAAATTGTCTATTATTAACAAAAAATTTAAATTATTTAAACTAAATTAGTAAAATAACAAATATTTTAAAATATACATAAATCCTTAAATTAAAATACTATTATTGTATAAATTTCAAACTTAAATCATGTATGGACATGTTTGAAAATCATAAGCTAATTGGATTTTAGTATACTTGTTTGTAATTGCTCACTTAATTACTCCAATTCCCACCCTACCCTTAAGAATTGAAGAGTGTAAATAGGGTGCTCTACTTACAACAAATTCAGTGGGCTAATTATAAATTTTTAAATATCATCTTCATCTTCTTCTCTTCAGGACCAAACCTAAAGAAGAAAAAAGAGTTTGAGTTCTTTCCTCCATAATTGGCCATTAATCCAAAAGATAAGCAAGCTTTTCTTCAAAACAATTCATAGCTTTTTAAAGTAGGAAGCTTAGTACAACCAATTTAATGGTTAGATTTTGTGATTTTTGAAGTTAGCTTAAGTTGCCATTAAAGAGAACCTAGAGAAATTGAGTTAGAAACCATGAAAAGGTTAGTGGTTAAGCTTGGTTCATGTGAGATTCATGTTGGAAATGTAATGGGAAATGTTAAGAACGTTGGATCTGGTGCTTTAAGTGTAGTATTTTAGTTTAAGTACATTTGTAATTTTTTCGAACAGATTAGTTAATAAAATTATTCATAAATTACATTAATACTTTGTATATTATCCTCATATGATTTTTGCACGCAAAACAAAATGGAAGCAAATGTTGCTCATTGGTTGTTTAATCTTTAACTGATACTAAACATTATTACATGGTCAATTTGTAATACGGAAAGACAACTTGTATCAGTAGACGAACCTAAACATGTCCTTAGTCAAACCGGTTGAAAGACTAATATGTCAAACTATCAAGTCTAATTGGGGAGATGCCTTGTCTTGGGCATCAGAGTGGATGACTCCTAAAAGATAAAAACATGGATGTGACTGACTGGATTGACAGTACATCGGACTAGACCCAAGTTATATAGATCCTGAATTCGTTTATGGATCTATTCGCTTGTGACTTTAATAGTGTGGCATACCTAAATCCTGAGTGGATGACAGACTATGTATGCGTGACTCGTACAAGTAAAAGCCTGAGTTTGAATAGATAAGGAATCGAAAGTTGGTGCGTTAGGTGTACGACTTCTGCAGTATGTAATATCATTCACAGTAGTGGAATTCATAGCTCGAGACATTGGTAAATGATATCCTCTTATAGGCATTACATGGTTGATGAAAAGTAAACATGGTCACGGGTCGTTCGTATTTGTGATGGATGACTTGATCACTATTTGATAATGATTGACTTTTCATGAAGGAAGATGCAATGGTTACCATAAGATAAAATTGGACCATATTGGAAAAATGGATATTATCCAAAAGAGATCAATGTTATACTATGAGGGTAACACACTTATGACAAGGTCATTGGACGAGCATTAAATAGTTGCTTTCGCAATGGTATGTCACTATGAAGAGCTCATTCATGATACTATACTGGAATGACTTCATGTAAATGAGTTTATAATTAATAGGCGAAAAGTCAAAACTTAATTATAAATCATTTGAGCCGTAATTACATATGTTCAATTGGTCCCTTCACTAGCTCGTTGAAACCAGAAATGGATTGCATATTGAATCAAAATGAATAGAATGAATAGAAATAGAGAAATGGGAAACATTCAGAAAAATGATTATGGTTTTCTCTGAAATAAAGAAATGAAATCATTTTGGAAATGGATATGGGTTTAAAATGGAAATGGAAATGGAAATGGAAATGGAAATGAAAATGAAAATGAGAAATGATTCATTTGCAAAATATATATGGATTACTCAGAAATGATCGGAAGAATGAATTTATGTTTTTTAGCAGTTTTAAAGACCTAAAATGAAAATAAACAATTCGACCATAGTGAACAAATTGATTTGTGAAATATTGAATATATTTTCTTAGAAATTTTACAAAAGGTAAAATCATCATAATTTTATCGGGGGTAAAATTGGGATGAAAATTATTTAATTGGAAAATTAATGTTTCTTTTAGAAAATAGAAAAATATGTATTGGGTTGAATTAAATTATAAAGTGTTAGGTTAAAAGTCCAAAAAGCACATTTAATTGGACCCAATACAATGAGAGGCCCAAATCCCCATCATAATACATATGAGGGGAAACATACCTTATTAGCCCCTCTCCCTCTCCTAGTTGGACTAGGAAGTTGTTTTTCTATTTGAAATAAATCTCTACAATTCAAAAAGGGTTCTACCTTCTCTCCCTATAAATAGATGACACCGGTAGAGCTATTTACACAACTTGAAGATATTGTTACTCTATCGAAAAATAGAGAGAATTTATTCTCAACTGTTATATATATTTTTTCGGAATAACAATCGTATTGGTTTCTAGTTCTGTGTTTCGATTCGATTGGTGTAAGCCCACACTTAAAGCAGTTCATGGTATAAGAATAGCGGAGAAGATCATTTGGTTGAAAGCCGAAGAACGTCAACAATCTGCTTATCAGAAAACACAAGTATGATTTCAGTTCAAGGTTTATTGCTATAAATATCACAAACTGGGTCGGTTTCAAAATTTTAATTTTCCGTTGTGCAAGAAACCATTTTCAAACAGGATTTTTTTCCAACAGAGACAAACATTAATTATGTGTTGTTAAAGAAGTCATGAATGGGTTCTTAAGACCTAAGAGTAAGAATAAAAGCTGTTGGAAATTAATGTTATGTAATGATAGTTTCAAGTTCTTAGAGAGTAATTACGAAGTCAGATTGGGAGAGTCGAAAGATATGGGAATTTTGGACATTAGGGTCATAAGGGACCTAGATGAATTGTGCATAACATGTTTTAATTACAAGGTTATATGCTTGATGATGAAAAACTAATATTGTTCTTACAATGAAATTATTGTACGCAGCTAAAGACAAAATCAGAATGTCGAATGCAAAAGGGAAAGAGAAGGCGACCAACAAGTAGCTATATTGTTTTTTTCTAACTTAACTTAATTTCATTGCATGATTCATTTAGTAATCTAGCCTATTGAATGAAAGGTATCACATCTTGAAAATCGAGTTAGTAGAATCGGGTCATTAAACCAAGGAACTAAGTCAGAGATCAGTAAATAGGGTCGTAAGTGAGTAATTAAAGACTTAAAGTTACATAATTAGGTTTTTATTTTATTAATTAGCTCAAAAAAAAAATTCAATTTTGAGGTCTAATTTGAAAAAAATGGGTTTAATTGTTTTAGGATCTAATTGGAAAGGGAAGAATTATGAGTGACCAAAATGGCAAATTGCCCAATTTTTGTAAATTGGTTTCCTACTTGCAGCCACTCACATCTTCCCCCTTCTTTTCAAAGCCCCAAATCATTCAAAAAATTTCCAAAACCTAAAATTAGAGAATTCTTTCAAAATCAATTCATTCCTTCAGATTTATTAACTTCCTAAACACCAAAATAACCCCTAATTTCAAACAAAAATCGCATCTTCTTCCCCAAATTCATTATTGTTCTTCTTGAGTTCAAATCCTGAATAGTTGTAGATTGTCATTTTCATCAAATTAAGGTAATATTATAACTTTTTAGGATTAAATGAAGAGTGTTGTTAATCCAAATCGAGTTTTAAACGATTATATTTGGATTTGATATTTTTAAGTAAGCTTGGATTAAAAAAAGAAAAATCTCGAAATCTTGAGAAAAATTATGTTTTCAAAGTGGTTTTTGATTCGTTTTAACCCAATTTTAAGGTATTTCACTTCAATTTGATAGTTCATAACCGAATTTTTATGAATCAAGCATTTTCCCCTTTTTCATGTTCTTGAACACTTCAATTTTTCAGAAATTTTAGGGCCACAAATTTAGGTGAAATTAATGGCTTAGATATGAAATTAATTTTTATTCGGGATGTTTGAAATCGAAATGAAGGATTAGAAATGAGATTAGGATGTCAAAAGTTCAATTTTGTCAAAACTAGCTAGTTTTTTATAGTGATGAAAAGAGAGGCTTGGATTGTGTTTTCTTGTTGTTTTGGTTGTGCTCAAGGCTATTTTTAATGAATTTTCAATGTGTTTATTATGTTTACAAAGTGTCGAACCAAGTGAGCCTCTTCGAGCAAGTCAAAAGGTAAGGAAAAGCTAGTTTGAGCTTTCGGCTAATAAGCGAAAGCGTGAATAGTGAGTTTCCAGAGTTGCTACTAGTATGCGCGATTCGTAGTGTTAATCGGGAGCATAGGGTTAGCCTAAATCGTATCCTAAGTTCTGAATGTAAGCTTTCTTTATACTCTTTGCTTTGTTGTGAAATTTTGCCTAATGTATGTCGAGTTGTGGAATGTGAGGCTATTATGATAGGTAATGTGTGTGAATATTTGGATGTGATAAATTAATTTTAATGCGCACGTATGTGGTCTAATATGTGATGGCTCAATGAACACTATTGTGACACTTAAAGTGCAATTAAATGTGAATTCAATAAGCATGCATTGTGTACAAGTTTGTGGTGTAAATTGATGAATATGAACAAAGATGATATGCATTAAAACAATAATAGAAAATGTGTAATTGTGGATATTTTCGCCTTATGATCTCTTGAAACCGTTGGATATAGTTGGCATGGCATAAGATTATGAGTAGTCACATTTGTGTTATGTGATTTGGGCATTGAGTCCCCGGGATAGGTTGGAGAGATAAGGTAATGTCGAGCTAAGCTCCATTCATCAGGACATGTTGGTGTGATGGAGAGTGTTTAGCTTTATGCTACACTTATGGGACATGTTAGACTCTTTGAGTCATTGGTGTGTTGGAGATCCGTTTATCCAATGTATGGTGATAGAGCCCACTTTTATGTTTCACAATCTCAAGTTCCCAAATTATCATTAAATGATCTATATATGAAATATGCTGTATGTATATGCATGTGAGTACATAAGCTAGATGTATGAGATAATGAAGCATGCAATGTTATTTTGGTTTTATGTGAATATGGTTGTGAATGTGCTCTAGTTGCTCTTGTTTACTTATGAAGCTGTGTATGCTTTATGGTAATTCCGAATATTCACTGAGCTTATTTAAGCTTACACACTCCTCATTACAACCTTGAACATAATTAGCACTTTCGGTGTGAGTGGATAGACAAAGGAAGTGATCAAAGCAAGGCATAACTCTCGAGTAGTTGGGTTTGCGTTTCTTTTGAACTTACTGAATAAAGGCAATGTGAGTTATAGTTTATAGTTATTATTATTATTATTATTATTATTATCATCATCATCATCATCATTATTTTGGGATTAGACTTATAAACTATTGATTTTGTATTTGGACTTTGGATATGGACAAATTTTGATGCTTGGGATTGATATTAGTAATGTAGCATGAAAAATGGTTGAAAGATGATAGTAGGCTTGGTTGAAGTAGACATTATTTGTATGTTGAGTGGGAATACATTTTGAGCATAAAAAACATTTCAACTTGTGAATTTTTAGCATTATGGGTAAAAGTATCGATACTCAAGCTGGATTTCAAAAATTTTCAAAATGGTCCTTACTTCTTGAATAGTTCTATTTCTAATATTTATTTAAATGTTTAATTAGTCATGATTACATCTCTAAAGGTTGATAGTGGTAGTCGTTGCTTTTATTTGAAATTATGTATGCATGTGTATAAGTTCCAGTAAATGTTGTTGTTGGAAAAAACGGGTTTAGAAAACTCAGCGCAAAATAAATTTAGGGTAAAAACAGAGTTTTAAAATTTTTTCCAAAACAAGATTTTAGTTTTGATATCTAAAGTAATAAACACTTAATCAAAATTGTACCTTTTTTATTCATCTAGGATGAGCATTTCGACCGACTAGTCTTCTCCGCTATCCTCAAGCTCACGTTTGCCGACGGTGGGCTCGCTTCGAAACAGAAAAACTTTCACAAAAATTATCAGTGGTGTAATTTTGTAATTTCTTTAAACTTTTGAGTCAAGTTGTAAATCGAAAAAATATCTCTAGAAATTTTCTAGAATAATCTCTTTAGAGAATTTTCTCTTTACAACTTTCTCTTAAATTCAAGTGAACTTTCACTTGAATTCAAATGTGTGTAAACAATGACCCAATACTCTCTTTATATAAGAAGAGTTTAGAGAATTCAACTATGATTAAACTTAATCACTTTAATTTTAAATTAATATAATATTTAATATAATATTTATCAAGATAAATATTAGATTAAATTTAATATTAAATCTTATTAAAATATTAAATTTAATTTAATATTAAGATAATCACTTTAATATTAAATTAATAAAATACTATTAAGATAAATATTAAATTTAATTTAATATTAAACTATTAAAATAATATTATTTTGGAATAATTAATCTGAAATCAAATTCTTTGGTAGAATTCCAGTAGAAATGTAACTCTTCCACTACCCAACCACCGATGAGCAACTGTTGCCGGCCACTGAGGCGCCGTCATCGCAGCCACTGGTATTGTAACACCCCGAACCCGGCCCATACGTTTCGACCAGATTTGGCATGTTACGGGTTTGATGTTGAAAACATAGTTCCTTATCGGATTTGGAAATCGTAAATTAATTAGGCAATAATAGAATAAATAAGTGACATTTGAAAAGAAAACCTTGTATTATTATTATTTTGAATAATTAAACCCTTGACATAATTTCATAAGTTGCGAATATTAAAAACTACTTAGTTGGATATAAACTATGGGGCCTTATTACATAGGTATTCCAAAAAAAAAAAAAAAAAACAAAATAAAAGAGAACATTGTATTTTAAACAGAGATGTATTTCTTTAAATAAAAGTCCTTATGGCCCCTCGAGTCTGTTTCGGCTCCTATGTCCACGATCTACTGCTCATCTGAGAGAGTAGGAAAAATAAAAGGGTGAGTCACCAAGACTCAGTGTATAAATCCCAAAACACACAACGACCTGAGGCCCACAAACACATTATGAGCCCTGGCCCATACATAAAGGCAACAATCATAATAACATGATAAATAATAAATGATGAATAGCCCAACCCATCCTAGAATTCCATCCTCTACACACCAACCAGTACCAACCATCACACATCGGGGATTTCTACAATCAACCCTCCATCCGCTACACACCATAACGATACAGTGCATCGCCTATTATTCATAATCAGGAATCATTAAACGTGGCATTGCCACCGATCACTATGTGACCTAACATTATATTTTGTGGTTTAACCACCGATCACCAAGTGACCTATCATGCATTCCCCCTTCATTATCATAGTCCCACCCCATGCATACATACTTAAAAAAAAACAAGAAAATAGGTTTTCACATATATCGATACTCATAGAGTGGTTTTATGATTACGCACTGGCATCATTTGTAAACCCTTTTTGAGTTTTATTCGATATCTACACGACCTCTTTCCGCTTGCAATTTTTAGCCCCATAACATATATATTGTAATTAACTAGTGTGTTAGAGATCTACACACCTGATTATGATAAGCACTAAGCCTTCCTGATCGTCGACACCTAAGATATTGTATCACTCGATTAGTCGACATACGTGATTTATTAATCAACTTTAAAATGAACGATCTAAGGTGCTTACCCTTGGAATCATGAATGACCACGATTTGTCGATTTTCTCCAGATGACGGTCCACAATCCGATGGAAAATCCCGAATCGCTGATGCCTCAAAATTGCGAACGACCTCGAATAGTCGATTCTCACCGGATGATGGTCCACAACCCGGTGGAAAGTCCCGAATCGCCGATACTGCCCTTCGTTTGAATTTAGGAGTAGGGATCACTAATCCGCTCCTTTTGAGATCTCCGCTCAACTTTCCTTTCGAATCGGTACCACAAGCCTCCATTCGATTAGATCTTAAAATAGATCGATATTATGATAAAATATGGATTGTCAAAGGGTAAAGATCAGCTTACCACTAATTCTGAGTGATCAACGGTTGGATAGATTGAGTGATTTAATCCCTATAATTATAATCGGTTAATGTAACACCCCAAACTTGGTCTAAACACTACAACCGAGTCTGGGGAAGAAAATGCTTTGAAAATCGATTTGTCAATTTTGTTGGTGGAGAAAACTTTTGGATAATTTTTAGAGAAAACGAATTTGAATCTGGTGAAGTTTAAAACGTGTTAAAACTTGTTTTAGAAAACTTAATTGCCTTATTGTTATTCCATATCATTTACTTAATCAGTGAAATTTCAGAAAACACGTACTTATCAAGGTTTTGAAAAACAACCAATTCATATCTATCAGGTATGCTTACCAAAAGTTATAGAAACAACCAAATAAAACATCCCAAAAATAAAAGTTAGGCGGCCTTATTACAACGATGTAAACCCAAAATTTAAATAAAATAGCTAAGTCCAAACTGAAAACTTTGTTATAAAGTAAATGCTGAGCATGGCCACCTCGAGTCCACTCCGGCTCCATATCCACGATCTAAGTCTGATCTGCAAAATGTAAAGGAAGGGGTGAGTCACCAAGACTCAGTGTATAAATCCCCATCCCAAGAGAAATTATGCTCTTACACAAATTCATACAATAATATGCAAGTCATGCAACCCATCCAACCTAAGTATCCATCCGGGTCTCCCAAATCTACCCCTTGTGGTACCAAACCACTGGTGGTGCCAAACCACTGGTAACCCAAGTTATAAAACAACATATGTGGTACCAAACCACTGGTGGTGCCAAACCACTGAGACTTAGTCACAATTTTCATAATATATGTGGGGCCAACCCACTGTGTGATACCAAATCACTGATGACAGTCTGATAGATCATACTCCCCCTCCTCTCATCACCCATGGCATATACTTATGCAATCAATATCAGTATGATCATGCTTAACATATAAAACTATGTTTACAGAATAACTTGCTTTCATAGATCACAATCAACGCGAGTAGAAATAACAACTTACCCGGCATCCTCGCTTTTGCCCACAAGGGTATTTTAGTAACCTTTGCCGTTATTCCGGCTTTTACAACACACAACATTAACATATCAAGTATAAAAAGTGTGTAAGAGTTACACACCTGGTTCTCGTACTAACGCTTTTACTATTTCTACGCTACTGTCACTCGAGACCACGACTATCGGCCTACGATTTACTTCCGATGTTGGCCCGCACCCCGATGGCCAATCTCGCACTCCTGACACAGATCTCTTCTTGTATTTTGGCGTTGGGTTTACAGATCCAACCCCTCCTACTGCTTGACTGCTATTCGAGTCCATAATAATCCTTGATCACTAAACCAATCAAATTGATGAGATCTAATCAATACTCATAGTGTTTAAACGAAACCCTTACCTAGTTGTCGAATCCCCAAAATCTTTACGAGCACGCCACCATACTACCTACATTCGACCATCACTAAAGTATTAAACCAAACCCTTAATCGTAACCAATCGAGTACCACATACCGTTCGGCCAAAGAGAAAAGAACAAGAAAGGCCATTCAGCCGAACCTACCAACCTTCTTTCGGCTTTCCATAAATTGGCAATACAGGGCACAGCAAGACAGGATTCGGCTTCTAGGGACAGAGAGTGAAACCAATAGGGCCTTAGAACAAATGATTCGGGTTAGAACTTAATGAAAAATAGAGAAGTCGCAGAGAAGAGAAATCCCGAAAACTTACCAATCTCTCTTGAAGACTATTCGGCTATGGTGCACCTTCGAGAAAACGAAACCACCCTTGTAGATTCGGCTATGGGAGAGGAAGATGAAAAGAAGAATGTGTTGGAGAGTTGCGGCAAAGAAAAGAATTTGAGAGAATAGGAGAAGAAGAGAATTTTCGGCTAGAAGAGTAAGTGAGAAAGAAGGAAAAGAAAACAAATGGAAAAGATGGACACTAGGCTTCAAAATTCAGCTACACATGCACACACCTCAGAGTTGGAGTTTTGGCCAACTCTCTCCCTCCTGATAGCCTTTATCTTACCTGATAACCCAATCATTATCTTATCTTTAGAAGAGCCCACCTTAAAACCAACTTTTCCCTCTTAATTATCAGCATTTTTTCACTAAAATAAAAGAAAATAAACTCTTAAATTGTAGCCACTGTGCCGTCCACCCCTTCCCCCTTGAAGTGCCGAATTTTGACCCATTAATTTGTGTCCCAAGCGGCCACACTAGGCCCAAACTCCTCCCCCCTTGTGACGCCACCTTAATGCCCACTTAAAGCACCTCCAAAATTTGGGCCACAAGCCCAACTTGCCACTAAACATTATAATTTAAATTAAGATACCACTAGCACTATTTTTAATCAATTTTACCGAGATTTAAGCCCAAACCTGAGCCCAATACACACCTCAAAGCCTTTAACCTACTAATTTATCAATGCAACGTACCAAATGCACAGACCCACAAAATCAAGATATTACAGTTAATCACCCCTCCAATAACATCTTAACGAATAAAATACGATTTTATAGAATCCTTGAAGAACTCCTTACCTTGAAGATTTTTAGGACCTATTCCCAACGATTGTACGATAACTTCAGAAGAATCAAAGTTTCGGCCTTCCACTATATCACTACGAATAAGGAAAAATAATCTCGTTTGAGAGAGAATAAGATGATGGTCTCGGCCAATATGACCATCCCAAACCAAAACATAAATTCGGCATAAGATAAAGAAAAATAAAATGTTGAAAAGAACACTTACCGATTGATCAAGGAATGAGTGATAACTCAAATGAAAAAGAAAGAATAAGGAAGAGATGAAAGGTTTCGGCTATGGAGGAAAAATGGGCAAAATATTCGGCTATGGTGAAAAGGATTAGATAAAAAGAGATGCTTGAAGGATTTTGTGAAAAAAGAAAAGAAAGAAGAAGAAAGATATTTGACTAGCTTCGATTTTCAGGAAAGATAAGTGAACAAATTTTTGGTCTCAATGGTTTGGGTACATTCAGCAACAAGAAAAAAGAAAAGAGAGAATATGCACGCTCAAAGTTTGAAGATTTGACAAGAAGGAGAAGGAAATTTGGAGAGAAAAGAAAAATGACACAAAAGTTGCAAATAGGAGTTTTTGGCCAAAACAACACCAAAACTTTTACCAATTGCCAAAGAAAATTCAGCTACCTCCCTCTACACCCAAAACTGTCCACATTCATGACCATAATGGTCAAAAATTGGCCAACCACACTTTCCATAACACTTCCTTTGAAAAAGGCCACATGTTCCCCTTATTTTCCCCTTTCTCTTGATTTCTTTCCTCACCTTCATCCTTTCCTATTTTCCTTAGCCATCTTGCCAAAAATAAAAAGTCCACCTTGCCTTATTTACATGCTTGGCCGACACTTAGGGAAAGAATGCAAAAATAATAGTCAAAATTTGCACACAATGGGATTTGAACCTCTTCCCTCAAGGTACTTTATATGGTGCCATAACCTTCTTACCAATTGCTCAATTATGCTAGCAATTTACTCATTTATTTCCATAAGCTTTGAGGTCACTTACTATATCTCCTTAAAGTGCTAAATGCCAAATTTTTTACTAGAACCAAATAAACCCCGAGCCTTCTCAGGATTCCCTAAATTTTCAAAAGTAATAATTTAACTAGCTTAACACCAGAAATAATGTAACACATACAAATTCCAAATTTTTAGGATGTTACACTACCGCAGCTCTGTGTGAGCGTCCTGTTACATAGTTTGATCGGTTGTGATCCAGCATATAATGCAAAGACAAACGTAACTCTACGTGAGCGTCCTAATATAGGCTCTTATGGGTTTCCTAACATGGCTCGCTTGAACTCCCTGTTACCTTATTCGGTGCTCCCTGATATTAACTCTTCGGAGTTACCTGTTAAGCTCTACGAGCTCCCTGATTAAAACTCTTATGAGTTTCCTGTTTAGCCCAGATAAGTGTCCTGATACATGGCTCATCTGAGCATCTTAATATACGGCTCGAGAGTGTGCTCCCTGATTAAGTGCCCTAATGGGTATCCCTGATTATGAATTGACAGTTTATAGTTTTGTACACATTGTGTGTACTACTGAGTATCCATCGAAATTTCAATGATTCAAGGGTTAAATTTCCCGAAATGAGAATTTATGAGATTAAATGAACTATATCTCAAATGTTCCTGAAATTCTTGAAAGTTTTACCATGATGAGCTCATCTATGTTTACTTGATGTATATGTGAATTTTGTGACTAACTTGTTTATTTGAGCATGTGTAATTAGGCAAATTTGCTAATTTGTTTGGAAACATGATATTGTTATGTTTATTTAAATAAGTATGATTGGTAAGTTTAATTCCTATTATACGAACTTACTAAGCATTAAATACTTACTAGGTTTTATTTTCTCTATTTTATAGTGCTCGAGAGCTCGCAAAGATTGGAGATCGGTTGGAGCATCATCACACTATCCACTAGCTCGTTTTCGTATAAATAGTAAACTTATTTTGGAATAATAGCATGTACAGGTTAACTTGGCCAAATGATGGCTTGTAAATGGATGGTTATAATCTAGCCATTAGTATGGCTCGTGATGTTTGATTTGGTATATTATGAGGTTATATATATATCATATTTAACATATATGTATGTGGTTGGTTAGAATGAATTAGCGTAAAATATAAGTATTTAATAAAAAGGTAAGTTTGAGCATATGAATATATGTGATGTTATTTCATACATGTTATTGATGTTTGCTTGATTTATATGACTTGAATTGGTTGCTATATATATGAAAGTGATGTTGTAGGTTAATGGCAAAATTTGGGTGAGAAATAAAGCTAGACAATTGCTTTATTTTGTCCACACAGGTAGACACACGGGCGTGTGTCTTGACCGTGTTTGACACACGGCTTGACCATGGGCATGTCGTTTGGCTGTGTGTCCCCTGCATCTTAAAATTGAGAAATAGAATGCTCAGATTTGGGCACTCGGGTAAAGGCACGGGCCTGTGTCTCAGCCGTGTATGATGCACGGTCTAAAACACGGGCGTGTGTTTTGGCCATATGAACCCTGCACTTAATTTTCAAAAATTAAATTGACCACATGGCCTAGCACATGGGCGAGTGGTTGGCCGTGTGGCACAAGTCAGGGAGTTACACGGGTAAGGACATGGGCCAGGACACGGCTGTGTACCTCATATCGAATGCCCATACAGCCTGAGACATGGGCATGTCACTTGGCCGTGTGAGCCACACAGCCTACTCACATGGGTGTGTGATCCATGTATTAAAGAAAAATTTGAAATTTTGCTAAAAATTTTATAAGTGCCTGATTCAGTCCCGACTCGATTCAAATGTTTAAATTGGGCTTTGAGGGTCCATTCAAGGGACAATATGATTAGTTTCAGATATGAACAGTAATGACATGAATTACATGAAACTATTCTGTAAACTCTGGTAATGCTCCGTAACCCTATTCTAGTGACGGATACAGGTTAGGGGTGTTACAACTCATCAGACAAATATTCCCCACATCAGTCAGATCGAAGATTCTTTATGGGTAAATCTAATTGCTTTTCCACTTCCGCACGAAACTCTCGAAATTTATCAAAGGTTTCGCTTTTGCGGTGAATTAGATACATATATCCATATTGAGAATAATCATCGATAAAAGTCACGTAATAATCGTAACTTCCTCAGGTACTAATGCTCATGGGACCACATACATCAGTGTGCACAAGTTTTAAAGATTGGTTGGCCCTTGTACCTTTTGCATTAAAAGACCTTTATTTATTTTACCTTCCAAGCAAGATTCACATTGTGGAAGACTAACTTTCTGAAGCATACTTAAGGGATTATCTTTCACGAGTCTAGTAATTCTTTCTTGGTTAATATGACAAAGTCTTAAATTCCATAGGTACTCTCATTTGAGTAAAAAGTTTTAAGCTTTTTATTCACTATTTCAGTTTGAAGCATCGAGTAGTTATTTGGCTTAATAAAGTAGAGATTGTTTTCCATCCATCCACTACAGATTAAATAACTATTTCTGTGAATAACAATCTCTTTATTGAATGTCACGATATAACAGTCATAAAATAAACATGCTACAGAAATTTAATTCCTCTTAAAATGAGGTACATAAAACACGTTATTTAAAAAAAATCTTCCTAAAATTATCAAAGTGAAAAATAATTTCTCCTACTGCTTCAGTTGAAACATAGCTCTCATCTCCGGTCTGCAATGAAAGGCTCTTGTCAAGTAGACTTCTCGTTTCGTTGAACCCCTGTAAAGAAACACACACATGGTTAGTGTCTCCAAAATCAATAACTTAGTTGTTAATTGCTTCTTCCACTAAGCAAGCTTCAACCAAAAAAAGTTTTATACCTTTGCCCTTTTCGGCTAGGTAATCTAAATACTCATTGCAGTTTGATTTGAAATGCCCTTTTCTGTTGTAGAAGAAAAAATTGATCTTTTTAGGATTTTTTGACTTCTTAGCCTTCTTCCTATCCACTCGAGGTGGAACCAAAAACTTAGTCAATTTCTTCTTTTCCTTAACTTTCTGTTTCCCCTTAGAGGAGGAGGGGCTCACAGTTAAGTTTGCCTTAAGTTTCTCCTAAACTGGCTTACCACCATTCAGCATCAACTCATAGGATTGTAATTCCTTCATGAGTTAAGTTAAGGTAAGCACCTTGTTCCTCAAGTTGTAAGTGACCTTAAAACCAGCAAACTCCTTAGTTAAGGATTTGAACACTATTTCAATTTGAGTGTTCACGTCTAGTTCAACCCCATTATCCTCCGCTTCCACAAAGAATCCCATAAGCTTAAGCATATGTTGTTTGACCAGAGTGCCGGTTTTCTGTTGAGAATTCATCAAATTTGTAATAGCAGATTGTCAAGCCAATGCAACTTGGCCTTCGAGCAAATCCTCCAAATTTGTCATGATCTCTTTGGCAGTACGAAAATTCTCGTGTTGCTTTTGCAACACACGACTCATACTCACTAACATATAACATCTAGCAATCGAGTTAGAATCTCTCCAGTGATTTCTCGCTTTGGGTTGAGCTTCAGGAGGGCACGTTTCTTCAAGAACAAATTTGTGTTTCTCACAGCTGAGAACTATCAACAAGTTTCGTTTCTATTCTCGAAAGTCTTTCCCATTTAATTTATTCTCAATAAGAATGCTAATAAGAGGAGTAGGAGACATATTTGAATTGAAAAAATAAAGATTTTACTAATTACTATTTTTGTATTAAGCAAATATTTTTCATTTCAGCAACATATCAAGAATGTAGTATGATGTATGCGTCTTGTATTAAAACCTTGAAAAAAAATTCGTTGCTACGATCATTCTCACAGCCATCAACCATATGGCCTTGGGGTCCCATGATTAACTAGCAAGAACATAGGTTACATCCAATCAGTTTGTGAATCTTAATTCTCAATACTCTACACGAACTAACGACCATTTAACGTTTGACCATCATCTCTATCTTCAATATCGTTTCTTGGGAAACTATTTAATAAGAGATGATCTTGAGTCTGTAACCATTGACTCAACACC
Organism: Gossypium bickii; assembly: GCA_025503065.1. Classification (NCBI taxonomy): domain Eukaryota; kingdom Viridiplantae; phylum Streptophyta; class Magnoliopsida; order Malvales; family Malvaceae; genus Gossypium; species Gossypium bickii. Next base: position 94,099,782 of record CP106711.1, read on the forward strand.
CATCATGAACATGCTTTTATTTGTGAGTCATCTTGGGACAATCTTTCTAAAATTCATACATGAATAGTTGTCCTTAAATTGAAATCCCATCTAGTGAACCCACATAACAAAGTTTACCTTGTAGTGCGGCCAGGGTAGGAATCGACTCGAATCTTTATCATGCTATCACTTAGGGACCATCAATGGAGGCCGTAGGTCTTATTAAATGACCTTCTTCCACTCAATATTTTAAAAACATGCAAGATTTTTAATCTCAAATTTGAAGAATGATCATACAATTGTCTAGTGACATTATTACCTAATCAAAATGACATGCTTCCAATATATGCATGGCATGCTATAGCAATTTTATAATATTCATATTCATTCACAAAAATCAATCAATCATAAACACAAACAATTTTGATTCTCCATAGTTTTTCTTTTGAGGGAAAAACTGAAGAAGTGAATGCAAACTGTGCACTAGGTCGGGTCTCAGGAAAGGGAGGTGAGTCAAATTTGATCGCTTAAAAACCAAGCCTTTTCTAACCAGAGCTAATCCTAGACATGCACCTTCTTATTACCACACTTCTCACTGCTATCGAATAACCTAAAGAAGTGAATAGAACAATACAACACATGTATTTTCTCATTACCACACTTCTTATTTTTAATCGATCAATTATGGATCATCTCATATATATATATCATAATTATAACATTACATAATATAAATATTATAAACAATTATAAAACATATATATAATGAGATAGGTAATTAAAATAAAATTGCCAGCCAAGGTTTCCATGGTTTTATTTGTAGAAAATAAATGGAAAAATAAAATTACATAATTTTTCACCACAAGACATTCATTGGGTCTTCAACCGCCATCGCATCTTTTCCTCGTCATGGACTCCTTTTGGAAAAATTACATTAAAGTCCTATGTCCATTTTCGGTTCACAGGAATTCTATGAATTTTAAAAACATAGCCCTACGTGGAGATGATAGTCCACGGTCTATTTCCTAATAACCACAATCTCGACAAAAAACAATTATATAATAAATATATAATATCGCATCCATTCCCATAGATAACTCAAAACATGCATAAGATCTAAAAAATGCCACTTTCTATGTAATCAAATAATTCAATAAGGAGACAAATTTATTTTGATTATCTGTTTATACTTATAGATAGAACACAACCTGCTCATGATACCAATTGTTGGAAAAAACGGGTTTGAAAAACGAAGCGAAAAATAAATTTAGGGAAAAACAAGAGTTCTAAAATTTTTTCCGAAATAAGATCTTGATTGTGATATCTAAAATAATAAATACTTAATCAAAATTGTACCCTTTCAATTCGTTTAGGATGAGCGCTTTGATCAAGTAGTCTTCTTCGCTATCTTGAAGCTCACGTCTGCCAAGCGTGGGCTCGCTTTGAATTAGAAATTTTTTTTACAAAAATTACCAGTGGAGTAATTTTGCAATTTCTCTACACTTTTGGGTTAAGTTGTAAATCAGAAAAATATTTTTAAAAATTTTCTGGAATAATCTCTTCAGAGAATTTTCTCTCTACAACTTTATCTTAAATTCAAGTGTGTATGAATAATAACCCAATGTTCTATTTATATAGGGAGAGTTTAGAAAATTCAATTATGATTAAACTTAATCACTTTAATATTAAATTAATATAATATTTATCAAGATAAATATTAGATTAAATTTAACATTAAATCTTATTAAAATAAAGAATGTTAATCTACAAGATAAACATTAAATTAAATTTAATATTAAGATAATCACTTTAATATTAAATTAATAAAATATTATTAAGATAAGTATTAAATTAAATTTAATATTAAACTATTAAAATAATATTATTTTTAGAATAATTAATCTAAAATCAAATTCTCTGGTAGAATTCCAGTAGAAATGTAACTATTCCATTGCTCAACCATTGATGACCAACCGCCACCGGCCACCGAGACACCACCATCGCAACCACCGGCACCGTCGTGTCCAGTGATGCAGGTGTGACACCCTTATGACACCCTGAGCCAATTTGATAGTTGTTGGTTCGATCTGAGTTAATGACGACCGACCAGTTCGGTCTAGCCATTGGTTGGACAGTCGACCCGGTTTCACATACCGGGCCCGGTTCGACCAGTTTTTGGATCTTGGTCTCAGTTTTGGGCTCCAAGGCCCAATATACGATCTCAAGTCTAATTTTCAAGTTCAATTACCCATTGGGCCAATTGTCTGACTTGAAAATTAATTTTTAAAAATATCAGATTAAATTAAATTACTTGATCAAAATTAATTTTCTCAAAAATCACTTAGATTTTCCAAATTTCAAGGAAATTCTTTAATCAAATTCTCTAGTTGAACAATTCTCTAATTTAATTCCACATTAAATAAATCAACTCAATAAATTATTCCTAAAGTCATAGAATTTTCTTCTTATTCAAATGCAATTCGATCGAGCTTTTGTTGAGCTAACGGAGGGACCAATCAGACGTATATAATTAGGCTCTAGTGATTGCAATTATACCTGTAGGTAAATTACACCGCATGTTACCTAATTATGAGTCCTTGTTTTGTCACCTAATTATGATTTTTTTAAATTGGTCACCTAACTACTCAAAATTTTTTTGGCCCATTTTCTTAATTGCACTAATAGGAGGGTGACATGACAATTGAAAAATAGTTATAATAACAAATTTAACCTCAAGTTTTACATATTATATCGATTTAGTTATAAATTTAAAAATTTAACCTTCAAATTTTACTAATGATCTCAATGATCCTAATTCTAAAAAATTCAAGGAAATATATAAAAAATACATAAACATTTTTAAAAAATATAATAATAAATTTAAATATATATTTTTGATAAGAAATAATAATATATAAAATTTTAAAATATATAAAAATACATAACTATTTTTAAAAAAAATATATAATAAATTTAAATTTTATATTAATAATAAATAAAAATAGTTATATTAAATATTAAATAAAAAAAACTCTCCCCCCTCCCACCATCATCCCCCTCCGTCTCGCCACAGTCCGCAAAAGAGCATAGGAGGAGAGGGGATGATGGGGGAGGAGGAGAGATTTTTATTTTTATTTAATATTAATATTAATATAAAATTTAAATTTATTATTATATTTTTAAAAAATATTTAAGTATTTTATATATTTTAACATTTTATATATTATTATTTCTTTTCAACAATCATTTTTTATTTTTATATATTTTATATATTTATTATTATATTTTGTATAATATTTATATATTTTCATATATTTATTTATATTTTTTAGAATTAGGATCAAGTTGAGACCATTTAAAAATTTTGAGGGTCAATTTTTTAAAATTATGACTAAATCGGTATAATATATAAAAGTTGAGTGCTAAAATATTATTATACCTATTTTTAACTGCCATGTCACACTTCCGTCAATGCAATTAACAATAATTAATGAAAATGTGAAAAAAATAAAAATCTCGATTAGTTGGCTGACCAATTTTAAAAAAATTCATAGTTGGGTGACAAAAAAAGAAAATGGCCCATAGTTGGGTAACATGTGGTGTAGTTTACCCTTTATAAATTTATCGAAAATTATTTGAATATACTCTCTTAGATGTTAATATTATATGCGTTGGATTGGTTGAGTATAATTGTAAGGCATATTGCACTCTTAAAAAGAGAACACGAGAACCTTGAAGATGAAATTATTGAGAAGGGAGCCATGGACCCTAAACATGGATCGTAAAACGAACATGAACAATATTTAAAAAAAAATGTTATATGCGGTGGACCTAACTTTAATTTTTTTAATTAGTTTATTAAATAAATATTCATTAGCTAGATTATTAAAACTAATTAAAATGCATTAATTATTTTAATAATTTAAATATTATAATAGTAAAAGAATTTTAAATTATGATTACAATTTTTCTACCCTACTAAGAAATACATGTACTGTAGATCAAATACTTTTCACTAATTCAGTTTTTTTTTTTCTTAATTGTAAGTCAAAATTCTTTCTCTAGTCTTTTATTTATCAAGAGCTATTTAAAAAATTGAATAGCTATTTAATTTTTTTTTCTAGATTTTAGCAATGTAAAATTATTTTTTATTCATATTGAATGATTTTGTGTGTCTTTCCCTTAATGAGGCTAATTTCTCTATTTATATGATACGATTCTTAGATGTGATATCATGCATGCCAACATGTACCATATCCTGAGATTAACACGTGTTGATTAGGTGGGGATTTGCTAGCATGGTGATGCGAGTCCACCACGTGCGAGCTCATGTAAGGATGTGATACTACAGCAAAACAGGTTTTAGCGGCCTTTTTTGCCTATAGCGGCGCTCATAAGCGTCGCTAAAACTATTTGCGGCGTTTTGATAAGCGCAGCAAAAAACACAGCTAAATTTTGCGGCGTTTATGTGGAAAAACGCCGCTATAGAACATGACCTTTAGTGGCGCTTTTCTCACAAACGCTGCTATAGAATATGACCTTCAACAGTGCTTTCCCGCAAATGTCACTATAGAACATAACCTTTAGCGGCGCTTTTCCCACAAACGCCGTTATAGAACATGACCTTTAGTGGCGCTTTTCCCAAAAACGCCGCTATAGAATAGATCTTTTGCGGCGCTTTTAGCACAAACATCGTTATAGAACAAACCTTTAGTGGCGCTTTTCACACAAACGCTGCTATAGAACAGACCTTTAGGGGCGCTTTTCCCACAAATGCCGCTAAAGAACATAACCTTTTAAAAAAATTATTTTAATCAAATAATATTTATTTCTATGATAAATATTATATTATGTTTTATTTTTGAAATTTGAACTTTAAACTATATACTTTTATGGAAAAAAAAATATTATTTAAATTAAATTTTCTATGAAAAATTTAACTTTAAAACTAAATATAAAAATTAATGAATTTAAATTTAGAATTTAAAATAATAAATTAATAACACAATTAAAATCCAAAAGTTAGAACTCAAGTTATAGTAAATATTAAAATAAAAATAAAAATTTAGAATCAAAATTAAAATAAATAATAAAAATTGGATTAAATATAAAGATATCAATAACATAAGATATTATAATGAAGTTACTTAAATGAAATAATGACTTAAATCATAACCATGTAAAATATAAGATTTGAATATCCATTCCCATGTGAAATATCAACATTGATTATTTAAATTGATTAAGCTGCTAATGAATATTCTGCTAACCAAATCGACAGATTTGCGGGGGATATGGATGTACTGGCTTTCTTTTAGGATGAGTAGGCGGTATCACTACTGGTTTAATGGAACCATCAAAGCCACCATTTGACTCTCGGACAATCTAGAACCACAATAAAAAAGTATGCATATGAGAAACATACTGACTAGGAGAACCTGCCTATGACTATACACATTGCAAGGTAATAAAACATACAATGCATTTTCTTAATCAAGTAAATCTTGGTAATAAAAGATATAATACATTTACTTAATAATCTTGTAATGAACTCAAAGCAATGAACCTTAGAGAAAAACTTTTGAGCATGGCTTCGAATTTGAACTGAAGATATGGTGCCTACATGCTCTGCATGAAAATAAGAGTAACTTAAATTGTTCAAACCATAGTGAACATGGCAAAGATAAGTAAATCAGTTCAACTCATTGTGCACTTACTTTCTATTTGGCGACAGCCACGACCATACAACCTTAAAGCTTCAAGAAACCTCTGATGCTCTTCCTCAGTCCATTTTTCCCTTTGATGCTTCAAGAAATGAAGATGAAGATGAAGAAATGGATACTAAAGATAACAATCTGTTAGAAGAAGATGAAAGCTTCTTATCCATGACCAGACCATTAGGTGCAACAAATGAGCCAACTGATGACATGGCTGTGAAATTGGATGCCATCTTACTCTCTTAATAAGCTGAAAAATATTCAAAACCATGGTTTTAGAATCAAGGTTATCTTAAATGTAAATTGATGAATAAGCAAATTTTTTTCAAATATTTTAATTTCTACAACTAAAACATAGTAAAAAAACAAATGAAGGTAAAATTCACAGGTAAAACCAATAATTTTTGAAGCATTTCAAGTTTTAACAAAGTTCAAATGAAGGTAAAATTCACATGTAAAATTCACATTGACTAAACACCCAACACCACCTGCAAATATCTCTCCATAATACTTCTTGCCTGTATGAGATAGAGACAGAAGAGAAAGATGCTTGACTAATCTTGAAGCTCAATTTCAACAGATCTTCTTCACATCTAACAAATTTATACATCCACTACAGGCACATGGGAGTATAAAGAGACATGAAGTCCAATACTTTATGTCAATGACATATTATATCAAGTATTAAATGATATAAAAGCAAGTAAAAGAATATTTTAGCCCATCTGCTCCAACAAGTCAGTAAAAGATACTATTCCAGTCTAACAGGAAAAGGAAAATTAAATTAAACACCATTAAACAAGCTGGTAGTTAAAATTTCAAAATCATATGTATTCTTCTACAGGTACATTCAATAGTTTAAAGTATTTATTAGCTATATTCACAGTTCACAATTCACACTCATGCATAGTGAAAAACAGACCACAAGCTTGGCAGATTGTAGTTCCATGTAAGAAACGGAGAACCAATAAGATTGTATGAATACACAAGTAGAAGACAAGAATAAAAGAGTTCTTCCTCCATGCGTGAAATAAACTTGGTAGGTTGTAGTTCCAGTTAATGTTTTAGGAGAAACAAAAGATAGATGTGCATAGAGCAAGCAGAGACACATATTTAAGAGTACCAAGTCATGACAACGAGACGAACAAAGCAACGCAACTCTTACACATAGAACCATAGATAGTCTAGATTTAGAACAGGGAGTTAAAAGGAATGAAAAAGAAGTAAGAAACACATCTCAACATACACACATAGTAAGAGGAAGAAGCCAGCTTAGCATTTACACGGTACTAGTGCATACGAACAACTAGTCTCCTACAACACAATTTTGAGCCTTTTCTATTTCATTCATACTTTAAAAAACCAAGAAACTCATCCTATAGGACAAGAATCATAAAAGGAAGAAGTCTTAAGTTATGCATTTGGGAAAATATAGGAACAATTAGTTGCCTACAACACAAAATCACATTCGTGAAACAAGCATCTGCGAACTCAAGCTACTACGAAAAGATGGAAAATTGGGACAAAAAACAAGCAGTACTGAAGGCAATGAGTTGCTTAATTGCGAGACAGTTATTTACATTTCATAAATCATGAACAATCAAAATCAAAATCAAAACTCGTATATTATGGTCATAAATAATTAATTTCCTGAATAGGCAACCGACAAAGCAAACTATTTCAGATGAAAACTTGAGGAAATTATTAAATTAAACAAAACTGCGTTAAAAAGATGGACATTTCTGTAAAAATACAAAAATAAGTTACAAACAGTGACATGTGTAAAACCCTAAAAAAAATACTTCAGAGAGTAGGCGATTCTTGGGGAGAAGTTTGGCCACTTCAGGGGGGAGAATAACATGCCTATATACCACCACAAAAGAAAATCAAATATGAAAGTAATTTAAATTTAATAAGGAACCAAAACTTAATATTCTGAAAATATTAAACCTAGTAAAACTCAGATGAAATTGAATTTTACCTATACTTAAGTATCATTGAAATATTTTTCGGAGTATTGAAACTGCCCATTTTTCGATTTTGCTGTAAAATGAAAAATAAAACAAATCACTATTTTTTTCCTTTGTCTAATTTAGCGTCACGTTGGATTTGGAGGTTGGATCTGAAAAAACTAAAGAAGCAAAAGCAAATAAAAAAATGAAGCAACCCAGATCATATCTCTTTTGTGAGATTAAAAATAAAGGAAAAAGAGAGTATATGGTACCTTCGAGAGAGAGAGCGAAATGAAGATTGAGAGAGACTTGGGGCAAATAAAATTGGGAAAAAAGTAAGGGATTTCGGGTATTAGGGACTTCTGTGTTTTAATTTGGGAAAAACAAAACGACGATGTTTTGCTTAATTTTTTTGCAGTGTTTTTCAAAAAGCGCCGCTAATGCTCGATCTATAGCAGCGTTTTTCAAAAAGCGCCGCTAATGATCGATCTATAGTAGCGTTTTTGTAACATCCTGAATTTTTGGGCCTATGGGTGAATATGTTTAATGTGTTAATTTAAGTGTTAGGAGTCCAAATTGGCTCAGGATGTGGTTGAGGCCTTGATTAAATATTCTGTTTAGATACTCTAGGGCTTAAAATAAAGTCTTGGTAGTTTAAATGACATACTGAGCTTGTGGCCCAGTGGCAAAATGGCGCCACTAAGAGGGAAGGGAGTTGGCGTCAATGGCAAAGGAGGAGGCCCAAGTTTTGGCCGGATGTAGCCCATGTAATTGGGCCATATTTGGCACTTAAAGGAGGAGTAGGTTGGATGGCAATAGGGTTTAAAAATAGGAATTATTTAATAAGATAATAAGGTGGATAATGTGCTGATAAAAGAAGGAAGAGTTGGTGCTGTCTAGGTTTCTTCTGGAGATGTGGATAGATTAAGATAAAGGAGAAAAGATAGGATTTATCTGCAAGGCTAGGTGGTGGCCGAAATTTTGACTCTGAAGGGGAGGAGGAATCAGTTTCTGATAGGGCAAAGGGGTGCCGAATTTTCCTCTTTTATTTGCTTAATTTTTAGTTATCAGAAAGGGCACTTTCAGGTTTTGATAAGTAGGTGCCGAAATTTCTATAAATAGGGGGGATAGCTCATCAATTCCGGCATTTGGAACGCTATTCTTTTCCTCTCTTCCTGTGTCGAAATCCTCAGTCTCCCTCTGCAATTTCTTTTCTTTTAATTTCTTCAAAAGCCAAAATCTCCCAATCTTCTCAACATCTTTTCTTCCAAAAGCCGAAAATCACCACCTCCCTCACCTTTTCTTTCTTTTTCTTTGAAACTTCCTTTTAGCCGAATCTTCTGATCCCCATTGTTATTCTTCTCCCATTCACTAAAAGTCGAAACTCCTCATTCAATTCTTCTAAAAGCCGAAAAACACATCTAGTTCATCTTTTCGGGATTTTCTTAAAAGCCAAAATTCCTAGTTCTATACTATTCTACTCTTCGATCTTCTTCTAGGATTGCCGAATCTTTCTGCAAGGGGTAGCCAAAATCATCTGTAGAGGTAAATGTCGATTTGTGTATTCTTTTCCAGCTTTTAGAGATCTTAGCCGAATGGCTATATGGTTAACTAATCGGGTGTTTTCTATCGTTTATGCATTTCGGGATTTGAAGGGATTCAATCACTTAGATTTCTAAGCCGTGTTCGAAGAGCCTTGGATCGTATCACTTTCGGGATTTCAAGGTAAGGAGATCTGTTAATTCAAGCATATAATTCGGGTAAAACACTAACCTTGGCCGAATATAGGAGAGGCCTTATCTTCGCGTTCTTCCGGCTTTTGAGCAAAGTTGTGGACAAAGTGCAGTAGATCTGATTAGTGAGGGTATCGACATAGAGAGTAGTCCTACGCATTAACCAGATGTGTAACACTCTCACACCATTTAGATTGCTTGATTAGTATGCATATAAACCTGTGATATTCTGTATATTTTGTTAAATGCCGAAATACCGGCATGGCTGTTGAAAACCTGAAAAGGGGTAAAGGCGAATCACCAGGTTAGTGATCTCTGTCATTCTAAAGTGAATGTTTCCGTTGATTTGATATGTTTTATATGTATGCCGAATTCTATGATTGCATGGGGATGGGTGTTTGATGAAAGAGGAAGTGCTCTGCTGTAGTGGCTCTGCCACGATCTGTTGTAGTGGCTTTTGCCATGATCTGTTGTAGTGGCTATTGCCATGATCTGATGGTGAGCAGCATGACTGCCATTGATGGTGTGTAGCAGTGTGGGTTGATTGTAGAAATCCCTAATGGTCTGATTGGCAGGTACGGGTGGTGTGTAGCGGATGGAAACCTAGGATTGGGTTGGGCTTTGCATTTTTTCTAATTTATTATACTGCTATCTCATTGCTGTGGGGCTAAGGCCCAATCTGATGGTGCACGAGGGTTGCACACTGAGTCTCGCGACTCAGCCCATTATTTAACAACTTTCAGGTAGCACCTAGTGCATCGAACCGGGCTGGAGAGGAGCGCAAGGTGGCCATGCGAGGGATTATTTTGATTCAGCAAAAGACTTTAGAAGTTTATTATTTTTTAATATTTTTAATTAGTGGGTTTAAATTTTGTTGTAATAAGGCCATGGGCCACTTGCTTTATATTTTCATTTGTTCTGGGCTTTTATTATTACTAGACATTTATATTTTTCATTTTAATTAAGTTAAGGCATGTACTAAATTTCGGTTTTTAATTCATAAAGGCATTTAAATGAAAATTTATATCTTCTACAAACTATCCAAATTATTAAGTTTTCCGGTATACATGCTTACAATTGACGATTGTTTTCCAAAAATGCGACATGTTCTACTAAATCTTCTTAGTGACATGCCAGATCCGGTCGTGGTTTTTGGGCCGGGTTTGGGGTGTTACAAATTGGTATCAAAGCCCGGTTCAAAACTCGGCTTTGGGGTTTTGGGCTCAAAACATTTTCTAGAAATGGGTTTTGAAAACATGCATGTTTATAAATAACACATGAGGGTTTTCTCGGCATGGCACCTGCGTCTCCAGCCCAAGTCCGCTAGGTAAGTATTCAGAACTCACTGTGTGTTATATATATGTGGGCTTGATGGGCTTTAAGGGACGTAGATTATTTTAATTAGAGCTTGATGGACCTTAGGCCTAGTTAAACAACTCTCAATTGCATAAGACTTAATCCAACCGAACAAACCTGTAGACAAGTCGCAAGACTAGGGTGTGGCAACAGGCATGCGCATGTCTAGGATTGGATCCGGAAGAGCCTGGTACTTAAGCAGTCCTAGTGACTCACCTCCTCTTCGCTGGAATCCTACCTGGTGCGCAATGACTGTTCACCCTAGCCACGAGGATTTGTTGACAGGCCAAAATCTATAAATAAAACCCGAAAGGGACCAGCCATCCTATTTTGCAAAATTTCCAAATTACCCCTGATTTATAAAATGACCAAATTACCCCTGATTTATAAAATGACCAAGTTACCCCTGATTTATAAAATGACCAAAATACCCCTAATTTGTAAAATGACCAAAGTACCCCTAACTTGTAGAAATTACCGAAATGCCCCGGATTCTAAAATCACCAAAATACCCCTGAATTTTAAAATTACCGAAATACCCCCGTATTGCAAAAATGACCAAAATACTCTTATTTCACAAAATCACCAAGGAACCTTATTTTGGGAAATTACGAAAATACCCCTATAGGATAAATTACGAAAATACCCCTAGGTAGTGAAATGACGAAGGTACCCCTACATGCTGAATGTAAGTTTGTGGATGCTGCTTGTATGTTAATACTTGATGACTGAATGTATGTGCTCCCTAGAGCTAGGAGATGTGAACATGAGACTGAATGGTAGATATAGTTGCGAATTCGAAATAACTACTCTTAAAACTACTTCCCATAAGATTGTTCATGGTTAATCAGTGAAAGAAATTAATAATTCATAAAATTTCTAATTCAGATAATACGAAAATCAACGATGAGCGCTAGAAGAGGAAGAAAAGGCCGCGACCGAGGCCGTGGAAGTGTTAGGATTGATGTGCTGACTCAGCTAGTTAGGGAGGTACTGAAGGAGGTTAAAGAAATCGGTGAAACACTTCGGGTTGGGTGAGTGGACTATAAGAAAAAAAGAGATCGTAGTTTTCTAGGGTTGCAGTCTCGTTCTGTGAAGCATGTTAAGGTACGTCCAAACTTCCGGGTTTGCGAATATTGCAGAAGGCGTTATCCGGGTGAATGTTGGAGGAAGTCAGGAACGTGTTTAAGATGTGGGTCTGAGAAGCATAAGGCTCGGTATTGTTCAATCACCATTAAGTCGGGTATGTTTTGTGTGGATGCTATATCTTTGGGTATAGAAACTGTATGCATGCAATGTTTATATATTATTAAATTAGAGTGCGCAGCGAAAGCATAGTGGTGAGACTTGGGTAGTACGCTTAATAGTTAGTTGGAAATTTCGAGGACGAAATTTCTTTAAGGTGGGTAGAACTGTAACATCCTAAATTTTTGGGCCTATGCGTTTAATGGGTGAATATGTTTAATATGTTAATTTAAGTGTTAGGGGTCCAAATTGGGCTCAGAATATGGTCGAGGCCTTGATTAAATATTCTGTTTAGATACTCTAAGGCTTAAAATAAAGTATTGGTAGTTTAAATGACATACTGAGCTTGTGGCCCAGTGGTAAAATGGCGCCACTAAGAGGGAAGGGAGTTGGCGTCAATGGCAAAGGAGGAGGCCCAAGTTTTGGCCGGATGTAGCCCATGTAATTGGGCCATTTTCGGCACTTAAAGGAGGAGTAGGTTGGATGGCAATAGGGTTTAAAAATAAGAATTATTTAATGAGATAATAAGGTGGATAATGTGCTGATAAAAGAAGGAAGAGTTGGTGCTGTCTAGGTTTCTTCTGGAGATGTGGATAGATTAAGATAAAGGAGAAAAGATAGGATTTATCTGCAAGGCTAGGTGGTGGCCGAAATTTTGACTCTGAAGGGGAGGAGGAATCAGTTTCTGATAGGGCAAAGGGGTGCCGAATTTTCCTCTTTTATTTGCTTAATTTTTAGTTATCAGAAAGGGCACTTTCGGGTTTTGATAAGTAGGTGCCGAAATTTCTATAAATAGGGGGGATAGCTCATCAATTCCGGCATTTGGAACCCTATTCTTTTCCTCTCTTCCTGTGTCGAAATCCTCAGTCTCCCTCTGCAATTTCTTTTCTTTTAATTTCTTCAAAAGCCGAAATCTCCCAATCTTCTCAACATTTTTTCTTCCAAAAGCCGAAAATCACCACCTCCCTCACCTTTTCTTTTTTTTTTCTTTGAAACTTCCTTTTAGCCGAATCTTCTGATCCCCATTGTTATTCTTCTCCCATTCACTAAAAGCTGAAATTGCTCATTCAATTCTTCTAAAAGCCGAAAAACACATCTAGTTCATCTTTTCAGGATTTTCTTAAAAGCCAAAATTCCTAGTTTTATACTCTTCTACTCTTCGATCTTCTTCTGGGATTGCCGAATCTTTCTGCAAGGGGGTAGCTGAAATCATCTGTAGAGGTAAATGTCGATTTGTTTATTCTTTTCCAGCTTTTAGAGATCTTAGCCGAATGGCCATATGGTTAACTAATCGGGTGTTTTCTATCGTTTGTGGCATTTCGGGATTTGAAGGGGATTCAATCACTTAAATTTCTAAGCCAGCGTTCAGTAGCCTTGGATCGTATCACTTTCGGGATTTCAAGGTAAGGAGATCTGTTAATTCAAGCATATAATTCGGGTAAAACACTAACCTTGGCCGAATATAGGAGAGGCCTTATCGTTTACTAGACATTTATATTTTTCATTTTAATTAAGTTAAGGCATGTACTAAATTTCGGTTTTTAATTCATAAAGGCATTTAAATGAAAATTTATATCTTCTACAAACTATCCAAATTATTAATTTTTCCGGTATACATGCTTACAATTGACGATTGTTTTCTAAAAATGCGACATGTTCTACTAAATCTTCTTAGTGACATGCCAGATCTAGTCGTGGTGTTTGGGCCGAGTTTGGGGTGTTACAGTTTTTCAAAAAGCCCTACCAATTCTCGATCTATAGCGGTGTTTTTATCATAAACGCCGCTATAGCTCTAACCTTTTGCGGCGTTTCCTTCTAGCGCCACCAATGTATAACTTTTGCGGCGTTTTTAGTCCAAGCGCCGCTAAAAACCTGTTTTGATATAATGTGAACTCATCATGTGCTAACCCACCATGTGCCAATCCCTATAAGGATGCGAGTAATGTAGGCTACGGGTCGGTCCTGGTCAGGTAATTGAGTAGCGAGTTGATAATGGTTAATACCATAACAATTTGTCCCTCACCTAGTTTGAAGAAGAGTTATAAAGTGGCTCTTCTGAGAACTTGGCTAAGTGAAGTGAGAGATTCTTTAGAATGAAACTTATTATATATGTTCTTCGCTCAAAATTGTTGTGTACATTTTGTTATGTGTTAAAGGGATGTACAGTTGTACAATGTTGATTGGGCCTTCGCTCCTGGATATGCGAATCGTCAATCTTTGAGTGATTTGAATTTCTTTAAAAGGACATGGTTTTAACCCTAAATTTTTAACCGTTTGAATTTAAATTTTTGAGGAAAAGACACCGTTGATAAGAACTGTCGTGATTTAGAGGTAAACTTCTTAAAATTTTCACATACTTCTTCTGGTCATACTAGGTTTAGTTGAGGATAAAGGTTATTGACAAGAGGAGGTAGTTAGAGTAAACGTGGTGGTTCAGAGAGTGAGCATCACAATGTCGTGTAGCTGGTGTTCCTGTGGATGCGAAAGCTTATACCTGTATGACAAAGTACGAAGAAATGAGTCGTCATTTGGCCATTCGAGGCATTCAATTACCAAATTTTGCCTATAACTTCTCAATTGTCAAAGGCTTGAGGCGATTGAGTGATACCGAAGAGGGTTTCTTACTTCCGTTGGACATGCTAGAAGTAGATTTTCACCTTTATCTACACCCTTTTTTGTAACACCCTTTAGCCCGTCAGGAAGACATGGCGTGTAACAACCCAATTGCAGTGAAGCCAGAATAGTGGTTTCGTAACCATAAATTCGAGCTGGAAAGATAGAATATTTTAATATTATGACATGATTAGTAATGAAATGATTAGTAATGTGATAGAAAGATTGCATGAGAATTTTGATAAGAAAATTTTATTAATTAGGTGCTTAATTGTAGAAAGGACTAAATTGTATAAAATGTCAAATTTGAATTCTAATAGCTATAAGGATTAAATAGCTATGGAATTCAAAACTTGAGGTCCTTAAATGATAATTAGACCATTGATGAAAAATATGTAAATATTTTTGGTGAATCATCCATGGAAAAATTAGAAAAGGTTAAGGACTAAATTGAAAATGGAAAAATTATAAAGTTGATAGTTAAATTAAAACGAAATATCATCATTTTATATCATCTTCTTCAACCTAAAATCCATAGAAACCCTAGGAGAGAGAAAACAAGCTTCCCAAGCATAAATTGGTAAGTTCTTATGTCCCGTTTTTAGTAATTTTTATATTTTTGAGATCGAGAGAGCTTAATTTCTCTATT
Source organism: Gossypium bickii (assembly GCA_025503065.1). Classification (NCBI taxonomy): domain Eukaryota; kingdom Viridiplantae; phylum Streptophyta; class Magnoliopsida; order Malvales; family Malvaceae; genus Gossypium; species Gossypium bickii. The sequence goes on from CP106711.1 coordinate 94,115,026, forward strand.
TGGGGGTTTAATTTGAATAGATATCAAAGTATAGAAAATTTTCCATGGATGAACATGCTAAAATTTAAAATTTTATGGTAGAAAATGAAAAGTTGTTGATCGATAAACAACTTTTACAAAAGAAATTTGATAAAAACTTGATTTAGGGACTAAATTGAAAAATGGTAAAACGCATGGAAAATTTTGAAATTTTTAGAATACATGTGCTGTAAAAGTTATATTAGAATTTTGATTAGTCTTGGAATATGGATTAAATTGCATGAATTTCAATTTCCGAGCCTAGGGATGAAATTGGAATTAAGCAAAAGTATAAGGGCAAAATGGAACTGTTGCCTAGGTTATAAATTGAGTTTAAAAGAATATGAAATGGATTGAATTAATGATTAAATTCATTTATATAGATCTGGAAGTACCAAACAAAGAGCTAAATCGAGGAACGGAAAACATTTCGGATTAGTAGATTTTAGTTACGAACAAATATCAAGGTAGGTTCGTATAACTTAAATGAGCATAAAAAATGTGTTGTTTTGAATGCTATATTATATTGAATATGTTGTATGAAATTGTATGTATGAAGTGTATGAAAATTTTAATGGATGGAATGGTATATGATGGAAAATTTATTGATAAAGGGTAAAATTCCGTATGAATATTGAATTTCGATGGATAAATGTGATTTCCCTGATAAAATTGCATGTGTTGCAGTATAGATTTAGCCTAGACGGGTAATTCGAAATGAGCCTTTCGAGTATATGTTTCAATTAGGATTTAGCCTAGACTGGTAATCCAGAATGAACTCTATAGGAAATTCTTTGTCATATAATGGATTTAGCTTGGACTGGTAATCCGACAAAGCCCTTAGAGTATATGTTACAACTAGAATTTAGCCTGGACTGGTAATTCTACTGTGTAATATGTGGCTCGAGAGTGTACCTATAAGGTACTACTGGTTATGAATTGAAAGATAATGGAATTGTACACCTTGAGTGTACTACTTGAAATATCCATAGAAAACTCAATGATTCAACGGATAAAATACACATATGGCATGATGGGCTCATCTATGCATATTGGTATGTTATGACTAACATGTTGGTTGAGTATGTGTGAATAGGTAAATTACCAAATAGTTGGAAAAGCATGTTTTGTATGGTTAATATATTGAATGTAATGGGTAAGATTAATTTATGTTATACGAGCTTACTAAGCATAACATGCTTACTAAATTTTTTTTCCCTGTTTTATAGTGCTTAAAGCTCGTGAAGGTTAGAGATTGGTCGGAGCAAATCATCACACTATCAATCTGTCGTTTTGGTATAAATGAAAATCTTATTTTGTTAATGGCATGTATAAGTTAACTAAATCAAATGATTGTATGTAAATGATGAATGAAACCTAGTCATTGGAATGGCTAATATACTTATGATTTGTTATATGTTATGGTTGAGTCAATACATTAACTAAAATGATAAGTATGAACATCTAATTTTGCAAATTATGTAAGTTACATAAAGGTAAGTCATTGAACACAAATATATGATGAAATGTATTAATTTGGATGATAGAAATTGACTTGAATTATATTTGTGATTGGTTGGATTATACTTGTAAGTATTGATGCAGGAAAATGGTAAATTTGGGTGAAAAATGAGGCTAGGAAATGGCCTTATTTTGTCCACATGGGCGTTGTCTAGGCTGTGTGTGACACACGGCTTGGTACATGGGCATGTGGTCTGGCCGTGTGTCCCTTGCATTTTAATTTTGAGAAACAGAATGCTCAGAATTGAGCACACGGACAGAGACACAGGCGTGTGTCTCAGCTGTGTGGGTGACACAGCCTTGAACACGGGCGTGTGTCATGGCCTTGTGAAACCAGCACCTAATTCAAATTAAATTAATTAACCACACGGCCTAGCACATGAGCGTGTGGCATGGTCGTGTGATGCAAGTCAGAGAGCAACCTAAATTGGACACGGCCTGAGGCACGGGCATGTTTAAGGGTAACATGGACGTGTCCCTTAGACTACACGGGCATGTGAGCCCTGCACTTGGAAAATTCTTGAAATGTCACGAAAATTTTTTAGAGTTTCTGATTAAGTCCTGACTCGATTCTAATGTTCGTATTGGGCCTCAAGGGTCCATTTAAGGGACGTCCTAAACAATCTCAGTTAATGAATAGTGATTTACATGATTTATCTAAAAATGTTTTGAAAAATATTGGTAACGCTCTGTAACCCTATTTTGGCGATGAATACGGGTTAAGGGCGTTTCATTTATTGGTATCAGAGTCAGGTTTAGTCGATTCTCAGACTAACGTAGCAAGTATGACTTTAACTATACATGCCATTATATAATTGTGATAGTGTGATATCTCCTGACCATTTTTAAATGTATTTTTCCTATAGTAAATGTCTTCTAACCGAGCTAAAGCTGATCTTGAGGAAGTTGAGAGTACTGCTCAAACTTCTATACAAAAAGCTACATCTAGTAGTAGAAGGCTCGAGTCTGAGGGCCGAGATGATGAGGGTAAAGCTGCGTTCTTTCAAATGATGAATGAGTGGTTTACAGAATATATAAGAACAAATCCTACTGTTCAGCAACCTCCCCTACCTGCTCCAGATGAATTGTCTTGTTCACCAACCGATTGTCTGAAATGTACGGTTTCTTTATTGAAAGACACAGCCTATTATTGGTGGAAAACTATAACTTTTGTTGTTCCAAAAGAAAACATTACATGGGAGTTCTTTCAAACAGAATTTAGAAATATATAAGTCAGATATTCTTAGACTAGAAAAGAAAATAATTCTTAGAACTTAAACAGGGGAACATGACAGTGTTAGAATATGAACGGGAATTTGTTCGACCGAGTAAATATGTCAAGAATGGGTTCAGATTGAGGCTGAAATGTGCAAACAATTTGAAGAAGGGCTGAATGGAGATATTAAACTGTTGATTGGTATTCTTGAAATAAAAGAATTTGTAGTATTGGCTGACCGAGCTTTAAAAATAGAAGAATTAAGCATAGAAAAGAAACAAGCTGAAAGAGAAGTTCGGGTATCTGGTAAGAAATCTATGGGAAAATCTCAATCATCTGTTTCAAAGAAATTAAAGAGATACTAGGATCGTTTTACCGCATCTACTGGATATTCTGGTAAAGAGCGGGGTTCTCAATGCTCTAACCTGAGATCATCGTCTCTATCAGTAACCAGTGTTGGTAGTGTCGGCAATCCAAAGCCGAAATGTAAACATTGTAATAAGTTTCATTTTGGGGAATGTCGTCTAAAAAGTGGGGCTTGCTACCGATGTGGTTCTTTTGATTATTTTCTCAGAGATTGTCCGAAATGAGGGGAAAAAGAGATTGAACAGATTTGAAAGCTGAGTAATACTTTCTCTAGAGGTAGACCACCTCGACACCCTGCAAATATTGGTGGTAGCCGAAGTGCTACAAAAGATTCAATAGTTAAATCTGAGGCACGAGCACCGACGGAACCTATGCTATACGTGCCAGAGAGGATGCCTCTGCCCCAGAAGTCATTACTGGTACATTTTCTTTACTTGACACTGATATTATTGCTCTAATTGATCCCGGTTCCAGACATTCATATATATGTACAAAATTAGTAAATGTTAAAAATTTACTGGTTGAATTCACTGAATTTGTGGTGAAAGTTTCAAATCCCTTGGTTCAACGTGTGATGGTGGATAAAGTTTGTAAAAGTTGTCCATTGATGGTAAAGGGTAAATGCTTCTCAGCTAATTTGATGTTACTACCTTTTGATGAATTCGATGTAATTTTGGGAATAGACTGGTTAACCCAGCATGATGTAATAGTGAATTGTAAACAGAAATATAATGTGTTGAAATGTCAGAATGGTAAGTTACTCCATGTTGAATCTAATATATTAGATGGGTTGTCTAATATGATTTCAGCAATAACAGCATAGAAATGTATCAAAAAGGGATACGATACTTCTCTTGCTTATGTGCTGGACACAAAAGTAACTGAGCCAAAAATTCGGTTAGTGCCGGTAGTGTGTGAATTTCCAGATGTGTTTCCAGAAGAATTACCTAGATTACCACCTATTAGAGAAGTGGAGTTTCTATAGACCTTATTCCGGGAACAACAATAGCACCTTATAGAATGGCTCCTGCTGAATTGAAGGAGTTGAAAGCACAGTTGCAAGAATTGATTGACAGAGGTTTTGATCGACCTAGTTTCTCACCTTGGGGTGCACTGGTTTTATTTGTGAAGAAAAAAGATAGATCTCTGAGGTTATGTGTTGATTACAGGCAGCTAAATAAAGGTACAATAAAGAATAAGTATCCGTTGCCTGGAATAGATGACTTATTTGATCAGTTAAAAGGAGCTACCTTATTTTCAAAAATTGATCTTCATTCGGGTTATTATCAGTTACGGGTAAAGGACTCAGATGTTCCAAAAACAACTTTTAGAACCAGGTATGACCACTATGAGTTTTTAGTGATGCCATTTGGGTTGGCTAATGCACCGGTAGTGTTTATGGATCTGATGAATAGAATTTTCAGACAGTACCTAGATAGCTTTGTGGTGGTATTTATTGATGATATTTTAGTCTATTCCCATGATGAAAAAGAGCATGCTGATCATCTGAGAATTGTATTACAAACTATACGAGAGAAATAATTGTATGCTAAGTTCAGTAAATGTGAATTTTGGCTACGGGAAGTTGGATTTCTTGGACATATTGTATTTGTTGAAGGTATCAGGGTAGACCCTAGTAAAATTTCAGGAATTATCAATTGGAATCCATCAAAGAGTGTGTCAGAAGTCAGAAGTTTTCTGGGTTTAGCCAGAAATTATCAGAGAATTGTTAAAGGGTTTTCAATGATAGCCTCTCCGATGACTGAATTGTTGCATAAAGATGTGAAGTTCGAGTGGACTGATAAATGTTAACAAAGTTTTGACAGGCTAAAAGCTCCATTGACTGAAGCACCTGTGTTGGTACAGCCTGAATCAGATAAGGAATTTGTGATATATAGTGATGCATCTTTGAATGGTTTAGGTTGTGTTTTGATGAAAGAAGGTAAAGTAATTGCCTATGCTTCAGGACAACTGAAACCACATGAAAAGAATTACCCGATACATGATCTTGAATTAGTAGTTATTGTATTTGCATTAAAAATATGGCGACATTATTTATATAGTGAAAAATGTCATATCTTCATTGATCACAAAAGTCTGAAGTATTTGATGATGCAGAAAGACTTGAACGTGAGACAACACATGTGGCTTTAACTATTAAAAGATTATGATCTTGTGATTGGTGGAAAACTATAACTTCTGTTGTTCCGAAAGAAAACATTACATGAGAGTTCTTTCAAACAGAATTCAGAAAGAAATATACATGTCAAAGATTCTTGGACCAGAAAAGAAAAAAATTCTTAGAACTTAAACAGGGGAACATAACAGTGACAGAATATGAACGGGAATTTGTTCGACTGAGTAAATATGCTCAAGAATGGGTTCATATTGAGGCTGAAATGTGCAAACAATTTGAAGAAGGGCTGAATGGAGATATTAAACTGTTGATTGGTATTCTTGAAATAAAAGAATTTGCAGTATTGGCTGACCGAGCATTAAAAGCAGAAGAATTAAGCAAAGAAAAGAAACAAGCTGAAAGAGAAGCTCGGGTATCTGGTAAGAAATCTATGGGAAAATCTCAATCATCTGTTTCAAAGAAATTAAAGAGATACCAGGATCATTTTATCGCATCTACTGGATATTCTGGTAAAGAGCGGGGTTCTCAACGCTCTAACCTGAGATCATCGTTTCTATCAGTAACCAGTGTTGGTAGTGTCGGCAATCCAAAGTCGAAATGTAAACATTGTAATAAGTTTCATTTTGACATTGTAATAAGTTTCATTTTGGGGAATGTCGTCTAAAAAGTGGAGCTTGCTACCGATGTGGTTCTTTTGATTATTTTCTCAGTGATTGTCCGAAATGAGGGGAAAAAGAGATTGAACAGATTTGAAAGCCGAGTAATATTTTCTCTAGAGGTAGAACATCTCGACACCCTACAAATGTTGGTGGTAGCCGAAGTGCTACAAAAGATTCAATAGTTAAATCTGAGGCACGAGCACCGGCGAGAACCTATGCTATATGCGCCAGAGAGGATGCCTCTGCCCTAGACGTCATTACTGGTACATTTTCTTTACTTGACACTGATATTGTTGCTTTAATTGATCCTGGTTCCACACACTTATATATATGTACAAAATTAGTAAATGTTAAAAATTTACCGGTTGAATTCATTGAATATGTGGTGAAAGTTTCAAATCCCTTGGGTAAATGTGTGATGGTGGATAAAGTTTGTAAAAATTGTCCATTGATGGTAAAGGGTAAATGCTTCTCAGCTGATTTGATGTTACTGCCTTTTGATGAATTCGATGCGATTTTGGGAATGGATAGTTAACCCAAAGATGATGCGAAGAGTGAATTGTAAATGTAAATACATTGTCTTTGAAATGTCAGAATGGTGAGTTACTCCTTGTTGAATCTAATAGATTAGATGGGTTGTATAATGTGATTTTAGCAATAACAGCACATAAATGTATCAGAAAGGGATACAATGCTTATCTTGCTTATGTGTTGGACACAAAAGTAACTGAGTCAAAGATTTGGTCAGTGTCAGTAGTGTGTGAATTTCCAGATGTCTTTCCTGAAGAATTACCTAGATTACCACCTGTTAGAGAAGTGAAGTTTTCTATATACCTTATTTCAGGAACAACACCAATATCAATAGCACTGGTCATAGTAAACATGTTGAGTTGTGACATATTGAACGATATTTCTCAAAATTTTTTCGGGAGTAAAATTGTCAAACTTTTATTAGGGGTAAAATCATCAAAATTTTATTGGAGCAAAATTGGGATGAGAAAATTATTTAATATGTAAATATTAAATTTTATTTTTGGAAATTGAAAAATTGGATCGCGTTGGATCACATTACAGAGTATTGGGTCAAAAAGGCCCAAGAAGTACTCGCTATTAGACTCGATGTGAGAGAGGTCCAAAACCCCTCATATAACATGAAGGGGGCGGCAACCCTAGTAGAAATAAAAGGGTGAATTGTGCACCCCTCTCCTATTCTAAGTAGGATGTTTTTCTATTAAAAATAAACCTCTACAACTCTACAAGGGTTCTACCTTCTCTTCTTATAAATAGATTGCACCACTAGAGCTATGGAGACAACTTTGAGAGATTGTTATTCTGTAGAAAAATAGAGAGAATTTATTCTCAACTATTACATATATTTTTCCAGAATAATTATTCTATCAGTTTTTATTAAGAAGAGAGAATTTTCGTTTTCACCCCAAAAGGAGAGAAATTTTTTTCTAGTTTTGTATTTCAATTTAATTGGTTCGAGCCCACACTCGAAGCAGTTCGTGGTACGAGAATAGAGGAGAAGATTGTTTGGTTAAAATTCGAGAACAACGAATGTTCACTAAGCCAGAAACATAAGTATGAATTAGGTTAAGGTTTATTGCTATAAATATCACAAATCGGGTCGATTTTCAAATTTTTTAATTTTTCGCTATTTAAGAAAATCGTTTTCAAACAGGGGTTTTTCCAACACTTCCTTCAATCATGTATGTTTACCTATGACCTAACCTTGTGCCAGCCTTGAACCCATATTTTAGATATCATAATCGCATATGAGCCATAATCATTTTAATATTCATTTTCCTTGTTAAAGTGAAGACGTGTTCTCTGACAAGGTTGGGTCGTGATCTGTCAGTCCAGTTTGCAATAAAGTTCCTATTGGAGGCATCACAAATAATGCTTCTTTCCATATTTTCACATGTCACAGATAGTGTGGTACTAGACACAAAGTGGGTATTTTAACATCGACCATCGCCATGTTCACATACACAACACTAACTTAATACACATATGTCAATACACACCATGTCAACCCATCTCTAGCAAAGACAACTTACCTTACACAATCACATATCATAGAGCTTCATAACTCAAAGAAAGCAAAAAAGAACTCACCAAATACTTCAGGATATAATCTACTCTACTGGTCATTTTCCTCAATTACTCAGGCCTTCACTAGCTTCTTGAGCTAAATAAGAAATAATCATAATTATCAAACCATTTATCTACTAAAATTAGATCACGTATTCACAAATGCAAGGACATTAATTCCCTCGTCATCAACCTAAGGGTTTTCTAGAAATTACCAGTCAGCTGGTACTTATCAATAGCGTTTTGACAAGCTTCTGGAAACCTTCCTTGTCTTCTTTAGCAAAGTAACAAGAAAATTTAGAGACATATGGAAGAACATAGAGAAAATAAAAGTAAAACATGTTAGCTATAAGAATCCTTTTATAGCACAGCCAATGAATAATAAGCTTAGTGGAAAGGTTAGAAATTCCACTATCACCCTTAAAATCTGATACTGAACTTGCCTAACAAAATCTAAGGTCTAATCTTTTACCAAACGCAACTACTACCACTAATCAGAGTGGTAAAACATTGCTTGTACACTTAAGCAACCAACTAAATAGGTCATTTAGAATCATTCTGATAATTCGCAATTACATAATCATGGAGTCAGTCCACATGAGGTATCATGACTGAAAACTCCTTATGGTATACTTTTTACGAAAACAATTCATCCAACTGCTTTGTCCAATGACCTCGTCATGTGTGTGCTACCCTCATATGATATCCTTGATTCCTTTGAGTTAAATCTATTCACTCAATGCAATCCTATTTTATCTAATTGTCACCGTTGTGTCTTCTTAATGATTAATATGATCACTGTTAAGAAATAACTTTGATAAATTACTCGTTCGAAAACGAGCAACATATGACCACATTCCATATTTGTCAATCCACACAATGCCAATGAGAGGATATCATTAACTCTTTAATTGAGCTATGAATTCCACTACTGTAACAGTCCGGTTTATACCCTAGTCGGAACAGTGGTTTCGGGACCATAAATCTGAGTCTGTATAATATTTTAATATTATACTCTGTGCCGTTGATATATGATTAAGCATGTGTTAAAGTTTCGTAAGTTAATTTATCTATCTGTGTGTTTAATTTGACGAAAGGATGAAATTGCATTAACTATGAAAGTTGTATGCTATATGTTAAAGTGCTTATGTGTTATGGCTTTTTAAATATGAGGACTTATGTGGCAATTTGGCCATTCCCATGGTTAATAGATGGCTAAGGTCATAAATGACCTTGTAACTATGTTTTATACATTTTTATATGAAAGGTTATATTGGTAAATTAACTTATATCATATTATTAACAAAACTAAAGCTTAAACTAAGCTTTAATGCATTACTTTTCCACCAAATATACACAAAAGAAAAGAAAAGAGAAAGAAGCTTGGTATTCGGCCTTTGTAAGCTCTAATTAAGGTATGATTTGGTTTCGATTTTTGATAATTTCTACGTTTTTGTAATTGTTGCTTCGTCTACTATAAAACCCATGTTTCAATTTTGTGTATTGGTGATGTTTGTAAGTTATGCCATTGATGCTATGTTGAGCTTTGTGATGCTTTAAGGTGTTAAATAATAGATTGGTGGTAGATGAACATGTTTTGTTCTTGAAGTTTTGATGAATTTAGCTAAATAGGGCTAAATTGAGAAAATGATAATTTGAGGGACTAAATTGTAAATTTGATGAAAAATGTGGGCTTGTATGTAATGTGTATATATTCGGCCAAACTTGTGTATAAGTGAATTTTGTGAATTTGATGTTTTGAGAAAAATGGACTAAATTGATTAAGTGTGCAAATGTGAGGGCTAATTTGCAAATTGCCCTAATGTGTGTCTTTGGATTGAATTGAATAAACTAGTGAATAAAAGGGTTAATTCTAAATGTGTTTAGATCAAGAACTGAGGAAAACGGATTTAGATCGCGGGAAAGTGAAAGTTATCGAGTAGCCATTTTCTATTCCGATAAACCGAATCCGAGGTAAGTCACTATACAAATAAATGAATATGTATGCATTTGTAATTGTTCATATGTATAATGATGACAATGAATGCTTATGAGAAATTTTGTAATTGAATTCCGAGATAAGTTTGGTATATTGACTAAATTTGAGAAGCCTCGTACGAACTTTGACATGGGTATCTGTTCTGTTTTATCATGTAAGACCTCGTCTGAGACATTGGCATTGATTTGAGACTCGTGTAAGACCCTGTCCGGGACAGTGGCAACGATATCTGATTATGTGTAAGACCACGTCTGGGACGTTGGCATCAATATAAACTTTATGTATAAGACCACGTCTGGGACGTTGGCATCATTATGACACTTATGTGTAAGACCATGTCTGGGACATCGGCATCGTTTTGATTCGTATAAGACCCTGTTTGGGACAGTGGCATCGATATCCGAGTGCATGTAAGACCTCGTCTGGGACGTTGGCATTGTACGACTATTCTGAGCTTTCTAAGTATGCTATTAGATTTATTACGATTCAACGGGCAAGTCTATGATACTAATTGCAAATCTGAGCTATGAATAAATATGTGATTGTAAATCCAATTCAGGTATGTTGATTATACACTAATTGTGTATACAAGGTAAGCATCAATATGATCTTACTATGATGCTATGAATATGGAACTGATGATATGTTGTATAAAGTTTTGGTGAAATGAGATATGTGTTTATATGATCTTTGAATTGTGAATATGGCTAATGTGGTCAAAAGTGTATGAACCAAAGCAAATATATGCATTTTATGCTAAGTTTGTTTGTATATTGACTTACTAAGCTTTTGGAAAGCTTACTCTATGTATGTTTAATCTGTTTTATAGGTCGTCAAAGCTACTGAAGGCTCGGGACCATCTTGGATCGTCATCACACTATAGAACTTATTTTGGTACCTTTTGATATTGTATAAAGCTAGATATGGCATGTATAGGCTAGTATTTTGGTATAAATAGTTATGTGATCTTAGCTATGTGATTTGGCTATTTAAGAGTTGAAACTTTGCTTAAATGAATGTGTTATAGAATGTATCTTTTGGTATGATGAAAGAATGTGGAATGACCAAGTTTGAATGAGCAAATGCATGAATTAGTCTTGTAATGATATGAGTTTTAATCCTTGAGATTGTCATAGTTGAGATTGGTTTTAAATGTAAGGTTTGAATGGTTATTGGTATGCTTTTGATGGTTTTATGTGCATGAAATGTCTTGTTGAATACGGCTTGTAGGTATGACCCTTTGTGGGTGGCATTTTGGCCTTGTAAATGGCCTATAATGTCACACGACTGTGGCACACGGGCGTGCCTAGTGACCGTGGGTGAATGGTAGGATGTAGTTTATCATCTCACGACCTCGACACGGGCGTGTCATTTGGTCGTGGTGTGCAAGTCAGTAGCTAACATAAAAGTACACGGCCTCGACACTAGCGTGCTTGGTGGCCGTGGTGGGGAAGTCAGTATATGACCTAAAAGTACACGGCCATGGCACACGGGCGTGCCTAATGACCGTGTTAGTATAGTTAGTATAAACAAGGATGGACACGGGGGTGTCTAGAAGCCGTGGAGGGCACACGGTCTCCTCCCACAGGCGTGTCTCCCCTATATTTTAGAAAAGTTTCAAATTTTCATGGAATTTCATATGTGTTTCAATTTAGTCCCGACTCGACTTATTAGTATGATTAAGGTCTCGAGGACCTGATTAAGGGACATTATGTCTGAGAATGATGATTGAATGTTTGATTTTGTTTGTGAATGTTTTCGATCTATCCGGTAACGCTCCTAACCTTAATCCGGCGACGGACTCGGGATAGGGGTGTTACATTTGGTTGGTATCAGAGCTACGGTTTAGCCGATTCTCAGACTAACGTAGCGTGTCAGAGTCTAGCTATACATGCAATATATCTGAAATGTGATAGTGTGATGAATCCTAACGTATAAATGTGATTCTTGTATAGTAATAGATCCCGAAAGAGCCGTAGCTGATGACGTAGAAAGTAATGCGCCTGCTCCCGCGCAAGGGACAGCGCCCTCTGAATCGAGACCGGCTACCAGCGGTCAAGAGGGAGAAGCTAAACAAGCCTTCTTCCAGATGATGAGTGAGTGGTTCACTCAGTTTGTAAAGAATAACCCGACTATTTCGCAACCCCCGCCCCCGGTTAATCCCCCTTAGACTACAGTTGTGCCACCAGTTATACATCTGAATCTGTTGAATAAGCCTCCTGTTGACAAGATCCATAAGTATGGGGCCGAAGAATTCCGAGCTACTAAAGATGATGATGCTGAAAAGGCTGAGTTCTGGATTGATAACATGATCAGGGTATTTGATGAAATGTCTCTGGCTTCGAAAGAATGCATAAAGTGTGTGGTATCATTACTCCGAGATGCAGCATATCAATGGTGGAAAACTCTAATTTCTATTTTTTCGAGAGAACGAGTCACATGGGATTTCTTTCAGATCAAGTTTTGGAAGAAATATATCAGTGAGAGATTCGTTGATCAGAAAAGAAAGGAATTTCTAGAACTAAAGCAGGGTCGTATGACTGTTTCAGAATACGAAAGAGAATTTGTGAGACTGAGTCAGTATGCTTAAGAATGTGTATCATCTGAAGCTATAATGTGCAAGAGGTTCGAAGATGGCCTTAATGAAGACATTCGTCTGCTAGTCGGGATTTTGGAAATAAAAGAGTTTGTTGTACTCGTTGACAGAGCTTGCAAAGCTAAGGTACTCGGGAAAGATAAGAGAAAAGCTGAGTCTGAAGCTCAAGATGTGAGAAAAAGATTTCCAAGCAAATCATTTCAGTCATTTTCGAAGAAATTCAGAGATAACCAGAGTCGTTCCAGAGATAATAAATGAGTTCTAAAACTCCAGCAACTTCAGTGGCCAGTGTTGGTAATGTTCGATCCGAGAGACCTGAATGTAAACATTATGGAAAAAGGCACCTGGGAAGTTGTAGATTAAACGACAGAGCTTGCTTTAGATGTGGATCGCTTGATCATTTTATACGTTATTGCCCTGAGTCTGTCGAACCGGAGACTGTTCAGAATTTAAGATCTGATAATGCACCTGTGAGAGGTAGGCCATCAAAAAATGTCTGAAATGTTAGTTGTAGTCAGAGAACTACGAGAGACAACGTTGTCAGATCCAAAGCTAGAGCGCCAGCCAGAGCATATCCTATCCGAGCTCGAGAAGAAACTTCATCACCAGATGTTATAACGGGTAGTTTTACTCTTTATGATACTTCTGTGATTGCTTTGATAGACCCTGGTTCTACGCATTCATATATATATGCATGAATTTAGTATTCAGTAAGACTTTGCCTGTAGAGTCTACTGAGTTTGCTATAAAAGTATCGAACCCCTTAGGTAAAAGTGCCCTTGTAGACAAAGTATACAAGAACTATCTATTAATGTTTCTAGATATCTGTTTCCCAGCTGATCTGATGCTCTTGCCATTTGATGAATTCGATATTATTCTGGGAATGAATTGGTTGTTTATGCATGATACTGTTGTGAACTGTAAAAGAAAGACTATAGATTTAAGATGTCTAAATGATGAGATTGTACGAGTTGAATCTAATGATTTGAATGGATTGCCTACTGTGATATCTGTCTTGAAAGCTCAGAGTTGTTTGAATAAGGGATATGAGGCATATTTCGCTTATGTGATTGATTCGAAAATGTCTTCTTTCAGATTGAATTAGTGCCTGTTGTCTGTGAGTTTTCTGATGTATTTCCTGAAGAGTTACAGGGTTTACCTCTAATTCGAGAAGTTGAGTTTGGTATTGAATTGTTGCCTGGTACTACACCTATTTCAATAGCTCCGTATAGAATGGCACCAACCGAGTTAAAGGAATTAAAGTCACAGTTGCAAGAATTGACTGAGAGAGGGTTTGCTAGACCGAGTTTCTCGCCTTGGGATGCTCTGATTTTGTTTGTGAAAAAGAAAGATGGCACGATGAGGATGTGTATCGATTATCGTCAGTTGAATAAGGTGACAATAAAGAATAAATATCCGTTGCCTAGAATTGATGACTTGTTTGATCAGTTGAAAGGAGCTACTGTGTTTTCCAAGATTGATCTGAGATCTGGATATTACCAGTTGAGAGTGAAAGATTCAGATATTCCTAAAACTGCTTTCAGAACGAGGTACGGGCATTATGAATTTTTAGTTATGCCATTTGGACTAACCAATGCTCCTGCTATTTTTATAGATCTGATGAACAGAATTTTTAGACCGTACCTAGATCGATTTGTTGTGGTATTCATAGATGACATTTTGATTTATTCTCGTGATGAGGCTGAACATGCGGAACATTTGAAAGTTGTTTTACAAACTTTGAGAGAAAAGCAATTGTATGTGAAATTCAGCAAATGTGAATTCTGGTTGCACAAGGTTAGTTTTCTGGGACATATTGTGTCAGCATTTGGGATTCGAGTTGATTCGAGCAAGATTTCTGCTATTCTGAATTGGAAACCTCCGAGAAATTTATCTGAAGTCCGCAGTTTTCTGGGTTTGGCTGGTTATTACCGAAGATTTGTGAAAGGCTTTTCGATAATAGCTACTCCGTTGACTAAATTACTTCAGAAAGATGTCAGATTCGAATGGTCAGATAAATGCCAGAAAAGTTTTGATCAGTTGAAAACTCTGTTAACAGAAGCTCTAGTGTTAGTACAGCCGGAATTGGGTAAAGAATTTGTTGTATATAGTGATGCTTCGTTAAATGGTTTGGGATGTGTTTTGGTGCATGAAGGCAAAGTGGTAGCTTATGCCTCGAGACAATTGAAGCCTCATGAAAAGAATTATACAATGCACGACCTTGAGTTAGCTGCGATGGTGTTTGCGCTAAAGATTTGGCGTCATTATTTGTACGGTGAGAAATGTCACGTGTTTTCAGATCATAAAAGTCTGAAATATCTGATGACTCAGAAAGATTTGAACTTGCATCAAAGAAGATGGTTAGAGCTGTTAAAAGATTATGAGCTCGTGAGAGATTATCATCACGGTAAAGCGAATGTTGTTGCTGATGCTTTGAGTAGAAAATCATTGTTTGCATTATGTGATTTGAATGCTCAGTTAGATTTGTCTGATGATAGTTCTGTGTTAGCTAAATTAAAAGCCAAATCATTGTTCCTACAACAGATTTGTGATGCTCAGAAATTTGATAATGAATTGCTAGTGAAACGAGCTCAGTGTGAAGTGAATTCCGAATCTGAATTTCAAATTGTTGATGATTTTTTGAGATTCTGAGATCGTATCTGTGTTCCGAGAAATCTAGAGTTGGTTCAGTTGATCTCGAATGAAGCTCATAACAGTCGTCTATCTGTTCATCCAGGAAGCACGAAAATGTATTAGGATTTGAAACGACACTACTGGTGGTCTGGTATGAAACGGGACATTTCTGATTTTGTTTCAAAATGTTTAGTTTGTCAGCAAGTGAAAGCCGAACATCAAGTTCCGTCTGGGTTGTTGCAACCAATTCTGGTTCCTGAGTGGAAATGGGATAAAGTAACCATGGACTTTGCTTCTGGTTTACCTCAGACTCCGAGAAAGAAAGATGCAATATGGGTCGTGGTTGATAGATTAACGAAATCTGCCCATTTTATCCCAGTAAGATATGATTTATCACTTGACAGGTTAGCCGAGCTTTATATTTCTGAGATTGTGAAATTGCACGGAGTACCACTGTCTATTGTATCCGATAGAGATCCGAGGTTTACATCGAGATTCTGAAAGAAATTACAAGAAGCTTTGGGAACGAAATTACACTTCAGTACAGCTTTCCATCCGCAAAGTGATGGTCAGTCCGAACGGACTATTCAGATTCTGGAAGACATGTTAAGATGCTGTGTACTAGAGTTTCATGGTTCGTGGGAACAGTATCTGCCACTGATTAAATTTACGTATAATAACAGTTTTCAGTCGAGTATCAAAATGGCACCTTATGAAGCTTTATACAGACATAAATGTCGTACACCTTTGTATTGGACTGAACTCAGTGAGAATAAGCTACATGGGGTTGATTTGATAAAAGATTCAGAGCAGAAAGTGAAATTATTTCGAAATTGTTTAAAAGCAGCATCTAATTTGAGATCGGCGACAAAGTATTTTTGAAAGTGTCTCCGTGGAAGAAAGTGCTTCGATTCGGACGTAAAGGTAAATTAAGTCCGAGGTTCATCGGACTGTATGAGATCATTGAACGTGTCGGACCTATTGCATATAGATTAAAGTTACCGTCTGAGCTAGAAAAGATACATAACGTATTTCATGTTTCAATGCTACGTAAATACCGATCCGATCCGTTACATGTGATTGCCCCATCTGAAATTGAAATCTGATCTGATATGACATACGAAGAGGAACCGATCCGTATCCTAGCTCGTGAAGTGAAAGAGTTAAGAAATAAGAAAATTTCATTAGTAAAAGTACTGTGGAATCGACATGGGATAGAAGAGGCTACGTGGGAGCCTGAAGAGTCAATAAGACAACAATATCCGAATCTGTTTAATGGTAAGATTTTCGGGGACGAAAATCCCTAAGGGGGAGGATTGTAACAGTCCGGTTTATACCCTAGTTGGAACAGTGGTTTCGGGACCACAAATCCGAGTTTGTATAATATTTTAATATTATACTCTGTGCCGTTGATATATGATTAAGCATGTGTTAAAGTTTCGTAAGTTAATTTATCTGTCTGTGTGTTTAATTTGACGAAAGGATGAAATTGCATTAACTATGAAAGTTGTATGCTATATGTTAAAGTGCTTATGTGTTATGGCTTTTTAAATATGAGGACTTATGTGGCAATTTGGCCATTTCCATGGTTAATGGATGGCTAAGGTCATAAACGACCTTGTAACTATGTTTTATACATTTTTATATGAAAGGTTATATTGGTAAATTAACTTATATCATATTATTAACAAAACTAAAGCTTAAAATAAGCTTTAATGCATTATTCTTCCACCGAATATACACAAAAGAAAAGAAAAGAGAAAGAAGCTTGGTATTCGGCCTTTGTAAGCTCTAATTAAGCTATGATTTGGTTTCAGTTTTTGATAATTTCTACGTTTTCGTAATTGTTGCTTCGTCTACTATCAAACCCATGTTTCAATTTTGTGTAGTGGTGATGTTTGTAAGTTATGCCATTGATGCTATGTTGAGCTTTGTGATGCTTTAAGGTGTTAAATGATAGATTGGTGGTTGATGAACATGTTTTGTTCTTGAAGTTTGATGAATTTAGCTAAATAGGGCTAAATTGAGAAAATGATAATTTGAGGGACTAAATTATAAATTTGATGAAAAATGTGGGCTTGTATGTAATGTGTATATATTCGGCCAAGCTTGTGTATAAGTGAATTTTGTGAATTTGATGTTTTGAGAAAAATGGACTAAATTGATTAAGTGTGTGGAACGGTGGAAATGTGCAAGTGTACACAATCGTAACAAGTAATAAAGTGACAAGTAAATGTCGAGTTATCGTACCCACAGGAACTGTAAAAGAATTATTTATGAAAATGATTTCAAACACTTTGATGATGGAAAAATATTTGATTTTTGAAAACTATTTGGAAACTAAAAGAAAAACAAAGTAAAATAAAATAAAATAAAGGTCAAATGCACGATTTCAAAAACTGGGTTTAATCAAGATGATATAATTGTGTTGGATTAATAACATTTCTTACCTTAGAATTATTAAGCTCGTGTTTATACTTGTTAAAACATGGAAACTCGATAATTTGCTAACTTATGAACATACTTACAAATAAAAATCCATTCATCTCTTGTACATATTTCTATGCAAATGCAAACTAATAAGCATGTTATTGCACATACATACTTATTAAATTAAACTATCTCTCGCATATTCTTATGTCGATGCAAACGATTAATTCAACCTAACAAGCATGTAAAAGATCATGTGAAGTAACAAAGTATTTTTACCTTGAAACAATTTAATCACACAAATCCTGCAACTTATGCAAGGCATATGTATCGTCAAATACAATGCTAATTTAATCTTCAGCTACCTTAGAAGAATTAAACATGCACAGATTAAGTATTGTGTCCATTAATTACAATTTAAATGCGTTTAAATAATTAATTCATTAGCTATCTAAACAATTAAAATGCCAGATAACTTAACATGATTTTACTTAATCAAACATTTCACCGAGGCCTTTAACAGCATAAACACAATTTTAATAATCTAAGAGAGCGAAATGAAATCAAACCAACACGAATTAAATTCAAGCTAAATTGATTAAATTAAACATTTTAAAAGCATGAATATTCATAAGCATGTTTGTCAAAACAACAACAAATAATTTAAAGAGATAGGAAACAGGAAACACCAGTGGCTCTCCGTGGCTTGTTTGATTGATCCCTTCTTCATTCTTCGTTGCCCTCGGCTATCAAAGGGGCTTATGAACACTTCAATTGCTGCTTCAAATGGCTGGAAAAACACCTCTTTTCCAAGAAGAGAAATCGGCACAAGAACACCAAAAAGGGAAAAGGGAAAATGGGGAATTGAGAGAAAATGAGAGAGGAGAATGTGAAGGCTTGAGGAGTGTGTTGAATGAGCAGCTAGGGGCTGTATTTATAGGTGTTTAAGGCTGCTAAAAATAGCAAACAACAGCAGCAAAAGAGGCTCCCTTGGCCAGCCATCCCATGTGGCAAAGTTGAAGAATTCAACTTTGCTAAATAAAGCATGGGCAAATCTTTAAAGCCTTGAATTTTGGAGGGGTTTGAATGGGATTTTGAAAGATCTTCAAGGGCTCCTTTGCAAGCTGAATTAATCAGAAAATAAGCTGATTTGGGCCTTCATTGTGGACGGTTTGGGCTGCCCAATTGGTGGCTGGTTCGGTTCAATCGGTTCGGTTCAACTGATGCGGTTCAACTGGGCCCCTTTTCCGTAATTAATTAAAAATAATTTATTTAGCCCAAATTAAATTATGATTAAATTAAATTAATTATATTATGATTAAATATTCATAATTGGACCATCTTGGGCTGGAAATAGAGACGCCTTGGCACTTCAAATTGCTTCTCGGTTTTATTCTTCGAGCAGTGTCTGCCGAGCCGATTTTTGCCCTTTGTGCGGTTCTGTCGAAAATAGTCAAAATAAATCGAAATTAACTATAAAATTAATTAAAATTCATCATGTTCATATTTTTAGCACAAATTAATTATTTTATGATATTTAATTATTTTTCGACAAGAATTTACTCGAAACCACATGAATTTGGGTCAAAAAGGGCATGAAAAAGTATATAAGTTTTTGTGTTTCCACACCCCCAAACTTAATTCATTGCTCGTCCCGAGTAATGCACAAATTTGAAAAGAATTTTCTCGGAAACACCTTTGAAAAACTCCTTCAGAACAACTCTCTTCTCAAAATTATGAATTGGATATACTTAAGCTCAAAAATAAGAAATTTGATAGTTATGCTACTTAAGCATTCATATCGTTCAAATTACCTTCAACAATTATTATACTAGCAAAATCAGACCAAATGTTTCTTAATAAAGACATGTTACTTGCTACCAATTTGATTTTAATTCCTTATTCAAAAAGTAAACTACAATCATTAAGCTTAACTAGTGTCTTCATATGTTGAACAGAGTAATTTCTCTCCACTAATGTAGGCAACATTGGAATTTTGAATCAATAGGTCTTTAATAAGGTTGTAACGTGGCTGGGCTTAGGGGTAGGTAAAAGATAGATAAATTTTTAGCTTTAAAACCCTAGACTCAGCTTAAAATCGAACCTTTGGAACTTTCACCCTTGATACCTAACTTGTGCTCTTTCGACTACTTATTTCATTTTGAGTACATTTTTTTTAAATCAAGCTCAAACTCGAGCACTTGCTTCATGTACTACAATTTTTTTTTGAGCCATTGAGACTTCTTTTCAACTCCCCCAAACTTATTTTCAAACGATCTTCTGAATAGTACTGAGTCTAGTGTTTGGGACAATTTTAGAAGTAATAAAGAGAAAATTGACCGCTAAATATTGCATAGGTCCAAATAAAATTAGGCCATATAATCTCAAAATTGGGTTTCAAAGGATAATTTTATCAGGGTCGGCTTGAAAGGCTCAAACGGTCCAAACAATAGTTGCCTAAATCATTTTCAACATTCCATGCTTCCTAGGATTTCGCCTCAAGAAATTACTAAGTCAATTCTAAAGACTTAAACTTTCATGCCTGCCTAATTTTTTCGTAAGGAACTAAAAATTTTATGGTACGAATTTACATGTTTATTAAAAATACATTCATATCATTATTAAGCTAACATAATAAATTATTGAAATAATAGAACTTTATTAATACTGAAGTTCAGCATACTTAACAAAATTTCTAATTACTAATCATAACTAAAAGAAAATTTTATTCTTAGTGGAATCAATTCAAATTTTCGGTCCCCCTACTTAAAGTGAACAATGTCCTCATTGTTTAAAGTGAATAGATACTATACACCAGGTAGGATAATCAGAAAAGAGGAGGTGAGTCAAATTGACTGCTTAAGTACCAGGCTCTTTCTAAAATCTAATCCTAGACATGTATATATCTATTACCACACTTTAACTTTTGTGACTTGTTCAGATTTTATTCATGATTCCTATCTCTTGTTTTATTGTGCAAAAATAAAAATTCCTAATTGACCTAATCCTAAAATACTTAAGAAAGAAATAAACGAAAGTTGAAGTCCTCCCCTTTTTTACTTGTTCGCGGGTCTATCAGAATTTGACTCATCTTTTTCCTTCCTCGACATTGGAGTCCATGGTTCAAGTATAAAGCCTGGAAATTCATGCACAAAAGTAAACGAGTTATGAAATATATATTTTAAATGCATCTCTGATTGAGTCATCCCGTATTTTTGAGTATATCCAGTAATCTTGTTACTGCAACTACATGTGTTGCAGCATAGCCATTATACCAAACTGTTCACTTCGTGGAATGGTGCTAGATAAAGGGACTCTCAGCGTCAAACTTGGGAAATTTGTTAAAGGTGGTTTCAGTTTTGGGCAGGTGGGTGAGTGGCTGAGGGTTAGGGTTGAAAAGGGTGGTGGTTTTAAGGATAGTTTAGGTGCGGTAGTTGCTAACTTCGAATGAAGGTGTTTGTGGTGGTGATTTAGGGAGTTAAGGGCTGCAACATTAAGGGGTTAAGTGAGATGCACTATTGGGCTACTGGGGAGTTGTGGTAGAGCAAGGTAAGGGCTATAGGTTTGTGCAGAAAAGAGTTGAATATTTCCCTTCTTATTTGTGTCTTAAGCCCAATAGCAGCTCATTTTTGGATCCTAAGCTCCTATACTGAAATAAAAAAAAAAACTTAAAGAAATTAGTGCTTGGGTTAAAAGTTGACCCTTTATTTAACAAAACAAATACTTAAATTCCTTGGGCTACTGAGAATTTTTTTTTTTGAAAAATTACATTAAATTAAACTCCCAGGAAAGAATGGAGGGGTCACGGATGGTCCCGCTTAAATCCCAATCTCCTAGACAGAGTTTTAATTAATGCAATGAACTAAAGAAAAATTTATCTAAGCCTACCATTTTATTCAAATGAAAAAAAAAAAACTAAAAATATAAAATAACGATAAAGGAAGTGAAGAGAACTCCCTCCATTTTATTTAGGATCGTCATTGACCATGGTGGTATCAAATGGCTATTTTTCATACCAACCATAACCATCTAAGAAGTAATCATATTCTTTCCCATCAAATCTGTCCAACATCTTATTAGGGAAAGAAAATCCGTAATGATCTTTCCTAGTGACCTTATTTAACTTCCTGTAATTCCTACAAATCCTCCAACCCGTGACTCAAATATCTGCAATAATCCATCCAACACCCTTCTTGTGCCTTTCCAAAATCACAAGTGCCTTTTCTTCTTGATCTTTGGTGAACTCAACTGAAATAATGATAGGTAAAGTCAAAGATAGGCCCGAATAGTCATATTTCAAATGAGGAGACAAAATCTTCAGTTCCAATTTAGTTGGCTCTTCAATCAATAACTTTGGTTGCTTATACTCTTGAGATGATAACTCTAATGATTCGAGTGGAACTTCTTGAGTGAATTCCTTCGAATTAGCTTTTAACCAAGCCAAATATTCCTTGTCTTTATCATCACTTGGTGAATCCTCCAGTAGAATATGTTCTAACGGATTGTCTAAAGAATTGAGCTCCAATTCTATAGAAGCAAACGATTCCATCTTGGAAATAGCAGAACAGTCTTCAACTACATCTGGGGATTTAGCAGCATCGAAGTCAATAAAAGTCACCTTGTCATCAAAAATTTCTTTCAACTGAGCATCTCGTTACTGCTTCTGGAATCATTGAGGATATGGCAATGGTGGGATCTTAGCTTTAACCGGACAACTCTTCCGTGGAAATTTTTCTGCATTTGACAAGGGTGTTAGATAATTAGAACTAACTGGTTTAGAGTTTACCTCATCAAGAATTACTGAATCTGACTTCTGTGATATAGGAGTTTCAACATTTTGTTGAACTTCCTCGTTGTCTTGAGCTACAACAGACTCATCTTGAACCTCAACCACTTTGGGCTCCAATATCTTTCCACTTGGCAAAGAGATTGCTTTGCAATTTTCCTTTCCCAGATTTCTCAGATTCTCCGTGTCACTAGGTAAGGTACCCTGTGGTCGGTTCCTAAGTTCAGTTGCAAGCTGGCCCACTTGATTCTCCAAATTTTTCAATGTAGCTGCTTAATTCTGGATTAAAGCATCATTCTTTGCCACGTATGCCTTCAGCAGATTCTCAAGATCACTTGAAGATTCAGTTGATGGGGGTTGTTGCACTTCTTGAGAATATTTCGACGGATAATTTGGTCAAAATGGCATAACTGCGTCGCTATGGTCCGCCCATTGATTACTCCATGGAGAAATTGGATGATTCTGCCATGAAGAGTTGTAAAAATTTGATTGCAGATCATTCCAATTCTGATTTCCCATGTAATAATTTGACTCTTGATTCGATTGGCAATTTTCAAATAAATGGCCATCTCCACAGTATTCACAAGAAATATTCTCGAACTGGTTCAGCTGTTGACCTGAAAAATTACTATTGAAATCGTTAACAATTATGTTCTTAAGCATAGAAGACATAGAGGATACCTGGGCTGCCAAAGAAGCAAGTGTGTCTGGTTTATGTACTACTGCTGCTCGTCTTTCTGAGGCTCCTCGGTTGGTTGGCCACTGACAGTTATTGCTTGCAATTCTTTCAATAATCTCGTAAGCATCGTTATAAGACTTAGAAAGAAGAGCTCCATTTGCCGAAGCATCCACCATTATTCTAGTATGAATATTGAGACCAATATAGAAAGTCTCCATTTGAACTCAGTAAGGAATGCCATGATGAGGGCACTTTCGTAATAACTCCTTAAACCGCTCCCATGCCTCATATAAAGATTCTTCATCAAGTTGCTGAAATGAAGTGATTTCATTTCGGATCTTGGCGGTTAAAGATGGAGGGAAATATTTCATTAAGAAACGTTCAACCAACTCTTGCCATGTAGTTATGGAACCGGACGGTAGGGAGTTCAACCACGCTCGTGCTCTATCTCTTAAAGAGTATGGAAATAATCTCAGTTTCATGGCGTCCTCAGTCACTTCGACTAGTTTAAATGAGTCACTCACTTCCATGAATAGTCGAAGATGAAGATGTGGATCTTCATTAGGAATCCCACTAAATTGACCCATATTTTGCAACATTTGGAACATGACCGGCTTCAGCTCGAATTGTTGTGCCTCAATTTTGAGTCTCTTAATACTCGGGTTGAGCTCGTTGAATAGAGGAAAGGCATATTGTTGAATGGCACAGTTTCTATCATCGGCAACAATGATCGGATTGTGTGTATTATAAGCGAATGTTCCTCCTGGATTTTGGTTTGGATTTTCAAAATTCATATCTTCGGTCCTTCTTTGGTTCGCTTGTCTTCTCCTTTGTTAGAAAGTCCTTTCAATTTCAAGGTTTACAGGAAATAAGTCAATAATTTGACAAATACTCTGAAACAGACACAGAAAAAAATAGAATTAAAATTTAACAGAAAAAATAGACCAAAATGAAAAATTAACAATTTCACAAATAATGTCTTTTAAAACAGTCCTCGGAAACGGCACCAAAAACTTGGAACGGTGGAAATGTGCAAATGTACACAATCGTAACAAGTAATAAAGTGACAAGTAAATGTCGAGTTATCGTACCCACAGGGACTGTAAAAGAATTATTTATGAAAATGATTTCAAACACTTTGATGATGGAAAAATATTTGATTTTTGAAAACTATTTGGAAACTAAAGGAAAAACAAAGTAAAATAAAATAAAATAAAGGTCAAATGCACGATTTCAAAAACTGGGTTTAATCAAGATGATATAATTGTGTTGGATTAATAACATTTCTTACCTTAGAATTATTAAGCTCGTGTTTATACTTGTTAAAACATGGCAACTCGATAATTTGCTAACTTATGAACATACTTACAAATAAAAATCCATTCATCTCTTGTACATATTTCTATGCAAATGCAAACTAATAAGCATGTTATTGCACATACATACTTATTAAATTAAACAATCTCTCGCATATTCCTATGTCGATGCAAACGATTAATTCAACCTAACAAGCATGTAAAAGATCATGTGAAGTAGCAAAGTATTTTTACCTTGGAAGAATTTAATCACACAAATCCTCAAGTTATGCAAGGCATATGTATCGTCAAATACAATGCTAATTTAATCTTCAGCTACCTTAGAAGAATTAAACATGCACAGACTAAGTATTGTGTCCATTAATTACAATTTCAATGCGTTTAAATAATTAATTCATTAGCTATCTAAACAATTAAAATGCCAGATAACTTAACATGATTTTACTTAATCAAACATTTCACCGAGGCCTTTAACAGCATAAACACAATTTTAATAATCTAAGAGAGCGAAATGAAATCAAACCAACACGAATTAAATTCAAGCTAAATTGATTAAATTAAACATTTCAAAAGCATGAATATTCATAAGCATGTTTGTCAAAACAACAACAAATAGTTTAAAGAGATAGGAAACAAGAAACAAATCCGGTGGCTCTCCGTGGCTTGTCTGATTGATCCCTTCTTTGTTCTTCGTTGTCCTCGGCTATCAAAGGGGCTTATGAACACTTCAATTGCTACTTCAAATGACTGGAAAAACACCTCTTTTCCAAGAAGAGAAATCGGCACAAGAACACCAAAAAGGGAAAAGGGAAAATAGGGAATTGAGAGAAAATGAGAGAGGAGAATGTGAAGGCTTGAGGTGTGTGTTGAATCAGCAGCTAGGGGCTGTAGTTATAGGGGTTTAAGGCTGATAAAAATAGCAAACAACAGCAGCAAAAGAGGCTCCCTTGGCCAGCCATCCCATGTGGCAAAGTTGAAGAATTCAACTTTGCTAAATAAAGCATAGGCAAATCTTTAAAGCCTTGAATTTTGGAGGGGTTTGAATGGGATTTTGAAAGATCTTCAAGGGCTCCTTTGTAAGCTGAATTAATTAGAAAATAAGCTGATGTGGGCCTTCATTGTGGACGGTTTGGGCTGCCCAATTGGTGGCTGGTTCGGTTCAATCGGTTCGGTTCAACTGATGCAGTTCAACTGGGCCCCTTTTCCATAATTAATTAAAAA
This sequence comes from Gossypium bickii, assembly GCA_025503065.1. NCBI lineage: Eukaryota > Viridiplantae > Streptophyta > Magnoliopsida > Malvales > Malvaceae > Gossypium > Gossypium bickii. The sequence continues at coordinate 94,140,701 of CP106711.1, forward strand.
TAATTTATTTAGCCCAAATTAAATTGAGAATAAATTAAAAATAATTATGTTATGATTAAATATTCATACTTGGACCGTCTTGGGCTGGAAATAGAGTCGCATTGACACTTCAAATTGCTTCTCGGTTTTATTCTTTGAGCAGTGTCTGCCGAGCCGATTTTTGCCCTTTGTACGATTCTGTCGAAAATAGTCAAAATAAATCGAAATTAACTATAAAATTAATTAAAATTCATCGTTCGTATTTTTAACACAAATTAATTATTTTATGATATTTAATTATTTCTCGACAAGAATTTACTCGAAACCACATGAATTTGGGTCAAAAAGGGCATGAAGAAGTATATAAGTTTTTGTGTTTCCAATGTGCAAATGTAAGGGCTAATTTGCAAATTGCCCTAAATGTATGTCTTTGGATTGAATTGAATAAATTAGTGAATAAAAGGGTTAATTCTGAATATGTTTAGATTAAGAACCGAGGAAAATAGATTTAGATCGCGGGAAAGCGAAAGTTATCGAGTAGCGATTTTCTATTCCGATAAATCGAATCGGAGTTAAGTCACTATACAAATAAATGAATATCTATGCATTTGTAATTGTTCATATGTTTTAATGATGATAATGAATGCTTATGAGAAATTTTGTAATTGAATTCCGAGATAAGTTCGGTATATTGACTAAATCTGAGAAGCCTCGTACGAACTTTGACATGGGTATCTGTTCTGTTTTATCATGTAGGACCTCGTTTGGGACATTGGCATTGATTTGAGACTCGTGTAAGACCCTGTCCGGGACAGTGGCATCAATATCTGATTATGTGTAAGACCACGTCTGGGACGTTGGCATCATTATAAACTTTATGTATAAGACCAGGTCTGGGACGTTGGCATCATTATGACACTTACGTGTAAGACCATGTCTGGGACATCGGCATCGTTTTGATTCGTATAAGACCCTGTTTGGGACAGTGGCATCGATATCCGAGTGCATGTAAGACCTCGTCTGGGACGTTGGCATTGTACGACTATTCTGAGCTTTCTAAGTATCCTATTAAATTTATTACGATTCAACGGGCAAGTTTATGATACTAATTGCAAATCCAAGCTATGAATAAATAGGTGATTGTAAATCCAATTCAGGTATGTTGATTATACACTAATTGTGTATACAAGGTAAGCATCAATATGATCTTACTATGATGCTATGAATATGGAACTGATGATATGTTGTATAAAGTTTTGGTGAAATGAGATATGTGTTTATATGATCTTTGAATTGTGAATATGGCTAATGTGGTCAAAAATGTATGAACCAAAGCAAATATATGCATTTTATGCTAAGTTTGTTTGTATATTGACTTACTAAGCTTTTGGAAAGCTTACTCTGTGTATGTTTAATCTATTTTATAGGTCGTCAAAGCTACTGAAGGCTTGGGACCGTCTTGGATCGTCATCACACTATAGAACTTATTTTGGTACCTTTTGATATTGTATAAAGCTAGATATGGCATGTATAGGCTAGTATTTTGGTATAAATAGTTATGTGATCTTAGCTATGTGATTTGGCTATTTAAGAGTTGAAACTTTGCTTAAATGAATGTGTTATAGAATGTATCTTTTGGTATGATGAAAGAATGTGGAATGACCAAGTTTGAATGAGCAAATGCATGAATTAGTCTTGTAATGATATGAGTTTTAATCCTTGAGATTGTCATAGTTGAGATTGGTTTTGAATGTAAGGGTTGAATGGTTATTTGGTATGCTTTTGATGGTTTTATGTGCATGAAATGTCTTGTTGAATATGGCTTGTAGGTATGACCCTGAATGGTAGGATGTAGTTTATCATCACACGGCCTCGACACGGGCATGTCATCTGGTCGTGGTGTGCAAGTCAGTAGCTAACATTAAAGTACACGGCCTCGACACGGGCATGCTTGGTGGCCGTGGTGGGAAAGTCAATATATGACCTAAAAGTACACGGCCATGGCACATGGGCGTGCCTAATGATCGTGTTAGTATAGTTAGTATAAACAATGATGGACATGGCGGTGTCTAGAAGCCGTGGAGGGCACACGGTCTCCTCCCACGGGCGGCCTCCCCTGTATTTTAGAAAAATTTCAAATTTTCATGGAATTTCATATGTGTTTCAATTTAGTCCCGACTCGACTTATAAGTATGATTAAGGTCTCGAGGACCCGATTAAGGGACATTATGTCTGGGAATGATGATTGAATGTTTGATTTTGTCTGTGAATGTTTTCGATCTGTCCGGTAACGCTCTTAACCTTAATCCGATGACGGACTCGAGATAGTAGTGTTACAACTATTGCTAGTAAAGCCATGCCATACGCAAGTCATGTTCACAACATACCGGCTATGGGCTAGATCATCTTTAGAGCAAAAGTCTCCACTTATATCAAATCACATGAGTTGTATACGCATGTTTAGTGACTAACTCAGGATTTAGGTAAATTACACCATGAATGTCGCAAGTGAATTAATTCACAAACGAATTCAGAATTAATTCATCTTAGGTCCAGTCTAATGTATCATTCTACCAATGAATACACCTATGTCTCTACTCGTGGAGTCAATTGCTCTGATAGCTAAGATTAGCCATCTCTCCAATTGGAATTGTAGAGGTCATAATAATATTTCTCAGTATTTGAATCAAATGCTCACTTTGATTCTTTAACAGAATTACGAACTCATTTAGATTATCCACTGAAGTAATTTGTCTTTCTCGCAATGTAAACGTTCTTTACAATGCCGCTTATCTCAGTTTGAACTTTAGACAATCAATGAGCTAATATTTGTAACATTTGTGTTTTAACTCAGAGTTAGGTATAGTGATGGATCAAGTCAAGAATTAGTGCAAAATTTTTGAAATATATTAAACAAGAATTTTGAGTATTAAACTAGGAAGTATTTAAACCCAATAAGAAATTAGAAAATACTTATTAGATAGGGAAATATTAAATAGATGCATTGATCTAATTGAAACAATAGAGAAATTGTTGTGGCCAAAGTAGGAAAAAAAAGGAGATACCTAGTAGTGGTAGAAAGGAAGAAAGGATTAAGAAGAAATTTGACCAAAGTGTTGTACCAGTCATCCTAGGAAATATGAAAGACGAGGAAGGACAAAGCGGTAATTAACCAAGTAGATATTTATTAGGTGTAAAGATGCATGAATTAAGGACTTATTAGCAATTTGATCATTTTAATTAAAAAGGTGAAATATTTTAGTGGAATGGTGTAGAAAGTGGGAGAAAAGATGAAAATATATCATCTTTTTACCAAGCCAAACTGTCACTTCCCCCCCTAAGTTCCATCCAACTTTTCTTTTATTTCTCTTTATGTCCTTTCTCTATTGTTAAACCATTCAAGATTCAAACCTTCGTTTTTCTTTGAAATTTCTTTAGTAAGAACAAAAGAGAAGACTAGTGAACATCTTAATCTCATGAAAAAACTTCCATGTATGGGTTAAAAGAGAGAAAAACATGAGTTAGGATTTTGGTTTTTCAAAGAGCTAAGGTAAGAGATGATGAAATTATCTTGCCATACATGTTTATTTTCATTAACTAGCATAGAAAAGTTATATGATTTTAGTTTTAACTTATAAATGATATATGTTTTATATGAAATTGAAGAGAAAGAAAAGAAGGGAGAGGATAAAATTGGAGGAAATGGAAAGGAGAAGGCCAAGGAGTGAAGGAAGAAGAAAATACATCATTTCAACCTTTTACTACAAGATTTTAAATTATTTGTATTTAATTGCTTATATTATAATATGGAATTACTTATAATAGAAATGTAAAATAGATAATTATATTTGTAAATAGATAATAAAATGGGCATTAGATTATGAAATTATGAAATTTGTAAAGAAAATTATAGGTGGATAATATGAAATGGTATATTTGTTTGAACACTAAGTAATGATGTTGTGGTAAAAGTATATGTGTGAAAAAGGTGTGATATTTGTGATTTGTGAAATGGGGACTAAATTGTAGATGATGGATAAATGTGAAATATTTTCTGAAATACTTATGTAAAGTATTTAAATGTATGAAATTTAGCTTTAATTCCCAAGTAGGAACTAGCAGGATATTAGTGGCATGTCATTAAGGGACCTTAGCACGCTCTTCGATTATTAGCACATTAGTGCTCTCCGTTTAGCACATTCGTGCTCTCAGTATAACACCTTAGTGCTCTCTATTCGTTAGTGCATAAGAATGCTCCTCTGTATTTGTTCAGTATATATGTTATGTTCTATAAAAGTCTATGAGCTAAAAATATGGAATATGAACAAAAGTGAATCATCAAAGCGTTGAGGTAAGTTTAGTAACTTTCAAAGGTAAGTTAAATTTTGTTAAAGCAATATATAGTTGTATGAATTTAGTATGTGTGTAAGCATGTATTAATTGAATAATTTTAAAACATTATATGATGATTCATGTAACACCCTAACCTGTATCAGTCGTCGGAATAGGGCTACGAAGCATTATCATAAAAACATAACATAAAATCAAACATTTTAAAACATTAATATAAACATAGCATTATCCATTCATATACATGCATATCATCCCTTAATCGAGCCTTCGAGGCCTTAGAAACACTTTGAAAACTATTCGGGACTAAATCAGAGACATTTGAAACATGTAAAAAAAAGTTAGAAATTTTAAACTGCAGAGATCACACGGCTGAGATACATACCCGTGTCTCAGGTTGTGTAATAGTCGAAATAAGGACACACGATCATGTCTCAGCCCGTGCCCGTGCCCCTGTAACTCTCTGAGTTGGGTTATATGGCCAAGCCACATGCCCGTGTCCCAGGCTATGAAACACTTGAAATTGCCTCACACGTCCGTGTGCCAGGCCGTGTAACTATCTGAATTGAAACCTTTAAAACCTACAGGGGACACATGACTGAGACACACGCCCATGTCTTAGGCCGTATGGACAAGAAATTGGCCAAAATCAAGCCATTTCCTTCACTCTCTTCAAGCATGTACCTTCAAGCCATTTGCACCCTTAACAAATGTATCAAAACATACCAAAACATGCATAAAATGACCAGTTCAAATGACCAAATCCTATTCAACCAATATGCCATATAGGCACCACAATCACAATCAAGCAACCTTACCTAATCGTATCCATTACTACCCTTAAAACATTCACAACTAATTCAATTTCATCTTAAGGCATACCATAATTGATACCTCAAGTAACTCAACATAACATACCATTTTAATGTCTTAAAAAAAACCAACCAATGTGCCATTCATAGACACTACAAATATATCCAACATCAACAATTAAACATGTAATATTGATCTACTTCTAGCATAGCACCTAATTCATTCTCAAGCCAAAATAATTCACAAGTGTTCATTTATATACCATTCTAATTGTACCAAAAAGATTCCTACTTAGAACCTTAATAAAGTACCTAACAACTTAGTTTAGTATATTGACATGTTTTACCAAAAACAACCTATATAGCCACATATACATGCCACGAAACTAAGAGACACAAAAACTACCAACATCGATGGATAATGTGTGTAACACCCCAAACCAGGCCCAGAAGTTAGGCCCGAATCTGGCGTGTCACATTGAAGTGTTTTTCGAAAACCATGTTTTCATTGAAAACCCTTCTTAATTATTTAAAAACTAAAGTCTCAGTTTATGTTCGTTTAATTTCAAAACGTGGTTCATTGAAAAGTTAATCACTTTTAAAAACGTTATTAACTTCGTTAAAAATCTCTTTTTGTTGCGGAAGCTAATTTAAGGTAAAGAAGTTTAAAAATGTTTTTAAAAACAGTAATTGGGTTGAAAACTCGTCTACACCTAACAGATATAAAACGTAACAAAATCCAAAACTTAGAAATAATCTAGAGAGGCCTTATTACAGAAATTAAAACCCAAATGGAATTTAAAGCATATATCTGATGAAAGCATAATGACCTCGATCGTATGGTCACCTTCGAGTCCTCACAAAGATCGATCCTCTTCTTAACGCTGGAATTACTGTGATTAAAAACGGGGTGAGTTTACAAAAACTCAGTGTGTAATCCCCTTACTAGAGTAATAGTCGATTATCTGTAAATAGAAAGCGAAATAGATCGGGCCAAAGCCCTTTAACATGATAAGATGATGCAGTCCGATTCAGAGCATACGTGGGCCAAAGCCCATTACAATATTATTTAGGTCACAACCCATAACAGAAATTGACCCTAGCCTAAACCAATAGTAGAACAAGTGGCCTAGCCTAGTACAGTGACATATCTCATAAATATATATGCAACAGTATGAGGATGCATCCCACCCTGATCCAACCAACACACCACCCATACCAACCCTACACTTACGTGGGGATAAAATCGACCCACCCAGCCAACACACCAAGCTTAGCATCGGTTGCGATGCTAAGTCAACAGAACGGCTCAGCGCCATGGACAAAACGACTAAAAGCCATAAATATCGTAGCAACGCTGCCAGTTAACAGACGGCTAAAAGCCATAATCAGAATGGTTATAAACCATAATCAGGATGGCACAAAGCTATCGATAACTGTAATAAGTTTGGCACATAGCCATCAGTGACAGTAGTATAATCGGTACACAGCCACGGGTAATTATGATCGACACAGAGTCATCAATATATATGTTAGGCACATAGCCACGGGTAAATACGATTGGCACAAAGCCATAATCAAGATGGCACAGAGCCATGTTTAGGTTGGCACAGAGCCAAAATTAGATTACGTGGCTTTAAGCCATTCGTCAGTCCACAGTCGTCTCATGCGACCCGTGCGACCTTAACAGATCAATACTGGATCCACAGTCATCTCATGCGACTCATGCGACCCTATCAGAACTTCCTCCGTATCAAAGTCCCAACCCCATGCAATAGGTCGTGTATGTCATGCTCAATCATTAAACGTGTGCGCAAAATGGCCATGCTTAGTAACAGTCATTTAGACATATATTAAAAGCATATCAGTCATACAACCACCGTCAAGTCAGTTAAAACACAGTCATACAATCCCAATCAAATCATAGCACAAGTCAGTCATTTACCCACAAGAGCAAAACAGTCACATTACCCTATAAGGGTATTTCGATAATCCTACCCTACAGGGGTATTTAGGTAATTTTGCAAATCGGGGGTATTTTGGTAATTTCACAAATCGGGGGTATTTCAGTAATTTCACAAATCGAGGGTATTTCGATAATTTCACAATTCGAAGGTATTTTGGTAATTTTACAAATTGAGGGTATTTCGATAATTTTACAAATTAGGGGTATTTCAGTAATTTTACAAATTTGGGGTATTTCGATAATTTCATAATCCGAAGGTATTTCGGTAATTTCACAAATTAGGGGTATTTTAGTAATTTCACAAATTGAGGGTATTTTAGTAATTTTACAAATCGAGGGTATTTAAGTAATTTTACAAATCGGGGTCTCAATGACCCAACAAAAGGTCCACTGTCGCCTCGAGCGACTTAAGTAACCTAAACAGTCACAGCAGTGTAAATGGGCCTAAGGCTCATTACTCAGCCCAAGCGGGCCCACATGCTCGTGTGGGCCATTTAGCCTAAATCAGTTACGGCTATGCGAACGCCATAACCCAGTTCATTATTAGTCACTTACCGCAAATTTTATCCGTGTGGGGCCCATGAGCCAATTGGGCCCACACGGCCCATTTCAGCCCATCGAGGCCCAGAACGGCTTGTGCCCACGAGAACACTCGCAATGGCCTCATCAGTCTAACGCCCATGTTTGTGGGCTCGATCCACTATACGGGCGTTCACATACCCATGTGGCCACAGTAGCCGTATTTTTGGTTTTTCGGCATTTCGGCTTTTGCCGTTCTACAACTTGAGTAGTGTGTGTACACACCTTCGGCTTATCAGCCGACTATTAGATACATGGTAAAAATACACACCTGATTGCGAACGTGCGCGACTAACCCACAAGAACACCAACCTAACACAATCAAAAACTTCGTTTAGTCGCTTATCAATCAATTGAAGAGAACCTTAACCCAAAACTCTTGTTCGGAGGATTACCAATCACCCGCCTTAATCAATCTCACTCATGCCTTCGTAAGAGATCACTTCACTTCAAGTCCTTAAAAAAAAACTACCTGCATCCCATTCGCGACTCAATAACTAATATCATATACGCAAATAATTGAACCAGGAGTATCGCAACTTACCTAAACTGTGGAATTAAGACTGAGAGACAGAAGTATTCGGCCAACACCACAACACACCCATAGGCACGAGAAGAAGCAATTGCACTCCCCTGAGACCAAGTATTTGACTAGCACAGAAGTTTAGAGGTTATTCGGCTCTAGCAAAAGATACTGCCCACACTCTTAGCACAAATCGGCCTCCAAGAAAGAAAAATAACCAAAATGTTTCAAGCTACCGAACTAGAGAGTAAAAGACAACTCAAAGCCGATTTTTGATAAGCCAAAATTCTCATTCAGCACACACCCCTCTTTCCTTTCAAAATCCTGAATTTTCCTTCCCAAATCACTCAAACCATCCACCACCCTTAAACCGCTCCTAAAATCCCGCCTCCAACCTCTCCACCATCCAATTCAAATTCCCCTTTTTTCTCCTACATTTTCTCCATGACCAATTCAAACTTCACCCTTTTACCAAGTCCACAAGAACCTTCCAGAGTTTCAATCCAATTCAACCACTTACCATCCCCATGTAGCAAAATAATTGTATTTTGCTTGCAAGAGGATTCAAACCCAAGCCCCCCTCAATAGCTCAACACGCCACTTGCCTCCTTGCCGCAAGCTCTTTTGTGTCACAAAATACCCTCAATTAATAAAAAGGTCTATAGGCCAAAGTCTAGGTTTCTTTAAAAGAAAAACCAAAATAAATTGCAAGAGCCAAGATTTGAACCCAGGCTTCCTTACAACCTTAATGACGCTACAACCACTAGACCACATTCTTCCTTGTGTCATTTTTTCCCCAAGAATATTCTTAAAGTCTACTTACTTACATCCAGGGTTTTATTCACCTAAAACCAAAATTTTTGCTAAAGCCCAGGTTTGAACCCAGAACTTGTCCAACACTTTTTAGGGCCCTTAACCACTGAAGCAGACATTTAATTGTGTCATTTCCTTGCACAATTAAATACTTATGTACAACCTCCTTACTGATCCATACACAAGGCCCAATACTTCTAGGCCCAAATTCGGGGCGTTACAGTGTGAGCCAAAGGTTCGATCTATCCAAAAGTCAGCAACAACGATGTACAAAACAATCCACAAAAATGAATAAGCTTATAGAGCTTAGTAAGAACATAGTATATCATTAAATTTACCAACAATTGAATATGATTCATATTTTACTCGAGTCAAAGTTACCGAAGTGTAAATAGGGGCCCTTATGTGCAATTCAAAGGTACCGAAGTACAAATAGGGGCACGTATGTGCAATTTAGGGAATAATTAACTATAAACATTTAGTTACATAACTATAATATGAAAATACAGGTAGAAGTTCAATTACACATTTAAATACTATGAACATACATTGACAATTAAAGCATAGAAATATGATCGAGCTAATCCGTGATTTTTGCCTTTCCTCAGTTTAGATCCACTTAAGATTTATCATGATCTAAATAAATAATTATATTCAATTAAGTGTTTCAATCAATCTCACACATTCAATTTGTAACGACCCAAAATTTTAAGAATTTAATTGTGAGAATTTGCTGTAATTAATTTCTGTATTTCTGGTATTGTACTCTATTTCTGGGTTTAAGGTTTGGAGTTTGAGTTGCTTCATTGAAAGTTTTTGTTATGTTTTTTAAATCAACCCATGAGCCCGCGTTACCTGATTAAGTTCAATTCAGTGTGAAATGGTGTCAAGAATGAGCTTGCTGGTTCACTGGTTAAGTATCTGTCTAGTTCCAAGTTTGAATCCCATCGTACACATTAGGAATATATTTTTGCAAATGTCGGGAAGGGTGGTGGTTAATTTAATCAGTCTAAGGAAAAGTTATTGTTATTTTTCTTTCAAAACTGTGGTTCTTTAATTTTTTTTTGCTGTTCTTCCTTCTTTTTAATCTCCTTTTCTTCTTTCCTCTTTTCTGTAATTAATCTTGTGTGATTGTGAAGTCTTGTTGCCTGTGAGATCATTTTTTCGTAAGTTCCATTGAAACTTCCTTTTGTTGTGATTTCCATTCTGTTAACATTCTTCTGTCAAAAATGAAACTTTGCTTGCTTAGTGGATTTTTTGTTAAACACTCGATTGGCTGTTTTGTTCAGGCAATCCGCCATGTTAGGTTGATTTCTCCTGTTTCCTACAAGGTGAGTGTGCGAATTGGAATAGAATTGTGTCGAACCTTTCGAAATGTTTTTAATGATAAGTGATTTTGCTAAATGTTGGAATTGATAGTTTAATTGATTGTGGAATGATTAATTAGGTTTCGGGTAGTCTCGGTATTGTTTCTCCGTCAAAATAAAATCAGGTGCATACCGGAAACCTTAATTTGCAAGCTTTGGATCGCCAAAAATGGTGGCTGTCGACGCCATATGGCTAGGCACATGGGCGTGAACTCACTGTTTACTGAATTAAGGCCACACGGGCGTTTGTCTAGGCCGTGTGTGGCCATGCTAGTATAGGGTTCACATGGTCAGGGATACGGGCGTCTGCCCAAGTTGTATAACTCACTGTTTGAGGTATAAAAACCACACGGCCAGGAACACGGGCGTGTGCCCAGGCCGTGTAACTCACTGTTTGTGCTTAAAAACCACACGGCCAAGGCACATGGGCGTGTGTCTAGGCCGTGTGGTAGGATGTTGGGTCCGAGAACTATTTTTGAGGCCGAGAATGTTGCTAAACTTTGATATTGGGTTCCTCAATGTATGAATGACTGATTTTGTTTATATGATAACTGTCTGATACATGGAGATTGATCTATGAATCACATACTTGAATGTGCATTGTAATACCAGTCTGTTATTGAAATGTTTTATTAATTATGTAATGCATTAGAACATGTGTTACAGATAATCTCATTCTGCATTAAGATATGGTGGAAGATTTTCAAGAGTAAGGGAGTATGTACTGAAATCATGGCTATGCCACAATGAGTATCACTCTAATTCTGGTGCTTGTCGCATATTGATCTAGCAGCTAAGTTGCATTTCTGTGGAAGTGTCATTGCACACTCTAAAGGTGTGCAGGGATGGATGGGCGTTAAATGTCTTTGATATCAATAAAATGTAACACCCCTAACCCGTAACCGTCACCGGACTAGGGTTAAGAGGCATTACTAATAATTTCTGATCATTTCATATCATTATACAATACAAAGTCAATCATCATTCAAACATATTAAGATGTAAACATATAGTCCCTTAATAAGGTCTACGAGACCCTAAACACATGTTAAAAAGGGGTCAGGACTAAACCGAGCACACATAATTTTTTTTGAAATTCAAACATTTTTCAAAGCTGCAGAGGTCACACGTCAGTGTGAGTAAATCGTGTGCCTCACACGGCCTTGGACATGCCCGTGCGTTTAGGCCATGGCAAAACAGGGCATACATACTGACTTGTTCACACGGCTTGAGACACGCCCGTGTGCCTCACCCGTGGTCGACACTGACTTGCACCACAGGCCAGTCACATGCATGTGTGTCCAGCCCGTGGTTGAGTTTGACATGTTTTGAAACACAACCTCGAAAGACACGGTTGAGCCACACGTCTAGGCAATTATAGGCCATTTTCAAGGCCAATTTACCAACCATACATTGGAATCATCTATAAACATCAAACCAATACCAATTCATGCCTCAAATGCAACCAAAACATACCAATACAAACACCAAATAATCATCAACAACATCATTTATTTCCATACTCAATTCTTACTCAAATAAGTCCATCCAAAACACCATTTTCACAGCTCAAATCAAATAAGCTAAGCATCATATAGTTCATTGATAACTGAAATCAAAGCTTTAAAATTTATAAAAGAATGATCAAAACCTGAAAAGTAACTCTGACAACGACTAAAGGCAAGTGTACCTATCGAACAGTAGTATAGCTTAGGCAAGATCGGATATCGAACCCAAAGGAACTAAGAGTACTAATACTAACTTTCTTTTTATTATTTAGCCTTAAAAATAGAGTGAAGTTGCTTTAAACTATATTGACGAAGACTAAACTAAGGACACAAAGACAAAAAGGAGGAATAGGAAAATAACTTTGAAGGAAAACTCAATTGATTACGACGATACCCTTAGGAAGAATCCACCTAGACTTCACTTGTTATCTGACCCTAAATTAAACCCTCTCTCAAGGCGAATAATGTCTAACCCTAGGTTAATTAGTGGAACTCTCGTTCGCTTATAATAACCCCCTAGGATAGCAGTAAATCAATCAATGGACTCCCATATTAGGTTTCACACCTAATCCAGCAAAATCTCGTAACCCTATCTCTAGGCGTTCGATCAACTCCGCTTAATTATATTAGATCTACTCTTAGGTAGGGTCTATTCCTCCTCTACCTAAGCACATTAGATTTGGATTGAGCAACATAATTAACAACAAACTAAGTAATTATCATATAACTTAAAAATCAAATAAAAAGATTCATCTAGGTTTCATCCCTTTCAGGTATCTGAAGGGTTTAGTTCATAATGAATAAAAAGAACATCACAAGAGAAAAGATAAAACAAAACATAAGAAAACCCTAAAACCCCCCGAAGGAATTGAAGGAGAATTCCGCCGTCTTGAGTATAATTCCGGCTTCTTGGGATGGATCAACTGGCTATCTTCACGTTATTCCCTAACTCTGACCTTCTCGGCTTGGCTCCTTGGCCTAGCTTTTACACCGGTTTCGACTTCTGCTAAACTCCCCTTTCAAGTTGCCCCTTGGGTGTTTATATAAACTTTGTGATGCCTTACTTGGCCCCTAAGTATCCTAATTTAAGTAGAATTCCTACTAGGGTGTTTGAATAGCTTTGGAATGTGTTTCTTTGCCTCCAAGTATCCTTTCCCGAATGTAATTGCTCTTTCCAGCAGCAGGGACACGGCCACGGCACACGCCCATGTAAATCGTGGCCAGGCCGTGTTTGGACTTCTTTAATAAGTCACGATCATGTAAATCGAGGTCGGGCCGTGTTCTAGTCGATTGACGTGGCACGACCATGTGAGCTTAAGTCCAGGCCGTGTCGATTTTGGGATATGGCCCATTTACTCTATTTTGGGCCTGCTTTCCGTTCTTTTCATCCTCAGGTGCTTTCCTGGGTATAAAACATGAAAAAAAAGGATTAAAAGCACCTTTTTATATAAATCGAGGCTTAATTCATCCAAAAGCATACTAAATGTGGGCTTAAAATATGTTACTTTTACGGTTTATCAAATACCCCCACACTTAAGCTTTTGCTTGTCCTCAAGCAAAATTCTCAATTAACAATTAAAACGAACTTTCTATGATCCATAATTCCTATCAACAATGTCTCATCATAATTCATAGATAATTTATACATGGATAATTTAATTCAAAGAGTCCTAAAGATTCAAACAATATAAGTCATACATTTGTAGTATGAAAACATAGGTGTTTCCTCTTACCTGAATAATTACCTCTGATTCAAAATCGACAAGAGTTGACATCCTCACTAAAGATTCACTCAAATCACTCAAAGTGTTTAAGGTTCAAAATTAAGCACTCAATAAGTCGAACATGAAAAGTTAATCCCATAGGCTTGCCTGAAAATCAAATCTCCACCACTGTAAAATGAGATGATAAACAGATTAAAAGGTTTTTGTCAGGGTTGTAACGAGGCTAGGGTTAAAGGTGTGGATAAAGGCTGAATTAGAGGGTTAGAATCGAGATTGACCTGATAAGTTTCCTAACTAGAAAAATGAACTAATCTTAAATAATCAATTGAAGCTTAATAATACTAATAATACGAGCTTTTTCTTCAAGAATTTTTTGAATTTTAATGTGTAAGCTCACCTAATCACAAACTAATACTGAATATAGTTTTTTTAAGAACAAACTCTCATTACAATAATATGAAAGAGCTTTTATAACTGAAATATAGAACATAGTTAGGAAACTGTTCAAAATCAATTCTCGACAAAAAGGGTAATTAAACGAAATGGTGATAAAGGGTTTTGGGTTAAAATTAATAGGTAAGTCAATAAAAAGGGTTGTTAGGATCAACGGGGTTCATTAGGGGTTAATTATGAAGGTTAGCTTTTTAGTGGAGTAAGTGGGTTAGAACCTAAGTGCCTTTATCATCTCTATATATCAAATCATAGGTGTGGTCTTGACATGTATAATCAAGGCAAGTTCTAGAATAACAGTTCAATGTTGACACACTCATAATAAAAAAAGTGAGCATGAAAAAGAATGTATGCTCTATAAGGCTCAAAATCTCACAAAAATTATGGGTGTTTTGATATCAACCTTGTAAATTTCAAATTTCAAGATAATATTCAAATTTAGGATAACAACCTAAAAATTTTTAAACTTAAAAATAGACTTATCATGCTTGATTCTCTAGTATCTTTCAAATTTAATCATCAATGCACAATTATCAATGACTTAATCCAAAACACATCAATAAAAATCATAAATCAAAGGAAATTTCATTCTAATCATAATATGGGAAACTTACTTTAAGATCAAGGCATAATTTAGGGATTTTCAAATAATACTATAGTTAACCCCCCAAACTTAAGATGTACATTGTCCTCAATGTACAAAGATAGATAATATCAAAATAATCATAAAATCATAAGATGGGGAGAGAAGTGAAACTTCCTGAATTTTGGATGAAGAAACCGGATAGGATTGGAGGTGATCGTGGGGAAGCGTCTTGAACCGTTTGAAGTTGAATCCTCGAAGCAGTCGGTTGAATTTTATTGTGTCCTAAGCTAAATGTAAATGACATAAAAAGAAAATAATAAAGAAGATAAAAATTAAAATAAAAGAATAATAATAAAAATAATAATAAAAATAAAATAAAATAAAAATAAAAATAAAAGTAAATAATTAAATAGTGATACGGTCCACGCCCTTGTGACGACCTGTGGTATTCACACGGCCACAGCCATGGCCGTGTGTAAGGCCGTGTGGGTGTGGAAACCTGCGCCTAAATATGACAAGAAAAACTAAACTAATTAGTAGGGTTAGTGCTCAGGTTGCCTCCCGAGAAGCGCTCGTTTTAAAGTCTTGAGCTAGACTTTACCTGTTATTTGTATGGTCAAGGTGGTTTGAGGAGGTGAAAATCCTTTCTCATGCGCTCAACTTGATTTTTGATATAATGTTTCAGTCGAGTAGTGTTTACCTCAAAAGTGCTGAATTTAGGATTGCTTACCTTGACTTTGCCGTATAGGAAGACATTAAGTACCTCAAAAGTGATCTCTTCATTTGCCTTGAGGTCTGAATTGGTGATTCGAGGGTCTTCCTTATTCAATAGTACCTGATCCTCTATTTTGATGTGATTTGTTGTTCCTATCAGCTCGTCTAGGGTTTCCGTCGATTTCACTTCGTGTGGTTCCGGTTCTTTTTAAATTGTGTTGTCCACTCTGCTAGTTTGTCGACCCTAAGGCTTCGTTCCTCATCTAATTCTTCTTTGTTGGCATAAGGTCTAAGATCTAGCTCAGCTAGGTGATTCTGTGATGATTCCTGTAAAGAAGGTTGAACCAAATGGTTATCGATAATATTATTGTTCGTACCTTTATTACTCGATGTCCTAGTTGGGTCAAGAGCTTGAAGAGTGATTGTTTCGTCGTCTACACGAAGTGTGAGTTCACCAAATTCTTCCTCTGTATGGTTTTTCTTTATTGCATTGGGATATGGCACACGAGGTTGGTATTCTTTATCACTTGATGTTCTGGCCGAGTCAAGAGCTTGAAGAGTGACTATCTCGTCGCCTAAGCGAAATATGAGTTCACCTACATAGATATCAATTTTAGCTCTGGCAGTTGCTAAAAAGGGTCTTCCTAAACTTAAAGGAATATTATTGTCCTCATCCATGTCTAAAACGACAAAGAGCCTTGGTAAAGTGGCAAGGGAGGCGCCACTTAAGGCTCAAGGAAGTGACGCCTCATGTGAGTGGATAGAGCTTTGGTTCGAGCTGCGAGAATCCCCTTTCTGCTTGTTATTTTTAACGCCAAGACTAGGAGGAGTTGTACTCAGGATGGACTCTGGTGGATGACTGTGGAAGGGGTTAACAGATCTGAATTTGTGGAAGGGAGGAAATTTAGGAGTTTGAATCATTCAAATTCGTTTGAATGATTGGATGAGAGGGAAGCAAGGAGTGAAAGAAGGGACAGCTTAGGGGGAGTGTGTTAGCCGAAACTCTGAAGAGTTTGAAGGGAAGGGGACTATCGGTTTTGGCTTTTGGTAGGGGTACCGAATTTAGAGATGAGAGTGTTGTTGAGTAGTTTTTCAGTTTTAGTTCCTCTCATTCTCTCTTTTGCCGTAAAGCACTTAGGCATTTTCCCCTCTTTTCCTCTTTTGACTAAAGCCGAAACTAGAATACCATTTGGAGCCTAAATATTTTCTCTTCTCTCTAATCTTAAAAGCCGAAACCCTCTTTCTTGCTCTCTTCTTTTCTTCTTCTTTTTGTTGTGTTAGCCGAATCCACTCTACCCAATTTGCTTCATCTTTTTTTCTCTATCTTTTCCCCAAAGCCGAATCACCACTTCTTCCTCTTTTCCACTTTGGTTATTCTTTTTGAAATACCTTGCTAGCCGAAACCCTTTGGTTCTCATTACCTTGACTTATTCTTCTTGCGTTCACTAAAAGTCAAAGACCGCACTTTCTTTTGCTCTTAGCTGAAATCTCTTAGATCTCAGAAGCATTCTATTTGTTTTATTTTCTCGAAGTTTCACCAAAGCCGAATCATCATCTCAGGGTTGATAAGATCTCTATCATTTTCATCTTTGCTAATTTTTTCCTTCTCATCTTTATTCTAAACTGAATCACAACCTTAAGATCTCGATGGGTTGTTCTTCTTTTCTCACTTGTTATTCCTAGAAGCCGAATCTTCTGTGGTGTCTGCTTTACCGAATCTTCTCCTCTTCGGGGTTAGTACCGAATCTTCTTAGGTGTCAAGCGAATCTTTTGCGTTAAGGTTAGTAATGTTTTCTTCTGGATCGACATTTTCTCTTTCGGGTTCCATTGTCAAAGCCGAATGGCTACTTGGGTTAATGTTAAGTGCTTGGCCGATTCTAGGTGGAAGTGGTGGCGGATAACTTTTGATCTTCGGGATTCGTTTGGTCTGTGAATCAAGCCTAAGCCTCGGGATTTGTCAATCTAGGTAAGGGCTTTCGCTTTACGTGTTGTGTTAACCTCTTAGATTTGATTTCGTTGCTTTAATCTGAGTTAGTCACTAAGGTGTGTTCATGGAATCGAAGGCTAGCCAAGCATTAGGAGAGGTTGGATCGGTGAACCCAGCCCCTAAGTTCAAAAAGAGGGCTGTGTCTGCGGTTTGTGATTGGGCACCTGGGTGTGGGCCAGCATCTGAGCAAAGTAGTAGGCAAATAGTGGTAGTGTCGGTTAATGACAGTGTCGACATAGAGAGCGTGGTATTACGAGTAATCAGGTGTGTAACTCTTACACACTTCATATGCTTATTACACTGTTAATTGTCATTTGTCAAAAGTCGGAATAACTGTTGAAATCGATATGTTACCCTTATGGGTAAAAGCGATGACTCCGGGTAAGTCCATCTTGATGGCTAATGTTAATTGCCTATGTTAAATCTGCATATGCCATGTTTTATTATTTCTAAATGTTAAGCATGATTATATTATATCAGAAAGCATATTCATGAAAATTGGGTTTAATGAGAGGAGGGGAAGGAATGATCTATTAGACTGTCACCAGTGGTTAGGTACTACACAGTGGGTTGGCCCCACATACGATCATATTGTGACTAAGTCTCAGTGGTTTGGAATCACCAGTGGTTAGGTACCACATATATATTTCTGTGACTTGTCCCAGCGGTTTGGTACCACAGTGGGTTGGTCCCACATATCGAGATAAGGGATCGTCACCAGTGGTTAGGTACCACAAAGTGGGTTGGCCCCACATACGATTATTTGTGACTTCGGTCACCAGTGGTTTGGAACCACCAGTGGTTAGGTACCACCAGTGGCTAGGTGCCACATGGGGTAGAATTGGGAGTTTCGGATGGATAGGTTGAATGGGTTGCATGACATACATATTTGTATATGAAATTGTGTAAGGGTTTAACATCTTCGGGATGGGGATTTATGCAGTGAGTCTCGTTGACTCACCCCTTTCCATTACATTTTGCAGATAATTCCTAGATTGCGGATGCGGAGCCGGGACGGACTCGAGGTGGCCATGCTTAGTAGTTTGGTTTTTGCTTCAATGGTTATTTTCGGATTTATTTTATTTCAAGTTTGGTTTTTGATTATGTAATAAGGCCACTAGATTTTATTTTGGGATTATTCATCTGCTTAAGTTTCCTTAAAATATGTTTAAACATGAGTGGCATGCCAAATAAATTCTTAAAATAAACGTTTTTAAAACTTTTACAAACTTTCAGGATTTTCCAAAATTTTACCATCGGGTATTTAGCGATCACGTAATAATAACAAGGCAACACTATCTTCTTTAAAAATAAGTTTCGAAATGATTTTAACAATCTGCTTAAAACAAATTCGGGTTTTTATAAATCAACGGTTTTTTTTCCACTTGAGACGACAACTTACTTTTCCCATAATATTTTCTTTCCTGTGACATGCCGAATTCAGTCGTAGCAGTTTGACTAGGTTTGGGGTGTTACAATTGTGGTATCAGAGCCTGGTTCAAAAGCTCGGCTGTGGGCCTGAGGGCCAAATCATTTTTATAAAAGGGGTTTTCAAAATGGTTGAATGAAAAACATGTTTTGGAAAACATGGCACCTGAGTCTCCGTCACCAATCCGCAACGGTAAATCTTCTAACTGCTGGTTATATGGTTTAAATGTCTGTGATATGAATACTAGTAGTAGGAACTTTACCTTAGAGACTGAAGCCCGTAGGACTGTATGAACTTGCGAGAACAACTACTCTAATAAATTGCTCATAAGACTGTACCGTAATAAATAGTGGAAAAAAGCTAACTCATAAAATTCTTAAATCAGATTAATTCCTGAACGCTAGTCATGAGCACTCGAGGACGCGGGCGTAATGTACGTGGACATGGTAGGGGTAAGATTACCGTGTCAGAACTAGTAGGGTCTGGCCATGGGTCAGAGAATGAGTTGCCGCCGCCGCCAGCCGTGGGCGCTGAGTTTCAGGATCAAACAGAAGTTGATGACGCGGTGTCTCAGGTGATGCTGCGAGTTCTGGAGAGAGTTGCTGAAGCAGGCGTAGGTTCGGGGGCTCGAAAATCTGTGTCCGAACGACTCCGGGCTAATGGAGGAGAAGTATTTAGGGGTGTTTCTGGTGTAGCTCTCAACATGGCTGAGTACTGGTTAGAGGCGACAGAGCGCATAATGGATGATTTATATTTCACGCCTGAGGAAAAGTTGAAGGGGATAGTTTCTCTTCTTCGGGATGAGTCCTATCAGTGGTGGCTCACGGTCAAGGATGTGCGATGGCCAATGATATCACCTGGGATTTCTTTAAGGCGGTTTATCAGAGGAAGTACGACGGGTCTGGTTATATAGATGCGCAGTGTAAGGCGTTCTTGAATCTGGTTCAGAGGAGTAAGTCAGTATCGGAATATGAGGTAGAATTTCTACGGTTAAGCCGTTATGCTAGGGGTATCGTGGCTACAGAACAAGAGCATTGTGTTAGGTTTGAGGACGGACTGAGGGATGAACTGCGGGTATTGATTGCTCCGCAGCGGGAGAGAGAGTTTGCTGTCCTCGTGGAAAAGGCCAAGATAGCCGAGGAGGTAAAGCAGTCAGTGAAACAAAATCAAGAGAGGAATTGGAATAAGAGAAGTTCTGGGTCATCAGGGTCTGCCGGGAATTCTCAAAAAAGGGCTAGATTTGGCGGGTTGGGTCAAGCTGCAAAGCCTACTGCTGCTACTCAGTGGCCACCACGGTGTGCTCGATGTGGGAAGTCTCATTCGGGGGAGTGTTGGACAGGTAATAGAGGGTGCTTTGAATGTGGGTCAATGGATCACCAGATAAGGGATTGTCTGCGGAGACCAGCTAGGACTCAGTCTGAGGGTCAAGGACGTGCACAATTCAGGAGAGATGGTCAGCAACCGCAGAGGGGTCGAGGTTCAACCAGGGGTGGTAACGGTAATGGTCGGGGTCGTGGAACACAGGCGAGAGTCTTTGGGAATCTCGAGGCAAGATAGCACAGGTTGGTCTACGAGCGAGGCGTCGAGAGGAGAGGCGACCTTGCCGGACGTCATAACCGATACGTTCTTAATTTATGGATTTCCCTATACTGCTTTGATTGATGTTGGTTCTACGCACTCTTATGTTGCTAGTAGTATAGCGGGAACTCTGAACTTAGCCTATGAGATTTCTTCTAGGGAGATGACTGTAATTAGCCCTCTAGGACACTCTGTGGTAGTAAATAAACTGTATAAGGATGTACCTCTAGAACTTTAAAGGGTAGTGTTTCTGGCTGATCTGATGGAACTGCCATTCGGGGAGTTCGATTTGATCTTAGGTATGGATTGGTTAGTAGAGTATCAAGCGAGTTTGGACTACGCAGCTAAGCGCATGGTGCTGAGAACTATTAAGGGTGAAAAGGTGGTGATGATAGGTGATAGAAGGAATTATCTATCCAATGTTGTATCTGCTTTGAAGGCCGAGAAAATGGTGAGGAAGGGATGTGAGGCGTTCATGGTTCATGTTTGTGCATTGAAGGCTAAGAAATCAACGGTGGAGAATGTCCGAACGGTGAAAGAATTTACCGATGTGTTCCCAGAAGAGCTTCCGGGTCTACCTCCGGATCGCGAAGTTGAGTTTGGTATAGACCTGCTACCCGGAACCGCGCCAGTGTCTATTGCCCCATATAGGATGGCGCCGAAGGAGTTAGTGGAGCTGAAAGCGCAGATTCAGGAGTTAGGCCGGGGTTTTATCCGGCCAAGTGTGTCTCCCTGGGGAGCACCTGTGCTTTTTGTTAAGAAGAATGACGGATCGATGCGAATGTGTATAGATTACTGTCAGCTGAATAAGTTGACGATTAAGAACAAGTACCCGTTGCTAAGGATAGACGACCTATTCAATCAACTTAAGGGAGCATCAATTTTCTCGAAGATAGATTTGAGATCAGGGTATCATCAACTTAAGGTCAAGGAGGTGGACATTCATAAGACGGCGTTTCGTACTCGTTATGGTCACTATGAGTTCTTGGTAATGCCGTTTGGGTTGACCAACGCACCGGTAGCATTTATGGATATGATGAATCGGGTGTTTCAGCCGTATTTGGACCGGTTTGTCGTAGTATTCATAGACGATATACTGGTGTACTCGAAGTCTGAGGAGGAGCATGATGCACATCTGCGTGTGGTTCTGCAGATTTTGAGGGAGAAGCAGTTATTCGCAAAGTTTAGTAAGTGCGAGTTCTGGCTAAGGGAAGTTGCTTTCTTGGGTCATGTGGTGTCAGCTGAGGGGATTAGGGTAGACCTTCGGAAGATTGAAGCTGTACTGGACTGGAAACCACCTAAGTCTGTGGCAGAGATTCGGAGTTTTCTGGGATTAGTGGGGTATTACAGGAGGTTTGTGGAAGGTTTTTCCTTGATTGCAGCACTGTTAACCAAGTTGTTAAGGAAAGGGGTTCCGTTTGTGTGGGCAGTCAAACAGTAAGAAAGTTTCGACAAGTTAAAGAGGATTCTGACAGAAGTTCCTGTTTTGATTCAGCCTGAAGCAGGGAAGGAGTTTACGGTTTATTGTGATGCGTCGTATACTGGTCTGGGATGTGTGCTGATGCAAGAAAGGGAAAGTAGTGACGTATGCTTCTCGATAATTGAGACCCCACGAAGTGAATTACCCGACGCATGATCTGGAGTTGGCTGCAGTGGTTTTCGCTCTGAAAATTTAGAGACATTACTTGTATGTGGAGAAGTCTATCGTGTACACGGATTATAAGAGTTTGAAATACCTCCTTACTTAGAAGGAATTGAATTTAAGGCAGCAGAGGTGGATTGAGTTGATGAAGGATTATGACTGCTCGATTGAGTACCACCCGGGTAAGGCTAATATGGTGGCTGACGCGTTGAGCCGTAAGGTAGTATCAGACTTAAGAGCAATGTTCGCCCACCTTAGTCTGTATGATCATGGGAGTCTGTTAGCAGAACTGCAAGTGAAGCCGACATGGGTGAACCAGGTTAAGGAGACACAGCTAATGGATGATGTCTTAAATGCTCGAAGGTTATAGGTGTAGGACGGTGGTTTGGAGGGGTATAGCTTGAGTGGCGAAGGAGTGTTATGTTTTGGAAGGGTATAGCTTGAGTGGCGAAGGAGTGTTATGTTTTCAGGGGAAAGTTTGCATGCCAAGAGATGCAGAGTTAAGGCAGAAAATTCTTCAGGAAGCTCATAGCAGCCCATACGCTATGCATCCTAGAGGTAGTAAGATGTACGGAGATTTGCGGGAGTAGTTTTGGTGGCCGGGTCTGAAGCGGGAAGTAACAAAATTTGTAAGCAAGTATTCAGATGGCACCATATGAAGCATTGTATGGACGGAAGTGTCGTACCCCTACGTGTTGGACAGAGTTGGGTGAACGGTAATTGTTGGGTCCAGAGTTAGTTGCTGAAACAGAAGAGAAGGTTAAGCTGATTCGAACTCGTTTGAAGGAAGCTTCAGATAGACAGAAGTCCTATGCTGAACTTAAGCAAAAGGATATAGAATTTGTAGTGGGTGATAGGGTTTTCTTGAAGGTGTCGCCGTGGAAGAAAGTGCTGAGATTTGGTCGGAAGGGCAAGCTGAGCCCTAGGTTTATCGGGCCTTATAGGGTGTTGAAGCGTGTGGGACCAGTAGCATATCAGCTCGAGCTACCATCTGAATTGAGTCAGATCCATAACGTGTTTCATGTTTCCATGCTTAGACGCCATCGTTCGGATCCGTCTCATGTTGTGCCAGTGGAGGAGATTGAAGTGAGCCTAGATTTGTCTTTTGAGGAGGAACCAGTGCAGATCTTGGAGCGGGATGTCAAAGTCTTACGTAGAAAATCACTTCCTTTGGTAAAGGTGTTATGGTAGAATCATGGAACAGAAGAGGCCACGTGGGAGCCAGAGGATGTGATGCGGCAGCAATACCCTCAACTCTTTTGTCCAGGAAATTTCGAGGCCGAAATTATTTTTAAGGGGGTAGAACTGTAACATCCTAAATCGGAGCCTTTGTATTTTATCTGATTGCATGTAGATAGTATGGTTGTCATGCTAGTTTAGGCTATTTTAGGGTCTAGGCATGAGCTAGGGGTAGGCTAGGGCCTTATTAAAAATTTTCTTTTTGGGCACTTAGAAGGGGGAGTTGAATGGGTTAGGTGTTAAGGGTAGTTGGTGGCAAGTTTTGACACAGGAAGAGCCTTGGTAAAGTGGTAAGGGAGGCACCACTTAAGGCTCAAGGAAGTGACGCCTCATGTGAGTGGATAGAGCTTTGGTTCGAGCTGCGGGAATCCCCTTTCTGCTTGTTATTTTTGATGCTAAGACCAGGAGGAGTTGTACTCAGGATGGACTCTGGTGGATGACTGTGGAAGGGGTCAACAGATCTGAATGTGTGGAAGGGAGGAAATTTAGGAGTTTGAATCATTCAAATTTGTTTGAATGATTGGATGAGAGGGAAGCAAGGAGTGAAAGGAGGGACGGCTTAGGGGGAGTGTGTTAGCTGATACTCTGAAGAGTTTGAAGGGAAGGGGACTATCGGTTTTGGCTTTTGGTAGGGGTGCCCAATTTGGAGATGAGAGTGTTGGTGAGTAGTTTTTCGATTTTAGTTCCTCTCATTCTCTCTTTTGCCGTAAAGCACTTAGCATTTTCCCCTATTTTCCTCTTTTGACTAAAGCCAAAACTAGAAGACCATTTGGAGCCAAAATCTTTTCTCTTCTCTCCAATCTTAAAAGCCGAAACCCCCTTTCTTGCCCTCTTCTTTTCTTCTTCTTTTTGTTGTGTTAGTCGAATCCACTCTACCCAATTTGCTTCATCTTTTTTTCTCCATCTTTTCCCCAAAGCCGAATCACCACTTCTTCCTCTTTTCCACTTTGGTTATTCTTTTCGAAATACCTTGCTAGCCGAAACCCTTTGGTTCTCATTACTTTGACTTGTTCTTCTTGCATTCACTAAAAGCCGAAGACTACATTTTCTTTTGCTCTTAGCCGAAATCTCTTAGATCTCGGAAGCATTTTATTTGTTTTCTTTTCCCGGAGTTTCACCAAAGCCAAATCATCATCTCAGGGTTGGTAAGATCTCTATTATTTTCTTCTTTGCTAACTTTTTCCTTTTCATCTTTTTTCTAAACTGAATCACATCCTTAAGATCTCGATGGGTTGTTCTTCTCTTCTCATTTTTTATTCCTAGAAGCCGAATCCTCTGTGGTGTCTGCTTTGCCGGATCTTTTCCTCTTCGGGGTTAGTACCGAATCCTCTTAGGTGTCAAGTGGATCTTTTGCGTTAAGGTTAGTAATGTTTTCTTTTGGATCGACATTTTCTCTTTTGGGTTCCATTGTCAAAGCCGAATGGCTACTTGGGTTAATGTTGAGTGCTTGGCCGATTCTAGGTGGAAGTGGTGGCGCATAACTTTTGATCTTCTTGATTCGTTTGG
Organism: Gossypium bickii; assembly: GCA_025503065.1. Taxonomy (NCBI): domain Eukaryota; kingdom Viridiplantae; phylum Streptophyta; class Magnoliopsida; order Malvales; family Malvaceae; genus Gossypium; species Gossypium bickii. The sequence goes on from CP106711.1 coordinate 94,165,453, forward strand.
TTTGTGAATCAAGCCTAAGCCTCGAGATTTGTCGGTCTAGGTAAGGGCTTTCACTTTACGTGTTGTGTTAACCTCTTAGATTCGATTTTGTTGCTTTAATTTAAGTTAGTGACTAAGGTGTGTTCATGGACTCGAAGGCTAGCCAAGCATTAGGAGAGGTTGGATCGGTGAACCCAGCCCCTAAGTTCAAGAAGAGGGCTATGTCTGCGGTTCGCGATTGGCCACCTAGGTATGGGCCAGCATCTGAGCAAAGTAGTAGGCAAATAGCAGTAGTGTCGGTTAATGACAGTGTCGACGTAGAGAGCGTGGTATTACGAGTAATCAGGTGTGTAACTCTTACACACTTCATATGCTTATTACACTATTAATTGTCATTTGTCAAAAGTCAGAATAACTGTTGAAATCGATATGTTACCCTTGTGGGTAAAAGCGAGGACTCCGGGTAAGTCCATCTTGGTGGCTAACGTTAATTGCCTATGTTAAATCTGCATATGCCATGTTTTATTATTTCTACATGTTAAGCATGATTATATTATATCAGAAAGCATGTTCATGAAAATCGGGTTTGATGAGAGGAGGGGGAAGGAATGATCTATTAGACTGTCACCAATGGTTAGGTACCACACAGTGGGTTGGCCCCACATACGATCATATTGTGACTAAGTCTCAGTGGTTTGGAACCACCAGTGGTTAGGTGCCACATATATATTTCTGTGACTTGTCCCAGTTGTTTGGTACCACAGTGGGTTGGCCCCACATATCGAGATAAGGGATCGTCACCAGTGGTTAGGTACCACAAAGTGGGTTGGCCCCACATACGATTATTTGTGACTTCGGTCACCAGTGGTTTGGAACCACCAGTGGTTAGGTACCACCAGTGGCTAGGTGCCACATGGGGTAGAATTGGGAGTTTCGGATGGATAGGTTGAATGGGTTGCATGACATACATATTTGTATATGAAACTATGTAAGGGCTTAACATCTTCGGGATAGGGATTTATTCACTGAGTCTCGGTGACTCACCCCTTTCCATTACATTTTGCAGATAATTCCTAGATTGCGGATGCAGAGCCGGGATAGACTCGAGGTGGCCATGCTCAGTAGTTTGGTTTTTGCTTCAATGGTTATTTTCAGATTTATTTTATTTCAGGTTTGGTTTTCGATTATGTAATAAGGCCACCAGATTTTATTTTGGGATTATTCATCTGCTTAAGTTTCCTTAAAATATGTTTAAACATGAGTGGCATGCCAAATAAGTTCTTAAAATGAACATTTTTAAAACTTTTACAAACTTTCGGGATTTTCCAAAATTTTACCATCGGGTATTTAGCAATCACGTAATAATAACAAGGCAACACTATCTTCTTTAAAACTAAGTTTCGAAATGATTTTAACAATCTGCTTAAAACAAATTCGGGTTTTTATAAATCAGCGGTTTTCTTTTCAACTTGAGACGACAACTTGCTTTTCCAAAAATATTTCTTCCCTGTAACATGCCGGATTCGGTCGTAGTGGTTTGACCGGGTTTGGGGTGTTACAATCTCGGTGTTACTTGGTAGACGTCCTTGCGGTCGTTCTGACATTATCTTTGCAAGTTGTTCGACTGCCTTAGTGATTTCCCTTACTGACTTAGTAACTTCCTCTAATCGGTTCTTGTTCTCTTCAACCGGTGTTTGTTGACTTTTAAATGTTTTCTCAGTGTCTTGGAGACGGGTATCTGTGGTTGCCATGAATTTTGTCAACATCTCTTCAATGTTCGACTCCTCTTCTTGTTGGTGAGGTGGTTGTTGAAAATCTACATGAAGTTCCGGTCTTTGGCTACTTTGATCATTACACGAGAAATTAGGATGGTACCTCCAACCTGCATTATAAGTGTCATTATAAAAATTATTTTGAGGTCTTGAGTATTTACCCATATAGTGGACTTGTTTGTTCTTCATGCCATATCCGTAGGGTGGGTACTCAGGATTCGCCACGCCTCCTGGATTCGAGTCAAATTGCATTGCTAGGTGTACCTGCGAGAGACTACACAAACCATCGATCTTTTTATTCATCATCTCTAGCTGGGTAGATAACCTGGTGAACACGTCGAGGTCGAAGGCACTGACTGCTTTAGTAGGAATTGTCCTCATAACTTGCCACTGATAATTATTCAGTGCCATCTTCTCTATAGACTAAAATTATCTGCCAAAAGCAAAATAGAGGAAAAATTAGCAAAGTAAAAATAAATAAATAAATAAATAAATAAATAAATAATAATTAAAATAAATTACAATAAAAAATGGCTAAAGTAATAAAAATAGAGCTTAATATTTTAGTTCCCCGGCAACGGCGGCAAAAACTTGATCGCTGAAATCAGAGCTTTAAAATTTATAAAAGAATGATCAAAACCTGAAAACTAACTCTGACAACGATTAAAGGCAAGTGTACCTATCGAACAGTAGTATAGCTTAGGCAAGATCGGATATCGAACCCAAAGGAACTAAGAGTACTAATACTAACTTTCTTTTTATTTAGCCTTAAAAATAGAGTGAAGTTACTTTAAACTATATTGACAAAGACTAAACTAAGGACACAAAGACAAAAAGGAGGAATAGGAAAATAATTTTGAAGGAAAACTCAGTTGATTACGACGATACCCTTAGGAAGAATCCACTTAGACTTCACTTGTTATCTGACCCTAAATTATATGATTTCTTTACTTAGCTTGATCCGTAAGGCTCCCTAACCTATATTAAACCCTCTCTCGAGGCGAATAACGTCTAACCCTAGGTTAATTAGTGGAACTCTCGTTCGCTTATAAATAACCCCCTAGGATAGCAGTAAATCGATCAATGGACTCCCATATTAGGTTTCACCCTAATTCGGCAAAATCTCAGAACCCTATCTCTAGGCGTTCGATCAACTCCGCTTAATTATGTTAGATCTACTCTTAGGCAGGGTCTATTCCTCCTCCACTTAAGCACATTAGATTTGGATTAAGCAACATAATTAAGAACAAACTAAGCAATTATCATATAACTTAAAAATCAAATAAAAAGATTCATCTAGGTTTCATCCCCTTCAGGTATTTGAAGGGTTTAGTTCATAATGAATAAAAAGAACATCACAAGAGAAAAGATAAAACAAAACATAGGAAAACTGTAAAACCCCCTGAAGGAATTGAAGGAGAATTCCGCCGTCTTGAGTATAATTCTGGCTTCTTAGGATGGATCAACTGGCTATCTTCACGTTATTCCCTAACTCTGACCTTCTCTGTTTGGCTCCTTGGCCTAGCTTTTACGCCGGTTTCGGCTTCTGCACTCCCCTTTCAAGTTGCCCCCTTGGGTGTTTATATAGACTTTATGATGCCTTACTTGGCCCCTAAGTATCCTAATTTAAGTAGAATTCGTACTAGGGTGTTTGAATAGGCTTTGGAATGTGTTTCTTTGCCTCCAAGTATCCTTTCCCGAATGTAATTGTTCTTTCCAGCGGCAGGGACCCAGCTACGGTACACGCCCGTGTAAATCATGGCCAGGCCGTGTTTGGACTTCTTTAATGAGGCACGGCCATGTAAATCGGGGTCGGGTCGTGTTCTAGTCGATTGACGTGGCACGGCCGTGTGGACTTAAGTCCAGGCCGTGTCGATTTCGGGATATGGCCCATTTACTCCGTTTTGGGCCTGTTTTCCGTTCTTTTCATCCTCGGGTGCTTTCCTGGGTATAAAACATGAAAACAAAGGATTAAAAGCATACTAAATGTGGGCTTAAAATATGTTACTTTTACGGTTTATAATTCATACCACAATTTTAGACTTAAACCATTATCAACCAATTTAAGCATGAAATACACTGTTATCAACATTCACATAAGCACTTGTTTATAAACCAACAACATTCAACTTTCAATCCCTTATACATGAAAAACTATACAACTCAAAACATGCCATAATCACTAGCCTATACATGCCATATACCAAATATATACAATATCCAAAAGTACCAAAATAGTTAGCCGATAGTGTGATTGAGTCGCTGACGATCCCCGGATCCGAGCTAGCTTTACTGACACTATAAAACAGAGAAACACATTACATAGTAAGCTTTTAAAGCTTAGTAAGTTCGTAATATAATACATTCATTTCAATAAATCAAATACAATATACAAAGTTAATCCATCACATAGATCAACTCAAAAATATACACACCATATCATCCATAGCTAATATACTCACTCAATTGTTCATAAATCCATTTACAATTTCATCAACCACAAAGGTTCAATACATACCTTAGCCGACACATAGTTATTCACCATTCATGCTACTCATTTGTCGATATTACATTTCGATCAACCTTTGTTAATCATTCGATTTATTCGCACACTTAGTGCCAATTTCATAGCTTAAGCATAAATATCATCGCACACTTAGTGCCTGCACTTTAAACTAAAATTATCTCGGTATTGTAAACATAGTGCCAAATCAATAATCTGAAACTTCTATTATTTTGCACACACAGTGCTAATCATCTCTGTCTCGTTTTTAATTACGCACACTTAGTGCCACCTATCTCGATTCCACACATAGCATTTCTAATACAATAATCACATAACTTTTCATTTCATAGCATTTAAACATAATTTAAGAACACGTATTATATCCGAACTTACCTCGGACGTAGATATACAGAGATTAGTCGATCAATCGAGCACTTTGTCTTTGCCTCGATCTCAATCCAAATCTCTCTTTTCTTGGTCTATACATTTTCAAATTTAGCTCATTCAATCACCAATTCATTCAATTTTGTCCAAAACGCACATATTTAGGGCATTTTACAAAATAGCTCTCACATTTTCACATTTCGACACTTTAGTCCCTATTTCATAAAATCATCAAATACACATAATTTCATTTCACCATGCCTAGCCGAATTCTCCTTATGTCCATACAAGCGCACACATTTCATTTATTTCACATTTTAGTACCTCAAAATATTATTTTCACAATTTAGTTCAATTTACTCAAATTCACTAAAAATCTCAAGAAAAAATATGTTAATCTAATTCATATATTTCATATTTCATCAACTAACATCACATAGCTTAAACATTCATCAATGGCACATCTCAAAATCTTCATCAAATTCCAAAATTAAAGCATGGGTTTGAAAGAACACTAAGCAATGATTACAAAAACGTAGAAATTATCAAAAACCGAGCTTGAAACATACCTCAATCAAAGACTACAATGGCCGAACCCTAGCTTAGTCTTTTTATTTTCTTTTTCTTGTAATTTTTGGCAAGGAAGATGATAATGGCTTCCTTTTTCTCATTTGTTTTATTTTATTCTACATTAATTTTTTTTTTTTTTTTTTTACAATTTTAGCCTTAGTTAAAACATCATAGTTTCATTCATTTAATGGCCATTTATGTCCATCTCCACTACCAAAGGGCTAATTACCACAGAAGGACTTCTCATTTAATAAGTCATGCCAAATAGACACTTTAGCAATCAGCACACAGCTTTTACATTTTATGCGATTTAGTCCTTTTTGCTAATTAAACACTTAATCGATAAAATTTTCACACAGAACTTTCACACATGCTCAATCACATATTAGAAACGCCAAAACTAATATTAAAATATTTTTTTGGCCTCAAATTTGTGGTCCCAAAACCACAGTTTCGACTAGGGTCTAAACCGAGCTGTTACAACTCTCCCCCTTAGGGATTTTTGTCCCCGAAAATCTTACCAGTGAATAGGTTTGGATATTGCTCTCTCATAACATCCTCAGGCTCCCACGTAGCCTTTTCTACTCCATGTTTGCGCCATAGCACTTTCACTATAGAGATTTTCTTGTTTCTCAACTCTTTGATCTCACGTGCCAAAATTCGAATCGGTTCTTCATAATACGACAAATCTGACTGAATCTCAACCTCAGTAGGTGCAATTACATGCGATGGATCAGATCTGTATTTTTGGAGCATTGATACATGAAATACATTATGAATTTCTCTAATTCAGGTGGCAATAACAATCTGCAAGCAACTGGCCCAACTCGTTCAATGATCTCATATAGTCCAATGAACCTCGGACTCAACTTGCCTTTTCGGCCAAATCGAAGTATTTTCTTCCACGGAGACACTTTCAAAAACACTTTGTCTCCAACTTCAAATTCGTTATCTTTTCGTTTCAAGTCTGCATAAGACTTCTGATGATCTGAAGCCGCTTTCAAACTATTACGAATCACTTTCACTTTCTGCTCAGTCTATTTTATCAAATCAACCTGTTGAATCTTATTCTCATTCAGCTCAGTCCAATACAATAGAGTTCGACATTTTCGATCGTAAAGAGCCTCATACAGTGCCATTTTGATACTAGATTGAAAACTGTTATTGTATGCGAATTCAATCAACGGCAAATGCTTTTCCCACGTATTTTCAAACTGAAGAATGCAACATCTCAACATATCCTCAAGAATATGAATGATCCTCTTGGATTGTCCATCCGTTTGCGGATGAAATGCAGTATTGAAATGCAACTTTGTGCCTAAAGCCTCTTGCAATTTCTTCCAAAACTGCGAGGTAAATCTCGAATCTTTGTCAGATACAATAGATAGTGGCACCCCATGCAATCTCACAATCTCTGAAATATACATTTTAGCTAACTTATCAAGTGAATAATCTGTTCTGACCCGAATGAAATGAGCTGATTTCATCAAACTGTCAACTATCACCCAGATAGCATCTTTCTTTCTTAGAGATAAAGGTAATTCCGACACAAAGTCCATCGTGATTCTCTCCCATTTCCACTCAAGAATCATAATCGGTTGTAATAAACTGGATGGAACCTAATGTTCAGCTTTAACTTGCTGACAAACCAAACATCTCGAAACAAACTCTGAGATATCCCGTTTCATACCATGCCACCAATAAAACTGTTTTATATTGTTATACATTTTTGTACTCCTTAGATGAACAGTCAAACAACTATTGTGAGCTTCGTTCAAAATCATCTAAATCAACTTTGAATTCCTTGGAACACAAATCCGATCTCTGAATTTCAAACAATCATTGTTATCAACTCGAAATTCTGAATCAGAATTCAAATCACATTGAGATCGTTTTATCATCATCTCATTATCACTTTTCTGGGCATCACAAATCTGTCGTATAAACATTGGCCTTACTTTCAACTCAGCGAAAATCGAACTATCATCACATATATCTATTTGAGTACTCATTGCTCGCAAAGCACATATAGACCTTCGGCTCAAAGCATCAGCAACAACATTAGCTTTACCTGAGTGATAATCAATTACTAATTCATAGTCTTTTAGTAACTCTAACCATCTCCGCTGTCTTAAATTCAATTCTTTTTGAGTCATCAGATATTTCAAGCTCTTGTGATCAGTATAAACATGACATTTCTCACTAACTAAGTAGTGACGCCAAATCTTCAATGCAAATACAATCGCAACTAATTCGAGGTCGTACGTCAGGTAATTCTTTTCATTTGGCTTTAACTGTCTTGAAACATAAGCTATAACTTTACCCTCTTGCATCAGCACACAGCCCAAACCATTCAACGATGCATCACTGTATACTATAAATTCTTTACCCAATTCAGGTTGAACTAACACTGGTGCTTCTGTCAATAATGCTTTCAACTACTCCAAACTCTGTTGGCACTTTTTTGACCACTCAAATTTAACATTTTTTTGTAGCAACTTCATTAACGGAGTCGCAATCATCGAGAAGCCTTTCAAAAACCATCTATAATATCCCAATAGTCCCAGAAAACTATGGGCTTCAGACACATTTCTCGGAGGTTTCCATTCCAAAATTGCTGAAATCTTCTCGGATCAACTCCTATTCCCGCAGTTGATACAATATGTCCCAGAAAACCAACCTCACGCAACCAAAACTCACATTTACTAAATTTGCATATAATTGCTTCTCATGCAGAATCTGTAGCACAATTCTCAAATGCTCGGCATGTTGCATCTCATCACATGAATAAATCAAAATGCCATCAATAAATACCACGACAAATCGATTTAAATACGGTTTAAATATCTGATTCATCAAATCCATAAACACTGCAGGAGCATTCGTTAATCTGAATGGCATAACTAAGAATTCATAGTGTCCGTACCTCATTCTGAATGTAGTTTTTGTCACATCCGATTCTTTGACTCTCAACTGATAATAACCCGATCTCAAATCTATCTTAGAAAACACTGTAGCTCCTTTCAATCGATCAAACAAATCATCAATATGAGGCAAAGGATATTTATTCTTATAGTCACCTTGTTCAACTATCGGTAATCAATACACATCCTCATAGTGCCATCTTTCTTTTTCACAAACAACACAGGAGCACCCTAGGGCGAGAAACTCAGTCGTGCAAATCCTCTATCCGTCAACTCTTGCAACTGAGACTTTAACTCTTTTAATTCTGTTGGTGCCATTCTATATGGAGCCATTGAGATAGGAGTCGTCCCCTGTACCAATTCAGTACCAAACTCAACTTCTCGTATCGGAGGTAATCTCGGTAGTTCTTCAAGAAACACATCTAGAATCTCACAAACTACAAGTACAGATTCAACTTTCTTTTCTGTCACTTTTGTATCAATCACATATGCAAGATAAGCTTCGCAACCCTTTTTCATATAATTCAAAGCTTTCATCAAAGATTAACAGTCAGCAACCCGTCAAATCATTGGATTCAATTCGAACTATCTCACCATTCTAACTTCTCAAATCAATACTCTTTCTTTTACAATTCATAATAGCATTATGCAAAGTGAGCCAATCCATACCAAAATTATATCAAATTCATCAAAAGATAACTACATCAAATTAGCTAGAAAGTAAATATCCTGAAACATTAACGGTCAGTTCTTGCGCACTCTATCAACCAAGACTATAACGCCTCAAATTTGGGCCTAGTAGGATTGGGCCCATTGGGCCTTGGGCAGGGGAGCGTTTAAAAATTTTTGAGAACAAGAGAATGCCACTAAGGCAAGTTGGACCTATTAAGTGAGTGATTTTGGAAGGTTAGGGGGCTTCTATGAAGTCTCGAGATCAAATTTAGGCTTTAGGAAAATTTTGGTTTTAGGTGAATAAAACCCTGGGAGTTAGTAGGTACGCTTTAAGAATAAAATATGGAGGATAATGACACAAAAAGGAGTGTGGTGTGGTGGCAAAGTGAAGCCACTTAAGGAGCAAAGGAGTGATGCCAGAAGGAAGCAAGGGGGTCCAAGGTCCAAGCCTTGGCGCTGGCATTTCATTTTGATTTATTTTTAAATGAACTTTGACATTGGCCCATAGATTTATATTTATACTGCGCATGATTTTAGACACAAGACGAGCTGGTGGCTTAGTGGCTAGTGGCGTGAATTGGCTGATGGGAGAGCTTGGGTTCGAATCACATGACAAGTAAGGGAGTATTTATTTTGCGGATTGGACGGCCAAAGTTTGTGTTGGATTTAAACTCTACTGAAGGAGGGATCCCACATCGGCAAACGCCGAAATACCGGTCACATGGCGATGGTAGCCACACGAGTGTGTGAGCGCATGTGTGGTAGCTTCGACGCGATAGTTGAGGCCACCATGAGTATATTCTTGTGGGCTGATACTGTTTGGGCCATGATGGGCCGAACGGGGCCAAGTGGGCCCAATGGGCCTGTGGGCCCATATGAATAGGTTGTATGATTATGTAGTAGATGTTAGATTAGACTGTGTGAATCTTATATATATGGCTAGATTTGGGCTAAATAGGCCACCCGAGCGTGTGGGCCTATTTGGGCCGAGAATGGGCCTTAGGCCCATTCGCATCATTATCTCAGTTTAGAATGCTTGAGTCGCTCAAGGCGACTGTAGACCTTCTGAGGGGTTGAAAAAAATTATTGAAATACCCTTGGTTTACAAAATTACTGAAATACCCTTAGTTTACAAAATTACTAAAATACCCTTGGATTACAAAATTACTGAAATGCCCTTGGATTAAAAAATTATTGAAATACCCCTGGTTTGCGAAATTATTAAAATACCCCCGGTTTACAAAATTACCAAAATACCTTTGGTTTGCGAAATTACTGAAATACCCCCAATTTGTGGAATTATCGAAATACCCCTGGTTTGCGAAATTACCAAAATACCTTCAGTTTGCAAAATTACCGAAATAGCCCCAATTTGCAAAATTACCGAAATACCCCAGTTTGCAAAATTATCAAAATACCTCTGGTTTACGAAATTACCGAAATACCCTTAATTTGTGAAATTACCAAACAATTCTCAGATTTTAAAATTACCAAAATACCCTCGATGGGTAAAATCACCGAATTACCCCTGTAAGGTAGAATTACCAAAATACCCCTGAGGGGTAGGATTACCGAAATACCCTTATAGGATAAATGACTGTTTTGCCCTTGTAGGTAAATGACTGCTTTAGACTGTGAATTTGACTAAGTTGACTGTGATTGTATGACTGTGTTTTAACTAACTTGACTGTAGGCGCGTGTCTGATTTGCTGTTAATATGTGTTGAAATGACCGTTACTAAGCATGGCCATTTTGCATACACGTGTAATGATTGAGCATGACATACACGACATACTGCATTGGGTTGGGTTATGCTTATGGAGGAAGTACTATACTGGTGGCTATGCCATGTTATACTGATTCAGTGGCTCTGCCACGATATACTGATTTTAGTGGCTCAGCCACGTATAGCGTTATTAGCAGCTTGGCTGCATTATTGGAGAGTTGGACTCTGTGCCATCTTGAATATGGCTTTGTGCCATTCGTATTTACCTGTGGCTTTGTGCCTAACAGATATTGATGACTCTATGTCGATCCTATTTACACAAGGCTGTGTGCTGATTATATTACTATCGCTGATGGCTATGTGCCGATTATGATTCTGGTGGCTATGCCACAATATACTGATTTCAGTGGCTCCACACATATATCGATCTTCGCGACTTTTTTGTATTTATATCGCGACTTTGACTGCATTTTTGGAGTGTAGCGAATGGGTGGGTCGATTTAGAAATCCCCGCAGGAGTGTTGGGCTGGTACGAGTGTAGTGTAGCGGATGGAATGTTAGATTGGGGGCTGTATTTACTGTTTGCATTACCATGATTTTTGGGCCATGGGCCCAGATTGATACTGTATAGGGCTAAGGCCCATATTGTTACTACATAGGGCTTTAGTCCAATATGATTCCGTACGGGCTCGGGCCCAGTTAATAACCGATTGGGGAAATTACACACTGAGTTCTCGTAACTCACCCCGTTGTTTCAACCTTGCAGGTAATCCCCAGCATTAAAGGATTTGAAGCCGTGGAGGACTCGGTGGTGGCCATACATCAGAGATACTACTCGTGAACTCTAGTAATTTCAGATTATTTATTTTGGGTTAATATTTTGCAATAAGGCCGTTGGTTTATTTTCCTTTAAGTTTTCATTACCCCTGTAGGGTATAATTACCGAAATACCCCTGAGGGGTAGGATTACCGAAATACCCTTATAGGGAAAAGAACTATTTTCAAAATATCACATCTTCGTAATTCACTGAATCTGGTTTCTATTATAAACAAGTTTTCGAGAATAATAATAATAACGTTTTTACAAGAAAACCATAAAGACAAATCGAATTTTCACAAACAACAAAGCTTAAAGTTTTCCAAGAAAGAATACAGAGTTTTCAACGAGAACGCAGTTTTTAAACAACCCTTCTATGTGAAATGCTAGATCCGGTCATAACGTCTAGGCTGGGTTTGGGGTGTTACAAAGACGCACTTGCCTAAGGGGTTCGATACTCTAATCACGAATTCAGTAAACTCAACAGGTGAAGTCTCACTAAATACTAAGTTCATACACACATAGGAATGAGTAGATTCTGGATCTATCAATGCAATCACATCAGTATCAAATAGAGTAAAAGTACCAGTAATGATGTCTGGATATGACGCTTCTTCACGAGCGCGAATAGCATAGGCTCGGGCAGCTGCTCTCACCTAGAATAGAGTATAAGGACTTCTCATTTAATAATCCATGCCAAATAGACACTTTAACAATCAGCGCAAAACTTTTACATTTTATGCGATTTAGTCCTTTTTGCTAACTAAGCACTCAATCGATAAAAGTTTCACACAGAACTTTCACATATGCTCAATCACATATTAGAAACACTAAAAATAATATTAAAATATTTTTCTAACCTCGAATTTGTTGTCCCAAAACCACTATTCTGACTAGGGTCTAAATCGGGCTGTTACAAGTTGGGATGGCCGAAGTTGGTATGTAGCGGATGTAATTTGGAACACTGCATCTGAATCAGATCTGACCTATATCTAAACTAAAATAGTATATGTACATATGTGTAGCATCTTTGCTCTAAATCTAGATTGAAGATGCTTCTATGTTGAACCGAATCTCTAAACTGGAAATTTCTTTAAAAGTAACCGTTGTTGAATTACATCCCTGTTTATACACTGAGTTCACAACTCACCCTTTTATTGATTGGATTTCAGGTGGTTATTAGTCTTGATCGGGTCGGTGTCGTGGAAGCTCAGTCAAACCCTTAATGTTCCTTTTTAACATTACTATTAGGGATTTATGTTTTATGAAGTTATGGACTTATGAAGGCTATATGTTTAAATTACTGTTGTGATGAATATTATGTGACTATTGGTTCAATTTGATTGTGTTACGATAGTATGACTTTTAGAATGGATGATGTAACTCTCCAACTTGGTCTGGACGTCTAGGCTAGGTTTAGGGTGTTACATTTAGCGGTATCAGAGCCAGATTAACTAATACTCGGACTGTGTTTAGGCTCTTAATGTGTGAGAACAGTAGCTAGTAATAATTAGTATCTGAACTAATACAAAAATACTGAAACTTTAGTGAGTGACCGAGCCTCTGACACTGACCCAGTAAGTATTTATGTTCTTTTATAAAGATTATGATACCTAACTGTTATTGGTAAACTAATTAATGTGAACTGTTGAAATCATTCTGGTGGATGTGTGAATTGATCTGTGTACTCTAACATTGTAGCTAGAATTGCCAGAATGAGTTTGCATAGTAGTTGGAGACATGGTATGCGGGGGCGTCGAAGACGCCAAGGAGGAAGAGCTCGAGCAGTGTCATCCTCTATGGGTAGCATGCCTAATCTGGAGACCAGCGAGACAGTTGTGCTCCCACTGTTGAGACGAGGTCCCAGACTTTGATGACTGGGGACGACGCACTGTCCTAAGCTATGATTGGGGCACTAGAGAGGGTCGTTGGGACCTATTTATGATCGAGAGGCGGAGGGTCGATTACTGAATGACTCTTGTCAAATGGTGCTGAACTGTTCAGGGGCGTCATATGAGTCGCTCATACTGTTGTTGCATATTGGCTCTAGGCTACGGACCGAATCATGACAGACCTTGACTGTACTCTTATTCAAAAATTTAACGATGCTGTGTCCGTACTCCAGGATGAAGCTTAGTAGTAGTGGTTAACCGTTGAGCAAGGTACTCCGTCGGAGCAAGTGAACTGGGATTATTTCAAGAATGCCTTCCATGGTAAGTATATGGGGCGAGTTATGTTGAGGCTCACTGACGTGAGCTTATGAGCCTAGTTCAGGGTGATCGATCTGTGGCTGAATATGAAACTGAGTTTCTACGACTGAGTAGATATGCATGAACTTTAGTAGCGTCCGACTACGATAAGTGTGTGCGATTAGATGAGGGTTTGAGATATGACCTGCGAGTTTTGATAGCTCCTCAGAGGGAGCAAGTTTTCGCGGCTTTAGTTGACAAAGCAAAAATAGTGGAAGAAGTGAAGTGCATTGAGCGCGAGCGTCGTGATTTAGAGAAGGATTACAATAAGGTTAAGAGGGAATTGGGTCCCTCTGGTTTTGCTCAGTGCCCTAAGAAGCGGGCGAGGTTTTATAGGCCTCTTAGGGTCGAGGCACCAATTGTAGTGACTTAGATTCAGCAATGTAGTGATTGCAGGAAGCGCCACCCAAGCAAGTGCTGGAAGAAATTAGGAGTGTGCCTTCGTTGTGGTTCGATGGAGCATCAAGTTAGGGATTGCCCCGTCGACCTGATTCAGTGCCAGCTACGGCACAGACTCTGGCCCCAAATTCTGTTCAACCTCCGTGAGAGTCTTAGCAACCTTTCAGAGGCCGTGGTATTGGTAGGGGTGGTGGTAATGGAGCTGGGAGAGGACAGCGACACCGGGTAGAGGTGCTGGTCAGGCTGAGGCTCGTCAGCCGACACTGGTTTATGCGACGAGACACCGCGAGGAGAACGATTATGATAATGTCATTGCAGGAACCTTCTTTATTCACTCATACATAGCTTGTAACGCCCCTCACCTGTATTCAATACAGGAATAGAGTTACGTAGCATTACCTAAATTACAACACTTTTAAACACACATTTCATATACAATTCCATCACAACCAATCATTGTGTCCCTTAAACGAGCCTACGAGGCCTTAAACATGCATTAGAAGTGGTTCGAGACTAAATCGATAACTCAAAAAACTTTTCCACACTTAGAAATTTTTTTTCAAAACAAAGGACACATGCCCGTGTGACCAGGTTGGACACGCCCGTGTCACAGGCCCTGTGAACATTCAAAATGGTAGCACATGGCCGTGTCCCAGCTCATGTCCTACCCTATGTCCAAACAAGTGAGGATACTGACTTGAGTCACAAGGCCAACCACACGCCTGTGTGTCTAGCCCATGTGCCCTTCAAAGTGGCCGTAGACGCTCATGTGCCAGGCCGTGTGCTAGGCCGTGCAAAACCTGTAGGGTATACTGAATTATGCAACATGGCTAAGTCAATCACCCGTGTGCTAGGCCGTGTGCTAATTAGGGGGTGTACTGACTTGTGCCACATGGCTGATCACACGCCCGTGTGTGAGACCGTGTGGAGCATACTGACTTCATTTCTATTTCAACACCAGGGACACATAGCCGTGCAACATGACCGTGTATCACACACGACTGAGACACATGCCCGTGTAGACAAAAAATAGGCTATTTACCAAGCCATTCTGCCAACCCATTTGGCACACATCTTCACCTACCTAAATGATATCAAACCATAGCATAATATGCAATCTAAAACAACCAAGCCAAGCCTACATCTCACCGTTTCAATACTAGCCAATTCAAGGCACATAAGTACTACAATATACTATCTAAATCCATACTAATCCTTGTCTTCTCAAAACATCTATATGATCATTATCAAAGATACATTATTTGACCTAATTTCACAAGCATATCTATATCCACAAATCATCAATTTACCATTCATAGTACATATTATAATCAATCATCACACAACCATAAACCAACTCAATTCACAAGTCTTAACTATACATATATATACATTATTCAAACATACCAAACAAACCAAAATAATCAATCACATATGGCTATATATACATACCAAACATAAACATTTACAATGCCAATTCATATGGCCAATATCATTACCAAAACATAACCAAAATGACTCAAAGTCCCTATACATGCAATATGACCAAACCATAAGTTGAAAAGTACCAAAGGACAGTGTGACGATTTCTCTGATGATCCCCTAGTCCGAGCTAGCTTTGAAATCACTATAAAACACGGGGAAAATAAACAAAGTAAGCTATAAAGCTTAGTAAGCTCGTATGAAGTAAAATCAACAATTCATAATACACCATTCATCAATTTGAACAAGTTAACAAATAATTCATAATAACAAATAAACCTTCCTCATACTTACTCATATGCTTATATACAAATTCATAACTTCTTCTATTTAAAACTCATACTTTTTATGTACATACCTGTACAAATTCATAACAAGTACATACCTATTCAGAATACTATCGAATACTTGATATCTCGCACACTGAGTGCCAATACATATTCGAAGCTATTTCATCTTGCATACTAAGTGCCATATATAGCCAAAGCTATTTTGAATCGCACACTAAGTGCTTATATTGCCGAAGCTATTTTGAATTGTATACTAAGTGCCATATATATCCGTATCGTCGCCAAACATGACTATACTCTCATATACACAATTTATGCAAATATCAAAGCATTTAAAGCATAATTGTAACAATGCTTATTACATATGAACTTACCACGAACGTAAAAACGATAACGCGGATCAACTAATCCGACACCTTGTTCTTCGTTTGATCTAGGTTCGAATTCTATTTTTATTGATCTAAATATATTAAAAATTAACTCATTTTATCAACTATTTATTCAAATCAATCCAAAATATACATTAGGGCTATTTTATACATTTGCCCCTAAACTTTCACATTTTTCAAAATTTAGTCCTTATTACACAAAATCACAAATTCATGAAGTTCAAGACTAACCCATGCTAGCCGAATTACCATTATGCCCCTAGCAGCCCATATTTTTCATTTATTTAACATTTTAACCACACATTTTTCACATTTCACAATTCGGCCCTTAATTTGCATTTTCACTAAAAATCACTTAACAAAAATTATTTAACTAACATCATATATTCATAATCTATCATTAAACATCAAAATACTCATATATTCATCAATGGAAACATTCAAAATCTTTAACAATTTTGCAAATTAGTACCTAGGCTAGCTAGTACTAGTTACAACGATCACAAATACATAGAAATTATTAAAAATCGAGTAGAAAATCATACCAAATAGCAAGGTGAAGTTTCCAAAACTTCAAGCTCAACAACGGCTAGGTCTTTCTTCAATTTTCGGTGGTGAAATTAGAAAATAAAAGATGAAGACTTAATTTGGTTTTGTTTAATATAACATTATTCATAAAATACTAAATTAACCTTAGTTTAAAAGATCAAAATTCACTTAATATAAGCCCATAATTGTCCACCTACCATTTTAATAGTCTAATTACAACATAAGGACCTCCACTTTAATAACCCATAGCGAATAGACACATATAACTAATAGGACATGAATTTTACACTTTACGTGATTTAGTACTTTTTATCTAATTGACCATTCAAATGATAAAATTTCTTAATGAAATTTTCACACAATCACTCCATCATGCTGTAAACATTAAAATAATAATAAAATAAATATTTCAACTTCAAATTTGTGGTTCCGAAACCACTGTTTCGATTTGACCAAAAACAGGCTGTTACAACTCTTCCCCTTTAGGGATTTTCGTCCTCGAAAATCTTACCAGTGAATAGGTTAGGGTACTATTTTCTCATTGCTTCATCGGGATCCCACGTAGCCTCTTCGACATCGTGACATTTCCAGAAGACTTTCACTAAAGCTATACATTTATGTTTCAATTATTTAATCTCTCGAGCTATAATTCTGATCGGTTCTTCATTGTATGTCATATCGGGTCGAATTTCATTCTCTGACGAAGAAATCATATGCGAAGGATCTGATCTATATTGACCCAACATCGACACATAAAATACATTGTGGATCTTTTCTAACTCTGATGGTAATGCTAACCGATATGCTACTGGCCTTATTCTTTCGATGATCTTATACGGCCCGATAAATCACAAACTCAATTTGCCTTGCGACCGAAACGAAGTAATTTTTTCCACAGAGAGACTTTCAAGAACACTTTGTCACCAATCTGGAATTCAATGTCTTTTCGTTTCAAATCCGCATATGATTTCTGACGATCTATAGCTGCTTTCAAATAGTCGCGAATTACTTTCACTTTCTCTAACCAGATCAACCCCGTGAATCTGTTTCTCACTCAGCTCGGTCCAATACAATGGAGTTCGGCATTTGTGACCATATACAGCTTCATACGGTGCCATCTTTATGCTTGTTTGAAAACTGTTATTATACGCCAATTCAACCAACGACAAATATTTCTCCCAATTACCTTCGAACCCTAAAACACAACATCTGAGCATATATTCAAGAATCTGAATTAATCTCTCATACTGACCATCTATTTGCGGATGAAAAGCTGTACTAAAATTTAATTTTGTACTCAGAGCTTCATACAATTTCTTCCAAAACCGCTATGTGAATCTCAGATCTCTATCTGAAATAATCAAAGCTGGCACCCCATGCAATCTAATGATCTAACAAAATATACAATTCAGCTAATTTATCGAGTGAATAGTCAATATGTACCGGGATAAAATGTGCTGATTTTGTCAATCGATCAATGACAAACCAAATTGCATATTTCTCTTTCGAAAGACAGGGGCAATCTCGATACGAAATCCATAGTCACTCTATCCTATTTCCACTTTGGTATCATCACAGGCTGAAGCAAACCTAAAGGTACTTGATGCTCGGCTTCACTGTAACATCCAGGAATTAGGGGCTTTGCGTTTATTACGCTTTTGTGTGTTGGTTTGCTTTGCTTGTTGTTTGAGTGTGTTTGGGGGCCCTGGGAAGGCTCGGGGTTATGCTGAAGCCTTGGTAAAAATTTCAATTTTGGGCACTTTAGAGGAGAGCTGGTTGGGGTAGGTGTTAAGTCTTATTGCTTGTGGTTGTTGACACAAGAAAATGAGTGGTAAAGTGGCAAGGAGACTCCACTTGGGGATGCAGGTAGGTGACGCCACAAGGGAGCAGTGAGGGAGCAGGTTCGAGTCACACAAATAGCTTTTTGGGAATTATTTTTGGCGTCTGGATGGGAGGTGATGGATTCGACTAGGGACCTTGAAGAGTGGGAGTGGACTCATTCAAAATTTTCAAATGGGTGGCCAAGGGAGAAAAAGGGAGTTTGAATCATTCAAACTGATTCAAACGGGTGAACAAGAGTGAAAGTAGGAGGGAATCAAGGGGATGGAGGTGGAGGAGAGTGTTGGCCAAATTTTTGGGGGGTGTTGGGAGGAAATTTGATCAAAGTGTTGTCCAATGGTGGTGTAGGCATTCAGTTTTGGGGTGAGGGGTTAGGTGCTGAGAGTTTGGTGTGTGTTTAGCAAATTTTTGTGTTGAAAGTTTCTCTTTTCGGCATTTGGGTGTGTTTTCTTTTGAAACCATTTTCTTTCTATGTTTGCCGAAACTCCTAAGGCTATTATTGTTCATCTCCTCATTGGTAAAACCGAAACCTTTTAGGCACTCCTTTCCCTTCCATTCTCTTCTCTCTTTTCTCATTTGCTTCACTTCTCAAGCTCCTATCCCTTGGCTGAATTCTCTTAAAGCTCCCATTCTCTTTTTTGTTTCTTTTCTCATCTACTCAAAGCTGTAGCACCCCTTTTGTTTCTTTCTCCATTGTCGAAACCTAGTGCTTCATATTCTTGTCACCATTTGTCACAAGTTCTAATCCTTCAAAGCCGAAACATTTATTTGCTTCTCTTCTCTCTTTTTCTTACTCCATATTCCCTCTATTTGTTTTTCACAGCCGAAACCCATTCTTTCTTTCTCCTTATTGAGTTGTGCTTTCTCTTCTTTTGGCTGAATCTCCCTTGGGTGTTTATCTCTTTCATTCATTCTTGTTTCAGTGGGTTGCCATCACTTTCTCCTTAACCTTCGCAATCGGTTCCTTCTTAGTTAGTGGTAAGTGTTCTCCTTCCCTCTCGTTTCTCGTTTCTCTCTTCTCTCTTATTGGTTGTTAAACCGAAGGCATTAATCTTGTTCTGTGGGTGCTTTGGCTGAATGTAGGAGGGGCCTCGTCTTCGTATTCTTTCTGCATCTGGCCAGTGATTGAAGGGTTTTTAGGGGATGTTCGGTTGGGACGATTAAGGTAAAGGGGTTCATACCATTCATTTGGCCGAAAGGCCACTTCTTTTAACCTATGGTTGAGGGGCTGATTCTAATGTGGAATATGTGTAGGGACTTTGGTGATTCATTAATCCAAGCATAGTAGCTTCCAGGTTCTGTCGATCTCGGTAAGAACTCCTTCATTTAGAGCATCTACTTTCGTTTTCATCTTATTCAATGCCTTAACTCGATCTTCTGACCAAGATCTCTTCCATGGAATCAAATACCAGCCAAGCAAAGGAGGGGGTTGGACACGTAGTCCTTACCCCTAAATTTAAAAAACGTGTAGTGTCAGCCGTTGGAGACTATCCACCGGGTTGTGGGCTGGCTTCGGAGAGGGATAAGCAAATCACTGTGATCCCTGCAAGTGAGGACGTTAAAGAGATCGATAGTTTAGTTCTTCGTGTTTACAGGTGTGTAATTACCACTCTTTTCCCTTTAATGTATAAATCATTTATGTGATATGTTTGAAAGCTGAAAATCTTGGCAATGGTGATTGAGTTACCCCTGAAGGGTAAAACTGAAACACCAGGTTAGTGTCTTTCGATTAAGCCTTATAGTTAATGTTGATAGCATGTTTGTGTGCATACTCTAAACATTGAATGTATGATACCATATAACCTGTTTATTATACTATGTTGCATGTGCATGGGATTTGGGATGATAATGATATGAAAGGGAAGTGTATATCGGTGACACTGTCACACTAATTGATGGCTCAGTGCCTCATTATTGTATCGGTGACTCGGTCACATAATTATCGGTGGCTAGACCATGTTATATCGACTTTGAGCAGTATGACTGTCAAAGAGGTGTGTAGAAGATGGAGGGTTGATTGTAGAAATCCCCACAGGTGTGTTGAGGATGGACATATGGAGCGGTGTGTAGAGGATGGAAAATTAGGCTGGGTTGGGTTATCATATTTATTATTTGGATATGCTATTATAATTGGGCTTTGGCCGATTGTGTTTGAGGGCTCGGGCCCACTTGTGGATTTTGTGGACTAATTGCACACTAAGTCTTGTGACTCACTCTATTTGCTTAAACAAACTGCAGGTGACTCTTAGTTCAGTGGATTGGGCTGGATTGGACTCGAGGTGGCCATGCAAGGGTTATTAAATTAAAACTTTATTTTATTTATCGGATGCTACTTTTGGGGACTTTTGATTTGTAATAAGGCCACTACTATTTTGGTTTTAATTATGGTTAACTATTAAGACGTTTATATCACAAACTTGATCGACAAAACATTTTCTTCGTAAGATGGGAAAAAAGGGGTTTTCCACAAAACTAAATCAATGATTTTACGCACGAAAATCTATAAGAAAACCTTATGATTATAAGAATGTCATGACTAGTGTTTACGAATGTCATCTAAACACAAGAATGGGCTAAATATAATTTTTACTAAGTTTTCAAATGAACCACTAAACCCGGAGTTTCAAAAATAACTTAAATGTTTTTCTAATGTTCACGTTTTTGTAAAAACCTCTTCAATTGACATACCAGATCCGGTCGTGGCGTTTAGGCCGGGTTTGGGGTGTTACATTCACTTGCTGAAAAATCAAACACTTCGATACAAACTCAGAAATGTCTCGTTTCATACCCGACCAGCAATACAATTTCTTCAAATCATTGTACATTTTAGTACTTCCAGGATGAACGGATAAACAACCACTATGTGCCTCATGTAAAATTTTCTAAATCAACTCTGGATTTTTCGGTACACAGATTCTATCTTGGAACATTAAACAATCATCGAATCTGATTTGGTACTCTGTATCACTAGTCGAATCGCATTGCACTCTTTCAGCTTGCAAATCACTATCACATTTTTGAGCTTCGCAAATTTGCTAAAGAAATACTGGTTTAGCTTTTAACTTGACTAAAATCGAACCATCAGTAGATATTGTCAACTGAGTTTCATTGCTCTTATGGCAAATAACGATTTTCTGCTTAAAGCATCCGCGACCACATTTACTTTCTCCGGGTGATAATCGATTACTAACTAATAGTCTTTCAATAGTTTGAGCCATCTCCGTTGTCGCAAATTCAGATCTTTCTGAGTCATAATATACTTTAAACTCTTATGATCATTAATGATGTGGCATTTTTCAGCGTACAAATGATGACGCCAAATTTTCAATGCAAAAATTATAACGGCCAAGTCTAAATCGTGTGTCAGATAGTTTTTTTCATGCGACTTCAACTGTCTGGAAGAATAGGCTATCACTTTTCCCTCTTGCATCAATACGCAACCAAAACTATTCAATGACGCGTCGCTGTAAATCACAAATTCTTTACTCGACTCAGGTTGAACCAATACTGGTGCTTTAGTTAACAATGTTTTCAATTGATCGAAACTTTGTTGACATTTCTCAGACCATTCAAACTTGACATCTTTCTGTAGCAGTCTAGTCATCAGTGTAGCAATCATCGAGAATCCTTTTACAAAACATCGACAGTGACCTACCAATCCCAGAAAGCTTCTAACCTCGGGTATATTTCTAAGTGATTTCCAGTCAATAACTATGAAATCTTACTCGGATAAACTCCTATACTTTCTGCAGAAACAATGTGTCCCAAAATCCAACTTCCTGGAGTCAAAGCTTACATTTGCTAAATTTAGCGTACAGTTGCTTATCTCTCAAGGTCTGCAACACAATCCTCAAATGCTCGGCATGCTCAGATTCATCTCGTGAATAGATAAGAATGTCATCAATGAACATAACAACAAATTTGTCTAAATACGGTCTAAAGATCTGATTCATCAAATCCATAAAAATATTAGGAGCATTAGTTAGTCCAAAAGGCATAATAAGGAATTCATAGTGTCCGTACCTCGTTCTAAACGCAGTTTTTGGCACATCTGAGTCTTTAACTCGCAATTGATAATAGCCAGATCTCAAGTTAATCTTTGAAAACACAGTTGCACCTTTCAACTGATCAAACAAATCATCTATTCTTGGCAATGGATACTTGTTCTTTATCATGACCTTGTTGAGCTGACAATAATCAATACACATTCTAATGGACCCATCTTTCTTCTTAACAAACAATACTATCGCACCTAAGGGCGAGAAACTCAGTCGTGCAAAACCTCTATGCAACTAAGCTTTCAACTCTTTCAACTCTGTCGGAGCCATTCTATATGGAACTATATATATCGGTGCAGTTCCTGGCACTAGTTCAATAGCAAACTCAACTTCTCTAATTGGTGGCAACCCCGGCAATTCTTCTGGAAATACATTCGGATATTCACAAACTACATGCACTGATTCAATCTTCTTTTCAGACACTTTTGTATCCAAAACATAAGCAAGATAAGCTTCACAACCTTTTCTCACACATCTCTGAGCTAATATAGACAAAATCACAACAGGCAATTCATTCGATTCATTTGATTCAATTTGAAGAATTTCACTATTTTGACACTTCAATTCTATAATCTTTCATCTACAGTTCACAACAGCATCATGCAAAGTCAACCAATCCATTCCCAGAATTACATCGAACTCATCAAATGGCAAAAGCATCAAGTCAGCTAGAAAATAGTAACCCGAGTCATTAAAGGACAGTTCTTGTAAACTTTGTCAACTAGAACATACTTGCCTAAGGGGTTCCATACTTTAATCACAAACTTAGTAGACTCAATAGGCAAACTTTTATTAGACACCAAATTAATACATATATACGAATGAGTCGGTCCAGGATCAATCAATGCAATAACATTTGTGTCATAAAGAGAGAATGTACCAGTAATGATATCTGGTGATAACGAATCTTTGCGAGCGTGAATAGCATAAGCTCTAGCAGGTACTCTGACCTCAGATCTTACTGTAGAATCTCTCGTTGTACCACGATTACCACTTTTATTTCCCGTATTTCTTGGCGGCCTTCCTCGAGTAGCTGTATTGCTCGATCTTGCATTCTGATTGGGACAATCTCTGATAAAAGAATCTCGTGAACCACAACTGTAACAAGCTCTTTTATTATTTTTGACCCAGCAATCTCCAAAATGCCATCTTCTACACTATTGACACTCAGGCTTGATATCTTTTACGTTTCCAACATTTGATACTAATGTGGCTTGAGCTTTAGGGCTGGTATATTGCTTTCTGTGATCTGTATTAGAATATCCTACTGAAGTGGTCGATCGGTTAAAATAATCTTTTGATTTTTTTGACGAGGAATGATAAAGTTTACTCATCGATCTCTTCCTCAAATCTCTTGCCTCTGAATCAGCTTTTCTCTTTTCTTTGCTAAGTTTCTCGGCTTTACAAGCTCTGTCGACCAAAACAACAAATTCTTTCAATTTCAAGATTCCGACCAGAAGTTTAATATCTTCATTCAACCCATCTACAAATTGCTTCCACATGATTTCTTTAGTGGAAACATATTCCCGAGCATACTTGCTCAACGTTACAAATTCTCTTTCATACTTTGTCATGGTCATTCGGTCCTGTTTCAACTCTAGAAACTATTTATGCTTTTGATCAAGAAATCGCTGACTTATATATTTCTTTCGAAACTTAATCTGGAAGAATTCCCAGGTCAATCGCTCTCTCGGTACTACAGACACCAAGGTATTCCACCATTGATATGCTGTATCTCTCAACAAAGAAATGACACACTTCAAACATTCAACTGGCGTGCACAAAAGTTCATCGAATACCCAAATAGTATTTTCAAGCCAAAATTCAGCTTTCTCAAGATCATCATCAACGGTACATCTGAACTTTTTGGCCCTATACTTACGAATTTTATCAACTGACGGCTTATTTAGTCTTTGATGTTCCACAACTTGACGAGCTATGGGTACATGTTAAGGATTGGGAGGGGTGGAGGTTGTTGAGTAGCCGGGTTAGTTCAGATATATTGAGTGAACCATTCGTTCATCATTTGGAAGAAGGCTTCTTTACACCCTGACTACCCGTTATGGGTCTAGAATCAGACTGCGTTGTCCCTTGAGCGGAAGCGGGCGCATTACTCTCAACCTCATCAGCTATAGCTCGATTGGGATCCATTACTATAGGAAAACACAACTTAAAATGTCAGGAGTCATCACACTATCACAGTTTATATATGGCATGTATAGTTAGACCCTCATACATGCTACGATAGTCCTAAAATCGACTAAATTGTAACTCTGATACCAATAAATGTAACACCACTCACCCATATTCAACGCTGGAATAGGGTTATAGAGCATTACTAGACATACAACACTTTTAAATACACATTTTATATACAATTTATCATTTCAAATACAATTCAATCACAACCAATCATGGTGTCCCTTAAATGAGCCTACGAGGACTTAAACATGCATTAGAAGTGGTTTGGGACTAAATCGATAACTCAAAAAACTTTTCAACACTTAGAGAATTTTTCTCAAAATAAGGGATACACGCCACACGGCCACCAGACACGCCCGTGTCATATGTCGTGTAAACATACGAAATGGGAGCACATGGTCGTGTCCTAGCTCGTGTCCTACCCTGTGTCCAAACAAGTGAGGTTACTGACTTGGGTCACACGGCCAACCACACGCCCGTGTGTCTAGCCCGTGAGCCATTCAAAGTGGTCGCACGCGCCCGTGTGCTAGGCCGTGCCAAACTTGTAGGGTATACTGAATTATGCAACATGACGAAGTCAGACGCCCGTGTGTCAGGTCGTGTGCTAATTAGGGGGTATACTGACTTGTGCCACACAGTTGATCACAAGCCCGTGTGTGAGACCATGTGGAGCATACTAAATTCATTTCGATTTCAACACCAGGGACATACGGCCATGCAACATGACCGTGTATCACACACGGCTGAGACACACGCCCGTGTCTCTGCTCGTGTGGACAAAAATAGGATATTTACCAAGCCATTTTGCCACCCCATTCGGTACACATCTTCACCTACCCAAATGATATCAAACCATAGCATATATGCAATCCAAAACAACCAAGCCAAGCCTAAATCTTACCATTTCAATACTAACCAATTCAAGACACATAAGTACCACAATATACTATCTAAATCCATACTAATCCTTGTCTTCTCAAAACATCGATACGATTATTATCAAAGATACATTATTTGGCCTAAATTCACAAGTATACCTATATCCACAAATCATCAATTTACCATTCATAGTACATATTACAATCAATCATCACACAACCATAAACTAACTCAATTCACAAGTCTTAACTATACATATATGTACATTATTCAAACATACCAAACAAACCAAAATAGTCCATCACACATGTCTATATATACATACCAAACATAAACATTTACAATGCCAGTTCACATGGCCAATATCATTACTAAAACATAACCAAAATGACTTAAAGTCCCTATACATGCCATATGACCAAACCATAAGTTCAAAAGTACCAAAGTGATGGTTGGATAGTGTGACGATTTCTCCGACGATCCCCGAACCCGAGCTAGCTTTGAAATCACTATAAAACACGGGAAAAATAAACAAAGTAAGCTATAAAGCTTAGTAAGCTCGTATGAAGTAAAATCAATAATTCATAATACACCATTCATCAATTTGAACAAGTTAACAAATAATTCATAATAACTAATAAACCTTCCTCATTCTTACTCATATGCTTATATACAATTTCATAACTTCTTCTATTTAAAACTCATACTTTTCATGTACATACCAGTACAAATTCATAACAAGCTCATACCTATTCAGAATACTGTCGAATATTGGATATCTCACACACTGAGTGCCAATACATAGTCGAAGCTATTTAATCTCGCACAATAAGTGCCATATATAGTTGAAGCTATTTTGAATCGCACACTAAGTGTTTATATTGCCGAAGCTATTTTGAATCGTACACTAAGTGCCATATATATCTGGATCGCCGTCAAACTTGACTATACTCTCATATACACAACTTCTGCAATATCAAAGCATTTAAAGCATAATTCTAACAATGCTTGTTACATACTAACTTATCTCGGACGTAAAAATGATAACGCGGATCAACTAATCCAACACCTTATTTTCCCTTAATCTAGGTTCGAGTTCTTTTTTTTCTTGATCTAAATATATTCAAAATTAACTCATTTTATCAACTATTTATTCAATTCAATCCAAAATATACATTAGGGCTATTTTACACATTTGCCCCTAAACTTTTACATTTTTTACAATTTAGTCCTTATTGTACAAAATAACAAATTCATGAAGTTCAAGACTAACCCATGCTAGTCGAATTACCATTATGCCCCTAGCAGCCCATATTTTTCATTTATTTCACATTTTAACCACACATTTTTCACATTTCATAATTTAGCCCCTAATTTGCATTTTCACTAAAAATCACTTAATAAAACTTGTTTAACTAACATCAAATATTCATAATCTACCATTAAACATCAAAATATTCATATATTCATAAATGGAAATGTTATAAATCTTT
The DNA here is from genome assembly GCA_025503065.1 of Gossypium bickii. Classification (NCBI taxonomy): domain Eukaryota; kingdom Viridiplantae; phylum Streptophyta; class Magnoliopsida; order Malvales; family Malvaceae; genus Gossypium; species Gossypium bickii. The sequence continues at coordinate 94,192,632 of CP106711.1, forward strand.
AAAAATTTTGCAAATTAGTGCTTGGGCTAGCTAGTACTAGTTGCAACGATCACAAAAACATAGAAATCATTAAAAACTGAGTAACAAATCATACCAAATAGCAAGGTGAAGTTGCTGAAACTTCAAGCTCAACAATGGTTAGGTTTTCCTTCTATTTTTGATGGTGAAAGGAGAAAATAAAAGATGAAGACTTAATTTGGTTTTGTTTAATATGACATTATTCATAAATTACTAAATTAACCTTAGTTTAGAACATCAAAATTCACTTAATATAAGCCCATAATTGTCCACCCACCATTTTAATGGTCTAATTACAACACAAGGACCTCCACTTTAATGATCCATAGCTAATAGACACATTTAACTAATAAAATATGCATTTTACACTTTACGCGATTTAGTCCTTTTTATCGAATTGACCATTCAAACGATAAAATTTCTTAACGAAATTTTCACACAATCACTCCATCATGCTGTAAAAATTAAAATAATAATAAAATAAATATTTTTCTTTAGATTTGTGGTTTCAAAAACACTATTCTGATTTGACCAAAAACGGGCTGTTACATAGCTAGTGTTGTTTTTGAAACTATGGGTTTAACTGCTGAGAATACTACTAGAGAGTTTTCTATGATTAGTCTATTAGGTTAGTCAATTCAAGTTGATAGGGTATATAGGTGGGTACCCCAAGAGCTGCAGGGTATGGTGTTTCCAGCTGATCTAATGGAATTACCCTTTAATGAGTTTGATTTAATTCTGGGAATGGATTGGCTCTTGGGATATCGTGTCCGTCTAGATTGTGCAAGAGGGTTACTTTGAGACCAAATGAGAATGACGAGGTAGTGATGATTGGAGAACATCGAGACTTTTGTGGCAAACAAATTAGCCCGAAAGGGGTGTAAGGCATACCTAGCTTACGTAGTTGATTCTACTCCCGAAAAGCTGTCAGTGGGAGATATCTGTACAGTGAGAGAATTCCCAAACGTCTTTCTCGAGGAATTTCCCGGAGTACCTCCGGATAGAGAGGTGGAGTTTGGAATTGATCTGTTAATAGGTACTGATCTAGTGTCCATTGCGCTCTATCGCATGGTACCGAAGAAACTGACCAAATTAAAAGCATAATTTCAGGAACTCCTTGATAAAGGATTTATTTGACCAAGTGTGTCTCCGTGGGGGCATCAGTATTGTTCGTTAAGAAGAAGGATGGGTCGATGAGAATGTGCATTGACTATAGGCAGTTGAACAAGTTGACAATCAAGAATAAGTATCCATTACCGAGGATTGACGACTTGTTCAACCAGCTTCGAGGAATGTCCGTCTTTTCCAAGATCGACCTACGCTCTTATTACCATCAGCTCAAAGTTAAAGAGATTGATGTGTACAAAACTTCTTTCAGGACTCGTTATGACATTACGAGTTTCTGGTAATGCCTTTCGGATTGACAAATGCCCCAGTGGCATTTATAGATTTAATGAATCGGGTGTTTCAACCGTCCTTGGACCAATTTGTAGTGGTTTCATTGATGATATATTGATCTACTCTAAAACCAAACTAGAGCATGACTAACACCTTTGTATCGTACTTCAGATACTCCGACAAAAATAGTTGTACGCCAAGTTCAGTAAGTGTGAGTTTTGGTTACAGGAAGTTGCCTTTCTGGGTCATGTGGTGACGGTAGAGGGGATCCGTGTTGATCCTAAGAAAATCGAAGCTGTTGTCGAGTGGAAACAACCAAAAAATGTATCTGAGCTTTGTAGCTTTCTAGGTTTAGCCGCATACTACCGAAGGTTCGTCGAAGGGTTTTCCCTGATTGCGACACCTATGACGAAGTTGTTACGTAAGAATGCTCCATTCGTGTGGTTTGAGGCACAATAGTCTAGTTTCGATAAGCTCAAGTCTGTCCTGACACAGGCTCCTGTTTTAGTCCAACTGGAATCGGGTTGAGAGTTTGTGGTTTACAGTGATGCTTCACATGTTGGGTTAGGATGTGTACTTATGTAGCACAGTAATGTGGTCGTGTACGCATCACGACAGCTTAAGAACCACGAGGGTAACTACCCTAAGCACGATCTTGAACTAGCTGCGGTTGTGTTTACTTGAAAATCTAGAGACGTTATCTGTATGGTGAAAAGTGTGCTATTTACACCGATCACAAGAGTCTCAAATATTTGTTAACCCAGAAAGAGTTAAATCTTCGTCAGCCACGATGGGTTGAGTTACTTAAAGTTTATAATTACACTATAGAATACCATCCAAGGAAGGCTAATGTGGTAGCTATGCCCTTAGCCGTAGAGCGGTGTCAGATTTGAGAGCAATGTTAGATCGACTGAGTTTAGTTGAGGACGAAGGATTGTTGGCTAAATTACAAGTAAGGCCGATTTGGGTGGAATAGATTCAAACAAAATAATTGAATGACGAGTCCTTAGTCTAACGTATATGATAGATTGACTCGAACAAGAATTCTGATTTTAGTCTGAACAGCGATAAGGTGTTATGTTTCAAAGGTCGAATTTGTGTACCTTATGATAAGGAGTTAAGGCATTTGATCCTACAGAAGATGGATAATAGTCCCTATGCTATGCATCCTAGTGGGAATAAAATGTATTGGGATCTTCGAGAACTCTACTAGTGGCCTGAACTGAAACAAGAGGTAGTCGCTTTTGTATCTCACTGTCTGAAGTGTCAAAAGGTTAAGACAGAACATCAGTTTCCATCTGGGTTACTTCAACCAGTTAAAATTCCTCAGTGGAAGTGGGAGCGGATAACAATGGATTTTGTGATGGGATTGCCTTTAACTTCAACTAAAAAATATTCAGTTTAGGTCATTGTTAATCGGTTGACCAAGTCAGCCCACTTTGTTCCTATCCGAATGGACTACTCCTTGCAGAAATTGGCTAAACTATACATCACCAAAATTTTGAGGCTATACGGAATTTTGGTTTTGATAATTTCTGATAGAGATCCGCGATTTACATCACAGTTTTAGATGAAACTCCATGAGGCTTTAGGCACTTGACTTAATTTTAGTACTGCACATCACCCCCGGGCTGATGGACAGTCGAAGCGAGTTATTCAGATCTTGGAAGACATGCTTCGAGGTTGTGTGATAGACTTTAGGGGTAGTTGAGAGGAGTATCTGCCGTTGATTGAGTTTGTATACAATAATAGCTTCCAGTCTAGTATTCAGATGGCACCTTACGAGGCCTTATATGGTTGTAGGTGTCGTACTCCATTATATTGGACTGAACTAAGTGAACGTCGGGTATTGGGTCCTGAACTAGTTTTTGAGACTGAGAACATAGTGAAATTGATTCGTGATCATTTGAAAGCAACCTCTAATAGACAGAAGTCTTATGCAGACTTGAAAAGAAAGGATATTGAATTTTCGGTAGGTGACCAGGTGTTTCCGAAAGTTTCGCCTTGGAAGAAGGTTCACCGATTTGGACACAAGGGCAAGTTAAGCCTGAGATTCATTGGACCTTACCGTATCTTGAAACGGGTCGGACTCGTTGTTTATCAGTTGGAGTTACTGCCAGAGCTGGATCAAATTCATGATGTGTTTCATGTCTCGATGCTGAGACAGTATCGTTCAAATCCGTCACCTATTGTTACTGTCGACGAGATCGAATTATGACCTGATTTAACATTCGAAGAGGAACCTGTTCAGATTTTGGATCGTGATGTTAAGATGTTGAGGAAGAAAACTATTCCCTTAGTAAAAATTTTATGGCAGAACCACGGTACTGAGGAAGCCATGTGGGAACCTGAAGAATCCCTTCGACGACTATATCCATATTTGTTCGATTCAGGTAAAATTTTGAGGCCAAAATTCCTTTTTAGGGGGACAGAGTTGTAACGCCCCAAAATTTTAAGAATTTAATTGTGATAATCTGCAGTAATTAATTTTTGTATTTCTGGTATTGTACTCTGCTTCTGGGTGTAAGGTTTAGAGTTCGAGTCACTTCATTGAAAGTTTTTGTTGTGTTTTTAAATCAACCCATGAGCCCGCGTTACCCGATTAAGTTTAATTCAGTGTGAAATGGTGTCAAGAATGAGCTTGCTAGTTCACTGGTTAAGTATCTGTTTGGTTCCAAGTTCAAATCTCATCGTATGCATTAGGAATATATTTTTACAAATTTCGGGAAGGGTGGTGGTTAATTTAATTAGTTTAAGAAAAAGTTATTGTTCTTTTTCTTTCAAAACTTTGGTTCTTTAATTTTTTTTCTTGTTCTTCCTTCTTTTTAATCTCTTTTTGTTCTTTCTTCTTTTTTGCAATTAATCTTGTGTGATTGTGAAGTCTTGTTGCCTATGAGATCAATTTTTCGTAAGTTCCGTTGCAAAATCAAAGTCATAGTTTTTGTAGCATGAAAATATAGGTGTTTCCTCTTACCTAAATAATCACCTTTAATTCAAAATCGACAAGAGTTGACATCCTCACTAAAGATTCACTCAAATCACTCAAAGTGTTTAAGGTTCAAAATTAAGCTCTCAAAAGTCGAACATGAAAAGTTAATCCCATAGGCTTGCATGAAAATCAAATCTCCACCACCATAAAATGAAATGATACACAGACCAAAAGGTCTTTAAAAGGGTTGTAACGGGGCTATGGTTAAAGGTGTGGATAAAGGCTAAATTAAAAGGTTGGAATAGAGATTGAATTGACAATTTACCTAACTAGAAAAATGAACTAATCTTGAATGAAAACTTGTAATACTAATAATACGAGCTTTTTTTTCAAGATGTGGAATTTAAACTCATAAGCTCACTTAATTATAGAACTAATAATGAATATAATTCGATTTTTTTTAAGAACAAATCTACAATAATAGGAAAGAACTTTAACAACTGAAATATAGAACATAGTTAGGCAATTGCTCAAATTCAAATCTCGAAAAAAAAGGTAGTCAAGAGAAACGGTGATAACAAATACAAGATGGGTTTTGGGTTAATATTAGTGGGTGAGTCAATAAAAGGGTTGTTAGGATCAAAGTGGTTCACTAAGGGTTAATTGTGAGGGTAGGATTTTAAGTGAAGTGAATGGGTTAAATTCTAAGTGCCTTTATCATTTCTGTATGTCAACTCAATGATGTGGTCTTGACATGTATAATCGAAGCAAGTTCTAGAATAACAAATCAATGTTGACACACTCATAATCAATAAAGTGAGCAAGAAAAGAATGTATGCTCTAAAAGGCTTAAAATCTCACAAAAATTATGGGTTTTTGATATCAACTTTGTAAATTTCAAACTTCAAGGTAATAATTAGATTCAGGTAGACAACCTAACAAAATTTTAATTTTTTTGAAGACTCATCATGCTTGATTCTCTAATCTCCTAAAGTTTAAATTATCACTGCACAATTATCAATGACTTAATCCAAAACATATCAATAAAAATCATGAACCAAAGGAAATGTCGTTCTAATAGTAAAATGAGAAAATTACTTAAGAACAAGATATAATTTAGGGATATGAGAATAATGCAAAAAGTTAGGAACTTTTTCAAAATAAAATTCACCCCCACATTTAAGATGTACATTACCCTCAATGTACAAAGATATATATCTAGATATTAATCGCATGAAATTAAGTGAGAAAGGGAGAGGTGAAACTTCCTGAGTTTTTTTTTTTGGATGAATTTCTTGGGTTGGCAGTGGTCGTGGTGTGGTGATTCCCAAGCAGCCTTTAGAAATCAAAGAAACTAAAATAAAATAGACTAAATTAAGCATAAGAGAAATAAAGAAAAGGAAAATAAAAGAGAAAAGAAAAGAAAAAGAAAAATGAAATGGACTCAAAGGTCTTGTCCTGTCGAGTTAATGAAGCGGCCGGCATGAACTTATGTAGATCGGTCTCGTATGGTGAGACTTTGCTAGGCTCCTTTCGCTTTTTTGACATAGATAAGGTGTGGATCAAGAGTTCAGAGAATAAGAAGGGTGAAAATGAAAAGGGAGGGGAGTGTAAAGGGTATGGAAGAAGAGAAATGGAGAGTAGGTGAGAAGGGGAGATGGGTGTTTTAAATAGAAATCTCAGATCTGGTACATCCCCAAGCTTGTGTACCTTAGGCATGTTGAGTCACACGGTCGTATTGTACGGCCGTGTTGTGCTACATTCGTTTCTCCCACACCCATGTGCAGGTTGCCACGCCTATGTTGATAAAATAGTGTCGACCACGGCTGTATCGCACGGCCGTGGTGTTTAGTTGGAGCCCATGGCTTGAAGATATTTTTCGTCCTGTTTTGTACTATCTCTGCCACATCGGTACGAAAATCTGTGGTGTCCACACGGTAACGACCATGGTCGTGTGCAAGGCCGTATGGAATGGAAATCTGTGTGGTTAGTTTGTAGTTCGATGCTGAAAGTAAAAATGGAAAGAAAATAAAACAATAAAATAAAAATATGCAAATTAATGGGGTTAGTGCTCGGGTTGCCTCCCGAGAAGCGCTCGTTTATAGTCTTATGCTAGATTACCTCTCATTCCCACATTCATGGTGGTTTGAGGAGTTGAAAATCCTTTCTCATGCTATCAATTCTATTATCAGTATATAGTTCGAGTCGAGTAGTGTTTACTTTAAAAGTGCCGAATATAGGATTACTTACCTCGACTGTTCCGTATGGGAAAACATTGAGTACCTTAAAAGGGATTTCTTCGTTTGTATGAAGGTCAGGAGGAGATATTCGAGGGTCTGTCTCATCTAACAATACCTGATCTCCTATTTTAAATTTGTTTGTCCCATGGAATGGCGTTGGTTCTACTTTGTGTATTCCTAATTTCTCTTTGAAATGTGTCTTCCACTCGTCTAGTTCATCAATCTGAAGCCTTCGTTCCTCATGAGTTATTTCTTTATTGGTATGAGGTCTAGAATCTGGCTCAGTTGTGTAGTTTCGTTGTGCTTCGTGAAAAGAAGGTTTAACCGAATGGTCATTAATAAAATTAATTTTCTCACCTTGATTACTTGATGTCCTAGACGAGTCAAGAGCCTGAAGACTGATTGATTTGTCACCTACACGAAGTATGAGTTCTCCTGTACCAACATCAATTTTTGTCCTGGCAGTTGCTAAAAAGGGTCTTCCTAAAATTAAAGGAATATTATTGTCCTCATCCATGTCTAAAACGAAAAAGTCTACTGGGAATACGAATTTATCAATTTTCACGAGAACATCTTCAATTATACCCCTAGGAATTCTAATAGTTTTATTAGCTAATTGAATGATCATCCTAATTTATTTGGGTTTCCCTAAACCTAGTTGTTTAAACATTTTATAAGGCATAACATTTATACTTGCCCCTAAATCAGCTAAAGCATTACCAACAGATAAACTACCAATTAAACATGGAATTGTAAAACTCCATGGATCTTTTAATTTTCGTGGTAGTTTATTTTGCAAAATTGCTGAGCATACTGCGTTTAGTTCCACATGCGACTCCTCGTCTAACTTCCGTTTGTTTTTTAAAAGCTCTTTTAAAAATTTCCTGGAATCTAGCATCTACAAAAGAGCTTCAAGAAACGGTAAGTTAATATTTAATTTCTTTAAAAGTTTAAGAAATTTACCGAATTGTTCGTCTGTGTTGTCGTTCTTCATCGCATTAGGGTATGGCACACAAGGTTGGTACTCTTTATTTACCGGTTTTGGGTTGTCATGGTTTACCTCAACCTTACCTTCCTCTACCATATTCTCTTGGCTTACTTTGGGTTCATATACCCCTCCACTATCATGAGCAGTTATTGCTTGAAGTTGCTCCTTTGGATTAGTTTCAGTGTTGCTTGGTAGGCTTCCTTGTGATCGTTCAGAGAACTGCTTAGCAAGTTGCCGGAATTGGTTCTCGATCCCTTGAATCGATGCTTGTTGATTTTTGAGTGCTGTCTCGGTGTTTTGGAAATAGGTTTCTGACACCGCTATAAATTTTGTTAACATCTCTTCAAGGTTCAGCTTCTTTTCTTGTAAGTAAGGTTTCTATTGAAAGCCTGGGAGGGGTTGTTGTCTTTAGTTTCCTTGGCCACCCGATGAGAAATTGGGGTGGTTCCTCCAACCTAGATTGTAAGTACTACTATAAGGGTTATTTTGAGGTCTAAAATTGTTACCCATATAGTGAGCTTGCTCGTTTTCAGCGCTCGGGTTGTAAGGTGGATATTCTATGTTGTTCATCCCTCCTCCATTCATATCGCACTGCATAACTAGATGTACCTGCGAAGAACCACATAAACCATCAAGTTTCTTACTTAACAGTTCTACCTGGTTTGATAGCATGGTCACTGCGTCGAGGTTGAAAACACTAGCGGCTTTTGTTGGCTTTGTCCTTGTGACTTGCCACTGATAGTTATTCAGTGAAATCTCTTCAATGAATTCATATGCAGCCTCAGGTGTTTTGTTATTTAGGGTTCCGCTGGCAACTGAATCAGTCAACTGCCTGGTTGAGGGGTTCACACTGTTGTAAAAGGTTTGGACCTGTAGCCACAAGGGTAATCCATGGTGTGGGCATCTTCTCAATAGATCTTTGTATCTCTCCCATGCATCGTAAAGTGTTTCTAAATCCATCTGCACAAAAAAAGAGATATCATTCCTCAACTTAGTCATTTTAGCCGGTGGAAAATATTTCAATAAAACTTTTTCGGTCATTTGTTCCCATGTAGTGATTGATCCTCGTGGAAGAGAATTCAACCACTGTTTAGCTTTATTCCTCAAAGAAAAGGGAAATAATCGAAGACGGATGGCATCATCAGAAACACAATTTATTTTGAAAGTATAGCAAAATTCTAGGAAATTTGCCAAGTGATTATTTGGATCTTCATCCTGCAAACCATCAAACTGAAAAAATTGCTGTATCATCTGAATTGTGTTAGGTTTCAGTTCAAAATTATTTGCAGCAATAGCAGGTCTAATAATACTTGACTCAGTTCCTGTTAAATTAGGTTTAGCATAATCATACATAGTTCGAGGAACATGATTTTCGGCCACCTTTGGAGGTAGCGGATTATTCTCAGCCATCTCTTCAGTAGTATTAATTTCGTTCTCATGCTCTTCTTGTATGTATTGTAGGCTTTTCCTTATTTCTCTTTAGTTTTTGCAAACTGTGATTTCAATTTCACTCTCGTAAAGTAGAGGTCCTGTCGGGTTTCTTCTAGTCATAAACTAGAATACCTGCCAGAAGCAAAGAAGAAAATTTAGAAAAGTAAAAATAAAATTTAATTGCAAAAATAAAATATGACTAAAGTAATAAAAATTGAGCGTTCTTAATATTTTAGTTCCCCAGCAACGGTGCCAAAAACTTGATGGTGGTGGGAAAGTCTTAAAATTTATATAATGAATGACCGAGCCTAGAAACTAACTGTCACCACGATTGAGGCAAGCGCACCTATCGAACAGTAGTATAGTTTAGTGGCAAGACCGGATTGTCGAACCCAAGGGAACCAAAAGTACTAATACTAGCTTTCTTTTTATTATCTAGCCTAATAAAAATGATTAATATTTATTTAATTAATTCCTAAGAAAAAGATGCTAAGACACAGAGAATGAATTGGGGAAATGCTTGTGGGAAAAACCAATTGATTAAGACAATACCCGAGGAAGAATCCACCTAGACTTCACTTGTTATTTAACTCTGAACCAAACGATTTATTCACTTGACTTGATCCGTAGGATTCCCTAATTTATATTAATACCTCTCTAGAGGCTACTAACGTCTAACCCTAGGTTGATTAATTGAAATCTCTTTCTAGTTAAAACCCCTAGAATTGCATTAACTCGATCTATGGATTCCCATATTAGGTTTGGCCCTAATCCGACAGATTTTCGTCATCCTATCTCTAGGGTTGCGATCAACTCCGCTTAATTATGCTAGATCTACTCTTAAACAAGGAATATTCCTCCACTGCCTGAGCACATCAATACTTGAATCAATATCCTAAAATATCAAGACATGAATTAAGAACACATAATTAAGAACAAATCAAGTGTTTATCATATAGTTCAGAAAACAATAACAATATCCGTCTTAGGTTTCATCCCCCTCAGGTTTTTGAGGGGTTTAGTTCATAATCATAAAAGAATACATCTCAGAAGAAAACATAAAACAAAACATAAGAAAAACCCTAAAACACCCTGAAGGAAATTGAAGGGAAGATCTTCCGTCTTGAGTATGATTCTGACTTCTTGAGGTGAATCAACAGGCTTTCTTCGCGTAAATCCCACAATTCTGGCCTCTCTGGCTTGGCTCCTCGGCCTACCTAAACCCCCTTTGAAGGTTGGCCTCTAGGGTGTTTATAAAGGCTTTTGGATTGTCTTTCTTTGTCTCTAAGTACCCTATTCTGAATATAATTAAAACAGGTCACGTCAGGGACACACCCTGTGGCACGACCGTGTGAATCGAATCCAGGCTGTGGTCGGGTCTACTAAAGAGGCGCGTTCGTGTGGCATGGGCCTAGGCTATGTGCATTTCGTACTTTGGCCCATTTTCTCCTTTTTTGGCCCGTTTCTCGTTTTTTTCATCCTCTGGTGCTCTCCTAAGTATAAAACATGAAATTAAAGGATTAGGAGCACCAAATTCACAATTCATGGAATAAATCATCCAAAAGTATGCTAAATGTGGGATTAAAATATGTATATATTATGGTTTATCACGAACCTAAGTCTTTTACAAAAATAGATAACAGAATCAGATATACAGAATCCTACCCCCATCCTCTACACACCATCTCTGACCATCCTAACACACCATGTGGAGTTAAAAACACCCACCTATCTCTACACACAGTATTGTGTCATTAAGACACGTATCAGATAATATGCAGTCAAGTTGCCAGAATATAGGCGAGGGTCGCCTTTCAGAACACTTCCTCCATATATACAATCCCACCCCAAAAATAGACACAGAATACAGATTCAGATACAGATATAACATGCTTAGCATGCTTGTGTACCATATCAGATGTACATATGTCAGAATAGTCAGACATACATAAAAGTGTCCTACTCAGAGCATACTGTCAGAATATCAAATCACATAATCTAGGGTTTGATTAGCCTTTACCGACCCTACAGTAGGCCCACAGTCGATTGGAATAACCCGTGCGACCCTAGGGAAAATTTCAGATGTGGGCCTTACGCCAAAATTGGCCTTGCCGTGAAGCCCACACAGCCTGGCCCAAAACCCACATGCCCGTGTGGTCCCACACGTCCGTGTCGGCCACATGCCAAACTTCTCCTAGCCCGTGTGGCCTACATAGCCACACTTACACCTTCACACAGCCGTGTCTTGCACATGACCAACCACACGGCTAGACACACGCCTGTGTGGCGTCGACAATGAGGTTTTTCGGCTTTCGCTAAAGTTTGATTTTCTACATTTCGGGTACACACCTGGTATATTTTCAATGCAAAACCACTCCCGAGACCACCAACACCTAAAAACAGAATACCCAATACCTTTAGCAACCTATTTATTAGTCAAACACGACTAACCAAAAACACAAAAACTGACTCACCGCTAACAAAAATGACCACAACCTCGAATTAAGTCGTTACAGTGAAATCTTCTGCCTCACATCCTTCACCTAAACACAGATTTTATCAATTAAACACCAAATAATGGTTGCCAAAAATCAAAACACAGCTAACATCTCAGAACCAACCAAAGCAATAGACAAGTTCCACTTACCAAATCAGAAGGGAAACCTGACAATTCAACAGCACGATTGAACAATAGATTGACAAGTCGAAGTGGAGAAGAGCAAAGCAAAAGTTTGCAGAGAAGGTGAAAAGAGAATATCAGAAAGGGGAAAAATAGAAGAAATTTGACATCAGATTGTTGAGGGAGAGAGAAAAATGATTTTTTTGAACAAAAACAAAATAAAAATAAAAAATAAAACCTTATAACTCCCTATATCCCAACTCCCCACTATTCTCTCATTTACAACCACCCACTCACATAGACTCCCAATCCCATCCAAACTATCTCTCAGTCAAACGAGGAAAAAATTAATACCCTCGCTCGTGCAGGGATTCGAACACAAGACCTCCAACAAAACAGCTCATTACCACTCGAACCAGCAAGCTCATTCTGATATGAATACAATCCTATATAAGCCCAATCAACAAGGGTAAGGCTAGAATTAGAAAAATAACAAAATTTGGCAAAGGTGAGAGTTGAACCCAAGACCTCACACACACACCCAGAACAATTAACCACTGAAGCAGATACTCATTTATGTCAAATATTTACAGAAACAGAAATAAATTAAGCGAGGTGATAAACCATAAATATAACATATTTTAATCCCACATTTATTATGCTTTTTGAAGGTTTATGCCTCGTTTTATATAAAAAGGTGCTCTTAATCCTTTCTTTTCATGTCTTATACCCAGAAAAACACCCGAGGATGAAAAGAACACAAAACAGGCCTAAAACGAAGCAAATAGGCCTTTCCACGAAATCGACACGGCCTGGGCCAAGGACCACACGGCCGTGTCTCGACAAACACCTGGAGCACGGCCTCATCACCACTGCACACGGCCGTGCCAAATAGAAATCCGAACACGGTCAGGTCTCGATTTACACGGGCGTGTGACATGGACGTGCCTCTGTCGCTGGAAAGAGCAATTTCAGTCGAAAAAGGATACTTCGAGAGAAAGAATCGCAATCCAAGAACCTATAAATATACCCCCAAGTACCACCATTGAGGGGGATCGAAAGCTAGGCCAAGGAGCCAAGCCAAGAAGGTCAAAGTTAAGGAATAAGGCGAGGATAGCCAATTGATCCATCCCAAGAAGCCGGGATTATACTCAAGACGGCGGAATTCTCCTTCAATTCCTTCAGGGAGTTTTAGGATTTTCTTATGTTTTGTTTTATCTTTTCTCTTGAGATGTTTTCTTGTTTAGTTATGAACTAAACCCTTCAGATACCTGAAGGGGATGAAACTTAGATGAATCTTTTTATTTGATCTTTAAGTTATATGATAATTACTTGATTTGATCTTAATTATGTTGTTTAATTCAAATCTAATGTGCTTAGGTGGAGGAGGAATAGACCCTGCCTAAGAGTAGATCTAACATAATTAAGCGGAGTTAATCGGGCGCCTAGAGATAGGGTTACGAGATTTTGCCGGATTAGGGTGAAACCTAATAAGGGAGTCCATTTATCGATTTACTGCTTTCCTAGGGGGTTATTATAAGCGAACGAGAGTTCCACTAATTAACCTAGGATTCGACGTTATTCCGAGAGAGGGTTTAACATAGGTTAGGGAGTCTCATGGATGAAGCTAAGTAAAAGAATTCATATAATTTAAAGGTTAATTAATAAGTGACGTCTAGGTGGATTCTTTCTGAGGGTATCGTCACAATCAATTGAGTTTTTCTTCAAAGTTATTTTCCCATTCGTCTTCTTTGTCTTTATCATTAGTTTAGTTTTCGTCAAAAGCAACTTCACTATAATTTTAAGGCTAAATAATAAAAAGAAGGTTAGTATTAGTACTTTTAGTTCCTTTGGGTTCGATATCCGGTGTTGCCTAAGCTATACTACTATTCGATAGGTACACTCGCCTTACAATCGTTGTCAGAGTTAGCCTCCAGGTTTGATCATTCTTTTATAAATATTTAAAACTCTGATTTTACAGCGATCAAGTTTTTGGCGCCGTTGCCGGGGAACTAAAATATTAAGAAAGCTTTATTTTTATTATTTTAGCCATTATTTTATTCGCAATTTATTTCTTTTGTTTTCATAGGTTAAATTTTAATTTTTCTAATTTTTATTATTTTAGTTCTTTCCCTTTTCTAGGTACCTCTAGTTTATGACTAGAAGGAATCCGAGAGGACCTTTGGTATACGAAAGTGATATCGAAGCAATCGCTCGAAGGAATCATCGGGAAACTAGACGAGCCTTAGATTATTCAGAAAGAGAGGAAGAAGACAGATCCAATCCTACTGAAGGGATGGGCAAAAATAACCCACCACTACGTGATGTGGGGGATCAGAATGCTTCATGTACAATGTTTGATTATGCGAAACCACATTTAACAGGAGCAAGATCTAGTATTGTTAGGCCTGCTATATCTGCTAACAATTTTGAATTAAAGCCTAACACAATACAAATGATTCAACAGTTTGTTCAATTTGATGGTTTGCAGGACGAAGACCCAAATATGCATATAGATAACTTTTTAGAGTTTTGTGATACCTTCAAAATAAATGGCATTTCTGATGATGCCATCCATCTTCTGTTATTCCCTTTTTCATTAAGGAATAAAGCCAAACAGTGATTAAACTCATACAGTGAGGATCAATCACTATATGGGATCAAATGACCGAAACATTTTTGATGAAATATTTTCCACCGGCCAAAACGGCCAAATTACGTAATGACATCTCTTCCTTTGTGCATATGGATTTAGAGACACTTTACGATGCATGGGAGAGGTTTAAAGATCTCTTAAGGAGGTGCCCACACCATGGTTTACCTCTATGGCTACAAGTCCAAACCTTCTACAATGGAGTAAACCCCTCAACGAGACAAATGATAGATTCAGCCGCCGGTGGAACGCTGAACAATAAAACTCCTGAAGCAGCTTATGAGTTCATTGAGGAAATGTCATTAAACAACTATCAATGGCAAGCTTCGAGGACCAAACCGACAAAATCGACAGGAGTTTTCAATGTCGACACCATGACCATGCTATCAACGCAACTTGAGATGATGAATAAAAAGCTTGATAGTTTGTGTTCTTCACAGATACATCCAGTCATGCAGTGCGACACTAGTGGAACTGTGGCGAATCCTGAGTACCCACCCTACCAACCAGGAACAGAAGATGAACAGATGAACTATATAGGTAATAATTTCCGTTTTAATAATAATCCTTATAGTAACACTTACAATCCAGGTTGGAGGAACCACCCAAAATTTTCGTGGGGAGGACAAGACAATCAAGGAAATCAAAGACAAAACTTCCGAAATCAGCCTTATCCACAGGACAAAAAGCTAACCATCGAGGAACGTATCCAAGAAGCTGACAGAATAATCAAAAGCAATGAAAACCGAATGGAAGAACTTGCTAAGTCAGTCAAGGAAGTAAGCAAAGCCGTTGAACAGCTTGTACAGTCAATGTCAGAACGACTGCAAGGACGCCTACCTAGTAATATCGAAATTAATCCTAAGGAGCAAATTCAAGCTATCATACTTCAGGATAGCAAGGAAATAGATAAACCCAACCCAACTCCAGAAAGTAAGGTAGACGAAGAAACAACAGATGTGGTACAAGAAAAACCAAAACCGGTAGTCAAGGAGTACAAACCTCGCATACCTTATCCCGCAGCATTACAAAAAGACGATTCAGAGGAGCAGTTTGGTAAGTTTCTTAAACTTTTAAAGAAATTACATATTAACTTACCTCTTCTTGAAGCTCTTTTTTAGATGCAGACGCGAGGAAATTCTTAAGACAGCTCTTGACCAACAAACGTAAAATAGATGAAGAGCACCATGTGGAACTTAACGCAACATGTTCAGCAATGTTAGAAAATAGACTACCACAGAAGCAAAAAGATCCAGGGAGTTTTACAATTCCATGTTTAATTGGTAGTTTAAATATTGATAATGTGTTAGCTGATTTAGGGGCAAGCATAAATGTTATGCCTTATACGTTGTTTAAATGACTAGGTCTAGGGAAACCAAAATAAACTTAGATGAGTATTCAATTAGCAGATAAAACTGTTAGAATCCCTAGGGGCATTATTAAAGATGTTCTCATAAAAATCGATAAATTTGTTTTCCCCGTAGACTTCGTTGTTTTAGACATGGATGAGGATAATTCAATTTCCTTAATTTTAGGAAGACCTTTTCTAGCAACTGCCAAGACTAAAATTGACGCTGCCACAGGTGAGCTCATACTTTGTGTAGGTGACGACTCAATAAGTCTTCAAGCCCTCGATTCAGCTAGGTCGTCAGGAAATCAAGGTAAGCAAGAAAATTCTTTTGATAATCATTTAATGTCACCTTCTTTCCAGGAACCTCCAAAAAAGGAAACGATTGAACCAGATCCTCAGTTCAGTACCGACAAAAAAACAACTCACGAAGAACAAAGGACCCAAATTAATGACCTAAATGAATGGAAAACACACTTCAAGGAAAAACTAGGGTTACACAAGGAAGAACAGGAAACACGGGTTAAAGAAGAGCTAGATTCACACTCTATACAACCAGAAGAACAACCAGAAGAGCTCGTGGGAACATCAAATCACTATAAGATAGGAGATCAGGTTCTGTTAGATAAAATCGAGCCTCACATCACCACAACAAACCTGAAAGAAAAGGGAGAACTTCTTCTTAAGGTGCATGACATCTTCCCATAAGGAATAATCGAGGTAAGTAATCCAACATTTGGCACTTTTACGGTAAACGCTCCTCGACTTCAATTTTGTCATAAAACTGAAAATATAGACATGAGGGAGGATGTTCAAACTTTCAAACCTCCCTAATGTTTTCAAAAAAAAAAGGAAAATCTAGCTTAAGACTATAAACGAGTGCTTCTCGGGAAGCAACCCGAGTACTAACCCTATTTCTTTTTGCATTCTTTTACACTGTATTTTCTTTCCTCTTTTCCTTTCCTTTTTTTTCAACTAACTCAAATGTGCAGAATTCTAGGTCACACGGCCTTACACACGGCTGTGGCCGTGGCCGTGTGGACCACCAAAACCACCACACTGACAGGGCAGAAGCCGTGCAGTCAACCCAACCACCACCCCAATATCACGGATCCAACCACTCTCAACACAGGCACTAACAGATCTGGCACGGCCATGGTACCAACCGTGTGAGGCTACCAACTTCAATTCCACGGACAGAACACGGCCATGCCACAAACCATGTAAAATTACTGAGGTTACTGACTTATCGAGCACGGGTAAGACACGCCCGTGTCATATGATCGTGCCAATAGAGAATCATCACGAGCACGGGCATAGAAGAATCAAGCACGGGCATAGGGTGACAACACCCTCTATAACACGGCCGTGTGAGGAGGCTGTGTACTTCAACACACCCTGGGAACACGGCCATGGGGAAGCAGAACACATGAACATCTATTTAAACCTCTCTCCTCTTCTCCTTTCCCCCATCTGATTTCATCCTTATTTTCTTTGTTTTCACTCTCCTCCATCTCAGAATTCTCCATTTACTACGGCTCTAGATCCTTGAGTAAGCCAACACTATGCCAAAGAAGCGTAAAAGGCAATATTCTGCAAAGGAAAACGATCAACATGAGTTCATGTCGGCAGCTTCGTCTCAACACCAAGCCAAGGACCTACGAGACCATTTATCTTTTGTTTCATATTTACCTTCTCCTTTATTTTCTTTCTTTTTGACTACCTTATGCTTCATTTATTTTATTTTCTTTTAGTTTCTTAGTGTCAGATTCTAAAGGCTGTTTGGGAATCACGCCACTTCCACCACCGCCAGCACCTCCGTCACCTTAGAAGTTACACCCACCTCGCGAACCACCTACCAATAAGGATTCTCAAGCCCCTTTATTTCCTAGCCTTAGTCTATTTTTCTTCTTAGTCTCTTCCTCTTTATCTTTCTTGTCTTTATTTATATATTTAATTTATTTTCATTAGGTCTAAATAAAAAAAATTCAATATTAGTATTATGAAAACTGAGCTTACAAAATCAAAGACTATTTCCCTAAAGGAAAAGCTCGTATTAGTAGGATTTTTTATTATTCTCAATAAATGTAAGTAATTTTTAGGTAGGTAACTTATCGATTCAATCTCGATTCTAACCTTCTAATTCCAGCTTTTATCCACACCTTTAACCCTAGCCCCGTTACAACCTTTTGATCTGTTTATCATTTCATTTTACAGTGGTGGAGATTTGATTTTTAGGCAAGCCTATGGGAGTAACTTTTCATGTTCGACTTATGAGTGCTTAATATTGACCCTTAAACACTTTTTTTTGAGTGATTTGAGTGAATCTTTTGTGAGGATATTAATCCTTGTCAGTTTTGAATTGAAAGATAATTATTTAAATGAAGGGAAACTCCTATGTTTTCGTGCTACAAATTTATGACTTATCTTGTTTGAATTTTTAGGAAACTTTGAGTTGAATTATCCATGTATAATTATCTATGAATTAGGATAAGGCATTGTTGATAGGAATTATGAATCATGGAAAGTTTGTTTTAATTGTAAGTAGAGAATTTTGCTTGAGGACAAGCAAAAGCTTAAGTGTGAGGGTATTTGATAAACCGTAAATATAACATATTTTAATCCCACATTTATTATGCTTTTTGAAGATTTAATCCTCGTTTTATATAAAAAAGTGCTCTTAATCCTCTCTTTTCATGTCTCATACCCAGGAAAGCACCTGATGACGAAAAGAACACAAAATGGGCCTAAAAAGAAGTAAATGGGCCTTTCCACAAAATCGACACGACCTGGGCCAAGGACCACACGATCGTGTCTCGATGAACACCTGGAGCACGGCCTAATCACCACCGCACACGGCTGTGCCAAAGCAGAAATCCAAACACGGTCAGGTCTCGATTTGCACAGGCGTGTGACATGGCCGTGCCTCTATCGCTGGAAAGAGCAATTTCAGTCGAAAAAGGATACTTTGGGAGAAATAATAGCATTCCAAGAGCCTATAAATATACCCCAAGTACCACCTTTGAGGGGGATCGAAAGCTAGGCCAAGGAGCCAAGCTGAGAAGGTCAGAGTTAGGGAATAACGCGAGGATAGCCAGTTGATCCATCCCAAGAAGCTGGAATTATACTCAAGACGGCGGAATTCTCCTTCAATTCCTTCAGGGAGTTTTAGGATTCTCTTATGTTTTGTTTTATCTTTTCTCTTGAGATGTTTTCTTGTTTAGTTATGAACTAAACCTTTCAGATACCTGAAGGGGATGAAACTTAGATGAATATTTTTATTTGATCTTTAAGTTATATGATAATTACTTGGTTTGTTCTTAATTATGTTGTTTAATTCAAATCTAATGTGCTTAGGTGGAGGAGGAATAGACCCTGCCTAAGAGTAGATCTAACATAATTAAGAGGAGTTGATCGGGCGCCTAGAGACAAGGTTACGAGATTGTGCCGAATTAGGGTGAAACCTAATAAGGGAGTCCAATGATCGATTTACTGCTTTCCTAGGGGGTTATTATAAGCGAACGAGAGTTCCACTAATTAACCTAGGATTAGACGTTATTCGCTTCGAGAGAGGGTTTAACATAGGTTAGGGAGTCTCACGGATCAAGCTAAGTAAAAGAAATCGTATAATTTAAAGGTTAATTAATAAGTGAAGTCTAGGTGGATTCTTCCTGAGAGTATCGTCTCAATCAATTGAGTTTTTCTTCAAAGTTATTTTTCCATTCGTCTTCTTTATCTTTGTCCTTAGTTTAGTTTTCGTCAAAAGCAAATTCACTCTAATTTTAAGGCTAAATAATAAAAAGAAGGTTAGTATTAGTACTTTTAGTTCCTTTGGGTTCGATATCCGGTCTTGCCTAAGCTATACTACTGTTCGATAGGTACACTTGCCTTACAATCATTGTCAGAGTTAGCCTCCAGGTTTGATCATTCTTTTATAAATATTTAAAACTGTAATTTTACAGCGATCACGAGGCGTTACACCATAAATACTACATGTGTATTAGTCAAACCAAACGGCATAATAAGGAATTCATAATGTCCGTTTCTGGTCCTGAATTCAGTTTTCGGTATATCTAAGTCTTTAACTTGTAACTGATAATAACAAGAACGAATATCGATCTTTGAGAACATTGTCGCACCTTTCAACTGATCAAACAAATCGTCAATACGTGGTAATGGATACTTGTTCTTGATCGTCACCTTGTTGAGTTGTTGATAATCGATACATAATCACATAAATCTGTCCTTTTTCTGAACAAATAACTTAGGAGCACCCCAAGGAGAAAAATTGGGCTGAGCAAAGCCCCTATCTGTCAATTCTTGCAACTGTGCTTTCAACTCCTTCAATTCTGTTGGTGTTATTCTTTATGGAGCTATCGATATCTGGGACATTCCCAGCACCAATTCAATAGTAAACCTCTCAGGCCTTTGGTAACCCTGGTAATTCATTTAGAAACCCATCCGAGAACTCACATACAATCGGGGCTGATTCTAATTTCAATCCTAAAACCCTGGAATCAAGTATGTAAGCGAGATATGCTTCACAGCCCTTTTAAGCATATTTCTGTGCTATCATAGCTAAGATTATCTT
Organism: Gossypium bickii; assembly: GCA_025503065.1. NCBI lineage: Eukaryota > Viridiplantae > Streptophyta > Magnoliopsida > Malvales > Malvaceae > Gossypium > Gossypium bickii. The sequence continues at coordinate 94,212,848 of CP106711.1, forward strand.
AGATGTACCATCCAATCTGTCTGACTCAATTCGGACCCGTTTACCATCCTGACATTTTTCACAATATGCTTTCTTCTACAATTCACACTAGCATCATGCAGAGTCAACCAGTCCGTACCTAAAATCACATCAAACTCATCAAAGGGTAACAACATCAAACTAGCGGGGAAATTGTAACCCCTAATTTTCAAAGGACATGCTGTACATAACTGATTAACTAGAACACACTGACCTAGGGGATTTGTAACTCTGACAGTATGTTCAGTGAATCCAATAGGTATTTTCTTTTTGTCTACTAATGTAGTGTATATATAAGAATGAGTTGATCCAAGATCAATCAATGCATATAAATTAATATCAAAGAGAGAAAAAGTACCTGCAATAATATCTAAAGCAATAGCTTCTTCTCGAGCTCGGACTGCATAGGCCCTAGTTGTTGTTCTTGATTCGGACCTTTCGTTCATCTCGTTATTCTTTCCTTGACCGAAAGTAGCATTTCTAGCGTTTCTAGATTGTCTACCTCTCTGATAAGTTACTTTAGGTTTGTTTGATTGATTTCCGAAATGATTTTGCTTCTTTGGACAGTTATGGAGAAAATGGTCAATAGACCCACAACAGAAACAAGCTCCTAATTTTGATCGACACTCACCAAAATGTCTTTTATTTCATTAGGAATGGTTCTATCATCATTTCTTACACTTCCAACACTAGCCATTAGAGAATTAACTAATTGGAAATTACCTTGCCTCGTTTTCTCTCTACCAACAAACTCTGTAGGATCTACTAATCGACTGGTGTCACTTCTAAATTTCTTCAAAGGAGAAGTTTGTGCTGGCTTGAGTGACCGTATTTTGTTATAGTCTCTGAATTTTGAATCTAACTGTCATTTGCTTTTACAAATTTCTTCAACTTTCTGAGCTCACTCTAAAAGTTCTACGAATTCTCGTAACTTTAATGGTGCTATAGCCATACGGATCTCATCATTCAACCTATCTTCAAATCTGATACACATTTGTTCCTCATTGGATACGATGTTACGAGCATACTTGCTTAATTGCACAAGTTTACGTTCATACTCAGCTACAGTCTGGTTTCCTTATATTAACTCGAGAAACTCTTTCTTTTTCTGATCTATGAATAGTCGGCTAACATACTTTTTCTTGAATTTATTCTGAAAGAAATCCCAATTAACCTGATCATTCAATACCATTGTACTCAAAGTATCCTACCATGGATATGCCTAATCTTTTAGTAAAGACACCACACACTTCAAGCAACCTTCGAGGGTCCACAATAATTTTGCAAAAACTCTCTTTGTGTTCAATAGCCAATACTCGGGTTTTGTAGGATCATTATCTACCGTACCTTTGAACTCTTCCGCTCTACATTTTCAAATTTTTTCTACAGATACTCGGGTAACCGTCGTAGGTATAAGGTTTGGAATATTTAAGGGTGCTGAGGGAGACACGACAGGGGGCGGAGGTGGCGATGTTGAAAGATTTGCTTGCTTGAACTCATTGAGCCATTGGTTCATCATTCCAAGAAATACATTTTTCTACTCATCACTAATAGATTTTGGAATAAGAGCACTATTATTTGCCTCAGGATTCAAAGCTTGAACATTACTTTCAGCTTCATTAACTATAGCTCGATTCGATTCAGCTGACATCTTGAATATATAAGAAATAAAATGTTGGAATGGATTCATTTCAGCAATCAATTTCAGTCTACAATTTACCATGACATCTGTAACATCAACCAATATATTCCCAGAATAATATCAAATTCAATTGTAATAACATCAAATCAGTAGGAAAGTCACAACCCTGAATTCTCAGTAGGCAATTTTGACATATTAGGTTAACTATCACATTCTGACCTAGTGGATTCGTAACTCTGACATCAAACTTAGTTGACTCAATAGGTAAGTTCTTATACGTTACTAACGCAATGCAAATATATGAATGAGTTGACCCAGGGTCAATCAATGCATATACAGTAATATAAAAAAAATAGGAAGTACCAAAAATAACATCGGGTGAGTTAGCTTCCTCCCTAGCTCAGATGGCATACGTTCGAGTTGGCATTCTAGCTTCAAACCTGATAGCTGTATCTTTTGTTCCACTATGATTAATTCCAGTATTACTTATTTGATCAAGACGTCTACCTTTCTGAGGCATAGGCAATTGTTTCAAACTTTGATCGTTAGTATCTTCCACTTTTCTTGGCCAGTGTTTCATGAAACTTTAAGTCGAATAGCATCTGAAACTAGCACCAAATTAGGTGTTGCACTCATTGCTATGCAATTTCCCACAATGTTCACGGTGGAGGTTGTTGAGCCGTAGGATTGGCTCACATAAACTTTGAGAACCATTGACCCATCATGCCAAAAAAGGCATTTTTGAATTCATTTTTAGACATTTGTAGAACCGACAAACTATGATTTGCTTCCTGCTCGAAAGCCGAAACATTACTGTCTACTTCATCAGTGACAGCATGATTCAAGTCTTCCGACATATTTGAATATAAGAAAAACAAGGTTAGATCCGACCAAATAACATCACACTATCGCATGTTTATTTGGCATGTAATTCTATACTCAAAACATGCTACGTTCAGTTCGAGAATAAACTAAATCGTAGCTTTGATACCATTAAACGTAACACCACTCACCTGTCTCCCTCATCGAATTAGGGTTACGAGATGCTAGAACAAATAACAAAACCAGATCATGTTATTTCAATTTAGCTTTTCTTTAAACAATCATTAATTAACTATCATTTAGTTAAAACATGTTATTCATACAATATCATACTTAAATCTAGCTTACGGAAGCTCTTAAAATGAACCTAAAACCAAATAAGGACTCAAATAAAAACTAATAAAAAAGTTGGAAAATTTGTAAAGTAGGAGTTACACAGTCATGTGGCTAGGTCGTGTATAGCTAGACAATATAGCCATGTATCTACACTGTGTAACAAACTGATGCTGTCAATAATAGGGCCACACGACCTTGTCACCAGGTCGGGTAATAGACTGACGCCATGAAGACCCAAATGCAAAACTAACAACAAAAAATTTCACATGGCAGTGTCCTAGACCATGCATCGAACTAAGTCCGTGTAAACTAGAGTCATACGGCGTGTATCCAGACCATGTAACTCACTAAGGTCGTTTACACCAATTATCTCCCAAAACATAAAGACCACACAGTTGTGCCACATGCCCATGTGAAGCACACGGCTGTGTGTCAAGACGTGTATACCATTAGTACCTTTCAAAGTAAGCTATAAAAACTCTATGTTCAATTAGGCTAGAAGCATACAATATGATATTCTTCAAACCTATTCAATTGCACCAAAATCATACAAAATATACAACTTTAAGCATCATCTTATGTGCCTAACTAAGATTCAACTAAGCAATTGTCATATGAATAAAAAATGTCATAATTTCAATCATGAACCATGAGCCATATGCCAAAGTATATTTATTCATGCATTTGACACTAAAAGAATCAATGCACTTATCATTTTTATAACTTCATCACCAAACATCCAACTAAAACCTTACCTAACTAAACATATCAAAACGTAGTTTCACACACCAAATACTTACATTATTCTATCACATACCAATTCAATGGCCATCTTCATGACTAAAATTTCAACCATGATCAAACATATCAATATATATGAACAAGATCACATAATTTGTGAAATCCCAAGGTACACATTACATATACAAAACACTTACATATATGTATACACATTAATCCTATTACATGCCATATAACTGAAATAAAACATTTTCAAGGTCTACCAAAAGGTGGCTGGATAGTGTGATCTTCAAGTTGATCCGATCATCGAGTTCCGCAAAACGATATCTACAAGAATAGGAAAACAAAACAGAGTATGCTTCAAATGAGCTTAGTAAGTTCATAAGTTGAAAATGAAATAATATATCTTATTTTCAAAGTTTAATCAACAAAAAAATTGATAAAATTTAACCCAGTCACCATAACCATATCAAAAGGTGAGTTCATCACATTCAAGACTTATAACTTTGCATACTTTACAAGTCAGTCCATTATCATATCAAATAATTGTATCAACAAGCATAAACAGGTTTTTGGATCGTTTATCTGTGATATATTACATAGAAAGTAGTTTCCAAAACATCAAATCCATTAACCACAAGAATTCAACCCGATGAACTATTATGAAAATATACGAAAACTCAGTTATCCACCCAAAACATGCTAAAAAACTCAAACAAGCTAATCCAACCAAGAACATGCTTAGGCATTGAGTCCCTAGCCCAAAGGCTAACATCCCTCAAAAAACACGCTTGGGCATTAAGTGCTAAGCCCATAGGCTTCACATCCTCCCCCAGAAACATGACCGGATCATTGTATATAACTCGATAATCCGCAACAAATGCTGGATTTTCATACATTTAGTGTATAACAATATATCATCTATCATCATCTCATCTCATATCAATCTCATAAATCGCGCAAAATAACCTATTGGTATGCCAATTGTATCCTATCTTATGTTCATCCAGGCTTATACATATAACAGGATAACACATTTCAATTAAATTCTTTTTCTCACCTTGTACCAATTTGCAACATTTATATATACCTTCAAACATACCCAAAATCCACAAATCAACATAAACATTAAAAAAGACACAAGAATTTACCGTATAAACTTACCAAGGCCAAACCACAAAGATAGGAGTGTCAAGGACTAATTTAAAATATTCTCTTTTCTTAGATTATCTACCGATTCTTAATCTATACAACAATTTATTTTAATTTATCAGTCCCAATTACCTTACAAAATTTAATTTAATGCATATGACCTCCTATTAACATTTTTACAATTTCCCTGAAGTTTTGTATTTTATTCAATTTAGTCTCTAAAACTAAAACAAGCTTATTTTTCGTACTTAAACCCAAGGCCTTAAAGACAAATTCAATATCATCTCTTAACAGCTCACAAGTACAGAAATAAACATGAAATTCATCCCAAATTTAACATATAATCATTTTAGTCCCTAAACTCAAAACTATCAAAATTCACTTTGCAAAATGGTCCTATTTCAACATCAAGCTTCAAGCTCAACAATTAACATGAAATTTTTTTTTAAAAAATGGTAACTTTTCAAAATTGATAGAATTTCAAAATAGTCTCTGGGCTAGCTAGATTAAGCTACAACAATATCAAAAACATAAAATTTACTAAAAATGGGTTTCAAATTCACTTACATGCAGGGATATATGCTTGGTTGAATGTTCTATGTTCAAGAATGGTGATTTTCAGTTGAAAAGAGAAAGAATGAAGAAGATGACCTTTGTTTCTTTATATTTTAATATTATTAACACTTTTTATATTATTTTAATAACATTTTAAATTATAAAACTCAATTAACTAAGCACATAACTGACCACTATCTTTAAAAATAGCTTAATTGAAATTTAAATCCATCCAACTATACCTTTAGAACCATTTAACCCATAAAACTAATAGAAATTAACTTTTTCAATTTTTACAATTTAGTCATTTTTCCTTAATTAACTATTCAAACATAAAAATTATCAGGCTAAACTTTAATACGACACTCTAATGACCTCCTAAATATTAAATAAATAATATTTATAGACTTAAACATTCTAATTATGATATTAGAACCACTAAAAAATCAGTTTGTTACATGAATATATAATGAAAGATGATATGTTTTGAGTAATAGTTGAATGCATTTAATTGTATATGAATTGGTAACTGAGAAGTGAATTGGTATGAAACCATTTAGTAATAGTTAAAATATTACATGCATTCTTGACAAAGAATTGTTGGATTGAATGTTAAAGTTGATAGGTAGACTGTATATAGCATATGGTGTATGTTTCAAACATGTTTTAAGTGAAAGGTTGAAATGAACTATTTAAGTAGATTAAATAAGTATACATAATTAAGGTAAGTATTTCTTGTATGAATTGATAATAGGTTGCATCTTGGGGATAATGACTTAAGGTTTATAATTGCTAGTTAAGTATATGTGTATATGCAATCTAAATTGCCATAGCTTGATCATGATATGATATGTACAATGGTAATGTGTTTATGCTTTCTATGCTAAGGTGTTAATGGATAGGCCATAGCAAATTTGGGTTAATTCCCATCTAAATGACTTTCTAAGGTTGTCAAGCCTAGGGTTTAAGTTCTTTCTCTCCCAAACAACTGATCTGCTAAAAAAACCCTACATAGCAATTAATTAATCACACCTCTACTCACTAATCCCCTATGAGAGTATTCGTTCCTCATAGAATCCATAAACATCATAAACTCGATAATAAAGATATGCATAAAGAGTAAATCAAGAATAGAGTTTAGAGAATCCTGTTTGTATTTAATAGATGAAGTGCAGAAAATCCACTAACGTTTGATCGCATTTAGAAATCACGTTCTCCAAAAATACAGAAATAAACTGGAAATAATCCTAAGGCCTAAAAGAAAGGAAATCTAAAACTAAAATTATGGAGAAAAACTTAGAATATAAAAAGATGTCCCTAAAATAGTGATAAATGAGCTTGTTTATAAAATTAGGGTAGTAGTCGTCCTCAACCCTAACTTAGTTGATGCCTTGGCTCGTAATTAATCTCGTACAGGGTCGGTGTTGCGACATCCTAGTGTTTGTGTTGCAACACTGAAGGCAGTATACATAGTTCAAGGGTAACTTCAGGGGTGTGTTGCGACACTAAAGGTAGACTTGAAATTCTTGTATTTTGCTCCCTATGTTGTGACATTAAACTCCCTGTGTTGTAACACAGTGACCAACTTTGAGTTCCTATGCCTTTGAATGGTCTTCTGCACATTTACTAAGTATGCTAGCTCACTTTTAGGCCTCATTTAGCCCCTAAGGTTAATAAAAGACTCAAAATATACTTTTTATTGAGTTTAAACAACTCTAACAAAACATAACTGAAACATACTAATATTGCTCGTATTCAAGCTCCTTAAAGATGAAAACTGGTTTAATCTACTACACCGAATTACAGTAGATCAAACTCCCCCACACTTAATTCATTGCTTGTCCTCAAGTAAGGCAACATGAAAACAAAAAGTAAATGATGACTCTTGAACAAGTATAGTACAAATATTGGTTTCAGAGTACATAACTAGGCATTTTCATATTTACACACAATTCTAGCATGATATATAAACGACTTACACTTTCATTATCAAACACCTAATTTTAGTATATTACAAAGTATACAAACATTAAGGTTTTCAAATATATGCATCCATTAATAAATCGTACATGTAATTTGATTATCCTAGCAGAATACAAATAGTCGTTAATGCAATTACTTAATATGATGTCAACTCATGAATAAATTTACCTTGGCTATAGGGCTTTTCGGCTTGTAACATTTTGAGGCTTAGGACAAGTATGGAATTCACGAACAGGAAGCATCAAAATAGCTTCAAGCACGAAAATAGTTTGGCATATTGTTTGGCATATTGTATTTTTCCCTATTCTTTCCCTTTAGTTACCCTTACTGTAACGCCCCAAATTTGGGCCTGGAAGAATTGGGCCTATTGGGCTTTGGGTCTCATAAAATTTTTAAGTGAGCAAGAAAATGACATGATGGCTTTAAAGGTTTAATGAAATTTGAGTGTCTAGGCGTGTTGGAAAAGCTCTGGGTTCGAGTTTTGTGGTGGAGGATTCTCAATTTAATTAATTAAGGAATCAGGGTTGTGAATAGTGGGCTTTTAAATAAAACTAAGTGAGAAATGGCACAAAGAAGCCTGTGGTGAAGTGGCTAAGTGACGCCACTAAGATCTAGAGAGGTGGCGACATATGCATGCAGGGAGGTCTGAGGTTCGAGTGCTAGCTTAGTTTTATTTTGAAGTTTAATTTTAGGCTTATAGAAGGCTGGAAGTGGCGTGTAGAGGGACTTTAAGGAGAAGTGATCAGTATAGAGAATTTAGGAGAAGGATAAGGGAGATATCATAGAGAAAAATTAGGAGATGAACAGTGGATGAAGTGGTGCCGAATTGGACTTTAGGGGTGGCTAAGTTCCGGTTATAGGCTATATAAATGTGTGTGTGTCGATTTGGGGTCCTGGGTAATGCCAAATTTTCCATTCTTTTTCTTTTCCCTATCGAAACCTTATTTTTGCACAATCGAAAATACCTTACCTTGTTGCTGAAATCTCCTATAGCCAAATCCTTTTTTGCCAAATTCTCTCATAGCCAAACTCTTTGATTGCCGAAGTATCATTATCTTCTCTTGCCGAAATCCCTATTAGTGCCGAATCTTTGTTGTTTTCCTCTATCACAAATCGATTGTTACCTACTATCAGTCAAGGTTAAAAGCTGAATCTCGTTTAATAGTTATCTAGGCCGCAGGATCAAAAGTCGATTCGGTAAGTATTCAGTTAACCCCTTAGTGTGTTTTGGTTAAAAGCCGAAGGGCTATCTAACTTCTTATTGTCATTAACCTTGTATTAACAAGGCTAGGATTCAGATATCGCAAGCGTGGTAGGATCGTTAGCAAGTGGTAAGTGTACTCATCTCGTTTATGGTGTAAATAAGTGGCCGAATGCAAGTATAATCTATAGGGGTGACTTGTGTGGACTATGAGTCACTCAAATTTTTATGGTGTATATGTGGGTGCAGATCTAGGGGATACTCATGAATAGTAGCTAAGAAAGGGCTACTAGAACCGGTGGCACACGGGAAGGATATGATAAGACTTCGGCTTTTGGTAAATATTTTGATTAAGTATGGGTGATTGATTGAAGGTTGGTTGGTTGTAGGTTCAAGACCAATGATAGTATAGCACATCGCAGTAACCAGGTGTGTACAAACACTACACACGTATGATATCGGCAATGCCGAAAAGTCGAAAGTGGCTAAATGGGCCCAGTGGGCCCTAAGGCTAAGTTTGATGAAATTGATTGATTTGGTTATATGAATTGAGTTAGTCATGCATGTTACATGATCTGGAATTGTTTTGGGCTATATGAACGTGATATGGGCTTGATGGGCTTTACAGGGACGTAGACAAGTATGCTAGGGTTTAATGGACTTTAGGCCTAGTTCTGAACAACTCTTAAACCGCATAAGACTTAATCTAATAATTAAACATGTCCGTGGACAAGTCGCTGGGTTGGAGTGTGGCAACGGACATATACATGTCTAGGATCGGATCTAAGGAGAGCTTGGTACTTAAGCGGTCCTAGTGGCCCACCTCCTCTTCTCTAGAATCCTACCTGGTGCATAGTATCTATTCACTTTAGCCGCAAGGACTTGTTAATGGGCCAAAGTTCATAACTAAAACCCGAGAGGGACCAAATACCCCTGATTTGAAAACTACCAAAATATCCTTAAATTTACAAAATTACTAAAATACCCCTAATTTGTAAAATTACTAGAATACCCTTGATTTGTGAAATTACCAAAATATCCCTAATTTACAAAATTTCTAAAATACTCCTGTTTTGTAAAATTACCTAAATACCCCTATAGAGTAGATACGGAAATACCCTTGGGTAGTGAAATGACTAAAATACCGTTAAGTGCCGAATGTGTGAAAATGTGTATGTTGCATTCATGAAATAAATGTTGCACTTAGGTGGGTTTTGATGATACGTAGGAAGATTTGAGGATCGCATAGTCGCTTGACGACCGTGGATCCACCAGTGGATTTAAGCCCATTATATGCTTAGTAGCCTTGCTGCAACGTTTGAGGAGTGCCGCTGTTGGTGCTACCTTTAGAGTGTAGGGATGGGTGGGTTGATATTTATATCCCCACAGGAGCGTAAGGTTGGAAGGGAAATGGAGTGCAGGGTTGGATTTGGGATGGGTGCATTGCATTCATGGGATACTGATGTGATATGAGGTCATTGTGGGCTAAGGCCCAAGACCACTGTTTTTGATAGGGTTTATGCAATATCCTGATTTAGGGGTTATGCATTTGATGTGTTTTGTGGGTATCCTTTGTGTAATGTGCTTGTTTAGGGAGTATGGGAGTCTAGGAAAGGGCCGGGGATAAGCCGGAGCCCTGGCCAAAATTTTCTTTTAGGGCACTTTAATGGGAGAGCTAGCTGGAATAGGACTTAAGGGTGGTTGTTTGTACTGGGTTGACACAAGAAGTGCAGTGTAAAGTGGCAAGGAGGCGCCACTTAAGGTGCAGGTAGTGACGCCTCAAGGGAGCTGAGAGAGAGCAGGTTCAAGTCGCGTGGAACTCAACTTAGATTTCTTTTTAGCGTCAAAAGGGGCAGTGGTATAGTTCAGCTAGGACACTTCAGGATGTAGAGTGGACTAAGTCAAATATTCGAATGTGTGGCTGAGAGAAATAAAGGGGTTTGAATCATTCAAATCATTTTGAATAAGGGATCAGGAGTGAATTAAGGAGAAAAACAAGGGATTGAGCAAGGGGTGAAGGGGTGGTCGAAATTCAAATGCTTAGTATAGGGGGAGAATCGGTTTTGGCCTGGGTGGGGGTGTGCCGAAATTCATATTGGCCATAGGACCTTGTTGTTTCTTTTTCTTTTGTGCAATTTTCGGCTTTGGAGAGGTAGGTGCCGAATGTTGGTTGTTTTTCCTTATGTGCCGAAAGTGCCTAAAATGTCCAATAGGGTTCTTTTTGTTTTGAGTTTCATTTCTCTTCTCATCTCTTTTTTCTGAAGAAAAAATCTTCCACTTTTGCCGAAATTCTCTTGACTCACACTCTCCATAACTCTTTTTCTTCTCCTTACTTTCTCTGAAAAGCCGAAGCACCCATTAGCCTCTCCTCATTCTTCCTCTTCCAATTTTCTCTTCTCTAGGCCGAAACTATTGGCCACACTTTCTTTTCGTTTTGATTCATTCTTCTTCTCCTATAGCTGAATCTCTTTGAGTGTTTATCCTGTTCATTCGTTACCTCTAAGGTTGCCATCCCTCTAATCCCCAGTCTTCTCGGTCGGATTCATCTTAGTAGTGGTAAGTACTCGTTATTTCTTTTCAAATTTTTATTCTCTTTCTGTTAACCGAAGACATTAACTTTGTACCATGGTTTGGCCGAATGGAAAAGGAGCCTTATTTCTATATTTCTCATCATCGGGTTTGCGATTGAAGGATCTAAAGGGACTGTCGGGTTTGGTTGATTTAAGGTAAGGGAGATTCTGTCATTTTTTTTCCTGTCTTCTTTCGGTTTTGGAGGCCAAAGCCGAATGGCTAACTGCCTTAGGGATGCTATCATGTTGACTCATACTTTTACCTTCTTTTCTTTTCGGGGCACCTGTTCCGGGAAACCTTGGTTAGCCGAATCAATCTAACTCCAAGTCGAGTAATCGATCGAATCTTATCTCTTCATTCGAGATCTCAAGGCAAGGGGTTCTCTTTAGATTTTTATTTAGGATTCGCTTATCATATTCGTTATCTTAACCCTGTGTTGTTGTTAAACAACCATATTTCCTTATAGTACCCTCTGATAATATCTTTTGATGGAATCCAATACCGATCAGGCGAAGGAGGGTTTGAACCCGCAAACCCAGCCCCTAAGTTCAAGAAGCGCGCGGTGTCTACTGTTCGAGATTGGCCACCTGGTTGTGGCCCATCTTCAGACCAGAGTCGTAGGCAGATAGCGGTAGTTTCTACTAGGGATAGTGTCGACATAGATAGCATAGTGCTGCGTGTAACCAGGTGTGTAAAACTCCCCACTTTAATATTAATTTATGATACTAATCGTTTGGGGCTAAAAAGCCGAAGTGACTAGATAGATAGTCGTTAAGCCTATATGAGTATGGTTGAAATACCAAGTAAGTACCTGCTTGTTATGCATGAGTTAATATGTGTATGCATGCCATAACGCTACCGTTCGTTTAAATAGCATGATATTTTCATTTGGTTTACATATGCTATGCATGGGTTGGATGTGTTGTGAAGGGGAAGTGCTTAAGACTGTCACTAGTGGTTTGGTACCACAAGTGGGTTGGCCCCACATTCTGGATTCTGTGACTAAGTCTCAGTGGTTTGGTACCACATACGTATGATTTCGTGACTTGTCCCAGTGGTTCGGTACCACAGTGGGTTGGCCCACATGCATGATTATGAGGATTGTCACTAGTGGTTTGTTACCACAAGTGGGTTGGCCCCACATATGATTTTTTGTGACTCTGTCACCAGTGGCTAGGTGCCATATATGGAGTGTAGCAGATGGAGGGTTGATTGTAAAATCCCCACGGTGTGATTGGCTGGTACGAGATGGTGTGTAGAGGATGGAAAAACTAGGTTTGGGCTGGGTCATGACGCATTCATCTACTTCTATGTCATCCTCAGTGGGTTAAGGCCAACATGCAATTGTGGGCCTCGAGCCGATTATCTGTTATAGGGGATTTACACACTGAGTCTCGGTGACTCACCCCTTTGTTTAACCTTTCAGGTAATCAGTAGATCGTGGATATGGGAGCCGAGGCGGACTCGTGGAGGCCATAAAGAGTTTATTTTTCGTAAACTTTTCTTGCTTTACTTTAAATTTATATTGGGGATTTTATTTGTGTAATAAGGCCTTCTTAAATTAGTATTTGGGTTTTATTTTATTTATTTATTGTTTAATTTAAATTTTTGACACTATGCAAATTTGATCACGAAATTAAAAATAGGATCTTCAAAATTATGAGTAACACAAAATATACGATTTCTTCCAAATGTTATCAAGCTTAACGCATATCTGTTTAACTAAAAGTTGGAATCTTTCCTAAACTACCAATCCACTGTTTTCAGAGACATCGCTTTAAATCGAAAAGTTTTCATAAGTACGATTTTTACTACTTCAAACAAAACTTTGTTTCATTTCACCCTGTAACATGCCAGGTCTGGTCGTAACGTATAGGCTGGGTTTGGGGTGTTACAATTTTGGTATCAGAGCCTAGGTTGCAAAACTCGGGCTGTGAAAATGAGTTCACTAATGTTTTGTTAAGTTGGTCTAAATGATTTTTGGGAATGATTTGTTTGGAACATGGCATCCGAGTTCGTTGGCACCCGATCCACCAAGTAAGTGTTCTGAACCTACTGATGATGTATGCATGAAATGATTGTTAATGTAAGTGAATATGGTTGTTAGCCTTAGGAAACCCAGACTTTAGAGACTAAATGCTTGCAAAAACTACTCCCTAAAGCTATTTATCATAAAATTGCTTGGTATCAAAAAGTGAAAGAAATACAATTCATAAAACTTTTAATCAGATTAAATCGCAAACGTTAGTCATGAGCACTAGGAGGCGTGGAAGTAATGTACGTGGTCGTGGTAGAGGCAGGATTACTGTATCGGAACCAGTAGGATCTGGTCATGGGTCAGAAAGTGAGATACCAGTACCGCCAGTGGAAGAAGCAGGATTTCAGAACCAAACAGACGGGGATGATGGGGTGTCTCAGGTGATGTTACGGGTTTTGGAGAGAGTTGCCGGGGCAGGCATGGGCACAGGGGCTCAAAAATTCGTATCTGAACAACTCAGAGCCAATGGAGCGGAAATGTTTAGGGGCGTTTCTGGTGTAGCTCCCAATGTAGCTGAATATTGGTTAGAAGCAGTTGAGCGTATAATGGATGATCTTGACTCACAGCAGAGGAGAAGTTGAAATTAGTCGTGTCTCTTCTTCGAGACGAGGCCTATCAGTGGTGGCTCACGGTCAGGGATGGTACGACGATTGATAATATCACTTGGGGTTTCTTTAAAACAGCATTCCAGAGGAAGTACGTCATATCAAGTTATGTGGATGCGCAGCGTAAGGCGTTTTTAAATCTGGTTCAGGGGAGCAAGTTGGTGTCTGAATATGAGGCGGAATTCTTACGCCTAAGTCGCTATGCCCGGGGTATTGTGGCCACAGACCATGAATGTTGTGTTCAGTTTGAGGATGGGCTGAGAGATGAGTTGCGAGTGCTGATAGCTTCACAGTGAGAGAGGGAATTTGTAGTTCTTATGGAAAAGGCTAAGATAGCCGAGGAGGTGAAGCAGTCCGAAAAGCAGAATCAGGAGAGAAATAGAAATAAAATGAATTTTGGTTCGTCAGGATCAGTGGGGCGATTTCAGAAGAGATCTAGGATTGAAGGGCCGAATCGTGCTGAGAGACCTGCGGTTGATAGCCGACCTTCGAGGTGTGCTCGATGTGATAAATTTCATTTTGGTGCGTGTTGGGCTAGTAGTAGAGGCTGTTTCAAGTGTGGGTCTATAAAGCATCGAATAAGGGACTGTCCAGAGGAGAGGGGCAGAGCGCAATCAATGGGTCAGGGTTATGTTCAGTCAGAAAGAGTTGGTCTATAAACACAGAGAGGTCGTGGCCCGGTCAGGGGGTACTGGTTTTGGTCGTGGACGTGGAGCATCAGGCAGAGGTGCAGGGGGCACTGATGCGAGACAGCCAGGGTTAGTCTATGCAGTTAGACGCCGAGAGGAAGGTAACGCACAGGATGTCATAACCGGTACGTTTCTAATCTTTAGATTGCCTTTTTCTACACTAATTGATATAGGGTCGACACATTCTTATGTTGCTAGTATGGTATCTAGAACCTTAGGCATAGACTCTAAGATTTCTTCTAGGGAGATGACTGTAATTAGCCTACTAGGACAATTTGTAGTGGTGAATAAGCTTTATAAGGATGTACCTCTAGAAGTACAAAGGGTGGTGTTTCCGGCTGATCTGATGGAACTACCATTCGGGGAGTTCAATTTGATCTTAGGCATGGACTGGTTAGTAAAGTTTCGAGCAAATCTAGATTGTGCTGCTAAGCGCATGGTGGTCAGGACTCCTGAAGAGAGGAGGTGGTGGTAATAGGAGAAAGGAGGAACTATTTGTCTAACGTGGTGTCCACCTTAAAGGCTGAAAGAATGATGAGAAAAGGATGTGAGGAATTCATAGTGTTGGTTTGTGCTTTGGAGGTCAAGAAATTGTCTGTGGGGGATGTTAAGACAGTGAAGGAGTTTCCTGATGTTTTCCCAGAAGAGCTTCCAAGGCTACCCCCGGATCGCGAGGTGGAATTTGGAATTGATCTTCTTTCGGGGACAGTGCCTGTATCTATCGCTCCTTATAGAATGGCACCGAAGGAGTTAGTGGAATTGAAAGCCCAAATTCAAGAACTTTTAGATCGAGGTTTCATCCGACCGAGTGTATCACCTTGGGAAGCGTCGGTACTATTCGTTAAGAAGAAGGATGGATCAATGCATATGTGTATTGACTATCGTCAGTTGAAAAAATTGACCATCATGAACAAATACCCGTTGCCGAAAATTGACGACTTGTTCGATCAACTGAAGGGGGCTTCAGTCTTTTCAAAGATAGATTTGCGGCCAGGTTATCATCAACTTAAGGTCAAGGAAGTGGACATTCATAAGACGGCATTTTGTACTCGCTATGGACATTACGAATTTTTGGTGATGCCGTTTGGGTTAACCAATGCACCAGCAGCGTTTATGGACATGATAAACCGGGTTTTCCAACCCTATCTGGACCTTATAGACCATATTCTGGTTTATTCAAAGTCATAGGAGGAGCACAATTCGCATCTTCGAGTGGTTTTACAAATTCTGAGGGAGAAGCAGCTGTTCGCCAAGTTCAGTAAGTGCGAATTTTGGCTAAGTGAAGTTACTTTTCTGGGCCATGTTGTGTCGGCAGAGGGGATTAGAGTTGATCCCCGGAAAATTGAAGCTGTCTTGGATTGGAAGCTACGCAAGTCGGTGGCAGAAATCAGAAGTTTCCTTGGTCTTGCTGGATATTACCAAAGATTTGTTGAGGGTTTTTCTTTAATTGCGGCACCATTGACCAAGTTGCTACAGAAAGGGGTTCCGTTCGTTTGGTCTGATAAACAACAGGAGAGTTTTGAAAGGCTAAAGGGAATTTTGATGGAGGCTCCAGTGTTGATTCAATCGGAGGCTGGCAAGGAGTTCGTGGTTTACTGTGATGCTTCGTACACGGGTTTAGGATATGTGCTAATGTCAGATGGAAAGGTTGTTGCGTATGCGTCTCGGCAGTTAAGACCGCATGAGGTAAACTATCCCACGCATGATTTGGAATTGGCGGTCAAAGTGTTCGCTTTGAAAAGTTAGAGGCATTATCTGTATGGAGAGAAGTCTGTTATTTATACAGATCATAAGAGCCTAAAGTATCTCCTTACCTAGAAGGAATTGAATTTGAGACAACGGCGATGGATTGAGCTATTGAAGGATTATGATTGCTCGATCGAATACCATCCGGGTAAAGCTAACATGGTGGCAGATGCATTAAGTCTTAGGGTGATCTCGGATCTGAGAGCGATGTTCGCTCATCTTAGCCTATATGATGATGTTAGCAGAGCTTCAGGTGAAACCGATGTGGATAAAGCAGATCAAAGAGAAGCAGTTATTGCATGATGTCTTGAGTGCTCGACTACTTCAAGTTCGGAATGATGAGGTAGAGGATTTCAGTTTGAACAGTGAGGGGGCTCTGTGTTTCCGTAAGAAAGTTTGCATGCTATGCATCCTGGCGGGAGTAAGATGTATAGAGATTTGCGAGAATAGTTTTGGTGGCTGGGTTTGAAGCGAGAAGTAACCGAATTTGTAAGTAAGTGTTTGACGTGCCAGCAGGTGAAAGTAGAACATCAGTTACCTTCGGGTTTGTTGCAGCCGTTAAAGATTCCACAGTAGAAGTGGGAGAGGATCATGATGGATTTTGTTAGTGGGCTACCCCTTACGCCTACTAAAAAGGATTCGGTATGGGTAATTGTTGACCGATTGACGAAGTCTGCTCATTTCATACCAGTTCGTGTTGATTACTCTCTTTAGAAATTGGCTAAGTTGTATGTAGCAGAGATTGTAAGATTGCATGGGGTACCAATGTCTATCATCTCAGATAGAGACCCGAGATTCGCGTCAAGATTTTGGAAAGCTTTGCATCAAGGGTTGGGGACAAAGTTAGATTTCAGTACAGTGTCTCATCCACAGTCTGACGGGCAGTCAGAAAAGGTAATTCAGATCCTAGAGGATATGCTGAGGGGCTGTGTCTTAGACTTCAGAGGTAGTTGGGAAGAATTTCTACCGTTAGCGGAATTTGCGTATAATAATAGCTACCAATCGAGTATTCAGATGGCGCCGTATGAAGCGTTATATGGTCGGAAGTGTCGTACCCCTACGTGTTGGACAGAGTTGGGTGAGCGTCAATTGTTGGGACTAGAATTGGTTTCGAAAATGAAAGATAAGGTTAAGCTAATTCGGACTCGTTTAAAGGAAGCGTCAGACAGGCAGAAATCCTATGCTGATCTAAAGCATAAGGATATAGAATTTGAGGTAGGTGACCAAGTGTTCTTAAAGGTTTCACCGTGGAAGAAAGTGCTTAGGTTTGGATGGAAGGGTAAGCTAAGTCCCAGGTTCATTGGGCCTTATCGTGTGTTGAAGCGTGTGGGACCAGTAGCCTATCAACTCGAATTGCCTGCAGAGTTAAGTCAAATTCATGATGTGTTTCACGTATCGATGTTAAGAAATTATTGTCCGGATCCATCTCACGTGGTGCTAGTGGAATAAATTGAAGTAAGGCCTGATCTATCTTTCGAAGAGAACCCAGTGCGGATTTTGGATCGTGATGTCAAAGTATTACGTAAGAAGACAGTCCCGTTAGTTAAGGTGTTGTGGCGTAATCACGGTTCTGAGGAAGCTACTTGGGAACCAGAAGAAGCAATGCGTCAGTAGTACCCGCATCTCTTTCGACCAGGTAATTTTGAGGCCGAAATTTTTCTTAAGGGGGTAGAACTGTAACATCCTGATTCAGGGGTTATGCATTTGATGTGTTTTGTGGGTATGCTTTGTGTAATGTACTTGTTTAGGGAGTATGGGAGTCTAGGAAAGGGCCGGGGATAAGCCGGAGCCCTGGCCAAAATTTTCTTTTAGGGCACCTTAGTGGGAGAGCTAGCTAGAATAGGACTTAAGGGTGGTTGTCTGTACTGGGTTGACACAAGAAGTGTAGTGGTAAAGTGGCAAGAAGGCGCCACTTAAGGTGCAGGTAGTGACGCCTCAAGGGAGCTGAGAGAGAGCAGGTTCAAGTCGCGTGGAACTTAACTTAGATTTCTTTTTGGCGTCAAGAGGGGCAGTGGTAAAGTTCGACTAGGACACTTCAGGATGGAGAGTAAGTTAAATATTCGAATGTGTGGCTGAGAGAAAATAAAGGGGTTTGAATCATTCAAATCATTTTGAATAAGGGATCAGGAGTGAATTAAGGAGAAAAACAAGGGATTGGGCAAGGGGTGAAGGTGGTGGCCAAAATTGAAATGCTTGGTATAGGGGGAGAATCGATTTTGGCCTGGGTGGGGGTGTACCGAAATTCATATTGGCCATAGGACCTTGTAGTTTCTTTTTCTTTTGTGCAATTTTCGGCTTTGGAGAGGTAGGTTTCGAATGTTGGTTGTTTTGCCTTATGTTCCGAAAGTGCCTAAGATGTCCAATAGGGTTCTTTTTGTTTTGAGTTTCATTTCTCTTCTCAACTCTTTTTTCTAAAGCACAAATCTTCCACCTTTTCCGAAATTCTCTTGACTCACACTCTCCATAATTCTTTCTTCTTCT
Source organism: Gossypium bickii (assembly GCA_025503065.1). Lineage (NCBI taxonomy): Eukaryota > Viridiplantae > Streptophyta > Magnoliopsida > Malvales > Malvaceae > Gossypium > Gossypium bickii. The sequence continues at coordinate 94,231,428 of CP106711.1, forward strand.
CGTTTTTTTCTCTAAAAAGCCGAAGCACCCATTAGCCTCTCCTCATTCTTCCTCTTTCAATTTTCTCTTCTCTAGGCCGAAACTATTGGCCACACTTTCTTTTCGTTTTGATTCATTCTTCTTCTCCTGTAGCTAAATCTCTTTGAGTGTTTATCCCGTTCATTCGTTACCTTTAAGGTTGCCGTCCCTCTAATCCCCAGTCTTCTCGATTAGATTCATCTTAGTAGTGGTAAGTACTCGTTATTTCTTTTTGAATTTTTCTTCTCTTTCTGTTAACCGAAGACATTAACTTTGTACTTTGGTTTGGCCAAATGGAAAAGGAGCCTCATTTCTGTATTTCCCATCATCGGGTTTGCGATTGAAGGATCTAAAGGGATTGTCGGGTTTGGTTGACTTAAGGTAAGGGAGATTCTATCGTTTTTTTTCCTATCTTCTCTCGGTTTTGAAGGCCAAAGCCGAATGGCTAATTGGCTTAGGGATGCTATCGTGTTGACTCATACTTTTACCTTCTTTTCTTTTCGGGGCGCCTATACCGGGAAATATTGGTTAGCCGAATCAATCTAACTCCAAGTCGAGGAATCGATCGAATCTTATCTCTTCATTCGAGATCTCAAGGTAAGGGGTTCTCTTTAGATTTTTGTTTAGGATTCGCTTATCATATTCGTTATCTTAACCCTGTGTTGTTGTTAAACAACCATATTTCCTTATAGTACCCTCTGACAAGATCTTTTGATGGAATCCAATACCGATCAAGCGAAGGAGGGGGTTGAACCTGTAAACCCAGCCCCTAAGTTCAAGAAGCGCGCGGTGTCTGCTGTTCGAGATTGGCCACCTAGTTGTGGCCCATCTTCAGACCAGAGTCATAGGCAGATAGCGGTAGTTTCTGCTAGGGATAGTGTTGACATAGATAGCATAGTGCTGCGTGTAACCAGGTGTGTAAAACTTCCCACTTTAATATTAATTTATGCTACTAATCGTTTGGGGCTGAAAAGCCGAAGTGACTAGATGGATAGTCGTTAAGCCTATATGGGTATGGTTGAAATACCAGGTAAGTACCTTCTTGTTATGCATGAGTTAATATGTGTATGCATGCCATAACGCTACTGTTCGTTTAAATAGCATGATATTTTCATTTGGTTTACATATGCTATGCATGGGTTGGATGTGTTGTGAAGGGGAAGTGCTTAAGACTGTCACTAGTGGTTTGGTACCACAAGTGGGTTGGCCCCACATTCTGGATTCCATGACTAAGTCTCAGTGGTTTGGAACCACCAGTGGTTTGGTACCATATACGTATGATTTCGTGACTTGTCCCAGTGGTTCGGTACCACAGTGGGTTGGCCCCACATGCATGATTATGAGGGATTGTCACTAGTGGTTTGGTACCACAAATGGGTTAGCCCCACATATTATATTTTGTGACTCTGTCACCAATTGTTAGGATCCACATATGGAGTTTAGCGGATGGAGGTTGATTGTAGAAATCCCCACGGTGTGATTGGCTAGTACGGGATGGTGTGTAGAGGATGAAAAAATTAGGTTTGGGCTAGGTCATGACACATTCATCTACTTTTATGTCATCCTGAGTGGGCTAAGGCCAACATGCGATTGTGGGCCTCGAGCCGATTATGTGTTACAGGGGATTTACACACTAAGTCTCGGTGACTCACCCCTTTGTTTAACCTTTCAGGTAATCAATAGATCGTGGATATGGGAGCCAAGGCGGACTCGTGGAGGCCATAAAGACTTTATTTTTCGTAAACTTTTCTTGCTTTACTTTAAATTTAAATTGGGGATTTTATTTGTGTAATAAGGCCTTCTTAAATTAGTATTTGGGTTTTATTTTATTTATTTATTATTTAATTTAAATTTTTGACACTATGCAAATTTGATCACAAATTTAAAAATGGGATCTTCAAAATTATGAGTAACGCAAAATATACAATTTCTTCCAAATGTTTCAAGCTTAACGCATATCTGTTTAACTAAAAGTTAGAATCTTTCCTAAACTACCAATCCACTATTTTTAGAGACATCGCTTTAAATCGAAAAGTTTTCATAAGTACGATTTTTACTACTTCGAACAAAACTTCGTTTCACGTCACCCTGTAACATGCCAGATCTGGTCGTAACGTATAGGCCGGGTTTGGGGTGTTACAATTTAGGCCCAATTTAATAATTGTATGTTGATTGGATTACCAAGGGTTGTACACATTGAGTTTCGAAACTCACCCCCTTTTTATTAAATGTTTCAGGTGATCCTCAGTAAACGGCTCGACGTGGGAGAGGACTCGGAGATGGCCACACTACAAGATACTTAGAAGTTTTATTTATTTGTCTCAAAAGACATGATTTTAATTACTTTAGTTTTGTTGGATGTAATAAGGCCTTGTACTCCAATTTGACTTTGGATTTTGAGTTTTGTTGTTTTAACTGTTTACTTAATTACTAAACCTGAGTAAATTTCTTATGTTTAAACATGGTTTTCGGAATACTTAAAATAATTAAATGGGCTTTTATCATTACTTAACAAGACTTAAGGATTTTGGGCTTTTGGGTCTTATATTTTAACTTAGCAAAATCGTTTTGAATTATGCCTTTGATGTGACATTCCAGGATTCGGCCATAACGTCTGGGCCGGGTCTGGGGGTGTTACACTTACCTACTAACCACCTTATTTATCCTTTTCTCACCTTCCTTATTTCTCCATATAGGAAGTCACAGCATAATACAACAACTACGGCTAGCTCAAGAGTTTTTGTGCATAAATGACTGATTTTTTTCTACTTTGTAACTTTGTCACTTTTTTTATCTTTTTTTCAACACATCTCACTCACAATGCTTTTGATTTTCATGTACTTTTTCTACTCGTTTTGATTGTTCTTTTTGAATTTTTATTTTTGTCTTGCACATATTGGTTAACATATAATTACTATATCACACTTCTTCTTCTTCCTATTTCACTCTGTTTTTACAAAATCCACCATGATACATCTACTTAACTGTCAATATGAATGGCTAGATGTCTATATTCGTGCAATTCAAGACTAAAGAAAAAGGGTACGTAAAAATTAATGTTTTGGCTTGGGTTTTGTACAAAAGTTCATCAAGAAGGATTTTCTAGCTCAAAATAGGTATTAAGGATTGATAAATAGGGTTAGCTTTTTGGCTCTGGGTGTATACTAAACAATGCCTTAAGCCATCCCTATGTATCTCAATATTCACAAATTTAATCAACCAAACAATCACAAATTCAACTATTTATCTTACATACTATCATGCTCGTTTACCTATATTTTCTATGTCATTTGGTAAAGTCAATTACTCAATGCCTGTTTATAGTGTAATATATAGAACTTAGTAGTCCAATAAAAAAAATTTTATAATCATTCATTATCATAACAAATTTACAATAAACACAATCAACCTATATACATGCTCTTAACCAATCACTTGTATTTCTACAAGCTCAAGCACAAAATTGACAATAAAAATTAAAAGCAAATTTCCTATGTTACCCCCCACACTTTAGATAGCACATTTCCCCTAATGTACAGCCTTGAAAAAATAAGGAAAGAGTTACCCGATTGATCGTGATGTTGCAATGGTCTAATGGTGGGTGCTCTCTTCCTTTTTCGATGTAAGAATGAAATTATTGTGCTCTTTTAATGCGAGGTTCCTACATAGAAACTTGAACAAAAAAAACAAAACAAACAAAATCTACTGTTAATCTTACTCCTAATACAATAAATAAAAATCAAAAATTAGTTACAGTCCTCAAAAATAAAATTTAAACGTTCAGTTCAGTCCTCATCCTCCTCAAATTCCATCTCATTCCCTTATTCTTTTCCTTCTTAATCCTTACTATCCTCTTGTTCCTTACTCCCTTGCTCCTCTTTTTCATGCTCAAAATGCATTCAACAGAACATATTCGATGTTATAAAATCTACAAATAGTTCAAGGGGTGATTCTTACTTCTTTCCCTTATACAGGTACTGTTTCTTACGTGGCACCTTCTATCCTTCTACACTATTGGTCCTGAAGCGATGCATAAAATTCTTGTATTACAGGGACCAAAGTGGAGTCTTTTGGAAAAATGCAAAAACATTCCCACTTATGATATCAAACTAAGGGCCATATTTCTTGACATAAAACCATTGACGGTTCAAACCCTTGTTATTGAATAAACATTTTCCCTTGAAGTTCTAAATTTGTTTTCAACGTTTTGATTTCAAAATTTTGAAAGGTTTGTAACCGTTGATGATTCAAGTTCACTAGTTATTCTAGATTTTCTTGGAGGCATATTTGATTTTTTTTTTTTAAATTTAGGATAGCTAACGAATTTCAAGCAATTTAAAATAAGAGTAATTCAATTGAATAGTTAAGATACAGGTTTAGAACCCTTAACCTTATATGGGGTCTTCAGGATTCCTTGTGCGAAGCTCATAATATTCTTTTTGTAATGTATTATTTGTGCACCAATTGAAATCACAAAATGAAGCAAACATTGTATCAAGAGAGGGAAAAAGGGGTTTTAGGGTTTAAGTATTTGAGAGGTTTTGAGAGACTTTGAGAAGTTTGAGGGTTAGCAAAGGATTAGAGATAAGTAAAAATGTTAGGTTTTTTAAACTTAAAAACTGAGTTAAAATATATTTGAAATTGACGAGTTACGCAACCAGGTCCGGTTGACCCTACAGAAAGTTTTCCTATTGTGTCACGCCATAGAGGTGTTGTTTCACGACAACGCGATGATTTTCTCAATTATTTGAGTCTCTGAGTGGTGTTGCGACATGTAGGTGCCGTTTTGGGACATTGACTCTATTTCAACCCCAATTCTTTTTTCTCAAAGTGTTTTGGTTTACATTAAACATCAATTTAAATAAAGATTAGATTCTAAACTATTTGTTTGTTAAAATACAATAATATACATAAGGTTAAAATTCAGTTAAAAAATGTCAAGTCTTGTTGTTGAATTCATCTGTCAGCTCTATTAATATACTCATGGATCCTCTTCTAATTTCGTTTCTATAAGTGTTGGTCCAGCGTCCACCGTGCTACTCCACTTTCCTTCGCTTGTCCCACTTATTGAACTTACTTTTTTGACCTGCACTAATCATAGAAAATACTTTCTCGGGCTCAAGGTAGTTAGTGACTTTTACAGATATTTCAAAACATTACTTCTCTAATTTTCCCTTATTTACCTCATTCTGCTGGTGACCACATTTAATTTTTTTTGTCTCACCATTGATCCTCATTGCTAATTCATTGTTTTCCAAATCAATGGTGGATCTTGATGTAGTTAAAAAGGGTTTAGTTAGCAAAATGGGTATTTCATGGTCTTCTTAAAAATTTAGAATTATGAAATCAACCAAAATGATAAAACTTCACACATTAACTAATACATCTTCAAGTACCCCCTTCGGTTGTACTAAAGAACTATCGATTAATTGTAGTGTGATCAAAGTATGTTTAAGCTCCCCTAACCCAAGTCTTCCATATATAGATTAGGGTATTATATTAATATTGTGTCCTAAATCACACAGAGCCTTGCTAAAATGAATATCCCCTATCTCTATAGGTATTGTAAAACTCCCTAGGTCTTTTAGCTTTGGGGGAATCTGTTTAGAGATTATCGCACTACAATATGCGTCTATATTGCCCTGCCCTCCTTTTTTAATCTTCCTATACATAGACATAATTTATTTTAAATACTTGGCATATTTAGGAACTTTTTCAATGAGATCTATTAAAGGAAGGTTAACATTCAGAGATTTAAATAAGTTTAGAAAACATACAAACTCTACTTCATCCCATTTTCTCTTATGTTCTAGTCATGAAGGGAATGGTACCCTTGTTAATTCAGGTTCCTTGGTTTGCTCTTCCTCTAGCTCAGCTACCAACTCAACTACCTCTTCTGCTTTTGGTTCAGTTTCAGTTTCAATTTTTTAAGGGTCCTTTAAAAGATCATCAAAATCCTCTTTATTCTTCTCTTGAGTCAGGTTTTCTGGGTTACTCAATACTTTACTCGAACGAAGCGCAATTGCTTTCACATACTCCTTCCCTTCTCTTCGAGGATTATTCTAAATGTTGCTCAGGATTCTGGTGCCAATTTGTCTTTTGACATTTCCCATCATGCTCATTAATTGGCTTATTTAATCTTCCAGCTTACTCAGACTACACCTGTTTCACTTCCGTTCTCATTGACTGCATCTCCTCCTCAATTTGATCCAAGCATTGACCACATATAGTATGGTTGTTTGGGTTGGCCCTTTCCTAAGGCTTCTGTAGATATGGAGATTGATAATTAGTATTTTTAACATGATTAGTATTAGAATTATTACCTCCTTCCTGGTTTTCGTGCCATGTCAGATTTGGGTTATCTTCCCAGCTGGGATTATACGTGTTTGAATAAGGGTTTCCACCACTATTACCAATGTAATTCACGTCTTCGATTGGATTATTGATATAATGGAAGAGCAGTTTATCTCCTCCACATATTGATGACACATTGGATGAGGACTCTATGCAGTTAAGTCTATCCAAAATCTGTTGATATCTAGCGTCTTCCTAGACGACTTTTACATTAGATGGTCTTTGGCTATAACTAAATCTTTTATTTGGCCACTGACAAGAGTTCATTGCCATATTCTCTATCAACTCATACGCATCCTCATATGTTCTTCTCATTAAGACTCCTCTTGCGGCTCTATCTAGTCCTAAACGTTTGTGTCCATCCAACCTATTATAAAACATATGTAGTCTCAGCCACTCGGGTAGTCCATGGTGTGCACTAGAGGTGATAATGGGCCAAGTCGGGCCGGTTCTAAGCAAAAACTTAGGCCTATTTGCTAGGCACAGGGCCTAACGCAAAAAATAGGCCTCAAAATTTACCCAAGCTCGGTCCGAATAAAAATGCTAAAACTTGGGCGTAACCCTGCGCGCCCATATTCTATTTTTTTTACATAATTTTTAACTATATATAATACATAAAAAATACTAAAAACATTAAAATAAATATTTTTGAACAAATTAAAAATAAATTTTAAAATATATATATTCTTAAATAATACTAACATAGATGCAACTTAACAATAAAATGTCTCTAAAATAATAAGAAAATTAACAATAAAACAAGTTTTATACAATATCCAAACAATAGCAACAAAAAAGTAGCAACATAATAGTGAAATTGTAGCAAAAAAAAGGAGAAAACAACAAGAAAATATTAATAAAAAAATAGTAGATGTTTTTGTCATTACGGAATTCGAGCCGGGCCAAAAATATCTTACCCGAGGCCCGACCCGTTTTTAAAACAGGCCTTTTTTATTGCCCAAGCCCATTTTTCGGGCCTATATTTTTGCCCAAACCCTCCGACTTTACGGGCAGGCCTTCGGGCTGGGCCGGATGGCCTGGCCCATGAGTAGGTCTAGTGTGGACATCTTTGTATCATCATTTTAAATCGTTCCCATGTTAGAAAAATGGGTTTGGAAAATGCAGCGAAAAATAAATTTAGGGTAAAACCAGAGTTTTAATTTTTTTTTCCAAAACAAAATCTTGTTTGTGATATCCAAAGAAATAAACACTTAATCAAAATTGCACCTTTTCGAATTCGTCTAGGATGAGCACTTTGATCGAGTATTCTTCTATGCCATCCTTAACCGCACGTCTGTCGAGTGCGGGCTCGCTTCGAATTAGAAAAGTTTTCACAAAAATTACCAATTGGGTAATTTTGCAATCTCTCTAAACTTTTGGGTCAAGTTGTAAATCAGAAAAATATATCTAGAAATTTTATGGAATAATCTCTTTAGAGAATTTTCTCTCTACAACTTTCTCATGAATTCAAGTGTGTTTAAATAATGACCCAAGGCTCTCTTTATATAGGGAGAGTTTAGGGAGTTTAACTATGATTAACCTTAATCACTTTAATATTAAATTAATATAATATTTAGATAAATATTATACTAATTTAATAGTAAAGTATTAATTTAATATTACATCTTATTAAAATAATAGAATCTTTATCTATAATATAAACATTAAACTTAATTTAATATTAAGCTATTAAAATAATATTATTTTTGGAATTATTAATCTAAAATAAAATTCTCTGGTAGAGTCCCAGTAGGAGTGTAACTCTTCCACTGCTCAACCACCGATGACCAACTACCACTGGCCATCGGGACACCACCGTCGCAGCCACCGATATCGTCGTGTCCGGTGATGCAGGTGCGGCACCCTTACAGCAACCCATGGCCATGTTCCATATTTATTAATCCACACAATGCCAATGAGAGGACATCATTAACTCTTTAATTGAACTATGAATTCCACTATTGCTAGTAAACTCATGCCATACACAATTCATATACCCAACATACCGACTATGGGCTCAATCATCTTTAGAGCATAAGCCTCCACTCATATCAAAGCGCATGAGTTGCATATGCATGGTTAGTGACTAACTCAGGATTTAAGTAAATCACACCATGAACGTCATAAGTGAATTAATTCACAAACGGATTCAGGATTAATTCATCTTGGGTCCAGTCCAATGTATCATTCTACCAATGAATACATCTATGGCTCTACTCATGAAGTCAACTGCTCCGATAGCAAGACTAGCCATATCCCCAGTTAGAATTGTAGATGGCATAATAATCCTTCTCAGTATTTGAATCAAATGTTCACTTTGATTCTTTTACTGGATTACGCACTTATTTAGGTTATCTACTGAAGTAAGTTGTCTTTATCATAATGTAAACATTCTTACGGTGCCACTTATCTTCAGTTTCAACTTAGACAATCAATAAGCTAATATTTTTTGTTACAATTTTGCTATGCATGCAAAATTTAAAAGACAAAAAATAAAAAAGACATAATAGTGAAATGTGAAATTAACGTTATTTATTAATTCATTGTTCAAATAAATAGAAAAAGTTACATGTTTACTACAATATGGGCACATTTCCCAACATCTCATGCTTCGTGAAAACTATCTCCTTCTAGCTGCTTGAAGGTTGTGATCTCTCTCATTAGTTGACCATTTTACTAATTGGAAAGAACTTCTTGTAAGAATTTCTCTGCTAGCTCATTCCATACTGTTATTGATCGTGATGCCTATGAATCTAACCAAGAAAAGGCATTATCAATTAAAGAGTGTAACATCCTGGAAAGGGCCTATGCATTTTCGGTTTAATTGTACGAAGTGACATGTTTTATGTACTAAGAATAAATTTTGAATATTTTTGGAAACCCGGAAATGAATGAAAATGAGTTAGAAATGAACATTTCTGGAAACCTGAAAATGTATGGAAATGTTAAGTTTAAAAATGGAAGGTGAACATTTTTGGAAACTAAGAAAAGTAAGGAAATGATTTGGAAATGATTCAAAAATGGAAAGTGAACATTTCTGGAAACTTGGAAATGTAAGGAAATGTCAAGTTTAAAGAGCCGAACGAAAATTTTAGGAAACTTAGAAAAGACTTAGAAATGTCGAGTTTTAAAGTTTAAAAGAGGAAATTAAGGCAAGGTGGCCTTAAAAGAAAAAGTTGGTGAAATTTGACACACAAACAGGCTTGGAAAAGTGGCCTGAAGATGTCACTTAGGGCCTATGGAAATGGCGCCACATGCAAGGTGATGGGCCTAAGTTCGAGTCACTTGGGAAGCAAATAAAGGAAGTTTTATTTTTACTTCCAGAAGCCTGAGGTGGACGGCACAAGCCTTCTAGAAAGGAAGAGTTTTATTTTCATAAATAATCGATTAATAAGGTGATAAATAAGAGATTTAATTTGGATTATTTTTGAAGAGATAATAAAGGATTATTCTCTAATTATTTTAAATTAAGGAGATAAACTTATCAATAAAGAAGAGAGTGGTGGCCAAGTAAGGGATTTCGAGTAGTAGTTTTGGCTATAAAAGGAAGAAAATAGGGCTACTCATCAATTTTTCTTCCTCCTCTCTCTCTACCGAATTTTGAGTGCTCTCTTCTCTCTTCTCTTCTCTTTTCTTTTGTCAAGCCGAATCTATAGTCCACCATTGTCAAAATTCTCAAGTTTTCTTTTCTTCCTATTTCTTCTTACCAATCCATTCAAAAGCCGAATCTTGGAAGGGCTTCAAGCATAGGTCTTTGTTGATTTCTTCAAAGGTAAGAACAAGTTTGATTTCCATTCTTTTCTTTTAGATTAGCCAAGAGATAATCTAACCCCATACATATTATGGTTGACGAATATGGAAGGATCTTTCGGATTATCAGAGTAGTCGACTAAAAGGAGGAGTATTCGGGATTTCTAAGATTAAGGTAAGACATGTGAATATTTGGCCAAAGGCCTTGATTTATGTTTCGATGATTAAGATTAAGTCTAACGTAAGGTTTTAGGGATTTCGACATTCCTAGGGAAACAAGGAACAGTTTCGGGATTTGTTGGTGTTCCAATCGGCAACAAGGAAAGAATACTAATCCTACTAGGATTTGGAATTTTGGCCGAATAGCTTTTTATTAAGGTAATAAGTGATAAATCAATGTAGGGATTAAGGATCTAAGCATTAGATCAAGCTTTTTGGGATCTCAAGGAAATTTTAAGCGAATCAGGTGTGTACTCCACACTACTTCGTAATATGTTTTATGGCATGTTTAATTAAAATATGTGACATTAAGAATATGAAAGTGGCTAAGGTATCATGTTATGGTACTAAGTACTCAGATACGTTTCTTACTTCTACTAGGATTATGAAATATGTTAGTTATAACATGAGAATAAGAATAAGAATGTGAACTCTGGCATATTTATGCATGTTATTATTATATGGGGCATATGGGTTTTATTTTGAAAGGGGAAGTGAATGTGGTGACCTAAGACCACGAACACGGTGACCTAAGACCGTGATATCGAAAAGTGGTGACCTAAGACCACGATAATCGAAAGTGGTGACCTAAGACCACGATGAATCTGAACGTGGTGACCTAAGACCACGAACGCGGTGACCTAAGATCGCAATTTGGTGTGTAGCGGAAGGAGGGTCGACTTAGTAGTCCCCACGGTGGTGGATCGGTGGGGTGTGTAACGGATGGACAATTAGGTTTGGGTTTGGGAATGCATCATAACTTGTATTCATTATTTTGAATGTGTAACTCTTGTATATGCCGATTCTATTATGACTTAGTGTCGTGTACACATTGAGTCTGCATTTGACTCACCCCGTTGTGGGACTATTTTTGGTGACGATCAAGTAATGGACCAGGGCTCGGTAGAAGCTTAGGGATGGCCATGCACTGACAAGGAATTTAATTAATGTGAATTTTTATTTTTATCAAGTACTTAAACTTAAAGTTTGGGGAATCATTTGATGTAATAAGGCCATAAGGCCATAGTTGGTTTTCTTTAATTCTTTTACTCTTATTTATTATGTTTACAAATTATTATTTATAGATTCAAGTAAATTTATTTTGAAATAAACCCTAAATGTTTATCACCTTAAATAAATGGATTTCAATGTAAGATAAATTGGTTTTCAATAAAAGCCCAACCCAAACAATATTTTTTTTAAAAAATCGCACAAATTTTCTCTAAGTAACAAAAGAACTTTGAAACCGATTTACTTGAGGGACATACCAGATCCAGTCCAGGCTCGTGGGCCTGGTGTGGGGTGTTTCAGTTTGGTATCAGAGCCCAATTTTAAAACTCTCGGCCTGTGGGCTAAGGCCCAAAACGTTTTCAAAGCGAGCCCAAATGAGTTTTATGAAAATATTTTTGAAATAAGCATGTTTCTTGCATAGCACCTAAGTCTCCGACCCGCAGTCCACCAGGTAAGTACTTCTATCCATTTGTGTGGTTTATAGTATGATGTGTAGAAGGGTAGAAAAGGCATGGAACGTAGAATAGCATGATAGGTACTTGAACCCTAGGACTAGTTTACTCAAACACAAACACATAAGACTAAATTGACTAACTAAACAACCCTATGGCTAAGTCGCCGAGTTAGGGTGTGGCAACCCCTGTGCGCATGTCTAGGATTGGATCTGGAAGAGCCTGGTACTTAAGCAGTCCTAGTGGCTCACCTCCTCTTCGCAGGAATCCTACCTAGTGCGTAGTTTCGGTTCACCCTAACCAAGAGGACTCGGTCATAGGCTAAACACAATAACTAAAACCCGAAAGGGAACTAGCTGTGTTTTTATAAAAACCCTAGTTTTAAAACTCTTAAAATTACCTTTTCAATTTGTGAGAACTATTTTTACAAAATTTTCTGAAAAATTTTCGATTTATGAAATTAAAAAAATGCCCCTAGTGGTAAAATTATAAAAAATACCCTTGGTTTATGAAATTCCCAAAATACCCACAGTTCTTATCAAGATTTCATTACTTTATAAAATGTTCAAAAACCCTAATTTGTAAATTATCAAAAATATCTTGATTTGGAGAAAAATTACGAAATTGCCTTTAACTCACAAAATTACCAAAATGACCCTGATTTTCAAAATTTTTGCAACATTACCGAATTGGAAAACAAATTCTCAAAAAGAACCCCCAAGTTTTGCAACTTTTGAAATACCCCTGAATTATTAAACTTTACAAATTTACCCTGGTTTGTGAAAAATTACCGAAATACCCCTAGAATTTCAAAATTACCGAAAGGCCCCGGGATTTCAAAATTACCAAAATACCCTTATTGACAAAATCACCAAGGAACCTTATTTTAACAAATTACGAAAATACCCCTGTAGGACAAATTACGAAAATACCCCTGGGTAGTGGAAAAAAACAACAACAATGAAAACTACAACATTTCTCTGAATGAACGAAAGTTCATAATTGGTTGATGAATGTGAACGTGACTTTCTGAATAGTGAACTTGAGCTGAGAACTTTGTTTGATCGAAAGAACCACTTTTAAACATCTCTTTCATAAAACTGTTTGCGGTTAATCAGTGAAACAAAAGTACCAATGTATAAAACTCTTAAATCTGATTAAATCGTGACGTTAGAAAATGAGTTCTAGGGGACGTGGTCGTCGTGGACGGGATAAGAGGAGTCTTGGACCGTCAGAATCGTCTAAGAGTCATCGTAAAAGAAGCGAAGGTCGAGAAATTCGCTTTCGTGTTTTTAAGCCAACTACTAAAAATCTGGACCGTCCGTGTGCTCAGTGTGAAAGGTATCATGTTGGCAAGTGTTGGAACCGAGATCGGGAATGTTTTAGATGTAAGTCTAAGGCTCATTTGGTTAAGAATTGCCCTCAGGCAACGAAGGTTCGTGGTTTAAACCATGGAGGAAATGGTCATGGAACACCCGATAGAGGTGCTGAAGGTTCAGATGTGAGACAACCAAGGATATGATAGCGGTTAAGTTCCTTGTTTTTGGAGTACCATTTATTGTTTTAGAGATAGTTCATTCTTGTGTTACAAGTGAACTGTTTGAAACTTTGGATGTGAACTTAGAGAGCGTGCCTAGAAGGTAAGATAGTTCTTTAAGATCGAGTCTTGCAGACAATAGTGTAGTGGGGTGAGTTAGACCGTACGATTGTTCGATTAGTAAGTAATTTTCAGGATGAAATTATTTTAAGGGGGGTAGAACTGTGACATCCTGGAAAGGGCCTATGCATTTTCGGTTTAATTGTACGAAGTGACATGTTTTATGTACTAAGAATAAATTTTGAATATTTTTGGAAACCAGGAAATGAATGAAAATGAGTTAGAAATGAACACTTCGAAACACGAAAATGTATGGAAATGTTAAGTTTAAAAATGGAAGGTGAACATTTTTGGAAACTAGGAAAAGTAAGGAAATGATTTGGAAATGATTCAAAAATGGAAAGTGAACATTTCTGGAAACTTGGAAATGTAAGGAAATGTCAAGTTTAAAGAGAGAACGAAAATTTTAGGAAACTTAGAAATGACTTAGAAATTTCGAGTTTTAAAGTTTAAAAGAGGAAATTAAGGCAAGGTGGCCTTAAAAGAAAAAGTTGGTGAAGTTTGACACACAAACAAAGCTTGGAAAAGTGGCACGAAGATGTCACTTAGGGCCTATGGAAATGGCGCCACATGCAAGGTGATGGGCCTGAGTTCGAGTCACTTGGGAAGCAAATAAAGGAAGTTTTATTTTTGCTTCCAGAAGCCTGAGGTGGACGGCACAAGCCTTCTAGAAAGGAGGAGTTTTATTTTCATAAATAATCGATTAATAAGGTGATAAATAAGGGATTTAATTTGGATTATTTTTGAAGAGATAATAAAGGATTATTCTCTAATTATTTTAAATTAAGGAGATAAACTTATCAATAAAGAAGTGTGGTGGCCAAGTAAGGGATTCTGAGTAGTAGTTTCGGATATAAAAGGAAGAAAATAGGGCTACTCATCAATTTTTCTTCCTCCTCTTCTCTCTGCCGAATTTCTGAGTGCTCTCTTCTCTTCTCTTCTCTTTTTCTTTTGTCAAGCCGAATCTATAGTCCACCATTGTCAAAATTCCCAAGTTTTCTTTTCTTCCTATTTCTTCTTACCAATCCATTCAAAAGCCAAATCTTGGAAGGGCTTCAAACATAGGTGCTGTTGATTTCTTCAAAGGTAAGAACAAGTTTGATTTCCATTCTTTTCTTTTAGATTAGCCAAGAGATAATCTAACCCTATACATATTATGGTTGCCGAATATGGAAAGATCTTTCGGATTATCAGAGTAGTCGACTAAAAGGAGGAGTATTCGGGATTTCTAAAATTAAGGTAAGACATGTGAATATTCGGCCAAAGGCCTTGATTTATGTTTCGATGATTAAGATTAAGTCTAACGTAAGGTTTTAGGGATTTCGACATTCCTAGGGAAACAATGAACAGTTTCAGGATTTATTGGTGTTCCAATCGGCAACAAGGTAAGAATACTAATCCTACTAGGATTTGGAATTTTGGCCGAATGGCTTTTTATTAAGGTAATAAGTGATAAATCAATGTAGGGATTAAGGATCTAAGCATTAGATCAAGCTTTTTGGGATCTCCAGGAAATTTTAAGGGAATTAGGTGTGTACCCCACACTACTTCGTAATACGTTTTATGGCATGTTTAATTAAAATATGTGACATTAAGAATATGAAAGTGGCTAAGGTATCATGTTATGGTACTAAGTAGTACTCGTGCACGTTTCTTACTCCTACTAGGATTATGAAATATGTTAGTTATAACATGAGAATAAGAATAAGAATGTGAACTCGGCATATTTATGCATGTTATTATTATATGGGGCATATGGGTTTTATTTTGAAAGGGAAGTGAATGTGGTGACCTAAGACCACGAACACGGTGACCTAAGGCTGTGATATCGAAAAGTGGTGACCTAAGACCACGATGTCTGAAAGTGGTGACTAAAAACCACGAATCTGAGCGTGGTGACCTAAGACCACGAATGCGGTGACCTAAGACCGCAATTTGGTGTGTAGCGGAAGGAGGGTCGACTTAGTAGTCCCCACGGTGTGACTGGCAGGTACGGGGGTGTGTAGCGGATGGACAATTAGGTTTAGGTTTGGGAATGCATCATAACTTGTATTCATTATTTTGAATGTGTAACTCTTGTATGCCTGATTCTATTATGACTTAGTGTCGTGTACACATTGAGTTTGTTTGACTCACCCCGTTGTGGGACTATTTTCAGGTGACGATCAGTAATGGACCGGGCTCGGTAGAAGCTTAGGGATGGCCATGCACAGCAAGGAATTTAATTAATGTGGATTTTTATTTTTATCAAGTACTTAAACTTAAAGTTTGGGGAATTATTTGATGTAATAAGGCCATAAGGCCATAGTTGGTTTTCTTTAATTCTTTTACTCTTATTTATTATGTTTACAAATTATTATTTATGGATTCAAGTAAATATATTTTGAAATAAACCCTAAATGTTTATCACCTTAAATAAATGGATTTCAATGTAAGATAAATTGGTTTTCAATAAAAGCCCAACCCAAACAATATTTTTTTTAAAAAATCGCACAAATTTTCTCTAAGTAACAAAAGAGCTTTGAAACTGGTTTACTTGAGGGACATACCAGATCCGGTCCAGGCTCGTGGGCCGGGTGTGGGGTGTTTCAAAGAGAAAGGGAATAGCCGAAGAAAAATAACGTTATCGGTGACACCATTATATTTAAACATATCACAAAGGTGAAGTGATGCAAACCCAGTCGCATGTGTTACGATGAAACTCAACGCCATCGAGATTGGCCTAAACTTGAGGGGCCCAAGTGCAAGATGAAACATCTCATAGGCCTGATTGATTATTGGGCGAATGTTTTTAAGGATTTTTTTTAATTTAATAAAGTTTTAATTAAATTAATAAGTTTGCATATTTTAATTTTCACTTTCACTTTTTGTGTTCTGCATCATAAATTATGTAACTCCCATGTTAGTTTAAGTCCGCATCATTAAATTAAGTCTTGCATTATGTAACTCACTTGTTTATTTAGTTTGCATCTTAAACCATGCATTTAAGCAACTTAGTTGTTTAATATGTTTGAGTTTGTTTATATAAGTATGTTATTTAATTTTTTTGTTACATTTTATTGCATTAATTAAAGTGTGTTTATTTTCATTTTAAATAAATTTAAGTTCCATGTTTTGTAATAGTCCGATTTAGGGGCTAGTCGGAACAGTGGTCTTGGGACCACTAATCCGAGGTCAGAGAAAATTATTTTGATGTTATTTTATGAGCTATAGCATGATTATATAGGAGGTGCAAGAAAATTTTAGTGCCTTAATTTTAGTGATGGCAGGCTTAATTGCGAAAAAAGACTAAATTGCATAAGGTGTGAAAGTTCTATTTTATGAGATAAAGGTGCCTAATAGCCATATAATTTTAATTGGAGGCATTTAATGTGCAATTAGAACTTTCTTAAGGTCATGGCCGGCCATAGGGGGACAAAGAAGTCAAAATTGGTCAAAGTGGGTGTAGTGGGTGGATTAAATTGATGAATATAATAAAATAAAGAAAGAAAAGGTATCATCCTTTCTCTCCATCTTCTCCACCAAAAAATACAAGCAAAATAGGGGTTTGAAACCTCAAAAAATTCATCAAACTCTTCTCCTTGCAAGTAAGTGTTTTAGTGATCATTTCTTGATAATAATTGTACTTTTGAAACCCCTAAAGCTTAAGCTAGCTAAAGAAGGGACTATCTTGCAAAATGTTTGAAAGTTTAGAGTTTTTTCATGTGAGCTTTTAAGTTGTTTGCTGCATGTTTATGGAAGAAAATGGGTCTTAGTTGTTAGATAAACAACTTTTGTGAAAGGTGTTATCATGAAAACACCTAAAAGGACCTTTTTGTAAAGGTTGTAAAATATGTGGTAAATGTGTGTAATAATGAGTATTGAGGGCTGCCATAAGAGTAATAAATGTTCACCTATGCTCGTTAAAGAAATAAATTCAATTAGAATCGATTTACGAGCTTAGGGGTAAAATAGTCATTTTGTGAAAGTTTAAGGGCAAAATGGTAATTTTGCCAAAGTATGATTATTGAGATGTGTTGATTAGTGTGGTTATTAAATGAGCTAATTTGCTATTATATAGATCAAGAAGAACGAGGGATTAACCTTGACCAAGGAAAAGGCAAGGTATCGAATTAAATCGGCAAGTGGCCTATTTTGAAAACGAAGTAAGTTTGTATGTGATAAATTCAATATCATGCTAGTATATTTAAGAATGTTTGATATTGTAATGATGCATATATTTCTATGAAATTGAGTAATGGTGTTGAATGAGAAAAATGATGAAATCTGTGATATTGAAGTCCTGGTGGGACTATAATAAATGCGAGAATACTATTATCGAGACATGAGATGGATAAAGTCCCGTGTAAGACCATGTCTGGACATGGCCTCGGCACCGAATTGAGATTCCGTATAAGACCATATCTGGGATATGGCATCGATATTGAATATGAAAATTGTATAAGACCATATCCGGGATATGGCATCGATAATTGATGTGAGATCCCGTATAAGACCATATCTGGGATATGGTATCGGTACTCAGAGGTGACCCCATGTAAGACCACATCTGGGATGTGGCATTGGCTTTGTATTTATGTGGATGACGATAAACATGTATCTTTGAGTATCCTAAGTGATTTAGTGGGATAAATAGCTAAGCTTGAAATAGAAATAAGATTGGGCTAAAGCTATGTGATTGAGTGAGTACAGGTACCCGTGAGTAATTCACGAGAAATGTTTACATTATGTGATATGGTATGTACTCGATAAGAGTAAGTACGAGTAAGTTATGGCAAAGTTTGTAAGAATTTGTATATTTATTCAATACCATGGATGGATGACGTTATGAGCTTTATGTTACTATTTATTTTCATGCAAACTTACTAAGCTTTATGCTTACCCTCTCATTTCCCTTTTCCTTGTAGTATTGCCAAGATAACTCAGGGATCGTGGGACGACGGAGTCCGGTATCACAGTATTGACTACACTTTGGTATAGCAAAGTTAGATTCATTTTTAGTATTGCATGTATAGAACTTGGTCGTTTTGTTATGTCATATTTGTTAGCCAAAGTGTTGCCTATTTATGTTATCAAATTCATTTTGTAAGTGGTCGTTGGAATTGGGCCAATATTTGACAAGTCTATATATATTCAATGATGATGAAATTCATTAAGTGTATGCTTGTATGGATGTCTTGATTTTTGAGTCTTTAGAAGCGTTTTATAGTGCTAGTACTTGTTGGATTGAATTAGTGTAAGTATGTTTGCAGCATAGGGTGGCATTTGGCTTGGTAGATAGCCTTATAAATGTCCACACAGGTAGACACATGGGCGTGTGTTTAGGCCGTGTGTGACACACGGCCAGCCCCAGGGGCGTGTTGAAAGATCATGTGTCCCCTTGCATGCTAGGTTTGCAAGTCAGTATGCTCCATGTGCAGAGACATGGCCGTGTGTCTCGACTGTGTGGGAGGCATGGCCATGGACATAGGCGTGTGCCCAGGCCTTGTAAAGTCTGCACCTTGAATTGGGAATTTAATTTGCCACAAGGTCGAAGGACATGGGCGTGTGACAAACTGTGTGAAATAAGTCAATGTCGACCACAGGTAAAGCACACGGGCGTGTCGAGGCCGTGTGAGGGACACGGCCAGAGACACGGGCGTCTGTCCAGCTGTGTGAAATCCCCTGTAGGTTTGAAATGAGAAATAAATTGACATGGGTGTGGAACACGGGCATGTAAAATTCCACATGGGTGTGTCCTTTCCTCCACACGGGCTTGTGGCCCTGTTTTAAGTAAAAATTTTCTAAGTGCTTAAAAGTTTCCAGTTTGGTTCCGAACCATTCCAAATGTATGTTTAGGGCCTCGTAGACCCGTAATAAGGAAGTTATGTACATGAATGAATAAGTTTTAAGTTAGAACAAAATTTTATAGCCCAATGTTGTATGTTTAAGTGAGTTAAGTTCGGTAATGCCTCGTATACGGTTCCGGTGTTGAACGCGGGTAAGGGGTGTTTCATGTTCAATAATTAATTTATGCATTTCTGGTTGCTGGAATAAATTTTTGTTGAATGTGTTTATTTAACAGTTTATTAATTAAGCTTATTAAGTTTTGTCGTAACCATTTTTTGACAAAACGAGAATCGACTTGGTTTTGAAAATGAAAAAACGGGAGTCGGCACTGACCTTTTACTAGGTGTGATCAGATCACCTTTGTTTTAATAAAACATTTTGATTTACTAAAACAATGTTTTGGTCTACGAAAATTTGAGAAAATAGGTTCGGGAGTCGGTTACGTGCGAGGAAGGGTTAGCACCCTCGTCATGCCCACAATTGGTACCAAATTGATTAATTAATATCCCCATGTCGAAAGTTTGAAAATTTTGAAAGAATTTAAAAATTTGACTTCTTTTGAAAATATTTGAATTTTCCCAAATTGAATATTACGATTTTCCCATTTCGAGAGAATAAAATATCACATCCAGTACATAGGACACGATGATTTTAATCCTCGAATCCACGATCATCTCTTAATCCTCGAGACTCATGCATAAAACTATCAAAAGGATATTTGATCTTTGGCGAAGCGAGAGAACCGAAACCCAACACATAGGGTACGATCTCTCGGATTTTCAAACATAGAATATTGCCTTATTTGAAAACTTTTTAATTTTGGGTGAAATTCATAAAGATTTTAGGTTATACCCAACGAAATTTAACAAATATATATGACATGAATTTGGTGCCATAATGATATAATACACACAATACATAATATTGGAATCATTAATCTAAAAGATTAACATGCATGAATAATAATGATGATAATAAAACAATAAAATAAGCAATAATGACGATGATAATGTCAAAGATATGAAGATGCGAATAAACAGTTCATAATGCATATAAGAACGATAACCACACAGCTTACATTACTTAAATACTAATATTAATAGGCAAAGAACAACGAACTAAACAATCATAAAAATAATGATACGTAAAACAATTTTAATGAAGATAAATAAATTAATAAAATCGATTTTAAGCAAAAAACACATAAAAATAAAGTAGATAATATTTGAAATGATTTAAGATAACGTAGGGTTTAAAAACAATTATATACATAAGGTATAATAACATACAAAAACTTTAAAATAAATAAATAATAATAATGATGGTAATGGTAAGAAGTAGTGATAATAAATATAATGGTAATAAATATTGAAGGATAAATAATAGTTATGAAAAGATAATAATGATAATATGATTTTAAGAAAAATAAATAAATGATTAAACTCGTTAAGCATATCAAGGACTAAATTAAAACGGACTAATGTTCAAAGTATAAATTTAGAATAAGGAAAACCCATTAAGGATCGAAATGAAACGCGCAAACAACGGAGGGGACTAGATCGGTAAATTTCCCAACCCTCGTGCGCAGCGCTTCATCTGACCTGGCCATGGAGTAAATTAAAATGCGACAGAAATAATGGGGCACAATTGTAAAAAGGAAAAAAAAGTAAAATAGGACTTGATCCAATAAGGTCACAAAAGCTGGGGACTGGTCGAGCAAAAATTCCTTTTGAAGGAAATGCGCAGTAACCCTACTATCCGAACGACGCCGTTTTGCATTTTATTTAAAAAACAAAATTTCCCTTTTTTGTTTTCATTCTTTCATTGCTTCAGAAAAAAAAATCAAGAGCCTTTCCGCTTCCTCTCAAAAGAAACCGAAGAAGAGCGACCCCTCCTACTTCGACCCGACAATCGGGTTTCCTTTCTACGCCCATCGCACCACTCTTTGTCCATGGTGGTCGACACTATATGGAGATGGGCCTTTGTGCCCGCTTCGTCACCCGTTAGATGGATGAGCCACGGTCTTTCGAACCCTCAAGAGGAGAAGACTCTCCCCTCTTCGATTCGGCTTCAAAGACGGCGAAAGGGTTCCGATGATGGCCCCATATTTCAGGTCTGTCCTTCCCCTTTTTACTATTATTTTGTTTGTGAGATTTTAAAAGAGAAATAGAGGAAGACAGAGCAATCTTTAACAACAGAAAGTAAAAAAAATAAACGGAAAGGACTCAAAATCCACCTCTTTTCAAACTGTTATCCTCTTTGATTTCTTTTGCTTTTCGATTTCTGATTATTCTTTTTGTGGTTTTTCTCTTGATTACTGATAATCTGAAAAAAAAAGAGTTTTACATTGATTTTTAATCCCCTTATAGCCGAACGATACAACCCTTTTTTATTACTCTACTGTTTGTTCCATACTTTTCTGTTGTCTGCTTCTCTGCTTGTTGTGTGTTGTTTGCAGGGCATGGGCAAGGCGTCGGCGGGTGTGAGAGGTGTCAAAGGCGTGCGAGACCGAGGCTCGGGGCATGTTGATCGAGGAGTGGAGAGCTGCTGGTGGCGGGGCGCGTGCGCATGGGGTGATGAGCAGTGGGCTGCGGCGCATGGGATTGGTCCTGCGGCGCGAGAAAGGAGAGGGAACCCTAGGGTTCCCTAACTTTGTTTAGTTTCAGGTCGATTTTGGCTGATTCTTGGGCCATATTGGGCTAGGTTTAGTTATTGGGTTTAGGGTTATTATTTGGGCTTGTTTCCTGTTTTGGGTTTTTAACATTGGTTTGTAAAAGAGACTGGATTGTTTTTCTTATTAAGTTTAATTTCGGGCTTGTAATTTGGACATTTGGACTATGATTTTGGACTTTATTATTTTGTTTGTTTATTTGGTTTGGATTTTATTGTATTGGTTTATTTGCATTCTGTTTTTCTTTGGGCCTTTTATATTGGCATCGGGCCGGGCAGAAATTGGGTATTACAGCTGCCCCTCTTTGTTTATTATCGTGAAACGAGAATAGAGCAAAGACAATAAAAGAACCAATTTTTCCCCGGTCTTGGCTAAGCCTTGACTTCTTGGTTCTCGTCTTCTTCAAACATTTTCAAGCTCCCCTATAAATTCGATTCATTCTGCCATTGCTCCCGTGAGCCATGATCCATAGCTTTAATTCGCTTTTCCGCAACCTTGTTTATTTTTCAACTTACTCCACTGTGACTTCACGACACAAAGAGATTTGTAGCTTCAATCTACCAACCGCTCCACTGGTACTTTGAAGAAATAAATCTGAACTTTTCAAACTGCTTCCTTATTCTCGCAACATGAATTGACTATTCTTTTCCCCCTTTTTTTCTTTCTTCTTTTTTTTCTTTTTTCTTTTTTTCTTTTTTTCTTCTTTTTCCTTTTTTTTGAAAAACGAAAATTGGAAAAAAAATAGAAATTGGAAATAGAAATTGAAAATACCTCAGCGTGCGTGACCCGAGGCCCAACTCACCTCTCGCAGTATGAATTGATTTTTGAACAGAAATTTAAAGACAGAAATTAAAAATACCTCAGCGTGCGTAACGCGAGGCCCAACTCACCTCTCGCAATATGAGTTGACTTTTGAACAGAAATTTAAAGACAGAAATTAAAAATACCTCAGCGTTCTTAACCCGAGGCCCCACTCACCTCTCGCAATATGAGTTGATTTTTAAACAAAAATTTAAAGACAGAAATTGAAAATACCTCCGCGTGCGTAACCCGAGTCCCAACTCACCTCTCGCAATATGAGTTGATCTTTGAACAAAAATTTAAAGACAGAAATTGAAAATACCTCCGTGTGAGTAACCCGAGGCCCAACTCACCTCTTGCAATATGAGTTGATTTTCGAACAGAAATTTAAAGACAGAAATTGAAAATACCTCAGCGTGCGTAACCCGAGGCCCAACTCACCTCTCACAATATGAGTTGATTTTTGAACAGAAATTTAAAGACAGAAATTGAAAATACCTCAGCGTGCGTAACCCGAGGCCCAACTCACCTTTCGCAATATGAGTTGATTTTTGAACAAAAATTTAAAGACAGAAATTGAAAATACCTCAGCATGTGTAACCCGAGGCTCAACTCACCTCTCGCAATATGAGTTGATTTTTGAACAAAAATTTAAAATAGATCATCTGGTGGAACTCGGATGTCTTCTTTTTCCTCGATTTGGTACAACTATCATCAGAATTTCTTGCTTTATTGGTGTACCTGTATGTGTCATGCGTGATGTTATCATGATATGCACGTGTTTGTCTTAAATGCTCTTATGCCTACATGATTATGCCATGCGCTCTGGCTTGTTTGTCATGTATCTCTCGTTATGACTTTCATGATGACTTGTATTCATTGCTTTGATTCTTGACTTTTCTTTCAGGTTTTGTACCCGTCCTCAAGTTTTACGAGTAATCTGCGTTTCTCGTATATCACCCTTTTGCCCCCTGTTGAACTTTGTCCTTGCTTTGAGGCTCTTGTACTTACCAGATCCTCATCCAGGTAATGCTCAACATTTCTTTTGTTTAGAGTAGATCATTTCACTATTTATCATTTAAATGAACCAATCATGAGACGTATGAAAATGGCCAAATGGGTATGAAAGGGATACCTCATATCTATTTATTTTAAAGGCAACAGGCAAAGAGAATGGACAAGGAATAATTCAACATAGAAAGCAACATAACAAAGGAAAGCAGGGTTCAATTGTCACAAATGCTCTAGATACCCGATGCATGAACTTGTCCCTGTTCCTTCATCCTGGATCTTTTCGAGCGAAGCTTTTTGTGTAGAAGATTTTGAGCTTCTGAGTCTGCTTCAAATATTATAATCTCGCCATTTAACTCTCTATTCAAATCACCTTTGCTCTTTAAGCCCTGATCTACTTCCTTAGAATGCCCTTTCAGGTTTACATCCTAAACCTTCTTGTTTATCAAGACGCCCTTTTTGGGTTTTCATCTTGATCTCCCCCCTCTTTTTTTTTAGCCGTAGTATTCTTCACTGCATTTGAGTTCACTAGATTTGGTACCTCATTTCCATCCATCTCAGTGAGAATTAGAGCTTCGCCCGAGAAGGCCTTCTTTACGACATATGGCCCTTCCTAATTTGGTGCCCATTTTCCTCGAAAGTCTTTTTGTATAGGGAGAATCTTCCTCAACACGAGTTCCCCTCCGCGGAATTCCCTTGGTCGCACCTTCTTGTCATAGGCTATGATCATTCTCTTCTGGTACATCTGCCCGTGACAGATTGCTTTCAAGCGTTTTTCTTCGATCAGATTCAGTTGGTCGTATCGAGCTTGAACCCATTCTAATTCTTCTAGTTTTGACTCCATTAAGACTCGTAAAGAGGGGATTTCCACCTCGATGGGCAGTACAGCTTCCATTCCATATACCAGAGAGAAGGGAGTTGCCCCGTGGAGGTCCGTACACATGTGCGGTATGCGTATAGGGCAAATGGTAGCTTCTCGTGCCAGTCTTTATATGTCTCGGTCATTTTCTCAATAATCTTTTTAATATTTTTGTTAGCAGCTTCTACTGCTCCGTTCATCTTTGGGTGATAGGGTGAGGAATTGTGATGCCTTACTTGAAATTGCTCGCACACCTCCTTCATTATCTTGTTATTCAGATTCAAAGCATTATCTGAAATGATTCTCTCAGGTAATCCATATCGACATATGATCTTCTTTTTTAAGAACTTGCAAACTGCGGTCTTTGTCACATTCGCAAACGAAGCAGCCTCAACCCATTTTGTGTAGTAATCTATGACCACAAAAATGAATCGATGCCCATTAGAAGCTTTTGGGGAAATTGGCCCTATAACATCCATGCCCCACATAGAAAAAGGCCATGGAGAAGTCATGACATGAAGGGGCGAAGGTGCCGCATGAATTTTATCGCCGTAAACTTGACATTTGTGACACTTTCGTGCGTAACTGATGCAGTCGTTTTCCATCGTCAACCAGTAATAACCGAGTCTTATAATTTTCCTGGCCATAGCGAAACCATTGGCATGCATTCCACAAATTCCTTCATGGACCTCTTCAAGTATCTTTCTGGCTTCAATATCGTCCACACATCTCAGAAGCACTTGATCTTTTCCTCTTTTGTACATGATGTCCCCATCAAGAACAAATCCCGCTGCCATTCTTCTGATTGTTCTTTTGTCGTTCTCATTTGCTTGCTTAGGATATCTTTGATTCTTGACATATTCTAAGATATCATGGAATCATGGCTGTCCATCCGCCTCTTTTTCAATACTAAAACAATGTGCCGGGGCCTCATATATGCTCATCTGGAGAGGCATTGTTTTCGTTTCTCGGTTTGCTTTGAACATTGAAGCCAAGGTGGCCAGGGCATCAGCCAATTGGTTTTCTTCTTGTGGGAAGTAATTAAAGGTTACTTCTTCAAATTCTTTGATCAACTCTGTCACGAGATCACGATATTTGATTAACTTTGAGTCTCTCACTTCCCAATCTCCACGGATTTGGTAAATCACCAATGTCGAATCCCCAGATACCTTTAAGATTTTGATGTCTCGTTCAATAGCTACGCGAAGTCCCATGATGCAAGCCTCGTATTCCGCTATGTTATTGGTACAGAAGAAATTTAATCTGGCAGTGAATGGATAATGATTCCCTTCTGGTGACACTAAGATTGCTCCAATCCCATGCCCCAATGCATTTGATGCGCCATCAAAACTCATCTTCCATGATTTCTCTTTTGACGATTCATATTCTTTTTCTGTAATGCACATCAAGTCTTCATCTGGGAAATCAAATCTTAATGGCTCGTATTCCTCTGCCGTTCAAGTTGCTAGGAAGTCAGCTATTGCACTCCCTTTTATCGACTTTTGGCTCACATAGATGATGTCGTACTCCGACAATAGGATCTGCCATCGTGCCATTCTTCCTGAGAGTGCAGGTGATTCCATCATGTACTTTATTGGGTCCAGCTTTGAGATCAACCACGTCGTATGATACAGCATATATTGTTTGAGCCTTGAGTGCGGACGAGCACACAAACAGAATTTTTCAATTGACGAATATTTTGCTTCGTACTCTGTAAACTTCTTGCTGAGGTAATAGATCGCCTTTTCTCTTTTCCCTGACTCATCATGTTGCCCTAGTACACAACCCATTGAATTTTCAAACATAGTCAGATACAATATTAACGGTCTCCCGGGAGTTGGCAGTACTAGCACTGGGGGGTTAGACAAATATTGTTTTATCTTGTCGAAAGTAGCTTGGCACTCTTCGTTCCATTCCCCAGGATTGTGTTTTTGTAGGAGTCGAAAAATTGGGTCGCATTGGTTGGTAAGCTGAGCAATAAACCGAGCGATGTAGTTTAACCTTCCTAGAAATCCTCCAACTTCCTTTTGTGTCTATGGAGGTGGTAATTCTTGTATGGCCTTTATCTTGTCCGGGCCAACCTCGATACCTCTCTTGCTGACTATGAAACCCAGTAATTTCCCCGAGGTTGCTCCAAATGTGCACTTAGCTGGATTAAGCTTCAGCTGGAACTTTCTCAGTCTTTCGAACAATTTCCTGAGGTTTTCAACATGCTCTCTTTCCCCCTGAGATTTGGCAATCATGTCGTCGACATAAACTTCTATCTCTTTGTGCATCATGTCATGGAACAGCATCACCATTGCCCTCTAATATGTTGCCTCAGCATTTTTTAATCCGCACGGCATCACCTTGTAGTAGAATGTTCCCCACATTGTCATGAATGTAGTTTTCTCCATATCTTCAGGAACCATCTTTATTTGGTTATAACCCGAAAATCCATCCATGAAAGAAAATAATGAATGTTTTGCCGTGTTATCCACCAATGTATCGATGTGCGGCAAGGGGAAATTATCCTTAGGGCTTGCTAAATTCAGATCGCGATAGTCCACACACATTCGCACCTTGCCATCTTTCTTTGGCACTGGGACTATATTAGCCACCCATTCCGGATATTTGGAGACTTGTAAGAAACTGGCATCGAGCTGTTTTTTGACCTCTTCTTTTATCTTTAAGAGCATTTTGGGTCTCATTCGTCTTAGCTTCTGCTGGATAGGCTTGCATTCTGGTTTCAGTGGGAGCCTATGGACCACTACATCCTCGCTCAATCCTGGCATGTCCTGATATGACCATGCAAATACATCTTTGTATTCGTGAAGCAAGGTGACCAAGTCATGTTTGGTGTTCTCCAGAAAGGTGGTTTCGATCTTCACTTCTTGCCTCTTTTCTTCACTTCCCAAGTTCACCGTCTCAACAGATTCTTGATGGGATAGTATATATTTGTCTTCTTATTCTATCATCCTCAGTAAGTCGGGGGACGAAACATAATCTTCAGCGTTTTCCTCAACAACAAATTCTCCTAGACAAATAACTTGCTCGAAATCAATTTTGGGACTTGTAACGGGATTGTTCACGTCATCGATATCTGAGCACCTGAAAGGTAAATGGAAAAGAAACTATAGAGGAGCATCGAGGTATTGGAACCTACAAACGTGATATTATGGCATGATATGAGATGTATATAAAGACAGGCTATAAGAAGAGGGAATAAATATGAGGCCGATGAGAATGAGAGACCATGACAAAATGCATCTTCATTGATGTTCATTTAAAAGATAAATAGCCAACATAAACTCTTATAACAGATTCCCCTACAACTTAAGGGTATACAGAGAGTTGACATTGAGGATTACTTTGGAGGGGCCCTAGAAACTACAAGGAGATCCTCAGCGGTCCAATTTCTCAAAACAAATCCAGGAGGACCAGGGCGTATCTTTGAAATGTCTTCCGTCGTATCATCTGCTTTGTCAATAACGTTTATATTGAAGTTCTGGAAATCCCTTTCAACCAATAACAGTGTGCTTCGTGAATTATCTCCTTCTGGGTACATCATTCCTGCAGATGTAAAAGTTCTCGACAAGGGCGGATACACTATAGGCTCCCATTCTACTTCTTGACCTGAGGCTCTTGCAATCCTCTTTTCCTAATCTTTCTGCAGCTGTTTCCTTCTTTGTCGTACGTCTGGCTTGAACCCCAAACCATATCGAGCCTTGTGGTGTACCGGTTTTAGCGCTCTAGCTATCCCTTGCTGATATATTCCTAATTCTTTCTTTACTCGGGCTCCTTTTCCCACAGTCAGCTTGATCCCCATCTTGGTATTCTTCGATAATTTGGGTGCGGGAATCCTATTTCCTTCGACAAAAAACGTGGCATTGATAAATTTGAAGGAGCGGAAGGAGTATTCCACTGTATCTTTATTTGCTTCAATGTAAGGCGCGTCAGTAGAGATAGACGCAACAATATCTTCTTCCCCCGCGACCGTGATCAAACGGTTATCCATGACAAACTTGACCTCTTGATGGAGAGATGAAGGAACCGCCCCGGCGGAGTGGATCCAAGGCCTCCCTAAGAGGCAGTTATATGAAGGTGCGATGTCCATGACCTGGAACTCAATATCGTATGTACATGGGCCCACTTCTAGAGGAATCTCGATTTTTCCCATGACCTCTCGTTGTGTCCCATCAAACGCCCTTACCGCGGAATGACAAGG
Organism: Gossypium bickii; assembly: GCA_025503065.1. Classification (NCBI taxonomy): domain Eukaryota; kingdom Viridiplantae; phylum Streptophyta; class Magnoliopsida; order Malvales; family Malvaceae; genus Gossypium; species Gossypium bickii. The sequence goes on from CP106711.1 coordinate 94,260,267, forward strand.
CCTTAGGTAAGACATATCTACCGGTATCCTGGACAGTGTGGCCAAAGGCATGACATTGAGAGCAGACCCGTTATCAATGAGCACGTTCGGTATTATATAGCCTTTGCAACCGGTCGTGATGTGCAATGCTTTTACAGAATCCCTACCATTCGATGGTATCTCGTCATCACTGAAAGAGATGAAATTATCTGCATTCAAGTTATTCACCCACCTGTCAAGTTTTTCGATGGGTACGTTGCTTGGCACATACGCTTGGTTTAACACTTTCAGTAAAGCGTTTCGATGTGGTTCCGAGCTTAAAAGTAGAGATAGCACTGAGATTCTTGCAGGTTGCTTGTTCAACTGCTCCACGATGTTATATTCGCTATGCTTGATGAACTTTAAGAACTCATGTGCTTCATCCTCATTCACAGGTTTTTTAATTTCAGGTTCCGACTGTATTTCGACATCCACCTCTGCCTCATGCATCGGTGCCTTTCCTTTCTGATTTGAATCAATGGCTTTTCCCTTTGGTTCTGCCTTCTCAGGAGAGTAGCACCTCCAGCTGCGAGTAAAATGTCCTACTCTGCTGATATCGCCAACCACAGCCTTTGGTTCAACTTCGGGTGCGACAATCTTAACATCGTATTTCCATGGCACCGTCTTATTGTCTTTGTAATGGAAAGAAGAAGGCACCTTAATCACCACCGTCGGTTTGACTTCCTCCTTCTTGGCCTCATAATAAATCACCAGAGGCCGATCGGCACTATAACGAGTGACTGATGGTTGGTTATCGGAGGCACATATTTCCCTTTCCTCGAGCTCATCCATCTTATCAAAGATCTCGACTTCCTTGTTGTTCATCATGTCTTGGAGTAGTTTCCTGAATTCCTCGCAAGACTAGATGTCGTGCTCCTCAATACCATGAAAGATACAAAAACTTTGATCTTCTATACTTTATTCTTCGAAATTTCTGTTGGGATAACAAAATGACCCATTTTCTATCATCACCTCCCAGACCTTTCGTAAGGTGTTTTTATTTCAGAAACACAGCTTTTAACTCGACTCGTATCTTCCCTTGTCACTATGCTCACGTTCCCCTCGGTATGGTTCGGGAGCGGGTTTCCAGCAACATTACCAGTACCATCAAATCGTAAAATCCCTGCATCAATGAGATCCTGCACCCTCCTTTTGATACATGCAACTAGCATTGGGGTCATACCATTTCGGGTATGGCGGCTTCAACGGCGCCATATAATGCGGGGATATTAATTGTTTTTCCAACAATTTTGGGCATAGTTCTCCGTATGACACGAGAATGGGGGTGAGTCGAGGTTTTTCAAGATTGGGTCTCACCGATCCTTGTTCGTGTTTGGGTTGGCTTGGAGCAGGCGTGTTATTAGGTGGGAACATGGTGAATGGTCTTTGATTATTAGTGGCATAGACGGGGTAAGGAGGAGGTGTTTGATAGTAAGAGTTTTGAGGAGGAAAATAGAAGTTTGGAGGTGGGCGAAATTGAGGTCGTGGTTGGGTTGGGTATGGGTTAGAAGCATAGCGGCTTCCGGTCCCCACCATGTGAGTCTTAGGTTCTTTTTTCTTCACAGGTACTGGTCTTTTCGAACTCTCAGGACCTTCCATCTTTGCACTCTTGATGCCATTTTCAATGAGCTCTCCAGACATTACGATATCGGCGAAGTCTTTTGTGGCGTTTCCCACCAGTTTGTCGTAAAATGGCACTTTCAAGGTATTGATAAAGAGGACCGATATCTCACTTTTAGTCAGTGGGGGCTCTATTTGCGTCGAGACATCCCTCCACCTTTGACCGTACTGTCTAAACGTCTCTGCTGGCTTTTTTTCCATCATCTGCAGCGTTAGTCGATCGGGCGCCATATCGGAGACATGCTTGTACTGTTCGCAAAATGCAGATGCTAGGTCTTTCCATGATTGGATCCTCTCTCTGCTGAGTTGATTATACCATCGGAGGGCTGATCCGGTCAAGCTATCTTGAAAACAATGTATTAATAATTTGTCTTCATTCACATAACCCGCCATCTTCCGACAAAACATGATAAGATGCGCCTTTGGGCATCTCGTTCCATCATATTTTTCAAAATCTGGCGCTTTGAATTTCGGGGGTAGGACCAGATCAGGTACTAAACTGAGCTCTTTGGCGCTCAGTGCAGAGAAGACTCCAGTACCCTCTACCTCTTTGAGTCTTTCTTCTAGACTCCTATACTTGTCCTCGGCATCATGTTCCTTCATTCTCAGCTTGGCTATTTCTACCGGATCATCCAAATCCGGAACTATTGGATTTGCGAAATTATCTCCGAAGTTCGACGCCAACATACCTTGCCCTAAATGAGCAGGTGGTGCGGGTCGTTGCTCTAGGCCTACCGGTTCCCCTTGAGGATATCCTCTTTGTGTTGCATGGGCGTGGGGTGGAGTGAATCCTGGAAGATAAAGCGGATCTTGATTAACTCTCGAATGGGGTTCTGTAACATCAGGACTTTGCATGGGCCCTTTTCCTTTGACCAGAGTTGATATCATCTCTATCAGTTTGGTCATTTGATCCTTTTACTCGAGCGATTCCTCTCGAGACCTTGCTATCAGATCCCTTGCTTCTTGCTGTGACTTGGCTAACTGTTCTTGCAACTCTCTCTGGATTCTTTCCTGTCTCTCAGTCCTCTCATTGAGTTCGGCGTCCATAGCTCTAGTTCTTAGACGTATCCTATAGGGATGACGTGATTCCAGATTCGTAATGTCACAACTGCGGATTATACGATTTTAGCTTTAGTGAAGGATTAAGGTGATATGATTGCTATTGCATGCAATGTAATGCAGATGCATGATATGAATGCACAAAAGGTGTTGATTTGATTCAATTACATTAGATAAACTTTACTAGAAAACAAATTTCCTTTTATAGAACGGACGATTACATATACGACTTCGCCCTAGTTCCTAAATCCTTAACTTTCCTAAGAAGCCAAGCTAATTTTTGGCCTCGATCTGACGCTGACTCATATTGTATACTCAGTACATCAAGTTGAGTAGCTAAAGTTTGTAAATGATCGGCCACCTCTCGGATTTGAACTACAGCTTCACCCATCGTATAGTCTCTATCTCTGATCTGTCCTTGGGAATGGTGGAGCTGCTCTTTCCAATGTTCATTGTTCGCCCCAAGGAGCTCAATTCGAATTTTACTATCTTGTAATGTAGTCTCAAGCTCTCCTATTCTCCCTTTCATCTCCTCAATCTTGTTCTGGCTAGCTCTTAATTCGACTACCAAGTTGCGACTACGATGCAGTGCAACGACTTTTCCAATTCTGCTAGTCGAGCGCGTAACCTCTCCTTTTCGCTTTGGCTTTCCAACAGGCTCTTATTCAAAGCGTCCTCCCGTACTCGAGCATCTTGAAACTTCTTTTCCCACTGATTGGCTCTGGATTTTTCTTCTTCAATTTCTTGCCGCCATTGCTCTGATGTCTTACCCAGACTAGCGGTTCTAATGGACATGCGCAGCTTCTTGTAGTCTGTCTTTAGGCTATCCAAGTCCTCTCCAGCTTTATTTTTTCCTTTCATCAATTTCTCGGCCTCGAACTTGTGGATGTCAACATCTAACCACAACTGCATCTTTTCCTCTTCTAGCTACTCTATCCTTTTACCCAATTCCCGATTTTCCTCTTGAAATCTTACTTGATGATCTCTAATTCAGACAGGATTACTTGCAATTGCTCTTCTATTGGTCGGGCATTTCCTTGGCTTGGCCTTGGGACATTATCGTTGATTCTTCTGCGCCACCATCGGTCGTACTCGGGGGTCGTCATTGGCCCCATGGCGAGTTTCTTCATTTTTCGGGTTTGGGTCCATGCATCTGATATCTTGCGAACTCTCTTCTTATAGTTGTCATCCTTATATGAAAATTCACATTGGGCTAATCCATGTGTCGCCGGTATGAACTGCCTTGATCGATACTGCCTCATCACTAGTAACGAGGCATATCCGACAGCTCCTCATATTCCGAGCAAAGGAACCCAGTCGAACCCTCCATACCGATACAAGATCTCGTCAGTGATCATCCACGGAGCCTTCCATTCTACATCTTTTACTTGTAGATTTTGGAGAACCGTTATCCATTTCTCTCCAGATAGGCCGTCCTACCTTGGCATACTTTGTAATTCCTCTAGAGGAGAATAGTTCTCGAAAAAGACTTTGTATGAGACCTTTTCTATCTTCTAAAAATGGCAATGAAACCAAGATAACAACAGCTGTGCACATCCCACGAACCTCCTTTCGCCCGCCCTTCGGCAAGCGTTCAATGATCTGAAGGTTTCGGCTAAAATTGTGGGGAGAGGTGTAACTCCCTTATCAAGTTTATCAAATAGGTCTGAAACCGCATCCTCTATATGCCCTAACGCCTTGGGGAAGATGACCAAACCATAGATGCTTAGAGCGAAGACGTCGACCCTCTTTTTCTTATCAGGATGCGCCAAGATCAAGTCCCTCAAGTGTTTCCAAGGAATGCACTTACAATCTCCCTTTTGCTTGATCTGGGCCGTAATCCATTGCTCGCTCATCCCTGTAATGTTTATTAGCCTTTTTGAGAATGCCGGCACATTAGCAAACCTCGAATACGCCTTATCAGTTTCAATTCTCGGGCATCAGAACAAAGCTGTGTACTCTTCTATGATTGGCACCAAATCCACTTTTCCGAAAGTAAAGCAACTGTAAGCGGGGTTCCAAAACTGGGTAATGGCTCGGAGTAAGTACTCGTCTACCTTGATATCAAGCAGATAGGGTAAATCACCGTAATTATAGTGGAACAGTTGTTTGTCCTCATTTCCCCATGAGTCCCATATTTCCTTCAGCTCTCGCAGGTCATTTTGAGCCACGTTGATACGGGTGAAATCCCATAACTCTGATTCATGCCCCACTGTCAGGCTATCTCCTTTCTCTTGCTGTATCCTTTCGGACCACACTTGAACGGCCGCATTATCCTTCATTCTATCGAGAAACCCCTTTTCCATGTTAAGCCTTTCTATCTAGTAACCGAATGTGGATCAACACCTTTTTAGGATGAAATGTCATGCAATAAAAGCAAAACAAAGTTAGTATCAGGTACAAAAAGAACTTAAAATAAACAGGAAATGATTAAACTCCTATTTAAGGTAATAACTAGGGTTTACACGGCTCTACCTACAATGGGCTCTTAGGTCTCTCTATATGTGGTTCGATTCTAAAGCAAGGGTATCTGAACCAGCAAATTCCTCGATCCTCACCCATTATAGGCTCGTATGGACCGAGTTCAGTTCAGGGGAATACATTTCCCTATGGCTGGACGGAGATAAAAATCTCACGAAGACATAGGTACGGATGTATCCCGAAAGTGATCCACTATCTTGCACGGAGGTAAAAACCTCACGAAAGAGTAGCTTCTCACTCCCACTTAAGGGTGTGACCGCAATGGTCATGCAATGCAATGCCAAAGTATTTCACGAGACTCGACACTATAGCACAAGCAAATGCATCAAAGAGAAACACGATTATTCAAAACAATTTTCCAAATTTCCAATCAAAGGGACAAAAACCAATCAATTTATGGCCTAACTCTCAGTGTCCCCAGTGGAGTCGCCAAGCTGTCGTAACCATTTTTTGACAAAACGGGAATCGACTTGGTTTTGAAAATGAAAAAATGGGAGTCGCCACCGACCTTTTACTAGGTGTGATCGGATCACCTTTGTTTTAATAAAACATTTTGATTTACTAAAACAATGTTTTGGTCTACGAAAATTTAGGAAAATAGGTTCGGGAGTCGGTTACGTGCGAGGAAGGGTTAGCACCCTCGTCATGCCCCAATTGGTACAAAATTGATTAATTAATGTCCCCATGTCAAAAGTTTAAAAATTTTGAAAGAATTTAAAAATTTGACCTCTTTTGGAAATATTTGAATTTTCCCGTTGAATATTACGATTTTCCTATTCTGAGAGAATAATATCACATCCAGTACATAGGACACGATGATTTTAATCCTCGAATCCAAGATCATCTCTTAATCCTCGAGACTCATGCATAAAACTATCAAAAGGATATTCGATCTTTGGCGAAGCGAGAGAACTGAAACCCAACACATAGGGTACGATCTCTCGGATTTTCAAGCATAGAATATTGCCTTATTTGAAAACTTTTTAATTTTGGGTGAAATTCATAAAGATTTTAGGTTATACCCAACGAAATTTAACAAATATATATGACATGAATTTGGTGCCATAAAGATATAATACACACAATACATAATATTGGAATCATTAATCTAAAAGATTAACATGCATGAATAATAATGATGATAATAAAACAATAAAATAAGCAATAATGACGATGATAATGTCAAAGATATGAAGATGCGAATAAACAGTTCATAATGCATATAAGAACGATAACCACACAGCTTACATTACTTAAATACTAATATTAATAGGCAAAGAACAACGAACTAAACAATCGTAAAAATAATGATACATAAAACAATTTTAATGAAGATAAATAAATTAATAAAATCGATTTTAAGCAAAAAACACATAAAAATAAAGTAGATAATAGTTGAAATGATTTAAGATAACGTAGGGTTTAAAAACAATTATATACATAAGGTATAATAACATACAAAAACTTTAAATTAAATAAATAATAATAATAATGATGGTAATGGTAAAAAGTAGTGATAATAAATATAATGGTAATAAATATTGAAGGATAAATAATAGTTATGAAAAGATAATAATGATAATATGATTTTAAGAAAAATAAATAAATGATTAAACTTGTTAAGCATATCAAGGACTAAATTAAAACGGACTAACGTTCAAAGTATAAATTTAGAATAAGGAAAACCAATTAAGGATCGAAATGAAACACGCAAACAACGGAGGGGACTAGATCGGTAAATTTCCCAACCCTCGTGCGCAGCGCTTCATCTGACCTGGCCATGGACTAAATTAAAACGCGACAGAAATAGTGGGGCGCAATTGTAAAAAGAAAAAAAGTAAAATAGGACTTGATCCAATAACGTCAAAAAAGCTGGGGACTGGTCGAGCAAAAATTCCTTTTGAAGGAAATGCGCAGAACCCTATTAGCCGAACGACGCAGTTTTGCATTTTATTTAAAAAACAAAATTTCCCTTTTTTGTTTTCATTCTTTCATTGCTTCAAAAAAAAATCAAGAGCCTTTCCGCTTCCTCTCAAAAGAAACTAAAGAGGCAGCCCTCTCCCCTACTTCTGTCCCGATGATCGGGTTCCCCTTTCGGCCGCCCATCGCACCACTACCGTCTAGTGGTCGACACTATATGGAGATGGGCCTTTGTGCCCGCTTTGTTACCCGTTAGAAGGATGAGCCACAGTCTTTCGAACCCTCAAGAAGAGAAGACTCTCCCCTCTTCAATTCGGCTTCGAAGACGGCGAAAGGGTTCCGACGATGGCCACGTATTTCATGTCTGTCCTTTCCCTTTTTACTATTATTTTGTTTGCGAGATTTTAAAAGAGAAATAGAGGAAGACAGAGCAATCTTTAACAACAGAAAGTAAAAAAATAAACGGAAAGGACTCAAAATCCACCTCTTTTCAAACTGTTATCCTCTTTGATTTCTTTTGCTTTTTGATTTCTGATTATTCTTTTTGTGGTTTTTCTCTTGATTACTGATAATCGAAAAAAGAGAGAGTTTTACATTGATTTTTAATCCCCTTATAACCGAACGATACAACCCTTTTTTATTACTCTACTGTTTGTTCCATATTTTTCTGTCGTCTGCTTCTCTGCTTGTTGTGTGCTGTTTGCAGGGCATGGGCAAGGCGTCGGCGGGTGTGAGAGGTGTCAGAGGCGTGCAAGACCGAGGCTTGGGGCTTGTTGATTGAGGAGTGGAGACTTGCTGGTGGCGGGGCGCATCCGCATGGGGTGATGAGCAGTGGGCTGCGGTGCCTGGGATTGGTCCTGCGGCGCGAGAAAGGAGAGGGAACCCTAGGGTTCCCTAACTTTGTTTAGTTTCAGGCCGATTTTAGCTGATCCTTGGGTCATATTGGGCTAGGTTTAGTTATTGGGTTTAGGGTTATTATTTGGGCTTTGTAATTCCTGCTTTGGGTTTTTAACATTGGTTTGTAAAAGAGACTGGATTGTTTTTCTTATTAAGTTTAATTTCAGGCTTGCAATTTGGACATTTGGACTGTGATTTTGGACTTTATTATTCTTTTTGTTTATTTGGTTTGGATTTTATTTTATTGGTTTATTTGCATTCTGTTTTTCTTTAGGCCTTTTATATTGGCATCGGGCCGGGCAGAAATTTGGTATTACAAGTTTAATGTGTTTAATGTGTTTTTAATGTGTTTGTTAATGCTTGTAGGTGACTATTCAACTGGAATATGTTATGTACAAGGGAGTTGTTATAAAGTGTTAAATACGACTGTTACAACATTTAAGAAGAGCATTTTGCATCATTTAAATTCAGCAGCCTATTCCTCTTCTCCAAGTGCTCAAAATATCAATAAAATTGCTGGTGTCTATTCGGCTGCCAAGAGGGAATTTAAAGGTTATTGCTGGTGTCTATTCAGCTGCCAAGAGGGAATTTAAAGCTCATTCTAAAAACTCTTTGGCTGCTTAAGAATGAAACCTAAGCATTCAAGCTTATTAAATCAGCTGAATTGGAGCAATAAATCATATTGATGGTTGGAGTTGCTTAGGCTTAGAGGAATTCAAGAGTTTGTGCTTATTGATTAAATTTTATTTCAGCCAATAATAGATCATTTAAGCTGATCATTGTGACTATTCAAATAGGCTTTTATCTAGCACTATAAATACTTGTAATCAGCTCATTGTAATGGACTTTTGCTACCTCTCAACCTTACAGTCCAGACCTGTCTTGGGCTAAGGTGTTCACGGATAGTGTAACATCCTGATTTGGGGGGATTTGCATTTGATGTGTTTCTGTGTGTGTGCTATGCTCAATGTGCTAGTTTAGGGTGTTTAGGGGTTCAGGAAAGGCTCGGGGTTAAGCCGAAGCCTTGGCCAAAATTCTCTTTTTTTGGGCACTTTAGTGGAGAGCTAGCTGGGATAGGACTTAAGGGATATTGTTTGTAGTTGGTTGACACAAGAATTGAAGTGGTAAAGAGGCAAGGAGGCACCACTTAGGGTTCAGGTAGATGACGCCACAAGGGAGCAGAGAGGGAGCAGGTTCAAGTCGCATGGTGCTTATTTTGGGAATTCTTTTTGGCGTCAAGGGGAGCAGAGGTAGAGTTTGGCTAGGACACTTTAAGAGGGGAGTGTAGACTGAGTCAAATAATTCAAATGTGTGGCTGAGAGAAGAAAAAGGAGTTTGAATCATTCAAACTATTTCGAATGAGTGATCAGGTGTAAATTAAGGAGAAAAGTAAGGGATTTAGCAAGTGGTGAAGGTAGTGGCCAAATTTTGAATGCTTGGGGGGGACTGTGGGAATTGGTTTTGGCTTGTTATGGGTGTGCTGAAATTCTAGAGGTCTTGGGCTTGTCATTTGTGCGTTCTGGTCATTAGGGGTGAGTGCCGAATTTGCTGAGCCAACTTCTTTTCTCTCTTCTTTTGCTCTTTAACCGAATTGGTGAAGACTGTTGATGCATCTTTTTCTTCTTCACTTTCTATTTTCACCAAAGACTTCTAAGCCGTAACCTTTTCTAGCCTCTACCGAATCTTTCCTCCTCTCCACTCATACTCTTAAGCCTCATAGCCGAAAGCACCCCACCGATTTCTTCTTTTGATCATTCCCTTATTCTTTTCTTCTCCATTTTCCTGCAAAAGCCGAAATCATCTTTCTCCTGTAACTCTTCTCCAAAGCCGAAACTTACTTCCCATTCTCTGTCTTTTGGATCGCAGCCCATTATTCTTCTAGCCTTCTCATTCGGCTTCTTCCTATTTGTGGTAGGGCTCTGTCTTCATATTTTTTCGGCATCTGGCCATCGATTGAAGGGGGCTTGAGGCACAATCAGTTTTTGTCGAATTAAGGTAAGGGGGTACTGTCATCTTTTTCCTTTTATTCTTTCGGTTTTTTGTAGCCAAAGTGGAATGGCTAATTGGTTTGGTGATGCTATTGTTTTGATTTACACCCTTTGCCCTTTCTTTACTCTTTGGGGGCGCCTATTCTGGGAAATCTTGTTTAGCCGGATCAATTGAAGTCCAAGTCGAGGAATCAGTCGAATCTTATCTCTTCATTCGTGATTGGGTTTTCTCTCTAGTTATTCGATCGGGTTTTCCTTTCATTATTCGCTATCTCAACCCAATGTTACGTTAAGCAATCACTGTTTCAATATAGTATCTTCTGACTAAGATCGTTCATGGACTCAAATCTAAGTAAGACGTTGGACCTGTAATCCCAGCCCCAAAGTTTAAGAAGCGCGCGGTGTCTGCTGTTTGAGATTGGCCACCGGGTTGTGGGCCAGCTTCTGAGCAGAATAGTAGACAAATAGCAGTAGTTCCAGTTAACGATAGTGTCGACATAGAAAGCGTTGTATTGCGTGTTATCAGGTGTGTAAACTTCACACTATTTATTTAATTGCTTGTACTATTATTGTGTGGGCTGAAAAGCTGGAATGATTGAGAAGCAGTCGTAATACCCTTTGGGGGTAAAGCTGGGAATACAGGTATGTGATTTTATTAACCTCATGATGGATATGAAATAAACATTGTAACCTGTCACGGTAAAGATAGCATGTTCATTCATATAATTGTATGTTCTGCATTTGGGAAATGATGTGAAAGGGGAAGTATTTGAGATGTGAAAGGGGAAGTATTTGAGATGTGAAAGGGGAAGTATTTGAGACTGTCACGATGGTTATTACCACGGTGGGTTAGCCCTACGGATACATATTTGATGATAGTGACCATATCTTGGTGGCTTGGTGCCAGGTGGTTTAATACCACGATTATATATGATTAGTGACTCGTCCCAGTGGTTGTTACCATAGTGGGTTGGCCCCACGTATATACATCAGGGATTGTCACGGTGGTTGCTACCATGGTGGGTTGGCCCCACGTATATTGTTAGTGACTTTGTCATAGTGGTCTAGAACCACGAGTGGCCTAATGCCACGTATGAGGTGTGTAGCTGATGGAGGGTTGATTGTAGAAATCCCCACGGTGTGATGGGCTGGTACAGGGGTGTGTAGAGGATGGAAAAAACTAGGCTGGATTGGGACACATTTTGCATTCATGATCATGTATGATAATCTGAGTGGGCTGAGGCCCAATATGAGATTGTGGGCCATGAGCCGTTTATGTGATATAGGGGATTTACACACTGAGTCTCGATGACTCACCCCTTGCTTAACCTTTCAGGTAATTAGTAGATCGTGGATATGGAAGCCGAGGCGGACTCGTGGAGGCCATAACATCTTTTTTTTTCTTCTTCATAAACTCGTTTCTTGCTATAAATTATTTTAATTTGGAGACTTCTGTTATGTAATAAGGCCTTTCTAAGTTAACTTTTGGTTTTTGTTATATATTGTTTATTTCAAATTCGATACTATGATAATTTAATCATTAAAGTGGAAATGGAGTTTTCAAAATACGAGTGACATAAAACAATCATTTTCTTTCAAGTATCACCAAATATGACAAATATTCAATTAACACAAATTAAAACTTTCTTAAACATCATATCACTGTTTTCAAGACATCACCTTAAACGAAAAGCTTTTCAAGCCTACGGTATTTTCCTAAATTCATCGAAATTTGTTTTTACTTCACCCTGTGACATACCAGATCTGGTCATAGCGTTTAGGCTGGGTTTGGGGTGTTACAGATAGGCCATACCAATTCTGGGTTAACTCCCACCTGAATAACTTCCTAGGGTCGTCAAGCCTAGGGTTTAAGTTCTTCCTCTCCCAAACAATTGATCTACTAAGAAAACCCTATATAGCAATTAATTAATCACACATCAACTCACCACACCAATCCCCCTATAAGAGGATTAGTTTCTTGTGGAATGTGTAAACATCATAAAATCGATAATAAAGATATGCATAAAGAGTAAATTAGAATAGAGTTTAGAGAATCCTATTTGTATTTGATAGATAAGGTGTAGAAAATCCACTAGCGCTTGATCGTATTTACAAATCACATTCTCCAAAGAACACAAAATAGAAATGAACTAAAAATAAACCTAAGGCCTAAAAGAAAGGAAATATGAAACTAAAATTATAGAGAAAAAAATTAGAATATAAAAAGTTGTCCCTAAACTAGTGTTAAATAGCCTATTTATAGAATTAGGTAGCCGTCGTCCTCAACCCTAGCTTAGTTGACGCCCTCGTGTTTAATTTCCATTATGCAGACCAAAATGCTCTAACCCATAATTAATCTCGTACAGGACCGGTGTCACGACACCCTAGTGCCTATATCACGACACTGAAGGTAATATGCATAGTTCAGGGGTAGTTTCAGGGGTGTGTCCTGACACCAAAGGCAGACTTGAAATTATTGTATTATGCTCCCTATGTTGGGACATTGAACTCCTCGTATTGCAACACAACGACCAGCTTTGTGTTCCTACACCTTTGAATGGTCTCATTCACACTTTCTATGTACGTCAGCTCATCTTTAGGCCTCATTCGTCCCTAAGGTTAATAAAAAACTCAAAATACACTTTTTATTGAATTTAAACTAAACTAAGAAAACATAAGTAAAACATACTAAAATTTCTTGTATTCAAGCTCCTTAAGTATGAAAACTAGTTTAATATGCTACGCCGAATTACGGCAGATCAATGTACCTAATACGCTAGGTTTTGTTGTAGTTAAATGATGTTCTAAATAAATGTTGTATTTTTATGATTAAAAGTGTATATTTTCTTGATAATTATCATATAAATTATTATTTTTAATTGTGAGTTGATCATAGTTACTCCGGCAATGAATGTGATACATTGTAGCCAGACCTGGTGATCGGGTCGAGTATAGGTGTAACACCCCAAACCCGGCCTAGAAGTTATGACCGGATCTGGCATGTCACATGAATGGGTTGTTTAAAATCTGCGCGTTTGTTAAAAATTTCGAGTTTAAATATTTATTCGCTGGTAATCCTTTATTTAACATTTTGGAAAATGATTATTAAGGGTTTAGGAAATTCCTGTATTGAACATTTAATAATAATAGGCAGTAATCAAATTAAAAGCTAAACCAAATAAAATACCAAATTTAAAGTAATAGTGGCCTTATTACAAAATAAAATCCCGAATTGAAATAAGTTCAAATTAAAACGAAGTTTACGAAAGCAATCATAATGCATGGCCACCTTGAGTCTGCCCCGGCTCCAAAACCCGCGATCTATGAATTACCTGCAAAAATTTAAGCAGAAGGGGTGAGTCAAGAAGACTCAGTGTGCAATCACTCCACACCCACCATAGTTGGGCCCAAGCCCATTCAAATACCAACTGGGCCTTAGCCCTTACAAATCACTTTGGGCAAAGCCCATACAGAATTAGACTGAGCCTTGGCCCATTTAGCAGAGAATAGTAGATAATCAGAAATTAATGCATTATGATGCAAAACTCCAACTCAACCTAAATTTTTCCATCCTCTACACACCATCCCGTACCATCCAATCAGACCGTGGGGATTTCTACATTCAACCCTCTATTCACTACACTCCATATGTGGCACCTAGCCACTGGTGACAGAGTCACAAATTATCATATGTGGGGCCAACCCACTTGTGGTACCAAACCACTAGTGACAATCCCTACTAATCATGCATGTAGGGCCAACCCACTGTGGTATCGAACCACTGGGACAAGTCACGAAATCATATGTATGTGGTACCAAACCACTGGTGGTTCTAAACCACTGGTGACAAAGTCACAAATAATAATACGTGGGGCCAACCCACTTGTGGTACCAAACCACTGGTGATAATCCCTAATGAATATATGTGGGGCTAACCCACTGTGGTACCAAACCACTGGGACAAGTCACAGAAATAATAAATATGTGGTACCAAACCACTGGTGGTTCCAAACCATTGAGACATAGTCACTGTATGAATTATGTGGGGCCAACCCACTTGTGGTACCAAACCACTCGTGACAGTGTTTAAAAACACTTCCCCTTTCACATCATATCCCAAGCCCATGCAACATGTCATGACATAATAATTCGTGTATGCAGTATGACATGTATGCAAATCATATACCAAATATAACGTATGAAATGAATTACAATCATAATCAGAATAACAAATACAATATAATCAAGCTAATCAACCTCTAAGGGTATAACCGTAATTTACCTACCAAGGGTATATCAGTAATTTTACCTATCGAGGGTATTTTAGTAATTTTGCACCTGCAATGGCCTTTCCGAAGGCCTAATGTCACCTCAGGTGACTCAACTACCATTTCCGGTCGTATCGAACTATTGGGCCTAAAACTCGATTTCGGCCCATTCGGGCCCACACGCTCGTGTGGCCCACCTAACACAAATCTAGCCACGTATATAAGATTCACCTAGTCTAGTTCACTATATAATACACCATCATACAATTTTATTCAATTGAGCCCACGGGCCCATTGGGCCCATCGTGGCCCAAGCAGCCTCAACCCACAAGAATACTACTGATGGCCTCAACGATCGCGTCGAAGCCCCACACGTGCGCTCGCACGCTCGAGTGGCTACTATTGCCGTGACCGGCACTTCGGTGTTTGCCGTTCTACAGCTAGAGTAGAGAGAGTTACACACCTGATAGGAATCTGGTGCTAATCCGCGCTCCAACCACTCCTGTGCCCAAACGCCCTCCAAGGTGTATACATTCTCCTCCTAGAAGGCTATATATATAGCTAGCTTCTCACCTTCCATCTTTGTATCTTTCCAATGTGGGATCCTTCCATCAGCAGAGTTTAAATCGAACTTAAACTCTTCCCGTCCAGACCGCAAAATAAATACTCCCTTGCTTCTCATGAGATTCGAACCCAGGCTCCCTTGCAACATAATCCACTCCGCTAACCACTTGGCCACAAGCTCCTCTTGTGTCTTAAACCATGCACAACTAAATATAAATCTATAGCCAAATACTAAGGTCCATGTAAAAAAGAAAACCAAAATGCAAGAGCCAAGACTTGAACCTTGGACCTCCTTCCTTCCTTGTGGCGTCACCCCTTTGCCTCTTATGTGGCGTCACTTTGCCACTACACCACACACTCCACTTGTGTCATTTTCCTCCATATTTTATTCTTAAAGCCTACCTACTAACTCCCAGGGTTTTTCTCGCCTAAAACTAAAATTTCCCCAAAGCTAAAGTTTGATCCCGGGACTTCATAGAAGCCCTCTAACCTTCCAAAATCACTTACCTAATAGGTTCAACTTGCAGTTAAGCCGATCTCTTTTTCTCCAAAAATTTTAAACGTTACTACGCCCAAAGCCTATTGGGCCCAATCCTACTAGGCCCAATTTTGGGATGTTACAATAGGGGGTTACAGGGTCAAAGCAATAGTGTGTCATATTCGTTAACGGAGCAACTACTGACAAATTCATAGTAAAAGCATCATTTCACTTCATCAATCATGCAATAAGTCAATAATACAATATTTAGTAACGTGAACATTTTTTTCTCGGGTCTTATATGGGCATACGAATGCTTTAGAGTCAACCCAAGATCAAATAAGGACCTTTTTGTAACATTTTAAAATTTTTTGATCAAGTATACTATAAGAAATCATTTAAACATTCAATCATATCATAAATACCTAGATATTAAGATACACAATTAAATTTGAGCCTTAGTTAAGCTTACAAAAACTCTTTTGTAAACTCGAGTATGAAATAGGACCAAATTACAAAGTTTTCAAAGTTTCCAGATCAGGTATCGATACACTACATAAGTATCGATACTAATTCCTTTGGTGTTTATAAAAATCCAATTAAATTAAAAGGTAGCATTACTTGTCTTGAAGTACCATACATCCCTTAATGTACCAATACCTTCCCATATTATTGACACCATTTTAGCATATTTTTGTTTGAAAATGTGATTGAAAATACTAAGTATTATTGATACCTTTTCCAGGGTACTTGTACTGCCCTAAAAATTCCAATGTTTACTTTTGTAATTCTATTGTAATTAAGTCTCTGTATCTGTAGTGTGTTCTTCTTATGTATTCAAGGTCGGGAGTTCGAGTTGCGCCTTTAGAAGTTTTTCTTATTCGATTTTAATTAATTTATGCTCTTGAGCCGTTGACTTAAATTTAATTCTAGGTAAATTTGTGTTAAGAATGAGTCTACTGTTTCACTGGCTAAGCATCTGTCTACCTTTTGGTCTTGTGTTCGAGTTTTTGCAAAAGCGAAGTGGGGATGTCTTTTTTGTTGCCTTGCAAAATTAATTTGGTTTGTTTTTAAAGTTAATTATTTTTATTTTTCCTTCCTTTCTCTTTTCTTTTTTTATCGTTCTCCCTCTTTCATTCTTCCTTTTTCCTTCTTTTCTTTTTCCTTTCCTTTCATTTCCTTTGGGTTGTTGTTATATTTTCGGTGTGTGTGATCGGGTAAGTACACATTTCTTTATTGACGATTAAAAGGTTAAATGCATGAATTTTTAATTATAGAACTTCTGTTAAGCGGTTGTTTCATTCGTTTCTATCAGAGTTGTTTTCAACTCGAATTGTTTAAACTTTCTTTTAAGAGATCGTTTGATTTCTTTTTAGGTAAGGATAACGAAAGCAACGATCCTCGGTACACTAACTCGGGTAATTGCTATTGATTTTTCGGTAAGTCTGGACTCGTTGAAGGTTTTGTGTTGAAACCTTTGACATAGTTTCTACATAAGATTGTGTAATGGAGTTATTGAATGGTCGTTTTAGGCTTCAGGAGTCTCATACGTTGTTACTGCTTCGAAACTACTTCAGGTGCACACCGAAAACCCTACTCTCTGTGAAATTCGAACGTCCAAAACCATGACTCTTGATGCCACACGGTCGTGTAGTAGGCCGTGTGACTCACTGTTGCTATTAGAGACAACATAGACTTGTGTCTAGGCCGTGTGACTCACTGTTGTTATTAGAGATTACACGGGCCAGAGACACGGGCATGTGTACAGGCCGTGTGACTCACTGTTATTATTAGAGACCACACGGGCCAGAGATGTGGGCGTGTGTCTAGGCCATGTGACTTATTGTTTGTGATTTAGACCACACAGATAGACGACATAGGCGTGTGCCAGGCCGTGTGGGGCCATGCAAATTAGTCATTTAGGTCGTGTGAAACCACACGGGCATGTGGATTAGAAATAGGATGTAACAGCTCGATTTTGGGTCTAGCTGGAATAGTGGTTTCGAAACCACGAATCTGACGCAAAAAGATTTGTTTTTATTATATTTTTATGGTCTACAGTTTCATGGAATTATTTTGTGAAAATTTCGTTCGAAAATTTTATCGATTGGGCACTCAAGTTAGTTAAAAGGACTAAATTGCAATATGTGCAAAATGTGTGTTCTAGAAGCTAGAGGTGTCTAATTGTTATGAAATTTTAAATTAGAGGTCCCTAGATGGTAATTAGACCATTATGCTTTAGTATGGACAAAAATGGGCATGGTTAGTGAAAAATTTCAAAGTGAAGGGCATTTTGGTAATCTAGTAAATAAAGCCAAAATAACTAAATGAAAGTCTTCATCTTCATCAATTTAGTCCCCTATGGCCGAATATTGCAAGAGAAGACATAGCTAGGGTTTGGGCCACTTTCAAGCTCGATTGTAAGTCCGTTCTAGCCCTGTTTTTAATGATTTTTATGTTTTTTGAGATCCTTGTAACCTAATCTAGCTTTTCCAACGACTATTTTGAAGTATTGTCAAGGTCTAAAATTTTATCCATGATAGATATTTGTGTATTTTGATGTCTAATGGTAGAAAATGTATGTTTGGTGTTAGAACATTTACTAGGTGATTTTTGATGAAAATGTCAGAAATGACTTATTTGTAAAAGTTATAAAATGATTAGTAAAAGTGTGATTAAATGGAAAATGTGGGCTGGTATGAGTATGAAAATGGTTTGGATAGGCTTGGGTTTTGAAGAAATGGAATACATTTCAATTTATGAGCTCAGGGACTAAATTGTAAAAATGTGAAACATTAGGGGAATATGTAATTTTTCCATAATATGATTTCTGGGCTAAATTAAATAATGTGAGTATTAAAAGAGTTTTTATTATAGATCAAGAAAAACGAGGTTCGGACCTAGATCTGGGCTAAATGATTTAATATTGTATGAATTGTGATTGACTCTTTGGACGTATTCGAAAAAGTTTCGATAAACGAGAAATCCCGGTTGAACCTTAGGAATACAATAGAATACGAGTGACATGTCACTATGAACCCATGTGTATATGCGATTATGTGATCCGAGTGTCGGTCATGTACATCCTACCAGTGGCTGGGTAGTCCGGCATGTGTTGCGGATACCTGACAGCTTGTAGGAGCACTGTGTAGCTACGTCTTGACTGACAGCTTGTGTGAGCAGGCCCGTGAATAGCTTGAAAGCGAGCATATATGTATTATGAGATATGAGGTAGCTTTAGCTACATATATGGCACTTATGTGCAACATTTCTGAGTATCTGTTAATATTCCAAGTGTTCAACGGGAATGTCAAAGTTGTGAAAAGATATGGCTATGATGCGAGTTGGTACAGGTATGTACGTAAAACTCATAAGTAATGAGCTCGATATGTGATGAACCCTTGGTAAGGTGGTCATTGAGTAAGCTATGATTATAAGATTTTAATAACATTCCTGCTGATTTTTATCATGTTAATTGTATGTTAAATGTGTGGTTATGATGCTTCTTATTTTCATAGGAACTTACTAAGCTATATAGCTTACTCCCCTTTCTTTTCCTTGTCTTATAGTCTCACCAAGCTAGCTCGAGCTTCAGAGATCGTCGGAGATCCATACACACTATCAAAAATTATTTTGGTATCAATGAATTCAACATTTTGAGTTATAGCATGTATAGGGGACTTGTTCATTTTGTTATATGTCATAATTGATTTGGCCAAATGTGTTGGCTATGTTGGTTAGAAGTTCATTTTGTATAAGGCCGATTGAAATTGGCTAATATTGGTATAAGTATTCATATGATGATGCCTTTCATGAATGTAAAAACTTGCATGATTTGAGTTGATAAGTTATGCGATGTTTATGTATGATAGATGGTAAAATGTGAATGAGTGTTGATGTCTTGGTCGTGGATGATTTGGTTGTATGTATAAGCTCGAATTGGAGCTATGTTATGTTATGTAGGTGTGTGCATTAAAAGGGTGGCAAATGGCTTGGTAAATAGCCTTATTTTGTCTACACGGGTAGACACAAGGGCGTGTGTCTAGGCCGTGTGTGACACATGATCTACCCCATGGGCATATGTTTCAGCCATGTGTCCCTTGCACCTTAATTTTGAAAAACATAATGTCCAGAATATAACACACGGGCAGAGACACGGGCGTGAGTCTCAGCCGTGTGTGCTACACGGCCTAGAACATGAGTGTGTGTCTTGTCTGTGTGAAACCTGCACTTAATTCGAATTAAATTAAATAACCACACGGTCTAGCACACGGGCATGTGGCACAAGTCAGAGAGCCCCCTTGGAAAATTTTTAAAATATCACAAAAAATTCTTAAGAGTTTTCGATTAAGTCCTGAATCGATTCTAATGCTCGTATTAGACTCGAGGGTCCATCTAAGGGACGTTACGAATGATCTCAGTTAATGAATAGTGATTGACATGATTTATTTGAGGATGTTCTGAAAAGTTTCGATAACGCTCTGTAACCTTGTTTCGGCGACAGATACGAGTTAGAGGTGTTACATGGGAATTATCCTTGTGGCCCTAAGCGTTGTCTAACGTGAACATAGGCCTTCCACAGTGTACATTTGATCTAAATTAGACCGTATAAGTTGCAGTCAAATAATATGAGATCGAGTAATTGACCATCTAAAAGAATACTGATTGTGATGTCTGTTGATGATATTGATCTGTACTACCTAACTATGAATTGTATCTGAATAACTGTGTGTATGTTCTTGATACCTGACATCCGTAATCTGTACTTACATTGGGTGGGAATTGTATGAAGGGGAAGTGATTTCTTCTGATTCTGTGGCTAAGCCACAATTTATATGTGAATCTGGAATTTCATTACAGATTGATCTGGAAGCTAGTCTGCAATCACATTGAATATGTCAGACCGATAGTATGTGGTGTAAAGGATTGGTCAGGTTTGGTGTGTAGTGGATGAGGGTAGGAAAAACTACATATGTTTCTTGTAACATCCCATTTTTTGTCAAATCAGAACAGTGGTTTTGGAACCACAAATTCACTGTCGAAAAATTATTTTAATATTATTTTTGATATTTACAGCATTTTATTTGATGTGTGTGAAAATTTCGTAAGCTAATTTTATTGTTTGAATGTTCAATTGGATAAAAAGAACAAAATCGCGTAAAATGCAAAAGTACTGTTCTATTAGCTAAAGGTGTCAAATAGCTATAGAACCTTAATGTTAAGGTCCTTATGTTGTAATTAGACCATTAAATTGGTGAGTGGACATATATGGACAATTAATGGATGTTTTAAATGGTTTTTCATTAAGGTTATTATGGTAATTAGCATAATTATCATATGTTAAACAAAAAAAACAAAATTTTACCTTCATTATCATCTTTTTGGTCGAATATTGAAGAAGAAGAAAACTTCTTGTTGTGTTTTAGGGTTCGACATCTTCATAGCTTAAATGGTAAGTGTTTTGAGCTCGGTTTTTTATGATTTCTATGTTTTTGTAATCGTTGCAGCTCAATCTAGCTGGCTCGTACCTTTAATTTTGAAATTGTTAAAGATTTTGAGAGTTGCCATTGTTGAATCTATGTGTTCTTTGATGTTTAATGTTGAAATATGAAAGCTTGTTGATAGTTTTACATGTTTTGTTAAGTGATTTTTAATGAAAATGCATAATAGGGATTAAATTGTGAAATGTGCAATTTGTGTGGTTGAAATGTGAAATAAATGAATGTTTTGGACTGTTAGGGGCCTATATATAATTTGGCCAAGCATGGGTTTTGTTGAATTGTGTGAATTTTGTGTATTTGTGAAATAGGGACTAAATTGATTAAATGCAAAAGTTTAGGGGCTAATGTGTAAAAATGCCCAAATATGTATTTTTGGATTAATTGAATGAGTAGATGAATAAATAAGTTAATCTCGAATTCATATAGATCAAGAAAGGATGAATTCAGATTTAGATCGGAGGAAAAGCAAGGTTATTGAGTACTCAACCCGATCTATCAATTCCGACTACGAGGTAAGTTCGTATGTGATGATTACATTATAAATGTATGTTAAAATGCTTTAATATTGCATAAATTGTTAAAACGGGATTATAGATAACGTATGAATTGTGAAAACGACTTTACGGATGCATTTGATGATAGAAACGAAAAGTGTGAAAGCCCGGTTGAACCTTAAGAATAGTTTTGGATACTATTGACATGTCAGTAGGTTATACGTTGAGTTAGCTTAGGGCCATGATATTAGCACTTGGGGTGTGTATTTTATCGATTTGGCTTTGGGCCATGCATATCGAATGATTTGGCTTCGGGCCATGCATATCGGATGATTTGGCTTTGGGCCATGATAATAGTTCTTCAGATAAGTTACCTTGATTTGGCTATGGGCCATGGTATAGGTACTTATCGTACGAGACTCATGAGTATCCAATTTTTATTCCAAATGGTTCAACAGGTAAACGAATGATATGGTTGAGAAAGAGGTTAGTACGAGGCGACACAGGTACGTATAGAACCTATTCGAGTATTAAATAGTGAAAGTTCAATGAGTTTGTATTTGATCATGTTTTGAGACATGAGAAAGGTTTGTAGTTAATGTGTATGGTTTTGTCATGTGTAATTGGTTGATTTGCATTTATTCGATGAAATAAGTTATTCACATACGATCTTACTAAGCTATGAAGCTTACTTCGTGCTATTTTTCTATGTTTTATAATGAATCAAGGCTAGCTTGGATCTGGGAGTCTTCGGGAACATCGTCGCACTATCAAACATTTATGTTGGTACTTTTAAATTATACATTTATGATATATGGCATGTATAGGCTAGATGTGGTATGTTGGTTGTGATTATAGCCATGAGATTTGCCTTGTAAATGATGTTAATATTGACGTGTGTTTGGCTAATAGAAATGGTTGTTAATGACTTTTGTAAGATGTTTATAATGCCTTGTGAGATGGATTGTTTTGGCATGGTTATAACCAAGACATTGTGGAAGTTAAAATGGTTATTTGAATTATGGTGGATGAAAGCTTGAGAAAGGTCTTATTGTGGCATGAACTTATATGTCCAATTGGTCGTTAAATAGTATGCATTACAGTGAATGAATTGATTGAGTTGAGTATGGTTTTCGGTTGTGAATATTAAGTTGGTATATATATTGTATGAATTAAGGTTAAATATCATGTTGTTTTGGTATATATTTGAGTAAGTGAAACGGTTGTATTTTTATAACATGAATTGTGCATTAATTGGGATTGATTTGGCTGCCTTTTGTGTATGGAAATGGTACCATTTTGCCTTGTGTAGGTACATTAAAGTTGGGGTGGCAAATTGGCCTTGCAAATGGACTATTTTTGTCCACACACAGGCAGAGACACGGGCGTGTGTCTCAGCCGTGTGTGACATACGGTCATGTTACACAGCTGTGTGTGACACACGGTGGTGTTGAAATTGAATTGAAGTCAGTATTCTTCACACAGTCTCACACACGAGTGTGTGACTGGCTGTGTGGTACAAGTCAGTATACCCCCTAATTGGCACACGGCCTAGCACACGGTCGTGTGACTTGGCCGTGTTGCATAAGCCAATATACCCTATAGGTTTGGCATGGCTACGGAGTGCACAAGGGCTTGACACACGGGCGTGTGGTTGGCTATGTGACCTCAGTCAATATGTATGCCCTGTTTCCACATGGCCTGAGACATGAACGTTTCTGGAGCCGTGTGAGGCATACAGTCTGTTCACACGGGGGTGTGACCTCTGTATGGTTTAAATTTTTTTAAGTTTCCAAAAATTTTCGTATGTTATCGGTTTAGTCCCCAAACCACTTCTAAAGCACGTTTAAGGCCTCGTTGGCCTTTATAAGGTACAATGTAATTGTGTTGAATTGTTTATGAGAATGAATGCTTTATGTTTGATAAATGTGTGCTATATATTATGAATTGATCGGTAATACCTCGTAACCCTACTCTGGCGACGGATAAGAGTTAGGGTGTTACATTTTATTGATATCAGAGCTACGATTTAGTTGATTCTAGGACTAACGTAGTGTGTGTGAGAATCTAGTTATACATGCCATATATACTGTGGGATAGTGTGATGATTCCTAACAGCTTAAATTGTGTTTTTGTATAGTAATGGATCCTGAACGATCTGTCGCTGATGATGTAGAAAGTAATGCGCCTGCTCCCGCTCAAGGGGCAGCGCCATCTGATTCTAGGCCTGTAACGAGTAGCCACAAGAGGGAGGCTAAACAAGCCTTTTTCCAAATAATGAACGAGTGGTTCACAGAGTTCGTTCGAACGAATCCGGCTCCTCAACAACCTCCACCCCTACCTATTCCTTAACAAATCCCAATTGTTTCTCAAGTTATAGATCTGATACGGTCGAACAAGCTGCTAGTAGATAAGATTTGTATATATAGGGCTGAAGAGTTCCAGGCTACTGCTGATGATGATGCTGAGAGAACTGAGTTCTGGCTCGAAAATACAATTCGAGTATTTGATGAATGGTCTCGTACTCTTGATGAGTGTATTAAAGGTGTTGTATCTTTGCTGAGAGACACCGCATATCAATGGTGGAACACGTTGATATTAATGGTTCCAAAAGAACGGGTTACTTGGGAGTTCTTTCAATCTGAATTCCGAAAGAAATACATCAGTCAAAGATTTCTCGATTAAAAGCACAAAGAGTTTATAGAATTAAGACAAGGCCGAATGACTGTAACCGAGTACGAAAGAGAATTTGTACGATTGAGTAAGTATGCCAGGGAGTATGTTTCTACTGAAGAGATTATGCGTAAGTGGTTCATTGACGGGTTGAACAAGGATATAAAACTACTAGTCAGAATTCTAGAGTTGAAAGAATTTGTCATTCTGGTTGAAAGGGCTTGTAAAGCCAAGGATCTTGGCAAAGAAAAGAGAAAAGCAGATTCAGAAGTTAGAGACTCAAAGAAAAAGATCGATGAGTAAGCCATATCATTCTTCATCAAAGAAATCTAGAGATTCGTACACTCACCCAAATGATTCAAACGAATATTTGAACAGAGATCGTAGAAAACAATACTCAGGTTCTAAAGCACAAGCTACATCAGTATCTACTGTTGGCAGTGTGAGAGACAACAAACCCGAGTGTCAGCAGTGTGAGAGATGACATTTTGGAGAATGCTGGAGGAAAAGTAATAAAGCTTGTTACAAATGTGGTTCGCTAGATTACTTCCTCTGAGATTGCCCTGAGCTGGATGAGAAAGATAAAGTTCAGAATGTGAGACCAGGTAACACGTCAGATAGAGGTAGACCACTAGAAATGTAAGTGGTAGTAGAGGGGCAACAAAGGATTCAATTGTGAGCTCCGAGGCCAGAGCACCTGCTAGAGCCTACGCTATTCGCACTCGCGAAGAAGCGTCATCTCCAGATGTTATCACAGGTACTTTCACTCTCTATGATACTAATGGGATTGCATTGATAGATCCACGATCAACTCATTCTTATATATGTATGAATTTAGTATCTAGTAACACTTTGCCTGTAGAGTCTGCTAAATTTGTGATCAGAGTATCGAACCCCTTAGGCAAATGTGTTTTGGTTGACAAAGTCTGCAAGAATTGTCTGTTAATGAATCGGGGTTTTTGTTTTTCGGTTAATCTGATGTTGTTGCCATTCGATGAATTTGATGTGATTTTGGGTATGGATTGGCTAACGATGAATGATGCTATAGTGAATTGTAGACGAAAGACAATTGAATTGAAATGTCAGAATAATGAGACTATTAGAATTGAATCTGATGATCTGAATAGTTTGCCAGTTGTGATCTCGTCTATGTTAGCTCAGAGATTTGTGGGAAAAGGATATGAAGCTTATCTTGCTTATGTTCTTGATACGAAAGTGACAGAAACAAACAGAAACAAAGATTGAATTAGTACCAATGGTGTGCAAGTATCCAGATGTATTTCCCGAAGAGTTACGGGTTTACCACCTATCAGAGAGGTTGAGTTTGGTATTGAATTAGTACCGAGAACAACGCCGATATCAACAGTTCCGTACGGAATGGCTCCGTACAGAATGGCTCCGAAAGACTTAAAAGAATTGAAAGCTCAGTTGCAAGATGTAACACCCCTAACCCGTAACCGTCGCCGGTCCAGGGTTAAGAGGCATTACCGTACAATCGGAAACTTTTACAGGCATTACAAAACATAAATCGACAAATCACATTAAAGTGTCCATTAAATAGGTCTTCGAGACCTTAAACATGCTTTAGAATAGGGCCGGGACTAAACTGAACACATACAAAAATTCTTAGAAATTTAAAAACTTTTCAAAGTTACAGAGGTCACATGCCCGTGTGGGCACGCCGTGTGCCTCACACGGCATCAGACACACCCATGTGTCTAAGCCATGTCAAAATAAGGCATACATACTGACTTGTCCACACGACAGTGGACTCACCTATGTGCCTCACTTGTGGTCGCCACTAACTTGCACCATATGGCCAGTCACACACCCATGTGTCCAGCCCATGGTCGCTACTGACTTGATCCACACGGCTAGTCACATGTCCATGTGTCTTGCCCGTGGTCGAGTCTGACTTGTTTTAAATTACAACCACGAGGGACATGGTCGAGCCACACGCCCGTGTACTAAACCGTGTGGGCAAATATAGGCCATTTGAAAGGCCAAATTGCCACCCGCACTTTGGGTCATCCCTACAAGCACATACAAACATATTTCTAAACACAATTGGCAACCAAAAACACACCAAATGGTCATCATATCATCCCATTCAATCTCATTTCTAAGCATACCAACTTATATACAAAATAGCTAAACTAATTCACAAATAAACCAAGCATGATTCATCCACAACATACCACTTCATCATAACCATCATTCATCAAACACATATACTCACTTTACATCAATAAGCTTACCATTACCTTGACCATTTCAAAACCATGGAATCATACCTAAACCAAACATCATATAGCATGACTCTCTATGCATTGCACAACCATTTAACTAGCCATATCACATGGCTATCCACATATTTCAAACATATCTCAGGGTAACTAGCCTATACATGCCATACTTTAGTATATACATTTTCAAAAGGGTACGAAAATAAGATTGAGTAGTGTGATGACAATCTTCGACGATTCCCTGAGCCTTCAGTAGCTTTGACGATCTATAAAATAAAGCAAACACACATAAAGTAAGCTTTCAAAAGCTTAGTAAGATATATACAAATAAACCAAACATAAAATGCACATAGCCATATTGATACAATAACATTAATGTATCTCATTTGTAACTTTATCACATATTCTTTGGCTCATTTGTTTAACCATTACTTACCCACATTCCATAGCTCAAAGTATTACTTTACTCATAGCTCATTCAAGCATGTATCATATATTATCTCATCAAATCTATACACATATTCACTTAGTAAGCTCATATGAACACTTACCTTTCATACACATTCATAGTGTACATTTCAAACGTACCTGAATCGTTTATATATTTCTCATAGACATTCATTTCTCAGACTTGCCCATTGAACCGCTCGAAATTAAATAAGATACTCAGAGTACTCAGAATAATTGTACAATGCCAACGTCCCAGACGTGGTCTTACAAGTACTCAGATATCGATGCCACTATCCCAGACATGGTCTTACACGAATCAAATACGATGCCAATGTCCCAGACATGATCTTACACGTAAATCTCATATCGATGCCAACGTCCCAGACATGGTTTTACACGAAATCTCGAATCAACACCAACTTCCCAGACGTGGTCTTACATGATCTCACATATCGGAAACCTATGTCATGATATATGTAATCCTATCTATTCCTAGGTTCGTACGGGACTTCTCGGACTTTATTATACTATCGATTTTTCCTTGGTTTTCATGTACTCATCATCTCAAATACATTCATCATGATAAATTTTTCATGTGAACATTCATATACCAATGTAAATACATTTATTTGTATATAGACTTACCTCGGATTCGGTTAACGTATGAACTCGACCATTCGATCACTTTCGACTTTCCGCGATCTAAAGATGTTTTCTTCGATTCTTGATCTATACATATTTAAATTTAATCCATTTATTTACCAAATCATTTAATTCAATCGAAAAACACATATTTAGGGTAATTTACAAATTAGCCCTCACATTTTACATTTTGACATTTTAGTCCCTATTTCACAAAATCACAAAATATACAAAATATCAATACACCCATGCTTAGCCGAATTCTCTATAGGTCCCTAGCAACCCATATTTTTAATTTATTTCATAATTTAGTCCCTCAAAATATGATTTTCTCAATTTAATCCAAATTACTCAAAATCATCAAAAATCCAAAGACAAAATATGTTAAGCTAACACATATATCTCATATTTCATCAACAACCATCACAAAACTCATGAATTCATCAATGGAACTTTTCAAAATCTTCATCAATTCACAAAATTAAAACATGGGTTTCAAAGTACTCGAAGCAACGATTACAAAAACATAGAAATTATCAAAAATCGAAGCAAAACATACTTTAAATCAAGCTAGATATTGGCCGAATATCAAAGATGTAAAAACCTAGCTTTTTCCTCCTTCAATTTCGGCTAACAAGATGATAATAGCCATCTTTTAATGTTTGTTTTTATTTAATACAACTTAATAATCAATTTACAATTTTAACCATTATTATTCACCTTAAATTTCCACTAACATATGGCATTAATGTCCATCCATTATTCAAATGGTCCAATTGCATTATAAGGACCTCACATTTATAAAGACATGACACATAGGTGTTTTTAACATATAGCATGTTAATTTAACATCTTTCACAATTAGGTCCTTTTCTCAAAATTAAACACAAACAAAAAAATTAATTCACAGAAATTTCACACATGCTTAATCATATACTGAAGACACAGAAAATAATATTAAAATATTTTTTTCTGACTCGAATTTGTGGTCTTGAAACAACTATTCTGACTAGGGTCTAAAATGGACTATTACAATTCTCCGCCCTTAGGGATTTTCGTCCCCAAAAATCTTACCGTTAAACAGATTCGGATATTGTTGTCTCATTACATCTTCAGGCTCCCATGTTGCCTCTTGCACTCCATGTCGATGCCACAGTACTTTTACTAATGGAATTTTCTTATTTCTTAACTCTTTCACTTCGCGAGCTAAGATACGGATCGATTCTTCTTCGTAAGTCATATTAGATCGAATTTCAATCTTAGTCGGAGTAATCACATGTGATGGATCAGATCTGTATCTTTGAAGCATTGATACAAAAAATACATTATGTATCTTTTCCAACTCTGGTGGCAACATCAATCTATACGCAACAGGTCCAACACACTCGATAATCTCATACGACCCAATGAACCTCGAACTCAATTTGCCTTTACGTCCGAATCTGAGTACTTTCTTCCACGGGGACACTTTTAAAAATACTTTATCACCTATTTTGAATTCAGTATCTTTTCTTTTCAAGTCTGCATAGGACTTTTGATGATCAGACGCTGCTTTCAAACTATCACGGATTACTTTTACTTTCTGTTCAGTGTCTTTTATCAAATCGACCTCGTGTATCTTACTTTCATTGAGCCCAGTCCAATACAGAGGTGTCTAACATTTACGTCGTACAAAGCCTCAGAAGGTGCCATTTTAATGCTCGACTAAAAATTTTTGTTGTATGCAAATTCAATCAATGGTAGATATTGTTCCCACGTACCATCAAACTCAAGAATGCAACATCTTAACATATCCACGAGTATCTGAATGATTCGCTCGGATTGACCATCCGTTTGCAGATGAAAAGCTGTACTGAAATGCAATTTCGTACCTAAAGCTTCTTGTAATTTCTTCTAGAATCGTGATGTAAATGTCGAATCTATATCAGACACAATAGACAATGGTACTCCGTGTAATCTCACAATATCATAAATATAAAGCTCAGATAACTTATCAAGTGAGTAATCGAATCGTACCGGAAAAAAATGAGTAGATTTTGTTAATTGATCAACTACGACGCAAATTGCATCTTCCTTTCTCGGAGTCAATGGTAATCCAAAAACAAAGTCCATCGTCACTCTATCTCATTTCCACTCGAGAATCAGAATCGGTTGTAGCAAACTAGATGGAACCTGATGTTCAACTTTAACTTGCTGACAGACTAAACATTTTGACACAAAATCAGAGATATCTCTTTTCATACCAGACCACCAATAGTGTTGCTTCAAATCATGATACATCTTTGTGCTTCCCGGATGAACAAATAAGCGACTATTATGAGCTTCATTCAAAAGTAACTGAATCAGCTCTGAATTCCTCGTAACACAGATTCCATCTCGAAATCTCTAGCAATCATTATCATCAACTCGAAATTCAGAATTAGAATTCGAATCACACTGAGCTTGTTTCGCTATTTCATTATCAACATTCTAAGCATCACAAATTTGTTGTAAAAACAACGATTTTGCTTTTAATTCAGCTAAAACTGTACCATCATCAGACAAGTCTAAATGAGCATTCATAGTACATAATGCAAATAGTGATTTTCGACTCAATGCATCAGCAACAACATTTGCTTTACCCGGATGATAATTTATCACAAGCTCATAATCTTTCAACAACTCTAACCATCTTCTCTGTCGCAGATTCAGGTCTTTCTGAGTCATCAAGTACTTCAAACTTTTATGATCTGAAAACACGTGGCATTTCTCACTGAAAAGATAATGGCGCCAAATCTTTAACGCAAACACAATCGTAGCTAGCTCAAGATCGTGTGTCATTCTATACGGAGCTATCAAAATAGGAGTCGTTCCTGGTAATAGATCAATACCAAATTCAACTTCACGTATCGGAGGTAATCTCAGCAATTCTTCAAGAAACACATCAGGGAATTCATAAACAACTGGCACTGATTCAACTTTCCTTCAGTTACTTTTGAGTCAATCACATAAGCAAAATAAGCTTCATAACCCTTTCTCAAATAATTCTGAGCTTTCAACACAGATATCACAGCAGGTAACCCAGTCAAATCATTAGACTCAACCCGAACTATTTCATCATTCTGACATCTCAAATCAATAATCTTTCTTTTACAATTCACAACATTATCATGTAGTGTCAACCAATCCATACCCAAAATTATGTCAAACTCATCAAAGGGTAATAGCATCAGATCAGCCGAAAAACAAACATCTCGAAACATTAGCGGATAGTTCTTGCATACTTTATCAACCAGGACACTTTTACCTAAGGGGTTCGATACTTTTATAACAAACTTAGTAGACTCTACAGGCAAAGTCTTATTGGATACTAAGTTTATGCATATATACGAATGTGTAGAACCTGGGTCTATCAATGCAATCACAGAAGTATCATAAAGAGTAAATATACCCGTTATAACACCTGGAAA
This sequence comes from Gossypium bickii, assembly GCA_025503065.1. Taxonomy (NCBI): domain Eukaryota; kingdom Viridiplantae; phylum Streptophyta; class Magnoliopsida; order Malvales; family Malvaceae; genus Gossypium; species Gossypium bickii. The sequence goes on from CP106711.1 coordinate 94,291,015, forward strand.
TGAAGCTTCCTTACGGGCTCAGATGATATAAGCTCTGGCAGGTACTCTAGCTTCAGATCTCGAAACTGAGTATTTTGTAGCTCTCTGACTACCACTAACATTTTGTAACACCCCATACCTAAAGCCCGATGCTAGGACCGAATACGAGACATTACCATGCTTGAACTCACTTAAACATACACTTACGGGCCGTAAAATTTTGTCCTGATTTAAAGACATCTCTTTCTTAGGGTAATCATACATTCCGTGGGCCTACGAGGCCTTACACACAAATATGAAAACTTTCGGAACTTAGTCGAAAACTTTTATTTAAAGCAGGGGTCACACGCCCATGTGACTTGGGACACGCCCATGTCTTCAAACCGTGGGGAGTCATTGACTATTTTCAAACAGCCTGGACACACCCGTGTCTTCCAACCGTGGGGAGTTACTGACTATATTCACACGGCCTTGACATGCCCGTGGGCTTAGACCGTGTGTTTCTCTCTGATATACTGACTTGATCACACGGTCTGGGGCACACGCCCATGTTCTAACCGTGTGTCATACACGGCTCATATGAACGGCCGTGGAGTTTGACCATGGCCTATCCTGACTTAAAACAATAATGTGCAGGGTGCACGGTCTAGACACACGCCCGTGTGTCTAACCGTGTAGGCACTTAGAGGCTATTTACCAAGCCGTTTGCCACCCTGAAATCAAGATCAACTCAAGCTAAATTCAACACATTTTTTATAAACAATGCTATATGCTTCATTAACCTAAAAAAAAAAAAAACATACATACATAGTCAATTTTGGCCAATCATTTAGCCATATACAAAAAAATAATAACTTCATAGTCTATTCAATGGCCCTTCTTAGAACATGTTCTCAAAATGAATGCTTCCTATACATGCCATACTTAGTAAAATAACTTGACTATACCAAAATAAAGATTGATAGTGTGCTACGAGCTCCGACTCAGCTTGGTGAGACTACATAAAAAGAAAGAATTAAAGACGTAAGCTTTTAGCTTAGTAGGTTTGCATGTAAAGCACATATCAATATACTTGCTTAATATAAACCATTTGACATAACAATAGTATCATAATTTCTGCTATAGAGCTTACTTACTCATACTAATTCTTACATATCTCATGATACTTACTATTCTCATACTTGTGAGGTAAACAAGGTACCTGTATCACTTGATCACATTGATCAGCATACTTTAATATAATAATTATGATCTCTAATTCATCATTCATAGCATAGATGATACTCAATTTTGACTTGATAGTAACTTTGCTCACTTAGCTTTCTTGTTATCTTATTTTAACTTTACTCATTTTGCCCGATGAATTTCTGCCAATAACCGAGGATCCTAAATCTCATCTTGGTTTTGAGGCCATGTCTTGACATGGACTTATACGAAGTCTTCACTCATGAACTGGTCAATGCCGAGCCTTGGCTGGGACTTACATGAAATCTCTTTCTCTTGATAGCTTTTCAATGCCAAAACTTGTCTTGGACTTACATGATAACTGTTCAATGCCAAGCTTACCTTGGACTTACATGATAACTGTTCAATGCCAAGCTTGCCCTGGACATACATGATAATTGTTCAATGCCAAACTTGCCTTGGACTTACATGATAACTGTTCAATGCCAAGCTTGCCTTGGACTTACATGATAACTGTTCAATGCCAAGCTTGCCCTGGACTTACATGATAACTGTTCAATGCCAAGCTTGCCTTGGACTTACATGATAACTGTTCAATGCCAAGCTTGCCTTGGACTTACATGATAACTCTACTTGATTGCCGATGCCATGCCTTGGCTTGGTCTTATTCGGACTTTCTTATCTCATATGGTGGACAGAGTATCCTAGGGAATTCATCTTCAATCGGGACTTGCTCATACTTAATCTCATTGATTTCTTTGTTTAACATAGCATTAAGCATTCCATGGAAATAATGTACATTATACTAAGCAATTCAATAATAGAAATCATAGAGCTTAGAAATCATACAAACTTACCTCGATATACAAAATGTATGTAGATATGCAATTTAGTCATTGACTTTGCTCTTGTCTCGGTTTTGATCCAGGCTTCGTTTTTCTTGATCTATAATAATAAATAGATCATTTAATACTCACATTGACTAAATTTACCCATTACTCATATTTTGGCAAAATTACTATTTTGCCACTAAACTTTCTCATATTTGCACTTTTGCCCCTAAGCTCGTAAAATGATTTTCATTCAACTTTCTTAAACTTCGTGCTTAGCTGATTCATTTTCTCTACTATAAAAATCATCAATTCTCACTTTTTTTAGAATGTATGACCAATTTTTATAACTATTACAAATTGGTCCATACTACCATTTTTCATGAAATTCACTAAGGAAGAGATGTTTATCTGATAACACTCTAGAATGACATGTTTTTATGTGCTAATTATATATTAATTTTGAATGTGATTCTACTAATTTGGGCTATTTATGGACTTTTATCTCATAGGGACTAAATTGGAGACCAATGCAAAATTGAGGGCCAAAATCGTGAAATTAAAGATAAAAATGGACCAATGTGCAACAAAGGGAAAAGATGGTGCCAAAAGTGCAAACATGGAGAGCAGAGGGATTGAAATGCAAAAAGAAGAGACTTTGCTTTATCAAATTCTATTTTAATTATATTAGGATAATTATCTAAGATTATTTGATTTCTTTATTTATCTCTATTTATCTTTAATTAAATTGTAATTATCTTTTAGAGTTTGAGTAGAATTAGACTATCTACTTTAAGCACTATAAATAGGGGATGGAGTAACTCATTTGGGTGGTTCATCTTTTTCTGTACACTCCTCTCCCATAGTCTTTTGTCCTTCATTTTTCTTTCAATAAAAATTCCTTTCTTTCATACTTTTATATTTATTTTCTTTTCCATTACAAATATGAGCCACTAAAATTCCATCTAGCCGAAGGTTGTCGAATTCCTCAGAAAAAGGTTCTTGAGGCTTAGAACCCGCACTCAACTTTCTCACCCAAGTATTCATCATTTCTCCGCATTACGGGGCTGACGCTTCCGTCCATGTCCCTTTAAAAGTAACCCTTTCAACGTATGCAAAGGCGGCCGCTTTGTGTGTTTTGGGAGGATTGCACCGTCGGTTCGTGAGCTTACTGCGTCAGAGGTTAGCGAGCCCAAGAGACAAAATGGCGTGGGATTCGCCATTGAGAAACGTTGATCTAGCGTAAATGACTCCACAAGAGCAATAGCAGGCTAAAGTCAGGCTCCCTAAATTCGTAAGGTAAAACTCTTGGAGTTGGTGGTCGTAGGCGTCCTCTTCCACTATAACTGGCTTACTTGGGCAGAGAAGGGTTATCCAAAAGCCGAAGATTGAACCCAAGGAGGAATGAGATAACCGGGGGCTAGAATCTCGCCAAATAAGAAAACTCACTCTTCTTAAACTCTCTTATTTTCCCTTTTATTATCGCAATTTACTTCCACGATTTCAATTTATTTTATATTCTGTTTTATTCCAAATCGAAATTATTAATTCTGTTTTTTTTTATTTCTCCAGGAGCGCAGGTTTTCTTGGGCACGATTTTGCCCAGGATTTCAAGAAACAGGCATTTGTATAATCCGATCCCTATGGATTCGACCCTACTTGCCCTTTACTATTACTTTCATTATTTTACAGGGAGTAGGATATATTTTGGTGCATTCAACGACGCATCAAATTTTTGGCGCCGTTGCCGGGGATCGGTAACGTACTAATCCTATTTTTTTTTTGTTTTCTATGACCAGATCTGCTCCAGGCATTCTTGCGTTTGATTCGGAGATCGAAAAGACTGCGAAAGCTAATCGAAAAGAAACTAAGTTGAGGAAAAAGCAGTCAGCGGTGGTAGTGACTCGAAGCAATCCACCACCAGAAATTAGGATCGACGATGAAGCGGAGTCTAGGGTTAACGAAAACCCTACTCAAACACTTGAAAGTAAAGCAGAAGAAGTCGATCCATTTGAAGAAGTGTTCAACGCTAGGGTTGACGAAAACCCTAATTTGGTACAGGAACCAATGGCTCAAACGATTCGCCAACTAGGCGAAGCTCCGACGGAACAACCGCCACTGTGCATCGCATATCCTACCATGGATACCGATTTTGAGCTAAAATCAGGGTTAATTGATTCTTTGCCAACATTTCGAGGGTTACAAAATGAAAACCCCATAAACATTTGAAGGAGTTTCATATGGTTTGTCTGAGTATGAAACCTCAAGGCGTAACTGAGGATCAAATTAAATTATGCGCTTTCCTTTTTTTCCTAGCAGATTCAACTAGGGAATGTTTATTTTATTTACCTCCGAATCTATAACTACTTGGGCTGATTTATCTCGTTTATTTCTTAATGTGTTTTTTCCAAAGATCTAGAGCAATTGAGCTAAGAAGGAGATCGTGGGGATTAAGCAAAAGAAGTAGAGACTCTTTACGATTATTGGGAGCGGTTTAAGAAGTTGTGCGCGAGCTGCCCACAAAAGCGTATATGAGCAATCTCTCCTCTAGTACTTTTATGAAGGTTTAAAACCGATGGAGATGAATATGGTAGACGCATTTGCTAGTGGAGGAGCGTTGGTCAACATGACCCCAACAAGCAAGGGACTTAATCTCCACAATGGTGCAAATTCTCAAAGCAGATTCAGAGCTATCTTTGAACCCCAGGAAGGGTTCACCACTAAGTAATTCAACCTTAGAGGATAAAGTTGATAGACTTACTAATATGATGAATACTCTTCTTGCGAGAAAAAACAAAGACAAATTTCGGTTATGTGGAATATGTGCTACACTGAGCACACAACCGATACTTGTCGATCAGTATGGCGATACTATGGCTCATTTAAATGTCGTGGGTAATTTTCTGGTCCACCACAGAGGCGATATGACCCTTACGCTAATACCTACAACCCGGGATGGAGGATCACCCTAACTTAAGTTATGGGCCCAACCCACAATATACCCAGCCATACCAAAATCGAGTTCCACAAAGAGCCCACAAGACTCGGGTAATTCTCTAGAAACTTTGGTCAATAAATTAGCAGACTAATATGCTTGATTTTCAACAGAAAACCGAGGCATCTATAAGAGAATTGACCATATCGGTTGAGAAATTGAACTCTCAAGGAAGCTACCGTCACAAATGAGAACCGAAACCTAAGACAAAACGCAAATGCACGATGACGCTGCGAAGTGGAAAATCATTGGAATCGATTCCCAGCAGAATCGTGCCCAAGAAATCGCCCAGGAAAAATCTGAGAAAGACGAACAGGTCCGACCAAGACTTTCATTGCCCAAAATTCAACCTCCCTTTCCAGAACGTTTCAACCAATGTCGAAGAGGTAAGGAGGACAAAGAGATCCTCGAAACATTTAGGAACGTCGAGATTAACATTCCATTGTTGGATGCCATCAAGCAAACACCCAGGTATGCTAAATTTCTTAAAGAGCTTTGCACCAACAAACGAAAGTTAACAGGTAATGAAAGGGTGAATGTTGGTGAAAATGTGACCGCATGATGTTACAAATGGAAAATGCCCAAGCAAAATGTAAGGATAGGGTATGTTTGCAATACCATGCAAAATAGGACATTTGGGAATTAAAAAGGCTATGTGTGATCTAGGAGCCTCCATAAATGTAATGCCCTATTCTATTTATGAATCACTTAACGCAGGTTTTTTAACAAAAACAGGTATTATCATTCAACGTGGCTAAAATGAACTGACTAGCAAGCTTGAAAAAAATGAAGAACCCTAGCTTTGGAGTCTCCAAATTTTTGGCACAAGGCGGAAGAAGATGAATAGATTTTTTTCATCTTTTTCCCATTTTTAATCATTTAATATATTAAATGACCAAAATGCCCTTCTCCTTAAAAATTTCTATTTTACTAACTTATGTCCAATTTTGTCCAAATTTTATAATTTGGGCAAATTGCTATTTAAGGACTTCTAGTTGATATTCTAAAGCTATTTCATACAAAAAGCTTCTAGAAACTCATATTTTACAACTTTTGCAATTTAGTCCTTTATGGACCATTCAACCTCAATTTAGCAAAACTGCCTCATGAAACTTTCATACTAACATGCAAACATGACATAAGCTTTAAAAAATCATAATTTCATCTTGGATTCGTGGTCTTGCACCACTATTCTGACTAGGCCCTAAATCGGGCTGTTACACATTTCTTGTATTCCGAGAAGGTTTACCTCTAGCTGAAACATTTTCTGACCTATGGTTCTGAACAATCTCTTGCTCAACAGACTCTGGACAGTCCCGGATGAAATGATCTAATGATCCGCATCTGAAACAAGCTCGATCATTCAATCTGCATCTTCCTAGATGCCTTTTACCACATGCTTACATTCAAGTCGCTCAGACCGGACATTTCCAGCACTAGCCATTGAAGTAGCGAGAGCTTTGAAATGTGACTATGATCTAGCTCGATCTCTATTCGAAGATCCCACATCAGCCTTTGATCGCCTTTTTTCAACTCTGAATTTCTTGGAAGCAGACTAAAATGTTTTACTCGAAAATCTCTTTCTCACATCTCTAGTTTCAAAGTCAGCTTTTCTTTTCTCTTTCTCGAGTGCCTCAGTTTTGCAAGCTCGTTCAACTAGTACTACGAACACTTTTATCTCAAGTATGCCAACTAACAGTTTAATATTCCCGTTCTGACCATCTTCAAATCTTTTGCACATTATTACCTCAGTTGATACACATTCCCAAGCATACTGACTTAATCTCAGGAATTCTCTTTCATATTCAGTGACAGACATGTGACCCTGTTTCAATTCCAAAAATTCTTTTCGCTTCTGATCAATAAATCTCTGACTAATGTATTTCTTCCGGAACTCAGTCTGAAAGAAATCCCATGTGACCCGTTCTTTTGGAATAACAGAAATCAAGGTCTTCCACCACTGATAGGTTGCGTCTCATAGCAAGGAAACAGCGCACTTTATACACTCTTCAGGACTCAATGACATCTCATCAAATACTCGGATAGTGTTCTTTAACCAAAACTCGGCTTTCTTAGCATCATCATCACTATTGGCCCTGAACTCTTCAGCCTGATATTTACGAATTCTGTTGACCGGAGGTTTATTCAATAGATTCATACTCATAACCAGAGGCACAACTGAGGTTTGAGGGGGATTAGGCAGGGGCGGAGGTTGTGAAATAGCCGGATTAGCTCTTACAAACTGAGTGAACCACTCGTTCATCATTTAGAAAAAAGCTTGTTTAGCTTTTCCCTCTTGACCACTAGTAGCCGGTCTTGAATCAAATGGCGTTGTCCCTTGAGCGGGACTAGGCGCATTGCTTTCAACATCGTCAGCTACGGCACTTTTGGGATCCATTACTATACGGTAAACACATTTTACACGTCAGGATTCATCACACTATCACATTTCATAAATATGGCATGTATAGCTAGACTCTCACACGCTATGTTAGTCTGAGAATCGACTAAACCGTCATTTGATCCCATGTAGTGATTAACCCTCGTTGTAACGAGTTTAACCATTGTTTGGCTTTATTTCTTAATGAAAAAGGGAATAACCGAAGACGTATGGCATCATCAAAAACGCCATTTATTTTGAAGGTATCACATAACTCTAAAAAGTTAGCTATATGCGTGTTTGGATCTTCATCCTGCAAACCATCAAATTGAACAAACTGTTGAATCATTTGTATTATGCTAGGCTTTAATTCAAAATTATTAGCAGCTATAGGAGGCCTAACAATACTCGATTTTGCTCCGGTTAAATGTGGTTTAGCATAATCAAACATTGTAGTGGAACATTGCGATCTCCCACATCCCGTGGTGGTGGGTTGTTTTCGTCCATCCCTTCAGTAGGATTGGATCTGTCTTCTTCCTCTCTTTTTGTGTAATTTAGGGCCTGCCTGGTTTCCCATCGATTCTTTCGAGCGGTAGCTTCAATATCACTTTCGTATACTAAAGGTCCTCTCGGGTTCCTTCTAGTCATAAACTAGAGGTACCTAGAAAGAAAAGAATGAAAGAAAAAAAATTAGTAAAATTAAAAATTATCCTAAAAATAAATTGCTGAAAAATAAAAAAATAATGGCTAAAGTAATAAAACTAGAGTTTTCTTAATATTTTAGTTCCCCGGCAATGGTGCCAAAAACTTGATCGCTGTAAACCAAAGTTTTAAATTTTATAAAAGAATGATCGAAACCTGAAAACTAACTCTGACAACGATTAAAGGCAAGTGTACCTATCGAACAGTAGTAGAGCTTAGGCAAGACTGGATATCAAACCCAAAGGAACTAAGAGTACTAATGCTAACTTTCTTTTTATTATTTAGCCTTAAAAATAGAGTGAAGTTACTTTAAACTATATTGACTAAGACTAAACTAAGGACACAAAGACAAAAAGGACGAATAGGAGAATAACTTTGAAGAAAAACTCAGTTGACTGACAATACCCTCAGGAAGAATCCACCTAGACTTCACTTATTAATTAACATTAAATTATATGATTTCTTTTACTTAGCTTGATCTGTAAGACTCCCTAACCTATATTAAACCCTCTCTCGAGGCGAATAACGTCTAACCCTAGTTTAATTAGTGGAACTCTCTTTCGCTTATAATAACCCCCTAAGATAGCAGTAAATCAATCAATGGACTCCCATATTAGGTTTCACCCTAACCCGGCAAAATCTCGTAACCCTATCTCTAGGCGTTCGATCAACTCCACTTAATTATGTTAGATCTACTATTAGGCAGGGTCTACTCCTCCTCCACCTAAGCATATTAGATTTGGATTAAGTAACATAATTAAGAACAAACTAAGTAATTATCATATAACTTAAAAATCAAATAAAAGGACCCATCTAGGTTTCATCCCCTTCAGGTATCTGAAGGGTTTAGTTTATAATGAATAAACAAAACATCGCAAGAGAAAAGATAAAACAAAACATAACAAAATCCTAAAACTCCCTGAAGGAATTGAAGGAGAATTCCGCCATCTTGAGTATAATTCCGGCTTCTTGGGATGGATCAACTGGCTATCTTCGTGTTTATTCCCTAACTTTGACCTTCTCGGCTTGGCTCCTTGGCCTAGCTTTGACGCCTCTTCAATGGTGGTACTTAGGGGGCATATATAGGCTCTTGGAATGCGATTCTTTCTCCCCAAGTATCCTTTTCCGACTAAAATTGCTCATTCTAATGACAGAGGCACGGCCATGTAGCACGCCCGTGTGGATCGACTCCAGGCCATGTTTGGATTTCTAACTTGAGGCATGGCCTTGTGAATCGGGGGAGCGATCGTGTACTAGATGTCAGGCATGGCACGGCCGTGTGGTCGCCGGGCCAGGCCGTGTTGAATTCATGATATGGCCCATTTACTCCATTTTGGGCCCGTTTTATGTTCTTTTCATCCTCGGGTGCTTTCCTGGGTATAATACATGAAAAGAAAGGATTAAGAGCACCTTTTTACATAAATCAAGGGATAAATCATCCAAAAGCATATTAAATGTTGGCTTAAAATATGTTACTTTTATGGTTTATCAATGAGCATTCAATTAGCTGATAAAACTATTAGAATTCCTAGGCGTATAATTGAAGATGTACTCGTGAAAATTGATAAATTTATATTCCAAGTAGACTTTGTCGTTTTAGACATGGATAAGAACAATAATATTCCTTTAATTTTAGGAAGACCCTTTTTAGCAATTTCCAGAACAAAAATCAACGTTGGTACAGGCGAACTCAGACTTCGTATAGGTGACGAAACAATCACTCTTCAGGCTCTTGACTCAGCTAGGACATCGAGTAATCAAAGTGAGAACATAAATTCTATTAATTATCATTCGGTTAAACCTTTTTTTCAGGAAGCACCACAGAACTACACAACTGAGCCAGATCTTAGACCTCATGCCAACAAAGAAATAACTCACGAGGAACGACGGCTTCAAATCGATGAACTAGAGTAGTGGAAGATACATTTCAAGGAGAAACTAGGAATACACGAAGCAGAACCAACGCCACTCCATGGGACACACAAATTTAAGATCGGAGATCAAGTATTGTTGAATAAAATAGACCCTCGAATCCCCACGTCAGACTTGAATACAAACGAAGAGATCCCTTTTGAAGTGCTGAATATCTTTCCATACGGAACAGTCGAGGTAACCAATCCCAAGTTCGGCACTTTTAAGGTAAACACTACTCGAATCGAACTATGCAGTATCATAGAACTAATAGCAGGGGTTAGGAGTTTCAACTCCTCAAACCACCATGAATACGCTAATGAGAGGTAAGTCTAGCTTAAGACTTTAAACGAGCGCTTCTCGGGAGGCAACCCGAACACTAACCCCATTAATTTTCATACCTTTATTTTTTTTTTTTTTACTTTTAGCACCTAACTACAAACTATCCAAATTAATGAAGCGTAGTTTTCCCTACCACATGGCTTTGCACACGGCCGTGGTTGTGGCCGTGTGGACACCACGAATTTGCACACTGACGTGGCAGAGATCGTGCAGAAATAGGACGAAATTTTCCACAAGCCACGAGCTCCGTTTAAAGGCCACGACCGTGCGATATGGCCGTGGTCGACATTAATTCCTCAACCATGGGCGTGGTGACCTACACAAGGGCATGGGAGAACCGAAAAAAGCTCGGCACGTCCGTGCGATACGGCCGTGTGAGATAACACGCCCACAGTACACGAGCGTGGGCTGCATATCAGGCATGCCAAAATCCTAATTTTTGACACACACGGGTTAAAAATGAATCACACGGCCGTGTTACATGACCGTGTGTACCTTATTCTATATAAACCATTCACTATTCATTATCTCCTTCACTCAAACCCTAGCCCTTCTTCCACCACCACTCACACAAACTGTCACCCTTCATCCCTCTTCCCCTATTCCAACCATCACTATGACTAAAAGCAAGCCAAACACTACCACTCCCATGTTAAAAAGGAGAAAAGATCCTGGCAAGGTCGCTTCGTGCACAATCACTCTTAATAAGTTCATGTCGGCGGCTCCATTTACCCAACAACACAAGGATCTTTAAATCTATTCATTTTTTCGTTTTCTATTCTCTTCTCTTTTATTTTCCTTCCCTTTATCTTTCTTATCTTTAATTTTTATTATTACATTTTGATTTCTTTGATTTGGGTTCTAAAGGCTGCTTGGGAATCACCACACTACGACCACTGCCAACTCAAGAAATCCATCCAAAATTCAGGAAGTTTCACTTCTCCCTAACTCTTATGATTTCATGCTATACATCTTTGTATATTGAGGGCAATGTACATCTTAAGTGTGGGGGCTAAATTCTAAAAGTTCCTAACTTTTTGCATTATTCTCAAATCCCTGAATTTTGTTTTTCTTTTCTCATACCACCATTAGAACAAATTCTGATTGACTTATGATTTTTATTGATACGTCTTGAATTAAAACATAGGTGGTTGTGCATTGATTGTTTAAACTTGAAGGCTTTAGAGAATCAAGCATGATGGGTTGATTTTTGAAAATTAAAAATTTGCTAGGTTATTTCCCCAAAAGTTTAGGTATTATCTTGAAATTTAAAGTTCACAGTCAAAAACCAATAATTTCTATGAGATTTTGAGCCTTTAGAGCATACATTCTTTCGTGCTCACTTTTATTGTGATTTGAGTGAGTTAATATTGATCTGTTATTCTAGAACTTGCTTCGATTATACATGTCAAGACCGCACTTTTGATTTAATATACTAAGATGATAAAGGCACCTAGGATTTAACCCGCTTACTTCCCAAAAAGGCCTACCTTCATGTTTAACCTTTAGTGAACCCCTCTGAGCCTAACAACCCATTCATTGATTTACCCTTAATACTAACCCCAAGACTTACTCTTTTTGATTTATTAAGAATTTTTCCCTATTGAATTAACTCCTTTTTATCGAGATTTGATTTGAGAAGTTGCCTAACTATGTTTTCCATTTCAGTTGTTAAATTCTATTATTGTACATAATTATGTGTTCTAAAAAAATATTTTTTTGAACGTATATCCATTATTAGTTATATGTTTTTATGAGCTTAAACAGTAAATCTCACATCTTTAGAAGGAGCTCCTATTATTAATGTAAGTTTTCATTATTAGTTTATTATTCTAGTTAGGCAATTTGTCAATTCAATCTTGATTCTAACCTCCTTTTAGCCTGTGACCACACCCCCTAACCAAGCCACGTTATAACCCTTTTTAAAGACCTTTTGATCAATGTATCATCTCAATTTATAGTGGTGGAGATTTGACTTACATACAAGCCTATGGTAATAACTTTTCATGTTGACTATTGAGTGCTTAATATTTTGTCCCTTAAACACTTAGAGCGATTTGAGTGAATCCTTAGTGAGGATGTTAACTCTGTGATGTTTTGAATCAAAGGTAATTACTTAGATACCTATGTTTTTCATAAATAAAATGCTCAACTTGGATCGTTTGAAACTTTGACATTCTTTTAGTAGAATTCTCGATGTATGATTACCTATGGATTATTTCGAAACATTATTGATAGGAATTATAAATTGAGAAGAACGAATTTTAATTATGAGTTGAGAATTTTGCTTGAGGACAAGCAAATGCTTAAGTGTGAGGGTATTTGATAAACCGTAATATATACATATTTTAATCCCACATTTGGCATACTTTTGGATGATTTATCCCTTGAATTGTGGAATTTGATGCTCCTAATCCTTTAATTTCATGCTTTATACTCAAGAGAGCATAGGAGGATGAAAACAATGAGAAATGGGCCAAAAACAGAGAATATGGGCCAAAGTAAGGAATCCACACGGCCCGGAGTTCGCCATACGGCTGTGCCACTTTAGCAGACTCAAACACAGCCTAGGGCTCGATTCACACGGGCGTGCCATACGGGCGTGTTCCTACCGTGACATGTTTTAATTCCACTCGGAAAAGGATACTTAGAGGCAAAGAAAGACATTCTGAAAGCCTATATAAACAGCCTAGAGGGCAACCTATGAGGAGGCGTTGGGGAGTTTTAGGGTTTTCTTTATGTTTTGTTATTTAATTTCCTTTTAGATGTATTCTTTTATAAACATGAACTAAACCCCTCAAATACTTGAGGGGGATGAAACCTAAGATAGATCTTGTTATTGTTTTCTGAACTGTATGATAAATACTTGATTTTTTCTTAATTATGTGTTCTTAATTCTTGTGTTAATATTTCAGGATATTGATTCAAGTATTGATATGCTTATTAAGAGGAGCAAAAGTCCCTTTTTAAGAGTAAATCTAGCATATAAACGGAGTTGATCGCACTCCTAGAGATAGGATGACGAAAATCTGTCAGATTAGGGTCAAACCTAATATGGGAGTCCATAGATCGAGTTAATGCAACACTAGGTGTTTTAATTAGAAAGAGATTTCAATTAATCAACCTAGGGTTAGACGTTAGTAGCCTTGAGAGAGGTATTAATATAAATTAAGGAATCCTACAGATCTAGTCAAGTGAATAAATCGTCTGGTTCAAAGTTAAATAACAAGTGAAGTCTATGTGGATTCTTCCTCAGGTATTGTCCTAATCAATTGATTTTCTCAGAAGTATTTCCCAAATTCATTCTCTATGTCTTAGCATCCTTAGCTTAGTAATTAGTTAGATAAACATTAAATCCCTTTTATTTTAGGCTAAATAATAGAAAGAAAGTCAGTACTAGTACTTTTGGTTCCCTTGGGTTCGACATTCTGGTCTTGCCACTAAGCTATACTACTGTTCGATAGGTGCGCTTGCCTTAATCGTAGTGATAGTTAGTTTTTAGGCTCGATCATTCTTATTATAAATATTAAAGCTTTCACACCACCATCACACGACCTGTCCACACGGGCGTGTAACCTCTGTAACTTTGAAAAATTTTAGATTTCTGAGAATTTCTGTTGTGTTTGGTTTAGTCCCGGCCCTATTCTAAAGCATGTTTAAGGTCTCAAAGACTTATTAAAGGGACACTTTGATATGATTTGTCGAATTATGTTTTGTAATGTCTGTAAAAGTTTCCGATTGTACGGTCATGCCTCTTAACCCTAGACCGGCGACAGTTACGGGTTAGGGGTGTTACATTCGATTGGTATCAGAAAGTTTTTAATGAAATATTTCCCACCGGCCAAAACGGCCAAATTACGGAATGATATTTCTTCTTTTGTGGAGATGGATGCAGAGACATTATACGACGCATGGGAGAGATATAAAGATCTCTTGAGGAGGTACCCACACCATGGCTTACCCTTATGGCTACAAGTCCAAACATTCTACAATGGTGTAAACCCCTCAACAAGGCAACTGATTGATTCAACCGCCGGTGGAACTCTAAATAACAAAACTCTAGAAGCAGCCTTCGAGTTCATTGAGGAAATGTCGTTAAACAATTATCAGTGGCAAGCTTTGAGGACTAAACCAACGAAATCAGTAGGAGTCTTCAACATCGACACCATGACCATGCTATCAACGCAGCTTGAGATGATGAATAAAAAGCTTGATAGTTTATGTTTCTCGCAGGTACATCCAGTCATACAGTGTGATACAAGTGGAACCACGGCAAATCCTGAGTACCCACCCTACCAACCGGAAGCAGAGAACGAACAGATGAACTATATAGGTAACAATTTTTGATCCAATAATAATCCTTATAGTAACACTTACAATCCAGGTTGGAGGAACCATCCAAATTTTTCATGGGGAGGACAAGGCAATCAAAGAAATCAAGGGCAACAACCTCATCAGAACTTCCAAAATCAGCCCTATCCACAAGAGAAGAAACCAACCTATGAAGAGGAACTAAAACAACCGGCAAACATAGAAGAACGCCTACAAAATATTGATAGGACAATCAAAAGCAATGAAAATCGAATGAGTGAAATTGTTAAATCAGTCAAGGAAATGACTAATGCAGTCGAACAACTCACACGGCTCATGTTAGAACGACCGCAAGGACGTCTACCAAGTAACACTGAGATTAATCTAAAGGAGCAAATGCAAGCCATCACAGCTCAGGAGAACGAGGAGTTAGATGAACCAAAACCAATTCCAGAAAGTAAGGTAGACGAAAGTATAACAGAGGTAGCACAAGAAAAGTCAAAACTAGTAATCAAGGAGTATAAACCTTGCATACCTTATCCTAAAGCATTAAAAAGAGATGATTCAGAGGAACAGTTCGGTAAGTTTCTTAAACTTTTAAAGAAATTATACATTAACTTACCTCTTCATGATGCTCTTTTTCAGATGCCAAACTCGAGGAAATTTTTAAGACAGCTCTTGACAAACAAACGCAAATTAGACGAAGAGCCACACATTGAACTCAATGCAAAGTGCTCAGCAATCCTACAAAATAAACTACCACAAAAATTAAAAGATCCAGGGAGTTTTACGATCCCATGTTTAATTGGTAGTTTAACTATTGATAATGCGTTAGCTGATTTAAGGGCAAGCATAAATGTCATGCCTTATACACTGTTTAAACGACTAGGTCTAGGGAAGCCCAAACAAACTAGGATGAGTATTCAATTAACTGATAAAACTGTTAGAATTCCTAGGGGCATTATTGAAGATATTCTCGTAAAAATCGATAAATTTGTTTTCCGAGTAGATTTTGTTGTTTTAGACATGGATGAGGATAATTCAGTCCCCTTAATTTTAGGAAGACCTTTTCTAGCAACTGCCAGGACTAAAATTGATGTTGCCATAGGAGAACTTGTACTTCGTGTAGGTGACGAATCAATCGGTCTTTAAGCACTTGATTCGGCCAGGGCAACAATCAATTATGGTAAGAAAGCTAATATAGATGATAACCAATTTGTTCAACTTTCATCGCAGGAAAAATCAAAAGGACAAAAACCTAAGCTGAAACACAAAGCTCAAGCTAAAGAAGCACACGAGGAACAAAGCCTTAGGGTCGATAAATTAGATGAGCAGGAGACACAGGTAAAAGAAGAACCCAAACCACACGAAGTGAAATCAGAGGAACCACTAAAAAAGGGAACAAGTGAACCGGATCCTCAGCTCAGTCCCAACAAAGAAATAACTCACGAGGAGCAAAGGATTCAAATCTATGACCTAGATGAGTGGAAAACGCACTTCAAGAAGAAAGTAGGGATACACGAGGAAGAGCCAGAGCTACACACTGTAAGTCTGAAGGAGCCACCAGAAGAGCTCGTAGGAACATCAAATCACATCAAAATAGGAAATCAGGTACTAATAAATAAAGCCGATCTTAACATCATCACAGCAAACCTAAAGAAAGAAATCCCTCTTGAGGTACGCAATATCTTCCTACAAGAAAGAGTCGAGGTAAGCAGCCCAATAAGCGGCACTTCTAAGGTAAACACTTCTCGACTCAACCTTTGTCAAGAAAATAGGACTATAGGCATGAGGGAAGATATCCAAACTTCCAAGCCTCCTTAAAATTTTCAAAAATAAGGAAAGTCTAGCTTAAGACTATAAACGAGCGCCTCTCGGGAGGTAACTCGAGCACTAACCTTATTTTTTTTTTACTTCTATTTGCATTTAAATTTATTTTTCTTTTTCTTCTTTTTAAACTAACCAAAAATGTAGGATTCCCAGGTAACACGGCCTTATGCACGGCCGTGTCTGTGGCCGTGTGGACCACCGGAACTGCCACACTGACAGAGTAGAGGCCGTGCAAGTCAGTCCAACCACCCCCCAATGTCACGGATCCAACCCCCCCCAACGGGCACCGACAGATAGGGCACACCGTGCCACATAACCGTGTGAAAATTCTAAGGATACTGACTTGTTACACACAGGCTACACACGCCCATGGGACCTCACTGTGCCTACCGTTTATTTTGTTAAGCACGGGCATGGAGGGACCAAACACGAGCATAGGGTGACAACACCCTCTATAACACGGCCGTGTGAGGTGGCCGTGTAAATTGACACACCCTGGGACCACGGCCGTGGGGGAGTACCAAACTTGAGCATCTATTTAAACCCATCAACTCTTCTTCTTCCCTCCATCTGATTTTCACCCCTATCTTCTTTGCTTCTCACTCTCTTCCATTTCAGATTCTTCACTTACTAAGACTCTAGATCCTTAAGCAAGCCAACACCATGCCGAAGAAACGGAGAAAGCTAAGCATAGGCTCCTTAATAAAGAACGATCAATATGAGTTCATGCCGGCAGCTTCGTCTCAACACCAAGCCAAGGATCTTTGAGACCAATTAGTTTTTATTTTTCATTTCTCTTTCCTTTCATTCTCCTTTTCTTTAATAATCTTATTTTTAATTTAATTTAGCTTAATTTAGTTTCGTAGTGTCAGGTTCGCTAGGCTGCTAGGGAATCACGCCGACCACCACGATAATCTCTTCACTTCTGCCACCGCCAACACCTCCTCAGCCTTAGAAGTCACACCCACCTTGTGAACCTTCCTTCAATAAGGACTTCGCAGTCCATTAATATTTTCTTGTCATTTTAGTTTTCTTCTTAGTTTCCTTCCCTTTAATTTGTTTTTCTATAACTTTATATTTAGTTTATTTTTATTAGGTCTTAATAAAGCCTAGCTACTTCTCAAAGCGCTACCCAATTTGTTCATCTAGCGCAGGAAGGTTATCCCAACTGACCATCACCGCCACCAAAGACACTCATCCAGGAAAACATCTAC
The DNA here is from genome assembly GCA_025503065.1 of Gossypium bickii. Lineage (NCBI taxonomy): Eukaryota > Viridiplantae > Streptophyta > Magnoliopsida > Malvales > Malvaceae > Gossypium > Gossypium bickii. The sequence goes on from CP106711.1 coordinate 94,308,694, forward strand.
AACTCAGGGAGTAATTCTTTCCCCTTCTCTTTTCATTTATCCCTTAAATGTCATTATCTATCTTTGTACATTGAGGGTAATGCACATCTTAAGTGTGGGGGGTGAATAGTTATGCCTAACTTTTTTCATTATTCTCAAACCCTGAGGATAAAAATGCCTAAATTTCTGCATTATTCTCAAATCCCAGAATTTAATCTTGTTTTGAAGTAATTTTCCCATATTACTAATTAAGATGAAATTTCTGACAATTTGTGATTTTTATTGATATACTTTTGAATAAGTTATAGTTAATTGTGCATTGATGATTAAATTTGAAGAATACTAGGGAATCAAGCATGATAAGTCTAATTTTCTAAAATTAAAATTTTAGGTAGTCAACTGGAATTTGAATTTTATCTTGAAATTTGAGATTTACAAGGTTGATGTCAAAAACACCCATAATTTTTGTAAGAATTTGAGCCTTATAGAGCATACATTTTTTTTCATGCTCACTTCTTGATTATGAGTGTGTCAACTATGAACTGTTATTCTAGAACTTGCCTCGATTATACATGTCAAGACCATAGTTATGATTTGATATACTGAGATGATAAAGGCACTTAGGTTTTAACCCACTTACTCCACTAAATAGCCTACCCTTATAATTAACCTTTAGTGAACCCCGTTGAGCCTAGCAACCCTTTTATTAACTTACCCGCTAATTTTAACCCAAAACCCTTTGTATTTGTTATCACCCTTTCTTTTGACTACCCCTTAATTGAGATTTGATTTGAGCACGTTACCTAAGTTTATTATTATGGTAGTTAAATTTATCTTGTATTTAGTTTGTTCTTAAAAAAAAAAGTATATTCAGTATTAGTATTATGAAGAGTGAGCTTATACAAGTTAAAGTCTAATTATCAAAAGAAAAGCTCGTATTAGTAGGATTATTTTCAGTTTATGCAATTATTATCTTAGAAATTTTTAGGTAGGTAACTTATCAATTCAATCTCGATTCTAACCTTCTAATTCAGCCTTTATCCACACCTTTAACCCTAGCCCTGTTACAACCCTAACAAAGACCTTTTGATCTATTTATCATTTCATTTTACAGTGGTGGAGATTTGATTTTCAGGCAAGCCTATGGGATTAACTTTTCAGGTTCGACTTATAGGTGCTTAATTTTGACCCTTAAAACACATTTCCAGTGATTGGAGTGAATCTTTTGTGAGGATGTCAATCCTTGTAGGTTTGAATTAAATGTAATTATTTAGATGAAGGGAAACACCTATGTTTTCGTGCTACAAATGTATGACTTATCTTGTTTGAATCTTTAGGAATCTTTGAGTTGAATTATCCATGTATAAATTACCTATGAATTAGGATAAGGCATTGTTGATAGGAATTTTGAATCATGGAAAATTCGTTTTAATTGTAAGTTGAGAATTTTGCTTGAGGACAAGCAAAAGCTTAAGTGTGGGGGTATTTGATAAACCGTAAAAGTAACATATTTTAAGCCCACATTTAATATGCTTTTGGATAATTTATCCCTTAATTTATGTAAAAAGGTGCTCTTAATCCTTTCTTTTCATGTCTTATACCCAGGAAAGCACCCGAGGATGAAAAGAACATAAAACGAGCCCAAAACGTAGTAAATGGGCCATATCATGAATTCAACACGGCCTGGCCCGGTGACCACACGGTCGTGCCACGCCTGACATCTAGTACACGGTCTCTCCCCCGATTCACACGGTCGTGCCTCAAGTTAGAAATCCAAACACAGCCTGGAGTCGATCCTTACGGGTGTGCTACATGGTCATGCCTCTGTCGTCAGAGTGAGCAATTTCAGTCGGAAAAGGATACTTGGGGAGAAAGAATCGTATTCCAAGAGCCTATATATACCCCCTAAGTACCGTCTTTGAAGAGGCGTCAAAGCTAGGCCAATGAGCCAAGCCGAGAAGGTCAAAGTTAGGGAATAAACGCGAAGATAGCCAGTTGATCCATCCCAAGAAGCTGGAATTATACTCAAGACGGCGGAATTCTCCTTCAATTCCTTTAGGGAGTTTTAGGATTTTCTTATATTTTGTTTTATCTTTTCGCTTGCGACATTTTGTTTATTCATTATGAACTAAACCCTTCAGATACCTGAAGGGGATGAAACCTATATGGATCCTTTTATTTGATTTTTAAGTTATATGATAATTACTTAGTTTGTTCTTAATTATGTTGCTTAATCCAAATCTAATGTGCTTAGGTGGAGGAATAGACCCTGCCTAAGAGTAGATCTAACATAGTTAAGCGGAGTTGATCGAACGCCTAGAGATAGGGTTACCAGATTTTGCTGGATTAGGGTGAAACCTAATATGGGAGTCCATTGATCGATTTATTGCTATCCTAGGGGGTTATTATAAGCGAACGAGAGTTCCACTAATTAACCTAGGGCTAGACGTTATTCACCTTGAGAGAGGGTTTAATATAGGTTAGAGAGTCTTATGGATCAAGCTAAGTAAAAGAAATCATATAATTTAATGTTAATTAATAAGTGAAATCTAGGTGGATTCTTCCTGAGGGTATCGTCGCAATCAACTGAGTTTTTTTTCAAAGTTATTCTCCTATTCGTCCTTTTTATCTTTGTGTCCTTAGTTTAGTCTTAGTCAATATAGTTTAAAGTAACTTCACTCTACTTTTAAGGCTAAATGATAAAAAGAAAGTTAGTATTAGTACTCTTGTTCCTTTGGGTTCGATATCCGGTCTTGCCTAAGCTATACTATTGTTCAATAGGTACACTTGCCTTTAATCGTTGTCAGAGTTAGTTTTCAGGTTTTGATCATTCTTTTATAAATTTTAAAACTCTGATTAACAGCGATCACTCATCCTAGTTTGTTTGTGTTTCCTTAGACCTAGCTGTTTAAACATTTTATAAGGCATAACATTTATGCTCGCCACTAAATCAGCTAAAGCATTTTCAATAGATAAACTACCAATTAAACATGGAATTGTAAACTCCCTGGATCTTTTAATTTTCATGGTATTTTATTTTGCAGAATTGCTGAACACACTGCGTTTAGCTCTACATGCGACTTCTCGTCTAACTTTCTTTTGTTTGTCAAAAATTCATTTAGAAATTTCCTTGAATCTGGCATCTACGAAAGAGCTTCAAGAAACGGTAAGTTAATATGTAATTTTTTTAAAAGTTTAAGAAATTTACCAAATTGTTCGTCTATGTTGTCTTTCTTCATTACATTGGGGTATGGTACACAAGGTTGGTACTCTTTAATTACCAGTTTTGGCTTATCATGACTTACTTCACCCTTACCTTCCTCTACCATATTCTCTTGCCTCAAATTGGTGTTATCTAACCCTTCACTACCATGAGTGGTTATTGCTTGAAGTTGCTCCTTTGGGTTAGTTTCAGTGTTGCTTGGCAGGCTTCCTTGTGATCGTTCAGAGAACTGCTTAGCAAGTTGCCCTAATTGGTTCTCGATCCCTTGAATCGATGTGTAACACCCCAAACCCGGTCAACACACCACGACCGAATCCGGCATGTCACAGAGTAAATCGTTTTGAAGAAAATAGGTTACCGGCTAAAATTTGAGTGGAAACCCTTTTGTTGTCTTATGTTTGTAGAAGTCAGGTGCATGACTTGTTAAAACCGATAGTTTATTTTGAAATTCCGGGAATCAATCTATAAAACTTAGTTGTCGATCCTTAAGTAGAAAAACGTTTACATCATAGAAACCCGATTGATTCTTGCTTAGCTAATTTGAAAACATTAGAAATAAGTGTGGAAAACTTAAGTTTGGAAATTATTCGAGTCCGCTTTGTTATTAAGTGATTAGTGTTACCCGATGGTAAATTTTGAAAACCTTTGCCTTTTTGTAGTTTAGAAAACTTTGTGTTCAAATTATTAAGTTAATCAAGTAATTTACTTAGCCATGTTTAAAACAAATTTCGAAGCATATAAATAATCCAAGAGTATAATCAAACGGCCTTATTAAAAACCCAAATAAAAACTGAAGTGAAAATAAATATCCCAATTCAAAATCCAAGTAATACCAAATGTTTTAATGCATGGCCACCCCGAGTCCATCCGGCTCCTCATCCGTAATCTACGAGTCACCTGAAAAGATACGGGAGAAGGTGAGTCACCAAGACTCAGTGCATAAATCTTCCTCCCGATTAATGCAACAAACTCACACAAATAATAACCAAGAAATATAAATAATGCACCCAAACCTAGCCATCCGTAACTCCTTTTCTACCCCGTGTGGTACCAAACCACTGGTGGTGCTAAACCACTGGTGACCCAAAGTCACGATATCCAATAATAATGTGGTGCCAAACCACTGGTGACCCAAAGTCACGAATAATCCGTCTGTGGGGCCAACCCACGTTGTGATACCAAATCACTGGCGACAATCCCGAAATATCATATGTGGGGCCAACCCACTGTGGTGCTAAGCCACTGGGACGAGTCATTATGAGGTGCCAAACCTCTGGTGACCCAAAGTCACAAAATATCATTAATCCAAGTGTGGGGCCAACCCATGTGTGATACTAAATCACTGGCGACGATCCCAAAATGTCAACTGTGGGGCCAACCCACTGTGGTGCTAAGCCACTGGGACAAGTCGCTATGAGGTGCCAAACCTCTGGTGACCCAAAGTCACAAAATAATCTGTGGTACCAAACCACTGGAGGTGCCAAACCTCTGGTGACCCAAAGTCACGGATATCATCTTCCTCCTCCATTCATGTTACCCATATCAATGCAATACTCATGCAAATCATGCCATCATGCTTTAATATGAACATATAGTAGATATAGCATAGATCATATTTCCATACATCATATAACAAATCATATCGAAACGAACTTACCCGAATCCTTGCTCATACCCATAGGGTATAATACCAATATCCACACTGTTTCAGCTTTAACACATTTAGGTTATTAATATATTTACTCAATTATAAAGTGTGTAAGTTACACACCTGTTACTAACGCAAGCCCTAAATCCCGAAGAACCGATCTATTGCACTAGATCCCTTAATCCTACATTCGGCCAACACTAAGGTTAGTAACATAGGCCATTCGGCTATACCAAGAAATCCCAAAGGGTGAGATTACGCATAAACTACACCACCCTTACCTTTCTGCCTTAAGAAAACGAATCACAACGCAAGATACGCGAGACTGCTTCTCCCCCTACAATCGATCAACAACCAAATCTCACTTTTAGTAGCCTTCGGCTTAACCAAATAACTAAGAGAGTAATTAAATCACCATAGATCCTTACCACAGGCTTGATGGATTCGATTGCTAGAGAATAGAGGCTTAGATCGACTACTTCCAAGAACCCAAAGAACCTAGGAGAAATCGGTTCCAAAAGATGGTTAGAAATCTATCACCCAATGCTGAAATTCGGCTTTGCTCTTATGAAAGTCGACAGAGAGAAGAGAAACAAAACAAAAGTCATTCGACCATGAACACTTACCCCTTCTCAAACTGATTGAAGAAGAAACCAAAGAAGAGATCTACCCTTATTGATATTCGACCAAAGTAACACTAGGAGAAAGAAAGAAAATTTCGACAAAAGGGGGGTTGGGTGATCAAGATGATTCGGCTAAGGTTTTGAAAGAAGAAAACAAATGAGATATGGTTAAAGAATAAAAGGAGAAAACGGCAAAGTAGAATAGAATGGGAGAGGGAGGATTTGGCTTGAGCAACAATGGAAGAAAACAAAAAGAGATAGGAGAAAGAAGGTTGGTATTCGGCTTAAGCTTAAAGAAAAAGGGAATTAAGAGTTTCGGCAGAAGAGAGAAAAACAAAAGGAGAAGATATGGTCTTTGAACAATTATGAAAAGAAAAATAAGGATGGGAGAGTGCTCAATATGGAATTTGGCCAAATGCCTAATGAAGAAATCGGCAGACACCAATGGACTTTCGGCTTTTACCATAACAAAAATGCAGTAAGGGAAATCGGCACACTCAAAAAGGGTTTTTCGGTTTTTGTTTCACTAAGCACTCCAGGACCTATGCTAGCCGAAATTGCACCACAAGGCACCTAAAGAAATTCGGCACTCTCCTCCCCTTAGCTACCCAAAACCGAACACTCCTCCAGGAGGAGTTCAAAATTCGGCAACTGCTACAAACCTCTCTTGGCCACAAATTCAAACGAATTTGAATTCCACAAGTTCCTTATTTTTCTCCTTGCCACCAATTCAAATATTTTGACTTAGTCCATGCTTATCTCGATGAGTTTTCTTTGAGCACAACTCTTCCCTCTTGGCATCAAAAAGAATGAGCAGCAGGGGATCTCCACAGCTCGAACCTAAGCTCTCCTTCCTCTGCTTGTGGCGCCAATCACAAGGCCCTAAGTGGCGCCTCCCTGCCACTTTACCAAGCCCAATCTTGTGCTAAAATTCCCCTTAAAATACATATAACCCCTAGCTCCTTCAGCTCCCTTTACTTAAAGCTTAAAAACAAAAATTCCTACCACTCAGGCCTGCTCTAGACTTATAACTAGATCTTAAAACATCACAAATAATAACACAAAAATCCAAACTCATGCAAAACAACTCAATCACAAATAAACCCTTTTTCAGGATATTACACGATGCTTGTTGATTTTTGAGTGTTGTCTCGGTGTTTTGGAAATGGGTTTCTAATACCGCTATAAATTTTGTTATTATCTCCTCAAGGTTCGGCTTCTTTTCTTGTGGGTAGGGTTGCTATTGAAAGCCTGGGAGGGGTTGTTGTCTCTGATTTCCTTGGCCACCCCATGAGAAATTAGGGTGGTTCCTCCAACCTGGATTATAAGTATTACTATACGGGTTATTTTGAGGTCTAGAATTATTACCCATATAGTGAACTTGTTCGTTTTCAGCGCTCGGGTTGTAAGGTTGGTATTCTGTATTGTTCATCCCTCCTCTATTCATACCGCACTGCATTACTGGATGTACCTGCGAAGAACTATACAAACCATCAATCTTTTTATTCAACAGTTCTACCTGGTTTGATAGCATGTCATTGCGTTGAGGTTGAAAACACTGGCAGCTTTTGTTGGCTTTGTCCTCGTGACTTGCCACTGATAGTTATTCAGTGACATCTTTTCAATAAATTCGTAAGTAGCCTCAGGTGTTTTGTTGTTCAGGGTTCCACCGGTGACTGAATCAATCAACTACCTAGTTGAGGGGTTCACACCGTTGTAAAAGGTTTGAACTTGAAGCCACAAAGGTAACCCATGGTGAGGGCACCTTCTTAGTAAATCCTTGTATCTCTCCCATGAATCGTAAAGTGTCTCTAAATCCATCTACACAAAAGAAAAAAATATACTTCCTTAACTTGGCCATTTTATCCAGTGGAAAATATTTTAATAAGAACTTCTCGGTCATTTGATCCCATGTAGTGATTGATCCTCATGGAAGAGAATTCAACCACTGTTTGGCTTTGTTTCTTAATAAGAAGGGAAACAATCGAAGGCGAATGGCATCATCAGAAACGCCATTAATTTTAAATGTGTCGCATAGCTCCAAAAAGTTTGCTAAGTACGTGTTAGGATCCTCATCCTGTAAACCATCAAACTGAACAAACTGTTGTATCATCTGTCTAGTGTTAGGTTTCAGTTCAAAATTATTTGCAGCAATAGTAGGTCTAATAATACTCTATTCAGTACCAATTAAACTAGGCTTAGCATAACTATACATAGTACGAGGAACAGGATTTTGATTCATTGGATCTACCACGACCATAGGAGGTAGCGGATTGTTTTGGGGATCAGCCATCTCTTCAGTATTATTGGTGTCGTCCTCTTGCTCTTCTTCTATGTATTACAAGCTTCGCCTTATTTCTCTACAGTTTCTACGAATGGTACCTTCTATATCGCTGTCAAAAACCAAGGGTCCTAACGGGTTCCTTCTAGTCATAAACTAGAAAAACCTATCAGAAGCAAAATAAAAGAGAGATCAGAAAACAAAAATTGAAAATTAGGAAGAAATAAATAAATAAAATAAAAATGGCTAAAGTAATAAAAATTGAGCGTTCCTAATATTTTAGTTCCCCGGCAACGGCTCCAAAAACTTGATGGTGGTCTGAAATCTTTAATATTTATAATAAGAATGATCGAGCCTAAAAACTAACTATCACCACAATTAAGGTAAGCGCACCTATCGAAAGTAGTATAGCTTAGTGGCAAGACCGGAATGTCGAACCCAAGGGAACCAAAAGTACTAGTACTGACTTTCTTTCTATTATTTAGCCTAAAATAAAAGGGATTTAATGTTAATCTAACTAATTATTAAGCTAAGGATGCCAAGACACAGAGAATGAACTTGGGAAATACTTCTGAGAAAACCAATTGATTAGGACAATACCCGAGGAAGAATCCACCTAGACTTCACTTGTTATTTAACTCTGAATCAGACGATTTATTCACTTGACTTGATCTGTAGGATTCCCTAATTTGTATTAATACCTCTCATGAGGCTACTAGCGTCTAACCCTAGGTTGATTAATTGAAATCTCTTTCTAATTAAAACCCCTAGTGCTGCATTAACTCGATCTATGGACTCCCATATTAGGTTTGACCCTAATCCAACAGATTTTCGTCGTCCTATCTCTAGGAGTGCGATCAACTCCACTTGATCCACACGGCTAGTCACATGCCCATGTGACTTGCCAGTGGTCGAGTCTGACTTGTTTTGAATTACAACCACAAGGGATACGGTCGAGCCGCACACCCGTGTGTTCAACCGTGTGGGCAAATATAGGCCATTTGCGAGGCCAAATTTCCACACACACCTTGGGTCATCCCTACAAGCACATACAAGCATATTTCTAAACACAATTGGCAACCAAAAACATACCAAATGGTCATCATATCATCCCATTCAATCTCATTTCTAAGCATACCAACTTATATACCAAATAGCTAAACTAATTCACAAATAAACCAAGCATGATTCATCCACAACTTACCACTTCATCATAACCATCATTCATCAAACATATATACTCACTTTGCATCAATAAGCTTACCATTACCTTGACCATTTGAAAACCATGGAATCATACCTAAACCAACATCATATAGCATGACTCTTCATTCATTGCACAACCACTTAACTAGCCATATCATATGACTATCCACATATTTCAAACATATCTCAAGGTAACTAGCCTATACATGCCATAATTTAGTGTATACATTTTCAAAAGGGTACCAAAATAAGATTGAGTAGTGTGATGATGATCCTCGACAATTCCCCGAGCCTTTAGTAGCTTTGATGATCTATAAAATGGAGCAAACACACATAAAGTAAGCTTTCAAAAGCTTAGTAAGCCATATACAAATAAACTTAACATAAAATGCACATACCCACATTGATACAATAACATTAATGTATCTCATTTGCAAAATTTATTACATATTCTTTGGCACATTTGTTTAGCCATTACTTACCCACATTCCATAGCTCAAAGTATTCTTACCCACATTCCATAGCTCAAAGTATTACTTATAGCTCATTCAAGCATGTATCATATATTATCTCATCAAATCTATACACATATTCACTTACTAAGCTCATATGAACACTTACCTTTCATACACATTCATAGTGTACCTTTTAAACATACCTGCATCGTTTATATATTTCTCATGACATTCATTCCTCGGACTTGCCTGTTGAACAGTTTGAAATTAAATAGGATACTCAGAGTACTCGAATAATTGTACAACGCCAACGTCCCAGACGTGGTCTTACATGTACTCAGATATCGATGCCACTGTCCCAGATGGTCTTACATGAATCAAATAGATGCCAACGTCCCAGACATGGTCTTACACGTAAATCTCATATCGTGCCAACATCCCAGACGTGATCTTACATGATCTATTCCTAGGTTCGTACGGGACTTCTCGGGCTTTGTTATACTATCGATTCTTCCTCGGTTTTCATGTACTCATCATCTTATATACATTCATCAGGATAATTTATTCATATGAACATTCATACACCAATGTAAATACATTTACTTGTATATAGACTTACCTCGGATTCGGTTAACGTACGAACTCGACTATTCGATCACTTTCGACTTTCTGCAATCTAAATCCATTTTCTTCGGTTATTGATCTATACATATATAAATTTAATCCATTTATTCACCAAATCATTCAATTCAATCCAAAAAACATATTTAGGGTAATTTACAAATTAGCCCTCACATTTTTACATTTTGACATTTTAGTCCCTATTTCACAAAATATACAAAATCTCAAGACACCCATGCTTAGCCGAACTTTAGGTCCCTAGAAACCCATATTTTTAATTTATTTCACAATTTAGTCCCTCAAAATATGATTTTCTCAATTTAATCCATATTACTCAAAATCATCAAAAATCCAAAGATAAAATATGTTAAGCTAACACATATATCTCATATTTCATCAACAATCATCACAAAACTCATGAATTCATCAATGGAACTTTTCAAAATCTTCATCAATTCGCAAAATTAAACATGGGTTTCAAAGTACTCGAAGCAACGATTACGAAAACATAGAAATTATCAAAAACCGAAGCAAATCATACCTTGAATCAAGCTAGATATTGGCCGAATATCAAAGATGTAAAAACCTAGCTTTTTCCTCCTTCAATTTCGGCTAACAATATGATAATAGCCATCTTTTAATGTTTGTTTTTATTTAATATAACTTAATAATCAATTTATAATTTTAACCATTATTAATCACTTAAATTTCCACTAACATATGGCATTAATGTCCATCCATAATTCAAATGGTCCAATTGCATTATAAGGACCTCACATTTATCAAGACATGTTACATAGGTGCTTTTAACATATAGCATGCTAATTTAACATCTTTTACAATTAGGTCCTTTTCTCAAAATTAAACACACAAACAACAAAATTAATTCATAGAAATTTCACACATGCTTAATCATATACTGCAGACACAGAAAATAATATTAAAATATTTTTTGACTCAAATTTGTGGTCCTGAAACCTCTATTCCGACTAGGGTCTAAACCGGACTGTTACACAAGAGTTCACAAATAGAGGTTTTGCTAGACCGAGTTTCTCTCCCTGGGGTGCACTAGTGTTATTTGTGAAAAAGAAAGATGGAACGATGAGAATGTGTATAGACTATCGATAGCTCAACAAAGTGATGATTAAGAATAAATACGCTTTGCCACAAATAGATGATTTGTTTGATCAGCTAAAAGAGGCAACAATGTTTTCAAAAATTGATTTGAGATCGGGTTCTTACCAGTTGCAAGTTAAAGACTCAAATGTGCCAAAGACTGCATTTAGAACAAGGTACGGACACTATGAATTTCTTGTTATTCCTTTCGGGCTAACAAATGCACCTGCTATTTTTATAGACTTGATGAACCAGATTTTCAGGTCGTACTTAAACTGATTTGTAGTTGTGTTTATTGATGACATTTTGATTTACTCTCATGATGAATCCGAGCATGCCGAGCATTTTAGAATCGTGTTACAAACTTTGAGAGATAAACAGTTGTTTGCAAAGTTCAGCAAATGTGAGTTTTGGCGACGGGAGGTTAGTTTTCTAGGACAGATAGTTTCAGCCACGGGTATCCGAGTTGACCCGAGCAAAATTTCTGCGATTATAGATTGGAAGCCTCCGAGAAATGTATCTGAAGTTAGTAGTTTTCTGGGACTAGCTGGCTATTATAGACAATTTGTGAAAGGCTTCTCGATGATTGCGACTCTGATGACACGATTGCTTCAAAAAGATGTTAAATTTGAGTGGTCAGAAAAGTATTAGCAGATCTTCGAGCAGTTGAAAGCATTATTGACAGAGGCACCTATGTTAGTTCAGCCTGAGTCGGGTAAAGAATTCATAGTTTTCAGTGATGGATCGTTAAATGGCATGGGTTGTGTTTTGATGTAGGAAGGCAAAGTTGTAGCTTATGCTTCGAGACAATTGAAGCCGCACGAAAAGAATTATCTGACGCACGATCTAAAGTTATCAACGATATTGTTCGCATTGAAAATTTGGCCTGAAACACACCACACCCGGCCCACGAGCCTTGACCAGATCTGGTATGTTTCTCGAAGTAAACCGGTTAAAAATCCTTTTGTTCCTTCAGAAAATAGTGTGTTTTAAAAGAAATATTGTTTTGGGTTGGGCTCGAGAAGTAAACAAAATCGTTTTATAATAAAAACCCTTTTTAAATTTTAGGTGATAAAACATATAAAGTACATTTAAAATAAATTACTTAATCTTTAACTTAATAAAAATTTGTAAACATAATGAAACAATGAAATAATTCAACAGTGGCCTTATTACATCAAAACAAACCTAAATAATTATAAGGTACTTAAATGAAATAAAATGTCCAAATAGAATAAAACTTCAAGCTGAGCATGGCCACCACAAGTTCTGTCGTCCCAGTCCATCACTGTTCATCACCTGAAACATGTTCCCACAACGGGGTGAGTCAACAGACTCAATGTGTAACCAACACTAAATTTAACAATTCAGGCTTACATAATCATATCACATATCAATACATATAACAGATAAAAATAATGATGCAACCCAAACCCAAACCTATATGCCATCCGCTACACATCACCCGTACCATCCTGCACACCGTGGGGACTACTAAGTCAACCCTCCATCCGCTACACACCATCGAAGGCAGTCGCTGCAGTCGACGTGCTCATCGCCCTTATAAATGTTTGTGGCATAGCCACCTGATTAAATAATTGTGACCGTAGTCACCAAATTCAGATATCGTGGTCTTAGGTCACCACATTCAGTTATCGTGGTCTTAGGTCACGACATTCAGATATCGTGATCTTAGGTCACCACATTCACTTCCCCTTTTCAATAACCCATATGCCCCATATCATACATAATGCATTAACATGCCAAATTTCACATTCTTATCACTGTTCACATATGAGTCATAACATATATTCATAATCCTAGTAGGAGTAGGAAACGTACCTGAGTACTTTGTACCACAATATGGTACCTTAGCCATATTCACATTCTTATACATACTTATATTAAATATTGCCATAAATCGTATTAAAAGATAGTGTGGGGTACACACCTGATTAGCTTAGCGAATTCACTCTAAATTCCGAAGATCTCGATCTAGCGTCCCAGATCTTTTGTTCTTATATTCGGCCATAAAACCAAATCCCAATAGGATTATGATAATTAAATCCTTACCTTGGTGCCATTTCCACTGCTAACCAAATCCCGAAAAGCTTTGCTATACACTTCTGTCGATCTGTCCCTAGAAACCAAGGTACACAATCGGTCATCACTTATACCAAATATATGGCCTCAAACCTGATATCAACACTTCCTTACCTTGCTTGCTTTGATGAATCAACTCCCCAAAACTCCTTAGTACACCCTTACCGTTAGCTACACAACAAAAACACCTATTATGGCACTAAAGCCATTCAGCCATCTCACATAAATCTAAGCCCACTCATGGTTTTAGCACATCCACGAAGGAAAGAATAAAACCGATTACTTAAAGAAATACTTACCACTATCACTTCCTTGGAGAGACAAAAGAGAATAGTCAACAAGAGGGAAAAGTGCACGACTTACGGCTTTTGAGACTCATGCGATGAAGAAGGAGAATAAGGGCTCTTGAGATTCGGTTATGGCTTTTAATAAAATAAAATACAAATCGAGGAATGATCACTTACCAGATTCGGCTAAGCCTCCAAATGAGGTTGGAATATTCGGCTACCACAAGTATATTTCGGCCTTTGAGAAACTTATGAGAAGAAGAGAAGAGTTTGAAGTATTTTGGCAATGGTAACAAAGGGAAATTCGACTTCAAAGAGATAAAAAGGATTTGGGGTTGAAAGAAATTAAAGAATAAGAAGTGAGAGTAGGAGAATTTCGGCACAAAGAAATTTAAAGAAAAAAAAAGGTATCAAAGATGGTTACTCCCCCCTTATAAAGAATTCGGCTACTATATCCTTGCTCTTATCAAACTCTAAATTAAACTCCTATTTTAACTCTTTATCACCTTAACAAATAAAATAAAATAAATCATTGCATTATCTCTTATCACCTGTTTAAACTAAAATAAATAAAATAAGGCCTCCATTATCTTCTTATCATTCATTAAAATCAGCAAAAATAAATCCAACCTTTATCCTTATCCATTTGAGAGTCCATATGCCGTCCCACTACTCACCCTACTATTAACGTCAAAAGCCAAAAATAAAAGCCTCAAAAATTTCGCTTCCCACGCGACTCGAACTCATGACCTGCACCCAACTTGTGGCGTCACTTGCCCAAGCCTTAAGTGGCGCCTTGCAGCCACTTTAACAAGCAGGTTCTTATGCTATAAATCCCTTACAAATTTTCTTAAGACTTCCTTGCCTAGCTTCCCCTTTTTACCTCGGCGCAAAAACAAAATAAAAGCCACCCATTGCTGCCCCGAGTTTCGAACACAAGACCTGCTGGAAACACCACACGCTACCAGCCACTTTGCTGCTAGCTCCTTTATGTCATAAACTCCCAACAATTCTTTTTAAGGCCTTCTTCTCTCTTACCGCCAACTTGGAAAAATAAAAACATGCTTATGCTTCCCACAGGACTCGAACCCAGGCCCTTCTGAAGCTCCCTTTCCCGCAAGCGTCCAAGCCACTTTACCCAGGCACTTGTTGTGACATGCTTCGCTCGGAATTTCTTTTAAGGCCTCTTTCCCTAGCTCCCCCTTGTCTGAACGCCAAAGCAAAATAAAAACACGCCCATGCTGCCAACGGGATTCAAACCAAGGCCCTTGTCTAGGCGTCATTTCCAGGCCCTTAAATGGCGCATTGCAGCCACTTTACCAAGGCGCTCTTTGTGTCCAAAAGCGCCTATAACTTCCCTTAAGGCCTCCGTAGCCCAATTCCCTTTTTTTAATGCCAAAAATAAAATAAAAGCCCATTTGCTTCCTACGTTGCTCGAACCCCTTCCCCTTGGCACTCCCTTTGACACAAGCCGTCCAAGTCCCAAGGTAGCATCCTAAGCCACTTTGCCATAAGACTTCCTTGTGTCATAAATCCCACGCAAATTTCTTTAAAGCTTCTTTGCCTAGTTTCCTCTTTTCACTTAATATTCCAATATTTTCCAAAGCTTTCCCTTCCATCCTAGAATTTTAGGAACCCCTACAAATACATCCGAGCATACACTAAAGCATGCTAACTCTTGAATTATGCACTAAATGCATAACCCCTAATCTAGGATGTTACAGTTCTACCCTCCTTAAAAATAATTACGTCCTCAAAATTACTTACTAATGAATAATCGTACATCTTAACTCACCGCACTACGCTTACGCTGCGCACTCTGATCTTAATAGAATTATCATACTTCCTAGGCACAATCTCTAAGTTCACGTCCCCTAGAACTCGTTTTTAACGTCGCGATTTAATCTGATTAAGAAGTTTTATGCATTAGAAATTTTGTTCCACTGTTTATCCGCGAACAAATTTTATGCAAAGAGATGTTTAAAAGTGGTTCTTTCGATCAAACAAAGTTCCCAGTTCAAGTTCACTACTCTAATTCAGAGAGTCACCTTCACGTTCATAAACAGAGACACATTCATTCACTACACTTCCATGGTCATTTCAGTCCTTTTCCAACCCAGGGGTATTTTCGTAATTTGTCCTACAGGGGTATTTTCGTAATTTTTTAAAATAAGGTTCCTTGGTAATTTTGTCAATAAGGGTATTTTAGTAATTTTGCGTTCCCGGGGTATTTTTGAAATCCGAGGGTATTTCAGTAATTTTGAAACTTAGGGGTATTTTGGTAATAAATCGGGGTAAATTTGTAAAGCTCAATAATTCCGGGGTATTTCAAAATTTGCAAAACTTGGGGGTTCTTTTTTGAGAATTTGTTTTCCAAAACGGTGATGTTGCAAAAATTTTGGAAATTAGGGTCATTTTGGTAATTTGCGGGTTAAGGGCAATTTCGTAATTTTCCAAAATCAAGGTATTTTGATATTTTGCAAATTAGGGTTTTTGAACATTTTATAAAGTAATGAAATCTTGATAAGATCTGTGGGTATTTTGGGAATTTCATAAACCAAGGGTATTTTTTTGTAATTTCATAAATCGAAAATTTTCCGAAAAATATTTTGTAAAAATAGTCTTCACAAATTAAAAAGGTAATTTTAAGAGTTTTAAAACTAGAGTTTTTATAAAAACACGGCTAGTTCCCTTTCAGGTTTTAGTTATTGTGTTTAGCCTATGGCCGAGTCCTCTTGGTTAGGGTGAACCGAAGCTACACACGGTAGGATTCAGTGAAGAGGAGGTGAGTCACTAGGATTGCTAAGTACTGTGCTCTTAGGATCCAATCCTAGACATGCGCACAGGGGTTATCACACCCTAACTTGGCGACTTAGCCATAGGGTTGTTTAGTTAGGCACTTAAGTCTTATGTAAGTGTTGGGGAAAACTAATCCTAGGGTTCAAGTACTTATCATGCTAATCTATGTTCCATTCCATTTCTACCCTTCTACAGATCATTCAATAAATCATACAAATGGATAGAAGTACTAACTTTGGTGGATCATGGTCGGAGACTTGGGTGCCATGTCAGAAAAACCTGCTTATTTCCAAAAATATTTTCATAAAACTTACTTGGGCTCAATTTGAAAACGTTTTGGGCCTTAAACCCAAGGCCGAGAGTTTAAAACTGGGCTCTGATACCAAACTGAAACACCCCACACTCGGCCCACGAGCCTTGACCTGATCTGGTATGTTTCTCGAAGTAAACCGGTTAAAAATCCTTTTGTTCCTTCGGAAAATAGTGTGTTTTAAAAGAAATATTGTTTTGGGTTGGGCTCGAGAAGTAAACAAAATCGTTTTATAATAAAAACCCTTTTTAAATTTTAGGTGATAAAACATATAAAGTACATTTAGAATAAATTACTTAATCTTTAACTTAATAAAAATTTGTAAACATAATGAAACAATGAAATAATTCAACAGTGGCCTTATTACATCAAAACAAACCTAAATAATTATAAGGTACTTAAATGAAATAAAATGTCCAAATAGAATAAAACTTCAAGCTGAGCATGGCCACCACAAGTTCTGCTATCCCGGTCCATCACTGTTCATCACCTGAAACATGTTCCCACAACGGGGTGAGTCAACAGACTCAATGTGTAACCAACACTAAAGTTAACAATTCAGGCTTACATAATCATATCACATATCAATACATATAACAGATAAAAATAATGATGCAACCCGAACCCAAACCGATATGCCATCCGCTACACATCACCCGTACCATCCTGCACACAGTGGGGACTACTAAGTCAACCCTCCATCCGCTACACACCATCGAAGGCAGTCGCTGCAGTCGACGTGCTCATCGCCGTTATAAATGTTTGTGGCATAGCCACCTAATTAAATAATTGTGACCGTAGTTACCAAATTCAGATATCGTGGTCTTAGGTCACCACATTCAGATATCGTGGTCTTAGGTCACCACATTCAGATATCGTGGTCTTAGGTCACCACATTCACTTCCCCTTTTCAATAACCCATATGCCCCATATCATACATTATGCATTAACATGCCAAATTTCATATTCTTATCACTGTTCACTTATGAGTCATAACATATATTCATAATCCTAGTAGGAGTAGGAAACGTACCTTAGTACTTTGTACCACAATATGGTACCTTAGCCATATTCACATTCTTATACATGCTTATATTAAATTTTGCCATAAATCGTATTAAAAGATAGTGTGGGGTACACACCTGATTAGCTTAGGGAATTCACTCTAAATTTCGAAGATCTCGATCTAGCGTCCTAGATCTTTTGTTCCTATATTCGACCAACATATAGTAATTTACTAAAAACCATTCGGCCATAAAACCAAATCCCAATAGGATTATGGTAATTAAATCCTTACCTTGGTGCCGTTTCCACTACTAACCAAATCCCGAAAAGCTTTGCTATATACACTACATCGATCGTCTCCTAGAAACCAAGGTACACAATCGGTCATCACTTATACCAAATATATGGCCTCAAACCTGATATCAACACTTCCTTACCTTGCTTGCTTTGATGAATCAACTCCCCAAAACTCCTTAGTACACCCTTACCGTTAGCTACACAACAAAAACACCTATTATGGCACTAAAGCCATTCGGCCATCTCACATAAATCTAAGCCCACTTATGGTTTCGGCACATCCATGAAGGAAAGAATAATACCGATTGCTTGAAGAAATACTTACCACTATCGCTTCCTTGGAGAGACAAAAGAGAATAGTCAACAAGAGGGAAAGTGCCTAACTTCCGGCTTTTGAGACTTGCGACAAGAGGGAGAATAAGGGCTCTTGAGATTCGGTTATGGCTTTTAATAAAATAAAATACAAATCGAGGAATGATCACTTACCAAATTTGGCTAAGCCTCCAAATGAGGTTGGAATATTCGGCTACCACAAGTATATTTCGGCCTTTGAGAAACTTATGAGAAGAAGAGAAGAGTTTGAAGTATTTTGGCAATGGTAACAAAGGGAAATTCGGCTTCAAAGAGATAAAAAGGATTTGGGGTTGAAAGAAATTAAAGAATAAGAAGTGAGAGTAGGAGAATTTCGGCACAAAGGAATTTAAAGAAGAAAAAGGTATCAAAGATGATTACTCCCCCCCAATAAAGAATTTGGCTACTATATCCTTGCTCTTATCAAACTCTAAATTAAACTCCTATTTTAACTCTTTATCACCTTAACAAATAAAATAAAATAAATCATCGCATTATCTCTTATCACCTATTTAAACTAAAATAAATAAAATAAGGCCTCCATTACCTTCTTATCATTCATTAAAATCAACAAAAATAAATCCAACCTTTATCCTTATCTATTTGAGAGTCCATATGCCGTCCCACTACTCACCCTGCTGTTAACGTCAAAAGCCAAAAAAAAAAGCCTCAAAAATTTTGCTTCCCACGCGACTCGAACTCATGACTTGCACCCAACTTGTGGCGTCACTTGCCCAAGCCTTAAGTGGCACCTTGCAGCCACTTTAACAAGCAGGTTCTTATGCTATAAATCCCTTACAATTTTTCTTAAGACTTCCTTGCCTAGCTTCCCCTTTTTACCTCGGTGCAAAAACAAAATAAAAGCCACCCATTGCTGCCCAGAGTTTGAACACGAGACTGGCACTGAAACACCACACGCTACCCGGCCACTTTCTTCGCTAGCTCCTTTGCGTCATAAACTCCCAACAATTTTTTTAAGGCCTTCTTCTCCCTTAGCGCCAACTTGGAAAAATAAAAACACGCTTATGCTGCCCACAGGACTCGAACCCAAGCCCTTCTGAAGCTCCCTTTCCCGCAAGCGTCCAAGCCACTTTACCCAGGTGCTTGTTGTGACATGCTTCGCCCGGAATTTCTTTTAAAGCCTCTTTCCCTAGCTCCCTATTGCCTTAACGCCAAAGCAAAATAAAAACACGCCCATGCCACCAACGGGATTCGAACCAAGACCCTTGTCTAGGCGTCATTTCCAGGCCCTTAAATGGCGCATTGCAGCCACTTTACCAAGGCGCTCTTTGTGTCCAAAAGCGCCTATAACTTCCCTTAAGGCCTCCTTAGCCCAATTCCCTTTTTTTAACGCCAAAAATAAAATAAAAGCCCATTTGCTTCCCACGTTGCTCGAACCCCTTCCCCTTGGCACTCCCTTTGACGCAAGCCTTCCAAGCCCCAAGGTAGCGTCACAAGCCACTTTGCCACATGACTTCCTTGTGTCATAAATCCCACAAAAATTTCCTTAAAGCCTCTTTGCCTAGTTTCCTCTTTTCACTTAATATTCCAATATTTTCCAAAGCTTTCCCTTCCATCCTAGAATTTTAGGAACCCCTACAAATACATCCCAGCATACACTAAAGCATGCTAACACTTGAATTATGCACTAAATGCATAACCCCTAATCTAGGATGTTACATGGCATCATTACTTGATTGGTGAGAAATGCCATATTTATACCGACCACAAAAGCTTGAAATATTTGATGACTCAGAAAGATTTGAATTTGTGATAGCAGAGATGGCTCAAATTACTAAAAGACTATGAATTAGTGATTGATTATCATCCAGGGAAAGCGAACGTAGTTGCTGATGCTTTGAGCCGAAAGTCCTTATTTGCTTTACTGCTTTAAATAGACAATTAGCTTTTTCTGACGATGGTTCGATAGTATTTGAGTTGAAAGTGAGACCGTTATTTCTACCGTAGATTTGTGAGGCTAAAAAATTTGATAATGAATTGCAAGTAAAACGAGCTCAGTGTGAGTCGACTTCTGGTTCAGAGTTTCATATAGCGCCTGATGATTGTTTGATGTTTCGTGATAGAATATGTGTACCAAGAAATATAAGCTCATTTGGAAGATTCTAAACGAAGCACACAGTAGTTGTTTATCAGTACATCCGGGAAGCATGAAAATGTATAACGATTTGAAATAACTTTATTGGTGGCACAACATGAAACGAGATATCTCAAAATTTGTTTTGAAATGTTTGATTTATCAGCAAGTCAAAGCTGAGCATCAAGTGCCATCAGGTTTATTGCAGCCTATTATGATTCCTGATTGTAAGTGGGATAGAGTAATAATGGATTTCGTATTGGGTTTGCCCTTATCTCCGAAAAAGAAAGATGCGATCTGGGTTGTTGTTGACAGATTGACAAAATTAGCTCATTTCATTCCGGTACGTACATATTTCTCTCTTGATAAATTAGCTAAGTTGTATATTTCTGAAATTGTGAGATGTCATGGTGTTCCCCTATCTATTGTTTTGGATAGAGATCCAAGATCTACTTCGCGATTTTGGAAGAAATTGCAAGAAGCTTTGGGTTCAAGTTACATTTTAGCATTGTGTTTCACCCGCAAACAGATGGTCAATCCGAACAAGTTATTTGGATACTTGAGGATATGCTGCGTTGTTGCTTTCTTGAGTTTGAAGGTAGCTGGGAGAAATATCTACTACTGATTGAATTTGCTTACAATAATAGCTTCCAATCGAGTATAAAGATGGCACCGTACCAAGCTCTATACGGTCGTAAATGTAGAACACCGTTGTACTGGACTAAGCTTAGCGAAAATAAGATTCATGGGGTTCATTTGATTAGAGAGACTAAAGAAAAAGTGAAAGTAATTCGCAATAATCTGAAAGCAGCTTCGGATCGAGAGAAATCGTACGCAGACTTGAAAAGGAAAGATATTGAGTTCCAGTTCGGGGATAAAGTGTTTTTGAAAGTGTCGCTGTGGAAAAAGATATTGCGGTCTGGTCAGAAAGGGAAATTGAGCCCACGATTCATCGGACTGTATGAGATTACTGAGCAAGTTGGGCCAGTGGCATATCGACTATCTTTATCATCTGAGTTAGAGAAAATTCATAATGTGTTTCATGTGTCGATGCTTCGCCGATACTGATCTAACGCTTCACATGTCATTTCCCCGACCGAGGTTGAAATTTAATCTGATATGTCATATGTTGAAGAACTTATTCAAATTTTATCTCGTGAGATCAAAGAACTGAGAACTAAGAGAATCGCAATAGTGAAAGTATTATGGCATCGAAACAGGGTTGAAGAAGCTACATGGGAAATAGAGGATGCTATGAGAAAAGAATACCCGAACCGATTCACTGGTAAGATTTTCGGGGACGAAAATCCCTAAGAGGGGAGTGTTGTAACAGCCCGTTTTTGGTCAAATCAGAACAGTAGTTTTGGAACCACAAATTTGATGTCAAAAAATTATTTTAATATTATTTTCAGTATTTACAGCATATTATTTTCAGTATTTACAGCATGTTATTTGATATGTGTGAAAATTTCGTGAGCTAATTTTATTGTTTGAATGTTCAATTGGATAAAAATGACTAGATCGCGTAAAATGCAAAAGTACTGTTCTATTAGCTAAATGTTTCAAATAGCTATAGAACCTTAATGTTAAGGTCCTTATGTTGTAATTAGACCATTAAATTGGTGAGTGGACATATATGGACATCTAATGGATGTTTTAAATGGTTTTTCATTAAGGTTATTATGGTAATTAGCATAATTATGATATGTTAAATAAAACAAAACCAAAATTCACCTTCATTATCATCTTTTTGGCTAAATATTGAAGAAGAAGAAAGCTTCTTGTTGTGTTTTTGGGTTCAGCATCTTCATAGCTTAATTGGTAAGTGTTTTGAGCTTAGTTTTGATGATTTCTATGTTTTGGTAATCGTTGTAGCTCAATCTAGCTAGCTCGTACCTTTAATTTCGAAACTGTTAAACATTTTGAGAGTTTCTATTGTTGAATCTATATGTTCTTTGATGTTTAATGTTGAAATATGAAAGCTTGATGATAGTTTTACATGTTTTGTTAAGTGATTTTTGATGAAAATGCATAATAGGGATTAAATTGTGAAATGTGCAAATTGTGTGGTTGAAATGTGAAATAAATAAAAGTTTTGGACTGCTAGGGACCTATATATAATTCGGCCAAGCATGGGTTTTGTTGAATTGTGTGAATTTTGTGTATTTGTGAAATAGGGACTAAATTGATTAAAGACGAAAGTTTAGGGGCTAATGTGTAAAAATGCCCAAATGTGTATTTTTGGATTAATTGAATGAGTAGATGAATAAATAAGTTAATTTTGAATTCATATAGATCAAGAAAGAAAGAATTCAGATTTAAATAAGGGGAAAAGCAAGGTTATCGAGTAGTTGACCTGATCCGTCAATTTCGAATACGTGGTAAGTTCTTATGTGATGATTACATTATAAATGTATGTTAAAATGCTTCAGTATTGCATAAATTGTTAAAACAAAATTATGGATAATGTATGAATTGTGAAAACGACTTTGCGGATGCATTCGATGATAGAAACGAAAAGTGTGAAAGCCCGGTTGAACCTTAAGAATAGTTTTGGATACTATTGACATGCCAGTAGGTTATATGTTGAGTTGGCTTATGGCCATGATATTAGCACTTCGGGTGCGTCTTTTATCGATTTGGCTTCAGGCCATGCATATTGGATGATTTGGCTTTGGGCCATGATAATAGTTCTTCGGATAAGTTACCTTGATTTGGCTACAGGCCATGGTATAGGTACTTATCGTACGAGACTCCTAAGTATTTGATTTCTATTTCGAATGGTTCAACAAGTAAACGAATGATGTGGTTGAGAAAGAGGTTAGTACGAGGCGATACAGGTACGTACAGAACCTATTGGAGTATTAAATAGTGAAAGTTCGATGAGTTTGTATTTGATCATGTTTTGAGACATGAGAAAGGTTTGTAGTTAATGTGTATATGGTTTTGTCATGTGTAATTGGTTGATTTGCATTTATTCAAGGAAGTAAGTTATTCACATATGAGCTTACTAAGCTATGAAGCTTACTTCATGTTATTTTTCTATGTTTTATAGTGAATCAAGGCTAGCTCGAATCCGGGAGTCATCGGGAGCATCATTGCACTATCAAACATCTATGTTGGTACTTTTGAATTATACATTTATGGTATATGTCATGTATAGGCTAGATTTGGTATTTTGGTTGTGATTATAGCCATGAGATTTGGCTTGTAAATGATGTTAATTTGTGTGTTTGGCTAATAGAAATGGTTGTTAATGACTTTTGTAAGATGTTTATAATGCCGTGTGAGATGGATTGTTTTGGCATGGTTGTGACCAAGACATTATGGACGTTAAAATGGTTATATGAATTATGGTGGATGAAAGCTTGAGAAAGGTCTTATTGTGGCATGAACTTATATGTCAAATTGGTAGTTAAATAATATGTATTACAATAAATGAATTGATTGAGTTGAGGATGGTTTTCGGTTGTGAATATTAAGTTGGTATATATATTGTATGAATTAAGGTTAAAGATCATGTTGTTTTGGTATATATTTGCGTAAGTGAAATGGTTGTATTTATATAGCATGAATTGGGATTGATTTGGTTTCCCTTTGTGTATGAAAATGGTACCATTTTGCCTTGTGTAAGTACATTGAAGTTGGGGTGGCAAATTGGCCTTGCAAATGGCCTATTTTTGTCCACATGGGTAGAGACACGGGTGTTTGTCTCAGTCGTGTGTGACACACGGTCATGTTACACGGTCGTGTGTCCCCTGGTGTTGAAATTGAATTGAAGTCAATATGCTCCACACAGTCTCACACACGGGCGTGTGACTGGCTGTGTGGTACAAGTCAGTATACCCCCTAATTGGCACACGGCCTAGCACGTGGGCGTGTGACTTGGTCGTGTTGCATAAGTCAGTATACCTTACAGGTTTGACACAACCTAGCACACGGCCTGGCACACGGGCGTGTGTGGCCACTTCGAATGGCACACGGGCTAGACACATAGGCGTGTGGTTGTCCGTGTGACCCGAGTCAGTTTGTATGCCCTGTTTCCACACGATCTGAGACACGGGCGTGTCTGGAGCCGTTTGAGGCAGACGGTCTGTTCACATGGGCGTGTGACCCCTGTAAGGTTGAAATTTTTCTAAGTTTCCAAAAATTTTCGTATGTTATCGGTTTAGTCCCGAACCACTTCTAAAGCACGTTTAAGGCCTCGTAGGCCCTTATAAGGGACAATGTAATTGTGTTGAATGATTTATGAGAATAAATGCTTTATGTTTGATAAATATATGCTATATGTTGTGAATTGATTGGTAATACCTCGTAAACCAACTTTGGCGACGGATACGAGTTAGGGGTGTTACATTTCTGACCCGTTCTGTATCTGAACTTGAATTGTTCTACCATTCATCTTATTTGTTAAGACCGTACTGAATATCCTCTGCTTTGGATTTGAACATGAGTTTAGGAATTTACTATTATAGTTATACTTCTAGTTGAATTTATATTGGTTACATACTGAGTTCTCGACTCATTTTGTTGTTGACTGAATTACAAAAAAATCATTTTTTTATATTATCAATACTTTCAATATTTTCTTCGTATTATAACTCTCTAAGCCTGTTGAATTATCAACTGGGTTTTTATGATTGATATAATATGTTAGATGGTTTTTAACTGTGTTTATAAAAGTTGGTTTCCCTAATAACGTTAATGTAAATCTTTAGATTTGGTTTTAACATCTAGGTCAGGTTTGAGGTGTTACAGTACTGATACATTAATGCTAAAATGTCAAAAAACTTTCATTTTGGTACCTATTTCATATATAAAAAAAAGGTACTCAAAGGTGTTATAACACACATCAAAACCTACATAATCCATACCAAATTTTATACCAATTGATCATTTAACCTTTACCAAAATCAAATCAATTCATCAAACCTTAACTTGACACCAACCACCTCATCACAACAATTAATCATTCATGCTTTTAACCCATTCAAAACAACATATGACTATTCCAATTTTCATACCATTCCATATTAAAAGAAGTCATTCCATACCAACATCTTAGTTATGCCAAAACACTTCCTAGTTTGTCATTCAAGTAATATATGGACCATTACCAACCAAAATTTAACATTCATCAAGGTTCAATCCAAAATCAACCAACCAAGATAAACACTTATATTAACCCTATATACATGCCACATGACCGGACATAAAACGATCAAAAGAGCTATCGAACCAATATCGAGATAGTGTGAGCTTCTTGACGATCCACTTGACACGTTCGCAAGTTGGCCATCTACATGGAAAGGGAAACAATAGGGTAAGCATTACAAATACTTAGTAAGTTCATAGGTATTTACATAACAACTTACCTCAAGTTACAACTGAATTCGATAAGAAACTATCTTTACGAGTATGCCTAGACATGGCAACCACATATCAACAGGGTGAGTATCAACAAATCAACACTTATAATGAACATTTATTCAATTCCATATCATTTTCATATCATTTTTCATCTATAATCAACAATACATCCAAATTCAATATATTTTCATTCACTATTTCATTTCATTATTCGAATTTCGAATCAAAATCATTAATCCGTCACATTATCATCTTGGCCCTCTGGGCTCATATATTAAGTTCGCATGATCTTTCATAAATCAGAATATGTATTTGTATCATCAAATCATATTATCAACTCAATTCGTATATCAATTATCCCATTGACCTTTTTATACCCCTATTAACCTAACTCGAACTTGAACAGATACACAGATCCAACCAACACACCAATTTGGCACCCAATGCCTTATTAGACAATGCCAAATTAAAAGTTATTCCTGGCACCCATCGAAACATAGTCAAAGTAACTCGTACTCTATCTATCCTATGGCATGCCAACTATATCCGACTTTGCCTGAACAGTTAATCAGGTAACCAATAATCAAATTTCTTTATAGTTTGATCCTCATTTTATCGATCTCAATATCATCAATTCATCAATCAAGACATCATTTAATACATAGCATAGCATTATTCATTACAATACTAAACCAATTTCACAATTTCATCAATTTATACTATTTTTCACTTTTATTCAATTTAGTCCTCTATCTCGAAAATTTAACATAAGCATATCAATTTGATTCAATTCAACTAATCAATCTCAGATTACAATTCATTATATTCAATTTACCAATCAATTTGTCATTTCTTATGATTTAGTTCATATCTCATATTTTTGTACCAAATCGTAAATAATCCAAATTTCAATTAAACAAATTTAGAATTATAATTTTAAACACATAAAATTTTAAAAAAAATTACTGCATCAACTTACCTAGTCAAAATAGCAAACAACCAAATTTTCAAGAACTAATAACTAATTTCGCCTTTTTTTATTGATTATCATTAGTTTGGTTCAATTTTTCATTTATACAATAATTTAGTTCAATTTATCAATTCCAACCTAATTATTTCATCTTATTATAAGCATATATTAGCTCAATTCATTATTCAAATTCCCCTAAACTTTTGTATTATATTCAATTTAGTCCCTAAAACCGAAATTACCATAACTTTCATATTTGAGCTTCGATTTCGAAATCAATCTCAATTTCATCCTTCTACAGCTATCTATCATCTATAATTATATAAATTTATTGTTAATTTTGAAATATTTACACTTTAGTCCCTATGTTCAAAATTAACACTTTTCACTTTACAAACTAGTACTTTTTCATATCTAAGCTTAAAATGTAACAATTTAGTACTAAAAGCTTCAAGAATAAAAAATGGAAACTTTTAAAAGTTTTAACAGTTTTAAAAATTGGTATACGAGTTAGCTAAATCAAGATCCTAAGACCTCAAAAACATAAAAATTATAAGAAACATACTTGAATTTACCTAATAACCAAAGGGTCGAATATGAAAGAGCTTGAAACCCTTTTCCTTATTTTCCAAATGGTGGAATATGATGAATAGTAGAAAACAGCTTGTTTTTCAATTAATAATTCCTTTATATACTTTAATTAATATGTTAATCACCTAAAATTAGTTGAATTAATCTTAATAATTAATCTTAATAAAGTTAAGTCAACTTTAGTGGTTGCACAATGTCTTCCACTATCGATTGGTAATATATTAATTGGTCCAATTGTTTAATCGGTCCTCCAATTACTTAAAAATCCATATTAATTAACTTTAACCACTTTTATATATACATTAATTAACTATCCAATTGACAAAATTAAAGGACAAAACTTCAATTAGACTTTATATTAACCTCATAAATATTAAATAATAATATTTACGGACTTGATGATCAAAAATTGAGTTTCAAAACTACCATTTCTAACACCACTAACTTTCGGGTCATTACAGTTTCTTTCATCTTGTAGTTTAAGTTATGGGTAGTTTCTTCTTCATAGCTTAAGGTTTACTTTTCCAGCACATTTTCTTGTTTTTCTTAGTGTTAGTGGTAATTATTAATTAAGTTATCGTTGTATCTAGGTTTATTTGTTGGTTTAGTACCTTGAACTTCTTGTATTTTTAGTTTTATCATTAGTATTAATATAACTCAATTTCCTTTTAATTTCATCGTTAAAAGTCTGACCTTTAAGTCTTCTTGTTCATTTCCTTTGCTTCCATCTTCTTTACTTTCAAGCTTTTTCAAGAAAAACCCTAGCTTTTCTCATTTTTCTTGCATTTGCCATTTATGCACATTTTAAGTTATTATTGAGTTCTTGTTTGCTTAAGTAGGTGTATGGGTAGCTAAACCTAAAGTGGTTGGTTGATGAAAATGTTGACTAGTTAATCTTTAGTATAGGGACTAAATCATAAAAATTAGATTAAATCGAATAGACTTAGGATTGACGACCCTAAGGAAAAATTTAGGTAAGAGATATCGAGAGGAGAGTTTATCGGGCACCAATTTGATAGAGTTGGATTAGTTGGTGAGGTCGAGAGATGAACCAAACTAATTTGTCTAAGTTGGTAAAATTGAGGCTGAGAGGTAAAATTGAGCCAATTTAGGAGTAATAGTGATTTAGATCCCTAATTCAAAACTTAAAAGAAAACAACAACATGCAAACCAACCAACCGTTGTCCGTTATCGTATTAGTTAGTTTTACACTTTACGTTATTTACAATTTAGTCCTTTTTTGTTTTAGCTAAGTAATTAGTTTTAATCAACTTTATTTATGGCTTACTGTAATATAGTGCTTAGTGGGTAGCTAGCTAGACTCTTCCATTGCATGCTTGTTGCGTAGGAATCATTAAACCGCAGACTCCTTTGGTTTCGATCCTTGAATACTCTGATGTTCCATTGTAACACCATAAATGTAACACCCCTTACCCGATTTCTACGCCAGAACCAGGCCCGAGGCATTATCGTATTAAAACTACTTGATCGCCACTTAGGCTCATCGGCTACTCTCTTAAGTCACCTCAACAACCTCACTCTCGACATACGAGGCCTCACTCATATACACGAGGGCTCTCGAGACTATCTCGGAACTATTTCCCATTCTTAAATTTTTCCTCTTTTAAACAGAGCTCACACGCCCGTACAAGATGCGGCACGCTCGTGCATAGACCCACACGCCCATGCTCCACAACTGTGGTAAATACTAACTACATACACACGGCCTCAAGTCTAATAACACGCCCGTGTGGCTAGCCCGTGGCCAACACTAACTAAACTCATACGACCTATGCACACGCCCGTATGGCTAGTCCGTGGTCTATTCTGACTTAAAATGTTAACATGCAGGGGACACACGGCCATGTCACACGCCCGTGGTCTGACCGTGGGTCACACATGGTCTAGACACATGCCCGTGTGTCTATCCACATGGACAAAAATAAAGCTATGTGCTAAGTTCCTTTCACCCCTCTAAAATACACATTATGCATTCATTCAACACATCCATAATCAACTCAAATTGAAGTGCAATCTCACATAGATAACTACACCTTTTCATATAATATAAAATGGCCAACAACTATGGCATTATACAAAATGTATCATCCACTCAAAGACCAACACAACTTAACCACTTACAACAAAATTCACTAACTTGTCTAGCCCCTACATATACAAAACATTTAGTCTCATGTACCAGAGTGTGCTGACAGTGTGGGCAGTCTTCCAATTGATCCTCGCATCTCGATTCAACACTCTTTCTCTATAAGACAAGGGAAAAGAAAGGAGTGAGCTTTGAGCTTAGTAAGTTTACACATAAACAATTAAGCATCATTGTATAAGCCAAACAACAATTAACATTATACTAACATATAATGTACAACTATGCTTTCTCTTTCTATCCCTTACCACATTTCCAACACCTCATGAGTCACATACTCATAACCATTGAAATGCACCCCTACATTTCAATATCACATTTACACAATATACAACACAACATCATTTCTCGATAATTCATCCATACAGCTAATTAATTCAATTATACAACCACACAGCTAATTTCTCGGTGGTTTCGCACTTAGCCTACTATAATCAATTAATAAGGTAGTATCGCACTTAGCCTACCACAAAAGAATTCATAGTGGTTTCGCACATAGCCCATTAGACGATATACCGAACGATAGCATCGCACATAGCCATCTCATCGTGAATATGCATTAGGATGGTATCGCACTTAGCCCACCATTTAGCATTCTCACTACACATTCACATATCTACTTACTTAACCATACATCCATTCATAAATTCTACCACATTCATCCCACATAGGTTCTCAATCATTCTCAATCATGCTACACACCAGCTAGCATTAAGAAATTGTAAGTATGAATACATTGTCTATGCATAGACTTACCTCGATACTCAAAAGTATAGAAACGTGCAATTTAGTCTACCACCTTGCTTTTGCCTCGGTTTCGATCCGGGCTTCATTTTTCTTGATCTATAGTGATAATTCAACTCATTATATACATATTGACTCTTATCTCATACTTTGGCAAAATTTCTCTTTTGCCCCTAATCTTTCTCATATTTACACTTTTGGCCCAAGGCTCGAAAAGTGATTTTTATTCAACTTCCTAGCCTTTCATGCTTAGCCGAATCACTTACTCAACTAAAGCAATAATCAATTCTCACTAAATTACACATGTATGACCAAACTTAAAACTTTTACAAACTAGTCCTTACATGCATTTTCATGGAAAATCACTTAACAAAAGATGTTCCTACTACATCAAGCTTTCATAATCTTCCATAAAACATCAAAATACATGCATTTCATGCATGGCCACATTTTTGAACATCCATTATAGCTCATCAAATGGCTAAAAATAGCTTACTCATGCTACAAGGACTTCAAAAATACAAAGAATATCAAAAACGGGGCTAGAATACACTCACTAGCTAGCTTGAAAAGTTGAAGAGCCCTAACAATGGCTTCCTTCAAATTTCGACAGCTTGGGGGAGAAGATGAATGAATTTTTGTCATCTTTTCCCCCTTTTCAATCATTTAATGCCAAATGACCAAAATGCCCTTTTTTAATAAACTTCCTATTTTAACTCATCCATGCCCAATTTTGTCCAAAAACTAAAAATTGGGAAAATTACTCATTAAGGACCTCTAATTAATATTCTAAAGCAATTTCACTCAAATAGCTTCTAGAATCTCACATTTTGCAACTTTTGCAATTTAGTCCTTTTCGCCCCCTTTAGAGATTTTCGTCCCCGAAAGTCTTACCAGTAAAGAGGTTTGGATGTTGCTCTCTCATAGCCTCTTCCGTTTCCCATGTAACCTCTTCCACACTGTGTCTCTGCCACAATACTTTCACTAGTGTTATGCTCTTATTTCTCAACCGTTTCACCTCTCGAGCCAAGATCTTAATCGGCTCCTCTTCATAAGACATAACCGGTCTTATTTCAATTTCCGTTGAAGGAATCACATGTGAAGGATCGGAACGATACCGTCGCAACATCGATACATGGAACACATTATGAATCTTTTCCAACTCTACCGGCAAAGCCAACTGGTAAGCTACTGGCCCAACTCTGTCTGTAATCTCATACGGCCCTATAAATCTTGGACTCAACTTCCCTTTTCGTCCGAATCTCATAATCTTTTTCCATGGGGACACTTTCAAAAACACTTTGCCACCCACTTCAAACTCAATCTCTTTTCTTTTCAAATCCACGCATAACAACCACTTTTCATTCAAGCGATTTTTCGGACTATTACTGATTACTCTCACTTTTTCCTCGGTTTCTTTCACTAGATCGACCCCATGGATCCGCTTTTCACTAAGCTCGGTCCAATACAATGGATTCCGACACTTACAACCATACAAAGCTTTATACAGTGCCATCTGTATACTCGACTGGTAACTGTTGTTGTAGGCAAATTCGACCAAAGGTAGATATCTCTCCCAACTACCCTCGAATTCTAACATACAGTATCGGAGCATATCCTCAAAAACTTGAGTCACTCTTTCAGACTGACCATCAGTTTGCAGATGGAACGTAGTACTGAAATTTAACCTCGTACCCATGGCCTCTTGCAACTTCTTCCAAAATATCGATGTAAACCTTGGATCTCTATCCGATATAATAGATATAGGTACACCATGCAATCTCACTATTTCTGCAACATACAACTCAGCTAACTTATCCAATGAATAATCAACACATTCCATAATAAAGTGGGCCGACTTCGTTAGTCTATCCACAACAACCCACACAGCATCTTTTTTTTTTGGAGTCACCAACAACCCCGTTACAAAATCCATGGTAAACCGATCCCACTTCCATTCGGGAACCATCACAAGCTGAAGCAATCCTGAAGGCACTTGATGCTCAGCTTTCACCTGTTGACAAATCAGACACTTTGCCACAAATTCTGAAATATCTCTTTTCATACCTGGCCACTGATATAACTTCTTCAAGTCGTTGTACATTTTCGTACTGCCTGGGTGCACTGACAAATAGCCACTATGTGCCTCATGCAGAACCTTTCGGATCAACTCTTCATCTCTTGGTACACAAATTCTGTCACAGAATAACAAACAATCATGCGAGTCCACTCAAAAATCAGAATCACTTTCTGATCTGTACTTAGCTTTCTTAGCTTGTATCTCACTATCATTTCTCTGAGTCTCACATATCTGTTGAACAAATAGTGGCCTAGCTCTCAACTCTGCCAAAATAGCACCGTCATCAGATAATGCTAAACTCGGGCTCATAGCTCTTAGAGCATATAAAGATTTCCTACTCAGGGCATCCGCAACCACATTCGCTTTTCCCGGGTGGTAATCAATGACTAATTCATAGTCTTTCAACAACTTAAGCCACCGCCTCTGTCTCAAATTCAGATCTTTTTGATCCACCTAATACCTCAAACTCTTATGATCCGTAAAGATTCGGCACTTCTCATTATACAAGTAATGTCACCAAATCTTTAACGCGAAAACAATCGCAGCCAACTCCAAATCATGAGTCGAATAATTGTTCTTGTGCGGTTTTAGCTGTCTCGAGGCGTAAGCGACTACCTTACCCTCTTGCCTCAACACGCAATCGAGACCATTAAACGACGCATCACTGTAAACCATGAACTCTTTCCTTAATTCTAGTTGAACCAAAACTGGTGCCTCAGACAACATTGTTTTCAGTTTCTCAAAACTTTGTTGACATGTCTCATTCCATTCAAACTTGGCATCTTTATGCAATAGTTTCGTCATCGGGGTAGCAATCACAGAGAACCTCTTTACGAAATGTCTGTAATATCCTGCTAATCCAAAGAAACTTCTAAATTTTGACAAAATTCCTTGGTGGTTTCCAATCCACAATAGCCGAAATCTTACTCGGGTCAACTCTGACACCATCTCCCGACACAATGTGTCCCAAGAATCTGAACTCTCTGAGCCAAAACTCACTCTTGCTAAACTTAGCATACAATTGCTTATCTCTTAAAGTTTGCAAGACAATTCTCAAATGCTCTTCGTGGTCATTCTCATCCTGAGAATAGATCAATATGTCGTCAATGAAAATAACTACAAACTTGTCTACATACGGTCTGAAAACACGGTTCATCAGATCCATAAAAATCGCAGGCGCATTCATCAAACCAAACGGCATAACCAAAAACTCATAATAGCCATACCTTGTTCCTTCACTCTCAGCTGATAGTAACCAAACCTCAGGTCTATCTTGGAGAACACGGTAGCTCCTTTTAGTTGATCAAAAGATCATCTATCCTTGGTAAATGATACTTATTCTTCACTGTCACCTTATTGAGTTTTCTGTAGTCTATACACAATCTCATAGACCCATATTTGTTTTTCACAAATAATACCGGAGCACCCCACGATGAGTAGCTCGGTCTTACAAAACCCTTATCTGTCAACTCTTGCAACTGAACTTTCAATTCTTTCAACTCTAAAGGTGCCATTCTATATGGAGCAATTGAAATAGGTGTCGTTCCTGGAACTAACTCAATCCCAAACTTGACCTCTCTCATTGAAGGTAATCTGGGTAACTCTTCCAGGAATACATCTGGATACTCGTATACTATCGGCACTGTTTCAAACTTTACTCCAATCCATTGAGTATTCAACACAAAAGCAGGATAAGACTCACATCCTTTTCTCAAACATTTCTCAGCCACTAGAGAATAAATCATCATTGGTAGACTATCTGATCCACCTGATTCAACCCAAACAACATCTACACTCTCACAAATCAATTCAATAAACTTACTACCACAGTTCACTAATACACTATGGGTAGTCAACCAATCCATGCCTAGGATCAAGTCAAACTCATCAAACGGCAACAGCATCAAATTTGCCGGAAAATAATGACCTCTAATTGTCAAAGGACAACTCTTACACACCTTGTCCACTAACACATGCTTTCCTAACGGGTTTGACACCTTAACCACAATATCTGTAGACTCAATGGTCATACTCAAATTAGATGCCAATCTCATGTAAATATAAAAGTGAGTAGACCCTGGATCTATTAAAGCAATAACAAAGGTGTCATAGAGAGAAAATGTACCCGTTATCACATCTGGGGAGGATGCCTCTTCGCGAGCGCGAATAGCATAAGTCCTCGCAGGTGCCTGACCCTCCGATCTCACAGTAGAGTCTCTGGACGTACCTCTACCACTAACCCCACCTCTTTCTTAGTGGTCTACCCCTTGTAGGCACATCACTTGGTCTCATCTCTTGCTTCTCTTCCTTATCATCCCTATCGGGGCAGTTTCGGATAAAATGGCCAGGGGAACCACACTTATAACATTTTCGACTATTTCCCCAACATTCTCCGGTGTGATACCTACCACAACTCAGACACTTTGGTTTACTCTTCTTATTGCCTACACTTTCCATTGAGGTGGCTTGGACTCTCGAACCCGCACGAGTATTGCCCAAATCTCGTGCGAATAACCCACTGGTGCTGTCGTTTGAGGATTCACTTCCTTGGACCTTTTCGACTGGGCTTGATACGACTTGCCCGTCGGCCTCTTTCTCGCATCTCAGGCCTCACTCACAGCCCTCCTTTTTTCTGTACTCAACTCTTCGGCCTTACTTGCCCTTTCAACCAACACCACAAACTCTTTCAACTCTAAAATACCCACTAGGAGTTTGATGTCCTCGTTCAGTCCATCTTCGAACCTTTTACGCAAGATATTCTCTATCGACACACATTCTTGAGCGTATTTACTTAGCCTAACAAACTCACGTTCATATTCTGCTACCGTCATTCTTCCTTGCTTCAACTTAAGGAATTCTTTTCTCTTTCGATCAGTAAAATGTTAGCTTATATACTTCTTCCAGAACCTTTCCAGAAAGAAGTCCCACGTCACCCGCTCTTTTAGGACCACTAACATTAATGTCTTCCACTAATGGTATTGTAACACCTCAAACCTGGCCCAAACACCACGACCGGATATGGCATGTTACTTGGAAAGAATTTATAAAACCTCGCAAACTTCAGGAAAATTTTAAGTGCCTTTTCAAAACTCCAAGTTAGATGTTTCATTAGAAAACCCGTTGTTTATTTTAGGAAAATTTTAAATTAGCCCAATTCATATGTATAGGTGACTTTTGGAAACACGTATCGTTATGTTAGATTAATCTTGAAGTTTTTCGTAGGAACCAGTTTATGCACTCGCTTAACTAATTCATAAGAAAATCTTACCTTTTCATTTTGTAAAAACATCTTGTCGAAGATTTGCAATTCAAAACGTCTAAAATTTAAATCGAAATTAGGCTAGGTTATTAGCGGCCTTATTACATAACGAAATCTAGAAGAATCCAAGAAAAATAACATTCTCTTAAATAAATCGTGAACGGCCACCACGTAGTCCCCTCCGGCTCGGTCCACCGCACTATGTATTACCTGTAAAAATGTTAAACAACAGAGTGAGTCTAACGACTCAGTGTGCAATTTCCAAGCACCATCGCTCGGCCCCAAGCCTATTTAGAATCATACTGGGCCTTAGCCCCACAGGACAGAATAGCAGATAATCAGATATCAATGCAATGTAATGCAAAACCCAACCCAGCCTATATTTCCATCCGCTACACACCACCCGTACCTACCAAGCACACCAATGGGGATTTCTACAATCAACCCTCACCGCTACACACCATCGATGACAGTCATCCTGCAGTTAGCTGCTCATCGTCAGATTGTGACAGAGTCGCCAGATATGTGGCATGGCCACCAGAATAGAACGTGCAGAGCCACCAGAATAGATTGTGCCAAAGCCACCAGAACAGAACGTTTCCCCTTTCATCAATATCATATGCCCATCCCCATGCAAACATATAGTCATGATGTATGTATACAGCAAGTTTCGGTAGACATGTAATAGACATTCAGATCGTGCATATAAATATGTCATCATAAACACTCGTACAGCACAGTCAGAATCACTAACCTGGCATCTTGTTTTTACCCTCCATGGGTAATCCAGCAGCCCATACCGAATTCTGGCATTTAACATAGCATATACATATAATAAACAGAAATAGCCAGAAATGGTGTGGAAGTTACACACCTGTAAACACATAGAACTACACTATCGATCTCGCTAGCGCTCTCACTCGTAGGGATCACAGTGATCTGCTTATCCCTCTCCAATGCCGGCCCACAACCCGGTGGCCAATCACGAACAGCAGCCCCCTCCTTTGCTTGACTGGTATTCGATTCCATGGAAAAGATCTTGGTTAGAAGACCGGGTTAAGGCATTGAATATGATGAAGATGGAAAATAGGCACTCGAGCGAAGAAGTTCTTACCTAACTTGACAGAAATCGGAACCAACAGAAATTGGAAAATAGATCACCACTCTTGATAGTCGCTCAACACCAAAGGATCAGAATGAGAAAAGGAGTAATAAATAGAAAGTGTTTTGATTGTAGAGAAACAAGAAATGGGCTGGGAGATTCGGCTAAAGTAAAAAGAAATCGAAGTGATGAATGGTAGTAGATGATGATTCGAAAGAGATATGAGGGATGGGGTTCGGCTTCAACGATTAGCAAAAGAAATTTCAAAGAGAAGAAATGAAAAGAGGTTTCGGCTATGAAGAATGGAGCAAGAAAAAGAGAGAAGGGAAGCAAGGGGTGCTACGGCTTAGAGTGAAAGAGAAAAGAAAAGAAACAAAACAAGAATAAGGGAAAAGAAGCTTGAGAGAATTCAGCAAGGGTTGAGAGGTTTATGGCCAAACGAGAGAGAAGAAGAAAAGTGGAAGAAAAATGGGTAGAATGCAACTAAGGTTCGGCTACAAGTCAGAGAAGAAAAGAATGAAAGTTCATTTACAATTTCGACTTAAGGGAATAGGGTAAAAAGAGAATCAAAAGAGCTCTAAAAGTTACCAAAATTCCGTACTCCCCACTCACCCTAAGAACTGATTATGCACCCAAAAACAAAAGAAACACCTAAAACTCCTAATGACTTTCGGCACACCCCTCACTAAGCACCAAATCGAAATCCTTCCCCTTCAAGCACCCCATTTTCGGCCAACAACATCACTAGATATCCACTCCATGCTTATTTCCTATATTCACTCCCAACCCCTCATTCGAATTAGTTTGAAAGCTTCAAATCCCACTTTTCACTCTTGTCCATCTATTTAAAACATTTGACCAAATCCACACCCACACTTCAAGGTCCCTAGCCGAATCCATCACTTCCCCTCTAGATGCCAAAAAGAATTCCCAAAATGCAACCTATGCGACTCGAACCTGCTCCCTCACTGCCCCCCTGTGGCGCCACTTACCTGCTCCTTATGTGGCGCCTCCTTGCCACTTTTCCACTTCTATTCTTGTGACATCAAACCCAAACTATAATACTTCTAACCTTCATCAGCTAACTCCCCCCAAAGTGCTCAAAATTGAAATTTTAGCCAAGGCTTCGGCTTAACCCCAAGCCTACTCGGGCCCCCCAAACATAACTAAAATAATAAACAGAGCTCACCAACATGCAGAAACATACCAAATGCAAAGCCCCTAATTCCCGGATGTTACAGGTACGCCAAATCTCTCAGCAAGGATATGTCACATTTCAAACTCTCCTCTAGTGTACATGAGAGTTCATCGAACACTCTCATCGAGTTCTCTAACCAGAACTCCACCCTCTCAGGGTCATCATCTACCTTAGCTCTAAACTCTTCAGCCCCGTGTTTCCTAATCTTATCTACTGGGGGTTTCGATATCCTTACTACATCAATGCCATAAGGAGCCACAGGATTTGGCTGAGGTATAGGAGGAGGTGGAGGAGGTTGAGCATTAGGGTTCGCTCAAACATAGTCCAAGTACCAATTACTCATCATCTGGAGTAAGGCTTCCGTACCTCTTCCCCTTGACCCTTAGCCTCGGGTCCACTTTATACAAGCACAGTTCCTTCCGCAGGAGTCGGCGCATTACTAGCTGCTTCATCAGCAGTAGATTGATCGGGATCCATATACTATATGAAACAAGATTTAAAATCATCAGAAACCACCACACTATCATTGTACACTTATGGCATGTATAGCTAGACTCTTACACCCGCTACGGTAGTCCTAGAACCGACTAAACCATAGCCTTGATACCACTAAATGTAACACCCCTTACCCGAATTCTATGCCAGAACCGGGTCCAAGGCGTTACCGTATTAAAACTACTTGATCGCCACTTAGGCTCATCGGCTACTCTCTAAAGTCACCTTAACAACCTCTCTCGACATACGAGGCCTCACTCATATACACGGGGGCTCTCGAGACTATCTCAAAACTTTTTCCCAATCTTAAATTTTTCCTCTTTTATACAGGGCTCACACGCCCATGCAAGATGAGGCACACCCGTGCATAGACCCACACGCCCATGCTCCACAACCGTGGTAAATACTGACTACATACACACGGCCTCAAGTCTAGTAACACGCCCATGTGGCTAGCCCGTGGCCAACACTGACTAAACTCACAAGGCCTATGCACACGCTCGTGTGGCTAGTCCGTGGTCTATTCTGATTTAAAATGTTAACATGCAGGGGACACACGGCCAAGTCACACGCCTGTGGTCTGACCGTGGGTCACACATGGTCTAGACACACGCCCGTGTGTCTATCGACATGGACAAAAACAAAGGTATGTGCTAAGCTCCTTTAACCCCTCTAGCATACACAATATGCATTCATTCAACACATCCATAATCAACTCAAATTGAAGTGCAATCTCATATAGATAACTACATCTTTTCATATAATATAGAATGGCCAACAACTATGGCATTATACAAAATGTATCATCCATTCAAAGACCAACACATCTTAACCATTTACAACAAAATTCACTAACTTGTCTAGCCCCTATACATGCCATATACAAAACATTTAGTCTCATGTACCAGAGTGTGCTGGCAGTGTGGGCGGTCTTCCAATTGATCCTCGTATCTCGATTCAACACTTTTTCTCTATAAGATAAGGGAAAAGAAAGGAGTAAGCTTTGAGCTTAGTAAGTTTAGACATAAACAATTAAGCATCATAGTATAAGTCAAACAACAATTAACATTATACTAACATATAATGTACAACTATGCTTACTCTTTCTATCCCTTACCACATTTCCAACACCTCATGAGTCACATACTCATAACCATTGAAATGCACCTCTGCATTTCAATATCACATTTACACAATATACAACACAACATCATTTCTCAATAATTCATCCACACAGCTAATTAATTCAATTATACAACCATACAGCTAATTTCTCTATGGTTTTTCACTTAGCCCACCACAATCAATTAATAAGGTAGTATCGCACTTAGCCTACCACAAAGGTATTCATAGTGGTTTCGCATATAGCCCATTAGATGATATACCTAACGATAGCATCGCGCATAGCCATCTCATCGTGAATATGCATTAGGATGGTATCGCACTTAGCCCACCATTTAGCATTCTCACTACACATTCACATATCTACTTACTTAACCATACATCCATTCACAAATTCTACCACATTCATCCCACACAGGTTCTCAGTCATTCTCAATCATGCTACACACTAGCTAGCATTAAAAAATTGTAAGTATGAATACATTGTCTATGCATAGACTTACCTCGATACTCAAAAGTATAGAAACGTGCAATTTAGTCCACCACCATGCTTTTGCCTCGGTTTCGATCCGGGCTTCATTTTTCTTGATCTATAGTGATAATTCAACTCATTAATATACATATTGACTCTTATCTCATACTTAGGCAAAATTACTCTTTTACCCCTAATCTTTCTTATATTTACACTTTTGGCCCAAGGCTCAGAAAGTGATTTTTATTCAACTTTCTAGCCTTTCATGCTTAGTCGAATCACTTACTCAACCAAAGTAATCATCAATTCTCACTAAAGCACACATGTATGACCAAACTTAAAACTTTTACAAACTAGTCCTTACATGCATTTTCATGGAAAATCACTTAACAAAAGATGTTCCTACTACATCAAGCTTTCATAATCTTCCATAAAACATCAAAATACACGCATTTCACGCATGGCCACATTTTTGAACATCCATTATAGCTCATCAAATGGCTGAAAATAGCTTACTCATGCTATAAGGACTTCAAAAATACAAAGAATATCAAAAACGGGGCTAGAATACACTCACTAGCTAGCTTGAAAAGTTAAGAGCCCTAACAATGGCTTCCTTCAAATTTCGGCAACTTAGGGGAGAAGATGAATGAATTTTTGTCATCTTTTCCCCCTTTTTAATCATTTAATACCAAATGACCAAAATGCCCTTTTTGATAAACTTTTTATTTTAACTCATCCATGCCCAATTTTGTCCAAAAACTAAAAATTGGGAAAGTTACTCATTAAAGACCTCTAATTAATATTCTAAAGCAATTTCACACAAATTGCTTCTAGAATCTCACATTTTACAACTTTTGCAATTTAGTCCTTTTGGACAATTCAACCGCAATTTCACAAAATTGCTTCATAAAATTTTCACACTAACATGAAAACATAGCATAAACCTCAAAACTCATACATAGACCTCAGATTTGTGGTCTCACACCACTATTCCGACTAGGCCTAAAAACGGGATGTTACAATAAATATTACAACTGACCTGTCATACTTGTAGATATTGTACATAGTTATTCTGATTTGATGATCTATTAGTGTTTATTTATCTATTCCTTTACTCTCCCACGAGGATGGTTGAGGAAGAGGCAGTTAGTACCCATTAATTTTGAAAATGTAATTTTAGTCTTTAAACGACCTTAGATTAGTGAAAAAGCTTTTGTAAGCTCATATAAATCCCAGATAAGATTATATAATAAGTTATAATAATGAATTAATCTTAATAGCATATTGAACTGTTAAAATATAATTGTAATTAATTGTAGTTACTTCGGCAACAAATGTGGCATCCTATAACTCAGACCCGACGATCGGGTTGGGTATGGGGTATTACATTTACCCTAAATAATAATACTTTTTAAATGCCCTAAATAATATTCTTGAAAAAAATAGACATAAAGGCACTTATTTGATGGGTAAACTACACCCAAGGTCACCAAGTTTATATTTTGGTCACTCAACTTAAAAACGTTACAAAATGGTCACTAAACTATTCGAAAGTTTTCATTTAAGTCATTGGGTTGTTAAAATCGTTATTGTATGGCCTTCTTTGTTCGCACAGCCTGTACCAATTGAAAGCTCTCATTCTCCTTCTCTTTTACAATTTAGATTTTTTTTCATGAAATAACTTTGAGTGTCACGAATCTATGAACCAAAAACCAAACAACTTTCTTTTTCAATCTCTGACACTGGCCATCAGATTGACTTGGATTTAAGTTATGTTCTAACCCAAATAATATAGCTAAATTCAATTATTAGTCATGTATGTGTATAGTTGTAGATTTACTCCATATTCTCTAATTGGGTCATTCTAAGTCCTTATACTTTTTGAATTTTGAAATTTCAAACTTAACGCAAATGAAAATCCTTAATCCACTAACTGGATTCTTAATGAGTAATATGAGGAAATACTAAGTTGACATGGGATTACAAATATTATAATATGTTTGGTGCATTATATTTTGGAAATATCATAACTTAACTTAATAAATTTAACAATTATCATATGGTGAGGACTTACATTTTAAAATTTGATAAGTACATTGACTAAAAGTGACCAAATTAAAATATTGAGATTAAATTCACCACTTCCACAAAATACAAAGACTAATAGCAAAATTTAACCTTGAATACATTTTTTTAGGTAATCTAATCAAATGATCACTCAAGTTTAGGAGCATGACTAT
This sequence comes from Gossypium bickii, assembly GCA_025503065.1. Classification (NCBI taxonomy): domain Eukaryota; kingdom Viridiplantae; phylum Streptophyta; class Magnoliopsida; order Malvales; family Malvaceae; genus Gossypium; species Gossypium bickii. Next base: position 94,350,903 of record CP106711.1, read on the forward strand.
TTGAGTATTTTTGTAATTGGATTTTAAGTTTTAATAATAAAATTGATATTTTCATTTGAATTTAATTATAATTTTATAAAAATTTATTTTTTTAATAGTAAAATGGATCATTAAAGAAGATCAAGTTTAAATGAACTCCACGGATAAATGATTTTGAGATAAATAAATTTAATACAATTAAAATACTAATACTTTAAACCATTATGGTACAAACTTGAGTAAGAATTAGAATAACCCATATTGAAATTCATAAACTAAACTAAAATCTACACATAAACAAAAGCAAATTTTCATTAAAGTCTAATTTAAAATATTATTTGGGCATAAATGTGAGTATTTATATTTAACAACAGTGGTATGTCAGAGGCCACAGATCAAAGCTCGTCACTATAGCGCATAGAACGCCCCATAAAGGTCAACTTATTAAATGGGGCTCATTTGACCGACATGAACTGGCCCGACTTGTGGAATCCATGGAAAAGCCCACCTACTTGAAGCCTTGGTGGACCGGTGTAACACTCTAGTCAAACTAGAGTTACTAGGGTAAATAGGGTAAATCCTAAACGGATAAGATTGTATAGAGTTTAAATCCCTTAGGACTCTCAATGTAGATAGGCTCTAATCTTGACCGTCAATGTAACTCAATCTATACCGTTGATTTTGGAGCAGCTCAACTATAAATAGAGGCCCTCCCCGTTCATTATTATCATCCCATTGTATTCAGTTATTCTTGAGTTAAAAATATATTGAGAGCATTTACTCAAACACTTAGTGTACATTGCTTCTTGTGGCATTGTAGTTCTCTAGTTGCTCTTTTCGTTTCAAGTTGCTTCTGCTATATTGTGCCTTAGAGAATTTTTGGGAGAATTCTCATATTTCGAGAGTTAGGCTGACTTAAGCGCATTTGTAGCGAAGAAATAACCTAAGGCCACATGAATTGTGAGACTAAAGTTCTAGCCCCGTGACAGTTAGTATCCAAGCTAAAGTTTAAAAGTATTGGTTGAGATGTCGAAAAGAGTAGATGAGCAAGAGCCAATAGAGACTCATGGAAGGGCTAAGAAAGCAAGTTGATCAAGATATATGCAGCAGATGGCAAGGTAGCCAAACTTGATAACTCTATGGGTGATGTTAAGGAGACTCTCGAGGAAGTTAATGGGTGTACTACGGAGCTAGAATCGAGGCATGATTAGCTCAAGGACCAAGTGGTAGAGGCTTCAGTGACAATATGGATGTGATGCAAGGGGTCCTAAATACCGCTGTTGGTGAGGTAATTAAGAGGAATGATGCTCTCAAGACTATGGTCTCAGCCTTGAAAGAACAAATTCACAAGCTCAAGGGGCAGCTTAATATCTGCAAAGCCGTTTTGGGTAATGGGCATTGGATGCGACACCTATGCCTAAGGTAGATGTCTTGAAGTCGAAAGAGTTTAATAGGATGAGGTTTGTAAAGGATGTGGACAACTTCTTGTGGGGGATGGAGCAATAGTTCCGTGCCAAAGGCATCATGGATGATGCTACTAAGGTAAATACTACTATCATATATTTTACTGATGTTGCTTTGTTATGGTGGCGTCGTAGGTCCACAAATGAGAGCCTAGATGGTACCTCTATTGAGACTTAGAAGGATTTCCATAGAGAATTCAAGGCACAGTTTTACCTAAAGTATGCTAAGGATGAGGCTCTAGCTAAGTTGCATCGGCTTATGCAACAATGCACAACCAAGGAGTATGTGTGGGAGTGCAACACCCCCAGACCCGGCCCAGACGTTATGGTTGAATCTGGGAATGTCACATCAAAGGCATAATTCAAAACGATTTTGCTAAGTTAAAATTTAAGGCCTAAAAGCCCAAAATCCTTGAATCTTGTTAAGTAATGACAAAAGCCCATATTTTTAGGTATTTTGAAAACCATGTTTAAGAAAATTTATTTAAGTTTAACAATTAAGTAAACAGTTGAACAATGATAACAAAACACAAAATCTAAAGTCAAATCGGAGTACAAGGCCTTATTACAACTAGCAAAAATAAAGTAATTAAAATTATGTCCTTTGAAACAAATAAACAAAACTCCTAAGTATCTTGTAGTGTGGCCATCTCCGAGTCCTCTCCCATGTCGAGTCGTCTACTGAGGGTTACCTGAAACATTTAATAAAAGGGTGTGAGTTTCGAAACTCAGTGTGTACAACCCTTGGTAACCAATCAACATGCAAATATCACATTGGCCTAAGTCCTATCAAATATGGTGGTCTTGGACCTTAGCCCGCAATGACCTCACATCACATCAGTATCACATGAATGCAATGCACCCATCCCAAATCCAACCCTGCACTCCATTTCCCTTCCAACTCTACACTCCTGTGGGGATATAAATATCAACCCACCCATCCCTACACTCCAAAGGTAGCACCAGCAGTGGCACTACTCAAACGTTGCAGCAAAGCTGCTATAATGGGCTTAAAGCCACCGGTCGATCCACGGTCGTCAAGCGACTATGCGATCCTCAAATCTTCCTCCGTATCATCAAAACCCACCCAAATGCAACATATATTTCATTAATGCAACATACACAATTTCACACATTAAGCACTTAGGGGTATTTTAGTCATTTCACTACCCAAGGGTATTTTGGTAATTCTACCCTATAGGGGTATTTAGGTAATTTTGTAAAATAGGGGTATTTTTGAAATTTTGTAAATCAGGGATATTTTTTAATTCTACAAATCAAGGGTATTCTAGTAATTTTTCAAATCAAGGGTATTTTAGTAATTTTGCAAATCTAAGGATATTTTGGAAATTTTCAAATCAGGGGTATTTTGGTCCCTCTCGGGTTTTAGTTATGAACTTTGGCCCATTAACAAGTCCTTGCGGGTAAAGTGAACAGACACTACGCACCAGGTAGGATTCCAGAGAAGAGGAGGTGGGCCACTAGGACCGCTTAAGTACCAAGCTCTCCCTAGATCCAATCCTAGACATGCATATGTCCGTTGCCACACTCTAACCCAGCAACTTGTCCATGGACATGTTTAATTATTAGATTAAGTCTTATGCGGTTTAAGAGTTGTTCAGAACTAGGCCTAAAGTCCATTAAACCCTTGCATATTTGTCTACGTCCCCATAAAGCCCGTCAAGCCCATTTCACGTTCATATAGCCCATTAAGCCCAAATCACATCCTTATGACCCATTAGGCCCAGATCTCATTCATATGGCCTATTAGGCCCAAAACAATTCAAGATCATGTAACATGCATAACTAACTCAATTCATATAACCAAATCAATCAATTTCATCAAACTTAGCCTCAGGGCCCACCGGGCCCATTTAGCCACTTTCGGCATTTTGACTTTTCGACATTGCCGATATCATGTGTGTGTGGTGCTTGTACACACCTGGTTACTGCAACGTGCTATACTATCCTTGGTCTTGAACCTACAACCAACCAACCTTCAATCAATCACCCATACTTAATCAAAATATGTACCAAAAGCCGAAGCCTTACCGTAACCTTACCGTGTGCCACCGAGTTCTAATAGCCCTTCCTTAGCTACCAGTCATGAGTATCCCTAGATCTGCACTTACACATACACCATCAAACTACGAGTGACTCATAATCCACACAAGTCACCCCTATAGATCATACTTACATTCAGCCATAATCGAGTTGAGTACACTTACACTTTGCTAACGATCCTTACCACGCTTGCGATCTCTGAACCTTACCCTTGTTAATTTAAGATTAACGACAATGAGAAGTTAGATAGCCCTTCGGCTTTTAACAAAACACATTGAGGGGTTAACTGAACTCCTACTGATTCCACTTTTGATCCTACGGTCTAGATAGCTACTGAACGAGATTTGGCTTTTAACCTTGACTAATAGTAGATAACAATTGATTTGTGATGGGGGAAAACAACAAGGGTTTGGCACAAATAGGAATTTCGGTAAGGAAAAATATGGTGGTAATTCGACGATAAAAGAGTTCGGCTATGAGAGAATTCGGCAAGAAGGGATTTGGCTATAGGAGATTTCGGCAACAAGGCAAGGTATTTTCGGTTGTGGAAAAACGGCAAGGAAAAGAAAAAGAATGGAAAATTTGGCATTACCGAGGACCTCAGATTCGGCACAAACACATTTATATAGCCTATAGCCGAAACTTAGCCACCCCTAAAGTCCAATTCGGTACTACTTTATCCACTGCTCATCTCCTAATTTTTCTCCATGATATCTCCCTTATCCTTCTCCTAAATTCTCTCTACTGATCACTTCTCCTTAGAGTCCCTCTACACGCCACTTCCAGCCTTCTAGAAGCTTAAAATTAAATTCCAAAATAAAACTAAGCTAGCACTCGAACCTCAAACCTCCCTGCATGCATATGTCGCCACCTCTCTACACCTTAGTGGCGTCACTTAGCCACTTCACCACAGGCTTCTTTGTGCCATTTTTCACTTATTTATTTAAAAGCCCACTACCCACAACCCTGATTCCTTAATTAACTAAATTAAGAATCCTCCACCACAAAACTCGAACCTAGAGCTTCTCCAACACACCTAGACACTCCAAATTCATTAAAGCTTTAAAGCCGTCAAAAATTTTATGAGACCCAAAGCCCAATAGGCCCAATTCTACTAGGCCCAAATTCGGGGCGTTACAATTCTACCACCTTAAAGAAATTTCATCCTCGAAATTTCCAACTAACTACTGATAAACCGTAAAAGTAACATATTTTAGGCCCACATTTAGCATGCTTTTTGTAATATCCCAGGGTAGGGGCTATTTTGTTACGGCATGTTTTGCATGTGTTTTGTGTGCTATGTTGTTGTTTGTGTGGTTTCGGGGCTTAGTTATGAGCTAGAGGTAAGCCTGAGTAGGTAGGAAAATTTTAGTTTTTGGGCTTAGGTGAGAGGAGCTGAGGGAGTTGGGGTTTAAAGATTTTATTTGGTGTTTGGTTGCACAAAAGATGAGCTAGCAAAGTGGCAAAGCAAGACGCCACTTGGAGCTTGGAATGGCGTCATTTGCAGGGGAGGAAGAGGTCTTGGGTTCAAGCTTGGGGTGTCCTCCTATTTTGCTCCCATTTTGTGGCATGAAGGAGGAGAGTTGTTGGCGTTCAAACTCGCCATGGACCAAGTCAAATTATTTAAAAGAAGGGTGGAGAGTGAAAGTAGGGAGGAGACTAGTTCAACCTGTTTGAATTGAGTGGTTGTGAGTAGTGGGAGGTGTTTTGGCCGAATCTTTTGGAGATTTTTGGGGAGGAGTGGACGGCTTGGTGTGGGGTTGGGTGTGTCTTAGAAAATTCAAGGAGCATTTTGGGTGTTTTTCGGTCACTTTTTGTCAAAACAAAGCTCTCTCATTTTTGTTGGTTTTTAGCCAGAAACTTCAAGGAATTTCTCTCATTTCTCTTCTCTTTGAGACCGAAAGTCCAAACCTTGGTGTTGCTTGAAATTGCTTTGATCTTTGGTGTTCATTTGGTAGTCGAAATCCTATTCTTTCAACCCACTTTCCTCTTCACTTGTGTGTTTCTAACCTACTTCTCTTTTCTTCCTATACTTTCTTTTTCTTCTTAAAATCTCTTTGGCCAAAACTCCATGTTCCAAAATACTTTTCTCCATTCTTTTCTTTGAACCGAAAATACCATTCTCCTATTTGTTAAATCCTTATTGTTTGGCCGAATATCAACCCCTTTCTTTCATTCTTTTCCTCGTGTTTTCTCTCTTTGTGTAAGGCCGAATCTTATTCTTTCTTTGTTAAGGTCTTAGCCGAATTTTCCCCTCTCTTCTAGTGGTGTTCAACTTGGCCGAATTTTAGGTGTGGTGTTGTTTCGGTTTTGGTTCTAATCGGATTTTAGAGGAAGGTAAGTGCCGAATACCTATTCTTCTTCTTTTCGTTTTCTCTGTTAACATTCACAAGGTTTAGTGCCGATTTTGGTTTTTGTGGAAGAGTGTTAATCTTTTGTTAATCATCTCGTATAGGGTCTTTGGATTTTTGAAGCAGTCAAGTGGAGCCTACTTTTTTGGATTAAACGTTTGGTAAGTGATGGTGAGAGGGTTGTTCATTATTTATTTATTTAGTTTTGATTAAGTCAAGGATGACAAAGGATTAACAGTTATTCTTTTCAAGGTGGTGGCCGATTGTCATAGGAGGAACCATTGTGGTTCGGGTTTGGTTGGAAACCAAGTCAAGAGTAAAGGTGAGGGTTTAATCATTAACCTATTCGGTTTATTAGCTTTGGCCGAATGGTCTTGGTTACTAACCCCTGGTGTTGGCCGAATAGTATGAGTTCTAATACTTGGGTTGGTCGATTATTTTAGGTGCTGGATAATCAAGGGGCTATAGATCGATTCTCTTAGTACTAAAAGACTGCGTTTTTTGTGTGTGTAACTAACACACCCATACTTAGTGATATTGTTATTAAAAACTGTCATTTGCCTATTAAAATCATGACAGTATGATGAATTATTGGATACCCAAATGGGGTATGTGCATGGATCCGGGTAAGTTCAATTACTATGAGTTCTATTGATGGTATGTGCTATCATAGTTATTGATGTATGTGATGCGATGTTAAACCCAATGGCATGAGTGCATGATTTACATGATTTGCATCGATATGATATGTATGGGTGATATGAGAGGAGGGGGATATGATATCCGTGTCTTTGGGACACTGTGTCTTTGGGACACCAGAGGTTTGGCACCTCCAGTGGTTTGGTACCACAGTGATATTTTGTGACTTTGGGTCACCAGAGGTTTGGCACCTCAGCGTCTCGTCCCAGTGGCTTAGTACCACGGTGGGTTGGCCCCACAGTTGATTATACGGGATTGACGCCAGTGATTTGGTATCACGCGATGGGTTGGCCCCATCATCGGATTTGTGACTGCGGTCACCAGTGGTTTGGTACCACATTGTGTCTTTGGGACACCAGAGGTTTGGCACCTCATTGCGACTCGTCCCTGTGGTTTGACACCACCGTGGGTTGGCCCCACTTGAGAGATACGGGATTGTCGCTAGTGATTTGGTATCACGCAATGGGTTGGCCCCATCATTGGATTATTCGTGACTTTGGGTCACTAGTGGTTTGGCACCACACTTATGGATATCGTGACTTTGGGTCACCAGTGGTTTGGCACCACCAGTGGTTTGGTACCACACAGGGTAGAACAGGAGATAGGATGGTTAGGATCGGGTTGCATTAATCATGTTGCTATGTATGATGTGTGTTAGCATGTTGTTTTATCGGGAGCGGGATTTATGCACTGAGTCATTCGACTCACCCTCTCCTTTGACATTTCAGGTGACTCGTAGACGCGGACATGGAGCCGGGATGGACTCGGGGTGCTCATGCCATGCTTAATAAAGTGTTGCTCAGACTTTATATTTTGGGTACTTAGTTTATTTACTTTTATTTGGGTTCTAATTTGGATTTGTAAATGGCCTTTAGATTATGTTTTATGATGTTTATGCTTTAAAGTGGATTTAATATGCTTTAACAAAATAATTCGAGCTAAAATGTGCTAAAATTTGGAAAGGCAATGATTTCAAAACTATAACGCAATGTGTTTTCAACTATACCATCGGGTATCACACAATGTTTTGATATCAAGTAAACTCAAACGATTTTCAAATCAAACTCGATTTTCTGCTAAGTTAAAATGTTTTAAGCAACACTAAGGAACTGTGGAGTTTTGAATGAAATGAACTCGTTTTTTTCGACATACTTCAGATAAGTTTTCAAAATTTCTGGGTTTCAAATACACCATCCGATTTCAAACAAGTCTACTCAAATTTTTCTTCAAATACACTATGTTTTCACCCAACTTTTAAACGAAAAAAATCTAACCTCTCAAAAACGTTTTCCCTGTGACACACCAGATTCGGACGTGGTGTCTTGTCCGGGTTTGGGGTGTTACAATTGTGGTATCAGAGCTAAGTTCAAAGGCTCGGCTGTGGGCCCGAAGCCCAAAAATGTTTTAAAAGTTTGTTTTGATAGTCTTTTGTTTTAAAGTATGGTTTGAAAGGCGTGGCACCGAGTCTCCGCACACGATTCGCCTGTAAGTACCCCTTACTATTGCTTATGGTTTCATGTACTGTGATTGTATGCTTAGCAATAGTAGAACTACTTTAGAAACTGAAACTGATAGGATTCTGTGAACTCGCGAAAGCAAATCTCCTTAAATATTCATAAGACTTGCTTTTAAACCAGTGGAATCAATACTGATGCATAAAATTCTTAAATCAGATACGTAGAAAGATTAGTCATGAGTACTCGAGGCGGACGTGGTCGTAATACTCGTGGTAGAGGTAGGGGTAGAATGACAGTTTCTGAACCCGTAGGATCTGGTCAGGGGTCAGAAAATGAGGTACCGGTTCCGCCACCAGCTGGAGGTGGTGAGTTCCAAGATCAGACTGGGGATGACGCAGTGTCGCAGGCGATGCTGCGAGTGTTGGAAAGGGTAGCCGGTATAGGTGGTGGCGCAGGAGTTAGGAAATCGTGCTCGCGACGACGGGCAAACGGGGCCGAATTCTTTCGAGGTGTTTCTGGTGTTGCTCCCAAAGCACTGCCTTGAGTATTGGTTGGAGGCGACGGAGCGGATCATGGATGATCTGGACTTGACGGTGAAGAGAAGCTGAAGGGCATAGTATCGCTTCTCGGGATGAGTCATACCAGATGGTGGCTCACGGTTCGGGGACAGTGTGGCGTCAGAGGATTTGACATGGGATTATTTCAGGGCTGCATATCAAAAGAAATACATCGGAGCTAGTTATATTGACTCTCAGCGAAAGGCATTTCTGAGGCTAGTCAGGGGAGTAAGTCTGTTTCCGAGTACGAGGTGAGTTTTTGAAATTGAGCCGGTATGCCGGGGCATTGTGGCTCTGAGCACGAGAGGTGTGTTCGCCGAGGATGGTCCGAGAGACGAGTTGAGGCTCGCGATTGCTCCACAGCGGAGCGCGAGTTTCTTGTCTTAGTTGAGAAGGCTAAGGTAGCCGAGGGGTTAAGGAGTCCGTGAGGCAAAATGCGGACGAAGTAGGCAGGCAAGAGGAGCTTTGGGTCTTACGGATCGCGTCGGGTAATCCTCGAGAAAGAAAGGCTAGACCGAGTGGGCCGAATCACCGCTAGGTTTGTTCTTTGCTAGGCGGGACCGCCGCATGTATGTGTCGGTGGGAAATCTCATTGGGGTGGCTCTTTGGGACCGGAGGAAAAGGTTGCTTTGAGTGTGGTTCTCTGGAGCACCGTGTGAGAGGGACTGTCGCGTAAGTTGGCGAGATTGATCTCGAGTCGGGCCGTAATCGATTCAGAGGTAATGGACCGCCACCGCAGAGGGTCGTGGTAATGGCGAGGCGATAATGGTGTTGGTCGAGGCCGTGGAGCACCGGACAGAGGTGCGGGTAGTTCTGAGGCACGACAGCCTGGATTAGTGTATGCAGTGAGGCGCCGAGAGGAGGGCGACGCACCGGACGTCATAACCGGTACGTTTTTGATCTTTGGTTCTCCATTTACTGCTTTGATTGATGTGGGTTCAACGCACTCTTATGTTGCCAGTAGTATAGTAGAGACCATGGATTTAGACTCGAGATATCTTCTAGGCGGATGAGCGTAATTAGCCTCAGGTCACTCTGTAGTAGTAGATAAACTGTTTAGAGATGTACCCCTAGAACTCCAAGGGGTAGTGTTTGCTGCTGATCTGATGGAACTGCCGTTTGGGGAGTTCGATCTGATTCTTGGGATGGACTGGTTGGTCAAGTACCAGGCGAAGTTGGATTGCGCGCTAAGCGCATGGTTCTTAAGACGGTTGAGGGTGATGAGGTGGCTATGATAGGTAATAGGAGAGATTACCTATCTAATGTGGTATCTGCTCGAAAGCCGAGAAGATGGTCCGGAAGGGGTGTGAAGCGTATGTGGTTCATGTGTATGCCTTGGAGGCTAAAGAGTCTGGTGTAAAGAAGGTTCGAAACTGTTAGGGAGTTTCTTGATGTGTTTCCTGAGGAGCTTAGGGTTTGCCGCCGGATCGCGAGGTAGAGTTCGAGATAGATCTTCGCATTATCGGGGATGCGCGCGGTGTCTATCGCTCGGTATAGGATGGCGCCAAAGGAATTGGTGGAGCTTAAGGCTCAGATCCAGGAGTTATTGGATCGAGGTTTTATTAGGCCAAGTGTTTCACCGTGGGGTGCGCCGGTACTCTTTGTTAAGAAGAAAGATGGTACGATGCGAATGTGCATAGACTACCGCCAGTTGAATAAGCTGACGATTAAGAACAAGTATCCGTTGCCATGGATAGATGATTTGTTTGATCAGCTGAAGGGTGCTGCGGTATTTTTGAAGATTGACTTGAGGTCTGGGTATCACCAGTTAAAGGTTAAGGAGGCTGATATCCATAAAACAGCGTTTCGGACTCGGTATGGGCACTACGAATTTCTGGTAATGCCGTTCAGGTTGACTAACGCACCGGCAGCGTTTATGGATATGATGAATAGGGTGTTTCAGCAATATCTGGATCAGTTCGTTGTGGTTTTCATAGACGATATCTTGGTGTACTCTAGGACAGAGGAAGAGCATGATGCGCATTTGAGGGTTGTGCTGCAGATTTTGAGGGAAAAGCAGCTTTATGCTAAGTTCAGTAAGTGCGAGTTTTGGCCTAGAGAAGTGACTTTCTTGGGTCATGTAGTGTCAGCTGAGGGGATTCGAGTAGATCCTCGTAAGATTGAGGCAGTTTTGGGTTGGAAGCCGCCTAGGTCAGTGGCTGAGATCCGGAGTTTTCTGGGTTTGGCCGGATACTACCGAAGGTTTGTTGAGGGTTTCTCGTTGATAGCAGCGCCAATGACCAAGTTGCTGAGAAAAGAAGTTCCGTTTGTTTGGACTGAGAAACAGCAGGAAAGCTTCGATAAGTTAAAGAAGATTTTGACTGAGGCTCCGGTTTTGATTCAACCTGAGGCTGGTAAGGAATTCACAGTATATTGCGATGCATCACATACAGGATTGGGGTGTGTGTTGATGCAAGAAGGGAAAGTTGTGGCTTACGCTTCTCGTCAGCTGAGGCCACATGAGGTCAATTATCCGACGCACGACTTGGAGCTAGCAGCTGTAGTCTTCGCTCTGAAGATTTGGAGGCACTACTTGTACGGAGAGAGATCGATAATCTACACCGACCATAAGAGTCTGAAGTACCTCCTAACTCAGAAGGATTTGAATTTGAGGCAGCGCAGATGGGTTGAGTTTCTGAAAGATTACGACTGTTCGATTGAGTATCATCCGGGCAAGGCTAACGTGGTGGCAGACGCGTTGAGCCGTAAGGTTGTTTCGGACTTAAGAGCTTTGTTTGCCCATTTGAGCTTGTATGACGACGGAAGTATTCTGGCAGAGCTGCAGGTTAAGCCTACTTGGGTTGAGCAGATCAGAGAGAAACAGCTAGAGGATGAGGTTCTGAGTGCGCAGAGGTTACAAGTGCAGAATGGTGGTTTGGAGGGTTACAGTTTGTCTAGTGATGAGGTTCTGTGTTTTCAAGGTAAAGCGTGTATGCCTAAGGATGTTGAGCTGAGGCAGAAGATTCTTCAGGACGCACATAGCAGTCCTTATGCTATGCATCCTGGAGGTAGCAAGATGTATAAGGATCTTAGAGAGCAGTTTTGGTGGCCTGGTTTGAAGAGAGAGGTGACAGAGTTTGTAGGGAAATGTCTGACATGTCAGCAGGTCAAGGCTGAACATCAGTTGCCGTCAGGGTTGCTTCAGCCTGTGAAGATTCCTCAGTGGAAGTGGGAAAGGATAACCATGGATTTCGTCAGTGGGTTATCGCTTACGCCAAGCAAGAAAGATTCGGTTTGGGTTGTTGTGGACCGTCTGACTAAGTCAGCTCATTTCATTCCAGTGAGAGTGGATTATTCACTTCAGAGGTTGGCAAAGCTGTATGTGTCCGAGATTGTGAGGTTACACGGTGTGCCAGTTTCGATCATCTCGGATAGGGATCCCAGGTTTACGTCGAGGTTCTGGAGAGCGTTGCATCCGGCTCTGGGCACGAGGTTGGATTTCAGCAGAGCTTTTCATCCGCAGTCCGACGGGCAGTCGGAGAGGGTTATTCAGATCTTGGAGGATATGCTGAGAGGTTGTGTTCTGGACTTCAGGGGTAGTTGGGAAGAGTTTCTGCCGTTAGCTGAGTTCGCCTACAACAACAGTTATCAAGCGAGCATCAAGATGGCACCGTACGAGGCGTTGTATGGTAGGAAGTGTCGCTCACCTACGTGTTGGACGGAGTTAGGTGAACGTCAGTTGTTGGGACCCGAGTTGGTTGCTGAGACAGAAGACAAGGTTAAGTTGATTCAGGCTCGATTGAAGGAAGCTTCGGACCGGCAGAAGTCTTATGCCGATCTTAAGCGAAGAGATATAGAGTTTGCTGTGGGGGATCGAGTTTTCCTGAAGGTCTCGCCTTGGAAGAAGGTGTTGAGGTTCGGGAGGAAAGGCAAGCTAAGTCCGAGGTTTATTGGGCCGTACAAGGTTTTGAGACGAGTGGGACCAATAGCGTATCAGCTTGAGTTGCCAGCAGAGCTTAGTCAGATTCACAATGTTTTTCACGTTTCGATGCTTCGGCGTTATCGTTCAGATCCGTCACATGTGGTAGCAGTGGAGGAGATCGAGGTGAATCCAGACTTGACTATGGAAGAAGAACCTGTGCAGATTCTTGATCGGGATGTGAAGGTTCTGCGTAAGAAGTCTGTGCCTTTGGTTAAGGTACTCTGGCGGAATCATGGCGTGGAGGAAGCTACGTGGGAACCCGAGGATGTGATGAGACAGAAATATCCGCAACTCTTCTGACCAGGTAATTTCGAGGTCGAAATTATTTTTAAGGGAGGTAGAACTGTAATATCCCGGGTTAGGGGCTATTTTGTTACGGCATGTTTTGCATGTGTTTTGTGTGCTATGTTGTTGTTTGTGTGGTTTCAGGGCTTAGTTATGAGCTAGAGGTAAGCCTGAGTAGGTAGGAAAATTTTAGTTTTTGGGCTTAGGTGAGAGGAGCCGAGGAGTTGGGGTTTAAAGATTTTATTTGGTGTTTGGTTGCACAAAAGATGAGCTAGCAAAGTGGCAAAGCAAGACGCCACTTGGAGCTTGGAATGGCGTCATTTGCAGGGGAGGAAGAGGTCTTGGGTTCAAGCTGGGGTGTCCTCCTATTTTGCTCCCATTTTGACGGCATAAAGGAGGAGAGTTGTTGGCAGTTCAAACTCTGCCATGGACCAAGTCAAATTATTTAAAAGAAGGGTGGAGAGTGAAAGTAGGAGGGAGACTAGTTCAACCTGTTTGAATTGAGTGGTTGTGAGTAGTGGGAGGTGTTTTGGCTGAATCTTTTGGAGATTTTTGGGGAGGAGTGGACGGCTTGGTGTGGGGTTTGGGTGTCTTAGAAAATTCAAGGAGCATTTTGGGTGTTTTTAGGTCACTTTTGTCAAAACAAAGCTCTCTCATTTTTGTCAATTTTTAGCCGAAACTTCACGGGAATTTCTCTCATTTCTCTTCTCTTTGAGACCGAAAGTCCAAACCTTGGTGTTGCCGAAATTGCTTTGATCTTTGGTGTTCATTTGGTAGCCGAAATCCTATTCTTTCAACCCACTTTCCTCTTCACTTGTGTAAGCCGAACCTACTTCTCTTTTCTTCCTATACTTTCTTTTTCTTCTTAAAATCTCTTTGGCCGAAACTCCATGTTCCAAAATACTTTTCTCCATTCTTTTCTTTGAACCGAAAATACCATTCTCCTATTTGTTAAATCCTTATTGTTTGGCCGAATATCAACCCCTTTCTTTCATTCTTTTCCTCGTGTTTTCTCTCTTTGTGTAAGGCCGAATCTTATTCTTTCTTTGTTAAGGTCTTAGCCGAATTTTCCCCTCTCTTCTAGTGGTGTTCAACTTGGCCGAATTTTAGGTGTGGTGTTGTTTCGGTTTTGGTTCTAATCGGATTTTAGAGGAAGGTAAGTGCCGAATACCTATTCTTCTTCTTTTTGTTTTCTCTATTAACATTCACAAGGTTTAGTGCCGATTTTGGTTTTTGTGGAAGGGTGTTAATCTTTTGTTAATCATCTCGTATAGGGTCTTTGGATTTTTGAAGCAGTCAAGTGGAGCCTACTTTCTTGGATTAAACGTTTGGTAAGTGATGGTGAGAGGGTTGTTCATTATTTATTTATTTAGTTTTGATTAAGTCAAGGATGACAAAGGATTAACAGTTATTCTTTTCAAGGTGGTGGCCGATTGTCATAGGAGGAACCATTGTGGTTCGGGTTTGGTTGGAAACCAAGTCAAGAGTAAAGGTGAGGGTTTAATCATTAACCTATTCGGTTTATTAGCTTTGGCCGAATGGTCTTGGTTACTAACCCCTGGTGTTGGCCGAATAGTATGAGTTCTAATACTTGGGTTGGTCGATTGTTTTAGGTGCTGGATAATCAAGGGGCTATAGATCGATTCTCTTAGTACTAAAAGACTGCGTTTTGCAGGTGTGTAACTAACACACCCATACTTAGTGATATTGTTATTAAACCTGTTTGCCTATTAAAATCATGACAGTATGATGAATTATTGGATACCCAAATGGGGTATGTGCATGGATCCGGGTAAGTTCAATTACTATGAGTTCTATTGATGGTATGTGCTATCATAGTTATTGATGTATGTGATGCGATGTTAAACCTAATGGCATGAGTGCATGATTTACATGATTTGCATCGATATGATATGTATGGGTGATATGAGAGGAGGGGGATATGATATCCGTGTCTTTGGGACACTGTGTCTTTGGGACACTAGAGGTTTGGCACCTCCAGTGGTTTGGTACCATAGTGATATTTTGTGACTTTGGGTCACCAGAGGTTTGGCACCTCAGCGTCTCGTCCCAGTGGCTTAGTACCACGGTGGGTTGGCCCACATTGATTGATTATACGGGATTGACGCGGTGATTTGGTATCACGCGATGGGTTGGCCCCATCATCGGATTTGTGATTTGCGGTCACCGGTGGTTTGGTACCACATTGTGTCTTTGGGACACCGAGGTTTGGCACCTCATTGCGACTCGTCCCTATGGTTTGACACCACCGTGGGTTGGCCCCACTTGAGAGATACGGGATTGTCGCTAGTGATTTGGTATCACGCGATGGGTTGGCCCCATCATTGGATTATTCGTGACTTTGGGTCACCAAAGTGGTTTGGCACCACACTTATGGATATCGTGACTTTGGGTCACGGTGGTTTGGCACCACCGGTGGTTTGGTACCACGGGGTAGAAACAGAGATACGGATGGTTAGGATCGGGTTGCATTAATCATGTTGCTATGTATGATGTGTGTTAGCATGTTGTTTTATCGGGAGCGGGATTTATACATCGAGTCATTCGACTCACCCTCTCCTTTGACATTTCGGGTGACTCGTAGACGCGGACATGGAGCCGGGATGGACTCGAGTGCTCATGCCATGCTTAATAAAGTGTTGCTCGGACTTTATATTTTGGGTACTTAGTTTATTTACTTTTATTTGGGTTCTAATTTGGATTTGTAAATGGCCTTTAGATTATGTTTTATGATGTTTATGCTTTAAAGTGGATTTAATATGCTTTAACAAAATAATTCGAGCTAAAATGTGCTAAAATTTGGAAAGGCAATGATTTCAAAACTATAACGCAATGTGTTTTCAACTATACCATCGGGTATCACACAATGTTTTGATATCAAGTAAACTCAAACGATTTTCAAATCAAACTCGATTTTCTGCTAAGTTAAAATGTTTTAAGCAACACTAAGGAACTGTGGAGTTTTGAATGAAATGAACTCGTTTTTTTCGACATACTTCAGATAAGTTTTCAAAATTTCTGGGTTTCAAATACACCATCCGATTTCAAAAAAGTCTACTCAAATTTTTCTTCAAATACACTATGTTTTCACCCAACTTTTAAACGAAAAAAATCTAACCTCTCAAAAACGTTTTCCCTGTGACACACCAGATTCGGACGTGGTGTCTTGTCCGGGTTTGGGGTGTTACACTTTTGGATGATTTAAGCCTTGAATTATGTAATTTGGTGCTCTTAATCATTTGTTTTCATGTTTTATACTCAGAAGAGCACCGGATGATGAAAAGAATAGAAAACAGGCCCAAAAAGGAGTAAATGGGCCATATCACGAAATCAACACGGCCTGGGCCCAAGACCACACGGCCGTGCCTCATAAACAGTCTCAAACACGGCCTGGCCACGATTCACACGGGCGTATGCCATGGGCGTGTGCCTTCCGTGGGAAAGAAGAATTTCACTCGGAATAGGGGAGGCAAAGAAACATATTCCAAAGACTATTCAAACACCCTAGTAGGAATTCTACTTGAATTAGGATACTTAGGGGCCAAGTAAGGCATCTCAAAGTCTATATAAACACCCAAGGGGGCAACTTGAAGGGGAGTTCAGCAAAAGCCTTCTGCTAGGGCTTTTGTCAGGTGAACAAAGGGCTTTAGTCAGGGGGCGTCCAGCTAGGCCAAAGAAGGCAGATTTGTGGGGATTTACTCGAAGATAGCTAGTTGATTCATCTCAAGAAGCCAGAATCATACTCAAGACGGAGGATCTCTCCTTCAATCCCTTCAGGGGGTTTTAGGGATTTCTTATGTTTTGTTTTATATTTTCTTCTGAGATGTTTTCTTTTATTGTTATGAACTAAACCCTCAGATACCTGAGGGGGATGAAACCTAAGATGAATCTTGTTATCGTTTGCTAAACTATATGATAAATATTTGACTTGTTCTTAATTATGTGTTCTTAATTCTTGTGTTGATATTTCCGGGATATTAATTCAAGTGTGATGTGCTTAGGTAGAGGAGCAAAAGTCCCTGCCGAAAAGTAGATCTAGCATAATTAAGCGGAGTTGATCGCACGCCTAGAGATAGGGTGACAAGATTTTGTCGGATTAGGGTGAAACCTAATATGGGAGTCCATAGATCGAGTTAATGCAATACTAGGGGTTTTAATTAGAAAGAGATTTAAATTAATCAACCTAGGGTTAGACGTTAGTCGCCTCGAGAGAGGGATTAATATACATTAGTGAATCTTATGGATCAAGTCAAATGAATAAATCATCTGGTTCAAAGTTAGATAACAAGTGAAGTCTAGGTGGATTCTTCCTTGGGTATCGTCTTAATCAATTGGTTTTTCCTCAAAGTTATTTTCCCAATTTCATTCTTCTTTGTCTTAGAGTCTTTAGTTTAGTAGTTAGTTAATTTTAGATTAGATAAACAATTCCCTTAATTCTTAGGTTCCTTTGGGTTCCTTTGGGTTCAACAATCCGGTCTTGCCTTAACTATACTATTGTTCGATAGGTGCGCTTGCCTCACATCGTTGTCATAGTTAGTTTTTAGGTTCGATCATTCTTTATATAAATTTTAAGACTTTGACATTGCATAAAACAACGATCAAGTTTTTGGCGCCTTTGCCGAGGAACTAAAATATTAAGAAAGCTTAATTTTTATTACTTTAGCCATTTTTATTTTTTGCAATTTATTTTTTTTTTATTTTTAACTTTTCTAATTTTCTTTCTTTTGTTCCTTTCAGGCACCTCCATTTTATGACTAGAAGGAACCCGACAGGACCCCTACTTTACGACAGTGATATTGAAGGTACCATTCGCAAAAATCATAGAGAAATAAGGTGAAGCTTAAACTACATAAAAGAAGAACAAGAAGCCGAAATCAATACCACCGAAGAGATGGCTAAGAATAACCCACCACCTCCAGAGATGGTCGAACATCATGCTCCTCGAACTATGTATGATTATGCTAATCCTAGTTTAACAGGAACTGAGTCAAGTATTGTTAGGCCTACTATTGCTGCAAATAATTTTGAAATGAAACCTAACACTATACAGATGATACAACAGTTTGTTCAGTTTGATGGTTTGCAGGATGAGGATCCTAACACACACTTAATGAATTTCCTAGAATTTTGCGACACTTTCAAGATAAATGGTGTTTCTGATGATGCCATCCGTCTTCGGTTATTTCCCTTTTCTTTGAGAAATAAAGCCAAATAGTGGTTCCATTCTCTTCCACGAGGATCAATCACTACATGGGATCAAATGACTTAAAAATTTTTATTAAAATATTTTCCACCGGCCAAAACAGCCAAGTTGAGGAATGATATCTGTTCTTTTGTGCAGATGGATTTAAAGACACTTTATGATGCATGAGAGAGATACAAACACTTGTTGAAGAGGTGCCCACACCACGGATTACCTTTATGGCTACAGGTCTAAACTTTCTACAATAGTGTGAACCCGTCAACAAGGCAATTAATCAATTCAGCAACCAGTGGAACCCTGAACAACAAAACTCCTGAAGCAGCCTACGAGTTTATAGAGGAGATGTCATTGAATAACTATCAGTGGCAAGTTACAAGGACAAGGCCAGCCAAAGCAGTCGGAGTTTTCAACCTCGACGCAGTAACCCTACTATCAAATCAGGTAGAGATGTTACATAAAAAATTTGATGGTTTATACGATTCTTCGCAGGCACATCCAGTCATGTAGTGCGACACAAGTAGAGGAGTGGCAAATCCAAAGTACCCACCCTACGAACAGGGCATGAAGAGCGAACAAATGAACTATATGGGTAACAATTTCTGATCTAATAATAACCCTTATAGTAACACTTATAATCCAGGTTGGAAGAACCACCCTAATTTCTCATGGGGTGGCCAAGGAAATCAAAGGCAACAACCATCCCAAAACTTTCAACAACAGCCTTACCCACAGAAAAAGAAGCAAACCTCGAGGAGATGCTAACAAAATTCATGGCAGCCACAGAAACACGTTTCCAAAATATAGAAACAAAACTTGAAGCATCGACATAAGAGCTCAAGGATCAAATTGAGCAACTTACTAAGATAATTTCTGAAATACGATCAGAAAGCTTACCTAGGGAAAAAGAGCAGGTAAAGGTAGTGACACTAAGAAGTGGAAGGGAGTTAGTCGAAAAGAAGAAAATACCACATGAAACCGATAAGACAAAGGTAACCCCGACCCATGAGGAAATTAAACCAACGATCCCGTATTCAACGAAGTTGAAGAAAGACCGCTTAGACGCACAATATGGTAAATTTCTTGAACTTTTCAAACAGATACATATTAACTTACCTTTTTTTGAAGCTATTTCACAGATGCCAACATATGCAAAATTTTTAAAGGAGCTTCTAAAAATTAGAGGAAGTTTGAGGAAATTTCAAAAATGGAACCTAATGAAGAATGTTCAGCTATCATTCAAAACAAGCTGCCAACTAAATTGAAAGATCTAGGAAGTTTCACTATTCCCTGTTTAATTGGTAGTTTGAACATAGAGAAAGCACTAGCTGATTTAGGTGCCAGTATTAATCTAATGCCTTATAGAATGTTTAAACAACTTGGTCTCGGGGAACCAAAACCCACTAGGATGAGTATTCAGTTAGCTGGCAAATCTGTTAAGTATCCTAGGGGGATTATCGAAGATGTTCTGGTAAAAGTAGATAAATTTATATTTCTTGTTGATTTTGTTGTGCTTGACATGAATGAGGACGTAGAGGTACATTTAATTTTGGGACAACCCTTTCTAGCTACTGCTAGGGCTGTCATTGATGTTGGTGATGGTAAACTTGCACTAAGGGTAGGCGATGAGGAAATTGTTTTCCAAATTTACGATGCCATACGATATTCTAGAGAACAAGATGATTCTTGTTACTTTGTTGATGCCACTGATCACATTTTTCAAGAGTCTTTGCAGGAAATCATGCACAATGACACGATGGAACTGTGTCTTTCACAAGGAGAGGAGATAGATGATGATATCGATGAATTGAATCCTAATACATCATCCTCTAGACAGACAAAAATAGAGGGTATTAAAATAAATGATGAACTAAAACAGAAACCCTCTATTGATGAACCGCCCAAATTAGAATTAAAACAATTACCAAAACAATTAGAATACGCATTCCTAGGGGACAATTTTACACTACCAGTAATCATCTCTTCAGAACTAAGACCCAAAGAGAAAGAAGATTTGCTAAGGGTACTAAGGAAACATAAAAGAGCCATAGCGTGGAAAACGTCTGGCATTAAAGGAATAAGCCCATCATTCTGCACCCACAAAATTTTAATGGAAGATGAGTATAAACCGTGTGTGCAACCTCAGAGACGTTTGAACCCCAATATGAAAGAAGTTGTTAAAGCTGAGATAATTAAACTTCTAGATGCAGGAATAATTTATCCTATTTTTGACAGTACTTGGGTAAGTCCTGTGTAGGTAGTTCCAAAGAAAGGAGGCATGACTGTTGTAGCTAACGAAAAGAATGAATTGATTCCTACAAGAATAATCACAGGTTGGAGAGTCTGTATTGACTATAGGAAGCTGAACGACGCCACCAGAAAAGATCACTTCCATTTGCCTTTTATTGATCAGATGTTAGAAAGATTATCTGGGCATATGTACTACTACTTCTTGGACGAACTCTCTGGCTACTTCCAAATCCCAACAGCTCCTGAGGTTTTCTTATCATAGAATGCCTTTTGGATTATGTAATGCTCCTGCTACTTTTTAGCGATGCATGCTAACCATCATTGATAAGCTTGTGAAAGACATTATGGAGGTATTTATGGACGACTTCTCAGTATTCGGTAATTCTTTCCACCTTTGCCTTAAAAATTTAGAACGAGTTCTAATAAGATGTGAAGAAATGAATCTTGTTTTGACTTGGGAAAAATGTCACTTTATGGTTAGAGAGGGGATTGTGTTAGGACATAAGATTTCTAGTAAGGGGGATCGAGGTAGATAAAGCAAAGATTGAAACCATAGAAAAATTACCTCCCCCTAGTTCAGTTAAGGCTATTAGAAGCTTTTTAGGACATGCTGGATTTTACAGAAGATTTATTAAAGATTTCTCTAAAATAGCTAAGCCTTTAACAAGACTACTAGAAAAAGATGTTCCTTTCAATTTTGATTAGGATTGTTTAGATGCATTTAATACCTTCAAAGATAAACTAATAAATGCTTCGATTATAATTGCACCTGATTGGAATTTACCCTTTGAACTAATGTGTGATGCGAGTGATTTTGCAGTTGGTACAGTTTTGGGATAGCAAAGAAACAAGCATTTTTAGCCAATCTATTATGCTAGCAGAACATTGACGCCTGCAGAAGAAAAATACACCACCACAGAGAAAGAATTGCTAGCTGTAGTTTTTGCATTTGACAAATTTAGACAGTATCTGATATCATCTAAAGTTGTCATTTACACTGACCATTTAGCTCTACGTTGTCTTTTAACTAAACCTGATGCAAAACCTCGACTCATACGATGGATCTTACTTCTACAGGAATTTGATTTGGAAATTTAGGATAAGAAGGGAGCTAAAAATCTTGCAGCAAATCACCTCTCCAGGCTTGAGAACCCACATATCGAAGAGCTCGACGAGAGTGAGATAAACGACTCGTTCCCTGAGGAACAACTCTTTTCTATAACCAACTCCGAGGTACCGTGGTTTGTAGATATTCCGAATTATTTAGCCGCTAACATCCTACCAAAAAGGTTAACACATCATCAAAAGAAGCGATTCTTTGCTGATGCGAAAAGCTATTTTTGGGATGATCCCTTTCTTTTCCGCATATGTACAGATCAAGTAATTCGGAGATACGTTACAAAGGCAGAAGCAAGTAAAATCCTAGAACATTACCATTCAGGACCTTCAAGAGGACATTATAGCGGGATTAAGACAGCACACAAAATGCTCGAATCATGATTTTATTGGCCAACTCTGTTTAAAGATACCAACAAGTATGCTGCTTCATGTGATAAATGCCAAAGAACAGGTAATATCTCTAAACGCGATGAAATGCCTCAAACATATATGTTGTCATGTGAGATATTTGATGTATAGGGTATTGACTTTATGGGTCCGTTCCCTAGTTCATTCAGAAATAAATACATCTTAGTAGCAGTAGATTACATGTCAAAATGGGTGGAATCCCAAGCTTTACCTACTAATGATGCTAGAGCTGTAGTAAAGTTTCTTAAGAAACTCTTCTCTTGTTTTGGAACACCCAAAGCGATTATCAGTGATAGGGGTACTCACTTTTGCAATACTCAATTTGATAAAGTCTTAGAAAAAAATATGGAGTACACCACAGAACAGCTACCCCTTATCATCCTCAAACCAATGGGCAAGTGGAAGTGGCAAATCGAGAGCTTAAGCGAATCCTAGAGAAAATAGTTGAATCAAACAAGAAAGATTGGGCAGTAAAAGTAGATGATGCTTTATGGGCCTATAGAACAGCATTTAAAACCCCTTTGGGAACATCCCCATACAAACTTGTCTACGGAAAAAGTTGTCATCTACCATTTGAGTTAGAGCACAAATCATACTGGGCTATAAAATGCTTGAATTACGATCTTAAAACAGCAAGTGAGAAGAGGATGATGCAGTTGAACGAACTAGATGAATGGCATGCTGAGGCCTACGAGAACTCACGACTATATAAAGAGGCAACAAAACGACGCCATGATGCTCATTTAAAAAAATCAAAGCAATTTGAAGTAGGAGACTTGGTCCTACTGTATAATTCAAGACTCAAACTATTTCCTGGAAAGCTGAAATCAAGATGGTCAGGCCCATTCGTGATCAAAACTATTTTTCCATACGGTACAGTTGAGGTAACCCATCCAACTCAGGGAACATTCAAGATAAATGGCCATCGATTGAAACTTTATAATGGTGAAGATTTCAAGGAATTGAGAGAGGAGCTTCAGCTCTGTGAACCTTCATTTAGAAATGAAAACAGGGTGAGTCTAAATTAAGACTTTAAACGAGTGCTTCTCGGAAGGCAACCCGAGCACTGACTTCACTAACATTATATTTTTAATTTTTAGCACCTAAATCCTAACTAATCAATCCAGTGAGCGCAGGTTTTCCTACCACACGGGTGTGCCCGTGGCCGTGTGGACGCCATGGGACGAGACACTAGCATGCCAGTAGCCGTGCATGACAAAGAAGAAAATATTCCCCAACACGGGCTGCGATAACAGTCACACAGTCGTGCCTTATTCTCGTGGACTATCCTGACTAAACAAACACGGGTATGAGACACGCCCGTGTTACACAGCCGTGTGAGACACTGGCTTATTGAGCACGAGCGTGGGACCCTAACCACGAGCATGGGAGAAACGAACAAAAAAAGCCCACGCCCAAGGAACACGGGTGTGGCCAACGACCTAAACGCGCCCAAATTTGAAAATTGTGAAAAACACGGGCAAAAAAAATCGAGCACGGGCGTGGCCTCTGCCCGTGCCCTCACCCCTATTTAAAGAACATGACGTTCGTCTTCCCCAAAACTCCTAACCCATCCAAAATTCAGGAAGTTTTACATCTCTCCCTACCTTATCAATCTATTATTATTTGTCATATCTATCTTTGTACATTGAGGGCAATGTACATCTTAAGTGTGCGGGGGTTAACTATAGTATTATTTGAAAATCCCTGAATTATGCCTTGTTCTAAAGTAAGTCTCTCATATTATGGTTAGAATGAAATTTCCTTTGAATTATGATTTTTATTGATGTGTTTTGGATTAAGTCATTGATAATTGTGCATTGATGATTAAATTTGAAGGATACTAGAGAATCAAGCATGATAAGTCTATTTTTCAAAATTAAAAATTTTAAATTGTCTACCCAAATTTAATTATTACCTTGAAGTTTGAAATTTGCAAGGTTGACATCGAATACCCATAATTCTTGTGAGATTTTGAGCCTTATAGAGCATTTATTCTTTTTCTTGCTCACTTTATTGATTATAAGTGTGTCAACATTGATTTGTTATTCTAGAACTTGCATCGATTATACTTGTCGAGACCACACCTTTGATTTGATTTACAGAGATGATAAAGGCACCTAAGTTTTAACCCACTCACTCCACTAAAAACCTACCTTCACAATTAACCCCTAGTGAACCCCGTTTAATCTTAACAACCCTTTTTATTGACTCACCCACTAATATTAACCCAAAACCCTTAGTATTTGTTATCACCATTCCTTTTGACTACCCTTATGTCGAGAGTTGATTTGATCAGTTGCCTAACTATTTTTATTCATTTCAATCGTTAAATTTATCCTTTATCATGTATATTTGACTTGTTCTTAAAAAAAACGAAGTATATTCATTATTAGTTTTGTGATTAGGTGAGCTTATACATTAAATTCAAATTATTGAAGAAGCTCATACTAGAGTATTATCAACAGTAGTATTATTAGTTTCCAATTGATGTAATTACTTATATTCAGTTTGTTGTTTCTAGTTAGGTAATTTGTCAAGTCAATCTCGATTCTAACCCTCTAATTCAGCCTTTATCCACACCTTTTACCCAAGCCCTGTTACAACCCTGTTAAAGAACTTTTGATTTATGTATCATCTCATATTATAGTGGTAGAGTTTTGATTCTCATGCAAGCCTATGGGGTTAACTTTTCATGTTCAACTTTTGAGTGCTTAATTCTGAACATTAAACACTTTGAGTGATTTGAGTGAATCTTTTGTGAGGATGTCAACTCCTGTCGATTTTGAATCAGAGGTAATTAATTAGGTAAGGGGAAACACCTAATGTTTTCGGGCTATAAATGTATGACTTCGATTGTTTGAATCTTTATGACCCTTTGAGTTGAATTATCCATGTATGAATTATCTTTGAATTATGACGAAACATTATTGATGAATATTATAAACCTAGGAAGTTCGTTTCAATTGTGAGTTGAGAATTTTACTTGAGGACAAGCAAAAGCTTAAGTGTGGGGGTATTTGATAAACCGTAAAAGTAACATATTTTAGGCCCACATTTAGCATGCTTTTGGATGATTTAAGCCTTGAATTATGTAATTTGGTGCTCTTAATCCTTTGTTTTCATGTTTTATACTCAGAAGAGCACCGAATGATGAAAAGAATGGAAAACAGGCCTAAAACGGAGTAAATGAGCCATATCACGAAATCAACACGGCCTGGGCCCAAGACCACACGGCTATGCCTCATAAACAGTCTCAAACACGGCCTGGCCACGATTCACACGGGCGTGTGCCATAGGCGTGTCCCTGCCGTGGGAAAGAAGAGTTTCACTCGGAATAGGGGAGGCAAAGAAACACATCCCAAAGCCTATTCAAACACCCTAGTAGGAATTCTACTTGAATTAGGATACTTAGGGGCCAAGTAAGGCATCTCAAAGTCTATATAAACACCCAAGGGGGCAACTTGAAGGGGAGTTCGGTAGAAGCCTTCTGCTAGGGCTTTTGTCGGGTGAACCAAGGGCTTTAGTCAGGGGGCGTCCAACTAGGCCAAAGAAGGCAGATTTGTGGGGATTTACTCGAAGATAGCCAGTTGATTCATCTCAAGAAGATAACTCAAGGTCCTTCGGCATACAAATTCTTCCATGAAAACACAATACCCCTTCACTGTTCAGACTAAAATCCCCTGTCTCTCCACTTCCCACTTGCTGAAATCGAGAACCCAACGACTCATCCAACAATTGTTTCTCTTTAATCTGACTTATCCATAACGGTTTCACATGAAGTTCCGCTAACAAGCTGCCATCTTCGTAAAGACTGAGATGAGCAAACATTGCTCTCAAATCTGATATCACCTTACGACTCAACGTATCCACCACCATATTGGCTTTACCTGGGTGATACTCGATCGAGCAGTCATAGTCTTTCAACAACTCAATCAACCTCCATTGTCTTAAATTCAGCTCCTTCTGGGTAAGGAGTATTTCAAACTCTTATGGTCGGTGGAGATAATTCACTTTTCTCCATACAGATAGTGTCTCCATATTTTCAGGGCGAACACCACAGCAGCTAGTTCCAAGTCATAAGTGGGATAGTTCATCTCATGCGGTCTTAGTTGACGAGATGTATACGCTACTATCTTCCCTTCTTGCATCAATACGCAACCCAGACCTGTGTGCAATGCATCATAATAGACGACAAACTCTTTCTCCCCCTCAGGCTGAATCAACACCGGCACCTCAGTTAGAATCTTCTTTAACTTCTCAAAAATTTCCTGTTGCTTATCGGCCTAAACAAACGGTACTCCTTTTCGCAATAACTTGGTTAAAGGTGCAGCAATCAACGAAAACCCCTCAACGAACCTTCTGTAGTACCCATCCAAACCTAGAAAACTTTGAATTTATGACACAGACTTCGGTGGTTTTCAGTTCAAAACAGCTTCAATCTTTTGAGGATCAACCCTAATCCCCTCGGCAGAAATAACGTGCCCCAAAAAGGTCACTTCCTTCAGCCAAAATTCACACTTGCTAAATTTGGCAGACAGTTGCTTTTCTCTTAATATTTGCAACACAACCGGAAGATGAGAACCATGCTCCTCCTCCGTTCTCAAATACACTAAAATGTCGTCTATGAACATTACCACAAACCTGTCTAGATAGGGTTGAAAGACCCGGTTCATCATCTCCATAAAAGCGGCTGGTGCATTAGTTAATCCGAACAGCATCACAAGAAACTCATAATGCCCATACCGAGTTCGGAAAGCAGTCTTATAAATATTCGCCTCCTTGACCTTTAGCTGATGGTACCTAGATCTCAAGTCTATCTTTGAGAAAACTGAAACACCTGCAGCTGATCGAACAAATCGTCAATTATTAGTAGCGGGTACTTGTTCTTAATAGTCAACTTGTTCAACTGGCGATAGTCAATGCACATACTCATCAACCTATCCTTTTTCTTGACGAACAATATCGGCGCTCCCCACGGTGATACAATTGGTCGGATAAACCTCTGATCCAACAGCTCTTGGATCTGAGCCTTTCGTTCTGCCAGCTCCTTCGGTGCCATCAGATAAGGAGCACTGGACACTGGAGCCGTTCCTCGCAATAATTCAATGCCAAATTCAACCTCGCGATCCGGAGACAATCCCGAAAGCTCTTCAGGAAAGACATCCGAGAACTCCTTCACAGTTCTGACATCCCCTATAGTCACTTCCTTGGCATCCGACATGCTGACGAAAGCTAGATACGCCTTACACCCTTTTCACACCATCCTTTCGACTTTTAATGCCGAAACCACATTGGACAGGTAATCCCTTCTTTCTCCTATCACAATCACCTCTTCATCCTCGAAAGTTTTCAATATCATGCGCTTAGTGGCACAATCCAAATTCGCATGGTGCTTAACTAGCCAATCCATGCCTAAGATCAGATCAAACTCGCCGAACAGTAGTTCCATCAAGTCTGCCGGGAAAACAATCACTTGCACTTCTAAAGGCACATTCCTAAATAGTTTGTTCACTCCCACAGATTGTCCTAGAGGGCTAACCATAAACATTTCTCTAGCAGCAATCTCGGATTTAATGCTCAAAGTCCCAGATACAATACAGGCAACATATGAATGTGTAGACCCAATATCTATCAAAGCTGTAAAACGTACATCAAATATAAGAAACATAGCGGTTATGACATCCGGTGCATCGCCATCCTCTCGCTGTCAAGTTGCATAGACTAACCCCGGCTGTCTTGCATCTGTATTACCAACACTTCTGCCTGGTGCTCCACGACCTCGACCAAAACCAATTCCTCCTCTGGCAGGACCACGGCCTCTCGGCGGCTGCTGACCACCTCTTATTAACTGTGCAAAACCCTGACCTATCGTCCGCATCCTTTCCAACTCTTATGGACAGTCCTTTATTAGATGATCCCTTGATCCACATTTGAAACATCCTCCAGTTCTTCTCTAACACTCCCCTGGATGTGTTCTCCCACACTGTGCACAAGGTCGCAACTGACCTACAGCAACTGGCATCCCAGCTCGAACTGGCCCATCTAACCTAGGCCTCTTTTGCAAACCCCCAGTAGACCCTGATGTTCCAAAACTTCTCTTATTCTTGCCCCTATCTTTATCCCGGTTTTGCCTCTTATAATGCTTCACCTCTTCAGCAATTTTTGCCTTCTAAAACAGTATAGAAAAATCCCTTTCCTGCTGCGGAGCTATCAGTACTCGCAGCTCATCTCGCAGACCATCCTCAAACTGTACACCACGCTCATAATCGGTCCCGGGCGTAACGAATCGAGTGTAGCAACTCCGCCTCATATTCATCCACGGACTTATTCCCTTGGACCAAGTTCAGAAATGCCTTCCTCTGGGCGTCCACATAACTCGCCCCAACATACTTTCCCTGGAACACTGTCTTAAAGAAGTCTCAGGTGATACGGTCCACTGAAGTACCTTCCCTCACTGTGAGCCACCACCAGTATGCCTCATCTCGTACGAGGGACACTGCTCCTTTTAATTTTTCCTCCGCCATGCAGTCCAGATCATCCATAATCCGCTCAACTGCTTCCAGCCAGTATTCGGTTACGTTTAGGGCCACACTAGAAATGCTCCTCAATGTCTCAGCCCCATTTGCCCGAAGTCGCTCAGGGATAGATTTCCAAGCTACCAATCCAGTGCTTGCCCCAGCAACCCGTTCCAAGACTCGCAACATAGCTTGGGACAAAGATCGTCCCCACCAGCTCGATCATGGAACCCTGACTCGGTCACCGATGATGCAGGTGCTTCCATTTCAGAGATGTGCCCAGATGCCTCAGATCCAACCCCAGTACCTCGGCCTCTACCTCGGCCACGTCCACCGCATCCATGTCCTCTAGCGCTCATATTTGCTGATTCGAATTAATCTGATTAGAAATTTTATAAATTAGTGTATAATTACAATGTTTATTAATAACGTTTTATGCAAAGTGAGTGTAGTAGTTGTTTTCGCAGATCGAATTTCCTAATGTCTCAGTCTCTATAGTCTTAACTATTAAACCTAGTGTTCTACTACTAACTCTAATAATGTCTTTCTAAAATCATTTTATAATATCAAGCAAAGTCAGGAGACTTACGGATTTGGTGCCGGACACGCGGGTGCCATACTTCCAAAACTGACATATTCTAAACCATATTTCAAACCAATTTTGGAAAATGTTTTTGAAACCCATCCCACAGCCGAGTTTTGCAACCAAACTCTGATACCATAAAATGTAACACCCCAAACCCGGCCTAGACGTTTTGACCGGATCTGGCATATCACACGGAAGGGTTGAGAAAAAAACTTCGCGTTTCTTAAACTTCTAGTTTTGTTACTTGTGGAAATCCATCTTGTTTAATAGTT
The DNA here is from genome assembly GCA_025503065.1 of Gossypium bickii. Classification (NCBI taxonomy): domain Eukaryota; kingdom Viridiplantae; phylum Streptophyta; class Magnoliopsida; order Malvales; family Malvaceae; genus Gossypium; species Gossypium bickii. The sequence goes on from CP106711.1 coordinate 94,380,054, forward strand.
TTCTTGCAAAAACCTTAGGGTTGCTGTTATCAATGACTTGGTTTATAAATAATCAGGTTCGATGACCTCCAGAAAAAGGTTCTTTCAAAAAGCTATTCTAGGAATGTGGAAAAACTAAGCGATTGTCTATAGAAGTTGTTTGTTGAAAATGTTGCGTTTCAAAAACATTCTGTGTTTCATTATTTTGCTATAAAATCGTCCGTTTTAGAACAGTTAGGATTATTTGGAAACTGCCTTTATTATGGAAATCGAATTTAAGTATTTGCAAAAACGTGAGGCTTAAAAACAGTTTTTAATGTTTTGGAAAACCCCATATTGAATGTTTAATAAAATATAGCAGCCGAATAAAAAGTTAAAAACCAATTTAAACCCCAGAGGCCTTATTACAGAACATATTAAAATAAAAATTTAAAATAAAGTAAAACTTAATTTACTAAAATAACGATGAATAGCCACCACAGAGTCCACCTCGGCTCCAAATCCTCAAAGCTAGGGATTACCTGCAAAAATTAAGTAGAGGGGTGAGTTACTAGAACTCAGTGTGTAAACCTCAAAATGAACACTAACTGGGCCTGAGCTCATGCAGATACAAATTGGGCCGTAGCCCTTACGAAGTCAAACTGGGCAAAGCTCATACGAAAACGAGCTGGGCTTGAGCCCTTTTAACATGGTAAAACAGAAAAAAGCATGCAAATCAACCAGCCAAACCTAAAATCCATCCGCTACAAACCACCCGTTCCAGTCATAACACACCGGTGGGGATTTCTACAATCAACCCTCATCCGTTACAGACCACGATGGCAGTCGCGCTGCTCATCCCGAAATTGTGGCAGTGCCACCAAAATAATGTGACAGGGTTACCGAAATACGTGGTAAAGCCACCGAAATAATGTGACAAACTCACCGAAATATGTGGCAGTGCCACCGAAATACACTTCCCCTTTTATCAATACAATATCCCTTTCCCATGCATCATGTCCTATAATCATCATAATGTGGTGAATGCATACATATATCCATGTACATCAGATAATCAAAACACACGTACAATCATGCTAACTTATCCAAATGGTATAGTCATAAATTTTACTTACCTGGTATATCGCCACTCTTACCCGTTAGGGTATCTCAACTGCATTCCCGTTAAGGGTATTTCGGGTTTTAGTCGACACATAGCATAACACAAATGAAATGAAATAGAGGTGCGAAATTACACACCTGACTACGCGAAGAACTATACTCTCCTGCTCGTCATCACCCTCACTAGCGCGAACAACAGCAATTTGCCTATCCCAAACAGATGTCGGTTCCCTACCACAGCCCGGCAGAAAATCCCGAACCGCTGACACCTTACGCCGTTTGAACTTAGGAGTAGAGACTATGAGTCCACTCCCCTCAGGCTCCCTTAGCGCAACCCCCTTAGACTGGTTATCCCTTGCCTCCATGAAGAGAATTCGATCAGTAAGGTACCACAGTGAAACCAGCGGTTGCCTAACAAGGAGGTTTGGTTATGGCAGAGTAAAACTAAAAGAGAAAGTGAAATGAAACCAAGAAGAGAACTCCTTACCTTACTTACCAACACACTTCTGAAAACTAAGAGCTAGAAGAACTATGAGAGTGTATGCCAACACTCTACCAATTCGGCCTTAGACAAAAGAATAGAGTAAGAATTTTGGCTTCCAAAAATAGAGACAAGAAGTGAACAACACAGGAATCTAGCAGAAGGGCACTACTAACCTTAGATCAGAGATGAGTTGAACAGGAATAAGATATTCGGCACTTAATACCAATGATGAACCAAATGGAAAGATAAAATTCGGTAAACAACGGACCCTCAAGCTTCAGTCTACAAAACGTTCGGCTATTGGTTAAAGAAGAGAAAAATCGATTCCAAAAAAGAAGAGTAAAGGTTCGATTAATGGAGAAAAATAAAATATTGAGAAGCAAAGAAAAAGACCTGGGGATTTCGGCTATGGTGAAACTCAAAAGAGGAATGGTAAGAGGATAGTTCGGAAAAGAGTAGCCAGAGAGAGATGACAAGAAAAGTTTTGGCTCACTGTTGCTTAGGTGACCAACAAAAAAAATGCTTGAGTAAAGAATCACATTCAAGAGAGTTCGGCTTGTGGTGAAGAAGAAAAAGTAGAAAAGAAAGAAAAAGATGAGAATGATAGGAAGGTTGAGGTTTCGGCTATAATGTTCAAAAGAGAAAAAATGAGAACAATGAGGATAGCCACTAAAGATTTCGGTAAAGAAAAGAAAGCAATGTTTTCCCCAAAATGCTAACACCGAAAATGCACACTAGCCACTCTTGAAAGAAAACGGCACACTCACACCAACCAAAATCGAAAATGCTCCAAAAGACTCTTCTCTCTTTTTCTTCTTTTGACCGAATTTACTTCCCTCACGCACTTCCCATTTTCGACCAACTCCTTCCACACATCAAATCCCTTGATTCTCTCCTCCACTTACTCTCCATCCACCATTTGAAATGGTTGACCAATTCAAACTCCACAAACTCCTCTCCTCCATCCATTCAAACCCATTTGACCAATTCAAATTCTTCCTAGAAGAGTCCAACGCCAACTCCACCACTTCTCCATCCTGGCACAAAATAAAACTCTCAAAATGCAGCATGTGAGATTCGAACCCACTCCCCCTTCCATGCTCCCTTGTGACGCTAACCACTAGGCCACCTTGCCACTTGTGACATCCAAATACAACCAATTATTCTTAAGGCCTGCTTCCACTAGTTCTCCCCCTTTAAGTGCCCAAAAAGCTAAATTTCACCAAAGCTCTGGCTCGAACCCGAGCATCCTCAGGACCCCCAACCACACCTAAATAACAAGCTCAGCGAGCTAAACACATGAAACAACACAAAAACGCCAGACCTCTAATTTAAGGATGTTATATAAGTGGCCCAAAATCTAGATATAGTTAAGTAATTTAAACAAATGTAGGCACTAAAAACTTACTTGGCTGGACGTCGAGGGCTCGGTGATCCACACTTCAAGAATCCTGCAAAAACTTTTTAATCTACTTGTTTTAAAAAACCTAAATGATACCACTAAATGTAACACCCCCAGACCCGGCCCAGACGTTATGGCCGAATTCGAGAATGTCACATCAAAGGTATAATTCAAAACGATTTTGCTAAGTTAAAATTTAAGGCCTAAAAGCCCAAAATCCTTGAATCTTGTTAAGTAATGATAAAAGCCCATATTTTTAGGTATTTCGAAAACCATGTTTAAGAAAATTTATTTAAGTTTAACAATTAAGTAAACAGTTGAACAATGATAACAAAGCTGCTATAATGGGCTTAAAGCCACGGGTGGATCCACGGTCGTCAAGCGACTATGCGATCCTCAAATCTTCCTTCGTATCATCAAAACCCACCTAAATGCAACATATATTTCATTAATGCAACATACACAATTTCACACATTAAGCACTTAGGGGTATTTTAGTCATTTCACTACCTAGGGGTATTTTGGTAATTCTACCCTACAGGGGTATTTAGGTAATTTTGAAAAACAGGGGTATTTTGGAAATTTTGTAAATCAGGGATATTTTGGTAATTTTGCAAATCTAAGGATATTTTGGAAATTTTCAAATCAGGGGTATTTTGGTCCCTCTCGGGTTTTAATTATGAACTTTGGCCCATTAATAAGTCCTTGTAGCTAAAGTGAACAGACACTACGCACCAGGTAGGATTCTAGAGAAAAGGAGGTAGGCCACTAGGACCGCTTAAGTACCAAGCTCTCCCTAGATCCAATCCTAGACATGCATATGTCCGTTGCCACACTCTAACCTAGCGACTTGTCCACGGACATGTTTGATTATTAGATTAAGTGTTATGAGGTTTAAGAGTTGTACAGAACTAGGCCTAAAGTCTATTAAATCCTAGCATACCTGTCTACATCCCCACAAAGCCCATCAAGCCCATTTCACGTTCATATAACCCATTAAGCCAAAATCATATCCTTATGGCCCATTAGGCCTGGATCTCATTCATATGGCCTATTAGGCCCAAAACAATTCCAGATCATGTAACATGCATGACTAACTCAATTCATATAACCAAATCAATCAATTTCATCCAACATAGCCTCAAGGCCTACCGGGCCCATTTAGCCACTTTCGACTTTTCGACTTTCTGGCATTGCCGATATCAAGTGTGTGTAGTGTTTGTGCACACCTGGTTACTGTGACGTGCTATACTATCCTTGGTCTTGAACCTACAACCAACCAACCTTTAATCAATCACCCATACTTAATCAAAATATTTACCAAAAATCGAAGCCTTACCGTAACCTTACCGTGTGCCACCGGGTTCTAATAGCCCTTCCTTAGCTACTAATCACGAGTATCCCCTAGATCTACACTCACACATACACCACCAAACTTGGAGTGACTCATAATCCACACAAGTCACCCCTATAGGTCATACTCACATTCGGCCATAATCGAGTTGAGAACACTTACACTTTGCTAATGATCCTTACCACGCTTGCGATCTCTGAACCTTACCCTTGTTAATACAAGATTTACGACAATGAGAAGTTAGATAGCCCTTCGGCTTTTAACAAAACACACTAAGGGGTTAACTGAACACTTACCGAATCCACTTTTTATCCTGCGGCCTAGATAGCTACTGAACGAGATTCGGCTTTTAACCTTGACTAATAGTAGATAACAATTGATCTGTGATGGGGGAAAACAACAAGGGTTTGGCACAAATAGGAATTTCGGCAAGGAAAAAGATGGTGGTAATTCAGCGATAGAAGAGTTTGGCTATGATAGAATTCAGCAAAAAGGGATTCGGCTATAGGAGATTTCGGCAACAAGGAAAGGCATATTCAATTGTGGAAAAATAAGGTTTTGGCAATGAAAAGAAAAAGAATGGAAAATTCGGCATTACCTAGGACCCTAGATTCGACACACACACATTTATATTGCCTATAATCCAAACTTAGCCACTCCTAAAGTCCAATTCGACACCACTTCATCCACTGGTCATCTTCTAATTTTTCTCCATGATATCTCCCTTATCCTTCTCCTAAATTCTCTCTACTGATCACTTCTCCTTAGAGTCTCTTTACACGCCACTTCCACCTCAAACCTTCCTACATGCATATGTCGCCACCTCTCTACACCTTAGTGGCATCATTTAGCCACTTCACCAAAGGCTTCTTTGTGCCATTTTTCACTTATTTATTTAAAAGCCCACTACCCACAACCCTGATTCCTTAATTAATTAAATTAAGAATCCTCCAGCACAAAACTCGAACCCAAAGCTTCTCCAACACACCTAGACACTCCAAATTCATTAAACCTTTAAAGTCCTCATGTCATTTGTCATTTTCTTGCTCACTTAAAAATTTTATGAGACCCAAAGCCCAATAGGCCCAATTCTACTAGGCCTAAATTCGGGGCTTTACAGGGAGTTTAGTGAACTCATGCTCTAGATTTTCGATTTGGGTGAGAAAGAGGAATTTTTCTCATTCATTGATAAGCTAAATCCATGGGCGAAGCAAGAGTTTCAATGTCGAGGGGTCCAAGAACTTTCCAAAGCTATGACCGTAGCGAAGTCTTTATTTGAGCTTGTTTTAAAGAGAAACAAGTTTGAGTCTTCTGAGTCCAGAGAGAGAAGAAATGGTAGAGGAGATGAGGAAGGTTCAGTTGAGAATAGCAACGAAAATGGTCGCAATGAGAAACCACCAAATGAGAAGTGGAAGCCTAACAATAAACCAAAAGGGTTAGTGAGGTGTTTCTTTTGTGAAGGTTTGCATAGTGTGAGGGATTGTTCGAAACTATCTGTGCTATTTGCCATCAAAAAGGATAATGAGATGAATAGAGCATCAATGAAACTTGGTTCAATAGTGTGTTTGTTCAAAGCCAAGAGAGTTAGAGAGAATGAGAAGTAGCTAGTAGAGTGCTTCTTATGTTGTGGTCCGAATAGGATGCGGGATTGGCCAGAGCGATCCAAGATATCTGCAACCAATAAAGAAGATGCGGAGCTTGTTAAGAGTAAGGTATTGAAGCTTGGGTCAATGATACTTCATTTTGGAAAAGTGAAAAGGGATCGCAAGTATATGTGGGCATCAACATAACAAGTCAAAGGAAGAGTGTTCTTATTTATACGAGGGAATCAAACCTATTCATATTAGAAAAAGTCATGGGTAAACTTGGTCTCTCAATTAATGAATGAACTAAGAATATCAATACTATTAATTCCAAAGAGTTCCCAAATGTGGGAGTAGCACAAGGAGTTGAGCTACAAATTAGTCAATGGAAAACCAAAAGAAGACTTTAAGGTAAATCACTTAGATGATTACGATTTTGTTCTTGACTTAAATTTCCTAAACAAGACTAATGCTCTTTTGGTTCTTTTTTCGACTATATGTACATCTTGGATACTCGACAACAAAAATGCATTGTGCTGGTGAGTCGAGACATGAGGGGTGGGATGAAGGTATTATCGGCAATCCAACTAGCTGAGGGTGTTCATTGTGAGAAGAACATTGACTTGGTAGGTCAGATTGCTAAAGAGACTATCTTGGATATGTTAGAGGCTCAACAAACTGATATAAAGCCTGTTAAGTTATCAGTGGGCCTACCACCTAAGAGAGAGGTCGATTGTGCATCAGAGTTTAAGGGGAAAGTGGCAATGTAAGTTAGGCAGCCTAAACGAGTAAATGCAACAAATGAGGTACATCTCAAACACTTTGGTAGTGTTTTCAATTTTGACTTGTTGGTTGGAAAAGATGTAAGAGCCCTTTCAGAGTTCTGAAGTGAGACTCAAAGTTAACCTGATGTTCAAAGTGGGTGTGCCAAATCCTATTTGTGTGGATCAAGGGGATTCCAATCGAGGCACGTCACAATGTGCGCAAGTAAGAGCAGTGGACTCTTGAAAATAAGATGCACCAAAAGGAGAGAAAATATTCAAGTTAAGAGACGGAAGAAGTTGAGCAAGTGTTCCGAGGGCGAGACTATCTAACAGAGAAGCTATTCAAGAATCGGTCGACGCATCGAGAAAGTTTCAAGGCGTGTAAGACCAATGTCATTCTGAGGACACAATGATGGAATTACAAGAATGGGTGAGGGAGAATGCCACAGACCGCAGATCAATGCCCATGACCATAGTGCACAGAACATCCCATTGAGGTCAACTTATTAAATGGGCCTCATTTGACCGACAAAAACTGGCCTGACTCGTGGAATCCATGGAGAAGCCCATCTACTTAAAGCATTGGTGACCCGGTGATACACTCCAGTAAAACTAGAGTTACCAGGGTAAATAGGTTAAATCTTAAAGGGATGAGATTGTATAGAGTTTAAATCCTTTAGGACTCTCAATTGTAGATAGGCTCTAATCTTGACCGTCAATGTAACTTAATTTGTATCGTTGATTTTGGAGAGTTAAACTATAAATAGAGGCCTCCCCCTTCATTTGTATTATCTCATTATATTTAGTTATTCTTGAGTTAAGAATATATTGAAAGCATTTACTTAAGCACTTGGTGTGCATTTTTCTTGTGGCTTTTTAGTTCTCTAATTGTTCTTTTCATTTCAAGTTTTTTCCGCTATATTGTTTTGATGCATTGGAGAATTTTCCTAACAACTCTCATATTTCGAGATAGGCTGACTTAAGTGCATTTGGAGCAAAGAAATTGCTTAAGGTTGCATGAATTGCGAGGCTAAAATTTTAGCCCCGTGATAGGTAGAGGTAAGGATTTGAAGATTGAAAACATGGTTGCCTCTTATGATTTTACGTACCCTTTAAATCGAGAGATCAACATTCAATTATTAAAATAAAGTATATTTAATTCAAAGGCGAAATTGGATGTCTATAAGATACAGAAAACAATAACAACAGACAGTGACAGAATAGTTAAAATGGATGTTAATTAACTCTTATTTGTTAAGCATTTTTCCAGACACTTAGACATTAGACACCGATATGAATATACCCACCTAATAAAATGTAGTAATGAAGCATAACTTTATTACCCTATCCCTTATGCTCATTTCTATTTCCGATCATCCTCCTTTAGACTAGAATCGTCACTAGCCACCTGAATCGACACCTCCGAAGGGGTTGATTCTACCGCAAGCTCTATCACCTGTTTTAAGGCTTTTTTTTTCTTCACCTTTTTTGCCCAACCAAGAAGACTCTCTTGCACATGGTCTTCAAATATTGCCTTGTTGAACATGCTTCCCATCTTCATTTCAATTAAAAAATTAATAAACCAAGAGTCGGAGAAACATATGTTATGTGAAACTCAACAAACCTGTGCAACAATGACATAAAGTGGCAGGGTACTATAACTACACAATACTTGAATGAAAACCCTGTATGAACCAACAGAAGATCAAATGTTATTGGCAACTATGAAGAAATCATACACAAATTAAAAGGAATGTTAATTGATTTTTACCCTATAAGAAGCCTTGGAAAAATGTAAGATACTTGACCCATTAGGCAAGAATTGAACCCAAATTGAACCTACAATAAAGAAGCAACTTTCCTTATGGTTCATCCCTTACAATGTGTAGTGGCCCTAAAATTTAAGCTTACCCAAATCCAAAAGAAAAATGCAATCTCGAATGCATTTTGGAAAAGGATAAAATGGATCAAGTAGAGAACGATCCTAGGATTGTCAAACCAAAAGTGTTCATCTGATGGTTTTACCACTAATTCCCCTTCAACGGCTACATGTTTCTCAGCAACCTCATGAGCCAACTTGGTAATCACATTCTCTAGCTTGGTGCCCACGACAAGTAGGAGCTTGAAAATATAGATAAGTGAGAAGAACGAATCATATCCTCATACCCATGTCCACTTATGTTTTTTGTAGCTAGATGTATGTTTACTTTGGTGCATGTGTATATGCATGTCTATTGAAACCACTCACAATGAAAGGAATGAAAGCTATCCAAAAATATGTATGCCAGCCTGTACAAGAAAATGGAGAAAATTCCATCATTAATGTTTAGTAGTAATCTCACCAACAAACATCTATTGCATACCACATAAGCAAAGTGTAACAACCCTTATATGTCAGACATGGTACTTTAGAAAAATGAAGAATCGAAGTAATATAAGTTATAAATACTATGGATTGGCATAGCATATGCATCATGTTTTCTTTGAAGTATTCATGTATAACACTCATATTAATATGACTATAGAAATAGAGTTCTCCAAGGATCCTCCAAATAGATGGGAAGACTTGGAATAAAATTAAATATACAAGTGTCATACAAATCCACAACCAAACATATTCCATACCATGAACATTTAGCAACAAGAAGATGATGACGAATCCCCAAAGATACCAACTGTAAACATGAAAAAGAAACAATGAATAAGCATCACTTAAACTGGAGAATACGAGTGTAGGAAACATAAATCATTAGAAATATCACTGGCCTTATACCAACAACTTCCTTAAAATCATCTTCCAAGGCTCGTATCATGTATTTGAGAAAATTAAATTTGGGATTCCCTCTACAATGCATCTGAAAATAGAAATGATAAGTATTGATGCTTCACTACAACCAACATAGTCGTATCAAAGTTGCTCCACAAATAGCTTACCATGATGAAACCTAGCCTTAGTGTCTCATAATCGGATTTGGTAACAGATGCATAGAATTGCTTGATAAACGAATTCTGGGAATATGATTAGCATCCTTGTTAGCAAAACCATACAAAACTTGTGTTTTAATTTTATTTTTTAAAAAAAAGTAAACAGGAAATGGGGAAAAAACTATGTGAATACCAAACCCAAAAAGCCAATTAATAAGGCACAACATCACTATGAGATCACTCAGATTTAGATGTGAATGTCAAATATGAGTATGTTCAAATTTTCATACATTGGATATTGAATATGTTCTTCAAAGGACTCTCCAAAGTTGTAAAAAAACTTGAACACGCCTACCTCTAACATTAAGTTCAATAATTATAAATGTGAATGGCAAATAAGATAGTACCATAAATAAAATAGCAACTTACCAACCATGCTAGAGGAACTGAATCTTTACCGAAACCTAGGAAGCGATCTTTGATAAAATCATGTTGATGGACATGAGTGACTTTTTTCTCCAACACTGTAGTCACCCTACACCACTTTAGAGCTGACATATATTATTCAGTGTATCATAAGCTATATTACTCAAATATCGATGCGAGTATCGTACACAGATACGTATACAACTCTAGAAATGTGTTGGACATGGATACTTCAAGAGAGAATAAAAGGTCAAAGCACCATGAAAGGATAACATGGAAAGACATGGAGATTGAGATTAGTATTAATACATACCTCCCTCATTCTCTTTTCTAATTTCATCTTCCCATTTTTTCCATTTTCGTATCTACATCAATAAACAACATCTTTTATGAGATGCTGAAAATATACAAATACTTGAAGGGGAAAATGAATTATCACAAAGCACAAAAATTAAAAATAAGGGAAATGAGATATGTTACCTTTAGCCCTCCAAAAGAAACTGTGAGAAACAAAATGTGACATGGGCAATGGCCAGGACAAAGATAAAAATATGCATATGATGAAGAGCTTCGACAGACAACAATGGTACCTTGTCCTAAAGAACACAATCATATAGAAATAAATAAGAAAGATCATACATATGGCATCCTTAAACCATGATATTACTTACTCTCACCATGAAAAATAACATTTTATTTGGAAATCATGTACGATTATATTACCTTGGCACCGCAATATCCTATAACCGAAGAATTGGATGATGCCTTAGCTAGTAAGTGTCGGGTGCCACCAGACATTGTAGAAGCAAAATAGGTTCGAAAATGAGATGTTGTAGCATTACCATCATCATCATCTTCTTCTTCTTCTTCTTCAATTTTACAAGGAAGCATGTCTTTAACTAGTTTCTTTGACATGTAGATTTTAGAAACTGCACTCTGAAATACTGTCAACAACAATGATATAAACCCCAACAGCATCAACTCTGCAAAAAACCCCACATTTCAATGTTACAATTTTTGGAAAGTATAAAAGAAAAAAAAATTATTCTACATAAATTTCAAAGAAAGGTAGCATTTTAAACAAGCTTTTCCTTAACATGTTCAAGTGATTGTCTTTTCTTTAATCTTGAACATCCTCTATGGATTAAAAAAAATACAAGCTACCCTTTTTAACTTTCACTCTACCTTCTTTAACTTTCAGAAGAGCTTCATAAAGTGGTTTTTGTTGTTTATGTTGTAAAACATGCCCTAAATAATGAAGTAAATGTTCAATAGCTAAAGAAATGGCAATAATTAATGTACAAATAATTGCTAGAACCCATGTTGGTGTGTACTCTAATGATGCCCCTTCTCCTCCTCCTTCTTCCATTTTTGTTTTCTCTCAAAAACCTTCTTCCTTTTACCTCAAAAATGTCACTCTTATGGCTTTGGTCCTCAGTTCCTAGCAAAGGATACCCAAAGGCCAATACAATATTCTGCTTCACTTTCAATTATCTACCCCCTTTTTAAACATGCATTGCAACAACAAAAATATTATTGGTCATTTTTTTAATATTATCTTTTCATGAGAAAATAACCAAGTTTCTGAAATAGAGGATGATTTCTTTCTTAGGATCATTTAATTATGTAACTTCGATGTATAAACATCGGATGATGTTTGTTTGTCATAATGAACTTGAACTTAGAAAGGGGGTAAGAAATGCAAAAAACGTGGTTTTTTATTCCTTTTTTTAACTATACTCTGACTAAGTTTGTTATGATTGAGTTAGTGCTACTTTATTAAGGAATGTTAAAATATATATATTATTGTGATAGTATTTTTAAAAAAAAAGTTAAAACCTTTCATTGGTCCCTATATTTTCATGCAATATTTTATTTAGTCCCTATATCTAAACTTTTGAAAATTAAGATATCCTATTCTTTTTAATTTAAAAAAGTCTAGTCCAATAATGAACATCATTAATATTTTCTATCAAAATACTTGTCAACTTACCATATTACTTTGGCACCTTCATAAGACATGGCTTATGATTAATAAAAAAAATATGCCAAATTGATAAATTTTAATGAAAGATAACAATATTGTTAATGATTGGATTAAAAAGTTTAAAATTCAAAAAGTAAAAAAATAATTTCTAACTCTTAAATTACATAAATTAAATCTCAAAGTTTATCAAAGTATAAGGACTAACAATATATTTTAACATTAAAGAAAAGGGTAGCGGCTAAGTAACTAACCCTAAAATCTTCCTATTTAAAACAAAATAGTAAGTCTCAATCATATATTTGGGGCTAAAATTAGAAAAAAAGAAAATGTTTGAAAACAAAAATAAAATCGTGATAAACTTTTGGTACATTCATTAGATGGTTAGATATCAAGGAAAATAAATTGGTGGCCAATCCATGTGGGTTAGGTAAGACTCAAATTTTAATTTCAAGTGGATTATTATATTTTAAATATCAAAACTATATATATGAATATTGATATAATTTATAATATTATACATCAATTTTAATTTAGTGGATTTATATACATTAAATTTTAATTTTGATTTAATTTTCGCATTTCAATAACCCTTTATCTATGTGCCAATATTTTCCAATTGAGTCATGTGTAAATTGCTAACATGGCATTTTCTTAGGTTAAAAATAAATAAATAAATAAAAGGTAAATTACACTCAAAGTCACTAAATTATTAGTAAGTTTATGTTTTGGTCACTTGGCTTCAAAAAGTTACAAATGGCCACAAAATTATTCAAAAGTTTTTATTTCTTCAAATTTATTCCCGATTTATTTTTAGTAAGTTTATATGTTTTAATTTTTTTATAAAATATCATGTTATTATTATTTAGAAATTAAAATATATATATAAATTTAAAATGTAAAAAGATTGTCCAAATTCATTGTAGACGTGCTTTTAAGTTTTTTACGTATATTTTTTTTTATAAATTTATAATGTTTAAAATGTTTTTATTTATATATATTATTGTAAATTTTATATATTTTCAAAATATTATAGGATTTTTATATTTTTTTAATATGATATATTTTTAAAATTTATAAATTTTTATTTTATATATTTTAAAATATTAATAACTTATAAATTGATATTTTATAAAAAGAAATTTATTTTGGGAAAAAAAACTCCACAAGAAAGGTTGAAATATTGTCATATCTCCTTAGGTAATATTCAAAAGTAAATAAATAATGAATTAAAACATACACACGGGGAGTTAAAAGAAATTGCTGACATTGTATAAAATAATAACCTAAAAAGAAAAGGAAAATTATTTGGTACACTATTAGTGGAGTTTTTAGACTCCACAAGTAGGGTCAGGATTGACAAGCGTTCTATAGGGATATAGTAAAATATTATATATATATATATATATAAGAGACACATGACAATTTTTTAAGGTTACTTGTTGAATAAAAAAACTGCACTGCTAGTGTATCAAGTATTCACCCCAAAAGAAAATTAAAAATATATAAACTTACTAAAATATATATCTGGAATAAATCTAGACAAATGATTGTCCAAAAATGGGCGTCCAAGTTCATTCTTGATGTGAAAATTTTATTTTTTAAAGATTTTTTAATTTTATTAATTTATGTCCACCATGTGTCATACTAAGAGGCTACCACTTGTCACTACCAAATTGGCCATCAATGTCATGTTGCCACAAATTAACAGTATTAGTGCAGAGGTACCAACCTGGGTGACAGAATACAAGTTTAAGTACCAACTAGGTCCATAAAAAGTTCACGTACCAACTAGGTACTTTTGACAAGTTTAGGGGGCAAACTATATATTAACCCATTATTTAATTATAATCAATTAAATAATTATTCGAAGAAATTAATTTAATCTTTAAGTCATCTCTTGCATATAACTAGAAAATACATCACTACAAATAATGATAAATTCGATCTATTTCTCTAATTCTTTATTTATTTTCATTCATCATATTTGTTGAGGATCGACCCCTATAATCAACGAGATAGTAAAAGTGGAGAACAACGAACACAAATATTTTACATAGGAAATCCTCAAAGAGGGAAAAACCACGGTAAAGGAGACTTCAGCTTTTCACTAAATAACTAAACAAATGATAGAACAATATGGAGAAAAATAAACTAAATGTACAATCCCAAACCTCAAAAACAAAGCTTAAAATCCCAAAGAGCAAACCGATAAACAAAACCCTAAATCTCATAAGGCACTCACAAAAAAAAGGTATAAAACACTCTTCATAATTACCACGAAACTCTCACAAAAACTCATATGTGACTACATCTTGTCACCCTCAAAGAAAAAAGCCTTACCGATTTGTGTCTAATTTTGGCCTTTAGAATTAGGATACAATGGCCCCTTTAAATAGGCTAAAACTAGAGTCCTAATGTGACTATAATATTCCTAGAATAATCATATTTTAATTAGGGAATAAATAACAAATTTTAACTAAGAGAAAAAAAAACCAATTGAATTTGAGAACACGTTGCGACGTCATTTTTTTCTCGTCGGGACGTCATCTCGTAAATACGAGGCACACACCACAAATTGGTACCATAGTTATGATTCAGCTTTCACAAATCAGCTCGTTCAGTGGGATTTGTGGAGTTATGCCTCTTATTTTTCGGCTTTCCTTCTCTTAGTTAAAAAAATTTTTTAGTTTCTTAAACTTTAATTAGTGTAGTTATTTTAATAATATTTGACCACAAATTTAGCCTATAAATAGGCACTTTTTTCATCCTAGAAAAATAACTCATTACACATTTAGGTATTAGCTCTTACAAGCTTTTAGAGAATTGTGTTTATGTTTTGAGGGTTCTTATTTTGGGTTTCAGGGTTTATTTTTATCTCCATCTTTTGTACTCTTCGTTTTTATCGTTTTAGTGAAATTATCTTTGCATGTGATTTTTTATACTATTCGAAAGGGTTTTTCCATGTAAAGTATTTGTATTCATCTTTTCAATTTCTTCATTATTTTACTTGTTTGTTACTTAACCTGGGTTTATCCCCCAACAAACTAGTATCAAGAGCTAGTTCGATTTTTGCAATCAACCCATTCAGAGACGGAAGCAACAAGGTTTGATATTAATAAGTTTGGTGGCATCACAAATTTCAATCTATGGCAACTTCGGATGATGATAATTCTAATTCAGAGTGATCTTATGACGGTCCTTATAGAGAAAAAGCCTATAGACATGGATAAATCAAAATGTGATAGGTTAGATAAAAAAGCTCTATCCATGATTCAATTATGTCTAACATATAATGTGTAACATCTTGATTTTGGGCCATGTCAGAACAGTGGTTGCGGGACCACAAATCTAACATCTAAAAAATTATTTTATTATTATTTTGATGCCTACAGTAAGATACTAAAGTTGTGTGAAATTTTCATAAAGAAATTTACTCATTTGAGTGCTCAATTTGATAAAAAGGACTAAATCGCGTAAGGTGAAAAACTTGAAGTCTAATTGATAAAGGCACTAAATAGCTATAAAATTGAAATGTATGAGCACTTTCATGGTAATTATATCAATAGAAAAGTGAGGAGACAAAGATGGACATGTAGTAGGTGGATTTGGTGAAGTTATTAAAAGGTTAAATTGGTAAGTAAGTTAATAGGTATAATAAGACAAAATAGCAAAAGCTATCATCTTTATTTTTCTTCTTCTTCAACCGTAATAGAAAAAAAATGGTAGCCATGGAATGGGTTTCATTCAGCCAAGCTTTGGAGCTTGGTAGATCAAGGAAGATGAGATTCGAAATTAGATAAGGGGAAAAGCAAGATAATCGAGTACTTGACTTATTTTGTCATTTCATACCAAGGTAAGTTCGTATGTTAATAAGCATTAAATTTGATATGTTTAAATGCTTAACCGATATCATGTGTTATTTCGTATGTTATTATTGGATCATGAATAATATAAAAATTATTAGATTGTATTGAAAGATCAAATTAAGAGAAATGCAGGGCGGAGTATGATTGAATTTCGACATGTGATGAATTGACGGTAAAGACCATGGTTGGACCATGGCAATATGTGTGCTAGTGTAAGACCATTCTGGGACATGGCATCTGCATTAATATGAGAGCCAGTGTAAGACCATGTCTGGGACATGGCATCGGCCATGATATGAGAGCCGACGTAAGACCATGTCTGGGACATGGCATTGGTACGATGCATCATGTACGAGTTTTCTCGAGTATCCTTAGTATCTCAAGAGATTCAACGGGTAAACCCAAAGATGATGTCAAAGAAATGACAAGGTATGATCATGTTGAAAGGGTACCGGTATGTACGCAAAATTCATGAGTACTGAATTCGATGTATATGGGACATTTGGTAAGAATGTAAATGAGTAAGTCATACCTATGAAAATGATCTTGTGATGACCTTGTGACGATAGGTCTATACTTATGATGTATAAATAGGTGGTAAATTTGATTGATGATCAGATGTGAGGCTTTTAGGCCAAATTAAATTGAGACATGATAAGTTTAAGTTTTGTTGTTGATGTATAAGTTAAAGGGGCAAATGAATGGCATGTAAATATTCGATAATGACTAGCTATTGGAATGGCTAGTTAATGATATGCTTTGGTGTTATGTATGATTAAATGGATGTTAATACAAAGCAATCATGAAAGAGTAAAATTAGCAATAAAATAGTTTTGGGCAGCAGCAGTTGTATAACTTTGAAAATTCACCAAAAATAGTGGAAATCGAATTAGAGTTTGAATAAGATATTAAATTAAAGCTTATTGAGCCTAGTTTTACATAGAAGAAACAGTGTAAGCAAAAGAATCTCATATTATGAAATGTTTGAATTTTTGTGGGACAGGGTCAGGATGATTTCAGAATCCCCTATTTTGAATTTGGAAAATCATTAAAAATAGTATAAAAATAATTACGAGTTATAATTTATATTTTTAAAATTATAAATGAATATATTTTCAAGAAAATCAAACTAGAATATCATCCGAGTCCCGTACGAGGAGATAATTAATTCTTAGTGAAGAACGGTCGAAATCATCAAACAGCAGAACAGGGACGAATTCAAAGAATAAACTGTACTTATTGGCTAAACCATAAATTTTGTAAAATTTATGGTAAGGAGATATGTGATTCTAGTTTCAGGAAAAATTAGCAGAACTAAATTTGGAGTTCTGTAGCTCAAGACATAAATAATTTAGTGACTATGACTCGCATAGACAGCTTGATATGCTCAAAAGTGAATAGTGGAATTTTGTGCAATTATGATTGTATTATCTTGAGAACTTATTATGAGGATTGTTAAAATTATGTTAATAAATTGCTTATTATTTACATACCAACTTACTAAGCTATATAGCTTACTCTATCTATTTTCCATGTTTATAAGGAGAACGTCGAAGATACCATCACACTATCAAGTTGTAACGACCCGAATTTGGGCTTGGTAAAATTGGGCTTATTGGGCCTTGGCCATGGGAGCGTTTAAATTTTTTGAGAACAATAGAACGGCACGAATGCAAGTTGGACCTATTAGGTGAGTGGAACGGTGGAAATGTGCAAGTGTACACAATCGCAACAAGTAATAAAATGACAAGTAAATGTCGAGTTATCGTACCCACAGGGACTGTAAAAGAATTATTTATGAAAATGATTTTAAACACTTTGGTGAAGGGAAAATATTTGAATTTGAGAAGTGATTAAAAACTAGAAAACAAAGTAAAATAAAATAAAATAAAATTCTAATGCACGATTTGAAAAACTGATTTTAACCAAGATGATATAATTATGTTGGATTAATTACATTTCTTACCTTAGAATTATTAAACTTATGCTTATACTTGTTACGAATAAATCACGGTAACTCGGTAATTTGCTAACTTATGAACATATTTAAAAATAAAAAATCCATTCATCTCTTGTACATATTCCTATGTCAATTCGATCGATTAAACAGATTTATAAAGGTAAACATATTATTGCACATACATACTTATTAGATTAAGCAATCTCTCGCATATTCCTATGTCGATTCAAACGATTAATTCAACCTAATAAGCATATAAAAGACCATGTGAGGTAACAAAGTATTCTTACCTTAAAATAGTTTAAAACCACAACAATCTTGCAAGCTATGCAAGGCATATGTATCGCCAAATACAATGCTAATTTAATCTTCAGCTACCTTAGAAGAATTAAACATGCACTAACTAAGTACTGTGTCCATTAATTACAATTTCAATGTGTTTAAATAATTAATTCTTTAGTTATCTAAACAATTATAATGCCAGAATAACTTAAGCATGATTTTACTTAATCAAGCATTTTACCGAGGCCTATAACTGTAACACCCCAAACCCGGCCCAAACACTACAACCGGGACTGGTATGTCACTTGAGTGATTTTACAAAGCATGTCGCATTTTGGAAAAAGTTGTTACTAGGTTTAATCATTAATACCGAAAAATTAATAATTTATTAAGTCATATAAGCTATAAATTTATAAATTTCCTTGGTGAATTTTAAATAAAAACCGAAATTTTGTACATGTCTTAGCTTAATCTTAAACATAAAATTAAAATGTCTAGTAATAAAACCCTACATAAACCCAAAAACATAAATAATAGTCTAGTGGCCCATGGCCTTATTACAACGAGATTTAAAACCCATTAAATAAAAATATAAAATAATAATCTAAAGTCTTTTTTGCTGAATCCAAATGTTCTTTTGCATGGTCACCTTGCTCTCCTCTCCAGCCCGGTCTGATGCACTAAGTGCTACCTGAAATTGTTAAAATAATAAGGTGAGTCGCGAGACTCAGTGTGCAACCCTCGTGCACCATTAGACTGGGCCTTAGCCTACAAATTAGAATATAAAACATAATATAAAAGATAACATACATAGAACCCAACCCAATCCTAGGTTTCCATCCGCTACACACCACCCTTACCTGCCAATCACACTATTGGGGATTTCTACAATCAACCCACACCACTACACACCATTGATGGCAGTCATGCTGCAGTTAGCTCCTCATCGTCAAGTTGTGACAGAGTCACCAGGCTGAAATGGCATAAGCCACCAGAAACAGAGTTGTGACAGAGTCACCAGGCTGAAATGGCATAAGCCACCATAACAGATCACTTCCCCTTTTCATCAATCACCTAGCCCCAAACATACATAGAAATCAACGTATAAATCATATTGTTTTTAACAGAAACATTCATTGAGGAATGGCAGAAAACACTAACCTGATATTTAACCTTTACCCTTCTCGGGTTTTCAAACGTTATGCCGGGATTTTGGCATTTAACAGAGTGTAGCAGATTTATTACTTAGGTATATATATTAACATTCAATCTAATGGTGTGAGAAGTTACACACCTGATATACCTTTAGTCGATATTCCTGCTACCCGGATCTACTACCTCCAGTCTATAACCTTGCTTAAAAGCCAGAAAAACACGGAGATTTGGCCTCCCCTACAATCGGCCAAGGGTTAGTAAATTCCGAATTTACCTGCTAAAATCAATAGATCTCCTTACCTTGAAATCTCGAAAGCAACACGATTCGAGTATTACTGAACTTATGACCTAGAGATCCACGAGATTGACTCCTCTTCAGATCCCGAAATGCCGAAAATAAGAGAGAAATAAAAGATTAGTTTCTAAATTGCCATTCGGCTAGGGACTTTGAAAAGCCGATGAAGATTTGGTTTTCTCAAATCAACACTTACCTAAAGTTTCCTTAAGATTTTGGCACAAGTAGGCACCCCAGAGTGATTTCGGCACACACAAGAAACTAGATCTCACGATTCCGGCTTTTATGAAAAATCCCGAAAAAGATAAACTATTGCGTTTTCGACTTTTTCTTTTAGAAGATCTGGGTGGTATCTTTCGGCTAACAAGGGAAAGTGAGAAGAGAATAAAGAGAGGCTTGATGATTCAGCTAAGATGTCTCAAAGAGATGAGAAAGAGAGAATTCGGCCAACTGAAGAAAAAGAAAGGAGAGAGAGAATAAAGTAAAAACTTCGGCAGAGAAAAGAGAAAAGATGAGAGCTTTAGCAGCCAATTTCAGTACCCCCCTCTGCTTATAGAAAACCGATTCCTCCCCTTAACAGAGATTGATTTTCGGCCAACACTGCAATACATGATAGCTCCTATCCTTTTCCCTTATCTTAATCTGTTATCTCCTCAAAAATAGCCTTTATCTGCTTATTATCCACATAAAATAAATCCCTAAATAATAGCCTTCTGCCGTCCCCCCTTACTCTTTTAAGTGCCGAAATTTAGCCCTATAACTTGGGCTTCAAACAACCAAAATTTGGGCCTTCCTTATGCACTAGTGACGGCACCCCTTTCCTTCCTTGTGGAGCCTCCTAACTTTGGGCCCCAAGCCCAATTTGACATTTTTAACATAGATACCTACTTTTAAACCTTATAATACCCAAACAGAATATTTTGACTGAGGTCTTAGCCCATTCCTGAGCCCAATTAGTACCTCAAATCCTCAAATTAATATCTTAAGCACACATTACACAAAATGCACAAGCCCATAAATTCAGGATGTTACAATAACAGCATAAACACAATTTTAATAATTTAAGTGGACGACATGCAATCAACCCAACACGAATTAAATTCAAGTTAAGCTGATTAAATTAACCATTCCAATAGCATAAATATTCATAAACATGTTTGTCAAAACAACAACGAAATTTAAAGAGATAGGGAACAAGAAGCAAATCCGGTGTTTCTCCGTGGCTTGACTGATTGCTCCGTTCTTCGTTCTTTGTTGTCCTCGGCTATCAAGGTGGCTTATGAACACTCCTATTGCTGCTCCAAATGGCTGAGAAAACACCTCTTTTCCAAGAAGAGAAATCGGCACAAGAGAAAAAGGGAAATGGAAAATGAAAAGTTGAGAGAAAGTGAGAGAGGAGAAGAGAGAATGAGATGTGAATGAGAATTGAGGGATGATTTGAATGATCAGCCAAGGGTGGTATTTATAGCTGAATGTGGCAGCTAAATTTTGCTAAAAATAGCAGCCAAAGAGCCACACCTTGGCCGGCCACCTATGTGGCAAAGTTGATGGCTTCAACTTTGCTAAATATGGCATGGGGCAAATCTACAAAACCACTAATTGTGGAGGGGGTTGAATGCAACTTTGACAAGTCTTCAAAGGCTTCTTTGCAAGCTTAATTAATCAGCTAATAAGCTGATTTGGGCCAGCATATGGACGGTTTGGGCTGCCCAATTGGTGGCTGGTTCGGTTCACTGAATTCGGTTCAACCAAAGGCGCTTTAATGGACCCTTTTCCATAATTAATTAATAATAATTTATTTAGCCCAAATTAAATTGAGAATAAATTAAAATTAATTATATTATGATTTAATATTCATAATTGGACCGTCTTGGGCTGGAAATTATTTCACCTTGTTACTTCGAATTGCTTCGCGATTTTGTTCTTCGAGCAGTGTCTGCCGAGCCAATTTTCGCCCTTTGTGCGAATCTATCGAAAATAGTCAAAATTAATCAAAATTAACTATAAAATTAATTAAAATTCATCATGTTCATATTTTTAGCATAATTTAATTATTTTATAATATTTAATTATTTTTGACAAGAATTTAACCAAAATAGCATGATTTTAAGTTAAAAAGGGCATGTAAAAACACGTAAATTTTTGTGTTTCCATTGAGTGATTTTGGAAGGTTAGGGGGCTTCCATGAAGTCCCGGGATCAAACTTGGGCTTTAGGAAAATTGTGGTTTTAGGTGAATAAAACCCTGGGAGTTAGTAAGTAGGCTTTAAAAATAAAATGTGGAGAAAAATGACACAACACAAAAGGGGTTGTGGTCTAGTGGCAAATGACGCCACATAGGAGACAAGGTGATGACGTCACACAAGGAAGCAAGGGATCCAAGGTTCAAGTCTTGGCACTTGCATTTCATTTCGATTTCTTTTTTTAAAGGAACTTAGACTTTGGCCATAGACTTATATTTAGTTGCTCATGTTTTAAGACAACAAGGAGCTAGTTGGTAAAGTGGCTAGCGGCGTGGATTATGTTACAAGGGAGTCTGAGTTCGAATCCCATTGCAAGCAAAAAGGGGATATTTATTTTGCTAAGTTGGGGCGGCAAGTGTTTGAGATGGAATTAAACTCTGCTGAAGGTAGGATCCCACATCGGAAAGCTAGCATGAGGGAAGGTGAGAAGCTGGCTTTAAACAGAGCAATCTATGAGGAGAGTAAGGATACCTTGGTGGGCGTTTGGGTATAGGAGCATTCGGGGCGTGGATTAGCTTCAGACTCCTATCAGTTGTGTATTCCGCACTACTCTAGCTGTAGAACGGCAAATGCCGAAATGCTGGTCACACGGCGATGGTAGCCACACGAGCGTGCGAGCACACGTGTGGGAGCTTCGACGCAATAGTTGAGGCCATCATGGGTGTTCTTGTGGGTTTAGGTTGTTTGGGCCACAATGGGCTGAAAGGGGCCAAGTAGGCCCAATGGGCATGTGGGCCCATATGAATAAAATGTATGATTATGTAGTAGATATTGAACTGGTCTAGGTGAATCTCATATCTGTGGCTAGATTTGGGCTAAATGTGCCACACGAGCGTGTGGGCCCATTTGGGCCGAGAATGGGCCCTAGGCCCATTCGCATCATTATCTCTATTTAGAATACCCTTGGTTGACAAAATTACTGAAATACCATTGGTGGGTAAAATACCGAAATACCCTTGGTAGGTAAAATATCGAAGTATCCTTGGTGGGTAAATATCGAAATACCCTTGGTAGGTAAATTACCGAAATACGCTTAGTGGGTAAAATTACCGAAATACCCCCGATGGGTAAAATTACCGAAATACCCCCAAAGTGGTGAAAATAACCGTTATACCCTCGATTATGGTTGAATATCGTGCATATGATCTTATTTACATTTTTATACATTTGATATCTTACACTTATATCATGTTGCATTGGTTGGATTTGATGATCGGAGGAAGTGTAGCCTGGTGGCTCTGCCACAAACTGTTTTAGTGGCTATGCCACATATATACTATTATTTTGGTGGCTTAGCCACAAATATGTGATTAGTAGCTTGTCTGCAATATTGGTGTGATTGGCGTGGTGGGTTGACTTGATCCCCACGGGTGATGATTGATTGGTACGGGGGTGTGATTGGTTGGATTGGGTTGGGCTGCATTTCATTATTGCATTACCATGATTATAGGGCTTAGGCCCAAATTGATACTGCAAGGGCTCAGGCTCAGTTAGTGACTGTTTAGGGGATTACACACTGAGTTCTCGTAACTCACCCCCTTTCTCTTAACCCTGCAGGTAATCCCCAGCGTTAGAGGATTTGGAGCTGCGGAGGACTCGGTGGTGGCCATACATTGGAGTTACTTTTCACGAAAATTAGTAAATCCGATTATATTTTATTTTATGATTATTTAATTTGGGGTTAATATTATGTAATAAGGCCATTGGATTTTATTTTCTTTTTAAACTTTCATTTCAGCTATTTTTAAATTATTAATGAGTAAACTCTAGGTTTTCTTAAAACGACAATAATCGTTTTTTTTTCAAAATATCACGTTTCTGGAATTTCTTAATTAAACTTCAGTAATAAACAAAGTTTTCAAAAATAATAATAACATTTTTACAAGAAAACAATTAGAGCAAATTTGAATTTCACAAACAACAAAGTTCGAAGTTTCAAAAAGAATACGAATTTTTTAACGAACGTTTAACTTTTAAACAACCTTTTTATGTGACATGCTAGATCCGGTCATAACGTCTAGGCCGGGTTTGGGGTGTTACACAAGCTATCACTTCGGGTATTGTTGAGTTCAAGTAGTTGAGTAGTGGCATGTATAAGAGATTTAATTATGTTGTTAAGTGTCATAGCTGAATTTGCTAAATGTGGGCCTATGTTCTTTGATAGATCATTTTGTATAAGGCCATGGATGATGGCTAATATTTTTTATTGTTATATGCATATGATTATGTTTTTCATGAATGTGAAAATTCGCATGGTTGAGCATATGGTGTGTTAATGCATGATTGAACAAGTTGTATGATTGAATTGATAAAGAATGTGATAAGTGTTGCATGTGAATGAAGTGAAGTGGCCATGTTCTGTAAATGTCTTAGTTGTGGTGAATTAGTTATGTATTTATGTATGGATGGGTGTTACATGATGTTGTGTATGTTGGTGCAAGTAAGGGTGGCAAAAGTCTTGGTACATAGCCTTGTTTCTGTCCACACGGGTAGACACACGGGCGTGTTTCTAGGCCGTATGTGACACATGGTCTGCCCCATGGGCATGTAGACTGGTCGTGTGTTCGCTGCACCATAACTGTAAAATTAAATTCACCACACAGCCTAACACACAGGTGTGTGCCTTGGCCGTGTGACCTTAAAGGGTTGATGACGTCAGAAATAGAATGTCAAGGTTTTTGCACACGGGTTGAAACACAGGTTCGAAAAGAGAAATAAATCCACACGGGCTAGGGACACGGGCGTGTCCCAATATGCTCAGGCTATGTAAGCTACACGGTCCTTCAACATGGCCATGTTAAGAGGTCACACGGATGCGTCACTCTTCCACACGGGCGTGTGCCCCTGGTTTCAATGATATTTTTTAAAGTTTTTCTAAAGTGCTGGGTTTAGTCCCGAACCATTTTCAAAGTGTGTTTTGGGCTTCGTAGGTTCATATTAGGGAGTTTAAGGCAAAGTTTGAAAAGTTTTAAAATTGAACAAAATTTTATGACTCAAAAATGTATGTTTGCATGTGTTTAAGATAGGTAACGCCTCGTACCATGTCCCGGCGTCGGATACGAGTAAGGGGTGTTACATATTATGTTGCAGGAGGTTTTGATACAGAAAATGTCATTCACCTTATGGAAAAAGTTAGAAACCCTCTACACGACATAGTCTCTAGCTAACTAATTGGTGTTGAAACAGTGTCTGTACACGTTCTGTATGGATGAAAATGAATACCTCAGAGGTCACATCAATCAATTTATTACTCTTTTGAATTATTTAATTTTGAATGATTTAAAAAATATTGAAGTTCAAATTAACGATAAAGATCAGGCTATGCTATTATTGTGCTCTTTATCCCCTTCATATAAGTCTTTCAGGGAGACCTTGACTTATGGTAGAGATAATATCTCATTTGAGGATGTGAAGATTCATCTATTAGTAAAGACAAAGTCGACAATGAGTTTGGTTTAGATAACAAGTTAGATAGGAAAGCCTCAGTTTTGGTAGCATCAAAGAAGCAAGATAAGAGATGTCGCTACTGTAAGAAGTTAGGTCGCATCAAAGCAGATTGTTGCAAATTGAGAAATAAGAGGGTTGTTGAGAGCAATGAGGAAGATTTAGCTAGTGCTAATTTGGCCAATGAAAAGGATGATGATTTCTTGCTGGTGTCAACAACTGAAAGCTTTGAGCTTATATCCGAGTGAATCCTGGATTCAATGTGTTCTTTCCATATGTGTCCCAATAGGGACTGGTTCTCCACATACAGTTTAGGTGAAGGTGGAGTTGTGCGTATGGGGAATGGTTCACCTAGTAAGGTAATTGATATTCGTACTGTTCAGATCACGATGCACGATGAAACAATTAGGAAATTGTCAAATGTCCAGCATGTTCCTGACTTAAATAAAAATCTCATATCTTTTGGAATTTTGGACTCGAAGGGTTGTAGAATTAACATCGAGTGAAGTGGCATTAAGGTATCCTGTGGGGCTCTCATTTTGATGAAAGGTAAAAATATTGGCAATCTTTATGTTCTGGAAGGATGAACGGTGATTAGTGAAACAGGACGTCCCTTGTTAGTTAAGGAGTCAAATTCGACTCGTTTTAAGCAAAGACAACTTGGTCATAAGAGGGAAAAGGTATGATTGTTTTGTATAATAGGGGTTCTCTTTTGGGTGCAGGTTTTGAAAAGATAAGGCACTATGTTTGTGGAAATTAGACTCGAATCAATTTTGGTTTGGCAGTGCATAAGTTGAAGACTAGAAGTCTTCCAGCTTCTAAGCATAACTTCGACTTAGTTAATATTCTGCATAGTTCGAGATAAGCCTCTGACAGGCTTTGGCAAAGAATGCGTTGTAGAAATATGAGTCAGTGTAGAGATTTGTGGAGTTATGCCTCGTATTTCTCAGCTTTTCTTCTCCCAGTTAAACTATGTTTTTAATTTCTCACTTAAACTCTAATTAGTGTAAGTTATTTTAATATTATTTGACCTGCAAATTTAGCCTATAAATAGGCCCTTTTTCCACCCTAGAAAAATAACTCATTAAACATTTAGGTATTAGCTTTTACAAGCTTTCAAAGAATTTTCTGTTTACGTTTTGAGGGTTCTTATTTTGGATTTTAGGGTTTAGTTTTATCTTCATCTTTTGTACTCTTCGTTTTTGTTGTTTTAGTGAAATTATCTTTGTCCATGGTTTTTTATCATCTTTAGAGGGTTTTTTCCACGTAAAATATTTGTGCTCGATCTTTTCAATTTATTCATTATTTTACTTGTTCATTGCTTAAACGAGTTTATCCCCAACAATATTGATTCAATTGCAAACCGTTTAGAGTTGTACCAAGCTAGTGGATAGATAGATTAAACATATATAAATAGAGATCAAATAAATTTTAATTAAGTTTCGATTCTCTATTTATTAATTACAACATTATTTTGTTAAGGTGTCATTCCATTAAAGTACAATGACTAGGCTCTACATTATTATATACAATTACAAAAGATACTTAATCAAATGCTCGTCTAATGACCTTGTCATATATGTATTACCCTCATAGGATATCCTAAATCTTTTTGGGTCAAATTTGTTCACACAATGTGATAATATTTCATCTCATGGTAACCATTACATCTTCCTTCGTGAAAAAGTCAATTACTAACAAATAGTAATTAAACCATTCGTACTAGACAAATGACCCGTGGCCACGTTACTTTTCCATCTATAATGTAATGTCGATGAAAGGATACCATTTACCCTTTATTGGGCCATGAATTTCACTTTTGTAAGTAAAGTTGTGTTATGCAGAAGTCGCATACTCAACGTACTAGCTTTCAACTCTATTACCAATTAAAAGCAGGCTTTTAATACATCAAAGTATATGAGTCACACGCACATAGTCTGTCACCTACTCAGGATTGAGGTAAGCCACACTATGAATGGAACAAGTGAATAAATCCATAAACCTATCTAGAATTTATTCAAGTTAGATCTTATTTGATGTATTGTTAGTCCAGACAATCACATCTATGTCTCTATCTTTAGGGAGTCATCCACCTCGATACTCAAGACAAGATATCTTCCTAATTGGACTTGATAGACAACATAATTGATTTGCTCAATTTTTTTAAACTATGGACCTTTTAGATTATCTACTAATATAAGATGTCTTTTTGCATCATGATTCTACCACATTATGCAACCTAGTATTAGTTAAACGTTAAACAATCACTGAGCTAATATTTGCTTGCATTTTGCAATGCATGCAAAAAAATCGTTGAAGACATAATACAAAAGATATTAATAAGAATTATAGAATTCTATTAAACCAATTTGTTCGAAAAATAACAAATACATTTGACGATATCACTACACTTAAGGTACTAGATCCCAAAAGTCTCCCACTTGCCCTAGCAAGTAGATGAGTCACTAATGGTGGTAATTAGATATATGCATTCATGGTCTTTCTATGCTAATTTTAGCTTAATCTTGAGTGAAATCGAGTTGTTTTAGGAGTAAATCATGCTTTCAGTAGTTTGTAGGCAAGTTTGTGTTTTGTGTTAATTTTGAGTATTTTTATATCATTTTGAAGTTTTAATGATAATTGATGCTTTAAGGATGTACTTATGTCACGGAGGCTAGAACTTTAGCCTGGTGAACTGCACGGTCATAGGCGATTTCTTTACTTCAAATTTTCCTAAGTCAGTCTAGCTCTCAAAAGATAAGAATTCTCCTGAAAATTCTTTAAGGTACCAAAAAATATAGTGGAAGCAAATCGAAACAAAAAAGTAATGAGAGAACTAAAAAGCCATAGGAAAATGATACACACAAGATGTTTGATTAAATGCTTTCAATATATTCTTTAACTCAAGAATGGAATGATTAAAGATAAAGGGGGCCTCTATTTATAGTTGAGCTCCCTTAGATCCAACGGTACAAATTGAACTACATCAATAGTTGAGATTAGTTCCCATCTAAAATAAAATAGTCCTAAGGGATTTAAATTCTATGCATGTTTATCCTTTAGGATTTACAATAATTATCTTGGTAAAATGTAATTTACCGGAGTGTTTCAATTCAACTAGGATTCAAGTAGATCGACCTTGAATCTCTTCCAAGCGATGGGTTAGTCTTGACGGGTCGAATGACCCTAAGAGAACATGAAGGGTCTAAAGTATACGCATCAGTTGCGGGTTCCTTTGCGCGGCATGTGACACTTGATCATGTATAGGGGTGAAGAGAAGGCTAAATGCACCAAGGCTTGAGGGTTGTCTAAACAAAAACTCACACCGCATCATGACATTGCTAGGTGTCGCGACGTGAAAGACTAAGATTGCAAGTAGTGGCTATGCAATGTTGTAACATGATAGAATCGATGGTATGATATTGAATGATTGAGCATTAGAAGGTCTCATGGTAGATTGTCCTTCTCTCGACATTGTGGCGTTTTGCTCAAATGTCATCAACCACACTTCCAAGGTAAAGACTTCTTAGTGATGATTTTTTATGGTTGTTTTAGTTAAGCTCTTCAAGGATCTTGTCTCTTAATGATTAAATTGTCTTTAGAGATCTAGCTCTGATACCAATTATTAAGCTCAATTTCTACCAAAAGATGGGTGAATTAGTGATTAAAAATTTTACAATAAACAGAAAAATAAAAGTTGACAATAATTTATAGTGGTTCAACCCCAATTGCCTACATTCACTACATTAACTCTTTTCAACTAAAGATTTCCTCAATTCACTAATATGTAACCATTTAAGAATAATATTTAATCTTTACAACACTATCTTTTGACTAGACAAGATAGAATCATTTCCCCTTAAGGTTTTCTGCCTAAAAACTTTAAATAAACCCTCACAAATAGAGATAATACAAGATTGATTAAGTGATTAACTCTAAAAGGTAGATATACAATAAGTGTTTTCTATCATATACAAACAACACTTGAAAGAATAAATAATATTGGAACTCACAAGTGTGTAAAAGTAAAAAAAAAAAAAAGATAAAAGATAAAGGATTAGATTTTTTTTTACTTTGATATTTGAAGGCTTGTTTTTTTGTCTTCATTTAGGATTCATTGAACCATATTTACAATCTCCAATAAGTTTGGAGATGTTAGAATCAAAGTGGAGCTATTACAACATGGAATTCACGCATTAATTGTAGATTGTAGAAGACTTGTGTTGATACAAGTGTTTTGGTACTGGTACTAGTGATAACTTTAAAATATAGAGTTATCCTTAGTACTTTTAAACTAGAAATTCATGCAAATTTCGAGTGTTTGATAACAAATTTTGGAGTTTTTATTATAATTTTATCTTATTAGCTAATACTAAGATGGATTTTCTAATTTGATCATTTTTACACTGAAACACATTATTTTTTCAGTTTTTGAGATAGCTGATGTACTGAAGGAAAAGGTAGTCTTGAAGCTCACCTTTTGATGCTCAATGTTGTAGCATTTCCAAAGCATAAGTCATGCAGAAGAGGGCTAATATATGGTCATCTTTGGATGCCCAATTAAAGGCTTATTGGATTCTGGAAATTCTCTTGACCCAGCTTAAGAATTGGATCAGCAAAAATAGACAGCCTGCTAAAGAAATAGGAGCCCAAATCTTCCACTAAGGAAAAGAAGGCCCAAGTGTCCATAGAGGTGTCCAAATCAGCCACCCGAGACTTGGTAAAACATTGAAAATCAGCCACAAAATTCTCACATGTGATCGTCCAACTCTCATCCTCATTTCAAGGTTTCTCTCTCATGAATCAAGCAAAAATAGCAAAGCCATCCACCCACTTTCCTTAAAGAAAGGGCCAGCCATGTGAAGAGATATTTTCAAGGCTTTCATTTGCTAAAAATAGTCAACCTCTACAAATATAAATACCCCCTAGCTATTCACTCATTTCACTCATCCCTCACTTATCATCTCTTCTCCCATTCTTCATTATTTCACTTCCCATTTGAGAGAGCAACACAAGAGTTTGAGAGAAGCATTTTAGAAGTTCTTTGAGTAACGAACATGTTTGTTAAATATTTTCCACTTATAATTTAATTAAAATGACTTAATTCTGTTGTTGTTAGATTGATTGTATTCTCTTAGCTTAGATTATTCAAATTATGTTAATAATGTCATGTGCCTTGGTTGCTTATTCATTCAAATAAAATCATGAACATGTTATTCATGCATTATAAATGTATAGATGCAATTAAATTAAGTATTTAATCATAAAAAGATTGTAATTAGTTGACACAATATATGAATAGTGCATGTTTGATCTTTTTATGATAAATTAGGTCAAATTAGTAATAATATCGAAAAAAACTTTATTAGCTTGCATAACCTTAGGATTAATGTGATTAAACTGTTTCAATATAGAAATATCACTATTACCTCACGTAATATGATGTTTGCTTATGAAAATTAATAAGTTGATTGAATATAGAAATATGCTAGAAGAACTTAATAACTAAATCAGAGGTTGTCATGTATTGCCATCTGATTGATCCATCAATTGATTTTAATAGTCAACGTGATCAAAGACAAAATATGAAAATGAAGGGGCTTAATTGATTTTTTTGGTTTTTCCCTTAAAAGACCTTTTATACCTAGAAATCTTTTAAAATTATATGATAACAAGTAAATTATATTGATAAATTAAAGGTTGAATTTTTAAAGGGTAATTACACTTATGGTCACTCAAAAATGAGATTTGTCCCAATTTGGTCACTTTAATATATTTTTCTTAATTTAATCACTGTAATTAAGATAATTATTCAAATTAATTACTTTTGTTACAAATTTTGTTAATCTACTCATGGATTGCTAAGGAGACACATAAGCATTTGACTTTTGACTAAAATTAGGAATCTCCCTATAATTAGCTCTAATTATTTTTTTATTATTTTTGTTCTCCCTTTCTTTTCTTTTTTTTGGTTTTCTAATATGGCAGACAGAGGCGACTCCATAGGGGCTGGTAAGGCCTTGGCCCCCTAAAGTGAAAAATTATTATTTTGGTCTTTTAAAAAATTTTAAAATTTAAAATTAATAAAGGTAAAATTATATTTTAATCCCTCTAAAATTATTAAAATTTAATTTAATCCTTTAAAATTTATAAAAATATAAACTATTAAAAATTAAAATTTGATTTCGGTAGTTAAAAAAAAATTTAAGGCTTCATAGCAGATAAGCCTTTTTTTTCTTATCCATTTAGTGAAGATGAAACAAAACTCGGAAAATATTGCTCAACAAACCCAGATTTCGTAGCTATAAATCAACTTTTTTGTTTATAGTAAATCATTTTAAAACCCATGGAAAAAATAGCTAATTACCATCATCCGTCTTAAGCCATTGGTCTTTCAGTGAAGAAGAACTTCTTGTGATATATACAGCTTATCACTTCGATTAAAACCCATTATTTAAGCTAAATGTGTGTACATATATGATGGATTGTTTAATTTCTTACAGAAATATCATGGCCTCTGTTTTTGATAATTGAATGAAAGGGCTTGTATATCTTCTATAGCTGTCCCAGTTTTCTTTATTACTTTCACTCTACGATTTGACAAATCGATTTGGGACTGTAAATCTCCATTTTTGCAAGCAGCCCATTCTTTCTTAAGATCTCCCCATTGTTTTAGCCCTTTCTCACTCTTCTCCATGTAATCAAATTCTCTCTCATCCTCTGCAATTCATTTCATTTTCATATATATATATATATATATATTATATAATGTTAGCAATCCAAAAAAGAAAAAAAGATAAATGTACTCTGTTTTTAACATTACAAACTTCTTGAGCTGAAACCGAAGCATAGTAGCATAGAAACAGAGCTGAAACGATGAGAAAAACTGGGACGAAAATGGGTTCAGCTTAAACCCAAACGGAGCGATTCATGGATAAAGTTAAAGCATCAGAAGATAGTGGTTCATGTGCAGCATTTGGAGTGCCAATAGAACCTTGAAAAGGGTTGTAACTAGAAGGAAAGATCAATTTCACTAGAAGCATCTCTCTATCAGTGATAAGATTACAGGAACAAGAGATGCTACAGAGGTTCCAGATATGGCAACTCAAGCCTAGAGGAGAAAAATCAAGTGGACCTGGCTCTATAATTCTTTCTGCTTATGTTAAGCCTTCCTCATTCAAAACTCTACATGGATCATTAGTTTTAGCTAATATTAATGAAGACTGAACCTCTGGAAACTTACCCTTTAGCTATAAATGTGAACTAAACATTTTCCAGGTTGTGTTTCATCTTCACTAATGATGGATGAGAAAACACTCATTTGCCATCTCAGAAAATAAAAAATAATCAACAAATAATAATAATAATAATAAAATTAATTATAAAAATAAATTTACTTTTTTGCCCAAACCTAGCCCTATTTAAAAAAGGTAAATTCGGGCTTGACCCAACCAATTCATATTTATTTTTTTTAGATTAATTTTTATTTAAAAATAAAATATTTTAAAAAATATAATACACTAAATGCACTAAATGCGTTAAAATAAAAAAATTTTAACACATTAAAAAGTATTAATATTAAAAAACACTACTATAAATATAATAAATGTTTATTATATTAAAAAATAAATTTTAGATTTTAGATTGAGTTATTTAATTGAATAAGTTATTGTATTAAATATATAAAATTATTATTTAATTTAACATATTTAGGTCGAATCAGACTAAGATTGGGCCAAAAAAATCTTATATAAGGTTGAAGTCATATAGAAAGTAAGTTTTAAATTTTAACTAAACTCATTTTTTGAGTTGTATATTTTGTCAATAGTCTCTCATTTTTCGGACAAATCTTCCAACTGAGAGGAATAATTCGACTCATGAGCGGGTGTAATATATTTTAAATTATAATTTATTATGAAAAGAAATTATAATTAAAGGACGAAAATTAAGATTCCTGCAGCTTAAGGTTGAATCATCGGAAATTGGAAAGATTGATTGAGCGAGGTTGTGATGTAGAGGGTGGATCTCTCGCTAAAACGCCTTGTGATCTCCCCCAAACAATTTGGCGAGAAAAACCCAAATAAAAAAAATGGCATCTATGTCCTTTTAGGACAGCTGTCAAACAAATACAGGATTCTTTTTATATATATTGGTATAGATTAATAGAAACATTCTTCTCTTTCTTTTTCAATCATTCTCTTGTTTTTGTGCCACCCATGTTTCCTTCGGCTTTCAATGCAATACAGAAACTATTTCAACTTCATAGCTCTTTTGCTAATCCCAAAATGTAGGCAAAAAGAACACAGGATTTCATTTGCTTCCTCTTTTATTAATGATCTATTTGTATTTAACCCATTTTAAAATATCCCATTCTGCTTCAATTTTCAACCTTCAGCAGCCTTGGGGTTTCTGAATTTTCCCAGGTATTATTGGCTCTTTGATCCTTTCTTCCAAATTTATGCTTAGAATTCCTTCTTTTATTTTATTTTAATTAGCAATTCACTACTCAAAAACTCCCCATTGTTGCCTTTCAGGTATTGGGTTGATCTTCTATTGCTTGGTCTCTCTTTCATTTAATTGTACCCCGAAGGTGAGCTTACAGTTAAATTTTCTGATGAATTTATTTGCTTTGCATACATTGTGTTGTTTTGTTTCTAATTTTATCTTATTTTTAAACAGATTGGAAATTGAGAATAAATAGGTTTTTACATAGAGAAAGAGAGAGAGGGAGAGAGATGGGGCGTGGAAAATTGGAATTTGGAGTTAGAGTTTGGAAATTTATGGTGGTATTAGTTCAAACAAGTTATAGATTGGTTTGGAATCATCCAATATTTGTTGGTTTGGTTGGTTTTATTATATATTTGTATAGATCTTTTCCTTTCATGTTTTCAATTTTGGTGACTGCATCTCCTGTTTTGGTTTGCACTGCTGTTTTGCTTGGTCTTCTTTTGAGTTTTGGGTCACCAAACATACCCGAAATAGATGAAAAGGAAAAAGAAAAAGAAGAGAAAATTAGTCATAAAGTTTCACCATTGAAAACTGGAGCTACAGAAGGAAATTATGTAGTTGAGAGAGATGTTGATCATGGTGATTTTGTTGTAGAAAGACATGTAGGTGAGAGGAGGGGTATAGTAGAGAATGCTTATGGGAAATTTAGTTTGGCTGATAATGAGGTTAGTGAAGTTGAGGAAGACGATAGTTCCATTTTTTATAAGATGTTAGTTGATGAGCGTATGGGTATTGATTGCGACAATGGAGTCATTCAGGTAATGTCGAATGATTTGTTGTCCCAGAAGAGGGAAATTCTGCCGGAGATGCTGCGGAGTGAAGATGTATTTAGTAAGAGGGAGCCTGTGGCAGATGGGGTACGTGATAGGAATCTTGAAGTGGACCATAGTAAATTTGCAGGAGCTTTCAGTGATATACTAAAGGGTGATGAATTGGCATCTTCTCTCATGTCATCTTGGAAACACGATGTGGCCAACGAGGATGATGATGATGATAAATATTTGGATTCTGGTTCTGATGGCACTGAGAATTCCTCTCCTGATGTTTCGGTGGCAGATATAATCCCGGCGCTTGATGAGTTGCATCCGCTTTTAGGCTCAGAAGCACCACAGCCTGCTCTATTATCGGTCGATTGTTCGGATGCTGTGTCAGAGAGGTCCCATGGTAGTAGTAATGGAAGTGTTGATTCATATGAGTTAGAGAACCAGAGGGAGGAAGAGGGAAAAGGATCAAAGACAGATAATGAGGATGAAAGTAAATCTGCAATTAAATGGACAGAGGATGATCAGAAGAATCTCATTGACTTGGGGACTTCAGAGCTTGAAAGAAACCAACGATTGGAGACTCTTATTGCAAGGAGAAGAGCACATAAAAACATGAGGTCAATGAATGAGAAAAATCTGATAGACTTTGATGGTGCTAATATTCCCTCACACATCACAGCGATTTCTACAAGACAAAACCCGTTTGAACTTCCTTATGATCCCTGTGAAGACCTAGGATTACCTCCCATTCCAGGGTCTGCTCCATCCATTTCGAGGCCAAGAAACCCTTTTGATCTTCCTTGTGACTCAAGCCAGGAAAAACCTGATCCTGAAGGAGTCAATTTTCAAGAAGATTTTTCAGGTTTTAATCAAAGGGAAACTGTTCCCCAAAGAGAATCCATGTTTCGGAGACATGAAAGCTTCCATGTGGGACCATCATCTTTTGTCGTTCCAAGACAGGAGCTTAACTGGAAACCTTATTTTGTTCCAGAGCAGTTAGTAACAGAAGGAGCCTCATTCCAGAGGCAGTCAAGTGAAGCTAGTGAGTCGAAGATGAGTTCTGTTCCTGATACGGAATCAGTCAGTTCAATTTTGGATGAGGACAAGCAGCCAAATGTTTCTCAAGAAAC
The DNA here is from genome assembly GCA_025503065.1 of Gossypium bickii. Lineage (NCBI taxonomy): Eukaryota > Viridiplantae > Streptophyta > Magnoliopsida > Malvales > Malvaceae > Gossypium > Gossypium bickii. The sequence continues at coordinate 94,415,705 of CP106711.1, forward strand.
TGAACCAATCTTGAATGAAGATCATTCTTCTGTCCATGATGAACAAGAAAGCCAATCATCTGGGGAAGTTGAGTCTGTTAATATTCTCCTAGCTGAGAATAGAGATGTTCATCATGATGTGGTTGAGATCATTTTGGGAGATGGAGAAAATCAGCTGGGAACGGAATCAAATTTGTCTGGAGCTATACCAATTTCTCTTATGGAATTCAATTCCAGTGAAATTCATTCTAGAACAGATATTGTTACAGAGGATTCTAGCAGTAGCTCAAGTTCGTCGTCATCGTCGTCGTCATCATCTTCATCAGAGACAGATGAAGAGATATCTGATGTCAAGGAAGAAGGTTTTGCAAGTTTTGAACCCAGAGATCATGAAACTGAAGAATTTGGCTTTTCTATGCAACCTTCATTTGAGGAATCAGAGTCCCATTCCACGAGTAGGGCGGTGGATGATAATCAACGTAGGGAGCCTGTTTATGATTCTAGTCCTCCATCGCTCGAGAAATTCCTCTCATTTTCGTCTGTCCCTTCTAACACACTAGCCGAGATATCTAAAATGGTTTCGCCCTTGATGCTGGTTGAGTCTACTGATGAGGGACTGAAAAGGCATAGCGAAACAGCTGAGCCAAGTACTACTAGTTTCCAAGAAATGCATGCAGCATCTTTGGATTTACGTAGTGAAAATGAACGAAGAACAACAGATATGCTGGAGAACAGTATGCATGATATTAAATCTGTGGATTCATCACGGGTTTCTTCAAGTTCTTCTGATCATAATGTGGTTGAATATTTTTCGACAGATGCTGGGTCATCATCTTCAGATGAGGGATTGGGGAAGGATGTAGGTAGGCTTGCAATTGATAAGGAAAACACTCAGCTTGAGCAAGTTCATATCTCTAGTTCATCAGAGGGCAGTTTTATGCCTAAGGAAGACCAAATGCATTCATCAAACTCTGTTGCAAGTCTTGATGTTGATCACCACCATTATAAGAGTGGGGAGTTGTCTTCCACAGGTTTGACTCATGAGCATACGCCTTCCAGTGATGCAAGTTCGTCCACAGCAGCGGGATCAGGTCATGTATCGGTCGCTCAAGTTTCACAAGTTCATTCTTCAAAGGCTAACATCAGGGAGGAGCATAAAAAGGAATCTAAAATGGATCAAGCTCAATCACCAAGTTCTGACTCAGGAATTGATGCTGGTCTCAACCGTGGTATAACCACGGAGGAAATTTCTTCAGAATCTAGTTATCAAGATGTGCCTTATAGAGAAGGTTCCTCACCAGAATCAGACAAACAGCTGTTGTGGTATGATACAGATATGGATGAACATGATAAGGTCAAGGTAAGTTATGCAAGATGAACGACTTCTATTAACTGTCTTGCAAATTCCGTATTCAATAATTTATTTCATTTAATTAATACCAGATGCTTTTCTTGGCCTCGTAAGATCAAGTTCTCCCTGCCTTTTTCTTTCTTCTTTGCGAGCTCAGAGTTTGGTAGGAGCAAAATGATAATCTATCCTCTCCCTCCCCCTTATTTTTCTGTTTCTTTCTTTATCTACAAAAGAAGTGATGGCTGTACACAAATAACCTTTAATCCTAGATGTTCCAGCACAAGAAAAGAGTTGACTTGAAAGCAATGATATTATTGTGTCAAATAGTGATGTTGAAATAGTTAATTAAATATGCATGATTTGATACTTATATATTTACGGCTAATTAGGATTTCTTTGCGAGGTGGTTGATTTTCCCAGTATAAGATGTTTATATTGCATATATGCTTAAATACTGTGGCTTTCACATGCGCCCTTTTCATTCTCCACTAGTGAACTTGGACAACATGGTAAAACGGTTCCCTGCATTGCAGTCAATGTATCTTAAATTTACAGTAGTTGGGTGTCCTTGTGTGACTACGTGGCGTAATTATATTAAATTGCTGATATTGAAACTAAATGGAACGACTCTGATTGAGGAAATTAGTTCACCTGAGGGATCTCATATTGCCTATTCTGAATGTTTGTTGTTACAGGAAGCTATGAAGGCGAAGACTAATGCAGTGCTGCCAGTTCTTGAAGCAAGATCAGCAGAAGATATTTATTTGGCTTTTAAGCAACTTCATGAAGGAGTCGACGTTGAGGAAGTAACTGTTCCGAGTATGATCAAGAAACTGCCAGATCATGGAGGTAACAAATCAAAATTACCTGTTTTCGAGGCAAGGTCTCTGGAGGATATACATAAAGCTGTTCGACAACTTCCGGAATCTAATCCAGCTGAACTGCCACATTCTTCAGGCTCAAGGAATGAATCATCAAAAGATACGAAAACTGAGACTAATGTGGTGCTGCCTATTCTTGAAGCAAGATCAGCCGAAGATATTGATTTGGCTTTTAAGCAACTTCATGAAGGAGTCGACGTTGAGGAAGTAATTGTTCCAAGTATGATCGAGAAACTGCCAGATCATGGAGATAACAAATCAAAATTACCTGTTGTCGAGGCAAGATCTCTGGAGGATATACATAAAGCTGTTCGACAACTTCCAGAATCTAATCCAGCTGAGCCGCCACATTCTTCAGGCTTAAGGAATGAATCATCAACAGATACGAATACTGAGACTAATGTGGTGCTTCCAGTTCTTGAAACAAGGTCAGCAGAAGATATTGGTTTGGCTTTTAAGCAACTTCATGAAGGAGTCAATGTCGAGGAAGTAATTGTTCCGAGTATGATTGAGAAACTGCCAGATCTTGGAGATAACAAACCAAAACTACCTGTTGTTGAGGCAAGATCTCTGGAGGATTCAAACAAAGCTATTCAACAACTTGCGAAATCTAATCCAGCATATTCTTCAGGCTCAAGGAATGAATCATCAAAAGATGCGAAGACCGAGACTAATGTGGTGCTGCCAGTTCTTGAAGCAAGATCAGCCGAAGATATTGATTTGGCTTTTAAGCAACTTCATGGAGGAGTTGACATTGAGGAAGTAATTGTTCCGAGTATGATTAAGAAACTGCCAGACCATGGAGATAACAAATCAAAATTACCTGTTGTCGAGGCAAGATCTCTGGAGGACATAGACAAAGCTATTCAACAACTTCCGAAATCTAATCCAGCTGAGCTGCCACATTCTTCAGGTGTAAACAGTGCTGGTGGATCAAGACCTTGAAGGAAGAAGGCAAAAACTCATGACTCAAGTTCCAGCTCCAGCTTTAGTTCCAGTGATAATGAATGAAAGCAACAAAACATAGTTCAGAAAGTTAGAAGAGAGTTTTGTGGTTTCAGTTTTCTTCTAACCCTCCTTTTTTCGAGATGAAATTTTGGGTTTTCTAGCTTGGTTACCATAATGTTTTTGATTAATGGTAGTCAGAGTTTTGTTGAATTTAAGTAAGGGAGTTAATTGATTTTGATCCTTTATTTATGTGAAATTATATGAATATTTGTTATGCAAGTGATGCAGGTTTCAATTCTATCATATTGTCATACTGTTGCTTTCTCATATTTTTTTGATCTCTCCTTCCAAAATGTACATGTAAACTGTTATATCACATACCACTATTTTATCATAATATTTGCAACTTCTTTCTAAATTCCGACTTGTTTCTTGTAAGCAAACTTGATACCGAACCCAAAGAGAGAGAACTATTGATTTTACCTTCTCTTAAGGTAGTTACCTTAGTTTTTAAGGACGACAGTAGACCACATATCTTTAATTTTTGTAAAAATAGAAATTAAATTTGCAAATCCATTTATTATCCGCATTAAATTTAAGTAATAGTATCCAAATTATTTGCTGAATATTCGAATCAATTAAATACTTGCATTTAGTAATTATAAAAAAAAATACTTTTTAAATAAAAGTTTTTAAAAGTAAAGCAAGTAATAGATTCATATATCCAAATCTGCTTTTTGCAAAAGTATAGTAAATTTGAATATCCATAATCTTTGCAAAAGTAAATGATTTTGAATAATAGATTAATATTTGCATCTGCTACAAATAGCAAATTCAAAAATCATCCGACACTATCCCTGAGTTTTTCCATGGTACAGACTACTTGGTTCAAATTGTGCTAGAAAGTTTTAGTAATTTGAGGTATGTTCCAACTCAATTCAATTTGAGTTATTGTTCACAATAAAAAAAAAATATTTAGAAATATATAAACATAAAAGAAAACTTTTGTAACATTTGAATGTGTAAAATGAATTTCCATGTCCATTTCATGAACACTCAGCAACTTTAATCCTATCTTTTCCGTTAGGAAAGGGTAAAAAATTGTTAGCTTCATATTAGAAGGCTTTTACAGCTCCAATTCTGTTGGCCATTTTATGAGAGATACTCCAAGTCCACAGGCAAAACTTTACCAGATTTCATTACATGTTATGGTTTGAAAACTGTGCCTGAAACTTATTTGGACAAGAGTATGGCTGTATAGGGATATGATCCTTTAATGATATGAAAAGAATTTTAAAATATAAATTATATCTATGATGGATACATACCAACCTTCAACACTCTCAAGTCCGGTGACATTGGTCATATGTAAAGCATCAGGACATATAACTTATACTCCAAATCAGCCAATTTGAATGACGCATATCAGCTCATCCAACAAGATTAATCAGTTCACTACCACTTAAATCTCTGATACTTTGACCATTTTGAACAGATTCAGGCTTGAACTTTCTGGGAGAGATCAAGTTTATATCAGTGGAGGCTAGGTTTTATGACATTTGGAAAGAGATCTCACTATGTGGTCGGATCAACAGAACATGAAATTTTAACAAGTATTTACATTGAGACAGTCAACAATCAAACAAAGGCATGCTAAGAGGAATTCTACCCCATTCTGTTGAACATGCACTTAGAAATCAGTTCGATATCTACGCAATGCTAACCTTAGTGGATAACTCCAAAATGAATCTATATATAATGTCAGTACAGAAAATAAAGAGACAAGAAATGAACTATAGCCGTATAGTCCTATTGCTTTTGCTTTTTCTGTGCTGGCTCTGAGGAAGTCCCAGTCTGCCAAATAAAAAGACAAAAACAAACTAGGTATAATGTTCCTCAAGAAAATCCCAATAAGAGACAGAAATGAACAAGAATTTAAGATTCCAAATACAATCGTTACATGCACGGTGGTAAACTAAAGGAGTAGAGCATAGCTAATGGACTTTAAAACCAAAAGCATGACAAGAAGAATGCAACAGCACTCAAGGCACACCTTGAACACCCAAATATCAATTTCCTACTCCTCCAAACTCTTACTAATAATAATGACCATAATGTTTAGGTCCATAATAAGATACAAAAGGGCATTCTTACCATGTTTGAAAGTTGTTCGCTGATGTAAGTCAATGATCTCAACATAGCTTCAAGTGTGTCTTTAGTCAGCTGAAATTTCACTTCTCTCTCTCCTGAAGGAGACTTGGTATAATCTTGAAGCTGCCCGCAGGGATGAGAAAAGAAATAAGTCATTAACCACTTGTAAGAAATAAGAATTTACCAACTTAAATGGATGAGAAACTTGATTGTAGCAAAGAAATTCTCATTAGAAGAAAGGCCTCATTCATCAAAGAACCAAAATAATTATTTCAATGACACAGGTGATGCAGGAGCTTAATTTTAAAATATTTTATTTTATTTTATTATTTCAGTTTATTTTATAATATTTAGTTTAAAGTATTAGGTATCTTTTTTGGATAGCTAGATTATTATTTCTTGAGGTTAAGTCTAGGATTAATAATAAAACTTTATTTGAAAGAAAGTCTAGTTACTTTGCTTGCAATGAAGTCTATTCTATAACACTAAGGTCTCTAGTGTTCAATATTCTCTCTTAACCACATCACCAGGATTTGTAGCTGGCCTTTGTTTTAAGAGCATGGATATCCTTCCTACAAAGTAACACACAATTAGGGGAATTTATGCACAACAAACAGGATTTACTCCTTGCTTTCTTGGCAAAATAAAATTGACAATGTTCTACATTTACCATCTCCAATTATCATAGCAAAAAAAGTCGGAAAAATGGTACACAACATGCAAAAGTCTCAGCCTATCAGGCTTAGCAAAAAAATAAGCCCAAACCAAAATGTAAGACCAGAGTCTTCATTAAGAGAGCCCAACCAATTTGATGTAGTAAATGACCAATTGGCCAAGAACTATGGATCAAACAATTTAAAGGGAACAAGTAATGGTAACCAGCAGTAAATAAACATTTATTAACCAATCCTATATCCTCCGTTGTGTATTCTTATATCTAAAGTTGGAAAGAAAATTCACACAAGAATCAAAATGGTCCCAATCAATAAAATCAAAGCGTACCAGCCTAATGAAGACCTTAATCGGGCACTATTTATGTGCATTTAGAGCACCAGCTGACACCTTATATTGTCCTAAAGCTGATTAGTAAGAACAAGGAAAGGTAGGAAGGACATTAGAATTTTTTTTCCTTTTCTATTTTCCCCTTCTTGAATGTGGAGTAGCTGGAAGGAGAGGCATAGAAAAGCACTTCCATGAACAGAGGACAGACTCCAGAGCATGTTTTTATCTGGTCATAACAACTTCATGAAACTTATTTTGTCGATTTTCCCAGTGCTCTTAAAGTCTAAGCATCATTAATTCTCTAATAATTCTTGTTACTCTTTCAATAGAAGTTAATAGCACATAGAATTTTGGAAGAACATTATGTCTCTGTGTTGGCGACATGTAAAATGTTCCTCAAATAAGTTCTTTCTGAATATCAGAAAAAGGGAACCATTCTGGTGTTCACAATGATGGAGTCTGGATGGTTGTTGCCATACACGATTTACATACCTTAAGATGGATAATAGCTGCTTTATTGGCTGGCGTTGAGTTGAGATTCTCCATGGTCCATGTCATTGACTTAAGCCGGGGTAAAACTTCCTAGAACCAAATTAAATAAGACACATCAAGAAATATATAAAATGAGCCAGAAAGAATAAAGTGTGATAGCTAATTCATTTACATATTTTTGGCTTAAGAAATCTGATGTGGTCTAAGGAGAAAACAACAATAATCAATAGAATTAGGGTGAACAAACGATATTAGCTAAATGGCAGAAAGAGGGTAATAAGCATTCCAATAAAGCTAATTAAGTCTCAATCAAGAATTGAACCCAAGTAGGAAACTCAGACCAGCTGCCATATCAAAAGAAATAGCATTCTTACATTCATGTGTGTACAGGCAAGTCAGAGCTTTCAACTATTTGAGAAAGGAGACGAATATACCTTTAACCAAAATAAATTATACCGAACTCCTTTCCTTAACACAAAGATAACTTTTAATAAGAAGCATGTGTTTGATTTAGACTAGTTGAGGATTAATGGTAATGTGGGGGAAAAGTTGCTGCACAAATTTCATCATTGCAAGGAAAGAGACAGTAATCCAAGAGGTAGCTGGAAAAGGGAGATGATTAGTTGACGAGTACAAATACATGAAATGATATGAACATTAACTAATTATATTTAAATTTATTGAAGAAGAAACTAATGAACAAATAAGAAGTTTTATATACCAGATTGTCTGGAGGACCAGCATCCTGTTGCATTAGCAACGGAGCCAGGCGAAAACCAGCTGCGTCAGCAATGATTGGTGAAGCCCCAAAATCACCAAGATTAGTGCTGGTACTAGGATCATCTTGACGAGACCACAAGGAAGTTGGAATATCAGAATATGGCAATGGTGTGAAACATGGTGGTGTGTTTGCCTTTATCTGATAGGAAACACTGGTCCTTGGCAATGAATGTGGATGCTGGATAAGATGAATATCAACAAGGCATTACAACCAAAAAATTAAATAAGATGAGAATTTTTTTTGGGGGGGCGGGGGGAGAGAAGAATAACCATTACATTACCTTGCAAAACCGGCTTTCAATAGATATTGTAAACAGTCTAAAACTATTAATTAGAGTATATTACATTTACATCAGAAAGCTTAGCTATAAAAATCACTCTCATCTTTTTAAGTAAAATATTTCCTAAACCTTTTCGGGACAATTTGCAACATCCTAGATCTTTTGGATTTGTGTGAAAGTAACAAGCCACTAATAAATCAATAATATAGCCTCTACATACATTGAATAAAAGGTTTTGAATTCAATTTGAATAACTATCACAAAGATCCTCAAGGTGAAACCCTTGTTGCACCTTGTAACGACCCCTGAATAAAACAGCTGTGTAAAAGTAACAAGTCGCTAATGAATCAGCTTATATCTCCCCAATTCACATTGACTGTAAGGCACTGAATTCTGTCCACAATCATAAGTTGCTTAAATATTCCAAAAAATATTTAAAATAAATAACAACACCGAAACCACCAACTCGCCTTAGCATAGCAGTAAAAAGGCATGTAGAATTTTTTTTTATTTTTGAACAATTATGAAATAAGTTACTACTTACCTGTTCTTTTGCTAGTTCTTCCTTCCATTGACTCTGATATTTCTGCAACAATAGAACCAGAAGACTTTGCAAATCAAGTGACAAATCAGGCGGAAACAGCTTCAAAAGATCATCGCCATTGAAATTTTCATGTACAGATTTCCTGATAAGCAATCGAAGGCATGCCAATACCTATTCATCACATTTTTCGACATATTATTATTCAAGTATCAATTATCACTTCAAACATCAAGAAAAGAAAATCATTTATCAATTGCAATAAGCCTATAATCTAATTTAGTCTCCGCTAGATTATCACTTCACATTTTCAAAAAGAAAAAAAAAATCAAAAGCAAGAAGTTAAAAGTAAAGTGTATATTTAGTTATAAAAATAAATAATAATAGCAAAAATAACAAACACATTTAAAAAGCGGAATCCTTTTAATGTTAAACTTCCAAGTTTCAAGGTTTAATACTTCAAACAAAAGCTACACTAGAACAAAACAAAGAAAGAAGCGTGTTTGGTTGCAGAGAAAGTGCGAAGGAAAAAAAAAAAGAAGGAAAATTACAGGGTCGAGGTCGGGAAGGGAAGGGAGCGAAAGGAGAGATTGAAACCGAGACTTGTCGGGCGGGCGAAGACCGGACCTTCGAGTTTTCCATAGTGTTGTTAAAATTTGGTCCAGAATTTGCTCTGATTTTACAGATGAAAGCTTGTGCAGTTGAAGATACAACGTGTCTTCCTCCATTTTTCTTTTCTTTTTTTCCCCGTCGTCTTGGCTTCAGGTTATGAGGTTCAAACGACATGTTTAGGACTTGACCCGTTTTTATTCGGGTGGGTAACATTGTGTCCGAATACCAAGTTCTTGGGCTTAATCCAATCAAACAAACTCTATTTGATTTTTATTCTTTTAAAAAAAAAAAAAAATCCCGAAAAACTATAGATATGATTTAATTATTTAAATTCAATTTTTTTAAAAATTTTTTAATAAAAGTAAGGGCAAATTGCATCATTAGTCACAAACTATGAGTAAATTATCGTTTTAGTCACTTAACTAAAAAAGTTACAATTTGGTCACTAAACTATTCAAAAGTTTTCATTTAAGTCATTTGGGCTATTAAAATTGATGTTATATAGTTTTCTTTGTCCGCACTACATGCACCAATCGAAAGCTCTCTTTTTTCTTCTCTTCTACAGTTTAGTTTTCTTTTCATTCAACAATTTTGGATGTCACAAATCTGCGAACCAAAATTCAAATAACTTTTTTCTCCGATCTTTAACATTAACTGTCAGATTGACTTAGATTTAAGGTATATTCTTCTACTTGTCGATGGATACTGATTCATTGTACCATTCGTCGAATCGTTGTTTGGAGTGTTGGCGAAACGTTTAAGAAAAACTTAACAACCTAATGACTTCAATAAAAAATTTTGAATAGCTCAGTGACTTAAATGAAAACTTTCGAATAGTTCAGTGACCAAAACGAAAACTTAACTATAATTTAGTGACTAATAGTGTACTTTACCTTAAAAAGTAAAAGCAGATTAACCTAAGTGAGAGTCATTCTTCTCAAACCATGCCATTGTCATCATCTTGTAACAGTCGGATGATTGCCAAAAGGGCCTTCTGTATGGTACATACCCTGTATGGTCTACCCAAAACAAGACTTGCCATCCCATCCGCGACGCAATTCCCTTTACGATAAATATGGACTACTTACACCTCCCATTTCTGTCTAAACATGGCCACGATTACACGCATTAAGGAATTTGGTTATGGCATTACTGATTCTTTTCTCCAATAAATGTATATCCAAATTGTTTGTCTCTAAGATAACCTTCCTCAAATCCATATCCCATGCACAACTCAAGCCATTGGAAATTCCCCATAATTTCACATCACCAACTATACATGCTCCACACCGTCGTATGAACTCCATAACCCATTGGCTATTACTATCCCATATGATCCTCTCAACGGAAGCCAACTCCTCAGTGATCGTTGTTGCAGCATCAATGTTCACCTTATACCAACCACATGAAAGTTATTCCCCCCAATTAGTCGACTAACTCACTACCCTCTATTCACATGTAACAATGTTGTTGTGCTGGAGCAGTTCTTGTCTCATATCTCATCTAAAGCTTCTCGCAAGCATTCGTTCAACTTCTACATAGTTTGGGTTAAAGATCACCTTATTCTTTCTAAGCCAAAGGTTCCAACAAAAAATTCCAAAGACTAGATCCCCATCCTTAGCCTCCTTTGCAAAATATGCAGTTGCTTGAATATTTACAGGAATTCAATCATTGAGCTCCAACAAAATAAACTCAGTCGACTTACTTTCTTCAACCAACGCACCCCATATCGATTGATCCGTAAAACATTGACATAGCTTATGGTTAATGTCTTCAACAACATTCTTACAAAAAACACAATATGGGTGACTCGCAATATGCCTCCTCATGTGTTCACCCATTAGTTAGCAAGTGTCGATGACAAACTAACCAGAAAAAAAAACTTGGATCTTTTGTGGTCCTTAAAACTGCTAGACTCGTTTCCAGTGCACATCACTGCTATATTCAACCTCTTCTATTACCATATCATATGTCGATTTAGTTGAGAAACAATTATCATGTTAGGACGAAACTGAACTTAACGAAACAAGGCAAAAGCATAATTGGTATTCTTACACACAAAATATTAATTCGAAAATTATGGAAAACCCAATAACACAATATATCAACAACCAATGCACATAAACAATAATAATGCAAGAAAAAATAATAAATCGAGACACACAATTTTTACATGGAAATCCCCTTTAAAGAAAAGGGTAAAAACCACGAGACTTGAAAGTCTACCGAAAATTTTTAATATAATCAAAGCCTTCCTAAAAGATCACAACTAAGCCACCGTAAAGAGTATACAACTCAAACAAGACTATCAACAAATAATCTCAAGTAAACTTTAAGAGAAAAGTTGAGAATATCACCAAAAAGAGGCTAGCTTTGAAAGCTGAAAAACCCAAAGCTACATTAACCCAAATGAAAAGTGAGCCATACATATTAAAGATCTTCAAGTCTACTAGCTACCATAAAATATCAGCTCTAAGGACACTGAATGAACCTCTAATCAAAGAAAATACTACAGCTGGTCTATGTAAAAACAATTGTATTCTCTCCCACTTTTGTCCCTTTTTTTCTTTGATTTTGCTAGCGCACACACAACACTATGAAAAGAACATTATTGCCCCCATTTATATATATAGTGCACAAAAACAAGTGGGCTCCCACTATATGGGGATGTTCACCATACCGATGATCGAGCAACAAGCTTCAAACTTTTCTCTTGGTAAGGCCTTGGTCAACATATCCACACCATTATCATCAGTATGAATTTACTTAAGCTCTATAAATTTAGCCTTGAGAAATTCTCGTATCTAGTGATACTTGATGTGAGTCTCAAGGCCTAGTTTCAGGCCCATGGATGTGATGGGCTTACACTACCTCAAGGCCCAATAACAAGGTCAAAGGCCAAGTGTAACACCCCTAACCCATATCCGTCACCGAACTAGGGTTAAGAGGTATTACCGAACATATCGGAACACTTTACTCTCATTTCACAATATCAATCATACAACATCATTACATAAGCATTCATATTCATATAGTCCCTTTAGAAGGTCTACGAGACCATATACATGCTTTAAAGAAGGTTCGATACTAAACCGATCTCTTACGAAAACTTTACAAAACTTAGAAAAGTTTTCTTTCAGAACAGGACACACGCCCATGTGGCTAGGCTGTGTGCCTCACACGGTCGTGCCTTAGACCATGTCTCAACCCGTGTGCAAAGCTGATTTGAACCACACGGCCTGTCACACGCTCGTGTGTCTGGCCCGTGTGTAATACTGACTTGAGTCACACGGCCTGTCACACGCCTGTATGTTTGGCTCGTGTGCAATTCTGAATATCTTCCAATTGGGACAGTGAAGGACACGGTCGGGACACACGCCTATGTGCTCAACCGTATGGGAAACTATAGGCCATTTGCAAGGCCAAATTGCCACCCATTTTGGGTCATACCTACAAGCATCAAATTATGACCCAAAAGCATCCAAAACATACAAAAATTGACCATTTCATTTGGCCATTCATGAGCACATCCAAACATACCAACATTTGCATCATATAGCATGAACTATATTCACCCATAATCACATTAATTTACAAGCCATATCACATGGCTATATTTACACATTTCAAAACATAATCAAAGTTTTCTAGCCTATACATGCCATACTTCAATATGTACATTTTCAAAAGGTACCAAAATATAGTTCGATAGCGTGGTGATGATCCTCGACGATCCCCGAGCTCCTAGTAGCTTTGATAATCTATAAAACAATGCAAACACATACAAAGTAAGCTTTCAAAAGCTTAGTAAGCCATATACAAATAAACTTATCACATAGAACATTAGTAAACCACTTTATTCATATAAACTATGGTTTAACGCATTAGCAATTTTCATACTTCTCATTTGGCTCAATTGTTCTTAACCATATGCTCACATACATATCATATTCTATGTAGGTCATTTGATCATAGTACATTGGTATATAACACATCTTATTACAATGTTCTTATACATATATATCAAATCTATATTTTCATATATACTTACTTTTTATACTCAACTTTGCATTTTTTTAAACATACCTGGATCAGATATACATTTCACATAATCATTCATTTCTCGGAGTGCCTGTTGAACCATTCGGAATCCATAAGGATACTCGGATATCTTTGAAAGCTCGTACAATGCTAATGTCTGGGACGTGGTCTTACATGTAATCAAATATCAATGCCACTGTCCTAGACAAGGTCTTACACGAAATCATATACGATGCCAATGTCCCAAACATGGTCTTACACGTAAATCTCAAATCGATGCCAATGTACCATATGTCGTCTTACACGATAACACATATCGGAACCCTATGTCATGACATATGTATCCTAACTACTCCTAAGGTTCATACTGGACATTTCGAACGTCGTCACATTTTTTGAATTTTTCAAGATTTCACATATTCAGCTCAATTATCCATATATCACAATTCATTCTCATATAAAAAATAATAATTCAATTTAAACACATTTATTTGTATATCGACTTACCTCGTATGGAAAAGAACGGAAACGAACAGCTATTCTACTACTTTCGATTTTCCCCGATCTAATTCTATTTTCTTTGGTTCTTAATCTATACACATTCAAATTTAGCTATTTAATAACACAATTCATTCATTTCAACCCATAAACACATATTTAGGGCATTTTACAAATTAGCCCTCACATTTTTACATTTTGACATTTTAGTCCCTATTTCATAAAATCACCAAATACACATAATTTAATTTTACCCATGCTATGCCGAATGTTACTACACTTCATATAAGCCCATATATTTCATTTATTCACATTTTAGTCCATCAATTTCTCGTTTTCACAATTTAGCCCAAAATGGTCAAATTTATAAAAAATTCAAAGACAAAACATATTAATCTATCACATATCTTTCATATTTCAACAACTATCATCACAAAGCTTACAAAATCATCAATGGCATAACTCACAATCTTTATCAAATTCAAAAATTGAGACATGAGCTTAAGAGGACACGAAGCAACGATCACAAAAACGTAGAAATTATCAAAAACTGAAACAAAACATACCTTAATCAAAGAAAATCAAGGCCGAACCTAGCTTTCTCTTTTTCTTTCTTTTTCTTTTGTATTTTCAGTCATAAAAGATGAATATGCATGGCATTTGAAGCTTGGTTTTATTTTATTACATATTAATATACTTTTTACCAAAATAACCTTAATGAATTAATTAGAAAACCATATAACAAAGGCCCTTAACCGTCCATTACAATGTTCCATGGTCAAATATCCATTTAAGGACTTCACATAAATAAAATCATAACAAATGAATACACTAACAATGAAAATGTCACTTTTACTTTTTATGCAATTTATCCCTTTTTGCAAATTAAGCACACAAACAGATAAATTAAATCACAGAAATTTCATACATATCCATTCACATGCTATAGACTCAGAAAATAATATTAAAATATTTTTCTGACTCAGATTTGTGGTCCTGAAACTACTGTTCCCACTAGGGTCTAAATCGGACTGTTACACCAAGCAAATCAAACCAAGATTCGATCAAAGACAATATGTGAGAATGAATATTTTCGAGAAAAGTGAAAATGATACATGCATGAAATGGATGAAATTTATTAAAGTCAATTCAACCAAGCTACCAATTTTCAAGCTAAAAAGATTAGGCAACTTACGACGAATTTTTGGATGGTATCTAGATAATTATGGGCTTAGATGTTAGCATATATTTGGAAGATCTATCTCTTATCTTTGAAATGCTCTTTGAATCAACCGATTTTGAGTTCAAGAGCTTAAGTTATGACTATTTTAGTGAAGACTACATTAGTAGAATTTCCAGATGTGATTATTATAGAAATTATGAGTTTTCAAGCTTTTTATCTGAGTTTAAATCATATTGGGTTCAAGTTTTAGGCTTAAATTGTATTACATATGAGCCCAATGTTGTATGTATTCAGTTTTATTATTTTATTATTTCAAATTTTGGATAATTTTTAAGTAATTTAAGTTATTTAGGAGTTTTATGTCAATAAGAAAGTTTAGTTTAAAACTACTTGCTGTTTAGATTAACTAGAGTTTCGATATACTCAAGATTTTTATTTATATGTACTTAGCTAACCTATATAAAGGTCTATTCATTGTACAAAATGAATTCATTCATTATTCACTTTGAGTTAATAAAATTCTCTTTGAGTTTTCTTTTAAAAATTTCTCTTAAGTTTTCTTTTAGAAGAGTTTTAACAATATTTTTAGATTGTGGGAATCATCTTCAAGCTTTTTCTTGCCAAATTTTCTTTCTTGGAGGGGAAATTAGAGTTTTTTGAAACAGGCTGTGGAATCCTCAGGTTTCTAAGGCTCCTTAAGACTTCTACACGCCATCTTCATCTTCTTCTATCTATTTGTTGGATCTAGTGCCCTGAGTGTAGTATATTCATTTGTAAACTTGTAATTTTTTTGATTAGATTGGTTAATAAAATAAATTCATTGATCACATTAAGATTTTGTACAATTTTTCTCATATGGTTTTTGCCCACAATGGAAAATGAAATCAAATGTTGCTCATTAGTTGTCTAATGTTTAAACTAATACTAAGTGATGTTACGTGGTTGGATTGTAATACGGAAAAAATAACTTATATTAGTAACGAACCTAAACATTTCCTTAGTCTAATCAAAAATGAGCAAACCGATTGAGAGACTAATATGTCGTCTATCAAGTCCAATTGGAGAGATGCTTTCTTTTGAGCATCGAAGTGGATGACTCCCAGAAGATAGAGACATAGTTGTGACTGACTAGACTGACAGTAAATCGAGCTAGACCCAAGAAGAATAGATCCTAAATCTATTTGTAGATTTATTCACTTGTTGCATTCATAGTGTGGCATACCTAAATCCTAAATGGATGACAAATTATGTATGTGTGGCTCGTACACTTTGATGTAAGTAAAATCCTGAGTTTGAATAGATAAGGAATCAAAAGCTGGTGCGTTAGGTGTACGACTTCTGAAGTATGTAGCTTCATTTACAACAGTGGAATTTCTAGCTCGAGACATGGGTAAATGATATCCTCTCATTGGCATTACATGGTTGATGAAAAGTAAAATGGCTATGAGTCATTTGTCTTTGTGATGGATGACTGGATTACAATTTGATAGTAATTGACTTTTCATGAAGGAAGATGTAATGGTTATCATGAGATAAAATAGAATCATATTGGGAGAACGAATATTATTTTAAAGATATTAAGGATATCCTATGAGAGTAACACACCTATAACAAGATCATTGGACAAACACTGATCGAGTTGCTTTTGTAATGCTATGTCGTTGGGGAGAGCTCAGTCACAATACTATAGTGGAATGACTTCGTGGCTAAATGAGTTTGTAATTAATAAGAGAAAAGCTAGAACTTAATTAAAAACCATTTTAGCCTCAATTGTATATATCCAATTGGTCCCTTCGCTAGCTCGTTGAAACTAGAAATGAGTTTGCATGTTGAATCAAATGAACAAAAATGAATAGAAATGGTGAAATCGAGAAATAGAAATAATTGAGAAATGATTACGATTTTCTCCAAAATGAAAAATGAAAAATGGAGAAATGAAATCATTTGAAAATGAATGTGGTTTTCTCTAAAATAAAAATGAAAAATAAAAATGACCTGAAAAATGAATTTATATTTTTGAATTAAATAAAGTTCGAAAATGAAAATAAAATCATTTGGTCATAGTAAACTGTTGAACGCGAAAATACTAAATATATTTTTATCATAGATTCTTTTACAGTAAAGTTGTCATGATTTTAACGGAATTAGAATTGGAATATATTGAAGTTTATTTTTTGGGAAATGGAAAAACAAATATTGGGTTGGATCAAATTATAAAGTATTTGGTTAAAAGCTCGGGAAGTACTTGTAATTGGATCAGATATGGAAGAGACCCAAAAGCACCTTATGTTATAAGGTGGGATGGCAAACCCTAGTATTATTAACTAGGGTTCTGCCCCCTACATCCTAATTAAACTAGGCGTTAGTTTTTCAAGTTGAAATAAAATTCTACAATTCAAAAAGGGTTCTACCTTCTCCCCTTATAAATATATGGCACCAGTAGGACTATTGACAAAACTTTCTGATATCGGTATTTTACCCGAAAATAAAAAGACTTTTATTCTCTAAGAATTAAATATATTTTTTGGAATAACAATTCTACTGGTTTCTATTTGAGAAGAGATTTTCGTTTGCACCTAAAAGAAAAGAAAACTATTTTCTAGTTCTGTATTTGATTCGAATCGTTTGAGCCCATAGTCGAAACAGTTCGTGGTACTAGAATAATGAAGAATATTGTTTGGTTGAAAGCTGGGAACAACAAGGATCCATCTATTTGAAAATACAAGTGCGAATTTGGTCTACGGTTTATTGCTACAATATCACAAATCGAGTTAGTGTTCAAAATTTTAATTTTTTGATGTGTAAGAAAACTATTTTTGAACTGAATTTTTTCCAACACTATCTTTTTTATTTTATTTTGTTCCTTTTTAATTATTTAAATATTTGATTTATTTAATTGTTTTTTTCTATCTTAATTATTTGTTTTAGTTGCTTCTTTTAATATTTTTAGGTCTGATTTGGATTTGTTTGCGTTTCAGGTTGTGTTAAAATTTAAGTTTCTTTGCTATCATTTAGAGCCAAAAGTCAAATTCTCGACTTGGATAAACTTGTGATCCTCTTCCAAACTCATTTGTATCAATACCTTACATCTATATGTTTATATTGAGCATAAAAAGTCTAATTCTTACCAAAATGAATAACACTTTAGCTATCACAATGTTGGGAAATGTGCCGATATTGTAGTAAACATGTAATTATTTTCTATGTGTTTGAACAATGAATAAATAAATAAAGTTAATTTCACATTTCACTATTATGCCTTTTTTATTTTTTTTATTTCATGTTTTGCATGCATAACAAAATTGTGACAAGAAAATATTAGCTCATTGATTGTCTAAGTTCAAACTAATGATAAGTGGCACTATAAAAAATGTCTACATTGCGAGAAAGATAATTTACTTCAGTAGATAATCTAAACGAGTCTATAATCCTGTAAAAGAATCAAAGTGAGCATTTGATTCAAATATTTAGAATGATTATTATTTCATCCACAATTCTAATTGGGGAGATGACTAGTTTTGGCTATTGGAACAGTTGACTCTACGGGTATAAACATAGATGTAATCATTGGAAGAATTATACATTAGACTAGACCTAAGATGAATTAATTTTGAATCCTTTTTTGAATTAATTCACTTCTGATGTTCATGGCATGATTTACCTAAATCCTGAGTTAGTCACTAACCATGTGTATATAAACTCATGTGATTTGATATAAGTGGAGGCTTGTGCTCTAAAGATGATCGAGCCCATAGCCGATATGTTGGGTACATGACTTGTGTATGGCATGACTTTACTAGCAAAAATGGAATTCATAGCTCGATTAAAGAGTTAACAATATCCTCTCATTGGCATTGTGCGGATTGATAAATATGGAACGTGATCACAAGTTTATTCTCGAACGAGCAATTTATCGCAGTCATTTATTGTCAGTGTTTATATTAAACATTAAGAAAATACAATGGTGACAATGAGATAAAATAGGATTGTATTAAGTGAACAGATTTAACTCAAAGGAAGCAAAGATATCATATGAGGTAACACACACATGACAAGGTCATCGGACAAAGCAGTTGGATGAATTGCTTTGTAAAGAGTATACAATAAGAGTTTTCGATCATGATACTTATTATGGACTGACTCCATTATTAAGTAAATTGTGAATTATCAGAAAGGTTCTTCTGAACATAATTGCAATTACTCGAGCCTAATTGTACATGTCTGATTGGTCCCTCCGCTAGCTCAGCAAAAGCTTGATCGGACTGTATTTGAATAAGAAAAAAACTCTACGACTTTGGAAATAATTTAATTGAGTCGATTTATTCGATGTGGAATTAAATTAGGCAGTCGTGAGAATTGTTCAACTAAAGAATTTAATTAAAGAATTTTCTTGAAATATTAATTTGGAAAATCTAACTGATTTTATGAAAAATTCATTTTGATCAAGCAAAATAAAATTGATAAAATTAACTAAAATTAATATGATATTTTTAGAAATTAATTTTCAAGTCAAACAATTTTTCCAAATCCAAAATCGAGACCGAGACTCAAAAACTAGTCGAACCATACCTGGTATGCAAAAACGGGTCAATGGTCCAACCAATGGCTAGATTGGATCGATCGGGCCGTCACTGGCCTGGACCGAATCGGCTCAGGGTGCTATAAGGCTATCATGCCTACACCATCGAGCACTACGATGTCGATGGCTGTGACGGTGACATCCCGGTGGTCGGGGGATGGTCGGGGGCGATGGTTTTTTGGTGGTTGAGTAGCAGAAGATTACACTCTTACTGAGACTCTACTGGATAATTTGATTTTGGATTAACTATTCTAAAAATGATATCATTTTAATAAATTTAATTTAATACTTATCTTGATAGTATTTTTAAATATTAATGTGATTATATTAATATTAAATAATTTAATTTTTAATATTTATTTTATAGATAAATATTTTATTAATTTAATAGATTTAATATTAAATTTAATCTAATATTTATCCTGATAAGTATTATATTAATTTAATATTAAAGTGATTAAGTTTAATTATAGTTGAACTCTCTAAACTCTCACTAGATAAAGAGAGCCTTGGGTCCAGAAAATTTCTAGAGATATTTTTCTTATTTACAATTTGGCTTAGAAGTTTAGAGAAATTATGAGATTACCCCACTGGTAATTTTGTGAATTTTTTTTTTGATTTAAAGTGAGCCCACGCTCGGTAGACGTGAGCTTGAGGATAGAGGAGAAGACTACTTGGTTGAAGAATTCATCCTAGACGAATCGAAAAGGTACAATTTTGATTAAGTGTTTATTACTTTAGATAACATAACCAAGTTCTAGTTTTGGAAAAATATTTAAACTCTAATTTTTCCTCAATTATATTTTCTGCTGTGTTTTTCCAAACCCGATTTTCCAACATACAAAACAAAAAACCTCTCTTGAGAAAAGTCGAGTTCTTGCACAAATTTCTTTATCTAAAGTAAATCCTTGCATGCTTTGGTAGCTACAATAAACTCATACTCAATAGTGGATAAAACAAAAGATTTTTATACCTAGATTGCCAAGCCACAACTTTCCTTACAAAAGTGATCAAGTAATTCGAAGTAGATCTTCTTAAGTCAATATCTTGGGCCATATTTGAATCTGTGTATCCAACTAGAACGAGTTTCTCACTACCAAAACAAAGTTTCAATTTGAAAGTACCTTAAAGATATCTCATAATCAACTTCATTACATTGCAATGCTCTTTTCTTGGATTAGAAAGAAACCAACTATCACTACCAATCACATAAGCTAAGTCATATCTCGTGCATGCCATTGCATACATCAAACTACCTACAACTGAAAAGTAGGGAATGTTTTGCATGCCTTCTGCCTCATTTTTTGTTGAAGGACTTTTCTTGACACTTAAGTTGAACTGCATAGCAAATGGAGTGCTCACCACCTTAGCTCTGTCCATGTTAAATCTTTGAAGTACTTTCTCAATGTACCTCTCCTATGATAACCATAACTTCCTTGCCTTTCTATCATGTGTCAATCAAATGACAATAATTTGCTTTGTTGGCCCAAAATCCTTCATGGCGAAGGACTTTTTCAACTCTTGCATCAACATGAAAATTCTAGAAGCATTACGATCGACAATAAGTATATCATCAAACACACAACAATATAATAAAGAAATCATCACCAGATAATCTTTGAACAAAAACAAAATGATCAAAATAGTCTTTTTATAGCCATGCTACCCCATAATAGACTCAAACTTCTTGTACCATTGCCTTGGAGCTTTCTTCAACCTATACAAACTCTTCTTCAATCTACATACATATTCCTCTTTCACTTGTGCAACAAAACCCTTTAGTTGCTCAATGTAAAGCTCTCCCAAGGAAAACAAATTCACGTTCAACTGCTCAACTTCTAATTCATAATAAGCTGTCAAACTCAATATAGTTTTAATAAAGGACATTTTCACTTAAAGTTATTTATCTTTTACTTTGGTAGGATTTTAGGATTTTAGCTTAACTTATAAGTTAATTTTAGTAGATTTTAGGAATTTTATTTTATTTATGTTTTAGTTAATATATATCATTAGTGTTAATCATATTTATTTTTCGAGTGTTCTTATCCAATGTAGGTACAATAAAGCATGGGGAAAGGGTAGTTTGACATAGGCAATTAAGACAAATATCCACTCCAATGAAAGATGTTTTCACCCCAAAGAACGTAGGCAAACGACTCTCTACTTTAGTGAAAGATTTTTCTACCCCAGCGAAAGCAAACTTTCTATTCCAATGGAAAGATTGTCAGTTGGAGCAACGCACATATCTGGATAGTTTTTAAGAGTTATTATTTTTAGGGGTTATAAAAGGAAGAAAAATGACCTAAACCAAAAGGAGGAGAGAAGTCACCAAAACCTTCAAGCAGTAAGAATCGATAGATTTCATCGAGAAGATTGAGTTTCTCCATTTATTTTCTTCTCATTTCCTTTTTCTATAACTAGTTCTTGTTTTTATTTGAAGAAGTTTTTCAATTTTTCCATGAACTAAGTTTTCTTTCTAGGATTGCAATGGATTTCATGTTTACTTAATTGATTCTTTTTCCATCTTTTTATTTTATTTTTAATAAAGATTTGATTATTTATTCATTCTTGTTCTTTATTGATAATAGTCTAGCCAACTATTAGTCGGTCAAAACTTAAAGAAATCAGAAGAAGACTTTTCGTTTTAGGTCTAGAATGAATAACTCTTGGTCTAAATTAGATGGGTCAATTCGTGGTTCATAATTAAGATAAGAATATATTTAATTACCTTGGTAGCCATAATTGGGGTTTGTTCTTAATCAATTTGGTCTGAATTATTGGCATAGGAATATAGCTGAATAGTTGGATTAAATTAATTACTTGGAAAAGAATCAAGGGAATCTTAGTACCTTAGGTTAGTAATAAACTCTATTAGGATAAATTGGGTAGAAATAGAACAATTAGCTAATACATTGGATGAAATTGTAATCCTAGGTTATTATTATTGATTGATTATTTCGTTTTAATTTCATTACCTATATTTATTTGATTTAGTTTAGAAAATTATATTATCAATTTATTTCAATAGGTATTAGAGCAATATTTCGTGATTACCATTATAATTAGTAATAGCTTTCCATGAGATTGATAGTTTTATACTACCTGTCACGATATTTATACTTGTGTGTGCAATTTTTGATCAACAAATGACCAATCTAGCTTTGTATCGTGGAGTTGAATTATCTTATTTCTTCAACCTGTAAACCCACCAATTTTTCAAAGCTCTCTTACCCTTTAGCAATTTCACCAACTCAAAGCTATGGTTGTCATACAAGGGTTCAAGTTCATCTTTCATAGCTTAAATCCACTTATCTTTGCATTCACTCTCCATAACCTCCTTATAACACTCTAGTTCTCCCCTGTCAGTCAAAAAAGCATACTCATTAATAGAATAGCTTACGGAAGATCGTTGATCTTTAGTTGATCTTTAAGGTGGAACTATTGGTGGAGCTATAGGTGTTTGGTGTTAATCATTATTAAACTCATCTATAGGAGCATAAATATCAACTATGCCCTGTTGGTCATCAAAGTTATCTTCTTGTATATAATCTTGAATAGGATTTGAAGAAGAAGCTAAAGGAGCCGGATCCTTATCAATCAAGTCGCCACTACTTTGTGGATCTGTCTTCTCCATCTTGTTAATATCTTTAATGGTCTAATCCTTAAAGATAACCATATCTCTGCTTCTCAGAAGTTTGTTTTTAATTAGATTATATAATCTGTACCTAAACTCGTCATGACCGTAACCAATAAAGATACACTGTCAAGTCTTGGCATCCAACTTAGATATCTTATCTTTTAGAATATAAAAAAATGCCTTGTAGTGAAACACATATTGGTGATCATATGACACATATTTTTCAAACCAAACCCTATCCGATACATCACCTTACAAAGGAAGACTATGAGACAATTTAATCACAAGTGCACTATATACAAAGCTTCAGCCCAAAAAGATCTAGGCAACTTTGCATCTGAAAGCAAACATCTAACTCTTTCAATCAGTGTTTAGTTCATTCTTTTAGCCAACCCATTCAATTGTGGAGTTTTCGACAGTGTCTTTTGATGTCTGATTCACAGTCATCAATAGTAAACATTAAATGGTCCTCTATACTTGCCACCATTATCAGTACGGATGCACTTCAACTTCTTTCCAGTCTCTCTCTCAACTAAAGCTTGAAATTGCTTAAACACATCAAGTACATAATCATTTACTTTCAAAGTATACACACAAAGTTTTCTTGAACAGTCATTAATGAAAGTCATGAAGTAAAATGCACCACCATGTGACCTAGCCTTCAACAGACCACAAACATTAGAATGAACCAACTCTAGCAAATCTAACTCTCTCGAAAGAGGATGACACTTAAATGAGACTCTTCTCTGCTTCTCAGCTAGACGATGAACACAGTTCTTTAGTATAGCATTCTTCAAACTCGAAAGATGATTCTTCTTGACAAAAAAAAATTAAGTCCCTTTCTTGCTCATGTGACTAAGTCGCCTATACTACAACTCTATTCAGCCATCATCTTTTGTCACATTCACCAAACCTCGAGAAGTCAAAACCGACATCAAATATAAGTTCAAACTCCTCTTCTCTCGCGCTAAAACCAATGTGCCTTTAGTCAATTTCTATTGGCCCTCACTGAAAGTGTTATAAAAATCATCATCAAAAAGCTTTCCTGTAGAAATCAATTTCAAACAAATATTTAATGTATGCCTAACATATTTAAGTGTCAACTTGGTTCCATTATTAATTGTAACACCCCTTACCCGTATTCAACGTCGGAACAGGGTACGAGGCATTACTGGACTTACATCTCAAGCTAACATACAAACCAAGTCATAAATTTGCATCCTAATTAAAACCATTTGTATTCAATCATAAAGTCCCTAATATGAGCCTACAAGGCCCAAAACATGCTTTGGAAATGGTTCGGGACTAAATCGAGAACTTAATTTTTTTTTTTTTTACAAAACTTAGAAAATTTTTGCCATGTACAGGGGTCACATGCCCGTGTGGTTTGGGACATGCCCATGTGGGCAGGCCGTGTCCCTCACACACGCCCGAGTCCCTAACCCGTGTAACTCTCTGACTTGCAAGGCATGAACAAATTGAAGTCACACGGCGGTGTTCTAGGCCGTGTGGTTAATTTAATTTTTATAAAATAGGTGCAGACTTCACACGATTAGGGCACACGCCCTTGCTTGAGGCCGTGTCCCTCACACGGCTGAGACACACCCCCATGTCTCTATCCGTGTGCTAAATTCTGAGCATTTTGTTTCTCAAAATTAAGGTGTAGGGGACACACAACCGAAACACATGGCCATGGCACAGGCCGTGTGTCACACACGGCCTAGACACATGCCTGTGTGTCTACCCGTGTGGATAAAATAAAGGCTATTTACCAAGCCATTTGCCACCCTCATTTATATATACACATACACAAGTTCCATGGCATGAATCATGGTATAATTAGGCACCCAAAACATCCACAATCATGGCCAATACATGTAAATGCAATACCATTATCTATCATGATCATGACATTTCATTATGCCAAATTAAACATACTAATTTCACATTCAAAACACCACTAATACTACTTTCAATTTGCATTAACTTATCAAGATAATCCAACATACCAATAAACCAAACTTATCTATTTCACAACAAGTCATTAAGCTACAGTCAACATTTAGCAAATCAATATAAACCACATCACCAAAGGGGCATTGGCACATACATCCATATATATGGATATGAGCTTACAATCAACCTAGCCAAAATGAGCCAATTTACATGGCCAAATACCAAATTCAGGACTTTGACAATTACAAGCCAATACATTTGGCCAAAATCTTGATGACACGTATAACAAAATGACCAAGTCCTTATACATGCCATATACTCAAAATGTTTAAGATCATAGATACACAAAATGATAGTTTGATAGCGTGATGCGAACTCCGACAATTTCCAACCCGAGCTAGCTTGGTGACACTATAAAACATGGAAAGTAAAATGAAGTATGCTAAATAGCTTAGTAAGCTCGTATGTAAGAAATAAGTAAACCTTACCATATATTTAACATTCAAGTAGTATTAAAACACCCCCAAACCCGGCCCACGAGCCTCGACCGGATCTGGCATGCTCTTGGAGTAAAACACTTTCAAAGCTTGTTTGTTAATTTGGAAAAGTTGATCATTTTGAAGAGAAATAGATTTGTGTTGTGATTAAATTGAAAACGTTGTCTTTATTGGAGTCCATATCTTATTAAAACATTATCTTCGTAATTGAAAACCATAAGTTATAAGATATGGCCAAATTTCAACCCATTTGAATTTATTTTAAGAAAACTGTTTAACATATGGTTTAAAATTAATCGTTCCATAACAGAAATTTAAAAATGAAAGCATAAAACAGTTAATAATAATGGCCTTATCACATCAAGCAAAACCCAAAATAAATCCAAAATACTTAAATATAAAATTCAAAATAAAATAAATGCTGAGCTGAGCATGGCCACCACTAAGTTTCTGCTGACCCGGTCCATTTACTGAGTGTCACCTGAAAAGATATCCCACAACGGGGCAAGTCAGACAGACTCAGTGTGTAACAGCCAACACAAAGTCCCAAAAGATTTAGGCATATCAAATCATACATATATAACAAATATAAATAATGATGCAATCCCGAACCCAAGCCTAGATATCCATCCTCTACACATCACCCGTACCTGCCATCACACCGTGGGGATTACTAAATCGACCCTCTATCCGCTACACACCATCGAAGGCAGTCGCTGCAGACGACTTGCACATCGCCCTTATAAATTGTGGCATAGCCACCAGATAATATGACAAAGTCACCAGATAATAATACGTGACATAAGTCACCACATTCAGATTATGTGACATGAGTCACCAGATATTGTGGTAAAAAACCACCAGATCACTTCCCCTTTTCATATTCACCCATATGCCCCATGTGTCATACAAACATGCATAAACCATGCCATATTCCTTATTTCATATTCATATTCGTTACAAATTCACATATGTGTCATAACAGATATTCATAACATTATTAACATAGTAGTAGTAGGTTAACATACCTGGATACTCTGTACCATTGAATGGTACCTTTTTGCCATATTTTCCATATTTCCATTAACACGTATATTAAACTAATACCATAAATCAATTAAGAATCAGTGTGGGGCTACACACCTGGTTACTAACGTTTTCACTGAATCCCGAAAAGGTCTACCGAACAAGTTGTACTCCTCCCTAAACAGTTAAAGTTAGAATTGGCCACTCAATAATCACTAAATATGGCCTTGGCCGAATGTTCATGCCCTCTTACCTTGTGGATCTAAATCCCGAAATCGTTATCTGTTAATGGATATGTCCAAATACCTACATGATCTATGTTAGATCCGATTCCAACATTTAAATAAATGGCCTTCGGCCTAAACCACACTTTTACTTACCTTGGATAACCAAATCCCGAATGATCTCCCCTAGAAGTCGGCTACACTAGAAATCCCGAAAGATCCTTCATAGTTTCGGCCAAAGAACATTAATGGGATTAGTGCCTTGATTTTCGACAGTTAGAGAAAGAAAAGAACAAGAGTTCGGCCAAGAGAGATCCTTACCAAGAGAGTGACCAAAACGCAACCGATCACTACCTTCAAGAAATCGGCAAGAGAGCTTGCAGAAGAAATCGATTCAAAGAGTGACAATGAAGTGAATCTTTCGGCTTTAGGATTTACTGAACAATCGGCTAGGGGTTACCTTGAGTGTTCGGCTTTGAGTGAATTTGAAAAAGATGAAGAGAAGGTAGATGATGGGGATTCGGCCTTAACAAGAATGAAAAGGAAGAGTATGGGACTTAGGGAGAATCGACAATGATGAGTTTTGAGAGAGGGATATTCGGCCTTTGATGAAAAGAAAAAGAAAATGTAATTTGAGGAGTTTCGGCTTATGAAAGTGAGTAACAAAAAGGAAGAAAAGAAAAAGAACACAAGTAGATTTCTTTGGGATTTTCGGTACACATGAAAAAGATGAGAAGAGAAGCAATTTTGGCACACCTATCTTACTATCATCCAACTGAAAATGTCATCCTCCTATGCCCCATATTCGGCCAACTTCTCTTCCCTTATCAACTCCTTCTTTTTCTCTTTTTTTTCTCTTCCTTACCCATTCAAAAATAATTTAAATGAGTCCATCAATATCCTTTCACCTTAGCCGAATTTTAAAAGAAATTAACCACATCTAAAGCTCATCCCCTTGGTGTCCTATTGCCATCCACCTCTGTCTCTCCTTGCTGCAAAATAAAACTCCCTTTTTGCTTCCCTTGTTGCTCGAACCTGAGCCCTTTTACACTGATTATGGCGTCACCTCCTAAGGCTTTAAGTGGCACCTCCTTGCCACTTTAACAAGCCCATTTCTATGTCCAATTTCCCCTACTAATTTTCTTAAGGCCTATCAAGCTTGGCTCTACTTCAAGACTTAAAATCTGATATTTTCTAAGGCATTCTCTTACCTTCTAAAGTTCTCAAAATTTATAAAACACATTCACAACACACATAGGCATGCTACTTCATACAATTAAGCAATAATGCACAAGCCCAAAGTCCCGGATATTCCAGTTCTACCCCCTTAAAATAATTTCGACCTCGAAATTACCTGGCTAAAATAGGTGAGGGTATTACTGTCGCATTGCTTCTTCCGACTCCCACGAAGCTTCTTCCGATCTATGATTACGCCATAACACTTTGACTAGAGGAACTGACTTCCTCCGTAACACTTTCACATCTCGTTCCAAAATCTGAATCGGCTCCTCCTCGTAGGACAAATCTGGCCTTAGCTCCACCTTTTCAACTGGTACTACATGAGATGGATCCGATCGATAACGATGTAGCATAGAAACATGGAATACATCATGCATCTGCTTCAACTCTGGAGGCAAGTCTAGCTGATAAGCCACTGGTCCAACTCGCTTCAATACCCGATAGGGTCCTATAACCTGGGACTTAACTTCCCTTTGCGACCAAATCTCATCACCTTTTTCCAAGGCGATACTTTAAGAATCACCTGATCTCCCACAGCAAACTCTATTTCCTTGCGCTTAAGATCTGCGTACGACTTTTGCCTATCAGATGCTTCCTTCAACCGTGCCCGAATTACCTCAACCTTTTCCTCGGATTCTGCCACAATTTCTGGACTCAAAACTCGACGTTCCCTCAATTTCGTCCAACACATAGGTGTGCGACACTTCCGTCCATACAGCGCTTCATACGGTGTCATCTGAATACTGGCTTGATAGCTGTTATTATATGCAAATTCCGCTAAAGGCAAATATTCTTCCCAACTTCCTCTGAAGTCTATCACACAACCCCTCAGCATGTCTTCTAACACTTGGATCACTCGCTCGACTGACCGTCTGACTGCTGATGAAATGCCGTAGTGAAATCTAGTCTGGTGCCTAAAGCCTGATGTAGTGCTTTCCAAAACTGAGACGTAAACCTTGGATCCCTATTTGAAATAATCGATACTGGAACTCCATGCAACCTTCAATTTTTGCCACATACAACTTTGCCAATTTCTGCAAAGAATAGTCAACCCGCACTGGTATAAAATGCGCGGATTTTGTCAATCGATCCACTACCACCCAGACCGAGTCCTTCTTAGTAGGCGTAAGGGGAAGCCCACTAACGAAGTCCATGGTGATTCTCTCCCACTTCCATTGCGGAATCATTACCGGCTGAAGCAATCCTGACGGAACTTGGTGTTCAGCCTTGACTTGCTGACACGTTAAGCATTTCCCTACAAAATCTGTAACTTCCCGCTTAAGACCAGGCCACCAGAACTGTTCCCTTAGATCTCTATACAACTTACTACCTCCAGGGTGCATAGCATAAGGGCTACTATGCGATTCCTGAAGAATCCTCTACCTTAACTCCTTATTCTTAGGCATACAAACCCTGCCATGAAAACACATTACTCCTTCACTGTTAACACCATAGTTTTCCAACTCCCCACTCTGTACTTGCCCCAACTTAGCACTTAAATCATCATCTTCCAACTGACCTTCTTTCACCTCCTCCAACCATGTCGGCCTAACTTGCAACTCTGCCAATAAACTTCCATCATCATACAAGCTAAGATGTGCAAACATCACCCTCAGATCCAACACTACTTTCCGACTTAGGGCATCTACTACTACATTCGCCTTGCCCGGGTGGTACTCTATGGAACAATCATAGTCTTTCAATAACTCCACCCACCTTCGCTGTCTCAGGTTCAACTCTTTCTGAGTCAGCAGATACTTAAGGCTCTTGTGGTCTGTGTAGATCACTGACTTTTCTCCATTAAAATAGTGCCTCCATATTTTAAGAGCAAAGACCACTGCCACCAATTCCAAGTCATGCGTCAGGTAGTTAACCTTGTGTGGCCTTAGTTGTCGAGACGCATAAGCGACTACCTTCCCGTCCTGCATCAATACGCATCCTAAACCTGTATGAAAAGCGTCACAATACACCGCAAAATCCTTTCCTGCCTCAGGCTGAATCAAAACCGGAGCTTCAGCTAAAACTTTCTTAAGCTTCTCAAAGTTCTCCTGTTGCCTATCTGTCTATACGAAAGGTACTTCCTTTCTTAACAACTTTGTCAAAGGTGCGGCTATAGATGAGAACCCTTCTACAAACCTTCTGTAGTAGCCTGCCAATCCCAAGAAACTATGAACCTCAGCCACAGACTTAGGTGGTTTCCAATCTAGCACAGCCTCGATCTTCCGAGGATCCACCCTTATCCCTTCTGCAGACACCACATGCCTTAAGAACGCAACCTCCTTAAGCCAAAATTCACACTTGCTAAATTTAGCATATAGTTTCTTCTCCCTCAACACTTGCAACACTATCCGGAGATGCTCATCATGTTCTTCCTTAGACTTGGAATACACTAGGATGTCGTCGATGAACACAACGACGAACCGATCCAAGTAGGGTTAGAAAACCAGATTCATCATATCCATGAACGCAGATGGGACGTTCGCCAATCCGAACGGTATTACTAAGAACTCATAATGCCCGTATCTTGTCCGGAAAGCTGTCTTATGGATATCTGCTTCCTTCACCTTAAGCTGATGGTATCCAGACCGTAAGTCTATTTTTGAAAACACCGCGGCCCCCTTAAGCTGATCGAACAAGTCGTCTATCCTTGGCAAAGGGTACTTGTTCTTGATGGTCAGCTTATTCAATTGACGATAATCTATGCACATACGCATAGTTCCGTCCTTTTTCTTCACAAACAAGACCGGTGCTCCCCATGGAGACACACTGGGTCAGATAAACCCACGATCAAGCAACTCCTGAATCTGAGCCTTGAGCTCCACCAACTCCTTTGGTGCCATTCTATATGGAGCGATTGACACCGGAGCTATGCCTGGCAGTAAGTCAATTCCGAACTCCACCTCCCTGTCCGGGGGTATTCCAGGTAACTCTTCCGGAAAGACATCTACAAATTCCCTTACTGTTCTAACTCCGTTAACTCCCTCTTCTTTTACATCCAACGCACTGATGAAAGTCAAAAATGCCTTGTACCCATTCCGAATCATCTTATCAGCCTTTAATGCTGAAACTACGTTAGACAAGTAGTTTCTTCTTTCTCCTATCATAATTATCTCCTCATCCTCTGGGGTCCTTAACTCCATTCGCTTAGCTGCACAATCCAATATAGCCCGATGTTCCACTAGCCAATCCATGCCAAGTATGAGGTCAAATTCTCCGAAAGGTAGTTCCATCAAATCGGCAGGGAACATCACTCCCTAAATCTCTAGAGGTACATTCCGAAATATCTTGTTCACTACTACAGTTTGACCTAACGGGCTTACTACAGTCATTTTCCTATTAGACAGTTCAGAAGCTATGCCTAGTGTTTCAACTACTCTACATGCAACATAAGAATGGGTCAAGCCAACATCAATTAAAGCAAAGTAAGGCTTGCCAGCTATAAGGAACATACCGGTTATGACGTCCGGTGCGTCTCCATCCTCCCTCCGGCGAACTGCATACACCAGACCCGGTTGTCTTCCCTCTGTATTACCAACACCTCTGCCCGGTGTTCCACGTCCTCTTCCAGAACCATTATCTCTGCCAATCGGACCACGACCCAGCTGAGGCTGCTGGCCACCTCTCCCAGCCTGATTAAAACCCTGACCTGTTGGTCGACTCCCGTCGATTTCCATAGGACAGTCCTTAATCATGTGTTCCTTGGACCCGCACTTAAAGCATCCCCCTGTCTTCTTCCAACACTCCTTTAAGTGCTTCTTTCCACACTGAGCACAAGTACGATATTGCCCTCCTATAACAACCTGCTGACCTCACGGCCCATCAACTCTAGGCCTCTTTTGAACATTCCCAAATGACCCTGATGATCTAAAACCTCTCTTTTGCCTATTCTGATCAGTATTCTGCCTTACAGAGTCCTTAATCCCTTCGGCCACTTTGGCCTTTTCTACCAGCACAGCAAACTCCCGCTCCTGCTGTGGAGCTATCAACAACCTCAGGTCATCCCTCAGTCCGTCCACAAACCGAACACACCGCTCATGCTCCGTAGCCACGATCCCTCGAGCATACCAGCTCAACCTTAAGAATTCCGCCTCGTATGCCGCTACGGACTTACTCCCTCGAACTAGCCCTAGAAATGCCTTCCTCTACGAATCAATATAACTAGTCCCAACATACTTCTTTTGATATGCAGCCTTAAAATACTCCCAAGTGAGTTCCTCAGCTGTAGCACCATCCCGAACTGTGAGCCAACATTGATATGACTCATCGCGAAGAAGCGACACCATTCCTTTCAGTTTCTCCTCAGTAGTCAGATCCAGCTCATCCATGATTCGCTCTGTCGCCTCCAACCAATACTCAGCCGTACTGGGTGCCACACCGGACACACCACGAAATACCTCAGCTCCATTGGCTCGGAGTCGCTCGGGTACAGATTTTCGAGCGCCCATACCTCCACCTGCTCCAGCCACCATCTCAAGAACTCGCAGCACCGCCTGCGATACTACATCATCCCCCGTCTGATCTTGATGCTCAACATTAGCAGCTGGTGGTGGGGGTGGTGGTACCTCATTTTCGGACCCTTGACCGGACCTAACAGGTTCCGATACGGTTATTCTGCCTCTACCACGTCCTCGCACATTACGACCACGTCCCCTAGAGCTCATATCTACGATCGCGATTTAATCTGATTTAAAAAGTTTTATGCATTAGTACTTTTATTCCATTGATTACCCGCGAAGAAGTTTTATGAAGAGAAGTTTGGTAGTAGTTTTTCCGATCATTTCAGAGTTTTCATTTCAAGTTTTCTACCCTAATTTAGAGAAATACATTTATTCAGTAGTACCTCCCACACACATTCACCACTCGCACACTTTTGTCCATTCCAAACCCAGAGGTATTTCCGTAATTTGTCCGATAGGGGTATTTTGGTAAATTTCAAATCAGGGTATCTTGATATTTAAAAAAAATAATAGGGATTTTTGGTATTTTTGTAAAGTAAGAATACTTTAATAAAAGTCGAGGGTAAGATGGTAATTTTTATAAACCAAGGGTATTTTAGTAATTTTACAAACTAGGGTATTTGGGTAATTTTGTAAATCGGGAATATTTCGGAAAAATTTTATAACATAGTTTTTACAAACCAAAAGGGTAATTTGATAATTTTAAAAACTAAGATTTTTATAAAAAGTATGGCTAGTCCCTTTCGGATTTTAATTAATGAATTTAGCCTATGAATAAGTCCTCTTGGTTAGGGTGAACCGTCACTACGCACCAGGTAGGATTCGAGCGGAGAGGAGTTGAGTCACTAGGACTGCTTAAATACCAGGCTCTCCCTGAATCCAATCCTAGACATGCGCACAATGGTTGCCACACCCTAACTCGGTGACTTACTCACAGGTTTGTTTAATTAGGCCTTAAAGTTTTATGTAATTTTGCTTTGAAGTAAGCTAATTCTAGGGTTCAATAACTTAATATATGAAACTACATTTCCGTTCTACCCTCATACAATAAATCATACAACAGTTAGGGGTACTTACCTGGTGGACTTCGGTTCGGAGACTTAGGTGCCATGCCAGAAAACCTGCTCATTTCACAAAAATTTTCACAAAATTTATTTGGGCTCAATTTTGAAAACGTTATGGGCTTTAAACCCACGGCCGAGAGTTTTAAACTGGGCTCTGATACCAAACTGAAACACCCCCAAACCTGGCCCATGAGCCTCGACCGGATCTGGCATGCTCCTGGAGTAAAACACTTTCAAAGCTTATTTGTTAATTTGGAAAAGTTGATCATTTTGAAGAGAAATCGATTTGTGTTGTGATTAAATTGAAAACATTGTCTTTATTGGAGTCCATATCTTATTAAAACATTATCTTCGTAATTGAAAACCATAAGTTATAAGATATGGCCGAATTTCAACCGATTTGAATTTATTTTAAGAAAACTGTTTAACATATGGTTTAAAATTAATCGTTCCATAACAGAAATTTAAAAGTGAAAGCATAAAATAGTTAATAATAATGGCCTTATTACATCAAGCAAAACCCGAAATAAATCCAAAATACTTAAATATAAAATTCAAAATAAAATAAATGCTGAGCTGAGCATGGCCACCACTAAGTTCCTGCCGACCCGGTCCATTTCTTGAGTGTCACCAAAAGATATCCCACAGCGGGGTGAGTCAAAGCAGACTCGATTGTGTGTAACGACCAACACAAAGTCCCAAAAGATTTAGGCATATCAGATCACACATATATAACAAATATAAATAATGATGCAATCCTGAACCCAAGCCTAGATATCCATCCTCTACACATCACCCGTACCTGCCATCACACCGTGGGGATTACTAAATCGACCCTCCATCCGCTACACACCATCGAAGGCAGTCGCTGCAAACGACTTGCACATCGCCCTTATAAATTGTGGCATAGCCACCAGATAATGTGAAAAAGTCACCAGATAATAATACGTGACATAAGTCACCACATTCAAATTATGTGACATGAGTCACCAGATATTGTGGTAAAAAACCACCAGATCACTTCCCCTTTTCATATTCACCTATATGCCCCATATGTTATACAAACATGCATAAATCATGCCATATTCCTTATTTCATATTCATATTCGTTACAAATTCACATATGTGTCATAACAGATATTCATAACATTATTAACATAGTAGTAGTAGGTTAACGTACCTGGATACTCTGTACCATTGAATGGTACCTTTTTGCCATATTTTCCATATTTCCATTAACACGTACATTAAACTAATACCATAAATCAATTAAGAATCAGTGTGGGGCTACACACCTGGTTACTAACGTTTTCACTGAATCCCGGAAAGGTCTACCGAACAAGTTGTACTCCTTCCTAAACAGTTAAAGTTAGAATCGACCACTCAATAATCACTAAATATGGCCTTGGCCGAATGTTCATGCCCTCTTACCTTGTGGATCTAAATCCCGAAATCGCTATCTGTTAATGGATATGTCCAAATACCTACATATCTATGTTAGATCCGATTCCAACATTTGAATAAATGGCCTTCGGCCTAAACCACACTTTTACTTACCTTGGATAACCAAATCCCGAATGATCTCCCCTAGAAGTCGGCTACACTAGAAATCCCGAAAGATCCTTCATAGTTTCGGCCAAAGAACATTAATGGGATTAGTGCCTTGATTTTCGACAGTTAGAGAAAGAAAAGAACAAGAGTTCGGCCAAGAGAGATCCTTACCAAGAGAGTGACCAAAACGCAACTGTTCACTACCTTCAAGAAATCGGCAAGAGAGCTTGCAGAAGAAATCGATTCAAAGAGTGACAATGAAGTGAATCTTTCAGCTTTAGGATTTACTGAACAATCGGCTAGGGGTTACCTTGAGTGTTCGGCTTTGAGTGAATTTGAAAAAGAAGAAGAGAAGGTTGATGATGGGGATTCGGCCTCAACAAGAATGAAAAGGAAGAGTATGGGACTTAAGGAGAATTGGCAATGATGAGTTTTGAGAGAGGGATATTCGGCCTTTGATGAAAAGAAAAAGAAAATGTAATTTGAGGAGTTTCGACTTATGAAAGTGAGTAACAAAAAGGAAGAAAAGAAAAAGAACACAAGTAGATTTCTTTGGGATTTTCGGCACACATGAAAAAGATGAGAAGAGAAGCAATTTCGGCACACCTATCTTACTATCATCCAACCAAAAATGTCATCCTCCTATGCCCCATATTCGGCCAACTCCTCTTCCCTTATCAACTCCTTCTTTTTCTCCCTTTTTTTTCTCTTCCTTACCCATTCAAAAATAATTTAAATGAGTCCATCAATATCCTTTCACCTTAGCCGAATTTTAAAAGAAATTAACCACATCTAAAGCTCATCCCCTTGGTGTCCTATTGCCGTCCACCTCTGTCTCTCCTTGCTACAAAATAAAACTCCCCTTTTGCTTTCCTTGCTGCTCGAACTTGAGCCTTTTTACACTGATTATGGCATCACCTCCTAAGGCTTTAAGTGGCGCCTCCTTGCCACTTTAACAAGCCCATTTTTATGTCCAATTTCCCCTACTAATTTTCTTAGGGCCTATCAAGCTTGGCTCTACTTCAAGACTTAAAATCTGATATTTTCTAAGGCATTCTCCTACCTTCTAAAGTTTTCAAAATTTATAAAACACATTCACAACACACATAGGCATGCTACTTCATACAATTAAGCAATAATGCACAAGCCTAAAGTCCCGTATATTACAAATATAATATAAGACGATGTAATTTATCATAACCTCATAACCATATTTCATTTCATCACAACTTATCTTGAATTCATCATTTCGCAAATTTAATATTCATAAGCTCTGTGTACATACCTGTACCATCTTGTAATGATTTCATACTTATTCTTATCTTTGACATACCCGTTGAACCATTAGAATACTATTGGATACTTGGAAATCTTGCACACAAGGTTCCATATATGTATCCAATACTACATCAATCACATAAAGCTCATTCTTAAGCTGATAACGGGCCTGCTCACACAAGCTGTCAGTCAAGACGTAGCTACACAGTGCTGCTCACACAAGCTGTCAAGTAACCGCAACATATGCCGATATACTCAGCCACCGCTAGGACGTATAGGACCAGCAACCGGACCACATAAATCACATAATCACATAAATTCCTCTAACATGTCACTTGTATCCTAATCTATTCCTAAAGTTCAATCGGGATTTCATATTTTCTGAATCTACGTCGAACGTGTCTGTAAGGTCATTAATACAATTCATTCAATATTAAAGCATTTAAAATTCAATTATAATAATGCTTATTAACATACGAACTTACCTCGGTTACAAAAATGGCGTAAAAGACCTATTCGTCAAATACTTTGTTTTTCCCCCGATCTAGGTCCGAACCTCGTTTTTCTTGATCTATAATATCAAATTTAACTTATTTAATCATTACATTATTCAATTCAGCCCAAAAATCACATTATATTTTTGCCCCTAACATTTCAACATTTTACAATTTAGCCCCTATGATCGTAAAATGAATTTCATTCAATTTCATCAAAACCCAAGCCTAGCCTAATATTACTTGTAATCATAACAACCCACATTTTTCATTTATTCACACTTTTCTACAAATTTTATAACCTTTTACAAATAAGTCCCGATTTGACACTTTTACCGAAAATCACTTTACAAAGGTTGTTTAACTAACTATAAACATGTATTTTCTACCATCAAACATCAAAATACATGTATATTAAACATAGGTAAAATTATAGACTTTAACTTTCTCTCAAATTAGTCCTCGAAATAGGTAGATCAAGTTATAACAATCTCGAAAATATAAAAATCATTAAAAAGGGGACAAGAACGGACTTACAATCGAGCTTGAAAGCTTGGCCAAACCCTAGCTATGGTTTCTCTTCAAAAATTCAGCTAGGGGGGACTAAATTGAGAAGATGGACACTTTTATTAGGTTAATTTTGTCTTTATTTACCAAATTACTAAAATACCCTTAATGCATAACTTTAAAATTTTACCTAGCCATGTTCATTTTTGTCCACCCTAAAGTGCAATGGTCTAATTACTACATAAGGACTTCCAATTAAAATTTCATAGCAATTAAACACTTTTAACTTATAGAATT
This sequence comes from Gossypium bickii, assembly GCA_025503065.1. Classification (NCBI taxonomy): domain Eukaryota; kingdom Viridiplantae; phylum Streptophyta; class Magnoliopsida; order Malvales; family Malvaceae; genus Gossypium; species Gossypium bickii. Next base: position 94,453,251 of record CP106711.1, read on the forward strand.
CAAGTTTTGCACATATTGCTGTAACACCCGCTACCCGTATCCGTTGCCGGAATAGGGTATGAGGCATTACAGGAGTTTACTGAACATTTTCGAATAATTACGAGTCATGTATTATTCATATTCTGAAAATAATCATAACGTCCCTCTATTGGGCCCTCGAAGCCCAAAACATACATTAGGAACCAACCGGGATCATAGGGAATTTTTCACAAAATCCTAAAATTTTCCTACATTGGTTAGCGTGCTTTAATATTGACAAACTTATTTTCTCGACATGTCTCACTTGAATTTATTACTTGTCCTAATATACATGATTTTTCTTATATCAACGTATCAAAGATAGTCTCATATTTACATGTCATGATACATATCATTCTCTTGTTGTTTCTTCATAAATATAAATTATTCAATTCATTATGACAATATTTCATGTACCATCATTTTCATGAGTTTAGTGTATATTTTTTCCAGTAGTAGTTCATAATCTTGAATATGCATAATTATCAGGCAAGTTTCACATACATGTATTTTCCATGTCATATTTCAATATATCAAATAATTGTCACTTCTATATATTTCAAGTTTAATTTCATGATTTCAAGTACTTGCCATTTTCTATATTTATCCCGTTGAATTTCTCAGAATTTCGATGGATTTCCAGTAGTACACTTATAGTGTACAATCCTGGGTCTGTCAATTCGTACACATATGGGTATACCCTTTTTCCAGAGAGCACACTCAAGAAACCTCATCCTTACAATGGGATTACCGGTCGAGCTAAATCCCTCTGTAAGAGAGCACACTCCCGCGAACCTCATTTCTTACAGCGGGATTACCAGTCGAGGCTAAATCCCCTGTAACATATGTTCAAAGAGTATTGTTGGGATTACCAGTCCAGGCTAAATCCCCTGCAACGACAATTACTTTAATGAGCTTGGATCTGAATTACCAGTCCAGACTAAATTCAGACCCTAATTCGGATTACCCATCCGGGCTAAATCCATTTTCCACATATTCTTTGGGAGGGCTATATCAAGATCATCTGTCCGGGCTAGATCCTTTTCACACATATTCTTCGAGAGGGCTTATATCAGGATAGGATCACCCGTCCGGGCTAGATCCTTTTTATCGTCAATTCATTTTTAGAGATCTATCGAAATTTCCTTTCATTCAACCGGGATTTCTTCCTTTTTTTATCAAATATATCAATGTTTCATCAACTTTCATACAATGAACATTCAAATCATATTCACATCAATAACATACATTTCAAGCATTTAAGAATATAATTCAAGTTGCACGAACTTACCTCGTTGCTTGTTCATGTTTATAGTTTCACTAATCTGATGTCTTTTCTTTTCCATGCTCAAGTCTTATATTTGAGTCATCCGGATCTTTATAAATAAATTTGATCATCATTTTCATTCATTTCATATTCTGATACATTCAATTAATGCTCTAGGCAAAATTATCATATTACCCCTAAACTTTTAATTAATGACGATTTCATCCTTAGGTTCAGAAAAATAAAATTCTTGTAATTTAATCCTTGTTTCAAGCCTAATTATTCTCATATATATATATATTGATAACAGCCCATGAATTCTATGAGATATCAGAATTTTCCATAATTTCAACACTTTTCAATTTAATTCCTAAAAATGTTTTCACCCGATCTTAATCTAAATTAATAATTTCATTCAATTTTATAATTTAAATAATAAAATAATCCATTTCATGCAATTTGGTCATTTATGACATTTTTACAAATTTGCCCATAAAATTTTACTTTTATTCAATTTAGTCCCTAAGCCTAGAACAAGCAAATTAGCCATGCTAGCTGAATATTCATATAAATTTTCCTCCTCCTCCTCTTCATTTCACATCCTTAATTCATATAACATGCTTATAAGCAACATACATTATCTATGATTTCACTATTTACTCATAAATTTATTCAAAGCTGTCCATTTGCGTCATAGTCACTAAATTATTTATATCTTGAGCTACAGAATTCCAATTTAAGTTACACTTGATGTTTTAGAAACTAGATTAACATATATTCTTACCATAAAATTTTCAGAATTTTTGGTTTAGCCAATAAGTACAGTTTATTCTTTAAAGTCACCCCTGTTCCGCTATCCGACAGTTCTGACCCCTCTTCACTAAAAATTAATCATCTCATCATACAGAATTTAGATAATGTTACCATTTGTTTATTTTGAAAATAGACTCATTAAATATTTTAATAATATAAATTATAACCCATAATTATTTTTCTCCAATTTTTTATGATTTTCCAAAGTCAAAACAGGGGAACCCAAAATCATTCTGACCTTGTCTCACAAAACCTATTATATATCATGATTTACAATTCCATTGCTTACACCATTTCTTCTATAAGAAACAATACTAAATAATATTTAATTACACATTTTATTCATCCACTAATTCGATTTCTACAATTTTTGGTGTTTTTTTCAAAATTAGACTATTGTTGCTGTCCAAAACTGTTTTAGTGTAAAATGTTAATTACCAAGTTTGTAACACCTTTATTTCCTTTCTCTACAATATTTCCCATCACTTTCTCGTATTTTCCTTCACTAACATATCAAGGACATAAAACCTTATATAAGAAAACTCTACATTAACATCATTTCCATGCTTTTTCCATAATATCAAACTTAAAAATATATTGAAATCTTGATGTTCTTACCTTGTCTTATTGATTTCAATCTTTAACTTATTTTCTCTCTCCTCCAGCTTCTATATCTTGAATCAAACTTGATATTCTTGCTCCCCATAGTCTCCTTGTCATCTTTCTCTCTTGATGGCTATGGAAATTCTTTTGAATTCTAAATGGATTTTTGATGAAAGGACCAATTTATAAAGAAAGCAAAACTTTCTTTCTTTCTCTCTTCTTCTCACATTGCTGCATGGGAAAGAAGATGATAATTCTTCATCTTTCCTCCCTTATATATTAATAAAATAATAATAAAATATCTCATTAAAATATTAATAAAATAATATTTATCTAATAAAATAATTATAAAATATCATCAACATTATCATTACTTTCTAGATTTCTCTCTCTTCCAATTGAGCATTTTGCCCTTTGTGATCTTTTAAAATTCCATCTTTGAATCATCACATAATTTGGTAAAATTATGATTTACTCCATCATAATTCTTTACCTATTCAATTTAGTCCTAATTCATCCATTTTCTTTAGTTTCTAGATCATTCCACCCTTAAAATATTTTCACTATTGGTCCTTCAACTTTTTCATATCCTCAAGTTTTCAGTATTTACTCTTAGGCAACAAAGCTTTTTCTCGCTTTTACCATTTAGTCCTTTCTTAAATTAATATATCATAATATACTTCTCAATGTTTTCATAACTCCAAAATTTCCCTTTTTGTCGCTTTATTTCCTTATTTTACTCTATCAAAGATAATATCTTACTGTAAAAATTTTCGGGGTATTATAATTGCAATTTAGTCCTTTTAGACAAATTGAGTACTCAATCGACGAAATTTCTTAACGAAATTTTCACACAATCATTCTATCAAGCTGTAGACCTTAAAGAAATAATAAAAATAAATATTTCTACTTCGGATTTGTGGTCTCGAAACCACTGTTCCAATTTGACCTAAAAATGGGCTGTTACATTAATGACTAAGGTAACATCTCTCACGTGAACAACTTGTACCAAGCCATCGTTACCCATCTTTAACACCTTAAGATCTCCAAGAGTATAAGATGTGAAGAACTCTTTCTGTGACATTACCTGAAGTGAAGACTGGTATCTATCACCCAACTAATCTTGTTGCATGTTAGGTTGATTAAATTTTCATCACAAAGGACTGATAGATCATCAATAGTAGTAGTAACATGTTCAGATTTCTCCTTATTCCTTCTCTCTTGTTTATCACCGCTATCTTTATTCTCTCATTTCTGCTTGTAGCAAAACTTCTTGATATAACCTTTCTTACCACAATGATGACGCTCAAGATTCTTGTATCTTAATCTTGACTTGCTTTGGTTTTTATCTCTAGATTAATACAATAAACCAAAGACAAGAACCAATGAAGACTGAAAGCTGGCCTTATGATGTCTTTGTGAATTCCGATCCAGTGAAAAAGGGCTGAGAACTTGGTAGTCTGCATTCACAATATCTGAATTTCTCCAAGCACCCGCAAATTTCTATTAATGGAACTTTGCATATCAAAACCAACTGCCCAGCTCAACAGTAGCTCCATCATTGAATTATATATATCATACTGTCAGCCTCCACCACCGTTACTGACGCCATGTGCCATTCCTAATCAACTTATTATTCTGCTCGAGCGGAATGTACTAAAATTGGTCAATTTCCTACACAATAGGCATAGTGAGACTCAAAGAGTTAGATCTATATTCTTGAAGAATTATATTATAAAGGGCAAGCCTTCTTTCCAGATTGCTAGCAGTTAGCATCTTTCCCCAAGGTTAAATGCATACATATTTAAACTCAGGAAAAAGCCACACTGATGCACGCTTTTGCCCAGCATTAGTTCCAAAAAGTTTTTGAGTAAATGAACGCTAGAAAAGGCCTTCGAACTCATCTTAATCATAAAAGTGATAATTCAAGGAACATGGAAGTTTCAGTTAACAAATGATTTCAAATAAATATGATGAGATAAATTCCTTTTGGTAAGGGTGAGTGTTCGATCAAATCGAGTCGAATAGAATCAAGTTAAAAAAAATTTTGAATTAATCGAGTTGAAAAATCTTATTTTAGCAACCGAACTCAATTTATTATTTAACTATATAAACAATATAATAGTTACTTAATGGGTAAATTAAAATTTATCAAAACGGCATAATTTTATCCCTTTTTATTCGGATTTTGGATAACTCGAATTGTGTAATTCATATTCGAGTTAAACAAAAAATTTTGATTTTTTATTCGAGTTGATCTGAATAACTCGATTAATTTGAATAACTCAAATTATTTAATTCAAAATTTGAATTTTTTTTATAGATTTTTCCGAATAGAATTAAATTTTGCTCGCACTTACCTGTTGGTTCTCTCTCATTTCTAACAAACTTCATTTTTTTTTTTTTACAAGTTAAAAATGGTCAATCTAAGACAGCATAGGGAACCATGTTCCAATGGTTAATTGATTATGCTGAAAGAGCTTAGAAGTCAAACAAGAAAACCATACATAAAAAGCGGTTTGCCACGCAAACAGGAGGTGCAGAAGGAATACAGCACATATTGTTTAAAAGAAGCATAGATCATAGAAATCAGTAAATATGAACAGGTAAACTAGATTGCTAATTTCACTTGATACAGGTAAAAATTCCTTAGTGATGAGAAAACTATCACCCCAACTCCTATAACTGCAACTTTATGTAACCACAATGTTAAGCATACAACATAAAAAAACTAGATTATTTACTAAAATAAGACCTGAGAAGATTGATCCGCATCCAATCATAGTATAAGTTTGTTAGACCCTCAAACACATGAGAGTGTCTCAAAATATTGATAGACTTGAATTCCAATATAATTCAATGGACACCGATTGAGAGTCTCCGGACACTGCTTTATCTCATAAACATTTAGCAAAACCCCATCCTTAAGCTCATAGCAAATTGCTTTATAATCCACGAGAATCACAACTTTTGACTCCTCACCTTCAGATCGGATAACAGACAAAACATGGAATCCATAATAGATATCAACAACAGGAAACCTCAAGTCAGGGAAAGCTTTCATAGTATCATCCAGGTTCAGACAGTATTTAAGAAACCAATGAGAATAATCAGCCGTCATCTCGAAAATATTAAATTTAAAACAAAGTGGCATGTATGTAACTCCAAGATGCAAATGGCCCCTAGACTCCCCAAAATATCGACTATCCTCATCCTCCGAGCCTTGCGGAGCTTGAAACATAGGAGCCAACATTGGCATTTTCTTTAACACTTTATTCTCCATATCAAACCGCAAAGATTTCCTACCGTTACTGTTCCAATGAAAGACCCCATTACAGAAAACACCATGGTCAAACCTTATATACTCGTTGGCCCGAAAACTAATCCAAGAAGAATCCCATTCATCAGACTTTGATGAATAGATATACAGACCGAACCTTTTATTTGGAGAAGGCAATTTCCTTACACAAATGATGTTATAATGAGGTGATTTCAAAGGATCAAAGGCTAAATTCACAGCACGCAAAGAACCAAATTGGGAAACAGGTAAAGAAATCATTTTGAACTTACGGGTAGTTGGATTGCAGATGAAGTACCTCAACCTTTCATTAATATTGTAATAAAAATGACCCAAAAGCAAGCCGTTGCAAGATTGGAGGATTTTGAAGTGTGGGTCAACAATGAAATCCAAGACGGGAAGTCTGGTATCAGGAGTTAAGGGAAGAGCGGGTAATTCAAAGGGAGGTCTGTAGTAGTTGCCGATGCCTAGAAAGAGGGCTGATGGGGTTAGAAAGCCTCGGTTCTGGTGGTGAAGAGAGTGGGAATGAGAGAATTGGAGGCTGGAAATAAGGGAACGCCATTGTTTAGAGATTAATTTGAGTTTGAGGAGATGTTTTGGAGGGATTCTTATGAGGATTTGGGTGAGAAGGTCGTGATTGTAGGCTATGGCTTCTGCCGAAGGCGAGGAGGGTCTGCTTCTCTTCATGCTCGCAATCGCAATCCCTAATTCTTCGACATTTGGGGAATTGGGAATTTTGAACTCACTTAAATTATTTGGAACAATTCCATCGCAGTTTTAACAGTAATTTTGGGAATTTTAGTCGGTTTTGATAGAATTATTATTTAAAAATAAAATAATTTTCTCACTCCTCTCTCAAGTAAATTTGAAAACTAGCAAATTAGAAGAATTTATCATTACACATATTTTAATCTCACAGGTCACTTATCAGAGTCTCCAAATTCACATGATATTTTAAGAAAATCTTCAGCCATTTCAAAAATATTAAATTGTAAACAAAGTGATGGCAAGATGCAAATGTCTCCAGGACTCTGTGCATCCGAATTGGCATTGGCATACCTATTCTCCACATCACTTTCCCAATGAAATCTATGTGAAGTTGAGCATGGGAGAGGCAAAATCGAGAGAAGGCCATTGCTTCGAAACGGATTTGAAGTTAGGGTTGTTGGCTATGGCTTCTCCTGCTGAACTCAACAGATTGGGTAACTCATCCTCTTTTGACTCGCCTTTTTTCCTTGGCTTCCATGTCTATTTCATGGATTAGTTGCTTAGAATTGTATCCAACACCACAAGTGCCTAGCACTTGAAAGCTGAAATGCATACCTAGATTTCAAAGACACTGCCGAATAGTTAAGTTGTTTTCTTCCACCATATGCCACGACTTGAAATTACAAAGTAGATAAAATATAACACGATATAAAAATACTAATTTTAAAATATAAAATCAATAGAATATAAATATCTTAAATTATATATATATATATTAAATATTCAAATTACGTTGAGCAAGAAACTAAAAAAGATTTGTAACAATGCAAATGATGAATTCACATTTAAATATTTAGGGCTAGTTTGGCAATGCTTTTGAAAAGTACTGTAGAAAAGTGTTTGTGAGAAGTACTTTTGAAAAATTTGCTTTAAAATTTGAGTGTTTAGCATTGCTGTCAAAAAGTACTTTTAAGAAATAAAATGTCCATTTTAGACATGTTATTATCAAGTAACAAATGTATATTTAAATAAAATTTGAATTAGTTAATATTATTATATTTTAGTAAGAATATAAAAAAAATTACTATAACTTGTTAATATTTTAATATATGAAATATAAATTTTAAATATTTTTAAATAATAAATATTAATTACTTATAAAATTTAATTAGAATATATAAACTACATTTTAAATATTTAAATATAACCATTAAATATTTATAATTAATATTTTAAAAAATATTTTTTTAATTAATGATTTTAACACATTTGTAATTAAGCACCACGAAAAAAAAAGAAAAGTACTATGTTATTAGAAGGGTGAAAAAGTAATTAAGCACTAAAAGTGCTTTTGGGAGAGGAAAAGGTAAAAATTTTAGCTTCTCCATTTTAGAAGTGCTTTTTCTGAAAAGCCAAAAATTCTAGCCAAAAGCAGCTTGTTCTGTACAGCTTTTCTTCTAAAAGTGTTTTTAGAGCCAGAAGTGCTTTTGAAAAGCAATGAAGAACTGGCCCTTAAACACCCAAAACTTCAGCTGATGTAGGGCACTAAAGCAAGTGAGATCCCCCATGGTACGACCACCCACAATCCAAAATATTATTTGTCAATAGTCTTATTTAAGTTGTATACTTTTCACGGTTGTTTGGTTGTGGTATTGTAGAAAAATTTTGATTATAGTGGAATTTTTTGGTAGACTTTCAAGTCTCGTGATTTTAACCCTTTGCTTTAAAGGGGTTTTCCACATAAAAATCGTGTATCGATTTATTATTTTTGCTCGTGATATTGTGGCTTATTTGCATTTGTTATTAATATATTGTGTTACTGAGTTTGCCATAATTGCCGAATTAATATTTTGGGAGTGTAAGAATACCGATTATGCTTCCACATTATTTTAGCGAGTTCAGTTTCGTCCTAACAAACTAGTATCAAAGCTTCATTCTCGTGCTCAATAATCATGAAAATTAGCACTAATCAGATGATTATGTTTAATGTCACAAATTATCAACTTTGGCAAAACAAAATAAAAATCTTATATTTGTGAAAGTTTTGCATCTTTATGTTTTTGCTACTCAAAAACCCGAATAAAAAATTAATGAGTGATGATTTGAGCATCAATAGGTGTGCAGTTTTTTCAGTTTGTTGAATAAAATGTTTACAATCACATTGATCAAGAGACACATGCAGACACATTATGGAAGCTTGAAAACTTGTAGGCTTCGAAGTCCGACAATAACAAGTTGTTCATGCTTAAGAGAAATATGATGTTGAGTTACAAGAAAGGGACTTCTATAACCAACCACTTGAATGAATTTCAAGGTTTGTTGACTCAACTACTTGGTATGTGACTTATATAAACAAACGGGGCTTTAGTTGCTTGCTACTCTACCGGACTCTTGGGAAACATTTCGAGTTTCACTCATTAATGTTACTCCAAAAGGGTATTATGACCTTGGAAATTGCTAAGAGTGGTGTGTTGAATGAAGAGGTGAGAAAAGGTCTCAAGGTTCTCCATCACTGTTTGAGATTCTAGTTACCAAAAGTAGGGGGAGAAGCAAAGAAAAAGGTGAAAAGGGTAGACATGCAAATACTATCGTACTAGGCAATTGAAGTTTAACCAATGTGAACTGTAACGAATTGCCTGTTTTGGATTTAAAAGGTTGAAAGCATGAGTAAACAGTTAATTTTAGGGCTGTGCTTGTTATGCATGTATTATTGTAAATGTTTATTGCATTGTACATAGCTATATGTTAATTCCAAAGTCGTTTTTGCCGGTCATTTGGGGTTTAGCATTAAGAGATTGCTTGGTAGGTGGAAAAAAAGTTAGAAAGATAAAAAATTGAAGGAGTAGAAAAATAGAAAGAAAAAATATATATATTTTTCTATTGTGTGCTTGGTAGGAAAGAAAAATTAAAAGAAAAAGTAATTTTCTTCTCATTCACTACTTGGTGGGGTTGAAAAATCAGAAGAATGAAAATGAAACTTTTAAAAAATTGCATAATTTTGAATTAATTTACATCTCTTACTTTTTCTTTTTTATCATTTCAATTTAGGATGATTCGTGTTTATGCATTAGGATGGAAAATGATTGCTTGTTATACATATTATCAAAATTAATATAAGGCCTAATTATGCTTCTATCCATTTACTCTTTAAACTTTTGAAATTTAGTTCCTGTACCGACACTCCATCTCTTAAGGCTCTTTCTCCCTGTCCAGCTCTCTACAGTCCTTCCTCGTTTTCCTCCATCTCAACACCACCTGTAGTTCTCAACCCTCCAAGTGAACTGCCACATCAATCTCCTCCAACTCTTACTCCTCAACAATACTAAAAGTACAAGTTGTAATAGAAAACAAGAACGTGACCAAAACATGTGCATCCCACGCTTGTTTCTCATTCAGAGCAAGTCATGTAAAGCAATCGACATGAGTAACCTTAACTACATTTCCTTTTTCTCTCAGCACATTTTGCCCTTAAGTCTAAATTACCTTGAATTCTAACTTTTCATAGTTTATAATCACGTTGAAACAAAAGAAATGAAAAAACAAATAATTCTAACAAAGCAAAAACTATGTTGGTAGGTGAATTTGATTGCAAAATTTTTGGAGAAATGACATGTTTGATTAGAGGTTGGATAGCAAACCATGGGCAATCAAGAAGGAAAGAGAGAGATATAGTGAATTCCACTTAAGGTAAGTGATGAGTTGTCTATTATGGAAAAGGATTGGACTTTGATTGTGGTTATCCAATTTTGGTAATTATTTATATTTTATTTGGCTTTTGCAATGTTGGGGGAATTTTGAATAGGAGCTTTGGATTTTGGTTGATTATGTTGGGGAGTTTCGAGTGTAGGATTGGCATTAATGGTTAGGTTGATGGTCAATAAGGATGCTGGAATTTTTATATTGTTTTGTGATATGCTTTTGGGGTGTGATTATTGTTGAGGTGGTTCATTTATGGAAGATTGTTTAATGCTTTGCCTGCTATATTTGTAGTATTGTGGATTCAATTTTTTTCTGCTGTTCTGGGTATCGTTTCTGAGTATTTAAACTGCTGTTTTCTTGTTATGAGGTTGCTGCTTTCCGTTTTGATTCAGCTTTTTCGTAGGGTATGCCTAAATTTTTATATTTTTTTTGTAAATTTGATACTTATTCTTTTTAGCTAATTCAGCCATAAGTTTTCAAAAAGAGTTAAACTATTCTTTTATCAGCTTGATAACCTGTATAATAGTTTGCATGTAGTGTATGATAGACACGACTCTATTTACTTTATATCTTACATCAATAAATAATTTTAAAATTTTTAATTTGGCAAAAATTCAAAAATAAATTAACATTAAGTAGCGTAGATTGCTATATGGTCTGTTTTGTTTAAAATTTTAATATTTTAGTCAATAATTTTGTAAAAAATTAACAATTTAATTATTTTTGAACTGTTGATTGTCAAATTTAATTCTTTTTAAAAAATTTAAAATTAAATTTAATTATAAAAAATAAATATTAAAGTGATAAAAATATAAACATTAAGTGTTACTTTTATCTTTATATTTTCTTTTGCAAAATTTGAAATTAGTTATTTCTTCGCAAGGCTATCACAAAAATTTATATATTCAAGCAAATTCCTAAAGCAAAAATCTCTCTTTGGGTTGTCTACATTTGGTTGTTCAAATAAGAAAAATGAAGAATTTTTTTTAAAAAAAAAAATCCAAACAATGAGATAGATAGATTCTTGATATAACTATTATATTCAGAATTATAATATAATTAAAAAATTGTCTTCGGCAATAGCGTCTTTGAATACAAGGCTTAATTTTCCTTAAAATAATAAGCATAGTTTTTAACTTTAATCTTGTATTCTCCAGCATCCAACATTTAATTTTAACACCATAAATACTTACTTCCGCCATGGTTTTTGACAAAAAATCACAAACTTTAGAGCAACAAATTGAAATTGATTTTACCTTTCCAAGCTTAAATCAAATGGCTGTTGTTGGTTGATTAATTATTTGGTTTTATCTACAATTTAGTCTTTGAATTATAATTTTTTTTATACTGGTACATAAATTTGTTTGGTTCCAATTTAGTATTTAAAATTTTGTTCCATTAAACTTTTTGGCCTTGAAATTAACAGTGTTAAAAAAGACTAACCAATCAGAACATGTCACATGTTCTAAATAAAAAATATTTATAAATTTTTATAAATTCTAAAAAATAAAAATTATTAAAAATATTACAAAATTTAAAAAATAATTTTAAAAAAGGTAAATTTATAAAAGAAAACTATAAAAAATCATCAAACATTATAAAAAATTGAAAAATTATCAAAAAAATTAGTAAAAATTTTTAGAAAAATTTAAAAATAAAAATATTTTAAAATTTTAAAATTGGCAGAATTACAAGTATATACTGGAAAAATCATTTGAAAAACTATCTTTTCTAGAAAATTCACTGATCTATATTATTTTTGGAGAGAGAAAAGAAAACACGTCTTACAAGGCATTTTCACTTATCTTCTAAAGAAAACGCGTCACGTAGGACGCGCTTTCTTCTCTTTCTTAAAAATGCGTCCTACTTGGAGCGTTTTCACTTTCGTTAATTTTTTTTTTTTTTGCTATTTGAAATTAGAAGTTTGTATATTTATCTTTTCCCGTGTTTGAGATAAACATCATTATAGTTTTAAGGTATGTTTGAATTTACGGTGGTGCCGTAGAGCTGGGTGACTTACGAATTTCATTTGGCATGTGAGCATGGAGCCATCAACTGAAAAGCTGGATTGCGTTGAAACTCAAAGTCCTAGTTGACGGTGGTTATACGGTTGAAGTGTAACTAGGGCTTCAATTTTACAAAGTTTATGATATTAAGGGATGGAGCATAAATGGGGCCCCAGTTGGCAGTGGTTATGCGGGCACGACAATGAGTTTCTCATAATCAAAGAAGATGCTGTACACATAGAAACAAAAGTACGAGGAAAAAAAACAAAGTGACGTTTTAGTATATTCAAGTAATTCATTGGAAATGGATAAAACGATTCTTTGATTATACTAAAACGCCACTGCATTTTTCTTCATCGTACTTCTGTTTCTGTGTTGTACAACTTCCTCCTTTGATGATGAAAAAAATTGTTGTTGTGCCTGCATAACCACCGCCAATTAGGGCCAAATTTATGCTCTGTCCCTTGGCAGCATATCCTTTGTAAACTTGAAACCTTGGTTACACTTCAGCCCGAGATGGTATAATCACCATCAACTTGGAACTCGAGTTGCAATGCGATCCCGACTTCTTGAATGATGGCTCGACGCTCACACGACATGTGAAATTTGCAAGTCACCCAGCTACGCGACATCATTGTGAACCCAAACATAAATTAAAACTAAAACTATGTCTCTCTCAAAGCGAGGGAAATAAATCTTCAAACCCAAAAATTTCAAAATGCAGGAGAAAGAAAAAAAAAATCTAGAGATGTGGGTAAGCTAAGGAGGTTTAGGTTTACTGCATTGATATAGAGAATGAGGAATGGTAAAACGGGAAATTATTTTCTATCCCAGGAATCCCAGGTTGCAGGTCTCGGATGGATTGAAACCCCCAGAGGCAAAAAGCTCCATGCAGGAGGTGTTTTCATCTAGCATGGCAGTGAAAATGTTTCCTTTTGCATTTCTGACTGGAAAACGCTTCCTAGTAAGGACGTTTTCAGAGCATTACTGACATGTCAGTTGAAAACGCCTCCTACAAGGGGTGTTTTATCTCTAGAGTTTTCTATAGCTCCGAATTCCTGGGATAAAATTTAAGATTCCTAAAAAATGCACCTTTGGGGGAGCGTGTTTTACCCCTAAAAATTCTATAAGCATAATACTAGCATTTGGATTTCCATACGACTTTTGAAGTAGGTTGTTGAAGGCTAATTGCCATTATAAGCAACAAGTGTTGTCGTGCAAGCTTGGATTTCATTCCTATATTGTTGTCGAAGTAAAGGTAAATTGTAAAATTACATGTAGGTTTAGGGTTTTGAATGATGGGAACTGTGTTTTTTTTACTATGTCCTTGGTTTTAAACATGTGGAAAAGAGTATTTTTGTCGAAATGAGAAGACGAGTCAGAGCAGTTATCCATTAGAATAGTCAAATTTGTGAGACTGAGATTGGACCCATTTTTGTATCAGCGCAATCCGAAGACTTGGCATTCAACCGTAGCTTAACATTGAAAGAGCTTCAAATAAGGATTAGGCGTAAAGTAGGGATTTAGAGAATAATTTTGAGCCTCAAATGTAGATATCTCTCGTCATATGACTTCGTTAGATGTATCATCTATGAGATTAGGAGGGATAATGACCTAGAGTAGGTGATCGAATCCCATTGCTCCAGTGGGCATATTGTACTTGTGTTGTATGCTAACTTCAACGAAGAGGATGAAGGTGATTTGAGCTCGATCGCACGGTGTCAGCGAAGTTCCACTCCGGGTCAAGAAGCTGAAAGTCCCACCACACGTTTGTGTGGTAGATTCACAACATTGCTGCGGAGCTCATACCAAGACCCGTCAGAATCATCATCAATGGCGAGGCGTTCGTTGATTTTTCCCTTCGATGCCAATTTAGCGGGACAATCAGTGTATTCAGTCATCGGGCGTACGATACACCTACATGACATTCCTTAATTCCTTCAATTTTAACTTTGGGGCACCGATGATCAACCCCGGTAACACTCAGGCAGGTATGTCATCAAGTTACTAGAGTGGGTCAAACAAAAGTGATTTTAGGGCTGATGCCAGATTCACAAGGACGAATGGTTTGCTCCTGACAACCTCAACCGGTGAAGGCACATCCAGACAACCTTAAGAGGATGAGGAGGTCGAAGATGATTACATGATAGATAATGACCTAATGGAGGAGCCCAGGCCAGATGGTGCGGAAGTTGTAGTGATATCAAAACTAGATCCCATTCCCACTGAACCGGAGGATGGTAGATCTGATGACTAGGCTTCAGACATTACCCAATAGGATGAACCAGGTTTCACTATGTACGAACCCCCACCCCACACACGTACCCTTGGCCTTGCTTTTGGGGATGGTTTAGAATTCTTAGACCTTTCTTATAGAATACAAGGGCATGCGACTTCGCCTCTAGATTTTGACCATTTAAAAGTTGGGATGGAGTTTGAATCCAAAGATGCTTTTTGTGACCGTAGTCAAGCGGTACAATATACAGCTTGGAGTGAACTTCACCGTTACATGCTCCTGAGCAGAGAAATATGAGGCAAAGTACACATCACGATGAACATGCTGTCAATGGAAAATCATGGCATCTGTGAGGAAGAGCTTGACATTCTGGACCATTCGAAAGTTTACCGTGCCATACCGTGCCATAGCACAAGGCATGGTTGGTAAAACAGAAAGGCTTATAGAACATTCAAAGTCAAATGAGCATTTAACACTCTCAAGGTGAACAATGATTTTCGACTTAATGTGTCTGCAACAACATTAACCTTTCCTGGATGATAGTTAATAACAAGATCATAATCTTTCAATAGTTTGAGCTATTGTCTCTACCTCAGGTTGAATTCTTTTTGGGTCATCAAATATTTCAAACTTTTATGATCGGTATAAACATGACATCTTTCATCATACAAATAATGTCACCAAATATTCAATACAAAAACAATCGTAGCCAATTCTAGATTGTGAGTTAGGTAATTCCTCTCGTGTGGCTTTAACTGCCGAGAAGCGTATGCTATTAATTTTCCAGCTTGCATCAATACACAACCTAATCCACTCGGCGACGCATCACTATAAACAACAAACTCTTTTCCGGATTCAGGCTGAGTCAGTACAAGAGCTTCCATCAACATATTTTCTAGCTGATCAAAACTCTGCTGGCATTTATCTGACCAAATAAACTCAACATTTTTCTGTAATAGCTTGGTCATCGGTAAAGCAATCATCGAAAAATTCTTAACAAATTGATGATAATAACCAGCTAAGCCCAGAAAAGTACATACCTTAAAAACATTCTTGGAGCTTTCCAGTTGACAATATCAGAAATTTTGCTTGGATCAATACGAATTCCATCCGCTTAAATTACTTGACCAAGAAATCCAACCTCTCTGAGCCAGAACTCACATTTACTAAATTTTGCATACAACTGTTTCTCGCGCAAAATCTGTAATACAATTCTTAAATTTTGAACATGCTCGGATTCTATTTTTGAATAGATCAATATATCATCAATAAACATAACTACGAATCTATCCAAATGAGGCTGAAAGACCTGATTCATGAGATCCGTAAAAGCAGCAGGGGTATTGGTTAATTTGAATGGCATTACAGAAATTCATAATGACCATAACAAGTTCGGAAAGTAGTTTTCGGCACGTCAGCATCTTTAACCCACAACTGGTAATATACCAATCTGAGATCTATTTTTGAGAACATCGTTGTGCCTTTCAACTGATCAAACAAATCGTTGATACGAGGCAAATGATATTTATTCTTTATCGTAACTTTATTCAACTAGCTATAAACAATACACAATCTCAACGACTCGTCTTTCTTTTTTAGAAATAACAAAGATGCACCTTAGGGAGATACACTCGATCGAATAAAACCTCTGTCTAACAATTCTTACAACAGTGCTTTAAGTTCTTTCAACTCAGCTGGTGCCATTGGATACAGTGTGATTGATATCAGAGCAATCCCAGGCACTAGATCAATTACAAATTCAACTTCACGTTCCAATGGCAATCTCGTTAACTCTTCAGGGAACACATCTGTAAACTCATTCACAATCAGTGCTTGATCAAACTTTGACTCCGGATCTCGAGTATCATATATGTAGGCCAAAAATGCCTCACAACCTTTATAAATCAATTTCAATGCCAAAATAACTGAAATAACTCTAGTAACACTGTTTGGTCTATCTGACTCAATTGTAATTGTTTCACTAGTCTAACATTTCAAATCAATCCATTTTAGTCTACAGTTTACTACAACATCATGTAACGTCAACCAACCCATTCCCAAATTGATATCAAATTCACGAAAGGGTAACAACATCAGATCGACAAGAAAGTCACAGCCTTGTATTCTTAGTGGACACTTTTGACATATTAAATTTGTAACACCCTATCCAGGCCTAGTCGCCAGGCCCGAATACGGGATTCCACACCACCATCTCATCTCATTTAAATTAAACAGAAAGCTAGATTCAATAAGTCGAATGTCTTTTGTTAAGTCGATTAAGGATTAATTATCATTATTACATGCAAATATTTCGTTAATCGATCACACCAACATTCAGAGTCATGCATAATGATCAAGTAGCGAAATTTCTCAAAGATGTTCGTAGGTATCGATACTGATAATCAGGTATCGATATTTTACTATAGAGGTATCAATACCACTTGGAAAAATGATATCAATTGAGCATTCTGTTTCTCGATTCAAAAATCCATCTGTCAAAAATTATCGGTACCTTTGAACCAAGTATTGATATTTCTTCCTCGAGTATCGATACTTGAAAAATGGTATTGATACCAAATCTCTATTCTATTTCCTGTACATTTTAATTCACAGAGGTATTGATTTTTGAAGCCCAATATCGATACATCTACTGCTGGAGCTAAATTACAGCATAGGAATGCAATTAACTCATCTTAAATAGTTCCTAAATAACATGTATCAAGTGCCAAGTTAAATAATCATTCATACGGCTTAATCGATAGCATATAACACCAAAATCGATCCAAACAATTGTTATCGTGCTACCATCAAAGGCTAAGTATTCTAACATAAATAATAACATGAAATTCACGCAAGCCAACTCAAACATCCAAAAATCAACAACTTAAATAGATTCTACCACATTGCTTATCTCCCCAAAGCAAATGAAAATAATAAAGCACCTATAAAAAGCACTACCCTTCCTTGGATCACTCCCTTGAAAACCACACCGCCCATAT
The DNA here is from genome assembly GCA_025503065.1 of Gossypium bickii. Lineage (NCBI taxonomy): Eukaryota > Viridiplantae > Streptophyta > Magnoliopsida > Malvales > Malvaceae > Gossypium > Gossypium bickii. Next base: position 94,470,898 of record CP106711.1, read on the forward strand.
CGTGACGACACTAGTATTCAAACATTCAAATGAGGGGAATGAGCTTTTTCAAGCTCAGTGAATGAATAGAATAACCATGGCATAAACATGTCATCATGCAACACAACCAGCCATTTATTCACAATTAGCACATTCTTTAAGTCTAGCATCATCTAATATAAAAACATGTATAGTCTAGAAGTCTTTTCGTAGCACATATACAAAATCATTCAAGCATAGAACATATTCCATATAATTATATAATAAAAGATAAAATAAAATAAGATAAGATAAAATGGAACTTGGACTATGAAACATGTAGTGAGCTCTATCATCACACATCAGATACACGGATCTCCTTACACCACCTATACCCATAGAGTCAATCATGTCCCAAAAGTGAAACGTATAGCTAACACTCTCATTATTTCCCCTTACATGTCCAGTTGAATGGAGCTTAGCTCGCATTCCCTTATCCCTCCAAACATGTCCCAGAGCCTCAACGCCCAAAAATCTCTGTATATATAAGTGAATACCCACAATCTTATGGCATGCCAACTATATCCAATGGTTCCAAGATCACAAGGCCAAAATATCTGAAAACAACGCATAATTACTTACCGAATAACCGTGCATTGGCACTGCATATTAGCAATTTTTGCAACACATTAGCATAGTCATATAACATATATACCACACATTTACCCCATGCACGTAATTACACTTTACACAAAGCACCATGTCCATATATTGCATGCCATTCACATTATATAACCATATAACCATAAGACATGTACAGTTCAAGAAAACTTCCACTCGAAATTTAGAATAAGGGTTTAGGCTACGTCTAAATTCCCAACTATCACATGACTCGTGTATACGAGTAGCAATTCCATACACTCGCCACTTTATACTTTTGTCGAAAACCGAAAACTCAACTAACGTTCTCTAACTCGTAGCAATCTCTAACGAATCTAAAGCTTAACACATATAATCACACAATAACCACAGTGTGTTACAATTCTCCCCCTCTAAAAAGAATTTCATCCTCGAAATTACCTGAGCTGACCAAATAGGGATATTGACGTCTTATTGCTTCTTTGGTTTCCCAAGTGGCCTCTTCCACTTTATGATTACGCCACAAAACTTTAACCAACAGAACTCTCTTGTTTCGTAACACTTTCACTTCATAGTCTAAAATTTCAACTGGCTCTTTCTCATAAGAAAGGCCATCACGAATTTCTACTTCTTCAACTGGAACAATATGTGATAGATCAGAACGATACTTCCTTAACATGGACACATGAAAAATATCATGAATTCTCTCAAGTTCCGGCGGCAACTTGAGACGATAAGCTACATGACCTACCTTCTCAACTACTTCATAGGGTTCAATGTATCTAGGACGTAACTTACCCTTCCTACAAAATCTCAAGATTTTCTTCCACGGTGAAACCTTCGAAAATACCTTATCACCAAATTGAAACTAGATAGCTTGACGTTTCAGATCCGCATAAGATTTCTGCTTATCAGACGCTGCTTTCAAAATATTACAAATTAGCTTAACCTTTCCGTCAGTCTCACAAACTAAATCTAGCCCAACAACTTGCCTCTCATTTAACTCTGTCCAATACAAAGGAGTTCTACACTTCCTGCCATACAACACTTCAGAAGGGGCCATACAAATACTTGTTTGGTAACTATTTTTGTAAACAAACTCTGCTAAGGGCATATATCGCTCCCAACTACCTCCAAACTCGATCACACAGCTACGTAACATATCTTTTAAAACTTGAATTACTCTTTTAGACTAGCTATCAGTTTAGGGATGATAAGCCGTGCTAAAAGTAAGCTTTGATCCCAGAACTTCCTGCAAACTTTTCCAAACCTCAAAGTAAACCTTAGATCCCTATCCAAAATAATCAAAACTAGAACCCTATGAAGACGAACAATCTCAACAATATACAACTCCACTAACTGCTGCAGGAATAATTGGTTTGCACGGCTATGAAATGTGCACTTTTTGAGAACCGTTTAACTATAACCCATACCGAATCTTTCCTTGAAAGGGTCAATGGCAAACTCGAAACAAAATACATAGTAATCCTTTCCCACTTCCATTCAAGAATTGCAATAGGTTGCAGTAAACCCGAGGAATTAGTGTTCAGCCTTCACCTTTTGACAAACCAAACATCGAGTCACAAAATCCGTAACATCACGCTTTAAATTAGGCCACCAATAAAATTTCATAAGACCATGATACATCTTTCCACTTCTAGGATGCATAGTGTAAGGGCTACTATGCACCTTGGTAAGGATCGATTGCCTCAAATCCATATCTTGTGGCACACACAACCTACATTGGAAATTCAAGATACCATTACTATCAACATCAAAATCTCCCTTAATACCTTACTCAACTTGTTGAATCCTTTTTAACAATTCTCCATCTAACAGTTGTTTCTTCTTAATTTGTTGTGAAAAAGTCGGCCTCACTTGAAGTTCAGCACATAAACCACCATCACTAGCTAAACTTAAGTGTGCAAACATAGCTCTCAATCCCGTCATTGACTTCCTACTTAAAGCATCAACAACTACATTCGCCTTGCTAAGGTGATACTCTATTACACAATCATAATCCTTTAACAGCTCAATCCAACGTCTTTGCCTCAAATTCAATTCCTTTTGGGTGAGGAGGTACTTAAGGCTCTTATGATCAGTATAGATCACACACTTCTATCTATAAAGAAAAAGTTGCCAAATCTTAAGCGCAAAAACCATAGCAGCTAACTCCAAATCATGAGTAGGATAATTCCGTTTGTGCATCTTCAACTGCCTTGAAGCATAAGCCACAACTTTACCCTCTTGTATCAAAACGTAACCAAGTCCCGAATACAAAGCATCACTATAAACTATAAAATCTTTCCCAGGTTCTGGTTGAACCAACACTAGTGCCTTAGTCAAGATTGCCTTAAGCCGATTAAAACTCTTCTGCCTTTCATCAGTCTATTCAAACACCAGACTCTTCTGAAATAGTTTCATTAAAGGTACGGCAACGAGAGAAAACCCTTCAACGAACTTACAGTAGTAACAAGCTAAACCCAATAAATTCCTAACTTTAGTAACACTCCTAAGCAGCTTTTATTCAAATCACCTCTATTTTATTGGGATCCACTCGAATCCCTTCTGTTGATATGAAATGACCTAAGAACGCCACTTCCCTAATACAAAATTCACACTTACTTAGCTTCGCATACAACTGATTATCTCGAAGAATTTGTAAAACAACCCTTAAGTTCTCATCGTGATTTTCCTCAGAACCAGAATATACCAAGATGTCATCTATGAAAATAACCATGAATTGATCCAAAAATGAATAAAACACACAGTTCATCAAATCCATGAACCCGACAGGAGCATTTGCCAATCGAAATGGTATCACCAAAAACTTATAATGCCCATATCGAGTCTTAAAAGCAGTTTTCAACACATCTGACTCTTTTACATTTAATTGATAATATCTATATCTAAGATTAATCTTTGAAAATATCGTTACACCTTTAAACTAATCAAACAAATCATCGATTCGAGGCAAGGGATTCTTATTCTTAACAGTTAACTTGTTCAATTGCCTATAATCAATACACATCTGTATTGAACCATCCTTCTTCTTCACAAACAAGATCGGTGCACCCCACGGAGATACTCTCGACCGAATAAACTCTCTATCTAACAATTCATACAACTGAACCTTTAACTCATTGAGCTATTTTGGTGCCATGCGACAAGGCGTAATGGACACCAGTACAGTGCCAGGGTAAAGCTCAATTCCAAACTCCACTTCTTGATCTGATGGCAAACCCGATAACTCCTCTGGGAACATGTCAGGAAAATCTCTAACAGTGCGAATATCTTAAACTCTTACCTTCTTACTAACAGAATTCATGACATAAGCCAAATAAGCATCGCAACCTTTACCCATCAGCTTCTCAACTTTCACTGCTGAAACCACATTTGACATAAAACCCAGTCTTTCACCCACTACAACTATTTCTATTCCACCACCATTTCTCAAGGTAACCAGCTTAGTCTCAAAATCTACTCAAGCCTTATATTCAGTTAACCAATCCATTCCAAGTATCATATCAAATCCATAAAATAGCAATTCCATGATATCAATAGAGAAAACATGTCCTTGAATCATAAGAGGACACTTACGATATACTTTATTAACCATTACACTATCACCAAAAGAACTAATGATACTCAACCCAAACTAATAGTCTTACAAGAATCCCTAACTTACATGCCAATTCACTCAAGATATAAGAATGCGTCGATCCAGAATCAACTAAAAAAAACAACAGAGTAGATCACAAAGTAAAAGTACGTGCGATAACATCAGTGGATCTTGATCTTCCGGCTCCCTAACAGCATAAACTCAAACTAGTCCTCCAGATTCAACATGTGTAGCAACAATATGGGCAACAATCTATTTCCTACTCAGTCTCTCATTACCTCTACTTCAACCACGGCTTCTAGCAGGTGCAGTAACAGGTGCCGAAATCTGAGTTTGTGAAACCTCAACTCTAAGTGGACAATCCCTTAGGAAATGTTCCTTCGAACCACATTTAAAACGTCCACCTATTAACTTACGACACTCTTCAGGATGCCTACGCTCACAGTGCACACAAAGCGGCCATCCAAAACTACCCGCTAAACCATTAGCACTAGCCACAGTACTACTCTATTTAGATTGAATCGATCGAGTCCCATGTCTCGCACCTCTACCAGAGACATGACTATCACACCCTCTCTTAGACGGTCATCCCGATGCATTACAAAACAGGGCAGTTTAACTAAGGTCTCCTCTACAGCCTTAGCCCTGTAATAGCCCAAATTTTGGTGAAATCAGAACAGTGGTTTTAGGAGCACAAATCCGAGCTAAAAATATAATTTATTTTTATTTTATTATATGGATCGTATTATGTTAGAAAATTGATGTAAAAATTTTGATACAAAAATTTTATCGATTTAATGATTAATTACAAGAAAGACTAAATCGCATAAAATGCAAAAGTTGAATTCTAGTAGTATAAGGATTAAATAGCTATGGAATTCAAAACTAGATATCCTTATATGGTAATTAGACCATTAAAGAAAGTATGTAGATATTTTGGTGTGGCTCATCCATGGAAAAATAAAAAAAAGGCTAAGGACTAAATTGGAAAGATGAAAAGTTATTAAATGATAATTTAATTAAATGAAAAAGAAAACAATTTCATATCATCTTCCCCAAATATTTCCATGGAAACCCTAGGAGAGAGGATGAAAACTTTTCAAGCTTAATAAGGTATGAAATCAAGTCTCGTTTTTAATGATTTTTATATTTTTGGAATTGGGATAGTCTAAACTATCTATTTGGGGATTAATTTGAAAAGTTATCAAATTATGAAATTTGGGTCATGGATGAATATGCTGAAAATTAGAAATTTATGGTAGAAAATGAAGGGTTGTTGATAGATAAACAACTTTTACAAAGTGATTTTCGATGAAAACATGATTTAGGGACTAAAATGTAAACTTGTGAATTGGACGAAAAATTCTGAAATTTTATGAATACATGTGTTGCAAATTTTGTAATAGGGCTTTGGTTAGGCTTGGAATAAGGAGTAATTTGCACAAGTTTCATTTTCCGAGCCTAGGGACGAAATGAGAGTTTATGGAAAAGTTAGGGGCAAAATGGTAATTTTGCCTAGAATGAAAATTTTGTCCACTTGTATGTGAAATATGATAAATTAATGTTAAATTTACTCGTATAGATCTGGATAGACCAAATTTGGAGCTAGAACGAGGAAAGAAGAAAATGTCAGATTAGTAGATTTATGTACATGAACATTTGTCGAGGTAAGTTCGTGTAACTAAATTGTATATATATTTTTATGCTTGAACTAAATGTTTTGTTTGTGAATTTTATAAATGCCTTAATTATGTGAAATGATCACATATTCGTCAAAGCCCGATAAATGAAATGTGCCCCGATCAACAATAATGCTCGATAAATGATAAGTGATAAAAATGTAAATTTTATGCTTGAGTTGAATGTGAACATTTGAATTGTATGGATGTAAAAATGTATGAGATTGATCACATGCCTGATAATGCTTGAAAAATGTTAAATCTCGTCTAAATAAATGGAAAATTGATGGATATGTGATTTCCCAAAATGAATGAGGCCCTGCATTTGTTGCTGGTGGGATTTAGCTCGGTTGAGTAATCCTATTGACCTTATTTCTAAAAGGATTTAAATCAGACGAGTAATCCTGATGTAAATCCTCTTGAGCATATGTTATAGATTGGATTTAGCCCGGACGACTAATCCAGATCAAGCTCTTTAGAGCATATGTCATAAAAAGGATTTAGCCTAGACTGGTAATCCTGTTGTATACATGCGTGGCTTGAGAGTGTACTCTTTTGAAATTGTACCTTATGGGTACTAATGGACATGAATTGACGAATTCTGATTTGTACACCTCAAGTGTACTACCGGTGTAACCATCAATATTCTAAATAAATTCAAAGGATAAAACTCTTGACATGAGAAGATTATGATTAAGAAATGAGTTATTACATGTATCTACCTGAAATATATGAAAATGATGATATGTGATAATTGATACATGAAAATATGATACGATGATATTTGTACTTAGAATTTGGTTGATGAATATAAGTTTATCCTTGGTTATAGACTTGTACACTTTGAGTGTACTACTACTCGTGTGACATTGATAATTCGAGTAAAATATGAGTAAAGTTCTGACATGAAATAATTTGAACTCGAGATGAGCTATTATGAAATTATACTTGTAATACAAAGAGATGGTTTAAACATGTTAAATGAATTCATGTTGTGGAAAGCATATGTGCTTGGAAACTTGATCATTGTTGAGCCCATATATGTTTTAAAGTTATTATGGAATATATGACTAACAAGGGCAATGATGATGTGTGTAGGGCTTGAGGTCAAATTGATTGAATATGCCTTACATAGTTATCTAGAAATAGAATAAATGGTAAGTTAAGTACCATGTTATATGAACTTAGTAAGCATACAATGCTTACCCTATTTTATTTTCCCTTGTTTTAAAGTAAATCGGAAGCTCGTTGGATTGAAAGCTCGGTGGAGATCACTCACACTATCCATCGGCCTATGTCGGTACAGTATTGTAAAACAATTATGGTTGTAATGGCATGTATATGTTATATTGGCCACATTGCCATGTAAATATAAATGAAGCTTGTAATCTAGCCATTGGAATGGCTAGTAATGGTTTGATGTGATATATTTGTAATGTCATACTATGAAAACTACACACGTGTTAAGTAATTGATCAAATTATGCCTATCGTATGGTTTAAACCAAGGCAAGATAATAAAAATGTATGCATATAATGGAATACCATGTTGAATGATAGAATTTGCTTGATTTGAATGCTTGAAATAGTTGGTATTTGAATGTGAGTTTAAGTGCAAGTCATTGGTGTGATTTTGGGTGAGAAAGGAAGCTAGAAATGGCTTTATTTTATCCACACGGGCGGACACACAGGCGTGTGTCTAGATCGTGTGTGACACACGGCCTACCCCATGGGCATGTGGCCCGGCTGTGTGTCCCCTATACCTTAAATTTGAGAAAACAGAATGCTCAGAATTGAGCAAACGAGCAAAGACACGGGCGTGTGTCTTAGTCGTGTGGGAGACACGACCTTGAACACGGGCGTGTGTCTTGGCCGCGTAAAACCTGCACCTAATTCAAATTGAATTAATTAACCACACGGCTTAGCACATGGGCATGTGGCATGACCGCGTGGGATAAGTCAATAAGCTACCTAATTTCGAAGGCGGCCTGCAGCACGGGCGTGTCCCAGGTTCACACGGGCGTGTCCCTTTGATCACATGGGCGTGTGAGCCCTGCACCTTAGAAAATTTTTGAAATGTCACGAAAAATGCTCAGAGTTTCTGATTAAGTCCCGACTCGATTCTAATGATCGTATTGGGCATCGAGGGTCCATCTAAGTGACGTTACGAATGATCTCGGTTAATGAGTAGTGATTTACATGATTTATCTTAAAATGTTATGAAAAATTTCGGTAATGCTCCGTAACCCTGTTTCGGCAACGGATACGGGTTAGGGGTGTTACAAGCCCTATCAACCAACTCATCAAACATCTCTATAGGTTGAGCTACCAAATAAACATGAATCTCACGGTTTACTCCAAAACAGAACCTTTTACAATGGTCCCTCTCGAAAGGAACCATCTCAGGAGTGTACTGACTAAGTCACACGAATTTAGCCTCATAATCAGCCACTGATTACGAGTCTCCATATACTATTCACCCATATAATTCCCCTTAAAAGCCTCGAGAAAGTAGTTACAAGTCAATCTATCGGTAACAGTACCTCTCCTAATTGTATTCCACCAACGATGAGCCTCACAGTCGAGTAAGGACTCATCATATCCCAACTTCTCCTCATTAGAACATACCATCTACTCATTTCAACTCCTTCCAACCAGTATTCAGCTATGGTTGGATCAGTGTCTTTCACTCTAGAAATCTCTTTACCACCCAACGCCCAAAGACGTTCAAGCGTCAAGCCTTGATTAGCCAATGTCGGATTGGTAGATATAGGTGTAGGGTTAGCACCAGCAATCCATTGAAATGCTCCTATCATGGCTTCCAACAAAGGACCTACACCCTCATCAGGGATGTTCACTTTACGCAGCGACATAGGAGGTGCAGAGGATGTACCATCCTCTTGAGACCAACTCTCAGATTAACACATCTAGGAGGCATGTCTAATTAATCTTGCATAAAAATAAACAAGTAAACGGTGTGAGTGGCGGGAATGATCCAAGTCTTGTTCGTGCAAGCAAAATTTAGGGTTAAAAGCAATGTGTTCTCATTCCTACCCCACATACATCACAACAAGAGATATCTCATGCAGTTCAATCAGGTTACATCACCAATAACAAAAACAACAAAAGGGATTTAGACTCTTGAGTTTCGAAACTCCAAACACACAGCGATCTCCTAGGTTCGAGAGTTAATGAGCCTAGGCTCTGATACTACCAAATGTAACACCTTATACTCGGCCTAGTCGCTAGGCCCAAATACGAGGTGCCACACCATCGTCTCATTTCATTTATATGAAATAGAATGCTAGGTTCAATAAGTCAAATGTCTTTTGTTAAGTCGATTAAGGATTATTACATTAAAATGATTAATTATCATTATTATATGTAAATAATTCGTTAATCAATCACACCAACAGCCAGAGTCATGCATAATGGTCAAGTAGTAAAATTTCTCAAAGATGTCCGTAGATATCGATGCTAATAATCAGGTATCGATATTTTCCTATAGTGGTATCAATACAACTTGGAAAAATGATACCAATTGAGCATTCTGTTTCTCGATTCAATAACTCATCTGGCAAAAATTATCGGTACCTCCAAACCAAGTATTGATATTTCTTCGCCGAGTATCAATACTCAAGAAAGGGTATCGATACCAAATCTCTATTTTGTTTCCTGTACGTTTTAATTCACAAAGGTATCGATTTTTGAAGCGCAATATCGGTACCTCTGCTACTGGAGCTAAATTACAACATTGGAATGCAATTATATCATCTTAAATAGTTCCTAAATAACATGCATCAAGCGCCAAGTTAAATAATCATTCATATGGCTTAATCGATAGCATAAAACACCAAAATCGATTCGAACAATTGTTATCATGCTAACATCAAAGACTAAGTATTTTATCATAAATAATAACATGAAATTCATGCAAGCCAACTCAAATGTCAAAAAATCAACAGCTTAAATAGATTCTACCACATTTCTTATCTCCCCAAAGCAAATGAAAATAATAAAACACCTATAAAAATCAACAGCCTTCCTTGGATCACTCTATTGGAAACCATACCGCCCACACCGTGACGACACTAATCCGTAAATGTTGAAATGAGAGGAATGAAATTTTTCAAGCTCAGTGAATGAATAGAATAACCACAGCATAAACATGCCATCAAGCAACACAACCAGTCATTTATTCACAATTAGCACATTCTTAAGTCTAGCATCATATAATATTAAAGCATGTATAGTCTGTGAGTCTTTTCGTAGCACATATACAAAATTATTCAAGCATAGAACATATTCCATACAATTATATGATAAGAGATAAAATAAAATAAAATAAGATAAAATGGAACTTGGACTATTAAACACGTAGTGAGCTCTACTATCACACATCAGATACACGGATCTCCTTACACCACCTAGACTCGTAGTGTCAATCATGTCCCAAAACTGAAGCGTATAACTAACACTCTCCTTATTTCCCCTCACATGTCCCATTGAATGGAGCTCAGCTCGCATTCTCTTATCCCTCCAAACATGTCCTAGGGTCTCAATGCACAAAAATCCCTGTACATATAAATGAGTACCCACAATCCTTTGGCATGCCAACTATATCTAATGGTTCCAAGATCACAAGGCCAAAATATCCGAAAACAATGCATAATTACTTACTGAATAACAGTGCACTGGCACTGCATATTAGCAATTTTTGTAAGACATTAGCATAGTCATATAACATATATACCACACATTTACTCCATGCACGTAATTGCACTTTATACAATAAGCACCATGTCCATATATCAAATACCATTCACATTATATAACCACAGAACCACAAGATAGGCACAGTTCAAGAAAACTTACACTCAGAATTTAGATTAGGGGTTTAGGCTATGTCTAAATTCCCAACTATCACACGACTCGTGTTTACGAGTAGCAATTCTATACCCTCACCACTTTATGCTTTTGTCGAAAATCAAAAGTTCAACTAACGTTCTCAAAATCATAGAAATCTCTAATGAATCTAAAGCTTAACACATATAACCACACGATAACCACAGCCAACTATCAACAAAATATTCACTCAAATTGACTAAAACACAAGTTTTAAGCTAAGTCCCCATGTAACTTAAACTATTAACATAACAAACTTTATAAGCTAATATATCGATCTATATTAAACCTTTTTGCATAAAATCAGTTTCATTCACCTACTTATTCATCTATGCCTAACTTGGAACCTTCAAACTAGACAAATCTACTCAATTCATGGTATCAACATTTTTCGACATATTTTAGGCAATTTTCATAAAATTCTTTAAAACATGAGTAATTATTTACAAAACTCTAAGATAAGTTTGAAAACCTCCTAACCTTTTTAAAACAAGTTGAAAAACACTTTAAAACCAATTTTTTTATGTAAAATCCTGAAATCCATCATTAATGGCTTGATTTTCGGCTTTTATTTAAAATATGTGATTCGAGGGTTAATAATTCAATTCTAGAGTGTAAATAATATTAAAAATTAATGGTGACATGAATGAACGCCTTATATAGAAGAATGAACGAGATTTGACAAAAATCCAAAAACCCTATGTTTGAAGAAGATGATGAAATCTATGTAGTTTTTGGTTGTTTTTCTTGATTGTTTATGATGGCAAATGACTTAGGAATGATAGAGAATCAATGTATTATGATTTGGGACTCAAAAATCAATGGAGAAAGCAAGGGGAATAGCAAGGGGCGACATAAACTTGAAGCAAAAAGAAAAAGACGTGAAAAACATGTTGAAGGGGATGAAATAGGTTCAATTTTACAAAACGATAAAACTACAATATAATGGCCTACTATTTTGACTTTGTTACAAATCAGTCCCTTTTCAAAATTAAGGTTTTCTAGAACACTTTTTCAAAAATTGGTTTGACAGTTAAGATGCACTAGTCGAAAACACTATCGAGTACTAATCTTCGAAAATTTGAGCTTATATAGGCCAAAATTCCCAAAATACCTCTAAAAATCCTAGACCCTATTTTGGGGTGTTACAAAATTAACTAGCACACTCTGACCCAGTGGTTTAGTAACTTGAACATCAAACTCAGTTGACTCAACAGGTAAATTCTTATCCGATAGTAATGCCGTGCAAATATATGAATGAGTTGACCTAGGGTTAATCAGTGCATACAAAATAACATCAAAGAGATAGAATGTACCAATGATGACATCAGGTGCAGTAGCTTCTTCTCTGGCTCGGATAGCATATGCTTGCGTAGGCGTTCTAGCTTCAGATCTGAGAATTGTACCTTTAGTCCCACTGTTACTTGCTCTCATATTACTACTTTGACCGGGACGCCTACTTTTTTGAGGTTTAGAAAACTATTTTTTGTTTTTTTCTTTACTATTTCCCACTAATCTTAGATAATTCCGCACAAAATGATCTGTTGAACAACGTCTGTAACATGCACCTATCCTAGTCTTACATTCACCAATATGTGGTTTCCCACAATGCTCACACACCGATCTCGGAGCCTTACGGACACTTCACACATTATTAGTAGGTTTAAATTGAGATTTTGAATCACGTTATCTCGATGTGTTTTTACCTGAGAACCCAGATGGTGATGTAACATGATTAAAATCTTCTTTTGATTTCTTTGCCGATGATGCAGAAAATGACTTAGAAAAGCTTCTTTTACCAAATTCCTAAGCCTTCCTGTCTCTCTGCCTCTTGTGATTGTAAACTTATATTTTGAGCATGACCCGACAAAATAACAATCTCTTGTATTTCTGTCCCTCCAATCAATATTTTAATTTCATCACTTAATCCATCTACAAAACGGATGGACATTTCTTCCTTGTTTGTTACAATTTCTTGAGCATATTTGGTGTGATGTACAAACTCTCTTCATACTCAGCTACTGATTTGTTTCCCTGCTTCAATTCAAGAAATTTTTTCTTTTTCTAATCTAAGTATCATTTGTTGATATACTTCTTTTTAAATTCTGTTTTGAAGAAATCCCAATTAATCTTATCACTCGGTATCACTGTTGTTAGCATTGACCATCAATTGTAAGCTTCGTCTTTAAGTAAAGACATGAAACATCTAAGATAACTATTAGGAGAACAAGCTATTTCATTGAACACTTGCTGAATATTTTTGAGCTAATACTCAGCTTTAGCCGGGTCATCATTTGTTCTACTCCGAAATTCCTCAATACCACATTTTCTGACTTTATCAACAAGAATTTGTCGACTTCTATCAGTTGTTGAGGAGATGGAAGTACCACAAGAGGTGCAACAGGGGGTGGAGGTTGTTGAGCCATAGGGTTGGTTTGAATGAATTCCGTGAACCATTAACCCATTAAACCAAAGAAAACATTTGTAACTTCAATTTCAGACTGTTGTGGAATCGGTAAACTATGACTTGTTTCTTGTTCATTAGTCAGAGCATTACTATTCACTTCATCAGTGCTAGCACGACTAAATTCTACCGACATCTTTCAAATCTAAAAGAGAAACGTGGGTTAGATCGGATCAATCAATATCACACTATCAAATATTTATATGGCATGTAATTTCTAGACTTTGACATGCTTCGTTTAGTTTGAGAATCGACTAAATCCTGGCTCTGATACCATTAAATGTAACACCTTTTACATGGCCTAATTACCGAACCCGAGTAAAGAGATTCTACGGCTAAATTCAATAACCAATAACTACTTTACTAAAAAAACTCAATTATTTATAAATGAGATCCTAAATAATCAAATATACTAAAAATGAAAACTCTATAAGTACCTAATTATAAAATGCATGCATATAATAAGATAGATATACAATATTTTAATGTTTTAAAGTTAATAATGAAAATCCTTAATTGGTATCGATACTGCAGCAATACCTTTTTAAAAATTAATACCAAAAATTGAATATTATTTTCTTTACAAAACAAGGGCATCGATAATTATTTTAGGGTATCAATATTTTATGAAAAAGTATCGATACTCAAATAAAAATCGATACCATTTTAGCATTCTGTTTGTTTTGAAAATTGTTCATATGGTCAAGAATTGATACTAGATGCAAATCGATACTTAAGATTAAAATGGTAAAATTTCATCTTTAAAAGTTCATTTCATTCCATAATCACCAATGACATAAGAGAGAATAATTTCACCTATTCAAACACTTAAATGTCTAACCAATATGCCCTTATTGTCGCCACAATTCAATATCTAAGCCAAATTCACATTTCATACAAAATTAAATTTCAATCAAAGTTATCAAATACCTATACTATCTCATGCCAAATCTACCATTACTATTCAATTCATTCAATTCTAATTCTAACATAATCTAGCCATTCACAAGTAGCATTGAACAAAATAACCAAAGTTCAAACTTATGGAATTTTACAAGCCAAAAGCCAAGACACATATTTATACATATGATCCAAAATCTAACTAGGACATCATCAATTCAAGTATAAGAAAAATCCACAAGTGACAAGCAACCTGTAACAACCCGTTTTTAGTCAAATGGGAACAGTAGTTTCAGAACCACAAATCTGAGGTCAAAGTTATTATTTTAAATTCTGTAGCATGAAAATATGTTTGTGTGAAAATTTCGTTAAGAAATTTTATCGTTTGATTGGTCAATTTGATAAAAAGGGCTAAATCGCGCAAAGCGTAAAACTTGAGTTCTAATAGCTAAAGGTGTCTAATAGCTATAGAACCTTAAATTTAAGGTCCTTAAGTCATAATTTGACCATTTTAATTGTGAGTGGACATATTTGGACATGTTATTAAGTGTTTTAAAGGTTATTAATCAAGGTTATATGTGTAAATTCGTAAATAGCTTAAAATAAACAAAACAAAACAAAATGTAGTCTCCATATCGTCTTCCATAACCGAATATTAGGGTTAGAAAACACCATTGTTGTGTTCTTCATTTGGAAAATATTGGATAGCTAATTAAGGTACGATTTTTGTCTCTTTTTGATGATTTCTATGTTTTTGAGATTGTTGCAACTAGGTCTAGCTAGCCTAGGGACTATTTGCAAAACTGTTAAAGATTTTGAATGTTTCCATTGATGAATACATGAGTATTTTGATGTTTAATGGTAGATTATGAATGTTTGATGATAGTTATACAAGTTTTGTTAAGTGATTTTTAGTGAATATGCAAATTATGGATTAAATTGTGAAATGTGGAAACTTTGTGGTTAAAATGTGAAATAAATGAAAAATATGGGCTGCTAGGGACCTAACTGAATTTCGGCTAGCATGGGTTATGCTTGAATTTCATGATTTTGTGAAATAAGGACTAAATTGTAAAAGTTGTGAAATTCTAGGGGCAAAAGTGTAAATGTACTTAAATGTGTGTTTTGGATTAAATTGAAGAGAGAGATTATTAAATATGTAAATTTTGAATATATTTAGATAAAGAAAAGGGGAATTCGGATCTCGACCGGGGGAAAACTAAAGTTATCGACTAATCGACTTAATTCGTTGTTTTCACATCCGAAGTAAGTTCATATGTGATAAATTTCATTATAAATGTATTTTAAATGCTTTGATATTATATAAGTTATGAATACAAGACTTCGGATAAGTTCAACAATAACTCGATGGTAATTCGACATTCGAAATCCCTGTTGAACCTTAGGAATAGTTTGGAATACTAGTGACATGTCATTAGAGGATACATTGAGTTGGCTTCAGGCCCTGATATTAGCACTTTAGGTGCGAGTTATACTGATTTGGCTTCAGCCCATGAATATTGGCTGATTTGGCTTCGGGCCATGATATTAGTAATTCGGATATAAGTTACCTTGATTTGGTTTCGGGCCATGGTATAGGTACTTATTGTGCGAGACTCTTGAGTATTTGTCTTCTATTCTGAATGGTTCAACGGGTAAATGAATGATGTGGTTGAGAATGAGATTAGTATGAGATGGTACAGGTATGTGCATAAACCAAATTAGCTTTGAAATCGAAGAAATGGTGAAGAAAAATATAGTTTTGAGAATGAGTAATTGAAAGGTTTGTTAGTTGATATGGATTCATGTATTTATAATCAATGGTTGGATTATGTGTTTATGATTATATCAAGTTTATTTCATACGAGCTTACTAGGCTTTATAGCTTACATCGTTTATTTTTCAATGTTTTATAGTGAATTCAAAGCTAGCTCGGATTCGGGGATCGTCGGAGAGATCGTCACACTATCCATATATTAATTTGGTACTTTTAAGCTTATGTTTTGAGTATATGGCATGTATAGGGACTTTGGTCATTTTGGTATATGTGTTATTATGAATTTGGCCATTTGTGTTGGCTTATAGATGTTATGTATATAATGTTGTATATAGCCATATAAGTTGACCTATTTGTCTAAGTTGGTGATGTATATATATGTGTGTGCTAATGCCATTTTGTGATGTGGTTTATATTGCTTGGTGAAGGGTTGATTGTGGATTATTAGTTTGAGTAGCTAATGGTAGAATTTGAAATTGGTATGCTTGTGGTTCTAGGTAAAGGAATGTTTAGATAAAATAGTGCATGTAGATGTGTTGTGCAAGTGAGTTTTGGTATGAAATTGGGTGGTATATTATGGTATTGATCTGTTTGTATTGGTTGGTGTTGAGATGGTAGGAATTATGCATGAATAAGGTTAATAGAAGGCTTATTTATGCCTTGTATTGGTGCTAATTGGTTTGATGTAGGGGTGTACCAAATTGGGTGGTAAAATGGCTTGGTAAATAGCCTATTTTTGTCCACACAGGCAGAGACAAGTGCATGTGTTTTAGCCATATGTGACATGTGGTCATGTTGCACGGTCGTGTGTCCTTTTGTAACACCCCTAACCAGTATTTGTCATCGGAACGGGGTTACAGAGCGTTACTGAAACTTTTTAGAATATTTTCAGATAAATCATATCAATCACTATTCATTAACTGAGATCATTCGTAACATCCCTTAGATGGACCATTGAGGTCCAATACGAGCATTTGAATCGAGTCGGGACTTAATTAGAAACTCTAAGAATTTTTTGTGACATTTCAAAAATTTTCCAAGGTACAGGGCTCACATGCCCGTGTGGTCTAAGGGACACGCCTGTGTGACTCTTAGACACGCCCGTGCATCAGGCCATGTCCGATTTAGGTTGCTTTTTGACTTGCGCCACACGACAATGCCACACGTCCCTGTGCTAGGCCGTATGGTTAATTAATTCAAACCTATTTAGGTGCAGGTTTCACACGGTGAAGACACACGCTCGTGTTCAAGGTTGTGTCACCCACAGGGCTGAGACACAGGCCCGTGTCTCTACCCGTGTGCTCAATTTTGAGCATTCTGTTTTCTCGAATTTAAGGTGCAGGGGACACACGGTCTAACCACATGCCCATGTTACCAGGTCATGTGTTGTAACACCCCCAAACCCGGCCCACGAGCCTTGACCGGATCTAGTTATGTCACTGCGGAAAGATGGTTGAAAATCTTTTTGACTTAGAATAATCATGAAAGTTTGTTAACTTTTGAAAACCATGTCCATTTAAAGTAATATGAAAAACCTTAGTGTTATAAAATTGTTCGAATTTAAACTTTATTAAATACTATTTTGAATAAGCGAGTTGCTAAGATAAAATCCTCTTCACATAGTGGTTCATTTAATCAAGCCATAATTAGAATAATACCAAAATAATAGTAAGGCCCTTATTACAACCCATACTTAAAACAAAATACTCAATATTAAAAATGCTTAAAATAATCCAAATATCTTCTTCTCGCATGGGCCACCTTGTGTCCTCTCGAACCCGGTCCATCTTTACGCATCACACTGAAAATGTTAAAGGAAAAAAGTGAGTCACCAAGACTCGGTGTGTAGCCTTTTCTCGGTTTAGTAAAACATCATACACCAATCATAAACAGGTTTAACATGCACAAGTTACGATATGCACCCAACCTAGCCTTCCAAACACCTTTCTCTACCCAGTATGGTACCAAACCACTTTGGTGGTGCCAAACCACTGGTGACTTAAAGTCACAATATCCGTCAATACTTGTGGTGCCAAACCCACTGGTGTCCCAAAGACACAAATGTGATACTAAATCTTTGGTGACCGAAGTCACGAATCAAGTGATGGGGCCAACCCATCGTGTGATACCAAATCACCGGCGTCAATCCCATAATGTAATCGTGGGGCCAACCCCTTTGTGGTGCTAAGCCACTGGGACGAGAGACGCTATGAGGTGCCAAACCTCTAGAGGTGCCAAACCTCTCCGTGACCGTAGTCACAATGTGGTACCAAACCAGCGGTGTCCGTCGACACACGAATATCAACTCCCCCTCCACTCGTGATATCCCACATCAATCCATGCTATACAATGTGATTTCATGCCAACATACATTTAAAACACATATACCAAATATGCCATGCTTCCCAAAAGCATCAAACAGTAATCAACAAGGACTTACTCGAATCCTTGCTTAAATCCAAATCTACACAAATCAGTAGCACACAACATGTATTTTAAAGGTGTTATTAATTATAAAGTGTGTATGTACACACTGTCACCAACGATAGCCCTAAATCCTCAAAGAGACAATCGGCCACACAAGATTCCCTTGCCCTATATTCGGCCAAACATAAGGTTAGTGATATGGGCTATTCTACCAAACCTAAACAACATAATCATGCTAATCAACCTCTAAGGGTATAATCGTAATTTTACCTACTAAGGGTATTTTTCGTAATTTACCCACCAAGGGTATTTTTGTAAATTCACACCTGCAATGGCCTTTCCGAAGGCCTAATGTCGCCACTAGCGACTACGGCCTACCATTTCCTGGTCATGCCAGGATGATTGGGCCTAAAACCCGATTTCGACCCATCCGGGCCCACATGCTCGTGTGGCCCACCTAGCACAAATGTAGCCACGTATATAAGTTCCACCTAGTCTAGTTCAACATATACTAACCAATCATACAATTTACTCATATGGGCCCATGGGCCCATTGGGCCCACTTCGCCCATCGAGGCCCAAGCAAACCCCAACCCACGAGAATACCTCGATGGCCTCAACTATCGCGTCGAAGCCCCCACATGCGCGCCGCACGCTCGTGTGGCTACTAATGCCGTGGTAACTGCATTTTGGCATTTTGCCGCTTCTACAACTAGAGTAGAGAGAGTTACACACCGATAGGACTGGGGCTAATCGGCGCCAGACCACTCTTGTGCCCAAACGCCTCCAAGATGTGTTTACTCTCCTCCTAGGATGCTCCTTATATAGCTAGCTCTTCACCTTCATTCTTTGTGTCTTTCCGATGTGGGATCCTTCACGTCGAGAGAGTTTAAATTCAATGAAACTCTGCCGCCCAATCCGCAAAATAAATACTCCCTTGCTTTTCATGAGATTCGAACCTAGGCTCCTTTGCAACATAATCCCCGCCGCTAGCCACTTTACCACAAGCTCCTCTTGTGTCTTAAACCATGCGCAACTAAATATAAACTATGGTCCAAATTCTAAGGTCCAAGCAAAAAGAAAACAAAATGCAAAAGCTAAGACTTGAACCTTGGACCTCCTTCCTTCCTTGTGGCGTCACTCCCTTGTCTCTTATGTGGTGTCACTTTGCCACTACACCACACACTCCACTTGTGTCATTTTCCTCCATATTTTATTCTTAAGGCCTATCTGCCAACTTCCAGGGTTTTTTTCACCTAAAACCAAAATTTTCCCAAAGCCAATATTTGATCCCGGGTCTTCATAGAAGCCCTCTAACCTTCCAAAATCACTTATCCAATAGGTCTAACTTGCATTTAAGTCGATCTCTTATTCTCTAAAAATTTAAACGCTACTACGCCTAAGGCCCATTGGGCTCAATTCTCCTAGGCCCAATTTTGGGATGTTACAAATCTACCCTCCTTAAAGAAATTTTGTCCTCAAAATTTCCAACTAACTAACAATCGCACATCCTAACCTACCACACTACGCTCTTGCTGCGCACTCTGATCTTAATAAAACTAATATACTTCTAACTAGAATTTAAAACTTCTACCCATACTCAAAAACACCTAGCAATTAAAACAGATGAATATTTCATACGCTCCCAACTCTATGTCTAATGTCTTGACTTATCTGATTTAGAAGTTTTATGCATTAGTAATTATTCCACTGTCTTTAAAAGCACAGTCTTATGAATGTTTCTTACTAAAGGAGTTTTTGTTTTCGCGAGTTCACAAAGTCCTATAGGTTTCAGTCTCTAGGGTAGTCTACTATCACTATTCATTCATATCATACATCATTAGAATCATATGCAAACATCAATTAGGGGTACTTACCTGGGCGGATTGGTGCCGGAGACTCGGTGCCATGCCGTCTAAAACCAAAACCATTTTCAATAAGGCCTACCAAAACATTTTGGGCCTTGGGCCTCCACAGCCGAGCTTTGAACTGGGCTCTGATACCAATTTGTAACACCCCCATACCCGGCCCACGAGCCTTGACCGGATCTGGTTATGTCACTGCGGAAAGATGGTTGAAAATCTTTTTGACTTAGAATAATCATGAAAGTTTGTTAACTTTTGAAAACCATGTCCATTTAAAGTAATATGAAAAACCTTAGTGTTATAAAATTGTCTGAATTTAAACTTTATTAAATACTATTTTGAATAAGCAGGTTGCTAACATAAAATCCTCTTCACATAGTGGTTCAATTTAATCAAGCCATAATTAGAATAATACCAAAATAATAGTAAGGCCCTTATTACAACCCATACTTAAAACAAAATACTCAATATTAAAAATGCTTAAAATAATCCAAATATCTTCCTCTGCATGGGCCACCTTGTGTCCTCTCCGAACCCGGTCCATCTTTACGCATCACTGAAAATGTTAAAGGAAAAAGTGAGTCACCAAGACGGTGTGTAGCCCTTTTCCCGGTTTAGTAAAACATCATACACCAATCATAAACAAGTTTAACATGCACAAGTTATGATATGCACCCGGCCTAGCCTTCCAAACACCTTTCTCTACCCCGTGTGGTACCAAAACCTTTGGTGGTGCCAAACTCATGGTGACTTAAAGTCACAATATCCGTCAATACTTGTGGTGGAAAACCTTTGGTGTCCCAAAGACACAAATGTGATACCAAATCACTGTGGTGACGAAGTCACGAATCAAGTGATGGGGCCAACCCATCGTGTGATACCAAATCTTTGGCGTCAATCCCATATAATGTAAGCGTGGGGCCAAACCCACCGTGGTGCTAAGCCAACGGGACGAGGCGCTATGAGGTGCCAAACCTCCGGAGGTGCCAAACCTCTCGTGACCAGTAGTCACAATGTGGTACCAAACCACCGGGTGTCCGTCGACACGAATATCAACTCCCCTCCACTCGTATATCCCACATCAATCCATGCTATACAAATGATTTCATGCCAACATACATTTAAAACACATATACCAAATATGCCATGCTTCCAAAAGCATCAAACAGTAATCAACAAGGACTTACCTGAATCCTTGCTTAAATCCAAATCTACACAAATCAGATTTAGCACACAACATGTATTTTAGTGCTATTATTAATTATAAAGTGTGTATGTACACACCTGTCACCAACGATAGCCCTAAATCCTCAAAGAGACAATCGGCCACACAAGATTCCCTTGCCCTATACTCGACCAAACATAAGGTTAGTGATATGGGCTATTCGGCCAAACCTAAACAACATAATCATGCTAATCAACCTCTAAGGGTATAATCGTAATTTTACCTACTAAGGGTATTTTCGTAATTTACCCACCAAGGGTATTTTCGTAAATTCACACCTGCAATGGCCTTTTCGAAGGCCTAATGTTGCCACTAGCGACTCAGCTACCATTTCCGGTCGTACCGGATGATTGGGCCTAAAACCCGATTTCGGCCCATCCGGGCCCACATGCTCGTGTGGCCCACCTAGCACAAATCTAGCCACGTATATAAGTTCCACCTAGTCTAGTTCAACATATACTAACCAATCATACAATTTACTCATATGGGCCCATGGGCCCATTGGGCCCACTTCGGCCCATCGAGGCCCAAGCAGCCCTAACCCACGAGAATACTACTGATGGCCTCAACTATCGCGTTGAAGCCCCACACATGCGCTCACACGCTCGTGTGGCTACTAATGCCGTGTAACCGGTATTTTGGCATTTTGCCGCTCTACAACTAGAGTAGAGAGAGTTACACACCTGATAGGACTCTGGGGCTAATCGGGGTTTCGACCACTCTTGTGCCCAAACGCCCTCCAAGATGTGTTTACTCTCCTCCTAGGATGCTCCTTATATAGCTAGCTCTTCACCTTCATTCTTTGTGTCTTTCCGATGTGGGATCCCTTCACAATAGAGTTTAAATTCAATGAAACTCTTGCCAGTCAATCCATAAAATAAATACTCCCTTGCTTTTCATGAGATTCGAACCTAGGCTCCCTTGCAACATAATCCCCGCCGCTAGCCACTTTACCACAAGCTCCTCTTGTGTCTTAAACCATGCGCAACTAAATATAAACTATGGTCCAAATTCTAAGGTCCAAGCAAAAAGAAAACAAAATGCAAAAGCCAAGACTTGAACCTTGGACCTCCTTCCTTCCTTGTGGCGTCACTCCCTTTGTCTCTTATGTGGCGTCACTTTGCCACTACACCACACACTCTACTTGTGTCATTTTCCTCCATATTTTATTCTTAAGGCACATGCTGCGCCAACTTTCGTGGTTTTTTCACCTAAAACCAAAATTTTCCCAAAGCCAATATTTGATCCCGGGTCTTCATAGAAGCCCTCTAACCTTCCAAAATCACTTATCCAATAGGTCTAACTTGCATTTAAGCCGATCTCTTATTCTCTAAAAATTTAAACGCTACTACGCCTAAGGCCCATTGGGCTCAATTCTCCTAGGCCCAATTTTGGGATGTTACATGTGTCACACATGGTCTAGACACAAGCTTGCGTGTCTGCCCGTGTGGACAAAATAAGGCCATGCCTAGCTTCATTTCTCACCCCAATCTTTGCCATAATCCTACACCACATTTTGCATTCATAACCCAACAAATCCAAGCATTTTATTCAAGTTAATTCTATCATTTAACATGATATATCATCACATACAATTACTAACCATTTCAAGCATTGTAATCAAGCATTTTCCATCCATCATCATGGCATATCATTTCATGCATACATGTTTACAATCTTACCTTGCTTATGTCCTCATGTTAGATATAATTTGATCAACTACTTAACATATATGTGGCTAACATAATATGACATTACAAGTATATCAAAACAATTATTACTAGCCATTCCAATGGCTAGGTTACATGCACCGTTTATGCTTATATGCCAATATGGCCAACATATCCTATACATGCCATTACAACCGTAATTAATTTACCGTACTGTACCGACATGGGCCGATGGATACTATGAGTGATCTCTGCCGAGCTTCCAATCCAAAAAGCTTCTGATTTACTCTAAACCAAGGGAAAGTAAAATGGGGTAAGCATAAAATGCTTGGTAAGTTTGTATTACATGGTACTTAACTTACCATTCATCCTATTTTGAGGTAACTATGTAAGGCATATTCACTTAATTTGACCTCAAGCCCTACACACATTCTCATTGCCCTTGTTAGTCATGTAATCCATGATAACATCAAGATATGTATAAGCTCAATCAGCAATCAAGTTTCCATGCATATATGATTTCCATAACATGTATTCATTAAGTATGTATATATTATCTCTTATTATTACAAGTATAGTTTCATAGTAGTTCATTTTGAGTTCAGATCATTTCATGTCAGGACTTTACTCATTTTATTCGAGTATTAAGGTCACCAAGTAGTAGTACACTCAAGTTGTATAATTATATAATCAAGGATGAACACTCTCATTAAATAATTTCCATGTACAATTATCATCTTTTCATATTTTCATACATCACTAGTCATAAATCATCATTTCCTTATATTTCATGTAATATCCTTTTTCATGTCATATTTCATATCATATATAAATATCGTTCCACGTCAATTTGTCTTAAATTCATATTTTCCCTTATCAGAGCTTTGCCCGTTGAATTTATTCGAAATATCGATGGATACACAGGTAGTACATTCGAGGTGTACGAATCAGAATATGTCAATTCGTGTCCAATGGTACCTATAAGGTACAATTTCAGAGAGTACACTCTTGAGCAACGTATATATAAACAACAGGATTATCAGTCTAGGCTAAATCCTTTTTACGTCATTTGCTCTAAAGAGCTTGATTTGGATTACCCATCCAGACCAAATCCAATCTATAACAAATGCTCGAGAGGACTTATATCAGGATAACTCATCCGGGCTAAATCCTATCAGAATTGAGATCGAAGGATTACTCATCTGAGCCAAATCCTATCCGCAACAAATGCAGGACCTCTTTCATTTTAGGAAATCACATATCTATTGATTTTCTATTTATTTAACCGAGATTTAAACACTTTTCAAGCATTATCGAGCATTTGATTATTTCATACCTCCGTAATATTTATGTAATTCAAGTAAAACACATTCCACATTCATGTCATGCATACGAGTAACATTTTATTCATTTACCATTTTTCGGGCATTTTCATTTATCGGGCTATATCGAGTAGGTGATCTTTTCACATATTTATGACATTAATAAAATTCGCAAACACAACATTTAAATCAAGCATAAAAACATATACAATTTAGTTACATGAACTTACCTCGACAATCATTTGTGTACGTAAAATCTACTAATTTGACATTTCCCTCATTCCTCGTTCTAACTCCGAATTTGGTTTATCCGGATCTATACGAGTAAATTTAACATCAATTTATCATATTTTTCATTCATGTCGACTAAATTTTCATCCTAGGCAAAATCACTATTCCATTGACCAATAAAGTCATCAATAATCTTACATTATTCAGTTCACTAAAAGAGTCAGTTTAGAAGAATTTTCAGCTAATCCGTTCTGTAGTTATCATATCTGGATAAGTCAATTACTCATGAATAATTTCTTCCTTAACAATGACATCACATATTCAGAATAATCTTCAGAAAAATCTGATATCTCTTTTAATACCGTCTTTATTTACTAACCTATTCTCGTTCTGACTACATCATTAGTCTTTCAGCCTTTGAACTCTTTAGTTCCACATTCATGAGCTTAATCCATATAAATCTTGTGAATTTCATTGTATAACACTATACTGGTACGAGGGTGGAGATCGTAAGCCTCAAAAATTAACTTTCATATATATGCTCATATAACATAACATTTATCATTTTCATGTACTATAAAACATCTATCCATACTTTTTCAAATTCTATTTCATCACCAGTAACAATTAAAACGGGACAAGGAAACTTACCCAATTTGGCCATGAAAGTCCTTCTCTCTCTCCCCTAGGGTTTCCATGTTTTATTTTTGGGGAAGAAGATGAGAAAATAAGATGATATCTATTTTATCATCTTTTAATTAATTAAAAAATTTTTCATTTTCCAATTTAGTCCTTACCCTTTTTCTATATTTCCATGGATGAGTCACCAAGAAAAATCTACGTACTTTTCTTAATGGTCTAATTACCATATAAGGACCTTAAGTTTTGAATTCCATAGCTATTTGATCCTCCTAGCTACTAGAATCCAACTTTCTCATTTTATGCAATTTAGTCCTTCTCGTAATTAAGCATATAGTCGGTAAAATTTTCTTTTCAAAATTTTCACACGACATTTCTAGTATAATTTGGAACATATAATAAAATAAAAATAAATTTTATTTTTCGGCTCGGATTTGTGGTCCCGAGACCACTGTTCTGATTTCACCAAAATTGGGCTGTTACAACTCTCCCCCTTAAGAAATTTTCGTCCTCAAAAATTTTACCGGTAAGAAGATTCAGGCATTACTCTCTCATAGTTTTTTCCAACTCCTAGGTAGCTCCCTTCTATATCATGTCACTGTTAGAAAACTTTTACTAAGGCTACCTTTTCATTTCTCAGTTTTTCTCTACAAGTGCTAGAATTTCAATCAATCTCTCCCTGTAAGTCATGTCAGGCTAAATTTAACATTTATCAAAGCAATAATAGATGATGGGTTTGATCGATACCGTCATAAAACATATACTCATAAAACATTGTGAATTCTATAGAACTCTGATAATAATACCAATCAATACGCAACAGGTCCAATTCCTTTCAATGATCTCATATGACTTTGTAAGCCGCATACTTAATTTTGCCTGAACAACCAATCTGAAGAACTTCCTTTCATGGTGAATTTTCAGAAATAACTTGTTACCATCAGAAACTCTCTTTCTTTTCATTTTAGATTTATATCAGATTTCTGATGATCAAATACTGCTTTTAGACTGTCTCAGATCCCTTTAATTTTTCTTCGGTCTCAAATAATCAAACTTACTACATGTATCCTTTCTCACTGAACTCCGTCCAAGAAGTTGGAGTTTTACATTTCTGACCATATAAAACCTCGTACAGTACAATTTTGTACTTGAATGTCAACTATTATAATAAGCAAATTCAACCCAAGGAAAATACTTTTCTCAGTTACCTTCAAATTCAGGTACATAACATCGAAGCATATCTGCCAAAATCTGAATCATATGTTCAGATTGATCATCCATCTGAGGATGAAATACCGTACTAAAATGTAACCATGTACCTAAAGTTTCTTGTAACTTGTTTGAGAATCAGAATATGAACTGTAGATCTCTATAAAAAATAACAGAAGCTAGCACATCATAATCTAACAATCTCAAAAACAAATCATTCAACCAATCATCAAGTGGGAAATCCACTCATACCAGGATGGAATGTGCAGGCTTCATCAGAAAATCGAAAATTTACTCAAATAGTATCTTTCTTTTCATAGACAAGGATAATTCCGATATAAAGTTCATAGTAACTTTGTTCCATTTCCATTTTGGTATTTTCACTGACTATAACTATCTTGAAAGTATCATCTCTATCTTACTGATACATCCAGTATTTAAATATAGGTTCAAAAATACCACCCTTCATCCCGGGCTACCAATACATCTTTTTCAAATCATTATGTAATTTATCATTTCCCAGATAAACATACATAGTACCACTGTGATCATTCATGTAAAATTTTCTATAAAAGTTCCAAATTCTTTAGTACACAAACTCTATTTTTTGAATAATAGGCATTTATCAGTTCTACTCTGAAGTTTTGATTCAAAAATTATTTCACGCTATATCATTTAACCTACAACTCATTATCACTTTTATGGGTTTCACTAATCTGTTGTAGAAACATCGGTTTAGCTCCATACTCAGTTAAAATTGAGATATTATCAGACAATCATAATCGGTATCCATGGCTTGCAAAGTATATAAAGATTTTCTACTCAGAACATCTCTAACTACCTTCGTTCTTTCTAAGTAATATGCAATTATCAGATCACAATCTTTCAACCTTTCAATCCACATACGCTATCTCAGATTCAAATCTTTTAGCAACATTAGATACTTCAAACTTTTATAATTGGTGAATATATGACATTTTTCACCAAACAAGTAATGTTGTCAGATTTCAAATCTTTCTATTCCATCGAGTGTTTTAAAATTTTATGATTAGTACATATATGGTATTTTCACCATACCAATACTGTAACCAAATTCTCAATGCAACTACAATAATTGTCAATTCAAGATCATATATCAGGAAATTCTTTTCCGGTAGCTTTATCTGTTTGGAAGTATAGACTGTTACTTTACCTTTCTTCATCAAAACACATTTTAATCCATTAAATGATGTATCACTATAATAATAAATTCCTTACTCCATTCAGACTGAACCAGGGTCATCAGGGATTCAAACTGATCAAAGCTTTACTAACATTTATCAGTCCATTCAAATCTTACATCATTCCGTAATAACTATGTCATCAATGTAGCTATCATAGAAAACACTTTCACAAAAATTAAAAAGGATATTGAAGCTTTTAATTATTCCGAGGTCACAATCATCAGATAGGTTAAAACCATAATACTATAATAGATCCGCTGTTTCCATAATATAAATGGAACAATACCTTAACCTCAATACTATTTTTCAAATAAAAAAGAGGAATACCAAGGTGGCTCCAATATCATCCAGTGCAATAATACAGTTTCTATAATCTACGTTCCATGTTACCAAATTCCCATGATCAAGTCAGAATTCATAACGATAATAAGTATAATTACCACTGACCAATGAATATCTTTCACAAATAAACCATGCTTGAATAATAAATAGATTGATGACATCTCGGAGAAAATTCAGAAGAGCAATATCATACATACTCGGTAGAAACAACTATGACAAAGATAATATAATTTTGCATATTCGTAATTCAGGGCTTCAGTTAGAAGTATAAAATGATATCATATGAACCCTATCATCCAATCTTATATCAATCATGATGAATTAGAAAGCCCAAGTATGATAGAGCAATACCACTCATGAATCAACTAGACTTACAGAAATTTCATCTATCATGATTTACTAGCTTTTCAATACAAAAAAATATTGCATCTGTACATGCACAATTTCATATGCCTCTGATAATAACAAAACTTATAAAGTACCCAGAAGATGTTGCTGTAATATACTAAATTATAACAGCTGTATTCGAATATCTTTGCAGTTTTATCACTATTCCACTGGCCAATAAAGTCATCAATAATCTTACATTATTCAGTTCACTGAAAGAGTCATTTTAGAAGAATTTTTGGCTAATCCGTTCTGTAATTATCATATCTGGATAAGTCAGTTACTCATGAATAACTTCTTCCTTAACAATGACACTACATATTCAGAATAATCTTCAGAAAAATCTGATCTCTTTTAATACCGTCTTTACTTACTAACCCATTCTCATTCTGACTATATCATTAGTCTTTCAGCCTTTGAACTTTTTAGTTCCACATTCATAAGCTTAATCCATATAAAGCTTTTGAATTTCATTGGGTAACACTATACTGGTAAGGGAGTGGAGACCGTAAGCTTAAAAAATTAACTTTCATATATATGCTCATACAACATAACATTTATCATTTTCATATACTATAAAACATCTATCCATACCTTTTCGAATTCTATTTCATCATCAGTAACATTTTACTCAGATACGGGCATGGTTGGCCGTGTGACCTGTAACACCTCATACCCGAGTCCAAGGCTGAGACCGAATACGAGACATTACTATGCTCGGACTTCCTTAAACATGCACTTACGGGCTGTAAAATTTTATTCCGAATTAAAACTTCTCTTTCCTAGTCTAATCATACATTTCATGGGCCTACGAGGCCTTAAACACATATCTAGAAACTTTCAGAACTTAATCGAAAACTTTTCCTTAAAACAGGGGTCACACGCCCATGTCTTCCAATCGTGGTCGACACTGACTATATTCACACGGCCTTGACACGCTCGTGTCTTCCAACCGTGGTCGACACTGACTATATTCACATGGCCTGGGGTACACGCCCATGTTCTGACCGTGTGTCACACACGGTCTAAACAAACGGCTATGAGAAGAGCCCATAGCCTATTCTGACTTAAGGTACTAAGGTGCAGGGGACGCACGGCCTAGACACACGCCCGTGTGTCTATCCGTGTGGGCACTTGAAGGCTATTTACCAAGCCGATTGCCACCTTGAAATCAAGATCAATCTCATATTCAATTCAACAACTCAAATTACTATATCTTTCATGAACAATACCACATGCTTCATTGATATCAATAAACATACATACTTAGTCAATCTTGGCCAATCACTTAGCCATATACAAAAGAATAAGAAACTTGATAGCCCATACTTTTGCCCTTTTTAAGACATATTCTCAAAATGAAATGTTTCCTATACATGCCATACTTAATATAAACATCTTGGCTATACCAAAATAGCGATTGATAGTGTGCTCCGAGCTCCGATGACGATGATCTACTAGATTAGCTTGGCGGGACTACATGGAAAGAAAGAATAAAAGACGTAAGCATTTAGCTTAGTAAGTTTGCATATAATGCACATAGTAACATACTTGTTTAACATAAATCATTTGGCATAAACAATGGCATCATAAATTTAGCTATTTAAGCTTACTTACTCTTACTGATTTCTACATATCTCATGATACTTACTAGTCTCATGCTCGTGAGGTAAACAAGGTACCTGTATCACTTGATCACATAGATCAGCATACTATACTATAATAATTATAATCTCTAATTCATCACTCATAACATGAATAATACTCATTTCCAACTTGATAATAGCTTTTCTTACTTAATGTTCTTGCTATCTCATTTAAGCTTTACTCATTTGCCCGATGAATTTCTATGAATAACTGAGGATACTAAATCTCATCCCACATATAACTCGATGCCAAAGCCATATCCTAGATATGGTCTTACATGGAATCTCTCATCTTGGTATCGATGCCATGTCTTGACATGGTCTTACTCAAAGTCTTCCTTGTGTGTTCCCTTGGGAACTTACCATTGCCATGTCTTGACATGGTCTTATTTGGTATCTTTACTCATGAACTGGTCAATGCCGAGCCTTGGCTTGGACTTACATGAATCTTCCTTATTACTCACCAATGCCATGCCTTGGCTTGGACTTACATGGGATCTCTATCTCATGATAGCTTTTTAATGCGAAGACTTGTCTTGGGCTTATTTGACATCTTTGCTTGGAGACTCACCAATGCCATGCCTTGGCTTAGGCTTACATGGGTCTTCATCTCATAATAACTCTTCCATGCCAAGACTTTTCTTGGACTTACATGATAACTTTGCTTGATTGCCGATGCCATGCCTTGGCTTGGTCTTATACGGACTTTCTTATCTCATGTGGTAGATCGAGTATCCTAAGTAATTCAACTTCAATCGGGACTTTCTCATGCTTAACCTCATTGATTTCTTTATTTAACATAGCATTAAGCATTTCTATAGTAATAATGTACATTGTACTAAGCAATTCAATGATAGTAATCATCAAGCTTAGAAATCATACAAACTTACCTCGATATACAAAATATATGTAGATATGCAATTTAGTCCTCAACTTTGTTCTTCCTCGGTTTCGATCCGGGCTTCGTTTTTCTTGATCTATAATAATAGTTTAGATCATTTAATAATCACATTAACTAAATTTACTCTTAACTCATACTTTGGCAAAATTACAATTTTGCCTCTAAACTTTCTCATAATTACACTTTTGCCCTTATGCTCGTAAAATAATTTTTATACTACTTTCTTAAACTTCATGCTTAGCTGATTCATTATCTCAACTATAGCAATAACAAATTCTCACTATTTCTACCATGTATGAAAAATTTCATAACTATTACAAACTGGTCCTTACTAGCATTTTTCATGAAATTCATTTAGGAAAAGATGTTTATCTAACATCAAACTCTCATAATCTTTCTTAAAACATCATTTTAAAAATATGTCATACATGGGTAGATGTTTGAACATGCATCTTAGCTTATCTTATAGCTAAAATTAGCTAATTCATAATACGAGGACTCCAACAATACGAAGAATATTAAAAACGGGGCTAAAATGAACTTACTAGCAAGCTTGAAAAATTGAAGAACCCTAGCTATGGCTTCTTTCAAATTTTCGGCACTTGGGAAGAAGATGAGAATGATTTTTGTCATCTTTTTCCCTTATTAATCATTTAATTGATAAATGACCAAAATGCCCTTCTCCATACATGTCTATTTTTGTCCATAAATCATAATTTGGTCAAATTGCTATTTAAGGACTTCTAATTAACATTCTAAATCTATCTTCTAGAAACTCATATTTTGTAACTTTTGCAATTTAGTCCTAATGGACCCTTTAATGGAAATTTTCATAAAATTTCTACATGAACCTTTCATATTATCAAGCAAACATATCAAATACTTTAAAAACTCATTTTACTAATTTGGATTTGTGGTCTCGCACCACTATTCCAACTAGGCCCTAAATCGGGCTATTACAATTCTCCTCCTTAGGGATTTTCGTCCTCGAAAATCTTACCAGCAAATAGGTTTGGGTATTGATTTCTCATGCTTTCTTCTGGTTCCCATGTAGATTCTTCTATCCCATGTCTTTGCCACAATACTTTCACTAGGGCAATACTTTTATTCCTTAGCTGCTTGACTTCTCGAGCTAAAATTTTAACTGGTTCTTCACCATAAGTTATGTCGGAATAAATCTCTATCTCTGACAGGGTAATTACATGTGAAGGATCTGATCAGTAGCGTCTCAACATTGACACGTGAAACACATCATGTATCTTTTCTAACTTGGATGGCAAAGCCAATAGGTAAGCTACCGACCCAACTCTCTTAGTAATATCATATGGTCCAATGAAACGTTGACTCAACTTGCCTTTCCGGCCAAATTTGAGAACCTTTCTCCATGGTGACACTTTCAAGAAAACTTTATCCCCGACTTGATACTCTATCTCTTTTCTCTTTAAACCCGAGTAGGATTTCTGTCTGTCGGATGTAAACACTCTCGTATCACTTTTACTTTCTCTTTAGGTTCTCTAACCAAATCAACTCCGTGAATTTGATTTTCTTTGAGTTTAGTCCAAAATAAAGGCGTTCTGCACTTACGCCCATATAGAGCCTCATAAGGCACCATCTTTAAGCTCGACTGAAAGCTATTATTATAGGCAAATTCTACCAGTGGGAGAAACTTTTCCCAACTGCCTTGAAATTCTAGAATACAACATCTGAGCATATCCTCGAGTACTTGAATTAACCTCTCCGACTGACCGTCAGTTTGATGATGAAAAGCTGTACTAAAGCTCAACTTGTACCCAGGGCCTCATGTAGCTTCTTCCAAAATCTGGATGTGAATCTCGGATCTCTGTCCGATACGATTGACAAGGGAACTCCGTGAAGCCTTACTATTTCTAAAACATATAAACTTGCTAGCTTGTCGAGTGAGTAATCCACTCGTACAGGTATGAAATGGACTGAATTCGTGAGTCTATCAACTACAACCCATATAACATCTTTCTTGCTCGGTGACAACGGTAAACCCATTACGAAATCCATAATGATATGATCTCATTTCCACTCGGGAACCAAAATGGGTTGAAGTAAACCCAAAGGTACTTGGTGTTCAACCTTTACTTGCTGACAAATCAAGTATCTTGAAACGAACTCTGAAATATCTTTCTTCATTCTCAGCCACTAATACTGTTGCTTCAAATAATTATACATCTTGTTACTACCCGGATGTATAGATAAACATCTGTATGTGCCTCATGCAAAAATTCTTTGAATAAGCTCTTCCTTTCTTAGTACACAAACTCTATCTTTAAACATCAAACTTCCATCAAAATTAATCCGAAAGTCGGATTCAATATCTGACTCGCACTGAGCTCTCTTGGTTTGCAATTCGCTATCTTCTTTTTGAGCCTCAAAGATCTCTTGGAGGAATACTGGTCTAGCTCTCAACTCTGCTAGAATAGAACCATCATCGAACAAAGTCATCCGTGAATTCATTGCCCTTAATGCAAATAGGGACTTTCTGCTTAAAGCATCGGCGACTACATTCGCCTTTCCTGGATGGTAGTCAATGATCAAATCATAGTCTTTTATTAACTTTAACCATCTCCGTTGTCTTAAGTTTAACTCTTTTTGCGTCATCAAGTACTTTAAACTTTTATGATCAGTGAAAATCTGACATCTTTCACCATATAGATGGTGTCTCCATATTTTCAATACAAAGACTATGGCAGCTAACTCTAAATCATGCGTTAGATAATTCTTCTCGTGAGGCTTCAGTTGTCTTGAAACATAAGCAATCACTTTGCCTTCTTGCATAAGTACACAGCCTAATCCATTCAAGGATGCATCGCTGTAAATTATGAATTCTTTACCCGTCTCGGGTTGTACTAAAACTGGAGCTTCTGTCAACAATGCTTTCAGTCTTTCAAAACTTTGTTGGCATCTTTCTGTCCATGCAAACTTCACATTTTTCTGTAACAATTTCGTCATCGGGGTTGCAATCATGGAAAACCCCTTGACAAATCGTCTGTAATAGCCAGCTAAGCCTAGCAAACTTCTAATCTCAGCGATATTCCTCGGTGGTTTCCAGTCTATTATAGTTGAAATCTTACTTGGGTCCACTCAGACTCCATCTCCCGAGACAATATGTCCCAGAAATCCTACCTCCTTAAGCCAAAATTCACTTTTACTGAACTTGGCATACAACTGATTTTCACATAGAATTTGTAAAACGGTCCATAGGTGCTCAGCATGCTCGATCTCATCTCGAGAATAAATCAGTATGTCGTCAATAAAAAAGACTAGAAACTTGTCGAGGTATGGCCTAAAGATGCGGTTCATTAGGTCCATGAATACCGCAAGAGCATTGGTCAATCCAATGGGCATGACTAAAAATTCATAATGCCCATATCTTGTTCGAAAAGCGGTCTTGGAAACATCTTAATCTTTAACTCTCAACTGGTAGTACCCTGATCTCAAATCTATTTTGGATAACACAGTGGCTCCTTTCAATTGATCAAACAAATCATCGATCCTTGGCAATGGATACTTGTTCTTCATTGTCACTTGATTAAGCTGACGATAATCTAATCTCATGGTGCCATCTTTCTTTTTTTTATGAACAAAACTGGAGCACCCCATGGTGAACAACTTGATCTTGCAAAACCTTTATCTGTCAACTCTTGCAACTGTGACTTTTGTTCTCTTAACTCCATTGGGGCCATTCTGTAAGGAGTAATGGATATCAGTATAGTACCAGGAGCTAGCTCAATGCTGAACTCAGCCTCTCTAACTGGAGGCAGTCCTGGTAATTCCTTAGGAAAAACATCCAAGTACTCACATATTATCGGCACTGACTCAATCTTTAACTCTGTTTCTTTATCATTCATTATAAAGGCCAGATATGCCTCATACCCTTTTCTTATGTATTTCTGTGTCATCATATAAGAAATCATTACCGGTGATCTACCTTGTTCGTCTGATTCTACATGGAGAGTGTCCTCATTCTCACATCTCATCTCAATGTACTTCTTCCCACAATTTACTATTACATCATGAGTGGTCAACCAATCCATACCAAGAATGATGTCAAACTCATCAAATGGTAGCAACATAAGGTTTGCTTTAAAATAATGACCTCTAATCATCAATGGGCAATCTTTACATACTTCATCAACTAACACACTCTTGCCTAAAGGATTAGACACCTTAATCACAAATTTCGTAGACTCTATAGGCATACTCATACTAGATACTAGTTTCATGCAAATGTAAGAGTGTGTGGATCCGAGATCTATTAAAGCAATAACTTTGATATCATAAAGAGAAAAGGTACCAATAACAACATCAGGAGAAGATGCCTCTTCGTGAGCGCGAATGGCATAAGTCCTTGCAGGCGCCCTACACTCGAGTCTCGCGACCTGCTCTCTAGGGTTACCTCTTCCACTTGCCCCACTTCCCGGGTTCCTCTACAGTCTTCCTCTATTCATACTCCCTGATCTCGGGTTTTGATTCTCTCTTCTTTTTTTGCCTCAGAACAATCCTTTATGTAGTGGTCTTAGGAATTGCATCTAAAACATGCATTTTCATGTGCTCAACATTCTTCCAAAAGACGTCTGCCACACTGTGGGCATTCGTGTCTATCCAATCGGATGTTCCTCACACTAGCAACTGAAGTCGTCTGTGCTTTATTTCCCAAATACCGCTGATACAAATCGTCTCAGGTTTGAAAACAAATCGTAAATGTTGCCCGATCGTAAATTAGGTAGTTTTTCGTTTAGATAACAAAAGGGGTAATTTATTGATAATATCTTTAAAAAATAAAGATAGGTAAGTAGTTGAGGTGGATACGAATTTAAAGCAAGAAAGAACCTTTAATAGAAATTAAAGACCCGAATCTTATAAGCTTCAAATTGATGAAAGGATTTAGGATAAAAATCGAGACCCACTATCTAACGAGATAGGAACCTACGGTATAGATAAATGAACGCCACACCCGGGAGGATGATAAGTTCGAAACAAGGATAGAATGACGCCACTAGAAACTAGAAAAGTCAATTTGAACCTTGGAGAATTAGGAGAGTGAATTAAACTCACCAAAAGAAAATATTCATTCCTAAAAATCAAAAGTAACTACAAATGACAAAGGTCCACCTATTTATAGGACAAGTGGGTACCGGGTTTACAAATGTTTCTCAACTCTTAATGCTTTTGGCTGTCTTATGCTCTTCAAGAATTTTAAATTCATGAATACATAATATTCGGCCAAGGCATATACCAACTTAGCCGCCCCATGCTTTGAGAAATAATAATTTCATGAAAGTGTTGCTCAATTAAAAGAGAATCTAGCAATTAAAAATGTTCCATCTTGCCGTCCCATTCCCCAAGTGCTAGAATTTTAAATTCCCTTCCATCATGCTCATCCTTGTAAGCTAGTGCCGCATGCTCATCTTGTAAATCCCACCATGGTGATTAATTTACTTCAAAGTCAATGCCTTGTGCCGTTCATGCTTCAAATAATTTGCACATGCATTTCCACTATCACACACATGCTTGATTAATTAATTATTTCACAAATGCACACACCTTATTTCTTATTCCCACTATAGTCGTTCATGCCTCCACTAGTCACACACAAGCACATTTCATTTCTTAATTGTTTATATCCACCATAGTTGTGCCGTCCATCTCCAATTGCTCAAGCTTTGTTTACTTTAATATATCCAAGATGCTTGCTTTTAAATATTCTTTATTCATGCTCCATCTTGTTTGTCTTTTAGCTGCCATCCTTCCATGATTTCCATCATCCCTTGTCCAAGTAGTGCACACATGCTTTCCATGTCCTTCACCCACTCCCAATGCTTTATCATAATTATTTATAACTTGTGATCATCCAACATGCATCAAAACTTGGAGCAAACTACAAAAACATATAGACCAACATTATTAGTAAAATTCGGCTGAACATAAATTAGCACACATTTTAATCACTTTATTTAAATACTAGGTAAAACACACTAACATTCAACTTCGACAAAGGATATAATAAAAACTCGTACTATCTAGATAAAGTAACATGAACTAAGAAAATGCAGCAAACTAATTAAATGACTGAAAATAAATCAAACATGCGTAATAAAGTGTTAAATAAACTAGCAGTCGAACTAGCTAGTATATTCAACTTCAAATAAATAGTAACAGTTCAGCATGTTCTTGGGCTCTTCGCTTTCTGTCTCCCAGATTTGTGCCACCAAAGACAACACGACATCTTTGAATTGTTTAGCACGGGCACGCGTAATTGGCCCATTAGGTAGCTCGATTGGATCTTGGTTGACATCCGTCATAGGCTTCTTAGGTGAATTCGTATCATCCCCTACCTCTTTAAGTTTATTCGTCCTCGAATCATCACCTACATCGAAAGGAGACAGATCAGAAACATTAAAGCTTGCACTCACATTATACTCACCTGGTAAGTCCAATTTATAAGAGTTGTCATTTATTCGCTCAAGGACTTGATATGGACCATCTCCCCTCGGAAGAAGTTTGGATCGTCTTTGCACGGGAAATCTTTCTTTGTGCATATGAACCCAAACCCAGTCCCCAGGTTCAAAGCGAATGTGCCTACGGCCTTTGTTGGCTCGTTGCTCGTACTCCTTAGTTTTTGCCTCTATGTTGTCCCTAACCTTTTGGTGCAACTGTATAATATATTCAGCCTTGCATTTTCCTTCTACATGCACAAGTTGATTAGAAGACAAAGTATTAGATCAAGCGGTGTTAATGGATTAAAACCATACACAACTTCAAATGGGGAAAACTTAGTAGCAGAGTGTTTAGAGTGATTGTAAGCAAACTCCACGTGTGGTAGGAATTCTTCCCATGTCTTTAAATTCTTCCGAATGATTGCTCGAAGCAATGTTGAAAGAATTTGATTTACCACTTCGGTTTGACCGTCCGTTTGCGGGTGGTAGGTGGTAGAGAATAGTAACTTGGTTCCTAATTGTCCCCACAATGTCCTCCAAAAATGGCTAAGAATTTTTTGCGTCCCGATCGAGACAGGATCGTCTTAGGCATACCATGCAACCTAACCACTTCTTTAAAAAAAAGATTAGCAATATTCACAGCATCATCAGTTTTATGGCAAGCTATAAAGTGAGCCATTTTAGAGAATCTATCCACAACCACAAATATCGAATCTCAGCCATTCTTGCTCCTTGGCAAGCCGAGTACAAAATCCATAGAAACATCAGTCTAAGGAGTTTCAGATATGGGTAAAGGCTTATACAAACCGTGCGGATTAGTTCGAGACTTGGTCCTTTTACAGGCAACGCATCTCCCACAATATCGTTCTATATCTCGTCGCATCTTAGGCCAAAAGAAGTGCTCTTGGAGGGTGGCTAAAGTTTTAGCAACTCCGAAATATCCCATCAATCCACCACTATGAACTTCATCTACTAGCACCTCTCGCACAGATCCTTGTGGAATGCACAGTTTCACTTCTCGAAACAGATATCCG
Organism: Gossypium bickii; assembly: GCA_025503065.1. Classification (NCBI taxonomy): domain Eukaryota; kingdom Viridiplantae; phylum Streptophyta; class Magnoliopsida; order Malvales; family Malvaceae; genus Gossypium; species Gossypium bickii. The sequence continues at coordinate 94,509,429 of CP106711.1, forward strand.
TCATGGCGGTAGTATTTCTCGTAGGCTCCTTTTTCACATAACTTGAAAAATTCACCAAAGTCAATATCCCTCGCATATAGGTCCTTAAGAAATACAAACCCCATCAATTTAGAATCCATAACATTTAACAAGGCATACCTTCGGGATAGCGCATCAGCAACTACGTTTTCCTTACCTTTTTTGTACTTAATGACATAAGGAAATGATTCAAGAAATTCTACCCACTTAGCGTGTCGCTTGTTGAGTTTATGCTGCCCCCTTAAATACTTCAATGACTCGTGGTCGGTATGAATCACAAATTCTTTGGGCAGTAGGTAGTGCTACCATGTTTCCAAGGCTCGAATTAGAGCATACAATTCCTTGTCATATGTCGGGTAGTTTAAGATAGCACTGTTTAGCTTTTCACTGAAGTACGCAATGGGGCGTCCGTCTTGCATAAGTACAGCGCCAATACCTAATCCTGAGGCATCACATTCTAACTCGAAAGTTTTGTCAAAGTTTGGTAAAGCTAATAATGGTGCTTGAGTCAAACAGTCTTTAATTTTCAAAAATGCTTTCTCTTGTTCTTCTCCCCAAACAAAGTTAGAATTCTTACGGATTACACCGGTTAATGGTGCGGCCAACGTGCTAAAGGTTGGTACGAACCGTCGATAAAAACTAGCCAGTCCATGAAAGCTTCGAACTTGGGAAATATTTGTCAGACGGGGCCATTCTTGGATCACTTTAACCTTCTCTTGATCAACTTCAAGGCCTTCCGAACTGATAACAAATCCTAAAAACACAATTTTGTTAGTAAAAAAATCACATTTATGCAAATTTGCATATAAGGTTTCCTTTCGCAGAACTTCTAGAACAGACTTTAAATGTTTCACGTGCTCATCTAAAGTTTTACTATAGACAAGTATGTCATCAAAGTATACGACACAAAATCTACTGATGAATGTTCGCAACACGTGGTTCATGAGTCGCATGAACGTGCTTGGGGCATTTGTTAGCCCGAATGGCATAACGAGCCATTCATAGAGTCCTTGCTTCATCTTGAAAGCAGTCTTCCACTCGTCACCCTCGTGCATACGTATTTGATGATATCCACTTTTAAGGTCGATCTTTGAAAATAAGCTCGTCCACTCAATTCGTCGAGCATGTCATCCAATCGCGGGATAGGGTGTCGGTACTTGATCATGATCTTGTTGATGGCTCGGCAATCTACGCACATCCTCCATGTTCCATCTTTATTGTGAACTAACAAGACGGGCATAGCACAAGGGCTTAAACTCTCGCGCACATAGCCCCTTTCAAGAAGTTCATTCACTTGTCTTTGAAGTTCCTTCATCTCTTCTGGATTGCTTCGGTAAGCTGGTCTATTTGGAATTACGGCTCTCGAAATGAAGTCTATCTGATGTTCTATTCCACGAATAGGAGGCAATCCACTTGGAATCTCTTCCGGGAATATGTCTCGGAATTCCTGTAACAAAGACAAAATAGGGGAAGGTAACTTGTCATCAAAATCGTTAGTTCCAAAGAGACTTTCCTTGAACATAAGTACCAACAGAGGCTGTTTTAACAACATAGACATTCAGATTTTCTCTTTAACATAAAAACTTTCTTTTTCACTCTCGTCTTTTGTTTCCTTTTCTTTTTGTTCCCACTCTCTCTTTTTATCACTCATTTTCTTGCCTTTTTTTTTCTTTCTCATTTTTCCGCTCACTTTCTTTTGATTTTTCAATTGATGCTTTCATCTTCAATTGATCTTCGTAAACTTGCTTGGGTGTTAGCGGAGCTAGTGTTCATGTTTTGACCCAAATACTTGAAGGTGTACCGATTGGTGTAGCCATCATGGATTGCTCTCTTGTCAAATTGCCAAGGTCGCCAAGCGGGGAGATGTCCCGCTTGCATCGGGTACAACATCGCACAAGACCTCATCTTGATACTTCCCTATTGCAAAGGAGACCAAAACTTGTTTTGTGGCCTTAAGTTCTCCCCCGTCGTTAAGCCATTGCAGTTTATACGGATGGGGATGTTTGGTGGTTGTCAATTCGAGCTTCTCCACCAATATGTTGCTGGCCACATTAGTACAGCTTCCTCTGTCAATAATGATGCAACAAATCTTCCCTTGTACTTGGCAACGCGTATGGAAGATGTTTTCGCGTTGTTGTTCATTTTCGATGCCTTGTAAGCTAAGACTCCTTTTTACCACCAAGATCTCTCCATCTTCGGCTTGCTCTATTTCTTCCTCGTCCTGGGATGTCTCACTGGCATCATTTTCCCTTTCACTTTCGGATTCAATCTCGCCATTATCTCGATTAAACATAGTGTTTCGGTTTGGACATTGACTTGCAATATGGCCCCGACCCAAACATTTGAAACACTTAATGTCTCGGGATCGATTCGGAATAGCTTCTATTTTGCCCTTGCTCGTCTCATCGCTTGGCTTGTTAAACTCAGGTGCGCCACTTGCTTCTTTGTATCGACTTGGTATGTCCCGTTTGTTGGTCACTTGCCCCCACTTAGATGTTGAAGCATTATTGGGGATTGCTCTAGACGTAACTTTTCGTTTGAGCTGTTTCTCGACCTTTATTGCCATGTGGACCATATTGATGATCTCGAAGTAGTGGTGTAGTTCCACAATATTGGTGATATCTCGGTTGAGGCCAGATAAAGTGTGCCATTGTGGCTTCTCGATCTTCATCCACATTGGCTCAGATCATGGCCACTTCAATTTCCTTGTAGTAGTCCTCCATACTATGATGGCCCTGAGTTAGGCTTTGCAACTTTTGATGCAACTCGCGGTGATAACATGTTGGGATGAATCTTTTTCGCATTAGTGCCTTCATTTCTGCCCATGTCGATATCGGACGTTCACCGTTCCGTCTTTGGTTTGTTGTTAACTGATCCCACCAAACAATGGCATAATCAGAAAACTCGATGGTGGCTAGCTTCACCTTTTTACTTTCTGAGTAGTTATGGCAGTCGAAGACTAGTTCCACCTTCTTTTCCCACTCAAGGTAGGCTTCTGGATCGGATCGCCCTTGGAAAGTAGGAATTGCCATTTTGATGTTTCTCAAGTCATCATCGGCTCTCTCCCGATATCTTCGATCCCGTGCTCGTGGATTTATTCTTTGTTCATTTTGTTCAAAAGCTTGATTGCTTTCAGCTTCACTTGGTTTGTATATGTCGTTTTCAGGAGGACAAGGTCGTTCTTGTTCCCGTCTCGGTATTGGAGGGGTGTTTGACTGTTGTCTCTGTTCATCTTTTCGATCCAAACGCTCGTTGATAGAATGGAGCATATGTGTGATTTCTAGCATTACGGTTTGCACTTGTAAATCAGGATTTCTTCCTCCAGGAACATTTCCTTGTGGTGGCAATCTCCTTCCACCACCAGTGGCATCGGATTCTTCGTCTCTCATTAATCAATGTTCGGGACTCCTAGACATGTTAAACAAGAGTAATGAACCTCACTACAATCCTCACTTGTTCACTTACAAGGAAATAACACTCACACTCGTGTTTTCACTCAATTTCTGGCTTTTTCTTTAATGTAATCTCTCTGCCTTTTACCGCTCGAATTCACTCCTCTAGATTCTAGAAGGTTGTCTTCGACTTACTAGTAACTCGTAGGTCATTTCAAAGAGTTAAAAGAGTAAAGTTGTTTCGGAAAAGGTAGGCTTTAAAAAGGGTAGAAAGGTTAGTAGATGGCGTCAGAAAGTAAGACTTTTTTTTTTGAATTTATTAGGAAACTCGAGATTATCAAAACGTGCCTAATTTAATTGGTTCTGATACCAACTGATACGAATCATCTCGGGTTTGAAAACGAATCGTAAATGTTACCCGATCGTAAATTAGGTAGTTTTTTGTTTAGATAACAAAAGGGGTAATTTATTGATAATATCTTTGAAAAATAAAGATAGGTAAGTAGTTGAGGTGGATACGAATCTGAAGCAAGAAAGAACCTTTAATAGAAATTAAAGACCCGAATCTTATAAGCTTCAAATTGAGGAAAGGATTTTGGATAAAAACCAAGACCCACTATCTAGCGAGATAGGAACCTACGGTATAGATAAATGAACGCCACACCCGGGAGGATGATAAGTTCGAAACAAGGATAGAATGACGCCACTAGAAACTAGATAAGTCAATTCGAATCTTGAAGAATTAGGAGAGTGAATTAAACTCACGAAAAAAAAATATTCATTCCTAAAAATCAAAAGTAACTACAAATGACAAAGGTCCACCTATTTATAGGACAAGTCGATACCGGGTTTACAAATGTTTCTCAACTCTTAATGCTTTTGGTTGTCTTATGCTCTTCAAGAATTTTAAATTCATGAATACATAATATTCGGCCAAGGCATATACCAACTTAGCCACCCCATGCTTTGAGAAATAATAATTTCATGAAAGTGTTGCTCAATTAAAAGAGAATCTAGCAATTAAAAATGTTCCATCTTGCCGTCCCATTCCCCAAGTGCTAGAATTTTAAATTCCCTTCCATCATGCTCATCCTTGTAATCTAGTGCAACATACTCATCTTGTAAATCCCACCATGGTGATTAATTTACTTCAAAGTCAATGACTTGTGCCGTTCATGCTTCAAATAATTTGCACATGCATTTCCACTATCACACACATGCTTGATTAATTAATTATTTCACAAATGCACACACCTTATTTCTTATTCCCACTATAGTCGTTCATGCCTCCACTAGTCACACACAAGCACATTTCATTTCTTAATTGTTTATATCCACCATAGTTGTGCCGTCCATCTCCAATTGCTCAAGCTTTGTTTATTTTAACATATCCAAGATGCTTGCTTTTAAATATTCTTTATTCATGCTCCATCTTGTTTGTCTTTTAGCTACCATCCTTCCATGATTTCCATCATCCCTTGTCCAAGTAGTGCACGCATGCTATCCATGTCCTTCATCCACTCCCAATGCTTTATCATAATTATTTATAACTTGTGATCATCCAACATGCATCAAAACGTGGAGCAAACTACAAAAACATATAGACCAACATTATTAGTAAAATTCAGCTGAACATAAATTAGCACACATTTTAATCACTTTATTGAAATACTAGGTAAAACACACTAACATTCAACTTCGACAAAGGATATAATAAAAACTCGTACTATCTAGATAAAGTAACATGAACTAAGAAAATGCAGCAAACTAATTAAATGACTGAAAATAAATCAAACATGCGTAATAAAGTGTTAAATAAACTAGCAGTCGAACTAGCTAGTATATTCAACTTCAAATAAATAGTAACAGTTCAGCATGTTCTTGGGCTCTTCGCTTTCTGTATCCTAGATTTGTGCCACCAAAGACAACGCGACATCTTTGAATTGTTTAGCACGGGCACGCGTAATTGGCCCATTAGGTAGCTCGATTGGATCTTGGTTGACATCCGTCATAGGCTTCTTAGGTGAATTCGTATCATCCCCTCCCTCTTTAAGTTTATTCGTCCTCGAATCATCACCTACATCGAAAGGAGACAGATCAGAGACATTAAAACTTGCACTCACATTATACTCACCTGGTAAGTCCAATTTATAAGAGTTGTCATTTATTCGCTCAAGGACTTGATATGGACCATCTCCCCTCGGAAGAAGTTTGGATCGTCTTTGCGCGGGAAATCTTTCTTTGTGCATATGAACCCAAACCCAGTCCCCGGGTTCAAAGCGAATGTGCCTACGGCCTTTGTTGGCTCGTTGCTCGTACTCCTTAGTTTTTGCCTCTATGTTGTCCCTAACCTTTTGGTGCAACTGTATAATATATTCAGCCTTGCATTTTCCTTCTACATGCACAAGTTGATTAGAAGACAAAGTATTAGATCAAGCGGTGTTAATGGATTAAAACCATACACAACTTCAAATGGGGAAAACTTAGTAGTAGAGTGTTTAGAGTGATTGTAAACAAACTCCACGTGTGGTAGGCAATCTTCCCATGTCTTTAAATTCTTCCGAATGATTGCTCGAAGCAATGTTGAAAGAATTTGATTTACCACTTCGGTTTGACCGTCCGTTTGCGGGTGGTAGGTGGTAGAGAATAGTAACTTGGTTCCTAATTGTCCCCACAATGTCCTCCAAAAATGGCTAAGAAATTTTGCGTCCCAGTCAGACAGGATCGTCTTAGGCATACCATGCAACCTAACCACTTCTTTAAAAAAAAGATTAGCAATATTAACAGCATCATCAGTTTTATGGCAAGCTATAAAGTGAGCCATTTTAGAGAATCTATCCACAACCACAAATATCGAATCTCAGCCATTCTTGCTCCTTGGCAAGCCGAGTACAAAATCCATAGAAACATCAGTCTAAGGAGTTTCAGATATGGGTAAAGGCTTATACAAACCGTGCGGATTAGTTCGAGACTTGGTCCTTTTACAGGCAACGCATCTCCCACAATATCGTTCTACATCTCGTCGCATCTTAGGCCAAAAGAAGTGCTCTTGGAGGGTGGCTAAAGTTTTAGCAACTCCGAAATGTCCCATCAATCCACCACTATGAACTTCATCTACTAGCACCTCTCGCACAGATCCTTGTGGAATGCACAGTTTCACTTCTCGAAACAGATATCCGTCATGGCGGTAGTATTTCTCGTAGGCTCCTTTTTCACATAACTTGAAAAATTCACCAAAGTCAATATCCCTCACATATAGGTCCTTAAGAAATACAAACCCCATCAATTTAGAATCTATAACATTTAACAAGGCATACCTTCGGGATAGCGCATCAGCAACTACGTTTTCCTTACCTTTTTTGTACTTAATGACATAAGGAAATGATTCAAGAAATTCTACCCATTTAGCGTGTCTCTTGTTGAGTTTATGCTGCCCCCTTAAATACTTCAATGACTCGTGGTCGGTATGAATCACAAATTCTTTGGGCAGTAGGTAGTGCTACCATGTTTCCAAGGCTCGAATTAGAGCATACAATTCCTTGTCATATGTCGGGTAGTTTAAGACAGCACTGTTGAGCTTTTCACTGAAGTACGCAATGGGGCGTCCGTCTTGCATAAGTACAGCGCCAATACCTAATCCTGAGGCATCACATTCTAACTCGAAAGTTTTGTCAAAGTTTGGTAAAGCTAATAATGGTGCTTGAGTCAAACAGTCTTTAATTTTCAAAAATGCTTTCTCTTGTTCTTCTCCCCAAACAAAGTTAGAATTCTTACGGATTACACCGGTTAATGGTGCGGCCAACGTGCTAAAGTTTGGTACGAACCGTCGATAAAAATTAGCTAGTCCATGAAAGCTTCGAACTTGGGAAATATTTGTCAGACGGGGCCATTCTTGGATCACTTTAACCTTCTCTTGATCAACTTCAAGGCCTTCCGAACTGATAACAAATCCTAATAACACAATTTTGTTAGTAAAAAAATCACATTTATGCAAATTTGCATATAAGGTTTCCTTTCGCAGAACTTCTAGAACAGACTTTAAATGTTTCACGTGCTCATCTAAAGTTTTACTATAGACAAGTATGTCGTCAAAGTATACGACATAAAATCTACTGATGAATGTTCGCAACGCGTGGTTCATGAGTCGCATGAACGTGCTTGGGGCATTTGTTAGCCCGAATGGCATAACGAGCCATTCATAGAGTCCTTGCTTCATCTTGAAAGCAGTCTTCCATTCATCACCCTCGCGCATACGTATTTGATGATATCCGCTTTTAAGGTCGATCTTTGAAAATAAGCTCGTCCACTCAATTCGTCGAGCATGTCATCCAATCGCGGGATAGGGTGTCGGTACTTGATCATGATCTTGTTGATGGCTCGGTAATCTACGCACATCCTCCATGTTCCATCTTTATTGGGAACTAACAAGACGGGCATAGCACAAGGGCTTAAACTCTCGCGCACATAGCCCCTTTCAAGAAGTTCATTCACTTGTCTTTGAAGTTCCTTCATCTCTTCTGGATTGCTTCGGTAAGCTGGTCTATTTGGAATTACGGCTCTCGAAATGAAGTCTATCTGATGTTCTATTCCACGAATAGGAGGCAATCCACTTGGAATCTCTTCCGGGAATATGTCTCGGAATTCCTGTAACAAAGACAAAATAGGGGAAGGTAACTTGTCATCAAAATCGTTAGTTCCAAAGAGACTTTCCTTGAACATAAGTACCAACAGAGGCTGTTTTAACAACAAAGACTTTCAGATTTTCTCTTTAACATAAAAACTTTCTTTTTCACTCTCGTCTTTTGTTTCCTTTTCTTTTTGTTCCCACTCTCTCTTTTTATCACTCATTTTCTTGCCTTTTTTTTTCTTTCTCATTTTTCTGCTCACTTTCTTTTGATTTTTCAATTGATGCTTTCATCTTCAATTGATCTTCGTAAACTTGCTTGGGTGTTAGCGGAGCTAGTGTTCATGTTCTGACCCAAATACTTGAAGGTGTACCGATTGGTGTAGCCATCATGGATTGCTCTCTTGTCAAATTGCCAAGGTCGCCCAAGCAGGAGATGTCCCGCTTGCATCGGTACAACATCGCACAAGACCTCATCTTGATACTTCCCTATTGCAAAGGAGACCAAAACTTGTTTTGTGACCTTAAGTTCTCCCCCGTCGTTAAGCCATTGCAGTTTATACGGATGGGGATGTTTGGTGGTTGTCAATCCGAGCTTCTCCACCAATATGTTGCTGGCCACATTAGTACAGCTTCCTCTGTCAATAATGATGCAACAAATCTTCCCTTGTACTTGGCAACGCGTATGGAGGATGTTTTCGCGTTGTTGTTCATTTTCGATGCCTTGTAAGCTAAGACTCCTTTTTACCACCAAGATCTCTCCATCTTCGGCTTGCTCTATTTCTTCCTCGTCCTGGGATGTCTCACTGGCATCATTTTCCCTTTCACTTTCGGATTCAATCTCGCCATTATCTCGATTAAACATAGTGTTTCGGTTTGGACATTGACTTGCAATATGGCCCCGACCCAAACATTTGAAACACTTAATGTCTCGGGATCGGTTCGAAATAGCTTCTATTTTGCCCTTGCTCGTCTCATCGCTTGGCTTGTTAAACTCAGGTGCGCCACTTGCTTCTTTGTATCGACTTGGTATGTCCCGTTTGTTGGTCACTTGCCCCCACTTAGATGTTGAAGCATTATTGGGGATTGCTCTAGACGTAACTTTTCGTTTGAGCTGTTTCTCGACCTTTATTGCCATGTGGACCATATTGATGATCTCGAAGTAGTGGTGTAGTTCCACAATATTGGTGATATCTCGGTTGAGACCAGATAAAGTGTGCCATTGTGGCTTCTCGATCTTCATCCATATTGGCTCAGATCATGGCCACTTCAATTTCCTTGTAGTAGTCCTCCATACTATGATGGCCCTGAGTTAGGCTTTGCAACTTTTGATGCAACTCGCGGTGATAACATGTTGGGATGAATCTTTTTCGCATTAGTGCCTTCATTTCTGCCCATGTCGATATCAGACGTTCACCGTTCCGTCTTTGGTTTGTTGTTAACTGATCCCACCAAACAATGGCATAATCAGAAAACTCGATGGTGGCTAGCTTCACCTTTTTACTTTCTGAGTAGTTATGGCAGTCGAAGACTAGTTCCACCTTCTTTTCCCACTCAAGGTAGGCTTCTGGATCGAATCGCCCTTGGAAAGTAGGAATTGCCATTTTGATGTTTCTCAAGTCATCATCGGCTCTCTCCCGATATCTTCGATCCCGTGCTCGTGGATTTATTCTTTGTTCATTTTGTTCAAAAGCTTGATTGCTTTCAGCTTCACTTGGTTTGTATATGTCATTTTCAGGAGGACAAGGTCGTTCTTGTTCCCGTCTCGGTATTGGAGGGGTGTTTGACTGTTGTCTCTGTTCATCTTTTCGATCCAAACGCTCGTTGATAGAATGGAGCATATGTGTGATTTCTAGCATTACGGTTTGCACTTGTAAATCAGGATTTCTTCCTCCAGGAACATTTCCTTGTGGTGGCAATCTCCTTCCACCACCAGTGGCATCAGATTCTTCGTCTCTCATTAATCAATGTTCGGGACTCTAGACATGTTAAACAAGAGTAATGAACCTCACTACAATCCTCACTTGTTCACTTACAAGGAAATAACACTCACACTCGTGTTTTCACTCAATTTCTCGGCTTTTTCTTTAATGTAATCTCTCTCGCCTTTTACCGCTCGAATTCACTCCTCTAGATTCTAGAAGGTTGTCTTCGACTTACTAGCAACTCGTAGGTCATTTCAAAGAGTTAAAAGAGTAAAGTTGTTTCGGAAAAGGTAGGCTTTAAAAAGGGTAGAAAGGTTAGTAGATGGCGTCAGAAAGTAAGACTTTTTTTTTGAATTTATTAGGAAACTCGAGATTATCAAAACGTGCCTAATTTAATTGGTTCTGATACCAACTGATACGAATCATCTCGGGTTTGAAAACAAATCGTAAATGTTACCCGATCGTAAATTAGGTAGTTTTTTGTTTAGATAACAAAAGGGGTAATTTATTGATAATATCTTTGAAAAATAAAGATAGGTAAGTAGTTGAGGTGGATACGAATCTGAAGCAAGAAAGAACCTTTAATAGAAATTAAAGACCCGAATCTTATAAGCTTCAAATTGAGGAAAGGATTTTGGACAAAAACCAAGACCCACTATCTAGCGAGATAGGAACCTACGGTATAGATAAATGAACGCCACACCCGAGAGGATGATAAGTTCGAAACAAGGATAGAATGACGCCACTAGAAACTAGATAAGTCAATTCGAATCTTGAAGAATTAGGAGAGTGAATTAAACTCACGAAAAAAAAATATTCATTCCTAAAAATCAAAAGTAACTACAAATGACAAAGGTCCACCTATTTATAGGACAAGTCGATACCGGGTTTACAAATGTTTCTCAACTCTTAATGCTTTTGGTTGTCTTATGCTCTTCAAGAATTTTAAATTCATGAATACATAATATTCGGCCAAGGCATATACCAACTTAGCCACCCCATGCTTTGAGAAATAATAATTTCATGAAAGTGTTGCTCAATTAAAAGAGAATCTAGCAATTAAAAATGTTCCATCTTGCCGTCCCATTCCCCAAGTGCTAGAATTTTAAATTCCCTTCCATCATGCTCATCCTTGTAATCTAGTGCAACATGCTCATCTTGTAAATCCCACCATGGTGATTAATTTACTTCAAAGTCAATGACTTGTGCCGTTCATGCTTCAAATAATTTGCACATGCATTTCCACTATCACACACATGCTTGATTAATTAATTATTTCACAAATGCACACACCTTATTTCTTATTCCCACTATAGTCGTTCATGCCTCCACTAGTCACACACAAGCACATTTCATTTCTTAATTGTTTATATCCACCATAGTTGTGCCGTCCATCTCCAATTGCTCAAGCTTTGTTTATTTTATTATATCCAAGATGCTTGCTTTTAAATATTCTTTATTCATGCTCCATCTTGTTTGTCTTTTAGCTACCATCCTTCCATGATTTCCATCATCCCTTGTCCAAGTAGTGCACGCATGCTATCCATGTCCTTCATCCACTCCCAATGCTTTATCATAATTATTTATAACTTGTGATCATCCAATATGCATCAAAACGTGGAGCAAACTACAAAAACATATAGGCCAACATTATTAGTAAAATTCGGCTTAACATAAATTAGCACACATTTTAATCACTTTATTTAAATACTAGGTAAAACACACTAACATTCAACTTCGACAAAGGATATAATAAAAACTCGTACTATCTAGATAAAGTAACATGAACTAAGAAAATGCAGCAAACTAATTAAATGACTGAAAATAAATCAAACATGCGTAATAAAGTGTTAAATAAACTAGCAGTCAAACTAGCTAGTATATTCAACTTCAAATAAATAGTAACAGTTTAGCAAGTTCTTGGGCTCTTCGCTTTCTGTATCCCAGATTTGTGCCACCAAAGACAACGCGGCATCTTTGAATTGTTTAGCACGTGCACGCGTAATTGGCCCATTAGGTAGCTCGATTGGATCTTGGTTGACATCCGTCACAGGCTTTTTAGGTGAATTCGTATCAACTGCTTACTCTTCTCCTTCCTTGAAAACCCAATAAAAGTAGCCGATAGGGTGTAGAAATCTCTTGACTTCTTGGATGAGGATTAGAATGACTTATTCCACTGTCTCTTTCTAGAGTCACGAGACTCCATTTCAGATTTTCTCTCCTCCTTTACTAGCTCTTCGGCTTTACAAGCCCTCTCTACTAGCACAACGAATTCCTTTAGTTCTAAGACAGCAACAAACAATTTGATGCCATCATTTAGTCCATCTTCGAATCTCTTGCTCATAATGACCTCGGTGGATACACACTCTCTAGCGTATTTACTGAGTCGCACAAACTCACGCTCATAATCAGTCATCGACATCTTGCCTTGCTTCAGTTCTAGAAATTCCCTCTTTTTCTGTTCCACAAACCTTTGGCTGATATACTTTTTCTTGAACTCTTCTTGAACGAATTCTCAAGTAATCTTCTCTCTTGGTAGTACCGATATCAAGGTGTTCCACCATTGATAGGTAGAATCTCTTAAAAGAGAAACTACACACTTCATGCATTCTTCAGATGTGCATGACAACTCATTAAATACCCTAATGGTATTTTCTAACTAGAATTCAGCCTTCTTTGGATCGTCATCTCTTTTAGCCCGGAATTCTTCTGCCCCATGTTTCCTGATCCTATCAACTGGGGGTTTGTCTCCTCTTACCACCTCTACTACTTGTGAGGCTATAGGGATAGGTTGTGGAATAGTTGGGGGTGGAAGGGGTCGTGCATTCGGGTTCATACGAACGAACTTCGTATACCATGTGTTCATCATATGGAGGAAGGCTTCTCTAGCCTATTCTCCTCCTCCTTGACTCACTGTAGTGGGTCTATTCTCATTCTCGTTCGGCACCGTCCCTTCAGCGGGAGCCAGCGCGTTACTTTCTACGTCATCCGCCACAGCTTTTTCGGGATCCTTTTACTATATGTATAAACATAATTTATGTCGTCACGAGTCGTCACACTATCATTATAAAAACATTCTTACGTATGGCATGTATAGCTAGACTCGTGCTCATGCTACGTTAGTCCTAGAACCGACTAAACCATAGCTCTGATATCACTAAATGTAACACCTCATACCCGAGTCCAAGGCTGAGACCAGATACGAGACATTACTATGCTCGAACTTTCTTAAACATGCACTTACGGGCTGTAAAATTTTATTCCAAATTAAAACTTCTCTTTCTTAGTCTAATCATACATTTCATGGGCCTATGAGGCCTTAAACACATATTTGGAAACTTTCAAAACTTAATCGAAAACTTTTCCTTAAAACAGGGGTCACATGCCCATGTGGCTTGGGACACGCTCGTGTACCCCTAGGACACGCCCATGTCTTCCAACCGTGGTCGACACTGACTATATTCACACGGCCTTGACACGCCCGTGTCTTCCAATCGTGGTCGACACTGACTATATTCACATGTCCTGGGGTACACACCCATGTTCTGACACACGGTCTAAACAAACGGCCGTGGGAAAAGCCCGTAGCCTATTCTGACTTAAGGTACTAAGGTGCAGGAGACACATGGCCTAGACACACGCCCGTGTGTCTATCCGTGTGGGCACTTGAAGGCTATTTACGAAGCCGATTGCCACCCTAAAATCAAGATCAATCTCATATTCAATTCAACAAATCAAATGACTACATCTTTCATGAACAATACTACATGCTTCATTGATATCAATAAACATACATACCTAGTCAATCTTGGCCAATCACTTAGCCATATACAAAAGAATAATAAACTTGATAATCCATACTTTTGCCCTTTTTAAGACATATTCTCAAAATGAAATGTTTCCTATACATGCCATACTTAATATAAACATCTTGGCTATACCAAAATAGTGATTGATAGTGTGCTCCGAGCTCCGATGACGATGATCCACGAGATTAGCTTGGCGGGACTACATGGAAAGAAAGAATAAAAGACGTAAGCATTTAACTTAGTAAGTTTGCATATAATGCACATAGTAACATACTTGTTTAACATAAATCATTTGGCATAAACAATGGCATCATAAATTTAGCTATTTAAGCTTACTTACTCTTACTGATTTCTACATATCTCATGATACTTACTAGTCTCATGCTCGTGAGGTAAACAAGGTACTTGTATCACTTGATCACATAGATCAGCATACTTTACTATAATAATCATAATCTCTAATTCATCACTCATAACATGAATAATAGTCATTTCCAACTTGAAATAGCTTTGCTTACTTAATTTCTTGCTATCTCATTTAAGCTTTACTCATTTTCCTGATGAATTTCTATGAATAACCGAGGATACTAAATCTCATCCCACATATAACTCGATGCCAAAGCCATATCCTAGATATGGTCTTACATGGAATATCTCATCTTGGTATCGATGCCATGTCTTGACATGGTCTTACTCAAAGTCTTCCTTGTGTGTTCCCTTGGGAACTTACCATTGCCATGTCTTGACATGGTCTTATTTGGTATCTTTACTCATTAACTGGTCAATGCCGAGCCTTGGCTTGGACTTACATGAATCTTCCCTATTACTCACCAATGACATGCCTTGGCTTGGACTTACATGGGATCTCTATCTCATGATAGCTTTTCAATGCCAAGACTTGTCTTAGGCTTACATGACATCTTTGCTTGGAGACTCACCAATGTCATGCCTTGGCTTGGGCTTACATGGGTCTTCATCTCATAGTAACTCTTCCATGCCAAGACTTGTCTTGGACTTACATGATAACTTTACTTGATTGCCGATGCCATGCATTGGCTTGGTCTTATAAGGACTTTCTTATCTCATGTGGTAGATCGAGTATCCTAAGTAATTCAACTTCAATCGGGACTTTCTCATGCTTAACCTCATTGATTTCTTTATTTAACATAGCATTAAGCATTTCTATAGTAATAATGTACATTGTACTAAGCAATTCAATGATAGTAATCATCAAGCTTAGAAATCATACAAACTTACCTCGATATACAAAATGTATGTAGATATGCAATTTAGTCCTAGACTTTGTTCTTGCCTCGGTTTCGATCCGGGCTTTTCTTGATCTATAATAATAGTTTAGATCATTTAATAATCACATTAACTAAATTTACTCTTAACTCATACTTTGGCAAAATTATAATTTTGCCCCTAAACTTTCTCATAATTACACTTTTGCCCCTATGCTCGTAGAATAATTTTCATACTACTTTCTTAAACTTCATGCTTAGCTGATTCATCATCTCAACTATAGCAATAACAAATTCTCACTATTTCTACCATGTATGAAAAATTTGATAACTATTACAAACTAGTCATTACTAGCATTTTTCATGAAATTCATTTAGGAAAAGATGTTTATCTAACATCAAACTCTCATAATCTTTCTTAAAACATCATTTTACAAACATTTCATACATGGGTAGATTTTTTAACATGCATCTTAGCTCATATTATAGCTAAAATTAGCTAATTCATAATACGAGGACTCCAAAAATACGAAGAATATTAAAAACGGGCTAAAATGAACTTACTAGCAAGCTTGAAAAATCTACACACATTCATAATGTCCACTACATTCATTCCACTTGAACCACATGGGTTCTTAATCATGCTCATTCATGCTACACACTAATTAGCCTTAAGAATGTGCAAGTATAAATGCATTATTTATGCATAAACTTACCTCGATACTCAAAAGTATAGAAACGTGCAAATTTAGTCCACCACTTTGCTTTTGCCCCGGTTTCGATCCGAGCTTTGTCTTTCTTAATCTATAATGAATAAATCAGCTCATTCAGTACACACATTGACTAAATTGACTCATATCTCATACTTTAGCAAAATTATTATTTTGCCCCTTAACTTTCTCATATTTACACTTTAGCCCCAAGGCTCGTAAGGTGATTTTTATTCAACTTTCTAGCCTTTCATGCTAAATCGAACCACTTACTCAACTAGAGAATTCATAAATTCTCACTAAATCACACATGTATGACCAAATTTAAGTTTTTCACAAACTAGTCCCTACATGCATTTTCATAGAAAATCACTTAGCAAAAGATGTTTCTACTATATCAAGCTTTCATATTCTTCCATAAAACATCAAAATACATGCATGTCATACATATGTACATTTTGAACATCCAACATAGCTCACCAAATAGCTAAAAATATCTTTCTCATGCAACTAGGACTTCAAAAATACGAAGAATATCAAAAACGGGACTTAATTGCACTTACTAGCAAGCTTGAAAAATTTGAAGAACCCTAACAATGGCCTCTCAAATTTTCGGCAGCCTTGGAGAAGAAGATGAGTGGATTTTGTCATCTTTTCTCCTATTTTAATCATTTAATAATCAAATGACCAAAATGCCCTTTTTGATAAACTTCCTATTTTAACTTATCAATGCCAAATTTTGTCCAAAAACTTAATTTGGGAAAATTGCTCATTAAGGACCTCTAATTAATATTCTAAAACTATTTCACACAAATAGCTTCTAGAATCTCACATTTTGCAACTTTTGCAATTTAGTCCTTCAGGACAATTCAATAGCAATTTCTCAAAATTGCTTCATGAAACTTTCACACTAGCATGCATACATAGCATTAACCTCAAAATCTCATTCATAACTCTTGGATTTGTGGTCTCGCACCACTATTCTGACTAGACCCTGAACCGGGATGTTACAACTCTCCCCCCTTAAGAGATTTTCGCCCCTGAAAATCTTACCAGTAAAGAGGTATGGATGTTGTTGTCTCATAGCTTCTTCTGTTTCCTACGTAGCTTCCTCCACGCCGTGTTTTTGCCATAACACTTTCACTTGTGCTATGCTCTTATTTCTCAACTGCTTCACCTCTCAAGCCAAGATCTTAATCGGCTTTTCTTCATAAGACATATCCGGTCTTATTTCAATTTCCGCTAAAGGAATCGCATGTGAAGGATCGGAGCGATACCGTCGCAACATCGACACATGGAATACATTATGAATCTTTTCCAACTCGACCGGCAAAGCCAACTGGTAAGCTATTGGCCCAACTCTGTCTGTAATCTCATACGGCCCTATAAATCTTGGACTCAACTTCCCTTTTCATCCAAATCTCGTAATCTTTTTCCACGGGGATACTTTCAAAAACACTTTATCACCCACCTCAAACTTGATTTCTTTTCTTTTTAAATCCGCATACGACTTCTGTCGGTCCGAAGCAGCTTTCAGACTATTACGGATTACTCTCACTTTCTCTTCAGTTTCTTTTACTAGATCAACTCCATGGATCCGTTTCTCACTAAGTTCGGTCCAATACAAAGGAGTCCGACACTTACGACCATACAAGGCCTTATACGGAGCCATCCGTATACTTGACTGATAATTGTTGTTGTAGGCGAATTCGACCAAAGGTAGATATCTCTCCCAACTACCCTCGAATTCTAACACATAGCATCGGAGCATATCCTCAAGAACTTGGATCACTCTCTCAGACTGACCATCTGTTTGCTGATAGAACGCAGTACTGAAATTCAACCTCGTACCCATGGCCTCTTGTAACCTCTTCCAAAACCTCGAAGTAAACCTCGGATCTCTATCCGATATGATAGACATAGGCACACCATGCAATCTCACTATCTCTGCCATATACAATTCAGCTAGCTTATCCAGTGAGTAATCAACACATACTGGAATAAAGTGAGCTGACTTCGTTAATCTATCCACAACAACCCACACAACATCTTTCTTTTTTGGAGTTATCGGCAATCCCGACACAAAGTCTATGGTAATTCAATCCCACTTCCATTCGGGAACCATTACTGGTTGAAGCAATCCCGAGGGTACTTGATGCTCAGCTTTCACTTGTTGACAAATCAAACACTTTTCCACAAACACTGAAATATCCCTTTTCATTCCCGGCCACCAATAAAACTTCCTCAAGTTATTGTACATTTTCGTACTGCCTCGGTGCACTGACAAATAACCACTATGTCCCTCAAGCAAAATACTTCTGATCAACTCCTCATCTCTGGGTACACAAATTTTGTCACAGTACATCAAACAATCATTTAAGCCCACTCGAAAATCAGAATCACTTTCTGATCCGCACTTAGCTCTCTTAGCTTGCAGCTCACTGTCATTCCCCTGAGCCTAACATATTTGTTGAACAAATAATAGCTTGGCTTTCAACTCTGCCAAAATAGCACCGTCATCTGATAATGTTAAACTCGTGCTCATAGCTCTTAGAGCATACAAGGATTTCCTACTCAGGGCATCCGCAACCACATTCGCTTTTCCCATATGATAATCAATGACTAACTCATAGTCTTTCAGCAACTCAAGCCATCTTCTCTGTCTCAAATTCAGATCCTTCTGATCCATCAAGTATCTTAAACTCTTATGATCCGTAAAGATTCGACATTTTTCACCATACAAATAATGTCACCAAATCTTTAACGCAAAAACAATTGCAGTCAACTCCAAATCATGAGTCGGATAATTCTTCTCGTGCGGTTTTAACTGCCTCGAGGCCGACTACCTTACCCTCTTGCATAAACACGCAACCGAGACCATTAAACAACGCATCATTGTAAACCACAAACTCTTTCCCTGATTTTGGCTGAACCAAAACTAGTGCCTCAGTCAACATCATTTTCAGTCTCTCGAAACTCTGTTGACATGCCTCTGTCCACTCGAACTTAACATCCTTATGCAATAGTTTCGTCATAGGAGCAGCAATCACAGAGAACCCCTTCACGAAACGTCTATAATATCCTGCTAATCCCAATAAACTTCTAACTTTTGACACATTCCTCAGCTATTTCCAATCCACAATAGCCAAAATCTTACTTGGGTCAATTCTGACACCATCACCCGACACAATGTGTCCCAAGAATCCGACCTCTCGGAGCCAAAACCCACTCTTGCTAAACTTAGCATACAACTGCTTATCTCTTAAAGTTTACAGGACAATTCTCAAATGCTCCTCATGATCATTCTCGTCCCGAGAATAGATCAATATGTCGTCAATGAAGACAACCACAAACTTATCCACATATGGTCTGAAAACACGGTTCATCAGATCTATAAAAATTGCAGAAGCATTCGTCAAGCCGAGCGGCATAACCAAAAACTCATAATGGCCATACCTCGTTTGAAATGCAGTCTTCAACACATCTTGCTCTTTCACTCTGAGTTGATAATAACCCGACCTCAAGTCTATCTTGGAGAACACTGTAGCTCTTTCAGTTGATCAAAAAGATCATCAATCTTTGGTAAAGAATACTTATTCTTCACCGTCACCTTGTTAAGTTACCTATAGTCTATACACAACCTCATAGACCAATCTTTCTTCTTCACAAACAATACCGAAGCACCCCACAGTAAGTAACTCGGTCTTACGAAACCCTTATCTGTCAACTCTTGCAACTGTATTTTCAGTTCTATCAACTCTACAGGTGCCATTCTATACAGAGCAATAGAAATCGGTGCCATTCCTGGAATCAACTCAATTCCAAACTCGACCTCTCTCACTGGAGGTAATCCGGGTAACTCTTCCGGGAATACATCCGAATACTCGTGTACCGCTGGCACTATTTCAAACTTCCTTCCAACCTCTCGAGTATTCAACACAAAGGTGAGATAGGACCTACACCCTTTTCTCAAACATTTCTCAGCCACTGGGGAAGAAATCATCACTGGTAGACTATCCGATCCTCCTGATTCAACCCGAACCACATCTCTATTCTCACATTTCAGTTCAATGTACTTACTACCATAGTTCACTAAGACACTATGGATAGTCAACCAATCCATGCCTAGGATTAAATCAAACTCATCAAACGGCAATAACATCAAGTCTACCGGGAAACAATAATTCTCAACCATCAAAGGACAATTTTTACACACCTTTTCCACTAACACATGCTTTCCTAACGGGTTTGACACCTTAACCACTATGTCCGTAGACTCAACGGTCATACTCAGATTAGATGCTAACTTCATGCAAATATAAGAGTGAGTAGACCTTGGATCTATTAAAGCAATAACAAAGGTGTCAAAGAGAGAAAAAGTACCCGTTATCACATCTGGGGAGGATCCCTCCTCGCGAGCGCGAATGGCATACGTCCTCGTGGGTGCTCGACCCTCTGATCTCACAGCAGAGTCTCTGGCGCACCTCTACCACTAGCCCCACCTCTTGGGTTCCTTGGTGGTCTACCCCTTGTAGACACATCACTAGGTCTCATCTCTTGCTTCTCTTCCTTATCATCCCTCTCGGGGTAGTTCCGAATGAAATGGTCAGGGAACCTACATTTATAGCATTTTTGAGTATTTCCCCAACACTCTCCAATGTGATATCTACCACAACTTGGGCACTCTAGTTTACTCTTTATATTGCCCACACTTTCCGTCGAGGTAGCTCGGACTCTCGAACCCGAATGAATATTGTCTGAGTCTCGATACGAATATCCCACTGAGGCTGTCATCCGAGGATTCACTTCCTTGGACCATTTTGATTAGGCTTGATACGACTTGCCCATCGGCCTTTTTCTAGCATCTCGGGCTTCACTCACAGCCCTTCTCTTTTCCATACTCAGCTCTTCGGCCTTACTTGCCCTTTCCACTAGCACCATAAACTCTTTCAACTCCAAAATACCCACTAGGAGTTTGATATCCCTCATTCAGTCCATCGTCGAACCTCTTACACAAGATGGTCTCTGACGACACACATTATTGAGCGTATTTGATAAGCCTAACAAACTCACGCTCATACTTAGCTACTGTCATTCTTCCTTGCTTCAACTCAAGGAATTCTTTTCTTTTTCAATCAGTAAACCGTTGGCTTATATACTTCTTCCAGAACTCTTCTAGAAAGAAGTCCCAAGTCACCCGCTCTTTCGGGACCACTAACATTAGTGTCTTCCACCAATGGTATGCCGAATCTCTCAGCAAAGATACGGCACACTTCAAGCTCTCTTTAGGCGTGCATGAAAGTTCATCAAACACTCTCATCGAGTTCTCTAACCAGAACTCTGCCCTCTCAGGGTCATCATCTACCTTAGCTCTAAACTCCTCAGCCCCGTGCTTCCTAATCTTATCCACCGTGGGTTTCGATATCCTCACTACATCGATACCTTGCGGAGCCACTAGATTTGGCTGAGGTATAGGAGGAGGTAGAGGAGGTTGAACATTAGGGTTCACTCGAACAAAGTCCAAGTACCAATCACTCATCATTTGGAGAAAGGTCTCTCGTGCCTCTTCTCTTTGACCCCTAGCTTCGGGTCCACTTTGTACCTGTACTGTTCCTTGCGCAGGAGCCAGCGCATTATTAGCTGCTTCATCAGCAATAGATTGATCGGGATCCATATACTATATAAAATAAGATTTAAAATCATTAAAAGCCACCACACTTTCATTGTACACTTATGGCATGTATAGCTAGACTCTTACATCTGATACGGTAGTCCTAGAACCGACTAAACCATAGCTCTGATACCACTAAATGTAACACCCCTTACCCAAGTTCCATGCCAGAACTGGGCCCGAGGTGTTACCATAATAATCCCATGATCGCCACTTAGGCTCATCTTGACTATTACCTCTCTAGTTCTCTTAGTAACCTCATACTCGAGTTACGAGGCCTCACTCATACACATGAGGGCTCTCGAGACTATTCCGAAACTTTTTCGAATCTTAAAAATTTTTCTCTTTTGAACAGGGCTCACACGCCCGTACAAAGTACAACACGACCGTGTGAAGTCACACACACCCATGTTCTCAACCCGTGCTTAAAACTCCAGTATTCTGTTTAAACACCACGATTAGGGCACACGCCCGCGCTCCACTCGTGGTAAACCTGGGCTATGTCACACGGCCTTAAAGTTTAGTCACACGCCCGTGTGGCTAACCCGTGCCCTAAACCACTCAATTTTGACAAATTAGACACGGCCAAGGCATACATCCGTGGGATGGCTGTGTATCTCACATGGTCTAGACACACGCCCGTGTGCCTATCCACATGGACAAAATAAAAAGCTAATTGCTAAGTTCTTCACACCGCTAGAGTATACACAACAAACACTCATCCAACACTTCCATAATCAACTCAAATTAAAGAACAATCTCACATAGAGAACTACATCTTTTCACATAATGTAATAGCCAACAGCTATGGCATTATACAATATAACTATCCATCTAAAGGCCAACACATCTTAGCCATTTACAGCAAAATTCACTAACTTGTCTAGCCCCTATACATGCCATATACAAAACATTGATTCATGTACCAGAGTGTGCTGGTATGTGGGCAATCTTCCAATGATCCTCGTATCTCAGTTCACCACTTTTACTCTATAAAACAAAGGAAAAAAGAGAGAGTAAGCTTTGAGCTTAGTAAGTTTACACATAAACAATTAAACATCATTGTATAAGCTAAACAACAATTAGCATTATACTAACACATAATGTACAACTATGCTTACTCTTTCTATTCCTGACCACATTTCCAACACATCATGAGTAACCATTGAAATGCACCCCTGTATTCAATCTCACATTTACAAAATATACAATACAACATTATTTAACAATCATACATCCACACAGCTATCTTACTCAGTATCTCAACCACATAGCTAGTTCACAAAACTAATCAACACAGCTGATATCTCAGTGGTTTCGCACTTAGCACACCACAATCAATTAATAAAGTATTATCGCACTTAGGCTACCACAAAGGTAATCATAGTGGTCTCGCACTTAGCCCCACTAGATAAACATACTTAGCGATAGCATTACACACAGCCTAGCTCATTATCGTTAAGCCTTAATATGGTATCGCACTTAGCCACCATTAACATTATCACTACACATTCACATCTACTTACTCAATCATTCATCCATTCATAATGTCTACTACATTCATTCCACTTGAACCACATGGGTTCTCAATCACTCTCATTCATGCTACATACTAATTAGCATTAAGAATGTGCAAGTATACGCATAAACTTACCTCGATACTCAAAAGTATAGAAATGTGCAAATTTAGTCCACCACTTTACTTTTGCCTCGGTTTCCATCCGAGCTTTTTCTTTCTTGATCTATAATGAATAAATCAGCTCATTCAGTACACACATTGACTAAATTGACTCATATCTCATACTTTAGCAAAATTATTATTTTGCCCCTAAACTTTTTCATATTTACACTTTAGCCCCAAGGCTCGTAAAGTGATTTTTATTCAACTTTCTAGCTTTTCATGTAAACCGAACCACTTACTCAACCAGAGTATCCATTAATTCTCACTAAATCACACATGTATGACCAAACTTAAGTTTTTCACAAACTAGTCCCTACATGCATTTTCATGGAAAATCACTTAGCAAAAGATGTTTCTACTACATCAAGCTTTCATATTCTGATAAACCGTAAAAGTAACATATTTTAATCCCACATTTAGTATGCTTTTGGATGATTTATCCCTCGATTTATGTAAAAATGTGCTCTTAATCCTTTCTTTTTATGTCTGAGGATAAAAAGATTGAGAAACGGACCCAAGACGGAGTAAATGGGCCATATCATGAAATCAACATGGCCTAGGCTCAAGACCACACAGCCGTGCCTTACTGATCATCTAGAACACGGCCTGACCCTCGATTTACACGGCCGTGTCTCATTAAAGAAGCCAAACGCGGCCTGGCCACGATCCATACTGGTGTGTGCCATGGCCGTGTCCCTGTCGCTGGAAAGAGCAATTTCACTCAGATTTGGATACTTAAGGAGAAAGAAACATATTTCGAAAGCCTATATAAACCCCCTAAGTGCTACCAGAAAAGGGGGCGGTTAGCTAGGCCAATGAGCCAAGCCGAAAAGGTCAGAGTTGTGGGAATAACTCGAAGATAGCCAGTTGATCCATCTCAAGAAGCTGGAATTCTACTCAAGACGGTGGATTTCTCCTTCAATTCCTTCAGGGAGTTTTAGGAATTTCTTATGTTTTGTTTTATCTTTTCTCTTGAGATGTTTTCTTTATTTGTTATGAACTAAACCCTTCAGATACCTGAAGGGGATGAAACCTAGATGAATCTTGTTATTATTTTCTGAATTTTATGATAAATACTTAGTTTGTTCTTAACTATGTAAGCTTAATCTAAATTGATGTGCTTAGGTGGAGGAGGAATAGACCCTGCTTAAGAGTAGATCTAGCATAATTAAGCGGAGTTGATCGCACGCCTAGAGATAGGGTGACAAGATTTTGCAGGATTTGGGTGAAACCTAATATGGGAATCCACAGACTGATTTACTGCTATTCCAGGGGGTTATTATAAGAGAAAGATATTTTAACTAATTAAACTAGGATTAGACGTTATTCACCTCGAGAGAGGGTTTAATATATGTTAGGGAGTCTTACGGATCAAACTAAGTGAATAAATCGTATGGTTCAGTGATAGATAACAAGTAAAGTCTAGGCGGATTCTTCCTTAGGGTATTGTCTTAATCAACTGAGTTTTTCCTAAAGTTATTTTTCCAATTCGTTCTTTTTTGTCTTTGTGTCTTTAGCTTAGTAGTTCATTAATTTTAGATTAAAAACAACTTCACTTATTTTAGGCTAAATAATAAAAAGAAAGTTAGTATTAGTACTTTTAGTTCCTGTGGGTTCGATAATCTGGTCTTGCCTAAGCTATACTACTGTGCGATAGGTACACTTGCCTTTAATCGTTGTCAGAGTTAGTTTCCAGGTTCGATCATTCTTTTATAAATTTTAAAACTCGACAAAACAACGATCATATTCTTCCATAAAACATCAAAATAATGTCATACATATGTACATTTTGAACATCCAACAAAGCTCACCAAATAGCTAAAAATAGCTTTCTCATGCAACTAGGACTTCAAAAATACGAAGAATATCAAAAATGGGACTTAATTGCACTTACTAGCAAGCTTGAAAAATTTGAAGAACCCTAACAATGGCCTCTCAAATTTTCGGCAACCTTGGAGAAGAAGATGAGTGGATTTTGTCATCTTTTCTCCTATTTTAATCATTTAATAATCAAATGACCAAAATGCCCTTTTTGATGAATTTCCTATTTTAACTTATCCATGCCCAATTTTGTCCAAAAACTAAAATTTGGGAAAATTGCTCATTAAGGACCTCTAATTAATATTCTAAAGCTATTTCACACAAATAGCTTCTAGAATCTCACATTTTGCAACTTTTGCAATTTAGTCCTTCAGGACAATTCAATAGCAATTTCTCAAAATTGCTTCATGAAACTTTAACACTAGCATGCATACATAGCATTAACCTCAAAAACTCATTCATAACTCTCAGATTTGTGGTCTCGCACCACTATTTCATCTAGACCCTAAACCGGGATGTTACAGAGTATGATTGTATAAATACATGAAAATTTTGGTGCTTTAATTTTAGCGATTTCATGCTAAATCGCGAGAAAGGACTAAATCGCATAAAGTGCAAAAGTTTAAAATTTCTAGCTAAGGGTGCCAAATAGCTATGGATTATTAATTAGAGGTCTTTAAAGGGCAATTAGCCCCTTAAATAAAGGTTGGCCGGCCATAAGGGACAAGAAAGTAAAAAATTTGGTCAAGTAGGTGGATTAAGTGCACTAAATTGGGATATTATATTAAAATAAATAATGAAAATATATCATATTTTCTTCTTCAGTCCTCCACCAAAAATTAGCAATAAATAGGGGCTTGAAAGCTTCAAAAATTTTAGCAAACTCTTCTCCCTACAAGTAAGTGTTCTAGTGATCATTTCTTGATAAAAATTGTACTTTCGGAACCCCTAAAGCTTAAGCTTTCTAAAGAGGGGACTATTTTGTAAAATGGTGAGGAGTTTAGAGTTTTTCCATGAGAGCTTTTAAGTTTTTTGCTACATTTTTATGGAAGGAAATGGGTCTTAGTTGTTAAATGAACAACTTTTGTGAAAGGTGTTACCATGAAAACACCTAAAAGGACCTTTTTGTAAAGGTTGTGAAATATGTAGTAAATGTGTGAAATGTTGAGTTTTGATGGTAGTCATAAGAGGAATAAATGTTCACCTAGGCTTGTTAAAGGTAGAAATTTGATTAGAATTAATTTCCGAGCCTAGGGGTAAAATGGTCATTTTGCCAAAGTCTAAGGGCAAAATAGTAATTTTGCCAAAACATAATTATTGAAATGCATTTATTAATGTGACGATTAAAATGAGCTAATTTTCTGTTATAGAGCAAGAAGAACCAAGAATCAACCTCGAACGGGAAAAGAACAAAATATCGGACTAGACCGACAATCTAGCCTATTTTGAAAACGAGGTAAGTTTGTATGTGATAAATTTAACAAATAGACCAACATGTTTGAGAATGTTTGATATTATGATGATAAATGATATTCTACTAAATTGAGTATTTGATGTTGAATAAGTCAATTGAGATGTTGAAGTCCTACTTGGACTATAATGAATGTGCAAACACTACCATTGAGACATGAGATGGAAGAGGTCCCGTACAAGACAATGTCGGGGACATGCCCTCGGCATCGAACTGAGATCCCTTATAAGACCATATCTGGGATATGGCTTCGGCACTGAATATTAAAAATTGTATAAGACCATATCTGGGATATGGCATCGGTATTAATGTAAGGTTCCGTATAAGACCATATCCAGGATATGGCATCTGTATTCAAAGATGATCCATGTGAGACCACATCCGGGATGTGGCATTGGCTTCGCGTTTATGCTAATGATAATGAATATGCATCTTTGAGTATCCCTAATGATTTATTGGGATAATTAGATCAGTTAGAAATAGAAATGAGAATTGTATTTAAGCTATGTGATTGAGTTAACACAGGTACCGTGAGTAATTCATGAATAACATTTACGATACGTGGCATGGTGTGTACTAGATAAGGGCCAGTATGAGTAAGTATGGCAAGGAGCCTATGACTTTGTGTGTGGTTATTTAATGCCATGGATGGATATTATCCTGAGCTTATGGTTGATATTTATTTCCATGCAAACTTACTAAGCTTTATGCTTACCCCTTTCATGGCCCTTTTCCTTGTAGTATTGCCAAGTTAGCTCGAGAATTCGCGGACGTCCGAGTTGGAAATCACACTATCGACTACTTTTTGGTATAGCCAAATTAGACTTATTTTGAGTATGGCATGTATAGGACTCGAATGTTTTGGTTATGTCATTTTATAAGCCAAATGTGTTGGCTACTATGGTTGTTTCAATTCATTTTGTAAATGCTCCTTAAAGTTAGGCCAATACTTGACTAGTTCTTTTATATGTATATTTATTGAGGATGAATCATGAAGTTTATGTTTGGTTTGAGTTGGTATAAATATGGTTACCATGTAGGGTGACATTTGGCTTGGAATATAGCCTTTTTAATGTCCACACGGGTTGACACATGAGTTTGTGTCTAAGCCGTATATGATACACGGTCAGCCCCATAGGCGTGTTGGTCGGCCATGTGTCCCATTGTGAGCTAGGTTTACAAGTCTGTATGCTCAGTAGTTAACACACGGGCAGAGACACGACCGTGTGTCTCAGCCGTGTGGGAGGCACAGCCTTAGACATGGGCGTGTGCCCAAGCCGTGAGAAGTTTTCACCTGAAGTTAGGAATTTAATTCGACACACGACCTAAGGACACGGGCATATGCCTTGGCCATGTGACTTTAGTGAGGTGATGACATCATAAACAGAATGCCAAGGTTTTGGCACAAGGGCTAAGACACGAGCGTGTTAAGGCCGTGTGAGAAACATAGGCTAGGGACATGAGCATGTGTCTGGCCGTGTGAAATAAGTCAGTGTCGATGACGGGTGAAGAACACGACATGTCTCAGGGGCACACGGGTGTGTCCCTGAACAACACGGTCGTGTGGCCTCTGTTTGGACAAAAAATTTTCTAAGCGCGTAAAAGATCTCGGTTTAATTATGAAACCTCCTAGAAGTATGTTTAGGGCCCCGTAGGCCCAGAATGAGAAGGTTATGAGTTTAAATGGATAGTTTGTAAGTTGCAGCAAAATTTTATAGCCCGATGTGTTATGTTTAGGTATGTTAAGTTAGGTAATGCCTCATATCCGGTTTCGGCTTCGAACACGGGTAAAGGGTGTTACATGTGTAGTGGAACTCTCACAATGGAATTTGACGGGGAGATCGTGAAGTTTAACATTTACAACACTATTAGTCACCCAAGTGAAATCTTGAACGTAAACCGTGTTGACATATTTGACTCATTAGTAGGAGAAACTTTTGAGTCGCCTTATGAATATAAACCTGAAATGATATTTAATGATTTTGAATCTGTTAATAAATTGTTGTCTCCGAGAAACACTAAAATTTTACCTTCTGTTGTGCAGGCTCCAAATTTGGAATTGAAACCGCTTCCCGAGCATTTTAAATATGCATTTCTGGGGAAAGATAATACCCTATCGATCATAGTCTCAAATAGACTCTCCAAGCTCGAAGAGGAAAGTTTGATACAGGTACTAAAATACCATAAGAAGGCGATTGGCTAGACCATTGCCAACTTAAATGGGATAAGCCCTTTGACATGCACACGCAAGATTTACTTGGAGGAAAACACGAAACCAGAGCGACAGGTGCAAAGACAGTTAAACCCAAATATGATGGATATGGTAAAAAAAAGAAATAATTAAGCTACTAGATGCTGACGTAAGCTACCCCATTTTTGACAGTAGAAGGGTAAGTCAGGTGCAAGTCGTGCCTAAGAAAATAGGCGTGACTGTAAAGAAAAATGCTGAGGGTGACTTGGTACCAACCCGAGTGCAAAATGGGTGGCGTGTCTACATTGATTAAAGGAAGTTGAATTCTCATACTAGAAAAGACCATTTCCCTCTTCCTTTTATAGATTAAATGCTTGAATGTTTAGCTGGTAAAACTCACTTTTGCTGTCTTGATGGATACTCAGGTTTCTTCCAAATCCTAGTTGCACTAGAGGACCAAGAAAAGACCACTTTTACATGCCCATTTGATACATTTTCGTATAGAAGGATGCCATTCGGGCTTTGCAACGCACCGGCCACCTTCCAAGATGCATGATGAGTATAATTTCTGAATATGTAGAAAACATTATCGAAGTTTTTATGGATGATTTTACTGTGTATGAGAACTGTTTTGATGAGTGCCTTAAAAACCTCACGATAATTTTAAGTAGATGCATAGAATTTAATCTTGTCTTGAATTATGAAAATTGACATTTTATGGTAGACAAAGATTTGATTCTAGGACATATAGTTTCAGCTAAGGGAATTGAGGTCGATAGGGCCAAAACTGACATTATAAATTCTTTGCCATATCCCTCAACTGTGAGGACGTTCTTTCCTTGGCCATGTAGAATTTTACAGGCACTTTATATAGAATTTCTCAAAAGTAGTTGAATCACTATGCAAATTATTGCAGAAAGATAAGAAATTTGAGTTCGGCCCAAAATTTAAGGAGGCTTTTGACACACTTAAGCAGAAGTTAGTTTCCGCTCCTATAGTTCAAGCACCAGATTGGAACTACTGTGGGATACAATTGAGCTCAATGTAGGCCGTGTTGGGACAAAAGATACACAAACAACCCCATGTAATTTGTTATGCCTCAAAAACCCTGGATACTGCACAAAGCAAGTACACCACCACAGAAAAAGAACTCTTAACTATTGTATTTGCTTTGGATAAATTTTTATCTTATTTATTAGGATCTAAAGTGATTATTTTTTCTGACCATGCAGTTCTTAGGTACTTGATTGCAAAGAAAGAAGCGAAACCAAAGAGCATTAGATGGATTTTACTGCTCCAAGAATTCGACATCGAGATTCGAGCAAGAAGGGATGCGAAAACTTGGTGGTTGACTACTTGAGTAGGTTTAAAACACCTTATAATGACATTCCTATAGAGGATGAGTTTCCTGATGAGGGCCTATTTTCAGCCAAGGTGCATTTCCCATGGTATGCAGATATGGTATATCTCCTAGCCACATGTTCATTTCCCACTAGGTTAGCACATTCCGTTAAGGACAAGCTTAAAAGGGAAGCTCGATATTACATTTGAGATAACCCATACCTATAGAAACATTGTTCAGACCAGATAATAAGACGGTGTGTTTCAGAAACCGAGGTAGCTTTTATCCTTACTTTTTGTCATACCAAAGCTTGTAGAGCTCACTTTGGCCCCAAACGGACTGCTCATAAGGTATTGGAGTGTGGGCTATACTGGCCCACAATTTTTCAAGACACATATAATTTATATAAGTCTTGCGATAAATGCCAACATACAAGTAACATAACTAAACAAAATCAAATCCCCCTATCCCCAATTCATGTATGTGAGATTTTTGATGTGTAGGGCATCAACTTCATGGATCCATTTATTTCCTCATTTAAAAATGTGTATATAATTCTTGCGGTAGACTATGTTTCTCAGTGGATATAAGCAAAGCCTACTCGCAATGACAATGGCACACCTTGAGCCTTGATCAGCGATCGTGGAACCCATTTTTGCAATAAAGTCATTGAGGCACTTATAAAAAAAATACGGAGTTCACAACTGTATAGCTACAACCTACCATCCCTAAACGAATGACCAAGCGAAGGTTTCGAATAGAGAAATCATGACCATTTTGGAGAAAACAGTTTGGCCTAACAGAAAGAATTGGAGTCTTCGGCTAAATGATGCACTTTGGGCCTATCAGACGGCATATAAAGGACCAATTGGCATGACCTCATATCGGCTTGTTTTTGGCAAAGCTTGCCACCTTCTGGTAGAATTGGAACATAAGGCTTACTGGGTTGTACGACAATGTTACATGGAATTAGAGCCCGCGGGGAGGGTAAGGAAATTAGACATCCAAGAATTAGAGGAAATCCGTAAT
This sequence comes from Gossypium bickii, assembly GCA_025503065.1. NCBI lineage: Eukaryota > Viridiplantae > Streptophyta > Magnoliopsida > Malvales > Malvaceae > Gossypium > Gossypium bickii. Next base: position 94,540,357 of record CP106711.1, read on the forward strand.
GATGCCTACGAGAATGCTCGTATTTATAGGGACAAAATAAAATTGTTTTATGACAAGAAAGTATCTCGGAAGCATTTCTCAACAGGAAAAAAAAGTGTTACTTTACAACTCCGTGTTAAAATTGTTCGCAGGTAAGCTTCAATCTCGTTGGTATGGACCTTTTATTATAACTGAATTATTCACACATGGTGCAGTTGAAATAAAAAGTGAAGAGTCAGGAAAACGGGTCACAGTTAATGGCCAATGGTTGAAGCCATTTTACGAGAATTTTCAGGCCCACATGGTTGAAAAAATTCAACTAGAACCTCCATAGTACCAATCAAGGCGTCAAGCTAATGATAGAAAACAAACGCTTAATGGGAGGTAACCCAATTTTTATTTTTATTTTTATCTTATTTTATTATTTATTACTTTATTTTATTTTATTATTTATCACTTTATTTTTTTTGGATATTAATGAATTTCTCTTCTTTTGTCTAGGTAAATCGACGAGGAAAAAATTAAACTCGGGATTTGGCAAGCTTTCACAAACATCCCATACCCTACCCTAATCCAAGGAGGAATAGCGCATCCCTACTTTAAACTTACCCAAAACCTGTGTCCAAACACCCAATCTACAGCCAAACACCTTCTACACCTTCAAACCCTAAACTTTTCCCCATTTTCACCCAAAAACCTTCCAGCTGCTGTTAACCTTCTTCCTCACCCCCTCTACCAATTCTTCACACCACTATGGTTAGGACTAGAAGCCGTGCCACTGCTGAACACTCCTTCTCTATCAACAGCTGCCGGTGTTAATTTTTGACACCCCAACACGTCAACTTAACTGACGCCGCACCCTTTCCATCCTCCTCTCCTTCACGCGACGCCGTACCCTCCCCATCCCTCTCTCCTCCAAGCGACGCCGTACAATCCCACTTGACCTCCCCACCACCGTTAGCCCTTTCCATTCCTCCACTGTTGCCCACACCACTCGCATCACACCCACCATCCTCGTCACCATCTTTGGCTCCTGACCCCTCTCGATGCCAGACTTGTGGATGGCCACACGCTCCCTTGGCCTAACCAGAAGTCGTGTTCGACGACTCTAACTCCGATGCCGACACCCACAAATGTCTCACCTGCTCTGGCGCATCAAGAAGTCACGACAACCAATGCCCATTGCCCACCCGCGGCAGGACCTACCGGTCTCAAGTAAATATTCTGCCAACAAAATGCCATTTAAACGATAATTTAACATTTGATGACGCTGCCAATTGGGACAAGTATGATCGTTTACGACACAAAGAAGTAGTCCCTTGCAAACGTTTGTTTTGGCTGCTTTGCATATTGGCACTGTGGTTACCGATTATTTTTGCAATATTGGTTGGGTTGGAAATTTAGAGTTTTATTCTACCTTCCATTTTCAACGGCACGGCCAATTCTCATTGTACACACCTCGCATTATAACATTTCGATTCCTTGGTACCACACACAGTTTATCCCTCACTACTTTTAATATTGCATTTGGTTTTGTAACAAAGGATTATGCTATGTCCACTGATTATGAGAATAGTTTGCATACTTTTCCAGCAGACTTCAAGGCTATCGAGGCTTTTGCGTTATTAACAGACAATGCCGAAACCACATATAGCCCTAAAACATCAAAGGATTTCTAGTTTCGTAACCCACCATTATTTGTCTTATAATTTCTCAGGCCGGAGAGATGCATCGGCTACTGTCTCGAAGACAAAATTATTCTTATTATGGTGTATGTACACCGGTCGTCTGATAAATTTGGACCATTGGTATGCGCTTCAATTTGAGCATATTATGAATGCAAAGCATCCTCTAATTTTAGGCTCTTTTATTACACAAATGTTATTCTCTTTACATGGCTCTAATGCTCCTATTTCAGACTTACATATTTCTTGCCAAGCTGATTCATTAGATGCTCACTATCACAACTCAACAGGATTGCTTCTTGACACTCCTTCATCCTTTTGTTTTGTCCCTCCAGGTATTCGATCTTCATCGACTGAGCGAATCTTTAGGCAGCAAAATAAACATGAGGTACCCAATTAAGACCAACCTTTCGTGACCATCGAGCAACAATTGGAGCGTATTGAGGTGCGGATCGACACCTTCGGCCAGCAGATGGCTGATCTTATTACCGCCCTGAGTGAACAACAGTGACTACATGGGGAGTTTTTGTAAACTTTTTCTCTTCTTCCGCCTATTTGTTTCTTTTCTCTCACATCAAGGACAATGTGTTTTAAGTAGGAGAGGCATTCCTCATTGTCTTTGCTATTTTATCTGCTGTTTTGTCTGTTGTTTTGACATTGTTGCCACTGCCTTGTGCTTGTTTTGCCCACATTATTTTTTTTAGTATATCCTGCCCTTTTTCATGCCCAAGATTTTGACTAGGAATTATCCATTGTTTGATATACGAGCATGATTCCTATCTACTGAGTTAGTTATGATTTTGCTATATTGATTTCATGTCCACTATTTTATTTCTATTAGGACAAAATAATTATGATTAATAGAGTTAACCCTATCTTGCTTATAGTAAAATCGATTAAGTGTAAATGCAAGGAGGGCACTTAATACAATTGTATGCTAAATTTATGTTCATAACTATTAGGTAGTTGTCAAAAATTATTTTTGACACTGGATTGTTTTTCCTAGCCCTCCAAAATTAAAATTCTGTTTCTTGATGATAATAAATTTTGATGCCTCCGTGGTTATGAGTGTAGCTTAAATCGTTACTGACTGGGTAACCGGGGTAGGGTGCTTGGGTTGTCATCCTACTTCGCATCAAAAGGTTGTGTGATGAGTTAGGTAAAACTCTACTAACCGAAATTAAACAAGAAATTTTTAAGAATGTGTTGCGTTGAGTAGCCAGGGTTGGGTGCTTGGTTGTTATCTCTTCTCGCGTCAAAAGGTTCAATATATTCTTAAGCAAAAAAATATATAAATATAATAAGTTAGAAGTATGTCGGGCTGAGTAACCGGGGTAGGGTGCTTGGCTGCCATCTCTCTTCGCATCAAAATGTTCAATATATTCTAAAGCAAAAAAAGAAGAAGGGAACTAAGGGTGGAAACAAATAGGGTGTCTTGGTAAGTTTAGTAAATTACCTAATTTTCATGAAATAATCCAAGAAGATTTGATTTTTGTGTGTTTAAATTGGAATACTTTTTTAGTTTTACTTAAAGCAAGCTAAATGTTCTCTTTATTTTCATATGAATTATGCCTAATTTTTATAAAACTTTGGAGTGATACTTCTTTCATAGTAAAATCTAAATTACACAGTGGATAGGAAACCATACTTGAGGACAAACATGGGCTAAGTAGGGGGAATTTGATAGTACTCTGGAATGACATATTTTTATGTATTAATTATATATTTATTTTGAGTATGATCCTACTAATTTGAGCTATTTATGGTCTTTTATTAGGTAGGGATTATGTAACAGTCTGGTTTAGACCCTAGTCAGAACAATGGTTTCGGTACCAAACATCCGAGATCAAAAAAATATTTTAATATTATTTTTGGTGTTTATAATATGTGATTGAGCATGTGTGAAAATTTTATCGATTGTGTGTTTAATAAGCAAAAAGGACTTAATCGCATAAAATGTAAAAGCTATGTGTTGATTGCTAAAGTGTTTATTTGGCATGGCTTATTAAATGGGAAGTCCTTATATGGTAATTAACCATTTGATAGTGGAGATGGACATAAATGGCCATTCAATGAATGAAATAAAAATATTTTAACAAAGGGCAAAATAATAAAATGTGTATTAATGTATTATAATTAAAACTAAAAGAAATTAAAGACCATATTATCATCATCTTGATGCCGAAACTTGAAAGGAAAAGAAAGAAAAGGGGTTTTGAGGCATTTAGCCATAGTTTCTCAAAATCAAGGTATGTTTTGAGTTCGGTTTTTGATAATTTCTATGTTTTTGTAATAGTTGCTTCGTGTTCTTTCAAACCCATGCTTTAATATTACAATTTGATGGTGATTTTGAGATTTGCCATTGATGAATGTTTGAGCTTTGTGATAGTTGATGACAAAATATGAAAGATATGTGAAATATTAACATGTTTTGTATTTGAATTTTTGGTGAAATTGAGTAATTTAGACTAAATTGCTAAAATAATATTTTGAGGGACTAAAATTTGAAATAAATGAAATATATGGGCTTGTATGAGCATAAGGAGAATTTGGCTAGGCATGGGTGAAATGAGATTATGTGTAATTTGTGATATTATGAAATAGGGACTAAAGTGTCGAAATGTGAAAATGTGAGGGCTATTTTGTAAAATACCTTAAATATGTGTGTGTGAACTAAATTGAATGAATTTGTGATTAAATAAGTTAAATTTGAATATGTATAGACCAAGAAAGGAGAAATTCGGATCAAGATCAAGGCAAAGACAGGTACTCGATTAATCGACTAGTTTCAGTATTTCGACGTCCGAGGTAAGTTCGGATATAGTACAAGTTGTTAAATTTATATCTATGTGATGTGAAATAAGTGAATGTATAGTTATTGAATTAGAAATGTTATATATGAGATTGAGAAATGTGGCACTAAGTGTGCGTAACTGAAATCGAGACAGTTGAATAGCATTGTGTGTGCGAAGTAATGGAAGCTTCGGCTTTATTGACTGGCACTGTGTGTGCAATACTTAATTGAGTTGGTTTTATATTGAGGCACTAAGTGTGCTATGTTATTTAAGCTTCGGCTATAAAGAAGATTGATCGGAATGTGGTATCGAGCATTAAATAGCAAAATTGCTTGTAAACTAGGTGTTGGTAAAGGTATGTATGAAACCTATGTGGTTGGTAAATTTGAAAGTAGATGAATGGATGGCTATGTGAGTATTGGATATAGTTGAGCTTGTGTATTTTGTTAAATTATCTATATGATGGTTTAAATTGTAAGATTGGTTTGATTCAATGAGTTGACTGTATTATATTACGAACTTACTAAGCTTTAAAAGCTTACTGGGTGATGTGCTTCTCTGTTTTACAATATCAGTAAAGCTAGCTCGAATCCAAGGATCGTCAGCAACTCAATCACACTATCGGTTATTTATTTCGGTACTTTTGAAAAGATGTGTATAAATGTGGTATATGGCATGTATTGGCTAGTTAATGTGGCATGTTTTGTAATGTGTAATCCTTGCTATGTGCGATGGCTTAAAGGTTGAATAATGTTAGTATGTATGTGTGGAAATATGTGAGTGATAAATATGGTATGCTTGCTTAAATGGTTGATGAAAATTGTGGTTTGAATGTAAACTGTGGTAAGGTTTATATGGTGTTTAACCTATAAGACTTGGGATGTTAAATTTGGTGTTTTGCATTGGATTATTTGAGTAGAAATGGTGTATGGTTATAGATGGTATAGTTGATGTTGAATTGGTGCTTGCATTGATATATTTGGTTGCATTTTGAGGCATGATTTGGTATTGATTTGAGACTTGTAGGTGATTCAATGTGTGGGAGGCAAATTTGGCTTTGAAAATGGCCTATAATTGCCCATACGGTTGAGCACACAGGCGTGTGGCTCGACCGTGTTGTTTAAGTTGGTAAATTGATTTAGGTCAGACTCAACCATGCCATGTGGTGCAAGTTAGTGTCAACCATGAGTGAGGTACACGGGTATGTCTCAGGCCGTGTGAACAAGTCAGTATGTATGCATTGCTTTGCCACGGCTTGGACGCACGAGCGTGTCCGAGGCCGTGTGAGGCACACGGTCTACCCACACGGGCGTGTGACCTCTGTAACTTAGAAAAATGTTAAAATTTGAAAATTATTTGTATGAGTTTGGTTTAGTCTTGACCCTTTTCTAACACGTGTTTAAGGTCTCGTAGACCTCATTAATACACTATATTATTGTAAATTATGTTGTTTGAATGACTTTATGTTGAAAATGGTATGAAATGTTTGGAATTCATTAGTAATGCCTCTTAACCCTAATCCGGCGATGGGTACGGGTTAGGGGTGTTACATTTGATTGGTATCAGAGCTACAGTTTAGTCGATTCTAGGACTAACGTAGCGCGTGTGAGTCTAGCTATACATGCCATATATATAATTGCAATAGTGTGATGAATTCTAACAGCCAAAAATGTGTTTTCATATAGCAAATGGATCCCGATCGAGCAGTTGTTGATAATGTAGAGAGCAATGCTCTTACTCCCGCTCAAGGGACAGTGCCGTCCACATCTAGGCCGGATATTAGTAGCCACGAGAGAGAGGCTAAGCAAGCCTTCTTCCAAATGATGAGTGAGGGGTTCTCGGAGTTCGTTTGAACGAATCCGATTACTCCACAACCTCCACCCCCACAAGCACCTGTTGTGCCACAAGTTGTAGATCCGATCCGATTGAATAAGCCTCCTATAGATAAAATCTGAAAGTGTGGGGTCGAAGAGTTTAGGGCCACAGCTGATGATGATGCCGAGCGAGCTGAGTTTTGGCTCGAGAATACCATTCAAGAGTTTGATGAGATGTCATTGACTCCTGACCGGAATGAAGTGAAAAGTCCGTCCTGACCGGAATGAAGTGAGAAAAGTCCGTCCTGACCAGAATGAAGTAAGCTGACTTGGTCAATCGATCCACAATGACCCAAATAGAATCCTCTCTAGTGGTTGTTAAAGGCAACCCACTAACGAAGCCCATCGTTACTCACTCCCATTTCCACATCAGTATCTTTACCAGTTGCAGCAACCCTGAAGGCAACTGATGCTTAGTCTTAACCTGCTGACAAGTCAAACAGCGAGCAACAAAGTCAGTAACCTCATGCTTTAACCTTGGCCACTAGTACAACTCTCAGAGATCTTGGTACATCTTGTTCCTACTGGGATGCATAATATAGGGACTACTATGCGCCTCGCTCAGAATCAACTTGCATCTGATCGATTCTCAGCAGACAATCTCTGACTCGATGCTCAGTAGAACCACAACGCAAACATGCCCCAGTTGTCCACCAACACACGCCCGGATAACGTGTACCACAGTGTCCACAAAGTGACACCCCAGTAGGTGCAACAGGAGGCCCAACTCTCACCAGCCCATTAGATTTGGCCTTTTTCTTAGGCCTTATCACAGAACTCAAAGGCTCCGATTCCCTCTTATTCTTTCCTCTCTCTCAGTTTTGGCGCTCAGTGCGCTTAACCTCCTCGGCAATCTTTGCCTTCTCAACTAGTGTAGCAAACTCACGCTCCTTCTGTGGAGCTATTAGAACTCATAAACTGTCCCTGAGGCCATCCTCGAAGCGGGCACATTTCTCATATTTGGTCATTACCATGCCACGCGCATATCAGCTCAATCTCAAAAACTTGGCCACATACTAGGCCACTGAACGGTCTCCTTATGTGAGATTAAAAAACTCACACCTCCTAGCATCGATGTAGCTGGCTCCTACATACTTACTCTGGAACACAGTCTTAAAGAAATCCCAAGTCAGACGTCGAGCTGAGTGCCCTCCTTAACCGTCAGTGATCACTGGTAAGCTTCATCGCGAAGGAAAGAAACAACCCCCTTAAGCTTCTACTCGGCGGTAAAGTCCAGGTCGTCCATAATTCTTTCCGTGGCCTCCATCCAATATTGGGCCAAATTAGGGGCAACTCTAGTGACACCCTTGAATAACTTAGCCCCATTGGACCGGAGTCATTTCGTAACTGACCCTCAGCCCCCTAATCTGGTGTTAGGCCCAGCGACCCTCTCCAGAATCTGTAACATGGATTGGGATAGTACGTCGTCCCCAACCGCCCGATCATGAGACCCAGTCTCTACAGCAGGTGAGACCGGCATCTCGCTCGTATCCAGATTAGGTAGATTTCTGGATGACGAGGACCCAGTTCGAGCCCCTTTACGGCCTCTACCACAGCCTCTTGTACCCCGTCCGTGAGTACCTCGTGTGCTCATCGTAAATTCAGAGCTTATCTGTATTTATAGTTTTATGCATTAGTTTACAGTTTCAATATTATTAACAAATATTTTATGCAGACAATATCAAAAGTTCAGAATATGTTATCGCGAATCATAGTCTCACTACGATTTTTAGTTTCGCTACAGTTTTCAATTTACACTACCTAGAGTGTTTTCAGTACAGTATGCTACCTATGGCTGTATCAAACATGCTAGTAGTATTTTTCAGACAATTCTAAACAGAGTTTCAGAACACTTATAAGATCGGCGTCAGAGACTCAGTGTACAACATACTCAGTCCAAAAAAATATTTCAAATCACTTAAAAATCATATCTTAAAACCCATCTTTATAACCCAAATCCACAGCTGAGTTTTACAACCTACCTCTGATACCACTAAATGTAACACCCCAAACCCGGCCTAGACGTTATGGCCAAATCTAGCAATGTCACATTATAGTGCTTTTGAAACCGTAGCCACGCTCAAACCCTTTCTCCTTTTTAAAAGTTTTTCATTATTTTATGTTAATTCCAAAACGCTGTCCATTTTCCAAAACATGTATACTTCGCGGAAGCTTTTAAAAATAGTTTGCATAATCGTGGTGTTTTGGTAAAACATTTATTTCTTTTGGAAACCCGCGCTTTCCTACTTCTAGCAGTTAAAACCATAAAACATTGCAAATCCTAAATTTAAATAAAAATACCTAATGGCCATAATTACATAAAAATTTCCCAGATATAATCAAAACCATAAATAAGTATAAAAACTGTGAGTCTATCGTGAATCAGAAGCAGTGGTCACCATCAAGTCCTCCGCTGCACCAGTCCGTCTAATGCTAGGGATTACCTGAGCAGATTAAACAGAAAAAGGATGAGTTTTCGTAAACTCAGTGTGTAATCCCTACAGAAAACATGCACATAGCATAATATCAAAAAACAATCATATATATACAGTTCATGTCTAAACCTATTGCAAAATCGGTGTGGACCTTAGCCCACTCAGGTACAGAATAAGATACAATTTAGGGCCTTAGCCCATCAGATATAACATGCAAAACAGAACAGAATATCAGAATCCTACCCACCAACCTCTACACACCATCTCCGACCAACCCTACACACCATGTGGGGATAAAATCAACCCACCCATCCCTACACACCATGCTGTACAGAAATGCGGCACATAATCAGATAATTGCAGTTGAACTTCAGATTTCAAGCTTAATAGCCTTTCAGATACTTCCTCCAATATCATCAACCCACCCCAATGTAATGCAGCATACAATCGATGACATGCTATAATGCAATTAACAGATCATACATTCAAATCGGTATACATACTAAGTGTAACTTGCTTAATACATATATCACATAAGCAGATCACATAATTAGGGGTCTAAGTAATGCTTACCGACCCTATAGTAGGTCCACAGTCAACTTGGGCGACCCGTGCAACCTTATAGATCAGTTCAGAAAAATGGGTTCGCACGCCCATGTGGCCTACTCATATGGGTCCACATACCCGTGTGGCCCACACAGCCTAAATTGGCCTTGGCTGGGTGGATCACACGACCTGGCCTAGAATTCCACACGGCCCAGTAGGTCAAGCCCGTTTGTTGCCCCGCCATCACACGGCCGTGTCACTTGCGCACGGCCTGGCTCGTCAATCACATAACCTTGTTGTGGCTCACAGCCTTGCACATGGCCTACCACACGGCGGTGTGGCATCGACAAAATTGTTTTTCGACTTTCGCCTATTCTCGTTTTTTGTGTTTTCAGGTATGCACCTGGTTTCGGTTGATGCTAAAATGATCCTTGAGCACTCCAGAACCTATAATTGACCGATTTCACTCAATTTATCATTAAATCAATCGAACCAAAACCGAATCTGAAACGAGAAACGCATCCCTTAAGAGATGAAAAGCTTACCCCAACACCTCGAAACAGTTGATAACGTAATAGCACGATGAGACCTTCAATCCACGAGAGATGCTACTGCCAAACGTCAAAACCCCCAAATCAAAGTTGGAAAAATCGTAAGTTAAGGAGTGCAAAACTCCACTTACCAGAACGTACGAAGTCTACAGATGGAGGCAAAATTGGATAATCGAGAAAGGGGAAGAAAACAAAAATTTCGGCAGATAAGGAGAGGGAGGAATTGGCGTCAGAAAATTTTGAGAAAAGAAAATTTTGAAAAAAAAACAAAATAATAAAACTAAAAGATAAATTATTTCCCTAAAATCCCTAATATTTCTCCCACAACTCCACTACTCAGAATTTCTATTTGAGCGAAACTCTCTCGGTCAAACGAGCAAAAATAAGTTCCCACGCTCGCGCAGGGGTTCGAGCTCTAGAGCTCTAGACCAGCATGCATGTTCTGACATGGTTTTATAACTAATTTAATATAAGCCCACAGTACAAGCTAAAGGCTTCAATTAGAAAAATACCAAATTTTTCCAAAGCTAGGGCTTGAACTTGGGACCTCTCACACACCCAGATCACTTAACCACTGAAGCAGATACACAGTTGTGTCACACAAACGCAAAAACAAAATATTAAAATTTTGGGGCGTTACATGTAGCACACTAGAAACAATGGTAGTGTTAGAAATGTGAAAATATGAAGCTAATATGACTAGTTTTGGAGAACCTCATAATACAGAGCTATAGTAAGACTAGTGATGTGAAATTTGATGCTAGATTGGACATAATTTTGGATGTTGTCAGTGAGATTTGAATAAGGCCCAAGTAATTACAACATATAAATGTGGTAATGTTAAGGATTCTTGATATGTATATAGAATAATATAGTATCTTGAATAGGTTATTGAGTTGAGTTTAGATCAGTGTGAATAGGAATTGTGGAGGAGAATACCAACGTACCAAAGTATCTCGAGACACGGAAATGAATAGAAAGTTATCATAGAAATATTTGGATGGAAAGATATTCACCACTGGTAGATGTGTATACGGTAGCAATCTTCAACAGGTTTTCAGATGATATTCTTTTAGGCCCTATAAGAGTGTAGGAGTTGGATCCTTGTATTTTAGCCTTAATTGTGAAAAGGTAATCAATTAGCCGAAATATAAGAAAATAAACTGAGGGATGAAAGAAGATTGATTGGTTAAAGGTGGCGCTAGATCAGCAAAAATCTCTACTTATTTCTAAATAAATTTCGAGAACAAAGTTTCTTAAAGGAGAAGAGAAATGTAACAAATAAAATTTTGATGGTATCAAAAAAGTTAGTTTCGAGGTCGAACCTATTAAACCAAACTATCTGAAAATATTAAATTGAGAAGTTTATGAGAAGAATATGAAGTTAGAAAATAGAATCATTGAGTAATTAATTAAATAAGTTAATAATTATAGTACAATGACTAAATTGTGAGTGACTTAAACTAAAAGGGTTGGATTAGTAGTTAATCAAGTCCTTAACATGCTATTTTACCAATGCCTCAAGAATAATTATCCCATAATTAAAATTTCTGGATAAAGATGATCTTTTCCATTAATTTCCATTACCATTAGCATACTTGAATCATGGCCTTTGGTTTTTATTAATTTAGTTTATTTAAGCTTATTAATAAATAAAACAAATTTAAGTATGAAAGTCATTCATCTCTTTATTTTACAAACGACATAAGAAAGAAAAATAAAAGGATACTTGCATGCTCATTCTGTAACACCCCTTACCCGAGACCGTTGCCGGAGTCGAGTATGAGGCATTACTAGACTTGACTACTAATTCGGGGCATAAAAATTAAAACTGTCTAACTGAGTCATGTTGACTAAATTGACCATAACTTGAGTTACAAAACTCAAAATTTAGATCTGCAAATTTTCCTTGAAACTAGACTCGTATATCTTCTTTCCATAATTTTTCTAGAATTTTTCATAAATCCAATTAGTACAGTTTATTCATCAAAATTTCCCCTATTTCACTATTTGATGGTTCTGACCAATCTTTACAAAAACTCAGTTATCTCATTTTACAGAATTTCAATAATATTCTTGTTTATTCCAATCAAAAATAGGCTCATTAAGGATTCTAAGCCTATAAACTATGCTCCATGATTATTTTTGTACAATTTTTAACAATTTTTCTAAGATAGAACAGAGAATCACGAAGTCATTCAGAACAAGTCTCACTAACATTTAAATATCTCATAATATAAAATTCATTTGCTACTCTGTTTCTTTCATATCAAAATAGACACAATAAGCTTTAATTCTATATATTATTCACTTTCTAATTCAATTTCTCCTATTTTTGGTGATTTTTCAAAAGCACATCACTGCTGCTAACTAAAAACTATTTCATTGCAAAATATGATTAACTAGTTTATAACCTCCTTACTCCATTTCATTTAAACTCTATACATTAACCTACATATATATATACTGAAGCCAAATCAATCAAAAACACAACCAAACATAATCATCAAGCCAAAATATAAATTCCAAGATTTACAAGATGGACAAGCCATTTTCGCATGGCTTATATACATCAACTAAATATCATTCAAACCTTAAGCTAGCCTATACATGCCTTAAGTTCAAACTAGGTTTATAAGTACCAAAAGAGTTGACAGTGTGGTTGACTTCTCCGAAGATCCTCTGAGCTCGTAGCTTTAACAAAATCTATAAAACAAACAAGGGATACACACAAAGTAAGCTTACTAGCTTCGTAAGTCTTAAGCAACTTTAATGTAACATTCAAGTATATAAGCTTTTAAATAAACATTCATTAACATCAAACCAAAACCGAATATCCCATTCCGTTATATATAACTATATCGACTTTTACTTCTTTCATGATTTTCAATAACTAATTCACTCATAGTATACATATAATCGAATTCCATCTATCATATGTACATCAATTCCTTTCATCGTTACATTTATTTATCATCATAGCTTATAATCATGACATTAAAGTATACATAATACATACCTTATAGCCGAACTTACCAATTCACTTTCATAAACTTAAGCTTCCATGATTTGTTTTATAACTTTACCATTTCGTAACTAAATTCAGAAATAGATGACTTACAAGCATATAACAAGCTACACACTAAATCAAATCACATACACCGGCACCCTGCCTGCTAGACTTGAAGTCCGAGATTTAAAACACCGGCATTTAGCCTGCTAGGCATTAAGCCCGAATTAATTCACCGGCACAAGGCCTGCTAGGCATTAAGCCTGAATTAGATCACCGGCACAAGGCCTGCTAGGCTCAAAGCCTGAATTTTCAACATTTTCAACATTCCAACACACATTACTTGATTCTAATAATCAAAACTATCTCATTTGCAACATATTACTTTCACATATTAAATCAAACATAATTATTCACAGTATATTCAACAAATAAATTTACTACAAATTCATACCCCTATATTCGGCCAACATATATTTTCATGCCTCAAATTTCCAAATTTATTTTTATACTAAGTTCATAAATAATTCTTTGACATAAATTTGCTTAAGGACTTACCTTAGAAGTCGATAGATTCGAAATTTCCGGCTATTCGTTCACCTTAGTTTTTCCCCGGTTTAGCTCCTTCTCTTTTTGTTCCCGATCTATGAAATATCAAATGAGGTTTGGTTCAAATAATTTCCACTTAATCTAACTCAATTCAATCAAATTGCAAAGTTTTATAGTTCTTATTAATTTACCCCTATAAGTTCTCACCCAATTCAAATAAGTCCTAAACATATTATTCATAATATTTTATTAATTTATTATTATTTTTTTTGAAATCCAACTATTTCCCCTAGTAGCCGAATCTTAAACTTCATTTCCTAGGTTCATAAAACCATTCGGTCTAGCCACTTAGCTTCCAACCGATTGCTTCCAAAATACCCAAGCCATAATTCATACTTATTTTCTTTAATCAACATGCTAATAAACTAACCAAGATCAAGGTTTCTTTATCAAACATAAATATGGCATATTTATTACTAATAGCTGAATCTAAAGGAAGCTTTAAATTCAAAATTTATACACGAAATTGATAGTGCACAAGCCTACTAACATAATTGTGCAAGAATTGTCAAGATTGGAGCTTGCTAACTCACCTTAAGAATGCATGCAAGGTCCGGCCATGGAGGTTTGAATGGTTTTTCTTTTCTTCTTTTCTTGGTTAATAATTTCGGCAGATGGAGAAAGAAGATGGAAGGTAATTCTTTTTCTTTCTTATCATCCTTTCCTTATTTTTATTATAATAATCAAAATATAATACCTATGTCATACCACTAACTATAATAAAAGAATTAAATAGGAACCTTAATTGTCATGCCGTCCATCATCATTAAAAATGGGGTATTTGACATGCAAGTCCAATCTTTCAAGGAGCAATTCATTTAAACCCTCCTATTTGATACAACTACTTTTTTTTTTCCTTTTATAAAAGAAAGCAATTCGATTTGGCTACTAATCTCACAAAAGCTATTATTTTTCCACTTATTCAATTTAATCCTTTCACTTAAGTTAAGCACTCAATCAATAAAATATTTATATGAAACTTTCACATATAATAAATCACATATAATTAGCACCAAAAATAATATTAAAAATTTTCTGGACTCGGATTCGTGGTCCCGAAACCACCGTACTGATTAGGGTCAAATTCGGACTGTTACGAATTTTCGTCCTCGAAAATCTTACCATTAAACAAAGTTGGATAATGTTGCCTCAATGAGTCCTCGGGCTCCCACGTAGCCTCTTCAATTCCGTGCCTATTCCATAACACTTTCACTAACGGAATTTTCTTGTTTCTCAACTCTTTCATTTCCTGAGCTAAGATACGGATCGGTTCTTCATCATATGTCATATCATTTCGGATTTCAACCTCTGACGGAGTGATCACATGTGACGGGTCTGATCTATACTTACGAAGCATCGAAACGTGAAACACATCATGTATCTTTTCTAATTCAGAGGGCAACTTCAATCTATACGCAACAGGCCCAATTCGTTCGATGATTTCATACGGTCCTATGAATCTCGGACTCAACTTGCCTTTCCGACCAAATCGGAGTACTTTCTTCCACGGAGAAACCTTCAAGAATACTCTATCTTCGACTTGAAATTCAATGTCTTTACATTTTAAATTAGCATAGGACTTTTGTTGATCTGAGGCAGCTTTCAAGGTATCTCTGATCACTGCTACTTTTTGTTCGGTCTCTTTAATCAAATCAACCCCGTGTATCTTGTTCTCACTGAGCTCAGTCCAATACAACGGTGTACGACATTTGCGACCATAAAGAGCTTCGTATGGTGCCATTTTAATACTAGATTGAAAACTGTTATTATAAGCAAATTCAACCAGAGGTAAGTACCTTTCCCACGTACCTTCAAACTCAAGAACACAACATCTCAACATGTCCTCAAGTATCTGGATGGTTCGTTCAGACTGACCGTCTGTCTGCGGATGGAAAGTTGTACTGAAATGAAGTTTAGTACCTAAAGCATCTTGCAACTTCTTCCAAAACCGCGATGTGAATCTTGGGTCTCTGTCTGAAACAATAGAACTCGGTACACCATGTAATTTCACAATTTCAGATACATACAATTTAGCAAGCTTATCGAGCGAATAGTCTGTACGAACTAGCACAAAGTGAGCTGATTTAGTCAGTCTATCAACTATAACCCAGACTGCATCTTTCTTACTCGGTGTCGTAGGCAAACCTGACACGAAATCTATTGTTATTCTATCCTATTTCCACTCAGGAATCATAATTGGCTGAAGTAATCCAGAAGGCACCTGATGTTCGGCTTTGACTTGTTGACATATTAAACACCTTGAAACAAATTCAGATATATCCCGTTTCATACCAAGCCACCAGTAGAACTGCTTCAAGTCATTATACATTTTCGTGCTACCCAGATGTATCGACATTTGACTATTATGAGCCTCATTCAATAACATCTGAATCAAGTCCACGTTCCTCAGTATACACATTCGGCCTTTGTATTTTCAAACAGTCATTTTCATCAATTCGAAACTCGACTGCATTACTTTACATCGAACTCGTTTAATCGTCATATCTTTGTCAGCTTTTTGTGCATCACAAATTTGCTGAATAAACATCGGTCTTGCTTTTAACTCGGCTATGATCGAACTATCACCTAACATAACCATCTGTGTGTTCAATACACGAAGAGCAAACAATGATTTTAGACTTAACGCATCTGCGACAACGTTAGCTTTCCCCGGATGGTAGTCAATCACCAACTCATAGTCTTTCAACAGTTCTAACCATCTGCGTTGTCTCAAGTTCAGATCTTTCTGAGTCATCAAATACTTAAGACATTTGTAATCTGAGTAAACATGACATTTCTCACCGTATAAATAATGACGCCAACTTTTCAATGCGAACACAATAGCTGCGAGTTCTAAATCATGTGTTGGGTAATTTCTTTCATGCGGTTTCAATTGTCTCGAAGTGTAGGCTACGACTTTGCCTTCCTGCATCAAAATACAGCCCAAACCATTTAAAGAAGCATCAGAATAAACAACAAATTCTTTACCCGATTCAGGCTGAACTAACACTAGAGCTTCGGTCAAAAGGGCTTTCAACTGATCGAAGCTTTTCTGACACTTTTTCGACCACTCGAACCTGAGATCTTTCTGTAATAGCTTTGTCAACGAGGTAGCTATCATAGAAAAAACCTTTCACAAATCGTCGATAATAACCCGCAAGTCCCAGAAAGCTTCGGATTTTAGAAACATTCTTTGGTGGTTTCCAATCAATAATAGCCGATATTTTGCTTGGGTCAACACGAATACCCGATGCTGACACGACATGACCCAAAAAACTAACTTCCTTCATCCAAAATTCACACTTACTAAACTTTGCATACAACTGTTTATCTCGCAAAGTTAGTAGCACTAATCTCAAATGCTCGGCATGCTCAATTTCATCTTTGAAGTAGATCAGTATATCATCAATAAACATTACTACAAACCGATCCAAAAACTGTCCGAAGACCCGATTCATCAGATCCATAAAAACAGCAGGTGCATTAGTAAGTCCAAAAGGCATAACCAGAAACTCAAAGTGTCCGTACCTCGTCCGGAATGCAGTCTTTGGCACATCCAGTATCCACGACTGCATGAATCGATAATACCCGATCTCAAATCTATCTTTGAAAATACCGAAGCCCCTTTCAACTGGTCAAACAAATCATCAATTCGGGGTAACGGGTATTTATTCTTTATTGTCACTTTATTCAGCTGCCGATAATCAATACACATTCGCATAGTCCCATCTTTCTTTTTCACAAACAGAACTGGTGCACCCCACGGTGAGAAACTCGGTCGTGCAAAACCCCTATCTGTCAACTCTTGCAACTGTGCTTTCAATTCTTTCAACTCAGTAGGTGCCATCCAATATGGAGCTATTGAAATCGGAGTTGTCCCGGGAACTAGTTCAATGCCAAACTCAACTTCTCGCGCTGGTGGTAGACCCGGTAATTCTTCAGGGAACACATCTAGGTATTCACACACAACTGGTGCTGATTCAATCTATTTTTCGGATACTTTATTATCTAGCACATAAGCCAAATAAGCTTCACATCCTCTCTTCACATACTTCTGGGCTAACATCGAGGTTATTACAGTAGGCAACCCACTCAAATCATTAGATTCAACCCGGATGATCTCACCGTTTTGGCATCTTAACTCAATAATCTTTCTTTTACAATTCACCACTGCATCATACAAAGTTAGCCAGTCCATTCCCAGAATTATATCAAATTCGTCAAAAGGCAATAACATTAAATCAGCTAGGAAGCAAGAATCCTGAATCATCAATGGGCAACCTTTACATACTTTATCAACCATTACACAATGACCCACAGGACTGGACACACGAATCGCAAACTTAGTAGACTCAACAGGTAGAGTCTTACTGGATACTAAAGTTTCACACACATATGAATGAGTTGAACCAGGATCAATCAACGCAATCACAGTAGTATCATAAAGTGTGAAAGTACCGGTAATAACATCTGGGGAAGAAGCATCCTCTCTGGCTCATACAGCATAAGCTGTAGCTGGTGCTCGGGCCTTTGATCGAACTACAGTGTCTTTCATCACTCTCTGACTACCACCTACATTGCCTGAATGTCTAAGTGGTCTGCCCCGTGCTGGTGCGCTGCTCATAGTGTTCTGAGCTGTATTCTACTCGGTTAACATCGGGCACTCTCGAATAAAATGGTCCGACGATCCACATTTAAAGCAGGACCGGTCACGAACTCTACAACTTCCAGAATGCCATTTCCCACAATGTTTACACTCGGCCCAGTTTTGTGGAACATTACCAACACTAGCCATCGAAGTGGCTCGGGAACTCACTGGAGGTCGATCACGTCTAGGTAAGTCTGAAGTAGCTTTATGTTGGTTGGGGTTATCTCTGAACTTCTTATGCACTGAATGAAAAATTTTTCTCGATGATCTTTTTCGAGTGTCTCTAGCTGCTATTTCAGCTCTTCTTTTCTCCTTTCTGAGCTCTTCAGCTTTGCAAGCTCGCTCGACTAGTGTCACAAACTCTTTAATCTCAAGAATGCCAACAAGCAACTTTATGTCTTCATTCAGACCGTCTTCAAATCTTTTACACATGATAGCTTCAGTTGATACACACTCTCGAGCATATCGGCTCAATCTGACAAATTTCCGTTCATATTCTGTTACAGTCATGCGGCCCTGTTTTAATTCCAGAAATTCTTTCCGTTTCTGATCGATGAACCTCTGACTAATATATTTCTTGCGGAACTCTATTTGAAAGAAATCCCACGTCACTTTTTCTTTCGGAACCACTGATACTAGTGTATTCCATCAGTGATATGCAGTGTCCCGAAGTAACGATATAGCACATTTCAAGCATTCGTCTGGAGTACAAGATAATTCATCAAGTACCCGAATAGTGTTATCAAGCCACAACTCAGCTCTCTCTGCGTCATCATCATCATTAGCTTTAAATTCTTTGGCCGCATGTTTCCTAATTTTATCAACGGGAGACTTACTAGATCTCATTGGATCTATCATCTGAGGTGTAGAAGGTGCCGGAGTTGGATTATTCGGGGGTGGAGATGGTTGTACAGCCGGGTTATTCTGAATGAAATGGGTAAACCACTCACTCATCATCTGGTAGAAGGCTTGTTTAGCCTCCCCTTCGTGTCTACCCGAAACTGGTCGAGAGTCTACTGGCACTGATCCGCGTGCACAGTTAGACGCTACGCTCTCTACATCGTCCACTACGGCTCTATCGGGATCAGGATCCATTACTATAATAAACACAGTTCAAGATGTCAGAAGTCACCATACTATCAAATATACAATAAGGCATGTATAACTAGACTCTCACTCGCTACGGTAGTCCTAGAATCGACTAAACCGTATGCTCTGATACCAATAAAATGTAATACCCCTTACCCGAGACCGTTGCCGGAGTCGAGTATGAGGCATTACTAGACTTGACTACTAATTCGGGGCATAAAAATTAAAACTGTCTAACTGAGTCATGTTGACTAAATTGACCATAACTTGAGTTACAAAACTCAAAATTTAGATCCGCAAATTTTCCTTGAAACTAGACTCGTATATCTTCTTTCCATAATTTTTCTAGAATTTTTCATAAAGCCAATTAGTACAGTTTATTCATCAAAATTTCCCCTATTTCACTGTTTGATGGTTCTGACCAATCTTTACAAAAACTCAGTTATCTCATTTTATAGAATTTCAATAATATTCTTGTTTATTCCAATCACAAATAGGCTCATTAAGGATTCTAAGCCTATAAACTATGCTCCATGATTATTTTTGTACAATTTTTAACAATTTTTCCAAGATAGAACAGGGAATCATGAAGTCATTCAGAACAAGTCTCACTAACATTTAAATATCTCATAATATAAAATTCATTTGCCTACTCTGTTTCTTTCATATCAAAACAGACACAATAAGCTTTAATTCTATATATTATTCACTTTCTAATTCAATTTCTCCTATTTTTGGTGATTTTTCAAAATCACATCACTGCTACTAACTAAAAACTATTTCATTGCAAAATATGATTAACTAGTTTATAACCTCCTTACTCCATTTCATTTAAACTCTATACATTAATCTGCATATATATATACTAAAGCCAAATCAACCAAAAACACAACCAAACATAATCATCAAGCCAAAATATAAATTCCAAGATTTACAAGATGGACAAGCCATTTTCGCATGGCTTATATACATCAACTAAATATCATTCAAACCTTAAGCTAGCCTATACATGCCTTAAGTTCAAACTAGGTTTATAAGTACCAAAAGAGTTGACAGTGTGGTTGACTTTTCCGAAGATCCTCTGAGCTCGTAGCTTTAACAAAATCTATAAAACAAACAAGGGATACACACAAAGTAAGCTTACTAGCTTCGTAAGTCTTAAGCAACTTTAACGTAACATTCAAGTATATAAGCTTTTAAATAAACATTCCTTAACATCAAACCAAAACCGAATATCCCATTCCATTATATATAACTACATCGACTTTTACTTCTTTCATGATTTTCAATAACTAATTCACTCATAGTATACATATAATCGAATTCCATCTATCATATGTACATCAATTCCTTTCATCGTTACATTTATTTATCATCATAGCTTATAATCATGACATTAAAGTATACATAATACATACCTTATAGCCGAACTTACCAATTCACTTTCATAAACTTAAGCTTCCATGATTTATTTTATAACTTTACCATTTCGTAACTAAATTCATAAATAGATGACTTACAAGCATATAACAAGCTACACACTAAATCAAATCACATATACCGGCACCCTGCCTGCTAGACTTGAAGTCCGAGATTTAAAACACCGGCATTTAGCCTGCTAGGCATTAAGCCCGAATTAGATCACCGGCACAAGGCCTGCTAGGCATTAAGCCCGAATTAGATCACCGGCACAAGGCCTGCTAGGCTCAAAGCCTGAATTTTCAACATTTTCAACATTCCAACACACATTACTTGATGCTAATAATCACAACTATCTCATTTGCAACATATTACTTTCACATATTAAATCAAACATAATTATTCACAGTATATTCAACAAATAAATTTACTACAAATTCATACCCCTATATTCGGCCAACATATATTTTCATGCCTCAAATTTCCAAATTTATTTTTATACTAAGTTCATAAATAATTCTTTGACATAAATTTGCTTAAGGACTTACCTTAGAAGTCGATAGATTCGAGATTTCCGGCTATCCGTTCACCTTAGTTTTTCCCCGGTTTAGCTCCTTCTCTTTTTGTTCCCGATCTATGAAATATCAAATGAGGTTTGGTTCAAATAATTTCCACTTAATCTAACTCAATTCAATCAAATTGCAAAGTTTTATAGTTCTTATTAATTTACCCCTATAAGTTCTCACCCAATTCAAATAAGTCCTAAACATATTATTCATAATATTTTATTTATTTATTATTTTTTTTTGAAATCCAACTATTTCCCCTAGTAGCCGAATCTTAAACTTCATTTCCTAGGTTCATAAAACCATTCGGTCTAGCCACTTAGCTTCCAACCGATTGCTTCCAAAATACCCAAGCCATAACTCAAACTTATTTTCTTTAATCAACATGCTAATAAACTAACCAAGATCAAGGTTTCTTTATCAAACATAAATATGGCATATTTATTACTAATAGCCGAATCTAAAGGAAGCTTTAAATTCAAAATTTATACATGAAATTGATAGTGCACAAGCCTACTAACATAATTGTGCAAGAATTATCAAGATTGGAGCTTGCTAACTCACCTTAAGAATGCATGCAAGGTCCGGCCATGGAGGTTTGAATGGTTTTTCTTTTCTTCTTTTCTTGGTTAATAATTTCGGCAGATGGAGAAAGAAGATGGAAGGTAATTCTTTTTCTTTCTTATCATCCTTTCCTTGTTTTTATTATAATAATCAAAATATAATACCTATGTCATACCACTAACTATAATAAAAGAATTAAATAGGAACCTTAATTGTCATGCCGTCCATCATCATTAAAAATGGGGTATTTGACATGCAAGTCCAATCTTTCAAGGAGCAATTCATTTAAACCCTCCTATTTGATACAACTACTTTTTTTTTTCCTTTTATAAAAGAAAGCAATTCGATTTGGCTACTAATCTCACAAAAGCTATTATTTTTCCACTTATTCCATTTAATCCTTTCACTTAAGTTAAGCACTCAATCAATAAAATATTTATACGAAACTTTCACATATAATAAATCACATATAATTAGCACCAAAAATAATATTAAAAATTTTCCGGACTCAGATTCGTGGTCCCGAAACCACCATTCTGATTAGGGTCAAATTCGGATTGTTACACATTCCCTTTCCTTACCATGAGCTAAATCAGAGATTTGCTAAAGAAGAGACCAAAACGTTAAGTGACAAAGAAAATAATGGACAAACATTAACAAATTCAGTTTATTATTATAATTTGATCTTCTTACATGCAAGCTTAAAGATATTAATCCTAGTTGTTGGAATGAAAGGTATTATATTTAATGCTTTGATTTGCTTAGTATAAAACCAATCATGTATATGTATTAGTGTTATTGGTAATTGAGTATAAAAGAATTGGTAAGTATTAGTTAAAATGATGATAGATTATTTGATAACTAATGCTATGTAATAATTCTTTATGGATGTCGCGTGTTAATGTGTAATGCGAATGTGCAAGTATACATGTCGAATCAAGTAATAAAGTGATGAGTGAGTATCGTTTCCATATGGATCAGAATTGATTAAAATAATTGGTTATGTTATTACTTATGAAATTTACTAATTAATTTGTGCAAAAGAAACAGATAACAAATTGATAAAGGGACATCAATAATGGATTAATAAAATCAATTATGAATGAAAATACACTAGGGCAATTGAAATGTTGTGGTAATTCTCAAAGACTAAGTGGAGGGGTTTGTACTATTTAATGATAAAGGTTGGAATTACTCAGGTGTTATTTTTATATCATAATAATGCCATGGAAAAATCTTAACCATTCTACTACTCAGGGATTCACTACTGCAGTCTGTTTCTTTCGAAAGCCAGACTTTAAGCTATCATCCTGAGTTTTTGTATGTCTACAGAACTCGAGAATGATATCTAGATTGTTCTTCATTTCCCTGTACAAATCGCAACTTCTACGTCTAGAGTGCTGCAAATATTCTTTCGAATACTCGCCTATATCAACTGATAATAATCTAATCTATTTAATCTTTTCAGAATTATATAAGATCTAATAACATACCATACAATAGTCTATGTCTAGAGCTTGTATGCATGCATTTAAAATAATCACAAATTGAATGAAACAGTAATCTACTCAAAATCACACTATGTACATTAAAAGATAATAAAAATTCCCCCAGATAATTCCAATCCAATGAGATTTAACTCATGGGTTGGACATTCAAATCCAAAACAAAACCATTCAACGTTATCATTTAAGTTTACGAATCACAAAGTTCAAATCAGAAGATAAAGGAAGAATTGTAGGAAGCTCTCGCTACTCCATCTTTCACTTTAATAATGAGATTCGATGTAAAACCTAGGGCGGGTTTCTCTTCCCCTTCCTTGTGTCTGTGACTTTTCTACTCTGTAAGCTGCTACCCTGTCCTCTCTTTTCTCTGATATTTTTCATGAGAATCTTATTTACAGAGAAAACTGCTCCCTAATTTTCTCTCTGCCTAAAATCTTCTCTGTTTTCTTTTCTCTTTTCTCTTTCCTCATTTATAGGGTAGGTCCCTCCCTCTTAGCACACACCTTTTGCTTCCTCTTTTTAGGGTGGTTTATCTGGTACAAGTTGGCTGAGAGTGACATGGACTAAGTGCTACGTCATCTTCTTAGAATTTTCGTGGCATTCTTATTGGCAATCCAACCAAAAATTTGCCATGGCAATATTTCACTTCCTTCATTTTCCTACTCTTTTCTCTCTTCTCTTCTTCATCCTACACCAACTACCAACCACAACCAACACCTTTCTTCCCCAATAATAAAAGTAACAAATAATAACATTTATAGCACAATCCAAGCTTTGTTATGCAATGTTCTAAAAATATCCTACAAATATAAACATATTTACTTAATTACAAACAATTAATTCAATCTAGAGGCTTGAAATATAACTGTTTTCAAGAGTTATCACACCCCAAACCTGAATTGTTACTTTATGTATGAGTATGCATGAATGCATGAATTTGCCAAAACACACAGTTACCATATATATTGCTAAACCATCTATCATATATTCTATACCTCTATTCTCATCAGTCTTTTATTAAAACGAAAAAATTGGTTCAAGTTTTATGGGCTTGTTTAGCAAATGAAGTGCAGAAAATGTTTCCTAAAAATAAAAATTCCTAAATAATTATACAATTTTGACTATAGCAGACCTCTCTTAATGTATTTAAGTTATCCATCCTCTAAAGTTAGTTACTATATTTTCATATATTCTGTCATTTCAAAATTTTAATTATAAATATTATTTTTTTAGGGAATTCATCTTGTCACATGGTATCTTTTCTTGACAGTCTCAATGGAGCATACACTAGATTGCTAGGTAGTATATCATGCCCCAATTTGAATGTAGTTCACTCATGAAGCTAAGGCTTTTAACTAAAAAGATGAATGGAGCAAATAACTACCTCTTTAGCTAATCAACCTAAAACTAGAGTGGAGTGTCCCTAAAACATTATTAATAATATTTTTTACTCACTTTTATTTGAACTTATTTTTCTGATCAATAATACGTGAAGCGAACAAAGCATTACTGACCTACTCAACAGTTCCAAATATAAGAGTGTAAAACTATTGCCATGGTATTCCTTATTATTTATAACCAAATTATTGAGTTTAGGTTTAAGAAATTCTAAATGCATTAAAAGAACCCTACTACAGTTTAATTGCAATGATACTTAAGTTATTCTACTTTTAGGAATCAATTTTCAAACAGCTATCCCAAGCTAAACATACTTAATCAACTATCACAATTTTCTAAATTAATTGAAGAGTTAGTATCCTCATCAAACATCACCAATAACAATATACTTAGTATAGTTTGGCAGTGTAACACCTGTTACCTGTATCTGGTGCCAGAACCGGGTATGAGGCATTACCGTACTTAACTTGCTTAAACATACAACATCGAGACGTACAATTTCTTTTCGACTTAAAACTTCACATTTGAGATCATAACGTCCCTATTATAGTTCCACGAGACCCTAAACATACATATGAACTGGTTTGGGACTAAACCGAAAACTTTTGAACACTTAGAAATTTTTTACACAAAATAAGGCCGCACGCCTGTGTGAAGACAGACACGCGCACCGTGTAATCATACACGCCCATGTCCCTAGTCCATGCGGATTTTATTTATCTTTTCGAACCTATAGGGGTTTTCACATGGTCAGACACACGCCCATGTCCATAGCCCGTGTCCCTCACATGACCATGACACGCCCGTGTCTTCACTCGTGTGTGAAAACCTTGACATTCTGTTTATGATGTCATCATCTCAATAAGATCACACGGCCAAGGCACACGCCCGTGCTGTATGGTCATGTCTTCCACACGGGTGAGACACATGGCCGTGTCTCAGCCTGTATGGTTACTACTGCGCATACTGACTTGCAAACTTAGCATGCAAGGGGACACACGGCCTATCAACATGCCCATAGGGCTAACCATGTATTACACACGGCTTAGACACACGTCCATGTGTCTACCTATGTGGACAAATTCAAGGCTATTTTCCAAGCCATCTTGCCACTCTTTGTAACACCCCTGACCTATATTCGACACCGGAACAGGGTATGAGGCATTACTAAACTTATACACAACAATTACACAATACCGAGACCCAACGTTCTACTCCAAATTAAAACTTTTTGTACAACCTCTTAAACAAGCCTATGAGGCCCAAATCACACCTTAGGAATGGTTCGGGATCAAATCGAACCCCTTTGAAGCTCTCTAGAAAATATTAGAAAATTTTCACTAAACAGTCCACGCACCCGTGTGGAGGAAGGGGCATGCCCGTGTGGCATATCACATGCCCGTGTTCCACACCGGTGTGGAATTATTTCTCAATTTGAACCTACATGGGTTTTCACACGCTTGGACACACACCCGTGTCCCTGGCTCGTGTCCCTCACACAGCCACGACACGTCCGTGTCTTTCGGCCGTGTGGCGAATTAAATTCCTAAATTTAAGTGCAGACTCTACACGACCTGGGCACACGCCCATGTCCATGGTCGTGCCTCCCACACAGTTGAGACACACGGTCGTGTCTCTACCCGTTTGATTTCTACTGAGCATTCTGACTTGCAAACCTAGCTTGCATGGGGACACACGACCTAACCACACGCCCATGAGGCTGACTGTGTGTCATACACGGCCTAGATACACGGGCCTGTGTCTACCCTCGTGGACAAGAACAAGGCTATTTGCCAAGCTCTTTCTATCACCCCACTCATACAAACATAAATTATATCAAACTTTCAACCTATTCATGCATAAATAAACTAAGTAAACCAATCATGCAACTTGTACATTCATGAATAACCTCAACTTCTCATAGATTAATAAGAAAGAGCCATCAACTATGGCCTTATACAAAAGAGTTCATCTTTGAAAGAGCCAGCACATTTGGCCAAAACAATATGACATTCAACTAAGTCTAGACCCTATACATGCCATACTCAAAATGCTAAATCTAACTATACCAAGATGTGCTGATAGTGTGGGTGATCCTTTGCTTATCTCCGTATCTCGAGCTGGCTCTTCGACACTATAAAATAAGGGAAAAGAGAAGGGAGAAAGCTTTAAGCTTAGTAAGTCTATATGTAAACAAGCTTTAAGCTTAGTAAGTCTATATGTAAACAATACGTATCATACCATATGTTAATTAGCCAAAAACATTATATATTATGTAAGAACAATTCATATTCTCATAATCATGCTTACTCATCTCAACTCTTACCACATCCCAACCACATATCATATACAGTGCTCACATTTATTTGTACTTATGCTCTGCACTTGTCACCACAAAGTCACATACAATTTCACGTAATCAAGTTTCTCGATGAACCCTTCGGAATGATACAAGTTACCGATGGTTTCGCACACAGCCCATCATTAATCAATATTAGGGTGGTATCGCACACAGCCCACCAATAATAATAATTACGGTGGTATCGCACATAGCCCACCAAAATAATAATAGATACGATGGTATCGTACATAGCCCATCATTAATAAATAACAAGGTGGTATCGCACATAGCCCACCAAATTTACCTATTTATGGATATCCATCCGTACCCATATTTCTTTTCTGAAGGTTAATCCGAGAATTTTCACATTTTCTACTATTTCAATAATTCTCACCAATAATCAATTATATCCACACAATGCATTAATAATTAAAACATACGTAATAGGGATGTATCATTTGCACATAAACTTACCTCGGTGCAAAATATGTTAATTTGCGATTTAGTCTGAAACCTTACCTTTTCCCCGGTCAAGGTTGATTTCGCGTTTTTCTTGATCTATAATAATAAATTTTACTCATTTATTCCTACATAAATCCAAACACTTCAAAATTTCTACTTTGGAAAAAATGACGATTTTGCCCTTATACATTGGCAAAAATTACAGTTTTGCCCCTAGGCTCGTAAAATGAAATGTGTTCATTTTTTTACATATCCAAGCCTAGCTGATTCATTTTCTCTCTTATAGAAACTCACAATTCTAATTATTTCACACCTTTATCATCTATTTTATAACCTTTACAAACTAGTCCTATTAGGAGTTTTCATGCAAAGTCTTTTCACAAAAGTTGTTCTTTGACCCACTAAGTTTTACTCTCTTCCATAAAAACTCAGCAAAAAACATAAACACTCTCATGAAAACACCCTAAGCTTTCAATCATTTTGCAAAATAGTTCCCTCTTTAGCTAGCTTAAGCTTTAAAGGTTCCAAAAGTACAAAAATTATCAAATAAAACCACCAAAATCACTTACTTTCAAGGGTGAGAAGTTCCTGAAAATTTTTGGCTTTCTAAACCCTTCCTTAGCTGATATTTTTGGTGGGAGAAGATGAATGAATATGGTGATATCATCTTTTCTTTATTCTATTTATCTCCTTCAATTTAGTCACCTAATTCACCCACTTTGACCAAATTTTGACATTTCTTGTCCCCTATGGCCGGCCACTCATTTTTTAAGGGTCTAATTGTACATTTAGGGCTTCCAATTAATATTCTACAACTATTAGACACCTTTAGCTTGTAAAATAGAACTTTTGCACTTTATGCGATTTAGTCCTTTTTCGCAATTAAACATACAATCGCTAGAACTAATACACCAAAATTTTCATGCATTAATATAATCGTGCCATAACACATAAAATAATATTAAAACTAATTTATCCCACCTCAAATTAGTGGTTCTGAAACCACCTTTTTGACTAGCCCAAAAATTAGGCTGTTACAACTCTCCCCCCTTTAGAGATTTTCGTCCCCGAAAATCTTACCGGTAAAAAGGTTTGGGTACTGTTCTCTCATGGCTTCTTCCGGTTCCCATGTAGCCTCTTGTACACCATGATTTTGCCACAACACTTGCACTAAGGCTATACTTTTGTTCCTCAACTGTTTAACCTCTCGAGCCAAAATCTTAATTGGTTCCTCCTCATAGGTCATATCTGGTCGTATCTCAATTTCAGTTGGAGGAATCACATACGAAGCATCGGAACGATATCGTCGCAACAACGACAGATAAAACACATTGTGTATTCTCTCTAACTCTACCGGAAAAGATAACAGGTAAGCTACTAGTCCTATCCTTTCAATAACCTCAAACAGTCTTATGAATCGCGAACTCAATTTACCCTTTCGACCAAATCTCAATACTTTCTTCCCTGGGGATACTTTCAGGAACACTTTATCGCCCACCTGAAATTCAATTTCTTTCCTTTTTAAATCCGCTTATGACTTCTGTCGATCTAAGGCAGCTTTCAGACTATCACGGATCACTGTCACTTTCTCTTTAATTTTTCTAACTAGACCAACCCCGTGAATTTGCTTCTCACTAAGCTCGATCCAATACAAAGGAGTCTGGCACTTGCGACCATATAATGCCTCGTACGGTACCATCCGTATACTCGACTGGTAACTATTGTTGTAAGCAAATTCAACTAAAGTTAGATATTTTTCCCAACTACCTTCGAACTCTAAAACACAGCATCGGAGCATATCTTCAAGAACTTAAATCACTCTTTCATATTAGCCATCGGTTTGTGGATGGAACGTGGTACTAAAATTCAATTTCGTACCAAGGCTTCTTGCAACATTTTCCAAAACCTCGAAGTAAACCTTGGATCGCTATCTGAGATAATGGATATAGGCACCCCATGTAATCTTACGACCTCAGTAATATACAGTTCAGCCAACTTGTCAAGTGAGTAATCCACACGCACCGGTATAAAGTGAGCCGATTTCGTTAATCTATCAATGATAACCCACACAGCATCTTTCTTTTGGGAGTCATAGGTAGCCCCATTATGAAGTCCATCGTGATTCGGTCCCACTTCCACTCGGGAACCATCATTGGCTGAAGTAATCCCGAAGGTACTCGATGCTCAGATTTCACTTGTTGATAGATCAAACACTTTGTAACAAACTCGAAGATATCTCTTTTCATATCTGGCCACAAATACAACTTCTTCAAATCATTATACATTTTTGTGCTGGCCGGATGTACTGACAAGTAACCATTGTATGCCTCATGTAAAATTCTCTGAATCAACTCATCATCTTTAGGTATACAAACTCTATCGCGAAACATCAAACAATCATCTGCACCAACCCGAAAGTCAAAGTTATTTCTCGATTCGCACTGAGCTCTCTTAACTTGCATCTGACTATCATTCTTTTGAGTTTCACATATATGCTGAAGAAATAATGGTCTAGCCCTCAACTTGGCTAATACAGCACCATCTTCAAACAATGCTAAACTCATACTCATAGCTCTCAAAGCATACGGGGATTTTCTGCTCAAGGCATCCGCAACCACATTCGCTTTCCCCGGGTGGTAATCAATTACTAGCTCATAATCCTTTAATAACTCAAGCCACCACCGTTGTCGCAAATTCAAATCTTTTTGATTCATCAAGTATTTCAAACTCTTGTGATCGGTGAAGATTCGACATTTCTCACCATACAAATAATGACGCCAAATCTTCAAAGCAAAAACAATAGCAGCCAACTCCAAATCCTGAGTCGGATAATTCTTTGCATGTGGTTGTAGCTGTCTCGAGGCATAAGCTACTACTTTTCCTTCTTGCATCAACACACAACCAATACCATTTAAGGACGCATCACTGTAGAACACAAACTCCTTTCCGACTCTGATTTCACTAAAATAGGTGCCTCAGTCAACAATGCTTTCAGTTTCTCGAAACTCTATCGACATCTTTCGGTCCATTCAAACTTAACATCTTTATGTAGCAGTCTCGTCATCGGTGTAGCAATCATGGAGAACCCTTTAATGAACCATCTATAGTAACACGCTAAACCCAAAAAGCTCCTAATCTAATTCCATCTCCCGACACAATGTGTCCTAAGAATCTGACCTCTCGGAGCCAAAACTCACTCTTGCTAAATTTAGCATACAACTGTTTGTCTCTTAGAGTCTGCAAAACAGTTCTCAGGTGCTCCGCATGCTCACTATCATCCCGAGAATAAATCAGTATATCATTGATAAAAACTACTACAATTTATCCAAGTACGGTAGGAAGATACGGTTCATTAAATCTATAAAGATCGCAGGAGTATTTGTTAAGCCAAAAGGCATGATGAGAAACTCGTAATGACCATACCTCATCCGAAATGCAGTTTTCGACACATCTTGCTCCTTAACTCTCAACTGGTAATAACCAGGCCTTAGGTCTATCTTAGAGAACACCATTGCTCCCTTCAATTGGTCGAATAAATCATTGATCCTTGGAAAAGGATACTTATTCTTCACTGTCACCTTGTTGAGCTGTCTGTAGTCTATGCACAGTCTCATCGACCCATCTTTCTACTTCACAAAAAGTACTGGAGCACCTCACTGTGAATAGCTCGGTCTTTCAAAACCCTTATCTTAACTCTTGCAACTGAACCTTCAACTCTTTTAACTCCAATGGTGCCATCCTATACGGGGCAACCGAAATAGGTGTTGTACCCAGAATTAACTCGATGCTAAACTCAACCTCTCTAACTGGAGGCAATCCGGGTAACTCTTCCGAAAACACGTCCGGATACTCGCATACCACCTACACTGATTCAATCTTTACCTCTGACTCTTGAGTATTCAACACAAAGGCGAGATAGGACTCATACCCTTTTCTCATGTATTTCTCAGTTATCATAGACGAAATCACCACAGACATATTATCCGATTTACCTAATTCAACCCGAATGACATCTCCATTTACACATATCAGTTCAATAAACTTACTACCATAGTTTACTAAAACATTGTGTGCAGTCAACCAATCCATACCAAGAATCAGGTCAAATTCATCAAACGGCAACAACATGAGATTAGCCGAAAAATAATGACCTCTAATTGTCAAAGGACAATTTCTACACACTTTGTCAACTAGCACATGTTTGCCTAACGGGTTTGACACTTTTACCACAAATTCCATAGACTCAACAATCATGCTCATGTTAGATACTAATTTCATGCAAATATAAGAATGGGTAGACCCCGGATTAATCAAACCAACAATAGAGATATTATGAAGAGAAAAAGTACTCATAATCACGTCAGGAGATTATGCATCTTCACGAGAGCAAATACGTAAATCCTTGCAGGTGCTCTACCCTCTACTCTCACAGCAGATTCTCTAGGCCCACTCTTCGGGTTCCTTTGTGGTCTACCCCTCGAAGGTACATTGCTCGCTCTTACTTCTTGTTTTCTGTCTTTCTCATCCTTCTCAGGACAGTTTCTAATGAAGTGGTCGGGTGAACCACATTTGTAGCAAGTTTGATTGTTTCCCCAACACTTCCCAGTATGTTGTCTACCACAATTTGGACACTCCGGTATATTTAGCTTTGCATTGCCCACGCTTGCCATCGAGGTGGCTTGAACTCTCGAGCTCGAATATATGTTACCTCGATCTTGGTGTGAATACCTAGCTGAAGCAGTCGTCCGAGGGTTCATTTCTTTGGATCTCTTTGATTGGGTTTGAAATGACACTCATCGGCCTCTTCCTTGCATCTCGAGCCTCAATCATAGCTTTTCTCTTTTTCTTATTCAACTCTTCAACCTTGCAAGCTCTATCGACCAACACCATAAACTCTTTCAATTCCGAGATCCCAACTAGTAATCTGATATCCTCATTCAGCCCATCGTCAAACCTCATGCACAAATTATCTTCCTTAGACACACACTCTTGAGCATACTTATTGAGTCTAACAAATTTACGCCCATACTCTGCCACAATCATCTTGCCTTGCTTCAATTCAAGAAACTCTTTCTGTTTCTGGTCAACAAATCGCTAAATTATGTACTTCTTTCGGAACTCTTCTAGGAAGAAGTCCCATGTCACACTCTCTCTCTCGGTACTACAAATGTCAATGTTTTCCACCAACGATATGCCGAGTCCCTCAGCAATGACACAGCACATTTTAAGCTCTCCTCAGGCGTGCAAGAGAGTTCATCGAATACCCGTATAGAGTTCTCAAGCCACAACTCCGCTCTCTCAGAGTCATCATCTATGTTGGCTCTAAATTCCTCAGCCCCTTGTTTTCAAATCTTATCGACCGGGGGTTTGGTCATTCTTACCAAATCTATACCTTGAGGAGCCACAGGGACTGGCTGAGGTATAGGTGGGGGTGGAGGAGGTTGAGCATTAGGGTTTGCTCGTACATACTCAGTGTACCAATTACTTATCATGTGGAGAAAGGCTTCCCGAGCCTCTTCTCCTTGACCCAAAGTCTCGGGTCTAATTTCTACAGGCGCGGTCCCTTGCATGGGACCCGGTGCATTACTAGTAGTGTCATCAGCAGCAGCTTGGTCGGGATCCATTTACTATATGAAAACACAGTTTAAAATTATCAGGAGTCACCATACTAACAATATATATTTATGGCATTTATAGCTAGACTCTCACACACGCTATGGTAGTCTGAGAACCAACTAAACTATAACTCTGATACCACTAAATGTAACACCCCTTACCCGTATCCAATGACAGAATAGGGTACAAGGCATTACTAGACTTATACATAACAATTATACAATATCGAGACCCGACTTTCCACTCCAAATTAAAACTTTTCGTACAACCTCTTAAACAAGCCTATGAGGCCCAAATCACACCTTAGGAAAGGTTTGAGATCAAATCGAACCCCTTTGAAGCTCTCTAGAAGATCTTAGAAAATTTTCACTAAACAATACACACGCTTATGTGGAGGAAGGGGCACGCCCGTGTGGCATATCACAAGCCCGTGTTCCACACCCGTGTGGAATTATTTCTCAATTCGAACCTACATGGGTTTTCACACGGCCAGACACACGCCCGTGTCCCTCACAAGACCACGACACGTCCTTGTCTTAGCCCGTCTATAAAAACCTTGACATTCTGTTTCTAACGTCATCACCCCATAAATGTCACACGGCCAAGGCACACGCCCGTGTCCTTCAGTCGTGTGGTGAATTAAATTCCTAAATTCAGGTGCAGACTTCACACGGCCTGAGCACACACCCATGTCCATGGACGTGCCTCCCACACGGTTAAGACACACGGGCCGTGTCTCTGCCCGTGTGTAACAGCCCGATTTAGGGGTTAGTCGGAATAGTGATCTCGGAACTACTATTTCAAGGTTAGAGAAAATTATTTTCATGATATGTTATGTGTTATAACATGTTTATAATGATGCATGGAAATTTTGGTGCCTTAATTTTAGCGATTTCTAGCTAAATTGTGAAAAAGAACTAAATTAAATAAAGCGCGAAAGTTCTGTTTTAATTGCTAAAGGTGCCAAATGACTGTGGATTATAAATTGGAGGTCCCAAATGTGCAATTTTGCCTCACTAAGTGAGTTTTCCGGCCATAGGAATGCATAGGGGACAAGAGCATTTATTATGATAAAAAGTTGGTGATATTAATTGGGAAATGAATAAAATAAGATGATATAAGCAAAAGTTATCATCTTTTCTTTTATTCTTCTTCTCCAACCGAAAATATCAGCCATGGGAGGGTTTTGAAAGCTTGAAAATTTCAGCAACTCATTTTCTATTCAAGTAAGGGATTTTGATGGCTTTAGTTGATAATTTTTATACTTTTGGAGTCCCCAAAGCTTAAGCTAGCTAATGGGGGGACTAATTTGCAACATGGTTGAAAGTCTAGGGACTTACCATGATAGATTTTATGTTTTTTGATAAGTTTTTATGGAAGAAAATGAATGATAGGATGTTGATAAACAACTTTTGTGAAAGGTGTTGTTATGAAAACACCTAATTTGGGCTAAAATGCAAAAGTTGTAATTTGTTCATTAAGGCATGAAATAGTTGGAATTGAGGATAGTTGTAAGAGGATTAAATGTTCAGCTAGGCTGGTTTATCAAGAAAATATGATAAAAATTTATTTAAGAGCCTAGGGGCAAAATCGTAATTTTGCCAAAGAGTAAGGGCAAAATAGTCATGTTTGCCTAAAGTGTAGTTTATGGTGAATTATGATTTATAAGTGATTAAATCACTAAATTCCATTGTTCTAGATCAAAGAAAATGAGTTTCGAACCTAGAACAAGTGAAATGAGAAATGTGGGCAAAAAGTCCTTTTCGGCCATTTCGTCATCGAGGTAAGTTCATGTGCAAATGTTGCAATTACATATGAGTTAAATTAATATTCCAATGCTGTATGGAATGTATAATTACTCTATGAAATGCATGAATTATCTTTTAATGAGATGTCAATAGAAATGAATCAATGAGTAATGAGAAATGTAGATAGTATAAAATGATGTTAGTTAAGGTTCCGTGTAAGACCATATGGGAATATGGCTTCGGTGAGAGATATCAAATAAGACCATGTCAAGGACATGGCGACTATGTGACGTTTCGTTTAAGACCTTGTCGAGGACATGACATCAATATGTTAATGTATGTAAGACCCTATTAGGGTATGATGAACTATGTGTATAAGACTCAAGGGAGTTATTTGACAAGCTGAATGATTCAACGGATATGTTGAACATATGTGGTTGTATCATGGGAAGCACAGGTATGTGTTAGAACTGAATTGACATGAATTCAATATATGATGAACCCTAGCGGGATATGTGTAATTAATGCACCTTAGTTGCATGAGATGTAACACCCTATACCCGAGACCGATGCTAGGACCAGATACGAGGTATTACCATGCTTAAACTCACATAAACTTGTACTTACGGGCTGTAAAATTTTGAACCAACTTAAACAAGTTTGGCCAACCACTTAGCCATATACAAAAAATAATAAACTTGATAGCCTATGCAATGGCATTACACAAAACAAGTTCTCAAAATGAATGATTCCTATACATGCCATACTTAGTAATATAATTTGGCTATACCAAAATAAGGGTCGATAGTGTGCTACGAGCTCCGACTCCCATGATCCATAAATTAGCTTGGCGGGACTATATAGAAAAAAACAATCAAAGACGTAAGCATTTAGCTTAGTAAGTTTGCATGAATAACACGTAATAAATAAACTTGCTACAGATAAACCATTTGACATAAGAAATATGGTATCATTATCTCATCTATAAAGCTTACTTACTCATACATGATTATTACTTGTCTCATGGTACTCACTAATCTCATACTTGTAATGTAACAAGGTACCTGTATCACTTGATCACATTGATCAGCATACTTAAACCTAATAATTATGTGTTCTAACTCATCATTCATAACATGAATAATATTCAATTTCAACTTGGTAATAGCTATGCTTTCTTTACATTCTTGTTTTCACATTTTAGCTTACTCATTTGCCCGATGAATTTCCATGAATTACCGAGAATACTAGATCTCTTGTTATGTACTTCATACCAATGCCATACTCTAGATATGGACTTATATGGAAGATCTCTTCTTTAATCAATGTCAAGCTTGCCTTGGTCTTACATGATAACTTATTCAATGCCAAGCTTGAGTCCTTGGGGTTACATGATAACTTGCTTGATAACTTGATCAATGCCAAGCTTGAGTCCTTGGGCTTACATGATAACTTGCTTGATTGCCGATGCCATGCCTTGGCTTGTTCTTATACGGACTTTCTTATCTCATGTAATAGACCGTATCTCCCGGGTAATTCATCTTCAATCGGGACTTTCTCTTATTTAATCTTATTGACTTCTTTGTTTAACATAACATTAAACCATTCATGATAACAATGTATATTATACTAAGCAATTAAATGATAAAATCATAAAGCTTAGAACTCATACAAACTTACCTCAATATACAAAATGTATGTAGTTATGCAATTTAGTCCTCAACTTTGTTCTTACCTCGGTTTCGATCCGGGCTTCGTTTTTCTTGATCTATAATCATAAATAGATCATTTAATAATCATATTGACTAAATTGACTCATAACTCATAATTTGGCAAAATTACTATTTTGCCCCTATACTTTCTCATATTTGCACTTTTACCCCAAGGCTCGTAAAATAATTTTCATGCAACTTTCTTAAACTACATGCTTAGCTGAATCATTCTCTCTACTATAGCAATCATCAATTCTCCCTATTTCCAATAGGTATGACCAAATTTTATAACTTTTACAAAATGGTCCATACTATCATGTTTCATGAAATTCATTAAAGAAAAGATGTTTATCTAACATCAAACTCTCATAAACTCCCATAAAACATCATTTAGCATACATGTCACTCATGGGTACATTTTTAAACATGCATCTTAGCTCATCAAATAGCTAAAAAATAGCTTACTCATGCTACCGGGACTTCAAAAATACGATTAATATCAAAAACCGGGCTTAGGAGCACTTACTAGCAAGCTTGAAAAATTGAAGAACCCTAGCTATGGCTTCCTTCAATTTTCGGCAATGGGGGAAGAAGATGATGAGATTTTTATCATCTTTTACCTATTTTAATCACTTATTAGACAAATGACCAAAATGCCCTTATTACTAAAAATTTCTATAATACCAGCTCAAGGCCAATTTTGTCCAAAAATTAAATTTTGGGCAAATTGTTACTTAAGGGCTCATAATTCATATTCTAAAGCTATTTCATACAAAAAGCTTCTAGAAACTCAAATTTTGCAACTTTTGCAATTTAGTCCTTTTTGGACCAATCAACCTCAATTTAATAAAATTGCTTCATGAAACTTTTATACTAGCATGAAAACATAATATAAACTCTAAAAACTCATAATTTTACCTCAGATTTGTGGTCTCGCACCACTATTCCGGCTACGCCCTAGATCGGGCTGTTACAATTCTCCCCCTCTTAGGGATTTTCGTCTTCGAAAATCTTACCAGCAAAAATGTTTGGATACTGGTTTCTCATATTCTCTTCTGGTTCCCATGTAGCTTCTTCTATTCCATGTCTTTGCCACAACACCTTCACTAGAGCGATACTTTTATTTCGTAATTGCTTGACTTCCCGAGCTAAAATCTTGATTGGTTCTTCACCATAAGTCATGTCGAGAAGAATCTTTATTTCTGACGGGGTAATTACATGTGAAGGATCTAATCGGTAGCGTCTCAACATTGACACGTGAAACATATCATGTATCTTTTCTAATTTTGATGGCAAAGCTAAACGGTAAGCTACCGGCCCAACTCTCTCAGTGATCTCGTAAGGTCCGATGAAACGTGGGCTTAGCTTGCCTTTCCGGCCAAATCTGAGAACTTTCCTCCATGGTGACACTTTCAAGAAAACTTTATCTCCAACTTGGTACTCCATCTCTTTTCTCCTTATGTCCGAATAGGATTTCTGTCTGTCTGATACAGCTTTCAAACATTCTCGCATCACTTTAACTTTCTCTTTAGCTTCTCTAACCAAATCAACACCATGAATTTGGTTTCCCTTAAGTTCAGTCCAGAACAAAGGTGTTCTGCACTTACGCCCATATAGGGCCTCATAAGGCCCCATCTTTAAACTTGATTGGAAACTATTATTATAGGCAAATTCTACGAATGGAAGGAACTTTTCCCAACTACCTTGGAATTCGAGAATACAACATCTGAGCATATCCTCAAGTACTTGAATTACTCTTTCCGACTGACCGTCAGTCTGAGGATGAAAAGCCGTACTAAAGTTTAACTTTGTAACCAGGGCTTCTTGCAGCTTCTTCCCAAATCGGGATGTAAATCTGGGGTCTCTATCCGATATAATTGATAAAGGAACTCCATGAAGCCTTACTATTTCTAAAACATACAAGTTTGCCAACTTGTCGAGGGAGAAATCCACTCGTACTGGTATGAAATGGGCTGACTTCGTAAGTCTATCAACTACAACCCATATAGCATCCTTCTTACTTGGTGACAATGGTAAGCCCATTACAAAATTCATGATGACGAGGTCCCATTTTTCACTCGGGAACCAAGATGGGCTGAAGTAAACCCGAAGGTACTTGGTGTTCAGCCTTTACTTGTTGACAAACCAAGCACTTGGAAACAAACTCTGAAATATCCTTCTTCATTTTCGGCCACCAATACAATTGCTTCAAGTCATTATACATCTTAGTACTACCTGGATGTACAGATAAACACCCGTTATGTGCCTCGTGCAAAATTCTCTGAATAAGCTCTTCTTTTTTCGGTACACAAACCCGATCTCTAAACATCAAATATCCATCAGAATCAAACCGAAAGTCAGATTTGACATCTGACTTGCATTGAGCTCTCTTGACTTGCAATTCGTCATCTTCTTTCTGAGCCTCAAAGATCTCTTGAAGAAACATTGGTCTAGCTCTCAACTCAGCTAAAATAGAACCATCATCGGATAAAATCACTCTTGAATTCAATGCTCTTAAAGCAAAAAGGGACTTCCTGCTCAAAGCATCAGCGACCACATTTGCCTTTCCTGGATGGTAATCGATGACCAACTCATAATCTTTTATCAACTCTAACCATCTCCGCTGCCTTAAGTTCAACTCTTTATGCATCATCAAGTACTTCAGACTTTTGTGATCAGTAAAAATCCGGCATCTTTCACCATATAAATGGTGTCTCCAAATCTTCAAAGCAAAGACTATGGCAGCTAATTCTAAATCATGCATCAAATAATTCTTCTCATGAG
This sequence comes from Gossypium bickii, assembly GCA_025503065.1. Lineage (NCBI taxonomy): Eukaryota > Viridiplantae > Streptophyta > Magnoliopsida > Malvales > Malvaceae > Gossypium > Gossypium bickii. Next base: position 94,579,693 of record CP106711.1, read on the forward strand.
GTTTCAACTGTCTGGAGGCATAAGCAATCACCTTGCCTTCTTACATGAGTACACAGCCTAATCCATTTAAAGATGCATCGCTGTAAATTATAAACTCTTTCCCTGACTCAGGTTGTACCAAAACTGGTGCTTCTGTCAACATTGCTTTCAGTTTCTCAAAACTTTGCTGGCATCTTTCTGTCCACTCAAACTTCACATTTTTCTGTAATAATTTGGTCATCGGGGTTGCAACCATGGAAATCCCTTTGACGAATCGCCTGTAATAGCCGGCTAGGCCTAGAAAACTTCTAATCTCAGGAATGTTCTTTGGTGGTTTCCAGTCCATTATGGCCGAGATCTTATTTGGATCTACTCTTTTGAGACAATATGTCCCAAAAATCCCACTTACTTGAGCCAAAATTCACTTTCACTGAACTTGGCATACAACTGATTCTCTCGTAGAATCTGTAAGACTATCTGTAAGTGCTCAGCATGCTCATTCTCGTCTCTAGAATAAATCAGTATGTTATCAATAAAAACGACTACGAACTTATCAAGGTATAGTCTAAAGATGCGATTCATTAAGTCCATAAATATCGCAGGAGCATTGGTCAACCCAAAGGGCATGGCTAAAATTTCATAATGCCCATACCTCGTTCGAAAAGTAATCTTGGATACATCTGAATCTTTCACTCTCAGCTGGTAGTACCCCGATCTCAAGTTTATTTTGGAGAACACAGTAGCTCCTTTTAATTGATCGAACAAATCATCGATCCTAGGCAACGGGTACTTGTTCTTTACTGTCACTTTATTGAGCTGATGGTAATCTATGCACAATCTCATGGTGCCATCTTTCTTTTTCACAAACAAAACTGGAGCACCTCATGGTGAACAACTTGATCTTGCAAAACCTGTGTCTGTCAACTATTGCAACTGTATCTTTAGTTCTTTCAACTCTGTTGGAGCCATTCTAAAAGGAGTAATGGATATAGGTAGAATACCAGGGGCTAACTCAATGTTGAACTCTACCTCTCTAACTGGTGGTAGTCCTGGTAATTTCTCGGGAAAAACATCCATATACTCACATACTATAAGACAGACTGACTCAATCTTGACTCTGTTTCTTTATCATTCATCACAAAGGCTAGATATGATTCATACCTTTTCTTAAACATCTCGTCTTTGTCATATTAGAAATCATTTACGTAATCCTCATGTTTCCCTAATTCTATATGAAGAATATCTCCATTTTTACATCTCATCTCAATATATTTCTTCCCACAATTTACAATCACATCATGAGTAGTCAACCAGTCCATACCAAGAATGAGGTCGAATTCATCAAATGGTAACAACATAAGGTTTGCTTTAAAGGAATGACCTCTAATCATTAATGGACAATCTTTACATACTTTATCAACCAACACACTCTTGCCTAAAGGATTGGATACTTTAATCATAAATTCAGTAGAATCTATAGGCATGCTCAAATCAGATACTAATTTCATACAAATGTAAGAGTGCGTGGATCTGGGATCTATTAAAGTAATAACTTTGGTATTGTAAAGAGAAAAGGTACCCGTAATAACATCAAGGGAAGATGCCTCTTCGCGAGCGCGAATGGCATAGGTCCTTACAGGCTCTCTACCCTCAGGTCTTGTGGCCTACTCTCGAGGGTTACCTCTTCCACTTGCCCTACTTTCCGGTTTCCTTTGCGGTCTCTCTCTGACCATACTCCCGAATCTCGGGTTTTGAATTCTCTCTTCTTTAGTCATCTCTGGACAATCTTTTATGAAATGGCCTTGGGAACCACATCTAAAACATGCATTTTCATGTGCTCGGCATCCTCCAAGATGGCGTCTGCCACACTCTGGGCACTCGGGTCTGTTAAGCCGAATGTTCTCTACACTTGCAACTGAAGTAGTCTGTGCTTTATTCCCCGAATACTTTTTACTCTTGTCTTTCCTTGAAAATCCCGTGGAAGTAGCCGATCGGGTAGGGACATCTCTTGACTTCTTGGACGAAGATTGGAATGACTTATTCCACTGTCTCTTTCTAGAGTCACAAGACTCCATTTCAGACTTCTTCTTCTCTTTTACTAGTTCTTCGGCTTTACAAGCCCTTTCTACTAGTACAACAAATTCCTTTAACTCTAAGACAGCAACTAACAACTTTATATCTTCATTTAATCCATCTTCAAACCTTTTACTCATGATGGCCTCAATGGATACACATTCGCGAGCGTACTTGCTGAGTCGTACAAACTCTCGCTCATAATCAGTTACTGACATCTTGCCTTGCTTCAGCTCTAGAAATTCCTTCCTCTTCTGGTCTACAAACCTTTGGCTGATATACTTTTTCTTGAACTCTTCATGGAAGAATTCCCATGTGACCCTTCCGCTCGGTACTACCGACACCAGGGTGTTCCACCATTGATAAGCAGAATCTCTTAAGAGAGAGATTACACACTTCATGCATTCTTCAGGTGTGCATGACATTTCATTGAATACACTGATGGTATTTTCTAACCAGAATTCAGCCTTCTCTGGATCATCATCTCTTTTAGCTCGGAATTCTTCTGCCCCCATGTTTCCTGATCTTATCAATTGGAGGTTTATCTCCTCTTACCACCTCTACTACTTGAGGGGCTACTGGAGCAGGTTGTGGAACAGGTGGTGGTAGAGGGGGTTGTGCATTCAGGTTCACCCGAACGAACTCTCTGTACCATGTGTTCATCATGTGGAGGAAGGCTTCTCTAGCCTCTTTTCCTCCTTGACACACCGTAGTGGGTCTATTCACATTCTCGTTCGGTACCATCCCTTCTGCGGAAGCTGGTGCATTACTTTCTACATCATCAGCCATATCTCTGTCGGGATCCATTTACTATATGTATAAACATAATTTAAGTCGTCAGGAGTCGTCACACTATCATTATAAAAACATTCTTACGTATGGCATGTATAACTAGACTCAAGCTCGTGCTATGTTAATTCTAGAACCGACTAAATCGTAGCTCTGATACCACTAAATGTAACACCTTATACCTGAGACCGATGCTAGGACCGAATACGAGGCATTACCATGCTTAAACTCACTTAAACATGTACTTACGGGCTGTAAAATTGTGAACCAACTTAAACAAGTTTGGCCAACCACTTAGCCATATACAAAAGAATAATAAACTTGATAGCCTATACAATGGCATTACACAAAACAAGTTCTCAAAATGAATGATTCCTATACATGCCATACTTAGTAATATAATTTGGCTATACCAAAATAAGGGTCGATAGTGTGCTACGAGCTCCGACTCCAATGATCCATAAATTAGCTTGGCGGGACTACATAAAAAGAAACAATCAAAGACGTAAGCATTTAGCTTAGTAAGTTTGCATGAATAACACGTAATAAATAAACTTGCTATAAATAAACCATTTGACATAAGAATGGTATCATTATCTCATCTATAAAGCTTACTTACTTATACATGATTATTACTTGTCTCATGGTACTTACTAATTTCATACTTGTAAGGTAACAAGGTACCTGTATCACTTGATCACATTGATCAGAATACTTAAACCTAATAATTATGTGTTCTAACTCATCATTTATAACATGAATAATATTCAATTTCAACTTGTAATAGCTATGCTTTCTTTGCATTCTTGTTTTCACATTTTAGCTTACTCATTTGCCCGATGAATTTCCATGAATTACCGAGAATACTAGATCTCTTGTCATGTACTTTACGCCAATGCCATACTTTAGATATGGACTTATATGGAAGATCTCTTCTTGAATCAATGCCAAGCTTGCCTTGGTCTTATACGATAACTTATTCAATGCCAAGCTTGAGTCCTTGGGCTTACATGATAACTTGCTTGATAACTTGATCAATGCCAAGCTTGAGTCCTTGGGCTTACATGATAACTTGCTTGATTGCCGATGCCATGCCTTGGCTTGTTCTTATATGGACTTTCTTATCTCATGTAATAGACCGTATCTCCCCGGTAATTCATCTTCAGTCGGGACTTTCTCTTATTTAATCTTATTGACTTCTTTGTTTAACATAACATTAAACCATTCATGATAACAATGTATATTATACTAAGCAATTAAATGATAAAATCATAAAGCTTAGAGCTCATACAAACTTACCTCAATATACAAAATGTATGTAGTTATGCAATTTAGTCCTCGACTTTGTTCTTGCCTTGGTTTTGATCCAGGCTTCATTTTTCTTGATCTATAATCATAAATAGATCATTTAATAATCATACTGACTAAATTGACTCATAACTCATAATTTGGCAAAATTACTATTTTGCCCTTATACTTTCTCATATTTACACTTTGCCCGAAGGCTCGTAAAATAATTTTCATGCAACTTTCTTAAGCTACATGCTTAGCTGAATCATTTTCTCTACTATAGCAATCATCAATTCTCCCTATTTCCAATAGGTATGACTAAATTTTATAACTTTTACAAAATGGTCCATACTATCATGTTTCATGAAATTCATTAAAGAAAAGATGTTTATCTAACATCAAACTCTCATAAACTCCCATAAAACATCATTTATCATACATGTCACTCATGGGTACATTTTTAGACATGCATCTTAGCTCATCAAATAGCTAAAAAATAGCTTACTCATGCTACCGGGACTTCAAAAATACGATTAATATCAAAAACCGGGCTTAGAAGCACTTAGTAGCAAGCTTGAAAAATTGAAGAACCCTAGCTATGGCTTCCTTCAATTTTCGGCAATGGGGGAAGAAGATGATGAGATTTTTATCATCTTTTACCTATTTTAATCACTAATTAGACAAATGACCAAAATGCCCTTATTACTAAAAATTTCTATAATACATCTCAAGGCCAATTTTGTCCAGAAATTAAATTTTGGGCAAATTGTTACCTAAGGGCTCATAATTCATATTCGAAAGCTATTTCATACAAAAAGCTTCTAGAAACTCAAATTTTGCAACTTTTGCAATTTAGTCCTTTTTGGACCAATCAACCTCAATTTAATAAAATTGCTTCGTGAAACTTTTATACTAGCATGCAAACATAATATAAACTTTAAAAACTCTTAATTTCACCTCGAATTCGTGGTCTCACACCACTATTCCGACTAGGCCCTAAATCGAGCTGTTACAGATTGTGTGAATGCAAACTAGAATCGTAGAAAATTAAGTAAGAATAGAAATGTGTGAGGATATTCTCGGTTGAACATCTGAAATAAAGATATGCATGTGGATTACCATCCATGAGGGTAAAATAGCAGTGAGCTATGTGTGATATCACCTTATTAATGTTAATTGATGGTCTGTGTGCAATACTATCGACTATATTATTATCGGTGGGCTGTGTGCATTACCACCTGATAAATTAGTAATCGATGGGCTGTGTACGATACCATCGCTTATAATTGATTGATGGGCTGTGTGCGTTACCACCTGATAAATTAGTAATCGATGGGCTGTGTGCGACACCATCGCTTATAATTGATTGGTGGGCTGTGTGCAATACCACCCCATAAAAGAATCAATGGTGGGTTAAGTGCGTAACCACCGGGAGATTAGTAGTATGAGTGGCTTACTGAAAATGCATGATGTGTTGTTTTATATGATTTTGTGATGATTAGTGCAGGAATGTTTGCTTAATAAACGAGCAATTGGCTTGTGGCATGTTACGAATGTGGTAAGAGATAGAATGAGTAAGCCTCAAAAGTGGTTGAGTAAGTAACCATGAGTTTATGAGAAACTTCATCATAAAATCCTTGTAGTCATGGATATTCAATGAATATCAATATTTTTATGATTTTGTGTATGAACTTACTAAGCATTATTGCGTACTCCTTTACTGTCCTTATCTCTTATAGGTTATTTTAACTAGCTCGAGTTGGTGGCTGCCGGGGATGTTTTCACACTATCGCATAATCGCTTGGTATGGTGTTTCAAGTTCTTATGAGTCATGGCATGTATAGGAATTCTTTTAAAGTTGATTAAGTTTTAATTAATGTAGCCAAATTGGGTTGGCCTAAGAGAAATTATAGTTTGGTTGTGTATAGCCATCGATGATGGCTTAAGTTAGTTGTATTTATATGGGAAATAGTTCCCTTAGTCTATGGGTTGAAGACTTTATTTCTCTTATGATTAAATGTCTTTAAATCAAGAATTTTATTGATATTACTAGAAGTTATGTGATGATGAATGAATGTATGCAAATTAGAGTGGTAATTGGCTTGGAAAATAACCTTCATGTGCCCACACGGGTAGACACACAGACATGTGTCTAGGCCGTACGTACCCTGTACCTTTGTGTTTTAAGTTAGAATTGGCCACAAGCTAGCCACACGGGCGTGTGCCTAGACTCCAGGCCATGTGAGGGAAGTCAATGTTCACCACGGTTTGGAGGCACGGGCGTGGCTTAGCCATGGGGCATTTGGCAGAATGCTCAAGTTTTAAGCACGGCTTGGGAACATGGGCGTGTGTAACTTTACACGGGCGTGTTGTAACTTGCATGGGCGTGTGAGCCCTGTTCAAAAGAGAAAAATTTTAAGATTTGAAAAAGTTCAGATAGGGTCTTGAGAGTCCTCGTGTGTATGAGTGAGGTCTCGTAAGTCGAGAATGAAGTTGATGAGGTGACTTAAGAGAATAGTTAATATGAGCCTATATGGCGATCAAGTGATTTTAGTATGGTAACGCCTCGGGCCCAGTTCCGGCGTAGAATGTAACACCCCTAACCCGTATCCGTTGCCGAATTAGGGTTACGGGCATTACCAGATAATCATTACTTTAATTCAATCAATTAGATCATATTTAAACAAACTTATATAATAATACACATATAAGAAAACAATTACATATGCATAAAACATATTTATTCCACTAAACCAAATCATATATGGCACAAGCATTGACAAACATAAGCTGAACATGCAAAATACATTTTATTAAAATTACAAAATAATGCAAGTATCGTAAGACTCATTTGCTATATCCTTATTTACTTATAAAATACTCAAGAAATTAACCCCTTCATATCTATATGATTGAATTACATGATTCAATTATCATTTTATATTAACTCACTTAAAAGGGTCGAATATACCAGCATAAAAGATATTAGCAGATGTCCAAACTTACAAACTCAATAAACATCATATAAATACATACCTACTTGACAAAATATACAAAGACATATATATGCAATTATATGTACCTAGCTCATACCAAAGTGCAGATAGATCCAAATAATCAATCAGATCAATGTTCACATGAATTCGTTTGCATGCACATAGTTGAACCGAAAATAACTATACGGTATATACATTTTTTTTTTCTAATAGTTAGATTCATATACAGACATTTATTTTAATTTGATAAGATCATATCAACTCATGCATTTTTATCAATTCCAACAAATCATATTAACAAGCTATCTAAATACCTATTCAGCCTATACTCATCATTTCAAACCAATTAATCATGCCAAAACTCTTATAAATATATACCAAATGTTTCACATTTACCAATTACATGTGTCATTTAACATTTTATCAAAAATGAGTTTAAGTCTTCATCAGACATAATTGAATACAGAACATAAACATAACAAACACATCACACTTGTATTCCATGGCTAATTACACATTATTAAGACAATCTCCTAATCCATAATGCCATTTCCCACAAGACCGAATTACACCTACTATATGCACATATACCATAGCCGAATATAAGCTAAATAAAATCCAACAACCCTTGCATCATAATGACATAAACATATACACCATTTGATCATTAAAAATCATACTTCTCAACACCAAACTAACACAAGATATAAGCCATATTCGTATGGCTATAATACATATAAAGACAAATTTTTCAACTCAAACATAGACATTATCCATTCTATACATGCCTTTATTCAAAATAAACCAAACTAAAAGAGTACCAAAAAGATGATAGTGTGGTTGACTTTGCTGACGATTTTTCGAGCCCGTAGCTTGACCAAAATCTATAAAACAGAACATTGAACATAAACAGAGTAAGCTTACTAGCTTAGTAAGTCTTAAGCAAATTCTCTATAACAATTAAACATTTTAATCATTAGGTTTATGGCATTGAGTATAAATATTTTAATATGTACATTAATCATAGCCGAATGCTATCATTACCCTTAACCTTAGTATTAGCACTTTATTTCTAAAGACATATACATCATCAAAACACATAAATATCACATGTATTCGCATAATCCAAGTCAAATGAATATATCATACATATCGTTCACATATACTTATTTGTACACATATACAAACACATCCAAAATTCTCTCACCATCAACCTTGCCACTTATAGTCGATTCTTCAAAATAATGCATTTAAACTCAATTTCATATATATATGTTCATACTTAACTCAAATGATGATATACCGACTAACTTCATTCCTTACTAATATATATAAGGCTTATACTTACCCGAGTTTTTATCTCGTTGCACTAAATATGTCTCACCTTGTATGATTCCCAAATTCTCTATTTATAATGTATCACCAGCATTAAGCCTGCTAGGCATCAAAGCCCGAAATACACACCGGCATTGAGCCTGCTAGACCAGAGGTCCGAGATTTAAACACTGGCATTTAGCCTGCTAGGCAATAAGCCCAATATAATTCACTGGCACGAGGCCTGCTAGGCATTAAGCCCGATATAGATCACCGGCACAAGGCCTGCTAGGCTCGAAGCCTGAATATCAACATAATTAACCATTCCATGCATATTTATTAATTCCAAAATCACATATAACACATATATTTCATAATATCACATATCAAATTTGGATAAACTTAACCACATTACATCAAATAAAATCAATTCAATATTATACAAATCACATTCGACAATCCCACATCTATATTTCCAAAATTTTCAAATTTCATCATTTAGTATATTATGTAAATAATTTTCGACATATAATTGCTTAAAGACTTACCTCGACTATCGACGGACAACGAAGACCGGCTATTCGATAACCTTTGCCTTTCCCCGATCCAAATCTGTTTTTCTTTGTTCTTGATCTAAACACATTAAAATTTAGCTCACTAAAGTACATTTCATCTCAATTTAGTCCCAAAACACATAAATAGGCAAATTACCATCTTACCCTTAATGTTTCACATTTTTACAATTTAGTTCTATTTGCACAAAACATAAAATACAAAAAATTTCATTACACAACCTAAGGGCCAAATATTCATAGGGACTATACAAGTCCATTTATTTCATTTATTTTTCATTTTAACCCTTCAAAAATTTATTTTTGCAATTTAGCCCAAAATACTCAAATTCACCAAAATTTCCAATACAAAACATTTTAATCTATAACATAACTTTAACATATATTCATCAAACATCACAAAGCATAAGCTTCTATCATGGCCGAACATCACATACACAGTAATCTCAAAAATTCTGGCATGGGTCGGATAGTATTCGAAGCAATGATTACAAAAACGTAAAAATTATCAAAAACCGAAATCAAACTAACCTTGGATTTAAGCTTACAAGTGCCGAAATTTAAGCTTGTATTTCTCTTTTCTTCCTTAGCGCATTCGGCCTTAAGAAACAAAAAGATGATAATGGCTTTTCATGAGTTTTATTTAACATATAATATGTTATTTATTTATTTACTAATATAACCTTATATTATAAGATTTTATAACATATAACTTAAGGTTACTATTGTCATATACCACCCACTAACCTTAAAAGTGGGCAATTTGCCCATTTAATACCTCATATTAAAAAGTCATTATCATTTTAGCACTTTTCACTATAGTTTGCAACTTTTGCACTTTACGCGATTAAGTTCTTTTTGTCAAATTAAGCACACAAACGATCAAATTTTCATACGAAACTTTCACACACATTAATTCACATTTAATAAGCACCAAAACTAATATTTAAAAATTTTCCAGACTCGAATTTGTGGTCCCGAAACCACCGTTCCAATTAGGGTCAAATTCGAACTGTTACATAGAATCTGGGTAAGGGGTGTTACATTTAGTTGTATCAGAGCTATGGTTTAGTCGGTTCTAGGACTAACGTAGTGTGGGTAAGAGTCTAGCTATACATGCCATATGTGGACCGTGATAGTGTGATATCTCCCACTCTAATGAAATTGTTTTGTTAAGACATAGATGATCCCTAACGGAGCTAATTTCAGTAAGTTTGTATTATTTTCAAGCTTCATGAATATTTTCATCAAATTGCTTGTGATGTGGTTATATGCATATTAACTCTATGAAAATGTTTAATTGTTATATTAAACAAAGAAGTTACTAAAATCAAGCATAGAAAAGTCCCATGTTATGAATGATGATATTGAGATTATGCTTATCATAGCGAAGTATACTGATCTATGTGATCAAGTAATACAGGTATCTTGTTTACCTTACAGGCATGAGACTAGTAAATACCATGAGGTATGTACGAATCAGTAAGAGTAAGTAAGCAATTGAGATTTGTGATGCCATTGTTTATGATAAATATGTCCACATGGTTAAATCTCACATGTGAATGTTAAAGTAGAGAATGTATAATGTTTTGTTCTATGACTGTTATGAAGTCACACATATTATAGTGTGAGAGTTAAACTGATAAGTTTGACTAAGTAGAATGCAGGAGATGAGTACGGTCGTTCAATAATGATGAATAGGACCATGGTTGGACCATGGCGATACATGTGATCCTATATAAGACCATGTCTGGGACATGGCATTGGTGACGATATGTGATCCCGTGTAAGACCATATCTCGGATATGGCATCGGCATCGAACAGTGATTCCGTGTAAGACCATGCTTGGATCATGGCATCGACGTTGATATGTATGCTAGTGTAAGACCATGTCTGGGACATGGCAGCGGCCATATTATGAGAGCCAGTGTAAGACCATGTTTGGAACATGGCATCGGCATTGAGACGAGAGCTAGTGTAAGACCATATCCAGGATATGGCATTAGCACCTAAGGGTAATCCCATATAAGACCATGTCCGGGATATGGCATTGGTATTGATATGAAATTTCGTGTAAAACCATAGTTGGACTATGGCACTCAAATAAACGACGTACTCAAATCCGTAAGACATTCTCTAAATTGATAAGCAATAGTAAGTGAAAGTAGAGTCAAATGTTGAGTACTCAAGTAGATATTAATATGGAACTTGAGTAAGTGAAAATCACAGTTCGAAAGTATGAGTAATAGAAACGATTGTAGCTTGATAAACTGGAACACTCACTTGAGGTGAGTTGTGTAACTATGATGATATTACATTGATGATGAAAATTAAATCATATGTATGTAGTCACAAGAGTTAGGCTAAGGGATTCTGCAACTTCACCCCCTCACCACTGATGAATTATGGTGATGTGTTATGAGAGTTAAGTTGAGTAAGTTTGCATTTGATTAATGCAATAATTATATTAGCATATTTGAGAATGCTTGTATCACATTGGTACATGATACTCTACTAAATAGGGTAATTGTTGTTGGACATGAGATTGAAGTCCTAGGGGACTATAATAAAAAGGCTATCATTGAGATATGAAAAAGATAAGGTCCTGTATAAGACCATGCCCGAGACATGGCCTCGGCACCGAGTTGAGATCCTGTATAAGACCATATCCAGGATATGGCTTTGGTAATGAATATGAGAATCGTATAAGACCATATTGGGAATATGGCATCGATACTGGATGTGGAAGTCCACATAAGACCACCTCGGGGATGTGGCATTGGTTTCGTACTTACATGAACGACGATGAATATGAGTCTTTGACTATCCCTAGTGATTAATAAGATAAGTAGATGAGTTAAAAGTAGAAATAAAATTAGTACTAAAGTTATGTGGATGAGTGAGAACAGATACTCGTAAATGAATCATAAAGAAACGAGTACGATGCGTGGCATAGTATATGCTTAATAAAGGGAAAGTATGAGAAAGTTGGCTTGAAGCCTGTGACTTGTCCATGATTACTTAATACCATGGATGGATTATAATGTTTCCCTTGGGTATTATGTATTAATACTTGTTTCCTTTTAAGAGTGATGTGGACGTTGTAACATCCTGGAAAGGGCCTATGCATTTTCGGTTTAATTGTACGAAGTGACATGTTTTATGTACTAAGAATAAATTTTGAATATTTTTGGAAACCCGGAAATGAATGAAAATGATTTGGAAATGAACATTTTTGGAAACCTAAAAATATATGGAAATGATCTGGAAATGAACATTTTTGGAAACCTGAAAATGTATAGACATGATTTAGAAATGATTCAAAAGAGGAAAGTGAACATTTCTAGAAACTTGGAAATGTAAGGAAATGTCAAGTTTACAGAGCCGAACGAAAATTTTTGGAAACTTAGAAATGACTTAGAAATGTCGAGTTTTAAAGTTTAAAAGAGGAAATTAAGGTAAGGTGGCCTTAAAAGAAAAACTTGGTGAAATTTGACACACAAACAGGCTTGGAAAAGTGGCCTGAAGATGCCACTTAGGGCCTCTGGAAATGGCGCCACATGCAAGGTGTTGGGCCTGAGCTCGAGTCACTTGGGAAGCAAATAAAGGAAGTTTTATTTTTTTGCTTCCAGAAGCCTGAGGTAGACGGCACAAGCCTTCTAGAAAGGAGGAGTTTTATTTTCATAAATATTCGATTAATAAGGTGATAAATAAGGGATTTAATTTGGATTATTTTTGAAGAGATAATAAAGGATTATTCTCTAATTATTTTAAATTAAGGAGATAAACTTATCAATAAAGAAGAGTGGTGGCCAAGTAAGGGATTCGAGTAGTAGTTTGGCTATAAAAGGAAGAAAATAGGCTACTCATCAATTTTTCTTCCTCCTCTTCTCTCTGCCGAATTTTTGAGTGCTCTCTTCTCTTCTCTTCTCTTTTTCTTTTGTCAAGCCGAATCAATAGTCCACCATTGCCAAAATTCTCAAGTTTTCTTTTCTTCCTATTTCTTCTTACCAATCCATTCAAAAGCCGAATCTTGGAAGGGCTTCAAGCATAGGTGCTGTTGATTTCTTCAAAGGTAAGAACAAGTTTGATTTCCATTCTTTTCTTTTAGATTAGCCGAGAGATAATATAACCCCATACATATTATGGTTGCCGAATATGGAAGGATCTTTCGGGATTATCGAGAGTAGTCGACTAAAAAGGAGGAGTATTCGGGATTTCTAAGATTAAGGTAAGACATGTGAATATTCGGCCAAAGGCCTTGATTTATGTTTCGATGATTAAGATTAAGTCTAACGTAAGGTTTTAGGGATTTCGACATTCCTAGGGAAACAAGGAACAATTTGGGATTTGTTGGTGTTCCAATCGGCAACAAGGTAAGAATACTAATCCTACTAGGATTTGGAATTTTGGCCGAATGGCTTTTATTAAGGTAATAAGTGATAAATCAATGTAGGGATTAAGGATCTAAGCATTAGATCAAGCTTTTGAGGATCTCAAGGAAATTTTAAGCGAATCGTGTGTGTACCCCACACTACTTCATAATACGTTTTATGGCATGTTTAATTAAAATATGTGACATTAAGAATATGAAAGTGGCTAAGGTATCATGTTATGGTACTAAGTACTCAGGTACGTTTCCTACTCCTACTAGGATTATGAAATATGTTAGTTATAACATGAGAATATGATAAGAATGTGAACTCGCATATTTATGCATATTATTATTATATGGGGCATATGGGTTTGTTTGAAAGGGAAGTGAATGTGGTGACCTAAGACCACGAACACGGTGACCTAAGACCGTGATATCTGAAAGTGGTGACCTAAGACCACAGTAATCTGAAAGTGGTGACCTAAGACCACAGAATCCGAACGTGGTGACCTAAGACCACGAATGCGGTGACCTAAGACCGCAATTTGGTGTGTAGCGGAAGGAGGGTCGACTTAGTAGTCCCCACTTGGTGGATTGGCAGTGCACGGGGTGTGTAGCGGATGGACAATTAGGTTTGGGTTTGGGAATGCATCATAACTTGCATTCATTTTTCTGAATGTGTAACTCTTGTATGCCTGATTCTATTATGACTTAGTGTCGTGTACACATTGAGTCTGTTTGACTCACCCCATTGTGGGACCATGTTTCAGGTGATGAATAGTGATGGACCGGGACGGCAGAACTTGTGGTGGCCATGCTCAACATGAAGTCTTTATTTTTATGGACTATTATTTTTATTTAAGTACTTGAACTATTTGGAAATTATTTGATGTAATAAGGCCATAAGGCCATAGTTGAAATGTTTTACATTTATTTTTATTTATTATGTTTATGGGTTTTATTTATTAAAGTTTAAGTAAAATTTCTTTTAAACTAAACCCTAAATATTTTGTCACTTAAACTTAAAAAAGGTTTCTAATATAAAAATCAAATTGGTTTTCAACACAAGCCCAACCCAAACAATATTTTTTTTTTAAAATCGCACAAATTTTCTCTAAGTAACAAAGAACTTTGAAACCGGTTTTCTTGAGGAACATACCAAATCTGGTCAAAGCTCGTGGGCCGGGTTTGGGGTGTTTCAGATGTTCTTTTCAGGAAATTGTGATTGTGTGAGAAGGTTAGCTGATTGAGAAATCAGACTAAGTGGTTGTCGATTTAGTTAATTGAAATCAACATTTCTTTATCTCCTCGTAACCCTATTCGGGTGCTTTGAGGGAGAAGTTGAGAATGGTTCTAGTATAAGAAGTGAAATCTCAAGTTTCATGTTGTGTGATGGGTCTTCGGGCAAGCCAAATAGAGTTAATGAATTTAATCAAGATGTCTCTGCTGTCGTGAGATATGACGATAGTAAAGGTTTTAGATTAGCATAGCAAGAGAAACTCATATGAGAGTGTGCTTAAAATATGTTCTCAATATGGAAAAAAGATCATATTAACGTATTGAGATATGATTCAAGTTCTGTGTATATTTGTGTATGAATCAGTAAAGAGAATAAAATTCTGTGTGTATTTGAATAGGGAGCATGTTATAAAGATATGCTCATCGAAATGTTCAAACCATAATGGTTGAGTTGAAAGCTATAGAAGGAGCTATTAATTGAATGTTCTAGTACTGAGTTCAGTCTGAATCGACAAAAAGAGTTGACAGGTTGGTGATCCCGAGAATATCACTTTTGTGTCAGTGTTGTGAGTTAGATGTTATGAAATGATCCGTGGAAAAGTCAATGTGTATTTTCTGAAATTTTGTTGAGTGAGAGTATCTCATGCTGCAAAAGATTTTGAAGATGAATTAGTGGAAACTGCTTGAGCTATTACAATGGCGGATATAGTTGTTGTAATACTTCTCAAATAATAGACATAGTACAGATGTCTGGATGAAAGATCCATGTTGGATAAGATTTCCTTTGTTGATGCTTCCTCGAGATAGAATTTGAATGATGATGAATCCAGAACTTATACAGAAGCTTTAGTATGAGGTTTAGTAGTAGCATGTCTACTAATGCATGAATAAGGAAGTATAGTTAGGTGCATGAATGTTTTGACATTAGAGTACATTTCATGATATGACTGAGTTTATGGTCAGAAGTAGTTGACCATCAAAAGCTGAGCTTTTAAAGTGTACAAGTGAAGAGAATTAATGCCGGTGAATGCTTTAATGAGAAAGTGAGATAAAACCTTATTGATTTCAAATTTGGCTTGAAAAAATTCCCAAGAAGGGGAATGTCATTCGAATTGTAGTAAATCAACCGGTAAAGATCTGAATGATCATTTGGATGTCTAAATTAGTGGATTTCTGAGTTTATGCCCTGGAGGAAGAAATACCTAGGTCGTAAGTGATGCTTCGACCTTGTGTATGATAGCTTAAAGATTGATGACAAGAGAAACTTGAGGATAAGTGGATTCACAATTTTGAAGAGTTTATGGAAACGTTGTAAGAATGTTGGTAGCAACTCCCCTGATAAGATTTTCGGGGACGAAAATCCCTAAGGGGGGAAAATTGTAACAGCCCAATTTAGGGGTTAGTCAGAACAGTCATCTCAGAACCACTATTTTGAGGTTAGAGAAAATTATTTTCATGATATGTTATGTGTTATAACATGTTTATAATGATGCATGAAAATTTTGGTGCCTTAATTTTAGCGATTTCTAGCTAAATTGTGAAAAAGGACTAAATCGCATAAAGCGCGAAAGTTCTATTTTAATTGTTAAAGGTGCCAAATGACTATGGATTATAAATTGGAGGTCCAAATGTGAAATTTGGCCTTATTAAGTGAGCTTTCTGGCCATAGGAATGCATAGGGGACAAGAGCATTTATTATGATAAAAAGTTGGTGATATTAGTTGGAAAAATGAATAAAATAAGATGATATAAGAAAAAGTTATCATCTTTTCTTTTATTCTTCTTCTCCGCTGAAAATATCAGCCATGCGAGGATTTTGAAAGCTTAAAAATTTCAGCAACTCATTTTCTCTTTAAGTAAGTGATTTTGATGGCTTTAGTTGATAATTTTTATACTTTTGGAGTCCCCAAAGCTTAAGCTAGCTAATGGAGGGACTAATTTGCAACATGGTTGAAAGTATAGGGACTTACCATGATAGATTTTATGTTGTTTGATAAGTTTTTATGGAAGAAAATGAATGATAGGATGTTGATAAACAACTTTTGTGAAAGGTGTTGTTATGAAAACACCTAATTTGGGCTAAAATGCAAAAGTTGTAATTTGTTCTTTAAGGCATGAAATAGTTGGAATTGTGGATAGTTGCAAGAGGATTAAATGTTCAGCTAGGCTGGTTTATCAAGTAAATGTGATAAAAATTTATTTACGAGCCTAGGGGCAATATCGTAATTTTGCCAAAGAGTAGGGGCAAAAGTCATTTTTGCCTAAAGTGTAGTTTATGGTGAATTATGATTTATAAGTGATTAAATCACTAAATTCCATTGTTCTAGATCAAAGAAAATGAGTTTCAGACCTAGAACGAGTGAAAAGAGAAATGTGGGCAAAAAGTCCTTTTCGGCTATTTCGTCATCGAGGTAAGTTCATGTGCAAATGTTGCAATTACATATGAGTTAAATTAATATTCCAATGCTGTATGGTATGTATAATTACTCTATGAAATGCATGAATTATCTTTTAATGAGTTGTCAAGAGAAATGTATCAATGAGTAATGAGAAATGTAGATAGTATAAAATGATGTTAGTTAAGGTTTCGTGTAAGACCATATTGGAATATGGCTTCGGTGAGAGATATCAAATAAGACCATGTCAAGGACAGGTGACTATGTGACATTTCGTTTAAGACCTTGTCGAGGACATGGCATCGACATGTTAATGTATGTAAGACCCTATTGGGGTATGGTGTCAATGAGAACTATGTGTATGAGACTCAAGGGAGTTATTTGACAATCTGAATGATTCAACGGATATGCTGAACGTATGTGGTTGTATTATGAGAAGCATAGGTACGTGTTAGAACTGAATTAATATGAATTCAATATATGATGAACCCTAGCGGAATATGTGTAATTAATGCTCCTTAGTTGCATGAGATAGATTTATTGATGCATTGTGTGAATGCAAACTAGAATCGTAGAAAGTTAAGTAAGAATAGAAATGTGTGAGGATGTTCTCGGTTGAACATTTGAAATAAAGATATGCACGTGGATTACCATCCATGAGGTTAAAATAACGGTGAGCTATGTGCGATATCACCTTATTGATGTTAATTGATGGTCTGTGTGCGATACCATCAACTATATTATTATCAGTGGGCTATGTGCGTTACAACCTTATAAATTAGTAATCGATGGGCTGTATGTGATACCATCGCTTATAATTGATTGATGGGCTATGTGTGATACCATCAACTGTATTTTTATCGGTGGGCTGTGTGCGTTACCACCTGATAAATTAGTAATCGATGGGCTGTGTCCGATACCATCGCTTATAATTGATTGATGGGCTGTGTGCGATACCATCAGCTATATTATTATCGGTGGGCTGTGTGCGTTACTACCTGATAAATTAGTAATCGATGGGCTGTGTGCGAGACCATCGCTTATAATTGATTGATGGGCTGTGTATGATACCATCAACTATATTATTATCGATGGGCTGTGTGCGTTACCACCTAATAAATTAGTAATCGATGGGCTGTGTGCGATACAATCGCTTATAATTGACTGATGGGCTGTGTGCGATACCATCAACTATATTATTATCGATGGGCTGTGTGCGTTACCACCTGATAAATTAGTAATCGATGGGCTGTGTGCGACACCATCGCTTAAAATTGATTGGTGGGCTGTGTCCGATACCACCCCATAAATGATTCAATGGTGGGTTAAGTGCGTAACCACCGAGAGATTAGTAATATGAGTGGCTTATTGAAAATGCATGATGTGTTGTTTTATATGATTTTGTGATGATTAGTGCAGGAATGTATGCTAATTAAACGAGCAATTGGCTTGTGGCATGGTAAGAATGTGGTAAGAGATAAAATGAGTAAGCCTCAAAAGTCGTTGAGTAAGTAACCATGAGTTTATGAGAAACTTCATCATAAAATTCTTGTAGTCATGGATATTCAATGAATATCAATATTTTTATGATTTTGTGTATGAACTTACTAAGCATTATTGCTTACTCTTTTACTCTCCTTATCTCTTATAGGTTATTTTAACTAACTCGGGTTGGCGGCTGCCGGAGATGTTTTCATACTATCGCATAATCTCTTAGTATGGTGTTTCAAGTTCTTATAAGTCATGGCATGTATAGGAATTCTTTTAAAGTTGATTAAGTTTTAATTAATGTAGCCAAATTGGGTTGGCCTAAGAGAAATTATAATTTGGTTGTGTATAGCCATCGATGATGGCTTAAGTTGGTTGTAATTATATGGGAAATAATTCCCTTAGTGTATGGGTTGAAGACTTTATTTCTCTTTTGATTAAATGTCTTTAAATCAAGAATTTTATTGATATTACTAGAAGTTATGTGATGATGAATGAATGTATGCAAATTAGAGTGGTTATTGGCTTGGAAAATAGCCTTCATGTGCCCACACGGGTAGACACACGGGCGTGTGTCTAGGCCGTGCGTACCCTGCACCTTAGTGTTTTAAGTTAGAATTGGCCACGAGCTAGCCACACGGGCGTGTGCCTAGACTCCAGGCCGTGTGAGGGAAGTCAGTGTTCACCACGGTTTGGAGGCACGGGTATGGCTTAGCCGTGGGGCATTTGGTAGAATGCTCAAGTTTTAAGCACGGCTTGGGAACATGGGCGTGTGTGACTTCACGCGGGCGTGTTGTAACTTGCACGGGCGTGTGAGCCCTGTTTGAAAGAGAAAAATTTTAAGATTTGAAAAAGTTTAGATAGGGTCTCGAGAGTCCTCGCGTGTATGAGTGAGGTCTCCTAAGTCGAGAATGAGGTTGATGAGGTGACTTAAGAGAGTAGTTAATACGAGCCTATGTGGCGATCAAGTGATTTCAGTATGGTAACGCCTCGGGCCCGATTCTGGCGTAGAATCTGGGTATGGGGTGTTACACCGTGTGGTTGCTACTGAGCATTCTGACTTGTAAACCTTGAATGCATGGGGATACACGGCCTAACCACACACCGATGAGGCTGACCGTGTGTCACACACGGCCTAGACACATGCTAGTGTGTCTACCCGTGTGGACAAGAACAAGGCTATTTGCCAAGCTCTTTCTATCCCCCCACTCAGATAAACATAAATCATATCAAAATTTCAACCCATTCATGCATAAATAAACTAAGTAAACCAATCATGCAACTTGTACATTCATGAATAACCTCAACTTCTCATAGATTAATAAAAAAGAGCCATCAACTATGGCCTTATACAAAAGAGTTCATCTTTGAATGAGCCAGCACATTTGGCCAAAACAATATGACATTTAACTAAGTCTAAACCCTATACATGCCATACTCAAAATGCTAAATCTAACTATACCAAGATGTGCTGATGGTGTGGATAATCCTTTACTTATCTTCGTATCTCGAGTGGCTCTTCGACACTATAAAATAAGGGAAAAGAGAAGGGAGAAACCTTTAAGCTTAGTAAGTCTATATGTAAACAATAAGCATCATAACATATGCTAATCAGCCAAAAACATTATATATTATGTAAGAACAATTCATATTCTCATAATCATGCTTACTCATCTCAACTCTTACCACATCCCAACCATATATCATATACATTGCTCACATTTATTTGTACTTATGCCCTGCACTTATCACCACAAAGCCACATACAATTTCACTTAGTCAAGTTTCTCGATGAACCTTTCAGAATGATACAAGTTACCGGTGGTTTCGCACATAGCCCACCATTAATCAATATTAGGGTGGTATCGCACACAGCCCACCAACAATAATAATTACGGTGGTATCGCACATAGCCCACCAAAAATTATAATTACGGTGGTATTGCACATAGCCTACCAAAATAATAATAGATACGATGGTATCACACATAGCCCATCGTTAATAAATAACAAGGTGATATCGCACACAGCCCACAAAATTTACCTATTTACGGATATTCATCCGTACCCATATTTCTTTTCCGAAGGTTCATCCGAGAATTTTCACATTTTCTACTATTTTAATAATTCTCACCAATAATCAATTATATCCACACATTGCATTAATAATTAAAACATACGTAATAGGGATGTATCAGTTACACATAAACTTACCTCGTTGCAAAATATATTAATTTGCGGTTTAGTCTTAAACCTTGCCTTTTCTCCGGTCAAGGTTGATTCTGCATTCTTCTTGATCTATAATAATAAAATTTACTCATTTAATCAATACATAAGTCCAAACACTTCAAAATTTCTACTATGGAAAAAATGACCGTTTTGCCCTTATACTTGGCAAAAATTACGATTTTGCCCCTAGGCTCGTAAAATGTAATGTGTTCATTTTTCACATAGCCAAGCCTAGCTGATTCATTTTTTTTCTTATTGCAACTCACAATTCTAATTATTTCACACATTTATCATCTATTTTATAACCTTTACAAACTAGTCCTATTAGGAGTTTTCATGCAAAGTCCTTTCACAAAAGTTGTTCTTTGACCCACTAAGGTTCATTCTCTTCCATAACGACTCAGAAAACAACATAAACACTCTCATGGAAACACCCTAAACTTTCAATCATTTTGCAAAATAGTCCCCTCTTTAACTAGCTTAAGCTTTAGGGGTTCCAAAAGTACAAAAATTATCAAATAAAACCACCAAAATAACTTACTTTCAAGGGTGAGAAGTTGCTAAAAATTTTTGGCTTCCAAAACCCTTCCTTAGTTGATATTTTTGGTGGGAGAAGATGAATGAATAAGGTGATATCATCTTTTCTTTATTTTATTTATTTCCTTCATTTTAGTCACCTAATTCACACACTTTGACCAAATTTTGACATTTCTTGTCCCCTATGGCCGGCCACTCATTTTTTAAGGGTCTAATTGCACATTTTGGGCTTCCAATTAATATTTTACAGCTATTAGACACCTTTACCTTGTAAAATAGAACTTTCACACTTTATGCGATTTAGTCTTTTTTCGCAATTAAGCATACAATCGCTAGAATTAATGCACCAAACTTTTCATGCATTCATATAATCATGCCATAACACATAAAATAATATTAAAACTAATTTATCCCACCTCAAATTAGTGGTTTTGAAACCACCTTTCTAACTAGCCCCAAAATTGGACTGTTACACCCTCACTTGCACTCGTTAGTATAGCCTCACATATCATTTTCATATCATCATTTGTAATTACTTAATCATCACATTTAGCCTATGCTAACCATACTAACTTCACATTCATGAGAGAGTATTGTCAGATGCATAAATATATAATCAATAGAAGCCATCATTCATGGCTATATTCAAATTGAACCATAAACCATTTTAGGCCAATACATTTGGCTACATTAACAATGACTTAATTAATCAAAAGATAAAATCTCTATACATGCCATATCTCATAAAGGCTTGAAAACTTATACCCAAAATGACTGCTTGATAGTGTGAAAACATCTCCGGCGATCTTCAACCCGAGCTAGCTAAATTAACCCAAAGAGATAGGAAAGGAAGAGGAGTAAGCAATAACACTTAGTAAGTTCATATGCAAATAATATACAACTATTGACATTCATTTATTTTACTCAACCCCAAGGGTATTATAATATGACTTGCATTTAAGTTCATAATTATCACTTAATCATCCATAATGCTTACTTATTTGTCTCATAGATACTATTTACGTGTTTTGGCATTAGTCTTAACATTATAGTCTCTTCATTATAACATGTCACATTCTTTAATAAGTTATTTCTATCCTCTTAACCACATACTCATCATTTATGAGAAATCATAGTTACCACATTTGGTTTAACCACTTTTCATTTGTCAAAGCTCATATTTCACTATGATCTCATAGTAACTTCATTCGGCATCTAAGCCTGCCTTTCCCTTCTCTTCAAACTCAATGAATCACAATTTAGTCATATACATTAATCTGTATCATAATCCAAATTGGCTCATAAGCTTAACAGATGATCACCTTCAAACCTTGTCATGCATCGACTCATAATAAATAGAGATTACTGACCGCAAGGTTATCAATGTCTCACAAACATAACTTAATCATACACATTCTTACCATGAATTCATCATGTACCGAATTCATTTCACATGAGTTCTAGGTACAAACCTGTACCACCCGTGACATAGTCACATACTTTCTCGTTTTCAACATACCTATTGAATCACTCAAAATGCTAAAAGATACTCATGAGTCTCATACATATGGTATAATATCAATGCCATATTCCCGATATGGTCTTACATGAAATATCACATTCAATGCCATGTCCCTGACATGGTCTTATACGAAATCTCATACCGAGGCCATATCCCAGATATGGTCTTACACGGAACCTTAATAACCTTAGTATCATGGCATTTGCATTATATCCATTCTTAAAGTTCAATTAAAGATTTTCATTCCTTGACATCTCGTCAAACTCGAAAATAATGTATTTCATAGAGACAATATACAATTCACACAATATCGAAATATCAAATACATTACATAAGGTTGCATTATTTACACACGAACTTACCTCGATACCAAAAGGGTAAAAAGGGACCTAATCGTCAATTTCTCTCTTTTCCCCCATTCTAGGTCCGAATCTCGTTTTCTTTGATCTATAACATCACATTTAGCTTATTCATTAGTCACATTATTCATTGTGACTCAAAAATCATACCATGGCAAAAATTATGTTTTTGCCCCTAAACTTTGTCAAAATTATGATTTTACCCCTAGGGTCGTAAAATGAAATGTGTTCATTTTTCACACACCCAAGCCTAGTCGATTCATGTTCCCTCTCATAGCAACTCAAGATTTCAGTTATTTCACACATTTATCATCTATTTTATAACCTTTATAAAATGGTCCTTTTTAGGTGTTTTCATGGAAACACCTTTCACAAAAATTGTGTATTTAACACCCAAGATTCATTTTCTTTCATAAAAACTCAGCAAACAACATAAGCACTCTCATGGAAACACCCTAAGTTTTCAATCATTTTGCAAAATAGTCCCCTCTTTAGCTAGCTTAAGCTTTAGGGGTTCTAAAAGTACAAAAATTATCAATAAAAACCACCAAGATCACTTTCTTGTAGAGGTGAGGAGTTGCTGAAAATTTTCAAGCTTCCATGGTTGTTTTTCTTGGGAAAATTAGGTGGAGAGAAGGATGAGAAAAGATGATATCTTTTCTTCTCTTTATTTTATTTTATTACTAGACAAATTGCCACCAAAACCTCACCTACTTCATTGAAAATTTTATTTCTTTGTCCCCTATGACCAGCTATTAACCTTAGAAAGGTCTAATTGCACATTAGGGACCTCTAATTAATATTCTACAGCTATTAGACACCTTTTGCTTGTAGAACTACACTTTCGTACTTTATGCGATTTACTCCTTTTTCGCAATTTAGCATGCATTCGCTAAAATTAATGCACCAAAATTTTCTTACACTCATATAATCGTGCTAAAACACATAAAATAATATTAAAACTACTTTCTCCAGCCTCGAATTAGCAGTTCTGAAACCACTGTTCTGACTAACCCCAAAATCAGGCTGTTACAAATAGTTATTTGGCCTTTGTATGTAATGACAAAAAAGAATGACAAAATGCATGAATATTAAAACATCTATCTACTGCATACTATATTTACAACACAACACACCCCCAAACCTAAGGGATGCATTATCATCAATGTATGAACAATGAAACATTTCAAAATGCAAAAACAGCAACTTATAATTATAAAAATGCAATAACAACCAAATGCAAATGCATGAAACATATGTTATAACATGACAAAAAATGCAAATGAAAATAAAAACAAAAGCTCAGAAGGAATTGGGGTTACTCTAATTGGGTTGAGTTGATTTTCTAGCAGAGCATTTGTAGCACTGCTTCCTTTCCACTTCCCCAGTGATAAATAATTTTTTCAAACATTAATAAATAATTTTATAATTTATTCATATAACCCAATCCACTATAAATTCAACCTAAATAATCATTTAAATCAACATAATTAATCCAATTAATCAAAAACCGACTTGAGAAAAGAAATTCGATTTACATGGTTTGATCGGTTTAGTTTAACTGATATTTTGTATACCCTTACTAGAGGTGTACATGGGCTGGGCTAGGCCCAACCTAAATTTTAGGCCCATTTGTTAGGCCCGGATCTGACCCAAAAAATGGGCTTAAAATTTTGCCCAAGTCTGGTTCGGATAAAAATACTAGAACCCAGCCCACCTGTATTAAAATTTTAATATTATTTTTATAAAATTTTTTAAAATATATATAATACATCAAAAATACTAAAAATATTAAAATAAATGTTTCCCAACAATTTGAAAATAAATTAAAAAATGTATACTTAAATGCAACTTAACAAGTAAATGCCTTTAAAATAGTAACAAAATTAACAATAAAATAAGAGTTATTTAATATTCAAACAATAACAATAAAATTGTAGCAACATAATAGTGAAATAGTACTAAAATAGTGAAATAACAACAAAATAACAACAAAACAGTAATAAAAAAAACACCAACAATAAAATAGTAAAAAAAAGCATTTTTTTGCATATTCAGGTTGGGCTGGGATCGGGCCAAAAAAGCCTTACCCGAAGCCCGGCCCGTTTTCTAAACATGCCTTATTTTTTGCCCAACTTTATTTTCCGAGCTTATATTTTTACTCAAACTTTCTCACTTTTTGGGTTGGCCTTTAAGTCAGGTAGGGTAGCCCGACCCCTAGACAAGTCTAACCCCTACATGAGAATGCACTAGTAATTTGAGAAATGTATAAAGAAATGATATAATAAAAATGAGATACTATGTACATGATGTGGAAACATTGTAAAAAAAAATTGTAAGTCAGAATACCCCGAAGGTGATGTGACATAATGATTTGTTAATATATGTTTATTGTGGATAGTGTGGTACTAAATTGATGACATGTTCTAATGTTTAATTTGTATATTCTTTACTTAATAATTATTATGTTATGAAATCGAATTATACTAGCATCACTAAACTTTCTATACTCAGTGTGTGAAAGTATTTGTTCCGTTTGCCGGTGTTGACTAAATTTAGGATTTGTTCGTGTAACTTGAAAGTATCCAAAATTTTATAATTTAACTTAATCTGTAACAGTCCGGTTTAAACCCTAATTGGAACGAGTAGTTTCGGGACCACTTAACTGAGTTAAAATATTATTTTTATTATTTTAATAATGTTTACAGTGTGGTAGTATTATTGTGTGAAAATTTCGTAAAGCAATTTAACCGATTAAGTGGTTAATTCGGTAAAAAGGATTAAATCACGTAAAACGAAAACTATGTGTGCCATTAGTAAAATGACTTATTTGATAATGGCTTTATAAATGGGAGTCCTTGCATGGTAATTATACCATTGCATATTTGAGTGGACGGTAGTGGACCCTGAATAACATAATTTATATGGTTATTAAACATGGATATTTTGGTAAATTATGGAATAATGCTTAATAAAATAAAGCCATATGATATTTTTATTATGTTTTCATCGTCATCAACCGAATAACAAAACAAAGAAAGGGTTTGGAAGCTTTAACATTCGGCCATGGCTTTCTAAGGGATTAAGGTACGGTTTTTGATCCGTTTTTAGTGATTTTT
The DNA here is from genome assembly GCA_025503065.1 of Gossypium bickii. Lineage (NCBI taxonomy): Eukaryota > Viridiplantae > Streptophyta > Magnoliopsida > Malvales > Malvaceae > Gossypium > Gossypium bickii. The sequence goes on from CP106711.1 coordinate 94,605,970, forward strand.
ATGTTGCAGCTCGGTTTAACTGACCCGTACCTCAATTTTTGAAATTGGTTGTGTTTTTGAAGTGTCATTGATGAGTGCATGTTTGTTTTAATATTTCTTGTTAAATTATTAATGGTTGTTTATAGATATACAAGTTTTATAAAGAGATTTTTTATGAAATTGAGTATTTGGGATTAAATTGAAAAAGATAGAATTTTTGTGGTTAGAAATGTGAATAAAATGAAAATATGGGCTGTTTAAATACTATAGAAAATTCGGCTAAATACATGTATGTTGGGATTTTGTGTATTTTTGCATAATTATGCATTAATGATTAAATTGCTAAAGTATATGAATATAAGGGCTATTTTGCAAAATGTCCAAAATACTTGTATATGTATTTAATTGATTATGTTAGTGAATAATTGAGTTAAATTTGGTTAAATTATATCAAGACAAACGATTCAAGATTTTGATTGAGGAAAATCAGAAAGTAGACGAATAGTCGACGGATACACGAGATAAGTTCGTATGGCTAAAAATCGAATTATTAGCTACTGAAATTGTTTTAATTGATGTTAATTGTTTACGTAATGAATAAATTACTAAAATTTATTGGCTCTATGAATATGTTGCAGTCACTGAATTGTATGATTAAATTGATACAAATATATATATATGTTATAAGAAATGATGGATAATCGGCCAAATTGTGAGTATGTAATGGTAGATATGTTAAATGACTTTGTACTTGATTATATTAATATCACATGATGATGGAATGCCATAATATATATTCGGTCTTGTGTTTGGTAGTAATGAAATACTTTGGGGTTGAGTAAATGTATATTGGAGTTAATTGAGCTTTAGTATATGATAAATTAAATGCCTTGTATGTGGTAAGTTACTAAGTAAATATTTTTTGTTGATTAAATTAAATACTATATATACATATATGTGCCAAATTGAAATGTATAAAAAAAGTTGAGGTTGCTGAATGCAAATAAAGTTGGTAAATTCGAATTGATGAATATTGAGTAATTGAATTTCGGCACAGAGGGTGCGAGTATAGAAGGTTACAGATGTAAAAATTGCACTAAGTGTGCGAGCCTGATTATTAAGCACTAAGTGTGCAAGCTTAAGTATCGAGCACTAAGTGTGCGAATTCGATATATAATGTTGAATAACTATTGGCACTAAGTATGTGACTTTTCGATTAATTGGGAATAGTTGAATGTATTTTTGCCTTGAATTTCTTGAGAAGTATTTATGATTTATAAATTTGAATTTGGGTAGGTGAGTATCAAACCTATAGGGTTAATATTATTGATCGTAAAGCTGTGTGATTGATAATGGTAAAGACGGTTGCATGATAGATGTACAAATTGGATGAGTGAAATGATATGATTATATATATATATATCTACATACGATACCATGTAGTAAGTTTTTAAACAATTGAGTTAAATTGAATTTTCATCTATGATGTTGTACATGTATTTTAATAGAAGTATAAATGTACAATGTGACATTGTCGAATGTGATATTGGTTGTGAGATGAATATATGGTCGGTTGTGATGTATACATATATGTCAATAATATAGCCGAATGTGATGTTGTTATGGAGATGAAATAAGATAATTTGTATATATATATGTGTGTAATTGAGGTTTAAGTTTTATATATGTGTGTTTATTTAAAAGAGTAACAAGTTCGAGTAATGCACTATGTGTGCGAATGTAAATACTGAGCACTATGTGTGCAAAATCGGTCATTTGACACTAAGTGTGCAGGATATTAAAGGTAACGGCACTAAGTGTGCGATACGTTACGAGAATTTGGCACCAGGTGTACGAAATGTTAATGTGACGGCACTAAGTGTGCGATACGTTACAGGGTTTGACATTGAGTGTAAGGGTTTATTGATTCATCAAGGATATCGATTATTGGAAATATTAAGCGAAATAAAGTGAGTAGGTATGTGATGATATATCATATATGGATAGTAAGGTAAGTTTTGGTTGTTGAAATGAAAATTATGAATTATTGATGTTACTGATGAGTTAATATTATACGGGTATAATTCTGCTATCGGTTACATAAAGGTGTTACAGGTTGTATGTAATGAAATAAATCGACCCAATGCTATGTGAATTCTATGATATTGATAGTGTATTGGTGATATGTGATATAAATGGTTTAGTTACATATATGGCACTTAGTATGCAAGATACAGGGTTTTCGATGTTGGTCTCAAGGGTTCAACTGTAAAGATGATGCTGCGAGAATAGAAATGATGATACAAATCAGTACAGGTATACATGTTACACTTGACAAGCAAGTGACATTGATAAATTTATATGACAAGTGAGTAGATGTGATAAATTACACATGAATTACATGACTGTTAAGGAAATAAATATTGAACTAGATGAGGCTGGTTTAAAAGCAATATTATTGCTTAAAGTGACAAGCTTAATGTTAAATCTTTTATATAGTACTGATAATTATATGAGCTTACTAAGCTTATTGGCTTACTCTGTCTATTCTCTGTATTTTACAGTAATTCGAATGCTCACGCAGGTTGGAAGTCATCGAAGAATCTATCACACTATCCAGGAGGCAATTGGTATTTCTAAACTCTTTGAAATTGGGTAATATGGCATGTGTAGGCTAGTTAATAAGTTGATTATATGTTCACTTGTTTAAATGAATGTGAGATGAATTTTGGGTATTATGATCAACCTATGTGATATGGCTTGATATGAGAAAAGTTAGTTTGATATGAAAACATTATATGATGTGTGCATTTAGTGGTAAAATTTATAATTGGCATTTTGGTTTGAATGATATGTGATTATGGATGAGTTGATAAGAATGTTGAAATGTGATTAATTTGTAAGTGGTATTTAGATGCTTATATATATATGTCTACATGGAATGCTCACGTTAGTATAAGCTTATATAATTGTTTTAAGCATGATATGTTGGATTAGTGTTGAATGATGTTGACGATTGGTAAGTTAAAGTCTTGCTGTTCCAGTTTGAGTTACAAGTCCGATAATGCCCTTACCTATTCTGGTGACGGTTACGAGATAAGGGTGTTACATAATCAATGTTCATACTTCTTTGATAATGAATAGTAGGTGACTTGTATCTAGATGTAGTTATGAGTTGTAATGTCATTTTGGGTCATTTAGTATGTTTTACATGTCATAGACCTATAAAGGTCCTAATGTTGAAATGAGAAGTTTAATTTTGATGAAAATGCATGGTTGTATGAATTATATGTTTTCTCTTAAGTTGATATGGTAGTTAGAACATTAAAACTCAATGACTTAATATTATAATCAACATAGGTATGAATTGGTGTCCCTTTTGTATAAGTTAAACTTTGCATCTTAGACTTTTTTTTTTTTTTTGAGATATGTTGAGAATGTCTCAAGTCAGATTGTCTGGTCTTGAGACATGAGATTCATTGTCTCAAGACAGGAAACATCAAAGCTAAATGTTTGAAACAACGAGCTAAGTCTTGAGACTTATCTCGAGGCAAGAACCCTAATGTTTCAAGACAACCAACTTCGAAGCTAGAGGTTGAAAATAGGGTCTATATCGAGAGATGACTTAAATGTCTCAAGACGCACTATTCAATTTTGATTATTTGAGTTAGGATTCGTATCCCGACTCCATGTTAGACCTAGTATAACCTCAAGTCACTTTGAGAGGGTCCATTTAATCTTGTGAATGTGCATTCATTGGTATATATTGATTTTAAATTACATGTCACATTATTTGATTTCATTATTAAGAAAATAAACAAAGTTAGATTAAGTTGTTCTGGCAAGGTAACGTGAGATCATGTATTCGGATTCGGTGATTGAGTCAAGTTGTAAGGGTGTTATATATAATTATTTTGATATAGAATGATTCATAAATTTCTAAATTATATAAATTGTGTTTTTTTATTAAATATTGTCAATATTAATTATGTATATATTTTAAGTTCTTTATTGCTGTGTTGATTATTTAGATCATAAAACTAGTTTGATTAAAAACACAATCTAAATCTCACAAATTAACATTATTTATATATTGCAATTTTCAATTTTTAAAATTCAAAATTTTAAAAAAATTCAAATATCATCTAACTCTAAAGTATCTCATTTTTCTTACTTCATAAACATAAACGGGCTTCTTTCCCAAAGACAATCTACTAATTTGACTAACTTCCCTATCAACCGCTTCCTGTTTTCACTCCCTTCTTCCCTGAAAGCAAACTCTCCGAATTGTTGAACAAGCAAGTTTTGACAAATAAATAAATTTGCTAAAAGTGGGCTCAGTGCATATGAATTCACTGCCTTAAACTTGGAATTCCTCCATTGGCAAGTTTGCAAGCAAGTATAAAAAAAGATACACACAAATTGTTCCAAAGGCATGCTATTTCCTCATCTCAATATAAATTTCTCCAGAAATGAAAGAAAATTTAACAATAATATATCATCACAACAATCACAAACAAAATTTGAGCCCTAATAATACAGGTAAACGTGTGTTGCTTAGACAAAACTGAATCCAGGATCTCTATCTAGTCTTCAAGACGACTCTGCTTCCCGGTGGGTTTTGGTAGTTTCACTGCTTTCAGCAGTTTCACTGGTCTCCTTGCTTTCACCTACATCTGCACTTTCTGATGACTCTCCTTGTTCAGGCTTTGAAGGCGCTGGAGCAGCTGATACTTTAACCATTGCCGGACGTAACAGCCTGTCTCCCAGCTTGAATCCCTTCTGAAACTCTTGTAGAATGATACCTTCTTCGAATTCAGTGGAATCCTCCTGCATGATCGCTTCATGCAGCTTTACAAGAGAGACAAAAAGCAACTTCTAAGAAAATTATTAAATGACCTAAGGAGGTTACATGTAAGGTTTCATGCCTCGACTAAAATCTAGTATTCATAACAAAATATCATTACTCATAAACTCACCGAGTCAGCTCAAATCAATCAAGACTTGGTTTGCACTAAAAGCGTATCCAGGTCTTCACAAAACCTGAACAAACTCGTCTAAATATTCGAGAAAGCTCATCAAGTACTTGACTGAATAACGAGCCAACTCGGTACTTCACCTGCATTAAGCCAAAAATCATTATGCCAAATAACAAACCAAAATAAAACCAGTCATCTAATATTCAAATGTACAGTCCATCATTCGAAAATTAACTAGAAAATGTTAATTGTATTCTCTTCAATGATTATTTCATATTCAGCCTTTGAAGCGCAATTTGCTCATGAACTGCCTCCACAACTCATTGATAACGAGAACAAGAGCAAGGTAAGTGAAAATTTGAATGAGGCTTATTTATCAAATCCATGAAAGGTGGTACAGCAAAGAGTAATAAGTACTAACTCACCATTGGATCAAAAGGATTTCCCACTGTGTCCGCAGGTTCAACGCCCAGAGAACCCAAAATCTCCATAAACTGCTTGTATATGCTTTGATAGCTGTTATTGATCTTCTCTTCTCCCTCTGTCTTGACCTTAATTTGGGCTTTAGCTCGCTCAAAATTATCCAAAACAGGCAACAAATTTTCAAAAACCTCTCCTTGGGCATTTGCTACCAAAGAAAGGCGCTCTCTCTCTGTTCTCTTGCGAAAGTTGTCAAAGTCTGCACCAACCCTAAGAACTCGATCCTTCTCTGTTGACAATTCTTCTGACAAAGAAGCCATTTTCTTTTCAAGATCAACTTTCTCATCTTCAATGGATTGTAACAATGCCTCTATATCAGCAACTTCTGACTCATCATTACTTGCCAAAGCTTCTTTGTATGATTGGAGCAATGATGAAATGGCTGAAGAAGATGTTTCTTCAACATCACTGCTCTCATCTGCAGCAGTATCGTCTTCAGCAGCAACACCAACATCTGAAGAGTCCTGTTACATATATATCCATCAGGATGAAAAATGCAGCCACATATGTCTGTGACAATACAATAAAATAGATCTATGTAAAGAAAAATATTGCAAAAGAATAGAAAAAGATGGAAAAATCTCTCAATCTTTGAACCTTATGCCAGGCACCCCACGACCTTAAAAGAACCTGATCAATCAACCTTAGAGAATCATGTTATATGACAATGATCGGGAAATATTAAAGTCAAATACTCGACCTGATATTTCTTTCCTTTCGTGTCAGAATAAGGTGCATTTGTGAAAGTTGGGATATCAACCTTCTAGCAAGTTAGGATGTGCTGTATGTTTTAACACTGAAATAAAATTTCATCAACAATAAGAAAAGAAGAATAATAAAAGTCTTAAGGACTCAACTTTTTAGAAACCAGAAATATATATGTATCGTTGAGTAGAAAAGAAGGTGCAAGCCACTATATTCAAGGATCAATATAGCAAAATGAGTTAGGCTAAAAAGAGATCATGGAATAGAAATATCTAGAAAGGAGTAACAGCAAAAACTCCTCCTATGACAGGTTGTAGTAGTCGTCTATTTGAGTAACACTCTTCCATCATTCAAGGATTCTACAGAAGCTTGTGATCGGACATCTATTTATCTGGCATATTGAACATTTTGGCAGCCTAAAACATACCAGGTGATACATATAATACGATCTTAAAGTTGTTTACTGGCTTAATATACAGCTACAGTTATAAAAGAAAAGAGGTTAAAGCCAACAATTTTATTCAGCAGAATTGCAATTTGCAAACTTACATAATGATAAAAGGACGTGTTGTAATTGATAAACAAGAAGATGGAAAATTATATTCTGTTAATAAGGTTTTAGCATTTACATCCCACTTTTACTGTATCTTCCAATGGATCACCTACAATAGCAATAAGTTACAATAAGTTACAAAGGGGTGGCGTTGGTTCTCATTTAGTGAAAAGTATTCCAACTGACTTCACCTTAATTCTATTCTGTTTGTGTGGAAGAAAAGAAGTTAACGATTAAAGCTTTATGAGACAAAGTAAAAGTATTTAGACTCTCTACCAGACAAGTAAATACAGAGTCCAGGAAAAGAAAGAAAACCCGAAGGATAGTAGATTAATTAACACTTCCTAACGTAGCAACCTATAGTTGCAGGAAATAAAGATATTGTAACAGCAAAGTAATATGGATACAAGGGGGACAGAATAAACAGCTTATCATCAAAGCATTCAAAGTCATAAGTCTTTTCTAAAGATATGCATAGGCAACATAGGAATAGGTAATTAATATATCAAAGTTCAGTTGTGACATTATGGCACCAACAACTGAAGATAGGTTACATTCATCTCCAGAAAGGAGCCAACCACCAAATTTGGCTATAAATTTCTATCACACCATGTTTCACTTTCAAGATGAATAGCAGTGAACCAAATATAAAGTTGGCCACTGTAAATTCAGGATATAACATGCCTAGAAGCCTAGAAACTACACAATAATTGTTACAAAGACCAATGCACTTAAAACTCAAGTCCTGATTCCCTTCAACCAAATCTTCATCGGTTTCAGCTTGACCTCATCCCCATGGCCTAAAAGAGAACAATCTCCTAGTTCATTGCTAGGTTTCACTGATTCTTTTCAATCCACACAAATTGCTCATTTGCTCCTTCATGTGAATTTTAAAATAATTTGATTGGATTCCATTAAAAACCCCTCTAAACACTCCTAATCATAGAAAAGCTATGATAGCCAAGAAATATCAAAAATCTTCCGTGCATTAAACTATTTAGTAAATGGTAATTGGGAAATGCTAAAGTGAACGACATTATCCAATACCGTGTCGAGTAGCCACAACAAAAAAAAAAAAAAAAAAAAAAGTTGATTGCCCCAACATTCGATAAACTATGTCTTATATCTATTTGAACATGGTGTGGGACAATAAACGTAGGACAACTTAACAATGCTCATGATAACTACTAAATGTGGGAAAAGTGGCCGTCTATAGTTGGTGAAGCATATCCAATCGATAAAGCTACAAAGAACAGAAGATTTTCGATAAGAAAATTCCTCGATACAGCTAAATTCTATACATTAGCAAGTTACCATCTTTTTGCTCATTTCTAGCAAGCTTCAACGTTAAGTTCCAACACCCATACAAGATATTATCAATTTTTCAAGAAATATAACATAAACGTATAAAATAGGCCAAGAAATTCACACCCAGAAAAAAGTGGGAGCCATTGTAAGTTACCTCAATTTGGGGTTCTTGAACTTGTTGTTGGGTATGAGTAGTGTCAGTTTCACCTCCAGTGGAAGCAAAAGGAACCAAGTTGAGGAAGCGAAGAGAGGGAGTAAAGCTGAAGCGGAGGGGACGGCTTGAAGGAGGAAGTCTTTGTTTGAAGCAGACATGGAAGGGCTTCGAAGAGTTTAAGGAAAAGGTTGTAGCAGGTGGAGTTAGAGGAGGAGGGGACTTAAACGGCAGCGTCTTAATGAGAGTAGCCATCGGAGAAGAAACTATCTTGAGAATGCGAAGGGTGAGTACAAGGAGAGAGGGAGATGTAGGGAGAGGAGAGAATGGGGTGGGTGGGTGACAGACAGATAAAAGAGAAAAGCTGAGGTTTGATTTCGGCCGTTGGATGGTTGTTTGTTAAGCTGATCTTAGCGACCGTTGCTTAATTGATTGATAATAACTATATTAAAAAAGTTATTCAAAATTATATTTAAATACATAAATAAATCTTCACCACATCCTCTGACTAAATTTTTTGAAATATATTTCCAATATAAAATTTCTTCTTCCACCTTTATCTGGTGGAAGGAGCAATATATCCATTCCATCCAATATGCGTTATAAAATTATTTAAATTTTAAATTTTCATATTTTTAATAATATTTTTGATAAAAAAATGACAGGCACAGAGCGTTCTTGTCCCAATCACAGGCAGCTAAGTATAAAGCGATTTTTGCTTCAAAAAAAAAAAAAAAAAAAAAAAAAGTAGAAAGCAATTTCCTTTTTCTTTTGGAAAAACAATAAAAATTCCCCCAAAAACCAAACCTCTAAAATTTCCAGTTCCCTCGATGCATGCTGCAAAATAAAGTATCGGGGATGGTGCATATTTTATGTTCAGCCGTATATCTCTTAGAACAGCAAGGGAAATAGTCACTGTTACCGGTGATATCGGTGATGGTTACCTTGGTTTCGACTAAAAAAAATTCATGCTGGGTTTTTATTATTGTTTTTTTGAAGCTTTTTAGGGTTTGTTTGAGGTTTTTGTTAATTTTGGAAGATCATTATTTTCTTATATTGAGAAATGGGAAGTAGAAAAGAAGAAGAAAGAAACGAAAAGATAATAAGAGGTCTCATGAAGCTGCCTCCTAATCGTCGTTGCATTAACTGTAACAGCGTGGTAAATTTTTTCAAGCTTTTCTTTTAAATTTTATTTTATGAGGTGGTGAGGTGGGGTCGGGTAGAGGTTTCATAGTTAAGGTGTGCTAGGGATGCTGGCAAAGCGTGGGAAAAATGAAAAAAAGAGATGGGTTCTGAAATTTGTTCTTTTTTGTTACTTAAAGTCTATTGGAAGAGTTAGTTTTCAGTTGATGGGTTAAGCAGAATGGATAGAGATTTCTGGTTATGTAAATGGTTTTAGAAATGTGTTTTTTTTGGGGGGGTTTTAATTTTGTGAGAAATGACTTTAGCTGATTGTTGTGATAGACAAGTTCTGTTTGGAGTCTGGGAAAGTAAAAAGAAAGGGAAAAAAAGAAAAAAACGAAGGTGGATTAGAGATTATAGAAAATGTTTCTTAAAATGAGTTTCTCGAATTTCATGAATACAATGCAACTGTTAGTAATGAATTTCAAGATGGTAAATAAGATATTTTAAAAAAGGTGTTGAAATTTGCTTTTTCGTTTCATTTTATAATTAACTTAGACTAACAGATTTCAACTTCCAAGTTTTCACCATTTTTTTCCTGCTCAAATCAGGCTAACCCGGTTCTTCAGCATTACTTGAATGGATTAAATTAACTTTATTCGAGCTTCCAGTGTTGAACTTTTTTTTTTCCATTTTAATGTCCTCCATTTATTTGATATTAATTTTTGGTTCTATCATTTCAGGGTCCTCAGTATGTTTGCACAAACTTTTGGACTTTCGTTTGCATGGCTTGCAGTGGGATCCAGTGAGTATTTTCTTTTAGTTTCTCAAGCATCCACAATTTTCCCATATAAATAATAGTCACTTTTGTGAAGCTTTACATATTTGGTAGTATGTAACTTTATCAGTTGTATACATCAATACATTATGATTTTTGCAATTTAAACGCTTTTGTAACTTTTGTTGTTTCTCATTTTTATGATGTTAAGCTCCTTAACTTAAAGATTTATCTCATCATTTGTTCAAATTTGGTTGACGGTTGCATCTTTGTCTTTACTTAGCATGATTCTGTTGGAGTTACATGAATCAGAATCAAGTCTTTCGAATCTTTATACTTTTTTGCCCCATCTTTGTGGTAATTTGTGTTTATGTTAAATTGTATTGCAGTCGTGAGTTTACTCATCGTGTAAAGTCTGTATCAATATCAAAGTTCATTTCACAAGAAGTTGAAGCTCTTCAGAATGGTGGTAATCAGGTTTGAACTAGTGTTTCATTTGTTGTTATCCATGGAAAAGTGGGATGCTTACTGTGATGGATATAAGATGTTCTTCATTTTACAATTTTCAGCATGCAAGAGATATATATCTCAAAGATTGGGATATGCAGAAGCAAAGATTACCAGACAGCAGGTGCAGAACATATTGTATATCACTTTCATCCTAGCATGATCTTAAGGACTTTGGGTTTTCTAATAACTTTTTTCCTACTGCAGCAATCCTAATAAAATCAGAGAGTTCATAAAGAATGTCTATGTGGACAGAAAATATGCTGGAGGAAAAACATCTGACAAGCCTCCAAGAGACATGCAGGTATTTCTTCCTAGCTAGTATATCATCCAGTGGTTGTGAGTTTTCAATTAAAAGTTTTTGTTAAAAGTTTTTGCTGCTCGGCTATGTTTCCTAAAACCCTGTTTCATAATTAAAAAAATGAAGAGGATATGGTTTTAGTTGTGGATTGTGTGGCCCGAAGTTGAACTTTTGCTTTATCTGTTTTCTTAGAGAAAATTGGAATACTATTTTTGTTTAAGAGCCACTGCTCATATTGGTGCTTACTAAACAAACAGACTGGCCAATTTTTAGATATGGGTGTTCTATGTTTATTCCACAGTTTTATTTGAGTTCAATTCACAAAATCCCAGAACAGTAGTTTAAAATATAGTCGTCTTAAATGAATTTGGCAGAGCCTTGGAAATCAGGAAGATAATAGAAGGCGCCCAAGTTCTTATCATTCTTATTCTGAAAGTCCACCTTATGACTATCAATATGAAGATCGGCATTATGGAAAACAAGTTGCTGCCACACTTTCTAGGAAGCCTGGTTCAGATAGAGGCTTCTATGTGAGAAAGCTTCTAGTTTTATATATAGTCCTGGCCGCTCAAGTGATCACATTTTTGAGGACAGATTTGCAAATGAGGGTTCTGCTCCTAGAGTGTCAGACTACTCTGTATCCAGTGGAGGTGATACTTTCAAATCTGGTACAGGGTCACCGAACTTTCAGAAGGAAGTTGTATTTGGCAGCCCAAATTCTCAACCTCAGACAGATATCTTAAGTGAAGATGCACGACATCAAACAAGTAATTTATTTGTGGACCCAAATTCTAAGAAAGATGCTGCAGGGATTTCGCACCCACAGGTCAGATATCTCAGACTTTTGATTCTTTTCAAGTCATTTTCCGTGCCTGGAAATATACAATTCTTTAGGAGCTTCGTTACCATAAACACTATGTGGGCTACTTTGCATTCTTATTAACATCAAGAAGAAAGATCAAATCTACATGATAAATCCTGTACCCTATACCATTTTCAAAAATATTCCAGCAGAACTTACTGTTCTTTTGATCTATTTATTCAAAGTTCAGGCATGTATATTATGGTTTTGGTATCAGTTGCTTCATTGCATACTCAGTGAATTCGCAAAGACCTATAAATATGCACATTTGGGAGATCCTATTGGCTTTCTAATGAGTGCTAATGTTGCTCTGCTAACTTTATGACTATTGGAATGGAATCTAGCTAAGTTGTTTAATGTGTTCCTTTATTGAAGGTATGTTAATACAAGTTGGAATGATCATAGTGATACTAAATGTGTGAGATGCAAATTATTCAAGCAAATGCACCTTTCTCTTTGTTTGCTTTAGAACCTTAATTGTGTGTTCTGTTTATCATCTCATTTGTAACTGGCACCAGAATTTTTGCTTTACGTAGAGAACTAAATCCTTGGGAAGTTTTGGGTCAATTGATAAAAATTCCATGTCTGTCAAGTCATGTAACTCAGACATTGGACTGGATGTTGTCTCCGAGCCAGAACAAAATGTTGGTTCCCATCATAATAAAGCATCTAGTTTTTCCCAATCATCTGTTCCTGTGAATTATGGTGGCCCGGATCTCTTTAATGCATACAACCCTTCTGCCTCTCCACCTATATATTTGTTTCAGTTACCTGCAACCTCACCAGTTTCATCTGAGAATGTATTTCAACCTGTGGCTTCTTTGATGCAACATGGGAATTCATATCAACCTTCATCATTTATTCAATCTTTAGACCTATTTGCTGAGATTTCTGAGCAGCCCCCAGCTGCTAGTTTTGGCGGAAAATCGCCAGAGTCACCTGTGCCTAAAAATGAAGAATGGGCAATGTTTTATATTCCTCAGCATGCAGCATCTGGTCCAGTAACCAAAAATCTTTCACCTGCTGTAATGCCCGGTCATGGAGATTTGTCCATGAAGTTTGACCAATTGCAATCACAAAACACAACCATGCAGTGTCCGCGATTTGAAAATTCTAGTGCTCTTTCTTCTTCAGTAAAGTCTAGTCAATGGCAAGAGGGGTTGCATGATGGTCGATCCTCCACTACTGCAAACTGCACTCAGGTAAGCCCATTGCAGTCTTGTGAAGAACAAGAAACAAATTACGCTGTCCTACACAACTTGTCCTATATTTCTCCACTCAAATGTATGGTTAAGTGATCCATTATCTTTAGCAGTCATGGAATGCTTTTAATGGTTCTTCTGAATCACTTTCTCTGGAACCACTAGTAGCATACAATCATTCGGCCACCACTGATCTACATTTGGGCGTAGGAGTTTCAGAGGTTTGCTACTTCTATTTATAATGATGCCAAATTTTTTCTTTCTTCAATTTATGTTTAAAATATCTGCTCCTGCAGAGCCTTGATAATAATGGCTTCCAAACAGCTAATCTACTATATGGGGATGGCATAGCACCACCATATGTGCCAATGGTGAATCAACCTTTGGTTTGTTCTTTTGACTTAATAATTCTTATCATTCTTTTGTGGATTAAAACTGAGTGCTTCTTTAATCTCTTTAGGTTTTTAACATCCTCAATTTTTCAGGGAGAGAACCAGTTGCATGCTGCTGGTCGCAAATCAACCAACCCATTTGATCTTCCTTATGATTCTGAACTGGAACGAAGTGATATGGTATATCATACATGTTGATCCTTGAATATCTTTATATGTATTTGTTTCAGTAGAACTGATTGATGTTCACATGAGATTAAAATGTTTCTGTTTATCCTTACTAATGCCCAGTTCTATTGACTGGGATTGTACAGTTTGCTTACAATTTCTTTTAAAGGGAATATTTCCTGTAATTTGATCTGTATTATTAGCATGCTTATGTTCACTTTGTATTTTGGTTGATCTTGATGAGAACTTGCCCTTTTTTGAGGCCTAAGGTTTGAGTTTTGTAGAGAGGGGAGGTTACACTATCTATGTGCCTCCCTTTTAAGGATTATTAGAGACTGAGAGGAGAATGGACCAGTTCATTGTGTTTTCTCTCATGGTTAAAAGAGAAGATGTACATCAACATAGTTGTTTTGACGAATTTGCTTTAATGTTGCTTTTCATGGTTTGCCTAAATATTAGTATTATCTAAATATGTGTGAGGTTTAAACCCAAATGTGAATTAAGTTTCCATGTTGTAACTAAAGGGTGACAATTGAAAATTTCATATCAATTATCTCGTTAGGCTGTTCCTTCAATTTAATCATCTCTGAGCATCTGTAGCATTTTCTAAACAAACTGGCTGTTGTTTTAGTTATTTCACCTACCTATTCTGTAAGTTTCTGGATTTTAGTGGACATGAATAATGTTTTTAGTAGATGGAAATGCCAATCTTTAGCGTTCTTGCAATCACCTTCTTGTGATGGAGGAGATCAATAATGTTTTACCTTTAACTTTTTCTAGTCCATGCTTTCCATTAATTTGGAGAATATTACTTGTGGGAAGGGCAGACAATATTTAAATTATTCTAACAAAGTTCTTCCTGTTTTATGGCATATTCCAGTTTTTGGATACGAGTTCATTGCAAACTGCACTTCCTAATGCTCAGTTGTCATCTACCTTTCTCGGTGGTGTGTCTCAACCATGGTTTCCTTAGAATCCAGTGACCCCATATATCCCAGGAACACAAGGTAGTCGTTTTTTCTCTTAGTTAGCAGTAGTTATTAAGTTCACGTTGGCTAACTGATCTTATTGGATATGCGCTAAGGAAAAGAAAAAGGAAAAACAGAGCCAACTGATCTTTGGAAAAGCTTCCTGGAAACAGACCATGAGGTTTTCCTAAAGTAGATTCTTGATTTTTTATTTTTTTTGTTTATTTCTACAGGTGGCTTAGCAGTACTCATTGTTGGTCAAGCACCAAGTTCTCAATTATCGTAAGTTATTTTATTATGTTATTATCAATTTTATAATTCATTATTGTGTTTCCCCAATGTACTTCATTATATATTATATATTCTCCCTTTTCAAAGAATTATGATGTTTTGGCTTGTTGTTTTAAAGTTTAAAGTTCTTAATCTTTGCTTGTGGAATGATGTTTTACTTCTGTGTCAAAAAAAGACCATATCAGCAACCTCATATTTATTGAAAAGAGGTAATCAAGAATCTGCCTGGAATTTTTTAATCTTAAGTTTTCCTGCCAGAGAAGAAATATATTGCATGACATTAATGCTAATTTCTCAAGTAAACATGTTTGATTATATTATGCTTATGGAAGTTAAAAAGGGATTCCTACTTTGGCAGGAATGTCTCAACCCAAGGGCCCATTGCTTCCATCGGAGGAAATCGTTTTGCATAGAATTCTACTGGCAAAGGTTGCATTTTAGTTCTTTTGCAGTTGGTGATAGTTTCTTGGTGCCAAAAATATAAGCCAATGTCTCGGTGGATTAGAATTAAATCTACTGAGAAGTCAGTCTGTTTTTTCTTTGCAAATAAGAATACGTTGCCTTGGACCGAAAAATTCCTTTTAGTGTTATATCTACTCTTGTTTATAAATTGTGAGTTATGTTAGAAGCAGTGGTGCAGCAAGGGGAATGACGGGAAATAGGTTTATAAGGTTCTTGGGGGTGGATATGATTTGATTGTATTATACTTGTGCTGGTCCATAGGCTTTCTACGCGATTCTTGTTTGTATATATTTTTTTATTGTTTTACATTGTTGCAAATTTGGGGAGATGCGTATAATGTTGAACTATAGGTTTATAAGGTTCTTGGGGGTGGATATGATTTGATTGTATTATACTTGTGCTGGTCCATAGGCTTTCTACGCGATTCTTGTTTGTATATTTTTTTTATTGTTTTACATTGTTGCAAATTTGGGGAGATGTGTATAATGTTGAACTATTTTTCTCTGGATCCTTATATATTTTGCCTTAACATTAATTTCTTTTTCTTTTTGTATATTGGACTCTGGAAAGAATTTATGTAATGTGTCCTTGAAATCTTAAGCCTTTCAATGTCTTGCATTGTGTTTGCAGTTTTTGCTGTTGTTTTGAGCAAAGCATGGCTAACATGGGTGTATATGCTGCTTGTGTTTCAGTACAAATTTTTATGGTTGATAGGGTGCGAAGGTGGTTGAAAATGAAAAGAAAATAAATTTTAGGTGTTCTTGATAGAAAAGAAAAAGTTAAGAGAAATGAAATTATAAAATATTACTTCTATTTATCCCATAAAGAAAAGATGAAGGAAAACTAATCAGTTAAGAGAAGGGGAAGGAAAATGAAAGTGGTGTGGGTTGTTTTCTTCGGCCAGCAACCGAAGAGAAGAATCCATGCCCCTGGTCGCTTTTAATATCAATTGTATCTAGCCAATGCTGCAAATTTTGATGCTGTGTCGCGTAATGTAATGCATCCATTGGGAGGGACAAATGGCATCCAAACCAAATTGAAACTGTAGCGGCAAAAGTTAACACTCTTTGAACAAATGTTCACCTATTTGGTTCTATTGCATGTGAATATGTCACGGGTTGCGGATTAAAGTTTGTGATCATTGCATACAAAACGTCTTATAGAAGTCAACTTATGAAATGGGGATCATTTGATTTAAGGATGTTCAAATTTCGGTTAAAACCGAATTAACTGACCTAACTGATCTAATTTGGTTAATCGATCATTAACTGATCTAGTTTTGTAACATCCCGATTTTGGGCTTAGTTGGAATAGTGGTTTCAATACCACAAATTCGAAGTAAAAATATCTGTTTTATGATTGTTTTGAGGTCCATGATATGTTTGCATGATTGTGTGAAAGTTTCGTTAAGAAATTTTGTTGATAGAGTGTCCAATTTGGTTTTTAGGACTAAATTGCAAAAGTTGCAAAAATATGTGATTCTAGAAGCTTTAAGTATGAAAAAACTTTGGATTATTATTAGAGGTCCTTGAATAGCAATTTGCCCAATTTTTATTTTTATGGACAAAAATGGGCATGAGTAGGTAAAATTTGAAAGTTTAGTAAAAAGGGCATTTTGGTCATTTGGTTAATAAAAGAATTAAAAGGGAAAATAAGTCAAAAGTCTTGTCCATCTTCATCTACCTTAGCTGAAATTCTCAAGAACACCATAGCTAGGGTTTCTTCAACTTCCAAGCTTGATTGTAAGTGCATCTTAGCCCCGTTTTTAATGTTCTTTACGTTTTTGAAGTTGTTATCAACCGATCTAGCTATTTCTACCATTTATTTGAGCTAGGGTTCATGTTTAAAAATTTACCCATGTGTGACATGCATGTGTTTTGATGTTTCATGGTAGATTATGAAAGTTTGATGTGTAATAAACATCTTTTACCAAATGATTTTTTATGAAAACACCTAAAAAGGGCTTATTTGTAAAAGTTATAAAATGAATAGTAAAAATCTAATTTGAAGGAAAATATGGGCTGTTATGAGCATGTGTTAGGTTCAGCTAGGCTTAGGTAACAAAAAGAAAAATGGATACATTTCATTTTACGAGCCTACAAATTAATTTGTAAATATGTGAAAGTCTACGGGCAAAACTATAATTTTTCCAAAGTATGGTTTTTGAACTGATTTGAACAATGTGATAACTAAATGAGCTAAATTTGCTATTATAGATCAAGAAAAATAGAGTCCGGACCTAGACCGGGGAAAGAACAAAGTTGTGGACTAAATCGAATTAATTAGCCATATTTTGTACCGAGGTAAGTTCGTGTATAAATAATGCAACTTATATTATGTATTTAATATTTTGTTATTGCATGACTTGTACAATTATCATTATGGATTTCTTCGGCAAAGATTCGATACGACGAAGCTCCCGGTTGAACATTAGGAATAGTTAGGATACAAATGTCATGACATTAGGGTTATGAGTTTACGTGTAAGACCATATTTGGGATATGGCATTGTTACGAGATTCGTGTAAGACCATGTCTGGGACATGGCATTGTTATGAGAATCGTGTAAGACCATAGCTGGACTATAGGCATCGATATGTGATCCCATGTAAGACCATATCTAGGATATGGCATTGGTATGATTCTATGTGTATGTTATTCCCGAGTACCCTTTAGTATTCCAAGTGGTTCAACGGGTAATCCAAATATTATGTCAACGAGATGACAAGGTATGATCATGTTGAAAGGTACAAGTATGTACTCAAAGCTCAAAAATATTGAGATTATAAATCGATGAGACCTTGGTAAGAAGTGAATGAATAAATCATGATCACGAGTTTTATTGTACATTATGTAAATGACACGATTTAAAATGTATCTATGATACTTGATGACATTGTGATAGATTATATCATGTTATGTGTACAATAATGCATGGTTAATGTTGTTAATTATTTACATGCAAACTTACTAAGCTTTATACTTACTCCCTTTTCTTTTCTATTTTCTTATAGTATTGCCAAACTAGCTCGGGGATCGAAGGCCGTCGAAGACTCGATCACGCTACCAATTGGAACTTTTGGGTATAGTTAGTCTCAACATTTTGAGTACGACATGTAGGGACTTGGTCTTTTTGTTATATGTCATATTGGTTTAGCCAATGTGTTGTCTTATGATGATATTTGATTCATTTTGTATATGGCCATGGGATGTGGCTCATATTGATTATTGGGTTGTAAACCTATTCATGCATGCATGTGCCAATGTCATTATGATATGGCCTATGGTTATTGATGGTCGAATGATAAGGAGTTGCCATGTATGAGCCATGTTTATGAATGTTTAAGTGCTTACGTGTGCCATGTTGGATGTCATTGAGATGTGTAAGTATGCATGTGTTATTGAGGGTGACAAATGGCTTGGAAAATAGTCTTATTTTGTCCACACGATTAGGCACACGGGCGTGTGTCTAGGCTACGTGTGACAAAAGGTTTTCCCCAAGGGCGTGTGTTCTGGCCGTGTGTCCTCTGTACCTTAGTTTTGAGAAACAGAATGCCCAGTAGTAAACACACGGGCACGAGACACGGCCGTGTGTCTCGGCCATGTGAGGGACACGTCCATAGGACATGGGCATGTGCCCAGACCGTGTGAAGTCTGCACTTGATTTTCAAAATTTAATTCGCCACACAGCCTAAGGACACGGGCATGTGCCTTGTTTGTTGATGACGTCATAAACAGAATGTCCCCTATTTTGGACATGGCCTGAAGCACGGGTGTGTCCCTTCACCCACACAGGCGTATGGACCTTTTTTATGGAAAATTCTCTAAGTTTCTCGAAAGTCTTCAAAGTTCTCGGTTCAGTCTCGAACCACTCCTAATGTATGTTTTGGGCCTCATAGGCTCGTTTAAGGGATGATATGAATGTTTATGAAAAGTTTTAAATTTGAGTGGAAATTCATGTCTCGATTTTGAATGTTTATTTGTGAATAAGTCCGAAAATGCCTCGTACCCTATCCCGGTGTCGGATACGGGTAAGAGGTGTTACAAGTTTGGTCGGAGGTCGGTTAAAAGTTTTTTGGAATTTTGGTGAATGGTTGATTTGGTTCGAAATCGAATAATTAACCGAATTAACTGAACTTAATAAATAAAATTATATATTATATGTACTAGGCTATTACTAATTCGGTTAATTTAGTCAAATGAATTATCAATTTATTTATTTATATGTTTTATACTTGTTTTAAGAAAAAAAATATAAATTTCGGTTAATTGGGTTAATCGACCTAATTAACTGAAATATTTTGGTTCGGTTAACGATTAAAGAATTAAAAGTTCGGTTAATTCGATTAATACTAATTCAGTTTGGTTAACTGTTTGAACACCTCTAATTTGACCCACATGGATTGTCTCGATTTGTGGAACTCATGGAGAAGCCTATCTACTTGAAGCCTTAGTGATCCAGTGAAGCACTCTAGTAAAATTAGAGTTACCAAGGTAATTAATGTAAATGTTAAGGGATAAAGATGTATAGAGTTTAAATCCCTTAGGACTCTCATTTTATAGATAGGCACAAATCTTGACCGTCGATATAACTCAATCTGTATCGTTGGTTTTGGGGGAGTTAACTATAAATAGATGTCTTTCCCCTCATTTGTATTCACTTAGTTGTAAACCTTCAAAGTAACAGAATACTTTTGAGAGCATTTACTTAAACAATTGGTGTGCACTCTTGTTTTTGGTTTTCTTCATCAATTTGTAGCTTTTTCCTTTTCAGAGTTTGCTTTCGCTTTGCTTCAGTGCCTTAGATAATTTCTACAAGAATTCTTAATTTTCAAGAGTAAGGCTAACTTAGGTATATTTTAACCTAGACAATCGAATAAGGCCATGTAATTTGCCAGAGAAAAGTTCTAGTCCTGTGACAGTTAGTATAAGAGCCTGTGTTCGAAGGTGTCGATTAAGATGACGAAAGGAGGAGACGAATAAAATGTCCTGATGGAGACCAGTGGGAGGTCTAGGAAAAAGAGCAGATCGAGGGATATTGTGTTGGCTTTGGAATGTCGGGTGACCAATATCAAAGAATCTATAGGTGGTATGAAGGAAAAACTAAAGGTAATTGAGGGACACACCGATAAGTTAAACTAGATGAGAGAGCAGCTCAGAGACTTTGTGATAGAGGCTATTAGTTCCAATTGAGGTGCACTGAAAGAGACACTCAATGCCGCTATGGAGGATCAAACTTACGTCACCCAAAACTTGACCGGGATGGACTGACCTGAATTTGGAATGTCATAGTAGCCACTAACGTGACTCTCCTTACAAATAACCAATCACACCACAAACCAACCATCACACCAATCAAAAACATGCTTTCACAAGTAATTTTAAACATAAAAAGCCTAAAACATGCTTCGTCTAACACATTACCATAAAACATGAATAGGGGTAAAATTGTCATTTAGCATAATGCAAGCGAAAAACTTGTAATTCATAAAATTAATCTAACAAGTGTCTTGGGAATTTTATTTTAAACCATTTGTGAAAATTCAACTCAAAACGACATTTAAAACTCATGCAATTTCAAAACGACGTTTAAGGACTAAAGCGCAAACTTTACAAAATTTCCAAAAAGACTTTTTTTTTTAGGAAATTGAAGTTAGCATAATAAAATTAAACATATAAAACCATATCATGGTGTTTAAGGCTTCCAATTTTATTGTATAAAAATTAGGACTTATTTGTAAAGGTTTCAAAATATGCCTAGTTCAGTCATCAACCATGTCAAGACGACGCGAAAAACCATGTCACGATGTTTCTTGGAGATGTTCCCTCGTTCGAATGATGTGATATATGATGTCCCGACGTTGGAGGCTTGTCGCAATTTCATTAACGGCTCGTCACGATGACAAGGTGCAGTATTGCAAAAAAATTGCAACATTTGCATAAGACACTTTGACACTCAGTTACTCATGCTGATTCGAGATTTCATGTCATTTTCTCTATTCAAACATGTCATATAGCATATATAAAACATATAATTCATGCTCAAAAGTACAAGATCGTACATTAACATGCTTTGGCTTCCAAATCAATCACCTATACTAGCATACTTTCATAAAGTTTCAACCCAATTACTCAACATGCCAAATTTGCATATAAGGAAATCTAGAGTGCATTATAGGTACATACCTTGCCACTTGGTCATTTTTCATCTGCCCAAGCCTTCAACACATTATTTAAGCCATTTTAACTACAAATCATTAATGCACATGCATGCTATTCAACAAAAAGTCTAAGCATTCATCTAACATACTTTATGCAATCATCCAAGCAATATAAACATCCACAAAAAAATTATAAAAGTCCTTAAACAATCCATAAAAAGTCCATTTACAAACCCAAAACAAAAGTGAAGTCTAATCCCTCAATTTAAACCCACATTACCATCCTTTATTAACCAAAAACCATCTTACATGCATAACCAAGATGCTTTTGCCTTAGGATCACAAGCTTGCCCACTTCACCACCCCACACAAGCTATTTCTTTGAAAAATAGACACAAAAGAGTGTGAGCTTAACTAAGCTCAGTGAGTGTTCATGTAACAACCCGTTTTTAGTCAAATTGTAACAGTGGTTTTAGGACCACAAATTTGAGGTCAAAATATTTATTTTATTATTATTTTAATATCTACAACATGATAGTATGTTTGTGTAAAATTTTCGTTAAGAAATTTTATCGTTTGAGTGCTTAATTTGATAAAAAGGACTAAATCGCATAAAGTATAAAATTTGTGTTCTATTAGTTAAAGGTATCTAATAGCTACTAATTATTAAAGTGAAGGTCCTTATGTTTTAATTAAACCATTTTTAATGTGGGTGGACATTTATAGGCGTATATTAAGTGATTTTTAATGTTTAATTAAAGGTTATAATAGTAAATAAGTAAATAAAATAAAAATACATTATCATCTTTTTAGTCATCATCTTCAACCGAATATTGAAGAAGAAGAAACCATTTTTGTCCATTTAGGGTTCGGTTGCTTTGAAGCTTGATTGATCAAGAAAGGCGAAATACGGATTTAGATTGGGGAAAGAACAAAGTTTCGGATTAATCGACTTAATTCACCATTTTTGCATTCGAGGTAAGTTCGTATGTAATAAGCATTGTTATAATTGTATTTTAAATGCTTTGATATTGCATAAACTGTGAATACAACTCTACGGACATGTTCGACGATAATTCGTCAAGTGTGAAATCCCAGTTGAACCTTAGGAATAGATTAGGATATGAATGACTTGTCATTAGGGGTTATTATTATTTTGGGTGCTGGTCCGTACGTCCTTCCGATGGCTGAGTTATCCAACATTTGTTACAGAGTTTCGATAGCTTCTATGAGCAGCACCATGTAGCTACGTCATGACCGTCAGCTTGTGTGAGCAGACCCGTTGATAGCTCGAGAGAGAGCATTACTGAGATATGATATTGAGATAGCTTTGGCTATGTATTGGCACGTCGGTGCAAGATTTTATTGAGATAGATTTGGCTATATATATTGGCACTTAGGGTGCGAGATACTCGAGTATCCTGTATTATTCCAAATGGTTCAACGGGTATATCGAGGATATAAAATGGTGAGAAATAGATATGTATCAATACAGGTATGTACGGAAACTGAATATGCATTGAACATATGAAAGAATTGAGTTCATGATTAAATATATGTTAACATTGTGGTTATATATTTTGTAGTATGTTAGATGCATATTTTGAATGGTAACTAAATGGTGAGTTTTGCTTATTATTCTCATACGAGCTTACTAATCTTTATAGCTTACATTGTTTATTTTTATGTGTTTATAGTGAAATCAAAGCTAGCTCAGATTCGGGGATCGTCAGAGACTTCGTCTGTAATAGCTCGATTTTGGATCTAGTCGAAACAGTGGTTTCGGGACCACAAATCCGATGTAGTAAAGTTTATTTTTATTACATTTCTATGGTCTACAGTTTTACAAAATGAATTCGTGAAAATTTCGTTCGAAAATTTTGACGTTTGGGCACTTAATTTAGCAAAAAGGACTAAAATGTAAAAGTGAAAAAGTTGAGTTCTACATGTTAGAGGTGTCTAATTGCTATGAAATTTTAAATTGAAGGCCATTATGTGATAATTAGACCATTGGATAAATTAGTGGACAAAAATGGACATGGTGAGATAAAAGTTCAAAGTTTTAAGTGAAGGTCATCTTGGTCATTTGGTAATTAAATGAATTAAAAACCGAAAATCAAGCCAAAATCCTTATCCATCTTCCTCACCATAGCTTAAAATTTGAAGGTCACCATAGCTAGGGTTTGTTCAACTTCCAAGTTTGATTGTAAGTTCATCCTAGCCCCATTTTTGATGCTCTTTACATTTTTGAAGTCGTTATCATCCGATCTGTCTATTTCTACCATTAATTTGAGTTATGGTTAATGTATAGGGTTTGACCCATGTTAGACATGTATGTGTTTTGATGGCTAATGGTAGATTATGCATGCTTGATGTGTGATAGACAACTTTTACTAAGTGTTTTTTCATGAAAATACCTAAAAAGGACCTATTTGTAAAAAGTTATAAAATGGGTAGTAAAAATCTAATTTAATGAAAAATGTGGGCTGTTATAAGCATGAAAGAGGTTCGACTAGGCTTGGGTCTTGAAGAAATTGAATAGATTTCATTTTATGAGCCTAGGGGCCAAAATGTAAAAAAGTCAAAGTTTAGGGGAAAATGTAAATTTTCCATAATGTAATTTTGGACTAAATTGAGAAATGTGGATAATAAATGAGTTAAATTTGCTATTATAGATCAAGAGAAACGACGTTCGGACCTAGATCAAGGGAAAAACTAGGTGTTTGACTATTAGGTCCCATTGCTACTATTTTTGTACCGAGGTAAGTTCGTATGTAAATAATGCATTGTTTTATTTATGTTTTAAATGCTTTAATATTGTATGAATTATGATTGACTCCTTGGATCTAATCGATAAAGTTTGACAAGTGAGAAATCCTGGTTGAACCTTAGGAATAGGTAGGATACGAATGTTATGACATTAGGGTTAATTGAGATTACGTGTAAGACCATATCTGGGATATGGCATCGATATGAGATTTCATGTAAGACCATAACTTGGCTATTGACATCGATAAGAGATTCCACGTAAGACCATATCTGGGATATGACATTGGTATGATATTGTGTGTGCGAGATTCCCGAGTATCCTTTAGTATTCCAAGTGGTTCAACGGGAAATTCAACTAGTATGTCAAATTTGTGAAAGGTTATGATCATGTTGCAAGTTGTACAGGTACGTACGTCAAACTCATTTACTAATGAGCTCGATATGTGATGAATCCCTTGGTAAGGTTATGAATGAGTAAGTTATGATTAGAAGATCTTGATACTATATATGCCAAATTCATCATGTTCATTTGTGTGATACATGTGTGATTATAATGCTTATTATTTGCATAGGAACTTACTAAGCTATATAACTTACTCCTCTTTCTTTTCCCTTGTCTTATAGTGTCACCAAGCCAGCTCGGGGATCGGAAACTGTCAGAGATCCATTCACACTATCAACTTAATAATTTGGGTACTATTTATTTTAATATTTTGAGTTATGGCATGTATAGGGACTTGGTCATTTTGTTATGTGTCATAATTGATTTAGCCAAATGTGTTGGCTTATATTGGTTGATAATTTATTTTGTAAATGGCCATTGAAATTGGCTAATATTGATTTAAGTATATATATGCATATGGTGATGCTTTTCATGGATGTGGGAAATTGCATGATTTGAGTTGAGATGTATGAAACATTTGTGTATGATAAATGATAGCATGTGAACGGGGTGTTGATGCCTTAGTTGTTGCTGATTTGGTTGATAGTATATGCTTGGAATGGTTCTATGTTTGTTGCGTAGGTTTGTGCATGGAAGGGTGACAAAATGGCTTGGTAAATAGCCTTATTTTTGTCCATATGGGTAGACACACGGGCATGTGTGACACACGGCTTGCCCCATGGGTGTGTGTTTCGGCCGTGTTTCCCCTGCACCTTAATTGTGCAAAACAGAATGCTCAGTATCGAGCACACGGGCAGAGACATGGGCGTGTGTCTCAGCCATGTGGACGGCACGGCCTCGAACACGGGCGTGTGCCCTGGCCGTGTGAAGTTTGCACCTATTTTTTGAAAAATTATGGAAATTAAATAGACCACACAGCCTAGCACACAGGCGTGTGGCACGGGCGTGTGGCACAAGTTAGAGAGCACCCTATTTTGAACATGGCCTGTAGCACGGGCGTGTCCCTTAGACCACACCAGTGTGTGAGCCTTGTAACATTAAAAAATTTCTAAGTTTTGCAAAACTTTCCAAAGTTCTCGATTTAGTCCCAAACCACTTCCAAAGCATGTATTGAGCCTCGTAGGCTCGTTTTAGGGACGATATGAATGTATGTGAAAAGTTTTAAATTTGGATGGAAATTACATCTCTATTTTGTATGTTTGCTTGTGTTTAAGTCCGGTAATGCCTCGTACCCTGTTCCGGCATCGAACACGGGTAAGGGGTGTTAAATCGTCACACTATCCTACTATCTCTTAGGTACTTTTGAACTTAAGTGTTTTAAGTATATGGCATGTATAGGAGTTTGGTCATTTTGGTATATAAGTTGATAATGACTTTGGTCATTTGAAATGGCTTTTAAATATTAAATGTTTTTTTTTTTTTAATTTTGTATATAGCCATGAGAGTTGGCTTAATTTGGTTGGTATGGCTGTGTATATATATATGTATATGGCTTGTGTTGTGAGCTTATGGATAGATATATGATGCTTGTGGATTATAGATAATGTGGTTGTCAAATGGTTGATATTGGAGAAGTTATATGCTTGTGAGTTTGAGCATAATGTTGCATGTTTGAAAGTCTAATTAGTTGAATTGTATATGTGAAATTGGTATAAATGGAATGGCCTATTTTGTGACTTGTGTGTACTGTGGATGATGGTATAGAACTAACAGGAATTAGGCTTGATTTAGTTGGTTTGAATGCCTATTTATGCCATGTCTTAGTGCCATTTGGTTTGGTATAGGTGTGTGCAAGATTGGGTGGAAAATTGACTTGGTAAATAGCCTATTTTTGTCCACACGGGAAGAGACATGGGCGCGTGTCTCATCCGTGTGTGACACATGGTCAGGTTACATGGCCGTGTGTCCCCTGGTGTTGAATTAAAAAACCAATTCAGTATGCTTCACACGGCTTAGCACACGGGCGTGTGACTTGGCCATGTGGCATAAGTCAGTGTACCCTATAGGTTTGGCACGACCTAGTACACGGCCTGGCACACAGGCATGTGTAGCCATTTTTAGGGCACATGGGCTAGCAACACGGGCGTGTGTGTTGGCCGTGTGACCCAAGTCAAAGAGTTACACGCGGTCGGACACGGGTTGGGACACAGCCATGTGATCCCATTTCCAATGTCCACACGGCCTGTGACACGGGCGTGTCTTTCTTACACAGCTGGGCCATATGGGCGTGTGTCCCCTGTATTTTGCAAAAAGAATTTAAGTGTTCCAAAGGTTTCCTAAGTTATCGGTTTAGTCCCGAACCACCTCGTATGCATGTTTAGGCCTCGTAGGCTTATACTAGGAACGATATGTATGTTGTTGAATGATGATTATTTGGAAATTGAAAATGTATGTGAGATGAATGTTTAATTGTTTAATAAGTGTAACACCCCAAACCCGGCCTAGACGTTAGGGCCGAATTTGGTGGTGTCACATTGAAGTGTTTATCGTAAAACTTATTGGCGTTGAAATCCTCAAAATTGATTAATCATTTTGTTATTAAACGGTGATTCCAAAACGGGGTGTTCATTTCCAAAGCGAGCATCTTTAAAAGCTAATCACCTTTAAAACGTTATTAATTTTCAAAGTCTCATTTATTGCGGAAGTTATTTTAGGAAATGTTGCCAAAACGTGGTGTCTTTGAAAACAGTTACCTTTTGAAAACCTGTCTTTTTCTACAACTAGCAGCTTATATCAAACTAAATAAATAGAAACCCCAATTTAAAGTTTATAATTTTAAAGAGGCCTTGTTACATACAAATACCCAAATTCAGTTACTTATAAATCAAAAGCTAAAAACGAAAGCTGATGCGATTGTGTGGCCATCATTGAGTCCCTCGCAGCATTGACCCATCTATGACTGGTGTAACACTCCCAAACCCGGCCCATTCACTACGACCGAATCTGGTTATGTCACTGGGGAAAATCGGTTGAAAATCTTTTTGACTTGGAATAATCATGAAAGTTTGTTAACTTTTGAAAACCATGTCCATTTAAAGTAATATGAAAAACCTTAGTGTTATAAAATGTCTGAATAAAAACTATATTAAACATACTCTTATAAGTAGGTTACTAAAATTAAAATCATTTTCACATAGAAACTCATATTAAATTAAACCAAGGTTAAAATAATACCAAAATAATAAAGTGGCCTTTATTATTACCCAATACTTAAAATGTAATACTTATATCAAAAACAAGCATAATATAATTAATCATCATCTTCGGCATGGGCCACCTTGTCTCTCCGATCCGGTCGACTTTATGCACTACGAAATGGTTTAAGGAAAAGGTGAGTCACCAAGACTCGATGTGCCACCCTTTTTCCCGGATTAGCAAAATATCATATACAACATGATCATCATGCATTCAATTAATATGCACCCAACCTAGCCATCCACAACACCTTTCTCTACCCCGTGTGGTACCAAACCACTGGTGGTGCCAAACCACTGGTGACGTATAGTCACAGATGTGATGCCAAATCACTGGAGGTGCCAAACCTCTGGTGTCCGAAGACACGGCATCCGTCAATGTGGTGCCAAACCACTGGTGTTCCAAAGACACAAAGTGTGTTACCAAAACACTGGTGACCGAAGTCACAAATCAATTGATGGGGCCAACCCATCGTGTGATACCAAATCACTGGCGTCAATCCTCAATACCGCCTTGTGGGGCCAACCCATCGTGGTGCGAAACCACGGGGACGAGATGCTGAGGTGCCAAACCTCTGGAGGTGCCAAACCTCTGGTGACCCAAAGTCACAAAGTGTGTTACCAAAACACTGGTGCTCGTTAGCACAAAATATCACTGCCCCCTCCACTCGTACAACCCCCAACAGACACTAACATTCATTTTATCAGAAAATATGCCAACATGCTTGTCAAGCAACATACATATCGTTTATCACAATCCAGTATCATAGTACACACACGGATATACCATGCTTACAAAAGCATCCAAGCAGGACTTACGACCGATTTCTTACCTTTTACCATAATGGTATTTAATCCACCTTTCCATGGATCCAAACAACACACATCATAAATAAACACATTTATCAATAGAAACGAGTGTGTATGTACACACAATATAATAAGCACATAAATTACTAGAAGAGTGTGTGTGTGTACACACCTACAAGCCTTAACCAAAGAACCAACTAAGACCCTTGATAACCTCGATACCCTTGCTCCTAAAATCGGCCAAACAAGAGATTAGCACCCTAGGCCATTCGGCCAAAATAGATAACCCAAGAGGCTTACATCAACACCCTTACCTTGCAAAATGGTTTGGTTTCCTACCAAAACCTGAACCAACAATGGTTCCTCTGACAATCGGCACACCCTAAAAAGGAGAACGGTTAATCCTTTGAAACCTTAGACTTAATCGAAACTAAACGAATAACCCATGAACAAAAATCTCACCATCACTTACCGATCAATCAAGTCCAGATAAAAGCTTTGTTGACTGCTTCGAATCCCGAATGCCCTATAAAGAAATCGGTCATGCCATAAGAGATTTAACTCTTCCACACCGAACCCAAAATCGGCTCTTAGACAACTTAAAATCAACGAATAATAAAGGAGAAAAGGGATGACCTCTTGGCTAACTACTCACTTTCAACACTCGATTGAACAACACGAGATGAGCACCAACACCATACTAAAATTCGGCCACAAGAAACCACTAGGGGGAGGGGAAGTTTCGGCTATGGTTGCTTGAAACAACCACTCAAGGTTCGGCCTTACCCAAAGTAAGAAAGCACAAGAAAAAGATGAGAATAACAAGGTTGATATTCGGCCAATCAACAAGAATTAAACAAATAGGAGAATGGTGCTTTCGGTTTAAAAGAAAAAGAAATGGAGGAAGGTATTTTGAAGGATGGTGTTTCGGCTAAGAAGATTTCAAGAAGAAAAAGAAGAAAGTATAACAAAAAGAGAGAAGTATGTTTAAACACACAAATGAAGAGAAAAAAAAATGGAGGAATTCTCTTGGAAAATAAATCGGCTAGCTAACAAAAGAGAGGATTTTTGCCTGACACAAAGTGACCAAAATATGCACTAAAATTCACAATGAATTTCGGCACTCTCCCCCCCTTAACACCTCTAACAACCGGCCACATACCCACTTGCAGATTCCCACAATCGGCCACCTCCTAGAAACACTCCCAAGCCACAAATTCGAATACATTTGAATTAATCCAATCCCTTATTTTACTCTATTTTATCCCTTTAACACCCATACAAACTAAATAAAATAATCCAATATTTATCCCACATCCAGCCGAATCCCATAAATAAAATAAACTAAATCATTATCCCAATTGAAAGTCCCATCAAATAAATAATAATAAAAAAAAACAAGGAAGCCATGTGCCCCTCAATTCCCTTCAATAGAATGCAAAGAAGGAACCATGTGCAAAGCGGCTCCATTTCACGCCAAAGAAAGGACAAAAATAAAACCCATTTGCAATTTCTTTGGGATTGAAACCAAGACCAATGCCATGACCTCCCCTTAAGTGCCTGGACCAACTCTCCCAATTAGACTTTCATGTCATAAGGCCCTCGCCTTTTATTTATAAAGCCTTCTTCCTTAGCTCACCCTTGCCTTAGCGCCCAAAACAAAAATAAAACTTACCAGGTGCTTCCCTCATGGCTCGAACTTGAGCCGCTTGCCAAGACACTTAAGTGGCGCCCCAAGCCACTCCACCAGCCCATCTTTCTTGTCTGAATTCCTCACCATATATCTTTAAGGCCTTACTAAGCCCTACGCCCAAAACAAAAATAAAACGCTACTTTTGTTGCCGGTTGAACTCGAACCAGTGCCCTCAATGGCCCTACTTCCAAAGCCATAGCGCGCAGACGGAGGCCACTCTACCACAGCCTTCCCTTGTGCCAAAAATTACCGAAAATTATTCTTAAGGCCTCCCTTGGCCCGACTCCTTTTTTTTTTCACTAAAAATCCAAAATTTCTTAAGGCCTTTCCTACCTTCCAGGGTTCTCCAAACCCCCTAAAAACTTGCCCAAGCACACAAGAAGCCTACTAACACCTGAGATATGCACTAAATGCATAACCCCTAAAACCAGGGTGTTACAATTCTACCCTCCTTAAAATAATTTCGTCCTCGAAATTACTTGGCTAGACTAACGATCCACAACCTAACCCCCCACGCTACGCTATATCGCTGCAAGACTCACGATCTAACATCTTCCTAGGCATACTTACCCAGTCTATACCCAAGGTTCCAGATACTCTACTAACAATATAACCACTGCCAAAATAGCAACCAAAACAATAAAGAAATTCCAACCAAGAGAAGCTTACCCGCTGACACATCCGGCACATCACTATCCTCTTTCCGACGAACCAAAGCTTCACGACCTCGACCGAAACCATTTCCTCCATGGTTCGGACCACGACCTCTCGTCCTTGCTGACCATCTCCGCCAGGTTGCACAAAACCTTGACCCACCTATCTCGAGTCCGCACCGGATCCAGGGACAATGCCTAACCAGATGAGACTTGGACTGGCATCTAAAACATTCTCGAACACAATTCCAGCACTCGCCCACGTGATACCTTCCGCACTGAGCACGCGGACGATCGGGATTTCCTACAACTGACTTTGAAACACGAGCAGATGTCTCGACCCTCAGTCTTTTCTGAGACCTCTCAAACGATTCTGGCGATCCCAAGCTCTTCTTATCCCGATTTCTTATTCTATCCCTATTCTGCCTCTACCACGTCCACGAGAATTGCGACCACCCTCTAGAACTCATATCTAGCGCCTCAATTTAGTCTGATTAAAAGTTTTATGCATTAGAAATTTTGTTCCACTGTTTTATCTACGAGCAAATTTTATGAACAGAAGTTTCTGTAAGTCGTTCTTTCGAGCAATCAAAGTTTCATCTCAAGTTCTCTGTTCTAATTCAAACATTCACATACTTCACTAAAGACACATTCATTCATCCATGTCACTTTCTTGAGCATTCCCAACCCAGGGGTAATTTCGACATTTTCTATATGGGGGTATTTGGTAATAATTCTGGGTCAATTTGAAAATAGTTTTCAAATTAAAGATATTTCAAAGTTTACAAAATCTCAGGGGTCATCTTGAAAAATTTGTTTTTCAAACCAGATGTGTTGCAAAAATTTCAGAAATCGGGGTTATTTCAGTAATTAGGGACGTTAAGGGCATTTTCGTAAATTTTTCAAATTAGGGTATCTCGATATTTGTAAAACATAAGTTTTTGATATTTTCATAATGTAAGAACATTTTAGTAAAAATCGAGGGAATTATGAAAATTGAGAAACCAAGGACATTTTGGTAATTTTGTTCATCAGGGGTAATTTTGTAAAATTTCAAATCAGGGTATCTTGAAAATAGCATTTTTGTATACTTTTGCAAAGTAGGGAAATTTTATTAAAATTGGAGTTAAACCGAAAATCTTGAAAGTCAGGGGCATTTTAGTAATTTTTAACACAGGGGTATTTTTGTAATTTCCCCATACCAGAGTATCTTAACATTTTGAAATTTCGAGATTTTGGTATTTTGCAAAGTAAAATCATTTTAACAGAAGTTGAGGGTAGTACCGTAATTTTACAATACAAGGGCATTTTTGTAATTTTGCCACTAGCGGCATTTTGGAAATTTTGGTAAATCGAGAAAACATCTTTCAAAATCAGATTTAGGGTTTACAAACCAAAGGGGTAAGTTTGAAAATTTTAAAACTAAGGGTTTTAAAACAGTAAGGCTAATCCCTTTCGGGTTTTAATACTTGGTTTAGCCTATGAGCAAGTCCTCTTGGTTAAGGTGAACCGTAGCTACGCACCAGGTAGGATTCGAGTAAAGAGGAGGTGAGTCGCTAGGACTGCTTAAATACCAAGCTCTTACTGAATACCATTCCTAGACATGCGTACCATGGTTGCCACACCTTAACTCGGCGACTTGCTTCACAGGTTTGTTTAAGAGCTTTAAGTTTTATGCATATGTTTGAGTTAACTAATCCTAGGGTCCAATAGTGCTAATATTCTAATCTATGAGCCCAATCTAAGTCCATATCAGTTCATATAACAAGCTACTTCACAAGTCTGAAGTACTTACCTGGTGGACTCGGGCCGGAGGTACAGGTGCCATGCCAGAATACCTGAAAAATAATTCTTAAAAACCCATATTTTTGAAAAGCCCATTTTGAAAATGTTTTTGGGCCCAAAACCCTCAAAGTCGAGTTTTGAACCGGGCTTTGATACCAAACTGTAACACTCCCAAACCCGGCCCATTCACTACGACCGAATCTGGTTATGTCACTGGGGAAAATCGGTTGAAAATCTTTTTGACTTGGAATAATCATGAAAGTTTGTTAACTTTTGAAAACCATGTCCATTTAAAGTAATATGAAAAACCTTAGTGTTATAAAATGTCTGAATAAAAACTATATTAAACATACTCTTATAAGTAGGTTACTAAAATTAAAATCATTTTCACATAGAAACTCATATTAAATTAAACCAAGGTTAAAATAATACCAAAATAATAAAGTGGCCTTTATTATTACCCAATACTTAAAATGTAATACTTATATCAAAAGCAAGCATAATATAATTAATCATCATCTTCGGCATGGGCCACCTTGTCCTCTCCGATCCCGGTCCAACTTTATGCACTACCTGAAATGGTATAAGGAAAAAGGTGAGTCACCAAGACTCAGTGTGCCACCCTTTTTCCCGGATTAGAAAAATATCATATACAACATGATCATCATGCATTCAATTAATATGCACCCAACCTAGCCATCCACAACACCTTTCTCTACCCCGTGTGGTACCAAACCACTTTGGTGGTGCCAAACCACCGGTGACGTATAGTCACGAGATGTGATGCCAAATCCTTTGGAGGTGCCAAACCTGCGGTGTCAGAAGACACGATATCCGTCAATGTGGTGCCAAACCACTTTGGTGTCCCAAAGACACAAAGTGTGTTACCAAAACACTGGTGACCAAGTCACAAATCAATTGATGGGGCCAACCCATCGTGTGATACCAAATCTTTGGCGTCAATCCTCAATACCGCCTTGTGGGGCCAACCCACTGTGGTGCGAAACCACGGGGACGAGACGCTGAGGTGCCAAACCTCTGGAGGTGCCAAACCTCTGGTGACCCAAAGTCACAAAGTGTGTTACCAAAACACTGGTGCTCGTCAGCACAAAATATCACTGCCCCCTCCACTCGTACAACCCCCAACAGACATTAACATGCATTTTATCAGAAAATATGCCAACATGCTTGTCAAGCAACATACATATCGTTTATCACAATCCAGTATCATAGTACACACACCAGATATACCATGCTTACCAAAAGCATCCAAACAGGGACTTACCTGACCCCTTGCCTTATACCATAATGGTATTTAATCCACCTTTCCATGGATCCAAACAACACACATCATAAATAAACACATTTATCAATAGAAACGAGTGTGTATGTACACACAATATAATAAGCACATAAATTACTAGAAGAGTGTGTGTGTGTACACACCTGCAAGCCTTAACCAAAGAACCAACTAAGACCCTTGATAACCTCGATACCCTTGCTCCTAAAATCGGCCAAACAAGAGATTAGCACCCTAGGCCATTCGGCCAAAATAGATAACCCAAGAGGCTTACATCAACACCCTTACCTTGCAAAATGGTTTGGTTTCCTACCAAAACCTGAACCAACAATGGTTCCTCTGACAGTCGGCACACTCTAAAAAGGAGAACGGTTAATCCTTTGAAACCTTAGACTTAATCGAAACTAAACGAATAACCCATGAACAAAAATCTCACCATCACTTACCGATCAATCAAGTCCAGATAAAAGCTTTGTTGACTGTTTCGAATCCCGAATGCCCTATAAAGAAATCGATCATGCCATAAGAGATTTAACTCTTCCACACCGAACCCAAAATCGGCTCTTAGACAACTTAAAATCAACGAATAATAAAGGAGAAAAGGGACAGCCCTTCGGCTAACTACTCACTTTCAACACTCGATTGAACAACACGAGATGAGCACCAACACCATACTAAAATTCGGCCACAAGAAACCACTAGGGGGAGGGGAAGTTTCGGCTATGGTTGCTTGAAACAACCACTCAAGGTTCGGCCTTACCCAAAGTAAGAAAGCACAAGAAAAAGATGAGAATAACAAGGTTGATATTCGGCCAATCAACAAGAACTAAACAAATAGGAGAATGGTGCTTTCGGTTTAAAAGAAAAAGAAATGGAGGAAGGTATTTTGAAGGATGGTGTTTCGGCTAAGAAGATTTCAAGAAGAAAAAGAAGAAAGTATAACAAAAAGAGAGAAGTATGTTTCGGCTTACACAAATGAAGAGGAAAGAAAAATGGAGGAATTCTCTTGGAAAATAAATCGGCTAGCTAACAAAAGAGAGGATTTTTGCCTGACACAAAGTGACCAAAATATGCACTAAAATTCACAATGAATTTCGGCACTCTCCCCCCCTTAACACCTCTAACAACCGGCCACATACCCACTTGCAGATTCCCACAATCGGCCACCTCCTAGAAACACTCCCAAGCCACAAATTCAAATACATTTGAATTAATCCAATCCCTTATTTTACTCTATTTTATCCCTTTAACACCCATACAAACTAAATAAAATAATCCAATATTTATCCCACATCCAGCCGAATCCCATAACAAAATAAACTAAATCATTATCCCAATTGAAAGTCCCATCAAATAAATAATAATAAAAAAAAACAAGGAAGCCATGTGCCCCTCAATTCCCTCCAGCCGAATGCAGCAAGGAACCATGTGCAGGCCAGCTCCATTTCACGCCAGCAAAGGACAAAAATAAAACCCATTTGCAGCTGCTGGGATTCGAAACCAAGACCCATGCCGCAGCCTCCCCCTTAAGCGCCCAGACCAACTCTCCCAATTAGACTTTCATGTCATAAGGCCCTCACCTTTTATTTATAAAGCCTTCTTCCTTAGCTCACCCTTGCCTTAGCGCCCAAAACAAAAATAAAACTTACCAAGTGCTTCCCTCATGGCTCGAACTTGAGCCGCTTGCCAAGACACTTAAGTGGCGCCCCAAGCCACTCCACCAGCCCATCTTTCTTGTCCGAATTCCTCACCATATATCTTTAAGGCCTTACTAAGCCCAACGCCCAAAACACTTTTGTTGCCGGTTGAACTCGAACCCAGGCCCTCAATGGCCCTACTTCCAGCCCCTTAAGCAGCGCACGGAGGCCACTCTACCACAGCCTTCCCTTGTGCCAAAAATTACCGAAAATTATTCTTAAGGCCTCCCTTGGCCCGACTCCTTTTTTTTTCACTAAAAATCCAAAATTTCTTAAGGCCTTTCCTACCTTCCAGGGTTCTCCAAACCCCCTAAAAACTTGCCCAAGCACACAAGAAGCCTACTAACACCTGAGATATGCACTAAATGCATAACCCCTAAAACCAGGGTGTTACAACTAGGGATTACCTGTACAGTTAGACAGTGGGGTGAGTTTACGAAAACTCAGTGTGTAATCCCCTAACAAGCAAACAATCAATTAAATAGTCGATAAATGCAGTTTGGGCCTGAGCCCGTTAAAATAACAGTCCAGTTTAGTGTGGTCCTAAGCCCTTTCTTGTAACAGTAAACGATTGGGCTTGAGCCCAGCACAATGTGAACACCCCTTACCCTTATACTACGCCGGAACCGAGTACGAGGCATTACCAGACTTAACAATACATTCTACCAAATCCCGAGCCACAAAATTTCACGTATAATTTAAACTTTAACAAACACATGCATACACAAGCATTATAACTCCATGACCAATATGAGCCACAACTCGTGGCTAAATACAGAATAATCCTTATTACCGTTATGAAGCAATACATTTCGTCAAATTAATTAACACATACACAAAATGACTTAGTCAAGCCCCTATACATGCATAACTAAAATCATTTATAAATAAAGATACCCATAGATAGCTTGATAGTGTGAAGTGATCTCCGACGACCTTCAGCCCGAGCTTGTTTAATAGTACTCTGAAACATGGGATAGAAAAGGGGTAAGCTTATAAAGCTTAGTAAGTTCACATGTAAAAATAATAAGCATTAGCAATGAATTTAGCTTACTACTAAGTTGTCATAACTTGCATCAATAATGCTAAGTTCTAACTTTCTCAACTTACTCATTTGTAGCCTTACCAAAGCCTCAACGAGACAAATCCTCACAACAAGTTCTCAAATTGATACAATCATTAAATCACATGCTTATACCTTATTACGCATGTTCAAATTAATCTGTCTACTTGAATCGCTGTCACTAAATTATTTATTTCTTAAGCTACAGAGCTCCGAATTACAAACTGCTAATTTTCCCTGGAACTAGACTCACATATCTTCATACCATAAAATTTCTAGAATTTTTGGTTTTGCCAATTAGTATAGTTTATTCATTAAAATTTCCCCTGTTTCACTGTTCGACTATTCTGACCTCTCTTCACTACGAATCAATTTTCTCCTCGTACAGAATTCAGATGTGTAACAGTCCGGCTTATACCTTAGTCAGAATAGTGGTTTAGGGACCACAAATTTGAGTCTGAATATTATTCTAATATTATTTTCTGTGCCGTTGATGTGTGATTGAGCATGTGATAAATTTCCGTAAGCTCATCTGTCCGTCTGTGTGTTTAATTTGAGCAAAGGATTTAATTGCATTAAATGTGAAATTTATATGCTATTTGTTAAAGTGCTTATATGTTGTGGCTTTGTATAGTTGCAGGCTTTATATGGCAATTAAGCCATTGTTATAAATAGTGGACGGTTATGGCCCAAAATTAACCTTTGAAAATAAGTTTTATAAGTTTATATTAAAAGGGTAATTATGTCATTTATGAATTAAGTATATTATATGATAATAAAGCATGAAAATAGAATATTTATTCATGCATTCTACCATCGAAAATAGAAAGGAAAGAAGGGTTTTGAAGTTTGCTAATATTCGGCCATTCGGGAACCAAATTAAAGGTATGTTTTCGGTTGGTTTTTGATAATTTCTACGTTTTTGCAATCGTTGCTTCGTCTACTATCAAGCCCATGTCTCAATTTTATGTATTGATGAAGTTTTTGAAATGAGCCATTGATGAATTCATAAGTTTTATGATGTTTAAGGATGAAATATGAAATATATGTGTTTGATTGACATAGTTTGTTTTTGAGTTTTTGATGAATTTAACTAAATAGGGCTAAATTGAGAAAATATTATTTTTAGGGACTAATTTGTGAATTTGGGGAAAAATATGGGCTTGTATGTGAAGTATGAAAATTCGGCTAAGCATGAGCATGGGTAGATTTTGTGAATTTGATGTTTTGAGAAAAATAGACTAAATTGATAAAATATGCACATGTGAGGGCTAATTTGCAAATAGCCCAAAATATGTGTGTATGGTTTGAATTGAATGAAATAGTGAATAAAATTGTTAATTCTGAATATGTTTAGATGAACCGAGGAAAACGGATTTAGATCGCGGGAAGGCGAAAGTAAATGAGCAGCCGTTTCTATTCCGATAAACCGAATCCGAGGTAAGTCATTATGCAAATAAACGTATTTGTATGAATTTGTAAATGTTCATATGACTAATAATGATAATGAATGTTTATGAGGTGTTGAGTATATGAATTACGAGATAAGGTCGATATAGCGACAATGTCTGAGAAGTCCCGTTCGAACCTAGGAATAGATAGGATTAACTTTGTCATGACATAGGTATCAATTCTGTTTTGTCATGTAAGACCACGTCTGGGACGTTGGCATTGATTTGAGACTCATGTAAGACCCTGTCTGGGACAGTGACATCGATATCCGAGTGCACGTAAGACCCCGTCAGGGACAACGACATTGCACTATTATTCTGAGCTTTCTGAATATCCTACTAGTTTCCTATTGGTTCAACGGGCAAGTCTGTGATACGAATTACAAATCCGAGCTATGAACAATTATGTGATATTAAATCCGATTCAGGTACGTTGTTTATACACTATTGAGTATATAAGGTAAGCATCTAAGTGATCTTACTATGATGATATGTATATGAAATTGATGATACAATATGTAAAGTTTGACTAGAGTTGTGTGGCTAGATGAGCTATGTGTTTCTATGATTCTTGAATGGTGAAAATGGCTAAGTGATTGATATGTGCCAATGTATTTATTTGCAAATATGCTTTCCATACCAAGTTTATTTGTATATGACTTACTAAGCTTTTGAAAGCTTACTCTGTGTGTGTTTAATCTGTTTTATAGGTCGTCAAAGCTACTAAAGGCTCGGGACCGTCTTGGATCGTCATCAGGCTATAGAACTTATTTTGGTACATTTTGATATTGTCTATGGCTAGATATGGCATGTATAGGCTAGTATTTTGGTATAGTTGTTGTGTGATTTTAGCTATGTGACTTGGCTATTTATGAATTGATGTTGTGCTTAAATAAATGTGATATGAGAAGTTGTTTTGGTATGATTAGTTGTTATATGTAATGGTTGATATGGTTGGACTTGGTATTGAATACATGATTGGAATGAATAATTTGGTATGTTTTAATGGTTATATGTGCTTGAGATATCTTGTTAAATATGACTTGTAGGTTTGACCCTTATGAGTGGAATTTAGGCCTTGTAAATGGCCTATTATGTCACATGGTTGTGGCACACGGGCGTGCCTAACGACTGTGGGTGAATTGTAGGATGCAGTTTAGTATCACATGGCCTCAACACGGGCGTGTCATCTGGCCGTGGTGTACAAGTCAGTAGCTAGCTAAGAGCACACGGCCATGGTACACGGGCGTGCTTGATGGCCGTGGTGGGGAAGTCAGTATAGGACCACGGTCAGGATACACGGCCGTGTCTGGTGGCTGTGGGGATCAAGTTAGTATATAGACACGGAAGGACACGGGGGTGTCTAGAAGCCTTGGAGGGCACACGGTCCCCTCCCACGGGCGTGTCTCCCCTGTATTTTTGAAAAGTTTCAAATTTTCATGAAATTTCATATGTGTTTCAGTTTAGTCCCGACTCGACGTCTAAGCACGATTAAGGTCTCGAGGACCCGCTTAAGGGACATTATGTCTGAGAATGATGATTGACCGTCTGATTTTGTCTGTAAATGTTTCCGATCTGTCTGGTAACGCTCCGAACCTTAAGTCGGTGATGGACATGGGATAGGGGTGTTACAAGATGACCTTGTTTAGTTCTGTTGAAACTAGACTCATTCAGGATTTTAGGCATATAAATTATATCCCATAATTATTTTTTTAAAATATTTGAGGATTTCTCTAAGTCAGAACAGGGGATCACGTAATTATTCTGAACCAGTCTCACAAAAATTTATATATCTCAAAATATACAAATCCTTTGTTTGGTCTATTTCTTTTATATAAAAATAGACTCAATAAGCTTTAAAAAAATATCTCATCCAACTTATAATTCAATTTCTACTATTTTTGGTGATTTTTCAAATTCACATCACTGCTGCTGTCCAAAACAGTTTTATTATAAATTTTTGCTCTCTCTCACTTTAGTTGTATTCATTACTTACCTACAACAATCTTTCCAATTTCTGATTATGTAACACCCCAAACACGGTCAATACGTTACGACTAAATCTGGTTTGTCACAGGAAAGGTAGTTTTGAAAATTCTTACGGTGCATCGTAATTTGGAAAAAAAAAATAGTTTTTCTTTTGCCTAGTGATTCTATGTTCAAGGGCTACTTATAATTTGGTTAAGTTATAACTTATCAACTTCCTATTAATGATAACTAGGAAAAAAACAAACGATCTATTTAAGAAAAACCCAAACTTGGAAGATTTTATAAGGTGACAATGGAAAACAATGTTGGGGTACATGATCTTTTGAAGATAATATTTG
The DNA here is from genome assembly GCA_025503065.1 of Gossypium bickii. NCBI lineage: Eukaryota > Viridiplantae > Streptophyta > Magnoliopsida > Malvales > Malvaceae > Gossypium > Gossypium bickii. The sequence goes on from CP106711.1 coordinate 94,646,483, forward strand.
TAGTATTAGGAAAAATCCCCATTTTAACTATCTGTTGCTTGTGATCCATTGGTTAGTTTTTTTTGGGAAAACCGTTATTTATGTTTTTAAGAAAAACCTCATTTTTGACAGTTTATAACATATATAAAGCAGTATTAAATCAAATCCCCAAAATAAAGTTAAAGCGGCCTTATTACAAAATAAAATCCCGAATTAAAAAAAAAGTTCAAATTTAAATACGAAGTTTACGAAAGAAATAGTAACGCATGGCCACCTCGAGTTTACTTCGGCTCCAAAACCCGCGATCTACTGATTACCTGCAAAATTTAGCAGAGGGGTGAGTCATCGAGACTCAGTGTGTAAATCCCCGTATAACTCAAACTGGGCCTCATGCCCACACATGCACATTGGGCCCTAGCCCACTCAATATGGCACATGTCACATGTATGCAATGCGGCCCAACCCAGCCTAGCTTTCCATCCAAACACCCGTGGCATTATGCCACTGTGGTTCTTGACCACCGTGGTCCCAGACCACTTGTGACAATAGTCACTCGTGACAAAGTCACTAAAATATATAATCATGGGGCAAACCCACTGTGGTCTTAGACCATCAAGACAAGTCACTAAAATATTCGCATACGTGGTTTCAACCACTGTGGTTCTTAGACCACCGTGACCATAGTCACTTAATTCATACTTCCCCTTCCACTCAATCCTGAGCCCATGCTCATTTCATCATGCTAAATATGAATGCAACATGCTCTCAATGTGAAACAGTTAATTATTACATACATGCATATAATCAGAAATCTCATCATAGAAGAACTTCACCAGTGTCTCCAACCTTACCCGCAAGGGTATCTCGACTGTCAAATTAGTCATTTCAGCTTTTAGCCAATACAGTTAATAACACAACAACAAGAAACGTGTGAGTAATACACACCTGATAACGCGTAACACTAAGCTTTCCACGTCGACACTTTCACTAGCAGGGACAACGACTATTTGCCTATCCCAAGCAGACGTCGGCTCTCTACCACAGGCCGGTGAAAAATCTCGAACCGTCGACACCGTACGCCTTTTAAACTTAGGAGCCGAAACTATGGGTTCGCTCACTTCCTTAAATTGGCTAGCACTCGCATCCATGGAGAGTCTTTAATCAGTACACAAGGAGAAGCGTAGATTGACTAATAACAGAATTGATTAAGGCATATCACCATTGATAGGAATAAATGACCAAGAAATCACAAGATGGCTCCTTACCTTAAGAACCCGAATGGAGTGATTTGATTCGGCAACTAACAACCCTTCGGCTTTGGACAACAAACACTCGGCTAAAGGAGTTTCCCAGAGTAAACGTCCCAAACGAGAAAAGAAGAAAAGTAAGAGGGGGTTAACCGAAATATGAATGCCAAGCCAACTAGCCATTCGGCTTTGGCCAAAAAGAAACCGAAAGGAAGAAAAGAAATAGGCAATAGAATCTCCCCTTACCTTAAACAATAGAATCGGTTGAAAAGACTTTCGGGAAACAGATTCCCAACACCTTGCTTCACGATGTTCGGCTAACAGGCACGAAACGAGAGAAACGGGTTTAGTTGACTTCAAGAATAGATTCGACCTTACCTTAAAAAGAAGAAATGTAGAGCATGACCAAAGAAAATAAAAGGAAGAACCTTACCTTGAGTTGAGGTACCGATTGCCACACAAGATGGTTCGGCTATGGTGAAAGGTGTAGAAACGAATACGAAAAAGAGAAAGGGATGAGAAGTAGATTTCGGCTTGAAGGAGAAGATAGCAAAAAGAAATGTGAAGGGTGGATGGTAAGGAGATATTTGGCCAAAGGTGGTTTGATAACCTTCAAGAAAAGAAGTACATGAATGGGAGGTTTGTAATCTAGAGAAAAAGATGAGAAAGAGAGTTGAAAAAAAACACCAAAAGGAAAGAGAAGAATCCTTAGATGATCTTAGGAAGTTTCGGCACACAAAGGCTCAGCAACACCTAACTGAAACAAAAGCTCACAAATTCGGCACACCCACACTAAGAGCTCTCGGTTTTGTCAACCCACACCAAATGCCGTCACCCCTAGCCCCAACCACACACATAGCCGCAACTCCTCCTCCCCACTCTCCAACATTCAGCCAACACACAACCACCAACCCTCCTTCATTTTCTCCACCGAAAGCTCCCCATCACTCATTCAAATTTGTTTGACCATTTCAAACTCCCCAAGCTCCTCATGACCATTCATTCAAACTCCTTTGATCCATTCAACCAACAACCTTGGAGAGTCCCTGCCGAATCCACCTTCTTCCCATCCAGGTGCCAAAAATAAGCTTCAAAGTGAGGCTTATGGGACACGAACCTCTCCCCTACTGTTGCTCCCTTGTGACGCCACTTCCTTGCATCTTAAGTGGCGTTTCCTTGCCGCTTTACTACACCTCTTCTTGTGTTAACAAACACGAGTAATTACCCTTAAGGCCCGCCTCAGCTAGCTCTCCCCTAAAGAGCCCAAAAACAAAATTTTCACCAAGGCTCAAGCTTAACCCCGAGCCTTCCCGGGACCCCCAAACGCACCAAATTAACAAACAAATCATGCCAAACACATAGAGACATAAAATGTAGAGCCCCTACTAACAGGATGTTACAGATTAGATATCGAGCATATTGCTCATACGTTACACATGCATATACCTACACTTATCACTACAAAGTGACACATAATTTCACTTAATCGATTTTCCCGTTGAATGCTTCGGAATAATAATGGATATGCAGTGGTTTCGCACACAGCCCACCATTGAAGTTGAAGCTCTCTTGTACACATAGTGGCCTTCACTTAGTACCACTCATGTGACCTAGCTCGATTGTACACATAATCCTGTCTCTCTTGTACACATAGTGGCCTTCACTTAGTACCACTCATGTGACCTAGCCATCTCGTAGCTCTCTTGTACACATAGTGGCTCACACTACATACCACACATGTGACCTAGCTACGCATAGCTTTCTTGTACACATGGCGTACTCTTGGTACCACACATGTGACCTAGCTACGTATATATATTTATCTTGTAGCTCTCTTGTGCACATAGTGGCTTGCACTTAGTACCACTCATGTGACCTAGATACTTACCATTTATATCTTTGATTCCGAAGGTTCAAACGAGAAGTATCTCACTTTCTAATACTTTATTCCATTCCTTCAATAGTCAACTATGGTTCAAAAATCAGCTACAATACATAAAATACGCTGAAATATAAAAATGTCAATAAAAATAATGAATTATTTACATACAACTTACATAATTACATTCTCAATCTCATTACATCATCAATTTAACTTATCCTCCCCCAAATTATTCTATTCAATACTTTCTTGATATTACACAAAGCCATCTTCCTAATTTGGTCTTACATGTAAACTTATACCAATTCTCATTAAAATGTCGAGTCATTATCGAACATTATAATTATATTGGAAAATCAATACTAAAGTATTCATAACTAAAATTTAAATTTAACATTCAAACTTGCATCATTAAATGCTTATTAAACATATGAACTTACCTCAATACCAAAACGGTCATTTTACCAACTTTTCCGATTTTCGATTTTCCTCTCGTTCTAGGTCCAAATCTCTTTTTTTTTGGGTCTAAGACATCACATTTCACTTATTTAATTAACGTACTACTCAAAACAGTCCCTAACTCAAACTTTGGCAAAATTACAATTTTGCCCCTAAACTTTTGCATAATTATGATTTTGCCCCTAGGCTCGAAAATTAAACTTCATCCCTTATTCTTATGTTTTATAACATGCTGATCATTTTTCCCTTCTATGGAAACATCAAATTCTTGCTCTAACATGCACTTATGTACATTAGGTATTTTTGCCGATTATGTCGTTTTACTCGTTTTCACTTAAAATCGCTTAGTAAAAGTTGTTTAACATAATTCTAAGCTTCATATTCTGCCATAAAACATCAAAATAAACACATTTCACCTATGGGTATTTTTCCAAATATGAACCCTAGGTTAAATTATTGCTAGAATAAGCTAAATCAAGTTACCGGGACTCCAAAAACGTAAAGAACATGAAGAACGGGGCTAGAATGGACTTACCATGAAGCTAGGAAAGCTTGAAAACCCTATCCATGGCTTCCCACATGTTAAATTCGGCCTAAGCTTGAAGATGGACAAATTTGGCATTTAAATTTTTGTTTTTAATTCATTTAATTTACTAAATTACCAAAATGCCCCTTAAAAAAATCTTTTGAAACATACCCATCCATGTCCATTTTTGTCCACCAACTTAACCAATGGTCTAATGATCATTTAAGGACCTCCAATTTAAAATTTCATAACAATTGGACACCTCTAACATGTAGAACTCAACTTTTGTACTTTTTACAATTTAGGCCTTTTGACTAAATTGAGTGCCCAAACGTCAAAATTTTCGAATGAGATTTTCACAAAATCATTCTGTGAAATTGTAGACCATAAAAATATAAATAAAATAAATTTCTCAACATCGAATTTGTGGTCCCGAAACCACTATTTCAACTCTCTCCCCCCTTTAGGGATTTTTGTCCCCGAAAATCTCACCAGTTAATGGATTTATGTTCACAAGTCACTTTCAGCTTCTCATATAGTCTTGGCATCTTCAACATCTTACTTCTTAAACTAAGATTCGGAACTGTACTCTATTATCATGAACATAAAAATCATATTACTGATCTTCTTAAATTCTGACTGAAAATCCCACTAATAAGTAACTGGCCTTATTCTATCAATAATCTCATACTCTTCTATGAACCACAACTCACCTGTCTTTACTTATCCAGATGAAAAATTCTATGTTAATAAAATACTTTCAGAAGCACTTGACACTCATCTAAGTTCAATACTTTTACCTTTCGGTTCTATATACAATTTCTGATAATCTGTATTTAATCTCTAAAATCAATCTTCACTTCCACTTTTTTCTGGTCTTTTAGCTCAATATTACCCTATGAGTTTCTTTTCCTCAATTGCTTTCAATATTTAAGACACGATAACACACATACCTTTTTGAGATCTGGATCGCTTCCTCAATATAACTATCAGTACGTAGGTGACATACAATAGTATTTAACAATCTCATACTCAAGACTTACTATAGCTTTCTTCTGAAGTCACAATACAAATTTTGGTTTCCAATCACGAACAATGAAAATTTGCACTTTGTATAATCTGACAGCCTCAGAATAAATAACTCCGATAACCCATCAATAGAAAGACTCGTTCGTACTGAGCAAAATGTGCAAACTTCTTCAAGCAGTCAATAATAACTCAGATAACATTTACTTTCTTTCTCTTTTTTTTTTTACTGATAGTAATAGCCTTAGTTCACATTTCCTCGGAAAACACATTTTCACATAGATATCAATACTGATTGTAATAGCTTCTGAGATACTTGAAAATCAACTCTAACCTATTAAAATTTCAAACATCAGGTTCAAAGTTTGGTACATAACATTTCATACTCTTACTAGTGTAACTGCCACGGAGTATCATCCATCTCTGTACTTCTCAAATAAACAGATAATTATCACTGTGCTAGACATCATAACATTCTATCTTTAACTCGCTGATATATGTATCAAGATCATTTGAAAAGTGAAAACCAATACATAGGTCTAAGTTGAACTTCCTATCATTCACACTTTGCCAACTTTAATTTCTTCTCAAATCTAGAGAAAGATTAAACTTATAATAGAATTTACTTCAACTGTTACTCGTCGAAGCACTTAACTATACTGATGCCACAATACTCATACAGCTTAAAAATTATACTGCCATAACAAGACTAACTCCTCAATTACTATTAGTAGATAATGTCCCGGCTGAAAACAAAACATCTCGATCATCGGAGAAATTTAAACACAAATTTCCATAACAACCAATACAAAAGCACAATCTTTATACCTCTGGTAATTGTATCAAAGTACTCTCGCCATCAAGTCAAAACTTATAATCATCATAAGCATTTTAATAATAAGAAGAAACCATTTTCATCAATAGAACATTTCCTACTGATATCTCATGGCTTGTACTTTGAACAATAATTTATTAAGGAAACAAAAATAACAAAATCTCAGAACATGGAGCTACACAAAAAATACTCGTAAGTACTGAAAATAATCTTAACAAAAGCCACACAATCTTCCTTTATTTTCATTGAGCAATAGCTAGTAAAACGGGATGCTAACATCATACGGACCTTACCGTCAACTTTCTATCTGTGCATGATGCAGAAAATCAGAAAAGATAGAGCAATTTCGATCACAGCTCAAATAGACTACAATGCTTTCATCTACCTGTAAATTTAGCTGACATTCTCATACTATAGGAATTTCATTCAAAACCTTGCAGATATATATACCTCTGAGAGTAAATGGAAACATATAATAGTTGGAAGAGATTGCTGTAATTTCTCAACCATAAACACTGCATTTAGTCATTAATACATCTCGATCATGATTGCACTATCTAATTCTGTCATTACTATGATGTTATTCCAATTGCAAACAGAAATAAATTTAGAATAAATTCCAGCAATCACATACTTTAGGCCTCATACCTGGATGAGTTAATTACTGAGCCTGACTGTTCTTTAACTATAACATTTTGGAATCCAAATGATCTTCATATTAATCTGACATCTTTTTTGCAATTGTGTTCATTTACGAAACAATTCTCAACTTTGATCACGTTGTCAATTAATCTACAATTCAACTCTTTAGTCTTCCACTTGTAAACCCATTCGGTCTGAATTTCATGAAATTTCTTTATAACATACCTTATTGGAATGGGGTGAGGTTGTAACGCCTCTGACTTGCCTCTTATATACTCATGCATATAACTTAACACTCATCAATATATATATTGTTTCAAGTAACTTAACATGCATACTCATTTTGCACAACCTTCCTATCATCTTATACAAACAAGTGCACTTATACTTTCATTCATAAATCTCGAGTAAAATTACTCATAACATTCACTTAATTTCACAATTTATACTCATAGCATCATACAAATGCCAATCAAACATGAACACTTATCATAGTATAAACTTTCCTTTCATCTCATCTTTCATATTTCAAGAGAAATTCCCATCCACAATTTATTCATCATCACATAAACGACATAAACTATTATTCTTACTTTTTATGAGTCTCAACTCATCATAAACACATTGTTTGCACTATCAAATTTAGCTTGGTTGAAGTGCGCATCTGTCTAATAAAATAATTTACAACAGGGTAGGGAGTCGTCACACTATCAAAGTTCAATATGTCATGTATAGCTAGACTCTCACATTCACTATGGTAGTTCAAGAACCGACTAAACCATAGCTCTGATACCACTAAATGTAACACCCCTTACCCGTATACTACGCCGGAACTGGGTACGAGGCATTACCAGACTTAACAATACATTCTACCAAATCCCGAGCCACAAAATTTCACTTATAATTTAAACTTTAACAAACACATGCATACACAAGCATTATAAATCCATGACCAATATGAGCCACAACTCGTGACTAAATACAGAATAATCCTTATTATTGTTATGAAGCAATACATTTGGTTAGATTAATTAACACATATACAAAATGACTTAGTCAAGCCCCTATACATGCCATAACTTAAATCATATATAAATAAAGATACCCATAGATAGCTAGATAGTGTGAAGTGATCTCCGATGACCTTCAACCCGAGCTTGTTTAATAGGACTCTAAAACATGGGAAAAAAAAGGGGGTACGCTTATAAAGCTTAGTAATTTCATATGTAAAAATAATAAGCATTAGCAATGAATTTAGCTTACTACTAAGCTGTCATAACTTGCATAAATAATGCTAAGTTCTTACTTTCTCAACTTACTCATTTGTAGCCTTACCAAAGCCTCAACGAGACAAATCCTCACAACAAGTTCTCAGATTGATACAATCATTAAATCACATGCTTATACCTTATTACTCATGTTCAAATTAATCTGTCTACTTGTATCGCTGTCACTAAATTATTTATTTATTGAGCTACAGAGCTCCGAATTACAAACCGCTAATTTTTCCTGAAACTAGACTCATATATATTCATACCATAAAATTTCTAGAATTTTTGGTTTTTCCAATTAGTACAATTTATTCATTAAAATTTCCCCTATTTCACTATTTGACTATTCTGACCTCTCTTCACTACGAATCAATTTTCTCCTCGTATAGAATTTAGATGACCTTCTTGTTTAGTTTAGTTGAAACTGGACTCATTCAGGATTTTAGGCATATAAATTGTTTAGTTTAGTTGAAACTGGACTCATTCAGGATTTTAGGCATATAAATTATGTCCCATAATTATTTCTTTAAAATATTTGATGATTTTTGTAAGTTAGAACAGGGGATTATGTAATTATTCTAAACCAGTCTCACAAAAATTTAAATATCTGAAAATATACAGATCCTTTGTTTGGTCTATTTCTTTTATAAAAATAGACTCAATAAGATTTAAATAAATATCTCATCCAACTTATAATTCAATTTCTACTATTTTTGGTGATTTTTCAAATTTACATCACTGCTGCTGTCCAAAACAGTTTTATTATGAATTTTTGCTCTCTCTCACTTTAGTTGTATTCATTACTTACCTATAACAATCTTTCCAATTTCCGATTACATATCGAGCATATTGCTCATACGTTACACATGCATATACCTACAATTATCACTACAAAGTCACATATAATTTCACTTAATCGATTTTCTCGTTGAACGCTTCGGAATAATAACGAATACACGATGGTTTCGCACACAGCCCACCATTGAAGTTGAAGCTCTCTTGTACACATAGTGGCCTTCACTTAGTACCTCTCATGTGACCTAGCTCGATTGTACACATAATTCTGGCTCTCTTTACACATAGTGGCCTTCACTTAGTACCACTCATGTGACCTAGCCATCTCGTAGCTCTCTTGTACACATAGTGGCTCACACTACATACCACACATGTGACCTAGCTACGTATAGCTTTCTTGTACACATGGCGTACTCTTGGTACCACACATGTGACCTAGCTACATATATATATGTATCTTGTAGCTTTCTTGTGCACATAGTGGCCTGCACTTAGTACCACTCATGTGACCTAGCTACTTAACATTTATATCTTTGATTCCAAAGGTTCAAACGAGAAGTATCTCACTTTCTAATACTTTATTCTTTTCCGTCAATAGTCAATTATGATTCAAAAATCAGCTACAATACATAAAATATGCTAAAATATAAAAACGTCAATAAAAATAATGAATTATTTACATACAACTTACATAATTTCATTCTCAATCTCATCACATCATCAATTTAACTTATCCTCCCCAAATTATTCTATTCAATACTTTCTTGATATTACACAAAGCCATCTTCCTAATTTGGTCTTACATGTAAACTTATACCAATTCTCATTAAAATGTCGAGTCATTATCGAACATTATAATTATATAGGAAAAACAATACTAAAATATTCATAACTAAAATTTCAATTTAACATTCAAACTTGCATCATTAAATGCTTACTAAACATATGAACTTACCTCGATACCAAAACGGTCATTTTACCAACTTTCTCGATTTTCGATTTTCCTCTCGTTCTAGGTCCAAATCTCATTTTTCGGGGTCTAAGACATCACATTTCACTTATTTAATTAATGCGCTACTCAAAACAGTCCCTAACTCACACTTTGGCAAAATTACAATTTTACCCCTAGACTTTTGCATAATTATGATTTTTCCCCTAGGCTCAAAAATTAAACTTCATCCCTTAGTCTTATGTTTTATAACATGCTGATCATTATTTCCTTCTATGGAAACATCAAATTCTTGCTCTAACATGCACTTATGTACATTAGGTATTTTTGCCGATTGTGTCGTTTTACTCGTTTTCACTTAAAATCGCTTAGTAAAAGTTGTTTAACATAATTCTAAGCTTCATATTCTAAATTAAAACATCAAAATAAACACATTTCACCTATGGTTCTTTTTCCAAATATGAACCCTAGGTTAAATTATTGCTAGAATAAGCTAAACCAAGTTATCGGGACTCTAAAAACTTAAAGAACATGAAAAACGAGGCTAGAATGGACTTACCATGAAGCTTGGAAAGCTTGAAAACCCTATCCATGGCTTCTCACATGTTAAATTCGGCCTAAGCTTGAAGATGGACAAATTTGGCATTTAAATTTTGTTTTTAATTCATTTAATTCACTAAATTACGAAATTACCCTTTAAAAAATTTTTGAAACATACCCATCCATGTCCATTTTTTTCCACCAACTTAACCAATGGTCTAATTATCATTTAAGGACCTCCAATTTAAAATTTCCTAACAATTGGACACCTCTAACATGTAGAACTCAACTTTTGCACTTTTTACAATTTAGTTCTTTTGACTAAATTGAGTGCCCAAACGTCAAAATTTTCGAATGAGATTTTCACGAAATCATTTCGTGAAATTGTAGACCATAAAAATATAAATAAAATAGATTTCTCAACATCAGATTTGTGGTCCCAAAACCACTGTTTTGACTAAGCCCAAAATCGGGCTGTTACACAATGCCAGTAATCAGTAGGGCCTTTGCCCAATTTCAGTAATAGATCAGTGGGGCCTTAGCCCATAAAAGTAACAAATATTAGTCATGCAGTGAACAATTTGTAATATCATTACTCGATGCAGTAACAGTATAGTATCATTAATCAGTGCAGATATGCAGTCTGAAATCCTACCCAATCCAGCCTCTACACACCACTCCGTCCCGCCAAACACACCATGTGGGGATAAAATCGACCTACCCAGCTAGACACACCAAGATTAGCACCGGTTGTGGCACTAAACAGTATTGTAACAAAGCTGCCAGTAAAATAAACGACATATAGCCATTAGTAGGTCCACAGTCGTCATGTGCGACCCGTGCGACCTTATCAGTACAGTACACTTCCTCCAAATATAACAACCCATCCCCATGCAATATGTCGTGACATAATATCATACCTATATGCACAATTTCATGCTCAATCATAGTCTTACATATCATAGAGCAAATCAGTCATACATAACATAAGGCCATAACAGTCATTTCATCTCCTAGGGGTATAACAGTCCTTTTACCCTATGGGGGTATTCCGATCATTTTATCTAGAAATTATTTGGTCATTTTACCCCTATGGGGGTATTTGATCATTTTACCCCATTGGGTATTTTTGGTCATTTTACCCTATGGGGGTATTTCGATGATTTTACCTTGTGGGGGTATTTCGATCATTTTACCCTGTGGGGGTATTTTGGTCATTTTACCCTATGGGGGTATATCGGTTATTTTACCCTATGGGGGTATTTCGATCATTTTACCCTATGGGGCATTACGGTCATTTTATCAGTTTGGGCCTAAGTGTAAGTAAGTCTATAGTCGTCTTGAGTGGCTCGAGCGACCATAACAGTACAAACAGTGTAAATGAGCCTAAAGCCCATTATAGCCTAAGCCCATGAAATCGCTCATGGCAGCCTTTTTCGTCATATGCCCACGTTTCCTGAGCTCGGTTTACCATACGAGCGTTCGCACGTTCAATGCCTAACCTTTCGGCTTTTCGGCTTTTCAGCTTTTGCCTTACTACAGCCTAATCAGTGTGTGTGTACCCACTTTACCAGCTTTTACGCCTATTACCGTTAGTAGGGTACAGTTACACACCTGTTTTGCGAAACCGTGCTAAGATCCACGAGAACCAAACGTTGTTTGAACGAGGGTGACTTTAGTTCTCTAAGACCACTGCTCAGAAACGATCACACGCCCTTATTGATTTTCTATATTATAATACACAGATCTTATTAATCAAGATCGATCATATGTATGGCCTAAAACCACCAATATCAGCTTAATGAATAATAGAACATATTCGGCCTAAACCCAAAGGAAAATAAGGTAACCTATTTACCTTAATTGAGTAATAGAAGAAAAGGGTTTTAATTGCCTGAGTAACACTTGCAATCCTTCACTTCTCGAGAATACCTAAAACCTAATGAACCTCCAATCGCGAGGAAGGGACAGAACCGCAATCAACGAACATAAAAATAAGTCACATTCTGCTTTTTAGAAAAAATAAAAGAGAACAGAATTGTAGACATAAAGAAAGATTAGGGAAACAGAAAAAGGAAAATATAAGTACCTACCGGTTTGTTACCACTCTTGCTGAACTGAAATCACAACACCAATAGGAAAAAATAAGGGAGATGATCGTGTCCAAACTAACTATGACAACAAATAAGGCAAGCGCACCTATCGTTTGGTCGTATAGCTATGGCAAGACCAGAAATATCGTATCCTCAAGGACCAAGAGTACTAGTAATTACTATCTTTCTATTATTTAGCCTAAGAATTAAGGGAATTGTTGTTTAATCTAAACTAACTAATTACTAAGCTAAAGATGCTAAGACACAGAGAATGAATTGGGGAAATACTTTTGGGAAAACCAATTGATTAAGACAATACCCGAGGAAGAATCCACCTAGACTTCACTGTTATTTAACTCTGAACCAGACGATTTATTCACTTGACTTGATCCGTAGGATTCCTTAATTTATATTAATACCTCTCTCGAGGTTACTAACGTCTAACCCTAGGTTGATTAATTGAAATCTCTTTCTAATTAAAATCCCTAGTGTTGCATTAACTCTATCTATGGACTCCCATGTTAGGTTTGACCGTAATCCAGTAGATTTTCGTCACCCTATCTCTAGGAGTGTAACAGACCGAATTTGACCCTAATCGGAACGGTGGTTTCGGGACCACGAATCTGAGTCTGAGAAATATTTTAATATTATATTTTGAGTCTATTATATGTGAATTGATGTGTTGTGAAAGTTTCGTATGAAAATTTTATTGTCTAAGTGCTTAAATTGATAAAAAGAACTTAATCGCGTAATGCGTAAAAGTTGCATGCTAAAGTGAAAAGTGCTTATACGTGGATGGCTTTTTAATATGAAGTATTAAAAGTGAAATTAACCCATTTTAAGGGTTAGTGGTCGGCCATGGACAAGTTTGTCCTTAAATTATATTGTTTGGTTATTTTTAACTTAAGGTTATTTAAGTAATTTAATAATAATGTATATTATGTTAAATAAAACAAAAACAAATGGCCATTCTCATCTTTTAGTTAATGGCCGAATGTTGAAATAGAAAATGGGAGTCTTGGTTCTTTGATTTTCGGCAATTGAAGGCTTGATTTCAAGGTTAGTTTGAACTCAGTTTTTGTTAATTTTTATGTTTTCGAGATCGTTGCTTTAAACCGTAGCTGACCCATGTTGAAATTTTTGAATCTAAGCATGCTTGATATTCAGCCATTGATAGATTTATATGGTTTTTGATGTTTGATGAATTTAGATAAAAGATAGGTTAAAAATTAGTATATTATGTGTTGGAAGTTTTAGTGAATTTGTGTTTTTAGGGCCAATTTGAAAAAAATAAAAATTTAGAGGGGCTTAATTGCAAAATAAATGAAAGAAATGGACTTGTATAGTCCCTATACATATTCGGCCCTTAAGGAGTATGGGGAAATTTGATGTATTTTGAGTTTTATGCAAATAGGACTAAATTGCAAAGTATTGAAATAGTAGGGTAAAATGGTAATTTGCCTATTTGTGTGTTTTGGGACTAAATTGAGATGAAATGTGTTTAAATGAGCTAAATTTTAATATGTTTTAGATCAAGAGCAAAGAAAAACGGAATTAGACCGGGGAAAGATGAAGGTTCTCGAATGGCCGATTCGCACGGACTATCGAGAACCGAGGTAAGTCCTTAAGTTGAAATATATTCAAGAATTTGTTACAAACTTATTAAATGTTAATGTTTGATAAATTTAGTACATATTTATGCCATAGCCGAATGTATATAAGCATATTAGATTGATTGCTTAATTTGATAATGTGATGTGAATAAGTGTTTTGATGTGAATTGTGAGATTGAACGATAACGTAATGTTTTTAGATGTTTAATGTGAATAAGCTTAGTTGGATTGGACGTGCCTTATAGTTATGAAATGTGTGTGGAATGATTAACTGCATGGATATGTTTCGGCTTTATTTACTTGCCTAGCGAGCTTAGTGCTTGGTGATATGTTTCGGGCTTTATCGCCTAGCAGGCTTCGTGCCGGTGATATGTTTCGGGCTTTATTGCCTAGCAGGCTTCGTGCCGGTGATATGTTTTGGGCTTATTGCCTAGCAAGCCTTGTGCCGGTGCTATGACTTCGGACCTCGAGTTCAGCAGGCTTCGTGCCGGTGTGTGAGATTCAGGTAACATTTAAGAAGTTCTAGCTAATGAATCAGGTTTGCATAAGTATTTAGTAGTGAAATTATCATTCGATTATAAGGTATGTGTTATTCATATTTAAGTGAACTATGTATGTGCATATATGTATTAATAGATGTATACAAGTGATGCTATAGAGAGAAAGAAATGTCCAATGATAAGAAAGATATATTAAAAGAAAGGTATAATGTACAAATTGGTGTTTCATAAATATATGTATATATATATACATATTCGGCTATAATATATATATATATATGTATAGAATAAGATACATTTTTTTTAGTTATGATTGGGATGTTTAAGTGTTTTACTATCATAATGATATTTGTATAACTTAGGACTTGCTAAGCTAGCTTGATCTTGTGTGATTTACATCTCACGTTTATTTTATAGATTTTTTTGTTCCATTCTACGGACTCAAAGGATCTGGGAAGAAGTCAACCGCACTATCGACTTTCTTTTGGTATTGAATGACTTAGTTTTAAACTAAAAAGGGCATGTATAGGTTAGAGTAAACGGTATAACTAATGTTTTATAATCGTGTAAATATGGTAGCCAGGCGAAAATGGCTATCTATTTTGGATAACTTGTTTCGTGTTTTGTTTATATAGGTTGCTCATGCCATGAATTATCATTTATGTTTGGATGTGGTTTAGGCATTATATGAAGTGGTTTAATAGATATATGTCACGACATGTATATCCATTTTAATCTTTGATGGTCACTTTGATAGATTAAGGTAGAATTTCAATCATGTGTACATGCGATAGGTTAATAGAGAGAGATGTAGGCATTTGAATTTCATGAAATGGATATAAATATGAATTTGAGTTATATGCTTGTGAAGTATGTATCTAGATTTGTTACAATTTAAGTGTTGAATATAGCTTGATTTGGATAGGTATATTTCATGAGATTTTGAGTGCCTTATTACTATGTGATGTGTTGGTTAAAATCACCAAGTTTGATTGAAATGCTTAGGTGTGTAAGGTTTTGTGGTAAATATTTTTTTTTTTAAATTTTATATCTTGATAACAAATATATGTGGCATGTTCAAATGCATGTTCATGATTTCAAGTAATGCATATAGTATAATACGGTATTTGGATGAACACATGTACTGTATATCAAGTTATTGAAATGAAATATTTGGCCACGATTTGATCTAGTTTGGAGTCTAATTTTCTATTGAGTACTATGGCATATTCGGTCATAGGAAATGAGTGCTAAGGTGTAAATTATAATGATATACATATGTGTGGTGATCATTGCCGAATGTGATATGCAACTATGAGATAAATGAGTTGGTTTGATATTTATATTTATGGTATAATCGTATGTGGTAATGAAATGAGAAATGTTTATAAGCGAAAAAGATGCCTATATTCAGAAATGACATATGATTGATTGTAATGTCGATTATAGAAATGAAATAAATGATTAATTACCATATGCCTATTCGGTCTTTGTTTTTGAATTACCAAATGAATAGTGTTTTGCTTGATTCTTTTTAAAGTGCATTGATTTGGTATGGTCGAGTAATGCCTCGTAACCCTAATTCGGCGATAGATACGGGTTAGGGGTGTTACATTTGATTGGTATCAGAGCTTACGGTTTAGTCGATTCTAGGACTATCGTAGAGCATGAGAGTCTAGCTATACATGCCTTTGTTATATATTGATAGTGTGGTGACCTCTGCCACTCTGAACTGTGTTTTATATAGTAAATGGACACGATCGAAAAAGAGTGTAGAGAGATGATGTAGAGAGTGTAAGACTTTGACCGTGCACGGGAATCGATCTTAGGTAGACTTTCGACCGGGCCGGGTAGCCTCGAGGGGGAGGCTAAACAAGCCTTCTATCAGATGATGAACGAGTGGTTTACCCAGTTTATTCAGACTAACCCAGCTGTACCCCAACCTCCACCCCGAATAATCCAACTCCGATTCCTTCAAAGACTTCGATGATAGATCGATGAGATCTAGTAGGCCTCGATTGATAAAATCCGGAAATTTGGGTAGAAGAATTTGGGGCCAATGATGATGATGATGCGAGCGAGCCGAAATGTGGCTTGATAACACTATTCGGGTATTAGATGAGCTATCTTGTACTCCCAATGAATGCCTGAAGTGTGCTATATCTTTACTTCGGGACACTGCATATCACTGGTGGAATACACTAGTATCGTGAGTCCCGAAAGAAAAAGTGACATGGGATTTCTTCAGAATGAATTCGCAAGAAATATATCACCAGAGATTCATCGACCGTAAACGTAAAGAATTTCTTGAACTGAAACAGGGGCGAATGACCGTAACAGAATATGAACGAAAATTTGTCAGGCTCAGCAGATATGCTAGAGAGTGTGTTTCCACTGAAGCTATTATGTGCAAAAGATTCGAAGATGGTTTGAATGAAGATTTAAAGTTGCTTGTTGGCATTCTTGAAATCAAAGAGTTTGTGACACTAGTTGAGCGAGCTTGCAAAGCTGAAGAGCTCGGGAAAGAGAAAAGAAAGGCTGAGACAGAAGCTAGAGACACTCGTAAGATAACGTCGAGTAAGAATCTCCATTCTGCATTTAAGAAGTTCAGAGATGACTTCAGCCGACATAAAGCTACTTCAGATGTACCTAGACGTGATCGACCTCCAGTGGGCTCCCGAGCTACCTCGATGGCCAGTGTTGGTAACGTTCCGCAGAATTGAGTTGAATGCAAGCACTGTGGGAAATGACATTCCGGGAGTTGTAGATTCCATGATCGGTCTTGCTTTAAATGTGGATCGTCAGATCATTTTATTAGAGAATGTCCGATGTTAGTTGAAGCGAGAATACGTTTCGAACATTAAGTCGAGCAATGCATCGGTACGAGGCAAGCCACCCAGACATTCAGGCAATGTAGGTGGTAGTCAGAGAGGAACGAAGAAAACTGCAGTTCAATCTGAGGCTAGAGCTCCAGCTAGAGCTTACGCTACACGAGCCAGAGAGGATGCTTCCTCCCCCGATGTCATTACCGGTACTTTCACCCTTTATGATACTACTATGATTGCATTAATTGATCCTGGTTCAACTCATTCATATGTGTGTGAAACTCTAGTATTCGGTAAGACTCTACCAGTTGAGCCTACTGAGTTTGTGATTCGTGTGTCCAACCCTTTGGGTAGATGTGTGCTAGTTAATAAAGTGTGTAGAGGTTGCCCGTTGATGATTCGGGATTCTTGCTTCCCAGCCGATTTAATGTTGTTTCCCTTCGATGAGTTCGATATAATTTTGGGAATGGACTGGTTAACTTCACATGATGCAGTAGTGAATTTCAAAAGGAAGCTTATTGATGTGAGATGTTAGAATGGGAAGATCATCAGAATTGAATCCAGCGCTTTAAGTGGATTCCCTACAGTAATATCTTCGATGTTAGCTCAGAAATTTGTGAGAAAAGGATGTGAAGCTTATTTGGCTTATGTACTGGATAGTAAAGTGTCTGAAAAGCAAATTGAATCTGTACCGGTTGTGTGTGAATACCGGACGTATTTCTAAAGAACTCTGGGTTTACTTGCCAAGAGAGAGATTGAGTTTGGCATTGAATTAGTACCGAGAACGACACCGATTTTGATAGCTCCGTATCGGATGGCACCTACCGAGTTGAAAGAGTTGAAAGCACAGTTGCAAGTGTTGACAGATAGGGGTTTTGCACGATCGAGTTTCTCTCCTTGGGGTGCATCGGTTTTATTTGTAAAAAAAAAAGATGGGACTATGCGAATGTGTATCGACTATCGGCAACTAAATAAGGTAACTATAAAGAATAAGTATCCGTTGCCTCGGATTGATGACTTGTTTGATCAGTTGAAAGGGGCTTCAGTATTTTTGAAGATAGATTTGAGATTGGGTTATTATCAGTTGCGAGTCAGAGACACAGATGTGCCAAAGACTGCGTTCCGGACGAGGTACGGACATTTTGAGTTTTTGGTTATGCCTTTTGGACTCACTAATGCACCTGCTGTTTTTATGGATCCAATGAATCGGGTCTTCAGGCAGTTTTTGGATCGGTTTGTAGTTGTGTTTATTGATGATATACTAATCTATTCCAAAGATAAAACCAAACATGCCGAGCATTTGAGATTAGTGCTACAAACTTTGCGAGATCAACAACTATATGCGAAGTTTAGTAAGTGTGAGTTCTGGATGAAAGAAGTCAGCTTCTTGGGACATGTTGTTTTAGCATCAGGTATTCGAGTTGATCCGAACAATATTTCGGCTATACTTGATTGGAAGCCACCGAAGAACGTTTTCGAGATTCGAAGTATTCTGGGACTTGCGGGCTATTACAGACGGTTTGTGAAAGGTTTTTCTGTGATAGCTGCACCTTTGACAAAGCTACTACAAAAAGATGTCAAGTTTGAGTGGTCAGAAAAGTGTCAGAAAAGTTTCGAGCAGTTGAAAGCCCTTTTGACCAAAGCTCCAGTGTTAGCTCAGCCTGAATCGGGTAAAGAATTTGTTGTATATTCTGATGCTTCCTTAAGTGGTTTGGGCTGTGTGTTGATGCAGGAGGGTAGAGTGGTAGCTTACGCATCGAGACAATTGAAGCTGTATGAAAGAAATTACCCGACACATGATTTGGAGCTTGCAGCCATTGTGTTCGCATTAAAAATTTGGCGTCATTACTTATTTGGCAAAAAATGTCACATTTATTCGGATCATAAAAGTCTAAAGTATCTAATGACTCAGAAAGACTTGAATTTGAGACAACGCAGATGGCTAGAACTATTAAAAGACTATGAATTGGTGATTGACTACCATCCAGGAAAAGCTAATGTGGTTGCAGATGCGTTAAGTCAGAAATCATTGTTTGCTCTTCGTGTGTTGAACGCACATATGGATATATCCAGAGATGGTTCGATCATAGCTGAGATAAAGGCTAGACCGTTGTTTATTCAGCAAATTAGTGATGCTCAGAAAGTTGATAAAGATATAACTTCTAGACGAGCACAATGTGAAAATGATATAGAGTCAGAATTTTGAGTTGATAAAAATGACTGTTTGACCTATAAAGGCCGATTGTGTGTACCGAGTAATGCTAACTTAATTCAAATGGTTTTGGATGAAGCTCATAGTAGTCAAATGTCGATACATCCGGGTAGCACAAAGATGTACAATGATTTGAAACAGTTTTATTGGTGGCCTGGCATGAAACGGGATATATCTGAATTTGTTTCTAAGTGTTTAATCTGTCAGCAAGTAAAAGCTGAGCATCAATCTCCAACCGGACTACTTCAGCCAATCATGATACCTGAATGGAAATGGGATAGAATCACAATGGATTTTGTATCCGGTCTTCCCATGACACCGAGTAAGAAAGATGCCGTCTGGGTTATAGTTGATAGACTGACTAAATCAGCTCATTTTGTGCCAGTACGTACAGACTATTCACTTGATAAACTTGCTGAATTGTATGTATCACAGACTGTAAGATTACATGGTGTACCAAGTTCCATTATTTCAGACAGAGACCTGAGATTCACATCGCGGTTTTGGAAGAAGTTGCAAGATGCTTTAGGTACTAAACTTCATTTTAGTACAGCCTTTTATCCGCAAACGGACGGTCAATCCGAGCGAATTATTCAGATACTTGAGGACATGTTGAGATGTTGCGTTCTTGAGTTTGAAGGTACGTGGGAATGATACCTACCTTTGATTGAATTTGCTTATAATAATAGCTTTCAATCTAGTATCAAAATGGCACCTTATGAAGCTTTGTACAGGCGAAAATGTCGAACACCATTATACTAGACTGAGCTCAGTGAAAATAAGATACACGGGGTTGATATGATTAAAGAGACTGAACAGAAAGTGGCCATGATCAAAGATAATTTGAAAGCTGCGTCAGATCGACAAAAGTCCTATGCTGATTTGAAACGTAAAGACATTGAATTTCAGGTCGGAGATCGTGTATTCTTAAAAGTGTCTCTGTGGAAGAAAGTACTTCGATTCGGTCGGAAAGGCAAGTTGAGTCCGAGATTTATCGGACCGTATGAAATCATCGAACGTATTGGGCTTGTTGCTTATAGGTTGAAATTGCCGTCAGAGTTAGAAAAGATACATGATGTATTTCACGTTTCGATGCTTCGTAAGTACAGATCAGATCCGTCTCATGTGATCACACCGTCAGAAATTGAAATCCTATCTGATTTGACCTATGACAAAGAGTTGATCCATATTTTAGCTCGGGAAATGAAAGAGTTGAGAAATAAGAGGATTCCATTAGTAAAGGTACTATGGAATCGTCACGGAATTGAAGAGGCTACGTGGGAGCCTGAGGATTCAATGAGGCAACAATATCCGACCTTGTTTAACGGTAAGATTTTCGGGGATGAAAATCCTAAAGGGTGGGAGACTTGTAACAGACCGAATTTGACCCTAATCGGAACGGTGGTTTCGGGACCACGAATCTGAGTCTGAGAAATATTTTAATATTATATTTTGAGTCTATTATATGTGAATTGATGTGTGTGAAAGTTTTGTATGAAAATTTTATTGTCTAAGTGCTTAAATTGATAAAAAGGACTTAATCGCGTAATGCGTAAAAGTTGCATGCTAAAGTGAAAAGTGCTTATATGTGGATGGCTTTTTAATATGAAGTATTAAAAGTGAAATTAACCCATTTTAAGGGTTAGTGGCCGGCCATGGACAAGTTTGTCCTTAAATTATATTGTTTGGTTATTTTTAACTTAAGGTTATTTAAGTAATTTAATAATAATGTGTATTATGTTAAATAAAACAAAAACAAATGGCCATTCTCATCTTTTAGTTAATGGCCGAATGTTGAAATAGAAAAGGGGAGTCTTGGTTCTTTGATTTTCGGCAATTGAAGGCTTGATTTCAAGGTTAGTTTGAACTCGATTTTTGTTAATTTTTATGTTTTTGAGATCGTTGCTTTAAACCGAGCTGACCCATGTTGAAATTTTTGAATCTAAGCATGCTTGATATTCGGCCATTGATAGATTTATATGGTTTTTGATGTTTGATGAATTTAGATAAAAGATAGGTTAAAAATTAGTATATTATGTGTTGGAAGTTTTAGTGAATTTGTGTTTTTAGGGCCAATTTGAAAAAAATAAAATTTTAGAGGGACTTAATTGTAAAATAAATGAAAGAAATGGACTTGTATAGTCCCTATACATATTCGGCCCTTAAGGAGTATGGGGAAATTTGATGTATTTTGAGTTTTATGCAAATAGGACTAAATTGCAAAGTATTGAAATAGTAGGGTAAAATGGTAATTTGCCTATTTGTGTGTTTTGGGACTAAATTGAGATGAAATGTGTTTAAATGAGCTAAATTTTAATATGTTTTAGATCAAGAGCAAAGAAAAACGGAATTAGACCGGGGAAAGACGAAGGTTCTCGAATAGCCGATTCGCACGGACTATCGAGAACCGAGGTAAGTCCTTAAGTTGAAATATATTCAAGAATTTGTTACAAACTTATTAGATGTTAATGTTTGATAAATTTAGTACATATTTATGCCATAGCCGAATGTATATAAGCATATTAGATTGATTGCTTAATTTGATAATGTGATGTGAATAAGTGTTTTGATGTGAATTGTGAGATTGAACGATAACGTAATGTTTTTAGATGTTTAATGTGAATAAGCTTAGTTGGATTGGACGTGCCTTATAGTTATGAAATGTGTGTGGAATGATTAACTGCATGGATATGTTTTGGGCTTTATTGCCTAGCAGGCTTAGTGCCGGTGATATGTTTCGGGCTTTATCGCCTAGCAGGCTTCGTGCTGGTGATATGTTTCGGGCTTTATAGCCTAGCAGGCTTCGTGCCGGTGATATGTTTCGGGCTTTATTGCCTAGCAGGCTTCGTGCCGGTGATATGTTTTGGGCTTATTGCCTAGCAGGGCTTGTGCCGGTGCTATGACTTCGGACCTCGAGTTCAAGAGCTTTGCGTGTGTGTGAGATCGAGTAACATTTAAGAAGTTCTAGCTAATGAATCAGGTTTGCATAAGTATTTAGTAGTGAAATTATCATTCGATTATAAGGTATGTGTTATTCATATTTAAGTGAACTATATATGTGCATATATGTATTAATAGATGTATACAAGTGATGCTATAGAGAGAAAGAAATGTCCAATGATAAGAAAGATATATTAAAAGAAAGGTATAATGTACAAATTGGTGTTTCATAAATATATGTATATATATATACATATTCGGCTATAATATATATATATGTATAGAATAAGATACATTTTTTTTTTAGTTATGATTGGGATGTTTAAGTGTTTTACTATCATAATGATATTGTATAACTTAGGACTTGCTAAACTAGCCAGCTTACTGTGTGATTTTTGTCTACGTTTATTTTATAGATTTTTTTGTTCCAGCTACGGACTCAAAGGATCTGGGAAGAAGTCAACCGCACTATCGACTTTCTTTTGGTATTGAATGACTTAGTTTTAAACTAAAAAGGGCATGTATAGGTTAGACTAAACGGTATAACTAATGTTTTGTAATCGTGTAAATATGCTTGCCATGCGAAAATGGCTATCTATTTTGGATAACTTGTTTCGTGTTTTGTTTATATAGGTTGCTCATGCCATGAATTATCATTTATGTTTGGATGTGGTTTAGGCATTATATGAAGTGGTTTAATAGATATATGTCACGACATGTATATGCATTTTAATCTTTGATGGTCACTTTGATAGATTAAGGTAGAATTTCAATCATGTGTACATGCGATAGGTTAATAGAGAGAGATGTAGGCATTTGAATTTCATGAAATGGATATAAATATGAATTTGAGTTATATGCTTGTGAAGTATGTACCTAGATATGTTACAATTTAAGTGTTGAATATAGCTTGATTTGGATAGGTATATTTCATGAGATTTTGAGTGCCTTATTACTATGTGATGTGTTGGTTAAAATCACCAAGTTTGATTGAAATGCTTAGGTGTGTAAGGTTTTGTGGTAAATATTTTTTTAAAATTTTATATCTTGATAACAAATATATGTGGCATGTTCAAATGCATGTTCATGATTTCGAGTAATGCATATAGTATAATACGGTATTTGGATGAACACATGTACTGTATATCAAGTTATTGAAATGAAATATTTGGCCACGATTTGTTCTAGTTTGGAGTCTAATTTTCTATTGAGTACTATGGCATATTCGGTCATAGGAAATGAGTGCTAAGGTGTAATTATAATGATATACATATGTGTGGTGATCATTGCTGAATGTGATATGCAACTATGAGATAAATGAGTTGGTTTGATATTTATATTTATGGTATAATCGTATGTGTTAATGAAATGAGAAATGTTTATAAGCGAAAAAGATGCCTATATTAAGAAATGACATATGATTGATTGTAATGTCGATTATAGAAATGAAATAAATGATTAATTACCATATGCCTATTCGGTCTTTGTTTTTGAATTACCAAATGAATAGTGTTTTGCTTGATTCTTTTTAAAGTGCATTGATTTTGTATGGTCGAGTAATGCCTCGTAACCCTAATTCGGCGATAGATACGGGTTAGGGGTGTTACAAGGAGTGCGATCAACTCCACTTAATTATGCTAAATCTACTCTTAGACAGTGACTTTTGCTCCACTACCTAAGCACATCAATACTTGAATCAATATCCTGAAATATCAAAACAAGAATTAAGAACACATAATTAAGAATAAATCAAGTATTTATCATATCGTTCAGAAAACAATAACAAGATCTGTCTTAGGTTTCATCCCCCTCAGGTATTTGAGGGGTTTAGTTCATGTTTATAAAAGAATACATCTCAGAAGAAAATATAAAACAAAACATAAGAAAAACCCTAAAACCCTTTAAAGGAAATTGTAGGGAAGATCTTCCGTCTTGAGTATGATTTCGGCTTCTTGAGATGGATCAATTGGCTGTCTTTGAGTAAATCCCACAATTCGGCCCTCTCTGGCTTTGCTCCTCGGCCTCCTCATTTTAGGTTACACTTAGGGTGTTTATATAGGCTTTCGGAATGTCTTTCTTTGCCTCTAAGTATCCTTTTCTGAGTGGAATTAAAACAGGTCACGGCAGGGACATGCCTGTGTGGCACGCCCGTGTGAATCGAGCCCAAGCCGTGTGGACTTCTTACTTTGGCCCATTTTCTCTGTTTTTGGCCCGTTTCTCATTCTTTTCATCTTCCGGTGCTCTCCTAAGTATAAAACATGAAATTAAAGGATTAGGAACATCAAATTCCATAATTCAGGGGATAAATCATCCAAAAGTATCCTAAATGTAGGATTAAAATATGTACATATTACGGTTTATCAAATACCCCCACACTTAAGCATTTGCTTGTCCTTAAGAAAAATCCTCAACTCACAATTAAAATTCTTTCTTCTCAATTTATAATTCCTATCAATAATGTTTCGAACTAATCCATAGGTAATCATACATCGAGAATTCAACTAAAAGAACATTAAAGTTTCAAACAATCCAAGTTGAGCATTTTATTCATGAAAACATAGGTATTCCCCCTCATCTAAGTAATCACCTTTGATTCAAAATATCACAGAGTTAACATCCTCACTAAGGATTCACTAAGGACTCACTAAGTGTTAAAGGGACAAAGAATTTAAGCATTCAATAGTCAATATAAAAAGTTATTACCATAGGCTTGCATGAAAATCAAATCTCTACCACTATAAATTGAGATGATACATCGATCAAAAGGTCTTTAAAAGGGGTTGTAATGTGGCTTAGTTAGGAGGTGTGGTCACAAGCTGAAAGAGGAGGTTAGAATCAAAATCGAGTTGACAAGTTACCTAACTAGAAAAATAGACTAAGAATGAATAATTACATTAATAATACGAGCTTCTTCTAAAGATGTGAGATTTACTGTTTAAGCTCATTAAAACATAGAACTAATGGATATACTTTCAACCTTTTTTTTTAAGAACAAATGAAGTACAATAATAGAATTTAATAACTGAAATGGAAAACATAGTTAGGCAACTTCTCAAATCAAATTTCAACAAAAAGGAGTTAATTCAATAGGGAAAAATTCTTAATGAATCAAAAAGAGTAAGTCTTGGGGGTTAATATTAAGGGTACATCAATGAATGGGTTGTTAGGCTCAAAGGGTTCACTAAGGGTTAAACATGAAGGTAGGCCTTCTGGGAAGTAAGCGGGTTAAATCCTATGTGCCTATATCATCTCAGTATATCAAATTAAAAGTGTGGTCTCGACATGTATAATCGAAGCAAATTCTAGAATAACATATCAATATTAACTCACTCAAAGCAAAAATAAAAGTGAGCACAAAAGAATGTATGCTGTAAAGGCTCAAAATCTCACAGAAATTATTGGTTTTTGATGTCAACCCTATGAACTTTTAAATTTCAGGATAATACCTAAACCTGGGGAAACAACCTAACAAATTTTTAATTTTCAAAAATCAACTCATCATGCTTGATTCTCTAAAGCCTTCAAGTTTAAACAATCAATGCACAACCACCTATGTTTTAATTCAAGACATATCACTAAAAATTATAAATCAATCAGAATTTGTTCTAATAGTGATATGAGAAAGAAAAGACAAAATTCAGGGATTTGAAAATAATGCAAAAAGTTAGGAACTTTTAGAATTCACCCCGCACTTAAAATGTATCACCCCCCGCACTTAAAATGTACATTTCCCTCAATGTACAAAGATATATAGCATGAAATCATAAGAGATAGGGAGAAGTGAAACTTCCTGAATTTTGGATGGACTCTTTGAGTTGGCAGTGGTCATAGTGTGGTGATTCCCAAGCAGCCTTTAGAACCTAAATCAAAGAAATCAAAATGTACTTATAAAAATTAAAGATAATACAGATAAAGCGAGGGAAAATAAAGGAGAAGAGAAAAGAAAAAGAAAAAAATGAATAGATTTAGAGATCTTTGTTTTGTTGGGTGAATGAAGCCGCCGGCATGAACTTATGTAGATCGATCTTGCACGGGGAGATTTTGGTAGGATTGTTTCGTTTCTTTGGCATGGGGATGGTGTGAGTATGGTGGAGAAGGAAGAAAATTTATGGTGGATAGGGTTTAGAGAAAATGTTTGGTGGAGAAGATGAATAGTGAAGGGTTTATATAGAAATAGTGGTACACGGGCGTGTCGTGTGCCTGTGTGCTTTGAATATTAGGGTTTTGGCACACTTGGTTTTACAGCCCACGTCTATGTGCTGTGGACGTGTTGGCCCGCACAACCGTGTTGCACGGTCGTGCTGAGCTTCATTAGCTTTTCCCGTGCCCGTGTCATTATTGCCCACGCCCTTGTTAATTCAACAGGTTTGGCCATGGTTTGTAGGCACGGGCGTGTCTCACGCCCGTGTCATTTTAACAGTATCAACCTAGTCCAGAGGCACGCCCATGTCATTCTTACCCACGCCCGTGTGCCGTACTCAGTTTGGATTACGGCCGCTTCACATGGTCTCCTTCATGCCAATATGCTTAGTCATGGTGTCCACACGGCCACGGCCACACCCGTGTGCAAGGCCGTGTAGAGGTGCAACCTATGCTTAAAACATAAATAAAGGTAAAATCAAACTAATTAGTATGGTTAGAGCTCGAGTTGCCTCTCGAAAAGCACTCGTTTAAAGTCTTAAGCTAGACTTACCTCTCATTCGCATATTCATGGTGGTTTGAGGAGTTGAAACTCCTCTCCCCTGCTATCAGTTTTATGATTATTATATAATTCGAGTCAAGTAGTGTTTACCTGAAAAGTGCTGAACATGGGATTAGTTACCTCGACTGTTCCGTGTGGGAAGATATTCAGTACCTCAAAAGGGATTTCTTCATTTGTATCAAGGTCTGAAGTGGCGATTCGAGGGTCTATTTTATCCAATAATACCTGATCTCCGATCTTAAATTGGTTTGGCTCATGGAGTGGTTTTGTTTCTACTTCGTGTGTTCCTAATTTCTCCTTGAAATGTGTCTTCCACTCATATAGTTCATCAATCCGAAGAATTTGTTCCTCATGAGTTATTTCTTTTTTAGCATGAGGTCTAGGATGTGGCTCAGTTGTGTAGTTCTGTGGTGCTTTCTGAAAAGAAGGTTTAACCGAATGGTCATAATAGAATTTATTTTCTCACCTTGATTACTTGATGTCCTAGCCAAGTCAAGAGCCTGAAGAGTGATTGTCTCGTCACCTACACGAAGTATGAGTTCACCTGTACCAACATCAATTTTAGTTCTAGCAGTTTCTAAAAAGGGTCTTCCTAAAATTAAAGGGATATTATTGTCTTCATCCATGTCTAAAATGACAAAGTCTACTAGGAATATGAATTTGTCAATTTTCACGAGTACATCTTCAATTATACCCCTAGGAATTCTATTAGTTTTATTAGCTAATCGAATGCACATCCTAGTTTGTTTGGGTTTCCCTAGACCTAGTCGTTTAAACATTTTATAAGCATAACATTTATGCTTGCACCTAAATCAGCTAAAGCATTATCAACAGATAAGCTACCAATTAAACATGGAATTGTAAAACTCCCTGGATCTTTTAATTTTCGTGGTAGTTTATTTTGCAGAATTGTTGAGCATACTATGTTTAGTTCCACATGCAATGCCTCGTCTAACTTTCGTTTGTTTCTCAAAAGCTCTTTTAAAAATTTCCTTGAATTTGGCATCTACGAAAGAACTTCAAGAAACGGTAAGTTAATATGCAATTTCTTTAAAAGTTTAAGAAATTTACCGAATTGTTCATCTGTGTTGTCTTTCTTCGTTGCATTGGGGTATGTCACACGAGGTTGGTACTCTTTAATTACCGATTTTGGCTTATCATGACTTGCCTCAACCTTACCTTCCTCTACCACATTCTCTTCCCTCAATTTTGATTTATCTAACCCTTCACTATCATGAGAGGTTATTGCTTGAAGTTGTTCCTTCGGGTTAGTCTCAGTGTTGCTTGGTAGGCTTCCTTGTGATCGTTCAGAGAACCGCTTAGCAAGTTGCCCTAATTGGCTCTCGATCCCTTGAATCGACGCTTGTTGATTTTTGAGTGCTGTCTTGGTGTTTTGGAAACGGGTTTCTGACACCGCTATGAATTTTGTCAGCATTTCCTCAAGGTTCGGCTTCTTTTCCTGGGGGTAGGGTTGTTGTTGAAAGCCTAGGAGGTGTTGTTGTCTTTGATTTCCTTGGTTACCCCATGAGAAATTGGGATGGTTCCTCCAACCTGGATTATATGTGTTACTATAAGGGTTATTTTGAGTTCTAGAATTATTACGTATATAGTTCATCTGTTCGCTTTTTAAGCCAAGATTGTAGAATGGATATTCTGTATTGTTCATTCCTCCTCCACTTGTGTCGCACTACATCACTGGGTGTACCTGCGAAGAACCACACAAACCATCAATTTTCTTAGTCAAAAGTTATACTTGGTTTGATAGCATGGTTACTGCGCGAGGTTGAAAACGCTAGCAGCTTTTGTCAGCTTTGTCCTTGTAACTTGCCATTGATAGTTATTCAGTGACATCTCTTTAATGAATTCATAGGCAGCTTCAGGTGTTTTGTTGTTTAGGGTACCACCAGCGACTGAATCATTCAACTGCCTAGTTGAAGGGTTCACACCATTGTAAAAGGTTTGAACTTGGAGCCACAAAGGTAATCCATGGTGTGGGCACCTTCTCAATAGATCCTTGTATCTCTCCCATGCATCGTAAAGTGTCTCTAAATCCATCTGCACAAAAGAAGAGATATCATTCCTCAATTTTGCCGTTTTAGTCGGTGGACAATATTTTAACATAAATTTTTCAATCATTTGTTCCCATGTAGTGATTGATCCTCGTGGTAACGAGTTCAACCACTATTTAGCTTTGTTCCTCAATGAAAAAGGGAACAACTGAAGGCGAATGGCCTCATCTGAAACGCCATTTATTTTAAAGGTGTCAAAAATTTCTAGGAAATTTGCCAAGTGAATATTTGGATCCTCATCCTGCAAACCATCAAACTGAACAAATTGCTGAATCATTTGATTGTGTTAGGTTTCAGTTCAAAATTATTTGCAGCGACAGCAGGTATAACAATACTAGATTTAGTTCCTGTTAAATTAGCTTTAGCATAATCATACATATTTCGAGGAGCATGATTTTTGACCACGACCGAAGGTAACGGATTATTATCAGCCATCTCTTCAGTATTATTAGTTTCGTCTTCTTGCTCTTCTTGTATGTGTTGTAGGCTTCTCCTCATTTCTCTTCGATTTTTGCAAACTGTGCTTTCAATTTCACTATCATAAAGTAGAGGTCCTGACAATTTCTTCTAGTCATAAACTAGAATACCTGCCAGAAGAAAAGAAGAAGATTTAGAAAAGTAAATAAAATTTAATTGCAAAAATAAAGAATGGCTAAAGTAATAAAAATCAAGTGTTCCTAATATCTTAGTCCCCGGCAATGGCGCCAAAAACTTGATCGTGTCCAAACTAACTATGACAACAAATAAGGCAAGCGCACCTATCGTTTGGTAGTATAGCTATGGCAAGACCGAAAATATCGTATCCTTAAGGACCAAGAGTACTAGTAATTACTATCTTTCTATTATTTAGCCTAAGAATTAAGGGAATTGTTGTTTAATCTAAAACTAGCTAATTAGTAAGCTAAAAATGGTAAGACACAGAGAATGAATTGGGGAAATACTTTTTGGAAAACCAATTGATTAAGACAATACGCGAGGAAGAATCCACCTAGACTTCACTTGTTATTTAACTCTGAACCAGCCGATTTATTCACTTGACTTGATCCGTAGGATTCCTTAATTTATATTAATACCTCTCTAGAGGCTACTAACGTCTAACCCTAGGTTGATTAATTGAAATCTCTTTCTAATTAAAATCCTTAGTGTTGCATTAACTCGATCTATGGACTCCCATATTTGGTTTGACCCTAATCCGGTAGATTTTCGTCGTCTTATCTCTAGGAGTGCGATCAACTCCGATTAATTATGCTAGATCTACTCTTTAACAGAGACTTTTGCTCCACTGCCTAAGCACATCAATACTTGAATCAATATCCTGAAATATCAAAACAAGAATTAAGAACACATAATTAAGAACAAATCAAGTATTTATCATATCGTTCAGAAAACAATAACAAGATCTGTCTTAGGTTTCATCCTCCTCAGGTATTTGAGGGGTTTAGTTCATGTTTATAAAAGAATACATCTCTGAAGAAAATATAAAACAAAACATAAGAAAAACCCTAAAACCCTCTGAAGGAAATTGTAGGGAAGATCTTCCGTCTTGAGTATGATTACGGCTTCTTGAGATGGATCAACTTGTTGTCTTTGAGTAAATCCCACAATTCGGCCCTCTCTGGCTTTGCTCCTTGACCTCCTCCTTTTAGGTTATACTTATGGTGTTTATATAGGCTTTCAGAATGTCTTTCTTTGCCTTTAAGTATCCTTTTTCGAGTGGAATTAAAACAGGTCATGGCAAGGACACGCCCGTGTGGCACGCCTGTGTGAATTGAACCCAGGCCGTGTTCTAGTCTGCTAAAGTGGCACAGCCGTGTGGTTATCTCCAAGCCGTGTGACTTCTTACGTTGGCCCATTTCTCATTCTTTTCATCTTCCGATGCTCTCCTAAGTATAAAACATGAAATTAAAGGATTAGGAGCATCAAATTCCACAATTCTAGAGATAAATCATCCAAAAGTATGCTAAATGTATGATTAAAATATGTACATATTACGGTTTATCAGGAGACAATCGGCCTAAGTTGAGGGATATGAAATTCAACCAAGTATCCAATATGGAAGAATGAAGGATCAGCGTTCAGAGAATGGCTAGATAGTTTGGAAGAGGGAAGAAAAGATGAGAGAAAAGGAAATGGAGAGGAAAAGGAAAGCAGAGAATTGACCACCACATATACTAACAAAGAAAGGAATTCCATTCTCACCAGACAACAGTATTCAGCCTAAAAGAGTATTATGGAAAGATAAGAAAATTAAGTAAACGGAGAGAGCAGAAAAGAGAGGAAAACAAATCACAACACAATAGTTAAAAATAAGCATACTGGACACCTTTATCATATAGCATCATAAATTATCATATCATATTGATACATTGGTAACTAGTAAAGATGAAAATGCATATCAATGGCTCTCATTGGATACTTAGATCTCCACCACACCTTGACTCAAAAGAGCCTTTGTGTCATAAGTAAGTGTAGCATGAAGCTAACACTCTCCAACACACCAATATATCCCAATGAATAGAGCAATGCTCTACAGTCCCTTATCCCTCCAAACATGTCCCAACATCAAAACATATAAATGAGTACTCAAGTCCTATGGCATGCCATCTATATCCAATGTTTTCGAAGGTTTACAATGTATCCACTTCACACGTTTATTTTTTGGTTTATGCATACATATCTTTATTATCATGAACAAACACTTATCACATGTCCACATAATGCACTACAAGTTCTAAAACTTTACTTATTGAGCCAAATACACTTCATATTAGAGGTATGTGCATAAAACCAGCTTTTTTCAAATCATATTCAGACATATAATATATAATCACATCACACATTTAAGCACATCACAACAGATGTAAGTGTGTTTATGAATTAATCAAATATCAAGTAAGAACACTTACTTCTAGGAATTAGATTAGATTATTTGATCACCTAAGCCCCCTTTAACTCGCTGTTTTGTGCATTAATTATAACACACTAGATCACTCACCTTAGCAACTTGCTTTAGTGGCAAAACTCAAGTAAGTTTTTGTTTGCCTATGTCTTTGCTTGTAGAGGATCCCAAATGAGTTGACACTTTACATACACATCAAACACAATACAAAGGCATTACAGACAGCAAAAATAAAAAAAAAACAATTAAATCATTCTAAAATCATAAATCAAAACCTCTTATCCTCTATACCGAAAACTTAGCTAGTTTTACCGAAATAGGTGTTTAACCCCTCAAATCTCATTTCTTAGCCTTAATTTCGATTTCATTCATCCTAAATATCATCTAATTATAGATCTAAACCTTTAATTTTGTCCAATTACATGAATCTAATTTTTTTTGGAAAACTCAAGCTTATGTAATCATTAGAAATGGTAAAACATTTTATTTGTTTCAATTACTTAGGGATTTGTTAAATTAAGATCAAATACCTCTTATTTAGATCAAAATGAGTTAGAAATTATTTTAAAACAGAAGCTTAGCTTAGTAATACGATATCCACCATTTTTAATCTAAAAATCAACTTAAAATCAAGTGATCTATTGAAATCTTGGTTAAATCATTTAAAACTCGAATTGAAATAACATCTCAGTTAGTGTAATCATAAAAAGTCAAAATCTCACCTTGATTTGACAAAATCAATAAGCTATGGAGCTAATTCGAGCTAAAACATGTAGAGATCGTTTGAGGATTTTTGGATGAAAACATGAATATTCTTTAATATTGAAAAATACTTTTGTGTTTGGAGAGCTTGAAAATAAAAAAGGATGAACTAATTTCGGAGGAAGAACTTTAATTGGTGTTTGAAAATTTTTTGAAAAAGGAGTTGAGTGGGAGGGAATGAGACGGTATCTAACACCCTTAACCCGTATTCGTCACCAGAATAGGTTACGAAGCGTTACCGGAGCTTTGAAATCAAACGAACATAATTTGAAACGAATACAAATCATATTGATAATCATGTTAAGACCAATCGAATTCATACATATCGTCCCTTATACGAGCCCTCGAGGCCTTAAAAACACTTTAGAAGCTAGTCGAAACTAAACTAGAAACTCAAAGAATTATTCAAAAAATAGTGAAAATAATCTACACTGCAGGGGTCATGCGGCCAAGGGACATGCCCGTGTCTCAAGCCTTGTGGGCATTCAAAATAGGGACACATGGCCGTGTCCCAGTTCGTGTCCGTGCCCTTGTAGCTCACTAACTTGGGTCACATGGCCAAGCCACACGCCCGTGTGCCAGGCCGTGTGCTAGGTCATGTAACAGCCTGACTTGAACCCTTTGAAAACTATAGGGGACACACGGCTATGTCACTTGGACACACGGCTGAGATACACGTCCGTGTCTCTACTCGTGTGGACGAAAATAAGCTACTTCACAAGCCATTTTTCTCACCCATTTTGTCATGTACCTATACCCAAAATTTCACATATATACAATCTATAACAAGGCACCAAAATCATGAAAAATCAAGCTATATACATATGGTATATTAACTTACAACCTATATGCCCATAGGCACCTCAAATGTCAACATATAAACATGCAACCATGTACTTATTTTGGCAAAATAATATTCACTATCCTTTAAACTAAATTTACTTCAACATATGCCATTTAAATTACCTAACAACCAGACACCAAAAAGGTACCATTTGTATCATTCCACTACTATCACCAATAGACTTATATGCCATTGATAACAAAGATACCAAATTCACATTTAGAACATATCACATAACCTCAATAACATACATTTTCAAACTAGTCTTTCATCTTTATTTATTCAAACACCTAACCAAATACAAATACTAGCATAAAAACTTAAATTCATCAACATCAAACCATTCATAAGTGATTGCATTCATACCAATTTATCAAGTCAAAAGATATATATATATATATAGACACAACTTAGTAATTCACTTTTACACCAAAATGAACAAGACACATATACATATATACTTATAGCCACATATACATGCCACAATCCCAAAAGAGTTCAAAAGCTACTAATGATGATGGATAGTGTAAGCCAAAGTTTCGATCATTCCCCAGTCTGCAAAAGTAATCTACAAAATGACATACAAACACGTATAAGCTTACAAAACTTAATAGGTACATATCAATTTAATTAACTTAAAATTAAATGCATGAAATTTTATTTTTTTAATTAATGTTATTGAAATGTAATTAAAATGTAACACCCCAAACCCGGCCCAGAATTTAGGCCCGAATCTGATGTGTCACATTGAAGTGTTTTTTGAAAACCTTGTTTTCATTGAAAACCCTCCTTAATATTTAAAAACTAAAGTATTAGTTTGTGTTCGTTCAATTTCAAAACGTGGTTCATTGAAAAGTTAATCACTTTTAAAAACGTTATTAAATTCGTTAAAATCTTTTTTAGTTGCGGAAGCTAATTTAAATTAAAAAAGTTTAAAACGTAAGTTTTTAAAAACAGTAATTGGGTTGAAAACTCGTCTACGTCTAACAGATATAAAACGTAACAAAATCCCAAATTGATAATTAAATCCAGATAGGCCTTATTAAAGAAATTAAAACCCAAAACGGAATTTAAAACATATATAAAGTCCAAAGCATAACAGTCGCAGTCGTGTGGTCACCTCCGAGTCCCTCGCAACACCGATCCTTCTAACGCTGGAGATTACCTGCACAGTTAAAAACGGGCTGAGTTTACGAAAACTCAGTGTGTAATCTCCTTACTAGAGTAACAGTCAATATATAGAAATCGAAACAGTCTGGGCCAAAGCCCTTTAACAGTAATAGTACAGTCCAGTTCAGAGCATACGTGGGCCAAAGCCCACTACAATACCATTTGGGTTACAGCCCATAATAGAATAAATTGGGCCTAGCCCAAACTAATAATAGAACAAGTGGCCTAAGCCCAGTATAGTGACAGATCTCATAAACATATATGCAACAGTATGAGGATGCTTCCCACCCCGATCCAACCAACAAACCACCCGTACCAACCCTACACTCCTGTGGGGATAAAATCAATCCACCCAGCCAACACACCAAGCTTAGCACCGGTTACGACACTAAATCAACAGAACAGCTCGGCACCGTGGACAGAATGGCTAAAAGCCATAAACAGAATGGTTATAAACCATAATCAGGATGGCATAGAGCCATAATCAGGATGGCACAAAGCTATCGGTAACTGTAATAAGTTTGGCATATAGCCATCAGGGACGGTAATATAATCGGCACACAGCCACAGGTAATTATGATCGACGTAGAGTCATCAGTATATATGTTAGGAACATAGCCACGGTTAAATACGATTGGTATAAAGCCATAATCAAGATGGCACAGAGCCATATTTAGATTATGCGGCTTTAAGTTGTCCATCAGTCCACAGTCATCTCATGCGACCCGTGCAACCTTAACAGATCAATACTGGATCCACAGTCATCTCATGTGACCCGTGCAACCCTATTAGAACTTCTTCCGTATCAATGTCCCAACCCTATGTAATATGTCGTGTATGTCATGTTCAATCATTACACGTCTATGCAAAATGGCCATGCTCAGTAACAGTCATTTAGACATATATTAAAAGCATATCAGTCACATGACCACAGTCAAGTTAGTTAAAACACAGTCATACAATCCCACTCAAATCAGTCAAATTCATA
Organism: Gossypium bickii; assembly: GCA_025503065.1. Classification (NCBI taxonomy): domain Eukaryota; kingdom Viridiplantae; phylum Streptophyta; class Magnoliopsida; order Malvales; family Malvaceae; genus Gossypium; species Gossypium bickii. Next base: position 94,682,251 of record CP106711.1, read on the forward strand.
ATCTAAGTCAATCATTTACCCACAAGGGCAACACAATCATTTACCCTCTAGGGGCATTTAGGTAATTTTGCAAATCGGGGCATTTTGGTAATTTCACAAATCGGGGGTATTTCGATAATTTCACAAATCGAGGGTATTTCGATAATTTCATAATCTTAGGGTATTTCTATAATTTTACAAATCGAGGGTATTTCGATAATTTCACAAATCAGAGGTATTTTGGCAATTTCACGATCCAAGGGTATTTCGGTAATTTTACAAATCGGGGGTATTTTGGTAATTTTACAAATTTAAGGGTATTTTGGTAATTTTACAAATCGGGGATATTTTGGTAATTTTACAAATCGGGGGTATTTCGATAATTTCACAAATCAGAGGTATTTCAGTAATTTCACAATCCGAGGGTATTTTGGTAATTTTACAAATCGAATTTATTTCGGTAATTTCACAAATCCAGGGCTTAACAACCCAACAGAAGGTCCACCGTCGCCTCGAGCGACTTAAGTATCCCAAACAGACACAACGGTGTGAATGGGCCTAAGGCCCATTACTCGACCCATACACTTGTGTGGCCCTTTTAGCCCAAAAACAGCCACAGTTATGCAAACGTGACAGTCCAAACAACACTTACCACATCACACACATTTTATTCGTGTGGGCCCATAAGCCCACTGGGCCCACATGACCCATTTTGGCCCAACGAGGCCCAGAACTACCTAAGTCATGTGCGTGACGTGACAAGTCTATCGATTTCTCACTTAATAGCGAAATTTACCCACGCGGGCCCAGTCGACCCAAATCAGCCCATTAGGCCTAATAACGACCAAGTCCATGAGATCGCTCATGGCGGCCTTTGTCAAAGTGTCGACTCCCCACACGAGTGTCCGTGCGTCCGCAGTAGCCGTTGTCGTATCGTCGGCTTTTTGGCATTTCGGCATCCCGGCATTTTGACATTTGCCATTCTACAACGTAAATAGTGTGTGTACACACCATGATGGAGAGAAACGCAGTAGCCCACGAGCATAGAACCTTGATTGGATCGGCTTATACTTCCTAAGTCGTTTGATTATGAGTCGATATCACCTCCTTGTGGTTTATCTATACCACAACATTTTCTATTAAGCATCAATATCAATAACAAAGGTTAAACAATTACTATTCTAAGGAAAACACACGGCCAATAAGAGAACTAAACATTCGGCCAGTATTTGAAAGCATATAACCACTTACACCTAACAGTCGGCCAACCAGATAAATTGAACTTAATCAACCCATAAGAGAAGAACAGATTCGGCACTTCAGAGGCTGGAGAAATGATTCGTCAAAACGCTTGTAGGTCGAAACGTTTGATCGATAGAGAAGGTAAAAAGAATGAAGCAGAGAAAAAAAGGTTGGATTCGGCTCACATTAAGAAGAATAGGAAACAGGGAGAAGAGAATAAAGAAAACCAAAATGGGAAAAACAAAAAAAGGTCTATGGCAATATTTTGCACTATAGATAGAAGAGAAAAATTAAAACAAATCGGCATAGAAGAAAGCAATTGCTGAAAATGCACAAAATGCACTCCCTAACCGAATTTTCCTAAACAAAACTCCCCCAATTGGCTCCAACTTCTCCCATTTCAAAATCCTTCAAAAACTCCACCAATCCCTCCATTGAATTTTCTCCTTGACTTACTCCAACTCACCATTCAAATTCAATTCAAATTCTTATGACCAATTCAACCACAGAGTTCCAGTCCAGTTCCAACATCTCCCCAGCACAAGCAGTAAAATAAACATATAATTGCGCACGCCAAGCCTCGAACCTCAGACTCCTTGCCACACATGTAGCGCCACCATCACTGCACCAACAGGTTCTTTGTGTCACATTTTACCTTCAATTAATTAAAAGGTCTAAAGGCCAAGGTCCAGGTTCCTTTAAAAGAAAAACCAAAATAAATTGCAAGAGCCAAGACTTGAACCCAGGCTCTCTTGCAACCTTAATAGCGCCATAAACACTAGATCACATGTTTCCTTGTGTCATTTTTAAACACAATAATTTAAAAGGCCTACATCCAAGCATCTAGGGTTTTCTCCACTTAAAACCAAAATTTTTGCTAAAGCCTAGGTTTGAACCCAGGACTTTTCCAACTCCTCTCAGGACCCTTAACCACTTGAGTAGACATTTAATTGTGTTATTCACTTGCACAACAAAATTCCAATTCCTCCGATACGCGAAGCCCATTTCTTCTAGACCCAAAAGTCAGGGCGTTATAGAAAACAAAGTGTCCAAACACACAACTTAGTAATTCACTTTTATACCAAAATAAACTAGACACATATACATATATACTTATAGCCACGTATATATGCCACAATCCCAAAAGAGTTCAAAAGCTAATAACGATGATGGATAGTGTAAGCCAAAATTTCGATCCCTCCCCAGTCAGCAAAAGTAATCTACAAAACGACATACAAACACGTATAAGCTTACAAATTTTAGCAAGTACATAGAAATTTAATTAACTTAACATTAAATTCATGAAATTTTATGTAACGCCCCGAATTTGGGCCTAGAAGAATTAGGCCTATCAGGCTTTGGGTCTTATAAAATTTTTAAGTGAGCAAGAAAATGACAAATGACATGACGACTTTAAAGGTTTAATGAATTTGGAGTGTCTAGGTGTGTTGGAGAAGCTCTGGGTTTGAGTTTTATGGTGGAGGATTCTTAATTTAATTAATTAAGGAATCAGGGTTGTGAGTAGTGGGCTTTTAAATAAAAATAAGTGAAAAATGGCACAAAGAAACCTGTGGTAAGTGGCTAAGTGACACCACTAAGGTGTAGAAAGGTGGCGACATATGCATGTAGGGAGGTCTGAGGTTCGAGTGCTAGCTTAGCTTTATTTTGGAGTTTAATTTTAGGCTTCTAGAAGGCTAGAAGTGGCATGTAGAGGGACTCTAAGGAGAAGTGATCAGTAGAGAGAATTTAGGAGAAGGATAAGGGAGATATCATGGAGAAAAATTAGGAGATGAGCAGTGGATGAAGTGGTGCCGAATTGGACTTTAGGGGTGGCTAAGTTTCGGCTATAGGCTATATAAACGTGTGTGCGCCAAATCTGGGGTTCTACGTAATGAAAGATTTTCCATTCTTTTTCTTTTCCTTGCCGAAACCTTATTTTTCCACAACCGAAAATAGCTTGCCTTGTTGCTGAAATCTCCTATAGCCGAATCCCTTTTTGTCGAATTCTCTCATTACCAAACTCTTTTATTGCCGAATTACGACAATTTTTTTCCTTGCCGAAATCCCTATTAGTGCTGAATCTTTGTTGTTTTCCTCCATCATAAATTGATTGTTATCTACTATCAGTCAAGGTTAAAAGCCGAATCTCGTTCAGTAGCTATCTAGGCCGTAGGATCAAAAGTGGATTCGGTAAGTATTCAGTTAACCCCTTAGTGTGTTTTTGTAACACACCGAATTTGGGCCTAGAAGAATTGGCCTATTGGGGTTTGGGTCTCATAAAATTTTTAAGTGAGCAAGAAAATGACAAATGACATGACGACTTTAACGGTTTAATGAATTTGGAGTGTCTAGGTGTGTTGGAGAAGCTCTGGGTTTGAGTTTTGTGGTGGAGGATTCTTAATTTAATTAATTAAGGAATCACGGTTATGAGTAGTGGCTTTCAAATACAAATAAGTGAAAAATGGCACAAAAACGCCTGTGGTGAAGTGGCTAAGTGACGCCACTAAGGTGTAGAGAGGTGGCGACATATGCATGCAGGAAGGTCTGAGGTTCGAGTGCTAGCTTAGCTTTATTTTGGAGTTTAATTTTAGGCTTCTAGAAGGTTGGAAGTGGCGCATAGAGAGGCTATAAGGAGAAGTGATCAGTAGAGAGAATTTAGGAGAAGGATAAGGGAGATATCATGGAGAAAAATTAGGAGATGAGCAGTGGATGAAGTGGTGCCGAATTGGACTTTAGGGGTGGCAAAGTTTTAGCTATAGGCTATATAAATGTGTGTGTGCCAAATCTGGCGTCCTAGGTAATGACGAATTTTTCATTCTTTTTCTTTTCCTTGTCGAAACCTTATTTTTCCACAATAAAAAATACCTTGCCTTGTTGCCGAAATCTCGTATAGCCGAATCCCTTTTTGCCGAATTCTCTCATAGCCAAACTCTTTTATTACCGAAGTATCATCATCTTCTCTTGCCAAAATCCTTATTAGTGCTGAATCTTTGTTGTTTTCCTCCATCACAAATTGATTGTTATCTACTATCAGTCAAGGTTAAATGCCGAATCTCGTTCAGTAGCTATCTAGGCCGCAGGATCAAAAGTGGATTCGATAAGTATTCAGTTAACCCCTTAGTTTGTTTTGTTAAAAGCCGAAGGGCTATCTAACTTCTCATTGTCATTAATCTTGTATTAACAAGGGTAAGGTTCAGAGATCGCACGCGTGGTAAGGATCGTTAGCAAAGTGTAAGTGTACTCAACTCGATTATGGTTTAAGTAAATGGCCAAATGTGAGTATGATCTATAGGGGTGACTTGTGTGGATTATGAGTCACTCGAAGTTTGATGGTGTATGTGTGAGTGCAGATCTAGGGGATACTCGTGATTAGTATCTAAGGAAGGGCTATTAGAACCCGGTGGCACACGGTAAGGTTACGGTAAGGCTTCGACTTTTGGTAAATATTTTGATTAAGTATGGGTGATTGATTGAAGGTTGGTTGGTTGTAGGTTCAAGATCAAGGATAGTATAGCACATCGCAGTAACTAGGTGTGTACAAACACTACACACACATACACGATATCAACAATGCCGGAAAGCCAAAAAGCTAGAAGTGGCTAAATGGGCCCTGTGGGCCTTGAGGTTAAGTTTGATGAAATTGTTTGGTTGGTTATACGAATTGAGTTAGCCATGCATGTTACATGATCTAGAATTGTTTTGGGCCTAATAGGCCATATGGATGAGATTTCGGCCTAATAGGCCGTAAGGATGTGATTTGGGCTTGATGGGCTTTATGGGGACGTAGAAAAGTATGCTAGGGTTTAATGGACCTTAAGCCTAATTCTGAAAAACACTTAAACCGCATAAGACTTAATCTAATAATTAAACATGTCCGTGGACAAGTCGCTGGGTTAGAGTGTGGCAACAGACATATGCATGTCTAGGATTGGATCTAGGGAGAGCTTGGTACTTAAGCGATCCTAGTGGCCCACCTCCTCTTCTCTAAAATCCTACCTGATGCGTAGTGTCTATTCACTTTAGCCGCGAGGACCTGTTAATGGGCCAAAGTTCATAACTGAAACCCAAGAGGGACCAAAACACCCCTACTTTGAAAATTACCAAAATACCCTTAGTTTGAAAATTACCAAAATACCCTTAGTTTGAAAATTACCAAAATATCCTTAGATTTGTAAAATTACTAAAATACCCCTAATTTGTAAAATTACCAAAATACCCTTGATTTACAGAATTACCAAAATATCCCTAATTTACAAAATTTCCAAAATACCCCTATTTTGCAAAATTACCTAAATACCCCTATAGGGTAGAATTACGAAAATACCCTTAGGTAGTGAAATGACTAAAATACCCATAGGTGCTTAATGTGTGAAATATGTATGTTGCATTCAAGGAATATATGTTGCATTTGGGTGGGTTTTGATGGTACAGAGGAAGATTTGAGGATTGCATAGTCGCTTGACGATTGTGGATCCACCGGTGGCTTTAAGCCCATTATAGCAGCTTTGCTGCAACGTTTGAGTAGTGCCACTGCTGGTGTTACCTTTGGTGTGTAGGGATGGGCGGGTTGATATTTATACCCCCATAGGTGTGTAGGGTTGGAAGGGAAATGGTGTGCAGGGTTGGATTCGGGATGGGTGCATTACATTCATCTGACTCTGATGTGGTATGAGGTCATTGAGGGCTAAGGCCCAAGACCACTGATTTTGATAGGGCTTAGGCCCAATGTAATATTTGCATGTTGATTTGATTGCCAAGGGTCATACACACTGAGTTTCGAAACTCACACACTTTTTATTAAATGTTTCAGGTGATCCTTAATAAACGGCTCGACGTGGGAGAGGACTCAGAGATGGCCACACCACAAGATATTTAGAAGTTTTATTTATTTGTTTCAAAAGACATGATCTTAACTGCTTTATTTTCATTGGATCTAATAAGGCCTTGTACTTCGTTTTGACTTTGGATTTTGAGTTTTGTTGTTTCAACTGTTTACTTAATTATTAAACCTGATTAATTTCTTATGTTTAAACATGGTTTTCAAAATACTTAAAATAATAAAATGGGCTTTTATCACTACTTAACAAGATTCAAGGATTTTGGGCTTTTAAGCCTTAGATTTCAACTTAGCAAAATTGTTTGAAATTGTGCCATATCCAATGCTAAAACAACCATTTGGAACACAATCACCAACCCCGGTGAGTTATTTTGAATTTTCACAAAATCGATATTCAGAATATCAAAAAAAGCTATTCTGAAACTATAAAAAATACAGAAGATTTGTTGAAAAAACAACAAAATCTTGAATTCCCTGAAATAAAAGATTTTTATAATCCAGGGCTACAAAGAGAATATTACAATTTTATAAACAAAATATGGAAAACCATATATTTTGGAACAAAGAGCAAATTTCCGAAAAGCTCTTACATAATTCTCGGAATTCTTAGTTGAAAAAACAACTAAAGAAAATAAATCCGAAGATTTATTACTAAAATCTATTTTATATCGAGATTGGGATGAAATCCTAATCGAATATACAGAATATTAAGGAGATAAAAATCTTCTTGATCTATTCCAATATTTTATTGATAACGGGAAAAACAAATCTATTATTAATAAGATGTTTAGAATATGTCTATATAACAAATGTAGACAAATTCTACCTTACGATATTTTTCAAAAATAAATCGAGCTATTTGCAACCAAAGAAGCTCAATTTTTAGAATCTTTTTCAAAATATTTTTTACAAGCTTATGTTTTTACAAATGATATAGGAGAAAAATTTCCTACAATCAAATTTCGACTTAATCATGAACCATTTGATATAACCAAGATTGAATGGGGATTTGTTAAACAAATAATGAGTCCAAAACCTTTCTTTTCATTTATTGAAAGATTTTCCAGCTATAGTCAAATCCGGACTATCAAATTTTATTGATATAGACGATTTTGTCTACTATTTTCATATAGAAATAAATAGCCTTATTGGTATCATTGAAAAAGAAAAATTTTATCACCATATCAAATTTGGAATATTAATACTATGTTTTCGGAAGATCCCTTTCATCATACAAGAAGATCAACAACACTTGGCAAAAACCATTGTGAGTGTTATAAAAATTTTACCCATTATCAAATCCAAGCCGGAATTGATCTTATGACCATGGCCTAGCATCTTCTTCATCAAGATACTCATATATTCTGGACCGATGGAAAAAGAATTTTAGCTTATGACACTGGAAAACCCCAGGTTGAAAGAAATGAAGAAGCCATTTCGTTATTAACAAAAATAGCTGAAATGGAAATTGAAGATTATCCGTTAGCAGCGGAAATCAGAGAAGCATTAGAAAACTGGAACACACCAGTACCTTCACTAGAATCACTACACCTGGATGAAATCGAAGAAATGAATCTCAGAAATATCCGGGAAGGATAAAGACAAAACACAACACGTGGAAAAATAATGTCCAGAAAAAAATGAGACAAAAAGCATGATTAATGCAAGAGTAAGATGGAAGCAACCATCACATCAAAGAAGCTACGTGGAAGCAACCATGATGGCAACCATCACATCAAGGAAGCTACGTGGAAACAACCATGAAGCTGACATTTAAAGCATCCTTATCAGGATACTATTCGGATTTCAATTGTGAATAAATTAGAGTTAAAAAATTTTTGTTATAAATAGGCATTGTTGTAGCCTAAACAAGGCATCGGGTTTTAGTATCACTTGAATAGAATTTGCAATATACAAACTCTCTTGTATACTTGCTTTCTTCAAGAAAACCCTTGTAAATCTTTTGTATATTATCTATTTTCTTCTTATAATATAATCCTACGATATTATAAGCCTTCCGCTTGTGCATACCTCCCCCCGTTAATATGGGAGAAGTAACAGATTTAGATTTGAATAACAAGTCTAAAGAATTACTATCTGATGTTAATAGTAAATTAGATCAAGTTATTAATAATAATATAGAAGCAGATTTAGATTTAGGACCTTTATACTATGGTAATAGTAATGATATTTTAGTTTTATCAGATGAAGATGAGTCTTCGGATGAATCTTCAACCTATATTAAAAAAGAAAAAACAAAACAAAAAAGAGAAAAAAATTAAAAAACAAGAAAAATATGATTTTAAATCTTATAAGACTTTAATAGAACATTGGAAAAACCAATTTTCTAAAACAAAAGATAAATATGAACAAGTAGAATATCTAAAATTAATAGAAGAACTTTATGAAAAACATAAAGATTTATTTACTAAGTATAATTATCACTATATGTTAAATTATGACACTACCGAAAGTAGTGATAGTTCTAAAAGCTCTAATAATATAGAAGTAGATATTAATGTTACAAGTCATAATTCTGATGAAGAAAACACTTCAATAGAAGAAAATATAGAAATTCCTGAACCCATGGATACTGAACAACCAGTTCCATATGAATATGAAAAACCTAAACCTAGGGAAATTGATAAACAAGATCCTTATGGTAAAAGAAAAATAAACTCAGATCTTCAAACAGATGATAATCTGAGAGCTATTAATAAAAATTATGAAAATGTTGAAAATACAACAAGAATATTAGGTAATAAAATAGAAAACATAGCCACTAATGATATAAAACTAGAAAACCCAGGAGAATCTAGTCAACCTACACCTATACCTTATAAAATAGATGATTTAAATAAAAGAAATGTTGCTCAAGGAGGAATATACTTAGACTTAACTAATGTTCCTTTATCAGACTATGAAAAAACAATAGATGATTGGGCACAATCCATGACTATTGTTGTAAACAACAACAGTACAGTTTGGTCAAAAGAAAAGTTTTTAAACTATTTTGTAGAAACTTGTCAAGGTGATGTTCTACAATTTCTCAGAAGATGAGAAGAATCTGAGAAAGGTAGAGAAAAAAAGGGTCAACTTATTAATCAAATAAGTACCCCTAAAGATTTATTAAAAAGTTTAACTTCAATTCTAAAAACAGAATTTTGTGGTTATACTAATAAAAAAGACCAGGATAGCCAATCCAGCTATATCTTGTCAAAATTAAAATTATGTGATATTAGATATTTAGATGAATTTTCTAAAAAATTTCTTCATGAATATCAAAAATTAAAAAATGATAGTATAGACTTTTGGAGAAACCAATATTTTCATAAATTACCACCACCTTGGGATGAAATTTGCATAAATAAATATGCTTCTTTCATTATAAAACATAGTAATGATAATAATACAGATGTAGCTAATATAGATACCATAGGTAATAGAATTAATTTCACTAAAGAAAGAATTATATTACATTGTTTACAAAGTAAAGCGGCTAAACAAGTCAAGAATAAATTAAGTCATAAATATTGTACAAAGATGTTAGAAGGAGAATGGGAGTTTGGAATCTTATACGTCCAAAAACCTACAAAAAATATAAAAAATATAGATTAGCTAGATGGAAACCAGGTAATAAAAATTATATTAATAATAATAAAAAGAAAAAATTTGTTAGAAGAAAAACTTCTAAAAATACTAAAAAACAAATATGTAAATGCTTTATTTGTGAAGAAGAAGGTCATATAGCAACAAATTGTCCTAAAAAATGCTAGGAAAATGATTAAAAATCTTGAAGAACAAGATTTAGAGATATGTTTTAGTGAGGTAATAAATCCTTCTGAAATATTATATGAGATAATATCAGAAACAGAGTCGGATACAGATTCTGATGAGTATATCTTTATGATAGGAAATAGTTCTAATAATAAGTTAGAAGAAATTCCTAATTCTGAACAACAGGATATTAAACTAGGAAATTTAATCGGAGAAGAAATAGACTTTTCTGATGATATAATAGAAAAGATTAATAAAAATCATATTTCTAAAAAAGAAATATACAAAATTTCTAAGTTTAAAATATGGTCAAAAAGACATATAGATAAAATTAGCGGTAATACAGTCGCTAAAGATACCAAAGGAGGATTAACAGAAATCCCCTTATTTACTAAAAAAAAAAGGATTAGAAAAAACTATCCTCATGTTAGATATATACATTTAGGAGTCATTATGATAACCATTAGAGCTTTATTCAGAAGAGGTCATGATGTTCCTATTTTAGCAGTATTATTAGACAAAAGATTTGAAAATCCAATAAAAGCACTTATTGGAGGAATCCAGTCTAATTTACATACAGGCGTTATAGGATTTAAAGTTAAACCAAATTACTTTATATCCATAACAGACCCTCTAATAGAAGAGTGTCTATGCCTTAGAATTCAGACAAAAAATTGACGATATCGGTGATTTAGCGTAAGATTTAGCAATAAGTTTGGACTTCTATTAATGAATATACTAATACAGAAGTAGAAATAAAAGAAATAAATAATAAGATAATTGAGCTTTTGAGCCCAATAAGTTTACTACTGAAATACAACCAAAATTATTACATTTAAAAGATCTATCAATTCCAAAAGACTGGATGATAGAAAAACTAATAATGCTAGTACTTCTAAACCAGTAAGTACTATAGAATATATGTCATCTGGAGATAAGTTTTATTTTAAAAATAATCTGATAACCAATATAGATGATAAATTAGTATTACCTTCTAGTTCCCAACCAGAGGAAGAAGAAGATAATATAAGTACTTCTACACCAATAGGTATGAAAACAGTTCATATTCCTATTTTCCCTACTACACCTAGTAGAAATTCTAGAAATGCTAGAATGGAAGATATACAATCTTCAATAGAAAATATTTTTAATTTTAAAACAAAAGTTACATGCCTTATTAGATACAGGTGCTACAACCAGTAGCTGTAAAAAGAATGTCCTTTCCAAAAAATATTGGAAACCTGTAAAAAAGATAATAAATATTAATAGAATAAATGGTAGGAAAACTACTGTTTATTATAAAGCAAAAAATATTCCAATTTATATTAATAATGTTAAATTTATAATTCCAAAATTATTATGTTTACCTGATATGTATGGAGATATATTATTAGGAAATAATTTCATAAATCAATATTTACCATTTACTATTAATAAAAAATTGGTTAGACTATCTATAGAAAATACTTCTATAGAAATACCATTAGTAGAAAATCCTAAATTTAATTTTACTAATGATTGTTGATTTCTTAGCAGGCCTTATGGATAGAGGTAAAAAGCCTCTAGAAAAAGTTGGAGAATGGACAACTGTCCATAAAAAACCCAACAAGGGAAAACCAATGAGTCCTAAACAAGGATTTATTGCTGCACCAACACAAGTACAATTTTATCCTAATCAAGGATATTATGTACCATATCCAATGGTAAAACAACCATTTGGAACACAATCACCAACCCCGGTGAGTTATTTTGAATTTTCACAAAATCCATATTCAGAATATCAAAAAAGCTATTCTGAAATTATAAAAATACAGAAGATTTGTTGAAAAAACAACAAAATCTTGAATTCCCTGAAATAAAAGATTTTTATAATCCAGGGATACCAGTAAAATATTACAATTTTATAAACAAAATATGGAAAACCCATATTTTGGAACAAAGAGCAAATTTCCGAAAAGCTCTTACACAATTCTCGGAATTCTTAGTTGAAAAAACAACTACAGAAAATAAATCCGAAGATTTATTACTAAAATCTATTTTATATCGAGATTGGGATGAAATCCTAATCGAATATACAGACATTAAGGAGATAAACAATCTTCTTGATATATTCCAATATTTTTTTGATAATGGGAAAAAGCAATCCTATTATTAATAAGATGTTTAGAATATGTCTATATAACAAATGTAGACAAATTCTACCTCCGATATTTTTTCAAAATAAATCAAGCTATTTGCAACCAAAGAAGCTCAATTTTTAGAATCTTTTCAAAATATTTTTACAAGCTTATGTTTTTACAAATGATATAGGAGAAAAATTTCCTACTATCAAATTTCGACTTAATCATGAACCATTTGATATAACCAAAGTATTGAATGGGGATTTGTTAAACAAATAACGATCCAAAATCTTTCTTTTCATTTATTAAAAGATTTTCCAGCTATAGTCAAATCCAGACTATCAAATTTTATTGATATAGACGATTTTGTCTACTATTTTCATATAAAAATAAATAGCCTTATTGGTATCATTTGAAAAGAAAAATTTTATCACCATATCAAATTTGGAATATTAATACTATGTTTTGGGAAGATCCCTTTCATCATCGATACAAGACGATCAACAACACTTGGCAAAAACCATTGACGAGTGTTATAAAAATTTTACCCATTATCAAATCCAAGCCGGAATTGATCTTATGACCATGGCCCAGCATCTTCTTTATCAAGATACTCATATATTCTGGACCGATGGAAAAAGAATTTTAGCTTATGACACTGGAAAACCCCAGGTTGAAAGAAATGAAGAAGTCATTTCGTTATTAACAAAAATAGCTGAAATGGAAATTGAAGATTATCCGTTAGCAGCGGAAATCAGAGAAGCATTAGAAAACTGGAACACACTAGTACCTTCACCAGAATCACTACACATGGATGAAATCGAAGAAATGAATCTCAAAAATATCCAGGAAGGATAAAGACAAAACACAACACGTGGAAAAATAATGTCCATAAACAAATGAGACAAAAAGCATAATTAATGCAAGAGTAAGATGGAAGCAACCATCACATCAAGGAAGCTACGTGGAAGCAACCATGATGGCAACCATCACATCAAGGAAGCTACGTAGAAACAACCATGATGGCAACCATCACATCAAGGAAGCTACGTGGAAGCAACCATGATGGCAACCATCACATCAAGGAAGCTACGTGGAAACAGCCATGAAGCTGACATTTAAAGCATCCTTATCAGTGTGAATAAATTAGAGTTAAAATTTTTTTGTTATAAATAGGCATTGTTGTAGCCTAAACAAGGCATCGAGTTCTAGTATCACTTGAATAGAATTTGCAATATACAAACTCTCTTGTATACTTGCTTTCTTCAAGAAAACCCTTGTAAATCTTTTGTATATTATCTATTTTCTTCTTATAATATAATCCTACGATATTATAATCCTTCCGCTTGTGCATAGACCTCCCTGCCTCTCCCCGGTAATTGGTATCCGAGGAGCCCCAGAGTAACGATTTCTGGAGTTCTAATATCGTAGTTAACATTGTAAGTTTCTATCTTTTATCTTCAATTCTGTTTATTTCATCTGTTTTTATCTCAAAACCCATATATCTGCGTTGCTCGTCTTCTTGTTGCCATTGAGTCCGAGTGGGGACGTTGTAGGCGTTGTGAAGACGTTAAAGACATGACGGTTTTTAGGTACCAGGATAATAACATGGAACAAATGGATTGTTTATACAAAGATAAAACTTGTAATCATACTATGCATATAGACTCTAAGAATGAAAATAATATTTTGGCTCTTAGTAAAGGTATCAATAGTTTAATAGATATGACATTCCCGGATTCGACCATAACGTCTGGGCCGGGTTTGGGATGTGAAATTTTATTTTATTTAATTAATGCTATCGAAATGTAACCACTACATAAAAGTGCGATCAGAGATACTGAAGTACAATAGGGGCACATAAGTGCGATCAAGGGTACCGAAGCACAACAGGGTCACGTAAGTGCAATTAGGGGTTTAATTAAATACTTGATTACAACATACAAATACATAAGTAAATAAAATGATATAATTTAATTACTATGAACTTACATAGACATTATCATAAAGGAGTACGATCGGCTAATCCACGACTTACGCCTTCCCTCGATTTAAATCCGATTGAGGTTTATCTTAATCTAATTAAATAAATTTAACCAATTTAGTAACTATTTAATCGTTGTTTTCGCGATGTCAAAGTCTTAAAAATTTATAAAAAGAATGATCAAACCTGGAAACTAACTATGACAATGATTTGAGGCAAGCGTACCTATCGAACAGTAGTATAATTAAGGCAAGACTGGAATGTCAAACCCAAAGGAACCAAAAGTACTAATACTAACTCTCTTTTTATTATTTAGCCTTAGAATTAAAGTGATTTTTATCTAATCTAAAATTAACTAACTACTAAACTAAAGACTCTAAGACAAAGGAGAATGAATCTGGGAAAATAACTTGAGGAAAAACCAATTGATTAAGACGACACCCAAGGAAGAATCCACCTAGACTTCACTTGTTATCTAACTCTGAACCAGACGATTTATTCATTTGACTTGATCCGTAAGATTCCCTAAGTTATATTAATCCTTCTCTCGAGGCGACTAGCGTCTAACCCTAGGTTGATTAATTGAAATCTCTTTCTAATTGAAACCCCTAGAATCGCATTAACTCGATCTATGGACTCCCATATTAGGTTTCACCCTAATCTGGCAAAATCTAGTCACCCTATCTCTAGGCGCGCGATCAACTCCGCTTAATTATGCTAGATCTACTCTTAGGTAGGGAGTTTTGTTCCTCCACCTAAACACATCACACTTGAATTAATATCCCGGAAATATCAACTCAAGAATTAAGAACAAGTCAAATATTTATCATCCAAAAGCATACTAAATGTGGGCCTAAAATATGTTACTTTTATGGTTTATCACTATTCAATTCAATTCAATCCAATCCACTCCAAATTTATATTTTTGAAAAATTACACTTTTGCTCCAAATATTTTGATTTCTTTACAATTGAGTCATTAAGCTCGTAAAATGAAATTCATGCAATTTCATCCTTGCCCCAGCCTAGCCGAATTTCATACAAGCTCCTAGCAACCTACACATTTAATTATTTCACAAATTACACCATGAATATTTTACATTTTACAATTCAATCCCTAATTGACAAATTCATCAAAAATCACTTAACAAAAGTTGTTTATCCATCAACAAGGATTCGTTTTCTACCATCAAATTTAAATCTTTTAAAATTTTATAAATTAGTCATTGGGCTAGCTAGATTAAGCTACAACGACTTCAAAAACATAGAAATTATTAAAAACAGGATGAAAACAAACTTACATGCACAAGGTAACTTAACTGAACCTTCCAAGCATCGAAAATGGTGTTTTTCCTTTAATAATTTGGTGGGAGAACAAAACTAGAAGATGATACCATCTTTTCCTATATTTTATTCTAAGTTATTTATTAAATTACAAGTTTAATCTAGCTAAATAATCATTTATATAACACCCCAAACCCGGCCTAGACGTTATAGCTGGATCTAGCACATCACATCAGAAGGTAGTTGAAAAGTTAAGCGACTGTTAAAATGTTGCATCTTTTTTTTTTAGAAACTTCGAGTTTCATTGTTTGTTTGTAAAAACGCGATTTGCTTAACATCGGTTTTATAAGATCGTTATTATTTTGAAAAACTATTTTTGTTGTGAAAATAGAACTTGAATAGTTGCGGAAACATGCTATTTTGAAAAATGATTATTAATGTTTTAAGAAACCCTGTTTTTAAACGCTTAATAGTTTAATAAATGCCGAAATGAAAGTTTAAGAAAAGTAAAATAAATCCAATGGCCTTATTACAAAACAATAACCCAAATTAAATAATCTTAGAAATAAGATAAAAGCCAGATTTATTGAGTTTCGTGAGGAACCGCTCCGATATATGGCCACCACCGAGTTCTCCGCAGCCCCCAAATCCACTAACACTGGGGATTACCTGCAAGAACTCAGTGTGTAATCCCATTTTCAGTCATAGTAATAGTCTCAGTCTGGGCCTAAGCCCCATATAGTATCAGTTTGGGCCTACTGTCCCAAAGTCATAGTAATACAAATGGACAATGTAGCCCACCCCAATCCAACCCTACACTCCACCCGTACCAGCCCTATACTCCATGTGGGGACCAAGTCAACCCACCCAGCCCTACCCTCTAAGAATGCAAATGAGTCGCTAAGATAAACGCAAAGAAAGTCGCAAGAACAATATTTGTGGTTAAGCCACTAAAATCAGTATAACGTGGCATAGCCACCAGTACAGTACTTCCTCCAGAAATATAACCCAACCCAATGCAACATGCCATAGCATAATAATTCAGTGTATGCAATAATGTATCATCATGGCATTTAATAAAATTATACGCAAACTTACCAAATTTGCCCCTAATGGTATAACAGCAATTTTGCCCTTGTACAGTAATTTTGCCCCACAAGGTCGTTTCAATAATTTTACCCACCAAGGGTATTTCAGTAATTTACCCATTAAGGGTATTTTAGTAATTTACCCATTAAGGGTATTTTAGTAATTTAGTTGTCTAACTTCCTTTCTGGAGGCCTATTGTCGCCTCGAGTGACATGGGACCCCTTTTTTGGTCTCTACAATACAATTAGGCCTGAAATCCATTTTAGGCCCAAATAGGCCCACACGCTCGTGTGGCCCATTATGCATGGTTTCGATCCCAGTTTTGCAGTTTTCACAACCGCATCTATTATTCAATCGTTTTCTATCAGTTTTGCCTGTAACACCCCAAACCCGGCCCAAACATTACGACCGAATTTGGTATGTTACAGAGGAAAACATTTTGAAAATCCCTTTTAGCCGATACAATTTTTTTGGTGAAAACATTTCATTTTTAATAGGATATTGTCTTGTTTAAAACAATTGAGGTGTACGAAGAAAACAACACTTAGCTTGGTTGTTACAAATCTATTAAGTCATGTTGTTACCAATTTTGTCAAGGTACCCGATGGCACAAAAAAAACATTTACGTTTGAATTTAAGAAAACTTGTTTAACCATATTAAAGTCATTAAGTAATTTAAAATTTCATCCAAACATAATTAAAACGTAATTTTAGGAAGCCTTATTACAACTTGAACAAATGAAATCGAAAATAAAATGAAAATAACTAAAAGTTCATTTAAACCACATTTCCACTACATGGCCTCCTCGAGTCCATCTGGCTCCCCATCCGCGATCTACGAGTCACCTGAAAAAGTTAAAGAAGAAGGTGAGTCACCAAGACTCAATGTGTAACCCTTCCCCCGGTTTAATGTAACATCATACAAAAATCATAACTAAATTTAACATGCACCCAACCTAGCCGTCCAAAACACCTTTCTCTACCCCGTGTGGTACCAAACCACTGGTGGTGCCAAACTACTGGTGATCCAAGGTCACGATATCCATCAATATTGTGGTGCTAAACCACTGGTGGTGCCAAACCACTGGTGACCCGAAGTCACGACTAATAAGTTGTGGGGCCAACCCACGTGTGATACCAAATCACTGGCGACGATCCCATAATATCAACCGTGGGGCCAACCCACTGTGGTGCTAAGCCACTGGGACAAGTCGCTATGAGGTGCCAAACCTCTGGTGACCCAAAGTCACGAAATGTGGTACCAAACCACTGGTGTCCAAAGACACAGATATCACTTCCCCCTCCACTCAGATCACCCACCATAACATAATATGCATATAAAGAAATCATGCCAGTCATGCTTGAAAATAATAGCATGCACTGCATTGGTCATAAACTATATTTTTGCGTATCACAAATACCAAATATGCCATGCATCCAAATGCATTATATCGTAAGCTCATATTGACAAGGACTTACCTAAATCCTTGCTCATACCTTTACGGTATTAAATCCAAATCTACATAAATCCGGTTTAGCATACATAATATATTAACACTTTTATTAGTTATGAAGTGTGTATGTACACACCTGTTACTAACGAAAGCCCTAAATCCCAAATAGTCGATCTGCCACACTAGATTTCCTTGCTCCTATATTTGGCCAAACATAAAGATTAGTACCAAGGCCATTCGACCAACCCAAATAAACCCAAAGGGTTAATGCTTGAAACCCGAGACCTTACCGAAACGCCCCTTGAACACTAGCCACCACACGCTATGTGATTTTGCTTCTCTTCCCTACATTCGGCAATCATACATCCATATTATTAGCCTTCGGCTTTCGAATACTAAAAGAATAGTTTATTAAAATAGATCCTTACCACCACTTACCAACTGATTAATCAAGGATGAAGGTTTCGCTTGATTATTTCCAAAATCCCGGAGGCCCTACAATAAATCGGTTCTAACAAGAATAATTAACACCTTTGCTATCAAATACCAAAATCGGCTCTTACCCCTTCTAAAGGTCGACAGAGAAAAAGAGAGAAGAAGAAATAGGCATTCGGCCTTAAGCACTTACCTTCTCAAATCGATTGAAAAAGAATTCTCGAAGAGCTTTATACCACTCTTAATATTCGGCCAAAGTGAATCCAATAGGAGAAAGGGAATTTCGGCACACCAATGGAGTATGTTCGGCTAGAGAGGAAGAAAGAAATAATGGAAAAGGGAGATAGGGGTTTCGACAAAGAAGAGAGTAGAGGGGCTTTGGTGTTAAGCAAAAAGAAGAAAAAGAAGAAGATGACAATGGTGGTTTCGGTTTTGAAAGAATGAGAAAGGAGAGAAAAATAGAAGATGAGAGAGAGGGAAATTCGGCTATTTGCAAAGGGAAAAAGAAAAAGAATCAAATGATGAATAGATGCCTTAAGAGAATTCGGCACTCCCCCTCTATACTCAGTCTCTTAGCCGTCCACTCCTTTTCAACAAGGAGTTTAAAATTCGGCCACCTCCTAAAAATGCTCGTGGCTACTAATTCAAACAAGTTTGAATTAATCAAATTCCTAAATTTTCTCTCTGCTAACCATTTGAATATTTTTGACTTGGTCCATCTTTATCTAACAGAAGTTGAGCTGCACACAACTCCTCCCCCTCCTTGGCGTCAAAATAGAAAAAGGTGGGATTTCTGCTGCTCGAACATGAGACCTCCTTCCCTTGCAAGTGGCGTCAATCCTAGGCTCTAAGTGGCGCCTCCTTGCCACTTTGCCAAGCCCTTTTCTTGTGTTAAAAACCCACTTGAAATACTTTTGACCCTTAGCTCCTTCAGCTCCTTTCACTTAAAACTTTAAAACAAAAATTTTCTTACTACTCAGGCCTGCTCTAGACTTACAACTAAGTCTTAAAACATCACAAACAACGACACCACAGTCCAACCACAAGCAAAACAATACAATTTAAAATTAACCCCTAATTTAGGATGTTACAGTTCTACCCCCCTTAAAAATAATTTCGACCTCGAAATTACCTGATCAGAAGAGTTGGGGGTATTGCCGCCGCGTCACATCCTCGGGTTCCCACGTAGTTTCCTCCGCACCATGGTTTCGCCATAGCACTTTCACCAAAGGTACTGACTTCCTACGTAGAACTTTGACATCCCGATCTAAGATCTAGACTGGTTCCTCCTCGAAAGATAAGTCCGAGTTTACCTCAATCTCTGCCACTGGCACAACGTGTGATGGATCTGACCGATATCGCCTAAGCATTGACACATGGAAGACATCATGAATCTGTCTTAACTCTACCGGCAGCTCGAGCTGATAAGCTACCGGTCCCACTCGCTTCAACACTGTATATGGCCCGATGAACCTAGGGCTTAGCTTCCCTTTACGCCTAGATCTCAATACCTTCTTCCAAAGCGACACCTTCAGAAAAACTTTATCTCCTACTGCATATTCCATATCCTTGCGCTTAAGATCAGCATAAGACTTCTGCCTATCTGATGCTTCCTTGAGACGAGCCCGAATCACCTTAACTTTATTTTCAGTTTCTGTCACCAACTCTGGACCCAAGACTTGTTGTTCACCTAACTCCGTCTAACACGTAGGAGTACGACATTTTCGTCCATACAGTGCTTCATATGGTGCCATCTGGATACTCACTTGATAACTATTGTTATGTTTAATTCGCCAACGGTAGATACTCCTCCCAACTACCATGAAATCCAAAATACAGACCCCTTAGCATATCTTCCAAGATCTCAGATCACCCTTTTACGATTGCCCGTCAGTTTGTGGGTGAAAAGTTGTACTGAAATCCAACCTCGTTCCCAAAGTCTGATGCAAAGCTCTCCAAAACCTTGACGTGAACCTCGGATCCCTATCCGAGGTAATTGATGTTGGCACACCATGCAATCTTACTATTTCAGGCACATACAATTTTGCTAGCCTCTGAAGAGAATAATCCACTCTCACCGGTATGAAATGAGCTGACTTAGTTAGTCGGTCTACAATTACCCAAACCGAGTCCTTTTTACTAGGCGTGAGGGGTAGCCTGCTGACAAAGTCCATAGTGAACCTTTCCCATTTCCATTGAGGGATCTCCACTGGTTGAAGAAAACCTGATGGCAACTGATGTTCAGCCTTGACCTGCTGACACGTCAGACACTTTCCCACAAATTTAGTTACCTCACGCTTCAGCCCTGGCCACCAGAATTGTTTCCGCAAATCTCCATACATCTTGCTACCTCCAGGATGCATAGCGTATGGGCTGCTATGTGCATCTTGAAGAATTCTTTGTCTCAATTCCACATCCTTCGGTATACAAGCTCGCCCTTGAAAACATAATACTCCATCACCAGACAAACTATACCCTTCTAAACCACGATCTTGAACTTGCAATCTCTGCGCATTCAAACTGTCGTCTACCAACTGTTTTTCCTTAATCTCCTCGATCCAAGTTGGCTTAACCTACAATTCCACCAAAAAACTTCCATTGTCATACAAACTGAGGTGGGCAAACATCACCCTTAAGTCCTTCACGACCTTCCGACTTAAAGCGTCAGCCACTATGTTAGCCTTGCCCGGATGGTACTCAATTCAACAGTCGTAGTCCTTCAACAGCTCAATCCATCGGCGCTGCCTCAAGTTCAAATCCTTCTAAGTCAAGAGATACCTTAGACTTTTGTGATCTGTGTAGACTATTGACTTTTCTCCATACAAGTAGTGCCTTCATATTTTCAAAGTGAAGATTACTGCCGCTAATTCCAAGTCGTGCGTCGGATAGTTAACCTCATGCGATCTTAGCTGACGGGATGCATAGGCCACTACTTTCCCTTCTTGCATCAACACACATCCCAAACCAGTATGGGACGCATCACAGTAAACCGTGAACAACTTCCCTGCCTCAGGCTGTACCAGAACCGGAGCTTCCGTCAGAATATTCCTTATCTTCTCAAAACTTTCTTGCTGTTTCTCCGACCATACGAATGGAACTCCTTTTCTTAATAACTTAGTCAACGATGCCGCGATCAAAGAGAATCCTTCCACAAATCTTCGATAGTACCCTGCCAGACCCAGAAAACTCTGAATTTCTGCCACCGACCTAGGCGGTTTCCAATCTAACACTGCTTTAATCTTGCGAGGGTCCACTCTAATCCCTTCAGCTGACACTACGTGACCTAAGAAAGCCACCTCCCTAAGCCAAAATTCGCACTTACTGAATTTGGCAAATAACTGTTTCTCCTTCAGTACATGTAGAACTATTCGCTAGTGCATGTCATGTTCCTCCTCCGTCCTTGAGTAAACCAATATGTCGTCTATAAATACTACAACAAATTGATCCAAGTACTGTTGAAACACCCTATTCATTAAGTCCATGAACGCTGCTGGTGCGTAGGTCAACCCGAACTGCATCACCAGAAACTCGTAATGCCCATACCGAGTACGGAATGCCGTCTTGTGAACATCAACCTCCTTCACTTTAAGTTGATGATACCCCGACCTAAGATCTATCTTCAAGAAAACTGATGCACCCTTCAGTTGGTCAAACAAGTCATCAATCCGAGGCAACGGATACTTGTTTTTGATTGTTAACTTGTTTAGTTGGCGGTAGTCGATACACATCCGCATTGAACCGTCCTTTTTCTTGACAAACAGCATAGGTGCTCCCCACGGAGATATACTTGGTTGGATAAACCCTCGGTCCAAGAGCTCCTGAATTTGAGCCTTCAGCTCCACCAACTCCTTCGGCGCCATTCGGTATGGTGCTATAGACACAAGCGCCGTTCCGGGCAACAAGTCTATACCGAACTCAACTTCCCTATCCGGAGGTAGACCCGGAAGTTCTTCTAGAAACACATCAACAAATTCCTTTACTGTTCGGACCTTCTCCACTGTTGACTCCTTAGCCTCCAAGGCACATATTCGAAAAACGCCTCGCAACCCTTCCTGACCATTTTCTCCGCCTTCAGTACAGAGACCACATTTGATAGGTATTCCCTTCTGATACCTATCATTACCACCACCTTGCCTTTCATTGTTCTCAACACCATGCGCTTAGCCGCGCAATCCAAACTGGCTTGGTACCTCACCAGCCAATCCTTTCCGAGAATCAGATTGAACTCCTTAAATGGTAGCTCCATCAAATCCGCTAAGAACACTACCCCTTGGAGTTCTAGGGGTACATCCCTATACAACTTGTTTACTTTTACAGAGTGACCTAAAGGGCTAATTACTGTCATCTCCCTAGAAGTAGTCTCAAAGTCTAGGTTCATAGTCTCTACTATGCTACTAGCAACGTATGAATACGTCGAACCCACATCAATCAATGCAACATATGGGAGTCCAAAAATTAGGAACGTACCAGTTATGACGTCCGGTGCGTCACCCTCCTCTCGACGCCTCGCTGCGTAGACTAAACCAGGCTGCCTTGCTTCTGTGTTGCCTGCACCTCTGCTCGGTATTCCGCGACCTCGACTAGGACCATTGCCTCCTCTACCATTGGCACGACCCCTCTGTGGTGGTCCTTCATTTCTAACCTGAGCACGATTCTGACCCTCTGGCTGATTCTTAGCTAACTTCCGAGGACAATCCCTCACATAGTGATCCAACAATCCACATTCAAAGCATCCTCTTTCACCGGTACAACATCCTCCCTAACGTGATTTCCCACAACGATTACACTGAGCCGGTCTCTGAATAGCAACCATGGGCCTTCCTGCCTGATTTGGCCCACTCTGCCTAGCCCTCTTCTACGTATTACTACCCGATCCAGACGACCCGAAGCATCTTTTCTGCTTGTTCCTTTCGTAGTTCTGTCTCACGGACTCCTTGATCTCTTCGGCTACCTTAGCCTTTTCCACTAGGACCGAAAACTCCCGCTCCTGCTGTGGAGCAATCAGCAACCTTAGATCATCCCTAAGTCCGTCTTCAAAGCGGACACAACGTTCATGCTTTGTTGACACAATTCCCTGAGCATAGCGGCTCAACCTCAAAAACTCTGCTTCATACTCAAACACAGACTTATTCCCTTGCACCAACCTCAGAAAGGCTTTCCTCTATGCATCAATGTAGCTGGTGCCCACATACTTCTTCTGATAAGCTGCTTTGAAGTACTCCCAAGTAAGATCATCTGTCGTGGCACCATCCCGAACCGTGAGCCACCACTGATAAGACTCATCCTTGAGAAGCAACATCGCTCCTTTCAACTTCTCCTCATTCGTCAGATCTAGGTCATCCATGATTCTCTCAGTTGATTCCAGCCAATACTCCGCCGTACTGGGTGCCACTCCCGATACACCCCGGAATACCTCAGCTCCGTTGGCTCGGAGTCGCTCGGGTATAGATTTCTGAGCTCCCAGACCTCCACTTGCCCCAGCCACCATCTCCAGAACTCGCAACACAGCCTGTGATACTGCCTCACCTCCCGTCTGATCCTGCTCCTCAACACCAAAAGTTGGGGGTGGTGGTGGCGGTGGTACCTCATTCTCAGACCCCTGACCCAACCTAACGGGTTCTGACACGGTCATCCTACCCCTACCGCATCCACGACGGCCACTTCCTCTAGAGCTTATTTCTAACTATTGCGTTTTAATCTGATTAAGGAATTTTATGGATTAGTACCTGTTTCATTGATTATCCGCGAAGGAATCTTATGGAAGAGTTTAGAAGTTGTTCTTTCGATCAATCAAGTTTCAAGTCTTCTATCCTAATTCACAGAAAAGCACATCCATTGCCTAATACCTTTCCTACACATTCACTCTTCGGACATTTCTGTCCGTTCCTATCCCATGGGTATTTTCGTCATTTTCCTACAGGGGTATGTTTATAATAATTCAGGGAAATTTTGAAAACTTTAATAAATCAGGACAGTTTGAAATTTCCAAGACTGGAGAGTATTTTCGAAAATTTCTTAAATTAAGGGTGTGGCAAAATTTTGGAAACCAGGGGTATTTTGGTAATTTTATCAATCAGGGGTAATTTTGTAAATTTCTAAAGTCAGGGTATTATTTTGAAATACAGGGTTTTTGGATACGTTTGTAAAGTGAGAAAATTTTATTGCAATCGGGGTAATACGGTAATTTTAGAAACCAAGGGCATTTTCGTAATTTTGTGAGTCGAAAATATTTTAAAAATTTTCCAAAACTAAATTTTTGCTACTATTTAAAGGGGTACTTTAATGATTTTAAACTAGAGTTTTCATAAAAAACATGGCTAATCCCTTTCGGGTTTTATTTATTGTGTTTAGCCTATGACCGAGTCCTCTTGGTTAGGGTGAACCGAAGCTACGCACCAGGTAGGATTCCTGCGAAGAGGAGGTGAGTCACTAGGACTGCTTAAGTACCAGGCTCTTCCGGATCCAATCCTAGACATGCGCACTAGGGTTACCACACCCTAACTCGGCGACTTAGTCATAGGTTTGTTTAATTAGGCACTTAAAGTCTTATGTGATTTGTTGGGGTAACTAGTCCTAAGGTTCAAACACTTATCATACTATCTACGTTCCATACCTACCCTTCTTCAAATAATAATTCATACAGTAGTTAGAAGTACTTACCTGGGCGGATTGGTGCCGGAGACCCGATGCCATGCTGTTCAAACCAAAAACTATTTCCATAACTTTTCTCAAAGGCCTACCAAAACATTTTAGGCCTTGGGCCCCCACAATGAGAGTTTTAAAGCTGGGCTCGATATTAATTTTGTAACACCCCAAACCCGGCCCAAACATTACGACCGAATTTGGTATGTTACAGAGGAAAACATTTTGAAAATCCCTTTTAGCCGATACAATTTTTTTGGTGAAAACATTTCATTTTTAATAGGATATTGTCTTGTTTAAAACAATTGAGGTGTATGAAGAAAACAACACTTAGCTTGGTTGTTACAAATCTATTAAGTCATGTTGTTACCAATTTTGTCAAGGTACCCGATGGCACGAAAAACACATTTATGTTTGAATTTAAGAAAACTTGTTTAACCATATTAAAGTCATTAAGTAATTTAAAATTTCAAATCCAAACATAATTAAAACGTAATTTTAGGAAGCCTTATTACAACTTGAACAAATGAAACCGAAAATAAAATGAAAATAACTGAAAGTTCATTTAAACCACATTTCCACTACATGGCCACCTCGAGTCCATCCGGCTCCCCATCTGCGATCTATGAGTCACCTGAAAAAGTTAAAGGAGAAGGTCAGTCACCAAGACTCAATGTGTAACCCTTCCCCCGGTTTAATGTAACATCATACACAAATCATAACTAAATTTAACATGCACCCAACCTAGCCATCCAAAACACCTTTCTCTACCCCGTGTGGTACCAAACCACTGGTGGTGCCAAACCACTGGTGACCCAAGGTCACGATATCCATCAATATTGTGGTGCCAAACCACTGGTGGTGCCAAACCACTAGTGACCCGAAGTCACGAATAATAAGTTGTGGGGCCAACCCACGTGTGATACCAAATCACTGGCGACGATCCCATAATATCAACCGTGGGGTCAACCCACTGTGGTGCTAAGCCACTGGGACAAGTCGCTATGAGGTGCCAAACCTCTGGTGACCCAAAGTCACGAAATGTGGTACCAAACCACTGGTGTCCAAAGACACGGATATCACTTCCCCCTCCATTCAGATCACCCACCATAACATAATATGCATATAAAGAAATCATGCCAGTCATGCTTGAAAATAATAGCATACACTGCATTGGTCGTAAACCATATTTTTTCGTATCACAAATACCAAATATGCCATGCATCCAAATGCATTATATCGTAAGCTCATATTGACAAGGACTTACCTGAATCCTTGCTCATACCTTTACGGTATTAAATCCAAATCTACATAAATCCGGTTTAGCATACACAATGTATTAACACTTTTATTAGTTATGAAGTGTGTATGTACACACCTGTTACTAACGAAAGCCCTAAATCCCAAAGAGTCGATCTGCCACACTAGATTTCCTTGCTCCTATATTCGGCCAAACATAAAGATTAGTACCAAGGCCATTCGGCCAACCCAAATAAACCCAAAGGGTTAACGCTTGAAACCCGAGACCTTACCGAAACGCCCCTTGAACACTAGCCACCACACGCTATGTGATTTTGCTTCTCTTCCCTACATTCGGCAATCATACATCCATATTATTAGCCTTCGGCTTTCGAATACTAAAAGAATAGTTTACTAAAATAGATCCTTACCACCACTTACCAACTGATTAATCAAGGATGAAGGTTTTGCTTGATTATTTCCAAAATCCCGGAGGCCCTACAATAAATCGGTTCCAACAAGAATAATTAACACCTTTGCTATCAAATACCGAAATCGGCTCTTATCCCTTCTAAAGGTCGACAGAGAAAAAGAGAGAAGAAGAAATAGGCATTTGGCCTTAAGCACTTACCTTCTCAAATCGATTGAAAAAGAATTCCGGAAGAGCTTTATACCACTCTTAATATTCGGCCAAAGTGAATCCAATAGGAGAAAGGGAATTTCGCCACACCAATGGAGTATATTCGGCTAGAGAGGAAGAAAGAAATAATGGAAAAGGGAGATAGGGGTTTCGGCAAAGAAGAGAGTAGAGGGGCTTTGGTGTTAAGAAAAAAGAAGAAAAAGAGGAAGATGACAATGGTGGTTTCAGTTTTGAGAGAATGAGAAAGGAGAGAAAAATAGAAGATGAGAGAGAGGGAAATTCGGCTATTTGCAAAGGGAAAAAGAAAAAGAATCAAATGATGAATAGGTGCCTTAAGAGAATTCGGCACTCTCCCCCCTATACTCAGTCTCTTAGCCGTCCACTCCTCTTCAACAAGGAGTTTAAAATTCGGCCACCTCCTAAAAATGCTCGTGGCCACTAATTTAAACAAGTTTGAATTAGTCAAATTCCTAAATTTTCTCTCTGCCAACCATTTGAATATTTTTTGACTTGGTCCATCTTTATCTGACAGAAGTTGAGCTGCATACAACTCCTCCCCCTCCTTGGCGTCAAAATAGAAAAAGGTGGGATTTCTGCTGCTCGAACATGAGACCTCCTTCCCTTGCAAGTGGCGTCAATCCCAGGCTCTAACTGGCGCCTCCTTGCCACTTTGCCAAGCCCTTTTCTTGTGTTAAAAACCCACTTGAAATACTTTTGACCCTTAGCTCCTTTAGCTCCTTTCACTTAAAACTTTAAAACAAAAATTTTCTTACTACTCAAGCCTGCTCTAGACTTACAACTAAGTCTTAAAACATCACAAACAACGACACCACAGTCCAACCACAAGCAAAACAATACAATTTAAAATTAACCCCAAATTTAAGATGTTACATTGCCCATATGGGCTCGTTAGCCCATTGGGCCCGTTTAGCCTGTTTTGGCTTGATCAGGCCCATCACAGCCTCAATTTCTCGAAGGTGCTTGTGACACTCTCAACGATCTATTACCATCATTCGTGTATCAGTTTAACACCATGAACATCTGCATGCTCAAGTGATCACGGTTGCCAGTTTTCCGGCTTTTCGACTTTTGGCCGTTTCACAGAACATCACATACATTCATCAAGGTGGGTGTGAGATTACACACCTAATACGAGTTGTGCCTCCCAACGTTTCCCCAACACAACACCGTGCAATCTCCTTCAATGCCCCAAGTCCTTGCCCTTACCCTTTGATTACCAAATCAAGACCCAATCCCCTCAAAACAGTAAACGCCCCTCAAGGAGTTCCGACTCTCACCACAGAGATCAAGGGATTCAAAGTGAAATGGGGGGTAAGTAGATTCGGCCTTAATACCAGGGATGAGCCGAATGAAATGACAAGATTCGGCACCAATAGCAAAATAGAGAACTCAAGATTCGGCTAAGGAGGCTACACCGAAATGAAGAACAAATGGAGAACACCAATCAGAATAGTTAGTGAAGGCAAGATTCGACTACTAGAAGAAAGATGTCAGAATAGGAATTCAGCCAACATTGTTTAGGCAACAAAGAGTAACGGATAGTGTTTGAACAAATTGAGATGAAGAGAAAAACAAACTGTGGTTTCCGTAGAAGGGATTTGCAAAAGAGTTAACCCGAAAAGCTTAAAGAAAAAGTGCATAAAACAGAAGCAAATGCTAAGACTCAAAATAACAAGAAGAGAAAAGAAGTGACACAATGGCACACACAAAAGGTTCGGTTTTTGCTACCCACACCAAATGCCGAATTTACTACCTAAAGCTAACCCCTAGCCGAAATTCTTATCCTCCACACACTCCACATTCGACCAAACACTCCCACACTCCCCTATCCCCTCATTCTCTCCTCTTTTTGCTCCACCATTCACACACCACCTCCCATTCAAAGTTGTTTGACCAGGTCTCCATCAATCTTGTAGAGTTCTAATCCAACTCCACCTCTTCTCCCCCCAAAGCATAAAATAAAACTCCCCATATGCTGCTTATGGGATTCGAACCCCATCCCATCTTGCTTCCAAATTGATGCCACCATCACTCCACCATGTGGCCACTTGTGTTAGCAAAACACCTATAAATTCCCCAAAGCCTTGCTTCCAACAGTCCTCTCCCCTAAAGTGCCCAAAAACCAAAATTTTTCCAAGGTTTGGCCTTGACTCCAGGCCTCCCTAGAGCCCCTAAACACCCTCAAATAACCAGCAGAGCAAGCATAACATGCAATTACACAGTTATGACAAACCCCTAATTTTTGGGATGTTACAATTCTATCCACCTTAAAGAAATTTTGGCCTCGAAATTTTACCTGATCAAAAGAGATGGGGGTATTGATGTCGCATTTCCTCCTCAGGCTCCCACGTGGCTTCCTTTGAACTGTGATTATGCCACAACACTTTGACCAATGGTACAGATTTCCTTCTCAACACTTTAACATCACGATCCAAAATCTGCATCGGTTCTTCTTCAAAAGACAGATCAGATCTTATCTCAATTTCTTCCACCAGCACTATATGAGAAGGATCTGACCGATAGTGTCTCAGCATAGAAACGTGGAATACGTTATGTATCCAGTGTAACTCAGGAGGTAGTTCAAGTTGATACGCGACCGATCCAACACGTTTCGACACCCGGTAAGGTCCAATGAATCTGGGACTTAACTTGCCCTTCTGTCCAAATCTCAGAATATTCTTCCAAGGTGAGACTTTCAAGAAGACAAAGTCTCCCACAGAAAACTCTATCTCTTTACGCTTTAAGTCAGCATATAACTTTTACCTATCAGAGGCTTCTTTTAACCGACCCCGTATCAGCTTCACTTTTTCTTCTATTTCAGAAATTAACTTTGGACCCAACAGCCGTCGCTCACCCAATTCAGTCCAGCATGTAGGGGTTCGACACCTACAACCATATAATACCTCGTATGGTGCCATTTGAATGCTGGATTCGTAGCTATTGTTATACGCGAATTCTGCCAAGGGTAAATAATCTTCCCAACTGCTCAAGAAATCAATCACACAGCTTCTCAACATATACTCCAAAATCTGGATTACTCTCTCCAACTGACCATTAGTCTGCGGATGAAACGCTGTACTGAAATCCAACCTTGTACCCAGAGCTTCATGTAATACCTTCCAGAATCGAGATGTGAATCTAGGGTCCCTGTCTGATATGATAGACACTGGTACCCCATGTAGCCTCACAATTTTTTCCACGTATAACGTGGCCAACTTCTGTAACGAGTAGTCAGTGCGAAGCGGTATGAAATGAGCAGATTTAGTCAGCCGATCCATAATTACCCACACTGAATTATTCTTAGTAGGCGTCAGGGGTAGCCCACTAACAAAATCCATTGTTATTCTCTCCTACTTCCAAAGTGGAATCTTTAAAGGCTGCAGCAATCCTGAAGGGAGTTGATGCTCAGCCTTCACTTTCTGGCATGTCAAACACTTACTTACAAAATCAGTCACCTCACGCTTAGGTACTAGTCACCAATACAGTTTACGCAGATCTCGATATAATTTGTTCCCACCGGGATGTATAGCGTATGGGCTACTATGTGCTTCCCGTAGAATCGTCTATCTTAACTCAGAATCCTTCGATACACAGACTCTTCCACGAAAACATAATACCCCTTCACCATTCATTTCAAAATCTACAATCTCTCCCTTCTTTACCTGTTGAAAACGAGAACTCACCGCCTCATCTAGCATCTGTTTCTTCTTGATCTGACTAATCCATTTTGGTTTTACTTGCAGTTTTGCCAATAAACTACAATCCTCAAATAGACTGAGCCGAGCGAACATTGCTCTCAAGTCAGATACCAGCTTACGGCTCAGCGCATCTGCTACCACGTTGGCTTTCCCCGGATGATACTCAATCGAGCAATCATAATCCTTTAGCAACTCTATTCATCTCCGTTGGCTAAGATTCAAATCCTTTTAGGTAAGGAGATACTTCAGACTCTTATGGTCGGTGTAGATGATCGACTTTTCCCCATATAGGTAATGTCTCCATATCTTTAGTGTGAACACTACTGCAGCTAGTTTCAAGTAATGAGTAGGGTAGTTCACCTCGTGTGGCCTAAGTTGACGAGATGCATATGCCATCACCTTTCCTTCCTGCATCAGCATACAACCCAGACTCGTGTGCAACGCATCATAGTAGACAACAAATTCTTTCCCAGCCTCTGGCTGAATTAATACCGGTGCTTCAGTCAGAAGCTTCTTCAGTTTCTCAAAACTCCCTTGCTGCTTATCAGCCCACACAAATGGTACCCCCTTATGCAGCAATTTAGTTAGAGGTGCGGCAACCCAAGAAAACCCCTCAACGAACCGCCTATAGTACCCAGCTAAACCCAGAAAACTTCAAATCTTTGACACTGACTTCAGTGGCTTCCAATCCAATACAGCTTCGGCCTTCCGAGGATCAACCTTAATCCCTCGGCAGACATAACATGCCCCAAAAATGTTACTTCCTTCAGCCAAAACTCGCACTTACTGAATTTGGCGTAAAGTTGCTTCTCCCTCAATATTTGCAGAACAACCCGAAGGTGTGAATCATGCTCCTCCTCAGTTCATGAATACCCAAAATGTCAACTATGAATACCACCATAAACCGATCTAGATAGGGTTGGAAGATACGGTTCATCATATCCATGAAAGCAGCTGGTGCATTTGTTAATCCAAACGGCATGACCAGAAACTCGTAATGCCCATAACGAGTTAGGAATGTAGTCTTGTGTATATCTGCCTCCTTGACCCTTAACTGGTGATATCTCGATCTTAAATCTATTTTTGAGAAGACC
The DNA here is from genome assembly GCA_025503065.1 of Gossypium bickii. Classification (NCBI taxonomy): domain Eukaryota; kingdom Viridiplantae; phylum Streptophyta; class Magnoliopsida; order Malvales; family Malvaceae; genus Gossypium; species Gossypium bickii. The sequence goes on from CP106711.1 coordinate 94,713,785, forward strand.
GAAGCTCCTCGCAGTTGATCGAACAGGTCGTGAATTCTTGGCTGCGGGTATTTCTTCTTAATCGTTAACTTGTTCAACTGGCGATAGTCAATATACATAGCATTGACCCATCCTTCTTCTTCACGAACAATACTGGCACTCCCCATGGCAATACACTTTGTCTGATAAATCCTCGATCCAGCAGCTCTTGGATCTGATCTTTTAGTTCTACCAGCTCATTCGGTGCTATCCTATAAGGGGCAATAGACATTGGAGCCATTCCCGGTAACAGCTTAATGCCAAATTCGACCTCGCGATTTGGAGGCAAACTTGGAAGCTCTTCAGAAAATACATCAGGAAATTCCTTTACAGTCCTGACATCCCCAACCGATAACTCCTTAATATCAGATGCGCTGACAAAAGCTAGAAATGCCTCGCACCCCTTTCAAACCAGTTTCTCAGCTCTTAACGCAGAGATTACATTGGTCAAATAGTCCCTTCTCTCTCTTATCACCATCACTTCCTCGTCCTCTAACATCTTTAGTATCATGCACTTAGCAGCGCAATCTAAGTTTGCACGGTGCTTCACCAACCAGTCTATGCCAAGAATGAGGTCAAATTGTCCAAACGGCAGTTCCATCAAATCTACCTAGAAGACAACCCCTTGAACCTCTAAAGGCACATCTCTAAATAGCTTATTCACTACGACAGACTGTCCCAGAGGACTAATCACTGATATTTCTTTCTTGGCAAGTTTGAATTGTATATCCAATGTTCTAGACACATTACAAGCAACGTATGAATGCGTTAACCCAATATCAATTAAAGCAAAACATGGTACACCATGAATAAATAACGTACCAATTATGACGTCAGGTGCGTCACCCTCTTCTCGACGTCGAGTAGCATAAACCAACCCTGGCTGTCGTGCATCTGTATTATCAGCACCTCTACCCGATGCTCCACGACCTCGTCCCAACCTATTTTTCCCCTCGGGCTAGGCCACGACCTCTCGGTGGCTGCTGACCACCTCTCTCTGGCTGAACATATCCCTGTCTCGCAACTGGCGTCGGACCCGGTTTCAACGCACAGTCCTTAATTCTATGCTCTATTGACCTGCACCTGAAGCAGGCCCCAACTTTCTTTCAACATTCACCCTGATAAAACAACCCGCACACTGATCAAGGCTGTGGTCTGCAAGCAGTAAACAGAACTCTAATTCGGACTGGCCCATCAAATCTAGGCCTTTTTTGAAATCTATTTGAAGAACTGGAAGGCCTAAAATCTCTCTTATTCCTACCCTTTTCCTTGTCACGGCTCTGACACTCAGAGCGTTTCACCTCCTCAGCAATCTTGGCCTTCTCCACTAGAGCAGCAAAATCCCTCTCCCTCTGCGGGGCTATCAGTACTCGTAACTCATCTCGTAGCCCATCTTCAAACCACACATGGCGCTCATAATCGGTCGCAACTATTCCCCGAGCATACTGACTCAGACGCAAAAACTCCGCCTTGTGTGGTTTGAAGATTTATTACCCCGAACCAGATTCAAGAATTCTTTTCTCTGGACGTCTACATAACTAGCCCGGACATATTTCCCCTGGAAAGCCGTTTTAATGAAATCCCAGGTTAATCGATCTGTTTGTGTGCCTTCCCTCACAGTGAGCCACAACTGGTATGCCTCATCTCTCAGTAGGGATACTGCCCCTTTCAGTTTTTGCTCCACTGAGCAATCCAGGTCAATCATGATCTGCTCTACTGCATCCAACCAATATTCTGCCACATTCGGGGCTACACCAGAGATGCCCCTAAAAACCCGGCCCCGCTCGACCGAGTCGCCGTAAATAGACCCCGAGCCATCGAGGCAAGATTTTGCTCTAGCAACCCGTTCTAAGACCCGCAGCATTGCTTGGGACAGAGCATCGTCCCCTTCAGTTTGATCATAGAACCCTGTTTCAGTCACCGGCAATACCGGTGCCTCTTTTTTCGGCATATGCCCTAATGCTGAGGATCTAGCCCTAGCACCTAGGCCCCTACCATGGCCACTTGTACCTCTTCCATGACCTCTTGTACTCATCTTGATGTAACACGTTAATCTGTTTAAGAGTTTTATGAATCAATTTATCGTTCCCACGCTTATTAACAAATGTTTTATGGATAACAGTTGTAAGAGTTGTTTTTTTCGCACCTCGAGTTTACTACCGTCTCAGTCTCTACAGTCTCAGTTTCTATAGCTAAAGTTTCAGTGTACTACCACTACCTCTAGTAGTTTTTTACTACAGTCTTTTCATCGTAAAATCTAGTATAAAGTAAGGAAACTTACGGATTTGGTACCAGAGACTCAGTGTGCCATACATCCAGAAACACTATGCATTTTCTAAACCACATTTTAAACTGTTTTGGAAAAAATTTCAAACCCAATCCACAGTCGAATTTTGTAACCTGGCTCTGATACCATAAAATGTAACACCCCAAACCCGGCCTAGACGTTATGGCCGGATCTAGCATGTCACATCAAAAGGTAGTTGAAAAGCTAAGCGGTTGTTAAAAATGTTGCATCTTATTTTTTAGAAACTTCGAGTTTCATTGTTTGTTTGTAAAAACGCGATTTGCTTAATGTCTATTTTATAAAATTGTTATTATTTTGAAAAACTGTTTTTGTTGTGAAAATCGAACTTGAATAGTTGCGGAAATGTGCTATTTTGAAAAACGATTATTAATGTTTTAAGAAACCCTGTTTTTAAATGCTTAGCAGTTTAGTAAATACCGAAATGAAAGTTGAAGAAAAGTAAAATAAATCCAATGGCCTTATTACAAAATAATAACCCAAATTAAATAATCTTAGAAATAAGATAAAAACCAGATTTATTGAGTTTCGTGAGGAACCACTCCGATGTATGGCCACCACCGAGTACTCCACAGCCCCCAAATCCACTAGTACTGGGGATTACCTGCAAGGTTAAGGGAAAAAAGGGGTGAGTTATAAGAACTTAGTGTGTAATCCCATTTTCAGTCACAGTAATAGTCTCAATCTAGGCCTAAGCCCCATGCAGTATCGGTTTGGGCCTACCGTCCCAAAGTCACAGTAATGCAAATGGAGAATGCAGCCCACCCCAATCCAACCCTACACTCCACCCGTACCAGCCCTACACTCCATGTGGGGACCAAGTCAACCCACCCACACCTACATTCCAAGAATGCAGCCGAGCTGTCAGTATAAACGTAGCAAAGCTGTCGGTAACAGTATTTGTGGCTGAGCCACTAAAATCAGTATAACGTGGCATAGCCACCAGTACAGTACTTCCTCCATAAATATAACCCAACCCAATGCAACATGTCATGGCATAATAATTCAGTGTATGCAATAATGTATCATCATGGCAATTAATCAAATTATACGCAAACTTACCAAATCTGCCCTTAAGGGTATAACAATAATTTTGCCCCACGAGAACATTTCATTAATTTTTCCCACCGAGGGTATTTCAGTAATTTACCCACTAAGGGTATTTCAGTAATTTACCCATTAATGGTATTTCACTAATTTAGTCGTCTAACTGCCTTTCTGGAGGCCTATTGTCGCCTCGAGTGACATGCGACCCCTTTTTGGTTCTCTACAATATAATTGGGCCTAAAATCGATTCCAGGCCCAAACGGGCCCACACGCTCGTGTGGCCCATTAAGTATGGTTTCAGTCCTAGTTTTGCAGTTTTCCCAACCGCATCTATTATTCGGTCGTTTTCTATCAATTTTGCCCATGTTGGCCCGTTAGCCTATTAGGCCCGTTTAGCCCGTTTTGGCTCCATCAGGCCTGTTATAGCCTCAATTTTGCGAGGGTGCTCATGGCACTCTAAACGATCTATTGCCATCATTCGTGTCTCAGTTTAACACAACAAGCGTTTGCATGCTCAAGTGATCACGGTTGCCAGTTTTCTGGCTTTTCAACTTTTGGCCGTTTCACAGTACATCACGTACATTCATCAAGGTGGGTGTGAGATTACACACCTAATACGAGTTGTGCCTCCCAACGTTTCCCCAACACACCACCGTGCAATCTCCTTCAATGCCCCAAGTCCTTGGCCTTACCCTTGATTACCAAATCAAGACCCAATCCCCTTAAAACGGTAGACGCCCCTCAAGGAGTTCCGACCCTCACCACAGAGATTAAGGGATTCAAAGTGAAATGGGGGGTAAGTAGATTCGGCCTTAATACCAGGGATGAGCTGAATGGAATGACAGATTTGGCACCAGCAGCAAAACAGAGAACTCAAGATTCGGCTAAGGAGGCTACACCAAAATGAAGAACAAATAGAGAACACCAGTCGAAATAGTTAGTGAAGGCAAGGTTCGGCTACTAGAAGAAAGATGTCAGAATAGGAATTCGGCCAAAAATGTTTAGGCAACAAAGAGTAAAGGAGAGTGTTTGAACAAATTGAGATGAAAAGAAAAAGAAATTGTGGTTTCGGTAGAAGGGATTGGCAAAAGAGTTAACCCGGAAAGCTTAAAGAAAAAGTGCACAAAACAGAAGCAAATGCTAAGAAGAAAATGCTAAGACCCGAAATAACAAGAAGAGAAAATAAGCAACATAATGGAACACACAAAAGGTTTTGATTTTTGCTACCCACACCAAATGTTGAATTTGCTACCCAAAACTAACCCCTAGCTGAAATTCTCATCCCCCACACACTCCACATTCAGCCAAACACTCCCACACTCCCACACTCCCCTATCCTCACATTCTCTCCTCTTTTTACTCCACCATTCACTCACCACCTCCCATTCAAAGTTGTTTGACCAGGTCTCCATCCACCTTGTAGACTTCTAATCCAACTCCACCTCTTCTCCCCTTAAAGCATAAAATTAAACTCCCCATATGCTGCTTGTGGGAGTCGAACCCCATCCCACCTTGCTTCCAAATTGACGCCACCAGCACTCAACCATGTGGCCACTTGTGTTAGCAAAACACCTACAAATTCCCTTAAGCCTTGCTTCCAACAGTCCTCTCCCCTAAAGTGCCCAAAAACCAAAATTTTTCCAAGGTTTAGCCTTGACTCCAAGCTTCCTAGAGCCTCTAAACACGCTCAAATAACGCGCACAAGCATAACATGCAATTACACAGATATGACAAACCCCTAATTTTTGGGATGTTACAATTCTACCCCGTTAAAGAAATTTCGGCCTCAAAATTTTACCTAATCAAAAGAGATGGGGGTATTGTAGATTAATAACATGTTGTAGACAATAAAATAATAATAAAATAAATATTTTCACATCAGATTTGTGGTCCAAAAACTACTATTCTGATTTCACTAAAAACGGGTTGTTACACGATGTCTGGTTTAAATAAGCAACCAAAATTTAAAAATTGGGCATTTTCCTCTTTGACCATCTATAGTTTCCTCCTCTTTCCCAATAGGTCATTATTTTTCAATTAAACCCATTTTCTAATTTTATTTTGAATTCGATCTCATTTTAAAAATCTGTTTTAACCAAATTAATTCTCGAACACTTAATTTCAATTTCTTAACCTAAAATTTTAATTCTAATTATTTCAATATTTTATTTTATTTATTCCTATTTAATTTAATTATCTAACGTAATTACAATTTTTAGTTCACTAACCACCAATTTACTAACCTGATTTTTAGGAGGGGACAACTCTCTCGCTCTTAAAAGAATTTCATCCTCGAAATTATCTTATTCGAACAGACAGGGATATTGACGTCTCATTGTGTCTTTGGTTTCTCAAGTAGCGTCGTCAATTTTGTGATTACGCCAGAGAACCTTAACCAGAGGTATGCTCTTATTTTGCAATACCTTCGTCTTACGTGCCAGAATCTCAATTTATTCTACCTCATATGTCAAATTAGGTTGAACCTCAATCTCCTGAATTAGAACTACATGTGATGGATCAGATTGATATTTTCACAACATGGACACATGAAACACGTTATGTATACGCTCGGGTTTAGTGGGTAACATGAGTCGATACTGTAACACCCCTTACCCGTATTCAACACTTGAACCGGGTACGAGGCAGTATCGTACTTAGCTGGCTCAATCATACAACTTTGATCCATAAAATTTCATTTCAAAATAAAACTTTTCATTCAAGACCGTCATGTCCTTATTAAAGGTCCACAAGGCCTTAAACTTCAACTCGGAATGATTCGAGACCAAACCGAAAACTTTTGGACACTTAGAAAATTTTGACATAAAACAGGGTCACACGCCCGCGTGAAAGGTGGGGCATGCCTGTATGGCATATCACATGACCGTGTTCTACACCTGTGTGGATTTATTTTTCAATTCGAACCTATAGCGGTTTTCACATGGTCGGACACATGCCCGTGTTCCTGGCCCGTGTCCCTTACACGGCCACGACACACCCGTGTCTTCGCCCATGTGTGAAAACCTTGACATTCTGTTTATGACGTCATCATCCCAATATGGTCACACGACCAAGGCACACGCCAATGTCCTTAGACCGTGTGTCGAATTAAATTCCTTATTTCAGGTGCACACTTCACACGGCCTGGGAAAATTCCCGTGTCTTAGGCTGTGTCTCACATACGATTAAGACACACGGCCGTGTCTCTGCCGTGTGTTTACTACTGAGCATACTGACTTGTCAACCTAGCATACATAGGGACACACGACCTCTCAACACGCCCATGGGACTGACCGTGTGTCACACACGGCCTAGACACACACCTGTGTGTCTACCCATGTGAACAATTGTAAGGCTCTCTACCAAGCCATTTGCGACCCTACAAGAAACCACATTTAAACCAATTCAATCCAATATATATCATGACCATAAAGAACTTCTAAGAAATCAAATCAAACATCCACACAAGCATACATTTCAAGAATTTCATCAACATTGGATAAATGAACTTGTCAAGTATTGGCCAATTTTCAATGACCATTTACAAAATGAATTGAACAACATTAATAGCCAACACCTTGGCTAACAAATAATTCATAACAAAATAACCAAATCCTATACATGCCATACTCAAAATAAATCTAGCTTAGTTATACCAAAGAGGAGTTGATAGTGTGATTTCTGAACTCTGACGTTCAACGAATTCCTGAGCTAGCTAGGCAATACTACAAGGAAAAGGGAAATGAGAGGGGTAAGCATAAAGCTTAGTAAGTTTTCATGAAATAAATAACAACATAAGGCTCATAATGTCATCCATCCATGGCATTGAACAAAACACAAAGTCTTAGGCACATTGCCATAACTTACTTACATATCATATCACATATCGTAAACTTTTCTCGTGAATTACCCACAAGTACCTGTATCACTTTGATAAACCGTAATAGTAACATATTTTAAGCCCACATTTAGCATGCTTTTGGATGATTTATCCCTTGAATTATGTAATCTGGTGCTCTTAATCCTTTAATTTCATGTTTTATACTCAGTAGAGCATAAGAGGATGAAAAGAATGAGAAACGGGCCCAAAACGGAGTAAATGGGCCATATCACGAAATCAACATGGCCTGGGCCCAAGACCACACGACCATGCCTCCTTAATAGCCTCAAACACGGCCTGGCCACGATTTACATGGGTGTGTGCCATGGGCGTGTCCTTGATGTGAGAAAGAAGAGTTTCAGTCGGATTAGGGTACTTAAAGGCAAAGAAAGCCATTCCAAGAGCCTATATATACACCCTAAAGGCCAAACTTCAGAGAGTGTCGAGCTAGGCTAAAGAGCCAAGCCAGAAGGGTTAGAATTGTGGAATTTACTTGAAGAAAGCCAGTTGATTCATCTCAAGAAGTCGGAGTCATACTCAAGAAGGAGGATCTCTCTTCAATTCCTTCAGGGGGTTTTAGAGTTTTCTTATGTTTTGTTTTATCTTTTCTTTTGAGATGTTTTATGATTATGAACTAAACCCTCAGATACCTAAGGGGGATGAAACTTAAGATGAATCTTGTTATTGTTTGCTGAACTATATGATAAATACTTGATTTGTCCTTAATTATGTGTTCTTAATTCTTGTTTTGATATTTTTGGGATATTGATTCAAGTGTGATGTGCTCAGGTGGAGGAGCAAAAGTCCCTGCCTAAGAGTAGATCTAGCATAATTAAGCGAAGTTGATCGCACGCCTAAACATAGGGTGACGAGATTTTGCCAGATTAGGGTGAAACCTAATATGGGAGTCCATAGATCGAGTTAATACAATTCTAGGGGTTTTAATTAGAAAGAGATTTCAATTAATCAACCTAGGGTTAGACGTTAGTAACCTTGATGGAGGTATTAATATAACTTAGGGAATCCTACAGATCAAGTCAAGTGAATAAATCGTCTGGTTCAGAGTTAGATAACAAGTGAAGTCTAGGTGGATTCTTCCTCGGGTATTGTCTTAATCAATTGGTTTTTCCCAAAGTATTTTTCCAAATTCATTCTCTTTGTCTTTGCATCTTTAGCTTAGTTGTTAGTTAATTTTAGATTAGATAAAAATTCCTTTAATTCTTAGGCTAAATAATAAAAAGAAAGTTAGTATTAGTACTTCAGGTTCCTTTGGGTTCGACAATCTGGTCTTGCCACTAGCTATACTACTGTTCGATAAGTGCGCTTGCCTTAATCGTTGTCACAGTTAGTTTCTAGGCTCGATCATTCATTATATAAATTTTTAAGACTCTGACAGCACACATCACACTTCATCACACAGCATTAGCACTAATCTCATCTCTATTAAAAGCTTAACTATTACCTATTGAATCACATGGGATACTCGAAGATACATAATCATTGTAACAGCTCGATTTAGGTCCTAGTCGAAATAGTGGTGTGAGGCCACGAATTCGAGGTGAATTTATGAGTTTTTAAAGCTTATGCCATATTTACATACTAGTATGAAAGTTTCATGAAGCAATTTTGCTAAATTGAGGTTGAATGGTCCATAAAGGACTAAATTGCAAAAGATGAAAAATATGAGTTTCTAGAAGCTTTTTGTATGAAATAGCTTTAGAATATCAATTAGAAGTCCTTAAATAGAAATTTTCCCAAATTATAATTTTTTGGACAAAATTGAACATGAGTTAGTAAAATAGAAATTTTTAAAGAGAAGGCATTTTGGTCATTTAATCTATTAAATGATTAAAATGGGAAAAAGATGATAAAAATCTATTCATCTTCTTCCCCCTTGTGTCGAAAATTTGAAGACTCCATAGCTAGGGCTCTTCATTTTTTTCAAGATTGCTAGTAAGTTCATTTTAGCCCCGTTTTTAATATTCTTCGTATTTTTGAAGTTCTCGTATTATGAATTAGCTATTTTCAGCTATAAAATGAGCTAAGATGCATGTTCAAAAATCTACCCATGAATGACATGCATGTTAAATGATTTTTTATGGAAGTTTATGAGAGTTTGATGTTAGATAAACATCTTTTCCTTAGTGAATTTCATGAAAAATGATAGTATGGACCAATTTGTAATAGTTATAAAAATTGGTCATACATACTAGAAATAGTGAGAATTGATGATTGTAAAGAAAATGAATCAGCTAAGCATGAAGTTTAAGAAAGTTGAATGAAAATCATTTTACGAGCCTAGGGGCAAAAGTGCAAATATGAGAAAGTTTAGGGGCAAATATGAGAAAGTTTAAGGGGCAAAATAGTAATTTTGCCAAAGTGTGAGTAATGAGTCAATTTAGTCAATGTGAGTATTAAATTATCTATTTATGATTATAGATCAAGAAAAACGAAGCCCAGATTGAAACCGAGGCAAGAACAAAGTCGAGGACTAAATTGCATATCTACATACATTTTGTATATTGAGGTGTTTTATGATTTCTATCATTGAATTGCTAATATAATGTAAATTATTTCCATGGAATGCTTAATGCTATGTTAAACAAAGAAATCAATGAGATTAAGTATAAGCAGTCCCGATTGAAGATGAATTTCCCAGGATACTCGATCTACCACATGAGATAAGAAAGTCCGTATAAGACCAAGCCAAAGCATAGCATCAGCAATCAAGCAGAGATATCATGTAAGTCCAAGGCAAGCTTGGCATTGAACAGATATCATGTAAGTCCAAGGCAAGCTTAGCATTGATCAGTTATCATGTAAGTCTAAGGCAAGCTTGGCATTGATCAGATATCATGTAAGTCCAAGGCAAGCTTGGCATTGATCAGATATCATGTAAGTCCAAGGCAAGCTTGGCTTTGATCAGATATCATGTAAGTCTAATGCAAGCTTGGCATTGATCAGATATCATGTAAGTCCAAGGCAAGCTTGGCATTGAACAGATATCATGTAAGTCCAAGGCAAGCCTGGCATTGAAAAGCTATCAAGAGAAAGAGATCCCATGTAAGTCCAAGCCAAGGCATGGTATTGGTGAGAACAAGAAAGACTTCGTATAAGTCCATGTCAAGACATGGCCTCGAAACCAAGATGAGATATTCCATGTAAGATCGTATCTAGGATATGTATAACACCCCTCACCCGTATCCAACTTTGGGATAGGGTTCGAGGCGTTACCGGACTTAAACATTCACAATCATACAAAACCGGGTTACCAAATTTCACCTAAAATTACAACTTTTCAAATACATGCATTTGACCTTGTCATCTATTTAATCACTTATACCACATAACAAGAAATTAACACATACCATGAACAAATAGGCTTACAAGCCAAAATCATCATATGCCACATGTCATGGCTATAATCAACAAATCAATATAAGCCAATACATTTGACTAATCACAACAACATCCATCATAGAAAAATTAAGTCCCTATACATGCCACTCACTTGAAAACATTTAACATAAATATGCCAATACTCCAAGGATAATGGCTCGATAGTGTGATGCTGCCTCCGACAATCTCCAACCCTGAGCTGACCTGACAAAACTAAAAGAAATAGAAAGGAGGGAGTAAGCTTTACGCTTAGTAAGCTTGCATGAAAATGATAAGCAATGCGATAAGATGCTATTTTCATATTCTTTCTATTTATTCAAATTCCAGTTAAGTTGTTTTCTCGAGTCACAGTCATTAAATTATTTATATCTGGAGCTACGATACTCCAAATTAAGATCCGTTAATTTTCCATGAAACTAGACTCACATATCCTCTTACCATAACATTTCAGAATTTTTGATTCAGCCAATTAGTACAGTTTATTTTTTAAAGTCTCCCCTGTTTCACTATTCGACTATTCTAACCTCTCTTCACTACGAATCAATTTCCTCCTCGTACAGAGTTAATATGACTTATTATTTAGTTTATTTGAAAATAGGCTTATTCAGGATTTCAGGCATATAAATTATATCCCAAATTATTTTTGTACAATTTTTAATGATTTTTCAAAAGCAGAACAGGGGATCATGTAATCATTCTGAACCGGTCTCACAGAAATTCAAATATCTAAAATATACGAATCATTTGTTTTCTATGTTTCTTTTATATGTAAATAGACTCAATAAGCTTTAAATAAATATCTCATCCAACTTATAATTCTATTTCTACTATTTTTGGTAATTTTTCAAACTCATGTCACTGCTGCTGTCCAAACAGTTTTATTGTAAATTTTTGCTCTCTCTTTCACTTTACTCGTATTCATCACTTGCCTATACCAATCTTTCCAATTTCTGATTACATATCGAACATATTGTTCATACGTACATTTTCCACATTTCTCAATTGGTCACATTCACACTTGTACTTATTGATAACATGATCGCATTCAATTACACTTAGTCGTTACACAATCACATGTATTTTCACTTAGTCAACTTCCCGTTGAACTCATCGGAATAATAATAGATACACGGTGGCCTACACATAGTACCACCCTTGTAGCCGTAGCTATCTGGTACACATAGTATCCTGCACTTAGTACTACACATGTGATCAAAACCATCACTTGCACATAGTGGCCTGCAATTAGGGCCACACATGTGATCGAAACTATCGGGTACGCATAGTAGCCTACACTTAGTACTACACATGCGACCTATCCGTTTGGTACACGTAGTAGCCTGCACTTAGTACTACAGACGTGATCTAAAACCATCTCGTGTCTCTCTTGTACACATAGTGGCCTACGCTTAGTACCACACATGTGACCTAGCTACCTCATTCGTATCTTTTCTATTCCAAAGGGTCAACCGGGAATTCTCACTTTTCAACATTTTACCAATTCATAAATTTTCATGCCATCATTTTATACAACTATCATACATTCATAAAACATGCAATTAGGCATATTATGGGTTTACTTTAGGTTATTCAAACTTACTTCGAAATCTAAATCTCACAGTACAAACCGTGTAGCAACTCATACAACCCATGTAATATTAATTTAACATTCAATTCATGGAACATTAATTTGCCATTCAATTTCACATAACACAACAAACATCACATTTTCCATACCATACATCAACTTCTCATAAACATATTAAATCATACAATTTATGTCATATCAATAGAGAATTACAATTCAAGCATGGTGTTGCATTATTATTAACACAAGAACTTACCTCGGATCCAGAAACGACAATTTACCATTTTAATCCATAACCTTGTATTTTCCCGATTTAAGCCCGAATCTCGATTTCCTTTGTCTATATCACATTTATCCTACTAATTAGTCACATTATTCATATGGGTCCAAAAATCATATTTTTTACAAATTGCATTTTGACCCCTAAACTTTCACATATTTACAATTTTGCCCCAATGCTCGTAAATTAATCTTCAGCCCTTATTCTTATGTTCTATAACATGCTGATCATTTTTCTCTTCTATGGAGACATCAAATTCTTGCTCTAACATGCATTTATGTACATTAGGTATTTTTGCCCATTATGTCGTTTTACTCGTTTCCACTTAAAATCGCTTAGTAAAAGTTGTTTAACATAATTCTAAGCTTCATATTTTGCCATAGAACATCAAAATAAACACATTTCACCTATAGGTATTTTTCCAAATATGAACCCTAGGTTAAATTATTGCTAGAATAAGCTAAATCAAGTTACCGGGACTTTAAAAACGTAATGAACATGAAAAACGGTGCTAGAATGGACTTACCATGAAGCTTGGAAAGCTTGAAACCCTATCCATGGCTTCCCACATGTAAATTCGGCCTAAGCTTGAAGATGGACAAATTTGGCATTTAAATTTTGTTTTTAATTCATTTAATTCACTAAATTACCAAAATGCCCCTTAAAAGAATCTTTTGAAACATACCCATCCATATCCATTTTTGTCCACCAACTTAACCAATGGTCTAATTATTATTTAAGGACCTCCAATTTAAAATTTCATAACAATTGGACACCTCTAACATGCAGAACTCAACTTTTGCACTTTTTACAATTTAGTGCTTTTCACTAAATTGAGTGCCCAAACGTCAAAATTTTTGAATGAGATTTTCACGAAATCATTCCGTGAAATTGTAGACCATAAACATATAATAGAACTAAAATTTTTCTCGTCAGATTTGTGATCTCGAAATCACAAACCACATGGCTGTTTGTATGAGTCGTCTAGGACGCACAATTTGGACATGGGCGTGTGCCCCAGACCGTATGATCAAGTCAGTATACCAAGGATTAGCATATGGTCTAAGCCCATGGGCGTGTTAAGGACATGTGAATATAGTCAGTAACTCCCCACGATTTGAAGACATGGGCGTGTCTAAGGGTACAGGACGTGTTCCAAATCACATGGGCGTGTGAACCCTGTTTCAAAGAATAATTTCGATTAAGTTACGAAAGTTTTCGGATAAGTACTTAAGGCCTCGTTGGCCCATGAAGTGTATGATTAGACTAAGAAAGAGAAATTTTTAAGTCAGAAAGAAATTTTACTGCCCGTAAGTGTATGTTTAAGTGAGTTCAAGCATGGTAATGTCTCGTATTCAGTCCTAGCATCGGTCTCGGGTATGGGGTGTTACAATCATCATCATTTACATAAATATGATGTCAATGCCATATCCTAGATATGGTCTTACATGGGGTCACCTCTAGATGCCGATGGCATATCCCCGATATGGTCTTATACGAGATCTCATATTGATTGTCGATGTCATATCCTGGATATGGTCTTCTACAATTCTCATATTCGATGCTGATGCCATATCCTAAATATGGTCTTATACGGGATCTCAATTCAGTGCCGAGGCCATGTCCCAGACATGGTCTTACACGAGACCTTACCAATCTCAAGTCTCGATGATATTATTCTCTCATTTATTAAAGTCCAACCAGGACTTTCACATTACAATTCACATCATTTTCTCGTTCAACATCATTTCGCAAATTCATAGAAATATTGTACAACAGCACTAATATCAAACATTTAGGAACTTAATAGCATGATGTTGAATTTATTCCACAAAACTTACCTCGATTTCAAAATTGGCCAAATTGCTGATTTAGTCCAATACCTTGCTTTTTCCTCGGTCAACGTTAATCCCTCGTTCTTCTTGATCTATAATAACAAATTAGCTCATTTAATAGCCACATTAATCAATACATCTTAATAATCATATTTTGGCAAAATTACCATTTTGCCCTTAAGCTTTCTTAAAATGACCATTTTACCCCTAGGCTCGTAAATTGATTCTAATCGAATTTCCTCCTTTTTCAATACTAGATGAACCTTTATTATTCTTATGGAAACCCTTAATACTCACTATTTTACACATTTAGCACATTTTATAACCTTTACAAAAAGGTCCATTTTTGGTGTTTTCATAGTAACACCTTTCACAAAAGTTGTTTATCTAACAACTAAGACTCATCTTCTTCCATAAAAATGCAGCAAACAACATAAATGCTCACATGGTAAAACTCTAAACTTTCTACCATTTTGCAAAATAGTCCCCTCTATAGCTAGCTTAAGTTTTAGGGGTTCCAAAAGTACAAATATTACAATAAATGATCATCAAAAGACTTACTTATAAGGAGAAGAGCTTGATGAAAATTTTTGAGCTTTCAAACCCCATTTGCTGCTATTTTTTGTGGAAGAAAGGAGAAGAAAAGATGATATCTTTATTTTATTTTATTTTATTTTATTTCTAGACAATTTGTCACCTAATCCACCAACTTGACCAATTTTGACATCTTTTTGTCTCTTATGGCTGGTCAACCATTACTAGAGGGGTCAATTGCACTTTAAGGACCTCCAATCAATATTCTATAGCCATTAGACACCTTTAGCTTGTAAAATAGAACTTTCGCATTTTATGCGATTTAGTCTTTTTTCGCAATTAAGCATGAAATCGCTAGAATTAAAGCATCAAAATTTTTATGCACCTATATAATCATACTCTAACTCATAAAATAACATTAAAAATAAGTTTTTTTGACCTCAGATTAGTGGTTCCAATACCACTGTTCCCACTATCCCCTAAATCGGGTTCTTACAGATACGCTACCGGTCCAGTCCTCTCGATAACCTCATAAGGCCGAATATATCTTAGACTTAAATTACCCTTTTGACCGAACCTCAACACCTTCTTTTAAGGCGAAACCTTCAAAAACACTCAGTCTCCAACCTGAAACTCGATATCACGATGTTTTAGATTTACATAAGATTTCTGCCTATCATAAAGAGCCTTTAGTCGCTCACAGATTAGTTTGACCCTCTTTTCAGTCTCTTGGATTAGATCCGAACCAACAACCCATCTCTCATCTAACTTAGACCAACATGCCGGAGTTCGACAATTCCGACCATACAACACCTCAAATGGTTGCATTTGAATAATCATCTGATAGTTGTTTTTATAGGTGAACTCGGATAAAGGAAGATACCACTCCCAACTACCACTGAACTCGATGACATAACTACACAACATGTCCTCGAGTATCTGAATTACCTTCTCTGAATGACTATCAGTTTGAGGATGATAAGCCATACTGAAACTAAGCTTCAACCCCAAAACTTCCTACAGACTCCTCTAAAACCTCGAAGTAAATTGCGAATCTCTATCAGAAATGATGAAAATCGACACACCATGAAGTCAAACAATCTTAACTATATACAACTCGACCAACTAATGCAATTAATAGTTTGTACGCACAAATAGGAAATGAGCACTCTTCGAAAATCGGTTGACAATCACCCATATAGAGTCTTTTTTTTCGGTGTTAGAGGCAATCTCGAGATTGTAACAGCCTAGTTTAGACCCTAGTCGGAAAAGTGGTTTTGAGACCACAAATTCGAGGTTGGAATAATATTCTAATATTACTTTTGGTGTGTATTATATGTGATATAACCTGTGTGAAAATTCTGTATGGTAATTTTATCGACTATGTGTCGAATTAAGAAAAAGGACTTAATCGCGTAAAGAGTAAAATGTTGTGTGCTGATTGTTAACTGTTCAATTATTGATGTCTTTATAATGTGAAGCCCTTAAAAGGCAATTAATCCATTATGTGGTAGTGGGGTGATTGATGGACAAATATGTCCATAGTTAAAATGATTTCATAAGTATTTCATTAAGGGCAAAGATGGTATTTGATAATTAAGTTAATTTATAACAAAATAAAACATTGATTAATTTATAACAAAATAAAACATTGAAATGGCAATTTTCTATCCATCTTTCCACTGAAAATAGAAAAGAGAATAGCCATTGGAGCTTTTGAAATTTTGGCACTTGCTAAGCTCAATTGATGTATGTTTTGGTTTTAGTTTTTGATAATTTCTACGTTTTCGTAATCGTTGCTTCATGCTCTAGATATCCCATGTTGTAATTTGAAGAATTGATGATGTTTATGAGATGTTCCATTGATGAAATGGTGAGCTTTGTGATGAGTATTGATGTTAAATGATATAATGTGTTTAATGAACATGTTTTGTTGTTGAAATTTTGATGAAATTGTGCAATTTGGGTTTAATTGAGAAAAGTGTAAATTGAGGGACTAAAATGTGAAATAAATGAATTGTGTGGACTTGTATGAATATAGAGAGAATTCGGCTAGGCATGGGTGAAATGGAATTATGTGTATTTCGTGATTTTGTGAATTTGGGACTAAAGTGTCAAAATGTGAAAATATGACGGTTATTATATAAAATGCCCTAAATATGTGTGTTTGGACTAAAATGAATGATTTGGTGATTGAATGGATTGAATTTGAATGTGTATAGACTAAGAGAGAAAAGGTTCGGATCGAGGCAAAGATAAAGTGCTCGATTAATCAATCATTTCAGTATTTCGACGTCCGAGGTAAGTTCAGATATAGTACAAGTTGTTAATTTATCCTCTATGCGATGTGAATTGAATGAATATTCATATAACCATGAGATTAGAAATGTTATGTGCTGAATTGAATTAGAAGGCACTAAGTGTGCAAAATTAGAAACGGGATAGAAATGATTGGCACTGTGTGTGCGAGATGATGGAAGCTTCAGCTTATTGAATCGGCACTGTGTGTTGGCACTAAGTGTGTGATGACAACTACGTTTTCTTTATAAATTGGCACTAAGTATGCGTACAAAGTAAGAGAATAGCAAAGGTTGATCGAAATGTAAAGTCGAGTGGTTGAGTATCAAGGTTGGTGATTAACTAAGTGTTGGCAAAGGTATGTATAATACCTATGTGGTTGATGACATCGAAAATAGATGAATGGAATTCTATGTGAGTACTGGATACAATTGAATTTGTGTGACATTGGTAAATTATCTATGTGATGGTTTAATGTGTATATTGATTTGATTCAATAAATTAATTATATTGTAATTCGAACTTACTAAGCTTTGAAAGCTTACTGTGTGATTTGTTTCTCTGCTTTGCAGTGTCAGTAAAGCTAGCTCGGATCCTAGGATTGTCAGCATCTCAATCACACTATCGGCAATCTATTTTGGTACTTTTGGGAAGATGTACATAGTTGAAATATGGCATGTATAGGCTAGTTATTTGAAACATGTTTGTGATGTGTAAATAGCCATGTGATATGGCTAGACAAGATGTTGGTAAAATGCATGAATGATTATGGTTTATGAAGTATATTTTGTCATGACTTGATAGCATATGAAATGCTTTATGAATGGTAAGTTTAGTGATGAATTGAAGTCATTGTAATGAAATGATAATGTGGATGAATCATGCTTGGTAATATATGTGTTAGTTGAGCAAGTTGGTATATAAGTTGATATACTAGAATTGAGATTGTATTGGGTTGATATGATGAAAATTTTGATGTGTTTTTGGTTGCTATTGGTACATGGAAAGATGTTTAATTGAACATGTGGGTTGACCCTTGTATGAGTGGCACATTGGCTTTGCAAATGGCCTATTTTGCATATATGGTCAAGAGACACGGGCGTGTGTCTCTACCGTGTGGTTTAAGGGTCACTTCTAGGTGTGTCTGTACAGGTTACACAGCCGAGGCCCACGGGCATGCATGGTGGCCTTGTGATCAAGTCAGTAGCTAACCTAGTAACACACGGCCATGGCACACGGGTGTGTCTAGTGGCTGTGGGGATAAGTCAGTATGTATGCTCTGTTTTAGCACGGCCTGGACACATGGGAGTTTCTGGTAGCCGTGTGAGGTACACGGCCTGACTGCACAGATGTGTGACCTAGACAGCTTTGAATAAGTTTTAAATTTCTAAAAATTTTGGTAAGTGTTCGGTTTAGTCCTGACCCCTTTCTAGCATGTGTTTAAGGTCTCGTGGATCTCATTAAGGGACTATCTGATTATGTTGTGGTATGTTTTAATGATGATTGACTTCATGTCATGAAATGGATGTGAAATGTTCTGATTGTTTGATAATGCCTCTTAACCCTATTTCAGCGGTGGTTTCGGGTTAGGGGTGTTACATTTTATTGGTATAAGATCTACGGTTTATTCGATCCTCAGACTAACGTAGCGCGTGTAAGTCTAGCTATACATGCCACATATGAAATTGCGATAGTGTGATAAATCCTGACAGTTATAAATATGTTTCCATATAGTAATGGATCCCAACCGAGCGGTTGCTGACGATGTTGAGAGTAATGCGCCTGCTCCCACTCAAGGGACAGTGCCGGCCACATCTAGGCCGGATAATAGTGGTGAGGAAGGAAAGGCTAAGCAAGCCTTCTTTCGAATGATGAGTGAGTGGGTTTTGGAGTTTGTTCGAACGAATCCGACTACTCCACAACCTCCACCCCCACAAGTACTTGTTGTGCCACAAGTTGTAGATCCGATCCGACTGAATAAGCCTCCTGTGGATAAGATTCGTAAGTACATGGCCAAAGAATTTAGAGCCATAGTTGATGATGATGCTGAGTGAGCCGAGTTTTGGCTTGAGAATACAATTCGAGTATTCGATGAGATGTCGTTGACCCCTGATGAGAGTATTAAGTGTGCAGTTTCTTTATTGAGAGATACGGCTTATAACTGGTGGAAGACGTTGACATCCGTGGTTCTGAGAGAGAGAATCACCTGGGATTACTAAATTCAAAAAGAAGTATATCAATCAATGATTCATTGATTAGAAACGTAAAGAGTTTCTTGAGCTGAAACAAAGCCGTATGTCAGTTACTGAGTATGAATGGGAATTTGTGAGATTGAGCCAGTATGCATGGGAATGTGTTTCGACCAAAGCTACTATGTGTAAATGCTTCATAGAAGGATTGAATGAGGAAATTAAGTTTTTGGTAGGGATACATGATATAAATGAATTTGTCGTGTTAGTCGAAAGAGCATGCAAAGCCGAGGAGCTCAGTAAAAAAAAGAAGAAAACTGATTTTGAAGCTCGAGATGAAAGAAAAAGATCGATGAGTAAGCTTTCTGAACCTTCGACGAAGAGATTTAGCGATGAAGGAAATTGTTCATATGATTCATTTGGACATCTGAGTAGAGATCATCCTAGACAAAATATGGGTTCAAAAGCTCAACTCCCGATTGAATCAAGTGTTGGCAGTGCTAAAAGTAACAAGCCTGAGTGTAAGCAATGTGGGAGAAGACATGTGGGAGAATGCTGGGGCAAGTATAATAATCGAACTTGTTATAAGTGTGGATCACAAGATCACTTTATTCGAGATTGTCCAAAGATGACTAAGGAAGAAAATGTTCAGAATGTGAGATCAAGTAATGTGACTGCTAGGGGTAGTCCACCCAGAAACGCCAGAAATGTGAGTGAGAATCAAAGAGGAACTACCAATAAAATTGTGAGGTCGGAGGTGAGAGCACTTACCCGAGCCTATGCTATACGAGCACGAGAGGAAGCGTCACTCCAGACGCCATCATTGGTACTTTTACCCTGTTTGATATTGATGTAATAGCATTGATAAATCCAGGTTCTAGCCATTCATATGTGTGTGTGAATCTAGTGTCAAGTAAGACTCTACCTGTTGAGTCTTCTGAATTTGTGGTTAGAGTATCGAACCCCTTAGGCATGTGTGTCTTGGTGGATAAAGTCTGCAAGAATTGCCCATTGATGTTTTGGGATATATGCTTTCTGGCTAATTTGATGTTGCTACCATTCGATGAATTTGATATAATCTTGGGTATGGATTGGCCCAATTTGCATAATGCCATTGTGAATTGTAAAAGAAGGAGTATTGAATTGAGAAGTCAAAACGGTGAGATAGTTTGAATTGAATCCAGTGATTTGAAAGGGTTACCAGTTGTTGTATCTGCAATGAAAGCTTTGAATTATGTGAGAAAGGGTTGCGAAGCTTATTTGGCATATGTGATTGACACAAAAATGGCAGAAAAGAAAGTTGAAATGGTGCCTGTGGTTTGTGAGTTTCCAGATGTGTTTCTTAAAGAACTACCAGGATTACCTCCAATTTGGGAAGTTGAATTTGGTATTGAATTTATACCGGGAACTACTCTTATCTCAATAGCTCCGTATAGAATGGAACCAATAGAATTGAAAGAGTTAAAGTCTCAGTTGCAAGAATTGACTGACAGAGGATTTGCACGACCGAGTTTCTCGCCCTAGGGTGCTCCTATGTTGTTTGTGAAAAAGAAAGACGACACTATGAGAATGTATATTGATTACCGATAGTTGAACAAAGTGACAATAAATAACAAATATCCATTGCCTCATACCAATGATTTGTTTGATCAGCTGAAATGAGCTACAGTGTTTTCTAAGATAGATTTGAGATCAGGTTACTACCAGTTGAGAGTAAAAGATTTTGACATTCTGAAAACCGCTTTCAGAACGAGGTACAGACATTACAAATTCTTAGTGATGCCTTTTGGACTGACAAATGCACCTGCAGTGTTTATGGATTTGATGAATCGGATATTCAGACCGTATTTAGATCGTTTTGTTGTGGTGCTTATTGATGATATTTTTATTTATTCATGTGATGAGACACAAAATGCCGAGCATTTGAGAATTGTGTTACAGACTCTACGTGAGAAACAATTGTATGCTAAGTTTATCAAATGTGATTTTTGGTTGCGTGAGGTTGGTTTTCTGGGGTATATTGTATCAGCCGTGGGAATACGAGTTGATCTGAGTAAGATCTTAGCTATTTTAAAATGGAAGCCTCCGAGGAATGTGTCTGAAGTCCGTAGTTTTTTGGGACTAGCGGGATATTATAGACGGTTTGTGAAAGGCTTCTCGATGATTGTGACTTCATTGACGAAGTTGGTACAGAAAGATGTTAAATTCGATTGGTCCGAAAAGTGTCATCAGAGTTTTGAGCAATTGAAAGCATTGTTGACAGAGGCACTTGTGTCAGTTCAACCTGAATCGGGCAAAGAATTCATAGTTTGCAGTGATGCCTCGTTGAATGGTTTGGGATGTGTGCTGATGCAAGAAGGAAAAGTTATTGCTTATGCTTCGAGGTAGTTAAAACCGCATGAAAAGAACTATATGACGCACGACCTTGAATTGGACGCGATTGTGTTTGCATTGAATATTTGCCGTTACTATCTATTTGGTGAGAAATGTCACGTCTATACTGATCATAAGAGTTTAAAATACCTGATGACCCAGAAAGAATTGAATTTGCGACAGAGAAGATGGTTAGAATTGTTGAAAGACTATGAACTTGTGATTGATTATCATCCGGGTAAAGCTATGTTGTAGCTGATGCTTTGAGCCGAAAGTCTATATGTGCTTTGCGAGCAATGAATGCTCAGAAAGATCTGTGTGATGATAGCGCGGTTCTTGTCTAG
This sequence comes from Gossypium bickii, assembly GCA_025503065.1. Taxonomy (NCBI): domain Eukaryota; kingdom Viridiplantae; phylum Streptophyta; class Magnoliopsida; order Malvales; family Malvaceae; genus Gossypium; species Gossypium bickii. The sequence continues at coordinate 94,735,872 of CP106711.1, forward strand.
TTGAAAGTAAAGCCGAAGTTTGTACATCAGATTTGTGATGCCCAAAAAAGTGATGTTGAAATGAATGCTAAATGCACTCAGTGTGAATTGAATGTTGATTCAGAATTTTGAGTTGATAGTGATGATTGTCTAAGATTTAGAGATCGAATTTACGTTCTGAGAAATTCAGAGTTGATTGAAATGATTTTGAATGAAGCTCACAATAGTCATTTAACTGTTCACCCGGGGAGTACGAAAATGTATAATGATTTGGAACAGTTTTATTGGTGGCATGGCATGAAACGGGACATCTCTGACTTTGTGTCAAAATGCTTAATTTGTCAGCAAATTAAGGCTGAACATTAGGTTCCGTCCAGTTTGTTACAACCGATCATGATTCTTGAGTGGAAATGGGAGAGAATTACGATGGACTTTGTGTCAGGATTGCCTTTATCCCCGGGAAAGAAAGATGCAATCTGGGTGATAGTTAATAGATTGACGAAATCAGCTCATATCGTTCCTGTAAGAACAGATTATTCACTCGATAGATTAGCTGAATTGTATATTGTTGAGATTATAAGATTGCACAGGGTGCCACTATCTATTGTGTCTGACAGAGATCCTGGATTTACCTTGCGATTTTGGAAGAAATTGCAAGATGTGTTAGGCAAAAAATTGTAATTTAGTACTGCTTTTCATCCGCAAAAGGATGGTCAATCCGAGTGAATCATTCAGATTCTCGAAGATATGTTGAGATGTTGTATTCTTGAGTTTAAGAGTACATGGGAAAAACATCTGTCATTAATTGAATTCGCGTATAATAATAGTTTTCAATCTAGCATTAAAATGGCACCATATAAGGCTCTTACGGTCAAAAATGTCGAACTCCATTGTATTGGACCGAGCTGAGTAAGAATAAGATTCACGGGGTTGATCTTGTAAAAGAGACTGAGCAGAAAGTGAAAGTGACTCTTGACAGTTTGAAAGCGGCCTCAGATTGTCAGAAGTCTTATGCAGACCTGAAACGAAACGATATTGAATTTGAAGTTGGTGATAAAGTGTTTTTGAAAGTATCTCCGTGAAAGAAAATACTTCGATTGGGCCGGAAAGGCAAGTTGAGTCTGAGGTTCATCGGACCATATGAGATTATCGAGCGTGTTGGGCCAGTTGCGTATAGATTGTTGTTGCCATCTGAGTTAGAAAAGATCAATCTGAGTTTTGGTGACTTAATGAATTAAATAAGAGAAAAATAAAGAAAGAAAAGATATCATCTTTTCTCATTCTCTCTACCACCGAAAATTATAGAAAGAGAAGGGGTTTAGGAGCTTGAAAATTTTCAGCCACTTCAATCTTTGCAGGTAAGTCATCTTGATGGTTCTTTTTGATGATTTTTGTGTTTTTGGAAGCCCTTAAGCTAGCTAATGAGAGGACTATTTTGCAAAATGGTTGAAAGATTAGGGATTTGCCTTAAGAGTGCTTATGTTGTTTGATGAGTTTTTATGGAAGAAAATGAACCTTAGTGGCTTAAAGAACAACTTTTGCGAAAGGACTTTGCATGAAAAATTCCTAATAGGACTATTTCATAAAAGTTATACAATAGATGATAAATTTGTGAAATAGTTGAAATTGTGAATTGTTATAAGAGTAACAAATGTTCAGCTAGGCTTGTTTAATGAGGAAATTTGATGAAAAATGATTTACGAGCCTAAGGCCAAAATCATAATTTTGCCAAAGTAGAAATTTTGAAGTGTTTGGATTTATGTAGTGGTTAAATGAGTAAATTTTATTATTATAGATCAAGAAGAACGCGGAATCAACCTTGACCGGGGAAAGGCAAGGTTTCGGACTAAACCACAAATTAACATATTCTGCACCGAAGTAAGTTTATGTGTACCCTATTACGTATGTTTTAATTATTAATGCATTGGGTGAATGTAATTGATTATTGGTGAGAATTATTGAAATGGTTGAAAATGTGAGAATTCTTGGATGAACCTTCAGAAGCGAAATATGGGTAAGGATAAACATTCGTAAATATGTAAATTTTGGTGGGTTGTGTGCGATACCACCTTGTTGTTTATTAACGATCGGCTGAGTGCGATACATCGTATATATATATTATAATTTTGGTGAACTGTGTGATATACCACCGTAGTTATCATTGTTGGTGGGCTGTATGCCATACCACCCTATTATTGATTAATGGTGGGCTGTGTACGAAACCACCGGGTATCTTGTATCATTCCGAAGGGTTCATTAAGAAACTTGACTAAATGAAATTTCATGTGGCTATGTGGTGATAAGTACAGGGTATATGTGCAAGTAATGGTGAGCAATGTTTATGATATGTGTTTGGGATATGGTAAGATTTGAAATGGGTAAGCATGATTATGAGGATATGGTTTGTTTTTACAAAGCATGTAATGTTTGACTGATGCTTATGTGATATGATGTTTATTGTTTACATGTAGACTTACTAAGCTTAAAGCTTACTCCCTTCTCTTTTCCCTTAATTTATAGTGTTGAAGAGCCAGCTCGGGATACGGAGATAAGCAAAGTATCACCCACACTATCAGCACATCTTGGTATAGTTAGATTTAGCATTTTGAGTATGGCATGTATAGGAACTAGGTTTAGTTGAATGTCATATTGTTTTGGCCAAATGTATTGGCTCATTCAAAGATGAACTCTTTTGTATAAGGCCATAGTTGATGGCTCTTTCTTATTAATCTATGAAAAGATGAGGTTATTCATGAATTAGCAAGTTGCATGGTTGATTTACTTGGTTTAATTATGAATGAATGGGTTGATGGTTTGATGTGATTTATGTTTTATGAGTTGGGGTGATAGAAAGAGCTTGGTAAATAGCCTTGTTCTTGTCCACACGGGTAGACACAAGGGCGCGTGTCTAGGCCGTGTGTGACACACGGTTAGCCTCATAGGCGTGTGGATAGGTCGTGTGTCCCCCTGCATGCTAGGTTTATGTGTCAGTATGCTCAGTAGTAAACACACAGGCAGAGACACGGCCGTGTGTCTCAACCGTGTGGAAGACACGACTATAGACATGGGAATGTGCCCAGGCCATGTGAAGTCTACACCTGAAATTAGGAATTTAATTTGCTACACGGTTGAAGGACATTGGCGTGTGTCTTGGCTGTGTAACATTTATGGGGTGATGACGTCAGAAACAGAATGTCAAAGTTTTTGTACAAGGGCTAAGGCACGGGCGTGTTGTGGACGTGTGAAGGACACGGGTGTGTGTTCAGCCGTGTGAAAACCCCTGTAGGTTCGAATTGAGAAATAATTAGACACGAGTGTGGAACACGGGCATATGATATGCCACACGGGCGTGTCCCTCTACACGAGCGTATGGACCTTTTAGTGAAAATTTTCTAAGATTTTCTAGAGAGCTTCAAGACGTTCGATTTGATCCAGAATCATTTCTAATGTGTGAATTGGGCTTGGCAAGCTTGTTTAAGAGATGTCGGGAAAAGTTTTAATTTTGAGTGGAAAGTTGTGTCTCGGTATTGCATAATTGTTGGTGTATAAGTCTGGTAACGCCTCTTACCCTATTCCAGCATTGAATACGGGTAAGGGGTGTTACATTTAGTGGTATTAGAGCTATGGTTTAGTCGGTTCTCAAACTACCGTAGCGTGTGTGAGAGTCTAGCTATACATGCCATAAAAATATATTGATAGTGCAGTGACTCCTGACAATTTTTAAACTGTGTTTTCGTATAGTAAATGGACCCCGACCGAGCTGCTGCTGATGACGCTGCTAGTAATGCACCGACTCCCACGCAAGGGTAATTGGTACACTGAGTTTGTACGAGAAAATCCTAATTCTCAACCTCCTCCACCCCCACCTATACCTCAGCCAGTCCCTGTGGCACCTCAAGGTATAGATTTTGTAAGAATGACCAAACCCTTGGTCGATAAAATTCGAAAACAAGGGGCTGAGGAATTTAGAGCCAACATAGATGATGACCTTAAGAGAGCGGAGTTCTGGCTTGAGAACTCTATGCAGGTATTCAATGAACTCTGTTGCACGCCTGAGGAGAGCTTAAAATGTGTTGTGTCATTACTAAGGGACTTGGCATATCGCTGGTGGAAAATGTTGACATCTGTAGTAGCGAAGCGAGGGAGAGAGTAACATAGAACTTCTTCCTGGAAGAGTTCCGAAAGAAGTACATAAGTCAGTGATTTGTTGACCAGAAATGGAAAGAGTTTCTTGAATTGAAGCAAGGTAAGATGACTATGGCAGAGTATGAGCGCGAATTTGTTAGGCTCAGTAAGTATGCACAAAAGTGTGTGTCTACGGAAGCTATTTTGTGCAAGAGGTTCGAAGATGGGCTAAATGAGGATATCAAATTGCTAGTTGGGATCTTGGAATTGAAAGAATTTGTGGTGTTGGTCGATAGAGCTTGCAAGGCTGAAGAGTTGAAAAAGGAAAAGAGAAAAGCTATGATTGAGGCCCGAGATGCAAGGAAGAGGCTAATGAGTAAGTCGTTTCAAACCGAATCAAAGAATGAGTAAGTTGTTTCAAACCCAATCAAAGAAGTCCAAGGAAATGAACCCTCGGACGACTGCTTCAGCTAGGTATTCACACCAAGATCAAGGTAATACATATTCGGGCTCGAGAGTTCAAGCCACCTCAATGGCAAGCATGGGCAATGCAAAATCAAATAAACTAGAGTGTCCAAATTGTGGTAGACAACACACTGGGGAGTGCTGGGGAAACAATCGAACTTGTTACAAGTGTGGTTCACCAGACCACTTCATTCAAAACTGTCCAGAGAGGGATGAGAAAGACAAAAAATAAGGAGTAAGAGCGAGCAATGTACCTTTGATGGGTAGACCAAAAAGGAACCCGGGAAGTGGGACTAGTGGTAGTGGTGCACCTAGAGATTCTGCAGTGAGATCAGAGGGTAGAGCACCTGTAAGGACTTATGCCATTCGCGCTCGGGAAGAGGCATCATCCCCAGATGTGATAACAAGTACTTTTTCTCTTCATGATATCTCTGTTGTTGTTTTGATTGATCTAGGGTCTGCCCATTCTTATATTTGCATGAAATTGGTATCTAGCATGAGTATGAATGTTGAGTCTACGAAATTTGTGATAAAAATGTCAAACCCTTTAGGCACACATGTGCTAGTTGATAAAGTGTGTAGGAATAGTCCTTTGACAATTAGAGGTCATTGTTTTCTGGCTAATCTTATGTTGTTGCCGTTTGATGAATTTGACCTGATTCTTGGTATAGATTGGTTGACTGCACATAATGTTTTAGTAAACTATGGTAGTAATTTTATTGAACTGAGATATGTAAATGGAGATGTCATTCGGGTTGAATCAGGTAAATCAGACAGTTTGCCTGTAGTAATTTTGTCTATGGTAGCTGAGAAATACATGAGAAAAGGGTATGAGTCCTATCTCACCTTTGTGTTGAATACTCAAGAGTTAGAGGTAAAGATTGAATCAGTGCCTGTGGTGTGCGAGTATCCGAATGTGTTTCCGGAGAGTTACCCAGATTGCCTCTAGTTAGAGAAGTCGAGTTTGGCATTGAGTTAGTTCCGAGTCCAGCACCTATTTCGGTTTCCCCGTATAGGATGGCACCATTGGAGTTAAAAGAGTTGAAGGTTCAGTTGCAAGAGTTAACAGATAAGGGTTTTGCAAGACCGAGCTATTCACCGTGATGTGCTCCAGTACTTTTGGTGAAGAAGAAAGACGGGTCGATGAGACTGTGCATAGATTATGGGCAGCTCAACAAGGTGACAGTGAAGAATAAGTATCCTTTTCCAAGGATCGATGATTTGTTTGACCAATTGAAGTGAGCTACGGTGTTTTCTAAGGTAGACTTGAGGTCTAGCTATTACCAGTTGAGGGTTAAGGAGCAAGATGTGCCAAAAACTGCATTTCGGATGAGGTATGGCCATTACGAGTTTCTTGTCATGCCATTTGGCTTAACGAATGCTCTTACGGTCCTTATGGATTTAATGAATCATATCTTCCAACCGTACTTAGATAAATTCGTAGTCATTTTTATTGACGACATACTAATTTATTCTCGGGATGAGAGTGAGCACGCGGAGCACTTGAGAACTGTTTTGCAGGCTCTAAGAGACAAGTAGTTGTATGCTAAGTATAGCAAGATCGAGTTTTGGCTCCGAGAGGTCAGATTTTTAGGACACATCGTGTCAGGCGATGTCATTAGAGTTTATCCGAGTAAGATATCGGCTATTGTTGAGTGGAAACCGCCGAGGAATGTGTCAGAGATTAGGAGATTTTTGGGCTTAGTGGGTTACTATAGACGGTTCGTTAAAGGGTTCTCCATGATTGCTACTCTGATGACGAGACTGCTACATAAAGATGTTAAGTTTGAATGGACTGAGAAGTGCCAACAGAGTTTTGAGAAACTGAAAGCTTTGTTAATTGAAGCACCGGTTTTAGTACAACTAGAGTTGGGAAAGGAGTTTGTAATTTACAGTGACGCGTCAATGAATGGTCTTGGTTGTGTGTTGATGCAAGGGCGAAAAGTAGTAGCTTATGCCTCGAGACAGCTAAAATCGCATGAAAAGAATTATCCGACTCATGATTTGGAGTTGGCTTCTATTGTTTTTGCTTTAAAGATTTGGCGTAATTACTTGTATGGTGAGAAATGCCAAATCTTCACCGATCACAAAAGTTTGGAGTACCTGATGAACCAAAAAGATTTGAATTTGCGACAACGGCGGTGGCTCGAACTATTGAAGGATTATGGGCTAGTAATCGATTACCATCTAGGGAAAGCGAATGTGGTTGCGGATACCTTGAGCAGAAAATCCCTATATGCTTTGAGAGCTATGAGTACGAGCGTAGCATTGTCTGATGATGGTGCTATATTGGTCGAGTTGAGGGCTAGACCATTATTTATTTAGCAGATACGTGAAGCTTAAAAGGATGATAGTGAGATGCAAGTTAAGAGAGCTTAGTGTGAATCGGGAAATAACTCTGATTTTTGGGTTGGTTCAGACGATTGTTTGATGTTTCATGATAGAGTTTGTGTACCTAAAGATGATGAGTTAATTCGGAAAGTTTTACATGAGGCATGCAATGGTTTCTTGTCAGTACATCCGGGCAGTACAAACATGTATAATGATTTGAAGAAGTTGTATTAGTGGCCGGGTATGAAAAGAGATATCTCCGAGTTTGTTACTAAATAATTGATTTGTCAACAAGTGAAAGCCGAGCATCAAGTACCTTCGAGATTACTTCAGCCAGTGATGGTTCCCGAGTGGAAGTGGGATCGAATCACGATGGATTTCGTAACGGGGTTACCTACGACTCTGAAAAAGAAAGATGCTATGTGGGTCATTGTTGACAGATTTACGAAATTGGCTCACTTTATACCGGTGCGTGTTGATATTGCTGAAGTTGGCTGAGCTGTATATTGCTGAAGTTGTGAGATTACATGGGGTGCCTATATCCATTATCTCGGAAGAGATTTAAGGTTTACTTTGAGGTTTTGGAAAAAGTTGCAAGAAGCCTTGGGTATGAAATTAAATTTTAGTACCGCATTCCATCCGCAAACCGATGGCCAATCTAAAAGAGTGATTCAAGTTCTTGAGGACATGCTCCGATGTTGTGTTTTAGAGTTCGAAGGTAGTTGGGAAAAATATCTACCTTTGGTTGAATTTACCTACAACAATAGTTATCAGTCGAGCATACGGATGGCGCTACACGAAGCATTATATGGTCGCAAGTGCCAGTCTCCTTTGTATTGGACTGAGCTTAGTGAGAAGCAAATTCACGGGGTTGATCTAGTTAGAAAACCGAGGAGAAAGTGAAAATGATCCGTGATAGTCTAAAAGCTGCTTGAGATCGACAAAATCATACGCGAATTTAAGAAGGAAAGAAATTGAGTTTCAGGTGGGTGATAAAGTATTCCTGAAAGTATCCATGTGGAAGAAAATTTTGAGATTTGGTCGAAAGGGTAATTTGAGTCCGTGATTCATAGGGCCGTATGAGGTTATTGAGAGGATTGGACCAGTAGCTTACTGATTGGCCTTGCTGGTAGAGTTAGAGAGGATACACAATGTGTTTCATGTGTCGATGCTGCGATGATATCGTTCCGATCCTTTACAAGTAATTCCTTCAACCGAAATTGAGATACGACCAGATATGACTTATGAAGAGAAACCAATTAAGATTTTGGCTCGAGAGGTTAAACAGTTCAGGAACAAAAGTATAGCCTTAGTGAAAGTGTTGTGGCAAAAACACGGTGTAGAAGAGGCTACGTGGGAACCAGAAGAAGCCATGAGAGAACAATACCCAAACTTCTTTACCAATAAGATTTTCGGGGACGAAAATCTCTAAAGGGGGGAGAGTTGTAACAGCCCAATTTTGGGGCTAGTCAGAATAGTGGTTTCGAAACCACTAATTCAAGGTTGGATAAATTAGTTTTAATATTATTTTATGTGTTATGGCATAATTATATGAGTGAATGAAAATTTTGGTGCATTAATTTTGGGGATTGCATGCTTAATTGCGAAAATAGACTAAATCGCATAAAGTTTGAAAGGTTTATTTTACAAGCTAGAGGTGTCTAATACCTATAGAATATTAAATTGGAGGTCCGTAAAGTGCAATTAGGCCATTGGGGAAGTGATGGTCGGCCATAGGGGGGCAAATTAGAGACTTGGTTAATGTTAGGTGAGTTTTGGTGACTTAATGAATTAAATAAGAGAAAAAATAAAGAAAGAAAAGATATCATCTTTTCTCATTTTCCCTGCCACCGAAAATTTTAGCAAGAGAAGGGGTTTAGAAGCTTGAAAATTTTTAGCCACTTCAATCTTTGCAAGTAAGTCATCTTGATGGTTCTTTTTGATGATTTTTGTGTTTTTGGAACCCCTAAAGCTTAAGCTAGCTAATGAGGGGACTATTTTGCAAAATGGTTGAAAGATTAGGGATCTACCATGGGAGAGCTTATGTTGTTTGCTGAGTTTTTATGGAAGAAAATGAACCTTAGTGGGTTAAAGAACAACTTTTGTGAAAGGACTTTGCATGAAAAACTCCTAATAGGACTATTTCGTAAAAGTTATAAAATAGATGATAAAGTTGTGAAATAGTTGAAATTGTGAGTTGTTATATGAGTAATAAGTGTTCAGCTAGGCTTGTTTAATGAGGAAATTTGATGAAAAATGATTTACGAGCATAGGGTCAAAATTATAATTTTGCCAAAGTATAAGGGCAAAACGATCATTTTTGCTAGAGTAGAAATTTTGAAGTGTTTGGATTTACTAATGATTAAATCAGTAAATTTTATTATTATAGATCAAGAAGAATACTGAATCAACCTTGACCAGGGAAAAGGCAAGGTTTTGGACTAAACCGCAAATTAACATATTCTGCACCGAGGTAAGTTTATGTGTAAATGATACATCCCTATTACGTATGTTTTAATTATTAATGCATTGGGTGGATGTAATTGATTATTGGTGAGCATTATTGAAATGGTTGAAATGTGAAAATTCTTGAGAATGTGAATATTGAAATATGGGTAAGAATAAACATCCGTAAATATGTAAATTTTGGTGGACTGTGTGTGATACCACCTTGTTGTTTATTAACAATGGGCTGAGTGCGATACAATCGTATATATATTATAAATTTGGTGGGCTGTGTGCGATACCACCGTAATTATCATTGTTGGTGGGTTGTCTGCGATACCACCCTATTATAGATTAATGGTGGGCTATGTGCGAAACTACCAGGTATCTTGTATCACTCCGAAGGGTTCATCGAGAAACTTGACTAAATGAAATTTCATATGACTTTGTGGTGATAAGTACAGAGTATATGTGCAAGTAATGGTGAGCAATGTTTATGATATGTGTTTGGGATGTGGTAAGATTTGAAATTAGAAAGCATGATTATGAGGATATGGTTTGTTTTTACAAAGCATGTAATGTTTAACTGATAATGATGTGATATGATGTTTATTGTTTACATATAGACTTACTAAGCTTAAAGCTTACTCCTTTCTCTTTTCCCTTATTTTATAGTGTTGAAGAACTAGCTCGGGATACAGAGATAAGCAAAGTATCACCCACACTATCGGCACATCATGGTATAGTTAGATTTAGCATTTTGAGTATAGCATGCATAGGAACTAGACTTAGTTGAATGTCACATTGTTTTGGCCAAATGGGTTGGCTCATTCAAAGATGAACTCTTTTGTATAAGGCCATAATTGATGGCTCTTTCTTATTAATCTATGAAAAGATGAGGTTATTCATGAATGTGCAAGTTGCACAGTTGATTTACTTGGTTTAATTATGCATGAATAGGTTAATGGTTTGATATGATTTATGATTGTATGAGTTGGGGTGATAGAAAGAGCTTGGCAAATAGCCTTGTTCTTGTCCACACGGGTAGACACACGGGCGCGTGTCTAGGCCGTGTGTGACACATGGTTAGCCTCATGGGCATGTGGATAGGTCGTGTGTCCCCTTGCTTGCTAGGTTTACGAGTCAGTATGCTCAATAGTAAACACACGGGCAGAGACACGGCCATGTGTCTCAACCATGTGGAAGACACAGCCATGGACATGGGTGTGTGCCCAGGCCATGTCAAGTCTGCACCTGAAATTAGGAATTTAATTTGCCAGACGGCCGAAGGACACGGGCGTGTGTCTTGGCCGTGTGACATTTATTGGGTGATAACGTCAGAAACAGAATGTCAAAGTTTTTGCACACAGGCATGTCGTGGCCGTGTGAGCGACACGAGCCAGGGACACGGGCGTGTGTCCAGCTGTATGAAAATCCCTGTAGGTTCGAATTGAGAAATAATTCCACACGGGTGTGGAACATGGGCATGTGATATGCCACGCAGGCATGTCCCTTCCTCCACACGGGTGTGTGGACCATTTAGTGAAAATTTTCTAAGATTTTCTAGAGAGCTTCAAGAAGTTCGATTTGATCCCGCATCATTTCTAATGTGTGGATTGGGCTTAGTAGGCTTGTTTAAAAGATGTCACGAAATGTTTTAATTTTGAGTGGAAAGTCGTGTCTCGGTATTGCATAATTATTAGTGTATAAGTCTGGTAATGCCTCGTACCCTGTTCCAGCGTTGAATACAAGTAAGGGGTGTTACAACCATCTTCTTTATTATATTGCTTCCATTTATCCTTATTTAAATCAACCCCAAATCTGAAATCTTAAACCCCAAGATCGATCCCGAACATTGCCAAGAAAATGTCATTGTCATTTCTCTCAACTAGCTTAAGTAAGATCTCTTTTCTCTTCAATTTCTTCATTAATCTTGTCAATTAAAAACAAAAATTTCTAGATCTGGAATTTGGGGGATTTTAAATGGTTTTAAAGGTATTTTTCCATATTTTAATAAGATATCAGACCGTTCTAAAATTTTGCCCAAATTTTAGCCACCACGGGTGGTGGTGCGTGCGCCTATGTGCATTGGGATGTGATTTTTTGGTTGATGAAGGAGTTTCGTGGAGTACCTGTGGCATGTTAAGTCTGTATTATTCGTAGTCAGTGCACTGCACCTGGAGTACCAAGGGGAATGGTAATTTATCGCAATTTTATCGGTAGCTTGTCTGCATTTTTGTTGGTAGAATTTTCTGTATATTGTTATTGATGGTTTTAACCACAACGAGCTTAAGCCTATAATATTTTTAAGTTCAGATGATGGGTTATGGGGAACTCATGGTGTGTAGTGGATGGTATGGGTAGAAACCTTTTTGCATTGCATCATGCTCACGACATATTCGAATGTTATTGATTTATGATATGTGTTGTATTGTGTTGTATTGAATGGTATCAAAACTAATGACTGTTACTCGTATGAATGATTTCCCATGCTCATACACCATTTGACATCAATTTGATAATGGGTATGTAACGATATGAAATTCCAATGATGGTTATATTTTCTTTTGTTAAAGCTAATTCGTTTTACTATATTTGATATTTATGTTTGTTTAAATAATTTTTCGACTCACACTGAGCTTTTCATAAGCTTATCCCCCAATAATGTTTAACTTTTTAGGTAAACCTTAAAATTATGACCGGACTCGACATTCGAAGAATCACCTTAGACCTCAGTCTATTTTTAATAAGTATTAATCAATCTCTGTTGGTTTATAATGACTTTTGGTCTATGGCTTGGTAACTTTTCTTCTGGGATTTTTTGCATGCATGGATTAATCAAGCATAATAATCGGATAACGTATGATATTGGGTTTAAATAAAATTTGATATTGTTCACTAGTTTCGGCTGCATTGCAAAGGAATCGTTTTTGAAAAATAAATCGATAAGGCAACTAAGTTTCCAAAATGACTTGAAAAATGGTTTTTCCACTGCATTAGTTTAACATAGAGTTTTTTTTTTTAAAGAAGGGCGACAAGCAAAATTCTTTTCTAAAACAACACTATCAACAATAAAATGAATCCTAAGTATTGGAATAATGAAAATGTGCAAGTGTACACAATCGCAACAAGTAATAAAGTGACAAGTAAATGTCGAGTTATTGTATCCTCAGGGACTGTGAAAGGAATTATTTATGAATGCAATTTTAAAAACACATTGGTGAAGAAAAAAATTTAATTTGAGGAGGTGATTAAAAACTAAGATTTTAACCAAGTAAAATAAATAAAAATAAAATAACAGATCCAATGCATGATTTCAAAAGATGATTTCAATCAAGATGACATAATTGTGCTAGATTAATTACATTTCTTAACTTAGAATTATTAAACTCATGTTTATGTTGTTACGAATAAATTCACGACAACTCGGTAATTTGCTAACTTATCAACATACTTACCTACCAAAATCCATTTATCTCTTGACTATCGATGTCAATTCAACCGATTAAACAAATTTTAATAAGCAAATGTGTTAATGCACATACATACCTATGAAATTAAAATAATCTCTTGTACATATCTCTATGTCAGTTCAAACAATTAATTCAATCTCATAAGCACATAAAAGATTACGTGACGTAACATTATATTTCTACTTTGAAACAATTTAATCACAATAATCTTGCAAGTTATGCAAGACTAATGTATTGCTTGATACTGTTGCTAATTTAACCCTTAGTTACCTTAGATGATTAAACATGCATTGATTATGTATTGTGTCAATTAATTACAATTTCAATCCGTTTAAATAATTAATTCATTAGTTACCTTACAATTGTAATGTAAGAATAACTTAATCATGGTTTTACTTAATCAAACATATTACCGAGACCTATAACAACACAAACACAATTTTAATAACTCAAGTAGACGAAATGCAATCAACCTAACACAAATTATGTAACATCCTAAAAATTTGGAATTTGTATGCGTTACATTATTTCTTGTGTTAAGCTAGTTAAATTATTAATTTTGTAAATTTAGGGGATTCTGAGAAGGCTCGGGGTTTATTTGGTTCTAGTAAAAATTTTGGCATTTAGCACTTTAAGGAGATATAGTAAGTGACCTCAAAGCTTATGGAAATAAATGAGTAAATTGCTAGCATATTTGAGCAATTAGTAAGAAGGTTATGGCGCCACATGAAGTACCTTGAGGGAAGAGGTTCAAATCGCATGGTGTGCAAATTTTGACTATTATTTTTGCGTTTTTTTTCCCTAAGTGTCGGTCAAGCATGTAAATAAGGCAATGTGGACTTTTTATTTTTGGCAAGATGGCTAAGGAAAATAGGAAAGGATGAAGGTGAGGAAAGAAATCAAGAGAAAGGGGAAAGTAAGGGGAACATGTGGCCCTTTTCAAGGGAAGTGTTATGGAAAGTGTGGTTGGCCAATTTTTGACCATTATGGTCATGAATGTGGACGGTTTTGGGTGTAGAGGGAGGTAGCCGAATTTTCTTTGGCAATTGGTAAAAGTTTTGGTGTTGTTTTGGCCAAAAACTCCTATTTGCAACTTTTTTGTCATTTTTCTTTTCTCTCAAAATTTCCTTCTCCTTCTTGCCGAATCTTCAAGCTTTGAGTGTGCATATTCTCTCTTTTCTTTCTTCTTGTTGCCGAATGTACCCAAACCATTGAGACCAAAAATTTTGTTCACTAATCTTTCTTGAAAACAGAAGCTAGTCAAACATCTTTCTTCTTCTTTCTTTTCTTTTTCACAAAATCCTTCAAGCATCTCTTCTTTTCTAATCCTTTTCACCATAATATTTTGCCCATTTTTCCTCCATAACCAAAACCTTTCATCTCTTCCTTATTCTTTCTTTTTCATTCGAGTTATCACTCATTCCTTGATCAATCAGTAAGTGTTCTTTTCAACATTTTATTTTGCTTTATCTTATGCCGAATTTATGTTTTGGTTTGGGATGGTCATATTAGCCGAGACCATCATCTTATTCTCTCTCAAATGATATTATTTTTTCCTTCTTCGTAGTGATATAGTGGAAGGCCGAAACTTTGATTCTTCCGAAGTTATCGTACAATCGTTGTGAATCGGTACTAAAAATCTTCAAGGTAAGGAGTTCTTCAAGGATTTTATAAAATCGTATTTTATTCGTTAAGATGTTATAGGAATAGGGATGATTAACGGATTATAATTATAGGGATTAAATCGCTCGATCTATCCATCCATTGATCACTCAGAATTAGTGGTAAGCCGATCTTTACCCTTTGACAATCCATATTTTATCGTAATATCGATCTATTTTAATATCTAATCGAATGGAGGCTTGGGGTACCGATTCGAAAGGAAAGTCGAGTGGAGATCTCAAAAGGAGCGGATTAGCGATCCCTACTCCTAACTCACAGGGTTTTTTCCAACTAAAACCAAAATTTCCCTAAAGCCAAAGTTTGATCCCGATAGTTCATAGAAGCCCTCTAACCTTCCAAAATCACTCACCTAATAAGTCCAACTTGCTCTAGAGACGTTCTCTTAATCTCTAAAAATTTTAAACGCTTCCACGCCTAAGGCCCACTGGGCCCAATCCTACTAGGCCCAAATTCGGGATGTTACAGCTTGGTACTTAAGCGGTCCAAGTGGCCCACCTCCTCTTCTCTGGACTCCTACCTGGTGCATAGTATCTGCTCACTTTAGCCGCAATAACTTGTTAATGGGCCAAAGTTCTTAACTAAAACCCAATAGGGACCAAATACCCTTAGATTCGTAAACTTACTAAAATACCACTAATTTGAAAATTACCAAATACCCTTAGTTTGAAAATTACCAAAATATTCTTAGATTTAAAAAATTACTAAAATACCCCTGAATTGTAAAATTACCAGAATACCCTTAATTTGTAAAATTACCAAAATATCCCTGATTTACAAAATTTCCAAAATACCCCTGTTTTGTAAAATTACCTAAATATCCCTGTAGGGTAGAATTATGAAAATACCCTTGGGTAGTGAAATGACTAAAATACCCCTAAGTGTTTAATGTGTGAAATTGTGTATGTTGCATTCATGAATTATATGTTGCATTTAGGTGGGTTTTGATGATACGGAGGAAGATTTGAGGATTGCATAGTCGCTTGATGACAGTGGATCCACCGGTGGCTTTAAGCCCATTATAGCAGCTTTGTTGCAACGTTTGAGTAGTGCCCTGTTGGTGCTACCTTTGGAGTGTAGGGATGGGTGGGTTGATATTTATATCCCCACAGGAGTGTAGGGTTGGAAGGGAAATGGAGTGTAGGGTTGGATTTGGGATGGGTGCATTGCATTCATGTGATATTGTTTTGATATGAGGTCATTGTGGGCTAAGGCCCATGACCACCAATTTGATAGGGCTTAGGCCCAATGTGATATTTTCATGTTGAGTGGTTACCAAGGGTCGTACACACTGAGTTTCGAAACTCACACCCTTTTATTAAATGTTTCAGGTGACCCTCAGTAGACGGCTTGACATGGGAGAGGACTCGGAGATGGCCACACTACAAGATACTTAGGAGTTTTGTTTATTTGTTTCAAAGGACATGATTTTAATTACTTTATTTTTGCTGGTTGTAATAAGGCCTTGTACTCCGATTTGATTTTAGATTTTGTGCTTTGTTATCATTGTTCAACTGTTTACTTAGTTGTTATGTAACATCCTGATCTAGGGGCTATGCATTTGATGTGTTTTGTGTGTATGCTCTGTGTAATGTGCTTGTTTAGGGTGTATGGGAGTCTAGGAAAGGCCCGGGGAAAAGCTGTAGCCTTGGCTAAAATTTTCTTTTTAGGCACTTTAGTGGAGGAACTTGTTGAACTAGGACTTAAGGGATTATGTTGGTGTTTGGTTGACATAAGAAAAGGAGTGGCAGAGTGGCAAGGAGGCACCACTTAAGATGCTGGTAAGTGACGCCATAAAGAGTAGGAGAGGGAGCAGGTTCAAGTCACAGGAGTTCTTTTTTACGTCAAGGAGAGCAGAGGTAGAATTCGACTGGGACACTTTAGGTTAGGGGAGTGGATTCAGTCAAATAATTTGAATGAATGGCAGAGAGGAAAAAGTGGAGCTTGAAGTGTTCAAAGTATTTCAAACGGGTGATCAGGAGGAATTTGAGGAGAAAAGAAAGGGATGGGCATTGTGAGCTCGGTGTTGGCTGAATTTCAAACTCATAGTAGAGGAGGATCGGTTTTTGTGTGGCTAGGGTGTGTCGAATTTCTACATTGGAAACATAGGCTTTTTGTTCTCAAAATAGTGCATTTTCGGTTTTTGGGTTGGTAAGTGCCGAAATTTTGAATAGTCAAGTGAGAGTTCTCTTCCCATTTTCGGCATTTTAGGTTTCTTTCATTCTCTTCTTCATTTTCTGCTAAAGTCGAACCAACCTAAGTCTTGTCGAAAATTCTTCTTCTTATTTACCATTCCTACCACTTCTTTTCATTTCATTTTATTCTTTTTCTCTTAATTGTTTTTCTCAAAAGCCGAAACCCCTAACCCCCTTCTCATCTCTATTTTCTATGCTATAGCCGAATGTCCCTGGTCCATAGTTCCCTTTTCATTTTCATCTTTTCTTTTGATCTCTTCTAAAGCCGAAGACCCTAAATCCCATTTGTAGTTCTTTATTTTATTTTTTTGGCCCTTTCATCTTCTTCCCTGTCATTGCCGAATTTTCTCTTAAGTGATAGCCGAATCTCCTGTGTTAAGGTAAGTGGCGACTTCTTTTAACTCTTTATTTTCTCTTTCGGTTTTGGAGGCCAAAGCCAAATGGCTAATTGGCTTGGTAAGGCCATCGTTGGATTTATGATTCTTATTGTTTCTTGTGTTCTCTTTGGGGTACTATTTCGGGAATTGAAGGAAATCAAATCATCTAAATCCCTAAGCCGAAAACCATTAATCTTTGAACCCTATCTCTTTTTTTGGGATTTCAAGGTAAGGGTGTTCTCTTTAGATTTTGTTTAGGTTTGTTATCGTATTCGTCACCTTAACCCTATATTGTGGTTTAACAACAATATTTCATTATAGTAGCATCTGACAAGATCTTTTGATGGAATCCAATACCGATCAGGCAAAGGAGGGGGTTGGACCCATAAACCCAGCCCCTAAGTTCAAAAAGTGCGCGGTGTCTGCTGTTCGAGATTGGCCACCAGGTTGTGGGCCAGCTTCAGAGCAGAGTAGTAGGCAGATAGCGGTAGTTTCTGCTAGGGATAGTGTCGACATAGTTAGCATAATGCTGCGTGTAACCAGGTCTGTAAATCTTCACACTTTAATATTAATATGTGATACTAATCGTTTGGGGCTGAAAAGCCGAAGTGACTAGATGGATAGTCGTTATGCCTATATGGGAACGGTTGAAATACCAGGTAAGTACCTTGTGTTATGTATGAGTTAATATGTGTATACATGTCATAATGATACTGTTCGTTTAAATAGCATGATACTTTCATTGGGTTTACATATGTTATGCATGGGTTGGATATGTTGTGAAGGGGAAGTGCTTAAGACTGTCACCAGTGGTTCGGTACCACAAGTGGGTTGGGCCCACATTCTTGATTCCATGACTAAGTCTCAGTGGTTTGGAACCACCAGTGGTTTGGTACCACATACGTATGATTTCGTGACTTGTCCCAATGGTTCGGTACCACAGTGGGTTGGCCCCACATATGATACTTTGTGACTCTGTCACCAGTGGCTAGGTGCCACATATGGAGTGTAGTGGATGGAGGGTTGATTGTAGAAATCCCCACGGTGTGATTGGCTGGTACGGGATGGTGTGTAGAGGATGGAAAAAACTAGGTTTGGGCTGGGTCATGAAGCATTCATCTACTTGTATGTCATCCTGTGTGGGCTAAGGCCCGATATATGTTATAGGGGATTTACACACTGAGTCTCGATGACTCACCCATTTGCTTAACCTTTCAGGTAATCCGTAGACCGTGGATATGGGAGCCGAGGCGGACTCGTAGAGGCCATAAAGACTTTACTTTTCGTAAACTTTTCTTGCTTTACTTTAAATTTTAATTGGGGATTTTATTCGTGTAATAAGGCCTTTCTAAATTAGGATTTGGGTTTTATTTTATTTATTATTTAATTTAATTTTTTGACACTATGCAAATTTAATCACAAAACTAAAAATGGGGTTTTCAAAATTATGAGTAACTCAAAATATACGATTTCTTCCAGATATTATCAAGCTTAACGCATATCTGTTTAACTAAAAGTTGAAATCTTTCCTAAACTACCAAACCACTGTTTTCAAAGACATCGCTTTAAATCGAAAAGTTTTTCACAAGTACGATTTTTCCTAACCTAAACAAAACTTCATTTTTACTTCACCCTGTAACATACCAGATCTGGTCGTAACGTACATGCCGGGTTTGGGGTGTTACATGTTAAACTTAAATAAATTTTCTTAAACATGGTTTTTGAAATACCTAAAAAAATGGGCTTTTATCATTACTTAACAAGATTCAAGGATTTTGGGCTTTTAGGCCTTAAATTTTAACTTAGCAAAATCGTTTTGAATTATGCATTTGATGTGACAGTCTCGGATTCGACCATAATGTCTGGGTCGGGTCTGGGGGTTTTACAGGGTTGAAGAAGCTACTTGGGAGCCCGAAGATGCTATGAGAGAACGTTACCCAAACCTATTCGCCGGTAAGATTTTCAGGACGAAAATCCCTAAGGGGGAGAATTGTAACAGTCCGGTTTCGACCCTAATCGGAATAGTTGTTTCAGGACCAAAAATCCAAGTTAGAGAAATAGTTAAATATTATTATCTGTGTTTATACTGTGTGAATTGATATCTGTGAAATTTTCGTGATTTAATTTTATTGTTTGAGTGTTCGATTTAATAAAAGGACTTAATCGCATAAATGATAAAAGTTTCTAACTATTTGTTAAAGTGCTAAATTGGTTTGTTCTTTTAATGGAGGTGTTTATGTTGCAATTATACCATGAAACATGATGATGGACGGTTATGTACATAATATATAAGATGTTTATATTAAACTAATAAGGTTAATTTAGTAAATATGTTAATTATGTTAATATAGTAAAACATAAAACAAAAACCACTTGCATGTTCATCTTTTTATAGCAGAAAATAGCTAAGGAAAAGAAAAAGAAAAAGAAAGCTACATTCGGCCACAGTTAAGCTTGATTGAGGTATATAACTAGCTCAATTTTTGAGATCATTGCTATGAAATTTACAAAGCCAATGTTTTAATTTTTGATTTTGATGAATATTTTGAGTTAAGCCATTGATGAATTTATGAGCTTTGTGATGTTAGATGATGGATATTGATATGTTTTGTATTGGAAATTTTGATAATTTTGAGTAATTAGGGCTAAATTGAAAAAATAATAATTTGAGAGACTAAATGTGAAATAAATGAAATGTATGGACTTGTATTGTAACATCCCTAACCCGTAACCATCACCGGTCTAGGGTTAGGCATTACCGGACTAATCGAATCTTTTACGAACATTTCACATTATAATTTAATAATTCAAATTAAAGAGTCCCTTAAATAGGTCTACGAGACCTTAAACATGCATTATAAAGGGGTCGAGACTAAACTGAACACATACAAATTTTTTGAAAATTTAACATTTTTCAAAGCTACAGAGGTCACACACCCGTGTGGGCAGGCCGTGTGCCTCAAACAGTTTCAGACACGCCCATGTGTCTAAGCCATGGCAAAACAGGGCATACATACTGACTTGTCCACACGGCCGAGGACACACCCGTATGCCTCACCCGTGGTCGACACTGACTTGCATCACACGACCAGTCACGCTCGTGTGTCCAGCTCGTGGTTGACACTGACTTATTTTGAATTATAAACTCAAATGACATGGTCGAGCCACACGCTCGTGTGCTCAACCGTGTGGGCAAATATATGTCATTTACAAGGCCAATTTGCCACCCATTTTAAGGTCAAACCTACATGCATAACCAACACGCTCGTGTGCTCAACCGTGTGGGCAAATATATGTCATTTACAAGGCCAATTTGCCACCCATTTTAAGGTCAAACCTACATGCATAACCAAGCATTATTTCAAGTACCAATAGCAACCAAAACATACCAAAATGACCATCTTTTCTATCCATTCAAGAACATGTCAAACACACCAACTTATATACCATTTATCTCATTCTAATCACAAGCATTTCTAAATATAATCCATCCAAAAACTTGCGAATTCAATGTGACAACCTTTCATCAATAATATGCCAACTTTGCATCACAAAACATAGACTAAAGTTTACCATATTCATATCCCATTTACAAGCCATATCACATAGCTTATATATATACAACTCAAAATATCATCCAATTCAACTAGACTATACATGCCATACTTAAATATGTACACATTCAAAAGGTCCCAAAATAGAGTTTGATAGTGTGGTGATGATCCTCGATGATCCCCGAGCCTTCCGTAGCTTTAACGATCTATAAAACAATGCAAATACACACAGAGTAAGCTTTCAAAAGCTTAGTAAGCCATATACAAATAAACTTTACATATAAATATTCATAATCATATCAAATACAAGATCATTAGTATATCTCAATTTCAAATTCATATTTCTTCTTTGGCTCATTTGTTTAACCATAGCTTACCAACAAATCATATCTCCAAGTATCTCTTTTTATCATAACACATTCATACATATATCACATTTTGTCTCATTGAGTCTATGCACATATCTCACTTTTGCAAATTCACATATACTCACATTTCATGCTACCTAAAATAGTATACACTTCATTTCTAATGTTACACATTTCACATAGTCTTTCATTTCTCAGAATTGCCCATTGAACTATTCAGAATCAAATAGGATACTCAGATAACTCAGAATACTCGTACAATGCCAACGTCCCAGATGTGGTCTTACATGTAATCAAATATCGATGCCACTATCCTAGACAAGGTCTTACACAAAATCATATACGATGCCAATGTCCCAGACATGGTCTTACATGTAATTCTCAAATCAATGCCAATGTCCCAGACGTGGTCTTACATGATATCACATATCAGAACCCTATGTCATGACATATGAATCCTATCTATTCTTAAGGTTTGTACTAGACTTTTCGGACATTGATACATTGTCGATACTTTCTCGGTTTTCACATGTATAACTTCCAAAACCATTCATCATAATTCAATATTATATGAACATGAATAAATCAATTTAAAAACATTTATTTGTATATTGACTTACATCGTATTTGGTATAAACAGACGGATTCGGCTACTCGATCACTTTCGACTTTCCTCGATCTAAATCTGTTTTCTTTGGTTCTTGATCTATACATATTCAAATTTAACTCATTTATTCACCAAATCATTCAATTCAATCCAAAAACACACCTTTAGGGCAATTTATAAATTAGCCCTCACATTTTCACATTTTAACATTTAAGTCCTTATTTCACCAAATCACAAAATACACATAATTTCTTTGTACCCATGCTTAGCCGAATTTTCAAATTCTTCATATAAGTCCACACATTTCATTTATTTCACATTTTAGTCCCTCAAAATATTATTTTCACAATTTAGTTCAAATTACTCAAATTCACCAAAAATCCAAAGACAACATGTTAATCTAACACATATATTTCATATTTCATCAACTAACATCACAAAGCTTACAAAATCATCAATGGCATATCTCAAAGTCTTCATCAAATTCTAAAATTAAAGCATGGGCTTGATAGTATACTAAACAACGACGTCAAAAAATAGAAATTATTAAAAATCGAGTCAAAAACATACCTCAATCAAGATGAACAAGAGCCGAAACCTAGCTTGGTTTCTTTTCTTTCTTTTTCTTATTATATTCAGCAATGGATGAACAAAAATGGCTTATTCCATGCTTTTGTTTTATTAATAATTATATTAATTATTCATTTCCATTTTTACCCTTAATGAAACATTATATAATCTTTAAATTAAATGTCCACTACCGTCCATACTATAAATAAATGGCCTAATTTCATTTTAAGGCCTTCGCATTCAAAAACCAAATTCAATTTAACACATTAACATGTAGAATGTCACTTTTATCTTTTATGCGATTTAGTCCTTTTCCCAAATTAAGCACACAAACAATAAAATTAATTCACAGAAAGCTCACACATGCTTATTCACATACTCCAAGCACAGAAAATAATATTAAAATATTTCTCTGACTCAAATTTGTGGTCCCAAAACCACTATTCCGACTAGGGTCTAAACCGGATTGTTTTTTGTATGAACATGGGGTAAATTCAGCATAAGCATGGAACATTGAAATTTTGCATATTTTGTGTTTTATGCAATAGGGACTAAATTGTGAAAAGTGTAAAATGTTAAGGGTAAAATGGTAATTTAGCCATTTATGTGTTTTTAGACTAAATTGAATAAAATTGTGTTTGAATAAGTTTAATTTGAATATGTTTAGATCAAGAACCAAAGAAAACGGACTTGAATCGGAGGAAAACAAAAATAATTTAATAGTCATTTTATTCTGCCCGTCGATATTCGAGGTACGTTTATAAGCATATAAATGTTGTTAATTTTGAATATATGTAAATTTTATATGTCGAATTGAATTTTATGTATATGTATAAGTATTGGTCGAATGTCCATAAGCTTGGGAGCTACGTTTACGAGATTGATTCGATCAAGTTACGATGTCCGAAAGTCCCGTACGAACCTTAGGAATAGCTAGGATACATATGTCATGACATAGGATTCCGTTATGTGTTATCGTGTAAGACCATGTTTGGGACATTGGCATCAACTTGTGACTTGCGTGTAAGACCCTGTCTGGGATAGTGGCATCGATATGTGATTACATGTAAGACCACGTCTAGGACATTGGCATTGTACGAAATGTTCGACTATCCGAGTATCCTTTTTAATTTCGAATGGTTCAACGGGCAATGATAAGTTAAGATCGAGTGTAAAATTCGAGTTAGAAAGGCTCAGGTATGTACTCATACAAAGTTATGAAAATATGGTAACTTGAATGTTTGAATTGATGATATAATGTCATATGTTAATGTGAACTATGTGTATGTATATGTGAATGTATATATTTGGCCAAATGATGTATTTTTTTGTTGAAAGTAAAGGTTAAATTTACTAATGTTCAAATAAGTATTTGGCCAAAGGAAAATTCATGCAAAATTTATATGTTTTGATATATGAAACAATAATTTGGAAATATATACGAAATTATGATGGTTTGTTACTGTTTATCTAGATTAGATTATGTATATGATTAAATGTCTCATTTGCTTATGACTTACTAAGTTGTGAAAGCTTACTGTGTGTATTTGATCTTTGTTCTATAGATTTTGGAAGTTGGTTAGAGCTCGGGGATCATCAAAGAAGTCCATCACACTATCGATTGTTTTCGGTATTTTATTAAGTTTGAATTCGAACTTATGGCATGTATAGACTAGTTAATATATTTGATTTTGGGGTATGTAAATATAAGCCATGTGAAAATGGCTTGAAATAATGTTTGTGCATCTTCGGTCATGGTATAAGTTTGTTTTGGTAAGTATGTTTCATGAATTCATGAATGACATTTTAATTATATGGTTAGATTTAATATGTCATGAATGATTTATAAGTTAACTAATATTGATATATGCTTGTGATGGATGGTCTTATAATTCGATTTAGTAATGAGATAAGGAATGAATGTATGTTCAGTTTGTAACATCCCTTACACGAGTTCTACTCCAGAACCGAGCCCGAGGCGTTACCGTAATAAAACCACTTGATCGTCACTTAGGCTCATCGTGACTACTCTCTTAAGTCACCTCAACAACCTCAATCTCGACTTACGAGGCCTCACTCATACACATAAGGGCTCCCGAGACTATATCGAAACTTTTTCCAATCTTAGAAATTTTCTCTTTTGAACAGGGTTAACACGCCCGTGCATAGACCCACACACCCATGCTCCACAATCGTGGTGTATACTGACTACATACACACAGCCTCAAAGCCTAGTCACACGCCCGTGTGGCTAGCCTGTGGCCAACACTGACTAAATTCACACGGCCTAT
This sequence comes from Gossypium bickii, assembly GCA_025503065.1. NCBI lineage: Eukaryota > Viridiplantae > Streptophyta > Magnoliopsida > Malvales > Malvaceae > Gossypium > Gossypium bickii. Next base: position 94,760,332 of record CP106711.1, read on the forward strand.
GCACACGCCCGTGTGGCTAGTCTGTGGTCCATTCCAACTTAAAATGTTAACATGCAAGGGACACACGGCCAAGTCACACACCCGTGGGCTAACCATATGTCACACATGGTCTAGACACACGCCCGTGTGTCTATCCACATGGACAAAAACAAAGCTATTTTCCAAGTTCCTTTCACCCCTCTAGCATTCACAATATGCATTCATTCTACCCGTCCCTAATCAACTCAAATTGGAGTGCAATTTCACACAGATAACTACAAACTTTTCATAAAATAAGGTAGCCAACCACTATAGCATTATACAAAATAGCCTATCCATCTAAAGGCCAACACATCTTAGCCATTTACAACAATATTCACTAACTTGTCTAGCCTCTATACATGCCATATATAAAACATTGAGTCTCATGTACCAGAGTGTGCTGATAATGTGGACGATCTTCTTATTGATCCTCGTATCTCGATTCAACACTTTTACTCTATAAGACAAAGGAAAAGAAAGGGAGTAAGCTTTGAGCTTAGTAAGTTTACACATAAACAATTAAGTATCATAGTATAAGCTAAACAACAATTAGCATCATACTAACATATAATGGACAACAATGCTTACTCTTTCTATCCCTTACCACATTTCAAACGCATCATGAGTCACATACTCATAAGCATTGAAATGCACCCCTGCATTCAATATCACATTTACACAATATACAACATAACATCATTTCTCAATAATTCATCCACACAGCTAATTAACTCAATAATATAACCACGCAGCTAATCTACACAGTTAATTTCTCGGTGGTTTCGCACTTAGCCTACCACAATCAATTAATAAGGTAGTGTCGCACTTAGCCTACCACAAAGGTATTCATAGTGGTTTCGCACATAGCCCACTAGATGATATACCTAACGATAGCATCGCACATAGCCAGCTTATCATCAATATGCATTAAGATGGTATCGCACTTAGCCCACCATTTAGCATTCTCACTACACATTCACATATCTACTTATTTAACCATACATCTATTCACAAATTCTACCACATTCATCCCACATAGATTCTCAATCATTCTCAATCATGTTGCACACTAGCTAGCATTAAGAAATTGTAAGTATGAATGCATTGTTTAAGCATAGACTTACCTCGATACTCAAAAGTATAGAAATATGCAATTTAGTCCACCACCTTGCTCTTGCCTCGATTTAGATTCGGGCTTCATCTTTCTTGATCTATAATGAAAAAACCAGCTTATTCAATACACACATTAACTAAATTGACACTTATCTCATACTTTGGTAAAATTACCCTTTTGCCCCTAATCTTTCTCATAATTCCACTTTTTCCCCAAGGCTCGTAAAGTGATTTTTATTCAACTTTCTAGCCTTTCATGCTTAGCCGAATCACTTACTCAAATAAAGCATTCACCAATTCTCACTAAATCACACATGTATGACCAAACTTAAAACTTTCACAAACTAGTCCCTACATGCATTTTCATGGAAAATCACTTAACAAAAGATGTTTCTACTACATCAAGCTTTCATAATCTTCCATAAAATATCAACATACATGCATGTCATACATGGCCACATTTTTTAACATTAAATATAGCTCATCAAATAGCTAAAAATAGCTTATTCATGCTACTAGGACTTCAAAAATACGAAGAATATAAAAACCGGGGCTTGGATGCACTTACTAGCAAGCTTGAAAAATTTGAAGAACCCTAACAATGGCTCTTGAAAATTTTGGCAGCCTTGGAGAAGGAGATGAATGAATTTTTTCATCTTTTCCTCCTTTTTAATCATTTAATTGTTAAATGACCAAAATGCCCTTTTTGATAAACTTTCTATTTTAACTCATCCATGCCCAATTTTGTCCAAAAATTAGAATTTGGGTAAATTTCTATTTAAGGACCTATAATTAATATTCTAAAGCCATTTCACACAAATAGCTTCTAGAATCTCAAATTTTGCAACTTTTGCAATTTAGTCCTTTTGGACAATTCAACCGAAATTTCACAAAATTGCTTCATGAAACTTTCACACTAACATGCAAACATAGCATAAACTTCAAAAACTCATACATAGACCTTAGATTTGTGGTTTCGCACCATTATTCTGACTAGGCCCTAAACCAGGATGTTACACGGTTAATGATATGTGTTATATTGGTGAAGTAATAAATGAATATGCTATTTGATTATTTTGATAAATTTTTTTGGTGTGGTTTTAAATGCTATGTGATGATTTTGTTATGACTTGTGAAATTAGTATTTGGTTCGACTAATTATAGACTTATAGATGGATATATAATTGACTTATAAATAGGGTTAAAATTAGTAAATGATGCACATGCATGTTTGGGTGAAGTTAGGAAAACTGAATATATATATATACATATATGCATATGTCATGTTAGCTTATAGATGTATATGTCTATGATAAGATAAATTTTGGTTCAAATATCTTGATTGGGTTTGTGATGATAAATATGTGCACAAATTGTGCTTGAATGGTTAGTTATTTAAGTTCTAATTAGGAAGGGAAATAACGATTATAGTTTAAGTGTTTTATATGGAAGTTATTACGGTTGACCGAATATTTATATGTAATTAATTGATTGGTTATTTGTATATATTTTGGGCATAGTAATTAGCATGCAAATTAGGTGAATTATTAGTTATCTTTGTACTCAAAATGACTCAATTGATATGGTCATATGCGTATATACTTGTGATAAGAGAAGAGGTATATTTGGTTTTGAAATGATGCTTGTCTATGTGAAATACATATTTATTTATATGTCTAGTATGCAGTGTGGATAATTCAAATTGAATAATGGCTAAGTATATGTGGGTTGGCTTGGTTAATGAATTTGCAAGTTCAGTATACTATGATTTGAATTATGCATTTTCTTTAAATGGTTCATAATGATTAGGTAAAATGCACACATGACTTTGATAATTAAAATTTTATGCTTGACCATTTAGTGAAATTTCTATTGCCGAATGTGCTTTGTTTTATAAGCCGTGTGATATTAATTATTAAGTTTAATATATGCGTGTATTGATGTCATTGATTTATGAAGCATGAAATGCAATAAATGCCTGTTTTAAGTTGTGTTCTATTCGGTAATGCCTTGTAACCCTAATCCAGCGACAGATACGGGTTAGGGGTGTTACAGGTGGCCGAGTATGAAGAAAGACATTTCTGAGTTTGTATCGAGATGCTTGATTTGTCAACAAGTAAAAGCTGAACACCAGGTACCTTCAAGTCTACTTCAGCCTATTATGGTTCCCGAGTGGAAGTGGGACCATATTACTATGGACTTTGTGATGGGTTTTCCTTTGACACCAAAAAATAAGGATGTCGTATGGGTTGTGGTTGATACACTTACAATGTCAGCCCATTTTATACTGGTACGCATTAATTATTCACTTGATAAGTTGGCGAATTTGTATGTTTTAGAAATTGTGAGATTACACGGAGTACCGTTGTCGATTATTTCGGATAAAGATCCGAGATTTACATCACGATTTTGGAAAAAGTTGCAAGAAGCCTTGGGCATAAAATTGAGCTTTAGTACAGCTTTCCATCCGCAAACTGACAGACAGTCGAAGAGGATAATATAGATACTTGAAGACATGCTCCGATGTTGTGTTTTGGAATTTCAAGGTAATTGGGAAAAGTACTTACCGTTAGTGGAATTTGCTTACAATAACAATTTTCAGTTGAGTTTGAAAATGGTGCCTTATGAGGCATTATATGGGCGTAAGTGTCGAACGCCCCTGTATTGGACTGAACTCAGAGAGAATTAGATTCACGAGGTCAATTTGGTCAGAGAAACTGAAGAGAAAGTAAAAGTGATACGTGATTGTTTAAAAGCTACCTCTGAAAGACAAAAGTCCTACGCGGATTTGAAACGGAAAGAGATTGATTTCCAAGTTGTTGATAAGGTATTTTTGAAAGTATCACCATGGAAGAAAGTCCTCAGATTTGGACAAAGGCAAGTTGAGTCTGCGTTTTATCGGACCATATGATATTATCGAGAGGATAGAGCCATTAGCCTATCGTTTGGCTTTCCCATCTGATTTGGAAAAGATTCATCATGTATTTTATGTGATGTTACATCGCTATCGATCAAACCCTTCGCATGCGATTGTACCGATAGAGATTGAAATTTGACTATACATGACCTATGGCGAAGAGCCGATTAAGATTTTAGCACAAGAAGTTAAGCAGTGAAGAAATAAAAGCATAACCCTTGTGAAACTACTATGAAAAAGAAATGGGGTAGAATAGGCTACATGGGAGCCCAATGAGGCTATGAGAAACCAATATCCCAACCTTTTTACCAGTAAGATTTTCGGGGATGAAAATCCCTAAGGGGGAGAATTGTAACAGCCTGATTTAGGGCCTAGTCAGAATAGTGGTTGCGAGACCAAAAATCTGAGGTAGAAATATGTGTTTTATGGTTTTTATGAGGTCCATGACATGTTTACATGATTATATGAAAATTTCATGAAGAAATTTTATAGTTTAGTGATCAATTTATTCATTAGGACTAAATTGAAAGATTGAAAAAATGAGATTCTAGAAGATCCAAGTATGAGATAGCAATAGAAAATGTATTAGAGGTCCTTATTTAGCAATTAGACCATTATAACTTATGATGGACAAAAATAGACATGGCAAGGAAAAATCTCAAGAAAGGGGCCTTAAAGGCATTTTAGTCATTTGGTTAATAAACTACTTAAAAGGGGAAAAGAAGTCAAAAAATGGTGTCCATCTTCTCCATGCTTGGGCAAAATTCACAAGGACACCATAGCTAGGGTTTCTTCAACTTCCAAGCTTGATTGTAAGTACCTCCTAGCCCGTTTTTTAATGTTATTCATATTTTTGAGATCCTCGTAGCTTGATTTATCTATTTCTAGCTATATTTTGAGCTAGGATTCATGTTAAAAAATTTATCCATGTATGACATGCTTGTATTTTGATGTTTAATGGAGGAATATGAAAGTTTGATGCAGGATAAACATCTTTTTCTAAGTGATCTTCATGGAAAACTTATAAAAATGACCTAATTGTAAAAGTAATAAAATGTGTAGTAAAAATTATTTTTTGAAGGAAAACATGAGCTACTATAAGCTTAAGATAGGTTCGGCTAGGCTTGGGTAACCAAGGAAATGAGTGTATTTCATTATACGAGCCTAGAGACCATTTTGTAAATATGAGAAAGTATAGGGAAAAAGTGTAATTTGCCAAAGTATGATTCATGGTTCGATTTAGTCAATGTGATCATTAAAAGAGTGCAATTTTCATTATAGATCAAGAAACACGAAGTCCGGACTGAATTCGAGGAAAGAACACGGTGGTGGACTAAATCAAACAATTATACACATTTTAATAACGAAGTAAGTTTGTGTGTAATAAATTAACCTTATGTCATTATGTATTGAAATGCTTGAGATTACATGAAATGTACATTATTTCTATGAAAACTGATCAATGATGCTTCTATGAGAATACGATGAAGATTTATGATGTTGAAGTCCTGGTTGACCTTAGGAATAGAAAGGATAGCATTGTTAAGACATGAGACTTATAAAGTCCCGTATAAGACCATATCTAGGATATGGCCTAGGCATCGAGTTGAGGTCCTGTATAAGACCATATCTGGGATATGGCATCGGCATCGAATAAGAGATTTCGTGTAAGACCATGTTAGGGACATGGCATCGATATACGATTTCGTGTAAGACCATGTTAGGGACATGGCATCGATATACGATCTTGTATAAGACCATATCTGGGATATGGCTTCGACATCGAGATCCAGTATAAGACCATATCTAGGGTATGGCATCGGCATTGACATGTGATCTCATGTAAGACCGTATCTGGGATATGGCATTGGCATCTTACCAAGTGTATGACGAAATCCGGGTATCCTTCGATATTCCAAGTGGTTCAATGGGTAAAGAGCTAAGTTTATGCTAAAGATGATAAACAGCTATGTATATATTCAAGATGGCAAAAGTGCTAAATTTTTGTGATGAAATGATACAGGTGCATATGAGATACTTACGAGAAATAAGTCCGATATGTGTTATGTGATTGGTAAGAGTAAGCATGAGTAAGCTATGTCAATGTGCTTGAGAACTTGCGTTAATGCTTAAGGTAAAGTATGAATGTATCATAAGATTTTATATTGCTATCTAATACATGAAAACTTACTAAGCTTTATGCTAACTCCCTCTCTTTTCTATTTCCTTGTAGTATCGCCAAGCTAGCTCGAGGATCGAAGAACGTCTGAGTTCGATTCACACTATCAAGCTATTCTTTTGGTATAGTAAAGTTTGATTATTTTGAGTATGGCATGTATAGGTACTTGGTCATTTTGTTATGTCATATTGGTTCGCCAAGGTGTTGGCTATTAATGCTACTCAATTCATTTTGCAAATGGCCATTAGAATTGGCCGATAATAGTTAAGTTATATATATTCAATGATGATGAAGTTCATGAAGTGCAAGTTGATGAAATTGAATAAGTAGTGTGTGAAGTAGATGTATGATGAATTAGTGAATGTTAATGGTGTATTATTACTATGCTATGTGTTGCTTGAAATGGTATGAGCGTGATTGTTTTTTAGGGTGGCAATTGGCTTGGTAAATAGCCTTATAATTGTCCACAGGGTAGACATGCGGGCGTGTGTCTAGGCTGTGTGCCAGCCTCGAGGGCATGTTGATAGGCCGTGTGTCCCCTGCATCTAATTTTCAAAAAATTTAGTTCGTCACACGGACTAGCACACGGGCGTGTGACTAGGCCGTGTGCCTCTAGGTGTCTGCTGACGTCATAAACAGAATGTCAAGGTTTTCACACACGGGCTGAGACACGGGCGTGTCATGGCCGTGTGAGGGGCACAGGCCATAGACACGGGCGTGTGCCAGGTCTTATGAAAACCCCTTTAGGTTTGAAATGAAAAATAAAATCCACAAGGACTAGGGACATGTGCGTGTGTGACCACAGGGTCTGCCCTCACGGGCGTGTCCCTATCCACACGGGCGTGTGGCCCTGTTTTGAATAAAAATTTTATAAGTGTTTATAAATTTCCAGTTCAGTCCCGGATCACTCCATGTGTATGTTTTAGGTCTCGTAGACCTATAATAGGGACGTTGTGAATATGAATGAAGGGTTTAAAGTTTGTATGGAAATTATGGCCCAATATTACATGATGAAGTATGTTAAGTCCGGTAATTCGTCGTACCCGGTTCCGGCATCGAATACGGGTAAGGGGTGTTACAAAATAAAAGGGTGATTTTATGCCATTGATTATTGGTTAAGTTATACATATGAGTTAAATATAAGGTATTTTTTGGTTTGAAATGAAAATGTGAACAATTGTGGTTGTACATGTGATTGAGCTAAAACCTTATATGTTTAATGATTTTGGTTGAATCTTGTTAGAGGTATATGATGCGAATTAAAGGGTTAATGTGAGCAAGGTGATAAATTAGATTATGAATTCATGTTATATTTTAAGTTGAATGTGGTGTTTCACCATTTGAGTTTATATATGTGGTTTTGGTTTAAACCTCACAAGATTGATGTTTTTTTTTATGCCATGATAGGTGAAATTGTTTCATATTAATTTATGTATTTGTTAAATGATTAAGGTAAATTATTTGTTTATATTGTATGAGCTTACTAAGTATTTTATATACTTACTCGCATTACAACTTCTACGTAGATTTCGGATGTCTAAAATGTGTCGATTGGATAAGGGAGAAGCTCACACCCATCAACTTTAGCTTGGTAGATTTTTTATGTTTGAAGTTGGTTACTTGTGGCATGTACATAGGTTGAATGAACTTAAGCTATTTAAAGTCTATTTAGTATAATAACCTTGTGTATGTAAATTTATAGTTGTGGTTTAATATTAGATATATGGTATTTGCTAAGTACGTTAGAGTGTTAAAAAATAGGAAAGCTTAATTGGTAATATGCATGTGAACTGGATTGTGCTCTGAAATGGTGTAAGTCTTGGTTTGAATGGTATTTGATTTGAATTATTGGTTTGTTGGTGCTACTGAGCGCATATTGGTTGTTTGATAAAATGATTAGGTGAATTGGTATTTTGGGCTTTGAAATATGCATGTTTTGGTATTGATTTGAATAACATGAAATTCCATTATAGGTCACTTGTGGAAATGGTATGAAAGGTTTCTCAAATAGGTCATTTATGCTGCACACAGGCTACCACGCAACCACTTATCACACACGAGTGTTGACACGGCTGCGTGTGCTACATGTTCAGATAGACTTTTAGTTTACACGGCTTGGCGACAAGTCATGTCACCTTATATTATACAGCATTATGTTATTACACGGTTTAAGGACACAGGCGTGTGGCCTTGCACCACACGGCCTGGCCACATGGTCGTGTGACTCCTATTTTATTTTTATGCCTGCTAATTTATAAATGTTTCAAATTGGTCCTGATTTAGTACCAAACTTGCTCAAAGGCTTTCGTAAACCCAAATAAGACTTGGTTTTGATTGTAATGCATGTTTAACATGGAATTAACTTGTGTGTATTTATTATTGAGTATTGTTGAACAACTTGCTTGTGAATGTTTCGATTTACTATTGTAGCATCCTATAGCTCAGGTCTGGCGACTGGATCGAGTATAGGTGTTACACGAAAACAAATAAATCCATATGCTGAACAACGAAGCTCAATGGCACTAACATAATTTGATAACAAAGCATATAGAAATTAAGTAGACATCTTATTAGTTCATTTATAATCAAATATATAATGAAGATTACTATCTAATAAACTCATTCCTTTTAGTGTTTTCACATGAAATCAATGTTTAGTTTACATCCTGTATGTTAACATATTGATATGCCCTTAGGGATTTGCATTTCAATCTCAAAGTATAAAAAAATTAATCCATTTCATAACATCATACATATTTCAATCTCTTTTTCATGCATTTGACATTTTCATATCAAAATCATGCATCACTTGTCCTTCAGTCACATTACATTGATGTTTTATCCCTTACTAACCAAACACGGACTCAAGGATGAGCACACGGATCATATATCAATAAGCACTCATGGAAACCTAGTGCTCAAGAGCTAACAGTACATTTTCATGGACATCCAAATGCTATGGAGAACTATCTAATGAAATGCACCTAGTGCTAAGCAATACATGCCCATGGACACCTAATGCTTTGGAGAACTACCGAAATGATACGTGCCAAGCGCTAAATATAACTTTGATATAACAAATCTTTTGGGATGCCAGCTATACTCGTAACTCTATCTGAGACATTTTAATAGGGCATTCATAGTAACAACATACATGAATTCACATATTATTTATTCATTGCATCATATTTTCATATAACTTTTATTTCGTTTATCATTCTTTCATAATCTTTCACCATTTCACAAACACGCACATACATGTGCCCAATGATTCAATAAGTCATCAAGTCACAAGTTAACTTACATTTCATGAGAGAAAACTTTAAGATCATGAAAACATTAAGATTATCTTATTTAATTAACTACTTAATAAGCTATGAATTAAAAGCAAATTATGAAAGCAAAAACTAAAATCGTTAATCATTTGTCACTTTCTCTTTTCCCTTCATGTTCAAATTTCCAACGTCATCTTTTGGTATGTATGATAATTTGATTACATAAGTAGTATTAGCATCACATTTAACAAGAACATCGTTTAATTCAAACATGAATGCAAATTTACAATTAGGTCATTTAGAACCTTAATATCTAAAATGCATGTATTATACAATCTACCCGATCAAATTTAAATCTAACTTCATATTTGTTCATTAGGAACCTCAATCTATCAATATTCTTCATTTCATCCATAGTTTTCTCTCTCTATATGTGTGTCTTTCTCTCTCCAATATTAAAAAATGGCTATGCGAACCAAACCAAATCAAGTTTGATTCAACAGTTTTCACTACATTTATAACATGATTTTACCATGGTTCAACCTAGCACCAAACCTGCATGAGTTTAAACACTCAAACCTAAGTTCTTCCAAAGCTTCAACAATGGTATACTACATTAAATCAACAATAATTGCTAATTCTAAGGCTTGGGTCAAGATTATCAACTACCATTAACCAAGATTTCCAAAAAAAATTCAAGTGAAAAGCTTACCTATCTTTGCAATTTGATGTACGAAAATGGCAAAGAAAACTTAGCAAACTTTTCTTTTATTTTTTTTTCCTTTTTATCGACGGCAATGGTAGATGAAGACGATAATTTTCTTTAGTTTCTTTCTCCCGCTAATATGCTATATATACACTTTATTAACAAGTTTAATTAACCTTTAATTAAGTTAATCAATGGTTATTAATCATTAGTGGAATTGGATGGTTGAGATCAACACATACCATTATCTATGTCTTAACCATTGTCTAATTACATTTGGGTCCGTCCTTGGTTTAATTTCCAATCAAAGGCTTTCTTGAATCCTTGATTAATTCCCTATATTTTATTCACTTTTTTAATTTGGTCCCCATATTACAATTAGCAACTTGCACAATTTAATCACTTAATAAATCAATACTATAATTTCATACTTGACATGTATATCTCCCGATTAATATTTCAACTAACTTATTTTACGAAATCTTGCTTTGAAATTGTACTTTTTGGCACCAACTAAAATCAAATCGTTACATTACCTTCAACAAGTATAATTCTAAATATTTACCAAAGGATTGCATTGCAATTCCAACGATGCCAACATAATTCCAAATACTTGCGAATTACCACAAATTTTGTAGGAAAAATACAACCAGAATTTCATAAATCAAATTGACCTTACTCACAACATAAAGGCCTTATAGTTGCTTGTTGTTGCAACAGGATTGCAATGTAAGTCCCACAAAAAAAAAAAAAAAAAAAAAGAACTTTTTATATACCTTTCTTGAGATTAAAGCAAGGAAGGGGTTCTTTCTTTCTTTCACTATTCAATCTATCCAGCCTCCAGACACATCTTTGAGCTCCTCCTTCTCATAGGGGCTCTACATTACTACTCCCTCTCATCTCAATCATTAATGGCTCTCTACTCTACATGGATGAGTTGTTGCAAATCTCCCATCACTTTCTCCATCTTGTTGAAACTTTGTTTTAATGTGCTGCAATTAAAAAATATTAAAAATGAAAATGAAAAATCAATTGCCTTTTCAATCTTTTCATCCCGTACATAACACCATTCTCAATAAATTCTATCCTCACCACATTTCTATTTCCACTTTGGTTCTTCTGGGGTTACACTGCAAAAAAAATAAGCGTGCTGTGTGGGAAGATAAAATGGCATATTTTGTAATTTATTTTATTTTTAAAAGGAGACAAAAATTATGGGGTAAACTATAAAACTGGTCATCAAATTTTAGTGAAAATTATTTTTTTGCAACTAAACTATAAAATGTTATATTCTGATCATTAAAATTATCGATTTATAATGTTTCGTTACTGGTTCGTTAATGGTCATTACAACCTTAACGAAAACGTGAGGTGCACATTAATTCAAAGGTTAATATCCAATTTGATCCTTAAATTATAGCTAAAACATTCAATTGGTACTTTTACAATATTTTAACAATAATTTTGAAAAAAATTATTAAAAAAATTATTTAAAAAATTCAAAGAAAATCTTTAAAAAATCTGAAAAATTTATTATTTATTTTTTGAAATTATAAAAATAATTTTAAAAATTATAGTTATATAAAAAATTCAAAAATTCAAAAAACAATATAATAAACAAAACATGTATATACAAAATAAAAATACATGTTTTCTATGTAAGATGCATGCATAGCAAGCCATTGATGGTCCATTAGTTTGAATGCAATGCAATCCAGAAGGTCAAATGCAGACTCGTTTTCGATTCGAAGGCAAAAAGCAGAGCGAATTTACTTTAAAGGAGTACAACTAGATTGAAGACTAAATGAATTACGAAAGAAATAAACTTCCACAAAAACATTATAAACAATGAAAGTACAAAAACTTGGAATAAAGTGGCATTACCTGAGAGCAACTTTAAGAAAATTGCTCCAACCATTGTCCTCATTTTGACTGTAGATTAAAAAATATTGTCGTAACCATTTTTTAAAAGAACAGTAAACGACGCGGTTAACTCGATTTTGAAAATGAAAAGGAAAGGAGTCGCCACTGATCTTTATTTGGGTGAGATCGGATCACCTTTGTTTTAATAAACATTTTGATTTATTAAAACCATATTTTTTTGGTCTATGAATTTAAAAAGAATGGGCTCGGGAGTCGGTTACGTGCGAGGAAGGATTAGCACCTCGCGTCACGCCCAAATCGGTACCAACCGATTGATCGATGTCCTAATGTTGAAAACTTTGAAATGGTTTGGAAACAGATACTTTTTATTTCTAAAATTTGAAAGAATTAGAAGGGACGTTTAAGGCTCTCTTATTTTCGAAGAGATAAAGCATCATGCCCAGTAAGTTAGGGCGTAATACTTTAGACTTCCGAAATTAAGCTCGCCTTTTTGAAACTTAGTTTTATATTTGAAGAGGATCTCCCGTTATTTGTCGAACGAGAAACCAGAACCCAGTAAGTTAGGGCTCGTTTTCTCGAAAATCCAAATTAGGAAGATTGCCTTTATTAAAAAAAGGAGGACTTATTCCGAAATATCTAGATATTGAGTCCAGTAAGTTAGGGCGCAACATTTTGAATTCCCGAGAACAAGTGTTTTATTTGAAACTTGTATTGTGTTTTTAAAGGGGATATTTCGTTGTTTAGTTTTAATCGAGAAGAAACCAGAACCCAGTAAGTTAGGGCTCGATTCGCTCGAATTGCTAATACGGAATGTCGGTAAAAAACTTGGATTTGCGATTTTTTGAAAAAAAAAATTTCTGTCGTTTAGCTTAAACGAGAAAAATCATGACCCAGTAAGTTAGGGCTCGATTTTCCGAATTGCTAACACGGAAATATCGGTCATTATAAAATCGAGAGGTCGAAGAAAAATGAAATGTCGATGAGAATATGAGTAATGGCGACAGAAAAAGCATTGTGACAATGGTGTATTTGACGATGATAAAAATAATGATAATAAAATATATACATGTGAAAGCAAAATATAATAATGGTAATAATATATTGGTAAATATAATATATATGTGCATAGATGTAGCCAATAATATATATGTATGTAAAATAGTAATACGATATCAGTAATAATGTAATAATATAGTGGCATTAGTATGGTAACATACGTACGCAAAAAGTGATAATAATATTGGTAATAGTAATAGTGATTAATAAGTAAATAGTATAATACATGCAAAAGAATAAGCAAGTATATAGTATAATATAATAGTAATAGTAGAGATATAGTAATAGTAATATACATATAAGTAATAATAATAATAACAGTGAAAATAAAATAATAATAGTAGCAATAATAAAATAATAATATAGTATGTATGTGCATGGAAATAATAATAATACTGTCATAGTAATAATGGTAGTATAGTAATGATAACAATAGTAATAATACAAAAAAGATTACCTTCTCCTTGGCTTCTGTTCTTTAGTAGTTTTTATTATTTTTCCTGCTCTCGTATTTGGATCTCTGTGTTTGGGTTTAAAATCTCTCAAATCTGTTTCTATTTTTTTGAATCGGCTTCCACTTTTTGAATCTGTTCTTCGAACCTTTGAATCTGTTATGGCGTTTGATTTTTTTGCTTGTATTTCTATTGATCAAAAAAAGAGAAAAAAAAGCCCTTTTACAATATCGGCTTTTATAGCCATTGTTATAACCCTTCTTTGCTTTTCTTTCTGTCGTTTCTATTTAATGTTTACAGGCGCCAATGGGCGGTACTGGGTGGTGGAGACCAGTGGCGTGGGCGGTGGACAGGACTGTTGGCGGCGTCAGAAGGTCAGGGGTCAGGGCAAGTGGCCCTAGGTGCGGCGCCTAGGGTAACTTTTAGGGTTTCTTTGTTTTTTTCTGTTTTAATTTTGGCATTAGGCTAGGGCTTGTATTGGGTTAATGTGTGCTGGTGGGCCACTGGTTTGGACTCCGGTTTGGGGGTTATTTAATTGGGTCTTTATTGTTTTTTTTTGTAATTGGGTTGAGGGGTTTTTTAATTGGGCTAAGTGGGATTGTGAAATGGGCCGGGCAAATGGGCTCGTACAGCTGCCCCTCTTTGCTCATTGTCGTGTAACGAGAATGGGGCAAAGACTTTCAAAAGGCCCATTTTGCCCGGGCCTGCTAAGCCCCGACTTCTTTTGTAGCCTCATTTCATCCATCATATCTTGTTGCTTTGATTCGTACCATCGTCATCTCGAAGTGATAGGACTTGTAGCTCCAAATTGCTGTTGCGCCTTTAGGGAGATAAGTCTTGCATCTTCGATCTGCTCTTTCAATTCGCTCCTGTAACATCAGGATCGCCAGACTTGTTGTCTTTGATCTGCTCTTTCAATTTCAGGAATGTCAAACCTACTATCTTTAATCTGCTCCTGCAATATCAGGATTGCCAGATTTGTCCTATTCGATCTGCTCTACTGCAAACTCAGGGAGATAAGATCTACTATCTTCAATCTGCTCCTACAACATCAGGATTGCCAGATTTGTCATCTTCGATCTGCTCTACTGTAAACTCAGGGAGATAAAATCTGCTATCTTCAATCTGCTCCTGCAACATAAGGATTGCCAGATTTGTCATCTTCGATCTACTCCACTGCAAACTCAAGGAGACAAGATCTGCTATCTTCAATCTGCTCCTGCAACATCAGGATTGCCAGATTTGTCATCTTCGATCTACTCCACTGCAAACTCAGGGAGACAAGATCTGCTATCTTCAATCTGATTCCAGCAAACTCAGGGATCACCCGACTGGTCTTCCATCTGCTTCCTGCAACTTCAGGAATGTCAAATCTACTATCTTCAATCTGATTCCTGCAAACTCAGGGATCACCAGACTGGTCTTTGATCTGCTTCCTGCAACTTCAGGAATGTCAAATCTGCTATCTTCAATCTGATTCCTGCAAACTCAGGGATCACCAGACTGGTCTTCGATCTGCTTCCTGCAACTTCAGGAAGGTCAAATCTGCTATTTTCAATCTGATCCCTACAAACTCAGGGATCACCAGACTGGTCTTCGATCTGCTTTCTGCAACTTCAGGAAGGTCAAATCTGCTGTTTTCAATCTGATCCCTACAAACTCAGGGATCACCAGACTGATGTCTTCGATCTGCTTCCTGCAACTTCAGGAAGGTCGAATCTGCTATTTTCAATCTGATCCCTACAAATTCAGGGATCACTAGATTGATATCTTCGATCTACTTCCTACAACTTCAGGAATGTCAAATTTGCTATCTTCGATCTGCTCCACTGCATACTCAGGGAGACGAGATCTGCTCAACCGCATTGTCTTCTTGAGGACGTAACCTGTAGAATGAGTACATGCTTATGCCTAATGATTAGGATGTCATGAGCATGATGAGTTAGGATGTTATGAGTGTGATTTCCTACTTGAGGTATTATCATTTATGTATCTGTCAAGGTTTCATCTTTGTTTCCTTTGCAATAACTATTTTCGTATGAACGACTTGCCCCTGTGGAAATTTCAAGGCCCTTTTCTTTTAGACTTCGGGACATAGGTCTGCATTGACTTCTAACTGTCTTTCCCAGGAGTCACAACTCTTACTCAAAGAATATCTGACTTGGTTTGTTTTTGGATTTGTTCTACAGCGATTTAGGGTTTTTGAATCTTTCCTTGTCAAAAATTAGCCTGTCGTACCACTTTTTGGATAACTAGGTCGCATTGTTTACCTCCATTAATGAATTGGGCGAGGAACTTTGAAGAAATGGTTTCCATTAGGATCCTTCTTTCTCCCATGTCTTTAATCTATGTACATGGAAGCTCTAAACAATTGTCCTGTTTCGGTTTCTTATTTTATCTAGAGATTTCCAAAGTAATACGTAGAACTTTCTTTCGTGAAATTATCACTTCATCAATTATTATTTCAATGTAGCATGTTTATGAATGACGGGTAACAATGGATTGACTTCAAAGAGAGTTAAAATGAATTATCAACAATATGAGGAGATAACTGGGAACATATCATTTTTGCGAAAAAGAATCCAACAATAGTGAAAATGATTAAGACATAAGTCAAATGCCCTAGACACCGCCGATTGGGCTTTTATACAAGTTTCATGAAGGATGCTTTGAGCTTTTACATGTGTTTAGAAGACTCAAAGTACTTTGTTGATGCCCCAATATGCAACGTGTTTCCTCTTCTGTTGATTCTGGCGCTGCAAGATCGCCACGTGTCAAATCAAAATTTGAGCCGCCCTTTTCGGGTTTTCAACTCAAAAGCCCTTTGGTCTCAAGGCGCCCTTTTACGGGTTTTCGCCTTGGCCTCACCATTTTTTTTTGGCGTTTCAAAGCGCCCTTTGCGGGTTTTCGCCTTGGCCTCTTATGTTTCAAGCAAAGTACTTTTTAACCGAATCCGAGTTCATGGGATTGGGCAAGCATTTCTCGTCCATCTCAGTTAGAATCAGTGCACCTCCCGAGAAAGCTTTCTTTACCACATACGGCCCTTCCCAGTTCGGCATCCATTTTTCCTCTGTGATCCTTTTGTATGGAAAGGATCTTTTTCAATTTCTGAGTCCCCTTCATGGAATTCTCTTGGCCGAACTTTTTGTTATAGGTGGCATCATCCGTTTTTTTTGGTACATCCGACCGTGGCGAATGGCCCTCAATCTCTCTTCTTCAATTAAATTCAACCGATCATATCGAGCACCGATCCATTGGCTTCATCGGATTTCACTTCGACAAAGACTCGAAGAGAAGGTATTTCCACTTCAATAGGTAGAACCGCTTCCATCCCGTAGACCAATGAGAAGGGTGTTGCCCCAGTAGAGGTTCTGACGGATGTTCGATAAGCATAGAGTGCAAACGGCAACTTCTCATGCCAGTCTCTATAAGTCTCAGTCATCTTTCCCACTATCTTTTTGATATTTTTGTTGGCTGCTTCCACTGCCCCATTCATCTTTGGACGATACGATGACGAATTGTGGTGTTTGATGTTGAATTGGCTACAAACCCCTGCTATCGTGCTATTGTTTAAGTTTAGTGCATTGTCCGATATGATCCTCTCAGGCATTCCATATTGACAAATGATTTCCTTTTTTCAAAAATCGACTAACCGCTGATTTGGTGACGTTAGCATATGAAGCCGCTTCTACCCATTTTGTGAAGTAGTCAATGACTACAAAGATGAACTGATGTCCATTCGAAGCCTTCGGAGATATCGGCCCAATGACATCCATGCCCCACATGGAAAATGGCCATGGAGAAGTCATAACATGTAAAGGTAATGGGGGAACGTGAATCTTGTCTCCATAAATCTGGCATTTATGACATTTCTTGGCGTAGTTGATACAGTCTCCCTCCATGGTGGACCAATAATATCCAAACCTCATTATTTGTCTGGCCATTGTGAAACCATTAGCGTGAGTTCCACAGACACCTTCATGGACTTCTTCCAAGATTAACTTAGCTTCGGCGGCATCCATACATCTTAGCAGCACTTGATCTTTCCTTTTCTTGTATAAGACTTCTCCATCCAAGACGTAATCACAGGCTAGCCTCCTTAGCGTCTTTTTATCATGCTCAGTTGCCTGATCTGGGTACTCACGATTTCTCACATACCGCAATATATCGTGGTACCATGATGGGCCAGTTTTCCCTTCTTCCTCGACATTATAGCAATGGGCTGGGTCTTGATGAATGCTCATTTGTATTGGCTTCATATCTTCATTTTTGTTTACTCGAA
Organism: Gossypium bickii; assembly: GCA_025503065.1. Lineage (NCBI taxonomy): Eukaryota > Viridiplantae > Streptophyta > Magnoliopsida > Malvales > Malvaceae > Gossypium > Gossypium bickii. The sequence continues at coordinate 94,778,217 of CP106711.1, forward strand.
CCATAGAAGCCAAGGTGGCCAGAGCATCAGCCATCTGATTCTCGTCCTTGGACAGGTAATTGAAAGTGATGTCATCGAACTCTCTAATCAATTCTTGGGCCAATCTTTTGTAGATAACCAGCTTTGGATCTCTGGTTTCCCATTCTCCTTTGAGTTGATAGATTACCAGAGCAGAATCTCCATAAACTTCTAATACCCTAATTTTGTATTCGATAGCGGCGCGGAGACCCATGATGCAAGCTTCATATTCAGCCATATTATTAGTGCAATTGAAATCCAGTTTACAAGTGAATGGATAATGGTCTCTTTTTGGGGACATCAGGACTGCCCCAATTCCATTGCCCACAGCATTTGATGCCCCGTCGAAATTTAGTTTCCAAGGATAGTCTTCGGAGGCGCCTTCTTCAGTGTCTGCCACGTACATCAAATCCTCATTAGGAAAATCGAAATCCAAGGGCTCATAGTCTTTAAGGGCTCTACTGGTTAGAAAGTCCGCTATCGCACTCCCTTTCACCGCCTTTTGGTTTATATAAACAATGTCAAATTCAGACAGTAGAATCTACCATCTAGCCATTCTTCCATTCAAGGCGGTAGATTCCATCATATATTTAAGGGGATCTAACTTCGAGATGAGCCATGTCGTGTGATACAGCATGTATTGCCTCAATCTACGAGTTGTCTAGATCAAGGCACAACATAATTTCTCGATTGAAGGGTACCTCGTTTCACATTCGGTGAATTTTTTACTAAGGTAATATATTGCTTTTTCTTTCTTCCCCGACTCATCATGCGACCCAAAGCACACATCCCATCGAATTATCAAATCTTTGTTAGATAAAGGATTAGTGGCTTGTCTGGTTAAGGCGGCGTTAGTACCGGGGCATGGGACAGGTATTGTTTCACCTTTTCGAAGGTCTTCTGGCATTCTTCATCCCACGTGCCTGGATTGTGTTTCTTGAGGAGACGGAATATGGGGTCACACCTCTCAGTCAGTTGTGAAATGAACCGGGCAATGTAATTTAGCCTTCCTAAGAAACCTCTAACTTCTTTTTGAGTACGTGGTGGAGGTAATTCCTGTATGGCTTTAACTTTATCTGGGTCAACCTCAATCCCTTTTTCGCTGACTATGAACCCGAGCAACTTCCCGGACCGAGCTCCAAAGGTATACTTTGACGGGTTAAGCTTCAACTGGAATTTTCTCAGCCTCAAGAACAATTTTCTCAAGACCTGCACATGTTCTTCTTCAGTTCGGGATTTGGCGATCATATCGTCGACGTAAACCTCAATTTCCTTGTACATCATGTCATGGAATAAAGTTACCATGGCTCTCTGATATGTCGCCCCCGTATTTTTTAGCCCAAATGGCATTACCTTGTAGCAAAATGTTCCCCACATGATTATAAATGTTGTCTTGTCCATGTTCTCAGGATGCATCTTTATTTGGTTGTACCCCGAGAAACCATCCATGAAGGAGAACAACGAATAGCCCGCTGTATTGTCTACTAAGGTGTCGATGTGAGGTAACGGGAAATTGTCTTTCGGGCTGGCCTTGTTTAGGTCTCTGTAGTCCACACACATCTGTACTTTCCCGTCTTTCTTGGGGACCGGGACAATATTAGCTACCCAATCTGAGTACTTAACCACTTGCAAGAACCCGGCATTAAATTGCTTCTCGACTTCTTCTTTTATTTTTAACAAGACGTCTGGACGCATTCTTCGGAGCTTCTGTTGGATTGGCTTGCATTCTTCTCTTATAGGCAATCGGTGTACTGTGATATCAGTACTCAGTCTGGGCATATCTTGGTACGACCATGCGAACACATCCTTGAATTCATGGAGTAATTCGATGAGGTTTCGCCTGGTTTCCACAGTAATACGGGCTCCGATCTTTACTTCTTGCCCCTCTCCTAGGTTCACCATTTCTACCGACTCTTTATGGGGTAGGATCTGTTTTTCTTCTTGCTCTATCATCCTCAACAAATCTGGAGACAAATCGCATTCTGTGTCATTTTCAAAATCCTGAGATTCCCCTGAACACATGTCTTGCTTAAAGCAGACTTCTGAATTTGTAGTATCGTTACTCATATCGTTGATGTCTAGAAACCTGTAATGGGTGTCAAAGGGTGTACAAAGAACAAATGAATTCGAGGACAACTATTTACATGATATGAATGAGAATAAAGAATAAATGGTAAAAATGTAAAATGAGAGAACATTTAGTAGAATTGAAGATGTATTTCATTAAAACAAAATGTCCGAACGTGAGCCTATTTCACAAAAGAAATCTCATTGTTTCTAGGCTTTAAAACAACAAGAGTGTTCTGAGTATTACTCTGTATCATCTCTAAAACTACAGGAAACTCCTCTTCAGTCCAATTGTCTAGAGTGCTTCCAGGTTCATATGGGCGAATGCCCGACAGATTTCCTTGATTAGTCACCTCATCGTGTATAGCATTGATGTGAGGATATTCATCTTTAGGAGATCCTTTTCTCAGGTAAATTATTCCTCCTGATATGAAGGTATGAGATATGTGTGGGAACGTCATTGGTTCCCACTTAACGTCCTCTCCGTTCAGCCGGGCCCTTCTCTTTTCTTGTTTCTTTTCCACTTCTTTCTTCATTTGTTGAGCATCTGGTTTGAAACCTAAACCAAAGCGGTCTCTTTTCTCCTTCAGCATTGGGGTCTGGACTTTCCCTTGGAGATATTTGCCCAATCCTCTTCCAGGTAGCGCTCCTTTTCCCATCGTCATTCATAATCCCATCCTGGTGGTCTTAGATAGCTTGGGTACCGGAACTTCACTTCCCTCAGCGATGAATGTCGCGTTTATGAACTCTAGAGATCAGAAAGAACATTCGATGGCCTCCTCATTCGTTTCTAAATACGGCGCTTCACTGGTAACGGTTGCTACGATATCTTCTTCAGTGTTTATAGTTACCAGCCGATTTTTCTACATTTCAATTTCACTCGTGCAGTGCGGCGATGAGGGTACGGTCCCCGCTGAGTGAATCCATGGCCTCCGCAACAGGCAGTTGTACGAGGGTTTGATATCCATGACCAGGAAGTCTACCTCGTAAGTGTTAGGCCCTATCAATAAAGTTACGTCTATTCTCCCCATCACCCTTCTTTCAAGGCCGTCAAATGCTCTCACTATGTTCGGCATGCTTTCATGTGAGAAGCGTCATTGGCAACCTCTTGAGTGTAGCCAATGGTAAGACATTCAGCGCTGACCCATTATCTATTAGCACGCTTGGTAGAGTGTATCCTTTACAGCGGGTAGTTATGTGCAAGGCCTTCGTTGATCCCATGCCTCCGGGTGGGATTTCGTCATCGCTAAAGTAGATGAAATTGTCAGGCTTATGTTACTAACCAGACGGTCCAACTTGCTGACAGATATATCCTTAGTAACATAGGTTTCGTTGAGTACTTTCATCAATGCTTCGCGGTGCACCTCCGAGCTTAGAAGTAAGGCTAACACGGAGATACGGGCTGGTTGCCTGTGCAGTTGTTCCACCACACTATATTCGCTGTGTTTTAGGAATTTCAAGAATTCTTTGGCCTCTTCTTCCTTTACGGATTCGTTGATAGGGGCTTCGGGTTCCTTTTTTCGCCCGATCAGTACAGTCTTCGGTTTCATTGGTTCTTCTCCTCTGTTTCCAGGATCATAACGCTTCCCACTACGCGTATAGAACCCCACATCCTTGCCCTCCTCAGGACTGCTAGTGGAGCTTTCTGCCCTCGTCATCGTCACATTACAATTATAGTTCCAAGGTACCTTTTTACTATCTTTGTAGGGAAAAGAAGCAGGCTTCTGAATTATAATTTTCGGCCTTCCCTGTACTCCGCCTTCCGTGTTTTGCGAAATGATGATTCTCGGGTAGTTAACTCCAGGCTTTGTCAATTCTTCCTCGGTCGCGCATATTTCCTCTTCCTCTACTCCTTCTTCATAAAATTCCAGTTCTTTGTTGTCCATAAGGCCTTGCACCAAAATTCTAAATTCGGCGCATTCTTGAATCTCATGTTCCTTTGTCTTATGGAGTTCGCAGTAGTTCCTTACATACCTCCCGTTCTCCGCAAGATCTGAATCTATCAATCCCCTTTTTGCCAATTCCTTCCAGACTATTCGCAACGGGGTCTTCACTTCTATGACATCCATCTTGATCTTCCTCACCCCTTCCTCACCAATCGCGCCTACCCCTCTATCTTCATGATTAGGCTGTGGGTTCCCCTTTTTTACCATGTCATCGAGTGTTATAACTTCCATCTTTATTAACCTCTCGACTACCTTTTTAAAGGCGAGGCAATGCTCTATCGAATGCCCCTCTATCCCTACATGGTAATCGCAGTGAGCGTTAGAGTCGTACCACTTAGCGTATGGGGGCTGCAATGGTTGCAAATAGAACGGGGACACGATGTGCTCATTGAATAGAATCTGGTATAGCTCTTTGTACGTTATCGGAATTGGCGTGAATTGAATCTTTTCAGTGTTCGGTTTGGTTCCCGATTCCTGTCTTGCCGGTCCTTGTTGTCCAGTCATAATTGTCTTTGGCTGATTAACTGTGATCACCTTCGAGTACCCCTTATTGTATGTACTCACGCTATTTACTTCACCATCTTTCTTCTTAGGAGCGACCCTCCTAGTGCTTTCTCCTGCCTCGTCTTGCCACCTCGTATGGCATGTTCAATCATCTCCCCTGCCATCACTATATCGGCAAAGCTCTTAGTTGTACTCCCTATCATATGGGTTATGAAAGGGGCCTTCAGGGTGTTAATGAAGAGCATGGTAGTTTCTTTTTCTAAGAGGGGTAGTTGGACCTGCATGGCGACCTCTCTCCACCTTTGTGCATACTGTCTGAAACTTTCATTTTGTCTTTTCTCCATGCCTTGCAAAGTAATTCTGTCCGGTGCCATGTCTGTGACGTGGCTGTAATGCTTCAGAAATGCTTGAGCCAAGTCTCTCCAGGAACTAATGTTAGCCCGGCTAAGCTGGTTATACCACCTGGGTGCTGCACCCACCAAACTTTCTTGGAAACAGTGGATTAAGAGCTGATCATTGCTTATGTAGCCGGTCATTCACCTGCAGAACATGGTGATGTGGGCTTCTGGGCAGCTAGTCCCACTATATTTTTCGAATTCAGGCATTTTAAACTTATGGGGCAATACCAAATCGGGAACTAGACTTAAATCTTTTGCGTCGATCCCCTGATGATGATCGATACTTTCCAGCGCTTTGAATTTTTCCTCTAGCCATTTGCAACGATCCTCTAGTTGTCTCGAGGATTCTATTCTCGACCCCATTTTCTCTATTGCATCTAGATCGGGCGCACTTGAGGTTAGCAGGCTATCGCCGGTGAGATCTTGAGCCTACGTGATAGCTCGTGGGAGGTCTAATGTCATTACGCCCTTCTTTGGGGCTCGATTGTAACCGGTGGCCTTTGGAGACATTCCTCAGGCTGTGTTCTCACGTGTGGCGGGGTAAAGCCCGGGGGGATGCCATCACTATCCTCTTCGACCGGCGGCATGGGACCTTTCCCCTTATCCATGGCCCCGTTCATTATTTGGGACATTTGGGCCATCATATCCCTCTGGGCCTCTAACATTTGGTCCCTCATTTCCTGCTGGAGTATTAACATTTGTTCTTGCATTTGTTCCTGCATTTCTTTCTGGAATTGCTCGAATCTTTGATCCATTTTTCTGGTTTTAGCGCGTGTTCCGTAGTGATGTTCCGCTTCCAGATTTTCTCTTTTCACTTGTTTATCCCCCTCTTTCTCTCTGATAATTCTAACTAATTAGGCTTTTGTTATGAACTTAAATGCACGTAATGTGATGCAATGCAAATGCATGAATGCAAGAAGAAGACATCGATTCTGATCAACTTCATTTTAGAAGACTTTATTAGAAGGCAAAACCCTTTACATAAAACAGATTACAAGTATGCTTTCGCCTTTCAGCCTAGAGTTTTGATTTTTCTAAGTAAGGAGGTCAGCTCTTGGTTACGATCTGCCTGTAGCTCATATTTCATACTTAGGATCTCTGCTTGAGACGCCAGGATCTACAGGTGATCAGCCACTTCCTGAATCTGAACTATCGCTTCACTCATGAAGTAGTCTCGATCTCTAACTTGACAACGGGAACGGTGAAGCTCTTCTCCCCAATGTCCTTCTCTTGCTTCCAAAAGCTCAATTCGGAGCTCGCAACTATGTAATGCTGACTCTAACTCTCCAATCTTGCCTTTCATTTCCTCGATTTTGTTTAGACTTAATTTTAATTCGCTTTCTGAGTTTCGACTTTGGTAGAGATGCAGGGATCGTCCGAGCTCAGCCACCCTAGCTTTTAGTCCTTTCTTCTCTTTTTGGTTCTCTGCCATGTCTTTTCTTAGAACCTCATTTTGTGCTTGCATTTCTTGGAATTTTTTCTCCCAACTGCTAGCTTTGGCTCTCTCTTCTCGGATCTCGCGTCGCCATTGCTCCGGGGTTTTTCCTAATCCGACGTTTTTTATTGTCAAACGCATCTTCTTATATTCCATCTTCAGATCATCTCTGTCTTCCTCTACTTTTCCTTTCTCTTTTCTTAGCTTTTCAGCTTCCAACTTTTGCCCATCTACGTCTAACTTGAGGAGCATCTTCTCTTCTTCCAGCCTTTCTATCTTTCTTTCGAGTTCCGAACTCATCCTTTCAAAATCTCATTTCACGATCTCCAGTTCTGATGGGACCACTCGCAAATATTCCTCTCTTGACCGGGAGCCTTCTGGATTTGGCTCGATGATGTTATCATTGATCCTCCTAGTCCTCCATTCTCTGTACTCCGGGGTCGTCATCGGGCCTGCAGATAATCTTTTCATTCTATGAATCTGATTCCAGGCACTAGAGATCTCCTTAATCCTTTTCTTATAGCTTTTCCCTTCGTATGAGAACTCGCATTGAGCCAGCCCGTAGGTCGTTGGTACGAACTGTCTTGAATTATACTGTCTTAGGACCAGCAAAGGGGCATATGCAGTGGCACCCCAAATTCCCAGTAGAGGAACCCAGTCAAAGCTTCCACAACGATAAAGGATCTTGTCAGAAATCATCCAGGGAGCCTTCCACTTAATGTCGTCTTCTTGAAGGTTTTGGAGGAGTGCTATCCAGTTTTCTTCGGACACGTCTTCTTTCCTAGGCGTAGCCACTATCTCGTCCAATGGGGAGTAATTCTCCGATAAAAACCGACAAGATGGTTTCTCCACTTTCCAGAAGTGACTATGGAACCGGTGCCAATAATCGCGCACATCCAATAAACCTGCCCTCACCCATTCTCCGACATGCAGTCAAGGATCTGAATGTTTCGGCCAAGATGGCGGGAACAGGCGTGACCCCTTTGTCTAATCGGCCGAATAGATCAATAACTGCTTCATCAATGTGTCTTAGAGCTTTCAGGAAGATCACCAAACCGTAAATACACAAGGCCAAGACGTCAATCTTTTTCGTTGCATCGGGATGCGTTAGGATCAGGTCCCTCAAACATGTCCAAGTTACGCATTTACCCTCGCCCTTTTTCTGTATTCTAGCTGAGACCCATTGTTCACTCGTTCCCGTGATACTCATCAACTTCTTTGTAAAAGTCGGGCCATTAATTGCTTTGGAATAAGCTTTATCAACTTGAATTCTCGGACAACGTAGCAAGGTCGTGTACTCCTCTATCGTGGGGACCAAATCTACTTTCTCGAAAGAGAAACAGCTATAAGCGGCATTCCAGAACTGAGTCATTGCTCGAAATAGATGCTTATCTATTTTGACAACAAGCAGGTATGGTAGATCACCGTAAGTACTATAGAACAACTGCTTTGTCTCGTCATCCCACTAGGTCCATATTTCCTTCAACTCCTGGAGTTCATTCTGTGTGACACTGATGTTGGTGAAATCACGTAGTTCTGACACATATCCCTCAGCTAATCTATCCCCTTTTTCTAATTGGCTTTGCTCTGACCATGTGCGGACGGCCGCATTGTCTTCCACTTTATCAAGGAATTCGCTTTCCATAACCAACTTTCTAACTCAGAAACTGACCATGAATCGATGCCTCTTAAAATATGAAATGATATGCACAAAAGAATAACACAAAAAGTTAGCACAATGAAAAATAAAGCAAGCGAAATAAACAAACACCTATCTGGGTAACTACTAAGGTCTGGCATAGTTCAGCCCGGGGTGGGTTCTTAGGCTCTTTACGTGTGGTTGAGCTCTAAAGTTCAAGGTACCCGAACTAGCAGATTCCTCGATCCTCACCCATTATAGGCTCATACGGATCGAGTTCGGTTCAGGGGAATACATTTCCCTATGGCCATGCGGAAGTGAAAACTTCACGAAGACATAGATACGGATGTATCCCGAAAGCGGTCCACTAGCCCATGCGGAGGTGAAAACCTCACGAAAGCATAGCTTCTCGCTCCCATTTAAAGGTGTGACCATAATGGTCATGCAATGCAATGCCAAAGTATTCAAGAGATCCAATATAACATTGAAGGTGCATTTAAAAGAACATGAATTCTGAAACCATTTTCTAATTTTAATCGAAAGGACAAGGATCAATCAATCTATGGCTTGACTCTCAACGAATATAGTCCCCAGTGGAGTCGCCAAGTTGTCGTAACCATTTTTTAAAAGAACAGTAAACGACGCGGTTGACTCGATTTTGAAAATGAAAAGGAAGGGAGTCGCCACCGATCTTTATTTGGGTGAGATCGGATCACCTTTGTTTTAATAAACATTTTGATTTATTAAAACCATATTTTTTTGGTCTACGAATTTAAAAAGAATGGGCTCGGGAATCGGTACGCACGTGCGAGGAAGGATTAGCACCTCGTCACGCCGAAATCGGTACCAAACTTATTAATCGATGTCCTAATGTTGAAAACTTTGAAATGGTTTGGAAACAGATACTTTTTATTTCTAAAATTTGAAAGAATTAGAAGGGACGTTTAAGGCTCTCTTATTTTCGAAGAGATAAAGCATCATGCCCAGTAAGTTAGGGCGTAATACTTTAGACTTAGAAACTAAGCTCGCCTTTTGAAACTTAGTTTTATATTTGAAGAGGATCTCCGTTATTTGTTGTAAGCGAGAAACCAGAACCCAGTAAGTTAGGGCTCGTTTTCTCGAAAATCCAAATTAGGAAGATTGCCTTTATTAAAAAAGGAGGACTTATTCCGAAATATCTAGATGTTGAGTCCAGTAAGTTAGGGCGCAACATTTTGAATTCCCGAGAACAAGTGTTTTATTTGAAACTTGTATTGTGTTTTTAAAGGGGATATTTCGTTGTCTAGTTTTAATCGAGAAGAAACCGGAACCCAGTAAGTTAGGGCTCAATTCGCTCGAATTGCTAATACGGAATGTCGGTAAAAAACTTGGATTTGCGATTTTTTGAAAAAAAAAATTTCCGTCGTTTAGCTTAAACGAGAAAAATCAGGACCCAGTAAGTTAGGGCTCGTTTTCCGAATTGTTAACACGGAAATATCGGTCGTTATAAAATCGAGAGGTCGAAGAACAATGAAATGTCGATGAGAATATGAGTAATGGCGACAGAAAAAGCATTGTGACAATGATGTATTTGACGATGATAAAAATAATGATAATAAAATATATACATGTGAAAGCAAAATATAATAATGATAATAATATAGTGGTAAATATAATATATATGTGCATAGATGTAGTCAATAATATATATGTATGTAAAATAGTAATACGATATCAGTAATAATGTAATAATATAGTGGCATTAGTATGGTAACATACGTACGCAAAATGTGATAATAATATTGGTAATAGTAATAGTGATTAATAAGCAAGTATATAGTATAATATAATAGTAATAGTAGAGATATAGTAATAGTAATATACATATAAGTAATAATAATAATAACAGTGAAAATAAAATAATAATAGTAGCAATAATAAAATAATAATATAGTATGTATGTGCATGGAAATAATAATAATACTGTCATAGTAATAATGGTAGTATAGTAATGATAACAATAGTAATAATAATAATATCATCGCTCGCCGGGCCGTTGTTCCGGCCGTCGCGTGGTGGCCGGAAAAGGTAAAAATGTGTATTATTTTTTTATATTTTTTAGACTAATGTTTATATACATATGTATACCGAAAAGAAAAATGGAATGTTTCGAAAATACAAAAAAGATTACCTTCTCCTTGGCTTCTGTTCTTTAGTAGTTTTTATTATTTTTCCTGCACTCGTATTTGGATCTCTGTGTTTGGGTTTAAAATCTCTCAAATCTGTTTCTATTTTTTTGAATCGGCTTCCACTTTTTGAATCTGTTCTTCGAACCTTTGAATCTGTTATGGCGTTTGATTTTTTTGCTTGTATTTCTATTGATCAAAAAAAGAGAAAAAAAAAAGCCCTTTTACAATATTCGTATTCGGCTTTTATAGCCATTGTTACAACCCTTCTTTGCTTTTCTTTCTGTCGTTTCTATTTAATGTTTGCAGGCGCCAATGGGCGGTACTGGGTGGTGGAGACCAGTGGCGTGGGCGGTGGACAGGACTGTTGGCGGCGTCAGAAGGTCAGGGGTTAGGGCAAGTGGCCCTAGGTGCGGCGCCTAGGGTAACTTTTAGGGTTTCTTTGTTTTTTTCTGTTTTAATTTTGGCATTAGGCTAGGGCTTGTATTGGGTTAATGGGTGCTGGTGGGCCACTGGTTTGGACTCCGATTTAGGGGTCATTTAATTGGGTCTTTATTTTTTTTTTTTTTTTGTAATTGGGTTGAGGGGTTTTTTAATTGGGCTAAGTGGGATTGTGAAATGGGCCGGGCAAATGGGCTCGTACAAATATGAAATACCAAGCTTAGTATGGATGGCCTAAATTGATGCATATCCACATATGAATAAGACTCAAATTCACAGCCTCACCGGAAACCTTGTGCTAGTAAAAAAAATAAAATAAAACACCATCGAATAGGAAGAATTCGAGAACATCACTTTTATTTTCCAGGATACATTACCTGCTTCAAGATCAAGCATGAATGTTATGCTCACACCAGCCACATCAAAGGATATTCTCATGCTGACCGGTCACCCTAAAAAAATATTAATTTGTAAAAATATATAATTTTTAAAAAGTATTTTGTTTATTATATAATTTTTAGAATCTTTACGAAATCTTTTACATAATTATAATTTTAAAGTATTTTTATAATTTAAAAAATAATGAATTTTGAAATTTTTTAAAGATATTTTTAGAATTTTTATTAATTTTTTTCAGAATTATTGTTAAAAATATTGTAAAAGTACCAAATTGAATGTTTTAATTATAATTTAGGGATCAAATTGCATAGTAACTCTTAAATTAAAGAGTCACCTCACTTTTCTATTTAAGATTGTAACAGTAATTAACAAATTAGTGACCAAAACATTATAAGATAATAACTTTGTAATCAAAATGTATCTTTTTATAGTTCAATGATAAAAAAAATTCACAAAAGTTTAGTGACCATTTTTATAATTTACCTAAAATTATACCCATCTCTCAACTGAGGTAATATTTAACACGAGTTTTGTACGTGCTGAGCTCATATTGACTGAGGCCTTAATTTTCTTTGGCATAAACATAAATTTAACCCCTAACGTTTACTTATTTTGTTATTTTAACCTCTATTCTCTTTTTCGGGTGATTTTAACTCTCAACCTTTAAAATTTAATCAAAATGCTTGCTTTTTTACGGAAAAACTGGTTGAACTGTTAAATTTTAATGGTATTGGCATGGTAGCTCACGTGTTCTTTTGCATATACTTCATTGTTAATATGGATAAATTTTCTAAAAGTTTTTTATGAAATTTTTTTAGTTTTTAATAAATTTTTTTGAATTTTTCTGAATTATACGTGGACTACCACGCTAATGGCCACATTAATGCCATTAAATTTTTAACAGTTCAGTAAATTTTTATGTCAAAAAATAAGCAATTTGAATAAATTTTAAAGTTTAAGGGCCAAAATAACCCCAAAAAAAATAAGTGCCAAAACAATCCAAAAAAATAAAGATCAAAATGACAAAATGAATAAATATTACAACCTAAGTTTATCTTTATGCCATTTTATTTTATAACCAAGCAATTGATCATTTTAAACTCATGTTTTAAAATCTATGTTTAATATTATAATACTTCAACCAAAGCATAACTATTTTATTTTAACTTTAGCGTAAACTAAAATTATTAGTAAGTTCATGTTTTCGTCATTCAATTTTAAAAAGTTACAAGATGGTCATCAAACTATCCGAAAGTTTTTATTTAAGTCATTAGCTATTAAAATCGTTGTTGTATGACCTTCTTTCACTTCTATAGTTTAGATTTTTCATGAAAAAACTTTGAACACCATGATTCTGTGAACCAAAATTTAAATAGTTTTTTTCTTCGATCTCCAACACTGACCATCAAATCGACTTGGATCTAAGGTATGTTTCTCTACTTATTGATGGGTACTGAACCACTTGGTAAGCTGTCGAGACCTCCAAAAATAAATCCTGCTGAAAAAGAAAGAAAACAGACTAATTTAGAGTAGTGAGCAAGGTTGAATCCACACAAAGTGGGATTCGACTAATTCCTAAAAAATAAATTAGAAAATAAAGTTGAGGGGGAGTTTTAAAGTTCAAACTGGAATAAAAACTAATAGCAAATAATGTAGTCAAAACAATAAGATATAGGGAAACTCAAAGTATGATAAATATCTAGCCAAGGGAAATCACAGTTATTAATTCACGGATTGATCATTGATTTTACAAATGATTTTTTAAACTTTTTCAATAAATTACTTATAGTTACTTGAGATGTTTTAATAGCCTAACCTCTTATTAGTTTCTCAGTAATCAAAGAGACACTTGAATGATTACTTCTCTTATTTGATAAACAATCCCATGAAGACGCTTCTAGGATTTATCTTACCAACAACCTTATGATTTAGAGGACTCAATTCTAGCCAAACATATCATATCAGCACGAATAATTTAAACTAGACTCTACACCTTCATAACCTGAGTTACTCGCCACAGGGATTAAAACCTTCCCACAATTACAGATGAGAAGATCTGTAACACACCAAATCCGGCCTAGGCATCAAAACCAAGTCCAAAGAGTTACATTGATGTTACTAGAAAAACCAAATTCTATAAACACAAATAAAAGCAAACCATTCGAAAAATTATAACAATTATTAAAGCCAGTGGATCATTCAACAGTCTAAAAAAGTCATATTACTAAGGAATACTGAAACGACTAATAATATAAATAAAGGGCTGATAAAGCAAATTGACTGAGCTTCCACTACGCCGACCCGATCAAGACTGTGAGTTACCTGAAATTCAGTCAACAACAAAATGAGTTGAGAACCTAGTGTATAATCGAAATAGATTCAACTAGAAGCAAAATTACAAAAATGAATTCTTGAATCTCAAGTTCCAATCAGAATTAGAGAATAACCAGTACAAATTTAACGTGTAACATCCTGGATTATAGTGTAACATCCCGAAATTGGGCCTAGGAGAATTGAGCCCAATGGGCCTTAGGCGTAGTAGCGTTTAAATTTTTGGAGAACAAGAGATCGGCTTAAATGCTAGTTAGACCTATTGGATAAGTGATTTTGGTAGATTAGAGGGCTTCTATGAAGTCCCGGGATCAAATATTGGCTTTGGGGAAATTTTGGTTTTGGGTGAAAAAAACCCTGGAAGTTGGCAGATAGGCCTTAAGAATAAAATATGAAGGAAAATGACACAAGTGGAGTGTGTGGTGTAGTGGCAAAGTGACACCACTTAAGGGACAAGGGAGTGACGCCACAAGGAAGGAAGGAGGTCCAAGGTTCAAGTCTTGGCTTTTGCATTTTGGTTTCTTTTTACTTGGATCTTAGAATTTGGGCCATAGTTTATATTTAGTTGCGCATGGTTTAAGACACAAGAGGAGCTTGTGGCCAAGTGGTTAGCGGTGTGGATTAAGTTGCAAGGGAGACTGGGTTCCAATCTCATGAGAAGCAAGGGAGTATTTATTTTGCGGTCTGGACAGTAAGAGTTTCAGTTGAATTTAAACTCTACTGACGAAGGGATCCCACATCGAAAAGACACAAAGAATGAAGGTGAAGAGCTAGCTATATAAGGAGCATCCTAGGAGGAGAGTAAACACATCTTGGAGGGCGTTTGGGCACAAGAGTTGTCGGAGCGCGGATTAGCCCCAGAGTCCTATCAGGTGTGTAACTCTCTCTACTCTAGCTGTAGAGCGGCAAATGCCGAAGTGCCAATCACGGTAATAGTAGCCACACGAGTGTGCGAGCACACGTGTGGGGCTTCGACGCGATAGTTGAGGCCATCAGTAGTATTCTTGTGGGTTGGGCTGCTTGGGCCACGATGGGCCGAAGTAGGCCCAATAGGCCCGTGGGCCCATATGAGTAAATTGTATGATTGGTTAGTATTTGTTGAACTAGACTAAGTGGAACTTATATACGTGGCTAGGTTCGTGCTAGGTGGGCCACACTAGCGTGTGGGCTCGGATGGGCCAAAATCGGGTTTTAGGCCCAATCGTCCGGTACGACCGGAAATGGTAGCTCAGTCGCTAGTGGCCACATTAGGCCTTCGGAAAGGCCATTGCAGGTGTGAATTTACGAAAATGCCCTTGGTAGGTAAAATTACGGTTATACCCTTAGAGGTTGATTAGCATGATTATGTTGTTTAGTTTTGGCCGATTGTAGGGGAAGGCTTGATCTCGCATATCTCGGGTTATGGCTAGTGCTTGAAAAGCGTTAAGGAAGGGGGATCTAGTGTGGTAGATCGACTCTTCGGGATTTAGGGCTTTCGTTATAGCAGGTGTGTAACTTACACACTCTATACTTAGTAAATATATTTTAATAACCTGAATATGATAAAGCCGAAACAGTGTGGATGTTGATATAATACCCTATGGGTATGAGCACGGATTCGGGTAAGTCTGTGTCGATATGAATTTTGCTATTCAATATATGGGATATAATGATTTATGACATATATGTGTTATATGATGCGTAACTAAGTATGTTGGCATGATTCGCATGATTTGCCTGATTTGCATGATTTACATGAGTATGGCATGATGATGGGTGATATGAGAAGAGGGGGAAGTGATATCCGTGACTTTGGGTCACCAGAGGTTTGGCACCTCTAGTGGTTTGGTACCACAGACTATTTTGTGACTTTAGGTCACCAGAGGTTTGGCACCTCATAGCGACTTGTCCCAGTGGCTTAGCACCACAGTGGGTTGGCCTCACAGTTGATATTACGGGATCGTCGCTAGTGATTTGGTATCACACGTGGGTTGGCCCCACACTTGGATATTGATATTTTGTGACTTTGTGTAACCAGAGGTTTGGCACCTCATAGCGACTTGTCCCAGTGGCTTAGCACCACAGTGGGTTGGCCCCACAGTTGATATTACGGGATCGTCGCCAGTGATTTGGTATCACACGTGGGTTGGCCCCACACTTGGATATTGATATTTTGTGACTTTGGGTCACCAGAGGTTTGGCACCTCATAGCGACTTGTCCCAGTGGCTTAGCACCACAGTGGGTTGGCCCCACAGCTGATATTACGGGATTGTCGCCAGTGATTTGGTATCACACGTGGGTTGGCCCCACAGATGGATTATTCGTGACTTTGGGTCACCAGTGTTTTGGCACCACATTATTGGATATCGTGACTTTGGGTCACCAATGGTTTGGCACCACCAGTGGTTTGGTACCACACGGGGCAGAAAAAGGAGTTTCGGATGGTTAGGTTATGGGGTTTGCATGATTTGTATGTTTTATCAATGATCTGTGTAAGTGCTTGAATTATCGGGTTGAGGATTTATACACTGAGTCTTAGTGACTCACCCCTTCCCTTATATTTTGCAGATGAGGCATAGATCGCGGATATAGAGCCGGGGAGGAGTCGAGGTGGCCATGCATGTTGGTTTCGGGTTTTGACTATAAAATACCTTCTCAGTCTTATTTATTTTCTTTAAATTTGGTATGATTTTTGTAATAAGGCCACTGGTTGTTATTTTGGGTTTTGGTTATTTGATTTGCTTCTGATGTTGTTATGCATGTGATTAGAACTTGTTTGCTTAATTAACAGTTAAATCTGGCGTTTTCAAAACTATACCTCTTCGGGTTTTCCAAACGTTACAAGATAATAAAGGTAACTTGGATGTTTTTATAAACTCTCATTTTCAAATCACTTTAAAGGCAAATGGTTCTAAACTTGATTTTTCTTATCGCGTTTCGTTTTAACAAGTGTCCAATGTTTTCTAAAATCGGCAATCACAAATGGGTTTTTACTCACGAGTTTTCCAAGTATTACGACAACTCCTAAAACAAACTCAGCATCAATTATTACTAAGTTTTCTAAACCCTAAAACAAAACAGAGTCTTCTTTAAACATTTTCGACAAACTTATGATTTTAAAATGTTTTCACTCCGTAACATGCCAGATTCGGTCGTAGCGTTTAGGCCGGGTTTGGGGTGTTACATATAGCCTATGCATTAGTATGTCTTATGTGTTATGGATGTGATGTGTGCATTTTTAGAATCTTGGAAATGTAAGGAAATGACTTGGAAATGTAAGGAAATGTCTTGTCTTGGAAATGTAAGGAAATGACTTGGAAATGTAAGGAAATATCTTATCTTGGAAATGTAAGGAAATGTCTTGAAAATGTAAGGAAATGTCTTGGAAATGTGAGGAAATGCTTTAGAAATGATAAGTTTAAAGTTTAAAATGGGGACATGAAGCAAGGTGGTCTTAAGAGGAATTGTATGCAAAACATGACACACAAATGAGCTTGGAAAAGTGGCTTAGAGGCACCACTTAGAGCTCTGGAAATGACGCCACATGCTAGGGGGAAGGACTTGTGTTCGAGTCGCGTGGAGAGCAAAATTTTAAAGCCTTTATTTTGCTAAGTGGCATCAATAAGAGGGAATAGAGGGACGACACATGGCTAAAATTTAGGAGTTTTATCCCTTTTTATTTTACTTAAGGATAAAAGATGATAAATGAGGAATAATTCTTTAATTAGGAAAATAAGGGAGAAGTGATGGCCAAGTAAAGGACTTTGAGTTTAATAATTTCGGCTAAGTAAGGATAGTTGCTGAATTATCTTTTATTTTAGGTGATAATTAAAGAGATAAAGCTATCAACATAGAAGAGTGATGGCCAAGTAAGGGATTCTAAGTTAGTAATTTCGGCTACTAAAGGAAAAGTGGGCCATTCATTATTTCTTTCAACTCTCTCTCTGCCGAATTCTCTCTAGCAAATAACTCCTCTCTTCTCTTTTATTTTTGCCAAGCCGAAATATCTTGTGCTCTAGCCGAATCCTCCATCTTTATTCTTCTTTCTCTTTTCTTTCTTTATACCAATCAAAAAGCCGAAATCAAGATCCTTCTAGCCTACATAGCCGAATATTGTTAAAGGTTCAAGCAAGGATTGCCGATTTCTAAAGTAAGGGTAAGATCTCATTCGGTTTCATCCTTTTTTTCTTTTAAGATTTGCCGAAATCTAGGACTAACCCCATTAATATCTTGTTGTCGAAATTTTTAAGAGATCTTTCGGGATTTACTAAGTGTCGACTACAAGGAAGGAGAAGTTCTTTTCCCGAAGGTACACCATAGGCCGCGTGTTCCCTAGTTATTCGGTGAGTTTCGGGATTTAAAATCCACAAGGTAAGTGTCTATAGCATTCGGCTAAGGCCATGTTTGGTAAATATATGTGTTCATTAATCATTCAAAAGCCGAAACTAATCTATTCAAGTAATCTAGTGATTGCCGATTTCAAGAAAGAATGATACAAAGTTTTCGGCATTTGATTAGACATCAATCGGCACCAAGGTAAGTTTTGAGTTACAACAATCCTAATAGGATTTGGATTTATGGTCGAATGGCTTTTTATTAAATATTCCTAGTGTTGGCCGAATATAGGCATTAAAGATCTAAAGCAGTGAGATCAGATTTTTGGGATTTGAAGTGAATTGCTAAGTATATCAGTGTGTATTTACACTAATCTTAATAGATTTATGGTGAAACTTGATATATGTGTTTATATGAAAGTGTAAGAATGTGGCTAAGGTACCATGATATGGTACAAAGTACTCGTGCACGTTTCCTACTCCTACTAGGATTATGAAATATGTTATATTTAACATGTGATAAGTGATAAGAATGTGAAATTTGGCATGTTAATGCATAATATGTATGATATGGGGCATATGGGTTATTGAAAAGGGGAAGTGAATGTGGTGACCTAAGACCACGATATTTGAATGTGGTGACCTAAGACCACGAGATCTGAATGTGGTGACCTAAGACCACGATATCCGAATGTGGTGACCTAAGACCACGATATATCGAGTGTGGTAACCTAAGACCACGAATACTCATAAGAGGCGGCGAGCACGCCGATCGCAAATGATCGCCGATGGTGTGTAGCGAATGGAGGGTTGACTTAGTAGTCCCCACGGTGTGTGCGAGATGATGGTACGGGTGATGTGTAGCGGATGGCATCTAGGTTTGGGTTTGGGTTGCATCATTTTTAATTTAATGATATATGAATATGTATGATATGAAATGCCTGAATTTATTTGGACTTAATGTTTGTGTACACATTGAGTCTGTTGACTCACCCCGTTGTGGGAACATTTTTCAGGTGATGATCAGTAATGGACCGGGTCGGTAGGAGCTTAAAGGTGGCCATGCTCAGCAAGGAATTTTATTTGGACATTTTATTTTTATTTAAGTATTTTAATTTATTTGGGTTTATTTGATGTAATAAGGCCATAGTTGAACTATTTTACATTTATTTTATTTATTATGTTTACAAATTTTTATCAATTAAAGTTTAAGTAGATTTCTTTTAAAACAAAGCCTAAACGTTTTGTCACCTAAAGTAAAGGATTTCAATAATGAAATAAACTTGTTTTCAACTCGAGCCCAACCCACTAGCAAATTATCTTCAAAACACACAAATTTCCAAAGTAATAAAAGAATTTTTAACTGGTTTACTTCGAGGAACATACCAGATCCAGTCCAGGCTCGTGGTCCGGGTTTAGGGTGTTTCATAACGTATCAGTTAAATGGTAGAACAATTCCAGTTCAGATATAGAATAGATTAGAAACAGATGCAATTATTCCGACCCCTATCTGTTGCACACCATCTTTGACCATCCCAATACACCGTTAAGGGAATTTAATACCCATCTAGCCCTACACACCATATAGTGTCAGTCAGAGACATTCAATGAGAAGTAGACTAGCTACCAGATCAAATTGCAATAAAACATCAAATTCACATATAAGTCGTGGCTTAGCCACTAAATTAGAGCAAATCACTTCATCCTTTACATAATTCTCATCCAATGAAAATGTAAATTACAGATGTCAAGAATGTACACACATTCATTCAGATTGAATAGTTAAGTGATACAGATCAATATCATCGACATCCATCACAATCAGTATACATTTATATAATCAACACCTCAGTCTTGGATCATCAAATAGAACTTAGACGGTCTAATTCAAATCATAAATACACTATGGAAGGCCTACGTTCAATTTAGATGATGCTTACGGCCTTAGAGATAAATTCTAGATCTGACCCACACGCCCGTGTGGTTCCACATGGCCTGGCACACGCTCGTGTGCCCACTCGTGTGTCTCACACGGCCTAACACACGCCGGTCTTGTCTACCTGTGTAGTTCTAAATCGCAAACAGTGAGTCGCACGGCTTGGACACACGCTCGTGTCCTTGGCCCGTGTGAACCCTGCACTAACATGACCACATACGACCTGGACACACGATCGTGTCCCTAGCCCGTATGGCTCGTATTTGGTAGATTGTGTGTTACAAGGCCTATAACACGACCGTGTGGCTTACACGGCCTGGCACACAACCGTGTGGCATCAACAGACATGTTTTTCGGCGTTCAAAATTTGTAAAATCTTGAGTTTTCAATACTCACCTGAAGTGATTTCGAAGCAGTAACGACGTAGAGGATTCCCAAAGCCTAAAACGACCATCCAATCACTCAATCAACCAATTTTATCGACAATAATGCACACTTATACGAAAAATACTTATGTCAAAAGTTTCAACATGAAACCTTCAATGAAATCAACACTTACAGAAATATCAACAACGATTACTTGAATTGATGTGTGGAGGTTCGCTACTTCTAATATCCCCACCTAATAGGGAAACCAAATGATTAACTATCATAGAATTACACAATACACTTGAAACACCCGATTCAAAACATGCTACGAAGAACAAAAGGAAAAATTGCAAAAATAAACGATTTGACAGTGAAACTTACTTAATAACCTTTCAATTGGTGAACTAACAGCGTAAAACTTTGACTAGTCTCGTATTCACTTATGACATTAACCAAAATAAAGAAGAAAGAAAAAGAACTGAAAAAGAAAACAAATTAAAAAAGAAAAAGAGGAAAAAAAATAGAAGAAGAAGAACTAGCGTTAAATCCTAATTAACTACCAATTAGATTCCTAGCATTTAGCATAAATGTTCCCTATCGCATACTTCGAAACTCGAACATAGGACCAAACAAAATATAGAAGCTTAACCAGTGAACCAGTAGGCTCATTCTTGACACAGGTTTACACTGAATTAAACTTAAATATGTAATTCAAGGATAGAGGTTATTTTAGAATAAGATAGCAAAACTTTTAAAGATGTGAGTTGAACGTCTGACCTCGATCACCTAAGCAAAGCACATAACCACAGATATAGAGACTCAAATACGACAGAATCCAACAGTTAAACATTCAAAATTTTGGGGTGTTGCAAGATCTTAATTTGTTGTATATTAATTTGACAAATTGTAGAGTGTCTAGTTCATGCAATTCAAAAATAAATAATAATATGAAGAGGAGAAGATATAAAAATATTCAAGAATCTAAAAGCATGAAGAACCATAATCTCACAATTCAATGAATCAAAAACATGGATAAAACCTTTGACTAAAATCAAGGATTTAACAATCCATGAAGAGAAAAAGTATCGCAGAAGAAAATGTGAAAGTCTTGGTCTTTCTTTTTTATGCCCTAAAGCCACTTTATATACCATCCAAGATCTCCTAGATAAGAGTTCAAAATAAAGTTTTATTTTAAAATATCTCATAAAATCTTAACCAATCCTTAAAAATAGGGTTTTGAAAAATTCTTCCAAAAAGATAAAGGTTTGTTGAAAACTGTAGAAAATTATACAGCTTTGTTTCTCTGAGCATAAGTCGTGGGCACGCTTATTCTATGACTTTTTCTACCCATCTTCTTAGTCCACAAAATACCCAACCTTCATTTTGTCCAAAAAAATCTCCATATGGCTTCCAAACGATTCCAACTCTCTTTTTATCCTACAAAACACAAAATTCAACCAAAAGACGAGTTTATAAGCATATTAGGTCATCAAAACACATGGGAAACTTTTCAAAATATAAGTAAATTACATTCTAACAAGTTCTTCCACACTTGAACAATGCTTGTCCTCAAGAATGTACTCAAATCCTAATAGTCAAGTCAAAAAAATGAAAAAATGAAACAAGTTGTTCATAGAAGATGTCTTTACAAACCAACACAAATGAACAATCATCTCAACAATTTTTCAAAATCAAAACGAAGTAAGATTTGACACACTCACCATGAATTCCCTCAGTACGCTCAAATTGTTTATGGTACAAACATTAGGAAATCAACAAAAAAGGTCAAATTAGCTTATAATGCGGCTAATTTCCAAATAAAGGCTAAAGCTCAAGTTGTCTTCTATTGGTCAATACCAAGGCTGGCTTTTTAGGCTTTTCATTTAAATACATTCAAAATTCCAAGATGTGGTCTCAATATGAATAACAATACAAGTTCAAGAAACATCTAATTATGTTTGACAATCGTTCAATGAAAAAAAATGAAGAATATAATGATGCATGCTTATTGGCTCAAATAACTCACAGAAAGGATTAAAATTTTTGTCAAATATTACGTCACTTCTCATTCAATTAATCAACAAAGAAAATTATTCATTAGTTAGTAGCAAAAAACTTCACCATTCCCAAACTCAAATCTTATCACTTTCTCAACTTGACTTAAAGGATAGATATTATCAATTAAGTAAAAACCAAAGCAAACTTTTTTTTGTCAAATCTTAAGGTTAACAGGGTAAGTAACATGAAGCATATTAGAAGCAAATAAAAAGAAAACCAAACTATTCCTAAATGCACAATCAAAGACTCCCCCATACTTAGACCATACATTTTTTGCAATGTAAAAAAAATGGATGCACATGGATCAAGTAGTTATGAAAGATAAGGAAAAGAAGCTCCCTTAAGGTACATGAGCATGGATTCACGACAAATCTAGTTCACTAAGGTGGGAGGAGAGTGAGCTGTTAGAAAATCTCGAACCGTTGTATAATGCAAGATTTCACATAAGAGTGGCCTTGGCACGAGGATGAGTTTCTTGGTCTTTCTTGTTAGGTTTTGAAAGGCTTGGCAAACTGGCAGAGAGAAGGTTATGCTTTATGATTTTTTGAAGAATTTCTGGTCTGAATTTGGTGAGGGATTTTGGGCAAAGTTGCAGGATGTTTGTGTGGGAGGATTTTGGGCAAAATTGAAGGTTGTGCTTCATGAATATTTTGTACTATGTTATGTTCATATTATTGAATGGTAATTGAATGGTGAGCTTTGCGTATTATTTCATACGAGCTTACTAAGCTTTATAGTTTATATTGTTTATTTTCTCCTGTTTTATAATGAAATCAAAGCTAGCTCGGATTTGGGAATCATCCGAGACCTCATCACACTATCAAGCAATGATTTTGGTATTTTTGAATCTATGATTTTGGGATATATGGCATGTATAGGAGCTTTGATCATTTTGGTATATGTTAGTAATGAATTTTGGCCATCTAACTTGGCTTGTAAATGTTAAGTGTTTGGTTTGTATATAGCTGTAAGAGTTGGCTTATTTTGGAATGTTAGTGATGAATGTGTATATATATATGTGTGTGTATGTGTGCATATGGCTTTAATTATGTGTTTGATGAGGGATATGTGATGCTTGTTGATAATTGAAAATTAGGGATATTAAATGGATGAGATTTGAATTTGGTATGTTTGTGAATTTAGGCCAATTAGTGCATAATTAAAAATGACCATTTAGATGATTTGAGAATGTGAAATTAGCATGAAATTGAATGGCATATTGTGGTATTTATGTGACTTGTATTTTTGGTATGGAAATAGCATGAAATATACTTAGTTTAGAAGAGTTTGAATGCCATTTGAAGATGTGAATATGTGCCATTTGGGTTTGGTGTAGGAGTATGCAAATTTTGGTGGCAAGATGACTTGTTAAATAGCCTATTTTTGTCCACACAGGCAGAGACACAGGCATGTGTCTCAGCCGTGTGTGACACACGGTCAGGTTACACGGCAGTGTGTCCCCTGGTGTGTAATTAGAAAACAAGTCAGTATGCTCCACACGGCCTAGCACACGGGCGTGTGACTTGGCCGTGTGGCATAAGTCAGTATACCCTATAGGATTGGCATGCCTAGCACACGGCCTTGCACACGGACGTGTGAGGCCATTTCGAAAGGGCACACGGCTGGTCACAACGGTGTGTGGTTGGCCGTGTGACCAAAGTCAGAGAGTTACACGGGTTCGGACACGGGATGTAACACGACCATGTGATCCCGTTTAATATCCACACGGCCTATGACACGGACGTGTGTCTCCTGTATTTTGTAAAATTTTCTAAGTTTTCCAAAAATTTTATAAGTTATCGATTTAGTCCCAAACCACCCCGAATGCATGTTTGGGCCTCGTAGGCTCGTATCAGGGACAATGTGAATCATTTTAAATGATGTTTATTTGAAATTCGAAAATGTATGTGAAATTTATGGTTATTTACGAAATAAGTTCGGTAATGCTCCATAATCCTATTCCGACATTGAATACGGGTGAGGAGTGTGACATTTACTGGTATCAAAGCTACCTTTTAGTCGATTCTAGGACTAACATAGCGTATGTGAGAGTCTAGCTATACATGCCATATATAACCTCTGATAGTGTGATATCTTCTGACAGTTTTAAATTGTGTTTTCATATAGTAAATGGATCCCAATCGAGCTGTAGCTGATGATGTAAAAAGTAATGTGCCAGCATCCGTTCACAGAGTAGAGCAATCGAAGTCAAGACTCGTATCGGGTAGTCATAGAGGAGAGGCCAAAAAAGCCTTCTTCCAGATGATGAACGAGTGGTTCACTGAGTATGTCCTAACTAATCTAACTACTCAGCAACTTCCACCCCCACCTAATCCCCAACCAGTTCACGTAGCTCATCAAGGTTTAGAACCTCTACGATTGAATAAGCCACCTGTTGATAAAATCTAAAAATACAAAACTGAAGAATTCAAAGCTACTATTGATGACAACCCTGAGAGAGCCGAGTTTTGGCTTAAGAATACTATCAGAGTATTTGATGAGCTATCTTGCACACCAGTTGAATGTGTAAAATGTGCCATTTCACTTTTGAGAGACACAATGTATAAATGGTGGAATACTTTAGTATCTGTGGTATCGAGAGAACAGGTCACCTGGGAATTCTTTGAAGCCAAATTCAAAAAGAAATACATCAGTCAACTGTTTATTAATCAAAAGCGAAAAGAGTTTCTGGAGCTAAAACAGGGTCGAATTTCTGTAACCGAGGACGAGAGAGAGTTTGTGAGACTCAGTAAATATGCTCAGGAATGTGTTTCAACTGAGGCAATTATGTGGATACGATTTGAAGATAGATTGCGTGAAGATATCAGATTGCTAGTTGGGATTCTAGAGTTGAAAGAATTTGTGGTGCTAGTTGACCGAGCTTGCAAAGTCGAGGAACTTGGCAAAGAAAAGAGAAAAGTTGGTTTCAAGGCTAGAGATTCGAGAAAGAGATCGATGAGTAAACCATATCCATCTTCGTCAAAGAAATCACGGGATTTGTATACTCGCTCAAATGCTTCAGTAGGGTATCCAAATAGAGATCGTGAAAAGCAATACTCGAGTCCTAAAACTCAAGCTACTTCGGTGTCAAGTGTTGGTAGTGTAAGAAATAATAAACTCGAGTGTTACCAATATGGACGATGACATTTTGGAGATTACTGGATGAATAATAAAGCTTGTTTCAAATGTGGTTCGTTAGATCACTTTATTCGAGATTATCCTGAATTAGCTGAGAAAGATAAATTTCAGAATGTAAGACCGAACATCACAGCTACTAGAGGAAGGCCACCTAGAAATGCGAGATATATGACTAGAAGCAAAGGAATGACAAAGGACTCCGCTGTGAGACCCGAGGCTAGAGCACCTGTCAGAGCTTACGCTATTCGTGTAACAGTTCGGTTTATACCCTAGTCAGAACAGTGGTTTCAGGACCACAAATTCGAGTCCGTATAATATTTTAATATTATTTTTTGTGCCTATGATATATGATTAAGCATGTGTTAAAGTTTCGTAAGTTAATTTATCTGTTTGTGTGTTTAATTTGATAAAAGGATTGAATTGCATTAAATGCAAAACTAGCACGCTATTTGTTAATGCACCAATGTGATGTGGCTTATTAAAGGTAGAGTCCTTATGTGGATATTATACCTTTACTCATAGTAGTGGACAATTATGTCCATTATATGAATGATTTTTATAAGTTGTATGAAAGGTTAATTATGTCATTTGTGCATTAATATGTGTTATAATAAAAAAAAAGAAAAAGATGAACATTATCATCTTACTTTGGGGGTGCTGAAAGTTGAAAGAGAAAGAAAAGGTTAAGCTTGTTCATTCGGCCATGGTTCAACCTTAAATCGGGTATGTGTTTTCGATCGGTTTTCGATAATTTCTACGTTTTTGTAATTGTTGCTTCGTCTACTATCAAACCTATGTTTCAATTTTGTGTATTGGTGATGTTTATAAGCTATGCCATTAATGATATGTTGAGCTTTATGATGCTTTAAGGTGTTAAATGATAGATTGGTGGTAGATGAACATGATTTGTTCTTGAAGTTTTGATGAATTTAGCTCAATAGGGCTAAATTGAGAAAATGGCAAATTGAGGGACTAATTTGTAAATTTGATGGAAAGTATGGACTTGTATGAAATGTATATATATTTGGCCAAGCTTATGTATAACTGGATTTTGTGAATTTGATGTTTTGAGAAAAATGGACTAAATTGCTATGTTGTGCAAATATGAGGGTTATTTTGCAAATAGCCCTAAATGTGTGTCTTTGGATTGAATTGAATGAACTATGAATAAAAGGGTTAATTCTAAATATGTTTAGATCAAGAACCGAGGAAAACGGATTTAGATCGCGGGAAAGCAAAAGTTAACGAGTAGCCGTTTCTATTCCGATAAACCGAATCCGAGGTACGTCATTATGCAAATAAACATGTTTGTATGAATTTGTAAATGTTCATATGACTAATAATGATAATGAATGTTTATGAGAAGGTGAGTATATGAATTCGAGATAAGGTCGATATAGCGACAATATTCGAGAAGTCCGTTCGAACATAGGAATAGATAGGATTAACTTTGTCATGACATAGATATCTGTTCTGTTTCGTCATGTAAGACCACGTCTGGGACGTTGGCATTGCTTTGAGATTCGTGTAAGACCCTGCCGGGACAGTGGCATCGATATCTGATTATGTGTAAGACCACGTCTAGGATGTTGGCATCAATATAAGCTTTACGTATAAGACCACGTCTGGGACATTGGCGTCATTATGATCTTTACGTGTAAGACCATGTCTGGGACATTAGCATCGTTCTGATTCGTGTAAGACCTTGTCCGCGATAGTGGCATCGATATCTGAGTACGTGTAAGACCTCGTCTAGGACGATGGCATTGTATTACCCTTCCGAGCTTTTGAAGTATCCTACTAGTTTTCTATTGGTTCAACGGGCAAGTCTGTGATATGAATTTCCAATTCGAGCTATGAACAATTACGTGATATTAAATCCGATTCAGGTACGTTGTTTGTACACTATTGTGTATATAAGGTAAGCATCTAAGTGATCTTACTATGATGATAGGTATATGAAATTGACGATACAATATGTAAAGTTTGACTAGAGTTGTGTGGCTAGATGAATTATGTGTTCATATGATTTTTGAAGGGTGGAAATGACTAAGTGATTGATATGTGCCAATGTATTTATTTGCAAATATGCTTTTCTTACCAAGTTTATTTGTATATGACTTACTAAGCTATTGGAAAGCTTACTCTGTATGTGTTTAATCTGTTTTATAGGTCGTCAAAGCTACTGAAGGCTTGGGACCATCACGGATCGTCATCACACTACTAAAACTTATTTTGGTACACTTTGAGAATGTATATAACTCAATATGGCATGTATAGGCTAGTTTTGGTATGAGTTGTATAATGAACTTAGCCATGTGATTTGGCTAATTATATTTTGATAATATGCCTTAATAAATGTGATATGTGAAGTTGTTTTGGCATGCTTAGTTGTTCGTTATGAGATGGTAAGTATATATGGATGAAAGGAGCTTGGTATAATTTAGATTTAGTTATACAAACTGGTATGATTGGAATTGGTTTGAATAGTTAGATTGAATGAATATTGAATGGATTGTAGTGTGATTACTTTAGTTAACAAATATGTGTTAATTGGTTGATTATTTTGGTATGTTTTGATGGTTATATGTGCATGAGATATCTTGTAAAATATGGCTTGTAGGTTTGATCCTTATGGGTGGCATTTTGGCCTTGTAAATGGCTTATAATGTCACACTTTTGTGGCACACAGGCGCGCCTAACAACCGTGGGTGAATTGTAGGATGCAGTTTATCATCACACGGCCTCGACACAGGTGTGTCATCTGGCCGTGGTGTGCAAGTCAGTAGCTAACAAAAAAGTACACGGTCTCGACACGGGTGTGCTTGGTGGCTATGGTGGGGAAGTCAGTATATGACCTAAAAGTACACAGCCATGGCACGCGGGCGTGCCTAATGACTGTGTTGGTATAGTTAGTATAAACAAGGATGGATACACGGGGGTGTCTAGAAGCCGTGGAGGGCACACGGTCTCCTCCCACGGGCGTGTCTCCCCTGTATTTTAGAAAAGTTTCAAATTTTCATGGAATTTCATATGTGTTTCAGTTTAGTCCCGACTCGACTTATAAGTATGATTAAGGTCTCGAGGACCTGTTTAAGGGACATTATGTCTGAGAATGATGATTGAATGTATGATTTTGTCTGTGAATGTTTCCGATCTGTCCGGTAACGCTCCTAACCTTAATCCGGCAACGAACTCGGGATAAGGGTGTTACATTTGGTTGGAATCAGAGGTACGGTTTAGCCTATTCTCAGACTAATGTAGCGTGTCAGAGTCTAGCTATACATGCCATATATCTGAACTGTGATAGTGTGATGAATCCTGGCGTATAAAATGTGATTTGCGTATAGTAATGGATCCCAACGACGTACAAAGTAATGCGTCTGCTCCCGCGCAAGAGACAGCGCCCTCTGAATCGAGACCGGCTACAAGCGGTCAAGAGGGAGAAGCTAAACAAGCTTTCTTCTAGATGATGAGTGAGTGGTTCACTCAGTTTGTAAAGAATAACCCGACTGTTTCACAACCCCCGCCCCCGGTTAATCCCCCTCAGACTACAGTTGTGCCACCAGTTATACATCTGAATCTGTTGAATAAGCCTCCTGTTGACAAGATCTGTAAGTATGAGGCCGAAGAATTCCGAGCTACTAAAGATGATGATGCTAAAAAGCCCGAGCTCTGGATTGAAAATACTATCTGGGTATTCGATGAAATGTCTCTGACTCCAGAAGAATGTATAAAATATGTTGTATCATTACTTTAAGATGCAGCATATCAATGGTGGAAAACTCTGATATCTGTTGTTCCGAGAGAATGAGTCACATGGGATTTCTTTCAGATCGAGTTTCAAAAGAAGTATATCAATGAGAGATTCGTTGATCAGAAACGGAAAGAATTTCTAGAACTTAAACAGGATCGTATGACTGTTTCAGAATATGAACGAGAATTTGTGAGAATGAGTCAGTATGCTCGAGAATGTGTATCATCTGAAGTTATAATGTGCAAAAGGTTCGAAGATGGCCGTAATTAAAACATTCGTTTGTTAGTCGAGATCTTGGAAATAAAAGAGTTTGTTGTACTCGTTCATCGAGTATGTAAAGCTGAGGCACTCGGGAAAGATAAGAGAAAAGCTGAGCTGAAGCTCGAGATGTGAAAAAGATATTTCAGAATAAATCATTTCAGTCTACTCCGAAAAGATTCAGAGATAATCAAAGTCGTTTTAGAGATAACATGGGATATTCGAATAGAAATCAATCTAGACCGCAAATAAGTTCTAAAACTCCAGCAACTTCAGTGGCCAGTGTTGGTAATATTTGATTCGAGAGACCTGAATGTAAACATTGTGGAAAAAGGCACCTGGGAAGCTGTAGATTAAACGATAGAGCTTGCTTTAGATGTGGATCGCTTGATCATTTTATACGTGATTGCCCTGAGTCTGTTGAACCAGAGACTGTTCAGAATTTGAGATCTGATAATGCACCTGTGAGAGGTAGGCCATCGAAGAATGTCAGAAATGTTAGTTGTATTCAGAGAACTACGAGAGACAACATTATCCGATCCGAAGCTAGAGCGCCAGCCAGAGCGTATGCTCTCCGAGCTCGAGAGGAAGCTTCGTCACCAGATGTTATAACAGGTACTTTCACTCTTTATGATACTTCTGTGATTGCTTTGATAGACCCTGGTTCTACTCATTCATATATATGCATGAAATTAGTGTTCAGTAAGGCTTTGCCGATGAGAGTCTCATCGAGTTTACTATAAAAGTATCGAACCCCTTAGGTAAAAGTGTTACGTTGACAAAGTATGCAAGAAGCGTCAGTTAATGTTCCGAGATATTTGTTTCCCTGCTAATTTGATGCTTTTGCCATTTGATGAGTTTGATATTATTCTGGGTATGGATTGGTTGTTTATGCATGATGCTGTTGTGAACTGCAAAAGAAAGACTATAGATTTGAGATGTCCGGATGATGAGATTGTACAAGTTGAGTCTAATGATTTGAATGGATTGCCTACTGTGATATCTGTTTTGAAAGCTCAGAGTTGTTTGAATAAGGATTATGAGGCATATTTCGCTTATGTGATTGATTCAAAAATGTCTGAAAGGAAGATTGAGTCAGTGCCTGTTGTCTGTGAGTTTTCTGATGTGTTTCCTAAAGAGTTACCGGGTTTACCTCCGATTCCAGAAGTTGAGTTTGGTATTGAATTGTTGCCTGGTACTACACCTATTTCGAAAGCTCCCTATAGAATGGCCCTAACAGAGTTAAAAGAGTTGAAGTTACAGCAGCAAGAATTGACTGAGAGAGGATTTGCTAGACCGAGTTTCTCGCCTTGGGGTGCTCCAATTTTGTTTGTGAAAAAGAAAGATGGCACAATGAGGATGTGTGTTGATTATCGTTAGTTGAATAAGGTGACAATAAAGGATAAATATCCGTTGCCCAAAATTGATGACTTATTTGATCAGCTACTGTGTTTTTTAAGATTGACCTGAGATTAGGATATTATCAGTTGAGAGTTAAAGATCCAGACATTCCGAAGACTGCTTTCAGAACGAGGTACGGACATTATGAATTTTTAGTTATGCCATTTGAACTAACCAATGCTCCTGCTATTTTTATGGATCTGATGAATAGAATTTTCAGACCGTATCTAGATCAATTTATTGTCGTATTCATTGATGACATTTTGATTTATTCTCATGATGAGGCTGAGCATGCGGAACAATTGAAAGTTGTTTTGCAAACTTTGAGAGAAAAGCAATTGTATGCGAAATTCAGCAAATGTGAATTCTGGTTCCACGAGGTTAATTTTCTGGGACACACTGTGTTAGCATCTGGGATTCGAGTTAATCCGAGCAAGATTTCTGTTATTCTGAATTGGAAACCTCCGAGAAATGTATCTAAAGTCCGCAGTTTTCTGGGTTTAGCTGGTTATTACTGCAGATTTGTAAAAGGCTTTCCGACTATAGCTACTCCGTTGACTAGACTACTTCAAAAAGATGTCAGATTTGAATGGTCAGATAAGTGTCAGAAAAGTTTTGATCGGTTGAAAACTCATATGTAAGCTCGGTGTTAGTACAAATTTAATCGAGTAAAGAATTTGTTGTGTACAGTGATGCTTCGTTAAATGGTCTGGGATGTGTTTTGATGCAGGAAGGAAAAGTGGTAGCTTATGCCTCGAGACGGTTGAAGCCTCATGAAAAGGATTATCCGACGCACGACTTTGAGTTAGCTGCGATTGTGTTTGCGCTAAAGATTTGGCATCATTATCTGTACGGTGAGAAATGTCACATATTTTCAGATCATAAAAGTCTGAAATACCTGATAACCCAGAAAGATTTGAACCTGCGTCAAAGAATATGGTTAGAGCTGTTAAAAGATTATGAGCTCGTGATAGATTATCATCCAGGTAAAGCGAATGTTGTTGCTGATGCTTTGAGTAGAAAATCATTGTTTGCATTATGTGCTTTGAATGCTCAGTTAGATTTGTTTGATGATAGTTCTATGTTAGCTGAATTAAAAGCCAAACCGTTGTTCTTACAATAGATATGTGATGCTCAGAAATCTGATAATGAACTTAGCATGAAGTAATTTCCGAATCTGAATTTCAAATTGTTGATGATTGTTTGAGATTCTGGGATCGTATCTGTGTTCCGAGAAATCTTGAGTTAATTCAGTTGATCTTGAATGATGCTTATAACAGTCGTCTATCTATTCATCCGGAAAGCACGAAAATGTATCAGGATTTGAAACGACACTACTGGTAGTCTGGTATGAAACGGGACATTTCTGATTTTGTTTCAAAATGTTTAGTTTGTCAGCAAGTGAAAGCTGAACATCAAGTTCCGTTTGGGTTGTTACAATCGATTCTGATTCCTGAGTGGAAATGGGATAGAGTGACAATGGATTTTGTTTCTAGTTTGCCTCAGACTCCTAGAAAGAAAGATGCTATATGGGTTGTAATTGATTGACTGGCGAAATCTACCCATTTTATCCCGGTAAGATCTGATTTATCACTTGACAGATTAGCCGAGCTTTATATTTTTGAGATTATGAAATTGCACGGGGTGCCACTATCTATTGTGTCAGATAGAGATCCGAGGTTTACGTCGAGATTCTGAAAGGAATTACAAGAAGCTCTTGGCACGAAATTGCACTTTAGTACAGCTTTTCATCCACAAACAAATGGTCAGTCTGAACGAGTTATTCAGATTCTTGAAGACATGTTAAGATATTGTATACTTGAGTTTTATGGTATGTGGGAACAGTATCTGCCATTGATTGAATTTTCGTATAATAATAGTTTTCAGACGAGTATCAAAATGGCACCTTATGAAGCTTTGTACAGACGTAAATGTCATACACCTTTGTATTGGACCGAGCTTAGTGAAAATAAGTTACATGGGGTTGATTTGATAAAAGACTCAGAATAAAAAGTGAAACTAATCCGAGATTGTTTGAAAGCAGCATCTGATCGTCAGAAGTCTTATGCAGACTTGAAACGTAAAGATATAAAATTTAAGATCAACGACAAAGTATTTCTGAAAGTGTCACCATGGAAGAAATCACTCTGATTCGGACAAAAAGGCAATTTAGGTCCGAGATTCATCGGATCGTATGAAATCATTGAACGTGTCAGACCTGTTGCATATAGATTAAAGTTGCCTTCTGAGCTAGAAAAGATACATAACATATTTCATGTTTCAATGCTCCGTAAATATCGATCTGATCCGTCACATGTGATTGCCCCATCTGAAATTGAAATCCGATCTGATATGACATATGAAGAGGAACCGATCCGTATCCTAGCTCGTGAAGTGAAAGAGTTGAGAAATAAGAAAATCTGTTAGTAAAAGTACTGTGGAATCGACATGGGATAGAAGAGGCTACGTGGGAGCCTGAAGATTCAGTGAGACAACAATATCCGACTTTGTTTAACGGTAAGATTTTCGGGGATAAAAATCCCTAAGGGGGGAGAATTATAACAGTCCAGTTTATACCCTAGTCAGAACAGTGGTTTCGGGACCACAAATCCGAGTCTGTATAATATTTTAATATTACTTTCTGTGCCTATGATATATGATTAAGCATGTGTTAAAGTTTCGTAAGTTAATTTATCTATCTGTGCGTTTAATTTGATAAAAGGATTGAATTACATTAAATGCAAAAGTAGCATGCTATTTGTTAATGTACCAATGTGATGTGGCTTATTAAAGGTAGAGTCCTTATGTGGATATTATACCTTTACTCATAGTAGTGGACAATTATGTCCACCTTATGAATGATTTTTATAAGTGTATGAAAGGTTAATTATGTCATTTGTGCATTAATATGTGTTATAATAAAACAAAAGAAAAAGATGAACATTATCATCTTACTTTAAGGTGCTGAAAGTTAAAAGAAAAAGAAAAAGTTAAGCTTGTTCATTCGACCATGGTTCAAGCTTAAATCGGGTATGTGTTTTCGATCGGTTTTCGATAATTTCTATGTTTTTATAATCGTTGCTTCCTCTACAATCAAACCCATGTTTCAATTTTTTGTATTGGTGATGTTTATAAGCTATGCCATTAATGATATATTGAGCTTTATGATGCTTTAAGGTGTTAAATGATAGGTTGGTGGTAGATGAACATGATTTGTTCTTGAAGTTTTGATGAATTTAGCTTAATAGGGCTAAATTGAGAAAATGGCAAATTGAGGGACTAATTTGTGAATTTGATGAAAGTATGGACTTGTATGAAATGTATATATATTTGGCCAAGCTTATGTATAACTGGATTTTGTGAATTTGATGTTTTGAGAAAAATGGACTAAATTGCTATGTTGTGCAAATATGAGGGTTATTTTGCAAATAGCCCTAAATGTGTGTCTTTGGATTGAATTGAATGAACTAGTGAATAAAAGGGTTAATTCTGAATATGTTTAGATCAAGAACCGAGGAAAACGAATTTAGATCGTGGGAAAGCGAAAGTTAACAAGTAGCCGTTTCTATTCCGATAAACAGAATCCGAGGTAAGTTATTATGCAAATAAACATATTTTTATGAATTTGTAAATGTTCATATGACTAATAATGATAATGAATGTTTATGAGAAGCTGAGTATATGAATTCGAGATAAGGTCGATATAGCGACAATATCCGAGAAGTCCCGTTCGAACTTAGGAATAGATAGGATTAACTTTGTCATGACCTAGATATCTATTCTGTTTCGTCATGTAAGACCACGTCTAGGACGTTGGCATTGATTTGAGATTCGTGTAAGACCCTATCTGTGATAGTGGCATCGATATCTGATTATGTGTAAGACCACGTCTGGGACGTTGGCATCAATATAAGCTTTACGTATAAGACCACATCTGGGACGTTGGCATCATTATGATCTTTACGTGTAAGACCATGTCTAGGACATTGGCATCGTTCTGATTCGTGCAAGACCCTGTCCGGGATAGTGGCATCGATATCTGAGTACATATAAGACCTCATCTGGGACGATGGCATTGTATTACCCTTCTGAGCTTTTGAAGTATCCTACTAGTTTCCTATTGGTTCAGCAGGCAAGTCTGTGATATGAATTTCAAATTCAAGCTATGAACAATTATGTGATATTAAATCCGATTCAGGTACGTTGTTTGTACACTATTGTGTATATAAGGTAAGCATCTAAGTGATCTTACTATGATGATAGGTATATGAAATTGACGATACAATATGTAATGTTTGAGTAGAGTTGTGTGGCTAGATGAATTATGTGTTCATATGATTTTTGAATGGTGGAAATGACTAAGTGATTGATATGTGCCAATGTATTTATTTGCAAATATGCTTTTCTTACCAAGTTTACTTCTATATGACTTACTAAGCTCTTGGAAAGCTTCCTCTCTGTGTGTTTAATCTGTTTTATAGGTCGTCAAAGCTGCTAAAGGCTAGGGACCGTCACGAATCGTCATCACACTACTAAAACTTATTTTGGTACACTTTGAGAATGTATATAACCCAATATCGCATGTATATGCTAGTTTTCGTATGAGTTGTATAATGAACTTAGCCATGTGATTTGGCTAATTATGTTTTGATAATATGCCTTAATGAATGTGATATGTGAAGTTGTTTTGGCATGCTTAGTTGTTACATGAAATGGTTATGAGATGGTAAGTATATATGGATGAAAGGAGCTTGGTATAATTTAGATTTAGTTATACAAATTGGTATGATTGGAATTGGTTTGAATAGTTAGATTGAATGATTATTGAATGGATTGTAGTGTGATTACTTTAGTTAACAAATATACGTGAATTGGTTGATTATTTTGGTATGTTTTGATGGTTATATGTGCATGAGATATCTTGTTAAATATGGCTTGTAGGTTTGACCCTTATGGGTGGCATTTTGGCCTTGTAAATGGCCTATAATGTCACACGGTTGTTGCACACAGGCGTGCCTAACGACCGTGGGTGAATTGTAGGATGTAGTTTATCATCACATGGCCTCGACACGGGTATGTCATCTGGCCGTGGTGTGCAAGTCAGTAGCTAACATAAAAGTACATGGCCTCGACACGGGCGTGCTTGGTGGCCATGTTGGGGAAGTCAGTATATGACCTAAAAGTACACGGCCATGGCACATGGGAGTGCCTAATGATCGTGTTGGTATAGTTAGTATAAACAAGGATGGATACACGAGGGTGTTTAGAAGCCGTGGAGGGCACACAATCTCCTCCCACAGGCGTGTCTCCCCTGTATTTGAGAAAAGTTTCAAATTTTTATGGAATTTCATATGTGTTTTAGTTTAGTCCCGACTCGACTTATAAGTATGATTAAGGTCTCGAGGGCCTGTTTAAGGGACATTATGTCTGAGATTGATGATTGAATGTATGATTTTGTCTGTGAATGTTTCCGATCTGTCCGATAATGCTCCTAACCTTAATCCAGCGACGGACTCGGGATAGGGGTGTTACAATTCGCGGTCGCAAAGATGCATCATCACCAGATGTTATCACCGGTACATTTTCTCTTTATGACACTAATGTAATTGCCATGATTGATCCTGAATCGACTCATTCATATATCTGTATAAATTTAGTGTCTAGTAAGAGTTTGCCTGTTGAATCTACTGAATTTGTGATTAAAGTGCCGAACCCCTTAGGCAAGTGTGTCCTAGTTGATAAAGTTTGCAAGAGCTATCCTTTAATGACTCGAGGTTACTGTTTTTCGGCAAATTTGATGTTATTACCATTTGATGAATTCGATGTAATTTTGGGTATGGATTGGTTGATGCTACATGATGTTGCTGTGAATTGTAGACGAAGACTATTGAATTGAAATGTCAAAATAGTGAAATCCTTCGAATTGAATCTGATGAGTCGAGTGGATTACCTATTGTGATATCATCAATGTTAGCTCAGAGATATGTGAGAAAAGATTGTGATGCTTACCTTGCATATGTACTGGATGTGAAAGTATCTGAATCGAATATTCAATCAGTACCAATGGTATGTGAATATCCAGATGTGTTTCCAGAAGAGTTGCCTAGGTTGCCACCGATAAGAGAGGTCAAGTTTGCTTTTGAATTAGTATCGGAAATATCAGTGATATCAATAGCTTCATATAGAATGGCTCCGACAGAATTGAAAGAATTGAAAGCTTAGTTGCAGGAATTAACATATAGAGGTTTTGCACGACCTAGTTTTTCGCCCTTGGGTGTACAAGTGTTGTTTGTAAAGAAGAAAGATGGGTCGATGAGATTGTGTATCGATTATCGTCAGCCCAACAAGGTTACAATTAAAAATAAATACCCGTTGCTAAGAACTGATGATTTGTTTGATCAGTTGAAAGGAGCAACAGTGTTTTTGAAGATTGATTTAATCTGACTATTACCAGTTACGAGTTAAAGATTTAGATGTGCTGAAGACTGCGTTCAGAACAAGGTATGGGCATTATGAATTTCTTGTTATGCCTTTCGGATTAACTAATGCTTCTACAGTTTTTATGGATTTGATTAATCAAATTTTTAGACCATATTTAGACATATTTGTTGTTGTATTCATTGATGACATTATGATCTATTCCCGATATGAGTCTGAGCATGTTGAACATTTAAGGATTGTATTACAAACCTTGAAAGATAAGCAGATGTTTGTTAAATTCAGTAAATGTGAGTTTTGACTTCGAGAAGTCAAATTTTTAGGGCATATTATTTCAGCGAAAGGAATACGAGTTGATCCGAGCAAGATTTCAGCAGTTGTTGACTGGAAACCACCAAGAAATGTGTCCAAAGTCCGAAGCTTTCTGGGATTAGTTGGTTACTATTGGCGTTTTGTGAAAGGATTCTCGATGATTGCTACACCGATGACAAGATTGCTAAAAAAAAAAGATGTGAAATGTGAGTGGTCTGGGAAATGTCAATAGAGTTTTGAACAGTTGAAAGCATTGTTAACTAAAGCACCAGTTTTGGTTCAACCTGAGTCGGGTAAAGAGTTTGTGATTTTCAGCGACGCGTCATTGAACGGTCTGGGTTGTGTTTTGATACAAGAGGGTAAAGTGATAGCTTATGCCTCCAGACAATTAAAACCACATGAAAAGAATTATCTGACGCATGATTTAGAGTTAGCTGCTATTGTTTTTGCATTGAAAAATTGGTGGCATCATTTATACGGTGAAAAGTGTCATATTTTTACCGATCATAAGAGCTTAAAGTATGTATTGACTCAGAAAGATTTGAATTTGCGTCAACGAAGATGGCTCGAACTGTTGAAAGATTATGAGTTAGTGATTGATTATCATCCGGGGAAAGCAAACGTAGTCGCGGATGTTTTGAGTAGAAAATCTTTATTTGCTTTGCGGGCGATGAATACGTTGTTAATTTTGTCTGATGATGGTTCATTTTTGGCTGAATTAAAGCTAAACCGTTATTTCTTCAACAAATTTGTGAAGCTCAGAAGTGTGATAATGAATTGCAAGCTAAAAGAGTGCAATGTGAGTCTACTACTGATTCAGACTATCAGATCAGATCCGATGATTGTTCAATGTTCCGAGGTAAAATACGTGTACCGAGAAAATCTGAGCTTATTCAGAAAATTCTATACGAAGCACACAGTGGTTGTTTATCTATTCACCTGGGAGTACTAAAATGTATAATGATTTGAAACAGTTGTACTGGTGGTCGAGCATGAAACGAGACATATCAGAATTTGTGTCAAGATGCTTAGTTTGTCAACAAGTTAAAGCTGAACATCAAGTGCCTTCGAGATTATTACAGCCTGTAATGATACTAGAGTGGAAATAGGATAGAGTTACTATGGATTTTGTATCGGGTTTGCCCTTGTCTCCAAAAAAGAAAGTTGCTACTCGGGTTGTCGTTGATAAACTAACAAAATCGGCACATTTCATTTCAGTACGTACCGACTTCTCGCTTGATAAATTAACTGAGTTGTATATCTCTGAGATCGTTAGATTGCACAGGGTGCCAGTTTCTATTATTTCGGATAGAGATCCGAGGTTTACGTCCCGATTTTGGAAAAAATTGCAAGAAGCTTTGGGTACAAAGTTGCACTTTAGTATTGTTTTTCATCCGTAAACCAACGATCAATCTAAGAGAATAATTCAGATTCTCGAAGATATGTTTCGTTGCTATGTTTTAGAGTTTGTAGGCAATTGGGAGAAATATTTTCCATTGGCTGAATTCGTGTATAACAACAATTTTCAATCACGCAAAAAAATGGCAGCGTATGAAACTTTATATGGTCGTAAATGCCGAAATCCTTTGTACTGGACTGAGCTTAGTGACAAAAAGATTCACAGGGTTGATTTGATCAAAGACACTGAAGAGAAAGTGAAAGTAATTCACGACAGTTTGAAAGCATCTTTAAATTGACAGAAATCTTACACGGATTTGAAATGTAAAGACATTGAACTTCAAGTCGGCGACAAAGTATTTTTGAAAGTGTCTCCTTGGAAAAAGATTCTTAGATATGGTCGCAAAGGAAAATTAAGTCACGTTTCATCGGGTCGTATGAGATCATCGAAAGAATAAGGCCAGTGGCATATCAACTAGCTTCACTGTCAGAATTAGAAAAGATCCACAATGTATTTCATGTGTTGATGTTACGACAATATTGATCAAATCCATCGCATGTAATTTCTTCGGCAGATATTGTAACTCAATCTGATATGTCGTATAAAGAAAAACCGATCAGAATTTTTGCTCGAGAGGTTAAAGAATTGAGAAATAAAAGCATAAATTTGGTGAAAGTTTTGTGGCAACGGCACAGTGTCGAAGAAGCCACATGCGAACTCGGGGAAGCTATGAGGAAACAGTACCCTAACCTCTTTTTTGGTAAGATTTTCAGGGACGAAAATTCCTAAGGGGGAGAGTTGTAATAGTCCATTTTTTAGTCAAATCAGAACAATGGTTTTGGGACCACAAATTTTATTTCAAAATATTTATTTTATTATTATTTTAATGTTTACAGCATGATAGAATGATTGTGTGAAAATTTTGTTAAGAAATTTTATTGTTTGAGTGTTTAATTTGATAAAAAGAACTAAATCGCATAAAGTGTAAAACTTGAGTTCTAATGGTTAAATGTGTTTAATGGCTATGAAATTAAATAGTGGAGGTCCTTCTGTTGTAATTAGACCATTTTAATGGACATTTATGTACATGGTTGAAGTGATTTTAACGGTTTATTAAAAGGTTAATTAGGTAATTTAGTAAATTAATGTAAAATAAATAAAACAAAACAATTTTATTCTCTTATCATCTTCTCCAACCGATTATACAAGGGAAAGAAAGCCATTTTCTTAGCTTCAATATTCAGCCAAGGCAATTTGTGTAACACCCCTTACCCGTATTCAACGTTAGAACCGAGTACGAGGCATTACCGAACTTAATGCACTTGAACATACAACTTTGGGCTATAAAATTTCACTCCAACTTAAAACTTCCCATTCGTATTCAAAACATCCTCATTATGGGCCTACTAGGCCTTAAACATCCAAACAGAGGGTCTCGAAATAAAACTGGGAACTTTTGTATACTTAGAAAATTTTTTCCTTAACAGGGCCACACGCCCGTGTGGGTAGGCCGTGCGGTCACACACGCCCATGTCCTTAGCCCGTGTGAGATTTATTTTTTATTTCGAACCTATAGGGGTTTTCACACGTTCGGACACACGCCCGTGTCCTCCACACGGCCTAAACACACCCGTGTCCTCACCCGTGTGTAAAAACCTGGGTATTCTGTTTATGACGTCAGCAACCTCATAAGGGACACACGGCCTGTCACACGCCTGCGTGCTCCACCCGTGGTCGACACTGACTTGCCACATTAACATGCAGGGGACACATGGCCCAGCCACACACCCATGGGACTGGTCATGTGTCACACACGATCTAGACACACACTCGTGTGTCTACCCGTGTGGACAAGAATAAGGCTATTTGCCAAACTCATTTTATCACCCTGACTCATACAACATAAATCAAACTCAACCATTACCAGGTAACCCAATCATGCATCATACATATTCATGAATAACCTTATCTTTCCATATATTAATAATAAGGGAGCCATTAATTATGGTCATTTACAAAAGAGTTCATCTTGAAAAGAGCCAACACACTTGGCCAAAACAACAAGACATTTCACTAAGTCTAGCCCCTATACATGCCATACTTAAAATGCTAAGTCTAACTATACCGAGATGTGCTGATAGTGTGGATGATCTTCTAATTATCTTCATATCCCGAGCTGGCTCTTTGACACTATAAAACAAGGGAAAAGAAAGGGAGTAAGTTTTAAGCTTAGTAAGTTTACATGTAAACAATAAGCATCATAACATATGCTAATCAATCAATAACATTACATACTAAGAAAAAGCAATTCACATTTCCATAATCATGCTTACTCATTCCATCTCTTACCACATTCCAACCGTATAACAAATATAATGCTCACATTTACTTGCACACATCCTCTGTACTCATCACCACAAAGTACATGAAACATTTACTTAACCATTTCTTGATGAACATTTTCGGAATAATACTAA
Source organism: Gossypium bickii (assembly GCA_025503065.1). Lineage (NCBI taxonomy): Eukaryota > Viridiplantae > Streptophyta > Magnoliopsida > Malvales > Malvaceae > Gossypium > Gossypium bickii. Next base: position 94,819,417 of record CP106711.1, read on the forward strand.
GTACTAGGTGGTTTCGCACACAGCCCACCATTAATCAATAATAGGGTGGTATCGCACATAGCCCACCAACAAGAATATTTACGGTGGTTTTGTACATAGCCCACCAAATGATAATATAAATGATGGTATCGCACATAGCCTATCGTGAATAAATAACAAGGTGGTATCACACACAGCCCACCAAAAAGGATAATTACGATGGTATCGCACACAACCCACCAAATAATTATTACGGATATTTTTCATCACTTACATATCTATTCTGAGGTTCATAAAAGAATTACTCATTATCTATCAATTTCAATCAATCTCAATCATAATTGATCGAATTCATACAATGTACCGTTAAGTAACAAAATAAGTATTAAAGATGTATTGTTTACACATAAACTTACCTCGGTGCAAAATGTATTAGTCGACGATTTAGTCCGTAACCTTGCATTTTCCTCGGTAAAGGTTGTTTCTGCGCTCTTCTTGATCTATAATAATAAAATTTACTCATTCAATCACTTTATAACTCATAATACATCAAAATTTCTACTTAGGTAAAAATGACCATTTTGCCCTTATACTTTGGCAAAATTATGATTTTGCCCTTAGGCTCGTAAATCGTTTTTCATCACACTTTCTTATTAAACAAGCCTAGATGAACATTTATTTCTCTTACAACAACTCACAAAACCAATTATTTCATGCATTTATTACACAATTACAGCCTTTTCAAATAAATCCTATTTAGGTGTTTTCTTGGTAACACCTTCCTTAACTCTCTAACATTCATTTTCTTCCATAAAAAAACTCAGCAAACAACATGAACACCCTTATGGCAAGTCTCTAAACTTTCAACCATTTAACAAAATAATCCCCTCATTAGCTAGCTTCAGCTTTAGGGGTTCCAAAAATACAAAAATATCAAGAAAGACCTCTAAAGTCACTTACTTGTAAGAGAATAGCTTGGCTGAAAGTTTGAACTCCAAAATCCACTATTTTCTCTTCAATTTTTAGTGGAGAAGAAGTGTGAATAGTAAAAGATGACAACTCTTTTATTTATCTTATTTTATTCATTTTTGGTCACCTAATTTCACCAAATTTTTTACCAAATTAATGCCTTTGTCCCCCTTGGCCGGCCATCACTCTTAGGGTGGTCTATTTGCACTTTAAAGATCTCCAATTTAATATTCTATAGCTATTAGACACTCATAGCTTGAAAAATGGAACTTTTGCACTTTATGCGATTTAGTTCCTTTTTTCAATTAAGCATACAATCGTTAAAATTAAAGCACCAAAATTTCCATGCAATCTTATAATCATGCTATAAGACATAAAATAATATAAAAATAACTTTCTTCAACCTCAGATTAGTGGTCCCAAACCACTGTTTCGACTAGCCCCAAAATCGAGCTGTTACAATTTGTCTAATTAGGTAAGATTTTAGTTCCATTTTTAACTATTTCTATGTTTTTGAGATCGTTACAACCTATTCTAGCTAGCCTAGGGACTATTTTGCAAAACTTTTAAGGGTTTAAGGTTTTTCCATTGATGAATCTATGTGTATTTTGATGTTTGATGATAGAAAATGTATGCTTGTTGTTAGATAAACAACATTTGTAAAGTGATTTTTGACAAAATTGTGATTTAGGGATTAAATTGAGAATTGTTAATTTTTTGTGGTTAAAATGTGAAATAAATGAAAAATATGGGCTGCTAGGGACTTAATTGAAATTCGGCTAGCATGGGTATAAGTTGAATTTTATGAATTTGCATTTTTATGAGTTAAGGACTAAATTGTAAAAATGTTGAAATATTGGGGTAAAAGTGTAAAGTTACTATAATGTGTATTTTGGACTAAATTGAATTGATTGATGATTAAATAAGCTAAATTTGATATTATATAGATCAAGAAAAGCAAAATTCAGATTTAGGTAGGGGGAAAAACAAGGTGTTGGATTAGTCGATCTACTTTGTCATTTTTACATTCGAAGTAAGTTCGTATGTAATAAGCATTGTTATATTTGTGTTTTAAATGCTTTAATATTGAATATATTGTGTAAATGACATTGCAAATATATTCGACGACGAATCAGCAACGAGAAATCCTGGTTGAACCTTAGGAATTGATTAGGATACGAATGACATGTCATTAGGGGTTATGTGACTGGGTGCTGGTCCGTAGGTCCTACCGGTGGCTGAGTTATCTAGCATGTGTTGCGGATTCTTTTCAGCTTATGTGAGCAGCATCGTGTAGCTTCGTTATGACCGTCAGCTTGTGTGAGCAGACCCATTGATAGCTCGAGAGTCAGCATAATATGTGATATGAGATTGTGACAGCTTTGGCTATTTATGTGGCACTTAGGGTGCAAGATTTTCGGGTATTTGATATTATTCTGAATGGTTCAACGAGTATGTTAAATATATAAAATAGTGTGAAATAGAAACGTATCAGTACAAGTATGTACAGAAATTATATAAGCATTGAATCTATAGAAGTGGTGAGTTCATAGTTAATTATGTGTTTGAGTATATGTTAACATTGTGATTAAATGTTTTGTACTATGTTATGTTCATATTATTGAATGGTGAGCTTTGCTTATTATTTCATATAAGCTTACTAAGCTTTATAGCTAACATTGTTTATTTTTTCATGTTTTATAGTGAAATCAAAGCTAGCTTAGATTTAGGAATCGTCGGAGATCTCATCACACTATCAAGCTACCACTTTGGTATTTTTGAATCTATGATTTTGGGATATAAGGCATGTGTAGGAGCTTTGATCATTTTGGTATATGTTAGTAATGAAATTTGGCCATTTGAATTGGCTTTTAAATGTTAAGTGTTTGGTTTGTATATAGCTATGAGAGTTGGCTTATTTTGGTATGTTGGTGATTAATGTGTGTATATATATATGTGTGTGCATATGGCTTTAGTTATGTGGTTGATGAGGGATATGTGATGCTTGTTGATAATTGGAAATTAATGATACTAAATGGTTGAGATTTGAATTTGGTATGTTTGTGAATTTAGGCCAATTAGCGCATAATTGAAAATGACCATTTAGATGATTTGAGAATATGAAATTAGCATGAAGTTGAATGGCATATTATGGTATTTATGTAACTTGTATTGTTGGTATTGAAACAGCATGAAATCTACGTAGTTTAGAAGAGTTTGAATGCCATTTGAGGATGTGAATATGTGCCATTTGGGTTTGGTGTAGGTGTATGCAAATTTGGGTGGCAAGATGGCTTGGTAAATAGCTTATTTTTCTCCACACGGGCAGAGACACGAGCATGTGTCTTAGCCGTGTGTGACGCACGGTCAAGTTACACGGTAGTGTGTCCCCTGGTGTGTAATTAGAAAACAAGTTAGTATGCTCCACACAGCCCAGCACACGAGCTTGTGACTTGGTCATGTGGCATAAGTCAGTATACCCTATAGGATTTGCACTGCCTAGCACACAGCCTGGCACAAGGGGGTGTGAGTCGATTTCGAAAGGGCACACGGCTGGTCACACAGGTGTGTGGTTGGCTATGTGACCCAAGTTAGAGAGTTACATGGGGTCAGACACGGGCTGGGACATGACCACGTGATCCCATTTCAAATGTCCACACAGCCTATGACACTGCGTGTCTTTGGCCGTGTAAGACACACGGCTGGGCCACCCGGACGTGTGTCTCTTATATTTTGTAAAATTTTATAAGTTATCGATTTAGTCCCGAACCACTTTGAATGCATATTCTTGGCATCATAGGCTCGTATTAGGGACAATGTGAATCATTTTCAATGATGTTTATTTGAAATTCGAAAATGTATGTGAAATGTATGGTTATTTACGAAATAAGTTTGGTAATGCTCCGTAACCCTATTTCGGCATTGAATACGGGTGAGGGGTGCTACAGGACATTTCAATTGGATTGGGTCTAACTCATTAGTTGAAAAACCTTCAAAAAAAGGCTTTAAATGATGGCCATTGACCTTGAAGATCTTTTTGGTGCCCAGACTTTGAATTTCTACTTGTAACACCCTTTACCTGTGTTCAACACCGGAATCAGATACGAGGCATTATCGAACTTAACTGACTTCAACATACAACTTCAGGCTATAAAATTTCGTTCCAACTTCAAACTTTTTCATTTATGTACATAACTTCCTTATTACAGGTCTACGAGGCTCTAAACATACATTTGGAATGGTTCAGAACCAAACTGGAAACTTTTAAGCACTTAGACAATTTTACTTAAAACAGGGCCACACGCCCGTGTGGAGGAAAGGACACACCTGTGTGGAATTTCACATGCCCGTGCTCCACACCCGTGTCGATTTATTTCTTATTTTGAACCTACAGGGAATTTCACACGGCCAGACACACGCCCATGTCCCTGGCCTGTGTCCCTCACACGGCCTCGACACGCTCGTGTGTTTTACCCATGGTTGACACTGACTTATTTCACACAGTTTGTCACACGCCCGTGTCCTTCGACCGTGTGGCGAATTAAATTCCCAATTCAAGGTGCAGACTTCACACGGCCTAGGCACACGCCCATGTCCATGGCCGTGCCTCCCACAGGCCGAGACACACGGTCGTGTCTCTACCCGTGGAGCATACTGACTTGCAAACCTAGCATGCAAGGGGACACACGGCCTTTCAACACGCCCCTGGGGCTGGCCGTGTGTCACACACGGCCTAGACACACGCTCGTGTATCTACCTATGTGGACATTTATAAGGCTATCTACCAAGCCAAATGCCACGCTATACTGCAAACATACTTACACTAATTCAATCCAACAAGTATCAGCACTATAAAGCACTTCTAAAGACTCAAAAATCAAGACATCCATACAAGCATACACTTAATGAATTTCATCATCATTGAATATATATAGACTTGTCAAGTATTGGCCCAATTCCAATGACCACTTGCAAAATGAATTTGATAACATAAATTGCCAACACTTTGGCTAACAAATATGACATAACAAAATGACCAAGTTCTATTCATGCCATACTCAAATTGAATCTAACTTTGCTATACCAAAGTGTAGTCGATAGTGTGATACCGAACTCCGTCGTCCCTCGATCCCTGAGTTATCTTGGCAATACTACAAGGAAAAGGGAAATGAGAGGGTAAACATAAAGCTTAGTAAGTTTGCATGAAAATAATTAGCAACATAAAGCTCATAATATCATCCATCCAAGGTATTGAATAAATATATAAAGTCTTAAGCACTTGGCCGTAGCTTACTCCTACTGACTCTTACAAAATACATACCATATCACATAACATAAACACTTCTCGTGAGTTACTCACACGTACCTGTACTCACTCAATCACATAGCTTTAGCACCAATCTCATTTCTATTTCAAGCTTAACTATTTATCCCACCAAATCACTTGGGATACTCAAAGATACATTTTTATCGTCATCCACATAAATACGAAGCCAATGCCACATCCCAGATGTGGTCTTACATGGGGTCACCTCTGAGTGTCGATGCCATATCCCAGATATGGTCATATACGGGATCTCACATCAATTATCGATGCCATATCCCGGATATGGTCTTATACGATTTTCATATTCAATACTGATGCCATATCCCATATATGGTCTTATACGGAATCTCAATTTGGTGCTGAGGCCATGTCCTGGACATGGTCTTACACGGGACTTTATCCATCTCATGTCTCGATAATAGTATTCTCACATTTATTATAGTCCAACCGGGGCTTCAATATCACAGATTTCATCATCTTTCTCATTCAACACCATCACTCAATTTCATAGAAATATATGCATCATTACAATATCAAACATTCTCAAATATACTAGCATGATGTTGAATTTATCACATACAAACTTACCTCGTTTTCAAACTAGGCCACTTGCCGATTTAATCCGATACCTTGCCTTTTCCTCGATCAAGGTTAATCCCTCGTTCTTCTTTATCTATATAATAGCAAATTAGCTCATTTAATAACCACACTAATCAACACATCTCAATAATCATACTTTGGCAAAATTACCATTTTGCCCTTAGACTTTCACAAAATGACTATTTTACCCCTAGGCTCGTAAATCAATTATAATTGAATTTCTTTCTTTAACGAGCCTAGGTGAACATTTATTACTCTTACGGCAGCCCTCAATACTCAATATTAAACACATTTACCACATATTATACAACCTTTACAAAAAGGTCCTTTTATGTGTTTTCATGATAACACCTTTCACAAAAGTTGTTTATCTAACAACTAAGAACCATTTTCTTCCATAAACATGCAGCAAAAAACTTAAAAGCTCACATGGCAAAACTCTAAACTTTCAACCATTTTGCAAGATAGTCCCCTTTTTAGCTAATTTAAGCTTTAGGGGTTTTAAAAGTACAATTATTATCAAGAAATGATCACTAAAACACTTACTTGCAAGGAGAAGAGTTTGCTGAAATTTTTGAGCTTTCAAACCCCTATTTTGCTTGTGTTTTTTGGTGGAGAAAATGGAGAGAAAAGATGATATCTTTTTTTCTTTATTTTATTTTATTCATCAATTTAATCCACCTACTACACCCACTTTGATCAATTTTGACTTCTTTGTTCCCCTATGGCCAGCCGTGACCTTTAGAAAGGTTTGATTGCACATTAAAGGCCTCCAATTAAAATTCTATGGCTATTAGGCACCTTTAGCTCATAAAATAGAACTTTCGCACCTTATGCAATTTAGTCCTTTTTTGCGATTAAGCATGGAATCGCTAAAATTAAAGCACTAAAATTTTCTTGCACCTACATAATCATGCTATAGCTCATAAAATAACATCAAAATAATTTTCTCTAACCTTTGATTAGTGGTCCCGAGACCATTGTTCCAACTAGCCCCTAAATCGGGCTGTTACACAACTGCACCATGAGAAAACACGTCAGTGATAAAAAAAAGGCCCTATCCATCTAGAGCATAATTTCACAAGAAACAATCTCAAACGATATTTATAAAGCAACATTTTTTTTCCAAGATATAATTTTTTTTCCTAGAAATCATTTGGTCATGAAAGACCTTTCTTTTCTGTTTATAGATGGATGCATTTTCATATGCGTACTTCAAGTGGTCGGGAAGAGGCTTCAAATCAAGTTTTGGTCCCTTAATTTTTTCTAATACTTCAAGTTTGTAGCTTTTATTGAGGATTACTCTCAAGCTATCTCCGTTAATCATTTGAGAGGCTTCTTACACCAAAGGGGCAATGACATCTAAAGCAAATAAAGAACATGCATCACTAGGATATTTCATGGCATCATAAATGTTAAATTTGATAACTATTCCCCATCAAACTCCATAGTGAGAAGACCATTAAGCACATTAATTATTATTTTTGATGTTTTCAAAAATGGCCTTCCTAACAAAATCAAGTTAGGATTAGAAGAGTCTTCTTCCATGTCTATGACATTAAAATTTGCAGGAAAAACTAATCCATTAACTTGAAACAAAACATCCATCTTCCAAAACATCAGTCAGATACATATTTGATCAATCAACAAGTTGGATAATTACTCCATTTTTTTAAAGGGCCCATTCGATTAGCAAAACAAATAGAATGAGACATAACATTAATAGAAGCACCTATATCCAACATAGCATTTTCAATTTTAACATTTCCAACTCGACATGGGATAGTGAACATGTAACATCCCTAACCCGTATCCATCGCTGGACTAGGGTTAAGAGGCATTACTAATCATTTCGAAACATTTCATATCATTTTACAACACAAAGTCAATCATATTCAAACATATCATAAATATAAACATATAGTCCCTTAATGAGGTCTACAATACCTTAAACACAAGTTAGATAAGGGTTGGGACTAAACCGAATACATACAAAAACTTTCAAAAATTTAAAGGTTTTTTAAAACTGCAGAGATCACACGCCCAAGTGGGTAGGTCGTGTGCCTCACACGGCCTTGAACACGCCCGTACGTCCAAGCCGTGGCAAAATAGGGCATACATACTAACTTGTCCACATGGCCTGAGACACGCCCGTGTGCCTCACCCGTGGTCGACACTAACTTGTACCACACGGCCAGTCACACGCCCATGTGTCCTGCTCATGGTCGAGCCTGACTTGTTTCAATTGGCAAACTTAAACAACACGGTCGAGCCACACGCCCGTGTGCTCAACCGTATAGGCAATTATAGCCCATTTCCAATGCCAAACTTGCCTCCCACACTTAGGATCACCTACAAGCCTCAAATCACATGCATTTATACTTCAATTGGCAATCAAAACCTATCAATATATTCACCAATTAATCATCAACTACATCATCTATTTTCATACCCAATTTCATCTCAAATAAGTTCATCAAAAATACCAATTTCTCATCCCAACTCATATAAGTCAAGCATCAAATAATCCTTATCACAAGTTCATATTAAACCATCATTCTCATCAACCAATTTAAGCATGAAATATATCATTTCTATTCTTACTATTTCATACCACATTCATCATTTTCGTAGCCTTCATATAAGAACCAACATCATTTAACTTCCAAGACATATCACACGGCAAGCTCCAAAACATTTCAAAACATACCATAACTTCTAGCCTATACATGCCATATACCAAATATATACATCTTTCAAAAGTACCAAAATAGATAGTCGATAGTGTGATTGAGTCGCTGACGATCCCCATATCTGAGCTAGCTTTACTGACACTGTAAAACAGATAAACACATTACACAGTAAGCTCTATAGCTTAGTAAGTTTGTAGTATAATACATATTACTCAATAATGCAATATCAATACATAAATAAACCATCAATTAGACAAATTCACAACTAAACACAATATCATCCTCAACCATATGCTCATTCATTCATCTATTAAACCATAAATAATATCATCAACCACATAGGTTTGAAATATAACTTTGCCATCACTTAGTTAACAACCGTTCTTGCTATTCAATGCTCAATATTTCATTCACTATTCATTATCTCTTCAATTCAATCGTACACTTAGTGCCCAATTCATAGCTGAAGGTTAAATAACATCGCACACATAGTGCCTCAATATCCAACCGAACTTGATTCGGTAACGCACACACAGTTCCAATCAATATAACCAATATTTTCTCTATTTCGCACACACAGTGCCATTCATTACTATATAAATTCTATTCCGCACACTTAGTGCCATATTTCTCCATTCCACATTCATAGTATTTCTATTCAATAATCACATAGTTATTCATTTCATAGTATTTAACATAAATTTAGCAACTCGTATTATATCTGAACTTACCTCGGATGTTGAAATAACAAAATAGTCGATTAATCAAGCACTTTGTCTTTGCCCCGATCTCGATCTGAATCTCTCCTTTCTTGGTGTATACATATTCAAATTTAGCTCATTCAATCACCAAATCATTCAATTTAATCTAAACACACTTTTTAGGACATTTTACAAAATAGCCCTCACATTTTCACATTTCGACACTTTAGTCCCTATTTCATAAAATCATCAAATACACATAATTTCATTTCACCCATGCCTAGTCAAATTCTCCTTATCTCTATACAAGCCCACACATTTCATTTATTTCATATATTAGCCCTCCAATTTCTTGTTTTCACAATTAAGCCCAAATTACTCAATTTCACTAAAAAATTAAAGACAAAATATGTTAATCTTTCACCTATCTTTCATATTTCACCACCAACTATCATAAAGCTCAAGCATTCATCAATAGTATATCTCAAAATCACCATTAGATTCTAAAATTAAAGCATGGGCTAGTTAGAACACTAAGCAACAATCACAAAAACATAGAAATTATCAAAAACCGAGCTCAAAACATACCTCAATCAAGAATAACAATGGTCGAATGTTTCAAGCCCTAGTTCTTTCTTTTTCTCTTCAAATTCGGCTAAGAAAAGATGATAAAGTCCTTATTTTTCATACTTTTTTTATACCTTATTTCACGTTTTACCATTTTACCCTTTAATATTTCATTTAAATTTCCACCAACTAAAGCACATTTTTGTCCATCCATTCTTTTAATGGTTTATCAACAACATAAAGAATTCTCATTTAGAAAGCCATGACAAATAGACACTTTAACAATCAGCACACAGCTTTTGTATTTTATGCGATTAAATCCTTTTTACAAATTAAACACACAATCGATAAAATTTTCACACAGAACTTTCACACATGCTCAATCACATATTATAAACACCGAAAATAATATTAAAATATTTTTTCGACCTCGAATTTGTGGTCTCGATACCACTGTTCTGACTAGGGTATGAACTGGGTTGTTATAATTCTCCCCCTTAGAGATTTTCGTCCTTGAAAATCTTACCGTTAAACAGGTTCGGATACTGCTGTCTCATATAATCTTTAGGCTCCCACGTAGCCTCTTCATTTCTGTGTTTGTGCCACAACACTTTCACTAAAGAAATTTTCTTGTTTCTCAATTCTTTAATCTCTCAAGCTGAAATTTTAATCGGTTCTTCGCTATACGACAAATCTGACTGAATCTCAACCTCAGTAGGAGCAATCACATGCAATGGATCAGATCTGTATCGTCAAAGCGTCGATATGTGAAACACATTATAAATCTTTTCTAATTCAGGTGGAACATCAATCTACAAGCAATCGGCCCAATTCATTCAATAACCTCATAAGGGCCGATGAACCTCGGACTCAACTTGCCTTTTCGGCCAAATTGAAGTATTTTCTTCTACGGAGACACTTTCAAAAACAATTTGTCTCTGACCTCAAATTCGATATCTTTTTGTTTCAAATCTGCATAAGACTTCTGACGATCTGAAGCCGCTTTCAAATCATTACGAATAACTTTCACTTTCTGCTCAGTCTCTTTTATTAAATCAACCCCATGAATCTTATTCTCACTCAACTCAGTCCAACACAATGGATTTCAACATTTTTTACCGTAAAGAGCCTCATACGGTGCCTGTAACGCCTCAATTTTGGGCCTAGTAGATTTGGGCCTATTGGGTTGTAACGCCCCAAAAATCTTGAAACTTTAAATTTTTTTTGTGCACTAAGGTTCGTATGTATGAGTAGCACTTAGAATAATAATATTAACATAGTATCGGGATTACTTGAGGCCTTAGAGTTGGGGGTGACCATAGGGAAAATTTATTCTTTCTTACTTAATGGACCCTAGTCTTAGGTAGGAGGCCTCATAAGCAGATTAAGAGAAGAAAAGGGACACAGATGAGCTTGTAGTCTATTGGAAAGTGGCGCCATATAGGAGTTATGAGGTGGCGTGTTAAGCAGTTAAGGAGGTCCAAGGTTCGAGGCTTAGGAGGGGAAATTAAGGAGTTTTATTTTTGTGCCTGGACAGAAGGAGTTGGCGTTGGAGGGGACTCTGAAAGAGAGTGTTCAGAAGAGAAATTTAAGGTGCAGATAAGGGAGGAAAGATAGGGATTGGGAGGTGGATATAGTGGTGCCAAATTGGACTCTGAAGGAAAGGGAAGTTCGGCTAAGGGCTATATATATGAGTGTCGAATTAAGTTCCTAGGTTAATACCGAATTTTTGCTTTCCTGCTAGCTGAATTTCTTCACTTGTGAGAGGCAGACGTTTTTTTCTAAGTGTGCCAAAGCCAAATCCTTCATATCCTCCCTTCTCAAATTCCCTTTTGGTTCACCACTCGATTCTAGCCAAATCACTTTTATTTCTTATTCCCCCTGGTGTTGCCGAATTGCCTTGTCACCTTACTAGTCTCAAAAGTCGAACTTAAATTGCAGGATCAAAGGAAGATTTCGGTAAGAGCTTAGTTGAATTTTTAGTGTGTTTTATTAAAAGCCGAAGGGCTATCTAACCCCTCTTTGCCGTTACCATGTACTAACAAGGGTGAGGCTCAGCAATCGCCAGCGCGGTAGGTAAGGATTGTTATCAAGGCAGTAAGTATTCATAATTCAGTTAGAGTTTTAATAAGTGACCGAATCTATTGTGGCTCATAGGGGTGACTTATGATCAATATGGGTCACTTGGTTTTGACGATATAGGTGTTTGGGTGCAAATCTAGAGGATAATCACCAATAGTAGCAAAGGAAGGGCAACTAGAACGTGAGGTACACGGTAAGGGTATGGTGAGGTTTCGATTTTTAGTTAGTGTATGTTAAAGCTTTGGTTAATCACTAGTAATGTCGATTGTAGGTTTGTGACTAAGGGGTTTGCAACACGCGAGGTTACCAGGTGTGTACAAACACCACACACACAATATCGGCAACACCGAAAAGTCGAAAAGTCGAAAGTGGCTAAATGGGCTTGGTGGGCCCTGAGGCTAAGTTTGTTGAAATGGTTTGATTGATTATACGAATTAAGTTAGCCATGCTTGATACACGATCTGGATATGTTATGGGCCTAATAGGTCATATGTTGATATTTGGGCCTAATGGGCCATAAGGATGTGATTTGGGCTTGGTGGGCTTATGGGGACGTAGACAAGTATGTTAGGGTTAATGGACTTTAGGCCTAGTTTAAACAACTCTGAAATTTCATAAGACTTAATCTAATTAAAACATGCGTGAGCAGTCAGTTGGGTTAGGGTGTGGCAACGGGCATACACATGTCTAGGATTGGATCTAGGGAGAGCTTGGTACTTAAGCGGTCCTAGTGGCCCACCTCCTCTTCTCGAGAATCCCACCTGGTGCGTAGGGTCTGTTCACTTTAGCCGCGAGGACTTGTTGATGGGCCAAAGTTCATAACTAGAACCCGAAAGGGACCAAATACCTTATCCTCGTAAAATTACTAAAATACCACTAGTTTTGTAAATTACCAAAATACCCATGTTTTACAAATTTACCCAAAATACCCCTGTTTTGTGAAAGTACCAAAATACCCCTATTTTGTAAAATTACCTAGATTTGCCAAATTACCAAAATACCCCTGTAGGGTAGAATTACAAAAATACCCCTAGGTAGAGAAATGACGAAAATACCCCTACATGACGAACATAAGCTTATAGATGTTACTTGTGTGTTTGATGCATCCATATGATATTTTGCTTAAGATGCATATGGGTGGGAATTATGGTACGGAGGAAGATTTGAGGATCGCATGGCCATATGGTATGGATCCAGGACCGCATGGTCGTATGGTATGGATCCACCGGAGGCTTTAAGCCCAATATATGATTAAAAACTTTGCTGCAACTTTTGATAGTATCGTAACCAGGCTACTCTTGGTGTGTAGCGGAGGGGTGGGTCGAGCTAGAATTCCCCACAGGAGTCATAAGGTTGGAAGGGAAATGGTGTGTGTAGCGGATGGACTTTTGGGGTGGGTTATGCATTATCTTGTTTGTATACGATGTGATATAATTTGATATGAGGTCATTGTGGGCTAAGGCCCAAGACCACCGATATTGATAGGGCCGAGGCCCAATGTGAATAATTGTATGTGATTTGATTTCCAAGGGTTGTACACACTGAGTTTCGAAACTCACACCCTTTAATTTAATGTTTCAGGTAATCCCGAATAGAAGACTCAATGTGGGAGAGGACTCGGAGATAGCCACACTACAAGCTGTTTAAATATTTTAATTTATTCAAATGATTTTGTTTTAAATACTTTGTTTTTTTTTTCATTGGATTGCTATAAGGCCATGTAACTCCTAATTGAATTTATATTTTGGGTTATTATTATTGTTTCAACTACCCACTTATGAAATTTCATAAAATTATTAAAGTGTTAATATGGTTTTCGAAATAAACTTTTGTTTTGGGCTTTTGGGCCTTAAATGGTTAAATAGTAAATTGTTTTAAAGTGCGCCTTTAATGTGACATTCCAGATTTGGGCCTAACTTCTAGGCCAGGTTTGGGGTGTTACATTTAGTGGTATCAGAGTCTGGTTGCAAAGCTCGGGCTGTGAAATGGGCCTTATGTTTTGGGTTTTAAAACAAGTAAATTACGAAGTTTTTTTGCAGGATTCTTGAAGTGTGGTTCACCGAGCCTCGACGTCAAGCCAAGTAAGTTCTCTGTACTACATGTGCTTAGATTTTTTAACTATGTAGATATTGGGCTACTTAAAAATAGGCTTTTAGAGACTAAAGCCCGTACATGTAGTGGATTCTCGACTGCGGAATAACTTTAAGAAAAAGTGTTAATACTTACATAAGACATGTGTTCTAAACAAGTGGAACTAAGTACTAATTTCATAAAATTCTTAATTTAGAAATACGCAACAATGAGCGCTAGGCGAGGTGGAAAAGGCTGCGGCAGAGGCCGTGGAAGTGTTAGGGCAAGATCGTCCGAGTCAGGCCATATGCCCAACGTAGGAGTAAAGAAGACTCTGACCTCACCAGTAGCTGAAAGAGGAGCAAATGAACGGGTTACCGCTATGGAAGATGCTATATCGTAGGCCATGTTAAGAATCTTGGAAAGGGTCGTTGGGCCCAATAATGGTACTGGGAGTCGTGGGTCGATTGTGGAGCGACTCCCAGCTAATGGGGCTGAAATTTTCAAAGGAGTAGCAGGGGTGGCTCCTAATGTGGCAGAGTATTGGTTGGAAGCCACTGAAAGAATCATGGACGACCTGGACTGCACAGTTGAACAAAAGTTGAAAGGAGAAATATCCCTACTTAAGGAAGAAGCCTACCAGTGGTAGTTAACCGTAAAGGAGGGCAACCAACCGGAGCAGATCACTTGGGAGTTCTTTAAATCAGCGTTCCAAGGGAAATACATTGGAGCGGCCTATGTGGATGCCCGAAGGAAGGAGTTTTTGAGTCTGACTCAGGGAGATAAGTAAGTAGTAGAGTACAAGGCTGAGTTTCTGCGCTTCAGTCGATATGCCAAGGGGATAGTCGCGATGGAGTATGAAAGGTGTGTACGATTCAAGGATGGATTAAGGGATAGCCTTAGAGTATTGATAGCTCTATAGAAGGAGTGAGATTTTGTGGTCTTGGTAGAGAAAGCAAAAATAGCAGAGGAGGTAAAGAGCACAGAGCGCCGCAGCCGAGAGAAAGAGAAGGGCAAGAACAAGCGGAATATGGAACCTACGGGAGCTGAACAAAGGCCCATGGGGAGGGCCAGAGTGAATGGGCCGGTTAGAGATGTAGCTCATGTTGCTGTTGCTAATAACGAAGTACCACGTTGTGCAGAATATAGGAGAAGGCATCCAGGCGAATGTTAGAGGAAGACGGGAGCATGTTTTGGCTGTAGATCAATGGAGCATAGGGTTAGGCAATGCCTGAGAAGGCTAGATCAGGAGCAAGCCGATGGTGGAGGCAATTTGCAATCCTAGAGGGGTGGTCAACAACCACCAAGGGGCCGCGGACGAGGCAGGGGCGATAATGTTAATGAATGCAATCGTGGAGCACCAAGTAGAGGTGCAGGTTATGCTGAGGCGAGGTAGCCAGCTTTGGTCTATGCAGCACGTTGTCAAGGGGATGAAGACGCTCCAGATACGAATAATGGTGTGTACCCTACCATAGTATACTGAGTGTTTATTTTGGCTTTAGAATTAGAGTGTGTAGCAAAAGCATAGTGGTGAGACTTGGATAGTACGATTAATAGTTAGTTGGAAATTTCGAGGACGAAATTTCTTTAAGAAGGGTAGAATTGTAACGCCTTAAATTTGGGCCTAGTAGATTTGGGCCTATTGGGTTGTAACGCCCCAAAAATCCCAAAACTTTAAATTTTTTTGTGCACTAAGATTGGTATGTATGAGTAGCACTTAAAATAATATTAAGATAGTATCGGGATTACTTGAGGCTTTGGAGTTGGGGGTGACCATAGGGAAAATTTATTCTTTCTTACTTAATGGACCCTAGTTTCAGGTAGGAGGCCTCATAAGCAGATTAAGAGAAGAAAAAGAACACAGCTAGGCTTGTAGTCCAGTGGAAAGTGGCATCATATAGGAGCTATGAGGTGGCGTGTTAAGCAGTTAAGGAGGTCCAAGGTTCGAGGCTTAGGAGGGGAAATTAAGGAGTTTTATTTTTGTGCCTGGACAGAAGGAGTTGGCATTGGAGAGGACTCTGAAAGGGAGTATGTTTGATTGCCAAGGGTTGTACACACTGAGTTTCAAAACTCACACCCTTTAATTTAATGTTTCAGGTAATCCTGAATAGACGGCTTGACGTGGGAGAGGACTCGGAGATGGCCACACTACAAGCTGTTCAAATGTTTTAATTTATTCAAATGATTTTGTTTTAAATACTTTGTTTTTTTTCATTGGATAGCGATAAGGCCATGTAACTCGTAATTGAATTTATATTTTGGGTTATTATTATTGTTTCAACTACCCACTTAAGAAATTTCATAAAATTATTAAAGTGTTAATATGGTTTTCGAAATAAACTTTTGTTTTGGGCTTTTGGGCCTTAAATGGTTAAATAGTAAATTGTTTTGAAGTGCGCCTTTAATGTGACATTCCAGATTCGGGCCTAACTTCTAGGCCGGGTTTGTGGTGTTACAGTGCCATTTTGATACTAGATTGAAAACTATTATTGTATGCAAATTCAATCAACGGTAAATGCTTTTCCCACGTACTTTTGAACTCAAGAATGCAACATCTCAACATATCCTCAATAACTTGAATAATCTGCTCGAATTGTCCATCCGTTTGCGGATGAAATGCAATGCTAAAATGCAACTTTGTCCCTAAAGCCTCTTACAATTCCTTCCAAAACCACGAGGTAAATCTTGGATCTCTGTCAAATACAATGGATAATGGCACCTCGTGCAATCTCACAATCTCAGCAATATACAATTCAGCTAACTTATCAAGTGAATAATCTGTTCTTACCGAAACAAAATGAGCTGATTTCATCAATCTGTCAACTATCACCCAGATTGCATCTTTCTTTCTTGGAGATAAAGGTAATCCAGACACAAAGTCCATCGTGATTCTCTCCATTTTCTACTCAGGAATCATAACCGGTTGTAATAAATCGGATGGAACCTGATGTTCAGCTTAACTTGCTGACAAACCAAACATCTCAAAACAAACTCTGAGATATCTCGTTTGATACCATGCCACCAATAAAATTGTTTCAGATCGTTATACATTTTTGTTCTCCCCGAATGAATAGCCAAACGACTATTGTGAGCTTCAGTCAAAATCAATTGAATCAACTCTGAATTTCTTGGAATACAAATCTGATCTCTGAATCTCAAACAATCATCATTATCAACTTGAAATTCAGAATCAAAATTCAAACCACATTGAGCTCGTTTTGTCATTATCTCATCATCATTTTTCTGGGCATCACAAATCTGACGTATAAACATTGGTCTCACTTTTAACTCAGCCAAAACCGAACCATCATCACACAGATCTATCTGAGTACTCTTTGCTCGCAAAGCAAATAAAGACTTTCGGCTCAAAGCATCAGCAACAACATTAGCTTTACCCGGATGATAATCAATTACTAATTCATAGTCTTTTAGTAAATACAATCATCTCCGCTGTCTCAAATTCAATTCTTTTTGAGTCATCAGATATTTCAAGATCTTGTGATCCGTATAAACATGACATTTCTCACCAAATAAATAGTGACGCCAAATCTTCAATGCAAATACAATCGCAGGTAATTCAAGATCATACGTCGGGTAGTTCTTTTCATGTGGCTTTAATTACCTCGAAGCATATGCGATGACTTTACGTTCTTGCATTAACACACATCCCAAACCATTCAACGATGCATCACTGTATACTATAAATTCTTTACCCGATTTAGGTTCAACTTACACTTGCGGCTCTATCAATAATCCTTTCAACTGCACAAAACTCCGTTGGCACTTTTCTGACCACTCGAATTTAACATCTTTTTGTAGCAACTTCGTCAACAGAGTCACAATTATCGAGAAGCCTTTCACAAACCGTCTATAATATCCCGCTAGTCCCAGAAAACTACAGACTTCTGACACATTTCTTGGAGGTTTCCATTCTAAAATTGCTGAAATCTTATTAAGATAAACTCGTATTCTCGCAGCTGATACAATATGTCCTAGAAAACCAACCTCATGCAACCAAAACTCACATTTACTAAACTTTTCATATAATTGCTTCTCACGCAGAGTCTGTAACACAATTCTCACATGCTCGGCATGTTGCGTCTCATCACAAGAATAAATCAAAATATCATCATTAAACACCACAACAAATCGATCCAAATACAGTCTGAATATCCGATTCATCAAATCCATAAACACTGCAGGAGCATTTGTTAGTCTGAAAGGCATAACTAAGAATTCATAGTGTCCGTACCTTATTTTGAAAATAGTTTTCGGCACATCCGATTCTTTGACTCTTAACTGATAATAATCCGATCTCAAATCTATTTTAGAAAACACTGTAGCTCCTTTCAGCTGACCAAACAAATCATCGATTCGTGGCAACGGATATTTATTCTTTATCGTCACTTTGTTCAACTGTCGGTAGTCAATACACATCCTCATAGTACCATTTTTCTTTTTCACAAACAACACAGGAGCACACCAGGTTGAGAAACTCGGTCGTGTAAATCCTCTATCTGTCAACTCTTGTAACTGAGACTTCAACTCTTTCAATTTTGTCGGTGCCATTCTATATGGATCTATTGAGATAGGAGTCCTTCTCGGCACTAAATCAATACCAAACTCAACTTCTCATCTCTGAGGTAATCCCAATAGTTCTTCAAGAAACAAATCTGGAAACTCAAAAACTACAGGTATAGATTCAACTTTCTTTTCAGTCACTTTTGCATCTATCACTTACGTAAGATAGGCTTCACAACATTTTTCCCATAATTCAAAGCTTTCATCGAAGATACAATAGCCGGTAACCCATTCAAATCAATGGATTCAATTCGAACTCTCTCACCATTCTGACTTCTCAAATCAATACTCTTTCATTTACAATTCACAATAACATTATGCAAAGTGAGCCAACCCATACCCAGAATTATATCAAATTCATCGAATGGTAGCAACATCAAATTAGCCAGAAAAAAAACATTTCGAAACATCAATGGACAGTTCTTGCATACTTTATCAACCAAAAAACACTTGCCTGAAGGATTCGATACTCTAATCATAAATTCAGTAGACTCAACAGGTAGAGTCTTACTAGATACTAAATTCACACACACATAGGAATGAGTAGATCCTGGATCTATCAATGCAATCACATCAGTATCAAATAGAGTAAAAGTACCAATAATGACGTCTGGAGATGACGCTTCTTCTCATGCACGTATAGCATAGGCTCGGGCAGGTGCTCTTGCCTCGGATCTCACAACCATATCGATAGTCCCTCTCTGACTTCCACTCACGTTTTTGGTGTTTCTGGGTGGTCTACCCTTAGCTGTTGTATTACTCGATCTCGCACTCTAAACATTGTCTTTCTCAGCTAACTCTGGGCAATCTCGAATAAAATGATCTCGTGATCCACACTTATAACAAGTTCTACTATTATACTTGCCCCAGCATTCTCTAACGTGTCATCTTCCACACTGTCTACACTCGGGCTTGTTGCTTTTAACACTACCAACACTTGATTCAATCGGAGTTTAAGCTATTGGACCAACACTTTGTGTCACATGATCTCTATTCGAATGTCCAAATGATGCATTTGAATGATTACTTGCATCTCTAAATCTCTTCGTCGAAGGTTGAGACGACTTACTCATTGATCTTTTTCTTTCATCTCTAGCCTCAAAATTGGCTTTCTTCTTTTCTTTGCTAAGCTCCTCGGCTTTGCAGGCTCTTTCAACTAACACAACAAAGTCATTTAGGTCAAGTATTCCAACCAAAAATTTAATGTCTTCATTCAGCCCTTCAATGAAATGTTTGCACATAGTAGCTTCAGTCGAAACACATTCTCGTGCATATTGACTTAATCTCACAAACTCTCGTTCCTACTCTGTAACTGACATACGGCCTTGTTTCAGTTTTAGAAACTCTTTACGTTTCTGATCTATGAAATGTTGACTGATATACTTCTTTCAAAATTCAACTTGAGAGAAATCCCAGGTGATTCTCTCTCTCGGAACCACAGATATCAATGTCTTCCACCAGTTATATGTCGTATCTCTCAACAAGGAAACAACACATTTAATGCATTCATCAGGAGTCAATGACATCTCATCAAACTCTCGGACTGTATTCTCGAGCCAAAACTCAATTCGTTCAGCTAATCATCAACTGTGGCTTAAAATTCTTCAGCCCCATACTTTTGAATCTTATCCACAGAAGGCTTATTCAATCGAATCAGATTTGCAACTTGTGGCACAATAGACACTTGTGGGGTGGAGGTTGCGGAGCAGCCGGATTCATTCGAATGAACTCTGAAAACCACTCACTCATCATTTGGAAGAAAGCTTGCTTAGCCTCACCCTCTTGGTTACTAGCATTCGGCCTTGATTTCGCTGGTGCTGTCCCTTGAGTGGGAGCAGGAGCATTGCTCTCTACATCATCAGTAACTGCTCGATTGGGATCCATTTACAATACGAAAACACATTTTTAATTGTCAAGATTCATCACTTATCGTATTTATATATATGGCATGTATAGCTAGACTCACACGAGCTACGTTAGTCCTAGAATTGACTAAACCGTAGCTTTGATACCAATAAACTGTAACATCCCTAACCCGTATCCATCGCTGGACTAGGGTTAAGAGGCATTACTGATCATTTCAAAACATTTCGTATCATTTTACTACACAAAGTCAATCAGATTCAAACATATCATAAATATAAACATATAGTTCCTTAATGAGGTCTACAAGACCTTAAAC
This sequence comes from Gossypium bickii, assembly GCA_025503065.1. Taxonomy (NCBI): domain Eukaryota; kingdom Viridiplantae; phylum Streptophyta; class Magnoliopsida; order Malvales; family Malvaceae; genus Gossypium; species Gossypium bickii. The sequence continues at coordinate 94,840,168 of CP106711.1, forward strand.
ACATGTTAGATAGCGGTCAGGACTAAATCGAATACATACGAAAATTTTTAGAAATTTAAAGATTTTTCAAAACTGCAGAGATCACATGCCCGTGTGGGTAGGCCGTGTGCCTCACATGGCCTCGGACACGCCCGTGCGTCCAAGCCATGGCAAAATAGGGCATACATACTGACTTGTCCACACGGCTTGAGACATGCCCGTGTGCCTCACCCATGGTCGACACTGACTTGCACCACACGGCCAGTCACACGCCCGTGTGTCCAGCCCGTGGTCAAGCCAGACTTGTTTCAATCGAGAAACTTAAACAACACGGACGAGCCACATGCCCGTGTGCTCAATCGTGTAGGCAATTATAGGCCATTTACAAGGCCAAACTTGCCTCCCACACTTAGGATCACCTACAAGCCTCAAATCACATGTATTGACTACATCATCTATTTTCATACCCAATTTCATCTCAAATAAGTTCATCGAAAATACTAATTTCTCATCCCAACTCATATAAGTCAAGCATCAAATAATCCTTATCACAAGTTCATATTAAACCATCATTCTATTCAACCAATTCAAGCATGAAATATACCATTTCTATTCTCACTATTTTATACCACATTCATTTAAATTCCAAGCCATATCACATGGAAAGGTCCAAAACATTTCAAAACATACCATAACTTCTAGCCTATACATGCCATATACCAAATATATACATCTTTCAAAAGTACCAAAATAGATAGCCGATAGTGTGATTGAGTCGCTGACGATCCCCAGATCCAAGATAGCTTTACTGACACTGTAAAATAGATAAACACATCACACAGTAAACTCTATAGCTTAGTAAGTTCGTAATATAATACATATTACTGAATAAAGTAATATCAATACATAAATAAACCATCACTTAGATAGATTCACAACTAAACACAATATCATCCTCAACCATATGCTCATTCATTCATCTATTAAACCTTTGCCATCACTTAGTTAACAACCGTTCTTGCTATTCAATGCTCGATACCATGTTTCATTCACTGTTCATTATCTCTTTAATTCAATTGCACACTTAGTGCCTAATTCATAGCCAAAGCTTAAATAACATCGAACACTTAGTGCCCCAATATCCAACTGAACTTGATTCGGTAACGCACACACAGTGTCAATTAATATAATCAATATTTTCTCTATTTCGCACACATAGTGCCATTCATTAATATATAAATTCTATTCCGCACACTTAGTGCCATATTTCTCCATTCCACATTTATATTATTTCTATTCAATAATCACATAGTTATTCATTTCATAGTATTTAACATAAATTTAGGAACTAGTATTATATCCGAACTTACCTCAGATGTCGAAATAACAAAACAGTCGATTAATCGAGCACATTGTCTTTACCTCGATCTCGATCTGAATCTCTCCTTTCTTGGTCTATACATATTCAAACTTAGCTCATTCAATCACCAAATCATTCAATTTAATCCAAACACACTTATTTAGGGTATTTTACAAAATATCCCTCACATTTTCATATTTCGACACTTTAGTCCCTATTTCATAAAATCATTAAATACACATAATTTCATTTCACCCATGCCTAGGCAAATTCTCCTTATATCCATACAAGCCCACACATTTCATTTATTTCATATATTAGACCTCCAATTTCTTATTTTCACAATTAAGCCCAAATTACTCAATTTCACTAAAAATTCAAAGACAAAATATGTTATTCTTTCACCTATCTTTCATATTTCATCATCAACTATCATAAAGCTCAAGCATTCATCAATGGTATATCTCAAAATCACCATTAGATTCTAAAATTAAAGCATGGGCTAGTTAGAACACTAAGCAACGATCACAAAAACGTAGAAATTATCAAAAACCGAGCTCAAAACATACCCCAATCAAGAATAACAGTGGCCGAATGTTTCAAGCACTAGTTCTTTCTTTTTCTCCTTCAAATTTGGCTAAGAAAAGATGATAATGGCCTTATTTTTCTTACTTGTTTTATTTAATACCTTATTTCATGTTTTACCATTTTGCCCTTTAATATTTCATTTAAATTTCCACCAACTATAGCCCATTTTTGTCCATCCATTCTTTTAATGGTTTATCAACAACATAAGGACTTCTCATTTAGAAAGCCATGACAAATAGACACTTTAACAATCAGCATACAGCTTTTGCATTTTATGCGATTAAGTCCTTTTTACAAATTAAACACACAATCGATAAAATTTTCACACAGAACTTTCACACATGCTCAATCTCATATTGTAAACACGAAAAATAATATTAAAATATTTTTTCAACCTTGGATTTTTGGTCTCAAAACCACTATTCTGACTAGGGTCTAAATCGGGCTGTTACAGAACATACTTGGACCCTTGCATTTTTTAAGGAGTTTCCTTTAGAGAACTGTAGATACATTTTCTCCTATTCATACCTTTTCATTGCCATTCAGTTTCTTCTTGTTGGTGCACAACTCCTTGAGAAAATTTTCATAGTAAGGTATCTGTTTAATAACATCAAGTAATGAGATGTTTACCTTGACTTTGCAAAAAGCCTTAAATATTTCTTTAGCTAATCTTTGAAGAAACGGAGGTGGCATCAGCAACGTCTTTGGCATTTCATCTAAGGAAGTTGGATGTGTCACTTCTTTTCTAATTCCTTTCTTCATGATTTGGCTACTCGCTATCGTTTCCTTCAATTCCTTACCACTTCTCAAAGTAATCACATTTACATATTTCTTTAGGTTGATAATAGTTTGCGAAGGTAGCTTACCTTGAGATTCAAATCAGGTAAGAGACAAGGCAAGTTGACTTACTTGATTTTCTAAATTTTTTATACTTGCATTAGTATCTTGTTGGAATTGATGTGTGCTAGTAGCAAGAGAACGAACTATTTCATCAATGGACATACCTATGTTTGATGATGAATGTTAATGCGATGACTCGTGCGACGGTCCATGTGGAACTTGTGGGGGATTGTATGGCTTTGTCCCACAGCTAAAATTTGGGTGATCCCTCCATCCCGAATTAAAGGAGTTTGAGTAAAGATCATACTTCCTTTGAGGTGGGCCATAAAATCCACCAACCATATTAGTAGGCTCAGTTGCATCCTCTTGAAGTGTAGGACACATATCCATTAGGTGTCATTACTTGTGAATATACCACAAGCTTTTAGTTGTTGTACATTACCCATCGGCATTTGTTGCACAAGAGAGGTAAGATGAGAAATTTGACTTTGAAGAGCAGAGATACTTACCTCATTCACTCGTCTAAATATGGTGTCTTGTTACAAGCCAAATTGTTGTGAATTAGCGGCCATAACATTAATCAACTCCCTAGAATCTCTAGGAGTTTTGTTAACAATTGCTCCACCACTTACTGCATCCATCATCTTATTTTCCATGGGTAACAACCCTTCATAAAAGTATTGAATGAGAAGTTGCTTAGAGATCTCATGTTGAGGGCAACTCGCACACAACTGTTTACATCTTTCCCAATAGTCATGGAGTGTCTCAGTGTCTCTTTGTTTGATGCCACAAATCTCTCTCCGTATGTTAGCAACTTGTGAGGCGAGAAAATACTTGTCAAGAAAAGCCTCGCCATGTCCGCCCATGTGTTAGTTGATCCGAAAGGCAAGTAGAATAACCAATCCTTTGCATGGTCGGTTAATGAAAATGGAAAGGCACGAAGTTTGATTTGATCTTCGGTGATGCCTTGTGGTCTTATGCTCGAACAAAAGACGTCGAATTCCTTCAAATGTTTGTAAGGATTTTCATTCTGAAGTCTATAGAAGGTTGGGAGTAAATGGATAAGCCCGGACTTGATTCCAAACGACACCTCTAGATCACAATAATCAATGCACAAAGGTTGTTGCTTGACATCTGGTGTGCTCAATTGTCGCAAAGTTTACTCGACCATGACTTCTTCTTTTTCTTCTTCAAAATCACTAGTTTAATGAATTGATACATCTTCTTCTACAGCTTCTGTAAAAGGAATTGAGGATGAAAAACCTCGTTTGTGATATTTAGTCTATTTTCTCAATCATCTTATAGATTTCTCAATTTCAAGATCAAATTCAAGTTCACCTACATGTAAAGAATGGGGAATAAAAGTAAGAAGGTAAATAGAAATTAATCTAATTGGAACCATTACCCGACAACGACACCAAAATTTGGTAGGCTGTCGAGACCTCCAAAAATAAATCTTGCTCGAAAAGAAAGAAAAACAAACTTTTGTAGAGTGGTGAGCAAGGTCAAATCCACAGGAAGCGGGATCAGACTAATTCCTAGAAAATAAATGAGAAAATAAAGTTGAGGGGGGTTTTAAAGTTCAAACTGGAATAAAAACTAATAGTAAATAATGTAGTCAAAACAATAAGATTTAGGGAAATTCAAAGTATGATAAATATCCTGCCAAGGGAAATCGCAGTTTCTAATTCACGGATTGATCATTGATTTTGCAAATGATTTTCTAAACTTTTTCAATAACTTGCTTATAGCTATTTGAGGCGCACTTATAGCCTAATCTTTCCTTAGTTTCTCGGTTATCAAAGAGACACTCAAATGATTACTTCTCTTGTTTGATAAACATTCTTATGGAGACACTCCTAAGATTTAACTTACCAATAACCATATGACTTAGAGGACCTAAATCTAGCCAACCATTTCACACCAGCACAGATTATTAAACTAGATTCTACACCTTCATAACCTGAGTTACTCACCACACAGATTAAAACCTTCCTAGAATTACGGATGAAAAGATCCTAATTGGTTGTATATTAATTTGAAAAATTGAAAAGTGGTCAATTCATGCAATTTACAAATCAATAATAATATGAAGAACAGAAGATGTAAAAATATTCAAGAATCTAAAAGCATGAAGAACAGTAATCTCACAATTCAATGAACCAAAAACATTGATAAAACCCTTGACTAGAATTAAGAATTTAACAATCCAAGAAGTGAAAAATAATAGCAGAAGAAAATGTGAAAGTATTGTTCTTTCTTTTTTCATGCTTCAAAGCCACTTTAAATACTCTCCAAGATCTCCTAGATAAGAGCTCAAAATAAAGTTTTAATTTTAAAATATCTCAAAAACTCCTAATCAATCCCCGGTAATAGGGCTTTGAAGGATTCTTCCAATTGAAAACTATATTAAAATCATGCAGCTTTGTTTCTCCGAGCATAAGTCGTGGGCAAGCCTTATTCTATGACTTTTTCTACCCATCTTCTTAGTCCACAAAATACTCAAACTTCATTTTATCCACTTCCAAATGATTTCAACTCTCTTTTTATCCTACAAAATACAAAATTCAACCAAAAGATGAGTTTACAAGCATATTAGGTCATCAAAACACATGGAAAACTTCTCAAAATATAAGTAAAATTACACTCTAACACCACCATACCGATCGGCAAATCATCACTTGGGGCGCAGTAGTCGAACTTAAAAAAAAAAAGGGTAAACTAGACCAACTATCCTTGAATTTTATATAAAATTACGTTCAACCACCCAACTTTTAAAACTTACATAATAGCCATGAACGTTATTGAACTGTTACATTTTAGCCACTTATATGTTATCTCCCTTTAAAATGATGATGTGGCACGTTAATGTAAAGGGCTACTAACCAATTTGGGCCCTAAAATATAAATAAAATATTATTTTGATATTTTGATATATTTTATTAAAATTTATTCTAAAAAACTAGTTTAAAAATCTTAAAAATAAATTAAAATTATTAAAAATATAAAAAAATTATAAGATTATAATTCTTATAAAAATTAAATAAAATTATCTTAATATTTATATTAATACTAAATAAAAATATTTATTTTTATATAAAATAAACCCCCACCGGTCTCCCCCTCTCCCTCCCACGCTTTTGGGATAGTCTAAAAAATATCCGGAACATGCCTCTCATGGCAAAAACTCCTCTGGGTTCTTTAGTCAATTGTACCTTTTTTTTTTTAAAACTTATTTCGTTTCATCTTTTATAAGAAAATGAAAAAACAAAAATTCAAATTATGGTTCTACAACGACTTGTCAAATAGTTGATAGTTTCAAACATAATCAAAGTAGTTTTTTTTTTTTTTTTTTTTGTTCGAACACAAGACCTTTATATAGTTATTTCAAGCTCAAAAACTTGGTGGGGGAGAGGATGGAATGGAGGATGATTTTTATTTTATTTGTTTTTAATATAATTATTTTTAAATATATTAAGATAAAATTTTTGATTAAATTTTATAATATTTATAGCAAATTTTATATTGTAAATAATTTTTATTATTTCTTAAGATTTTTAAAACTGTTTTCGAATACTATTAAGAAAATATTTAAAAATATCAAAATAATATTTTATTTATATTTCTAGGACCAACTTGGTTATTACCCTTTTAAATTAACCTGTCATGTGAGTGGTACAAATGTAACAATTCAATAACATATAGTTAGTATGTTAGTTTAAAAAGTTAGGTGGCAAAAATGTAATTTTATATAAAGTTTAGGGATAATTGATGTAGTTTACCTTAAAAAAACTTAAAATCCTAGAGAAATAAAAACTTTTAAATAGTTTAGTGACTTAAATGAAAACTTTCAAATATTTGAGTGACTTTTTTGTAATTTTTTGAAATTAAGTAACCAAAATATAAATTTACTAATAGTTTAGTGACTTTTGATGTAATTTCCTTATTTTTATTGTTATTTTTAAGTTGATAGTATATAGAGTAATCAACTTTTCTGTTCATTTATATAAAGTTGACTTGTACACTAATAAGGGAAAATTACCAATAAATGCCCTTTTTTTCAAAATTTACGGAAAATGACATGTTTTCTAATTATTTACCAGAATGGGCCATTTTCCCCGAAAACGCATCCACGTCAGCGCGAAGTTAGGGGATGCAGCAGGAAAACGTGTCCTTGAGGGAGCGTTTTCTGCCACGTCAGCATAAATCGCGTCCTTGAGGGCGCGCTTTGCTGATGTGGCAAAAACTCTCTCTCAAGGACGCGTTTTCGCCCTCCACCGTAACGCTAGGGTTTTCATCTGTTTTGAGGGTTAGGGTTAGGGTTTTTGTTTTTTTGGGGCTATGATTTTCTATTTTAGGGTTTTTTGGGTTTAGGTTTTTAGGGGAAAGTTAATGAATTAGAGTTTAGGGTTAATTAATTAAAATAATTTTAGGGTTAGGGTTTTTTTTAAAAAATATATCAGTAATGTAAAAATTATTTTTTTTACAGTAGTATCTGGTAAAATAATTTTGAGAAGACGTTTTTGAACAAATAGTAACCAAAACGCTTCAAGCAGGATGCACTGTCAGCAAGAGTATTGAAAAAAGCTCCCACGTGGATGCTCTTTTGCTACAGTAGTCTCTGGCAAAATAATTTTGAGAAGACGTTTCTGAACAAATAGTGACCAAAACGCTTCAAGCAGGATGCACTGTCAACAAGAGTACTAAAAAAAGCTCCCACTTGGACGCTCTTTTGCTACAGTAGTCTCTGGAAAAATAATTTTGAGAAGACGTTTCTGAACAAATAGTGACCAAAACACTTCAAGCAAGATGCACTTTCAGCAAGAGTATTGAAAAAAGCTCCCACGTGGACACTCTTTTGCTACAGTAGTTCCTATTTGTCCTTAGACTATAAATGAGCCAAATTTCATTCTCAGGTTGCATAATAGAAATTGAGGCAAAGGTAAAATAGAAACTGAAGATAAGTGAACGTATTAGTGCTGTTATTTACTATGATGGTGAGGTTTTTGACACTGAAAATGGTGTTATTTTTTTATCGGAGAACACAGCGCGACTGGTTTTTAACCAGAACATAGATTTGACAGAACTTCGCAAAAGAATTAGGCGTAAAATCTTCGGAACAATGCCAATGAAAGTTCAATCAATTAAGTATAGATTTTGTGCTTCGATTGATCCCGTGAGATATGACTCATTCAACATCGAAGGTCCTCAGAGCTTGGAGGCAATAGTGGAGACTTATATTGCCAGTGGATCACCTTATCTTGAGGTATATGTACAATTTTCATAGCCAAGTGATCTTCCTTTGACTTCAACATCTACTGCTGTTCGAGGGGAATACACGACCCCAAGCCGACACTTTGTTAGTGGGAGGAAAAATACGGAATCGCCCGTGTTTGGTGGTAGTATGGAAAACACAACCCCTACAAGACACTCGATTGGTGGATGGGACATGCATATCCTTCGTTCGACATTCGATGCTAGAAATACGTATTGGGGAACATCATCAAATTTTAGTCGTTGGCAATCCACATATGATTGGGAACGTTACGAAAGTTGTTTAAGAAGGGATAATGTACTCCCCACAACATCCACCGGCTAGGGGACCTCGTTCGTTGCAGATGATGGTGGGTTAGATTATGAGTCCGATGTTGATCCACCTCAAGAGCCCGGCCCCGATGGTGCAGAAGTTGCATTATTTTCTGAACCAGAGCTTGTTTTAACCATACCTAAAGATGTTGAAAGGGTTCAGATGAAGAAGAAAAAGATCCGCGATTCAGAGCGAGTAGCTTCTAGCCCACATGCATAATGTCGATCTATCTCAAGACGATGCGTTGGAGTTTCTTAAACTACCACACAAAAGACATGACCGTACAAGTTCGTCGCTGGATTCGGGAGAATTAGAAGTTGGTAAAGAGTTTTCCAACAAGGATAGTTTTCTTGGTGCATTGAAACAATATAGCATCGAGAAAGGGGTTAGCTACAACGTGGTTAAATCCAAACTCGATAAGAATGAGGCCAAGTGTGCAATGCAATACGGTACATGTTCATGGAAAATCATGGCCTAGTTGAGGAAAAGGACAGGCTTGTGGGAGATTAAAAAGTACAAAGGTCCACATACATGTCTTGCCGGTACAGTATCACTAGGTGTTTAAAGTTTTTCAATATTACTGATATTACGTAATGCTGCATTATTTAACGTACTTCACTGACAGGTGTTTCATAAGATCATCCCAAGATGGATTCAAGTATATTGGCTATCTTAATAATACCGATGATGAAGGCGGATCCCAAAACTTCAGTGCTGATCTTAATTGCCAATATTCGTAGCCAATTGGGGTACACACCCTGTTACCGCAAAACTTGGATAGCTAAGCAGAAGGTGTTGGAAAAGTTGCATGGTCGGTGGAAGGCTTCATAAAATGAAGTGTGGCAGTGGTGTCAGGTGCTGGAGCGATATGTCCCAGGTAGCATAACAGGCCTTGAAACGGTACCTGCATACTACAACGATAGATTGCTCCTTATATGCCAAGTGTTCAAGCGTCTGTTCTAGACATTTAACCAATGTCGAAACGCATTTCTATACTGCAAGCCATTGGTACAAGTTGACGGTACATTTATGTATGGTAGATATACACATCGGCTATTTCTAGCAGTGGCACAGGATGGCAGTAGGAGAATCCTTCCAATTGCGTTTGCAATAACACCTAGGGAGTTAGCTGATGATTGGAATTTCTTTCTATCTAGGTTAAGGAGGCATGTCTGCCCCCAATCTGATATATGCGCTATATCGTATCGGGGCCCTAGAATACTAGCCACAATAGAGCGACAGGGAAGCCTATGGCATCGCACACACCATCGATATTGCCTAAGGCATGTTGTGTCCAACTACTACGGGCAACATCGGTCTACAAGTGAACGACGACAAGTGACCAACATGGGTATGTAATATCTATTAATATAAATTCGTTTGTAATATTCAATTTATTCTTAATTGAAGAGTGGTATGTAATATTTGCTATTAACTTATATTGGCAGGGTACGAGATCAATAAGGACTGTTTTCACGAGATGTTGGCGATTTTGCACTCAGTTAACGAAGAAGGCGTAAACTACCTATGCAACATACCGTTCGAATAGTGGACACAAGCATACGACGGCGGCCTACGATATGGTCATATGACCTCAAACCTGGCTGAATGCATAAATTTTGTTCTAAAAGGAACGCGTCATTTGCCGATAACATCGGTTGTGCGAGAGATATATTTTCATTTAGCGGCACTATTTCCGAAGCGAGCTGCGAGTTATAAAGGCCAAATGCAGGGAGGCCATGTATGGTGCGCGAAGGTATTGCGAGAAATCAACAAGGCGAAGACACAGGCCAACACCATGCACACAGTGTGTCACAATCGCGACAACCTATGGTTTCGTGTGACAGAGTTTGACAGATTGAACCAAGGTGTTGTTGGTAGGAAATATCGTGTACACTTGAGAAATAGGACATGTGACTGTGGGATATTTGACGCACTTCGTTATCTATGCGTTCATGTAATTGCAGCTTGTCAGAATCTCTGTCTTGATCCCATGAGCTATGTCTATGAAGTGTACAAAATAGAATACATATACAACGTGAGGAGACACGTATTCCCACCAGTACTAGATGAACTTAAGTGGCCGTCTGTATCGCTTGCTCCGTTTAAGCTGTTATCCGATAGAGAACTGCGTCGCAAACCAAAGGTTCGACCTTGTTCAACTAGAATACGCAACAATATGGATATCTGAGAAACAACCAACTAATGGAAGTTATGCAGATGGTGTAGGAACCCAGGCCATACATCTCGCTCTTGTCCAAATCGGAATAGTTAATAGTCTCCTTATCATTTTTATCTCTTGATGGTTATGAAAATTCTTTTACTTTCTTGATGAAAATGGTGAACTTTTGTAGAAGGATTAAGTTGCAAAACAAAAAAAAAAGTTATTCAATTAATCTAAAATATCACCATCATCAGTATTATTCAAAATTATCTTTTTTGCTAAATGATTATTTTGCCCCTTACGATCCTTCAAAATTCCTACATTGGATCAACACACATCTTGATAAAATTACAAATTAACCGCTCATACTTTTTCACTTATTCAATTTAGTCCTAATTCATCCATTTCTTCTTAATTTCTATATATAAAAAATAAATTACAATAAAAAAATTTTATTTTATTAAAGATATAAAAAATAAATTACAATGAAAAATAAAAACAACATTTATTTTATTAAAGATATAAAAATAAATTACAATAAAAAATAAATTAAAACATTTATTTTATTAAAGATATAAAAATAAATTACAATAAAAAATAAAAAATAAAATTTATTTTATTAAAGATATAAAAATAAATTACAATAAAAATAAAAACAAATTTTATTTTATTAAAGATATAAAAAATTACAATAAAAATAAATTTTATTTTATTAAATATATAAAAAAATAAATTATAATAAAAAATAAAAATAACTTTTATTTTATTAAAGATATAAAAAATAAATTACAATAAAAAATAAAAACAACTTTTATTTTATTAAAGATATAAAAAATAAATTAAAATAAAAAATAAAAAACAACTTTTATTTTATTAAAGATATAAAAAATAAATTACAATAAAAAATAAAAAACAACTTTTATTTTATTAAAGGTATAAAAAATAAATTACAATAGAAAAATAAAAAATAACTTTTATTTTATTAAAAATATAAAAAATAAATTACAATAAAAAAATAAAAAACAAATTTTATTTTAATAAATGAAACAATATAAAAAAGTTTATACAAATATATTAAAGAAATCAATGTGGGTGCCGGTTGAAATTAGTGCCACATGGGGGTGGTCAACGGTTACACGCTGGATTCCTCCTTGTTCCAACTTCTGGCGGGGGTTATGGTCACTCCGGCGGGGATTCCGGTTCCTCCGGCTGGGGATCTAGTGGTGGGTGTTGGGAGGATGACCCACCTTGATAAAATAATGAATGCGGAGGTGTTTGCATCACCTATGGCGGAGGTGTTTGCATCACCTATGGCGGAGGTGTTTGAATCCCATAAGGCATCGGAGATTGGTAAAAAGAAGAGCTCCCTGACGGCGCCTCGTGCGATCCCTCATGCGACGGCGGCCTATACATCGGTGATCCACTCAAAGTAGTTGGGAACGAACTCGAACCGGGCCATGCATTCCAACCTGCCATAAGACTGGGAAAAGGAAACATATAAGGGTTAGGATACATATAAGGGCTAGGATACAAACCTCGCATAACCGGAAAAGGCTGTGATGTGGGTGTCGTCGGCTGAAGTGTTGGGCTCGGTGATTGTGTCGGCACTGTTGATAGGCTCGTCCCATCATCCCTTCTCATTGGATTTAAAGGGCCCCGTCGTTCCTTTGTACACGAAGTTGTCGTTGCCTCTCCTCTTCTAACAATAAATACAGCTTGCCATGGATCTTAAACCATGACATGTATTCCGGCATGCACGCTAACTCAGGAACGATGATCGGTTCCCGAGTAGGTATATAATCATACCAGTTTTCCCACAATTCGATAAATGCTAACCAAAATCTTGGCCAATCCGTATGCAACTTGTATCACCCCTTACCCAGATTCTACGCCGGAACCAGCCCGAGGCGTTACCATACTGAAATCACATAATCTCTACGTAGGCTCGTATTAACTACTCTCTTAAGTCACCTCATCAACCTCATTCTCGACTTACAAGACCTCACTCATACACACGAGGACTCTCGAGACCCTATCGGAACTTTTTCAAATATTAAAATTTTTCTCTTTTGAATAGGGATCACACGCCCGTGCAAGTTACAACACGCCCGTGTGAAGTCACATACGCCCGTGCAAGTTACAACATGCCCGTGTGAAGTCACGCACGCCCGTGTTTCCAAACCGTGCTTGAAACTTGAGCATTCTACCAAATGCCCCACGGCTAAGCCACGCTCGTGCCTTTCAACCATGGTGAACACTGACTTCCCTCACACGGCCTGGAGTCTAGGCATACACCCGTGTGGCTAGCTCGTGGCCAATTCTAGCTTAAAACACTAAGGTACAAGGTACGCACGTCCTAGACACACACCCGTGTGTCTACCCATGTGGGCACATGAAAACTATTTTCCAAGCCAATTACCACTCTAATTTGCATACATTCATTCATCATCACATAACTTCTAGTAATATCAATAACATTCTTGATTTAAAGACATTTAATAATAAGAGAAATAAAGTCTTCAACTCATACACTAAGAGAACTATTTCCCATATAAATACAACCAACTTAAGCCATCATCGATGGCTATACACAACCAAACTATAAATTCTCTTAGGCTAACACAATTTGGCTACATTAATTAAAACCTAATCAACTTTAAAAGAATCCTTATACATGCCATGACTCATAAGAACTTGAAACACCATACCAAGCGATTATGCGATAGTGTGGAAACATCTCCGGCAGCCTCCAACCCGAGCTAGTTAAAATAACCTATAAGAGGTAAGAAGAGTAAATGAGTAAGCAATAATGCTAAGTAAGTTCATACACAAAATCATAAAATATTGAATATCCATGACTACAAGGTATTATAATGAAGTTTCTCATAAACTCATGGTTACTTACTCAACCACTTTTAAAGCTTAGTCATTCTATCTCTTACCATATTCTCACCATGCCTCAAACCAAATGCTCATTTGGTTAGCATATATTCCTGCACTGATCATCACAAGATCATATAAAACAACACCTCAAGCATTTTCAATAAGCCACTCATACTACTAATCTCTCGATGGTTACGCGCTTAGCCCACCATTAACCTCTAATAGGGTGGTATTGGACACAGCCCACCAATCATTAATACTTATGGTGATTTCGCACTTAGCTCACCAATCATTTATAAGCGATGGTATCGCACACAGCCCATCGATTAACATCGATAAGGTGATATCGCACATAGCTCACCATTATTTTACCCTCATGGATGGTAATCCACATGCATATCTTTATTTCAAATGTTCAACCGAGAACATCCTCACACATTTTTATTCTTACTTAACTCTCTACGATTCTCGTTGGCATTCACACAATGCATCAATAAATCTATCTCATGCAACTAAGGTGCATTAATTACACATATCCCGCTAGGGTTCATCATATATTGAATTCATATCAATTCAGTTGTAACATATACCTGTGCTTCTCATGATACAACCACATACGTTCAACATATCCGTTGAATCATTTAGATTGTCAAATAACTCCCTTGAGTCTCATACACATAGTTTTCATTGACATCATACCCCAATAGGGTCTTACATACATTAACATGTCGATGCCGTATCCCCGACAAGGTCTTATACGAAATGTCACATAGTTCACTATGTCCTTGACATGGTCTTATTTAATATCTCTCACCGTAGCCATATTCCAATATGGTCTTACACGGAACCTTAACTATCATCATTTCATACTATTTACATTTCCAATTACTCTTAAATTCAATTCTATTGACATTCCATCAAAAGATAGTTCATATATTCACAGAGTAATTATACATTCCTTACAATATTGGAATATTAATTTAACTCATACGTAATTACAACATTTGCACATGAACTTACCTCGGTGACGGAAAGGCCGAAAAGGACTTTTTTTTGCCCACATTTTCTTTTCACCCGTTCTAGGTCCGAAACTCATTTTCTTTGATCTAGAATAATTGAATTTAGTGATTTAATCACTTATAAATCATAATTCACCATAAACTACACTTTAGGCAAAAATAACTATTTTGCCCCTACACTTTGTCAAAATTATGATTTTACCCCTAGGCTCGTAAATAAATTTTCATCACATTTTCTTATTCAACAAGCCTAGCTGAACATTTAATCCTCTTAGAACTATCCACAATGCCAACTATTTCATGCCTTAATGAACAATTTACAACTTTTGCATTCTAGCCCAAATTAGGTGTTTTCATGACAACACCTTTCACAAAAGTTGTTTCTCCTCATCCAATCATTCGTTTTCTTCCATAAAAATACAGCAACCAGCATAAACTCTCTCATGGCAAGTCCCTAGACTCTCAACCATGTTACAATTTAGTCCCCTCATTAGCTAGCTTAAGCTTTGGGGACTCCAAAAGTACAAAAATTATCAAGAAAAGTCATCAAAATCACTTACTTGAATGGAGTAAATCTTGCTGAAATTTTAAGCTTTCAAACCCCTCCCATGGCTGATATTTTCGGTTGGAGAAGAAAGATAAAATAAAAGATGATGACTTTTACTCATTTCATCTTATTTTATTCATTTTCCCAACTAATATCACCAACTTTTTATCATAATAAATGCTTTTGTCCCCTATGCATTCCTTTGGTCGGCCAACTCACTTAATAAGGCCAAATTTCACATTTGGGACCTCCAATTTATAATCCATAGCCATTTGGCACCTTTAACAATTAAAACAGAACTTTCGTACTTTATGCGATTTAGTCCTTTTTCACAATTTAGCTAGAAATCGCTAAAATTAAGGCACCAAAATTTTCATGCATCATTATAAACATGTTATAACACATAACATAACATGAAAATAATTTTATCTAACCTTGAATTAGTGGTTCCAAGATCACTGTTCCGATTAGCACCTAAAACGGGCTATTACACAACTGCCGTAAGTCGACTTTGTGCTCATCATTGAGCACCTCAGGTGCTACGAGAATCGATTTTCAGAATCCAATTTGACTCAGAACCCAATCTGACTGGTGCATCTCTACGGTGGCATAGTTGACCAATGAGACCTTTACATGTCAAATGTTCGGATTTTGAAAGAACTCATCCAGAATTATTGCCCGAATTGACGGATCCTCGTATGGTGTCCATTTAAACTATATTAACATGATAAAAATATTAGTTATGTACTAAATACTAATACTAAATACTAAATACTAAATACTAAATACTAAATACTAAATACGAAATACGAAATGACTATTTTATTACGAAAATATATTTTATTTAATACTTACTTGTGCTTCTGACCGTTGCTCTAATAGAAGCCGTATATCTTCAAGCGAGGTAGGTATTCTAACATAACTCGCCGAATTGTTCCACCTAATTAAATAAATTTTTAGCATACAATTATATTTTAAGTCTACGTAATAATTGTAAAATCTAATATTAAATTTACCTCGTTATGAGTGGGAATGTATATGAGTGCTCCACTCGAGGACGTAAAAATGGAACGCGAAACCGTGCCCATGATTGTAGTAGTGATAGGCAACCTCCGATTTTCGCTTTATTCGGTCGCGTCGCCCCGCACATCTCCCGATACAATTTCGCTAGCACGATAGACCCCCAACTCAATTCACCAGCTGCTCTAAAATCAACGAGTTTCAGCAGCCATCTCAGATGTATGAGGTTCCGTGACAAGTCTAGCATCAGATAGCCTCCAATCATCTCAAGAATGTATGCACGAGCATACCGTATTCTTTCTAATTCAGTCAAATCATTATCTGGCTACGGGAATGTGTCTCATAACCAGCCCATCTCGATCTGACCTCCGTTAATGTTATTCGGAATAGCACTCAAAAGCTCGTAGCATACTGCTCCCTAATCACCAGAAGTTACGGACCCGGTGACTGCGTACCCATCCACCGGCAATCCCAATTGCAAATGCACATCTTCTAGAGTGATAGTACACTCTCCGCATGGAAGATGGATAGTGTGCGTCTTGGGTCTCCATCTCTCTATCAACGCACCTATTAGCTTCGGGTCCAACTTGCACCCCGACCTATCGTGGCCACGTGCCAAAAACCCGCTTCCCGCAGGTAATTCTCGATCAACGGCGATGGCGGACCAGACATATTGCGAATATAGCATTGCAACACCCGATCTACAGACTGTTTAAAAAATTATAAAATAAAAATTAATTAAATTTGCATAAACCTAAAAAATATTAAATAGTATTGAAAAATTAAAATTATAACTTACCATTGTCATTTGATCGACGGAGATGTATTTATTGTCGAGAATTGTCCGGCCATTGCCAATACGATCGAATATTTTTAATTTTAAAAAAACTATTTTAATAAACTTTTAAACAGGTTTTTTTTTTGTAAAATTAAAGGACTTTTGTGAAATTTGATAGGAACTTTAAAGGAATTCGAGAGAAATTTGAGAGAAATTTGAGAGAAAATTGAGTAAGGACCTTTGTGTGAAAAAAAAATGAAAGGGTGGGGGGATTTTATAGTTTTTTTTGACCGTTGGAGGCCCAACGGTAAAAAAAAAAAATGACTGTTGGAAGCAGGCAAAACGCGTCCCTGAGGGAGTGTTTTTGCCACGTCAGCAAACCGCGCCCTCGAGGACGCGATTTATGCTGATGTGGTAGAAAATGCTCCCTCAGAGACGCGTTTTTCCTGCTGCATCCCCTGACTTCGGGCTGATGTAAACACGTTTTCGGGGAAAATGGCCCATTCCGATAAATAATTGGAAAACATGTCCTTTTCCGTAAATTAAAAAAAAGGGTATTTATTAGTAATTTACCCCACTAATAATGCAAACTTTTAATTTAAACTATCTTAAATGTTGTGCAGTTTGGTAGGTATGGTTGTTAGCTAAAAATGTAACACATTAAATTATAGTATCATATACAAGATTGCATGGCCTATGGTCTCCAAGGAAACACTTAGAACATATCAAAGGAAATTGAATGTCCGTAACACTTTTTCCTCGACCTGTGGGTCCTCATGTTTAAACAAGCCACCAGTCAACTACTCCCTTTCCTTCCTAAATTTTCAACTTGGAGATGGAGTTGAATGAGACTGCGGGCATAATATTCCTTTTTGTAATCAAAAGCTAATTTTGGTGGTAAGTACAGAAAAAGTTTTAAGTTGGCTGATAAAATCATTTCAAGTCCCCATTATTTTTAAACCAAGTCCAGTTGGCCTTAACAATAACTTTTCTTATCTCTTCAAAGCTAACTAGTCATGGATGAGAATTTGGAGCTGAGGCTTATTGCAGAACGAGAAGAAGAAGAAGAGAAAAATGATCTGAAGAAAAGAGTTTGGGTTGAAACAAAGAAAATATGGAGGATTGCTTTCCCTTCAATGTTGGCTAGAGTCACTAGCTTTCGAATGATTATTGTCACACAATCGTTTCTTGGTCACATTGGGGAACTCGAGCTTGCCACTTTTGCACTCATTCAAAGCATTTTCGTAAGGTTTATCAATGGTATTCTGGTTAGTAATAATCTATAGCTCTAATTAGTTAACTTCACATTCTGTTTTTTTTTTTAATTAATGTATTTGATCGAATGCTTTCTAATTAGTTTCATGTAATATGAAAGATAGGGATGTCGAGTGCGACTGAAACACTATGCGGTCAAGCATTTGGAGCAGGGCAATACCACATGATGGGGATATACCTGCAACGATCCTGGATTGTGGATGGCCTTATGGCGACGGTATCAGTCCCGCTATTGGTTTTCGCTTCACCCATCTTCAAACTACTCGGGCAGGAAGAGGAGATTGCGGAAGCAGCTGGGAGTATATCTCTGTGGTTTATCCCAATGCTTTACCAGATGGTGTTTCAACTAACCATGCAAATGTACCTGCAAGCTCAGCTCAAAAACTTTATTGTTGGGTGGCTAAGTGCTTTTTCATTTGCTCTTCACTTGTTATTGTCATGGATCATGGTTTACAAGCTAAACTGGGGTGTTGCTGGGGCAATGGGTTCCTTGAATATATGTTGTTGGATTATGGTTGTAGGGGAGTTTGTGTTCATCTTTGGAGGTTGGTGCCCCAATACATGGAAAGGATTCTCCAAGGCTGCCTTGCATGATTTATGGTCTATAATAAAGCTGTCCATGGCCTCTGGCCTCATGATTTGGTAACGTATTATGTTGCTTTCTCACATTCTTACTGCTTGTAGGATATACTTGACATGATATCAGAAAATGATTGGTTTGGAATTAACAGCTTAGAGTTGTGGTACACTGCCATTCTTGTGTTGCTTGCTGGATATATGAAAAATGCAACCATTGCAATTGATGCATTCTCCATCTGGTAACTTAATTCTTTCATTTTTTTTTTTTTTTTTTTTTTTTTTTTTTTTTTTTGCTCCAATATTATTCTAAATAATCAAATTTCTCTGCAGCCTCAATTTCAATGCATGGGAATTTATGATCTGCCTAGGCTTATTTGGTGCAGCAATGTAATTTCTTTCTTTCTCTATATACTGTTAATTCATAATATTTCTTCCCTTTAACCTCGATTATCATATAAATTGTGTGTTTTTGCAGAGTTCGGGTTGCCAACGAATTAGGAAGAGGAAATGCAAAAGCATTGAAATTTGCAATAAAAACAATAATGAGTGAATCAATATGCATTGGAATGGTATTCTTTATATTGTGTTTAGGCTGTTGGCATCAAATTTCCTACTTGTTTACAAGTGATGAACAAGTTGCACAAGTTATATCATCTCTCTCAGATCTTCTTGCCCTCTCAGTATTGTTCAATAGCTTTCAAGCAATATTAACTGGTAAGAACTAAAACTTATCCCATTCTATATTCTTTTTTTTTTACTTCTATTTATATTTTCTTTTTCGGGTTTTTCTCTCGAGACTTAACTTTTATTTTTTTGTCTCTGTTTATGCTGAAATTTATTTATTTTATATCAATATTGATAAAATTTGTTTGTGTAATTCAGTATTAAATCTATGATTGTCGGTCTTACTCATTGATGAATCCACTACTAAAACATAAAAATGTTTTAAGTCCAACCAAAACGCTTTATTATTGGAATTTCACAACTATACTTATATTGTAAATTCTCTCCCTAAAATAATTTCACCTAAGAAAATTGTCTTAACACTTTTCCATAGTACAATAAAACAAATATCCTTTTTGCATTAACAAAATATTTCAAAACTCTTAACACTAACATTCTCACTCTCCTTGAGATATTTATTAAAGAATGAAATTTTCTATTTATATGCGCAATACATGTTGATTACCTCCGTTTATTTGAAATAGGATAATATTTTTGCTTTATCTTTAACCACAATAATCTTCGCTTTAATTATCTCTCCATATAAAAAAAGCTTTCTTAATATCTTAAACTCTTTTTCTTAATTTCTTTTTACATATATTCATTACATTATTTTGATGTTTTATTTATTTTATAAACTCATGTAAACAATTACCAACACTATTGAATGAAATTTGTTGTCTCACCATACTACAATAGAAAATGCAACATGTGGTGCAACAATTCGCAATAACCGTGTATATATAAGTATTAACACACTAAGAATTCAAATTAAATTGAGCTGTCATTTTCGTGTTTTTTTCCAAAACCATGAGGTATAATTTTTGCGGAGTAAAAGCAATGAGTAGTTTGCCTATGCTTATATATATTGATTTATTCATCTACAAAGGATTATATAAAATTAGGTTATCTTGAAAATTGATATTTTTTTAATAATTTAATATCATTTTAATATTTTCATCTTGAAAAAAATTAAATTTAATATGATCTGTTGAAATTTAAGATGAAAATACTAAAATAACATTAAATTATTAGAAATAGATGCAAATGACATGGTATTTCAATTTCATATAACTCTATTTGTATATTTAAATATTTTATTTTATTTTTAAAGAAGAAAGTTTAATATGTAAAATCTAAAATTAATGTTTCAGGTGTAGCAATTGGGGCTGGATTCCAAAGTATGGTAGCAATAGTCAACTTCGGATGTTATTATATTGTAGGATTACCCATAGGAGTTGTATTGGGTTATGTGTTGAATCTTCAAGTTACGGTAAGAATAATAAATATTGTTTTATATAGATTTATTATTTTTTTAATTTTTTAAAGTTAAAACAAGGCATATTTTACTTGGGTGACGTTATTTTACGTCAAAAAACTAATTTTTGTGATTAAAATAATAGATTTATCAAATTAAAAAAAATATTAATAAATATTAATTTTTAAGATTTGAAAGTTGAATTTTTAGGTGAACAATTTTAGTATCTTTAACAGAGGATTCATATTATTGAAAATTTTATATATTTTTTTGAAAAAATAAAAAAAAATATATTTATTTATTTATTTATTTTAAAATTGTAAAGGATTTTATTGATGTTTTAATAGGGACTATGGATTGGATTGCTTAGCGGGGTGGCATTTCAAATCATTATTCTTGGGTTCATAGTTTGGAGAACAAATTGGGATGAACAAGTTGAAAAGACTTCTCAACGTCTCAACCGTTGGCTTATAAATGAAGAAAACGAAGAACATAATAATCAAATTCAAAGCCTATCTCAAGCTTAATTATAACTCGGGATTTTCATCTTGATGTTTAGTTGTTTCATCTACAACTTTCTTTTCTTAACTATGCTTTTGATGATTAGATTGTTTGGAAAGTAATAATTTTAAGCCGAAGCTAAAAAAATGTTGAACTATTATTAGCGTCCTAATATTATATCCTAAAATTTATTTTAATTCTATCATATGATATAAAAAAGAAACTAATATAACAAAAAAAAACATTATCTGTTTTGTTCAAATAAACATTATTTTTTAAAAAAATTAAATATTTTTTATTCATAAAAGCTATTAATTTTAACTAATACTTTTGGAAAAAAAAAACGCAAATACCTAAGGAACAATGTTCCTGATATATTAAAATGTCAATAACAATTTCAACATTTTCCTTTTATATCTTTGATAGCTTTTTTCCTCTTTAGCCAAAAAAAAAAAAAACTTTGATATGTTAAAATAGTTTTAATCATCTAATTAGAAATTTAAATTAAATATTTATAACTAATAAAATTCTAATATATGTCAAGTTAAAATATAGAAAAAGGCTAAATTCTATTATTAGTCTTTATATTATGCACAAATTTGATCAATTATAGTTCTATTTTTCAAAATTTGAGATTTCAGGACTCAAACAATAGCTATTAAAATCATTAAACAATGCATTTGGTTAAAATAGACTTTCTAAATACTAAATAGCTATTAAAATCATTAAACAATGCATTTGGTTAAAATAGACTTTCTAAATACTAAATAGATCTTACTGTTTGTTAAAGTAGACTTTTTAAAGGAAGAAATGGATAAAAGTTGGATATAGTTCTCGAGATTAAGAGTATGATTTTGAAAATGGAAGTAAAGATATTTGATACGTTGCCCATGTGCGAGGTGTGCCAATATTGATTGGTTTGGTCGAGATGTTGTCCATGAACACTTAAAATATGATGGTTTTCTCCTAGGTTACAATAGATCTTCTTTTAAGATTCCTCAATCTAGTTGTTTCAATTATCAGGTAGTTGAGTCTAGAAGGCAAGATGATGTGGAAAGCATGGTACGGGATGCCTTTAACATGCACGATCATGTTTCTTGAACTTCTTCTGAAAAAGCCCCACCATCAAATGATATCTCTGAAGGTCAACTCAATCTAGAGCTGAATGGAGAAGCAACCAAGTCTTATAAGTTGCTTGATCAAAAAATCGTGGTACGTATATTTTTATTACTATATATTAATAGTTATGATTAAATTAAAGTTAACCATAACTTTTTTATATTCTGTATGAGATAGTTGAAAGAAGAATTCTCGATGTCCAATCTACTACATTGGAGGGGAATTCATTCTATAAAAGAAACTAAAAATCAAGTGCTTCTCAAAGCAGTTGGACATGAAAGACCTAGACATGTTTGTCATGTTAAGTCAGGTATGAAGCCAACCTACTACTTTGGAAGTAGCTACAAATTGTATACTTCTTCACATGCCATATATGAAGTCGATAAGTTTAAATATCACATAAAGAGATGAAAAACATATTCGAAGTTGAACATGAAGCAGACATAATAAAATGCAAAAAACTTCAGTCACAACTTCAAACAATACTTGCTTTTATGTAACAACAACAATAGCAGTCTCAAAACCACAATCTTAGATATGTCATTTTTGTAACACCCTACACCCAGTCTAGAAAGATGATAAGATATGGAATGCCACATTCTTTGCCAAAAGACTCAAACGATCATTCATACATTCAAAACATGTAAATTAAAAAGAATAAACAAGTAAATAATCATTTTAGGAAATCATGGTTCATTACAAATGAAAATCGAGCTCAAATGAGCCCAAATTTGATGTTTCAGGGATAAATTTGGTCAAAATGAGAGTTATGTCTCGACACTTGGGCCAAAGTATCGATACAAGATTGTTATCTCGAGACAGAGGGTCCAAATCTTGAGACTTAAAACCCCTAGAGCCAAAGTTAGCTATTGACTTCAAATGTCTTAATGTCACACTCAGATTTCGTAAAGAACTTAAATTTAAGGGAATTTTGGAACTTAATTGAACGCATAGTAAGTGGGTGACCTTACTAGGAATTTTGGGAAAAATTTGTAAATGTTGAGTAAATAGTTAAACTTCATTTCTGGTTTGGTTAGGATGGAATCGATTGGTTTCATAGTGGGAGACATAATGATTGTTGATGATTGGCTAGAAAAGATTGGGAGACCGTGTATAAGAGTTATATATAGGTGAAAGCGGATGTTCTAGAAAAAAAGATCCTCTTCAATTCTGTCTGCAAACTTCTTCTTACTTGCATTGTCTTCTTTGATTGTTGCGAAGAAGAGGGGACCCAGGGGAGCTCTGCATGGAGCAAAATTCATGAGAATTGGAGTCTGGGAGTAGAGAAATTGAGTAATTGGTAAACTTTCTTAACCTTCTATATTCGAGGATCCGAGGAAAGAGAAAATAAGGAATTCCTAATAAGTTTCTGTAACGTAGGTTTTGGGTTTGAAGGTTTAAAAGCCTTCGATTAACCGATGTATGGTTGTCATGCTTAGCCACCAGGACGAAGGAGACTCTAGCGTTGGAACAAGCTAAGCTAGCAGGGAAAAAGTATTTAAGATGAGTTTTTGTACCTTGCCTTTGGGTGATATATGATGTTATGCTACTTGCATGAACCACGTTGGGTATGTAATGAGTTTTCCTAATTTCACGGTGTGTATGTACTTGATGAAAGAGTATGTTGTGTGTGCACAATAATGTGAGCTCTTGCTAGTTTGTCTGCTTACTGCTTTATGATCGTTAATTGAAAATTAGTTAACTGGCATATTATATGTATAATAATGAGTTGTATGATATGCTTGAGTAACATATGCGGAGTATGGAAGAAATTTACCTCGACGGGGTAGTTGAAGATAGAAATAACTGGCGTATTGGAGGAATGTGAAAATTAAAATGGAAATTCCAAAGAGATTGGGCAGCATTGTGGAGTGGTTATCTATTTGGTCGCTACAATGACGCCGTAACGATGGTTACCGACTGGTCTTTCAGAGTGACATAGTGATGACGGTATACAGGCTCTATAGAGTGACACCTTGAAGGAGGTTTAAAGATTCTTGGAGTCAGTAAACACGGGAGAGTCTGCCAGGACAATAAACATGGGGTTACCTTTGTGTAAGACCATAGCTTGTCTGTGGCAACAAATTAAGTCCATCAGAATGGCGAACCAGGAATCTGATAGGGCAAAGAAAGAGGAAATCACCATAGAACTCATGCGGTGAGTAGCATAATAGGATGATTCAGAACACCCAAAAACATGGTTAAACGGGCTAGTTAGGGAATCTGCCAAAGCATTACGGAAATGAAGAAATGGGTATATGAAGCCTTAACAAAGTGAAGGTAATAGATGAGAAAATCTATTCAAGATATGTAGTAATCATTATTATTAGTTCACTAGTGGTTGGCAAGAAATGTGTCTATGAAGCAGATCTTAGTCAAACATTTTGAACGGTAAGTCAACCGGTGTTTTACTGAAAAAGAGATGTTAGCTTGAGATCTTATAATGTGAGGGAAAGCTGTAGGAACCATCAATCAAGGAACTTCAAGGAGGACTAATTTAATTAGGATCCTATCAAGACTATATGGCAGAGAGGACCATGTGGGACTACCAAAGGTGGACTTCGTCAAGGGATACATGTGCAGGAAGTAGTCCGCTGAGAACCGTTTACTAAATTAAAGTACCTTTAAGATTGATCTAAGGTAAATCAGTACTTGAGGGTTGCAATGGTGGTTGCACGTCCTCCAGGAATAGAGGTAATGGGTTAATCAACCAAGTATCATATTCGGCTCCACGATTGAGAATTTAAAATGGGACCTTAGTTAGGAAAAATGACTCTAACATAGGCTAAGATGATAGGCAGTTACCTTTAAATTAGTACAACAACTACTTACGGAGCTTAGTACGGGTTAACGAGATCAAGCAAGGGATCCGTAGTTAAAACAAATTCTTAGATAATTTCCCATAGGTCATGCCAATTCAATATAGAAAAAATGGGCATCTGTGTTAAGGTAGATTCACGAAGAGTATCAAGTGGTTTTGTCGGCCAAGGATAACTCAGAGAGAGAGAGAAAGAGAGACAGAGAGAGAGATTTCCATGCCAAGGTATTTGTGCATTCTCCTCTCGAATCCAATAAGTTAGTTTTGTGTATAGGATATCACCATCTTAAATTTGAAGCTGTATTTTATGAAAAATTTACGTGTAAACCTCACTAAGTTCTTCCAAACTTATAATGTTTACTACTTGGTTGTAGGGTAGATAAAGGCTAAGAAATCAAGAGGAGGGCCTAAGCCAGACTCTACCAAAATGAAAAGTTAGGCACGATATCTGTATCATGTATATAGAGAGGCACCCTTAGAGGCCACGCCTCTGGGTTTCAGTTGATTACATCTGTATTCGAAATTTATTTGCAATTTATAATTTGTTGTTAGAAATTCAAATTGTAAGTACGTATCAATAGTTTAGAACGAGATTTAATATAGCTACATTTGAAACTGAAGTGTTTAAGCATATAATGTAATTAGAATTAGAAATACTACTAAGTTAATTAGGTCAATGTATCATTCGACATTCGGACCTACTGATTGGGTTATGTATAGGGTGTTACAATTTAGCCGATCCTTTAGACATAGGAAATTAAGGAATAACCCCTATATGCATGCTACAGTAGAATTGTTTTAGTCCCTTAATGTTGTTAAAAGTTAATAAATGTGATGAGGATAGGTGCATGATTGGTGATAATTGTACTGAGGGATAATAGGAAGATAAGTTAGTGGAGTGAGAATAAAAGACTAGGAAAGTGAAGGATGGTAATTTTCATTAATTAAGGGAATTAATACAAGTACAAATATGATCAAGCATTGTCCCCAGTCAGCGGATCAGCCACATCCTCTGTATCCTCCTCCCCCTCATCACTGGCTTCTTTAATAGGGGCAGAAGTATTTGGCTCAGGCTCTGAAAGGTAGAAGAGGTCATCAGATTCCCTCCATCTCTTCTAAAACTCTTTTCAGGCAGCCTCAGAGGGATTCATCGCATCAAAGCCTAAGTCAGTGTTGGTGAACTGGTGCAAGCAGTCGAACTTCATTTGGCTCACGTAGGGACTCAAAAAAACTTGGGATGTAATTTGCTATTCTCGTTGTGGTTTTAATCTTATATCGCTCTAGGGCTTCGTTGTTCCCCTTCTGAACCCTATCTAAGTTCACTAGGTGATGTTCCTCCAGTGACTTGATCTGGCTGTCCAGTTGAACCTTCTCTAAGTCCGCTAGGTGATGTTCCTCCAGTGACTTAATCTGGCTGTCCAATTGGCATGCCTAATCCTTAGATTCAAATTTCAAGGAGTCTTACATGGACTCCCAGTAGAGATAGACTTGGCGAACTCTTGAGTTTGGTGGGCTACAACCTCTTGTGTTTGGCAGAGCTAGTCTAGTTCTTAACCTCGAGAAGCTAGGGTCATCTCTAATTAAGCCCGTTTAGCTTCACTTCCACTACATTGTTCATGGAGGGCCCAACCAAGCAAGCCACATTCCTTTACCACAATTTGGTAGGAGTCCACCAATTTCAAGATTACATTTTTTAGCTCTTAGAGCAGGCCCCTTTCCCACCATTGCTTGATTTTCATTGGGGAGAAGGGATGTTGACCCCAGTAAAAAAGGTCCTTCTATTGGAATTGTAACAGCCCAATTTACGGGCTAGTCAGAACAGTGGTTTTAGAACCACTAATCCGAGGTCGGGGAAAATTATTTTAATGATATTTTATGAATTAGAGCATGATTATATAGGTGCATGAAAATTTTGGTATTTTACTTTTAGCGATATCATGCTTAATTACGAAAAAGGACTAAATCACATAAAGTGCGAAAGTTCCATTTTACAAGTTAACGATGTATAGAAGCCATAGAATATTAATTGGAAGTCTTTAAAGTGCAATTAACCCTTCAATCAAGGGTTGGTCAGCCATATGAGACAAAAGAGGTCAAAAATTAGTCAAGTAGGTGGATTAAGTGGATTAAATTAAAGAAAATTAATAAATAAAGAAAAAGATGATATCACTCTATTCATCCATCTTATTCCACCGAAAATACCAGCAAAAATAGGGGTTTGAAAGCTTAACATTTTCAGCAACTTGTCCTCCTTGCAAATCAAGAAGAACCAGGGATTAACCTTGACTGAGGAAAAGGCAAGGTATCAGACTAAATTGGCAATTTGGCCTATTTTGAAATCGAGGTAAGTTTGTGTGCAATAAATTCAAAATCATGTTATTAATTTCCTAAATGTTTGATATTAGTGCTATTGTATAATATTTCTATGAATTTGAGAAATGATGTGAATTGTAATGTGGAAGTCCCGGTTGGACTTTAATAAATGAGAGAATAATATCATCGAGACTTGAGATGGATAAGGTCTCGTATAAGACCATGTCAGGGGCATGGCCTCAGCACCGAATTGAGATCTCGTATAAGATCATATTTGGGATATGGCATCTGCATCGAATATGAGAATCGTATAAGACTATATCTGAGATATGGCATCTACAATCGATATGAGGTCCCGTATAAGACCATATCTGGGATATGGCATCAGCATCTAGAGGTGACCCCATGTAAGACCATATCTGGGATATGGCATTGGCGTCGTATTTATGTGAATGATGACAATTATGAAATTTTTGAGTATCCCAAAGTGATTCTATGGGTGAATAGCTAAGTTTATATTAGAGATGAGATTAGTGCTAAAGCTATGTGATTGAGTGATACAGGTACATGTGAGTAATTCACGAGAAATGATTACAATATGAGACATTTTATGAAATTGGTAAGTGTAAGAATGAGTAAGTTATGGCAATGTGATTAAGAATTTATGTATTATTCAATGCCATAAGTAGATTCTCGAACTAACGTAGCGTAAGTATGAGTCTTGCTATACATGCCATAAGTATGAGTATTTACATAATGATAGTGTGACAACTCCTGACAATTTGAATTGTGTTTTTATATAGTAAATGGATCCTGATTGAGCTGCAGCCGATGATACTGCAAGTAATGCGCCGGCTCTCACACAAGGGATCGCGCCAGTAGAAAGTAGACCTGAGACTTTGGGTTAGGGAGAAGAGGCTCGAGAAGCCTTTCTCCATATGTTGATCAATTGATACATTGAGTTTATTCGAGCAAACCCTAATGCTCAACCCCCTTCACCCCCACTTATTTCTTATCCCGCTCATGTAGCTCATCAAGTGGTAGAGGTAGTAAGAAAAGAAAAGCCTCCGGTCGATAAGATCCAGAAAGAAGGAGCTAAGGAATTTCGGGCTAGTAAAGATGATGATCCGGAGGGTGCAGAATTCTGGCTTGAGAATACCATTAGAGTATTCGACGAGTTGTCATGCACACCGGAAGAGTGCATGAAGCGTGTGGTATCTCTCTTGAGAGATTCGGCCTATCAATGGTGGAACACCCTTGTGTCTGTGGTACCAAGAGATAGAGTTAATTGGGAATTCTTCCAAGAGGAGTTCCGAAAGAAATATATTAGTCAAAGATTCACAGATCAAAAAAGAAAGGAAATTTTAGAGCTAAAACAAGGTCGAATGACGATGACAGAATATGAGTGTGAGTTCGTAAGACTCAGCAAATACGCTCGAGAGTGCGTGCCGACAGAAACCATTATGTGAAAAAGATTTGATGATGGGTTAAATGAGGATATTCGTTTATTTGTTGGTGTTATAGAATTAAAAGAATTCATGGTGCTGGTAGTTAGAGCCTGTAAGGCCGAGGAACTGGTCAAAGAGAAAAGGAAGGCTGAAATCGAGTTTCGTGACTCAAAGAAAAGACAACTAGGCAAGTCATTCCAATTCACATCCAAGAAGTCAAGAGATTTCGCTGCTTGATCAGCCACCTCAGCTAGATTTTCGAGTAGAAGTAAGGGTAGACAGTACCTGGGGTCTAAGGCTCAGACCACTTCGGTTGCTAGTGTTGGAAATGCTCGACCGAGTAGATCGGAATGCCCGCAGTGTGGTAGATGTCATCCTGGGGAGTGTTGAGCAATCGAGAAAGCTTGTTTCAAGTGTGGATCCCTAGACCATTTTATCAAAGATTGCCCCGAGGCGAGTGAGAATGAGAAACCTCAAAATGCAAAATCGGGAAGTACTGCTAGAGGAAGACCACAAAGAAACTCGGGTAATGAAATAGGTAGCAAAAGTACACCTAAAGAGCAGACTGTAAGATCTGGGGGTAGAGCACCGGTGAGAACGTATGCCATTCGTGCTCGCGAAGAGGCGTCCACCCCCGACGTGATTATGGGTACATTTTCTCTCTGAGATACTCATGTTATAGCTTTACTTGATCCGGGATCTACCCACTCGTATATTTGCATAAAATTAGTCTCTAGCATGAACATGCCTATAGAGTCCACTGAATTTGTGATAAGAGTGTCGAATCCCCTAGGGAAATGTGTATTGGTTGATAGAGTATGCAAAGGTTGCCCTTCGATTATTAGAGGTCATTATTTTTCGGCTAATCTAATGTTATTATCGTTTGATGAATTCAATGTCATTCTTGGGATGGATTGGTTAACTACTTATGATGTGATAGTGAATTGTGGAAGAAAGTTTATTGAGTTGAGATGTGAAAGTGGGGATCTTATTCGTGTTGAATTAGATGAGCAAGACACATTGCGAGTAGTGATATCTTCCTTGTTGACTCAGAAATATCTAAGAAAAGGGTACGAATCTTATCTTGCCTTTATGATGAATGCTAGAAGGACTGAGTTAAGAATTGAATTAGTACCCATAGTATGTGAGTATCCAGATGTTTTCCCAGAGGAATTGTCAAGGCTACCTCTGGTTAGAGATATTGAATTTGGGATTGAGTTAACTCCTAGTATTGCCCTCATTTCAATTGCTCCATACAGAATGGCTCCAATTTAGCTAAAGGAACTGAAGGCACAGTTACAAGAGTTAACGGATAAAGGCTTCGTGAGACCGAGTTATTCTCTGTGGGGTGCTCCTGTATTATTTGTAAAGAAAAAAGATGGTTCCATGAGGTTGTGCGTAGATTATCGGTAGCTCAATAAGGTAACTGTGAAGAACAAGTACCCGTTGCCAAGAATTGATGACTTGTTTGATCAATTGAAGGGAGCCACGGTGCTTTCTAAGATAAACTTGAGGTTTGGATATTATCAGTTGAGAGTCAAGGACTCGGATGTGCCAAAAATCGCATTTCGGACAAGGTATGGCCACTATGAATTTTTGGTCATGCCTTTCAGTTTAACTAATGCCCTTGCAATTTTTATGGATTTGATGAATCGTATATTTCGGCCATCTTTGGATAAAGTTGTTGTAGTTTTTATAGATGATATTTTGATCTACTCTCGGGATGAGAATGGACATGCCGAGCATTTGAGAACGGTTCTGCAAGTTTTGAGAGATAAGCAATTGTATGCCAAGTTTAGTAAAAGTGAATTTTTGGCTTAAGAAAGTTGGATATTTGGGGCATTTTGTCTCAGGAGATGGAATTAGAATCAACCCGAGTAAGATTTTTGTGATTATTGGATGAAATCTGCCAAGGAACATAACCGAGATGAGGAGTTTTCTGGGTCTAGCTGGCTACTATAGACGTTTTGTCAAGGGATTTTCCATGATAGCTACTCCGATGACGAGGTTGCTACAAAAAGATGTAAAGTTTAAATCGACAGAAAAGTGCCAACACAGTTTTGAGAAACTAAAGATGTTGTTGACTAAGGCCCCTGTTCTAGTGCAACCAAAGCTAGGGAAAGAATTTACGGTTTACAGCGATGCATCCTTGAATGGATTAGGTTGTGTACTCAGTCAAGAAGGTAAGGTAAACTAGAAAATTAAAGACGTACGAGAAGAATTACCCGACCCACAATTTGGAGTTAGCTGCAATTGTATTTGCACTAAAGATTTGGAGACACCATTTATATGGTGAGAAATGTCGAGTGTTCACAGATCATAAGAGCCTAAAGTATTTGATGACTCAAAAGGAGTTGAATCTAAGGCAGAGAAGATGGTTAGAACTAATAAAGGATTATGAGCTAGTCAATGACTACCATCCGGGAAAGGCCAACATGGTCGCCGACGCCTTGAGTAGGAAATCACTGTTTGTGCTGAGAGCCATGAATACACAGATAGCATTGTCAGATGATGGTTCTATTCTATCTGAGTAGAGGGTTAACCAGTGTTTCTCCAAGAGATTTGTGAAGCTCAAAAAGGCGACAATGACTTGTAGTCTAAAAGGGTTAAATGTGAGTCATATGTGGAGTCAGACTTTCGAATAAGTCTTGATGGATGTTTAATGTTCCGAGATAGGGTTTGTGTACCCAGAGATGCTGAGCTTGTCCAGAAGATTCTTCATAAAGCACATAGTGGATGTTTGTCTGTACATCTAAGCAGCACGAAGATGTATAATGACATGAGGAAATAGTATTGGTGGCCGAGTATGAAGAAAGACATTTCAAAGTTTGTATCAAGATGCCTAATTTTTCAACAAATGAAGGCTAAACATGAAGTAACTTCGTGTCTACTTCAGCCTATTATGGTTCCCGAGTGGAAATGAGACCGTATTACTATGGACTTCGTGATAGGTTTGCCGTTGTCACCGAAAAAGAAGGATGCCGTTTGGGTCATGGTCGATAAACTGACAAAGTGAGCCCATTTCATACCAGTACAGGTTGACTACTCGCTTAATAAGTTGGCAGATTTGTATGTAAATGAAATAGTAAGACTTCACGGGGTACCATTGTCGATTACTTCGGATAGAGATTCGAGATTTACGTCACGATTTTAAAAAAAGTTACAAGAGGCCTTAGGCACAAAATTGAGCTTTAGTACAACTTTCCATCCGCAAATCGACGGGCAGTCAGAGAGAGTAATCCGAATACTTGAAGACATGCTTAGATGTTGCGTTTTGGAATTCCAAGGTAATTGGGAGAAATACTTACTGTTGGTGGAATTTTCCTACAATAATAGCTTACAGTCGAGCTTGAAGATGGCGTCTTATGAGGCATTGTATGGGCGTAAGTGTCGAATGCCCTTTTATTGGATCGAACTCAGAGAGAATCAGATTCTTGGGGTCGATTTAGTCAGATAAACCGAAGAGAAGGTAAAAGTGATATGTAATGTCTAAAAGCTGCCTCAGATAGACAAAAGTCCTAGTCGAATTTGAAACGGAAAGAGATCGAGTTTCAAGTTGATGATAAAGTGCTTCTGAAAGTATCACCATGGAAGAAGGTCCTCATATTTGGCCGAAAAGGAAAATTGAGTCCGCGTTTTATCGGACCATATGAGGTTACCGAGAGGATAGGGCCGGTAACTTATTGTTTGGCTTTGCCTCCTAAGCTGGAAAAGATTCATGATGTCTTCCACATGTCTATGTTGAGCCGATACTGCTCGGACCCTTCACATATGATTGTACCATCAGAGGTAGAGATTCAACCGGACATGGCTTATGGCGAAAAACCGGTTAAGATATTGGCACGAGAAGTCAAACAGTTAAGAAACAAAAGTATATCTCTTGTGAAAGTATTATGGCAAAGGCACGGAGTAGAAGAGGCTACATGGGAACCCGAAGAGACTATGAGAAACCAATACCCCAACCTTTTCATCGGTAAGATTTTCGGGGACAAAAATCGCTAAGGAGGGAGATTTGTAACTGCCAGATTTAAGGGCTAATCTGGAAGTGGTTTTTGAAACCAATAATCCAAGGTTGGGGAAAATTATTTTAATGATATTTTATAAGTTAAAGCATGATTATATAGGTGCATGAAAATTTTGGTGCTTTAATTTTAGCGAATCATGCTTAATTGCGAAAAAGGACTAAATTGCATAAAGTGAGGAAGTTCCATTTTACAAGTTTAAGGTGTCTAGAATCCATACAATATTAATTGGAAGTCTTTAAAGTGCAATTAACCCCTCAATCAAGGGTTGGGCGGCCATAGGAGACAAAAGAGGTCAAAAATTAGTCAAGTAGGTGGATTAGGTGGATTAAATTGAAGGAAATTAATAAATAAAGAAAAAGATAATATCATTCTATTCATCCATCTTCTTTCACCGAAAATATCAGCAAAAATAGGGGTTTGAAAGCTTAAAATTTTCAGCACCTCGTCCTCCTTGCAAATTATGAAGAATGAGGGATTGACCTTGATAGAGGAAAAGGCAAGGTATCGGACTAAATCGGCAATTTGGCCTATCTTGAAATCGAGGTAAGTTTGTGTGCAATAAATTCAACATCATGTTATTAAGTTCCTAAATGTTTGATATTAGTACTATTGTATAATATTTCTATGAATTTGAGAAATGATGTGAATTGTGATGTGAAAGTCCCGGTTGGATTTTAATAAATGAGAGAATAATATCATCAATACTTGAGATGGGTAAGGTCTCGTATAAGACCATGTCTGGGACATGGCCTCGGTACCGAATTGAGATCCCGTATAAGACTATATTTGGGATATGGCATCGACAATCGATATAAGGTCTCGTATAAGACCATATCTGGGATATGGCATCGGCATCTAGAGGTGACCCCATGTAAGACCATATCTGGGATATGGCATTGGCGTCGTATTTATGTGAATGATGACAATTATGAAATTTTCGAGTATCCTCAAGTGATTCAATGGGTGAATAACTAAGTTTATATTAGAGATGAGATTAGTGCTAAAGCTATGTGATGAAGTGGTGCAGGTACATGTGAGTAATTCACGAGAAAAGTTTACGATATGAGACATTATATGAAATTGGTAAGAGTAAGCATGAGTAAGTTATGGCAATGTGACTAAGACTTTGTTTATTATTCAATGCCATGGATGGATGACTTTACGAGCTTTATGTTGCTATTTATTTCATGCAAACTTACTAAGCTTTATGCTTACCCCTCTCATTTCCCTTTTCCTTGTAGTATCGCCTAGCTAGCTCGGGAATTCATGGAATGTCGGAGTTCAGAAATCACACTATCAAGTCCTCTTTGGTATAGCTAAGCTAGATTTATGTTGAGTATGACATGTATAGGATTTGGTTATTTTATGTCATATTTGTTAGCCAAGGTGTTGGCTATTAATGTTGTTCAATTCATTTTGTAAATGGTCATTGGAAATTGGTCAATACTTG
This sequence comes from Gossypium bickii, assembly GCA_025503065.1. Taxonomy (NCBI): domain Eukaryota; kingdom Viridiplantae; phylum Streptophyta; class Magnoliopsida; order Malvales; family Malvaceae; genus Gossypium; species Gossypium bickii. The sequence goes on from CP106711.1 coordinate 94,874,442, forward strand.
ATAAGTTCATCTATCCAATATTGATGAAATTCTTGAAATGTATGCTTGTGTAGATGTTTGATTTGAGTTCTTAGAAGTGCCTTATGGTCATAAGATATATTGGATTGATTTGGTATAAGTATGGTTGCTTTGTAGGCTGGAATTTGGCTTGGTAGATAGCCTTACAAATGTCCACATGGGTAGACACATGGGCATGTGTCTAGGCTGTGTGTGACACACGGTAAGCCTCATAGGCGTGTTGATGGGCCATGTGTCCCCATGGATGCTAGGTTGGCAAGTCAGTATACTCAGTAGTAAACACATGAGCGGAGACACGGCCGTATGTCTCAACCCTGTGGGAGACACGACCCTGTGTCTCAACTGTGTGGGAGACACGGCCTAAGACACGAGCATGTGCCCATGCCGTGTTAAGTCTGTACCTGAAATTAGGAATTTAATTCGACACACAGTTTAAGGACACGGGCATGTGCCTTGGTCGTGTGACTATATTGGGATGATGACGTCAACAGAATGTCACGTCTTTCACACACGAGCGAAGACACGAGCTTATCGTGGCTGTGTGAGGGACACAGGCGTGTGTCCGTCCATGTGAAAACCCCTGTAGGTTCTAATTGAAAAATAAATCCACACGGCTGTGGAACAAGAGCATTCGATATGCCACACGAGCGTGTCCCACCTTTCACACAGGCATGTGGCCTATTTTATGTCAAAATTTTATAAGTGTCCAAAATTTTATGTCCAAGTGCAAGTTAAGGACTCGTAGACTTATAATAAGGACATTATGGTCTTGAATGAAAAATTTTATTTTGAAACGAAATTTTATGGATCAAGGTTGTATGACTGAGCCAGTTAAGTACGGTAATGCCTCGTACCTGGTTCAAGTGTCGAATACGGGTTAGGGCTGTTACAGGAATAGTTGGGATGACCTGGCAAAAGAAGAGGGATGTTGCCTTGATTTAGATAGATGGTGGTGCAAAAATGGCAGTGTGGGGAACGAACTCATCAGGCAAACCTTGGGCGAGGGGAGTCAAGTCCATTGGAGTGACAGATACCGTCTAAATCTCGAAACGAGAAGGGAAGAAAGGTGGAGTAAGCTTCCTCTTGGAACTGACTGGTTTCTTGCCTCACTGATCTGCCGTAAGTCGATGTAGCAAATTAAACTAGTTTTCATACTTTAGGAGCTTGAATATAATCACTTTTATTATGTTTTAGTTAAGTTTTTATATTTTAGTTTAAATTCAATAAAAAATGTATTTTGTGTGTTTTTATTGACCTTAGGGCCGAATGAGGCCTAAAGGCAAGCTAACGTACTTAGTGAATGTGTAGGAGACCATTCAAAGGCATAGAAACTCAATATTAATCATTGTGTTGTGACACGAGAAGTTTGATGTCGCAACATAGGGAGTAGAATGCCAGAATTACAATACTACCTTTGGTGTTGCGACACAACCATGGGATGTCACAACACACCCCTAAAGTTACCCCTAAAATGTCGCGACACAAGGATTAGGGTATCACAAAATTGTCCTTGTATGAGGAATACTTACAAGTTAAGGGTGTTTTGGTTTGCATAATGAAGGGTCAACACGAGAACGACAACTACCCTAAAGTTGAGGACGATAACGAACCTAACTCTATAATTAGGCTCTTAAAACACTTGTTTAGGGATAACTTTTCATACTTTCAGATTTTTTTTTTGTAGTTTACTTTTCAATTGTTCTTTCTTTTAAGCTTTAGGTTTATTTTTAGTTCTTTTCTTTTAGTGTTCTTCAGAGAACTTGCTTTGTAGATGAGATCGACTCTTGAATATTTCTAGTTCTTCAAGTATTAAACAGAAAACAAGATTCTCTAAACTCTACTTTTCTTATTCTTAATGTATATATTTTACATTATGTTTACGATGTTTATTGACTTCTTAAGGAACTAATTCTCTTATGGGGGGATTAGCAACTGGAGGTGTGATTAACTAATTACTATCTAAGGTTCTCTTAATGAATCAACTGTTTGGGAGAGGAAAACCTTAAACCTTAGGCCTGAATACCCTAGGAAGTTATTTAGGTGGGAATTAACCCAAATTTAGTATGACCTATCCGTGAACACCGTAGCCCCAAACCGATCTAGACTGTGAGGTTGAGAGATAAGTAGTTCTTGCCGACTCATTTGTTTAGTGGATGATTGAGAGAGTCTGCTAGGGTAATGACTAGTTGATTAAATAGAAACCCGAAATAGGTATCAGTTATGACCACCAAAGCAAGCTAATAACCCATAGCTAGAATTGATCAAGTTTATAAATCAGTTTTCCAATCTCATTTTATTTATGTTATTTTCATTATTTTATTTATAAAAACAAAAAACCTTCATTTATGTTATGTTGTAATATAGTTTATTTAAATTACTAATTAGATCTACTTACGTTCAAGTTAAACTTAGTTTAGTACTAGCCTCCTTTGGGTACAATCCTTAGAATACTCATCTATTCTGTTGTAAAACTATATTACAACCTGACCCGTATACTTACGGCCACTGCCTCTATATTTCATATCTTTTTGTTACAATATTCACACTCTGGATGTAGTACGTTTGGAGGCGGTCAAGTTGTTGGCAATGTTGTCAACGAGGCAATGTTACTGAATTGATTTTAATTTTTACATTCTAATAGAATAATTAGGAAATTTAAAAATTATAGATACAACTTTTATTTTATTTTTACTAACATCTGCTATCTTTTTTGTTTCTGATGTCAATGTATGATTCATAATAGAGGCACGCCTATAGAGCTAGCTACTGATCTAGAGAAAATAATTCGTATAAATTGTCAACAACAATAGCAACAAGAAACGATGCAGAACCAACCACCTGCTGTAGACAATTTACCATGCGATAATTTTTTGTTTGACAAGATTAACATCAATAACCCACAGGACTTACCTCTACCACCACAAGTACACGTAAAAATACCTATGGCGTGTAATGAAAGAACCCTAAGGGACTATGTGCTACCAAATCTCGAGATGGTTCATGGAAGTATCACAAGGCCGACTATCACGACTAATAACTTTGAGATAAAATAAGCCATGATCCAGATGATGCAAAATAATCTGCAGCCTAGAGGCACAATGACGAAGGACCCAAATCAACACTTAACATAGTTTCTTCAAATTTGTGATACATTTAAATATAATGGAGCCACTGATGATGCTATTTGTCTTCAGTTGTTCCCTTTCTCCTTAATTGATAATGTGTTTACTTAGTTAGATTCGCAGGCACCAGAATTCATCATGACATGGGATGAACTTGCAGGAAAATTTCTACACAAGTTCTTTCATATTAGCAAGATGGTCCAATTGAGGAGAGAGGTCACAACGTTCAAACAGTTAGAAGGAGAAAGCTTTCACGAAGCTTGGGAGCATTTTAAAACACTGATAGAAAGATGCCCACATCATGGATTACCTGAGTGGTTGATACTTGAAATGTTCTATAATAGATTGGATGTGCACACATGTTCAGGACTAGATGGAGCCACAGAAAGAGCCCTAATGAACAGAACATATGAAGATGCGTATGAGTTGATAGAAAATATGTTGATGAATTCCTACCAGTGGCCAACTGAACGTTATACATATGGGCAAAAACTATCTACGGTAAAAGTTATCTAGGAGGATGATATATATCAACAAATTGTGGACAAACTCAAATGCATAGAGTCCTCATCCAGTGCATCATCTATATATGGAGGAGACAAATCTCTCATCCATTACATTACTAATTTAATCGAGTATGTTAACTACATCAGGAATAATAGTGTAAACCTTTATTCAAACACTTATAATCCCGACTGAAGAGATCACCCAAACCTAAGATGGGGCGAAAACCAAGGAGGAGGTATTAGTGTGCAACCAATTAAAAATACTAATAATCAACCTCCTTATTTATAGAAGCCTCAGGAAAGGACCAACCAAGATTACCATATTTTATGTGGTCAACGCATGGATTAAATTGGGGGAGAGATGTAATCGATGAGAACTGAAGTCAACTAGCTGCAGTATGAGTGCACCAATACTACAAAAACATTGGCTAAACTGGAAGATCAAATAAGCCAATTGATAATCACAATGAGAGATGTTAAAATACAAATTGGCACAGGAATCCTGAGTAACACAAAGAATAATCCTCGAAGAGAAGGAAATGAGAACATGAAAGCGATCGCACTTTGTTCGGGAAAAGTACTAAGTAGCTGAGAAAACCCAACTCAAGAAGAAGACAAGGGAGATACTACTGATCTTCATCAAGACCCTCAAGAAGTTGATGTTGAACAAAAACCAGAAAAAGTAACCAAGCCAGAAGATAAGCCAATAGGAGATTCTACACTGATAAACCATAAATTATACATATTTTAACCCCATGCTTGGCATATTTTTGGATGAATATTCATTGGATTTGATAAATTCGATGCTCCTAATCCTTTAATTTCATGTTTTACACTCAGGAGAGCTTAGGACGTCGAAAAGAACAAGAAACGGGCCAAAAAGGGAAAAAATAGGCCTACCTAGGAAATCAACACGACCTGGACCATCAAACACGATCGTGTGTTACAAGTAGAATCAAACACGGCCTGAAATGTCGCACACGGGTAGATCACACGACCGTGTGTGACGAGCAGAAATCAAAAGAGTCCAACCCGGGCGTGTCACACAGGCGTATCCCTACCGACCCCAAAACTAATTCTATTCAGAAATGGTGACTTGTGGGCCAAGAAAAGCGTTCCAAAGCCTATATAAACACCCTAGGGGGCATCCTAAATGGGAACGTGGAGTAGACCCTGAGTAGAAGGCAGAAAATACTCCAAAACAGCCGTCAGGAACAACTTAGGAGAAGGATCTCCATCAAAACTAAAGATCTCTCATCAAGTTCTTTAGAAGTTTTTGGGTTTTCTTATGTTTTGTTGTTTTCCCTATTTTAAGATGTTTCCCTCATCAGTATGAACTAAATCCCTTAAATACCTAAGGGGATGAAACCTAAAACAAATCTTATTATTATTTGATTTATAGGATAAATGCTTGTTCTTATTCTTAATTGTGAGTTCTTATTCTTGTTTTGATAATTCAAGTTATTAATTCAAGTCACATATGCTTATTCAGTGGAGCAAAAGTCCCTATTTTAGAGAAAATCAACACAATTAAGCGGAGTTGATTGCAGCCCTAGAAATAGCGCGACGAAAATCTGCCGGATTAGAGTCAAATCTAATAAGGGAATCCATAAATCGAGTTAATGCAACAATAAGGGTTTTAATTAGAAAGAGATTTCAATTAATCAACCTAGAGTCAGTTATTTTTAGTCTTGAAAGAGATATTAACATAAATCAGGGATTATACGAATTAAGTCAAGTGAATAAATCGTATGAATCAAAAATAATAAGTGAAGTCTAGGTGGATTCTTCCTTATGTATTGCCTATCTCATATAAGTTGTCTAAAAAGTATTTTCCTAATTCTTTCGTTGTCGTGTTTAATTAGTTTTAGTTTAAAACGAAATCACTCCACTTCTTAGGCTAGATAATAGAAAGATAGTAATTACTAGTAATCTTGGTCCTTATGGATACGATATTACCGGTCTTACCATAACTATACTATTGAACGATAGGTGCGCTTGCCTTTATTATGATCATAGTTAGTTTTAGACATATCAAGTTTTTGGCGCTATTGCCGGGGACTAAGATATTAGGAAAACAAAATTTTTATTACTTTAACCATTTTATTTATTTTCAATTTATTTTTATTTTATTTTTAACTTCTCTAATTTTTCTTTTATTTGCTTTTGGCAGGTAATTTTAGTTTATGACTAGAAGAAACCCATCAGGACCCTCGATTTTTGACAGTGAGATAGAACATACCGCTCGCAGAAACTGAAGAAAAATAAGGCGAAGCCTACAATACATAGAAGAAGAGCAAGAAGACGAAACTAATACCACCGAAGAGATGGCTGATAATAATCTGCTACCTCATGTGGTTGCCGCAAATCCGGTGAATCAAAATCCTGCTCCTCGTACTATGTATGATTATGCTAAACCTAATTTTACAGGAACTCAATCAAGTATTGTTAGACCTGCTATTGCTGCAAATAATTTTGAACGGAAACCTAACACTATTCAGATGATTCAGCAGTTTGTTCAGTTTGATGGTTTGCAGGATGAGGATCCAAACAATCACTTGGCAAATTTTCTGGAATTCTGCGGCACTTTCAAGATTAATGGCATTTCTAATGATGCCATTCACCTTCGGTTGTATCCCTTTTCGTTGAGAAACAAAGCTAAACAGTGGTTGAACTCGTTACCACGAGGATCAATCACTACATGGGATCAAATGATCGAAGAATTTTTACTTAAATATTTTTTGCCACTTAAAACGGCTAAGTTGAGGAATGATATTTCTTCTTTTGTGCATATGGATTTAAAGACACTTTACGATGCATGGGAGAGATATAAGGACTTACTAAGAAGGTTCCCTCACCATAGGTTACCTTTGTGGCTACAGGTTCAAACCTTTTACAATGGTGTGAACCCCTCAACTAGGCAGTTGATTGATTCAGCCGCCGGTGGAACCCTAAATAACAAGACCCCTGAAGCGGCTTATGAGTTTATAGAGGAGATGGCACTGAATAACTATCAGTGGCAAGTTATGAGGACAAAGCCAACAAAAGTCGCCAGTGTTTTCAACCTCCATGCAGTGACCATGCTATCAAATCAAGTAGAACTGTTAAATAAAAAGATTGATGGTTTATATGGTTTTTCACAGGTACATCTAGTGATGCAGTGCGATACAAATGGAGGAAGGACGAAAAATACAGAATACCTACCCTACAACCCTGGCATAGAAAACGAACAGATGAACTATCTGGTTAACAATTCTAGACCTCAAAATAACCCTTATAGTAACACTTACAATCTAGGTTGGAGGAACCACCCAAACTTTTCATGGGGTGGCCAAGGAAATCAGAGAAAACAACCTCCTTCAGGCTTTCAACAACAACCCTACCCACAAGAGAAAAAGCCGAACCTTGAGGAGATGCTAACAAAATTTATCGCGGTGTCCAAAACCCGTTTCCAAAATACCGAAACAGCACTAAAAAATCAGCAAGCATTGATTCAAGGGCTCGAGAACCAATTAGGACTGTAACCCCCTTACCCGGGTTCTACGCCAGAATCGGGCCCGAGGTGTTCCCGTAATAAAACCATTTGATCTCCACTTAGGCTCATCGTGACTACTCTCTTTAGTCACCTCAACAACCTCATTCTCGACTTACGAGGCCTCACTCATACACACGAGGTCTCTCAGACTATTCTGAAACTTTTTCGAACCTTAAAATTTTCTCTTTTGTACAGAGCTAACACGTCTATACAAGAAGAGACATGCCCGTGCATAGACCCACACGCCCATGCTCTTCAACCGTGGTGAATCTTGGCTACATTCACACGGCCTTAAAGCCTAGTCACATGCCTGTGTGGCTAGCCCGTGGCCAACACTGATTAAACTCACACGGCCTATACACACGCTCGTGTGGCTAGTCCGTGGTCTATTCGGACTTGAAATGTTAACATGTAGGTGACACACGGCCAAGTCACACGCCCGTGGGCTGACCGTGTGTCACACATGGTCTAGACACACGTCTGTGTGTCTATCCACATGGACAAGAACAAAGCTATTTGCTAAGCGCTTCTCACCCTTATATCATACACAACATGCACTCATCCAACTCATCCATAATCAACTCAAATGAAATCATAATCTCACATGGATAACAACATCTTTTCATATAATATAAAAGCCAACCACTATGGCATTATACAAAATAGATTATCCAACTATGGGCTAACACATCCTAGCCATATACAACAAAATTCACTAACTTGTCTAGCCCTATACATGCCATATACAAAACATTAAATCTCATGTACCGGAGTGTGCTGATAGTGAGGGAGTTCTTCCAATTGATCCTCGTATCTCGATTCAACACTTTTACTCTATAAGACAAGGGAAAAGAAAGGGAGTAAGCTTTGAGCTTAGTAAGTTTACAAATAAACAATTAAGCATCATAATATAAGCTAAACAATAATTAGCATCATACTACCATATAATGTACAACAATGCTTACTCTTTCTATCCCATACCATATTTTCAACACATCCTGAGTCACATACTCATAACCATTGAAATGCACCCCTGCATTTGATATCACATTTTCACAATACACAACATAACATCATTTCTCAATAATTCATCCACACAACTAATTAACTTAATAACACAACCACACAGCTAATCCACACAGTTTATCCACACAGCTAATTTCTCAGTGGTTTCGCAATTAGCCCACCACAAACAATTAATAAGGTAATATCGCACTTAGCCTACCACAAAGGTATTCATAGTGGTTTCGCACATAGCCCACCAGACGATATGCCTAACGATAGCATCGCACATAACCGACTTATCATCAATATGCATTAAGATAGTATCGCACTTAGCCCATCTTTTAGCATTCTCACTACACATTCACATATCTACTTACTTAACCATACATCCATTCACAAATTCTAACACATTCATCCCACATAGGTTCTCAATCATTCTCAATTATACACACTAGCTAGCATTAACAATTTGTAAGTATGAATGCTTTGTTTATGCATAGACTTACTTCGATACTCAAAAGTATAGAAACGTGCAATTTAGTCCACCACCTTACTCTTGCCTCGGTTTAGATCCAGGCTTTGTCTTTCTTGATCTATAATGAATAAGCCAGCTTATTCAATACACACATTGACTAAATTGACACTTATCTCATATTTTGGCAAAATTACTCTTTTGCCCCTAATCTTTCTTATAATTACACTTTTACCCCAAGGCTCGTAAAGTGATTTTTATTCAACTTTCTAGCCTTACATGCTTAGCTGAATCACTTACTCAACTAAAGCGTTCATCAATTCTCATTAAAACACACATGTATGACTAAACTCAAAACTTTTACAAACTAGTCCCTACATGCATTTTCATGGAAATTCACTTAGCAAAAGTTGTTTCTACTACATCAAGCTTTCATAATCTTCTATAAAATATCAAAATACATACATGTCATACATGGACAAATTTTTGAACATCCATCATAGCTCATCAAATAGCTAAAAATAGCTTACTCATGTTTCAAGGACTTCAAAAATACAAAGAATATCTAAACGGGGCTTGGATGCACTTACTAGAAAGCTTGAAAAATTTGAAGAACCCTAACAATGGCTCTTTCAATTTTCGGCAGCCTTGGAGAAGAAGATGAATGAATTTGTTATCTTTTCTCCCATTTTAATCATTTAATTGTCAAATGACCGAAATGCCCTTTTTGACAAACTTTCTATTTTAACTCATCCATGCCCAATTTTGTCCAAAAATTAAAAATTGGGAAAATTGCTATTTAAGGACCTCTAATATATATTCTAAAGCCATTTCACACAAATAGCTTCTAGAATCTCACATTTTGCAACTTTTTCAATTCAGTCCTTTTGGACAATTCAACCTCACTTTCATAAAATTGCTTCATGAAACTTTCATACTAACATGCAAACATAGCATAAACTTCAAAAACTCATACATAGACCTTGGATTTGTGGTCTCGCACCACTATTCCAACTAGGCCCTAGACCGGGATGTTACAAGGACAACTTGCTAAGCTCATATCTGAACAACCACAAGGCAGCTTGCCAAGCAACACTAAAACTAACCCAAAGGAGCAAATTCATGCCATAACTGCTCAGCAAAGTGAAGGGTTAGATGAGCCAAAATTAAGGCAAGATAATGTTGTAGAAGAAGGTAAGGTTAAGATAAGCCATGAAAAACCAAAACTGGTAAGTACAAAATACCAACCTCATGTGCCATATCCCAATGCAACAAAGAAAGACTGCACAGATGAGCAATTCGGTAAATTTCTTAAACTCTTAAAAAAATTACATATTAACTTGCCATTTATTGAAGCTCTTTCGCAGATGCCCAATTCAAAAAAAATTTAAAAGAGCTTTTGACAAACAAACGGAAGCTAGACGAGGCGTCGCATATGGAGCTAAATGTAGTGTGCTTAGCAATCTTACAAAATAGACTGCCACAAAAGTTAAAAGATCCTGGGAGTTTTACGATTCCTTGCTTAATTGGTGTTCTATCTGTTAATAATGCTTTAGCAGATTTAGAGGCAAGCATAAATGTTATGCCTTATAAAATGTTTAAACAACTAGGTCTAGGGAAACCCAAACAAACTAGGATGAGCATTCAATTGGCTGATAAAACTATTAGAGTTCCTAGGGGTGTAATCGAAGATTTCCTAGTAAAAAATGATAAATTCATACTCCCAGTAGACTTTGTTGTTTTAGACATGGATGAGGACAATAATGTTACTTTAATTTTAGGAAGACCCTTTTTAGCAACTGCTAAAACTAGAATTGATGTTGGTACAGGTGAACTCACACTTCGTATAGGTGACGAAATGATCACTCTTCAGGCTCTTGACTCGGCTAGGACATCGAGTAATAAAGGTTAGAACATAAATTCTATTAATAACCACTTAGTTCAACCTTATTTTCAGGAAGCACCACGAAATTACACAATTGAGCCATATCCATGACCTCGTGCCAACACAGGAATAACTCATGAGGAGTGAAGGCTTCAGATCGATGAACTAGACGAGTGGAAGACACATGTCAAGGAGAAACTAAGAAAATAAGATGAACCAAAGCGACTCCATGACAAGCTTAAGGATGGGCCAAACCAATTTAAGATCGTAGATCAAGTATTGTTAGATAAAACAGACCCTCGAATCGCCACTTCAGACCTTAATACAAACGAAGAGATCCCTTTTAAGGTACTCAATGTCTTCCCGTACGGAACAGTCGAGGTAACTAATCCTAAGTTTGACACTTTTAAGGTACACACTACTCGACTCAAACTGAATATTAATAATAGAATTGATAGCAGGAGAGAGGAGTTTCAACTCCTCAAACCACCATGATTATACGAATGAAGGGTAACTCTAGCCTAAGACTTTAAACGAGCACTTCTCGGGAGGCAACCCGAGCACTCACTTCACTAATGTCATAGTTTGATTTTTAGCACCTAACTCAAAACTAACCTAATTAATAAAGCGCAGATTTCTCTATCCACACGGCCTTGCACACTGGCGTGGCCGTGACCATGTGGACACCACGGAATAGGCACATCGGCGTGGTAGAGACCATACGAAAACAGGACGAAAATTTTTCCCAAAACACGGGCTCCGACTAAATTCCACGGCCTTGTGATACAGCCGTGATCGACACTGAGAAAGTAATACGGGCGTGCAACACTCCCGTGTCCCTAAGTCGTGGTTAAAACTGAAAAATCTACATGACCGTGCGACACGCCCATGTCTGTAGGTCGTGGTCGACATTGATCAAATAAGATGGGCATGGAAACGTCCACATAGGCGTGGGAGAAATGAATGAAGCATCACATGGTCGTGCGATACGGTTGTGTGACCTAACACGCCTAGTGCACACGGGCATGGGTAGCAACCAGGTGCCCCGATTTCTATTTAAATCCCCTTCTTCTCACTTTTTTCCCAAATCTTCTTCTCCCAAACCCTAGCCTCACAGCCCCTTCCTTTTTCATTATCTTTCTCCCTTCATTTTCCCTTCCCCATTTCCTTCATTCGTAGTTTACACCACCATCCCCATGTCGAAAAAGCAAAAGGATCCTAGCGCAGTCTCCCCGTGCGCAACCACTCTACATAAGTTCATGCCAACCGCTTCATCTACTCGACAAAACAAGGACCTTTGAGTCCATTTAGTTTTTCTTTTTCTTTTATTTTTACTTTTAAGTTCTTTTCCTTTATCTTTCTTATCTTTAATTTATATTATTATATTTTTATTTCCTTAATTTAGGTTCAAGGGGCTGTTAAGGAATGACCACACCCCCACCGGAGTATCCACCTCTACCTTTATCTATGCCCAACTTTACCGTTTCTTTTCCTTGACTCCATCCAAAATTTAGAAAGTTCACTTCTCTCCCTATCTTATGATTTTCTATATTATCGATATATATTTTTGTACATTGAAGATAATGTACATCTTAAGTGTGGGGAGGTGTCAACAATACTGAATTATGCTTTGTTCTTAAGTAATTTTCCCATATTACTATTAGAATGAAACTTCTATTGATTTATGATTTTCATTGATATATTTCGGATTAAGTCATAGGTAATTGTGCATTGATGGTTTAAACTTTAAGACATTAGAAATAAAGCATGATAAGTCTATTTTTCGTAATTAAAATTTTTTTAGGTTGTCTCCCTAAAGTTAAATATTACTTTGAAGTTTGACATGTGCAAGTTGACATCAAAAACCATAAATTTGTGAGTCTTTGAGCCTTCTAGAGCATATATATTTCTTGCTCACTTTATTGATTATGAGTGTGTCAATATTGATTTGTTATTCTAGAACTTGCTTCGATTATGCATGTTGAGACCACACTTTTGATTTGATATACTGAGATGATAAAGGCACCTAGGTTCTAACCCAATTACCCCATAAAAAGCCTACCCTCATAATTAACACCTAGTGAACCCTTTTTAGCCCAATAAACCATTTCTTGACTCACCCATTAATATTAACCCAAAACCAAATTTTTACTTCTCCTCCTTTGACTTCCCTTATGTAGAGATTTGATTTGATCAGTTGCCTAACTATTTTCTTTATTTCAGTTTTTAACTACTTACTTATTATTGTATGTTCTTATTCTTAAAAAAAAGCTGGAAATTTATTCATTATTGGTTGTTGAGCTTAAGCAGTTAATTTCACATATTTAGAAAAAGCTTGTGTTATTTTTCAATTGATGTAATTATTCAGTATTAGTTATTTTCCTAGTTAAGGTATATTGTCAATTCAATCTCGATTCTAACCTCTAATTTCAGCCTTTATCCACACCTTTAACCGAAGCCCCATTATAACCCTTTTAAGACCTTTTGATTTGTCTATCATCTCTTTTTTAATAGTGGTGGAGATTTGATTTTCATGCAAGCATATGGGATTAACTTTTCATGTTTGACTTTTGAGTGCTTAATTTGAACCTTAAACACTTTGAGTGATTTGAGTGAATCTTTAGTGAGGATGTCAATTCTTGTCGGTTTTGGATCAAAGGTAATTATTTAAGTAAGGGGAAATACCTATGTTTTGCACTATAAAAATTTATAACTTACATTGTTTGAATCTTTAGGACTCTTTTAGTTAAATTATCAATGTATGAATTACCTATGAATTATGATGACACATTATTGATGAAGATTATGAATTGAGGAAGTTAATTTTAATTGTGAGCTGAGGATTTTACTTGAGGACAAGCAAAGGCTTAAGTGTGGGGATATTTGATAAACCATAAATTATACATATTTTAACCCCATGCTTGGCTTATTTTTGGATGAATTTTCATTAGATTTGATGAATTCGATGCTCCTAATCCTTTAATTTCATGTTTTATACTCAGGAGAGCTTAGGACGTTAAAAAGAACGAGAAACGAGCCAAAAAGGAGAAAAATTGGCCTGCTTAGGAAATCAACATGGCTTGGACTATCGAGCACGATTGTGTGTTACAAGCAGAATCGAACATGGCCTGGAACGTCGCACACGGGCAGATCATATGGCCGTGTGTGATGAGCATAAATCGAAGGAGTCCAACACAAGCGTGTCACACGAGCATGTCCCTACTGACCCCAAGACTGATTCTATTTAGAAAAGGTTACTTGTGGGCCAAGAAAGGCATTCCAAAGCCTATATAAACACCCTAGGGGGCAACCTAAATGGGAACGTGGAGTAGACGCCGAGTAAAAGGCAGAAAATACTCCAAGATAGCCTTCAGAAATGTGACTTTAGGGAAGGATCTCAAAAAGAAAAGCAAGATCTCTCATCAAGTTCTTCGTAAGTTTTTGGTTTTCTTATGTTTTGTTGTTTTCCCTATTTTAAGATGTTTCCCCTCTATCAAGATGAACTAAATCCCTTAAATACCTAAAGGATGAAACCTAAAGACAGATCTTATTATTATTTGATTTATAAGATAAATACTTGTTCTTATTGTTAATTGTGAGTTCTTATTCTTGTTTTTATAATTCAGGTTATTAATTCAAGTTGAATGTGCTTATTCAGTAGAGCAAAAGTCTCTATTTAAGAGAAGATCAACATAATTAAGCGGAGTTGATTGCAGCCCTAGAAATAGGGCGACAAAAATCTACCGGATTAGAGTCAAATCTAATAAGGGAATCTATAGATCGAGTTAATGCGACAATAGGGGTTTTAATAAGAAAGAGATTTCAATTAATCAACCTAGAGTCAGTTGTTTTTAGTCTTGAAAGAGATATTAACATAAATCAGGGATTTCAACGGATTAAGTCAAGTGAATAAATCGTATGAATAAAAAATAATAAGTGAAGTCTAGGTGGATTCTTCCTTAGGTATTGCCTATCTCATATAAGTTGTCTAAAAAGTATTTTCCTAATTCTTTTGTTGTCATGTTTAATTAGTTTTAGTTTAAAACGAAATCACTCCAATTCTTAGGCTAGATAATAGAAAGATAGCAATTACTAGTACTCATGGTCCTTGTAGATACGATATTACCGGTCTTACCATAACTATACCATTGAATGATAGGTGCGCTTACCTTTATTGTGATCATAGTTAGTTTTAGACACATCATGCACTGATGAGGGTACCGTTCCCTTCTCAGTTAGAAGAAAAATAGAGACGGGATGAGGAAGAATTTGTAAGTTTTCTAAACTTATTTAAAACTCTAAATGTTCATTTACCCTAAACAGAGTTAATTGAGAAAGTTCCTAAGTACAACAAGTATTTAAAAGAAATTATGTCTAGGCATAAGAAAATAAAAACAGGAAAGAAAGTTAGAGTAAGCGCATCATGCAGTGTGATAATTTCAAAATAGATACCCCCAAAACTAAAACACCCGGGGAGTTTTACAATACTTAAAGAGATAGGAGACATCCGTTTTAGTAAGGATTTATATGATTGAGGTGTAACAACCCGATTTTGGGGCTAGTCAAAATAGTGGTTTTGGGACCACTAATCCGAGGTTGAAGAAAATTATTTTAATCTTATTTTATGTGTTATAGCAAGTTTTGAAGGATGCATGAAAATTTTGGTGCCTTAATTTTAACGATTATATGCTTAATTGCGAAAAAGGACTAAATCGCATAAAGTGCAAAAGTTCTATTTTACAAGATAGGGGTGTCTAATAGCTATGAAATATTAAATTGAAGGTCCTTAAAGTGCAATTAAACCTCCCTAAAGATGATGGCCGGCCAAGGGAACCAAGAGAGACAAGAGCATTAAATGAGTCAAAAGTTTGGTGGTGTTAGGTGACTAAAATGAATAAAATAAGATAAGTGAAGAGAAAGCTATCATCATTTTCATTTCTCTTCTTCTTATACCAAAATTTTTAGCAAGAAATAGGGGTTTTGAAGCTCAAACTTTCAGCCAATATATCCTCTAGCAAGTAAGTGATTTTAGAGGCCTTTCCTAATAATTTTTATACTTTTGGAACACCCAAAGCTTAAGCTAGCTAATGATAGGACTATTTTGCAAAACGGTTGAAAGTTTATGGACTTGCCATAAGAGTGTTCATGTTGTTTGTTGAGTTTTTATGGAAGAAAATGAATGTTAGTGAGTTAAGGAACAACTTTTGTGAAAGGTGTTACCATGAAAACACCTAAATGGGACCTATTAGTAAAGGTTGAATTTGTGTAATAAATGCATGAAATAATTGGTTTTGTGAGTTGTTGTAAGAGAAATAAATGTTCAAGTAGGCTTGTTTAATGAGAAAATGAGATAAATAACGATTTACGAGCCTAGGGACAAAATCATAATTTTGCCAAAGTAGAAGGGTAAAATGGTCATTTTTGCCTAAGTAGAAATTTTGATATATCATGAATTATAAAGTGATTGAATAAGTGATTTTTATTATTATAG
The DNA here is from genome assembly GCA_025503065.1 of Gossypium bickii. Classification (NCBI taxonomy): domain Eukaryota; kingdom Viridiplantae; phylum Streptophyta; class Magnoliopsida; order Malvales; family Malvaceae; genus Gossypium; species Gossypium bickii. Next base: position 94,890,476 of record CP106711.1, read on the forward strand.
ATTAAGAAGTGCGTGGAAACAACCTTGACTGAGGAAAAGGCAAGGTTACGGACTAAAACATCGATTAATACATTTTGCACCGAGGTAAGTTTATCTGTAAACGATACATCTTTAATACATATGTTGTTACTCATTGTGCATTGTATGTATGAGATCAATTATGTTTGAGATTGATTGAGATTGATAGATAGTGAATAATTCTTGTATGAACCTCGGAATAGATATGTAAGTGCGAAAAAATATCCGTAAATATTCTTATTGGTGGGCTATGTACGGTACCACCGTAATTATTCTTTTTGGTGGGCTGTGTGCGATACCACCTTATTATTTATTCACGATGGGCTGTGTGCGATACCATCGTTTGTATAATCATTTTGTGGGCTATGTGTAACCACCGTAAATATTCTTGTTGGTGGGCTATGTGTGATACCACCCTATTATTGATTTATGGTGGGCTATGTGCGAAACCTCCAGGTACTTAGTTTTATTTCGATTGGTTCATCGAGAAATTGTCTATGTAAATGTTTCATGTGACTTTGGGGTGATGAGTACAGGATATGTGAGCAATATAAATGTTATACGGTTGGAAGGTGGTAAGAGATAAGATGAGTAAGCATGGTTATGAAAATGTGAATTATTCATGTTTAGTATGAAATGTTATTGACTGATTAGCACATGCTATGATGCTTATTATTTACCTGTAAACTTACTAAGCTTAAAGCTTACTCCCTTTCTTTTCCCTTGTTTTATAGTGCTAAAGAGCCGACTCGGGATACGAAGATAATTTGAAGATCATCCACACTATCAGCTCATCTTGGTATATTAGACATAGCATTTTGAGTATGGCATATATAAGGGCTAGACATAGAGAAATGTTTTGTTGTTTTGGCCAAGTGTGTTGGCTCTTTTAAAGATGAACACTTTTGTAAATGGCCATATTTAATGGCTCATTATCATTATATATATGAAAAGATGAGGTTATTCATGAATGTGTATGATACATGATTGAGTTGATTGGTAAATGGTTGAATGTGATTGATGTTATATTAGTTAGGGTGATAAAAAGAGCTTGGCAAATACCCTTGTTCTTGTCCACACAGGCACACGGGAGTGAGTCTAGGCCATGTGTGACGCACGGGCAGCCCCATGGGTGTGTGACCAGGTCCTCTATCCCCTGCATGTTAGAGTTGCAAGTCAATTTTGACCACAAGCTAGAAACACAGGCGTGTGCCTAGGCCGTGTGCCCCTTATTTTGTTGCTGACATCACAAATAGAATACCCAGGTTTTCACATACAGGTGATGACATGGGCGTGTCTAGGACGTGTGGAGGACACGGGCCAAGGATAGGGCATGTGTCCAGCCGTATGGAAACCTCTATAGGTTCGAAAAGAAAATAAATTCCACACGAGCTAGGGACATGGGCGTGTGTGACCACACGGCCTATCCACACGGGCGTGTCCCATTTCACATAGGCGTGTGGCCCTGTTAAGGCAAAATTTATTTAGTATACAAAAGATCCCGGTTTGATTTTGAGGCCCTCCATTTGCATGTGTAAGGCCTCGTAGGCCCATAATAAGAATGTTATGAATGTGAATGAAAGATTTTATATTGGAATGAAATTTGATAGCCCAAAGTTGTATGTTAAAGTACGTTAAGTCTGGTAATTCCTCGTACCCGGTTCTGGCGTTGAATATGGGTAAGGGGTGTTACATTTAGTGGTATCAGATATATGGTTTAGTCGGTTCTCGGACTACATGTTGATAGTGTGGTGACTTCTGAAAATTTTAAACTGTGTTTTCATATAGTAAATGGATCCCGACTGAGCTGTTGCTGATGACGCTGCTAGTAACGCGCCGGCTCCCGCATAAGGGACCGCGCCTGTAGAAAGTAGACCCGAGACATTGGGTCAAGGGGAAGAGTCTCGGGAAGCCTTTCTCCACATGATGTGTAACTGGTACACCGAATTTGTACGAGCAAACCCTAATGCTTAACCTTCTCCACCCCCACCTATACCTCAGCCAGTCGCCGTGGCTCCTCAAGGTATAGATTTGGTGAGAATGACTAAATCCCCAGTCAGTAAGATTCAAAAATAAGGGGCCGAGGAATTCAGAGCCAATATAGACGATGACCTCGAGAGGGTGAAGTTTTGGCTTGAGAACTCAATGCGAGTATTTGATGAACTCTCCTGCACACCTGAGGAGAGCTTGAAATGTGCCGTGTCGGCATATCATTGGTGGAAAACATTGACGCCGGTAGTTCCAAGGGAGAGAGTGACATGGGAATTCTTTTTGGAAGAGTTCCGAAAGAAGTACATAAGTCAGAGATTTGTAGATCAAAAATGGAAAGAATCCCTTTAATTGAAGCAAGGCAAAATGACTGTGGCAGAGTATGAGCGCGAGTTTGTTAGGCTTAGCAAGTATGCACAAGAGTGTGTGTCCACGGAAGCTATTTTGTGCAAGAGGTTTGAAGACGGGCTGAATGAGGATATCAGACTGCTAGTTGGGATTTTAGAATTGAAATAATTTATGGTGTTGGTTGATAGGGCATGTGAGGCCGAGTAGCTGAATAAGGAAAAGAGAAAAGCTATGGTTGAGGCCCGAGATGTAAGGAAGAGACCGATGAGTAAATCGTTCCAAGTTCAATCAAAGATATCCAAGGAAATGAACCCTCCAATGACTACTTCAGTTGGGTATTCACACCGAGATCGAGGTAATACATATTCGGGCTCGAGAGTTTAAGCCACCTCGATGGCAAGCGTGGCCAATCCAAAGTTAAACAAACCGAAGTGTCCAAATTGTGGTAGACAACACACTGGGAAGTGCTGGGGAAACAACCGTAATTGCTACAAGTGTGGTTCACTCGACCACTTCATTTGGAACTGTCTAGAGAGGGATGAGAAGGATAGGAAACAAGAAGTAAGATCAAGCAATGTGTCATCTAGGGGTAGACCACAAAGGAACCCGAGGAGTGGGACTAGTAGTAGAAGTGTGCCTATAGACTCTGCTGTGAGATCAGAGGGTCGAGCACCTGCAAGGACCTATGCCATTCGCGCTCGCGAAGAGACATCATCCCTAGATGTGATCACGTGTACATTTTCTCTTCATTATATTTCTGTTGTTACTTTGATTGATCCGGGGTCTACCCATTCTTATATTTGCATGAAATTGGTAACTAGCATGAGTATGATTGTTAAGTCTACAAAATTTGTGATAAAAGTGTCAAACCCGTTAGGCAAACATGTGCTAGTTGATAAAGTGTGTAGGAATTGTCCCTTGACAATTAGAGGTCAATGTTTTCCGAAAAATCTTACGTTGTTACCGTTTAATGAATTTGATTTGATTCTTGGCATGGATTGATTGACAACTCATAATGTTTTAGTAAATTGTGGTAGTAAGTTTATTGAATTGAAGTCTGTAAATGGAGATGTCATTCGGATTGAATCAGGTAGATCAGATAGTTTGCCTGTGATAATTTCATCTATGGTAGCCGAGAGATACTTGAGAAAAGGGTACGAGTCCTATCTCGCCTTTGTGCTAAATACTCAAGGGTCAGAGGTAAAGTTTGATTCAGTGCCGGTGGTATGTGAGTATCTAGATGTGTTCCTGGAAGAGTTACCCGGATTGCCTCCAGTTAGATAGGTCGAGTTTGGGATTGAGTTTGTTTCGAGAACAACACCTATTTCGGTTGCCCCATATAGGATGGCACCATTGGAGCTGAAAGAATTGAAGGTTCAGTTGCAGAGCTAACAGATAAGGGTTTTACAAGACCAAGCTATTCACCGTGGGGTGCTACGGTACTTTTTGTGAAAAAGAAAGATGGGTCGATGAATGTGTGCATAGACTACAGACAACTCAACAAGGTGACAGTGAAGAGTAAGTATCCCTTGCCAAGGATAAATGGTTTATTTGACCAATTCAATAGAGTTACGGTATTCTCTAAGATAGAACTAAGTTCTGGCTAGTACCAGTTGAGGGTTAAGGAGCAATATGTGCCGAAAAATGCATTTTGGATGAGATATGGCCATTATGAGTTTCTTGTCATGCCATTTGGCTTAACGAATGCTCCTGCAATTTTTATGGATTTATTGAACCGCATTTTCTGACCATATTTGGATAAGTTTGTAGTTGTTTTTATCGACGACATATTAGTTTATTCTCAGGGTGAGAATGAGCATGCAGAGCACCTGAGAATTGTTTTGCAGACTTTAAGAGACAATCAGCTGTATGCTAAATTTAGCAAGAGTGAGTTTTGGCTCCGATAGGTTAGATTCTTAGGACATGTTGTGTCGAGTGATGGCATTAGAGTTGATCCGAGTAAGATTTCGGCTATTGTGGAGTAGAAATCACCAAGGAATGTGTCAAAAATTAGAAGCTTTTTGGGTTTAGTGGGGTACTACAGATGTTTCGTAAAGGGGTTCTCCATGATTGCTACCCCGATGACGAAACTATTGCATAAAGATGTTAAGTTTGAATGGACTAAGAAATGCAAACAGAGTTTCAAGAAATTGAAAGCATTATTGACTGAGGCGCCGGTTTTAGTACAACCTGAGTCGGGGAAAGAGTTTGTGGTTTATAGTGATGCGTCATTAAATGGCCTTGGCTGTGTGTTGATGCAATAGGGTAAGGTAGTAGCTTACGCATCGAGATAGCTAAAACCGCATGAGAAGAATTATCTGACTCATGATTTAGAGTTAGCTGCAATCCTCTTCGCTTTGAAGATTTGGTGTCATTATTTATATGGTGAGAAGTGTTGAATCTTCACCGATCACAAGAGTTTGAAGTACTTGATGGACGAAAAGGATTTCAATTTGCGACAACGGCGGTGGCTCGAATTATTAAAGGAGTATGAGTTAGTAATTGATTACCATCCGGGGAAAGAGAATGTGGTCGCGGATACCTTGAGTAGAAAATCCCTGTATGCTTTGAGAGCTATGGGTACGAGCTTAGCGTTGTCTGATGATGGTACTATATTGATCGAGTTGAGGGCTAGACCGTTATCTATTCAGCAGATATGAGAAGCTCAATATAATGATAGTGGGATGCAAGCTAAGAGAGCTCAGTGCGAATCGGGAAATGACTCTGATTTTCGGATGAGTTCAGATGGTTATCTGATGTTTCATGATAGGATTTGTGTAACACCCCCAAACCCGGCACACGAGCCTTGACCAGATCTGGTTATGTCACTGCGGAAAGATGGTTGAAAATCTTTTTGACTTAGAATAATCATGAAAGTTTGTTAACTTTTGAAAACCATGTCCATTTAAAGTAATATGAAAAACCTTAGTGTTATAAAATTGTCTGAATTTAAACTTTATTAAATACTATTTTGAATAAGCAGGTCGCTAAGATAAACTCCTCTTCACATAGAGGTTCAGTTTAATCAAGCCATAATTAGAATAATACCAAAATAATAGTAAGGCCCTTATTACAACCCATACTTAAAACAAAATACTCAATATTAAAAATGCTTAAAATAATCCAAATATCTTCTTCTGCATGGGCCACCTTGTGTCCTCTCCAAACCCGGTCCATCTTTACGCATCACCTGAAAATGTTAAAAGAAAAAGGTGAGTCACCAAGACTCAGTGTGTAGCCCTTTTTCCCGGTTTAGTAAAACATCATACACCAATCATAAACAGGTTTAACATGCACAAGTTACGATATGCACCCACCTAGCCTTCCAAACACCTTTTCTACCCCGTGTGGTACCAAACCACCGGTGGTGGTGCCAAACCACCGGTGACTTAAAGTCACAATATCCGTCAATACTTGTGGTGCCAAACCACTTTGGTGTCCCAAAGACACAAATGTGATACCAAATCACTGGTGACCGAAGTCACGAATCAAGTGATGGGGCCAACCCATCGTGTGATACCAAATCACTGGCGTCAATCCCATAATGTAAACTGTGGGGCCAACCCACTATGGTGCTAAGCCACTGGGACGCGACGCTATGAGGTGCCAAACCTCTGGAGGTGCCAAACCTCTGGTGACCGTAGTCACAATGTGGTACCAAACCACTGGTGTCCGTCGACACGAATATCACTTCCCCCTCCTCTCATATCACCCATCATCATACTAACTCATGTATAGTATTCAAATCATGCAAACATGTTTAACGTTGCATCTCATAGTACATACATCATAAATCATGACATCATGTATCAATAACAGTACTCATAATGAAATGGACTTACCTGAATCCGTGCACATACCCCATAGGGTATCATATCACTCAACCATACTGTTTCGGTTTTACCAATCAATCAGTTTATCAAACATATACAAAGCAAGAAGTGTGTTAGTTTACACACCTGGTTACTAATGCAACTATCAAATCCCGTAGATCAAGATCTAACGCACTAGATCCCCATTCCTTAACACTTTTCGAGCACTAGCCACAACCCGAGATATGCGAGATCAAGCCTTCCCCTACAATCGGCCAAAACTAAATAACATAATCATGCTAATCAACCTCTAAGGGTATAATCGTAATTTTACCTACTAAGGGTATTTTCGTAAATTCACACCTGCAATGGCCTTTCCGAAGGCCTAATGCCGCCACTAGCGACTCAGCTACCATTTTCGGTTGTATCGGACGATTGGGCCTAAAACCCGATTTGGCCATTTTGGGCCCACACGCTCGTGTGGCCCACCTAGCACAAATCTAGCCATGTATATAACTTTCACCTAGTCTAGTTCAACATATACTAACCAATCATGCAATTTACTCATATGGGCCCACAGCCCATTGGGCCCACTTCGCCCATCGAGGCCCAAGCAACCCCAACCCACGAGAATACTATCGATGGCCTCAACTATCGCGTGAAGCCCCACACGTGCGCCGCACGCTCGTGTGGCTACTAATGCCGTGTGACCAGGCATTTTCGGCATTTGCCGCTCTACAACTAGAGTAGAGAGAGAGTTACACACCGATAGGACTCGGGCTAATCCGCGCTCGACCACTCTTGTGCCCAAACGCCTCCAAGATGTGTTTACTCTCCTCCTAGGATGCTCCTTATATAGCTAGCTCTTCACCTTCATTCTTTGTGTCTTTCCGATGTGGGATCCTTCGTCAAGAGAGTTTAAATTCAACCCAAACTCTCTTTGTCCAATCCATAAAATAAATACTCCCTTGGTTCTCATGAGATTCGAACCCAGGCTCCCTTGCAACATAATCCACGCCGCTAGCCACTTGGCCACAAGCTCCTCTTGTGTCTTAAACCATGCGCAACTAAATATAAACTATGGGCCAAATTCTAAGGTCCAAGCAAAAAGAAACCAAAATGCAAAAGCCAAGACTTGAACCTTGGACCTCCTTCCTTCCCTGTGGCGTCACTCCCTTGTCTCTTATGTGGCGTCACTTTGCCACTACACCACACACTCCACTTGTGTTATTTTTCTCCATATTTTATTCTTAAGGCCTATCTGCCAACTTCCAGGGTTTTTTTCACCTAAAACCAAAATTTCCCCAAAGCCAATATTTGATCTCGGGACTTCATAGAAGCCCTCTAACCTTCCAAAATCACTTATCCAATAGGTCTAACTAGCATTTAAGCCGATCTCTTGTTCTCCATAAATTTAAACGCTACTACGCCTAAGGCCCATTGGGCTCAATTCTCCTAGGCCCAATTTTGGGATGTTACAAATCTACCCTCCTTAAAGAAATTTCGTCCTCGAAATTTCCAACTAACTATGATCGCACATCCTAACCTACCACACTACGCTCTTGTGCGCAAGACTCGATCTTAATAAAGTTGTCATTCCACCTTGACCACGCCCGCGGCAACCACGCCCCTAGAACTCATATCTAGCGTCGCGATTTAATCGATTAAAAGTTTTATGCATTAGAAATTTTGTTCCACTGTTTTATCCACGAGCAAATTTTATGAACAGAAGTTTCTGGAAGTCGTTTTTTCGAGCAATCAAAGTTTCATCTCAAGTTCTCTGTTCTAATTCAAACATTCACATACTTCACTAAAGACACATTCATCCATCCATGTCACTTTCTTGAGCATTCCCAACCCAGGGGTAATTTCGACATTTTCCTATAGGGGTATTTCGGTAATAACTCAGGGTCAATTTGAAAATAGTTTTCAAATTAAAGATATTTCAAAGTTTACAAAATCTCAGGGGTCATCTTGGAAAAATTTGTTTTTCAAACCAGATGTGTTGCAAAAATTTCAGAAATCGGGGTTATTTCAGTAATTGGGGACGTTAAGGGCATTTTCGTAAATTTCCCAAATCAGGATATCTCGATATTTGTAAAACAGAAGTTTTTGATATTTTCATAATGTAAGAACATTTTAGTAAAAATCGAGGGAATTATGAAAATTTAGAAACCAAGGGCATTTTGGTAATTTTGTTCATCAGGGGTAATTTTGTAAATTTTCAAATCAGGGTATCTTGAAAATAGCGTTTTTGTATACTTTTGCAAAGTAGGGAAATTTTATTAAAATTGGAGTTAAACCGAAAATCTTGAAAGTCAGGGGCATTTTAGTAATTTTCAACACAGGGGTATTTTTGTAATTTCCCATACAGTATCTTAACATTTTGAAATTTCGAGATTTTGGTATTTTGCAAAGTAAAATCATTTTAACAGAAGTTGAGGGTAGTACCGTAATTTTACAATACAAGGGCATTTTTGTAATTTTGCCACTAGGGGCATTTTGGAAATTTTGGTAAATCGAGAAAACGTCTTTCAAAATCAGATTTAGGGTTTACAAACCAAAGGGGTAAGTTTGAAAATTTTAAAACTAAGGGTTTTAAAGCAAGAAGGCTAATCCTTTCGGGTTTTAATACTTGGTTTAACCTATGAACTAGTCTTCTTGGTTAAGGTGAACCGTAGCTACGCACTGCAGGTAGGATTCGAGTAAAGAGGAGGTGAGTCGCTAGGGTTTGCTTAAATACCAAGCTCTTATTGAATACCAATCCTCGACATGCGTACAGTGGTTGCCACACCTTAACTCGGTGACTTACTTCGCAGGTTTGTTTAGTAGCCTTAAGTCTTATACATGTGTTTGAGTAGACTAGTCCTAGGGTTCAACAGATTAGTTCACTAATCTACGTTCCCATAAAAGCCCATAATATTCATATATAAATAAATTCATCAAGTAGAGTTACTTACCTGGTGGACTGCGGGTCGGAGATACAGGTGCCATGCCAGAATAACCTGAAAAATATTTCATAAAAACCCCTATTTTTGAAAATCCCATTTTGAAAATGTTTTTGGGCCCAAAACCCTCAAAGCCGAGTTTTGAACCGGGCTCTGATACCAAATCAGAATAACACCCCAAACCCGGCCCACGAGCCTTGACCGGATCTGGTTATGTCACTGCGGAAAGATGGTTGAAAATGTTTTTGACTTAGAATAATCATGAAAGTTTGTTAACTTTTGAAAACCATGTCCATTTAAAGTAATATGAAAAACCTTAGTGTTATAAAATTGTCTGAATTTAAACTTTATTAAATACTATTTTGAATAAGCAGGTTGCTAAGATAAAATCCTCTTCACATAGTGGCTCAGTTTAATCAAGCCATAATTAGAATAATACCAAAATAATAGTAAGGCCCTTATTACAACCCATACTTAAAACAAAATACTCAATATTAAAAATGCTTAAAATAATCCAAATATCTTCTTCTGCATGGGCCACCTTGTGTCCTCTCCGAACCCGGTCCATCTTTACGCATCACCTGAAAATGTTAAAAGAAAAAGGTGAGTCACCAAGACTCAGCAGTAATGCGACCCTTTTCCCGGTTTAGTAAAACATCATACACCAATCATAAACAGGTTTAACATGCACAAGTTACGATATGCACCCAGCCTAGCCTTCCAAACACCTTTCTCTACCCCGTGTGGTACCAAACCACTGGTGGTGCCAAACCACTGGTGACTTAAAGTCACAATATCCGTCAATACTTGTGGTGCCAAACCACTGGTGTCCCAAAGACACAAATGTGATACCAAATCACTGGTGACCGAAGTCACGAATCAAGTGATGGGGCCAACCCATCGTGTGATACCAAATCACTGGCGTCAATCCCATAATGTAAACTGTGGGGCCAACCCACTGTGGTGCTAAGCCACTGGGATGAGACGCTATGAGGTGCCAAACCTCTGGAGGTGCCAAACCTCTGGTGACCGTAGTCACAATGTGGTACCAAACCACTGGTGTCCGTCGACACGAATATCACTTCCCCCTCCTCTCATATCACCCATCATCATACCAACTCATGTATAGTATTCAAATCATGCAAACATGTTTAACGTTGCATCTCATAGCACATACATCATAAATCATGACATCATGTATCAATAACAGTACTCATAATGAAACGGACTTACCTGAATCCGTGCACATACCCCATAGGGTATCATATCACTCAACCATACTGTTTCGGTTTTACCAATCAATCAGTTTATCAAACATATACAAAGCAAGAAGTGTGTTAGTTTACACACCTGGTTACTAATGCGACTATCAAATCCCGTAGATCAAGATCTAACGCACTAGATCCCCATTCCTTAACACTTTTCGAGCACTAGCCACAACCCGAGATATGCGAGATCAAGCCTTCCCCTACAATCGGCCAAAACTAAACAACATAATCATGCTAATCAACCTCTAAGGGTATAATCGTAATTTTACCTACTAAGGGTATTTTCGTAAATTCACACCTGCAATGGCCTTTCCGAAGGCCTAATGCCGCCACTAGCGACTCAGCTACCATTTTTAGGTGTTATGCCAGGACGATTGGGCCTAAAACCCGATTTCGGCCCATTTGGCCCCCACACGCTCGTGTGGCCCACCTAGCACAAATCTAGCCATGTATATAACTTCCACCTAGTCTAGTTCAACATATACTAACCAATCATGCAATTTACTCATATGGGCCCACAGCCCATTGGGCCCACTTCGGCCCATCGAGGCCCAGCAAACCCCAACCCACGAGAATACTATCGATGGCCTCAACTATCGCGCCGAAGCCCCACACTTGCGCGCGCACGCTCGTGTGGCTACTAATGCCGTGTGTGACCGGCATTTCGGCATTTGCCGCCTACAACTAGAGTAGAGAGAGTTACACACTGATAGGACTGACAGGCTAATCCGCGCTCCGACCACTCTTGTGCCCAAACGCCCTCTAAGATGTGTTTACTCTCCTCCTAGGATGCTCCTTATATAGCTAGCTCTTCACCTTCATTCTTTGTGTCTTTCCGATGTGGGATCCCTTCGTCAGTAGAGTTTAAATTCAACTGAAACTCTTGCTGTCCAATCTGCAAAATAAACACTCCCTTGGTTCTCATGAGATTCGAACCCAGGCTCCCTTGCAACATAATCCACGCCGCTAGCCACTTGGCCACAAGCTCCTCTTGTGTCTTAAACCATGCGCAACTAAATATAAACTATGGGCCAAATTCTAAGGTCCAAGCAAAAAGAAACCAAAATGCAAAAGCCAAGACTTGAACCTTGGACCTCCTTCCTTCCCTGTGGCGTCACTCCCATGTCTCTTATGTGGCGTCACTTTGCTACTACACCACACACTCCACTTGTGTTATTTTTCTCCATATTTTATTCTTAAGGCCTATCTGCCAACTTCCAGGGTTTTTTTCACCTAAAACCAAAATTTCCCCAAAGCCAATATTTGATCTTGGGACTTCATAGAAGCCCTCTAACCTTCCAAAATCACTTATCCAATAGGTCTAACTAGCATTTAAGCCGATCTCTTGTTCTCCAAAAATTTAAAAGCTACTACGCCTAAGGCCCATTGGGCTCAATTCTCCTAGGCCCAATTTTGGGATGTTACAATTTGTGTACCTAGAGATGATGAGTTGATCCAGAAAATTTTACATGAAGCGCATAGTGGTTGCTTGCCAGTACATCCAGGCAGTACGAAAATGTATAATAATTTGAAGAAATTGTAATTGTGGCCGGGTATGAAAAGAGACATCTCCGAGTTCGTTACAAAATGTTTGATCTTTCAACAAGTGAAAGCCGAGCATCAAGTAACTTTGGGATTACTGTAGCCAGTGATGGTTCCAAAGTGGAAATGGGATCAAATCACCATGGATTTTGTAACGGGCTACCTATGACTCCGAGAAAGAAAGATGCTATGTGGGTCATTGTTGATAGATTAACGAAGTCGGCTCACTTTATACCGGTGCGTGTGGATTATTCACTTGATAAGTTGGTCGAGTTGTATATTGCTAAGTTGGTAAGATTGCATGGGGTGCCCATATCTATTATCTAGGATAGAGATCCGAGATTTACTTCAAGGTTTTGGAAAAAGTTGCAAAAAGCCTTGGGTACAAAATGGGATTTTAGTACAGCGTTCCATCCTCAAACCGATGGCCAATCTGAAAGAGTGATTCAAGTTCTTGAGGATATGCTCCGATGCTGTGTGTTGGAGTTTGAAGGTTGTTGGGAAAAATATCTACCTTTGGTTGAGTTTTCCTATAACAACAGTTATCAGTCGAGTATACGGGTAGCACCATATGAAGCTTTATATGGTCGCAAGTGTCAAACTCTTTTGTATTGGATCGAGATTAGTGAGAAGCAAATTCACAGGGTCGATCTAATTAAAGAGACCGAAGAGAAAGTGAAAGTGACTCGTGATAGTCTGAAAGCGACTTTAGATCTATAAAAGTCATACGCGGATTTAAAAAGGAAAAAAATCAAGTTTCAAGTGGGTGAAAAGGTATTTCTGAAAGTATCCCTGTGGAAGAAAATATTGAGATTTGGTCGAAAGGGCAAATTGAGTCCACAATTTATAAGGTCGTATAAGGCTATTGAATGAATTGGACCAGTACCATACCGATTGGCTTTGCCAGCAGAGTTAGCAAGAATACACAACGTGTTTCATGTGTCGATGTTGCGGCAATACCATTCTGATCCTTCGCATGTGATCCCTCCAATAGAAATTAAGATACGAATGGACATGACTTATGAAGAGGAACCAATTAAGATATTGGCTCGAGAGGTTAAATAGTTGAGGAACAAGAGTATAGCCTTAGTAAAAGTGTTATGGAAAAAACATGGTGTGGAAGAGGCTACATGGGAACCGGAAGAAGTCATGAGGGAACAATACCCAAACCTTTTTACCAGTAAGATTTTTTGGGACGAAAATCTCTAAAGGGGAGGAGAGTTGTAACAGTCCGATTTTGGGGCTAGTCGGAACAATAGTTTCAGGATCACTAATCCGAGGTTGAAGAAAATTACTTGAATATTATTTTCAGTGTTATAGTTAGTTTTTAAGGATGCATGAAAATTTTGGTGCCTTAATTGTAGCAATTGTATGCTTAATTGCAAAAAAGGACTAAATTGCATAAAGTGCAAAAGTTCTATTTCACAAGCTAGGGGTGTCTAATAGCTATGAAATATTAAATTAGAGGTCCTTAAAGTGCAATTAGACCTCCCTAAAGATGATGGCTGGCCAAGGGAACCAAGAAAGAAAAGAACATTAAATGAGTCAAAATTTTGGTGGTGTTAGGTGACTAAAATGAATAAAATAAGATAAGTAAAGAGAAAGCTATCATGTTTTTCATTTCTCTTCTTCTTCTACTAAAATTTTCAGCAAGAAATAGGGGTTTTGAAGCTCAAACTTTCAGCCAACATATCCTCTAGCAAGTAAGTGAGTTCAGAGGTCTTTCTTGATAATTTTTGTACTTTTGGAACCCCCAAAGCTTAAGCTAGCTAATGAGGGGACTATTTTGCAAAATGGTTGAAAGTTTAGGGACTTTCCATGAGAGTGTTTATGTTGTTTGCTGAGTTTTTATGGAAGAAAGTGAATGTTAGTGAGTTAAGAACAACTTTTGTGAAAGGTGTTACCATGAAGACACCTAAATGGGACCTATTAGTAAAGGTTGAATTTGTGTAATAAAAGCACGAAATAATTGGTTTTGTGAGTTGATGTAAGAGAAATAAATGTACAACTAAGCTTATTTAATGAGAAAATATGATGAAAAACGATTTACGAGCCTAGGGGGAAAATCGTAATTTTGCCAAAGTAGAAGGGCAAAATGGTCATTTTTGCCTAAGTAGAAATTTTGATATATCATGAATTGTAAAGTGATTGAATGAGTGCATTTTATTATTATAGATCAATAAGAACGCAGAAACAACCTTGACCGAGGAAAAAGGCAAGGTTACGGACTAAAATGTCGATTAATACATTTTGAACCGAGGTAAGTTTATGTGTAAACGATACATCTTTAATACATATGTTGTTACTCATTGGTGCATTGTATGAATAAGATCAATTATGTTTGAATTGATTGAAATTGATAGAGAGTGAATAATTATCGTATAAACCTCGAAATAGATATGTAAATGCGGAAAAATATCCGTAAATATTCTTATTGGTAGGCTATGTGTGATACCACCGTAATTATTCTTTTTGGTGGGTTGGGTGCGATACCACCTTATTATTTATTCAAGATGGGTTGTGTGCGATACCATCGTAAATATTCTTATTGGTGAGCTATGTGCGATGCCACCCTATTATTGATTAATGGTAGAATGTGTTCAAAACCACCAGGTACTTTGTATTATTCTGATTGGTTCATTGAGAAATTGTCTATGTAAATGTTTCATGTGACTTTGTGTTGATGAGTACATGATATGTGAGCAATATAAATGTTATACAGTTGGAAGGTGGTAAGAGATGAGATGAGTAAGCATGTTTATGGAAATATGAATTATTCTTGTTTAGTATGAAATGTTATTGACTGATTAGCACATGCTATGGTGCTTATTGTTTACATGTAAACTTACTAAGCTTAAAGCTTACTCCATTTCTTTTCCCTTCTTTTATAGTGTCAAAGAGCCGGCTCAGGATACGAAGATAATTTGAAGATCATCCACACTATCAGCTCATCTCAGTATATTAGACTTAGCATTTTGAGTATGGCATGTAATAGTCTGGTTTATACCCTAGTCAGAGCAGTGGTTTTGGGACCACAAATCCGAGTCTAAATAATATTTTAATATTATATTTTGTGCTATTGATATGTGGTTTAGCATGTGTTAAATTTCCGTTAGTTAATTTGATTGTCTGTGTGGTTAATTTGACAAAAGGATTAAATTGCATGAAATGTGAAAGTTGCTTGCTAACTGCTAAAGCACCTATGTGTTGTGGCTTTATAAATGTGAGGACCTATGTGGAAAATAAGCCAATTCTATAATAGTGGATGGTAATAAATGTGGCTAATGCATATTTTATATGATTATTAGTTTATAATATATGTTATAATTATATTATTATTTATTCATTAAGTTATTATGATATTATATTAAAAAGAAACCAAGGTGACAGTGGATTTTATTCATCCATTTCATCACCGAAAAACACCAAAAGAAAAAGAAAAGCTTGAAGCTTTATATTTTGGTTGATTTTCAAGCAAAAATTCAAGGTATATTTTTGACTGATTTTCGATAATTTTTACGTTTTTGTAATCGTTGCTTTGAGAGCTACAAAACCCATGTTTTAATTTGATGAATTGATGATGTATATGTGAGATGCCATTGATGAGATGTCAAGATTTTTGATGATTTTTGGTGTTAAATGAAAGATATGTAATTGATGAATATACTTTGTTCTTGAATTTTTGATGAATTTAGCTAAATAGGGCTAAATTGAGGAAATGGCAAATTGAGGGACTAATTTGTAAATTTGATGAAAAATGTGGGTTTGTATGTGATGTAAGTATATTTGGCTAAGCTTGTGTATAAGTGGATTTTGTGAATTTGATGTTTTGAGAAAAATGGACTAAATTGTCTAAATGTGAAAATATGAGGGTTAAATTGCAAATTGCCCCAAATGTGTGTCTTTGGATTGAATTGAATGAATTAGTGAATAAAAGGGTTAATTCTGAATATGTTTAGATCAAGAACCAACGAAAACGGATTTAGATCGCGGGAAGGCGAAAGTAAACGAGTAGCCGTTTTCATTCCGATAAATCAAATCCGAGGTAAGTCATATTGCTAATAAATGTAAATGAATTGAATTAACTTTATTTACATGACTGTCAATGATAACGACTGCATTTGTAATGCTATGTATATAAATGTTGGGATAAAGTAGACATAGTGTTAAGTCGGAGAAGTTTTGTATGAACTTAGGAATACAAAGGTATCTGTTGTGTTTTATTATGTAAGACCACGTCTGGGACGTTGGCATTGATTTGCTAATCATGTAAGACCTTGTCTGGAATAGTGGCTTCGATATCTGTTTATATATAAGACCTCGTGTGGGACGTAGGCATTGATTCGCTAATCGTGTAAGACCTTGTCTGGAACAGTGGCTTCGATATCTGTTTATATATAAGACCTCGTGTGGGACGTAGGCATCATTATCTAATTATATGTAAGACCTCATCTGGGACGTAGGCATCATTATATGATTATATGTAAGACATCGTCTGGGATGTAGGCATCATTATCTGATTATATGTAAGACCTCATCTGGGACGTAGGCATCATTATCTGTTTATATATAAGACCTCAAATGCGGGACGTAGGCATCATTATCTCGATTATATGTAAGACCTGCAAATGCGAGGCGTAGGCATCATTATCTGATTATATATAAGACCCTATCAGGGACAGTGGCATCGATATCTGAATACGAGTAAGACCCTGTCTGGGACAGTGGCATCGATATCTAGATACGAGTAAGACCCTGTCTGGGATAGTGACATCGATATCTGAGTGCATGTAAGACCTCGTCTGGGACGTTGGTATTGTACGACTATTCCGAGCTTTCTGAGTGTCCTACTAGATTCTTATTGGTTCATTGGGCAAGTCTGTGATATGAATTACAAATCTGAGCTATGAACCATTATGTGATATTAAATCCAATTCAGATACGCTTATTATACACTATATGTGTATATAAGGTAAGCATCTAAATGATCTTACTATGATAATATGTATATGGAAATTATGATATGATAAGAATTGTTTTGGCTAGATGAGCTATGTGTTTATATGATTCTTGAATGGTGAAAATGGTAAATGAAGTATGAACCAAAGCAAATATGTGAGGGTTGATAAGTGATTGATTTGCCAATGAATTTATTTGCATATATGCCTTCCATACTAAGTTTATTTATATATATTGACTTACTAAGCTTTTGGAAAGCTTACTCTATGTATGTTTAATCTGTTTTATAGGTCGTCAAAGCTACTGAAGGCTCAGGACCGTCAAGGATCGTCATCACACTACTAAACTCTTTTTGGTACTCTTTGGAAATGTATATAGCTAGATATGGCATGTATAGTCTAGTTTTGGATAAGTCAATGTATATACTTAGTCATGAGATATGACTATTTTGGTTCATATTATGCCTTGATGAAGGTGATATATGATGCATATATTGGTAAGATTGAAGTTTTTGATATGGTCAAGTTTTGAGTAAGCACATGAATGAATTATGCTTGTGTTAATATGAGTTTTAGTCTTTGAAATGGTCATGGTTGGAATTGGTATTGAATGCATGGTTGGAATGATTATTTTGGTATGTTTTGATGGTTATATGGGCATGAGATATCTTGTTAAATATGGCTTGTAAGTTTGACCCTTACGGGTGGCATTTTGGCCTTGTAAATGGCCTATAATGTCACAAGGTTGTGGCACATGGGCGTGCTTAACGAATGTCACACGGTTGTGGCACATGGGCGTGCCTGACGACCATGGGTGAATTGTAGGATGCAGTTTAGTATCACACGGCCTCGACACGGGTGTGTCATCTGGCCGTGATGTACAAGTCAGTAGCTAGCTAAGAGCACACGGCCATAGTACACGGGCGTGCTTGGTAGCCATGGTGGGGAAGTCAGTATAGGACCATGGTCAGGATACACCGGTGTGTTTGGTGGCCGTGGGGATGACATCAGTTTATAGACACGAAAGAACACACGAGGGTGTCTAGAAGTCGTGGAAGGCACACGGTCTCCTCCCATGGGCGTGCCTCCCCTGTATTTTAAAAGAGTTTAAAATTTTCATGAAATTTCATATGTGTCTCAGTTCAGTCCCGACTCGACTTCTAAGAATGATTAAGGTCTCGAGGACTCGTTTAAGGGATATTATGTCTGAGAATGATGATTGAATGTATGATTTTGTCTGTGAACGTTTCCGATATGTCCGGTAACACTCCTAACCTTAATCCGGCGACAAACTCGGGATAGGGATGTTACATAACATGTATAGGGGCTAGACATAGTGAAATGTTTTTTTGTTTTGGCCAAGTGTGTTGGCTCTTTCAAAGATGAACACTTTTTTAAATGGCCATATTTAATTGCTCATTATCATTATATATATGAAAGATGAGGTTATTCATGAATGTGTATGATACATGAATGAGGTGCTTGGTAAATGGTTGAATGTGATTGGCTATTAGCCTTGTTCTTGTCCACATGAGTAGGCACACGGGCATGTGTCTAGGCCGTGTGTGACACACGGTCAGTCCCATGGGTGTGTGACCAGGCCGTTTGTCCCCTACATGTTAGTGTTGCAAGTCAGTGTCGACCACGGGCTAGACATACGGGCGTGTGCCTAGGCCGTGTGCCCCTTATTTGGTTGCTGACGCCACAAACAGAATACTCAGGTTTTCAGACGCGGGTGATGACACGGGCGTGTCTAGGCTATATGGAGGAAATAGGCGTGTGTCTTGCCGTGTGAAAACCCTTTTAGGTTCAAAAAAAAAATAAATTCCACACGGGCTAGGGACATTGGCGTGTGTGACCACAGGGCCTACCCATACAGGCGTGTCTAATTTAACACTGGCGTGTGGCCTTGTTAAGACAAATTTTTTGTTAGTATACAAAAGATCCCGATTTGTTTCCGAGGCCCTCCGTTTGCATGTGTAAGGCCTCGTAGGCCCATAATAAGAATGTTATGAATGTGAATGAAAGATTTTATATTGGAATGAAATTTGATAGCCCAAAGTTGTATGTTAAAGTGCGTTAAGTTCAGTAATGCCTCGTACCCGATTCCGGCATTGAATACGGGTAAGAGGTGTTACATGTGGAGCTAATATTAATTTAATGCTCTTATCTATTTATGAAGAACTTGAGTTAGGGGAGGCTAAAAATACCCCGATCACACTACAGTTAGCTGACAAGTCCTCAGTACAACCAAAAGGGGTACTTGAAGATGTGTTAGTTAAAGTGAGGAGCTTTATGGTCTCAACTGATTTTATAATTATAGATTTCGAGGAAGAATGTAAAATACCCATTCTATTAGGTAGGCCATTTTTATCTACATTAAGGTCCACCATTGGCCTAGAAAATAACGAGTTAAAAATAAGGATAAATGGTGGGACAGAAACCTTTAGATCTAGTCACCGAAAAAATAAGGAACACAGGGAAAAATTAGGGAGACAATGCCTTGGAATATTTGCAAAAATCCCTAATGATACGAGCTCACCTACAACGCCTGTGACATACGTCAATCATGACCCGATGAGGCTACCTAATGGGCCAATTACACGATCCCGAACCAAACAATTCAAAGATGCAGCAGCGGTGCTGGTAGCACAAATTTGGGATGATCATAAAAGAGAGCCCCAAAACATGCTGAACTCGTACAACTTATTTGAAGTTGAATATACTAACCAGTCTGACTGCTAGTATATTTAACACTTTATTTTAAGCATGTTTTAATTTTAGTTAGTCTTTATCGAAGTTGAATATTACTATCGATATATTATGTTTTTACCTAGTATTTAAATAAAGTGTTTTGATTTTTGTTTTTAATATGTTGAGATGAATTGAAATCTTAATTAGTGGAGGCACCTAGCATGGATTTGATGAAGATAAATAAAGGTTTGGCTAAATGAAGAATTGTTGGACGGCATTGGAGCATTGGAAGATAAAAGATAATGGCCATATTATTTTAATGAAGCCAAATGGAGCATTTTGCAAGTGGAATTTGTTGGACGACATTCAAAAAAATTGAAGCCATGTAATTATGAAATTGGAGCACTATAAAAACCATGTGGACGGCAAGGCGATAAACAATTGACTTTGCAATGAATTTTGGGATAAATAAAATACTAAGTGGGAGCTATAAATAAATGGGAGAATAAACAAGGTGGGAAGTTTGGACGGCATGGAGGTTTTGGATTATGAAAATAAAGAAACATAGTTGGCACTTGGAATAAATTAATAAAGATGGGCACCATGGAAAATATATGTGAAAAGCCTTAAACAATTGGGAATGTGCATGTGTGTGATTAGTGGAATGTATGGACGGCAATACCATTTTGAGATGATGGAGCATGTTTGTTTTTTTAATAAAAATAAGCAAACATAATTTATCTTCTTGTAGAAATGATGGACTGCACAACATGGTGAGAAATAAACAAATCATGAATTTAACAATGTACAAATTGGTGGAGAATTATTGGTAGAGGACGGCCAAAACTTGAATAAGTTTTAATTTTGAACATTTAGCTACCTAGTTCTTAGGCTATAAATAGTTGCTAATTTTATTTGTAGAACAACTTGAATTTTAATGAAAAGAAGCATTTCTTTTGGTGAGTATTCACTCTCCTTATTCTCGAGGTTTGAATTGACTTATCTAGTTTTCTAGTGGCGTCGTTCTTTCCTTATTTTGAACTTATCATCCTTTCGGGTGTGGCGTTCATCTACCTATACCGTTGGTTCCTATCTCGCTAGATAGCGGGTCTCGGTTTTATTTCGAAATACCATACCGTTGGTTCCTATCTCGCTAGATAGTGGGTCTCGGTTTTGTTTCGAAACTCATTCCATCAATTTGAAACTTATAAGATTCGGGTCTTTAATTTTTATTAAAGGTTCTTTCTTGTTTCAAATACATATCCATTTCAATCTATCACCTATCTTACATTTCAAAGACATTATTTTCAATAAAATTATCCCTTTTGTTAGTTGAATGAGAAACTGTCTAATTTACGATCGGGCAACATTAACGATTCGCCTCCTAACCCGGGACGGGCCGTTATCACCTAATTACCCTGAACTAGAGAAAGTGTTCTCTGTGATAAGTGCGAGTCAAAAAAGTATGTTCAAAGAGTGAGATAAGCGAAGGTGGAGTGGCATGACGGGCATTGGACTAATTCTATAAAAACCAAAACTAGAGAAGGGTGCACGTATACATTAATCGAGCTGACGGATGAATTTGACAGCAAGACCTAACATTCTTAACTGAATTTTAACCTTATGTATATTATTTTATTTTAAACTAACCAATAGTTTAGATTTTATTTTTTATTAATTTTTTGTTTAAATAGAAAATGAGACACTTTAAATATGGGAAATTTGGGCTACAACAAAGTTGGTGGTGCAACATGGAACCTCAATGTTACAACACCGCCTCCATAATCAAAATAATCAATAGAGGTGCTGTGTCACGACACAGAGGATAGTTTACCTAGGATTCCAAGATTTTAGAGTGTGTCACGACATCGATCCCCGATGTCATGACATCGACATACCGCCAAGGGTGTCGCGACATCGTTGCAATTTTTTGCAGGGTTAACCCGACCCATTACACAATCCACCTGTTTTAAACCTAAATTTTAACCAAAACTATC
This sequence comes from Gossypium bickii, assembly GCA_025503065.1. Taxonomy (NCBI): domain Eukaryota; kingdom Viridiplantae; phylum Streptophyta; class Magnoliopsida; order Malvales; family Malvaceae; genus Gossypium; species Gossypium bickii. The sequence goes on from CP106711.1 coordinate 94,912,050, forward strand.
CTTAAAATGTCTCCTTTAAAATCTAAAAACTCTTTTAACTTAAACCTAAAATCCTCGTAACTTCTAAACTCTCTCAAACAATCTAAAAATTCTTCAAACCCTAACTTTCCCTTCTTATTCCTTTCTCTTTTATTTTCATGCAATCTTTTCTTCTTTATTTTGGTGCAGGTTACACATCAAGCATTCATACGGGAAGTCACAACAATACCTTTAAAGTAAATAAACAAGGCTTCAAGGACAAGGTTAAGAGTTCCAAATCTCAAATTTTATTGTTCTATTACCTTTGAAATACATTGTTTGAATTTATTAATTTTTCTAAGAAAAAATTATATTGAATATTACTCTTAGAAAAGTTAGAAAAACTAATGTACAAGAACCACCGGTGGTTTCGAATCCTTTGAAATTTTGAAATCAGAATGTCAAAAAATATTTCCTCAAGCTTCAAGGCAAAACCTTTGTTTAGGAAAGGGAATTCAAACCACCGATGGTTCTTTGTAATGAAATTTGGTCTTTAGTACAGCATCATAGATGGGAGCGTTTCTACACGATCTCAAGAGAAAATGATGTTATTCCTCTTGTGCAAGAATTTTATACTACTATTAAGGGCGAGGAAACTCAAAGACCACATGGTTTCGTGTGGAAAACAATAACAATGCGAGGTAAGGATGTGCCATTCTCCTCGAAAAAGATTTGTAAATATTACGATGTTCCATATTATGACTCTAATTATTTAGAAAACACTAATGTAACGAGATTTCAAGATGTCGATATGGAAAGCATTGTGAAATACTTAACTAAAAATCGAGGTGAGTGGAACCTCCGGCCAGATACTGAAAATCAAGCTATAATGTTTCAAATAGCTCAAAGTGGATGCAATTTATTTGCACTAGAATTACACTTACTTTTAATGTTTCTAATGTTAATGCACTCCGAGCTATTTTGTTATATGGCATTTTATAAGAGAAACAGATATGCATAGGGCAATGGATCCATCAAAGTATAAAGTGTTGTGTTAGTGGCTAGAAGGTCGGGACTTTCTTTCCCCATCTCGTGATGGCACTTTGCAAGAGTGTAGAGGTTCCAATGGAAGAGAACGAGCAGTTCATGCGCCCAAAAAAGAGCTTAATAGGCAATTCTATGTACACTTAATACGTAGAACTGAACCAAAAGCATATCATAGATTGGAACCAGAGGAGAAAAGAAAATGTGGATGTCCCAACCTCACTCAAAATCGACATCTAGACAAGAAAGGGGTGAGAGTAGTGGTGTAAAAATCGACGGAATGATAAGATGGATACAAGAAACAAGTCCTATGCTTCAAGACTTTGCGAGGCGAAACAACATGAGAATACCTAATTATCCGCCAGATATGTTCGACCTTGGCTCATCTAGAGCATGAAGAAGAGGAGAAAAAGACTAAGGAGCAGGAAGAAAGCGAGGATGATGAAGAATAAGGGAATGGGGAGATGGACTTTGATAAGGATGAGGACGACTAAATTTTTAATTTTTATTTTAGGATTGTATTGAATTTTGGATAACTTTTATTTTATCATTTTAGGAGTAGAATTAATGGTAAACTTTTATATTTGTGTATTTCTTATTTAAGTTTTTTTTGTAGGAACCCTGCATAATCAAAACACAACAATTTTGAGCTAACAATGAAAAAGGAAGGAAGAACCCACCAGTAGATTTAAGCAATGTCATGATCAATCATGTAACTTCTTTCCTTATCTTTTCAGGGCTACACATCGAGGACAACGTGTTATCTAAAATGTGGAGGGGTTACATTAGAAATTTACTTTTATTTTCCTGCTTTCCTTTTTCTTTTTTATTGTCAAATGAGAACTTGAGCTTGTAGAAATACAAGAGATTGGTTAGGAGCATGTATATAGGTTGATTGTGTTTATTATAAATTTGGCATGTAATGATCTTAAATTTTTGACTACTAGACTATTAAGTTCTATATATTACACTGTAAATAGGCATTAAGTAATTGAATATACCAAATGATATAGATAATACAAGGAAACAAACATCTAGAATGTATGATAAATAGTTGAATTTGTGATTGTTTGATTGATTAAATTTGTGGATATTGAGATACCTAGGGATGACCTAAGGCATTGTTTGGTATATACCTAGAGCCAAAAAGCTAACTCTGTTTATTCATCCTTAGTACCTATATTTGAGCTAGAAAACACTTTTTTATGAATCTTCATACAAAACCTGAGCCAAATATTTACCCTTTTCTTTAGTCCCAAACTACACAACTATAGACGTTTGGCCATACGTATTGAGGATTTCTTTATATGGAAAATTGTTTGGGCGATAGATAAATATTTTTGGAATATTATATATCTATTTACTTGGTACTCAAGAAATAAGATCAAAGATTTATCATGTACTGATTGCCAGAGGGTTTCTTGATCTATTTTTTGAAGAAATTCTGGGACTTTTGTATGAATGTGAAAATTGAATAAATATATTTTATCTTATATAGCTAATCTATTTGATCAGTAAAGAAAAAAAAAGTATAACAGTGTTATCAAAAGATAAATATAGATCCAGTTATTATCAATTGCAACTTACTTTCAAGCTTGATGTGGTCATATGGATTCTATTATTGTTGCTTAGAGTAATCAATGTTCCTGATAATCTAGGAATTTGATGAATTGGGTTTTTTAGTCTCATTTAGATATATATATAGTTGTATCTGTGTTTATTGATGATATTTTGATCTATTCTAATACAGAATCTGGTCACGCTCAACATTTGAAAAATTTATTATAGATTTTACTTGAGAAAACATATTATGTGAAAGTTAGTAAAGGTGAGTTCTGGTTCTGCGAGGTTGGTTTTCATGGTTATGTAAATTTGACAAATAGGATTTGTATAGTTCCGAGTAAACTCTTTTCCATTGTTATTTGGAAACTCTGAAAATGTCTCTGAAACTTATTACAAGTCAAAAGTCTTACTGATGGAAGCTCTGTACTGATCCAACCTAAATCTGAAAAGGAATATATTGATTATAGTAATGATTCTGTATTAGTTGATTTAATAGTAGATTGTTGCCTTTACAAAGAATTTAGGTACTGCATGATGATGACCTGAAGACTGATACTTAAGTGAGAGTACACCCAGAGTGATTCATTTAAAGGAGTTACAGTGGATGTTGATAGTATGAAGTATTATCGTAATGATTGTGTGTTTTGAATAATCTGGTGATAAACGAAACATTTTATCTAAGACTCGCACCAACACTTACTCTATTCTTTCAGATAAAACAGAACAACAATTACTGTTGGAATTATTATAGTTTGTCATGATTTCTGAGTGGAAATGGGAGCTAGTCACGAGGGATTTTGTATCTGGTATTCCTGTATCACCGAGAAAGAAATATTTGATATGGGTTATGGTTGATCGATTGTCAAAGGTAGCTCATTTACTCCAGTTAGAACTAATTATTCGCTTAAGTAGGAGCCGAGTCATATATGTCAGAGATTGTCAGATTTCATGGAGTGACAATGTTTATTGTTTCTAACATTGATCTAAGATTTACTTTTAGATTTTGAGTAAACTTTGCAGGGCTCTAAACATTAAACTTAATTTCAGTGCAGGATTTCAACCGTAGGCAGATGGGAAATCAGAGTGGTAATATAGTTTCTAGAAGACATGTTATGATGCTACATATTTAAGTTAAATATAATTGGGAAATGTAGAACCCTGTTATACTGATTGAATTGAGCAAAAACTAAATAGTGAGACAAACATAAGTAGAACTGAAGATAAAGTTTGCGTTATTCGTGATGGTTATTGGATTGTTGTCTTTAATATTTAGATGAACTAGTGACAATTTCAGTTTGTAAGGCGAATTTCAGAATAAACAGTTACTGCTAGGTAAAATATTCGACAACGAGATTTCCTGAGGGCGGAGAGTTGTAACAGCCCATTTTTTAGTGGTGTCAGAGACAGTGGTTTCGAGACCACAAATCCGATGAGTAAGTTCGTATAATTATTATTTAAATTATATGAGTCAATAGTAATTTTTATATTGATTTTTGATTTGATGATTTTAAATAATTAAATTAAAAGTTAGTATAAATGATTTGGCTCAAAATTCAAGTGGTTATTGAAAACAAGGTATTAGGACCTTTTTTTCGTAATATAAAGATGTAAAATTTTTTTATTAAATATTTACAGAGTCATATTATATGTGAATTGAAGTAGGGTCTGGTAATTTTGATGATTTATTGCTTAATTGAGGTAAAAGGATTAAACTGTACAATAGGTAAAAGTTAATTGAACCATGGTAAAAAAGTCCAAGCGGTGGTGGCATGATTAAATCCACTAACTTTTGGGCTATTTTCTCATTTAGTCTAATTAGTTTAGGATTAAATTTAAAATAAGCTTGTTTAGTTAAGTTTAATATAATTGGAGAATCAATTGTGCAATTAAACCCTACTTAAAATGGAAATTATACCATTTGAGTAGATAATGGACGGTTTGAAGGCTAATTACATGAAATTTTATTGAAATTGTAAGGTTATAATAGTAATTTATGAAATTAGGTAAAATGAAAATAAAACAAAAGCCAAAATTGGCTATCATATTTTTGTTTTCTTCCTTCAACAGCCGAATCTACCATTGTTGAAAGGAGAAACCTTTGGGCAAGCTAGGTTTCATCAATTAAGTAGGTAAATCTTGCATGTTTTTAGTAGTTTTTATGTTTTTGAACTCGTATTAGCTAAATCGAGGATTCATTCGTAAAATTGTCAAATATTTTAGATTATGCCATTAATGAAATTTACTTATTCTTGAAGTTTTATGGTAGAATATTAAGTTGGGTTGCTAGATTGGACTATTTTGTAAAGTAATTTTTTGGTAATTTTAATGTTTAAGGACTAAATGACATAAAATTATGGGTTGTAGAGAGGCCTTATATAGTTTGGCTAAACTGATTTTATTTGAAATTGGTTAACTTGCATGTTTTGGGTTAGGGATTAAATTGTATAAAATTAACATGTTGAGGGCAATTTTTGTAAAAATGTTAAAAAGGACTTAATTGCATAAAATGAATTAATCTTTCTGTTAGAATTAGTGAATTGAATGAAATTATTATTTTAGATCCCATTCGAGTGGAAAAGTGAGGAAAAGAGGAAATTACCAAATAACCCTGTACTTTGTCGTTGCTGCAGTTTAGTCTGGTAAGTTCATACGGTTTAATTTTAGTACACTTTTAAATGTATTATAGGAACTTAATTGCATAATATTGGATTATATTGATATGTGTAATTGGACATGGAAATAATGAATTGAAATGACATTGATCACTAATTTAGATACTATAAGTCGTTACTGTAAATCAATCCTGTAAGTTCATGCAATTATTTATGCTTCTAATAATCATTATACTCTTTGTTATTATACAGTTATTGAATGTTAAATTATATATCGAATGAGATTAGCAAATGTTACCAACTGATATATTGATTGGTGCTTAGACGAGCGATACCTACTGAATCTATTGAAACGTATGCGCTTTCAAGCCATACCTACTAAATATATTGAAAAGAATGCTCTACTGAGTAAAAGAATCTACTGATATACTAAATAAATATCATGGAACATTATCTACTGATATACTGAGTAAAGCTCAAACGAGCATTATCCACTGAATATACTAAACTACTGTACTGATTGTTAATTTATGATAAAGGTTGTGTTTTATGGAATTTAAACATTTAATTTTAATTGATTACTATGTTTAATTGGAAATTTTTATCAATATATACAAACAAACTTACTATGCTTTATTAAAGCTTACCTATATTTGTCTTATTTTGTAAATTATGTTTTGAAGGCTTAGAAGATCGAATCAACATAAGAAATCACACTATCTAGGAGATCTTTGGTATATTTTGTTATATTTTGGTATATATGGCATGTACTAGGACCTCTTTGTATGTATGATGTTGAATCCTAGATTGAGCAAGTTTACCTAAGTTTGTTTTATGTGTTGTGACAAACAAAATTATGCATGTTTCATCTAAGTTTAAGTGTTAAGCATGATGGTAGAAAACATTGGCAATATGTGAGATTATGATTTGAAATGAATTGATATTTTGATGTGTAACTATATCTTGTATATGAAACTTTGAAGATGAAATGTAATGAAATGATTTGTGGTGTCAATGAGGGCACATTGGTTTGATATATAGGTTGAATCCATTGACATGTTCTAAATGTGTTTAAAGATGGTTTTTAGTCTATGAAAATGTGTATTTGAATGTGTTTAAGCTCCTAAGAAAATTGGTGAAAATTTAGCTTTGAATTGGTCATTTTTGGTCTCACACAGCCTAGGACACAGGCTATCACTCAGCCGTGTGAAGCACACAGGCACACGCCCAGAACCTGTTTAAAAACCTTTCTTACATGGGAAGACACACGACCTGCAACACGGCCGTGTGTGGGTATTTTATATGTTACACGGGCTGGCACACGGCTTGCGACACGGTCGTATTGTAACAGCCCATTTTCGATAAAGGCGGAACAGTGGTTTCGGGACTACAGATCCAAGTCTGGAAAGAAAAATTATTTTAATATTATTTTATGATCTACAATATGATAATAATATTGTGTGAAAATTTTGTAAAGAAATTTTATCGATTACTTGTTTAATTTGATAAAAGACCAAATTGCACAAAGTGCAAAAGTTGATTTCTAATAGCTAAAGGGATTAAATAGCTATAAAACTTTAAATTGGAGGTCCTTATTTGGTAATTAGACTATTAAAAATGCTTAGTTGTTAAGGATGATGATTCATCCAAGGAAAATAAAATAAAGAAAAGGATGAAATTGGAAAGATGAAAAATAAAATGTGATAAATTAATTAAATAACAAGAAATCATCATTTATGTCATCTTCTTCCCCAAAATACATGGAAACCCTAAGAAAGAGAAAGCAAGCTTTCTTGGCTCAATTGGGTAAGTAATTTCGTCCCACTTTTAGTAATTTTTATATTTTCGTGATCGAGATAACTTAATCTATCTATTTTGGGGGTTAATTTGTAAAGTTATCAAAGTATGAAAATTTTTCCATGGATGAATATGCTAAAATTTTGAAATTTATGGTAAAATATGATAGGTTGTTGATAGATAAACAACTTTTACAAAGTGAATTTTGATGAAAACATGATTTAGGGACTAAATTGAAAAGTTATAAAATTCATGGAAAAATTCTGAATTTTATGAAATAAATCGGCTGTAAATGTTACATGTAAAAATCGGCTAGGCATGGAACAAGGATTAAATTGCATGAATTTCATTTTCCAAGCTTACGGACAAAATTGTCATTAATTAAAAAGGGCAAACCGGTAGTTTTTCCTAATATGTGAACTAGACTGAATTGAGTTTAAATTGTATTAAATTGATGTTAAATTTACTCGAATAGATATGGATAGACCAAATTCTGAGTTAGAATCGGATTAGTAGATTTTACATACACGAACATTTGTCGAGGTAAGTTCTCAATTATGTATATTTATATGCTTGAATTAAATGTTGTGTGTATGTGAATTGTATAAATATTATTTATATATGGCATTGAAGACATATCCGGCAAAGCTCGATAAATGATAATGCATGAAATAAATGATAATGCCTGAAATAAATGATAATGCTCGATAAATGATAAATGATAAAAATGTTACTTTTATGCTTGAAATGAATGTGGAATGTGTTTATTTGAAATATATGAATATTATAGATGTATGAAATATTCACATGCCTGATAATGCTTGAAAAATGTTAAATCCCATTTGAATACATGAAAGTCGATGGATACATGATTTCTCATAATGAATATAGTCCTGCATATGTTGCGGGTGGGATTTAGCTTGGACGAGTAATCCTTATAAAAGCCATCGTGAGCATCCTGATATATAGCTCCTGCGAGCATCCTGATCGGTAGTGATTTAGCATATGTTGCGCACTACCGTAGCTCTTTGTGAGCGTCCTGTTATGCGGTCGATTGTGATCTAGCATATGTTGCGGACACAAACGCAACTCTTTGTGAGCGGCCTGATGTGGCTCGCTTGAACTCTCTGAGATATGGTTATTCTGTGCTCTTGTTACATGGCTCTTCGTGAGCAAGCCTGCTAAGGTCTTCGTAAGTTATCTGATTAAAAGTTCTTTGAGAACTTCCTAATTTTGGCTCTTTTAAGCCTCCTGATTTAGCTCGAATAAGCTTCCTGTTACATGGCTCATCTGAGCATCTTGATATGTGGCTCGAGAGTGCACTTCCTGGTTATGTGCCCTAAATGGGTACCCCTGAATATGAATTGACGGATCCTAATTTGTACACCTCGAGTGTACTACATGTGTATCCATCGATATTTTAGATAAATTCGAAGGGATAAATCTTGACATGAGAAGATATGATTAAGAATGAGTTATTACATGTATCTGCCTAAAATACATGAAAATGATGATACATTATATATGGAAATATGAGATGATGATATATGTACATGTAATTTATTTGATGAATACGTTCATCCATTGTTATAGATTTGTACACCTTGAGTGTACTACTCGTCTGACATTGATATTTCAAATGATTTAATGGTTAAAGTTTCGACATGAAATAATCTAAACTCGAGATGAATTATTATGAAAATGTACTTGAAATACAAATATATAATTTATACATGTTATATGAATACATGATATTGAAGGCATATATATATATCTGGAAATCTGATTGTTGTTGGGCCCATATATGTTTCTTGATGTTATTATGGAATGTATGACTAACAAGGGCAATAAGGATATGTGTAGGGCTTGAGATCAAATTGATTGAATATGTAATGCCCCGAATTTTGGGCCTAGATGAATTAGGCTTTGGGCTTTGGGTCTCATAAAATTTTTTTTAAGCAAGAAAATGACAAATGACATGTTGGCTTTAAGGGTTTAATAAACTTGGAGTGTCTAGGTGTAACACCCCAAACCCGACCTAGAAGTTAGGCCCAAATCTGGCATGTCACATGGAAGTGTTTTTGAAAACCCTGTTTCTTGTTGGTAAAACTTGTTTGAGAGTTAAAGCCTCTTCGTTAAAACTCAAAACACTTAAGCAAATGCTATCCACTTGAAAACTGAATTACTTTTAAAACCTTATCTATTTAAAATAAACAATTTACGAAAATGTGATGTTTAGAAATAGAGTTGCGGAAGCATTTTGAAAATGTTGTGGAAACGTAGTGTTTTGAAAATAGTTACTGTTTTGGAAATCGTATTCCACCTTTAGCAGTTAGAAAACATCATAAATAAATATCAGAAATGATAAGTTAAAATAAAGAGGCCTTATTACAAATTTATTAACCCAATAAATTAAAAGAAAATGAAATAAATTCGCTAAGTTTAACTTTAAAGCATATCTGACGTGTGGCCACCTCTGAGTCCCTCGCAGCTCTGAACTGTCTAAGACTGGGGATTACCTGCACAGTTAAAAACGGGGTGAGTTTACTAAAACTCAGTGTGTAATCCCCTTGCTAGAGTAATAGCCAGTATACAGAAACAGAAACTAAAACAGTCTGGGCCAAATCCCTTTAACAGTAATAGTATAGTCCATTTCAAAGCATATGTGGGCCATAGCCCACTACCATATCATTTCGGTCACAGCCCATACAGAATCAATTGGGCCTAGCCTAAACCAATAACAGAACAAGTGGGCCTAAGCCCAGTACAGTGACAATTTATGAAACAGTATGAGGATGCATCCCACCCCGATCCAGCCAACACACCACCCAGACCAACCAACACACCATGTGGGGATAAAATCGACCCATCCAGCCAACACACCAAGCTTAGCACCGGTTGCGACACTAAGTCAACAGAATGGCTCAACACCGTAGACAGAACGGTTAAAAGCCATAAATATCGCAGCAACACTGCCAGTTAATAGAACGGCTAAAAGCCATAAACAGAATGGTTATAAACCATAATCAGGATGGCATAGAGCCATAATTAGGATGGCACAAAGCTATCAGTGACTGTAATAAGTTTGGCACATAGCCATCAGCGACGGTAATATAATCGACTCACAGCCATGGGTAATTATGATCGACATAGAGTCATCAATATATATGTTAGGTACATAGCCACAGGTAAATACGGTTGGCACAAAGCCATAATCAAGATGGCACAGAGCTATATTTATCTCAAAAGGCTGAAAGCCTTGTACAGAACGGCAATGGGCCGTACACTTCCTCCGTAACATTGTCCCAAGCCCTTGCAGTATGTCGTGTATGTCATGCTCAGTCATCACAGGTGTATGAAAAATGACCTTACTCAATAACAGTAGAACATATATTACAAGCATATCAGTCACACGACCATAGTCAAGTTAGTTAAAACACATTCATACGGTCACAGTCAAGTCATGGCACAAAATCAGTCTTTTACCCTCAAGGGCAAAATAGTCATTTTACCCTATAAGGGTATTTCGGTAATTTGGTAATTCTACTCATAACTAATCCATATATGCAGTGCATCTCAAACATAATCAATCATACAATTAACACATAGAACACTAGTACTACCACGAGGGTACAACGGTCATTTAATCGGTTGGGGGTAAAACGGTCATTTCACATCGTAAGGGCATCTCGGTAATTTTACCCATCGAGGGTATTTCAGTAACTTTACCCATAAAGGGTATTTCAGTAATTTCGCAAACCAAGGGTATTTTGGTAATTTTGCAAATCAGGGTATTTTCATAATTCTGTAAACTAGGGGTATTTCGGTAATTTCACAAATCAAGGGTATTTCAATAATTTTACAATCTGAGGGTATTTTGATAATTTCACAAATTAGGGGTATTTCGGTAATTTTGCAATCTGAGGGTATTTCGATACTTTCACAAATTAGAGGTATTTCGATAATTTTGCAATATAAGGGTATTTCGGTAATTTCACAAATTAGGGGTCTTTCAGTAATTTCATAAATTAGAGTTATTTCAGTAATTTTGCAATCGAAGGGTATTTCGATAATTTCACAAATCAGGGGTATTTCGGTAATTTTGCAATCCAAGGGTATTTCGGTAATTTCACAAATCAGGGGTATTTCGGTAATTTTGCAATCTGAGAGTATTTCGGTAATTTCACAAATTAAGGGTATTTCAGTAATTTTGTAAACCAAAGGTATCTCAGTAATTTGTAAACCAAGGGTATTCTAAATAGAGATAACGATGCGAATGGGCCCAGGGCCCATTCTCGGGCCAAATGGACCCACATGCTCGTGTGGCCCATTTAGCCCAAATCTAGCCATAGATATGAGATTCACATAGACCAGTTCAATATCTACTACACAATCATACAATTTATTCATATGGGCCTACGGGCCCATTTCGGCCCATCGAGGCCCAAACAGCCTAAACCCACAAGAACACTCATGATGGCCTCAGCTATAGCGTCGAAGCTCCCACACGTGCGCTCGCACGCTCGCGTGGCTACCATCGCGTGGCTTCCCGATGTGGGATCCCTCCTTCAGCAGAGTTTAAATCCATCACAACCACTTGCTGTCCCAACTTAGCAATAAATATCCCTTTTTGCTTGCAATAGGATTCGAACCCTTGTCCTCTCCTATGCTCCAGACGCTACATGCCACCACAACACAAGCTCTTTTTGTGTCTAAAATCATGCGCAACTAAATATAAGTCTATGGGCCAAAGTCTAAGTTCAATTAAAAGGAAATCAAAATGAATTGCAAGCGCCAAGACTTGAACCTTGGACCCCTTGCTTCCTTTATGGTGTCAGTTCCTTGTCTCCCATGTGGCGCTATTTGCCACTAGACCACAACTCCTTTTGTGTCATTTTTCTCCACATTTTATTCTTAAAGCCTACTTACTAACTCCCAGGGTTTTATTCACCTAAAACCAAAATTTTCCTAAAGTCGAGGTTTGATCCTGGGACTTCATGGAAGCCCCCTAACCTTCCAAAATCACTCACCTAATATGTCCAACTTGCATAAGTGTCGTTCTCTTGTTCTCAAAAATTTTAAACGCTCCCATGCCCAAGGCCCAATGGGCCCAATTCTACTAGGCCAAAATTCGGGTCGTCATAGTAGGGGTGTTGGAGAAGTTCTGGGTTCGAACTTAGAGGAGAAAGAATTTTTAATTAATTATTAAAGGAACCAAGGTGGTGAGTAGATGGGCTTTTGAATAAAAATAGGGAAAAATGGCATCAAAGAGCCTTGTGGTGGAGTGGCTAAGTGACGCCACTTAGGGTATAGGAAGGTGGCGTTATGGGCTAGCAAGGAGATCCTAGGTTCGAATCCTAGCTTAGTATTTTTTTTAGTATTTTAATTTTGGGCTTCTAGAAGGTTGGAAGTGGTGTGATGATGGACTCTAAGGAGAGTGATCAGAATAGAAAATTTAGGAAAAGGATTAGGGAGTTATCAGGGAGAAAAACGAGGAGATGAGATGGGGAAGAGTTGGAGCCGATTGGGACTTTGGAGGGGTAGGCAGAGTTTCGGTTTTGTGTATAAATAGGGGGTGCCGAATTCCCTCTGTGCTATTTCAGCAATTGAAATTCCCTTTGTGCTATTTCGACAACTATAGTGCTCTGCCGAATTCTCCTTCACTTTTTCTGTTCTAAACCTCGCCTCTTCCTTATGTGTTTTCTTTTCTTCTCTCCTAAAGCCTTAAATTGAATATCATTCTTTTCTTTCTCTATTGCTTGTGCCGTCCCACATTCATCTAAATTTTTGGGACCAAATATTCATGACTTTAAAAGCCGAAAACCTTTGCTCTTGGAGCCGATTTCTTCATCGCCCCAAAACTTGTGCCGAATACTCTAGTGACCAAATCTCTGTCGTGCTGTCATCATTCCTTTAATTTTTGGTGGATCGGATCTTGGAAAAAATGGAATCAAGCTTGGATCTACAAGTCTCTGCCGAAAAGCTATCCATACGTTTCGACTTTTGGGTAAGTGTTCTTGATTTTGGGATAAGTTGGCCGAATAGCTTATAGTAAGGGAAAGGGTGACTTAAGCGGATACAAGCCACCTATTATTGTCTTTAACCATTAAGATTGATGCAGATCTAGGGGATATTCATGAGTAGTAGCTAAGGAAGGGATATTAGGACTGGTGGCACACGGTAAGGTTAAGGTAAGGTTTTGGTTTTTGGTAAATATTGTGGTTAAGTGTGTGATTGATTGGAGGTTGGTATTGGTTGTAGGTTCAAGGCTGAGGATAGTGTAACACGTCTCATTTACCAGGTGTGTACATACACTTCACACACGACAAATAAGCAAAAGCTGAAATACCAAAAAATCAGAATGCCGAAAAGCCGAAAAGCCGAAAGGTTGGAGTCGACAACCATACGAGCGTGCGAACATTAGTGTGGGAACACCTGTACGATTATTGGGGCCAAGAGAGCGATCTCATGGTCTTGGGCCACTGTTTGGCTGATCGGGCCAAACAGGACTAAATGGGACTGCCGAGCTCGTGGGCCCAAATCGACAAGAGTTGATATGTGAAATTGAATGATGGATTGATATGGGTGGTTGTATGATTTGATTATGATCAGGCCTAATGGGCTACATATACATGATTGGGCTTAATGGGCTATATGGACGTGATTGGGCTTAGTGGGCCTTATGGGATTTTAGAAATGCATGCTAGGGTTTTAATGGACTTTAGGCTTAGTTCTGATGAATTCCTAAACAGCGTAATACTTAATTTAATAATCAAACATGTCTTTGGACAAGTCGCTAGGGTAGAGTGTGGCAATAGGTATATGCATGTCTAGGATTGGATCTAGGGAGGGCTTGGTACTTAAGCGATCCTAGTGACCCACCTTCTCTTCTCTGGAATCCTACCTGGTGCATAGCGTCTGTTCACTTTAGCCAACGAGGACATGTTGACAGGCCAAAAGTTCGTAATTTAAAACCCATACTGTTAAGAATTACTAAAATACCCCTAAATTGTAAAATTATAGAAATACTCTGAATTGCAAAATTATTGAAATGCCTTTGATTTATGAAATGACTAAAATGCCCCTATATGTTGAATGTAAGATTTATGGATGTTACATGTACATTTGCTGCATTCATATGATATTCTGGTTAGGATGCATATGGGTGGAAATTATGGAACGGAGGAAGTATATGAGGATCGCATGGTTGCTTGACAACTGTGGATCCACTGATGGCTTTCTAAGCCTATTATATGATAAGCAGCTTTGCTGCAACATTAGGTAGTACCACAATCGGGCTACCCTTGAAGTGTCTTGGATAGGTGGGTCGATTTAGAAATCCCCACAGAAGTGTTTCGGTTGGATGGAAATGAAGTGTACCGGATGGATTATTTGAGGAGGGTTTGCATTGCATTGCATGTATGATATTATTATGTTATTATTATGATATGTATGTTGTTTGTTTGACGAGGGTCGTACACACTGAGTTTTCGAAAACTCACTCCCTCTTTTATTTTTCTCAGCTGATCCTCAGTAGGCGGTTTGACAGATGGAGGGACTCAAAGGTGGCCAACTAGCAAGACGTTTAGACTTGTTTTCTTAATATCTAAATTCTAGATTTTAAGTTATTTTATTTCAAATTGTAATAAGGTTTCCCTCCGGTTATTATTCCATTTGTTCCATCGAGCATTGTAATTTTGAAACGGAACCTGGATTGATTTCTTTTAAGCATATTTTAGGTTTTTTTTTGAAAATAATTGTGTTTTAAGAACGAGCTTCCGCTGTCAAAGGAAATTTTTACATAGAACAAGGAAATGGGTTTTGGCTGCACCTCATTTTGAAAGCAAACTGGATTTTACTTAACTTTTCTATAGAAGGGTTTTCAATGAAAACAAGGTTTTCGCAAAAACACTTCAATGTGACACACCGGATTTGGGCCTAACTTCTAGGTCGGGTTTAGGGGTGTCATAGAATGTGCCTTACATGTTTATCTTAAAATAGAGTGAATGGTAAGTTAAGTACCATGTTATATGAACTTACTAAGCACTATATGCGTACTCTACTTGATTTCCCTATTCTATAGTAAATCGGAAGCTCGTTGGATTGGAAGCTTAGCGGAGATCACTCACACTATCCATCGGCCCATTTCGGTATATATGGTAAATCAATTATGGTTATAATGGCATGTATAGGTTAATTGGCCATATTGGCATGTAAATTGGTATATATATATATATTAAGATTATTTCTTGGTGATAACATAAGTGTTTATTATTGAATGATTGAGATAGGTTAAATGAGTATGCCTATAAAAGGTAAGATTAAAAGCATGAATGCATGTAATAATATATCATGTTAGATGATAAAATTAGCTTGGTCATCATACTTGAATTGGTTGATATATGTGTGTGTACGTGATTTAGCAGGTTGATTGCAAGGTTTGGGTGAGAAATAAGGCTAAAAAAATGGCCTTATTTTGTCCACATGGATAGACACAAGGGCGTGTGTCTTGACCGTGTGTGACACATGGCTTGGCATATAGGCATGTTGTTTGGCCATGTGTCCCCTGCATCTTAAAATTTAGAAATAGAATGCTCAAAATTTGGCACACAGGTAGAGACACGGGCGTGTCTCACAGTCTGATGCGACCATAGCTCGGGAGATCACTTTCAAATCCATCGAGCTCCCACAAGGTCCTATAACTCAATCACAAGCTAAGAAATTTCAAGAAGCCTTAGCAAGCTATGTGGATTGAGCTTGGGGAGAGAAAGAGGCCGAATCCAACATTCATGCATGGGACGGCTCAGTTGGCACCACTTGCAATTTATTGCAAGTTGAACTTAATTTTTAATAAACTCATCTTTCTTTAATAAATGAGTTGCTGGACTTTATTCAACTTATCAAAGTTTAATTAATAAGTGTTTTTTGTTGAACTTTGTTTAATAAGTGTTGCTCTTAATTAGTCTAGTTCCTAGGATTATTTCTTGATGCATGAGTTAAGTTCATTTAATTATGCTTTTTTAATTAACTAGTTGCTGGAATAATTGATGCATATGTTTTAGTTTATTTACTTAATGTGTGTTATGTTTAGTAAGTGTTTACATGTGTTTAATAAGCTCATTTTAATGTGTATATTACAGGGGTCTTTTCAAGTCATAACCGTTACAAATCAAGGCGGTTACAAATTAAATAAAGTGGATGTTCAAGTCATTTTCAGTTACAAAGTAAAGGGGCTGTTATAAAGGAGGTTTATACATCATTTAAGGAGGTTTTAAGGAGCATTATATCATCTATTTAATTTCAGCAGGAACCTTTTCAACTACCAGCCCGTTTTTTCCATTCAGAGGTTAATTCAAACATTCAAATACCATTAAGGAGCTGGTTAATAAGTTGGTGTCTATTCGGCTGGCCAAGGGCTAACTCAAGAGTCATTTTTCAAGCAATTAAAGTCATTCATTCAGCTGAATTGAATTGAATTCAAGAATGGAGATATTTGGCTCAAGAATGTGAAAAGACTTCAGTTTTATTTCAGCTTTTAAATGGCACATTAAGTTGAATGTTTGTGACCATTTAGCTAGCCTCTTCTAACACTATAAATAGATCAAATCAGCCTTTGTAAAAAAGACTTTTGGCTGAATATATATGAAATCTTTGAATTGTGAGTTATCCAATTCTCCTTGTTCTTACGAAATTGATTTGACTTATCAAGCTTAGCTTGTGGCGTTTATCCATTCCTTGTTTCTGAACTTATCACTTTCATAGTGCGGCGTTCATCATATACCAAGGTTCCTATCATCCTTGATAGTGGGTCGAGGTTCATCATATACCAAGGTTCCTATCATTCTGTATAGTGGGTCGAGGTCTTTTCTTTGCTATTTTTCTTAAAAACTAAAATCATCTAAGAGCCATCTGTGATTCGGGTCAACAATCAAGTATTGTTGGTTTATTTTCGGCCTTAGTAAATTTATCCTTTGTTTTGTTAAACCTTTTTGTTACTAATTTCAAAGCCATCTTCTTCTTTCTTTAAGTCTTTTCTTTGACAAGCCTTTGTTTGTTTGAAACGATCGATTTTTACTCAAATTCATGATCAGGCAACAAATGACTTGAATCAATTACGAGACGAGTTCGTATCAAATTGGTACCAAAGGTAGCAAATTTGGAGTGAGAATCGACGTGTTCGGCATCCCAGTATAGTATTTTCTTTTTAAAAAATTGGAAAAATATATATAATATTTTCTCCATTCAAATTCAAGGAGTGAATATTACATTTTCAAGTGAAAAAATAATTTGTGAAAAAGAAGAAGGTTCAAAGCGCTTTGTTTTGAGTTCTCCATTTGCTGCCCAGAATTGCCCAATCAATCTTCTTACCATTCAGCCACACTTATTTTTTTTCTTTCATTTCTTTGTTTCTAGCCTACCCATTATCCTACAATATTATCCTTTGTAACCCGAACATCAAGTTTGTAAGTCGACCCACAACAACAGCTTTGAAGTCAAGTAATTTCTTAAGAACTTAGAGAAGCGGAGTGAGTGGAAAAAGGCAAGAGAGTAGTGAGACTGTTCGAGAGGTATAAAAGCCAAGTTTGTGTGTGATTTCTTTTTGATTGAATAGTGAGGTATTTGTTGTGAGTTCTCTTTTAATATAAAAAAATATCACAAAGTCCGGAGAGAAATCCAAACAAGGGAGTTGGTTTATGTCCTGTAAGAAACGTTGAAGGAGATGTGCCAGATCTTAATCTTCAAGCACTAATATGAGAGATAGAGCGGTTGTTTGATAGAAATTGTGAACCCATCGAAGATCAGTTATATCGAGTGGAAACACGTGAACAACGAGAAGCAAATCCGGAAGGTGAAAGACGAGGATGTAATGAAGAGTCTGAGCAAGAAAATGACTCATCTGTTCGAAGTGAACGACAACGAGGTTGCCAATGACATCAGGGTCCTAGAGATCGTGACTGTCCAGATGATAATTTAGAAAATATCAGGATGACAATTCCACCATTCCAAAGTAAGAATGATCCTGAAGCTTATTTGGAGTTGGAAAAGAAGATCGAGCTTGTCTTCGAATGCCACAATTATTCGGAGAGTAAAAGGGTAAAACTCGCAGCTATTGAGTTTTCTGATTATGCAATAGTGTGGTGGGACTAGCTTGTAACGAGTCGAAGGAGAAATGGTGAAACGCCTATTTCTACTTGGGCTGAAATGAAATCGGTCATGAGGAAAAGATTCTGTAACACCTCAAACCCGGTCAACACACCACGACCGAATCTGGTATGTCACAGAGGAAAATCGTTTTGAAGAAAACAGGTTACCGGTTTAATTTCAGTGAAATACTCCTTGTTGTTCCATGTTTGTAGAAATCAGGTGCATGATTTGTAAAAAGCGATAGTTCACTTTGAAAACCTGGAAATAAATCTTTAAAACTTAGTTGTCGATCTATAAGTAGAGAAACGTGTATGTCATAAAACTGATTGATTCTTGCTTCGTTAATTAGAAATCGTTTGTGTTACGTGTGGGAAACCTTAAGTTTGGAAATCATTTGAGTCGTTGCTATATTGGAGTAATAAGTGTTTACCCGATGGTAAAGTTTTGGAAAAACCCATTTCGTTTTTTAGTTTAGAAAGCCTTGTGTTTGAATTAATAAATTAATCAAGTAATTCGTTATGCCAGATTCAAAATCAGATCCAAAACATATAAATAAGTCAAACATAACTTAAAAGGCCTTATTACAACCCAAATAAGAATAACCCAAATTCAAAAGAAGTAAAGTACTCAAACCAAAATCCATGAAAACCGATTTTTATTTAATGCATGGCCACCTCGAGTCCACCCGGCTCCACATCCGCGATCTAAGAGTCACCTGAAAAGATTAGAGGGAAGGTGAGTCACCAAGACTCAGTGCATAAATCCTCCTCCCATATAATGCAACATACTTACACACACCATAACCAAGCAATATAATCAATGCACCCAACCCTAGCCATCCGTAACTCCTTTTCTATCCCGTGTGGTACCAAACCACTGGTGGTGCCAAACCACTGGTGACCCAAAGTCATGATATCCAATAATGTGGTGCCAAACCACTGGTGACCCAAAGTCACAAATAAGCCGTCTGTGGGGCCAACCCACATGCGATACCAAATCACTGGCGACAATCCCGTAATATCAACTGTGGGGCCAACCCGCTGTGGTCTAAGCCACTGGGACGAGTCGCTATGAGGTGCCGAACCTCTGGTGACCCAAAGTCACAATATATCAATATCCAAGTGTGGGGCCAACCCACGTGTGATACCAAATCACTGGCGACGATCCCGTAATATCAACTGTGGGGCCAACCCACTGTGGTCTAAGCCACTGGGACGAGTCACTAGGAGGTGCCAAACCTTTGGTGATCCAAAGTCACTAAATCAATCTGTGGTACCAAACCACTGGAGGTGCCAAACCTCTGGTGTCCCAAAGTCACAATATATCAATATCCAAATGTGGGGCCAACCCACGTGTGATACCAAATCACTGGCGACGATCCCGTAATATCAACTGTAGGGCCAACCCACTGTGGTCTAAGCCACTGGGACGAGTCACTAGGAGGTGCCAAACCTTTGGTGATCCAAAGTCACTAAATCAATCTGTGGTACCAAACCACTGGAGGTGCCAAACCTCTGGTGTCCCAAAGACACGGATATCATTCCCCCTCCTCTCATAACACCCATTATTATGCCATACTCATGTAAATCATGCAAATCATGCAAATCATGACAACATGTTTAGTGTTGCATCACATAACACATATATGTCATAATCATAACATCATATATTGAATAGCAAAACTCATATCGAAACGGACTTACCCGAATCCGTGCTTATACCCATAGGGTATCATATCAATATCTCCACCGTTTCGGCTTTTATTAATAATCAGGTTATTAAAACATATTACCAAGTATAGAGTGTGTAAGTTTACACACCTACTATAACGCAAGCCCTAAATCCCGTAGAGTTGATCTACCACACCAGATCCCTTATCCCTACATTCGGCCATTACTAAGGTTAGCCACATGGACCATTCGGCCAAACCAAATAACCCTCAAAGGTCAACACATAAACCCCTACCTGCCTGCCGATTTGGTTTCCTACCAAATCCCGAACTATACGATGGTTCTCCCTTGCAATCAGTCACACCCTGTTAATAAGAATAATCAACCTCAATAGCCTTCGGCTCTTCGAATACTAAAAAGAATGGTTTACTACAACGAATCCTTACCACAACTTACCGAATCTGATTATCAAAGAATGAAGGCTTCACTTGATTGTTTCCCAAAATCCCGGAGGCCCTATAATAAATCGGTTACCACAAGTGATTAGCACCCTTGCCAACAATTGCCGAAACCGGCTTCTACCACTAAGAGAATCAACAAAAAAGAAGGGAAAGAGATAAAGAGATTCGGCCATGCATACATACCTTCCAAAATCGATTAGAGAAAAGACCCAAAAGTTCCACCTTTGCTCAATATTCGGCCAAAGCAGACTAAAAGAAATAGGATGGTTCGGCTAGAGTGGAAAAAGAGAAGGAACAGAGAAGTGAGAGTGGAAGAGGGGATTCGGTCAAAGAGAAGCAAAGTAATTTCGGTACAAGAGTTTTAAGAAAGAAGAGAATAAAGTATGAGAGAAAGAAGATGAACACTTTCGGCTTAGCACAAATGAGAAAAGAAAAGAGAGAGGTGGGAGGGTAAATGATTCGGCCAAGGCTCAAGAAGAAGGAAAAGAAGCAAAACAAAATAGATGTTTAAGAACTCAAGAGAGCATTCGGCTACCAAAGAAATTAAGAGAGAACAAGTGCAAATTTCGGCAAGGGTATATGTTGCTTAAAACTTTCGGTTTCAAAAAAGAAAAAAAGAAGGGTGTGCTTACTTGAAGTTTCGGCTGAACAAAAAGAATTTCGGCTTTGGTACAATAAACAAGGCTGACCGAAAGTGCACTCTAACACCTAAGGAGGTTTCGGCATTCCCCTCTACTCACCCTACCAAAACCGGCCACTCCTCCCATGAGGAGTTCAAAATTCGGCCAACACCCAAGATCATTCCTGACCACTAATTCAAAAGAATTTGAATTAGTCAAATTCCTACTTTTTCTTTCTGCCAACCATTTGAATAGTTTGACTTAGTCCACCCTTATCAGGCAGAATTTGAGCTGCACACAACTCCTCCCCCTCCTTGGCGTCAAAATAGAAAGCAAAAGGTGGAATTCCCGCTGCTTGAACCTGAGGCCTCCTTCCCCTGCAAGTGGCGTCAATCACAGGCTCTAAGTGGTGCCTCCTTGCCACTTTGCCAAGCCTTTTTCTTGTGCTAAAATCACCCTTGAATTACTTATAACCCTTAGCTCCCTCAGCTCCCTTCACCTAAAACTTAAAACTAAAATTTTCCTACTATTTAGGCTTGCTCTAGACTTACAACTAAGTCTTAAAACATCACAATTAATAACACCATAATACGAACACAAGCAAAATAGTTCAATTAAAATTAACCCCTATTCCAGGATATTACAGCTCTACCCCCTTTAAAAATAATTTCGGCCTCGAAATTACCTGGTCAAAAGAGTTGAGGATATTGCTGCCTCATCACATCCTCTGGTTCCCACGTAGCTTCTTCCACGCCATGGTTCTGCCGTAACACTTTTACCAGTGGCACGGTCTTCTTGTGCAAAGCCTTCACATCCCGATCTAGGATCTGTACTGGTTCCTCCTCCAATGTCAAGTCCGGACTCACCTCGATCTCCTCTACTGTCACGACATGCGATGGATTTAAACGATAGCGCCTAAGCATGGAAACATGGAATACGTCGTGTATCTGACTCAGCTCTGCAGGCAACTCAAGCTGATAAGCTACTGGTCCCACTCGTCTCAGTACCTTATACGGCCCAATGAACCTTGGACTTAACTTGCCTTTTCTTCCGAACCTTAATACTTTCTTCCATGGTGAGACCTTCAGAAAGACCTTATCCCCCACAGCAAACTCTATATCCCTCTGCTTGAGATCGGCATAAGACTTTTGCCTCTCCGAAGCTTCCTTTAGACGAGCCTGAATCAACTTAACCTTGTCTTCTGTCTCTGCAACCAACTCTAGTCCCAACATCTGACGTTCACCCAACTCTGTCCAACAAGTGGGTGAGCGACACTTCCTACCATACAATGCCTCATATGGTGCCATCTTGATGCTTGCTTGGTAACTATTGTTGTAGGCAAACTCCGCTAATGGCAGAAACTCCTCCCAACTACCTCTGAAGTCCAGAACACAACCTCTCAGCATATCCTCTAAAATCTGTATGACCCTTTCCGATCGCTCGCCGATCGTGGATGGAATGCCGTACTGAAATCCAAGCGTGTACCCAAAGCCTGATGCAACGCTTTCCAAAACCTTGACGTAAATCTGGGATCCCTATCCGAGATAATCGATACTGGCACACCATGTAACCTCACTATCTCTGACACATACAGCTTAGCTAACTTTTGAAGTGAGTAATCAACCCTTACTAGTATGAAATGAGTTGATTTAGTCAGACGATCCACAATCACCCAAACTGAATCCTTCTTGCTAGGCGTAAGAGGTAAACCAGTGACGAAATCCATAGTAATCCTTTCCCACTTCCACTGCGAAATCTTCACTGGCTGAAGCAACCCTGACGGCAACTGATATTCAGCCTTGACCTGCTGACATGTCAGACACTTACCCACAAACTCCGTTACTTCCCGCTTCAGACCTGGCCACAAAAACTGCTCTCTTAAATCCCGATACATCTTGCTACCTCCAGGATGCATAGCGTATAGGCTGCTATGTGCGTCCTAAAGAATCCTCTGCCTTAACTCGACGTCCTTTGGCATACAAGCTTTCCCTTGGAAACACAGCACTCCATCACTCGACAAACTGTAACCTTCCAAACCACTATCCTGAACTTGTAACCTCCGCACATTCAAAGCCTCATCCTTTACTGTTTCTCCCTAATCTGCTCAACCTAAGTAGGCTTAACCTGCAATTCTGCCAGAATACTCCCATCGTCATACAAGCTAAGATGGGCAAACATCGCTCTTAAGTCCGATACAACCTTACGACTCAACGCGTCTGCCACTACGTTAGCCTTGCCCGGATGATACTCAATCGAGCAGTCATAGTCCTTTAGCAACTCAATCCATCTGCGCTGCCTCAAATTCAAATCCTTCTGAGTCAAAAGGTACCTCAGACTTTTGTGATCTGTGTAAACTATCGACCTCTCCCCGTACAAGTAGTGCCTCCAGATTTTCAATGCAAAGACGACTGCCGCTAACTCCAAGTCGTGCGTCGGATAATTAACTTCATGCGGTCTCAACTGACAAGATGCATATGCCACTACCTTCCTTTCCTGCATCAGCACACATCCCAAACCCGTATGTGATGCATCACAATATACCGCGAATTCCTTTCCTGCCTCAGGTTGAATCAAGACCGGAGCTTCAGTCAAAATCTTCTTTAGCTTGTCGAAACTCTTTTGCTGCTTCTCAGGCCATACAAACGGAACTCCTTTTCTTAACAACTTGGTCATCGGTGCTGCGATCAAAGAGAATCCCTCTACAAATCTTCGATAATACCCTGCCAGACCTAAGAAACTCCGAATCTCAACCACTGACTTAGGCGGTTTCCAATCCAATACTGCCTCAATCTTCCGAGGATCCACCCTAATCCCCTCAGCTGACACTACATGACCCAAGAAAGTCACCTCCCTAAGCCAGAACTCGCACTTACTGAATTTAGCATAAAGCTGCTTTTCCCTTAGAATCTGCAATACTACTCGCAAATGTGCATCATGCTCCTCCTCTGTTCTTGAATATACCAAGATGTCGTCTATGAATACCACAACGAACTGATCCAAATACTGCTGGAATACCCTATTCATCATGTCCATGAATGCTGCCGGCGCGTTAGTCAACCCAAACGGCATTATCAAAAACTCATAATGCCCATACCGAGTACGAAATGCCGTCTTGTGGATATCAGCCTCTTTCACCTTCAGCTGATGATACCCAGACCTTAAGTTGATCTTTGAGAATACCGATGCACCCTTCAACTAGTCAAACAAGTCGTCTATCCTTGGCAACGGATACTTGTTTTTGGTCGTTAGCTTATTCAACTGGCAGTAGTCTATACACATCCGCATTGTACCATCTTTCTTTTTGACAAAGAGTACTGGCTCTCCCCAAGGTGAAACACTTGGCCTAATAAAGCCTCGATCCAACAGCTCCTGAATCTGAGCCTTTAATTCCACTAACTCCTTTGGCGCCATCCTATACGGAGCAATAGACACTGGTGCAGTTCTCGGTAACAGATCTATGCCAAATTCCACCTCACGATCCGGTGGCAATCCCGGAAGCTCCTTAGGAAACACATCAGCAAATTCCTCTACTGTTCGAACATTCCCCACAGTAGACTCCTTAACCTCCAAGGCACACACATGAACCATGAATGCTTCACAGCCCTTCCTGACCATCTTCTCAGCCTTCAAAGCATATACCATGCTGGATAGATAATCCCTTCTATTACCTATCATACTCACCTCATCACCCTCTGCCGACTTCAGAACCATGCGCTTAGCCGCACAATCCAATCTTGCCTGGTACATAACCAACCAGTCCATCCCAAGAATCAGATCGAACTCCCCAAACGGCAGTTCCATCAGATCTGCCACAAATACTACCCCTTGAAGTTCTAGGGGTACAACTCTATACAACTTATCCACTACTACCGAGTGACCTAGCGGGCTAATTACTGTCATCTGCCTAGAAGTAGTCTCAAAGTCTAAATTCATGGTCTCTACTATGCTACTAGCAACATATGAATGGGTTGAACCCATATCAATCAAAGCAGTATATGGAAAACCAAAGATCAAGAACGTACCGGTTATGATGTCCGGTGCGTCGCCCTCCTCCCGACGCCTCGCTGCATATACTAACCCAGGCTGTCTTACCTTAGTACTGCCCACTCCTCTGCCCGGTGCTCCACGGCCTCGACCAGAACTATTACCTCCTCTACCATTGCCACGACCCCTCTGCGGTGGCGGTCCTTCATTTCTGAACTGAGTACGGCCCTGACCCTCAGACTGAACCCTGGCCAACTTACACGGACAGTCCCTCACACGATGATCCATTGAGCCACACTCAAAACATCCTTTTCCACCGGTCCAACATCCTCCCCAATGAGATTTTCCGCAACGGTTACACCGTGTCTTTGGTCACGACAGCGACAACAGACCTACAGATCGATCGACCCACTCACTCTGTCTAGCCCTTTTCTGAGAATTACCAGCTGACCCAGATGATCCAAAACTTCTCTTATGTCTATTCCTATCCATGTTCTGCCTTACAGACTCTTTAACCCCTTCGGCTACCTTAGCCTTTTCCACCAGGACCGCAAACTTACGCTCCTGCTGTGGAGCAATCAGCAGCCTCAGCTCATCTCTTAGACCATCCTTAAATCAGACACACCTCTCATGTTCCGTAGCCACGATGCCTCTAGCATACTGACTCAACCTTAAGAACTCTGCCTCATATTCTGACACAGACTTACTCCCCTGAACTAATCTCAGAAATGCCTTCCGTTGCGCATCGATGTAGCTAGATCCAGTGTACTTTTTTTGATATGTGCCTTTAAAATAATCCCAAGTAAGATCTTCCGCTGCAGCACTATCCCGCACTGTGAGCCACCACTGGTATGACTCATCCCGAAGAAGCGACACTATCCCTTGACTTTTCCTCGGCAATCGAGTCCAAATCGCCCATGATCCGTTCCGTGCGCCTCCACCAATACTCGGTGGTCTTTGAGCCACACCAAAAACACCTCGAAACACCTCAGCCCCATTGGCTCAGAGTCGCTCAGATACAGATTTTCGAGCTCCTGCGCCTCCACCTACTCCAGCTACCCTTTCCAAAACTCGCGAAGATTGCTCGCGATCGCTGCGTCATCATCGATCGATCTCGAAACTCACCACACGCAGCTGGTGGTGGTGCCGTATCTCATTCTCCGACCACGACTGGACCTGCTGGTTAAAGCGTCATCCTACCCCGACCACGCCCACGTATATTACAACCACGCCCACCACGAGTACTCATGACTAAGTCTCGACTTATTTGATTTAGGAGTTTTATGCATTAGTAATTATTCCACTATTATTAAAGCACAGTCTTCTAACTAATTCTGATTAAAGGAGTTTCGTTTCCGTAAGTCCATAGAGTCCTACCAGTTTTCAGTTTCTAGAGTAGTCCACTATTGCTAGTCATTCTATTTTATCACATCCAAAATCACAAGCAATAGTAAAGGGTACTTACCTGGGTAGATTGGTGCCGGAGACTCGGTGCCATGCCTTTCAAACCATATATTTTTAAACAAGAACATCTAAAACCAACCTTTAAAACATTTTTGGCCTCGGGCCCACAGCCGAGCCTTTGAACTTGGCTCTGATACCACAATTGTAACACCCCAAACCCGGTCAACACACCACAACCGAATCTGGTATGTCATAGAGGAAAATCGTTTTGAAGAAAACAGGTTACCGGTTTAATTTCAGTGAAATACTCCTTGTTGTTCCATGTTTGTAGAAATCAGGTGTGTGATTTGTTGAAACCGATAGTTCACTTTGAAAACCTGGAAATAAATCTTTAAAACTTAATTGTCGATCTATAAGTAGAGAAACGTGTATGTCATAAAACTCGATTGATTCTTGCTTTGTTAATTAGAAATCGTTTGTGTTAAGTGTGGGAAACCTTAAGTTTGGAAATCATTTGAGTCATTGCTATATTCGAGTAATAAGTGTTTACCCGATGGTAAAGTTTTGGAAAAACCCATTTCGTTTTGTAGTTTAGAAAGCTTTGTGTTTGAATTAATAAATTAATCAAGTAATTCGTTATGCCAGATTCAAAATCAGATCCAAAACATATAAATAAGTAAAACATAACTTAAAAGGCCTTATTACAACCCATATAAGAATAACCCAAATTCAAAAGAAGTAAAGTACCCAAACCAAAATCCATGAAAACCGATTTTTATTTAATGTATGGCCACCTCGAGTCCACCCGGCTCCTCATCCGCGATCTAAGAGTCACCTGAAAAGATTAGAGGGGAGGTGAGTCACCAAGACTCAGTGCATAAATCCTCCTCCCGTATAATGCAACATACTTACACACACCATAACCAAGCAATATAATCAATGCACCCAACCCTAGCCATCCGTAACTCCTTTTCTACCCCATGTGGTACCAAACCACTGGTGGTGCCAAACCACTGGTGACCCAAAGTCACGATATCCAATAATGTGGTGCCAAACCACTGGTGACCCAAAGTCACAAATAAGCCGTCTGTGGGGCCAACCCACATGTGATACCAAATCACTGGCGACAATCCCGTAATATCAACTGTGGGGCCAACCCGCTGTGGTCTAAGCCACTGGGACGAGTCGCTATGAGGTGCCAAACCTCTGGTGACCCAAAGTCACAATATATCAATATCCAAGTGTAGGGCCAACCCACGTGTGATACCAAATCACTGGCGATGATCCCATAATATCAACTGTGGGGCCAACCCCCTATGGTCTAAGCCATTGGGAGGAGTCGCTAGGAGGTGCCAAACCTCTGGTGACCCAAAGTCACTAAATCAATCTGTGGTACTAAACCACTGGAGGTGCCAAACCTCTGGTGTCCCAAAGACACGGATATCATTCCCCCTCCTCTCATAACACCTATCATTATGCCATACTCATGTAAATCATGCAAATCATGCAAATCATGCCAACTTGTTTGGTGTTGCATCACATAACACATATATGTCATAATCATAACATCATTTATTGAATAGCAAAACTCATATCGAAACGGACTTACCCGAATCCGTGCTTATACCCGTAGGGTATCATATCAATATCTCCACTGTTTCGGCTTTTATTAATAATCAAGTTATTAAAACATATTACTAAGTATAGAGTGTGTAAGTTTACACACCTGCTATAACGCAAGCCCTAAATCCCGTAGAGTCGATCTACCACACCAGATCCCTTATCCCTACATTCGGCCGTTACTAAGGGTAGCCACATGGACCATTCGGCCAAACCAAATAACCCTCAAAGGTCAACACATAAACCCCTACCTGCCTGCTGATTTGGTTTCCTACCAAATCTCGAACTATACGATGGTTCTCCCTTGCAATCGGCCACACCCTGTTAGGAAGAATAATCAACCTCAATAGCCTTCGACTCTTCGAATACTAAAAAGAATGGTTTACTACAACAAATCCTTACCACAACTTACCAATTCTGATTATCAAAGAATGAAGGCTTCACTTGATTGTTTCCCAAAATCCCGGAGGCCCTATAATAAATCGGTTACCATAAGTGATTAGCACCCTTGCCAGCAATTACCGAAACCGGCTTCTACCACTAAGAGAATCGACAAAAAAGAAGGGAAAGAGAAAAAGAGATTCGGCCATGCATACATACCTTCCAAAATCGATTAGAGAAAAGACCCAAAAGTTCCACCTTTGCTCAATATTCGGCCAAAGCAGACTAAAAGAAATAGGATGGTTCGGCTAGAGTGGAAAAAGAGAAGGAACAGAGAAGTGAGAGTGGAAGAGGGGATTCGGTCAAAGAGAAGCAAAGTAATTTCGGCACAAGAGTTTTAAGAAAGAAGAGAATAAAGTATGAGAGAAAGAAGATGAACACTTTCAGCTTAGCACAAATGAGAAAAGAAAAGAGAGAGGTGGGAGGGTAAATGTTTCGGCCAAGGCTCAAGAAGAAGGAAAAGAAGCAAAACAAAATAGATGTTTAAGAACTCAAGAGAGCATTCGGCTACCAAAGAAATTAAGAGAGAACAAGTGCAAATTTCAACAAGGGTATATGTTGCTTAAAACTTTCGGTTCCAAAGAAGAAAAAGAGAAGGGTGTGCTTACTTGAAGTTTCGGCTAGGAGCAAGAACAAAAAGAATTTCGGCTTTGGTATAATAAACAAGGCTGACCGAAAATGCACTCTAACACCTAAAGAGGTTTCGGCATTCCCCTCTACTCACCCTACCAAAACCGGCCACTCCTCTCATGAGGAGTTTAAAATTCGGCCAACACCCAAAATCACTCCTGACCACTAATTCAAAAGAATTTGAATTAGTCAAATTCCTACTTTTTCTCTCTGCCAACCATTTGAATAGTTTGACTTAGTCCACCCTTATCGAGTGTAATTTGAGTGCACACAACTCCTCCCCTCCTTGGCGTCAAAATAGAAAGCAAAAGGTGGAATTCTCGCTGCTTGAACCTGAGACCTCCTTCCTCTGCAAGTGGCGTCAATCACAGGCTCTAAGTGGCGCCTCCTTGCCACTTTGCCAAGCCTTTTTCTTGTGCTAAAATCACCCTTGAATTACTTATAACCCTTAGCTCCCTCAGCTCCCTTCACCTAAAACTTAAAACTAAAATTTTCCTACTACTTAGGCTTGCTCTAGACTTACAACTAAGTCTTAAAACATCACAATTAATAACACCATAATACGAACACAAGCAAAATAGTTCAATTAAAATTAACCCCTATTCCAGGATATTACAGATTCATCCATTCTTACTACCATCGAGATTTATATCAACGACTCCAAAACCTAACTCAAGGTAATAGAAACGTTGAAGATTACTATAAGGAGATGGAGATAGCGATGATCCAAGTTGATATCGAGGAGGATCGAGAAGCAACAATTGCGAGGTTCCTTGCGGGTTTAACCATGACATTGCCAAAATATTTGAACTACAACACTATGTTAAAGTGATGGATATGGTCCATATGGCGATAAAGGTTGAAAAGCAAGTCAAGAGGAAAAGGGTAAGTAAACCCTATGCCAATCCTTTTTCTAACAAATGGAGTCAAGGAGTGAACAAACCCTCTGTTTGAACAAGCGAGCCAATTGTAGCAACTAAATCCAACCAGGCCATTGGTGAGTCAAGTCAGAACAAAAGCGAAAAAATGCCAAATCGCACGAGAGACCTCATTTGTTTCAAGTGTCAAGGCCGAGGACACATAGCAAGCCAATGTCCTAATCGATGAATTATGGTGGTAAGGCTCGACGGTGAAATTGAGTCCGATGAGGAGAAAGAAAATGAATCCGAAGTACCATCCGATGATGAAGGAGAAGAAGTAGAAATGTCGGTTAAAGGAGAAATTCTGGTGGTGAAGCAAAGCCTTAGTGTCCAAAGTGTTGAATCTGATCAACAAAAAGACAACATTTTCCACACTCGATGCCACATCCATGGCAAGGTATGTAGTTTAATTATTGACAGTGGAAGTTGTACTAATGTAGCTAGCAACATGCTAGTGGAAAAGCTAGGTTTGGCCACAACCAAACATCCAACTCCATACAAGTTGCAATGGTTAAATGATGGAGGAGAGCTTAAAGTCACAAAGCAAGCTGTGGTGACATTTTCCATTGGGAAATACCAATATGAGGTGGTGTGTGATATGGTTCCTATGCACGTGGAACATCTACCTTTGGGACGTCCATGGTAGTTTGATAGGCGCGTGATCCATATGGTTACACAAATTGGTACACATTCAAGCATCGAGGCAAAAATGTTACTTTAGCCCCGTTGACTCCACGACAAGTGTATCAAGATCAATTAAAGTTGAAAGAAAAAGTACAAGAAAAAAGAGTGAAAAAGAAAAAGACAAAAAAATTGAAAAAAAAGAGAGGAAAAGGTGAGAAAGAGGAGGTAAAAATATGAGAGGAAGAAGAGGGTCAAAAAGAAAATGAGAGTGGAAAAATGAACGTATTTGCGAGGGAAAAAAATTTAAAAGTCTTTATTGATGCAACAGTCCGTGTTTGTACTTATGTACAAGGAGTGCTTGTTCGATACTAACAAACTTGATAACTTTTTACCTTTGTCTGTTGTTTCTTTGTTACAAGAATTTGAAGACATTTTCCCGGAAGAAGTTCCTAGTGGGCTACCTCCATTCTGAGGTATTGAACATCAAATTGATTTCATCCCGGGAGCTACAATTCCTAATCGACCAGCCTACTGAAGCAACCCCGAAGAAACTAAGGAGTTACAATGACAAGTTGCTAATTTAATGAAAAATCGATACTTACGGTAGAGTTTGAGTCCATGTACGGTGCCCATTTTATTGGTGCCTAAAAAATATGGTTCACGGAGAATGTGCGTAGATTGTCGAGCTATCAATAAAATTACCTTCAAATACCGTCATCCAATCCCTAGACTTGATGATATTTTAGACGAGCTTAGTGGAGCAAAATTGTTCTTTAAGATCGATTTGAAAAGTGGTTATCATCATATTCGCAAGCGGTAGGGGAATGAGTGGAAGATCGCGTTCAAAACCAAATACGGTTTGTATGAGTGGCTAGTGATGCCATTCGGCCTTACTAATGCTCTAAGTACCTTTATGAGATTGATGAACCATGTTTTGAGGTCTTTCATTGGTCATTTTTGCGTAGTTTATTTTGATGATATTTTGGTTTATAGTAAATCTTTATCTGAACATATTGAACATCTACGATCTGTTTTGGAAGTCTTAAGAAAGGAAGTTTTATTTGCAAACCTTAAGAAATGTAACTTTTGTACTAACAAAGTTATATTTCTAGGTTTTATTGTGAGCAAAAGTGGTCTTCAGGTGGATCAAGAGAAGATCAAGGCAATACAAGAGTGGCCACATCCGACAATATTAGTTAAGTTAGAAGTTTTCATGGCTTTACAAGTTTCTATACGAGATTTGTGCCAAACTTTAGCACACTTGCTACCCTATTGACTAGTATTATTAAAAAGAATACACCTTTTATTTAGTCTGATGAACAAGAATCTTCTTTTCTTAAAATCAAATAGTGTTTAACTAATGCTCCCCTTTTATGTTTTCCTTATTTTAACAAAATTTTTGAGGTGGAATATGATGCATCTGGAATAGGTATAGGTGTGGTTTTAACTCAAGATAGGAGACCAGTGGCTTATTTCAGCGAGAAGCTTAATGGATCTACGCTAAACTATCCTACCTATGATAAGGAAATGTACGCGTTGATACGTTCATTAGAAACATGGCAACATTATCTTTGGCCTAAAGAGTTCGTAATACATACGAATCATGAAGCTTTAAAGCATTTGAGAGGACAAACCAAGTTAAACAAACATCATGCAAAATGGGTTGAGTTCTTAGAATCCTTTCCATACGTCATTAAATACAAACAAGGTAAGGAAAATATCGTTGTGGATGCTCTTTCGCGAAGGTATGCTCATTGAAATTGTTTGCATGTTAAATTACTTGGTTTTGATTATTTAAAAGAGTTATATATTGATGATTCTGATTTTGGAGAAATTTATAAGTTGTGTGTACAAGGTGCGTATGATAGGTACTATCGGCAAGATGGATTCCTATTTTGAGAAAATAAGTTATGCGTACCCCAAGGATCAACAAGAAATGTGTTGGTTTATGAAGCACATAGTGGAGGTTTAATGGGTCATTTTGGCATAGCCAAAACTTTGGCTGTTCTACAAGAACATTTCTATTGGCCGAAGATGAAACGAGATATAGCTAAAGTATATAGTCATTGTATTGCTTGCAAGAGAGCGAAATAAAGAATTCAGCCACATGGGTTTTATAAACCATTACCGACCTCGGAAGCACCATGGATGGATATTTCGGTGGACTTTGTTTTAGGCCTTCCTAGAATAAAGAATGGAAAAGATTCAGTTTTTGTTGTAGTTGATAGGTTTTTAAAAATGGCACATTTTATTGCATGTAACAAAACTGATGATGCTCTAAGTGTTACTAATTTATTTTTTATGGAGATCATGCGTTTACATGCTGTTTCGAGAACAATCGTTTCTGATCGAGACACCAAGTTTTTGAGTCATTTTTAGAGGACCTTATGGGGAAAACTTGGAACTAAGTTGATGTTCTCAACAACTAGTCATACTCAAACCGACGACCAAACGGAGGTTGTTAATCGAGTTTTGTCAATGCTACTTCGAGCAATTATACGAAAGAATTTGAAGACTTGGGAGGACTGTTGAACTCACATTGAATTTGCATACAATAGATCGGTACACTCAGCTACTAAGTATTCACCATTTGAGGTAGTGTATGGCTTTAATCCTTTAACTCCTTTGGATTTATTGCCTTTATCTTCTGATAAGTTAGTGCATGTAGATGGAAAGAGAAAGGCAGATTTTGTTAAATAATTACATCAATGAGTTAGAGATAATATTGAGCAAAGAATGGAGCAATATGCTCGTCAAGTCAACAAAGGTTGTAAACGAGTGATATTTGAACTCAGTGATTGGGTTTGGATTCACATGCGTAAAGAGATTTCCCATCCAACGATGATCCAAGCTTTTGCCACGGGGAGATGGACCTTTTCAAGTCTTGGAAAGGATTAATGATAATGCATATAAGTTGAATTTACCTGGTGAGTATGGAGTTAGTGTGACTTTGAATGTTGCTGATTTATCCCTTTTTGATGTAGGTGACGATTTGGGGACAAATCGCCTCAAAGAGGGGGAATGATGTGATCATAGCTCGAAAGATCACTTTCGAATCCATTGAGCTGCCACGAGGGCCTATAACTCGATGTAATGCCCCGAATTTGGGCCTAGTAGAATTGGGCCCATTGGGCCTTGGCGTAGGAGCATTTAAAATTTTTGAGAATATGAGACCGGCATTAATGCAAGTTGGACTTGCTATGCATGTGATTTTAGAGTGTTAGAGGGTACTATGAAGTCCCGGGTTCAAGTTAAGCCATATTAAAAATTTTCATTTTTGGCCCTTTAATGGATAGTGCTGTTGGCAGGTGGGCTTAAGAATAATTAAGTGCATTTGGAAGACACAA
This sequence comes from Gossypium bickii, assembly GCA_025503065.1. Lineage (NCBI taxonomy): Eukaryota > Viridiplantae > Streptophyta > Magnoliopsida > Malvales > Malvaceae > Gossypium > Gossypium bickii. The sequence goes on from CP106711.1 coordinate 94,945,890, forward strand.
GTGAGCATGTGGCAAGATGGCTGTGGCGTCAATGGGAGAGCAATGAGGGAAGGAGTTCGATTCCCACAGATGGCAAGTTGGAGGCTTTTATTTTTCTTAGGAGAAGACAAGAGGTTGTGTTTGAATCAAATATTGATGGAGAAGTATTTGAATTGGTCAAGGTGGTTAGGTGAATTTGAATGAGAGATGGAGAGTGAATTAAGGAGGGACTCATGGAGAAAATCATGGTATTCAAGTGGAAGAAAGTGGTGGCCGAATGTGGGGGTCTCTAAGGGGAATTTCGGTTGAAGTTGGGGGTTTGGTAGCATATCCAGTTTTGAGGGGGACTGCCGTCTTGCTTTCTAGTTTCTATTGGGGAGAGTTTTGCCTTTTGAGTTTTGTTGACTAAAGCATCTCGGGTCATTTTTCTTCTCAATTCTTCTTGTGCCGACTTCTCAACTCCTCTATTTCTCTTCGCACTTTCAACATATTCTTCTTTGTTTGTTAGTAGCCTAAACGCTAGGTAGGCTGAATCACTACTCCCTTCCCATCTCTTTGCACACCTTGTTTTTTTTTCTTTGACTCTCAAAACCAAAAGGTTACACTATTTCTTCTTTCTTTTGATCTCCCCATTAGCCGAACTTAAACTCTCTTTAACCTTGATTTTTCCTTGCTAGCCGAATACCCATCATATTATAACCCATTCTTTCCCATTCATCTTCATTGGTTTCTTGTTGGTTAGGCCGAACACTCTTCATTGTCCAGATTAGCCATTTCTGATTTCACTTTCGGCAAGGGGGAATAGTTAATCACATTTCGGTCCTATCTGTCCTGGTAAGTCGAATTCCATAAGAGTTTGCTAACAATCAGTTTCGGTAAGTTGTAGTACCCTCCATGTTCTTTTATCATTTTCTCTCTCGTTGCAAGGTTAAAGCCGAAACATTTAACCTTGGTTTCTCTTTGTGATGTAAGCCGAATCTAGGGGGTTTAAGCGTGTACTCCCTTCGTTCTGTCAATCTCCAAACTTCAGCAATTGGTTGTCCTACAAGTAATTTTGATATCGCCAGCCGAGAGTTCTTAATGGAGGCAAGTAATAGCCAGTCTGAGGGAAGATCAGGAAGAGTGCTTAACGAAGATGGACTCGTGGCACCTGCTCCAAAGTTTAAGTGACGTAGGGTGTCAGCAGTTCGGGACTTTCCTCCCGGATGCGGAAGGGTGTCGGCATCTGGTTTAGATAGGCAAATCGTGGTTGATCGCTCTAGAGAAGGTAAGTCTTAGTAATTCATATAGCTAGGTGTTTGGATTAAAGATCTTCTGTTTCTATGTTATAGAGTTAATTGTGTGATAAGTTGGTAGAGGTGACGACGATCGTGAGTGTATAGTTCTCTACGTGATCAGGTGTGTAATCTCACACCCCTCCGAATGCATGCCTGCAATATTCTGTGATTCGGCCGAAAGCCGAAAAGCCAGAAAACTGGCATCTGTGACCCCTTGAGCGTGCGAACGCTCGTAGTGATAAATTGAAGTATGAATAATGACGGTAAGTAGTTGAGAGTGTCCCGAGCACTCTCGCGAAACTGAGGCTGTAACGGGCTTGATCGAACAGAAACAGGCTAGATGGGCCCAATGGGCTATCCGGCCCACTTGGGCAAAACTGTTAGGAAACTATGAAATGATAGGTCCGAGTGTGAAATCTGCAAATCTAAAACCGGAACCATGTGTTTTGGGCCACATGAGCGTGTGGGCTCGTTTGGGCCTAAAATGGATTTTAGGCCCAATAGTTCCGTAGTGACCCAAAAAGGGTCTCGTGTCACTCGAGGCGACAGTAGGCCTTCAGGAAGGCAGTTAAATGTGAAATTATCAAAATACCCCTAGAGGGTAAATTACCGAAATACCTTTGGAGGATAATATTACTGAAATACCCCTGGAGGGTAAATTATCGAAATACCTTAGAGGGTAAATTACCGTAATACCCCTGATTATGGTTGGTTATTATGTATATGCTTTATTTACACTGTTATACATATGTTGCACTACATTTATGATATATTGCATGGGGCGGGGTTGATGATCGGAGGAAGTGTTATTCTGGTGGCTCTGCCACAATTCTGTCTGGTGACTATGCCACGTATATTCTGTTAATCTGGTGGCTCCGCCACAAATTCTGAGATGAGCAGCTTGTTTGCCATATTGGTGTGTAGGGCTGGGTGGGTTGACTTGGTCCCCACGTTGAGTTGCATACTCTGTTGCATTATTATGTCTATAGGGCTTGGCCCGATGCCGCTTCTCAGATGGGCTTGCCGGCCCGATTATTTCTCAGATAGGATCAGCCCGATTAATGACCGATTAGGGGATTACACACTGAGTTCTCGTAACTCACCCCTCTGCTTTAACCGTGCAGGTGATCCCCAGTGTTAGAGGATTTGGAGCTGCGGAGGACTCAGTGGTGGCCATACGTTGGAGTATTTCCCACGAACTTTAGTAATTTTTGTTTTTGCTTTATTCTAAGATTATTTTAATTTTGGGTTTAATATTATGTAATAAGGCCATTGGATTTAACTCTTTTCTTTAAAACTTTCATTTCGGTTATTTTCAAACAATAAATGATTAAACTCGGGATTTTTCTTAAAACTACAATAATGGTTTTCAAAATATCACATTTTTGCAACTCACTGAATCTGATTTCTGTTATAAACAAAGTTTTCAATAATGATAATAACAATGTTTTTATAATAAAACCATAAAAGCAAATCTGAATTTCACAAACAACAAAGCCCGAAATTTCAAAAAGAATATGAAGTTTTTAACGAACGCGCCGTTTTTAAACAACGCTTCTTTGTGACATGCTAGATCCGGTCATAATGTCTAGGCTGGGTTTGCGATCACGAGCTAAGAAATTTCAAGAAGCCTTAGCAAGTTATGTGGATCGAGCTTGGGGAGAGCAAGAGGCCGAATCCAACATTCATGTATGGGACGGCTCAATTGGAGCCACTTGCAATTTATTGCAATTTGAACTTAACTTTTAATAAACTCATCTTACTTTAATAAATAAGTTGCTGGACTTTATTCAACTTATCTTAGTTTAATTAATACGTGTTTTTTTGTTGAACTTTATTTAATAAGTGTTGCTCTTAATTAATCTAGTTCTTAGGATTATTTATTGATGTATGAGTTAAGTTCATTTAATTATGCTTCTTTAATTAACTAGTTGTTGGAATAATTGATGCATATGTTTTAGTTTATTTACTTAATGTGTGTTATGTTTAATAAGTGTTTACATGTGTTTAATAAGCTCATTTTAATGTGTTTATTGCAGGGATCTTTTCAAGTCATAACTGTTACAATTCAAGGCTGTTACAAATTAAATAAAGTGGTTATTCAAGTCATTTTCAGTTACAAAGTAAAAGGGCTGTTACAAAGGAGGTTTATACATCATTCAAGGAGGTTTTAAAGAGCATTATATCATCTATTTAATTTCGATAGCAACCTTTTCAACTACCAGCCCATATTTTCCTTTTCAAAGGTTAGTCAAGCAATCAAATACCATTAAGGAGCTGGTTAATAAGTTGGTGTCTATTCGGCTGGCCAAGTGCTAACTCAAGAGTCATTTTTCAAGCAATTAAAGTCATTCATTCAGCTGAATTGAATTGAATTCAAGAATGGAGTTATTTGGCTCAAGAATGTGAAAAGAATTGAGTTTTATTTTAGCTTTTAAATGGCACATTAAGTTGAATGTTTGTGACCATTCAACTAGCATATTCTAACACTATAAATAGATGAAATTAGCCTTTGTAAAAAAAAAATTTTGGCTGAATATATACGAAATCTTTGAATTGTGAGTTATCCAATTCTCATTGTTCTTACAGAATTGATTTGACTTATCAAGCTTAGCTTGTGGCGTCTATCCATTCCTTGTTTCTGAACTTATCACTTTCATAGTGTGGCGTTCATCATATACCAAGGTTCCTCTCATCCTTGATAGTGGGTCGAGGTTCATCATATACCAAGGTTACTATCATTCTTGATAGTGGGTCGAAGTCTTTTCTTTGCTGTTTTCCTTAAAAATCAAAATTATCTAAGAGCCATTTGAGATTCGGGTCAACAATCAAGTATTGTTGGTTTATTTTTCGACCTTAGTAAATTTATCCTTTGTTTTGTTAAACCTTTTGTTACTAATTTCTAAGCCATCTTCTTCTTTTTCTAAGCATTTTCTTTGACAAGCCTTTGTTTGTTTGGAACGATTCATTTTTACTCAAATTCATGATTGGGCAACAAACGACTCGAATCAATCACGAGACGAGTTCGTATCACAGTCGTGTGTGTTACACTGCCTAGAACATGGGTGTATGTCTTGGTCGTGTGAAACTTGCACCTCAATGTTTTGTAATTCAAAGAGTTGCACGGGCTAGGGACACAACTATGTGATCTATTTCATACACCACACGGCTGAAGACATGGGTGTCTCACTTGGCCTTGTGAGCCACACGGCCTATTCACACGGGCATGTGACCCCTATATATGGGAGTAATTGTGAAATTTTTTGAAAAATATCTTGAGTTCCTGATTTAGTCCCGACTAGATTCCAACGTTTATAATGGGCCTCAAGGGTCCATTCAAGGGACAATATGAATAGTTTCGAAAATTAACAGTATTTAACATGATTTATTTATAATTATTCTATAAACTTTGGTAATACTCTGTAACCTTGTTCCGATGACGGATATGGGTTACGGGTGTTACACGTATGTCCAAATCAGAGAGTTACACAGTCCATGCACACAGGCATGTGAGGTCGTACACGGGTATATAAGTTAACCACACAACCATGTTTGTAGCCACACGGCTTGGAAAATTTTTAACGTTTCCCTGAAAGTTTTATTTTGTTCCAATTTAGTCTTTAAATGTTAGTAACTTATTTTTAGAGCTTAAAAAGTTCGATTTAAGACTTGAAACTGAACGATCCCTTTCATATTGAATATTACTGATAATTATGGAATTGAATTGATTATTGAATGTATATCGTATTAACTGTTCCAACTTGACTGGTAATATCCGATATCCTATTCCAGTAACGGAAATGGAATATAGGTGTTACTTTTAGTGGTATCAACAACAAACCCTTGAAGCTACCCCTAAACCATGCATACCACCTTCAATGTCGCGACATATGGATTATGTGTCGCGGCATCGGCCTTGTATAGAAAATACTTACGAGCTAGGGCATTTTGGCCTACATAATGAAGAGTTAATAGTTGAACGTCAGCTGACTTAGGGTTGAGGATGACGTCAACTCTTACTCTATAAATACTTTTAAAACACTTGTTTAGAGACAACTTTTTATACTTTTATATTTTCTTTCTAATTTACTTTTCAGTTGTTCTTTCTTTCAGGTTTTTGGTTTATTTTTAGTTCTTTTCTTTTAGTGTTCTTCAGACAACTTACTTTGTAGACGAGATCGACTCTTGAGGATTTCTAGTGCCTATCCGTGAACACCTTATCCCCAACCCAAGCTAGACTATGAAGTCGAGAGATAAATAGTTATTGTCGACTCATTACTTTGGTGGAAGATCGAGAGATCCTGCTAGGGTAACGATTAGTTGATTGAATAGAAACCCGAAATAGGAATTAGTTATGACCACTAAAGCAAGCTTATCACCCATATCTAGAATTGATCAAGTTTATAATTCAGTTTTCCAAGCTCTTTTTATTTATGTTATTTTCATTATTTTATTTATAAAAACAAAAAACCTTCATTTATGTTTTGTCGTAATATAGTTTATTTAAATTACTAATTAGATCTATTTTAAGTTCAGGTTAATTTTAATTTAGTACTAGCTTCCCTTGGGTATGATCCTTGGAATACGCATCTATTTTGTTGCAAAATTATATTAAAACCTAACATGTATACTTACTAACACCACATCTATATTTCATATCTTTTAGTTGTAGTATTCACACTCTTGACGTAGTACGTCTGGAGGCAGTCACTCACCTATGATGGACCAACCTACTGCCACTGCTCTCCTCGGTACTTCAAGAGCGATCTTCCGCCCTTAGCCTCTTATGACTACTACTACTTACCTATACCCTTGCATCAGCTGCATCAACGACCTTTTGTGCCCTCCGTATGATTACAACCAAGTCCATACAGCTGAAGTGTGAGACAAAGTGGAGGATTGGGTAGAACCTGAAAGAAAAGAGTTAGGTTCAGTCGTATGATTAACCAAATGTCCATCAAAGAACTCACCAGTGGCTACTGCTAGTAGAGTAGACTAGCGGTGCACGCGCTGCCTACATAAGGTGTAGAAGAAGTGTAGTGGTTCCTCCTTCCTTCTAACTAAAATAACGGCCAAGTCATCAAAAGAGTTGTAAGGCCACGCCATGTCGAAGGGGTGTATGAACTGGGACCAGCCCCAGTAACAACATTTGTGGCCTGTAACCATTTGGGCTCTAATTCTACAAATAAAAATGAACGACATTTCTGATGGTAATGAGTCTCTCCAACACAAGGGACTGGCCAACTTTAGGCGATCAAATTGCTCCTTCGTAGCCTTATTATCTAGTGGCTACCACTGGGTACACACGGACTCGGGAGAGATGGACCACTATGTTAGGAACCCAAACCCATCCCCCAATTTACTCCTTACTCGAATGAACTTGTTTCTGTTAAGATGAAGATTTTAAGCCCAATTTTTTATTATGGGCTTGTGCCTCTGACGAGTACTGAAATAGGCCAACCTAGCAATAGTCCTTCTGGTGGTCACTTTCAATTGATAAAATCCATTGGAAAACACCAAGGATGGGTTGCTCACCATTCAAGCTACAATTGATAAAGTTGGAAACCAAGGTCCACTAAGATAAATCAAAAAGTTGCCATGGTGCGATCCCATATTCGTTGAGGACGATGCGGGAGAAAGGATAAAGTGAGAGATGAAACCCAACTTTGAACAAGTATAGTGGAAGAATAATGCCATCAGAGTTTTCACTCAACAAACACTCACCTTGAACCAGGCTGAATTCATAAGCAATGTTAGATAATTGAACCCCCTCTGACACCTAAATGTTTGACTGTCTCCTCCTAGGTTGTTGAGCATCAGAAGAGTGGGGTCTCCATTGAGGTGCTTATCTCGCTATTACTGGACCTGGCCCTGTCACCCTCTGTATCATCCCCACAACTCCTCCAACTACCATCATCATGGTTGCTTTTATTCTTGAGATGATTGTACTTAATCCTAACCAAGTTGGAGAAAATGAAAAGATAATAAGGAATCAAGGAGTTACCTAGACAATGTAGAGAAGTGGATGAATGAAGAAAATGAAGCAACAACTAGACAAAAAAAATCAGAGAATGCCAAAAAGGAGAGAATTTTGGGATTCATAAGAAAACTTAATCGACAAGGAATTAGAGAATGGTTTCAGATGAAAGGCATATTTTGCTTGTGTCTCGATTAAAATAGCCAAGCACCAAAAGGAATTTTGGGGTTTAATTTGAAACAAACAATCCAAATTCTCAAATCCATATTTTCCACCTGTTGAAGATGGAGAGAGTTTCTCTAAAACCTTTCCACAACCAAAAATGTAGGAATGTTGGCATAAAATAGTCATTTATTTCGTAACAGTCAAGTAGTACCCGTCAAGCTAAAGCTATTTGGCATCATCAGATTGAGCAGATGCCTAGTTCAAGGTATAGGTCAAGAATCTGACAATATAGATACGAGGTCATCCATATCCAACAATCTTCCCCATATGAATATGGATAAATTCACTATCGAGCGGAGTAATTTTGAAATGAATTTGTAAATTTTAGGTTAGTGTTAAGGAAATTTGGAAGAACAAACGTGTCTACCTCTAGTTTATGAAGAGGATTATTGAGGGAAATGAAATGTTTAGAGTCCAACTCTGATTATAGGTGCGAGAGAAAATTTTGATGATGAAATTTTCTCTAAGAGTGAGGGAGTTATTGCACCCAAATTTCGTAAAGGGCTTTAATTTAAAAGAATTTTGGGACTTAACTGAATGCATATTAAATTGGTAGACTCTACCAGAAATTTGGGGAAAAATTTATGACTGTTGAGTAAATAGTTAAGCTTTAATTCTGATTTGGTTAGGATGGAACCGATTGGTTCCATACTGGGAGACATAATGATTGCTGGTGATTGGCTAGAAGAGATCGGGAGATCGCGTATAGGAGTTATATATAGGTGAAAGTGGACTTTCTAGAAAAAAAAGATCCTCTTCAATTTTGTCTACAAATTTTTTCTTACATGCATTGTCTTCTTCGATTGTTACGAAGAGGAGGAGAACTCAGGAAAGCTCTGCATGGAGCGAAAGTTGTGAGAATTAGAGTTTGGGAGTAGAAAATTTGAGTAATTAGTAAGCTTTTTTAACCTTTTGTACTTGAGGATTTGAGGAAGGAGAAAGTAAGGAATTCCTAATAAGTTTCTTTAAGGTGGGTTTTGGGTTTTGGGTTTTAAGGTTTAAATGCCTTCGATTAACCAACGTATTGTTGTCATGCTTAGTTACCAAGACGAAGGAGACTCTGGTGTTGGGACAAGCTAAGCTAACAAGGAAAAATGATTTAAGGTGAGTTTTTATACTTTGCCTTTAGGTGATAGATGATGTTATTCTTCTTGAATGAACCATGTTGGGTATGTACTAAGTTTTCCTAAGTTCATGGTGTGTATGTAGTTGATGAAAGAGTTTGTTGTGTGTGCACAACAACTGTGTGAGCTCTTGCTAGTTTGTTTGCTAACTGTTTTATGGTCGTTAATTGATTATTTGTTAACTAGCATATTTTACGTATAATGATGAGTTATACGATATGATTGATTAATATATGCAGAGTATGGAGAGAACTTACCTTGATGGGGTAGTTGAAGATAGGAATAATTGGCGTATTGGAGAAATGGGCAGATTGAAATGGGAATTCCAGAGAGATTGGACGACATCTTGGAGTGATTATCTATTTGTTCACTAGAATGACACTGTGACAACAACCGTCGAATGATCCTTTAGGGTGACACCATGGTGACGGTTATTAGGCTCCATAGAGCAACACCGCAATGGCGATCTACAGCCTTTGTGGGGCGACACCGTGATGATGGTATACAGGCTCTAAAGAGAGACACCTTGAAGGAGGTTTAAATACTCTAGGAATTAGTAAACATGGGATAGTCCACCAGGATAGTAAACACAGGAAAGTCCGCCAAGACAATAAATATGTGGCTACCTTGTAGTACCTCGCTTGACGTAGTCTTGTTGTGGTTTGTATAAGCTAAAAGTTAGTTAAGATTTATGTCAAGGTAAGATAGGTTTATGTTGTATACTCCAGTGTGGTATTTCTATAGTTGTTCACCATGAGTGGGAGACTGTGTGATTTATAAGCTTATTGTGATTTGCTTTTGGGCCAAGTCTAAGTTGTAATTTTTATGGTCTAGCATTGTCATGGTGAGGAACCCGCCAATTAATGTTTCTTTTGGAAATTTTGTGTGTTAATATCTTCTATTATGTACGTCCGTAAAAGATTGTGGACTTGTAGACCTAAATATTGTTTGTTTGTGCATGTGCTATGCTCTAGTTGAGTTTTAACTTAAATCCAATTATAATATACCAAAGTTTTTTGATTAACTTTTGATGTATTATGACCTATAATGATTATGTTTGTCACGATAGAAATTGAATTAACTTTACATGTTAGCTACGTGTTAACGTTGAGTTTGAAAGTTGTGACATATAAATATTTGTGGAAACCTTTATAGTGGGGGGTTTTTCCTTCTCATTTTTTTTGCTCTATTATACTGTGAAATCCTATTAAGAGGTCATTGTTGTAAAAGAACAAAAGTTGATCGATTATAAAGAAAGAGTTGTGCATGCAACAGTGGAGATAGAATAGCTAATTTCATTGAAATCATATGTGAGTATCTGGACAATGTGATTCTTCTCTACATTTTATTCTATCTTGTATAACATTAACATATGGATGTCATAGATAGAGTCTAAATGAGAACATGAACTTTGAAATTTGGAAATCTGTTATGTATAATTCTTTGTGTGTGCATATGTGTGCATTATCATAACATGAAACAGAAATGACTTCCTTGGGGGTATGAACTCAGTATCCGGATAAAATAAGCCACTGGTAGGGCATGCTAATTTCTAACCAGATGGGAATATATGATGGGCCACTAGTAGGACATGTTAGTTGTTAATAGTTTTGTGGCCACTGGTAGGGTATGTTAGTTACTAACCAGTAGGCATGAGTGTTAGGTTTTGGTAGAGCATGTTAGTTGCTAACTAGCCTAACATTATGAGTGCTACCTATAGTAGGACATGTTAGTTGTTAACCATGGAAAAGAGCCTTGAACTCATAGGAACACGTAGGTGTTCAAAATGATATGATATTAAAATATATGTTCTAATATGTGAAATCTAAGGTTCAGCCCAAGGAAGGTTATGAAAGAGTAAGCTAATATGATATGATGTATGTTTGTTAATACATATATTGGTCGAGATGAAAAGAAAGATTAATAATTAAGAAAGTACGTTCTAATTCCTATTGATGTGTCAACATCGTAAGAAATTCCTCAAAAGATGATAACTGGTATATTGAATCTACCCTAGTAAGTTTTGAAAGGAAGTTTTAGTTTGCCTAAAGAAAGGTTGCGGTGCAAAAGATACTTATGAGAAAAGACTGTGTTAATAGAGAAGCAACAATTCTGTTAAGTTATAGTGCTATGTTGAGGAAAGGATATAAGCGTATGCCTATTATTATGAAAGATGGTATATGCCAAATATGTGAGTTCGCCTAAAAGGTTATATGCTAAGGTTAAGTGTTAGCCAACGAGATAAGAGTGTATGCCCGTATGTCGCGGCATATAGAGTCTAATGTATTAGTATGTGTTATGAACTTGCCATGTATTTGTCTTTATTTAAGGGTTGAGTTTTCCATGTTGGAACTGACTAATTTCTTTTGAACTTACCCTTTTTCTTTCCCTACTTCAAGGTGATCTTCATTATAAGCTTATTGAAGGGACTAAGCCAGAAGAATCATTCTATGTTGTGAGCTTCATATGTGTCTATTTTGTAACATTCATATATTTTGGTGGTGGCGTGTAACTCTGTTTTAAAAATGAATCTGTAATAAATAGTTTTTCTTATTCAATTATTGGTTTATAAGAATGTACCCCCATTTGAGGATTTGTTAAAGTTTATTAAGTTCTAGCTTACGAAATGGTTTCTCCTAGTATTGTATTTTAAACAAAGGTATCAATCGAAAGATTTTAAATATATTTACTTTTATTCTATGCTGAATGTTGTTAAATAAACTTATGTTTTGAAGAAGTTTTCTATGGCTCTGCCTAGTTAAGTTAATATGTTTCGTAGTTGAACTGAAAATCAAATTAGGCATACAAATCATTTTCTGTTTGAGTAACATTTTAATTGACCTTAAAGGATTAAGGTGTTAGTTACCTTGTGTAAGACCATAGCTCGTCTGTGACAACAAATTAAGTCTGTTAGAATGGCGAACTAGGAATTTGATAGGGTAAGAAAATGGGAAATCACCATAAGACTTCGCGTGGCACGTAGCATATTAAGATGAGACAGCGCACCCAAGAACGCGAGTAAACAAGCTAGCAAGGGAATAATAAGGTAGAGGTAATATACTAGATATTCTATTCGAGGTATGAAGTAACCGTCATTATTAGTTCACCAGTGGTTGGTAGGGAATATTTCCTTAGGTATAATGCGTGGGTCAATGAAACAAATGCTTAGCCAAATGGTCTGAACGAAAATTCAACCAGTGACTTATCAAAAAAGACGATGTCGGGTTAAGATCTTTGTAACATCCCAGAAATCAGGGTTAGTAGAATTGGGTTTGGGAATCAAGAGAGTGGTTGAGATTATCTATGTGTTTTTACGAATAAATGAGGTATTAGTTTGTTTGATACGAGTCAATGAAACGTTCCTTGAAACCCAAGTTCAAATCCCTTTTCTCGCATCATTTTTATTATTTTGCTAATTTTTCCTTAAACCCTAATGTGTGACATGCCTTATTTTTAAAATAAATATTGCGAAGTTATTTCAAGAATGAGGAAAAAGCCTAATGGTTAAAAGAAATATGAGAAAGCCTGGAAATAATTGAATTTTGCAAACTCCCTTGTTTTTTTAATGTGTGTGCCATCCATACCCTTGAACCCTAAGTATAAATACAAATTTTTATTGTATTTTTTAGACTTTAATTCAATTTTCCCAACCCTAGCCACCCTCTTCCTCTCCTCTTTTCTCTTCAATTTTCTTTCTTTTTCCCATTGTTGTCGTGGCCTACACCTCCCATTTTGCCATCTCTTTCTTCTGCTTTTTGCATCAAGATTGTACACCATCTCCTTTACTCTATTTCTATCTTTTATCCTCCTTGAAATCATCCCCAGATCTGAAATCTTGAACCTCATGATCGAACCCGAACATTGCCAAAAAAGTGTTATTGTCGTTTCTCTCAACTAGCTTAGGTAAGATCTATTTTCTCTTCAATTTCTTAATTAATCTTGTCAATTAAAAACCAAAACTTACAGATATGAAATTTGGTGTATTTAAATTGATTTCAAAAGTATTTTTTTTTTTAGATTTTAATGAGATCTCAAACCATTTTAAAATTCAGCCCCAATTTTGGCCACCATAGGTGGTGGTGCGTGCGCCTATGTGCAAGAAAGGGGTTTTTTTTTTTGGGGGTCTTACCCATATTTTTCCAGAATTAAATTGTGTTCTTGAGCCCTCCTAATCAGCCTTTAATCAGATTTTAATTAGGGAGAGACATTATTGATCAATTAGACAATCGAATCCCACAAATTGTGAAGTGTAAGTTCAATTAAAGATAAATAGTTTGTTATTTTGACATAGTTTTTGGGTAAAGGTTATGAATTCATTAAATGAAGGAATTTAATCATTAATTAGCTACTGATTTTCAAGTATATTATTGAATTAGGTGCTGATCTAAACGCCCCAAATCATCCGTAAAGGCGAAGAACGTTTGTACGTATGGTTCGCATCAATATAATGTAAGGAATCTAACTAGTTTAGATTCATAAAATAGTTATAATTTCAATGATTGGTTGGAACTCATAAGTGGGTGTTTGGGTGCTGGTTTATGGTAAATTTATTTAATTTATAATGAATTTTGGTTTAGGTTCGTTTAATGAATTATTAAGGAAAATTGGAAGATTAGCTAGTGTGTTGTGAGGAAGGGAAAATAAGGTGTGGGTCTTAAACTCATAAAATTGTTTAAATTCGCTTGCTGATTGGATGGATTAATAATAAAATTATTGATTTTGTGAGTGGCTGAACCAGGTATGTTTCGAGCCTTAAAAGATTGACATGTTGGCAAAATTGCTAGTCTGATAGTATGAATGTTTGATTGAGTTTGTAGTTGCATATTTGAGTTCTGAGATATGAGAATGTTTGACTGAATGATATAATGTGTTGAGATATTAAGCTTATGTATGATTTAAACACATGAGATATTTTTTATATTGTGTACTGAAAAAGGTGCTATTTATGCACAATGAAAATCCGTAAAGCATGTGAAATTGAACGATATTGATTGATACCAACACAATGGTAATTTAATAGATTGGAACACTGTTTCCATTCACTAAAAGTATGTGACTATTAAGGACATGCTGAGCATGTCAAATGAATGTGAAAAGTATTGAGATATGATTATGTATGAGATTGTGTAACATATTGCATATGCATCGGGTTGGGATTTGTGGTTGAGGGAGGAGTTCCGTGGAGTACCAGCGGCATATTATGTCCGTATTATTCATAGCCAGTGCACTACACCTGGAGTACCGACGGGAATGGTGATTTATCACATTTTTACTGGCAGCTTGTCTACATTTTTACTAATAGAATTTTCTGCATATTGTTATCGGTGGTTTTAACCACAACAAGCTTAAGCCCATAATGTTTTGGAGTTCGGATGACAGGTTTTGGGGAACTCGTGGTGTGTAGTGGATGGTATGAGTAGGAACCTTTTTGCTTTTCATCATGCTCATGGCATACTCGAATATTATTGATTTATGATATTTGTTGTATTGTGTTGTATTGAATGGTATCGAAATTAATTATTGTTACTCGAATGAATGATGTCCTATGCTCATACACTGTTTGATATCAATTTTATAATGGTTATGTAATGATATGAAATTCATATGATGGTTTTGTTTTCTTCTGTTAAAGCTAATTTATTTCACTGTATTCAATATTTTTGTTTGTTTAAATAATTGTTCGAATCACATTGATATTTTCATAAGCTCACCCCCCAATAGTGTTTAACTTTTCAGGTAAATCTCAAAATTACGACCAGACTTGTCATTCAGAGATCACCTCAGACCTCAGACTATTTTTAATAAGTACTAACCAGTCTCTATTGGTTTAGGTTTGTAATTTTTAATGACTTTTGGTCTGTAGCTTGGTAACTTTTCTTCTGGGAGTTTTGCATGCATGGATTACTCAAGCATAATAATCGGATAATGCATGATATAGAGCTTAAGTAAAATTTGATAATGTTCCCTAGTTTCTGCTGCACTGCGAAGGAACCGTTTTTTAAAAACAAATCGATAAGGCAACTAAGTTTCCAAAATTACTTGAAAAATGGTTTTTCCACTGCATTAGTTTAACATCGAGTTTTTTTTTTAAAGAAGAGTGACAAGCAAATGGTTTTTCTAAAATAACACTATCAATAATAAAATTAATCTGAAGTATACACAACGTAATAAATGAATGCTTTTAAGCTAACTCAAAGTACAACTACGGTTTTCTCTAAAAATGAGTTTACTTAAGGTCTTCAAAAGTAACGCAAGTTAGTTTAGCCATTTCAGTGGCTAATGTACCCTTTTCAATCTAGCCATAACGTCTGGGCCGGTTTAAGGAGGTTACAATCTTGTAATGTGGGGGAAAATCGTGGGGAACATCAATCAAGGAACTCCATAGAGGACCATGTGGGACTACCAAAGGTTGAATTGTCAAGGGATACACGGGTAGAGGTAGTTTGTTGGGAATCGTTTACTAAATAAGTACCTTTAAGATTGATCTAAGGTAAACCAATACTTAAGGGTTGTAATGGCAGTTGGAAGTCTGCCAGGAATAGACGTAATGGGTTAATCAACCAAGTTCCATACTCGAGTCCACGAATGAGAATTTAGAATGGGACCTTAGTTAGGAAAAAGGAATCTGACAGAGGCTAAGACAAAAAACAAGTTATCATCGAATTAGTACAACAACTACCTAAGGAGATCAGTGTGGGTTATAGACATCAAGGAAGGGATTTGTAGTTATAATGAATTCTTGGATAATTGCGAATAGGTAACACCAATTCGATATGGAGAAAATAGGTTTCAGTCTTAGGCCAAATTCAAGAAGAGTATCAAGTGGTTTTGTCCGCCAAGGTTAACTCAAAGAGAGAGAGAGTGTGTGAGACATTATCCATGTCGTGGGATTTTTGCATTCTCCTCAGAATCCAAGAAGTTTAACTTGTGCATAGAATATAACCTTTTAGAATTTAAAGTTGTATTCTATGAAAATTTTATGTGTAAACCTTACTAAGTTCTTCCGAACTTATAAAGTTTATTGCTTGGGTGCAAGGTAGATAAAGACTCAGAAATCAAGATGAGGGACCAAGCCAGACTCCGCCAAAATGAAAAGTTGGGTGCAATATATGTATCATGTATCTAGAGTGGAACACTTAAAGGCCACGCCTCTGGGTTTAAGTTGATTACATCTATATTTGAAATTTATTTACAATCTCTAAATTGTTTTTGAAAATTAGAATTGTAAGTACTTATCACTAGTTCAGAATGAGATTTAATATAGTTACATTCGAAATTTAAGAATTTAAACATGTAATTTAATCAGAATAAAAAATATTACTAATTTAATTGTGTAACACCCCAAACCCGGCCTAAACGTTTCGATCGGATCTGGTATGTCACATGGAAATGTTGTTTTAAAGAACTTGAAATTTTAAAGAAAACCTTCTTCGCATTGTGTTAACATTTTGAAACTCAAGTGAGTTTTAAGGTTGCCTTGCAAAAATTTTCATTAATAATACTAACAGTCAAAAACGGGTTTTATGATACGAAAATCAAAAACTAGTGGTATTCCGGAACGTGATACTTCAAAAACAGTGTTTGCGGTTTTAAGAAAAATTTCTGATTTTAATTATTTAATAACTTGTCATCTTTTGTTAACACTTGAAAGAAATGATTGTTTATATTTTTATTTTAGGAAAGCTCTATATTTGACATCTCATAAAATATGTTATAACAGTGTAAAATCAAAACCCAAATTAAAGTTAAATCAAAACCCAAATTAAAGTTACGGAGGCCTTATTACATAACAAAACCACAAATTAAAATAAGTTTAAATAAAGAAAATGAATTTACGTAAGAAGTGATGCATGGCCACCTCAAAGTCCACCTCGGCTCCAAATCCGCATCTAGGAGTTACCTGCAATGCTAAGCAGAGGGGTGAGTCACCGAGACTCAGTGTGTAATTCCCCTTATGAATGCAATTTGGGCCTAAGCCCACAGAACACATTGGGCCTTAGCCCTCACAACATGGCATATAAACAATTGTATGCAATGCAGCCCAGCCCAACCTAATTTTCCATCCTCTACATCACCTGAACCAGCCGAACACCTGTGACACCAATCCACTGTGGTACCAAACCACTGTGGTTCCAAACCACTGTGACAGAGTTACTGTTAAATGTATATGTGGGGCCAACCCACTGTGGTACCCAACCACTC
This sequence comes from Gossypium bickii, assembly GCA_025503065.1. Taxonomy (NCBI): domain Eukaryota; kingdom Viridiplantae; phylum Streptophyta; class Magnoliopsida; order Malvales; family Malvaceae; genus Gossypium; species Gossypium bickii. The sequence goes on from CP106711.1 coordinate 94,962,674, forward strand.
TGACAATCACTGATAAAAATATATGGGGCCAACCCACTATGGTACCAAACCACTGTTACAGTCACTGATAAATATATGTATGTAGTGCCAAACCACTGTGGTACCAAACCACTCTGACAGTCGCTGAATCACACTTCCTCTTTCAATATCATAACCTAAATCCCCATGTGTTATGAAGTCATACTATAATGAGTGCAACATACATCAATGTCAATCACATGACCAAAGCATACATATATTCACGATAAAATATTTACATAACATAATCAACTAACCTGGCATCTCCGACCTTTACCCCTCCCAAGGGTAACTCCATAACCATTACCAATAATTCGGCTTTTGAGAAATTTACGAATTAATTAATAACCAAACAGAAGATGGTGTGAGTATTACACACCTGATTACGCGTAAAACTAGACTCTCTATGTCGACACTCTCACTAGAAGGAATAACAGCGATTTGCCTATTCCAGGCAGACGTCAGCTCTCTACCACAACCCGACGAAAAGTCTCGAACCACTGACACAGCACGTCTTTTAAATTTAGGAGCAATGATTACGGGTCCACTCCCCTCCTTAGCTTGGCTAGCACTCGCATCCATAAAGAGACTTGATCAATATAGTACTGTAGCGAAAGAACGATTTTCCCCAACAGGGGGTTTGATTATGATAGAGTAAACGAATAGAGGCTGATCACAAAGAACAAAAGAGGGGCTCCTTACCTTAAGAACCCGAATGGAAAGGTAAGATTCGGCAATCAACAGACCTTCAGGCTTCGGACTTCAAAACGTTCGGCTACTGAGGTTTCCCAGAGTAGGCATTCCAAAACAAGAGAGAAGAGGAGGGATTAGCCGAAATCTAACCATCAAAACAAAATAGCCATTCAGCTATGACTATACTAAACCGAAAAAGAAAGAGAAAGAATCGAAAGAGTCTCCCTCACCTTGCACAAATAGAACCTGATTAAAGAGGAGACTTTCGGTAACCCACAGGAATGCTTCTTGATGTTCGGCCAATAACAGTAGATGAGAGACACGGGTTTAGCTTGATACAATGGGTGTCAGCCTTGGGAAAAAGAGAATAGAGTAGAACAAAGAAGTAAGAAAACAAGACAGGATTCGGCTATGGCACACACACTGGCCACAAAGGAGATTCGGCTATGGGGAAGAAACAAGTTGTAAGAGATGAACAAAGGTGATTCGGCTCAAGAGAAAAACAAGGAAGACGAAAAGGAAATGAAGAAGATAGAAGCAGTGTAGGAGAGAAAGAGGGTTTCGGCTTAATGAAGGATATAGAGAAAATGAAGAAAAAAGGTTTCGGTTATGGTGAAGAATCAAACTGTAGAAGGTGCAAGAGAAGTTCGGCTAATACCAAAAATAAGAAGGAGAAGAAGAGAGAAAAATGCTACGGTTTTGGTAAAAAGAAATGAATGAGACTTCAAATGCAAAAAAAAGAAAAGCTTCTAAATGCGTTTCGGTGGCACTCCTCTCCTTTTTCCCAAAATGGCATAAACGATACAAACTACCCCTTTATGACCGATGTTGAAAACAAGGATGCCTAAAGGAACCAAAAGGAAATGGCACACCCCCCAACACTAGCTCAAACCGAAATTCTCCCCTAGCATTTCCCTCATTCAGCCAAACTCTCATCCACCTCCCCACTCCTTGATTTGCTCCTTGCTTCACTCTCCATCCACCCACTTGAATTGTTTGACCAATTCAAAATCCCCCAAGCTCTCTTGTCTATCCATTGCAAATGATTTGACTCATTCAAAAACCACCTTGAAGAGTCCCAGCCGAATGCCAACACTCCACCACCTTAAGCACAAAAAAATAAAGCCCCACATGCAGCAGATGAGACTCGAACTCCTCCCCCCTGCTCAGCCAATGACGCCTTCCCCCTTGCACTGCCACCACCACTTGGACACAAGCTCATTTGTGTCAACAAGCACACGCAAATAATCTTAAGGTCTGCTTCCCCAACCTCTCCTCCCTAAAGTGCCCAAAAAAAATTTCTAAAGCTCTGGCTCGAAGCCGAGCCTCCCCAAGACCCCCAAGCACACCAAAATAACATGCTAAATAAGCCAAACACATAGAATAACATAAAATGTAGAACCCCTAATTCCAGGATGTTACAAATTGTTTTAATGTATCATTCGGTATCCGGACCTGGTGATCGCATCGGGTATAAGCTATTACACTTGAGACATAAGACCATGTCTCGAGACTTTGCCTTTCATTACTTGAGACGTGTGATAAGTGCTAAAACTAACATATTTTAACCTTATTCTTAATATGTTTTTGGGTGATTATTCGATGTTGATTGTAAAATCTTTGCTCCTAATCCTTTAAATTTATGTTTTGATGCTTAATAGAGCACTTGGGAACAAAAGGAGTGAAAAATGACCGAAAACTAGAAAATCATAGCAGTTACAATAATAGCACATGGGCTGACCCATTCCACAAGACCATGTGGTAAACCATTTTGATTACTCAGATTTGCACTCTGAAAAACGGAGACACGTGATTTTTAGGTTTTTTTTAGGGAATTCTAATACATATATATGACAAAAATAAGGAGATAGGAGGAAACCATTATAGAATTACTCAAGAAAACAACTCAAAAAACATCATTGAAGCTAATTTTGAAGTAGATTTCCATCAAGATTGAAGATTCCCAGTTGATTTCTGAGGAGATTATCATGAGTTTCTTTATTTCTTTTGTTTATACTTTATCTTGGATGTTTTTATTTTCAAGAATAAACTAATTTTCTAAATACCTAGGGAGATGAACCCTATGATGGATTCTATCGTTTAATTTTTATTTTATGCACTAAATACTTAGTTTCTTGTTCTAAATTATGTCTTAATTATTGGTTTAATATTTTTAGATTATTGATACATGTTTGATGTGCTTAAACCAGAAGAGGAATAGACCCTGTTTAAGAGTACATCTTGCATAATTGAGTGGAGTTGCATGTAATCCTAGAAATGGGATAACATAAATCTATCAGATTAGATTCAAATCTAATAGGGGAGTCCATAGCACGATTTAATGCGATAATAGGGATTTTAATTAAAAAGAAATTTCAATTAGTTGCTCTTACTCTCGAAAGAGATATTAGCATAATTTAAGGATTTCTATAGATCAAGTTACTAAGTAAAGAAATTGTGTAATTTAGATTGATAGTGACAAAGGAAATCCAAGTGAATTCTTTCTTGCGTATTGTTTCACTTCTTGGTTATTACTCAATTATTTTCATCTTTTGTTCTTTGTCGTGTTCATTAGTTAATTATAGTTTTTAATCAACCACTCGATTTATTCGGTTAAATAATATAAATATAGTAATTACTAATACTTTTAACCAATCACTCGATATCTTTGCTCACCGTCGTTATACTATTAATTGATAAGTGCACTTACTTTAGTCAAAATTTCAGTTAGTTCATGATGCATCAACGTGCATGCTATGTGTAACCTCCCAGACCCGACATAGACGTTATGACCGGATTCTGAAGGTTACACAAGCCACCAAAATGGCTTAGTATACGATCGAAGTTTATTAAACAATATTTTAAAACATTTTCTTATTTTGTTAAAGTCAAACATTAGTGTGTTGTCTTCTTTTCATTAAAGGATAAAGTTTTCCAAAAACGATGGATTTAAAAGTTTAATTAGGAAAAGTTGATTTTCAATTTTATAAATAGATTTCAAAATCTATGTGAGAAAGGGTTGTGAAGCTTATCTAGCTTATGTGTTGAATACAAGAGTATCTAAAATAAAGATTGAATCAGTACTGGTATTTTGTGAATATCTGGATGTGTTTCCAAAAGAGTTACCCGGGTTACCTTCGATCAGAGAGGTTGAGTTTGGTATTGATTTAGTACCAGGGACTTCATCGATATCGATCGCTCCATATAGGATGGCTCCGACTGAATTGAAAGAATTGAAGCTCAGCTGCAAGAGTTGATAGATAAAGGTTTTGCTAGACTGAGTTTTTCTCCCTAGGATGCTCCAGTGTTATTTGTAAAGTATTATTTGTAAAGAAGAAAGACGGATCTATGAGACTTTATATCAATTATCGACAGCTCAACAAGGTGACTACAAAGAACAAGTATCTTTTTTTGAGGATTGATGACTTGTTTGATCAGTTGAAAGGAGCAACGGTATTATCGAAGATTGATTTGAGATTCGGTTACCATCAGTTGAGAGTTAAAGAGTCAGATGTGCTGAAAACTACTTTCAAGACAAGATATGGGCATTATGAATTTCTTTTTATGCCTTTTGGATTAACTAATGCCCCTTGCTATTTTTATGGACTTGATGAATCGAATTTTCTGACCGTACTTAGATAAGTTTGTGGTTGTGTTCATCGATGACATTTTGATTTATTCTTGGGCTGAGTATGAGCATGCCGAACATTTAAGAATTGTGTTGTAGACTTTGAGAGATAAGAAATTGTTTGCTAAGCTTAGCAAAAGTGAGTTTTGGCTCCAAGAAGTCAGATTTTTAGGACACATTGTTTCTAGAGATGGTATTCGGGTTGATCCGAATATGATTTCAGCAATTGTTGATTGGAAACCGTCGAGAAATGTATCGAAGGTTAGAAGATTTTTTGGCTTAGGCGGCTATTATAAACGTTTTGTTAAGGGTTTTTCGATGATTGCTACTCCTATGACTAAGTTGTTGCAAAAAGATGTTAAGTTCGAATGGTCAGAAAAATGTCAGCAAAGTTTTGAGAAGTTGAAAACATTATTGACTGAGGCACCAGTTTTAGTGCAACCTGAACCGGGAAAACAGTTCATAATTTATAGTGACGTGTCACTGAATGGATTAGGAAGTGTGTTGATGCAAGAGGTTGCAGACTTTTGACCGTACTTAGATAAGTTTGTGGTTGTGTTCATCGATGACATTTTGATTTATTCTCGAGCTGAGTATGAGCATGCTGAACATTTAAGAATTGTGTTGCAGACTTTGAGAGATAAGAAATTATTTGCTAAGCTTAGCAAAAGTGAGTTTTGGCTCCGAGAAGTCAGATTTTTGGGACACATTGTTTCTAGAGATGGTATTCGGGTTGATCCGAGTAAGATTTCAGCAATTGTTGATTAGAAATCGCTGAGAAATGTGTCAGACGTTAGAAGGTTTTTTGGCTTAGCCGGCTATTATAAACGTTTTGTTAAAGGTTTTTCGATGATTGCTACTCCTATGACTAAGTTGTTGCAAAAAAGATGTTAAGTTCGAATGGTCAGAAAAATGTCAACAAAGTTTTGAGAAGTTGAAAACATTATTGACTGAGGCGCCAGTTTTAGTGCAACCTGAACCGGGAAAACAGTTCATAATTTATAGTGACGCATCACTGAATGGATTAGGATGTGTGTTGATGCAAGAGGTTGCAGACTTTTGACCGTACTTAGATAAGTTTGTGGTTATGTTCATCAATGACATTTTGATTTATTCTCGGGCTGAGTATGAGCATGCCGAACATTTAAGAATTGTGTTACAGACTTTGATAGATAAGAAATTGTTTGCTAAGCTCAGCAAAAGTGAGTTTTGGCCCCGAGAAGTCAGATTTTTGGGACACATTGTTTCTAGAGATGGTATTCAGGTTGATCCAAGTAAGATTTTAGCAATTGTTGATTGGAAACCGCTGTGACATGTGTCAGAGGTTAGAAGATTTTTTGGCTTAGCCGGCTATTATAAACGTTTTGTTAAGGGTTTTCCAATGATTGCTACTCCTATGACTAAGTTGTTGCAAAAAGATGTTAAGTTCGAATGGTTAGAAAAATGTCAACAAAGTTTTGAGAAGTTGAAAACATTATTGACTGAGGCACCAGTTTTTGTGCATCCTGAACCGGGAAAATAGTTCATAATTTATAGTGACGTGTCACTGAATGGATAAGGATGTGTGTTGATGCAAGAGGTTGCAGACTTTTGACCGTACTTAGATAAGTTTGTGGTTGTGTTCATCAATGACATTTTGATTTATTCTCGGGCTGAGTATGAGCATGTTGAACGCTTAAGAATTGTGTTGCAGACTTTGAGAGATAAGAAATTGTTTGCTAAGCTCAGAAAAAGTGAGTTTTGGCTCCGAGAATTCAGATTGTTGGGACACATTGTTTCTAGAGATGGTATTCGAGTTGATTCGAGTAAGATTTCAGCAATTGTTGATTGGAAACCGCTAAGAAATGTATCGAAGGTTAGAAGATGGCTTATTCGACTATTATAAACGTTTTGTTAAGGGTTTTTTGATGATTGCTACTCCTATGACTAAGTTGTTGCAAAAATATGTCAAGTTTGAATGGTTATAAAAATGTCAGCAAAGTTTTGAGTAGTTGAAAACATTATTGACTGAGGCGCCGGTTTTAGTGCAACCTGAACTGGGAAAACAGTTCATAATTTATAGTGACGCGTCACTGAATGGATTAGGATTTGTGTTGATGCAAGAGGGCAAAGTGATAGCCTATGCCTCGAGACATTTGAAACCACACAAGAAGAATTATCCGATGCACGATCTAGAACTGGCGGCCATAGTATTTGCATTGAAAATTTGGAGGCATCACTTGTATGGTGAGAAATGTCATGTACTTTCAGATCATAAAAGTTTAAATTATTTGATGACTCAGAAGGATTTAAACTTGTGACAACTAAGATGGCTCGAGTTACTAAAAGATTATGAGTTGGTAATTGACTATCATCCCAAAAAGGCGAACGTAGTCGCAGATGCTTTGAGCAGAAAGTCCTTGTTTGCCTCGAGAGCTATGAATACGAGGTTGACTTTATCCGATGATGGTTCGGTTCTAGCGGAGTTGAGAGCTAGATCGGTGTTTCTTCAGTAAATTTATGAAGCTAGGAAAAGTGATAGTGAGATATAAGCCAAAAGAGCTTTGTGTGAATTGAGTAGTGATTCAGAATTTCGAATCGGTTCTGATGATTGCTTAATGTTTCGAGATAGAGTATGTGTACCGAAAAATGATAAGATTATTCAGAAGATTCTTTATAAAGCACATAATGGTTGTTTATCTGTTCATTGTATAATGATTTGAAGAAACTGTATTGGTGGTCAGGTATGAAGTGAGATATCTCTGAATTTGTATCGAAATGTTTGATTTGTTAGCAAGTGAAAGCCGAACACCAAGTACCATCGGGTTTACTTCAGCCAGTGATGGTACCCGAGTGGAAATGGGATAGAATTACAATGGGCTTCGTGACGGGTTTACCTTTGACTCCGAAAAAGAAAGATGTTGTTTGGATCGTTGTTATAGATTGACGAAATCATCTCATTTTATTCCGGTACGTACCGATTACTCACTTAACAAGCTAGCTGAATTGTACATTGCTGAAATTGCGAGATTGCACAGAGTGCCTATTTCTATTATTTCGGATAGAGATCAAAGGTTTATGTCTCGATTTTGGAAAAAGTTGCAAGAAGCTTTGGGTACAAAGTTGAACTTTAGTGCCGCATTTCATCCGCAAACTGATAGCCAATCAAAGAGAACAATTCAGGTTCTCGAAGATATGCTTCGTTGTTGTGTTTTAGAATTCGAAGGTAGTTAGGAAAAATATCTACCTTTAGTCGAATTTGCTTATACCAATAGTTTTCAGTCGAGTATAGAGATGGCACCGTATGAGGCATTGTATGGTCGCAAGTGTCGAACTCCGTTGTATTGGACAGAGCTTAGTGAGAAACAGATTCATGGGGTTGAATTGGTTAGAGAAACCGAAGAAAAAGTAAAAGTAATCTGTGATTGCTTCAAAGCCACTTCAGATCGACAAAAGTCATACGTAGATTTGAAAAGAAAAGAGATCGAATTTCAGATTACTGATAAAGTATTCCGGAAAGTATCTCCGTGGAAGAAGATTCTGTGATTTGGATGTAAAAGTAAGTTAAGTCCACGTTTCATTGGGCCGTATGAGGTTATTGAAAGAATAGAGCCGGTGGCATATCAGTTAGCTGTATCAATAGAGTTGGAAATGATCCACAACGCATTTCATGTATCTATGTTACGTCGTTATCGATCAAACCCTTTACATTTGATTTCTCCGATAGAGGTTAAGATTCAACCCGATATGACTTATGGTGAAGAACCAATTAAGATTTTGGCTCGGAAAGTTAGACAGTTGAGAAATAAAAACATAGCCCTAGTTAAAGTTTTGTGGCAACGACATGGAGTGGAAGAGGCTACGTGGGAACCTGAGGAAGCTATGAAAAAATAGTACCCAAACCTATTTTCTAGTAAGATTTTCAGGGACGAAAATCCTTAAGGGGGAGAGTTGTAATAGCCCGATTTTGGGTCTAGTAGGAACAGTGGTTTTGGGACCACAAATCCGACGCAGTAAAATTTATTTTTATTATATTTCTATGGTCTAGAATTTTATGAAATGATTTCTGAAAATTTCGTTCGAAAATTTTGACGTTTGGGCACTTAATTCAATTAAAAGGACTGAATTGCAAAAAGTGCAAAATGTGTATTCTAGAAGCTAGAGGTGTCTAATTGCTATGAAACTTTAAATTGAAGGTCCTTAGATGGTAATTATACCATTGGTTAAGTTAGTGGACAAAAATGGACATGGAATAAGAGAATTTTTATGTTTTAAGTTAGGGGCATTTTGGTCATTTGGTAATTAAATGAATTAAAAAGCAAAATCAAGCCAAAATCCTTGTCCATCTACCTCACCATAGCTGAAATTTAGAAGGGAAGCCATAGCTAGGGTTTGGCCACTTTCAAGCTTGATTATCAAGAAAAATGAGGTTCGGACCTAGATTGGGGGAAAAACAAAGTGTTTGACGATTAGGTCTCATTTCTACTATTTTTGTATCGAGGTAAGTTCATATGTAAATAATGTATTATTATATTTATATTTTAAATGCTTTAATATTGTATGAATTTTAATTTACCCTTTTGGGTTATATTCGACAAAGTTTCACAAGCGAGAAATTTCAGTTGAACCTTAGGAATAGATAGGATACAAATGTCATGACATTCGGGTTACTGTGATTACATGTAAGACCATATCTGGGATATGGCATCGATATGAGACTACGTGTAAGACAATATCTAGGATATGGCATCGATATGAGACTTCGTGTAAGACCATAGCTGGGCTATTAGCATCGATACAAGATTACATGTAAGACCATATCTGGGATATGGCATTGGTACGGTATTGTGTGTACGAGATTCCCGAGTATCCTTTAGTATTCCAAGTGGTTCAATGGAAAATTTAACGGAGATGCCACAGTTGAGAATTGGTACAGGTATGTATGTAAAACTCATAGTTAATGAGCTCGATATGTGATGAATCCTCGGTAAGGTTGTGATTGAGTGAATTATGACTATGAGATTTTAGTAACATTTATGTTAACTTACATTATGTTCATTATATGTTAAATGAGTGGTTATGATGCTTATTATTTGCATAGGAACCTACTAAGCTATATAGCTTACTCCCCTTTTCTTTCCATATAGTGTTACCAAGCTAGCTAGGGGTTCGGAGATTGTCAGAGATCCACTCACACTATCAACAATTATTTTGGGTACCAACGAATTTAACATTTTGAGTTATGGCATGTATAGGGGACTTGGTCATTTTGTTATGTGTCATAATTGATTTGGCCAAATATGTTGGCTTATATTGGTTGAAAGTTCATTTTGTAAATGGCCATTGAAATTAGCTAATGCTGGTATAAGTAATTTATATGATGATGCCTTTCATGGATGTGAGAGTTTACATTATTTGAGTTGATTAGTATGAAATGTTTTTGTATGATAGATGGTAGCATGTGAATAATGTGTTGATGTCTTGGTTGTGGCTGATTTGATTGTATGTATATGCCTAAATTGGTGCTATGTTATATGGTGTAGGGGTGTGTATTAAAGGGTGGCAAATGGCTTGGTAAATAGCCTTATTTTTATCTATACGGGTAGACACATGGGCGTGTGTTTAGGCCGTGTGTGACACACGGTCTGACCCACGGGCATGTGTTTCAGCCGTGTGTCCCCTACACCTTAATTGTTACAAAATAGAATGTCCAGAATATAGCACACGGGCAAAGACATGGGCATGTGTGCTACACGGCCTTGGACACGAGTGTGTTTCTAGGCCGTGTGAAGTCTGCACATATTTTATGAAAAATCATGAAAATTAAATCGACCACACGACCTAGCACATAGGCGTGTGGCGCGGCCGTGTGGCACAAGTCAGAGAGCTCCCTCTTTTGAACAAGGCCTGTAGCAAGGGCGTGTCCCTTGGACCACACGGGCGTGTGAGCCCTATTCTAAGTTTTGTAAAATTTTATAAAGTTATTGGTTTAGTCCCGAACCACTTCCAAAGCATGTATTGAGCCTCGTAGGCTCGTTTTAGGGATGATATGAATGTGTATGAAAAGTTTTAAATTTGAATTGAAATTTATGACTTGGAAATGTATGTTTGTTTGTGTTTGATTTCGATAATGCCTTGTACCCTATTTGGTCCAAAGCTTCAACCTCTACACCATTCAATGAGAGCGATAGTCTCAAATTCTCTCAATCTGTGCTTCTTTGACAATATATCTTTCATAAATTTCACGTAGTTAGGTATTTGATCCAAAGCTTGAACCAGTGGTATGTTGCTATGGAGTTGTTTCAAAACCTCTAAAAATCTTTTGAACTAAATATCCTACTTAGAATTATGAAATTGCTGAGGAAAAGGTAAAGGTGGTCATGCTTCAGGTTGTTGATATTGTTTTGTCATGGCATTCTTGTTGACAACATGTTCTGATTTTGCCACAGCATTTTGTTGCTTACCCTTTTTAAGTTCAGTTTGTTTTTCAAACAACTCTAGGATCTTTACCTAGCTGTTATTCGAATCATCCTCTTCTACTATGGCATATTGAGCAACGTCATCAAGTAGAGTTTCGCTTCTAAGATTGATGGCCTTGCATTACTCCTTCCCTTATAATATAAAATCCTTGGTATCACTTGGCAACACTCGTGGTCTCGAGTTTAAAGCATTCGCTATTTGCCCCACTTGATTCTTAAAAGCACGGAGAGACGCAGCCTAACTCTGAATTACAGCATCATTCTTGGTCATATACTCCTTCAGCAAGGCATCAATAGATGACGATGATGAAACTGATGCCTGACCTTGCTGGACATTTTGCCTCAGCATAGGTTGAGCAAAAACAAACGGTGCATTGATGGCATTCTGTCTTGCCGTATTGTTAAAATTCCCCGCACCTTAATTATTCCAACTAAAGTTCGGATGTTGCTTCCACCCAGGATTATACGTGTTGGAACAGAGGCTATTGTTCCGATTGAAATTACCCATATAGCACACAGATGCTGGATTTGATAGGCATTCATCAAACACATGATCTTCACCATAATAAACACACAATAGTTCGGCTGATTTTATCTCCTGGACTGCAATAGGCCTTTTCATTGTTTTAATCATATTAGCCAAAGAAGATACATGGACTGCCAATGAAGTGATTATGTCCAGCTCCATAGTACCAACAGCTCTCTTGCCCGTTTCAACCCTTGTGGTAGGATATTGATAATCATTGTTGGGAATCTTTTCTAAAATCTTATATGCTTCATTAAAAGATTTATCCAACAAAGTACCATTGGCAGAAGCTGTAAAATCCCGAATTAGGGCCTAGTCGGAACAGTGGTTTCGGGACCACAAATCTGACGTAAGAAAATTTATTTTTATTATATTTTTATGTCTAAAATTTCACGGAACAATTTCGTGAAAATTTCGTTCAAAATTTTTGACGTTTGTCCACTCAATTTAGTCAAAAGGACTAAATTGTAAAAAGTGCAAAACTTGAGTTCTAGAAGTTAGAGGTGTCAAATTGCTATGAAATTTTAAAGTAGAGGTTCTTAAATGGTAATTAGCCCATTGGTTAAATTGTTGGACAAAAATGGATATGGTATATGTTAGATAAGATATTTTTTTGTAAGGGCATTTTGGTCCTTTTGTAAATTAAATGAATTAAAAACAAAATTAAAATGCCAAATTTGTCCATCTTCTCCATATGGACGAAATTTACCAAGAGAAGACATGGCTAGGGTTTTCTCAACTTTCCAAGCTCATGGTAAGTCCGTTCTAGCCCCAATTTTCAAGTTATTTACGGTTTTGGAGTCCCGGCAGTTCGATTTAGCTTATGCTACCAATAATTCATGCTAGGGTTCATCTTTGGAAAATTACCCATATGTGAAAATTGTTTATTTTGATGTTTTATGGTAGAATGTGAAGCTTGAAATTATGTTAAACAACTTTTACTAAGCGATTTTAAGTGAAAATGAGTAAAACGACATAATCGGTAAAAATACCTAATGTTCAAAAGTGTATGTTAGAGTAAGAATTTGATGTTACCATAGAAGGGAAAAATGATCAACATGTTATAAAATATAAGAATAAGGGCTGAAGTTTAATTTTCGAGTATTGGGGCAAAAGTGTAAATATGTAAAAGTTTAGGGGCAAAATTGTAATTTTGAAAAAGTTGAGTTAAGGACTGTTTTGAATAGTACATTAATTAAATAAGTGAAATATGTTGTTATAGATCAGGGAAAACGAGGTTTGGAACTAGAATGAGAAATTGACGAATAAGTCATTTTCACCGATTTTGCTTTCGAGGTAAGTTTGTATGTAAATAATACACTATTTTTATTTATGTTTTAATATTTTGGTTATATTATATGAGATATAGTTGAATATGGAGTAATTATTTGATGCAAATTATGAATTGTGATTGATTATGGATGAATTGGAAAAATGTTGAAAAGTGAGAATTCCCGGTTGAACCTTCGGAATAGAAAAGATACGAATGAGGTAGCTAGGTCACATGTGTGGTACTAAGTGCAGGCCACTATGTGTACAAGAGAGCTACAAGAAGGTTTTAGGTCACGTGTGTAGTACTAAGTGCAGGCTACTACGTGTACCAGACGGATAGGTCGCATGTGTAGTACTAAGTGCAGGCTACTATGCATACCCGATAGTTTCGATCACATGTGTGGTACTAAGTGCAGGTCACTATGTGTAAGTGATGGTTTTGGTCACATGTGTAGTACTAAGTGCAGGCTACTATGTGCACCAGATAACTTCGGCTACAAGGGTGGTACTATGTGCAGGCCACCGTGTATCTGTTATTATTCCAATGAGTTCAACGGGAAATTGACTAAGTGAAAATACATGTGACTATGTAACGACTAAGTGTAATTGAATATGACTAAGTGATGGATAAGTGCAGGCATAAGTGTGTAATTTTATGAACAATATGCTCGATATTTGAGCGAACTTTCGGTAAGAGGAAATGGAGTAAGTGAAATTATGAAGGAGTAAATTTAAAAATAAAACAGTTTTGGACAGCAGCAGTAGAGTAACTTCAAAAAATCACCAAATATGGTAGAAATGTAATTAGTAGTTGAGTGAGATATGAAATTAAATCTTATTGAGTCTAGTTTCTTATGAAAGAAACAGAGAAAGCAAAGCAATTCTGTATTTTGAGATATTTAGATTTTTGTGAGACTGGTTCAGAGTGATTTCGAGATTCCCTATTCTAACTTGGAAAAATATCATTGAAAATTGTAAAAAAATAATTTTGGGACATAATTTATATGGTTAGATTCCTTACTGAGTCTATTTTTAGAAGAAACAAACTATAACATCATTTGAATTCTATACAAAGAGATAAATAATTTTAGCGAAGAATGGTCGGAATTGTTGGACAACAGAACAGGGGAGACTTTGAAGAATAAACTGTACTAATTGGCTAAACCAAAAATTATGAAAATTTTATGGTAATAAGATACGGAGTCTAGTTTCAGGGAAAAATTTACGGATCTTAATTTTGAGTTTTGTAGATCTAGATAAAAATAATTTAGTGACTGTGACTCGAATAGACAGCTTGCTCAAAACTTGAATAAATAGTGAATTTGAATGTATGATATGATTGTGTTATTTTGTAAACATGTTAAATCCATTTCTTATTATTTACATACTTACTAAAATTTGTAGCTTACTTCCCTTCGTTTCCCATATCTTATAGGGTTGTATACTAGCTCGAGTTGGAGATCTTCGGAGATGTAATCACACTATCAAGCTATCATCGTGGGGTAAAAGTGAATACAAACCTCTTAAGTTTATGGCATGTATAGGGACTTAGTCATTTGTATATGTCCTAATTGGTTTGGCCTAAAGTGTTGGCCTTTAATATTTAGCAGTTCATTTTGTATAATTTGGATGAAATTTTATGATTCAGTTTAATACGTTTACAAGTGTATGGTTTTGGTATTGCCTCGTACCCTATTCCAGCGTTGAATACAGGTAAGGGGTGTTACAGAAGCATCAACTACCATCCTCATATGTGCATTCAACCCATTATAGAATATCTCCATTTGAATCCAGTGTTGGAATCCATGCATCAAAAACATTCGAATTAAGTCTTTAAATCGTTCCCAAGCTTCATATAATGTTTCTGTAACATCCCAAAAACGGGGCTATTTGGAATTTAGTTATTTTTCTTATGTAAGAACTATTGTGATATTATTTATGGAATAATGAGCTTGAATTAAGGTTTTGAGTTTGCTCGGTTTGGTAGGAAATTCCAAGTTTTAACCTTAAAGGCAGAGAGCCTTAGCAGGAGGGTGTTAAAAGAATAAATGAGCGATTTTTAACACAAAAATCAGCTTGGAAAAGTGGCAAGGAGAGGGCCACTTAGGTGCTTGGAGTTGACGCCACAGTGCACAAGGGAGAGCTTGGGTTCGAGTCACGAAAACTCCCTTTTTGCACTCCAAGGGGGACGGCATAAGTAGGAGAATTTTTCTCCCTTTTAAATTCCTTTATTAATTAATATTATTAAGGGATAATATTAGGTTGAGATAAAAAGGATAATATGAGTATAAATTGTTTAGTTGGATTATTGCTTAGTTAAAAGGATTATTAAGTGATTAATTCAAATTATTTGAATTATTTGAAATGAGTGGCCAAGAGAGGTTGTAAGAGTTTTGTCGAAATTTGAACTCTCCTAGGGAGAGTGGACGGCAAGTAATAGGAAGGGGGGGTGCCGAAATCCTATATAAACCCCCATCTACCATCTTAAATTCTTTTTAGAATTTTTAGTAGCCAAAATTCTCCCAACTAGTTGCCATCTGATTCTTTTCTTTCTTCAAAGTTAAGAACCACTTCCATCTCTTAGTCTCTAGCCGAATCTAATCCCTATTGGTGTGTCGATTTCCCTTAGTCTCTTCTCTCTTTCTCGGCTAGCTAGCCTTCATTAGTTGTTGTTTATTCTTTGATTATTCTCCCAAAAAACCGACAAAAGAAAAACCCTCTCTTCTTTTGGAACCTTGGCCGAATACTGAACAAGGAGGGGGAAGCATTCTCTAATCGAATTTGGAGGGTAAGTATGTTAGGCCGAATGTCTAGGATTCTCTTTTCTCTTCTTGTCGACTTGGAGGTTGGTAAGTGACTATTTCGGCAATGACTGTTAAGGCTACTAATCGCTTGATTAAAATATAGGGCCTTCGGATTTGGAAGCAAGCAGGTGAACCCGTTGCTTTGGAGCAATCGGTTTTGGGGTAAGGTGGTAAGATCTGTCTTCTTTATTCATGATATTCAATTAAGCCGAAGGCTACTAACTCAATGATTGCCGATTAGGGAAGCAGAAACACTTGGTGGCTAGTACTCAAGGGTGTTAGGTAAGGCTTCCGGGTTAAATATTAACCCTTTGAATATTTTGGATTTGGCCGAATAGGCCATAAGACTAACCCATGTTTTTGGCCGAATATAGGACAGATAGATCTGTGGTGACCAACGTTTCTTCTCGGGATTTAAGACTATCGTGGTAACAGGTGTGTAGATACACACCATTTAACTTATTAAATTATGCTAAGTAATGTGATTGCTAACTTGATGTATGTTGCAATGGCTTGAATACCATAACGGTATACGGGGTAACGTGTAAGTACTGTGCATATGATTTGCTATTTTATGCTTTTGGGAAGCATGTCGTGATAATACATATGATAAATCTATATGTGATTTATTGACTATGTGGGTTGATTGAGTGGAGGGGCGGTGTATTCGTGCCGACGGCACCCGATGTTTTGGTAACACACTGCTTGTGATTACGGTCACCGAGGTTTGGTACCTCCGGAGGTTTGGTACCTCATAGCGACTTGTCCTCGTGGTTAATACCACCGTGGGTTGGCCCCACGAGATATGGGATAAATCGCCGGTGATTTGGTATCACACGATGGGTTGGCCCCATCACCCGATTTATGTCTACGGACACAGTGCTTTGGTAGCACATCGTGACTAAATGTCATCGGTGGTTTGGCACCACCGGTGGTTTGGTACCACAACGGGTAGAGCAAAGTGGCGTATGGCTGGCTAGGTTGGGACACATGATGTCTTGCATATTAATTTGTTATATGATGTGTATGAATATGTTTAAACCGGGGGAAGGGTTACATACTGAGTCTTGGTGACTCACCTTCTCCTTACATTTTTCAGGTAACGAGTAGATAGCGGATGTGGAGCCGGGTTGACTCGAGGTGGCCATGCAGCGGATTTAAATTTTAATGGACTTTGAAATTCAATTCATTTATTATTGGATTGTGGATTTTAATTTTATTTCGGATGTAATAAGGCCTCCTAGTATTTTTTTTATGCTTGAATAATTGCTTCAACTATCTCTTTATGAAATGAGTTATAAAGGTTTTCTAAGCTAAATTTGTGAACGTTTTTATCAAGCCATCAGCACACTTATAATTTTATATTAACATGACTTAACCAAATTTTCAAATTAAAAATCTAAATACAGTATGGCAAGCCCACTAAAATGAAGAATTTTAAAACTTAAGTTGGTTTTGAAAAAGGCTTTTCAAGAATATTTTTCCGTAGAACGAACAGATTCGCCATAATGTTTGGGCGGATTTGGGTTGTTACAAAATTGGTATCGAGAGCCAGTTCAAAGCTCTCTGTGTGGGGCCCAAGGCCCAAAAATGCTTTAGTAGGCCTTATGAAATGATTTTTGGATTTTGAACAGCATGGCCCGAGTCTCCGGCACCGATCCGCCCATGTAAGTACTTCTGAACATTCTTTGTGAATTATGTTCTGTAGAAGGGTAGGAAGTATGGAACGTAGATAGACTTATAGGACTTGAACCCTAGGATTAGATTACTCAAACACATGAAACCAACATAAGACATTAAAGAACTAAACCAATCTATGACTTAGCCAGTGAGCTAGGGTGTGGTAACCCTCATGACGCATGTCGAGGATTGGATCCTAAAAGCCTCGGTATTTAAGCGATCCGTGTGACTCACCTCCTCTTCGCGGGTATCCTACCTGGTGCGTAGCTTCGGTTCACCCTAACTCAGAAGGCTCAGTGGTGTGGCACCTCTGTGCGCATGTCTAGAAAGGTTCGGTGAGAGCTTGGTATTTAAGCGGTCCGCGTGACCCACCTCCTCTTCACTCGAATCTGCACAGTGCGTAGCTTTGGTTCACCCTGATCAAGATGGCTCGGTCATAGGCTAAACACAATGATTAAAACCCGAAAGGGAACTAGCCATGATTTTCGAAAAAAAAAAAACAACAACAACCCTAACGTTTTCAAAATTTTTTTTTTACAATGACTCTTTTAAAGCTGAGGACATCATTTTTACAATGTTTCTTCGAAAAACTCAAATTTGTGGAAAATTACAAAAATACCTTTAGGGGTAAAATTACTAAAACGCCCCTGACTCATAAAATATCAGTTCAATGGTTTTGCTCAAAAATTTCAACTACTTTACAAATATCCAACAACTTAGCTTTGAAAATCAACACTGAAATATTTTGGTTTTAGAAAATTACGAAAACGCCCTCAATTTGTGAAAATTACCGAAATGACCCTGATCTTTGGAAAACTTTACCAACATCACTATTTGAAAAGGAAAACTTTCAAAAAGGATCCCCAAAGTCTTACAACTGTTGGAAATACCCTCGATTTATCAAAATTACAAAATTGCCCCTGAATGACAAAATTACCAAAATACCCCTGATTTCAAAACGATGCTATATCTCTAAATTTTACAAATTTTTCAGAAAAACCCTCTAGTTTTGGGAATTACAAAATGGCCTACTTTACTAAAGTTTTAAAACTTCTTTTATGACGAAAAATACCCTCAGAGGAAAATGACGAAAATACCCCTGGGTTAGAAATGGGCAGAATTGTCCGAGGAGTGAATAGGTATGAAAAGTATTAAGGAATGGATGTATGAACTCTTTTGTGTGAACTAGGATAGAAGACTGAAACTTGTTTGCTCGAAAGAACCTCTAACTAAATTTTCTCCATAAAATTCCTTCATGAATAATAAGTGGAACAAGTACTAACACATAAAATTATCTTAATCAGATTAAAAGCGCATTAGATAGAATGAGTTCTAGAGGACGTGGCGCGCCGTGGGACGCGGTAGGGGTAGGATGATGATGATCTCAACCCATCAGTCGGGTCGTGGTTCGGAAACGAGGTACCACCGCCACCACCACCTCCTACTTTCGTGGTCGGAGAGCGAGGACCGCACCGGTGGTGAGGCCGTGTCGCAAGCTATTTTGCGAGTTTTGGAGATGGTGGCGGGTGGTGGGAATTTGGGAGCTTAGAAGTCTGCATTCTCGAGCGAATCGGCCTAACGGGCCGAGGTATTCCGTGGTGTCTCGGGAGTGGCACCCAATGCTTTGCGAGAATATTGGCCGGAATCTACACGGAAGGGTCATGGATGATCTCGACCGACCGAGGAGGAAAAAGTCGAAGAAAGGCGGTGTCGCTTCTAAAGGATGAAGCGTACCAGTGGTGGTGACGATCGGGATGGAGCCGCGATCGATGATCTCACATGGGACTACTTCAAAGCGCGCTTTCGGAAGAAGTATGTGGGGCAGCTAGCTACACCGATGCGCAAAGAAAGCCTTCCGGGCCTAGTGCAAGGAACTAAGTCGATGGGCGAGTATGAGGCGGAGTTTTTAAGGTGAGTAGGTATGCCGGAGGAATCGTAGCCACAGAACATGAGCGCAGCTGCGCGTCCGTTTTGAGGACGGACTCGAGAGATGATCCGAGATTACTAATTGCCCCGCAGTGAGTTCGTGAGTTCTCGTCCCTAGTGGAGAAGGCCAAGGTGGCCGAAGGGATTAAGGAGACTGTGAGACAAAACTATAGTAAGAATAACCAAAAGAGAGGTTTTGGGTCGGCGGGATCAGGTGGTAATAGTGCGCCGAAAAGGGCTAGGCAGAGTGGGCCAAATCAGACCGGTAGGCCCACGACTACTAATCAGAGGCCGACTCAGTGTAACCACTGTGGGAAAACCCATTGGGGAAGCTGTTGGACCGGTGGTAGAGGTTGTTTTGAATGTGGGTCTTTGGAGCATCGTGTCAGAGATTGCCCCCGGAAACTAGCTAAGAATCAGCCAGAAGGGCAGAACCGTACTCAAGACAGAAATATGGGACCACAGAGGGGTCGCGGGAATGGTCGAGGAGGAAATGGTCCGAATAGAGGTCGTGGAACTCAGGGCGAGAGGATCGGGTATCTGAGAGGCTAGGCGGCTGGCTTAGTCTATCGCAAAGCAGGCGTCGCGAGGAGGGAGACGCACCGGACGTCATAACCGTGCGTTTCTAATATTTGGGTTACCTTATGTTGCATTAATTGATGTGGGTTCACGACGACTCGTACATTGCTAGTAGTGTGGTAGGAACTATGGACCTAGACTACGAGACTACTCCTAGGAAGATGGTGTGCTAAGCCCCTAGGACACTCTGTAGTCGTAGATAAACTCTATAGAGACCTACCCCAGAACTCCAAGGGGTAGTGTGTTCGTGGTCGATCCGATGGAACTACCATTCGGGGAGTTCGATTTGATCCTTGGAATGGATTGGCTGGTTAAGTATCAGGCGAATTTGGATTGCGCAGCTAAGCGCATGGTTCTTAAGACGGCTGAGGGTGATGAAGTGGTTATGATGGGTGATAGAAGGAATTACCTATCCAATATGGTGTCAGCCTTGAAGGCTGAAAGGATGGTAAAGAAGGGTTGTGAGGCGTACTTGGTTCGAATATGTGCTTTGGAAGCTAAGAAGTCGGTAGTTGGAAAGGTTCGAACGGTTGGGAATTTCTTTGATGTATTCCCAGAAGAACTTCCGGGTCTGCCTCCAGATCGGGAAGTTGAATTCGGTATAGACCTGCTACCCAGAACGGCACCTGTGTCTATAGCACCATACCGAATGGCACCAAAAGAATTGGTGGAGCTGAAGGCTCAAGTTCAGGAGCTCTTGGATAGAGGGTTCATTCGACCAAGCATATCTCCGTGGGGAGCGCCTGTGCTGTTCGTCAAGAAGAAGGATGGTTCAATGCGGATGTGTATCGACTCACCGCCGATTGAACAAGTTAACGATCAAGAACAAGTATCCGTTGCCTCGGATTGACGACTTGTTCGATCAAGCGAAAGGGTGCCTCGGTGTTCTCGAAAATAGACCTTAGGTCGGGTTACCATCAATTGAAGGTAAAGGAGGTTGATGTTCACAAGACGGCATTCAGAACTCGGTATGGACATTACGAGTTTTTGGTGATGCCATTTGGGTTGACCACGCGCGGCGGCGTTTATGGACTTGATGAATAGGGTGTTTCGGCAATACTTAGACCAATTCGTCGTAGTGTTCATAGACGATATATTAGTCTATTCTAAGACGGAGGTGGAGCATGACAAGCACTTGCGTATAGTTCTACAAGTGTTGAGGGAGAAGCAATTATATGCCAAATTCAGCAAGTGCGAATTTTGGCTAAAGGAGGTGGCTTTCTTAGGACATGTGGTATCGGCTGAAGGAATTAGAGTAGACCCTCGTAAGATTGAAGCGGTATTGGATTGGAAACCGCCTAGGTCGGTGGCGGAGATCCAAGTTTTCAGGTCTAGCAGGTACTATCGGAGGTTTGTGGAAGGATTTCTCCGATTGCAAAGACCGCTGTTGTGAAGCTACTAAGGAAAGGAGTCCCATTTGTATGGTCGGAGAAGCAACAGGAAAGCTTCAATAAGTTAAGGAAAATTTTGATGGAAGCTCCGGTTTCGGTACAACCGGAGGCAGGGAAGTTGTTTACCGTCTATTGTGATGTGTCTCACACTAGTTTGGGGTGTGTGTTGATGCAGGAAGGGAAGGTAGTAGCCTATGCATCCCGTCAGTTAAGACCGCATGAGGCTAACTACCCAACGCACGACTTAGAGTTAGCAGCAGTTGTCTTCGCTCTGAAAATATGGAGACACTATTTTTATGGGGAGAAGTCGATAGTTTATACAGATCACAAGAGTTTGAGGTATCTCCTGACTCAGAAGGATCTAAATCTGAGACAACGTCGGTGGATCGAACTTTTGAAGGATTACGATTGTTCGATCGAGTATCATCCGGGCAAGGCCAACGTGGTGGCTGACGCATTGAGCCGGAAGGTTGTGACGGACTTGAGAGCAATGTTTGCTCGGTTAAGTCTATATAATGATGGAAGACTCTTGGCGGAACTTCAAGTTAAGCCAACATGGATCGAGGAGGTTAGGGACAAGCAGTTAGTGGATGAAGGGTTGATTGCTAAGAGGGTACAAGTTGAGAATGGTGGATTGGAAAGGCGATGCGTGTCATGGATGGAGTGTTATGCTTTCAAGGGCGGGCTTGTATGCCAAAGGATGTGGAGTTGAGGAAAAAATTCTCTAGGATGCACATAGCATTACTTACGCTATGCATCTTGGAGGCGCAAGATGTACTGAGGATCTCAAAGAGCATTTCGGTGGCGGGTTAAAAAGCGTGAAGTAACATGAGTTTGTTGGCAAGTGTCCGACTTGTCAATGTGTCAAGTGAACATCATTGCCGTCGTGGTTGCTTCACCGGTGAAGATTCCCAATGGAAGTGGGAGCGGATCACTATGGATTTCGTTAGTGGGCTACCCCCTTACGCCAAAGAAGAAAGACGATTTGGGTGATAGTGGACCGTTTAACTAAATCGCTCACTTCATACCGGTGAGGATGGATTTCTCTCTTCGTAAGCTAGCTAAGTCGTATGCGTCTCGGAGATAGTAAGATTGCATGGTGTTCCAACATCAATCATCTCGGGTAGGGATCCCAGGTTCACGTCAAGGTTTTGGAAAGCCTTGCATCAAGCTATGGGCACGCGGTTGGATTTTAGTACCGCTTTCCATCCACGATCGATGGACAATCGGAAAGGGTGATCTGATTTTGGAGGATATGTTAAGAGGTTGTGTCTTGGATTTTCGGGGTAGTTGGGAGGAATTTCTACCGCTAGCAGAATTCGCTTATAACAATAGTTATCAAGCGAGCATTCAGATGGCTCCGTATGAGGCACTGTATGGACGGAAATGTCGTACTCCGATGTGTTGGACGGAATTAGGAGAACGACAGATTTTGGGTCCAGAGTTGGTGACAGAGACAGAGGATAAAGTTAAGGTGATTCGGTCTCGTCTTAAGGAAGCATCGGATAGGCAGAAATCCTATGCTGATTTAAAATGCAAGGAAATGGAGTATGCGGTAGGAGACAAGGTTTTCCTGAAGGTGTCGCCTTGGAAGAAGGTGTTGAGATTTGGCCGGAAAGGGAAGCTAAGCCCAAGATTCATCGGACCCTATGCGGTGATTAAGCGAGTAGGACCGGTAGCTTATCAGCTTGAGTTACCGGCAGAACTGAATCAGATCCATGACATCTTTCACGTATCAATGCTAAGACGGTATCGATCAGACCCATCGCACGTTGTGCCAGTGGCAGAGATCGAGGTGAATCCAGATTTATCTTTTGAAGAGGAACCAGTTCAGATCTTAGACCGAGATGTGAAGGTTCTACGAAGGAAGTCAGTACCCTTGGTGAAAGTGCTATGGCGAAACCATGGTACAGAGGAAGCTACGTGGGAACCTGAGGATGTGATGAGGCAACAATACCCCCACCTCTTCTAACCAAGTAATTTCGGGGACGAAATTTATTTTAAGGGGGGTAGAACTGTAACATCCCAAAAACGGGGCTATTTGGAATTTAGTTATTTTTCTTATGTAAGAACTATTGTGATATTATTTATGGAATAATGAGCTTGAATTAAGGTTTTGAGTTTGCTCGGTTTGGTAGGAAATTCCAAGTTTTAACCTTAAAGCGCAGAGCCTTAGCAGGAGGGTGTTAAAAGAATAAATGAGCGATTTTTAACACAAAAATCAGCTTGGAAAAGTGGCAAGGAGAGGGCCACTTAGGTGCTTGGAGTTGACGCCACAGTGCACAAGGGAGAGCTTGGGTTCGAGTCACGAAAACTCCCTTTTTGCACTCCAAGGGGGACGGCATAAGTAGGAGAATTTTTCTCCCTTTTAAATTCCTTTATTAATTAATATTATTAAGGGATAATATTAGGTTGAGATAAAAAGGATAATATGAGTATAAATTGTTTAGTTGGATTATTGCTTAGTTAAAAGGATTATTAAGTGATTAATTCAAATTATTTGAATTATTTGAAATGAGTGGCCAAGAGAGGTTGTAAGAGTTTTGTTGAAATTTGAACTCTCCTAGGGAGAGTGGACGGCAAGTAATAGGAAGGGGGTGCAGAAATCCTATATAAACCCCATCTACCATCTTAAATTCTTTTTAGAATTTTTAGTAGCCAAAATTCTCCCAACTAGTTGCCATCGATTCTTTTCTTTCTTCAAAGTTAAGAACCACTTCCATCTCTTAGTCTCTAGCCGAATCTAATCCCTATTGGTGTGTCGATTTCCCTTAGTCTCTTCTCTCTCAATTTTGGCTAGCCTTCATTAGTTCTTTGTTTATTCTTTGATTATTCTCCCCAAAAACCGACAAAAGAAAAACCCTCTCTTCTTTTGGAACCTTGGGCGAATCTTTTGAACAAGGAGGGAAGCATTCTCTAATCGAATTTGGAGGGTAAGTATGTTAGGCCGAATGTCTAGGATTCTCTTTTCTCTTCTTGTCGACTTGGAGGTTGGTAAGTGACTATTTCGGCAATGACTGGTTAAGGCTACTAATCGCTTGATTAAAATATAGGGCCTTGAATTTGGAAGCAAGCGGTGAACCCGTTGCTTTGGAGCAATCGGTTTTGGGGTAAGGTGGTAAGATCTGTCTTCTTTATTCATGATATTCGATTAAGCAAGAAGGCTACTAACTCAATGATTGCCGATTAGGGAAGCGAGAAACACTTGGTGGCTAGTACTCAAGGGTGTTAGGTAAGGCTTAGGGTTAAATATTAACCCTTTGAATATTTTGGATTTGGCCGAATAGGCCATAAGACTAACCCATGTTTTTGGCCGAATATAGGACGAGATAGATCCTGTGGTGACCAACGTTTCTTTTCGGGATTTAAGACTATCGTGGTAACAGTGTGTACATACACACCATTTAACTTATTAAATTATGCTAAGTAATGTGATTGCTAACTTGATGTATGTAGCAATGGCTTGAATACCATAACGGTATACGGGGTAACGGTAAGTACTGTGCATATGATTTGCTATTTTATGCTTTTGGGAAGCATCTTTGTGATAATACATATGATAAATCTATATGTGACTGTTGACTATGTGGGTTGATTGAGTGGAGGGGGCAGTGTATTCGTGCTGACGGGCACCAGTGTTTTGGTAACACACTGTGACTACGGTCACCAGAGGTTTGGTACCTCCGGAGGTTTGGTACCTCATAGCGACTTGTCCTCGTGGTTAATACCACCGTGGGTTGGCCCCACCGAGATATGGGATAAATCTCGCCGGTGATTTGGTATCACACGATGGGTTGGCCCCATCACCCGATTTGTGTCTACGGACACCGGTGCTTTGGTAGCACATCGTGACTAAATGTCATCAGTGGTTTGGCACCACCAGTGGTTTGGTACCACAACGGGGTAGACAGTGGCGTATGGCTGGCTAGGTTGGGACACATGATGTCTTGCATATTAATTTGTTATATGATGTGTATGAATATGTTTAAACCGGGGGAAGGGTTACATCATCGAGTCTTGGTGACTCACCTTCTCCTTACATTTTTCAGGTAACGAGTAGATAGCGGATGTGGAGCCGGGTTGACTCGAGGTGGCCATGCAGCGGATTTAAATTTTAATGGACTTTGAAATTCAATTCATTTATTATTGGATTGTGGATTTTAATTTTATTTCGGATGTAATAAGGCCTCCTAGTATTTTTTTTTATGCTTGAATAATTGCTTCAACTATCTCTTTATGAAATGAGTTATAAAGGTTTTCTAAGCTAAATTTGTGAACGTTTTTATCAAGCCATCGGGCACACTTATAATTTTATATTAACATGACTTAACCAAATTTTCAAATTAAAAATCTAAGTACGGTATGGCAAGCCCACTAAAATGAAGAATTTTTAAAACTTAAGTTGGTTTTGAAAAAGGCTTTTCAAGAATATTTTTCCTGTAACGAACCAGATTCGGCCATAATGTTTGGGCCGGGTTTGGGTTGTTATAGTTTCATCCTCCAATTGCCGAAAAGATGTGATGTCATTTCTAAGCTTAGAATTCATGTTTAAGGGATTATACTGTAGCAAAAACCTCTGACAAAAATCATTCCATGATTCCACTGTTTCCAACGGTAAAGCATTTAATCATGCTCTCACACAATCTCTTAAAGAATATGGAAATAGTTTAAGTCGCAGAGCATCTTCAGGAACACTATGTTGTCTAAATGAGTCATAAACTTCTAGAAAAGGACGTAAATGCAGTCTTGGATCTTTAGTGCGTAGTCCACCAAACTATTCCACTATTCACTACATCTGAAACATTACTAGTTTCAACTCAAACTGTTGAGCCTATATTTGGAACACCCCTAACCCAAAACCGTCGCCGGAATAGGGTTAAGAGACATTACAGAACAATCGGAACATTTCACATCCATTTTACAACACATAGTCAATCATCACTAAAACGTATCACAACATAATCATATAGTCCCTTAATGAGGTCCATGAGACCTTAAACACGTGTTAGAAAGAGGTCGGGACTAAACCTAACCTTTACGAAAATTTTAGAAATTTTAAACATTATTCAACAATACAGAGGTCACACGCCCATGTGCGCAGACCGTGTGCCTCACACGGCTACCAGTCACGCCTATGTGTCCAGGCCGTGCCAAAATAGAGAATACATACTGACTGGTTCACACGGCCACCAGACACGCCCGTGTGCCATGGCCGTGTGAAATTAAGCTAGCTACTGACTTGGTCAAATGACCACCAGGCACGCTCGTGGGCCACGGCCGTGTAACCTGCCCAGGCACACCTCGAAGTGGCCCTTGAGCCACACGGCAGAGACACACACCCGTGTCCCTTGGCCGTGTATGCAAAATAGGTCATTTGCAAGGCCATAATGCCACCCACACTTGGGTCATACCTACAAGCTTCAAAGCAATACCTATCCATACTTCTAAATGCATTCAAACATACCATTTTATGCACCAATTAATCATCAATAATACCATCTACTTCCATACCTAATGTCATCACAAATGAGTCCATTCAAAGTAACAATTGTACATCTCAAATCATATATATATATCAAGCATTATGTAATCCATGCCATAATTCATCTTCAAACCAAATCTTTCATCAACCACATAATTGAAATATACCATATTCATAGTCATTCATAAGTTCAAAATCATTCAACTTCCAAGCCAAATCACATGGCAAGGATTAAGCATTTCAAAACATGCCATAACTTCTAGCCTATATATGCCATATTTCAACTATATACATCTTTCCAAAAGTACCCAAGAATAGATTGCCGATAGTGTGCTTGAGATGCTAGCGATCCCCGGATCCGAGCTAGCTTTGCGACGAACAATCAAAACAAAGAAACAAATCACACAGTAAGCTTTCAAAGCTTTGTAAGTTCGTAACATAATACATGTTGCTCATTAATAACAATACATTATACCAAAAACAAATCATCACCTAGATTAATTTACAATCACATATACCATACCATCCAAAGCTAATATGTTCAATTAACCTTCCATAAGCTCATTCATAATTTCATCAACCACATAGTCTCCGAACGTACATTAGCCAGCACTTAGTTATCGATCACATATGCTAATCAATACTCAATTCTTCATTTCGATCAACTTTCATCACTTCTTCGGTTCAATCGCACACTTAGTGCCCAAATCAATAGCCGAAGCTTAATTAACATTGCACACTTAGTGCATCTTTATCAAACCGGTCTTAATTTGGTATCGCACACACAGTGCCAACCACAAAGCCAAAGCTTATATTATTTCGCACACCCAGTGCTAATCATCTCGGTCACATTTCCGAATACGCACACTTAGTGCCACATAGTTCGAGTCCTCACATAGCATTCACAATTCAATAATATCATACCATTCATTTCATAACATTAAACATAGTTAAATACACGAATTATGTCCGAACTTACCTTGGATGTCAAAATACTGAAACGGTCAATAAATCGAGCTCTTTGTCTTTGCCTCGATCTTAATCCAAACTTCTCCTTTCTTGGTCTATGCACATTCAAATTCAACTCATTCAATCACCAATTCATTCAATTTAGTCCTCACTCACATATTTAGGGTATTTTACAAAATAGCCCTCACATTTTCACATTTTGACACTTTAGTCCCTATTTCATAAAATCATCAAATAAACACAATTTCATTTCACATATGCTTAGCCGAATTCTTCCCATGCTAATACAAGCCCACAAATTTCATTTATTTCACATTTTAGTCCTTCAATTTACACTTTTCTCAATTTAGCCCAAATTATCCAATTTCACTAAAAATTCAAAGATAAAACATGTTCATCCTCCACATATCTTCCATTTTTCACTATCAACTAACACATAGCTCAAGCATTCATCAATGGCATATCTCAAAATCACCATTAATTTCTAAAATTAAAGCATGGGCTAGCTAGAGCACAAAGTAACGATTACGAAAACATAGAAATTATCAAAAAATCAAGCTCAAACATACCTTAAATTTGAATAAAAAACTAGCCAAAACCTAGCATCTTTTTCTTTTCTTCTTCTTTGTATTTTCGGCAATAAGATGATAAGAATAGCTTATTTTTAGCCTCTTGTTTCATTAATATTATGTTATTAATCCATTTACAAAAATAACCTTTCATTTAACATATAAAAAACTAATAAGGTTATTTTGTCATTTAACAAACCACTTACTAAATAATGGATTAATTGCCTCTTAAGGCCACAACATTATAAAGACAACAACAATTAAGCACTTAACAATCAGCACGAAGCATTTTACACTTTATGCAATTAAGTCCTTTCTCACAATTCGACATACAATCGATAAAATTTTCACACGAAAATTTCACACAGGCTCAATCACACATTATAAACATCAAAATAGTTTTAAAATATTTTTCTGACCTCAGATTTGTGGTCTCAAAACCACTGTTTCAACTAGGATCTAAACCGAGCTGTTATAATATTTGTAGTCTGACTATCCCTGGATTCAGGTCATCAAAAATTGGCACAACATTCTCTTAGATTGGTCTATCTCAGTCATCTATCACCCCACGAAAATAAGAATTGGCACCTTGACCATTCAAATTATCATTCAGACCAAGTATCACCCTATGAACAGGAAGATTAACATCTTGACCATTCGGATTATCATTGAGGCCGAGATCATTTTCATTCCTAGCAATTTTTTGCAATTTTTTTTACCTTCTTCGTAAAGTTCTTTCGGTCTCTGGGTCAAAAGGATATTCTTTGTTAGTAGGAATGCCTCTTCTCATGCACTGATGGCAAACTTGTAGAAATTAAATTAAACTAAGTTAAATAAACTAATGAAATTAAGTAAAAGAACCAAACCAAATTACACCAAATTGTCGGTCCTTAGCAATGGCACCAAAAACATGTCACGTGGGAATATGATATGTGAATTGTGCAAGTATACACGTTGAATCAAGTAATAAAGTGATAAGTGAGATCGTCTCCACAAGGATCGAAATAGGTATAGAAATGGTCAAGTTATGATAATGATTAATATTATGGAAAAATCGAGTTAAGTAAGCAATGGTAAATTAAGATAATAAGGATAAGTGCAAAATGTATACTAACTAATATTGGAAAATGTTAAGGCAAAGCAAGAGTAAAAATGCAATGGCAATTATTGGAATAATTACATGAATAAAATACGAGCGAATAAATAAATAACTAAGATTGCTATGGAAAAGATACTACAGCAAAGGATAGAAGGTCTATGATGTTGATTAGAAGGTTGGGATTATCGTGAATACACCAATTTTTGATAAAATCGAGCAGTGGTTTTGGGACCATGATTCGAGCATGGAAAGAAAATTTATTTTAATACTATTTTATGATCTACAGTATGATAACAATATTTTGTGAAAATTTCGTAAAGAAATTTTATCGATTACATGTTTAATTTGATAAAGGACTAAATCGCGTAAACTGCAAAAGTTGTGTTCTAATAGCTAAAGGGATTAAATAGCTATAGAACTTTAAATTGGAGGTCTTTATATGGTAATTAGACCATTAATGATATTTTAGTAGATATTTTTGGATGATTCAAACATGGAAAATTAGAAAAAGGCTAAGGACTAAATTGGAAAGTGATAAAATTAAAAGATGATAAATAATTAAATAGAAATAAAAATCACTTTATATCATCTTCTTCCCCAAATATTCCATGGAAACCCTAGGAAAGAGATAGCAAGTTTTCTTGGCCAAATTAGGTAAGTATTCAAGCCTCGTTTTTAGTAATATTATATTTTTGAAATCAGGATAGTCTAATCTCTCTATTTGGGGGATTATTTTGAAAAGCTATCAAAGTATAGAAATTATGTCATGGATGAATATGCTAAAAATTTGAAATTTATGGTAGGATATGAAAGTTTGATGATAGATAAACAACTTTTACAAAGTGATTTTTGATGAAAACATGATTTAGGGACTAAATTGTACGGTTGTGTAAATTGAAGAAAAATTCTGAATTTTATAGAATACATGTGCTGTAAATTTTATATTAAAATTTTGGTTAGGGTTGGAATAAGAAGTAAATTGCATGAATTTCATTTTCCGAGCCTAGAGACGAAATCGTCATTAATTAAAAGTTTAGGGGCAAAATGGTAATTTTGCCTAAGATGTAAATTGGACTGAATTGAGTTTAAATTGTATTAAATTGATGTTAAATTTACTCGTGTAGATCCGGATAGACCAAATTCAGAGCTAGAACGAGGAAAATAGGAAAATGTCATATTATAAGATTTTACGTACACGAACATTTGTCGAGGTAAGTTCGTGTAACTAAATTGTGTATATTTATATGCTTGAATTAACTGTTGTGTATGTGAATTATATAAATATCATTTATATATTGAAAACATATCCGACAAAGCCTGATAAATGATAAATGATAATGTCGATAAATGATAAATGATAAAAATGTTACTTTTATGCTTGAAATGAATGTGGAATGTGTTTATTTGAATTATATGAATGCTATAGATGTATGAAATAATCACATGCTTGATAATGCCTAAAAAAATGTTAAATCTCATTTGATATTGGAATTCGATGGATATACGTGATTTTCCCTATTGAATGAGGTCCTGCATTTGCTGCTGAAGGGATTTAGCTAGAACGAGTAATCCTATTGACCTCATTACAGAAAAGATTTAGCCCGGATGAGTAATCCTGATATAAGCTCTCTCGAGCATATGTTATAAATTGGATTTAGCCTAGACGAGTAATCTTTATTAAGCTCTTATAAGCATATGTTGGAGACAGGATTCAGCCTGGACTAGTAATCCTGTTATATGATATGTGGCTTGAGAGTGTGCTTTCTGATTAAGTGCCCTAATGGGTACCTCTGAATATGAATTAACGGATCCTAATTTGTACACATCGAGTGTACTACCTGTGTATCCATCGATATTTCGAATAAATTCAATGGGTAAAAATCCTGATATGAGAAGATATGAATAAGAAATGAGTCATTACATGTATTTGTCTAAAATACATGAAAATGATGATATATGATAATTGATACATGGAAATATGAGATGATTATATTTTTACATGGAATTTATTTGATAAATATGTTGATCCTTGATTATAGATTTGTACACCTTTAGTATACTACTCGTGTGGCGTTGATATTTCGAAATATATGAGTAAAGTTCTGACATGAAATAATCTAAACTTGAGATAAATTATTATGAAAATATACCTGTAATATAAATATATGATTTATACATATTAAATGAATATGTGATGTGGAAAGCATATATGCCTGGAAACCTGATTATTGTTGAGCCCATATATGTTTCTTGGTGTTATTATGGAATATATTACTAACAAGGGCAATGAGGATATGTGTATGGCTTGAGATCAAATTGATTGAATATGCCTTACATGTTTATCTTGAAATAGAATAAATGGTAAGTTAAGTACCATGTTATACGAACTTACTAAGCATTATATGCTTACTTAATTTTATTTCCCTGTTTTATAGTAAATTGGAAGCTCGTTGGATTGGAAGCTTGGCGGAGATCACTCACACTATCCATCAGCTCATTTTGGTACATATGGTGAATTAGTTATGGTTATAATGGCATGTATAGGTTAATTGGCCATATTGGCATGTAAAAGGGTTGCTTGTAATCTAGCCATTTGGAATAGCTAGTAAAGATTTGTTTTGGTAAAATTATACGGTTATACCATGATGAATATCCATGTGTTTAGTGTGGTTGATTAAATTATGTTAACATGTATGTTTACAAAAGGGTAAAATTATAAACATGAATGCATGTAATGATGTACCATGTTAGATGTTAAAATTAACTTGATTATGATGCTTGAATTGGTTGGTATATGAATGAAAGTTTTGGTGTAGGTCATTGGCAAAGTTTAGGTGAGAAATAAAGTTAGAAAATGGCTTTATTTTGTCCATACAGGTAGACATACGGGCGTGTGTCTTGACTGTGTGTGACACATGGCCTGGTACATGGGCGTATGGTTAGGTCGTGTGTCCCCTGTACCTTTAGGGTTTCCACCTAGTACATGGGCGTGTGGTTAGGTCGTGTGTCCACTGCCTCCAAATCTTCACATCCTTTAGGGTTTCCACCTTTGGCTTTTTATAAGCTTTTCTTCCTAGGATAGCTCCAACAGCCCATGATATCCTCTCCTCTTTTTTAGGCAAATTTTTCTGGTACAAGTAGAGTTGTCTGAGATTGGCATGCATTAAGTGTTGACTCGGTCATCTCCCTAAATTGCCACAGCATACAAGGTGGCAAACTGCCCAACCTTTTGCCCCCACAAACCTTCACTCCTTTATTTCTTTCTCAACATCCTACACCTGCCAAACCACCAAACACAACCCTTCTACACACAATTAAAAGTATCTAACATGTAAACACAGTCCAAAGCTCCTAATACAAATGATAAAAATACTAATAAAATGTCCTAACGTGCCACTAAATGTACCCAAATACAAGCAATTCTAAAGGTATGAAATATAACTCTTTTCAAGAGTTACCACCCACCAATTGAAATTGCACATATCACGTCAATCGAGTAACATCTTTCCCTTATATTTTTTGTAACATCTTGGAAAGGGCCTATGCATTTTTGGCTTAATTGTACGAAGTGACATGTTCTATGTACTAAGAATAAATTTTGAACATTTTTGGAAACTCGGAAATGTATGAAAGTGAAATGGAAATGAACATTTTTGGAAACCTGGAAATGCATGGACATGAACATTTTTGGAAACCTGGAAATGCATAGACATGAACATTTTTGGAAACTAGGAAATGTAAGGAAATGATTCAAAAATGGAAAGTATACATTTCTGGAAACTTGGAAATGTAAGAAAATGGCAAGTTTACAGAGCCGATCGAAAATTTTAGGAAACTTAGAAATGACCTAGAAATGTCAAGTTTCAAAGTTTAAAATAGGAAATTAAGGCAAGGTGGCCTTAAAAGAAAAAGTTGGTGAAATTTGACACACAAACAGGCTTGGAAAAGTGGCCTGAAGATGCCACTTAGGGCCTATGGAAATGGCGCCATATGCAGGAGGATTTGGGCCTGGGTTCGAGTCACTTGGGAAGAAAATAAAAAGATTTTTATTTTGCTTCCAGAAGCACAAGGATGGACGGCAACAAGGTTCTCAAAAAGGGAGTTTTATTCTCTTTAAAATTCGGCTAATAAGTTTATAAATAAAGGATTTTTTTTAATTGGATTATTTGAGGAGATAAATGATGGATTAAATATTTTTATTTTAAATAGGGTGATAATTAAAAGATAATATTATCACATATGAGGAGTAGTGGCCAAGTAAGGGACTCTCCTATTGATAATTTCGGCTAAAGGAGGAAAATTAAAGCTATTCTCTCATCTTTTCTAAGCTCTGCCGAAAATTCCCTAGCAAATTCTCTCTGCCGAATTTTCTTCTCCTCTTTTCTTCTTCTTTTCTCTTCTACTGTCAAGCCGAAACCTCTTTGATCTCTGTCTAAGTCTCCATAGCTGAATCTCTGTGGCTTCAATTAAGGGTGCCGTCGACTGTGGTGATGAGGTAAGAATAATGGATTCTTGTTGTTTATTCTCTTTCAATCAAGATTTGGGAACTGATTCTTTTGGTTGTCTTTTGGCCGAATAATAAAGGAGGAATTCCGGGATTTCAGATCTAAGGATTTAAGGTAAGAAAAGCATGGTTTAGGCCAAAGGCCAATTGATTTAAGAATATTGAGTGATATGGAAATCAGATCTAATATATGTGTGTAGGGATTCCAACATCTCCATAGCCAAGGGTTACTTTTCGAGATTGGAAATCACAAGGTATGTGTACAAGATATTCGGCCAAGGCTATTTTAAATATTTAGATTTATTATCAGAAGCCGAAAACTAACCTGTGGAGTAATATAGTGTTTAGCCGAATTCACAAGGGAGGAATACAAAGATCCCAAGCACTTGATTCTTAAAATCAATTCGATTACAAGGTAAGTAATACAAATCCTAGTTGTATTTGGAAAAATGGCCAAATGGTCTTTTAAATAGTAAGTGATTAACTTATGTAGGATTTGAGATCTAAATCAGAATGTCGGTTCTCTTGGGATTTTGAGGACTTCATTAAGCGAATCAGTGTGTACTCCACACTATTTCTGTAATATGAATTATGGTTGCATGTATTAAAATATATGTTAATAGAAATATAAGCATGGTTAGAGTACCATGTTATGGTACTAAGTACTCAGGTACGTTTCCTACTTCTACTAGGAATATGAAAAATGTTATTCGTAACATGAAAATATGATAAGAATTTGAACTATGGTATATTATGCATATTAGTGGGGCATTTGGTTGTATATTGAAAGGGGAAGTGAAAAGTGGTGACTTAAGACCACGATGTCGAAAAGTGGTGACTTACTACCACGATGAATCGAAAAGTGGTGATCTAACACCACAGTAATCTGAAAAGTGGTTTCCTAAAACCACAGATGCGGAGCCTTGAGCCTGCAATTTGGTGTGTAGCGGAAGGAGGGTTGACTTAGTAGTCCCCACGGTGTGTTTGGCAGGTACGGGGGTGTGTAGCGGATGGACAATTAGGTTTGGGTTTGGGAATGCATCATAACTTGTATTTTATGTTTGAATGTATTGTATGCCTGATTCTATTACGATTTGGTGTCGTGTACACATTGAGTCTGTTTGACTCACCCCGTTGTGGGAAATATTTTTCAGGTGATGAGCAATAATGGATCGGGTCGGCAGGAGCTAAAGGTAGCCATGCATCGCAAGGAGAAATTTAGAGATTTGGACTTTTATTTTACTCAGTACTTTAAATTTTATTTTGAGATTTGATGGATGTAATAAGGCCATAAGGCCCAAGTTGGATTTCTTTATTTCTGTTTAATTTTTTTTTCTATGTTACGAACTATTTTTGATTAAGTTCAAGTTATAACTATTTATTTAAAAATAAACCCTAAATTGTTTAGTCATCGTAATTAAATGATTTCTAAGTAAATAAGTGGGTTTCGATTTAAGCCCAACCCAAAATGATATTTTTCTAAAATTACACAAATTTTCTCTAAGTAACAAAGAATTTGAAATCGATTTACTTGAGGAACATACCAGATCTGGTCCAGGCTCGTGGGCCGGGTGTGGGGTGTTTCAGTTGGTATCAGAGCCTAGTTTTAAACTCTCGGCCTGTGGCCTAAGGCCCAAAACATTTTCAAAGCGAGCCAAATGATTTTCTTTGAAATTGAGCAGGTTTTCTGGCATGGCACCTAAGTCTCTGACCCGCTGTCCACCAGGTAAGTACCCCTAACTATTTGGGTGATTATGTGAATTATGTTGTGAATATTAGAAAGGTAGAAAAGGCATGGAACGTAGAATAGTATGATAGGAACTTGAACCCTAGGATTAGACTACTCAAACACAAGACACATAAGACTTAATGCACTAAACAAACCTACGGCTAATTCACTGAGCTAGGGTGTGGTAACCCCTGTACGCATGTCTAGGATTGGATCCGGAAGAGCTTGGTATTTAAGCAGTCCTAGTGACTCACCTCCTCTTGGCGGGAATCCTACAGTGCGTAGCCAGTGCTCACCCTAACTCGAGAGGGGCTCGGTGGTGTGGCAACCTCTGCGCGCATGTCTAGGAATGGTCTCGGTGGGAGCTTGGTATTTAAGCAGTCCGCGTGACTCACCTCCTCTCCACTCGAATCCTGCCTGGTGCATAGCTTTGGTTCACCCTGACCAAGGGGGCTCGGTCATAGGCTAAACATAATGACTAAAACCCGAAAGGGAACTAGCCATGTTTTTTATAAAAACAAAAAAAAAAAAACAACAAAACCCTAGTTTTTCAAAACTCTTAAAATTACTCTTTTAAATTTGTGAAAACTATCTTTACAAAATTTCCCGAAAAATTTCTGATTTGTGAAAATTACAAAAATGCCCTTAGTGGTAAAATTACCAAAATGCCCTTGGTTTATCAAATGTCCAACTACTCAACAGTTTTACCAAAATTCCATTATTTTATAAGCGTTACAAAAACCCTAATTTGCGAATCATCAAAAATACCTTGATTTTGGAAAATTACAAAATTACCCCTAACTTGCAAAATTACCAAAATGACCCTGATTTCCAAAATTTTTGCAACATCATCGTTTTGAAAAGTAAATTCTCAAAAAGAACCCTCAAAGTTTTACAACTTTTGAAATATCCCTGACTTATTACATTTTACAAATTTACCCCGGTTTGAGGAAAATTACAAGAAATACCCAGAGGTCAAAAAATTACCAGAAATACCCTGGATTTCAAAATTTTTCCAAAATTACCCGGGCTTTGAAATTTCAAAAATACTTTTGACAAAATCACCGAAGAACTTTTTATTTTGAAAAAATTTTGAAAAATGCCCCTGTAGGACAAATTACGAAAATACCCCTGGGTAGTGGAAAAACAATAACAATGAGAACTACAACGTTTCTCTGAATGAACGAAAGTTCATACTTGTTTGATGGATGAATGAATGGAAAGACTGTATGCTTGTATGAATACGAAAGAACCACACCTAAATCCTTTTTCATAAAACTCTTTCGCGGGTAAATAAGTGGAACAATGACTAATTCATAAAACTTTTTAATCAGATCTCAATGTTAGAAAATGAGCTCTAGAGGACGTGGTCGTCGTGGAAGAGGTAGAGGAAGAATGACTAGGTCGGAACCCGTTAGATCGGGTCAAGGATCAGATAATGAAGTACCACCGCCGCCACCACCCCCAGCTGTTGGTGTTGAGCAACAAGCTCAGACGGGGGAAGATGCTGTGTCGCAGGCTGTGCTGCGAGTTTTGGAATTGGTGGTTGGTACAGGAGGAAATTCGGGAAATCGAAAGTCTGTGCCTAAACGGCTTCGAGCAAATGGAGCCGAAATGTTTCGTGGAGAATCTGGTGTGGCACCCAGTACAGCTGAGTACTAGTTGGAAGCAACGGAGCGCATCATGGATGAGCTTGATCTGACCCCTGAGGAAAAGTTAAAGGGAATGGTGGCACTGTTACGCGATGAAGCGTATCAATGGTGGTTAACTGTGCGGGATGGTGCCACGGCTGAGGATCTGACATGGAAGTATGTTAAGAAAGCGTACCAAAAGAAGTATGTGGGAACCAGGTACATTGATGAGCAAAGGAAAGCTTTTCTGGGGCTGGTCCAAGGAAATAAGTCGGTGGCAGAATATGAGGCTGAATTCCTGAGGTTGAGCCGGTACGCTCGAGGTGTCGTGGCAACTGAGCATGAGCGCTGTGTCCATTTTGAGGACGGGCTAAGGGATGATCTAAGATTGTTGATAGCACCGCATCAGGAGTGGGAATTTTCTGCGTTAGTGGAAAAGGCTAAAGTGGTGAAGGAATTAAGGATTCTCGCAAGGCGTAACACCGATCGAATAGCCGAGAAAGAGGTTTTGGATCGTCTGGATCATCCGGGAATAAGAGGCCTAGAGTTGATGGGCGCGAGGTCGCGAGAAATGGATCGGAAGGCGATGATCGACCTTGTGATGTGTGTGGAAAGAAGCATTTGGGAGAGTGTTGGAGGAAAATAGGAGGATGTTTTAGGTGTGGGTCCAAGGACCATGTGGTCAAGGAATGTCCTAAGAACTTAGATGAAAGCCGACCAGTAACTCGGAATGTTAGTCAGTGGTAAAAGGGACAAAGACGACCTCAAGAAAGTCGTGGACCGAACCATGGAGGAAATGGTTCGGGCCATGGACGTGAAGAACCAAGAAGAGGTGCTGAAGGTGCAGACGCGAGGCAACCAAGGTTGGTTTATGCAGTTGGCTGTCGCGAGGAGGAAGATGTGCCAGATGTAACAACAGGTACTTTCCTTATTTCTGGAATACCCTTAATTGCTTTGCTTGTTATAGGGTTAGCTTATTCTTGTATTGCTAGTGAAGTGACTGAAACCCTGGATGTGAACTTAGAGAATGTGCCTAGAAAGTATGATAGTTCTTTAAGATCAGAGTGCGCAGCAATAGCGTAGTGGGGTGAGTTAGACCGTACGATTATTCGTTAGTAAGGAATTTTGAGGACGAAATTATTTTAAGGAGGGTAGAACTGTAACATCCTGGAAAGGGCCTATGCATTTTCGGCTTAATTGTACAAAGTGACATGTTCTATGTACTAAGAATAAATTCTAAACATTTTTGGAAACTCAGAAATGTATGAAAGTGAAATGGAAATGAACATTTTTGGAAACCTGGAAATGCATGGACATGAACATTTTTGGAAACCTAGAAATGCATAGACATGAACATTTTTGGAAACTAGGAAATGTAAGGAAATGATTCAAAAATGGAAAGTATACATTTCTGGAAACTTGGAAATGTAAGAAAATGGCAAGTTGATGAGCCGATCGAAAATTTTAGGAAACTTAGAAATGACCTAGAAATGTCAAGTTTCAAAGTTTAAAATAGGAAATTAAGGCAAGGTGGCCTTAAAAGAAAAAGTTGGTGAAATTTGACACACAAACAAAGCTTGGAAAAGTGGCACTGAAGATGCCACTTAAGGCCTATGGAAATGGCGCCATATGCGGGAGGATTTGGGCCTGGGTTGAGTCACTTGGGAAGCAAATAAAAGATTTTTATTTTGCTTCCGTACACAAGGATGGACGGCAACAAGGCTCTCAAAAGGGAGTTTTATTCTCTTTAAAATTCGGATAATAAGTTGATAAATAAAGGATTTTTTTAATTGGATTATTTGAGGAGATAAATGATGGATTAAATACTTTTATTTTAAATAGGGTGATAATTAAAAGATAATATTATCACATATGAGGAGTAGTGGCCAAGTAAGGGACTCTCCTATCAATAATTTCGGCTAAAGGAGGAAAATTAAAGCTATTCTCTCATCTTTTCTAAGCTCTGCTGAAAATTCCCTAGGAAATTCTCTCCGAATTTTCTTCTCCTCTTTTCTTCTTCTTTTTTTCTCTCTTTGTCAGCCGAAACCTCTTTGATCTCTGTCTAAGTCTCCATAGCTGAATCTCTGTGGCTTCAATCAAGGGTGCCGTCGACTGTGGTGATAAGGTAAGAATAATGGATTCTTGTTGCTTATTCTCTTTCAACCAAGATTTGGGAACTGTTTCTTTTGGTTGTCTTTCGGCCAAATAATAAAGGAGGAATTCCGGGATTTCAGATCTAAGGATTTAAGGTAAGAAAAGCATGGTTTAGGCCAAAGGCCAATTGATTTAAGAGTATTGAGTGATATGGAAATCAGATCTAATATATGTGTGTAGGGATTCCAACATCTCCATAGCCAAGGGTTACTTTTCGAGATTGGAAATCATAAGGTATGTGTACAAGATATTCGGCCAAGGCTATTTTAAATATTTAGATTTATTATCGTGGAAATGAAAACTAAACTGTGTGGAGTAATATAGTGTTTAATGAATTCACAAGGGAGGAATACAAAGATCCAAGACTTGATTCTTAAAATCAATTCGATTTACAAGGTAAGTAATACAAATCCTAGTTGTATTTGGAAAAATGGCGAATGGTCTTTTAAATAGTAAGTGATTAACTTATGTAGGATTTGAGATCTAAATCATGTCGGTTCTCTTCGGGATTTTCGAGGACTTCATTAAGCGAATCGTGTGTGTACTCCACACTATTTACGTAATATGAATTATGGTTGCATGTATTAAAATATATGTTAATAGAAATATGAGCATGGCTAGAGTACCATGTTATGGTACTAAGTACTGTGCACGTTTCCTACTTCTACTAGGAATATGAAAAATGTTATTCGTAACATGAGAATATGATAAGAATTTGAACTATGGTATATTATGCATATTAGTGGGGCATTTGGTTGTATATTGAAAGGGGAAGTGAAAAGTGGTGACTTAAGACCACGATGTCTGAAAAGTGGTGACTTACTACCACAGTAATCTGAAAAGTGGTGATCTAACACCACAGTAATCTAAAAAGTGGTTTCCTAAAACCACAGATGCGGAGCCTTGAGCCCGCAATTTGGTGTGTAGCGGAAGGAGGGTCGACTTAGTAGTCCCCATGGTGTGTTTGGCAGGTACAGGGGTGTGTAGCGGATGGACAATTAGGTTTGGGTTTGGGAATGCATCATAACTTGTATTTTATGTTTGAATGTATTGTATGCATGATTCTATTACGATTTGGTGTCGTGTACACATTGAGTCTGTTTGACTCACCCCGTTGTGGGAAATATTTTTCAGGTGATGAGCAATAATGGACCAGGTCGGCAGGAGCTAAAGGTGGCCATGCATCGCAAGGAGAAATTTAGAGATTTGGACTTTTATTTTACTCAGTACTTTAAATTTTATTTTAAGATTTAATGGATGTAATAAGGCCATAAGGCCCAAGTTGGATTTCTTTATTTCTGTTTAATTTTTTTTTCTATGTTACGAACTATTTTTGATTAAGTTCAAGTTATAACTATTTATTTAAAAATAAACCCTAAACTGTTTTGTCTTCGTAATTAAATGATTTCTAAGTAAATAAGTGGGTTTCGATCTAAGCCCAACCCAAAACGATATTTTTCTAAAATTACACAAATTTTCTCTAAGTAATAAAGAATTTGAAATCGGTTTACTTGAGGAACATACCAGATCCGGTCCAGGCTCGTGGGCCAGGTGTGGGGTGTTTCATTTTTAATTGCACATTGGGGACAATGTGCAAAATAAAGTGTGTGGGTAACTTGGGAAAAATTTTTGTTTTTCTGTTATTTTCTTTTTTCTTCATTTTTAGTTTTAATTTTTAATTGCATGTTTTCTCTATACTTGAACTTGTAGAAATACAAGTAATTGGTTAGGAGCATATATCTCGGTTGTTTTTTTTAATTATAAATCTAGCCTGAAATTAAATAATTTAGGTTGTTTATATTTAGACTAATTAGTTTAGTTTATTAGATTGTAAATAGGAAAAAGAGATTAAATATACCAAGTGATAAAGGTAGATACGACTAGGTAATTATATTTGTAGAAGTATAATATGTTCAAATTAAAAAGAAAATACTTAGTAAAATCCATGGTTTGAAATGATGCAGTGTGACTAATATAACCCTTGTAAAAAGTGCCTGAGAAAAATCTCGATCGTATTGGCCCAAACAAATAAAAAAAATCATAAGGGATTATCGGGGAAATATTATTGCATTAAAGTTCAAAGCATGGACAAAAATAAATCGAGTAGGAAACAAATATTTGAACTAACTATACCCTACAAAAGTAAATACTATATTCGTATATACATTTTGATAGAGCTATATATTTAATTTTCTTAAACTTGTTTACTTTGTAATTTATTGAATTAATCCATTTAGGTGTAAATAACTTTCAATTGTTTAAATTTCTAGCTAGAGTTATATATATAAGCAAATCTTCCTAGTGACGATGCTTCAATCAATATCATGTATCAAGCTAGCTCAAGTACATTTTCTTATTTTGGCATGTTTATTTCCTGTTTTCAGTTTTAGTTTATTTTGGGTTTTTATTTTGTTTTGTTTAGTTTGCTTGAGGACAAACAAAGAATTAAGTGTGAGGGCATCCAACTTGTCATCAGATGTAGTAGTTAATTCAGGTCAATTTCACACTTAAAGGGATTGTTTTCTAGGAAATTGAGTATTTTATATTTTGTTTTCAGTAATTAGGCCATAGGATTAAATATTAATAGAATAAGTATTTTTTAACACATTTTGTAAGTGTTGTGACCCAATAGGCTGACATGGGCCTTAGGTAGTACTAATTGGTTTAATTGAGTGTGTAGGATGGAGATATAAAGGCCCAATTAACTTGGAAGCAAGGGTCGAGTGATGCATAAGCTTCCTAGAATGTCAAAGCACAAAACAAAAGACATAAGGCAGAAATTAGGTGTCATGTCACACCATGCAAAGGGGGTGGCGCGACACAGGTCGACGTACTCCCCAAGTTTATCGAGGTTATTTTCGTCTAGGCAATCAACTTTATATGAAAACCTAGGACATGTCGAAAACCTAACTTGGGCTGCCAACACATCTATAAATAAGACATTAGGGGTTTGATGTATCTAAGTCATCTTAGACACCTTTTAAAACCTTAGTAGTTTAGCAACAGAATTAGATTATTTTACTTTCAGCTTTTCCTGTAACATCTCGATTTAGGGTCTAGTCAAAATAGTGGTGCGAGACCACAAATCCAAGAGTTATGAATGAGTTTTTGAGGTTAATGCTATGTATGCATGCTAGTGTGAAAGTTTCATGAAGCAATTTTGAGAAATTGCTATTGAATTGTCCTAAAGGACTAAATTGCAAAAGTTTCAAAATGTGGAATTCTAGAAGCTATTTGTGTAAAATAGATTTAGAATATTAATTAGAGGTCCTTAATGAGAAATTTTCCCAAATTTTAGTTTTTGGACAAAATTGGGCATGGATAAGTTAAAATATGAAGTTTATCACAAAGGGCATTTTGGTCATTTGGTTATTAAATGATTAAAATAGGAGAAAAGATGACAAAATTCACTCATCTTCTCCTCCAAGGCTGCCAAAAATTTGAGAGGCCATTGTTAGGGTTCTTCAAATTTTTCAAGCTTGCTAGTAAGTGCAATTCAGTCCCGTTTTTTATATTCTTCGTATTTTTAAAGTCCTAGTTGCATGAGAAAGCAATTTTTAGCTATTTGGTGAGCTATGATGGATGTTCAAAAATGTACATATGTATGACATGCATGTATTTTGATGTTTTATGGAAGAATATGAAAGCTTGATGTAGTAGAAACATCTTTTGCTAAGTGATTTTCCATGAAAATGCATGTAGGGACTAGTTTGTGAAAAACTTAAGTTTGGTCATACATGTGTAATTTAATGAGAATTTGATACGAGCACGCCCGGGACGTCAACATTTTTCAACTTAACAGCTCGAATCAAAACCAAGGAATTAGCTTGCCTTTTGGTGCACGTCCCAAAATAAGCTTATTTTCAGCTTATTTGAGTTTGTTTTAGCTTATTGAGTTTGATTTGCACTTATTTTATTTCATGCATTTTAATTGGCTGAATAAATTTATTTATTTAGTTAGTTAAATTCTGCTCAAAATAATTAATTAAATAAATGTGTTAATAAAATTGGACATTTTACTTTCAAGTTAATTATTGCATGTGTTTAATTGTGTTTTAAAGTCATTACATTATTTTAATATGTTTTAGCCGAATTGAATGCAACTTGCTGCCAAATTTATGAAATAAATTTGTGGATTTAATGTGGTAGGTAGCATGAATCAAGGGGAGCATGGATTTGAAATTGTTAGAAGAATAAAGAATGATTTGTCATGGCCGAATTGTAACATCCTAGATTAGGGGTTATGCGTTCGTGCCTAATTCATGAGTTAGTAGGTTTTGGCCGTGTTGGAAGTGTATTAAGGGTTTTTAGAATTCTAGGATGGAAGAAGAAAGCTTTGGAAAATTATTGGTTTTTAAGTAAAAAGGGGAGCTAGGTAAATGAGGCTTTAAAAGAAACTCCGTGTGAAGCATGACACAAGGAACCAAGTGGTAAGATGGAATGTTTTATGAATTATGAATGTGTTATGTGAATTCTAGAAATAAGGAAGTGTATGGAAATGTAAGGAAATGTATGGAAATGTATGGAAATGTAAGGAAATGTAAGGAAATGTAAGGAAATGTATGGAAATGTATGGAAATGTAAGGAAATGTAAGGAAATGTGAGGAAATGTATGGAAATGTAAGGAAATGCAAGGAAATGTAAGGAAAATGTCTTGTCTTGGAAATGTAGGGAAATGTCCTGAAAATGTAAAGGAATAAAGAGGAAAGTGAACATTTATGGAAACTAGGAAAATGACTTAGAAATGATTCAAAAAAGGAAAGTGAACATTTCTGGAAACTTGGAAATGTAAGGAAATGTCAAGTTTAAAAAGCCGAACGAAAATTTTTGGAAACTTGGAAATGAAAAGAAATGCCAAGTTTTAAAGTTTAAAAGAGGAAACTAAGGCAAGGTGGCCTTAAAAGAAAAAGTATGTGAAATTGGACACACAAACGGGCTTGGAAAAGTGGCCTGAAGATGCCACTTAGGGCCTCTGGAAATGGCGCCACATACAGGGGTAGTGGGCCAAGGTTCGAGCTGCAGGGGAAGCAAAATAAAAGTTTTA
The DNA here is from genome assembly GCA_025503065.1 of Gossypium bickii. Taxonomy (NCBI): domain Eukaryota; kingdom Viridiplantae; phylum Streptophyta; class Magnoliopsida; order Malvales; family Malvaceae; genus Gossypium; species Gossypium bickii. The sequence goes on from CP106711.1 coordinate 95,006,830, forward strand.
TTTTGTTACAAGGATGGACAGAGGTGGACGACACATGGGTTATAATTTAGGAGCTTTTATTCTTTTATTTTTAAGAGATAAATAGTGGATAAATAAGGGATAAATAATGGATTTATTTATCATTATTTTCAAGAGATAATTGTTGGATTAAATTCTTTTAATTTGAATAAAGATGTAACACCCTAAAATTCGAGTACCGATTTATTGCATGTCTTGGTGTTTAGATTATGAAGGAAAAATTTTTCTTATTTCTTTTTGTGTTTTTTTATAGCCCTGAAGAAGAGTATAGAATTATTCGGGTATGGAATAATTTTTAGTTTTGAGAATTTATTGAAGTGGATCAAGTGACATTGATACTTAAGTTAATTTAAGTGTCAAAAAGTAGCATAAGATGAGTATATGGCAAGGTGGTGTTGGCGCATGAGTAAGTGCATGAGGGGAGAGGTTCGAATCCCTTGGTTAGCATCTAGAGAACTTTTATTTTTGCATGTATGGCAAGTGTCGGCCAAGCATAATTATGGTAAGTGTTGACTTTGTCATTTTTGGTTAGTAGACTAAAGGAATAAGGTAAGTGTTAACTTATGGTATGGAATCAAGAAAATTTGGTAAGATAAGGGGACATAAGGCATGTATCAAGGTAAATGTTCTGGAAACTAATTCATGGCCATTTGACCATGAATTTGGACAGCATTGTGGACTAAAGGGGGGTTGGCCGAATATGCTAGTAGCTTAGCTAGGATTAGGAGTTGCTTTTGGTCATTCCTAGCATTTTTGTGCAAAGTTTTGCAATTCTCTTCTCAACCTTTTCCCCTTGGCCGAAATTGAGCTTTTGCTAAGCCTTATTCTTTTGACCATTTGGTCATTTTTGCCTAACATTCTAGTATTCTATTTTGTGCCTTTTCTCATAGTGCCGAAATTACCAACACCAAAAAGGCCATTCTTTTTCTTTCTTTTTACCATTGCCGAATATACATTGCTCCTAAACTCATCTTTTTCTTTCTCTCTTCTTCTCTTTGAAAACCGAATCCTCATCATCATCATCTTTTACTTCCATCTTTTATTTCTTTTCAATCAATACTTTCTCTAATAATTTCTCTCATGGCCGAATGTTAGTGTGCCCATAGCCGAACCATTTTCTCTTTTCTTTGGTTATACATAACCGAATCCTCCATCATTCACAAACATCATTCTCAATCCTTTCTTTTCAATCGTGGACAATAGGTAAGGGTTCTTTTTAGTTTACGATTAGTTAATAGTTATTTTGGCCGAATCATAATGGTGGTAAGAAGGATCTTTTGGATCGAAATAATCGTTCATTCTATTAACATTTTCATTCGTTATATTTTAGTGCGATAGTGGAAGACCGGAACTCAAGTATTCGTGAGTATCATAGAACGTTGGAATCGATTTAAGGTGTTAAGGGAACGTTTTGGTCGATTCTCTTTTGTGGAACAAGGATATTTGTGGTAAGCAAATCTCACCCTTAAAAACCCTTAGTTATATTTTCGATACAATTTTAGATTGGACTAATGATTTTTGTCAACGAAGACAATCAAGATAGGGAAGAAAAGGGCGGTGAATAGTGTTCGGAAGAAGGGTGGTTCCGTTAATCCCCCTAAGTTTAGACAAAGGGCTATTTCAGGAATCCGAGATTTTCCACCGGGTTGTGGACGCTCATCCGAGGAGAATCAATTGTTTGAAGTCGTTCGTACTCCCGAACCTTTGTTTGTTCATGGATTTGCATCGGTTAACGAACCATCAATCGGGGAGAAACCGCAAGTAGAAGTAGTTCGAAATTCCGAGGGTAAAAGTTTAGATCGTTATTTCTAAGATTGGTTTTATTAATAAATTATAGTGTTTTAACTTATCATGATGCGTATAGGTATCGACGAGCGGGAAAGTCTAGTTCTCACTATAACCAGGTGTGTAACTTCACACTTATCTCTCGGGTTAGATACCAAACCGTAAGTATTTTGATAAATCGTAAAAACGGCAAAATTGGAAATTATGTAGTAATTAATACTTTTGTATAAATACATGAAAAGCAGTTAAACCGAGAAATTTACTTAAAAGCGCTAGATTGTTAAATTGGGTCGAAAAACTGCTAGATTGTTAAATTGGGCCGAAAAACTGCTAGATTGCTAAATCGGGCCGAAAAACTGCTAGATTATTAAATTGGGCCAAAAGATTGCTAGATCGATAAATTGGGCCAAAAGATTGCTAGATCGCTAAATGGGCCAAAAACCTTCTAGTTCGAAATATGGGCCAAAGTTCGCTAGATCGCTATATGAGCTAAATACTATTTTGTTTAATAGGCCCAAATGAAAAGTTTAATTATAGACTCATTTACAATATGGGTTATTTTAATAATTTATTATATGACTAAAGTTTGTTATGCATACATAATTGCATGGGACGGGATATATGATGAAGAGAAGAAAGGCTTGTGGCCACGAATCTAGTTCGGTGGCTCTGCCACAAAATTTTTATGGCTTAATGCCTCTAGTTCGGTGACTATGTCACAATCTAGTTCGGTAGTGCACTACAATATTATTTAAAAGGCTTAATGCCTACGATTGGTGTGTTTGGCGGGGTGGGTTAACTTGATCCCCACAAGTGTGTTGGTTGGTACGGGGGTGTGTAGCGGATGGAAATTAAGATTGGTTGGGAAATTCAACTTACATGCATTTTATTTATTTTATTTTATTCTATATTGTTAAATCTGCAATTGGGCTCAAGCTCAACTTAATGTCTTGATGATCTGGCCCAATAATGGTGGTAAGTGAGTTACACACTGAGTTCTTAGTAACTCACCTCGTTTTATTATCCATCTCAGGTGATGTAAATTGATGTGGACTTGGGCCGGGAATGACTTGGTGGAGGCCATACTACGAGCATGGGTTTTATAAACTATGAACTTTAATTAAGTTACTTATTTTAATTACTATTTTGGGTATGATGTAATAAGGCCTCTATTTATGTTTTATGGATTTTTATGTGTGGATGGATTTAATTTTGTTTTAAGACTCTTAATATGGGCTTATGTTAAATCTATAATGTTTTCTTAAAAACATTGTGTTTTATAACAATTTGGACATCTTAATTATTTTTAAATTCTTTCGAATGGTTTTAAAACTACTTAAAGTTTTTGACAATTATGATAAGATTTCAAACAAGTATTTTCTTAATTCTCTAATTTTAAATCATTGTTCTTAATTTTTATTAATCTTTATTTTCAAAAGGTTTTTGTATTACTGTTTTACTTAAATTATTAGAGAATTGAATAGATGTTCGATCGGTGTGACAAACCAAATCTCGTCTTAACGCATAGACCTGGTTTGGGGTGTTACATTTAATGGTATCAGAGCCAGTTTCAAAACTTGGCTGTGGTTTGGGTTCAACAATGATATTTGTTTGAGAAACAATTCAAATTTCTAGACTTTTTGATTTAAAGGTAGTATGGCATCATGAGCATCCCGCACCAAGTCAAGTAAGTATCTGTATATTGATTGTTTATTATTACTGTGATATGATCATAGAAACACTTTAGAACTTCTAGTTTTAGGTGTTGAAAAACCGTAGAGATTGAGACAATAAGGATATGATTGCGAAAACAACTCTATCTCTTTTATATCATAAAATATCGTTAATAAACACTGAAATAGTATTCTGATTCATAAAACTTTTAATCAGATTAAATCGAATTAGTCATTATGAGCACTAGAGGACGTGGTTGTGGACGCGGTAGACGCAGCCGTGGTAGAGGACGAGGTGTTAGGGGCGCAACTGAAGCGCCGGATCATATGCCGGAAATGGATGCACCTGCATCACTCGAGAGTGAGACTCGATCACATGATCATATGGAAGAAGATAATGCTTTGACACGAGCAATGTTGCGAGTCCTTGAAAAGGTCGCTGGAACCAGAACTGGACCAACAACTCGTGGGTCAATATCGGAACGATTGAAATCAAGTGGTGCTGAGGTTTTCAGAGGTGTTTCTGGTGTAGCTCCAAATGTTGCTGAATATTGGCTTGTGGCAGTGGAGCGAATTATGGACGATCTTGAGTGCACGGTGGAACAAAAACTAAGAGGAGCGGTGTCCTTGCTAAAGGACGAAGCATACCAATGGTGGCTTACTGTCCGAGAAGGCACTGAAGCTGCATTAGTTAATTGGGAATTCTTCAAAGCTTCCTTTCAAGGGAAATATGTAGGAACAAGTTATGTGGATGCCTGAAGAAAGGAATTCTTAAATCTGGTCCAAGGAAATAAGACAGTGGCAGCGTATGAGGCTGAGTTTTTACGTTTGAGTCGCTATGCTCGAATAATAGTGTCAACAGATCATGAGCGTTGTGTACGCTTTGAGGATGGGTTGAATGATGAATTGCGGGTTCTGATAGCCCCACAACAAGTTAGAACTTTTGCCACGCTTGTGGAGAAATCCAAGAGAGCTGAAGAGGCTAAGAACTCAGAACGTCAGAATCGGGAATGAGTTAGAGGCAAGAGAGATATGAAGTATTCGGGTTCTTCAAAAAAGTTTCTGAAGAGGCCTCGGAACGATGAGAGCACTCAAGGTAGAACACTGTAGTGTTAATCGTCAGTCGAGATCTGCATCGAATGTGGAAAGCGGCGATTCGGAGAGTGCTAGAAGAAAACGGGTGTTTGCTATAAATGTGGTTCAATGGATCATCAATATAGGAATTGCCCTCGACGAATGGATACAACTCAGAAAGCTCGTATCATCGATGCTGTGGCGGCAAGAGGAACTCAAAGCAACCACCGAGAGGTCGTGGACCGGTCGTGGTGGTAATGGAGTGGGCGTGGTCAAGGTGCGTGGTCGAGGCAATGGTCCTAGAGGTAACACGGATGCAAGAGACACCCGGGGTTGGTGTATGCGATCGACGCCGCGAGAGAGGGCAATGCACGATGTGATAAGCGCATGCGTTTTTCATCTTTGATGTACCTATTATTGCTTTGATAGATATTGGTTCTACCCATTCGTATGTTGCTAGCACCATATCTAGAAACTTGAATTTAGAATCTAAAATTTCCAATAGTGAGATGAAGGTAATTAGTCCTTTAGGAGAGTCGGTGTTGGTAAATAAACTGTTTAGAGATGTACCCTTAGAAATTCAAGGAGAAATATTTTTGGCGAATCTGATGGAATTGCCTTTCGGCGAGTTCGATATCATTTTGGGCATGGATTGGTTGGTTAAGCACCGGGCGCAATTGGATTGTGCTGAAAAGCAGATGTCAATAAGGACTGTGGAGGATAAAGAAATAGTTATGATAGGCGAATGAAGGAATTACTTGGCAAATGTGGTATCTGCGTTAAAGGCAAAAAAGTTGGTGCGGAAAGGGTATGGAGCATTTTTAGTTTTTATTAGTGCTTTAGATGCCAAAGAGTTATCAGTGGAAGATGTGAGAACAGTAAAGGAATTTTCAGATGTATTTCCCGAAGAACTTCCTCGTATACCTCCGGATCGGGAAGTGGAATTTGGTATTGAGCTCTTGCCCGGAACGGCTCCAGTGTCCATTGCTCCTTATAAAATGGCACCGAAGGAGTTGACGGAGCTTAAAGCTCAAATTCAAGAATTGTTGGATCGGGGTTTTATTCGACCGAGTGTGTCTCCGTGGGGAGCACCGGTTTTGTTTGTTAAGAAGAAAGATGGGTCAATGCGTATGTGTATTGATTACAGGCAATTGAATAAATTGACGATCAAGAATAGGTACCCTCTGCCGAGAATTGATGACCTGTTTGATCAATTGAAGGGAGCTTCAGTTTTCTCCAAAATTGATTTGAGATCGGGTTATCACCGGCTTAAGGTGAAAGAGGTGGATATTCACAAGACGGCTTTCCGAACTTGTTATAGACATTATGAGTTTTTGGTGATGCCGTTTAGGTTGACCAATGCACCAGCTGCATTTATGGATATGATGAACCGGGTCTTTCAACCATATTTAGACCAGTTTGTAGTAGTATTCATAGATGACATTCTGGTATATTCAAGGAACGAAGAGCAGCATGACTCGCATTTGCGAATTGTATTGCAGTTACTTCGAGATAATCAACTGTATGCCAAATTCAGTAAATGTGAATTCTGGTTAAGGGAAGTGACTTTCTTGGGTCATGTGGATCCTCGGAAGATTGAGGCTATATTAGATTGGAAACCACCAAAGTCAGTAGCTGAGATTCGGAGTTTCTTGGGTTTGGCTGGTTACTATAGACGCTTTGTTGAGGGGTTTTCGTTGATTGCTGCACCCCTAACTAAGCTTTTGCGAAAGGGAGTACCGTATGCATGGACCGATAAACAGCAAGAAAGTTTCGAGAAATTGAAAAAGATTTTGACGGGAGCGCCAGTACTGATTCAACCTGAGGCTGGAAAGGAGTTTATAGTTTATTGTGATGCGTCACATATGGGTTTAGGTTGTGTACTGATGCAAAATGGGAAAGTGGTGGCTTATGCTTCTCGTCAGCTGAGACCGTACGAAGTAAACTACCCTACTCATGATTTGGAGTTAGCTGCGGTAGTGTTTGCTTTAAAAATTTGGAGGCATTATCTTTACGATGAAAAGTCTATCATCTATACGGATCACAAGAGCCTTAAGTATCTTCTTACTCAGAAGGAATTAAACTTGAGACAACGAAGATGGGTGGAGTTGTTAAAGGACTATGATTTCTCAATCGAGTATCATCCTGGAAAAGCTAATGTGGTAGCAGACGCGTTAAGTCGTAAGGTGGTATCTGATTTGAGAGTAATGTTTGCCCATTTGAGTTTGTATGAGGATGGTAGTCTGATAGCGGAACTTCAGGTGAAGCCTCTATGGTTAGAACAAATCAAGGAAAAACAGATATCAGATAAGAAGTTGGGACTTTTAATTCAACAAGTGGAAAATGGTGGAATAGAGGATTTTGGAATAAACACGGAAGGTGTGTTGTGTTTTCATGGAAGAGTTTGTATGCCTAAGGACTCGGATCTGAGACAAATGATTTTACGGGAGGCACATAGTAGCCCTTATGCTATGCATCCCGGAGGAAATAAGATGTATCGGGATCTTCGTGAACAATATTGGTGGCCAGGGTTGAAGCGTGAGATTTCTAAATTTGTGGGAAAATGTTTAACTTGTCAGCAAGTGAAGGCGGAGCATCAATTGCCGTCAGGTTTATTACAACCGGTAAAGATTCCTCTTTGGAAATGGGAGCGAATAACAATGGATTTTGTTAGTGGGTTACCTTTATGTAACACCCCGAACCCGGCCCAAACATTACGACTGAATTTGGGTTGCTATTGAGAAAACATTTTGAAATCTTTTTAAAACCGATTTAAGTTTTGTTTAAAACCTTGCATTTTCAAGTTTCTTGTTAAAAACCATACTTAGTGTTCTTTAGAAATATTTATTAAGTCGGGTTGTTTATCGATTGCAAAGGTGCCCAATGGCATTTTTAAAACATTTTACGTTTGATTAAAACAAAACATGTGAATTCATTTTTAACATAATTAAATAGTTTAAACAAATATTCAAAGCATGTAACAATAATAAAATAATTCTAGGAGGCCTTATTACAACTTAATTAAAATAAAACCAACATTAAAATATGATAAAATAAAATCCAAGTTCATCTAATTAAAATTCCACTGCATGGCCACCTCGAGTCCATCCGGCTCCATCTCTCGCGATCTACTCATCCGCAAAATGTTAAGGGAAGGGGTGAGTCACCAAGACTCGGTGTGTAAATCCCCACCGGAAAATACATCTCATACACAATTCATTAATAAACATGCTCATGCAACCCAACTAGCCATCCATACTCCTTTTCTACCCCGTGTGGTCAAAACCACTGATGACTTAAAGTCACAATTTCAATGATGGGGCCAACCCATCGTGTGGTCAAAACCACTGATGACCATAGGTCACGTAATATCAAATGTGGTCAAAACCACTGGTGGTACCAAACCACTGGGACTTAGTCGCAAATAATCAATCGTTGTGGTCAAAACCACCGATGACCATAGGTCACAATAATCTCGATGGGGCCAACCCATCTTGTGGTCAAAACCATCGACGACATGATCCATAGTTCATCCCCTCCTCTCATCAATCCCACCATCACATGCTTACACATCAAATTTCATATATCATGTCATAGTATTAAACATCATGTGATGGCATGCAAACATATAAAAATTACAAATTAGGGGACTTACCCGAAATCCATGATTATGCCACAAGCTAACCACAACCAAAAGATCTAAGGCAAATAATAACAGCATGTAAATTAATATAGTGTGTATAGAGATCTTACACACCTGCTTCTATCGAAATTCCTAGATCCCGAAGTTTCCAATCTTTAGTGTTAGGTGTTGACCCTATATTCGGCCAGCACAAGACCAGTGACATGGCCTATTCGGCCAAACCAAATAAATTTAGAGGGTTACTGCTTGAATCCGAAACCTTACCCAATTGCCTTTGAACACTAGCCAACACACTCCAAGTGTGAATCGGCTTCACTTCCCTACAATCGGCACTTATCCAAAATTAGTAGCCTTCGGCTTTGAACACCAATTAAATAACTCACTAGAATATAGTCTATTTAAAATAAACTCTTACCACCACTTACCAACCGGTCAACAGAGAAAGAAGGCTACGCTTGATTGCTTCCAAGTCCCGGAGACCCCTTGCCAAAACGATTGTCAATGAAAATCTGAAGAGATCTATCCCACTTAATATTCGGCCAAGGCTACTAAAGAAATAGCAGGGAGATTCGGCTTGAATGGAAAGAAAATAGTGAGAAAAGGGGAGGTAGGGGTTCGGTTTTGAGAAGGAAAGAAAATAAAATAAATTGAAGGTGAGGTGTATAGGATTCGGCCAAGGTCTAAAAGAAAAGAAAAGATAGATTACAATAGTGTTTCGATTTGAGAGAGAATGAAAAAGAAAAATCAAAAGATGGAGGTTTGGCAGAAATTATAAAGAAAATACACTAGGAAACTTCGCCCTTCCCCTAAGCTTGCCAGTCCACTCTCTCCAAGGAGTTTAAAATTCAATCAATTCCTTGAATTGCTCTTGACCAATTGTTTAAACAATATTCAAAATAATTTGAATTCTCCAAATGCCTATATTTTCTCCTTGGAATTAATCAAGTAAAATCCAATTAAAAAGCTAATATTATCCTCATTATCCCTTATTATCTCATCAAATAAATAATAAAAAAACAAAGAAGCCATGTGCTAATCAACCAGCCGAACAAAGAACCCATGTGCAGGCCAACTCCATTTTCACGCTAGCATAAAAAAAAATAAACCCCAAACTGCAGCTTCTAAGGTTTGAACCTGGAACCACATGCCGCAGCCCCTCTCTTCTAACGTCCAGGCCACTTTTCCAAATTGCCTTTCATGTCAAATAACCCCCTTCATTTATTTTTAAAGCCTTCCTACTTAAGCCCATCACCCTAAAATAAAATAAAACACAAACTGCTGCTCGAGCCGTTCGAACCTGCGCCCTTCTTCACCTCTAACTCCTAAGTGGCGCACGGAAACCACTTTGCCAATGAGTTCTTTGTGTCCTAGACTCATCCTAGCTCCTTTTAAGGCCTTCTTCCATTTTAACACCAAACCCAAAAATTAAAACACCTTGCTGCCACCTTGATTCGAACCCAAGCCCCCCTAGCACCTTGAGGCATCACCTTCCCAAAGCCCCAAGCAGCGCCTCCATGCCACTCCACCAAAGACATTCTTGTGTCTTAATCTTCCCCAAGTAATTTTAAGGCCTTCCTAAGCCAACTCTCTACATAACGAAAAAATAATAAATTCCCAAGCGCCACTCCAATAGCTCGAACCCAAGACCTCCCTTGCCTTACCCTTAGGCGCACCAAGCCAATTGTACCAAGCCCATTGTTTGTCATATTTCGCCCAAAATTTTATTTAAGCCCTATCTCACCTAGCTCCCTCCTTTTAGGTACTAAAAAAAAATTTTAATACTAAGTCAGGCCTAGCTCGGGTTTAATTCTAGACCCCAAAACATGCCAAATAAACCATAAATTTTATTACTTCAAGCACACACACACACACACATGGGAACAAATAATTAAATTTCCAAACAACCCCTAATTCAGGATGTTACAATTCTACCCCCTTAAAATAATTTCATCCTCGAAATTACTTACTATCGTCTAATCGTGTATCCTTAACTCATCACACTACGCTACTGTTGCGCACTCTGATCTTAAAGATCTGTCATACTTTCTAGAAACATTCCCTACGTTTATAATCCAAGTTCCATACACTTTACTAGCAACTTAAGAATGAACTAACGTGACCATAACCAAGACAATTGAGGGTATTCCGAAAATAAGAAACTTACCCGTTGTCATGTCTGGCACATCTTCCTCCTCGCGATGGCCAACTGCATAAACCAACCTTGGTTGCCTCGCCTCTGCACCTTCAGCACCTCGGCCATGCCCGCTAACATTATCATTATCTCTAGCTGCACCTCGACCCCTCTGTGGTGGTCCTTCATTTCTAACCTGAGCACGGTTCTGACCCTCTGGTTGATTCTTAGCTAACTTCCAAGGACAATCCCTTACACGGTGATCGAACGATCCACACTCAAAGCACCCTCGATTACCACTCTAACACTCCCCCTTGTGAGGCTTGCCACATCGAGCACATTGTGGCGGCCATTGGGTATTGGCAGCAGCAGGCCTAGCAGCTTGATCCGACCCACCAAACCTTGCCCTCTTCTGTGAACCTTCAGCAAACCCTGAAGACCCAAAATTCCTTTTATCCTTACTCTTGTCCTGATTCCGCCCCTGTGATGTCTCTTACCTCTTCAAACAACCTTTGATTTCTCTACTAGGACGGTGAACTCGTTCTGTTGTGGAGCTATCATCATCTCTCACTCATCTTTCACCTATCCTCGAATCTAACACGCTGCGTTCATGCTCGGTACCCACAATACCACGAGCATACCTACTCAACCAAAGAATTCGGCCTCATACTCCGCCATCGTCTTATTGCCTTGAACCAGTTCAAGAAAGCCTTCATTGTGCATCTACATAGCTAGTTCCGATATATTTCTTTTGATAGGCATCTTTGAAAAATTCCTGTGTGAGATTTTCTCACACTGTTCCATCCCCTTACGAGTGAGCCACCACCGATATGACTCATCCCGAAGCAAAGAAATTACACCTTTAATTTCTCCTCATTTGTAAAATCTATGTCATCCATGATCCTTTCGATTTGCTTCCAACCAAGACTCTACCACCACACCGGGTGCCACTCAGGAAACTCCCTAAATATTCTACGCTCCATTAGCCGAAGTCATTCAACCACGATTTACGGGCTCTCGCACGCGCCGACCCTCGAAGAACTCGTTCTAATACTCGTAATACTGACTTGAGATATCGACATCATTTCCACCCCGTCGATCTTGAAATTCGGTTCGCCACGGCAGATCCGGCATCTCATTTCCAGACCCGTGTCCAGACCTTGCTGGCTCCGACAAGGTCATCCTACCCCTACCACGGCCACGCGGCGGACGTCCACGACCTCTAGAACTCATCTTAACTACCGCGCTTTAGTCTGATTAAGAAATTTTTATAGATTAGTACTTTGTTTCACTTGGTTATCCATGAAGAAATTTTATGAAAGGTTTAATAGGGATTCTTTCGATCAAACAAAGTTTCAAGTTCTCTATCCTAGTTCACACAGAAGAGCACATCCATACATTCATTCCCTAATACCTTCCATACCTATTCACTCTTCTGGACATTTACATCCTGTTTCTATCCAGTGGTATTTTCGTCATTTTCCTACTGTGGGTATTTTCAGTAATAAACGGAAGAATTTTTAAAACTTTAATAAATCAGGACATTTTAAAATTTCCTAATCCGGAGGGTTCTTTTCAAAAATTTCTCAAATTAAAGGTATGGCAAAATTTTGGAAACCAAAGGTATTTTGGTAATTTTGTCAATCGGGGTAATTTCGTAAATTTCCAAAATCAGGGCATTAATTTTGAAATACAAAATTTTCGGCTACTTTTACAAAGTAAGAAGATTTTATTGAAATCGGGGTAATTCGGTAATTTTAGAACTAAGAGCATTTTCGTAGTTTTGCCACTAGGGGTATTTTTTTGTAATTTTGGTAAGTCAAAAATATTTTGAAAATTTTCCGAAAATAAATTTTTCCTATTATCTAGGGAGTACTTAAACAATTTTAAAACTACAGTTTTCATGAAAACATGGCTAATCCCTTTCGGGTTTTATTGTGTTTAGCCTATGACCGAGTCCTCTTGGTTAGGGTGAACCGAAGCTACGCACCAGGTAGGATTCCTGCGAAGAGGAGGTGAGTCACGAGGACTGCTTAAATACCAAGCTCTTCCGGATCCAATCCTAGACATGCGCACTAACGTTACCACACCCTAACTCGGCGACTTGGTCCTAGGTTTGTTTAATTAGACTTTTAAAGTTTTATGTACTTTTTTGGGGTAACTAGCCCTAAAGTTTAAAGCACTTATCATACTAGCTACGTTCCATGCTTCCTACCCTTCTACAGAAAATAATTCATACAGAAGTCAGAAGTACTTACCTGGGCGGATAGGTGCCGGAGACTCGGTGCCATGCTATTCAAAACCCAAAACAGTCTCAAAACACCAATAAGGCCTACTAACATAAAAACAAAACATTTTGGGCCTTGGGCCCCACAGTATGAGCTTTGAACTGGGCTCGATACCAATTTTGTAACACCCGAACCCGCCCAAACATTACGACCAGAATTTGGGTTGCTCTTGAGAAAACATTTTGAAATCTTTTAAAACCGATTTAAATTTTGTTTAAAACCTTGCATTTTCAAGTTTCTTGTTAAAAACCATACTTAGTGTTCTTTAGAAATATTTATTAAGTCGGATTGTTTATCGATTACAAAGGTGCCCGATGGCATTTTTAAAACATTTTACGTTTGATTAAAACAAAACATGTGAATTTATTTTTAACATAATTAAATAGTTTAAACAAATATTCAAAGCATGTAATGATAATAAAATAATTCTAGGAGGCCTTATTACAACTTAATTAAAATAAAACCAACATTAAAATATGATAAAACAAAATCCAAGTTCATCTAATTAAAATTCCCTTTGCATGGCCACCTCGAGTCCATCCCGGCTCCATCTCCGCGATCTACTCATCCGCAAAATGTTAAGGAAAGGGTGAGTCACCAAGACTCGGTGTGTAAATCCCCACCGGAAAATACATCTCATACACAATTCATTAATAAACATGCTCATGCAACCCAACTAGCCATCCATACTCCTTTTCTACCCGTGTGGTCAAAACTACTGATGACTTAAAGTCACAATTTCAATGATGGGGCCAACCCATCGTGTGGTCAAAACCACTAATGACCATAGGTCACGTAATATCAAATGTGGTCAAAACCACTGGTGGTACCAAACCACTGGGACTTAGTCGCAAATAATCAATCGTTGTGGTCAAAACCACTGATGACCATAGGTCACAATAATCTGATGGGGCCAACCCATCTTGTGGTCAAAACCACGGACGACAGTCCATAGTTCATCCCCCTCCTCTCATCAATCCCACCATCACATGCTTACACATCAAATTTCATATATCATGTCATAGTATTAAACATCATGTGATGGCATGCAAACATATAAAAATTACAAATTAGGGGACTTACCGAAATCCATGATTATGCCACAAGCTAACCACAACCAAAAGATCTAAGGCAAATAATAACAGCATGTAAATTAATAAAGTGTGTATGGAGATCTTACACACCTGCTTCTATCGAAATTCCTAGATCCTGAAGTTTCCAATCTTTAGTGTTAGGTGTTGACCCTATATTCGCCAAAGACAAGAAGACCGGTGACATGGCCTATTCGGCCAAACCAAATAAATCTAGACAGTTCATTGCTTGAATCCGAAACCTTACCCAATTGCCTTTGAACACTAGCCAACACACTCCAAGTGTGAATCGGCTTCACTTCCCTACAATCGGCACTTATCCAAAATTAGTAGCCTTCGGCTTTGAACACCAATTAAATAACTCACTAGAATATAGTCTATTTAAAATAAACTCTTACCACCACTTACCAACCTGGTCAACAGAGAAAGAAGGCTACGCTTGATTGCTTCCAAGTCCCGGAGACCCCTTGCCAAAACGATTGTCAATGAAAATCTGAAGAGATCTATCCCACTTAATATTCGGCCAAGGCTACTAAAGAAATAGCAGGGAGATTCGGCTTGAATGGAAAGAAAATAGTGAGAAAGGGGAGAGGGGGTTGGTTTTGAGAAGGAAAGAAAATAAAATAAATTGAAGGTGAGGTGTATAGGATTCGGCCAAGGTCTAAAAGAAAAGAAAAGATAGATTACAATAGTGTTTCGATTTGAGAGAGAATGAAAAAGAAAAATCAAAAGATGGAGGTTTGGCCGAAATTATAAAGAAAATACACTAGGAAAATTCGGCCTAACCCCCTAAGCTTGCCGTCCACTCCTCTCCAAGGAGTTTAAAATTCAATCAATTCCTTGAATTGCTCTTGACCAATTGTTTAAACAATATTCAAAATAATTTGAATTCTCCAAATGCCTATATTTTCTCCTTGGAATTAATCAAGTAAAATCCAATTAAAAAGCTAATATTATCCTCATTATCCCTTATTATCTCATCAAATAAATAATAAAAAAACAAAGAAGCCATGTGCTCATCAACCAACCGAACAAAGAACCCATGCAAAGCCAACTCCATTTTCACGCCACAGAAAAAAATAAACCCCAAGCTGCAGCTTCTAAGGTTCGAACACGGAACCACATGCATGCACCCCTCTCTTCTAACGCCCAGTGCCACTTTTCCAAATTGACTTTCATGTCAAATAACCCCCTTCATTTATTTGTAAAGCCTTCCTACTTAAGCCCATCACCCCAAAATAAAATAAAACGCAAGCCGCCGCTTGCTCCAAACTGCTTGAACTCGCGCTCTTCTTCACCTCTAACTCCTAAGTGGCGCACAGAAACCACTTTGCCAATGAGTTCTTTGTGTCCTAGACTCATCCCAGCTCCTTTTAAGGCCTTCTTCCATTTTAACGCCAAACCCAAAAATTAAAACACCTTGCTGCCACCTTGATTCGAACCCAAGCCCCCCTAGCACCTTGAGGCGTCACCTTCCCAAAGCCCCAAGCAGCGCCTCCATGCCACTCCACCAAAGACATTCTTGTGTCTTAATCTTCCCCAACTAATTTTAAGGCCTTCCTAAGCCAACTCCCTACATAACGAAAAAATAATAAATTCCCAAACACCACTCCAGCAGCTCGAACCCAAGACCTCCCTTGCCTTGCCCTTAGGCGCACCAAGCCAATTGTACCAAGCCCATTGTTTGCCATATTTCACCCAAAATTTTTATTTAAGCCCTATCTCACCTAGCTCCCTCCTTTTAGGTACTAAAAAAAATTAATACTAAGTCAGGCCTAGCTCGGGTTTAATTCTAGACCCCAAAACATGCCAAATAAATCATAAATTTTATTTCTTCAAGCACAGACACACACATAGGAACAAATAATTAAATTTCCAAACAACCCCTACTTCAGGATGTTACACTTTAACACCTACTAAGAAAAATTCTGTTTGGGTAATTGTTGATCGTTTGACGAAGACTGCTCATTTCCTACCAGTTCGTACAGATTACTCGTTACAGAAGTTGGCTAAGCTGTATGTATCTGAAATCGTGAGGTTGCATGGGGTACCCTTGTCTATTATATCAGATAGGGATCCTAGGTTTACATCACGGTTTTGGAAAGCTTTGCATGAAGCTTTGGGAACAAAGCTTAACTTCAATACGGCTTTTCATCTTCAGTCAGATGGTCAATCGGAAAGAGTAATTCAAATTCTAGAAGATATGTTAAGGGGATGTGTAATCGACTTCAAAGGTAGTTGGGAGGATTTTCTACCGCTTGCAGAATTTGCTTATAACAATAGCTATCAGTCTAGCATTCAGATGGCACCCTACGAGGCATTGTATGGTCGTAGGTGTCGTTCTCCTATTTGTTGGACTGAATTGGGCGAACGACAGATGTTAGGTCCTGAATTGATCTCTGAAACGGAAGAAAAAGTAAAAGATTTTCGAGAATGGTTAAAGGAAGCTTCGGATAGACAGAAGTCGTATGCAGATCTGAAATGTAGAAGTATCGAGTATGCTGTGGGGGATCAAGTTTTCTTGAAGGTCTCACCTTGGAAGAAGATTTTCAGGTTTGGGAAGAAGGGCAAATTGAGTCCTAGATACATTGGACCATATCGTGTGGAGAAGCGTGTTGGTCCAGTGGCCTATCAGATCGAATTACCTCCAGAGTTGAGTCAAATTCATAATGTTTTTCATGTTTCCATGTTGAGGCGCTATAGATCGGAACCTTCGCACATAGTACCGGTAGAAGAAGTGGAGTTGAATTCAGACTTGTCTTTTGAGGAGGAATCAGTGGAAATCTTAGACCGAGATGTTAAGGTGCTAAGAAAGAAAACCGTGCCGTTGGTCAAAGTTTTATGGCAAAATCACGGAGCGGAGGAAGCTACGTGGGAGCCTGAGGATGCAATTCGGCAACAATACCCTCACCTCTTTCAACCAGGTAAATTTCGAGGACGAAATTTTCTTTAAGGAGGGTAGAGTTGTAACACCCTAAAATTCGAGTACCGTTTTATAGCATGTCTTGGTGTTTAGGTTATGAAGGAAAAATTTTTCTTATTTCTTTTTGTGTTTTCTTATAGCCCTAAAGAAGAGTATAAAATTATTCGGGTATGGAATAATTTTTAGTTTTGAGAATTTATTGAAGTGGATCAAGTGACATTGATACTTAAGTTAATTTAAGTGTCAAAAAGTAGCATAAGATGAGTATACGGCAAGGTGGTGTTGGCGCATGAGTAAGTGCATGAGGGGAGAGGTTCGAATCCCTTGGTTAGCATCTAGAGAACTTTTATTTTTACACTTGTATGGCAAGTGTCGGCCAAGCATAATTATGGTAAGTGTTGACTTTGTCATTTTTGGTTAGTAGACTAAAGGAATAAGGTAAGTGTTAACTTATGGTATGGAATCAAGAAAATTTGGTAAGATAAGGGGACATAAGGCATGTATCAAGGTAAATGTTTTGGAAACTAATTCATGGCCATTTGACCATGAATTTGGACGGCATTGTGGACTAAAAGGGGTTTGGCCGAATATGCTAGTAGCTTAGCTAGGATTAGGAGTTGATTTTGGTCATTCCTAGCATTTTTGTGCAAAGTTTTGCAATTCTCTTCTCAACCTTTTCCCCTTGGCCGAAATTGAACTTTTGGTAAGCCTTATTCTTTTGACCATTTTGTCATTTTTGCCTAACATTCTAGTATTCTATTTTGTGCCTTTTCTCATAGTACCGAAATTACCAACACCAAAAAGGCCATTCTTTTTCTTTCTTTTTACCATTGCCGAATATACATTGCTCCTAAATTCATCTTTTTCTTTCTCACTTCTTCCCTTTGAAAACCGAATCCTCATCATCATCATCTTTTACTTCCATCTTTTATTTCTTTTCAATCAATACTTTCTCCAATAATTTCTCTCATGGCTGAATGTTAGTGTGCCCATAGCCGAACCATTTTCTCTTTTCTTTGGTTATACATAACCGAATCCTCCATCATTCACAAACATCATTCTCAATCCTTTCTTTTCAATCGTGGACAATAGGTAAGGGTTCTTTTTAGTTTACGATTAGTTAATAGTTATTTTGGCCGAATCATAATGGTGGTAAGAAGGATCTTTTGGATCGAAATAATCGTTCATTCTATTAACGTTTTCATTCGTTATATTTTAGTGCGATAGTGGAAGACCGGAACTCAAGTGTTCGTGAGTATCATAGAACATTGGAATTAATTTAAGGTGTTAAGGGAACGTTTTGGTCGATTCTCTTTTGTGGAACAAGGATATTTGTGGTAAGCAAATCTCACCCTTAAAAACCCTTAGTTATATTTTCGATACAATTTTAGATTGGACTAATGATTTTTGTCAACGAAGACAATCAAGATAGGGAAGAAAAGGGCGGTGAATAGTGTTCGGAAGAAGGGTGGTTCCGTTAATCCCCCTAAGTTTAGACAAAGGGCTATTTCGGGAATCCGAGATTTTCCACCGGGTTGTGGACGCTCATCCGAGGAGAATCAATTGTTTGAAGTCGTTCATACTCCCGGACCTTTGTTTGTTCATGGATTTGCATCGGTTAACGAACCATCAATCGGGGAGAAACCGCAAGTAGAAGTAGTTCGAAATTCTGAGGGTAAAAGTTTAGATCGTTATTTCTAAGATTGGTTTTATTAATAAATTATAGTGTTTTAACTTATCATGATGCGTATAGGTATCGACGAGCGGGAAAGTCTAGTTCTTACTATAACCAGGTGTGTAACTTCACACTTATCTCTCGGGTTAGATACCAAACCGTAAGTATTTTGATAAATCGTAAAAACGGCAAAATTGGAAATTATGTAGTAATTAATACTTTTGTATAAATACATGAAAATGGTTAAAACCGAGAAATTTACGAAAAACTGCTAGATTGTTAAATTGGGCCGAAAAACTGCTAGATTGCCAAATCGGACTGGAAAACTGCTAGATTGTTAAATTGGGCCAAAAGATTGCTAGATCGATAAATTGGGCCAAAAGATTGCTAGATCGCTAAATGGGCCAAAAACCTTCTAGTTCGAAATATGGGCCAAAGTGCGCTAGATTGCTATATGAGCTAAATACTATTTTGTTTAATAGGCCCAAATGAAAAGTTTAATTATAGACTCATTTACAATATGGGTTATTTTAATAATTTATTATATGACTAAAGTTTGTTATGCATGCATAATTGCATGGGACGGGATATATGATGAAGAGAAGAAAGGCCTGTGGCCACGAATCTAGTTCGGTGGCTCTGCCACAAAATTTTTATTGCTTAATGCCTCTAGTTCGGTGACTATGTCACAATCTAGTTCGGTAGTGCACTACAATATTATTTAAAAGGCTTAATGCCTACGATTGGTGTGTTTGGCGGGGTGGGTTGACTTGATCCCCACAGGTGTGTTGGTTGGTACGGGGGTGTGTAGCGGATGGAAATTAGGATTGGTTGGGAAATTCATCTTACATGCATTTTATTTATTTTATTTTATTCTATATTGTTAAATCTGCAATTGGGCTCAAGCCCAACTTAATGTCTTGATGATCTGGCCCAATAATGGTGGTAAGTGAGTTACACACTGAGTTCTTAGTAACTCACCCCGTTTTATTAACCATCTCAGGTGATGGAAATTGATATGGACTTGGGCCGGGAATGACTTGGTGGAGGCCATACTACGAGAATGGGTTTTATAAACTATGAACTTTAATTAAGTTACTTATTTTAATTACTATTTTGGGTATGATGTAATAAGGCCTCTATTTATGTTTTATGGATTTTTATGTGTGGATGGATTTAATTTTGTTTTAAGACTCTTAATATGGGCTTATGTTAAATCTATAATGTTTTCTTAAAAACATTGTGTTTTATAACAATTTGGACATCTTAATTATTTTTAAATTCTTTCAAATGGTTTTAAAACTACTTAAAGTTTTTGACAATTATGATAAGATTTCAAACAAGTATTTTCTTAATTCTCCAATTTTAAATCATTGTTCTTAATTTTTATTAATCTTTATTTTCAAAAGGTTTTTGTATTACTGTTTTACTTAAATTATTAGAGAATTGAATAGATGTTCTATCGGTGTGACAAACCAAATCTCGTCTTAACGCATAGACCTGGTTTGGGGTGTTACAAAAGAGATAAATGAGGAATTATTCTTATATTAGGAAAACAAGGGAGAAGTGATGGCCAAGTAAGGGACTTTGAGTTTAATAATTTCGGCTAAGTAAGTATAGTTGCTGAATTATCTTTTATTTTAGTGATAATTAAAGAGATAAAGCTATTAAAATAGAAGAGTGATGGCCAAGTAAAGGATTCTAAGTTAGTAATTTCGGCTATAAAAGGAAAAGAGAGGCCATTCTGCATTATTTTCTGTTCTTTGAAAGCCTTTGCCGAATTCTCTTCACCAAATCTTCTTCTTCTTTTATTTTTGCCAAGCCGAAATACCTTGTATGCTAGCCGAATCCTCCATCTTTATTCTTCATTCTCTTTTCTTTCTAATCCCTCCAAAACCGAAAGTTGTGAGACCATCATCTAGCCATAGCCGAATCTCTGAAGGTTGAAGTAAAGGTGCAATTGATTTCTTCAAGTAAGGGTAAGATCTCATTTGGTTTCAACCTTTTTCTTTTAAGATTTGCCGAAATCTAGGACTAACCCCATTAATATCTTGTTTCTGAAACTTTGAAGAGATCTTTCGGGATTTACTAAGTGTCGACTACAAGGAAGGAGAAGTTCTTTTCCCGAAGGTACACCATAGGCCACGTGTTCCCTAGTTATTCGGTGAGTTTCGGGATTTCTAAGATTAAGGTAAGGCATATGTATATTCGGCCAAAGGCCATGTTTTATATTTTAATGGTTAGATTAAATCTAACACAAGGTTATAGGAATTTCGACATTCCTAGGAAAACAAGGATCAATTTCGGGATTTGTTGGTGTCCCAATCGGCAACAAGGTAAGTTTAAGAATACTAATCCTACTAGGATTTGGATTTATGGTCAAATGGCTTTTTATTAAATTAGTAAGTGATTAATCAAATGTAGGGATTAAGGAATTAAGCGGTAGATCGATTTGAAATCTTAAGGAATTTGCTGTTTAATCAGTGTGTACCCCACACTACTTTATAATATGTATTATGGCTATGTTTATTAATATATGTGTTATTAAGTATATGAAAGTGGCTAAAGTACCATGATATGGTACTAAGTACTCAGGTACGTTTCCTACTTCTACTAGGATTATGAAATATGTTATATTTAACATGTGAAAAGTGACATGAATGTGAGTTTAAGTATGATATGCATAATATGTATAATATGGGGCATTCGGGTTATATGAAGAAGGGGAAGTGAATGTGGTGACTTCGGTCACATTATCTGAATGTGGTGACTTCGGTCACATTATTTGAATGTGGTAACTTCGGTTACATTATCTGAATGTGGTGTCTCATGACATAATTATCTGGTGGCTATGCCACGAATTTATATGGGCGATGAGCACGCCGATCGCAAATGATCGCTTCGATGGTGTGTAGCGGAAGGAGGTTGACTTAGTAGTCCCCACGGTGTGACCGCGGCAGTGCGGGGTGTGTAGCGGATGGACAATTAGGTTTGGGTTTGGGAATGCATCATAACTTGTATTTTATGTTTTGAATGTGTAACTATTGTATGCCCGATTCTATTATGATTTAGTGTCGTGTACACATTGAGTCTGCTTGACTCACCCCGTTGTGGGACCATGTTTTGTGTGATGAACAAGTGATGGACCGGGATGGCAAGATACTTGTGGTGGCCATGCTCAACATGAAGTTTATATTTTTATGGACTCTTGAATTTATTTTAGTACTTTGAAATATTTTGGAAACTATTTGATGTAATAAGGCCATAAGGCCATGATGAACGATTTTATTTCTACTTGTTGTTTTCTTGTGTTACAAATTTTGATTAAGTTAAAGACTAGGTATTTTATTTTAAAATATACTCTATATGTTTTATCACTTAATATTAAAAAGGGGTTTTCTAATATAAAAATCCAGTTTGTTTTCAACACAAGCCCAACCCAAACAATATTTTTTTAATCACACAAGTTTTTCTCTAAGTAACAAAAGAATTTGAAACCTGGTTTACTTGAGGAACATACCAAATCTGGTCAAAGCTCGTGAAATTGGGTTTGGGGTGTTTGATTTGGTATCGAGCCAGTTTAAACTCTCGGCCTGTGGGCTAAGGCCCAAAATGTTTTCAAATCGAGCCCAAATGAGTTTTATGAAAGTAATTTTGAAGATGAGCAGGTTTTCTGGCATGGCACCTAAGTCTCCGACCCGCAGTCCACCAGGTAAGTACTTCTTTCCATTTGTGTGATTTATTGAATGATCTGTAGAAGGGTAGGAATGGAACGTAGATTAGTGAATTAGAATCTATTGAACCGTAGGACTAGTCTACTCAAACACAAATACATAAGACTTAAGGACCATTAAACAAACCTATGACTAAGACGCCGGGTTAGGGTGTGGTAACCATTGTGCGCATGTCTAGGATTGGATCCGGAAGAGCCTGGTACTTAAGCAGTCCTAGTGACTCACCTCCTCTTTGCTGGAATCCTACCTGGTGCGTAGCTTCAGTTCACCTTAACCAAGAGGACTCGGTCATAGGCTAACCACAATAACTAAAACCCGAAAGGGACTAGCCGTGTTTTTATGAAAACCCTAGTTTTAAAATCACCATATTACCCTTTTAAAGTATAGCAGAATTTAGTTTGGAAAATTTTTCCCAAAATATTTCTGAATTGCAAAATTACTAAAATACCCCTAGTGGTAAATTACAAAAATGCCTTTGGTTTATGAAATTCCAAAAATACCCACAGTTCTTATCAAGATTTCATTACTTTATAAAATGTTCAAAAACCCTAATTTGCAAATTATCAAAAATACCTTGAACTTGGAAAATTTACGAAATTACCCCTAACTTACAAAATTACCAAAATGACCCTGGTTTTCAAAATTTTGCAACAGAACCGATTTGGAAAACAAATTCTCAAAAAGAACCCTCAAGCTTCATAAATTTTGAAATACCCCTGATTTATTAAACTTTACAAATTTACCCTGGTTTGTAAAAAAACTACCGAAATACCCCTGGAATCTCAAAATTATCGAAAGGCCCCGGGATTTCAAAATTACCAAAATACCCTTATTGACAAAATCACCAAGGAACCTTATTTTGACAAATTACGAAAATACCCCTGTAGGATAAATTACGAAAATACCCCTAGGTAGTGGAAAAACAACAACAATGAAAACTACAACATTTCTCTGAATGAACGAAAGTTCATGAATGTGAACGTGACTTTCTGAATAGTGAACTTGAGCTGAGAACTTTGTTTGATCGAAAGAACCACTTTTAAACATCTCTTTTCATAAAACTGTTCGCGGTTAATCAATGAAACAAAAGTACTAATGTATAAAACTCTTAAATCAGATTAAATCGCGACGTTAGAAAATGAGTTCTAATGGATGTGAACTTAGAGATTGTGCCTAGAAGGTTTGATGGCTCTATTAAGATCAGAGTGGGCGGCATAAGCATAGTGCGGTGAGAAGGATTGTACGACTATTAGTAAGTAATTTCGAGGACGAAATTATTTTTAAGGAGGGTAGAACTGTAACATCCTAGATTAGGGGTTATGCGTTCGTGCCTAATTCATGAGTTAGTAGGTTTTGGCAGTGTTGGAAGTGTATTAAGGGTTTTTAGAATTCTAGGATGGAAGAAGAAAGCTTTGGAAAACTATTGGTTTTTAAGTAAAAATGGGAGCTAGGTAAATGAGGCTTTAAAAGAAACTCCGTGTGAAGCATGACACAAGGAACCAAGTGGTAAGATGGCATGTTTTATGAATTATGAATGTGTTATGTGAATTCTAGAAATAAGGAAATGTATGGAAATGTAAGGAAATGTAAGGAAATGTATGGAAATGTATGGAAATGTAAGGAAATGTAAGGAAATGTGAGGAAATGTATGGAAATGTAAGGAAATGCAAGGAAATGTAAGGAAATGTCTTGTCTTGGAAATGTAGAGAAATGTCCTGAAAATGTAAAGGAATAAAGAGGAAAGTGAACATTTATGGAAACTAGGAAAATGATTTAGAAATGATTCAAAAAAGGAAAGTGAACATTTCTGGAAACTTGGAAATGTAAGGAAATGTCAAGTTTAAAGAGCCGAACGAAAATTTTTGGAAACTTGGAAATGAAAAGAAATGTCAAGTTTTAAAGTTTAAAAGAGGAAATTAAGGCAAGGTGGCCTTAAAAGAAAAAGTATGTGAAATTGGACACACAAACGGGCTTGGAAAAGTGGCCTGAAGATGCCGCTTAGGGCCTCTGGAAATGGCGCCACATACAGGGGTAGTGGGCCAAGGTTCGAGCTGCAGGGGAAGCAAAATAAAAGTTTTATTTTGTTACAAGGATGGACAGAGGTGGACGGCACATGGGTTATAATTTAGGAGCTTTTATTCTTTTATTTTTAAGAGATAAATAGTGGATAAATAAGGGATAAATAATGGATTTATTTATCATTATTTTCAAGAGATAATTGTTGGTTATGAGTAAGGGACTCATGATGTGTTGGAAATGTGGTAAGGAATAGAAAGAGTAAGCATAGTTGTATATTATGTGTTAGTATAATGCTAATTGTTGTTTAGCTTATACTATGATGCTTAATTGTTTATGTGTAAACTTACTAAGCTCAAAGCTTACTCTCTTTCTTTTCCTTTGTTTTATAGAGCAAAAGTGGTGAACCGAGATACGAGGATCATTGGAAGATAGCCCACATATTAGCACGCTCTGGTACATGAATCAATGTTTTGTATATGGCATGTATAGGGGCTAGACAAGTTAGTGAATTTTGTTGTAAATGGCTAAGATGTGTTGACCTTTAGATGGATAGTGTATTTTGTATAATGCCATAGTTGTTAGCTATTACATTATATGAAAAGATGTAGTTATCTATGTGAGATTGTTCTTTAATTTGAGTTGATTATGGATGTGTTGGATGAGTGCTTGTTGTGTATACTCTAGGTGTGTGAAGAACTTAGCAATTAGCATTGTTTTTGTCCATGTGAATAGGCACACGGGCGTGTGTCTAGACTATGTGAGATACATGGCCAACCCTCAGACGTGTGCCTTAGTCGTGTCTATTTAGGCACACGAGTGTGTGACTAAACTTTAAGGTCGTGTGACATAGCCCAGGTTTACCACTGATGGAGCATGGGCGTGTGTCCTAACCGTGGTGTTAAAACAGAATGCTAGAGTTTTAAGCACGGGTTGAAAACATGGGCGTGTGTGACTTTACACGGGCTTGTTGTACTTTGCACGGGCGTGTGAGCCCTGTTCAAAAGAGAAAAAAAATTTTAGATTTGAAAAAAGTTTTGGAATAGTCTTGAGAGCCCTCGTGTGTATGAGTGTGGCCTCGTAAGTCAAGAATGAGATTACTGAGAGGACCAGAGAGGTAATAGTCAAGATGAGCCTAAGTGGCGATCATAGGAATTTTACGGTAACGCCTCGGGCCCAGTTTTGGCATAGAACCCGGGTAAGGGGTATTACATTTAGTGGTATCAGAGCTATGGTTTAGTCGGTTCTAGGGCTACCGTAGCAGGTGTAAGAGTCTAGCTATACATGGCATAAGTGTACAATGATAGTGTGGTGACTTTTAATGATTTTAAATCTTGTTTTTTATAATATATGGATCCCGATCAATCTACTGCTGATGAAGCAGCTAGTAATGCGCTGGCTCTTACGCAAGGAACCGTGCCGGTACAAAGTGGACCCGAAGCTAGGGTCAAGGGGAAGAGGCACGAGAGGCCTTTCTCCAGATGATGAGTGGTTAGTACTTGGACTTTGTTCGAGCGAACCCTAATGCTCAACCTCCTCCACCTCCTCCTATACCTCAGCCAAATCGAGTGGCTCCGCAAGGTATCGATGTAGTGAGGATATCGAAAACCCTGGTGGATAAGATTAGGAAGCACGGGGCTTAGGAGTTTAGAGCTAAGGTAGATGATGACCTTGAGAGGTCGAAGTTCTGGTTAGAGAACTCGATGAGAGCGTTTGATGAACTTTCATGCACGCCTGAAGAGACCTTGAAGTGTGCTGTATCATTGTTGAGAGATTCGGCATACCATTGGTGGAAGACACTAACGTTAGTGGTCCCTATAGAGCGGGTGACTTGGGACTTCTTTCTGGAAGAGTTCCAGAAGAAGTATATAAGCCAACGGTTTACTGATCGAAAAAGAAAAGAATTCCTTGAGTTGAAGCAAGGAAGAATGACAGTAGCTGAGTATGAGCGTGAGTTTGTTAGGCTTAGCAAATACGCTCAAGAATGTGTGTCGTCAAAGACCATCTTGTGTAAGTGGTTCGAGGATGGACTGAATAAGGATATCAAACTCCTAGTGGGTATTTTGGAGTTGAAAGAGTTTGTGGTGCTAATAGAAAGGGCAAGTAAAGCCGAAGAGCTGAGTATGGAAAAGAGAAAGGCTGTGAGTGAAGCCCGAGATGCTAGAAAAATGCCAATGGGCAAGTCGTATCAAGCCCAGTCAAAAAGGTCCAAGGAAGTGAATCCTCGGACGACAGCCTCAGTGGGATATTCGCATCGAGACTCGGACAATATTCGTTCGGGTTCGAGAGTCCGAGCTACCTCGATGGAAAGTGTGGGTAATACAAAGAGCAAACCAGAGTGCCCAAGTTGTGGTAGATATCACACCGGAGAGTGTTGGGGAAATACTCGAAAATGTTATAAGTGTGGGTCCCCTGATCACTTTATTCGGAACTGCCCCGAGAGGGATGATAAGGAAGAGAAACAAGAAATGAGACCTAGTGATGTGTCTACAAGGGGTAAACCACCAAGGAACCCAAGAGGTGGGGCTAATGGTAGAGGTGCGCCCAGAGACTCTACTGTGAGATCAGAGGGTCGAGCCCCTATGAGGACGTATGCCATTCACGCTCACGAGAAGGCATCTTCTCCAGATGTGATAACGGGTACTTTTTCTCTCTTTGACACCTTTGTTATTACTTTAATAGATCCAGGGTCTACTCACTCTTATATTTGCATGAAGTTAGCATCTAATCTGAGTATGACCGTTGAGTCTATGGACATAGTGGTTAAGGTGTCAAACCCATTAGGAAAGCATGTGTTAGTGGACAAGGTGTGTAAAAATTGTCCTTTGATGGTTGAGAATTATTGTTTCTCGGCAGACTTGATGTTGTTGCCGTTTGATGAGTTTGATTTAATCCTAGGCATGGATTGGTTGACTATCCATAGTGTCTTAGTGAACTGTGGTAGTAAGTACATTGAACTAAAATGTGAGAATAGAGATATGGCTCGGGTTGAATCAGGTGGATCGGATAGTCTACCACTGATGATTTCTTCCCCAGTGGCTGAGAAATGTTTGAGAAAAGGGTGTGAGTCCTATCTCGCCTTCGTGTTGAATACTCGAGAGGTTGGAGTGAAGATTGAAACAGTGCTAGTGGTACGCGAGTATCCGAATGTATTCCCAGAAGAGTTACTCGGATTACCTCCAGTGAGAGAGGTCGAGTTTGGAATTGAGTTGATTCTAGGAATGGCACCGATTTCTATTGCTCCGTATAGAATGGCACCTGTAGAGTTGAAACAACTGAAAATACAGTTGCTAGAGTTGACAGGTACTCACTGTAGGGTGCTCCGGTGTTATTTGTGAAGAAGAAAGATGGGTCTATAATGTTGTGTAAAGACTATAGATAGCTTAACAAGGTGACTGTGAAGAATAAGTATCCTTTACCAAGGATTGATGATCTTTTTGATCAACTGAAAGAGGCTACAGTGTTCTCCAAGATAGACCTGAGGTCGGGTTATTATCAGCTCAGAGTGAAAGAGCAAGATGTGTTGAAGACTGCATTTTGAACGAGGTATGGCCATTATGAGTTTTTGGTTATGCCGTTCGGTTTGACGAATGCGCCTGCAATTTTTATGGATCTGATGAACCGCGTTTTCAGACCATATGTGGATAAGTTTGTGGTTGTCTTCATTGATGACATATTGATCTATCTCGGGATGAGAACGATCATGAGGAACATTTGAGAATTGTCTTGCAAACTTTAAGAGATAAGCAGTTGTATGCTAAGTTTAGCAAGAGTGAGTTTTGGCTCCGAGAGGTCGGATTCTTGGGACACATTGTGTCGGGTGATGGTGTCAGAGTTGACCCAAGTAAGATTTCGGCTATTGTGGATTGGAAACAATCGAGGAATGTGTCAGAGGTTAGAAGTTTCTTGGGATTAGTAGGATATTATAGACGTTTCGTGAAGGGGCTCTCTGTGATTGCTACTCCTATGATGAAACTATTGCATAAGGATGTTAAGTTCGAGTGGACGGAGGCATGTCAACAGAGTTTCGAGAGACTAAAAACAATGTTGACTGAGGCACTAGTTTTGGTTCAACCAGAATCGGGGAAAGAGTTCGTGGTTTACAGTGATGCGTCGCTTAATGGTCTCGGTTGCATGTTGATGCAAGAGGGTAAGGTAGTCGCTTAGCCTCGAGGCAGCTAAAGCCGCACGAGAAGAATTATCTGACCCATGATTTGGAGTTAGCTGCGATTGTTTTCGCGTTAAAAATTTGGCGACATTATTTGTATGGTGAAAAATGCCGAATCTTTACAGATCATAAGAGTTTAAAATACTTGATGGATCAGAAGGATCTGAATTTGAGACAGGGAAGATGGCTTGAGTTGTTGAAAGACTATGAATTAGTCATTGATTATCATCCGGGAAAAGCGAATGTGGTTGCGGATGCCCTGAGTAGGAAATCCTTGTGTGCTCTAAGAGCTATGAGCACGAGTTTAGCATTATCAGATGACGGTGCTATTTTAGCAGAGTTGAAAGCCAAGCCATTATTTGTTCAACAAATATGTGAGGCTCAGAGGAATGACAATGAGATGCAAGCTAAGAGAGCTAAGTGCAGATCAGAAAGTGATTCTGATTTTTGAGTGGGCTTGAATGATTGTTTGTTGTACCGTGACAGAATTTGTGTACCCAGAGATGAGGAGTTGATCAGAAATGTTTTGCCTGAGGCACATAGTGGTTATTTATCAGTGCACCTAGGCAGTACGAAAATGTACAATGATTTGAGGAAGTTTTATTGGTGGCCGAGAATGAAAAGGGACATTTCAGAGTTTGTGGCAAAGTGTTTTGATTTGTCAACAAATGAAAGCTGAGCATCAAGTACCTTCGGGATTGCTTCAACTAGCGATGGTTCCTGAATGGAAGTGGGATTGGATTACCATGGACTTTGTATCGGGATTGCCGATGACTCCAAAAAAGAAAGATGCTGTGTGGGTTGTTGTGGATAGATTAAGGAAGTCGACTCACTTTATTCCAATACGTGTTGATTACGCACTAGATAAGCTAGCTGAATTGTATATGGCAGAGATAGTGGGATTGCATTGTATGCCTATGCCTATCATATCGGATAGAGATCCGAGGTTTACTTCGAGGTTTTGAAAGAAGTTGCAAGAGGCCATAGGTACGAGGTTGAATTTCAGTACTGCGTTCCATCCGCAAACTGATGGTCAATCTGAGAGAGTGATCCAAGTTCTTCAGGATATGCTCCGATGCTGTGTGTTAGAATTCGAGGGTAGTTGGGAGAGATATCTACCTTTGGTAGATTTCTCCTACAACAACAGTTATCAGTCGAGTATACGGATGGCTCCGTATGAGGCCTTGTATGGTCGTAAGTGTCGCACTCCTTTGTATTGGACCGAACTTAGTGAGAAACGGATCCATGGAGATGATCTAATAAAAGAAACTGAAGAGAAAGTGAGGGTAATCCGTAATAGTCTGAAAGTAGCTTCGGATCGACAGAAGTCATATGCGGATTTAAAAAGAAAAGAAATCGAGTTTGAGGTGGGTGATAAAGTGTTTTTGAAAGTATCCCCGTGGAAGAAGATTATGAGATTTGGACGAAAAGGGAAGTTGAGTGCAAGATTTATAGGGCCGTATGAGATTACAGACAGAGTTGGGCCAGTAGCTTACCGGTTGGCTTTGCCAGTCGAGT
This sequence comes from Gossypium bickii, assembly GCA_025503065.1. Lineage (NCBI taxonomy): Eukaryota > Viridiplantae > Streptophyta > Magnoliopsida > Malvales > Malvaceae > Gossypium > Gossypium bickii. The sequence continues at coordinate 95,036,567 of CP106711.1, forward strand.
TGGAAAAGATTCATAATGTATTCCATGTGTCGATGTTGCGACGGTATCGCTCTGATCCTTCACATGTGATTCCTTCAGTGGAAATTTAAATAAGACCAGATATGTCTTATGAGGAAGAGTCGATTAAGATCTTGGCTCGAAAGGTGAAACATTTGAGAAATAAGAGCATAGCACTAGTGAAAGTGTTATGGCAAAAACACGGTATGAAAGAAGCTACGTGGGAAACAGAAGAAGCTATGAGAGAAAAACATCCATACCTCTTTACTGGTAAGATTTTCGGGGGCAAAAATCTCTTAAGGGGGGAGAGTTGTAACATCCCGGTTTAGGGACTAGTCAGAATAGTGGTGAGAGACAACAAATCCAAGAGTTATGAATGAGTTTTTGAGGTTAATGCTATGTATGCATGCTAGTGTGAAAGTTTCATGAAGCAATTTTGAGAAATTGCTATTGAATTGTCCTGAAGGACTAAATTGCAAAAGTTGCAAAATGTGAGATTCTAGAAGCTATTTGTGTGAAATAGATTTAGAATATTAATTAGAGGTCCTTAATGAACAATTTTCCGAAATTTTTGTTTTTGGACAAAATTGGGCATGGATAAGTTAAAATATGAAGTTTATCAAAAAGGGCATTTTGGTCATTTGGTTATTAAATGATTAAAATAGGAGAAAAGATGACAAAATTCACTCATCTTCTTGTCCAAGGTTGTAGAAAATTTGAGAGGCCATTGTTAGGGTTCTTCAAATTTTTCAAGCTTGCTAGTAAGTGCAATTAAGTCCTGTTTTTTATATTCTTCGTATTTTTGAAGTCCTAGTTGCATAAGCAAGCAATTTTTAGCTATTTGGCGAGCTATGGTGGATGTTCAAAAATGTACATATGTATGACATGCATTTATTTTAATGTTTTATGGAAGAATATGAAAGCTTGATGTAGTAGAAACATCTTTTGCTAAGTGATTTTCCATGAAAATGCATGTAGGGACTAGTTTGTGAAAAACTTAAGTTTGGTCATACATGTGTGATTTAGTGAGAATTGATGAATGCTTTAGTTGAGTAAGTGGTTTGGTTTAGCATGAAAGGGTATAAAGTTGAATAAAAATCACTTTATGATCCTTGGGGCTAAAGAGTAAATATGAGAAAGTTAAGAGGAAAAATAGTAATTTTGCTAAAGTATGAGGTATGAGTCAATTTAGCCAATGTGTGTATTGAATAAGCTAATTTATTCATTATAGATCAAGAAAGACAAAGTTCGGATCGCAACCGAGGCAAAAGCAAGGTGGTGGACTAAATTGCATGTTTTTATACCTTTGAGTATCGAGGTAAGCTTATGCCTAAATAATGCATTTATACTAGCACATTCTTAATGCTAATTAGTGTGTAGCATGAATGAGAATGATTGAGAACCCATGTGGTTCAAGTGGAATGAATGTAGTAGACATTATGAATGGATGAATGATTGAGTAAGTGGATGTGAATGTGTAGTGATAATGTTAATGGTGGCTAAGTGCGATACCCTATTAAGGCTTAACGATGATGAGCTAGGCTATGTACGATGCTATCGTTAAGTATATTTATCTAGTGAGGCTAAGTGCGAGACCATTATGATTACTTTTGTGGTAAGCTAAGTGCAATAATACTTTATTAATTGATTGTGGTGTGCTAAGTGCGAAACCACTGAGATATCAGTTGTGTGGATTAGTTATGTGAACTAGCTCTGTGGTTGATATACTGAGTAAGGTAGTTGTGTAGATGTATGATTGTTAAATAATGATGTGTTGTATATTGTGTAAATGTGAGATTGAGTGCAGGGGTGCATTTCAATGGTTATGAGTAAGGGACTCATGATGTGATGGAAATGTGGTAAGGAATAGAAAGAGTAAGCATAGTTGTACATTATGTGTTAGTATAATGCTAATTGTTGTTTAGCTTATACTATGATGCTTAATTATTTATGTGTAAACTTACTAAGCTCAAAGCTTACTCTCTTTCTTTTCCTTTGTTTTATAGAGCAAAAGTGGTGAACCGAGATACGAGGATCATTGGAAGATAGCTCACATATCAGCACGCTCTGGTACATGAATCAATGTTTTATATATGGCATGTATAGGGGTTAGACAAGTTAGTGAATTTTTTTGTAAATGGCTAAGATGTGTTGGCCTTTAGATGGATAGTGTATTTTGTATAATGCCATAGTTGTTAGCTATTATATTATGTGAAAAGATGTAGTTATCTATGTGAGGTTGTTCTTTAATTTGAGTTGATTATGGATGTGTTGGATGAGTGCTTGTTGTGTATACTCTAGGGGTGTGAAGAACTTAGTAATTAGCTTTGTTTTTGTCCATGTGGATAGACACACCGGCGTGTGTCTAGACCATGTGAGATACACGGCCATCCCACGGATGTGTGCCTTGGTCGTGTCTATTTTGGCAGAATTGAGTGGTTTAGGACACGGGTTAGCCACACGGGTGTGTGACTAAACTTTAAGGCCGTGTGACGTACCCAGCTTTACCATGGGTGGAGCACGGGCATGTGTCCTAACCTGGTGTTAAAATAGAATGCTGGAGTTTTAAGCACGGGTTGAAAACATTGGCGTGTGTGACTTCACACGGGCGTGTTGTACTTTGCACGGGCGTGTGAGCCCTGTTCAAAAGAGAAAAAAAATTTTAGATTCGAAAAAGTTTCAGAATAGTCTTGAGAGCCCTTGTGTGTATGAGTGAGGCCTCATAAGTCGAGAATGAGGTTATTGAGAGGACCAGAGAGCTAATAGTCAAGATGAGCAATAAGTGGCAATCATGGGATTATTACGGTAACGCCTCGGGCCCAGTTTCGGCATAAAACCTGGGTACGGGTGTTACATTTCCTAACTCTTTTAGTTTTCTTTTTGAATTCAATTTTGATTCAAAAGTTTATCTATTTAATTAAAGTATTTCAATTTATTTGTTCTTGCATTTGATTTATTTCTTTATTCCAATCAATCAATTTACTACTTCGTTCCCTATTCGATATTCAATCCACGATTTTTCAAATCTCTTTTCTTTCCCAAATCGATCATGTTCTTCACATGATTTATTCAATCGAGATAAATATTATGAATAACATGAGTGACTAAATTTCTTACGGGAGATTAACGAGTGGATGGGGATGTGATTAACAGAGGATTTAGGGTTTCTCGAGTGGGATCAGTTGGTAGAATTACGTGTGCTTAAACCACTAGGATTGACAACCCTAGAAAGTTATCATAGGCTAGACGAGGTCAAGAGATAAGTCAAACCAAGTAAATCGTAATTTATCTTGATTGAGAAAGTGAGATTGGGAGATAAGCGAGTATCAACCAATCGATTAGTTAATTAGAGGCTGGGAGGTAATAATTGGTTAATTGGTGACTAATCCACCCTAAAACTCTAATCTAAAGTTAGTGACAAACCTTGAAACAAGTTAATTTTCCTTATTGGTTTATTGATTTAAGTCCTTTGTTTATTTTTCTTATTTATTTACTTTTCGTTATTTAATTTTATCACATCAATTTATTTTATGGTTCATCATAATATATGAATTAATTAGAACTATTTAAACTTATTATTGTTAAAAACATTTTCATAATTTATTCCATTCTCCCTTGGGTACGATCCTCGGAATACTTCCAAAGTATTTCATTGTACTGAACTATATTACAATTTGATATGTGCACTTGCGGACACCATCGTTTTAATTCTTATATATTTTTGGTGTGATGTTTTACTATAAACGATAACACGTTTATAAGCGGTTAGGAGCAAACTATTTACTTTGGAATTTTTTAGTGATGCACTGGGTGCTAAATTGGTGTGTTGGTTTAGAGGGTTGATATGGAAATGTGACGAGTTAATGAATTCGATTCGAAATTTGAACAATAAACGAGATCAAAATTAAATTGAAATTGGATGTATTTTTTATAAATAGATGAAATAATATGAATTTGATATTGAATTAATTAAATGTTGATTGATTATGTGAATGACATTGAAATGTTGATTATAAGTGGACTAGAATATTATATGTTTGAATTTCTATATGATATGATATATGTTGAATTCACCTTGTAGATTTGTGGTTGTCATGTTTAGGTAAACTTGACAAGCTAGTAGCTTTCGTATTAAATTTTAATTAAGGTAAATTATGATCTAATACCTATGAACTTACTAAGCATTCAATATGCTTACCCCGTTGTTTTCCCTTTCCCTGTAGATAGAGAACTCTTGAACATCTCTTTTGAGTGCCCTTTTTGAGCCATTACCCCTTCTTCAATCCCCCATTACCCCGTCTTCAATCCGCCATTCCCAAGTTCTTCATTGCCCAATGAACCACCAAACATGATGGCAACCTAGTGCCATCGTCTCCCTCACCAAACACCAATATCATCTTCAAATAACCACACCTAAACTCAGTCATCTCAGAACCAACAACCCTACCTAAACCGAGTAAGCCCTAACCAAAATCCATTGATTGCAAACAAACCATAGTATACACACAGACTTATCTTTGTTTCAAAGTGAGGTCTTTGGTTCACCATTCAGAGATCTAAATAGTGAGAAGAAATAACACAAAGGGCGAAACATACTAAAAACTAACAACCACGGCAGAACTAGATAGAAAAAAATTCTATTTTGGTTTCGGGGTTCACTGAAAGACCCAAGCTAGGGATTTGAAAAAAAGAGAGAAGGGCAGGCCAACCGATAGATTTCTCAACCGATGACGTCGACTGAAACACCCCACACCCAACCCACGAGCCTGGACCGGATCTGGTATGTTCCTCAAGTAAACCGGTTCAAAGTTCTTTTGTTACTTTGGGAAAATAGTGTGTTTTGAAAGAAATATTGTTTTGGTTTGGGCTCGAGTAGAAAACAAAATCGTTATATAATGAAAACCCTTTTAAATTTTAGGTGATAAAACATATAGAATACATTTAAAGTAAATTACTTAATCTTTAACTTAATAAAAATTTCGTAACATAATAAATAAAAACAGAAATAAAATAGTGCATTATGGCCTTATGGCCTTATTACATCAAGTAAATCCAAATAACTCGGAGTACTTAAAAATTAATAGTCCATAAAAATAAAAACTTCATGTTGAGCATGGCCACCACAAGTTCTGTAGTCCGGGCCCATTCTTGTTCATCACAGAAACATGGTCCCTCAACAGGGTGAGTCAACAGACTCAATGTGTACACAACACTAAATCATAATAGAATCAGGCATATTAAATATTACACATTCATATCATAGCATACAAATTATGATGCATTCCCAAACCCAAACCTAATAAGCCATCCGCTACACTTCCCCGTACCAACCTGTACACCGTGGAGACTACTAAGTCGACCCTCCTTCTGCTACACTCTATATCGCGGTCTTAGGTTACCGCATTTGTGGTCTTAGGTCACCACATTCAGATATCAAGGTATTAGGTCACCGCATTCAGATTACTGTGGTCTTAGGTCACCACATTCAGATACCACGGTCTTAGGTCACCGTGCTCGTGGTCTTAGGTCACCACATTCACTTCCCCTTTCAATAACCCATATGCCCCATTTTGTAATATGCATTAATATGCCAAAGTACACATTCTTATTCTCATGTTACAAATAACATATTTCATATTCCTAGTACGAGTAGGAAACATACCTGAGTACTCAGTACCATAACATGGTACCTTAGCCACTTTCTTATTCTTAATATCACATATTTTAATTAGACATAGCCATAAAACTTATTAAGAATTAGTGTGGGGTACACACCTGATTTGCTTAGCAATTTCCTTGAGATCTTGAAATCTGATCTACCGCTTAGATCCTTAATCCCTACATTTGATTAATCACTTACTAATTTAATAAAAAGCCATTCAGCCATAAATCCAAATCCTAGTAGGATTAGTATACTAAAACTTACCTTGTTGCTGATTGACTTAAGAATCAAGTCCCGAATTGAATCCTTGCTTCCTTACTGCTGTTGAAAACCCTATAGACACATGTTAAAGTTTAATCTAACATTAAACATAATGAATGGCCTTTGGCCAAATCTTATAGTTTCTTACCTTGAATCTTAGAAATCCCGAAACCTTCCTCCTTATAGTCGACAGTCACAAAATCCCGAAGTTTTCCTTCAAAGTTTCGGCCAACATGAATATGTCATTAAAACCTTGCCTTTTTGTTTTTAAAGAAGAAAGAAAATAATCATAATAGATCCTTACCCTTTTATATGGAAATCGGCAACACCCTTTGATCTACGAAAATATTCGGCTATGGCTTAGATGTGTATCACCAAATTTCAGTTTCCTTGAATAATTGGCTAAGGTTTTCTTTGGGGTTTCGGCTTCTGATGGATTAGAAAGAAAAGAAGAAGAAGAAAGAATAAAGGATGAGAGGAAACTTGTGATTTTGTCAGAAAAGAATTTGGGTAAGATGACAAGAGAATTTCGGCAGAGGCTTGCTTGGAGAGAAAAAAATTGTAAAATGCCTCACTTTTCCTCCTATTGCCGAATTTACTAGGCCAAGAGTCCCTTTCTTGGCCATCACTCTTTTATTTGATAACTTTATCTCCTTAATTTAAAATAATTAAAGAATAATCCTTTATTATCTCCTTGAAAAATAATCTAAAATAAAAATCCATTATTTATCCCTATTAGTCGAAATTTAAAGGGAATAAAACTCTTCTTTTTAAACACCTTGTGCCGTCCACCTCACTTCTTCTGGAAACAAAATAAAATTTCTTTTATTTGCTTTCCCTATGACTCTAACTCAGGCCCAATCCCCTTGCATGTGGCGCCATTTCCAGAGGCCCTAAGTGGCATCTCCAGGCAACTTTTCCAAGCCTGTTTGCGTGTCAAATTTCACATACTTTTTCTTTTAAGGCCACCTTGCCTTAATTTCCTCTTTTAAACTTTAAAACTCGACATTTCTAAGTCATTTCTAAGTTTCCAAAAATTTTCGTTTGCCTCTTTAAACTTGACATTTCCTTACATTTCCAAGTTTCCAGAAATGTTCACTTTCCACTTTTGAATCATTTCCAAATCATTTCCGGGTTTCCAAAAATGTTCATTTCTAAATCATTTCCATGCATTTCTAGGTTTCCAAAAATGTCAAAAATTTATTCGCAATACATAAGACATGTCATTTCATACAATTAAACTGAAAATGCATAGGCCCTTTCCAGGATGTTACAGTTCTACCCCCTTAAAATAATTTCGTCCTCGAAATTTCCTAACTAAAATAATTGAGGGTGTTGCTGTCGCATTGCTTCTTCTGGCTCCCACGAAGCTTCCTCCGATCCATGGTTGCGCCATAATACTTTGACTAGGGGAACCGACTTCCTTTGCAGCACTTTCACATCACGTTCTAATATCTGAATCGGCTCTTTCTCGTAGGATAAGTCTGGCCTTAGCTCTACTTCTTCAACTGGTACCACATGAGATGGATCCGATCGGTAGCGACGTAGCAAGGATACATGGAATACATCGTGCATCTATTGCAACTCTGGTGGCAATTCTAACTGGTATGCCACTGGTCCAACTCGCTTCAGTACTCGATAGGGCCCTATAAACCTTGGGCTTAACTTCCCTTTGCGACCAAACCTCATCACCTTCTTCCAAGGCGAGACCTTCAGAAACACTTGGTCTTCCACTTCAAACTCTATTTCCTTCCGCTTGAGGTCTGCGTATGACTTCTGCCTATCAGAGGCTTCCTTTAACCGTGCTCGGATTATCTCCACCTTCTCTTCAGTTTCAGCCACTAACTCTGGACCTAAAACTCGACGTTCTCCTAACTCAGTCCAACAAGTAGGAGTTCGACACTTCCGACCATACAATGCTTCATATGGTGCCATCCGAATGCTAGCCTGATAGCTGTTGTTGTAGGCAAACTCAGCTAAAGGCAAGTAATCTTCCCAACTTCCTCGGAAATCCATCACACAACCTCTCAACATATCCTCCAACACTTGTATAACCCGTTCAGACTGCCCGTCTGATTGTGGATGAAAAGCCGTAGTGAAGTCTAACTTAGTACCTAAAGCTTGATGAAGTGCCTTCCAAAATCGAGACGTAAACCTTGGGTCTCTATCGGAGATGATCGATACCGATACTCCATGTAACCTCACAATTTCTGCCACATATAACTTAGCCAACTTCTGAAGAGAATAGTCTACTCTTACCGGAATGAAGTGCGCGGACTTGGTCAAACGGTCCACTATCACCCATACCGAGTCCTTCTTAGTAGGCGTAAGGGGAAGCCCACTAACGAAGTCCATGGTAATTCTCTCCCACTTCCACTGCGGAATCTCAATTGGTTGAAGCAATCCCAATGGAGCTTGGTGTTCAGCCTTAACTTGCTGACACGTCAGACATTTCCGCACGAACTTAGTAACTTCCCGTTTAAGATCGGACCACCAAAATTGCTCCTTAGATCTCTATCTGACTTAATGCCTCGGGATGCATAGCATAAGGGCTACTATGCGCCTCAAGAAGAATCCTTTGTCTTAACTCCTCGTCTCTCGGCATCTGAGACTTTTCCCCTTATAGCACAATACTCCTTCATCATTAACGCCATAGTCCTTTAATTCTCCGTGCTATACTTGCTGTAACTTAGCACTTAGGTCCTTATCGCCCAAGCTGTCCCTTTTCACCTCATTCGACCATGTGGGCTTGACTTGTAATTCGCCTTAGCAAGGCTTAGTCATCATATAAACTTAAGTGAGCGAACATAGCCCTTAAATCCGACACAACCTTCCGACTTAGGGCATCAGCCACTACATTTGCCTTGCCCAGGTGGTACTCTATCGAGAAATCATAATCCTTCAATAACTCCACCCACCTTCGCTGCCTCAAGTTCAACTCCTTACGAGTCAACAGATACTTAAGGCTCTTGTGGTGCTGTGTAGATCACCGACCTTTCTCCATAGAGATAGTGCCTCCACACCTTAAGGACAAAAACCACTGCTGCCAGTTCCAAGTCATGAGTTAGGTAGTTAACCTCATGAGGCCTTAGTTGCCGAGACGCATACGTGACCACTTTTCCATCTTACATTAGGACACATCCTAATCCCGTATGCGAAGCGTCACAGTACACCACAAAATCCTTTCCTACCTCCGGCTAAATTAACACTGGAGCCTCCGTCAACACCTTCTTAAGCTTTTCAAAGCTCTTACATTTGCTTATCTGTCCATTCAAAGGGTACTTCCTTCCTTAGCAACCTTGTCAAAGCGCGGCTATTGGCGAGAACCCTTCCACAAACCTTACGTAATAGCTTTGCCAAACCTAAGAAACCGGATCTCGACCACGGACCTAGGTGGTTTCCAATCCAACACTGCTCGATCTTCCTAGGGTCCACTCTTATTCCTTCTGCGGATACCACATGCCCTAAGAATGCCACCTTCTTAAGCCAAAATTCACGCTTGCTGAATTTGGCATAGAGCTTCCTCTCCCTTAACACTTCCAACACAACCCGTAGGTGTTCATCATGCTCCTCTTCAGACTTGGAGTACAACAAGATATCATCGATGAATACAACGACAAACCTATCCAAGTAGGGTTGGAAAACTCGGTTCATCATATCCATGAACGCGGCTGGAGCGTTCGTCAACCCAAACGGCGTTACTACAAACTCAAAATGGCCGTATCTTGTCCTAAAAGCGGTCTTATGGATATCTGCCTCCTTCACCTTCAACTGATGATATCCCGACCTTAAGTCTATCTTCGAGAATAACGCGGCCCCCTTCAGCTGATCGAACAAGTCATCGATCCTTGGCAAAGGATACTTGTTCTTAATGGTCAGCTTATTCAACTGACGGTAATCTATGCACATCCGCATAGTTCCGTCCTTCTTCTTTACAAACAGGACCGGTGCTCCCCATGGAGACACACTAGGTCGAATGAACCCACGATCCAGCAATTCTTGGATTTGAGCCTTGAGCTCAACCAACTCCTTTGGTTCCATTCGATACGTGGCAATTGACACAGGAGCTGTTCCCGGTAGCAAGTCTATTCCAAATTCCACCTCCCTATCTAGGGGTATTCCTGGTAATTCCTCTGGAAACACATCTTCAAAGCCCCTTACCGTTCTAACTCCACTAACACCTTCTTCCTTTCCACCCAACGCACTTACGAAGGCTAAGAACGCCTTACACCCTTTCCTAACCATTTTCTCAGCCGTCAACGCCGAAACTATGTGGGACAGGTAGTTTCTTCTTTCTCCGATCATTACTACTACTTCATCCTTCGGAGTCCTTAGTTCCATTCGTTTAGCTGCACAATCCAATATGGCTCGGTGCTCTACTAGCTAGTCCATTCCAAGTATGAGTTCAAACTCCCCAAAGGGTAGTTCCATTAAGTCAGCCCGAAAGTTCACTCCCTGAATCTCTAGGGGTACATTCCGAAAGATCTTATCCACCACTACTACGGTTTGGCCTAATGGGCTTACTACGATCATCCGCCTATCGAGAAAGTTTGAGTCTAGGCCTAGTGTTTCCACTACACTACATGCAACATAAGAATGGGTCGAGCCCACATCAATTAAGGCATAATAAGGCTTGCCATAAATAAAGAACGTACCGATTATAACATCCAGCGTATCTCCATCTTCTCTCCGGTGAACCGCATAAACCAAACCCGGTTGCCTTGCCTCGAGATCGCAAGACACCTGCGCCTGTGTTCCTGACCTCTGCCAAAGCACTATCACCTCTCATTACTCGAACCATGACCTCGTTGAGGTTGTTGTCCTCCTCTACCGGCGACTAACATTACGAGCTCTTGGGTCGACTTTCATCTAATGCCTTAGGACAATTCTTGATCACATGGTCCTTGGACCCACACCTAAAACATCCCTCCCTGTCTTCTTCCAAAGACTCTCCTAGGTGCTTCTTTCCACACAAATCACAAGGACGATCATCGCCTCCCGAACCAACTTGCGACCTCGCGGCCCATCAACTCTAGGCCTCTTATGAACCTTTCGGACGATCCAAAACCTCTTTTGGGCCTATTTTGGTCCATAGATGCTGGTAGAATCCTTGATCCCTTCAGCCACTTTAGCCTTTTCCACTAACGCAGAAAATTCCCGCTCCTGGTGCGGTGCTATCAACAATCTTAGATCATTCCTTAGGCCGTCCTCAAAACGGACACAGCGCTCATGCTCAGTTGCCACTACTCCTCGGGCATACCAGCTCAACCTCAGGAATTCAGCCTCATATTCTGCCACAGACTTGTTCCCTTGAACCAACCCCAGAAATGGCTTCCTTTGCTCATCCGTATACCTGGTTCCAACATACTTCTTTTGATACGCTTCCTTAACATAGTCCCAGGTCAGATCCTTCGCTGTGGCACCATCCCGAATAGTTAACCACCATTGATGCGCTTCATCGCGTAGCAGTGCCACCATTCCTTTTAACTTCTCCTCAGGGGTCAGGTCAAGCTCATCCATGATGCGCTCAGTTGCTTCCAACGAAGATTTCGGTATGATTGGGTGCCACACCCGATACTTCCACGAAACATTTCGGCTCTATTAGCTCGGAGCCGTTCAGGCACAGACTTTTGATTTCCCGAATTTCCTCGCGCACGACCACCAACTCCAAAACTCGCAAAGACGACTGCGCGACATAGCATCATCCTTCGTGCGAGCTTGCTGCTCAACACCAACAGCTGGGGGTGGTGGTGGCGGTGGTATCTCATTGTCAGACCCTTGACCCGATCTAACGGGTTCTGACACAGTCATCCTTCCTCTACCTCGTCCACGACGACCACGTCCTCTAGAGCTCATTTCTAACGTCGAGATCTGATTAAGAAGTTTTATGAATTAGTCTTTGTTTCACTTGATTACCCGCGAAGAAATTTTATGGAAAGAGTTTTAGGAGTGGTTCTTTCGTATTCATACATGCACACAGCCTTTTCATTCATTCATACATCCATCAACCAATTATGAACTTTCGTTCATTCAGAGAAACGTTGTAGTTTTCATTGTTGTTGTTTCTCCACTACCCAGGGGTATTTTCGTAATTTTGTCCTACAGGGGTATTTTCATAATTTTTTCAAAAGAAAAAGTTCCCTGATGGTTCTGTCATAAAGTATTTTGGAATTTTTAAATTCCCAGGGTATTTTGGAAAATTTGAAATCCGAGGGTATCTCGGTAATTTTGAATCTCGGGGGTATTTTGGTAATAAACCAGGGTAAATTTGTAAAATTTAACAAATCAGGGATATTTCAAAAGTTGCAAAACTTTGAGGGTTCTTTTTGAGAATTGTTCTTTCCAAAATGGTGATGTTGCAAAAATTTTTGGAAATCAGGGTCATTTTGGTAATTTTTTGTAAGTTAGGGGCAATTTTGTAATTTTCCAAAATCAAGGTATTTTGATATTTTGCGAATTAGGGTTTTTGAGCGTTTATAAAATAATGAAATTTTGGTAAAATTGTTGGGTAGTTGGACATTTTATAAACCAAGGGTATTTTGGTAATTTTACCACTAGGGGCATTTTTGTAATTTCATAAATCGAAAATCTTTCGGAAAATTTTGTAAAGATGGTTTTCACAAATTTAAAAGAAAGTTTTAAGAGTTTTAAAACTAGGGTTTTGTTGTTTTTATAAAAACACGGCTAGTTCCCTTTTGGGTTTTAGTTATTGTGTTTAGCCTAGGACCGAGTCCTCTTGGTTAGGGTGAACCAAAGCTACGCACTGAGCAGGATCGAGTGGAGAGAGGAGGTGAGTCACGCGGACTGCTTAAATACCAAGCTCCCACAGAAACCATTCTTAGACATGCGCACAGAGGTTGCCACACCCACTGAGCCCTCTAGGTTAGGGTGAACCAGAAAGCTACGCACGGGTAGGATTCTGCGAAGAGGAGGTGAGTCACTAGGGGCGCTTAAATACCGGGCTCTTAGGATCCAATCCTAGACATGCGCATGTGGGGGTTACCACTCCCTAACTCGGTGACTTAGCCATAGGTTTGTTTAATGGAATTAAGTCTTATGTGTTTGTGTTTGAGTAGACTAGTCCTAGGGTTCAAGTTCCTATCATGCTATTCTACGTTCCATTCCTTTTCTACCCTTCCATAATTCACATAATCACTGGATGGTTAGGGGTACTTACACAGTGGATCATGGTCGGAGACTTAGGTGCCATGCCGAAGAAAACACGCTTAACTTTAGAAATACTTTTCATAAAACTCATTTGGGCTCGTTTGGAAAATGTTTTGGGCCTTAGCCCATAGGCCGAGAGTTTTAAAACGGGCTCTGATACCAAACTAAAACACCCCACACCCGGCCCATGAGCCTGGACCGGATCTGGTATGTTCCTCAAGTAAACCGGTTCAAAGTTCTTTTGTTACTTTGGGAAAATAGTGTGTTTTGAAAGAAATATTGTTTTGGGTTGGACTCGAGTAGAAAACAAAATCGTTTTATAATGAAAACCCTTTTAAATTTTAGGTGATAAAACATATAGAATACATTTAAAGTAAATTACTTAATCTTTAACTTAATAAAAATTTTGTAACATAATAAATAAAAACAGAAATAAAATAGTGCACTATGGCCTTATGGCCTTATTACATCAAGTAAATCCAAATAATTCGAGTACTTAAAAATTAATAGTCCATAAAAATAAAAACTTCATGTTGAGCATGGCCACCACAAGTTCCGTAGTCCCGGTCCATTCTTGTTCATCACTGAAACATGGTCCTCAACGGGGTGAGTCAACAGACTCAATGTGTACACAACACTAAATCATAATAGAATCAGGCATAACAAATATTACACATTCATATCATAGCATACAAATTATGATGCATTCCCAAACCCAAACCTAATAAGCCATTTTGTAATATGCATTAATATGCCAAAGTTCACATTCTTATTCTCATGTTACAAATAACATATTTCATATTCCTAGTAGGAGTAGGAAACATACCTAAGTACTTAGTACCATAACATGGTACCTTAGCCACTTTCTTATTCTTAATATCACATATTTTAATTAGACATAGCCATAAAACTTATTAAGAATTAGTGTGGGGTACACACCTGATTTGCTTAGCAATTTCCTTGAGATCTTGAAATCTGATCTACCGCTTAGATCCTTAATCCCTACATTTGATTAATCACTTACTAATTTAATAAAAAGCCATTCAGCCATAAATCCAAATCCTAGTAGGATTAGTATACTAAAACTTACCTTGTTGCCGATTGACTTAAGAAACAAGTCCCGAATTGAATCCTTGCTTCCTTACTATTGTCGAAAACCCTATAGACACATGTTAGAGTTTAATCTAACATTAAACATAATGAATGGCCTTTGGCCGAATCTTATAGTTTCTTACCTTGAATCTTAGAAATCCGAAACCTTCCTCCTTGTAGTCGATAAGCGGTCACAAAATCCCGAAGTTTTCCTTCAAAGTTTCGGCCAACATGAATATGTCATTAAAACCTTGCATTTTTGTTTTTAAAGAAGAAAGAAAATAATCATAATAGATCATTACCCTTTTATATGGAAATCGGCAACACCCTTTGATCTACGAAAATATTCGGCTATGGCATAGATGTGTATCACCAAATTTCGGTTTCCTTGAATAATTGGCTAGGGTTTTCTTTGGGGTTTGACACGATGGATTGAAAGAAAGAAAAGAAGAAGAAGAAAGAATAAAGGATGAGAGGAAACTTGTGATTTTGTTAGAAAAGAATTTGGGGAAGATGACAAGAGAATTTCAGCAGAGGCTTGCTTGGAGAGAAAAAAAATTGTAAAATGCCTCACTTTTCCTCCTATTGCCGAATTTACTAGGCCAAGAGTCCCTTTCTTGGCCATCACTCTTTTATTTGATAACTTTATCTCCTTAATTTAAAATAATTAAAGAATAATCCTTTATTATCTCCTTGAAAAATAATCTAAAATAAAAATCCATTATTTATCCTTATTAGTCGAAATTTAAAGAGAATAAAAATCTTCTTTTTAAACACCTTGTGCCGTCCACCTCACTTCTTCTGGAAGCAAAATAAAATTTCTTTTATTTGCTTTCCCTGTGACTCGAACTCAGGCCCAATCCCCTTGCATGTGGCGCCATTTCCAGAGGCCCTAAGTGGCATCTCGAGGCAACTTTTCCAAGCTGCTTTTGCGTGTCAAATTTCACATACTTTTCTTTTAAGGCCACCTTGCCTTAATTTCCTCTTTTAAACTTTAAAACTCGACATTTCTAAGTCATTTCTAAGTTTCCAAAAATTTTCTTTTGCCTCTTTAAACTTGACATTTCCTTACATTTCCAAGTTTCCAGAAATGTTCACTTTCCACTTTTGAATCATTTCCAAATCATTTCCGGGTTTCCAAAAATGTTCATTTCTAAATCATTTCCATGCATTTCTAGGTTTCCAAAAATGTCAAAAATTTATTCGCAATACATAAGACATGTCATTTCGTACAATTAAACCGAAAATGCATAGGCCCTTTCCAGGATGTTACATCGACGCTGACAATAGCCACAGCAACTAGGTCAAAAGAGTGGAAACTAATTTCGTTTTGTTGGTAAAGGCTTATTTTATTTATATATATATATATATAAATAAAAAAAACTCCATTATTGAATCCTCATTCAAAAATGGATGAATTTAAACAATCAATTAATATTTGAATCTTAACTTTTCTTTGACAGTTAATTTTGGCATGATAATTTCTACTATATTTGATTTTTGTTTAAAAAATCATAAAATATTCTAAAAATGTTTAAAAGAATTTAGAATTCTAGTATTTTTCTAAAAATTATAAAAATAGAAAATAGAAAATCATTTGAAAATAAAAATATTCAGAATTTTCATAAATGGAAAAAAATTGTAAAAATTATTAAATTTGATTTAAAAGTATATACTCTTTAATTACTTAAATACAAAATAAATTTTGTAATTAAACATATAAATATCGTTATTTCTTAAAACGCAACCACGTGCAATGCATCGGCCTTTTGTTCCGGCCACTCGAAATGTTACAGCACAGCTCTTTCATCCACCCAAACGAAGAACAAAATACTAATCATCAAAATTATTTGATACAATATATTTGAGTACTAGTGTGCCTAAAAATTATTTGAATTCTCTTTTTTTAAAATTTTTAATAATTTTTCACAGTTTTTATATTATATTTAATAAATTTTAATATTGTTTTCCATTTTTTTTAATTTTTGAAAATTCTAAATTTTTTATATATTTTTTAAAAAGTATTTTTTTCTATTTTTAAATTATTTTCTATTAATTATATTATTTTTAATCATTTTTAATTTTTAAAAACTTTTTTTAAAATTTTTATGATTTTTTAAATAAATATACCATAAATTATCAAATTTTGTCACGTGGCACAATCTTGACATGTTACATGACAAAGTTAACGACGTAAAAGGAAAATGGATTCAAGGACTTAATTGATTGCTTAAATTTGATAAAGAGCTCAATTGAATGATGTTTTTGATTGAAAGTTCAAATAATTATTGAATTATATATTAAATATTTAGTAATTTCGTTTACCTAATCTAAAAATTTTGTCAATAAAATTTAATTTTCTATACATTTTGACCTACTAAATATTTGATTAAATTTTATAGTATTTATTATAAATAATTTATACTAAACTTAACTAAATTACAAATTATTTTTATTAATTATTGATACTTGGTCAAGAATTAATCTATAGTAACAAGGAGTACATGTTTTAATGCTAGAAAGAGAAGCCCAATAATTATAAAATATTAGAGTAATTAAATAAAATGTTTATTTTTCTTATCAATTTTATTGGTAATTGTATTGTTGCATATTTTTTTTATTAACATATTATATATGATGATTTGACTTTAAGTTTTGATACTCATTTAGAGTATTATTGATAATTGAATAGATTTTTTTCTTTTAAGTATTATTGATGACTTTTATAATTTATCAATTTAAAATTATGTAATTATGTAATTATAATTTCTATTACCAAATATAATTTAGAGAATTAGAATATAATTATACTCTATTAATCAAATACACTTAGGGAATTAGAATTCCTTAAAATTACAAGACGAGTGTTTGGGTAATAAAAAAGACATTGTATTTTTAAAGAGAGAACTCGAATTTGAACTTTGGACTTGAAGATGATATTATTAAGAGAAATCTGAAAAAAATTATAGACAGTAAAATGAAGGCATAATGATTTATTTGGCCTTCTAATTTTACCAAAAAATGTCATTTTAGCCCTCAATTTATTTTTTTCTTTTTTTAATTTTTGAACTTACATTTTTTGTCCAATAATCTCAAAATAGATGGAAAAAGTTAACTTTGTTAACTTTATTGATGTGGTATACACGTGGATGACATGTCGACATTTAACTAATTTTAAAAATTTTAAAAATATTAACAATATTTTTTTATATTTTTTAATCAATTTAAAATTTTTAAAAATAATTATTATATATTTTTTTAAAATTTAAAAATTTTTAAAAATTAATTAAATACTTAATGTAAATGCCCATTTTTGCCCGGGCTGAAAAACCAAAATAAAAAAATAAAGTCCAATGTCCAGATTACAAAACAGACCCAAATACCCCTTAGCCCAATCCTAAACAGACTACCCACCAGACTCAAACCAAACCCGATCAGCCCAATTTTAAACCAGTGGCCCACTTAAACCCACTACCCCAAACAAATACACGGCTCAGTCGCGCCGCAACCTAGCCCCGCAGCCTCGTCCATCCTGTTCTTGCGCCGAAATCAATGTGCATGTCGCACCACCGCCGAGATCCTCGCTATAGACCTGCAAAAGAAAGGAAAGAAGATAGCAGCAAGAATGGCAACAATATGATTTTCCTTTTTTTTCATTTTTCAAAAGGCTATAAAAGCCGATTAATCTGTAAACGAAAGGGGAGAGAATACTGAGAAAAAAAATCGAGACAGAATACATTTTTTTGATCAAGGTGATTTTTATTTATTTTGATTCTTTTTATTTTTTTTAAATCTATGTTTTTATATTACATATAAATACTGTTAAAAAAAGGAAATGAGTAAAGAGGGCGAATATTTTACTTGTGTGCGCGTGGCCATAGCTTGAAGGAGCGACGAGGGGAACCCAGACGAAGACCTTGAGAGCATTTTTAGAATTTGTTTTCTAAAAGCAGTGTTAAATGTTTTTTTTTACTAAATTCTGCCTTATATAAACAAAGGAAAACGACGCCGTTTCAAGGTATATGATCCGCGCGTCGACCCAATATCCAGATGAGGATCCGCACATTTTTTGAAAATGGGATATTTAACATTTCGGTCCTTCCGCAATTTAATTAATTTTAATTCAGCCCAATTCACATTTTTATTTATTTTAAAATTAGCCCTAAATTTTGTTTTGGTTCCAATTTAGTCTCTCGGTCTGCTTTAAAGGTAAAATCAGAACGGCGCCATTTTAAAATTTGGTTTAATTGCCACATTAGTCCCTGTGATTTAATGCGCATTTGAATTTAATCCTTTTATACTTGTTTTTAATTGCTGTTTAACCCCTGTTTCTTTATTTGTTTTTTATTTTTTTATTTTAAATTATTTCAATTATTTTATCATGTTAAATGTTTTATATTATTTTCCTATATTTATTAATTATTAATAGTTTATATATATATTCTATATGTGTTATTTTATATATGTTTTATTATTATTATATTTTTTTTACTTAGTTTAATACTTTTTATATTATTTTATAATCTATATATTATTTATTATATTATATTTTTAACTTATATATTATATAGTATTATATTATATTATTTTCTAAAATTTTACTAGGTATAAAACCTATTTATAAGACATATTTATTTTTATTATTTTTATAAAATATATGTATTGGATTATTATAAATGTAATTTTATTTAAAGTTATATATTATTTATTCTTTTAACAATATATTTTTTTATATACAATATATATATTATATTTGATATTGCTACTACTATTATTTTATTTATAACTAACCCTAGTATTATTAGTATTATTATTAAAATTTATTATTAATATTATTTATATTATTTTCATTACTATTG
Organism: Gossypium bickii; assembly: GCA_025503065.1. NCBI lineage: Eukaryota > Viridiplantae > Streptophyta > Magnoliopsida > Malvales > Malvaceae > Gossypium > Gossypium bickii. Next base: position 95,055,605 of record CP106711.1, read on the forward strand.
TTTTTCATTTTGCTATTATTTTTATATTAACCTATATTATTATTTTACTAATATATTCTTATTGTACTACTATTTTTACTTTAGTTATTTTAGTTGTATTTTATATTGTCTATGTTAGATGTTAATGTACTATAATTGCTTTTAATACTTATATTTGATAATGTATAAATGCAATATTGTCATATGGTTATTGTTTAAAATAAAAAATACATTTTTACGAAATCAATGTGTAACACCCTATACCCGAGACTGATGCTAGGACTGGATACGAGGCATTACCATGCTTAAACTCACTTAAACATGTACTTACGGGCTATAAAATTTTGAACCAACTTAAATCTTTTCTTTCTTGATCATAACATGAATTTTATGGGCCTACGAGGCCTTTAACAATTAACCGAACTCTTTTGGACACTTCATCTAGCACTTAACTTGGAAGCAGGGTTCACACGCCCATGTTACTTAGAGACACGCCCGTGTACCCATAGACACACCGTGTCCCCATAGACACGCCCGTGTCTACAACCGTGTGAAGCTACTGACTTCAACCACACGGCCTGGGCACACGCCCATGCTTTGAACGTGTGTCTTACACGGTCCTTACACACGGTCGTGTAAAATGACCGTGGTCTAACTTTATTTAAAACATTAAGGTGCAGGGTTAACACGGTCTATACACATGCCCGTGTGTCTAACCGTGTGGGCAATTAGAGGCTATTTACCAAGCCATTTGCCTCCTTGAAATTAAGATCAACCCAACTCAAAACAATACAATTCATTAATAACAATTTTCATGAATAATACTACATATTTCATTGATATCTATCTACAAACAACTTAAACAAGTTTGGCCAACCACTTAGCCATATACAAAAGAATAATAAACTTGATAGCCTATACAATGGCATTACACAAAACATGTTCTCAAAATGAATGATTCTTATACATGCCATACTTAGTAATATTATTTGGCTATACCAAAATAAGGGTCGATAGTGTGCTACGAGCTCCGACTCCAATGATCCACAAATTAGCTTGGCGGGACTACATAGAAAGAAACAATCAAAGACGTAAGCAATTAGCTTAGTAAGTTTGCATGATAACACGTAATAAATAAACTTGCTTCAGATAAACCATTTGACATAAAAATGGTATCATTATCTCATCGATAAAGCTTACTTACTCATACATGATTCTTACTTGTCTCATGGTACTCACTAATCTCATACTTGTAAGGTAACAAGGTACCTGTATCACTTGATCACATCGATCAGCATACTTAAACCTAATAATTATGTCTTCTAACTCATCATTCATAACATGAATAATATTCAATTTCAACTTGGTAATAGCTATGCTTTCTTTACATTCTTGTTTTCACATTTTAGCTTACTCATTTGCCCGATGAATTTCCATGAATTACCGAGAATACTAGATCTCTTGTCATGTACTTCATGCTAATGCCATACTCTAGATACGGACTTATATGGAAGATCTCTTCTTGAATCAATGCCAAGCTTGCCTTGGTCTTACATGATAACTTATTCAATGCCAAGCTTGAGTCCTTGGGCTTACATGATAACTTGCTTGATAACTTGATCAATGCCAAGCTTGAGTCCTTGGGCTTACATGATAACTTGTTTGATAACTTGATCAATGCCAAGCTTGAGTCCTTGTTTGATAACTTCTTTGTTTAACATAACATTAAACCATTCATGATAACAATGTATATTATACTAAACAATTAAATGATAAAATCATAAAGCTTAGAACTCATACAAACTTACCTCAATATACAAAATGTATGTAGTTATGCAATTTAGTCCTCGACTTTATTCTTGCCTCGGTTTCGATCCGGGCTTTGTTTTTCTTGATCTATAATCATAAATAGATCATTTAATAATCATATTGACTAAATTGACTCATAACTCATAATTTGGCAAAATTACTATTTTGCCCCTATACTTTCTCATATTTGCACTTTTGCCCCAAGGCTCGTAAAATAATTTTCATGCAACTTTCTTAAACTACATGCTTAGCTGAATCATTTTCTCTACTATAGCAATCATCAATTCTCTCTATTTCCAATAGGTATGACCAATTTTATAACTTTTACAAAATGGTCCATACTATCATGTTTCATGAAATTCATTAAAGAAAAGATGTTTATCTAACATCAAACTCTCATAAACTCTCATAAAACATCATTTAGCATACATGTCACTCATGGGTACATTTTTAAACATGCATCTTAGCTCATCAAATAGCTAAAAATAGCTTACTCATGCTACTGGGACTTCAAAAATACGAATAATATCAAAAACCGGTCTTAGGAGCACTTACTAGCAAGCTTGAAAAATTGAAAAACCCTAGCTATGGCTTCCTTCAATTTTCGGCAATGGGGGAAGAAGATGATGAGATTTTTATCCTCTTTTTCCTATTTTAATCACTTATTAGACAAATGACCCAAAATGCCCTTATTACTAAAAATTTCTATAATACCATCTCAAGGCCAATTTTGTCCAAAAATTAAATTTTGGGCAAATTGTTACTTAAGGGCTCATAATTCATATTCTAAAGCTATTTCATACAAAAAGCTTCTAGAAACTCAAATTTTGCAACTTTTGCAATTTAGTCCTTTTTGGGCCAATCAACCTCAATTTAATAAAATTGCTTCATGAAACTTTTATACTAGCACACAAACATAATATAAACTTTAAAAACTCATAATTTCACCTCGGATTCGTGGTCTCGCACCACTATTCTGGCTAAACCCTAAATCGGTCTGTTACACAATGTTTTATTTGAAGGTTTTCAAAATAAGGCAATGTTTTGATATTTAGAAATTCGGGAAATAGTGCCCAATCGTGCTGGGTTGCGATTTCCCGTTTGGCTAAATAACTAAATATCCTTTTAACAAGTTTTACAAAATTATGAGATGATCTTAGTGACGAGGGTTTAAAAATGTCACGTCCAATCATGCTGGATGTGATGTTTATATTCCTTAGGATCGAAGAAATCTCAAATTTTAAATCAAAATTTCTCAAAATTTTATAAATTATGAGATGCTCTTAGTTACGAGGGTTTAAAAAAACATCGTGTCCAATCGTGCTGGATGTGATGTTTATAATCTTTCGTATCGAGGAACTCTCATATTTTAAATCAAATTGTTCGAAGTCTTTTGAAATCATATTTTTAAATGCTTTTAAAATTTCAAAAATTTGGACATGATTTTATCAATTAGGTACCAATTTTTGGGCGTTATGAGGGTGCTAACCATTCCTCATACGTAACCGACTCCCGAACCCGTTTTCTCTTTTTTCGTAGACCAAAAAATCAAATGTTTTAAAATGAAATGTTTTACAAGGTGATCCAATCACACCTAAGTTAAAAAAGGATTGGTGACGACTCCCGTTTTTGTTTTTAAAGTTGATCCCCGTTTTCTAAACCCGATTTTAAAATGGTTTCGACACTTAAATCTCATCAAATTGACAATTTGCGTGTATGCACATTAGCAAAGTAAAAAAATGTTAATTTTTTTTATTTATTTTGTAATTGTTTGACAAAAAAGTAAATTTATGAACTAAAAAATTGAATAAAATATTTTTTAGATGACAAAATAAATCAACATGCCTAAAACGAATACGTTATCTATAAAAAAAAATAAAAATAAAATCTAAACACGACTTCTTAAACGCATAATAACTGGACGGATCATTTCCATAATAATACTTGAACCGACCCGTAACTATTGATCTTCAGACCCCAAACCTAGAACCGTTTGATTATTCTCCCCTCCCAAGAAACGTTTTTGACCTAAAAACTTGAACCAAAAAAGACAAAAGGGAAACACCTAAAACCCACTGAAATCGGAATTCACCAAATCAAACCAAAATCATCAGTCGACTATTTTGCAGGGCTTCGAAGAATGGCCACCGGTATTTTTGGTTTTTTCCCTCTTGATTCTGCATTTTTTCCCCAACAGTCTTGACTAGAGTTAACGTAGGATTTATTTATCTGAGGTATTTGCCGTTTTACTTGTTTCATTTTGAGGCCAGCGGCGTTACTTTTCAAGGTTTAGGAACTGCTCAGTACATGTTGCACACGTTCGTATATTTTAGTTCAGCCTATCTTTTACGTGTTCGTACTTCTTTCGAAATAGAAAAATGTTAAAATTTTCTGGCAACTTGGGCAGGGCTTCTTGATCTTCTTCTTCTTATTTTTTCTTTTTGAAGCATTTATCTTCTTGTTATTTTGTTGTAAAGAAAAGGACAAAAAAAATGAACACGTGCAACATGCATTTGTTACGTTCGCTTATAAACCCCATGTCCCTGAAACCCCACATGTCTGCCACTAAATGACAGCTCTTGTGGTGCATAATTGTTTTGCTATATGTTTGGTGCATTGGGCTTCTTAAAATATAGGCTGAAATTTGTGTTATGGTCCCAGAAACCCCATATGTTGTTATAAAGTGTTCTTCGAACTGTTATTTGCTAAGTTGTTATAAACTATTTGAGATTGGAGTTTTGGTTTAGGGTTATGAAGTGCTATTCAAACAGTTTCGTCTTAAAGGGTTATAAAGTGGTAATTCAGACTTTTGATCTAGGTTGCTATATAGTTTTATGTAAACTGTAATGAAAGTTGTGTTTACCTGGCCTTTATGGAAACTTTTATGGATGGTATCGTGTTGTTATATAGACGATATGATATATATTTTCTAAAATATGTTTTTTTGAAATGTTTTAGGTGGAGCCGGATCGTCTCAGAAAAATGTTAAAATAAGATTCTATCACGGTGGAACTTTTGAGGGGAACCCAAAATCATCATATCTGAATGGAAAAGTAGAACTTATGGAGCATTATGATGTCGAAGAGATATGTTATTGGAGTTTGTTGTCGATGGTGCATCAACTCGACTATGCCTTCAATGAGGTTAAACGGTTGTATTTCTTAGAGCCAGGAAAAACTTTAGGGGATGGTTTGAAGTTGTTGTTAGGCGACAATAGTGTGCTTGAGTTGTCAAACCATTTAAATAAATTTGGTGAAATTTCTATTTATGTTGACCACATCGGTGATGGAAATGAGAAATCTAGTGACATTCCTTTACCTATAGCTTTCTTTAAGTCGGTTGACAAGTCGTCTGATGAAGATGGTAAGGAGGGTATTAAGGAGAATGTAGAAGATGATCTCAATATAGATGGTATAAATTGGTCTAGTGATGAGGGGGACGATGAGTTAACTCCTACTCAACTAAAAGATTTGAAGAGGTTCGACACAGAGGATGTAGGTGGTTTAGGCCTAATTGGAAAAGGGGGTACTAAGGATGTGGGTGCAGGCCCATCTGAACCACATGGTGTGGACCATTGTGGTGCAAGGTCATCCGGAACACATGGTATGACTGATAATTATGCAGTACAATCCAGAGTTGGTGGTGATGGCCAAGATTTTGTACACAGTTCTGGTGATGATGGACCAAAGAGTGATTACATTGATTCGGATGATCGAGGTAGTTATGTAACCACATCTGATGGATTGGATGCTGAAGATGCCCGAAGGGTACCTTCGGGGGGATTGTCTTACAATCCTGGTGTTGGCGATCAAGGGTTTTTTCTTGGCCAGATATTCAGAGATGCTGCACAGTTTAAGATGGCTCTTAATGACCATTCTTTTCAAAATCAATTTTCATATTGCTACAAAAAGACTGAAAAAGTTCAGGTGAGAGCAAAATGTGCCACAAATGGTTGTCAGTGGGAGATATTAGCCTCTCAGCATGGCAACGACAATTCATTTAGGGTTAAGACATATTTCTCTCAACATTCCTGCTTGCGTGCCACTCACAAGAAACGAGTGACATCCAATGTGATGCCACAAAAGGGAAGGGGGAGAAAAGGCTTAGAGGGTCCAAAGAAGGTGAAAATGTCCAGGGCTGGAAGAATAATGAAGTGTAGCATTTGCCACAAAGAAGGCCACATCAGAACCAAATGCCCCATGATGCCAGATGCACAATCATCAAATCACGTAAACTTGAAGGTATAATTTCTATTTGTCTATATTCACACTTGTCTCATGTTATTTATGTTGAAACTGAAATACCTTTAAGGTATTTTTTGTTTAGAATGTTTCAAATAAAGGGAAGGCTTCTACATCAACTGCTCCTACAACCACATCTACAAATGATGATCAATCTTCTTCTGAAATGATGGTAAAAGCGAAAAAAGCTCGGCCTCAAAGCGCTTCGGGATTGAATGCAAGTATGATTTCCAACACTTCTCCTCTCCAACTTTATTCCTTCATTTTTCTTGTGTATATTAATTGCAACCATATAGGCAGGAGAACTTAATCAATTGGTTATTTCCATGGTTGTAAAAATTGAACTATTCTGTTTTCAGTTCAATCATTTAGAAAAATAAAAAATATAAACTAATAATAGTTAAGAAAAAATACATTGCTAATAAAACAATCATAAAAATTAGGAAATAAGTATATTTACTAAAAAACCAAGGATCAACATGAACCAAAAAGAAAAAAGCCCAATTATTGTGTTAAAAAAAAACTCTGTTTTTAATCATTTTGTATTTTAAACTGATTTTGCTTGGTTCTCTAATTCTCCAAATTAGCTTGTATGTTTCTGGTTTAATTGGTTGAACCGATCAGTCTAGCTCTGTTTTTACAACCATGGTTATTTTGAGTGGAATCAGACCAGTGTGAATTATAGCCACCAAACAACTGTTGGTGAGAACAAATTTCAATTATCTTGATTTATTTCCATGCGTAATACACTTTAAACCAATTGTTTTTCCTCCTCTTTTTTTTCTAACACAGGAAAAAAGACACAGAATGGTTAACAGTTAGATCCACCAATGAGTTGAGCCTTTTATACGATCTTTATGCAGCCTGTCATGCCGCCATTTATGTTCAAACTAGCTGAACCGAATTTGAAATTTGAATATGCTGTTTTTGGTGGACTGAATTTGACATTGGTACATGCTGTTTTCATGTTTGAACAACCTGATTTTGTGAACGTTATTTGGTACAGTACAGACGCTGCAATGTTTGTGGTGATTACTAGGCAAAGCAGCCATCAATTCTAGATTGGTTAGATACCGGCCACTGTGGCAACTATCGTCCATCACTATTTTCGTGCATGTTCTCCTTTGCTCTCTTCTTCCTCCTTGCATTTGAACCCAAAACCTTATACAAAGATTTAAAATCCCAAAGTCTTTATTTTCTCTCTACATGAAGTCTGATTTTCTTTCTCTTTGGGTCTTTATAATCTGCAGATTCCCGCTAATAAGATTGCCACCTGTGTTTTTAGTGTCGTCATTAAAATAAGTATAATAGCTTGTGAGACATGTTTAAGACACCTAGCATCCTAGTGGAGGTAACATGTTAGTAGTTAGGACACTTAAAGAGCCTCATAGAATGTGATTAATTAGTGGAAGCGTGCAAGAATTGGTCATTATTAGAAATAAACATGATTGGGATTTGGACACGAGTTATTTATAAATAGGATAGTGTAGTAGTGGCTGTCTACATATTCTTGTTAAATAGTAAAGTTTTGGTCATTTTTGATGTTTAAAGAAGTTGTTTTACTGTTTTACTAAAGTAACGGGAGAAGATCGCAATATTAAAGGGAAGAAACCAGTAGAGTAGGCACGCTCTGTGTAAAGTATTCTAGTGAGTTTCTCTGTACCATGTGTATGGTATCTCGTTAATTCGTTTACTCTTAATCACTGTACAACTAAGTAAGTGGCTCTATCATTTGTCTCTGGTGTTCATGTATAAAGAAGCATATTCAAAGAATTAGTGCATGCAAGGTTATATATAATTAAATAGACCCAGAAAACTTGGTATACGTGGTATGAGCACTCCTTGGTGCACAAGCTCTGTATCCAGATGGGTGTAAGGAGGCTACGAAGGGATGTTATGTATAATGGTAAAGAAGATGAGATAAAATGTTGTCTCTGGTGATTGGTGAAAACTTGACCTTGCAGGGGAACACCTATGTGTTTAAATAAGGAGGGGAGGTAGGAGGATTCAGAGGAGATTTTTGTAAATAGCTCTGATGAGCGGATATAAAGGTACAGTAAAAAATGGTTCTTGGAATCGGGATTAGAAGTTGGCACAAGAGAGTATGTGAGAATAAGGGTGCATGTGGTAGTACATATTGCATGAAAGAGTAAAGAGTAAGCTTGTCAGTAATTAAATGGTATTCCACGCAAGTGGTGTATTTGCTTGTTGTTATGCTTGTGGCCATCAATCATGAGTTTAGAAATCAACGTCCATCAATAGGCTGAGTTTAATATTGGTAGTATTTGCTAGACGATCTACGAATCAAAGGGATATATATGCCAAGTATGGAGAACTTATCTGTCAGCTTAGGTTCCATTCTTCACAGTCTTATAGGAAATTTGGTGGGTTTATCTTCCCAAGAATTCACTAAGTTCTCATGAACATATCCAACTTTTTTTTTACTTTCAGGTTCTTAGTTTGAGTGTGGTGATTGAAGGGATTCAGTCAGATTTGTGGCCATTTGTGAGCCTTTTTATTTTCGTAACATGTAATTGCTGGGGTAGTAGAACAACTGTTAGATACCGCTATTTCAAAATTATTAATTTGTACTTGAAACAGTATTTTGAATGTTTTGAATGTTGATCAATAGCCTCGAGGGCTTAATATTAATTGTGATTTATAAATGTTGTTAAAGAAGTCGCTAGAGGTTATTTCTTGTATCTAAGAAATATGGCCTAGTACCATTTTAAATTTGCTTCCAAGTGAATGTAGTCTTAAACTAACAAAATACTGTGATGGAAAAAAAGAAAAAAAAAAGGAGTACTCGCCAAAATGGATATTTGTTTTAATAGGAGATAGTTTATGTCTCCAACGGGTTGACCTGTGACTCTCCATACTCGGATTCGACGATCAGGTCGGGCATGGGTTGTTATAAATTTAGCCCTTGTTGCTTACTGCACTACCTTAGTACTTTATTATTAAGATTTTTCCAAATTTATTAATTTGATCAACCTTTTAAGGATAAGAGTTAACCTTACAATTCCTTAAAGATATCTATTCAAATCTTAAGACTTAAATCCTTTTAAAAGAGTAAACAAATGAGAAAATAAAGAAACAATCTTTACAAGATTAGAATGTTTATTAATTAAGCACATAGAATAAAAACACTTGAGCTAATAGAATAAATGAATGCTTTCAAAGTTTTTGCAATAAAAAGATGAAGAATTGAAACACAAAATGTTGATAAAAGAGTTGTTAATCTTTCTTGATAGCTCTTGATCTTTTGTAATCTTTCTTGTTGTAGAAGCTTTGTAGGATGTTATTTATAGTCCCTAATTAATTTTCAACTGTTGTGGTTGATGATGAATTGAATAGTCATTAGAGGTTTGAAAACTAGGGCATTAATGTCTTTTGCAACAAAAAGGTATCGATACTTTGATCAATTAATGCCTCAATTTAGTGATCGTTAAATTCTATAGTATTGATACAATAGGGAGTGTATCAATACTTGTTATGAGGTATCGATACCTTGGGAGGGTATTGATACTCGGGTAATTTTTCTTAAAATTTCAAAATATTGAAAGTCAAAATGGTATTGATACCAGATAGGGTATCGATAAAATTTGAAAGGTATCCATAATTTCTTTAGGGTATCAATACTTTTTATTTCTTCTTCATTTTCTCGAACATCAAAGCTTAAATTTGTATCTATACCAGGCAGGGTATTAATAAATAGGGAAGGTATCAATAAAATAGGGAAAATATCGATACTTTGTTAAATGTACCGATACTTATGATTTTTGCTAAATATTTTTGAACTTTGAAGCTCAAATTGGTATCGATATTAGGTATGTGTATCAATACTTTGGGTTAGGCAGAGGCGATTCTGGGGGGCTGGCATGGGCCTCGGCCCCCTAAAATGAAAAATTGTCATTTAGGCCCTCTAAGTCTTTTTGAAATTTTAAATTAGTAAAGGTAAAATTGTACTTTGGCCCTTTAAAATTATAAAAATTCAATTTAATACTTTGAAAATTATAAATATATAGACTATAAAAAAATTAAAATTTCATTCGGCCTCTCTAAAAAATTGTTCTGGCTTTGCCCCTGGGGTTAGGGAGCAATTTTCAGTTGTTCAAATTGTTTGAAAATTTTGTTAATCATTTTGAACTTGTTCAAAATATTTTCAAAGTGTTTGAAAAGTATATTTAAAAGTTTATCTCTTAGAAATATCTTGAAACAAATTTTTACTTTGAAATTTATTAAGCTTTACTCAAAGACATTATATTTATTTTATTAAACATTTATCAAATTAAAACTTAAAAATTTGCATGGAATAATTTGGAATAGCCAACAGAATAGAGTTGGCAAAAGTAACTTGACTCGTCATCCATAGTAATTTAGCATTATAACCAATGTTGTTTGAATCAAGTCAGTAGATCAAACCAGTTGGATTGAAAACTGGTTGGGTACCGGTCTAGAGAGGGCTTTAAACCAATAGACGGGCAAAAAACCGGTTGAATCGGGCAATTGACCCGGTTGAATCAAATTTATTATTATTATTTTTTAATTTTTTAATAATTTTTAGGCGAACTGGTTGAACCAATTGGATCAGCAAACCGATGACTTGAATGGTCCGATCACCTGTCCGATTTAAAAAAAAAACATTGATTATAACTACTTAGTATTTGCCACCGTGTTAATAATGACTAGTATGAGCTATTTGTAAACTTTTGGAGGAAGAAAGGGACCCCTGAATAACTTTTCAAAACCATAACCTTTTGAAAACTCAAAAGGTTACATATCAAATCTGTTGTCGAAATGGACACATTATTTGAAAAGAAAACTTTAGGTTTTTGGGCACAAACCTTGTGAACCAAAAAAGTGCAAAATTGTTTGGAGGATATTGTTAATAATCATTACTTGCTTCAAACGCCTTGCAAAAAAGCACTAAGTAATCATTAAAAAACAAATGTAAGATGTGAGGGCCATCATGAGATAATTGGATAAGTTTTTATGCACCCCGTAGAACAGAATCCTCAATACTTTGCCCAGGCCTCTTCATCCCAACACAAAAAGATATGGGGACAAAAGATCTCCTAGCCTAATACCCTTCGAAGGCTTGAAATCTTCTGTATAAGATTCATTCCACAGTACTTGCATAGAAAAATTATAATGCATAATGACCTTAAAAGAAGGCCTCAGTAATCTAACATCAGAATGTTGGAAAAAAAATTCAGTTCGAAAATAGTTTTCCTACACAGCGAAAAATAAAATTTTGAAAATCGAGCGGATTTGTGATATCTATAGCAATAAACCAATTACTGAATTCGCACTTGTGTTTTCGATTAGACGGATCCTTGTCATTCCTCGCTTTCAACCGAACAACCTTATCTACTATTCAGGAATAGTTTTCTTTGTTTAAGTGTGAAAAGAAAAAATCTTTTCTCGATAGAAACTGATAGAACTGTTATTTCAAAAAATAGATTTAATAGTTGAGATTATATTCTCTCTATTTTCGGGTAGATTAAAAATATCTTAAAGTTGTGTAAATAATCCTACAGGTGCTATCTATTTATAGGAAGAAAGGGTAAAACCCTTATTGAATTGTAGATATTTATTTCAACTAAAAAAACGAGCTCCTAGTTTATCTAGAATTATAGGGGGCACAACCCTAGTTAATATTACAAGGGTTTGCCATCCACCCCTTTAATATGAAGGGCTTTTGAGTCTCTCCCATATCAAGTCTAATTACAAGTACTTCCAGGGCTTTTAATCCAATACTTTATAATTTGATCTAACCCAATATTTATTTTTCTATTTCTCAAAATAAACATCTTAATATTTTTTAATTAAATAATCATCTCAACCCAATTCTAATTTCGTTAAAATAATGAGACTTTACTGTAAAAGAATCTATGAAAAAATATATTTAAATTTTCTACATTCAATGGTTCACTACGACCAAATGATTTTTTTCCATTTTCAAACTTTAATTCAAAAAACATAAATTCATTTTTAGGTCATTCATTTTTATTCTGGAGAAAACCACATTTATTTCCAAATGATTCCATTTTCATTTTGGAGAATACCATAATCATTTTCAAATGTTTCAGATTTCTCCATTTTCACCATTTCTATTCATATATGTTCATTTGATTCGATATGCAATTCGTATTTGGTTTCAATGAGCTAGTAGAAGGTTAAGACTCAAATGATTTATAATTAAGTTCTAATTTTTTGCCTATTAATTATAAAATCATTTAGTCACAAAGTCATTCCACTATAGTTTCATAACTGAGCTCTCCTCAACAACACACCATTATGAAAGCAACTCGATTAGTGTTCGTCCAATGACCTTGTCATAAGTTTGTTACCCTCTTAGGGTATTATTAATCTCTTTGGGATAATATCCGTTCTCCCAATGTAATCCTATTTTATCTCATGGTAACCATTACATCTTCTTTTATGAAAAGTCAATTACTATCAAATAATAATCAAGTTATTCATCATAAAGACAAACGACTTGTGGTCACATTTACTTTTCATCAACCATTAAATGCTAATGAGAGGATATCTTTTACCTATGTCTCGGACTATGAATTCCCATCATTGTGAATAACACTACATATTGTGAAAGTCGTACACCCAATACATCAACTTTTAGTTCTTTATCTATTCAAACTCAGACTTTTACTTACATCAAAGTGTACAAGTCGCGTATATATAGTCTGTCATCCAATAGATTTAGGTATGCCACACTATGAACGTCAAAAGTGAATAAATCCATAAATGGCTTCAAGATCTATTCTTCTTGTGTCCAGTTTGATGTATTGTCAGTCCACCTAGTCATATCTATGTTTCTATCTTCTGAGAGTCATCCGCTTCGATGCCTAAGACGAACCATTTCTCCGACTAGACTTGATAGACATGTAACACCCTATACCTGACTTGATCATCGGGTCTGAGCCATATTGTGTCACATTCGTTGCCGAAACAACTAGGATCAATTAAAAACTATTTTATACAATTAATATGACTATATCAAACGAATATATATTCTTTAAACATACTTGTAAATATGAGTTTCATTGATATATATGTATCTAATATCATTCAACAGATCAACCAAATATATAAATATTAGTACTACACTAGGAAGCTCAAAAATTTGATTGTAACATTATTTAATTATAACACTCTATACCAGGCTTGGTCGCCATGCCTGAATATGGGATGCCACACCACTGTCTCATGTCATATACAACAAGTGAAAGTCCATTCTGAAAGAAACATCTTTCATATTATCACTTGTATAGGTTTTAAGTCAATTATATTTGTTAGTTATCAATGTAACATGCTAACTATAACACCCCTAACCCTAATCCGTCACTGGATTAGGGTTACGAGGCATTACTCGACCAAACACAAGTCAGTCTACCTTTATAATTACTAATACAATAGTTGATGCATAATCAGTTACTACTATCATAATTAAACATGTATTTCCATTTTAATATCAAATACGATAGCAAACATATTACAAAAAATATCATTAATATCTTATACGAATAGATTTTTCAGACAAATAGTAAAAGTACTATTCATTTGGTCATTTTAGAAGCAAGGGCCGAAATGATCATGACTAAGCTCATATTACAATTTGGGTTTTATCACATACGCACCTTAACAAAATGTTTACATCTATAATTTTGCCATTCAATCCTCATGGCCGAATACACTTGAACATCCAATGAAAAATCTAAAGTTTCCAACTAAATAAATGTCATGGTCGAATATTTACAATGAGTTTGATTTCATTTGATCAATAATAAATTAAAATTGTTTATAACATGCATAAAATACAACCTATTTCTTTCATGGCTTATCACATAAGTGCACACGAAATAACTAAATTCTTATCCATCAATCGAATGTACTTTATACCTTATTCAAACCAAAAATTTTCTTATATTCAAATTTCTCATAGCATAATATGAAATAATTCCTAAGCTAAACTTATAAGTCATTCAATAAACATTCATTTGTACTATATGGATAACATGCCATTCATAATCTCATGAAACATACCTACCCAAATCAAGCTATATTCAAAACCGAAATTTCACAAACATATATACCAACTCAAACATACTCATTCAATCCAAGGATAGAAGTGAAGCCATTTTCGCATGGCATTATATACATCAAATTCAAAATATAAGCTCAAAAGAGTAGTATAGCCTATACATGCCATAGTTTTCAAAGTTTAACTCATCAAAAGAGTACCAAAGATAGTCGATAGTGTGATTGACTTTGACGATGAATCCCCGAGCTCGATCTTCGACTTTATGATCTATAAAATAGTAAAATAATCACATAGAGTAAGCTTATATGGCTTAGTAAGCTTTAAGCAATGGAAAAGATATACAACTAATCAATATGCAATTTAATCAATCCAACATGATCATTAACTAATTCGTAAACACAAATATGCTTAACTTGTCACCATTCAACAATTACTATCTTTAATAAGTCACAAAGACCGAATGATCACATGCCATTTATCCATTTCAAAACAAGTTCAAAGATATAAGATTCACATCACATTACTATAAGTTTCATATACTAAAATAACTTACCTCATTGGTACGAAGTTATTCAAACCTTCGTGCCACATCTTGGTTTTCTCCATCCATTAGTTTACCCTTGAAAAGATCCGAAAATCCACACATACAGTACAACTCATGTAACATATCACACAATTAGTGCCGTTACTTGAAAAAGAGCACACATAGTGCTATATACTAGTAATGTATCGCACACTTAGTGCCATTACTTATGCAAATTACCATTTTACCCTTGACATTTACAATTTTTACAATTTAGTCCCTATTGCTCAAAACACAAAATATCTAAAATTTAACCACACTTATCTAAAATTTAACCACACTTATTGAGGGATGAATACTTATAGTCCCTATATAAACTCACTCCTTTCATTTATTTTGCCATTTAGTCCTTACAAAATTTATTTTTATCATTTAATCCATATTACTAAATTTCATCAATAGTTTTAAAGATAAACTTGTTAATCTAGCATACATATATCATATTCTATCATTAAATAAAAAAAACATCAAATTTCCATCAATGGCAATACACGAACTACACAACCAAATCAAAAATTCGAGTATGGGCTAGTTAAATCACATAGCAACGATCTAAAAAACATAAAAATTATTAAAAACCGAGCTAGTTACATACCTCAATTTAAGCATGCAAGGGCTGAATGGATGAAAGCTTTAGTTCTTTCTTTCTTATTTTAGTTTCGGTGAAGAAGAATGAAAAATTATGATGATAAAAGTGTTTTCTTATTTTAATAATATTAACATATATTATAACATTATTTTAACATTAAAAATTATGATTATAAAACACTTTAATATAAAATTTAAGTCAATGCCGTCCACTTACATGTTAAAAGGTCAAATTGCAACTTAAGTACTCATACAAAAGAAGACAAAACAATTTAGCCACTTAATTTGATGATTGGCTACTTTTACCACTTATGCGATTTAGTCCTTTTTCTAAAATTAAACACTCAAACAGACAAATTAACCTACGATATTTTAACACATGCTCAAACATATAACATAGATATCAAATAAAATATTATAATATTTTTCTAACTCAGATTCGTGGTCCTGAAACCACAGTTCTGATTAGGGTCATAATCGGGCTGTTACAACCCCCCTTAAGGGATTTTCGTCCTTGAAAATCTTTCCAATGAATAGGTGTGGGTAGCGTTATTTCATTGATTCCTCGAGTTCCCAGGTTGCTTCCTCAACCCCGTGTTTATGCCACATTATTTTAACCAACAAGATTTTCTTGTTTCCTAATTCTTTCATTTCACGAGCTAAAATACGAATCGGTTCTTCTTCATAAGACAAGTCGGGTTGAATCTCAATCTCTAATGGGCTAATCACATGAGAAGGATTGGATCTGTATCGTCGAAGCATCGATACATGAAAAACATTGTGAATCTTGTCTAACTCAGATGGGAACATCAGCCTGTATGCAACTGGCCCGATACGCTCAATAACTTCGTACGGTCCAATAAATCTCGGACTCAGCTTTCCTTTACGACCAAATCTAAGTATCTTTTTCCACGGCGAAACTTTCAAAAATACTCTGTCACCTACCTGAAACTCTATATCTTTACGTTTCAAGTCCGCATATGACTTCTGACGATCTGACGCGGCTTTGAGACTTTCTCGGATTACTTTTACTTTCTACTCAGTCTTTTTGATTAAATCAATCCCGTGTATCTTGCTTTCACTTAGCTCGGTCCAATATAGAGGTGTACGACATTTACGACCGTACAAAGCTTCGTAAGGTGCCATTTTAATACTCGATTGAAAGCTGTTATTATACGCAAATTCAATCAAAGGCAAGTATCGTTCTCACGTACCCTCAAACTCAAGAACGCAACATCTTAACATGTCCTCGAGTATTTGAATAACACGATCGGATTGTCCATCTGACTAAGGGTGGAAAGCAGTACTGAAGTGTAATTTAGTACCTAGAGCATCTTGTAGTTTTGTTTCAAAACCGCGATGTAAACCTCGGATCTTTTTTTCGAAACAATAGAAATAGGTACTCCGTGTAATCGTACGATCTGATATATGTACAACTCAGCTAACTTATCAAGTGAAAAATCCATACGTACCGGAATAAAATGGGCCGATTTCGTCAATCTATCAACAATAACCCAGATTGAGTCTTTCTTGCTCAGTGTCAACGGCAACCCAGATACGAAATCCATCGTGACTAGATCGCATTTCCACTAAGGTATCATAATCGGTTGAAGTAGTCCTGATGTTACTTGATGCTCAGCTTTCACTTGTTGACATATTAAACATTTCGACACATAGTCTGAAATATCTCGTTTCATACCATGCCACCAGTAATGCTGTCTAAGGTCGTTATACATCTTTATACTACTCGGATGAATCGACAATCTACTATTATGAGCTTCATCACAGATCATTCGAATCAACTCAGGGTTCTTGGGCACACATATTCAATTTCTAAACTATAAGCATCCTTCAACATCTAACTGAAAATCTGAATCAGCACTCGAGCCATAATGACTCTTTTTTGCTATTAAGTCATTATCAACCTCTTGAGCTTCACAAATCTATTGTACAAACAGTGGTCTCGCTTTCAATTCTGCAATAATCACACCATCATCAATCATAGCTATATCCACATTCATTGCACGTAGAGCAAATAGTGACTTTCGACTAAGTGCATTGGCCACTACATTAGCTTTCCCCGGGTGATAATCAATCGCGAGCTTGTAATCTTTTAATAGTTCTAACCATCGTCGTTGTCTCAAATTTAGATCCTTCTGAGTCATTAAATATTTTAGACTCTTGTGATCCGAATAGACATGACATTTTTCTTCGAATAGATAGTGACGCCATATTTTCAAAGCAAAAACTATAGCAGCCAACTCGAGATCATGCGTCAGATAGTTTTTTTCATGCGGCTTTAACTGTCTCGAGGCGTAGGCTACAACTTTATCCTCCTGCATCAAAACACAGCCCAAACCATTTAAAAAATGCATCGCTAAAGAAAACGAACTCTTTACCCGACTTTGGCTGAACAAGTACTGGAGCTTCCGTTAGCAAGGTTTTTAGCAGATCAAAACTCTTCTGGCACTTTTCTGACCACTCGAATTTAACGTCTTTCTGTAATAGCTTTGTCATCGGTGCTGCTATCATAGAAAACTGTTTCATGAAGCGTCTATAATATCCGGCAAGTCCCAGAAAGCTATGAACCTCAGAAACATTCCGCGGAGGTTTCCAATCAAGTATAGTCGAAACTTTACTCGAGTCAACCCGAATGCCCGATGCTGAAACAACATGCCCCAGTAAGCTAACTTCATTCAACCAAAACTCACATTTGCTAAATTTTGTGTACAACTGCTTATCACGCAAAATCTGTAACACAAGTCTCAAATGCTCGACATGCTTGATTTTGTCACGCGAATAGATCAGAATGTCATCTATGAATACAACCACAAACTGATCTAGATACGGTCTGAATACCCAATTCATCATATCCATGAAAACAGCAGGGGCATTAGTAAGTCTGAATGGCATCACTAAAAACTCGTAATGGCAGTGTCTCGTCTGAAAAGCAGTCTTTGGTACATCCAAGTCTCTAACTCGCAACTGATAATAACCTGACCTCAGATTAATTTTCGAGAATGCCGAAGCTCCCTTAAGCTGATCAAATAAATAATCGAAACGTGGCAACGGATATTTATTCTTTATGGTCACTTTATTGAGTTGTTGATAATCGATGCACATTCTCAAAGTTCGTCCTTCTTTTTTACAAATAGGACTGGCGCATCCCGGGGAGAAAAACTCGGTCGGGCAAAACCTCTATCTGTCAATTCTTGCAACTGAGCCTTCAACTCTTTTAATTCGATCGGTGCCATTCTATACGGAGCTATCGAAATCGAAGTCGCCCCTGGTACTAACTCAATACCAAACTCTACCTCCCGAACAGGTAGCAATCCCGGCAATTCCTCCAGGAACACATCTTGATACTCACAAACAACCGGTACAGATTCAATCTTCTTTTCGGTTACTTTGCTATCAATCACATACGTCAGATAAGGTTCGCAACCCTTTATCGAGGATATCACTGCTGGTAACCCATTCAAATCTGTGGATTCAATTCGAATTATCTCGTTATTCTGACACCTCAAATCAATAGTCTTTCATCTACAATTCACTACTACATCGTGCACGGTTAACCAATCCATACCGAGGATAATATCAAACTTGTCAAATGGTAGCAACATCAGATTGGCTGCGAAACATGAGTTTCGAATCATTAAAGGGCAATTCTTATGCACTCTATCAACTAGCACACACCGACCCGGGGGGTTTGAAACCCGAATCACAAACTCAGTAGACTCAACAGGTAGAGTCTTGTTATATACTAATGTTTCACACATATAAGAATGAGTTGAACCAGGGTCAATCAGAGCAATTACACTAGTATCAAAGAGAGTGAATATACTGGTGATGACATCTGGAGATGAAGCCTCCTCTCTAGCACGAATGGCATAAGCTCTAGCTGGCACATGGGCCTCCGATCGAATAGCCGTATCTGAAGTCCCCTTTTGAGCACCATTCCTACCTCTCACATTACGTGATGGTTTACCTCTAGCTGCAGTGCTCCTCGGTCTCACACTCTGAGCAATACCCTTTTCAGCTATCTCTGGGCAATCCCAAATAAAACGATCCTGTGAACCACACTTGTAGCAAGTGCGATTATTAGATTTACCCCAACATTCACCAAAATGCCGTCTACCGCACTGTTGATACTCGGGCTTATTCGGTCGAGTATTGCCAACACTAGCAATCGAGGTAGCCCGTGAACTCACTGGTGGTCGTTCTCGTATAGAGATCCCTGTGTTAGCTTTAGATCTCTTTCAGAAGTCTCTAGCTTCAAACTTAGCTTTCTGTTTTCCTTTCCCCAGCTCTTCGGCTTTACATGCTCGCTCAACAAGTACTACGAACTCATTTATTTAAAGTATACCAACCAGTAGTTTTATATCTTCGTTTTGCCCTTCTTCAAATCTTCGGCACATAGAAGCCTCGGATGAAACACACTCGCGAGCATAGCGACTAAGTCTCACAAACTTGCGCTCGTACTCAGATACGGTCATATGACCCTGTTTAAGGTCAAGAAATTCCTTGCGTTTGGAGTCTATAAATCGCTGACTGATGTATTTCTTACGGAACTCCGTCTGACAGAAGTCCCAGGTAACTCGTTCCTTTGGAACAACCGATACGAGAGTATTCCACCAATAGTAGGCAGAATCCCGTAATAAAGATATGGCGCACTTCAGGCACTCATCAGGTGTGCATGATAGCTCATCAAAGACACGAATGGTATTATCGAGCCAAAATTCAGCTCGCTCAACATCATCATCATCTTCAGCTCTAAACTCTTGAGCCCCATGTTTTCTAATTTGATCAACCGGAGGCTTGTGTAACAGCTCGATTACGACCCTAATCGGAATGGTGGTTTCGAGACCACGAATTCGAGTCGAAAAATTTTTTAAGTACAATTTTCTGAGTTAATTGTGTGTGAATTAGCATGTGTGCAAGTTTCATATAAAAATCTGAGTGATTGTGTGCTTAATTTTATAAAAGGACGTAATTGCATAAAATGAAAATTTGATGGTTAGTGTGATAGTGTTAATTAGAGAGTGGCTTTTTAATGATGAATCCTTAAAAGGGCAAATAGCCCATTTCTTATAGTAGTGGACGACACTAAGCTTTAATAAAGCATTTTATATTTGTTTACTCTATAAATTAAGCTTATAATAATATATATGTATTTTATAATAACATTAAAATAATAAAAACATAAAAGACAATTGCATGTTCATCATCTTTCACTCTCCTGATCGAAACTAAGAAGAAAAGAAAAGAGAAAAAAAACTTCAAGAGGGCTCGGCACTTGCATGTTCAAATAAGGTGAGTGTTTGAACTTAGTTTTTGATAATTTTAACATTTTTGAGGTTGTAGTCATGTAATTTAGTTAACCCATACCCGAATTTTTGATTTAGTTGTATAATTTGAGTGTTGCCATGGATGAAAATTTGATGTTTGTATGGTTAATGATAGAATATGATATAAGCATGCTAGATTAACAAGATTTTCTTTAGAATTTTTGATGGAGTCTAGTATACGGGTGAATTCATAAAAAAAGAAAATTCTTGAAAGGATTAAATAGCAAGAAAAATGGAAGAAATGAGTTGATATAGGGACTAGGGATATTCGGCCCTTAATAGGTGAGGTTGAATTCTTGATATTTTGTGTTTTGAGTTATAAGGATTAAATTGTAAACATTGTAAATGTTTGGGTAAATTGGTAAATTTGCACAATTATGTATTTTTGGATTAAATTGAATAAAAATGTATTTGAATGAGTTCAATTTGGAATTATTTAGATAAAGAACAAAAGGAAACAGGTTTGGATCGGGGGAAGGCAAAATTGAACGAATAGCCGGGAAACTTTGATCCGATAATTTTCGAGGTAAGTTCTTAAGCAATTGGAATTAATCGAATGGTTATTATAATGTAATGTACAAGTTCTAATGAATTAATGGATTTGATTTCTTTCAAATTGCCGAATGTGTGATTGATCTATGTATGAAATTTGATGTATTATGGTTGGTTATATAATTATGGATTGAGTAGTAATTTAATATGGACCTCGAAATAAGTGATGGTTGTGATTGCATAAATAACTATGTGTCTATATGAGTGAGGCCAAATGTGATGGTTAGTCTTAGAAAGAAGGATTTGGTTTGAATATGGGTATATATGTATGTCTTATGTACAAACGTGAATATATAAATATTGTGTTTAAGAGGAGGAGATCTGTTAATGGGCACTATGTGTGTGAATTTATACACTGAGCACTGTGTGTGCAAAATCAGTCGAATGGCACTGTGTGTGCGGATAAAATAGTAATGGCACTAAGTGTGCGATACATTACTAATGAACGGCATTTTGTGTGTCCTTTTTCAAGCAATGGCACTAAGTGTGCGATACGTTGCATGATTTGCATTAAGTGTGCGGAGTTACGGATCCATCCGAACATTGACCAATGAATGGAGATACCGAGAAATATTACTTATGAAAGTGATGCATGATATTTTGGTAACATGGTATTAACGAGGTAAGCTACTCTTACTTTATGAAATTAAAGGACGAGACGTATTTAATAATTAATGAACTTGTCCAAAATGAATATATGGTATGTAAATATGCGGTTTGAGGCATATGGAATTAGGTAAGGCTTGCATATCTGTAATATCCTGAGTTGGGGTATGTGTATTCTATGTGTTTGTGTGTGAATACAATGCTTATCATGCTAATTTAGGGTACTTTAGGGTCTAAGTATGACCTAGGGGAAAGCCGGGGGCTTGGCCAAAATTTTATTTTTGGGCCCTTTCAGGGGAGAGATGGCTAGAGTAGGACTTAAGGGATGTTGTATTTACTTGGTTGACACAGTTGAGGAGTTGGCAAAGTAGCAAGGTGGCGCTACTTAGTGCTCAGGAAGGTGACGCCACAGGAAGGAGGGAGGTCCAAGGTTCAAGACACATTGGCAGCTTTTGGGAGTCTCTTTTTGCATCAGGAGGCTAAAGAGGTGGCTTCCATTGGGACTCTTCAGGGTGGTTGGTGGATGGAGACTTGGAATTTAAAATAAGTGGCTAGAAGGTATTGGCAGAAATTTGAATTGGTCTTCTAATTCAAATGAGTGGATGGGAGGAAAAGTAGGTGTAAAAAGAGGAGTTGATGGCTTTTGGAGGTGTTGGCAGAATTTCAAAGTCCTGGTAAGGGGAGGAATCAGTTTTGTGTTGGCATGGGGTGAGTGTACCGAAATTTGGTTAAGGTGCTAGTGTTTTGTGGTTTTCTTTTCGGCATTTTAGAGGAGTGTTTAGAATTCTCTCAAAATTCTTTTATTTTTTTCTCCTTTGCCGAAAGTTGCCTAAGCAATTCCATTTTTTTTTCTTTTCTCTTTTCTATCATAGCCGAAACTCAGAAGACCATTAGGGTCACTTTTGTTCATCTTTTCTTCTCACTTTCAAAAGACGAAAACATCACATCTTCCTCCCTTTTCACTTTTTCGTTTTCTTTCCTGAAACCCTCTCTAGCCGAATCTTCTTCATTGAATTGGGATTATTCTTTTTCCTTTCACAAAAGCCGAAATCACACTCTCATTTCTTCATAAAGCCGAAACCTCTAAAGTTCAGCCTCTTTTCCCGAAGTTTTACCATAGTTGAATCATCATCTTAGGGTTGGTAAGTTCTCTATCATTTTCTTCTTAGCTATCTCTTTTCTTTCTCTTCTTTATTCTAAACCGAATCACTTCCTTAATATCTTGATGGGTTGTTCTTTTCTTTTCACTCTTTATTTCTAGAAGCCGAATCCCCTCTGTGGTGTCTGCTTGTGCCGAATCTTGAAGAAAACTGAAGGTAAGGAGATAGGGTTTTTGTGTGGCCGTATGGTGGAGGGTGGACTTATGTCCCCTGTTTGGCCAAAAGGCCACTTCTCTTTAATCCATCCTCCATTAGCCGAATCTCATTTGGTTGTGGTGTAGGGGTTCAATCAACGCTTTAGCCAAGTCTGTTAACTTCGGGATTTAATCGATATAAGTAAGGCAATTTCTTTTAATGGATTGGTAATCGATTCATTTTCTAAACTGTTATCTTAACCGAGTTGGGTGGATATTCAAAATCGTATTTCTCGTAGTGAGTTTTGACAAAGGCTTTTAATGGATGCAAGAAACATACAAGAAGGAGAGGGAAGTCAACCTTCGGGTTCGATCCCTAAGTTCAAGAGGAGGGCTGTGTCGGCTGTGCGTGATTGGCCACCTGGGTGTGGGCTAGCTTCTGAGCGGAATAATAGGCAGATAGTGGTAGTGCCTGTCAGCGATAGCGTTGACATAGAGGGTATTGTGTTACGCGTGATCAGGTGTGTAACTCCTCACACCATTAGTTTTGTTCTGTTTTGTAGCATTCTGTTTATATATATATGCATATGTGTTTGTGTAATCTGTTAACTGCCGGAAATGTGATGTGGCTATCGAAATCCCTGTGGAGGGAAGAGGCGATTCATCAGGTTAGTGCTTTTGTGTTATCAGAAAAGAGATGATATGATACATGTTGTGAGTATACCATACATGCCTGTTGAAATCTGTATTAGCTCAATATGAAAAGTAATATGTTTGCATGGGGCATGGGTTATTTATGAAAGGGGAAGTGTATAGTGGCTCTGCCATGATCTGTTGTAGTGGCTCGCCACGATCATTGTAGTGGCTCGCCACGATGCTTCTCGTGACTATGTCACAATTTTGCCGATGAGCAGCTAACTGCAACATGACTACCATCATTGGTGTGTAGCGGTGAGGGTTGATTGTAAAAATCCCCATTGCTGTGATTGGCAGGTACGGGTGGTGTGTAACGGATGGAAATTAGGTTGGGATGGGTTTACATCATTTTCTGTACATGCTATACTCTGGTACTCTGTTCTGTAGGGCTAAGGCCCGATCTGATGGTGCATGAGTGTTATACACTGAGTCCTATGACTCACCCCGTTGTTAACATGTTTTAGGTAGCACCTAGTGCAATGGACCGGGCTGGAGAGTGGCCATGCATAGTTTCCATACGATTTAAGTAAAGAACTTAGACTTTATTTTTATTAAAAACTGGTTTGGGTTTTCGTTGTAATAAGGCCACAGGTAATCGTTATTGTTTTGTTTTTTTTTTTGTTTTCGGGTTTAAAATTCTAGATACTCAAGTCAACATTTTGGGTTCATAATATGTTTTAAAAGAAAGATAACGCAAAGGCAATAAAGTTTTCAATGACCAAATTATTAAAGAAACTACTATTTTAAATTAAACTTTTATAACCTAAATGAATAACATGGATTGCTATTAGACACTCGATTGTTTTCTTCTGAACTTGGCTTAATTAAACTCAGATGATCTAAAAACCACTAAGTTTCCTAGATAACCACTGTTTTCAAGATTCCGACGTTTCTTTTAAAGAAATGAATAAGGTTTATATAAATTTCTCCGTAGTGACATACCAGATCCGGTCGTGGTGTTTGGGTCGGGTTTAGTGTAACAACCCAAACCCGGCCGAAACACTACGACCGAATTTGGAGTGCTACAGAGAAAAGGCTTTGTAAAACTCTTTAAAACCGGGTTAACTTTTTGAGAAAAGATTGTGTCTTTTAAAACAGTTGTGGTGTATAAAAATCATACTTAGGTTTATTTTAAAATAAAAATAATCATCAAGTCAGCTTGTGACAGATTCAGGTGTGCCCGATGGCACGTTAAACATTTCACGATTTAATTTTGAGGAAACATGTGTATTTAATTCAATATTAAAAAAAATAGTTTTAAAACAAAATATCCAAAATATGTAAAATAACAAAGTAAAGTATTAGGAGGCCTTATTACATCCGAAATAAAATTTAACCAATGAAGAAATAAAATAACTAAAGTTTAAAGTTCATTCATATCAAAATTTCACTGCATGGCCACCTCGAGTCCATCCGGCTCCGTCTCCGCAATCTACTCATCTGCAAAAGGTTAAGGGAAGGGGTGAGTCACCAAGACTCAGTATGTAAATCCCCTACCCGGAAAATATATCTCATACACAATTTATTAATAACATGCTCATGCAACCCAACTAGCCATCCATACTCCTTTTCTACCCCGTGTGGTCAAAACCACTGATGACTTAAAGTCACAAATTAAATGATGGGGCCAACCCATTGTGTGGTCAAAACCACTGATGACCATAGGTCACAATATATCAAATGTGGTCAAAACCACTGGTGGTACCAAACCACTGGGACTTAGTCGCAAATAATTAATCGTTGTGGTCAAAACCACTGATGACCATAGGTCACAAATAATCTGATGGGGCCAACCCATCTTGTGGTCAAAACCACTGACGACAGTCCATATTTGATCCCCCTCCTCTCATCAATCCCACCATCACATGCTTATACATCAATTTCATATATATATATATATCATGTCATAGTATTAAATATCATGTGATGGCACGACAACATATACCAAAAGTCACAAGTTAGGGGACTTACCCGACATCCATGATTATGCCACAAGCTAATCATAACCAAAAGATGACAAACAATAACGTCATGTAATTAATAAAGTGTGTAAAGAGATCTTACACACCTGTTTCTATCGAAATTCCTAGATCTCGAAGAATCAAGTCGACCACGCTAGATTTCCTTGCCCTATATTCGGCCAAACACAAGGTTTAGCGTCCTAGGCTATTCGGCCAAACCAAAAATAATTGAGAAGGGTTCCTTGTGAACCCGAAACCTCACCTATTCGCTTTTGAGTACTAGCCCTCTGCTTGCACCCTACAGTCGGCAACCATTAGCAGCCACTTAATAGCCTTTGGCTTATAATCACTAACTAAATAACTTAAAATAGATCTTGCCACCTTACCGAGAATTGATTGCTAGACGATGATGGATTCACTTGCTCGCTTCCAAATCCTGAAGGCCCTATAACAAATCGGTTCCAAAAAGGGTATTAACATCCTTGCTATTATATACCAAAATCAGCCCTTACCCCTTGTAGATGTCGACAGAGAAGAGAATATAGAGAAAAAGGTTTCGGCCATCACTTACCTTCACCAACCGATTGCCCAAAATGAAACCCCGAAAGCACCCCTGTCTTCTTGATATTCGGCCACAATAAATCTTAATAGGAGAGGAAGGATTTCGGCAACAAGGGTGGAAGATATTCGGCTATTCAGAGATAGAAAAATAGGGGTTTTGGTTTAAGAAGAAAAGAAATAGATGAGTTATGGAGATGTGGGGGATTCGGCCAAAGGTTAAAAAGAGAATTAATGGCTTTCGGTCTTGGAGAGAATGAGAAAAGAGAGAAAATTAAAGATGGAAAGGTTGAGAATTTCGGCCACTTACAAAGATGGGGAAAAAAAAAGAAAAACAAGTGATAGGTTGATGCTTTTATAGGCATTCGGCACCACCCCCCTTAAGCTTGCCATCCACTCCTATCAACAAGGAGTTCAAACTCTAGCCAACTCTCCAATTCACTCTAAGCCACATATTTGAATTAATTCAAATTAATTTGAATTAATTACAAGGCTATTTTTCCTCTGCCAACTCTTATTGATTATTCACATAGTAATCCAATTAATAAATCTAATAAAATGCTAATATTATCCCTTCTTTTATTAACTAAAAAAAAGAGTTTAAAGAGAGAAAAACTCTCCCCTCCTATGCCGTCCCTTCACACCCTTTTCTAACCATCTTTTCAGCCTTCAAGGCAGACACCACATTTGATAGGCAATCTCTCCTTTTACCTATCATCACCACCTCATCACCCTTTTCAGTCTTTAACACCATGCGCTTAGTCGCGCAATCCAAAGCTAGCTTTGATACTTTACTAGCTTGATCCATCCCGAGGATTAGATCGAACTCCCAAAGCGGTAGTTCCATCAAGTCGACCAAAAATACGACCCTTGGAGTTCTAGGGTACGCCCCTATATCTGATACCTACTTACTTACTACAGAGTGACCTAGGGGGCTTAGTACAGTCATCTTTCTAGAAGTGAGCTCAGAGTCTAGATGCAAAGTTTCCACTACACTACTAGCAATGTACGAATGGGTTGAGCCAATGTCTATCAGGGTATTATAAGGCACATCAAAGATCGAGAACATACCGGTTATGACATCCGGTGCGTCGCCCTCCTCTTGACGCCTCGCGGCATAGACTAACCCAGGTTGTCTAGCCTCAGTATTACTGCCCCTCTACCCTGAATTCGCGACCTCGATTAGAGCCATTGCTTCCTCTACCATTACCACGACCCTCCGAGAAATTTTGTTGGTTATCCTTACATTCGATGCCCGACCCTGACCTTCGGATCTCAGTCTAGCTGCTTTCTTCAGACATTCCCTAACTCGATGCTCCATAGACCCACATTCAAAGCATCCCCTATTACCAGTCCAACACTCCCCCTTGTAGGGTTTGCCACACCTAGCACACTGTGGCGGCCATTAGGTATTGGCAGCAGCAGGCCTAGCAGCTTGATCCAGCCCATCAAACTTTGTCCTCTTTTGCTGATTACCAGAAAACTTTGAAGGTCCGGAGCTCCTCTTATTCCAATTCCGATCCTGGTTCCGTTTAACTGACTGCCTAACCCTTCGGCTACCTTAGCCTTTTCCACCAGAACAGTGAACTCACGCTCCTGCTGTGGAGCAATCAGTATCCTCAACTCATTTCTAAGTCCGTCCTTAAAGCGGACACACCGTTCATGTTCAGATGACACAACTCTCTAAGCATAGCGGCTCAGCCTCAGGAATTCCGCTTCATACTCAGATACCGACTTATTTCCTTGTACTAATCCCAAAAAGGCTTTCCTCTGAGCATCAATATAGCTGGTACCCACATACTTCTTCTGATAAACAGTTTTGAAGTACTCCCAAGTCAGATCATCTGCCGCAGCACCATCCCGAACCGTAAGCCACCACTGATACGCTTCATCTTTTAGAAGCGACACTGCTCCTTTTAGCTTCTCCTCCTCAGTTAGGTCAAGATCGTCCATGATCCTTTCAGTCGATTCTAACTAGTATTCTGCTGCACTAGGTGCCACTCCCAACACTCCCCAGAATACCTCAGCTCCGTTGGATCGGAGTCGCTCGGGAATAGATTTCCGAGCTCCCATTCCTCCACTAGCCCCAGCCACCATCTCCAAGACTCAGAAAAGCGACTTGCGTCTGACCTCACCACCGGTCTGATCCTGCTCCTCAGCTCTAAAAGTTGGAGGTGGTGGTGGCGATGGTACTTCGTTCTCCGAACCCTGACCCGACCTGACGGGTTCTGACACGGTCATCCTACCCCTACCGCGTCCACGGCGTCCACGTCCTCTAGAGCTCATTGTAACTACTGCGCTTTTAATCTGATTAAAAGAATTTTTATGCATTAGCGTTTGTTCCACTTTATTATTCGCGAAGAAATTTTATGAAGAAAGTTTAATCAGGGATTCTTTCGAGCAAACCAAGTTTTGAGGCTGCTATCCTAGTTCACACAGAAGGGTACATCCATTCCCTAATACTTCCCATACTTATTCACTCCTTGGACAATTCTGTCCGTTTCTATCCCAGGGGTATTTTTGTCATTTTCCTACAGGAGTATTTTCGTAACAAAAGAAATTTTAAAACTTTAATAAAGTAGATCACTTTGAAATTCCCAAAACTGGAGGGTATTTCTGAAAATTTGCAGAATTTAAAGATATGGCAACATTTTGGAAACCAGGGGTATTTTGGTAATTTCGGTCAATCAGGGGTAGTTTTGTAATTTTAGTAAATCAGGGATATTTTAATAGTTGTAAAACTCTAAGGGTTCTTTTTGAGAGTTTTCTTTTCAAGTGGTGATGTTTGTAAAGATTTTTAAAGGCCAGGGTCATTTCGGTAATTTTTACAAATTGAGGGCATTTTCGTAATTTTCCAAAACCAAAGAATTTTATTGATGATGAGCAAAGTAGAGTTGTTGGATTTTTATAAAATAATGAAATTTTTGGGCAAAACCATTGAGTTGATATTTTATGAACTACGGGTATTTTGGTAATTTTTTTACCTCTAAGGGCATTTTTGTAATTTTTCACAAATCATGTTTTTCAGAAAACGTTGTAAAAATGGTTGTTCTCAAATTTGAAAGAGTGATTTTAAAAATTTTGAAAAACTAGGGTTTTGTTGTTTTCTTCCTTTTTCAAAAAAACATGGCTAGTTCCCTTTCGGGTTTTAGTCATTATGTTTAGCCTATGACCGAGCCCTCTTGGTGGGGTGAACCAAAGCTACGCACTGTGCAGGATTTGAGTGGTGAGGAGGAGGTGAGTCACGCAGATCGCTTAATTACCAAGTTCTCACCGAGACCTTTCTGAGACATGCGCACGGAGGTTGCCACACCACCGAGCCCTCCGAGTTAGGGTGAACCTGGAAGCTACGCACTGGGTAGGATACTGCGAGAAGAGGAGGTGAGTCACGAGGACTGCTTAAATACCGTGCTCTTAGGATCCAATCCTTGACATGCATACAGGGGTTACCACACCCTAGCTCAGTGACTAAGTCATAGGTTGGTTTAGTTCATTAAGTCTTATGTTTTGTTTTGTGTGTTTGAGTAGTCTAATCCTAGGGTTCAAGTTCCTATAAGTCTATCTACGTTCCATGCTTCCTGCCCTTCTACAGAAAATAATTCATACAAAAGTTAGGAACACTTACCTGGGTGGATCGGTGCCGGAGACTCGGGCCATGCCGTTCAAAACCCAAAAGCATTTCAAATCATTTCAGTAAGGCCTACTAACATAGAGCCAAACATTTTGGGCCTTGGGCCCCCACAGCCGAGCTTTGAACTGGGCTCTGATACCAATTTTGTAACAACCCAAACCCGGCCCAAACACTACGACCGAATTTGGAGTGCTACAGAGAAAAGGCTTTGTAAAACTCTTTAAAACCGGGTTAACTTTTTGAGAAAAGATTGTGTCTTTTAAAACAATTGTGGTGTATAAAAATCATACTTAGGTTTATTTTAAAATAAAAATAATCATCAAGTCAGCTTGTGACAGATTCAGGTGTGCCCGATGGCACGTTAAACATTTCACGATTTAATTTTGAGGAAACATGTGTATTTAATTCAATATTAAAAAAAATAGTTTTAAAACAAAATATCCAAAATATGTAAAATAACAAAGTAAAGTATTAGGAGGCCTTATTACATCCGAAATAAAATTTAACCAACAGTAAAATAAAATAACTAAAGTTTAAAGTTCATTCATATCAAAATTTCACTGCATGGCCACCTCGAGTCCATCCGGCTCCGTCTCATGATCTACTCTCATGCAAAAGGTTAAGGGAAGGGTGAGTCACCAAGACTCGGTGTGTAAATCCCCTACTCGGAAAATATATCTCATACATAATTTATTAATAACATGCTCATGCAACCCAACTAGCCATCCATACTCCTTTTCTACCCCGTGTGGTCAAAACCACTGATGACTTAAAGTCACAAATTAAATGATGGGGCCAACCCATCGTGTGGTCAAAACCACTGATGACCATAGGTCACAATATATCAAATGTGGTCAAAACCACTGGTGGTACCAAACCACTGGGACTTAGCCGCAAATAATTAATCGTTGTGGTCAAAACCACTGATGACCATAGGTCACAAATAATCTGATGGGGCCAACCCATCTTGTGGTCAAAACCACTGACGACAGTCCATATTTCATCCCCCTCCTCTCATCAATCCCACCATCACATGCTTATACATCAATTTCATATATATATATATCATGTCATAGTATTAAATATCATGTGATGGCATGACAACATATACCAAAAGTCACAAGTTAGGGGACTTACCCGACATCCATGATTATGCCACAAGCTAATCATAACCAAAAGATGACAAACAATAACGTCATGTAATTAATAAAGTGTGTAAAGAGATCTTACATACCTGTTTCTATCAAAATTCCTAGATCTCGAAGAATCAAGTCGACCACGCTAGATTTCCTTGCCCTATATTTGGCCAAACACAAGGTTTAGTGTCCTAGGCTATTCGGCCAAACCAAAAATAATTGAGAAGGGTTCCTTGTGAACCCGAAACCTCACCTATTCGCTTTTGAGTACTAGCCCTGCGCTTGCACCCTACGATCGGCAACCATTAGCGAGCCACTTAATAGCCTTGGCTTATAATCACTAACTAAATAACTTAAAATAGATCTTACCACCTTACTGAGAATTGATTGCTAGGCGATGATGGATTCACTTGCTCGCTTCCAAATCGAAGGCCCTATAACAAATCGGTTCCAAAAGGGTATTAACATCCTTGCTATTAAATACCAAAATCAGCCCTTACCCCTTGTAGATGTCGACAGAGAAGAGAATATAGAGAAGAAGGTTTCGGCCATCACTTACCTTCACCAACCGATTGCCCAAAATGAAACCCCGAAAGCACCCCTGTCTTCTTGATATTCGGCCACAATAAATCTTAATAGGAGAGAAAGGATTTCGCACAAGGGTGGAAGATATTCGGCTATTCAGAGATAGGAAAATAGGGGTTTTGGTTTAAGAAGAAAAGAAATAGATGAGTTATGGAGATGTGGGGGATTCGACCAAAAGTTAAAAAGAGAATTAATGGCTTTCGGTCTTGGAGAGAATGAGAAAAGAGAGAAAATTAAAGATGGGAGGGTTGAGAATTTCGGCCACTTGCAAAGATGGGAAAAAAAAGAAAAACAAGTGATAGGTTGATGCTTTTATAGGCATTCGGCACCACCCCCCTTAAGCTTGCCGTCCACTCCTATCAACAAGGAGTTCAAACTCTAGCCAACTCTCCAATTCACTCTAAGCCACATATTTGAATTAATTCAAATTAATTTGAATTAACTACAAGGCTATTTTTCCTCTGCCAACTCTTATTGATTATTCACATAATAATCCAATTAATAAATCTAATAAAATGCTAATATTATCCCTTCTTTTATTAACTAAAAAAAGAGTTTAAAGAGAGAAAAACTCTCCCCTCCTATGCCGTCCCAATAACATGCAAAAAGGGAAAACTCCGCGACTCGAACCCAAGCTCCCCTTGCTCTCCTTGTGGCGTCCCTTCCAGCTCTTAAGTGGCCTCCCTTTTGCCACTTTTTCAAGGCCTTTTTCCTGTGTCAAATGTTCCCTACTTTAACTTGTAACCTCTACCTACTAAGGTTCCCCTACCTTTAAAGCTTCCAAATAAAATTTTCTACTATCCCGAGTCAACTCAAGACCCCTAATTAAGCCTCATCATTCCATAAATAATATTACAGCAATTCAACTCAGGCAAAATAATGCAAACACGAATAACCCCAATTTTAGGATGTTACATATAGGGTGTTACAATATCAATTGGTTACATATGTATACGGTTATGAGCTCTTTTATGATTTAGTTGATTCAACTAAAATTTGACTATTGAATTGTTGTTCATAAAAAAACCATTGCTTATAACTTACTAAGCTAAGTTAGCTTGCCGTTGTTTTCATTTGACTATTTATAGGTTTTGAAGTTTAAGCTCGTACTCGGGGATCCTTGTCGAAGTCAAGCACACTATCAACTGCTATTTTGGTACCTTATTAAAGTTGATCTTTTGTAATAATGGCATGTATAGGTTACAATACCCTTTTAAGTTCTTTTTGGATTGGGTTGTATATAATAAGCCATGTGAAAATGGCTAAACCTTGATTATTAGGGTATATATGAATTCTGTCATGGTAATAGTTTACTATAGAAATATAATTCATGATGTGTTATGCTTGGTGTTGTCTTTATGATATAATGGAAGGATGAGTAGACAATAGTCCTATAGATTCGAATATAATATTTAATTAATAGGGTAAGCAAGCTCCTGATATGTATAAATGATGACTTAGGGTTATATGAGGGTTTGTGTATTATTTATCCAAAGATAGGCATGACTTGTAAATTGCTCTTATAATAAATTTAAAATATGTTCTATGTGAAAAAGAAAGTGACTATGTAATTCAGTTTTAGTAGTTGTATGGTATTGAATAGCATGTTTCATGCCTCGGTAGTTATAACTAGATATAAATGTATGTAATAATGCTGTGAGATGTTATATGTGTATATTATTGATGAAACGTGCAATAGACTCAAACCTATTTTGTCCTCTGTACTGCTTTAAATAAATTGATTTTAAATGTTTGAGTTGTTGATCAGAAGATGCAATAATATATGGTTATACGGTTTGATTTGATTACAGGTATGTGTGACATTTGCTATGATTATGAGTTTAAGTGTTAATGTGAATAAGATGGTATATGTTGGCTATGTATATTCGATAGTGAGCATGTTTCTCCAGTTATAAGGTGATGTTTTATAATTGAAGTATCTTTGATGTTGTATCTAGAATTTAATAGCTTTGCGAGTGTGGTTCATTTGACTATGAATTTCTAAATCAAGAAGTACGATTTATATACTTGTATGCCTGTTCGGGGTTAGGTATAGTTTGGTAATGCCTCGTGACCTATTCTGGCGACGGTTTCGGGTTATGGGGTGTTACATTTTATTGGTATCAGAGCTACGGTTTAGTCGGTTCTCTGACTAATGTAGCGCGTGTGAGTCTAGCTATACATGCCATATTTTATAATGTGATAGTGTGATGACTTCCGACAGTGAAATGTGTTAATTTATTCCATATAGTAAATGGATCCTGATCCCGAGTGAGTTATAGCTGATGATGTTGAGAGCGTGGCGCCTGTTCCTGCGCAAGGGACCGCACCGGTGGAATCTCAACCAGCTGCGAGTAATCCCGAAGAGGGGGCTAAACAAGCCTTTTATAGTATGATGCATGATTGGTTTAGTCAGTATATAAGAACCAATCCGGCTGTTCAACAACCCTTGAATTTGAATACTCCCCCTGTTGTACTAGTGGTACCCCCGATTGTAAATCCCGAGAGAGCAAGCAAGCCTCTGATTGATCGCATCAGAAAACACGGGGCTCAGGAATTTAGAGACGAAGATGATGATGACGCAGAGCGAGCTGAATTTTGGCTCGATAATACTATTCATGTTTCCGAAGAGCTGTCTTGCACACCCGATGAGTGTCTGAAGTGTGCCATATCCTTATTGCGTGATTCTGCCTACTATTGGTAGAATACTCTTGTATCAGTTGTTCCAAAGGAGAGAGTTACCTGTGACTTCTTTCAGACAGAATTTCGTAAGAAATACATAAGGCAGTGCTTCATAGACTCTAAACGTAAAGAATTTTTCAAGCTCAAGCAGGGTCATATGACCATATCCCAATACGAGTGCAAGTTTGTGAGACTTAGTCGCTACGCTCGTGAATGTGTTTCATCTGAGGCTGCTATGTGTCGGACATTCGAAGATGGTCTAAACGAAGATATAAAGCTTCTGGTTGGCATACTTGAAATAAACGAGTTCATAGTACTAGTTGAGTGAACTTGTAAAGCCAAGGAGCTAGGGAAAGAAAAGCGAAAGGCTGAGATAGAAGCTAGAGACTTTCGAAAGAGATCTGCGAGTAAATTTTCTCAAATGTCAACAAAGAAGTTCAAGAATGAAGGTAGCCGGTCCAAACCTAACACAGGGATCTTTATACGAGAACGTCCACCAGTGAGTTCTCGGGCCATATCAGTTGTTAGTGTTGGCAATACCCGGCCGAATAGGCCTGAGTGTTAACAGTGTGGTAGGCGGCGTTTTGGTGAGTGTTGGGGTAAATCTAATAATCACACTTGTTACAAGTGTGGTTCGCAGGATCATTTCGTTTGAGACTTCTCGGAGACTGCTGATAAAGGTATTGCTCAGAGTGCGAGACCGAACAACACTACAACTAGAGGTAGACCATCTCGTAATGTGGGAGGTAGGAGTGGTGCTCAGAGGGGGGCTTCAGATGCAGCTATTTGATCAGAAGCCTGTGCACCGGCTAGAGCTTATGCCATTCGTGCCAGAGAGGAGGCTTCATCTCCAGATGACATTACTGATATTTTCACTCTCCTTGGTACTAGTGTAACTGCTTTGATTGATCCCGGCTCAACTCATTCATATGTGTGTGAAACATTAGTATCTAGTAAGACTCTACCTGTTGATTCTACTAAGTTTGTGATTCGTGTTTCGAACCCTCTGGGTCGATGTGTACTAGTTGATAAAGTGTGCAAGAATTGCCCTTTGATGAATCGAGACTCATGTTTTCCGGCCGATCTGATATTATTACCATTTGACGAGTTCGATATTATCCTCGGTATGGATTGGTTAACGATACATGATGCAGTAGTGAATTGTAGACAAAAGACTATTGATTTGAGGTGCCAGAATAACGAAATAATTCGAATTGAATCTGCGGATTTGAATGGGCTACCAACTATGATATCATTGATGTTGGCTTGACAGTATTTGAGAAAGGGTTGCAAAGCTTATCTTGCATATGTGATTGACAGAAAAGTAACAGAAAAGAAGATTGAATCTGTACCGGTTATTTGTGAGTATCCGGATGTGTTCCCAGAGGAATTGCCGAGATTGCCACCTATTCGGGAGGTAGAGTTTGGTATTGAGCTAGTGCCAGGGATAACTCTGATTTTGATAGCTCTGTATAGAATGGCACCGACTGAATTAAAAGAATTTAAGACTCAGTTGCAAGAATTGACAGATAGAGGTTTTGCTCGATCGAGTTTCTATCCCTGGGGCGCGCCAGTCCTATTTGTGAAAAAGGATGGAACTTTGAGGATGTGCATCGATTATCGACAACTTAATAAAGTGACGGTAAAGAATAAATATCCTTTGCCGCGTATCGATGATCTATTTGATCAGCTTAAGGGAGCTTCGGTATTTTCGAAAATCGATCTGAGGTCAGGTTACTATCAGTTATGAGTGAGAGACTCGGATGTACCAAAGGCTACTTTTCAGACAAGATACGACCAATACGAGTTTTTAGTGATGCCATTCAGACTCACTAATGCCCCTGTAGTTTTCATGGATTTGATGAATCGGGTATTCAGACGATATCTAGATCGGTTTGTGGTTGTATTCATAGATGACATATTAATCTATTCGCGTAACGAAACTGAGCATGCCGAGCATTTGAGACTTGTGTTACATATTTTGCGTGATAAACAGTTGTACGCAAAATTCAGCAAATGTGAGTTTTGGTTGAATGAAGTTAGCTTTCTGGGGCATGTTATTTCAGTATCAGGTATTCGGGTTGACCTGAGTAAAGTTTCGGCTATACTTGATTGGAAACCTACGCGGAATGTTTCTGAGGTTCGTAGCTTTCTGGGACTTGCCGGGTGTTATAGATGTTTCGTGAAAGGGTTTTCTATGATAGTAGCTCGGATGACAAAGCTACTACAGAAAGACATTAAATTCGAGTGGTCAGATAGGTGCCAGAAGAGTTTTGATCAGCTAAAAACTATGCTAACGAAAGCTCCAGTGCTAGTTCAGCCAGAGTCAGGTAAGGAGTTTGTTATTTATAGCGATGCATCCTTAAATGGACTGGGTTGTGTTTTAATGCAGGAGGGTAAAGTTGCAGCCTACGCTTCAAGAAAGTTGAAACCACACGAGAGGAATTATTCGACGCACGACCTTGAGTTGGCTGTTATAGTCTTTGCTTTGAAAATATGGCGTCACTATCTATTCGGTGAGAAATGCCACGTCTATTCGGATCACAAGAGTCTAAAGTATTTAATGACTCAGAAGGATCTGAATTTGAGACAGCGACGATGGTTGGAACTGTTAAAAGACTATGAGCTTGTAATTGACTATCACCCGGGGAAGGCTAATGTGGTTGCTGATGCACTTAGCCGGAAGTCATTGCTCTTCATGCAATGGATGCAGATATAGCTATGACCGATGATGGTGTGATCATTATAGAATTGAAGGCGAGACCACTGTTTGTACAACAGATTCGTGAAGCTCAAGCGGATGATGATGATTTAAAAGCAAAAAGGAGTCATTATGGCTCATGTACGGATTCAGATTTTCAGATAGATTTTGAGGGATTTCTACGGTTTAAGAATCGAATATGTGTGCCTAAGAATCCTGAATTGATTCGAATGATTTGTGACGAAGCTCATAATAGTAGATTGTCAATTCATCCGCGTAGCACAAAAATGTATAACGACCTGAGACAGCATTATTGGTGGCATGGTATGAAACGAGACATTTCAGACTATGTGTCAAAGTGTTTAGTATGTCAACAAGTGAAAGCCGAGCATCAGGTGCCACGATGGATTTTGTATCGGGTTTTCCGTTGACGTCGAGTAAGAAAGATTCAATCTGGGCTATTGTTGATAGATTGACAAAATCGGCTCATGTTATTCCAGTACGTACAGATTTCTCACTCGATAAGTTGGCTGAGTTGTACATATGACAAATCGTACAATTGCACGGCGTACCTATTTCTATTGTTTCGGACAGAGATCCGAGGTTTACATTGCGGTTTTGGAAGAAACTGCAGGATGCTCTAGGTACCAAGTTGCGTTTCAGTACCGCTTTTCACCCTCAGTCGGATGGTCAATCTGAACGTGTTATTCAGATACTTGAGGACATGTTGAGATGTTGCATTCTTGAGTTTGAGGGGACGTGGGAACAATACTTGCCTTTGATTGAATTTACGCATAATAACAGCTATAATCGAGTATCAAAATGGCACCATACGAAGCTTTGTATGGTCGAAAATGTCTTACACCTTTATATTGGACTAAACTAAGTGAAGGCAAGATACACGGGGTTGATTTAATCAGAGAAACTTAGCAGAAAGTAAAAGTAATTCGAGAAACTTTGAAGGTCGCCTCAGATCATCAGAAGTCGTATGTGGATTTAAAATGTAAAGATATAGAGTTTCAAGTGGGTGACCGAGTATTTTTGAAAGTCTCGCCGTGGAAAAAGATACTTAGATTTGGTCGTAAAGGAAAGCTGAGTCTGAGATTTATAGGGCCGTACGAAGTTATTGAGTGTATTGGGCCGGTTGCATATAGACTTATGTTGCCATCTGAGCTAGACAAGATTCACAATGTCTTTCCTGTATTGATGTTTCGGCGATACCGATCCGATCCTTCTCATGTTATCAGTCCATCAGAGATTGAAATTCAACCCGATTTGACTTACGAGGAAGAATCGATTCGTATTTTAACATGTGAAGTGAAAGAATTACGAAATAAGAAAATCTCGTTGGTTAAAGTAATGTGGCATAAGCATGGGATTGAGGAAGCAACCTAGGAAATCGAGGAATCAATGAAAGAACGCTACCCACACATATTCAATGGTAAGATTTTCGGGGACGAAAATTCTTTAAGGGGGGAGAGTTGTAATAGCCCAATTACGACCCTAATCGGAATAGTGGTTTCGGGACCACAAATCTGAGTCGGAAAAATTTTTAAGTAAATTTTCTAAGCTAATTTTGTGTAAATTAGCATGTGTGCAAGTTTCGTATAAAAATTTGAGTGATTGTGTGCTTAATTTTATAAAAGGACGTAATTGCATAAAATGAAAATTTGATGGTTAGTGTGATAGTGCTAATTAGAGAGTGGCTTTTTAATGATGAATCTTTAAAAGGGCAAATAGCCCATTTCTTATAATAGTGGACGGCACTAAGCTTTAATAAAGCATTTTATATTTGTTTACTCTATAAATTAAGCTTATAATAATATATATGTATTTTATAATAACATTAAAATAATAAAAACATAAAAGACAATTGCATGTTCATCATATTTCACTCTCTTGATCGAAACTAAGAAGAAAAGAAAAGAGAAAAAAACTTCAAGAGGGTTCGGCACTTGCATGTTCAAATAAGGTGAGTGTTTGAACTTAGTTTTTGATAATTTTAACATTTTTGAGGTTGTAGTCATGTAATTTAGTTAACCCATACCCGAATTTTTGATTTAGTTGTATAATTTGAGTGTTGCCATGGATGAAAATTTGATGTTTGTGTGGTTAATGATAGAATATGATATAAGCATGCTAGATTAACAAGATTTTCTTTAGAATTTTTGATGGAGTCTAGTATAAGGGTGAATTCATAAAAAAAAAAAAATTCTTGAAAGGACTAAATAACAAGAAAAATAGAAGAAATGAGTTGATATAGGGACTAGGGATATTTGGCCCTTAATAGGTGAGGTTGAATTCTTTATATTTTATGTTTTGAGTTATAAGGATTAAATTGTAAACATTGTAAATGTTGGGGTAAATTGGTAAATTTGCACAATTATGTATTTTTGGATTAAATTGAATGAAAATGTATTTGAATGAGTTCAATTTGGAATTATTTAGATAAAGAACAAAAGGAAACGGGTTTGGATAGGGGGAAGGCAAAGTTGAACGAATAGCCAGGAAACTTTGATCTGACAATTTCTGAGGTAAGTTCTTAAGCAATTGGAATTAATCGAATGGTTATTATAATGTAATGTACAAGTTCTAATGAATTAATGGATTTGATTTCTTTCAAATTGTTGAATGAGATAAGGGAATTTTAAAGTGTTTTAGCCGAATGTGGTTGATTATGTATATGTATATGTGTATATCTCTTGAGTAGTTAAAAATAAGCATATTAAAATCCATTTTAGCCGAATGTGATATGGAATGAGATTTAATATATATACTAGCCGAATGTGTGATTGATCTATGTATGAAATTTGATATATTATGGTTGGTTATATAATTATGGATCAAGTAGTAATTTAATATGGACCTCGAAATAGGTGATGGTTGTGATTGAATAAATAACTATGTGTTTATATGAGTGAGGCCGAATATGATGGTTAGTCTTAGGAAGAAGGATTTGGTTTGAATATGGGTATATATGTATGTCTTATGTACAAATGTGAATATATAAATATTGTGTTTAAGAGGAGGAGATCTGTTAATGGGCACTATGTGTGCGAATTTATACACTGAGCACTGTGTGTGCGAAATCAGTTGAATGGCACTGTGTGTGCAGATAAAGCAGTAATGGCACTAAGTGTGCGATACATTACTAATGAACGGCACTGTGTGTGCCCTTTTTCAAGCAACGACACTAAGTGTGCGTTACGTTGCATGATTTGCACTAAGTGTGCGGAGTTACGGATCCATCCGAACATTGACCAATGAACGGAGATACCGAGAAATATTACTTATGAAAGTGATGCATGATATTTTGGTAACATGGTATTAGCGAGGTAAGTTACTCTTGCTTTATAAAATTAAAGGATGAGACGTATTTAATAATTAATGAACTTGTCCAAAATGAATATATAGTATGTAAATATACGGTTTGAGGCATATGGAATTAGGTAAGGCTTGCATATCAATTGGTTACATATGTATACGGTTATGAGATCTTTTATGATTAAGTTGATTGATACGAGCACGCCCGGGGCACCAAAATTTTGCAAAGTGATGAAGCGCGAATTAAATGCCCCAAGTATTGGAAAAGTTGATTTGCACCTTGGTGCATTTCCAATTGAACTGGATTAGTCCATTTGGGTTCAATTTGAGCTCACTCGAGCTCATCTCAGCTCATTGAGCTAATTGTTTTAATTTAATGTTTTAGATAAATTGCATCCTCAAATTAATTATTTCCTACAGCAAATTAATGCGGCCTAATAATTAATTATTGACTAAATTAATTTGTCCAAGTTTTAATTAATTTGTTTTCTTTCGTGCATTAGTCTGTGTTAATAAATATGTGTCACTAATTAATTTAATTAGTGATTGTCAAATTTTTGGCTGTCTGATTGCCATTGTAATGTGTTCATTTTATAATTTAATAAGTTTACTTAATGTGTTGCAGGTAGCATGAATCAAGTGGGAGCAAGGATTTGAGATTGTTGGAAGAAACAAAATTAAAGTCAATTGGAGATAGCATGAACAGCACTTTTGAATAAACAAATATGGAGAATGGGGAGTTTAAAAATTCAAAAGCATGGTAGAATGTTCCATGAGCAAGTGACGGCAAGAAGCATGAATTAAATAAACCAGAGCATGTGATATTTAAATTAAATAAGAAACATGAAGAACATGGGTAGCATGCGTGAATTACTTGAGCAAGGGATGATGGAAGTCATGGAAGGATCGTAGCTAAAAGACAAACAAATGTGGAGCATTATAAAATTGGAGCATGAAATGGTGAGTGGAAGCATAGATAATTGAGAATGTTGGACATGAATAAAATAATGCATGTGTGTTGAGTGGTAATGGATGGCAAGATAATGGTGGATTAAACAATTGAAATTGAAGGCATTATGAAGCATGGACATTGGAATCTTATGGTGCTGGTTGAAACAAAATTTGGATTAAAAATAGAAAAAAGCATGTTGAAGCTTGGACGGCACTATGTGGATCATTTAAATGAAAGAAATTTGAAGATAGCCTTTGACGGCATGGGAGGGCTATTGGCTTTTTGTTTTGAGATGGAATATTATGGGTGGAGCTTTGGGATGACTAAAATATTGAAGCATGCTTGGGTGGATATAATAAAATAAATACTTAAGTTAATAAAATAATCAAGCATGGAGAATAAACAATGAGGAACATGTTGAATTCATGGCTAATCTTCATTTGTTTATTATTTATGTTGACTTCATGGAAACACATGGGATGGCATAAAGAATATGGAGCATAAGCTGAATTCTTCTCCTAGGCGTAAAATGCATGTGTGTGGCTTAGAAGGACAACCACTTTGGACGGCAATTAGAATTAATGGGCAAATGTGTTGCCAACAAATAATGAATTGGTGATGAGCGGCTAATGCCAAATTTTGCTGCGTGTTTTATGGGATGAATTCTATAAAATATTCAAGTGGAGGTCAGCATGAAGAGACCTTAGAAGCTACGAAAGGGAATTCTGCCAGGCTATAAATATTTTGCCATTTCCATTTGTAGGATACAGAATTTTTATGAATGAAATTTTATGAACTTTGTTCATTTGAGTGAGGTTATCTCCTCTTCGGTTTCGTACAAGTTTCATTAGACATATCAAGCTTGCTTGTGGCGTCCTCGACTTGTTGAATATATCACCAATTTCGTTTGGTGTGGCGTTCATCAACCTATCTCCATCTATCCACCTTACCGATATAAGAAACGGGGTGACACTGTTATATAGTGTTTAATCTTTCTTAAGTTAAGTTCGTATTTCTATTTCCATCAT
Source organism: Gossypium bickii (assembly GCA_025503065.1). Classification (NCBI taxonomy): domain Eukaryota; kingdom Viridiplantae; phylum Streptophyta; class Magnoliopsida; order Malvales; family Malvaceae; genus Gossypium; species Gossypium bickii. The sequence goes on from CP106711.1 coordinate 95,097,927, forward strand.
CGATTCCATTTATCCACCTTAAACATTATAGAACCCGGGGTGACACTCTTTAGTGTTGAATCGCTTCTCGTTTAAGTTCTTTATCCATCTCCATTAAATTATCCTTTTATCTATCTTATTTATTTTTATTTCATTCCACCAAACCGAACCATCTTCTATTTTATTCACTTAAACTTCCGCAAACTCATTTATATTTTTCAATTATTTTCCAAAAGCTTAATTTCTCCTCGTAGACGATTGGGCAACCCGCATACGTTTTGACTCACCCCGAGCCGGTTCGTATCATCTGGTATCAGAGCTTTAAAACGAGGAAATTTGACGACGTACGAGAAGCCGAAATTAGGTTCGTAAGTTAAAAAAAAAGGTTCAAGAAAAAATTCAAGTTGTAATTTTCGTCTCTTGTATTACATTATATTGGATGTGAAAAAAAAAACAAAAAAAATCAAAAAACAAAATACTGAGTTTAAAAAAAAAATTCGCAAAAAAAAAGTGAATATTCAAGTTTTTGTTTTTATCTTTTCTCTTCCGTGCCCTGACCAACAAAATCTTCCTTCTACCTGACCGCCCCAAATTTTTTTCTCTTTTGTTTTGGCCTACTCGAGACCAAAAAAAAAAATAATTCTTTTGTGAGCCTACCTTATACCCGACACCAATCCCCTTGTACCAATTTTGAAGCCGACCCTCAAGCCGTAATAAGTCTTTTTGAAACAGAGTACGAAATTGTGAAATGAGATTGAGCGGTAAAAGGCACGAGAGTACTCATAAAAAAAATAAAAAAAGCCACAAAACGAGTGAAACACGAGTCTGAGTGATTTTTCTTTTTGAGTGACTTGTGAGTTTTTGTGGTAAGGTATTTTTAACTTTTATATTTATTTTATTTTATTTTATTTTATTTTTTTCTTGATAACATATTTCTTTCAGCAACGATAGCATGTCTTTATATTTTGAAAGAAGAAGTACTGCAGATGGCGATTGGTTCGATCCATCATACAACCAAAGCGCAAGGCGATGCAATCAAAGAAACCGAAGCTTTAGAGATCAAGGATGTTTTAATGACGTCAAGAAGAATAACAAGTCAAACATTCCATCGTTTCAAGGTAGAGTCGATCCTGATGCATACCTTGAATGGGAAATGCGAGTAGAAATGGTTTTTGGGTACCACGATTATTTGGAAAGCACGAAAGTGAGGCTGGCGGAAAATAGTTTCACCGGTTATGCCATGACTTGGTGGGATCAATTCACCAAGAGTCGAAAACGAAATGGAGAGTACCCAATATTAACGTGGTCCGAAATGAAAGAAGTGATGCGCAAGCGGTACCTCCCATCTTCCTATCATCGAGGGCAAACTTCTCCAACACAAAGGACGGAGTTAAGAATAGCACGGCAATACCCGACCAAGGACTATTCTAGAAGAGATTATTACCAGGAATCCTACTCAATGCGCCCTTCGAGACGGAGAGAAGAAAGTTACGAGCTCGATTCTCTTCAAGGCGACGGACAGGAAAGCACGAGTTATTCAACGAATGATTCAAAGAAATCCTACACGGAGTATTCTTCCCGACGCAATTGTCGTAATTCATTTGCAAATAATTTTTCTTCTCTTAAACCAAACAATTACCATCTTGATTCTTTTGTAATGTCATGTAATAGAAACAAATCAAAAGAAAATGAAAATGAAATAAACAGAAAAGAAAGAAAAGAGGCAAGAAAGAGAGAAAATAAGCAAGTTTTGAGAAAGCTTGAAAAGGCCATTGAGAAGATCTTTGAAAAAGAACAAAAAGACTTTGCAAAGAAAAAGAGAGAGAAAAGGAAGAGATATTTGAAAGGAAAAGAAAATAGCTTGTGAGAGAAAAAGAAACAAAAGAATAAGAAGAGCGAGAAAAGATAAGTGTTGATTTAATTAATCCACTAGAGGTTTGCTCTATTTCTTCTTCTCAGGATTCCGAGGAGCCAAGTGATGAATATCAACTTCAATACCAACCCGGAGAAAGACGCTTTCATTTGATCGGCAAAGGTAAAGTTAAAAATGAAGTTGAACCCCACGAGTCAGAAGGTAAGCGAGGTAAGGAAATTTTAATAACCAAGTCGCAGAAATCCGATTTGACATTTGTCAATGAAATCTTTGGTGACTTAGTTTCTAAAAGCTTTCCTTATTTTCATCCAATCAATTTTTGCTCGTTACATATTGTTGATATTTTTTGTTCTTCTCGACAAAACCCAATGATTTTGCAAAATGACAAGTTTTCACGAAAAGCAAATAAATTGTTCAAATACGTTGATTTAGTGAATCAATTTTTGTCTCTTGAAAAATCGTTGAATTTGTGCAATTTTGTTTTGACGAGTACAAAGAGTTTTGTTCATATGATGTCGTGTATGCAAATTTCTTTTTGGTTTTACATGTTTGATTTAATGAAACCATTGATACATTTTGACTTAGATAATCAAACGCATGTTATTAAATCAGGAATATGTTTTGTATCGTCCGGTGTATTTTGTGGAAAAATCAAGTCTCAACAATTATGTGTGAGAAATTCCCATTGATTCGATACTTGGTTTTTAAATAAGGTAACGAATTTTGTCAACCTTGTTTTCAATTTTTATTCGTTCCTTAAGCAAATTTTGTGTTTGTATATGCAATTCGTGTACATGGAGTTCCCATTTTGTTTGAAAAATGTTGATTCACGAATAAAACATCGAATACATTACATGCCCAAGGAGAAAAGGTTTGTCTTGATCGAGCAAGGTAAATTTGATCTTCAATTTTCAGCTTGTGAAGGTAAAGTCGATTTCTTTCTTTCAACACCCAAAGGTAAGACACTTGAAACCTATGAACCCATTTTGTTTTCTTCGGATGTTGACAAGAATCACGTTGCTAAATCCATTCTTGTAAAATCTTTAAAACGTGATGTTCTTCATTGTTCTATCCTGTTTGATAATGGACTATCTGTTTTGGTTCTTGACAAAAAGATAATTGTTTTCGATAAGTGTCATGAAGCATTGGTTGAAACAATTTTGTTCATATCAGATGTTGAAAGAGATGATGATTGCCATTTTGTAAAGCATTTAGATCATGAGTTATTTGAATGCCCTATTTTGTTTATTGATGGTCTATCTGTTTTAAAAGAAGACAAAAAGAATTTTGTGTTTGATAATTTTTATTCATGTGCGAGTACAAAGCAAGGTTTGAATGTTCAATTTCGAGTGCCATGTGCGTTTTCTTCATTACTTGCTTGTGACGACTATATCTATCACTTGATGTGTTATTCGCATATTTATTTTGACTTTTGGAATCCAATTAGATCGTATGCATGCCTTGAAGCTTATCCGCTTTTGTTCCAAAATTTTGACAAGGCATTGATCCTTTTGTATGTTAAAGTGCTTATGCCTGCCCGCATGCGATTTTTTCGTTTGGTGTTGTTTTTATTTGGGTTACAAGTATGTTTAAGACATTTCTTGCTAATTCTTGAATTTTCTTTCCAGGTATTGCGATTATCATCCATCCCGTTTGATCGAGGAAAGACGAGCAAGGAGTTTTGTTCGGACAACCAACGGGTCGATTCGAGGACGAATCGTCTTGAAGAGGGAGGGGATGATACGAGTACGCCCGGGGCACCAACATTTTGCAAAGTGACGAAGCGCGAATTAAATGCCCCAAGTGTTGGAAAAGTTGATTTGCACCTTGGTGCATTTCCAATTGAACCGAATTAGTCCATTTGGGTTCAATTTGAGCTCACTCGAGCTCATCTCAGCTCATTGAGCTGATTGTTTTAATTTAATGTTTTAAATAAATTGCATCCTCAAATTAATTATTTCCTACAGCAAATTAATGCGGCCTAATAATTAATTATTGACTAAATTAGTTTGTCCAAGTTTTAATTAATTTGTTTTCTTTCGTGCATTAGTTTGTGTCAATAAATATGTGTCACTAATTAATTTAATTAGTGATTGTCGAATTTTTTGATGTCTGATTGCCATTGTAATATGTTCATTTTATAAATTAATAAGTTGACTTAATGTGTTGCAGGTAGCATGAATCAAGTGGGAGCAAGGATTTGAGATTGTTGGAAGAAACAAAATTAAAGTCAATTGGAGATAGCATGAACAGCAACAAGGGGTTAATGGATGATTAAACAATGGCAGCACTTTTGAATAAACAAATATGGAGAATGGGGAGTTTAAAAATTCAAAAGCATGGTAGAATGTTCCATGAGCAAGTGACGGCAAGAAGCATGAATTAAATAAACCAGAGCATGTGTTATTTGAATTAAATAAGCAACATGAAGAACATGGGTAGCATGCGTGAATTACTTGAGCAAGGGATGATGGAAGTCATGGAAGGATGGTAGCTAAAAGACAAACAAATGTGGAGCATTATAAAATTGGAGCATGAAATGGTGAGTGGAAGCATAGAAAATTAAGAATGTTGGACATGAATAAAATAATGCATGTGTGTTGAGTGGTAATGGATGGCAAGATAATGGTGGATTAAACAATTGAAATTGAAGGCATTATGAAGCATGGACGTTGGAATCTTATGGTGTTGGTTGAAACAAAATTTGGATTAAAAATAGAAAAAGCATGTTGAAGCATTGGACGGCACTATGTGGATCATTTAAATGAAAGCAATTTGAAGATAGCCTTTGACGGCATGGGAGGGCTATTGGCTTTTTGTTTTGAGATGGAATATTATGGGTGGAGCTTTGGGATGACTAAAATATTGAAGCATGCTTGGGTGGATATAATAAAATAAATACTTAAGTTAATAAAATAATCAAGCATAGAGAATAAACAATAAGGAACATGTTGAATTCATGGCTAATCTTCATTTGTTTATTATTTATGTTGACTTCATGGAAACACATGGGATGGCATAAAGAATATGGAGCATAAGCTGAATTCTTCTCCTAGGCGTAAAATGCATGTGTGTGGCTTAGAAGGACAACCACTTTGGACGATAATTAGAATTAATGGGCAAATGTGTTGCCAACAAATAATGAATTGGTGATGAGCGGCTAATGCCAAATTTTGCTGCGTGTTTTATGGGATGAATTCAATAAAATATTCAAGTGGAGGTCAGCATGAAGAGACCTTAGAAGCTACGAAAGGCCATTTCGCCAGGCTATAAATATTTTTACTTTTGCATTTGTATTATACAGAATTTTTATGAATGAAATTTTATGAACTTTGTTCATTTGAGTGAGGTTATCTCCTCTTCGGTTTCGTACAAGTTTCGTTAGACTTATCAAGCTTTCTTGTGGCGTCTTCGACTTGTTGAATTTATCACCAATTTCGTTTGGTGTGGCGTTCATCAACCTATCTCCATCTATCCATCTTAACGATATAAGAAACGGGGTGACACTGTTATATAGTGTTGAATCTTTCTTAAGTTAGGTTCGTATTTCCATTTCCATCATCGATTCCATTTATCCACCTTAAACATTATAGAACCCGGGGTGACACTCTTTAGTGTTGAATCGCTTCTCGTTTAAGTTCTTTATCCATCTTCATTAAATTATCCTTTTATCTATCTTATTTATTTTTATTTCATTCCACCAAACCGAACCATCTTCTATTTTTTTCACTTAAACTTCCACAAACTCATTTATATTTTTCGATTATTTTCCAAAGGCTTAATTTCTCCTCGTAGACGATTGGGCAACCCGCATACGTTTCGACTCACCCCGAGCCGGTTCATATCATTGATTCAACTAAAATTTGACTATTGAATTGTTGTTCATAAAAAACCATTGCTTATAACTTACTAAGCTAAGTTAGCTTACCGTTGTTTTCATTTGACTATTTATAGGGTTTGAAGTTTAAGCTCGTACTCGGGGATCCTTGTCGAAGTCAAGCACACTATCAACTACTATTTTGGTACCTTATTAAAGTTGATCTTTTGTAATAATGGCATGTATAGGCTACAATACCCTTTTAAGTTCTTTTTGGATTGGGTTGTATATAATAAGCCATGTGAAAATGGCTAAACCTTGATTATCAGGGTATATATGAATTCTGTCATGGTAATATTTTACTATAGAAATATAATTCTTGATATGTTATGCTTGGTGTTGTCTTTATGATTTAATGGAAGGATGAGTAGAAATTTAAAATATGTTCTATGTGAAAAAGAAAGTGACTATGTAATTCGGTTTTAGTAGTTGTATGGTATTGAATAGCATGTTTCATGCCTTGGTAGTTATAACTAGATATAAATGTAACACCCCAAACCCGGTCCAAACACCACGACCGAATCTGGTATGTTACGAGGGAAACGTATTTGAAAACTTTGAGGTTGTACTAGTAGACTTGATAAAACTTTGTTTCTTTTTGAAAACGAGTTGTTGAATATTGTTACCAGAACATTCAGTCTTAGAAAAATTTTTTGGTTTCAAGTTTGAATCCGATTGTTTTTCATTCAATTATAAAAACGGTGTGATACCCGATGGTATAGTTCAAAAACATATCGCTTTGTTGGTTTGAAAACGTCGTCTTTCCAAATTTTAATCAAAATTCGCACCAAGTTATTTTCGTTACAGCATATTAAAATCTAATGTAAAAATATAAACATCATAAAGCACATCTTAGAAAGCTTTTACAAATCCAAGATAAACCCAAATAAAAATAAATAAACTAAAGTACCCAAATGCAATAAACTGAGCAAAACTTTTATTTGAGCATGGCATGTACACCCCGAGTCCATCCCGGCTCCAAGTCCGCGTCTACGAGTCACCTGAAATGTCAAAGGAGAGGGTGAGTCGAGTGACTCAGTGTGTAAATCCCGCTCCCGATAAAACCACATGCTAACACACATCATACATAGCAACATAATTAATGCAACCCGATCCTAACCATCCATACACCTTTTCTACCCCGTGTGGTACCAAACCACTGGTGGTGCCAAACCACTGGTGACGTATAGTCACAATGTGTTACCAAAACACTGGTGTCCCAAAGACACATTATCCATCATTTGTGGTCCCAAAACCTTTGGTGTCCCAAAGACACAATTGTGCTACCAAAGCTTTGGTGACCGAAGTCACAAATCCAAAGATGGGGCCAACCCATCGTGTGTTACCAAAACACTAGCAGCAGACGATCCCATATCTCAAGTGGGGCCAACCCACGGTGGTCAAACCACGAGGACAAAGTCGCAATGAGGTGCCAAACCTCCGGTGTCCCAAAGACACAATGTGCTACCAAAGCATTGGTGACCGTAGTCACAATTCGGTGATGGGGCCAACCCATCGCGTGTGTTACCAAAACATCGGCGTCAATCCCAGTATAATCATCTGTGGGGCCAACCCACGGTGGTACTGAGCCACTGGGACGAGACGCTGAGGTACCAAACCTCTGGAGGTGCCAAACCTCTGGTGACCCAAAGTCACAAAGTGTGCTACCAAAGCACTGGTGCTCGTCAGCACAAATATCACTGCTCCCTCCACTCGTATCACCCATCCATCTCATACTCATGTAATCATGCATCTCATGCAAGTCATGCATATTATGCCAACATACCAAGCATTACCTCTCATAGCATACATACATAACATAGATCATGATATCATACTTTATTAATCGTACTCATAATAGAACAGACTTACCCGAATCGTACACATACCCTATTTGGGTATTCCCTTGTCCATCATACTGTTATAATTTTAGCAGGCATATCGGTTTATTAATAATATTACTAAGTATCAGTGTGTTAGTTACACACCTGGTAATACGAGCCTAGAAATCCTGACCCAAAGCGATTTAAGTCCCTCGATTGCTAACTCCTACAATCGGCCAATCATTAGGGGTTAGGCACTAAGACCATTCGGCCAACACCAATAGACCCAAAAGAGTTGTCGAATCACTCTTACCTTGCTATCGGTTTGATTTCTACCAATCTCGAAACACCAAGGTCCTTCTAAGACACTCGGCCACCACCTTGAAAAGAATAACAGTTAAACACTTGCAGCCTTATCTAAAATGAAATCCAAAAGGAATAGTCTAACAAGTAATCCTCTTACCCTTACTTACCAAACACCAAAGATCGATCAACCAAACAGGATCACCCTTCACTTATATTCGGCCAAGATGAAAGCTAAGAGAAGGGTATTCGGCTTAGAACTCAGAAGTACAACAGAGGAAAATATGGTTTAAGAGATGAGAAGAAATCGGCCAGCAGATGAGAAGGGTTCGGCTTGAGTGTTTAACACCCCCACTTTCGGCTTTGAAAGAAAACAAAGAGAGTCTAGCAGAGAAGAAATGGAAAGAATGTATGAAGATTTTGGTTTAAGAACAAGGTAAGTTTAGCTTGCACTATTAAAGAAAGAAAGAAGAAAGTGTGAGAAAAGTGATATAGGTTTTTGGCTTATACCAAATGAAGAGAAGAAGAAAATAGGGAGAAAAGCATTCGGCCAGCAACACTAAGTATAGAAACAAATGCAAAAATTCGGCAAGTAGAGTGCTTGGGTTTTCGGTTTTCAAAACAAAAGTGGGAGAGTTTCTTATTTGGAATTCGATTTTGGCAATTTGACAACAAGAAAAAGAATTCTAGCTTACCATCTTTTGACCGAACCAACCAAAATGCTAAAGGCATATTCGGCCTCCCCTCACCCACACTATGCCGTCACTTCCCCCCACTCAAAGCCCCCAAAATTCGGCCATATCCCTCAATGCACTCACATCCACTCATTTCAAAAGAGTGGACCAAGTCTTTCTCCTATAATTGCTCTCCACCTTTCATTTGAAAGCGAAGACCAAGTCCAAGTAGAATTTCACTTGCCTTCTACCTCTTCTCCATGCCGTCCCCAAAAGAAGCCAAAATGGGGACTCCTACTGATTCGAACACTAGACCTCCACCTCATGGAATTGACGCCACATCAAGCTCCCAAGTGACGCATGCTTTGCCACTCCACCAGCTCCTCTTTTGTGCTCAGAAACCCAACATAAAATACACATCCCTCAGCTCCATCAGCTCCCCTGACTTAACACCCAAAAACCAAAATTTTTTCCATACTCTCAGGCACACACCTAGGCTACAATTAAGCCCCTAAAACACCGAAATAGCAACACAACACACAAAACCCATGCAATATCATGCAACACAAAATAGCCCCTAACCCGGGATATTACAGTTCTACCCCCCTTAAAATAATTTCGGCCTCGAAATTACCTGGTCAAAAGAGTTGCGGGTAATGCTGTCTCATCGTATCCTCGGGTTCCCACGTGGCTTCTTCCACGCCATGATTCCGCCAAAGAACCTTAACCAAAGGCACGGACTTCCTACGCAGAACCTTCACATCTCGATCTAGAATCTGCACTGGTTCTTCCTCTATGGTCATATCTGGGTTCACCTCGATCTCTTCTACCGCTACTACATGCGATGGATCTGAACGGTACCGCCGAAGCATCGACACGTGAAAAACATCGTGAATCTGACTAAGCTCTGCTGGCAACTCAAGCTGATACGCCACTGGTCCAACTCGTCTCAATACCTTATACGGCCCAATGAACCTCGGACTTAGCTTGCCTTTTCTGCCAAACCTCAACACCTTCTTCCAAGGCGAGACCTTTAAGAAAACACTATCTCCCACAGCGAACTCTATATCTCTTCGCTTAAGATCGGCATAAGACTTTTGCCGGTCCGAAGCTTCCTTTAAACGAGCCTAGATCAACCTAACCTTGTCTTCTGTCTCAGCAACCAACTCGGGTCCCAACAACTGACGTTCACCTAACTCGTCCAACAAGTAGGTGAGCGACACTTCCTACCACCACTGACGCCTCATATGGTGCCATTTTGATGCTTGCTTGGTAGTTTGTTGTTATAGGCGAACTCTTCCAACCAGCAGCGAACCCATCCCAACCGCCTCAAGTCCGTAACACAACCTCTCAACATGTCTTCCAAGATCTCGAATGACCCTTTCTCGATCGCTCGCCCGAACACAACCTCCAACCTCTCAACGGGTGAAAAGCGTCTTTGAAATCAAGCGCGCACTACCAGAGCTCGATGCAACGCTCTCCAAAACCTCGTCGTAAACTCGGGATCCCTATCTCGAGATTATCAAATCGGAATACCGTAGCCTCACTATCTCTCGACACATAAAGCTTCGCCAACCTCACGAAGTGAATAGTCCACTCTCACCGAATGAAATGGGGTGACTTAGTCGACGGTCCACGATAACCCAAATCGAATCCTTCTTGCTTGGCGAAGCGGTAAACCACCGACGAAATCCATAGTTATCCTTTCCCATTTCCACCGAGGAATTTTCACAGTGAAGCAAACCCGACAAGCAATCGATGTTCGCCTTGACTGGCGACAAGTCGGACATTTTCCAACAAACTCGCTCACTTCTTTCTTCAAGCCAAAGCCACCAAAATCGCTTCCTTAAGATCCCTATACATCTTGCTACCTCCGGGATGCATAGCATAAGGATCGCTATGTGCGCCTGAAGAATCTTCTCGCCTACTCAACATCTTTAGGCATACAAGCCCTCCCTTGGAAACACAGAACCTCATCACGGATAAGTCAGAACCTCCAAACCACCATTACGCACTTGTAACCTTCGCGCACTCGAACCTCATCCTCCAATCGCTTTCTTTGATCTCGCTCAACCCAAGTAGGCTTAACTGCAGCTCGCTGAATACTCCCGTCGCCATACAAACTCAAATGGGCAAACAAAGCTCTTAAGTCCGAAACAACCCTACGGCTCAACGCGTCTGCCACCACGTTAGCCTTGCCCGGATGATACTCGATCGAACAGTCGTAGTCCTTGAGCAATTCAACCCATCTACGTTGCCTCAAATTCAGATCCTTCTGAGTCAATAGATACTTCAGACTCTTATGATCTGTGTAGACGATTGACTTCTCCCCGTACAAGTAGTGCCTCCAGATTTTTAGAGCAAAGACTACGTTGCTAGCTCCAAGTCGTAAGGCCGGATAGTTGACCTCGTGTGGCCTCACCGCCGAGAAGCATAAGCCACAACCTTACCTCTCCCGCATCAAAGACACACAACCCAAACCCGTGTGTGATGCATCGCAAAGACATCGTGAACTCCTTACCACCTCAAAGTTGGATTAAAAACAGAGCCTCTCACAAGATCTTCTTCAACTTATCAAAACTCTCTCATTGTTTCTCACCCAAACGAACGGAACTCCCTTCCTTAACAACTTAGTCATCCGGTGCCGCAATTAACGAGAAACCCTCAACAAACCTTCGGTAGTATCCCGCCAAACCTGTGAAACTCCGAATCTCAAAGAATCGACTTAGGAGGCTTCCAATCCAAAACCGCCTCAACCTTCCGAGGATCTACTCTAATCCCTCGGTGATACTACATGACCCAAAAACGTCACTTCTCTAAGCCGTAACTCTGACTTATCGAACTTAGCATAGAGTTGCTTCTCCTCAAAATTTGCAACACCACTCTTAAGTGTGCATCATGCTCTTCTTCCGACCTTGAATATACCAAGATATCGTCAATAAAAACCACGACGAACCGATCCAGATCTTTTTGAAACACCCTATTCATCATATCCATAAAAGCCGCCGAGCGTTAGTCAACCCGAACGGCATTACAGAATTCGTAGTGCCCGCATCGAGTCCGAAATGTTTGTCTTATGGATATCCGCTTCCTTAACTTTCAACCGATGATACCTGACCTCAAATCGATCTTGAAAACACCGATGCACCTTTGGTGATCAAACAAGTCATCTATCCGTGGTAACGGATACTTGTTTTTAATCGTCACTTATTCGGTTGGCGGTGTAGTCGATACACATCCGCATCGAGCCGCCCTTCTTCTTGACGAATAATACCGGCGCTCCCCACGCGAAACACTTGGCCTAATGAAGCCTCGATCCAACAACTCCCGAACCGAGCCTTAAGCTCCACCAATTCCTTTGGTGCCATCCTATATGGAGCAATAGACACTGGTGCAGTCCCTGGTAGCAGATCTATCCCAAACTCTACCTCACGATCCGGTGGCAAACCCTAAGCTCCTCCTGAAACACATCAACAAATTCCTTAGCGATGACGAACCTTCTCAACAAAGTGGACTCTTTAGCCTCCAAGGCATACACATGAACCACATACGCGCAGCGCACCCCTTCCTGACCATCTTTACAGCTTTTAATGCCGATACCACGTTGGATAAGTAATCTCTCCTATTACCTATCATACTCACTTCATCTCCCTTATCCGTCGATAGGACCATGCGCTTAGCCGCGCAATCCACCTTGGCCTAGTACTTCACCAGCCAGTCCATCCCAAGAATCAGATCGAACTCCTCAAACGGCAGTTCCATCAGATCAGCAGCAAAAATGACCCCTTGGAGTTCTAGGGGTACATCCTTATACAACTTATCTACCACTACAGAGTGACCTAGAGGGCTAAGTACAGTCATCTGCCTAGAAGATATCTCAGAATCTAAGTCCATGGTCTCAACTATACTACTAGCAACATACGAATGCGTGGAACCCAAGTCAATTAAAGCAAAGTATAGGAGAACCAAAAATCAAAACGCTCGGTGATTACGCCCGGGTGCGTCGCTCTCTCGCGGCGCCTAGCCGCATACACTGCATCAGCCGTCGTGCCTCGTAACTACCCGCACCTCGCGCCGGTGCTCCACGACCTCGACCAAATCCATTACCACCTGCGCCATTACCACGGCCCCTCGCGGTGGCGGTCCATTACCTCTGATCGACACGTACCGACTCTCGGGATGAATCCTCGCCATCCCACGCGGGACAGTCCCTAATGCGATGATCCAGAGAACCACACTTGAAGCAACCTTTTCCACCAGTCCAACAACCACCCCAATGAGATTTCCCACATTGATTACACTGCGGCGGTCCTTGCCTAGCAGCAACAAACCTAGCAGACTGATTCTGCCCACTCGGTCTAGCCCTCTTCTGCGGATTGCCAGACGATCCCGAAGACCCAAAGCTCCTCTTAAGCCTACTCCCCGTCCATGCTTTGTCTTATTGACTCCTTAACACCTTCGGCTACCTTAGCCTTCTCGACTAAGACAGCAAACTCGCGCCTCGCTGTGGAGCAATCAGCAGCCTCAACTCGTCTCGAAGCCCGTCCTCGAAACGAACACACCTCTCATGCTCAGTGGCTACAATGCCCCTGGCATACCTACTCGGCCCAGAACTCACCTCGACTCAAAGAATGATTTACTCCCGAACAAGCCTCGTAAATGCCTTTCACTGGAGTCGATGTAGCTAGCCCCGATATATTTCTTTTGATATGCAGCTCTAAAATAATCCCATGTCGGGATCCTCACCGCCACATCGTCTCGAACCGTGAGCCACCATTGATATGACTCATCCCGAAGAAGCGAGCACGATGCCCTTCAACTTCTCCTCAGTCGTCAAGTCCAGATCTTCCATGATCCGCTCCGTTGCCTCCAGCCAATACTCAGCAGTGCTAGGAGCAACACCCGATACACCTCGGAAAAATTCGGCCCCGTTAGCCCGGAGTCTCTCAGGAACAGATTTCCTAACTCCCGCACCACCACTTACACCGGCTACCCTTTCCAACACCCGCAAAGATCGCTCGTGACATCGCATCGTCTCGGTCGATCTCGAACTCACCACCTCCGGTGGTGGCGAATCCAAGCATCTCATTTTCTGACCCTTGACCAGATCCTACGGGTTCAGAAACCGTCATTCTACCCTTACCTCTACCACGAGTATTACGACCACGTCCGCCTCGAGTGCTCATGTCTAACGATCTACGTTTCTGATTAAAAAGATTTTTATGCATTAGTATCGTTCCACTTTCTTAACCGCAAAGAAATTTTATGAATAGAGTTTATTCAGGGGTTCTTTCGAGCAACCAAGGTTTCAATCTTCTATCCTATTCATCCAAAAGAGATTATACATACATTCCTTAACCCTTTCCATACCTATTCACTCTTGGACATTCACGCCATTCTAGCCCAAGGTATTTTCGTCATTTTCCTACAGGTATTTTCGTAATAAAAGATATTTTAAACTTTCAGAAACCGGTCAATTTGAAATTCCAAAAATTTGAGAGTGTTCTTTGAAAATTTTGTAAAATACTTCGTTTTGGAAACCAGTGGTATTTTAGTAATTTTTCAAATCGTAGGCATGCCAGTAAATTTCCAAAATCAAAATTTTCGATTGATATTTTGTAAATCGTAGTATTTGAATTTCAGTAACATCATTGAAATTTTGGGCAAAATCTTTGGGTTGCTATTTTATAAACCGAGGGCATTTTAGTAAATTTACCCCTAAGGGCATTTTTGTAATTTTCCATAAATCAGGTTTTTCAAGAAAATGGTTGTAAATGTGACATTTTCGATTTTGAAAGAGTTTGTTGTGAAAAGTGTGAAAACATTAGGGTTGTTGTTGTATTTTCAAAAACATGGCTAATTCCCTTTTTCGGGTTTTAGTCGTTAGGTTAAGTCCCATGACCGAGCCTTTTTGGTCGTGGTGAACTCGAGCCACGCACTGTGGGATACTGCGAAGAGGAGGTGAGTCACGAGGATCGCTTAAATACCAAGCTCTTAGGATCCTCTCCTAGACATGCGTCTGGGAGTTACCACACCCTAGCCCCGTGGCTGAGTCATAGATTGGTTTAGTGCTTTAAGTCTTATGCTTTAGTTCGAGTGTTTGAGTGATCTAATCCTAGGGTTCCAGTCCTATAGATCTAACTACGTTCCATATCACCTACCCTTCTACAATTAATAATTCACAGAAGAGTTTAGAGTTACTTACCTAGGCGAACTGGTGCCGGAGACTCGGTGCCATGCCTTGTAAACCATGTATCCAATCCCAAAACACTTAAAACAAACTTTTGAAAACAATTTGGGCCTCAAGCCCACAAAATGAGCTTTTGAACTTAGCTCGATATTACAATTGTAACACCCCAAACCCAGCCCAAACACCACGACCGAATCCGGTATGTTACGAGGGAAACGTATTTGAAAACTTTGAGGTTGTACTAGTAGACTTGATAAAACTTTGTTTCTTTTTGAAAACGAGTTGTTGAATATTGTTACCAGAACATTCAGTCTTAGAAAAATTTTTGGTTTCAAGTTTGAATCAGATTGTTTTTCATTCAATTATAAAACGGTGTGATACCCGATGGTATAGTTCAAAACATATCGCTTTGTTGGTTTGAAAACGTCGTCTTTCCAAATTTTAATCAAAATTCGCACCAAGTTATTTTCGTTACAGCATATTAAAATCTAATGTAAAAATATAAACATCATAAAGCACATCTTAGAAAGCTTTTACAAGTCCAAGATAAACCCAAATAAAAATAAATAAACTAAAGTACCCAAATGCAATAAACTGAGCAAAACTTTTATTTGAGCATGGCATGTACACCCCGAGTCCATCCCGGCCCAAGTCCGCGTCACGAGTCACTGAAATGTCAAAGGAGAGGGTGAGTCGAGTGACTCGATGTGTAAATCCCGCTCCCGAGATAAAACCACATGCTAACACACATCATACATAGCAACATAATTAATGCAACCCGATCCTAACCATCCATACACCTTTTCTACCCGTGTGGTACCAAACCACTTGGTGGTGCTAAACCACTGGTGACGTATAGTCACAATGTGTTACTAAAACATTGGTGTCCCAAAGACACATTATCCATCACTGTGGTCCCAAACCACTTTGGTGTCCTAAAGACACAATTGTGCTACCAAAGCACCGTGGCCGAAGTCACAAATCCAAAGATGGGGCCAACCCATCGTGTGTTACCAAAACACTAGCAGACGATCCCATATATCTCAAGTGGGGCCAACCCACGGTGGTCAAACCACGAGGACAAGTCGCAATGAGGTGCCAAACCTGCGTGTCCCAAAGACACAATGTGCTACTACCAAAGCAACGGTGACCGTAGTCACAATTTCGTGATGGGGCCAACCCATCGTGTGTTACCAAAACACCGGCGTCAATCCCAGTATAATCATCTCGTGGGGCCAACCCACGGTGTGGTGCTGAGCCACTGGGGACGAGGCATTTGAGGTACCAAACCTCTGGAGGTGCCAAACCTCTCGTGACCCAAAGTCACAAAGTGTGCTACCAAAGCACTGGTGCTCGTCAGCACAAATATCACTGCTCCCTCCACTCGTATCACCCATCCATCTCATACTCATGTAATCATGCATCTCATGCAAGTCATGCATATTATGCCAACATACCAAGCATTACCTCTCATAGCATACATACATAACATAGATCATGATATCATACTTTATTAATCGTACTCATAATAGAAACAGACTTACCGAATCGTACACATACCCTATTTGGGTATTCCCTTGTCCATCATACTGTTATAATTTTAGCAGGCATATCGGTTTATTAATAATATTACTAAGTATCAGTGTGTTAGTTACACACCTGGTAATACGAGCCTAGAAATCCTGACCCAAAGCGATTTAAGTCCCTCGATTGCTAACTCCTACAATCGGCCAATCATTAGGGGTTAGGCACTAAGACCATTCGGCCAACACCAATAGACCCAAAAGAGTTGTCGAATCACTCTTACCTTGCTATCGGTTTGATTTCTACCAATCTCGAAACACCAAGGTCCTTCTAAGACACACTCGGCCACCACCTTGAAAAGAATAATGATTAAACACTTGCGTACCTTATCTAAAATGAAATCCAAAAGGAATAGTCTAACAAGTAATCCTCTTACCCTACTTACCAAACACCAAAGATCGATCAACTAAACAGGATCACCCTTCACTTATATTCGGCCAAGATGAAAGCTAAGAGAAGGGTATTGGCTTAGAACTCGAGAGAAGTACAACAGAGGAAAATATGGTTTAAGAGATGAGAAGAAATCGGCCAGCAGATGAGAAGGGTTCGGCTTGAGTGTTTAACACCCCCACTTTCGGCTTTGAAAGAAAACAAAGAGAGTCTAGCAGAGAAGAAATGGAAAGAATGTATGAAGATTTTGGTTTAAGAACAAGGTAAGTTTCGCTGCACTACTATTAAAGAAAGAAGAAGAAAGTGTGAGAAAAGTGATATAGGTTTCGGCTTATACCAAATGAAGAGAAGAAGAAAATAGGGAGAAAAGCATTCGGCCAGCAACACTAAGTATAGAAACAAATGCAAAAATTCGGCAAGTAGAGTGCTTGGGTTTTCGGTTTTCAAAACAAAAGTGGGAGAGTTTCTTATTTGGAATTCGATTTTGGCAATTTGACAACAAGAAAAAGAATTCTAGCTTACCATCTTTTGACCGAACCAACCAAAATGCTAAAGGCATATTCGGCCTCCCCTCACCCACACTATGCCGCCACTTCCCCCACTCAAAGCCCCCAAAATTCGCCATATCCTCAATGCACTCACATCCACTCATTTCAAAAGAGTGGACCAAGTCTTTCTCCTATAATTGCTCTCCACCTTTCATTTGAAAGCGAAGACCAAGTCCAAGTAGAATTTCACTTGCCTTCTACCTCTTCTCCATGCCGTCCCAAAAAGAAGCCAAAATGGGGACTCCTACAGTTCGAACACTAGACCTCCACCTCATGGAATTGACGCCACATCAAGCTCCCAAGTGACGCATGCTTTGCCACTCCACCAGCTCCTCTTTTGTGCTCAGAAACCCAACATAAAATACACATCCCTCAGCTCCATCAGCTCCCCTGACTTAACACCCAAAAACCAAAATTTTTTCCATACTCTCAGGCACACACCTAGGCTACAATTAAGCCCCTAAAACACCGAAATAGCAACACAACACACAAAACCCATGCAATATCATGCAACACAAAATAGCCCCTAACCCGGGATATTACAATAAATGTATGTAATAATGCTGTGAGATGCTATATGTGTATATTATTGATGAAACGTGCAATAGACTCGAACCTATTTTGTCCTCTGTACTGCTTTAAATAAATTGATTTTAAATGTTTGAGTTGTTGATTAGAAGATGCAATAATATATGGTTATACGGTTTGATTTGATTACAGGTATGTGTGACATTTGCTATGATTATGAGTTTAAGTGTTAATGTGAATAAGATGGTATATGTTGGCTATGTATATTCGATAGTGAGCATGTTTCTCCAGTTATAAGGTGATGTTCTATAATTGAAGTATCTTTGATGTTGTATCTAGAATTTAATAGCTTTGCGAGTGTGGTTCATTTGACTATGAATTTCTAAATCAAGAAGTACGATTTATATACTTGTATGCCTGTTCGGGGTTAGGTATAGTTTGGTAATGCCTCGTGACCCATTCTGGCTTACAGTTTGCTTGCTCTCTCAGGATTAACGATCGGGGGTACCACCGGTACTATAGGGGGAGTGCTCGGATTCAGGGGTTGTTGAACAGCCGGATTGGCCCTGATATATTGGTTGAACCAATCATTCATCATGCTATAGAAGGCTTGTTTAGCCCCCTCATTAGGATTACTCGCAGCTGGTCGAGATTCCTCCGGCGCAGTCCCTTGCGTGGGAGTAGGCAGCACGCTCTCGACATCATCAGCTATAGCTCGCTCGGGATCTAGATCCATTTACTATACGAAAGAAAGAAACACAATTTCACTGTCAGAAGTCATCACACTATCGCATTATAAAATATGGCATGTATAGCTAGACTCACACGCGCTATGTTAGTCCGGGAACCTACTAAACCGTAGCTCTGATACCAATCAAATGTAACAGCCCTAACCCGTATCTGTCGCTGGATTAGGGTTACGAGGCATTACTCGACCAAACACAAGTCAGTATACCTTTATAAATACTAATACAATAATTGATGCATAATCAGTTACTACTATCATAATTAAACATTTATTTCCATTTTAATATCAAATACGATAGCAAACATATTACAAATAATATCATTAATATCTTATACGAATAGATTTTTCAAACAAATAGTAGAAGTACTATTCAATTGGTTATTTTAGAAGCAGGGGCCAAAATGATCATGACTAAGCTCATATTACAATTTGGGTTCTATCACATACGCACCTTAACAAAATGTTTACATTTATAATTTTTCCGATTAATCTCATGGTCGAATACGATTGAACATCCAATGAAAAATCTAAAGTTTCCAACTAAATAAATGTCATGGTCGAATATTTACAATGAGTTTGATTTCATTTGATCAATAATAAATCGAAATAATTTATAACATGCATAAAATACAACCTATTTCTTTCATGGCTTATCACATAAGTGCACACGAAATAACTATATTCTTATCCATCAATTTTATGTACTTTATACCTTATTCAAACCAAAAATTTTCTTATATTCAAATTTCTCATAGCATAATATGAAATAATTCCTAAGCTAAACTTATAAGTCATTCAATAAACATTCATTTGTACTATATGGATAACATGCCATTCATAATCTCATGGAACATACCTACCCAAATCAAGCTATATTCAAAACCGAAATTTCACAAACATATATACCAACTCAAACATACTCATTCAATCCAAGGATAGAAGTGAAGCCATTTTCGCATGGCATTATATACATCAAATTCAAAATATAAGCTCAAAAGAGTAGTATAGCCTATACATGCCATAGTTCTCAAAGTTTAACTCATCAAAAGAGTACCAAAGATAGTCGATAGTGTGATTGACTTTGACGATGAATCCCCAAGCTCGAGCTTCGACTTTATGATCTATAAAATAGTAAAATAATCACATAGAATAAGCTTATATAGCTTAGTAAGTTTTAAGCAATGGAAAAGATATACAACTAATCAATATGCAATTTAATCAATCTAACATGATCATTAACTAATTCGTAAACACAAATATGCTTAACTTGTCACCATTCAACAATTACTATCTTTAATAAGTCACAAAGACCGAATGATCACATGCCATTTATCCATTTCGAAACAAGTCCAAAGATAAAAGATTCACATCACATTACTATAAGTTTCATATACTAAAATAACTTACCTCATTGGTACGAAGTTATTCAATTATCATGCATTACTTACCTTCGTGCCACATCTTGGTTTTCTCCATCCATTAGTTTACCCTTGAAAAGATCTGAAAATCCGCACACACAATGCAACTCATGCAACGTATCGCACACTTAGTGTCGTTACTTGAAAAAGAGCACACATAGTGCTATATACTAGTAATGTATCACACACTTAGTGCTATTACTTATTCTTCCGCAGACATAGTGCCATTCGACCGATTTCACACACACAGTGCTCGGTATTTAAGCTCGAACACATAGTGCCCTTTAACCAATCTTTCCTTTGCTCGTCAAGTCAACAAAGGTCGTAAACGAGTGATATTTGAAAAGAGCAATATGCTCGTCAAGTCAACAAAGGTCGTAAACGAGTGATATTTGAACTCAGTGATTGGGTTTGGATTCACATGCGTAAAGAGATTTCCCGTCCAACGATGATCCAAGCTTTTGCCACGGGGAGATGGACCTTTTCAAGTCTTGGAAAGGATTAATGATAACGCATATAAGTTGAATTTACCTGGTGAGTATGGAGTTAGTGTGACTTTTAATATTGCTGATTTATCCCTTTTTGATGTAGGTGACGATTTGGGGACAAATCGCCTCAAAGAGGGGGAATAATGTGATCATAGCTCGAAAAATCACTTTCGAATCCATTGGGTTGCCACGAGGGCCAATAACTCGATGTAACGCCCCGAATTTGGGCCTAGTAGAATTGAGCCCATTGGGCCTTAGCGTAGTAGCGTTAAAAATTTTTGAGAATATGAGAACGGCATTAATGCAAGTTGGACTTGCTAGGAATGTGATTTTAGAGTGTTAGAGGGAACTATGAAGTCCCAGGTTCAAGTTAAGACATATTAAAAATTTTCATTTTTGGCCCTTTAGTGGATAGGGCTTTTCGCAGGTGGGCTTAAGAATAATTAAGTGCATTTGGAAGACACAAGTGAGCATGTGGCAAGATGGCTGTGGCGTCAATGGGAGAGCAAGGAGGGACGGAGTTCGATTCCCACAGATGGCAAGTTGGAGGCTTTTATTATGCTTAGGAGAAGACAAGAGGTTGTGTTTGAATCAAATATTGATGGAGAAGTATTTGAATTGGTCAAGGTGGTTAGGTGAATTTGAATGAGAGATGGAGAGTGAATTAAGGAGGGATTCATGGAGAAAATCATGGTATTCAAGTGGAAGAAAGTGGTGGCCGAATGTGGAGGTCTCTAAGGGGAATTTTGGTTGAAGTTGGGGGGTTTGGTAGCATATCTAGTTTTGAAGGGGGCTGCCGTCTTGCTTTCTAGTTTCTATTGGGGAGAGTTTTGCCTTTTGAGTTTTGTTGACTAAAGCATCTCGGGTCATTTTTCTTCTCAATTCTTCTTGTGCCGACTTCTCAACTCCTCTATTTCTCTTCGCACTTTCAACATATTCTTCTTTGTTTGTTAGTAGCCTAAACGCTAGGTAGGCTGAATCACTACTCCCTTCCCATCTCTTTGCACACCTTGTTTTTTCTTTTCTTTTGCTCTTAAAACCAAAAGGTTACACTATTTCTTCTTTCTTTTGATCTCCCCATTAGCCAAACTTAAACTCTCTTTAACCTTGATTTTTCCTTGCTAGCCGAATACCCCATCATATTATAACCCATTCTTTCTCATTCATCTTCATTGGTTTCTTGTTGGTTAGGCCGAACACTCTTCATTGTCCAGACTAGCCATTTCTGATTTCACTTTCGGTAAGGGGGAATAGTTAATCACATTTCGGTCCTATCTGTCCTGGTAACTCGAATTCCATAAGAGTTTGCTAACAATCAGTTTCGGTAAGTTGTAGTACCCTCCATGTTCTTTTATTGTTTTCTCTCTCGTTGCAAGGTTAAAGTTGAAACATTTAACCTTGGTTTCTCTTTGTGATGTAAGCCAAATCTAGGGGGGTTTAAGCGTGTACTCCCTTCGTTCTGTCAATCTCTGAACTCCAGCAATTGGTTGTCCTACAAGTAATTTTGATATCGCCAGCCGAGAGTTCTTAATGGAGGCAAGTAATAGCCAGTCTGAGGGAGGATCAGGAAGAGTGCTTAATGGAGATGGACTCGTGGCACCTGCTCCAAAGTTTAAGCGACGTAGGGTGTCAGCGGTTCGGGACTTTCCTCCTGGATGCGAAAGGGTGTCGGCATCTGGTTTAGATAGGCAAATCGTGGTTGATCGCTCTAGAGAAGGTAAGTGTTAGTAAATCGTATAGCTAAGTGTTTGGATTAAAGATCTTCTGTTTCTATGTTATAGAGTTAATTGTGTGATATGTTGGTATAGGTGACGACGATCGTGAATGTATAGTTCTCTACGTGATCAGGTGTGTAATCTCACACCCCTCCGAATGCATGCTTGCAATATTCTATGATTCAGCAGAAAGCCGAAAAGCCAAAAAACCAGCATTTGTGACCCCTTGAGCGTGCAAACGCTCGTAGTGATAAATTGAAGTATGAATAATGACGGTAAGTAGTTGAGAGTGTCCCGAGCACTCTCGCGAAACTGAGGCTGTAACGGGCTTGATCGAACCGAAACAGGCTAGATGGACCCAATGGGCTATCCGGCCCACTTGGGCAAAACTGTTAGGAAACTATCAAATGATAGGCCCGACTGCAAAATCTGCAAATCTGAAACCGAAACCATGTGTTTTAGGCCACACGAGCGTGTGGGCTCGTTTGGGCCTAAAATGGATTTTAGGCCCAATAGTTTCGTAGTGACCCAAAAAGGGTCTCGTGTCACTCGAGGCGACAGTAGGCCTTCAGGAAGGCAGTTAAATGTGAAATTATCGAAATACCCCTAGAGGGTAAATTACCGAAATACCCTTGGAGGGTAATATTACTGAAATACCCCTGGAGGGTAAATTATCGAAATACCTTAGAGGGTAAATTACCGTAATACCTCTGATTATGGTTGGTTATTATGTATATGCTTTATTTACACTGTTATACATATGTTACACTGCATTTATGATATATTGCATGGGGCGGGGTTGATGATCGGAGGAAGTGTTATTCTGGTGGCTCTGCCACAATTCTATCTGGTGACTATACCACGTATATTCTGTTAATCTGGTGGCTCTGCCACAAATTCTATGATGAGCAACTTGTCTGCCATATTGGTGTGTAGGGCTGGTTGGGTTGACTTGGTCCCCACAGGTGTGTAGTGCTGGTACGGGGGTGTGTAGCGGATGGATTATTAGGTTGGGTTGCATACTCTGTTACATTATTATGTCTATAGGGCTTCGGCCCAGTCTGCTTCTGTATGGGCTTCGGCCTAGTTATTTCTGTATAGGCTCAGGCCTAGTTAATGACCGATTAGGGGATTACACACTGAGTTCACGTAACTCACCCCTCTGCTTTAACTGTGCAGGTGATCCCCAGTGTTAGAGGATTTGGAGCTGCGGAGGACTCAGTGGTGGCCATACGTTGGAGTATTTCCCATGAACTTTAGTAATTTTCATTTTTGCTTTATTCTAAGATTATTTTAATTTTGGGTTTAATATTATGTAATAAGGCCATTGGATTTAACTCTTTTCTTTAAAACTTTCATTTCGGTTATTTTCAAACAATAAATGATTAAACTCGGGATTTTTCTTAAAACTACAATAACGATTTTCAAAATATCACAGTTTTTTCAACTCACTGAATCTGATTTTTGTTATAAACAAAGTTTTCAATAATGATAATAACAACATTTTTATAATAAAACCATAAAAGTAAATCTGAATTTCACAAACAATAAAGCCCGAAGTTTCAAAAAGAATATGAAGTTTTTAACGAACGCGCCGTTTTTAAACAACGCTTCTTTGTGACATGCTAGATCCGGTCATAATGTCTAGGCTGGGTTTGCGATCACGAGCTAAAAAATTACAAGAAGCCTTAGCAAGTTATATGGATCGAGCTTGGGGAGAGCAAGAGGCCGAATCCAACATTCATGCATGGGACGGCTCAATTGGAGCCACTTGCAATTTATTGCAAGTTGAACTTAACTTTTAATAAACTCATGTTACTTTAATAAATAAGTTGCTGGACTTTATTCAACTTATCTTAGTTTAATTAATACGTGTTTTTTTGTTGAACTTTATTTAATAAGTGTTGCTCTTAATTAATCTAGTTCTTAGGATTATTTATTGATGCATGAGTTAAGTTTATTTAATTATGCTTCTTTAATTAACTAGTTGTTGGAATAATTGATGCATATGTTTTAGTTTATTTACTTAATGTGTGTTATGTTTAATAAGTGTTTACATGTGTTTAATAAGCTCACTTTAATGTGTTTATTTCAGGGATCTTTTCAAGTCATAACCGTTACAATTCAAGGCTGTTACAAATTAAATAAAGTGGTTATTCAAGTCATTTTCAGTTACAAAGTAAATGGGCTGTTACAAAGGAGGTTTATACATCATTCAAGGAGGTTTTAAAGAGCATTATATCATCTATTTAATTTCGGCAGCAACCTTTTCAACTACCAGCCCATATTTTCCTTCTCAAAGGTTAAGTCAAGCAATCAAATACCATTAAGGAGCTGGTTAATAAGTTGGTGTCTATTCGGCTGGCCAAGTGCTAACTCAAGAGTCATTTTTCAAGCAATTAAAGTCATTCATTCAGCTGAATTGAAGTGAATTCAAGAATGGAGTTATTTGGCTTAAGAATGTGAAAAAAATTGAGTTTTATTTCAGCTTTTAAATGGCACATTAAGTTGAATGTTTGTGACCATTCAGCTAGCATATTCTAACACTATAATCCGCCTTTGTAAAAAAAAACTTTTGGCTGAATATATACGAAATCTTTGAATTGTGAGTTATCTAATTCTCATTGTTCTTACAGAATTGATTTGACTTATCAAGCTTAGCTTGTGGCGTCTATCCATTCCTTGTTTCTGAACTTATCACTTTCATAGTGTGGCGTTCATCATATACCAAGGTTCCTATCATCCTTGATAGTGGGTCGAGGTTCATCATATACCAAGGTTACTATCATCCTTGATAGTGGGTCGAAGTCTTTTCTTTGCTGTTTTCCTTAAAAATCAAAATTATCTAAGAGCCATTTGAGATTCAGGTCAACAATCAAGTATTGTTGGTTTATTTTCGGCCTTAGTAAATTTATCTTTTATTTTGTTAAACCTTTTTGTTACTAATTTCTAAGCCATCTTCTTCTTTTTTTAAGCATTTTCTTTGACAAGCCTTTGTTTGTTTGGAACGATTCATTTTTACTCAAATTCATGATTGGGCAACAAACGACTCGAATCAATCACGAGACGAGTTCGTATCACAGTCGTGTGTGTTACACTGCCTAGAACATGGGCGTGTGTCTTGGTCGTGTGAAACTTGCACCTCAATGTTTTGCACGGGCTAGGGACACAACTATGTGATCTATTTCATACACCACACGACTGAAGACATGGGTGTCTCACTTGGCCTTGTGAGCCACACGGCCTATTCACTCGGGCATATGACCCCTATATATAGGAGAAATTATGAAATTTTTTGAAAAATATCTTGAGTTCCTGATTTAGTCCCGACTTGATTCTAACATTTATAATGGGCCTCAAGGGTCAATTCAAGGGACAATATGACTAGTTTCGAAAATTAACAGTATTTAACATGATTTATTTGTAATTATTCTATAAACTTTGGTAATACTCTGTAACCTTGTTCTGATGACGGATACGGGTTAGGGGTGTTACACGTGTGTCCAAATCAGAGAGTTACACAGTCCATGCACACAGGCATGTGAGGTCGTACACGGGTATATAAGTTAACCACACAACCATATTTGTAGCCACACGGCTTGGAAAATTTTTAACGTTTCCCTGAAAGTTTTATTTTGTTCCAATTTGGTCTTTAAATGTTAGTAACTTATTTTTAGAGCTTAAAAAGTTCGATTTAAGACTTGAAACTAAACGATCCATTTCATATTGAATATTACTGATAATTATGGAATTGAATTGATTATTAAATGTATATCGTATTAACTGTTCCAACTTGACTAGTAATATCCGATATCCTATTCCAGTAACGGAAATGGGATATAGGTGTTACTTTTAGTGGTATCAACAACAAACCCTTGAAGCTACCCCTAAACCATGCATACCACCTTCAATGTCGCAACATATGGATTATGTGTCGCAGCATCGGCCTTGTATAGAAAATACTTACGAGCTAGGGCATTTTGGCCTACATAATGAAGAGTTAATAGTTGAACATCAGCTGACTTAGGGTTGAGGATGACGTCAACTCTAACTCTATAAATACTTTTAAAACACTTGTTTAGAGACAACTTTTTATACTTTCATATTTTCTTTCTAATTTACTTTTCAGTTGTTCTTTCTTTCAGGTTTTAGGTTTTTTTTTAGTTCTTTTCTTTTAGTGTTCTTCGGAGAACTTACTTTGTAGACGAGATCGACTCTTGAGGATTTCTAGTGCCTATCCGTGAACACCTTATCCCCAAACCAAGCTAGACTATTAGGTCGAGAGATAAATAGTTATTTTCGACTCATTACTTTAGTGGAAGATCGAGAGATCCTGCTAAGGTAATGACTAGTTGATTGAATAGAAACTCGAAATAGGAATTAGTTATGACCACTAAAGCAAGCTTATCACCCATATCTAGAATTGATCAAGTTTATAATTCAGTTTTCCAAGCTCTTTTTATTTATGTTATTTTCATTGTTTTATTTATAAAAACAAAAAAACTTCATTTATGTTTTGTCGTAATATAGTTTATTTAAATTACTACTTAGATCTATTTTAAGTTCAGGTTAATTTTAATTTAGTACTAGCTTCCCTTGGGTATGATCCTCGGAATACGCATCTATTTTGTTGTAAAATTATATTAAAACCTAACATGTATACTTGTTAACACCACATCTATATTTCATATCTTTTAGTTGTAGTATTCACACTCTTGACGTAGTACGTCTGGAAGCAGTCACTCACCTATGATGGACCAACCTACTGCCACTGCTCTCCTCGGTACTTCAAGAGCGATCTTCCGCCCTTAGCCTCTTATGACTACTACTACTTACCTATACCCTTGCATCAGCCGCATCAACGACCTTTTGTGTCCTCCGTATGATTGCAACCAAGTCCATACAACTGAAGTGTGAGACAAAGTGGAGGATTGGGTAGAACCTGAAAGAAAAGAGTTAGGTTCAGTCGTATGATTAACTAAATGTCCATCAAAGAACTCACCAGTGGCTACTGCTAGTGGAGTAGACCAGCGGTGCACGCGCTGCCTATATAAGGTGTAGAAGAAGTGTGGTGGTTCCTCCTTCCTTCTAACTAAAATAACGGCCAAGTCATCAAAAGAGTTGTAAGGCCACGCCATGTCGAAGAGGTGTATAAACTGGGACCAGCCCCAGTAACAACATTTGTGGGCCTGTAACCATTTAGGCTTTAATTCTACAAATAAAAATGAACGACATTTCTGATGGTAATGAGTCTCTCTAACACAAGGGACTGGCCAACTTTAGGCGATCAAATTGCTCCTTCGTAGCCTTATTATCTAGTGGCTACCACTGGGTACACACGGACTCGGGAGAGATGGACCACTATGTTAGGAACCTAAACCCATCCCCCAATTTACTCCTCACTCGAATGAACTTGTTTCTGTTAAGATGAAGATTTTAAGCCCAATTTTTTATTATGGGCTTGTGCCTCTGACGAGTACTGAAATAGGCCAACCTAGCAATAGTCCTTCTGGTGGTCACTTTCAATTGATAAAATCCATTGGAAAACACCAAGGATGGGTTGCTCACCCTTCAAGCTACAATTGATAAAGTTGGAAACCAAGGTCCACTAAGATAAATCAAAAAGTAGCCATGGTGCGATCCCATACTCGTTGAGGACGATGCGGGAGAAAGGATGAAGTGAGAGATGAAACCCAACTTTGAACAAGTATAGTGGAAGAATAATGCCATCAGAGTTTTCACTCAACAAACACTCACCTTGAACCAGGCTGAATTCATAAGCAATGTTAGATAATTGAACCCCCTCTGACACCCAAATGTTTGACTGTCTCCTCCTAGGTTGTTGAGCATCAGAAGAGTGGGGTCTCCATTGAGGTGCTTATCTCGCTATTACTGGACCTGGCCCTGTCACCCTCTGTATCACCCCTACAACTCCTCCAACTACCATCATCATGGTTGCTTTTATTCTTGAGATGATTGTACTTAATCCTAACCAAGTTGGAGAAAATAAAAAGATAATAAGGAATCAAGGAGTTATCTAGACAATGTAGAGAAGTGGATGAATGAAGAAAATGAAGCAACAACTAGACAAAAAAGTCAGAGAATGCCAAAAAGGAGAGAATTTTGGGATTCATAAGAAAACTTAATCGACAAGGAATTAGAGAATGGTTTCAGATGAAAGGCATATTTTACTTGCGTCTCGATTAAAATAGCCAAGCACCAAAAGGAATTTTGGGGTTTAATTTGAAACAAACAATCCAAATTCTCAAATCCATATTTTCCACCTGTTGAAGATGGAGAGAGTTTCTCTAAAACCTCTCCACAACCAAAAATGTAGGAATGTTGGCCTAAAATAGTCATTTATTTTGTAACAGTCAAGTAGTACCTGTCAAGCTAAAGCTATTTGGCATCATCAGATTGAGCAGATGCCTAGTTTAAGGTATAGGTCAAGAATCTGACAATATAGATACGAGGTCATCCATATCCAACAATCTTCCCCATATGAATATGGATAAATTCACTATCGAGCGGAGTAATTTTGGAATGAATTTGTAAATTTTAGGTTAGTGCTAAGGTAATTTGGAAGAACAAACGTGTCTACCTCCAGTTTATGAAGAGGATTATTGAGGGAAATGAAATGTTTAGAGTCCACCTCTGATTATAGGTGCGAGAGAAAATTTTGATGATGAAATTTTCTCTAAGAGTGAGGGAGTTATTGCACCCAAATTTCGTAAAGGGCTTTAATTTAAAAGAATTTTGGGACTCAACTGAATGCATATTAAGTTGGTAGACTCTACCAGAAATTTGGGGAAAAATTTATGACTGTTGAGTAAATAGTTAAGCTTTAATTCTGGTTTGGTTAGGATGGAACCGATTGGTTCCATACTGGGAGACATAATGATTGCTGGTGATTGGCTAGAAGAGATCGAGAGATCGCGTATAGGAGTTATATATAGGTGAAAGTGGACTTTCTAGAAAAAAAGATCCTCTTCAATTTTGTCTACAAATTTCTTCTTACATGCATTGTCTTTTTCGATTGTTACGAAGAGGAGGAGAACTCAGGAAAGCTCTGCATGGAGCGAAAGTTGTGAGAATTAGAGTTTGGGAGTAGAAAATTTGAGTAATCAGTAAGCTTTTTTAACCTTCTGTACTTGAGGATTTGATGAAGGAGAAAGTAAGGAATTCCTAATAATTTTCTTTAAGGTGGGTTTTGGGTTTTGGGTTTTAAGGTTTAAATGCCTTCGATTAACCAACGTATTGTTGTCATGCTTAGTTACCAAGACGAAGGAGACTCTGGTGTTGGGACAAGCTAAGCTAACAAGGAAAAATTATTTAAGGTGAGTTTTTATACTTTGCCTTTAGGTGATAGATGATGTTATTCTTTTTGAATGAACCATGTTGGGTATGTACTAAGTTTTCCTAAGTTCATGGTGTGTATGTAGTTGATGAAAGAATTTGTTGTGTGTGCACAACAACTGTGTGAGCTCTTGCTAGTTTGTTTGCTAACTGTTTTATGGTCGTTAATTGATTATTTGTTAACTAGCATATTTTACGTATAATGATGAGTTATATGATATGCTTGATTAGTATATGCAGAGTATGGAGAGAACTTACCTTGATGGGGTAGTTGAAGATAGGAATAATTGGCGTATTGGAGAAATGGGCAGATTGAAATGGGAATTCCAGAGAGATTGGACGACATCTTGGAGTGATTATCTATTTGTTCACTAGAATGACACTGTGACAACAATCGTCGAATGATCCTTTAGGGTGACACCATGGTGACGGTTATTAGGCTCCATAGAGCAACACCGCAATGGCGATCTACAGCCTTTGTGGGGCGACACCGTGATGATGGTATACAGGCTCTAAAGAGAGACACCTTGAAGGAGGTTTAAATACTCTAGGAATTAGTAAACATGGGATAGTCCACAAGGAGAGTAAACACAGGAAAGTCCGCCAGGACAATAAATATGTGGCTACCTTGTAGTACCTCGCTTGACGTAGTCTTGTTGATGGTTTGTATAGGCTGAAAGTTAGTTAAGATTTATGTCAAGGTAAGATAGGTTTATGTTGTATACTCCAGTGTGGTATTTGTATAGTTGTTCACCATGAGTGGGAGACTGTGTGATTTATAAGCTTATTGTGATTTGCTTTTGGGCCAAGTCTAAGTTGTAATTTTTATGGTCTAGCATTGTCATGGTGAGGAACCCGCCAATTAATATTTCTTTTGGAAATTTTGTGTGTTAATATCTTCTATTATGTACGTCTGTAAAAGATTGTGGAATTGTGGATCTAAATATTGTTTGTTTGTGCATGTGTGAGTTATGCTATGCTCTAGTTGAGTTTTAACTTAAATCCAATTGTAATATACCAAAGTTTTTTGATTAACTTTTGATGTATTATGACCTATAATGATTATGTTTGTCACGATAGAAATTGAATTAACTTTACATGTTAGCTACGTGTTAACGTTGAGTTTGAAAGTTGTGACATAAATATTTGTGGAAACCTTTATAGTGGGGGGTTTTTCCTTCTCATTTTTTTTTGCTCTATTATACAGTGGAGATAGAATAGCTAACTTCATTGAAATCATATGTGAGTATCCGAACAATGTGATTCTTCTCTACATTTTATTCTATCTTGTATAACATTAACATATGGATGTCATAGATAGAGTCTAAATGAGAACATGAACTTTGAAATTTGGAAATCTGTTATGTATAATTCTTTGTGTGTGTATATGTGTACATTATCATGACATGAAACAGAAATGACTTCTATGGGGGTATGAACTCGGTATCCGGATAAAATAAGCCACTGGTAGGGCATGCTAATTACTAACCAGATGGGAATATATGATGGGCCACTAGTAGGATATGTTAGTTGTTAATAGTTTTGTGGCCACTGGTAGGGTATGTTAGTTACTAACCAGTAGGCATGAGTGTTAGGTTTTGGTAGAGCATGTTAGTTGCTAACTAGCCTAACATTATTAGTGCTACCTATAGTAGGACATGTTAGTTGTTAACCATGGAAAAGAGCCTTGAACTCACAGGAACACGTAGGTGCTCAAAATGATATGATATTAAAATATATGTTCTAATATGTGAAATCTAAGGTTCAACCCAAGGAAGGTTATGAAAGAGTAAGCTAATATGATATGATGTATGTTTGTTAATACATATATTGGTCGAGATGAAAAGAAAGATTAATGATTAAGAAAGTACGTTCTAATTCCTATTGATGTGTCAACATCGTAAGAAATTCCTCAAGAGATGATAACTGGTATATTGAATCTACCCTAGTAAGTTTTGAAAGGAAGTTTGAGTTTGCCTAAAGAAAGGTTGCAGTGCAAAAGATACTTATGAGAAAAGACTGTGTTAATAGAGAAGCAACAATTCTGTTAAGTTATAGTGCTATGTTGAGGAAAGGATATAAGCGTATGCCTATTATTATGAAAGATGGTATATGCCAAATATGTGAGTTCGCCTAAAAGGTTATATGCCAAGATGGTATATGCCAAATATGTGAGTTCGCCTAAAAGGTTATATGCTAAGGTTAAGTGTTAGCCAACGAGATAAGAGTGTATGCCCGTATGTCGCGGCATATAGAGTCTAATGTATTAGTCTGTGTTATGAACTTGCCATGTATTTGTCTTTATTTAAGGGTTGAGTTTTCCATGTTAGAACTCACTAATTTCTTTTGAACTTACCCTTTTTCTTTCCCTCCTTCAAGGTGAACTTCATTATAAGCTTATTCAAGGGACTAAGCCAGAAGAATCATTCTATGTTGTGAGCTTCATATGTGTCTATTTTGTAACATTCATATGTTTTGGTGGTGGCGTGTAACTCTGTTTTAAAAATGAATCTGTAATAAATAGTTTTTCTTATTCAATTATTGGTTTATAAGAATGTACCCCCATTTGAGGATTTGTTAAAGTTTATTAAGTTCTAGCTTACGAAATGGTTTCTCCTAGTATTGTATTTTAAAGAAAGGTATCAATCGAAAGATTTTAAATATATTTACTTTTATTCTATGCTGAATGTTGTTAAATAAACTTATGTTTTGAAGAAGTTTTCTATGGCTCTGCCTAGTTAAGTTAATATGTATCGTAGTTGAACTGAAAATCGAATTAGACATACGTCTATTTCCTGTTTGAGTAACATTTTAATTGACCTTAGAGGATTAAGGTGTTAGTTACCTTGTGTAAGACCATAGCTCGTCTGTGACAACAAATTAAGTCTGTTAGAATGGCGAACTAGGAATTTGATAGGGTAAGAAAATGGGAAATCACCATAAGACTTCGCGTAGCACGTAGCATATTAAGATGAGTCGGCGCACCCAAGAACGCAAGTAAACAAGCTAGCAAGGGAATAATAAGGTAGAGGTAATATACTAGATATTCTATTCGAGGTATGAAGTAACCGTCATTATTAGTTCACCAGTGGTTGGTAGGGAATATTTCCTTAGGTATAATGCGTGGGTCAATGAAACAAATGCTTAGCCAAATGGTCTGAACGAAAAGTCAACCAGTGACTTATCGAAAAAGACGATGTCGGGTTAAGATCTTTGTAACATCCCAGAAATCGGGGTTAGTAAAATTGGGTTTGGGAATCAAGAGAGTGGTTGAGATTATCTATGTGTTTTTACGAATAAATGAGGTATTAGTTTGTTTGATAAGAGTTAGTGAAACGTTCCTTGAAACCCAAGTTCAAATCCCTTTTCTCGCATCATTTTTATTATTTTGCTAATTTTTCCTTAAACCCTAATGTGTGACATGCCTTATTTTTAAAATAAATATTGCGAAGTTATTTCAAGAATGAGGAAAAAGCCTAATGGTTAAAAGAAATATGAGAAAGCCTGGAAATAATTGAATTTTGCAAACTCCCTTGTTTTTTTAATGTGTGTGCCATCCATACCCTTGAACCCTAAGTATAAATACAAATTTTTATTGTATTTTTCAGACTTTAATTCAATTTTCCCAACCCTATCCACCCTCTTCCTCTCCTCTTTTCTCTTCAATTTTCTTTCTTTTTCCCATTGTTGTCGTGGCCTACACCTCCCATTTTACCATCTCTTTCTTCTGCTTTTTGCATCAAGATTGTAC
This sequence comes from Gossypium bickii, assembly GCA_025503065.1. Taxonomy (NCBI): domain Eukaryota; kingdom Viridiplantae; phylum Streptophyta; class Magnoliopsida; order Malvales; family Malvaceae; genus Gossypium; species Gossypium bickii. The sequence continues at coordinate 95,131,172 of CP106711.1, forward strand.
ACCATCTCCTTTACTATATTTCTATCTTTTATCCTCCTTGAAATCATCCCCAGATCTGAAATCTTGAACCTCATGATCGATCCCGAACATTGCCAACAAAGTGTTATTGTCGTTTCTCTCAACTAGCTTGGGTAAGATCTATTTTCTCTTCAATTTCTTAATAAATCTTGTCAATTAAAAACCAAAATTTACAGATCTGAAATTTGGTGTATTTAAATTGATTTCAAAAGTATTTTTTTTATATTTTAATGAGATCTCAAACCATTTTAAAATTCAGCCCCAATTTTGGCCACCATAGGTGGTGGTGCGTGCGCCTATGTGCAAGAAAGGGTTTTTTTTTTTTTTTGGGTCTTACCCATATTTTTCCAGAATTAAATTGTGTTCTTGAGCCCTCCTAATCAGCCTTTAACTAGATTTTAATTAGGGAGAGACATTATTGATCAATTAGACAATCGAATCCCACAAATTGTGAAGTGTAAGTTTAATTAAGGATAAATAGTTTGTTATTTTGACATAGTTTTTGGGTAAAGGTTATGAATTCATTAAATGAAGGAATTTAATCATTAATTAGCTACTGATTTTCAAGTATATTATTGAATTAGGTGCTGATCTAAATGCCCCAAATCATCTGTAAAGGCGAAGAACGTTTGTACGTATGGTTCGCATCGATATAGTGTAAGGAATCTAACTAGTTTAGATTCATAAAATAGTTATGATTTCAACGATTGGTTGGAACTCATAAGTGGGTGTTTGGGTGCTGGTTTATGGTAAATTTATTTAATTTATAATGAATTTCGGTTTAGGTTCGTTTAATGAATTATTAAGGAAAATTGGAAGATTAGTAGTGTGCTGTGAGGAAGGGAAAAATAAGGTGTGGATCTTAAACTCATAAAATTGTTTAAATTCTCTTGCTGATTGGATGGATTAATAATAAAATTATTGATTTTGTGAGTGGCTGAACCAGGTATGTTTCGAGCCTTAAAAGATTGACATGTTGGCAAAATTGCTAGTCTGATAGTATGAATGTTTGATTGAGTTTGTAGTTGCATATTTGAGTTCTGAGATATGAGAATGTTTGACTGAATGATATAATGTGTTGAGATATTAAGCTTATGTATGATTTAAACACATGAGATATTTTTTATATTGTGTACTGAAAAAGGTGCTATTTATGCACAATGAAAATCCGTAAAGTATGTGAAATTGAACGATATTGATTGATACCAACACAATGGTAATTTAATAGATTGGAACACTGTTTCCATTCACTAAAAGTATGTGACTATTAAGGACATGCTGAGCATGTCAAATGAATGTGACAAGTATTGAGAATGATTATGTATGAGATTGTGTAACATATTGCATATGCATCGGGTTTGGATTTGTGGTTGAGGGAGGAGTTTCGTGGAGTACCAGTGGCATATTATGTCCGCATTATTCATAGTCAGTGCACTACACCTGGAGTACCGGGGGGAATGGAGATTTATCACATTTTTACTGGCAGGTTGTCTACATTTTTACTAATAGAAATTTCTGAATATTGTTATCGGTGGTTTTAACCACAACAAGCTTAAGCCCATAATGTTTTGGAGTTCGAATGACAGGTTTTGGGGAACTCGTGGTGTGTATTGGATGGTATGGGTAGAAACCTTTTTGCTTTTCATCATGCTCATGGCATACTCGAATATTATTGATTTATGATATGTGTTGTATTGTGTTGTATTGAATGGTATCGAAATTAATTATTGTTACTCGAATGAATGATGTCCTATGCTCATACACTGTTTGATATCAATTTTATAATGGTTATGTAATGATATGAAATTCATATGATGGTTTTGTTTTCTTCTGTTAAAGCTAATTTATTTCACTGTATTCAATATTTTTGTTTGTTCAAATAATTGTTCGAATCACATTGATATTTTCATAAGCTCACCCCCCAATAGTGTTTAACTTTTCTGGTAAATCTCAAAATTACGACCAGACTTGTCATTCGGAGAATCACCTTAGACCTCAGACTATTTTTAATAAGTACTAACCAGTCTCTATTGGTTTAGGTTTGTAATTTTTAATGACTTTTGGTCTGTAGCTTGGTAACTTTTCTTCTGGGACTTTTGCATGCATGGATTACTCAAGCATAATAATCGGATAATGCATGATATAGAGCTTAAGTAAAATTTGATAATGTTCCCTAGTTTCTGCTGCACTGCGAAGGAACCGTTTTTTAAAAGCAAATCGATAAGGCAACTAAGTTTCCAAAATTACTTGAAAAATGGTTTTTCCACTGCATTAGTTTAACATCGAGTTTTTTTTTTTTTAAAGAAGAGTGACAAGCAAATGGTTTTTCTAAAATAACACTATCAATAATAAAATTAATCCGAAGTATACACAACGTAATAAATGAATGCTTTTAAGCTAACTCAAAGTACAACTACGGTTTTCTCTAAAAATGAGTTTAGTTAAGGTCTTCAAAAGTAACGCAAGTTAGTTTAGCCATTTCGGTGGCTAATGTACCCTTTTCAATCTAGCCATAACGTCTGGGCCGGTTTAGGGAGGTTACAATCTTGTAATGTGGGGGAAAATCGTGGGGAACATCAATGAAGGAACTCCACAGAGGACCATGTGGGACTACCAAAGGTTGAATTGTCAAGGGATACACAGGTAGAGGTAGTTTGTTGGGAATCATTTACTAAATTTAAGTACCTTTAAGATTGATCTAAGGTAAACCAATACTTAAGGGTTGTAATGGCATTTGGAAGTCTGCCAGGAATAGACGTAATGGGTCAATCAACCAAGTTTCATACTCGGGTCCACGAATGAGAATTTAGAATGGGACCTTAGTTAGGAAAAAGGAATCTGACAGAGGTTAAGACAAAAAAACAAGTTATCATCGAATTTGTACAACAACTACCTAAGGAGATCAGTGTGGGTTATAGACATGAAGGAAGGGATTTGTAGTTATAATGAATTCTTGGATAATTGCGAATAGGTAACACCAATTCGATATGGAGAAAATGGGTTTCAGTCTTAAGCCAAGTTCAGGAAGAGTATCAAGTGGTTTCGTCCGCCAAGGTTAACTCAAAGAGAGAGAATGTGTGAGGCATTATCCATGTCGTGAGATTTTTGCATTCTCCTCAGAATCCAAGAAGTTTAACTTGTGCATAGAATATAACCTTTTAGAATTTAAAGTTGTATTCTATGAAAATTTTATGTGTAAACCTTACTAAGTTCTTCCGAACTTATAAAGTTTATTGCTTGGGTGCAAGGTAGATAAAAACTCAGAAATCAAGAGGAGGGGCCAAACCAGACTCCGCCAAAATGAAAAGTTGGGTGCAATATATGTATCATGTATCTAGAGTGGAACACTTAAAGGCCACGCCTCTGGGTTTAAGTTGATTACATCTATATTTGAAATTTATTTACAATCTCTAAATTGTTTTTGAAAATTAGAATTGTAAGTAATTATCACTAGTTCAGAATGAGATTTAATATAGTTACATTGTAACACCCCAAAAACGGGGCTATTTGGAATCGAATTATTATTCTTATGTAAGAACTGCTATGATATTATTTATGAAATAAATAAGCTTAATTTAAGGCTTTGAGTGTGCTCGGTTTGATGGGAAAATTCAGTTTTTAACTTAAAAGGTAGGGAGCCTTAGCAGAAGGGTGTTAAAAGAATAAGTGGGGATAATTTGACACTAAATAGGCCTTGGAAAAGTGGCAAAAGGGAGGCCACTTAAGTGCTTGGAGTTGACGCCACAATGCACAAGGGAGAGCTTGTGTTCGAGTCACATAAATCCCTTTTTTTTGGCTCCTTATTTGGACGGCACAAGGGGAGAGAATTTCTCTCCTTAAATTCTTTTATTTTGGATAAAAAGGAGGTTTTTGTTAATTATTATTTAGGGATAATTTGAGCACTTTAAATTGGTTTTAATTTGCTTAAAATTGGTGATAATAAGAGGATAAAGAAGATATTAGTTGGATTATTATTGGATTAAGAGGGGATTAATTCAATTAAGTTTGAATTAAAGTGAATGGGTGGCTTGGAGCAAAATAAGGTAATGGTGAATTTTAAACTCCTTGGTGGAGTAGTGTGGACTGGCAATGCTACTAGAAGGGGTGCCGAATGTGTATAAAAGGAGCAACCTAGCACCATTTTCTTCTTTTTCTTCATTTTGCTACTTGTCAAATCTCTTAAGCCCTCTTCATTCTTCTTTTATTTTTCTTCCAGCCTCCCAAACCCCTTTAGCCGAAACTTCTATTCCCTCTCATCTCCATTATTTTCCTTCCTTCAATAGGCCGAGTACACCCCCCTTGAAGTGCCGAATCTCACACTCCTCCTTGGCAGCGTGGTTAGCCGAATACTAAAGGAAGTATAAGACCCTGCGAAAGTTAGCTTTCAATCGGTTTGAGGAAGGTAAGAAGGGACATAGCCGAATGGTTTTTGTTATTCTTTTTCTTTTGATTCTGTCGATTTAAGCAGGGGGAAAAACAGGAGTCCGGCACAGACTGATATTTGGCTATCTTTTGTCTAAAACCGAAATGTTGTAGGGACTCTGAGATATTTGGAATCAGGCGATCTAGGCTCCATCTTCTACCAACCGAATTTGGTAAGTGTAGGTAAGGCTTATATTGGTATTTAAAAGCCGAAGGCTATGGCTATTAGTGCTATTAATTGACTAAGTGAAGTTTGTAAACCAGATTCGCAAATCGGACGCTGAGGCTAGTACTCGAAGCGATTTGGGTAAGGATTCGGGTACAAAGTATGACCCCTTTAAATTATTTGGTTTGGCCGAATGGCCCATATCACTAACCTTGATAGTTGGCCGAATATAGGGGCAAGGACTTAGAGTGTGGCCGATTGATTAACTTCGAGATTTAAGACTATCGTGGTAACAGGTGTGTACATACACACCATTTAACTTATTAAACTATGCTAAGTAATGTGATTGCTAACTTGATGTATGTAGTGTAACACCCCTTACCCGAGTCCATCGCCGAAGTCGAGTAAGAGGCATTACAAGACTAGACTACAAGTTCAGGACATAAAAATTTAAAGCTGCCAAACTGCATCATGTTGAATAATTTGACCATAACTCGAGTTACAAAACTCGAAATTTAGATCCGTAAATTTTATTTGAAACTAGACTCATATAAATTTTTGCCATAATTTTTCCAGAATTTTTCATGTGGCCAAAAAGTACATTTTATTCATCAAAGTTACCCTTATTACACAGCTTGACAATTCTGACCTGTCTCTACAAAAATGCAGTTATCTCATTACACAATTTTCATATACTGTTCTTGTTTATACCAATGAAAAATAGACTCATTAAGGGTTCTACACATATAAACCATGATTCCTAATTATTTTGTACAATTTCTGACAATTTTTCCAAAACAGAACAGTGACTCACGAAATCATTCAGGACAGGTCTCACTAAATCTTAATTATCATATAATATAAAAATCTTTTGCCTACTCTGTTTCTTTCATGTAAAAATAGACACAACAAGGTTTAATTTCATATCTCATACACCTTCAAATTCAATATACCCTATTTTTGGTGATTTTTCTAACTCATATCACTGCTACTACTACAAACTGTTTGTTGCATTTTGTATACAAACATCTCTTAACAAAAGAAATGATTTTAATCCGGATTAAGAATTTCATAACATTGCCATCATGAATCAACATACATATCGAGACACAACGTCGTACTTACTAAAAAATTTAGCCATATTCGCATGGCTATTATATACATAAATCTCCGAGTTCACCAAACAAAACTACGTCTTTCCTATACATGCCTTCATTTAAAACCCAAAATGAAAAGTACCCAAAATGTAGGTTGATAGTGCGAGTGGTTTTCCGAACGATCCCGGTGAGCTTGTAGCTTGCACTTAATCTATAAAACAGAGGAAACGTTTCACACTGATAAGTTTGCTAGCTTAGTAAGTCCTAATTACAAAAAAATAAATAACATTCAATTACCAACAATTAAGAATTTCTACAAGTCAGCTTGTAGGCTTGTACTCGTATCTATTGTCAAACTTTCAATTTCATACTCATGTAAATAAGTATGAATTCATAGGGAGATTTCTCGTTACTCACATATTTATGATCCAATCTTTCAAACTCAAAATGTCATCTGGTAACAACAGATACCAACATTCATATACTTACATTTCAATTATTATAACATAGCATCCACACAATAAGAAATCAATATCACGATATCCATATCATTCATTAATAAAACCGGTAATAATATTATAACCATATATATATATGTACCCACTTCCCTCGTAACATATACCATTTGAAATGAATCACTGGATCATTTGATTACTTTGTTTTAAATAAGTAAGAAGTACACTGCTACTTTACATGCGTACCTGAGCCTTTAACTTGATATTTTTGCCGTAATTCACCTTGACCACAAATTTCGGTTTCTAGTTTGTAAATTACATCACCGGCATCAAGCCTGCTAGGCATAAAAGCCCGATATGTAACACCGGCACAAGGCCTGCTAGGCGTAAAAGCCCAATAAATACACCGGCACAAGGCCTGCTAGGCGTAAAAGCCCGATAAGTACACCGGCACAAGGCCTGCTAGGCTTAAAAGCCCGATAAGTACACCGGCACAAGGCCTGCTAGGCGTAAAGCCCGAACCACATTAATACAATTGATCATCGTTAACACTTTTCATGACTATGTTAAATATCGAATTCACTTTGGCTTATTTACATCAACAATCGAAATCATTTCAATTAGGCTTATATACATTAGGCTATGGTAAAATTATATATATACTAGAATTTATCAAACATCATCGTCCACTAGATTCATAATTTAATTCTTCAATACACTAAAACTGAAAGACTTACCTTGGTTGTCGATAGGCCGTGTGGATCGGCTATTCGAGAACCTTTGTTTTTCCTCGCTCTCGTTCTTTCTCTTTTTGTTCCCGATCTAAAAAGCCAAGTAAATCTCATTCATATTCTTCCTATTCATTTGCTCAACTCAAAACAATTTGCACATAATTCAATTCAAGATAGCTAGGAACCGAATCCCTATTTCATTTATTCAATTTAAAACAATAGCCATACCAAATCAAACATTTAACTTATTCAATTTAACCTATTGCACACCACAATATAAATTTACCCCATTTGGATTTTTTTTTTTATATATACCATATTCATTACACCCATATATATATATATATATATATATATACATACATACATACTAAAATAACTATTCAATTTATAGTTGTTTATCCCAAACCAATGCCAATCAAAATCTCACATAGAAACCATCCACACATTTGGCTATACTCATTAAACACGTATAGTCACATATCAAATACAACCATTAGCTATTATAATTTCCACAATTAACTACCTCTCGATCTATAAGTACTCATGTATACATCAACCTTATATTTGGCTAGCACATAGCTTAACCAATGTCACATTCTTCGGCTTTAAGTAATTTAACAATCTTACTTCTATTTAACATATATATATGTATATACCTTAACATAGATTAAAATTCATTGCACCCATGCATTTTCTTTAACATAATGCTAAGCAACAAGCCAATTAACCACAATTTATTCATCCTATGCCCAGCCGAATATTAGCTTGTTAAAATTCAAAATTTTAATTTGATTTTTATTAGTATCCAACGCAAGTAATTACTATATAAAACAACTTATTAAAAATCAAGCTAAAATACCCCACCCTTTTTTTTTTTTTTTTTTTTTTTTAGCAAACGATTTGACTAACCATAGCTAACATGTTTCCATCGAACATGAAAAAGCCATAGAACTAGATCATGGTCGAATCAAAAGGGAGCTTAAATCTCAAGTTTTGCACAAGAAATCGATAGTATATAAGACTACCCACACAACCATGCAAAATCATCAAAAAAATGAAGCTTGATACCTCACCTTAAAGACACATGCATCAGTAGAATGAAGAAGATGAGTTTCTCTCTTCTTGAAGGTAAGATTCGGGTAAATGAATGAGGAAGGAAAAAAAATGTAAAATAGTTTCCTTTTTGTTTAATATCACTAACACCTTATTTTAGCATGCTTTTAGTATAATATTTTACTAATGTTTATAATATATTTAGAAAAGCTTAATATTCTTAGCATGCTTACTTAAAATAATGTCTTACAAACAATATTTTAAAGCCATAAGTTATTTTATTACAGGCTTGCCGTCCACCTCTCTAACATGGGGAATTTGACATGCAAATCCCTATGTTTGAGTCACAATTCACTTAGCCCCTTGATATGCTTCATGTTTGCTATCTTGGTTCCTTTAGCAATTTAATCCTTTGCTAATCTATCACTCAAATGGTTAAAATTTTTCTATGGAACATTTACACACATCAATTCACTCATAATAGACAGAAAATAAAATGTTAAAAATATTTATTGGGTTCGGATTCGTGGTCCCGAAACCACCGTTTCGACTAGGGTCCAAATTGGTCTGTCACATGTAGCAATGGCTTGAATACCATAACGGTATACGGGGTAACCAGGTAAGTACCTGTGCATATGATTTGCTATTTTATGCTTTTGGGAAGCATGCTGTGATAATACATATGATAAATCTATATGTGACTGTTGACTATGTGGGTTGATTGAGTGGAGGGGGCAGTGTATTCGTGCCGACGGGCACCAGTGTTTTGGTAACACACTGTGACTACGGTCACCAGAGGTTTGGCACCTCCAGAGGTTTGGTACCTCATAGCGACTTGTCCCTGTGGTTAATACCACCGTGGGTTGGCCCCACTTGAGATATGGGATCGTCTGCCAGTGATTTGGTATCACACGATGGGTTGGCCCCATCACCCGATTTGTGTCTACGGACACCAGTGCTTTGGTAGCACATCGTGACTATATGTCACCAGTGGTTTGGCACCACCAGTGGTTTGGTACCACAACGGGGTAGACAGTGGCGTATGGCTGGCTAGGTTGGGACACATGATGACTTGCATAATTAATTTGTTATATGTTGTGTATGAACATGTTTAAACCGGGGGAAGGGTTACATACTGAGTCTTGGTGACTCACCTTCTCCTTACATTTTTCAGGTAACGAGTAGATAGCGGATGTGGAGCCGGGTTGACTCGAGGTGGCCATGCAGTGGATTTAAATTTTAATGGACTTTGAAATTCAATTCATTTATTATTGGATTGTGGATTTTAATTTTATTTCGGATGTAATAAGGCCTCCTAGTTTTTTTCTTTATGCTTGAATAATTGCTTCAACTATCTCTTTATGAAATGAGTTATAAAGGTTTTCTAAGCTAAATTTGTAAACGTTTTTGTCAAGCCATCGGGCACACTTATAATTTTATATTAACTCGACTTAACCTAATTTTCAAATTAAAAATCTAAGTACAGTTTGGCAAACCCACTAAAATGAAGACTTTTTAAAACTTAAGTTGGTTTTCAAAAAGGCTTTTCAAGAATATTTTTCCTGTAACGAACCAGATTCGGCCATAGTGTTTGGGCCGGGTTTGGGTTGTTACATACATTCAAAATTTAAGAATTTAAACATGTAATTTAATCAGAATAAAAAATATTACTAATTTAATTGTGTAACACCCCAAACCCAGCCTAAACGTTTCGATCAGATCTGGTATGTCACATGGAAATGTTGTTTTAAAGAACTTGAAATTTTAAAGAAAACCTTCTTCGCATTGTGTTAACATTTTGAAACTCAAGTGAGTTTTAAGGTTGCCTTGCAAAAAATTTCATTAATAATACTAACAGTCGAAAACAGGTTTTATGATACGAAAATCAAAAACTAGTGGTATTCCGGAACATGATATTTCAAAAACGTTGTTTGTGGTTTTAAGAAAAATTTCTGATTTTAATTATTTAATAACTTGTCATCTTTTGTTAACACTTGAAAGAAATGATTATTTATATTTTTATTTTAGGAAAGCTCTATATTTGACATCTCATAAAATATGTCATAACAGTGTAAAATCAAAACCCAAATTAAAGTTACGGAGGCCTTATTACATAACAAAACCCCAAATTAAAATAAGTTTAAATAAAGAAAATGAATTTACGTAAGAAGTGATGCATGGCCACCTCCAAGTCCACCTCGACTCCAAATTCGCATCTAGGAGTTACCTGCAATGCTAAGCAGAGGAGGGAGTCACCGAGACTCAGTGTGTAATTCCCCTTATGAATGCAATTTGGGCCTAAGCCCACAGAACACATTGGGCCTTAGTGTAACATCCTGGAAATGGCCTATGCATTTCTGGTTTAAATTGTATGAATGACAAGTCTTCAGTCTTATGAATAAATTATTGATATTTTTGGAAACTCAGAAATGTATGAAAATGATTGGAAATGAATATTTTGGAAAACTGGAAATGCATTAGGACATGAACATTTTAGGAAACCGAGAAATGTAAAGAAATGGTTCAAAAATGGAAAGTGCACATTTTTGGAAACCTGAACATTTTGGAAACTTGAACATTTCTGGAAACCTGAACATTTTGGAAACTTAGACATTTTTGGAAACCTGAACATTTTGGAAATTTGAACATTTTTGGAAATGATTCAGAAATGGAAATGAACATTTCTGGAAACTTGGAAATGTAAGAAAATGGCAAGTAAACAGAGCCGATCGAAAATTTTAGGAAACTTAGAAATGATGCAGAAATGTCAAATTTTAAGGTTCAAAATAGGAAATAAAGGCAAGAGGGCCTTAAAAGAAAAAGTTGGAGAAATTTGGCACACAAACAAAGCTTGGAAATGTGGCTCAAGATGCCACTTAGGACCTATGGAAATGGCACCATGTGTAGGAGGCATGGGCCTGGGTTCGAGTCACAAGGGAAGCAAATAAATGAAGTTTTAATTTTGCTCCCCAGGCTATGAGGTGGACGGCACATGAGTTGGAAAAAGGGGGTGTTTTAATTCCATAAATACATGATTAAAAAGTGATAAATAAGGGATTTTTAATTTGGATTATTTGGAAGAGATAATAAGGATTTTCTCTAGTTTATTTTAAATAAAATAGATGATGAAAGAGGAGTGGTGGCCAAGTAAGGGACTCTCCTAGGCTGATATTTTCGGCTATAAAAGGAGGACAGGAGGGCTACTCATCAATTTTTGCTTCCTCCTCATCTCTGCCAAAATTTTTAGGGCTCTTTTCTCTTTTCTTTTGTCTAGCCGAATTCTCTAGCCTCATCTTTCTTTTTCTTTTCTTCTTCTTCTTCCTTTTCAAAACCAAATCCAACCTAGTGAAAATTCTGCCAAAGCCGAATCTCTGAAGTGGTGTCAGGATAGATCTGTCGAATTCAACACTTAAGGTAAGAATCTTGTGGTTATTGATTTATTCTCTTCTTTAAGCCGAAAAATAGGGATTAATGTTATTATTATTGTGGCCGAAACTATAAGGAGTATCGGGATTTCTAGTGCTATCGACTATAAGGGAGAGATCATCCGGGATTCAAGAATCTAAGGTAAGATATACACATATTTGGTCAAAAGTTATGGAATATATGTGAGATTAAAATTAACATATAATTATAGGGATTTTGACAGACATACAAGGCAAGGAATCCTTTTTGATTTGGAAATTTTAGTAAGTAATACAAATCCTAGTTGTATTTGGAAAAGTGGTCGAATGGTCTTTTAAAGTGATTAACTTATGTAGGATTTGAGATGTAAATCGGTAGATCATTCTTAGGGATTTCAAGGAACCTATTAAGCAAATCAGGTGTGTACTCACACTAACTTTCAATATATATATTATGGCAATAACTATTTTAATATATGAATGTGTATAAGAATGAGAATGTGGCTAAGTACCACAGATGTGGCAAAAAAGTACCAGTGCACGTATTCCTACTCTTGGTAGGATTATGAATGTGTTATATTACGAAAAGTGACATGAATGTGAATTTAAGTATGATATGAATGATATGTAATAATTGGGGCATTTGGGATATATGTGAAGGAGAAAGCGAAGGTGATGACTACGGTCTCACCAACGAAGGTCTTGACGGTCTCACCAACGAAATATGGTGGCTACGGTCCCATTAATTGAATATGGTAACCGGTTACATTATTCGAATATAGTGTCTAAAGACACAACGTAAGTGGGCGATGAGCATGTCGATGCGCAATGATCGCTTCTGATGGTGTGTAGCGGATGGAGGGTCGACTTAGTAGTCCCCACGGTGTACAGGTTGGTACGGGTGGTGTGTAGCGGATGGACAAATAGGCTTGGGTTTGGGTTGCATCATCCTTTATTTTGTATGAACATGAAATTGATATGACTTGTATGCCTGATTTGTTGAAAATTAGTACTGTGTACACATTGAGTCTGTGGACTCACCCCGTTGGGGAATTATTTTTCAGGTGATGAGCAGTAATGGACCGGGTCGGCAGGAGCTAAAGGTGGCCATGCATCACTTGAAGAATTTATTTAGAAATTTGGACTTTATATAATTTTAGTACTTTAAATTTTATTTTGGGTTTGAATGATGTAATAAGGCCATAAGGCCCAGTTGGATTTTCTTTATTTCTATTTATTTTTATTTGATTATGATACAATTTATTTTTGATTAAAGTTAAGTAAATTTATTTCTTTTAAAATAATAAACCCTAAAATTATTTTGTCACCTTATTTAAGTTGGATTTTCAAAATTTATTAAATGGGTTCCAATTTAAGCCCAACCCAAAACGAATTTTTCTTAATTACACAAATTTTCTCTAAGTTAATCAGGACATTGAAAACCGGTTTACGTAAGGAACATACCAGATCCGGTTCAGGCTCGTGGGCCGGGTGTGGGGTGTTTCACTTAGCCCTTACAACGTGGCATATCAACAATTGTATGCAATGCAGCCCAGCCCAACCTAATTTTCCATCCTCTATTCACCTGAACCAGCCGAACACCTGTGACACCAATCCACGGTGGTACCAAACCACTGTGGTTCCAAACCACTGTGACAGAGTCACTGTTAAATGCATATGTGGGGCCAACCCACTGTGGTACCCAACCACTCTGACAATCACTGATAAAAATATATGGGGCCAACCCACTATGGTACCAAACCACTGTTACAATCACTGATAAATATATGTATGTAGTGCCAAACCACTGTGGTACCAAACCACTGCGACATAGTCATTAATAATAATATATGTGGGGCCAACCCACTGTGGTACCAAACCACTCTGACAGTCGCTGAATCACACTTCCTCTTTCAATATCATAACCTAAATCCCCATGCGTTATGAAGTCATAATATAATGAGTGCAACATACGTCAATGTCAATCACATGACCAAAGCATACATATATTCACGATAAAATATTTACATAACATAATCAACTAACCTGGCATCTCCGATCTTTACCCCTTCCAAGGGTAACTCCATAACCATTACCAATGATTCGGCTTTTGAGAAATTCACGAATTAATTAATAACCAAACAGAAGATGGTTTGAGTATTACACACCTGATTACGCGTAAAACTAGACTCTCTACGTCGACACTCTCACTAGCAGGAATAACAGCGATTTGCCTATCCTAGGCCGACGTCAGCTCTCTACCACAACCCGGTGAAAAGTCTCAAACCACCGGCACAGCACGTCTTTTAAATTTAGGAGCAATGATTGCGGGTCCACTCCCCTCCTTAGCTTGGCTAGCACTCGCATCCATAAAGAGACTTGATCAATATAGTACTGTAGTGAAACAATGATTTTCCCCAACAGGGGGTTTGATTATGACAGAGTAAACGAATAGAGGCTGATCACAAAGAACAAAAGAGGGGCTCCTTACCTTAAGAACCCGAATGGAAACATAAGATTCGGCAATCAACAGACCTTCAGGCTTCGGACTTCAAAACGTTCGGCTACTGAGGTTTCCCAGAGTAGGCATTCCAAAACAAGAGAGAAGATGAGGGATTAGCCGAAATCTAACCATCAAAACAAAATAGCCATTCGGCTATGACTATACAGAACCGAAAAAGAAAGAGAAAGAATCGAAAGAGTCTCCCTCACCTTGCACAAATAGAACCCGGTTAAAGAGGAGACTTTCGGTAACCCACAGGAATGCTTCTTGATGTTCGGCCAATAACAGTAGATGAGAGACACGGGTTTAGCTTGATACAAGGGGGGTTGGACTTGGGAAAAAGAGAATAGAGTAGAACAAAGAAGTAAGAAAACAAGATAGGATTCGGCTATGGCACACACACTGGCCACAAAGGAGATTCGACTATGGGGAAAAAACAAGTTGTAAGAGATGAACAAAGGTGATTCGACTCAAGAGAAAAACAAGGAAGGCGAAAAGGAAATGAAGAAGATAGAAATAGTGTAGGAGAGAAAAAGGGTTTCGGCTTAATGAAGGATGTAGAGAAAATGAAGGAGAAAGGTTTCGGTTATAGTGAAGAATCAAACTGTAGAAGGTGCAAGAGAAGTTCGGCTAATACCAAAAATAAGAAGGAGAAGAAGAGAGAAAAATGCTACGATTTTGGTAAAAAGAAATGAATGAAACTTCAAATGCAAAAAAAAAAAAAGAAAAGCTTCTAAATGAGTTTCAGTGGCACTCCTCTCCTTTTTCCCAAAATGGCATAAACGGTACACACTACCCCTTTATGACCGATGTTGAAAACAAGGATGCCTAAAGGAACCAAAAGGAAACGGCACACCCCCCCACACTAGCTCAAACCGAAATTCTCCCCTAGCATTTCCCTCATTCAGCCAAACTCTCATCCACCTCCCCACTCCTTGATTTGCTCCTTGCTTCACTCTCCATCCACCCATTTGAATTGTTTGACCAATTCAAACTCCCCCAAGCTCTCTTGTCCATCCATTGCAAATGATTTGACTCATTCAAAAACCACCTTGAAGAGTCCCATCCGAATGTCAACACTCCACCACCTTAAGCACAAAAAAATAAAGCCCCACATGCTGCAGATGAGACTCGAACTCCTCCCCCCTGCTCAGCCAATGACGCCTTCCCCCTTGCACTGCCACTACCACTTGGACACAAGCTCATTTGTGTCAACAAGCACACGCAAATAACTTTAAGGTCTACTTCCCCTACCTCTCCTCCCTAAAGTGCCCAAAAAAATTTCTAAAGCTCTGGCTCGAAGCCGAGCCTCCCCAAGACCCCAAAGCACACCAAAATAACATGCTAAATAAGCCAAACACATAAAATAACATAAAATGTAGAACCCCTAATTCCAGGATGTTACAAATTGTTTTAATGTATAATTCGGTACCCGAACCTGGTGATCGCGTCGGGTATAAGCTATTACACTTGAGACATAAGACCATGTCTCGAGACTTTGCCTTTCATTACTTGAGACGTGTGATAAGTGCTAAAACTAACATATTTTAACCTTATTCTTAATATGTTTTTGGGTGATTATTCGATGTTGATTGTAAAATCTTTACTCCAAATCCTTTAAATTTATGTTTTGATGCTTAATAGAGCACTTGGGAACAAAAGGAGTGAAAAATGACCGAAAACTAGAAAATCATAGCAAGCTACAATAGCCACATGGGCTGACCCATTCCACAAGACCATGTGGTAAACCATTTTGATTACTCAGATTTGCACTTTGAAAAACGGAGAAACGTGATTTTTAGGTTTTTTTTAGGGAATTCTAATACATATATATGACAAAAATAAGAAGATAGGAGGAAACCAATATAGAATTACTCAAGAAAACAACTCAAAAAACATCATTAAAGCTAATTATGAAGTAGATTTCCATCAAGATTGAAGATTCCAAGTTGATTTCTGAGGAGATTATCATGAGTTTCTTTATTTCTTTTGTTTATACTTTATCTTGGATGTTTTTATTTTCAAGAATGAACTAATTATCTAAATACCTAGGGAGATGAACCCTATGATGGATTCTATCGTTTAATTTTTATTTTATGCACTAAATACTTAGTTTCTTGTTCTAAATTATGTCTTAATTATTGGTTTAATATTTTTAGATTATTGATACATGTTTGATGTGCTTAAACTAGAGGAGGAATAGACCCTGTTTAAGAGTACATCTTACGTAATTGAGTGGAATTGCATGTAATCCTAGAAATAGGATAACATAAATCTATCAGATTAGATTCAAATCTAATAGGGGAATCCATAGCACGATTTAATGCGATAATAGGGATTTTAATTAAAAAGAAATTTCAATTAGTTGCTCTTACTCTCGAAAGAGATATTAGCATAATTTAAGGATTTCTATAGATTAAGTTACTAAGTAAAGAAATTGTGTAATTTAGATTGATAGTGACAAAGGAAATCCAAGTGAATTCTTTCTTGCATATTGTTTCACTTCTTGGTTATTACTCAATTATTTTCATCTTTTGTTCTTTGTCGTGTTCGATAGTTAATTATAGTTTTTAATCAACCACTCGATTTATTCGGTTAAATAATATAAAGATATTAATTACTAATACTTTTAACCAATCACTCGATATCTTTGCTCACCGTCGTTATACTATTAATTGATAAGTGCACTTACTTTAGTCCAAATTTCAGTTAGTTCATGATGCATCAACGTGCATGCTATGTGTAACCTCCCAGACCCGACATAGACGTTATGATCAGATTCTGAAGGTTACACAAGCCACCAAAATGGCTTAGTATATGATCAAAGTTTATTAAACAGTATTTTAAAATATTTTCTTATTTTGTTAAAGTCAAACATTAGTGTGTTGTCTTCTTTTTATTAAAGGATTAAGTTTTCCAAAAACGATGGATTTAAAAGTTTAATTAGGAAAAGTTGATTTTCAATTTTATAAATAGATTTCAAAATCTATGTGAGAAAGGGTTGTGAAGCTTATCTAGCTTATGTGTTGAATACAAGAGTATCTAAAATAAAGATTGAATCAGTACTGGTATTTTGTGAATATCTGGATGTGTTTCCAAAAGAGTTACCCGGGTTACCTTCGATCAGAGAGGTTGAGTTTGGTATTGATTTAGTACCAGGGACTTCATCGATATCGATCGCTCTATATAGGATGGCTCCGTCTGAATTGAAAGAATTGAAGCTCAGTTGCAAGAGTCGATATATAAAGGTTTTGCTAGACTGAGTTTTTCTCCCTGGGATGCTCCAGTGTTATTTGTAAAGAAGAAAGACGGATCTATGAGACTTTGTATCAATTATCGACAGCTCAACAAGGTGACTACAAAGAACAAGTATCTTTCGAGGATTGATGACTTGTTTGATCAGTTGAAAGGAGCAACGATATTATCGAAGATTACTTTGAGATTCGGTTACCATCAGTTGAGAGTTAAAGAGTCAGATGTGCTGAAAACTGCTTTCAGGACAAGGTATGGGCATTATGAATTTCTTTTTATGCCTTTTGGATTAACTAATGCCCTTGCTATTTTTATGGACTTGATGAATCGAATTTTCTGACTGTACTTAGATAAGTTTGTGGTTGTGTTCATCGAGACATTTTGATTTATTCTGGGGCTGAGTATGAGCATGCCAAACATTTAAGAATTGTGTTGTAGACTTTGAGAGATAAGAAATTGTTTGCTAAGCTCAGCAAAAGTGAGTTTTGGCTCCAAGAAGTCAGATTTTTAGGACACATTGTTTCTAGAGATGGTATTCGGGTTGATCCGAATATGATTTCAGCAATTGTTGATTGGAAACCGTCGATAAACGTATCAAAGGTTAGAAGATTTTTTGGCTTAGGCGGCTATTATAAACGTTTTGTTAAGGGTTTTTCGATGATTGCTACTCCTATGACTAAGTTGTTGCAAAAAGATGTTAAGTTCGAATGGTCAGAAAAATGTCAGCAAAGTTTTGAGAAGATGAAAACATTATTAACTGAGGCACCAGTTTTAGTGCAACCTGAACCGGGGAAACAGTTCGTAATTTATAGTGATGTGTCACTGAATGGATTAGGAAGTGTGTTGATGCAAGAGGTTGCAGACTTTTGACCGTATTTGGATAAGTTTGTGGTTGTGTTCATCGATGACATTTTGATTTATTCTCGGGCTGAGTATGAGCATGCCGAACATTTAAGAATTGTGTTGCAGACTTTGAGAGATAAGAAATTGTTTGCTAAGCTTAGCAAAAGTGAGTTTTGGCTCCGAGAAGTCAGATTTTTGGGACACATTGTTTCTAGAGATGGTATTCGGGTTGATCCGAGTAAGATTTCAGCAATTGTTGATTGGAAACCGTCGATAAGCGTATCAAAGGTTAGAAGATTTTTTGGCTTAGGCGGCTATTATAAACGTTTTGTTAAGGGTTTTTCGATGATTGCTACTCCTATGACTAAGTTGTTGCAAAAAGATGTTAAGTTCGAATGGTCAGAAAAATGTCAACAAAGTTTTGAGAAGTTGAAAACATTATTGACTGAGGCACCAGTTTTAGTGCAACCTGAACCGGGAAAATAGTTCATAATTTATAGTGACGCATCACTGAATGGATTAGGATGTGTGTTGATGCAAGAGGTTGCAGACTTTTGACCGTACTTAGATAAGTTTGTGGTTATGTTCATCGATGATATTTTGATTTATTCTCGGGCTGAGTATGAGCATGCCGAACATTTAAGAATTGTGTTTCAGACTTTGATAGATAAGAAATTGTTTGCTAAGCTCAGCAAAAGTGAGTTTTGGCCCCGAGAAGTCAGATTTTTGGGACACATTGTTTCTAGAGATGGTATTCAGGTTGATCCAAGTAAGATTTTAGCAATTGTTGATTGGAAACCGCTGTGACATGTGTCAGAGGTTAGAAGATTTTTTGGCTTAGCCGGCTATTATAAACATTTTGTTAAGGGTTTTCCGATGATTGCTACTCCTATGACTAAGTTGTTGCAAAAAGATGTTAAGTTCGAATGGTCAGAAAAATGTCAACAAAGTTTTGAGAAGTTGAAAACATTATTGACTGAGGCACCAGTTTTAGTGCAACCTGAACCGAGAAAACAGTTCATAATTTATAGTGACGCGTCACTAAATGGATTAGGATGTGTGTTGATGCAAGAGGTTGCAGACTTTTGACCGTACTTAGATAAGTTTGTGGTTGTGTTCATCGATGACATTTTTATTTATTCTCGGGCTGAGTATGAGCATGTCGAACGCTTAAGAATTGTGTTGCAGACTTTGAGAGATAAGAAATTGTTTGCTAAGCTCAAAAAAAGTGATTTTTGGCTCCGAGAATTCAGATTGTTGGGACACATTGTTTCTAGAGATGGTATTCGAGTTGATCCGAGTAAGATTTCAGCAATTGTTGATTAGAAATCGCTGAGAAATGTATCGAAGGTTAGAAGATGGCTTATCCGGCTATTATAAACGTTTTGTTAAGGGTTTTTTGATGATTGCTACTCCTATAACTAAGTTGTTGCAAAAATATGTCAAGTTTGAATGGTTATAAAAATGTCAGCAAAGTTTTGAGTAGTTGAAAACATTATTGACTGAGGCGCCGGTTTTAGTGCAACATGAACTGGGAAAACAGTTCATAATTTATAGTGACGCGTCACTGAATGGATTAGGATGTGTGTTGATGCAAGAGGGCAAAGTGATAGCCTATGCCAATAGACATTTGAAACCACACGAGAAGAATTATCCGATGCACGATCTTGAATTGGCGACCATAGTGTTTGCATTGAAAATTTGGAGGCATCACTTGTATGGTGAGAAATGTCATGTACTTTCAGATCATAAAAGTTTAAATTATTTGATGACTCAGAAGGATTTAAACTTGTGACAACTAAGATGGCTCGAGTTACTAAAAGATTATGAGTTGGTAATTGACTATCATCCCGAAAAGGCAAACATAGTCGCAGATGCTTTGAGCAGAAAGTCCTTGTTTGCCTCAAGAGCTATGAATACGAGGTTGACTTTATCCGATGATGGTTCGGTTCTAGTGGAGTTGAGAGCTAGACCGGTGTTTCTTCAGTAAATTTATGAAGCTAGGAAAAGTGATAGTGAGATATAAGCCAAAAGAGCTTTGTGTGAATTGAGTAGTGATTCAGACTTTCGAATCGGTTCTGATGTTTGCTTAATGTTCCGAGATAGAGTATGTGTACCGAAAAATGATGAGATTATTCAGAAGATTCTTTATAAAGCACATAATGGTTGTTTATCTGTTCATCCGAGAAGTACGAAGATGTATAATGATTTGAAGAAACTGTATTGGTGGTCAGTTATGAAGTGAGATATCTCTGAATATCGAAATGTTTGATTTGTTAGCAAGTGAAAGCCAAACACCAAGTACCATCGGGTTTACTTCAACCAGTGATGGTACCCGGGTGGAAATGGGATAGAATTACAATGGGCTTCGTGACGGGTTTACCTTTGACTCCGAAAAAGAAAGATGTTGTTTGGGTCATTGTTATAGATTGACGAAATCAGCTCATTTTATTCCGGTACGTACCAATTACTCACTTAACAAGCTAGCTGAATTGTACATTGCTGAAATTGCGGGATTGCACAGAGTGCCTATTTCTATTATTTCGGATAGAGATCAAAGGTTTATGTCTCGATTTTGGAAAAAGTTGCAAGAAGCTTTGGGTACAAAGTTAAACTTTAGTACCGCATTTCATCCGCAAACTGACAGCCAATCAGAGAGAAGGATTCAGGTTCTCGAAGATATGCTTCGTTGTTGTGTTTTAGAATTCGAAGGTAGTTAGGAAAAATATCTACCTTTAGTCGAATTTGCTTATACCAATAGTTTTTAGTCGAGTATAGAGATGGCACCGTATGAGGCATTGTATGGTCACAAGTGTCGAACTCCGTTGTATTGGACAGCGCTTAGTGAGAAATAGATTCATGGGGTTGAATTGGTTAGAGAAACCAAAGAAAAAGTAAAGGTAATCTGTGATTGCTTGAAAGCCACTTCAGATCGACAAAAGTCATACGTGGATTTGAAAAGAAAAGAGATTGAATTTCAGATTGCTGATAAAGTATTCCTGAAAGTATCTCCGTGGAAGAAGATTCTGTGATTTGGCCGTAAAAGCAAGTTAAGTCCACGTTTCATTGGGCCGTATGAGGTTATTGAAAGAATAGAGCCGGTGGCATATCAGTTAGCTTTACCAATAGAGTTGGAAATGATCCACAACGTATTTCATGTATCTTTGTTACGTCATTATCGATCAAACCTTTTACATTTGATTTCTCCGATAGAGGTTGAGATTCAACCCGATATGACTTATGGTGAAGAACCAATTAAGATTTTGGCTCGGAAAGTTAGACAGTTGAGAAATAAAAACATAGCCCTAGTTAAATTTTTGTGGCAACGACATGGAGTGGAAGAGGCTACGTGGGAACCTGAGGAAGCTATGCAAAAATAGTACCCAAACCTATTTTCTAGTAAGATTTTCGGGGACGAAAATCCTTAAGGGGAGAGTTGTAATAGCCCGATTTTAGGTCTAGTAGGAACAGTGGTTTTGGGACCACAAAACCGACGTAGTAAAATTTATTTTTATTATATTTCTATGGTCTAGAATTTTATGAAATGATTTCTAAAAATTTCGTTCGAAAATTTTGACGTTTGGGCACTTAATTTAATTAAAAGGACTGAATTGCAAAAAGTGCAAAATATGTATTCTAGAAGCTAGAGGTGTCTAATTGCTATGAAACTTTAAATTGAAGGTCCTTAGATGGTAATTATACCATTGGTTAAGTTAGTGGGCAAAAATGGACATGGAATAAGAGAATTTTTATGTTTTAAGTTAGGTACATTTTGGTCATTTGGTAATTAAATGAATTAAAAAGCAAAATCAAGCCAAAATCCTTGTCCATCTACCTCACCATAGCTGAAATTTAGAAGGGAAGCCATAGCTAGGGTTTGGCCACTTTCAAGCTTGATTATCAAGAAAAACGAGGTTCGGACCTAGATCGAGGAAAAAACAAAGTGTTTGACGATTAGGTCTCATTTCTACTATTTTTGTATCGAGGTAAGTTCATATATAAATAATGCATTATTATATTTATATTTTAAATGCTTTAATATTGTATGAATTTTAATTTACCCTTTTGGGTGTATTCGACAAAGTTTCGACAAGCGAGAAATTTCAGTTGAACCTTAGGAATAGATAGGATACAAATGTCATGACATTAGGGTTACTGTGATTACATGTAAGACCATATCTGGGATATGGCATCGATATGAGACTACGTGTAAGACAATATCTAGGATATGGCATTGATATGAGACTTCGTGTAAGACCATAGATGGACTATTAGCATCGATACAAGATTTCATGTAAGACCATATCTGGGATATAGCATTGGTACGGTATTGTGTGTACGAGATTCCCGAGTATCTTTTAGTATTCCAAGTGGTTCAATGGAAAATTTAACGGAAATGCCACAGTTGAGAATTGGTACGGGTATGTATGTAAAACTCATAGTTAATGAGCTCGATATGTGATAAATCCTCGGTAAGGTTGTGATTGAGTGAATTATGACTATGATATTTTAGTAACATTTATGTTAACTTACATTATGTTCATTATATGTTAAATGAGTGGTTATGATGCTTATTATTTGCATAGGAACCTACTAAGCTATATAGCTTACTCCCCTTTTCTTTCCATATAGTGTTACCAAGCTAGCTAGGGGTTCAGAGATTGTCAGAGATCCACTCGCACTATCAACAATTATTTTGGGTACCAACAAATTTAACATTTTGAGTTATGGCATGTATAGGGGACTTGGTCATTTTGTTATGTGTCATAATTGATTTGGCCAAATATGTTGGCTTATATTGGTTGAAAGTTCATTTTGTAAATGGCCATTGAAATTAGCTAATGCTGGTATAAGTAATTTATATGATGATGCCTTTCATGGATGTGAGAGTTTACATTATTTGAGTTGATTAGTATGAAATGTTTGTGTATGATAGATGGTAGCATGTGAATGATGTGTTGATGTCTTGGTTGTGGTTGATTTGATTGTATGTATATGCCTAAATTGGTGCTATGTTATATGGTGTAGGTGTGTGTATTAAAGGGTGGCAAATGGCTTGGTAAATAGCCTTATTTTTGTCTACACAGGTAGACACATGGGCGTGTGTTTAGGCCGTGTGTGACACACGGTCTGACCTATGGGCATGTGTTTCAGCCGTGTGTCCCCTACACCTTAATTGTTGCAAAACAGAATGTCCAGATAATAGCACACGGGCAAAGACATGGGCATGTGTGCTATACGGCCTTGGACACGAGCGTGTTTCTAGGCCGTGTGAAGTCTGCACATATTTTATGAAAAATCATGAAAATTAAATCGATCACACGACCTAGCACATAGGCGTGTGGCACGATCGTGTGGCACAAGTCAGAGAGCTCCCTCTTTTGAACATGGCCTGTAGCAAGGGCGTGTCCCTTGGACCACACGGGTGTGTGAGCCCTATTCTAAGTTTTGTAAAATTTTATAAAGTTATTGGTTTAGTCCCGAACCACTTCCAAAGCATGTATTGAGCCTCGTAGGCTCGTTTTAGGGATGATATGAATGTGTATGAAAAGTTTTAAATTTGAATGGAAATTTATGACTTGGAAATGTATGTTTGTTTGTGTTTGATTCCGGTAATGCCTTGTACCCTATTTGGTCCAAAGCTTCAACCTCTGCACCCTTCAATGAGAGCGATAGTCTCAAATTCTCTCAATCTGTGCTTCTTTGACAATATATCTTTCATAAATTTCACGTAGTTAGGTATTTGATCCAAAGCTTCAACCAGTGGTATGTTGCTATGGAGTTGTTTCAAAACCTCTAAAAATCTTTTGAACTGAATATCCTACTTAGAATTATGAAATTGCTGAGGAAAAGGTAAAGGTGGTCATGCTTCAGGTTGTTGATATTGTTTTGTCATGGTATTCTTGTTGACAACATGTTTCGATTCTCGCCACAAACATTTCTTCGCTTACCCTTTTAAGTTCGGTTTGTTTTTCAAACAACTCTAGGATCTTTACCTAGCTGTTATTCGAATCATCCTCTTCTACTATGGCATATTGAGCAACGTCATCAAGTAGAGTTTCGCTTCTAAGATTGATGGCCTTGCATTACTCCTTCCCTTATAATATCGAATTCTTGGTATCACTTGGCAACACTCGTGGTCTCGAGTTTAAAGCATTCGCTATTTGCCCCACTTGATTCTTAAAAGAACGGAGAGACGCAGCCTAACTCTGAATTACAGCATCATTCTTGGTCATATACTCCTTCAGCAAGGCATCAATAGATGACGATGATGAAACTAATGCCTGACCTTGCTGGACATTTTGCCTCAGCATAGGTTAAGTATAAACAAACGGTGCATTGATGGCATTCTGTCTTGTCGTATTGTTAAAATTCCCCACACTTTAATTATTCCAACTAAAGTTCGGATGTTGCTTCCACCCAGGATTATACGTGTTGGAACAGAGGCTATTGTTCTGATTGAAATTACCCATATAGCACACAGATGCTGGATTTGATAGGCATTCATCAAACACATGATCTTCACCACAATAAACACATGATAGTTCGGCTGATTTTATCTCCTGGACTGCAATAGGCCTTTTCATTGTTTTAATCATATTAGCCAAAGAAGATACATGGACTGTCAATGAAGTGATTATGTCCAGCTCCATAGTACCAACAGCTCTCCTGCCCGTTTCAACCCTTGTGGTAGGATATTGATAATCATTGTTGGGAATCTTTTCTAAAATCTTATATGCTTCATTGAAAGATTTATCCAACAAAGTACCATTGGCAGAAGCTGTAAAATCCCGAATTAGGGCCTAGTCGGAACAGTGGTTTCGGGCCACAAATCTGACATAAGAAAATTTATTTTTATTATATTTTTATGTCTAAAATTTCACGGAACGATTTCGTGAAAATTTCGTTCAAAAATTTTGACGTTTGTCCACTCAATTTAGTCAAAAGGACTAAATTGTAAAAAGTGCAAAACTTGAGTTCTAGAAGTTAGAGGTGTCAAATTGCTATGAAATTTTAAAGTAGAGGTTCTTAAATGGTAATTAGCCCATTGGTTAAATTTTTGGACAAAAATGGATATGGTATATGTTAGATAAGATATTTTTTTGTAAGGGCATTTTGGTCCTTTTGTAAATTAAATGAATTAAAAACAAAATTAAAATGCCAAATTTGTCTATCTTCTCCATATGGACGAAATTTACCAAGAGAAGACATGGCTAGGGTTTTCTCAACTTTCCAAGCTCATGGTAAGTCCATTCTAGCCCCTTTTTTCAAGTTATTTACGGTTTTGGAGTCCCGGCAGTTCGATTTAGCTTATGCTACCAATAATTCATGCTAGGGTTCATCTTTGGAAAATTACCCATAGGTGAAAATTGTTTATTTTGATGTTTTATGGTAGAATGTGAAGCTTGAAATTATGTTAAACAACTTTTACTAAGCGATTTTAAGTGAAAACGAGTAAAACGACATAATCGGTAAAAATACCTAATGTTCAAAAGTGTATGTTAGAGTAAGAATTTGATGTTACCATAGAAGGGAAAAATGATCAGAGTGTTATAAAACATAAGAATAAGGGCTGAAGTTTAACTTTTGAGTATTGGGGCAAAAGTGTAAATATGTAAAAGTTTAGGGGCAAAATTGTAATTTTGAAAAAGTTGAGTTAAGGACTGTTTTGAATAGTACATTAATTAAATAAGTGAAATATGTTGTTATAGATCAAGGAAAACTAGGTTTGGAACTAGAATGAGAAATTGACGAATAAGTCATTTTCACCGATTTTGCTTTCGAGGTAAGTTTGTATGTAAATAATACACTATTTTTATTTATGTTTTAATATTTTGGTTATATTATATGAGATATAGTTGAATATGGAGTAATTACTTGATGCAAATTATGAATTGTGATTGATTATGGATGAATTGGAAAAATGTTGAAAAGTGAGAATTCCCGGTTGAACCTTCGGAATAGAAAAGATATGAATGAGGTAGCTAGGTCACATGTGTGGTACTAAGTGCAGGCCACTATGTGTACAAGAGAGCTACAAGAAGGTTTTAGGTCACGTGTGTAGTACTAAGTGCAGGCTACTACGTGTACCAGACAGATAGGTCGCATGTGTAGTACTAAGTGCAGGCTACTATGCATACCCGATAGTTTCGATCACATGTGTGGTACTAAGTGCAGGTCACTATGTGTAAGTGATGGTTTTGGTCACATGTGTAGTACTAAGTGCAGGCTACTATGTGCACCAGATAGCTTCGGCTACAAGGGTGGTACTATGTGCAAAGCCCATAGTGTATCATTATTATTCCGATGAGTTCAACGGAAATTGACTAAGTGAAAATACATGTGACTATGTAACGACTAAGTGTAATTGAATATGACTAAGTGATGGATAAGTGCAGGTATAAGTGTGTAAATTTATGAACAATATGCTCGATATTTGAGCGAACTGTCGGTAAGAGGAAATGGAGTAAGTGAAATTATGAAGGAGTAAATTTAAAAATAAAATAGTTTTGGACAGCAGCAGTAGAGTAACTTTGAAAAATCACCAAATATGGTAGAAATGTAATTAGTAGTTGAGTGAGATATGAAATTAAATCTTATTGCGTCTATTTTCTTATGAAAGAAACAGAGAAAGCAAAGCAATTCTGTATTTTGAGATATTTAGATATTTGTGAGACTGGTTTAGAGTGATTTTGAGATCCCCTGTTCTAACTTGGAAAAAAATCATTGAAATTTGTACAAAAATAATTTTGGGACATAGTTTATATGGTTAGATTCCTTACTGAGTCTATTTTTAGAAGAAACAAACTATAACATCATTTGAATTCTATACAAAGAGATAAATAATTTTAGCGAAGAATGGTCGGAATTGTCGGACAGCAGAATAGGGGAGACTTTGAAGAATAAACTGTACTAATTGGCTAAACCAAAAATTATGAAAATTTTATGGTAACAAGATACGTGAGTCTAGTTTCAGAGAAAATTTACGAATCTTAATTTGGAGTTTTGTAGATCTAGATAAAAATAATTTAGTGACTATGACTCGAATAGACAGCTTGCTCCAAACTTGAATAAATAGTGAATTTGAATGTATGATATGATTGTGTTATTTTGTAAACATGTTAAATCCATTTCTTATTATTTACATACTTACTAAAATTTGTAGCTTACTTCCCTTCATTTCCCATATCTTATAGGGTTGTATACTAGCTCGAGTTGGAGATCGTCGGAGATGTAATCACACTATCAAGCTATCATCGTGGGGTAAAAGTGAATACAAACCTCTTAAGTTTATGGCATGTATAGGGACTTAGTCATTTGTATATGTCCTAATTAGTTTGGCCTAAAGTGTTGGCCTTTAATATTTAGCAGTTCATTTTGTATAATTTGGATGAAATTTTATGATTCAGTTTAATACATTTACAAGTGTATGGTTTTGGTATTGCCTCGTACCCTATTCCAGCGTTGAATACAGGTAAGTGGTGTTACAGAAGCATCAACTGCCATCCTCATATGTGCATTCAACCCATTATAAAATATCTCCATTTGAGTCCAGTGTTGGAATCCATGCATCGAAAACTTTTGAATTAAGTCTTTAAATCATTCCCAAGCTTCATATAATGTTTCATCCTCCAATTGCCGAAAAGATGTGATGTCATTTCTAAGCTTAGAATTCATGTTTAGGGGATTATACTGTAGCAAAAACCTCTGACAAAAATCATTCCATGATTCCACTGTTTCCAACAGTACAGCATTCAATCATGCTCTCACACAATCTCTTAAAGAATATGGAAATAGATTAAGTCGCAGAGCATCTTCAGGAACACTATGTTGTCTAAATGAGTCATAAACTTTTAGAAAAGGACGTAAATGCAGTCTTGGATCTTTAGTGCGTAGTCCACCAAACTATTCCACTATTCACTACATCTGAAACATTACTAGTTTCAACTCAAACTGTTGAGCCTATATTTGTAACACCCCTAACCCAAAACCGTCGCCAGAATAGGGTTAAGAGACATTACAGAACAATCGAAACATTTCACATCCATTTTACAACACATAGTCAATCATCACTAAAACGTATCACAACATAATCATATAGTCCCTTAATGAGGTCCATGAGACCTTAAACACGTGTTAGAAGGAGGTCGGGACTAAACCTAACATTTACAAAAATTTTAGAAATTTTAAACATTATTCAACAATACAGAGGTCACACGCCCATGTGGGCAGACCGTGTGCCTCACACGGCTACCAGACACGCCTATGTGTCCAAGCCGTGCCAAAATAGAGAATACATACTGACTTGTTCACACGGCCTGTAACATCCTGGAAAGGGCCTATGCATTTTCGGTTTAATTATATGAAATGACAAGTCTTAAGCATTATGAATAAATTTTTGATATTTTTGGAAACTCAGAAATGTATGAAAATGCATGGAAATGGAAATGAACATTTTTGGAAACCTGAACATTTTTGGAAACCTGGAAATGCATTAGGACATGAACATTTTAGGAAACCCAGAAATGTAAGGAAATGGTTCAAAAATAGAAAATACACATTTTTGGAAACTAAGAAATGAAAATGGAAATGGTTCAAAAATGGAAAATATACATTTTAGGAAACTTGGAAATGTAAGAAAATGGCAAAAACAGAGTGATCGAAAATTTTAGGAAACTTAGAAATGATGCAGAAATGTCAAATTTTAAAGTTTAAAATAGGAAATAAGGGCAAGATGGCCTTAAAAGAAAAAGTTGGTAAAATTTGACACACAAACGGGCTAGGAAAAGTGGCCTGAAGATGGCACTTAGGGCCTATGGAAATGGCGCCATGTGCAAGAGGCATGGGCCTGGGTTCGAGTCACAAGGGAAGCAAATAAAAGAGTTTTATTTTTGCTTCTGAAGGCTAAGAGTGGACGGCAAGGCTTCTAGAAAAAAAGGGAGTTTAAATCCCTTTAAAATTCGGCAATTTATGAAGATAATAGAGGATTTTTTTTAGGATTATTCAGAGGAGTTAAATAATGGATTAAACTCTTTTATTTATGATAAATAAAAGATAAAGCTATCAGATAGAGGAGTGGTGGCCAAGTAAGGGACTCCCTAGCTGATAATTTCGGCTATAAAAGGAAGGCAGGAGGGCTACTCATCAATTTTTGCTTCCTCCTCATCTCTCTGTAGAAATTTTTAGGTTCCCTTCTCTTTTCTTTTGTCTAGCCGAATTCCCTAGCCTCCTCTCTCTTTTTATTTTCTTCTTTTTCAAAAACCAAAAACACAATCCAACCTAGCCGAATTCTTCATAGCATTAAAAGCCGAAATTCTGCCAAAGTCGAATCTCTGAAGCAGTGTCAGGAAAGATCTGTCGAATTCAAAAGGTAAGAATCTCGTGGTTATCGATTTACTCTCCTCTTTAAGCCAAAACATAGGGACTAATGTTATTATTGTCTTGGCTGAATATTAAAGGCAGGATTTTTGGATTTCAGATCTAAGGAATCAAGGAAAGAGTTTCGGGGAATTCAAGGATTTAAGGTAAGGCACCTGTATAATCGGCCAAAGGCCATATTGTATGTGTTAAAGTTAGATTAAATCTAACATATGGTTGTAGGATTTTCGACAAACATCAAGGAAGCAAGGATCTATTCTAGGATCTGAATAATCATCAAATCGGCATCAAAGGTAAGTAATACAAATCCTAGTTGTATTTGGAAAAAGGGCCGAATGGTCTTTTAAATAGTAAGTGATTAACTATTGTAGGATTTGAGATCTAAATCTGTGATCGATTCTCTTCGGGAATTCAAGGAACCTATTAAGCGAATCAGGTGTGTACTCACACTAACTTTCGATATATTATGGCAATTGTTTTTAATATATGAATATGCATAAGAATGAGAATGTGGCTAAGTACCACAAATGTGGTAAAGAGTACCCAGGTACGTTTCCTACTTCTGATAGGATTACGAATATGATATATTTTGAACATGTGAATAGTAACATGAATGAGAAATAAGTATGTTATGCATGATATAATCATATTTGGGGCATTTTGGGCTATATGTGAAAGGGGAAGAAGGTGTTGACTTCGGTCTCACCAACGGAATATAGTGACTACGGTCACATAATATGAATATGGTAACTTCGGTTACATTATCTGAATATGGTAACTTCGGTTACATTATCTGAATTTAGTAACTTCGGTTACATTATCTGAATATGGTGTCTAATGACACAAATTATATGGGCGATGAGCACGTCGGGTCGCAATGATGCGCCGATGGTGTGTAGCGGATGGAGGGTTGACTTAGTAGTCCCTACGGTGTGATTGGCGTGTGCGGGTGGTGTGTAGCGGATGGATAAATAGGCTTGGGTTTGGGTTGCATCATTTAATTGTATATGAATATGAACCGATATGAACTTGTATGCCCGATTTGTTGAATGTTAGTATTGTGTGCACATTGAGTGTTGACTCACCCCATTGTGGGACTATTTTTGAGGTGATGCACAAAGCAATGGACCGGGCGGAAGGAGCTTAGTGGTGGCCATGCTCAAGCAAGGATTATTTTACTTCATTTGGACATTATATTCTTTTTAAGTACTTTGAATTTTATTATTGGGTTTTATTTGATGTAATAAGGCCATAAGGCCCAAGTTGAATTTCTTTATTTACATTTAAATTTTTATTTACTATGTTACGAACTATTTTTGGATTTAAAGTCCTAGTAGAATTAATTATTTAAAACCCTAAATTATTTTATCACCCTAATTAAAAGATTTCTAAGTAAGACAAGTGGGCTTTCAATCTAAGCCCAACCCAAACCAATATTTTCTCAAAATACACAAATTTTTTGTAAGTAACAAAGAATTTTGAAACTGATTTTCTTAAGGAACATACCAGATCCGGTTCAGGCTCGTGGGCCGGTGTGGGGTGTTTGATTTGATATCGAGCTGGTTTTCAACTCTCTCGACTGTGGGCTAAGGCCCAAAGCGTTTTTAATTCGAGCCCAAATGATTTTCTTTGAAATAAAGCGGTGTTACGGCATGGCACCTAAGTCTCAGACCATGATCCACGGTAAGTACCCCTAACTCTTTTGGGTGATTATGTGAACTATATTATGAACTTTAGAAGGGTAGAAAAGGCATGGAACATAGAATAGAATGATAGGAATTTGAACCCTAGGGCTAGATTACTCAAACACAGAACCCATAAGACTTAATGAACTTAACAAACCTATGGCTAAGTCACTTTGAGATTAGGGTGTGGCAACCCCATGACGCATGTCTAGGATTGGATCCAGAAGAGCTTGGTATTTAAGCGATCCCTAGTGACTCACCTCCTCTTCGCAGAATCCTACAGTGCGTGCGTAGCTTCGGTTCACCCTAACTCGAGAGGGCTCGGTGGTGTGGCAACCTCTCACATGCGCATGTCAGGAATGGATTCGGTGAGAGCTTGGTATTTAAGCGATGCTGTGTGACTCACCTCCTCTTCACTTGAATCACTGCAGTGCGTGCGTGCGTGTGGTTCACCACGACCAAAGAGGGCTCGGACATAGGCTAAACATAATGACTAAAACCAGAAAGGAACTAGCCATGTTTAAAAAAAAAAAAAAAAAAAGAGAGAGAACAAACAACGAACCTGATTTTAAAATTCTTAAACTTTCTTTTAAATTTGTAAAACTATTTTTACAAAATTTCCGAAAAATTTCGATTTGTGAAAATTACAAAAATACCCCTAGTGGTAAAATTACCAAAATGCCCCTTGGTTTATCAAATGTCCAACTACTCAACAGTTTTACCAAAATTCCATTATTTTATAAACATACAAAAACCCTAATTTGTGAACCATCAAAAAAATACCTTGATTCTGGAAAATTTTACAAAATTGCCCCTAACTTACAAAATGACCAAAATGACCCCGGTTTTCGAAATCTTTGTAAACATCACCATTTGAAAAGAGGAACTTTCAAAAAGAACCCACAAAGTTTTACAACTTTTGAAATATCCCTGATTTATTAAATTTTACAAGTTTACCCTGATTTGTGAAAATTTACCAAAATACCCCTGAGGTCGAAAATTACCGAAATACCCCCAGATTTTGAAATTTCTCCAAATTACCCCGAGACTTTGAATTCTCAAAATACTTTTCGACAAAAACACCAAAGAGTGTTTTTTTCCTTTTGAAAAATTACGAAAATGCCCCTGTAGGATAAAATTACGAAAATACCCCTGGGTAGTGGAAAAACAACAACGATAAAAAACTACAACGTTTCTCTGAATGAACGAAAGTTCATACTTGTCTGATGGATGGATGAATGAATGGAAAAGAATGTGTGCTGTATGAATGCGAAAGAACCATTCTTAAATTCTTTTTCATAAAACATCTTCGCGGGTAATAAGTGAAACAAGAATACTAATTCATAAAATTCCTTAATCAGATCTCGACGCTAAGAAATGAGCTCCCGAAGACGTGGTCGTCGTGGACGAGGTAGAGGAAGGATGACTGTGTCAGAACCCGTTAGATCGGATCAGGGTTCTGACAATGAAATACCACAGCCACCACCACCCCCAGCTGTGAGTGCTAAGCAGCAAGCTCAGATGGGGAAGATCTTTGTGTCGCAGTCAGGTCTTTGCGAGTTTTGGAATTGGTGGTGTGCGGGTGGAAATTCGGGAACCCGAAAATCGTGCGGAGCGGCTCCGAGCTAATGGAGCCGAGATGTTTCGTGGAGTGTCGGGAGTGGCACCCGATCTGGTGAAATCTTGGTTGAAGCGACGGGCGCATCATGGATGAGCTCGACTTGACCCCGAGGAGAAGTTGAAAGGAATGGTGGCACTGTTACGCGATGAAGCGTATCAATGGTGGTTAACTGTGCGAGATGGTGCCACGGCTGAGGATCTGACCTAGGAGTACGTTAAAGAAGCATACCAAAAGAAATATGTGGGAACCAGGTATACGGATGAACAAAGAAAGGCTTTTCTGGGGTTGGTCCAAGGGAGTAAGTCTGTCGCAGAATATGAAGCGGAATTCCTGAGGTTGAGTCGTTATGCTCGAGGTGTAGTGGCGACTAAACATGAACGCTGTGTCCGTTTTGAGGACGGACTGAGAGACGACCTGAGACTGTTGATAGCACCGCATCAGGAGCGGGAATTTTCTGCTTTGGTGGAAAAGGCCAAGGTGGCCGAGGGAAACAAGGATGCTACCAAGCAGGCTGTGGATAGGAATAAGCCCAAAAGAGGTTTTGCACCATCTGGAAAGGGTCATAAGAGGAGGCGAGTTGACGGGCCACGGAATCAACAGTAATTTGGTATGAAATTTGCGATATCGCCCTTGTGAGCATTGTGGAAAGAGGCACTTGGGAGAATGTTGGAGAAAGACGGGAGGATGTTTCAAGTGTGGGTCCAAGGACCATATGCTTAAGGATTGTCCTAAGCAACCAGAAGAGAGCCGACCGGCAGATTAGAATGTTAGTCAGGCTGGTAGAGGCAGACAGCAGCCTCAACGGGGTCGTGGTTCGGCCAACAGAGGTAATGGTCTTTGGTAGAGGCCGTGGAGCACAGAGGCGAGAGGTGCTACTAATGCGAAGCAAGGCAGCGGGTTTGGTTTATGCGGTTCACCGAAGGGAGGATGGTGACACACCGGATGTAATAGCCGGTACGTTCTTTATTTCTGACAAACCCTATTTTGCTCTGATTGATGTGGGCTCGACCCATTCCTATGTTGCATGTAGTGTAGTGGAAACACTAGGCCTAGACTCAAAACTCTCTGATAGACAGATGACTGTAGTAAGCCCATTAGGCCAAACTGTAGTAATAGATAAGATTTTTCGGAATGTACCCCTAGAGATTCAGGGAGTGAACTTTCGGGCTGATTTAATGGAGTTACCTTTCGGAGAGTTTGAACTTATACTCGGAATGGATTGGCTAGTAGAACACCGAGCCGTGTTGGATTATGCGGCTAAACATATGGAACTAAGAACCCCCGAGGATGAGGTAGTGGTGATGATCGGAGAAAGGAGGAACTACTTGTCCAACGTAGTTTCAGCGCTGAAGGCCGAAAAGATGGTTAAGAAGGGGTGTAAGGCGTTCTTAGCCTTCGTAAGTGCGTTGGGAGGAAAAGATGAAGGTGTTCATGGAGTTAGGACGGTAAGGGACTTCGTATATGTGTTCCCAGATGAATTACCAGGAATACCCCCAGATAGGGAGGTGGAATTTGGAATAGACTTGCTACCGGGAACAGCTCCGGTGTCAATCGCTCCTTACCAAATGGCGCCAAAGGAGTTGGTGGAGTTCAAGGCTCAAATTCAAGAGTTGTTGGATCGTGGGTTCATTCGACCCAATGTGTCTCCGTGGGGAGCACCGGTCCTATTTGTGAAGAAGAAGGACGGAACTATGCGTATGTGCATAGATTATCGTCAGTTGAACAAACTGACCATCAAGAACAAGTATCCTTTGCCAAGGATAGACGACTTGTTCGACCAGCTGAAAGGGGCAGCTCTGTTCTCGAAGATAGACCTAAGGTCGGGATATCACCAGTTGAAGGTGAAGGAGGCTGACATTCATAAAACCGCTTTTAGGACAAGATACGGTCATTTTGAATTTGTAGTGATGCCGTTTGGGTTGTTTAACGCTCGGTAGCGTTCATGGACATGATGAATCGAGTTTTCCAACCCTACTTGGATAAGTTCGTCATTGTGTTCATCGACGATATTTTGGTGTACTCAAAGTCGGAGGAGGAGCATGATGAGCATCTCCGAGATGTGTTGGAGGTGTTAAGGGAGAAGAAGCTCTATGCCAAATTCAGCAAGTGTGAATTTTGGCTTAAGGAGGTGGCATTCTTAGGTCATGTGGTATCCGCAGAAGGAATAAGAGTGGACCCTAGGAAGATCGAAGCAGTGTTGGATTGGAAACCACCTAGGTCTGTGGCTGAAATCTGAAGTTTCTTAGGATTGGCAGGCTATTACAGAAGGTTCGTGGAAGGATTCTCGTCAATAACCGCGCATTTGACAAAGTTGCTAAGGAAGGAAGTACCCTTTGTGTGGACGAATAAGCAACAGGAGAGCTTTGAAAAGCTTAAGAAGGTGGTGACGGAAGCTCCAGTGTTAATTCAGCCAGAGGCAGGCAAGGATTTCGTTGTATATTGTGACGCTTCGCACACGGGGTTAGGCTGTGTGCTAATGCAAGAAGGAAAAGTAGTCGACATGCGTCACACGGCAGATTAAGGCCTCATGAGGTTAACTACCCAACTCATGACTTGGAACTAGCAGTAGTGGTTTTTGCACTTAAGGTTTGGAGGCACTACCTTTATGGAGAAAGGTCAGTTATCTACACAGACCACAAGAGCCTTAAGTATTTGTTGACTCAGAAGGAGTTAAACTGGTGGCAACGAAGGTGGGTGGAATTACTAAAAGACTACGATTGTTCGATAGAATATTATCCAGGCAAGGCGAATGTGGTAGCCGATGCCCTAAGTCGGAAGGTTGTGTCGAATTTAAGAGCTTTGTTCGCTCATTTAAGTCTGTATGATGATGGAAGCCTGTTGGCAGAGTTACAAGTCAAGCCCACATGGCTGAATGAGGTGAAAGAGGGCTAGTTGGCTGATAAGGATCTAAGTGCTAAGTTACAGCAAGTACGGAGCGGAGAATTAAGGGATTATGGCATCAATGAAGAAGGAGTATTGTGCTACAAAGGAAAGGTCTGTATGTCGAAGGATAAGAAGTTGAGACAAAGGATTCTTCGGGAAGTGCATGGTAGCCCTTATGCTATGCATCCTGGAGGCATCAAGTTGTATAGAGATCTAAGGGAGCAATTTTGGTGGTCTGATCTTAAGAGGGAAGTGACTGAATTCGTGGGAAAGTGTCTGACGTGTCAGCAAGTTAAGGCTGAACACCAAGTTCCATCGGGATTACTTCAACCAATTGAGATTCCCCAATGGAAGTGGGAAAGAATTACCATGGACTTCGTTAGTGGGCTTCCCCTTACACCTACTAAGAAGGACTCGGTATGGGTGATAGTGGACTGTTTGACCAAGTCCGCGCACTTTATTTCGGTGAAGGTTGACTATTCTCTCCAGAAATTAGCAAAGATGTATGTGGCGGAGATCGTAAGGTTACATGAGTACCAGTATCGATCATCTCCGATCGAGACCCAAGGTTTACGTCTCGGTTTTGGAAGGCCCTTCATCAAGCGTTGGGCACTAAGTTGGATTTCACTACAGCGTTTCATCCTCAATCCGACGGCGATCGGTGAGCGGGTTATACAAGTGTTGGAGGACATGCTGAGAAGCTGTGTGATGGATTTTCGAGGAAGTTGGGAAGATTACTTGCCCTTAGCTGAGTTCGCCTACAACAATAGCTATCAGGCAAGCATTCGGATGGCATATTGTATGGTCGAAAGTGTAGAACTCCTACTTGTTGGACTGAGTTAGGAGAACGTCGTGTTTTGGGCCCGGAGTTAGTGGCAGAAACTGAGGAGAAGGTTGAGATAATCCGGGCAAGGTTGAAGGAAGCCTCTGATAGGCAGAAGTTGTATGCAGACCTTAAGCGGAAGGAAATTGAGTTTGAAGTGGGAGACCAAGTGTTCCTGAAAGTCTCGCCTTGGAAAAAGGTTATGAGGTTCAGTCGCAAAGGGAAGTTAAGCCCGAGGTTTATAGGGCCCTATCGAGTATTAAAGCGAGTTGGACGGTGGCAT
Source organism: Gossypium bickii (assembly GCA_025503065.1). Classification (NCBI taxonomy): domain Eukaryota; kingdom Viridiplantae; phylum Streptophyta; class Magnoliopsida; order Malvales; family Malvaceae; genus Gossypium; species Gossypium bickii. The sequence goes on from CP106711.1 coordinate 95,167,793, forward strand.
ACCAAGTGGAGTTGCCACCGAGTTGCAATGCTAATGCACGACGTATTCCATGTATCCATGCTACGTCGCTATCGATCGGATCCATCTCATGTGGTACTGTTTAAGAAGTGGAGCTAAGGCCGGACTTATCCTACGAGGAAGAGCCGATTCGAATCTTGGAGCGTGATGTGAAAGTACTACGGAGGAAGTCGGTACCTCTAGTCAAGGTGTTATGGCGCAACCATGGATCGGAAGAAGCTTCGTGGGAGTCGGAAGAGACAATGCGACAGCCAATACCCTCGATTGTTTAGTTAGGAAATTTCGAGGACGAAATTTTTGTTTAATGAGGTAAAGCGTAACATCTGGAAAGGGCCTATGCATTTTCGGTTTAATTGTATGAAATGACAAGTCTTAAGCATTATGAATAAATTTTTGATATTTTTGGAAACTCGAGAAATGTATGAAAATGCATGGAAATGAAATGAACATTTTTGGAAACCTGAACATTTTTGAAACCCTGAACATTTTTGGAAACCTGGAAATTCATTAGGACATGAACGTTTTAGGAAACCCAGAAATGTAAGGAAATGGTTCAAAAATGGAAAGTACATATTTTTGGAAACTAAGAAATGAAAATGGAAATGGTTCAAAAATGGAAAGTATACATTTTAAGAAACTTGGAAATGTAAGAAAATGGCAAGTAAACTGAGCCGATCGAAAATTTTAGGAAACTTAGAAATGATGCAGAAATGTCAAATTTTAAAGTTTAAAATAGGAAATAAGGGCAAGATGGTCTTAAAAGAAAAAGTTGGTAAAATTTGACACACAAACGGGCTAGGAAAAGTGGCCTGAAGATGGCACTTAGGGCCTATGGAAATGGCGCCATGTGCAAGAGGCATGGGCCTGGGTTCGAGTCACAAGGGAAGCAAATAAAAAGAGTTTTATTTTTGCTTCCAGAAGGCTAAGAGTGGACGGCAAGGCTTCTAGAAAAAAAGGGAGTTTAAATCCTTTTAAAATTTGGCAATTTATGAAGATAATAGAGGATTTTTTTTAGGATTATTCAGAGGAGTTAAATAATGGATTAAACTCTTTTATTTATGATAAATAAAAGATAAAGCTATCGAGATAGAGGAGTGGTGGCCAAGTAAGGACTCCTAGCTGATAATTTCTGGCTATAAAAGGAAGGCAGGAGGGCTACTCATCAATTTTTGCTTCCTCCTCATCTCTGCCGAAATTTTTAGGGTTCCCTTCTCTTTTCTTTTGTCTAGCCGAATTCCCTAGCCTCCTCTCTCTTTTTCTTTTCTTCTTTTTCAAAAACCAAAAACACAATCCAACCTAGCCGAACTCTTCATAGCATTAAAAGCCGAAATTCTGCCAAAGTCGAATCTCTGAAGCAGTGTCAGGAAAGATCTGTCGAATTCAAAAGGTAAGAATCTCGTGGTTATCGATTTACTCTCTTCTTTAAGCCAAAACATAGGGACTAATGTTATTATTGTCTTGGCCGAATATTAAAGGAAGGATTTCAGGATTTCAGATCTAAGGAATCAAGGAAAGAGTTTCGGGGAATTCAAGGATTTAAGGTAAGGCACCTGTATAATCGGCCAAAGGCCATATTGTATGTGTTAAAGTTAGATTAAATCTAACATATGGTTGTAGGATTTTCGACAAACATCAAGGAAGCAAGGATCTATTCTAGGATCTGAATAATCATCAAATCGGCATCAAAGGTAAGTAATACAAATCCTAGTTGTATTTGGAAAAAGGGCCGAATGGTCTTTTAAATAGTAAGTGATTAACTATTGTAGGATTTGAGATCTAAATCTGTGATCGATTCTCTTCGGGAATTCAAGGAACCTATTAAGCGAATCAGGTGTGTACTCACACTAACTTTCGATATATTATCGCAATTATTTTTAATATATGAATATGCATAAGAATGAGAATGTGGCTAAGTACCACAAATGTGGTAAAAGAGTACCAGTGCACGTTTCCTACTTCTGATAGGATTACGAATATGATATATTTTGAACATGTGAATAGTAACATGAATGAGAAATAAGTATGTTATGCATGATATAATCATATTTGGGGCATTTTGGGCTATATGTGAAAGGGGAAGAAGGTGTTGACTTCGGTCTCACCAACGGAATATGGTGACTACGGTCACATAATATGAATATGGTAACTACGGTTACATTATCTGAATATGGTAACTTCGGTTACATTATCTGAATTTGGTAACTTCGGTTACATTATCTGAATATGGTGTCTAATGACACAAATTATATGGGCGATGAGCACGTCATTTGCAATGATCGCCTTCGATGGTGTGTAGCGGATGGAGGTTGACTTAGTAGTCCCCACGGTGTGATTGGCGAGTGCACGGGTGGTGTGTAGCGGATGGATAAATAGGCTTGGGTTTGGGTTGCATCATTTAATTGTATATGAATATGAACTGATATGAACTTGTATGCTCGATTTGTTGAATGTTAGTATTGTGTGCACATTGAGTCTGTTGACTCACCCCATTGTGGGATTATTTTTCGGTGATGCACAAAGAATGGACCGGGCGGAAGGAGCTTAGTGGTGGCCATGCTCAAGCAAGGATTATTTTACTTCATTTGGACATTATATTCTTTTTAAGTACTTTGAATTTTATTATTGGGTTTTATTTGATGTAATAAGGCCATAAGGCCCAAGTTGAATTTCTTTATTTACATTTAAATTTTTATTTACTATGTTACTGAACTATTTTTGGATTTAAAGTCCTAGTAGAATTAATTATTTAAAACCCTAAATTATTTTGTCACCCTAATTAAAAGATTTCTAAGTAAGACAAGTGGGCTTTCAATCTAAGCCCAACCCAAACCAATATTTTCTCAAAATACACAAATTTTCTCTAAGTAACAAAGAATTTTGAAACCGATTTTCTTAAGGAACATACCAGATCCGGTTCAGGCTCGTGGGCCGGGTGTGGGGTGTTTCACGGCCACCAGACACGCCCGTGTGCCATGGCCATATGAAATTAAGCTAGCTACTGACTTGGTCAAATGACCACCAGGCACGCTCGTGGGCCACGGCCGTGTAACCTGCCCAGGCACACCTCGAAGTGGCCCTTGAGCCACACGGCAAAGACACACACTCGTGTCCCTTGGCCGTGTATGCAAAATAGGTCATTTGCAAGGCCATAATGCCACCCACACTTGGGTCATACCTACAAGCTTCAAAGCAATACCTATCCATACTTCTAAATGCAGTCAAACATACCATTTTATGCACCAATTAATCATCAATAATACCATCTACTTCCATACCTAATGTCATCACAAATAAGTCCATTCAAAGTAACAATTGTACATCTCAAATCATATATATATCAAGCATTACGTAATCCATGCCATAATTCATCTTCAAACCACATCTTTCATCAACCACATAATTGAAATATACCATATTCATAGTCATTCATAAGTTCAAAATCATTCAACTTCCAAGCCAAATCACATGGCAAGGATTAAGCATTTTAAAACATGCCATAACTTCTAGCCTATACATGCCATATTTCAAATATATACATCTTTCCAAAAGTACCCAAGAATAGATTGCCGATAGTGTGCTTGAGATGCTAGTGATCCCCGGATCCGAGCTAGCTTTACTGACACTGTAAAACAAAGAAACAAATCACACAGTAAGCTTTCAAAGCTTTGTAAGTTCGTAACATAATACATGTTGCTCATTAATAACAATACATTATACCAAAAACAAATCATCACCTAGATTAATTTACAATCACATATACCATCCAAAGCTAATATGTTCAATTAACCTTCCATAAGCTCATTCATAATTTCATCAACCACATAGGCTCCGAACGTACATTAGCCAGCACTTAGTTATCGATCACATATGCTAATCAATACTCAATTCTTCATTTCGATCAACTTTCGTCACTTCTTCGGTTCAATCGCACACTTAGTGCCCAAATCAATAGCTGAAGCTTAATTAACATTGCACACTTAGTGCATCTTTATCAAACCGGTCTTAATTTGGTATCGCACACACAGTGCCAACCACAAAGCCAAAGCTTATATTATTTCGCACACCCAGTGGTAATCATCTCGGTCACATTTCCAAATACGCACACTTAGTGCCACATAGCTCGAGTCCTCACATAGCATTCACAATTCAATAATATCATACCATTCATTTCATAACATTAAACATAGTTAAATACACGTATTATGTCCGAACTTACCTTGGATGTCAAAATACTGAAACGGTCGATAAATCGAGCTCTTTGTCTTTGCCTCGATCTCAATCCAAACTTCTCCTTTCTTGGTCTATACACATTCAAATTCAACTCATTCAATCACCAATTCATTCAATTTAGTCCTCACACACATATTTAGGGTATTTTACAAAATAGCCCTCATATTTTCACATTTGACACTTTAGTCCCTATTTCATAAAATCATCAAATACACACAATTTCATATCACATATGCTTAGCCGAATTCTTCCCATGCTAATACAAGCCTACGAATTTCATTTATTTCACATTTTAGTCCTTCAATTTACACTTTTCTCAATTTAGCCCAAATTATCCAATTTCACTAAAAATTCAAAGACAAAACATGTTCATCCTCCACATATCTTCCATTTTTCACTGTCAACTAACACATAGCTCAAGCATTCATCAATGGCATATCTCAAAATCACCATTAATTTCTAACATTAAAGCATGGGCTAGCTAGAGCACAAAATAACGATTACGAAAACGTAGAAATTATCAAAAAATCAAGCTCAAACATACCTTAAATTTGAATAAAAAACTAGCTAAAACCTAGCTTCTTTTTCTTTTCTTCTTCTTTGTATTTTCGGCAATAAGATCATAAGAATAGCTTATTTTTAGCCTCTTGTTTCATTAATATTATGTTATTAATCCATTTACAAAAATAACCTTTCATTTAACATATAAAAAACATATATATAATAAGGTTATTTTGTCATTTAACAAACCACTTACTAAATAATGGATTAATTGCCTCTTAAGGCCACAACATTATAAAGACAACAACAATTAAGCACTTAACAATCAGCAGGAAGCATTTTACACTTTATGCAATTAAGTCCTTTCTCACAATTTGACACACAATCGATAAAATTTTCGCACGAAAATTTCACACAGGCTCAATCACACATTATAAACATCAAAATAGTTTTAAAATATTTTTCTGACCTCAGATTTGTGGTCTCAAAACCACTGTTTCGACTAGGATCTAAACCGAGCTGTTAAAATATCTGTGGTCTGACTATCCCTGGATTCAGGTCATCAAAAATTGGCACAACATTCTCTTAGATTGGTCTATCTCAGTCATCTATCACCCCACGAAAATAAGAATTGGCACCTTGACCATTCAAATTATCATTCAGACCAAGTATCACCCTATGAACAGGAAGATTAACATCTTGACCATTCGGATTATCATTGAGGCCGAGATCATTTTCATTCCTAGCAATTTTTTGCAATTTTTTCTACCTTCTTCGTAAAGTTCTTTCGGTCTCTCGGTCAAAAGGATATTCTTTGTTAGTAGGAATGCCTCTTCTCATGCACTGATGGCAAACTTGTAGAAATTAAATTAAACTAAGTTAAATAAACTAATGAAACTAAGTAAAAGAACCAAACCAAATTACACCAAATTGTTGGTCCTCGACAATGGCACCAAAAACTTGTCACGTGGGAATATGATATGTGAATTGTGCAAGTATACACGTTGAATTAAGTAATAAAGTGATAAGTGAGATTGTCTCCACAAGGATCGAATTAGGTATAGAAATGGTCAAGTTATGATAATGATTAATATTATGGAAAAATCGAGTTAAGTAAGCAGTGGTAAATTAAGATAATAAGGATAAGTGCAAAATGTATACTAACTAATATTGGAAAATGTTAAGGCAAAGCAAGAGTAAAAATGCAATGGCAATTATTGGAATAATTACATGAATAAAATACGAGCGAATAAATAAATAACTAAGATTGCTATGGAAAAGATACTACAGCAAAGGATAGAAGGTCTACGATGTTGATTGGAAGGTTGGGATTACTGTAATAGCCCAATTTTTGATAAAATCAGAACAGTGGTTTTGGGACCACAGATTCGAGCATGGAAAGAAAATTTATTTTAATACTATTTTATGATCTACAGTATGATAACAATATTTTGTGAAAATTTCGTAAAGAAATTTTATCGATTATATGTTTAATTTGATAAAGGACTAAATCGCGTAAACTGTAAAAGTTGTGTTCTAATAGCTAAAGGGATTAAATAGCTATAGAACTTTAAATTGGAGGGCTTTATATGGTAATTAGACCATTAATGATATTTTAGTAGATATTTTTAGATGATTCAAACATGGAAAATTAGAAAAAGGCTAAGGACTAAATTGGAAAGTGATAAAATTAAAAGATGATAAATAATTAAATAGAAATAAAAATCACTTTATATCATCTTCTTCCCAAAATATTCCATGGAAACCCTAGGAAAGAGAAAGCAAGTTTTCTTGGCCAAATTAGGTAAGTATTCAAGCCTCGTTTTTAGTAATTTTATATTTTTGAAATCGGGATAGTCTAATTTATCTATTTGGGGGATTATTTTGAAAAGCTATCAAAGTATAGAAATTATGTCATGGATGAATATGCTAAAAATTTGAAATTTATGGTAGGATATGAAAGTTTGATGATAGATAAACAACTTTTACAAAGTGATTTTTGATGAAAACATGATTTAGGGACTAAATTGTAAAGTTGTGTAAATTGAAGAAAAATTCTGAATTTTATAGAATACATGTGCTGTAAATTTTATATTAAAATTTTGGTTAGGGTTGGAATAAGAAGTAAATTGCATGAATTTCATTTTCCGAGCCTAGAGACGAAATCGTCATTAATTAAAAGTTTAGGGGCAAAATGGTAATTTTGCCTAAGATGTAAATTGGACTGAATTGAGTTTAAATTGTATTAAATTGATGTTAAATTTACTCGTGTAGATTCGGATAGACCAAATTCAGAGCTAGAACGAGGAAAATAGGAAAATGTCATATTATAAGATTTTACGTACACTGTAACATCCTGAAAAGGGCCTATGCATTTTCTGTTTAGTTGTACGAAGTGACATGTTTTATGTACTAAGAATAAATTTTGAACATTTTTGGAAACCCAAAAATGAATGGAAATGATTTGCAAATGAACATTTTTGGAAACCTGAAAATGCATGGACAAGATCTAGAAATGATTCAAAAGAGGAAAGTGAACATTTCTGGAAACTTGGAAATGTAAGGAAATGTTTCACAAGAGGAAAGTGAACATTTCTGGAAACTTGGAAATGTAAGAAAATGTCAAGTTTACAGAGCCGAACGAAAATTTTTGGAAACTTAGAAATGACTTAGAAATGTCGAGTTTTAAGTTTTAAAGCAGGGAATAAAGGTAAGGTGGCCTTAAAAGAAAAAGTTTGTGAAATTTGACACACAAATAGGCTTGGAAAAGTGGCCTGAAGATGCCACTTAGGGTCTCTGGAAATGGCGCCACATGTAAGGTGTTGAGCCTGAGTTCGAGTCACTTGGGAAGCAAATAAAAGAAGTTTTATTTTGCTTCCAGAAGCCCTGAGGTGGACGGCACAAGCCTTCTAGAAAGGAGGAGTTTTATTCTCTTTAATATTTGATTAATAAGGTGATAAATAAAGGATTTTTAATTGGATTATTTTCAAGGGATAATAAAGGATTATTCTCTTATTATTTTAAATTAAAGAGATAAAGCTATCAAATAAAGAAGAGTGGTGGCCAAGTAGGGGACTCTAGCCTAGTAAATTCGGCTAAGGGAGGAAAATAAGGCTAATTTTCATTCATTCTCTCCTTTGCTAGAAATTCCTTAAGCCATTCTCTCTCTCTGTAGAAATTTTTCCCTAGCAAATTCTCTCTTTTCTCTCGCTATTTTGCCAAGACCAAAAACTCTAGTAAAGCAAGCCACTCTCTTCATCTTTCTTTTCTTCCTATTTCTTTCCTTCCAATCCATTCAAAAGCCGAATTTTGGAGAGGCTTCAAGCATAGGTGTTACCGATTTCTCCAAGTAAGGGTAAGATCTAGACTCGGTTTCCATTCTTTTTCTTTTTCAGCCTGTCAAAATTTAGAGACTAATCTCTCATATTGTATTTTGGCTGAAATATGAAGAACTCTTTCGGGATCTGTCTCAAGTCGACTGTAAGAAGGATTTTTCGGGATTTAAGGCATCAAGGTAAGACAATAAAGTGATATTCGGCCATAGGCCATAAGTATGATTTCAAGTTAGACTAAAATCTAACATATGTGTATAGATATTTCGACAGCGTTAAGGAAGCAAGGATCCAATTCGAGATTTTAGAATCCACAAGGCAAGTATTCGGCCAAGGCTTATATTTTTTGGTATTTAGCACTATTTCTTATTTATTCAAAAGCCAGAAACTGACATAGTTAAATGATTTGATGGCTAGCCGATTTTAAGGAAGGAATACTACAGATTTCGGGATTTGATTATTAATCAAATCGGCAAACAAGGTAAGAATACTAATCCTACTAGGATTTAGAATTTTGGCCGAATGGCTTTTTATTAAGGTAATAAGTGATAAATCAAATGTAGGGATTAAGGATCTAAGCATTAGATCAAGCTTTTCGGGATCTCAAGGAATTTCTAAGCGAATCAGATGTGTACCCCACACTACTTCATAATACGTTTTATGGCATGTTTAATTAAAATATGTGACATTAAGAATATGAAAGTGGCTAAGGTATCATGTTATGGTACTAAGTAGTCAGGTACGTTTCCTAGTTCTACTAGGAATATGAAAAATGTTATTTGTAACATGAGAATATGAAAAGAATGTGAACTTTGGCTTGTAATTGCATAATATGTTATGGGCATATGGGTTTTATTTTGAAAGGGGAAGTGAATGTGGTGACTTAAGACCACGAACACGGTGACCTAAGACCGTGATATCTGAAAAGTGGTGACCTAAGACCACGATGTCTGAAAGTGGTGACCTAAGACCACGAAGAATTCAAAGCGTGGTGACCTAAGACCACGAATGCGGTGACTTAAGACCGCAATTTGGTGTGTAGCGGAAGGAGGGTCGACTTAGTAATCCCCACGGTGTGATTGGCAGGTACGGGGGTGTGTAGCGAATGGACAATTAGGTTTGGGTTTGGGAATGCATCATAACTGGTATTCATTATTTTGAATGTGTAACTCTTGTATGCCCTGATTCTATTATGACTTAGTGTCGTGTACACATTGAGTCTGTTTGACTCACCCGTTGTGGGACCATGTTTGGTGATGAGCGGTGATGGACCGGGACGGCAGAACTTGTGGTGGCCATGCTCAACATGAAGTCTTTATTTTTATGGACTATAAGTTTTTAAGTACTTGAATTATTTGGAAATTATTTGATGTAATAAGGCCATAAGGCCATATTTGAATCATTTTACATTTATTTTTTTTATTTATTATGTTTATGAACCTTATTTATTAAAGTTTAAGTAAAATTTCTTTAAACTAAACCTTAAATGTTTTATCACTTAATATTAAAAAGGGGTTTTCAAAATAAAATCGAATCCGTTTCAACACAAGCCCAACCCAAAATAAAATTTTTAAAAATCGCACAAGTTTTTCGCAAAGTAACAAAAGGATTTGAACCGGTTTACTTGAGGGACATACCAAATCTGGTCAAAGCTCGTGGGCCGAGTTTGGGGTGTTTCAGTTTGGTATCAGAGCCCAATTTTAAACTCTCGGCCTGTGGGCTAAGGCCCAAAACGTTTTCAAATCGAGCCTAAATGAGTTTTATGGAAAGTATTTCTGCAGGTTTTCTGGCATGGCACCTAAGTCTCCAACCCCCGCAGTCCACCAGGAAAGTACCCCTAACCATTTGTGTGATTATGTGATTATATGATTTAAGAATTATGGAAGGGTAAAAAAAGGCATGGAACGTAGAATAGCATGATAGGAACTTGAACCCTAGGACTAGTCTACTCAAACACAAACACATAAGACTTAAGGAACGTTAAACAAACCCATGGCTAAGTCACTGAGTTAGGGTGTGGTAACCCCTATGCGTATGTCTAGGATTGGATTCGGAAGAGCCTAGTATTTAAGCAGTCCTAGCGACTCACCTCCTCTTCGCAGGAATCCTACCTGGTGCGTAGCTTCGGTTCACCCTAACCCAGAGGGCTCAATAGGTGTGGCAACCTCTGTGCGCATGTCTAGGAATGGTTTCGGTGGGAGCTTGGTATTTAAGCAGTCCGCGTGACTCACCTCCTCTCCACTCGAATCCTGCCTGGTGCGTAGCTTTGGTTCACTCTGACCAAGAGGACTCGGTCATAGGCTAAACACGATAACTAAAACCTAAAAGGGAACTAGCCGTGTTTTTATAAAAACAACAAAACCCTAGTTTTAAAACTCTTAAAACTTTCTTTTAAATTTGTGAAAAGCATCTTTACAAAATTTTCCGAAAAATTTCCGCTTTATGAAATTACAAAAATGCCCCTAGTGGTAAAATTACCAAAATGCCCTTGGTTTGTAAAATGTTCAATTACCCAACAGTTTTACCAAAATTTCATAAACATTCAAAAACCCTAATTTGCAAAATATCAAAAATACCTTGATTTTGAAAAAAATTACAAAATTGCCCCTAACTTACAAAATTACCAAAATGACCCTGATTTCTAAAATTTTTACAACATCACTGTTTTGGAAAGTACAATTTTCAAAAAGAACCCTCAAAGTTTTGCAACTTTTGAAATATCACTGATTTAGTAAATTTTACAAATTTACCCCGATTTGTGAAAAATTTAGAAATACCCCGAGGTCTAAAATTAGAAATACCCGGATTTCAAAATTTTTCCAAAATACCCCGGGAACTTAAAATTTCCAAAATACTTGTCGGCAAATCACCAAGAAACTTTTTTCTTTTGAAAAATTACGAAAATACCCCTATAGGACAAAATTACGAAAATACCCCTAGGTAGTGGAAAAGCAACAACAATGAAAACTACAACATTTCTCTGAATGAACGAAAGTTCATACTTGTTTGATGGATGAATGAATGAATGAAAAGACTGTGTGCATGTTTGAATACGAAAGAACCACTCCTAAAACTCTGTCATAAAATTTCTTCGCGGGTAAACAAGTGGAACAATGACTAATTCATAAAACCTCTTAATCAGATTTCGACATTAGAAATGAGCTCTAGAGGACGTGGTCATCGTGGATGAGGTAGAGGAAGGATGACTGTGTCAGAACCCGTTAGATCGGGTCAAGGGTCCGACAATGAGATACCCGCCACCACCACCCCAATTTGTTGGTGTTGAGCGAAGCAAGCTCGAGGCAGGGGATGATCTTTGTGTCGCGGTCGTCTTTGCGAGTTTTGGAGTTGGTGGCTGGTGCAGGGGGGAATTCGAGAAATCGAAAGTCTGTGCCTGAACGGCTCCGAGCTAATGGAGCCAAAATGTTTCGTGGAGTATCAGGTGTGGCACCCAGTACAGCTTAGTACTGGTTGGAAGCAACTGAGCGCATCATGGATGAGCTTGACCTGACCCTTGAGGAAAAGTTGAAAGGAATGGTGGCACTGTTACGCGATGAAGCGTATCAGTGGTGGTTAACTATTCGGGATGGTGCCATGGCTGAGGATCTGACCTGGGAATACGTTAAGGAAGCTTATCAGAAAAAGTATGTGGGAATAAGGTATACTGATGAGCAAAGGAAGGCCTTTCTAGGGCTGGTACAAGGGAACAAGTCTGTTGCAGAATATGAGGCTGAGTTCCTGAGGTTGAGCCGGTATGCTCAAGGTGTAGTGGCAACTGAGCATAAGCGCTGTGTCTGTTTTAAGGACAGGCTAAGGGATGATCTGAGACTGTTGATAGCACCGCATCAGGAGCGGGAGTTTTTTGCTTTGGTAGAAAAGGCCAAGGTGGCCGAGGGAATCAAGGATTCTACAAAGTAGGCTATGGATAGGAGTAGGCCCAAAAGAGGTTTTAGGTCATCTGGAAAGGTTCATAAGAGGCCTAGAGTTGATAGGCCGCAAGGTCAGCAAGCTGGATCAGAAGGGCGGTATCGACCTTGTGATGTCTGTGAAAAGAAGCACTTGGGAGAGTGCTGGAGGAAAACAGGAGGATGTTTTAGGTGTGCGTCCAAGGACCATGTGATCAAGGATTGTCCCAAGAACTCAGAGGAAAGCCGACCAGCAGCTCAGAGTGTTAGTCAGGCTGGTAGAGGAGGACAACAGCCTCAACGAGGTCGTGGTTCGAATAACAGAGGTGCTGGGAGAGGACGAGGAACACAAGGTAGAGGCGCTGCTAATGCTGAGGCAAGGTAACCAGGTTTGGTTTATGCGGTTCACCGGAGGGAGGATGGAGACGCGCCGGATGTTATAACCGGTACTTTCTTTATTTATGACAAGCCCTATTTTGCTCTTATTGATGTGGGCTCGACCCATTCCTATGTTGCATGCAGTGTAGTGCGAACACTAGGCCTAGACTCTGAACTTTCTGATAGGCAGATGACTGTAGTAAGCCCATTAGGCCAAACTGTAGTAGTGGATAAGATCTTTCGGAATGTACCCCTAGAGATTCAGGGAGTGAACTTTCGGGCTGACTTAATGGAACTACCCTTTGGGGAGTTTGGACTTATACTTGGAATGGACTGACTAGTAGAGCATCGAGCCGTGTTGGATTGTGCGGCTAAACATATGGAATTAAGGACCTCGGAGGATGAAGTAGTAGTAATGATCGGAGAAAGAAGAAACTACCTGTCTAACGTAGTTTCAGCGCTGAAGGCTGAGAAAATGGTTAGGAAAGGGTGCAAGGCGTTCTTAGCCTTCGTAAGTGTGTTAGGTGGAAAGCAAGAGGGTGTTAGTGGAGTTAGAACGGTAAAGGACTTTGAAGATGTATTTTCGGAGGAATTACCAGGAATACCCCCAGATAGAGAGGTGGAATTTGGAATAGATTTGCTACCGGGAACAGCTCCTTTGTCAATCGCTCCATACCGAATGGCGCCAAAGGAGTTAGTTGAGCTCAAGGCCCAAATCCAAGAGTTGTTGGATCGTGGGTTCATTCGACCCAATGTGTCTCCATGGGGAGCACCGGTCCTGTTTGTAAAGAAGAAGGACGGAACTATGCGGATGTGCATAGATTACCGTCAGTTGAACAAGCTGACCATCAAGAACAAGTATCCTTTGCCAAGGATCGATGGCTTGTTCAGCTGAAGGGGGCCGCAGTATTCTCAAAGATAGACTTAAGGTGTGGATATCACCAGTTGAAGGTGAAGGAGGCAGATATCCATAAGACCGCTTTTAGGACAAGATACGGCCATTTTGAGTTTGTGGTGATGCCGTTTGGATTGACGAACGCTCCACCCGCGTTCATGGATATGATGAACCGGGTTTTCCAACCCTACTTGGATAGGTTCGTCGTTGTGTTCATCGACGATATTTTGGTGTATTCTAAGTCTGAAGAGGAGCATGATGAACATCTCCGAGTTGTGCTGCAAGTGTTAAGGGAGAAGAAGCTCTATGCCAAATTCAGCAAGTGTAAATTTTGGCTTAAGGAGGTGGCATTCCTAGGACATGTGGTATCCGCAGAGGGAATAAGAGTGGACCCTAGGAAGATCGAAGCAGTGTTGGATTGGAAACTACCTAGGTCCGTGGCTGAGATTCGAAGTTTCTTAGGTTTGGCAGGCTATTATAGAAGGTTTGTGGAAGGGTTCTCGTCAATAGCCGCGCCCTTGACAAAGCTACTAAGGAAGGAAGTACCCTTTGAATGGACTGATAAGCAACAGGAGAGCTTTGAAAAGCTTAAGAAGGTGTTGACGGAGGCTCCAGTATTAATTCAGCTGGAGGCTAGGAAGGATTTTGTAGTGTACTGTGACGCTTCGCATACGGGATTAGGATGTGTGCTAATGCAAGATGGAAAAGTAGTCGCTTATGCGTCTCGACAACTAAGGCCTCATGAGGTTAACTACCCAACCCATGACTTAGAATTGGCAGCAGTGGTTTTCGCCCTTAAGGTTTGGAGGCACTATCTCTATGGAGAAAGGTCAGTGATTTACACAGACCACAAGAGTCTTAAGTATCTGTTGACTCAGAAGGAGTTGAACTTGAGGCAGCGAAGGTGGGTGGAGTTATTGAAGGATTACGATTGCCCGATAGAGTACCGCCCGGGCAAGGCAAATGTAGTAGTTGATGCCCTAAGTCGGAAGGTTGTGTCAGATCTAAGGGTTATGTTCACTCACTTGAGCCTGTATGATGACGGAAGCCTGTTGGCAGAGTTGCAAGTCAAGCCCACATGGCTGAAGGAGGTGAAAGAGGGACAGTTGGTTGATAAGGATCTAAGTGCTAAGTTACTGGCAAGTGCGAGCGGGAATTAAAGGATTATGGCTTTAATGATGAAGGAGTATTATGTTACAAAGGAAAAGTCCAGTATCTTTGAAGGACAAGGAGTTAAGACAAAGGATTCTCCCGGGAGGCGCATAGTAGCCCTTATGCTATGCATCCCGGAGGCATTAAGTCGCATGCAGATCTAAGGGAACAATTTTGGTGGTCTGATCTTAAACGAGAAGTTACTGAATTCGTGGGAAAATGTCTGACGTGTCAGTAAGTTAAGGCTGAACACCTAGTTCCATCGGGATTGCTTCAACAAATCGAGATTCCCCAATGGAAGTGGGAGAGAATTACCATGGACTTCATTAGTGGGCTTCCCCTTACGCCTACTAAGAAGGACTCGGTATGGGTGATAGTGGACCGTTTGACCAAGTCCGTGCACTTCATCCTGGTAAGAGTTGACTATTCTCTTCAGAAGCTAGCCAAATTATATGTGGCGGAAATTGTGAGATTACATGGAGAACCAATATCGATCATCTCCGATAGAGACCCAAGGTTTACGTCTCGATTTTGGAAGGCACTTCATCAAGCTTTAGGCACTAAGCTGGACTTCACTACGGCTTTTCATCCACAATCGACAGGCGATGCGAGCAGGTTATACAAGTGTTGGAGGATATGTTAAGAGGCTGTGTGATGGATTTTCGAGGAAGTTGGGAAGATTATTTGCCTTTAGCCGAGTTCGCCTACAACAATAGCTATCAGGCTAGCATTCGGATGGCACCATATGAAGCATTCTATGGTCGGAAGTGTCGAACTCCTACTTGTTGGACCGAGTTAGGAGAACGTCGAGTTTTGGGACCGGAGTTAGTGGCAGAAACTGAAGAGAAGGTTGAGATGATTCGAGCACGGTTAAAGGAAGCCTCTGATAGGCAGAAGTCGTACGCAGACCTTAAGCGGAAGGAAATAGAGTTTGAAGTGGGAGACCAAGTATTTCTGAGAGTCTGACCTTGGAAGAAGGTTATGAGGTTCGGTCGCAAAGGGAAGTTAAGCCCAAGGTTTATAGGGCCCTATCGAGTACTGAAGCAAGTTGGACCAGTGGCATACCAGTTAGAATTGCCACCAGAGTTGCAGCAGATGCACGACGTATTCCATGTATCTATGCTACGTCGTTACCGATCGGATCCGTCTCATGTGGTACCAGTCGAAGAAGTAGAGCTAAGGCCAGACTTATCCTACGAGGAAGAGCCGATTCGGATATTGGAACATGATGAGAAAGTGCTACGGAGGAAGTCAGTTCCTCTAGTCAAGGTGTTATGGCGCAATCATGAATCGGAGGAAGCTTCGTGGGAACCAGAAGAGACGATGCGACAGTAATACCCTCAATTATTTTAGTTAGAAAATTTCGAGGACGAAATTATTTTAAGGGGGTAGAACTGTAAATCCTGAAAAGGGCCTATGCATTTTCGGTTTAGTTGTACGAAGTGACATTTTTATGTACTAAGAATAAATTTTGAACATTTTTGGAAACCCAAAAATGAATGGAAATGATTTGCAAATGAACATTTTTGGAAACCTGAAAATGCATGGACATGATCTAGAAATGATTCAAAAGAGGAAAGTGAACATTTCTGGAAACTTGGAAATGTAAGGAAATGATTCACAAGAGGAAAGTGAACATTTACGGAAACTTGGAAATGTAAGAAAATGTCAAGTTTCTGAGTAGAACGAAAATTTTGGAAACTTAGAAATGACTTAGAAATATCGAGTTTTAAGTTTTAAAGCAGGGGATAAAGGCAAGGTGGCCTTAAAAGAAAAAGTTTGTGAAATTTGACACACAAATAGGCTTAGAAAAGTGGCCTGAAGATGCCACTTAGGGTCTCTGGAAATGGCGCCACATGTAAGGTGTTGAGCCTGAGTTCGAGTCACTTGGGAAGCAAATAAAAGAAGTTTTATTTTGCTTCCAGAAGCCCTGAGGTGGACGGCACAAGCCTTCTAGAAAGGAGGAGTTTTATTCTCTTTAATATTTGATTAATAAGGTGATAAATAAAGGATTTTTAATTGGATTATTTTCAAGGGATAATAAAGGATTATTCTCTTATTATTTTAAATTAAAGAGATAAAGCTATCAAATAAAGAAGAGTGGTGGCCAAGTAGGGGACTCTAGCCTAGTAAATTCGGCTAAGGGAGGAAAATAAGGCTAATTTTCATTCATTCTCTCCTTTGCCGAAATTCCCTAAGCCATTCTCCTCTCTCTGCCGAAATTTTTCCCTAGCAAATTCTCTCTTTTCTCTGCTATTTTGCCAAGACCAAAAACTCTAGTAAAGCAAGCCACTCTCTTCATCTTTCTTTTCTTCCTATTTCTTTCCTTCCAATCCATTCAAAAGCTGAATTTTGGAGAGGCTTCAAGCATAAGTGTTGCCGATTTCTCCAAGTAAGGGTAAGATCTAGACTCGGTTTCCTTTCTTTTTCTTTTTAAGTCTGTAGAAATTTAGAGACTAATCTTTCATATTGTATTCTGGCCGAAATATGAAGAACTCTTTCGGGATCTGTCTCAAGTCGACTGTAAGAAGGATTTTTTGGGATTTAAGGCATCAAGGTAAGACAATAAAGTGATATTCGGCCATAGGCCATAAGTATGATTTCAAGTTAGACTAAAATCTAACATATGTGTATAGATATTTCGACAGCATTAAGGACGCAAGGATCCAATTCGGGATTTTAGAATCCACAAGGTAAGTATTCGGCCAAGGCTTATATTTTTTGGTATTTAGCACTATTTCCTATTTATTCAAAAGCCAGAAACTAACATAGTTAAATGATTTGGTGGCTAGCTGATTTTAAGGAAGGAATACTACAGATTTTGGGATTTGATTATTAATCAAATCGGCAAACAAGGTAAGAATCCTAATCCTACTAGGATTTGGCATTTTGGCCGAATGGCTTTTTATTAAGGTAATAAGTGATAAATCAAATGTAGGGATTAAGGATCTAAGCATTAGATCAAGCTTTTCGGGATCTCAAGAAATTTCTAAGCAAATCAGGTGTGTACCCCACACTACTTCATAATACGTTTTCTGGCATGTTTAATTAAAATATGTGACATTAAGAATATGAAAGTGGCTAAGGTATCATGTTATGGTACTAAGTACTCAGGTACGTTTCCTACTTCTACTAGGAATATGAAAAATGTTATTTGTAACATGAGAATATGAAAAGAATGTGAACTTTGGCTTGTAATTGCATAATATGTTATGGGCATACGGGTTTTATTTTGAAAGGGGAAGTGAATGTGGTGACTTAAGACCACGAACACGGTGACCTAAGGCCGTGATATCTGAAAAGTGGTGACCTAAGACCACAGTAATCTGAAAGTGGTGACCTAAGACCACAGTAATCTGAACGTGGTGACCTAAGACCACGAATGCAGTTACTTAAGACCGCAATTTGGTGTGTAACGAAAGGAGGGTCGACTTAGTAGTCCCCACGGTGTGATTGGCAGGTACGAGGGTGTGTAGCGGATGGACAATTAGGTTTGGGTTTGGGAATGCATCATAACTTGTATTCATTGTTTCGAATGTGTAACTCTTGTATGCCTGATTCTATTATGACTTAGTGTCGTGTACACATTGAGTCTGTTTGACTCACCCCGTTGTGGGACCATGTTTCAGGTGATGAACAGTGATGGACCGGGACGACCGAACTTGTGGTGGCCATGCTCAACATGAAGTCTTTATTTTTATGGACTATGAGTTTTTAAATACTTGAATTATTTTGAAATTATTTGATGTAATAAGGCCATAAGGCCATAGTTGAATCATTTTACATTTATTTTTATTTATTTATTATGTTTATGAACCTTATTTATTAAAGTTTAAGTAAAATTTCTTTAAACTAAACCTTAAATGTTTTATCACTTAATATTAAAAAGGGGTTTTCAAAATAAAATCGAATCCGTTTCGACACAAGCCCAACCCAAAACAAAATTTTTAAAAATCGCACAAGTTTTTCGCAAAGTAACAAAAGGATTTGAACCGGTTTACTTGAGGGACATACCAAATCTAGTCAAAGCTCGTGGGCCGGGTTTGGGTGTTTCATACACGAACATTTGTCGAGGTAAGTTCGTGTAACTAAATTGTGTATATTTATGTGCTTGAATTAAATGTTGTGTATGTGAATTATATAAATATCATTTATATATTGAAAACATATCCGACAAAGCCTGATAAATGATAAATGATAATGTCGATAAATGATAAATGATAAAAATGTTACTTTTATGCTTGAAATGAATGTGGAATGTGTTTATTTGAGTTATATGAATGCTATAGATGTATGAAATAATCACATGCTTGATAATGCCTAAAAAAATGTTAAATCTCATTTGATATTGGAATTCGATGGATATACGTGATTTTCCCTATTGAATGAGGTCCTGCATTTGCTGCTGAAGGGATTTAGCTAGAACGAGTAATCCTATTGACCTCATTACAGAAAGGATTTAGCCCGGATAAGTAATACTGATATAAGCTCTCTCGAGCATATGTTATAAATTGGATTTAGCCTAGACGAGTAATCTTTATTAAGCTCTTATGAGCATATGTTGGAGACAGGATTCAGCCTGGACTAGTAATCCTGTTATATGATATGTGGCTTGAGAGTGTGCTTTCTGATTAAGTACCCTAATGGGTACCTCTGAATATGAATTAACGGATCCTAATTTGTACACATCGAGTGTACTACCTGTGTATCCATCGATATTTCGAATAAATTCAATGGGTAAAAATCCTGATATGAGAAGATATGAATAAGAAATGAGTCATTACACGTATCTGTCTAAAATACATGAAAATGATGATATACGATAATTGATATATGGAAATATGAGATGATTATATTTGTACATGGAATTTATTTGATAAATATGTTGATCCTTGATTGTAGATTTGTACACCTTTAGTGTACTACTCGTGTGGCGTTGATATTTCGAAATATATGAGTAAAGTTCTGACATGAAATAATCTGAACTTGAGATGAATTATTATGAAAATATACCTGTAATATAAATATATGATTTATACATGTTAAATGAATACGTGATGTGGAAAGCATATATGCCTGGAAACCTGATTATTGTTGAGCCCATATATGTTTCTTGGTGTTATTATGGAATATATTACTAACAAGGGCAATGAGGATATGTGTATGGCTTGAGATCAAATTGATTGAATATGCCTTACATGTTTATCTTGAAATAGAATAAATGGTAAGTTAAGTACCATGTTATACGAACTTACTAAGCATTATATGCTTACTTAATTTTATTTCCCTGTTTTATAGTAAATCGGAAGCTCGTTGGATTGGAAGCTTGGCGGAGATCACTTACACTATCCATCAGCTCATTTTGGTACATATCGTGAATTAGTTATGGTTATAATGGCATGTATAGGTTAATTGGCCATATTGGCATGTAAAAGGGTTGATTGTAATCTAGCCATTTGGAATAGCTAGTAAAGATTTGTTTTGGTAAAATTATAAGGTTATACCATGATGAATATCCATGTGTTTAGTGTGGTTGATTAAATTATGTTAACATGTATGTTTACAGAAGGGTAAAATTATAAACATGAATGCATGTAATGATGTACCATGTTAGATGTTAAAATTAACTTGATTATGATGCTTGAATTGGTTGGTATATGAATGAAAGTTTTGGTGTAGGTCATTGGCAAAGTTTAGGTGAGAAATAAAGTTAGAAAATGGCTTTATTTTGTCCATACAGGTAGACATACGGGCGTGTGTCTTGACTGTGTGTGACACATGGCCTGGTACATGGGCGTGTGGTTAGGTCATGTGTCCCCTGCACCTTTAGGGTTTCCACCTGGTACATGGACGTGTGGTTAGGTCGTGTGTCCACTGCCTCCAAATCTTCACATCCTTTAGGGTTTCCACCTTTGGCTTTTTATAAGCTTTTCTTCCTAGGATAGCTCCAACAGCCCATGATATCCTCTCCTCTTTTTTAGGCAGATTTTTCTGGTACAAGTAGAGTTGTCTAAGATTGGCATGCATTGAGTGTTGACTCGGTCATCTCCCTAAATTGCCACAGCATACAAGGTGGCAAATTGTCCAACCTTTTGCCCCAACAAACCTTCACTCCTTTATTTCTTTCTCAACATCTTACACCTGCCAAACCACCAAACACAACCCTTCTACACACAATTAAAAGTATCTAACATGTAAACACAGTCCAAAGCTCCTAATACAAATGATAAAAATACTAATAAAATGTCCTAACGTGCCACTAAATGTACCCAAATACAAGCAATTCTAAAGGTATGAAATACAACTCTTTTCAAGAGTTATCACCCACCAATTGAAATTGCACATATCACGTCAATCGAGTAACATCTTTCCCTTATATTTTTAATTGCACATTAGGGACAATGTGCAAAATAAAGTGTGTGGGTAACTTGGGAAAAATTTTTGTTTTTCTGTTATTTTCTTTTTTCTTCATTTTTAGTTTTAATTTTTAATTGCATGTTTTCTCTATCATTGAACTTGTAGAAATACAAGTAATTGGTTAGGAGCATATATCTAGGTTGTTTTTTTTAATTATAAATCTAGCCTGAAATTAAATAATTTAGGTTGTTTATATTTAGACTAATTTGTTTAGTTTATTAGATTGTAAATAGGAAAAAGAGATTAAATATACCAAGTGATAAAGGTAGATACGACTAGGTAATTATATTTGTAGAAGTATAATATGTTCGAATTAAAAAGAAAATACTTAGTAAAATCCATGGTTTGAAATGATGCAGTGTGACTAATATAACCCTTGTAAAAAGTGCCTGAGAAAAATCTCGATCGTATTGGCCCAAACAAATAAAAAAATCATAAGGGATTATCGGGGAAATATTATTGCATTAAGTTCAAAGCATGGACAAAAATAAATCGAGTAGGAAACAAATATTTGAACTAACTATACCCTGCAAAAGTAAATACTATATTCGTATATACATTTTGATAGAGCTATATATTTAATTTTCTTAAACTTGTTTACTTTGTAATTTATTGAATTAATCCATTTAGGTGTAAATAACTTTCAATTGTTTAAATTTCTAGCTAGAGTTATATATATAAGCAAATCTTCCTAGTGACGATGCTTCAATCCAATATTATGTATCAAGCTAGCTCAAGTACATTTTCTTATTTTGGCATATTTATTTCCTGTTTTCATTTTTAGTTTATTTTTGGTTTTTATTTTGTTTTGTTTAGTTTGCTTGGGACAAACAAAAAATTAAGTGTGAGGGCATCCAACTTGTCATCAGATGTAGTAGTTAATTCAGGTCAATTTCACACTTAAAGGGATTGTTTTCTAGGCAATTGAGTATTTTATATTTTGTTTTCAGTAATTAGGCCATAGGATTAAATATTAATAGAATAAGTATTTTTTAACACATTTTGTAACTGTTGTGACCCAATAGGCTGACACGGGCCTTAGGTAGTACTAATTGGCTTAATTGAGTGTGTAGGATGGAGATATAAAGGCCCAATTAACTTGGAAGCAAGGGTCGAGTGATGCATAAGCTTCCTAGGATGTCAAAGCACAAAACAAAAGACATAAGGCAGAAATTGGGTGTCATGTCACACTATGCAAAGGGTGTGGCGCGACACAGGTCGGCGTACTCCCCAAGTTTATCGAGGTTATTTTCGTCTAGGCAATCAACTTTATATGAAAACCTAGGACATGTCGAAAACCTAACTTGGGCTGCCAACACATCTATAAATAAGACATTAGAGGTTTGATGTATCTAAGTCATCCTAGACGCCTTTTAAAACCTTAGTAGTTTAGCAACAGAATTAGATTATTTTACTTTCGGCTTTTCCTCTAACATCCCGATTTAGGGTCTAGTCGAAATAGTGGTGCGAGACCACAAATCCAAGAATTATGAATGAGTTTTTGAGGTTAATGCTATGTATGCATGCTAGTGTGAGAGTTTCATGAAGCAATTTTGAGAAATTGCTATTGAATTGTCCTGAAGGACTAAATTGCAAAAGTTTCAAAATGTGGAATTCTAGAAGCTATTTGTGTGAAATAGATTTAGAATATTAATTAGAGGTCCTTAATGAGAAATTTTCCAAAATTTTAGTTTTTGGACAAAATTGGGCATGGATAAGTTAAAATATGAAGTTTATCACAAAGGGCATTTTGGTCATTTGGTTATTAAATGATTAAAATAGGAGAAAAGATGACAAAATTCACTCATCTTATCCTCCAAGGCTGCCAAAAATTTGAGAGGCCATTATTAGGGTTCTTCAAATTTTTCAAGCTTGCTAGTAAGTGCAATTCAGTCCCGTTTTTTATATTCTTCGTATTTTTAAAGTCCTAGTTGCATGAGAAAGCAATTTTTAGCTATTTGGTGAGCTATGATGGATGTTCAAAAATGTACATATGTATGACATGCATGTATTTTGATGTTTTATGGAAGAATATGAAAGCTTGATGTAGTAGAAACATCTTTTGCTAAGTGATTTTCCATGAAAATGCATGTAGGGACTAGTTTGTGAAAAACTTAAGTTTGGTCATACATGTGTGATTTAGTGAGAATTTGATACGAGCACGCCCGGGATGTCAACGTTTTTTAACTTAACAGCTCGGATCAAAACCAAAGAATTAGTGTGCCTTTTGGTGCACGTCCCAAAATGAGCTTATTTTCAGCTCATTTGAGTTTGTTTTAGCTTATTGAGTTTGATTTGCATTTATTTTATTTCATGCATTTTAATTGGCTGAATAAATTTATTTATTTAGTTAGTTAAATTCTGCTCAAAATAATTAATTAAATAAATGTGTTAATAAAATTGGACATTTTAGTTTCAAGTTAATTATTGCATGTGTTTAATTGTGTTTTAAAGTCATTACATTATTTTAATATGTTTTAGCCGAATTGAATGCAACTTGCTGCCAAATTTATGAAATAAATTTGTGGATTTAATGTGGCAGGTAGCATGAATCAAGGGGAGCATGGATTTGAAATTGTTGGAAGAATAAAGAATAATTTGTCTTGGCCGAATATTGAGGGAATAATGTGGAGCATTATAGAAATTGGAGCAGGAAAGCCAAACACATAGGAATGAATAAACAAAATGTGCAAGTGTGTGATTAAAAGCAAGGGACGGCACTAGCTTGAAATGGAGAAAGAATGTGGGAATAAAATAATCAAGCCATTTCTTTTGGGATAATGGAGAGCATGCATGAAACATAAAATAACCAAGCATGGAAGATAGTAGTGGACGGCAAGCACATTTTAAATTGGGCACATGGAGCATAAATGAAGAATATTTAAAGTTAGCATATTGGACAAGCATTGGAAGGCACTACCATTTGACTTGGAATAGATTAATCATGGTGGAGATTAATGCTATCCAAGCATGGATGGCACAACCATGGTGGGAATAAACAAATCATGAAATTAACAATGTGCAAAATTGGTGGAGTTTAAGCATGGACGGCTAGTGGAGTGAGTCATCAACATTTAAGGCATGTGCTTATGAAACAATAAAGAAATGGGCATTTGTATGGCTAGTCAAGCTTTGATGGCACATGGTTTAATCAACCATGATTGGCACTTACAAAGAACAAACGGCAACAAGGCTTAATGGGCTGAATTTTTAAATCATTTAGCAAATGATAGTGGAAATTCATGGAGAAGGAATATGGATTTGTTGGACGGCAACAATTTGGAGAGTGGGTTTTAATTGTTTTGAACATTCAGTTAGCTTGTAGAATAGGCTATAAATATTTGCTATTTTTATTTGTAAAACACAGAATTTTTTTTATGAATGAAAGTTTATGAACTTTGTTCATTTGAGTGAGTTTATCTCCTCTTCGTTTTCGTACAAGTTTCGTTAGACTTATCAAGCTTTGCTTGTGGCGTCTTCGGCTTGTTTGAACTTATCACCAAATTTCTTTGGTGTGGCGTTCATTAACCTATCTTCACCTTTTTACCTTAACGATATAAGAAACGAGGTGACACTGATATATAGTGTTGAATCTTTCTTAAGTTAAGTTCGTATTTCCATTTCCATCAACGATTCCATTTATCCACCTTAAACATTATAGAACCCGGGGTGACACTTTTTAGTGTTGAATCGCTTCTCGTTTAAGTTCTTTATCCATCTCCATTAAATTATACTTTTATCTATCTTATTTATTTTTATTTCATTCCACCAAACTGAACCATCTTCTATTTTATTCACTTAAGCTTCCACAAACTCATTTATATTTTTCGATCATTTTCTAAAGGCTTGATTCCTCCTCATAGACAATTGGGCAACCCGCATACGTCTCGACTCATCCCGAGCCGATTCGTATCAAAATTGATGAATGCTTTAGTTGAGTAAGTGGTTTGGTTTAGCATGAAAGGGTATAAAGTTGAATAAAAATCACTTTACGATCCTTGGGGCTAAAGTGTAAATATGAAAAAGTTAAGGGGAAAATAGTAATTTTGCTAAAGTATGAGATATGAGTCAATTTAGTCAATGTGTGTATTGAATAAGCTAATTTATTCATTATAGATCAAGAAAGACAAAGTCCGGATCGAAACCGAGGCAAAAGCAAGGTGGTGGACTAAATTACACGTTTTTATACCTTTGAGTATCGAGGTAAGTTTATGCATAAATAATGCATTTATACTTGCACATTCTTAATGCTAATTAGTGTGTAGCATGAATGAGAATGATTGAGAACCCATGTGGTTCAAGCGGAATGAATGTAGTAGACATTATGAATGGATGAACGATTGAGTAAGTAGATGTGAATTGTAGTGATAATGTTAATGGTGGCTAAGTGCGATACCATATTAAGGCTTAACGATGATGAGCTAGGCTGTATGCGATGCTATCGTTAAGTATATTTATCTAGTGAGGCTAAGTGCGAGACCATTATGGTTACCTTTGTGGTAGGCTAAGTGCGATAATACTTTATTAATTGATTGTGGTGTGCTAAGTGCGAAACCACTAAGATATCAGCTGTGTGGATTAGTTATGTGAACTAGCTGTGTGGTTGATATACTGAGTAAGGTAGCTGTGTGGATGTATGATTGTTAAATAATGATGTGTTGTATATTGTGTAAATGTGAGATTGAATGCAGGGGTGCATTTCAATGGTTATGAGTAAGGGACTCATGATGTGTTGGAAATGTGGTAAGGAATAGAAAGAGTAAGCATAGTTGTATAGTATGTGTTAGTATAATGCTAATTGTTGTTTAGCTTATACTATGATGCTTAATTGTTTATGTGTAAACTTACTAAGCTCAAAGCTTACTCTCTTTCTTTTCCTTTATTTTATAGAGTAAAAGTGGTGAACCGAGATACGAGGATCATTGAAAGATAGCCCACATATTAGCACACTCTGGTACATGATTAATGTTTTGTATATGGCATGTATAGGGGCTAGACAAGTTAGTGAATTTTGTTGTAAATGGCTAAGATGTGTTGACCTTTAGATGGATAGTGTATTTTGTATAATGCCATAGTTGTTAGCTATTACATTATGTGAAAAGATGTAGTTATCTATGTGAGATTGTTCTTTAATTTGAGTTGATTATGGATGTGTTTGATGAGTGCTTGTTGTGTATACTCTAGGTGTGTGAAGAACTTAGAAATTAGCTTTGTTTTTGTCCATGTGGATAGACACACGGGCGTATGTCCAGACCATGTGAGATACACGGCTATCCCTCAGATGTGTGCCTTAGTCGTGTCTATTTTGGTAGAATTGAGTGGTTTAGGACACGGGTTAGCCACACGGGTGTGTGACCAAACTTTAAGGTCGTGTGACATAGCCCAGGTTTACCATGGGTGGAGCATGGGCGTGTGTCCTAACCGTGGTGTTAAAACAGAATGCTAGAGTTTTAAGCACGGGTTGAAAACATGGGCGTGTGTGACTTCACACGGGCATGTTGTACTTTGCATGGGCGTGTGAGCCCTGTTCAAAAGAGAAAAAAAATTTTAGATTTGAAAAAAGTTTTGGAATAGTCTTGAGAGCCCTTGTGTGTATGAGTGAGGCCTCGTAAGTCGAGAATAAGGTTACTGAGAGGACCAGAGAGGTAATAGTCAAGATGAGCCTAAGTGGCGATCATGGGATTATTACGGTAACGCCTCGGGCCCAGTTTTGGCATAGAACTCGGGTAAGGGGTGTTACATTAATGGTATCAGAGCTATGGTTTAGTCGGTTCTAGGGCTACCGTAGCAGGTGTAAGAGTCTAGCTATACATGCCATAAGTGTACAATGATAGTGTGGTGACTTCTAATGATTTTAAATCTTGTTTTTTATAGTATATGGATCCCGATCAATCTACTGCTGATGAAGCAGCTAGTAATGCGTCGGCTCCTGCGCAAGGAACCGTGTCGGTACAAAGTGGACCCGAAGCTAGGGGTCAAGGGGAAGAGGCACGAGAGGCCTTTCTCCAGATGATGAGTGATTGGTACTCGGACTTTGTTCGAGCGAACCCTAATGCTCAACCTCCTCCACCTCCTCCTATACCTCAGCCAAATCCAGTGGCTCCGCAAGGTATCGATGTAGTGAGGATATCGAAACTTAAGAAGCACGGGGCTTAGGAGTTTAGAGCTAAGGTAGATGATGACCCTGAGAGGGCGGAGTTCTGGTTAGAGAACTCGATGAGAGCGTTTGATGAACTTTCATGCACGCCTGAAGAGATTTGAAGTGTGCTGTATCTTTGCTAAGAGATTCGGCATGCCATTGGTGGAAGACACTAACGTTAGTGGTCCCGAAAGAGCGGGTGACTTGGGACTTCTTTCTGGAAGAGTTCCAGAAGAAGTATATAAGCCAACGGTTTACTGATCAAAAAAGAAAAGAATTCCTTGAGTTGAAGCAAGGAAGAATGACAGTAGCTGAGTATGAGCGTGAGTTTGTTAGGCTTAGCAAATACGCTCAAGAATGTGTGTCGTCAAAGACCATCTTGTGTAAGAGGTTCGAGGATGGACTGAATGAGGATATCAAACTCCTAGTGGGTATTTTGGAGTTGAAAGAGTTTGTGGTGCTAATGGAAAGGGAAAGTAAAGCCGAAGAGCTGAGTATGGAAAAGAGAAGGGCTGTGAGTGAAGCCCGAGATGCTAGAAAAATACCGATGGGCAAGTCGTATCAAGCCCAGTCAAAAAGGTCCAAGGAAGTGAATCCTCAGACGACAGCCTTAGTGGGATATTTGCATCGAGACTCGGACAATATTCGTTCGAGTTCGAGAGTCCGAGCTAGAAAGTGTGGGTAATACAAAGAGCAAACCAGAGTGCCCAAGTTGTGGTAGATATCACACCGGAGAGTGTTGGGGAAATACTCAAAAATGTTATAAATGTGGGTCCCCTGATCACTTTATTCGGAACTGCCCCGAGAGGGATGATAAGGAAGAGAAACAAGAGATGAGACCTAGTGATGTGTCTACAGGGGGTAGACCATCAAGGAACCCAAGACGTGGGGCTAGTGGTAGAGGTGCGCCCAGAGACTCTACTGTGAGATCAGAGGGTCGAGCCCCTATGAGGACGTATGCCATTCACGCTCACGAGGAGGCATCTTCTCCAAATGTGATAACAGGTACTTTTTCTCTATTTGACACCTTTGTTATTGCTTTAATAGATCCAGGGTCTACTCACTCTTATATTTGCATGAAGTTAGCATCTAATCTGAGTATGACCGTTGAGTCTACGGACATAGTGGTTAAGGTGTCAAACCCATTAGGAAAGCATGTGTTAGTGGACAAGGTGTGTAAAAATTGTCCTTTGATGGTTGAGAATTATTGTTTCCCGGCAAACTTGATGTTGTTGCCGTTTGATGAGTTTGATTTAATCCTAGGCATGGATTGGTTGACTATCCATAGTGTGTTAGTGAACTATGGTAGTAAGTACATTGAACTGAAATGTGAGAATAGAGATATAGTTCGGGTTGAATCAGGTGGATCGGATAGTCTACCAGTGATGATTTCTTCCCTAGTGGCTGAGAAATGTTTGAGAAAAGGGTGTGAGTCCTATCTCGCCTTCGTGTTGAATACTCGAGAGGTTGGAGTGAAGTTTGAAACAGTGCCAGTGGTACGCGAGTATCCGAATGTATTCCCGGAAGAGTTACCCGGATTACCTCCAGTGAGAGAGGTCGAGTTTGGAATTGAGTTGATTCCAGGAATGGCACCGATTTCTATTGCTCCGTATAGAATGGCATCTGTAGAGTTGAAAGAACTGAAAATACAGTTGCTAGAGTTGACAGGTACTCACTGTGGGGTGCTCCGGTGTTATTTGTGAAGAAGAAAGATGGGTCTATGATGTTGTGTATAGACTATAGACAGCTTAACAAGGTGACGGTAAAGAATAAGTATCCTTTACCAAGGGTTGATGATCTTTTTGATCAACTGAAAGAGGCTATAGTGTTCTCCAAGATAGACCTGAGGTCGGGTTATTATCAGCTCAGAGTGAAAGAGCAAGATGTGTTGAAGACTGCATTTCGAACGAGGTATGGCCATTATGAGTTTTTGGTTATGCCGTTAGGTTTGACGAATACGCCTGCAATTTTTATGGATCTGATGAACCGCGTTTTCAGACCATATGTGGATAAGTTTATGGTTGTCTTCATTGACGACATATTGATCTATCTCGGGATGAAAACGATCATGAGGAACATTTGAGAATTGTCTTGCAAACTTTAAGAGATAAGCAGTTGTAAGCTAAGTTTAGCAAGAGTGAGTTTTGGCTCCGAGAGGTCGGATTCTTGGGACACATTGTGTCGGGTGATGGTGTCAGAGTTGACCCAAGTAAGATTTCGGCTATTGTGGATTGGAAACAATCGAGGAATATGTCAGAGGTTAGAAGTTTCTTGGGATTAGCAGGATATTATAGACGTTTCGTGAAGGGGCTCTCTGTGACTGCTACTCCTATGATGAAACTATTGCATAAGGATGTTAAGTTCGAGTGGACGGAGGCATGTCAACAGAGTTTCGAGAGACTGAAAACAATGTTGACTGAGGCACTAGTTTTGGTTCAACCAGAATCGGGGAAAGAGTTCGTGGTTTACAGTGATGCGTTGCTTAATGGTCTCGGTTGTATGTTGATGCAAGAGGGTAAGGTAGTCGCTTACACCTCGAGGCAGCTAAAGCCGCACGAGAAGAATTATCTAACCCATGATTTGGAGTTGGCTGCGATTGTTTTCGCGTTAAAAATTTGGCGACATTATTTGTATGGTGAAAAATGCCGAATCTTTACAGATCATAAGAGTTTAAGATACTTGATGGATCAGAAGGATCTAAATTTGAGACAGGGAAGATGGCTTGAGTTGTTGAAAGACTATGAATTAGTCATTGATTATCATCCGGGAAAAGCGAATATGGTTGCAGATGCCCTGAGTAGGAAATCCTTGTGTGCTCTAAGAGCTATGAGCACGAGTTTAGCATTATCAGATGACGGTGCTATTTTAACAGAGTTGAAAACCAAGCCATTATTTGTTCAACAAATATGTGAGGCTCAGAGGAATGACAATGAGATGCAAGCTAAGAGAGCTAAGTGCGGATCAGAAAGTGATTCTAATTTTCGAGTGGGCTCGAATGATTGTTTGTTGTACCGTGACAGAATTTGTGTACCCAGAGATGAGGAGTTGATCAAAAATGTTTTGCTTGAGGCACATAGTGGTTATTTATCAGTGCACCTAGGCAGTACGAAAATGTACAATGATTTGAGGAAGTTTTATTAGTGGCCGAGAATGAAAAGGGACATTTCAGAGTTTGTGGCAAAGTGTTTGATTTGTCAACAAGTGAAACCTGAGCATCAAGTACCTTCGAGATTGCTTCAACCAGTGATGGTTCCCGAATGGAAGTGGGATTGGATTACCATGGACTTTGTATCGGGATTGCCGATGACTCCAAAAAAGAAAGATGCTGTGTGGGTTGTTGTGGATAGATTAACGAAGTTGACTCACTTTATTCCAATACGTGTTGATTACTTACTAGATAAGCTAGCTGAATTGTATATGGCAGAGATAGTGGGATTGCATGGTATGCCTATGCCTATCATATCGGATAGAGATCCGAGGTTTATTTCGAGGTTTTGGAAGAAGTTGCAAGAGGCCATGGGTACGAGGTTGAATTTCAGTATTGCGTTCCATCCGCTAACTGATGGTCAGTCTGAGAGAGTGATCCAAGTTCTTGAGGATATGCTCCGATGCTGTGTGTTAGAATTCGAGGGTAGTTGGGAAAGATATCCACCTTTGGTCGATTTCGCCTACAACAACAGTTATCAGTCGAGTATACGGATGGCTCTGTATGAGGCCTTGTATGGTCGTAAGTGTCGCACTCCTTTGTATTGGACCGAACTTAGTGAGAAACGGATCCATGGAGTTGATCTAGTAAAAGAAACTGAAGAGAAAGTGAGGGTAATCCGTAATAGTCTAAAAGCAGCTTCGGATCGACAGAAGTCATATACGGATTTAAAAAGAAAAGAAATCGAGTTTGAGGTGGGTGATAAAGTGTTTTTGAAAGTATCCCCGTGGAAGAAGATTATGAGATTTGGACGAAAAGGGAAG
This sequence comes from Gossypium bickii, assembly GCA_025503065.1. NCBI lineage: Eukaryota > Viridiplantae > Streptophyta > Magnoliopsida > Malvales > Malvaceae > Gossypium > Gossypium bickii. Next base: position 95,198,729 of record CP106711.1, read on the forward strand.
TTGAGTCCAAGATTTATAGGGCCGTATGAGATTACAGACAGAGTTGGGCCAGTAGCTTACCGGTTGGCTTTGCCAGTCGAGTCGAAAAAGATTCATAATGTATTCCATGTGTCGACGTTACGACGGTATCACTCTGATCCTTCACATGTGATTCCTTCAGTGGAAATTTAAATAAGACCAGATATGTCTTATGAGGAAGAGTCGATTAAGATCTTGGCTCGAGAGGTGAAACATTTGAGAAATAAGAGCATAGCACTAGTGAAAGTGTTATGGCAAAAACACGGTATGGAAGAAGCTACGTGGGAAACAAAAGAAGCTATGAGAGAAAAACATCCATACCTCTTTACTGGTAAGATTTTCGGGGGCGAAAATCTCTTAAGGGGGGAGAGTTGTAACATCCTGATTTAGGGACTAGTCAGAATAGTGGTGCGAGACCACAAATCCGAGAGTTATGAATGAGTTTTTGAGGTTAATGCTATGTATGCATGCTAGTGTGAAAGTTTCATGAAGCAATTTTGAGAAATTGCTATTGAATTGTCCTGAAGGACTAAATTGCAAAAGTTGCAAAATGTGAGATTCTAGAAGCTATTTGTGTGAAATAGATTTAGAATATTAATTAGAGGTCCTTAATGAGCAATTTTCCCAAATTTTAGTTTTTGGACAAAATTGGGGATGGATAAGTTAAAATATGAAGTTTATCAAAAAGGGCATTTTGGTCATTTGGTTATTAAATGATTAAAATAGGAGAAAAGATGACAAAATTCACTCATCTTCTTCTCCAAGGCTGCCGAAAATTTGAGAGGCCATTGTTAGGGTTCTTCAAAATTTTCAAGCTTGCTAGTAAGTGCAATTAAGTCCCGTTTTTTATATTCTTCGTATTTTTGAAGTCCTAGTTGCATGAGCAAGCAATTTTTAGCTATTTGGTGAGCTATGATGGATGTTCAAAAATGTACATATGTATGACATGCATTTATTTTGATGTTTTATGGACGAATATGAAAGCTTGATGTAATAGAAACATCTTTTGCTAAGTGATTTTCCATGAAAATGCATGTAGGGACAGGTTTGTGAAAAACTTAAGTTTGGTCATACATGTGTGATTTAGTGAGAATTGATGAATGCTTTAGTTGAGTAAGTGGTTTGGTTTAGCATGAAAGGGTATAAAGTTGAATAAAAATCACTTTACGATCCTTGGGGCTAAAGTGTAAATATGAGAAAGCTAAGGGAAAAATAGTAATTTTGCTAAAGTATGAGATATGAGTCAATTTAGTCAATGTGTGTATTGAATAACCTAATTTATTCATTATAGATCAAGAAAGACAAAGTCCGGATCGAAACCGAGGCAAAAGCAAGATGGTGGACTAAATTGCACGTTTTTATACCTTTGAGTATCGAGGTAAGTTTATGCGTAAATAATGCATTTATACTTGCACATTCTTAATGCTAATTAGTGTGTAGCATGAATGAGAATGATTGAGAACCCATGTGGTTCAAGTGGAATGAATGTAGTAGACATTATGAATGGATGAATGATTGAGTAAGTGGATGTGAATGTGTAGTGATAATGTTAATGGTGGCTAAGTGCGATACCATATTAAGGCTTAACGATGATGAGCTAGGCTATGTGCGATGCTATCGTTAAGTATATTTATCTAGTGAGGCTAAGTGCGAGACCATTATGATTACCTTTGTGGTAGGCTAAGTGCAATAATACTTTATTAATTGATTGTGGTGTGCTAAGTGCGAAACCACTGAGATATCAGTTGTGTGGATTAGTTATGTGAACTAGCTCTGTGGTTGATATACTGAGTAAGGTAGCTGTGTAGATGTATGATTGTCAAATAATGATGTGTTGTATATTGTGTAAATGTGAGATTGACTTGCGGACACCATCGTTTTAATTCTTATATATTTTTGGTGTGATATTTTACTATAAACGATAACACGTTTATAAGCGGTTAGGAGCAAACTATTTACTTTGGAATTTTTTAGTGATGCATTGGGTGCTAAATTGGTGTGTTGGTTGGATCCATGTATCCGTTCAAGTCCGAGTCAGGTTAATAGGAATATAAAATGTAAATTTGATAAATGATATTTGAATTAAGTTGATATCAAGATTTGATGATACAAAAACATATTGCGATATATGAATGTATATAGCATGTGAAAGATCATGCGGTATTATACAAGTTTAGAGGGTTGATATGGAAATGTGACGAGTTAATGAATTCGATTCGAAATTTGAATAATGAACGAGATCAAAATTAAATTGAAATTGGATGTATTTTTTATAAATAGATGAAATAATATGAATTTGATATTGAATTAATTAAATGTTGATTGATTATGTGAATGACATTGAAATGTTGATTATAAGTGGACTAGAATATTATATGTTTGAATTTCTATATGATATGATATATGTTGAATTCACCTTGTTGATTTGTGGTTGTCATGTTTAGGTAAACTTGACAAGCTAGTAGCTTTCGTATTAAATTTTAATTAAGGTAAATTATGATCTAATACCTATGAACTTACTAAGCATTCAATACGCTTACCCCTTTGTTTTCCCTTTCCCTGTAGATAGAGAACTCTTGAACATCTCTTTTGAATGCCCTTTTTGATCCATTACCCCTTCTTCAATCCCCCATTACCCCGTCTTCAATCCGCCATTCCCAAGTTCTTCATTGCCCAATGAGCCACCAAACATGATGGCAACCTAGTGCCATCGTCTCCCTCACCAAACACCAATATCATCTTCAAATAACCACACCTAAACTCAGTCATCTCAGAACCAACAACCCTACCTAAACCGAGTAAGCCCTAACCAAAATCCATTGATTGCAAACAAACCATAGTATACACACAGACTTATCTTTTTTTCAAAGTGAGGTCTTTGGTTCACCATTCAGAGATCTAAATAGTGAGAAGAAATAACACAAAGGGCGAAACATACTAGAAACTAACAACCACGGCAGAACTAGATAGAAAAAAAATTCTATTTTGGTTTCGGGGTTCACTGAAAGACCCAAGCTAGGGATTTGAAAAAAAAGGAGAGAAGGGCAGGCCAACCGATAGCTTTCTCAATCGATGACGTCGACGCTGACAATAGCCACGGCAACTAGGTCAAAAGAGTGGAAACTAATTTCGTTTTGTTGGGAAAGGCTTATTTTATATATATATATATATATATATATATATATATATATAAACTCCATTATTGAATCCTCATTCAAAAATGGATGAATTTAAACAATCAATTAATATTTGAATCTTAACTTTTCTTTGACAGTTAATTTTGGCATGATAATTTCTACTATATTTGTTTAAAAAATCATAAAATATTCTAAAAATGTTTAAAAGAATTTAGAATTCTAGTACTTTTCTAAAAATTATAAAAATAAAAAATAGAAAATCATTTGAAAATAAAAATATTCAGAATTTTCATAAATGGAAAAAAATTGTAAAAATTATTAAATTTGATTTAAAAGTATATACTCTTTAATTACTTAAATACAAAATAAATTTTATAATTAAACATATAAATACCGTTATTTCTTAAAACGCAACCACGCGCAATGCATCGGCCTTTTGTTCCGGCCACTCGAAATGTTACAGCACAGCTCTTTCATCCACCCAAACGAAGAACAAAATACTAATCATCAAAATTATTTGATACAATATATTTGAGTACTAGTGTGCCTAAAAATTATTTGAATTCTCTTTTTTTTAAAATTTTTTATAATTTTTTAAAATTTTTATATTATATTTAATAAATTTTAATATTGTTTTCCATTTTTTTAATTTTTGAAAATTCTAAATTTTTTATATATTTTTTAAAAAGTATTTTTTTCTATTTTTAAATTATTTTCTATTAATTATATTATTTTTTATCATTTTTAATTTTCAAAAATCATTTTTTAAAATTTTTATGATTTTTTAAATTAATATACCATAAATTATTAAATTTTGTCACGTGGCACAATCTTGACATGTTACATGACGAAGTTAACGACGTAAAAGGAAAATGGATTCAAGGACTTAATTGATTGCTTAAATTTGATAAAGAGCTCAATTGAATGATGTTTTTGATTGAAAGTTCAAATAATTATTGAATTATATATTAAATATTTAGTAATTTCGTTTACCTAATTTAAAAATTTTGTCAATAAAATTTAATTTTCTATACATTTTGACCTACTAAATATTTGATTAAATTTTATAGTATTTATTATAAATAATTTATACTAAACTTAACTAAATTACAAATTATTTTTATTAATTATTGATACTTGGTCAAGAATTAATCTATAGTAACAAGGAGTATATGTTTTAATGCTAGAAAGAGAAGCCCAATAATTATAAAATATTAGAGTAATTAAATAAAATGTTTATTTTTCTTATCAATTTTATTGGTTATTGTATTGTTGCATATTTTTTTTATTAACATATTATATATGATGATTTGACTTTAAGTTTTGATACTCATTTAGAGTATTATTGATAATTGAATAGATTTTTTTCTTTTAAGTATTATTGATGACTTTTATATTTTATCAATTTAAAATTATGCAATTATGTAATTATAATTTCTATTACCAAATATAATTTAGAGAATTAGAATATAATTATACTCTGTTAATCAAATACACTTAGGGAATTAGAATTCCTTAAAATTACAAGACAAGTGTTTGGGTAATAAAAAAGACATTGTATTTTTAAAGAGTGAACTCGAATTTGAACTTTGGACTTGAAGATGATATTATTAAGAGAAATCTGAAAAAAATTATAGACAGTAAAATGAAGGCATAATGATTTATTTGGCCTTCTAATTTTACCAAAATATGTCATTTTAGCCCTCAATTTATTTTTTTGTTTTTTTAATTTTTGAACTTACATTTTTTGTCCAATAATCTCAAAATAGATGGAAAAAGTTAACTTTGTTAACTTTATTGATGTGGTATACACGTGGATGACATGTCGACATTTAACTAATTTTAAAAATTTTAAAAATATTAATAATATTTTTTTATATTTTTTAATCAATTTAAAATTTTTAAAAATAATTCTTATATATTTTTTTAAAATTTAAAAATTTTTAAAAATTAATTAAATACTTAATGTAAATGCCCATTTTTGCCCGGGCTGAAAAATCAAAATAAAAAAATAAAGTCCAATGTCCAGATTACAATACAGACCCAAATACCCCTTAGCCCAATCCTAAACAGACTACCCACCAGACTCAAACCAAACCCGATCAGCCCAATTTTAAACTAGTGGCCCACTTAAACCCACTACCCCAAACAAATACACGGCCCAAAAGGCCGAAGACCCTAAACAGAAGTCAGTAACCTAGGGATTCTGGGAAACCCTAGGCGCCGCAAGCTGGAACCCATCAGTCGCGCCGCAAGCTGGCCCGCAGCCTCGTCCATCCTGTTCTCGCGTCGAAATCAATGTGCATGTCGCACCACCGCCGAGATCCTCGCTATAGACCTGCAAAAGAAAGGAAAGAAGATAGCAGCAAGAATGGCAACAATATGATTTTCCTTTTTTTTCATTTTTCAAAAGGCTATAAAAGCCGATTAATCTGTAAACGAAAGGGGAGAGAATACAGAGAAAAAAAATCGAGACAGAATACTTTTTTTTTGATCAAGGTGATTTTTATTTATTTTGATTCTTTTTATTTTTTTTAAATCTATGTTTTTATATTACATATAAATACTGTTAAAAGAAGGAAATGAGTAAAGAGGGCGAATATTTTACCTGTGTGCGCGTGACCGTGGCCTGAAGGAGCGACGAGGGGAACCCAGACGAAGACCTTGAGAGCATTTTTAGAATTTGTTTTTTAAAAGCAGTGTTAAATTTTTTTTTTTACTGAATTCTGCCTTATATAAACAAAGGAAAACGACGCCGTTTCAAGGTATATGATCCACGCGTCGACCCAATATCCAGATGAGGATCCGCACATTTTTTGAAAATGGGATATCTACATTTCGGTCCTTCCGCAATTTAATTAATTTTAATTCAGCCCAACTCACATTTTTATTTATTTTAAAATTAGCCCTAAATTTTGTTTTGGTTCCAATTTAGTCTCTCGGTCTGCTTTAAAGGTAAAATCAGAACGGCGCCGTTTTAAAATTTGGTTTAATTGCCACATTAGTCCCTGTGATTTAACGCGCATTTGAATTTAATCCTTTTATACTTGTTTTTAATTGCTGTTTAACCCCTGTTTCTTTATTTGTTTTTTATTTTTTTATTTTAAATTATTTCAATTATTTTATCATGTTAAATGTTTTATATTATTTTCCTATATTTATTAATTATTAATAGTTTATATATATATATATATATATATATATATATATTCTATATGTATTATTTTATATATGTTTTATTATTATTATATATTTTTTACTTAGTTTAATAATTTTTATATTATTTTATAATCTATATATTATTTATTATATTGTATTTTTAACTTATATATTATATAGTATTATACTATATTATTTTCTAAAATTTTACTAGGTATAAAACCTATTTATAAGACATATTTATTTTTATTATTTTTATAAAATATATGTATTAGATTATTATAAATGTAATTTTATTTAAAGTTATATATTATTTATTCTTTTAACAATATATTTTTTTATATACAATATATATATTATATTTGATATTGCTACTACTATTATTTTATTTATAACTAACCCTAGTATTATTAGTATTATTATTAAAATTTATTATTAATATTATTTATATTATTTTCATTACTATTGTTTTTCATTTTGCTATTATTTTTATATTAACCTATATTATTATTTTACTAATATATTCTTACTGTACTACTATTTTTACTTTAGTTATTTTAGTTGTATTTTATATTGTCTATGTTAGATGTTAATGTACTATAATTGCTTTTAATATTTATATTTGATAATGTATAAATGCAATATTGTCATATGGTTATTGTTTAAAATAAAAAATACATTTTTACAAAATCAATGTGTAACACCCTATACCCGAGACCGATGCTAGGACTGGATACGAGGCATTACCATGCTTAAACTCACTTAAACATGTACTTACGGGCTATAAAATTTTGAACCAACTTAAATCTTTTCTTTCTTGATCATAACATGCATGTTATGGGCCTACGAGGCCTTTAACAATTAACCGAACTCTTTTGGACACTTCATCTAACACTCAACTTGGAAGCAGGGTTCACACGCCCATGTTACTTAGAGACACGCCCGTGTACCCATAGACACGCCCGTGTCTACAACTGTGTGAAGCTACTGACTTCAACCACACGGCTTGGGCACACGCCCATGCTTTGAACGTGTGTCTTACACGGTCCTTACACACGGTCGTGTAAAATGACCGTGGTCTAACTTTATTTAAAACATTAAGGTGCAGGGTTAACACGGTCTATACACATGCCCGTGTGTCTAACCGTGTGGGCAATTAGAGGCTATTTACCAAGCCATTTGCCTCCTTGAAATTAAGATCAACCCAACTCAAAACAATACAATTCATTAATAACAATTTTCATGAATAATACTACGTATTTCATTGATATCTATCTACAAACAACTTAAACAAGTTTGGCCAACCACTTAGCCATATACAAAAGAATAATAAACTTGATAGCCTATACAATGGCATTACACAAAACATGTTCTCAAAATGAATGATTCCTATACATGCCATACTTAGTAATATTATTTGGCTATACCAAAATAAGGGTCGATAGTGTGCTACGAGCTCCAACTCCAATGATCCACAAATTAGCTTGGCGGGACTACATAGAAAGAAACAATCAAAGACGTAAGTAGTTAGCTTAGTAAGTTTGCATGATAACACGTAATAAATAAACTTGCTTCAGATAAACCATTTGACATAAAAATGGTATCATTATCTCATCTATAAAGCTTACTTACTCATACATGATTCTTACTTGTCTCATGGTACTCACTAATCTCATACTTGTAAGGTAACAAAGGCACTGTATCACTTGATCACATCGATCAGCATACTTAAACCTAATAATTATGTCTTCTAACTCATCATTCATAACATGAATAATATTCAATTTCAACTTGGTAATAGCTATGCTTTCTTTACATTCTTGTTTTCACATTTTAGCTTACTCATTTGCCCGATGAATTTCCATGAATTACCGAGAATACTAGATCTCTTGTCATGTACTTCATGCTAATGCCATACTCTAGATACGGACTTATATGGAAGATCTCTTCTTGAATCAATGCCAAGCTTGCCTTGGTCTTACATGATAACTTATTCAATGCCAAGCTTGAGTCCTTGGACTTACATGATAACTTGCTTGATAACTTGATCAATGCCAAGCTTGAGTCCTTGGGCTTACATGATAACTTGCTTGATTGCCGATGCCATGCCTTGGCTTGGTCTTATACGGACTTTCTTATCTCATGTAATGTAATCGTATCTCCGGGTAATTCATCTTCAATCGGGACTTTCTCTTGTTTAATCTTATTGACTTCTTTGTTTAACATAACATTAAACCATTCATGATAACAATGTATATTATACTAAACGATTAAATGATAAAATCATAAAGCTTAGAACTCATACAAACTTACCTCAATATACAAAATGTATGTAGTTATGCAATTTAGTCCTCGACTTTGTTCTTGCCTCAGTTTCGATCCGGGCTTCGTTTTTCTTGATCTATAATCATAAATAGACCATTTAATAATCATATTGACTAAATTGGCTCATAACTCATAATTTGGCAAAATTACTATTTTGCCCCTATACTTTCTCATATTTGCACTTTTGCCCCAAGGCTCGTAAAATGATTTTCATGCAACTTTCTTAAACTACATGCTTAGCTGAATCATTTTCTATACTATAGCAATCGTCAATTCTCTCTATTTCCAATAGGTATGACCAATTTTAACTTTTACAAAATGGTCCATACTATCATGTTTCATGAAATTCATTAAAGAAAAGATGTTTATCTAACATCAAACTCTCATAAACTCCCATAAAACATCATTTAGCATACATGTCACTCATGGGTACATTTTTAAACATGCATCTTAGCTCATCAAATAGCTAAAAATAGCTTACTCATGCTACCGGGACTTCAAAAATACGAATAATATCAAAAACCGGGCTTAGGATCAGTTACTAGCAAGCTTGAAAAATTGAAGAACCCTAGATATGGCTTCCTTCAATTTTCGGCAATGGGGGAAGAAGATGATGAGATTTTTATCCTCTTTTTCCTATTTTAATCACTTATTAGACAAATGACCAAAATGCCCTTATTACTAAAAATTTCTATAATACCATCTCAAGGCCAATTTTGTCCAAAAATTAAATTTTGGGCAAATTGTTACTTAAGGGCTCATAATTCATATTCTAAAGCTATTTCATACAAAAAGCTTCTAGAAACTCAAATTTTGCAACTTTTACAATTTAGTCCTTTTTGGACCAATCAACCTCAATTTAATAAAATTGCTTCATGAAACTTTTATACTAGCACGCAAACATAATATAAACTTTAAAAACTCATAATTGCACCTCGGATTCGTGGTCTCGCACCACTATTCCAGCTAAGCCCTAAATCGGTCTGTTACACAATGTTTTATTTGAAGGTTTTCAAAATAAGGCAATGTTTTGATATTTAGAAATTCGGGAAATAGTGCCCAATCGTGCTGGGTTGCGATTTCCCGTTTGGCTAAATAACTAAATATCCTTTTAACAAGTTTTACAAAATTATGAGATGATTTTAGTGACGAGGGTTTAAAAATGTCATGTCTAATCGTGCTGGATGTGATGTTTATATTCCTTCGGATCGAAGAAATCTCAAATTTTAAATCAAAATTTCTCAAAGTTTTATAAATTATGAGATGCTCTAAGTTACGAGGGTTTAAAAAAACATCGTGTCCAATCGTGCTGGATGTGATGTTTATAACCTTTCGTATCGAAGAACTCTCATATTTTAAATCAAATTGTTCGAAGTCTTTTGAAATCATATTTTTAAATGCTTTTAAAATTTCAAACATTTGGACATGATTTTATCAATTAGGTACCAATTTTTGGGCGTTATGAGGGTGCTAACCATTCCTCATACGTAACCGACTCCCGAACCCGTTTTCTCTTTTTTCGTAGACCAAAAATCAAATGTTTTAAAATGAAATGTTTGACAAGGTGATCCAATCACACCTAAGTAAAAAAAGGATTGGTGACGACTCCCGTTTTTATTTTTAAAGTTGATCCCCGTTTTCTAAACCCGATTTTAAAATGGTTTCGACACTTAAATCTCATCAAATTGACAATTTGCGTGTATGCACATTAGCAAAGTAAAAAAATGTTAATTTTTTTTATTTATTTTGTAATTGTTTGACAAAAAAGTAAATTTATGAACTAAAAAATTGAATAAAATATTTTTTAGATGACAAAATAAATCAACATGCCTAAAACGAATACGTTATCTATAAAAAAAATAAAAATAAAATCTAAACACGACTTCTTAAACGCATAATAACTGGACGGATCATTTCCATAATAATACTTGAACCGACCCGTAACTATTGATCTTCAGACCCCAAACCTAGAACCGTTTGATTATTCTCCCCTCCCAAGAAACGTTTTTGACCTAAAAACTTGAACCAAAAAAGACAAAAGGGAAACACCTAAAACCCACTGAAATCGGAATTCACCAAATCAAACCAAAATCATCAGTCGACTATTTTGCAGGGCTTCGAAGAATGGCCACCGGTATTTTTGGTTTTTTTCCCCTTGATTCTGCATTTTTTCCCCAACAGTCTTGACTAGAGTTAACGTAGGATTTATTTATCTGAGGTATTTGCCGTTTTACTTGTTTCATTTTGAGGCCAGCGGCGTTACTTTTCAAGGTTTAGGAACTGCTCAGTACATGTTGCACACGTTCGTATATTTTAGTTCAGCCTATCTTTTACGTGTTCGTACTTCTTTCGAAATAGAAAAATGTTAAAATTTTCTGGCGACTTGGGCAGGGCTTCTTGATCTTCTTCTTCTTATTTTTTCTTTTTGAAGCATTGATCTTCTTGTTATTTTGTTGTAAAGAAAAGGACAAAAAAAATGAACACGTGCAACATGCATTTGTTACGTTCGCTTATAAACCCCATGTCCTGAAACCCCACATGTCTGCCACTAAATGACAGCTCTTGTGGTGCATAATTGTTTTGCTATATGTTTGGTGCATTGGGCTTCTTAAAATATAGGCTGAAATTTGTGTTATGGTCCCAGAAACCCCATATGTTGTTATAAAGTGTTCTTCGAACTGTTATTTGCTAAGTTGTTATAAACTATTTGAGATTGGAGTTTTGGTTTAGGGTTATGAAGTGCTATTCAAACAGTTTCGTCTTAAAGGGTTATAAAGTGGTAATTCAGACTTTTGATCTAGGTTGCTATATAGTTTTATGTAAACTGTAATGAAAGTTGTGTTTACCTGGCCTTTATGGAAACTTTTATGGATGGTATCGTGTTGTTATATAGACGATATGATATATATTTTCTAAAATATGTTTTTTTGAAATGTTTTAGGTGGAGCCGGATCGTCTCAGAAAAATGTTAAAATAAGATTCTATCACAGTGGAACTTTTGAGGGGAACCCAAAATCATCATATCTGAATGGGAAAGTAGAACTTATGGAGCATTATGATGTCGAAGAGATATGTTATTGGAGTTTGTTGTCGATGGTGCATCAACTCGACTATGCCTTCAATGAGGTTAAACGGTTGTATTTCTTAGAACCAGGAAAAACTTTAGGGGATGGTTTGAAGTTGTTGTTAGGCGACAATAGTGTGCTTGAGTTGTCAAACCATTTAAATAAATTTGGTGAAATTTCTATTTATGTTGACCACATCGGTGATGGAAATGAGAAATCTAGTGACATTCCTTTACCTATAGCTTTCTTCAAGTCAGTTGACAAGTCGTCTGATGAAGATGGTAAGGAGGGTATTAAGGAGAATGTAGAAGATGATCTCAATATAGATGGTATAAATTGGTCTAGTGATGAGGGGGACGATGAGTTAACTCGTACTCAACTAAAAGATTTGAAGAGGTTCGACACAGAGGATGTAGGTGGTTTAGGCCTAATTGGAAAAGGGGGTACTAAGGATGTGGGTGCAGGCCCATCTGAACCACATGGTGTGGACCATTGTGGTGCAAGGTTATCCGGAACACATGGTATGACTGATAATTATGCAGTACAATCCAGAGTTGGTGGTGATGGCCAAGATTTTGTACACAGTTCTGGTGATGATGGACCAAAGAGTGATTACATTGATTCGGATGATCGAGGTAGTTATGTAACCACATCTGATGGATTGGATGCTGAAGATGCCCAAAGGGTACCTTCGGGGGGATTGTCTTACAATCCTGGTGTTGGCGATCAAGGGTTTTTTCTTGGCCAGATATTCAGAGATGCTGCACAGTTTAAGATGGCTCTTAATGACCATTCTTTTCAAAATCAATTTTCATATTGCTACAAAAAGACTGAAAAAGTTCAGGTGAGAGCAAAATGTGCCACAAATGGTTGTCAGTGGGAGATATTAGCCTCTCAGCATGGCAACGACAATTCATTTAGGGTTAAGACATATTTCTCTCAACATTCCTGCTTGCGTGCCACTCACAAGAAACGAGTGACATCCAATGTGATGCCGCAAAAGGGAAGGGGGAGAAAAGGCTTAGAGGGTCCAAAGATGGTGAAAATGTCCAGGGTTGGAAGAATAATGAAGTGTAGCATTTGCCACAAAGAAGGCCACATCAGAACCAAATGCCCCATGATGTCAGATGCACAATCATCAAATCACGTAAACTTGAAGGTATAATTTCTATTTGTCTATATTCACACTTGTCTCATGTTATTTATGTTGAAACTGAAATACCTTTAAGGTACTTTTTGTTTAGAATGTTTCAAATAAAGGGAAGGCTTCTACATCAACTGCTCCTACAACCACATCTACAAATGATGATCAATCTTCTTCTGAAATGATGGTAAAAGCGAAAAAGGCTCGGCCTCAAAGCGCTTCGGGATTGAATGCAAGTATGATTTCCAGCACTTCTCCTCTCCAACTTTATTCCTTCATTTTTCTTGTGTATATTAATTGCAACCATAGAGGCAGGAGAACTTAATCAATTGGTTATTTCCATGGTTGTAAAAATTGAACTATTCTGTTTTTAGTTCAATCACTTAGAAAAATAAAAAATATAAACTAATAATAGTTAAGAAAAAATACATTGCTAATAAAACAATCATAAAAATTAGGAAATAAGTATATTTACTAAAAAACCAAGGATCAACATGAACCAAAAAGAAAAAAGCCCAATTATTGTGTTAAAAAAAAACTCTGTTTTTAACCATTTTGTATTTTAAACTGATTTTGCTTGGTTCTCTAATTCTCCAAATTAGCTTGTATGTTTCTGGTTTAATTGGTTGAACCGATCAGTCTAGCTCTGTTTTTACAACCATGGTTATTTTGAGTGGAATCATACCAGTGTGAATTATAACAACCAAACAACTGTTGGTGAGAACAAATTTCAATTATCTTGATTTATTTCCATGCGTAATACACTTTAAACCAATTGTTTTTCCTCCTTTTTTTTTCTAACACAGGAAAAAAGACACAGAATGGTTAACAGTTAGATCCACCAATGAGTTGAGCCTTTTATACGATCTTTATGCAGCCTGTCATGCCGCCATTTATGTTCAAACTAGCTGAACCGAATTTGAAATTTGAATGTGCTGTTTTTGGTGGACTGAATTTGACATTGGTACATGCTGTTTTCATGTTTGAACAACCTGATTTTGTGAACGTTATTTGGTACAGTACAAACGCTGCAATGTTTGTGGTGATTACAAGGCAAAGCAGCCATCAATTCTAGATTGGTTAGATACCGGCCACTGTGGCAACTATCGTCCATCACTATTTTCGTGCATGTTCTCCTTTGTTCTCTTCTTCCTCCTTGCATTTGAACCCAAAACCTTATACAAAGATTTAAAATCCCAAAGTCTTTATTTTCTCTCTACATGAAGTCTGATTTTATTTCTCTTTGGGTCTTTATAATCTGCAGATTCCCGCTAATAAGATTGCCACCTGTGTTTTTAGTGTCGTCATTAAAATAAGTATAATAGCTTGTGAGACATGTTTAAGACACCTAGCATCCTAGTGGAGGTAACATGTTAGTAGTTAGGACACTTAAAGAGCCTCATAGAATGTGATTAATTAGTGGAAGCGTGCAAGAATTGGTCATTATTAGAAATAAACATGATTGGGATTTGGACACGAGTTATTTATAAATAGGATAGTGTAGTAGTGGCTGTCTACATATTCTTGTTAAATAGTAAAGTTTTGGTCATTTTTGATGTTTAAAGAAGTTGTTTTACTGTTTTACTAAAGTAACGGGAGAAGATCGCAATATTAAAGGGAAGAAACCAGTAGAGTAGGCACGCTCTGTGTAAAGTATTCTAGTGAGTTTCTCTGTACCATGTGTATGGTATCTCGTTAATTCGTTTACTCTTAATCACTGTACAACTAAGTAAGTGGCTCTATCATTTGTCTCTGGTGTTCATGTATAAAGAAGCATATTCAAAGAATTAGTGCATGCAAGGTTATATATAATTAAATAGACCCAGAAAACTTGGTATACGTGGTATGAGCACTCCTTGGTGCACAAGCTCTGTATCCAGATGGGTGTAAGGAGGCTACGAAGGGATGTTATGTATAATGGTAAAGAAGATGAGATAAAATGTTGTCTCTGGTGATTGGTGAAAACTTGACCTTGCAGGGGAACACCTATGTGTTTAAATAAGGAGGGGAGGTAGGAGGATTCAGAGGAGATTTTTGTAAATAGCTCTGATGAGCGGATATAAAGGTACAGTAAAAAATGGTTCTTGGAATCGGGATTAGAAGTTGGCACAAGAGAGTATGTGAGAATAAGGGTGCATGTGGTAGTACATATTGCATGAAAGAGTAAAGAGTAAGCTTGTCAGTAATTAAATGGTATTCCACGCAAGTGGTGTATTTGCGGAGTAGTTATGCTTGTGGCCATCAATCATGAGTTTAGAAATCAACGTCCATCAATAGGCTGAGTTTAATATTGGTAGTATTTGCTAGACGATCTACGAATCAAAGGGATATATATGCCAAGTATGGAGAACTTATCTATCAGCTTAGGTTCCATTCTTCACAGTCTTATAGGAAATTTGGTGGGTTTATCTTCCCAAGAATTCACTAAGTTCTCATGAACATATCCAACTTTTTTTTTACTTTCAGGTTCTTAGTTTGAGTGTGGTGATTGAAGGGATTCAGTCAGATTTGTGGCCATTTGTGAGCCTTTTTATTTTCGTAACATGTAATTGCTGGGGTAGTAGAACAACTGTTAGATACCGCTATTTCAAAATTATTAATTTGTACTTGAAACAGTATTTTGAATGTTTTGAATGTTGATCAATAACCTCGAGGGCTTAATATTAATTGTGATTTATAAATGTTGTTAAAGAAGTCGCTAGAGGTTATTTCTTGTATCTAAGAAATATGGCCTAGTACCATTTTAAATTTGCTTCCAAGTGAATGTAGTCTTAAACTAACAAAATACTGTGATGGAAAAAAAGAAAAAAAAAAGGAGTACTCGCCAAAATGGATATTTGTTTTAATAGGAGATAGTTTATGTCTCCAACGGGTTGACCTGTGACTCTCCATACTCGGATTCGACGATCAGGTCGGGCATGGGTTGTTATAAATTTAGCCCTTGTTGCTTACTGCACTACCTTAGTACTTTATTATTAAGATTTTTCCAAATTTATTAATTTGATCAACCTTTTAAGGATAAGGGTTAACCTTACAATTCCTTAAAGATATCTATTCAAATCTTAAGACTTAAATCCTTTTAAAAGAGTAAACAAATGAGAAAATAAAGAAACAATCTTTACAAGATTAGAATGTTTATTAATTAAGCACACAGAATAAAAACACTTGAGCTAATAGAATAAATGAATGCTTTCAAAGTTTTTGCAATAAAAAGATGAAGAATTGAAACACAAAATGTTGATAAAAGAGTTGTTAATCTTTCTTGATAGCTCTTGATCTTTTGTAATCTTTCTTGTTGTAGAAGCTTTGTAGGATGTTATTTATAGTCCCTAATTAATTTTCAACTATTGTGGTTGATGATGCATTGAATAGTCATTAGAGGTTTGAAAACTAGGGCATTAATGTCTTTTGCAACAAAAAGGTATCGATACTTTGATCAATGAATGCCTCAATTTAGTGATCGTTAAATTCTATAGTATTGATACAATAGGGAGTGTATCAATACTTGTTATGAGGTATCGATACCTTGGGAGGGTATTGATACTCGGGTAATTTTTCTTAAAATTTCAAAATATTGAAAGTCAAAATGGTATTGATACGGATAGGGTATCGATAAAATTTGAAAGGTATCCATAATTTCTTTAGGGTATCAATACTTTTTATTTCTTCTTCATTTTCTCGAACATCAAAGCTCAAATTTGTATCCTGCACATGTGTGGTATTAATAAATAGGGAAGGTATCAATAAAATAGGGAAAATATCGATACTTTGTTAAATGTACCGATACTTATGATTTTTGCTAAATATTTTTGAACTTTGAAGCTCAAATTGGTATCGATATTAGGTATGTGTATCAATACTTTGGGTTAGGCAGAGGCGATTCTGGGGGGCTGGCATGGGCCTCGGCCCCCTAAAATGAAAAATTGTCATTTAGGCCCTCTAAGTCTTTTTGAAATTTTAAATTAGTAAAGGTAAAATTGTACTTTGGCCCTTTAAAATTATAAAAATTCAATTTAATACTTTAAAAATTATAAATATATAGACTATAAAAAAATTAAAATTTCATTTGGCCTCTCTAAAAAATTGTTCTGGCTTTGCCCCTAGGGTTAGGGAGCAATTTTCAGTTGTTCAAATTGTTTGAAAATTTTGTTAATCATTTTGAACTTGTTCAAAATATTTTCAAAGTGTTTGAAGAGTATATTTAAAAGTTTATCTCTTAGAAATATCTTGAAACAAATTTTTACTTTGAAATTTATTAAGCTTTACTCAAAGACATTATATTTGTTTTATTAAACATTTATCAAATTAAAACTTAAAAATTTGCATGGAATAATTTGGAATAGCCAACAGAATAGAGTTGGCAAAAGTAACTTGACTCGCCATCCATAGTAATTTAGCATTATAACCAATGTTGTTTGAATCAAGTCAGTAGATCAAACCAATTGGAATGAAAACTGGTTGGGTACTGGTCTAGAGAGGGCTTTAAACCAATAGACGGGCAAAAAACTGGTTGAATCGGGCAATTGACCCGGTTGAATCAAATTTATTATTATTATTTTTTAATTTTTTAATAATTTTTAGGCGAACTGGTTGAACCAATTGGATCAGCAAACCGATGACTTGAATGGTCCGATCACTTGTCCGATTAAAAAAAAAAAACATTGATTATAACTACTTAGTATTTGCCACCGTGTTAATAATGACTAGTATGAGCTATTTGTAAACTTTTGGAGGAAGAAAGGGACCCCTGAATAGCTTTTCAAAACCATAACCTTTTGAAAACTCAAAAGGTTACATATCAAATCTGTTGTCGAAATGGACACATTATTTGAAAAGAAAACTTTATGTTTTTGGGCACAAACCTTGTGAACCAAAAAAGTGCAAAACTGTTGGAGGATATTGTTAATAATCATTACTTGCTTCAAACGCCTTGCAAAAAAGCACTAAGTAATCATTAAAAAACAAATGTAAGATGTGAGGGCCATCATGAGATAAATGGATAAGTTTTTATGCACCCCGTAGAACAGAATCCTCAATACTTTGCCCAGGCCTCTTCATCCCAACACAAAAAGATATGGGGACAAAAGATCTCCTAGCCTAATACCCTTCGAAGGCTTGAAATCTTCTGTATAAGAATCATTCCACAGTACTTGCATAGAAAAATTATAATGCATAATGACCTTAAAAGAAGGCCTCAGTAATCTAACATCAGAATGTTGGAAAAAAAATTCAGTTCGAAAATAGTTTTCCTGCATAGCGAAAAATAAAATTTTGAAAATCGAGCGGATTTGTGATATCTATAGCAATAAACCAATTACTGAATTCGCACTTGTGTTTTCGATTAGACGGATCCTTGTCATTCCTCGCTTTCAACCGAACAACCTTATCTACTATTCAGGAATAGTTTTCTTTATTTAAGTGTGAAAAGAAAAAATCTTTTCTCGATAGAAACTGATAGAACTGTTATTTCAAAAAATAGATTTAATAGTTGAGATTATATTCTCTCTATTTTCGGGTAGATTAAAAATATCTTAAAGTTGTGTAAATAATCTTACAGGTGCTATCTATTTATAGGAAGAAAGGGTAAAACCCTTATTGAATTGTAGATATTTATTTCAACTAAAAAAATGAGCTCCTAGTTTATCTAGAATTCTAAGAGGCACAACCCTAGTTAATATTACAAGGGTTTGCCATCCACCCCTTTAATATGAGGGGCTTTTGAGTCTCTCCCATATCGAGTCTAATTACAAGTACTTTCAGGGCTTTTAATCCAATACTTTATAATTTGATCTAACCCAATATTTGTTTTTCTATTTCTCAAAATAAACATCTTAATATTTTTTAATTAAATAATCATCTCAACCCAATTCTAATTTCGTTAAAATAATGAGACTTTACTGTAAAAGAATCTATGAAAAAATATATTTAAATTTTCTACATTCAATGGTTCACTACGACCAAATGATTTATTTCCATTTTCAAACTTTAATTCAAAAAACATAAATTCATTTTTAGGTCATTCATTTTTATTCTGGAGAAAACCACATTTATTTCCAAATGATTCCATTTTCATTTTGGAGAATACCATAATCATTTTCAAATGTTTCAGATTTCTCCATTTTCACCATTTCTATTCATATATGTTCATTTGATTCGATATGCAATTCGTATTTGGTTTCAATGAGCTAGTAGAAGGACCGATTGGACATATGTGATTAAGACTCAAATGATTTATAATTAAGTTCTAATTTTTTGCCTATTAATTATAAAATCATTTAGTCACAAAGTCATTCCACTATAGTTTCATAACTGAGCTCTCCTCAACAACACACCATTATGAAAGGAACTCGATTAGTGTTCGTCCAATGACCTTGTCATAAGTTTGTTACCCTCTTAGGGTATTCTTAATCTCTTTGGGATAATATCCGTTCTCCCAATGTAATCCTATTTTATCTCATGGTAACCATTACATCTTCCTTTATGAAAAGTCAATTACTATCAAATAATAATCAAGTTATTCATCATAAAGACAAACGACTTGTGGTCACATTTACTTTTCATCAACCATTAAATGCTAATGAGAGGATATCTTTTACCTATGTCTCGGACTATGAATTCCATTGTTGTGAATAACACTACATATTGTGAAAGTCGTACACCCAATACATCAACTTTCGGTTCTTTATCTATTCAAACTCAGACTTTTACTTACATCAAAGTGTACAAGTCGCGTATATATAGTCTGTCATCCAATAGATTTAGGTATGCCACACTATGAACGTCAAAAGTGAATAAATCCATAAATGGCTTCAAGATCTATTCTTCTTGTGTCCAGTTTGATGTATTGTCAGTCCACCTAGTCATATCTATGTTTCTATCTTCTGAGAGTCATCCGCTTCGATGCCTAAGACGAACCATTTCTCCGACTAGACCTGATAGACATGTAACACCCTATACCTGACTTGATCATCGGGTCTGAGCCATATTGTGTCACATTCGTTGCCGAAACAACTAGGATCAATTAAAAACTATTTTATACAATTAATATGACTAAATCAAACAAATATATATTCTTTAAACATACTTGTAAATATGAGTTTCATTGATATATATGTATCTAATAGCACTCAATAGATCAACCAAATATATAAATATTAGTACTACACTAGGAAGCTCAAAAATTTGATTGTAACATTATTTAATTATAACACCCTATACCAGGCCTGGTCGCCATACCCGAATACGGGATGCCACACCACCGTCTCATGTCATATACAACAAGTGAAAGTCCATTCTGAAAGAAACATCTTTCATATTATCACTTGTATAGGTTTTAAGTCAATTATATTTGTTAGTTATCAATGTTACATGCTAACTATAACACCCCTAACCCTAATCCGTCGCCGGGTTAGGGTTACGAGGCATTACTCGACCAAACACAAGTCAGTATACCTTTATAATTACTAATACAATAGTTGATGCATAATCAGTTACTACTATCATAATTAAACATGTATTTCCATTCTAATATCAAATACGATAGCAAACATATTACAAAAAATATCATTAATATCTTATACGAATAGATTTTTCAGACAAATAGTAGAAGTACTATTCATTTGGTCATTTTAGAAGCAAGGGCCGAAATGATCATGACTAAGCTCATATTACAATTTGGGTTCTATCACATACGCACCTTAACAAAATGTTTACATCTATAATTTTGCCATTCAATCCTCATGGCCGAATACACTTGAACATCCAATGAAAAATCTAAAGTTTCCAACTAAATAAATGTCATGGTCGAATATTTACAATGAGTTTGATTTCATTTGATCAATAATAAATTAAAATTGTTTATAACATGCATAAAATACAACCTATATCTTTCATGGCTTATCACATAAGTGCACACGAAATAACTAAATTCTTATCCATCAATCGAATGTACTTTATACCTTATTCAAACCAAAAATTTTCTTATATTCAAATTTCTCATAGCATAATATGAAATAATTCCTAAGCTAAACTTATAAGTCATTCAATAAACATTCATTTGTACTATATGGATAAGATGCCATTCATAATCTCATGAAACATACCTACCCAAATCAAGCTATATTCAAAACCGAAATTTCATAAACATATATACCAACTCAAACATACTCATTCAATCCAAGGATAGAAGTGAAGCCATTTTCGCATGGCATTATATACATCAAATTCAAAATATAAGCTCAAAAGAGTAGTATAGCCTATACATGCCATAGTTTTCAAAGTTTAACTCATCAAAAGAGTACCAAAGATAGTCGATAGTGTGATTGACTTTGACGATGAATCCTCGAGCTCGAGCTTCGACTTTATGATCTATAAAATAGTAAAATAATCACATAGAGTAAGCTTATATGGCTTAGTAAGCATTAAGCAATGGAAAAGATATACAACTAATCAATATGCAATTTAATCAATCCAACATGATCATTAACTAATTCGTAAACACAAATATGCTTAACTTGTCACCATTCAACAATTACTATCTTTAATAAGTCACAAAGACCGAATGATCACATGCCATTTATCTATTTCGAAACAAGTTCAAAGATATAAGATTCACATCACATTACTATAAGTTTCATATACTAAAATAACTTACCTCATTGGTACGAAGTTATTCAATTATCATGCATCACTTACCTTCGTGCCACATCTTGGTTTTCTCCATCCATTAGTTTACCCTTGAAAAGATCCGAAAATCCACACACACAGTACAACTCATGTAACATATCGCACAATTAGTGCCGTTACTTGAAAAAGAGCACACATAGTGCTATATACTAGTAATGTATCGCACATTTAGTGCCATTACTTATTCTTCCGCACACAAAGTGCCATTCGACCGATTTCGCACACATAGTGCTCGGTATTTAAGTTCGCACACATAGTGCCCTTTAACCGATCTTTCCTTTGCTCTTCAAAACACTTATAATTCCATTCCCATTCATACATAGACATAATTTTAAATATTTAGCAACACCTCATTTTGCCTTTTTCACATACCATTATATTCGGCATACTCAATATACATATATCTATCCATAACATACATCTCTCTCTCATTTCATAATCATATTTAACTACCTCTTTATTCATGCATATACTCAATTAACTCAATTAATCAACAATTATACATATATATATACACACCAACTTTACATTCGACTAACATATATATATTATTTCATTTCATGTTACATTCGGCAATAAGGGATTTAACATGTTTATAATTTTTATTCATTTGCACATTAATATATAATCAAATTCATTTCGTCCAACTGCTGAAAAACTTGCCTCGAAAATCGACGGATTAGGGTTTCCCAGCTATTCGTTCAACTTCGTCTTTCCCCGATCCAATCCCGTTTCTTTTTGTTCTTGATCTAAATAATTCCAAATTAAGCTCATTCAAATATATTTTCATTCAATTTAATCCAAAAACAAATAATTATGCAAATTACCATTTTACCCTTAACATTTACAATTTTTACAATTTAGTCCCTATTGCTCAAAACACAAAATATCTAAAATTTAACCACACTTATTGAGGGACGAATACTTATAGTCCCTATATAAACTCACTCCTTTCATTTATTTTGCCATTTAGTCCTTACAAAATTTATTTTTATCATTTAATCCATATTACTAAATTTCATCAATAGTTTTAAAGATAAACTTGTTAATCTAGCATACATATATCATATTCTATCATTAAATAAAAAAAATCAAATTTCCATCAATGGCAATACACGAACTACACAACCAAATCAAAAATTCGAGTATGGGTTAGCTAAATCACATAGCAACGATCTCAAAAATGTAAAAATTATTAAAAACCGAGCTAGTTACATACCTCAATTTAAGCATGCAAGGGTTGAATGGATGAAAGCTTTAGTTCTTTCTTTCTTATTTTAGTTTCGGTGAAGAAGAATGAAAAATTATGATGATAAAAGAGTTTTCTTATTTTAATAATATGAACATATATTATAACATTATTTTAACATTAATAATTATGATTATAAAACACTTTAATATAAAATTTAAGTCAATGCCGTCCACTAACATGTTAAAAGGTCAAATTGCAACTTAAGTACTCATACGAAAGAAGACAAAACAATTTAGCCACTTAATTTGATGATTGGCTACTTTTACCACTTATGCGATTTAGTCCTTTTTCTAAAATTAAACACTCAAACAGACAAATTAACCTACGATATTTTAACACATGCTCAAACATATAACATAGATATCAAATAAAATATTATAATATTTTTCTAACTCGGATTCGTGGTTCCGAAACCATAGTTCTGATTAGGGTCATAATCGGGCTGTTACAACCCCCATTAAGGGATTTTCGTCCTTGAAAATCTTTCCAATGAATAGGTGTGGGTAGCGTTCTTTCATTGATTCCTCGAGTTCCCAGGTTGCTTTCTCAACCCCGTGTTTATGCCACATTATTTTAACCAACAAGATTTTCTTGTATCCTAATTCTTTCATTTCACGAGCTAAAATACGAATCAGTTCTTCTTCATAAGACAAGTCGGGTTGAATCTCAATCTCTGATGGGCTAATCACATGAGAAGGATTGGACCTGTATCGTCAAAGCATCGATACATGAAAAACATTGTGAATCTTCTCTAACTCAGATGGGAACATCAGCTTGTATGCAACTGGCCCAATACGCTCAATAACTTCGTACGGTCCAATAAATCTCGGACTCAGCTTTCTTTTACGACCAAATCTAAGTATCTTTTTCCACGGCGAGACTTTCAAAAATACTCTGTCACCCACCTGAAACTCTATATCTTTACGTTTCAAGTCCGCATATGACTTCTGGCGATCTCACGCGGCTTTGAGACTTTCCCGAATTACTTTTACTTTCTGCTCAGTCTCTTTAATTAAATCAATCCTGTGTATCTTGCTTTCACTTAGCTCGGTCCAATATAGAGGACATTTACGACCGCACAAAGCTTCGTAAGGTGCCATTTTAATACTCGATTGAAAGCTGTTATTATACGCAAATTCAATCAAAGGCAAGTATCGTTCCCACGTACCCTCAAACTCAAGAACGCAACATCTTAACATGTCCTCGAGTATTTGAATAACACGATCGGATTGTCCATCTGACTGAGGGTGGAAAGCAGTACTGAAGTGCAATTTAGTACCTAGAGCATCTTGTAGTTTTGTTTCAAAACCGCGATGTAAACCTCGGATCTTTTTTTGAAACAATAAAAATAAGTACTCCGTGTAATCGTACGATCTGATATATGTACAACTCAGCTAACTTATCAAGTGAAAAATCCATACGTACCGGAATAAAATGGGCCGATTTCGTCAATCTATCAACAATAACCCAGATTGAGTCTTTCTTGCTCAGTGTCTACGGCAACCCAGATATGAAATCCATCGTGACTAGATCCCATTTCCACTCAGGTATCATAATCGGTTGAAGTAGTCCTGATGTTACCTGATGCTCGGCTTTCACTTGTTGACATATTAAACATTTCGACACATAGTCTGAAATATCTCGTTTCATACCATGCCACCAGTAATGCTGTCTAAGGTCGTTATACATCTTTATACTACCCAGATGAATCGACAATCTACTATTATGAGCTTCATCACAGATCATTCGAATCAACTCAGGGTTCTTGGGCATACATATTCAATTTCTAAACTATAAGCATCCTTCAACATCTAACTGAAAATCTGAATCAGCACTCGAGCCACAATGACACTTTTTTGCTATTAAGTCATTATCAACCTCTTGAGCTTCACGAATCTGTTGTACAAACAGTGGTCTCGCTTTTAATTCTGCAATAATCACACCATCATCAATCATAGCTATATCCACATTCATTGCACGTAGAGCAAATAGTGACTTTCGACTAAGTGCATTAGCCACCACATTAGCTTTCCCCGGGTGATAATCAATCACGAGCTTGTAATCTTTTAATAGTTCTAACCATCGTCGTTGTCTCAAATTTAGATCCTTCTGAGTCATTAAATATTTTAGACTCTTGTGATCCAAATAGACATGACATTTTTCTTCGAATAGATAGTGACGCCATATTTTCAAAGCAAAAACTATAGCAGCCAACTCGAGATCATGCGTCAGATAGTTCTTTTCATGCGGCTTTAACTGTCTCAAGGCGTAGGCTACAACTTTACCCTCCTGCATCAAAACACAGCCCAAACCATTTAAAGATGCATCGCTAAAGATAACGAACTCTTTACCCGACTTTGGCTGAACAAGTACTGGAGCTTCCGTTAGTAAGGTTTTTAGCTGATCAAAACTCTTTTGGCACCTTTCTGACCACTCGAATTTAACGTCTTTCTGTAATAGCTTTGTCATCGGTGCTGCTATCATAGAAAACTGTTTCATGAAGCGTCTATAATATCCGACAAGTCCCAGAAAGCTACGAACCTCAGAAACATTCCGCGGAGGTTTCCAATCAAGTATAGCCAAAGCTTTACTCGGGTCAACCCGAATGCCCGATGCTGAAACAACATGCCCCAGGAAGCTAACTTCATTCAACCAAAACTCACATTTGCTAAATTTTGTGTACAACTGCTTATCACGCAAAATTTGTAACACAAGTCTCAAATGCTTGACATGCTCGGTTTTGTCACGCGAATAGATCAGAATGTCATCTATGAATACAACCACAAATCGATCTAGATACAGTCTGAATACCCGATTCATCAGATCCATGAAAATAGCAGGGGCATTAGTAAGTCTCAATGGCATCACTAAAAACTCGTAATGGCAGTATCTCGTCTGAAAAGCAGTCTTTGGTACATCCAAGTCTCTAACTCGCAACTGATAATAACCTGACCTCAGATCAATTTTTGAGAATGCCGAAGCTCCCTTTAGTTGATCAAATAAATCATTGAAATGTGGCAACGAATATTTATTCTTTACGGTCACTTTATTGAGTTGTTGATAATCGATGCACATTCTCAAAGTTCGTCCTTCTTTTTTACAAATAGGACTGGCGTATCCTGGGGAGAAAAACTCGGTAGGGCAAAACCTCTGTCTGTCAATTCTTGCAACTGAGCCTTCAACTCTTTTAATTCGGTCGGTGCCATTCTATACGGAGCTATCGAAATCGGAGTCACCCCTGGTACTAACTCAATACCAAACTCTACCTCTCGAACAAGTGGCAATCCCGGCAATTCCTCCGGGAACACATCTTGATACTCACAAACAACCGGTACAGATTCAATCTTCTTTTCGGTTACTTTGCTGTCAATCACATACGTAAGATAAGGTTCGCAATCCTTTATCGAGGATATCACTGCTAGTAACCCATTCAAATCTGTGGATTCAATTCGAATTATCTCGTTATTCTAGCACCTCAAATCAATAGTCTTTCACTACAATTCACTACTACATCGTGCACGGTTAACCAATCCATACCGAGGATAATATCAAACTCGTCAAATGGTAGCAACATCAGATTGGCTGCGAAACATGAGTCTCGAATCATTAAAGGGCAATTCTTGTACACTCTATCAACTAGCACACACCGATCCAGGGGGTTTGAAACCCGAATCACAAACTCAGTAGACTCAACAAGTAGAGTCTTATTAGATACTAATGTTTCACACATATAAGAATGAGTTGAACCAGGGTCAATCAGAGCAATTACACTAGTATTAAAGAGAGTGAATATACTGGTGATGACATCTGGAGATGAAGCCTCCTCTCTAGCACGAATGGCATAAGCTCTAGCTGGCGCATGGGCCTCCGATTGAATAGCCGCATCTGAAGTCCCCTTTTGAGCACCATTCCTACCTCTCATATTATGTGATGGTTTACCTCTAGCTGCAGTGCTCCTCGGTCTCACACTCTGAGTAATACCCTTTTCAGCTGCCTCTGGGCAATCCCGAATAAAACGATTCTGTGAACCACACTTGTAGTAAGTGCGATTATTAGATTTACCCCAACATTTACCAAAATGCCGTCTATCGCACTGTTAACACTCGGGCTTATTCGGTCGGGTATTGCCAACACTAGCAATCGAGGTAGCCCGTGAACTCACTGGTGGTCGTTCTCGTATAGAGATCCTTGTGTTAGCTTTAGATCGGCTACTATCATTCTTGAAATTCTTTGTTGACGTTTAAGGAAATTTACCCGCAGATCCCTTTCGGAAGTCTCTAGCTTCAAACTTAGCTTTCCGTTTCCCTTTCCCCAGCTCTTCGACTTTACAAGCTCGCTCAACAAGTACTACGAACTCATTTATTTCAAGTATACCAACCAGTAGTTTTATATCTTTGTTTAGCCCTTCTTCAAATCTTCGGCACATAGCAGCCTCGGATGAAACACACTCGCGAGCATAGCGAAAAAGTCTCACAAACTTGCGCTCCTACTCAGATACGGTCATATGACCCTCTTTAAGGTCAAGAAATTCCCTGCGTTTGGAGTCTATAAATCACTGACTGATGTATTTCTTACGGACCTCCGTCTGAAAGAAGTCCCAGGTAACTCATTCCTTTGGAACAACCGATACGAGAGTATTCCACCAATAGTAGGCAGAATCCCATAATAAAGATATGGTGCACTTTAGGCACTCATCAGGTGTGCATGATAGCTCATCAAAGACACGAATGGTATTATCGAGCCAAAATTTAGCTCGCTCAACATCATCATCATCTTCAGCTCTAAACTCTTGAGCCCCATGTTTTCTAATTTGATCAACCAGAGGCTTGTGTAACAGCTCGATTACGACCCTAATCGGAATGGTGGTTTCGGGACCATGAATCCGAGTCAAAAAATTTTTAAG
Organism: Gossypium bickii; assembly: GCA_025503065.1. Classification (NCBI taxonomy): domain Eukaryota; kingdom Viridiplantae; phylum Streptophyta; class Magnoliopsida; order Malvales; family Malvaceae; genus Gossypium; species Gossypium bickii. The sequence goes on from CP106711.1 coordinate 95,226,417, forward strand.
TAAATTTTTTGAGCTAATTTTGTGTGAATTAGCATGTGTGCAAGTTTCGTATAAAAATTTGAGTGATTGTGTACTTAATTTTATAAAAGGACGTAATTGCATAAAATGAAAATTTGATGGTTAGTATGATAGTGCTAATTAGAGAGTGGCTTTTCAATGATGAATCTTTAAAAGGGCAAATAGCCCATTTCTTATAATAGTGGACGGCACTAAGCTTTAATAAAGCATTTTATATTTGTTTACTCTATAAATTAAGCTTATAATAATATATATGTATTTTATAATAACATTAAAATAATAAAAACATAAAAGACAATTGCATGTTCATCATATTTCACTCTCTTGATGGAAACTAAGAAGAAAAGAAAAGAGAAAAAAACTTCAAGAGGGTTCGGCACTTGCATGTTCATATAAGGTGAGTGTTTGAACTTAGTTTTTGATAATTTTAACATTTTTGAGGTTGTAGTCATGTAATTTAGTTAACCCATACCCGAGTTTTTGATTTAGTTGTATAATTTGAGTGTTGCCATGGATGAAAATTTGATGTTTGTGTGGTTAATGATAGAATATGATATAAGCATGCTAGATTAACAAGTTTTCTTTAGAATTTTTGATGGAGTCTAGTATAAGGGTGAATTCATAAAAAAAGAAAATTCTTGAAAGGATTAAATAGCAAGAAAAATGGAAGAAATGAGTTGATATAGGGACTAGGGATATTCGGCCCTTAATAGGTAAGGTTGAATTCTTGATATTTTGTGTTTTGAGTTATAAGGATTAAATTATAAACATTGTAAATGTTTGGGTAAATTGGTAAATTTGCACAATTATGTATTTTTGGATTAAATTGAATGAAAATGTATTCGAATAAGTTCAATTTGGAATTATTTAGATAAAGAACAAAAGGAAACATGTTTGGATCAGGGGAAGGCAAAGTTGAACGATTAGCTAGGAAACTTTGATCCGACAATTTCTGAAGTAAGTTCTTAAGCAATTGGAATTAATCGAATGGTTATTATAATGTAATGTACAAGTTCTAATGAATTAATGGATTTGATTTCTTTCAAATTGCCGAATGTGTGATTGATCTATGTATGAAATTTGATGTATTATGGTTGGTTATATAATTATGGATCGAGTAGTAATTTAATATGGACCTCGAAATAGGTGATGGTTGTGATTGCATAAATAACTATGTGTCTATATAAGTGAGGCCAAATGTGATGTTTAGTCTTAGAAAGAAGGATTTGGTTTGAATATGGGTATATATGTATGTCTTATGTATAAACGTGAATATATAAATATTGTGTTTAAGAGGAGGAGATCTGTTAATGGGCACTATGTGTGCGAATTTATACACTGAGCACTGTGTGTGCGAAATCAGTCGAATGGCACTGTGTGTGCGGATAAAATAGTAATGGCACTAAGTGTGCGATACATTACTAATGAACGGCATTGTGTGTGCCCTTTTTCAAGCAACAGCACTAAGTGTGTGATACGTTGCGTGATTTGCATTAAGTGTGCGGAGTTATGGATCCATCCGAACATTGACCAATGAATGGAGATACCGAGAAATATTACTTATGAAAGTGATGCATGATATTTTGTAACATGGTATTAACGAGGTAAGCTACTCTTACTTTATGAAATTAAAGGACGAGACGTATTTAATAATTAATGAACTTGTCCAAAATGAATATATGGTATGTAAATATGCGGTTTGAGGCATATGGAATTAGGTAAGGCTTGCATATCTGTAATATCCTGAGTTGGGGTAAGTGTATTCTATGTGTTTGTGTGTGAATACAATGCTTATCATGCTAATTTAGGGTACTTTAGGGTCTAAGTATGTCCTAGGGGAAAGTTGGGGGCTTGGCCAAAATTTTATTTTTGGGCCCTTTCAGGGGAGAGCTGGCTAGAGTAGGACTTAAGGGATGTTGTATTTACTTGGTTGACACAATTGGGGAGTTGGCAAAGTGGCAAGGTGGCACTACTTAGTGCTCAGAAAGGTGACGCCACAGGAAGGAGGGAGGTCCAAGGTTCAAGGCACATTGGCAGCTTTTGGGAGTCTCCTTTTGCATCAGGAGGCTGAGGAGGTGGCTTCCATTGGGACTCTTCAGGGTGGTTGGTGGATGGAGACTTGGAATTTAAAATAAGTGGCTAGGAGGTATTGGCAGAAATTTGAATTGGTCTTCTAATTCAAATGAGTAGATGGGAGGAAAAGTAGGAGTAAAAAGAGGAGTTGATGGCTTTTGGAGGTGTTGGCCGAATTTCAAAGTCCTAGTAAGGGGAGGAATCAGTTTTGTGTTGGCATTGGGTGAGTGTGCCGAAATTTGGTTAAGGTGCTAGTGTTTTGTGGTTTTCTTTTCGGCATTTTAGAGGTGTGTTTAGAATTCTCTCAAAATTCTTTTATTTTTTTCTCCTTTGTTGAAAGCTGCCTAAGCAATTCCATTTCTTTTTCTTTTCTCTTTTCTATCATAGCCGAAACTCAGAAGACCATTAGGGTCATTTTGTTCATCTTTTCTTCTCACTTTCAAAAGCCGAAAACATCACATCTTCCTCCCTTTTCACTTTTTCGTTTTCTTTCCTGAAACCCTCTCTAGCCGTATCTTCTTCATTGAATTGGGATCATTGTTTTTCCTTTCACAAAAGTCAAAATCACACTCTCATTTCTTCATAAAGCCGAAACCTCCAAAGTTTAGCCTCTTTTCTCGAAGTTTCACCATAGTTGAATCATCATCTCAGGGTTGGTAAGTTCTCTATCGTTTTCTTCTTAGCTATCTCTTTTCTTTCTCTTCTTTATTCTAAACCGATTCACTTCCTTAATATCTTGATGGGTTGTTCTTTTCTTTTCACTCTTTATTTCTAGAAGTCGAATCCCCTCTGTGGTGTCTGCTTGTGCCGAATCTTGAAGAAAACTGAAGGTAAAGAGATAGGGTTTTTGTGTGGCCGTATGGTGGAGGGTGGACTTATGTCCCCTGTTTGGCCAAAAGGCCACTTCTCTTTAATCCATCCTCCATTAGCCGAATCTCATTTGGTTGTGGTGTAGGGGTTCAATCAACGCTTTAGCCAAGTCCGTTAACTTCGGGATTTAATTGATTTAAGTAAGGCAATTTCTTTTAGTGGATTGGTAATCGATTCATTTTCTAAACTGTTATCTTAACCGAGTTGGGTGGATATTCGAAATCGTATTTCTCGTAGTGAGTTATGAAAAAGGCTTTTAATGGATGCAAGAAACATACAAAAAGGAGAGGGAAGTCAACCTTCAGGTTCGATCCCTAAGTTCAAGAGGAGGGCTATGTCGGCTGTGTGTGATTGGCCACCTGGGTGTGGGCCAGCTTCTGAGCGGAATAATAGGCAGATAGTGGTAGTGCGTGTCAGTGATAGCGTTGACATAGAGGGTATTGTGTTACGCGTGATCAGGTGTGTAACTCCTCACACCATTAGTTTTGTTCTATTTTGTAGCATTCTGTATATATATGCATATGTGTTTGTGTAATCTGTTAACTGCCGAAAATGTGATGCGACTATCGAAATCCCTGTGGAGGGAAGAGGAGATTCATCGGGTTAGTGCTTTTGTGTTATCAGAAAGGAGATGATATGATACATGTTGTGAGTATACCATACATGCCTGTTGAAATCTGTATTAGCTCAATATGAAAAGTAATATGTTTGCATGGGGCATGGGTTATTTATGAAAGGGGAAGTGTATAGTGGCTCTGCCACGATCTGTTGTAGTGGCTCTGCCACGATCTGTTGTAGTGGCTCTGCCACGATCTGTTCTGGTGACTATGTCACAATTTTGCCGATGAGCAGCTAACTGCAACATGACTGCCATCATTGGTGTATAGTGGTGAGGGTTGATTGTAGAAATCCCCATTGCTGTGATTGGCAGGTACGGGTGGTGTGTAGCGGATGGAAATTAGGTTGGGATGGGTTTGCATCATTTTCTGTACATGCTATACTCTGGTACTCTGTTCTGTAGGGCTAAGGCCCGATCTAATGGTGCATGAGTGTTATACACTGAGTCCTATGACTCACCCCGTTGTTAACATGTTTCAGGTAGCACCTAGTACAATGGACCGGGCTGGAGAGGAGCACAGAGTGGCCATGCATGGTTTCCATATGGTTTCAGTAAAGAACTTAGACTTTATTTTTATTAAAAACTGGTTTGGGTTTTCGTTGTAATAAGGCCACTGGTAATCGTTTTTGTTTTGTTTTTTTGTTTTTTGTTTTTAGGTTTAAAATTCTAGATACTCAAGTCAACGTTTTGGGTTCATAATATGTTTTAAAAGAAAGATAACGCAAAGGCAATAAATTTTTCAATGACCAAATTATTAAACAAACTACTATTTTAAATTAAACTTTTATAACCTAAATGAATAACATGGATTGCTATTAGACACTCGATTGTTTTCTTCTGAACTTGGCTTAATTAAACTTGGATGATCTAAAACCGCTAAGTTTCCTAGATAACCACTGTTTTCAAGATTCCGACGTTTCTTTTAAAGAAATGAATAAGGTTTATATAAATTTCTCCGTAGTGACATACCAGATTCGGTCGTGGTGTTTGGGTCGGGTTTGGGGTGTTACAATATCAATTGGTTACATATGTATACGATTATGAGCTCTTTTATGATTAAGTTGATTCAGCTAAAATTTGACTATTGAATTGTTGTTCATAAAAAAACCATTGCTTATAACTTACTAAGCTAAGTTAGCTTACCGTTGTTTTCATTTGACTATTTATAGGTTTTGAAGTTTAAGCTCGTACTCGGGGATCCTTGTCGAAGTCAAGCACACTATCAACTACTATTTTGGTACCTTATTAAAGTTGATCTTTTGTAATAATGGCATGTATAGGCTACAATACCCTTTTAAGTTCTTTTTGGATTGGGTTGTATATAATAAGCCATGTGAAAATGGCTAAACCTTGATTATTAGGGTATATATGAATTCTGTCATGGTAATAGTTTACTATAGAAATATAATTCATGATGTGTTATGCTTGGTGTTGTCTTTACGATATAATGGAAGGATGAGTAGACAATAGTCTTATAGATTCGAACATGAGATTTAATTAATAGGGTAAGCAAGTTCTTGATATGTATAAATGATGACTTAGGGTTATATGAGGGTTTGTGTGTTATTTATCCAAAGATAGGCATGACTTGTAAATTGCTCTTATAATAAATTTAAAATATGTTCTATGTGAAAAAGAAAGTGACTATGTAATTCAGTTTTAGTAGTTGTATGGTATTGAATAGCATGTTTCATGCCTCGGTAGTTATAACTGGATATAAATGTATGTAATAATGCTGTGAGATGTTATATGTGTATATTATTGATGAAACGTGCAATAGACTCGAACCTATTTTGTCCTCTGTACTGCTTTAAATAAATTGATTTTAAATGTTTGAGTTGTTGATTAGAAGATGCAATAATATATGGTTATACGGTTTGATTTGATTACAGGTATGTGTGACATTTGCTATGATTATGAGTTTAAGTGTTAATGTGAATAAGATGGTATATGTTGGCTATGCATATTCGATAGTGAGCATGTTTCTCCAGTTATAAGGTGATGTTTTATAATTGAAGTATCTTTGATGTTGTATCTAGAATTTAATAGCTTTGCAAGTGTGGTTCATTTGACTATGAATTTTTAAATCAAGAAGTACGATTTATATACTTGTATGCCTGTTCAGGGTTACGTATAGTTTGGTAATGCCTCGTGACCCATTCTGGCGATGGTTTCGGGTTATGAGGTGTTACATTTTATTGGTATCAGAGCTACGGTTTAGTCGGTTCTCTGACTAACGTAGCGTGTGTGAGTCTGGCTATACATGCCATATTTTATAATGTGATAGTGTGATGACTTCTAACAGTGAAATGTGTTTATTTACTCCATATAGTAAATGGATCCTGATCCCGAGCGAGTTATAGCTGATGATGTTGAGAGCGTGGCGCCTGTTCCCGCGTAAGGGACCGCGCCGGTGGAATCTCAACCAGCTGCGAGTAATCCCGAAAAGTGGGCTAAACAAGCCTTTTATAGTATGATGCATGATTGGTTTAGTCAGTATATACGAACCAATCCGGCTGTTCAACAACCCCTGAATTTGAATACTCCCCCTGTTGTACTAGTGGTACCCCCGATTGTAAATCCCGAGAGAGCAAGCAAGCCTCTGATTGATCGCATCAAAAAACACGAGGCTCAAGAATTTAGAGACGAAGATGATGATGATGCAGAGCGAGCTGAATTTTGGCTCGATAATACTATTCGTGTTTCTGAAGAGCTGTCTTGCACACCCGATGAGTGTCTAAAGTGTGCCATATCCTTATTGCGTGATTCTGCCTACTATTGGTGGAATACTCTTGTATCAGTTGTTCCAAAGGAGAGAGTTACCTGTGACTTCTTTCAGACAGAATTCCGTAAGAAATACATAAGTCAGCGTTTCATAGACTCTAAACGTAAAGAATTTTTCAAGCTCAAGCAGGGTCATATGACCATATCCCAATACGAGCGCAAGTTTGTGAGACTTAGTCGCTACGCTCGTAAATGTGTTTCATCTGAGGCTGCTATGTGTCGGAGATTTGAAGATGGTCTAAACGAAGATATAAAGCTTCTGGTTGGCATACTTGAAATAAACGAGTTTATAGTACTAGTTGAGCGAACTTGTAAAGCCAAGGATCTAGGGAAAGAAAAGCGAAAGGCTGAGACAGAAGCTAGAGACTTTCGAAAGAGATCTGCGGGTAAATTTTCTCAAATGTCAACAAAGAAGTTAAAGAATGAAGGTAGCCGGTCCAAACCTAACACAGGGATCTTTATACGAGAACGTCCACCAGTGAGTTCTCGGGCTACATTAGTTGTTAGTGTTGGCAATACCCGGCTGAATAGGCCTGAGTGTCAATAGTGTGGTAGGCGGCGTTTTGGCGAGTGTTGGGGTAAATCTAATAATCACACTTGTTACAAGTGTGGTTCGCAGGATCATTTCATTCGAGATTTCCCGGAGACCGCTGATAAAGGTATTGCTCAGAGTGCGAGACCGAACAACACTACAGCTAGAGGTAGACCATCTCGTAATGTGGGAGGTAGGAGTGGTGCTCAGAGGGGGGCTTCAGATGGAGCTATTTGATCAGAAGCCTGTGCACCGGCTAGAGCTTATGCCATTCGTGCCAGAGAGGAGGCTTCATCTCTAGATGACATTACTGATATTTTCACTCTCCTTGGTACTAGTGTAACTGCTTTGATTGATCCCGGCTCAACTCATTCATATGTGTGTGAAACATTAGTATATAGTAAGACTCTACCTGTTGAGTCTACTGAGTTTGTGATTCGTGTTTCGAACCCTCTGGGTCGATGTGTACTAGTTGATAAAGTGTGCAAGAATTGCCCTTTGATGAATTGAGACTCATGTTTTCCGGCCGATCTGATATTATTACCATTTGACGAGTTCGATATTATCCTCGGTATGGATTGGTTAATGGTACATGATGCAGTAGTGAATTGTAGACAAAAGACTATTGATTTGAGGTGCCAGAATAACGAAATAAGTCGAATTGAATCTGCGGATTTAAATGGGCTACTAGTTGTGATATCATTGATGTTGGCTTGACAGTATTTGAGAAAGGGTTGCGAAGCTTATCTTGCATATGTGATTGATAGAAAAGTAACAGAAAAGAAGATTGAATCTGTACCGGTTGTTTTTGAGTATCCGGATGTGTTCCCAGAGGAATTCCCGGGATTGCCACCTATTCAGGAGGTAGAGTTTGGTATTGAGCTAGTGCTAGGGACAACTCCAATTTCGATAGCTCTGTATAGAATGACACCGACTGAATTAAAAGTATTTAAGACTCAGTTGCAAGAATTGACAGATAGAGGTTTCGCTCGATCGAGTTTCTATCCCTGGGGCGCGCCAGTCCTATTTGTGAAAAAGGATGGAACTTTGAGGATGTGCATCGATTATCGACAACTTAATAAAGTGACGGTAAAGAATAAATATCCTTTACCGCATCCTTTGCCGCGTATCGATGATCTATTTGATCAGCTTAAGGGAGCTTCGGTATTTTCAAAAATCGATCTGAGATTAGGTTACTATCAGTTACGAGTGAGAGACTCAGATGTACCAAAGGCTACTTTTCAGACAAGATACGGCCAATACGAGTTTTTAGTGATGCCATTCAGACTCACTAACGCCCCTGTAGTTTTCATGGATTTGATGAATCGGGTATTCAGGCCATATCTAGATCGGTTTGTGGTTGTATTCATAGATGACATATTAATCTATTCGCGCAACGAAACTGAGCATGCCGAGCATTTGAGACTTGTGTTACATATTTTGCGTGATAAACAGTTGTACGCAAAATTCAGCAAATGTGAGTTTTGGTTGAATGAAGTTAGCTTTCTGGGGCATGTTATTTCAGCATCAGGTATTCGGGTTGACCTGAGTAAAGTTTCGGCTATACTTGATTCGAAACCTACGCGGAATGTTTCTGAGGTTCGTAGCTTTCTGGGACTTGCCGGGTATTATAGACGTTTCGTGAAAGGGTTTTCTATGATAGCATCCCGGATGACAAAGCTACTATAGAAAGACATTAAATTCGAGTGGTCAGATAGGTGCCAGAAGAGTTTTGATCAGCTAAAAACTATGCTAACGGAAGCTCCAGTGCTGGTTCAGCCAGAGTTGGGTAAGGAGTTTGTTATTTATAGCGATGCATCCTTAAATGGACTGGGTTGTGTTTTAATGCAGGAGGGTAAAGTTGCAGCCTACGCTTCAAGAAAGTTGAGACCACAGGAGAGGAATTATCCGACGCACGACCTTGAGTTTGTTGTTATAGTCTTTTCTTTGAAAATATGGCGTCACTATCTATTCGGTGAGAAATGCCACGTCTATTCGGATCACAAGAGTCTAAAGTATTTAATGACTCAGAAGGATCTAAATTTGAGACATCGATGATGGTTGGAACTGTTAAAAGACTATGAGCTTGTAATTGACTATCATCCGGGGAAGGCTAATGTGGTTGCTGATGCACTTAGCCGGAAGTCATTACTCTTCATGCAATGGATGCAGATATAGCTATGACCAATGATGGTGTGATCATTACAGAATTGAAGGCGAGACCACTGTTTGTACAACAGATTCGTGAAGCTCAAGCGGATGATGATGATTTAAAAGCAAAAAGGAGTCATTATGGCTCGTGTACGGATTCAGATTTTCAGATAGATTTTGAGGGATGTCTACGGTTTAAGAATCGAATATGTGTGCTTAAGAATCTTGAATTGATTCGAATGATTTGTGACAAAGCTCATAATAGTAGATTGTCAATTCATCCGCGTAGCACGAAAATGTATAACGACCTGAGACAGCATTACTGGTGGCATGGTATGAAATGAGACATTTCAGACTATGTGTCGAAGTGTTTAGTATGTCAACAAGTGAAAGCCGAGCATCAGGTGCCATCGGGACTACTTCAGCCGATTATGATACCTGAGTAGAAGTGGGATCGAGTCACGATGGATTTTGTATCGGGTTTTCCGTTGACGTCAAGTAAGAAAGATTCAATCTGGGCTATTGTTGATAGATTGACAAAATCGACTCATGTTATTCCAGTACGTACGGATTTCTCACTCGATAAGTTGGCTGAGTTGTACATATGACAAATCGTATAATTGCACAGCGTACCTATTTCTATTGTTTCGGATAGAGATCCGAGGTTTACATCGTGGTTTTGGAAGAAACTGCAGGATGCTCTAGGTACCAAGTTGTGTTTCAGTACCGCTTTTCACCCTCAGTCGGATGGTCAATGCGAACGTGTTATTCAGATACTTGAGGACATGTTGAGATGTTGCATTCTTGAGTTTGAGGGGACGTGGGAACGATACTTGACTTTGATTGAATTTACGCATAATAACAGCTATAATCGAGTATCAAAATGGCACCATACGAAGCTTTGTATGGTCGAAAATGTCTTACACCTTTATATTGGACTAAACTAAGTGAAGGCAAGATACACGGGGTTGATTTAATCAGAGAAACTTAGCAGAAAGTAAAAGTAATCCGAGAAACTTTGAAGGCCACCTCAGATCGTCAGAAGTCGTATGCGGATTTAAAATGTAAAGATATAGAGTTTCAAGTGGGTGACCGAGTATTTTTGAAAGTCTCGCCGTGGAAAAAGATACTTAGATTTGGTCGTAAAGGAAAGCTGAGTCCGAGATTTATAGGGCCGTACGAAGTTATTAAGTGTATTGGGCTGGTTGCATATAGACTTATGTTGCCATCTGAGCTAGACAAGATTCACAATGTCTTTCCTGTATCGATGCTTCGGCGATAACGATCCGATCCTTCTCATGTTATCAGTCTATCAGAGATTGAAATTCAACTCGATTTGACTTACAAGGAAGAATCGATTCGTATTTTAACTTGTGAAGTGAAAGAATTACGAAATAAGAAAATCTCGTTGGTTAAAGTAATGTGGCATAAGCATGGGATTGAGGAAGCAACCTGGGAAATCGAGGAATCAATGAAAGAATGCTACCCACACTTATTCAATGGTAAGATTTTCGGGGACGAAAATTCTTTAAGGGGGGAGAGTTGTAATAGCCCAATTACGACCCTAATCGGAATGGTGGTTTCGGGACCACGAATCCGAGTCGGAAAAATTTTTAAGTAAATTTTCTGAGCTAATTTTGTGTGAATTAGCATGTGTGCAAGTTTCGTATAAAAATTTGAGTGATTGTGTGCTTAATTTTATAAAAGGACGTAATTGCATAAAATGAAAATTTGATGGTTAGTGTGATAGTGCTAATTAGAGAGTGGCTTTTTAATGATGAATCTTTAAAAGGGCAAATAGCCCATTTCTTATAATAGTGGATGGCACTAAGCTTTAATAAAGCATTTTATATTTGTTTACTCTATAAATTAAGCTTATAATAATATATATGTATTTTATAATAACATTAAAATTATAAAAACATAAAAGACAATTGCATGTTCATCATATTTCACTCTTTTGGTCGAAATTAAGAAGAAAAGAAAAGAGAAAAAAACTTCAAGAGGGTTCGGCACTTGCATGTTCAAAAAAGGTGAGTGTTTGAACTTAGTTTTTGATAATTTTAACATTTTTGAGGTTGTAGTGATACGGTCCGTCTCGGGTTAGGAGGCGAATCGTAAATGTTGCCCGATCGTAAATTAGACAGTTTCTCTTTCAACTAACAAAAGGGATAATTTTATTGGAAAGAATATCTTTGAAATGTAAGGATAGGTGATCGGTTGAAATGGGTACGTATTTGAAACAAGAAAGAACCTTTAATAAAAATTAAAGACCCGAATCTTATAAGTTTCAAATTGATGGAATGAGTTTCGAAATAAAACCGAGACCCACTATCTAGCGAGATAGGAACCAACGGTATAGGTAGATGAACGCCACACCCAAAAGGATGATAAGTTCAAAATAAGAAAAGAACGACGCCACTAGAAAACTAGATAAGTCAATTCAAACCTTGAGAATTAGGAGAGTGAATACTCACCAAAAGAAATTTTTCTTTCATTCAAATTCAAAAGTCTGTATTTTACAAAATGAAAATAAACGTCCTATTTATAGCTACTAGCCGAATGGCCAAAATACCAAGCTTGAAATTGTTTTATCTTCAAATTGTTTAATCTTCGTGGGTGCCTTCAATTTGCATTATCTTCATGAACTTGCTGTCCAAGATTTTGAGCATTAAAGCTTTATGTTGTCCACCACCACCATCATTCCCACCATTGTTTAATTTGCCATCCATTATCTCAAAATAAATAATTTTTAAACTCCAATTCATGCTCCAAGTGTCTACCGTCCATGCACCTTCAATTTAGCAAAATACTTTTAAATTCCAAGCTCCCCAAACATTAGCTTGCCGTCCACATTAATTGATTGTTCCACTAAACACCATGCTTGCTCTTCAATTATTTATTCTCCCATTAACTCCCTTTGGCCGTCCAGACACAATCAACACACTTGCAAACTTTAATCCCAAATTTCTTCTCCATGACTTCCTACTATTATTTACTAAATGATTTAAAAATCAACCCAACATGTGTCTTCATTTAAGCTTTGAAGATTTGGCTGTTATTTAACTCATGTGGCCGTTCCATTCATCCTCTCCCAGAGCTTAATATTTTATTGTATCCAACCAAGTAGGCTTCCATATTTTAATATCTCAAAATCCTACCATAATTCCCATAGTCTTTGTCCATGCTTAAGCTTTCCTTTGTGTGTGCGCCGTCCACCATGTTCACGGGGAAGACAAGATTTGTCTTATTATCCCATGCTTCCATTCATACACCAAGCCTCCTTGCCAGTCAAACTTCCCACCTTGTTTTATTTTCCCATTTGTTTATTCACCATTTCATGCTTGAATAAGCTCCACCTTTGCCATAATATTCCCCCATTAGCTTTCCTTGTGTGCCGTCCAAGATGCCCTTAAATAATACATGTTTAATTCATCATGTTTCATTCACGCATATGTATGCTTTAAAAATTCAGCCACCATTAAAATATTGCTCCATCAAGCATCATTCAAGAGTTAAAATTCATGAACCATGCTCCATGTAAGCTATCCGTCCATCATCCATAATATTCCTTCACCATTGAACTTCAGCCTTCATATTCTCTTTTTTAAAATGTTTGGACTTCACTCCCAAGCACCATATCGTCCATGACCACATGCAACCTTGCTTGATTTCCTATAAAACACATAACCCAAACATTAATTTGAATAAAAATTAACTTGAACCAAAAAATTAAAATACTTTATTCTAAACACCAGGCATATTAAAAACCACATTAACTAAACAATCTAATTAATATGAAATAACATGTAGCAAAAATAATAAATGACTGAATTAATTAATTAACTTAAACTAAATTAATTAAATTTCGTTCTAGCAATTTAATTAACTTAAACTAAGTTAACTAATTTTTATTCCAACAATTAACTAATTTAAAATGAGTTAAGAGTGAGCTAATAATGAGCTCCACAAATTAAAAAAAATCGTTGGTGCCCCGGGCGTGCCCGTATCATCCCCTCCCTCTTCAAGACGATTCATCCTCGAATCAACCCGTTGGTTGTTCGAACAAAGCTCCTTGTTCGTCTTTCCTCGATCAAACGGGAAGGATGATAAGAGCAATACCTAAAAAGGAAGTTCAAGAATTAGCAAGAAATGTTTTAAACATACTTGCAAACCGAATAAAAAGAACACCAAAAAAATAAATCGCATGCGGTCAGGCATAAGCACTTTATCATACGAAAGGATCAATGCCTTGTCAAAATTTTGGAACAAAAGCGGATAAGCTTCAAAGGATGCATACGAGCTAATTAGATTCCACAAGACAAGGTAATCATGCGAATAACACATCAATTGATAGATATAATCATCAAAAGCAAGTAATGAAGAAAAGGCATATGGCACTTGAAATTGAACATTTAAACCTTGCTTCATATTCGCACATGAATAAAAATTATCAAACACAAAATTCTTTTTGTCTTCTTGTAAAATAAATAGATCATAAAGAAACAAAATAGGGCATTCAAATAATTCATGATCTAAATGTTTTACAAAATGGCAATCATCATTATGAGCTTTTTCAACATCCAAAATGAACAAAAATGCTTCAACAAATGCTTCATGACACTTATCGAAAACAATTATCCTTTTGACAAGAACCAAAACAGATAGTTCATTATCTGACAAGATAGAACAATGAAGAACATCACGTTTTAAAGATTTTACAAGAATGGATTCAGCAACGTGATTCTTGTCAACATCCGAAGAAAACAAAATGGGTTCATAGGTTTCAAGTGTCTTACCTTTGGGTGTTGAAAGAAAGAATTCGACTTTACCTCCACGTGCGGTATGACAAAAGTCATTCTCACCTTGCTTGTCTTCACAAGCTGTAACTCGAAGTTCGAATTTATCTTGCTTGATCAAGACGAACTTTCTCTCCTCGGGCATGTAATGTAGCCTATACTTTATGCGCGAATCAACATTTTTCAAACAAAATGGGAACTCCATGTACACGAATTGCATATACAAACACAAAATTTGCTCAAGGAACGAATAAAAATTGAAAACAAGGTTGACAAAATTTGTTACCTTATTCAAAAACCAAGTATCAAAAATATAGAAATCTTTCAAAACTTACCGGATGATACTTGAGTTTTCCACAAAACAAATCGAAACATATGCCCGATTTATGGAACTTAGGTTCCGAAAAATCAATCACGTTAGACCAAGAAGAATTATGTACGTTCAATTTAATCATAACATATTTCAAAATGTATTTACAAAAGCTCAATGATTTCATGTTAGAGAATGAATTAATCTCGTAATATCTACAATCAAACAAATTGGGGTTAGAAGAAAAATCATATTTATACAAAAAATTCGATGGAGATTGTATTACTTCAGAACACTTTCTTTCCTTACCTTCCTTACCTTTTTCACTCAAATGAAATTGCTTTTCTTCGGGAAGGTACTGAAGTTGGAAATCATCGTGCCATACATTGGACACCTGAAATGAAGAAACAAAAGAAGAACATAATTCCAAGGAGTTAGTAGAAAAACCACTCTCTTTTTCTTGCTCATCTTGTGTTCGTGTTCCTTTTTCCAACTCTTTTTCTCTTTCAACACTCTCCTTTTTCTCAATCTCAATTTCCTTTTCTTTTTCTCCCTTTTCTTCTTTTTCATTTTTATTTTCTTTTCTCTCATTTTTATTTTCTTTTTCAATTTCTTTTTCTTTTTCTTCTTTTTTTCTTCTCTCGAGTTCGTTCCATATTCGTTCGTTTTCTCTCATGATCTTCTCTTGCCTTTCTTTTCTTTTTAGTTCTTTTTCTCTCTTCCTTTCATTATGACAAGAAGTCGATACAAAAGAATCAAAATGAGTAAAATTTTGTTCAAGAGAAGGGATAGCGTTCTCAAATATATCTCGATGAGTTCTTCGGGGAGAATACTCCATGGACGCTTTCTTGGAAATTCCTGAACGAATATACCGATCAACTCGCATGTCTTCTTGGAGGGAATAAGAATCATAATATGTACCACTTTGAGAATAATCTTTCATGGATGAATCATGCTTTGAACTTCTTGAGGAATAAGAATTTCGACATGATCTCTTCTCGAATATTCTTCGAAAGTGTGTCTTCGGGATGATCTTGACTCCGTCCTTCGACTTGAAGAAAGTCAATCTCGTTGGTCTCGTTCCTCGATCCAATCCAAGTGCTTTTCTAACTTGTTACGGCTTTTCGCATTTTGTTCAACAAGTATGGGTAATCATTGGATGAGAACTCTTCTTGAGACATATTTTGTTGCTGAAAAAGAAACTATTATAACAGAGGGAAATAAACTGAAAAAAAAATTAAAATACCTTACCACAAAATCTCACAAGTCACTCACAAAGAAATTTCGCTCACACTCGTATTTCACTCGTATAAGTTTTTTTTTTGATGAATACACTCGTGCCTTCTACCGATATTTCTCACTCTCACAAATTCGTAGTTCGTTTCGAAAGACCTATTGCGGCTTGAGGGTCGGCTTTAAAATTGGTACAAGGGAAAATGAAGTTATGGGGTGGAGGTGTAACATCCTGGTTTAGGGGCTATGCAGGTTAGGTGTAATTCAGGTGTTGGTGGGTTTGTAGGTGTGTTTGGAGGTGTTTTAGAGGCTTTAAGAATGCTTGGATGAAAGGGGAAGGCTTTGGGAAATTTTGGATTTTTGGTGTAAAAGAGGGAAGTAGGGCAGGGAAGGCTTTAAAATAAAATTTGGGAGTTTAGGACACATGAAAGGATTTGGCAAAGTGGCTCCATGCACGCCTAAGAAAGTGGAAGTAGCGCTAAGGAGGGCACTGGGTTCGAGTCCAAAGCGGAAACAAGGGTGTTTTAATTTTGGGTTTTGGGCGTTAGGCCTAGGAAGGCCTTATAATTAAATTTGGGGCCTTATGGACATGGAAGGCAAAGTTGGCAGAGTGGCACTCATGCGCGCCACTTAGCGCTGGAGGAAGGAGGTCGCGGTTTCGAGAGGCGGGAGAAGCATTTGGCGTTTTATTTTTGTTGTGCGGTAATGGGTGGCGTAGGAAGGGTTTATAATAAAATATTGGGCCTTTATGACATGAAAGACAATGTGGCCGAGTGGCACAGGCGTTGGGGTAGAGGCTTGCAAGAGCTTGGTCCCGAGTTCGAACACGGAGAGGGGCTTTTGGAGTTTTATTTTTGTTCTTCTTCTTGCTGATTTGCATGAAGGTGGGACGGCACATGGGAGAGCCAAGGTGGGTTGATTCTTCTTGAATTCAATTTGGAGTGATAAGGGTGGGTTTTATCTTTTTTTATTTATTATAGATAATAGGATAAATGTAGGAGTATTTTAATAGGATTAGATTAGTGGTTAGTTTTTTTATTAATTTGGGGGTAGCTTTGTTAGTTTATTATTTTAGATAATTATAGAATTATTTTAATTAGTTTATGATTAGTAAATTGAGATAATGGTTCTTTGGTGGATTAATATTTTTTAGGATTAAGTGATAGAATAGAATTAATAGGAAGTTGGCTAATTCAAATCAATTTGAATTAGTGGCGTACTGATTGGGAGTCCTCGAGGGAAGCTTTGTGCCGAATGTGCTATTTAATGGATGACTTCCTCCTTGATTTCCTTTTGAACCTTTAGCCGAATTTTAGTCTCTTCTAAACCTTCATTTTTCTTTTCTTCTCATACTCTATTTTCACCAAAACCGTCCCTCCTTCTCAAATATTATGGTGGCCGAACATTCCAACTCCATTTAGGAGTCATTGCCGAAACATTTAGCCTCTCGCTCGCTCTCCTCGCCTTGTTTACAAGTCCACGAGCCAAACCTATTCCTTGTGGTGGCCGATTATTGGTTGGGCAAAGGTTGGAGCGTTGGGTCATTGAGAAAGGTAAGGATTTATGTTATTAACCTCTCTCTTTTATATGGTGGTTAATCAAAAGGTGGTCTTAGTGTGGGTTGGCCGAATGCTCTATAGGCTATAAGTGATGTGTTTTGCTTGTTTGTAGCCAACGCCAAGGAGCCTAAAGGAGAGTCTCGAATTGTTGGACTCATCAAGGTAAGGGTGGTAAGGTATTCGGCCAAAAGGGCCTTTTTATGAATTTTGGTTATAGCCGATTTTAATAGTGATATAGCGAGGATTTTCGTGCAATTTCTTAAGACCGTTGGAGTTCGGGATCCAAGTTTATCTTTCGGTAAGGATGTTAGTAAGCGGTTTAGATTCGTATTAGTAGAATATGACTTTGTTGATTAATCATGTGGATCCGATTAAGCTTTTTGATGGAGACCAATACGATCAAGGAGGGCAAGAGAAAGCCACCTATTCAAGTTTAAGAAAAGAGCCGTCTCGGCAGTCAGCGGGATTGGCCACCGGGGTGTGGTCGTGGCCTTGAGAAAACAATAGGCGGATAGTTGTAGTCTCGCTAAGCGATAGCGTCGAAATCGAGGCCTAGAATTTCAGGTGATAAGGTGTGTAACTAACCCCTTTGTTTTGGGTTTTATGTGTTATATGTTTTACTAACAAGTGCGATAATAAGTGTGCCATGTATACCCTAAAGGGTATAGCGATGATCAGGTTAGTATCGGACCTGTTGCAATGTGGTTATTTGTTTGTATATGAGTATGTTTATGAATATTAATAAGAATGTGCATGCATTATCATGATTATATTTTATGTGGCATGTGCATGGGTGGGTTATGAAAAGAAGGTACGGGTGTACTTCGAGTACGTGGTTGATGTCAGCTTTGTGCTACATCGTGGATTGGCGCTGACTGAGGTCGCGTTGTGGATCTTTGCGATTTAGTTCGGCGTGGTTACCTTGATTGATATTGGCTTGATGCCATATCGTGGCTTGATGGATTGCTATGTGCTCCATCGTGGATGGCATTGGTTGCCTTTTGGAGGGAAAAGGAGAGGGTGACTCAATAGTCCCCCCGGTGTGTGGTAATTTGGATCGGGGTGTGTAGCGGATGGACCCTAGGTTTGGGTTGGGTATCATGTTGCATTATTTTTGTAATAATATGGAAATGGGCCAAGCCCAATATGACATGTGGATAGGTATGTTTTGGGAACATACGTGGAAATGGGCCTAGCCCCGTATTTGAATGTGAATTGAATGTGGGCCAAGCCCAGCATTGTGGTAATTGTTAAGATGAATATATATTACTTGTTGCCTTTAATAATTGGGTTGATTGTGGCTAATATGTGGGCGGGTATCGGTGGCAATAAATTACACATCGAAGTCCGTATGACTCACCCAACTTTTAAAACATCGCAGTGACATGATGATCGGACCGGGTTGGAGTGGATACAAAGGTGGCCATGCAGAGGCAGATTTTGCATGTAAATTGTTTTCTTATTTAATAGAATTTATCACTTTCGATTACTTTAAGTATTTGAATAAGTTTTATTGTAATAAGGCCCAATTAATTATTTGAGTATTTATATTATGTTAAATCAAAATGACGATTAAATTATTGTTTTGAAATCAGTTTATTTTCGGCAACTATATCTTAAATCATATAATAAAGTTTTAATTCGGATATTTTATATCAAGTTTATATTATTTATTAAATTTTAAAAGGACATGATTTTCAGAGTTAACAAATTTTCACGTTTTAAACTAAAGTCAAAGATTTTCCACCGCTCTTTCGCATGTGATGTAATCAGATCCGGTCTAGACTCGTGGGCCGGGTTTGGGGATGTTACAGGAGGTCGGCTGAAAAAAAATTTGGTATAGTGGTGTTGGAGTGAAGAAGGGTGGTGAAGATCGGGAAAAGAAGTAAAGAAACAAAACTTGCAAACTTTCACACTTTTTTTTTAACTTTCGTATTTCTTTTTTTTTTTTTAACTTCAAATATACTATAATGAAATACAAGAAACAAAAATTACAACTTGAATTTTTTTTTAACTTTTTTTTTAAAACTTACTCGGAAAAACTCGAGATGATAAAAAACGTGCCTAATTTAATTGGCTCTGATACCAGATGATACAGTCCGTCTCGGGTTGGGAGGGAATCGTAAATGTTGCCCGATTGTAAATTAGACAGTTTCTCTTTCAACTAACAAAAGGGATAATTTTATTGGAAATAATATCTTTGAAATGTAAGGATAGGTGATCGGTTGAAATGGGTACGTATTTGAAACGAGAAAGAACCTTTAATAAAAATTAAAGACCCGAATCTTATAAGTTTCAAATTGATGGAATGAGTTCCGAAATAAAACCGAGACCTACTATCTAGCGAGATAGGAACCAACGGTATAGGTAGATGAACGCCACACCCGAAAGGATGATAAGTTCAAAATAAGGAAAGAACGACGCCACTAGAAAACGAGATAAGTCAATTCAAACCTTGAGAATTAGGAGAGTGAATACTCACCAAAAGAAATTTTTCTTTCATTCAAATTCAAAAGTCTGTATTTTACAAAATGAAAATAAACGTCCTATTTATAGCTACTAGCCGAATGGCCAAAATACCAAGCTTGAAATTGTTTTATCTTCAAATTGTTTAATCTTCGTGGGTGCCTTCAATTTGCATTATCTTCATGAAGTTGCCGTCCAAGATTTTGAGCACCAAAGCTTTATGTTGTCCACCACCACCATCATTCCCACCATTGTTTAATTTACCATCCATTATCTCAAAATAAATAATTTTTAAACTCCAATTCATGCTCCAAGTGTCTACCGTCCATGCACCTTCAATTTAGCAAAATACTTTTAAATTCCAAGCTCCCCAAACATTAGCTTGCCGTCCACATTAATTGATTGTTCCACTAAACACCATGCTTGCTCTTCAATTATTTATTCTCCCATTAACTCCCTTTGGCCGTCCAGACACAATCAACACACTTGCAAACTTTAATCCCAAATTTCTTCTCCATGACTTCCCACTATTATTTACTAAATGATTTAAAAATCAGCCCAACATGTGTCTTCATTTAAGCTTTGAAAATTTGGCGGTTATTTACTCATGTGGCCGTTCCATTCATCCTCTCCCAGAGGTTAATATTTTATTGTATCCAACCAAGTAGGCTTCCATATTTTGATATCTCAAAATCCTACCATAATTCCCATAGTGCTGTCCATGCTTAAGCTTTCCTTTGTGTGTGCGCCATCCACCATGTTCACAAGAAGACAAGATTTGTCTTATTATCCCATGCTTCCATTCATACACCAAGCCTCCTTGCCGTCCAAACTTCCCACCTTGTTTTATTCTCCCATTTGTTTATTCACCATTTCATGCTTGAATAAGCTCCACCTTTGCCATAATATTCCCCCATTAGCTTTCCTTGTGTGCCGTCCAAGATGCCCTTAAATAATACATGTTTAATTCATCATGTTTCATTCACGCATATGTATGCTTTAAAAATTCAGCCACCATTAAAATATTGCTCCATCAAGCATCATTCAAGAGTTAAAATTCATGAACCATGCTCCATGTAAGCTATCCGTCCATCATCCATAATATTCCTTCACCATTGAACTTCGGCCTTCATATTCTCTTTTTTAAAATGTTTGGACTTCACTCCCAAGCACCATATCGTCCATGACCACATGCAACCTTGCTTGATTTCCTATAAAACACATAACCCAAACATTAATTTGAATAAAATTTAACTTGAACCAAAAAATTAAAATACTTTATGCTAAACACCAGGCATATTAAAAACCACATTAACTAAACAATCTAATTAATATGAAATAACATGTAGCAAAAATAATAAATGGCTGAATTAATTAATTAACTTAAACTAAATTAATTAAATTTCGTTCTAGCAATTTAATTAACTTAAACTAAGTTAACTAATTTTTATTCCAACAATTAACTAATTTAAAATGAGTTAAGAGTGAGCTAATAACGAGCTCCACAAATTAAAAAAAATCGTTGGTGCCCCGAGCGTGCCCGTATCATGTAGTCATGTAATTTAGTTAACCCATACCCGAATTTTTGATTTAGTTGTATAATTTGAGTGTTGCCATGGATGAAAATTTGATGTTTGTGTGGTTAGTGATAGAATATGATATAAGCATGCTAGATTAACAAGATTTTCTTTAGAATTTTTGATGGAGTCTAGTATAAGGGTGAATTCATAAAAAAAGAAAATTCTTGAAAGGACTAAATAACAAGAAAAATAGAAGAAATGAGTTGATATAGGGACTAGGGATATTTGGCCCTTAATAGGTGAGGTTGAATTCTTGATATTTTATGTTTTGAGTTATAAGGATTAAATTGTAAACATTGTAAATGTTGGGGTAAATTGGTAAATTTGCACAATTATGTATTTTTGGATTAAATTGAATGAATATGTATTTGAATGAGTTCAATTTGGAATTATTTAGATAAAGAACAAAAGGAAACGAGTTTGGATAGAGGGAAGGCAAAGTTGAACGAATAGCCGGGAAACTTTGATCTGACAATTTCTGAGGTAAGTTCTTAAGCAATTGGAATTAATCGAATGGTTATTATAATGTAATGTACAAGTTCTAATGAATTAATGGATTTGATTTCCTTCAAATTGTTGAATGAGATAGGGGAATTTTAAAGTGTTTTAGCCGAATGTGGTTGATTATGTATATGAATATGTGTATATCTCTTGAGTAGTTAAAAATAAGCATACTAAAATCCATTTTAGCCGAATGTGATATGGAATGAGATTTAATATATATACTAGCAGAATGTGGGATTGATCTATGTATGAAATTTGATATATTATGGTTGGTTATATAATTATGGATCGAGTAGTAATTTAATATGGACCTCAAAATAGGTGATGGTTGTGATTGAATAAATAACTATGTGTTTATATGAGTGAGGCCGAATGTGATGGTTAGTCTTAGGAAGAAGGATTTGGTTTGAATATGGGTATATATGTATGTCTTATGTACAAATGTGAATATATAAATATTGTGTTTAAGAGGAGGAGATCTGTTAATGGGCACTATGTGTGCAAATTTATACACTGAGCACTGTGTGTGTGAAATCAGTCGAATGGCACTGTGTGTGCAGATAAAACAGTAATGGCACTAAATGTGCGATACATTACTAATGAACGGTACTGTGTGTGCCCTTTTTCAAGCAACGACACTAAGTGTGCGTTACGTTGCATGATTTGCACTAAGTGTGCGGAGTTACGGATCCATCCGAACATTGACCAATGAACGGAGATACCGAGAAATATTACTTATGAAAGTGATGCATGATATTTTGGTAACATGGTATTAGCGAGGTAAGTTACTCTTGCTTTATAAAATTAAAGGATGAGACGTATTTAATAATTAATGAACTTGTCCAAAATGAATATATAGTATGTAAATATACGATTGGGGCATATGGAATTAGGTAAGGCTTGCATATCAATTGGTTACATATGTATACGGTTATGAGTTCTTTTATGATTAAGTTGATTGATACGAGCACACTCGGGGCACCAACATTTTGCAAAGTGCTAAAGCGCGAATTAAATGCCCCAAGTGTTGGAAAAGTTGATTTGCACCTTGGTGCATTTCCAATTGAATCGGATTAGTCCATTTGGGTTCAATTTGAGCTCACTCGAGCTCATCTCAGCTCATTGAGCTAATTGTTTTAATTTAAGGTTTTAAATAAATTGCATCCTCAAATTAATTATTTCCTACAGCAAATTAATGCGGCCTAATAATTAATTATTGACTAAATTAATTTGTCCAAGTTTTAATTAATTTGTTTTCTTTCGTGCATTAGTTTGTGTCAATAAATATGTGTCACTAATTAATTTAATTAGTGATTGTCGAATTTTTGGCTGTCTGATTGCCATTGTAATGTGTTCATTTTATAATTTAATAATGTGTTGCAGGTAGCATGAATCAAGTGGGAGCAAGGATTTGAGATTGTTGGAAGAAACAAAATTAAAGTCAATTGGAGATAGCATGAATAGCAACAAGGGGTTAATGGATGATTAAACAATAGCAGCACTTTTGAATAAACAAATATGGAGAATGGGGAGTTTAAAAATTCAAAAGCATGGTAGAATGTTCCATGAGGAAGTGACGGCAAGAAGCATGAATTAAATAAACTAGAGCATGTGCTATTTAAATTAAATAAGAAACATAAAGAACATGGGTAGCATGCGTGAATTACTTGAGCAAGGGATGATGGAAGTCATGGAAGGATGGTAGCTAAAAGACAAACAAATGTGGAGCATTATAAAATTGGAGCATGAAATGGTGAGTGGAAGCATAGATAATTGAGAATATTGGACATGAATAAAATAATACATGTGTGTTGAGTGGTAATGGATGGCAAGATAATGGTGGATTAAACAATTGAAATTGAAGGCATTATGAAGCATGGACGTTGGAATCTTATGGTGTTGGTTGAAACAAAATTTGGATTAAAAATAGAAAAAAGCATGTTGAAGCTTGGACGGCACTATGTGGATCATTTAAATGAAAGAAATTTGAAGATAGCCTTTGACGGCATGGGAGGGCTATTGGCTTTTTGTTTTGAGATGGAATATTATGGGTGGAGCTTTGGGATGACTAAAATATTGAAGCATGCTTGGGTGGATATAATAAAATAAATACTTGAGTTAATAAAATAATCAAGCATGGAGAATAAACAATGAGGAACATGTTGAATTCATGGCTAATCTTTATTTATTTATTATTTATATTGACTTCATGGAAACACATGGGATGGCATAAAGAATATGGAGCATAAGCTGAATTCTTCTCCTAGGCATAAAATGCTTGTGTGTGGCTTAGAAGGACAACCACTTTGGACGGCAATTAAAATTAATGGGCAAATGTGTTGCCAACAAATAATAAATTGGTGATGAGCGGCTAATGCCAAATTTTGCTGCGTGTTTTATGGGATGAATTCAATAAAATATTCAAGTGGAGGTCAGCATGACCTTAGAAGCTAGCCAGGCTATAAATATTTTGCCATTTCCATTTGTAGGATACAGAATTTTTATGAATGAAATTTTATGAACTTTGTTCATTTGAGTGAGGTTATCTCCTCTTCGGTTTCGTACAAGTTTCATTAGACATATCAAGCTTGCTTGTGGCGTCCTCGACTTGTTGAATTTATCACCAATTTCGTTTGGTGTGGCGTTCATCAACCTATCTCCATCTATCCACCTTAACGATATAAGAAACGGGGTGACACTGTTATATAGTGTTGAATCTTTCTTAAGTTAAGTTCGTATTTCCATTTCCATCATCGATTCCATTTATCCACCTTAAACATTATAGAACCCGGGGTGACACTCTTTAATGTTGAATCGCTTCTCGTTTAAGTTCTTTATCCATCTCCATTAAATTATCCTTTTATCTATCTTATTTATTTTTATTTCATTCCACCAAACCGAACCATCTTCTATTTTATTCACTTAAACTTCCGCAAACTCATTTATATTTTTCAATTATTTTCCAAAGGCTTAATTTCTCCTCGTAGATGATTGGGCAACCCGCATTCATTTTGACTCACCCCGAGCCGGTTCGTATCATCTGGTATCAGAGCTTTAAAACGAGGAAATTTGACGATGTACGAGAAGCCGGAATTAGGTTCGTAAGTTAAAAAAAAAAGGTTCAAGAAAAAATTCAAGTTGTAATTTTCATCTCTTGTATTACATTATATTGGATGTGAAAAAAAAAAAACCAAAAAAAAAAATCAAAAAACAAAATACTGAGTTTAAAAAAAAAGTTCGCAAAAAAAAAGTGAATATTCAAGTTTTTGTTTTTATCTTTTCTCTTCCATGCCCCGACCAACAAAATCTTCCTTCTACCTGACCGCCCCAAATCTTTTTCTCTTTTGTTTTGGCCTACCCGAGACTAAAAAAATATAATAATTCTTTTGTGAGCCTACCTTATACCCGACACCAATCCCTTGTACCAATTTTGAAGCTGACCCTCAAGCCGTAATAAGTCTTTTTGAAACAGAGTACGAAATTGTGAGATGAGATTGAGCGGTAAAAGGCACGAGAGTACTCATAAAAAAATAAAAAAATAAAAAAAGCTACAAAACGAGTGAAACACGAGTGTGAGTGCTTTTTCTTTTTGAGTGACTTGTGAGTTTTTGTGGTAAGGTATTTTTAACTTTTTATATTTATGTTTATTTTATTTTATTTTATTTTTTTCTTGATAACATATTTCTTTCAGCAACGATAGCATGTCTTTATATTTTGAAAGAAGAAGTACTGCAGATGGCGATTGGTTCGATCCATCATACAACCAAAGCGAAAGGCGATGCAATCAAAGAAACCGAAGCTTTAGAGATCAAGGATGTTTTAATGACGTCAAGAAGAATAACAAGTCAAACATTCCACCGTTTCAAGGTAGAGCCGATCCGGATGCATACCTTGAATGGGAAATGCGAGTAGAAATGGTTTTTGGGTACCACGATTATTTGGAAAGCACGAAAGTAAGGCTGGCGGAAAATAGTTTCACCGATTATGCCATGACTTGGTGGGATCAATTCACCAAGAGTCGAAAACGAAATGGAGAGTACCCAATATTAACGTGGTCCGAAATGAAAGAAGTGATGCGCAAGCGGTACCTCCCATCTTCCTATTGTAACATTCTGAAAAGGGCCTATGCATTTTCGGTTTAAATGTATGAAGTGACATGTTTTATGTACTAGGAATAAATTTTGAACATTTTTGGAAACCTGAACGTTTTTGGAAACCTGAACATTTTTGGAAAACCTGAACATTTTTGGAAACTTGAACATTTCTGGAAACTTGGAAATGTAAGAAAATGGCAAGTTACAGAGCCGATCGAAAATTTTAGGAAACTTAGAAATGACTGAGAAATGTCAAGTTTTAAAGTTTAAAATAGGAAATTAAGGCAAGGTGGCCTTAAAAGAAAAAGTTGGTAAAATTTGACATACAAACAGGCTTGGAAAAGTGGCCTGAAGATGTCACTTAGGCCTAGGAAAATGGCGCCACATGCAAGGTGTTGGGCCTGAGTTCGAGTCACTTGGGAAGCAAATAATGAAGGTTTTATTTTTGCTTCCAGAAGGCTGAGGTGGACGGCACTGGTTTCTAGAAAAGGAGGTGTTTTATTTTCATAAATATGTGAATAATAAGTGATAAATATAGGATTATTTTATTGAGGAGATAAATGATGGATTAAACACTTCTATTTTTTTAAATAAAAGAGATAATATTATCACAAAGGAAGAGTGGTGGCCAAGTCAAGGACTCTTGGCCTAGTAATTTCGGCTAAAGGAGGAGAATTAAGGCTATTCTCTCATCTTTTCTAAGCTCTGCCGAAAATTCCCTCGCAAACTCTCTCTGCCGAATTTTCTTCTCCTGTTTTCTTCTTCTCTTTTCTTCATCTGTCAACTCCATAGCCGAATCTCTGTAACTCTAGGCAAGGAAGCAATCGATTAAAGGCATCAAAGGTAAGGTTAAAGCACTATTCAAATTCCTTT
Organism: Gossypium bickii; assembly: GCA_025503065.1. Taxonomy (NCBI): domain Eukaryota; kingdom Viridiplantae; phylum Streptophyta; class Magnoliopsida; order Malvales; family Malvaceae; genus Gossypium; species Gossypium bickii. The sequence goes on from CP106711.1 coordinate 95,252,882, forward strand.
CTTTTCTATTTGCTGAAAGAGAAGGGTCTAATCCCTATTCTTGTTTTATGGCCGAATCTACAAGGGGTCTATCAGGTTTCTACAACTGTCGAATACGAGGAAGAATCTTTCGGGATTCAAGGATTTAAGGTAAGGAAAGCATGGTTTAAACCAAAGGCTATTTAATTAAGTTTATTAAGTAACTTGGAAATCAGATACTAATATATGTGTGTAGGGATTTCGATAGATCCATAGTCAAGAGGAATTTTCGGGAATTTAGATCCACGAGGTAGGTAAACATTATGTATTCGGCCAAGGAACTCAGATCTGTTTCTTATGATTTTCAGAAATCAAACTAACCATGCTTAATGAATTTAGTGTTAGCCGATTTCAAGGAAAAGGATACTAGCAATTTTTGGGACTTACAATCATCCAATTCGGCAACAAGGTAAGTAATACAAATCCTACTAGGGTTTGGTTTTTAAGCCAAATAGGTTTGTTAATATGTTTTAATGATTGGCCGAATATAGGAGTTAAAGATCTAGATCGGTAGATCGTTCTTTGGGATTTCAAGGAAACTATTAAGCAAATCAGGTGTGTACTCACACTAACTTTCGATATATCATATGGCAAATATTTAATATATGAATGTGCATAAGAATGTGAATGTGACTAAGTACCCTAAACGTGGTAAAAAGTACCCAGGTACGTTTCTTACTTTTGATAGGATTACGAATATGTTATATTTTTAACATGTGAATAGTAACATGAATGTGAAATTAAGTATGTTATGCATGATAGAAAATATATGGGGCATTCGGGCTATATGTGAAAGGGGAAGTGAAGGTGTTGACTTCAGTCTCACTATCTGAATATGGTGACTACGGTCACATTATTTGAACATGGTAACTTCGGTTACATTATCTGAATTTGGATAACTTCGGTTACATTATCTGAACATGGTGTCTATTGACACAATTATCCGGTGGCTATGCCACAAAATTATATGGGCGATGAGCATGTCATTGCAAATGATCGCCTTCGATGGTGTGTAGCGGATGGAGGGTCGACTTAGTAGTCCCCACGGTGTGACTGGCAGGTACGGGGGTGTGTAGCAGATGGACAAATAGGCTTGGGTTTGGGTTGCATCATCATTTATTTTTACATGAGTATGAACTTGATATGAACATGTATGCCTGATTTGTTGAATGTTAGTATTGTGTGCACATTGAGTCTGTTGACTCACCCCATTGTGGGGCTATTTTTCAGGTAATGAGCAATAATGGACCGGGTCGGCAGGAGCTAAAGGTGGCCATGCATAGCAAGGATGAATGTTAAGTGTGGGAAATCATTTGATGTAGTATGGCCGAAAAGGCCATAGTTTTATTTCGTTACTTTTATTTTCTTTTTAACTACTATGTTATGAATTATTTTATATTTAAGTTTAAGTAAAATTATTTCTTTAAAAATAAACCCTAAATTGTTTTGTCACCTTAAACTAAAAGGATTTCCAAATGAAATAAATGGGTTTCCAACTTAAGCCCAGCCCAAACCATTATTTTCTTTAAATAACACAAGTTTTTCTCTAAGTAACAAGAACTATGAGACCGGTTTACTTGAGGAACATACCAGATCCGGTTCAGGCTCGTGGGCCAGGTGTGGGGTGTTTCACCTATCATCGAGGGCAAACTTCTTCAACACAAAGGACGAAGTTAAGAACAGCACGGCAATACCCGACCAAGGACTATTCTAGAAGAGATTTTTACCAGGAATCCTACTCAATGCGGCCTTCAAGACGGAGAGAAGAAAGTTACGAGCTCGATTCTCTTCAAGGCGACGGACAGGAAAGCACGAGTTATTCAACGAATGATTCAAAGAAATCCTACACGGAGTATTCTTCTCGACGCAATTGTCGTGATTCATTTGTAAATAATTTTTCTTCTCTTAAACCAAACAATTACCATCTTGATTCTTTTGTAACATCATGTAATAGAAACAAATCAAAAGAAAATGAAAATGAAATAAATAGAAAAGAAAGAAAAGAGGCAAGAAAGAGAGAAAATGAGCAAGTTTTGAGAAAGCTTGAAAAGGCCATTGAGAAGATCTTTGAAAAAGAACAAAAAGACTTTGAAAAAGAAAAAGAGAAAGAAAAGGAAGAGATATTTGAAAGGAAAAGAAAAGAGCTTGTGAGAGAAAAAGAAACAAAAGAACAAGAAGAGCGAGAAAAGATAAGTGTTGATTTAATTAATCCACTAGAGGTTTGTTCTATTTCTTCTTCTCAGGATTCCTAGGAGCCAAGCGATGAATATCAACTTCAATACCAACTCGGAGAAAGACGCTTTCATTTGATCGGCAAAGGTAAAGTTAAAAATGAAGTTGAACCCCACGAGTCGGAAGGTAAGCGAGGTAAGGAAATTTTAATAACCAAGTCGCAGAAATCCGATTTGACATTTGTCAATGAAATCTTTGGTGACTTAGTTTCTAAAAGCTTTCCTTATTTTCATCCAATCAATTTTTGCTCGTTACATATTGTTGATATTTTCTGTTCTTCTCGACAAAACCCAATGATTTTGCAAAATGACAAGTTTTCACGAAAAGCAAATAAATTGTTCAAATACGTTGATTTAGTGAATCAATTTTTGTCTCTTGAAAAATTGTTGAATTTGTGCAATTTTGTTTTGACGAGTACAAAGAGTTTTGTTCATATGATGTCGTGTATGCAAATTTCTTTTTGGTTTTCCATGTTTGATTTAATGAAACCATTGATACATTTTGACTTAGATAATCAAACGCATGTTTTTAAACCGGGAATATGTTTTGTATCATCCGATATATTTTGTGGAAAAATCAAGTCTCAACAATTGTGTGTGAGAAATTCCCATCAATCCGATACTTGGTTTTTAAATAAGGTAACAAATTTTGTCAACCTTGTTTTCAATTTTTATTCTTTCCTTAAGCAAATTTTGTGTTTGTATATGCAATTCGTGTACATGGAGTTCCCATTTTGTTTGAAAAATGTTGATTCATGAATAAAACATCGAATACATTACATGCCCGAGGAGAGAAGGTTCGTCTTGATCGAGCAAGGTAAATTTGATCTTCAATTTTCAGCTTGTGAAGGTAAAGTCGATTTCTTTCTTTCAACACCCAAAGGTAAGACACTTGAAACCTATGAACCCATTTTGTTTTCTTCGGATGTTGACAAGAATCACGTTGCTGAATCCATTCTTGTAAAATCTTTAAAACGTGATGTTCTTCATTGTTCTATCCTGTTTGATAATGGACTATCTGTTTTGGTTCTTGACAAAAAGATAATTGTTTTCGATAAGTGTCATGAAGCATTTGTTGAAACAATTTTGTTCATATCAGATGTTGAAAGAGCTCATAATGATGATTGCCATTTTGTAAAGCATTTAGATTATGAGTTATTTGAATGCCCTATTTTGTTTATTGATGGTCTATCTGTTTTAAAAGAAGACAAAAACAATTTTGTGTTTGATAATTTTTATTCATGTGCGAGTACAAAGCAAGGTTTGAATGTTCAATTTCGAGTGCCATGTGCGTTTTCTTCATTACTTGCTTGTGACGACTATATCTATCACTTGATGTGTTATTCGCATGTTTATTTTGACTTTTGGAATCCAATTAGATCGTATGCATGCCTTGAAGCTTATCCGCTTTTGTTCCAAAATTTTGACAAGGCATTGATCCTTTTGTATGATAAAGTGCTTATGCCTGCCCGCATGCGATTTTTTTGTTTGGTGTTGTTTTTATTCGGGTTACAAGTACGTTTAAGACATTTCTTGCTAATTCCTGAATTTTTTTTCCAGGTATTACGATTATCATCCATCCCGTTTGATCGAGGAAAGATGAGCAAGGAGTTTTGTTCGGACAACCAACGGGTCAATTCGAGGACGAATCGTCTTGAAGAGGGAGGGGATGATACGAGCACGCCCGGGGCACCAACATTTTGCAAAGTGACGAAGCACGAATTAAATGCCCCAAGTGTTGGAAAAGTTGATTTGCACCTTGGTGCATTTCCAATTGAACCGGATTAGTCCATTTGGGTTCAATTTGAGCTCACTTGAGCTCATCTCAGCTCATTGAGCTGATTGTTTTAATTTAATGTTTTAAATAAATTGCATCCTCAAATTAATTATTTCCTACAGGAAATTAATGCGGCCTAATAATTAATTATTGACTAAATTAATTTGTCCAAGTTTTAATTAATTTGTTTTCTTTCGTGCATTAGTTTGTGTCAATAAATATGTGTCACTAATTAATTTAATTAGTGATTGTCGAATTTTTTGATGTCTGATTGCCATTGTAATATGTTCATTTCCTAAATTAATAAGTTGACTTAATGTGTTGCAGGTAGCATAAATCAAATGGAAGCAAGGATTTGAGATTGTTGGAAGAAACAAAATTAAAGTCAATTGGAGATAGCATGAACAGCAACAAGGGGTTAATGGATGATTAAACAATGGTAGCACTTTTGAATAAACAAATATGGAGAATGGGGAGTTAAAAAATTCAAAAGCATGGTAGAATGTTCCATGAGCAAGTGACGGCAAGAAGCATGAATTAAATAAACTAGAGCATGTGTTATTTGAATTAAATAAGCAACATGAAGAACATGGGTAGCATGCGTGAATTACTTGAGCAAGGGATGATGGAAGTCATGGAAGGATGGTAGCTAAAAGACAAACAAATGTGGAGCATTATAAAATTAGAGCATGAAATGGTGAGTGGAAGCATAGAAAATTAAGAATGTTGGACATGAATAAAATAATGCATGTGTGTTGAGTGGTAATGGATGGCAAGATAATGGTGGATTAAACAATTGAAATTGAAGGCATTATGAAGCATGGACATTGGAATCTTATGGTGTTGGTTGAAACAAAATTTGGATTAAAAATAGAAAAGGCATGTTGAAGCATTAGACGGCATTATGTGGATCATTTAAATGAAAGCAATTTGAAGATAGCCTTTGACGGCATGGGAGGGCTAATGGCTTTTTGTTTTGAGATGGAATATTATGGGTGGAGCTTTGGGATGACTAAAATATTGAAGCATGCTTGGGTGGATATAATAAAATAAATATTTGAGTTAATAAAATAATCAAGCATGGAGAATAAACAATGAGGAACATGTTGAATTCATTGCTAATCTTCATTTGTTTATTATTTATGTTGACTTCATGGAAACACATGGGATGGCATAAAGAATATGGAGCATAAGCTGAATTCTTCTCCTAGGCGTAAAATGCATGTGTGTGGCGTAGAAGGACAACCACTTTGGACGACAATTAGAATTAATGGGCAAATGTGTTGCCAAAAAATAATGAATTGGTGATGAGCGGCTAATGCCAAATTTTGCTGCGTGACGAATTCAATAAAATATTCAAGTGGAGGTCAGCATGAAGAGACCTTAGAAGCTACGAAAGGCCATTCCGCCAGGTTATAAATATTTTTACTTTTGCATTTGTATGATACAGAATTTTTATGAATGAAATTTTATGAACTTTGTTCATTTGAGTGAGGTTATCTCCTCTTCGGTTTCGTACAAGTTTCGTTAGACTTATCAAGCTTGCTTGTGGCGTCTTCGACTTGTTGAATTTATCACCAATTTTGTTTGTTGTGCCGTTCATCAACCTATCTCCATCTATCCACCTTAACGATATAAGAAACGGGGTGACACTGTTATATAGTGTTGAATCTTTCTTAAGTTAAGTTCGTATTTCCATTTCCATCATCGATTCCATTTATCCATCTTAAACATTATAGAACCCGGGGTGACACTCTTTAGTGTTGAATCGCTTCTCGTTTAAGTTCTTTATCCATCTCCATTAAATTATCCTTTTATCTATCTTATTTATTTTTATTTCATTCCACCAAACCAGACCATCTTCTATTTTATTCACTTAAACTTCCACAAACTCATTTATATTTTTCGATTATTTTCCAAAGGCTTAATTTCTCCTCGTAGACGATTGGGCAACCCGCATACGTTTCAACTCACCCTGAGCCCGTTCGTATCATTGATTCAACTAAAATTTGACTATTGAATTGTTGTTCATAAAAAACCATTGCTTATAACTTACTAAGCTAAGTTAGCTTACCGTTGTTTTCATTTGACTATTTATAAGGTTTGAAGTTTAAGCTCGTACTCGGGGATCCTTGTCGAAGTCAAGCACACTATCAACTACTATTTTGGTACCTTATTAAAGTTGATGTTTTGTAATAATGGCATGTATAGGCTACAATACCCTTTTAAGTTCTTTTTGGATTGGGTTGTATATAATAAGCCATGTGAAAATGGCTAAACCTTGATTATCAGGGTATATATGAATTCTATCATGTTAATATTTTACTATAGAAATATAATTCTTGATATGTTATGCATGGTGTTGTCTTTATGATATAATGGAAGGATGAGTAGACAATAGTCTTATAGATTCGAACATGAGATTTAATTAATAGGGTAAGCAAGTTTTTGATATGTATAAATGATGACTTAGGGTTATATGAGGGTTTGTGTGTTGTTTATCCAAAGATAGGCATGACTTGTGAATTGCTCTTATAATAAATTTAAAATATGTTCTATGTGAAAAAGAAAGTGACTATGTAATTCGGTTTTAGTAGTTGTATGGTATTGAATAGCATGTTTCATTCCTCGGTAGTTATAATGGGATATAAATGTATGTAATAATGCTGTGAGATGTTATATGTGTATATTATTGATGAAACGTGCAGTAGACTCGAACCTATTTTATCCTCTGTACTTCTTTAAATAAATTGATTTTAAATGTTTGAGTTGTTGATTAGAAGATGCAATAATATATGGTTATACGGTTTGATTTTTTTACAGGTATGTGTGACATTTGCTATGATTATGAGTTTAAGTGTTAATGTGAATAAGATGGTATATGTTGACTATGTATATTCGATAGTGAGCATGTATCTCCAGTTATAAGGCGATGTTTTATAATTGAAGTATGTTTGATGTTGTATCTAGAATTTAATAGCTTTGCGAGTGTGGTTCATTTGACTATGAATTTTTAAATCAAGAAGTACGATTTATATACTTGTATGCCTGTTCGGGGTTGGGTATAGTTTGGTAATGCCTCGTGACCCATTCTGGCGACGGTTTCGAGTTATGGGGTGTTACAGTTTGCTTGCTCTCTTAGGATTAACGATCGGGGGTACCACTGGTACTACAGGGGGAGTGCTCAGATTCAGGGGTTGTTGAACAGCCGGATTGGTCCTGATATATTGGTTGAACCAATCATTCATCATGCTATAGAAGGCTTGTTTAGCCCCCTCATCAGGATTACTCGCAGCTGGTCGAGATTCCTCCGACGCAGTCCCTTGCATGGGAGCAGGCGCCACGCTCTCGACATCATCAGCTATAGCTCGCTCGGGATCTAGATCCATTTACTATACGAAAGAAAGAAACACAATTTCACTGTCAGAAGTCATCACACTATCGCATTATAAAATATGGCATGTGTAGCTAGACTCACACGCGCTATGTTAGTCCGAGAACGTACTAAACCGTAGCTCTGATACCAATCAAATGTAACACCCCTAACTTGTATCCGTCGCTGAATTAGGGTTACGAGGCATTACTCGACCAAACACAAGTCAGTATACCTTTATAAATACTAATACAATAATTGATGCATAATCAGTTACTACTATCATAATTAAGCATTTATTTCCATTTTAACATCAAATACGATAGCAAACATATTACAAACAATATCATTAATATCTTATACGAATAGATTTTTCAGACAAATAGTAGAAGTACTATTCAATTGGTCATTTTAGAAGCAGGGGCCGAAATGATCATGACTAAGCTCATATTACAATTTGGGTTCTATCACATACGCACCTTAACAAAATGTTTACATCTATAATTTTGCCAGTTAATCCTCATGGCCGAATACACTTGAACATCCAATGAAAAATCTAAAGTTTCCAACTAAATAAATGTCATGGTCGAATATTTACAATGAGTTTGATTTCATTTGATCAATAATAAATCGAAATAATTTATAACATGCATAATATACAACCTATTTCTTTCATGGCTTATCACATAAGTGCACACGAAATAACTAAATTCTTATCCATCAATTTTATGTACTTTATACCTTATTCAAACCAAAAATTTTCTTATATTCAAATTTCTCATAGCATAATATGAAATAATTCCTAAGCTAAACTTATAAGTCATTCAATAAACATTCATTTGTACTATATGGATAACATGCCATTCATAATCTCATGGAACATACCTACCCAAATCAAGCTATATTCAAAACCGAAATTTCACAAACATATATACCAACTCAAACATACTCATTCAATCCAAGGATAGAAGTGAAGCCATTTTCGCATGGCATTATATACATCAAATTCAAAATATAAGGTCAAAACAGTAGTATAGCCTATACATGCCATAGTTCTCAAAGTTTAACTCATCAAAAGAGTACCAAAGATAGTCGATAGTGTGATTGACTTTGACGATGAATCCCCGAGCTCGAGCTTCTACTTTATGATCTATAAAATAGTAAAATAATCACATAGAATAAGCTTATATAGCTTAGTAAGTTTTAAGCAATGGAAAAGATATACAACTAATCAATATGCAATTTAATCAATCTAACATGATCATTAACTAATTCGTAAACACAAATATGCTTAACTTGTCACCATTCAACAATTACTATCTTTAATAAGTCACAAAGACCGAATGATCACATGCCATTTATCCATTTCGAAACAAGTCCAAAGATAAAAGATTCACATCACATTACTATAAGTTTCATATACTAAAATAACCTACCTCATTGGTATGAAGTTATTCAATTATCATGCATCACTTACCTTCGTGCCACATCTTGGTTTTCTCCATCCATTAGTTTACCCTTGAAAAGATCCGAAAATTCGCACACACAATGCAAATCATGTAACGTATCACACACTTAGTATCGTTACTTGAAAAAGAGCACACATAATGCTATATACTAGTAATGTATCACACACTTAGTGCCATTACTTATTCTTCCGCAGACATAGTGCCATTCGACCGATTTCGCACACACAGTGCTCGGTATTTAAGCTCGAACACATAGTGCCCTTTAACCAATCTTTCCTTTGCTCTTCAAAACACTTATAATTCCATTACCATTCATACATACACATAATTTAAAATATTTAACAACACCTCAATTTGCCTTTTTCACATACCATTATATTCGGCATACTCAATATACATATATCTATCCATAGCATACATCTCTCTCTCATTTCATAATCATATTTAACTACCTTTTTATTCATGCATATACTCAATTAACTCAATTAATCAACAATTATACATATATATATACACACCAACTTTACATTCAGCTAACATATATATATTTTATTTCATTTCATGTTACATTTGGAAATAAGGGATTTAACTTGTTTATAATTTTTATTCATTTGCACATTACTATATAATCAAATTCATTTCGTCCAACTGCTTAAAAACTTACCTCGAAAATCGACGGATTAGGGTTTCCCGGCTATTCGTTCAACTTCGCCTTTCCCCGATCCAATCCCGTTTCTCTTTGTACTTGATCTAAATAATTCAAAATTAAGCTCATTCAAATATATTTTCGTTCAATTTAATCCAAAAACACATAATTATGCAGATTACCATTTTACCCTTGACATTTACAATTTTTACAGTTTAGTCTTTATTGCTCAAAACACAAAACATCTAAAATTTAACCACACTTATTGAGGGCCGAATAATTATAGTCCCTATATAAACTCACTCCTTTCATTTATTTTTCCATTTAGTCCTTACAAAATTTATTTTTATCATTTAATCCATATTACTAATGTAATATCCTGAAATTGGGCTTGTGCATTTTTGCTTAATTTTATGAAATAGCATGTCTAATGTGATATGGATGTGTTGTGTGCATTTTTAGAACCTTGGAAATGTAAGGAAATGCCTTAGAAATGTTAAGCTTTAAAGTTTAAAAGAGGGAGCTAAGGCAAGGTGGCCTTAAGAAAATTTATGGCGAAAATATGACACACAATTGGGCTTGGAAAAGTGGCTAGGAGGTGCCACTTAGGGCCCTGGAAATGACGCCACCAGCATGTGAGGAAGGGCCAAGGATCGAGTCGCGCGGGAAGCAAAATAAAGTTTTATTTTTCGGCATTAAAGGGGAGGAGTGGACGGCAAGGAAGGAGCTTTAGATAGGTTCAATTCTTTTAAAATTCGGCTAAATAAGGGATAAATAATGGATTTATTTTAGATTATTTTCAAGAGATAAATGAGGATTTATTCTTTAATTTTTAAAATAAAGAGATAAGGAGGAAAATAAGGGAGAGTGATGGCCAAGTAAGGGAGTCTTGGCCTAGTAATTTCGGCAATAGGAGGAAAAGAGAGGCCATTCTGCATTATTTTCTTTTTCTTGAAAGCCTCTGTCGAATTCTCTCTGCAACTCTTTTCTTTTTCTTTTTCAATTCCCCAAAAAGCTGAGAGTAAGATTCCCTAGTCTTGCCGAATCCTCCATCTCTGTTCTTCATCTTCTTCTTTTTCTTCTCTAATCCAATCCATCAAAAGTCAAAATCTCAAAGACAACCCCTAGCCGATTGTCCATTGACCTCCAAAAGCCGAAACCTTTTTGATCACTATCTAGTCACCTTAGCCGAATCTTTGAAGGGCTTCAAGCAAGGGTGTGTCGACTTCTGTAGTAAGGGTAAGGATCTATTATTACCATTCTATTTCTTTTCTTTATGTCCAAGATTAAGATTCTAATGCCATTTGTGTCTCTTGGCCGAAACTACAAAGGATCTTTCGGGATTTTGACAATTGTCGACTACTAGGGAGAAGAGATCCTCTGGGAGTTACAGATCTAAGGTAAGAAAAGTGTGGTTTAGGCCGAAGGCCACTTGATTAAGTTCATAAAGCGATTGGAAATCAGATCTAACAAGTACCCTATAGGTTTCGACATCCTCTTAACCACGAGATTTCTTTTCGGGATTTGAGATTCACAAGGTAAGTGAATCTAACATTTGGCCAAGGCCCTATTTTAGTATTCAGATATGTTTTATTATTTGGAAGCTAATCTGTAAAGTGATTTAGTGCTAGCCGAATACCAGAAACACTACAAAAGTTTCGGGATCTAATTAGGAAGTGAATCGGCAGCAAGGTAAGATTTTGGTTATGTTAATCCTTCGGGATTTGATTAAGTGGCCGAATGACTTTTTGTTTAAACACTTGGTATGGGCCGAATATAGGAACTAAAGGATCTAAAGCGTAGATCGGGATTTCGGGATTTTAGTGAATTTGTTAAGCGAATCAGGTGTGTACCCTACCCTAAGTTTTAATATGTTCATGGCTATGTTTTAAATTGAATGTGTTAATAAGATTATGAAAATATGGCTAAGGTACCTTGCAATGGTACAAAGTACTCAGGCACGTTTTCCTACTCCAACTAGGATTATGAATATATGTTATATATAACATGTGAAAAGTGATAAGAATGTGAATTAAGGCATGATGTGCATGATATGTATGATATGGGGCATTCGGGTTATATGAAAAAGGGGAAGTGAATGTGGTGACTTCGGTCACATTATCTGAATGTGGTGACTTCGGTCACATTATCTGAATGTGGTGTCACATGACACAAATATTATCTGGTGGCTATGCCACAAATTTTATAAGGGCGATGAGCACGTCGACTGCAGCGACTGCCTTCGATGGTGTGTAGCAGATGGAGGGTTAACTTAGAAGTCCCCACGGTGTGCAGGTTGGTACGGGTGATGTGTAGCGGATGGAACCTAGGTTTGGGTTCGGGTTTGCATCATATCATTAAATGTTATATGTACCTGTGTGACTTGTATGCCTGAATTTGCTAGAACTTAGTGTTCTGGTTACACATTGAGTCTGTTGGACATGTTTCAGGTGACGAACAGTGACGGACTGGGTCGGCAGGAACTTGTGGTGGCCATGCTCTGCTTGAAGTTTATTTAATTTTGGGACTTTTTCATTTTAAGTATTTGGATTTATTTCGAATTTTGAATGTTAATGTAATAAGGCCACTGTTGAACTATTCCATTATTTTATTATGTTTACAAATTTTTATTAAGTTTAAGATTAAGTAAATTTACTTTCTAATGAACTCTAAATGTTTTATCACCTAAAACTAAAAGGATTTTTAATATAAAACGAATTTGTTTTCAACTCGAGCCCAACCCAAAACAATATTTCTTTCAAAACACACTAGTTTCCAAAGTAACAAAAGAATTTTAACCGGTTTACATCGAGGAACATACCAGATCCGGTCAAGGCTCGTGGGCCGGGTGTGGGGTGTTTCAGTTTGGTATCAGAGCCTAGATTTAAACTCTCAGCCTTGGGTTTAAGGCCCAAAATTTTTTCGAATCGAGCCCAAATGAGTTTCAAAAAAATATTTTATGAAATAAGCAGGTTTTTCTGGCATGGCACCTAAGTCTCCGACCCGAAGTCTACCAGGTAAGTACCCTTATCCCTTGTGTGATTTATAGTATGATGTCTAGAAGGGTAGAAATAGAATGGAACGTAGAATAGTATGATAGGTACTTGAACCCTAGGACTAGTTTACCTTAACACTTACATAAGACTTAAGTGCCTAATTAAACAAACCTATGGCTAAGTCGCCGACTTAGGGTGTGGCAACCCCACAATGCGCATGTTCAGGATTGGATCGTAAGAGCACGGTACTTAAGCAGTCCTAGTGACTCACCTCCTCTTCGCTGGAATCCTACCTGGTTCGTAGCTTCAGTTCACCCTAAACAAGAGGACTCAGTCGCAGGCTAAAAACAATAACTAAAACCCCAAAGGGATTAGCCACATTTTCATGGAAACCCTAGTTTTTTTAAAGTCAACAAACTACTCTTTTGAATTGTGAAAATTACTATTTTGAAAAATTTCCTAAAAAAAAAAAAATTCGAAGTTACAAAATTTCCTAGATACCCCTGGCTGTAAAATTACAAAAAATGCCCTTGGTTTATAAAATGTCCAAACTACCCACAGTTTTTATCAAAAATTTCCTTACTTTATAACAAGTCCCAAAAACCCTAATTTGCAAAATATCAAAATACCTTGATTTTGGGAAAATTACGGAATTGCCCCTAACCTACAAATTACCAAAATGACCCTAATTTCCAAAATTTTTGCAACATCACCGTTTTGGAAAACAAATTCTCAAAAAGAACCCTCAAAGTTTTGTAAATTTTGAAATACCCCTGAATTATTAAGCTTTACAAATTTACCCCGAGTTACAAATTTTCCAAACTACCTCCAGGAATGCAAAATTACCAAAATACCCTTATTGACAAAATCACCAAGGAACCTTATTTTGAAAAAAATTACGAAAATACCCCTATAGGACAAATTACGAAAATACCCCTAGGGTAGGAATAGACAAAAAAATAGAGAAATAGAGAATGTGTGTGAATGAATGTTTGAATGTATGTGCTCCTCTGAATTAGGATAGAAGACTTGAACCTTGATCGATCGAAAGAACTACTTCTAAACGTCTTTCATAAAACTTCTTCGCGAATAATCAGTGAAACAATGGCTAAAGCATAAAATTTCTTAATCAGATTAAAGAACGAACGTAGACATGAGCTCTAGGGGACGTGGACGTAACGTACGAGGACGCGGTAGAGGTAGAATGACCGTGTCAGAACCCGTTAGATCGGGTCAAGGATCAGAAAATGAGGTACCGCCACCACCACCACCAAAAATTGTTGGTGCTAAACAACAAGATCGCACGTGAGACGATCTTCGTATCGCAGTCGTGCCGCGAGTTCTTGAGTTGGTGGCTGGTGCAGGAGGAAATTCGGGAGCTCGAAAGTCGGTACTTGAGCGACTTCGTGCCAATGGAGCTGAGGTATTCTGTGGCGTATCTAGAGTAGCACCCAGTACGTCTGAATATTGGTTGGAGGCAACCGAGTGAATTATGGATGACCCCTGAGGAGAAGTTGAAAGGAATGGTGGCGCTGTTACGCGATGAGGCGTATCTATGGTGGTTAACAGTTTGGGATGGTGCCACGGATGAGGATCTGACGTGGGACTATGTTAAGGCAGCATATCAGAAGAAATATGTTGGCACACATTATACTGATGAGGAGAGGAAGGCTTTTCTGGGGCTGGTTCAAGGGAATAAGTCTGTAGAGGAGTATGAAGCAGAATTTCTAAGGTTGAGCCGATATGCTCGAGGAGTAGCGGCTACGGAGCATGAGCGGTGTGTCCGGTTCGAAGACGGTTTAAGGGATGACCTAAGGTTGTTGATAGCTCCACATCAGGAGTGGGAATTTTCTGCGTTAGTAGAGAAGGCAAAAGTAGTTGAGGGAATTAAGGACTCCGTGAGGCAGAACTCTGATCGGAGCAGGTCGAAAAGAGGCTTTGGATCGTCAGGCTCATCTGGAAATAAAAGGCCTAGAGTTGATTGGCCGCGAGGCAAGCAAGCTGTTACAGGAGGACAGTATCGTTCTTGTGATCAGTGTGGAAAGAAGCACTTAGGTGAGTGTTGGAGAAAGACAAGAGGATGCTTTAAGTGTGGGTCCAAGGACCATATGATCAAGGACTGTCCTATGAAACCTGATGGGAATCGACCGACTCGAGAATGTTAATCAGCAGTGGTAGAGGTGGGACAGCGACCTCGGCCGAGGTCGTGGTCCAAATGGCAGAGGTAATGGTGCTGGCAGAGGATGTTGAACACCGGGCAGAGGTGCTGCTAATACTGAGGCAAGGCAACTGGGTTTAGTGTATGCGGTGCGCCTTAGGGAGGATGGAGACGCGCTGGACGTTATAATCGGTACGTTCTTTATATTTGGAAAGCCTTATTATGCTCTGATTGAAGTGGGCTCGACCCATTCCTATGTTGCATGTAGTGTAGTGGAAACACTAGGCCTAGACTCTGAACTTTCTGATAGGCAGATGACTGTAGTAAGCCCATTAGGCCAAACTGTAGTGGTGGATAAGATCTTTCGGAGTGTACCTCTAGAGATTCAGGGAGTGAAATTTTGAGCCGACTTAATGGAACTTCCCTTCGGAGAATTCGACCTTATTCTTGGCATGGACTGGCTAGTAGAGCATCGAGGTGTGTTGGACTGTGCAGCTAAGTGAATGGAGTTAAGGACCCCGGAGGATGAGGTGGTCATTATGATAGGAGAAAGAAGGAACTACTTGTCTAATGTAGTTTCGGCACTAAAGGTTGAAAAGATGGTTTGAAAAGGGTGCAAGGCGTTCTTAGCCTTCGTCAGTGCGTTAGATGGAAAGGAAGAAGGTGTCAATGGAGTTAGAACTGTAAGGGATTTTGAGGATGTGTTTTCGAAGGAATTACCAGGAATACCCTCAGATAGGGAGGTGGAGTTTGGAATTGACTTGCTACCGGGAACAGCTCCTCTGTCAATTGCCCCGTACCGAATGGCACCAAAGAAGTTGGTTGAGCTCAAGGCTCAAATCCAAGAGTTGTTGGATCGTGGGTTTATTAGACCCAGTGTGTCTCCGTGGGGAGCACCGGTCCTGTTTGTGAAGAAGATGGACGGAACTATGCGTATGTGCATAGATTATCGTCAGTTGAACAAGCTGACCATCAAGAACAAGTATCCTTTGCCAAGGATAGATGACTTGTTCGATCAACTTAAGGGGGCCGCCGTATTTTCGAAGATCGATTTAAGGTCTGGATATCATCAGTTGAAGGTGAAGGAGGCAAATATCCATAAGACAGCCTTTAGGACAAGGTACGACCACTATGAGTTTGTAGTAATGCCGTTTGGATTGACGAACGCCCCAGCCGCGTTCATGGATATGATGAACCAGGTGTTCCAGCCCTACTTGGATCAGTTCGTCATGGTGTTCATTGACGACATCCTAGTATACTCCAAGATGGAGGAGGAACATGATGAGCATCTCCGGATTGTATTGCAAGTATTAAGGGAAAAGGAGCTATACGCCAAATTCAGCAAGTGTGAATTTTGGCTTAAGGAGGTGGCGTTCTTAGGACATGTGGTGTCTACTGAAGGAATAAGGGTGGATCCTAGAAAGATTGAAGCAATATTAGATTGGAAACCACCAAAGTCGGTGGCGAAAATCCGTAGTTTCTTAGGATTGGCAGGCTACTATAGGAGGTTTGTGGAAGGATTCTCATCGATAGCCGCGCCTTTGACAAAGTTGTTGAGGAAAGAAGTACCTTTTGTATGGACGGATAAGCAGCAGGAAAGCTTTGAGAAGCTTAAGAAAGTGTTATCTGAAGCTCCGGTTTTGATTCAACCTGAGGCAGGAAAAGATTTTGTGGTGTACTGTGATGCTTCTCACACGGGATTAGGATGTGTATTGATGCAAGACGGGAAAGTAGTCGCGTATGCGTCTCGGCAACTAAGGCCTCATGAGGTTAATTACCCGACTCATGACTTGGAATTGGCGGCAGTGGTCTTTGCTCTCAAGGTGTGGAGGCACTATCTTTACAGCGAAAAGTTGATAATCTACACAGACCACAAGAGTCTCAAGTATTTGCTGACTCAGAAGGAGCTGAACTTGAGACAGCGAAGATGGGTGGAATTACTGAAGGATTATGATTGTTCGATAGAGTATCACCCGGGCAAGGCGAATGTGGTAGCAGATGCCTTAAGTCGGAAAGTTGTGTCAGATCTGAGTCTGAGGGCGATGTTCACACATTTGACTTTGTATGATGATGGGAGTCTGCTGGCAGAATTGCAAGTCAAACCAACATGGTTGAATGAGGTAGAGGAAAGTTAGTTGGTGGATGAGGATCTAAGTGTTAAGTTACAACAAGTACAGAACGGAGAGTTAGAGGATTATGGTGTTAATGAGGAGGGAGTATTGTGCTTCAAGGGAAAGGTCTGTATGCCGAGGGATGAGGAGTTAAGACAGAGGATTCTTCGGGAAGCGCATAGTAGCCCTTATGCTATGCATCCCAGAGGCACTAAGCTATACAGGGATCTAAGGGAACAGTTTTGGTGGCCTGATCTTAAACGGGAAGTTACTGAATTCGTGGGAAAATGTCTGACGTGTCAGCAAGTTAAGGCTGAACACCAAGTTCCATCGGGATTACTTCAGCCAATCGAGATTCCCAGTGGAAGTGGGAAAGAATTACCATGGACTTCATTAGTGGGCTTCCCCTTACGCCTACTAAGAAGGACTCGGTATGGGTAATAGTGGACCGTTTGACCAAGTTCGCGCACTTCATTCCGGTAAGAGTTGACTATTCTCTTTAGAAGTTGGCCAAATTATATATGGCAGAAATTGTGAGGTTACATGGAGTGCCGGTGTCAATCATTTCGGATAGAGACCCAAGATTTACGTCTCGGTTTTGGAGGGCTCTTCATCAAGCTTTAGGCACTAAGTTGGACTTCACTACGGTTTTTCATCCACAATCAGATGGCAGTCTGAGCGGGTAATACAAGTGTTGGAGGATATGTTGAGAGGATGTGTGTTGGATTTCTGAGGAAGTTGGGAAGAATATTTGCCTTTAGCAGAGTTTGCCTACAACAACAGCTATCAGGCCAGTATTCGGATGGCACCGTATGAAACGTTGTATGGACAGAAGTGTCACACTCCTACGTGTTGGACGGAATTGGGAGAACGTCAAGTTTTGGGTCCAGAGATTGTGGCAGAATCTGAAGAGAAGGTTGAGATAATCCGGGCACGGTTGAAGGAAGCTTCTGATAGACAAAAGTCGTATGCAGATCTTAAGCTAAAGGAGATAGAATTTGATGTGGGAGATCAAGTGTTCCTTAAGGTATCACCTTGGAAGAAGGTGATGAGATTTGGTCGCAAAGGGAAGTTATGTCCAAGATTTATAGGACCCTATCAAGTATTGAAGCGAGTTGGACCAGTGGCATATCAGTTAGAGTTGCCACCGGAGTTGAAGCAAATGCACGACGTATTCCATGTGTCCATGCTATGTCGATACCGATCAGATCCATCTCATGTAGTACCAGTTGAAGAGATGGAGGTAACGCCAGATCTGTCCTACGAAGAAGAGCCAATTCAGATTTTGGAACGAGATGTGAAAGTACTACGAAGGAAATCCGTTCCTCTAGTCAAAGTTTTATGGCGCAATCATGGAGCGGAGGAAGCTTCGTGGGAGCCAGAAGAGGCCATGGGACAGCAATACCCTCACTTATTTCAGCCAGGTAATTTCGAGGACGAAATTATTTTAAGGGGGGTAGAACTGTAATATCCTGAAATTAAGCTTGTGCATTTTTGCTTAATTTTATGAAATAGCATGTCTAATGTGATATGGATGTGTTGTGTGCATTTTTAGAACCTTGGAAATGTAAGGAAATGCCTTAGAAATGTTAGGTTTTAAAGTTTAAAAGAGGGAACTAAGGCAAGGTGGCCTTAAGAAAATTTATGGCGAAAATATGACACACAATTGGGCTTGGAAAAGTGGCTAGGAGGTGCCACTTAGGGCCCTGGAAATGACGCCACCAGCATGTGAGGAACGGCCAAGGATCGAGTCGCGTGGGAAGCAAAATAAAGTTTTATTTTTCGACATTAAGAGGGAGGAGTGGACGGCAAGGAAAGAGCTTTAGATAGGTTCAATTCTTTTAAAATTTGGCTAAATAAGGGATAAATAATGGATTTATTTTAGATTATTTTCAAGAGATAAATGAGGATTTATTCTTTAATTTTTAAAATAAAGAGATAAGGAGGAAAATAAGGGAGAGTGATGGCCAAGTAAGGGAGTCTTGGCCTAGTAATTTCGGTAATAGAAGGAAAAGAGAGGCCATTCCGCATTATTTTTTTTTTCTTGAAAGCCTCTGCCGAATTCTCTCTGCAACTCTTTTCTTTTTCTTTTTCAATTCTCCAAAAAGCTGAGAGTAAGATTCCCTAGTCTTGCCGAATCCTCCATCTCTATTCTTCATCTTCTTCTTTTTCTTCTCCAATCCAATCCATCAAAAGCTGAAATCTCAAAGACAACCCCTAGCCGATTGTCCATTAACCCCCAAAAGCCGAAACCTTTTTGATCACTATCTAGTCTCCTTAGCCGAATCTTTGAAGGGCTTCAAGCAAGGGTGTGTCCACTTTTATAGTAAGGGTAAGGATCTGTTATTACCATTCTATTTCTTTTCTTTAAGTCCAAGATTAAGTATCTAATGCCATTTGTGTCTCTTGGCCGAAACTACAAAGGATCTTACGGGATTTTGTCAATTGTCGACTACTAGGGAGAAGAGATCCTCCGGGAGTTATAGATCTAAGATAAGAAAAGTGTGGTTTAGGCCGAAGGCCACTTGATTAAGTTCATAAAGCGATTGCAAATCAGATCTAACAAGTACCCTGTAGGTTTCGACATCCTCTTAGCCACGAGATTTCTTTTCGGGATTTGAGATTCACAAGGTAAGTGAATCTAACATTTGGCCAAGGCCCTATTTTAGTATTTAGATATGTTTTATTATTTGGAAGCTAATCTGTAAAGTGATTTAGTGCTAGCCGAATACAAGAAACACTACAAAAGTTTCGGGATCTAATTAGGAAGTGAATCGGCAGCAAGGTAAGATTTTGGTTGTGTTAATCCTTCGAGATTTGATTAAGTGGCCGAATGACTTTTTGTTTAAACACTTGGTATTGGCCGAATATAGGAACTAAAGGATCTAAAGCGTAGATCGGGATTTCGGGATTTCAGTGAATTTGTTAAGCAAATCAGGTTTGTACCCTACCCTAAGTTTTAATATGTTCATGGCTATGTTTTAAATTGAATGTGTTAATAAGATTATGAAAATATGGCTAAGGTACCATGCAATGGTACAAAGTACTCAGGTACGTTTTCCTACTCCAACTAGGATTATGAATAAATGTTATATATAACATGTGAAAAGTGATAAGAATGTAAATTAAGGCATGATGTGAATGATATGTATGATATGGGGCATTCGGGTTATATGAAAAAGGGGAAGTGAATGTGGTGACTTCAGTCACATTATCTGAGTGTGGTGACTTCGGTCACATTATCTGAATGTGGTGTCACATGACACAAATATTATCTGGTGGCTATGCCACAAATTTTATAAGGGCGATGAGCACGTCGACTGCAGCGACTGCCTTCGATGGTGTGTAGCGGATGGAGGGTTAACTTAGAAGTCCCCACGGTGTGCAGGTTGGTACGGGTGATGTGTAGCGGATGGAACCTAGGTTTGGGTTCGGGTTTGCATCATATCATTAAATGTTATATGTACCTGTGTGACTTGTATGCCTGAATTTGCTAGAACTTAGTGTTCTGGTTACACATTGAGTCTGTTGGACATGTTTCAGATGACTAACAAATGTTGACCGGGTCGGCGCAGAACTTGTGGTGGCCATGCTCTGCTTGAAGTTTATTTAATTTTGGGACTTGTACATTTTAAGTATTTGGATTTATTTTGAATTTTGAATGTTAATGTAATAAGGCCACTGTTGAACTATTCCATTATTTTATTATGTTTACAAATTTTTATTAAGTTTAAGATTAAGTAAATTTACTTTCTAATGAACTCTAAATGTTTTATCATCTAAA
Source organism: Gossypium bickii (assembly GCA_025503065.1). Classification (NCBI taxonomy): domain Eukaryota; kingdom Viridiplantae; phylum Streptophyta; class Magnoliopsida; order Malvales; family Malvaceae; genus Gossypium; species Gossypium bickii. Next base: position 95,273,445 of record CP106711.1, read on the forward strand.
ACTAAAAGGATTTTTAATATAAAATGAGTTTGTTTTCAACTCGAGCCCAACCCAAAACAATATTTCTTTCAAAACACACTATTTTCCAAAGTAACAAAAGAATTTTAACCGGTTTACATCGAGGAACATACTAGATCTGGTCAAGGCTCGTGGGCCGGGTGTGGGGTGTTTCAGTTTGGTATCAGAGCCTAGATTTAAACTCTCAGCCTTGGGTTTAAGGCCCAAAACGTTTTCGAATCGAGCCCAAATGAGTTTCAAAAAAATATTTTATGAAATAAGCAGGTTTTTCTGGCATGGCACCTAAGTCTCCGACCCGAAGTCTACCAGGTAAGTACCCCTATCCCTTGTGTGATTTATAGTATGATGTGTAGAAGGGTAGAAATGGAATGGAATGTATGGATGAAAGCTTTAGTTCTTTCTTTCTTCTTTTAGTTTCGATGAAGAAGAATGAAAAATGATGATGATAAAAGTGTTTTCTTACTTTAATAATATTAACATATATTATAACATCATTTTACATTAAAAATTATGATTATAAAACACTTTAATATAAAATTTAAGTCAATGCCGTCCACTAACATGTTAAAAGGTCAAATTGCAACTTAAGTACTCATACAAAAAAAGACAAAACAATTAAGCCACTTAATTTGATGATTGGCTACTTTTACCACTTATGCGATTTAGTCTTTTTTCTAAAATTAAACACTCAAACAGACAAATTAACCTACGATATTTTAACACATGCTCAAACATATAACATAGATATCAAATAAAATATTATAATATTTTTCTAACTTAGGTTCGTGGTCCTGAAAGCACCGTTCCGATTAGGGTCATAATCGGTCTGTTACACTAACCATACATCAAATAGTAGTATAATAATACTTAAACTTGCATAAGGTTCATTTAACAAGATTTCCAAAACTTGCCTGTAGGTATTGATATTGACACCTGGGTATCGATAGTTTCCCTAGGTGGTATCGATACCACTTGGAAAAACGATGCCAAACTTGCATTTTGTTTCTCGACCAAAATCCCAAAGTCTCGAAAATTATCGGTACCTATCATGAAATATCGATATTTTGACCCGAGTATCGATACTCGAGCAAAGGTATCGATACCAAATCTCTAACCCGGCTTCTTGTACATTTCAAAGCACAGAGGTTTCAATTTTACAACACGAATATCTATATCCCTACTCCAGACCTAAAAAATGCAGCATACATAAACAAATAAACCATTCCTATTTAGTTTCTAAATACCATGCATACTTAGACAAGTAATTATCCAACGGCTAAAATTTGACAGTTCAAAATGTCAAAAACGTGTTCGAGCTAGAAACACCATGCCAACATCAATGTTTATAATCTAAGCATAATTGTAACTCTTAAACCTTATAAACAAAAGCTATAACCAACAGAATTTTCGGAAAATAACATGTCCATAACAAGTTTACCACATTGCCTTTTTCCCAAAACATAAATAAATAAAGAACACCTTCAGAATAACATAAAATTGGCTTGGGTCACCTCTTGGAAACTACACCACTCACACCGATATCTAACTAATCTACAATGGGTAAAGTAGGGAGTGGGTGAGTTTAACAAACTTAGTGAATGATTAAAATAACCACATCTCAAACATGTCATCATGCATCCTCAAGGCAACCATTTATAAGTACAATTACAGTAGTCTTATGTCTAGTATCGTAGAGTACCTATCCATGCATTATTTACTGGTTCATCTACACAACATTTACATATTCATGCAAACATATATAATAAAAAACACGTATTTAATCAAGCATATGTCACAGGTCACACAAGTCATATATAACAATAAATTGGCAATATAACACATACTTCATTAAGCATAAAACATGTTCCACACAGTTACACATAATATGATAGATTGACACTTGAGTTACGAAACATATAGTGAGCTTTATCATCACTCATCGGATACATGGATCTCCAACACACCAAACATAGACTTATAGAGTCAAACATGTCCCAAAAATGAAGCATAAAGCTAACACTCTCCTTATTTCCCCTCACATGTCCCGTTGAATGGAGATTAGCTCACATTCCCTTATCCCTCCAACATATCTTAGGGCCTTAATGTCCAAAATCACTGTACATATAGGTGAGTGTTCACAATCCTATGGCATGCCAACTATATCTAATGGTTTCATAATCATAAGGCCAAAACATCCGTAATCTAACACATAACACTACCAATTATCCATGCACTATCACTGGATGTTAGTATCTTTCGCAAAACACTATCACTGTCATATAACATATATATCATGTATATATTTGCACCTTTCACAACGTTACCATATCCACATATCACACATTTGAGCTTCTAATCACCATGCACAATTTCATAATCATATAAGAACAAAACCATAAAGCAAATATAGATAAAAGAAAACTTACACTTAGAATTTAGAGTAGGGGTTTAGGCTACTACTAAATTCCCAAATAACACATAACTCGTGTCTGCGAGCTTCCAAACACTCACCCCTATGCTTTCACCGAGAAGTCGAAAGCTCAAACTAACTTTTCCTTTAACATGTAGAAGCCACTAATGAATCCGAGGCTTTACACACAATAACCATACAAATTTCACAATCAGATAGTAACCAACGACTCACTTAAACCACCTAAAACATCAACCTATTCTAAGTTATCACGTAACCAAAATTTAACATAACAAATTTAGAATGCTCATAACTTGGTCTACGCTTAACCTTTTTGCCTAAAATGAATTCCGTTCACCTAATTAGTCATCTACGCCTAATCCTCAACCCTTAAACCACTAAAACTACTCAATTCATGGTACCAAAATTTTTCGACATCTTTTGGCAATTTTTACAAAATTCATTAAATCGTAGGAAATCATTAACGAAACTTCAAGGTAAGTTTAGAAACCTTCTAATCATGAAAAAATAAGTTGAAAAACACTTCAAAACCACATTTTCACTCAAAATATCAAAATCCACCATTAATGTCCCAATTTTCGGCTTTTATTAAAAATTTGCGATTCAATGGTTAAAACTTTAATGTTAAGGACTAGATATCATGAAAAACTCATAAGAATTCGAAAAATTACCTTGTATGGATGAAATTAAACTTTTGATGCAAACCCGAGAAAACCCATGTTTGGAGAAGATGATGAAATCTATGGAGTTTTGGGTGTTTTTAAAGTGATTCTATGGGTGTTTAAGGGTTGGGCGTTGAGAGAAATCAAAAGCTTATAGTTTGGAAATCAAAATTGAGTGGTTTAGTGTTGGAAGAATGAGGGACGACAATAAGAGAGGGGAGTGGATGAAGCTAACGTGAATCTCCTATTGGGGGGAAAAATAGGCTGAAATTTTAAAATCTAGACTAATTGACTCTTAAAAACTCCCAGCTTTTCCCTTTTTACAAATGAGTCCCTAGCCAAATTGAAAGACTTTTAAAACTTATCTTCAAAAATTAATTTAGCAACTAAGATGCCATAGTCGAATATAATTTTGATTTACCATGCTATGAAATTCCGAGCACTCTAATGCTAAAATTCCTAAAATACACCTAAAACTCTTAAGCCTTATTTTGGGATGTTACATTAATGCTACAAAACCTGTAACGCCCCAAAATTTTTATTTTGTTTCTATTAAAATGTGACACAAATATGTATCTACTTCAGTGGTTAAGTGTTCCGGGTTTGTGTGTGAGGTCCAAAGTTCAAGCCCTAGCTTTAGCAAATTTTGGTATTTTTCTGACTTAAGCCTTATACTTGCTCAGTGGGCTTATATTAAATTACTCGTAATTTCATATCAGAATGAGCCTGCTGGTTCGACTAGTAGGGGAGTATGTGTGTTGTGGGGAGGTCTTGTGTTTTCTAATCCATGCGCGAGCGTGGGTATTATTCTTGCTCAGATGCATGTAAAGGTTTTGGTAGAGTTAAACTTCTGAGGTGGTTGAGATGTAGTAGGGTAGTGGGGAGTTATCAAAATATGTTATTTTGATTTTATTTTGAAAATTCCTCTCTTTCCTGCTGAAAATTGTTATGCATTGTTTTTTACGTTTTCCCAAATTCTCAAGTTCTTCTTCTCAATCTTTTGCTGCTCTTTCTTTTTTCTATTGGTTGGGTTTCTTTTGGTTATTGCATTTTTGTTTGAAGTGTAAAGGTGGTAATCGATCTGCTTTTGGTATTCCGTAAGTAGCTCTAGTTTTGTTAGTTTCAATTCGATCTCATAAATTTTGTTGCGGAGAGTACATTACAATTATCTGAATGCTGGATTAATTGGGATTGCTGTTGTCAGTTTAGGAGGGAATCACAAGGAGCATTTAATTCTTTAGCGATTTAGGTGTTATGGAGCATTGTTCGTCTAAGGTGAGCACTTCGACTTTAGGGGTTCTTATTTTTTGCATTGTTTCAATTCTGACTTAGTATTCGATGTCAATTTTAGGTTCTGGTGGTGTTGGAATTGCTTTTGTTGCAAATCAGTTCCAAGTGTGTACTCTAAACGCAGAAAAATAAATTTAACGAAAGTTAAAATTGCAAATTGTCGATGCCACACGAGCGTGTGGTCGCCTGTGTGGTAGGCTGTGTACGACAACACGGCTGTGTGATCGACAAAGGCTAGGCCATGTGCAAGACACGACCGTGTGATGGCTGAAGTGTGGCCCTGTGGGTCATACGGGCTAGACCGAATTAGGCATGTGGGCCTACACGGGCACGCCACACGGGCGTGTGATAGCTGGGCCAGGCCGTGTGATCCATACGGGCCAAGGCCACTTTGGGCATGTGGGCCCACACAGGCAAACCACATGGGCGTATGGGCCCATTTAGCTAAAATGTTTCTTAGGGATGCACGGGTCGCCCAAGTCAACTGTGAACCTACTGTAGGGTCGGTAAGTGCCACTTAGACCTTAAATCGTGTGACCTGAATGTATAATATATGTATTGAGCATGTTAAATTTATGCGTGTTTACTAATCCGTATGTATGACTGATAACTGGATTTTAGCATGTAAGCATGAAATTCTGTATATCTGTATTGAGCATGTTTAGTTGCATATGCATTGGGGTTGGATGATTGATTATTGGAGGAAGTGTATTGAAAGGCTTTCATGCCTATTATCTGGCTGCTCAGCTACAATATTATTGTAACACCCCAAACCCGGCCAAAACACTGCGACCGAATCTGGCATGTTACAGAAAAGAAAAATTTTAAAAGTCGAGTTAAAGATCATGAATTGAGAAAAATCTTTGCATATCACTATGCCTTTGGTAAAGATTTAAAAATGATTGCTTAACTTAAGCCAGAATACAATTCAGGTTTCGCAATCCAAAGTCTAATTTTAAGAAAGATTTTATTGAGCGATCAATTGAAAGCAATATTGCGTCTTTGTTTGAAAGTTTTGAGTTAATTGTTACCAAAACTCGATCTTAATTACCCATTTATAAAATCTTAAATTTAAAGTTTTTAACTTTAGAGAAACACCCACTTAGATAATTTATTAGGCATGCCGTGACAATAAAAAAAAAAACCCAAATCAACGTATAAATGGCCTTATTACAATACCAACCCAAATTAAAATAGTAATAATCCAAAATAGATATTAAAGATAACATTACTTAAAACATTATGCATGGCCACCTCGAGTCCACCTCGGCTCCCTATCCGCGGTCTAAGGATTACCTGTAAAATTTTATGGAGAGGGTGAGTCACCGAGACTCAGTGTATAAATCCCCGTCCAAATGAGTTTTGGGTTCTCACACAAATTTATATATTAAGTATGTATGTAATGCAACCCAACCAACCTATTATGTCCATCCACCTTATCTACTGAATCTACCCCATATTTGTGGCACCTAGCCGCTGGTGGTACCTAACCATTGGTGGTTCCAAACCACAGGTGACAAAAGTCACAAATCATAATACGTGGGGCCAACCCACTTGTGATACCAAACAACTGGTGACAATCCCCAACATTTATACGTGGGGCCAACCTACTGTGGTACCAAACCACTGGGACGAGTCACAAAAATAATGTATATGTGGTACAAAACCACTGGTGACAGTCTGAAAATCATGTCTCTCCCTCTTCACATCGTTCCCCAAATCCATGCTCATGTTTAACAAATAATATGGTATGATCATGCTTTTGAAATATAAAAAATAATCATCTCAGCCATACATACATTAGCTAATAACAGAACACAGCAAAACTTACCCGGAGTCCCTGATCTTACCCACAAGGGTAACTTAGTGATCCATACCATCACTTCGGCTTTTGGCCAACCATAGATAATAACATAATTAAAAAAACAAAGTGTGTAAGAGTTACACACCTGATAACACGTAACACAATGCTCTCTACGTCGACACTATCGCTAACATACACTACTGCTATCTGTTTACTGTTTTGCTTAGAAGCCGGCCCACAACCCGGTGGCCAACCCCGAACAGCAGACACCGCGCGCTTCTTGTACTTTGGGGCTGGGGCTAAGGGTTTAACCCTTTCCTTCGCTTGGCTAACATTTGGGTCCATGAAAAGATCTTGGTCAACAGACCGGATTAAAGCATTGAATAGGAAACAAATAGGAATATGTACAAAACGTAAGGATCCCTTACCTAGATCGACAAATCTCGGAGATTCAATGACTTGGATCAAAGCACCGATTGAATACTTAAATCGACTAACACTGCTTATACCTTAACACCCTTCAAACACCAAGTAGATGCCGAAAGAACGTGAAAACAAGCCCCTCTTTCAATCGGCCAAGAATCAAAAGATAAGATTAATGCCTTCGGCATCAAAAAGAAGAGAAAGGAGACTTAAAACGAGAAGGGAACACTTACCACAATAAAAAAGGAATCCGATTGACAATGTTGTGAAACAAGGTGGCGGCAATTTATTGATCAAAAGAAACAAAAGAAGAGAGATAAGCACTCAAGGAAGATTCAACCACAAGAAGTATAGAAAAGAAAGAACAACTCAAGAAGAAAGAAGAGGAGATAGGTTTCAGTTCATGAAGGAATAGAGAGAAAATGCGAAAAGAATTCGGCTATGGAGGTTTGGCTAAACAAGAAATAGAAGGGATGAAAAGAAGAAATAGAGAATAGAGTTTCGGCTCTTGCTGACGCAAATGGAAGAAAAGAAGAAAAAAAGAATGATAAGATGATAAGAGGGTTCGGCTATGGTGTTTGAGAGAAGAGAAGATGAAAATGTTTCGGCAGGAGGTATGGCTTCAGAGGGTTTCAGCTTTTGAAGGTAATAGCAAAGAGAATGAAACAAAAGTGGTGGGTGGATGGCAATGTAGGTTTCGGCCAAGACAAAAGAAGAAAAGAAGAAGATACTTAGGAGGTAACTCGGTTTTGGTAATTGAGAGAAAAGGTATGCAAGCCAAAAAGTGTGGGCGTGTTTCGATTTTAGCACACAAGAAATGAGAGAAAGAATACACTAGGTGTTCTCTAGCTAGCCCAAATACACACCACCTCTCAGAGCTACTAACTAAAATTCGGCCACCCCTCAAGACCACTAAATCGCACACACACACACACACACACACACACTCTCTCTCTCCCTCTCTCTCAATCCCATGATTTTCTCCACTGATCACTCTCCACTGACCTTTCAAACTGTTGGCCGAATCATCCTCCTTGAATTCCTCTCTTCCCTTCATTCAAAATAAATTGACTCATTCCACACTCATCCACACCTCTCCTTTACCTTGGCATCAAAAAGAAATCCCCAAATGGGAAACCGCGCAACTCGAGCCTGCTCCCTGGCAGCTCTTCTGAGGCGTCACTCACTTGCCTCCTAAGTGGCACCTCTTACCACTTTACTAAGGAATTTCTTGTGTCAAATACCCACAAGCAACAACCCTTAAGTCCTATCCCATCCAGCTCTCCCCTAAGGTGCCCAAAAAGAGAAATTTGGCTAAGTTTTCGGCTTAACCCTGAGCCTTTCTTGGACCTCCAAGACAACCCAAACCAGCATATTAAGCATAGCATACACACAAAACATACCACATGCACAGCCCCTAATTCTAGGATGTTACAATTATTGATATGTGCCACATTCGATACGACTTGGTGTGTAGGGCTGAGTGGGTGTTTTAAACCCCACATGGTGTGTAGGGATGGTCAGAGATGGTATATAGAAGCTGGTGATAGGATACTGATTTTTGTTACTGTGTGCATACTGTATCTGAGATGGGCTAGGACCCTAAATTATATCTAAAACTGTATCTGAATATGTAATGGGCTTAGGCCCCAGACTGCATTTGACTAATAACTGTTGTTTGACTATATGCATGTCTTCTGTGGGGATTACACACTGAGTTTACAAAAACTCACCCCTTTCTATTTTATATGTACAGGTAATCCCCAGACTTAGACGGATTGGTGTGGCGGAGGACTTAGTGGTGACCACATGTCTATTAAACTACTTTAAATTCATTTATGGTTTTTATTTCCTATTTTGTTTGAGGAAGTTTTGATGTAATCTGGGAATTTTGGACTGTTTGCCTTTATTTTGGATTTTTATTATATTCATGGACTTTTAAACTGCAAACTCTACAAAAATTCGGCTTAATAAAAAATAATATTTTTCTTAAACGCGAATGGTTTTTTTTTTAAAATATCATGGTTTTAAAAGCTTTCGCTATAGAATATGTTTTTAAACGAATCAAATTTATGAGAAAATACTTTTGAAATTGATGAGAGATAAATAGAAGCTAATAAATGGAAACAATTTAAACTTGTTAAGTTCGATTTCAAAACCTATTCCATGTGACATCGCCAGATTCAGCCATAACGTCTAGGCCGAGTTTTGGGTGTTACATTTAGTGGCATCAGATCCAGGTTTCAAAACTCGACTGTGGATTTTGGGTTTTAAAACTTAGTTTTTAAGAAATGATTTTCAAATGATTTGAAATAATTTGACTAAGAATGTGGTACACCAAGTCTCCGGTGCCGATCCTGTAAGTATCCAGATAAACTGTTATGATATTATAGATAGTCTGTTCTGAAAACACTCTAGTTAGTGTATACTGAAATTGTAGTGAAACTTAAACTGATAGAGACTGTACTTACAAAAAACAAACTTTAAATTTATGATATGGCTTTACATAAAACATCTATTAATAAATTCTGAAACTGTAACTAACTCATAAAATTCGTAATATAGATAAATCTAAATAGAAATGAGTGCACGAGGTATCTGTGGATGTGGTACTAGAGGCCGATGTAGAGGTCGTAGGGGCCTTGAGTTGAGTCCTCTTCTCTGGGAGTTCTGGGGAGTTTTTTAGGTCTGCCTTCTTAGGAAAGTATCTGGGAGCAAGTTACATCGATGCTCGTAGGCATGAGTTTCTGAACCTCACTCAGGGAGAATGATCAGTGGCCGAGTATGAGGCTGAATTTCTAAGACTAAGCTACTATGCGCGAGGTATGGTGGCATCTAAATATAAGAGATGTGTCCATTTTAAGGACGACTTTAGGGGTAATCTGAGGGTACTGATAGCTCTGCAGAGGGAGCGAGAGTTTTCCGTTCTGGTAGAGAAGGCGAAGATTGCCGAAGAGGTTAAGCGCATTGAGCGACAAAACAGAGATTGTGAGAGGGGTAAGAACAAGAGGGATTCGGAGCCTTCGAGTTCAGTATAGAGGCCTAAGAAACAGGCGAGGACTGGTGGGCCGGTTAGAGGTGGGCCCCCTGTTGCTCCTTCTAGATTGCATCTGTGTGAAGATTGTGGTAGATGCCACCAGGGTGAGTGTTGGAGGAGGACTGGGGCGCATTTGAGGTGTAGGTCATTAGAGCACAGCATTCGAGAGTGTCCGCTGAGGGCCGATCAGGTGCAAGTTTTGGGTTCTGGTACTGTGCAGCCACAAAGGATAGTTCAGCAGCCACCGAGGGGCCGTGGTCAGGCTAGTGGTGGTAACGGTATGGGCTATGTACAGAGCAACAGGTAGAGGTGCTGGACAGACAAAGGCGAGGCAACCTGCTCTTGTTTATGCTACTCATCCCCGAGAGGACAGAGATATCCTAGACATTATTACCAGTACATTCTTAATTTATGATGTACCTTACTTTGCTTTGATAGACATAGGTTCAACATATTCCTATGTAGCTAGCACTGTGTCTGAAAACTTGGGGATTTTGGTTGAGAGTACTTCTAGTGAGATGATTGTACTGAGTCCACTGGGGCAATCAGTTCGGGTTAGCAAACTGTATAAAGATGTTCCGCTAGAGGTTTAAGGGTCGGTATTTCTGGCTAATCTGATGGAGCTTCTGTTTGTGGAGTTCGACCTGATTCTGGGTATGGATTGGTTGGTCAAGCACTGTGTCAGTCTGGACTGTGCGACTAAGAGGGTCGTCTTGAGAACTGAGGAGGATAATGAGGTAGTCATGACTGGAGAATGTCAGAATTATTTGGCTAATGTGATCTCTGCACTGGTGGCTGAGAAACTGGTTTATAAGGGATGTGAGATGTTCTTGGCTTATATTTGTAACAGCCCAATTTTGACCCTAATCAGAATAATGGTTTTGGGACCACAAATCCGAGTCTAAAAAATATTTTAAAATTATTTTACGTGTTTATTGTGTGTGAATTTGTTGGTTTTAAATTTTCGTGACTTAATTTCGCCGTTTAGGTATTCGATTTAATAAAAGGACTTAATCGCGTAAAAGGTAAAAGTTACAAACTATAGTGTAAGTGCATAGTTGATAGTGGCTTTTTAATATGGAGTCCTTAAAGGGCAAATAGCCCATTTTTTAAAGGTAGTGACGGGAAATGCCATTTTGATATGTTTTATATGTTATTTATTATAATTAAAATTTATATTATTATAATAAATTGTTATATATTATAATAACTTATCATAAAAATTAAAAAGCCAAAGTTATTATTTGTTTCCATGGCCAAAAGTTAAAACAAAAAGAAAAGAGAAAAGATGTTAGGGCGTTCGGCCATTGTTGGACTTAATTAAGATCAAGAACCAAATAAATCAGATCTAGACCAGGGAAAAATAAAAGTAGTCGATTAGTTGATTTTACCGACCGTTGACGTTCGAGGTAAGTCTTTAAGCAATAAAACATTGTAAATTATGTATATAATTTAGTATATACCGATTTGGAAATTTCATAGCATTAATTTGGAGTAGCAGAATGTGAGTAAATATAGACTTTAATATACTTGAGTTTGATTTGATTGAGATATGATGTTAGAAAATCCATACAAAGATTATGAAGTATATAAAAGTTTCGATATATGAAATGTGTAGGTGACAGCTTTATATTATCGTTATTTGGGCTTTGGGCCTAGCAAGCTTTGAGTTGGTGGAATTAATCGGGCTTCGTGCCTAGCAGGCTTATTGCCGGTGAATAAATATCAGACTGTGGGTCTAGCAGGCTTTGTGCCGGTGGATAATATCAGGCTTTATATGCTCAGCGTGCTTATTACCGGTGGATGAATATCGACATCAGTCCATGAGCATAGTGTTTGGTGTGTGTTTCAGGCTTTATGCCTAGCAGGCTTTATGCTGGTGATTTATTATAAGTGTATGCTTCAATAGATTTTTAACGATGAGGAATATATGTAAATTTTAGTAAGTGTATTCGGCCTTATAAATGAATAGTATGACATTATGGAATTGATTTTAGATATGAGCATATATGTGTCTTTTATATTCGGCTAAATTGGTAAGTGCATATGTAATGTTTTTCGAGCAAGTAAGTTGATAAAATGCTATTGTATATGTGAAAATAAGGTAAGTCAGTTGTTGAATTGATTATATAAATGTTAAAGTTACAAATGTGAAAAATGTGAATGTATATGTGATTGTGTATATTCGGCCAAATGGGGTATATGTGATTTTTAATAGTGAGATTTATATAAGTTCATGTGTATTTGTACAATTAGCCATATGGTATGTGCATGAAAGATTTAAATGATAACCTTGTATTTGAGAACATGTATATTTGGCTTTGTTAACTTAGTGTTAATATATAATAGTTGGTATATATATATATTTGCTTATGACTTACTAAGCTTAAATAGCTTACTCTGTGTGTATTCTTGTTTACTTCTGTTTATAGATTTGGATATACATTACGAGCTCGGGGATCGTCAACAAGACTACTCACACTAACGACAGTTTCCTTTGGTATTTTACTAAGTTGAAAATTTTAATATATGGCATGTATAGTGTAACATCCTGAAAATGGGCCTATGCATTTTTGATTTAATTATATGAAATGACATGTCTTATGTGTTATAAATGTATTACGAACATTTTTAGAATCTTGGAAATGTAAGGAAATGCTAAGTTTAAAAGAGGAAAGTGAACATTTTTGGAAACTTGGAAATGTAAAGAAATGTTAAGTTTAAAAGAGGAAACTAAGGCAAGGTGGCCTTAAGAAAATTTGTAGAGGAAATTTGACACACAAGTAGGCTTGGAAAAGTGGCTTGGAGGAGCCACTTAGGGCCTCTGGAAATGAAGCCACAAGCAAGGGGGAAAGGGGCCTAAGTTCGAGTCGCATGGGAAGCAAATAAAAGAATTTTATTTTGCCACAAGGAGCAGAGAGGTGGACGGCACTAAGGAACTCAAGGGAGGAGTTTAAATTCTCTTAAAATTTCGGCTAAGGGGTGGATAAATAATGGATAATTATTGGTATTTTTAATAAGAGATAATTAAAGGATTATTTCTATTTATTTTAAATAAAGTGATAAAGATAAGAGGAGTGATGGCCAAGTAAGGGACACTAGGCCTAGTAATTTCGGCAAAAGGAGGAAAACTAAGGCCATTCATCATTCTTCCCTGAATCCACCATTAACGATTTTCTCTAAGCCTCATACACTCTCTTCTCCTCTCCTTTTTGATTCTCCAAAAGCCAAATATATCATTAGCCCTAGCCGATTTCTCATTAAGCCTCAAGAGCCAAAATTGTGATCCACATCAAGGCCATAGCCGAATATTGCTAAGGGTTCAAACAAGGGTTCCATCGAATTCATCATTAAGGGTAAGGATTAACTGATATTGTTCCTCTCCTTATTTTAGATTAATCAAAGATAAGCATCTAACCCATTATTGTTTTTGGCCAAAACATGGGTAGATCTTTCGGCATTTGTCTAGGTCAACTATAAGGAAGAGAATTTCGGGATTCAAAGATTCAAGGTAAGTCAGGATTTACATTCGGCCAAGGGCCATCTATGATGATTTAATGTTAGAATCGAATCTAACATGTGGCTATAGGGATTTCGACAGACACCTAAGACAAGAGATCAATTCCAGGATTTAAGATTTGGAAGGTAAGCACATAGGTACATTCGGCCAAGGCCTATTTTGATATCTAGATCTATTTCTTATTATCTTAAAAACCGAAGACTAACCCATTTGTTAATTCAATGCTTGGCTGAATACAAGAAGGAATAAAGCAAAGATTTTGGGATTTGTTGGTGACTCAATCGGCAATAAGGTAGGTTTTAAGTGTACTAATCCTATTGGGATTTGGTTTTATAGCCGAATAGGCTCTTTGGTAACATATTAAGGTTGGCCGAATGTAGGGATTTAAGATCTAAGGCATTAGATCAAGCTTTTCGGGATTTAAGTGAACCGCTAAGTGTACCAGGTGTGTACCCCACACTATCTTTTAATACGATTTATGGCAATAATTAATATAAGTATGTATAAGAATGTGAATATGGCTAAGGTACCATATTGTGGTACAAAGTACTCAGATACGTTTCCTACTCCTACTAGGAATATGAATATATGTTATGACTCATATGTGAACAGTGATAAGAATGTGAAATTAGGCATGTTAATGCATAATATGTATGATAAGGGGCATATGGGTTAGTAAAAAAGGGGAAGTGAATGTGGTGATCTAAGACCACGATATCTGAATGTGGTGACTTCGGTCACATTATCTAAATGTGGTGACTTAAGACCACGACGATATTCGAATGTGGTGACTTGGTCACAATTATTTAATCTGGTGGCTATGCCACGAATTTTATAAGGGCGATGAGCACGTCGACTGCAGCGACTGCCTTCGATGGTGTGTAGCGGATGGAGGGTTGACTTAGTAGTCCCCACGGTGTGCAGGATGGTACGGGTGATGTGTAGCGGATGGCATATAGGTTTGGGTTCGGGTTGCATCATATGTTTATATGTGATATATGAATGTATATGTAATATGATAATGTATGTTTGAATTGTTAAATCTTAGTGTCGGTTACACATTGAGTCTGTTTGACTCACCCCGTTGGGGAACATTTTTTAGGTGATGATCAGTAATAGACCGAGTCGACAGGAGTTTAGTGGTGGCCATGTGGAGTTCAGATTTTACTTTATTTTGAACTCTTTATATTTTAAGTACTTTGAATTTTATCTTGGGTTTAATTTGATGTAATAAGGCCATAGTTGAACTATTTTACATTTATGTTTATTTATTTTGTTTACAAATATTTATCAATTAAAGTTTAAGTAAATTTCTTTTAAACTAAACCCTATATGTTTTGACATCTAAGATAAAGAGATTTCAATATAAGATAAACCTGTTTTCAACTCGAGCCCAACCCAATTCGAACTTTCTCCCAAAATCACTTAAGATTTTTTTTCAAAGTGCAAACGAATTTGAACCGATTTACATCGAGGAACATACCAGATCCGGTCAAGACTCGTGGGCCGGGTATGGGGTGTTTCAAATTGGTATCAGAGCCCGTTTCAAACTCTCGGCCTGAGGTTTAAGGCCAAAACGTTTTCAAAGCGAGCCCAAATAAGTTTTATGAAAATATTTTTGAAATAAGCAGGTTTTTGGCATGGCACCCAAGTCTCCGACCCGCAGTCCACCAGGTAAGTACCCCTATCCTCTGTGTGAACTCTAGTATGAATTATAGAAGGGTAGAAATGGAACGTAGATTAGACTGTTAATTATGTGAACCCTAGGACTAGTTTACCCCAACAAACGCATAAGACTTAAGTGCCTAACTTAAACAATCCTGTGGTTAAGTCACCGAGTTAGGGTGTGGCAACCATTGTGCGCATATCTAGGATTGGTTTCGGTGGGAGTTTGGTACTTAAGCAGTCCGCGTGACTCGCCTCCTCTCCACTCGAATCCTACCTGGTGCGTAGCTACGGTTCACCCTAACCAAGAGGACTCGCTAGGGTGTGGTAACCATGGTGCGCATGTCTAGGAATAGATCCGGAAGAGCCTGGTACTTAAGCAGTCCTAGTGACTCACCTCCTCTTCGCAGGTATCCTACCTGGTGCGTAGCTTCAGTTCACCCTAACCAAGAGGACTTATTCACGGGCTAAACCCCTAACTAAAACCCGACAGGGACTAGCCATGTTTTTATGGAAACCCTAGTTTTAAAATCACCCAATTTACCCTTTTGAATAGTAACAAAAGCTTACTTTTAGAGAATTTTCAAAATATTCCCAATTTACAAAAAATTACTAAAATGCCCCTTGTGGCGAAATTACAAAAACGCCCTTTGTTTCTAAATTTACCATACCACCCCGTTTTCAATAAAATTTTCTTACTTCATAAAATGACCAAAAATCCTAAATTACAAAGTATCAAAATACCTTGATTTTGTAAAATTACAAAATTGCCCTTGACGTACAAAATTACCAAAATGACCCTGATTTCCAAAATTTTTGCAACATCACCATTCTGGAAAACAAATTCTCAAAAGAACCCCCAAGTTTAGCAAATTTTGAAATACCTCTGAATTATTAAACTTTACAGATTTACCCCAGTTTATTACCAAAATACCCTTGAGTTTCAAAATTACCGAAATGCCCTCGAATTTTTAAAATTTCCAAAAATACCCTGGGAACGCAAAATTACCAAATGCCCTTATTGACAAAATCACCAAGGAACCTTATTTTGAAAAATTACGAAAATACCCCTATAGGACAAATTACGAAAATACCCCTGGGATAGGAATAAGACAAGAGTGTTGAATAGTAAATGTGGGTGATAGGTACTACTGAATGAATGTCTGAATGAATGTGTTTCTCTGAATTAGGATAGAGAACTTGAACGAAAACTTTGATTGATCGAAAGAACTACTCTTAACCTCCTTTCATAAAATTTCTTCGCGGATAATAAGTTAAACAAGGACTAATTCATAAAACTTTTTAATCAGATCGCGACGATAGAAATGAGTTCTAGAGGACGTGGCCATCGTGGACGCGGTAGAGGCAGAATGACCGTGTTGGAACCCGTTAGATCGGGTCAAGGGTCTGACAATGAGATACCACCGCCACCACCACCACCAGCTGTTGGTGCTGAACGGCAAGATCAGACGAGGGATGATGCCGTATCGCAGGCTGTGCTGCCAGTTCTTGAGTTTGTGGTTGGTATAGGAGGAAATTCGGGAACTCGAAAGTCTGTGCCTGAGCAGCTCTGAGCTAATGGAGCTGAAGTGTTTCGTGGAGTATCTGGTGTGGCACCCAGTACAGCTGAGTACTGGTTGGAGGCAACCGAGTGCATTATGGATGAGCTTGATCTGACCCCTGAGGAGAAGCTGAAAGGAATGGTGGCATTCCTACGTGATGAAGCGTACCAATGGTGGCTCACAGTTCGTGATGGTGCCACAGCTGAGGATCTGACGTGGGACTATGTTAAGGCAGGATATCAAAAGAAATATGTTGGTACACGGTATACTGACGAGCAGAGAAAGGCTTTTCTAGGGTTGGTTCAAGGGAACAAGTCCGTGGCGGAATATGAAGCTGAATTCTTAAGGCTGAGCCGGTATGCTCGTGGAGTAGTGGCTACGAAACATGAGCGATGTGTCCGGTTTGAGGACGGACTAAGGAATGACCTACTCTACTTTAGTAGAGAAAGCTAAGGTAGCTGAAGGGATTAAGGATTCTATGAAGCAGAATATGGATCGGAATAGGCCAAAAAGAGGTTTTGGATCGTCAGGATCATCTGGGAATAAGAGGCCTAGAGTTGATGGGCCGCGAGGTCGACAAAGTCGCTCACAGGGAGGCAAGATCGCCCTTGTGATCAGTGTGGGAAGAAGCACTTAGGAGAGTGGTGGAAAAAGACAGGAGGATGCTTCAAGTGTGGGTCAAAGGACCATATGATTAAGGATTGCCCTATGAGGCCAGATGGAAATCGACCAGTAGCTCAGAATGCTAATCAGGCTGGTGGAGGTGGACAGCAGCCTTAGCGAGGCCGTGGTCTGAATGGCCGAGGTAATGGTGCTGGCAGAGGACGTGGAACGCCAGGCAGAGGTGCTGCTAATATTAAGGCAAGGCAACCGGGTTTGGTTTATACAGTTCACCGGAGGGAGGATGGATACGCACCGGACGTCATAACCAGTACGTTCCTTATTTATGGCAAGCCCTATTTTGCTCTGATTGATGTGGGTTCGACCCATTCTTATGTTGCATGTAGTGTAGTGGAAACACTAGGCTTAGACTCTGAACTTTCTGATAGGGAGATGACTGTAGTGAGCCCATTAGGCCAAACTGTAGTGGTGGATAAGATCTTTCGGAGTGTACCTCTAGAGATTCAGGGAGTGAACTTTCGGGCTGACTTAATGGAATTACCCTTCGGAGAATTTGAACTCATACAAGGTATGGATTGGTTAGTAAAGCACCGAGCCGTGTTGGATTGTGCGGATAAACGAATGGAATTAAGGATCTCGGAGGGTGATGTGGTTATCAGGATAGGAGAAAGAAGGAACTACTTGTCTAATGTAGTTTCGGCGCTAAAGGCTGAGAAAATGGTTCGGAAAGGGTGCAAGGCGTTTTTAGCCTTCGTAAGTGCGCTAGATGGAAAGGAAGAGGGTGTCAGTAGAGTTAGAACGGTAAGGGACTTCGTGGATGTTTTTCTAGAGGAATTACCAGGAATACCCCCAGATAGGGAGGTGGAATTTGGAATAGACTTGCTACCGGGAATAGCTCCTGTGTCAATCGCTCCATACCGAATGGCGCCAAAGGAGTTAGTTGAGCTCAAGGCTCAGATTCAGGAGTTACTTGACCGTGGGTTTATTTGACCCAGTGTGTTTCCGTGGGGAGCACTGGTCTTGTTTGTGAAGAAGAAGGATGGAACTATGCGTATGTGCATAGATTATCGTCAGTTGAATAAGCTGATCATCAAGAACAAGTATCCTTTACCAAGGATAGATGACTTGTTCGATCAGCTTAAGGGGGCCGCTGTATTCTCGAAGATCGACTTAAGATCAGGATATCATCAGTTGAAGGTGAAGGAGGTGGATATCCATAAGACAGCCTTTAGGACAAAATACGGCCATTATGAGTTTGTAGTAATACCGTTTGGATTGACGAACGCACCAGCCGCGTTCATGGATATGATGAACCGGGTTTTTCAACCCTACTTGGATAGGTTCGTCGTCGTGCTTATCGATGACATCCTTGTGTATTCGAAGTTGGAGGAAGAGCATGATGAGCACCTACGGATAGTGTTACAAGTATTAAAGGAGAAGAAGCTCTATGCCAAATTCAGCAAGTGTGAATTTTGGCTTAAGGAGGTGGCATTCTTAGGACATGTAGTATCTGCAGAAGGTACAAGGGTGGATCCTAGGAAGATCGAGGCAGTGTTGGATTGGAAACCACCTAGGTCCGTGGCTGAGATACGAAGTTTCTTAGGTTTGGTAGGCTATTACAGGAGGTTCGTGGAATGGTTCTCGTCAATAGCCGCGCCTTTGACAAAGTTTTTGAGGAAGGAAGTACCCTTTGTATCGACGAATAAGCAGCAGGAGAGCTTTGAGAAGCTTAAGAAAGTGTTAACTGAAGCTCCGGTCTTGATTCAGCCGGAGGTAGGAAAGGATTTCACGGTGTATTGTGATGCTTCTCACACAGGATTGGGATGCGTACTGATGCAGGAGGGTAAAGTAGTCGCGTATGCGTTTCGGCAGTTAAGGCCACATGAGGTTAACTACCCGACTCATGACTTGGAATTGGCGGCAGTGGTCTTCGCTCTTAAGGTGTGGAGGCATTACCTTTATGGAGAAAAATCAGTAATCTACACGGACCACATGAGTCTTAAGTATTTGTTGACTCAGAAGGAGTTGAACTTGAGGCAGCGAAGGTGGGTGGAGTTACTGAAGGATTATGATTGTTCGATCGAGTATCACCCAGGCAAGGCAAACGTGGTAGCAGATGCTCTAAGTCGAAAGGTAGTGTCAGATCTGAGGGCGATGTCCGCACACTTAAGTTTGTATGATGATGGAAGTCTGCTGGCAAAATTACAAGTCAAACCCATGTGGTTGAATGAGGTAAAGGAAAGTCAATTGTTGGATGAGGACTTAAGTGCTAAGCTACAGCAAGTGCAGAACGGAGAGTTAAAAGATTATGGCATTAATGGCGAAGGAGTGTTGTGTTTTAAGAGCAAGGTCTGTATGCCTAAGGACAAGGATCTTAGGCAGAGGATTCTTCAGGAATCGCATAGTAGCCCTTATGCTATGCATCCTGGAGGCATTAAGTCGTACAGAGATTTAAGAGAATAGTTTTGGTGGCCTGGTCTGAAAAAGGAAGTTACGGAATTTGTCGGCAAATGTTTGACGTGTCAGCAAGTTAAGGCTGAACACCAAGTTCCGTCAGGATTACTTCAGCCAATCGAGATTTCGCAGTGGAAGTGGGAAAGAATTACCATGGACTTCATTAGTGGGCTTCCCCTTACGCCTACTAAGAAGGACTCGGTATGGGTAATAGTGGACCGTTTGACCAAGTCCGCGCACTTTATTCCGGTAAGAGTTGATTATTCTCTTCAGAAGTTGGCCAAGTTATATGTGGCAAAAGTTGTGAGGTTACATGGAGTGCCAGTGTCAATTATTTCGGATAGAAACCCAAGGTTTACGTCTCGATTTTAGAAAGCTCTACATCAAGCTTTAGGCCCTAAGTTGGATTTTACTACAGCTTTTCATCCACAGTCTGACGGGAAGTCTGAATGAGTAATACAAGTGTTAGAGGATATGTTGAGAGGCTGTGTGATAGACTTCAGAGGAAGTTGGGAAGAGTATTTACCTTTAGCAGAGTTTGCGTACAACAACAGCTATCAAGCCAGCATTCGGATGGCACCGTATGAAGCGTTGTATAGTCGGAAGTGTCGAACTCCCACGTGTTGGACTGAATTAGGAGAACGTCGAGTTTTGGGTCCAGAGTTAGTGGCAGAATCTGAAGAGAAGGTTGAGATAATTTGGGCACGGTTGAAAGAAGCATCTGATAGACAAAAGTCGTACGCAGACCTCAAACGGAAGGAAATAGAGTTTGAAGTGGGGGACCAAGTGTTTCTGAAAGTCTCGCCTTGGAAGAAGGTGATGAGGTTTGGTCGCAAAGGGAAGTTAAGCGCAAGGTTTATAGGGCCCTATCGAGTGTTGAAGCGAGTTGGACCAGTGGCATATCGGTTAGAATTGCCACTGGAGTTGAAGCAAATGCACGACGTATTCCATGTTTCCATGCTACCAGTTGAAGAGGTGGAGCTAAGGCCAGATTTATCCAACGAAGAAGAGCCGATTCAGATCTTGGAACGAGACGTGAAAGTGTTACGGAGGAAGTCAGTTCCTCTAGTCAAAGTGTTATGGCGCAACCATGGATCGGAAGCTTCGTGGGAGCCAGAAGAGGCAATGCGACAACAATACCCTCATTTATTTTAGCCAGGCAATTTCGAGGACGAAATTATTTTAAGGGGGTAGAACTGTAACATCCTGAAAGTAGGCCTATGCATTTTTGATTTAATTATATGAAATGACATGTCTTATGTGTTATAAATGTATTACGAACATTTTTGGAATCTTGGAAATGTAAGGAAATGCTAAGTTTAAAAGAGGAAAGTGAACATTTTTGAAAACTTGGAAATGTAAGGAAATGTTAAGTTTAAAAGAGGAAACTAAGGCAAGGTGGCCTTAAGAAAATTTGTAGAGGAAACTTGACACACAAGTGGGTTTGGAAAAATGGCTTGGAGGTGCCACTTAGGGCCTCTGGAAATGACGCCACAAGCAAGGGGGAAAGGGGCCTAAGTTCGAGTCGCATGGGAAGCAAATAAAAGAATTTTATTTTGCCACAAGGAGCAGAGAGGTGGACGGCACTAAGGAACTCAAGGGAGGAGTTTAAATTCTCTTAAAATCTCGGCTAAGGGGTGGATAAATAATGGATAATTATTGGTATTTTTAATAAGAGATAATTAAAGGATTATTTCTATTTATTTTAAATAAAGTGATAAAGATAAGAGGAGTGATAGCCAAGTAAGGGACACTAGGCGTAGTAATTTCGGCAAAAGGAGGAAAACTATGGCCATTCATCATTCTTCCCTCTCCTTTTCTCTCTGCCGAATTTTCTAGTGCAACTCTTCTTTTCTCTCTTCCTTTTCTTTAGCCGAAATATTCCTCTCCCTGAATCCACCATTAACGATTTTCTCTAAGCCTCATACACTCTCTTCTCCTCTCCTTTTTGATTCTCCAAAAGCCGAATATACCATTAGCCCTAGCCGATTTCTCATTAAGCCTCAAGAGCCGAAATTGTGATCCACATCAAGGCCAGATCCGAATTGCTAAGGGTTCAAGCAAGGGTTCCATCGAATTCATCATTAAGGGTAAGGATTAACTGATATTGTTCCTCTCCTTATTTTAGATTAATCAAAGATAAGCATCTAACCCATTATTGTTCTTGGCCGAAACATGGGTAGATCTTTCGGGATTTGTCTAGGTCGACTATAAGGAAGAGAATTTCGGGATTCAAAGATTCAAGGTAAGTCAGGATTTACATTCGGCCAAGGGCCATCTATGATGATTTAATGTTAGAATCGAATCTAACATGTGGCTATAGGGATTTCGACAGACACCTAAGACAAGAGATCAATTCCGGGATTTAAGATTTGGAAGGTAAGCACATAGGTACATTCGGCCAAGGTCTATTTTGATATCTAGATCTATTTCTTATTATCTTAAAAACCGAAGACTAACCCATTTGTTAATTCAATGCTTGGCTGAATACAAGAAGGAATAAATCAAAGATTTCAGGATTTGTTGGTGACTCAATCAGCAACAAGGTAGGTTTTAAGTGTACTAATCCTATTGGGATTTGGTCTTATAGCCGAATAGGCTCTTTGCTAACATATTAAGGTTGGCCGAATGTAGGGATTTAAGATCTAAGGCATTAGATCAAGCTTTTCGGGATTTAAGTGAACCGCTAAGTGTACCAGGTGTGTACCCCACACTATCTTTTAATACGATTTATGGCAGTAATTAATATAAGTATGTATAAGAATGTGAATATGGCTAAGGTACCATATTGTGGTACAAAGTACTCAGGTACGTTTCCTACTCCTACTAGGAATATGAATATATGTTATGACTCATATGTGAACAGTGATAAGAATGTGAAATTAGGCATGTTAATGCATAATATGTATGATAAGGGGCATATGGGTTATTGAGAAAGGGGAAGTGAATGTGGTGATCTAAGACCACGATATCTGAATGTGGTGACTTAAGACCACGATATCTGAATGTGGTGACTTCAGTCACAATTATTTAATCTGGTGGCTATGCCACGAATTTTATAAGGGCGATGAGCACGTCGATTGCAGCAATGGCGCGCTTCGATGGTGTGTAGCGGATGGAGGGTTGACTTAGTAGTCCCCACGGTGTGCAGGATGGTACGGGTGATGTGTAGCGGATGGCATATAGGTTTGGGTTCGGGTTT
Source organism: Gossypium bickii (assembly GCA_025503065.1). NCBI lineage: Eukaryota > Viridiplantae > Streptophyta > Magnoliopsida > Malvales > Malvaceae > Gossypium > Gossypium bickii. The sequence goes on from CP106711.1 coordinate 95,296,134, forward strand.
CATCATATGTTTATATCTGATATATGAATGTGTATGTAATATGATAATGTATGTTTGAATTGTTAAATCTTAATGTCGGTTACACATTGAGTCTGTTTGACTCACCCCATTGGAGAACATTTTTCAGGTGATGATCAGTAATAGACCGAGTCGGCAGGAGTTTAGTGGTGGCCATGTGGAGTTCAGATTTTACTTTATTTTGAACTCTTTATATTTTAAGTATTTTTAATTTTATCTTGGGTTTAATTTGATGTAATAAGGCCATAGTTGAACTATTTTACATTTATGTTTATTTATTTTGTTTACAAATATTTATCAATTAAAGTTTAAGTAAATTTCTTTTAAACTAAACCCTATATGTTTTGACATCTAAGATAAAGAGGTTTCAATATAAGATAAACTTTTTTCAACTCGAGCCCAACCCAATTCGAACTTTCTCCCAAAATCACTTAAGATTTTTTTTCAAAGTGCAAACGAATTTGAACCGGTTTACATCGAGGAACATACCAGATCCGGTCAAGGCTCGTGGGCCTGGTATGGGGTGTCTCATATAGCATAGTAAAAGGTGGATTAGGTATTCGGTGCTTTGTATGTAAATAATGGCCATGCAAAATGGCTTATCTTCTTTTGATTGATTTGGGTTCTGAGTTTATGGTTGACAATGGTCGTTGAAAAATGAGTTTCTATTTATGCATATTTGATTATGGTATATGTTCATGATAGGTAAGTATGTGATATGTTTTTAAGTTAGATATGATGAACTTGGTTATGTGATTTATATATGTATATTTGATATGTTTTGTACGATGGAATGACTTATTAAGAAGTGGACTAAACCGAATGTATACATATAGACATTTTGGTTGTGGTTACGTGTAATTTATGTGTAATAAGTTTTAGTAAGTGTATGTACTTATATGATGTAATTTGGTTTTTGATGATATAAAGATTTGGATTGGATAAATAGGTATAAAGTTGGGTTTAGTCAATAAGTTATGAATAAATTTGTTTGTATCGATGGTGTTAATTAGATACATTTGGCTATGGAATGAATTTGTGATAGATGTCTTATTCTGTAATGCCTCGTAACCCTAATCTAGCGACGGATACGGGCTAGGGGTGTTACGTTTGATTGGTATCAGAGCTTACATTTAGTCGGTTCTAGGACTACGATAGCATATGTGAGTCTAGCTATACATGCCATATTAAATCCGCGATAGTGTGATATCTCCCGACTCAAACGAAGATTGTTCTGATGAAATAGATAAGTTTTTCAACTGAGCTAATTTTGATAGTACAGAAGTAGATATTTAAATAATTGAGTGGAGATGTGCTGATGATGAGTTGAGACTCATAAAGGTAATAATCAAATTGTATGACATTTTGTTATTGATAAATGTGGTAATTACATGAGCATATGAGATATGATATTTGAGTTATGGTTGCTATCTGAAATGCTTTGAGTTTGAAATGGTGATTTGAGTTTGCATATGAACAAAGTGTTAATAATAAAAAGTGATTTAAAGAAAAGGTATATTAAATGATTTGAGAATGTGAAATTAGTAATGAACTGACTATTCGTGATAGTATGTATTATGTGCAATTATGTGAGAGTTAAATTTGAGGCTCTACTACCCTCACCCCCTGGTCAGAAAAATGTTCCAATTTTGTTATAAGGGTTAGAATGAATAAGCTCACTAATGTAAAGTTTTAGAAAATTCGTGTTTGAAACATTGGTAATGTGGTCCGAAAAGAGAATGAATCAGCAATTGAAGACAGTACTAAAAGAGATATTGGGTAGTTCTGAAGACTATTCAGATTTTACAAAGCCACTGTTAAAGAAGAAGTTAACTCCGATTAAATGACTTATTCAGGTATGTTATCTAAATAAAGTATTAACTGAAAGCTTTCCTGAATTGATTTCTGTTAGTGATGGGATAATATGAAAATTTCTGATGACAGAATTAGACAGTGGATTGATGTTTGAATTATATTGATGGTTGAATGCAATGGTTATAGTTGGGCAGTTATTATGATTCCATTTGGACATTCTGTGTGTATATTTATCCTCAGAAGTATATGTGATTGTTTAATTTCAAAAAGAAAGTTTTATCGTATAAGAACATTAGCTAAACATATTAATAGACGAAAGTATCATTGATCTGTTTGGGTTATATTTGACATTGTTATGTCTTCCTTTGATAATTTATTTCATGGTGTGGATATGAAAATCGGCGGTAAAATCTGTATGAAACTAATATTCTGTTCCTATTGGTTATTTCTCTGTTGAAAATACATGAAGATTATATTACTTCTGTTACTTTGGATTCCAGTATTTATGAGCGACATTGATCTTTTTGGATATTTCTGGGATATCATCGAAACAAATATTATTTTATATGAGTTGTAATTTTTAGATATTCTATGTAACTCCAAATGTTGAAATTTTGTTGTTACGGTATTTTTATGATTCCATGTGATTATCTGCAAGAGATTTCTATTTGACAGAGATGACTATGTCTATTGCAATTATAATTTCTGGCTTGAAATGTGAGAATACAATGGTACCTTCCTCAGAGTTATAGAAGATATGTTTCTACAATGGTTGCTATCTAAATTATATTTGATTCCTTTCTATGTTCAAATACTTCGTTAACAACTGGGATAATACTCATTATAGGATTGAGATATTGTTCCTAATAAAGTTCAATGATTTCTATTTGGTTAAGGTGATTTTAGTATTTAGATGATTAATATATAAGACAACTTTATTATAAACTCTTTTCTAGTTCTCGTGAAAGTTCGACAGTGATAAAAGTGAAAATGATAGAAAATCAAGATTAATTTGTATAATGATATATCTGGGGTCATCCTTCTAATGAGAATAAAGATTTCTTTGAAAAGACCGATTCAGTAGTTAGTATGATTTGAATTATTTGATTGAAAAGTTAATTGGGATATATGTGTTTGAATTTATCTACGAACTGGAAATAAACTTTGAACATACATGTATGAATTGAAGGATGGATTGAAAGAAGAATTTGTATTCTGAAAGACTCTGATGTACTAAAGACTGTTTTCCGAACAAGGTACGGACACTATAAGTTTCTGGTTATGCCTTTCGGACTTACTAATGCACCTGTTATTTTCATGGATTTGATGAATCGAATTTTCAGACAGTATCTAGATCAGTTTGTAGTAGTGTTTATAGATGATATTTTGATTTACTCTCGTGATGAAACATAGCATGCTGAGCATCTGATACTCATGCTACAAACTTTACGAGATAAACAATTGTATGCAAAGTTTAGTAAATGTGAGTTCTGGGTATGTGATGTCAAATTTTTTTTAGGCCATGTTGTATCATCATCAGGTATCAGGTTTGCCCCGAGTAAGATTTCTGTTATATTTGACTGGAAAACTCCAAGAAATGTTTTTGAAGTTCAAAGTTTTCTGGGACTTACTGGTTATTACAGGCGGTTTGTGAAAGGTTTCTCTATGATTGCTACGTCGATGACGAAACTGTTATAGAAAGATGTTAAGTTTGAATGGTCAGAAAAGTTCCAGAAAAGTTTTGATCAGTTGAAAGCTCTTTTGACTAAAGCTCTAGTGTTAGTTCAGCCAGAATCGGGTAAAAAAATTTATCATTTATAGTGATGCATCCTTGAGTGGTTTGGGTTGTGTTTTGATGCAGGAAAGCAAAGTTATAGCTTATGTCTCGAGACAGCTGAAGCCACACGAAAAGAACTATCCGACAGATAATTTGGAGTTAGCAGCTATTGTGTTCACATTAAAGATCTGGCGTCACTATCTGTTCAGTGAGAAATGTCATGTTTGTTCTGATCATAAAAGCCTGAAGTATTTAATGACTTAGAAGTATCTTAATTTGAGCCAACGTCGATAATTAGAGTTGTTAAAAGAGTACGAGCTAGTGATTGACTATCATCCGGGAAAGCCTAATGTTATTGCTGATGCTTTGAGTAGAAAATCATTATTTACTTTGTGTACAATGAATGCATATATGGTGATATCTAATGATGGCTTGATAATAGCCGAATTAAAAACAAGACTGTTATTTGTTCAACAAATTTGTGATATTCAGAGAGTTAGTAATGAATTGTTAGCAAAGCGAGCTCAGTGTGAAACGGATATTGAATCTGACTTCCGAGTTGATAAAAATAATTGTTTGAGGTTCAGAAGTCGAGTATGTGTTCAGAGAAATTCACAGTTAATTTAGATGATTTTGAACGAAGCTTACAATAGTCAATTATCTATTCATCCGGGTAGTATGAATATGTATAATGATTTGAAACAGTTCTATTGGTGGTCTAGTATAAAACGAGACATATCTGACTTTGTGTCGAAATGCATAGTCTATTAGTAAGTAAAAGCCAAGCATCAAGTACCTTCTAGTTTACTTCAGCCGACTATGATATCCGGTTGAAATGGGATAGGGTCACGATAGATTTTGTATCTAGTTTACCGTTGACACTGAGCAAGAAAGATGTAATCTGGGTTATTGTGGATAGAATAATTAAATCTAGTTTACCTTTGATTGAATTTGCTCATAATAGTAGCTTTCAAATTAGTATCAAAATGGCACCCTACGAGGCTTTGTATAGTCGTAAATGTCGTATACCATTGTATTGGACCGAACTCAGTGAAAGTAAGATACACGAGGTTGACTCGATCAAAGAAATAGAACAGAAAGTGATAGTGATCTGTGATAGCTTGAAAGTTGCATCAGATCGCCAAAAGTTATATGCATTTGAAACGTAAAGATATTTAATTTCAGATCAGAGATCAAGTGTTTCTGAAAGTTTCACCATGGAAGAAAGTACTCAGATTCGGTCGTAAAGGCAAGTTGAGTCTGAGATTTATTGGGTTGTATAAGATCAAAGAGTGTTATCCAAACCTATTGACTGGTAAGATTTTCGGGGACGAAAATCCTTAAGGGGGGAGAGTTGTAACAGCCCGATTTTGACCCTAATCGGAATAGTGGTTTCGGGACCACAAATTCGAGTCTGAAAAATATTTTAAAATTATTTTGTGTCTTTATTGTGTGTGAATTTGTTGGTTTTAAATTTTCGTGACTTAATTTCGCCATTTAAGTATTTGATTTAATAAAAGGACTTAATCCCTTAAAAGATAAAAGTTACAAACTATAGCGTAAGTGCTTAGTTGATAGTGGCTTTTTAATATGGAGTCCTTAAAGGGCAAATAGCCCATTTTTCAAAGGTAGTGGACGGCACATGCCATTTTGATATGTTTTATATGTTATTTATTATAATTAAAATTTATATTATTATAATATAATGTTATATATTATAATAACTTATCATAAAACTTAAAAAGCCAAAGTTATTATTTATTTCCATGGTCGAAAGTTAAAACAAAAAGAAAAGAGAAAAGATGTTAGGGCGTTCGGCCATTGTTGGACTTAATTAAGATCAAGAACCAAATAAATCAGATTTGGACCATGGAAAAACGAAAGTAGTCGATTAGTTGATTTTACCGACCGTTGACGTCCGAGGTAAGTCTTTAAGCAATAAAACATTGTAAATTATGTATATAATTTAGTATATACCAAATTGGAAATTTTATAGCATTAATTTGGAGTAGCTGAATGTGAGTAAATATAGACTTTAATATACTTGAGTTTGATTCGATTGAGATATGATGTTAGAAAATCCATACAAAGATTATGAAGTATCTAAAAGTTTCTATATATGAAATGTGTGGGTGACAGCTTTATAGTATCGTTATTCGGACTTTGGGCCTAGCAAGCTTTGAGCTGGTGGAATTAATCGGGCTTCGTGCCTAGTAGGCTTATTGCCGGTGAATAAATATCAGACCGTGGGTCTAGCAGGCTTTGTACCAGTGGATAATATCAGGCTTTATGCTTAGCAAGCTTGTTGCCGATCACTGAATATCAGACCTCAGGTCTAGCAGGCATAGTGCCGGTGTGTGTTTCAGGCTTTATGCCTAGCAGGCTTTATGCCGGTGATTTATTATAAGTGTATGCTTCAATAGATTTTTAACGATGAGGAATATATGTAAATTTTAGTAAGTGTATTCGGCCTTATAAATGAATAGTATGACATTATGGAATTGATTTTAGATATGAGCATATATGTGTCTTTTATATTCGGCCAAATTGGTAAGTGCATATGTAATGTTTATCGAGCAAGTAAGTTGATAAAATGCTCTTGTATATGTGAAAATAAGGTAAGTCAGTTGTTGAATTGATTATATAAATGTTAAAGTTACAAATGTGAAAAATGTGAATGTATATGTGATTGTGTATATTCGGCCAAATGGGGTATATGTGATTTTTAATAGTGAGATTTATATAAGTTCATGTGTATTTGTACAATTAGCCATATGGTTTGTGCATGAAAGATTTAAATGATAACCTTGTATTTGAGAACATGTATATTCGGCTTTGTTAACTTAGTGTTAATATATAATAGTTGGTATATATATATTTGCCTATGACTTACTAAGCTTAAATAGCTTACTTTGTGTGTATTCTTGTTTACTTCTGTTTATAGATTTGGATATACTTACGAGCTCGGGGATCGTCAACAAGACTACTCACACTATCGACCGTTTCCTTTGGTATTTTACTAAGTTGAAAATTTTAATATATGGCATGTATAGCATAGTAAAAGGTGGATTAGGAATTTGGCGCTTTGTATATAAATAATGGCCACGCGAAAATGGCTTATCTTCTTTTGATTGATTTGGGTTATGAGTTTATGGTTGATAATGGTCATTGAAAAATGAGTTTCTATTTATGCATATTTGATTATGGTATATGCTCATGATAGATAAGTATGTGATATGTTTTTAAGTTAGATATGTTGAACTTGGTTATGTGATTTATATATGTATATTTGATATGTTTTGTACGATGGAATGACTTATTAAGAAGTGGACTAAACCGAATGTATACATATAGACATTTTGGTTGTGGTTACGTGTAATTTATGTGTAATAAGTTTTAGTAAGTGTATGTACTTATATGATGTAATTTGGTTTTTGATGATATAAAGATTTAGATTGGATAAATAGGTATAAAGTTGGGTTTAGTCAACAAGTTATGAATAAATTTGTTTGTATCGATGGTGTTAATTAGATACATTCGGATATGGAATGAATTTGTGATAGATGTCTTATTCTGTAATGCCTCGTAACCCTAATCTGGCGACGGATGCGGGCTAGGGGTGTTACAACATTAGTGTTTCCGTTTCCAGGGGCTCTACTGTAAAGGACATCAGAACTGTAAGGGATTTTTAGGATGTCTTTCCTGAGAAGCTACCGGGTTTACCTTCAAACAGGAAGTGGAATTTAGGATTGAGCTTCTTCCTGGTACAGCTTCGGTGTCTATCGCCCCTTATCAAATGGCACCGAAAGAGATTATGGAGCTTAAAGCTTAACTTCAGAATTTGTTGGACCGTGGTTTCATCCGTCCAAGTGTGTCTCCGTAGGGAGCACCAGTTCTTTTTGTTAAGAAAAGGGATGGGACCATGAAGATGTGCATAGACTATCGGCAGTTGAACAAGCTGACCATTAAGAAAAAATATCCACTTCCAAGGATCGATGACTTGTTTGATCAGTTTAAAGGGGCTTCGATATTCTCTAAGATCAATCTCCGTTTAGGGTACCATCAGTTAAGGGTTAAGGATGTGGATGTGCATAATACGACATTTAGTACTTGTTATGGACATTACGAGTTCCTAGTTATACCTTTTGGTTTGGCGAATGCTCTGGTCACATTCATAGATCTGATAAATAGAGTGTTTTAGCCCTATCTTGATCAGTTCGTCGTGGTCTTCATCGACGACATTTTGGTTTACTCTAAGATTGAAGAGGAGCACGATGAGCATCTTAGAGTAGTGCTTCAGATTCTGTGTGAGAAGGAACTTTATGCTAAGCTAAGCAAGTGTGAGTTCTGGCTTCGTGAAGTGACATTTTTGGGGCATGTGGTTTCGACTGAGGGGATATGAGCTGACCCTCAAAAGATTGAGGTTGTGCTGGATTGGAAACAGCCTAAGAATGTATTTCTGATTCGCAGCTTTCTAGTTTTGCCGAATACTATCGGTGTTTCGTTAAGTGGTTCTCTGCGATTGCTGCGCCGTTGACTAAGCTCTTGCGTAAGGGGGTGCTGTTTGTCTGGACTGATGCATAGCAAGAGAGCTTTGAGAAGCTCAAGTCCGTTTTGACTCAGGCTCCTGTGCTAATACAGCCTGAATCTGGAAAGGAGTTTGTAGTGTACAGTGATGCGTCACATGTGGGTTTAGGTTGTGTTCCGATGCAGGATGGTAAGGTTGTGGCATATGCGTCTCATCAGCTCAAGACGCATGAGGCAAACTATCCGACGCATGATTTGGAATTGGCCGCCGTAGTCTTTTCTTTGAAAATCTGGAGGCACTATCTGTACGGTGAGAGGTGTATTATCTACAATAATCACAAAAGCCTCAAGTACATCTTGACTCAGAAGGAGTTGAATCTTAGGCAGCGTAGATGGATTGAGCTGCTTAAGGACTATGACTGTACTATTGAGTACCATCCTTACAAGGCCAATGTGGTGGCCGATGCGTTGAGCCGTAGGGCGATGACTGATTTGAGAGCGATGTTCGCTTAACTTAATTTGTTCGACAATGAAAGTTTGTTGGCTAAGCTAGAGGTTAAACCGACTTGGATAGCACATATTCAAGATTGGAAGTTTGAGGATGAGTCTTTAAGTTTTTGGTCCGTTAGGTTGAGAGTGGCAGCACTTTGGATTTTGGGTTGAATGATGAGGGGGTACTCTGTTTTCGTGGTCGGATTTGTGTGCCAAACGATGAGGATCTGAGGCAGTCTATTCTGGGGGAGGCGCATAGTAGCCCCTATGCTATACATCCTGGCGGTAATAAGATGTACCGTGACCTCCGTGTGTTATACTGGTGGCCGAGTTTGAAGTGTGAAGTTAGTGACTTTGTTGCTCGTTGTTTGACTTGTCAGCAGGTTAAGGCTGAGCATCAGTTGCCTTTGGGTTTGTTGCAGCCGATTAAGATTCCCCTTTGGAAGTAGGAGCGAGGGACGATGGAATTCGTTAGCGGGTTGCCCTTAAGATCCACAAAGAAGGATTCTGTTTGGTTGTCGTGGATCGATTGACCAAGTTTGCGCACTTCATTCCGGTTAGGACCGACTATTCTCTTCAGAAGTTGGCGAAGATATACATTTTTGAGATAGTGAGACTGCACGGGGTTCCAGTGTCGATTATTTCTGACAGAGATCCTCGCTTCACGTCTCGGTTCTGGAAAAAGTTACATGAGGCTCTAGGTTTGAGATTGGATTTCAGTACTACGTTTCATCCTCAGACCGATTGTCAATCTGAGAGGGTGATTCAAATACTGGAGGATATGTTGAGAAGTTGTGTTATCAATTTTCGAGGCAGTTGGGAGGATTATCTGCCGTTAGTCAAATTCGTCTACAATAACAGTTTCCAGTCGAGCATTCAGATCGCAGCTTACGAGGTTCTGTATGGTCGTAAGTGTCGTACTCCTTTGTGTTGGACTGAGTTGGCGAAGGTCGAGTTTTGGGTCTTGAATTGGTTTCTGATTTCTGAGACTGAGGATAAGGTTCAACTGATTTGAGATCATCTTAAGCGGCTTCTGATAGACAGAAGTCTTATGCGGATCTGAAGAGGCTTGATATTGAGCATTCTATAGAGGGCTTCGTTTTTCTCAAGGTTTCCCCATGGAAGAAAGTTCTGAGATTCGGTCGCAAGGGAAAGTTGAGCCCTAGGTTCATCGGGCCATATTGGATTCTGAACCGTGTGAGTCATGTCTCTTATCAGTTTGAGCTACCCCTAGAGTTGGACCACATCCACGATTTCTTTCACGTCTCAATATTGAGGTGGTATCACTCTGATCCTACTCATATTGTCTCTGTTGAGGAAATTGAGGTTAAGCTTGATTTGACCTTCAAGGAAGAGCCGGTTTAAATTCTGGATCGCGATGTAAAGGTTCTTCAGAAGAAGTCTATCCCTTTAGTGAAGGCACTGAGGAGGCCACGTGGGAGCCCGAGGATGCGATGCGTCAGTAGTATCCTCATCTGTTCTGATCAGGAAAATTTCGAGGTCAAAATACTCTTTTAGGGGGTAGAGTTGTAACGCCCCAAAATTTTTATTTTGTTTCTGTTAAAATGTGAGACAAATGTATATCTACTTCAGTGGTTAATTGTTCTGGGTGTGTGAGAGGTCTCAAGTTCAAGCCTTAGCTTTAGCAAATTTTGGTGTTTTTATGAATTAAGCCTTATACTTGCTCAGTGGGCTTGTATTAAATTACTTGTAATTCCATATCAGAATGAGCCTACTGGTTCGAGTGGTAGCGGAGTATGTGTGTTGTGGGGAGGTCCTGTATTCGAATCCATGCGCGAGCGTGGGTATTATTTTTGCTCATATACGATTAAGAGTTTCGGTGGAGTCAAACTTCTGAGGTGGTTGAGATGTAGTAGGGTAGTGGGGAGTTATCGAAATATGTTATTTTGATTTTATTTTGAAAATTCTTCTCTCTCCTGCCAAAAATTGTGGTGCATTGATTTTGACGTTTTTCCAAATTCTCAAGTTCTTCTTCTTAATCTTTTGCTGCCCTTTCCTTTTTCTCTTGGTTGGGTTTCTTTTGGTTATTGTGTTTTTGTTCGAAGTGTGGAGAGGTAATCGATCAGCTTTTGGGTATTCCGTATGTAGCTCTATTTTTGTTAGTCTCAATTCGATCTCATAAATTTTGTTGCGGAGAGTACATTACAATTATCTGAATGCTGGATTAAATGGGATTGTTGTTTTCGGTTTAAGGGGAATCACAAGGAAGATTTAATTCTTCAACGATTTAGGTGCTGTGGAGCATCGTTCGTCTAAGGTGAGCACTTCGGCTTTAGGGGTTCTTAGTTTTTGCGTTGTTCCGATTCTGACTTGGTACTTGGTGTCAATTTTAGGTTCTGATGGTCTTGGAATTGCTTTTGTTACGAATCGATACTAGGTGTGTACCCGAAATGTAGAAAAGCAAAATTCGGCAAAAGGTGAAATTGCAAACTGCTGACACCAAACGGGCGTGTGGTCGCCCGTGTGGTAGGCCGTGTGCAACAACACGGTCGTATGATCGATGAAGGCCAAGTCATCTACAAGACACAGCTGTGTGATGGCTGAAGTGTGGCCGTGTGGGCCACACGGGTTAGATTGAATTGGGTGTGTGGGCCACACAAGTGTGTGGACCCATACGGGCACGCTATACGGGCATGTGATAGCTGGGCCAAGCCATATGATCCACACGGGCCAAGGCCACTATTGAAACACCCCAAACCCGGCCCACGAGCCTTGACCGGATCTGACATGTTCCTTAAGAAAAACTTTAACTAAAACTTGTTTGCATTTTGGAAAATTGTGATGATTTTGTGTTTGGTAAAGCATGTCGGCTTTTAAAACAAATTTTGGCGTGTTGAAATAGTGAGATGTGATTCGAGTTTGTATTTTTTTAGAAAACGTTTGTTTTATATTTTGTAAAATAAGTGGGGTTGCCGATTTTTAGAAATGGTTATTAAGTTGTAAACCGTAGTTACTTAGGTGATAAAACATTTAGAGTTTTGTGAAAAACATTTGGTTAATTCATATACCGATTATTAAATGAAAGTTAATACTTAAAGCATAAAAATTTAAATGTCTAAGTAGTGGCCTTATTACATCTGAAAAATACCAAATAAATCCCGAAAATAACATAATAGAAAGTGTAAGTTCAACCGTTTGAAATCTCGAAAACATTCAGCACGGCCACTACATAGTCTCCGCTGACCCGGTCCATGTCACTGAGTATCACCTGAAAAGATATCCCACAAAGGGGTGAGTCAACAGACTCAATGTGTAACAACCACACAAACTCCCAAACGATTTAGGCATAACAAATTCATACCTATAACAAATATAGCAATGATGCAATCCTGAACCCAAACCTAGATAACCATCCTCTGCACATCACCTGTACCAGCCAATCACACCGTGGGGATTACTAAATCGACCCTCCATCCGCTACACACCATCGAAGGCAGTCGCTGCAGACGACTTGCACCTCGCCCTTATAAATTGTGGCATAGCCACCAGATAATGTGACAGAGTCACCAGATAACAATACGTGACATAAGTCACCACATTCAGATTATGTGACATGAGTCACCAGATATTGTGGTAAAAACCACCAGATCACTTCCCCTTTTCAATATCACCCATATACCCATGCATAATATAAAACATGCAAGAATCATGCCATATACCTTATTCCATATTCATAACAATTCACATATGTGCCATATTCCAAATGTTCATAACATTTATTAACGTAATATTAAAGGTTACGTACCTGGATACTCTGTACCATTGTATGGTACCTTTAGCCACATTCTTAACTCATATTTTCATTAACACATATATTAAATCAATACCATAAATCTATCAAGAATTAGTGTGGGGCTACACACCTGGTACCAACGTGTTTACTAAATTCCGAAAGTCTACCGAAACTTATTGCACTTCTTCCTAAAAACCAATGTCAGAATCGGCTAATCACTAATACTTAATATGGCCTTGGCCGAATATTCATATCCTCTTACCTTGTGGATCTAAATCCCGAAATCGCTATCTGTTAATGGAGATGTCGAAATACCTACATGATCTATGTTAGATCCGATTTTAACACTTAATGAACACCATAAATGGCCTTCGGCCTAAGATCACCCTTGCTTACCTTAGATCTAGAAATCCCAAAGATCTCCTCTTGAAGTCGGCTACAATAGGAATCCCGAAATTCCCCCTTACTGCTGAAATCGACTACACCTTTGCTTGAACCCACAGAGATATTTGGCTATGGGCTAGATGTTGATCAGTTGGTTTTGGCTTTTGGAGTTTAATGAACAATCAACTATGGTCTAGGAAGAACTTACTTTCAGCTTTTGGGAAATTGTGAAAAAAAGAAGAGAAAGGTTGAGCAATTCGGCAATGGTGATAAATGAAGATTCAGCTAGCACAAGGAATATTTCGGCTTTCAGTGCTATGGTCAAATTGGCTATGTGGAAGAGTGATTAACTTGAAGAAGAAAAAGATGAAGGAATCGGCTAGGCTTACTTGTGTTTTCGGCTTTGACAAAATGAAAGGAGAAGAGAAGATTCACTTTCGATTTTCAACAGAGAAAGAATTTCGGCAGAGGCACAAGAGAAAAGAAAAGAAAAGAATGAAAATGGCCTCACTCCTTCCCTTTGGCCGAAAATACCACACCTAGATTCCCCTATTCGGCCAACTCCTCATCTCTCTATCCCTTGTTATTCTCCTATATTTCCTCGTCTTTACCTTTTCAAAAATAATTTGGATAAATCAATAATTATCTCCCTACCTTAGCCGAATTTTAAAAAAAAGTTGACCATATCTAAAGCTCATCCCTTAGTGTCCCATTGCCGTCCATCTCTGTTCCTTCTTGCTGCAAAATAAAACTCCTATTTGCATCCCTTGCTGCTCGAACCTAGGCCCTTTTACCCTGCTTGTGGCGTCATTTACTAAGGCCCTAAGTGGCGCCTCCTTGCCACTTTAACAAGCCCATTTTTATGTCTAATTTCCCCTACAAATTCTTTTAAGACCTATCAAGCTTAGCTCCACTTCAAGACTTAAAATCTGATAATTTCTAAGACATTCCCCTACACTCTAAAGTTCTCCAAGATTTGTACAACACATTCAAACACACATAGACATGCTACTTCATATATTTAAGCAATAATGCACAAGCCCAAAAATCTCGGATATTACAACTATAGGCATGTGGGCCACACGGATGTGTGGGCCCACACAGGCAAACCACTTGGGCGTGTGGGCCCATTTAGCTAAAATGTTTCTTAGGGTTGCACAGGTCACCCAAGTCGACTGTGAGCCTACTGTAGGGTCGGTAAGTGCTACTTAGACCCTAAATCATGTGACCTGAATGTATAATGTATGTATTGAGCATGTTAAATTTATGCATGTTTACTGATCCGTATGTATGACTAATAACTGGATTTTAGCATGTAAGCATGTAATTCTATATGCATTGAGCATGTTTAGTTGCATCTGTATTGGGGTGGGATGATTGATTATTGGAGGAAGTGTACTGAGGGCTTTCATGCCTATTATCTAGCAGCTCAACTGCAATATTACTGATATGTGCCGCATTCGGTACGACTTGGTGTGTAGGGCTGGGTGGGTGTTTTAAACCCCACATGGTGTGTAGGGATGGTCAGAGATGGTGTATAGAGGCTGGTTGGTAGTATACTGATTTCTGTTACTATGTGCATACTGTATCTGAGATGGGCTAAGACCCTAAATTATATCTAAAACTGTATCTGAATGGGCTAAGGCCTAAACTATATCTAAATCTGTAATGGGCTTAGGCCCCAGACTGCATTTGACTGATAACTATTGCTTGACTGTATGCATGTCTACTGTGGGGGTTACACACTGAATTTACGTAAACTCACCCCTTTCTATTTTATCTGTACATGCGGAGGACTCAACGGTGACCACATGTTTATTGAACTACTTTAAATTCATTTATTAATTTTGTTTCATATTTTGTTTGAGGTATTTTTGATGTAATTTGGGACTTTTGGACTATTTTCCTTTATTTTTTATTGCATTTGTATTCATGGACTTTTAAATTTCAAACTCAACAAAAACTCGACTTAATTAAAAACAACATTTTTCCTAAAGGCGAACATTTTTTTTTAAATATCATATCATGGTTTTAAAAGCTTCTATTACAGAATATGTTTTTAAACGAATCAAATTTATGAGAAAATACTTTTGAAATTGATGAGAGATAAATAGAAGCTAGTAAACAGAAACGGTTTAAACTTGATAAATTCAATTTCAAAACCCATTCCATGTGACATCGCCAGATTCAGCCATAATGTCTCGGTCGGGTTTGGGGTGTTAAAAAACCTAACCTATTAGGTACATGCCAAATATAAATAAGGTTGGAACAAAAAAACTTTGTTGAGACGGGATTGTGGATGGGATGTTGAGGTCGATGCTTGGAAATCTAGAATTTAAATCTAATCTGCGTACGGGGAGAACAAACCATGCGCTGAGTAAAGCATTCAGTGGTATTTACATGATTTAAGTATGTAGTATTAGTATAACCAATTCTATCCTAAGTAAAACACGTATATCTACACATATATATATATATACACCACATTCTTAAAACTATAAGTTACTAAGCTTTATATATTCAATTTAAACATGTTAAGAGCACAAATCTAACAAGAATTCTTCCCACTTCAATTCAATTTATATAGACATATCATTATACTTATAATAGTAAACATTTCAATCCTACAATATCCAACATGCCCTTATTAGTCCTAATTCCAATTTACCACTTATAATATTGTTTAATTCATTCGTTTCAATCAACATAGAACCATTTCATTCTTTATTATTTCTCATGCTTATACAGGGGCAACCACTATATTGTAGATAAAACATAAATACATCCATTTCATATTATAAATTCATACACCATATGATGTGTAATTGAAACCGAGCTTTAATCGAGCTTACAAAGGCTCTTATATTGACCCAGGCGTGAAGTAGGATGTAACATCCTAGATTAGGGTTATGCATTTAGTACATAATTCAAGTGTTAGCATGCTTTAATGTATGCTGGGATGTATTTGTAGGGGTTCCTAAAATTCTAGGATTGAAGGGAAAGCTTTGGAAAATATTGGAATATTAAGTGAAAAGAGGAAACTAGGCAAAGAGGCTTTAAGGAAATTTGCGTGGGATTTATGACACAAGGAAGTCATGTGGCAAAGTGGCTTGGGACGCTACCTTGGGGCTTGGAAGGCTTGCGTCAAAGGGAGTGCCAAGGGGAAGGGGTTCGAGCAACGTGGGAAGCAAATGGGCTTTTATTTTATTTTTTGGCATTAAAAAAAGGGAATTGGGCTAAGGAGGCCTTAAGGGAAGTTATAGGAGCTTTTGGACACAAATAGCGCCTTGGTAAAGTGGCTGCAATGCGCCATTTAAGGGCCTGGAAATGACGCCTGGACAAGGGCCTTGGTTCGAATCCTGTTGGCGGCATGGGCGTGTTTTTATTTTGCTTTGGCGTTAAGACAAGGGGGAGCTAGGGGGAGAGGCCTTAAAAGAAATTCCGGGTGAATCATATCACAAACAGCGGCTTGGCAAAGTGGCTGAGGCGTTATCTGCAGCTTGCATCCAAGGGCTACAACAGGTCGCGGGTTCGAGGCTTGTGAGCAGCAATGAGGGGTGGTTTTATTTTTGCTTTTACGTCAAGGCAGGGAAGGGAGAGGTTGGACGGCAAATGGACTTCTAATTGGGTGAGGATTAAGTTTGTTTCTCCTCTTAAATTTCGGCTAAGAGTAGGATAAGTGTAGTTTTATTTATTTATTTTAAGTTGGTAGATATAAGATAATTGTAGTTTTATTTATTTATTTTAATATAGGATAATTATGGTTTTATTTAGATTAAATGAGATTTTATTTTTATTTATTTTAGGAGATAGGATAAGAGATTAAATGGGATATTAGTAAGGGATATTGTTGTTTATTTTATTTATTTTAAGTGGGTGATAAAGAGATAATAGTGGAGAGAATTTTGGGATGTGATAAGGGGGAGAGGTAGTGGCCGATTGAGGGGCTCTTGGTGTTGGTAAATTCGGTCATAAGGAGGGGGTTAAGTGCCGAAAATTGTTAGTTTTTATTTAGTGTTGCTTTGCCAAAATTCCTTTACTTCTCTCCTCTTCTTTTCTTTTTATTTTCTTTCAACCCCAAATCCTTTCTTTTTATTTCTTGAATAGCCGAATACCCCATCTTCTTTTGCGAGCCATAGCCGAATGTGTAGTCATTATTTAGAGCATAAGCCGAATCTCTAGTAAGCCTCATCAACATCTCTTTTTCTTCTCTTGTGGTCTCAAAAGCCGAATCATCAAAGAAGGTGCCTTCGACTACTTTCTTTTAGTCTCTCTAAACAAACGTTGGGAGCATTAAAGGAGTCTTTCGGGATTTGCAGAGATTAAGGTGATATGTACTATTCGGCCAAGGGCCATTTTTATGGATTAAGTGCCTAAAGCCGATTCCAACAGTGGTTAATAGGGATTTAGACAGTCCAAGAGCAAGAAGTAATTTTTCGGGATTTGGATAAATAAGGGGCAAATCGACAGTGGTTAAGAGGAGCTTTCAGGATTTCTATTCGTTTTGGGTAAGATTATTCGATAAGCCCTTGGATTCGTTATGTTAGATTTTAACATAGATGTTTAACCGTTTGATCTGATTAAGTGTTGTCGATGGATTCGAGTGCTAGTCAAGGAATACAAGGGAATAACTCCTATCCCGAAGTTTAAGAAGAGATCTGTTTCTACAGTTCGAGATTGGCCACGGGGGGTGTGGACAACGTCGTAAGAAAGACAAAGTAGGCAAATAGCCGTAGTATCGCTTAGCGATAGTATCGGGATCGAAAGCGTAGTTCTTCAAGTTATAAGGTGTGTGATTAACCCACCGTTTTCCGGGTTTTTGCTATATTTGCATGTGTGATTTATGTGCTAACCAGTGCAGTGGCAGTTATGTGGTGATTACCCTAAAAAGGGGTATAACGATAATCAGGTTAGTATTATCTGTTGATAAGAATGTGAAAGTGCCGATGTGAATGTGATAATGCCTATAAAAGTGTGATTGTCTGCCTTAATAACATGTGCATGCATCTATTATTATTATGCCACTATTACATGCTGCATGTGCATGGGTGGGATATGGATATGAAGGAAGGAAAAGGTGTACATTATGTACGTGGTCTGATGTTAGCCTTGTGCTACATTGGCGCTTGATGTTAGCTGTGTGCTTCATCAAGGGAGGTGTTGGCTAGGTGCCACATCTCGGCGGATGATAGCTGTGTGCATCATCGTAGATAGAGGATGACCTCGAGTCACCTCGTGGATACAGATATGTGGGGTCACTTAGGTGATCGGTGGCTTAGCCACGGCCTTGAGCGGCCAGTCTACCAAGGTAAGATATGTGGGATCACTCGGTTGATCGTGGGTTAGCCACACGGCCTTGGCGGCCAGTGTCCGCTAAGGTAGGTGTAATGGATTAGGTGGGGTCACTCAGGTGATCGGTGGATTAGCCACAGCCTTGAGCAGCAGGTCTGCTAAGGTAGGTGTAACGGATGGATCTTAGGTTGGGTTGGGTGCACTTTGCATAATTCCATTCGATACGTGGATTAATGTGGTAATGGGCCAAGCCCAGTATATGAATGTGGATCAGTGTGGAAATGGGCTAAGCCCGATATGTGGAAATTATGTGGTTAATTACCCTGTTATCTGGTAAGCGATTTGAATATGGGCCAAGCCCAGAATGTGATAATATATGAATATGATAATTTTTATCTGATATATGGGTTAATATGTGGTTTAACATGTGGGTGGAATTCAGTGGATTAATTACACACTGAGTCTGTATGACTCACCCAACTTTTTACCAACATCGCAGGTGATGTATGATGATCGGACCGGGTTGGAGTGGATATGAGGTGGCCCATGCAGAAGATATTCTAATTAATTAAGTATTTATATTTTCAGTATTTTGATTAAGTGTTTATCGTAATAAGGCCCATTAAAGTATTTAAGTATTTTTATTAAGTATCTTTATTATTATGTTCTATTATGGATTGACAATTTAAATATTAATTACAAAAGATTTTATTTTCTTAAGTATATATGATAAAGTTTTAATCCGGGAATTTTGTAACAACTTAATTTATTTTGAAATTTTAAATACACAAGGTTTTCTTTTCTAAAGACAATAAATTTATATACTTCACCTTTAAGTTAAAATCTTTTCAAACGTTTTTCCGCAGTGACATACCACATCCGGTCAGGACTCGTGGGCCGGGTTTGAGGTGTTTCATAGGAACTATTTGAAAAGTTTTCAAAATATAAGCAAATATATCGATACCCAATCTTAGGTATCAATATCACACTAGGCTTTGATGTTTCAAAAAATCATTTGAATAATTTATAGGGTATCGATATTAAAACCAAAGTATTGATACTTTTTAATTGACATCAATACCCTACCTTAATATCGATACCAAATTGGTATTCTGTTTGTTTTGTAAAACTTATAAAAAATGTGTAGTATCGATACTGAAGATTCGATATTGATAACCCTATTACAAGTACCGATAGTTAATCTAGTATCAATACCATTTTAGTATTCTGTCGATTTTAAAACACTATTCATTTGGTAAACTATCGATACTTCAATCTAAAGTATCAATACTATTTACCAAAAGGCAAAAGTACCACACTTTGTTACCTTTTAATGCTCAAACCAAAACCAACCCAATGGTGCTTATAGGCACCCATCAACCTTCATAAACTCAATTCAAGACATACCATAATGCCACAGTTTAACCAAAACCAATCAAATTTATTAATATACCTCTAATGGCACACAATTTACAATTTCCATGTATACAATTCATACCAATTTCATCTACTAACCCAACATGAAACTAACGATTCTAAATTCAAATAAGTCATTAAATATTAACAATACCTTTTTACTATGACATAACAATCAATGTACTACCAATTCTTCAACATTTAGTATCATTCACATTGACTATAAAATCAAGCACTTCATCACCAAAATTACCATTCATATACTTAATCTACAACTTAACACATTGCCAACATTCATACTTATGTACACACATATAACCATTCAAAATCATAGTCACATTATAACTAAGCAATGTATTGCATTTGGCACTTATTCCATTTCAAGCCAACTTTAACCTATACTAAAACATGTTCAATTATGCACAATGGCCATTTCTTTCCTCCCAACCAATTCCAATACCATATCCATACTAACATATACAATACAAGGCATATTCAACACATACACCAACCCTATATCATCATTATTAGAAACCATTAGTGCAAATAATTTAAGTTTACTCATTCCTACCCAGTTTTCTCTAAACTTTAATATTCAAACTTTCATAATATAGCAAGCATATAAGTAAAAGGTTAAAAACTTAGCATGAACACTTTACCATTGCACATATTATGTCATGATCAAGTTATGTCAATTTAGATTGCATATACTCATATACTTAATTAGCAATTCTAGACCTTAAGTCATTAACACCAAAGATTCAACCTATTATCAATCCATTTATTCTAAACATTCCAAACATAGAAAAATACAAAGGAATCCACCAAGTAAATACTCTATCGTATACTATCGAGATCCGTATTCCATTTCATACAACAATTAAATTACACAAGTTTCTATTCCTTCCCCATTTAGTCCCTATTTCGATCATTAATTTCAACCATAGCATTCCACTCAATAATAATTATTAATTTACCTCAATATTTTACAATACATTATATCATGAATAAACAATAACTAAATTAATTTCGAGTCATAGAAATACAAACTGGAAGCTCACGTTATTTGTCGTCGACTTTAGCCTTTCCTTTTCCTTTTGACCATTCTACGTCGGTTTTAGCCATGAATAATATTTCAGTAATGATATACGATCAAATATCCATTCATTAAATATCTCAATCTGTAATTCATCATATTCAATTTATCACTCAATTTATCATCTCATAATGATTTAATCCATATTACACATTTTTGTTTCAAATTGCAAACAATTCAAATTGTAATTTCACAAAAACAAGTTAATAATTCAAGAATACATTGAAAACACATATAATCATACTATATTAATTTTTCTTGGTTAAATCAACAAACAAATTGAAACTTTAAGGACTATTTAACAATTTTGTTCTTTCCCCAATTATTTCTGATTTGTTCCAATTTTTTATCTATACAATTATTCTATTTAGGGATAAATCTCAAAATTATACATGAACCTTGATTTAATGTACAATTGTATACATAAACTTTAATTTTGTGCAATTATACATGGGAAACTCTAGTTTTGGTTCAAATGTATACTTGAAACTTTAATTTTGATTGAATCATACACATTTAAAGTAATAAATGCATCAATTTATTTTTATATCGGATAAATATAATTATTTATGTATGAAATATATAAACATAAATGAATATAATAATTATGTTAATAATTTACAAGAATTGGATAAAATAAAAATCTCATATATAAAATTTTGTCACAAAGTCTATGTATAAAATTGCACATTAAACCATAGATCATGTATAAATTTTGGATTTATCCCTTCTTTTTAGTTAATCAATTCCACACATCTTATATCATCTTTCTAGGTGCATGCATAAGTTTAATTTCATTATTCGAATGCCCCTTAAAGTTTTACATTTTATTTAATTTAGTCCATAAAACCGAAATTGCAATAACTTTCAAATTTGAGCTTTGATTCTGAAATCAATCTCAAATTCATCCTTCCATAGCTTTATTAACTAATATTACATAAATTTCACACCAATTTTTAAATATTTACACTTTAATCCCTATGTTCAAAACTAACAAATTTCACTTTACAAATTAGTCCTTTTTGATATCTAAGCTTTAAATCCTACCATTTGACATAAAAAACTTCTAGATTCAACAATGATAACATTTTTAAATTTTAATAGTTTTGAGAAATAACACACGGATTAGCTAAATCGAATTAATACGATCTCAAAAACGTAAAATTTAAGAAAAAACATACTTGAATACACTTACATACAAGTGGCCGAAAGTTTTAATTTTTATAACCAACGTTTCTTTATTGTTTTTGCTTCCTGAGGAAGACGAGGGAGAAAGAATAAAAAATGTCTTTCTTTTCTTCCACTTTCTTATTATGTTATATTACATATTATAATTATAATTATAATTATAATTATAATTATAATTTAAACATAATTTTAAACAATCATCAAGCCAAACTATCCACTAATTCCTTAATGGTTTAATTGTTATTTAAGCCCTTTAGCAATTAAAAATCTATAGTGAATTACTTTTATTACTTTTATGATTTAGTCCCTATACCATAATTAATCATTGATTCAATAAAATTACCTATCCAAAATTCAATTCACTTATAATATAACTTTGTAAATATTTTTATTAAATATTTACGGGTTGACTTAGTTTATGAAAATGAGGTCTCGATACCTCATTTTACAGCACGACTGACTTTAGTGTCATTACACTTGTACCTTAGTTAATTATCGATTAAACAAAATTGCTAGGCCAAACTTTAATTTATCTTTATACTAGCCTCGTAAATATTGAATATTAATATTTACGAACACGATTTGCAAAAATGGAATTTCAAAACCATAATTTCGGACACCACTGGAAATCGAGTTGTTAAAAGACGACATATTAGTCTTTTAATCTATTTGCTCATTTCGATTAGACTAAAACATATTTAGGTTCGTGTACTAATATAAGTTATCTTTTTTATTACGATCTGACCACGTAATATTGCTTAATATTAGTTTAAATGTTAGATAACCAGTGAGCAACACTTGCTTCTATTTCACTAAGCTTGCAAAAACCACAATTATACAAAGCATATTAATCTAATCAATAAATTTGTTTTATTTAAACAATCAGTTCGAAAAAAATTACAAGTTTAAAAACGAATATACTATATTCAAGGTACAAAATCCAATAAAGAAATGATATCTTCTAAAAACATCCCATCAGATTCTGTCATATGCTTTATGAAGATTAACTTTGATGTCTATCTATCCTTTCCGCCCTTCTCTTGTGCACATAGAGTGTATAACCTCTTGACTGATGATAATGTTATCTAAAATTCTCCTTTTTGGTATAAAGCTAGCTTGATTTTGAGTAGCCAAATGAAACACCCTAACCCATCTCCATTGTCAGATTAGGGTTACGGAGTATTACCGTAGAAATCAGAACAATAATGTCATTTAATATTAGTTACCTAAAACTCATTACAAACCTAGAAAATATATACATTTGGGCCTTAAATTGAGCCTTCGAGGCCCTAAAAATAGTTTAGAAACAATTCGGGACTAATTTAAAATAATTAGTAAATTTGGGAAAAAGTTGAACATTTTGAAAATAAGGGTCACACGACAGTGTGACATAGTCCAGACCGTGTGCTATTCAAACAATGGAACACACGGCCGTGTACTGGCCTGTGTCTTAAACAGTGTAACTATCTGACTTGGATCACACGGCCGTGTGCTAGACCGTGTAACTATCTGACTTGTGTCACATGGCCGTGTGCTAGACCGTGTAACTCACTAACTTGATACACGGCTGTGTCTCTAGCCGTGTAATACTCACACCTGAAATAAAAAGTGACACACAGCCATGTAGCTAGGCCGTGTGTCGTGTAACAGCCTGTGTCCCAGGCTGTATGCTCCATAATTTGACCCTATAAACAAGCCATTTTAAGTCCAAAACTTGCCCAACTATCCACTCCATTAGAGCATACATTCAATAGACCTAAACACCTTTCAAACACATATAAACATACCAATTCAATCAACCTATTTCTTTTAACCAATATGCCATTCAAAGGCACCTCTGTAACACCCCTAACCCGTATTCATTGTAACAACCTGTTTTTAGTCAAATTAGAATAGTGGTATCGAGACCACAAATCTAAGGTCAAAATAATTATTTTATTATTATTTTAATGTCTTCAACATGATTTAGTGATTGTATGAAAGTTTCGTTTAGAAATTTTATCGTTTGACTGGTCAATTTGATAAAAAGGACTAAATCGCATAAAGTGTAAAACTTGTGTCCTATTAGATAAAGGTGTTAAATAGCTATAGAAGCTTAAAGTGAAGATCCTTTTGTTGCAATTGGCCTATTTGAAACATCATTGGACAAAGATGGACATGGTTTATATTTGTTGCAATTAGCCTATTTGAAACATCATTGGACAAAGATGGACATGGTTTATATGAAATTTTGATGTTTTAATAAAGGTTAAATTAGTAAATTATAAAACAACTTAAGTTAAAATAATAAAGACATAATATCATCATCCTCACTTAGCTCTCATCACCGAAAATTAAGGCTAAAAGAAGCCATTTTTATTCTCTTCATTCGGCTATGTTAACTTTGCTCTTTAAGGTATGATTTGTGTTTCGTTTTTAATGATTTTTATGTTTTTGTGATCGTTGCAACTAGGTCTAGCTAGCCCAGGGACTATTTTGCAAAATTGTTAAAGATTTTAGAAGCTTCCATTTATGAATATGTATGATTTTTGAAGTTTTTCGTGAGATTATGAATGTTTGTTGTGAATTATACAAGTTTTGTTAAGTGATTTTTAGTAAAAATGCAAATTAGGGATTAATTTGTAAAAAGTGTAAAATTCATGGTTAAAATATGAAATAAATGATAAATATGGGCTGATTTGGTAATAAGAGAAATTTGGCTAGCATGGGTAAGGACCTAATTGCATGACTTTGTGATTTTATGGAATAAGGACTAAATTGTAAAAGATGTGAAACATTAGGGGCAATTGTGTAAAAATGCCTTAAAGTGAATTTTTGGACTAAATTGAATAGAGAGATAATTAAATAAGTTAATTTTGATTACATATAGATCAAGAAAAGCGAAATTCGAATCTAGATCGGGGGAAAAATAAAGTTCTCAACTAACCGACTCGTGTAGTCGTTTTTACATCCGAGGTAAGTTCATATGTAATAAGCATTATTATTATCGAAACCATTTTTATGTTTTGCAAATGGGGTCGACTTGAAGATGAGATATGGAGTCGCCACCAACCCTTTTTTGTTTAGGTGTGATTGGATCACCTTGGAAAAAAAAATTTGGTCTACAAAATAGAAAAACAGGTTGGGGAGTTGGTTACGTACGAGGAAGGATTAGCACCCTCGGACGCCCAGAACTGGTACCAAATTGATTAACTAATGTCCTTAAAATTAGAAAAAAAAATTAAAACTAATTCCTTTTGAAAAAATGTTTGATTAATTTAAGTTGGAGTTTAAGATTTTCTCGTTCCGTAGGAATAAAACACCATATCCAACACGTTAGGATATGACATCTTAAACCTCGAAACCAAGATCATCTCACAATTTCCAAATCATACGATTAAAAGGGTATTTAGTTATTTGGCCAAATGAAGAACTGAAACCCAACACATTAGGGCACAATTGCTCGAATTCCCAAACATCAAATATTGCCTTGTTTTTAAAAACTTTTAAATAAGCGATTTTAAAATAGACTCAAAATGTTTTTATTGAATCACTATTCAATAATGAGAAACGAAAATATAATATCGAGCATGGAATAATAATATGTGAATACAACTTTGTACAAATGGATGACAAGAATAATAATATGAACATACAATTCAAAATATACAAAAACAATAATCTCACAATTCATATTTTGAAAATACCAACCTTATTAATCAAGAAACAATGAAAGCTAAAAAAAATAGCTAATTAAAACGAATTAAAATAAAATATGGCAAGTCTTCAAACGTGGATGAATAAAATTAAAATAATAATAATATAAACGACGGGAAACTTGGAGTCAATATGATATAAAAGCAATTTAAGAACTATTAAATAAATGAAAATTTACAAATAAACAACACATGGTAGAGTTTGGAATAGATTAAAAAACAAAGATGAAAATAATTAATACATGAAATAATAATACAGATGAATTTTAAAATAAATATTATATAAAAATAAATTCAAAGTAAATAATGTACAAAATAATATATGCTAATCTACAAAAATTACATATATGAAATAAAAAACCCAATATAAATGATTTATACATGAAAATAATAATATATAAAAGTTTTCAAAATAAAAAAAATATAATAAGATAGGGACTTAAAAGGAAATAAATTATATAAATAAATAAATTTAAAAATATACACATACACATAAATAAATTTAAAAGAAAATATATAAATAAAATAATATGAAATCAATAATATATACATGAAAATAATTTAATATAAATTATATGTGTATATAATGTAACACTCCAAACCCGGCCTAAACACTACGATCGAATCTGGTATGTCAAATGGAAAGATTGTTTTGCACTTTTAAAGATACTTCGCAATTTCAAAAACTTTTCGTTTTGTGTTTTCATCTTGAAAACTAAATTCAGTTTTAAGGGTTTCTTACAAACTTTTTATTAAAAAAAAAAATAACAGTCGAAAATAGGTTTTGTGATGCGAAAGCCGAAATTAGGGGATTTCATAAACGTGACATTTAAAAACAATTTGTGTAATTCTAGGAAAATTTCGAGTTTAATTATTTATTTGCTTGTTATCCGTGTGTCATTATTAAATGAAATGTTTGTTTACATTTTGTTTAGAAAACTCCCAATTTAACGTTTCATAAAATATCTTCACCATAATAAGTCGAAAACCAAATTATAAAATCCCGGAGGCCTTATTACATAACAAATTCCCAAATTAAAAATAAGTTTAAATAAAAGAAACGAAGTTTACGAAAGAAGTAATGTATGGCCACCTCAGAGTCCACCTCGGCTCCAAATCCTCAAACTAGGGTTTACCTGCAAAATTAAGCAGAGGGGTGAGTCATGAGGACTCAGCGTGTAATTCCCCTTACAAACGAAATCTGGGCCTAAGCCCACAGAAGCACATTGGGCCTTAGCCCTCACAGTAATGAATTTGGCCGAAGCCCATATGCATCGAATTGGGCTGTAGCCCTAGCGACATGGCATATCAAATAGTGTATGCAATGCAACCCAACCCAACCTAGTATTCCATCCTCTACACACCACCCGTACCAGCCAAAACACACCTGTGGGGATTTCTGCAATCAACCCTCCATACGCTACACTCCTCATATGTTGCACCAAGCCACTGAATGTGGTACCAAACCACTGAAATAATGTGACAGAGTCACCGATATATGTGGTACCAAACCACTGATATAATGTGACAGGGACATTGATATATGTGGTACCAAACCACTGAAATACACTTCCCCTTTTAATCAATATCATATCCCAACCCCATGCAACATATAATCATAATATAATGAATGCAACATATGTCAACGTAAATCGAATCATCAGAGCATAATAAAGAATTTACAAGACACCACCAAGGGTAACTAACCTGGTATCTCCGATTTTACCCCCCAGGGTAACTCAACAGCCATTACCGATGTTTCGACTTTTAAACAATTCACATACTAATTAATAATCAAACAAAAGATGGTGTGAATATTACACACCTAATTACGCGAAGGACTAAACACTCCTGATCGTTGCTACTCTCATTAGTGGGAATAACCACTATCTGCCTATCCCAAACAGATGTTGGCTCTCTACTACAACCCGACGAAATGTCTCGAACCGTCGACACAGCACGTCGTTTGAACTTAGGAGCAGAGATTACGAGTCCACTCCCCTCCTTAGATTGGCTAGCACTCGCATCCATGAAGAGAATATTTGATCAGTACAGTACTTTCAGAGAGAATGATGGTTGTCCAAAAGGGGTTTTGGTTATGGCAGAGTATAACGAATAGAAATTGGTCGTAAAGAATGTAAGAGGAACTCCTTACCTTGGCTACTGAGAAATCGTATCAATGGATTCGGCTTGCGATTCCAGAAGAATCCCTAAATAACACACAAGTTAGAAATGGTGCTCCAAAATAAGGAAGAAACAGCCTTTCGACCTAAACGAAACATGAAGGAGGCCTCCTCCTTATTCGGCCGAAATAATCTTACCACCCTCATTACGAGATTCCGAAACTAAGAAGAGGCTAAAAAGGTGTGCTTGCACTCCAACAGATTCAGCCCTTGGAAGAAGAGATAGAGTGAGAAGAGATAGAGTGAGACTTTTAGCTTTTAGAGCGAAGAAGATAAAAAGGAAAAGAACAAGAACCGAAAAGAAAATATGAACAACAGAGAAGATCCTTACCTTGCACAACCCAACCCGATTGAAGAAACTATCAACAGGCAAGAAGATTCCTCGCACCTTGCTTCCCGATGTTCGGCTAATAGTATAAAGTGATAGAATGGATTTAGTTTGGTATAAGAGGAGATTCAGCCAGCCAAAAAGAGAATGAAAATAGAAAAAATAAAAAGTAAAGAAAGAAACCCAATTTGGCTACGGAGGAAAACTAGTCAAGAATCACAAGGAGTAGGGTTTCGGTTTAAAGGAGAAGGTAGAGAAGTAAAGAAGAAGAATGGAGGTTCGGCTATGGTGGGAATCTAAAGAGAATGGTTCGGCCAAGAGTAGCTTCAAGAGAAATCGGCTTGTGGTGAAGAAGAAAAGTAGGAAGGAAAGAAAAAGAAGAGAAGGATGGGAAGGTTGAGGTTTTGGCTACCAAGCTTGAGGGAGAAAAAAAGGAAATGAAAACAAAGAGAATAGTCACTTATGGTTTCGGTAAAGAAAAGAGAGCAAAGATATTCCCAATATGCTATGACCAAAAATGCTAAGAAAACAAAACTCACCTATCCACCCTTGACACAAACGACACACTACTCTCCCACTACCAAAATTTCTACACAAAATCCCCCATACTCCCCTACACTTTGGCTGAATTTTCCCCCTTCTCAAGTCTCCCACTTTCGGCCAACTTCACCACATCCCTTAATTTGCTCCTAGATATTTCCTCCACCAACCCCTCTCCATCCATCATTTGAATTATTTGACCAATTCAAACTCTTCCTATAAGAGTCCCAGCCGAATGCCAACACTTCGCCACTTTGAGCACAAAAATAAAGTTCCACAGTGCAGCAGATGGGATTCGAACTCCTCCCCTTCTGCTCCTACAAGTGACATCACACCACCTTGCCACTAACTCTCTTGTGCCATCAATTTACAACCAATCATACCTAAGGCCTGCATCCACTAGCTTTCCCTCTAAAGTGCCCTAAAGAGAAAAAAATTTACCAAGGCTCTGGCTTCAGCCCAAGCCTTCCCAAGACCCCCAAGCACCCTAAAACAACAAGCATAACTAGCCAAACGCAAGAAATAGTGCAAAATGCAAAACCCCTAATTCTAGGATGTTACATATAAAAAGAATATATATAAAAAAATTAATGAAAATAACATATAAAAAGAACTAAATAATATCTAGAATGATTTAAAATATATAATATATAATATTAATTTAAAAAATAATTAGAAAAATTAATAGACAAATAATTAAATTAATTAATTAAAGGACTATATTGAAATCAGAACAAAAATAGGGAGCTAAAATGTAATAAATTAAAAATGAAACCGAAAAAGGACTAAATTGATGTTAAAATAAAGTTGAATGGCCCAATAAAATAAGAAAATAAAGAATGGGGGGCCAGATGTAACACGCGTAAACGTGGGGGACTAGTTGAGAAATTATTCCTTGTTCCCTGAACGCGGCGTTTTGAATTGAAATCGAGGGATTAAAATGAAACCAAAATGAAATTATAGGGCAAATTCAAAATAAAGTAAAGATTGAATTTTAAAAAAAAAAAAGAAATGCGGAAGGGCCTGACACACAAATTGCCCATTTCACTGAAACGCTCGAATCCTCCCTAGGTCGGGTCAACGCGCGGATCTCTGGCCATGGAACGATGTCGTTTTGGCCTTAGAGATGGGCTCCAAAATGGTATCGTATCAGAAGGGTATTTAAAGCCGAAAATGTTAAAAAAAATAAGTTTGAACTAGTTTTAAAAAAAAATAGAAGGGAAAGCCCCTTCGCTCTCTGCTGTGTGCCTTCTTCGACCGCAGAGACCACTGAAGGCCGTCGTCGCTCTGCCGTAGCTCCGCCTCCGGCGACCGTCGTATACGGTGGCTGGACCTTCTCAAGGTACGATTTTTCTCTTTTTTTTATATATATTTTATATTACTAGTTTTTAAGAAAAAAAATAGAAAAGAAATCTATATAGGTATATCAACAGAGTAGAACCAAAAAAAAAATAATAATAAAGAAAGCTTTTGATCTGTATTCTCTATTTTTGTCAAAAATCTGTAACCCCTTACATCGATTTCCTTTGGGCTTTATAAAGCCGACAAATAAAAAAGAAAAAAATAAAATCCCCAATTACATTATCATCTTTTTCTTTTCTGTTATACTCCTCTTTGCTGTCATTGTTTTCCAATTTGTTGCAGGTTGTAACACCCCAAACCCAGCCCAAACGCCACGACCAAATTTGGTATGCTACGAGTTAAATGTTAAAAACTTTGTTTTGAAGGGATTTGAAATCTCGGTTTGTTTATGTAGGTATTCGTTAAATAAGTGTTATTTGTAGAAAACCTTTGCAGTTTTTTTTTCTTGTAGAACTTGTGTGAAAATCCCAATTTATATCTTCTTATAAATAAGTCTATGAACATAAATTTATAAAATGTAAACATTAACAAATATAAATTGATAACCTAAGCTATGGAGCCTTATTACATAAATAGTCCCAAAATTAAAACTTAAAGGAAAATCGAAAATAGTTTATGAAAATAAAAGACTTGATTAAGGCCTCTGCCCAACCTCGAGCCCATTCTGGACCCCTAACACTTACACTAAACATAACCACACATCAAACGCAAAGGCCCCTCAATTTAGGATGTTACAGTTCTACCCTCTTAAAGAAATTTCGGCCTCGAAATTACCTGATCAGAATAAATACGGGTACTGCTGCCGTATTGCTTCCTCTGGTTCCCAAGTAGCCTCCTCAGAACCGTGATTCCACCACAGAATTTTAACCAACGGAACTGTCTTCCTTCGCAGTACTTTGACATCACGATCTAAGATTTCCACTGGTTCCTCTTCAAAGGATAGGTCGGGTCTTACTTCGATTTCTTCCACAGGCACTACATGAGATGGATCCGAATGGTAACGTCTTAACATAAAGATGTGGAATACATTATGAATCTGGCTTAGCTCAGAAGGTAGCTCTAGCTGATAAGCTACTGGTCGCACTCGTTTCAACACCCGATAAGGTCCGATAAATCTGGGACTTAATTTACCTTTTCGTCCAAACCTCAGTACTTTCTTCCATGGCGACACCTTCAAGAACACCTTGTCACCCACTGCAAACTCCACGTCTTTACGCTTCAAATCAGCATAGGACTTCTGTCTATCTGACGCTTCCTTCAGTCAAGCCCGAATTACCTCAACCTTTTCCTCTGTCTTGGTAACCAACTCTAGACCCAAAATCTGACATTCCCCAAATTCCGTCCAACAGGTAGGAGTACGACACTTTCGCCCGTACAATGCTTCATAGGGCGCCATCTGAATACTAGACTGGTAGCTGTTGTTGTAACCAAACTCCGCTAATGGTATAAATTCTTCCCAACTACCCCTGAAATCAATGACACAACCTCTCAATATGTCCTCTAAGATCTGAATTACCCGCTCAGACTGTCCATCGGTCTGAGGATGAAATGCTGTACTGAAATCCAACTTCGTACCCAACATTTGATGCAATACCTTCCAAAATTGTGAGGTGAATCTAGGGTCCCTGTTCGATATGATTGATACTGGTACTCCATGTAGTCTCACCACCTCCGCTATATATAGCTTAGCCAATTTCTACAGAGAGTAATCGACACTTACTGGTATGAAGTGAGCAGACTTCGTCAAGCGATCAACAATCACCCAAACTGAGTCTTTCTTAGTAAGTGTGAGAGGAAGCCCACTAACAAAGTCCATGGTGATCTTTTCCCATTTCCACTGTGGGATCTTCACTGCCTGTAGCAACCATGATGGTAACTGATGTTCCGCCTTTACCCGCTGATAGGTCAAACACTTACAAATTCAGTCACCTCTCGCTTCAGGCCCGGCCACCAGAACTGTTCTCGCAAATCCCGATACATCTTACTCCCTCTAGGGTGCATAGCATATGGGCTACTATACGCTTTTTGCAAAATCTTACGCCTCAACTTAGGATCTTTCGGCATGCACAATCTTCCTTGAAAACAAAATAGCCCTTCCTCATTCACACTGAATTCTGTTGACCCATAACTTGATCCTACCTGAAACTTCCCCTTTAGCAACTCATCGGTCTGCTGCTTCTCCTTAACCTGACTGACCTAAGAGGGTTTCACTTGAAGTTCAGCTAATAAACTCCCATCAGCGTATAAACTGAGTGAGCAAACATTGTCCTCAAGTCAGAGATTACTTTACGACTTAGGGCATCTGCCACCACGTTGGCTTTACCCGGATGGTACTCGATCGAGCAGTCATAATCTTTTAACAACTCAATCCACCTCTTTTGCCTTAGATTCAACTCCTTCTGGGTCAATAGGTATTTTAAGCTCTTATGATCGGTATAAATGATGGATTTCTCCCCGTAAAGATAATGTCTCCAGATCTTCAAAGCAAAAACCACCGCCGCCAATTCCAAATCATGGGTGGGATAATTTGCTTCGTGCGATCTTAACTGCCGATATGCATACGCAACAACCTTTCCATCTTGCATCAACACGCATCCTAGTCCCGTGTGTGAAGCATTACAGTAAATTACTAATCCCTTCCCAACCTCCGGCTGAATCAACACCGGAGCCTCCGTCAAAATCTTTTTTAACTTCTCGAAACTCTCTTGCTGCTTATTAGACCAAACAAACAGAACCCTTTCCATAACAACTTAGTCAATGGTGCCACAAATAAAAAAATTCCTTCAACAAACCTTTGATAGTACCCAGCCAGACCAAGAAAACTCCGAATTTCCGCCACAGACCTAGGTGGCTTCCAATCCAACACCACTTCAATTTTTTGAGGGTCAACCCTAATCCCCTCTGCTGACATAACGTGACCTAGAAAAGTAACTTCACTTAGCCAAAATTCACACTTACTGAATTTGGCATACAACTGCTTCTCTTGCAGAATCTGCAGAACCACCCGAAGATGTGAGTCATGCTCCTCTTCTGATCTTGAATAAACCAGGATATCATCTATAAATACCACGACATACTGATCTAAGTAGGGTTGGAATACTCGGTTCATCATATCCATAAACACCGCTGGCGCGTTGGTCAAACCAAATGGCATCACCATGAATTCGTAGTGACCATAACGAGTCCTAAAAACCGTCTTATAAATATCCGCCTCCTTGACCTTAAGCTCATGGTACCCCAATCTCAGATCTATCTTTGAGAAAACTGAAGCCCCCTTCAGCTGATCAAACAAGTCATCGATCCTCGGCAACGGGTATTTATTCTTGATTGTCAATTTGTTCAACTAACGATACACATATGCATTGATCCATCCTTCTTCTAAACAAATAATACCGGCGTTCCCCAAGGCGACACACTCGGTCGGATAAACCCTCTATCCAGCAACTCTTGGATCTAAGCCTTTAATTCCACCAACTCCTTCGGCGCCATCCTGTATGGAGCGATTGATACCGGTGCTATTCCCAGAAGAAGATCAATACCAAACTCCACTTCACGATCCGGGGGTAATCTCGAAAGCTTTTCTGGGAAAACATCAGGAAACTCCTTCACCGTCCTAACGTCCCTAACAGTTAGTTCCTTGGCTTCCAGAGCCCGAACAAACATTAGAATTGCCTCGCATCCTTTCTTCACCATCCTTTCTACTCTTAAGGCAGACACTACATTTGACAAACAGTTCCCCCTTTCACCTATCACCAATACTTTGCCACCCTCAGGAGTTTGTAACACCAACGCTTGGCTGCACAATCCACACTAGCTTGATACTTCACCAGCCAATCCATTCCTAAGATTAAATCAAACTCCCCGAACGGAAATTCCATCAGGTCAGTCAGGAAGACTATTCCTTGAACTTTTAAAGGTACCTCCCTATAAAGCTTATTTACCACCACCGAGTGTCCTAATGGGCTAATTACGGTCATCTCCCTAGAGGAAATCTCAGAATCTACACTTAAAGTTCCAGACACCCTACTAGCAACATATGAATGAGTCGACCCAATGTCAATCAATGCAGTGTAAGGCAAGCCAAAAATTAAAAACATATCGGTTTCGACATCCAGTGCGTCAGCCTCCTCTCAACGTCTGACAGCATAGACTAACCCTGGCTGTCTCGCCTCAGTGTTTCCTGCCCTTTGGCCTGGTGCTCCATGACCCTAACCGGAACCGTTACCACCTCTGGCTAGACCACGACCTCTCTGTGGCTGCTGACCTCCTCTTCCTGACTGTGCATTCCCTTGACCTGTGGGCCCTTCACTGCCCCATTGCTACGGACAGTTTCTAACTTGGTGGTCTGTAGATCCACACCTAAAGCACTTCCCATTGCCCGCCCAACACTCACCTACGTGGAATTTACGACATCGAGCACACTTCTATATCTGACTAGCAGCAGGTCTTTCATCCCGTCTCGGCCCGTCTGACCTGGGTCTTTCCCGAATATGCCCAGCTGCCCCTGATAATCCAAAATTTCTCTTACTTCCACTCCTAGCTCTATCCCAATTCAATTTTTCTGTCCGCTTAACCTCCTCATCTATCTTAGCTTTTTCCACAAGCACAACAAATTCCCTCTCCAGCTGTGGTGCTATCAATACACACAGATCGTCCCTCAGACCATCTTCAAATCGAACACAATGTTCATGGTCTGTGGCCACCATCCCTCGAGCATAACGGCTAAGGTGTAAGAATTCCGCTTCATACGCAACCACCGACCTACTTCCCTGAACCAGATTCAGAAACGCTCTACGCTGCGCATCCACATAACTCGACCCAATGTATTTACTCTGAAACGCAGTTTTGAAGAGATTCCAAGTGATACGGTCAGCCACCGTACCATCCTTAACCGTAAGCCACCATTGATAAGCTTCATCCCGCAAGAGAGATACAACCCCTTTCAGTTTTTCCTCTTCCGTGAAATCCAGATCATCCATTATATGCTCAACCGCCTCCAACCAATACTCAGCTGTACTCCGGGCTATACCAGAAATTCCCCTAAACATTTCTGCCCCATTGGCTCTAAGTCGTTCCGACACAAATTTTCGGGCTCCGGTGCCCATGCCTGCCCCAGCAACCCTATTTAAAACCCTTAACATAGCCTGAGATACCGCATCATCTCCGGCCGTCTGGTCTTAAAATTCCACCTCCGTAGCTGGTGGTACCGGCATCTCGTTTCCAGACTCATGACCAGATCCTGCTGATTCTGACACCGCCATCCTACCCCTACCACTGCCACGCGCAGGATGTCCACGACCCCTTGTACTCATTCTAGCGACTCGCGTTTATCTGATTAGGAATTTTATGAATTATTAATTTCTTTCACTGATTAACCACGAACAATCTTATAGACAGTAGTTTCAAGAGTAGTTCTTTCGAATTCGAAATTATATCTATGGGTTTCAGTCTCAAGTCTGTATCTCCTAGTTCTAGGAACCACATACATTCAACCATCATACATCAACATACAAGTAGCATTCATGAACACACATTTATCACATAAAGGTATTTTCGTCATTTCACTACCAAGGGGTATTTCCGTAATTTTATCCTATATGGGGTATTTTCGTAATTTCCCCAAAATAGAGTATCTTGGTGATTTTTTGAAATAGAGATATTTTTGTATATTTTTTTAAAGCAAGGGTATTTTGAAAATTTAATTTTTTTCCAAATCGAGGGTATTTTGGTAATTTCCCAAATTTTGATAATTTTGTAAACCGGGTACTTTTGTAAATCTAGGGGTTTTTAGGTCATTTGCAAAACATGGGTATTTGGGTAATTTTGCCAACCAAGGGTGTTTCGGTAATTTCACGAATTTTGGTTGTTTTATAAATCCAGGGTATTCTGGGAAATTTTCACAAATCAAGGATATTTCAAAAATTTTACAAAACTAGGGGGTATTTTAGTAATTTTGCGAAATAGGGTGGATGGTCCCTTTGGGGTTTTACTTATAAATTTTGGCCCGTCAACTGGTCCTCGTGGCTAAGGTGAATAGTCACTACGCACCAGATAGAATTTCAGCGAAGAGGAGTTGGGTCACTAGGACCGCTTAAATACCAAGCTCTCCCTGAATCCGGTCCTAGACATGCGTACGCCTATTGCCACACCCTAACCCAGCGACTTGTTCACGGACAGGTTTAATCAGGTTAAGTTTTATGAATTTACAGAGTTGTTTAAACTAGGCCTAGAGTCCATTAACCCTAACACGCTAGTCTACGTCCAAAAAGCCCATCAAACCCAACATGCATATCACATCAAGAGTTAGAATACTTTCCTGCGTGGATCGGGTGCCGGTAGACTCGAAAGCCATATCTCAACCCAAAACATCAATTTTACAAACTCCACTAGACCCATTTCACAGCCCGTGTTTTGTAATTGGGCTCTGATACCAAAATGTAACACCCTAAACCCGGCGCAAACGCCACGACCAGATCTGGTATGCTACGAGTTAAATTTTAAAAACTTTGTTTTGAAGGGATTCGAAATCTCGATTTGTTTATATAGGTATTCGTTAAATAAGTGTTATTTGTAGAAAACCTTTGCAGTTTTTTTTTTTCTTGTAGAACTTGTGTGAAAATCCCAATTCATTTCTTCTTGTAAATAAGTCTTTGAACATAAATTTATAAAATGTAAACATTAACAAATATAAATTGATAACCTAAGCTATGGAGCCTTATTACATAAATAGTCCCAAAATTAAAATATAAAGGAAAACCGAAAATAGTTTATGAAAATAAAAGACTTGATGGCCCCTCGAGTCCGCCTCGGCTCCTATGTCCACGATCTACTGCTCATCTGAAAAGTCACGAAAATTAAAGGGGTGAGTCACCAAGACTCAGTGTGCAAATCCCGAAAACACATAAAAGGCTTGAGGCCCACAAACACATTATGGGCCTTGGCCCATACACAATGGCAACAAAATATTTACATGCTACATGGCCCAACCCAACCTAAAAGTCCATCCACTACACACCAGCCCGTACCAGCCAACACACCTCGGGGATTTCTACAATCAACCCACCAACCGCTACACACCATATCGACAGTCATGCTGCCTATTCCTAATCAATCAGGAATGAATTTAACATGGCTTAGCCACCGATCACTATTGTGACCTAACTTTACAATTTGTGGTTTAACCACCGATCACCAAGTGACCTATTAACATGCTCTTCCCCTTCATCATATTAACCCCATCCCATGCATACATCCATGCAGAAGCAAAACAATATACTACCTAAAAGATCACAGACTATCACATACATCGATACACATAGAGAAGTTTCTATGATTACGTACCTGGCATCCCTTGCCTACCCTTTTCGGGTAATATGACTGTCCATATAGCCTTTTTCTGGCTTTTAGCCCAAAAATATATAGTACAGATTAATTAGTGTGATAGAGATCTACACACCTGATTATAGACAAGACGAGACCTTCTATGTCGACACTATTATCGTAAGCCGATACGATCATTCGATCGCCTAAGGTTTTGTTCTGAAGCAGGTCCACAACCTGGTGGCCAATCCCGAACCGCTGACACCGCATGCTTCTTAAATTTAGGGATTGGGTTTACAGATCCAATCCCCTCTTTCGCTTGATCGACATTTGATTCCATCGAAAGACCTTATCAGTTGCTACCATCACAACATATGGCTGTTAATCTATATCATAGAGTCAAGATCATAATTACGATGAACAACCTAACAAAAATATTGAAACACCCCAAACCCGGCCCACGAGCTTTGACCAGATTTGGTATGTTCCTCAAGAAAATCGGTTTCAAGTTCTTTTATTACTTAGAGAAAACTGGTGCGATTAAAAAAAAATATTGTTTGGGTTGGGCTTTTATTGAAAACCAACTTATCTTACATTGAAATCCATTTATTTAAGGTGATAAACATTTAGGGTTTACTTCAAAATAAATTTACTTGAATCCATAAAAAATAATTTGTAAACATAATAAATAAGAGTAAAAGAATTAAAGAAAACCAACTATGGCCTTATGGCCTTATTACATCAAATAATTCCCCAAACTTTAAGTTTAAGTACTTGATAAAAATAAAATCCACATTAATTAAATTCCTTGCTGTGCATGGCCATCCCTAAGCTTCTGAGAGCAGGTCCATTCTTTGTTCGTCACCTGAAAATAGTCCCACAACGGGGTGAGTCAAACAGACTCAATGTGTACACGACACTAAATCATAATAGAATTAGGCATACAAGAGTTACACAATCAGAACAATGAATACAAGTTATGATGCATTCCCAAACCCAAACCTAATTGTCCATCCGCTACACACCCCCGTACCTGCCAATCACACTGTGGGGACTACTAAGTCGACCCTCCTTCCGCTACACACCAAATTGCAGTCTTAGGTCACCGCATTTGTGGTCTTAGGTCACCATGTTCAGATTACTGTGGTCTTAGGTCACCACTTTCAGATTACTGTGGTCTTAGGTCACCACTTTTCAGATATCATGGTCTTAGGTCACCGTGTTCGTGGTCTTAGGTCACCACATTCACTTCCCCTTTCAAAATAAAACCCATATGCCCCATATAATAATATGCATAAATATGCCAGGGTTCACATTCTTATTCTTATTCTCATGTTATAACTAACATATTTCATAATCCTAGTAGGAGTAGGAAACGTACCTGAGTACTTAGTACCATAACATGATACCTTAGCCACTTTCATATTCTTAATGTCACATATTTTAATTAAACATGCCATAAAACGTATTATAATATAGTGTGGGGTACACACCTGGTTCGCTTAAAATTTCCTTGAGATCCCGAAAAGCTTGATCTAATGCTTAGATCCTCAATCCCTACATTGATTTATCACTTATTACCTTAATAAAAAGCCATTCGGCCAAGATTCCAAATCCTAGTAGGATTAGTATTCTTACCTTGTTGCCGATTGGAACACCAACAAATCCCGAAACTGTTCCTTGTTTCCCTAGGAATGTCGAAATCCCTAAAATCTTACGTTAGACTTAATCTTAATCATCGAAACATAAATCAAGGCCTTTGGCCGAATATTCACATGTCTTGCCTTAATCTTAGAAATCCCAAATACTCCTCCTTTTAGTCGACTACTCTGATAATCCCGAAAGATCCTTCCATATTCGGCAACCACAATATGTATGGGGTTAGATTATCTCTCAGCTAATCTAAAAGAAAAGAATGGAAATCAAACTTGTTCTTACCTTTGAAGAAATTAACAACACCTATGCTTGAAGCCCTTCCAAGATTCGGCTTTTGAATGGATTGGTAAGAAGAAATAGGAAGAAAAGAAAACTTGAGAATTTTGACAATGGTGGACTATAGATTCGGCTTGATAAAAGAAAAAGAGAAGAGAAGAGAAGAGAGCACTCAAAAATTCGGCAGAGAGAAGAGGAGGAAGAAAAATTGATGAGTAGCCCTATTTTCTTCCTTTTATAGCCGAAACTACTACTCAGAATCCCTTACTTGGCCACCACTCTTCTTTATTG
The DNA here is from genome assembly GCA_025503065.1 of Gossypium bickii. Taxonomy (NCBI): domain Eukaryota; kingdom Viridiplantae; phylum Streptophyta; class Magnoliopsida; order Malvales; family Malvaceae; genus Gossypium; species Gossypium bickii. Next base: position 95,335,544 of record CP106711.1, read on the forward strand.
ATAAGTTTATCTCCTTAATTTAAAATAATTAGAGAATAATCCTTTATTATCTCTTCAAAAATAATCCAAATTAAATCCCTTATTTATCCCCTTATTAATCGAATATTTATGAAAAAAAACTCCTCCTTTCTAGAAGGCTTGTGCCGTCCACCTCAGGCTTCTGGAAGCAAAAAAATAAAACTTCCTTTATTTGTTTCCCAAGTGACTCGAACTCAGGCCCAACACCTTGCGTGTGGCGCCATTTCCATAGGCCCTAAGTGACATATTCAGGCCACTTTTCCAAGCCTGTTTGTGTGTCAAATTTCACCAACTTTTTCTTTTAAGGCCATCTTGCCTTAATTTCCTCTTTTAAACTTTAAAACTCGACATTTCTAAGTCATTTCTAAGTTTCCAAAAATTTTCGTTTGGCTCTGTAAACTTGACATTTCCTTACATTTCCAAGTTTCCAGAAATGTTCACTTTCCTCTTTTGAATCATTTCTAAATCATGTCCATACATTTTCAGGTTTCCAAAAATGTTCATTTCTAGATCATTTCCATACATTTTCAGGTTTCCAAAAATATTCAAAATTTATTCTTAGTACATAAAACATGTCACTTCGTACAATTAAACCGAAAATGCGTAGGCCCTTTTCAGGATGTTACAGTTCTACCCCCTTAAAACAATTTTGTCCTCGAAATTACTTACTAACGAACCATCGTACGGTCTAACTCACCCCACTACGCTATTGCTGCGCACTCTGATCTTAAAGAACTATCTTACCTTCTAGGCACAATCTCTAAGTTCACATCCAAAGTTTCAAACAGTTCATTTGTAACACAAGAATGAACAATCTCTAAAACAACAAATGGTACTCCAAAAACAAGGAACTTAACCGCTATCATATCCTTGGTTGTCTCACATCTGAACCTTCAGCACCTCTACCGGGTGTTCCATGACCATTTCCTCCATGGTTTAAACCACGAACCTTCGTTGCCTGAGGGCAATTCTTAACCAAATGAGCCTTAGACTTACATTTAAAACATTCCCGATCTCAGTTCCAACACTTGCCAACATGATACCTTCCACACTGAGCACACGGACGGTCCGGATTTTTAGTAGTAGGCTTAAAAACACGAGTAGAATTCTCAACCTTCGATCTTTTCTGAAAACTCTTAGACGATTCTGACGGTCCAAGACTCCTCTTATCCCGTCCACGACGACCACGTCCCCTAGAACTCATTTTCTAACGTCGCGATTTAATCGATTTAAGAGTTTTATACATTCGTATTTTTTGTTTCACCGATTAACCGCCAAACAGTTTTATGAAAAGAGATGTTTAAAAGTGGTTCTTTCGATCAAACAAAGTTCTCAGCTCAAGTTCACTATTTAGAAAGTCACGTTCACATTCATCAACCAATTATGAACTTTCGTTCATTCAAAGAAATGTTGTAGTTTTCATTGTTGTTGTTTTTTTCCACTACCCAGGGGTATTTTTGTAATTTATCCTATAGGGGTATTTTCGTAATTTGTCAAAATAAGGTTCCTTGGTGATTTTGTCAATAAGGGTATTTTGGTAATTTTGAAATCCTGGGGCCTTTCAGAAATTTTGAAATTCCAGGGGTATTTCGGTAATTTTTCACAAACCAGAGTAAATTTGTAAAGTTTAATAATTCAAGGGTATTTTAAAAGTTGCAAAACTTGGGGGTTCTTTTTAAGAATTTGTTTTCCAATTCGGTAATGTTGCAAAAATTTTGAAAATCAGGGTCATTTTGGTAATTTTGTGAGTTAAGGGCAATTTCGTAATTTTTCTCCAAATCAAGATATTTTTGATAATTTGCAAATTAGGGTTTTTGAACATTTTATAAAGTAATGAAATCTTGATAAGAACTGTGGGTATTTTGGGAATTTCATAAACCAAGGGTATTTTTTGTAATTTACCACTAAGGGTATTTTTGTAATTTCATAAATCAAAAATTTTTCAGAAAATTTTGTAAAAATAGTTCTCACAAATTGAAAAGGTAATTTTAAGAGTTTTAAAACTAGGGTTTTTATAAAAACACGGCTAGTTCCCTTTCGGGTTTTAGTTATTGTGTTTAGCCTATGACTGAGTCCTCTTGGTTAGGGTGAACCGAAACTACGCACCAGGTAGGATTCCTGCGAAGAGGAGGTGAATCACTAGGACTGCTTAAATACCAGGCTCTTCTGGATCCAATCCTAGACATGCGCACAGAGGTTACCACACCCTAACTCGGTTGACTTAGCCATAGGTTTGTTTAATGGAATTAAGTCTTATGTATTTGTGTTTGAGTAGACTAGTCCTAGAGTTCAAGTTCCTATCATACTATTCTACGTTCCATTCCATTTCTACCCTTCTACACATCATACTATAAACCACACAAATGGATAGAAGTACTTACCTGGTGGACTGCGGGTCGGTGACTTAGGTGCCATGCCAGAAACCTGCTTATTTCAAAAATACTTCATAAAACTCATTTGGCTCGATTGGAAAACATTTTGGGCCTTAGCCCACAGGCTAAGAGTTTTAAAACTGGGCTCCGATACCAAACTAAAACACCCCAAACCTGGCCTACGAGCTTTGACCAGATTTGGTATGTTCCTCAAGAAAACCGGTTTCAAATTCTTTTGTTACTTAGAGAAAACTTGTGCGATTAAAAAAAAAAATTGTTTGGGTTGGGCTTTTATTGAAAACCAACTTATCTTACATTGAAATCCATTTATTTAAGGTGATAAACATTTAGGGTTTACTTCAAAATAAATTTACTTGAATCCATAAATAATAATTTGTAAACATAATAAATAAGAGTAAAAGAATTAAAGAAAACCAACTATGGCCTTATGGCCTTATTACATCAAATAATTCCCCAAACTTTAAGTTTAAGTACTTGATAAAAATAAAATCCACATTAATTAAATTCCTTTGTTGTGCATGGCCATCCCTAAGCTTCTGCGAGCCCGGTCCATTACTATTCGTCACACCAAAAATAGTCCCACAGCGGGGTGAGTCAAAGCAGACTCAAATGTGTACACGACACTAAATCATAATAGAATTAGGCATACAAGAGTTACACAATCGAACAATGAATACAAGTTATGATGCGATCCCAAACCCAAACCTAATTGTCCATCCGCTACACACACCCCGCACACGCCAATCACACACCGTGGGGACTACTAAGTCGACCCTCCTTCTCTACACACACCAAATTGCGGTCTTAGGTCACCGCATTTCGTGGTCTTAGGTCACCACGTTCAGACATCGTGGTCTTAGGTCACCACTTTCGGGACATCGTGGTCTTAGGTCACCACTTTTCGAGATATCACGGTCTTAGGTCACCGTGTTCGTGGTCTTATGTCACCACCTTCACTTCCCCTTTCAAAATAAAACCCATATGCCCCCCATATAATAATAATATGCATAAATATGCCGAGTTCACATTCTTATTCTTATTCTCATGTTATAACTAACATATTTCATAATCCTAGTAGGAGTAGAAACGTGACAGTACTTAGTACCATAACATGATACCTTAGCCACTTTCATATTCTTAATGTCACATATTTTAATTAAACATGCCATAAAACGTATTATAATATAGTGTGGGGTACACACCTGATTTGCTTAAAATTTCCTTGAGATCCCGAAAAGCTTGATCTAATGCTTAGATCCTCAATCCCTACATTGATTTATCACTTATTACCTTAATAAAAAGCCATTCGGCCAAGATTCCAAATCCTAGTAGGATTAGTATTCTTACCTTGTTGCCGATTGGAACACCAACAAATCCCGAAACTGTTCCTTGTTTCCCTAGGAATGTCGAAATCCCTAAAACCTTACGTTAGACTTAATCTTAATCATCGAAACATAAATCAAGGCCTTTGGTAGAATATTCACATGTCTTACCTTAATCTTAGAAATCCCGAATACTCCTCCTTTTAGTCGACTACTCACTGATAATCCCGAAAGATCCTTCCATATTCGGTAACCATAATATGTATGGGGTTAGATTATCTCTCGGCTAATCTAAAAGAAAAGAATGGAAATCAAACTTGTTCTTACCTTTGAAGAAATCAACAAAGACCTATGCTTGAAGCCCTTCCAAGATTCGGCTTTTGAATGGATTGGTAAGAAGAAATAGGAAGAAAAGAAAACTTGAGAATTTTGACAATGGTGGACTATAGATTTGGCTTGACAAAAGAAAAAGAGAAGAGAAGAGAAGAGAGCACTGAGAAATTCGGCGAGAGAGAAGAGGAGGAAGAAAAAATTGATGAGTAGCCCTATTTTCTTCCTTTTTTATAGCCGAAACTACTACTCAGAATCCCTTACTTGGCCGCCACTCTTCTTTATTGATAAGTTTATCTCCTTAATTTAAAATAATTAGAGAATAATCCTTTATTATCTCTTCAAAAATAATCTAAATTAAATCCCTTATTTATCACCTTATTAATCGAATATTTATGAAAATAAAACTCCTCCTTTCTAGAAGGCTTGTGCCGTCCACCTCAGGCTTCTGGAAGCAAAAAAAAATAAAACTTCCTTTATTTGTTTCCCAAGTGACTCGAACTCAGGCCCAACACCTTGCGTGTGGCGCTATTTCCATAGGCCCTAAGTGACATCTTCAGGCCACTTTTCCAAGCCTGTTTGTGTGTCAAATTTCACCGACTTTTTCTTTTAAGGCCATCTTGCCTTAATTTCCTCTTTTAAACTTTAAAACTCGACATTTCTAAGTCATTTCTAAGTTTCCAAAAATTTTCGTTCGGCTCTGTAAACTTGACATTTCCTTACATTTCCAAGTTTCTAGAAATGTTCACTTTCCTCTTTTGAATCATTTCTAAATCATGTCCATACATTTTCAAGTTTGCAAAAATGTTCATTTCCAGATCATTTCCATACATTTTCAGGTTTCCAACAATATTCAAAATTTATTCTTAGTACATAAAACATGTCACTTCGTACAATTAAACCGAAAATGTATGGGCCCTTTTCAGGATGTTACAAATTTAAAGAAAACCCCCTTAACTTAAAATCCCAAAAGAGATGAAGTTTAGGGACTAGCAGTTTCCAACTTTTAGATCTAGACGATCTACTTCAATTCCCAATGTGTCGGCCCAAAATAAGAACACATGAACAATCAAAACGTTACTCAAAAGATAACCTTGCCACCTTAATTAGCCTTTCGGCTTTGGCCTCCAAAAACTGAAAGAGAAAGAAAGAGTAGAAAAGATCGGCACTTACCTTAACATAGAGAATTCGACAACTCCTAGAGAATTTTGGCTTTTGAGAAGATCAAAAAGAAAAGATGATATCAAGAGATCTATGAAGATTCGGCTTTAATGAAGAAATCGGCAAAGAGAAAAGAATAGACAAGGGTATTCGGCTATGGAGATGAGAAGAAAGTTTAGAGTTCAGCTTTTGAGAATGAGATTATTAAGAGAAGAGATTAAGAGAATAAGATCCAAATGCCGAAATTGAAGAGATATCCCCCCTACTTAAACCAAATTGCGGCACCTACTACCTAAAAGCCGAAAATGCCCCTTTTTAAAACTGAAACTAAGCTATTAATCACGGGAAATTTTAGCACCCCTTGAACATGCCAGAACTGATTCCTCCTCCCCTTTAGTGTTGGAATTTTGGCCACCACTGTGATGAGCAGATAAATCTTAAATTTCCTCCCTTATCTTTATCTGATCACATCTCCAAAAGAAGCCTAGATCACACCACCTCTTCCTCCCTTTATCTGCCATATTATCTGCATTATCCACTCAAATAAATCCTCCAAATTTCAAGCATCATTGCCATCCCACTCTACCCACTTAAATGCCAAAAATTAACAAATCTTAATTAAAATAATTGGGCTTCATGCGACCCGAACTTGAGCCTCCTCAGCTATGCCACCTCCCTGCTCTCTAAGTGGCGCCACTTTGCCATTGGGCCACAAGCCCATCTGTGTCTTATAATCACAGATAACATCTTTTAAGTCCTATCCTATCAGGCTTTCCACTAGAGTGTCCAAAAAGAAAATTTGATTAAGGCCTCTGCCCAACCTCGAGCCCATTCTGGACCTCTAACACTCACACTAAACATAACCACACATCAAATGCAAAGGCCCCTCAATTTAGGATGTTACACAAGTACAGTTGTAGAAACTGCTTGTAGGAGGCTGGCGTGGATGCACGCGGGGCGCGCGTGGGGGAAGGCTACAGCGTACAAATAGTCTAGAAGCTTTTAGGGTTTCATCTGGTTTTTGATTTGCTTTGGGTTGGGGTTGGTTAGGCTGTATTGGGCTAGGGAAAGTGGGCTTGTTTATTATTTTTTTGTAATGGACTGATGGACTGTTATTTTTTGGACTTCTAATTATTGGGTTTTTATATTTTTATATTTTTTGGTTTTGGTTAATAATTGATTAATGGGCCCAGGCAGATTGGGCCTATTACAATTATAATTATGTTTTAATGCTTTGATATTACATAAACTATGATTACGAGACTACGAACATGTTTGACAATGATTCGACGACTATTCGGCAAGTGTGAAATATGTGATCTGGGTGCTGGTCTTGTATGTCCTACCGGTAGTTGAGTATACCAGCATGTGTTGCGGTTACTTGATAGCTTATGTGAGCATCACCGTGTAGCTACGTCTTGACCCACAGCTTGTGTGAGCATGTAACAGCCTGTTTTTGGGTCAAATCGGAACAGTGGTTTCGAGACCACAATATCTAAAGTCAAAATATTTATTTTATTATTTTAATAAGGTCTACAACATGATAGATTAATAATGTGAAAGTTTCGTACAGAAATTTTACCGTTTAAATGCTTAATTCGGTAAAAAGGACTAGATCGCTTAAAGCGTAAAAATTGAGTTCTATTAGCTAAAAGTATTTAAATGCTATAGAATTTAAAGAAGGAAGTCCTTATTTGTTAATTAGTCCAATTATGAGATAGTGGCTGAAAATGGTTTAGTAATGTGGTAAATTGAATTAATTTTTAAGGTTAAATTTGTAATTTGGTAAATAAGTAAAGTAAAAATAAAATAAACAAAGGTGTCATCTTCTACCCATTATTTTTCCACCAAAAAATGAGAAAAAAAACACCATGGATATAGCTTCAAAGGTTCGACCATCTCAAGGTTTAATTGTAAGTTCATTTTTTACTCGGTTTTTAATAATTTCTACGTTTTTGAGGTCGTTGCAGCTTAATCTAGCTAGCCCGTATCTCCGATTTCAAAATTGTTAAAGTATTTGAATATTGCGATTGTTGAATACATGAGTATTTTGTTAGTTGATGATGGAAAATAAATAAGTGTTTTTAGATGTACAAGTTTTGTAAAGTGGATTTTGGTAAAAATGTCAATTTTGGATTAAATTGTGAAATATGAAAATTTAGTGGTTGAATTTTAAAATAGATGGAAAATATGGGCTGATATGAGAAAGGGTAATATTCGGCCAGCATGAATTTGTATTAAATTGAACGAATTGTGATTTTATGTGATAAGGACTAAATTGCAAAAATGTGAAATAATAAGGGCAAAAATGTAATTTTGCCAAAATGTGTAAATTGTGCTAAATTGAATGAAATGATGATTAAATAAATAAATTTTGATATTATATAGATTGAGATAAACGAGATTTGGATCTAGAACGGGGAAAACAAAGTATCAGATTAGTTGACCTAATTCGTCGTTACAGCGAACGAGGTAAGTTCGTATGTTTAATAAGCATTAAATTATATAGATATAAATGCTTAATTGATATAATTGTGGTAAATGCTAAATTATTGAAATGAAATGTGAATGCTATTGAGTACGATACTACGAAAATGACCGACAGAGATTCGATACATCGAAAGTCCTTGTTGAACCTTAGGAATAGATAGGATACAAATGTCATGACATTAGGGTTATTGAGATTATGTGTAAGACCAAATTTGGGATACGGCATCTATATGATACTTCGTGTAAGACCATAGCTGGGCTATTAACATTGATACGAGATTACATGTAAGACCATATCTGGGATATGGCATTGGTACGGTACTGTGTGTACGGGGTTCCCGAGCATCCTTTAGTATCCAAATGGTTCAACAGGAAATGTTGTCGAAGCATGGTTACAAGTGATGATACGACTCAATCAAGGTACTCGTGACAGAAATCGACAAGTAAGTGTTAAAAGTGAATTTCATATGATGAGTAAGTGGAAAATTATAAGAATTCATATGGTTCAATTGAATATTTATAAATGTGATGGCTATTGAATTGAATATAGTTTATTTCTATTTTCTTATGCTTATGTAAATGTGAATGAATTGATAAGAAGTATTCAAACCATATAAGCATTGAAATGAATAAACCTTTGAAATTCTTGGTTAACTATGTGAACAAATACATGACAAAAAGGTGGAATTATACAAGTTATATTATAGTATTTATAATGGCTTAAAATGTGTTTATTTGATGAGATGAGTTATTATCATACGAGTTTACTAAGCTTTGTAGCTTACTTTGTTATCTTTTCTATGTTTATAGTGATTCAGAGGCTCGCTCGGGTTGGAAGTCATCGGAGATCTTATCACACTATCCAGCTATGGTTTGGTACTTATAAACTTTGTGATATTGGTTATATGGCATGGATAGGTTTTATGTTTATTCGCTGAGTATAAGTAATTTTGGTGATTGATGCATATGTGCTTGATATGTATTTATCCATGAGATTTGGCCTGATAATAATGCAAGGTTTGATAAGTATAGGCTATGGTTACTTTGGTTTGCTTGTTGAAAGTGTTTTTGGCTATTTGAAATGGCATGATTAAGTTATGTCGTTTAAAGTATATATATTCCCATGTGATATGGGTTATTTTGGTAAGCTTAATGATGGTTTAAGATATTCAAATGGCCATATAGTATGTGTTGTGTAATAGCTTGAGATGTGCATGGATTTGGTTTGGTATTTGAATGCCAAATTGCTTAATAAAGTATGTTGATTTAGTATATGATCTATATGTGAATTTTGGCTTATGAATCTTGTTGTTTGGTATGTCATTTAGTTAAGTAAATGATTGTGATATAAGCTTTGAATAGATTGGTATTGAAATGGTTTATAACGTAATGATTTGAGATCGATTTGGCTAATTAATTGTGTATGGAAATGGTATCATTTGAACTTGTATAGGTGTGTTTCCTTTGGGTGAGAATGGTGGCTTGTAACTAGCCTATTTTCGTCCACATGATCATAGTACATGGCCATGTGTCCCCTGGTGTTGCAATTAGAAGCAAGTCAGTATGCTCCACACAGGCTAGACACACGGGCGTGTGGTTGGCAGTGTGACCCAAGTCAGTATACCCTACAGGTTTGGCACGGCCTAGCATACGGTCTGGACACGGGTGTGTGTGGCCATTTTCGAATAGGCACACGGGATAGACATACGGGCGTGTGGATGGCCATGTGACCCAAGTCAGTATGTACCCGTTGTTTTCACACGGTCGCTGACACAGACGTGTCTAGTCACACGGCCTGCCCACACGGGCGTGTGTCCCCTGTTTGAAGCAAAATTTTCTAAGTTTTCCAAATTTGTTCTTAATTATCGATTTAGTCCTGAACTATTTCTAAAGCATGTTTAAGGCCTCGTAGGCCCTTAACGGATAAAGTGATTGTATTTGAATGAGATATGATTATGAATGTTGAATTATGTTATATGTTTAGTAATGCCTCTTAACCCTATTCTAGCGACGGTTACGGGTTAGGTGTTTTACATTTTATTAGTATCAGAGCTATGGTTTAGTTGATTCTAGGACTAACGTAGCATATGTGAGTCTAGCTATACATGCTATATAGAACCTGTGATAGTGTGATATCTCTCGACCCTGACGAAAATTGTTTTATTTAGACATATATGCTTTCCAATAGAGCTAATTCCGAGTGCAGAAAGTGGTACTCCAATATTTGAGCGAAAATGTGTTTATGATGAGTTGAAATTCATAAAGGTATGAATAAAAGTTCATAATATTATGATATTGATAAATGTTATGTTATGTGTATGTATATGTGAGAGTTAAATTTGAGGCTTTACAACCCTCACCCTCTTATCAGTATAGTGTTACAATGAAATCTGTAAGATTTAGATTGAATAAGCTCACAAGTGTGAAATTAAGAGTTCCGTGATTGAAGGATTAATACTGTGGTTAGTCAACAATAAAGACAGTACTAGAAGAGATATCGAATCATTTTGAAGGCTATTAGGATTATGCAAAGTCACTATTAAAGAAGAAATTGACTTCGATGAAACAAAATATCCAGGTATGATATCTAAAGAATGTATTAACTCAAAGTTCTACTTAATTGATTTCTGTTAGTGATGTGATAAAGAGGAATCAATAATGACAGAATTAGAAGTTGAATAATGTTTGAATTGTAAAGATATCTGAGTATAGCAGTATAGTTGAACAACTTATAATGATCTCTTCTGAATATTCTATGTGATCAATTATTCTCAGAGGTATATGTGGCTATTTATTTTCAAATGAAACTCTTATCGTATGAGAACGCTAGCTAAATATATTGATAGACGAAAGCATTGTTGGTCTGTTTGGGTTATGATCGGCATTGCTCTATCTTTCCCTAGTATTCTATTCCGTTGTGTGGATAGAAAAGTCAACAGTAAAATTCGTATGATGCTAGTATTCTGTTTCTACTGGTTATTGTTTTGTTGAATATACATGAAGTGTAACATCTCGAAATTGGGCCTAGGAGAATTGAGCCCAATGGGCCTTAGGCGTAGTAGCTTTTAAATTATTTGAGAACGGCATTAATGCAAGTTAGACTTATTAGATAAGTGATTTTGGAAGGTTAGAGGGCTTCTATGAAGTTCCGGGATCAAATATTGGCTTCGGGGAAATTTTGGTTTTAGGTGAAAAAAACCCTGGAAGTTGGTAGGTAGGCCTTAAGAATAAAATATGGAGAAAAATGACACAAGTGGAGTGTGTGGTGTAGTGGCAAAGTGACGCCACATAAGAGGCAAGGGACTGACGCCACAAGGAAGGAAGAAGGTCCAAGGTTCAAGTCTTGGCTTTTGCATTTTGGTTTCTTTTTACTTGGATCTTAGAATTTGAGCCATAGTTTATATTTAGTTGCGCATGGTTTAAGACACAAGAGGAGCTTGTGGCCAAGTGGTTAGCGGCATGGATTATGTTGTAAGGGAGCCTGGGTTCGAATCTCGTGAGAAGCAAAGGAGTATTCATTTTGTGGATTGGAAGGCAAGAGTTTGGTTGAATTTAAACTCATCTTGTGAAGGATCCCACATCGGAAAGACACAAAGAATGAAGGTGAAGAGCTAGCTATATAAAGAGCATTCCAGGAGGAGAGTTAACATACCTTGGAGGGCATTTGGGCACAGGAGTGGTCGGAGCGCGGATTAGCACCAGACTCCTATTAGGTGTGTGTGTGTACTTTTCTACTCTAGCTGTAGAGCGGCAAAACGCCGAAATACCGGTCACACGGCATTAGTAGCCACACGAGCGTGCCAGCGCACGTGTGGGGCTTCGATGCGATAGTTGAGGCCATCAGTAGTATTCATGTGGGTTGGGGCTGCTTGGGCCTCGATGGGCCGAAGTGGGCCCAATGGGCCCGTGGGCCCATATGAGTAAATTGTATGATTGGTTAGTATATGTTGAACTAGACTAGGTGGAACTTATATACGTGGCTAGATTCGTGCTAGGTAGGCCACACGAGCGTGTAGGCCCGGATGGGCTGAAATTGGGTTTTAGGCCCAAACGTCCGGTACGAACGGAAATGGTAGCTGAGTCGCTAGTGGCGACATTAGGCCTTCAGAAAGGCCATTGCAGGTGCAAATTTACAAAAATACCCTTGGTGGGTAAATTAAGAAAATACCCTTGGTAGGTAAAATTATGATTATGCCTTTAGAGGTTGATTAGCTTGATTTTGTTGTTTTATGTCTATCTGATTATGATTGTAATATCCCGGGTTAGGGGCTATTTTGTTGTTGCATGATATGGCATGTGTTGGGATTGTTATGTGGTTGTTTGTGTGATTCGGGGTTTAATGGTAGGCTAGGAATAAGCCTGAGTAGGTAGAAAAATTTTAGTTTTAAGCTTTGGGTGAAAGGAGCTGTTGGAGCTGGGGTTTATAATTATTTGTTGGTAAATTCTAGCACAAGAGTTGAGCTAGTAAAGTGGCAAACCATGCGCCACTTGGGGCTTGTGTTTGACGTCACTTGCAAGGAAAGGGTCCTATGTTCAAGTGCGAGAATCCCACTTTTGCTTCCATTTTTACGGCATGGAGAAGGAGTAGTAGTGTGCAGTTCAAACTCGCCATTGACTTGGTCTTCACATTCAAAAGGATGGTGGAGAGTAAATAGTGGAGTGTGACTTGGTCCACACATTTGAAATGTGTGGAGTGGAGTGAATGGGGGATTGAGGCCGAATTTTAGGGGAGTTTGGGGGGAGTGACGGCATAGTAGTGTGAGGATTGGAGGAGTGCCGAATTTCATTTGGAAATTTTGGCATTTTTTGGTCACACTTTGGTATAGCAAAAGTCCCCTTTTGATACTTGTAGTGAATTTCTCTAAGGTACCTTCTCATTTTCTTTACTTCTTGAAACCAGAAAATCCAAGTGAGTGACTCCATCTTTTCTTTTGCAAACCGAAACATAAGCTCTCTTTGGCCGAAATTGTTTTACCTTTTTGTGTTAGTGAGCCGAAACTTGTTTCTTCCTTACTTCAACTCTCTTTTCTTCTTGAAACTAGTGTTAGCCGAATCACCCATTTGCTCTCCCCATTTCTTTTGTGCCGAAACTACCATCATCTTACTTCTCAAATTCCATTTTCTTTTCCTAAGCTTAATTGCGGAAACTGCTCCCATTTCACATTGTTTTCCTCAAAGCCGAAAATAGAAAAGTTAAACTCATAGTGCCGATTTCTTCTTTCTATTGTTTCCAACATAGCCGAATATTCTCCTTCTCCTAGTAGTCTCTTTTGGCCGAATAGCAGTTGGTGTATTGGAGGCCTTGCTCAATCGGTTGGGTGTTGGTAAGAGCAAGTCCGAATGGTCACATCTCCTCTCTTGGTTTTTGTTGGTTATGGTTTGGTTAAGGCCGATTATGGTCGATTGATTTTGATTAAGTTTAAAGTGATTAGTGATTAACTATTGGTTTATTAGGGTGCTGATTGTTGGAAGAGGAATCATTTGCTTGACTCGGATTTGGTAGGAGACCAAATCACCTTCAAATGTAAGGGATTGAAATTAACCCTTTTTGGTCTATATGGTGTTGGCCGAATGGTCTTAGTGCCTAACCCTAATGTTTGGCCGATTGTAGGAGTCAATACTCGAGGGACTTAGATCTTTTCAATTGGGATTTTAGACTCGTGATTACCAGGTGTGTAAACTAACACCCTGATACTTAGTAATATTATTAATAAACCGATATACTGTTAAAATTATAACGAAGATGATGGACAAGGAATACCCAAATGGGGTATGTGGACGATTCGGGTAAGTCTGTTTCTATTATGAGTACTATTAATGAAGTATAATATCATGACCTATGTTTTGCATGTATGCTATGAGAGATAATGCTTGGTATGTTGGCATAATATGCATGACTTGCATGAGATGCATGATTACATGAGTATGGTATGTTGATGGGTGATATGAGAGGAGGAGCGGTGATATTTTGTGTCGACGAGCACCGGTGCTTTGGTAGCACACTTTGTGACTTTGGGTCACGAGAGGTTTGGCACCTCCAGAGTTTGGTACCGGCGTCTCGTCCCGATGGCTCAGTACCACAGTGGGTTGGCCCCATGAGATGATTATACGGGATTGACGATGAGTGTTTTGGTAACACACGATGGGTTGGCCCCATCACCAGATTTGTGACTACGGTCACCAGTGCTTTGGAAGCACATTGTGTCTTTGGGACACCAGAGGTTTGGCACCTCATTGCGACTTGTCCCTGTGGTTTGACCACCGTGGGTTGGCCCCACTTGAGATATGGGATAAATCTGCTAGTGCTTTGGTAACACACGATGGGTTGGCCCCATCTTTGGATTTGTGACTCGGTCACGGTGCTTTGGTAGCACAATTGTGTCTTTGGGACACCGGTGGTTTGGTACCACATTGACGGATATTGTGTCTTTGGGACACCAAGTGTTTTGGTAACACATTGTGACTATACGTCACCAGTGGTTTGGCACCACCAGTGGTTTGGTACCACACGGGGTAGAAATGGTGTATGGATGGTTAGGATCGGGTTGCATTAATTATGTTGCTATGTATGATGTGTGTTAGCATGTTGTTTTATCGGGAGCGGGATTTACACACTGAGTCATTCGACTCACCCTCTCCTTTGACATTTCAGGTGGCACTTAACGCGCGGACATGGAGCGGAATGGACTCGGGGTGCTTATGCCATCTTTGAATAAAAAGTTTTACTCAGACATTTTCATTTGGGTACCTTAGTTTGCTTACCTTTATTTTGGGTTTTATCTTGGATTTGTAAAGAGCCTTTTAAGATGTGCTTTATGATGTTTATGTTTTACATTAGATTTTGGTATGTTTGTAAAATAATATACTTGGTAATGCAATTTTATTAAAATTTGGAAAGACAACGTTTTCAAACCAACAAAGCGTCGTTTTTTCAACTATACCATCGGGTATCACTTTGATTTTATAAACCAATAAATATCAATTGTTTTAAATCGTGAAATCCAATTTTACTAAGTCTAAATGTTTAGTAACGATTTTAAACAACTCGCTTTTCAATAAAAAGGAACAAAGTTTTATCGAATCTATCTAGTGCAACCAATTCTTTTTCAAACACATTTCCCGTAACATACCAGATTCGGCCGTGGTGTTTGGACCGAGTTTGGGGTGTTACAATTGTGGTATCGAGCTAAGTTCAAAAAGCTCATTTTGTGGGCCGAGGCCCAAAGTGTTTTCAAAAGTTCGCGTTTAAGTGTTTTTGGATTGAATACATGGTTCACAAGGCGCGGGGCACCGAGTCTCCCACACCGGCCGCCGGTGTAAGTAATTCTAAACTCTTCCGTGAATTATTATTTGTAGAAGGGTAGGTGATATGGAACGTAGTTAGATTTATAGGACTTAAACCCTAGGATTAGATCACTCAAACACTTGAACTAAAGCATAAGACTTAAAGCACTAAACCAATCTATGACTCCGCCACGGGGCTAGGGTGTGGTAACTCCATGACGCATGTCAGGACGGAGATCCGGAAGAGCTTGGTATTTAAGCAGTCCTCGTGACTCTCCTCCTCTTCGCAGGTATCCCGCCTGGTGCGTAGCTCGAGTTCACTCTGACCAAGAAGGCTCGGTCATAGACTTAACCAAACGACTAAAACCCGAAAAAGGAATTAGCCATGTTTTCGAAAATACAACAACAACCCTAATGTTTTCAAACTTTTTGCAATAAACTCTTTCAAAACTGAGAATGTCACTTTTACAACGAATTTCTCGATTTGGAAAATTACAAACACGCCCTTAGGGGGTAAATTTACTAAAATGCCCTCGGTTTATAAAATAGCAACTCAATGATTTTTGCCCAAAATTTCAATGATATTACGAAATTCAAACACTCTGTTTTACAAAATATCAATCGAAAATTTTGATTTTGGAAATTTACGAAAACGCCCTCGGTTTGTGAAAATTACTAAAATACCCCTGGTTTCCAAAACGAAGTATTTTACAAAATTTCCAAAGAACACTCTCAAATTTTGGAATTTCAAATTGTAGGTTTTACGTAAAGTTTAAAATATCTTTTATTACGAAAATACCCTGTAGGGGAAAATGACGAAAATACCCTTGGGTTAGAATGGGCAGCAATGTCCGAAGAGTGAATAGGTATGGAAAGGGTTAAGGAATGAATGTATAATCTCTTTTGGGTGAATAGGATAGAAGATTGAAACTTTGGTTGCTCGAAAGAACCCCTGATTAAACTCCATCCATAAAATTTCTTTGCGGTTAAGAAAGTGGAACGATACTAATGCATAAAAATCTTCTTAATCAGAAACGTAGATCGTTTAGTCATGAGTACTCGAGGTGGACGTGGCCGTAATACTCGTGGTCGAGACCGAGGTAGGATGACGTTTACGAACCCGTAAGATCTGGTCGGCGGTCGAAGAAAATGAGATCTGGGATTCGCCACCGGTGGAGGTGGTGAGTTCCAAGATCGATCGAGACGATGCGGTGTCACGAGCGATCTTTGCGGGTGTTGGAAAGAGTGGGTGGTGTAAGTGGTGGTGCAGGAGCTAGAAATCTGTTCTGAGAGACTCGCCAACGGGCCGAATTTTTCGAGTGTATCGGGTGTTGCTCCTAGCACTGCTTGAATATTGGTGGAGGCAACCGAGCGGATCATGGATGATCTGGACTTGTGGTGAAGAGAAGTTGAAGGGCATCGTATCGCTTCTCCGAGATGAGTCATATCGGTGGTGGCTCACGGTTCGGGGGACGGTGTGGCGGTGAGGATCGACATGGGATTATTTTGAATTTGCATATCAAAAGAAGTACATCGGGGCTAGTTACATCGACTCCCAGTGAAAGGCATTTCGAGACTTGTTCGGGGAGTAAATCACATTCTTGAGTCAGGTGAGTTCCTGGCCGAGTAGGTATGCGGGGCATTGTAGCCACCTTGAGCATGAGAGGTGTGTTCGTTTCGAGGATGATCTGCGAGACGAGTTGAGAGGTCGCTGATTGCTCCACGCAGCAGAGCGCGAGTTTCTTTGTCTTAGTCGAGAAGGCTAAGGTAGCCGAGGGTGTTAAGGAGTCGATAAGATGAGCATGGACAGGAGTAGGCTTAAGAGGAGCTTTGGGTCTTCTGGATCGTCCAGTAACCACGTAAGAGGGCTAGACCGAGTGGGGGGCGAATCGATCTGCTAGGTTTGTTCTTCGCGCTAGGCGAGGACCGCCGCAGATGTGTCGGTGTGGGAAATCTCATTGGGGTGGTTGTTGGGTGGTGGAAAAGGTTGCTTCGAGTGTGGTTCTCTGGATCATCGCATTAGGGATCGTCCGCGTAGGATGGCGTGGATTCGATCGAGAAGTCGGCCCGTGTCGATTCGAGAGGTAATGGACCGCCACCACGCAGGGGCGTGGCAATGGCGAGGTGGTAATGGATTTGGTCGAGGTCGTGGAGCACCCGCGAGGCGCGGGTAGTTACGAGCACGGCACTGGTGCGTGTATATGCAACTAGCGCCGCGAGAGAGAGGCGACGCGACCGGACGTAATCACCCAGACGCGTTTTTGATTTTTGGTTCTCCTATATACCGCTTTAATTGACTTGGGTTCCACGATTCGTATGTTGCTAGTAGTATAGTTGAGACCATGGACTTAGACTCGTAAAGCGCTTCTAGACAAATGACGCATTTTAGCCCTCTAGGTCACTCAGTAGTCGTAGATAAGTTTGTATAAGGATGTACCCCTAGAACTCCAAAGGGTAGTTTTTTCTTGCCGATCCGATGGAACCGCCGTTTGGGAGTTCGATCGATTCTCGGGATGGACTGGTTGGTTAAGTACCGGGCTAAGGTGGATTGCTTGCGACCAAGCGCATGGTTCTATCGACGGATAAAGGAGATGAAGTGATTATGATAGGTAATAGGAGAGATTACTTATCCAATGTGGTATCGGCATTAAAAGTCGTAAAGATGGTCGGGAAGCGGTTGCGAAGCGTATGTGGTTCATGTGTATGCCTTGGAGGCTAAAGAGTCTGCTTTGTTGAGAAGGTTCGCATCTTGTTAAGGAATTTGTGGATGTGTTTCGGAGGAGCTTAGGGTTTACCACCGGATCGTGAGGTAGAGTTTGGGATAGATCGCTACCGAGGATTGCGCCGGTGTCTATTGCTCCATATAGGATGGCACCGGCGAATTGGTGGAGCTTAAGGCTCGATTCGGGATTTGTTGGATCGAGGCTTCATTAGGCCAAGTGTTTCACCGTGGGGAGCGCCGGTATTATTCGTCAAGAAGAAGGACGGTACAATGCGGATGTGTATCGACTACCGCCAACTGAATAAGCTGACGATTAAAAACAAGTATCCGTTACCACGGATAGATGACTTGTTTGATCAACTGAAAGGTGCATCGGTGTTTTCAAGATCGATTTGAGGTGCAGGTACCATCGGTTGAAAGTTAAGGGAAGCGGATATCCATAAGGCGGCGTTTGGACTCGATGCACGCACTCACGAATTCTGGTAATGCCGTTTGGGTTGTTTAACGCTCGGCAGACTTTTATGGATATGATGAATAGGGTGTTTCAAAGATGATTCGGACCGTTTCGTCGTGGTTTTCATTGGCGACATCTTGGTTTACTCAAGGTCGGAAGAAGAGCATGATGCACACTTAAGAGTGGTGTTGCAAATTTTGAGGAAGAAGCAACTCTATGCTAAGTTCGATGAAGTGCGAGTTATGGCTTAGTGAAGTGACGTTTTTGGGTCATGTAGTGTCAGCTGAGGGAATTAGAGTAGATCCTCGGAAGGTTGAGGCGGTTTTGGATTGGAAGCCTCCTAAGTCAGTCGCTGAGATTCGGAGTTTCCTGGGTTTGGCAGGATACTATCGAAGATTTGTTGAGGGTTTCTCGTTAATTGCAGCACCGATGACTAAGCTATTAAGAAAGGGAGTTCCGTTCGTTTGGGTGAGAAACAAGCAGGAGAGTTTTGATAAGTTGAAGAAGATCTTGTGAGAGGCTCTGTGTTAATTCAACTGAGGTCGTAAGGAATTCACGGTGTCTTTGCGATGCATCACACGGGCTTGGGTTGTGTCTTTGATGCAGAGAGGGTAAGGTTGTGGCTTATGCTTCTCGGCGGTGAGGCCACACGAGGTCAACTATCCGAGCCTTACGACTTGGAGAGCTAGCGGTGTAGTCTTCGCTCTAAAAATGTGGAGGCACTACTTATACGGTGAGAAGTCAATCGTCTACCACAGATCATAAGAGTTTGAAGTACCTATTGACTCGAAGGATCGAATTTGAGGCGGCGTAGATGGGTTGAGTTGCTCAAGGACTACGATCATTCGATCGAGTATCATCAGGGCAAGGCTAACGTAGTGGGCGACAGCGTTGAGCCGTAGGGTTGTTTCGGACTTAAGAGCTTTGTTTGCCCATTTGAGTTTGTATGACGACGGGAGTATTCTCGCAGAAGCGCGAGTTAAGCCTACTTAGGTTGAGCAGATCAAAGAAAGCAGATTGGAGGATGAGGTTCTAAGTGCTTGCGAAGGTTGCAAGTGCAAAATGGTGGTTTGGAGGGTTACTGACTTGTCTAGTGATGAGGTTACGTGTTTTCAAGGGAAGGCTTGTATGCCTAAAGATGTTGAGTCGAGGCAGAGGATTCTTCAGGGCCGCACATAGCGATCCTTATGCTATGCATCTGGAGGTAGCAAAATGTATAGGGATCTTAAGAAGCGATTTTGGTGGCTGGCTTGAAGAAAGAGGTGACAGAGTTTGTTGGGAAGTGTCGACTTGTCCAGTCAAAGTGAACATCGATTGCGTCGGGTTTGCTTGACTGTGAAAATTCCTCGATGGAAATGGGAAAGGATAACTATGGATTTCGTCGGTGGTTTATCGCTTACGCCAAATAAGAAGGATTGATTTGGGTTATCGTGGACCGTCGACTAAGTCGGCCCATTTCATTCCGGTGAGTGGACTATTCACTTCGAGAGATTGGCGAAGCTTTATGTGTCGAGAGATAGTAAGGCTACACGGTGTACCGATTTCGATAATCTCGGATAGGGATCCGAGTTTACGTCGAGGTTTCGAGAGCGTTGCATCGGCGCTGGAGTGCGCGCTTGATTTCAAAGACGACTTTTCACCCGCATGATCTAACGGGCAATCGAAAAAGGTCATTCAGATCTTGGAAGACATGCCGAGAGGTTGTGTTCGGACTTGAGGCGATTGGGAGGAGTTTTGCCGTTAGCCGATTCGCCTATAACAACAGATTACCAAGCAAGCATCAAGATGGCACCGTATGAGAGCAATTGTATGGTAGGAAGTGTCGCTCACCTACATGTTGGACAGAGTTGGGAGAACGTCAGTTGTTGGGACCTGAGTTGGTTGCTGAGACCGAGGACAAGGTTAAGTTGATTCAGGCTCGTTTGAAGGAAGCTTCGGACCGGCAAAAGTCTTATGCCGATCTTAAGCGAAGAGATATAGAGTTCGCTGTGGGAGATCGGGTTTTCTTAAAGGTCTCACCTTGGAAGAAGGTGCTGAGGTTTGGCAGAAAAGGCAAGCTTAGTCCGAGATTCATTGGGCCGTATAAGGTATTGAGACGAGTTGGACCAGTGGCGTATCAGCTTGAGTTGCCAGCAGAGCTTAGCCAGATTCATGACGTTTTTCACGTTTCGATGCTTCGGAGGTACCGTTCAGATCCATCACATGTAGTAGCAGTAGAGGAGATCGAGGTAAATCCAGATTTGACTATGGAAGAGGAACCTGTGCAGATTCTAGATCGAGATGTCAAGGTTCTACGTAGAAAGTCTGTGCCTTTGGTTAAGGTTCTTTGGCGGAACCATGGCGTGGAAGAAGCCACGTGGGAACCCGAGGATACGATGAGACAGCAATACCCGCAACTCTTTTGACCAGGTAATTTCGAGGCCGAAATTATTTTTAAGGGTAGAAGCGTAATATCCGGGTTAGGGGGCTATTTTGTTGTTGCATGATATGGCATGTGTTGGGATTGTTATGTGGTTGTTTGTGTGATTCGGGGTTTAATGGTAGGCTAGGAATAAGCCTGAGTAGGTAGAAAAATTTTAGTTTTAAGCTTTGGGTGAAAGGAGCTGTTGGAGCTGGGGTTTATAATTATTTGTTGGTAAATTCTAGCACAAGAGTTGAGCTAGTAAAGTGGCAAACCATGCGCCACTTGGGGCTTGTGTTTGACGTCACTTGCAAGGAAGGGGTCCTATGTTCAAGCTGCGAGAATCCCACTTTTTGCTTCCATTTTTTTACGGCATGGAGAAGGAGTAGTAGTGTGCAGTTCAAACTCTGCCATTAACTTGGTCTTCACATTCAAAAGGATGGTGGAGAGTAAATAGTGGAGTGTGACTTGGTCCACACATTTGAAATGTGTGGAGTGGAGTGAATGGGGGGATTGAGGCCGAATTTTAGGGGAGTTTGGGGGAGTGACGGCATAGTAGTGTGAGGATTGGAGGAGTGCCGAATTTCATTTGGAAATTTTGGCATTTTAGGTCACACTTTGGTATAGCAAAAGTCCCCTTTTGATACTTTGTAGCGAATTTCTCCAAGGTACCTTCTCATTTTCTTTACTTCTTGAAACCGAAAATCCAAGTGAGTGACTCCATCTTTTCTTTTGCAAACCGAAACATAAGCTCTCTTTTGTAGAAATTGTTTTACCTTTTTTGTGTTAGTGAGCGAAACTTGTTTCTTCCTTACTTCAACTCTCTTTTCTTCTTGAAACCGTGTTAGCTAGAATCACCCATTTGCTCTCCCCATTTCTTTTGTGCGAAACTACCATCATCTTACTTCTCAAATTCCATTTTCTTTTCCTAAGCTTAATTTAGAAACTCTGCTCCCATTTCACATTGTTTTCCTCAAAGCCGAAAATAGAAAAGTTAAACTCATAGTGCTTGATTTCTTCTTTCTATTGTTTCCAACATAGCCGAATATTCTCCTTCTCCTAGTAGTCTCTTTTGGCCGAATAGCGGTGGTGTATTGGAGGCCTTGCTCAATCGGTTGGGTGTTGGTAAGAGCAAGTCCAGAATGGTCACATCTCCCTCTCTTGGTTTTTGTTGGTTATGGTTTGGTTAAGGGCCGATTATGGTCAGTTGATTTTGATTAAGTTTAAAGTGATTAGTGATTAACTATTGGTTTATTAGGGTGCTGATTGTTGGAAGAGGAATCATTTGCTTGACTCGGATTTGGTAGGAGACCAAATCACACCTTCAAAATGAGGATTGAAATTAACCCTTTTTGGTCTATATGGTGTTGGCCGAATGGTCTTAGTGCCTAACCCTAATGTTTGG
Source organism: Gossypium bickii (assembly GCA_025503065.1). NCBI lineage: Eukaryota > Viridiplantae > Streptophyta > Magnoliopsida > Malvales > Malvaceae > Gossypium > Gossypium bickii. Next base: position 95,357,524 of record CP106711.1, read on the forward strand.
CCGATTGTAGGAGTCAATACTCGAGGGACTTAGATCGTTTCAATTGGGATTTTAGACTCGTGATTACCAGGTGTGTAAACTAACACCCTGATACTTAGTAATATTATTAATAAACCGATATGCCTGTTAAAATTATAACGATTATGATGGACAAGGAATACCCAAATGGGGTATGTGGACGATTCGGTAAGTAAGTCTGTTTCTATTATGAGTACTATTAATGAAGTATAATATCATGACCTATGTTTTGTATGTATGCTATGAGAGATAATGCTTGGTATGTTGGCATAATATGCATGACTTGCATGAGATGCATGATTACATGAGTATGGTATGTTGATGGGTGATATGAGAGGAGGAGCGGTGATATTTTGTGTCTTGACGAGCACCGGTGCTTTGGTAGCACACTTTGTGACTTTGGGTCACAGAGGTTTGGCACCTCCGGAGGTTTGGTACCTCGGCGTCTCGTCCCAGTGGCTCGGTACCATAGTGGGTTGGCCCCCCTGAGATGATTATCTGGGATTGACGCCGAGTGTTTTGGTAACACACGATGGGTTGGCCCCATCACAGATTTGTGACTACGGTCACCGGTGCTTTGGAAGCACATTGTGTCTTTGGGACACGGAGGTTTGGCACCTCATTGCGACTTGTCCCTGTGGTTTGACCACCGTGGGTTGGCCCCACTTGAGATATGGGATCGTCTGCTAGTGTTTTGGTAACACACGATGGGTTGGCCCCATCTTTGGATTTGTGACTTCGGTCACCAGTGCTTTGGTAGCACAATTGTGTCTTTGGGACACCGGTGGGTTTGGTACCACATTGGCGGATATTGTGTCTTTGGGACACCAGTGTTTTGGTAACACATTGTGACTATACGTCACGGTGGTTTAGCACCACCAGTGGTTTGGTACCACGGGGTAGAAATGGTGTATGGATGGTTAGGATCGGGTTGCATTAATTATGTTGCTATGTATGATGTGTGTTAGCATGTTGTTTTATCGGGAGCGGGATTTACACACTGAGTCATTTGACTCACCCTCTCCTTTGACATTTCAGGTGGCACTTAGACGCGGACATGGAGCCGGAATGGACTCGGGGTGCTTATGCCATGCTGAATAAAAAGTTTTACTCAGACATTTTCATTTGGGTACCTTAGTTTGCTTACCTTTATTTTGGGTTTTATCTTGGATTTGTAAAGAGCCTTTTTAAGATGTGCTTTATGATGTTTATGTTTTACATTAGATTTTGGTATGCTGTAAAATAATAACTTGGTACGAATTTTATTAAAATTTGGAAAGACAACGTTTTCAAACCAACAAAGCGATACGTTTTCAACTATACCATCGGGTATCACTTTGATTTTATAAACCAATAAAGATCAATTGTTTTAAATCGTGAAATCCAATTTTACTAAGTCTAAATGTTTAGTAACGATTTTAAACAACTCGCTTTTCAATAAAAAGGAACAAAGTTTTATCGAATCTATCTAGTGCAACCAATTCTTTTTCAAACACATTTCCCCGTAACATACCAGATTCGGTCGTGGTGTTTGGACCGGGTTTGGGGTGTTACAATTGTGGTATCAGAGCTAAGTTCAAAAGCTCGGCTGTGGGCCTGAGGCCCAAAGTGTTTTCAAAAGTTCGTTTTAAGTGTTTTTGGATTGAATACATGGTTCACAAGCGAGGCACCGAGTCTCCTGCACTGATTCGCCTGAGTAAGTAATTCTAAACTCTTCTGTGAATTATTATTTGTAGAAGGGTAGGTGATATGGAACGTAGTTAGATTTATAGGACTTAAACCCTAGGATTAGATCACTCAAACACTTGAACTAAAGCATAAGACTTAAAGCACTAAACCAATCTATGACTCCGCCACGGGGCTAGGGTGTGGTAACTCTCATGACGCATGTCTCAGGACGGAGATCCGGAAGAGCTTGGTATTTAAGCAGTCCTCGTGACTCACCTCCTCTTCGCGCAGTATCCCTTTGGTGCGTAGCTCGAGTTCACTCGACCAAGAAGGCTCGGTCATAGACTTAACCAAACGACTAAAACCCGAAAAAGGAATTAGCCATGTTTTCGAAAATACAACAACAACCCTAATGTTTTCAAACTTTTTGCAATAAACTCTTTCAAAAGCGAGAATGTCACTTTTACAACGAATTTCTCGATTTGGAAAATTACAAACACGCCTCTTAGGGTAAATTTACTAAAATGCCTCGGTTTATAAAATAGCAACTCAATGATTTTTGCCCAAAATTTCAATGATATTACGAAATTCAAACACACTGTTTTACAAAATATCAATCGAAAATTTTGATTTTGGAAATTTACTAAAACGCCTCGGTTTGTGAAAATTACTAAAATACCCAGTTTCCAAAACGAAGTATTTTACAAAATTTCCAAAGAACACTCTCAAATTTTGGAATTTCAAATTGACCGGTTTTACGAAAGTTTAAAATATCTTTTATTACGAAAATACCCTGTAGGGGAAAATGACGAAAATACCCTTGGGTTAGAATGGGCAAACAATGTCCAAGAGTGAATAGGTATGGAAAGGGTTAAGGAATGAATGTATAATCTCTTTTGGGTGAATAGGATAGAAGATTGAAACTTTGGTTGCTCGAAAGAACCCACGATTAAACTCCATCCATAAAATTTCTTTGCGGTTAAGAAAGTGGAGCGATACTAATGCATAAAAATCTTCTTAATCGTAAACGTAGATCGTTTAGTCATGAGTACTCGAGGTGGACGTGGCCGTAATACTCGTGGTCGAGACCGAGGTAGGATGACGAGTTCAACCCGTAAGATCCGGTCAAGGGTCGAAAATGAGATGCCGCCCGCCACCGGTGGAGGTGGTGAGTTCCAAGATCGACCGAGACGATGCGGTGTCGAGGCGATCTTTGCGGGTGTTGGAAAGAGTGGTGGTGTAAGTGGTGGTGCAGGAGCTAGGAAATCTGTTCTCGAGAGACTCGGGCTAACGGGCCGAATTTTTCGAGTGTATCGGGTGTTGCTCCTAGCACTCGCCGAATATTGGTGGAGGCAATCGAGCGGATCATGGATGATCCGGACTTGACGGGTGAAGAGAAGTTGAAGGGCATCGATCGCTTCTCCGAGATGAGTCATATCGGTGGTGGCTCACGGTTCGGGGACGGTGTGGCGGTGAGGATCGACATGGGATTATTTCAGAGTCGCATATCAAAAGAAGTACATCGGGGCTAGTTACATCGACTCCAGTGAAAGGCATTTCGAGACTTGTTCAGGGGAGTAAATCATTCTTTGAGTACGAGGTGAGTTCTGGCCGAGTAGGTATGCCGGGGGGCATTGTAGCCACCGAGCATGAGAGGTGTGTTCGTTTCGAGGATGATCTGCGAGGCGAGTTGAGGGCTGCTTGATTGCTCCATGCAGGAGGCGCGAGTTTCTTTGTCTTAGTCGAGAAGGCTAAGGTAGCCGAGGGTGTTAAGGAGTCGATGGAAGATGAGCATGGACGGGAGTAGGCTTAAGAGGAGCTTTGGGTCTTTCGGATCGCCCGGTAACCCGCGTAAGAGGGCTAGACCGAGTGGGCGTAAGAATCGATCCGCTAGGTTTGTTGCCGCTAGGCGTGACCGCCGCCTTGATGATGTCGTGTGGGAAATCTCATTGGGGTGGTTGTTGGGTGGTGGAAAAGGTTGCTTCGAGTGTGGTTCTTCGGATCATCGCATTAGGGACCTGCCGCGGGATGGCGAGGATTCGATCCCGAGAGTCGGGCCCGTAATCGATTGAGAGGTAATGGACCGCCACCACGAGAGGCCGTGGCAATGGCGCAGGTGGTAATGGATTTGGTCGAGGTCGTGGAGCACCGCAGGCGGCGCGGGTAGTTCGAGGCACGACACTGTTCCGTGTATGCAAACTAGGCGCGCGCGAGAGGCGACGACCGGACGTAATCACCGTGACGTTTTTGATTTTTGGTTCTCCTATACCGCTTTAATTGACTTGGGTTCCACGATTCGTATGTTGCTAGTAGTATAGTTGAGACCATGGACTTAGACTCGTAAACCGCTTCTAGACAAATGATCGTATTTAGCCCTCTAGGTCACTCGTAGTCGTAGATAAGTCAGATAAGGATGTACCCCTAGAACTCCAAGGGGTAGTTTTTCTTCCGATCCGATGGAACCGCCGTTTGGGGAGTTCGATCCGATTTCGGATGGATTTGGTTGGTTAAGTACCAGTGCTAAGGTGGATTGCTTGCGACCAAGCGCATGGTTCTATCGACGGATAAGGAGATGAAGTGATTATGATAGGTAATAGGAGAGATTACTTATCCAATGTGGTATCGGCATTAAAAGTCGTAAAGATGGTCGGGAAGGTCGCGGCGTATGTGGTTCATGTGTATGCCTTGGAGGCTAAAAGAGTCCGCTGTTGAGAAGGTTAAATGTCATGTTAAGGAATTTGTGGATGTGTTTCGAGAGGAGCTTAGGGTTTACCATCTGGATCGTGAGGTAGAGTTTGGGATAGATCCGCTACCGTGGATTTGCGCCGGTGTCTATTGCTCCATATAGGATGGCACCGAAGGAATTGGTGGAGCTTAAGGCTCGATTCGGAGCCGTTGGATCGAGGCTTCATTAGGCCAAGTGTTTCACCGTGGGGAGCGCCAGTATTATTCGTCAAGAAGAAGGACGGTACAATGCGGATGTGTATCGACTACCGCCAACCGAATAAGCCGACGATTAAAACAAGTATCCGTTACCACGGATAGATGACTTGTTTGATCGGTGAAAGGTGCATCGGTGTTTCGAAGATCGATTTGAGGTCCGGTACCATCGGTTGAAAGTTAAGGAAGCGGATATCCATAAGACAGCGTTTGGACTCGATGCACGGGCACTACGAATTCTCGGTAATGCCGTTTGGGTTGACGAACGCCCGCGGCTTTTATGGATATGATGAATAGGTGTTTTTGAGATTCTGGATCGTTTTCGTCGTGGTTTTCATTGACGACATCTTGGTTTACTCAAGGTCGGAAGAAGAGCATGATGCACACTTAAGAGTGGTGTTGCAAATTTTGAGGAAGAAGCAACTCTATGCTAAGTTCAGTAAGTGCGAGTTCTGGCTTAGTGAAGTGACGTTTTTGGGTCATGTAGTGTCAGCTGAGGGAATTAGAGTAGATCCTCGGAAGGTTGAGGCGGTTTTGGATTGGAAGCCTCCTAAGTCGATCGCCCGAGATTCGGAGTTTCTGGGTTTGGCGAGGATACTATCGAAGATTTGTTGAGGTTTTCGTTAATTGCAAAAGACCGATGACTAAGTCATTAAGAAAGGGAGTTCCGTTCGTTTGGACTGAGAAACAGCAGGAGAGTTTTGATAAGTTGAAGAAGATCTTGACAGAGGCTCCTGTGTTAATTCAACCTGAGGCTGGTAAGGAATTCACAGTGTACTGCGATGCATCACACACGGGCTTGGGTTGTGTGCTGATGCAGGAGGGTAAGGTTGTGGCTTATGCTTCTCGAATTTGAGGCCACACGAGGTCAACTATCCGACGCACGACTTGGAGCTAGCAGCTGTAGTCTTCGCTCTAAAAATGTGGAGGCACTACTTATACGGTGAGAAGTCAATCGTCTACACAGATCATAAGAGTTTGAAGTACCTATTGACTCAGAAGGATCTGAATTTGAGGCAGCGTAGATGGGTTGAGTTGCTCAAGGACTACGACTGTTCGATCGAGTATCATCCGGCCAAGGTAAACGTATGGCGCACGCGTTGAGCCGTAGGGGTTGTTTCGGACTTAAGAGCTTTGTTTGCCCATTTGAGTTTGTATGACGACGCGGGAGTATTCGCGCGAATCGCAGTTAAGCCTACTTGGGTTGAAAGCAGATCAAAGAGAAAGCAGATTGGAGGATGAGGTTCTAAGTGCGCGAAGGTTGCAAGTGCAAAATGGTGGTTTGGAGGGTTACTGACTTGTCTAGTGATGAGGTTACGTGTTTTCAAGGGAAGGCTTGTATGCCTAAAGATGTTGAGTGAGGCGAGGATTCTTCAGACGCGCACATAGCAGATCCTTATGCTATGCATCCCGGAGGTAGCAAAATGTATAGGGATCTTAAAGAAGCGATTTTGGTGGCTTCGGCTTGAAGAAAGAGGTGATGAGTTTGTTGGGAAGTGTCCGACTTGTCGCAGGTCAAGGCTGAACATCGATTGCCGGGTCGGGTTGCTTGACTGTGAAAATTCCTCAGTGGAAATGGGAAAGGATAACTATGGATTTCGTCAGTGGTTTACCGCTTACGCCAAATAAGAAGGATTCAGTTTGGGTTATCGTGGACCGTCTGACTAAGTCGGCCCATTTCATTCCGGTGAGAGTGGACTATTCACTTCAGAGATTGGCGAAGCTTTATGTGTCAGAGATAGTAAGGCTACACGGTGTACCAGTTTCGATAATCTCGGATAGGGATCCCAGGTTTACGTCGAGGTTCTGGAGAGCGTTGCATCAGGCGCTGGGTACGCGCTTGGATTTCAGCACGGCTTTTCACCCGCAGTCTAACGGGCAATCAGAAAGGGTCATTCAGATCTTGGAAGACATGCTGAGAGGTTGTGTTCTGGACTTCAGGGGCAGTTGGGAGGAGTTTCTGCCGTTAGCCGAATTCGCCTATAACAACAGTTACCAAGCAAGCATCAAGATGGCACCGTATGAGGCACTGTATGGTAGGAAGTGTCGCTCACCTACATGTTGGACAGAGTTGGGAGAACGTCAGTTGTTGGGACCTGAGTTGGTTGCTGAGACCGAGGACAAGGTTAAGTTGATTCAGGCTCGTTTGAAGGAAGCTTCGGACCGGCAAAAGTCTTATGCCGATCTTAAGCGAAGAGATATAGAGTTCGCTGTGGGAGATCGGGTTTTCTTAAAGGTCTCACCTTGGAAGAAGGTGCTGAGGTTTGGCAGAAAAGGCAAGCTTAGTCCGAGATTCATTGGGTCGTATAAGGTATTGAGACGAGTTGGACCAGTGGCGTATCAGCTTGAGTTGCCAGCAGAGCTTAGCCAGATTCATGACGTTTTTCACGTTTCGATGCTTCGGAGGTACCGTTCAGATCCATCACATGTAGTAGCAGTAGAGGAGATCGAGGTAAATCCAGATTTGACTATGGAAGAGGAACCTGTGCAGATTCTAGATCGAGATGTCAAGGTTCTACGTAGAAAGTCTGTGCCTTTGGTTAAGGTTCTTTGGCGGAACCATGGCGTGGAAGAAGCCACGTGGGAACCCGAGGATACGATGAGACAAAGCAATACCCGCAACTCTTTTGACTGTAATTTGAGGCGAGGAAATTATTTTTAAGGGGGTAGAACTGTAATATCCCGGGTTAGGGGCTATTTTGTTGTTGCATGATATGGCATGTGTTGGGATTGTTATGTGGTTGTTTGTGTGATTCGGGGTTTAATGGTAGGCTAGGAATAAGCCTGAGTAGGTAGAAAAATTTTAGTTTTAAGCTTTGGGTGAAAGGAGCTGTTGGAGCTGGGGTTTATAATTATTTGTTGGTAAATTCTAGCACAAGAGTTGAGCTAGTAAAGTGGCAAACCATGCGCCACTTGGGGCTTGTGTTTGACGTCACTTGCAAGGGAAGGGGTCCTATGTTCAAGCTGCGAGAATCCCACTTTTTGCTTCCATTTTTACGGCATGGAGAAGGAGTAGTAGTGTGCAGTTCAAACTCTGCCATTAACTTGGTCTTCACATTCAAAAGGATGGTGGAGAGTAAATAGTGGAGTGTGACTTGGTCCACACATTTGAAATGTGTGGAGTGGAGTGAATGGGGGATTGAGGCCGAATTTTAGGGGAGTTTGGGGGAGGACGGCATAGTAGTGTGAGGATTGGAGGAGTGCCGAATTTCATTTGGAAATTTTGGCATTTTCGGTCACACTTTGGTATAGCAAAAAGTCCCCTTTTGATACTTGTAGCCGAATTTCTCCAAGGTACCTTCTCATTTTCTTTACTTCTTGAAACCGAAAATCCAAGTGAGTGACTCCATCTTTTCTTTTGCAAACCGAAACATAAGCTCTCTTTGGCAGAAATTGTTTTACCTTTTTGTGTTAGTGAGTCGAAACTTGTTTCTTCCTTACTTCAACTCTCTTTTCTTCTTGAAACCGTGTTAGCCGAATCACCCATTTGCTCTCCCATTTCTTTTGTGCGAAACTACCATCATCTTACTTCTCAAATTCCATTTTCTTTTCCTAAGCTTAATTGCCGAAACTCTGCTCCCATTTCACATTGTTTTCCCTCAAAGCCGAAAATAGAAAAGTTAAACTCATAGTGCCGATTTCTTCTTTCTATTGTTTCCAACATAGCCGAATATTCTCCTTCTCCTAGTAGTCTCTTTTGGCCGAATAGCAGTGGTGTATTGGAGGCCTTGCTCAATCGGTTGGGTGTTGGTAAGAGCAAGTCCGAATGGTCACATCTCCCTCTCTTGGTTTTTGTTGGTTATGGTTTGGTTAAGGGCCGATTATGGTCAGTTGATTTTGATTAAGTTTAAAGTGATTAGTGATTAACTATTGGTTTATTAGGGTGCTGATTGTTGGAAGAGGAATCGCTGCTTGACTCGGATTTGGTAGGAGACCAAATCACCTTCAAGGTAAGGGATTGAAATTAACCCTTTTTGGTCTATATGGTGTTGGCCGAATGGTCTTAGTGCCTAACCCTAATGTTTGGCCGATTGTAGGAGTCAATACTCGAGGGACTTAGATCGTTTCAATTGGGATTTTAGACTCGTGATTACCAGGTGTGTAAACTAACACCCTGATACTTAGTAATATTATTAATAAACCGATATGCCTGTTAAAATTATAACAGTATGATGGACAAGGGAATACCCAAATGGGGTATGTGGACGATTCGGGTAAGTCTGTTCTATTATGAGTACTATTAATGAAGTATAATATCATGACCTATGTTTTGTATGTATGCTATGAGAGATAATGCTTGGTATGTTGGCATAATATGCATGACTTGCATGAGATGCATGATTACATGAGTATGGTATGTTGATGGGTGATATGAGAGGAGGGAGCAGTGATATTTTGTCTTGCCGACGAGCACGGTGCTTTGGTAGCACACTTTGTGACTTTGGGTCACAGAGGTTTGGCACCTCCAGAGGTTTGGTACCTCGTCTCGTCCCAAAGTGGCTCAGCACCATAGTGGGTTGGCCCCACAGATGATTATCTGGGATTGACGCGCGATGTTTTGGTAACACACGATGGGTTGGCCCCATCACCGATTTGTGACTACGGTCACCGATGCTTTGGAAGCACATTGTGTGTTTGGGACACCAGAGGTTTGGCACCTCATTGCGACTTGTCCCCGTGGTTTGACCACCGTGGGTTGGCCCCACTTGAGATATGGGATCGTCTGCTAGTGTTTTGGTAACACACGATGGGTTGGCCCCATCTTTGGATTTGTGACTTTGGTCACCGGTGCTTTGGTAGCACAATTGTGTCTTTGGGACACCGGTGGTTTGGTACCACATTGACGGATATTGTGTCTTTGGGACACAGTGTTTTAGTAACACATTGTGACTATATCGTCACGGTGGTTTGGCACCACCAGTGGTTTGGTACCACGGGGTAGAAATGGTGTATGGATGGTTAGGATCGGGTTGCATTAATTATGTTGCTATGTATGATGTGTGTTAGCATGTTGTTTTATCGGGAGCGGGATTTACACACTGAGTCATTTGACTCACCCTCTCCTTTGACATTTCAGGTGGCACTTAGACGCGGACATGGAGCCGGAATGGACTCGGGGTGCTTATGCCATGCTGAATAAAAAGTTTTACTCAGACATTTTCATTTGGGTACCTTAGTTTGCTTACCTTTATTTTGGGTTTTATCTTGGATTTGTAAAGAGCCTTTTAAGATGTGCTTTATGATGTTTATGTTTTACATTAGATTTTGGTATGCTGTAAAATAATAACTTGGTACGAATTTTATTAAAATTTGGAAAGACAACGTTTTCAAACCAACAAAGCGATACGTTTTCAACTATACCATCGGGTATCACTTTGATTTTATAAACCAATAAAGATCAATTGTTTTAAATCGTGAAATCCAATTTTACTAAGTCTAAATGTTTAGTAACGATTTTAAACAACTCGCTTTTCAATAAAAAGGAACAAAGGTTTATCGAATCTATCTAGTGCAACCAATTCTTTTTCAAACACATTTCCCTGTAACATACCAGATTCGGTCGTGGTGTTTGGACCGGGTTTGGGGTGTTACAATGATGGTAACTCATGTTATTCTTATATTTGACATATGTTTTGCATACATGACACATTGCATAATATCTAAATAATATGTATGTTGCATGGGCATATGTGTGATATTGATAAAGAGGAAGTGTTTCGGAGGTTTTTACCACATTATCCGGTGACTTATGTCACATATTATGTATCCGGTGACTTTTGTCACATATTATGAATCCAGTGACTCTGTCACATTATCTGGTGGCTATGCCATGATTATAAGGGCGATGTGCGATTGGTGCGATGGGCGCCGCCGATGGTGTGTAGCGGATGGAGGGTCGATTTAGTAATCCCCACGATGTGATTGGTAGGTACGGGTGGTGTGTAGAGGATGGATACCTAGGTGGGTTTGGGACTGCATTGTCATTCTTATATGTACATGTGATTTAATATGCTATGGTTCGATATGCTATGTTATGGGCTTATGGCCGAATATGACTAAAGAATGGGTTTTGCATCATTTGGCATGTGTTATCTCGCTATATCTTTGTGATATTAGGGCTACTGCCCGATTCGATTTATGTGTGCTTTGGCCAAGTATGTTATTGTGGTGGCTAAGGCCCAATCTACTTTTTGTGGGCTTAGGTCCGATTATCACTGTAAGTGGGAAACACACACACTGAGTTTTTGTAAACTCACCCCTCTTTTAAATGTTTCGTGTAATCATTAGGCGAAGTGAATTTGGGGAGCCGAGGCAGACTTGTGGTGGCCCTGCACTGTTTTCTCGTAAACTCGTTTCTTATATTTAAACTTACTTTTAATTTTGGGATTTTGATATGTAATAAGGCCTTTGATATTTTATTTGGTTTTAGCTTTCAATTTGGTTACTGTTTATTATTTAATGTTCAATATGGGATTTTCCTAAAATGTTAATAAATCGTTTCTTATTCAAAATTACTTAAACTCGATTTTTTTTCGCAATAAATATAAAGAATACGAACTCTTTAACAAACGCACAATTTTTAGACATTCCTTTCATGTGACATGCCAGAACCGGTCGTAACGTCTAGGCCGGGTTTGGGCTGATACATGAAGATTATATTGCTTCTGTCACAGTTGATTTCAGTGCTTATGAGTGATGTTTTCTTCTGGAATTTCTCTGGGATATCATTGAGATCTTTATCATTCTATATGGGTTGTAACTTTTATAAATTCTGTTTAGTTCCATACTTTGAGATTTTGCTACCTCAGTTTTATTATGATTCTATGTGATTATCTGCAAGAGATATTCTTTTGACGGAGATAAATATATCTATTATGATTATAATTTCTGGTTTGATCATGGGAGTACAGTGGTATTGTCATCAGATTTATAGAGGTTATGCATCTGCATTTATTTCTGTTGAAACCATATTTTATTTTCTTTTGTGTTTAAAATGCATTATTAATAGCTGGGATATTATTTATTTATACGGTTGAGATGTCGGTCTTATTATGGCATTATGATTTTTTTATCTGACGGAGGTGGCTTCAGTATAGTACAACGCTTCGATGATTAATAGTTGAGATAGCTTTATTATACAATCCTTTCTAGTTCTCTTGAAAGGGAATTGACATTGGTAAACGCATAGACGATAGAAGATCAAGTTCAAATCTGTATAATAGTTATCACTTCCAGGTAAATCTTGATATATGTCAATGAGTAAAGGCGAAAGATTATGTCATATTTGAGTTATGTAGTTTTTAAGAAGATCTTTGACTAGTATCCTGAAGAAATTGTGATAAATTGTATGTCTGAGTTATCTTGACAACAAGAAGAAAGGTTTTATTTGAAAAGTTATTGTTTGACAGCCAAGATCGATTCAATTATTTAGTGTGACTGGGTTATTTGTTTGAAAGGTTAATTGACTTATATGTGTTTGAGTTTATCTTTGGATCCGTAAATAAATTTTTTACATTCACGGGTAAATAGATGGATAGTCAGAATGAAGAATTCATATTTTAGAAGACATGATACAGAATTATATCTATCGGAACGGTTCTATTTGAGAAATATTATTGTAAATTGAAGTTGTTTCGATTGTTGAAGTTTTCATTTTTGCGAAGTTCGATTTGGTTTAATATATGTTAATACAGTTATAAACAGTTGAAAACACTGTTAACTGAAGCATCAATTTTGGTTCAGCCTAAATCGGGTAAAGATTTTATGATTTTCAGTCATGCGTCATTGAATGGTTTGGAGTGTGTTTTAGTACAAGAATGTATAGTGATGGCTTATGCTTCCATACAGTTAAAGTTGCATGAAAAGAGTTATTCGACATGTGAATTAGAGATGGTTGACATTTTAATTGCATTGAATAGTTAGCGACATTAATTGTTTGGTGAGTAATTTAACCTATTTGATGACTGTAAGGGTTTAAAATATTTGATGTTTTAGAGAGATCTGAATTTGGGATAGCAAAGATGGCTTGAACTGTCAAAAGATTTTGAGTCAGTAATTAGTTATCATCTTGGACAAACGATTATAGTCATGGATATTTTGAACAAGAAACCTTTGTGTGCTTTACAAGCGATGAATACGCGATTGATCTTATCAGATGATGGATAGACATTAGCTGAGTTAAAAGCTAAATTGATGTTTATTCCCAGATTTTGTGAAACTTAGAAATGTATTAGTGCGTTGCAAGTTAAAAGAGTTCAATGTGAATTGACTTCTGATTTAGAGCTTTAGATTGGAACTGATGATTATTTGTTGTTTCAAGATAGAGTTCGTGTACCGAGAAATCTTGAGATTATAGAACAATTGTTATATATAGCTCACAGTAGTAATTATCTATTCATTCAGGTAATACTAAGATGTAAAATAATCTGAGATAGATTAACTAGTGAATGGGTATGAAACGTGATACTTCTGACTTGTATCCAAATGTCTGATTTATCAACAGGTTAAAGCTGATTATCAAGTACCTTTGGGACTGTTACAGTCTGTGTTATTATCTAAGTGGAGATGAAATAGAATTTCGTTGGATTTTATAAAAGGAAGATGTTATCTAAACTATTGTTGATTGCTGAAGAAGTCTGTACATTTTATCTCAGTACGTATAATTTCTCTCCTGATAGACTAGCTAAGTTATACATTTTTGAAATTGTCAATTTTTACAGAGTGCTAGTCTCCATTATTACGGATAGAGATCCAAGATTTATATTGAAACAGTAGGAAATCTCTGTTTTCTTTGAGAGCGATGAATACTCAGTTAACCTTATCTGATGATGGTTCAATTCTAGCAGAGTTGAAAGCTAAACCGATATTTCTTCAACAAATTTGCCAAGCTTAAAATATGGTAATGAATTGCAAGCCAAAAGAGTGCAATGTGAGTCAACTAGTGATTCTGACTTTCAAATCGAATTCGATGATTGTTTAATGTTTCGAGGTAGAATTTGTGTACTAAAGAATTCCGAGCTCATTCAGAAAATTTTGCACGAAGCACACAGTGGTTGTTTATCTGTTCACCTGGGGAGTACCAAAATATACAATAATTTGAAACTATTGTATTGGTGGTCAGGTATGAAACGAGACATTTCAGAATTTGTATCAAAATGTTTAATTTGTCAACAAGTCAAAGTCGAACATCAAGTGCCTTCAGGATTACTGCAGCCTGTGATGAGGGCAGAATGGAAATGGGATAGAATTACGATGGATTTTGTATCGGGATTGCCCCTGTCTCCAAAAAAGAAAGATCTGGGTTGTCATAGATTGACTAATGAAATTAGCACATTTCATTCTGGTACGTGCAAACTATTCACTTGATAAATTAGCTGAATTGTACATTTCATAGATCATTAGATTACATGGGGTGCTAGTTTCTATTATTTTGAATAGAGATCCGAGATTTACATCACGATTTTGGAAGAAATTGCAGGAAGCTCTGGGTACGAGATTGAATTTTAGTACAGCATTTCATCCACAAACTGATGGCCAGTCTGAAAGAGTAGTATAGATTCTCGAAGATAGGCTTCGTTGTTGTGTGTTAGAATTTGAAGGTAACTGGGAGAGATTTTTATCGTTGGTTAAATTTGCTTATAAAACAACTTTCGATTGAGTATAAAGCTGGCACCGTATGAAGCTTTATATGGTCGCAAATGCCGAACTCCGTTGTACTGGATCGAGTTGAGTGAGAAAAAGATTCACGGGGTTCATTTGATTCGTGAGACTGAAGAAAAAGTGAAAGTAATTTGTGATAGTCTGAAAGCAGCTGATAAACATTAAAAGTAACATATTTTAAACCCACATTTAGCTTACTTTTGGATGATTAATCCCTTGATTCATGTAAAAAGGTGCTCTTAATCCTTTCTTTTCATGTCTTATACCCAGGAAAGCACTCGAGGATAAAAAGAACACAAAACGGGCCCAAAACGGAGTAAATGGGCCATATCACGAAATTCACATGGCCGTGCCTTGTCGAGCATCTAGAACATGGCCTGACCCCCAATTTACACGGTCGTGCCTCATTAAGAAATCTGAACACGGCTCAAAGACTCGTCACACGGGCGTGTGACATGGCCGTGTCCCTGTCGTGGCATTAGACAATTTCAGTCAGAAAAGGATACTTAGGGAGAAAGAATTGCATTCCAAGAGCCTGTATAAACCCCCTAAGTACCGCACTTGAAGGAGGCGGTTAGCTAGGCTAAGGAGCCAAGCCAAAAAGGTCAGAATTGTGGGAATAACTCGAAGATATCCAGTTGATCGATCTCAAGAAGCCAAAATTCTACTCAAGACGACAGATTTCTCCTTCAATTCCTTCAGGGAGTTTTAGGGATTTCTTATGTTTTGTTTTATCTTTTCTCTTGAGATGTTTTCTTATTTTGTTATGAACTAAACCCTTGGATACATTCAAGGATGAAACCTATGATGGATCTTGTTATTATTTTCTGAATTATATGATAAATACTTAGTTTGTTCTTAATTATGCATATTAATCTGAATTTGATGTGCTTAGGTGGAGGAGGAATAGACCCTACCTAAGAGTAGATCTAGCATAATTAAGCAGAGTTGATCGCACGCCTAGAGATAGGGTGACGATATTTTGTCGGACTAGGGTGAAACCTAATATGGGAGTCCATAGATCGATTTACTGCTATTCTAGGGGGTTATTATAAGAGAACGAGAGTTCTACTAATTAACCTAGGGTTAGACGTTATTCGCCTCGAGAGAGGGTTTAATATACGTTAGGGAGTCTTACGGATCAAACTACGTAAATAAATCATATAGTTCAGGGTTTAATAACGAGTGAAGTCTAGGTGGATTCTTCCTGAGGGTATCGTCTTGATCAACTGAGTTTTTCCTAAAGTTATTTTCCCAATTCATTCTTTTTGTCTTTGTGTCTTTAGTTTAGCAGTTCGTTAAATTTAGATTAAATAACAACTTCATTTATTTTAGGCTAAATAATAAAAAGAAAGTTAGTATTAGTACTTTTAGTTCCTTTGGGTTCGATAATTCGGTCTTGCCTTACCTATACTACTGTTCGATAGGTACACTTTAATCATTGTCAGAGTTAGTTTCTAGGTTCGATCATTCTTTTTTAAAACTCTGATTTCAGTGATCAAGTTTTTGGTGCCGTTGCCGGCGAACTAAAATATTAAGAAAGCTCTATTTTTATTACTTTAGCCATTATTTTTATTTTTCGCAATTTACTTTTATTTTATCTTTTAGGTTAAATTTTAATTTTTGCTAAATTTTCTTTCTTTCTTTCTTTTCCTATCAAGTACCTCTAGTTTATGACTAGAAGGAACCCGAGAGGACCACTAGTATACGACAGTGAAATTGAAGCGACCATTCGTAGGACTCGTAGTGAAATTAGGCGAGCCCTAGATTATAAAGAGAAAAATCAAGAAGTCAGATCCAATCCTACTGAAGGGATGGACGAAAATAATCCACAACCACATGATGTGGGAGAAAATAATGCTCCATGTACAATGTTTGATTATGCTAAACCACATTTGATAGGAGCAGAATCGAGTATTGTTAGGCACGCTATAACTGCTAATAATTTTGAATTAAAGCCTAAGACAATACAAATGATTCAACAATTTGTTCAATTTGATGGTTTGCAGGACGAAGATCCGAACACTCATATAGCTAACTTTTTAGAGTTCTATGATACCTTCAAAATAAATGGCGTTTCTAATGATGCCATACATCTTTGGTTATTTCCTTTTTCATTAAGGAATAAAGCCAAACAATGGTTAAACTCGTTACCACGAGGGTCAATCACTACATGGGAACAAATGATCGAAATTTTTTTATTAAAATATTTCCCACCGGCCAAGACGGCCAAATTATAGAATGATATCTCTTCTTTTGTGCAGATGGATTTAGAGACATTATACGACGCATGAGAGAGATACAAGGATCTCTTGAGAAGGTGTCCACACCATGGTTTACCCTTGTGGGTACAAGTCCAAACATTCTATAATAGTGTAAATCCCTCAACGAGACAACTAATCGATTCAACCGCTGGTGGAACTCTACACAATAAAACTCCTGAAGCAGCCTACGATTTCATTGAAGAGATGTCACTAAATAACTATTAGTAGCAAGTTACAAGGACGAAACCAAGAAAATCCGCCGGATTTTTCAACCTCGATACAGTAACCATGCTATCAACATAAATGGAATTGATGAATAAAAAGCTTGATAGTTTGTGTTCTTCGCAGGCACACCCAGTCATGCAGTGCGACATGAGTGGAACCGTGGCGAATCCTGAGTACCCACCCTACCAACTAGAAGCAGAGAGCGAATAGATGAACTATATAGGTAACAATTTTAGATCTAACTATAATCCTTAGAGTATTACTTACAATTCAGGTTGGAGGAACCACCTAAATTTCTCATGGGGAGGTCAAGGAAATCAAGGAAATCAAAGACAACAACCTCCCCAAAACTTCCAAAATCAGCCATATTAGTAAGAGAAGAAGCCAAACCTCAAAAAGATGCTGACAAAATTTATGGCAAACACAGAAAACCATTTCCAAGAAAATGAGAAAATACTTAAAGATCAACAAGTGTCGGTTGAAAAAGTTACTAAGTCAGCCAGGGAAGTCACTAATGCAGTTGAATGACTCGCAAAGCTAATGTCAGAACGACTGTAAGGACGTCTACCAAGTAACACCAAGATCAACCCAAAAGAGCAAATTCAAGCCATCACAGCTCATGACAGTAAAGTGGTAGATGAACCAAAAGAGGTAGACGAAGGTACAATAGAGGTAACACAAGAGAAGTCAAAATCGGTAATCAAGGTGTACCAACCTTGCATACCTTATCCTGAAGCCATGAAAAAAGATGATACAGAGGAACAGTTCGGTAAGTTTCTTAAACTTTTGAAGAAATTACATATTAACTTACATCTTCTTAAAGCTCTTAAACTTTTCGGTAAGTTTCCAAACTCGAGGGAATTTTTAAGACAGCTCTTGAAAAACAAACGCAAATTAGACGAAGAACCACACGTAGAACTCAACACAAAGTGCTCAGTAATTCTACAAAATAGAGTACTGCAAAAGCAAAAAGATCCAGGGAGCTTTACAATTCCATGTTTAATTGGTAGTTTAACTATTGATAATGTGTTAGCTGATTTAGGGGCGAGCATAAATGTAATGCCTTATAAATTGCTTAAACAGCTAGGTCTAGGGAAGCCCAAACAAACTAGGATGAGTATTCAGTTAGCTGATAAAACTGTTAGAATTCCTAGGGGTATTATCGAAGATGTTCTTGTCAAAATCGATAAATTCGTTTTCCCAGTAGACTTTGTTGTCTTAGACATGGAAGAGGATAATTCAATCCCCTTAATATTAGGAAGGCCATTTTTAGCAACTTCCAGAACTAAAATTGATGTTAATGCAGGCGAAATTATACTTTGTGTAGGCGATGAGACAATCACTCTTCAAGCTCTCGACTCGACCTGTAACATCCTGAATTAGGGGCTTTACATTTGATATGTTCCGGTGTGTATGTTATGCTTGGTGTGTTAATTTGGTGTGTTTAAGGGGCCAGGGAAAGTTTGGGGTTAAGCCGAAGCTTTGGCCAAAAATTTAAATTTGGGCACTGTAGGGGAGAGCTAGTTGAGGCAAGGTTTAGGTGGTATAGTTTAGGTTTGATGACACAAGAAATGTGATAGTCAAGTGGCAAAGGGGCGCCACTTAGGAGGCAAGAGGGTGACGCCACAAGGAGCTGTGAGGGAGTAAGTTCGAGTCGCGTCGTCAGTAATATGGAATTTTATTTTTTCTTATGCACCTAAGGAGCTTGGATGGTGGATTCGGCAAGGACACTTCTTAGATAGGTGTTGAATTGGTCAAAAATTTTGAATGTGCAGGAGGAAAAAAGGGGAATTTAAAATAGTCAAACTATTTGAATGGGTGAACAAGAGTGAAGTTAGGAGAAAATTTGGGGATTGGATGTTGGTGAGGTTGGTGGCTGAATTTTTGGATGTTGGATTTGGGGGGAAGAGGTCGGTCATGGCTTGTTGTGGGGGTGCCAAAAGTTAGTAGGGGCTCTAAGTTTCTTTGTTCCCTTGTGGTGCATTCGGTCATTAGGGAGATAGATAGTGTCGATTTTGGGTAGGCTCTCTTGAAGCTCTTTCGTTCTCTTTGGATTCTTAGTTCCTATATGCCGAATGTGCTTAGCAAATTTTAATTTTTTCTTTTCCTATGACCTATAGCCGAAATTTAGGAGACCATTAGTGCGTCTTTTCTTCATCTTCTCTTTTTTCTCTCTACTCATCCTCTTAAACACCACAACCGTAAGCACAACACCTTTCCCTTGCAATCTTTTGTTTTCTTCTTCTTCTCTACTTATCTTCTTAAGCCGAAACCATCTTCTTCCCCTCATTTGCATCTAAAGCCAAATTTTCAACCCATACTTTAGAGTTTCACCTTTCAGTTCTTTCTCATTTTTTCAAGGTCGAAATCCCTATTTACTTCAATTTCTTCTCTAGTTTCTGCTATAGCCGAACGTCCCTTGTTCCATCGTTTTCCTTTCTTATCAGTATCGACTTGACCGAAATTAAGCCCCTTGCTACCGATCATTTTTTCTTCGATTTTGATCTTCAAAGATCCATTGGTAAGTAGTTAATTGTTCTCTTCTATTTTCTCTCTTATCAGGGCCGAATCTCTGAATATTGTTTCCCTTTCCTTCTCTTAGAGATATCATCTATATTAGCATATTACGGTGGAACAGGGTGCTAGAAGTATGCTTTGGATCTCTCATCGATTTGGTTGTTAAGGTAAGAGGGACTCTGTCATCATTCCCTGTTCTTCTTTCGGGTAGCCAAAGCCGAATGGCTAATTGGCTTGGTGATGCTATGGTATTGATTTTTCTTCTTTTATCTTCTTCTCTCTTTGGGGGTGCCTATTCCGGGAAACATTGCTAGCCGAATCATTTAAGTTCCAAGTCTAAGGCTCAACCAATCTCCGAATCCCATCACTCTTTTTGAGATTGTAAGAAACGTTCAAGTTGGGAAAGGGAGCAAACCCTTGGTTTTGACTCTAAAGTTTAAGAAGTGAGCGGTATCGGCAGTTCAAGACTGGCCACAGGGTTGTGGGTTGACTTCAAAAAGGGATAAGCAGATCGCTATGATCCGTACGTGTGTGAACGTTAGCGAGATTGATAGTTTAGTTCTTCGGGTTTTCAAGTGTGTAATTCCCATACCTTCATGTGTGATATTGATTTATGATGTATATATGTGATTATTGAAAGCCGAAAACACAATCATAACTATTGTGATACCCATAGAGGGTAAAAATCATGATACCAGGTACGTTCTTTCTCCGTGTATGCCTTGTAAATATGATCGGTAGCATGAATATTCATGTGCTTTAAAAGTTTTATGCATGTTGTAATATGTTGCATTCATATCATTATGATTGTATGTTGTATGGGCATGGGGATATGAAATAATGAAAGGGGCAGTGTTAAAGGTGGCTCTGCCACATATTACGGTGACTTTGTCACATTATTAAAGGTGGCTCTACCACATATGACAGTGACGTTGTTACATTATTATGGTGGCTATGCCACATATGACGCGATGAATAGCTAACTGCAACATGACTGTCATCGATGGTGTGTAGCAGATAGGGTTGATTGTAGAAATCTGGGTGTGATTGGCAGAATCGGGTGGTGTGTAGCAGATGGAAATTTAGTTTGGTTTGGGTTTTGCATCATGTTGCATATGAAACTTTTTAGTCTATGCTAATGGGCTTCGGCATATGTGATTAGGAAAAGGGGCTACAGCCCAGATGGTAAGTAAGTGGGCCTGACCCAATAATGGTACTGAAAATTGCACACTGAGTCGTATGACTCACTCTATTTGTTTAATCATTTGCAGGTGATTCCTAGTTCAGTGGATTGGGTCGGAGTGGACTTCGTGGTGGCCATGCATAGTTTTAGTAAATTAAATTTTATTTATCTTTAAATTTTTCTTTAATTTGGGGATTCTGATATGTAATAAGGCCACTATTATTTTGGATTGTTTTTTAAACGCCTTACTTTACAAATTAATTAGTATGACACTTTCTTAATAAAATATGTCTAATGGTTTTCCAAAACAGAGGATAATAGACCACACTTTGGTTTTACTTAACTCGACATCATGTGTTTTCAAAATATACCCACAATACTTAAAACTCGATTTTCACAGTAAAGGCGGTTTTCAAAATTATTACAACCCTTCTAAAATAAACACTAAGTTTTCATACGACCAACTTAACTCGGAGTTTTCAGACAATTTCTTTAATAGAGCGCGAAGCTACTTTAACAACCTTTCCGTGTAACATGCCAGATCCGGTCGTGACTTCTGGGCCAGGTTTGGGGTGTTACAATTTGGTATCAGAGCCTGGTTTCAAAAACTTGATTTTAGGTTTTGGGTTCAAAACATTTCCCGAAGTTGATTTAAAAGTGATTTTAAAACAAATATATATATATATGCGCCAATTGTTTTTCCATAAGCATGGCACCCGATTCTCCGGCCCAAGTCTACCAGGTAAGTTTTCTTATTGTTAAGTGATTTCCATGAAGTGAATGTATTATGGGATTATATTGCCAGGGATGATAGAATTAAGGAAACTCTACTCTAGTGATGAAACCTATAGGTATATGTGTTTTGTTTCGGAAAGCTACTTAAAACTCTATTTTTCATAAAACTACTCATTAATCAACAGTGGAAAGAAATGTTAATTCATAAAATTTGTAAACCAGATTAAGACGAAATGATAGACATGAGTGCCAGAGGTCGTGGATGTGTTGCACGCAGCCGTGGGAGAGGCTGGAGTGCTGAGGTTGAGCTCTCGGAAGCAAGGAATGAGCCTGAAGGTGAAGCGCCAGCATCACCCATGGCAGAAGCGGGATTGCAAGATAGAACTCGTGGGGACGATGCCCTATCTCAAACAATGCTGCGGGTGTTGGAGCGAGTTACTGGGGCAAACACTGGGACGGTATCTCGAAAGTCTATTCGTGAGCGACTTCGAGCAAACGGAGCTGAAATGTTTAGGGGTATTTTCAGTGTGGGCCCAAGTGTAGCTGAATATTGGCTGGAGGTAGGTGAGAGGATTATGGACGATTTGGACTGCACGGCAGAGGAAAAATTGAAAGGAGCGGTGTCTCTTCTCTCGGACGAGGCATACCAATGGTGGCTCACGATAACAGAGGGTACTCCAGCAGATCGTATTGACTGGGATTTCTTCAAAACTGCATTTCAGAGGAAATACGTTGGGGTAAGTTATGTGGATGCTGAAAGAAAGGCATTCCTGAATATGGTGCAAGAGGGTAAATCGATAGCTGAGTATGAGGCAGAATTTCTGTGTCTAAGTCGTTACGCCCGAGGTATAGTGAGGACTGACTATGAGCGTTGTGTGCGGTTCGAAGATGGGTTGCGGGATGAGTTGAGGGTATTGATAGCTCCGCAGCGGGAAAGGGATTTTGTCGTGTTGGTCGAAAAAGTTAAGATAGCCGAGGAAGTAAAGTGTACTGAAAGACAGGATAGGGATAAAGAGCGAGGTAAAGGTAAGAGAAGTTTTGGGCTGTCGGGATCATCTAGTGGTTTCCAGAAGAGGCCTAGGTTGGAAGGGCCAGCTTGAGTTCCGGCGCCTGTCGTAATGGGTCAGTTTCGTCCCTGTGCTTAGTGTGGGAAGATGCATCTGGGGGTATGTCGAAAAAGAACTGGGGAATGTTTTAAGTGTGGATCTAAGGATCATATGGTTAAAAATTGTCCACAAGTGGAGCAGGTGCGGCCAGCCGGACACGGCTTTGATCAGTTCAGAAGAGGTGGTCAGCAACTGCCGAGGGGTCGTGGCCTAGCTAGAGGATGAAATGGATTCAATCAGGGTCTTGGAGCACGTGGCACAGGTACCGGTAGTACAGATGCAAGACAGCCGGGTTTAGTCTATGCAGCATGGCGGCGAGAGGATGGTGACGTACCAGACGTCATAACCGGTACGTTTCTTATAGCTGATAAGCCATTTCTTACTTTAATTGATATTGGATCGACCCACTCCTATGTTGCTAGCACTGTATCTGAGACTCTAAGTATAGAATCTGAAATAGCTGCTAGAGAGATGATCGTGGTTAGCCCTTTAGGACAATCCATGTTAGTGAACAAACTATTTAGGGATGTGCCTTTAGAAATTCAAGGAGTGTTGTTTCGGCTGACTTGATGGAATTACCATTCGGGGAGTTTGATATCATCTTAGGCATAGATTGGTTGGTTAAACATCGTGCAAAATTGGATTGCGCGGCTAAGCGAATGGTGTTGAGTACCCCAAAGGACGAAGAGGTGGTTATGATAGGGGAAAGAAGGAATTATTTGGCTAATTTGGTTTCCGCTTTAAGGGCTGTTAAGATGGCTCGAAAATGGTGTAAAGCATTTCTAGCTTTTATCAGCGCACTGGATCAAAGGAAGTGACTGTTAATGAGGTTAGAACAGTAAAAGAGTTCGTGGATGTCTTTCCTGAGGAGCTTCCAGGGTTGCCTCCGGATCGTTAAGTAGAGTTTGGAATTGAGCTACTTTTGTGTACGGCTCCGGTGTCCATCGCCACTTATAGGATGGCGCCAAAGGAGCTGGTGGAGTTGAAAGCCCAGGTCCAAGAGCTATTGGATCGTGGTTTTATTCGACCAAGTGTGTCTCTGTGGAGAGCGCCGGTGCTATTTGTGAAAAAGAAGGATGGATCGATGCGTATGTGCATTGACTACCGTCAGTTGAATACATTGACAATCAAGAACAAGTACCCGCTACCAAGGATTGACAACTTGTTTGATCAACTCAAGGGGGCTTCAGTCTTTTCGAAGATAGACTTGAGGTCAGGATATCATCAACTTGAGGTCAAGGAAGCGGATATTCATAAGACGACATTTCAAACTCGCTATGGTCACTACGAGTTTCTAGTGATGCCGTTTGGGTTGACGAATGCACCAGCCGTGTTTATGGATATGATGAACCTAGTATTCCAACCCTATCTAGACAGGTTTGTTGTAGTATTCATAGATGACATCCTGGTATACTCCAAGATGGAAGAAGAGCACGATTCACATCTTTGGGTGGTTCTGCAGATTTTGAGGGAGAAGCAGCTATACGCCAAATTCAGTAAGTGTGAATTTTGGTTGAAAGAAGTTACCTTCTTCGGTCATGTTGTATCTGCTGAGGGGATTAGGGTGGATCCCCGAAAGATTGAGGCTGTGTTGGATTAGAAACCGCCTAAGTCGGTGGCAGAGATTCAAAGTTTTCTTGGGTTAGCTGGGTACTACAGAAGGTTTGTTGAAGGTTTCTTCTTAATTGCGGCACCCTTAACTAAGTTGTTGCAGAAAGGGGTACCGTTTGTTTGGTCTGATAAACAACAGGAAAGTTTTGAGAAGCTGAAGAGGGTTCTAACTGAGGCTCCTGTGTTAATTTAACCCGAGGCTGGGAAAGAGTTTGTAGTTTATTGTGATGCTTCACACACGGCGTTAGGGTGTGTATTAATGCAAGATGGGAAAGTGGTTGCGTATGCATCTCGACAGTTAAGACCGTATGAGATGAACTATCCTATGCACGATCTGGAGTTGGCTGCGGTGGTGTTCGCTCTGAAGATCTGAAGACACTACCTGTATGGGGAGAAGTCCATCATCTACTCTGATCACAAGAGTTTGAAGAATCTACTCACTCAGAAGGAGTTGAATTTAAGACAACGAAGGTGGATTGAACTATTGAAGGATTACGACTGCTCGATCGAATACCATCTAGGTAAGGCTAACATGGTGGCAGATGTGTTAAGTTGGAAGGTAATATCATATTTGAGGGCGATGTTTGCCCATCTCAGCCTGTATAATGGTGGGAGTTTGTTAGTTGAACTTCAAATGAAGCCGACGTGGATAAGTCAGATTAAAGAGAAGTAGTTGTTGGACGATGTCTTGAGTGCTCGACTTCTGCAAGTACAAAATGAGGGAGTAGAGGATTTTAGTCTGAACAGTGATAGAGCTTTGTGTTTTCGTGAGAGGGTTTGCATGCCGAAGGATGTTGGGCTAAGACAGATGATTCTCCAAGAGGTGCATAGCAGCCCGTATGCTATGCATCCTGGTGGGAGTAAGATGTATTGAGATCTGCGTGAACAGTTTTGGTGGCCTAGTTTGAAGCGGGAGATTACCGAGTTCGTGAGTAAATGTTTGACATGTCAGCAGGTGAAAGAAGAACATCAGTTGCCTTTGGGGTTATTGCAGCCGGTAAAGATTCCATAGTGGAAATGGGAGATGATTACGATGGACTTTGTTAGTGGGCTACCTCTTACGCCCACTAAGAAAGATTCAGTATGGGTGATTGCTGACCGGTTGACGAAGTCCGCCCATTTCATACCTGTTCGAGTCGACTATTCTCTGCAAAAGTTAGCCAAGCTGTATGTAGCAGAGATTGTGAGGTTGCATGGGGTACCTGTGTCTATTATATCTGACAGAGACCCCAGGTTTAAGTCGAGGTTCTGGAAGGCATTACATCAAGCGTTGGGTACAAGGTTAGACTTCAAAGATGACTTTTCATCCTGCATCGACTGGACCGATGCGAGAGTAATCAGATCATGAGAGATATGTTGAGGGGCTGTGTCATTGACTTCAGGGGTAGTTGGGAAGAGTTTCTACAGTTGGTAGAATTCGCATACAATAACAACTATCAGTCTAGTATTCAGATGGCGCCCTATGAAGATTTGTATGAACGGAGGTGTCGTACACCTACTTGCTGGACAGAATTGGGTGAGCATTAGACCTTGGGTCCAAAATTAGTTTCAAAAATAGAGGAGAAAGTTAAATTGATCCGAACTCGGTTGAAGGAAGCATCCGACAGGCAGAATTCCTATGCTGACCTGAGGCGTAAAGACATAGAATTTATGGTAGGTGATCAAGTCTTCCTGAAAGTTTCTCCATGGAAAAAGGTGATGAGGTTTGGACGGAAGGGTAAGCTAAGTCCCAGATTTATCGGGCCTTATCGTGTATTGAAGCGTGTGGGACCGGTAGCTTATCACCTCAAGCTACCTTCGAAATTGAGTTAGATTCATCATGTGTTCCATATCTCGATGTTAAGGCACTACCATTCGGATCCATCCCATGTTGTGCCAGTGGAGGAAATCGAAGTAAGGCCTGACCTATCTTTTGAGGAGGAACCAGTGCAGATCTTGGAACGAGACGTTAAGGTGTTGAGAAGGGAATCAATCCCATTGGTCAAAGTGTTATGGCGGAATCACAGTTCAGAGGAGGCTACGTGGAAGCTAGAGGATGTTATGCGGCAGCAATACCCACATCTCTTTTGACCAGGTAATTTCGAGGCTAAAATTTCTTAAGGGGGTAGAACTGTAACATCCTAAATTAGGGGCTTTACATTTAATATGTTCCTGTGTGTATGTTATGCTCGGTGTGTTAATTTGGTGAGTTTAGGGGGCCAGGGAAAGTTGGGGTTAAGCCAAAGCTTTGGCCAAAATTTTAATTTTGGGCACTGTAGGAGAGAGCTAGTTGAGGCAAGGTTTAGGTGGTATAGTTTGGGTTTGATGACACAAGAAATGTGATAGTAAAGTCGCAAAGGGGCGCAACTTAGGAGGCATGAGGGTGACGCCACAGGGAGCTGTGAGGGAGCAAGTTCGAGTCGCGTCGTCAGCAATATGGAATTTTATTTTTGCTTATGCACCTAAGGAGCTTGGATAGTGGATTCGGCAAGGACACTTCTTAGATAGGTGTTGAATTGGTCAAAAATTTTGAATGTAAGGCTAGGAGGAAAAATGGGGAATTTGAAATAGTCAAACTGTTTGAATGGGTGAACAAGAGTGAAGTTAGGAGAAAATTTGGGGATTGGATGTTGGTCAGGTTGGTGGCCGAATTTTCGGATGTTGGATGTGGGGGGAAGAGGTCTGTCTTGGCTTGTTGTGGGGGTGCCGAAAGTTAGTAAGGGTTCTAAGTTTCTTTGTTCCCTTGTGGTGCATTCGGTCATTAGGGAGATAGATAGTGCCGATTTTGGGTAGGCTCTCTTAAAGCTCTTTCGTTCTCTTTGGATTCTTAGTTCTCATATGCCGAATGTGCTTAGCAAATTTTAATTTTTTCTTTTCCTATGACCTATAGCTGAAATTGAGGAGACCATTAGTGCGTCTTTTCTTCATCTTCTCTTTTTTCTCTCTACTCATCCTCTTAAACTCCACAACCGTAAGCACCACACCTTTCCCATGCAATCTTTTGTTTTCTTCTTCTTCTCTACTTATCTTCTTAAACCAAAACCATCTTCTTCCCCTCATTTGCATCTAAAGCCGAATTTTCAACCTATACCTTGGAGTTTCACCTTTCGATTCTTTCTCATTTATTCAAGGCCGAAACCCCTATTGTAACATCCTGAACTGGGGGGCTGTGCATTTGATGTGTTTCTGTGTGTATATTTGTGCTGTGTGTTGTGTTGGTGTGTTTGGAAGCCCTGGGAAGACTTGGGGTTAAGCCTGATCCTTGTTAAAAATTTTTGTTTTAGGCACTTTAAGAGATAGCTAGCTGAGTTGGGCCTTAAGAGATATTGTTTGTATTGGATGACACAAGAGTTGGAGTAGTAAAGAGGCAAGAAGGCGCCACTTAAGGTGGAGGTAGGTGACGCCACAAGGAGAGGGGGCAGGTTCGAGTAGCATGGGTTGCATTTTGGAATTTTGTTTTTAAGTCAGATGGGAGGTGGTAGATTTGGTTAGGGACCTTGAAGAGGGGAGAGTTGATTGAGTCAAATATTTCAAATGAATGGACAGGAGTAAAAGTGGGATTTGAAACTTTAAGATTATTTTGAATAAGAGGTTGTGAGTGAAGTTAAGAGAGAATCAAGGGATTGAAGGTGGTGTGGGGTGCTAGCCAAATTTTGAAAGGGGCTAGGTGATGTTGGGCATTCGGTTTTAGGGGGGTGTGTGTGTCGAAAATTCAAGAGGGGTTAGCTTTAGGTGTTAAACTCTTTTGTGGTGTTGTTTCAGTGTAATGCATTTCAAGCAGTGTGGTCTTTTCTTTGGGTAGCCGAAAGTCCTAAGAGTGTCATTCATTCTCCTTCAGTCTCAACCGAAGTCAATTCTTTTCTCTCTTCTTCTCTTTGTGTTTCGGCAAGTTAGGTTCTCTGCCTTACCATCAAAAGCCGAAAATCCCATTTCATTCTTTTAGCCGAACCCTCCCACTACCTTACCACTTCTCATTTTTCCTTCTTTTCATTTGCATCATCAAAAAGCCGAAACTTCATTCTTCATTCGCTCTTTTGATCTCTTCTATTTCTTATTTAGCCGAACCTCCATAGCCAATTTCTTTTGGTATTTTCTCTTTGCTCTTTTATGAACCGAAACTTATCTTCTCTCCTTTCTTCTTGAGTCGTTCTTATACCTTCTATATTTCTTCTTTGCCGAATCCTCTTTGAGTGCTCATCTTCTTCTTTTGATCTTTGTTCAGTGAATTGCCGTCTCTCTCTATTCCATAACTTTGTCAATCGGATTCTCTTTGATCATGGTAAGTGTTCCCTATTCCTTTCAATTCTCGTTTCCCTCCTTTTTGATGCTGAGGGCATTAATCTTGTCTTATGATTCTTGACCGATTGAAGGAGGGGTTTTGTCTTCACGTTCTTTCGGCATCTGATCTGTGATTGAAGGGTGTTAAGGAATACTCGGTTTTAGTCAATTTTTGTATTCAATCGGTGCCTTAATCCAAGTCTGTTAATCTCTGGGATTTGTCGATCTAGGTAAGGGATCTTTGCGTTTTGAGCATATACTCTTATTTGTTCTCTGTTCAATGCTTTAATCCGGTCTACTGACCAAGATCTTTTCATGGACCCAAACATTATCCAAACAAAGGAAGGGGTTAAACCCATAGCCCCAGCCCCAAAGTACAAGAAGCGCACGATGTCTGCTGTTCAGGATTGGCCATCGGGTTGTGGGCTGGCTTCTGAGCAGAATAGTAGGTAGATAGCAGTAGTTCCTGTTAGTGATAGTGTCGACATAGAAAGCGTTGTGTTACGTGTTATCATGTGTGTGATTCTTACACACTTTGTGTTTTAATTATGTTATTAATTTTGTTGGCCAAAAGCCGAAGTGATGGCATGAATCACTAAGATACCCTTGTGGGTAAGATCGAAGACTCTGGGTAAGTTTTGCTATGTTCTGTTATTGGCAAATGTATGTATGAGTGAGATAATTAATTGTTTATATATTGAAAGCATGATCATACCATATTAATTGTTTAACATGGGCATGGATTTGGGGGTATGATGTGAAGAGGGAGAAAACATGATTTTCAGACTCTCACCAGTGGTTTGGTACCACAAGTGGGTTAGCCCCACACATTATACTCTGTGAATAAGTCTCAGTGGTTTGGAACCACCAGTGGCTTGGTACCACATATACATTATTTTTATGACTCGTCCCAGTGGGTTGGTACTACAGTGGGTTGGCCCCACGTATTAATATTATGGATTGTCACCAGTGGTTTGGTACCACAAGTGGGTTGGCCCCACATAATATTATTGTGACTCTTGTCACCAGTGGTTTGGAACCACCAGTGGTTAGGTACCACCAGTGGCTAGGTGCCACAGATATTGGGTAGATTCAGGAGATATGGTGGATGGACATAATAGGTTGGTTGGGTTGTATTACATCTATACTTAATATATGAATTGGTGTGAGAGCCCAAAACTCATTTGGACGGGGATTTACACACTGAGTCTCGGTGACTCACCCCTTCCGTTAAATTTTGCAGGTAATCCCTAGACCGCGGATATGGAAGCCGAGGTGGACTCGAGGTGGCCATGCATAATGCTTTAAGTAATTTTATTTTAATATTTATTTTAGATTATTACTATTTTAGTTTGGATTTTGGGTGTTGTAATAAGGCCACTTAAACGTTAATTTGGGTTTTCTTATGAAATTGTTATGGCATGCCTAATAAGTTATCAAGTGAGTGTTTTTTTTCCAAAATTGAAAGAAAACTGAGTTTACGATTTTATAATCGGTTAATTAAAGATGGGTTTTAGTAGCAAATGGATTTAAAATTTTCAACTAAAATCGAAATATTGTTTTCAATTGATTGCTTAATGGAATTCTCTTAAAATTTGATTTTTGATTAAGAAACCTGAACTGTAATACGGCCTAAGTTAAGCGATTATTTTAAATCTTTACCAAAGGCATAGTGATATGCAAAATTTTCTCTCAACTCGTGGTTGAGTTCGAATTTTTAAAAATTTCTTTCCTGTAACATGCCAGATTCGGTCGTAGCGTTTTGACCGGGTTTGGGGTGTTACACCTATTTACTTCAATTTCTTCTCTTGTTTCGGCTATAGCGGAACATCCCTTGTTCCATTGTTTTCCTTTCTTATCAGTAGTCGACTTGACCAAAATTAAGCCCCTTGCTACCGATCATTTTTTTCTTCGATTTTGATCTTCAAAGATCCTTTGGTAAGTAGTTAATCGTTCTCTTCTATTTTCTCTCTTATCAGGGCAGAATCTTTGAATGTTGTTTCCCTTTCCTTCTCTTAGAGATATCATCTGTATTAGCATATTACAGTGGAACAGGGTGCTAGGAGTCTACTTCGAATCTCTCATCGATTTGGTTGTTAAGGTAAGGGGGACTCTGTCATCATTCCCTGCTCTTCTTTCGGTTTTTGGTAGCCAAAGCCGAATGGCTAATTGGCTTGGTGATGCTATGGTATTGACTTTTCTTCTTTTATCTTCTTCTCTCTTTGGGGGTGCCTATTCTGGGAAACATTGCTAGCTGAATCATTTGAGTTCCAAGTCTAAGGCTCAACTAATCTCCGAATCCCATCACTCTTTTCGGGATTGTAAGAAACGTTCAAGTTGGGGAAGGGAGCAAACCCTTGGTTTCTGTAACATCCCAAAATTGGGCCTAGTAAGATTGGGCCGATTGGGCCTTGGGCTTTAGGAAAAATTTGAGTATCATCTTGTTGCTTGTGTTAATTCAGGTATGATTTTATTGTGTGCTTAATATAGTCTTGTGAAGGCTTGGAATTAATTGGTTTAGAATAATTTTTAGTATGGAGAATTTAGTGAAGTGGATCAAGTGATTATGATGCTTAAGTTAATTTAAGTGTTTAATGTTAGCATAAGTGAGCAAGTAGTAAAGTGATGTTGGCGCATGAGTAATTGTATGAGGGAAGAGGTTCGAATCCCATGGATGACAATAAGGTGACTTTTAATTTTGCATTGTATGACATGTGTTGGTCAAATTTTAATTATGGTAAGGATGGACTTTGTTATTTTTGGATAGTAGACTAAAGGAAAAAGGCAAGTACTTATTTATGGTATGGAATCAAGGAGTTAAGGTAGGATAAGGGGACATAAGGCTTGAAGTATGGGGTGATGTTTTGGAAACTCTTCTATGGCCATTAGTCAATGTATGTGGACGACATTTTGGTCGAGGGGGAGGGTTGACCCTTTTTGTTGGAGGCTTTGGTAGGTTGGACTTTATATTTTTATGGTAAGTTGAATGATAGTATAGGTAAGCTTGATGTTTGGGAAAGAAATCATTTGATTAAAGGTTGATGTGAGAACATAAGGCATGTTGTAAAGTGATATGCTGTGGAAAGTTTTGTGTAGAAAGTTTGACATGAATGTGGACGGTATGGGTGTCTAGGGGGGTTGGCCGAATGTTGATAGGAATTTGGGGGGGTTTTAGTTGGTCAATTCTAACATTTTGTGCATCTTTTGCATTTTACTTTTCCTCTCCAAAATCTTCCTCCTGAGCCAATTGTGTATTGGGCATTTGGTACAATTTTTGTTTTAGTTTTGGCATTGTTTTCTTGTGTTGTGTCAAAACCGAAAAGAGCATTGTGGTTGCCGAATCTCTCTCTCTTCCCCAAACTCATTTTTTCTTTTCTTCCATTGTTGATTAAACCGAATCCTCTCTCTCTCATTTTTATTCTCCCCTCTACTCTCGAATTTCATTTCTTTTTAGTCTCAAATCAATTGATTTCTTATTTTCTTCTTTGCCATACTAATTCTTCATCTCTTTTGAGCCGAATATCAATTGTTTTCTTTCAAAATCATAGCTGAAACTCTCATATCCTATTTGATTTGTCTTGGCCGAATTTCTTCAAGGGTAGGACTTCATTTGGTTTTCTTCAATCGGTTTTGGAAGATAGGTAAGTGTTCATGGCCGTATTTCCTTTCTTTTTTCTATGTCGTTTTCTTGAGGGCAAAGGCCACTTTCTAATGCTTTTTGGTATAGAGGCCGAAACTAATATGGTTCCATTTAGGGATTTTGGTAGACTTTTAAGTGCAAACGTGTGATCTCGGGATTTAGCCGACTGTACCAAAAAGGTGCGTAGTTATCGCACTGTCTCTTGATTGTGTGTATGTGTTATATTTATGTATATGTGATATGATGTTAATGGTAGCCGAATTAAGGGCTAAGATTGTGAATACCCGTGGTGGGTGATTGAATACTCAGGTCAGTGAATTACGATATTAAATGATCATTGATCAATATATGAAATGTGATGGCATGTGATGCATTATTGTTGGAAAAGTGGCCTGAAGATGTCACTTAGGGCCTATGGAAATGGCGCCACATGCAAGGTGTTGGGCCTGAGTTCGAGTCACAAGGAAACATGTGGTTTAGTGGCAAGGCGTCATTAAGGGCTAAGATTGTGAATATCCGTGGTGGGTGATCGAATACTCAGGTCAGTGAATTACGATATTAAATGATCATTGATCAATATATGAAATGTGATGGCATGTGATGCATTATTGTTCAGGTGATATGTTTCCATGATACACATATATATATGCATGGGACTTGGGATGTGACTATCGAAGGAAAGGGTGTACATTATGTACGTGGTCTGATGTTAGCCTTGTGCAACATTGGCGCTTGATGATGGCTATGTGCTTCATCAAGGGAGGTGTTGGCTAGGTGCCCATCTCGGCGGATGATAGCTGTGTGCATCACCGTAGATTGAGGATGACCTCGAGTCACCTCGTGGATACAGATATGTGGATCACTATGTGATCGGTGGCTTAGCCACGGCCTTGGGCAGCAAGTCTGCCAAGGTAAGATATGAGGATCATTATTTGATCGGTGGATTAGCCACGGCCTTGGGCGGTAGGTGTGCCGAGGTTGGTGTAATGGATGGAACTAGGTTGGGTTGGGCTTCATTTTGCATATTTATGTTTGTGGACTGTGTGGAATTGGGCCAAGCCCATATGTGGGGACATGTGTAATAATTATGCGCTGAGTCTGTTGACTCACCCAATTTTTCTCAAACATTACAGGTGATGCTTAAAGCTTGGACCGGGTTGGAGTGGATACGAGGTGGCCCATGCAGAAGATAAATTTATTTGTTTTACACATTTTTCTTATGAAAGGTTATTTATTGTAATAAGGGCCATTTAAAGTATTTATGGACTTTTATTATGTTTTAAGTTGGATTGTCGATTATATTATTATTTGAAAATGTTTTATTTTAAACAACTTAATTTTATTTGGAGCTTTAATTACACAATGTTTTAGTAAAGACAACAAAATTTTATGTTTTTAATCTCTGAGATAAAAGTTTTTCAAACGATTTCCGCAGTGGCATTTCAAATTCGGTCATAGCGAATGGGCCGGGTTTGGGGTGTTACAAATTGGTATCAGAGTCGGGTTCAAAACTTGACTTTGAGGGTTTTGGGTCCAAAAATATTTTTAGATGGGCTTTTCAAAGATTTGGGCCTTTATAAATTTTTCAGGTTATTCTGGCATGGCACTTGTATCTCTGACCCGAAGTCCATCAGGTAAGTACCTCTAATTGTTGTGTGAATTATTATATGATTGGTATGTGGGTATGATGGGAACGTAGATTAGTATATTAAGTTATTGAACTTTAGGACTAGACTACTCAAACACAAGTACATAAAACTTAAGGATTATCGAACAAACCTGTGATTAAGTCGCCGAGTTAAGGTGTGCTAACTGTTGTACGCATGTCTAGGAGTGGATTCAGTAAGAGCTTGGTATTTAAGTAGTCCTAGCGACTCACCTCCTCTTTACTCGAATCCTACCTGGTGCGTAGTAACCGTTCACCTAACCAAGAGGACTTATTCGCGGGCTAAACCAATCATTAAAACCGAAAAGGATCACCTTACTTGTTTTTAAAAAAACCTTAGTTTCAAAATTATCAAATCACCCTTTGATTTGTAAACACTAAATTAGATTTTTTTCGAAATGTTTTACCAAAATTACTCAAATACCCTTGTGTTGTAAAATTACCAAAATGCCCTTGGTTTATAAAATTACCATACTACCCACGACTTTTGTAAAAACATTCTTACTTTACAAAAATACCAAAAACTTCTATTTTACAAAATAGTAAGATACCCTGATTTGGGAAATTTACTAAAATGCCCTTGACTTTTAAAAATTACCAAAATAACCCCGATTTCTAAAATTTCTGCAATACCATTGATTTGGTAGAATTTTCAAAATAACTTTGAGATTTGTATATTTTGGAATGCCTTTGATTTGTGAAGATTTTCAAATTGACCCCGATTTATTACTAAAATACCCTATGGGAAAAATGACAAAAATACCCCTAGGTTGGGAATGGACAAAGATGCCCATAATAGTGTGTTGAACGTTGTGAATGGATGTGATTCTCTAAATTAGAATAGTGAACTTGAGATGAAAACTTTGATTGATCGAAAGAACTACTATTAAACTTCTTTTCATAAAACTGTTCGCGGATAAACAGTGGAACCAAAAGTACTAATGCATAAAACTTTTTAATCTGATTAAAGCGCGATCGTAGACATGAGTTTTAAGGGACGTAGTCGTAATGTGTGAGGACGTGGTAGAGGCAGAATGGCTGTGACGGAACCAGTTGGGTCTGGTCAGGGATTCCAAGATTTAGTAGAAAGTATGTTAGTTTTATTAAGATCAGAGTGCGCAGCAGTAGCGTAGTGTGGTGAGTTAGGATATACGATTGTTCGTTAGTAAGTAATTTCGAGGACGAAATTATTTTTTAGGAGGGTAGAACTGTAACATCCCGAAATTGGGCCTAGTAAGATTGGGCCGATTGGGCCTTGGGCTTTAGGAAAAATTTGAGTATCATCTTGTTGCTTGTGTTAATTCAGGTATGATTTTATTGTGTGCTTAATATAGTCTTGTGAAGGCTTGGAATTAATTGGTTTAGAATAATTTTTAGTATGGAGAATTTAGTGAAGTGGATCAAGTGATTATGATGCTTAAGTTAATTTAAGTGTTTAATGTTAGCATAAGTGAGCAAGTAGTAAAGTGGTGTTGGCGCATGAGTAATTGTATGAGGGAAGAGGTTCGAATCCCATGGATGACAATAAGGTGACTTTTAATTTTGCATTGTATGGCATGTGTTGGTCAAAATTTAATTATGGTAAGGATGGACTTTGTTATTTTTGGATAGTAGACTAAAGGAAAAAGGCAAGTACTTATTTATGGTATGGAATCAAGGAGTTAAGGTAGGATAAGGGGACATAAGGCTTGAAGTATGGGGTGATGTTTTGGAAACTCTTCTATGGCCATTAGTCCATGTATGTGGACGACATTTTGGTCTAGGGGGAGGGTTGACCGTTTTTGTTGGAGGCTTTGGTAGGTTGGACTTTATATTTTTATGGTAAGTTGAATGATAGTTTAGGTAAGCTTGATGTTTGGAAAGAAATCATTTGATTAAAGGTTGATGTGAGAACATAAGGCATGTTGTAAAGTGATATGCTATGGAAAGTTTTGTGTAGAAAGTTTGACATGAATATGGACGGTATGGGTGTCTAGGGGGGTTGGCCGAATGTTGATAGGAATTTGGGGGGTTTTAGTTGGTCAATTCTAACATTTTGTGCATCTTTTGCATTTTACTTTTCCTCTCCAAAATCTTCCTCCTTAGCCGATTGTGTCTTGGGCATTTGGTACAATTTTTGTTTTAGTTTTGGCATTGTTTTCTTGTGTTGTGTCAAAACTGAAAAGAGCATTGTGGTTGCCGAATCTCTCTCTCTCTCTTCCCCAAACTCATTTTTTCTTTTCTTCCATTGTTGATTAAACCGAATCCTCTCTCTCTCATTTTTATTCTCCCCTCTACTCTCGAATTTCATTTCTTTTTAGTCTCAAATCGATTGATTTCTTCTTTTCTTCTTTGCCATACTAATTCTTCATCTCTTTTGAGCCGAATATCAATTGTTTTCTTTCAAAATCATAGCCAAAACTCTCATATCCTATTTGATTTGTCTTGGCCGAATTTCTTCAAGGGTAGGACTTCATTTGGTTTTCTTCAATCGGTTTTGGAAGATAGGTAAGTGTTCATGGCCGTATTTCCTTTCTTTTTTCTATGTCGTTTTCTTGAGGGCAAAGGCCACTTTCTAATGCTTTTTGGTATAGAGGCCGAAACTAATATGGTTCCATTTAGGGATTTCGGTAGACTTTTAAGTGCAAACGTGTGATCTCGGGATTTAGCCGACTGTGCCAAAAAGGTGCGTAGTTATCGCACTGTCTCTTGATTGTGTGTATGTGTTATATTTATGTATATGTGATATGATGTTAATGGTAGCCGAATTAAGGGCTAAGATTGTGAATACCCGTGGTGGGTGATCGAATACTCAGGTCAGTGAATTACGATATTAAATGATCATTGATCAATATATGAAATGTGATGGCATGTGATGCATTATTGTTGGAAAAGTGGCCTGAAGATGTCACTTAGGGCCTATGGAAATGGCGCCACATGCAAGGTGTTGGGCCTGAGTTCGAGTCACAAGGAAACATGTGGTTTAGTGGCAAGGCGTCATTAAGGGCTAAGATTGTAAATACCCGTGGTGGGTGATCGAATACTCAGGTCAGTGAATTACGATATTAAATGATCATTGATCAATATATGAAATGTGATGGCATGTGATGCATTATTGTTCAAGTGATATGTTTCCATGATACACATATATATATGCATGGGACTTGGGATGTGACTATCGAAGGAAAGGGTGTACATTATGTACGTGGTCTGATGTTAGCCTTGTGCTACATTGGCGCTTGATGATGGCTATGTGCTTCATCAAGGGAGGTGTTGGCTAGGTGCCCATCTCGGCGGATGGTAGTTGTGTGCATCACCGTAGATTGAGGATGACCTCGAGTCACCTCGTGGATACAGATATGTGGATCACTATGTGATCGGTGGCTTAGCCACGGCCTTGGGCAGCAAGTCTACCAAGGTAAGATATGAGGATCATTATTTGATCGGTGGATTAGCCACGGTCTTGGGCGGCAGGTGTGCCGAGGTTGGTGTAATGGATGGAACTAGGTTGGGTTGGGCTTCATTTTGCATATTTATGTATGTGGACTATGTGGAATTGGGCCAAGCCCATATGTGGGGACATGTGTAATAATTATGCGCTGAGTCTGTTGACTCACCCAATTTTTCTCAAACTTTACAGGTGATGCTTAAAGCTTGGACCGGGTTGGAGTGGATACGAGGTGGCCCATGCAGAAGATAAATTTATTTGTTTTACACATTTTTCTTATGAAAGGTTATTTATTGTAATAAGGGCCATTTAAAGTATTTATGGACTTTTATTATGTTTTAAGTTGGATATCGATTATATTATTATTTGAAAATGTTTTATTTTAAACAACTTAATTTTATTTAGAACTTTAATTACACAATGTTTTAGTAAAGACAACAAAATTTTATGTTTTTAATGTCTAAGATAAAAGTTTTTGAAACGATTTCCGCAGTGGCATTTCAAATTCGGTCATAGCGAATGGGCCGGGTTTAGGGTGTTACAGTTTCGACTCCAAAGTTTAAGAAGCAAGCGGTATCGGCAGTTCAAGACTGGCCATCGGGTTGTGGGCCGGCTTCAGAAAGGGATAAGTAGATCGCTGTGATCCCTGTGAGTGTGAACGTTAGCGAGATTGATAGTTTAGTTCTTTGGGTTTTCAGGTGTGTAATTCCCATACCTTTATGTGTGATATTGTTATGATGTATATATGTGATTGTTGAAAGCCAAAAACACAATAATAACTATTGTGATACCCATAGAGGGTAAAAATCGTGATACTAGGTACGTTCTTTCTCCGTGTATGCCTTGTAAATATGATCGTTAGCATGAATATTCATGTGCCTTAAAATTTTTATGCATATTGTAATATGTTGCATTCATATCATTATGCTCACTTTTTTTTTTTTTTTTGATTATGAGTGTGTCAACTATGAACTGTTATTCTAGAACTTGCCTTGGTTATACATGTCAAGACCAGATTCATGATTTCATATGCCGAATGATAAAGGCACTTAGGTTTTAACCCACTCACTCCTCTAAAAAAGCCTACCTCCACAATTAACCCCTAGTGAACCCCGTTGATTCTAACAACCCTTTTTATTGACTCACCAGCTAATATTAACCCAAAACCCTTTTGTATTTGTTATCCCCATTCCCTTTGACTACCCTTATATCGAGATCTGATTTGATTAGTTACCTAATTATATTATTTTGGTAGTGAAATTCATCTTTTATTACTATAGTTTGTTCTTAAAAAAATTCAAAGTATATTCAGTATTAATGTTATGAAAAACGAGCCTACACAGTTAATGTCCAATCGTCAAAAGAAGAAAAAGCTCGTATTATTAGGGTTATTACTTTTCTAGTTATTATTGTTTTGAGTATTTCTAGATAGGTAACTTATCAATTCAATCTCGATTCTAACCTTTTAATTCAGCCTTTGTCCACACCTTTAACCCTAGTCCCGTTACAACCCTAACAAAGACCTTTTGATCTGTTTATCACCTCATTTTACAATGGTGGAGATTTGATTTTCAGGCAAGCCTATAGGATTAATTTTTCAGGTTCGACTTATGAGTGCTTAATTTTGACCCTTAAACACTTTTTGAGTGATTTGAGTGAATCTTTTGTGAGGATATCAATCCGTGTCGGTTTTGAATTAAAGGAAATTATTTAGATAAAGGGAAACACCTATGTTTTCGTGCTACAAAAATATGACTTATCTTGTTTTAATCTTCAGGACTCTTTGAGTTAAATTATCCATCTATAAATTATCTGTGAATTAGGATAAGGCATTGTTGATGAGAATTATGAATCAGGGAAAGTTCATTTTAATTGTAAGTTGAGAATTTTGCTTGAGGACAAGCAAAAGCTTAAGTGTGGGGGTGTTTGATAAACTGTAAAAGTAACATATTTTAATCCTAC
Source organism: Gossypium bickii (assembly GCA_025503065.1). Taxonomy (NCBI): domain Eukaryota; kingdom Viridiplantae; phylum Streptophyta; class Magnoliopsida; order Malvales; family Malvaceae; genus Gossypium; species Gossypium bickii. Next base: position 95,396,403 of record CP106711.1, read on the forward strand.
ATTTAGTATGCTTTTGGATGATTTATCCCTCGATTTATGTAAAAAGGTGCTCTTAATCCTTTCTTTTCATGTCTTATACTCAGGAAAGCACCCGAGAATGAAAAGAACGAGAAATGGGCCTAAAACGAACCGAATTGGGCCAAGAAGGAAATCGACACGGCCGTGCCACATCAATCTACTAGAACACAGCCTGATCTCGATTCACACGGCCGTGCTTCATTAAAGAAGTCCGAGCATGGCCTGACCATGATTCACACGGGCATTGCCATGGCCGTGTCCATGTCGCTGGAAAGAGCAATTTCATTCTGGAAAGGGTACTTGGAGGCAAAGAAACACATTCCAAAGCCTATTCAAACACATTCGACTTATGAGTCATCCTTTAACTTTGAACCTTAAACACTTTTGAGTGATTTGAGTGAATCCTTTGTGAGGATGTCAATCCTTGTAGGTTTTGAATTAAAGGTAATTATTCAGATAAGCGGAGACACCTATGCTTTTGCGATACAAATACATGACTTATCTTGTTTGAATCTTTAGGACTATTTGAGTTGAATTATCCATGTATAAATTATCTATGAATTATGATGAGACATTGTTGATAGGAATTGTGAATTATGGAAAGTTCGCTTTAATTGTAAGTTGAAAATTTTGCTTGGGGACAAGCAAAAGCTTAAGTGTGGGGGTATTTGATAAACCGTAAAAGTAACATATTTTAAACCCACATTTAGCTTACTTTTGGATGATTTATCCCTTGATTCATGTAAAAAGGTGCTCTTAATCCTTTCTTTTCATGTCTTATACCCAGGAAAGCACCCGAGGATGAAAAGAACACAAAACGGGCCCAAAAAGGAGTAAATGGGCCATATCACGAAATCCACATGGCCTGGCCCTAAGATCACATGGCCATGCCTTGTCGAGCATCTAGAACACGGGCTGACCCCCGATTTACACGAACGTGCCTCATTAAGAAATCTGAACACGGCTCAAAGACTCGTCACACGGGCGTGTGACATGGTCGCGTCCCTGTCGTGGCATTAGACAATTTCAGTTGGAAAAGGATACTTAGGGAGAAAGAATCACATTCCAAGAGCCTATATAAACCCCCAAAGTACCACACTTGAAAGAGGCAGTTAGCTAGGCCAAGGAGCCAAGCCGAAAATGTCAGAATTGTGGGAGTAACTCGAAGATAGCCAGTTGATCCATCTCAAGAAGCCAGAATTCTACTCAAGACGGCGGATTTCTCCTTCAATTCCTTCAGGGAGTTTTGGGGATTTCTTATGTTTTGTCTTTTCTCTTGAGATGTTTTCTTATTTTGTTATGAACTAAACCATTCAGATACCTGAAGGGGATGAAACCTATGATGGATCTTGTTATTATTTTCTGAATTATATGATAAATACTTAGTTTGTTCTTAATTATGCATACTTAATCTAAATTTGATGTGCTTAGGTGGAGGAGGAATAGACCCTACCTAAGAGTAGATCTAGCATAATTAAGCGGAGTTGATCGGACGCCTAGAGATAGGGTGACGAGATTTTTTTGGATTAGGGTGAAACCTAATGTGGGAGTCCATAGATCGATTTACTGTTATTCTAGAGGGTTATTATAAGAGAACGAGAGTTCTACTAATTAACCTAGGGTTGGACGTTATTCGCCTCGAGAGAGGGTTTAATATAGTTAGGGAGTCTTACTTTAGGGAGTCTTACGGATCAAACTAAGTAAATAAATCATATAGTTCAGGGTTTAATAACGAGTGAAGTCTAGGTGGATTCTTCTTGAGGGTATCGTCTTGATCAACTGTGTTTTTCCTAAAGTTATTTTCCCAATTCGTTCTTTTTGTCTTTGTGTCTTTAGCTTAGCAGTTTGTTAAATTTAGATTAAATAACAACTTCATTTATTTTAGGCTAAATAATAAAAAGAAAGTTAGTATTAGTACTTTTAGTTCCTTTGGGTTCGATAATCCGGTCTTACCTTAGCTATACTACTGTTCGATAGGTACACTTGCCTTTAATCATTGTCAGAGTTAGTTTCTAGGTTCGATCATTCTCTTTTATAAATTTTAAAACTCTGATTTCAGCGATCAGCAGCTTTAGATCGATAGAAATCGTATGCAGATATGAAATGTAAAGATATTGAATATCAGATCTGTAACACCCCTAATCCGTATCCGTCGCCGGATTAGGGTTACGAGGCTTTACCGGACAAGACATCACTCAGATCAATTTCATATATTCACATGTCATTTTCATATAATATTAAAACATACAATCAGTATATACATGGTATTTAAATACTTAGTCATTCATCTTTGAAACTTTTGGCTAATATATTACACGTTTTAATTTATCCACATGCATATTTAATATAAAATTAAGTAAATTTTATACATAGACATTCAACATTTCAAAACCAACTATAAATCTTCATTAATCACAAATATATGCGCATAAAATCAAACCAATAAAATTAGTTTGAGTACAAATAATTACCAAGATTTCAATCAATTCACTTATTAATTAATATGCATAAAATACTTGTAAATAACTTCTCATTATATCACATATACCTATTCAGTTAACCTTTTAATAAATATAAAACATAACATCAAACTTTTATTACCCAATTAACTAGCATATACGAACTAGTATATACATCATCTGTTAACTTGGACCACAATTTCAAAACAATTATAAAACCAAAACATACATAAATTAACACAAAACTATGTGCATAAGACCTTGATATTTTAAGTACAAATAACAAATAAGAATACACACAATACACATGCTAATTTAATATGCTTAGATTCGTGCAAAAATTTCATTCACATAACCAAGTTAAATTGTTTCATATTCGAACAATCTATATAACATGCAACGTATATTACGTCTATAGACAATGTTTAAACCAACTCATGCTATAAATTAGACTTCTCAAATAATAATTCATTTACTATGCATAACCTAAATATATTCATCAACCTCATATATCAAATTTATCAAATAAACCATCATGAGCTTTACTTAATCTTACTTAAACCATAAACATATTTCAAACACATTTTACACTTATAACCTACATATTACTCACCTAATATATCAAACCACAATTACAATTCATGCCAAGCAGATTGGACATATATAATTCATAACCAAAATTACCAAAAACCAAACACATCAAACATTTAATCAAGAACATATAAAAACCAAACTTAAACATAATGATCAAGCCATTTTTGCATGGTTTTATATATATACATGACTCAAAATTAAACATTTAAAATAGACTATACATGCCATAAGTTCAAATTCAAACTTTACAAAATACTGAAAAGAGTCGATAGTGTGATAATCTTTGCTGATGATCCCCGAGCTCGTAACTTGAATACAAAATCTATAAAACAGAGATAAACAAAACACACACAAAGTAAGCTATTTAAGCTTAGTAAGTCAATAGCAAGGTAAAATCAATTAACTTAACAAAATCATATATACAAAGCTATATCAAGTAGTGAATTGTACACAAATCACAAGTAATTACTCAAATTTCATATAAATTCAAATAATGTACCTTTTGGCCAAATTGTAACGCCCCAAATATGTGGAGTTGGTAATTTTGCTTAATTTCCATGTTGTGCTTGAATGACTAGCTATTTGAGTGTATTTGGGGGTTCTAGGGAGGCCTGGGTTCAAGTCTGAGCTTTAGAAGAATTATAGTTTTTGCTCATAAAGGGAAACTGGCTATTAGTAGTAGGGCTTAAGGATAAATATGGGCATTTAAGTGACACAAAAATGAGCATGGGACTTGGTGGTGTGGCGTCAATGGGATAACAAGGAGGAGTGGGGTTCAAGTCCCACGGATAGCAAATGGGGACTTTTATTTTAAGTCTTGGGGGTGGAAGAAGTAGAGTTTGGACCAAACTCTGCAAGGGAGGTTGAAGACTTGGTTAAAAATTTCAAACGGAAGGTGGGGAGCAGTTCTAGTAGATTTTGGTAGAGTGTTTGAGGGAGTTGGAAGGGAGAGGAGTGTTGGCCGAATTTGAAGAGTTTGGGTAGGAAGAGAACTTTGGCTAGGGGGTTTCAATTAGGCAAATTCGGCTGAGGGGTGTCATTTTGAGCATTTCGGGTTTTGTTCTTTTTAACATTTCATGCTTCTTTTCTCCCTAGTGTCAGTTGCACAAGTGACCTTTTTGTGTTTTCAGAGATTGAATTAGAGTGAGTTCTTAGTGTCGAATTCTCTGTGGAAATCTTCTTTCTTCTTCTCATTTGCTTCTCTGCTGATTTGGCTTGTGTGCAAGTTTGTTCTTTCTCTTTTCGGCAGCATCTTAGCTGAAGTCAACCTCCTCTTTCCTCTCATCTTTTTTTTTTATTTTCTTCAAGATAGCCGAACCTATCCTCCCCCTTGTTCTCAACGCTTCATCTCTTGTTCTTTAAGTTGAGTAAGCCGAAGTTAACCTCTTCTTTTCTTCTAATATACTTTCATCTCTAAGGTCGTACGTGCCTATTCCTCTTTATTCAAAGGAACCTGTCCTTGCCGAATTTGAGAGTAAAGAGTACTGGCTTTCTATTAATTATTTCGTGGTGGGTACTATTCTTTTCTCTCTAGTGCCGAATCTTCCCTTTCCTCTTTAGACTGATGTTGATTGGTATTTAGGTTCCCTCGAAGTGTGAAAGGGGGCAAGCGACCTGAAGCGATCGATACGTTACTCTTAGCCTTTGACCAAGTAAGCATTCTCGCTTTGTGTTTGGTTTGGGGATTGATCTTTCTTGTGGGTATTGTAGTTGACAAGGATGGATTTTAACTACATGGTTATGCAATTTCTTTTAATAAGGGTGTATTGTAACGCAGAATCCATTCAGGGGTCTTGATCCTCGCTAATATTGGAGAAGACTTAGCAAAACTCAGTAAATTAAGGGTATGTATAAGTGTGGTTTCGGTTTATGTTGAGTAGAAGGAGGGTAACTCTTTTGATTGGATGACAAACTGATAGCCTTATTTAACGTAGGATCGGTGCTAGGAGATTCGTGGCACGTTTTGCAATCAAGGTGTGTAATCGTACACCAATTACCGTATTGTTCACACACTGGATATCGATGTCTTACACTCTTGTGCTACTGTGTATCAGCAAAAGCTGAAAAGCTACACTTCCAGCATCTGAGGGCCCTCGAGTGTGCAAATGCTCGTAGGGATAAATCGAGCCACAGTCGTCAGCGTTAGATCGTAGAGGCCGCCACGAGTGTTTCCGTGGGTTTAGGTCGTAATGGGCCTTGATGGGCCATGGGGGCCCAATGGCCCCCACATAGGTAAAGTCCCCTGTAAAAAGATGACAATGTGTGAAGTTTGCATAGTTGCGACCGATATTGGGCGGAGTGGGCCACACGAGCTTGTGGGCCCATTTGGGTCAAAGATTGGGCTTTGGGCCCAATTGTACTGTTTTGACCAGAAAGGGTATCTGTGTCGCTCGAGCCGACTGTAGGCCTTCGAAAACGCTGTTATACGACTGAATTTACGAAAATACCCTCGATGGGTGAATTTACCGAAATACCCTCAATGGGTGAATTTATCGAATGACCCCTAAGGGGTGAATTACCGCCAAACCGTCCACATGACTGTTATACCCTTAGTGGTAGTATAAATGATGTATGTTTAATATTCGTATGATTGATTATAATTGTAATATACTGTAGACTTGGGTTATTTATGACACGACATGCTGCATTGGTTGGGTTTTGTATTTTGGAGGAAGTACTGTACTAGTGGCTATGCCACGTTTTACTGGTCTAGTGGCTTCGCCACATATACTGATTTTAGTGGCTCAACCACGTATATGAATTTTAGTGGCTCCGCCTCATATACCGTTATTAGTAGCTTTCCTGCGTTATTATTAGCAGCTAGATTGCGTTATTGGTGTGCTGGCTGGGTGGGTCGACTTGGTCCCTACTAGGTGTGTTGGTTGGTACGGGAGGTGTGTTGGCTAGATTGGGTTGGTTTACATTCTGTTTTGCATTGATATGATTTTGGGCTTAGACCCACTCTGATACTGTATAGGGCTTGGGCCCAAACTATTAATGTATAAGGCTAAGGTCCAGACTGTTACACACTGAGTTCTCGTAACTCACCCTTTTCTCTAACTGTGTAGGAAATCCCCAGTCTTAGATGATTTGGAGCTACGAGGGACTTGGAGGTGGCAACACGCTCGATATGTTTTAAACATAGACCAAGTTATTTTATTTAATTTTAATATGTTGGGGTAATGATTATGTAATAAGGCCATTTGGGATTTTTAACTTTTACTTGGTATTTTCTTTTAATTACTATCTGCTAGACTGGGAAACACGGGTTTTAAAATGATAACGGTTTCTAAAGTAAATCACAATTTCCAAAACTTAAAGTTGACAACTTGAATAAGCTTTCGTGATATTCAATTCTGTTTAATAAATGTTTTGATCAACAAGGGAATAACGAGTTTATGATTTTACTACCTTAAATGTCTCAAAGTGAATTAACGTTTAGTATCGAGCTTTTATCGAACTAGCTGGTTTTCAAATGACACTTTGATGTGACACGTCAGATCTGGTCATAACGTCTAGGCCAGGTTTGGGGTGTTACATTTGGTGGTACCAGAGCCAGGTTGAAAAACTCAGCTGTGGACTGGGTTTTAAAAATTTTCTAAATCTGTCTAAATTTTGGTTTGGAAGGAAATGTTGTCACCAAAAGTGTGGCACATCGAGTCTCCGGCACCAAACTTATAAGTTCTCTGACATTGTTTTCTGTTATATATTGAATGATTATACTGAGATGCTACTAGGGATAGTAGTAGTACACTGAAACTCCATAGTTAGAGTAAACTGAGACTATAGAAAACTGAAAACTGTAGTGAGATTTCCATATGCAAAAACAACCCTAATTACTGTTCATCATAAAATATCTGTTAATAATTATGAGAATTATAATTTGATACATAAAACTCTTAAAACAGATGAATATGCTACATCAATATGAGCACAAGAGGTGATGGAAGGGGTATACGTGGCCACGGTAGAGGCAGAGGTGCTAGTGTTGGGTATTCAGCATCGGGACACATGCCTACTAGGGAAGCACCAGCTTCACCAGTGACAGAAATGGGGTCTCATGATTAGTGGGCCGATAGTCAATTTCTGAACGTCTCCGATCTAATGGAGCGAAAATCTTCAGGGGTGTCTCTAGTATAGCCCCGAATGTGGCAGAATATTGGATTGAGGCTACCAAGTGAGATGAGGCATATCAATGGTGGCTTACCGTGAGGGAAGGCATGCAGGCCGACCGTTTGACATGGGACTTCTTTAAGGCAGCTTTCCAAGGAAAATATGTTGGGGCGAGTTATGTGGATGCCCGGAGGAAGGAATTTCTGAGTCTGAACCTGGGGAATAAGTCTATAGCAGAGTATGAGGCAGAGTTCCTGCGGTTGAGCCGGTATGCTTGGGGCATAGTCACTACTGAGTATGAACGCTGTGTGCGTTTCGACGATGGTCTCTGAGATGAGTTGTGGGTGCTGATAGCTCCACAGAGGGAAATAGAATTTGCTACCTTGGTTGAGAAGGCAAAGATTGTCTGGGATGTGAAACGCTTAGAGTGTTAGATTCGTGAGAAGGAGAAGGGAAGAAATAAAAGGGATTTTGGGCCATCAAGTTCTTCTGGTGGGCCTAAGAAGAGGCCTAGATTTGATGGGCCAGCCCGAGCTAGGGTTCATGTTGTTGCTATCAGACCGCAGCCTTGCACTGAGTGTGGGAGATCTCACCAGGGTGAGTGCCGGAAAAGAATTGGGGCGTGCTTCAGATGTGGGTCTAGGGATCACCAACTGTACTCAGAGGCCTATTCAGATACAAGCTACAGGTCAGGGGTTCATTCAGCTAGGGAGAGGTGGTCAGCAGCCACTGGGAGGCCGTGGTCAAGCCAGAGGGGGAAATGGTTTGAGACGAGGTCGTGGAGCACTGGACAGAGGTGCTGGTAACACCGAGGTGAGACAGCTAGCTTTGGTCTACGCTGCTCGATGCAGAGAGGATGGTGACACACTTGATGTCATAACTGGTATGTTCTTCATTTATAATGTACCATATACCGCTTTAATTGATATTGGGTCTATGCACTCGTATGTTGCATGTAATGTGTCTGGCACGTTGGGTATACAGTTCGAAATTACTGATAGGGAAATCTCAGTGATAAGTCCACTGGGATAGTTGATTAGGGTGAATAAACTGTTTAGAAATGTGCCCCTAGAAGTCCAAGGGGTTGTCTTTCCGGCGGATTTGACGAAATTGCCGTTTGGCGAATTCGATCTTATCTTGGGTATGGATTGGTTAGTAAAGCACCGTGCGAATTTGGATTGCGCTGCTAAGCGTATGGTATTGAAGTCTTAGGAGGATGAGGAGGTGGTTGTGATAGGGGAGCAAAGGGATTATTTATCTAACATAATCTCACCATTAAGGGCCGAGAAACTGGTTCGTAAGGTTTGCGAGACGTTCTTTGCTTATGTCAACATCTCTGATTTTATGGGTCCGTCTGTTGAGAGTGTCAGAACTGTAATGGAGTTTTTGGTTGTATTTTCCAAAGAGCTTCCGGGGTTGCCTCCAAACTGTGAGGTCGAATTCGGCATTGAGCTCCTACCTGGAACGGTTCCGGTGTCCATCGCCTCTTATAGGATGGCACCGAAGGAGCTGCTAGAATTAAAGGCTCATATCCAAGAGCTACTGGACCGAGGATTCATCAGACCGAGTGTGTCTCCATGGGGAGCACCAATTTTATTCGTGAAGAAGAAGGATGGATCTATGCGCATGTGCATCGATTATTGTCAACTGAACAAACTGACGATTAAAAACAAGTACCCGTTACCAAGGATAGACAATCTGTTCGACCAGTTGCGAGGAGCTTCAGTTTTCTCTAAGATAGATCTTAGATCAGGGCACCATCAGCTAAGGATTAAGGAGGCAGATGTGTACAAGACTGCATTTAGGGCTCGTTATGGAAATTACGAGTTTTTGGTCATGCCTTTCGGGTTGACAAATGCACCAGCTGCTTTCATAGATATGATGAACCAGGTGTTCCAACCCTATTTGGACCGGTTCATGGTGGTGTTTATTGATGACATTCTGGTGTATTCAAGAACCGAGGATGATCATGATTTGCATCTCCAAATTGTATTGCAAATATTGAGGGAAAAGCAACTTTATGCCAAGTTCAGCAAGTGTGAGTTTTGGCTGCGAGAAGTGACATTTCTAGGTCACATAATGTCTGCCGAGGGGATTAGGGTTGATCCTCGGAAAATTGAGGCCGTATTGGATTGGAAACCAGCAAAGACTGTATCAAAGATTCGAAGTTTTTTGGGTCTGGCTGGGTATTACAGACAGTTCGTTGAGGGGTTCTTACAGATTGCTGCACCTCTAACTAAGTTACTGCGAAAATGGGTACCATTTAATTGCTATGATAAGTAGCAGGAGAGTTTTGAGAAACTGAAGAAGGTTCTGACTGAAGCCCCGGTATTAATACAGCCAGAGTCTGGGAAGGAATTCATTGTCTATTGTGATGCATCGCACACTGGATTGGGGTATGTGTTTGATAAACCGTAACATATTTTAAGCCTACATTTAGCATACTTTTGGATGATTTAAGCCTTGAATTATTTAATTTGGTGCTCTTAATCCTTTTTTTTTTCATGTTTTACACTCAGGAGAGCATCAGAGGATGAAAAGAATGAGAAACGGGCCCAAAATGGAGCAAATGGGCCATATTACGAAATCAACACGGCCTGGGCCCAAGACCACACGGTTGTGCCTCATTCAATAGTCTCGAACATGGCCTGGCCACGACTTACACGGGCGTTTGCCATGGGCGTGTCCCTGTCGTGACAAAGAGAAATTTCACTCGAGATTAGGATACTTAAAGGCGAAGAAACTCATTTCGAAGCCTATATAAACACCCTAAGTATGACCTAAAAGGCGGGGAACCCAGGGCTTTAGTTAGGGGGCATCCAGCTAGGCCAAAAAGGGCAGATTTGTGGGGATTTACTCGAAGATAGCCAGTTGATTCATCTCAAGAAGCCGGAATCATACTCAAGACGGAGGATCTCTCCTTCAATTCCTTCAGGGGTTTTAGGGATTTCTTATGTTTTGTTTTATCTTTTTCTTCTGAGATGTTTTCCTTTATTATTATGAACTAAACCCTCAGATATCTGAGGGGGATGAAACCTAAGATGAATCTTGTTATCGTTTGCTGAACTATATGATAAATATTTAACTTGTTCTTAATTGTGTGGTCTTAATTCTTGTTTTGATATTTCTGGAATATTAATTCAAGTGTGATGTGCTTAGGTGGAGGAGCAAAAGTCCTTGCCTAAGAGTAGATCTAGCATAGTTAAGTGGAGTTGCTCGTGCGCCTAGAGATAGGGTGACAAAAATCTACCGGATTAGGGTCAAACCTAATATGGGAGTCCACAGATCGAGTTAATGCAATTCTAGGGTCTTAATTAGAAAGAGATTTCAATTAATCAACTTAGGGTTAGACATTAGTCGCCTCGAGGGAGGGATTAATATGCATTAGGGAATCCTACGGATCAAGTCAAATGAATAAATTGCCTGGTTCAGAGTTAGATAACAAGTGAAGTCTGGATGGATTCTTCCTTTGGTATTGTCTTAATCAATTAGTTTTTCCCAAAGTATTCTTCCCAAATTTCATTCTTTTTTGTCTTAGAGTTTTTAGCTTAGTTGTTAGTTAATTTTAGATTAGATAAAAAATCATTTAATTCTTAGGCTAAATAATAGAAAGAAAGTTAATATTAGTACTTTTGGTTCCTTTGGGTTCTACAATCCGGTCTTGCCTTAATTATACTATTGTTCGATAGGTGCGCTTGCCTCAAATCATTGTCATAGTTAGTTTTTAGGTTCGATCATTCTTTGTATAAATTTTAAGACTTTGACATTGCATAAAACAATGATCAAGTTTTTGGCACCATTGCCGGGAAACCAGAATATTAAGAAAGCTTAATTTTTATTACTTTAGCCATATTATATTTATTTTATTTTTGCAAATAAATTTTATTTTTCTAAATTTTCCTTTATTCTTCTGGCAGGTACCTCTAGTTTATGACTAGAAGGAACCCTATAGGAACCCTGATTTACGACAGTGATATTGAAGGTACTGTTCGCAGAAATCGTAGAGAAATAAGGCGGAGCTTAAACTATATAGAAGAAGAGCAAGAAGTCAAAGCTAATACCACCGAAGAGATGGCTAAGAATAATCCGCCACCTCCAGAGATGGCCGAACATCATGCTCCTCGAACTATGTATGATTATGCTAAACCTAATTTAACAGGAACTGAGTCAAGTATTGTTAGACCTACTATTGCTTCAAATAATTTTGAACTGAAACCTAACACTATACAGATGATAGAACAGTTTGTTCAGTTTAATGGTTTGCAGGATGAGGATCCTAACACACACTTAGTGAATTTTCTAGAATTCTGTGATACCTTCGAAATAAATGGCGTTTCTGATGATGCCGTCCGTCTTCGGTTATTTCCCTTCTCCTTACAGCATAAAGCGAAACAGTGGTTGCATTCTCTTCCACGAGGGTCAATCACTACATGGGATCAGATGACCAAAAATTTTCTGTTAAAATACTATCTGCCGGCCAAAATGGAAAAGTTATGGAATGATATCACTTCTTTTGTGCAGATGGATTTAGAGACACTTTACAATGCATGGGAGAGATATAAAGATGTGTTGAGGAGGTGCCCACACCACGGATTACCCTTGTGGCTATAGGTCCAAACTTTTTACAATGGTGTGAACCCCTCAACAACGTAATTAATTGATTCAGCCGCCGGCAGAACTCGAATAACAAAACTCCTAAAGCAGCCTACGAGTTTATAGAGGAGATGTCATTGAATAACTATCAGTGGCTAGTTACAAGGACAAGGCCAGCAAAAGCAGCCAGAGTTTTCAACCTCGACGCAGTAACCTTACTATCTAATCAGGTAGATATGTTACATAAAAAGATTGATGGTCTGTGTTCTTCGCAGGTACACCCGGTCACGCAATGTGGACAAGTGGAGGAGTGGCGAATCTTGAGTACCCAACCTACTGACAAGGCATGGAGAGCGAACAAATGAACTATATGGGTAACAATTTCTGATCTAACAGTAACCCTTATAGTAATACTTATAATCCAGGTTGGAAGAACCACCCCAATTTCTCATGGGGTGGTCAAGGAAATCAAAGGCAACAACCATCCCAAAACTTCCAACAATAGCCCTACCCATAGGAAAAGAAGCCGAACCTTGAGGAGATGCTGACAAAATTCATAGCAGTCACAGAAACACGTTTTTAAAATATGGAAACAAAACATGAAAAATAGCAAGCATCGATACAGGAGCTCAAGGATCAAATTGGGCAACCTACTAAGTTTCTAAAATACGATCAGAAAGCTTACCTAGGGAAAAAGAGCAGGTAAAGGCAGTGACACTAAGAAGTGGAAGGGAGTTAGTCGAAACGAAGAAAAAGATACCACATGAAACCGATAAGGCAAAGGCAACCCTGGCCCATGAGGAAATTAAACTAGCAATCCCATATTCAGCGAAGTTGAAGAAAGACTGCTTAGACGCGCAATAGGGTAAATTTCTTGAACTTTTCAAACAGTTACATATTAACTTACCTTTTGTTGAAGCTATTTCGCAGATGCCAACATATGCAAAATTTTTAAAGGAGCTTCTAACAAATAAGAGGAAGTTCGAATAAATTTCAACAGTGGAACTTAATGAAGAATGCTCAGCTATCATCCAAAACAAGCTGGCAACAAAATTGAAAGATCCAGGAAGTTTCACTATTCCCTATTCAATTGGTAGTTTGAACATAGAGAAAGCACTTGCTGATTTAGGTGCCAGTATTAATTTATTGCCTTATAGAATGTTTAAGCAACTTGGTCTCGGGGAACCAAAATCCACTAGGATGAGTATTCAGTTAGCTGACAGATCTATTAAAAATCCTATGGGAATTATCGAAGATGTTCTAGTAAAAGTAGATAAATTTATATTTCCTGTTGATTTTGTTATGCTTGACATGATTGAGGATGTAGACATACCTTTAATTTTGGGATGACCCTTTCTAGCTACTGCTAGGGCTGTCATTGATGTTGGTGATGGTAAACTTGCATTAAGTGTCGGTGATGAGGAAATTATTTTTCAAATTTACGATGCCATACGATATTCTAGAGAACAAGATATTCTTGTTACTTTGTTGATGCCACTGATCACATTTTTCAAGAGTCTTTGCAGGAAATCATGCACAATGACACGATGGAACTGTGTCTTACACAAGGTGAAGGGATAGATGACGATATCAATGAATTGAATCCTAATACATCATCCTCTAGATAGACGAAAATAGAGGGTATTGAAATCAACGACAAACTAAAACAGAAACCCGCTATTGATGAGCCGCCCAAATTAGAATTTAAAAAATTGCCAAAACATTTAGAATATGCATTCCCCGAAGATAATTCTACGCTACCAGTAATCAAATCTTCAAAACTAGGACCCAAAGAGATAGAAAAGATCACTTCCCTTTGCCCTTTATTGATCAGATGTTAGAAAGCTTATCTGGGCATATGTATTACTGCTTCTTGGGCAGACTCTCCGGCTACTTCCAAATCCCAATAGCTTCTGAGGATCAAGAAAAGAAAACATTTACATGTCCATACAGTAAGTTTGCTTATCGTAGAATGCCTTTTGGATTATGTAATGCTCCTGCTACTTTTCAGCGATGCATGCTGGCCATCTTTGACAAACTTGATTATGGAGGTATTTATGGATGACTTCTCGGTAATCAGTAATTCTTTCCATCTTTGCCTTAAAAATATAGAACGAGTTCTAATGAGATGTGAGAAAATGAACCTTGTCTTAAATTGAGAAAAATGTCACTTTATGGTTAGAGAGGGTATTGTGTTAGGACATAAGATTTCTAGTAAAGGGATCGAGGTAGATAAAGCAAAGATTAAAATCATAGAAAAATTACGTCCCCCTAGCTTAGTTAAGGCTATTAGAAGCTTTTTAGGACATGCTGGAATTTATAGAAGATTCATTAAATATTTCTCTAAAATAGCTAAGCCTTTAACAAGATTACTAGAAAAAAATGTTCCTTTCAATTTTGATCAGAAGTGTTTAGATGCATTTAATTTCCTCAAAGATAAACTAATAAATGCTCCGATTATAATTGCACCTGATTGGAATCTACTCTTTGAACTAATGTATGATGCGAGTGATTTTGCAGTAGGTGCAGTTTTGGGACAGCGAAGAAACATGCATTTTCAGCCAATTTATTATGCTAGCAGAACATTGACGCCTGCACAAGAAAACTGCACCATCATAGAAAAAGAATTGCTAGTTGTAGTTTTTGCATTTGAAAAATTTAGATAATATCTTATATTATCTAAAGTTTTCGTTTACACTGACCATTCAGCTCTTCGTTATCTTTTAACTAAACCTAATGCAAAACCTCGACTCATACGATGGATCTTACTCTTACAGGAATTTGATTTGGAAATTTAGGATAAGAAGGGAGCTGAAAATCTTGCAGCAGATCACCTCTCCAGACTTGAGAACCCACATATCGAAGAACTCAATGAAAGTGAGATAAACGACTCGTTCCTTGAGGAACAACTTTTTTCTATAACTAACTCCGAGTTACCGTGGTTTGCAGATATTGCGAATTATTTAGCTGCTAACATCCTAGCAAAAAGGTTAACACATCATAAAATGAATTGATTCTTTGCTGATGGGAAAAACTATTTTTGGGAGGACCCCTTTCCTTTCCGCATATGTGCAGATCAAGTAATTCGGTGATGCGTTACAAAGGCAGAAGCAAGCAAAATCCTAGAACATTGCCATTCAGGACCTTCAGAAGGACATTACAGCGAGATTAAGATAGCACACAAAACGCTCGAATTAGGATTTTATTAGCCAACTCTGTTTAAAGATGCTAACAGGTATGTCGCTTTGTGTGATAAATGCCAAAGAACAGGTAATATTTCTAAACGCGACGAAATGCCTCAAACATATATGTTATCATGTGAAATATTCAACGTATGGGGTATTAACTTTATGGGTCCGTTTCCTAGTTCATTCAGAAATAAATACATCCTAGTAGCAGTAGATTACATGTTAAAATGGGTGGAAGCCCAAGCTTTACCTACTAATGATGCTAGAGCTATAGTAAGGTTTCTCAAGAAACTCTTCTCTCGATTTGGAACACCCAGAGCAATTATCAATGATAGGGGTACTCACTTTTGTAACACTCAATTTGGTAAAGTCTTAAAAAAATATGGAGTACATCACAAAACATCTAACCCTTATCACCCTCAAACCAGTGGGCAAGTGGAAGTGGCAAATCTAGAGCATAAGCGGATCTTAGAGAAAACAATTGAATCAACCAGGAAAGATTGGGCAGTAAAAGTAGATGATGCTTTATGGGCCTCTAGAACAGCATTTAAAATCCCTTTAGGAACATCCCCGTACAAACTTGTCCACGAAAAAAGTTGTCATTTACCATTTGAGTTAGAGCACAAAGCCTACTGGGCTATAAAATTCTTGAATTATGATCCGAAAACTGCAGGTGAAAAGAGGATGGTGTAGTTGAACGAGCTAGATGAATGGCGAGCTGAGGCCTACGAGAACTCACGACTATATAAGGAGGCAACAAAACGACGCCATGATGCTCGCTTAAAATAGTCAAAGCAATTCGAACTTGGTCCTGTTGTATAATTCAAGGCTCAAACTATTTCCTGGAAAGCTGAAATCAAGGTGGTCAGGCCCATTTGTGATCAAAACTATTTTTCCTTACGGCACAGTTGAGGTAACCCATCCAACTCAGGGAACATTCAAGGTAAATGGTCATCGACTGCAATTTTATAATGGTGAAGATTTCAAGGAATTGCGAGAGGAGCTTCAGCTCCGTGAACCTTCATTTAGAAATGAAAACAGGGTGAGTCTAGCTTAAAACTTTAAACGAGCGCTTCTCAGGAGGTAACCTGACCACTGACTTCACTAACATTATATTTGTGATTTTTAGCATCTAACTCCAAACTAACCAATTCAGTGAGGTGCAGGTTTCCCTACAACATGGCCTTGTACACGGGCGTGCCCGTGGCCGTGTGGACGCCATGCGATGAAAAATAGGCGTGGCGGTTGTTAAACTGTAAAAGTAACATATTTTAAGCCCACATTTAGCATGCTTTTGGATGATTTAAGCCTTGAATTATGTAATTTGGTGCTCTTAATCCTTTATTTTCATGGTTTATACTCAGGAGAGCACCGGATGATGAAAAGAACAAAAAATGGGCCCAAAACGGAGTAAATGGGCCATATCACGAAATCCACACGGCCTGGGCTCAGACCACACGGCCGTGCCTCACTCAACAGTCTTGAACACGACATGGCCATGATTCACATGGGCGTGTGCCATGGCCGTGTCCCTGACCTGAACAAGAGGAGTTTTACTCGGAAAAGGATACTTGGAGGCAAAGAAACACATTCCAAAGCCTATTTAAACACTATAATAGGAATTTTACTCGGATTAGGATACTTAGGGGCCAAGTAAGGCATCTCAAAGCCTATATAAACACCTTAATGGGAAACCTAAGAGGGGAGTTCGGCAGAAGCCGAAACCCAAGGCTTTAGTCAGGGGGCATCCAGCTAGGCCAAAGAGGGTAGATTTATGGAGATTTACTCGAAGATAGCCAGTTGTTTCATCTCAAGAAGCCGAAATTATACTCAAGACGGAGGATCCCTCCTTCAATTTCATCATGGGGTTTTAGGAATTTCTTATGTTTTGTTTTATCTTTTCTTTTGAGATGTATTCTTTTATTATCATTATGAACTAAACCCTCAGGTACTTGAGGGGGATTAAACCTAAGATGAATCTTGTTATCGTTTGCTGAACTATATGATAAATATTTGACTTGTTCTTAATTATGTGTTCTTAATTCTTGTCTTGATATTTCCCAGATATTAATTCAAGTATGATGTGCTTAGGTGTAGGAGCAAAAGTCCCTGCCTAAGAGTAGATCTAGCATAATTAAGCGGAGTTGATCGCTCGCCTAGACATAAGGTGACGAGATTTTTTTGAATTAGGGTGAAACCTAATATGGGAGTCCATAGATCGAATTAATGCGATTCTAGGGGTTTTAATTAGAAAGAGATTTCAATTAATCAACCTAAGGTTAGACATTAGTCGCCTCAAGAGAGGGATTAATATAACGTAGGGAATCCTACGGATCAAGTCAAATGAATAAATTGTCTGGTTCAGAGTTAGATAACAAGTGAAGTCTAGGTGGATTCTTCCTTGGGTGTCATCTTAATCAATTGGTTTTTCCTTCAAGTTATTTTCCCAAATTCATTCTTCTTTTTCTTAGAGTCTTTAGTTTAGTAGTTAGTTAATTTAGATTAGATAAACAATTCATTCAATTCTTAAGCTAAAAAAAGAGAGTTAGTATTAGTACTTTTTCGTTCCTTTGGGTTCGACATTCCGGTCTTGCCTTAACTATACTACTGTTCGATAGGTGCGCTTGCCTAAAATCATTGTCATAGATAGTTTCCAAGTTCGGTCATTCTTTTTATAAATTTTACGACTTTGACATCACGAAAGCAACGATTAAGTTTTTGGCGCCATTATTGGGGAACTAAAATATTAAGAACGCTTAATTTTTATTACTTTAGCCATTTTTATTTTTTTGCAATTCACTTTTATTTTTAACTTTGCTAATTTTCTTTCTTTTGTTCCTTTCAGGTACCTCTAGTTTATGACTAGAAGGAACCCTATAGGACCCCTGCTTTACGACAGTGATATTAAAGGTACCATTCATAGAAATCGCAGAGAGATAAGGCAAAGCGTAAACTACATAGAAGAAGAGCAAGAAGCCGAAATTAATACTATAGAAGAGATGGCTGAGAATAATCTGCCACCTCCAGAGATGGCCGAACATCATGCTTCACGCACTATGTATGATTATGCTAAACATATTTTAACAGGAACTTAGTCTAGTATTGTTATGCCTACTATTGCTGCAAATAATTTTGTACTGAAACCTAACACTATACAGATGATACAACAGTTTGTCTAGTTTGATGGTTTGCAGGATGAGGATCCTAGCACACACTTAGCGAATTTCTAGAATTCTATGATACCTTCAAGATAAATCGTGTTTCTGATGATGCCATCCGTCTTCAGTTATTTCCCTTTTCTCTGAGGAATAAAGCCAAACAGTGGTTGCATTCTCTTCCACGAGGGTCAATCACTACATGGGACCAAATGATAGAGAAATTTTTATTAAAATATTTTCCACCTACCAAAACGGCTAAATTTAGGAATGATATCTCTTCTTTTGTGCAGATGGATTTAGAGACACTTTACGATGCATGGGAAAGATACAAAGATTTTTTAAAGAGGTGCCCATACCACGGATTGCCTTTGTGGCTACAGGTCCAAACCTTCTACAACGATGTGAACCCTTCAACAAGGAAACTAATCGATTTAGCCACCGGTGGAACCCTGAACAATAAAACTCCTGACGCGGCCTACGAGTTTATAGAGCAAATGTCATTAAATAACTTTCAGTGGCAAGTTACAAGGACAAGGCCAGCCAAAACAGCCTGAGTTTTCAACCTCGACGTAGTAACCGCACTATCAAATCAGGTAGAGTTGCTACATAAAAAATTTGATGGTTTATATGGTTCTTCGCAGGCACATCCAGTTATGCAGTGCAAAACAAATGAAGGAGTGGCAAATCCTGAGTACCCACCCTACGGACAGGGTATGGAATGCGAACAGATGAACTATATGGGTAACAATTTTTGATCTAACAATAACCCTTATAGTAATACTTATAATCCATGTTGGAAGAACCACCCCAATTACTCATGGGGCGGTCAAAGAAATCAAAGGCAACAACCATCCCAAAACTTCCAACAACAGCCCTACCCACAGGAAAAGAAGCCGAACCTTGAAGAGATGCTGACAAACTTCATAGCAGCATCAGAAATACGTTTCCAAAATACAAAAACACATTTCAAAAAGATAGAAGCAAAACTTGAGGCTTTGACACAAGAGTTCAAGGATCAAATCAGGCAACTTACAAAGTTAGTCTCTGAAACACGATCAGAAAGCTTACCTAGGGAAAAAGAGCAGGTACAGGCAGTGACACTAAGAAGTGGAAGG
Organism: Gossypium bickii; assembly: GCA_025503065.1. NCBI lineage: Eukaryota > Viridiplantae > Streptophyta > Magnoliopsida > Malvales > Malvaceae > Gossypium > Gossypium bickii. Next base: position 95,415,641 of record CP106711.1, read on the forward strand.
GAGTTAATCAAAATGAAGAAAGAGGTACCACATGAAACTGATAAGGCAAAGATAACACCGACCCATGAGGAAATCAAACCAACAATACTCAGCAAAGTTGAAGAAAGACCGCTTAGACGCACAATATGGTAAATTTCTTGAGCTTTTTAAATAGTTACATATTAACTTACCTTTTGTTGAAGTTATTTCGCAGATGCCAACATATGCAAAATTTTTAAAGGAGCTTCTAATTGGTAGTTTCACTATTCCTTGTTTAATTGATAGTTTGAGCATAGAGAAAGCATTAGCTAATTTAGGTGCCAGTATTAATCTAATGCCTTATAAAATGTTTAAGCAACTTGGTCTCGGGGAACCAAAACCTACTAGGATGAGTATTCAGCTAGCTAACAGATCTGTTAAGTATCCTAGGGGAATTATTGAAGATGTTCTGGTAAAAGTAGATAAATTTATACTCCCTGTTGATTTTGTTGTGCTTGACATGAATGAAGACGTAGAGGTACCTTTAATTTTGGGACAACCCTTCCTAGCCACTGCTAGGGCTGTCATTAATGTTGGTGATGGTAAACTTGCACTAAGGGTAGGCGATGAGGAAATTGTTTTCCAAATTCATGATGCCATGAGATATTCTAGAGAACAAGATGATTCTTGTTAGTTTGTTGATGCCACTGATCACATTTTTCAAGAATCTTTGCAGGAAATCATGCACAGTGACACGATGGAACTATGTCTTTTACAAGGTAAGGGGATAGATGACGATACCGATGAAGTGAATCTCAATACATCATCCTCTAGACAGGTGGAAATAGAGGACATCGAGATCAATGACAAACTAAAATAGAAACCCTTTATTGATGAGCCACCCAAGTTAGAACTAAAACAATTACCAAAACATTTAGAATATGCATTCTTGGGGGATAATTCTACGCTACCAGTAATCATCTCTTCGGAACTAGGACCCAAGGAGAAAGAAGATTTGCTAAGGGTACTAAGGAAGCACAAAAAGGCTATAGCGTGGAAAATGTCAGACATTAAAGGAATAAGCCCATCATTTTGCACCCACAAAATTTTAATGGAAAATGAGTATAAACCGTGTGTGCAACCTCAGAGACGTTTAAACCCCAATATGAAAGAAGTTGTCAAAGCTGAGGTAATTAACCTTCTAGATGCAGGAATAATTTATCCTAGTTCTGACAGCATTTAGATAAGTCCTGTGCAGGTAATTCCAAAGAAAGGAGGCATGACTGTGGTAACCAACGAAAAGAATGAATTGATTCTCACAAGAACAGTCGTAGGTTGGAGAGTCTGTATTGACTACAGGAAGTTGAACGATGCCACCAGAAAAGATCACTTCCCTTTACCCTTTATTGATCAGATGCTAAAAAGGTTGTCTGGGCATATGTTTTACTGCTTCTTGGATGGGCTCTCCAGCTACTTCCAAATTCCCATAGCTCATGAAAATCAAGAAAAGACAACATTTACATGTCTATACGGTACATTTTTTTATCGTAGAATGCCTTTTGGATTATGTAATGCTCCTACTACTTTCAGTGCTGCATGTTGGGCCTCTTTGATGAACATGTGGAAGACATTATGGCGGTATTTATGAATGACTTCTCGGTATTCGGTAATTCTTTCCACCTTTTCCTTAAAAATTTAGAACAAGTTCTAATAAGATTTGAGGAAACGAATCTTGTCTTGAATTGGGAAAAATGTCACTTTATGGCTAGAGAGGGGATTGCGTTAGGACACAAGATTTCTAGTAAAGAAATTGAGGTAGATAAAGCAAAAATTGAAACCATAGAAAAATTACCTCCCCCCTACTTTAGATAAGGCTATTAGAAGCTTTTTAGGACATGCTGGATTTTACAGAAGATTCATTAAAGAGTTCTCTAAAATAGCTAAGCCTTTAACAAGATTGCTAGAAAAAGATGTCCCTTTCAATTTTGATCAGGAGTGTTTAGATGCATTTAATATCCTCAACGATTAACCAATATATGCTCCGATTGTAATTGCACGTGATTGGAATATACCTTTTGAACTAATATATGATGCGAGCGATTTTGTAGTAGGTGCAGTTCTGGGACAGCGAAGAAACAAGCATTTTCAACCAATTTATTATGCTAGCAGAACATTGACACCTCCATAAGAAAACTATACCACCACAGAGAAAGAATTTCTAGCTGTAATTTTTGCATTTGACAAATTTAGACAGTATTTGATATTATCTAAAGTTGGCGTTTACACTGATCATTCAGCTCTTCGTTACCTTTTAACTAAACCTGATGCAAAACCTTCACTCATACGATGGATCTTACTCTTATAGGAATTTGATTTGGAAATATAGGATAAGAAGGGAGCTGAAAATCTTGCAGCAGATCACCTTCCTAGGCTTGAGAACCCACACATCGAAGAGCTCGACGAAAGTGAGATAAAAGACTCGTTTCCTGAGGAACAACTTTTTTCTATAACCAACTCTAAGGTACCATAGTTTGCAGATATTGCGAACTATTTAGCTGCTAACATCTTACCAAAAAGATTAACACATCTTCAAAAGAAGCGATTATTTGCTGATGCGAAAAACTATTTTTGGGAAGATCTTTTTTTTTTCCGTATATGTACAGATCAAGTAATTCGGAGATGCGTTACAAAGGCAGAAGTGAGTAAAATCCTAGAACATTGCCATTCACGACCTTTAGAAGGACATTACAGTGGGATTAAGACAGCACACAAAACGCTCGAATTAGGATTTTATTGGCCAACTCTTTTTAAAGATGCCAACAAGTATGCTGCTTTGTTTGATAAATGCCAAAGAATAGGTAATATTTCTAAACGCAATGAAATGCCTCAAACATATATGTTATCATTTGAAATATTTAATGTATTGGGTATTGACTTTATAGGTCAGTTCCCTAGTTCATTTGGAAATAAGTACATTTTAGTAGCAGTAGATTACATGTCAAAATGGGTATAAGCCCAAGCTTTACCTACTAACGATGCTAGAGCTGTAGTAAAGTTTCTTAAGAAACTTTTTTCTCATTTTGGAACACCTAGAGCAATCATTAGTGATATGGGCACTCACTTTTGCAATACTCAATTTGATAAAGTTTTAACAAAATATGGAGTACACCACAGAACAACTACCCCTAATCATCCTCAAACCAGTGGGCAAGTGGAAGTGGCAAATCATTAGCTCAATAGAATCCTAGAGAAAACAGTTGAATCAAACAGGAAGGATTGAGCAGTGAAAGTAGATGATGCTTTATGTGCATATAGAACAACATTTAGAACCCATTTGGGAACATCCCCAACAAACTTGTCTACGGAAAAAGTTGTCATCTACCATTTGAGTTAGAGCACAAAGCATACTGGGCTATAAAATTCTTGAATTATGATTTAAAACCATAGGTGAAAAGAGGATGATGCAGTTGAACAAATTACATGAATAGTGAGCTGAGGCCTACGAAAACTCACGATTATATAAGGAGGCAACAAAACGACGCCATGATGCTCATTTGAAACAATCAAAGCAACTTAAAGTAAGAGACCTGGTCCTATTATACAATTCAAGACTCAAATGATTTCTTGGAAAGCTCAAATCAAGGTGGTTAGGCCCATTCGTGATCAAAACTATTTTTCCTTACGGCACAGTCGAGGTAAGCCATCCAACTCAAGAAACATTCAAGGTAAATGGCCATCGACTGAAAATTTATAATGGTGAGAATTTCAAGGAATTAAGAGAGCAGCTTCAGCTCCGTGAACCTTCTCTTAGAAATGAAAACAGGGTAAGTCTAGCTTAATACTTTAAATGAGCGCTTCTTGGGAGGCAACCCGAGCACCAACTTCACTAACCCCATTAATTTTCACATTTTTTTACTTTTATTTTTCCTTTTAGCACCTAACCCAAACTAACCAATACAGTAAAGCGTAGGCTCCCCACTACACGGCCTTGCACACGGCGTGCCCGTGGCTGTGTGGACAACATGCGATGAAAAACGGGTGTACCGGTAAAAGTGCGATATGAAGAAGAAAATTTGACACGGGTTACGATAATAAGACCACGGCCGTGCGACATAACCGTGGTCTATTCTGAGTAAACTAGCACGGGCATGAGCCATGCCCATACCTACCAATCGTGTACAACACTGACTACATGAACACGTGCGTGGCACCTCACCCATTGGCGTGGAAGAAACAAACAAAAGCACAACACGGCCATGCGACATGGCCATGTGAATCGACACGCCCAAGGTACACGGGCGTGGGACGTATCATACATAAATTTCTTATTTAAACCACCCCCTTCAAACCTACTCCCCATCTCCCTTCCTCTATATCATTTTTATTCTCCTTTTCAGATCTCTAACATCCAATATCATTCTTCTAATGGCCATGATGAAGAAGCAGAAAGATTCAAGCACAATCTCCCTGTGGGAGACCAGTCTAAATAAGTTCATGCCGGCCGCTTCATCCAAATGACAAGCCAAGGATCTTTGAGGCCATTTTGTTTTTTCTTCTTCTTTACCCTTCTCCTTTATTTTCCTTCTATTTGACTATCTTATGCTTAATTTAGTTTATTTTAATTTAGTTTCTTAGTGTCAGGTTCTTCAGGCTACTAGGCAATCACACCAGAACCACGACCGTCGACTCACTATAGCCTTAGAAGTCACACCCACCTCGCGAACCATCCAGCAATAAGGACTCTTCGGTCCATTCATCTTTTATTCTAATTTTATTTTACTTTCTATTTTCTTTCTCTTTCTCTTTTCTGTATTTAAATATATATTTAGTATGTTTTGAACTCTTATTATTATGTCCTAGCTAATTCTCTACGAGCTTCCCAATTTCTTCATCTAGCGCAGAGCTCGGTAGCAACCACCACACCTCGGGACTCCCAACTCAAGGAAACCATCCAGATTCAGGAAGTTTCACCTCTCCCTCTCTCTTAAATTTCATATACATTGAGGGCAATGTACATCTTAAGTGTGGAGGGTGAATAGTTATTTCGAGAAAGAGCCTAACTTTCTTCATTATTCTTAAATCCCTGAATTATGCCTTGTTTTTAAAGTAAGTTTCTCATATTATGATTAGAATGAAAATTCCTTTGATTTATGATTTTTATTGATATGTTTTAGATTAAGTCACTGATAATTGTGCATTGATGATTAAATTTGAAGAATTCTAGAGAATCAAGCATGATAAGTCTATTTTTTAAAAATAATTTTTTTCTGTTAGGTTGTCTACATGAATCTAATTATTACTTTGAAGTATGAAATTTACGAGGTTGATATCAAACACCCATAATTTTTGTGAGATTTTGAGCCTTGTAGAGCATATATTCTTTTTTGTGCTCATTTTTTGATTATGAGTGTGTCAACATTGATTTGTTATTCTAGAACTTGCATCTATTATACATGTCAAGACCACACCTTTGATTTGATATACAGAGATGATAAAGGCACCTAGGTTTTAACTCACTCACTCCACTAAAGGCCTACCTTCACAATTAACCCCTAGTGAACCACGTTGATCCTAACAACCCTTTTTTTTTACTCACCCACTAATATTAACCCAAAACCCTTTGTATTTGTTATCACCATTCCTTGACTCCCTTTTTGTCGAGATTTGATTTTGAACAGTTTCCTAACTATGTTCTATATTTCAGTTGTTAAAGTTCTTTCTTATTATTGTAATGACTTTTTCTTAAAAAAAAAGGTCGAAGTATATTCATTATTAGTTCTATGATTAAATGAGCTTATACAAGTAAATTCTAAATCGCAAAAAAAAAGCTCATATTATTAGTTTTCAATTGATATAATTATTCATGAATAGTTCATTTTTCTAGTTAGGTAAATTGTCAATTCAATCTCGATTCTAACCTTCTATTTTAGCCTTTATCCAAACCTTTAACTTAAGCCCCGTTACAACCCTTTTTCAAGACCTTTTGATTTGTGTACCATCTCATACTATAGTGGTGGAGATTTGATTTTCATGCAAGCTTATGGGATTAACTTTTCATGTTTGACTCCTGAGTGCTTAATTTTGAACCTTAAACACTTTGAGCGATTTGAGTGAATCTCTTATGAGGATGTCAACTCTTGTCGGTTTTAAATTAGAGGTAATTATTTAGGTAAGGGGAAACACCTATGTTTTCATACTATAAAAACTATGACTTTGATTGTTTGAATCTTTAGGACTCTTTGAGTTGAATTATCCACGTATGAATTATCTTTGAATTATGCCGAAACATTATTGATGAATATTATGAATCAAGGAAGTTCATTTTAATTGTAAGTTGAGAATTTTGCTTGAGGACAAGCAAAAGCTTAAGTGTAGGGGTATTTGATAAATCGTAAAAGTAACATATTTTAAGCCCACATTTAGCATGCTTTTGGATGATTTAAGCCTTGAATTATGTAATTTGGTGCTCTTAATCCTTTGTTTTCATGTTTTATAATCAGGAGAGCACTGGATGATGAAAAGAACGAAAAACGGGCCCAAAACAGAGTAAATGGGGCATATCATGAAATCCACACGGCCTGGGGTCAGACCACACGACCGTGCCTCACTCAACAGTCTTGAACATGGCCTGGCCATGATTCCCATGGGCGTGTGCCATGGGCGTGTCCTTGACGTGAACAAGAGGAGTTTTACTCAGAATAGGATACTTGGAGGCAAGGAAACACATTCCAAAGCCTATTTAAACACCCTAATAGGAATTCTACTCGGATTAGGATACTTAGGGGCCAAGTAAGGCATCTCAAAGCCTATATAAACACCTTAAGGGGCAACTTAAGCGAGGAGTTCGGTAGAAGCCGAAAACCAGGGCTTTAGTCAGGGGGCGTCAAGCTAGGCCAGAGAGAGCAGATTTGTGGAGATTTACTCAAAGATAGCCAGTTGTTTCATCTCAAGAAGCCGGAATTATAACTAATACAAAGGATCTTTCCTTCAATTCCTCCAGGGGGTTTTAGGTGCCAGTATTAATTTAATACCTTATTGAATGTTTAAGCAACTTGGTCTCGGGGAACCAAAACCCACTAGGATGAGTATTCAGTTAGCTGACAGATCTGTTAAATATCTTAGGGGAATTATCAAAGATGTTCTGGTAAAAGTAGATAAATTTATATTTCCTATTGATTTTGTTGTGCTTGACAAGATTGAGGATGTAGACGTACCTTTAATCCTCGCTACTGCTAGGATTGTCATTGATGTTGGTGATGGTAAACTTGCACTAAGGGTAGGCGATGAGCAAATTATTTTTCAAATTTATGATGCCATGCAATATTCTGGATAACAAGATGATTCTTGTTACTTTGTTGATGCCACTGGTCACATTTTTCAAGAGTCTTTAGAGGAAATCATGCACAATGACACGATGGAACTTTATCTTACACAAGGTGAGGGGATAGTTGATGATATCAATGAATTGAATCCTAATACATCATCCTCTAGACAAACGAAAATAGATGGTATTAAACTCAACGACAAACTAAAACAGAAACCCTCTATTGATGAGCTACCCATATTAGAATTGTAACATCCTAAATCAGGGCCTTTGCATTTTATCTAATTGCATGTAGAGAGTATGGTTGTCATGTTAGTTTAGGGTATTTTAGGGTCCAGGTATGAGCTAGGGGTAGGCTAGAGCCTTATCAAAATTTACTTTTTGGGCACTTGGAAGGGGGAGCTGAATGGGATAGGAGTTAAGGTGGTTAGTGGTAGGTTTTGACACAAGAAGTGCCTTGGTAAAGTGGCAAGGAGGCGCCACTTAAGGCTCAAGGAAGTGAGGCCTCAGGGAAGTTGATAGGGACTTGGTTCGAGCTGCGGGAATCCCCTTTTGTGCATTTCTTTTTGACGCCAAAACCAGGAAGTGTTGTATTCAGTTTGGACTCTGGTGGATAAGTGTTGAAGGGGTTAACAGATTTGGATAAGTGGAGATGAGAAATCTTAGGAGTTTGAAACATCCAAACAGGTTTGAATGTGTGTTCAGGAGAAATTTGTGGAGGAAAAAGGGGGATGGACACTTGAGCTTAATGTTGGCCGAATGGCAAGCACTAAGAGAGGGGGGGAGATATCGGTTTTTGGGTGGCTAAGGGGTGCCTAATTTCAGCATTTGAAACTTAGGGGGGTTTGTTCTCAAGTTGAGCATTTTCGGCTAGCTAGGGAAGACTGAAAACAGTCTTTTGCTTCATCTCATTTTGTCAAAACCGAAACACCCCATATTACTTGTGTTGCGTTTTCTTTTCTCCAAGTACCAAAATCGAAACACTTCCTAAATCTCTTCTCATTTTCTGCTTCTTTTATGTTTGGCTGAACCTACCTTGCTCCCCACTCATTATTTGTGACTCAATCTTTTTGCCATCTTCTTGAAACCCGAAACCCTCTGAAGCCATACCCCTGCCAAAACCTCATTCTCTTCATCTTTTTCATTCTTTGTGAGCCGAAACCTCTGTTGCTCTCCTCTCTTCTCTTTCAACACTTTGGCCAAATATCACTGGTTGTGAAGCACCTTCCTTTTTCATCTTTTTCTTTTCATAGCAGAATAATTTCGGCATTTGGGTAAGTCCTCTTCATATTGGCCGAATCTCTCTAACCCTCTCATCTCTCTTTTCTTTCCGTTTACCTTAGGAAGAAAAGCCGAAGCTTGCCATCTACTTTTAGTGGTTCTATCTATTGTAGCCGAATTCCTCTGGCACTCATAATCTTTTCTTTCGGTTCTTGTATCAGTAGATTTTCTTAGGTGGGGTGCTGACGCCTTCTTTTGGAGACTTTCGGGATTCGTTTGGTTTGTGAATCAAGTCTGAGCCTTGGGTTTTTCTGATTTAGGTGAGGGTCTTAGGTTCAGGTGTTAGTCCTTTTGATTTGATTTCACTGCGTTAATTCGGTTTAGTGACCAAGGTATGTTCATGGACTCTAATGCCAGTCAAGCGATAGGAGGGGTTGGATCGGTAAACCCAGCCCCTAAGTTTAAGAAACGGGTAGTGTCAGCGGTTCGGGATTGGCCACCAGGTTATGGGCCAGGATCTGAGTAGAGTAGTAGGCAGATAGTAGTGGTGTCGATTAACGATAGTGTCGACGTAGAGAGCGTGGTATTACGAGTAATCGGGTGTGTAACTTTTACACACTTCATATGTTAATATGCTAATATTTGTGCACTGTCAAAAGCCGAAGTGATAGTGGTAAACACTGAATGACCCTTGTGGGCAAAAGCAAGAACTCTGGCTAAGTCCATTTTGGTGGCTAACGTTATTTGCCTATATTAAAACATGTATGTGCCATGTTATATTTTTCTTAAGCGTTAAGCATGATCATATCATATTGAAAAGCATGTATATGAAAAATGGGTATGATGAGAGGAGGGGGAAGGTATGATTATCAGACTATCACCAGTGGTTAGGTACCACACGTGGGTTGGCCCCACATATTATTATTTTGTGACTAAGTCTCAGTGGTTTGGAACCACGAGTGGTTAGGTACCACATATGCTTATTTCTGTGACTCGTCCCAGTGGTTTGGTACCACAGTGGGTTGGCCCCACATATCGATATACGGGATCATCACCAGTGGTTAGGTACCACAAGTGGGTTGGCCCTATATATGATTATTTGTGACTTCGGTCACTAGTGGTTTGGAACCACCAGTGGTTAGGTACCACCAGTGGCTAGGTGCCACAAGGGGTAGACTTGGGAGACTCGGATGGATAGGTTGGATGGGTTGCATGACATACACGTTTGCATATGAATCTGCGCAAAAGTTTAAAATCTTTTGGATGGGGACTTATACACTGAGTCTTGGTGACTCACCCTTTCCGTTACTTTTTGCAGATAAATCCTAGATCGCGGATATGGAGTGGGGATGGACTCGAGGTGGCCATGCTCAATATTTCGGGTTTTATTTTAATGTTTACTTCAGATTTATTCTACTTTAAGTTTGGTTTTCAGTTATGTAGTAAGGCCACTTAGATTTTATTTCGGGATTACTTACCTTGTTAAATTTCCTTGAAATTTTGTTTAAACATTAAAGACATGCTTAATAAACTCTAAAATGGACGTTTTTCAAAACTTGACTAGGTTTTTCGGGATTCTAAAATTTTACCATCGGATAATTGACAAATCAGTAATAACAAGGTAAAACTCTATTTTCCTTAAAACTAAGTTTCCAAAATGTTTTTAACAGTTCACTCAACATAAACTCGGTTCTTTTACAAATACAAAGGTTTTCTTTCCAACTCGAGACGACGACTTAATTTTCCAAACTTTTTCTTCCCTGTGACATGCCAGATTCGATCATAGCGTTTTGACCGGGTTTGGGGTGTTACTCAGAGCTTGGTTCAAAAGCTCGGCTGTGGGCATTAGGCCCAAATTGATTTTTAAAAAAGGGTTTGCAAAATGGTTGAATGAGAAACATGTTTTGGGAAGCATGGCACCTAAGTGTCCGGCATCGATCTACGATGGTAAGTCTCCTAACTGCTGTTTATATGGTTTAAAGGTTTGTGCCATGAATGCTAGTGGTAGGAACTTTACCTTAGAGACTGGAGCCTGTAGGGCTGTGTAAACTTGCAAGAACAACTACTCTAATAAATAGTTCATAAGACTGTGCCGTAATAAATAGTGGAAGAAAGCTAACTCATAAAATTCTTAAATCAGATTAAAGTCGTGAATGCTAGTCATGACACTCGAGGACGCGGGCATAATGTGCGTGGTCGTGGTAGGGGTAGGATTACTGTGTTGGAACCAGTAGGGTCTGGTCATGGGTCAGAGACTGAGGTGCCGCCGCCACCAGCTGTGGACACAGAGTTTCAGGATCAAACGGGAGGTGATGACGCGATATCTCAGGCGATGCTGCGGGTCTTGGAGAAAGTTGCTGAAACAGGCGTGGGTACAGGGGCTTAGAAATCTGTGTTGGAACGACTCCGAGCTAATGGAGCGGAGGTATTTAGGGGTGTTTCTGGTGTAGCTCCCAACACAGCTGAGTATAGGTTAGAGGCGACGGAGCGCATAATGGATGATCTGGACTTCACGGCTGAGGATAAGTTGAAAGGGATAGTGTCTCTTCTTCGGGATGAGTCCTATCAATGGTGGCTCACGATCAGGGATGGTGCGATGGCTGATGATATCACCTGGGATTTCTTCAAGGCGGCTTATCAAAGGAAGTACGTCGGGTCTAGTTATATAGATACGCAGCGTAAGGCATTTTTGAATCTGGTTCAGGGAAGTAAGTCAGTATCTGAATATGAGGCGGAATTCTTACAGTTAAGCCGTTATGCTCGGGGTATCATGGCTACGAAACATGAGCGCTATGTTAGGTTTGAGGATGGGCTAAGGGATGAGCTACGGGTGCTGATTGCTCCACAGTGAGAGAGAGAGTTTGTTGTCCTCGTGGAGAAGGCCAAGATAGCTGATGAGGTGAAGCAGTCTGTGAAACAAAATCAGGATAGAAATTAGAATAAAAGGAGTTCTAGGCCATCCGGGTCTGCTTGGGGGTTCTCAGAAAAGGGCTAGATTTGGCAGGCCGAGTCAAGCTGCGAAGCCTAATGTTGCTACTCAGTGGCCACCACGGTGAGCAGCGATGGAGTGTTATGTTTTCAGGGGAAAGTTTGCATGCCAAGAGATGTAAAGTTAAGGCAGAAGATGCTTCAGGAGGCACATAGCAGTCCATACGCTATGCATCCCGGAGGTAGCAAAATGTACCGAGATTTGCGGGAACAGTTTTGGTGGTCGGGTCTAAAGTGAAAGGTAACTGAATTTGTGGGCAAGTGTTTAACGTGTCAGCAGGTAAAGGCAAAACATCAGTTACCCTTAGGATTGTTGCAACTAGTAAAGATTCCACAGTGGAAATAGGAAAGGATTACGATGGATTTTGTCAGTGGGCTACCCCTTACGCATACTAAGAAGGATTCGGTCTGGGTGATTGTTGACCGTCTGACAAAGTTTGCTCATTTCATACCTATGCGTGTGGATTACTCTCTTCAGAAGTTGGCTAGATTATATATAGTGGAGATTGTGAGGTTGCATGGGGTGCCAGTGTCGATTATTTCAGACAGAGACCCTAGATTTACGTCAAAACTCTGGAAAGTGTTGCATCAGGCATTGGGTACAAGTTTGGATTTCAGTACGGCATTTCATCCACAATCAGATGGGCAGTCGGAGAGGGTAATTTAGATTTTAGAAGATATGTTAAAAGGTTGTGTCTTGGATTTCAGAGGTAGTTTGTAGGAGTTTCTACCATTGGCAGAGTTCGCGTATAATAATAGCTACCAGTCAAGTATTCAGATGGCACCATATGAAGCGTTATATGGGCAGAAATGCCGTATCCCTACGTGTTGGACAGAGTTGGGTGAACGGCAATTGTTGGGTCCAGAGTTGGTTGCTGAAATAAAAGATAAGGCTAAGCTGATTCGATCTCGTCTGAAGGAAGCTTCGGACAGGCAGAAGTCCAATGCCGATCTTAAGCGGAAAGATATATAATTTGTAGTGGGTGACAAGGTTTTCTTGAAGGTTTTGCCGTGGAAAAAAGTGCTGAGATTTGGTCGAAAGGGCAAGCTGAGCCCTACATTTATCCGGCCTTATCGGGTGTTGAAGCGTGTGGGACCAGTAGCTTACCAGCTCGAGTTACCATTAGAGTTGAGTCAGATCCATAACGTATTTCATGTTTCGATGCTTAGGTGCTATCGTTCAGATTCGTCTCATGTTGTGCCAGTTGAAGAAATTGAAGTAAGCCCAGACTTATCTTTTGAAGAGGAACCAGTGCAAATCTTGGATCAGGATGTCAAAGTGTTGCGTAGGAAATCCGTTCCTTTGGTGAAGGTGTTGTGGCGGAATCATGGAACAGAAGAGGCCACGTGGGAGCCAAAGGATGTGATGCAGCAGCAATACCCTTAACTCTTTTAACCAAGTAATTTTCGAGGCTGACATTATTTTTAAGGAACTGTAACATCCTAAATCAGGGCTTCTGCATTTTATCTAATTGCATGTAGAGAGTATGGTTGTCATGTTAGTTTAGGGTATTTTAGGTTCCGGGCATGAGCTAGGGTAGGCCAGAGCCTTATTAAAATTTGCTTTTTGGGCACTTAGAAGGGGGAGCTGAATAGGATAGGAGTTAAGGGTGGTTAGTGGTAGGTTTTGACACAAGAAGTGCCTTAGTAAAGTGGCAAGGAGGCGCCACTTAAGGCTCAAGGAAGTGAGGCCTGAGGGAAGTTGATAGGGACTTGGTTCGAGCTGCGAGAATCCCCTTTAGTGCATTTCTTTTTGACGCCAAGACCAGAAAGTGTTGCATTCAGTTTGGACTCTGGTGGATGAGTGTTGAAGAGGTCAACAGATGTGGATAAGTGGAGAAGAGAAATCTTAGGAGTTTGAAACATTCAAACAGGTTTGAATGTGTGTTCAAGAGAAATTTGTGGAGGAAAAAGGGGGATGGACACTTGAGCTTAGTGTTGGCCGAATGGCAAACTCTAAGAGAGGGGGGGAGAAATCGGTTTTTGAGTGGCTAAGGGGTGCCGAATTTTAGCATTTGAATCTTGGGGGGTTTGTTCTCAAGTTGAGCATTTTCGGCTAGCTAGGGAAGGCTGAAAACATTCTTTTGCTTCATCTCATTTTGTCAAAATCGAAACACCCCCATATTACCTGTGTTACATTTTCTTTTCTCTCAAGTACCAAAACCGAAACACTTCCTAAATCTCTTTTCATTTTCTGCTTCTTTTGTGTTTGGCCGAACCTACCTTGCTCCCCACTCATTTTTTGTGACTCAATCTTTTTGCCATCTTCTTGAAAGCCGAAAACCATCTGAAGCCATACCCCTGCCGAAACCTTATTCTCTTCATCTTTTTCATTCTTTGTGAGCTGAAACCTCTGTTACTCTCCTCTCTTCTCTTTCAACACTTTGGCCAAATATCACTGGTTGTGAAGTACCTTCCTTTTTCATCTTTTTCTTTTCATAGCAAAATAATTTTGGCATTTGGATAAGTCCTCTTCATATTGGCCGAATCTCTCTAACCTTCTCATATCTCTTTTCTTTTCATTTACCTTAGGAAGTAAAGCCGAAGCTTGCCATCTATTTTAAGTGGTTCTATCTATTGTAGCCGAATTCCTCTGGCACTCATAATCTTTTCTTTCAGTTCTTGTATCAGCATATTGCCGTTACCTGTTCTCCTTCACTCCCAATCTATTTTGCTAGTGTAGTGGTAAGTGTTTCTATCGTTCTAATCATCTCTTATTACGTTAAATGCCGAAGGCAGTGATCCAATTCTATTAACTCTTGGCCGAATGTAGGTTGGGTACTGATGCCTTCTTGTGGAGACTTTCGGGATTCATTTGGTTTGTGAATCAAGTCTAAGCCTCTTGTTTTGCTGATTTAGGTGAGTGTCTTAGGTTCGGGTGTTAGTCCTTTTGATTTGATTTCACTACGTTAATTCGTTTTAGTGACCAAGGTGTGTTCATGGTCTCTAACGCCAGTCAAGCGATAGGAGGGGTTGGATCGGTAAACCTAGCCCCTAAGTTTAAGAAACGGGCAGTGTCAGCGGTTCGGGATTCGCCACCAGGTTATGGGTCAGCATCTGAGTAGAGCAGTAGGCAGATAGCAGTGGTGTCGATTAACGATAGTGTCGACGTAGAGAGCGTGGTATTACGAGTAATCAGGTGTGTAACTTTTACACACTTCATATTTTAATATGCTAATGTTTGTGCACTGTCAAAAGCCAATGTGATAGTGGTAAACATTGAGTTACCCTTGTGGGTAAAAGCAAGGACTCCAGGTAAGTCTATTTTGGTGGCTAACGTTATTTGCCTATATTAAAACCTGCATCTGCCATGTTATACTTTTCTTAAGCATTAAGCATGATCATATCATATTGAAAAGCATGTACTGAAAAATGGGTATGATGAGAGGAGGGGGAAGGTATGATTATCAGACTGTCACCACTGGTTAGGTACCATACGTGGGTTGGCCCCACATATTATTATTTTGTGACTAAGTCTCAGTGGTTTGGAACTACCAGTGGTTAGGTACCACATATGCTTATTTCTGTGACTCGTCCGAGTGGTTTGGTACCACAGTGGGTTGGCCCCACATATCGATATATAGGATCATCACCAGTGGTTAGGTACCACAAGTGGGTTGGCCCCACATATGATTATTTGTGACTTCTGTCACCAGTGGTTTGGAACCACCAGTGGTTAGGTACCACCAGTGGCTATGTGCCACAAGGGGTAGACTTGGGAGACTCGGATGGATAGGTTGGATGGGTTGTATGACATACATGTTTGCATATGAATCTGTGTAAAAGTTTAAAATCTTTTGGATGGGGACTTATACATTGAGTCTTGGTGACTCACCTCTTCCGTTACTTTTTGCAGATAAATCCTAGATCGCGGATATGGAGTGGGGATGGACTCGAGGTGGCCATGCTCAATATTTCGGGTTTTATTTTAATGTTTACTTCAGATTTATTCTACTTTAAGTTTGGTTTTCAGTTATGTAATAAGGCCACTTAGATTTTATTTGGGGATTACTTACCTTGTTAAATCTCCTTGAAACTTTGTTTAAACATTAAAGACATGCTTAATAAACTATGAAATGGACTTTTTTCAAAACTTGACTAGGTTTTTCGGGATTCTAAAATTTTACCATCGGATAATTGACAAATCAGTAATAACAACAAGGTAAAACTCTATTTTCCTTAAAACTAAGTTTTCAAAATGTTTTCAAAAGTTCACTCAACATAAACTCGGTTCTTTTACAAATACAAAGGTTTTCTTTCCAACTCGAGACGGCAACTCAGTTTTCCAAACATTCTCTTCCCTGTGACATGCCAGATTCGGTTGTAGCGTTTTGATCGGGTTTGGGGTGTTACAATAATTAAAAAAATTGCCAAAACATTTAGAATATGCATTCCTCGGAGATAATTCTACGTTACCAATAATCATCTTTTCAAAACTAGGACCCAAGGAGAAAGAAGATTTTCTAAGGGTACTAAGGAAACATAAAAGAGCCATAGCATGGAAAATGTCTGACATTAAAGGAATAAGCGCATCATTCTGCACCCACAAAATTTTAATGGAAGATGAGTATAAGCTGTGTGTGCAACCTCAGAGATGTTTGAACCCCAATATGAAAGAATTTGTCAAAGCTGAGGTAATTAAACTTCTAGATGCAGGAATAATTTATCCTATTTCTGACAGTACTTGGGTAAGTCCTGTGCAGGTAGTTCCAAAGAAAGGAGACATGACTGATGTAGCCAACGAAAAGAATGAATTGATTCCTACAAGAACAGGCACAGGTTGGAGAGTCTGTATTGACTATAGAAAGATGAACGACGCCCCTAGAAAATATCACTTCCCTTTTCCCTTTATTGATCAGATGTTAGAAAGATTATCTGGGCATATGTATTATTGCTTCTTGGATGGACTCTCCGGCTACTTCCAAATCCCAATAGCTTCTGAGGATCAAGAAAAGACAATATTTACATGTCCATACAGTACGTTTGCTTATTGAAGAATGCCTTTTGGATTATGTAATGCTCCTGCTACTTTTCAGTGATGCATGCTGGCCATCTTTGACGAACTTGTGGAAGAAATTATGGAGGTATTTATGGACAACTTCTCGGTATTCAATAATTCTTTCCATCTTTTCCTTAAAAAATTAGAACGAGTTCTAATGAGATGTTAGGAAACAGACCTTGTCTTAAATTGGGAAAAATGTCACTTTATGGTTAGAGAGGGTATTGTGTTAGGACATAAGATTTCTAGTAAAGGGATTGAGGTAGATAAAGCAAAGGTTGAAATCATAGAAAAATTACCTCCCCCTAGCTCAGTTAAGGCTACTAGAAGCTTTTTAGGACATGCTGAAATTTATAGAAGATTCATTAAATCTTTCACTAAAATAGCTAAGCTTTTAACAAGATTACTAGAAAAAGATGTTCCTTTCAATTTTGATCAAGAGTGTTTAGATGCATTTAATATCCTCAAAGATAAACTAATAAATGCTTCGATTATAATTTCACCTGATTGGAATCTACGCTTTGAACTAATGTATGATGCGAGTGATTTTGCAGTAGGTGCAGTTTTGGGACAGCGAAGAAACAAGCATTTTCAACCAATTTATTATGCTAGCAGAACATTCATGCCTGCACAAGAAAACTACACCACACAGAAAAAGAATTGCTAGCTGTAGTTTTTGCATTTGAAAAATTTAGACAATATCTGATATTATCTAAAGTGGGAAAGTTGGCAACATTTGAAAAAAGAATTGCTACCCCTTATCACCCTTAAACCAGTGGGCAAGTCGAAGTGGCAAATCAGGAGCTTAAGTGGATCTTAGAGAAAATAGTTGAATCAAACAGGAAAGATTGGACAGTAAAAGTAGATGATGCTTTATGGGCTTATAGAACAGCATTTAAAACCCCTTTAGGAACATCCCCGTACAAACTTGTCTACGGAAAAAGTTGTTATTTACCATTTGAGTTAGAGTAAAAAGCCTACTGGGCTATAAAATTCTTGAATTACGATCTTAAAACTGCAGGTGAAAAGAGGATGATGCAGTTGAATGAGCTAGATGAATGGTGAGCTGAGGCCTACGAGAACTCACGACTATATAAGGAGGCAACAAAATGATGCCATGATGCTCGCTTAAAACAGTCAAAGTAATTCGAAGTAGGAGACTTGGTCCTGCTATATAATTCAAGGCTCAAACTATTTCCTGGAAAGCTGAAATCAAGGTGGTCAAGCCCATTTGTGATCAAAACTATTTTTCCTTACAGCACAGTTGAGGTAGCCCATCCAACTCAGGGAACATTCAAGGTAAATGGTCATCGACTGAAACTTTATAACTGTGAAGATTTTAAGGAATTCCGAGAGGAGCTTCAGCTTCGTGAACCTTCATTTAGAAATGAAAACAGGGTGAGTCTAGCTTAAGACTTTAAACGAGCGCTTCTCGGGAGGCAACCCGAGCACTGACTTCACTAACATTATATTTGTGATTTTTGGCATCTAACTCCAAACTAACAAATTTAGTGAAGTACAGGTTTCCCTACCACACGGCCTTGCACACGGGCATGCTCGTGGCCGTGTAGACGCTGTGCGATGAATAACGGGCATGCCGGTTGATAAACCGTAAAAGTAACATATTTTAAGCCCACATTTAGCATTCTTTTGGATGATTTAACCCTTGAATTATGTAATTTGGTGCTCTTAATCCTTTGTTTTCATGTTTTATACTCAGGAGAGCACAGGATGATGAAAAGAACGAAAAACGGGCCCAAAACAGAGTAAATGGGCCATATCACAAAATCCACACGGCCTGGGCTTAGACCACACGGCCGTGCCTCACTCAACAGTCTTGAACACGGCCTTGCCATGATTCACACGGGCGTGTGCCATGGGCGTGTCCCTGACGTGAACAAGAGGAGTTTTACTCGGAATAGGATACTTGGAGGCAAAGAAACACATTCCAAAGCCAATTTAAACACCCTAATAGGAATTCTACTCGGATTAGGATACTTAGGGGCCAAGTAAGGCATCTCAAAGCCTATATAAACACCTTAAGTGTGAAACACCCCATACCCGGCCCACGAGCCTGGACCGGATCTGGTATGTTCCTCAAGTAAACCGGTTCAAATTTCTTTTGTTACTTTGGGAAAATAGTGTGTTTTGAGAGAAATATTGTTTTGGGTTGGGCTCGAGTAGAAAACAAAATCGTTTTATAATGAAAACCCTTTTAAATTTTAGGTGATAAAACATATAGAATACATTTAAAGTAAATTACTTAATCTTTAACTTAATAAAAATTTCGTAACATAATAAATAAAAACAGAAATAAAATAGTGCACTATGGCCTTATGGCCTTATTACATCAAGTAAATCCAAATAATTCGTAGTACTTAAAAATTAATAGTCCATAAAAATAAAAACTTCATGTTGAGCATGGCCACCACAAGTTCTGCCGTCCCGGTCCATTACTGTTCATCACTTGAAACATGGTCCCTCAACGGGGTGAGTCAACAGACTCAATGTGTACACAACACTAAATCATAATAGTATCAGGCATAACAAATATTACACATTCATATCATAGCATACAAATTATGATGCATTCCCAAACCCAAACCTAATAAGCCATCCGCTACACTCCCCCGTACCAACCTGTACACCATGGGGACTACTAAGTCGACCCTCCTTCCACTACACTCTATATCGCGGTCTTAGGTCACCGTATTTGTGGTCTTAGGTCACCAATTCAGATATCGCGGTCTTAGGTCACCGCATCCAGATTACTGTGGTCTTAGGTCACCACATTCAGATACCACGGTCTTAGGTCACTGTGTTCGTTGTCTTAGGTCACCACATTCACTTCCCCTTTCAATAACCCATATGCCCCATTTTGTAATATGCATTAATATGCCAAAGTTCACATTCTTATTCTCATGTTAAAAATAACATATTTCATATTCCTAGTAGGAGTAGGAAACGTACCTGAGTACTTTGTACCACATTATGGTACCTTAGCCATATTCACATTCTTAATATCACATATATTAATTAAACATAGCCATAAAACATATTATGAAATAGTGTGGGGTACATTCTGATTAGCTTAACGAATTCCTTGAAATCCCGAAAAACCGATCTATCGCTTTAGATCCTAAATCCCTACATTTGGCCACATTTAGTATTTTAGGAAAAAGCCTATTCGGCTAATTTAATCAAATCCCGAAGGATTATCGTATCCACTTTCTTACCTTGTTGCCCGATTTGATAATTAATCAAATCCCAAAACTTGTATTTTTCCCTTTGAAATCGGCTAATCACTAGATCCCTTGAATCGATTAGTTTTCGGCTTAAAACACATAAAAATAGATCTAACTACTAAAATAGGCCTTGGCCGAATATTCATAGTCACTTACCTTAAGGATCTTAAATCCCGAAATTATCCCTTGGTTATAGCTTCTGTCGAAATCCCTAAAACCACATGTTAGATCAACTTCTAACCTTTAATCACAATCAATGGCCCTTGGCCGAATGTCAGATATGACTTACCTTGATGGTCAAATCCCAAGATCTTTTCCTTTATAGTTGACTATGGCAAAAATCCGAAAGAATCCTTCCAAATTTTGGCAAATAAGAATATTGATGGGATTAGTCCTAGATTTCGACAAATCTAAAAGAAAAGAATAGAAATCAAAACTTGTTCTTACCCTTTCTTGAAGAAATCGACAAAGACCTATGCTTGAAGCCCTCAAAGATTCGACTTTTGATGGATTGGAAAGAAAAGAAATTGGCTAATGGTGATATCTTGAATTTTTGGCTTTGGCTAACAAAAAGAAGAAGAACAAATGCTCTAGGAAATTCTAGAGAGAAGGGTTGAGAGAAAGAATGATGAATGTCCCTCTTTTCCTTATATAGCCGAATTTACTAACTTAGAATCCCTTACTTGGCCATCACTCTTCTATTTTGATAGCTTTATCTCTTTAATTATCTCCTAAAATAAAAGATAATTCAGCAACTATCCTTACTTAGCCGAAATTATTAAACTTAAAGTCCCTTACTTGGCCATCACTTCTCCCTTATTTTCCTAATTAAAGAATAATTCCTCATTTATCTCTTGAAAATAATCTAAAATAAATCCATTATTTATCCCTTACTTATCCACTATTTATCTCTTAAAAATAAAAGAATAAAGGCTCCTAAATTATAGCCTTGTGCCGTCCCTTGCTGCTACTCTCTGCTGAAAATAAAACTTTTATTTTGCTTCCCCTGCAGCTCGAACCTTGGCCCAATACTCCTGTATGTGGCGCCATTTCCAGAGGCCCTAAGTGGCACCTCCAAGCCACTTTTCCAAGCCCGTTTGTGTGTCATATTTCACATACATTTTCTCTTAAGACCACCTTGCTTCATGTCCCTCTTTTAAACTTTAAACTTGACATTTCTAAAGCATTTCCTTACATTTCTAAGACATTCCCTTACATTTCCAAGACATTTCCTTACATTTCCAAGACAAGACATTTCCTTATATTTCCAAGACATTTCCTTACATTTCTAAGACAAGACATTTCCTTACATTTCCAAGTCATTTCCTTACATTTCCAAGACAGGACATTTCCTTCAATTTCCAAGTCATTTCCTTACATTTCCAAGACAAGACATTTCCTTCCATTTCCAAGTCATTTCCTTACATTTCCAGGAAAAGACATTTCCTTACATTTCTAAGATTCTAAAAATGCACACATCACTTCCATAACACATAAGACATACTAATGCTTAGGCTATAATCCAGGATGTTACAAAGGGGCAACTTAAGCGAAGAGTTTGGTAGAAGCCGGAACCCAAGGCTTTAGTCAGGGAGCGTCCAGCTAGGCCAAAGAGGGCAGATTTGTGGAGATTTACTCGAAGATAGCCAGTTGATTCATCTCAAGAAGCCGAAATTATACTCAAGACGGATGATCTCTCCTTCAATTCCTTCACGGGGTTTTAAGAATTTCTTATGTTTTGTTTTATCTTTTCTTTTGAGATGTATTCTTCTATTATCATTATGAACTAAACCCTCAGATACCTGAGGGGGATAAAACTGTTATCGTTTGCTGAACTATATGATAAATATTTGACTTGTTCTTAATTATGTGTTCTTAATTCTTATGTTGATATTTTCGGGATATTAATTCAAGTATGATGTGCTTAGGTGGAGGAGCAAAAGTCCCTGTCTAAAAGTAGATCTAGCATAATTAAGCGGAGTTGATCACACGCCTAGAGATAAGGTGACGAGATTTTGCCGGATTAGGGTGAAACCTAATATGGTTGTCCATAGATCGAATTAATGCGATTCTTGGGGTTTTAATTAGAAAGAGATTTCAATTAATCAACCTAGGGTTAGACGTTAGTCGCCTCGAGAGAGGGATTAATATAGCTTAGGGAATCTTACAGATCAAGTCAAATGAATAAATCGTCTGGTTCAGAGTTAGATAACAAGTGAAGTCTAATGTGGATTCTTCCTTGGGTGTCATCTTAATCAATTTGTTTTTCCTCCAAGTTATTTTCCCAAATTCATTCTTCTTTGTCTTAGAGTCTTTAGTTTAGTAGTTAGTTAATTTAGATTGGATAAACAATTCATTCAATTCTTAGGCTAAATAATAAAAAAAGAGTTAGTATTAGTACTTTTGGTTCCTTTGGGTTCGACATTCCTGTCTTGCCTTAACTATACTACTGTTTGATAGGTGCGCTTGCCTCAAATCATTGTCATATATAGTTTCTAGGTCTGATCATTCTTTTTATAAATTTTAAGACTTTGACATCGCGAAAACAAGGATCATCTGTAGAAGTACGAGATAAAGAAGAAATTTTTTTCCCAACACGGGCTACATTAATAAGACCACGGCTGTATGATGCAACCGTGGTCTATCCTGAGTGAACAACACAGGCATGAGCCACGCCCCTTCCTACTAACCGTTTGAGACACTGACTACATGGACATGGGCGTGGCAACCATAGCACGGGCGTGGGAGAAGCGAACAAAATAGCACACGGCCAAGGAGCACAGGTGTGGGCAATATCTCAAAACACTCCCAAATTTAAAAATCATGAAAAACACGGGCTAAATAAAAGAAACACGGGCGTGGCACCTGCCCGTGTCCCCTTCCCTATTTAAAGAACATCGTCCACCATTTTCCCCCAAAATCTTTCCCCAAACTCTCAAGCCTAGCCGTTTCCCTTAAAAATCCCTACCCCATTCCGGCCACCAGCTAAGAAACCTCTTATCCCTTCACTTCCACCATTCCCTTATCTCTCTCTTTAATAGAAAACTAGGCCATGCCCATGCCAACAAGAGTACACGGGTGCCCAAAAGAATTCTATAGCTGTGCTCTCTGACTATTTGTAGCACACGTCTGTATCGCACCTCTACACACCTGTGCTCCGCCCAACCACGCTGTCTCTATCCAAAAATGCTACCGGTCACCTCTAATTGTTACATTTCCCTCCATTTAACTGTCTTATAATTAGAATTTTATTTAGTTAAGTTATTCTTATTATTTTAATTTATTCTTATTATCACTATCAGATTGATTTAGTCATTTAATCTTTATTTAAATAATAATGATTAGCATTAGATTGAATTACTCGTTGTCAAGTTCTTGCGCATGCGAAATATGGTTGAATTATCTTATTATGAGAATCCATAGATCGATTTACTGCTATTCTAGGGGGTTATTATAAGAGAATGAGAGTTCCACTAATTAACCTAGGGTTAGACGTTATTCGCCTAGAGAGAGGGTTTAGCATAGGTTAGGGAGTCCTACGGATCAAGCTAAGTAAATAAATCATATGATTTAAGATTAGATAATAAGTGAAGTCTAGGTGGATTCTTCTTGAGGGTATCGTTGTGATCAATTGAGTCTTTCTCCAAGTTATTTCCCAGTTCGTTCTTTTTGTCTTTGTCCTTAGCTTTGTCATAGTTAATTTAGATTAAAACAAAATTCACTTTATTTTTAAGGCTAAATAATAAGAAGAAAGTTAGTATTAGTACTTTTAGTTCCTTTGGGTTCGATATCCGGTCTTGCCTAAGCAATACTACTGTTCGATAAGTACGCTTGCCTTTAATCGTTGTCAGAGTTAGTTTCCAGGTTCGATCATTCTTTTATAAATTTTAAAGCTCTGATTTCAGCGATAAAGTTATTCTTTGTATATCTTGGATATCGACCGAAGCCCTTGATATGTCTTGGTTGGAAATGTACTTGAATTATTGATTATCGATTATTTTCAGGCCCACAATGTCATCATCCCGAGGTAAGAAAACTGCAGTCCCTAGTTCCAAAAAATGAAAGGGACCCGGTTCGTCATCAGCCAGTGCAACCACCGAGGTACGCCACCCATTCTTACGTTTTTCTTCCGGGTATTCAAGAGGATCATTATCAGATACTACACACAAGACCCCTCGGCTTAGGACGATGTATCGATTGGACCGCTCTAGAGCAGGTTCAGTTAGCAGACGAGGTTCGGGCCTTATTATTCATAGACCCGTGGGGGCAATTTTTTGACATCATTGAGCCCACTTACCTAGAGCTCAATCTGGAACTCTCCTCTACTTTCCACCTCCAAACGATAATGACCAACTTTAACGACCCTGGCACTATCCAATTCCACCTCGGAGGCCTAGTCCGTGAGATGAGTGTCCCACAATTTGGAGCCTCTTTGGGACTCTATTCATGCAAGATGATGATTTTAAAGATCTTCACCGCCACATCCATATAACTCCCATGAAATGTTGGTACAAGATAGCTCTCAACAACCATATCTATGACCCCAGTCACTCCAAAGCGACGGCTCTCACCCCTTCCCTGAGGTACATACATGCTATTTTATCTCATACATTGACAAGTAGGCGAGAGAGCACCTGCGTCATTAACACTCATGACGTCTACTACCTATGGTGCATGTCCAACGAGCACGTTATCGACTTAGCCTATTTCATAGCTCGTGCCATTCAACATCAAATAGAGCAACATAGGAGAGGGGTCATATCTATGGGTCTCTACATCACACGCTTGGCTCGATATTTTGGGCTCCTCAACACCGACGCTCAGACCTCCTTCCTCACACTGATAGGTCAGATGTCCCCACATGGCATCCAGACGATGCTACACATGAGGATGATTCAACATCGACGAGGGACCGATCCCCCAATATCAGCTAGCACCCACCACCGACGAGGAAGACCCTGAGGACATTACTGATGATTTCCCCACAATACAGGAAGCACCACCACTGAGCCATCGTCCATCCCATGCGGCAGCATCTATTTTAGACATACCTAAGTGACTAACACGATTTGAGCAGTAATGCTTCCAGCACTTCGACCATGTTGACACCACCCTCCACCAGATATGTTAGTAACTTCACATCTCATCGCCGCCACCACCGCCCTACCCAGCTGATGCAGAGGACCTTTGAGTCCTTTTCTTTTTATTTTTTATTTTCACTTCTACTTTTATTTCTACTTTTATTTTCATTTTTATTTTGCTTCTATTTTAGTTAACTGTTTAATGACTTGAAAGTTTCATTAGTACTATTGATCTCACTTCATTGGCTATCTAACCACAAGTTTCCATAACAATATCCATTCCCTAAAATCTACTTGATGTCTTCACACATTAAATAGATTAAATATACCACTCAAGGAATGAAAACATCACTTATACTAGTCCTCACGTTCGTCATGGAACCCTCCAAGGATTTCATCTATAATTCAGGAAGTTTCACTTCTCCCCTATCTTTTGATTATTATATTGCTATTATCTATCTTTGTACATTGAGGGCAATGTTGAGGGAGTTAACTATAGTATTATTTGAAAATCCCTAAATGATATCTTGTCTTTAAGAAATTTTCTCATATTATGATTAGAATAAACTTTCCTTTGATTTATGATGTTTGTTGATATGTTCCGGATTAAATCATTGATAATTGTGCAGTGATGATTTAAATTTTAGGTGACTAGAGAATCAAGCATGATGAGTCTATTTTCAAAATCTAAAATTTTGTTAGGTTGTCTACCCAAATCTAATTATTACCTTGAAGTTTGAAATTTACAAAGTTAATATAAAAAAACCCATAATTTTTTGTGAGATTTTGAGCCTTTTAGAGCATACATTCTTTCGTGCTCACTTTTTATTATTAGTGTGTGAACATTGATTTGTTATTCTAGAACTTGCTTCGATTATACATGACGAGACCACACCTTTGATTTGATATACAGAGATGATAAAGGCACCTAGGTTTTAATCCACTTACTCCACTAAAAAGCCGACCTTCATAATTAACCCCTAGCGAATCCCATTTATCCAAACAACCCTTTTTATTGACCCAGCAGCTAATATTAACCCAAAACCCTTTGTATTTGTTATTACCATTCTTTTTAACCACCCTTATATCGAGATTTGAATTGTTCAGGTGCCTAATTATATTATTTTAGTAGTTAAATTCATCCTTTATACTTGACTTGTTCTTAAAAAAAAATTGAAGAATATTCACTATTAGTTTTGTTATTAGGTGAGCTTATACTTTAAATTCCAACTATTGAAGAAGAAGCTCATATCAGAGTATTATTATTAGTAGTACAAGTTTTCAATTTATGTAATTATTATCAGTTCGATATCTCTAGTTAGGTAATTTGTCAGGTTAATCTCGATTCTAACCCTCTAATTCAGCCTTTATCCATACCTTTAACCCAAGCCCCGTTACAACCCTGTTAAAGACCTTTTGATTTGTGTATCATCTCATAATATAGTGGTGGAGATTTGATTTTCATGCAAGCATATGGGATTAACTCTTCATGTTTGACTTTTGAATGCTTAATTTTGAACCTTAAACACTTCGAGTGATTTGAGTGAATCTTTAGTAAGGATGTCAACTCTTGTCGATTTTGAATCAGAGGTAATTAATTAGGTAAGGGGAAACACCTAACATTTTCGGGCTATAAATGTATAACTTTGACTGTTTGAATCTTTGGGACCCTTCAATTTAAATTATCAATGTATGAATTACCTTTGAATTATGGTGAAACATTATTGATGAATATTATGAATCGAGGAAGTTCATTTTAATTGTAAGTTGAGAATTTTGCTTGAGGACAAGCAAAAGCTTAAGTGTGCGGGTATTTGATAAACCGTAATAGTAACATATTTTAAGCCCACATTTAGCATACTTTTGGATGATTTAAGTCTTGAATTACGTAATTTGGTGCTCTTAATCCTTTGTTTTCATGTTTTCACTCAAGAGAGCACCGAAGGATGAAAAAAATGAGAAACGGGTCCAAAACGGAGTAAATGGGCTATCTCAAGAAATTAATATGGCCTGGGCCCAAGACCACACTGTCGTGCCTCATTCAACAGTCTCGAACACGGCCTGGCCACGACTTACACGGGCGTGTGCCATAGGCATGTCCCTGCCGTCACAAAGAGAAATTTCACTCGAATTAGGATACTTAGAGGTGAGGAAACACATTCTGAAGCCTATATAAACACCCTAGGTATGACCTAAAAGGCAGGGAACCCAGGGCTTTAGTCAGGTGGCGTCCAGCTAGGCCAAAGAGGGCAAATGTGTGGGGATTTACTCGAAGATAGCCAGTTGATTCATCTCAAGAAGTTGGAATCATACTCAAGACGGAGGATCTCTCCTTCAATTACTTCAGGGGGTTTTAGGGATTTCTTATGTTTTGTTTTATGTTTTCTTCTGATATGTTTTCCTTTATTATTATGAACTAAACCCTTAGATACCTAAGGGGGATGAAACCTAAGATGAATCTTGTTATCGTTTACTGAACTATATGATAAATATTTAACTTGTTCTTAATTATGTGTTCTTAGTTCTTTTTTTGATATTTTCGGGATATTAATTCAAGTGTGATGTGCTTAGGTGGAGAACCAAAAGTCCCTGCCTAAGAGTAGACCTAGCATAGTTAAGCAGAGTTGCTCGCGCGCCTAGAGATAGGGTGATGAACATCTGCTGGATTAGGGTCAAACCTAATATGGGAGTCCATAGATCGAGTTAATACAATTCTAGGGGTTTTAATTAGAAAGAGATTTCAATTAATCAACCTAGGGTTAGATGTTGGTTGCCTTGAAAGAGGGATTAATATACGCTAGGGAATCCTACGGATCAAGTCAAATGAATAAATCATCTGGTTCAGACTTAGATAACAAGTGAAGTCTAGGTGGATTCTTCCTTGGGTATTGTCTTAATCAATTGGTTTTTCCCAAAGTATTCTTCCCAAATTTCATTCTTCTTTGTCTTAGAGTTTTTAGCTTAGTTGTTAGTTAATTTTAGATTAGATAAAAATTCATTTAATTCTTAGGCTAAATAATAAAAAGAAAGTTAGTATTAGTACTTTTGGTTCCTTTGGGTTCGACAATTCGGTCTTGCCTTAACTATACTTTTGTTCGATAAGTGCACTTGCCTCAAATCATTGTCATAGTTAGTTTCCAGGTTTGATAATTCTTTATATAAATTTTAAGACTTTGACATCGCATAAAACAACGATCAGTGTTGATACAAGAGGTAAGGTAGTGGCTTATGCGTCTCACCAGTTTAAGCCTCACGAGGTAAATTACCCCACTCACGACTTGGAATTAGCTGCGGTGGTATTCACACTAAAAATTTGGAGACATTACTTGTACGGTGAGAAGTCGATCATTTATACCGACCATAAAAGCCTCAAGTACCTCCTTACTTAGAAGGAGTTGAACCTTAGGCAGCGAAGATGGATAGAGTTGCTTATGGATTATCATTGCTCGATTGAGTACCATCCGGGTAAGGCTAACGTAGTAGCAGATGCATTGAGCCGTAGGGTCGTATGTGATCTAAGAGCAATGTTTGCTCGTCTCAACCTATTTGAAGGTGGTAGTCTGTTAGCTGAATTTCAAGTGAAACTGACCTGGATTGATCAAATTAAGGAGAAGCAGCTGCTGGATAAAACGTTGGTTCCTTGTTTTTGACTGGTGAAAAAGGGAAAGACTGCAGATTTTAGGCTGAATAGTGAGGGAGTATTATGCTTTCGTGGGAGAGTCTACGTACCCAGGGATTCTGGGTTAAGGCAGTCTATACTGCGGGAGGCGCATAGTAGTCCATACGCCATGCATCCTGGTGGAAACAAGTTATACCGAGACTTGTGTGAACTGTACTGGTGGCCAGGGTTTAAGGGTGAAGTTACTGATTTCGTGGGTAAGTTTCTGACATGCCAACAAGTGAAGCCTGAGCATCAATTGCCTTCTGGACTACTGCAACCTGTTAAAATTCCACTTTGGAAGTGGGAGAGGATAACCATAGACTTTGTTAGTGGGCTACCCTTGACACCTACTAAGAAAGAATCGGTATGGGTCATTTTTGATCGACTGACTAAATCTGCCCACTTTATACCGGTTTGCACTAATTATTCGTTGAAGAAATTAGCCAAGTTATACGTGGCTGAGATTGTGAGGCTGTATGGGGTACCAGTGTCTATCATTTTGGACAGGGACCCTAGATTCACATCACGATTCTGGAGAGTGTTACACGAAGCTTTGGGTACAAGGTTAGATTTCAGCACGGCATTTCATCCTCAGGCTGATGGCCAGTCGAAGAGGGTAATACAGATTTTGGAAGACATGCTAAGAAGCTATGTAATTGATTTCAAGGGCAATTGGGAAGACTACTTGTCGTTTGCAGAGTTCGCATATAACAACAGCTACCAATTCAGTATTCAGATGGCACTGTATGAAGAATTATATGGTCGAAGGTGTCGTACCCCTACTTGTTGGACAGAACTGGGTGAGTGGTGAGTGTTGGGGCTAGAGCTAGTTTCAGAAACCGAAGAAAAAGTAAAATTGATCCAAGATCAGTTAAAAGAAGCATCTGATAGGCAGAAGTCATATGTTGTTTTAAAGCATAAAGAGATCGAGTACACGGTAGGGGATTATGTTTTCTTGAAGGTCTCACCATGGAAGAAGATTCTGAGATTTGGACGGAAAGGCAAGCTGAGCCCTAGATTTATCGGACCTTACTGGATATTAAAGCGTGTGGGACCGGTCGCCTATCAGCTGAAGCTACCGCCTGAGTTAAACCGTATATATGATGTGTTCCACGTCTCTATGCTGAGGCGATACCATTGTGATCCCTCACATATAGTGCCAGTGGAGGAGATTGAGGTTACACCTGATCTGACCTTAGAGGCAGAACCGGTGCATATACTCGACTGTGATATTAAGGTATTGAGAAGGAAATCTGTCCCATTAGTTAAGGTGCTATGGCGTATTCACGGTTCAAAGGAAGCCACGTGGGAGCTTGAGGAGGCGATGCGACAACAATACGCTCACCTCTTCTGACCAGGTAAATTTTGAGGCCAAAATTTCTTTAAAGGGATAGAGTTGTAATGCCCCAAATATGAGGGGTTGGTAATTTTGCTTAATTTTCATGTTGTGCTTGAACGGCTAGCTATTTGAGTGTATTTGGGGGTTCTAAGGAGGCCTAGGTTCGAGTCTGAGCTGTAGAAGAATTTTAGTTATTGCCCATAAAGGGAAACTGGCTGTTAGTAGTAGGGCTTAAGATAAATATGGGCGTTTAAATGTCAAAAAAATGAGCGTGGGACTTGGTCGTGTGGCGTTAATGGGATAAGAAGGAGGAGTGGGGTTCGAATCCCACTGATAGCAAATGGGGACTTTTATTTTATGTCTTGGGGGTGGAAGAAGTAGAGTTTGGATCAAACTCTGCAAGGAAGGTTGAGAACTTGGTCAAAAATTTCAAACGGAAGATGGGGAGCAATTCTAGGAGACTTTGGTGGAGTGTTTGAGGGAGTTGGAAGGGAGATGAGTGTTGGCCGAATTTGAAGAGTTTCGATAGGAAGAGAACTTCGGCTAGGGGGTTTCAATTAGGGAAATTCGGCTGAGGGGTGTCATTTTGAGCATTTCGGGTTTTCTTCTTTTTGACATTTCATGCTTCTTTTCTCCCTAGTGTCAGTTGCACAAGTGACCTTTTCGTGTTTTCTGAGATTGAATTAGAGTGAGTTCATAGTGTCAAATTCTCTATGGAAATCTTCTTTCTTCTTCTCATTTGCTTCTCTTCCGATTCAGCTTGTGTGCAAGTTTGTTCTTTCTATTTTTGGCAGCATCTTAGCCGAAGTCAACCTCTTCTTTTCCTCTCGTCTTCTTTTCTGTTCTCTTCAAGATAGCTGAACCTATCCTCCCCTTGTTCTCAACGCTTTATCTCTTGTTCTTTAAGTTGAGTAAGCCGAAGTTAACCTCTTCCTTTTTTCTAGTATACTTTCATCTCTGGTGCCGTACGTGTCTATTCCTCTTTACTCAAAGGAACCTGTCCTTGCTGAATTTGAGAGTAAGTAGTACTGACTTTTGTTAATTATTTCATGGTGGGTACTATTCTTTTCTCTCTAGTGTTGAATCTTCCATTTCCTCTTTAGACTGTCGTTGATTGGTATTTAGGTTCTATCAAAGTGTGAAAGGGGGCAAGCGACCTGAAGCGATTGATATGTTACTCTTAGCCTTTGACCAAGTAAGCATTCTCGCTTTGTGTTTGGTTTGGGGATTAATCTTTCCTGCGGGTATTGTAGTTGACAAGGATGGATTTTAACTACATGGTTATGCAATTTCTTTTAATAAGGGTGTATTGTAATGCAGAATCCATTCAGGGGTCTTAATCCTCGCTAATATTGGAGAAGACTTAGCAAAACTCAGTAAATTAAGGTATGTATAAGTGTGGTTTCAGTTTATGTTGAGTAAAAAGAGGTTAACTCTTTTGATCGGATGACTAACTGATAGTCTTATTTAACGTAGGATTGGTGCTAGGAGAATCGTGGTACATTTCGCAATCAAGGGGTGTAATCGCACACCCATTACCGTATTGTTCATACACTGGATATCAATGTCTCACACTCTTGTGCTACTGTGTATGGGCAAAAGCTGAAAAGTCGCACTTCTGGCATCTGAGGGCCCTCGAGCGTGCGAACGCTCGTAGGGAAAAATTGAGCCACAGTCGTCAACGTTAGATGGTAGAGGCTGCCACGAGTGTTTCTATGGATTTAGGTCGTAATGGGCCTCGATGGGCCATGGGGGCGCAATGGGCCCCACATGGGTAAAGTCCCCTGTAAAAAGATGACAATGAAATGGGCTGCGAAGTTCGCATAGCTGCGATCGATATTGGGTGGAGTTGGCTACACGAGCGTGTGGGCCCACTTAGGCCGAAGATTGGGCTTTGGGCGCAATTGTACCGTTTTGACCAGAAAGGGTATCTGTGTCCTCGAGGCAACTGTAGGCCTCCGGAAAGGCCATTATATGATTGAATTTACCGTAATACCCTCGATGAGGGAATTTACTGAAATACCCTCAATGGGTGAATTTACTGAATTACCCCCAATGGGTGAATTACCGTTTTATCCCCAACCGTCCACATGACTGTTATACCCTTAGTGGTAGTATAAGTGATTTATGTGTAATATTCGTATGATTGATTATGATTGTAATATACTGTATTCATGTGTTATTTATGACACGACATGCTGCATTGGGTTGGGTTTTGTATTTTGGAGGAAGTACTATACTAGTGGCTATACCACGTTTTACTGATCTAGTGGCTTCGCCACGTATACTGATTTTAGTGGCATAGCCACGTATACGATTTTAGTGGTTCCGCCACATATACCGTTATTAGTAGCTTTGCTGCATTATTATTAGCAGCTAGACTGCGTTATTAGTGTGCTGGCTGGATGGATCGACTTGGTCCCCACGAGGTGTGTTGGTTGGTACGGGAGGAGTGTTGGTTGGACTGGGTTGGGTCACATTTTGTTTTGCATTGATATGATTTTGGGCTTAGACCCACTCTGATATTGAATAGGGCTTGGGCTAAGACTGTTACTGTATAGGGCTAAGCCCAGACTGTTACCGTAATAGGGGATTACACACTGAGTTCTCGTAACTCACCTTTTTCTCTAACTGTGCAGGAAATCCCCGGTCTTAGATGATTTGGAGCTACGAGGGACTCGGAGGTGGCCACACGCTCGATATGTTTTAAACATAGACCAAGTTATTTTATTTAATTTTAATATATTGAGGTAATGATTATGTAATAAGGCCATTTGGGATTTTTTACTTTTACTTCGTATTTTCTTTTGATTACTATCTGCTAGACTAGGAAACGCGGGTTTTAAAACGATAACGGTTTCTACAATAAATCACTTTTTCCAAAACATAAAGTTGACAACTTGAATAAGCTTCTGCGATATTCAATTCTGTTTAATAAATGTTTTGATCAACAAGGGAATAACGAGTTTACGATTTTACAACCTTAAATGTCTTAAAGTGAATTAACGTTTTGTAACACCCCAAACTCGGCCCAAACGCCACGATCAGATCTGGTATGCTACGAGTTAAATGTTAAAAACTTTGCTTTGAAGGGATTTGAAATCTTGGTTTGTTTATGTAGGTATTCGTTAAATAAGTGTTATTTGTAGAAAACCTTTGCAGTTTTTTTTTTCTTGTAGAACTTGTGTGAAAATCCCAAAATTTCTTCTTGTAAATAAGTCTTTGAACATAAATTTATAAAATGTAAACATTAACAAATATTAATTGATATCCTAAGCTATGGAGCCTTAATACATAAATAGTCCCAAAATTAAAACTTAAAGGAAAACCGAAAATAGTTTATGAAAATAAAAGACTTGATGGCCCCTCGAGTTTGACTCGACTCCCATGTCCACGATCTACTGCTCATCTGAAAAGTCAGGGAAATTAAAGGGGTGAGTCACCAAGACTCAGTGTGCAAATCCCGAAAACACATAAAAGGCTTGAGGCCCACAAACACATTATGGGCCTTGGCCCATACACAATGGCAACAGAATATTTACATGCTACATGGCCCAACCCAACCTAAAAGTCTATCCTCTACACACCAGCCCGTACCAG
Source organism: Gossypium bickii (assembly GCA_025503065.1). Taxonomy (NCBI): domain Eukaryota; kingdom Viridiplantae; phylum Streptophyta; class Magnoliopsida; order Malvales; family Malvaceae; genus Gossypium; species Gossypium bickii. The sequence continues at coordinate 95,449,057 of CP106711.1, forward strand.
CCAACACACCTCGGGGATTTCTACAATCAACCCTCCAACCGCTACACACCATATCGACAGTCATGCTGCCTATTCCTAACAATTAGGAATAATTTTAACGTGGCTTAGCCACCGATCACTATTGTGACCTAACTTTACAATTCGTGGTTTAACCACCGATCACCAAGTGACCTATTAACATGCTCTTCCCTTTCATCATATTAACCCCATCCCATGCATACATCCATGCAGAATCAAATCAATATACCATCTAAAAGATCACGGACCATCACATACATCAATATACATAGAGAAGTTTCTATGATTACGTACCTGGCATCCCTTGCCTACCCTTTTCAGGTAATACGACTGTCCATACAGCCTTTTTCCGCTTTTAGCCCAAAACATATATAGTACAGATTAATTAGTGTGATAGAGATCTATACACCTGATTACAGACAAGACGAGACTTTCTATGTCGACACTATCAGAAGCCGATACGACTGCTAACTGTCTAAGGTTTTGTTCTAAAGTCGGTCCACAACCCGGTGGCCAATCCCGAACCACTGACACCGTACGCTTCTTAAATTTAGGGATTGGGTTTATAGATCCAATCCCATCCTTCGCCTGATCGACATTTGATTCCATCAACAGACCTTATCAGTTGCTACCATCACAACATATGGTTGTTAATCCATATAATAGAGTCAAGATCATAATTACGATGAACAACCTAACGAAAATCTAAAGAAAATCCCCTTATAGCGATTTCTGGCTTTTAGATCTGGATGATCTACTTCAATTCCTGATGTGTCGGCCCAAAATAAGAACACACAAACAATCAAAACGTTACTCAAAAGATAACCTTACAACCTCAATTAGCTTTTAGGCTTTGGCTTCCAAAAACCGAAAGAGAAATGAAGAACAGAAAAGATCGGCACTTACCTTAACACAGAGAATTCGGCAACTCCTAAAGAATTTCTGCTTTTGAGAAGATCAAAAAGAAAAGATGATATCAATAGATCCATGGAGATTCGGCTTTAATGAAGAAATCGGCAAATAGAAAAGAATAGACAAGGGTCTTCAGCTATGGAGATGAGAAGGAAGTTTAGAGTTTCAGCTTTTGAGAAGGAGATGATTGAGAGAAGAGATTAAGAGAATAAGATCCAAATGCCGAAATTGAATAGATATCCCCCCTACTTAAACCAAATTTTGGCACCTACTACCTAAAAGCCAAAAATGCCCTTTTTTAAAACTGAAACTAAGCTATTACTTAAACCAAATTTTGGCACCCTTTGAAAATGCCAGAACCGATCCCTCCTCCCCCTCAGTGTTGGAATTTCGGCCACCACTGTGACCAGCAGTTAAATCCTAAATTTCCTCCCTTATCTTTATTTGATCATATCTCCAAAAGAAGCCTAGATCACACCACCTCTTCCTCCCTTTATCTGCCATATTATCTGCATTATCCACTCAAATAAATCCTCCTAATTTCAAGCATCATTGTCGTCCCACTCTACCCACTTAAATGCCGAAAATTAACAAATCTTAATTAAAATAATTGAGCTTCATGCGACTTGAACTTGAGCCTCCTCAGCTGACACCACCTCCCTGCTCTCTAAGTGGTGCCACTTTACCACTGGGCCACAAGCCCATCTATGTCTTATAATCATAGATAACATCTTTTAAGCCCTATCCTATCAGGCTTTCTACTAGAGTGTCTAAACAAAAAATTTAATTAAGTCCTCTGCCCAACCTCGAGCCCATTCTGGACCCCTAACACTCACATTATACATAACCACACATCAAATGCAAAGGCCCCTCAATTTAGGATGTTACAAGTTTAGTATTGAGCTTTTATTGAACTAGCCGGTTTTCAAATGACACTTTGATGTGACACGTTAGATCCGGTCGTAACGTCTAGGATGGGTTTGAGGTGTTACACGAATACACATAGTTAAAAACTTATACACGGTTCACATGTTTACATATTAACTTCTGTACAATAAAATAAACATATAACTTACCTTTCATTTCACAATACAGATTATATACGTACCGGAGTTCTTATAGTTCAAATATCACATTAGCCTTCACTTACACATGCCCTTTGAACCATTCGAAATTAAAGAGGGTACGCAGATAGTCAGAATCTCGTACAATGCCTACGTCCCAGACGTGGTCTTACATGTAATCACATATCGATGCCACTATCCCAGATAAGGTCTTACACGAATCAAATACGATGCCAATGTCCCAGACATGGTCTTACACGTAACCACAAGTCGGTGCCAATGTCCCAGACGTGGTTTTACACGATAACACATATCGAATATCCTTTGTCATGACATAAGAATCCTATCTATTCCTAAGGTTCGTACGAGGCTTACAGACGTTGAATCTCAGTCGAATCGAGCTCGAAAATTAGCCAATTCACAATATTCATATTCGGCCATAGCTTATATAAATTCAAATAATTCATTTTAATACATAACAAATATATATACATGATTATATCAACATCTAAATGTTTATTGACTTACTTCGGACGTCGTTGACTGTGAAATCGGCTATTTGACCACTTTTGTCTTTCCCCGATCCAAATCTAATTTCTTTAATTCTTGATCTAAACATACTCAAATTAAACTTATTTAAACACCATTCTATTCAATTTAGCCTAAAAACACATAAATGAGCAAATTACAATTTTGCCCTTAATATTTCACACTTTTTACAATTTAATCCTTTTTGCACAAAACACAAAATACAAAAAATTTGACTACACCATACAAGGGCCGAATCTTCCTAGTCCTCATACAAGTCCATACATTTCATTTATTTCACATTTTAGTCCCTCAAAAATTTATTTTTGCAATTTAGTCCAAATTACTCAAATTCATCAAAAATTCAAAGACAAAACTTGTAAATCTAGCACATATATTTAATTTTTTATCATCAAACAATAAAAACCACAAGGTATCATCAATGGAAAATCAAAAAATCATCATCACAAACAAAAATTAAGACATGGGTTTTGTACATCTCTTAGCAACAATCTCAAAAACGTAAAAATTATCAAAAACCAAAATCGAAACATACCTAAATCAAGCTAAATAGGTGCCGAATGCCTCAAAATTTTCTATTTTATTTTTCTTTTCTCTATTCGGTGATGAAAGAATGAGAACATGGCTTTTAATTTTTTATCTTTTAATATATATTAACTTATCATTATATTACTTATTTATCCTTTTATATTTATTAATTTTAATATATAAATTAAGGTCATTTTAGACCATATGCCATCCATTATAGCTAAAATAGGCTATTTTCCCTTTAATGGCCTAATATTAAAAAGCCATTAGCAAATTAGAACTTACACATTAATTAGAAAATTTCACATTTTACGCAATTAAGCCCTTTTATTTAACCAGACACTTAAACGACGAAATTAAAAAACGAAAATTTAACACAAGCAAACTCACACATAATAAACACTGAAAATAATTTTAAAATATTTTCAGACTCGGATTTGTGGTCCCAAAACCACTTTTCTGATTAGTGTCAAAATCAGGCTATTACAAGATCGATGATAAAGTATTTCTGAAAGTATCTTCGTGGAAGAAAATCATTGAAAGATAGGGCCAGTGGCATATCGGCTGGTTTTACCGTCGAAATTAGAAAATATCCATAATGTATTTCACGTATCGATGTTGCAACAATATAGACCAGATCCATCACATATAATTTCTTCGTCAGTTATTGTTATTCAACCCGATATGACGTACAATTAAGAACCGATCCGAATTTTAGCCTGTGAGGTTAAAGAGTTGAGAAATAAACGCATAGCTTTAGTGAAAGTTTTGTGGGAACAACACGCTGTTGAAGAAGCTATGTAGGAGCTCGAGGAAGCTATGAGAAAAATGTACCCTAACCTTTTTACTGGTAAGATTTTCGGGGACGAAAGTCCCTAAGGGGGGAGAGTTGTAACAACCCGTTTTTAGTCAAATTGGAACAATGGTTTTGGGACCACAAATATGAGGTGAAAATAATTATTTTAATGTTACTTTAATGTCTTCAGCATGATTTAGTGATTGTGTGAAAGTTTCATTTAGAAATTTCATCGTTTGACTGGTCAATTTGATAAAAAGGACTAAATCGCGTAAAGTGTAAAACTTGTGTTCTATTAGCTAAATGTGTTAAATAGCTATAGAACCTTAAAGTTAAGGTTTCTATGTTGTAATTAACCCATTTGAAATATCAGTGGACAAAGAGGGACATGGTTTATATGAAATTTTAATGTTTTAATAAAGGTTAAATTAGTAAATTATAAAACAACTTAAGTTAAAATAATAAAGACATAATATCATCATCTTCACTTAGCTATCATCACTGAAAATTAAGGCTAAAAGAAGCCATTTTTATTCTCTTCATTCGGCTATGTTAACTTTGCTCTTTAAGGTATGACTTTTGTTCTGTTTTTAATGATTTCTATGTTTTTGTTATCGTTCCAACTAGGTCTAGCTAGCCCAGGGACTATTTTCCAAAATTGTTAAAGATTTTAGATGTTTCCATTGATGAATATGTATGACTTTTAAAGTTTCTTGATAGACTATGAATGTTTGTTGTGAATTATACATGTTTTGTTAAGTAATTTTTAGTAAAAACGCAAATTAAGGATTAATTTGTGAAAAGTGTAAAATTCATGGTTAAAATGTGAAATAAATGATAAATATGGGCTGCTTTGGTAATAAAAGAAATTCTGCTAGCATGGGTAGGGACCTAATTGCATGAATTTGTGATTTTATGAAATAAGGACTAAATTGTAAAAGATATAAAACATTAGGGGCAGTTGTGTAAAAATTCTTTAAAGTGAATTTTTGGACTAAATTGAATAGGGAGATAATTAAATAATTAGTTTTGATTACATATAGATCAAGAAAAGCGGATTCGAATCTAGATCGGGGGAAAAACAAAATTCTCGACTAATCAACTTGTGTCGTCGTTTTTACATCTGAGGTAAGTTCGTATGTAATAAGCATTATTATAATTATGTTTTTAATGCTTTGATATTGCATAAACTATGAATACGAGACTACAGACATGTTCGACGACAATTTGATAAGTGTGAAATCCCGGTTGAACCTTAGGAATAGATTTGGATACTAGTGACATGTTATTAGAGGATTATTGTGATTATGTGATCCAGGTCCTTGTCCTGTACGTCCTACCGATGGCTGAGTATACCGGTATGTGTTGCAGTTACTTGATAGCTTGTGTGAGCAGTATCGTGTAGCTACGCCTTGACCCACAGCTTGTGTGAGCAGGCCCGTTGATGGCTTGAGAGTGAGCATTTATGTGATATGTGATTGAGATAGCTTCGACTATATATGTGGCACTTCGGGTGTGAGTTTCCCATGTATCTGATAGTATTCTGAATGGTTCAATGGGTAAATGAGATAGTATTTCAAATGGTTCAACGGGTAAATGAAAGACGTGATTGAGTATGAGATTGATACGAGATGGTACAGTTATGTACATGAACCGTATAAGTTTTAAATTTAAGAAAGTGTGAACTGCACATATAAGCATAAGATTAAACATGTGAAAGGTTTGTTAGTTATCATGAATTACATGTTGATATGTTCAAATTAATGATTTGTGTATTTATGATTAGTTTGAGTTTATTCATATGAGCTTACTAAGCTATAAAGCTTACTTTGTTTGTTTTTTCGTGTTTTATAGTGAGTTTAAAGCTAGCTAGGATTCGAGGATCATTAGAGACTACGTCACACTATCCTACTATCACTTTGGTACTATTGAGCTTATTTTTTGAGTATATGGCATGTATAGGATTATGGTCATTTTGTTATGTAGTTTGGTAATGAGTTGTGCCATTTGAATTGGCTTGTAAATGCTTATATTTTGGTTTGTATATAAAGCCATGAGAGTTAGATTAATTTGGTTGGTTTGGTTATGTATATAATAGTGTATGTATGGTTTGCAATGTGGATATTAAAAGGTTGATATTAGAGTAGTTACATGCTTATGATTTTGGTGCATAATGATGTATGTTTAGAAGTGTATAATTAATTGAATTATAAATGTGAATTTGGTATAAGTGATATAGTATGTTTTATGATTTGTATGTATGGAGAATAGGAGTATAGAATGTGCATGAAATATGTTTGAATTGGTTGATTTAGATGCCTCTTTTAACCATGAATTGTGAAAATTGAATTGGTATAGGTTTGTGCAAGTTGGGTGGCAAAATGACTTGGCAAATAGCCTATTTTTGTCCACACAAGCATGTGTCTCAGCCGTGTGTGATACACGGTCACGTACACAGCTGTGTGTCCCCTAGTGTTGAAATTAAAAACAAGTCAGTACGCTCCACACGGCCTCACACACGAGCGTGTGACCTGGCCCTGTGGCTTAAGTCAGTATACCCTATAGGTTTGGCACGGCCTGGCACACAGGCGTGTATGGCCATTTTTAGGGCACACGGGCTAGCCACACAGGCGTGTATGTTGGCCGTGTGACCCAAGTTAGGGAGTTACATGGGTTCAGACACGGGCTGGGATACGGCCATGTACTCCTATTTTGAATGTCCACACGGCTTATGACATGGAGTGTCTTTGGCTATGTGAGACACATGGCCGGGCCACACGAGCATGTGTTCCCTATTTTTGAGAAAATTTTCTAAATGTTCAAAAAGTTTCCAAAATTATCAGTTTAGTCCCGAACCACTCCTAATGCATGTTTAAGGCCTCATAGGCTCGCATTAGGAACAAAATGATTGGTTGTGAATGAATTGATTAATTGTATGTGAAATATATGTTTAAATGTGTTATAAGTCCGGTAATGCTCCATAACCCTATTTCGGCATTGAATTCAGGTGAGGGTGTTACATTCATCGCCGAAACAAGGTTACAGAGCATTACTAGAGTTTACAGATCAAATAAATAGACATTTCATATCATATAACAGTCATGTCAGAAACTAATCGAAATCAAACACATTGTCCTTTATGCAATCCCTCGAGGCCTAAAATACACATTCAAAACAAGTCGGGACTGAATCGGGTACTAGAAATTTTTTTTAGAAAACATTAAAATTTTTCAAAGCTGTAGCGGTCACACGGTCGTATGGCCAGGTCGTGTCTGTGCCCGTGTAACTCCCTCAATTGGGATACTGACTTGTGTAATTTAAAAGATATAGGGGGCACACGACCGTGTCACCTGGCCATTTGTCACACATGGCTGAGACACACGCTGGTGTCTCTGCCCGTGTGATTGAGAATAGGCCATTTTCCAAGCCACATTTCTTACCCAATTTGACACCAACCTAACTCAACATTTTGGCACATCAACAAGCCATAACAAGGCATTCAAAACAAGCCAAAATCAAGTCTTAAACAAGAAATATCATCACATACAAAAAATTTGCCCTTAAGCACCTCAAATGACTACTTAAAAACATGTCAACCAAGTATCCAAACTTACCTAATGACCAAATACATATATGCATATTCAAACCACATTTTACTTTTCATCATTCTACCATATTAAACACATATCAAATATGGTAAGGCCACATATATATATGCATCAAAATATACCAAACACAAGCAATATAAGTGGCTAATCTCAACAAAACAATTATATGCCAACATCGGCCAAATTAATCTATACATGCCATTATAACCGGAATTAATTTATTGAAAGTACCAAAAGGACCGATGGATAGTGTGAAATAGCTCCAACCAGCTTCCAACCCGTACGAGCTTCTAAATTACTATAAAACATGGAAAATAACACAGAGTAAGCATTTAAGTTTACTAAGTTTGTATAACACAGAATTTAACTTACCATATATCCATAAAATAGGTAAGGAAACAAAGCATATCTCAACCAATTTGACCAAAAGCCTAAACACATGATCACCAACATATTTGCCATTAAAATCACATATAAGATCTGACACACATGGTTGAATTCATCAAATAATCATATTTCATTTATTTTATGTAAATACAAGAATAGTTCATATCAAACTCATATAATATCGTAACAAAATTGTGCCCGTTGAACCATTTAAAATATCATTGGATACACGGGTAATACACATGAGGTATACTAAACTGTAATCCGTCAATTCATATACATGTATGTTCATACGAGCTATGAATCAGTATGCTCTCACGAGCTGTGAATCAGGAAGCTCATACGAGCTGTAAATCGAGAAGCTCATATGAGCTGTAAATCAGGAAGCTCATATGAGCTATGGTGTGTTTACAACACAGGAAGGACCCAAACCAAATCGGTAACCCTAATGACATGTCATTTGTATCCTACGAATTTTTAAGGTTCAAATGGGACTCGGTAATCATCAGATATGCGATCGGTATTTATATATGGAAATTATAAAAATCACATACATATGATTTAATTAACACATATAAATACTCAATTTAATTACACAAACTTACCTCGACAAGTGTACGTAAACACAGAGGCGACTAATTCGATATTTTCTCTTTACCTCGATATAACTTAGTACGAGGTCTGACAAGATCTATACGAATAAATTTAACTCATTTCAATATAATTCTCATTCAATTTAATCCAACATGGAATTCTGGTAAATTTATTTCCCAACACTTTTAATTCTTTTTAATTTAGTCCCTAGGCTCGAAAAACGAAATTCATACAATTTAATCCTTACTTAAGCCTAGAAGATTTTATACATGTTAATAGTAGCCCATATATTTCACAAGGTTCACAAATTTTATCATAAATTTATCATATTTTTCAATTTAATCCCTAATTGATAATTCCATCAAAATTCTCTTTACAGAAGTTGTTTATCTAACAACAACCATTCATTTTCTATTATCAAACTTTAAAATTCAAGCATATTCATCAATGGAAAAACCCTAATAATTTAACAATTTTGCAAATTAATCCTCGAGCTAGCTACATTAAGCTACAAAGATCTTGGAAAAATAAAAATCATAAAAAAAGGGGGACAAAAATACATACCTAATTGAGTAAAATAAGCTTGTCCAAATTCAAGCTTCCATGGCTAGGTTTCTTTCTTTCTTTTTTATTTTTATTTTTGGTGGAAGATGATGAGAATAGATTATTTTTATTGTTACTTAATCACTAATTTCCAAAATTAACCTTAATATTTTATTCAATTTCCAATAATGACTATTCATACTTGTCCACTAAGCACTTTAATGGCCTATTTACCATATAAGGACCTCCAATTTAAAATTCTATAGCTATTTAATACCTTTAGCTATTAGAACTCAATTTACGCAATTTAGTCCCTTTTATCAAATTAGGCATGTAAATGGTAAAAAATTTTAATGAAATTTTTATACGATATATCTACCACACTATAGACCATAAAATAATATTAAACTAAATTTTTTGACTTCAGATTTGTGGTCCCGAAACCACTGTTCTGATTTCACTGAAAACGGGTTGTTACGACTCTCCCCCCTAAAGAGATTTTTGCCCTCCAAAATCTTACCAGAAAAGAGGTTCGGATATTGCTTTCTCATAGCTTCCTTAGATTCCCAAGTATTTTCTTCTATTTCGTGTCATTGCTAGAGAACTTTTACTAAAGTTATGTTTTTATTTCTTAATTCTTTCACTTCTCGTGTCAAAATTTTGATCGATTCTTCACTGTATGTCATGCCTGATTGAATTTCGACATTCGTCTGGGAAATAATATGTGAAGGGTCAGATCGATACCTTCGTAACATGTCACATGGAAGAAATTATGAATCTTTTCTAATTCTGACGGTAAAGCTATCGGTATGCAACAATTTCAATTCTCTCAGTAATCTCATACGACCCGATAAATCACAGACTCAACTCTCCTTTACGACCGAACCAAAGAACTTTCTTCCAGGGTGAAACTTCCAAAAATACTCTGTCACTAACTTGAAACTCTATATCTTTATGTTTAAGATCCGCATAAGATTTTTGACGATTTGAAGCTACTTTTAAACTACCTCAGACTACTTTCACTTTTTCTTCAGTCTCTCGACTCGAATCAACCCCGTGTATCTTTTTCTCACTGAGCTCAGTCCAATATAACAGAGTCTTGTATTTGCGACCATACAGAGCCTCATACAGTGCTATCTTTATGCTCGACTGAAAACTATTATTATACGCGAATTCAACTAATGGAAAATATTTCTCCCAATTGCCTTAAAACTCTAAAACACAACACCGATGTAATAAAACTCTAAAACACAACACCGATGTAACAGCCCGTTTTTAGTCAAATCAGAACAGTGGTTTCGGGACCACAAATTTGAAGTCTATTATTTTAATTTTTACAACACAATTGAATGATTGTGTGAAAGTTTCGTTTAAAAATTTTATCGTTTGATTAGTCAATTTGATAAAAAGGACTAAATTGCGTAAAGTGTAAAAGTGAAGTTCTATTAGCTAAAGGTATTAAATAGGTATGGAATATAAAAGTGGAGGTCTTTATGTTGTAAAATAGACCATTTGAAACATGAATAGACAAAGATGGACATGGTTTATATGAAATGTTAATGTTTTAGTAAAGGGTAAATAGGTAAATTAGCAAATAAATGATAATAATTAAAATAAAAACATAAAATTTTCATTCATTCATCTTCCTTGCTAATTTTAAAGAAGAAAAGAAGCAATAGTTAGGGTTGTAACATTCAACCATTGCATTGCTCAATTGGTAAGTGTAACAGCCCGTTTTCAGTGAAATCGGAACAGTGGCTTCAGGGACCACAAATTCGATGTTGTAAAATTTATTTTAATATTATTAGGTGGTCTACAGCATGTTAGAATTATGAAATAAAAATTTTGTTAAGAAATTTTACCGTTTGTATGTTCAATTTGTGAAAAAGGACTAAACCGCATAAAGTGCGAAAGTTGTGTTCTATTAGCTAAAGGGTTAAATAACTATAGAACCTTATTGTGGAGGTCCTTATGTGGTAATTAAACCATTTAAGGAGATAGTGGATGTACATGGAGTGTAATCATGAAAAGTCAAAGTTGGTGAGGGTTGGTAATTTGATGACTAAAGTTAAATTAAATAAAATAAAACTAAATGGTCATCTTCCTCCTTTTTCAACCGAAAATTTTAGCAAACTAAGAGCATAGGAAAGCTTGAATTTTCAGCCACAAAGTCCCTTGCATGTAAGTATTTTGGTGGTTGTTTTTGTTAATTTTTGTATGTTTAGAACCCTTGTAGCTTAAGCTAGCTAATTAAGGGTGTAACGCCCCAAAAATCCTTTATAATTAGTTTCGTGTGTTGGTGACACAAATCTGTATCTGCTTCAGTGGTTAAGTGTTCTAGGAGTGTCTAAGAAGTCTTGGGTTAAAGCTTTGGCTTAGGCAAAGTTTTTGTTTTTCTTTGAATGAAGCCCTATCTTTAGACAATAGGCTTTTAATTAAATGTTTGTGAAATATGTCAGAATGGGCTTGTTGGTCTGGTGGCTAAGTGGAGTGCAAATGGGTAGGAGGTTTGGAGTTCGACTCTTTGTGCAAACAAAGGACTTATTTTGCTGCTTGTGCCATGTAGGTGTTTTGGTTTAGCCGAAACACTGAAGTGTTTGAGTGGATTTTGAATTCGGTTGTTGAGAAAAGTGGTGGTCAATTTTTAGGAGGAGATTAAGGGATTTTATTTTTATTTTCTTATTATCTTTTTTTTTTTCAAATTTTGGCTTCTCATACTTTTCCCAAATTTCGGCCTTTCTACCCTTTGGACGTTTTGGAATCCATTTTCTTTGCCGTTCTTTTTCCTATTGCACTGCTGCCGAATTATTCTTTTGGCTTTTCTTTTCTTCTCCTTTTTATTTACAGCCGATTGCTTGCTGAAAAACTTCCTTCTCCTTCTTCTTTGGCTTCTCCATTAATTTATTCTTTCGTCAACCTCTTTTACGTGCCGCAACTTGTCATCTCTATTTTGCTTTTGTGCATTTGGTAAGTATTGTTTTCACCTCTTGTCTATTAGTTTTTGGTTGGTGACTAAGGGGATTATTGTACATGTGGTAGGCAAAAGGCAGTGATCAGTTTGTATTGCTACTGAGGTTAGAGCGTTTAAAATAGTGTTTATCGTTGGTAAGTGGACCATGCGTATTAAGCTGTCCTCGGTATTCGGGTTTGCTTTAAGTTGTTGGTTTACGATTAATAAGTGCTTTTTAATATTCAGCTTTTAAGTTGGTAATTGGGGAACCTTTGTTAATTGTGATGACGGTCGAAAGTCTGGGGCGAAGGGCTGTGCTGGTGCCTAATTATAGAGGGAAATGTCTGGTGTTCGTAAGGTAAGAGTTCGATTAAGGTGTTAGAATTATGTCTTCCAATTTTAGTTAATTGGTTATTGATTGAGGTTTATAATAAAGTGTTATACTGGTCAATTGATAGGTCTTAGGTACTCAGGAGTGCTTTTGTAAAGAATCAGAACCAGGTGTGTAAACACAACTCTAGAAATGGAAATCGGTGAAAAACCAGAAAACGTGAAAATCAATGCCACACGGGCGTGCGGCTGCCCTTGTGGTAGGCCGTGTGATCGGACACGGGCGTGCGATTGATGAGGCAGGTCATGTGCGATTCATGGGTCAGGCCAAATTAGGCTCTGTGGAATTATTGGGCCACAAGGGCGTATGGAATTATTAGGCCAGGCCGTGTTATCCACACGGCTAAGGCCATTTTGGGCCATATGGGCCACACGGGCGTACAGGCTCACATAGGAAAATTACATAGCCTTGTGGGCCCATTTCACTGTTTGACTGCTAAGGTTGCATGGGTCGCCCGAGTCAACTGTGGACCTATTGTAGGGTCGGTAAGATTACCTAGATCCCTAATTGACTGAATGACTGTTATACCCATGTACTTTTTATATATACATGTACGATTGTATTTTGAGCATGTTGTTAAAACTGTACTGAATACATATATGATACCATGATTTGGCATGACATGATTGTATGATGCATTGCATAGGGATGGGTTTATATGGATCGGAGGAAGTGTACTGAAAGGCTTCGAGCCTAAGTTACTGGCAGCTCAGCTGCAAACTACTGTTTAGTGCCGCATTCGGTACTTTTTTAGAGTGTAGGGATAGGTGGGTTGATTATATCCCCACATGGAGTGTAGGGTTGGACGAAGATGGAGTGCAGAGGCTGGCTGGGTAGGATTTGTATATTGCATAATTTGATACTGTACTGATTACTGATACTGTAATGGGCCAAGGCCAAATGTATGACTGCCTTTGTACTAAGATGGGCTAAAGCCCAAACTGATACTGTCACTGATTCTAAAAAGGGCTTAGGCCCAGACAGTGATTGCCTTCTATCTATTTGTTTGCTTTGTATGGGATTACATACTGAGTTTTTGAAAACTTACCCTTCTGATTTGACTATACAGAAAATCCCTAGACTTAGGCGGATCGGCGCGGCAGAGGACTCCGAGGTGGCCATACGACCTAAATTACTTGATTAGTACTTAATAATGATTTTTAATTTTATTTTGGGGTATTTTTCTGTAATAATGGCCGTTTTGGATTTTCATGGTTAATTTGGTATTTCTATTGTTTTGATTTACAACTGCTAGTAGTAGGGTTAATCGAGGTTTCAAAAGAATTAACCGTTTTATCAAAATACACTAAAATACGCCAAATGATTTACAAAACTTCCGCAATAAGTGATGTTTTGAATATTTAACAACATTTTGAAAAAGAATAATTTTGTGATAATGAACTACGTTTGAAAATTAACGATGCATCCTAGAATTAACACAAGATTTTGTATAGAGGTTAAATAGAAAAGAGGTTTTTACGACAACTTATTTATTTCAAAAAACACTACCTTGTGACATCACCAAATTCGGCCATAACGTCTAGGCTGGGTTTGGGGTGTTACATTTAGTTTTATCAGAGCCAAGTTGCAAAACTCGGCTGTGGATTTGGGTTTTTATACTTGGATTTTAAAGCACCGATTTTAGATGATTGAAATATTTTCGCAGCATGTGTGGTACACCGAGTCCCCAGTGCCGATCCTGTATGTTTACTGAAACTGTCATGTGTTGTAAACTAAAACTGCTATAGATAGCATATAACTAAGATCACTATAGAAAGACTGAAAACATTTAAGTTAGTGTATACTGACAATGTAGTAAATCCGATAGCACTGCATTGCATGAAAATAAACTTTACACTTCTGAAATTGATTTCATAAAATACCTATTAATAAATATTGGAACTCTAAATTGACGCATAAAACTGTTAAAATAGATTAACTTGAATAGACAATGAGCACAAGAGGTGCTCGCGAACGAGGCACAAGAGGCCATGGTAAAGGCCGTAGAGGCGCTCGAGCTGGGTCCTCATCTTTTGGCAACTTGCCTAATTTAGATACAAGTGAGACGTCGACTTCACCTGTGACTGAGGCTAGATCTCATGATCGAGCAGCTAGGGACGACGTACTGTCCCAGGCCATGTTGAGGATTTTAGAGAGGGTCGCTGTGCCCAATACTGGAACTGGAGGCCGAGGGTCGGTTATGGAACGACTCTGGTCTAATGGACCCGAGATTTTTAGGGGTATTGCTGGAGTTGCACCTAATGTGGTTGAGTACTGGATATAGGCCACAAAGAGAATTATGGAGGACTTGGACTGCACCTCTAAGCAGAAACTAAAGGTTGTAGTGTCACTGCTTAGAGATGAGACTTACTAGTGGTGGCTTACAATCAATGAGGGCACTCAGCCCGATCGATTGACCGGGGAGTTCTTTAAGGCGACGTTCCAGTGAAAGTATGCGGGTGCCAGTTACGTGGATGCCTATAGAAAAGAATTCCTAGATTTGACCCAGGGTGATAGATCGGTGGCTGAGTATGAGGCCGAATTTCTACGACTAAGCCGTTATGCTCGAGGAATGGTGGCGAATGAATGCGAGCGATGTGTTCGCTTTGAGGATGGCCTTAGGGATAATTTGAGGGTTCTGATAGCTCCACAGAGGAAGTGAGACTTTGCTGCACTAGTTGATAAGGCGAAGATCGCCGAGGAAGTGAAGCGCACTGAGTGCCAAAACAGATAGAGAGGCAGGAATAAGAGGGATTCAGAGCCCTCGAGTTCCGTTTAGAGGCCTAAGAAAAAGGCCAGTGTTGATGGGCTGACCAGAGTTGGGGCTCCTATTACTGCTATTGGACAGCCGCCGTGTACTGATTGTGGTAGACGTCATCAGGGCGAATGTTGGAAAAAGACTGTAGCATGCTTGAGGTGTGGTTCTTTGGAGCACCGTATTAGGGATTGCTAGCGGAGGTCCGGTCAGGTGGAAGCTTCTGGCATGGGTACTGCAGCACCACCGAGGGTAGTTCAGTAGCCACCGAGAGGTTGTGGTCAGGCCAGAGGTGGGAATGGTCTAGTCCATGGTCAGAGAGCATCGGGCAGAGGTGCTGGTCATATTGAGGTGAGGCAGCCGACTCTAGTTTATGCTGCAGGTCACCGAGAGGAGGGTGATGCTCTGGACATCATTACGGGTTGTTCTTTATTTGTAATGTACCTTATACTGCACTGATAGATATAAGATCCACTCACTCCTATATAGCTTGTACCATAACTGAAAACTTGGGTATACTGGTTGAGAGCACTATGAGTGAGGTCATTGTATTGAGTCCGTTGGGGAAGTCAATAAGGGTTAACAAACTGTTTAGAGACGTTCCTCTAGAGGTTCAAGGAGCTATCTTTTTGGCTGATCTGATGGAACTGCCTTTTGAAGAATTTCATCTAATACTGGGAATGGACTGGTTAGTTAAACACCGAGTGAGCTTAAATTGTGCCATAAAAAGGGTTGTACTGAGAACTGAGGGGGATTGCGAGGTAGTCATAATTGGGGAACGTCAGAAGTACTTATCGAATGTGATTTCTACATTGAGGGTTGAAAAGTTGGTTCGTAAGGGATGTGAGGCGTATCTGGCCTACATCAGTGTTTCAGATTCTGAGGATTCTTCAGTTAAGGATATAAAAACGGTTAAGGACTTTCCGGAAGTTTTTCCTGAGGAGCTGCTTAGGTTACCTCCGAAACGTGAAGCGGAGTTTGGGATTGAGCTCCTTCCTAGTACAGCTATAGTGTCCATCGCCCCTTATAGAATGGAATCGAAGTAGCTTGTGGAGCTTAAGGCTCAGATTCAAAAGCTATTGGATCGTAGGTTCATCCGCCCTAGTGTGTCTCCGTGGGGAGCACCGGCTCTATTTGTGAAAAAGAAGAATGGATCCATGCATATGTGTACCGAGGATAGATGATCTATTTGACCAGTTCGAAGGGGCTTCAATTTTCTCTAAGATTGATCTACGATCAGGGTAGCACCAGTTGAGAGTTAAAGAGGATGACGTGTATAAGAAGCCATTTAGGACTCGCTATGGCCATTACGAGTTCCTAGTGATGCCATTTGGACTGACAAATGCACTAGCAGCTTTCATGGATCTAATAAACCAAGTGTTCTAGCCCTATCTGTATCAGTTCGTAGGGGTATTTATTGATAACATACTGGTGTATTCGAGGACTGAGGATGAGCACGATGAACATCTCAGAGTGGTTCTGCAAATTCTACAAGAGAAACAACTATATGCCAAGTTCAGTAAATGTGGGTTCTGGTTACGTGAAGTAACGTTTCTAGGACATGTGGTTTCTACTGAGGGGATTAGGGTAGATCCTCGAAAGATAGAGGCGGTATTGGAATGGAAACAGCCTAAGACTATATCTGAGATCTGCAGTTTTCTAGGACTACCAAGATATTATCGACAATTTGTAGAGGGGTTTTCAATGATCGTCGCACCCTTGACTAAGTTTTATGTAAGGGTGTACGATTTAACTGGATCGACGTGCAGCAAGAGAGCTTTGAGAAGCTAAAGACTGTACTAACGGAGGCCCCTATCTTGATACAGCTAGAGTCTAGAAAAGAGTTTACTATTTACAGCGATGCATTACATGTTGGCTTAGGATGTGTGTTGACGCAAGAGGGTAAGGTGGTAGCGTATGAGTCTCGTCAGCTTAAGACGCATGAGGTGAATTATCTGGCACATGACTTGGAGTTGGCTGTTGTTGTATTTGCACTGAAAATCTGGAGGCATTATCTGTATGGTGAGAAGTGTATCATTTATAGCGATCACAAGAGCCTTAATTACCTCCTCACTCAAAAGGAGCTGAATCTTAGGCAATGTAGATGGATTGAGCTGCTTAAGGACTACGACTGTGCAATTGAATACCATCCTGATAAGGCCAATGTGGTGGCCGGCACGCCGAGCCGTAGGGCTATAACTGATTTGAGGGCGATTTTTCTTGTCTCAGTTTATTCGATGATGGTAGTCTGTTGGCTGAACTTCAGGTAAAATTTCGAGGCCAAATTTTTTTTTAAGGGGGTAGAGTTGTAACGCCAAAAAAATCCTTTATAATTAGTTTCGGTGCGGCGGAGGACTCCGAGTTGGCCACATGACCTAAACTACTTGATTAGTACTTAATAATGATTTTTAATTTTATTATGGGGTATTTTATTGTAATAATGGCCTTTTTGGATTTTCATGGTTAATTTGGGATTTCTATTGTTTTCATTTACAACCGCTAGTAGTAGGATTAATCGAGGTTTTAAAAGAATCAATCGTTTTAACAAAATACACTCAAATACACCAAATGATTTACAAAGCTTCCCTAATAAGTGACATTTTGAAAATTTAACAACGTTTTGAAAAAGGATAATTTTGTGATAATGAACTGCGTTAGAAAATTAACGGTGCATCCTAGAATTAACACAAGATTTTTTATAGAGGTTAAATAGAAAAGAGGTTTTTGCGATAACTCATTTATTTTGAAAAACACTACCTTGTGACATCGCCAAATTCGGCCATAACGTCCAGGCCGTGTAACGACCCGAATTTGGGCCTAGTAGAATTCGGTCTATTGGGCCTTAGGCATGGGAGCGTTTAAAATTTTTGAGAACATGAGAATATCATTTATGCAAGTTGGACCTGTTAGGTGAGTGATTTTGGAAGGTTAGGGGGCTTCTATGAAGTCCCGCGATCAAACTTGGGCTTTAGGAAAATTTTGGTTTTAGGTGAATAAAACCCTGGGAGTTAGTAGGTAGGCTTTAAAAATAAAATGTAGAGAAAAATGACAAAAAGGAGTTGTGGTCTAGTGGCAAATGATGCCACATGGGAGACAAGGAAGTGACGCCACAAGGAAGCAAGGGGTCCAAGGTTCAAGTCTTGGTGCTTGCATTTTGATTTTCTTCTTAAATGGACTTTAGACTTTGGCCATAGACTTATATTTAGTTGCGCATGTTTTAAGACAACAAGGAGCTAGTTGTAATGTTGCTAGCGGCGTGGATTATGCTACAAGGGAGCCTGGGTTCGAATCTCATGACAAGCAATGGAGTATTTATTTTGTGGATTGGACGGCCAGAGTTTGTGTTGGATTGGAACTCTATTGAAGAAGGGATCCCACATCGGAAAGCTAGCAAAAGGGAAGGTGAGAAGCTGGCTTTAAAAAGAGCTACCTATGAGGAGAGGAAGAATACCTTGGTTGGAGTTTGGACATAGGAGCATTCGGAGCACGGATTAGCTTCAGACTCCTATCAGGTGTGTATTTCGCCCTACTCTAGTTATAGAGCGGCAAATGCCGAAATGCCGGTCACACGATGATGGTAGCCACACGAGCGTGCAAGTGTACGTGTGGGAGCTTTAACGCGATAATCGAGGCCACCATGAGTATATTTTTGTAGGCTGATGCTGTTTGGGCCACGATGGGATGAAACGAGGCCAAGTGGGCCCAATGGGCCCGTGGGACCATATGAATAGGTTGTATGATTGTGTAGTAGATGATGGATTAGACTGTGTGAATCTTATATCTATGGCTAGATTTGGGCTAAATAGGCCACCCGAGCTTGTGGGCTATTTGGGCCGAGAATGGGCCTTAGGCATATTAATGCTTGAGTCGCTTGAGACGACTGTAGACCTTCTAAGGGGTTGGCAAAAATACTGAAATACCCTTGGTTTACAAAATTACTGAAATACCCTTAGTTTACAAAATTACTGAAATACCCGTGGTTTACAAAATTACTGAAATACCCTCGATTTGCAAAATTATCAAAATGCCCCTAGTTTGCAAAATTACTAAAATACCCCCAGTTTGCAAAATTAATGAAATAACCCTGGTTTGCAAAATTACTGAAATACCCCTAGTTTGTAAAATTATCGAAATACCCCTGTTAGCAAAATTACAGAAATACCCCCGGTTTGTAAAATTATCAAAATACCTCAGGTTTACAAAACTACGAAAATACCCTCGATTGGTAAAATCACCGAATTACCCTTGTAGGGTAGAATTACCAAAATACCCCTAAGGGGTAGGATTACCGAAATACCCTTATAGGGTAAATGACTGATTTAGACTGTGAATTTGACTGAGTTGATTGTGATTGTATGACTGTGTTTTAACTGAATTGACTGTGGGCGTGTGTCTGATTTGCTGTTAATATGTGTTGAAATGACTGTTACTAAGCATGGCCATTTTGCATACACGTGTAATGATTGAGCATGACATACACGGCATATTGCATTGGGTTGGGTTTGATGATCGGAGGAAGTGTATTCTGGTGGCCCTGCCACATTCTGTTTTAGTGGCTATGCCACATATATTATTTTGGTGGCTCAGCGACATATACCGTTATTAGCAGCTTGGCTGCATTATTAGAGAGCTTGGCTCTAAGCCATCTTGAATATGGCTTTGTGCCAATCATATTTACTTGTGGCTTTGTACCTAACAAATATCGATGACACTGTGTCGATCCTATTACCCATGGCTGTGTGCCGATTATATTACCGTCGCTGATGGCTATGTGCCGATTATGATTCTGGTGGCTCTGCCACATTCTGTTCTGGTGGCTACGCCATGTATATTCTGTTATTCTGGTGGCTTCGCCACAAATTCTGTGATGAGCAACTTGTCTACCATCGAGGTGTGTAGCGGATGGATGGGTCAATTTAGAAATCCCCACAGGTGTGTTGGGCTGGTACGGGTGGTGTGTAACGGATGGATTATTAGGTTGGGCTGCATGCATTATCTGCTTTATCATGTTAATAGGCCCAAATTGTTACTAAATAGTGCTTCGGCCCAGTCTGCTTCTGTATGGGCTTCAACCCAGTTTGCTTCCGTATGGGCTTCAGCCCAGTCTGTTTTCATATGGGCTCGAGCCTAGTTAATGACCATTTAGGAGATTACACACTGAGTTCTCGTAACTCACCCCTCTGCTTTAACCTTGCCGGTGATCCCCAGCATTAGAGGATTTGGCGCAGTGGAGGACTCTGTGGTGGCCATACATCGGGAATATTTCTCATGAACTTAGTAAATTCAGTTTTTACCTTATTTTAAGATTATTTATTTTGGGTTAATATTTTGTAATAGGGCCGTTGGTTTATTTTCTTTTAAGTTTTCATTGATAATTGATAAACTTATAAATACGTGGTTTTCTCAAAACAACAATAACATTTTCAAAATATCACATATTCGCAATTAACTGAGCCAGATTTATGTTATAAACAAGTTTTCGGAAGTAATAATAATAATAATAACGTTTTTTACAAGGGAACCATAAAAACAAATCTGATTTTCACAAACAACTAAGCTCGAAGTTTCAAAAAGAATACAAAAGTTTTAACGAATGCTCAATTTTTAAACAACCCTTCTATGTGACATGCCAGCTCCAGTCATAACGTCTAGGCCGGGTTTGGGATGTTACAGGCCCAGTTTGAAGTGTTACAAGGGGACTAAATTTCATTATAAGTGAAAGTCTAGGGTTTTGCCATGAGACTATTTTTGTTGTTTTTGGAGTTTAAAGGAAGAAAATGAATCCTGGTTGTTAAATAAACAACTTTTGTTAAGTGATTTTTAGTGAGATTTTCATTTGGGGGCTAAATTCAAAAATGTGAAATTTATGTGATAAATGTGTGAATTTGTGAATTATATGGGCTGCTATGAGCACCTATAAAATTCGGCTAGGCTTGGATGTAGAGAAATTTGCATGAATTTCATTTTACGAGCCTAATGACTAATTTGTAAAAGTTTAAAAGTATTAGGGCAAAATGAAAATTTTGCCATAACATGAAATTTGGCTCGAATTAATTAGAAATATGATTAAATGAGTTAAATTTGACTACATAGATCAAGAAAAGCAACTTTCGAAACTAAAATGGTGGAAAAGATAAAGTCATGGACTAAACGATCGTATTCTCCGTTTGAGTTTGAGGTAAGTTCGTGTAACTAAATTGCATATTTATCTGCTTTAATTAAAATAAATGAATGTGAATGATATAATTACTACGTATAATTATCAAATGCATAATCAACGTTGTACTGAAAATACCGAGCCCTATTTGAACCTTAAGAATTCGTAGGATACAAATGACAATGTCATTAGGGTTATCGATTTGGTTGAGGTCCTGCATATGTTGCGGACTCACCATAGCTCACATGAGGTTACCGTTATTCAGCTTAGAGGAGCTTACTGATATCTAGCTCGTATGAGCTTACCGATAGTCAGCTTAGATGAGCTTACCGTTTACCGCTCGTATGAGCATACATGTATAAGAATTGACAGATTACCAATTAGTACACTTCGTGTGTACTACCCCTGTATCCTACGATATTTTAAGTCATTCAATAGGTATATTACTATTACGAGATTATACAAGTTCAATACAAACTAGTACAAGTATTTACATGGAAATGGTATATATATGATATACGGATATATGGTGTATATATTACATGTACATAGAATTTAATAATTGTTAAATTCATACATAATTTTGTTACGAGTTTATATGAAATCGATACGAACTAGCATAGGTACTTACATAATTTACACGGACATGGTTTATGTATGATATATGAATACAAGGTATAGATGTTACATGTATATGGAATTTAAATAGTTATTGAATTCATACATGATTCTTAGTTTTTATATGAATACATGGCTAATTTGGTAAATATCGGCAATGTTCTGATAGGATATGGATGAGTTTGATATGAACTATTATAGGTATAGATATGAATTACATGGAAAATGGTATTATATGTATATTGGTATATGAAATGGATGCTACATGTTTATGCTACTTGATTAATTATTGAGTTCATCCATGATTATTGATTCATAGGTGAATTTACATGACTAAAATGGTTGGTGTATATGTGCTTAGGCTTTGGCTAAATTATGGTTCTATTATACCAGGTTCAACTTTTATGTTACGCATTGTAATGGTAAATGCTTAAATGGAAATATACTTGTGATCATGAAAATGTAATTTTTGGTTTATATATGTGTTTATATGGCTAGCTTGGTTGATGATTATATGTTAGGCTTTTGGGCTAAATTAAGTTGTGTTATACCTGGTTTCACTTACTTCATTTGTGATTAAATGTGTATGTGAAGAATAAAAGAACGACAAATTGCTTCAATTAAAATCGCTATGAAAGTATAGAAAGGTATGAGTTTTTGGATGATTGAAATATGTTTAGCCATACGCTAGAATTTTAAATGCACACAAGTAGTGGATACTTATGATGTTTTGAGGTAAATTCGCTAGATATTGTGATATTTAACCTTGAGAGGTTATCATTGCTTAAGATAAGGCCAAGACACGTTGGATTAACTTAAATGGATTATGCTTATAAATTGAAACGGTGAACTTTATTTTTTTCAGTTACGAACTTACTAAGTCTAATTGCTTACTCTGTTTATTTTTCTGTGACTTATAGTGTCTCGGAAGCTCGTTCGAGTTGGAAATTGTCAGAGATTTCATCACACTATCTATCGGCTATTTTGGTACTTATGGTTTTATAATTTTGGTTATAATGGCATGTATAGGTTGTTTGGCTAATGTAGCCTATTTGATTTGGTCAAGTATTTATCCATTTGATTTGGCTTGTTTGATACATGTTGTTATGTATATATATAAGTAAATGGCCTTGTCACATTGATATATGTATTATGATGGTATGTGATATTATAACAAGTTATAAGCTTAATATTGGTTGGCTTTGAATGCCTAATTATGTCATGGTTATATGAAAATTGTTGTATTTAGGCTGGTACCAATTTGGGTGAGAAATATGGCTAAGAAAATGACCTATATTTGTCCACACGGGCGTGTGTCTCAGTCGTGTGTAACACACGGCCAGGTGACACAGCCGTGTGTCCCATGTAACTTCAATAGAAAACAAATCAGTAGCTTCACACGGCCTAGCACACGAGTTTGTGGCTTGGGCGTGTGGCACATGTCAATATACCCTCCAGTTTTCACACGGCCTAACACAAGCCTTGGCACACGGGCGTGTGAGGCCACTTCGAAGGGTACATGGCCAGGCACATGAGCTTGTGAATGGCCATGTGACCCAAGCCAGTATGCTCACTTTTTGACACGGCCTGAGACACGAGCGTGTCTCACATAGCCTGGCCAAACGGGCGTGCGTCTCCTGCACCTTTGAAAAATTTCAAAGTTCTTCTAAAAATTTCATTAGTACTCAGTTTAGTCCCAAACCCCTTTTAATGTTTATTTTCAGCCTCGAGGGCTCGTATTAGGGACTATATGATTGACTTAAAAGGTTTTTGTTTTAAATGAGAAATGAACATGAAATGTTTGATTTTTTGATTTATAAGTCTAGTAATGCTCCGTAACCCTATTTTGGCATCAAATTCAGGTTAGGGGTGTTATATTTATTGGTATCAAAGATACGGCTTAGTTGATTCTCAGACTGAACGTAGTGTGTAGGAGTCTAGTTATACGTGCCATTATATAACCTGTGATAGTGTGATATCTCCCGACTTTGATGAGATTTATTTTTTTACTTAGACAGAGATGATATCCAACCGAGCTAATTCTGATAATACTGAAAGCGATATTCAAGTATCTGAGTAAATATGTTTTTTATGATGAGTCAAAACTCATAAAGGTATGAATAGAAGTTCATAACATTATGTTGTTGATAAATGTAATGTTATATGTGTGTATATATGATAGTCAAAATTTGAGGCTTTACAATCTTCACCCCCTCACCAGTATAGTGTTATACAATGAAATTCACAAGATTTAGATTGCATAAGTTCACAAGTGAGAAACTAAAGAATTCAGTGGTTGAATGATTAATAGTGCGATTAGATTTGAGAATGTGTTAGCAAGTAAAGGCAGTTTTAGAAGAGATACCAGAAATTTTTTTTTTAGATCATTTGGAATACGTAATGTCACTATTAAAGAAGAAGTTAATCTCGACTAATCGACTTATTTGGATACGATATCTAAAGAATGTATTACCCAGAATTTCTTCTGACTTGATTTTCGTTAATGAATAGGATTGTTGATGACATGTGATAGTTAGTGGAATAATGTTTAAATTGTAAAGATATCTGAGAGTAGTAGTTATAGTCGAGTAGCTTATGATGATCTCTATCGGATATTCTATGTGTTCATTATTTTTAGAGATATATGCAGCTGTTCATTTTTAGATGTAATTCTTATGATATGAGAAAGTTAGCTAACCACAATGTTAGATAGAAGCATTGATAGTTTGGTTGGGTTATGATAGACATTGTTCTATCTTTATTTGGTATTTTGTTGCATTATGTTTGGTAGAAAATTTAGTATGGTTTCATATCTTGGATTTTGTTGTCTATCAAACATGGCCTATCCGTAAAGGATACTCTTTGGCTGGAGATAATTATATCTATTACGGTTATAATTTCTAGTTTGATATTGGGAATATGGTAATACAGAACTCAGTTTTTCTAGTTTATGTGAAAGGATAGACATTGGTAAAAGTGTATATGGTGGAAGGTACTTCTACGTCAGATGTCATTACTGGTATTTTTTTTTTCTTATTGATAAACTTAATGTGATTATGGAAATGGACTGATTAACTCTGCATGATGCTGTGGTAAATGGCAAGCAAAAGCATATTATATTGAAGTATCAGGATGGTGAAATGCTCTATTTTGAATTAGAAAAGTTGAATGATTTGCCTACTGTGATATCAGTCGTATCAGTGCAAAAATGTGTCAGAAAAGGTTATAATATTTACTATGCTTATGTATTGGATATTTAATAATTGGAGTCAATGTTTAAAATAGTGGTAGTGGTATGTAAAAATTCTGATGGGTATCCAGAAGAGTTACCTGCATTACTACTGGTTAGAGAAGTTAAAATTTGTTATAGAATTTTTACCGGAAATAACATTGAAAAATGTATCTGAAGTTAAGAGATTTTTTTAGACTAACTGGTTGTTACCGGAGATTTGTAAAAGAAGTTTTCTGTGATAGTCACACTGATGATACGATTATTATAGAAAGAATTTAAATTTAAAATGGTCTGATAAGTGTCAGCAAAGTTTTGACAAGTTGAAAGCTTTGTTGACTGAAGCATCAATTCTGGTTCACCTTGAAATCTGGTACGGAATTTGTGATTTACAATGATGTGTCAGTGAATAGTTTATGTTGTGTTTTGTTTTATGAATTGTGAATCCACGAAAATTATTGTCTGATGATGACTCGATTTTGGCTAAGTTAAATGCTAAATCGACGTTTTACAACGGATCCGTGAAGTTCAAAAATGTGAAAATGAGTTACAAGCTAAACGAGTATAGTGTTAAACGACTTCTGATTCGGAATTTTAGATTGGACACAATAATTGTTTGTTATTCAGAAATATATTTAGTGTACCAAAAAATCCAGAGCTGATACAGAAAATTTTGCACGAAGCTCAAAATGGTATTATGTCTGTTCATTTTGGAAATAATTAAATGTGAAATAAATGGAAATAGATGTATAAATGACCGAGAATGAAACATGATATTTCCAACTCTATATCCAGATGTTTGATATGTCAGCAATTTAAAGCTAAACATCAAGTGCCTTCAGGTGTAGCACCCCTTACCCGTATTCAACGCTAAAACAGGGTACAAGGCATTACCGGACATACGACACAAGCATTTACACAATTTCGAGTCATAAATTTGCATCCAAAATAAAAACCATTCATATTCGATCATAAAGTCCCTAATATGAGCCTACGAGGCCCAAAAAATACTTTAGAAGTGATTTGGAACTAAACCAAGAACTCAGGAAATTTGTACAAAACTTAGAAAAAATTTGCTAACTGCAGGGCTCACACGCCCATGTGGTCCAAGGGGCACGCCCTGTGACTGTGGGACATGACCGTGCTTCAGACCGTGTTCGATTTAGGGTGCTCTCTGACTTGTGCCACATGGTCGTGCCACATGCCCGTGTGCTAGGCTGTGTAGCATACATGGCTAAGACACACGCTTGTGTCTTTGCCCGTGTGCTCAATTCTAGACATTCTGTTTCTCAAAATTAAGGTGTAGGGGACACACGACCGGAA
Source organism: Gossypium bickii (assembly GCA_025503065.1). Classification (NCBI taxonomy): domain Eukaryota; kingdom Viridiplantae; phylum Streptophyta; class Magnoliopsida; order Malvales; family Malvaceae; genus Gossypium; species Gossypium bickii. The sequence goes on from CP106711.1 coordinate 95,475,479, forward strand.
CACATGCCCGTAGGGCAGACTGTGTGTCACATACGGGCTAGACACATGCCCTTGTGTCTACCCTTTTGGAAAAAATAAAGGCTATTTCCCAAGCCATTTGCCACTCTTATTCACACATACACTTACACCAATTCAAGCCACAAAACATAACATACTTAGGCAATCAAAACATCCACAATTATGACCAACACATGCCAACACAATATCAACATCTATCATACTCACAACAATTATTAAGCTACAATTGACTACTTTCAAGATACCTAATTGTATACCACTTTATCATCTCTTCAATAGACCACATTGCCAAACATTTCACATTCATGTCATAAATCACATTTCCATCATTCACCAAGCATATCAAGACCATATCACCAAAGACATTGGCACATATATAAATATACTTAGGCTTACAACCATGTTAGCCCAAATAAGCCAATCTACATAGCCAAATATCAAAACAAGCCTTTAACAATTACAAGCCGACAAATTGGCTACAATCATAATGACACATATAACAAAATGACTAAGTACCTATACATGCCATACTTTCAAATACTAAAATCATCAATACACAAAATGAGAGGGTTTGATAGTGTGATTCGAATATCCGACGATCTCTGATCCCGAGCTAGCTTGGTAATACTATAAGATAAGAGAAAGAAAGGGGGTAAGCTATATAGCTTAGAAAGTTCATATGCAAATAATACAAAACATTTTTCATACATTTTTCATATAAATAACTTAACATATATTAACTTAATTGTCATTTAAGCTTCATAAGCACAACTTACTCAATCACATTATTACTAATAGTTCATCATATACTGAGTTCATTTCCTTTGAGTTTTACGTACATACATGTACCATCTCATAACATATTTCACGTACTTTCTCATCTTTGACATACCCGTTGAACCACTTGGAATACTATCGGATACACAGAATTCTTGCACGTAAGTGCCACATATGTAGCCATTGCTACCACAAATCTCATAACGCATATAGGCTCACTCTCGAGCTATCCTCGGGCCTGTTCCAACAAGCTGTCAGTCAAGACGTAGCTACTCTGAGCTGCTCACACAAGCTGTCAAGTATTCACAACATATGCTGGTATACTTAGCCACCGGTAGGACGTACGAGACTAACACCTGGGACACATAAATCACATAATCACATGGGTTCTTAGTGACATGTTACTTGTATCCTAATCTATTCCTAAGGTTCAACCGGGATTTTCTCGCTTGTCGAAACTTCGTCAATTACATCCAAAGAGTTAATCATACAAATCATGCAATATCAAAACATTATAAATACAATTGTAACATTTCATTATTAACATACAAACTTACCTTGATACAAAAATAGCAAAAATGGACCTAATCGTCATACACTATGGTTTTCCTCTGATCTAGACCTGAACTTCATTTTTCATGATTTATAATACCAAATTCATCTCATTTAATCATCAAATTATTCGATTCAGCCCAAAAATCACATTATGGCAAAATTACATTTTTGCCCCTAAACTTTTGACATTTTACACTTTAGTCCCTAGGCTCGGAAAATGATTTTCATTCAATTTCATCACACCCAAGCCTAGCCGAAACTATGTCTTGCTCATAGCAGCCCAAATTTTTCATTTATTCACATTTTTACACATATTTTACAACTTTTACAAATAAGTCCTTTTTAGGCATTTTCATCAAAAATCACTTAGTAAAAGTTGTTTATCCAACACCAAATTTGCATAATCTACCACTAAACATCAAAATACACCCAAGTATAACATGGGTCAAACCCTAAACCTTGATCATATCTTAGATTAGTGGTAGAAATAGTTAGATCGGGTTACAACGACTTCAAAAATGTAAAGAGCATTAAAAACAGGGCAAGAACGGACTTACAATCGAGCTTGAAAGCTTGAAAACCCCTAGCTATGGTTCTCTTCAGATTTTCATCCAAGGGAGAAATAAGATGGACAAAATTTGATTTTTATTATACTTATTAATTCATTTAATTACTAGTTTACCAAAATGCCCTTAATGCAAACCTTTGGAAATTTACCTAATCATGTCCATTTTTGTCCATAATGAAGTATAATGGTATAATTACCATTTAAGGACCTCTAATTTAAGATCTCATAGTAATTGGACACCTTTAACATATAGAACTCAAATTTTGCACTTTTTTCAATTTAGTCCCTTTAACTAAATTGAGTGCCCAAACATCAAAATTTTCGAATGAAATTTTCACGAAATCATTTCATAAAATAGTAGACTATAGAAATATAATAAAAACAAATTTTTCTTAATCGGATTTGTGGTATCGAAACCACTATTGCGACTAGACCCAAAATCAGGCTGTTACATCAGGACTATTATAGCAGTGATGATACCCTAGTGGAAATGAGATAGAGTTATTATAGATTCTGTACCGAGATTAACCCTATCTCCAAAAAAGAGAGATGTTATCTGGGTTATTGTTGACCGTTTGGAGAAATCTGCACATTTTATTTTGGTACGTACAGATTTCTCACTTGACAAATTAGCTGAGTTATATGTTTCTGAGATTGTCAGATTACACGGAGTGTCAGTCTCTATTTGAGTGCGGAGGCAGCTGGGAAAAATATTTAATGTTGGTCGAACTCACATATAATGATAGTTTTTAGTCTATTATATTATACATAGTTAAGTGTGAAAAAGAGTCACAAATTTAATTTGATTCATGAAGTTTAGAAAAAAATGAAAGTGATTCGTGAAAACTCGAAAATAGCTTTAGATAGATAAAAATCGTATGCAGACTTGAAACATAAAGGTATTGAATTTCAGATTGATGACAAAATGTTTCTGTAAGTATTACCTTAGAAGAGAATTCTTGGTTTTTGGTCAAAAAATTGAAGTTGCGTAAGTGATTTATCGGACATTATAAAATTATTGAAAGAATCGGACCTGTTGTGTACCGTTTAAATATACAGTCAAAGCTTGAAAGGATTCATAATGTCTTTAATGTGTCTATGTTACGACGATCTCGATCTGACCCTCCACATGTTATCTATCCAACGGATGTTGAGATTCATCCTGATATAACATATAGTGAAGAACTGATCAGAATTCTGACATGAGAAACAAATGAGTTGAAAAATAAAAGCATTGCTTTAGTAAATGTTCTTTAACAACGTCACGGGATAGAGAAGACTACCTGAGAACCTGAGGAAACTATGAGAAAACAGTTCCATAATCTATTTCCTGATAAGATTTTCGGGGACAAAAATTCCTAAGAGGGGAGAGTTGTAACAACCCGTTTTTAGTGAAATCGGAACAGTGATTTTGGGACCACAAATCCGATGTCATAAAATTTATTTTAATAGTATTAGGTGGTCCACAGCATGTTAGAATTATGACATAAAATTTTGTTAAGAAATTTTATCGTTTGTATGCTCAATTTGTGAAAAGGGAGTTAAATTTGGATCGAATTAATTAGAAATATGATTAAATGAGTTAAATTTGATTATATAGATCAAGAAAAGCAACTTTAGGAACTAAATCAGGGAAAAGACAAAGTCGTAGACTAAACGATCATATTCTCCGTTTGAGTTTGAGGTAAGTTCATGTAGTTAAATTGCGTATTTATATGCTTTAATTGAAATACATGAATGTGAATGATATAATTACTATGTATAATTATCAAATGCATAATCAACGTTGTACTAAAAATATTGAGCCTTGTTTGAACCTTAAGAATTCGTAGGATACAAATGACAATGTCATTAGGGTTACCAATTTGGTTGAGGTCCTGTATATGTTGCAGACTCACCACAACTCGCATGAGCTTATCGTTATTCAGCTCGGTGGAGCTTACTGATATTCAGCTCGTATGAGCTTACTGATGTTTAGCTCGGATGAGCTTACTATTTATCGCTCGTATGAGCATACATGTATAAGAATTGACAGATTACTGTTCAGTACACTTCACGTGTACTACCCATATATCCTACGATATTCTAAGTGGTTCAACTGGTATAGTATTATTACAAGATTATACAAGTTCGATACGAACTAGTACAAGTATTTATATGGAAATGGTATACATATGATATACGGATATATGGTATATATTTTACATGTACATAGAATTTAATAAATGTTAAATTCATACATAATTTTGTTACGAGTTTATATGAAATCAATACGAACTAGCATAGGTATTTACGTAAATTACATGGAAATGGTTTATGTATGATATATGAATACATGGTAGAGATTTTACATGTATATGGGATTTAAATAGTTATTGAATTCATACATGATTCTTGGTTTTTATATGAATACATGGCTAATTTGGTAAATGGTTCAACGGGTAATGTTCTGATAGGATATGACATGAGTTTGATACGAACTATTATAGGTATAGATATGAATTACATGAAAAAATGGTATTATATGGTATATTGGTATATGAAATGGATGCTACATGTTTATGCAACTTGATTAATTATTGAGTTCATCCATGATTATTGATTCATAGGTGAATTTACATGACTAACATGGTTGGTGTATATGTGCTTAGGCTTTGGGCAAACTGTGGTTGGATTATACCACGTTAAACTTTTATGTTATCCATTGTAATGGAAATATACTTGTGGTCATGAAAATGTGATTTTTGGTTTATATATGTGTTTATATGGCTAAATTGGTTGATGATTATATGTTAGGCTTTTTGTAACACCCTAAACCCGGGCTAGAAGTTAGGTCCGAATCCGGCGTGTCACATCAAAGGCATATTTCAAAACGATTTTGCTAAGGTAATTTTTAGGGCCTAAAAGCCCAAAACCCATGAGTCTTGTTAAGTAATGATAAAAGCCCATTTTATAGCTTTAAGTATTTCGGAAACCAAGTTTAAGCATAAGAAATTTACTTAAGTTTAGTCATTAAGTAAATAGTTAAAACATCAAAACCCAAAATTTAAAATCAAATCAAAGTACAAGGCCTTATTACATCCAATGAAACCAAAGCAACTAAAACCATGTCCTTTGAAACAAATAAATAAAAATAAAAATTTAAACATCTTGTAGCGTGGCCATCTCGGAGTCCTCTCCCACGTCGAGCCGTTTACTGAAAATTACCTGAAACATTAAATAAAGGGTGTGAGTTTCGAAACTCAGTGTGTACAACCCTTGGCAATCAAATCAACATACAAGTATTCACATTGGGCCTAAGCCCTATCGAAATGGGTGGTCTTGAGCCTTAGCCCACAATGATCTCATATCATATCATATCATATCATATCATATGCAAGACAAGGTCATGCAAAACCCTCCCAAAAATCCATCCGCTACACACACCATTTCCCTTCCAACCTACACACCTGTGGGGAATTCTAAATCGACCCACCCATCCTCTACACACCAAAGGTAGCACTCACAGCGGCACTGCTCAATGTTGCAGCAAAGCTGCTAATCATATAAAGGGCTTAAAGCTGCCGGTGGATCCATGGTCGTCAAGCGACTATGCAATCCTCAAATCTTCATCTGTACCATAATTCCCACCCATATGCATCCTAATCTGAATATCATATGAATGCAACATGCACATGAGTAACAGCCACAAAACTCATACTCATCACATAGGGGTATTTTTGTCATTTCACAACCCAAGGGTATTTTCGTAAATCTACTCTATAGAGGTATTTAGGTAAATTTTCAAAACAGAGGTACTTTGGAAATTTTGTAAATCAGGGATGTTTTGGTAATTCTGCAAACCAAGGGTATTTTGGTAATTCCATAATTCGGGGCTATTTTAGTAATTTTGCAAATCTAAGGATGTCTTGGTATTTTTCAAACTAAGGGTATTCTTGTTATTTTCAAATCAGAGGTATTTTAGTAATTTTACAAATTTAGAGGTATTTGGTCCCTCTCGGGTTTTAGTTATGAACTTTGGCCCATTAACGAGTCCTTGCGGCTAAAGTGAACTGACACTATGCACCAAGTAGGATTCCAGAGAAGAAGAGGTGGGCCGCTAAGGCCGCTTAAGTACCAAGCTCTCCCTAGATCCAATCCTAGACATGCACATGCCCGTTACCACACTCTAACCTAGCGACTTTTCCACAGACAATGTTTAATTATTATAACGTCTTATGCGGTTTAAGAGTTGTTCAGTACTAAGCCTAAAGTCCATAAAACCCTAGCATAATAGTCTACGTACCCCATAAAGCCCATCAACCCATCTCACGTTCATAAAACCCAAAATGGCCACATTACATTTTTACAGCCCACTAGGCCCAAATCTCAGTCATATGACCCATTAGGCCCAAAACAAATTCAAATCATGTATCATGCATGCCTAACCCAATTCATATAATCAAATTAATCCATTTCATCAAACTATGCCTCAGGGCCCATTTCGTATATGCCGATTTCGGCTTTTAATCCACTTTCGGCTTTTCAGCATTGCTGATTTTGTGTGTGCATAGTGTTTGTACACACCTGGTTACAACGGGTGCTGTAAACGCCTTAATCACGAACCTACAATAGTCACCACTTAACGATTAATCTTGGCTTAATACACACTTTATCAAAAACCGAAACCTCACCGTAACCTTACCATGTGCCACACGTTCTAGTAGCCCTTCCTAAGCTACTATTCGCGATTATCCCTCGATCTGCACCCAAACATATATCATCAAAATTGAGTGACTCATTTTTCACATAAGTCACCCCTATAAGCCATACACATATTCGGCCATTCACTTAATCCACCATCGAGTTAAGTACACTAACCCTTGCTAACGATCCTACTACGCTTGCGATCTTTGAACCTTATCCTTGTTACCACAGAGTTAATGATAGGTCAGTTAGATAGCCTTTCAGGTTTTAGCAAAACATACAAGAGAGGTTAACCGGATTCTTACCAAATCCACTTTCAATCCTGCGGCCTAAATTCAGCTTTTGAGATTAGTATGGTGACAGAGACAATTTGACACCAATAGGGAGAAGAAGAGGAGAAGTGATCGGCTAGAACTAAAGGTGAACAGGAGAAGGAATTTAAGAAGAGAAGGTATAATGAATTCGGCTAGAGAGAAAACCAGAAATTTGGCAAAGGAATAATGGGTTTTTTTTTTCGGCAAATGGAAGAATTCGACTAAGGGGGAGAAAGAGAAATGTAATGGAACCCAAGGAACCTCTCAAAGGAATTCGACACCTTCTTTTATAGCCAATAGTCGAATCCTACCTTCCTCCATAGTCTAATTTGGCACCAACTCTTCCCACCTCTCATCTCCTAATTTTTCTACATGATATCTCCCTTATCTCATCCGAAATTCCCTCCTTTATCAGCTCACAAGACCAATTCAGACACTTCAACAAAAGTGTCCAAATCCCACACAACTCTTACCGTCCACTTTGCAAAATAAACACTCCAAAACACCTTACCACTACTCGAACCTTGGACCTCTTCATGCTACCTTGTAGCTCCCCTAGTGGCGCTACCTTGCCACTGGACCACAGGCCCGCTTGTGACGTATTTTCCCCTTAATCTGCTTAAGAGGCCTAATGCCTGAGACTAGGGTCCACTAAAACAAGACAAAATAAAATTCATCCCTATCTCTAAGACTTCAAATAGTCTCGATAATACCTTAAAATTAAAATTCTAAGTGCTACTCATACATACCAACCTCAGTGCACAAAAAATTAAAGTTTTCGGGCTTTTGGGGCGTTACAACTTGGTTAGTGCCATTCTCTTATTCTTAAATATTTTAAACGCTCCTATGCCCAAGGCCCAATAGGCCCCATTCTACTAGGCCCAAATTTGGGGCGTTACACTTTTGGGATAAATTAAGTTTTGTTATACCTTGTTTCACTTACTTCATTTGTGATTAAATGGGCATGTGAAGAATAAAAGAATGACAAATTGCTTCAATTAAAATTGCTATGAAAGTATAAAAAGGTATGAGTTTTTGGATGATTGAAATATGTTTAACCATATAGCTGGAATTTTAAATGCACACAAATAGTGGATACTTATGATATTTTGAGGAAAATTTGCTAGATATTGTGATATTTAACCTTGAGAGGTTATCGTTGCTTAAGCTAAGGCCAAGACACGTTGGATTAACTTAAATGGATTATGCTTATAATTTGAAGCGGTGAACTTTATTGTTTTTAATTACGAACTTACTAAGTCTAATTGCTTACTCTGTTTATTTTTTCGTGACTTATAGTGTTTCAGAAGCTCGCTTGGGTTGGAAGTTGTTGGAGATTTCAACACACTATCTATCGGCTATTTCGATACTTATGGTTTTATAATTTTGGTTGTAATGGCATTTATAGGTTGTTTGGCAAATCTAACCTATTTGATTTGGTCAAGTGTTTAACCATTTGATTTGGCTTGTTTGATACATGTTGTTACGTATATATATAAGTAAATGGCCTTGTTACATTGATATATGTATTATGATGGTATGTGATATTATAACAAGTTATAAGCTTAATATTGGTTGGCTTTGAATGCCTAATTATTTCATGGTTATTTGAAAATTGTTGTATATAGGTTGGTACCAATATGGGGGAGAAATATGGCTAAGAAAATGACCTATTTTTATCTGCACGGGCAAAGACAAGGCGTGTGTCTCAGCCATGTGTGACATACGGCCAGGTGACACGATCGTGTGTCCCCTGTAACTTCAATAGAAAACAAATCAGTAGCTTCACACAGCCTAGCTGTAAAACCCTTAGACCCGGCCCAGACGTTATGGCCAAATTCGGGAATGTCACATCAAAGGCATAATTCAAAATGATTTTTGCTAAGTTCAAATTTAAGGTCTAAAAGCCCAAAATCCTTGAATCTTGTTAAGTAATGATAAAAGCCCATATTTTTAGGTATTTCGAAAACCATGTTTAAGAAAATTTATTCAAGTTTAACAATTAAGTAAACAGTTGAACAATGATAACAAAATACAAAATCTAAAGTCAAATCAGAGTACAAGGCCTTATTACAACCAGCGAAAATAAAGTAATTAAAATCATGTCCTTTGAAACAAATAAACAAAACTCCTAAGTATCTTGTAGTGTGTCCATCTTCGAGTCCTCTCCCATGTCGAGCCGTCTACTGAGGGTCACCTGAAACATTTAATAAAAGGGTGTGAGTTTTGAAACCTAGTGTGTACGACCCTTGGTAACCAATCAACATGCAAATATCACATTGGGCCTAAGCCCTATCAAATTTGGTGGTCTTGGGCCTTAGCCCGCAATGACCTCACATCAAATCAGTATCACATGAATGCAATGCCCCCATCCCAAATCCAACCCTGCACTCTATTTCCCTTCCAACCCTACACTCCTGTGGGGATATAAATATCAACCCACCCATCCCTGCACTCCAAAGGTAGCACCAGCAGCGGCACTACTCAAACGTTACAGCAAAGGTCCTATAATGGGCTTAAAGCCACCGGTGGATCCACGGTCGTCAAGCGACTATGCGATCCCCAAATCTTCCTCCGTATCATCAAAACCCACCCAAATGCAACATATATTTCATGAATGCAACATACACAATTTTACACATTAAGCACTTAGGGGTATTTTAGTCATTTCACTACCCAGGGGTTTTTTTTTTGTAATTCTACCCTACAAGGGTAGTTAGGTAATTTTGCAAAATAGGGGTATTTTAGAAATTTTGGTAAATCAGGGATATTTTGGTAATCCTACAAATTAAAGGCATTCTGGTAATTTTACAAATTAGGGGTATTTTGGTCCCTCTCGGGTAACTTTGGCCCATTAACAAGTCGTTGCGGCTAAAGTGAACAGACACTACGCACCAGGTAGGATTCTAGAGTGAAGGAGGTGGGCCACTAGGGCCGCTTAAGGACCAAGCTCTCCCTAGATCCAATCCTAGACATGCATATCTCCGTTGCCACACTCTAACCCAGCGACTTGTCCACGGACATGTTTAATTATTAGATTAAGTCTTATGCGGTTTAAGAGTTATTCAGAAGTAGGCCTAAAGTCCATTAAACACTAGCATACTTGTCTACGTCCTCATAAAGCCCATCAAGCCCATTTCACGTTCATATAGCCCTTATGCCCAAATCACATCCTTATGGCCCATTAGGCCCAGATCTCATTCATATGGCCTATTAGGCCCAAAACAATTCCAAATCATTTAACATGCATGACTAACTCAGTTCATATAACCAAATCAATCAATATCATCAAACTTAGCCTCAAGGCCTACGGGGCCCATTTAGCCACTTTCGGCTTTTCGGCATTGTCGATATCATGTGCGTGCAGTGTTTGTACACACTTGGTTGCTGTGACGTGCTATCCTATCCTTGGTCTTGAACCTACAACCAACCAACCTTCAATAAATCACCCATACTTAATCAAAATATTTACCAAAAGCCGAAGCCTTATTGTAACCTTACCATGTGCCACCGGGTTCTAATAGCCCTTCCCTAGCTACTAATCACAAGTATCCCCTAGATCTGCACTCACACATACACCATCAAACTCTGAGTGACTCATAATCCACACAAGTAACCCCTATAGATCATACTCACATTCGACCATAATCAAGTTGAGTACACTTACACTTTGCTAATGATCCTTACCACGCTTGCAATCTCTGAACCTTACCCTTGTTAAGACAAGATTAATGACAATGAGAAGTTAGATAGCCCTTCAGCTTTTAACAAAACATACTAAGGGGTTAACTGAATACTTATCGAATCCACTTTTGATATTACGGCTTAGATAGCTACAGAACGAGATTAGGCTTTTAACCTTGACTGATAGTAGATACAATCGATTTGTAATGGAGAAAAACAACAAATATTCGACACTAATAGGGATTTCAGCAAGAGAAGATGATGCTACTTCGGTAATAAAAGCTTTTGGCTATGAGAGAATTCGACAAACAGGGATTCGGCTATAAGAGATTTCAACAACAAGGCAAGGTATTTTCGGTTGTGGAAAAATAAGGTTTTCGCAAGGAAAAGAAAAAGAATGGAAAATTCGGCATTACCTAGGACCCCAGAATCGACACACACACATTTATATAGCCCATAGCCGGAACTTAGCCACCCCTAAAATCCAATTCGGCACCACTTCATCCACTACACATCTCCTATTTTTTCTCTATGATATCTTTCTTATCCTTCTCCTAAATTCTCTCTACTGATCACTTCTCCTTAGAGTCCCTCTACACGCCTCTTCCAGCCTTTTAGAAGCCTAAAATTAAACTCCAAAATAAAACTAAGCTAGCACTCGAACCTCAGACCTTCCTGCATGCATATGTCACCATCTCTCTACACCCTAGTGGCGTCACTTAGCCACTTCACCACAGGCTTCTTTGTGCCATTTTTCACTTATTTTTATTTAAAAGCCCACTACTCACAACCCTGATTCCTTAATTAATTAAACTAAGAACCCTCTACCACAAAACTTTCTCTAACACACCTAGACACTCCAAATTCATTAAACCTTTAAAGCCGTCATGTCACTTGTAACATGCTAAATTTGTGGGGCTTTGCATTTGATGTATGGTGATGTGATGTTATGCTTAAGGTGTTAATTAAGGTGTTAAGGGGTTCAGATTGGACTCAGGAATTGGGCCGAGGCCTTAGTCAAATTTTTTGTTTGGACACTCTAGTGGAAAGCCTGATAAGATAGGGCTTTAAAGATATTATCTGTGTTTTAAGTTACAAATGGGCTTGTGGCCCAGTGGCAAAGTGGCGCTACTTAGAGAGCAGGGAGGTGGCGTCAACTGGGGACGCCCAAATTCAAGTTGCATGAAGCCCAATTCTTTTAATTAAATTTTAGCTAATTTTTGGTATTTAAATGGATAGAGAGGGACGGCAATAAGGTTTAAAAATAGGAAGATTTACTCGAGTGGATAATCTGATAATATGGCAAATAAAGGAAGGAAGAGGTGGTGTTATTTAGGCCTCTTTTGGAGGTATGAGAAGATAAAGATAAGGGAGAAAGTGTAGGAGTTATCTGCTGATCAACAGTGGTGGCCGAATTTCCATCTCTTAGAGGGGGAGAAATTGGTTTTGTTATACTATATGGGGTGCCGAAATTTCCCTTATTAGTTGATGAATTTTAAGTTATCAAAAGGGGCATTTTCGGGTTTTAGGAAGTAGATGCCGAAATTTTATGTTTAAGTGGGGGGAATATCTTTTTATTTTCTGCAATAGGGTTTATTCTTCCATTCTCTTCTTCATTTTTGGCATTTGGTTTTTTCTCTCATTCTTTTCTCTCATTCTCTGCTTAAGTCGAAATCCCTAATTCTATTCTCTCATTCCCACTTTTATGCAAAAGCCGAAATTCCATTATTTTTCTCTGCTTTCATCTCCATAGCCGAATGCCCTTGTCTATTCTTTTCCTTTTGCTGATCTCTTCACAAAAAGCCGAATCTACATAGATTTCTTCCTATCATCTTCTCTTTTTGATCTTCTCAAAAAGCTGAAATCTTTTAGGAGTTGCCAAATTCTCTGTAAAGGTAGGTGCCGGTTTCTTCTGATCTATTCTTTTTCTCTTTCGATTTTTAGAAGACAAAGCCAAAAGGCTAATGGATTGTTGGTTTATTGTGTTAATGTGTTGGGCGACACATAGGGAACCGAAATAGATCGTTTAGATCTAAAATCTAGAAATCGCTAGGCTCTAAACTCCATCTCTTTCGAGATTTGAAGGTAAGGGGTTCTCTTTAGATTCTCGTTAGATTCGCTATCATAATTATGATCTTAACCATATGTTGTGATGGTAGCAACTGATAAGGTCTTGTGATAGAACCACATGTCGTTCAGGCGAAGGAGGGGATTGGATCTGTAAACCCCATCCCTAAGTTTAAGAAACGAACGGTGTAAGCAGTTCGGGATTGGCCACCGAGTTGTGGACCAGCTTCGGAGTAAAATCTTAGACAATTAGCAGTCGTATTGGCTTCTGATAGTGTCGACATAGAAGGTCTCGTCTTGACTGTAATCAGGTGTGTAGATCTCTATCACACTAATCATTCTATACTTTATATGTTTTGGGCTAAAAGCCGAAAAAAGGCTGTATGGAGAGTCGTATTACCCGAAAAGGGTAGGCAAGGGATGCCAGGTACGTAATCATAGAAACTTCTCTATGTGTATCGATGTATGTGATAGTCTGTGATTTGTTAGGTAGTATATTGTTTTGATTTTACATGGATGTATGCATGGGATAGGGTTGATATGATGAAGGGGAAGAGCATGTTAAAAGGTCACTTAGTGATCGGTGGTAAAACAACGATATGTACATTTAGGTCACATTAGTGATCGGTGGCTCTGCCACATTTGATTATTAAGGTCACACAGTGATCGGTGGCTCTGCCACAGTGGATTATAAGGTCACATGGTGATCGGCATTATAACTGACAGCATGGCTATCGATATGGTGTGTAACAATTGGTGTGTTGATTGTAGAAATCCCCGAGGTGTGATGGCTGGTACGGACTGGTGTGTAGAGGATGGACTTTTAGGATGGGTTGGGCTATGTTGCATGTAAATATTCTAGTGCCATTGTGTATGGGACAAGGCCTATAATGTGTTTTTGGGCCTCAAGCTATTCTTATGTTTTCGGGATTTACACACTGAGTCTTGGTGACTCACCCCTTTATTTTCCCTGACTTTTCAGATGAGCAGTAGATCGTGCATATGGGAGCCGAGGCGGACTCGAGGGGAAATCAAGTTTTTTATTTTTATAAACTATTTTCGGTTTTTCTTTAAGTTTTAATTTTAGGACTATTTATGTAACAAGGCTCCATAGCTTAGGTTTAAATCATAATTGTTAATGTCTTTATTCTATTCTTTTAAATTTAATTTTATGTTCAAAGACTTATCTATTAGAAGTAATAATATGGGATTTTCAAACACGTTCAAAGAAAAAGCAAAGGTTTTCTTCAAACATCACTTATTTTAGCGAATACCTAAATAAACAAACTGAATTTCCAAAAATCATCCAAGTGAAGTTTTTAACGTTAAACCCCGTAGCATACCAGATCTGGTCGTAGCGTTTGGGCCAGGTTTGGGGTGTTACAATTTTGGTATCAGAGACCAGTTGCAAAACTCGGGCTGTGAAATGGGTCCAGTAGTAGTTTTTAAATTGGTAAAAAAGTTGGCGTTGAGATACGGCCTTCGAGTCTACCAGCACCCGATCCACGCAGGTAAGTATTCTAACTCTTGATGTGATATGCATGTTGGGTTTGATGGGCTTTGTGGATGTAGACTAGCATGTTAGGAATTAATGGACTTTAAGACTAGTTTAAACAACTCCTAAAGCTCATAAAACTTAATCTAACTAAACATGTCCATAAACCCATCACTGGGTTAGGGTGTGGCAACAGGCATACGCATGTCTAGGATTGGATTCAGGGAGATCTTGGTATTTAAGCGGTCCTAGTGACCCACCTCCTCTTCGCTGGAATCCTACAGTGCGTGAGTATTTGCTCACCTTAGCCACGAGGACTAGTTGACGGGCCAAAATTTATAACTAAAACCCGAAAGGGACCAGCCACCCTATTTCGCAAAATTACTAAAATACCTCCCTAGTTTTGTAAAATTTTCTAAATACCCTTGATTTGTGAAAATTTCCCAGAATACCCTAGATGTGTAAAACTACCAAAATTTGTGGAATTACCGAAACACCCCCAGTTGGCAAAATTACCAAAATACCCATGTTTTGTAAATTTACCCAAAAACCTCTAGATTTGCAAAAGTACCCGGTTTATAAAAAAAATTCCAAAAATCCCCTGCTTTAAAAAAAAGAAAAAAAATACCAAAATACCTCTATTTCAAAAAAATTACCAAGATACCTTATTTTGTGAAATTACGAAAAATACCCTGTAGGAAAGAACTACGAAAATACCCCTGGATAGTGGAGTGACGAAAATACCCTTATGTGATGAGTGTGGGTTCATGGATGTTACTTGTGTGTTGATGGTTGAATGTATGTGGTTCCTAGAACTAGGAGATACAGACTTGAGACTGAAAACCCGTAGATATAATTTTGAATTCGAAAGAACTACTCTTAAAAATTTCTGTCCATAAGATTGTTCATGGTTAATCAGTGGAAGAAATTAATAATTCATAAAATTTCTAATCAGATAAACGTTAATCAGTAGAATGAGTACAAGGGGTCGTGGACGTCCGCCGCGTGGCCGTGGTAGGGGTACGATGGCCGTGTCTGAACCGGTAGGATCTGGCCATGGGTCTGGAAATGAGATGCCAGTTCCACCAACTGCAGAGGGGGAATTTCAGGATTAGACGGTCGAGGATGATGCGGTATCCCAGGCGATGTTAAGGGTTTTAAAGAGGGTTGCTGGGGCAGGCATGGGCATAGGAGCCCGAAAATTTGTTTCGGAGCGGCTTAGAGCCAATGGGGCAAAAATGTTTAAGGGAATTTCTAGTATAGCCCCAAGTACAGCTGAGTATTGGTTGGAGGTGGTTGAACGCATAATGGATGATCTGGATTTTACGGAAGAGGAAAAACTGAAAGGGGTGGTATCTCTCCTGCGGGATGAAGCTTATCAATGGTGGCTTATGGTTAAGGATGGTACGATGGCTGACCGTATCACCTAGGATTTCTTCAAAATGGCGTTTCAGAGTAAATACATTGGGACAAGTTATGTGGATGCGCAGCGTAGAGTATTTTTGAATTTGGTGCAAGGAAGTAGGTTGGTGGCTGCGTACGAAGCAAAATTCTTGTGCCTTAGCATTTATGCTTGAGGAATGGTGGCCACAGACCATGAACGTTGTGTTCGATTTGAAGATGGTCTGAGGGATGATTTGCGTGTATTGATAGCTCTACAGTGGGAGAGGGAATTTGTTGTGCTTGTGGAAAAAGCTAAGATAGCTGAGGAAGTGAAGCGGAAAGAGAAACTGAATCGGGATAGAGATAGGGGTGGAAGTAAGAGGAATTTTGGATCGAGGCGGGCGGTGGGCGATTCGAAAAGACCCGAGTTAGACGGCCGAGACGGGAGGAGAGAGACTCGCCGCTAGTCAGACATAGAAGTGTGCTCGATGTGGTAAATTTCATGTAGGTGAGTGTTGGGCGGGCAGTGGATGACTGTAGTGAGCCCTTTAGGACAAACTATAGTGGTGAACAAACTATATAAGGATGTACCCCTGGAAGTTTAAGGGGTAACTTTTCGGGCTGATCTGATGGAACTGCCGTTTAGGGAGTTCGATTTGATCTTAGGAATGGATTGGTTAGTGAAGTATCAAGCCAATTTGGATTGTAGCCAAGCGTATGGTGTTAAAAACTCCTGAAGGTGGCAAAGTGTTGGTAATAGGTGAAAGGGGGAACTGTTTGTCAAATGTGGTGTCTGCCTTAAGAGCAGAAAGGATGGTGAGAAAAGGATGCGAGGCAATTTTAATGTTTGTTTGGGCTCTGGAAGCCAAAGAACTAACTGTTGGGGACGTTAGGACAGTGAAGGAATTTCCTGATGTTTTTCTAGAAGAGCTTCCGGGATTACCCCCGAATCGTGAAGTGGAGTTTGGTATCGATCTTCTTTTGGGAACAGCGCCAGTATCTATTGCTCTGCATAGGATGGCGCCGAAAGAGTTGGTGGAATTGAAAGCATAGATTTAGAAGTTGCTGGATAGAGGGTTTATTCGACCAAGTGTGTCGCCTTGGGGAGCGCCGGTATTATTCATTAAGAAGAAGGATGGGTCAATGCTTATGTGCATTGACTATCGTCAGTTGAATAAGTTAACAATTAAGAATAAATACCCGTTGCCGAGGATCGATGACTTGTTCGATCAATTGAAGGGGGCCTCAGTCTTTTCGAAGATAGATCTGAGGTCAGGGTACCATCAGCTTAAGGTCAAGGAGGCGGATATTCATAAAACGGCCTTTAGGACTCGCTATGGTCACTACGAATTCATGGTGATGCCATTTGGGTTGACTAACGCACCAGCAGCGTTTATGGATATGATGAACCGAGTATTCCAGCCCTACTTGGATTGGTTTGTCGTGGTATTTATAGATGACATTCTAGTTTATTCAAAATCGGAAGAGGAGCATGATTCACATCTTCGGGTGGTTCTGCAGATTCTGAGGGAGAAGCAGTTGTATGCCAAATTCAGTAAGTGTGAGTTTTGGCTAAGGGAAGTTAGTTTCTTAGGTCACGTTGTGTCAGCAGAGTGGATTAGGTTAACCCTCGAAAAATTGAAACGGTGTTGGATTGGAAGTCGCCTAAGTCGGTAGCAAAAATTTGGAGTTTTCTTGGTTTGGCCAGATATTACAGAAGGTTTCTTGAGGGATTTTCCTTGATTCCGGCTCCGTTGACTAAGTTGTTACAGAAAGGGGTTCTGTTTGGTTGGTCAAATAAGCAGCAAGAGAGTTTTGAGAAGTTAAAAAGGATTTTAACGGAGGCTCCGATATTGATTCAGTCGGAGGCTGGGAAGGAATTCGTAATTTACTGTGATGCTTCACACACGGGACTAGGATGCGTGTTGATGCAAGGTGGAAAGGTTGTTGGGTATACATCTCGGTAGTTAAGACCGCACGAAGCAAATTATTCCACCCATGATTTGGAATTAGCGGCGGTGGTTTTTGCTTTAAAGATCTAGAGGCATTATCTATACGGGGAGAAATCTGTCATTTATACCGATCATAAGAGCTTAAAATACCTTTTGACTCAGAAGGAGTTGAATCTAAGGCAAAGAAGGTGGATCGAGTTGTTAAAGGATTATGATTGCTCGATTGAGTACCATCCGGGTAAAGCCAATGTGGTGGCGAATGCCCTAAGTCGTAAAGTAATCTCGGACTTGAGAGCAATGTTTGCTCACCTCAGTTTGTACGATGATGGGAGTTTATTAGCCAAACTTCAAGTGAAACCCTCTTGGGTCAGTCAGGTTAAGGAGAAGCAGCAGACCGATGAGTTGCTAAAGGGGAAGTTTCAGGTAGGATCAAGTGATGGATCAACGGAATTTAGTGTGAATGAGGAAGGGTAATTATGTTTTCAAGGAAGTGCACGCTGAAAGATCCTGAGTTGAGGCGTACGATTTTGCTAGAAGCGCATAATAGTCCATGTGTTATGCTCCCTGGAGGGAGTAAGGTGTATCGAGACTTGCGAGAACAGTTCTCGTGGTCGGGTCTAAAACGAGAGGTGGCCGAATTTGTGGGGAAGTGTTTGACCTGTCAGCAGGTAAAGGCGGAACATCAGTTACCATCAGGGTTGTTGCAGCCAGTGAAGATTCCACAATGGAAGTGGGAAAGGATCACGATGGACTTTGTTAGTGGGCTACCCCTCATGCCTATTAAGAAAGATTCGATCTGGGTGATTGTTGATCGCTTGGCGAAGTCTGCTCATTTCATACTAGTACATGTCGATTACTCTTTGCAGAAGTTGGCTAAGCTGTACATAGTGGAGGTAGTGAGGTTGCATGGAGTACCAGTATCAATCATATCGGACAGAGACCCTAGGTTCACCTCACGATTTTGGAAGGCGTTGCATCAAGCGTTGGGTATGAAGTTGGATTTCAGTACGACGTTTCATCCTCAGACTGATGGATAGTCTGAGCAGGTAATCCAGATCTTAGAGGACATGTTAAGAGGTTGTGTCATTGACTTCAGGGGTAGTTGGGAAGAGTTCTTACCATTGGCGGAGTTTGCATACAACAATAGCTACCAGTCAAGTATTCAGATGGCGCCCTATGAAGCATTGTACGGGCAGAGGTGTCGTACACCTACCTATTGGACGGAGTTAGGGGAACGTCAAATTTTGGGTCCGGAGTTGGTTACCGAGACAGAGGAGAAGGTGGAGTTAATTCGGGCTCGACTAAAGGAAGCATCAGATAGACAGAAGTCCTATGCTGATTTGAAGCGTAAGGACATAGAATTTGCAGTGGGTGACATGGTGTTCTTGAAAGTGTCGCCATAGAAGAAAGTGTTGAGGTTCGGACTGAAAGGTAAATTAAATCCTAGATTTATCAGACCTTATCAGGTATTGAAACGAGTGGGATCGGTAGCCTATCAGCTAGAGCTACCCTCTGAGCTAAGCTAGATTCACAATGTGTTCCATGTCTCTATGTTGAGACGATATCATTCGGATCCATCTCATGTGGTGCCAGTGGAAGAAATCGAAGTAAGACCCAACTCATCCTTTGAAGAGGAACCAGTGGAAATCATGGATCGTGATGTCAAAGTGTTGCGAAGGAAGACGGTTCCGTTGGTTAAGGTTCTATAGCGGAATCATAGTTTTAAGGAGGCTACCTGGGAACCAGAGGAGATGATGCGGCAGCAGTACCCGCATCTATTCTGACCAGGTAATTTCGAGGTCGAAATTTCTTTAAGGGGGTAGAACTGTAACATCCTGAATTTGTAGGGCTTTGCATTTGATGTGTGGTGATGTGATGTTATGCTTAAGGTGTTAATTAAGGTGTTAAGGGGTTCAGATTGGACTCAGGAATTGGGCCGAGGCCTTAGTCAAATTTTCTGTTTGGACACTCTAGTGGAAAGCCTGATAAGATAAGGCTTTAGAGATATTATCCGTGTTTTAAGTTACAAATGGGCTTGTGGCCTAGTGGCAAAGTGGCGCCACTTAGAGAGCAGGGAGGTGGCGTCAACTGGGGATGCCCAAATTCAAGTTGCATGAAGCCCAATTCTTTTAATTAAATTTTAGCTAATTTTCGGTATTTAAATGGATAGAGAGGGACGGCAATAAGGTTTAAAAAAAGGAAGATTTACTCGAGTGGATAATCTGATAATATGGCAAATAAAGGAAGGAAGAGGTGGTGTTATTTAGGCCTCTTTTGGAGGTATGAGAAGATAAAGATAAGGGAGAAAGTGTAGGAGTTATCTGCTGATCAACAGTGGTGGCCGAATTTCCATCTCTTAGAGGGGGAGAAATTGGTTTTGTTATACTATATGGGGTGCCGAAATTTCCCTTATTAGTTGATGAATTTTAAGTTATCAAAAGGGGCATTTTCGGGTTTTAGGAAGTAGATGCCGAAATTTTATGTTTAAGTGGGGGGAATATCTTTTTATTTTCTGCAATAGGGTTTATTCTTCCATTCTCTTCTTCATTTTTGGCATTTGGGTTTTTCTCTCATTCTTTTCTCTCATTCTCTGCTTAAGCCGAAATCCCTAATTCCATTCTCTCTTTCCCACTTTTATGCAAAAGCCGAAATTCCATTGTTTTTCTCTACTTTCATCTCCATAGCCGAATGCCCTGGTCTATTCTTTTCCTTTTGCTGATCTCTTCACTAAAAGCCGAATCTACATAGATTTCTTTCTATCATCTTCTCTTTTTGATCTTCTCAAAAAGCTGAATTCTTTTAGGAGTTGTCGAATTCTCTGTAAAGGTAGGTGTCGATTTCTTCTGATCTATTCTTTTTCTCTTTCGGTTTTTAGAAGACAAAGCCAAAAGGCTAATGGATTGTTGGTTTATTGTGTTTACGTGTTGGGCGACGCATCAGGAATCGAAGTAGATCATCTAGATCTAAAAGCCGAAAATCGCTAGGCTCTAAACTCCATCTCTTTTAGGATTTCAAGGTAAGGGGTTCTCTTTAGATTCTCGTTAGATTCGCTATCGTAATTGTGATTTTAACCATATGTTGTGATGGTAGCAACTGATAAGGTCTTGTGATGGAAGCACATGTCGTTCAGGTGAAGGAGGGGATTGGATCTGTAAACCCCATCCCTAGGTTTAAGAAATGAACGGTGTTAGGAGTTTGGGATTGGCCACCGGGTTGTGGACCGACTTTGGAGTAAAATCGTAGACAATTAGCAGTCGTATCGGCTTCTGATAGTGTCAACATAGAAGGTCTCGTCTTGACTGTAATCAGGTGTGTAGATCTCTATCACACTAATTAATCTGTACTTCATACGTTTTGGGCTAAAAGCTAGAAAAAGGTTGTATGGACAGTAGTATTACCCGAAAAGGGTAGGCAAGGGATGCCAGGTACGTAATCATAGAAACTTCTCTATGTGTATCGATGTATGTGATAGTCTATGATCTGTTAGGTAGTATATTGTTTTGATTTTGCATGGATGTATGCATGGGATAAGATTGATATGATGAAGGGGAAGAGCATGTTAAAAGGTCACTTAGTGATCGGTGGTAAAACCATGATATGTACATTTAGGTCACATTAGTGATCGGTGGCTCTGTCACACTTGATTATTAAGGTCACACAGTGATCGGTGGCTCTGCCACAGTGGATTATAAGGTCACATGGTGATCAGCATTATAACTGACAGCATGACTGTCGATATGGTTGTAGCAGTTGGTGGGTTGATTGTAGAAATCCCCGAGGTGTGATGGCTGGTACGGGCTGGTGTATAGAGCATGGACTTTTAGGTTGGGTTGGGCCATGTTGCATGTAAATATTCTGTTGCCATTGTGTATGGGCCACGGCCCATAATTTGTTTGTGGGCTCAAGCTTTTTTTTGTGTTTTTGGGATTTGCACACTGAGTCTTGGTGACTGACCCCTTTATTTCCCCTGACTTTTCAGATGAGCAGTAGATCGTGGACATGGGAGTCGAGGCGGACTCAAGGGGAAATCAAGTCTTTTATTTTCATAAACTATTTCCGGTTTTTCTTTAATTTTTAATTTTAGGACTATTTATGTAACAAGGGTCCATAGCTTAGGTTTAAATCATAATTGTTAATGTCTTTATTCTATTTTTTTAAAATTGAATTTTATGTTCAAAGACTTATCTATTAGAAGTAATAATATGGGATTTTCAAACACGTTCAAAGAAAAAAGCAAAGGTTTTCTTCAAACATCACTTATTTTAGCGAATACCTAAATAAACAAACTGAATTTCCAAAAATCATCCAAGTGAAGTTTTTAACGTTAAACCCTGTAGCATACCAGATCTAGTCGGGCCGGGTTTGGGGTGTTACATCATTTGTCATTTTCTTGCTCACTTAAAAAATTTTATGAGACCCAAAGCCCAATAGGCCTAATTCTACCAGGCCCAAATTTGGGGCGTTACACTAGCACACAAGTGTGTGGCTTGGGCGTGCGGCACAAGTCAGTATACCCTCCAGTTTTCACAGGGCCTAACACACGGCTTGGCACACGGGCGTGTGAGGCCACTTCGAAGGGTACACGGCTTGGCCACACGGGCATGTGTCTCCTGGACCTTTGAAAAATTTCAAAGTTTTCCAAAAAATTTCTTTAGTACTCGGTTTAGTCCCGAACCCTTTTAAATGTTTATTTTAGGCCTCGAGGGATCGTATTAGGGACTATAAGATTGACTTGAATGGTTTTTATTTTGAATGAGATATGAACATGAAATGTTTGATTTTTTTATTTATAAGTCTGATAATGCTACGTAACCCTATTTCGACATCTGATTCGGGTTAAAGGTGTTACAATAAGTAAATTTGACTCTGTTCTTAATGATTTCTAAGATTTTTAGATTGTTGCAACTAAGTCTAGCTAGCCTAGGGACTATTTTGCAAAACTGTTAAAGATTTTGAATGTTGCCTATAACACCCCTTACCCGTGTTCGAAGCTGTAACCGGATAAGAGGCATTACCTAACTTAACTTGCTTAAACATAACACATCGGGTTATAAGCTTTTCGCTGCAGCTTAGAAACTTTCCATTTAAACTCATAACCTACTCATTTTGGGCCTACGAGGCCCTAAACATACTTCTAGGAGGTTTCAGAATTAAACCGAGAACTTTTAAGTGCTTAGAAAATTTTGTCCAAACAGGGGCCACACGCCAGTGTTGTTCAAGGGACACGCCCGTGTGACCCTGAAACATGCTTGTGTTCTTCACCTTTGGTCGACACTGACTTATTTAGCACGACCAGACACACGCCCGTGTCCTTGGCCTGTGTCCCTCACACGGCCTCAACACACCAGTGTCTTAGCCCGTGCGCCAAAACCCTGGCATTATATTTATGATGTCATCTCTTCACTAAGGTCACACAGCCAAGGCACATGCCCGTGTCCTTAGGCCGTATGTCGATTTAAATACCTAATTTCAGGTGCAGACTTCACACGGCCTGGGCACACGCCCATGTCCAAAGCCGTGCCACCCAGACGACTGAGAAACACGGTGATGTCTCTGCCCATGTGTTTACTATTAAGCATACTGGCTTGTAAACCTAGCTCACAGGGGGAGACACGATCGATCAACACGCCCATGGGGCTAACCTGTGTCTCACACGGCGTAGACACACGCCCCTATGTCTACCCGTGTGGGCATTAAAAAGGCTATATTCCAAGCGAAATGCCACCCTCCATAGCAACCATACTTATACTAATTCAAATAAAGCATCCACACAAGCATAAACTTCATGATTCATCATCAATGAATATATATATATATAAGAACTAGTTAAGTAGTGGCCCAACTTTAATGACCATTTACAAAATGAATTAAAACAACCATGGTAGCCAACACATTTGGCTTGTAAATATGACATAACCAAAACATTCAAGTCCGATACATGCCATACTCAAAATAAGTCTAATTTGGCTATACCCAAAAAGTGGTCGATAGTGTGATCTCCAACTCCGACGTCCGCAAATTCTTGAGTTAACTGTGCAATATTACAAGGAAAAAGGCAATGAAAGGGGTAAGCATAAAGCTTAGTAAGTTTGCATGAGAATAAATAGAAACAACAAGCTCATGATAAAATCCATCCATGGCATTAATTAACCATACACAAAGTTATAGGCTTCTTGCCATACTTACTCAGACTTGCCCTTATTTAGCACATACCATGCCACATATCGTAAATGCTTCTTCGTGAAATACTCATGGGTACCTGTGTTAGATCAATCACATAGCTTTAATAAAATTTTCGTTTCTATTTCTAAGCTAATCTATTCATCCCGATAAATATTCATAATCATTAGCATAAACATGAAACCAATGCCACATCCCGGATGTGGTCTTACATGGGGTCATCTCTGATTGCCGATGCCATATCCTCAATATGCTCTCGTACGGAACCTCACCTGAAGTATCGATGCCATATCCTGGATATGGTCTTATACAATTCTCATACTCAATACCAAAGCCATATCCTGGATATGGTCTGATATTGGATCTCAATTTGGTGCCAAGGCCATGTCTCGGACATGGTCTTACACGGGACCTTATCCATCTCATGTCTTGAAGATAGTATTCTCACACTTATTATAGTCCAACCGAGACTTTAACATCTCAACTTTTATCATCTTTCTCATTCAACACCAATATTCAATTTCATAGAATATCATGCATCAGTATAATACCAACCATTCTCAAACATGCTAGCATAAATGTTGAATTTATCACATACAAACTTACCTCATTTTCAAAACAGACTAGATTGTCGGTCTAGTCCAATATTTTGTTCTTTCCCCGTTCGAGGTTGATTCTTGGCTCTTCTTTCTCTATAATAGCAAATTAGCTCATTTTAATTATCACATTAACAATAGCATTTCAATAATCATGCTTTAGTAAAATTACTATTTTGCCATTAGACTTTGGCAAAATGACCATTTTACCCCTAGGCTCAGAATTTAATTCTAATCAAATTTCTACCTTTAACAAGCCTAGGTGAACATTTATTTCTCTTATAGCTATCATCAAAACCCAACATTTCACACATTTACAACAAATTTTGCAACCTTTACAAAAAGGTTCATTTAGGTGTTTCCATGGCAACACCTTTCACAAAAGTTGTTCATCTAACAAATAAGAGTCATTTTCTTCCATAAAAATGCAGCAACAATGAAAGCTCTCATGGTAAAACTCTAATCTTTTCACCATATTGCAAGATAGTCCCCTCATTAGAAAGCTTAAGCTCTAAGGGTTCTAAAACTACAACTATCTTCAAGAAAAAAAACATTAAAATCACTTACTTGAATGTAGATGAGTTTTCTGAAATTTTGAGCTTTCAAAACCCCTATTTTGCTTGCTATTTTTGGTGGAGGAAGATGGAGAAAAACGATGGCATCTTTTCTTTCTTTATTTTATTAATACAAGTCAATTTAGTCACTAACTTTTACCAACTTTGACCAATTTGTCAATTTTTGTCTCCTATGGCCGGCCACCCTATACTTAGGGGTCTAATTACACTTTAAAGACCTCCAATTAATGTTCTTTAGCTATTAAATACCTTTAGCATATAAAATGGAACTTTCACACTTTATGCGATTTAGTCCTTTTTCCTAATTAAGCTTGAAATTGCTAAAATTAAAGCACCAAAATTTTCATGCATTTATATAATCATGCTCTAACTCATAAAATAACATAAAATAATTTTCTCTAACCTCGAATTAGTGATCCCGAGATCACTGTTCCAACTAGCCCTTAAATCGGGCTGTTACATTGCCATTGATGAATAAGCATGAGTTTTGAAGTTGCTTGATAGATTATGAATGCTTGTTGATAGATATACAAGTTTTGTTGAGTGATTTTTAGTGAACATGCAAATCAGGGGCTAAACTGTGAAATGTGTGAATTTAGTGGTTAAAATGTGAAATAAATGAAAAATATGGGCTATTAGGGACCTAATTGTAATTCAGCTAGCATGGGTTGGTATTGAATTTCATGATTTTTTTTTTATTTTATGAAATAAGGACTAAATTGTAAAAATGTGAAACATTAGGGGCAAATATGTAAAAGTGCTTAAATGAATTTTGGACTAAATTGAATAGTGAGATCATTAAATAAGCTAATTTTGATTCATATAGATCAAGAAAAGTGAAACTCAGATCTAGATTGGGGGAAAGAAAGACAAAGGTCTCCACTAATCGATCAGTTCAGCCGTTTTTGCATCTGAGGTAAGTTCGTATATAATAAGCATTATTATAATTATGCTTTAAATGCTTTGATATTTCATAAATTGTGTATACGAGACTACAGTCGTGTTAGACGATGATTCGGCTAAGTATGGGCACTTAGTGTGCGAAATTGAGATAGCTTCGGCTATATATTTGCACTTAGTGTGTGAGATCGAGATAGCTTTGGCTATATATATACACATTAGCACTTAGTGTGCGAGATTGATATAGCTTTGGCTATTTATTTGACACTAAGGGTGCGAGTTTCCCATGTATCCAAAAATATTCCGAATGGCTTAACCGATATGTCAAAGATGTGAATGAGTATGAGTTAAATACGGGAAGGTACATGTATGTACAGGAACCGAGTAATACACTAAAATGATGAAAATTATGGAAATTACATCTAATTTGGTGGATGCAAATGTGCTAGGTTGGTGATTCATTATGAGATATGTTATGTTATGTTTTTGGCTTAATTTGAGTTTATATGATGAGTTGATATAAATGCTATACGAACTTACTAAGCTATAAAACTTACTTTGTTTAATTTTCCGTGTTTTATAGTGAAATCAAGCTAGCTCAGATTTGGGGATCGTCAAAGGCTTCGTCATACTATCCTACCATTGTAACACCCCAAACTCGGCCCATGTGTTATGACCGGATCTGACATGTCACATGAGAAAAACATGTTAAATTCTTTTTATTCGTACTAATATATATTGCTTTGTTAAAATCATTAAAACAAGTTTGATTTGAAATATTTGATAAAATACTACTAACCTCGAAGATTGATTGATAAATCGATAAATTTGAACTAATGACATTATAAAACGTGACTTTTGAAAACGACGTTGAAAATTCGAAAGAGAATCCGAGTCTTTTGAAAATTTCATTAATAATTCGAAAGAAAATTTTCGTGTTAAAAATATTTGTAAAAGTTTATTTTGAAATCCATTTGTTAATCGATTTTGGAAAACCTTTATTTAAGTTTTTAGAAAATTCCCATTTAAAACAATTTAAGTAAAATAATAAGTATATCAAACATAAAGCAAATAATGCAATCCCAATTAACAATAACTTGGGCCTGAACCCGTTTAGCAAAAAATTGGGCCTAAACCCATATAACAATAACTTGGGCCGAAGCCCAATTACAAAACAGAATATATCAAATGAATCAAATGAATGTAATGCAATCCCAATCCAACCTAATAATCCATCCGCTACACACCACCCTTACCATCCATCACACCTGTGGGGATCAAGTCAACCCACCCCGCCAAACACACCAATCGCAGGCATTATGCCATTTATAACAAATTTTGATTGTGGGCAAGCCACCAGATTCACAGAGTATCATATTATCAAACATATTTGTGGCAGTGCCATCGAAATTACTTCTCTTCAACATTTTCCCATCCCATGCAAAATTATGCATATGTAACATACATAGTAAATGATATTACAAATATAAACAACAATTAATATCTCTGAGATCCATTACAAACAATTTGGCCCATTAACACTTTGCAAAATCGGCCCATTAAGGCAGTCTATCAAATCGGCCCATTAAGGCAATATAACAATTCAGCCCATTAGGGGCATTTCCATAATTCGGCCCATAAGGGCATTTTCGTAGATAGGCCCATTAGGGGCATTTTCATAAATCAGAAGTTCTACCCACTAAGGATAATTCGGTAATCTCGCAACCTAGGAGTATTTTGGTAATTTACCCTCCAAGGGTATTTTGGTAAATTTTGCAAACCAGACTTAACTACTAATTTGGGGCATAAAAATCAAAACTGTCCATCTGCGTCATACTGACCAAATTGACTATAACTCGAGTTAGGAATATCGAAATCTAAATCTCGAAATCTAAATCTGTAAATTTTCCTTGAAACTAGACTCACATATCTTCTTACTACAATTTTTCCAAAATTTTTAGCTTAGCCATTTAGTACAGTTTATTCCTTAAAGTTTGCCTTGTTTCACTGTCCAACGATTCTGACCTTTCTTAACTTAATTTCAAATATCTCACTGTACGGTTTTCATATGTTGCTCCCACTTGTTTCTATTGAAAATAGGCTCCCTAAGGAATCTACACATATAACTTATAACTCCTAATTCACTTTGTACAATTTTAAATGATTTTTCCAAGACAGAACAGGGAACCACGAAGTCCATCAGAACCAGTCTTGGTAAAATTAAAATATCTTAGAATATAAAATTCCTTTTCCTTCTCCGTCTCTTCCATATCAAAATAGACATAGTAAGCTTTAATTAAATATCTTATTCAATTTCTAATTCCCTTTCTCCTATTGTTCATGATTTTTCAAAATCACGTCACTACTGCTTACCAAACTATTTCATTGCAAATTATGGTTACCACTACAAACATACACACGCCCGAGTGATCACGGATGCCGGTTACCGATTTTCTTTGGTATTTTGACCAAATCACAGAACATTTCATGCAAACTTTTAGAGAAGTGTGAGATTACACACCATTTCAAACATGTATTTGGAAAGGTATGGGATTACACACCTTGATTAGGATTCCCTAAAGAAACACTCTTCGTTGCCCCTTAAAAAATAAAATCGATCAAAAGTTAGCCTCTATTTCTTAAAGGTTCCAAAAGTCCAAAAGTACTCACTCACAAGAGTCACTTACCACAATCACGATCCTTCCCTAGTAGATTCTAAAATCCGGTCTTGCACCTTGGATATTGCAACGAGTTCCAATCAACTTTCGAAACCAAGGCTAAGAGAAAGATAAGTAGTAGCAAAGGATGGCTTGATTCGGCCTTCATCAAAAGAGAATAAGAGGAGTTTAAAATAACAACAAGTGGCTAGGTTCGGCTCAGCCAAGGGATGAGAGTTTTGGCCTAGCCAAATTAAGAGAAGAAAGAACAAACAATATGAAATAAGAAGAAAGAACATTTACCTTAATAATAGGGATGAACCGAAATGAAGAACACGGTTTGGCACTAGTAGCAAGACAACAAAGAAGAATCGGTTATGGAGGAAAAATGAACAAGAACAATTTCGGCTATGAGAGTATGGATTAGAGAAGAAGAAAGAGAAGAGAAAATGCCCACTATTGTCTTGGAGTTGCGACAATGAGAGGAGAAGTTGGAAGAATGAACACAAAGGATGCCAAAAGGAATTAGGCCTAACAAGCACCAAAACTATCAAAATGCTCCCTTCAAAATTCGGCTACCCTCTCCCTTCCTAAACCATTATCATCTTTACCAAAAGATGAACATAGACCAAATAAAACCTTTCCAAAACATCCCCCATGAAAAATGCCAACATGTTCCCTATTCTTTCCCTATTCTTTTACTTCTTTTCATCCATTCTTCCTTATCATATTTCCTTAGCCACCTTGCCAAAATTAAAAATTCCAACTTGCCTTATTTACAAGCTTGGCCGACACTTAGGGAAATAGTACAAAAATAATAATCAAAATTTGCACATTATGGGATTTGAACCTCTTCCCTTAAAGTCCTTTATGTGGCATCATATCCTCTTTACCAATTGCTCATTTATGCTAGCACATTACTTATTTATTTCTATAAGCATTGACGTCACTTACTATATCTTCTTAAAATGCTAAAATACTAAATTTTTACTAAGGCCCTAATTAAACTCCGAACTTCCTAGAAACCTCGTAACCTTTCAAATTCACTTAACTAATAAGTCCAATTTGCAATAACACCATTCTCATATTCTCAGAAATTTTAAACATTCCTACGCCTAAGGCCCATTGGACCCAATTCTTCTAGGCCCAATTTCGGGATGTTACAACTATCACTTTGGTACTATTAACTTATGTTTTGAGTATATGGCATGTATAGGGACTTTGGTCATTTTGATTCATGACTTAATGATGAATGTAGCCATTCGAGTTGTCTTGTAAATGTTCTAGGTTTGGTTTGGTATATTGCCATATAAGTTGGCTTATTTTGGTATGATTGAATTATGTATAAATATATGTGTATGTGGCTTATGTGATGTTTCGAATGTTGGATATGTGATGCTTGTGGATAGTTAGTATTATGGATAACAAATGGTTGGGCTATGAACATTGGTATGCTAGTGCATTTAGGCATTGATGCACATTTGAATTTGGTATGAATTTGTAGGGCATATTATGGTATTTATGTTTTGTATTGATTGATGTTGAAAATGGTATAGAATGTGTATGAAATATGTTTGAATTTGTTGATTTAGATGCTTATTTTAAGCCATGGATTGTACAGTTTGATTTCATATAGGTTTGTGCAAGTTGGGGGGAAAATGGCTTGGCAAATAGCCTATTTTTGTTCACACAAGTAGAGACACAGGCATGTGTCTCAGCCGTGTGTGACACACAGTTATGTACATAACCATGCGTAACACACAGTTATGTACATGACCGTGTGTCTCTTGGTGTTGAAATTAGAACCAAGTCATTGTGCTCCACATGGCCTCACATACGGGCGTATGAGTTGGCGATGTGGCATAAGTCAGTCTACCCTACAGGTTTGACACGACCTAGCGCACGGCTTGGCACACGGGCGTGTATGGCCATTTGTAGGGCACACGGGTTAGCCACACGGGTGGGTGAGTTAGCCTTGTGACCCAAGTTAAAGGGTTACACGGGGTCAGACACAGGCTGGGAGACGGCCTGGGACACGACCATGGGCTCCCATTTCGAATGTCCACACGGCCTGTGACACGGGTGTGTCTGTTGGCAGTGCGAGACACACGAGCAGGCCACATACCTATTTTTGAGAAAATTTTCTAAGTGTTCTAAGAATTTCTGAATGTTATCTGTTTAGTCTCGAACCACTTCCAATGCATGTTTAGGGCCTCGTAGGCTTGAATTAGGGATAATATGAATTTGTTGAATGATATTTGAATGAAATTTGGAAATGTATAAGTAAATGTATGGGTAATTGTGTTTTAAGTCTGGTAATGCTTCAAAACCCTATTCTGGCATTGAATAAGGGTGAGGGGCGTTACAACTGAAGCATATCTTCAAGAATCTGACTCACACGCTCGGGCTGACCATCAATCTGAGGGTGAAATGAGGTGCTAAAATGCAACTGCATACCCACAGCTTCCTATAACTTTTTCCAAAATCATATGTGAACCATGGATCTCTATCCGAAATAATGTAGACTAGTACTCCGTACAACCTGACAATCTCTGAAACATAACTCTGGTAATTTGTCAAATGAGAAATATATACGTACCAGAATAAAATGTGCAGACTTCGTTAAACGATCGACAAAATACCCAAATGGCATCTTTCTTTTTCAGAGATAAGGGTAACCCTGATACAAATTCCATAGAAACTCTATCTCATTTCCACTATGGTATCATTACTGGCTATAACAATCCTGAAGGTACCTGATGTTCAGCTTTAACTTGTTGACATATCAAACATCTAGATACAAAATCAAAAATATCACATTTCATTCTCGGCCACTAGTACATCTGTTTCAAATCATTGTACATTTGATTACTACCTAGATGAAAAGACAAGCTACCACTATGAGCTTTGTGCGAAATTTTCTGTATAAGCTCTTGATTCTTCAGCATACAAAATCTACCTACGAATAATAAACAATCATTGAGCCTATCTGAAATTCTGTATCAGAAGTTGACTCACATTGTAACCGTTTAGCTAACATCTCATTATCACATTTCTGAGCTTCACAAATTTTTTTGTAAAAACGTTGGTTTAGCTTTTGATTCGGCTAAAATCGAGCCATCATTAGATAGTGATAGTCAGGTATTCATCGCTAGCAAAGAAAAAAAGGATTTTCTACTCAAAGCATCATCAACTACATTTGCTTTTCCCTGATGATAGTCAATAACTAACTAATAATCTTTCAATAGTTTGAGCCATCTACGCTATCTCAAATTCTAATCTTTCTACGACTTAAGATACTTTAAACTTTTGTAATCGGTAAATATATGACATTTTTCACCGAACAAATGGTTTCGCAAAATTTCAATGCAAATACAATATCTACCAACTCTAAGTCATGTGTCGAATAGTTCTTTTCGTGTAGCTTTATTGAAACACTAAAATATACAAACTTTTTCATGCCCTTTTTAACTCAAATTCATGCAGTTTCGATAAAATTCTTGTCAAAAAATATCTAATTATTATAAAATAATTAAATTACACTCAAATTATGAAAAATTTGAATTTTAATTAATTTTATATCAAATTTTGATTAATTTTAATTATTTTCGACAGATTTGCGCAAAGAACAAAAAATGGCTCGGCAGACACTGCTGGAAGTGCAAAACTGAGAAGCAATTTTGAAGCATCAAAGGCGACTTGATTTTTCAGCCTAAGATGATCCAAATTATGTTTATTAATTCATAATAAATTACTGTTAACTAATTATGAAAAGGGGCCCAATTGAGCTAAATCGAGAAAAGCGATCCAACCGAGCACTGGGCAGTCCAAAACTGTCCCACATGCTGACCCAACCAGCTTGCTTGGCTCATTATTTGTCTTGCAAAATGGCCCTTGAAGACTCCTTCAAATTGCATTCAAACCCCTCCGCTATTTGTGCCTTTCTAGATTTGCCCCTACCTTAAAATAGCATGTTTGAAATCTTCAAACATGCCACATGTGTGGCCAGCCATGGAGGGAGTCTTTGGCTGTAGATTTTGGTTATTTTTAGCAGCCTTCTCAAACTATAAATACCCCTTTGGCTGCTCAATTCAAACACATCTATCGAACCTTCTCATCTTTTAACTTCTCTCTCACTTTTCTCTCTTCATTGTTCTTCATTTTCTTCCCAATTCCCTTGTTGATTTCACCTCTTGAAAAAGAGTCAATCAACCACCATTTGGAGTAGAATTCAAGTGTTCATAAAAGCCTCGGTTTGACAAGAACAAGTGGAGAACGAGGAGTGGAGAAAACTAGTCAAGCCACGGAGAAAACACCGGATTTGATTCTTGTTCCCTATCCTTTTAATTTTGTTGTTGTTATGTTGAACATGTCTATGAATATTTATGATGTTGATATGTTTAATTTAATTAATATGACTTAAATTTAACTCGTGTTAGGTTGATTGCATTTCATCTACTTAATTTATTAAAATTGTGTTTGTGTTGTTATAGGCCCCGATAAGATGTTTGATTAAGTAAAACCATGACTAAGTTATTCTTGCATTACAATTGTACAGTAACTAATGAATTAATTATTTAAACGGATTGAAATTGTAATTAATTGACATGATATTTAATTAGTGCATGTTTAATCATCTAAGGTAGAGTTAAATTAGCAACGGTATCTAGCGATACATTAGCCTTGCATAACTTGCAAGATTATTGTGATTAAACTATTTCAAGGTAGAAATACATTGTTACCTCACGTAATCTTTTATGTGCTTATGAGATTGAATGAATTATTTGAATTGGCATAGAGATATGTACAAGAGATTATTTTAATTTCATAAGTATGTATGTGCATTAACACATTTGCTTATTAAAATTTGCTTAATCGATTGAATTGACGTAGAGATACGGTCAAGAGATAAATGAATTTTGGTAGGTAAGTATGTTCATTAGTTAGCAAATTACCGAGTTGCCGTGAGTTTATTCATAACAACATGAACATGAGTTTAATATTTCTAAGTTAAGAAATGTAATTAATCTAACACAATTATGTCATCTTGATTAAAATCATCTTTTGAAATCGTGCATTGGAACTTTTATTTTATTTTTATTTATTTTACTTTATTAAAATCCTAGTTTTTAATCACTTCTTCAAACCAAAATATTTCCTTCCAAAGTGTTTTAAACTAATTTCATAAATAATTCTTTTCACACTCCTGTGGGTATGATAACTCGACATTTACTTGTCACTTTATTACTTGTTGCGATTGTGTACACTTGCATATTTCCGTCGTTCCAAGTTTTTGGCGCCATTGCTGGGGGCTGTTTTCAAAAGTCATTATTTGTGAATTTGTGAATTTGTTAATTTGCATTTTGGTTTATTTTCCTGTTCAATTTTAACTTAATTAATTTTTCTGTGTTTATTTCAGGTGTTTAGAGTATTGAATGAATTATCGAGTTACTCCCTGTAGATCCTGAGATTAAAAGAACTTTTCGACAGCGAAGAAGACGAGCAAGATAGAGAAGGATTGAAGAGATGAACTTCGAAAATCTGAATCAAGGAAACGGAGCAAACCCTGCTCTAAATCCTATCCTTATTGTTGATGATAGGGATAGAGCTTTAAGACAGTATGCTGTGCCAATGTTTCATGATCTTAATCCGGGTATTAGGAGACCCAAAATCATGGCACAACAATTCGAGTTAAAGCCAGTCATGTTCCAGATGCTTCAGATAGTGGGCCAATTCAGTGGAATGCCTACCGAAGATCTGCAGTTGCACTTAAGATTGCTCGTGGAGGTGAGCGATTCTTTTAAGTTAGCAGGAGTACCCGAAGATACACTACGATTGAAGCTGTTCCCATATTCACTAAGGGACAGAGCTCGAGCTTGGCTTAACTCATTTCCACCAAATTCAATTTCCACATGGCAGGAGTTAGCAGAAAGATTCCTCACAAGGTATTTTTCACATAGCAAGAGTGCTAAGTTGAGGAACGAGGTCACCGAACACAGGACCTCCAACACACCATCTCCCTTACCACTCGAACCAACAGGCTCATTCTGATATGGAATTACAGGCATTAATATATAAGCCCATCGAACAAAGATAAGGCTAAAATCCAAAAATAACAAAACTTGCTAAAGGTAAGGCTTGAACTCAAGACCTCACACACACACACCCAGAACCCTTAACCACTGAAGCAGATACATACTTGTGTCAAATACTTACTATAAAAAAAATAAGAAGATCAAGGCGTTACATTGACATTGAGGAGTGAAAAGACATTAGAGCCCAACACAGTCGAAGTTGAAGAGGAGCCAGCTGATGTTCAAGACTCAGAGGAAGTTCAACCGAGTGTTGAAATTTCAGTTTCACTAGAACTAAAATTAGCAAAACCTAATAAGGTAATTTCTGAACCAATCAATTTTGATAAACTATCAGCTTTGTTAGATGAGGAATTGCCACAGAAGACAAATAAACCAGTTCCTGTAAAAAAGCCTTAACCACCCTACCCTCAAAGACTTCAGAAGAAGAAGTAGGAAGTTCAATTGAAGAAGTTCCTAGATGTACTCAAGCAACTTCATATCAACATCCTGTTGGTTGAAGCACTTGAAAAAATGCCAAACTACGTCAAATTCATGAAGGATATGCTGTCAAAAAAATGAAGACTAGGAGAATTAGAGACGGTAGCCCTGACAAAGGAATACAGTGCATATCTCCAAGACAAACTATCCCCAAAGTTGAAGAATCCTGGATCTTTTGCCATACATTGCAACATTGGAGCAACATATTGTGGTAAGGCACTATGTGATCTGGGTGTGAGTATCAACCTGGTGTCCATGTCAATACTTAGGAAGTTGGGGATAGTTGAAGTTAGATCTACTACTGTTACACTTCAATTAGTAGACTGATCTTTAGCACATCCAGAAGGAAAAATCGAGGATGTATTAGTATGTGTAGACAAATTTATTTTTCCTACTGACTTTGTTATTCTAGAATTTGAAGCAAAAAAAGAAGTGCCAATCATCCTGGGAAGGCCTTTCCTAGCAACTAGAAGGACCCCTATTGATGTGCCGAAGGGGACGATCAGGTAACATTTAATGTTTTTAAGTCTATGGGATTTCCTAATACAATTGATGATTGTTCTGTAGTGTCCAATTTAGAGGAATTAATCATGGAATAGGAACTCAACTATGTTGAGGACCCATTGGAACAAATTTTGACATCAGACCCTTCAAATGATGAAGAGAAGGATGAATACTTAGCTTTGCTAGAAGCTAATCAAAGGGGATTTAATCTGCAATCATGTGTTGAATTTTTGGAATTAGAGAATAGGGATTATGCCCAATCAAAAGCGTCAATTGAGGAGCCACCTAAATTATAACTTAAGGTACTTCATTCACATTTAAAATATGTCTATTTAGGTAATGCTTCTACTTTGCCTATGATTATTGTAGCGGAATTAAATGTTGAGCAAGAAAAGAAACTCATCCTAGTATTGAAATAATTCAATAAGGCTATCGGATTGACCATAGTCGATATTCGTGGTAAAAGTTCATCTGTATACATGCACAAGATCATCTTGGAAGATGGCGAGAAAGGGACAATTGATGGACAACAAAGACTAAAACCCATCATGAAGGACATGGTAAGGAAAGAAATCATTAAGTGGTTAGATGCAGGTATATTTTATCCAATCTCAAAAAGTTCATGGGTAAGTCCAGTCTACTGCGTTGCAAACAAAGGAGGTATTAGTCATTGAGAACGAGAATAATAAGTTGATACTGACTAGAATGGTTACGGGATGGAGAATTTTCATGGATTACCAGAAGCTAAACAAGGAGACTAAGAAAGATCACTTTTCTTTGCCATTTTTGGACCAGATACTAGATAGACTGGCAGGGTGAGACTATTATTGTTTTCTCGATGGATACTCAGGGTATATCAGATTACAGTAGCACCGGAAGATCAACACAAGACAACATTCATCTGCCCGTACAGTACATTTTCATTTAGACACATGCCATTTGGTTTATGTAATGCACCTACTACATTCCAAAGATGTATGATGTCTATTTTTACTAACATGGTTGAGAAATGCTGGAAGTATTTATGGATGATTTTTCAGTATTCAGGAATGCATATGATGATTGTCTAGCCAATCTAGCCAATGTACTAAGGCGATGTAAAGAAACAAACCTCGTACTCAACTAGAAAAAATGCTATTTCAGGGTACGAGAAAGTATTATTCTAGGGCATCGGATAACGAGACATGGAATCGAGGTAGATAAAAAAAAGGTAGATGTTATTGAGAAACTCCCACCTCCAACATCTATAAAGAGTGTTAGGAGCTTTTGAGCCACGCTGGTTTCTATCAAGGATTTATCAAGGACTTCTTCGAAATTGCTAAACCCTTATGCAAATTATTGGAGAAGGACACGACGTTCAAATTTGATGATGAGCACTTAAGAGCTTTCAAAGATTTGAAGAGTCGGTTAGTTTTGGCACCCATAATCATCACACCAGACTGGGATTTTCCATTTGAATTGATGTGTAACACAAGTGACCCCGCAATAGGAGCTGTCATGGGCCAGCGAAGGAACAAAAGTTCTTCATCCCATCTACTATGCAAGTTAGAATCTGATAGGAGCTCAATTGAATTATACGATAATAGATAAAGAGTTACTTGCTATTGTGATTGCTTTTGACAATTTCGATGTTATCTTGTACGTAACAAAGTGACTGTCTATATCGACCACCCGATAATTAAGTATTTACTTGCCAAGAAATATGCTAAGCCGAGACTGATCCGAGTGGAGCTTCTAGCTTCAAGAGTTCAATCTAGAAATTCAAGATTGAAAGGGAGTAGAAAGCCAAGTAGCAGACCACTTGTCTAGATTGGTGTAGTACCCGAGACCGATGTTAAGACTGGATACGGAACATTACCATGCTTAAACTCACTTAAACATACACTTACTGGCTAAAATTTTGTTCCGAATTAAAAACATATCGTTCTTAACCAACTCATACATCTCATAAGGTTACGAGGCTTCATACACGTATGTGGACACTTTCGGAACTTAATTGAAAACTTTTCCCCAAAACAGGGGCCACACGCCCATGTTGCTTGGGGACATGCCCGTGTACCCTTAGACATGCCCATGTCATCAACTGTGGGGGTTTACTGCCAATTTTCACACGGCCCTGACATGTCCGTGTCTACCAACCGTGTGAGGCTACTGACTTATTCCACACGGCCTGGGCACACGCCCATGCTCAAATCGTGTGTCCTACACAGCTTATGAACACGGCCATGGGGTTCTCCCGTGGCCTAATTTAACTAATAATAATAAGGTGCAGGGTACACACGGCCTTGACACATGCCCGTGTGTCTAACCTTGCAGGCACTTAGAGGCTATTTACCAAGCCATTTACCACCCTGAAAACAAAATCAACTCAATATATTCAATAAACTATACCACATACTATATTAACCTCAATAAACATTCATACATAGTCAATTTGGCCAATCACTTAACCATATACAAAAGAATAATAATGTAACATCCTGAAAAGGGCCTATGCATTTTCGGTTTAATTGTACGAAATGACATGTCTTATGTGTTATGAACATTTTTGGAACCTGGAAATGTATGGAAATGTTAGGTTTAAAAGAGGAAAGTGAACATTTCTGGAAACTTCGAAACGTAAGGAAGTGATTTAGAAATGATTCAAAAAAGGAAAGTGAACATTTCTGGAAACTTGGAAATGTAAGGAAATGTCAAGTTTAAAGTGAGAAACGAAAATTTTTGGAAACTTGGAAATGTAAGGAAATGACTTAAAAAATGTCGAGTTTTAAAGTTTAGAAGAGGAAACTGAGGCAAGGTGGCCTTAAGAGAAATTGTATGTGAAATTTGACACACAAACAGGCTTGGAAAAGTGGCCTGGAGATGCCACTTAGGGCTTCTGGAAATGGCGCCACATACAAGGGTATTGGGCCTAAGTTCGAGCCACATAGGAAGCAAATAAAAGAAATTTTATTTTGCTACAAGGAGCAGATAGGTGGACGGCACATGGCTATAATTTAGTAGCTTTTATTCTTTTATTTTTAAGAGATAAATAAGGGATTTATTTATCATTATTTTCAAGAGAATATTGTGGGATTAAATTCTTTTAATTTGAATAAAGTGATAATTAAAGGGATAAAGCTATCAAATAGAAGAGTGGTGGCCAAGTAAGGGACTTTAAGTTGATAATTTCGGCCAAACTAGGAAAGGGGTAGCCGAATTTTCCTTGGCCAAGTAGCCTCTCTTTTCATCGATTCTTTTCCTCTTCAAAATCCCTCTTTTCTTCTTTTCTTTTTTCTCTTTTATTTTTGCCAAAGTCGAAATCCTCTTCTCCCTAAGTCCGCCATTGCCGAATCTCCCTAAGTGCATATCTCTCTCTTTTCAATTCAGTTAAAGCCGAATACATAGGTGACTATAGCCATCTAGTCTCCAAGTCTTAATAGCCGAATCTTTGAAGGGCTTCAAACAAAGGTGTAACCGATTTCTTCAAATAAGGGTAAGATCCAAGTTGGTTTCCATTCTTTTATTCTTAAAGATTTATCGAAATCTAGGACTAATTCTATTAAGGTGCTTTGGCCGAATCTATGAAGGGTCTTCGGGGATTTAGGTGTTGTTGACTTCAAGAAGGGATACTTTCGAATAAGCACATCTGATATTCGGCCATAGGCCATTTAATGGTGATTAAGTGTTAGAAATTGATCTAACATGTGGCTATAGGGATTTCGACAGACACCTAAGACAAGAGATTAATTGCAGGATTTGATTTGGAAGGTAAGCACATAGGTATATTCGGCCAAGGCCTATTTTGATATCTAGATCTATTTTTATTATCTTAAGAGCCGAAAAACTAACCCATTTGTTGATTTAATGCTTGGCTGAATACAAAAAAGAAATTAAGCAAAGATTTCGGGATCTATTGGTGACCCAATCGGCAACAAGGTAAGTTTTAAGTGTACTAATCCTATTAGGATTTGGTTTATAGCCGAAGAGGCTCTTTGCTAACATATTAGGGTTGGCCGAATGTAGGGATTTAAGATCTAAGGCATTAGATCAAGCTTTTTGGGATTTAAGTGAACCGCTAAGTTAATCAGGTGTGTACCTCACACTACTTCTTAATATATTTATGGCAATATTTAATCTATATGTGATTATAAGTATGTATAAGAATGTGAATATGGCTAAGGTACCATATTGCGGTACAAAGTACCCAGGTACGTTTCCTACTCCTAATAGGATTATGAAATATGTTATTTTAACACGTGAAAAGTTATAAGAATGTGAAAATTGGCTTATTAATGCATAATTTATGATTTGGGGCATATGGGTTATGTAAAAGGGGAAGTGAATGTGGTGACCTAAGACCACAAAATCTGAATGCGGTGACCTAAGACCGCGATATCTGAATGTGGTGACCTAAGACCACGATATATGAACGTGGTGACCTAAGACCACGATATCTGAGTGTGGTGACCTAAGACCACGAATACTCATAAGAGCGATCAGCACGTCGACTGCAGCAACTACCTTCGATGGTGTGTAGCGGATGGAGGGTTGACTTAGTAGTCCCCACGGTGTACAGGTTGGTACGGGGAAGTGTAGCGGATGGCTTTTAGGTTTGGGTTCGGGATTGCATCATTAATTTGATCTGTTATAAGAATTGTTATGTGATATAATCATGTATGCCTAAGTTGTTAAGATTTAGTGTTGTTGTACACATTGAGTCTGTTGACTCATCCCGTTGTGGGAACATGTTTCAGGTGATGAACAGTGATGGACCGGGACGGCAGATCTTGTGGTGGCCATGCTCAGCTTGAAGTTTTATTTAATTTGGACTCTTTATTTCTTTTAAGTACTTTATAATTTTTTTGAATTTTATTTGATGTAATGAGGCCACCATTGAACTTACATTTATTTTTATATATTATGTTTACAAATTTAGTTAAGTTAAATATTAAGTAATTTATTTTAAATGTACTTTTTATGTTTTATTTTTTAAAAAATTTAAAAGGGTTCCATTATCAAAACGAATTTGTTTTTAACTCAAGCCCAACCCAAATAAAATCTTTCTTCAAAACACAAGGTTTTTCCAAAGTACAAACGAATTTTAAATCGGTTTTCTTCGAGGAACATACCAGATCCGGTCCAGGCTTGTGGGTCGGGTTTGGGGTGTTTCAATTTGGTATCAGAGCCCGTTGCAAACTCTCGGCCTTGGGTTTAAGGCCCAAAACATTTTCAAATCGAGCCCAAGTAAGTTTTATGAAAATATTTTTGGAAATAAGCAGGTTTTTCTGGCATGGCACCTAAGTCTCCGACCCACAGTCTACCAAGTAAGTACCCCTAACCCTCTGTGTGATTATGTGAATTATAGAAGGGTAGAAAAGGAATGGAACGTAGAATAGTATGATAGTACTTGAACCGTAGGACTAGTCTACTCAAACACAAATAAATAAGACTTAATTACCTAACTAAACAAACCTATGGCTAAGTCAACCGAGTTAGGGTGTGGTAACCCCTGTGCGCATGTCTAGGATTGGATCCGAAAGAGCCTGGTATTTAAGCAGCCCCATCGACTCACCTCCTCTTCGCGAGAATCCCACCAGTGCGTAGCTTCTGGTTCACCCTAACTCGAGAGGGCTCGGTGAGGTGTGGCAACCTCTGCATGCGCATGTCTAGGAATGGTTTCGGTGGGAGCTTGGTACTTAAGCGATCTGTGTGACTCACCTCCTCTCCATTCGAACCCTACCTAGTGCGTAGCTTTGGTTCACCCTGACCCAGAGGACTCGGTCATAGGCTAAACACGATAACTAAAATTCGAAAGGGAACTAGCTGTGTTTTTATAAAAAAACCCTAGTTTCAAAACTCTTAAAATTACCTTTTTAATTTGTGAGAACTATTTATACAAAAAAATTTTTTTCGAAAAATTCCTTGATTTATAAAATTACAAAAATACCCCTAGTGGTGAAATTACAAAAATACCCTTGGTTTATAAAATGTCCAAACTACCCACAGTTCTAATCCAAATTTCATTACTTTATAAATGTTCAAAAACTCTTATTTGCAAAATATCAAAATACCTTGATTTTTAGAAAATTACAAAATTGCCCCTAACTTACAAAATTACCAAAATGACCCTGATTTCCAAAATTTCTGCAACATCACCGTTTTAGAAAACAAATTCTCAAAAAGAACCCTCAAAGTTTTGCAAATTTGGAAATACCCCGGAATTATTGAACTTTACAAATTCACCCTGGTTCATTACCAAAATACCCCCGAGATTCAAAATTATCGAAATACCCCCAAATTTCAAAATTTTCCAAAATACCCCGGGAATTTAAAAATTTCAAAATACTTTTTGACAAAATCACCAAGGAACTTTTTCTTTTGAAAAAAATTGCAAAAATACCCCTGTAGGACAAATTACGAAAATACCCCTGGGTAGTGGGAAAACAACAACAATGAAAACTACAACGTTTCTCTGAATGAACGAAAGTTCATAATTGATTGATGGATGTATGAATGAAAAGACTGTGTGCATATATGAATACGAAAGAACCACTCCTAAAATTCTTTTCATAAAACTTCTTCGCGGGTAATCAAGTGAAACAAAGACTAATTCATAAAACTTCTTAATCAAATCACGACGTTAGAAATGAGCTCTAGGGGACGTGGTCGTCGAGGACGCGGTAGAGGTAGGATGACCGTGTCAGAACTCGTTAGATCGGGTCAAGGGTCTAACAATGAGATACCATCGCCACCACCACCCCCAACTGTAGGTGTTGACAGCAAGCTCAAACGGGAGATGATGCTGTATCGCAGGCTGTGCTGCGAGTTTTGGAGTTGGTGGTTGGTGCAGGAGGAAATTTGGGAACTCGGAAGTCGGTACCTGAGCGACTTTGTGCCAATGGAGCTAAAGTGTTTCGTGGAGTATCTGGTGTGGCATCCAGTACAGCTGAGTACTAGTTGGAGGCAACTGAGCGCATTATGGATGAGCTCGACTTGACCCCTGAGGAGAAGTTAAAAGGAATGGTGGCACTGCTATGCGATGAAGCGTATCAGTGGTGGCTCACGGTTCGGGATGGTGCCACAGCTGAGGATCTGACCTGGGATTATGTTAAGGTCGCATATCAGAAGAAATATGTCAAAGACAAGGTATCTTGATGAGCAAAGGAAGGCTTTTTTCTAGGGTGGTTCAAGGAACAAGTGCAGTGGCCAGAAGTATGAAGCTGAATTTCTAAGGTTGAGTCGATATGCTCGAGGAATAGTGGCTACGGAGCATGAGCAATGTGTCCGATTTGAGGACAAATTAAGGGATGATTTGAGGTTGTTAATAGCTCCACATCAAGAGCGGGAGTTTTCTGCCTTAGTGGAGAAAGCTAAGGTAGCTGAAGGGATTAAGGACTCTACAAGGCAGACCTCCGATCGAAATAGGCCAGAAAGAGGTTTTGGATCGTCTGGATCATCTGGGAATAAGAGGCCTAGAGTTGATGGGCCGCGAGGTCGACAAAGTCGCTACAGGGGAGGCGATGATCGTCCTTGTGATCAGTGTGGAAAGAAGCACTTAGGAGAATGTTGGAAAAAGACAAGAGGATGCTTTAAGTATGGGTCAAAGGACCATATGATTAAGGACTGTCCTATGGAACCAGAAGGGAGTCGGCCAGCAGCTCAGAATGTTAGTCAGGCTGGTAGAGGTGGACAGCAGCCTCAGCAAGGTCGTGGACCGAACCATGGAGGAAATGGCTCGGGCCGAGGACGTGGAGCACCAAGCAGAGATGCTGAAGGTGCAGACGTGAGGCAACCAAGGTTGGTTTATGCAGTTGGCCGTTGCGAGGAGGAAGAGGTGCCAGATATGACAACGGGTATGTTCCTTATTTCTGGAATGCCCTTAATTGCTTTGCGTGTTATAGGGTTAGCTTATTCTTGTATTGCTAGTGAAGTGCCTGAAACTTTGGATGTGAACCTAGAGAATGTCCCTAGGAAGTATGATAGTTCTTTAAGATCAGAGTGCGCAGCAATAGCGCAGTGGGGTGAGTTAGATCGTACAATTGTTCGTTAGTAAGTAATTTCGAGGACGAAATTGTTTTTAAGGGGTAGAACTGTAACATCCTGAAAAGGGCCTATGCATTTTCGATTTAATTGCACGAAATGACATGCCTTATGTGTTATGAACATTTTTGGAAACCTGGAAATGTATGGAAATGTTAGGTTTAAAAGAGG
The DNA here is from genome assembly GCA_025503065.1 of Gossypium bickii. Lineage (NCBI taxonomy): Eukaryota > Viridiplantae > Streptophyta > Magnoliopsida > Malvales > Malvaceae > Gossypium > Gossypium bickii. Next base: position 95,519,155 of record CP106711.1, read on the forward strand.
AAAGTGAACATTTCAAATGTAAGGAAGTGATTTAGAAATGATTCAAAAGAGGAAAGTGAACATTTCTGGAAACTTGGAAATGTAACGAAATGTCAAGTTTAAAGAGAGAAATGAAAATTTTTGGAAACTTGGAAATGTAAGGAAATGACTTAGAAAATGTCGAGTTTTAAAGTTTAGAAGAGGAAACTGAGGCAAGGTGGCCTTAAGAGAAATTGTATGTGAAATTTGACACACAAACAGGCTTGGAAAAGTGGCCTGGAGATGCCACTTAGGGCTTCTGGAAATGGCGCCACATACAAGGGTATTGGGCCTAAGTTCGAGCCACATGGGAAGCAAATAAAAGAAATTTTATTTTGCTACAAGGAGCAGAGAGGTGGACGGCACATGGCTATAATTTAGTAGCTTTTATTCTTTTATTTTTAAGAGATAAATAAGGGATAAATAAGGGATTTATTTATCATTATTTTCAAGAGATAATTGTGGGATTAAATTCTTTTAATTTGAATAAAGTGATAATTAAAGGGATAAAGCTATCAAATAGAAGAGTGGTGGCCAAATAAGGGACTTTAAGTTGATAATTTTGGCCAAACTAGGAAAGGGGTAGCCGAATTTTCCTTGGCCAAGTAGCCTCTCTTTTCATCGATTCTTTTCCTCTCCTAAATCCCTCTTTTCTTCTTTTCTTCTTTCTCTTTGATTTTTGCCAAAGCCGAAATCCTCTTCTCCCTAAGTCCACCATTGTCGAATCTCCCTAAGTGTATATCTCTCTCTTTTCAATTCAGTTGAAGCCAAATACAAAGGTGACTATAGCCATCTAGTCTCTAAGTCTTCATAGCCGAATCTTTGAAGGGCTTCAAACAAAGGTGCAATCGATTTCTTCAAATAAGGGTAAGATCCAAGTTGGTTTCATTCTTTTATTCTTAAAGATTTGTCGAAATCTAGGACTAATTCTATTAAGATGCTTTGGCCGAATCTATGAAGGGTCTTCGGGGATTTAGGTGTTGTTGACTTCAAGAAGGGATACTTTCGGGTAAGCACATCTGATATTCGGCCATAGGCCATTTAATGGTGATTAAGTGTTAGAAATTGATCTAACATGTGGCTATAGGGATTTCGACAGACACCTACGACAAAAGATTAATTCTGGGATTTCAGATTTGGAAGGTAAGCACATAGGTATATTCGGCCAAGGCCTATTTTGATATCTAGATCTATCTTTATTATCTTAAGAGCCGAAAAACTAACCCATTTGTTGATTTAATGCTTGGCCGAATACAAAAAAGAAATTAAGCAAAGATTTCGGGATCTGTTGGTGACCCAATCGGCAACAAGGTAGGTTTTAAGTGTACTAATCCTATTAGGATTTGGTTTATAGCCGAAGAGGCTCTTTGCTAACATATTAGGGTTGGCCAAATGTAGGGATTTAAGATCTAAGGCATTAGATCAAGCTTTTTAGGATTTAAGTGAACCGCTAAGTTAATCAAGTGTGTACCTCACACTACTTCTTAATATATTTATGGCAATATTTAATCTATATGTGATTATAAGTATGTATAAGAATGTGAATATGGCTTATAAGTATGTATAAGAATGTGAATATGGCTAAGGTACCATATTGTGGTACAAAGTACCCAGGTACGTTTCCTACTCCTACTAGGATTATGAAATATGTTATTTTAACACGTGAAAAGTTATAAGAATGTGAAAATTGGCTTATTAATGCATAATTTATGATTTGGGGCATATGGGTTATGTAAAAGGGGAAGTGAATGTGGTGACCTAAGACCACGAAATCTGAATGCGGTGACCTAAGACCGCGATATCTGAATGCGGTGACCTAAGACCATGATATCTGAATGTGGTGACCTAAGACCACGATATCTGAGTGTGGTGACCTAAGACCACGAATACTCATAAGGGCGATCAAGCACGCCGATCGCAAAGAAGCGCGCCGATAGTGTGTAGCGGATGGAGGGTTGACTTAGTAGTCCCCACGGTGTACAGGTTGGTACGGGGAAGTGTATCAGATGGCTTTTAGGTTTGGGTTCGGGATTGCATCATTAATTTGATCTGTTATAAGAATTGTTATGTGATATGATCATGTATGCCTAAATTGTTAAGATTTAGTGTTGTGTTACACATTGAGTCTGTTGACTAACCCCGTTGTGGGAACATTTTTCAGGTGATGATCAGTAATGGACCGGGTCAGCAGACGCTTAGGGATGGCCATGCTCAGCAAGAAATTAATTTTATTTGGACTACTTTATTTTAAGTACATTGGTTTTAATTTTGGGATTTATTTGATGTAATAAGGCCATAGTTGAATTACTTTAAATTTTCTTTTAATTACTATGTACGAATTTTTATCAAGTGAAGTTTAAGTAGATTTATTTTAAAACAAAGCCTAAACATTTTGTCACCTAAAGTAAAGGATTTTAATAATGAAATAAACTTGTTTTCAACTCAAGCCCGACCCAACACAATCTTTCTTTCAAAACACACAAGTTTATCCTAACTAACAAAAGAATTTGAACCGGTTTTCATCGAGGAACATACCAGATCCGGTCCAGGCTCGTGGGCCGGGTATGGGGTGTTTCAAATAACTTGATAGTCTACACAAGGGCCCTTCTTAAAACATATTCTCAAAATGAATGCTTCCTATACATGCCATACTTAGTAAAATAGTTTGGCTATACCAAAAAGAAGATTGATAGTGTGCTACCAGCTCCAACTCCAACGATCCACAATTTAGCTTTGCGGGACTACATAGAAAGAAAGAATTAAAGACATAAGCATTTAGCTTAGTAAGTTTGCATGTAAAACATAGGTTAATATACTTGCTTAATAAAGATCATTTGGCTTAAGAATAGTATCATAATTTCAGCTATAAAGCTTACTTACTCATACTTGATTCATACATATCACTTAATACTTAATATCCTTGGGCTTGTAATATAAATAAGGCACCTGTATCACTTGATCAAATTGATCAATATGCTTCAATATAATAGTCATGATCTTTAACTGATCAATCATAACATGAATAATACTCATTTCCAACTTGATAATAGCTTTACTTACTAAATTTTCTTGCTATATCATTTAAGCTTTACTCATTTAAGCTTTACTCGTTTGCTTTACTCATTTGCCCGATGAATTTCTATGAATAACCGAGGATACTGAATCTCATCTCACATAACTTGATACCAAAGCCATATCATAGATATGGTCTTATATAGAATAATTCTTCTTGGTTTCAAGGCCATGTCTTGACATGGACTTATATGAAGTCTTTCTCTTGATAGCTTTTCAATGCCAAGCTTGCCTTGGACTTACATGATAACTTGTTCAATGCCAAGTTTGCCTTGGACTTACATGATAACTTGTTCAATGTCAAGCTTGTCTTGGACGTACATGATAACTTATTCAATGCCAAGCTTGTCTAGGACTTACATGATAACTTGTTCAATGCCAAGCTTGTCCTGGACTTACATGATAACTTGTTTGATGGCCGATGCCATGCCTAGGCTTGGTCTTATACAGAATTTCATATCTCATGTGATAGATCTAGTATCCTAGGCAATTCTTCTTCAATATGGACTTACTCAATATTTAATCTTATTGATTTCTTTATTTACAAAACATTAAGCATTCCATGAATACATTAGACATTATACTAAACAATTCAATGATAGAAATCAATAAAGCTTAGAAATCACAGAAACTTACCTCAAAATACAAAATGTATGTAGATATGGAATTTAGTCCTCGACTTTGTTCTTGCCTCAGTTTCAATTCGGGCTTCGTTTTTCTTGATCTATAGTCACAAATAGATCATTTAATACTCCCATTAACTAAATTGACTCATAACTCATACTTTGACAAAATTACTATTTTGCCCTTATACTTTCTAATATTTGCACTTTTGCCCTTAGGCTCGTAAAATGATTTTCATTCAATTTCCTTAAACCTCATGCTTAGCTGAATCATTTTCTCTACTATGGCAATCATCAATTCTTTCTATTTCTAGTAGGTATGACCAAATTTTATAACTATTACAAAATGGTCCATACTACTATTTTTCATGAAATTCCTTAAGGAAAAGATGTTTATCAAGCATCAAGCCTTCATAAACTTCCATAAAACATCATTTAGCATGCATGGTAATCATGGGTAAATTTTTGAACATGCATCATAGCTCATTTAATAGCCAGGAATGGCTAATTCGTAATACGGAAACTCCGAAAATACGAAGAATATAAAAAACGGGACTAAGATGAACTTACTAGCAAGTTTGAAAAAAATGAAGAACCCTAGCTATGGTGTCTCCACTTTTTCAGCAGCAACAAGGAAGAAGATGAGTGAATGTTTCTCATCTTTTTTCCTATTTTAATTACTTATTAGGCAAATGACCAAAATGCCCTTCCTTTTAAAATTTTCTATTTAACACCATCTCGAGGCCAATTTTGTCTAAAATAATATTTTTCGAAAATTGCTATTTAAGGACTTCTAATTACTATTCTAAAGCTATTTCATACAAAAAGCTTCTAGAAACTCATATTTTGCAACTTTTGCAATTTAGTCCTCTTGGACCAATCCACCACAATTTAATAAAATTGCTTCATGAAACATTCATACTAGCATGAAAACATGACATAAACTTTGTAAACTCATAATTTCACCTCGAATTCGTGGTCTCGCACCACTATCCCGACTAGGCCCTAAATCGGGCTGTTACAATTCTCCTCCTTAGGGAATTTCGTCCTCGAAAATCTTACCAAGAAAAAGGTTTGGATACTGGTTTCTCATACTCTCTTCTGGTTCCCATGCAGCTTCTTCTATTCCGTGTTTTTGCCACAATGCTTTCACTAGGGTAATACTTTTATTCCTTAGCTGCTTGACTTCCCGAGCTAAAATTTTAGCTGCACTGTAAGTCATATCGGGATGAATCTCTATCTCTGATGGGGTAATAACATGCGAAGGATCTAATCTGTAGCGTCGCAACATTGACACGTGAAACACATCATGTATCTTTTCCAATTCTGATGGCAAAGCCAAACGATAAGCTATCGGTCCAATTCTTTCAATAATTTCGTAAGGTCTGATGAAACGCGGACTTAGCTTGCCTTTCCGGCCAAATCTGAGAACTTTTATCCATGGTGACACTTTCAAGAAAACTTTATCTCCAACTTGGCACTCTATCCCTTTTCTCCTTAAGTCCGAATAGGATTTTTATCTGTCTGATGCAGCTTTTAAACATTCTCGTATCACTCTCACTTTCTCTTCAGCTTCTTTAACCAAATCAACCCTGTGAATTTGGTTTTCCTTGAGTTCAGTCCAAAACAAAGGTGTTCTGCACTTACGCCCATATAGAGCCTCATAAGGCGCCATCTTTAAGCTTGATTGGAAACTATTGTTATAGGCAAATTCTGCCAATGGGAGGAACTTTTCCCAACTGCCTTGGAATTCGAGAATACAACATCTAATCCTCAAGTACTTGAATTACTCTTTCCAACTGACCGTCAGTCTGAGGATGAAAAGCCGTACTAAAGTTTAACTTTGTACTCAGGGCTTCTTGCAGTTTCTTCCAAAATTGGGATGTAAATCTCGGGTCTCTATCTGATATAATCGATAAAGGAACTCCATGAAGCCTTACTATTTCTAAAACATACAAGTTTGCCAACTTGTCGAGGGAGAAATCCACTCGTACTGGTAGGAAATGGGCTTACTTCGTAAGTCTATCAACTACAACCCATATAGCATCCTTCTTACTTGGTGACAATGGTAAACCCGTTACAAAATCCATGGTGACGCGGTCCCATTTCCACTCGGGAACCAAGATGGGCTGAAGTAAACCCGAAGGTACTTGGTGTTTAGCCTTTACTTGCTGACAAATCAAGCACTTGGAAACAAACTCTGAAATATCTTTCTTCATTTTCGGCCACGAATACAGTTGCTTCAAATCATTATACATCTTAGTACTTCCCGGATGTACAGATAAACATCCGTTGTGTGCCTCATGTAGAATTTTCTGAACAAGCTTCTGTTTCCTCGGTACACAGATTCTATTTCTAAACATCAAGTGTCCATCAAAATTAGTTTGAAAATTGGATTCAGCATTTGACTCGCAGTGAGCTTTCTTCACTTGCACTTCACTATCTTCTTTCTGAGCCTCAAAGATCTCTTGAAGAAACATTGGTCTAGCTCTCAACTCAGCTAAAATAGAACCATTGTCAGATAAAAACATTCTTGAATTCAATGCTCTTAGAGCAAACAGAGATTTCCTGCTCAAAGCATCGACGACCACATTCGCCTTTCCTGGATAGTAGTCAATGACCAATTCATAGTCTTTTATCAACTCTAACCATCTCCGTTGTCTTAAGTTCAGCTCTTTCTAGATCATCAAATACTTCAGACTTTTGTTATCAGTAAATATCTGGCATTTTTCACCATATAAATGGTGTCTCCAAATCTTCAAAGCGAAGACTATGGCAACCAACTCTAAATCATGCGTCAGATAATTCTTCTTATGAGGCTTCAATTGTCTGGAGGCATAAGCAATCACCTTGCCTTCTTGCATGAGTACACAGCCTAATCCATTTAAGGATGCATCACTATAAATTATGAATTCTTTCTCTAACTCGGGTTGTACTAAAACTGGAGCTTTTGTCAACATTGTCTTCAGTTTCTCAAAACTTTGTTGGCACCTTTTTGTCCACTCAAACTTAACATTTTTCTATAATAATTTAGTCATTGGAGTTGCAATCATGGAAAACCCCTTGGCAAAACGTCTGTAATAGCTGGCTAGGCCTAAAAAACTTCTAATCTCAGAGATGTTCTTCGGTGGCTTCCAGTCCATTATGGCCGAGACTTTACTAGGATCTACTCGGACTCCATCTCTCGAGACAGTATGTCCAAGGAATCCCACTTCCTTGAGCCAAAATTCACTTTTACTGAATTTGGCATACAACTGATTTTCTCAAAGAGTCTGTAAAACTATCCGTAGGTGCTCAGCATGTTCGTTCTCATCTCGAGAATAAATTAGTATTTCATCAATGAAAACGACTACAAACTTATCAAGGTACGGTCTAAAGATGCAGTTCATTAAATCCATGAATACTGCAGGAGCATTGGTCAACCCAAAAGGCATGACTAAAAATTCATAGTGTCTATACCCCGTTCGAAAGGCGGTCTTGGATACATCTGAATCTTTCACTCTCAGCTGGTAGTACCCTGATCTCAAGTCTATTTTGGAGAACATAGGGCTCCTTTCAATTGATCGAACAAATCATCGATCCTAGACAATGGGTACTTGTTCTTTACTATCACTTTATTGAGCTGACGGTAGTCTATGTACAATCTCATTGTGCCATTTTTCTTTTTCACAAATAAAACTAGAGCACCCCATGGTGAACAACTTGATCTTGCAAAGCCTTTATCTGTCAACTCTTGCAACTGTAACTTCAATTCTTTCAACTCTGTTGGAGCCATTCTGTATGGAGTAATAGATATGGGTACGGTACCGGGAGCTAGCTCAATGCTGAACTCAACCTCTCTAACTGGTGGTAGTCTTGGCAATTGCTCAGGGAAAACATCCAAGTACTCACATACTATTGGTACTGACTCAATCTTTAACTCTGTTTCTTTATCATTCATCACAAAGGCCAAATAGGCTTCATACCTTTTTTCTTATATATCTCTGTGCCGCCATGTGAGAAATCATTATTGACAATCCATCTTGTTCATCCGATTCTACATGAAGAGTATCCCCATTCTCACATCTCATCCCGATGTATTTCTTCCCACAATTAACTACCACCTTATGGGTAGTCAACCAGTCCATACCAAGAATGAGGTCAAATTCATCAAATAGTAACAACATAAGATTTGCTTTAAAGCAATGACCTCTAATCATTAATGGACAATCTTTACATACTTTATCAACCAACACACTCTTGCCTAAAGGATTAGACACTTTAATCATAAATTCTGTAGAATCTATAGGCATGTTCAAATCGGATACTAATTTCATACAAATGTAAGAGTGTGTGGATCCAGGATCTATTAAAGCAATAACTTTGGTATTGTAAAGAGAAAAGGTACCCGTAATAACATCAGGAGAAGATGCCTCTTTGCGAGTGTGAATGGCATAAGTTCTTGTAGGCTCTCTACCCTTGGGTCTCGTGGCCTGCTCTCTGGGGTTACCTCTTCCACTTGCCCCACTTCCCAGGTTTCTTTGCGGTCTCCCTCTGACCATACTTCCAAATTTCAGATCCTGGGTTCTATCTTCTTTCATCATTTCTGGACAATCTTTTATGAAATGGTCTTAGGATCCACATCTAAAACATGCATTTTCATGTGCTCGGCATTCTTCGAGATGACGTCTGCCACACTGTGGACATTCAGGTCTGTCAGATCTAAAATTCCCAACACTTGCAACTGAAGTCATCTATGCTTTGTTTCTCGAATACTTTTACTCTTGCTTTCCTTGAAAACCTAGTGGAAGTAGCTGATCGAGCAAGGAAATCTCTTGGCTTCTTGGATGAAGACTGGAATGACTTATTCCACTGTCTTTTTCTAGAGTCACGAGACTCAATTTTAGACTTCTTCTTCTCTTTTACTAGTTCTTCGGCTTTACAAGCCCTTTCTACTAACATAACAAATACCTTTAATTCAAGGACCGCAACAAACAACTTAATGTCCTTGTTTAATCCATCTTCAAACCTTTTACTCATAATGGCTTCAGTGGATACACATTCGCGAGCGTACTTGCTGAGTCGTACAAACTCTCGCTCATAATCAGTTACTGACATCTTGCCTTGCTTTAGCTCTAGAAATTCCTTCCTCTTCTGGTTTACAAACCTTTAGCTGATATACTTTTTCTTGAATTCTTGGAAGAATTCCCATGTGACCCTTTCCTTCGGTACTACCGACACAAGGGTGTTTCACCATTGATAAGCAGAATCTCTTAAGAGAGAGATTACACACTTTATACATTCTTCATGTGTGCATGACAGTTCATTGAATACCCTGATGGTATTTTCTAACCAGAATTCAGCCTTCTTTGGATCATCATCTCTTTTAGCCCGAAATTCTTCTGCCTCATGTTTCCTGATCTAATCAATTGGAGGTTTATCTCCTTTTACTACCTCTACTACTTGAGGGGCTTTGGAGCGAGTTGTGGAGAGCAGCGGGGTGGAGGGTTGTGCATTCGGGTTCACCCGAACGAACTCTGTATACCATGTGTTCATCATGTGGAGGAAGGCTTCTCTAGCCTCTTCTCCTCCTTGACTCACCATAGTGGGTCTATTCTCAATCTCATTCGGCATCGTCCCTTCTGCGGGAGCTGGTGTGTTACTTTCTACATCATCCGCCACATCTCTGTCAGGATCCGTTTACTATATGTATAAACGTAATTTAAGTCGTCAGGAGTCATCACGCTATCATTACAAAAACATTCTTACGTATGGCATGTATAACTAGACTCATGCTCGTGCTACGTTAGTCCTATGACCGACTAAATCGTAGCTCTGATACCATTAAATGTGACACCCCAAACCTGAGACCGATGTTAAGACTGGATACGGAGCATTACCATGCTTAAACTCACTTAAACATACACTTACTGGCTAAAATTTTATTCCGAATTAAAAACTTATCGTTCTTAACCAACTCATACATCTCATAAGCCTACGAGGCCTCATACACATATTTGGACACTTTCGAAACTCCATTGAAAAGTTTTCCCTAAAACAGGGGCCACACGCCCATATTGCTTGGGGACACGCCCGTGTACCCTTAGACACGCCCATGTCATCAACCGTGGGGGTTTACTGCCAATTTTCACACGGCCCTGGCACGTCCGTGTCTACCAACCGTGTGAGGCTACTGACTTATTCCACGCGGCCTGGGCACACACCCATGCTCAAATTGTGTGTCCTACATGGCTTATGAACACGGCCGTGGGGTTCACTCATGGCATAATTTAACTAATAATAATAAGGTGCAGGGTATACACGGCCTAGACACACGCCCATGCGTTTAACCGTGTGGGCACTTAGAGGCTATTTACCAAGCCATTTACCACCCTGAACACAAAATCAACTATACCACATACTATATTAACCTCAATAAACATTCATACATAGTCAATTTGGCCAATCACTTAACCATATACAAAAGAATAATAACTTGATAGTCTACACAAGGGCCCTTCTTAAAACATATTCTCAAAATGAATGCTTCCTATAAATGCCATACTTAGTAAAAAAGTTTGGCTATACCAAAAAGAAGATTGATAGTGTGCTACCAGCTCCAACTGCAACGATCCACAATTTAGCTTGGCGGGACTATATAGAAAGAAAGAATTAAAGACGTAAGCATTTAGCTTAGTAAGTTTTCATGTAAAACATATGTCAATATACTTGCTTAATAAAGATCATTTGGCTTAAGAATAGTATCATAATTTCAGCTATAAAGCTTACTTACTCATACTTGATTCATACATATCACTTAATACTTAATATCCTTGTGCTTGTAAGATAAATAAGGCACCTGTATCACTTGATCAAATTGATCAATATGCTTTAATATAATAGTCATGATCTTTAACTCATCAATCATAACATGAATAATACTCATTTCCAACTTGATAATAGCTTTACTTACTAAATTTTCTTGCTATATCATTTAAGCTTTACTCATTTAAGCTTTACTCGTTTGCCCGATGAATTTCTATGAATAACTGAGGATACTGAATCTCATCTCACATAACTTGATACCAAAGCCATATCATAGATATGGTCTTATATGGAATAATTCTTCTTGGTTTCAAGGCCATGTCTTGACATGGACTTATATGAAGTCTTTCTCTTGATAGCTTTTCAATGCCAAGCTTGCCTTGGACTTACATGATAACTTGTTCAATGCAAAGCTTGCCTTGGACTTACATGATAACTTGTTCAATGCCAAGCTTGTCTTGGACTTACATGATAACTTGTTCAATGCCAAGCTTGCCTTGGACTTACATGATAACTTGTTCAATGCCAAGCTTGTCTTGGATTTACATGATAACTTGTTCAATGCCAAGCTTGTCTTGGACTTACATGATAACTTGTTTGATGGTCGATGCCATGCCTAGGCTTGGTCTTATACAGACTTTCATATCTCATGTGATAGATCTAGTATCCTAGGTAATTCTTCTTCAACCGGGACTTACTCAATATTCAATCTCATTGATTTCTTTATTTACAAAACATTAAGCATTCCATGAATACATTAGACATTATACTAAACAATTCAATGATAGAAATCAATAAAGCTTACCTCAAAATACAAAATGTACGTAGATATGGAATTTAGTCTTCGACTTTGTTCTTGCCTCGGTTTCGATCTGGGCTTCGTTTTTCTTGATCTATAGTCACAAATAGATTATTTAATACTCCCATTAACTAAATTGACTCATAACTCATACTTTGACAAAATTACTATTTTGCCCCTATACTTTCTAATATTTGCACTTTTGCCCTTAGGATCGTAAAATGATTTTCATTCAATTTCCTTAAACCTCATGCTTAGCTGAATCATTTTCTCTACAATAGCAATCATCAATTCTTTCTATTTCTAGTAGGTATGACCAAATTTTATAATTATTACAAAATGGTCCATACTACCATTTTTCATGAAATTCCTTAAGGAAAAGATGTTTATCAAGCATCAAGCCTTCATAAACTTCCATAAAACATCATCTAGCATGCATGGCAATCATGGGTAAATTTTTGAACATGCATCATAGCTCATTTAATAGCTAGGAATGGCTAATTCATAATACGGAAACTTTAAAAATACGAAGAATATCAAAAACGGGACTAAGATGAACTTACTAGCAAGCTTGAAAAAAATAAAGAAACCTAGCTATGGTGTCTCCACTTTTTCGGCAGCAACAAGGAAGAAGATGAGTGAATTTTTCTCATCTTTTTCCTATTTTAATTACTTATTATGCAAATGACCAAAATGCCCTTCCTTTTAAAATTTTCTATTTAACACCATCTCGAGGCCAATTTTGTCCAAAATAATATTTTTGGAAAGATTGCTATTTAAGGACTTCTAATTACTATTCTAAACCTATTTCATATAAAAAGCTTCTAGAAACTCATATTTTGCAACTTTTGCAATTTAGTCCTCTTAGACCAATCCACCACAATTTAATAAAATTGCTTCATGAAACATTCATACTAGCATGCAAACATGACATAAACTTTGTAAACTCATAATTTCACCTCGGATTCTGGTCTTGTACACTATTCCGACAAGGCCCTAAATCAGGCTGTTACAATTGGAGTCGTATGAAGGGAATTCTCCACTTTTACCCATTCAGGAGACATTTCCAGATGAACACATACTGAAGGTAAATCATGTCCATAATACCCTTTGGGTTGCTGATGTGACTAACTATTTAGCTTGTGGTTTGATGCCGATTGATAAGACGTATCATCAAAAGAACAAGTTTCTTCATGATGTGAAGTACTATTTTTGAGAAGAACCATACTTGTTTAAAAAGTGTGCAGATCAAATGATCAGGGGATGTGTGGCAGAAGATGAAGTACATAAGATTCTATATCATTGCCACTCAGCTCTGAGTGGGGGACACTTCGAAGGTACATGTATTGCGGCCAAAGTATTGCAAGCCATATTCTTTTGGCCAACACTATTGAAAGACGCTTATGCTTACATAAGGAGCTATGATCGATGTCAAAGGGTTGGAAACATTACAAAGAGAAATGAGATGCCTCGAACAAACATCATTGAAGTAGAATTATTCTATGTTTGGGGTATTGACTTTCTCGGTCCTTTCCCTCCATCTTTTGGTCACAAGTACATATTGGTAGCAGTAGACTACGTATCTAAGTGGGTTGAGGCTGAGGCAAACTCAACAAATGATGCTAAGGTTGTGATGAAGTTTTTGCGGAAGCATGTGTTCACAAGGGTTGGAACCCCAAGAGCCATCATCAGTGATGAAGGGTTTCATTTTGTGAACAACTGGTTGAAATGGTTACTCAACAAGCATGGAATGAAGCACATGGTTGCCACAGCTTACCACCCGTAGACAAATGGGCAAGCTGAACTGACAAACAAAGAGATCAAAGGCATACTCGAGAAGGTAGTTTGCTCAAACTGACGAGATTGGTCCAAAAGATTGGACGATGCTTTATGGGCCTACAGAGCAGTATACGAGACACCTTTAGGGATGTCGTTGGTCTTTGGGAAAGCCTATCATCTGCCCTTGATGTCAGAACACAAAGCTTACTGGGCTCTCTAACAACTCAACTTGGATCTTAAGCTTGTTAAAGAGAAATGGATACTCCAACTCAATGAGTTAGAAGAGTTCCGAATGTTCTCATACGAGAATGCCAAATTACTCAAGAAAAGACTTAAGAGATGGCATGACAAGCACATTCGGGTTCGAGAATTTGAAGCAAGTCAGCAAGACTTGTTATTTATTTCTAGATTAAGGTTTTTTCCAGGTAAGTTAAAATCACGTTGGTTTGGTCCATTTACAATTCACCAAGTTTACCCATACGGAGTTGTCGAACTTCAAAGTAAGGGAGGTAATTTTCGAATCAATGCTCAGCACTTAAAACATTACTAGGGGATAAAATTGAATGGGACCAAATCTCGTTCATTTTATCAGATATTTAAAATTTTCTTTTTTTAAAAAATAAATTATTTAGGGTATTTTTAAGGATTAGTATGTTTAAATTCTATCTCGGAGTTTGGAACTTAAGTAGGACCGCTTGTGACCCCTCAATCTTTCATAGGAATTGATTTTAACATAATCTTCAAAGAAATTATTCCCTAAATGGCAAAATAAATTTAAGTTTTCAAATAAAAGGGTCAATTTTGATCCAAGTTTCAAATTGCAACTCAATTTCAAATCTTCTTTAAGTCTAGGTACTTAATTAAACTATTTTCAAAATTTGGTTGCTTTTTTTGTAAATACTAAAAATTAGATGTCTCTTCTTGTAAATATTTTCAAAAGGCATCTAGAATAAATGTTTTGAATTTAATTTAATAAATAAGATGATAATCATTAATATTTAATTATATCTATTATAATATGTATTAATTATTATCAACTTTGCATAGAATTAGGATTAATTTAAATTTGATCATATTTTATTTAATAAGTATTTATTTTTAATAAATTAATAGAAAATAATAATTTAATATGCATTGTATTAATTATTAATTGTTGTTAACTCTATGTAGAATTAGAACTTGGAATATCTTAATTATTAATTTGTTCTAAGAATTCTAATTAAACTCCTACTCCTTTCACTATAAATTTCACCCAGCTTTGCCATTTTTTTCACTCATCCCTTTATCAATCCTAGCTTCCAAAACCCACCAAGTACCAAATCACTTAGTGCCAAACTCTCTAGCTACAACACCGCCCAGCTTCACACATCACCTTCATGCCTAGCAGTAGCCCCATTCGGTCAGCAGCTTACGCACGCACCCAGTAGCCCCTACGCACACTGTGCGCCCTAGCAGCATACTCGTTGCCGCACCTGTCGCATGTCCAACTCTGACAGTTCGTCAAGCCTGCTCGATGCACCTGCTTGCCGTCCACTTCCCCGCATACGCATGCCCTGCAACTCACACAAGGACCCGCCCGACAGTGCCGGTTGTTGCCCGTGCATCTGCTCGTACCAACACTATTGCCTATTGCACCACATCATCAAGACACCCTACAACCATCCCTAAGCCAACCCCTTTTTCTTTATATTTATTTTCTTTGAGTTCTTAGTTTTTATAAAAATGTGGTAAGAAAATTTTCTCCTAAATTTTTATTTTATTTAATTATTTAATTTTCTAATTTATTGAATTATTAATATTTTATACTATTTAAATTTTTGAGAGAATATTTTTTTCCATCTTATGTTCAGGTTAATCATGCGTCGCAAGGGAACTCATGCCTCTACCTAAATTGACAAATCACAAAATAAGTTCCACTTTGAAAAGCCAAAGCGAGATACGAAAGCATTTTCAAGAATCAACAGATGCACCTAGAGGGAGGCTTTATGCTAAAAGAAAGCAATTATATTGATTTCATGGCACGCATTCGTCAAATTGCTGAAGCTCTCAATTGGGAGTTATTTTGTTAGAAAAGACCTAGTTTAGATGAGGAGTTAGTTCGTGAATTTTACGCGAATTTTACATCAAGCGAATTGATGGAAGTTTATATTCGCGGAATCAATGTACCAATAACCTCAAATGCTATTAATAAATTCTTTGAATTACTTGATTTTGAAGGCGATGAATATTCTTCCTTAATGAGTAATATTGAGTCTAAAAATCTATAAGAAATTCTAGAGGAACTTACAGCTCCAGGTTCCAAGTGGACTGTGTCAAAGCAAGTAATTCACACTTTTTGCAGAGAATATTTGACACCACTAGCGAAGGTATGGTTCTATTTCATTCGATTCAACCTTATGCCTATTTCATATAGAACTACAATCTCATTAGATTGAATGGTCTTACTATACTCGGTTTTAACTGGAAATACCATTGATATGGGAAAAATCATCCTGATAGAAATGAGGAATTGTGCCGCTAGACGTTCTGGCCCAGCTTGCTTTCCCTTTACGATAACAATTTTGTGCTTGAAAGCTAAAATTCTTGCAAATGTAAAGAAGACAGGTTATAGCCAGGGCACAATCATAGATTGGGATCTCTACCGAATAACTAGAGACTTTGTTCTACAGGAACGAGTTGAAGAGAGCGAGGATCTTGAAGAAGAAGAAGAAGATACCACAGAGATTAAACCAAGGCAGTCAGCTAAAATCCCTGATAAGGCAGAACAATGGAACCAGTAACCGAACTTGACATTGCAACTTCAATGTTCAGGGCTCAATCACCTCGCCTAGATCTTCAAGATGAGCTGTCAAAATTGACATACATTATGCAACATATGCAGTGGCAGCAATAAGCTTACTGGAGATATTCAAAAATACAGGATGACTCAGTGAGAAACGCTCTTATGAAAATATATAATGACCCATTTATTTTTGTGTCTGAGTTTCCATATTTCATATTTGAACCATAGAGTCCACTATATAACAGGGAGTGAAGCGATTCATGCAAAAACAAAGACGACGGAGCAAAAGATGAGTCAAATTCGGAGGGATCTGCAAATAAATAAAAATAGAGGATCCTGACTTTATGTTATTTCCATTCTTAGGTTATATAATAGGATTAGGTTTTTGTAACGCCTCAAATTTTGAGCCTAGATGAATCGGGCTTTGGGCTTTGGGCTTTGGGCTTTGGGTCTCATAATTTTTTTTCCAAGTAAGAAAATGACAAATGACATGTTGGCTTTAAGGGTTTAATAAACTTGGAGTGTCTAGGGGTGTTGGAGAAGTGCTGGGTTTGAACTTTGAGGAGAAGGAATTTTTAATTAATTATTAAAGGAACCAGGGCAGTGAGGAGTTGGGCTTCTAAATAAAAATAGGGAAAGATGGCATCAAAGAGCCTTGTGGTGGAGTGGCTAACTGACGCCACTTAGGGTATAGGAAGGTGGCGTTATGGGCTAGCAAGGAGATCCTAGGTTCGAATCCTAGCTTATTATTTTTAGGAGTTTAATTTTGGCCTTCTAAAAGGTTGGAAGTGGTGTGAGGATGGATTCTAAGGAGAGTGGTCAGAAGAGAAAATTTAGGAAAAAGATTGGGGAGTTATTAGGGAGAAAAACGAGGAGATGAGATGGGGAAGAGTTGGAGCCAATTGGGAATTTTGGGGGTAGGCAGAGTTTCAATTTTCTGTATAAATAGGGGGTGCCGAATTCCCTCTGTGCTATTTCAGCCATTGGAATTCCCTTTGTGCTATTTCGGCAACTATAGTGCTCTGCCGAATTCTCCATCATTTTTTCTGTTCTAAACCTTGCATCTTCCTTATGTGTTTTCTTTTCCTCTCTCCTGAAGCCTTAAATCAAATATCATTCTCTTCTTTCTCCACTGCTTGTGCCATCATTCCTTCATCTCAATTGTTGGGGAGCAAATATTCGTGACTTCAAAAGCCGAAAACCTTTGCTTCATCGCCCCAAACCTTGTGCCAAATACACTAGTGACCAAATCTCTATCGTGTTGTCATCATTTGACTTTTGGTGGATTAAATCTTGGAAAAATCAGAATCAAGCTTGGATCTCCAAGTCTCTGTTGAAAAGCTATCCATACATTTCGGTTTTTGGGTAAGTGTTCTTGATTTTGGATAAGTTGGCTGAATAGTCTATAGTAATGGAAAGGGTGACTTAAGTGGATACAAGTCACCTATTATTTTTTCTTTGACGATTAAGGTTGATGCAGATCTAGGGGATATTCCTGAGTAGTAGCTCAAGAAGGGCTATTAGGACTGGTGGCACACGGTAAGGTTATGGTAAGGCTTCGGTTTTTGGTAAATATTGTGGTTAAGTGTGTGATTGATTGGAGGTTGGTATTGGTTGTAGGTTCAAGTCTGAGGATAGTGTAACACGTCTCATTTACTAGGTGTGTACATACACTTAACACATGACAAATCGACAAAAGTCGAAATACTAAAAAACTAGAATGCCAAAAAGCTGAAATGCCGAAAGGTTGGCGCCGGCAACCGCACGAGCCTGTGAACATTCGTGTGGGAACACTGATACGACTAGCAGGACCAAGAGAGTGATCTCATGGTCTCGGGCCACTGTTTGGCCAATCGGGCCAGAAGGGGCTAAATGGGTCTGCCGAGCTCGTGAGCCCAAATCGACAAGAGTTAATATGTGAAATTGAATGATGGATTAATATGAGTGGTTGTATGATTTGATTATGATAGGGCCTAATGGGCTACATATACATGATTGGGCTTAATGGGCTATATAGACGTGATTGGGCTTAATGGGCCTTATGGGATTTTAGAAATGCATGTTAGGGTTTTAATGGACTCTAGACTTAGTTCTGATGAATTATTGAACAGCATGAAACTTAATTTAATAATCAAACGTGTCTGTGGACAAGTCGCTAGGGTAGAGTGTGGCAATGGACATATGCATGTCTAAGATTGGATCTAAGGAGAGCTTGGTACTTAAGCGGTCCTAGTGACCCACCTCATTTTCTGTGGAATCCTACCTAGTGCATAGTGTCTGTTCACTTTAGCCGCGAGGACTTGTTGACGGGCCAAGATTCGCAATTAAGACCCATACTGTTAAGAATTACTGAAATACCCCTGTAGGGTAGAATTACCAAAATACCCTTGATTTGTGAAATGACTAAAATGCCCTTATGTGCTAAATGTAAGATTTATGGATGTTACATGTACATTTACTGCATTCATATGATATTCTATTTAGGATGCATATGGGTGGGAATTTTGGAACGGAGGAAGTATATGAGGATCGTATGGTTGTTTGACAACTGTGGATCCACCGATGGCTTTTTAAGCCTATTATAATAAGCAGCTTTGCTGCAACGTTTGGTAGTACCGCAATCGGGCTACCCTTGAAGTGTATCGGATGGGTGGGTCGATTTAGAAATCCCCATAGAAGTGTTTCGGTTGGACGGAGACGAAGTATATCGGATGGATTATTTGGGGAGGGTTTGCACTGCATTGCATGTATGATATTATTATGTTATTATTATGATATGTATGTTTTTGTTTGACGAGGGTCATACACACTGAGTTTTCAAAAACTCACTCCCTCTTTTATTTTTCTCAGGTGATCCTCAGTAGGCGGTTCGATGGATGGAGGGACTCAGAGGTGGCCGACTAGCAAGACGATTAGACCTGTTTTTCTTAATATCTAAATTCTGATATTTTAAGTTATTTTATTTCAGATTGTAATAAGGCTTTCCCTCTAGTTATTATTCCATTACTTCCACTATGCATTGTAATTTTGAAACGGAACCTAGATTTATTACTTTTAAGCATATTTCAAGTTTTTTTTTTTTTTTGAAAATAATGGTGTTTTAAGAACGAGCTTCTGTTGTCAAAGGAAATTTTTACATAGTAACAAGGAGAATGGTTTTTGGCTACACCTCGTTTTGAAAGCAAACTGGATCTTTCTTAACTTTTCTCTAGAAAGGTTTTCAATGAAAACAAGGGTTTCGCAAAAACACTTCAATGTGACATGCCAGATTTGGGCCTAACTTCTAGGCCGAGTTTAGGGTGTTACAGTTTTATTAGGAATTTTTATTTTTGCATAATAAAAAAATAGGTGGAAATAATAAATAAAAATTAACAAGTTACAAAGTACAAATGTAACAGCCCGTTTTTAGTCAAATCAGAATAGTAGTTTTGGGACCGCAAATCTGAGGCCAAAATAATTATTTTAATGTCTAAATCATGATGATATGTATGTGTGAAAATTTCGTTAAGAAATTTTATCATTTGATTGGTCAATTTGATAAAAAGGACTAAATCGTGTAAAGTACAAAATTGATGTTCTAATAGCTAAAGCTGTCAAATTGCTATAGAACCTTAAATTTAAGGTCCTTATGTGGTAATTAGACCATTTTAATTGTGAGTGGACAATTTTGGATATATATTAAGTGATTTTGATGGTTATTAATCAAGGTTATATTAGTAATTAAGTAATTATGTTAAAATAAATAAAACATAATAAAATCTTCACCTAATGTCATCATCTTTGTAACACCCCAAACCCGGTCAATATGCCACGACCGAATCTGGCATGCCACGAAGGAAAACGTTTTGAAGAAAATCGAGTTAACGATTAAATTTTAGTGAAAAACTCTTTGTTGTTTTATGTTTGTAGAAATCAGGTGTATAATAAGTTTAAAACTAACAATTTACTTTCAAATTCCGTAAATAGATCTTTAAAACTTAGTTACAAATCCATAGATTAGAAAACCTTTTTATAATATTAAAAGAATCCAAAGTGATTAGTTTGAAAACCGTTTCTAATAGAAATTTGGAAACTTGAGTTTTGTAAAATAGTATGAGTAATTGAAAACACCTTAAGTTGTCATTTATTAACGAGAGATTTGTATTACCCGATGGTAATGTTGGAAAACCATAACGACTTGTATTTTAGAAAACCTTGCGCTCAAATTATTAAATTAATCAAGTGATATACTTAATCGTGTTTAGAATAAATCCCAAAGCATATAAATAATTCAAAAAACCATAATTAAAGAGGCCTTATTACAAATTCAAATAAAGATGAAAACCAAATTAAAATAAAATAAAGTACCCAAATCGAAGTTCATGTAAAACCAAGTTTTATTGCATGGCCACCTCGAGATCATCCGGCTCCTCATCCGCGATCACCTGAAAAGATAAGGGAGAAGGTGAGTCACCAAGACTCAGTGCATAAATCCTTCCCCCGATTGATACAACATACTTACACAAATTATAATCAAGCAATATATATAATGCACCCAAACCTAGCCATCCATAACTCCTTTTCTACCCCGTGTGGTACCAAACCACTGGTGGTGCCAAACCACTGGTGACCCAAAGTCACGATATAATAAAGTTGTGGGGCCAACCCACGTGTGATACCAAATCACTGGCGACGATCCTGTAATATCAATGTGGGGCCAACCCACTATGATACGAAGCCACTGGGACAAGTCGCTATGAGGTGCCAAACCTCTGGTGTCCCAAAGACACGAAATATGTGGTACCAAACCACTGGTGACCCAAAGTCACGAATAATAAAGTTGTGGGACCAACCCAGGTGTGATACCAAATCACTGGCGACGATCCGTAATATCAAGCTGTGGGGCCAACCCACTGTGGTACTAAGCCACTGGGACGAGTCGCTATGAGGTGCCAAACCTCTGGTGTCCCAAAGACACAAAATATGCGGTACCAAACCACTGGTGACCCAAAGTCACGAATAATAAAGTTGTGGGGCCAACCCACGTGTGATACTAAATCACTGGCGACGATCCCATAATATCAACTGTGGGGCCAACCCACTGTGGTACTAAGCCACTGGGACGAGTCGCTATGAGGTGCCAAACCTCTGGTGTCCCAAAGACACAAAATAATATGTGGTACCAAACCACTGGAGGTGCCAAACCTCTGGTGTCCCAAAGACACGGATATCAAATCCTTCTCCCTCCTCTCATATTGCCCAAACCAATGTAACATTTAACAAATCATGCCATAATACTTTATTAGAATTCACTTAGCAAATATATCATAATTCATATCATCAAGCATCATATTGCAAAAGTCATATCGAAACGGACTTACCCGATTCATTGCTCATACCCTTACGGTATCATATCAAGATCTCACAGTTTCCAACTTTAATAAGATGTTTAGTATATTAATAAATATATATTATCGAATCATAAAGTGTGTAAGATACACACCTGATAATAACGAAAGTACTTAAAATCTGAAGATCCGATCTACCACACTAGATCACCTTGTCCTACATTCGGCCAAACCACAAAACTATAAGCAAAACCATTCGGCCAACATCACACCTTAATCCCAATAGCCTTTGGCTTTTCAACCACTAAAAGAATGATGAATCGACATGAATCCTTACCACTTGACTTACCAACTTTGATTGCTAGAGAAATAAGGCTTGGATCGATTGCTTCCAAAGTCCCGAAGAGTATAGAAGAAAATCGGTTCCAAAGAATAGTTAGAACCTTGCTAACAAATGCCCAAATATTCGGCCTTTGCCCTCAAGAAAACATCATAGAAAAGAAAGAAGAAATAAAGGAAATACGGCCATGAACACATACCTATCTTCTAAAACCGATTGAAGAAAACCAAATGAAATCCTACCCTTGTTGATTTTCGACCAAGACAAATCAAAAAGAGAATGGGAAGTTTCAGCAATATGTTTTAATGGTGAAGGGAATTTCGGCTATGGTTGATTTGTAATAACAAAAAGGATTCAGCTAGAGTGGAGAAAGAGAAAGGAAAAGGAAGAAAAAGAAAGAAATTGCAATGGGAGAGGGATGTTTTCGGTTTTGAGCAAAAGTGAAAGAAAGAAAAAGAGAAATGAGGAGAAGGAAGATTCGGTCAATCACTAAAGATGAAGAAAGAGATGAAGGGAAAAAGGGTTGGTTTTAGGCTACAAAGAAAATAAAATATTAGAGATACTCAAATGAATATTCATCCAAATGCCAAAGAGAAAAATTTGGTAAACCACAATGGTCTTTTCGGCTTTGACACAAAACAAGAAAACAAGTACCAAAACTAACACAAAATTGTACCTAATGCCCAAGACACAATCGGCTAAGGAGGAAGTTTTTGGAGAGGAAGAGAAAAATGCAAAAAGGTGCATAAAGTGATAAAATTGGCCAACCAATCCCCCCCAAACTTCCTATCAACATTCGGCCACCCCCCTAGACACCCATGCCGTCCACATACATGGACTAATGGCCATAGGAGAGTTTCCAAAACATCTTCCTTAAGCCAAGCCTTTTGTCCCCCAATCCTTCCATAAATCTTAAGATTCCTTTCCCAAAGTTCAAGCTTTCCTAAACTAATATTCAACTTGCCATAAAATTGAAAGTCCAACCTTCCATAATTAGAGCTTGGCCGACACTTAATGTTAGGATGCATAAAAAATAAAGTGTTCCAAATGCAATCCATGCTACTCGAACCACTTCCCTCAAGCAACCTTTCATGCGCCTTAACCACCTTGCCACTAACTCCTCATGTGCTAAATTTAACACTTAAATTAACTTAAGTGTCAAGTTCACCTAATCCACTTCACTAAATTCTTAATACTAAAATTTATTCTAGCTTCATAAATAAAATCAAGCCTTCATAAGACTATGCTAAACACACAAAATTCATACCCGAGTCAACACAAATAACAAGATGATACTCTAATTTTTTTAGGATGTTACAATTCTACCCCCTTAAGAAAATTTCGTCCTCGAAATTACCTGATCAAAAGAGTTGAGGGTACTGCTGCCTCATCGCATCCTCTGGTTCCTACGTAGCTTCTTCTACGCCATGGTTTCGCCATAAAACCTTCACTAAAGGAACTGACTTCTTACGTAAAACTTTCACGTCTCTGTCTAAAATCTGTACTGTTTCCTCTTCCACCATCAGATCTGGACTCACCTCTATTTCCTCTACTGCCACAACATGCGATGGATCAGAACGATAGCGTCTAAGCATGGAGACATAGAACACATCATGTATCTGACTCAACTCTGCTGGCAACTCAAGCTGATAAGCTACTGGTCCCACTCGTCTCAACACCTTATACAGTCCAATAAACCTTGGACTTAACTTGCCTTTTCCCCCAAATCTTAACACTTTCTTCCATGGCGAGACCTTCAGTAAGACTTTGTCACCCACGGCAAACTCTATATCCCTCCGCTTGAGGTCGGCATATGACTTCTGCCTATCCGAAGCTTCCTTCAACCGAGCTTGAATCATCTTAACCTTATCCTCAGTCTCTGCAACCAACTCTGGTCCTAACATCTGACGCTCACCCAACTCAGTCCAGCATGTAGGTGTGCGACACCTCCTACCATACAACGCATCATATGGTGCCATCTTAATGCTTGCCTGATAACTATTGTTGTATGCGAACTCAGCTAATGGAAAAACTCTTCCCAACTGCCTCTGAAGTCCAAAACACAACCTCTTAACATATCCTCTAAAATTTGTATAACCCTTTCCGACTGCCCGTCAGACTGTGGATGAAATGCGGTACTGAAATCCAACCGCGTACCCAACGCTTGATGTAACACTCTCCAAAACCTCGACGTAAATTTAAGATCTCTATCTGAGATGATCGACACTGGCACACCATTCACCTTACTATCTCCGCCACAACAACTTAGCTAGCTTCTGAAGTGAGTAATCCATCCTTACCGGAATAAAATGAGCTGACTTAGTCAAACGATCCACAATCACCCACACTGAGTCCTTCTTACTTGGCGTAAGAGGTAATCCACTGACAAAGTCCATAGTGATCCTTTCCCGCTTCCACTGTGGAATCTTCACCACTGAAGTAACCTGCACGATGGCGATGTTCAGCCTTGACTTGCTGACACGTCAGACATTTACCCACAAATTCAGTTACCTCCCACTTCAGACCTGGCCACCAAAACTGCTCTCTCAAATCCCAATACATCTTGCTACCTCCAGGATGCATAGCATATGGGCTGCTATGTGCGTCCCGAAGAATTCTTTGCCTCAACTCAACATCCTTCGTCATACAAGCTCTCCCTTGAAAACACAAAACTCCATCACTAGACAAACTATAATCCTCTAAACCTCCATTCTGAACCTGCAACCTCTGATCATTCAAACCATAATCCTCTAACTGTTTCTCCTTAATCTGCTCTAACCAAGTCGGCTTGACTTGCAATTCCGCGAAAAGACTCCCATCGTCATATAAGCTAAGACGAGCAAACATCGATCTTAAGTCTGATACAACCTTACGGCTCAACGCGTCTGCCACCACGTTAGCCTTGCCCGGATGATACTCAATCGAACAGTCGTAGTCCTTCAACAACTCAATCCATCTACGCTGCCTCAAGTTCAAATCCTTCTGAGTCAAAAGATACTTAAGACTCTTGTGATCCGTGTAGACTATCGACTTTTCTCCGTACAAATAGTGTCTCTAAATCTTCAAAGCGAAAATCACTGTAGCCAATCCCAAATCATGCGTCGGATAGTTAACTTCATGTGGTCTCAACTGTTGAGATGCATAAGCCACTACCTTCCCTTCCTGCATCAGCATACATCCCAAACCAGTATGTGATGCGTCACAGTAAACTGTAAATTCCTTGCCTGCCTCAGGTTGAATCAAAACTGGAGCTTCAGTCAGAATCTTCTTCAACTTTTTGAAACTTCCTTGCTTCTTCTCAGTCCACACAAATGGAACTCCATTCCTCAATAACTTAGTCATAGGTGCTGCTATCAAAGAAAATCCTTCCACAAATCTTCGGTAACACCCCGTTGGACCTAGAAAACTTCGAATCTCAGCCACTGACTTAGGCGGCTTCCACTCCAACACTGCCTCAATCTTCCGAGGATCCACTCTAATCCCCTCAGCTGATACTACGTGACCCAAGAAAGTCACCTCCCTAAGCTAGAACTCGCACTTACTAAATTTGGCATAAAGCTGCTTTTCTCTCAGAATCTGCAACATAACTCGCAAATGCGCATCATGCTCCTCCTTTGATTTTGAGTATACCAAAATATCGTCTATGAATACCACAACAAACTGGTCCAAAAACTGCTCGAAAATCAGATTCATCATGTCCATAAATGCTGCCGGCGCGTTAGTCAACCCAAACGGCATTACCAGAAACTCGTAGTGCCCATACCGGGTGCGAAATGCTGTCTTGTGGATATCAGCCTCTTTCACCTTCAGCTGATGATATCCAGACCTTAAATCAATCTTGGAGAAAACCGCTAGCCCTTTAAGCTGATCAAACAAGTCATCTATCCTCGGCAAAAGATACTTGTTTTTGATCGTCAGCTTATTCAACTAGCGATAGTCAATACACATCCGCATCGTACCATCCTTCTTCTTGATGAAGAGTATCGGCGCTCCCCAAGGCGAAACACTTGGTTGGATAAAACCTCGATCCAACAACTCTTGAATCTGAGCCTTCAATTCCCCTAATTCCTTCGGCGCCATCCTATACGGAGCAATAGACACTGGCGCAGTTCCGGGCAATAGATCTATACCAAATTCAACTTCACGATCCGAAGGCAGTCTCAGAAGTTCTTTAGGAAATACGTCAACATGTTCCTTTACCATTCGGACATTCCACACGTTAGACTCCTTAGCCTCCAATGCGCACACATGGACCACAAATGCTTCACAGCCTTTCCTGACCAACTTCACAGCTTTCAACGCAGATACCACGTTGGATAGATAATCTCTTCTATTACCTATCATAACCACCTCTTCACCCTCAACTGTCTTCAAAACCATGCGCTTAGCAGCACAATCCAAGCTTGCTTGGCACTTGACCAACCAGTCCATCCCAAGAATCAGATCAAACTCCTCAAATGGCAGTTCCATCAGATCAGCTACAAACACTACCCCTTGAAGTTCTAGGGGTACACCCCTATACAGCTTATTTACTTCTACAGAGTGACCTAGAGGGCTAAGTACTGTCATCTTCCTAAAAGTAGTCTCAGAGTCTAGATTCATAGTCTCAACTATGCTACTAGCAACATACGAATATGTCGAACCCACATCTATTAAAGCAATATATGGTACACTAAAGATTAAGAACGTACCGATTATGACGTCCGGTGCGTCACCCTCCTCTCGACGCCTCGCCGCATACACCAAACCAGGCTGTCTTGCCTCAGTGTTGCCTGCAACTCTACCCGATGCTCCGCAGCCCCTCGACCAAAACCATTACCTCCTCTACCATTACCCCGACCTCTCTGCGGTGGCGGTCCCTCCTTTCTGAACTGAGCACGACCTTGACCCTCAGACTGATTCCTGGCTAGCTTATGTGGACAATCCCTCACACGATGATCCAGCGAGCCACATTCAAAATATCCTTTCCCTCCGGTCCAACATTCGTCCCAATGAGATTTCCCACATCGATTACACTGTGCTGGTCCCTGATTAGCAGTAACAGGCCTCCCAGATTGATTCGGCCCATTCTGCCTAACCCTCTTCTGAGCATTACCGGCTGACCCGGATGATCCAAAACCTCTTTTATGCTTATTCCTGTCGTGACTCTGCTTTACAGATTCCTTTATCCCCTCAGCTATCTTAGCCTTATCAACTAGCGCAGCAAACTCTCGCTCCTGATGTAGAGCAATCAGCAATCTCAGCTCGTCCCTCAATCCATCCTCGAACCGGACACAACGTTCGTGTTCCGAAGCCATGATACCTCCAGCATACCAGCTCAATCTTAAAAATTCTGCCTCATATTCTGATACGAACTTACTCCCCTGGACCAAACTCAGAAATGCCTTACGCTGCACATCAATGTAATTAGACCTAACATATTTCTTTTGATACGCTACCTTAAAATAGTCCCAAGTGAGATCCTCTGCCGTAGTACTATTCCGCACCGTGAGCCACGACTGATATGACTCATCTCGAAGAAGCGACACTATCCCTTTTAGCTTTTCCTCAGCATTCAGATCCAAGTCGTCCATGATTCGCTCCGTCGCCTCTAACCAATACTCAGCCGTACTGGGAGCCACACCTAAAACACCTCGAAATAGCTCAGCTCCATTGGCTCGGAGACGCTCAAATACGGATTTCTGAGCTCCCGCGCCTCCACCTAATCCAGCTACCCTCTCAAGAACTCGCAGCACCGCCTGAGACACTGCGTCATCCCCCGTTTGATCCTGATGCTCAACTCCAACCGCTGGTGGTGGGGGTGGTGGTATCTCATTTTCGAATCCTTGACCAGACCTCACTGGCTCAGACACAGCCATCCTACCCCAACCGTGTCCACGCATAACACGACCCCGACCTCGAGTACTCATGTCTAAAGTCTCGACTTATCTGATTTAAAAGTTTTATGCATTAGTCATAATTCCACTATCTTTAAAGCACAGTTTTATGAAAAGTTTTAATAAGAGGTTGTTTCGTGAGTACATCCAACCTATAGTTTTGGGTCTCTAGAGTAGTTTTTATTACTATTCAATCATGTCATTATCATCATAATCGTACCATCAAAATCAACAGTTTGAGGTACTTACCTGGGCGGATCGGTGCCGGAGACTCGGCGTCATGCATTTCCAACCATATAATTTTCAACAAAACATTTTAAGACCATACTTTAAATCATTTTGGGCCTTGGGCCCACACCCGAGCTTTTAAACTTGGTTTTGATACCTATTTGTAACACCCCAAACCCAGTCAATACGCCAAGACCGAATCTGGCATGCCACGAAGGAAAACGTTTTGAAGAAAATCGAGTTAATGATTAAATTTTAGTGAAAAACTCTTTGTTGTTCTATGTTTGTAGAAATCAGGTGTATAATAAGTTTAAAACTAACAATTTACTTTCAAATTCCGTAAATAGATCTTTAAAACTTAGTTACAAATCCATAGATTAGAAAACCTTTTTATAATATTAAAAGAATCCAAAGTGATTAGTTTGAAAACCGTTTCTAATAGAAATTTGGAAACTTGAGTTTTGTAAAATAGTATGAGTTATTGAAAACATCTTAAGTTGTCATTTATTAACGAGAGATTTGTATTACCCGATGGTAATGTTGGAAAACCATAACGACTTGTATTTTAGAAAACCTTGCGCTCAAATTATTAAATTAATCAAGTGATATACTTAATCGTGTTTAGAATAAATCCCAAAGCATATAAATAATTCAAAAAACCATAATTAAAGAGGCCTTATTACATATTCAAATAAAAACGAAAACCAAATTAAAATAAAATAAAGTACCCAAATCGAAGTTCATGTAAAACCAAGTTTTATTATAAGGCCACCTCGAGATTATCCGGCTCCTTATCCGCGATCACCTGAAAAGATAAGGGAGAAGGTGAGTCACCAAGACTCAGTGCATAAATCCTTCCCCCGATTGATACAACATACTTACACAATTTATAATCAAGCAATATATATAATGCACCCAAACCTAGCCATCCATAACTTATTTTCTACCCCGTGTGGTACCAAACCACTGGTGGTGCCAAACCACTGGTGACCCAAAGTCACGATATAATAAAGTTGTGGGGCCAACCCATGTGTGATACCAAATCACTGGCGACGATCCCGTAATATCAATGTGGGGCCAACCCACTGTGGTACGAAGCCACTGGGACAAGTCGCTATGAGGTACCAAACCTCTGGTGTCCCAAAGACACGAAATATGTGGTACCAAACCACTAGTGACCCAAAGTCACGAATAATAAAGTTGTGGGGCCAACCCACGTGTGATACCAAATCACTGGCGACGATCCCGTAATATCAACTGTGGGGCCAACCCACTGTGGTACTAAGCCACTGGGACGAGTCACTATGAGGTGCCACACCTCTGGTGTCCCAAAGACACAAAATATGCGGTACCAAACCACTGGTGACCCAAAGTCACGAATAATAAAGTTATGGGACCAACCCACGTGTGATACTAAATCACTGGCGACGATCCCATAATATCAACTGTGGGGCCAACCCACTGTGGTACTAAGCCACTAGGACGAGTCGTTATGAGGTGCCAAACCTCTGGTGTCCCAAAGACACAAAATAATATGTGGTACCAAACCACTGGAGGTGCCAAACCTCTGGTGTCCCAAAGACACGGATATCAAATCCTTCTCCCTCCTCTCATATTACCCAAACCAATGTAACATTTAACAAATCATGCCATAATACTTTATTAGAATTCACTTAGCAAATATATCATAATTCATATCATCAAGCATCATATTGCAAAAGTCATATCGAAATGGACTTACCCGATTCATTGCTCATACCCTTACGGTATCATATCAAGATCTCACAGTTTCCAACTTTAATAAGATGTTTAGTATATTAATAAATATATATTACCGAATCATAAAGTGTGTAAGATACACATCTGATAATAATGAAAGTACTTAAAATTCGAAGATCCGATCTACCACACTAGATCACCTTGTCCTATATTCGGCCAAACCACAAAACTATAAGCAAAACCATTCGGCCAACATCACACCTTAATCCCAATAGCCTTTGGCTTTTCAACCACTAAAAGAATGATAAATTGACATGAATCCTTACCACTTGACTTACCAACTTTGATTGCTAGAGAAATAAGGCTAGGATCGATTGCTTCCAAAGTCCCGAAGAGTCTAGAAGAAAATCGGTTCCAAAGAATAGTTAGAATCTTGCTAACAAATGCCCAAATATTCGGCCTTTGCCCTCAAGAAAACATCATAGAAAAGAAAGAAGAAATAAAGGAAATACGGCCATGAACACATACCTATCTTCTAAAACCGATTGAAGAAAACCAAATGAAATCCTACCCTTGTTGATTTTCGGCCAAGACAAATCAAAAAGAGAATGGGAAGTTTCGGCAATATGTTTTAATGGTGAAGGGAATTTCGGCTATGGTTGATTTGTAATAACAAAAAGGATTCAGCTAGAGTGGAGAAAGAGAAAGGAAAAGAAAGAAAAAGAAAGAAATTGCAATGGGAGAGGGATGTTTTCGATTTTGAGCAAAAGTGGAAGAAAGAAAAAGAGAAATGAGGAGAAGGAAGATTCGGTCAATCACTAAAGATGAAGAAAGAGATGAAGGGAAAAAGGGTTGGTTTTAGGCTACAAAGAAAATAAAATATGAGAGATACTCAAATGAATATTCGTCCAAATGCCAAAGAAAAAAATTTGGTAAACCATAATTGTCTTTTCGGCTTTGACACAAAACAAGAAAACAAGTACCAACACTAACACAAAATTGTACCTAATGCCCAAGACACAATCGGCTAAGGAGGAAGTTTTTGGAGAGGAAAAGAAAAATGCAAAAAGGTGCATAAAGTGCTAAAATTGGCCAACCAATCCCCCCCCAAACTTCCTATCAACATTCGGCCACCCCCTAGACACCCATGCCGTCCACATACATGGACTAATGGCCATAGGAGAGTTTCCAAAACATCTTCCTTAAGCCAAGCCTTTTGTCCCCCCATCCTTCCATAAATCTTAAGATTCCTTTCCCAAAGTTCAAGATTTCCTAAACTAATATTCAACTTGCCATAAAATTGAAAGTCCAACCTTCCATAATTAGAGCTTGGCCGACACTTAATGTTAGGATGCATAAAAAATAAAGTCTTTAAATGCAATCCATGCTACTCGAACCACTTCCCTCAAGCAACCTTTCATGCGCCTTAACCACTTTGCCACTAACTCCTCATGTGCTAAATTTAACACTTAAACTAACTTAAGTGTCAAGTTCACCTAATCCACTTCACTAAATTCTTAATACTAAAAATTTATTCTAGCTTCATAAATAAAATCAAGCCTTCACAAGACTATGCTAAACACACAAAATTCATACCCGAGCCAACATAAATAATAAGATGATACTCTAATTTTTTTAGGATGTTACAATCTTCAACCGATTTTAAAGTGAAGAAAGCCATTCTTTTAGTTTTTTCATTCAATCATGGTTCAATAGCTCACTAAGGTAGGATTTTTGTCCGTTTTTAATGATTTCTATGTTTTTGAGATCGTTGCAACTAGGTCTAGCTAGCCCAGGGACTATTTAACAAAATTGATAAAGATTTTGAATGTTTCCATTGATGAATACATGAGTATTTTGATTTTTTATGATATATTTTGAATGTTTGATGATAGGTATACAAGTTTTGTTAAGTGATTTTTGGTGAAAATGCAAAATAGGGATTAATTTATGAAAAGTGTAAAATTCATGGTTAAAATGTTAAATAAATGGAAAATATGGGCTGCTAGTGGTATAATGGTAATTCGACTAGCATGGGTTAGTATTGAATTTTATGAATTTGTGTTTTTATGAAATAAGGACTAAATTGTAAAAGATGCGAAACATTAGGGGCAATTGTGTAAAAATGCCTTAAAGTGGATTTTGGACTAAATTGAATATAGAGATGATTAAATAATTTAATTTTGATTACATATAGATCAAGAAATGCGAAACTCGGATCTAGATCGAGAATTTTTGACTAATCGACTCGTTTCGTCATTTTTACATCCGAGGTAAGTTCGTATGTGATAAATTTCATTATTAATGTATTTTAAATGCTTTGATATTGCAAAAACTGTGAATACGAGACTACGAATATGTTCGACAATGATTTGACGGTAATTCAGCATTGAAATTCTCGGTTGAACCTTCGGAATAGATTTGGATAGTAGTGACATGTCATTAGAGGTATTTTCGATTTGTGATTATGTGATCCAGGTTCTGGTCCTGTACATCCTACCGATGGCTAAGTATACCGACATGTGTTACGGTTACTTGACAGCTTGTGTGAGAAGCACTGTGTAGCAACGTCTTGACCTACAGCTTGTGTGGGCAGGCCCGTTGATAGCTCGATTGTGAGCATATATGTGATATGTGATTGAGATAGCTTCGGCTATATATGTGGCACTTCGTGTGCGAGTTTGCCATGTATCCAATAGTATTCTGAATGGTTCAATGGGTACATGAAAGATGTGGTTGAGTATGAGATTGATACGAGGTAATAGAGATATGTACATGAACCGTATAAGCTTTAAATCGAAGAAGTTGTGAAGTGCACTATGAATATATGATTAAACATATGAAATGTTTGTTACTATAATGATCTAAATGTTGCTATATTCAATTTGTAGATATGAATATTTATGATTGAGTTGAATTTATTTCATACGAGCTTACTAAGCTATATAGCTTATTTCATTTAATTTTCCATGTTTTATAATGAAATCAGGTTAGCTCAGATTCGAGGATCGTCAGAGACTTTCTCACACTATCCCACTACCATTTGTTACTTTTGAACTTGGTTGTAACACCCCAAACTCAGCCTAGACGTTATGGCCGGATCTAGCATGTCACATAAAAGGTCGTTTAAAAGCTACGCGTTCGTTAAACACTTTGTATCCTTTTTGAAACACCGAATTCCGTTGCTTATAAAAACAAGATTTGCTCAAAGTATGTTCTTGCAAAGATGTTACTATTTTCAAAAACTTTGTTTATTGTAGCGGTTTGACTTAAATAATTGCGAAAACGTGATGTTTTGAAAAAAAGTATTTATTATCTTAAAAACCAGTGTTTAATCGTTTAACAATTCTTAACTAGTAGAATTACCAAATGAAAGTTTAAAAAGAAAAATCCAATGGCCTTATTACACAAAATATTAACCCAAAAATAATATAAAATAAGTTAAATCCAAATTTACTAAGTATCATTCAGAAGAAAATCTGACGTATGGCCACCTCCGAGTCCTCTATAGCTCCAAATCCTCTAACGCTAAGGATTACCTGCACGGTTAAAAGAAAAGGGTGAGTTACAAGAACTCAGTGTGTAATCCCCTATAACGGTCACTATCTGGGCCTGAACCTATACGGTATCGGTCTGGGCCTAAGCCTTATTCGGTAACAAGCTGGGCCTGAGCCCCAAGATCATCTCAATGCATGTGGATATGTGCCCACCCCAATCCTACCAGCCGACTAAATCTTCACCCGTGCCAATCAATCACACCATGTGGGGACCATGTCAACCCACCCAGCCAGACCTCACCAATATTGCAGTCAAGTTACTAATCACGGTATATGTGGATGAGCCACTAAAATGGTAGGTGGCAATGCCACTCGAACGGTATGTGGTAGAGCCACTTGAACGGTACTTCCTCCAATCATCAAACCCAACCCATGCAACATGATATGAATGCAGTGTATTACAAGTAAAAAGAGTATAAATAAAATCACATAAATGATATTTATCTACCACAAGGACATAACGGTCTTTTTTTCACCTAAGGGTATAACATTAATTTTCACCCTTATGGGGTATTTCGGTAATTTACCCACTAAGGGTATTTCGGTAATTTTACCCAATAATGTTATTTCGGTAATTTTACCCCTACAACGGTCTTTTCGAAGGCCTAACATCGCTTCGAGCAACTCGGTTTCCATTTCCAGTCAATACAGTGCTATTGGGCCTAAAACCCCATTTCGACCCATTTGGGCCCACACGCTCATGTGGCCTATCCTATTCGATTTCAGTCTCGGTTTTGCAAACTTCGCAGTCGCATCGATCAACTTACAATTTTCATTGTTTCCACTCAAATGGGCCCATTAACTCGTTGGGCCCATTTGGCCCGTCTAGGCTCAACAAGGCCCATTACGGCCTCAGTTTTACGAGAGCATTCATGACACTCTCTCAACTGTCTGTCGCTCTCATTAGAGACTCGGTCTATCACTACGAGCACTCACAGCTCGAGTGATCTCAGTTTCTGGTATTTCGACTTTTCAGTATTCGGCTTTTAGCCGATTCACAGAACACATTCACAGAATAAGCGGCAGTGTGAGATTACACACCTGCTGGATTGCCGAATGAACTACTCCCCGTTGCCCTTAAGATAACAATGACCAAGAGTTAATCCCAACGTTTTCAAAAATTCATAATGTCGAAGTTTACTACTCTACCAGATTCACTTACCACAAGACATGATCCCCCCTACAGAGTGTCAACATTCGGCCTTGCTCCTTAGCTAATGCAATGAGTTCGTAAAAAGAAAAATAATTGATGCACCAAAGGGGTTAGCATCTAACCAACATTCGGTCCCCCACAAAAAAGAAGGTAACTGATGCTAACTCAACAAAAGGGGTCACAAGAACATCACTAGCATCGAATTAAGAAGATACATGAGCTACTTCACCCTTACCAAAACCAAAGTCGATGACCAACGCCAATTGTTTGCTTAAAGAATTCGGTCCCCAACCACCAAGGGATAAAAGATTCGGGTCAAGAGATTAAGGAGGTTAGGCTTACCAAGTTCGGCTAACAGAAGAGAACCAAACTTCAGGCTACTAGATGTTCGGCTAAAGGGAAGCCAAAATAGGAGTAGGGGTTGCTATTCGGCTTTAAGAAAAGAGGAGGAATGGACGCAATGTGAAGATAGATGAGCAGAAGGAGATTCAGCCACAACAAGTTTAGGTAATAACTAAAGAAATGGAAGAAAGCACGAGAGGTTTTGGTTTAGGTAATACTTCCCAAAGAAAATTCCGAAAGGACTAAAGGAGAAATCGCAAAACACAAGAAAAGGTTTTGGTTTGCACTCACACTTAAGTTGCTGAAAAATGCTTCCTAATCCACCCCTAGCCGAAACCACCCCTCAAGGCACACTCCCAAATTCGGCCACTACTCCCTCACTCCTCAACTCCCTAATTTCCTCCACCATCCCCACCTTGAATCACTCCTGGCCTCCCATTCAAATTGATTGACCAAGTCTTCCATCAACCTAGTAGAGTTTGATCCCAACTCTACCTCTTGCTCTCCCAAGTCATAAAATAAAAGCATCCAGTTTCCATCTGTGGGATTCGAACCCTTCCCTCCATGCTCTCCACTTGACGCCACACCACTCCACCATGTGCTCAACTTGTGTTAGCGAAACACACTCAATTATACATAAGTCCAACATCACTCAGCCCTCTCCACTAAAGGGCCAAAAACAAAAATTTTTCCAGGGCTCAGCCTCGAACCCAGGCCTCTCTAGAACCCCCAAACACCCTCAAATAACTAGCTAAGCAAGCCCAACACATGCAATATGCAAAAATTCCAAACCCCTAACTTTTGGGATGTTACAATGGTATTTTGGTATATGGCATGTATAGGGAATTTGGTCATATTGGTTATGTTTTGGTAGTTAATTTTTCCAATTGAGTTGGCTTGTGATTTGTTATGTTTTGGTATATATACATGGCCATGAAAGTTGGTTTGATAATGTAAATATATGTGCATATGTGGCTTGTATTGTAAGTTCATGAATGGATTTGTGCGATACATGATTATGTACACGGCCGTGTATTTCTTGGTGTTGATTTTGAAATCAAGTCAGTATGCTCCACACGGCCTTACACACGGGTGTGTGACTTGGTTGTGTGGCATAAGTCAATATACCCTACAAGTTTGACATGGCCTGGCACAGGGTGTGTATGGCCATTTGTAGGGCACACAGGCTAGCCACACCGGCGTGTGTGTTGGCCTTATGACCCAAGTCAGAGAGTTGCACGGGGTTGGACATGGGCTGGGGCACGGCCATGTACTCCCATTTTGAATGTCCACACGGCCTGTGACACGGGAGTGTCTTTGGCCTTGTGAGACACACGGCTAGGCCACATGAGCGTGTGTCCCCTATTTTGGGAATATTTTGTAAATGTTTAAAAAGTTTCCAAAGTTATCGGTTTAGTCCCGAACCACTCCTAATGCATATTTTTGGCCACGTAGGCTCGTATTAGGGATGATATGAATGTGTTGATTGATATTTGAATGAAATTATGAAATGTATGAGTAAATGTATGTGTAATTGTCTTATAAGTCTGGTAATGCTCTGAAACCCTATTCTGGCGTTGAATACGGGTAAGGGGTGTTACAACAAAGTGTGGTAATAGATATATACATGTCTAGGATTGGATCTAGAGAGAGCTTGGTACTTAAGCAGTCAAATTGACTCACCTCCTCTTTTCTAGAATCCTACATGGTGTATGGTATCTATTCAGTTTTGCCAATGAGGACATTATTCATCTGAAGTATGGGGGATCAAAAAATTGAAATTATTTCCTCTCAGAATAAATTTTTCTTTCAGTTATGATTAGGTTATATTTTGTTCAAAAATTTGAAATTTTGTTAAGTATGCTAAACGTCAATATGATTAAAGTTTGATTATTTCAATAATTGTTATGTTAACTGAAATATGACATAAATGTAATTTTAATAAAGCATGCAAATCATACCATAAAATTTTTAGTTCCTTAGGAAAGTTAGGCATGCATGAAAGTATAAGTCTCTAGAATTGACTTAGTAGTTTCTTGAGGCGAAATTCTAGGAAGCATGGAATGTTGAAAATGATTTTGGCAACTTTTGTTTGGACCATTTAAGCCTTTCAAGCCCACCTTGATGAATTTTTATCCTTTGAAACCCAACTTTGAGACTATATGGCCTGATTTTATTTGAACCTTTGCAATATTTAGCCAACACTTTTCTCTTAGTTATCTTTAAATTGTCCCAAACACTAGACTCAGTACTATTCATGAAACACCCCAAACCCGACCCACAAGCCCCGATCGGATCTGGCATGCTCCTTGAGTAAAACTCGTTTTGTGTTCTTAGAAAAATATGTCGATTTGAGGAAAAATATATTTGAGTTTAGGTCTTGTTGAAATAAACCGTGTCATTATATAAGTTTTAAATCTCATTAAATCTTCATCTTCATGATTTTAAGAAAAATTATAAGTTAAAAGAAAAACCGAATTTAGAGCTTATTATTAAGTTGAAAACCACAGGTGTTTAGGTGTCAAAACAGTTTAAGTTGTTTTTCGAAAAAAATTAATCATTTAGTTGATGTTGATTATATCAAAATAAATATAGAAACACGTAAATAAAACAGTTATAAAGTGGCCTTATTACAATGAAACAATACCCAAAATAAATCCCGAAATAATGATAGAAACGTAATGAGTTTAATTAAAATGAAACCCGAAATGCTGAGTTGAGCATGGCCACCACATAGTCCTCGCTGACCCGGTCCAAATTACTAAGTATCACCTGCAAAAAAATATCCCACGAAGGGTGAGTCAACAGACTCAATGTGTAACAATACACCAAAGGCCCAAATCGATCATATCCTTAATATTAACATTTTGGGCAAAGCCCATTTATCTCATACTTGGCCATAGGCCCATACATAGCATAATGAATCATAAGCCACATGTACATATCAAGTGAAATGCAACCCGATCCCACCTAAATATCCATCCTCTACACACCACCCGTACCTGCCAATCACACCGTGGGGATTACTAAATCGACCCTCCATCACGCTACACACCATCGAAGGCGATCATTTGCGATCAAGCGCACATCGCCCTTATAATCGTGGCATAGCCACCGGATAAATGTGACAGAGTCACCGGATTCATAATATCTGACAAAAGTCACCGGATACATAATATGTGACATAAGTCACCGGATAATGTGGTAAAAACCACCGGAACACTTTCCCTTTACCAATATCACCCTTATGCCCATGCAACATACACATTTTTAGATATTATGCAATATACCCCAAAGTTAGATGATATCATACATATTTCATATCCATGCTTATAACATTATTAGCAGAACATTAAGGGGGTTACATACTTGATTGCACTGTACCACTGAATGGTACCCTTAACCATGTTTCCCGTATATCATAATCACACATGTTACATATTAACGCTATCAATCTATCAGGAAATTAATGCAGAGTTACACACCTGATAACAATGAGAACTACGCTCTCGATCTTACTGACACTTTCATTAGCAGGGATAACAGTGAACTGCTTATCCCTTCCTGACGCTGGCCCACACCCAGATGGCCAATCACGTACTACAGAAACCGAGCGTTTCTTGAACATAGGGGTAGGCACTACCCCTTTCTTCTCTTTACTGGCACTCGCATCCATCGAATTAATCACTTAATCAGAATATTTGGTTAATCATTAATGTCATAGTCTAAATATATTGAATCTAAACTCACTGAGTACCCTTACCGAAATGAACTTGAATCCTAAAGGCTTCTGCTTACTCTACAACTTGTCGAAATCCCTATACACTCAGGTTAGATTCGGCTTCAACACATAAATACCTATAGAACTGGCCCTTGGTCGAATATTAACCCTTACCTTAAGTAGCCGTTCCCAATAGATCCTTATCGCTTCCCTCCCTTGGCTACACACAAAAGAAACAAAAAGTCAAGGCCCTCTTAAGGTTCGGCCATCCCAAAAACTAAGGCCAACCATTCGGTTCGGGCCACCAATGAAGATAAGAAAAATCGATTGCTAAGAGGAGGGTACTTACCACTAACGCTTGCTTGAAGAGACTAAAAGAAAGTAGTTGACGGTGTCACTCTTATAGATTCGGCTTAAAGGATTTGCGAAATAGAAGAGAGAATGAGGGACTACAAGATTCGGCTAAGACTTTCAAATGGAGATGGGATATTCGGCTATCACAAAAATAGGTATAGAATTGAGGTTGAGAGAAAGAAAAGATGTATAGAAGAAGGCTAGAAAAATTCGGCAATGGTGAACAATGGTAGAGAGGTTTCGGCTTTATTGAAAATGAGAGGATAGGTTTTGTTTTTTAGGGAGTGAGTGAAGGAGAAATAAGATGTGAAAGAAGAAAGAAAAAGATGCACAATTGGTTCTAAACTTTCGGCTTTTGGTCAAGAGAGAAATAGGGTGCAAATTTCGGTAAGAAACAAAGATGAAAAGAAAGTTTCGAAAGAGAGAAATTAGCACACACTCACCCTATTTCGGCACTTTACTAGTGAAAGAAAAGAGAACTGAAAAAGAACATTTAACCCCCTTTAGAAAATTCGGCTATTTCCCCCACTTACATGACCGAAAATGATCACCAAAAGAATCCCTTGGCCGGCCAACACTCATCCCCTTCTCAAATCCCACCTTTTTCTCCTAATTTTCCTCTTCTCCCCTCATTCAAAAATATTTGAATAAATCAATACTTCTCTCCTAGCCGAATTTTAAATGCATTTGACTAAATCAAATGCTCATCCACTTAGTGTCCCAGTGCCGTCCACCTCTGCTTCTTCTTGCTGCAAAATAAAAACTCCAAATGCTTCCCTTGCTGCTCGAACCTAGGCCTTGCACACTCCTTGAGGCGTCACACCCCTGAGCTCTAAGTGGCGCCTCCCTTGCCACTTTACTAGCCCAGTACTTGAGTCTAACTCTGCATACAAATTTTCTTAAGGCCTATTTTGCTTAGCCCCACTTTAAGAATTAAAATCCAATATTTTTCTAAGGCATTCACTTAAATTCTAGGGTTCCCAAAACCCACAAAACACATTCAAACCACACATAGGCATGCTTCCATTTACAATTAAGTTAAAATGCATAACCCCTAAATCTCGGATATTACAATTTAGAATATTCTTTGAAAAAAGTTTGGGGGAGTTGAAAAGAGGTATCAAATGCTCAAAAAATTGTAATATATACAACAAAATGCTCATGAAATAAAAAAGAGAGAGAGAGCATATGTATTCGAAAGAAATAGATGTATAAAAGAGCATGTGAAGGCGAAATAAGTTAGTATATTGAAGATAATTATTTCGAAGGTCCGATTCAAGCTGAGTCAAAAGTTTGTAGCCTAAACTTATCTATCTTTTATGTAACAATCCGGTTTATACCCTAGTCAGAACAGTGGTTTCAGGACCATGAATCTGAGTCTGAATATTATTTTAATATTATTTTCTGTGTCGTTGATATGTGATTAAGCATGTGGTAAATTTCCGTGAATTAATTTGTCCATCTGTGTGTTTAATTTGACAGAAGGATGGAATTGCATTAAATGTGAAAGTTTCTTACTATTTGTTAAAGTACCAATGTGATGTGGCTTTGTTAATGTGGAGGGCTAATGTTGTTATTATACCAATTTATAGTTAGTGCATGAATGAA
Organism: Gossypium bickii; assembly: GCA_025503065.1. Lineage (NCBI taxonomy): Eukaryota > Viridiplantae > Streptophyta > Magnoliopsida > Malvales > Malvaceae > Gossypium > Gossypium bickii. The sequence goes on from CP106711.1 coordinate 95,559,257, forward strand.
AGACAAATATGCCATTATTATATGTTTGTTTTATTTATAATTAAATGGATATTTTAGTAATTGAATAATATATGTTTGTATTTTAATAAAAAAGAAAAGATGAACATTATCATATTATTTGGGTGCCGAATATTGGAAGAAAGAAAAGAGAAAATTTGTTAGGGCATTCGGCTATTGTCTTCTTTGATTAAGGTTAGTTTTGACTTTGATTTTTGATAATTTCTACGTTTTTGTAATCGTTGCTTCTTCTACTATCAAGCCCATGTCTCAATTTTGTGAATTGATGATGTTTGTGTGTTATGGCATTGTTGATATGTTGAGCTTTGTGATGTTTTATGGTGTTAAATGAAAGATAGGAGCTAGATGAACATACTTTGTTCTTGAGTTTTTGATGAATTTAGCTAATTAGGGCTAAATTGAGAAAATAGAAAATTGAAGGACTAAATTGTGAATTTGATGAAAAATGTGGGCTTGTATGTGATGTATATGTATTCAGCTAAGTATGTGTATGTGTGGATTTTGTGAATTTGATGTTTTGAGAAAAATGGACTAAATTGATAAAGCGTGTAAATATGAGGGTTAATTTGCAAATAGCCCTAAATATGAGTCCATGGATTGAATTGTATGAATTAGTGAATAAAAAGGTTAATTCTGAATATGTTTAGATCAAGAACCGAGGAAAACGGACATAGATCGTGGGAAAACGAAAGTAAAAGAGTAGCCGTTTCCATTCCGATAAACCGAATCTGAGGTAAGTCATTATGCAAATAAACGTATTTGTATGACATTATATTTGTTCGTATGACTAATGTTGATTATAGATATTTATGAGAAGTTATGCATATGAATTCCAAGTTAAGTCCGATATAGTGATTAAGTCCGAGAAGCCCCGTACAAACCTAGGCATAGATAGGATCTGTCATGACATAGGTATCTATTCTGTTTATTATATAAGACCACATCTGGGACATTGGCGTTGATTTAAGACTCATGTAAGACCACGTCTGGGACGTTGGCATCGATATGAGCTTTACGTGTAAGACCACGTCTGGGACGTTGGCATCGTTATGAACCTTACGTGTAAGACCATGTCTGGGACATCAACATCGTACTGATTTGTATAAGACCCTGTCTGGGATAGTGGCATCGATATCTGAGTGCATGTAAGACCTCGTTTGGTACGTTGGCTTTGTACGACCATTCCGAGCTTTCTGAGTATCCTATTAGATTCCTAACGGTTCTACGAGCAGGCTTGTGATACGAATTACAAATCCGAGCCATGAACAATTATGTGATTATAAATCCGGTTCAGGTACGCTAATTATACACTAATTGTGTATACAAGGTAAGCATTTATGTGATCTTATTATGATGTTATGTATGTGGAAATTATGATATGATAAGTAATGTTTTGGCTAAATGAGCTATGTGCTTATATGATTCTTAAATTGTGAAAATGGCTAATGTGGTCAAAAGTATATGAACCAAAGCATATATGTGATAGTTTGCTATGTGGTTGATATGTGCTAATGTATCTATTTGCAAATATGCCTTCCATGCCAAGTTTATTTGTATATGACTTACTAAGCTTTTGGAAATCTTACTCGCTGTGCGTTTTCTCTGTTTTTAGGTCGTCAAAGCTACTGAAGGCTCGGGACTGTCAAAGATTGTCATCACACTACTAAACTCTTTTTGGTACTCTTTGGATATGTACATAGTTAGATATGGCATGTATAGGCTAGTTTTGGTTATAAATTTGCTATGTGAATTTGACCTTATGATTTGGCTTGATATGAAATGGGAAATATGCATAAAAGACTATGTTATGTGAAGCATGTTTTAGTATGATGGATTGGTCCATAAAATGGTTAAATTTTTGGGTAAGTAAATGAATGAATTATGCTTGTATTGACATAAGTTTTGGTATTGAATTTGTTATGGTTGGAATTGGTATTGATTGTATGAATTGAATGGACAAATTAGTATGTTTTTGGTTGCCATATGTTCATGCTATGTTTTGGTATATGTTGCTTGTAGGTGTAACCCAAGTGGGTAGCATTTTGGCCTTGATAATGGCCTATAATGTCACACGGTCGTGGCACACAGGCGTGCTTAGAGACTGTGGGTCCAAGTCAGTAGCTAGCTTTAGAGCACACGGCTATGGCACACGGGTGTTCCTAGTGACCGTGTGAGGAAGTCAGTACATGGCCTAGTTCCACACGGCCATGGCACATGAGCGTGGTCAATATGACCACGGGGAGGACACACGGGGGTGTCTAGAAGCCGTGGAAGGCACATGGTTTCCTCCCACGGGCGTGAATCCCCTGTAGTTTAGAAAAGTTTTAAATTTTCCATGGAATTTGTATGTGTTTTGGTTGAGTCCTGACTTGATTTATAAGCATGATTAAGGTCTCGTTGACCGTTTAAAAGGATAGTATGCTTGAGAATGATGAAAAATGTATGAATTTCTGTAAATGCTTTCCGATATGTCCGGTAACGCTCCTAACCCTAATCCCATGACGAACACGGGATAGGGGTGTTACATTTGGTTGGTATCAGAGCTATGGTTTAGTCAATTCTCGAACTAACATAGTATGTCAGAGTCTAGCTATACATGCCATATATTTGAATTGTGATAGTGTGATGAATCATGACGTATAAAATTTGATTTTTGTATAGTAATGGATCCTGAAAGAGCCGTAGCTGACGACGTAGAAAGTAATGCGCCTGCTCCCGCGCAAGGGACAGCGCCCTCTGATTCGAGACCGGCTACAAGCGGTCAAGAGGGAGAAGCTAAACAAGCTTTCTTCCAAATGATGAGTGAGTGGTTCACTTAATTTGTAAAGAATAACCAGACTGTTTTGCAACCTTCACCCCCGATTAATCCCCCTCAGACATCTGATATACCTCCGACTGTAAATCTGAATCCTTGGAATAAGCCTCCGGTTGGCAAGATTCGTAAGCATGGGGCTGAAGAATTTCATGCTACTAATGATGATGATGCTGAAAAGTCGAGTTCTGGTTAGAGAATATGATCCGAGTATTCGACGAAATGTCTCTGACTCCTGAAGAATGCATAAAATATATGGTATCTTTGTTTCGTTATGCGGCCTATCAATGGTGGAAAACCTTAATTTCTGTTGTTCTGAGAGAACGAGTCACATGGGATTTCTTTCAAATCGAGTGTCGAAAGAAATATATCAATGAGAGATTCGTTGATCAGAAATAGAAGGAATTTCTAGAACTTAAACAGGGCCGAATGACAGTTTCAGAAGATGAACGAGAATTTGTGAGACTGAGTCAGTATGCTCGAGAATGTGTATCATCTGAAGCTATAATGTGCAAAAGATTCGAAGATGGCCTTAATAAAGATATTCGTTTGCTAGTCGAGATTTTGGAAATAAAAGAGTTCGTTGTACTCGTTGACCGAGCTTGCAAAGCTGAGGTACTTAAAAAGGATAAAAGAAAAGCTGAGTCTGAAGCTCGTGATGTGAGAAAGAGATTTCAGAGTAAATCATTTCAGTCTAATCCAAACAGATTCAGAGATAATCAAAGTCTTTTCAGAGATAATGTGGGACATTCAAATAGAAATCAATCTAGACCGCAAATGAGTTCTAAAACTCCAGCAACTTCAGTCGCTAGCGTTGGAAATGTTTGATCGGAGAGACCTGAATGTAAACATTGTGGAAAAAGACATCCGCGAAGCTGTAGATTAAATGATAGAGCTTGCTTCAGATGTGGATCACTTGATCATTTTATCCGTGATTGTCCTGAAACTGTCGAGCCAGAAACTGTTCAGAATCTGAGATCTGATAGTGCACCTGTGAGAGGTAGACCATCGAAGAACGTAAAAAAAGTCAGTGGTAGTCAAAGAATTACGAGAGATAATATTGTCAGATATGAAGCCAGAGTGCCTGCTAGAGCGCATGCTATTCGAGCTCGTGAGGAAGCTTCATCACCTGATGTTATAACTGGTACTTTTACAATTTATGATACTTCTGTGATTGCATTGTTAGACCCTGGTTCTAGGCATTCGTATATATGTATGAATTTAGTATCCATCAAGAAGTTGCCTGTAGAGTCTACTGAATTTGTTATAAAAGTATCGAACCCCTTAGGTAAAAGTGTCCTGGTTGACAAAGTATGCAAGAATTGTCCGTTAATGTTTCGAGATATCTATTTCCCTGCTAATCTAATGCTAATGCCATTTGATGAATTCGATATTATTTTGGGTATGGATTGGTTATTTATGCATGATGTTGTTGTGAACTGCAAAAAAAAGACTATAGATTTGAGATGTCTGAATGATGAAATTGTACGGATTGAGTTTGATGATCTGAATTGATTGCCTATTGTGATATCTATTTTGAAAGCTCAGAGTTATGTGAAAAAGGGTTATGAGGCATATTTTGCTTATGTGATTGATTCAAAAGTATCCGAGAAGAAAGTTGAATTAGTGCATATTGTTTGTGAGTTTTCTGATGTGTTTCCTGAAGAACTACCGGGTTTGCCTCCGATTCAGGAAGTGGAGTTTGGTATTGATTTGTTACTTGGTACTACACCTATTTTGATAGCTCCATATAGGATGACACCAACAGAACTGAAAGAGTTAAAGTCACAGTTGTAAAAATTGACTGAGAGAGGGTTTGCTGGACCGAGTTTTTCGCCTTGGGGTGCTCCTGTTCTGTTTGTGAAAAAGAAAGATAGCACGATGAGGATGTGTATTGATTATCGTCAGTTGAATAAAGTGACAATAAAGAATAAATATCCGTTGCCCCGAATAGATGATTTATTTGATCAGTTAAAAGGAGCTACTGTGTTTTCAAAGATTGACCTGAAATCAGGAAACTACCAGTTGAGAGTGAAAGGTTTAGACATTCCGAAGACTGCTTTCAGTACGAGGTACAATCATTATGAGTTTTTAGTTATGCCATTTGGACTAACCAATGCTCCTGCTATTTTTATGGATTTGATGAACATAATTTTCAGACCGTACCTAGATCGATTTGTTGTGGTATTCATAGATGACATTCTGATTTATTCACGTGATGAAAATGAGTATGCTGAACATTTGAGAATTGTTTTGCAAACTTTGAGAGAAAAGAAATTATACGCGAAATTCAGAAAATGTGAATTTTGGCTACACAAGGTTAGTTTTCTGGGGCATATTGTGTCAGCTTCTGGAATCTGAGTAGATCCAAGCAAGATTTCTATTATTCTGAATTGGAAACCTCCGAAGAACATGTCTGAAGTTCGTAGTTTTCTGGGTTTAGCTGGTTATTACCATCAATTTGTAAAAGGATTTTCAGCGGTAGCTACTCTGTTAACTAAATTACTTCAGAAAGATGTCAGATTTGAATGGTTGGATAAATGTCAGAAAAGTTTTGATCAGTTGAAAACTCTGTTAACAGAAGCTTCAGTATTAGTACAGCCAGAATTGGGTAAAGAATTTGTCATATATAGTGATGCTTCATTAAATGGTCTGGGATGTGTTTTGATGCAGGAAGGCAAAGTTGTAGCTTATGCCTCGAGACAGTTAAAGTCTCATGAAAAGAACTATCCGACGCGCGACCTTGAGTTAGCTGCGATTGTGTTTGCGCTTAAGATTTGGCGTCATTATCTGTACGGTGAGAAATGTCAAGTGTTTTCAGATCATAAAAGTTTGAAATATCTGATGACTCAAAAAGATTTGAACCTGTGTCAAAGAAGATGGTTAGAACTATTAAAAGATTATGAGCTTGTGATAGATTATCATCCGGGTAAAGCGAATGTTGTTGCAAATGCTCTGAGTAGAAAATCATTGTTTGCACTACACGCTCTGAATGCTTAGTTAGATTTGACTGATGATGTTTCTGTGATAGCTGAATTAAAAGCAAAACCGTTGATCATACAATAGATAATGAATTTCTAGAAAAATGAGCATAATGTGAAGTGAATTCTGAATATGAATTTCAAATTATTGATGATTGTTTGAGATTCTGAGATCGTATCTATGTTTCGAGAAATCCAGAGTTGATTCAATTGATTTTGAATGAAGCACATAATAGTAGTTTATCTGCTCATCCGGTAAGTACTAAAATGTATCATGATTTGAAACGACATTACTGGTGGTCTAGTATGAAACGAGACATATCTGAATTTGTTTCAAAATGTTTAGTTTGTCAGCGAGTGAAAGCTAAACATCAAGTTCCGTCTGGGTTGTTAAAACTGATTCTGATTCCTGAGTGGAAATAGGATAGAGTGACAATGGACTTTGTTTCTGGTTTGCCCCTAACTTCGAGAAAGAAAGATGCGATATGGGTCGTAGTTGATCGATTAACTAAATCTACCCATTTTATTCCAGTAAGATCTGATTTCTCACTAGAGAGATTAGCCGAGATCTATATTTTTGAGATTGTGAAATTGCACGGGGTGCCACTATCTATTGTGTCTGATAGAGATCCGAGATTCACATCACGATTTTGGAAGAAATTACAAGAAGCTTTGGGCACGAAATTACACTTCAGTACAGCTTTTCATCTGCAAACAGATGGTCAGTCTAAACAAATTATTTAGATTCTTGAAGACATGTTAAGATGCTGTATATTTGAGTTTAATGGTTCGTGGGAACAATATCTGCCATTGATCGAATTTGCGTATAATAATAGTTTTCAGACGAGCATCAAAATGGCACCATATGAAGCCTTGTACGGATGTAAATGTCGTACACCTCTATATTGGACCGAACTCAGTGAAATTAAGCTACACGGAGTTGATCTGATAAAAGATTCAGAATAGAAAGTGAAACTAATCCGAGATTGTTTGAAAGCAGCATCTGATCGTCAGAAGTCTTATGCAGACTTGAAACGAAAAGATATAGAATTTGAAATCAACGACAAAGTATTTCTGAAAGTATCTTCGTGGAAGAAAGTGCTTCGATTCGGACGTAAAGGCAAATTAAGTCCAAGGTTCATCAGACCGTATGAGATCATTGAACGTGTCGGGCTTGTTGCATATAGATTAAAGTTGCCCTCTGAGCTAGAAAAGATACACAACGTATTTCATGTTTCCATGCTCCGTAGATATCGATCTAATCCATCACATGTGATTGCCCCATCTGAAATTGAAATCCGATCTGATATGGCATATGAAGAAGAACCGATCCGTATCTTAGCTCGTGAAGTGAAAGAGTTGAGAAATAAGAAAATTCCATTAGTGAAAGTATTATGGAATCGGTACGGAATTGAAGAAGCTACATGGGAGCCTAAATATTCAGTGAGACAACAATATCCAACTCTGTTTAACGGTAAGATTTTTGGGGACGAAAATCCCTAAGGGGGAGAATTGTAACAATCCGGTTTATACACTAGTCGGAACAGTGCTTTCGAGACCACGAATCTGAGTTCGAATATTATTTTCTGTGTCGTTGATATGTGACTAAGCATGTGGTAAATTTTCGTGAATTAATTTGTCCGTCTGTGTGTTTAATTTGACAAAAGGATGGAATTGCATTAAATGTGAAAGTTGCTTACTATTTGTTAAAGTACCAATGTGATGTGGATTTGTTAATGTGGAGGCCTGATGTTGTTATTATAACAATTTATAGTTAGTGGATGAATGAAAGACAAATATGCCCTTACTATATGTTTGTTTTATTTATAATTGAATGGATATTTTAGTAATTGAATAATATATGTTTGTATTTTAATAAACAAAAGAAAGGATGAACATTATCATCTTATTTGGGTGTCGAATATTGGAAGAAAGAAAAGAGAAAATTTGTAGGGCATTCGGCTATTGTCTTCTTTGATTAATCTGAGTTTTGACTTCAGTTTTTGATAATTTCTACATTTTTGTAATCGTTGCTTCTTCTACTATCAAGCCCATGTCTCAATTTTGTGAATTGATGATGTTTGTGAGTTATGCCATTGTTGATATGTTGAACTTTGTGATGTTTTATGGTGTTAAATGAAAGATAGGAGCTAGATGAACATACTTTGTTCTTGAATTTTTGATGAATTTAGCTAATTAGGGCTAAATTGAAAAAATAGAAAATTGAGGGACTAAATTGTGAATTTCATGAAAAATGTGGGCTTGTATGTGATGTATATGTATTTGGCTAAGTATGTGTATGTGTGGATTTTGTGAATTTGATGTTTTGAGAAAAATGGACTAAATTGATAAGCATGTAAATATAAGGGTTAATTTGCAAATAGCCCTAAATGTGAGTCCATGGATTGAATTGTATGAATTAGTGAATAAAAAGGTTAATTCTGAATATGATTAGATCAAGAACTGAGGAAAACGGACATAGATCGTGAGAAAACGAAAGTAAACGAGTAGCCGTTTCCATTTCAATAAACCAAATCCGAGGTAAGTCATTATGCAAATAAATGCATTTGTATGATATTATATTTGTTCATATGACTAATGTTGATTATAGATATTTATGAGAAGTTATGCATATGAATTCCATGTTAAATCCGATATAGTGATTAAGTCCGAGAAGCCCCGTACGAACCTAGGAATAGATAGGATTAGTTATGTCATGACATAGGTATCTATTTTGTTTATTGTATAAGACCGCGTCTGGGACGTTGGCATTGATTTAAGACTCATGTAAGACCACATCTGGGACGTTGGCATCGATATGAGCTTTACGTGTAAGACCACGTCTGGGACGTTGGCATCGTTATGAACCTTACGTTTAAGACCATGTCTGGAACATCGGCATCGTATTGATTCGTATAAGACCCTGTTTGGGACAGTGGCATCGATATCTGAGTGCATGTAAGACCTCCTCACGAATGTTGGGATTGTACGACCATTCCGAGCTTTCTGAGTATCCTACTAGATTCCTAACAGTTCTACGGGCAAGCCTGTGATACGAATTACAAATCCGGGCTATGAACAATTATGTGATTATAAATCCGGTTCAGGTACGCTGATTATACACTAATTGTGTATACAAGGTAAGCATTTATGTGATCCTATAATGATGTTATGTATATGGAAATTATGATATGATAAGTAATGTTTTGGATAAATGAGCTATGTGCTTATATGATTCTTGAATTGTAAAAATGGCTAATGTGGTCAAAAGTATATGAACCAAAGCATATATGTGATAGTTTGCTATGTGGTTGATATGTGGTATTGTATCTATTTGCAAATATGCCTTCCATGCCAAGTTTATTTGTATATGACTTATTAAGCTTTTGGAAAGCTTACTCTATGTGCGTTTTCTCTGTTTTTAGGTCATCAAAGCTACCGAAGGCTCGGGATCGTCCAGGATTGTCATCACACTACTAAACTCTTTTTGGTACTCTTTGGATATGTACATAGTTAGATATGGCATGTATAGGCTAGTTTTGGTTATAAATTTGCTATGTGAATTTCACCTTATGATTTGGCTAGATATGAAATGGGAAATATGCATAAAAGACTATGTTATGTGAAGCATGTTTTAGTATGATGGATTGGTCCATAAAATGGTTAAAATTTTGGGTAAGTAAATGAATGAATTATGCTTGTGATGAGATAAGTTTTGGTATTGAATTTGTTATGGTTGGAATTGGTATTGATTGTATAAATTGAATAGACAAATTCGTATGTTTTTGGTTGCCATATGTTCATGATATGTTTTGGTATATGTTGCTTGTAGGTGTAACCCAAGTGGGTGGCATTTTGGCCTTGATAATGGCCTATAATGTCACACGGTCGTGGCACACGGACGTGCCTAGAAACCGTGGGGCCAAGTCAGTAGCTAGCTTTAGAGCACACGACTATGGCATACGGGCATGCCTAGTGACCGTTTGAGGGAGTCAGGATATGGCCTAGTAGTACACGAGCATGGCACACGGGCGTGCCTAGTGACCGTGTGAGGAAGTCAGTATATGACCACGGGGAGGACACACGGGGGTGTCTAGAAGCCGTGGAAGGCACATTGTTTCCTCCTACGGGCTTGTATCCCCTGTAGTTTAGAAAAGTTTTAAATTTTCCATGGAATTTGTATGTGTTTCAGTAGAGTCCCGACTTGATTTATAAGCATGATTAAGGTATCGTTGACCGATTTAAAGGACACTATGCTTGAAAATGATGATTAAATGTATGAATTTCTATAAATGCTTTCTGATTTGTTCGGTAACGCTCCTAACGCTAATCCGGCGACGAACACGGTATAGGGGTGTTACATTTTACCTACCCCTAGCCTAGCCACGTTACAACCTATTTAAAAGACTTGTTGTTTCAAATTTTTTGTGCTACCTACATTAGTTGTAACACCCTAAACCCGACCTAGATGATATGGCTGGATCTAACGTGCCACATCAAAGTGATGTTCGAAAACCATAAGTTCGTTGAAAACCCCTTTTTCGGATCAAAACTTTCTACCCTTTAAAAATCCCGATTTGCGTTGATTATTGACAAAACAAATTTGCTCAGAGTCATTCCTTTACAAAAATATTACCATTTTTAAAGCCTTGTTTATTTCAAAAGTTTGATTCAAACATTTGCGAAAACAGTGGTTATAGTTTTGAAAACCCGTGTTTAACAGCCCAACAGTTTGTAATTTAAAGAAATACCAAATAAAAGTTAAAAAGAAAAACCCAATGGCCTTATTACAAAAATTATTAACCCAATAATTTAAAATAACTAAATTAAACTAAAATCGCTAAATTTAATCTTTAAACTATATCCGACGTGTGGCCACCTCCGAGTCCTCCGCAGCGCTAAATCCTCTAAAGCTGGGGATTAGTTGCACAGTTAATGAAGGGGTGAGTTATGAGAACTCAGTGTGTAATCCCTTATACGGTCACAGTTTGGGCCTGGGCCCATACGGTATCAGTCTGGGCCTAAGCCCTATTCGGTAACGATCTGGGCCTAAGCCCTACATCATATCAAATACAAGCATATATGTAACCCATCCCTTAACCACCAAATTCTCCACCCGTACCAACCAATCTCTCCATGTAGGGACCATGTTGACCCACCCAGGCAAACGCTCCAATGGTACAGCCCAGCTGCTAACAACGGTATACGTGGCTGAGCCACTAAAATGAGAATATGTGGCGATGCCACTATAACAATACTTCCTCCAAATCAACTAAAACAACTCAATGCAATATGTTATGTATGCAGTGTATGACGATCATATATAGATATATAAAAATCACATAAACAACATTTAAACTACTACTAAGTGTATAACGGTTATTTTATCGTCTAGGGGTAAAATGGTAATTTGCCAATTTATATGTTTTGGGACTAAATTGAGATGAAATATGCTTGAATGAGCTAAATTTTAATGTGTATAGATCAAGAACAAAGAAAAACATATTTGGATTGGGGAAAGGCGAAGGTTATCGAATAGCCGGTCTACGTGGTCCGTCGACAGTCGAGGAAAGTCCTTAAACAAGTATATGCCAAAGAATTATTTGTGAACATAGTACATGATGAAATTTGGAAATTTAAAGTATAAAAATATATGTTGGCCGAATGTGGGGGTATGAGTTTGTAGTGGATTTATTTTGTGTAATGTAATGTGAATAAGTATGTTTGGTTTAATATTTGAAAGTTATATGAAGTATATGAGATGGTGGTGATTTTAGTACTAAGTAATGTGTATTGAAATGTAGAATGTGTTGATATTTCGGGCTTCGAGCCTAGCAGGCCTTGTGCCGGTAATTTACTTCGGGCTCCGAGCTTAGCAGGCCTTGTGCCGGTGATGTATTTCAGGCTTAATGCCTAGCAGGCCTCGTGCCGATGAATATATCGAGCTAAATGCCTAGCAGGCTAAATGCCGGTGATTTAAATTCTCGGACTTCAAGTCTAGCAGGACAGGTGCCGGTGTACGCGATTCGGATTAATGCGTAACTTGTTATACGCTGGTGATTTTCAATTCCCGAACCTTGATTATGACATAGTAAAGTTATGAAACAAACCCAGGAAGCTTAATTTTATGAATGTGAATTTGTGAGTTCGCTTATAAGGTATGTATCAAACATAGTTTAATGTTATGATTATATGCTATGATGCTAAGTAAATGAAATGGTGAAAGTAAGTGATATGCATATGATAGATGGAATGTAATTATGATGTATTCTATGAGTGAAATGGTTATACAAAAGAATGAAAGAAGTAAGTATTTGTACAAGTATAATTATATGCATAAGTGTGTGATTATTTATTCGGTATATAGTATATATTGTGGTAAAGAAATGAAAGTTGATATACGTACAGTGAGAAGGGATATACGGTTAGGGTAAATTAAATATTAAGTCTTGAATGATTAATGTTAGAAAATGTTTTTATTAAATGCTTGTATACTTGAATGTCATATTGTGGTTGCTTAAGACTTACTATGCTAGCAAGCTTACCTTGTGTGTATCTCTTGTTTGTTTTATAGATTTCGTTCAAGCTACGGGCTCGAGGGATTATCATTGAAGTCACTCACACTATCGACTTATTTTGTTTAATTAAATCATAAATTGATTGAATAAAAGTTTTTACTTATCTGGTAATACCCGTAACCCTAATCCGGCGACGGATACGGGTTAGGGGTGTTACAAACAAAGTTGTGGACTAAATTGCACATCTACACATATTTTGGAGTACCGAGGTAGGTTTGTGTGAAATTATAGATACATATGCTTTTATGATCAAATTACTTGCTATGTTGTATAATGTACATTATTTTCATGAAATTGATTAACAATATCTAATAAGGAAATCAATGAGAATAAGTAAGTGAAAGTCCTGGTTGGAGATTCAGAATAATGAGGATACCCATGTCACAACATGAGATAAGGAAAGCCTGTGTAAGACCATGTCTGGGACATGGCATCGGCATCAAGGAATGTAGGTCCCGTGTAAGACTATGTCTGGGACATGGCATCGGCACCGAACGTAGATCCTGTGTTAGACCATGTCTTGGACATGGCATCAGCATCGAATAAGGTAGGTCTCGTATAAGACCATGTCTGGGACATGGCATCGACACCATATAAGGAAGGTCTCGTATAATACCATGTCTGGGACATGGCATCGACCCCATATGAGGAAGGTCCCATGTAAGACCAAGTCTGGGACATGGCAACGATATCAAGCTAAGGAATCTCATGTAAGACCATATCTGGGATATGGCATCGGTATCATGAGGTGATCTCATGTAAGACCATATCTGGGGTATGGCATTGGTATCAAGATACATGTTTGATGAGATTGAGTATCCTCTTGTATTTCGAGAAATTCAATGGGCAAAAAGGTGAGCATGAAAAAAAAATGACTAAGAACAAAGTAAGTAAAGTTGATAATGAGATAAATTGTATAAGAATGATAAAGAATTTTATTCAAGTTAAGGAAGATAGAGACTTAAGTTATTGCCTATGATAGTTTAAGTGCTAAACTATGTAATGAGTGATACAGGTACCATGAGTAAATACAAGTTAAGGTAACCCTAATGTGATGGGTAAGTATGAGTAAGAGTAAGTATGAGTAAGTAAATATAAGCACTTGAGATTTATGTGTTTTTTATTCATTATGAATGAGTTTATTTTAGGCAATTATGTTGCTACATAAGATTTCATGCAAACTTACTAAGCTATATGCTTACTTCTCTCTTTTCCTTCTTCATGTAGCATCGTTAAGCTAGTTCGGGGATCGAAGAACGTCGGAGCTTGAATCACACTATCAATCAATATTTTGGTATAGCTAAGTTGTTCTATTTTCTGTATGGCATGTATAGAGGTATTGTCATTTTGAGTTCTACCATATTGAGAGCTAAAGAGATAGCTACTAAAGATATTATTCTTTTGTATATAACCAAAGAAATTGGCTAATATTTGTTAAGTTCCATATCTTATTGATGATGAATTGGGTATTATTCATAGTATATGAAAGTTATATTATGTATTGCGTGAGTTGGTATAAGTGTGTTTATGTTTCAGGGTGGCAATTGGCTTGGAAAATAGCCTCTAAGTGTCCACACGGGCAGATCACGGGCATGTGTCCAGGCCGTGTGTGACACACGGTTAGCCCTATGGTTGTACTAATACTCCGTGTGTCCCTTACATCAACTTACGAGAATATGATTCGTCACACGGGCCAGCACATGGGCGTGTGCCATGCCTTTGTGCTAATAAGGGTTTGATGACGTCATAAACAAAGAGCTCCATGGGCAGAGGACACGGGCATGTCTAGGCCGTGTGGAGGACACGAGCTATAGACACGGGTGTGTGCCCAGCCGTGTGAAAACCCCTGTAGGTTCGAAATAAAAATAAATTCTACATGGGCTAAGGACATGCCCGTGTGAGACCACACGGCCTGCCCACACGGGCGTGTCCTAAGTCACATGGGCATGTGACCCCTGTTTAGGTAAAATTTCTCAAAGAGTGTAAAATTTTTCGACTAAACCCCGATACCTTTTGGATGTATGTTTAAGGCCTCATACGCCCACGATATACATGTTATGATTAAAAAAAAAGTTTCAAGTTTTGTCAAAATTTTATAGCCTGAAAATGCATGTCCAAGTAAGGTTAAGTACGGTAATGCCTCGTACCCTGTTCCGGTGTTAAATACGGGTAAGGGTGTTACACAGTGAGTATGTTCAATAAGAGTGTTTATGTCATTTTCAAACTAAAAATAAAACATTCATATATTAATATTTTTGCATTAAGCAAATGTTTGAAAATGTTTTGCTACGATATGCACTAAAAAGATGCAGGTGCCTTACATTAAACCTTACAAACATTTGTAAGACATTGCAACAATAATTCCCACACCCATTGAATCAAGCCACTGTGAGGTGATCAAGATCAAATAATAAGAACATGGATTTTCATCCAATTAATACATGAACCTAATTCCTTAGGCATTCACACAGACTAATAATTGTTTAACTTTTGACCATCATTCTAATTTAAGCATAGCTCCTTGGAAAGTTACATAACTAGATGATCTTGAGTGTATAACCATCAACTCAACACCTATCACATCATGCACCACAAATAAGTCATCTTGGGGCAATCTTACCGAGTAGCATGTTGTGACTAGTCCTCTTTAAAGACAGAATTTCTTAATGTATCGCATGATAGTACCTACCACAGGGGCCAGTCCAACTATCATAAGTTCATAAGAAAATTCTAGTTACTTTCAAGAAGTCTCCTCAGTGAAATTCACATGACAACGTCTACCTTGGGTCAGGTCCATTTCATGTCATCACAAGAGACCATTGATGGAGACTGTAGGTCTTGTTTAGGGACCTTCTCCTACTCAATATTTTAAAAAACATGCATGGTTTGTAACAGCCCAAAATAGGGCCTAGTCGAAATAGTGGTTTCGAGACCACAAACCCGAAGTAAAAATATTTAATTTATGATTGTTTTAGAATCTATGATATGTTGGGTGATGGTGTGCAAATTTTGTTAAGTAATTTTTATCGATAAAGTGCCCAATTTTAAATTTTGTTAATTGCAAAATATGAGTTCTAGAACATAAGTACTTGTTTTAAATGAGGGTTTAAACTAGAGGTCTTTAAATGGAAAATAAACCATCATATTTTGTTATGGACAAAACTAGTCATGGAAGGGTAAAAATTGAAGGTTTAGTAAGAAGGGCATTTTTGTCATTTGGGTGTTTTAAGGCATAAAAGACAAAATTGAAACCCAAAAAACTGCTCATTCTCTTCTCCGTGCTGCCAAATTTCTCAAGAAGCAATGGGTAGGGTTTCAAGCTTTTTCAAAGCTCAATTGTAAGTGCATTTGAGCCCTATTTTTAATGTTCTTCGTATTTTTGAGATCCTATAAGCTTAACCATTCTATTTTTACCATTTATTTGCATGAAAAGTGAAGTTTAAAAATTGACCCATGCTAGATATATGTGCATTTTGATGCTTAATGGTAGAATAAGGGTGCACGAGGTTAAGAGAACGATTTTTGCTAAGTGATTTTCGTTGAAAATGGTTAAAACTGCTTACTTTGTAAAAATTGTAAATGCTCCTAAAAGTGTGAAATAATAAGACTTTTGAGGTTGCTTTGGAAGAGAAAAAGGTTTGGCTCACCTTGAATTTTATAGAAATTGAATAAAAATCATATTACGAGCATAGGGGCAAAATCGTAATTATGAGAAAGTTTAGGGGCAAAACTGTAAATTTGTCATAGTATGATTTTTTTTTATTAAAATGAGTAATGTGAGTGATAATTAAGTGAAATGTGACATTTTAGATCAAGAAATCGAGATTTGGACCAAGTACGGGGAAATGTCAATCAAAATAACCGATTCACGACGAGGTAAGTTCATAAGCAATTGAGTTGAATTGAATTTTTTTTGTAGCGGTGTACATGAATTTAATGGAACTATGTATATAGATTAATGATATAGCCGATTATGATATCTATATATGTGTATAGCTTAGCAGAATGTGAGGTATGTAAATGTGTCATTGGTACACTCGTATGGGATGTGATTATGGAGATTGAAATAAGCTACTTCGTATACTTGTAGTGGATGTTTAATTCTTATGTATATATATATATGTATATATGTATATATAAATGTGTAACAAGATTGAGAAATGTACTAAGTGTGCGAATTTAAATTACCGAGCACTAAGTGTGCGAAATCGATCATTATGCACTAAGTGTGTGAGTTGAATTACCGAGCACTAAGTGTGCGAAATCGGTCAATGAGCACTAAGTGTGCAAATTTAATTACCGAGCACTAAGTGTGCAAAATCGGTTAATAGGTACTAAGTTTGCAAGTAAATTTTCAATTCAAAGATCGAAATCGGTAAGTTTTGATACTATGAGATGTTGCTATCGGAATTCAAGAGAAAGTGATTATTTGTGGATTGGATGGAATGTTTCTTTTAAATGTATAGTTTGGATGATATAAATTGATATGTGCAAAAGTTTACAAAATCATAATGATTGTTATATGAATTACGAAATATGATTCGGTTATGTGGAAATTGGTATATGATATATGCTTAAAAAGTTTGGAACTTGAAAATATCGATAATGCATGGGAACCAAATATTCGCATTAGGTTCGGCTTTAATTTGAAAGATAAAAAATGTTTTGTGGTTGCACAAGTAAATGAATAGATGATGGATTTTTGTCTATTAAATTTTTATTAAAGTTATGATATAATGAATTAATGCATTATTATCACGAAATTGCTTATAACTTACTAAGCTATGATAGCTTACTGTATGTGTTTAATTGCATTGTTTTATCAAACGAGTAAGATGTGTCTATGATCACTTGGTTGCTATGAGCAAAGTTATAATATGCTTTGGTGTAAGTCTGTATAAATGAAAGTGAACACAAAGAATTAATGAATGAGTGAAATTGACATGAAAACAGTTGTGGGCAACAGCATTAGTATAATTTTGAAAAATCACCAAAAATGGTGGAAATTGAATTAAAGGTTGTGTAAGATATTAAATTTAAGCTTAATGAGTATATTGTTTTATAAAAGAAACATAGCAAACAAATGATTCATATATTTTGAGATATTTGAATTTCTGTGAGACTGGTTTAGAATGATTACGTGATCCCCTATTCTGCTTCAAAAAAATCATTAAAAATTTTAAAAAAATAATTAGGGGATATAATTTATATGTATGAAATCCTGAACGAGTCTATTTTCAAATTAACTTGTAATATCCTGAAATAGGGGTTATTTGTGATTGAATTGTTTTGCATGAGTTTGGATTGTTACGTTATTATTTGTGATGTTTTAAGATCTAGTTATAAGTCTAGAGTATGTCGGAGTTGCAGGAAAATTTTGTTTTTAAGTTATAAGTAAGGGGAGCTGAAGGAGCTAGGGCTTAAGTGTAATTCATGGGGTATTTTAGCACAAGATTGGGCTTGGTAAAGTGGCAAAGAGGCGCCACTTAGAGCCCTGTGGTTGACGCCACAAGCAGAGGAAGGAGAGCTTGGGTTTGAGCTGTGGAGATCTCCTGCTGCTCATTCTTTTTGACGCCAAAGGGGGAAGAAGTTGTGCTCAACTTAAATTCTGTCAGATAAGGATGGACTAAGTCAAATTGTTTTGAACAGGTGGCAAGGAGAAAATTTAGGAGTTTGATGAGTTCAAACTCATTTGAATTGTTGGCCAGGAGAGAAATTAGCTGGTTGCTGAATTTTGAACTCCTCCTTGGAGGAGTGTTCGATTTTGGGTAGCTAAGGGGAGGAGGGTGCCGAATTTCTTTAGGTGCCTTGTGGTGCAATTTCAGCTAGCCTAGGTCCTAGAGTGCTTAGTGAAACAAAAGCCGAAAAACCCTTTTTGAGTGTGCCGATTTCCCTTAGTGCATTCTTGTTGTGGTAAAAGACGAAAGTCCAGTGGTGTCTGTCGATTTCTTCCTTAGGCATTTGGCCGAATTCCATATTGAGCATTCTCCCATCTTTCTTTTTCTTTTCATAATTGTTCAAAGACCATATCTTCTCCTTTTGTTTTTCTCTCTTCTGCCGAAACTCTTAATTCCCTTTTTCTTTAAGCTTAAGCCGAATACCAACCTTCTTCCTCCCATCTCTTTTTGTTTTCTACCATTGTTGCTCAAGCCGAATCCTCCCTCTCCCATTCTATTCTACTTTGCCGTTTTCTTCTTTTATTCTTTAGCCACATCTCATTTGTTTTCTTCTTTCAAAACCTTAGCCGAATCTTCTTGATCACCCAACCCCCTTTTCTTGAAATTTTCTTTCTTTCTCCTAGTGTTACTTTGGCCGAATATCAACAAGGGTAGATCTCTTCTTTGGTTTCTTCTTCAATCGATTTGAGAAGGGGTAAGTGTTCATGGCCGAATGTCTTTTGTTTTGTTTCTCTTCTCTCTGTCGACTTTCATAAGAGCAAAGCTGAATTTTGGCATTTGGTGATAGATTTCTAACCATCTTTTAGAATCGATTTCTCCTAGGTTCTTCGGGTTCCTGGAAGCAGTCGATCTAAGCATCTTTTCTCTATTAATCAGATTCGGTAAGTCAATTGGTAAGGATCCATGATGTTTTAATCAATCTTGTTGTTGTTTGAAAGCCGAAGGCTATTGAGGCTAATTATTTCTGCGTAATAGGGTATGGCCGACTGCAAGGGGGGATCATCACATAGTTTCGAGATTTGATTGAAAATCAAATTGGCAGTAAGGTAGGGGTCCATGCGTTAACTCTTGTGGGACTGGTTGGTTTGGCCGAATGGTCTTATTGATGACTTTGTAGTTTGACCGAATGTAGGATCAAGGGATCTAGTGCAGTAGATCGGTTCTTCGGGATTTAGGGCTTGCGTTAGTAACAGGTGTGTAACTCACACACTTTATAATTAAGTAAATATATTAATAACCTAAATGTGATAAAGGCCGAAAACAGTGTAGATCTTGATATGATACCTTATGAGTATGAGCAAGGATTCGGGTAAGTTCATTTCAATATGATTATTGCTATATAAAGCATGATAATATGATTTATGATATATTTGCTATGTGATTCGAAATGAGGCATAATGGCATGATTTGCATAAGTATTGCATGGTGATGGGTGATATGAGAGGAGGGGGAAGATGATATCCGTGACTTTGGGTCACCAGAGGTTTGGCACCTCCAGTGGTTTGGTACCACAGATTATTTCGTGACTTTGGGTCACCAAAGGTTTGGCACCTCATAGCGACTTGTCCCAGTGGCTTAGCACCACAGTGGGTTGGCCCCACAGCGGATATTTTGGGATAGTCGCCAGTGATTTGGTATCACACGTGGGTTGGCCCCACACTTGGTTTAATGATATTTTGTGACTTTGGGTCACCAGAGGTTTGGCACCTCATAGCGACGCGTCCCAGTGGCTTGGCACCACAGTGGGTTGGCCCCACATATGATACTACGGGATTGTCGCCAGTGATTTGCTATCACAACGTGGGTTGGCCCCACAGATGGATTATTCGTGACTTTGGGTCACCAGTGGTTTGGCACAACCAGTGGTTTGGTACTACACGGGGTAGAAAAGGAGTTACGGATGGCTAGGTTAGGGTGCATTATTTAAATTGCTTGGTTATGATTTGTGTAAGTATGCTGCATTAACCGGGAAGAGGATTTATGCACTGAGTCTTGGTGACTCACCTTCTCCCTTATCTTTTCAGGTGACTCGTAGATTGCGGATGAGGAGCCGGATGGACTCGAGGTGGCCATGCATTAAAAACATTTGGTATTACTTGGATTTTGAGTTGGATATTTATTTTCACTTCAGTTTTATTTGGGTTTGTAATAAGGCCGTTTGATTATATTTTTGGATTACTTATATGCTTGAAATTTGTTTTAAATGTGGCTAAGTAAATTACTTGATTAACTTAATAATTTGATCACAAAGTTTTCTAAAACTACAAAAACGCGAAGGTTTCAAAACTTTACCATCGGGTAATATTAATCACTTGATAATAAGGAGAACTCAAATGATTTCCAAACTTAAGTTTTCCATACTTAATTCCAAATGATTTCAAATTAACTAAACAAGAATAAATCGAGTTTTCATAACATAAATGTTTTTCTACTTATGGATCGACAACTGAGTTTTAAAGAGTGATTTTCGGGACTTCAACAGTAAACTATCGATTTTAACTAGTCATGCACCTGATTTCAGCAAACGTAAGACAACAAAGAGTTTTTCACTAAAATGTTAACCGGTAACCTATTTTTTTCAAAACGATTTCCTCTGTGACATGCCAGATTCGGTCGTGGTGTGTTGCCCGAGTTTGGGGTGTTACAATTATGGCATCAGAGCTAAGTTCAAAGGCTCAGCTGTGGGCCTGAGGCCCAAAATGTTTTAAAAATATGGTTTTAAATGTTTTGTTTGTAATTATATGATTCGGAAGGCATGGCACCGAGTCTCCGGCACCAATCCGCCCAAGTAAGTACCCCTCACTATTGTTTGTGATTTTGGATGATATAAACTTTGAATGACTAGTGATAGTGGACTACCCTAGAGACTGAAACTTATTAGGACTCTATGGACTCGCGAAAATGGAACGCTTTAAGAAGAATTATTCATAAGACTGTGCTTTAATAACAGTGGAATAATGACTAATGCATAAAACTTTTAAATCAGATAAGTCAAGACTTTAGACATGAGTACTCGAGGTGGTCGCGATCGCAATACGCGTGGACGTGGTCGGGGTAGGATGACAGTATCTGAACCAGTGGGGTCTGGTCAGGGGTTGGAGAATGAGATACCAGCACCACCACCAGCTGTAGGTGGTGTGTTTCAGGATCAGACTGGGGATGACGCAGTGTCGCAGGCAATGCTGCGAGTTCTTGAGAGGGTAGCTGGAGTAGGTGGAGGCGCGGGAGCTCGAAAATCTGTGTCTGAACGACTCCGAGCCAATGGAGCCGAGGTATTCCGAAGTGTTTCTGGTGTGGCTCCCAGTACGGCTGAGTATTGGTTAGAGGCGACGGAGCGAATCATGGACGATTTGGATTTGACTGCTGAAGAAAAACTGAAAGGGATAGTGTCGCTTCTTCGGGATGAGTCATACCAGTGGTGGCTCACGATTCGGGATAGTGCTACAACGGATGATCTCACCTGGGACTATTTTAAGGCCGCTTATCAGAAGAAGTACGTTGAATCTAGCTACATTGATGCGCAGCGAAAGGCATTTCTGAGGTTGGTTCAGGGGAGTAAGTCTGTATCAGAATACGAGGCAGAGTTCTTAAGGTTGAGCCGGTATGCTAGGGGCATCGTGGCTACTGAGCATAAGCGATGTGTCTGATTTGAGGACGGTCTGAGAGATGAGCTGAGGTTGCTGATTGCTCCCCAGCAGGAGAGGGAGTTTGCTGTCCTGATAGAAAAGGCTAAAGTAGCCGAAGGGTTAAGGAGTGTGTGAGGCAGAATATGGATAGGAATAGACATAAGAGAGGTTTGGGATCATCTAGGTCGGCAGGTAATTCTCATAAAAGGGCTAGACAGAGTGGGCCGAATTAGTCTGGCAGGTCTGTTGCTGCTAACCAGGGACCAGCGCAGTGTAATCGATGTGGGAAATCTCATTGGGGAGGATGTTGGACTGGTGGAAAAGGATGTTTTGAGTGTGGCTTGCTGGATCATCGTGTAAGGGATTGTCCACGTAAGTTAGCCAAGATTCAGTCTGAGGGTCAGGGCCGTGCTCAGTTCAGAAATGATGGACCGCCACCGCAGAGGGGTCGTGGTAATGGTAGAGGAGGTAATGGTTCTGGTTGAGCCGCGGGGCACCGGGCAGAGGTGTAGGCAACACTGAGGCAAGACAGCCTGGGTTGGTGTATGCAGCGAGGCGTCGATAGGAGGGCGACGCACCGGACGTCATAACCGATACATTCTTAATCTTCGAATTTCTATATACTGCTTTGATTGATGTGGGTTCGATGCATTCATATGTTGCTAGTAGCATAGTAAAGACCATGAACCTAGACTCTGAGACTACTTCTAGGAAGATGACAGAAATTAGCCCTCTAGGTCACTCTGTAGTAGTGAATAAGTCCAAAGGGTAGTGTTTGTAGCTGATCTGATAGAACTGCCGTTTGGGGAGTTCGATCTAATTCTTGGAATGGACTGGTTGGTTAAATACCAGGCAAGTTTGGATTGTGCAGCTAAGCGCATGGTGCTGAAGACCATGGAAGGAGATGAGGTGGTTATGATAGGTAATAGAAGGAATTATCTATCCAACGTTGTATCTGCGTTGAAAGGTGAGAAGATGGTCAGGAAGGGCTGTGAGGCATTTATGGTTCATGTGTGTGCCTTGGAGGCTAAGGAGTCTGCTGTAGGGAATGTCTGAACAGTAAAGGAATTTGCTGATGTATTTCCAGAGGAACTTCCGAGACTACCACCGGATCGTGAGGTTCAATTTGGCATAGATTTGTTACCTGGTACTGCGCCAGTGTCTATTGCCCCGTATAGGATGGCGCCTAAGGAATTAGTGGAATTAAAAGCTCAGATTCAGGAGTTGTTGGATCGAGGTTTTATCCGGCCAAGTGTTTCGCCTTGGGGAGCGCCGGTACTTTTTATTAAGAAGAAAGATGGTACAATGCGGATGTGTATAGACTACCGCCAGTTGAATAAGCTAACGATCAAAAACAAGTATTTGTTGCCGAGGATCGATGACTTGTTTGATCAGCTAAATGGTGCATCGGTATTCTTAAAGATTAATTTAAGGTCTGGGTACCATCAGCTAAAGGTGAAAGAGGTTGATATCTATAATATGGCGTTTCGTACTCGGTATGGGCACTACGAGTTTCTGGTAATGCCGTTTAGGTTGACTAACGCGCCGATAGCATTCATGGACATGATGAACCGAGTATTTTAGCAGTATTTGGATCAGTTTGTCGTAGTATTCATAGACGACATCTTGGTATACTCAAAGACAGAGGAGGAGAATGATGCGCATTTGTGAGTAGTGTTGCAGATTCTGAAGGAAAAGCAGTTATATGCCAAGTTTAGTAAGTGCGAGTTCTGGCTTAGGGAGGTGACTTTCTTGGGACATGTAGTATCAGCTGAGGGGATTAGAGTGGATCCTCGAAAGATTGAGGCGGTGTTGGATTGGAAGCCGCCTAAGTCAGTGGCTGAGATTCGGAGTTTTCTAGGTTTGGCAGGGTATTACCAAAGATTTGTAGAGGGATTCTCTTTGATCGCAGCACCGATGACCAAGTTATTAAGGAAAGGAGTTCCATTTGTGTCGACTGAGAAGCAGTAAGAAAGTTTCGACAAGTTAAAGAAGATTCTGACTGAAGCTCCGGTTTTGATTCAGCCTGAGGCAGGAAAGGAATTCACGGTATATTGCAATGCATCACATACGGGCTTGGGATGTGTGCTGATGCAGGAAGGGAAGATAGTGGCTTATGCATCTCGACAGCTGAGACCTCATGAGGTTAACTATCCGACGCATGACTTGGAATTAGCTGCAGTGGTTGTCGCTTTGAAAATATAGAGACACTATTTGTACGGAGAGAAATCGATAGTCTACACGGATCACAAGAGTTTGAAGTATCTTTTGACTCAGAAGGATTTGAACTTGAGACAGCGCAGATGGATCAAGTTGTTGAAGGACTACGACTGTTCGATTGAGTATCATCCGGGCAAGGCTAACGTAGTGGCAGATGTGTTGAGCCATAAGGTTGTATCAGACTTAAGAGCGATGTTTGCCCATCTTAGCTTGTATGACGATGGGAGTCTCTTAGCAGAATTACAAGTTAAGCCGACTTGGGTAGGGCAGATCAAGGAAAAGCAGCTAGAGGATGAGGGTCTGAATGCGCGGAGGTTGCAAGTTCAGAATGGTGGTTTGAAGAGTTATAGTTTGTCCAGTAATGGAGTACTGTGTTTCCAACGGAGAGCTTGTATGCCGAAAGATGTCGAGTTAAGGCAGAGGATTCTTCAGGACGCACATAGCAGCCCATACGCTATGCATCCTGGAGGTAGCAAGATGTATCGGGATTTAAGAGAACAGTTTTGGTGGCCAGATCTGAAGCAAGAAGGAATGGAATTTGTGGGTAGGTGTCTGACGTGTCAGCAGGTCAAGGCTGAACATCAGTTGCCGTCAGGTTTGCTTCAACCAGTGAAGATTCCGTAGTGGAAGTGGGAAAGGATCACTATGGATTTCGTCAGTGGATTACCCCTTACGCCTAGTAAGAAGGACTCGGTCTGGGTAATTGTGGATCGTCTGACTAAGTCAGCTCACTTCATACCGGTAAGGGTTGATTACTCGCTTCAGAAGTTAGCTAAGCTGTATGTGGAGGAGATAGTGAGGTTGCACGGTGTGCCAGCATCGATCATCTCGGATAGAGATCCAAGATTTACGTCGAGGTTTTGGAGAGCGCTACATCAGGCTTTGGGTACACGCTTGGAATTTAGTACGGCATTTCATCCACAGTCTGACGGGCAGTTGGAAAGGGTTATACAGATTTTAGAGGATATGCTGAGAGGTTGTGTTTTGGACTTCAGAGGTAGCTGGGAAGAGTTTCTACCATTAGCTGAGTTCGCATACAACAATTGTTACTAAGCAAGCATCAAGATGGCACCATATGAGGCGTTGTATGGTAGGAAGTGTCGCACACCTACATGTTGGACGGAGTTGGGTGAACGGCAAATGCTGGGACTAGAGTTGGTTGCAGAGACTGAGGACAAGGTTAAGTTGATTCAGGCTCGATTGAAGGAAGCTTCGGAGAGGCAGAAGTCATATGCCGATCTCAAGCGGAGGGATATAGAGTTTGCCGTGGGTGACAAGGTCTTTCTGAAGGTCTCGCCATGGAAGAAGGTATTGAGGTTTGGAAGGAAAGGCAAGTTAAGTCCAAGGTTTATTGGACTGTATAAAGTGCTAAGACGAGTGGGAATAGTAGCATATCAGCTCGAGTTGCCAGCAGAGCTGAGTCAGATTCACAACGTGTTCCATGTCTCCATGCTTAGGCGTTATCGTTCAGATCCATTGCATGTTGTGGCAGTGGAAGAAATAGAGGTCAGTCCAGACTTGACGATGGAAGAGGACCCAGTGCAGATTCTGGACCGAGATGTGAAAGTCTTGCGTAAGAAGTCAGTTCCTTTGGTAAAGGTATTATGGCGAAATCATGGCGTGGAAGAAGCTACGTGGGAACCAGAGGATGGGATAAGACAGCAATACCCTCAACTCTTTTGACCAGGTAATTTCGAGGCCGAAATTATTTTTAGGGGGGTAGAACTGTAATATCCTGAAATAGGGGTTATTTGTGATTGAATTGTTTTGCATGAGTTTGGATTGTTACGTTATTATTTGTGATGTTTTAAGATCTAGTTATAAGTCTAGAGTATGTCGGAGTTGCAGGAAAATTTTGTTTTTAAGTTATAAGTAAGGGGAGCTGAAGGAGCTAGGGCTTAAGTGTAATTCATGGGGTATTTTAGCATAAGATTGGGCTTGGTAAAGTGGCAAGAAGGCGCCACTTAGAGCCCTGTGGTTGACGCCACAAGCAGAGGAAGGAGAGCTTGGGTTCGAGCTGTGGAGATCCCCTGCTGCTCATTCTTTTTGACGCCAAGGGGGGGAGAAGTTATGCTCAGCTTAAATTCTGTCAGATAAGGATGGACTAAGTCAAATTATTTTGAACAGGTGGCAAGGAGTAAATTTAGGAGTTTGATGAGTTTAAACTCATTTGAATTGTTGGCCAGGAGAGAAATTAGGTGATTACCGAATTTTGAACTCCTCCTTGGAGGAGTGTTCGGTTTTGGGTAGCTAAGGGGAGGAGGGTGCCGAATTTCTTTAGATGCCTTGTGGTGCAATTTCGACTAGCCTAGCTCTTAGAGTGCTTAGTGAAACAAAAGCTGAAAAACCCTATTTGAGTGTGCCGATTTCCCTTAGTGCATTCTTGTTGTGGTAAAAGCCGAAAGTCTAGTGGTGTCTGACGATTTCTTCCTTAGGCATTTGGCCGAATTCCATATTGAGCACTCTCCCATCTTTCTTTTTCTTTTCATAATTGTTCAAAGACCATATCTTCTCCTTTTGTTTTTCTCTCTTCTGCCGAAACTCTTAATTCTATTTTTCTTTAAGCTTAAGCCGAATACCAACCTTCTTCCTCGCATCTCTTTTTGTTTTCTTCCATTGTTGCTCAAGCCGAATCCTCCCTCTCCCATTCTATTCTACTTTGCCGTTTTCTTCTTTTATTCTTTAGCCACATCTTATTTGTTTTCTTCTTTAAAACCTTAGCCGAATCTTCTTGATCACCCAACCCCCTTTTGTCGAAATTTTCTTTCTTTCTCCTAGTGTTACTTTGGCCGAATATCAACAAGGGTAGATCTCTTCTTTGGTTTCCTCTTCAATTAGTTTGAGAAGGGGTAAGTGTTCATGGTCGAATGTCTTTTGTTTTGTTTCTCTTCTCTCTGTCGACTTTCATAAGAGCAAAGCCGAATTTCGGCATTTGGTCATAGATTTCTAACCATCTTTTAGAACCAATTTCTCCTAGGTTCTTTGGGTTCTTGGAAGCAGTCGATCTAAGCATCTTTTCTCTGTCAATCGGATTCGGTGAGTCAAGTGGTAAGGATCCATGATGTTTTAATCAATCTTGTTGTTGTTTGAAGGCCGAAGGCTATTGAGCTAATTGTTTCTGCATAATAGGGTGTGGCCGACTACAAGGGGGGATCATCACATAGTTTCGAGATTTGATTGAAAATCAAATCAGCAGTAAGGTAGGGGTCCATGCGTTAACTCTTGTGGGACTGGTTGGTTTGGCCGAATGGTCTTATTGATGACTTTGTGGTTTGACTGAATGTAGGATCAAGGGATCTAGTGCAGTAGATCGGTTCTTCGGGATTTAGGGCTTGCGTTAGTAACAGGTGTGTAACTTACACACTTTATAATTAAGTAAATATATTAATAACCTAAATGTGATAAAAGCCAAAAACAGTGTAGATCTTGATATGATACCTTATGGGTATGAGCAAGGATTCGGGTAAGTTCATTTTGATATGATTATTGCTATATAAAGCATGATAATATGATTTATGATATATTTGCTATGTGATTTGAAATAAGGCATAATGGCATGATTTGCATAAGTATTGCATGGTGATGGGTGATATGAGAGGAGGGGGAGGATGATATCCGTGACTTTGGGTCACCAGAGGTTTGGCACCTCCAGTGGTTTGGTACCACAGATTATTTCGTGACTTTGGGTCACCAGAGGTTTGGCACCTCATAGCGACTTGTCCTAGTGGCTTAGCACCACAGTGGGTTGGCCCCACAGTTGATATTTTGGGATCATCGCCAGTGATTTGGTATCACACATTGGTTGGCCCCACACTTGGTTTAATGATATTTTGTGACTTTGGGTCACCAGAGGTTTGGCACCTCATACCGACTCGTCCCAATGGCTTGGCACCATAGTGGGTTGGCCCTACATATGATACTACGGGGTTGTCACCAGTGATTTGGTATCACAACGTGGGTTGGCCCCATAGATGGATTATTCGTGACTTTGGGTCACCAGTGGTTTGGCACCACATTATTATTGGATATCGTGACTTTGGGTCACCAGTGGTTTGGCACAACCAGTGGTTTGGTAGCACACGGGGTAGAAAAGGAGTTACGGATGGCTAGGTTAGGGTGCATTTTTTATATTGCTTGGTTATGATTTGTGTAAGTATGCTGTATTAACCGAGAGGAGGATTTATGCACTGAGTCTTGGTGACTCACCTTCTCCCTTATCTTTTCAGGTGACTCGTAGATTACGGATGAAGAGCCGGATGGACTCGAGGTGGCCATGCATTAAAAACGTTTGGTATTACTTGGATTTTGAGTTGGATATTTATTTTCACTTCAGTTTTATTTGGGTTTGTAATAAGGCCGTTTGATTATATTTTTTGGATTACTTATATGCTTTAAATTTGTTTTAAACGTGGCTAAGTATATTACTTGATTAACTTAATAATTTGATCACAAAGTTTTCTAAAACTACAAAAACGCAAAGGTTTCAAAACTTTACCATCGGGTAATATTAATCACTTGATAATAAGGAGAACTCAAATGATTTCCAAACTTAAGTTTTCCATGCTTAATTCCAAACGATTTCAAATTAACTAAACAAGAATAAATTGAGTTTTCATAACATAAACGTTTTTCTACTTATGGATCAACAACTAAGTTTTAAAGAGTGATTTCCGGGGCTTCAACAGTAAACTATCGATTTTAACCAGTCATGAACCTGATTTCGGCAAACGTAAGACAACAAAGAGTTTTTCACTAAAATTTTTACCGGTAACCTATTTTTTCAAAATGATTTCCTCTGTGACATGCCAGATTCGGTCGTGGTGTGTTGACCGGGTTTGGGGTGTTACATAACTAAACAAGAAGGTCATATGAACTCTGTACGAGGAGAAAATGGATTCGTAGTGAAGAGAGGTCAGAATAGTCGAATAGTAAAACAAGGGAAACTTACTAAGCATTTATGCTTACTTCCCCTCTCTTTTCCCTTACCTTGTAGTATCGCCAATTTTGTACCACCCCTTACTCGAGACCGTTGCCGGAGTCGAGCACGAGGCATTACTAAACTTAACTTACTAGTTCGGGGCATAAAAATTGAAACTGTCCATCTGCGTCATGTTTGCTAAATGAATTATAACTTGGGTTACGAAACTTAAAATCTTGATCCGTAAATTTTCCTTAAAACTAGTCTCATATATCTTCTTACTATAATTTTTCCAGAATTTTGGTAAGGCAAATTAGTACAGTTTATTAGTTAAAGTCTAATCTATTACATAGTTCGATAGTTCTGACCTCTCTTCACTAAAAATCAATTATCTCATAATATACAATCTTTTTCCTACATCATTTTTTTTATATAAAAATAGACTCAATAAGCTTTAATTCTATATCTCATGAACAACCTAATTCCATTTCTACTATTTTTGGTGATTTTTCAAAATCACATCACTACTGCTGTCCAACTATTCCCCTGCATATAATTACATA
The DNA here is from genome assembly GCA_025503065.1 of Gossypium bickii. Classification (NCBI taxonomy): domain Eukaryota; kingdom Viridiplantae; phylum Streptophyta; class Magnoliopsida; order Malvales; family Malvaceae; genus Gossypium; species Gossypium bickii. The sequence continues at coordinate 95,588,651 of CP106711.1, forward strand.
ATTTCTTTAAAATAACTATCAACTAGGCATTTCATAACATTCAAACATGTTCTTAATTAACCAATTTAATGGCTAATCATTACCAAGCATTTACAAGCCAATATTAAGCCATATCATAAGGTCATACACACAAAATGGCTAAGTCCCTATACATGCCATAACTTAAAACGTTCGAGTCACAAAATACCAATATAATTCTTTTGATAGTGTGTAACGATCTCCGACGTCCTTTTGATCCCCGAATTGGCTTGTAATACTATAAAAAAATTAAACAATGGGAGTAAGCATAAAGCTTAGTAAGTTTACATGTAAACATATAACAACATTCTTAATGAATTATCTTATGCTTTTCTTATCAAGATCACTTAAACTTTTATCTCAATATACTTAAACTTGTATTCTTACCTTACCTTTTAACATGAATTCATCTTACCTTAACTTTTTAGCTTGAACTTGTCTTACCTTTACTTTGGAATACTCCTTGAATTTTCCCGTTGAACCACTTGCAATACTAAGGATACTCGGGTACCATTCCTTATGAAACTTAACCATTGGCATGTCTTGACATGGTCTTACGTGGTATCCTTGCCTTATGAACTCACCAATGCCATGCCTTGGCATGGTCTTACATGAGACCTTTGCCTTATAGTAACATATCAATGCCATGTCTTGACATGGCCTTACATGATTTCCTTAAACCCTAATGTCATGACATTTGTATCCTACACATTCCTAAGGTTCAACCGGAACTTTCTGAGATAGCTTTTCCGTCAATTCATACCTGAGTCTTTAAATAATAATTTTACAGAATAAATATGTAAATGCTGGAAATTAATAACATTAAATGTAAAATAATAGAACATTGCATTTATTTACCGCAAACTTACCTCGAAACAAAATACGATATACTATATCGATTTAGTCCACTATCTTTTTCTTTCCCCGATCTAACTCTGGATTTCGTTCTTCTTGATCTATAATAGCAAATTTAGCTTATTTAATACTCACATTTACTAAAACAGTCCTTAACTCTAACTTTGGCAAAATTACAATTTTGCCCCTAAACTTTTATATAATTACAATTTTGCCCCTAGGCTCGAAAATTAAACTTCAGCCCTTATTCTTATGTTTTCTAACATGCTGAACATTTTTCCCTTCTATAGCAACTTCAAATTCTTACTATAACACATACTTATGAACAATAACAACTTTGACTAATTAGCTCGTTTACTCGTTTTCACCGAAAATCACTTAGTAAAAATTATTCCTCTACTAATAAATATGCATAATCTACCATCAATCATCAAAAATCACAAGTTCTCATCGATGGCATAACTCAAAATATTCACTAAAATAAAAAATCCAACATGGGTTTTGTAGCACTCGAAGCAACGATCTCAAAAACGTAAAAATTATCGAAAACCGAACAAAGGACATACCCGAATTAAGCCTCCTAGATGCCGAAACTTAAAGCTTCAAAAATGCTGTTTTTTTCTTTCTCACATTCGGCCAAGAAGATGAACTTTTGCATATTCTCTTTCTTTCCATTATGTCTTATTATTATAAGCTTAATATAATGTATAATTAATAATAATAACATTTATAATATATAATTTCATATAGTATAGTCACTGAAGCATAATCATGCCATCCACTATAGTTAAAGTTGGGCAAATTACAACTTTAATGCTTTTATTTAAAAAGACATCAACAATTTAGCCATTACACATTAAACTATCAAATTTTCAATTCACACGATTAAGCCCTTTTTAATAATTCAACACCCAAACAATAAAATTAAATCACGAAAATTTCACACATAATAATTCACACATAATTAACATGGAAAATAATATTTAAATATTTTTCTGACTTCTAATTTGTGGTTTTGCAACCACTATTCCATTTAGGCCCTATTTCGGGATGTTACATTTCTCCCCCCTTTAGGGATTTTCGTCCCCTAAAATCTTACCTGTAAGGAGATTTGGGTACTGTTTTCGCATAATTTCTTCGGGCTCCCATTTCTACTCGGGAACTAATACAGGCTACAATAAACCTGAAGGTACCTGATGTTCGGCTTTTACCTGCTGACAGATCAAACATCTAGAAACAAACTCTAAAATATCTCTTTTCATTCTTGTCCACCAATTTATTTTCTTCAAAACATTATGCATCTTTGTACTGCCTAGGTGAATAGACAAAGAACTGCTATGTGCTTCCTGTAAGATTTTCCTAATAAGCTCATCATTCTTTGGTACACATACTCTGTTTCTGAACAACAAACAACCGTCAGAACCGATCTAAAAATCAAACTCTACACCTGACTCACACTGAACTCTTTTGGCTTGCAACTCACTGTCATCTTTCTGAGCTTCACAAATTTCTTCAAGAAACGTCGATTTAGCTCTCAACTCAGCTAAAATAGAACCATCATCTGATAATGCCAAACTAGTGTGCAAAGCTCTCAATGCAAATAACGATTTTCTACTCAAAGCATCAGCAACAACATTTGCCTTACCCGGGTGATAATCGATCACTAGCTCATAATCTTTAATCAACACTAGCCATTTTCTTTGCCTCAAGTTCAGATCTTTTTGAGTCATCAAGTACTTCAAACTTTTGTGATCAGTGAATATTCGACATTTCTCACCATATAAGTGATGTCTCCAGATTTTCAATGCAAATACAATAGCAGCTAGCTCTAAATCATGTGTCGGATAGTTTTTCTCATGTGGCTTTAACTCGTCTCAGAGGCATAAGCAATTACCCTTCCTTCCTGTATAAGTACACAGCCTAGTCCATTCAAGGATGCATCACTGTAAATCACAAACTCTTTTCCCGGTTCTGGTTGTACTAAAACAGGAGCTTTAGTCAACAATACTTTTAACTTGTCAAAACTCTATTGACACTTCTCAGTCCATTCAAACTTAACAGCCTTCTGTAACAATCTTGTCAATGGAGTAGCTATCTTGGAAAATCCCTCTACAAATCGTCTATAATAACAGGCAAGACCAAGAAAACTTCTGACCTCTGATACATTTCTGGGAGGCTTCCAATCAACAATTGCTGAAATCTTACTCGAATCAACTCTAATACCTTCACTTGAGACAATATGTCCAAGAAAACAAACTTCCTGTAACCAGAACTCGCTTTTGCTAAACTTGGCATAAAGCTGGTTATCTCTCAAAATCTATAAAACTGTTCTCAAATGCTCTGCATGCTCAGTCTCATCATGAGAATAAATCAAGATGTCATCAATGAACACGACTAAAAACTTGTCCAAATAAGGTCTAAAAATTCGGTTCATTAAATCCATGAAAATAGCAGGAGCATTAGTTAAGCCAAATGGCATCACAAGAAACTCATAATGACCATACCTAGTTCGGAAAGTAGTCTTTGGAACATCTGACTCTTTAACTCGCAACTGATAGTATCCGGATCTCAAATCTATCTTAGAGAACACAGTGGCTCCCTTCAATTGATCAAACAAATCATCTATTCTAGGTAATGGATATTTGTTCTTGATGGTTATCGTGTTAAGTTTTCGATAGTCTATGCACAATCTCATGGAACCATCCTTCTTTTTCACAAATAACACTTGCTTGCCCCATGGTGAATAACTAGGTCTTACAAAGCCTTTATCAGTTAATTCCTGTAGCTGAGCTTTCAATTCTGTCAATTCTATTGAAGCCATTCTATAAGGAGAAATAGAAATAGGTGTGGTACCTGAAATCAATTCAATACCAAACTCAACTTCTCTGATAGGAGGCAAACCTGGTAGTTCTTCCGGAAACACATCAGGAAACTCATTTACCACTAGCACTGATTCAATTTTCAACTCTGGGTCTTTAGTATTCAACACAAAAGCAAAATAAGCTTCACATCCTTTCCTTAAACATTTCTGAGCAAACATAACAGAAATCATGGAAATTGAAATCCAACGGGTAGTTCGTGATTAATGTGTAGCAAATCAAATTTAAAATCCAACATTTACCAAATTCAAAGTGGCCTTATTACATATTAAAAATTCCCAAAAGGAAAGTTGCTAATAATAAGTAAAATAATAAAAATAACCCATGTATGGCCACCTCAAGTCCACTCCAGCCTGGTCTAGAGAATTAGGAGTTACCTGCAAGTTGTTTGAGAAAAATAGAGTGAGTCCACAAAATTCCACGAGTGGGCCTGAGCCCCAAAACATCATCGAATTATCACAATATGACTAGTAAGCAATATGATAGCCCAAGCCCAGCCTAATATTCCATCCTCTACACACTGCTCCATATGTCCATCCTCAACACACCTGTGGGGATTTCTACAATCAACCCTCCATCCTCTACACACCTCTTTGGCAGTCATGCTAACAGACACACTGCCCAAAGTCCACATATTGTGGTCTAGCCACTGATCCACACGTGATTAAATCACCAATTCAATTATGAGGCACCGCGTCATCATTTAATGTGACAATGTCACCAGTATACACTTCCCCATCATATTATAATAATCCCAATGTCCCATGCACATGCAATATAGTATAACAGATAGATTATATGATGTAATACATGTCATAATTAGCATCCACTCACAATCATGTTATCCACAATAATTATAAGGCTTGTTTATAAAATACTGACCTGGGTTTCGGTTTTACGCAACATGATTAACTCAAGCACTATTGCCACGATTTTCAACTTTCAAACATAACACATACACATTTATAAAATTAAGGAAAATAGTGTGCTAATTGCACACCTGTAAATTTGAAGCACTAAACTATCGATCTCGTTAACGTCCTCACTCGCGCAGGATCACAAAGAATCGCTTATCCCTTTCGTGGCTTGATCCACAACCCGGTGGCGGTCCGAACCATCGACACCGCACGTCTCTTGAATTTAGGGGTAGGGACTGAATGTCCAACCCCCTCCTTTGTTTGGTTGGTACTCGATTCCATAAAAATGATCTTGGTCAGAAGATACTATAATGAAACAGCGGTTGTTTAACATTAACATAGGGTTAAGGTAGCGAACAACGAAAGGAGAACCCGATCAAATATCTAAAGAGAAAACCCTTACCTTGAGATCTTGAAACAGATTCCTATCACCTTGTTCCACCGTGTTAGGCTAACACAGATAATATCTCTAGAGAAGAAAAAGAGAACAACATTCAGAGGTTCAGCCTTAAGAAAAGATTCGGCCTTGGCAAGAGAGAAGAAAGAAAATAAAAGGGAATGATTAATTACTTACCAACGGATCTTTGAAATTAAAATCGAAGGAAAAAAATAAACGGTAGCAAGGGCTTAGATTCAGTTCACAAGGGATAACTAGTACAGAAACAATTACAATAAAGTGAAGAAAGAAAAAAGAAACAAGAGGGAAGGCTAAGGTGTTAGGGTGTCGACAGAAGTGAATGGTTGAAGGAGATAATTCGGTCAAGTGATCAAATGAGATTAAAAGAAGATAACCTTAATAGGCACAAGTGAAACGATGTGAAAAGAAAAAGAGTTAGGCAGGGGATTCGACAATGATCAAAGGTGAATGAAAATGAAATGAAAGCACCAAAAATGTGAAAAAGAGAGATACGGTAAAGCTCAAGAGGTTTCAGCAGCACAAGAAAAAGAGAAAAGAAGATATGATAAATGAACAATGAGAGAAAAATGAAAAAAAAAGAAGAAGAAGAATAGATTAGAGGGCAACAGGTTTCAGTTTTGGCTATCAATGAAATGAAGAGAAAGGTTTAAACAAAAGAGAGAAGTGAGTGTTTCCCTATTCGGTTTCCAACCTTATGCTCAAAATGACACTAAGGAGAAATTGGCACCTCTAGGCACCTCAAAACTGAATGAACCACTGCTAAGAGAGGGACCTAGACCTACCAACCTTAAGATTTCGGCTCACCACCCTCCTAGCTCCAAAACCGAAACTCTCCCCCTACAACCATCAAAATTTGGCCAACAAGCTCCCCACAAGCCACCACTCCTTGAAACACTCCTTAATTCCCTCTCCTCCACTCATTTAATTTTGTTTGAATAATTCAAACTCCCCAAATAGCTCTCCACCACTTGTTTGAACTATTTGACTAGGTCTTGTCTCTCTCCTCCAGAGTTTGATTACCATCCAGCTGCCTCCCTTGCCTAAGCCAAAAATAATACTCCCTTGTGCTGCTTGAGAGATTCGAACCCACTCCCTCTCAGCTTCTCCTTGTGACGCCACCTGCCTGCATGCTAGGTGGAGTCTCCTTACCACCTTACTACTGCCTTTCTTGTGTCCCCAAACACAAACAATAAACCTTAAGTCCTGCCCCAATCAGCTTCCCTCCTAAAGTACCCAAAATTAAAATTTTGGCCAAGGTTCCGACTTAACCCCGAGCCTTTCTGGGGACCCCAAACACACTCAAACAACATGCAAAGCATACCAAACACACAGATATATAGTAAATGCAAAACCCCTATATCCCGGATTTTACAGTTCTACCCCCTTAAAGAAATTTCGGCCTCGAAATTACCTGGTCATAAGAGATGAGGTTATTGCTGTTGCATAACATCCTCTGGCTCCCACGTCGCTTCTTCCATTCCATGATTTTGCCATAAGACTTTAACTAACGGGACCGATTTCCTTCTTAGCACATTGACGTCTCGTTCCAAGATCTGAACTGGTTCTTCCTCATAAGACAAGTCTGGCCTTACCTCAATTTCCTCCACTGGCACGACGTGAGACAGATCCACTCGGTAGCGTCTTAACATTGAAACATGGAACACATAATGCATCTGTTTCAATTATGAAGGTAATTCCAGTTGATACGCCACTGGTCCCACACATTTCAAAACTCGATAAGGCCCGATAAACCTAGGACTTAGCTTGCCCTTCCGTCCAAACCACATCACCTTCTTCCAAGGTGAAACTTTTAAGAAAACCCGATCACCTACCGCAAACTCTATTTCCTTTCTCTTCAGATCTACATATGATTTCTGTCTGTCAGATGCTTCCTTCAATCGAGCCCTAATTAATTTAACCTTCTCTTCTATCTCCGCAAAAAATTCTGGCCCCAAAATCTAGCGTTCACTCAATTCTTTCCAACAAGTGGGAGTGCGATAACTCCGCCCATATAGCGCTTCATAAGGTGCCATCTGAATACTAGATTGGTAGTTGTTGTTGTATGCGAATTCTGCCAATGGTAAGAACTCTTCCTAACTACCCCTGAAGTCCATGACACAACCTCTCAACATATCTTCCAAGATCTGAATTACCCTCTCAGACTGCCTATCTGTCTACAGATGAAATGCTGTGCTAAAGTCCAGTCTTGTGCCCAATGCCTGATGCAATGCCCTCCAGAACCACGACGTAAACCTAGGGTCTCTATCTGATATGATTGACACTGGTACCCCATGCAACCTCGCAATTTCTGGCACATACAGCTTAGCCAACCTCTGAAGAGAATAGTCGACACGAATAGGTATAAAATGAGTGGACTTCGTCAATAGATCCACAATCACCCATACCGAGTCTTTCTTAGTAGGCGTAAGAGGTAGCCCACTAACAAAGTCCATAGTGATTCTCTCCCATTTCCACTGTGGAATCATCACTGGTTGTAATAACCCCGAAGGCAACTGATGCTCGGCTTTGACCTGCTGACACGTTAAACACTTTCCCACAAATTTCGTAACTTCCCGCTTCAATCCAGACCACCAAAACTGTTCACGTAGATCCCTATACATCTTACTCCCTCCAAGATGCATAGCGTAAGTGCTACTATGTGCTTCCTGAAGAATCATCTGCCTCAACTCCACGTCCTTTGGCATGCAGACCTTCTCACGAAAACACAGAACTCCATTACCATTCAAACTGTAATCTTCTACCCCACCATTTTGTACTTGCAGAAGTCGAGCACTCAAGACATCATCCGATAATTGTTTCTCTTTAATCTGCTTTACCCACGTCGACTTCACTTGGAGTTCAACTAATAGACTTCTGTCATCATATAAACTGAGGTGGGCGAACATTGCTCTCAAATCTGATATTACCTTTCGACTTAACGTATATGCCACCGCATTAGCCTTACCCGGATGATATTCGGTTGAGCAGTCATAATCTTTAAACAGCTCAATCCACCTTCGCTGCCTTAAATTCAACACCTTTTGAGTTAGAAGCCCCTAAATCCCTGATGTTACACACTAAGTGTGCAAATTTAATTACCGAGCACTAAGTGGGCTAAATCGGTTAATAAGTACTAAGTGTGCAAGTAAATTTTCAATTCAAAGATCGAAATCGGTAAGTTTTGATACTATGAGATGTTGCTGTCGGAAATCAAGAGAAAGTGATTATTTGTGGATTAGATGGAATGTTTCTTTTAAATGTATAGTTTGGATGATATCAATTGATATGTGCAAAAGTTTACAAAATCATAATGATTGTTATATGAATTACGAAATATGATTCGGATATGTGGAAATTGGCATATGATATATGCTTAAATAGTTTGGAACTTGAAAATATCGATAATGCATGGGAAACAAATATTCACATTAGGTTCGGCTTTAATTTGAAAGATAAGAAATGTTTTGAGGTTGCACAAGTAAATGAATAGATGATGGATTTTTTTCTATTAAATTTTTATTAAAGTTATGATATAATGATTTAATGTATTGTTATCACGAAATTGCTTATAACTTACTAAGCTATGATAGCTTACTGTATGTGTTTAATTGTATTGTTTTATCAAACAAGTAAGATGTGTCTATGATCACTTGGTTTTTATGAGCCAAGTTATAATATGCTTTGGTGTAAGTGTGTATAAATGAAAGCGAACACAAAGAATTAATGAATGAGTGAAGTTGACGTTAAAATAGTTGTAGGCAGTAGCATTAGTATAACTTTGAAAAATCACAAAAAATGGTAAAATTGAATTCAAGGTTGTGTAAGATATTAAATTAAAGCTTAATGAGTCTTTTGTTTTATAAAAGAAACATAGCAAACAAATGATTCGTATATTTTTAGATATTTGAATTTCTGTGAGACTGGTTCAGAATGATTACGTGATCCCCTATTCTGCTTTCAAAAAATCATTAAAAATTTTAAAAAAATAATTATGGAATTTAATTTATATGTATAAAATTCTAAATAAGTCTATTTTCAAATGAACTAAACAAGAAGGTCATATGAGCTCTGTAGGAGGATAAAATTGATTCGTAGTGAAGAGAGGTCAGAATAGTTGAATAGTAAAATAGGGAAAACTTTAATGAATAAACTGTACTATTGGATAAGCCAACAATTCTGAAAATTTTATGGTATGAAGATATATGAGTCTAGTTTCAGGGAAAATTAACGGTTCTTCATTTAGATCTCTGTAGCTCGAGAAATAAATAATTTAGTGACAGTGACGCAAGTAGACAGATTAATGTGAACATGAGTAATAAGGTGTAAGCATGTGATATAATGATTATATCATCTTAAGAAATTATTGTGAGGATTTATCCATACAAGTTTACTAATTTCTTATTATTTTCATATGAACTTACTAAGCATTTATGCTTACTTCCCCTCTCTTTTCCCTTACCTTGTAGTATCGCCAAGTTAGCTCGAGGATCGGTGAACGTCGGAGATTCGCTCACACTATCAATTGGAACACTTGGTATATCTAGATATATTAATTTTTGGGTTATGGCATGTATAGTAGGCTTGGTCATTTTGTCATATATGTCATATTTCTTATGGCCTAAAATGTTGGCCCTTATTTAACAAATGTTCATTTTGATTAAGGTTATTTGGAGATGGCCAATATTGATGGTTGTTATACGCCTATGATGTGGTTATTCATGTATGTGGTAATTGCATAATTGAGATGTTGTGGATGTGGTTTACAAATGATTTCATGAATGACTATGTGTATGAGATTGTGTATGGAAAATTGGATATTCGAATGTCCAATTATAGCATGGTACATGTTGATGAAATGGATACAAGAGAGTTCGTGTTTTAGAGTGGGGAATTGACTTGGAAAATCGCAACTTCTAGGCCACACGGCCATGTGTCTCAGCCATGTGACAGGCATAGTCTAAGGGCACAGGCGTGTGCCAAGGCCGTGTGACCCTATTTTGATGATGACGCCATAAACAAAGAGTTACATGAGTTAGGGACACGGGCGTGTCCTAGACCACATGGGCGTGTGATCCCTATTTTGAAAAAAAAATTTCTAAAATTTCCCAAAAGTTTCTAAAGTTCTCGGTTTAGTCCCGAACCATCCTAAAGGATGTTTTGAGCTTTATGAGCCCATATAAGGGACAAAATGCATGTGTTAGAAAAGTTTTAAATTTGACGAAATTTTATGACTTGGTTTTACATGTTCAAGAATTTTAAGTCCGGTAACACCTCGTACCCTATTTTGGCATTTGATATGGGTAAGGGGTGTTACATGGTTTTTAATTTCTGGTTTCAATCATGTATGATCAATATATGCATGACAAGTACATGTGTCATTCTTTCCTAAACTATATGGCATGCTTATCTCATGTATGCATAACATGCTATGGCAATTTTATAATATTCACATTCAATTATTCACAAGATTCAATCAAACAATTTTGATTCTCCAAATTTTTCTTTTAAAGGAAAAACCAAAGAAGTAAATGTGAACCGTACCACAGGTAGGTTCCCAGAAAATGGATGTGAGTCATATTTGACCACTTAAAAATCAAGTCTTTCCTTACCAGATCCAATCCTAAACATGCACCTTCTCATTACCACACTTCTCACAGTAATAGAATAACCTAATGAAGTGAATGTAACAATACAACACATGTATTTTCTCATTACCACACTTCTTATATTTGATAGATTAACCATGGATCATCTCCTACATATATATCACAATTATATCATAAAGAATTATTAAACAGATATATAAATAGATGGGTAATAAAAGAAAATTGTCAACCAAGGTTTCCATGGTGCTATTTCTGGAATATAAATTAAAAAAAAATTACATAGTTTTTCATCACAAAGCATTACTTGTTTCTATGACCGCCATCACTCCATCTTTTCCTCGTCATGGATTTCTTTTTGAAAAAATTACATTTATATCATGTATTCATTTTTGGCTCACAAGAATTCTAAAAATAAAAAATAATTCTACGTGAAGATGATAGTCCACAATTTATTTCCTAAGAACCACAACCTTGACAAAAAAAATTATTATATAACAAATATTTATGATATTGCATTCATTAACATCAATTCCCCTAAACATTTGAATAATTATAAAAATATCGCATCTTATCAAATATTAATCCAACAAGATGAAAAGAGATTCGGTCTCGGTTTACACCATAAACATAGCACAACCTGGCTCTTGATATCAATTGTTGGAAAAAAACCCGGTTTGAAAACGATTTTCTTGCACAGTGGAAAATTAAAATTTTGAAATAAAACCCGATTTGTGATTTTTATAGCAATAAACTTTAACTGAATTCATACCTGTATTTTCTGGATAAGTGGATCCTTGATATTTTCCGACTTTCAACCAAATGTTCTTCTCCGCTATTCTCGTACCACGGATTACTTCGAGTGTGGACTTAAACCAATTGAATAAAAAATAAAACTAGAAAAAGTTTTCCTTTTGGGGTGAAAAGGAAAATTCTCTCTTCTTTAATAGAAACCGATAAAATTTTTATTCTGGAAAATATGTTTATAAGTTGAAAATAAATTCTCTCTATTTTTTGGCAAAATAATAATCTCTTAAAAGTTGTGTCAATAGCTCTACCAGTGTCATTTATTTATAAGAATAGAAGGTAGAACCCTTGTAGAGTTATAGAATTTTATTTCCACTCGAAAAAAAATATCCTAGTTTATTTAGGATATAGGGGGAAGCAACTCTAGTTATTGATACTAGGGTTTTGTTGTCGCACCTCCTTACATAAGGGTTTTGGGCCTCTCTCACATCGGGTCCAATTACGAGTACTTCTTGGGTCTTTTTGATCCAGTACTCTGTAATATGATCCAACCCAATTCAGTTTTTTTCATTTCCCAAAATAAGCTTTAATATCTACATTTTAAATAATTTTCTCAACCCAATTTTACCCCCAGTAAAATTTTGACAATTTTACCCCTGGTAAAATTTTGAGAAAATTCATTCAATATGTCATAATTATAACACCCCTAACTCGTCTCTATCGTCAGATTAGAGTTACAGAGCGTTACTGTAAAAACAGAACAACAATTCAACTTAAATATAAATTTCCAATAACTCATTTTGATTATAGCAAACATACACATTTGGGCCTTAAATCAAGCTTTTGGAGCCCTAAAAAACAATTTAAAAATGACCACTTTTGAATCAATTAGAAAATTTTAGGATAAACCTAAAAAATTAGGAAAGTAGGGTCACACGGCCGTATGGCCAAGCTGTGTGACATAGCTCAGACTGTATGGACATTCAAAGTAGGGACACACAGCTGTGTCCCAGCCTGTGTGTCTGCCCGTATGTGTATTCGAAATAAGGTCACACAGCCATGTGCAAGCCGTGTGCTAAACAGTGTGACAAACTGTTTTGAAACACACGATCGTGCCATAGGTTGTGTCTCAGACGGTGTGAAACATGCACTTACAATGTAAATGACACACGGTCGTATGTGACACACGGCCGTGTGACAACCCATTTCCTAGGTCGTGTGCTCCAAATTTAGCTCCTAAAACAAGCCATTTCAAAACCTATACTTGTATACCAAAACACACCTTTCCCATACACATTTATATGACCAAAACACACCTTAAACACATACAAAACATACCAATTCAACCATCTTATATGTTTTAACCAATATGTCATTCAAAGGCACCACATTTCAAACACCTAATCTAAATCAATTTAAAATCATAAGTTCAATCATTTAATATACTTCATATACAAACCATCAACAAAAGTATTAAGGCACACCGAGGCTTAGCACAATCCAAGACATACCGCATAGACATATAACCCTATACATGCCATTTATAACCATTTCAATATATTCAAATCTACCTAAGTGGATCGATGGATAGTGTGATCGTGCTCTAACGAAGATTCCAACCGTTCAAGCTTTCCAACTATCTGCAAAATAAAGAAAACAATTATATAAGCAACTAGTGCTTAGTAAACTCATATAAAGGAACTTAAACTTACAAATTGCATTAAATTAATCAACCATGAGTAATTCCATTTAGTCATATACCAAATTTCCTTTTCCTATACACCATACCTTACAAGGTTAGTAGGTGAAGCAATGCACATATAAATCTAACCCAATCAAGGCGTACAACATATCAAGCATTTCAATTTCACCATTCATCTATCATATGACTACCATATACCTTTATTTTCTTTTAACTATACTTATCATATATTCCATATCCTTACTTAAAATCATAGATCATTTCATAGAGTCATATACTTTGTGAAGCTTTAATTACCCTTTCATATCATGAAAATAATTTTACTATATTGGCAATCCCATACAAGCACGCATACTAACCCTATTGGCATGCCAATTGTATCCTGAGCGTTTACTTTGTTCAACTGGAAATTAAGCATAAATTTGTTACTTTTATACACATTAATCATTTGGAAGCACTTCATTATTTTTGTATATTTACAATAACTCCAATACAGTCATATCAATAGTGTGAAATCACAAAAATTGCTATCATCAACTATTCATTCTAATATTTACTCATTTGTAATAATTGATATCCAATAATAACAAATGAAATTTCTCAAACATATATTCAACTAACTAACAAACAATGATATAATAACAAGATATTTACATTTACATATCAAAACACTATGAACGAACCTTAATCAAAGCGAACAATTAAAGAGACAATCTATAATTCCTGATCACCAAATACAAATTCAACAATCTCATTAGTTGATCCATAATAATAATTTATCACTCCTTTATCAATTTAATTTAAACATAGCATAAATATCTATTTACGTTCATCCAAAACAAAAAATAATGATTTCAATCCTTATACAAACTTACCTTGACAAATACAATTGTAAAAACGAAGCCGACAACTAATCCAACACTTAGTTTTTCCTCGGTTTTGATCCGTTTGGCTCATTTCTTGATCTAAATAATTATTTTTATTCAATTAAATCATTGAAATAACTTAATATAATTAATTCAACTTATAACCCTTATTAATGGAAAATTTACAAAATTATCCCCAATATTCTACCTTTTATGCAATTTAGTCCCTAAACCTAAAACTTACAAATTTACCATTTTTAGCTAAAATTTATGTTAGTCGATTTTCATAGGATTTCTAAACAGCCTATATTCATCAAAATTTCACATTAAATCCCATGAATTTTACTCTTTTAACAAATTAATCCTTTAACATTAAATTTACTAAAAATAACTTTAAAAAATACATCTATTTAACAACCAAGCTTAGTAATCTATCAATTAAATTCACAAACACACTTAAACAATTCATGAGAAGTCCCTAAACTTTTAACAATTTTACAAATTGACCCCGGGTTAGCTATATTAAGCTAAAACGATCACAAAAACATAAAAATCATTAAAAATGGATCTCAAAATCTCACACATGCATTGGAGGAAGCTTGGTCGAATCTCCCTTGTCCAAAAATGGTGTTGCATTCAGTTGAGGAAGAAGAACATAAAGAAAGAAAATGTTTTGCTTTTTGCTTATTACTTATTACTTAATATTTACTTTATTTATTAATAAAATTAATCATATAAATTAAATAAAATTGGCTACCAATCGTGCACGCTTTTTGTTTAAGGAATTATTGCCACATAAACCCTTGTGACCTTCAAAATTTAACTATTTAGCTCTTTTAACTAACATAAATAACTTTTGTAACTTTTACAATTTAGTCATTTTTACTTAATTAACTATTTAAACGTTAAAATTTCTTAGCCAAATTTAAATATGACCCTAATACCACTTCGTAAATATTTACTAGCTCAGTTTATAGAAATGAGGTCCCAATACCTTATTTTCTAAAACCACTTGACTTTAGAGACATACCTTTTGAACCTAACTATTCTTTCAATTAACAAAAATCATTAAATCAAATGTCAATAATACTTGACTCATAAATATTAATTAATAATATTTTCAAACTCTCATGTCAGATTTGTGACCCCAAAATCACCATTTCTGACACTACTAAAAAACAGGTTGTTACAACAACTCAACATATTCACTATGAGCGAATGATTTACTTTCATTTTCGGGCTTCAAAACATTCCAGAAAAAATAAACTCATTCTTCCACCTTTTTTTAAGTAATCCTATATAGGATTGCAAGTTTCCATTTTCATTTTCATTTCTATTTCCATTTTTGGAAACCTACATTCATTTCCAAATGATTCTATTTCTCTATTTCAGATAAACCCATAATCATTGTTGAATGTTTCTCATTTCTCTTTTTGAATTCATTCTATTCATTTCTATTCAAACATGCAATTCATTTTTGGTTTCAATGAGCAGTAGAGGGACCTATTGGACATATATAGTTGAGGCTCAAATGATTTATATTAAGTTCTGGCTTTTTGCCTATTAATTATGAACTCATTTAGTCACAAAGTCATTCCACTATAGTATCGTGACTGAGCTCTCCTCAACGACATACCATTACGAAAGCAACTACTCAATGCTCATCTAATGACCTTGTCATAAATGTGTTACCCTCATAGGATATCCTTGACCTCTTTGGGATTATATTCCTTCTCCCAATATGATCCTATTTTATCTCATAGTAACCATTACATCTTCTTTCATGAAAAGTCAATCACTTTCAAATAGTGATCAAGTCATCCATCACAAAGACGGACGACCCAAGGCCATGTTTACCTTTCATCAACCATGTAATGCCAATGAGAGGATATCATTTACCCATGTTTTGGGCTATGAGTTACACTATTTTGAACGATGCTACATACTACAAAAGTCGTACACCCAAAGCATTAGCTTTCGATTCCTTATCTATTTGAACTCAGGCTTTTACTTATATCAAAGTGTACGAGTCATGCATACATAATCTACCATCGACTCAGGATTTAGGTATGTCACATTATGAACATCACAAATGAATAAATCCATAAATGGATTCAAGATCTATTCTATTTGGGTCATGTCCGATGTACTATCAGTCCAGTTAGTCACATATATGTCTCTATCTTCTAGTATTCATCCGCTCTGATGCCCTAGACAAGGCATCTCCCTATTGGACTTCATAGATGACATATTAGTCTTTCAATCGATTTACTCATTTTTTATTAGAATAAGGACATGTTTAGGTTCATCTAGTAATACAAGTTGTCTTTTTGTACTATGATCCGACCACGTAATACCGCTTAATATTAGTTAAACATTTAGACAACCAATGAGCAGCATTTGCTTCTATTTTTCTTTGTGTACAAAAACCATATGAGGACAATTATACAAAGTACATTAATGTAATTAATGAATTTGTTTTATTAACCAATTTGTTCGGAAAAAATTTCAAGTGTATATTGATGAAAGTACTACACTTAGGGCTCTAGATCCAACACACAGTAGGTGTCCGAGAGACTAAGGGTGGAGGTGGATACATGACCTACATGTGTGATAGAAATTTGTGTACCATTAGCTATATGAACAGGTGGAAGAAAGAAGGTAAGAGACATGTGTGGAGAAATTTTATAAATTAGGTGTCATATGATTATAACAAGCCAAGTAGAATTACCCGTAGTAACAGACAAGACAGAATGTGAAGAGGAACTGAAAGATAAAACTTGTTTCAAAAGAGGTACAAAGTAACTTAATGAGAGGGAAGCAAAATTAGCAGAAGCAGGAGCAACAACTGATAAACCAAGAACAAGAAAAACTCCTTTAGAGTTGAGAGATCCATCAACCTTAGTAGTTTCACCAATCCGAAGGGGCCGAATCGGACAGTCACGAATAAGGTGGCCATGTTTATGAAAGTAACGACATTCCACCTTAGAGCAGGAGGTGAACTGATGATCGTTCTAACGATAAATTTTAAAGAAAACATTGCCAAGGTGAGAAATCTTCATTTTCTCCATGATAGAGACAAAAATAGATAGAAAGAGAGTGAAGAAATAGGAGCAGATCGACGGAAAATGGTGGGAGCGATTTGGTCAACGGAGTAGTCAATGGCTTAGAATGACTTGAGTATGATGGCTCGACTTGGAGGCGGATTGGCCTGGGTAAAAAAAGGTAAAGCATGGGAAACAGAGGACAAAACTATAAACAAGACCAAAAAAACAGAGGAAAAAAAAAAGAAAGGGAACCTAAGCTCTTGATACCATGTTATAAACACCTAAGCTCTTGATACCATGTTATAAACTTAAAAAAAAAAAAGGTAAGAGGAATGAATTTATGTGTGTCTATTGTTGTACAAGTGCTAGATATTTATACTAGCATCTAGGAACTATACATGAAATTAACTAGACAAAAAATCCTAGATTAGACCCTAATTTGCATGATAGAATTAGATGTACATGCTAGAATCAAATTGATACAGATTTATATTAACACAAGTTAATCAAATAAATCATAATTGATCTCAATATGAAACATTAAATAAAAACTTGCTGCATATCTCTGCATCTTGTGTCTAAGACTTCAGAGAATAAATTTGATCTTCAATCCTCAAATGAATTAATTTGATCAGATATGGATAAATATATTTTCATAAATTTCTTGGCACTATATAATTATAATCTTTGATTAGCCGAGCAATTAAGGAACGGTGAAAATTAGCGCGGTTTTGATTCCTCTCAACGATGCCTTGTTTTATTATTTTCTCTCCAACGACAAATCTTTTATAATTTTCTTGAGGAAAATTTTTTAATGGTTGATACGTAGGCAATAGATTGAGGAAGAGGGATAAAAATCGATGGGTGTAGGTTCAAACCCTTTAGTAAGTTAAGAGAAATTTTTTTTCAAATTTTTGTTTGGGCTACGGGAAATAATTTAAGGAAAATATTTAGAAGAGAATTGTGTTGATAATATGTTATAAAAGTAAAGAAAAATAAGATAACAAAGATGGTAAAGAACAAGAGAATAAAGAGAAGTACGTATTTTATTGATCAATGAGAATTTTTACAATGTTTCTCCAAAATATATATTTATAGACATGAGAAATATACATGATATAAAATTCTACATCTAATGAACATTAAAATCACAAAATACATCAAACTTATTATCCTAATGAACAACCACTCCAATAATAATAAAATGTTTATAACAATGAATAATTAATTTAATTAATTTTGATTTGCAAGAAAGAATTTTATTGGACTTTGACTTTGGTAAAACCTATATATATTTATTTCCATTTTTATAATTTTCTAAAATTATATATAACGTTTCAAATTTTTATATATTTTTATTTCCATTTTTATAATTTTTAAGGTTTATATATATTTCATAAAAGAAAAAATATTTTTTTTCAAAAAAACGTCATGTGGCATTATTTAATTGGTTATCAATTTTTTTTTTAATATCGGTTAAAAAGTGAATTTAAAAACATAATGGAGACATATTTTTGATATCAAACTAAAAAATAAATATATTTTAAACACCAAATTGAATAAAAAATTGAAGTATCAAAATAGAAAAATAGGATTATATCAGAAATAAAATCATGAATTAATTTTTTTAGCAAAGTACATATGGTTTTTTTCCTTTTGGCCGAAAAATTATATATATAGTTTCGAAAGGGACTTTTAACAATACAATCAAATAAAACTGACAGAACGCTTTAAGTTGTTACTATAAGACAAACATTGTCTTAATTTCATTTTGTTTTGGTCAGTGGTGTCGAAAAGGACTTGCAATAATGGAATTTTGTTTTGGTCTTTTTTTTTTTTCCCCCCAAAGATATTTGCTTTTGTAGGTAAAATTGGTAAAAAGGGCCACTTTTAAAAAAATTAGCGATTTAGGTTATTATTTTTCTTACATTATTTGAGAGAAATATTTCGTTTGAAATCAGAAGTTGACGTAACAAAATTTTTTTATAAAAAGCGTTTTCCAAAAGATGTTTTATATCAAACGCGTTTTCTTTTGTCTGTTTGTTAAAAGCTTGCATCTTTTATCATTAGGTCCTAACTTCGAATTCCCTCCTTCTAAAAATATGTTAATTAATGTTTTTAATTAATAAGCCTGCTATTTTCAAGTAGTTAACAAATATGTTTTCAAGCTTTTTATTATATTTTTAATTAATAACTTCTTTATTTACGTAGGTAAAATAATAAATATGTAATTATATAATAAAAATAATTTTGTATACACATTATTATGTTAAATATATTTTATTTTTTAAAAGCATCAACTAATTTTTTATATAATTTTCTTTATATTCAATTTTTTTTCAGTACCATAAATTTTAATATTATAAAAATAATTATTTCAAATATCATTATTTTTTCACTTACGTTATGGATATAATGAAAATATATTTTTACATATCATTATGTTAAATATATTTTATTTTTTAAAAATATCAACTAATTTTTTATATATTTTTCTTTATATATAATTTTTATACGTTAATTAATTATTTATTTTCATGTACATTGTAAGTATGATAAATTCTAATATAAAAAATCAATTAGCCATTTTAAATATCATTATTTTTTTAAAATATAATTTTCTTATATATGAAATATTTTCTTTTCACAAACATTGTGGAATGGTAGATTCTAATATTATAAAATCAAATAATTATTTCAATTATCACTATTATTTTTATATGTAAAATATTTCAAAAAAATCATTTCAAATGTCATTATTTTTATATATAAAATATTTCAAATAATTATTACAAAAACCAATATATTTTCACTTACATTGTGGGTACGGTTAATTCTAATATTATAAAAATAAATATTTAAAATACACATATAAAAATATATAATACTAAAATTTGTCACACCCGGGATGAAAAAAATAAATATTTCACATATAAAAATTTTATTTACTAAAAATAATTATATTTGAACTAATTGGTTGACTTTATATATTAGATTTACCATACCCACTACGTGGGTGAAAAAATAATGATATTTGAAATAATTATTTTTATAATATTAGAATTTACCATACTCACAATGTGTGTGAAAAAATAAATATTTGACATATAAAATTTATATATAGAGAAAACTATATCAAAAAAATTAGATGACGTTTATAAAATCTAGAATATATTCAACATAACGATATATATATAATTATTTTCATATATAATTACATATTTATAGATGTATATATAAATAAAGAAGTTATTAATTGAAAAATAAAACAAAAACCTTAAAAACATGTTTATTGTAACATCCTACATCTGACCTGATCGGCGAGTCCGAGCTATAGGATGTCACATTCGTAGCTGGAGCGACTACGATCAGTTTTATTCAACTTTAAAACATTGTAAAATTTAATTTAATCAAACGAACATTAATCACAATAAAAAACCATTTACAGGATTTATAAGAGTTCACAAAAGCTCCAAGAACTAATCCGAAGTTGAATATGAACCAAACATCCATCACATGGTACCATATTCAACAGGAGCATTCACTTAAGAACAAACAAAATTAGACTCAACTAGGTACATGCCAACTTAGAATAAAAACAGAATATAAAAACATTGATGAGTTTGGGATTATAGACTGGATGCTGAAATTGTAATTCAAATATCTTGAATTATACCTAACCTACACACCAAAAACAAATCGTATATTGAGCAATGGAACTCAGTAATATTCTTATGATTCAAATAAAAAAATTGTAAGTTAAGAAAATTGTAACATCCAACTAGTATGTCATTCATATCAAGTGGAAAACCAATTCATTTAGCATTGCAATAGAAGTGATCGATTCCATTTATATGCCAACACCTATCGTAAAGTCTTCTAAAAAAAATATTCAATAGCAATCATGAATAAAACATTTATACCCTTAACAATATAACAATCAATTCCATGTTCATTCCACAACAATAAACCATTAAATGTCTGTTTCTGAAGTTGGTCAACTCATTCATATTCAATTCAGCCTTCTTTAGGGCTCGTTTCTAATTTATTCACACAGAAGTTCACGTATTTCCTTTATCATGATCCACATATATATATTCCATAAATTTATACTATTTCACTTTGATATATTTAATCAAGTCACAAACTCATATCAATTTCATATAACTCATTTCATTACATTATTTTATTGTCAATCTATTTCATTTCATTTTCAAGTTTCCACATCCAATTATAATATCACGCCTGATGGAACCATTCATTTTTCACATATCATATCCTATAATTATCTTCAATTACATATTACAACCTGAATTTGGTTGTATTTGCATACTCGTATCCTGTACACTATTCTTATTGTATGATAATGATTTCATTACAATTCAATCCAATATGTATATTCATATTCAATTTTAGAATCACAATTCAATTCATCATCAACACACAATATCTCATTATAAACGTGTCTAATGAATCATTTTAAATATGAACCAATAGCTAGTTAGGAATATATCATATTTTTTAGATTTGTAAAATAAATCTAAAATTAAATTAAATAAACCAGGACCTATCATGTCAAATCATCAAGAATAAAAGAACAATAAAACTAAATGCGGAAGCGTACCTGAAACCATGAATTTCTTGAAGTTTTTCCGGATCTTGGAGATTTGATCTTCAAAATTAGCACACAAGAAATTCAAAGAATATATGCTCTCTCTTTCTTAATGATGGGATATTAGAAAAGATATCTTGTGTGTAATTTGGGGACCATAACCCTAATATTTATAACATTAGCATATTAGTTCTAATCAAATTCTAATTAGCCCATCATTAATTAGAATTTGATTAGAAGAGTATCTACACATATTTATCCCATACTTTATTTAATAATTAAAAGCCCAATAAAATTCTAACCAAATTAGATCACTTTTAATTTGGGCTAACCTATCATGATAGTAGATAATAACATGTAATTATCCTTATTATATATGTGATGTCCAAATTTTCCAACAATCTCCCACTTGGACCACATATATATACTAATTACTTTATAATTACATGTCATTATGTAACCTTATGAGCTTAAAATTTTACTATCATATCCAAAAGGTATTCCGAACAATCTCGTCCATTAATTATGTTAACATAGCACCAAGGCGACTTTCGTTACATATATCGTAACTAAATCCATCTATGATCACGTATATTAACACAACCAAATGACATAGATCAAGTATGGATGTGTAGCATGGAAATTACATGCAATATGATCTAAACATGTCTATTTCCAACTGGACCTCTTTAAACTTAAGTGAGGTCAGTTTCAAAACAATAAACTGAGTTAATAAACTGAATACTTCATTTCTGATCAGAAAGTAACCAAATACATAAATGTCTGAAAAAAATAAAATATAAATTCCCACTAAATCATGATATCCTCAAACAATGTAACACCCATGTGAGTAGTGTGCTCATGAAAGACCTTGGGTGGTAGACCTTTTGTGAGCGGATCCGCTATCATGGAGTTTGTCCCAATGTGCTCTATGGATATTTGACCATTAACTCTCTTTCTTTTACAACTAGGAACTTTATGTTAATATGCTTTGACTTAGATGAACTCCTGTTGCTATTGGAATACAGTACTGCTGACTTATTGTCACAAAATAATTTGAGTGGTCTTTCTATATTCTCCAAAATGCACAGCCCTGTGACAAAGTTTCGCAACCATATTCCATGGTTTGATGCCTCATAGCATGCTACAAACTCTGCTGCCATAGTGGATGAAGCTACAAGTGTCTGTTTGACACTTTTCCAAGATATAGCTCCTCCAGCTAACAGGTAAATATAGCCTGATGTAGATTTCCTACTATCTTGGCATCCAACAAAATCAGAATCAGAATACCCAATGACCTCCAAAAGATCTGATCTCTTATAAGTAAGCATGTAATTTTTTATTCTCTGAAGATATCTCATAACCCTTTGGCCGCTATCCAATGGTCTATACCAGGGTTGCTTAAATATCTGCCTAACATCCCAACAATGTACGCAATGTCTGAACGCGTACAAACTTGAGCATACATTAAACTCCCAACAGCTGATGCATAGGGAATCTTTTGCATTTCTTGAATTTCAATGTTACTTTTAGGGCATTGAGTAAGACTATATTTGTCTCCTTTAGCGACAGGGGTATCACCTGGTCTACAACTCTGCATGCCAAACCTTTTGAGTACTTTATCGATATAGCTCTTTTGTGATAATCCAAGAATACCTCGAGATCGATCTCGATGTATCTGAATTCCTAAAACAAAAGAGGCGTCCCCAAGATCTTTCATCTCAAAATGCTTATATAAAAATCTCTTGGTTTCATGCAATAAGCCTATATCATTAGCGGCAAGCAAAATGTCATCAACATATAGAACCAGAAATATGTACTTACTCCCATTGAATTTGTGATACACACAATCATCAACAATATTTATCTCAAAACCAAACGAGATAATTATTTGATGAAACTTATGGTACCATTAACGGGAAGCTTGTTTGAGTCCATAGATGGATTTTGTCAATTTGCAAACCATATTCTTTGAGTCTTTTGAAAATTTTATGGTTGCACCATATAAATTGTTTCTTCAATGTCGCCATTAAAAAACGCAGTTTTAACATCCATCTGATGTAACTCAAGATCAAAATGAGCAACAAGTGCCATGATTATCCTAAATGAGTCTTTCGATGAAACTGGAGAGAAAGTCTCTGTAAAATCAATACCTTCCTTTTGAGTATATCCTTTAGCTACAAGACGTGCTTTATACCTCTCCACGTTACCATTTGCATCCCTCTTGGTTTTAAATATCCATTTACAACCAATTGGTTTTGCACCTTCAGGTAATGGGACAAGTTCCCAAACTTTATTGTCTTGCATAGATTTATACTCATCTTTCATGGCATCAATCCACTTTTGAGAATTAGAACTTTTCATGGCCTGATGAGAGTTGATTGGATCATATTCCATCATTCCATTACCATCCTCATGTTCTTGGAGAAATACAATATAATCATCTGGAATAGCATTTCTCCTTTCTCTTGTGGACCTTCTTAATGGCACTTGTTCTTGAGGTTGTTGAGTTTGTTCTTCTGGAACAATTACCTCATTTTGAATGGGAAGTTGTTCAACATTGTCTTGTAGAGGTTCTGGATTCACTTCTTGATCAATGATAGGTATAAGAACCTGAACATCATCAAAAGTGATAGTAGGAACTGAATTAGAATCCAATTCCTCCTTAAAAACAATGTCTCTAACCTTATTTCTCCCCCCAAACTCAACATCCTCAAAAAATGTTGCAGTTCCCGTCTCAAAAATATTCCTTATTATGGGATCATAAAATTTATACCCCTTAGATCTCTCAGAATAGCCAATAAAGTAGTTGCTTACTGTTTTAGAGTCTAATTTCTTTTCATGTGGCCTATAAGGCCTTGCCTCAGCTGGACATCCCTGAATGTGAAAGTACTTTAGACTAGGCTTTTGACATGTCCAAAGCTCATAAGATGTTTTTGCAACTGCTTTATTGGGTACTCTGTTTAGAATGTAAGCTACTGTCTTTAATACTTCTCCCCAGAGGGACTCAGGTAAGGTAGAATGAGCAATCATGCTCCTTACCATATCCTTAAGAGTTCTGTTTCGTCTTTCAGCTACACCATTCATACTAGGTGATCCTGGCATGGTGTACTGTGGGACAATACCGCATTCCTCTAGGAATCTCGCAAATGGTCCTAGACATTGTTCACCCGAGCCATCCTATCTACCGTAGTACTCACCACCACGATCAGATCTGATGTTTTTAATCTTTTTGTTGAGTTGATTCTCAACTTCAGTTTTATAAGCTTTGAACACGTCCAAAGACTGAGATTTCTCATGAATAAGATATAGGTACCCATACCGTGAGTAATCGTCTATGAATGTTATGAAATATTGTTAACCATTCCAAGATGCTGTAGGGAATGGCCCACAAATATCTGTATGAATTAATTCTAAGATGTCTGAAGATCTGTTGGCACCCAATCTCTTGGTTTTGGTTTATTTCCATTAATGCAATCGACACAGACATCAAAGTCTGTAAAGTCAAGGGACTCTAAAATACCATCAGACACAAGGCGTTCAATTCTAACTTTTGAGATATGACCTAAGCGCTTATGCCATAATGATGCTGAATTTTCCTTATTTAATTTGCTTTTAATACCACGTAATTCCACATGCAAGGTTTCATTATAGGATGCAACTGTTTCTAGCAAATAAAGGTTGTCATAAATATTTAAATAACCAATTCCAATAACATTTGAATTTAAAGACAAATTAAATTGATTGTTTCCAACTGAACAATAATATCCAAATTTGCCAACAAAGAAAGAGAAACTAAATTCCATCTAAATGACGGTACAATAAAAGTGTCTTTTAAATCCAAATAGAAACCAGTTCTTAATAACAACCTAAAATGCCCAATCGCTTCCACTTCTACCGATTTTCCATTGCCCACAAAGATGTGTCTTTCACCATCACTTCGCTTTCGGTAACTCAGGCAACCCTGCATAGAAACACCTATGTGAGTAGTAGCACTAGAATCTATCCACCAAGTGTTTCTAGGTACTGAAGCTAAATTAATCTCAGAACAGACCAAATTAAGAATTATACCTTTCTTTGCACGCCAAGCATGATATTTGGTACAATCTTTCTTTACGTGTCCAGACTTGTTACAAAAAAAACAACTCTCTGTAGCTTGTTGTTGTTTCTTTTGAAATTTGGACCATAGTGACTTCATTCTGATATTTTCTTACCCTTGTCTTTAGGGGCTTTGGCCAAATGAGCACTTTCAGACTTGTCACGCTTCAACCTTTCTTCCTCTTGCACACAATGAGAAATGAGCTTATTTAGGGTCTATTTCTCCTTTTGACAGTTATAACTAATTTAAAATTGATTAAACTGTGCAGGAAGCGATACCAAAACCATAAGAACAAGCAATTCCTCAGAAAGCTCGATTTTAAGTGCCTTAAGTCTTGAAGCAGTATGGAACATCTCCATAATGTACTCCCTTACATTTCCTTGACCCTTATACTTCATAGACATCAAAGAAGTCAGAAGTGATGTCATCTCAACCTTATCGTTTTTAGCAAAACGTTTCTCAATTTCATCAAGGAAAACCTTGGCCTGAGTATCACTTCAGATTCTATGCCCCTAAAGGCTTCTGGAATGTTGTGTTTCATGATCATAAGACTCATGCAATTTGAACGATCCCACCTCTCAAAATCCCTCTTAACATCAGGGGTGCTTTCCGCAGTGAGAGGTGCAGGTTGTTCTTCCCTTAGTGCAAGGTCTATGTCCATACAGCCAAGCACTATAAGTAAGTGCCTTTTCCATTCCTTAAAATTAGTCCCATTAAGCATGGGTATAGAATTTATATTAGCAGATATTGTGGCAGCAGAAGATGAATTAGCTGAATATAGAACAAAAAAAACAAGCTTGAATCAATATTCATAAGTAAACAACAAATTTAGGATAATGGCTAATCCCATCTCAAGATACCAAACACAACATTAATATCAAGTCTTTGGACAGTAATATTAACAATAAGCGGTAGTCTTGTTGTAGCAATCAAACATTGACAATAAATTCTGTCAAACAATGAATTAATCTTTGAACTAACTTATTGCTCACATAAAATACCTTATAATTGTCACACGTTTATCACCACAGATGTCGTTGAAATTCTGCCAAATATTAACTTAACTTTGGGTAAATTAATAAACGCATAAATCACAAAAACATTTAATCATCTTAATATTTCAAAAAAACTAATCTACACAAAAGAGGTCACTTTGGCGGCATTTTGTTCTAACTAATTTATTTAAAATATTAGACATCCTTATTTAAAAGCCAAAATCTGAATTTATTTGTTTCAAAATATTTACCTTAATTTCATCTTTCAACCAAATTGAAAGATAATTATATATATATAAATTTCCAAAACATGCATTAAACTAATCAAAGCATGCATATATTATATAACAAAATATATGTATGAATCAATTTCTATATATATATATATTTATATATATATTTTTAAATGTCATATACTATTAAAATAATAATCACATGCCTTGCAAATATCAAACTAGATTATATTTATAAAACCTTAAAACTTTATTTAAAGAATCAAAACCCAAAATTATCAAGAATCTCAAAGATTCAATATAATATATAATTAAAATATCAAATTCATAAAGAATAAATTCTTTCTCAATGATTCAACATGACAAAGCTCGGATGCCACTAGTTAGATTTGTAAAATAAATCTAAAATAAAATTAAATAAACCAGGATCACAATTCAATTCAATTCAATTCATCATCAACACACAATATCTCATAATAATCGTGTCTAATGAATCATTTTAAATATGAACCAATAGCTAGTTAGGAATATATCATATTTTTTAGATTTGTAAAATAAATCTAAAATTAAATTAAATAAACCAGGACCTATCATGTCAAATCATCAAGAATAAAAGAACAATAAAACTAAATGCGGAAGCGTACCTGAAACCATGAATTTCTTGAAGTTTTTTCGGATCTTGGGGATTTGATCTTCCAAATTAGCACACAAGAAATTCAAAGAATATATGCTCTCTCTTTCTTAATGATGGGATATTAGAAAAGATATCTTGTGTGTAATTTGGGGACCATAACCCTAATATTTATAACATTAGCATATTAGTTCTAATCAAATTCTAATTAGCCCATCATTAATTAGAATTTGATTAGAAGAGTATCTACACATATTTATCCCATACTTTATTTAATAATTAAAAGCCCAATAAAATTCTAACTAAATTAGATCACTTTTAATTTGGGCTAACCTATCATGATAGTAGATAATAACATGTAATTATCCTTATTATATATGTGATGTCCTAATTTTCCTACAATATTAACATGCCATCTCCCAAACTGAATCCTTGAATTCGTCACAATTTTGTACCAATCTTTCGGGCGTATAAATCTAGTTTACAAATTTCTTTCACATTAACAATTCTTTTCATTATCATTATAAACTTTTACATATTAAATCATTATTAACTTGACTTAGACATGAACATATACACAAATCCAACCAACACCCTAATTTGGCACCTGATGCCACATCAGACAATTTTCGAAGAAAATAGATTGCGCCTAGCGCTCATCGATATGACCAAAGTAAATATTGTGCCTAGCACTCATCGACATGTAGTTGAAGTAACCGTTTGGCACCTGGTGCCTCATCAAAATGTTTGAAGTAATTAGTTTGCACCCAACGCTCATTGGTATAACCAAAGTAAATGTTGTGCCCAGCATTCGTCGAAACGTCTGAAGTAAAATACGCCCAGTGCTCATCGGAATGTCCGAAGTAAAATGTGCCCAACGCTCATCGACATATAGTTGAAATAAATCTGCCCGAGCAGTTAATTGTGTAATCATTTATCCAATTCCCTTATAAGTTCAATTCTCATTCTATATATCTCAACATCATCAATTCATCACTCGTAATATCATTTTATACATAACATAGCATACCGTCTCAATTCCAAACCAATTTCACCATTTCATTTAGTTTTAATATTTTCAATTTTATTCAATTTAATCATCTATCTCAATAACCATTTAAATTTGCACCAAAATGATTCGATCAATAATAATCAACTATTAATTCATTTATAATTCTTCTATTACTTTTTTCTCCTCCTCTTCCTCTCCATTCCACTTCTTTTATTTACATGTTTTTATACAAGAATCTTTAGCCTTTGTATGACATGCTTTTATGTAACATGAAATATCCTTTCACTATTTATACATGTACTTTTAATAAAGTTGTCTTCTTGAGTAGTATTCACTAAATTATTTATATCTGGACCTACTGAATTCGAAATTAAGATCCCCCTTTTGTTTTTGAAACAAGACTCAATAATCTTTAGTTTCATATTTTATTCAACCTCTAACTCGATTCCTACAATTTTTGATGAATTTTCAAATTCGTACTACAACTGTTATCCATAAAGTGTTTAGTGAAACATTTTGCTCTTTTATGATTTGATTAAGTAAGTTTGTCTCATTTCATTATATAACATACTACATTCCAACCGAATTCAGTTTAAAACATATAAACACTAAGTTACCAAAATTCTTATTTCCGTTCAAATTAGTCCTCTACTTCGATAATCAATCTCAAACATAGCATTTTAAACTCAAACAATCGTTTTCAATTTACCTCGTTATCATATTTTGCAAAACAAAATAAATATGTAACAAATATAATGATTCAATTTATAGAAATACAATCATAACACGAATTAACTTAGTAAATTTCATATAAACTTACCTGGCAAAACAGCAACCAAATGAGCTTTTAAGAACTATTTGACAATTTTTGCTTTTTCGCGACTAGCCTCGATTTGGTTGAATTATTGATCTATAAAACAATTTAGTTCAATTTATCAATTCCAAATATCTCATATCATCCTATTATAAGCAGGTATTAGTTCAATTTCCTTTTTTTAATGTTCCCTAAATTTTTGCATTTTATTCAATTTAGCCCCTAAGACCGAAATAGTTATATCTTTCAAATTTGAGCTTCATTTTACAATCTAATTTCAATCTCATCCTCTACAAACTCTCTACTATCTATTTTTATCAAATTCTCATAATAGTTTTACAAATAAATCACTTTAGTCCTTATATGGAACAACTAACAACTAAACTCTATAATCTAGTCTATTTTCACATTTAAGCTTAAAATCTATAAATTTAACACTAAAAAATTTAAGAAATCATCAATAAAAACTTTTTAAAACCTTAATAGTTTTCAAAAATAATACTCGGATTAGCTAAATCGAGTTTCCACAATATCAAAAATATAAAATTTAGAAAAAATGAATCAAGATAAACTTACCCCTGCAAGCAACCGAACCTTTAAAGCTTAACAATGGCTATGTCACATCCCAAAAATCGGGTTGGAAGAAATTGGGTTAGTGAAACCAAGAGTTGTCATGCTCTGAATTTTGAGTTAAGATTGTGAAAATTATGTAAAGTTAAGTATCTATTTTTGGATGTGTGTGTTCGAGGTCATAGGTCCAAATCTCACTCTTGGAATTTTTTGGTATTTTTGCCGTAATTTCTAGTATTGATCATCTGGCATAAGTAATATTTTGGCTCAACTTATGACAAGAATGCGCCTGTTGGTTCAGTGGTAAAGTGTTTGCTAGCATAACTTAAGGTCTTGTGTTTGAATCCTACGTATGCAAAATGGAGATGATTTTTGTTTTGAATTCAGAAGAAAAAGCTGATGTGGTTAATATGTAGAAGTTAGTGGCATAGTTTTAAAAGTTAGTGATGAGGGATTTCCTCCCCATTTTCCTCACACGTCTCCCACTCTCTCTCCCTCATTCTCATTTGTTGTCCCTCTGTTTCTTTTGTCTCATTTTCCCATTTTTTTTTTGTTTGTTTCATTCTTTTCACTTTGGTTTTTCATGTAGTGGCAACTATGAGTTCTGCTGCCATTTTTTCTTTGTTGTTCTCTTTTCCTGTTCATTCTATTTCCTAATTTTTCTCTCAAACAATCCATTTTCGTTCTCTTTGAAGACGTCTTTTGTAAGATACTACGGTTGTTTATTCCATCTGTTTTCGACTCTTTCTTTGTTTTTTTTTTTTTGTTCTTCTGTTGGTAAGTGGTTGTGGTAAATTCATTTTAGTAGTATAATTGTTCTCAATTCTCTTGGTTGGGTAGATTTTTTGGTGTGGTGATTAATGTGAGCATTGCTCGTTCTGTTATTCCGATAGGAGAAATTTGTGGGGCATTCAACATTTTTTCGGTGAGTTTGAAGATTTTTGGAGATGTTGTTCCGTTTGAGTGAGTAATTGAGTGCCTTGAAGGGGACTGAGTCATGATGTTAGTATCACTTATTCGATGGTTGTGTTCAAATTGATAAGTTTTTAAAGCTAATTGGTTCATTTTAATTGCAATTTTAGAGTCTGGAGGTGTACCACATCATCGTGTTTCAGAATGAGTAAGGTGTGTAACAAAAACTCGAGAAAACACTGATCATCGAAAGCCAAAAATTAAGGGTGTCGACGCCACACGACCGTGTGACAGGCCATGTGCCGGATCGTGTGGGCTAATTGGGTTGTGTCGGTGACACAGGCATGTGTAGGTCATATCCAAACTGTGTGAGCCACACTGTCTAAACTAATTGGGTTGTGTAGGCCACACGGTCTGGCCAGTTGGGCTGTGTGGGCCACATGAGCATACTTGTTTGACTTTGAAATCCGTAATTAGACTTTTCGTAGGGCCCATATTACTTAATTAGGGCTTGAGAACAAGGTATCTGTTAATCTGGTTCTGTGTATAATGTGTTTAAAATATGCAAAATATATTTGCATGATCCGGTACTGTTAGTTCTGATGGTATGTTCTAATTTGCTAAGTCTGTATATGTGTGTATGATGTGCGATTGTGTTATTTCATATTTTTGAATCAGCTATATGACCATGCATTTGACATTGTGGTTATTTGTATTTCTGATACATCTATTTACAAAGCATGAAATCACATGGTTACTGGTTTCTATTAAGAATATGAAAGCATGTTCGACATGTTTATCATTCTGTTCAGTTTATGCATGCCATGTCACATTGCATGAGGTTGGGATATTATGGTACATAGGAAGTTCTGGCAACTTAATGATCTACCTTATTTGGTTATTTATCCATATTTTCTGTTCTGGCAGTTAGGCTGCAACATAGTGGCTTGACCACATATATGATCTGGCAATTTTAACTGCAATTTCTGGTGGCATTGTCCACGATTATCTTTTGGTGTGATTTTGGATGGACAAGTTCTGGGGAACTCTATTTTGGTGTATAGAGGAGTTAGGTAGGAAGTTTTCTGGAAAATTTGCATTATTTTTTTTTTGAAAAATACCGCAGTGGCATATTCATGGATCATCAGTTCTATTTTGTAACATCCTGAAATGCGGGATTGTAACACCCCAAACCCGGTCAACACACCACGACCGAATCTGGCATGTCACAGAGGAAAAACGTTTTGGAGAAAATGGGTTACCGGTTAAAATTTTAGTGAAAACTCTTGGTTGTCTTATGTTTGTAGAAATCAGGTGCATGACTTGTTAAAACCGATAGTTTATTTTAAAATTCTGGGAAACAATCTTTAAAACTTAGTTGTCGATCCATAGGTAGAAAAACGTTTAGGTTATAAAACTCGATTGATTCTTGCTTAGTTAATTTGAAATCGTTTGAATTAAGTGTGGAAAACTTAAGCTTGGAAATTATTTGAGTCTGCTTTGTTATGAAGTGATTAGTGTTACCCGATGGTAAGTTTTGAAAACCTTTGCGCTTTTGTAGTTTAGAAAACTTATGTTCAAATTATTAATTTAGTCAAGTAATTTACTAATCCATGTTTAAAGCAGTCCAAAGCATATAAATAATCTAAGAAAATATAATCAAAAAGGCCTTATTACAAACCCAAATAAAAACGGAAAAGAAAATAAATATCCAATTCAAAATCCAAGCAATACCAAATGTTTTTAATGCATGGCCACCTCAAGTCCATCCGACTCCTCATCCGCAATCTACGAGTCACCTGAAAAGATAAGGGAGAAGGTGAATCACCAAGACTCAGTGCATAAATCCTCCTCCTGATTAATGTATCGCACTTACACAAATCATAACCAAGTAATATAAATAATGCACCCAAACCTAGCCATCCATAACTCCTTTTTCTACCCCGTGTGGTACCAAATCACTGGTGGTGCCAAACCACTGGTGACCCAACGTCACGATATCCAATAATAATATGGTGCCAAACCATTGGTGACCCAAAGTCACGAATAATTCATCTGTGGGGCCAACCCACGTTGTGATACCAAATCACTGGCGACAATCCCGTAATATCAAATGTGGGGCCAACCCACTGTGGTGCTAAGCCACTGGGACAAGTCGCTATGAGGTGCCAAACCTCTGGTGACCCAAAGTCACAAAATATATCAATAATCCAAATGTGGGGCCAACCCACGTGTGATACCAAATCACTGGCGACGATCCCGATATGTCAACTGTGGGGCCAACCTACTGTGGTGCTAAGCCACTGGGACAAGTCGCTATGAGGTGCCAAACCTCTGGTGACCCAAAGTCACGGATATCATACTTCCCCCTCCACTCATGTTACCCATATCAATGCAATACTCATGTAAATCATGCCATCATGCTTTAATAACTCATGCAAATCATGCCATCATGCTTTAATATGAACATATTGTAAATATAGCATAGATCGTATTTTCATACATCATATAACAAATCATATCGGAATGGACTTACCCGAATCCTTGCCCATACCCATAGGGTATCATACCAATATCCACACTGTTTCGGCTTTAATACATTCAGGTTATTAATATATTTACTTAATTATAAAGTGTGTAAGTTACACACCTGTTACCAACGCAAGCCCTAAATCCCGAAGAACTGATCTACTGCACTAGATCCCCTGATCCTACATTCGGCCAACACTCAGGTTAGTAACATAAGCCATTCGGCTATACCAACCAATCCCAAAAGAGTTAACGCATGGACCTATACCTTACTGCCGATTTGATTTTCAATCAAATCTCGAAACTATGTGATGGTCCCCCCTTGCAACCGGTCACACCCTGTTACGCAGAAACAATTAGCCACAATAGCCATTGGCTTTCAAACAACAACAAGATTGATTAAAACATCATGGATCCTTACCACTTGACTTACCGAATCCGAGTGACAGAGAAAAGATGCTTAGATCGACTGCTTCCAAAATTCCAAGGAACCTAGGAGAAATCGGTTCTAAAAGATGGTTAGAAATCTATCACCAAATGCCAAAATTCGGCTTTGCTCTTATGAAAGTCGACAGAGAAAAGAGAAAATAAAAACCAAGCACACTTACCCTTCAAAACCGATTAGAGAAAAGACCCAAAAGAGATCTACCCTTGTTGATATTCTTCCAAAACAACACTAGGAGAAAGAAAGAAGATTTCGACAAAGGTTGAATGATGAAGGGAGATTCGGCTATGGTTGATAGAAGAGAAACAATTAATATTCGGCTAACACAAAAAGAAAAGAAAAAGGAAGAGGTATGAATGGTGTTTGGCCTTGGGTTTAAAAAAAAGGGACTAAGGGGTTTCGTAGTGTTCTAGTGGGTTGGCTGAATACCAACATCTTTGCCGACTCATCTTTAGCCTTAGGTCGAATCGGTGGAAGTCGGATCTATCATCAGTAAGGTAAGGAGTTTCTTCATGGTTCATTTCGATCTCTCTCATTGCTTGGTTATTCCGCTAAAACGGATCGATAGTTATGTCTAATCGTTTATTCTAGGAATTGAATCACTCGTTCTTCTCTACTCGTTGATCCTTCGGAGGTTATGGTAAGCCGAAACCCTCTCCTTAGACAACTACTTTCTCTCAACGTAATATTATTCTGACCGAGACTCTTCCAATGGAGGCAAGTGGTAGCGATATTAAAGGAAAATCCTTTGGAGGACGAAAAGGGAGTGGACTTGAAATCTCTACTCCCAAGTTCAAACGTAGGGCGGTATTGGCAGTTCGGGATTTTCTACCAGATTGTGGACCATCTTCTGGTGAGAGTAGGCAAATCGTGGTCATTCACGATGCTAAGGGTAAGCATTTTCTTAGATCGTTCGATTTAGATTTGGATTAAGACACCCTCTTTGTTAGTTAACCGAGTGTTATGGTGACATAGGTGCCGACAATCAAGAAGGGTTAGTTCTTACCGTAATCAGGTGTGTAATCTCACACGAAATCCTGTAGATTCGTGATTCACCATCATGTTAAAAATATAGATCGTTGTTGCTTACGAATCTAATACCCGTAATATGGCATGAATCGAGTAACTTGCTTAAACAAACATTAATTCTAAGATCTGTCAAAATCGATATTAACTTGGTAAATTATAAAAATGCCCTTATGGGCCAAATTACTAAAATGCCCTCAATGGGCTGATTTATCGAAATGATTTAAATGGCCGATTTACATAAATATTTCACTAGATTAATGGTTGATTTATATTTGGATAATTTCCTATGTTTGTTGCAACTTTACATACTGGATAGGGTGGGAAAAATTGTATGGGGAGCAGTGTAGCCTGGTGTTGTGCTTAATTATGATTTCGGTGGCATGGCCACAAAAATAATATACTTTAGCAGCCTGACTGCAAATTGGTGTGAGCGGTGGGGTGGGTTGACTTGATCCCAACAGATGTGATTGGCTGGTCGGGGGTGTGATGGATGGATGGGTTGGGTTGCATTCATTTCATTTAAATACTGTTATGTAAATGGGCTTAGGCCCAAGATGTTGCTATGCAGGTTCAGGCCCAGTGGATGACGGTAAGGGGATTATACACTAAGTTCTTGTAACTCACCCCCTTTCTTTTTCTTAATCCTTACAGGTAATGCTCAGTGATGAGGACTTGGGGCCATGGATGACTCAGTGGTGGCCATACTTTAGAAATGATATTTTCGAACTTTAGTAAATATTCTTTTCCGCTTTATTTCTTTACTTTTACTATTTTGGGGTTTAAGTTGTAATAAGGCCTCTGATATTTTTATTTTTGCTTTATGTTTTGACATACTTATTATCTTTCTTGAATTGTTTTTTTAAAAAAAGGGGGATTTTCTGATATCATAAACAACGGTTTTCCAAAATTTATTAACAAACGGATTTCATAATAAGTATGTACAAATAATTTAACTTGGATTTTCCTTCGAATTATCAACGTTATTTTCAAAAGTCACGGTTTTCAAAGTTCACTAGTTCGATTATCGATTCTTCAATCAACATCTCGAGGTTAGTAGTATTTTTATTGAATATTTATAACCAAACTTGTTTTCTTAACTATAATCAAATATCGCCTACTTTAGTAAGAATCACAAGTTCTTTATACGTTTTCTTCATGTGACATGCCAGATCCGGTTATACCGCATGGGCCGTGTTTGGGGTGTTACATTTTATGGTATCAGAGCCCAGTTGCAAAACTCGGCTGAGGTTTGGGTTCAAAAATGTTTTTTAAAACTGGTTGAAATTTGAATTATAAATACATGTTTTAGAGGAAGTATGGCACCACGGGTATTCGGCACCAAGTCAATAAGTTTTTATTTTCATTTTATGATTATTGTGGTATAACTGTAGTAAGGAAACTCCACAAAACAGAAATACTCTGGAACTTTTAGCTTTAGGAGCTGAAACTATAGAGATTAAGGCTTTAGGTTACGTTTTGCGGAAACAACTTTACTTCCTATACTCCATAAAACATTCTTTAATAAACATTGAATAGCATACTGATTCATAAGACTCTTAATCAAATTAAATCGACTTAGCAAACATGAGCTAGAGGGCGTGGGCCAGCGATGACGCGTGGCGTGGTAGAGGCCGAGGTGCTAGAGTTGTATCTGAGGCATCTGGACATTTGCTGGAAATAGACGCACCTGCGTCACCGGTGACTGAAGCTGGGTCATATGATCGAGTGGGAGGGGACGATGCTCTGTCCCAAGCGATGTTACAGGTACTGGAAAGGGTTACTGGGGCAAGAACTGGGACGGTAGCTCGTGGGTCAATATCTGAGTGACTTAGATCGAATGGGGCTAAATTTTTTAGGGGTATTTCGAGTGTAGCCCCAAGCGTAGCAAAGTACTGGCTCGAGGCAGTGGAGCGGATTATGGACGATCTAGATTGCACTGCTGAGCAGAAACTGAAAGGGGTTGTGTCATTGCTGAGAGACGAGATGTATCAGTGGTGGCTCACTGTTCGGGAAGGCACTTAGGCTGATCGTATTACCTGGGAATTCTTTAAGACAATATTCTAGGGAAAATATGTCAGGGCTAGCTATGTGGATGCCCGAAGAAAGGAATTCTTGAATCTGGTTCAAGAAAGTAGGTCTGTGGCAGTATATGAGGCAGAGTTCCTGTGTTTGAGTCGGTATACCCGGGGTATAGTGCCGACTAATTATGAACGCTGTGTGCGTTTTGAAGATGGGTTGCGTGATGAGTTATGGGTACTTATAGCCCCACAGAAGGAGAGGAATTTTGCTACACTAGTGGAAAAAGCTAAGACTGCTGAAGAAGTAAAACACGCGGAACGGCAAAATTGAGACAAGGATAGAGGCAGGAACAAGAGAGACTCTGGGTATTCAGGTCCTGCTAGAGGATATCAGAAGAGGCCTAGGAGTGAGGGGCCAGTTCGAGTGGGTGCTCCAGCTACTACTAATCAATTACAGCCTTGCGTGGATTGTGGGAAACTTCACTCGGGTGAATACTGGAAGAGAACTAGTGGTTGTTTCAGATGTGGATCCAAGGACCATCGGTTTAGGGATTGCCTTCGAGAGCCTGTTCAAACTCAGGTAGTTCGTAACAGATATGCGCAGCCAGCAGGGGGTGCTCAACAGCCGTCAAGAGACCGTAGACCGGGTCGATGTGGTAATGGCGTAGGACGAGGTCAGGGTACACCGGGTAGAGATACCTGTAATAGGGGTAACACGGAGGTGAGACAAGCAGGGTTAGTCTATACGGTCAGACGTTGAAAGGATGACGATGCAATAGATGTTATAACTGGTACATTTTTCCTATCTGATGTACCTTTTACCGCTTTGATAGACATTGGATCCACCCATTCGTATGTTGTATGTGTTGTATCTGAAACTTTGAATTTAAATCTGAGATTACTGCTAGAGAAACAACTGTGATTAGCCCTTTAGGACAGTCGGTGGTAGTAAATAAGTTGTTTAGGGATGTGCCCTTAGAAGTTCAGGGGGGAGTATTTCTAGCGGATTTGATGGAACTGCCGTTCGGGGAGTTTGACCTTATATTGGGCATGGACTGGCTGGTTAAGCATCGTGCGAACTTGGACTGTGCTGCAAAGCGAATGGTACTAAAAACTTCGGAGGATAATGAAGTGATGATAATAGGTGAAAGAAGAAATTATCTGTCTAATGTGGTATCTATTTTAAAGGCGGAAAGGTTGGTACGAAAGGGGTGTGAAGCGTTCTTAGCCTTTATCAGTACTTTGGATGCCAAAGAGTTGTCGGTAGAGAGTGTAAGAACGGTGAAAGAGTTTTCAGACGTTTTTTCTGAGGAGCTTCCAAGATTTCCTCCGGATCGGGAGGTGGAATTTGGTATTGAGCTGTTGCCAAGAACGACTTTGGTGTCCATTGCCCCTTACAGAATGGCACCGAAGGAGCTAGTGGAACTTAAAGCTCGGATCCAGGAGTTGATGAATCGTAGATTTGTTCGACCAAGTGTGTCACCGTGGGGAGCGTCGATTTTATTCGTTAAGAAAAAGGATGGGTCGATGCGTATGTGCATCGATTATAGACAATTGAATAACTTGACGATCAAGAACAAGTACCCGTTACCGAGGATCGATGATATGTTCGATCAGCTGCGAGGAGCTTTGATTTTCTCGAAGATAGACTTGAGATCAGGGTATCACCAATTAAAAGTCAAGGAGGCGAATATTCACCAGACTACGTTCTGAACTCGTTATGGGCATTATGAGTTCTTGGTGATGCCGTCTGGGTTGACAAATGCACCAGCTACATTTATGGACATGATGAACCAAGTCTGCTAACCTTATCTAGACCAGTTTGTGGTGGTGTTTATAGATGACATCTTGGTATACTCAAAGACTGAAGAGGAGCACGATTCGTATCTACGGGTGGTATTGCAAATATTAGGGAGAAGTAGCTATATGCCAAATTCAGTAAGTGTGAATTTTGGCTGAATGAGGTGACCTTTTGGGGGCATGTTGTGTCTGCCGAAGGAATTAGAGTTGATCCTCAGAAAATCGAGGCTGTATTAGATTGGATGCCACCGAAGTCAGTGGTAGAAATTCGAAGTTTTCTATTTTTGGCTGGGTATTATAGGTGTTTCATTGAGGGGTTTTTTGTTGATTGCTGCACCCCTAACTAAGCTATTGCGTAAGGGAGTACCGTTTGTATGGTTAGATAAGCAGCAATAAAGCTTTGAGAAATTGAAGAAGATTCTAACAGAAGCGCCAGTATTGATTTAGCCTGAGGCTGGTAAAGAGTATACTGTTTATTATGATGTGTCACACACGGGCTTAGGATGTATGCTGATACAAGAGGGGAAAGTGGTGGCTTATGCATCTCGTCAATTAAGGCCGCATGAGGCGAACTATCCCACTCATGATTTGGAGTTAGCTGCAGTGGTGTTTGCTCTGAAGATATGAAGACACTATCTATACGAGGAGAAGTCGATTATCTACACAGACCATAAAAGTCTGAAGTATCTCCTTACCCAGAAAGAGTTGAACTTAAGACAGCGGAGGTGGATAGAATTGCTGAAAGATTATGACTGCTCAATCGAGTATCATCTAGGTAAAGCTAATGTAGTGGCGGATGCGTTGAGTCATAAGGTGATATCGGATTTGAGGGCGATGTTTGCTCATCTCAGCCTCTATGAAGATGGTAGCTTGTTAGCTGAACTTCAAGTGAAGCCTGTATGGATAAGTCAGATTAAGGAAAAGCAGTTGTTAGATGAAAGCTTGGGTTCTCGGCTTCAGCAAGTGGAAGGTGGTGAGATAGGGGATTTTGGATTAAATAGTGATGGAGTATTATGTTTTCGCGGAAGAGTTTGTATGTCCAGGGATTCAGAATTGAGACAAATGATTCTGCGTGAGGCGCATAGTAGCCCATACGCTATGCACCCTGGGGGAAATAAGATGTACCAAGACCTCCGTGAGTAGTATTGGTGGCCGAGTTTGAAACGGGAGGTTACATACTTCGTGAGCAAGTGCTTGACATGTCAGCAGGTGAAGGCGGAACATCAACTGCCTTCAGGATTGCTACAACCTGTGAAAATCCCACTATGGAAATGGGAAAGGATAATGATGGATTTTGTTAGTGGTTACCCTTACACCTACTAAGAAAGATTCACTATGGATTATAGTGGATCGGTTAATGAAGACTGCTCACTTCCTACCTGTTCGTACGGATTATACGTTGCAGAAATTGGCCAAGTTGTATGTAGTAGAGATCGTGAGGTTTCATGGGGTACCGATATCTATCATATCAGACAGGGATCCTAGGTTTACATCACGATTTTGGAAAGCTTTGGGAACAAGGCTAGATTTCAGTATAGCATTCCATCCGTAGACTGATGGTCAGCCGAAAAGAGTAATTCAGGTTCTAGAAGACATGTTAAGGGGCTGTGTGATCGAATTCAGGGGTAGTTGGGAAGATTTTCTACCATTGGCAGAGTTTGCATACAACAACAGCTATCAATCCAGCATCAAGATGGCTACCTACGAGGTATTGTATGGTCATAGGTATCGTACTCCTACCTGCTGGACAGAGCTAGGAGAGCGACAGTTATTGGGTCCAGAGTTAATCTCGGAGACGGAGGAAAAAGTTAAGGTAATTCGGGCTTAGTTAAAAGAAGCTTCGGATAGACAGAAATCGTATGCGGATCTGAAGCGTAAGGATATAGAGTTTTCGGTGGGAGATCAGGTCTTTTTGAAGGTCTCACCTTGGAAGAAGATCTTAAGATTTGGACGGAAAGGCAAGTTGAGCCCTAGGTTCATCAGACCATACCATGTACTGAAGCGTATTGGGCCAGTGGCTTATCAGCTTGAGTTACCTCCGGAGTTAAGTCAGATACATAGTGTATTCAATGTCTCGATGTTAAGGCGTTATCGTTCGGATCCGTCTCATGTTGTGCCAGTAGAGGAAGTTGAGTTAAGACCGGACTTGTCTTTTGAGGAAGAGCCAGTGCAAATTTTAGATCGGGATATTAAGGTGATGAAAAGGAAGTTGGTTCCTTTAGTCAAAGTATTATGGTGTAATCACGGGTCAGAGGAAGCTACTTGGGAGCCAGAAGACATGATCTGACAATAATACCCTCATCTCTTTTAATCAGGTAAAATTCCGAGGCTGAAATTTCTTTAAGGGGGTAGAATTGTAACATCCTGAAATTCGGGATTTTATATTTTACATTATACCATGTGTTAGGCTAGCTAAGAGTGTTAGTTGTGTATGTTTAGGGACCCTAAGAAGGCTTGGGGCTGAGTTGGTCCTTAGTAGAATTTTTGTGTTTAAGTACTTAAGGGGGGAGGAGGTAAGTGACGTCAAGACTTAAAAGAATAAGTGTGTATTTTGCTAGCACAAGAGGAGCTAGTTGCAAGGTGGTGAGGCGTCACATGAAGGGGCTTAAGGGGTGGAGTTCGAATCCCACCTATTGCAAATTTTGGATTAATTTTTGTGCTAATCAGGTGGAAGATGGTAAGTGTCAGCCAAGACTCTATAAAAGGAAGAAAGACTCATTGAAATCTTGGAAAGAAGACTAAGGAAAAGAGAAAGGAGAAGATCAAGGGAAAATAAGGAAAGAAATAAAGGAAAGAGATAAAGGGGGATATGTTGGCCTAATTTTAGGAGATGCATGGGGGAAAGAATTTTGGTCAACTAAAATCTTTTGGTGATAGGGATATACGGTTTTGGTAAGGGGAAATTAGGAGCCAAATTTCTAAAGGTCTTTTTACAAGTTTTGTGCATGCAAAATTTTTCTCTTTTTGAACATTTTGTGCCTTTTTTTCCAACCTTTTTCCCTTGTTTTGCCGAAATACTCAAGCTATTTTGTTCATCTTTTCTTTGGTGTTAACCGAAACTCTCTGACATTTCTTTTCCATCTCTTCTTCTCTTTTCTCACCATTTCTTCTATTTTCTCTCTTT
The DNA here is from genome assembly GCA_025503065.1 of Gossypium bickii. Lineage (NCBI taxonomy): Eukaryota > Viridiplantae > Streptophyta > Magnoliopsida > Malvales > Malvaceae > Gossypium > Gossypium bickii. The sequence goes on from CP106711.1 coordinate 95,630,526, forward strand.
TTCTTAAGTCAACAAAATTTGGAGGCCGAATCTTCCTTGTTCCTTTCTCTTCAATAGTCGAATCTTTAACATCTTCTCTTTTCTCCATCTTGCGTGTTGGTCACTTTTTTCCTTGGCCGAATTGAGTAAGTGGCTTCTTTCTCTTCCTTTCGTCTTCTTTTCTCCATAGCCGAAGGTGTGATCACCATCATTCGGTTGTTTCACTTTATTTCTAAATCGAAACACCATTCCCTTTTACTCCCTCATATCATGATCATCTCCTTTTTGTAGTGTTCTAGTGGGTTGGCCGAATACCAACATCCTTGCCGACTCATCTTTAGCCTTAGGTCGAATCGGTGGAAGTCGGATCTATCATCGTTAAGGTAAGGAATTTCTTCATGGTTCATTTCGATCTCTCTCATTGCTTGGTTATTCTACTAAAATGGATCAATAGTTATGTCTAATCGTTTATTCTAGGAACTAAATCACTCGTTCTTCTCTACTCGTTGATCCTTCGGAGGTTGTGGTAAGCCGAAACCCTCTCCTTAGACAACTACTTTCTCTCATTGTAATATTATTCTGACCGAGACTCTTCCAATGGAGGCAAGTGGTAGCGATATTAAAGGAAAATCATTTGGAGGACGAAAAGGGAGTGGACTTGAAATCTCTACTCCCAAGTTCAAACGTAAGGCGGTATCGGCAGTTCAGGATTTTCCACCAGGTTGTGGACCATCTTCTGGTGAGAGTAGGCAAATCGTGAAAAAGTAGGCAAATCGTGGTCGTTCACGATACTAAGGGTAAGCATTTTCTTAGATCGTTTAATTTAGATTTGGATTAAGACACCCTTTTTGATAGTTAATCGAGTGTTATGGTCACATAGGTGCCGACGATCAATAAGGGTTAGTTCTTACCGTAATCAGGTGTGTAATCTCATACCGAAATCCTGTAGATTCGTGATTCACCATCATGTTGGAAATATAGATCGTTGTTGCTTACGAATCTAATACCCGTAATATGGCATGAATCGAGTTACTTGATTAAACAAGTATTAATTCTAAGATCTGTCAAAATCGGTATTAACTTGTTAAATTACGAAAATGCCCTTATAGGATGAATTACTAAAATGCCCTCAATGGGCCGATTTATCGAAATGCTTTAATGGGCCGATTTACATAAATATTTCACTAGATTAATGGTTGATTTATATTTGGATAATTTACTATCTATGTTGCAACTTTACATACTGCATGGGGTGGGAAAAATTGTATGGAGAGCAGTGTAGTCTGGTGACATAGCCACAATTCGCTTATTATTGTGCTTAATTATGATTTCGGTGGCATGGCCACAAAAATAATATACTTTAGCAGCCTGACTGCAAATTGGTGTGAGCGGTGGGGTGGGTTGACTTGATCCCCACAGGTGTGATTGGCTGGTCGGGGGTGTGATGGATGGATGGGTTGGGTTGCATTCATTTCATTTAAATACTGTTATGTAAATGGGCTTAGGCCCAAGATGTTGCTATGCGGGTTCAGGCCCAGTGGATGACGGTAAGGGATTATACACTAAGTTCTTGTAACTCACCCCCCTTTCTTTTTCTTAATCCTTACAGGTAATGCTCAGTGATGAGGACTTCGGGCCATGGATGACTCAGTGGAGGCCATATTTTAGAAATGATATTTTTGAACTTTAGTAAATTTTCTTTTCCACTTTATTTCGTTACTTTTACTATTTTGGGTTTTAAGTTGTAATAAGGCCTCTGATATGTTTATTTTTGCTTTATGTTTTGACGTACGTATTATCTTTATTGAATTGTTTTTTTTTTTAAAAAAGCGGGGATTTTCTGAGATTATAAACAACGGTTTTCCAAAATTTATTAACAAACGGATTTCATAATAAATATGTACAAATAATTTAACTTGGATTTTCCTTCGAATTATCAACGTTATTTTCAAAAGTCACGGTTTTAAAAGTTCACTAGTTCAATTATCGATTCTTCAATCAACATCTCGAGATTAGTAGTATTTTTATTGAATATTTATAACCAAGCTTGTTTTCTTAACTATAATCAAATATCGCCTACTTTAGTAAGAATCACAAGTTCTTTATACGTTTTCTTCATATGACATGCCAGATCCGGTTATACCGCATAGGCCGGGTTTGGGGTGTTTCATGTTTAATTGATCGATATGAAATTCTCTGTGATACTCTGATTTGTATATTTGGATTGCGTGTTTCATATTCGACTTTCGTTATACACTAGGCTCTATAGCTCACCCCTTTGTTTTATTTCTGACATTTCAGGTAACCAGTAAAATTTAGCATTGAACGACTTGTGGGAGCCCGGATTATTTTCGGTTTATTGATTTGAAGGTTTACGTTTTAATTATTTTGGTTTGTAAACTTATTTAGACTTTCGTTTTTTGTTTTTGTTCTGTTTGTTTGTCTTCGAGTGTTTTAACATGACTGCAAAACCACACAAGTTAACAACTAAAAATTTGGTTTTCAAAATCAAAACTCTGTAAATTTTCCGCTGAAAACTTAAGTGACCACTTAGGTGTTTTTTGAAAATAATCAAATAGTTTTAACATTTGTTTGTCTTAAAGCCAGAAAGGATTTTCCCAAAAATAATTACTTTCAAAACCCAACTCTGCATTCAAATTTTGGGTTTGAAACAAGTTATTTCGTACTTAAGTATTTCTATACCTTTGTAAGAATGTGTTGTCATATTTTACGTTTTTCAAAAAACACCCTAAGTTTAATTGAGACAAAAGTTTTTAAACAAGTTGATGTAATTCCTCCAAATTTGGCCATAACGTCTAGGCCAAGTTTGGGGTGCTACAGACTACCTTAGTTTCTTTTGTTTCAAAACCTGAAGAAGAGATAAAAATGGATGACAACCAGGGGCGAAGATAGAACAAATTTTTAGGGGGAGCCGAATGAAATTTTAATTTTTTACAGTCTATATCTTTATAATCTTTAAAGAATTAAATCAAATTTTTATAATTTTAAGGGGGGCGAAGTGTAATTTTACCTTTACTAATTTAAAATTTTAAAAAAAAATTTAAGGGCATAAATAAAAATTTTACATTTTAGAAGGGTTAGGGCCCCTGTCAGCCCCCTCTGAATTTGCCTCTGATGACAACATCCTTTCTCTTATTTATTAATTGTCATCTCATACTTTATTATTATTTTAATTATAAAAGTAATATAATTTATAATTCCACTACAATTCCAAAGTGGTCTAATTGCCATTTTAACCTTGGTTTAATTATTATTTAAGTCCTTTAGAAATTAAAATCTATAGGGATTAATTTTTTTAGCACTTTTATGATTTAATCATTGTATCTTGATTAGTTACTAATTTCACAAAATTATCTATCCAAAATTCAATTCATCTGTACAATAACTCCATAAATATTTAATAAAATATCTACAAACTCGATTTACAGAAACAAGGTTCCAAAATTGTATTTTCTAATACCACTGACTTTTAGATCGTTACATTTGTTAATTTAAAACTTGATAAAAACAAGTTTAGTAATTAAAAACATTAATTAAAAGTTAAGAAAAAAAGCTTGAATCATTCATTAGAAAAAAAGAAATCAAATAAACATGAAAGGAAATTCGAACTTAAGACTCGAGGGTAGAAAATGTAAGCATCTCCAATTCGATACGCATAGCTTTTTTTTTGTCTCACGTTATAGTATCTAATCTCATCATCACCGCTGTTTTTACACTAACTGCAAGTAAATACACTATCTATCCAAAGGAACCTTTAAATAATTTAAAAAAATGTATAAAATACTTTCTAAAAAAAATCAACTTATTTAATTTCATACTAAAAGTGCCTTGAAAGATTGAAAATGGTAAAGATAATGGTTTTAATTATAAATAAATTATTCTGGATTTAAATTCATATAAATAAAAAAATTTTAAAATATTTTAAATATTAAACCTGATATCTTAATTTGAATCTATCTAAATGTAAAGTGTTTTTCTAATTTTATTTCTATTATAGAAAATAAATATCAAATATTTTTTGATTTTTTCATGATTGAAAATAAATTTTTATTTCTTTATATCAAATATATATTTTTAATTTTTTAAATAAAAAAATATTTTCTAAAAATAAAATAGAAAATATTTTCAGAAATCAAACAGAATCTTATCTCTGTTGACCATAAAATGACATGCAAAATACATTCATTATATCATAATATATTTTAATAAAAAATTGAAGGAATTAAATTTAAATAAAAATATTTTGTTAATTAAAAATAATTTGAATCAAACTGATTCATTTTCTTTTTGTTTTTTTTTTCTTTCAAAAAGTCTAACTTTGCAGGTGAAAATGGGTAATTCAATACATCTTTTATTATATAGCCGTCCATGTCATGTAACTTTAAACATTCGTACATATTACAGAAGAAAAGGCATGCAATAATATTATCAGCAGTTAATGTCATTTGTCTATACCCATACGTCCCTGCATATTTTGAAAGATTCCAATCTCATTATATCACTAATAAAATATTCACACTAGGTTTCATTTAAAGTTTAATTTTGAATTTAATTTTTTAAATTTATAAAATTGAGATTTTTTTTTCTTTTAATTTGTCATAGGTTTTTTCTTTCTAATTTATGAAAATAAGAAACATAACATCCATTATTGTTTTTGCTAATTTATTTTATATTAATTACTGGATAACTGGTTTTTATTAAATTTGTACATATAAATTGTTAAATTATTTATTTTCACATAAACAATTTAATGATAAGATTTAATAGAGTTACACAAGTAGATAAAATTTCTAATTTTTGTAAATATAAAATCACAAATTAAAGTAAGATGAAATTCACAATTACACCTTGACATTCTTTATAAATCTAAGACATTGATGAACAGTGATATGTAAATCACTAGTTGATCCTATACTTTTCATAGTTGTTGCATTATTGCAGAAGTGAAAGCAGCAGCAACATGGATGAGAGGCTTATTGGGTCGGAAAAGCCAAAGGAAAACAGTAATAATCTGAGGAGGAGAGTTTTAGAGGAATCAGGAAAACTATGGAAGGTTGGGTTTCCTTCAATGTTAGCGAGGTTTACAGCTTTTGGCATGTTTGTAGTGACCCAAGCTTTCATTGGACACATTGGTGAACGACAGCTTGCAGCATATGCTCTTATACAAGTCATCACAGTTAGATTTGCAAATGGAATATTGGTATATCATGTGATTAATCATTCAGAAATAGCCTTACTTTAGAGTCCCCTGATTGATTATTTGCTTCATCAATGTTTTGCAGTTGGGGATGTCCAGTGCAACTGAGACACTATGTGGGCAAGCATTTGGAGCAAAACATTACCACATGTTAGGTATTTACTTGCAAAGATCATGGATCATTAATCTTGTCACATCAGCTGTGTTGCTACCAGTATTCATCTTTGCATCACCAATCTTCAAATTACTTGGAGAAGATGAGGAAATAGCCACTGCTGCTGGATATATATCTCTTTGGTTCATCCCCATTCTCTACTTTTTTGTTTTCAACTTCACCATCCAAAAATACTTGCAATGCCAGCTTAAAAATATGATTGTTGGGTGGATTTCTACTGCCTCTTTCATTCTTCATGTGTTGTTGTCATGGATCCTTGTGAGCAAATTGAATTGGGGAATCCCTGGTGCTATGAGCACAATGATAATATCAAGTTGGTTGGTGTTCATTGGGGAGATTATTTATGTATTTGGTGGATGGTGTCCCGAAACATGGAAAGGCTTCACTTTTGCTTGTTTTCTTGATCTATTTCCAGTACTTAAGCTCTCAATATCCTCAGGAGTGATGCTTTGGTAAAATTCCATTTCCCTTTCCTTAATTAGATTTAACATCTAAAATTTTTGTCAATATTTATTCGATTTCTTTGCTTTTGTTGTTGGCTTGTCAGCTTAGAGTTATGGTACTATGCTATCCTAGTCCTGTTGGGAGGGTATATGAAAAATGCCGCTGTTGCCATCGATGCCCTCTCCATTTGGTAAGATGGTCAATTTCCATGTATATATACGCATACCATATATGTTGTCTTTTTCTGACTCGAATTTAACCAAAGAATATATAACATTGCAGCCTGAATATCATAGCTTGGCAACTCATGGTGTTCCTCGGCTTCCTCACAGCAGCTAGGTTGGTGATTTGCCTATAAGTGCTACGTTATCCGAATTTTTCAACTTTTTTTCTAAACTGTTAATGTTCATTACATATTTGAATAAATTTAAGCATACCAACTCATTCACTGCAACATTATATTTAAACCGAGATACATGATGGTTTTTTGTCCTACAGTGTGCGAGTTTCAAATGAACTAGGGAGAGGAAACGCCAAAGCAGCAAAATTTTCGATGAAAGTTCTATTATGTACATCGCTGAGTATAGGAGTGTTATTCTGGGCACTGTGCTTAATATTTGGCCATCGAATAGGTTACTTGTTTACAAGTGATGAAGACGTAGCAAACTCCGTGGCAGACCTCTCTTTATTTCTTTCTTTCTCAGTTTTGCTCAACAGTGTTCAGCCAATCCTCTCAGGCAAGTGTGTATATATATATATATATATATATATATTGCCTGAATATGAATGGGAAGGGAAAATGTTAGATACTAGATAAAGTTGATGCTTGAATTGATTTGTAGAAGAAAGAATTAGTAGAGAAGAAGCTAAACTATAAACTAGAAAAATGAATTCTGTTTCTGATTCTTGAATTTCATTTCTGCCTTCCTTTACTTTGTAGTGTGTTTATATAAGCTTTGAATAACTACTCTTAACTACTTCAATCTGAACCAACAACTTACTGACTTATTTAACCAACTAACAACATGCCAGCTAGATGAGCCTTAACATTCACCCAGCTTCTCTGTGGGTAGGACCCAAAGAAGAGTACGAAAACGAGAAAAATACGTTGCCGATAGTGGCTTGGTAAGTATATCAGCTACTTGGTCACAGGCTGGAACCTCGCCTACCAAAACAGACCCATCCGCTACTTTCTCGCAGACAAAGAACAGGTCCAGCCCAACGTGCTTGAACTTTGAATGTAAAACAGGGTTAGCTACGACAGCTACTACACCGGAGCTATCACACCAAATAGTAGGTGTATCATCCGACTTGACCTGTAGTTCTTGAAGTAACGAAAGGAGCCAGGTAACTTCACTAGTGGTTGCTGCAAGGCTTCGATATTCCACCTCAACCGTAGACCGTGCAACCACTTGTTATTTCTTAGACCCCTAAGAAATAGGGGTGGAGCCAAAATAAACACAGTACCCTGAAGTTGACCAATGATCATCAAAATCTAGCTCCCAGTTGGCGTCGGCATATGCACTCAACGACAAACGAGTGGACGACCAAAAGACAACTCCAAAATCAATGGTACCACATAGGCACCGCAAAATGCGTTTCAGTGCGGCCATGTGAACATTGGTAGGACTATGCATAAATTGACATATCCGGTTCACGGCGTAAGCAATGTCAGGACGAGTAAGCACCACATACTGAAGCGCACCAGCAAGGCTTCTATATTCAGTTGGACCCGCTAAACTTTCACCATCATTTTTGGATATGATGGACGAGCTCTCCATCGTTGTGTGGACACTTTTTGCATTTTTTCATCGATGCTCGGTCAAGGATATCACGTATGTATTTTTCCTAACACAAATGGAGACACCCTGAGGTAGTCCGACTGACATCGATCCCAAGGAAATAGTGAAGATCACCCATATCCTTGAGCGAGAATTCATCATTTAGCAATCGAACAAACCGATCAATTGTGGTAGCCAGGCTCCCAGTAACAATAATGTCATCGACATGCACCAAGACATAGAGAATGGAGTCAGACTGGATTCGAACAAACAATGACGCATCAGACTTTGAAACAATGAATCCAATAGACACAAGAAATTGCTTCAGCTTTTCAAACCAGGCGCAAGGTGCCTGACGGAGGCCATATAAAGTTTTCTTCAGGCGACACACAAGTGGCTTGCCAGTCGAATCATATTGAATATAATCTGGAGGTTGTTGCATAAACACTTCAGTATCCAATTCCCCATTTAAAAAGGCATTGTTCACATAGACCTGTTGAAGAGACCACCCTCTGGACACCGCAATGGATAGAATAGCATGAATAGTAGCGGCCTTGACAACCGGACTAAAGGTTTCTTTGAAGTCACACCCAGGAACCTGAGAACAGCCTTTGGCTACCAATCTGGCCTTTCACCGGGCAATAGTACCTTTAGGATTTCTCTTAATCTTGAACAACCACTTGCACCCAATGACCTTGCGATTTGATGGTAGAGGAAAAAGCTCCCAGGTAGATTTGCGAATAAGGCCATCATACTCGGCCTGGTCGACAGCTTGCAACTCAACAGAGGAGAATGCCTCCACTGTTGTAGACAGTTCTATAACTTCAACGGCCATAGCTTTGGGTTTGAAAATTCCTACCTTAGCTTGAGTCACCAGTGGATGAGTGTTGGCTTCAAACACTATGTGGTTTAGGCTACGATATAAGGACAAAACATCTTCCGTAAGTCTGGTTGAATCAACAGTATCACCAGTAGTTGGAGTACTAGGCTCATGCATACCATTAGGGTCAGTCAGAAACGAGCCAGATGGAGATGACACATTTCCAGTTGATGACAAATTAGAGAGATTTAATGACTATATTGAGGGTTCTACTGGGCAGGCGGAGACTTTTCGAATGAGAGGAATAGTCGTTGAAACAGTCACCCTAGATTCCAGACTTGGAATTTCGGATTTATCGTTAGATGATAAGAATTTACTTTCATAAAAAATAACTTGTCTTGACACAACAACCTTACCACTCAGAAGAAGACATTGATATCCCTTGTGTTGAGTACTGTAACCCAAAAAGGTGGATGGTTGTGACCTAAAATCCAGCTTATGTGTCGCATTGGGACATAAGTAAGGATAACAACAACAGCCAAAAACCAATAAATGAGCATAGGTGGGATCATGACCATACAGAGCCATAAAAGGAGACTGTCCTTGTAGAACTGCAGTGGGAAGACGATTGATGAGATGCACCGTACAACAAAATGCATATCCCCAGTATTCCATGGATAGATTTGCTTGAGCCAATAGTGTGATGCCAATTTCCACAATGTGTCGATGTTTGCGTTTAGCAATTCCGTTTTGTTCAGAAGTATAAGGGCAAGTTAATCGATGAACAACCCCTTGACATGCTAGAACAGATGTAAATGCCCGGTACTCTCCACCCCAATCACTCTGAAGTTGTTTGATGGGCTTGCCCAATTGTTTCTTGATCAATTGCTGGAAGTGGACGAAATACTCTAATGCTTGAGACTTTTGATTCAGAAGATAGATCCACGTAAACCTAGTGCATACATCAATAAATGACACGTAGTACCATTTATTGTCACTCGCTACGGCCTCAGGTCCCCAAAGATTAGATACAATCAATTCAAATGGTTGATATTCTATAGTAGACATAGAGAAAGGTAATTTATGTGACCTTTCTTTTTGACACGCAGTACAGATATGACCAGCACAACCTTTATTAAAATTGATATGACGTTTTTCTAATACACTCTTAACAACAGAAGCAAACGGGTGGCCATGACGGTTATGCCACAAGTCAAACACAGAACATTCCACAACCCTATTTTGAACCTTCATGTGAGCAGTGAACGGAGCTTCAGTAGGCACCAAAAAGTGATATAGCCCATCACGTATGTGGCCCTTCAACAAGGTCTTCCCGGTCTTTATGTCCTTAATAATACAATATTTGGGATGAAACTCAAAAAACACATCATTATCATTAGCAAATTGAGATGCCAACAGGAGATTCTTTCGTATACTTGGCACACACAATACACTTGATAAATGTAGCAATTTAGATAGAGTGGGTAAAATACCATTACCGATCGACGAAATCTGAGCAGGGGTGCCATCACCCATTAAGAGAGAGGACATACCTGAGTATGACGTGGTGTCATGTAGCGCCGTCGAGTCCTGAAAGACATGATGACTGGCACCCGAATCAGGGTACCAAGATGTGTTACCGATAGGCATGGGAATGTAGGAATCATTTCCACCATCATCAGAACTGGCTTGAGCAGTGTTAATACAGGCCCCAAACGTGTCGGAATAATCAGAGGCATGTACATCACCAAGTCGAGAAAGCCCAATGCACGGATCGGAGCCTGAATATATACAGGCTCTTGGTTTCTTGTGCCATGGAACAGAGCCACCATTTGTCATTGCAGCATTCGGCCCTTTATCACACGGCCTTTATCCATAAGACACCCCAATTGGTTGCCCAAATTCACGCCTAAATTCGCCAAATTCATGCCCAACTACAGGTGGCCCATGAAGCCTGGGCATATTTTCCAATATCATTTGTGGCCCATTTGCCGATTGGCCATAGCAATAGCCGGCCATCCCATAAGCTTGATTTTGACCCATATGAATTTGATTTTGACCCACATGGAATTGATTTTGACCAACACTAGGATAGTAGCTAACCCTAGGTGTTTTGACTTGATGAAAACCCCATTCGTCACCTACAATTCTCCCAAGCGGCGCATCCCTTTCATCCATATATACTAGAGCCATGATGGATCGGAGCCCACGCGACGCGACCGGACCGTCTTAGTACACCACCAGAGGTGTCAACGACGAGGGATCAGGATCCCTGTGATAACGATAATAACACCGTTGGGCTAGATGTCCAAACCGATTGTAGATTTGGCACTAAATCCGGGGCCGAAACAATCTCCCACGGCCACGAATGGATGAACAGCTGCCACGGACTGAACTCTCCACCACTGAAGACGGTGCGAGCTCAATGAGATTCGCGTGGAAGGAGAGCTCCTGGACCGCACAATTTTGCTGGCTTTCGCACTCCACAAGGGCGTTGATGAAGCATTGAAAAGAGAGGAGACCGGTCGACAGTGAGGCTGAGGAGACGACGGCCTCGAACTCCGACGGCAGCCCAGACAGCATGATTTCGATCTTCTCTTCATTTGAAATCCGTGAACCTGAGGTCTCCAACAAAGCACAGAGATTCTTAATCCGAGCAAGGTAAGTTTTAACGAACATGTTACCTTTCTTTAGTGAATGTAGCTCATGTCTAAGACGCGATTGTTTGGCCCCTGTGTCAGCCGCAAAGAGATCTGTTGCCGTGGTCCAAACGTCGCATGCCGACTTAGCATCGTGAAGGACGGTAGTAGAGACGCACTAGTCATGGAGAAGAGCCACGAGGTTAAGAATAGATCTTGTTGTTTGAATACTTGAGCCGATGGATTCGGAGCTAGCGATCCGTCTGTATTCTGAACAAACCGAGCCGGTGGAGGTAAGGTGCCATCAAGTAAGCCAAGAAGATCATAACCGTCAAGTATTAACTTCACTTGTTGCTTCCATTGCATGTAGGATTCTTCAGCGAGCTTAACAGCTTCATGACGTGGAAACAAAGTTATCACATGATCACCACTGAATGGTGCAGGACCCGGCGCAACCGAGGCGGAATCGACGAAATTCATCCTGGCCATAGATTCCAAGATCAGCTGGCAAATGATACCATGTTAGAAACTAGATAAAGTTGATGCTTGAATTGATTTGTAGAAGAAAGAACTAGTGGAGAAGAAGCTAAACTATAAACTGGAAAAATGAATTCTGTTTTTGATTCTTGAATTTCATTTCTGCCTTCCTTTATTTTGTAGTGTGTTTATATAAGCTTTGAATAACTACTCTTAACTACTTCAATCTGAACCAACAACTTATTGACTTATTTAACCAACTAACAACTTGCTAGCAATATGAGCCTTAACAAAAAAGAATTACATTGTTAAAATCTGCAATGCAGGGATAGCAATTGGTGCTGGTAGACAAAAAATGGTTGCATATGTTAACATCTGTTCCTATTATGTGGTTGGTGTGCCTTTAGGAATTCTTCTTGGATATGTAGCCAAAATGGAAGTCAAGGTTAGACCTTAAGAAACAGATTTTTTTTTATAATGAACTTTATATTTTATTTATTTATAGGCCATCTGGAGGATTAAGCTAGAACAAATGAATAAATAAGTTATTTGATTTCGACAGGGAATATGGACTGGGATGATAATTGGGGTTGCAACGCAAACATTTGTTCTAGCCTACATTATCTCAAGGACTGATTGGGAAGAAGAGGTAATTAAAATGATGATAATTTTTCTGTTTTAAAATACAATAATTTTTTTTGAAAATAATGGATCATTTTTTACTTTCCAGGTTAATAAAGCATCAGAGAGGCTAAACAAGTGGCTATTGGAGCCTTCAGAGACATCTTATGGAAAGCTTAGTGGTGAAACAGTGAATGAATGACTCAACAACCATTTCACTATAAAAGCTTATAGTGGTCTGAAACGTATGTATATTTTTACACGTAATCAAAGTTTTTTTTTTTTATTAAGTTAAATTCATGGAAGAAAATTCTGAAATTTTAGTAAGTATCCTATCTTCTGGTGGAAGGTTAGGAACATAACTTTGGTTTTGGAGTAAAAATACTCCACTCGTGATAGTGTTAAATATTTTTATTTGTCAAAAATTCTGTGACTGATCTACATAAGATGATTAGAGTAAATAAAAATTATTTTACAGTTGCATAAGAATAAAAAATATTAAGGATTGGTTCTAAGGTTATTATTTCTAAATCGCACGAATCAAAAAGTATGTATGAGTGAGATAGATAATTAAGCCCCTCCATTAATAAAAAAAATTAATTAAGTCTCTCCATTAACAGTTTTCATCATTAATCAGGTTAATCGTTAAAATAAGTTGACAAACCAATGAGATGATAATACGTGAAAGCTTATGGTTTATTTTAATATTTTTCCCATAAAAATTATAAAAACAAGAAAATATTTAAAAATTTATTAAATATTAAAAATATTAAAATTTATACTTATAAAAATTATAAAAAAAATAAAAGCTTATAATATTATAAAAAATTAAAAAAAAATATTGATATCAACTACTAGTCCGGTTTTAAAAACCTTGATCATGATATTTCATACTGTCATATATTAATAGTTGGATAATGAAATTTTGCTTTGATAGTATCTTACTATATCAAAAATATTTTATATCATGCAATACTTAGCAAACAATTTTAAACTTTTTCAAATTGTGCATTACTATACTTAAAAATTTGGAGATAAACTTTTAAAAATAAAAATAAAAATTTATCAGTAGACCCAAAATTATTATTTTAGTTTTAGAATTTCGAGAACATTTTATTCAACATGAAAATGACTCTAGCAATCTGATAACTATTCTCATTATCAAATGATTGATGTAATGACATGTGTTCATTAATTAGAGGGGTTTAAATAACTTTTTCGTAATTTTTAATATTTTTTATAATTTATTATATTTTATAAGTTTTTTATGAATTTTTATATTTTTTATAAAAATTTAAATATATTTTATTAATTTTATATATTTTAATACTTTATTAAAAATTATTAGATTTTTATAATATTTATAGGTTTACATTATTTTTATAATTTTTATACATTTATATCAATTTTGAGCTTTTTTTTTAATATTTATAATTTTTAATATTTTATATGTTTTAAAGAATTTTTGTAGGTTTCAATAAACTTTTAAATATTTTAAGCATGTTTTATTAATTTTATAAAAAAATTAGAATTTATTAGATTTTTATAATATTTATAAGTTTTCTTATTTTTTTATAATTTTATATAAATTTTAATTTTTTTAAATTTTAAATTTTTAATAATTTTTATAATTCTATAATTGTTTCTAATTTTTTATTATTTTTAATATTTTTTATTGAAAAATATTATATTAAATCAAAAACTGGCACGTGTCACCACATGATTGGCCCATCAAATTATTTTAACGATCAATGTGGTCAATGACTAAAACCGTTAGCAAACAGACTTTATTATTTTAGTTAATGACATGGGCTCAATTGGGTGCAAATTTAATATAGGAGATGGATTAATTTTTTCGTATTTTCTTAAGGGCTATTTTTACATATAAGCCTCTTATTATTAAAGGAGGTGGGGATCACACTAATGAACTAGTTGCTGATAGAATAATTGAGAAAGACAACTAACAACTAATGTCACGCGGCTAGACATTTCATCTCGCAATCCGTGCTGCCTTAGGCAATTTCTTCGCTTCAAATGCATCTAAGTCAGCCTAACTCTCGCAAAGTGAGAATTCTTCCAAAATTTCTCTGAGGCACCAAAAAAATAGTGGAAGCAACTCATGCTAGGAAATGTCTCATATTGCAGTAAACATGAAACTATTTTATATTTATTTGAACGATGAATAAATAAATAAAATTATGTCTTTTGCATTTCTGTCTTTTATATTTTTGCATACATAGCAAAATTGTAATAAGAAAATATTAGTTCATTGATTGTCTAATTTCAAACTGAAGATAAGTGGCATTGTAAGAACGTTTACATTGCGAGAAAGATAACTTACTTTAGAAGATAATCTAAATAAGTCTGTAATCTTGTAAAAGAATTGAAGTGAGCATTTGATTCAAATACTGAGAAGGATTGTTATGTTATCTATAATTCCAATTGGGAGATGGCTAGTCTTGGCTATCGGAGTAGTTGACTCCACGGGCAGAGACATAGATGTATTCATTGGTAGGATGATACATTGGAATGGACCTATGATGTATTAATTCTGAATCCGTTTGTGAATTAATTCACTTGTGACGTTCGTGGTGTAATTCACTTAAATCCTGAGTTGGTCACTGACCATGCGTATGCAACTCATGTACTTTGATATAAATGGAGGCTTATGCTCTAAAGATGATCAAGCCAATAGCCGATATGTTGGGTACATGATTTGTGTATGGCATGGTTTTACTAGAAACGGTGGAATTCATAGCTCAATTGAAGACTTAATGATATCCTCTCATTGGCATTGTGTTGATTGATAAATATGGAACGTGGCCATGGGTTGCTTGTTCTCGAATGAGTAATTTATAATAGTCATTTGTTGATAGTGATCATATTAATCATTAAGAAGACACAATGGTGATAATGAGATCAAATAGGATTGTACTGAGTGAACAGATTTAACTCAAAAGAATCAAGAATATTATATGAGGGTAACACACATATGACGAGGTCATTGGATAAAACAATTGGATGAATTGTTTTTGTAAAGAGTATAAAATAAGGAGTTTTCAATTATGACACTTCTTATGGATTGAATCCATGATTAAGTATTTGCAAATTATTGGAACGATGCTTGTGGACATAATTGCAATTATTAGAGTCTAATTGTATGTCCAACAAAAGCTCGACCGGACTGCATTTGAATCAAAAGAAAATTCTATAACTTTGGAAATAATTTAGTTTATTCAATTTATTAGATGTGGAATTAAATTAGTTGGTCGTGAGAATTATTCAACTAGAGAATTTGATTAAAGAATTTTCTTGAAAAATTAATTTTGAAAATCTAAGTGATTTTGGGAAAATTAATTGTGATCAAGTAAAATTAAATTAATCAAATTAATTAAAATTAATATGGTATTTTTAGAAGTTAATTTTCAAGTAAGACAATTGGCCCAATGGGTAATTGAACTTGAAAATTAGAACTAAAATCTTAAATTGTGTCCAGAAGCCCAAAACCCAAAAACTGGTCGAATTGAGCCGACAGTCCAACCGGTGGCTAGACCGGACCGGTTGGGTTGTCATTGACCCAGACCGAATTGATAGCAACTGAACCGACTTGGGGTTTCAGAAAGGTGTCACACCTGGATCACCGGACACGATGGTGCCAGCGATGGTTGGTCTTTGGTGGTTGAGTAGTGGAAGAGTTACACTCCTATTGGGACTCTACCAAAGAATTTGATTTCAGATTAACTATTCCAAAAATAATATTATTTTAATAATTTAATATTAAATTTAATTTAATACTTATCCTAATAGTATTTTATTAATTTAATATTTATCTTGTGGATAAATATTCTATTATTTTAATAAGACTTAATATTAAATTTAAAATTAAAGTAATTAAGTTTAATCATAGTTGAACTCTCTAAACTCTTTCTATATAAAGAGAGAATTGGGTCATTATTTTACATACACTTGAATTTAAGAGAAAATTTTCTGAAGAGATTATTTCAGAAAATTTTTATAGATATTTTTCTAATTTAATTTACAACTTGACCCAAAAGTTTAGAGAAATTACGAAATTACCTCACTGGTAATTTTTGTGAAAATTTTTCTGATTTGAAGCGAGCCAACACTCTTTCGACGTGAGCTTGAGGATAGCGAAGAAAACTACTCGATCGAAGCGCTCATCCTAGACGAATTGAAAAGGTACAATTTTGATTAAGTGTTGATTACTTTAGATATTAGAACCAAAATCTTGCTTTGGAAAAAAATTTCCCTAAATTTATTTTTCACTGCATTTTCTAAACTCATTTTTCTAATAATTGGTATCAGAGTCAAGTTGTGTTCTATCTATAGGTATAAACAGATAATTAAAATGAATTTCTCTTCTTCTGGAATGATTTGACTACATAGAAAGTGATCTTCTTTAGATTTTATGCATATCTTGAGTTGTATATGGGAATGGATGTGATATTATATATTTATTATATAATTATTTTTTATTGACGAGGTTGTGATTCTCAGGAAATAGATCGTGACCTATCATCTCTACGTAGGGCTATTTTTTTTTAAAAAAAAATTCATAAAATTCTTGTGAGCCGAAAACGGTTATAAGACTTAAATGTAATTTTTTCAAAAGGATTTCATAAGAGGAAAATATGCGATGGCGGTTGAAGACTTAAGGAATGCCTTGTGGCAAAAAATTATGCAATTTTATTTTTTGCATTTATTTTCTAGAAATAGAACCATGAAAACCTTGGTTGGAAATTTTATTTTAATTATCTATCTCCTTATATATATGTTTTATAATTGTTTATAATATTTCTATTATGTAATGTTATAATTATGATATATATATATATATATGAGATGATCCACAATTGATCGTTTAAAAAATAAGAAGTGTGGTAATGGGAAAATACATTTGTTGTATTGTTCCATTCACTTCTTTAGGTTATTCGATAACCGTGAGAAGTGTGGTAATGAGAAAATGTATGTCTAGGATTGGCTTTAGCTAGGAAAGACTTGATTTTTAAGCGGTCAAATTTGACTTACCTCCCTTTCCTAAAACCCTACCTGGTGCACCGTTCATATTCACTTCTTCGATTTTTCCCTTAAAAGAAAAATTGTGGAGAATCAAAATTATTTGTTTTTATGATTGATTGGTTTTTGTGAATGAATGTGAATATTATAAAATTTTCATAGCATGTCAT
The DNA here is from genome assembly GCA_025503065.1 of Gossypium bickii. Classification (NCBI taxonomy): domain Eukaryota; kingdom Viridiplantae; phylum Streptophyta; class Magnoliopsida; order Malvales; family Malvaceae; genus Gossypium; species Gossypium bickii. The sequence continues at coordinate 95,647,887 of CP106711.1, forward strand.
GCATATATTAAAAGCATGTCATTTAGATTAGGTAAGAATGCCACTAGGACTAATGTATGATCACTCTTGAAATTTGGGATAAAAAAATCTTGCATGTTTTTAAAATATTGAGTGGGGGAAGGTTTTTGAACAAGATCTATTGCCTCCATTGATGGTCCCCAAGTGATAGCTTAATAAAGTTTTGAACCAGTTCTTACCCTGGCCGCATCACGAGGTAAACTTTGTCATATGGGTTCACTAGATGAGATTTTCTTTTCAGGACAAATAGTCATGCATGAATTTCAGAGAGAATGTCCCAAGATGACTCACAAATGAAAGCATGTTCACAATGGGTGTTGAGTCAATGGTTACACACTCAAGATCATATTTTATTAAATAGTTTCCCAAGAAACGATATTTAAGCTAAAGATGATTACCAAACGTTAAACGACCGTTAGTTCATGTGGAGTTTTGAGAATTAAGATTAATGAACTGATTGGATGTAATCCATGTTCTTACTAGTTAATCATATGACCCCAAGGTGACATGGTTGATGGGTGTGAGAATGATCATAGCAAGGAAAAAATATTTTTTCAAGGTTTTAATACAAGATGCATGCATCATACTGCATTCTTGATATGTTCCTGAAATGAAAAATATTTGCTTAATACAAAGATAGTAATTAGTGAATCTTTATTTCACTTTTCAGTTCAAATATGTCTCCTACTCTTTTTATTAGCATTCTTACTGTGAATAAATTAAATGGGGATAAATTTCAAGAATGGAAACAGAACTTACTGATAGTTCTCAGCTGTGAGAAACACAAATTCATTCTTGATGAAACATGCCCTTTTGAAGCTCAGCCCAAAGTGAGAAATCGCTGGAGAGATTCTGACTCCATTTCTCGATGTTATATGTTAGTGAGCATGAGTAGTGTGTTGCAAAAGCAACACGAGAATTTCCGTATTGCTAAAGAGATTATGTAACACCCCAAATCCGGCCTAAACTTTATGGCTGAATCCAGCGATGCCATATGGAATGGGATTTGAAATTGAATTTATCAAGTTTAAATAGTTTCCGTTTACTAGCTTCTATTTATGTCTTGTCAATTTCAAAAGCATTTTCTCGTTAATTTGATTCGTTTAAAAACATATTCTGTAACGGAAGCTTTTAAAACCGTGATATTTAAAAAACATTAGCGTTTAGGAAAAACGTTGTTTATAATTAAACCAAGTTTTCGTTGAGTTTTACGATTTAGAAATCCATGAAAACAGTTAAAATCCAAAATAAAGGCAAACAGACCAAAAGTCCCAAGTTACATAAAAAATACCCCCAAAAAATAATAGGAAATAAAAACCATAATGAAGTTAAAGCATATCAATAGACATGTGGTCACCGTTGAGTCCTCCGCCGCACCGATCCGTCTAAATCTGGTGATTACCTGTACAGATAAAACAGAAAGGAGTGAGTTTACGTGAACTCAGTGTGTAACCCCCACAGAAGACATGCATACAATCAAATAACGGTTATCAGTCAAATGCAGTCTGGGCCTAAGCGCATTACAGATTCAGTCACAGTTTAGGCCTTAGCCCATTCAGATACAGTTACAGATATAAATTATGGCCTTAACCCATCTCAGATACAGTATACATATAGCAACAGAAATCAGTATCCTACCCACCAGCCTCTACACACCATCTCCGACCATCCCTATACACCATGTGGGGTTTAAAACACCTACCCAACCCTACACACCAAGTCATACTGAATGTGACACATATCAGTAATATTGTAGCTGAGTTGCCAGATAATAGGCATGAAAGCCTTTCAGTACACTTCCTCCAATAATCAATCATCCCACCCCAATGCAGATGTAACTAAACATGTTCAATGCAAACATACAGAAATACATGCTTACATGCTAAAATTCAGTTATCAATCACACATATGGATTAGTAAACATGCATAAATTTAACATGCTCTATACATACATTATATATTCAGGTCACACGATTTAGGGTCTAAGTAGCGTTTACCGACCCTACAATAGGTTCACAGTCGATTGGGCGACCCTTGCAACCCTAGGAAACATTTTAGCTAAATGGGCCCACATGCCTATGTGGCTTGCCCATGTGGGCCCACACGCCCATGTGGCTTACACGCCCAGATTGGCCTTGGCCCATGTAGATCACATGGCCTAGCCCAAATTTCCACACGTCCGTGTGGACTACCCGTATAGACCCACACGGCCCAATCTGGTCAAGCCCGTGTGTCGCACACAGTCGTGTCTAGCGTACGGCCTGGCCTTTGTCGACCACAAGACCATGTCATTCACACACAGCCTACCACACGGGCGACCACACGCCCGTGCGGCATCGACAGTTTGCAATTTTCGCTTTTTCCAAATCCCATTTTCTGCATTTTCGGGTACACACCTGGTATCATTTCACTGCAGAAACACTCCCAAGCACTCCAAGACCTAAAAATTAATATTTTAGAGCCCATTTAATACACTAGTGGAAACTCAAAATCAAAAATCGTCTACATCAAAGTCAATAGTGAACCCAAGCACTTACCGATAACGAACCGAAACCTATGCTCAAATCTCTGCAAAAGTACTGACCAGTTATTGACCTCCGCCTAATCCAAAAGAACCACAAACAACCTCCATTAGAAAACTATCCACGAAACAGAAAGATAGTGGCAAAACAGTCACTTACCGAACGAGTGCCCGAACATTGAACGAGAAAGAGTCGATTTGGAAAACAAAAAAGAAGAGAAGAAGGCTAGATAAGTTCGGCTGATGAGAGGGGAAGCAAAACGTCAGAAATAATGGCAGAATTTTGGGGAAATTGGAGAAGGAGAGAAGAAAAAAAAACGTTAAAATTCCAAATAGAATAAAATAAATTTGGATATATTTGTTTCCCCTAAAATCCTCCCCCACTAACCCCTCAATCACAACTACTTCAGATTTTTAGTCCAACTCAAACACCCTCTCAACCGACCGAGCAAAAATATAAACATCCAAGCTTGCGAAAGGATTCGAACACAGGACTTCCAACACACCAACACCCTTACCACTCAAATCAGCAGGCTAATTCTATTATGATTTCACCAACAATTAGCCTTAAACCTACTGAGCAGGGGTAAGGCCTAAATCAGAAAAATTCCAAAATTTTCCAAAGGCAGGGCTTAAACTTGGGACCACACACACACACACTTAGAACACTTAACCACTGAAGCAAATACACAGTTGTGTCAAGAGTTTACAGAAACAGAAGTATAGAATTTGGGGCGTTACAACTCTACCCCCTAAAAGAAATTTCGACCTCGAAATTTATTTGATTAGAATAGATGAGGATACTGCTGACGCATCACATCCTCAGGCTCCCACGTGGCCTCCTCAGTGCTATAATTTCGCCACAGAACATTTACCAGTGGAATAGACTTCTTCCTCTGAACTTAACATTACGATCTAGAATCTAAACTATCTCCTCCTCAAAAGTCAAGTCCAGGCTAACCTCGATCTCCTCAACTGAGACAACATGAGAAGGATCAGACCGATGCCGCCTCAACATCGAGACGTGAAAGATATCGTGGATGCGGTCCAACTCTGGAGGTAGCTCTAACTGATAAGTGACTGGCCCCACATGTTTTAGAATCCGATATGGCCCGATGAACCTAGGGCTTAACTTGCCCTTGCGACTGAATCTTAGAACTTTCTTCCATGGGGAAACCTTGAGAAAAACGAAGTCCCTTATAGAATACTCAATATCACACCTCTTCAGATCCGCATAAGACTTCTGTCTATGAAAAGCTGCCTTTAGACGGTCCCAAATCAGTCAAACCTTATCCTCAGTCTCAGAAACCAACTCAAGACCCAAAACTCGACGTTCACCCAACATAGTCCAACACAAAGGAGTACGACACTTACGACCATACAAAGCTTTGTAAGGTGCCATCTGAATGCTCGACTAGAAACTATTATTGTAGGCGAACTCGACTAACGGCAGATAATCCTCCCAACTGCCTCGAAAATCAATAACACAACTCCTCAACATATCTTCCAGTATCTAAATCACCCTCTCAGATTGACCATCGATCTGATAAAGGAACGCAGTATTGAAACTCAATCTCGAACCCAGAGCCTCATGTAACTTTTTCCAGAACCGAGACGTGAAGCGAGGATCCCTATCAGAAATGATCGACACTGGAATCCCATACAGTCTCACTATCTAAAAAATGTAGAGCTTCACGAACTTCTGAGAATAGTCGATCTTAACCGAAATGAAGGGCGCAGACGTGGTCAATCGATCCACGATGACCCAAACAGAATCCTTCTTTGTGGGTGTTAAAGGTAACCCACTAACGAAGTCCATCGTTACTTACTCCCACTTCTATAGCAGAATCTTAACCAGCTGCAGCAAACCCGAAGGTAACTGATGTTCAACCTTAACCAGCTGGCATGTCAAACATCGTGCCACAAAATTAGTAACCTCTCGTTTCAATCCCAGCCACCAGTACAGTTCTCGAATATCTCGGTACATCTTATTCCCACCGGGATGCATAGCATAAGGGCTACTATGCGTCTCTCTCAGAATAGACTACCTCAGATCAGTATCATTTAGAACACAAATTTGACCACGGAAACAGAGTACCCCATCATTATTCAGCCCAAATTCCATAGTGTTACCACTCTTAATCTGACGGAACCGAAGACCCAACGATTTATCCTCTAACTGCCTATCCCAAATCTGTTCTATCGAAGTCAGTTTAACCTGTAGCTCAGCCAACAAACTTCTTTTGTCGAACAAGCTAAGTCGAGCGAACATCGCTCTCAGATCAGTCATCGCCCTATGGCTTAACACATCGGCCACCACATTGGCCTTGCCAGGATGGTACTTAATAGTACAGTCATAGCCCTTAAGCAGCTCAACCCATCTACGATGCCTAAGATTCAACTCTTTCTGAGTCAGGAGGTACTTGAGACTTTTGTGATCAGTGTAGATAATACATCTCTTACCGTACAGATAGTGCCTCTAGATTTTTAAAGCAAAGACTACAGCGTCCAATTCCAAATCATGCGTTGGATAGTTTGCCTCATGCGTCTTGAGCTGATGAGACGCATATGCCACAACATTACTATCCTGCATTAGAACACAACCCAAACCCACATGTGACGCGTCACTGTAAACCACAATCTCCTTCCCAGGTTCAGGCTGTATCAGAATAGGAGCCTCAGTTAGAACAGTCTTGAGCTTCTCGAAGCTCTCTGACTGCACATCTGTCCAGACAAATGGAACACCCTTACGTAGTAGCCTAGTTAAGGGCGCTGCAATCAATGAGAAACCTTCCACAAACCGCCGATATTAACCCACCAGACCGAGAAAACTGCGGATCTCTGACACATTCTTAGTGTTTCCAATTCAGTACAGTCTCAATCTTCTTAGGATCGAATCGAATCCCCTCAACAGACACTATGTGTCCCAGAAAGGTTACTTCACGTAGCTAGAATTCACACTTGTTAAATTTAGCAAATAGTTGCTTCTCACGTAGAATCTGAACCACAACTCTAAGATACTCATCTTCAGTTTTAGAGTATACCAAAATGTCGTCGATAAAGACCACGATGAACTGATCCAGGTAGGAATAAAACACTCGGTTTATCATATCTATAAATGCAACCAGAGCATTAGTCAACCCGAAAGGCATGACTAGGAACTCATAATGTCCATAACGAGTCCTAAATACCGTCTTATGCACATCCACCTCCTTAACCCTTAACTGGTGATACCCTGAACAGAAATCGATCTTAGAGAACACGGAAGCCCCTCGGAACTGACCAAATAAGTCGTCGATCCCCGAAAGTGGATACTTGTTCTTAATGGTCAGCTTGTTCAACTATTGATAGTCTATACACATCCTCATGGTCCCATCTTTTTTCTTAACAAATAGAACTGGTGCTCCCTAAAAAGACACACTCGGACGGATGAAACCACGGTCCAATAACTCTTGAGGTTGAGCCTTAAGCTCCATAAGCTCCTTCGGTGCCATTCGATAGGGGAGACACCGGAGCTGTACCAGGAAGAAGCTCAAACCCAAATTCCACTTCTAGATTCGGAGGTAAACTCAGTAACTCCTCAAGAAAGACGTTCGAAAAATCCCTTACAGGTCTGATGTCCTTTACAGTAGATCCCCAGAAACAGAAACACTAATATAAGCCAAGAATATCTCATATCCCTTACGAACTAGTTTCTCAGCCACTAGTGTAGAGATCACACTAGTCAAATAATTCCGACGTTCCCCAGTCATGACTACCTCATCATCCTCCTCAGTTTTCAAGATGACCCTCTTGGTCGTACAGTCCAAACTGACACGGTGCTTGACCAACCGTTCCATACCTAAAATCAGGTCGACCTCTCCACACGGTCGAAGGCATGCCCGTGTGCCTTACCCGTGGTCGACACTGACTTGCATCACACGACCTGCCACATGCCCGTGTGCCTGGCCCGTAGTCGACACTAACTTACACAACATGGCCAGTCACACGACCGTGTGTCCAGCCCATGTGCGAGCCTGACTTGAATCAAATTACAATTTAAGGGACACGGTCGAGCCGCACACTTGTGTTCTCAACTGTGTGGGCAAATATAGGCCACTTGCAAGTTCAAATTGCCACCCAAACCTTGGGTCACACCTACAAGCACAAATAAGCATATTTTATACTCTCAAAAGCAACTAAATTAAACCAATAATAACCATCTTTTCTAACCATTCATAAGCATAACAAATATATCAACTTGTTAACAATTTGTCTCATAATAATCACAAGCATTTCTAAGCAAAATCCATCTAAAAACTTATCAATTCATTATGTCAACCTTTCATCAAAATATACTAACTTTGCATCACAAAACATAGACTAATATTTACCATACTCACATCCCATTTTCAAGCCATATTACATTGTTTTATATACATCTTAAACATAATCCAAAATAACTAGCCTATACATGCCATACTTAACTATGTACACATTCAAAAGGTACCAAATTAGAGTTTGATAGTGTGATGACGATCCTCGACGTTCCCGAGCCTTTTGAAGCTTTAATGATCTATAAAACATTGCAAACACACACAATGTAACCTCTCAAAAGCTTAATAAGCCATTTACAAATAAACTTATTATATAAACATTTATAACCATATCAAATATAAGATCATTAGCATATTTCAATTGCAAATTCATATTTCTTCTTTAGCTCAATTATTCCAACCATTTACTTATCAACCAATCACATGTACATGTAATTCATTTGAACATAGCACATTTGGTTTATACCACATCTTATCTCATTACTCATGCATAATCACAAATCCTCAAACTCACATATACTTACTTTTCATACTCAAACTTTGCATACATTTCAAATGTACCTATATCTGATACACATTTCACATAGTCATTCATTTCTCGGAATACCCGTTGAACTATTCGGTATCAAATAGGATACTCAGATAACTCGGAATACTTGTATAATGCCAATGTCCCAGATGTGGTCTTACATGTAATCAAATATCGATGCCACTGTCCCAGACAGGGTCTTACACAAAATCATATATGATGCCAATGTCCCAGACATGGTCTTACACGTAATTCTCAAATCAATGCCAATGTCCCAGACGTGATCTTACATGATATCACATATCGAAACCTATGTCATGACATACGTATCCTAACTATTCCTAAGGTTTGTACGGAACTTATCGGACATTGACACATTGTCGATACTTTCTCAGATTTCACATGTATATCTTCCATAGTCATCCATCACAATTCAATTCCATATAAACATGAATAAATCAACTTAAATACATTTATTTGTATATAGACTTACCTCGTACGGATATAAACGGACAGAAACGACTACTCGATCACTTTCGACTTTCCCCGATCTAAATCTATTTTCTTTGGTTCTTGATCTAAACATATTCAAATTTAACTCTTTTATTCACCAAATCATACAATTCAATCCAAAAACACACATTTAGGGTATTTTACAAATTGGCTCTCATATTTTCACATTTTGACACTTAAGTCCTTATTTCACAAAATCACAAAATACACATATTTTCTTTGTACTCATGCTCAGCTGAATAATCATCATGATCATACAAGATCGTACAAGTCCATATATTTCATTTATTTCACATTTTAGTCCTTCAATTTATTATTTTCACAATTTAGTCCAAATTACTCAAACTCATCAAAAATATAAAGACAAAACATGTTAATCTAACACATATATTTCATATTTCATCAACTTTCATCACAAAGCTTAAGCATTCATCAATGGCACATCTCAAAATCTTCATCAAATCCTAAAATTAAGGCATGGGCTTGATAGCATACTAAGCAATGATCTCAAAAACATAGAAATTATCAAAATCTGAAACAAAAACATACCTTAATCAAAGAACATCAAGGCCGAATGCAACCAAAGCTTAAAACCCTCTTTTCTTTTCTTATTTTCGGTGATGGATGAACCAAAGTGATGAAACAAATGATTTATTTTATGTTTTAATTAACATAATATCACATTTACTAATTTACCCTTTTTAAACTAATTATAAAACCATATAACATAAGCCCTTAACCATCCATCCCATAGTTTGATGGCCAAATTGCAACATAAGGATTCCATATTTAATAAAACAAAGAAATTATGCACTTTAACAATTAGAAATCCACTTTTACACTTTCTGCAATTAAGTCCTTTTCTCAAATTAAGTATACAAACAATAAAATTAATTCACGAAAATTTCACACATGTCAATTCACATAATGTAGACACGAAAAATAATATTAAAATATTTTTTGACTTAGATCTGTGGTCCCAAAACCACTATTTTGACTAGGGTCTAAATCAGACTGTTACACCTAGCCTGACCACGTCCCATCGGTGGCTGCTAAACTACCCTTTGTGGCTGCGCAGTACCGAAACCTAGAGCTTGCACCTGATCAGCCCTCAGTGGACACTCCAGAATGCAGTGCTCTAATGACCCACACCTCAAACACACCCCAATCCTCCTCCAACACTTGCCCAGATGGCTTCTACCACAATCTCCACACGGTTGTAATCCGGTAGAAGCAAAAGCAGGCCCAGCTCTAATCGGCCCATCAGTCCTGGCCTTTTTCTTAGGCCACTGTATCGAATTTGAAGGCTCCGAATCCCTTTTGTTCTTACCCATTTCACGAATCCTGTTTTGGCGCTTAACGCGCTTAACCTCTTCGGTAATCTTTACCTTCTCTACCAGAACGAAAAACTCTCGCTCCCTCTGGGGAGCTATCAGTACCCATAGATTATCCCTAAGGCCGTCCTCAAAATGGACACATCTTTCATATTCAAATGCCACCATACCTCGAGCATAGCGGCTGAGTCTTAGAAATTTAGGCTCGTACTCAGCCACTAATCGGTATCCCTGAGTGAGGTTTAGAAACTCACGCCTACAAGCATCGATGTAACTTTCTCCCACATGCTTTCCTTGGAAGGTAGACTTAAAAAACTCCCAAGACAAACGATCGGGGTGAGTGCCCTCCTTAATGGTCAGCCACCACTGATAGGCCTCATCATGAAGCAACGAGACTACACCATTCAATTTCTTCTCAAGGGTACAGTCTAAATCATCCATTATCCTCTCAAAGCCTCCATACAGTATTCAGCCACATTAGGGGCGACTCTAGTGACACCCCTAAAACGTACAGCTCTATTGGACCGGAGTAGTTCCGTAACCGACCCTTAGCCCCTAGATCTAGTGTTGGACCCAACGACCCTCTCCAGTATCCTTAACATAGCCAGGGACAATGCGTCGTCCTCAACCATGTGGTCTTAAGTCCCAGTCTTAGTAGTAGATGGCACCTGCATCTCACTCGTATCTAGGTTCGACATGCTGCCTAGAGAAGAAGACTCAATTTGCGGCCCCCTATGGCCTCTACCTCGGCCTCTAGTACCACGTCCATGGATACCTCGTGCATTCATTTCCATTCGTATTTATACGTATTATGAATTTTATGAATCAATTACAGTTTTAGTATTTATTAACAAATGTTTTCTGTAAAGCCGTATCATAAATTCAGAGTTTATTTTTCACAAGTACAGTCTCTATCAGTTTTAGATTCACTACAATTTCAGTATACACTAAATAGAGTGTTTTCAGAATAGACTAACTATAATACCATAACAATTTATCAGAAAACTTACAGGATTGGTGTCGGAGACTCGGTGTACCATATTCTCAGTCAAATCATTTGAAAATCATTTCTTTAAAAACCAAGTTTTAAAACTCAAAATTCACGGTCGAGTTTTGCAATTTGGCTCTGATACCACAAAATATAAGACCCCAAACCTGGCCTAGATGTTATGGTCGAATCTGGCGATGTCACATGGAATAGGATTTGAAGTCGAATTTATCAAGTTTAAACCGTTTCCGTTTACTAGCTTTTATTTATGTCTCATCAATTTCAAAAATATTTTTCATTAATTTGATTCGTTTAAAAGCATATTCTGCAGCGGAAGCTTTTAAAACAGTGATATTTAAAAAAAAGTTCGCGTTTAGGAAAAACGTTGTTTATAATTAAATCGAGTTTTCGTTGAGTTTTGCAATTTAGAAATCCATGAAAATAGTTAAAATCCAAAATAAAGGCAAACAGACCAAAAGTCTCAAGTTACATAAAAAATACCCCAAAAGAAGAATAGGAAATAAAAACCATAATGAAGTTAAAACAATTCAATAGACATGTGGTCGCCGTTGAGTCCTCCGCCGCACCGATCCATTTAAGTCTGGGGATTACCTGTACAGATAAAATAGAAAGGGGTGAGTTTAAGTGAACTCAATGTGTAATCCCCATAAAAGACATGCATACAGTCAAACAACAGTTATCAGTCAAATGTAGTCTGGGCCTAAGCCCATTACAAATTCATCCACAGTTTAAGCCTTAGCCTATTCAGATACAGTTTCAGATATAAATTAGGGCCTTAACCCATCTCAGATACAGTATGCATACAGTAACAAAAATCAGTGTCCTACCCACCAGCCTCTACACACCAACTCCGACCATCCCTATACACCATGTGGGGTTTAAACCACCCACCAAGCCCTACACACCAAGTCATACTGAATGCTGCACATATCAGTAATATTACAGCTGAGCTGCCAGATAATTGGCATGAAAGCCTTTTAGTACACTCCCCCCAATAATCAATCATCCCACCCCAATGCAGATGTAACTAAACATGCTCAATGCAGACATACAGAAATGCATGCTTACATGATAAAATTTAGTTATCAGTCATACATACAGATCAGTAAACATGCATAAATTTAACATGCTCTATACATACATTATATATGCAAGTCACATGATTTAGGATCTAAGTAGCGCTTACCGACCCTACAGTAGGTTCACAGTCAACTTAGGCGACCCGTGCAACTCTAGGAAACATTTTAGCTAAATGGGCCCACAAGCTTATGTGGCTTACCCGTGTGGGTCCACACGCTCGTGTGGCCCACAAGCCTAGATTGGCCTTGGCCTCTGTGGATGACATGGCCTGGCCCAAATTCTCACATGCTCGTGTGGACCCACACGCCGTGTAGCCCACACGGTCCAATCCGGTCAAGCCCGTGTGTCGCCCATGGCCTACTTGGCCATCACATGGTTGTGTCTAGCGCACAGCCTGGCCTTCGTCGACCACACGATCGTGTCATTCACACACAGCCTACCACACGGGCGACCACACGTCCGTGTGGTGTCGATCGTTTGAAATTTTGGCTTTCGCCAAATCTTGTTTTCTGCGGTTTCGGGTACACACCTAGTATTGTTTCACTGCAGAAACATTCCCGAGCACTCCAAGACATAAAAATTGATATTTTAGAGCCCAATTTAGAACACTAGCAAAAACTCAAAATCAAAAATAGTCTGCATCAAAGTCAATAGTGAACCCAAGCCTTACCGGTAATGAACCAAACCCTACGCTCAAATCTCTGCAAAAGTACTGACCAATTCTTAACCTCCGCCTAATCCAAAAGTGCCACAAACAACCTCCTTTTAGAAAACTGTCCACGAAACAAAAAGATAGCAGTAAAACAGTCACTTACTGAACTTGTGCAACCGAACGTTGAACCAGTAGGAGTTAATTTGGAAAACTCAAAAGAAGTGGAGAAGGCTAGATAAGTTCGGCTGATGATAGGGAAAGCAAAACGTTAGAAATAATGGTAGAATTTTGGGGAAATTGAAGAAAAAGAGAAGCAAAAAAAAGGTTAAAAGTCCAAATAAAATAAAATATATTTGGATATATTTGTTCCCCCTAAAATCCTCCCCTACTAACCCCTCAATCACAACAACTTCAGATTTTTAGTCCAACTCAAACACCCTCTCAACCAGCCGAGGAAAAATATAAACATCCAAGCTTGCGCAAAGATTCAAACACAGGGACTCTAACATACCAACGCTCTTACCACTAGAACTAGCAGGCTCATTCTGTTATGATTTCACCAACAATTAGCCTTAAACCTACTGAGCAGAGGTAAGGTTTAAATCAGAAAAATTCTAAAATTTGCCAAAGGTAGAGCTTAAACTTGGGACCAAACACACACTCAAAACACTTAACCACAGAAGCAAATACACAGTTGTATCAAGAATTTACAGAAACAGAATTGTAGAATTTGGAGTGTTACAGATCATGACAAATTTGGATGATTTACTCAGTGGCCAAGCCGCATTGGCTCAACAATCCGCTATTATAAATTTAATGAATTCTTAACAGAAAATCGGCACCCTGGTCAAAGAACATATGGTTAAGCTTATGAAATTCTTTTCAGAAGCGGAGAACAATGGTGCTGAACTAAATGTGAATACTCAAATTGAAATAGTGTTCAAATCCTTAACCAAGGAGTTTGCTGGTTTTAGGGCCGCTTACAACTTGTGGAACAAGGCACTTGCCTTGACTCAGCTCATGAAAGAATTACAATCCTATGAGTTGATATTGAATGGTGGTAAGTGTAACACCCCAATTTTATAAGCATGGTATATTATCTAGTGTCAAATAATTTAAGTTAGATCAGTGATATGTATTGTGATTTTATGCGGGAGGTTTCGTGTCCGAATCTCGTGTTGCACACGTTTGAATTATTTTGTTTTGGCTATTGTTCGAAGTTGAGTTCTATTGGAATTCTATTAAAAATCTGGTGGTTAAATCATATTTGTTTAATTAATTTAAATCTTATCAAAATTTCTTTTATTTCTTAACTTCGTAACCATCCACTTCTTCTTTTCTTACTCTCACATCTACTTTTGTTATTTTCATCGTCTTTCTTTACTATTTTTTTAGTTTTCTTTTCTTTTCTTTCTTTTTCTTCTTGAATATTTGGGTTCTATTTCAATTCTTTCTTCTTCTTTTCTCTAGGTGTGTTGCCTTTTTGGTTCAGTGTGGGGGGTTTGGTATTGGATTTGTTGCAATTTTGGTTCAGCAAAAGTGTAAGTTTGACTATTGTTTTTTCTATTGATCTAGGGTGTTTGTTTTTTAATGGGGTTTGAGTTTATATTTTACTATTTGCATTATTTAATATCATGTTAAGTATTTTCCCTTGTTTTTGGATAGACAAAGATTTGGGGAATCAAGTTTCTCCAGTGGAATAGGACTCATCTAGGATGCTATTTTCGAGGGGTAAGAGTTCGATTATGATTTTTGGGACTGAAATTTTGATGGATTTTGATGGTTAAGTGATGTGATGTGTTAAACGAATGTAGGGTTCATAAGTTCTGGACACGTGGGAGATAGATTTGGATATCAGGTGTGTGCGAAAATAACACAAAAATTGCTTTGAAACCCGATAAAATCGCAAAACAGAGGCTATTACGAAACTGCCCAATTTCTACATGACCGTGTGCATTTCTATAGATCGTGTGGGTGGCCCGTGTAGACCACACAGGCTAGGCTTTCGGGCCGCATGGGCCACACGACCGTGTGAGTCCTTTATAGCAAATTTTAAGGCCCGAATAAGGGTCGTTTATAGGATCCGATATTTGGGTTTAAGGATGTCATAAGAGCTGAAAAAATTGTAAGTTTAGTACGTAAGCTTGTATGTGTATCATTAAAAGCATGATAAACATTGTATGCTAAAATTTAACTATAAGATTTGTTACACATAAATAAATTTTGTACGTAAGCATGTCGTCTGTTTATGATTATGTTATGTATAAAATATATGTATGTTTTGTTTATGCATGGGGTGGGATATAATGTATTGGAGGAAGTGTATATAGCAGTATTTACTGCAAATATGGCAGCTAGACCGCAAAATTAGGTGTAAGGCAGCCCAGCTGCAAATATAAGAGTGGCATACCGCCACATCATGGTGTGATTGGATGGACGGACTTATGTAGTCCAACATGGTATGATTGGATGGATGGAGTTAGTGTGTAGCGATGGGGGTAGGATATATTATGTATGATATGTTCGGTATGATCTAGCATGAAATGGCACAGTATGCTAAGTTATAATGTGATAAGATATGAATAAACTGAAATTTATGCGATATGTGATACACTGATATATATATATATCATTGATGTATGATCTTTAGACTTTGGGCCAAATTGCACGCTGGGCTATTAGCTCACGTTTTTGTTTGTTTTGTTTCAAGTAATCCCCCGACTTAGCTTTGGACGGAGTCACTGGAGACTCAGATTTCACAGTTTTAATATACTATATTATGGTTCCATTCTATGTGCTTAAACCGGACATTTCGGACTCTATTGTGGTTTATTAATTTTTGGACATTTTATGTTTGTTTAGTTCACAAGGTCTAAAATGGATAGTTTAAATAAAGATCAACTGATAAATAATTCTTCCTAAAGAGACCAAAATGAAACTTTGAGTTTTCAAGTAATTGTCGCTGCAAACTAAGTTTGAGGTTTTCATTAAAAATAATTTTGGCGGGTACGTTTATAAGAGAATTTAACTTGATATTTTGACATGTTTGAAATGTTTTTTTTTTAAAAAACAAGACAATGAAGTTTTAACCTGTTGGAATTGGTTCTTCAATACACCAATACTTTTTTTTATCTAGTGATGTGACCTCCATAATCTGACCATAACGTCTAGGCCATGTTTGAGGTGTTATAGTAAGTTGGTTCAGGAGAAACCTAAAAAAGCAAACTTAGCTGTGGGCCCCTCGTCCTCTAAGAAAAAGCAGAAAGCTAAGGGAAAAAAGAAACTGATTAAGTCTTCAGTTCCACCTCGTGTGGATAGGAAGAAGGAAAAGAAGTCAAAATATCCTATAAAGATCAGATGTTTCTTCTACAACAGGAAAGAACCTTTCTAATGAAACTGCAAGGAGTATTTGGTTACCTAGCCAAAAAGGGCAAATGTATGAAATTCTTTATGATTGAAGCTTGCTGAGTGGAAAAATCAATTGGAAACTAGGTTTTTGATTTTGGAGCCACTAACTATTTGTGTGTTTCTTTACAGAGGTTCAACAAAACAAGAAGTCTGCATGGCAAGAGTCTCTCGTTGCGAACCAGAGATGGGAGCTATGTTTCAGCCTAAGCAGTGAGAGAAGTTATTTTACACTTTGATAACTTTAGGAAAATTGTTTTAAAGAACATATTTTTTGTACCTTGTAGGACCCAGTTTATGCCTGGAGCCCAATTAACCAAACAAAAAAAAAAGAAGCAAACAGAAATAAAAAAACCAAAATAAACAAAAGTCCAATTTACAGTCCAAACCCAAAACCCAATTAACCTTGGCCCACTTCCTACTAGCCCAATTACAAGGCCCAAAATCCAATAGTCCAAAACAGTAAACAAAAAAAGGAATGAAACCCTAGCCCTAGCACCATAGCCTTCACGTGCTATGGCAGCGAGCACCACGCCCAAGGCCTGGCTCCTCCACCTACTCTGTTGACTCGTCTGACACCTGCGAACAAACAGAGCAGAAAACCAACAGTAGCAAATAAAAGCAAAAGAAAAATAGTATTTTGTAATGTTATTCGGCTATAAAGCCATTCAAAAACAATGTATTAGGGGGAGGATTTTTTTTTTTTGTATAGGAACAGAAAAAAAAAAAAAAAAAAAAAAAGATTTAAGGTGATCTTTTTGCGTTTTCAATACTGCCTTTTTTATTTTTCATTTTGTTCTTTTAATTTTTTTAAAAAAGAAAAAAAACGAAACAAAGAAAAGAGGTTTACCTCTCTGGTGGCCGGAAGGGAGGAAGCCAAAGGGTTTTTCGGTCTTCCGGTGATCTTCGAAGGCTCCTTTAGGCCGTGTGCGGGAAAATCAAAGTTGTAGAGTTTAAAACGGTCAAAAAAATTGGCTTTTTAGGCATTTTGACCACCGTGGACGGTGGTCAGCCACGGCGGCACCACAATGGACCGGAACCAAACCCGACCGTCGTAAATCGGAGAGGCCAGAGAAAAGAGAGTCCTCTCCAAAGTTTTTTTGAAAAAAAATTGAAGGGAAATGGAATTTTTAAAAAAAATTCTGGTTTATAAAGCTATTTGAAACGGCGTCGTTTAGGGCCTGTTTCAGTGGCCCCAAAACGGCATCGTTTCAAGGCACCGACCCGAGACCCGACTCGCTGGCTGAGGATCCGCGTGTTTCTTTGGACAATGGGCTATTTGCGCGCTCGGTCCCTCCGCTTTTGTGGCGCTTTGCAATTTTGCCCTTGCTGCTTTTATTTTATTTTTTAAATCTTGCCGCATAATTTCACGTCTGTTTCAATTTGGTCCACACCAAAACGTAGCGCATAAGGAACTTGGGATATTTTCCCATTCAGTCATTATTTTCTCCGCGTTATATTCAGGCCCTTTTCGTTTTTTACTATTTGCAATTTATACCTTTTACTATCACTTAATTTTAATTTAATCCTTTTTTAATTTCAGCCCTATTTTCTTATTAATTTCTTGTTTTCTTTTGGTTTATTTTATTTAGTTAATTACTATTTCTTTTTCTCAATTTTAACTTTCGTATTTATTCTACATTTTATTTTGCTTTACATTTTCTTTCCGTTATGTATTATTTATGTATTATGTTTGTTTGCTTATTCATTTATTTACCTTTAATTATTATTTTAATATTACATACACCTATTACTTATCTATTATTATTTATATACTTAAATCATGCATTTGTTATCTGTTTATTTATTCTTTTATTTTTAATGTTCGATGTTATTCTTATTTATTTATTTTATCATTATTATTATTCGTTTGTTAATGTATATTCATTATTATCATTCTTTATCATTAATATTATTACTATTATTATTAAATTATTAAATTATTAATTTTATTATTACCATTATCATTATTTTATTTTTATTACTACTATTATTACTATTATTAGTATTATTATTACGGTTACTATTATTTACTTATCTTTTACTATCATTATTTGTTATTATTATTGTTATTGTTGTTGTTTTCGCACTATTATCGTTATTATTATTATTATTACTATTATTTTTAAACCATTTCATTTAAAGTTTCTTTATTCATATATTTATTTGCTTATTCTCAATTTAAATCAATTTCCACTAGAATTTTCTTTGTTATTTCATATGTTTTCCTCCATTATTTTATTTATTTCATTTTTATTTTGTTTTGTCCTCATTATTATTATCCTATCATGTATTTATTTATTCATTTATTTATTTATGTCTTTATACATATGCAAGTTTATGTTATTCGATATTATCATTGTATTTTATTATCATCTTTGTTATAATTGTTCTATTACGCATATCAGTGTCGTAATTTATTTCCCTTTCTATCATAAGATCATATTCTGTTTT
The DNA here is from genome assembly GCA_025503065.1 of Gossypium bickii. Classification (NCBI taxonomy): domain Eukaryota; kingdom Viridiplantae; phylum Streptophyta; class Magnoliopsida; order Malvales; family Malvaceae; genus Gossypium; species Gossypium bickii. Next base: position 95,665,718 of record CP106711.1, read on the forward strand.
ATCCGATCCATTAAAATTTCTGTTTTAAAACAAGCGAATGCTATGCGTTCTAAGGTTCGAAAGAAATCGTACTCTAACTTACTAGATTTCGATTTTTCTCATCGAATCTAAAGGATCTATTATTTTCTTTTAAGATCAAAGCATACGAGTTAAATAAAAAACTTATTCTCGAGAATTCAAAATTGACGTGTCCTAACTCACTGGATGTGATGTTTTGTTATCCTGGGATAAGGATTTAAATTAAAAACAAGGCAATATTTCATGTTTGGAAATTCGATAAATCATGCCCTAACGTGCTTGGTATCAATTTACCATTTGACCAAATAAGCAAATATCCTTTCAAAATTCCAAAGCATGAGTTTTGGGAATTATGAGATGATCTTGAATTTGAGGACTTAAATGATCGTATCCTAACGTGCTGGAGGTGATATTTTTATTCCTTCAGAACAAGAAAATCTTAATATTCAATTCGAGTATATTCAAATGTTATAAAAGAAGTCATATTTTAAAATCTTTTCAAATTTTCGACATTAAGACGTTAATTAATCAATTAGGTACCAATTTTGGGCATATCGAGGGTGCTAACCCTTCCTCGTGCGTAACCGACTCCCGAACTCGTTTTTTGGATTTCGTAGACCAAAAATCGTTGTTTTAGTAAATTACAAATTTTATTAAAATGACCAAATTACAAGGTGACCCGATCACACCTCATCAAAAAGGATTGGTGGCGACTCCCATTTTTTCGTTTTTATTTTCAAAATCAAAGTCGACCCATTTTACAAAAAAAATGGTTTCGACATACCTCATTTTAAGAGGTATTTAATTTTTAAGCATGTTTATTTTATAACGTTTATACCATGACATTCAATAAAGAGATTGTTGTTCACAAAAATCATTCTTTAAATGGAAAACAATCTCTACTTTATCAAACCAAATAACTACTTGATGCTTCAAACTGAAATAGTAAATAAAAAGCTTAAATCTTCTTAGTCTAATGAGAGGTAACTATGATACTTAAGACTTGGTCATATTAACCAAGAAAGAATCACTAGACTCGTGAAAGATGGTCCTTTAAGTATGCTTAAGAAAGTTAGTTTTCCATAATGTGAATCTTGCTTGGAAGGTAAAATGACTAAGAGGTCTTTTAATGTGAAAGGTAAAAGGGCCAACCAACCTTTAGAACTTGTGCACACTAATGTATGTGGTCCCATGAGCATCAGTGCCTGAGGAAGTTATGATTATTACTGACTTTTATCGATTATTAACTATGGCATGGAAAGAAACCCGCTTTAAATCACTTTAGAATATGGGGTTGTCCAGCACACGTTCTGGACAAAGATGTAAAGAAGTTGGATGCACGGACAAAATTGTGCATATTTGTAGGATATCCGTAAACAAAAGGAGGATTATTCTGCAACCCAAAAGATACTACGACTAAAGTTTCTACTCATGCTACTTTTCTTGAGGAAAGATACATGGATAACTTTAAGCCTTGAAGTACTCAAGGAACTTTTGGGAGTGGTAGAACAATCACCAAGTTTAAGTCTCTAGAAAGTTGTAGAAAGACCTGCAAAAGATCAACAGCATAGGGGAATCCATCATAGTGGGAGAGTTTCTAAGAAACTAGACTTTTTCATCTATGATGGTAGTATTTATAATACGGAAGCCAATAATGAGAATGATGATCCACTCACCTACGAGGAGGCTATGCAGGACGTTGATTCTAAGTTTTGGAAATAGGTCATGGATGCTAAGATGCATTCTATGAAATCCAATATGGTGTGGGAACTTGTAGTCTTACTGGTTAGGATAGGGTGTAAGTGGATTTACAAGAAGAAGACGAATGCGGAAGGGAAAGTAGAAACATACAAAGCTAGACTTGTAGGGAAAGGCTACACACAGAAAGAGTGCATCGATTATGATGAGACCTTCTCTTCGGTAGCTATACTTAAGTCTATCCACATACTCTTATCCATTGCCGCTTCTCTCGATTACGAGATCTGGTAAATGGATGTCAAGACAACATTCTTGAATGACTATCTTGATGAGACCATTTACATGGCTCAACCCACTGGCTTTGTTATCAAAGGAAATGAGCAAAAGGTTTGCAAACAACTAAGATCCATTTATGGACTTAAGTAGGCATCCCGCTCATGGAATAAAAGATTTGATCAAACGATCAAGACTTTTGGATTTGAACAAAACGGTGATAATCCTTGTATTTATAACTGTATAAATGACAAAAAGATGGCCTTCCTTGTTTTGTATGTCAATGATATTCTACTTATCGGAAATGATGTAGGAAAATTGTCATTGGTTAAACTATGGTTAACGAAACAATTTAGCATGAAGGACTTGGGTGAAGCTAGTTCTATTCTTGGAATTCGAATCTATCTCAAGCTTCATACATCGATAAGGTACTGAAACGTTTTTCAATGACCCATGCGAAGCCAGGCGTTCAGCCACCTGCATTAGGTTTTCATCTTTCTTTAGCTGACTGTCCAAAGGCAGCGGAAGAAAGAGAGCATATGAGTAAGGTTTCATATGCTTCGGTAGTTAGAAGCCTTATGTATGCGATGCTTTGTACACGTCTAGATATCTTTTTTGTAATAGAAATGGTTAGTCGATATCAAGCGAATCCAGGTTTCAAGTATTGGCAAGTTGTAAAGCATATATTAAGGTATCTTAAAAAAATAGGGATTATATGCTTGTGTATTCTAGAGAGAACCTTACTCTTGTTGGATACACAGACTCAAACTTCCAAACTTGTAAAGATTCGAGGAAATCGACTCAGGATATCTATTTATTCTAGACCATGGAGACATAGTATGGAGAAGTGTAAAACAAACTAGCACTGCTACTCTACTATAGAGGCCGAGCATGTGGCTTCTTTTGAGACAACAAAAGAAACAATATGGCTTCGACAGTTCTTAATTGACCTTGAAGTCATTTCTGGTATAAAAAAAGCTATAACACTATATTGTGATAACAGTGCTGCAATAGCTAATGCCAAGGAAATGAGAAGTCACAAGAGGACAAAACACATTGATTGAAAGTATCACTTCATACGAGAGGTAATAGTCTAAAGAATTGTAGATGTGATGAAATTAGTTTCTAAATATAACCTTGTGGATCCATTTACTAAGACACTTATAACTAGGAGTTTTAACAAACACATCAAGGATATAAGAATACAAAACATGACACATTTACTTTGCTACAGCAATTGGGACATTGTTGGGAAATGTGCTCATATTGTAGTAAACATGTAACTGTTTTCTATTTTTTTGAATGATGAATAAATAAATGAAGTTAATTTCACATTTCACTATTATGTATTTATTATTTCTGTCTTTTATATTTTGCATGCATAGCGAAATTGTGACGAACAAATTCTAGCTCATTGATTGTCTAAGTTCAAACAAAAGATAACTGGCATTGTAAGAATGTTTACGTTGCTAGAAAAACTACTTCAATAGATAATCTAAATAAGTCATAATCCCGTAAAAGAATAGAACTAAGAATGATTACTATGTCGTCTACATTTCCAATTAGGGAGATGACTAGTCTTGGCTATCAGAGTAGTTGACTCCACGGTAGAGACATAGATGTATTCCTCGGTAGGATGATACATTGGATTGGACCCAAGATGAATTAATTCTAAATTCGTTTATGAATTAATTCACTTGTGATGTTCATGGTGCCTAAATCCTGAGTTAGTCACTAACCATGCGTATGCAAATCATGTGCTTTAATATAAGTGGGGGCTTATGCTCTAAAGATGATTGAGCCCATATTCGATATGTTGGGTACATGACTTGTGCATAGCATAGCTTTACTAGCAACAATGGAATTCATAGCTCAATTAAAGAGTTAATGATATCCTCTCATTGGCATTGTGTGGATTAAGAAATATAGAACGTGGTCACGTGTAATGATATCCTCTCATTGGCATTGTGTGGATTAAGAAATATAGAACGTGGTCACGTGTTGCTTCTTCTCGAACGAGCAATTTATCACAGTCATTTGTTGACAGTGGCCATATTAATCATTAAGAAGACACAATGGTGACAATGAGATAAAATAGGATTGTATTGAGTGAACGTATTTAACTCAAAAGAATCAAGGATATCATATGAGGGTAACACACACATGATGAGGTCATTGGGCAAAACAATTGGATAAATTGTTTTCTTTAAGTGTATTCAATATGGAGTTTTCAATCATAGTACTTCTTGTGGACTGACTCCATGATTAAGTAATTGGGAATTATCGGAACGATGCTTCTAGACATAATTTTCATCACTGTAGCCTAATTGTATATGTCCGATTGGTCCCCCTGCTAGCTCAACAAAAGCTTGGTCGGGCTGCATTTGAATATGAAGAAAATTCTATAACTTTGGAAATAATTTAATTTAGTCAATTTATTCGATGTGGAATTAAATTAGATGGTCGTGAGAATTGTTCAACTAGGGAATTTGATTTAAGAATTTTCTTGAAAAATTAATTTGGAAAATCTAAGTAATTTTTGGGAAAATTAATTTTGATCAAGTAAAATTAAATTAATCAAATTAATTAAAATTAATATGATATTTTTGAAATTTAATTTTCAAGTCAAACAATTTGCCCAATAGGTAATTGAACTTGAAAATTGGACCTGAGATCTTAAATTGGCCAGGGAGCCCAAAACCCAAAAACTGGTCGAATCGGGCTGAAAGTCAAACCGGTGGCTAGACTAGACCGGCCTGGTCATCACTAACCTGAACTGAACCGAAAATAACTGAACCAGCTCGGGTTGCTGTAAAAGTTTCGCACCTATATAACCGGACACGACTGTGCCGAGGGTTACAACGGTAACGTTCCAATGGCCGGCAATGGTTTGTCTTCAGTGGTTGAGCAGTGGAAGAGTTATACTCTCCTACTGGGACTCTACCAGAGAATTTAATTTCAAATTAACTATTCCAAAAATAATATTATTTTTATAGTTTAATATTATATTTATGTAACATCCTTGAAATTAGGGGTCTGACATTTTTGCATTTTTGCATGTGTGGAGCTTGCTTGGCTTGTTATTTGAGTGAGTTTAGAAGTCCTAGGGAGGCTCGGGTTCGAGCCCAAGCCCTGGGAAATTTTTGCTTTTTGGCTCTTTAGTGGAGAGGGCTACTGAATGTAGGACTTAAGTAAAATTGCGTGTGATTAGGAGACACAAGTGGAGTGTGTGGCAAGGTGGTGTGGCGTCAAGGGGAGTGCAAAGAGGTTGGAGGTTCGAATCTCACAAGTGGCATTTTGGAGGCTATTATTTTCTGCTTAGGAAAGGAGGAAGCAGAGTTGAGATCAAACTCTGCCTTGGAGGATGGAGACTTGGTCAAATGGTTTGAATGGGAGGCAGAGAGGAAATGTAGGAGGAAATTGGGGAAGAAATCGTGGAAGTGATGGTGTGAGGAGTGTTTGGCTGAATGTGGAGTGTGTGGGAGGAGAATTTCGGTGTAAACGGGTCACTTAGTAGCATATTCAGTCTTAGGTAGGAAGTGTGCCGATTTTTCTAAAAGTGTTTTTCTGTGAGTTTTTGACCCTTTTTGCATTTTCAGTGTTAGCATTTTAGGACACATTGCTTCCATTCTCTTTGCCGAAACCCTAAGCTTGCTATTCTTTCTTTTCCTCATCTTCTTCAAAACATTTTTCTTTTCTTATTATTGCATGAACAGTATTGGCCGAATCTTTCCCTAACCCCTTTTCTTCCTATAGCCGAATCTTTTCTACACCTACCATTTGGGCTTGTGTTCTTCGATTGGTTTTCATTTCATTTTAACCTCTATAGCCGAACCTTGAGTTCTTTAGGTTTGCTGTTAGTGCCGAATCTTGTCATTCCATTCAGCTCATCCTTGGTATTAAGGTAACGATTCTTCTTCCTCCACTTTCTTTCGTTCTTTCTTCTCTTGATTTTGTTTAAGCCGAAACTCTCACCTCTTGGCTAAGCCAAACTTAACCACTCGTTTCTACTCTGAACCCCTTTTGTTCACTTTTTGGTTTAGGCCGAATCCACCCACCCTCTGCCATCGCAAATACCTCTGGTTGTGGTAAGGGCCGAAACCTCTAAGGTGCTTCTTGGTGCTGACTGCTTCGTGATTTTTTTTCAAGTGTTGGTAAGTTGGAGCATGGCCGATTTGGGGTGGAAGTTCCTTTTATCTCGTTGAGTTCATTAGGGTCGAAAGGCCGTTTCTCTTATTACCTTGTATAGTTTTTCTAACGTGATCTTTTCGATAGGGGCTCGGATCTCAGATTAGTAGAAGGTGGACCGAATACCCTCTTTAGAAGGGAGGGTAATATTTATTGGTAAGCTAAACCGGGACTCTCCTTTTCTTCTATTAAGTATTCAAAGTTTGGGGTTTGCGAATGGGAAGACTAACTGATAGCCATTCATTGTCCTTAGGTGCTTCGGAGAGTACCGTGTTATGTATTCCAAATCAGGTGTGTAATCTCACACCCCTCTGGATGAATGCTTGCAATGTTCTGTGACTAGGCCAAAAGCCGAAAAGTCGGAAAACTGGCATCTCTGACCACTCGAACGTGCGAGCACTCATAGTGGTAAACCAAAATACGAATAATGACGGTAAGTCGTTGAGAGTGTCACGAGCACTCTAGCAAAACTAAGGCTGTAACGGGCCTGATCCAGCCAAACGGGCCTAATGGGTTACCCGGCCCACATGGGCGAAATTGATGGGAAAATATCAAATGATAGATGTGAAATAGGCCACACGAGTGTGTGGGCCCGTTTGGGCCTAAAATGGGTTTTAGGCCCAATATGCTATAAAGACCCAAAAAGGGTTCTGTGTCGCTCGAGGCGACAAAAGGTTTTCGAAAAGGCCGTTAAGTGCGAAATTATCGAAATACCCCTGGAAGGGTAAATTACCAATACACCCCTAGAGGGTAGATGACCGTTATTGACTCTGGTTGATTATTATGTATATGCTTTATTAGCACTTTTGTATGTATGATGCATTGTATTTATATTATGTTGCATGGGTTGGGTTTGATGATCGAAGGAAGTGTATTCTGGTGGCTCTGTCACATTCTAGATAGTGGTCATGCCACGTATATTTTGTTATTCTGGTGGCTCCGCCACAAATTCTGTGATTAGCAGCTTGTCTGCCATATTGGTGTGTAGGGCCGGTAGGTTGACTTGATCCCCACAGGTGTGTAGGGTTGGTACGGGGGTGTGTTTGGTTGGACTGGGTTGGGCTGCATTCTCTGTTTGCACTATCATGTTTATAGGGCTAAGGCCCAGATTGTTTCTAAATAGGGCCTCGGCCCAGTCTGCTTCTGTATGGGCTCGGGCCCAGTTAATGACCGATTAGGGGATTACACACTGAGCTCTCGTAACTCACCCCTCTGCTTTAACCGTGTAGGTGATCCCCAGCGTTAGAGGATTTGGGGCCGCAGAGGACTCTGTGGTGGTCATACATCGGAGTATTTCTCATGAACTTTAGTAAATTTCAGTTTAGCTTTATTTTAAGATTATTTATTTTGGGTTAATATTTTGTAATAAGGCCTTTGGAATTTTATTTTTCTTTTAAACTTTCATTTCAGTTATGCTTAAACTAAAAATGATTAAACTTTGGGTTTTCCTAAAATGATAAATAATTGTTTTCAAAATATCACGTTTCCAAAACTCATTGAATTTGATTTCTCTATAAACACAGTTTTCGAAAATAATAATAACAATGTTTTGACAAGAAAACCACTTAAACAAATCTGAATTTCGCAAACAACAAGGTTCGAAATTTTCAAAAAGAGTACGAGGTTTTTAACAAACATGCAGTTTTTAAACAACCTTTCTACGTGACATGCTGGATCCGGTCATAACGTCTAGGCCAGGTCTAGGGTGTTACAATTTAATTTAATACTTATCTTAATATTATTTTATTAATTTAATATTAAATTTAATCTAATATTTATCTTGATAAATATTATAATAATTTAATATTAAAGTGATTCAGTTCAATCATAGTTAAACTCTCTAAACTCTCCATATATAAAGAGAGTCTTGGGTCATTATTTTCCATACACTTGTATTCAAAAGAAAGTTGTAGAGACAAAATTTCCTGAAGAGATTATTTCAAAAAATTCTAGAGATATTTTTTTTATTTACAATTTTACCCAAAAGTTTAGAGAATTTGTGAAATTATCGCACTGGTAATTTTTGTGGAAAATTTTCTAATTTGAAGCGAGCCCACACTTGGTAGACGTGAGCTTGAAGATAGTGGAGAAGATTACTCGGTCAAAGTGCTCATCCTAGACGAATAAAAAAGGTAAATTTTGATTAAATGTTTATTACTTTATATATCACAACCAAGATCTTATTTTGGAAAAAATTCTAAAACTCTGGTTTTTTTTCTAAATTTATTTTCCGATGCGTTTTACAAACCCATTTTTTTCCAACAACTCAAAGACAAAAGAAAGCTCGAAAAATCAGAATATTCATAGAAAAACAAAACACGCCAAGTGTTTGGGTAAATGCTCTCAATATATGCTTTAATTTACAATAAGTGTTTCACTGGGCCACAAAGACTTTAAGTAGATGGGCTTCGTCACTTGTTCTTCGAACTGGGTTAGTTCAAGTGAGTCAAATAAGTCCAATTGAATATGTAGACCTCCATGAAACGCTGTTTGTGCTTTGGTCACATGCTTTGAATTGCAGCTCGTGACATTATTCCCCGTATTCTCACAATGTCCTTAGAATGACATTGGTTTGACTCGCCTTCGAACTTTCTCAACGCCTTAACCCTTTCCTGACTAGTCTCACTATTGGGTAGTCCCACCCCTTGGAACCTTTGCATCAGCTTCCATTGTTGCTTAACTCGAACAATTTCACTCATTGGTATATCTCTTACTCACCCACATTATGACTTGCCTCGATCAGGATCCCCTTGATTCGTACAACTAGGCTTCAACACACTTAAGTTTAACATTGGGTTAACCTTGACTTTTTCTGCCAACTTTAGTTTTTAATCACCTCGACTTCCCCTCTTTGGAACTTTGAAAGGGTATATGAATCTTTACAAGCCAACAAGTCAAAATAAAAAAACACTATCAAAGTGTTTGAGACGTATCTCACTGACAACATTTACTCATCTCAACTACCTAGTTTGCATCACCACTTTACCTTCAAATTCTTATGCACAACCCACCTCTCTCACAGTTGGCAGCTCCACTGATAGTTCAATAGGCTTCATATCAGTTTTATGCCCCATTAGCATTTCCAAAGGGGCTTCCTTAGCTGTCTGATTTACTGAGTCAATGTTCCTCTCATACGAAACATCTTTGGCTAGTTGGATTGCAGATAATACCTTGGTCCCAACCTTCATATCTTGATTTACTAGCACAAAAAATCATGATTACAAATCATAAAATATATGAATGCAATTAGCAACAGGAAAAAGACACATCTTAATCCTGTCAAGGAAGTTCAAGCCAAGAACAAAATCATAGTCATCTAAATAGATTACCTTGAAATCTTCCTTGCCCTCCCACTCGTCAATTTGTAGCTTCACTCCTCATGCTGCTCCCACAGTCGGGACATCTTCAGAATTTACTGTCTTGATCTTCTTATTCAATTTTCTAATCGAAAGACCAAGTTTGACTGCAGCTTTCTCTGATATGAATAGATTTGATACTCTCGTATCAACAAGAGCACTTTTTCTCTAGGCTGCGATGTTGATGTCAACAAATATCAACCCTTCATACATGTTATTCCTCTTCATTGGAGTGAGTATCATTGACCTAAGCGTTGAAGCCTTACTTTTATCAGGCTCTAGTTTTTCTTCTTTACTGATCACGAACAGCTTAGATCGTTCTGGATAGTCCTACATCCTATGTGGACCACTAAAAAAGAAGCACTTCATTGTCTTTTTCTCACTTTATTTGCCCCTCTAGGCTTCGACACCATAGATGGTTGAACTAAGCCTCATAGGTGCTTTTCTTGGCTCATCATCCCCTTTGATGGTTGAAAACACGAATCTCTTCAAACAATTCCTTACCATATGTGGACCATCATAAATGAAGCATTTTATCTTGCTCCCTTCTTCTTTAAGTTGTTCCATTTTGTGGTTTCGTATTGCCACTATTACCTTTGCCATACTTATCATCTCTTTCTTCATCTTCCCCGACATTGCCTTTCCCATTAGGCTTGGAAGACTCAAACTTGTCTTTCCTCAAACCAAGCTCGACAAAGGATTTCGCTTCAGCCATGGCTAGAGTAAGCTCAATGATACCTTGTCAATGCAACTCTTGTTTCACACAAGGCTTCAACCCATCCTTAAATTAGTAGAATGCTTCTTTTTCACTCAAGTTAGTGATTATAAGCATCAAGTCACTGAACTCTCGAACATATTCTTAAATAGTAACTTGTTGCGTAAGCCGGCGCAACTTTTCCTGAGCCTCCTCATTGGCATACTATGGGTAAAACAACTTCTTCAACGCTCTTTAGAACTCCTCCCAAGTTTTATATTCATCCCACCATGTTTGTCATCCGTGAACCTATGACACTACCATTACAGAGCAACATGAGTAAAATAAATTTAGACAGTGTTTACCTTAGTGGCATCATTCCAAATGTCCACCGAACGGAAGTATTGTTCCACTCCTTAGACAAAGTTTACCACTTCCCTCGCAGGTCTTGTCCCATTTAACTCTTTTTGTTTGAGAACATCTATTTTTTGTTACTTCGATCCTGAAGCCAACATCTCACTACCGAAAGTAGCCTTGTAGGTCATGAGCTCTATTGGAAAAAATCCAATTTGAAAACAGTTTTCTTGCACAACAGAAAATAAAAATTTTGAAAACTGACTCAATTTGTGATATTTATAGCAATAAATCCTAGATCGAAATTATACATGTGTTTTCAGATAGACGAATATTTGTCATTCACGGCTCTCAACCAAACGATCTTCTTCACTATTCTTGTACCACGAATTGCTTCGAGTGTGGGCTTGAACAAAATGAATCAAACACAGAAACTAGAAATAGTTTTCTCTACTTTTTAGTGTGAAAATGAAAAATTCTCTCTTCAAATAGAAATCGACAGAATCGTTATTTTAGAAAATATATTTAATTCTTAGAGAATAAAAGCCTCTCTATTTTTGGGAAGAATAGCAGTATCTGAAAGTTGTGTGTTAATAGCCCTATCGGTGCCATCTATTTACAATGAGAGAAGGTAGAACCCTTGTTGAACTAGAGAAGTTTATTTTAAATAGAAAAACACCCCCTATTTAGAGTAGGATCAGGGTGGGCGGCACACCCCTAGTATTCCAACTAGGGTTGTTGCCCTTTCATATTCCATGAGGGGATTTTGGGCCTCTCTCACATCGGATCCAATTACTAGTACTTCCCAGACTTTTTGACCCAGTACTTTGTAATTTAATCCAACTTAATTTTTTTTTCTATTTCCTAAAATAAACTTTAATATTTATATTTAAATAAGTAATTTTGTAATACTCCATAATCGGCCTAGACAACAAGGCCAAGCCTCGAGAGTTACAACGAATGACAATCAAAACACATTCTACAATTTATATTAAAACTCCTTTAAAATCATAAAACATTTTAATAAAAACAAACAAGTAATTCATAATTATCATCCAACTAATTGAAACTATCAAACACTAACATTATTAATAATACTAAGCAGTGTAAAACACATAATCGAGCTCCCAATCCATCGACCCGCTCAAGTCTGCGATTTACCTGAAATTCATTCAACAATAAATGAATTAATTTATATATATATCATAAAGGAACCAACTATTTACATATTCAATAGGGTATCGGTAAAACCAAGATATCCAAGTGCATATTTTGATTCAAAATTGGGAAACAGTTCATTCAGTTACAGATCAAAAGCATAAAGAAAGATAACGATTCAAATTGTAGTTAGATACAGAACAGAACAGAATAGAACAAATGCAATTACTTAATACCAGCCGCTGCACACCATCTCCGACCAACCCAACACACCAATAGGGTATTTATTAGCCTTCTAGCCCTACACACCATACAGTGTCAGTCTGACACGTTTCAGAGAATGCAGTCTAGCTGCTAGATAAGAACACAAATACCAGAAATTTAACCACTGTTTTAGAATAGAATACTTCCTTCTGATTCAATTCCCACCCTATGCATATGCAGACTTCACATAACAGTTTATGCGAATACTCAAATACAGCTCATACTTGAATACCTTAAATCAATTCCATTAACATTAGCCAAACACAATACATGTATTGATATTTAGTACTCAGGTTCCAGATCATAGAAGACTAGTTTAGACAGTTTAATTCAATTCAAACGGCCTCACAAAAGGCTTGTATTTGGTTTGAGCGATGCTCGGGATATAGAAAATTTTTGTAAACTGTCCTACAAGCTCGTGTGGTCTCACACGGTCTGGGTAGCTGGCCCATGTGCTCGCCCATGTGTCTCACACGGCCTAGCACACGACCATGTTCTTCGCCCGTATGATCTTTATTTTGTAAGCTGTGGATTACACGGCCTGGACACACGTCCGTGTCCTTAGGCCCGTGTGAACCCTACACTATCATGGCCATGCACGATCTGAGCACACGCCTGTGTCCCTTTCCCGTGTAGCTTTACCTGGTGAACAGTGAGTTACACAGCCTACCACACGCCCTGGAACATGGCCGTGTGAGGTCGACAGCCATGTTTCTCAGCATCTAAAATTCGTAAAAGCTCGGGCTTTCAGTACACACCTGAAGTAGTTCAAAGCTGAAACAACATAGAAGATTCACAAGACCTAAAACGAACAATCCATAACCAATTAAGCAATAATTCAAAAAAAACACTAAGATTATCACACAACCAACCACGTCAAAACGTTTCGACACGAGAAAATCCTAAATCTCGTAATAATTACCTCCATACCACCGCAATCACGAATCTAGAGCATTAGAGGAATTGTTATCTTTGAGACTTTCCTAAGAACAATAATTGAACATATAATCAAAAGGTTCGAACAGTTTATGAAAAAACTACACTTGGCAAGGAATACAACAACTAATGTTTTCCAAAGTTGAACAACCAATCGCAGGAAATTAACAGAATGCAAACTTACCCGAAAATGGTAGTAAACAAGACGTATGAATCTAAGCGGCAAATGAACGGAGAAGAAAAAAGAACTCCAAGGGAAAAAGACGAAGAAAAAAGGAAAAAAAGGGGAAAAATAAATGGAAAAAGCAAGGAGAAGAAAGAATGTTTAATTTAATTTAACCATCGATCAAAACTTCAACATTAAGCCAAAACATTATCTTACGTATACATTGAGACTCAAAGACAAGACTAGAGGGTATATAAAGATGCTTAACCATTGAACTAGCAGGCTCATTCTTGACAAGGATTCAGACAGAATTAAATTTAAGTCAATGGCTCAGGAATAGAGGTTAGTTAAAATTAAAATAGCATAACCTCTAAAACCGCATCTCAAATCCCTGACCTCAAACACATAAGCAGAGTACATAACTACAGATACAAGGACTCAAGTACAATAGAATCCAACAATCAAACACTTAATTTTTTTGGGGCATTATAAATTTTCTCGTCTCAATTTTACCCTCGGTAAATTATGATGATTTTACCCCTGATAAATTTTTTGAGAAAATATATTTACTATTTCACCATTCAACTTGTTCACTAATCGTATGGTTTATTTTCATTTTCGGGCTTTAAAATAACTCAAAAACATAAACTCAATCTTACGATCATTTTTTAGAATTCCTTGTTCGTTTCAAAATGAATTCATTTCACATTTTCATTTTCATTTCCATTTCCATTTTGGATAAAACCATATTCATTTCCAAATGATTTCAGTTCTTTATTTTCATTTTCATTTTGGAGAAAACCTTAACCATTTTCAAATGTTTCCTATTTCTCCACTTCACCATTTCTTTGATTCAACATTTAATTCATTTATGATTTCAACAAGCTAACAGAGAGACCGATTAGACATACGTAATTGAGACTCAAATGATTTATAATTAAGTTCTAGCTTTTTGCCTATTAATTATAAACTCCTTTAGTCACGAAGTCATTCTACTACAGTATCATGACTGAGCTCTCCCCAACTGCATACCACTATGAAAGCAACTTGATAAGTGCTCATCCAATGACTTTTTCATAAGTGTATTACCCTCATAGGATATCATTAATCTCTTTGGGATAATATTCATCCTCCCAATATGATTTTATTTTATATCATGGTAACCATTACATCTTCCTTCATGAAAATCCAATCACTACCAAATAGTGACCAAGTTATCCATTATAAAGAAAAATGACCCGTGGCCATGTCTACTTTTCATCAACCATGTAATGCCAATAAGAAGATATCATTTACCCATATCTCGGGCTATGAATTCCACTGTTGTGAATGTAACAGTCTGTTTTCAGTGAAATCGAAATAGTGGTTTTGGGACCACAAATTCGATGTCAAAAAAATTTAAATTTAATATTATTTTGTGGTCTACAGAATGATAGTATTATGGCATAAAAATTTCGTTAATAAATTTTATCGTTTGTATACTCAATTTGTGAAAAAAAGGACTAAATCGCATAAAGTGCGAAAGCGGTGTTCTATTACCTAAATGTGTTAAATATCTATAGAACTTTAAAGTGGAGGTCCTTACATGGTAATTAGACCATTAAATAACTTAGTGGATGTGCATGGATTGGTAATTGAGTAAATTTTAAAGTTAGGTAAGGGTAAAATGGTAAAAAGCCAATTAATGATAATAAAATAAAATAAAACAAAATGCTCATCTTCTCCATACATGCTTCCACCAAAAATTTTAGCAACTTAGAGCCTTTGAAAAGCTTAAATTTTCAGCAATTTAAAACCTTTGCATGTAAGTGAATTTGATGTTCATATTTATCGATTTTTATATTTTGGAATCGTTGTTGTTTAACCTATCTAATGAAGGGATTAATTTGCAAAACTATTGAATAGTTTGAGAATTTCCATTGATGAGTATAATAGAGTTTTGAAGATTAATGGAAGAAAATGAAACCTTATTGTGTGTTAAACACTTTTTTGTAAAGTGAGTTTTGATGAAAACGTGAATTAGGGGTTAAATTCAAAAAAAAAAGTGAAAATTGTTTGTTAATTGTGTGAATTTGTAAAATGTATGGGCTGATATGAGCATATATGATTTTCGGCTAGGCATGGGTGTAGAGAAACTTGCATGAATTTTATTTTACGAGCCTAGGGACTAAATTGTAAAGAAGTCAAATGTTTAGGGGCAAAATGGTAATTTTTCCATAACATGAAATTATATTGAATTGAATAGAATAATTATTAAATTAGTTAAATTTGATTATATAGATCAAGAAAAACTACGTTCGCAACTAGATCAAGGCAAAGATAAAATAATAGATTGATCGGTTGATTATCTCCATATAAATACGAGGCAAGTTTGTATGTTGATAAGCATTAAATTAAATGCTTTATTGTTGTAATTGTGATGATACAACTCCATAGAAAAATTTGACGATGTATGGATCCCAGTTGAACCTTAGGAATAGATAGGACAGAAATGACATGTCATTAGGGGTTACCATGTTTGGGTGCTGGTCTCGTACGGTTCTACCGGTGGCTAAGTTTCTGGCATGTGTTGCAGTTACTTTACAGCTTGTGTGAGCATCACCGTGTAGCTACATCTTGACCAACAGCTTGTGTGAGTAGACCCAGTGATGTCTCGAGAGTGAGCATCCATATGAGATATGAGATAGAGGTGGTTTTGACCACGTATTGGCACTTAGTGTGCGAGACACCCAAGTTTCTAATAGTATTCCAAATAATTCAACGGGCATAGATGATGATACAAGATTATATGAACTAATACAAATCAGTACAGGTATTCATGTGAAATACAAGAAGAAATTCATAGTTGATGTATTTATACATAACTAATATAATTGTGATTATTTGTTAGGCTTTGGGCCAAATGTGAATTTACCTATGTTTTATATTATGCTTATCTAAATTGTGGATGACTTGGTAAGTTGTATTTATTAGCTATACGAACTTACTAAGCTTAATTGCTTACTCAGTTTTAATTTTCGTGTTTATAGTGATTCAGAAGCTCGCTCTGTTCGGAAGTCGTCGGAGATTTGCATCACACTATCAAACTATATTTTGGTACTTTGGACTTTACATTTTAGGTTAAATTGCATGTATAGGTGTTTTGGCTAATGTGGCCTATATGTTTCATGTTGTTTTGGTTATGTATTTAGCCATGAGGTTTGGTTTATTTTGGTATACTTGGTTAAGTAAATAGGTATAAATAATCTTTTGGTATGTGGTGTATAGTTGCTTGGTGAATGCCTTGGTTGTGTGTTGGTAGTTTGAGTACCAAATGATTGAATTTGAGATGTGGTATGCATGTTGAATGAGGCACAAAGTCTAATAAGTGAGTTTAACCATTTAGATATACTTTGGAGGTATATTTGGTATGTTGTAAAGTGATCATTGGTATGTGCTTATCTATATCATGTTGTATGTGTGGATAGTACATGATATAGGTTTGATATTGGTTGGTTTTAAGTGCCTATTTATGCCATGGTTGTATGTGCATTGTTGAGCTTAGGTTGGCATCATTTTGGGTGAGAAATATGGCTTGGAAAATGGCCAATTTTTGTCCACACAGGCGTGTGTCTCAGCCGTGTGTGACACACAACAAGGTGACACGATCGTGTGTCCCCTAAATTTTCTAATGGTTGCAAGTCAGTAGCTTCATACAGCCTAGCACACGGGCGTGTGGCTTGGCCGTGTCGCACAAGTCAGTATACCCTCTAGTTTTCACACGGCCTAGTACACGAGCGTGTGAGGTCATTTCGAAGGGTATACGGCTTGGCACACAGGTGTGTGGTCAGGCCGTGTGACCCAAGTCAGTGAGTTACACGGGTCGGACACGGGCTAGAACACGACCATGTGATCCCATTTCGAATGCCCACACGGCCTGAGACACGGGCATGTCCCTCACACGGCCTGGCCATATGGGCGTGTGTCCGTTGCACTCTGAAAATTTTCCATGTTTTCCTAAAAAATTCTTTAAGTACTCGGTTTAGTCCCGAACCACTTTGAATGTTTATTTTGGGCCTCGAGGGCTCGTATTAGAGACCATATAAATGTTTATGAATGGTTTTTGATTTGAATTTTAATTGATTATGAAATGTTTGATGGTATAAGTTATAAGTCCGGTAATGCTCCGTAACCCTATTTCGGCGTCAGATACAGGTTAGGGGTGTTTCAGTGAATGGC
Source organism: Gossypium bickii (assembly GCA_025503065.1). Taxonomy (NCBI): domain Eukaryota; kingdom Viridiplantae; phylum Streptophyta; class Magnoliopsida; order Malvales; family Malvaceae; genus Gossypium; species Gossypium bickii. The sequence continues at coordinate 95,683,041 of CP106711.1, forward strand.
GCTACATACTACATAAGTCGTACACCCAATGCACCTACTTTCGGTTCCTTATATATTCGAACTTAGGATTTTACTTACATCAAAGTGTACGAGTAATGCATACATAGTTCGTCATCCACTCAGGATCACAAGTGAATAATACATCAACTATGAATTTCTTCTTGTATTTCACGAGTATGAACATTAAAAATGTAAAATGGATTCAGGATAATATAAAAGGATTCAGGATTCAGGATTTAGGATCTATTAAATGGATTCAGGATTCAGGATATTTATACATAACTTATTCACGAGTAATCCATAAATGGATTTAGGATCTATTCTTCTTGGGTCCAACCCAATGTATTGTCAGTCCAATCAGTCACATCTATGTCTCTATCTTCTAAGAGTCATCCACTTCGATGCCCAAAACAAAGAATCTCCCTAATTAGACTTCATAGATTGCATATTAGTCTTTTAATCAGTTTGCTCATTTTCGATTAGACTAAGGACATATTTGGGTTCGTTTACTAATATAAGTTGTCTTTCCATATTATGATCCAACCACGTAATACTACTTAGTATTATTTTAAATGTTAGACAACCAATGAGCAACATTTGCTTCCATTTTACTCTGCGTGCAAAAATTATATAAGGAGAATCATACAAAGTATATTAATGTGATTAATGAATTTGTTTTATTAACCAATCTGTTCGAAAAAATTACAAGTGTACTTAGACGAAAACACTACACTTAGGGAACCAGATCCAATGAGCTCCCCTTTAAGTTTTGCAATCTCTTCCTTCAAGGCCATCACCATGGCTTCGAGAGCGTCATCTCTTACCATCAATTTGTTTGTAGTGGAACCAAGAGACTCCAACACAAAATCCCTAAGATGCTTCCTCATTGATTCCAACTCATCGGTACGTCCCTTGAGTGTCTCCCTCATGTCTTCCATGGACTCTTCAAGATTGACCACTTGACTCTCCAAAGCCAATAGCATGTCTCTCAATCGATTAGCTTTCCTAGCTAAGGTCTCTATTGGCTCAACCTGATCGGCAACTTCTTTAGACTTCTTCAACGGTTCCTTCGAAACCTTAACTTTGATACCAACTATCATGGGGCTAGACTTTTTGTCTCGTAATCCATGTGGTCTTAAACGATTTCTTCGCTTCAAATGCTCCTAAGTTAGTCTAACCTTTGCAAAATGAGAATTCTTACATAATTTCTCTAAGGCACTAAAAATATAACAGAAGCAACTCAAAGATAAAAGTAAACTCGAAAGAACAGAATAGCCATAGAAAAGAAAAGTAGGCCAAGTGTTTGAGTAAATGCTCTCAATTTATTCTTTAACTCAAAGAATAAAATATAATGGGTCCTTACAAAATGAAGGTGAGACTTTCTATTTACAGTTTAGCTCCCCTAAAACTAACGATATAGATTGAGTTACATTGACGAATGGGATTGAAGCTTATCTATAATTAAGGTATTTACATAATCTCCAAGATTACAAAATCAAATCTTATTAGACTACAAATCTTCTAAGATTACTTTCTTTATTTACCAAGGTAGCATTAATTTACCATAAGTGCTTCACTGGGCCACAAAGGCTTTAAGTAGATGGACTTCGTCACTTGTTCTTCGAATTGGGGCAGTTCAAGTGGGTCAAATGAGCCTCATTTAATATGTAGACTTCTATGAGATGTTGTTTGTGCTTTGGTCACGGGCTTTGAATCGTGGCCCGTGACATTAGAACAATGACTCCAATAATATTGTTTGCTAATATTGTTATGAATCATGACATATGAAGCACTACTTCAAGAAACTCAAAGTGTTAATGCAATAATTACTACACATGTTGTAATTTTTATGAATGAGTTTGTTAAATTTTCACAACAACAAGAACTATTGAAAGGATCCACTTATGTTACTACTCTTGTGAACTCAAGTGAATTTATTGCATGTCTTATTTCATTTTCATTCAAGCCCGTCATTCATTCTAATGTTATACATCATATAAAGGTAATTCTATCCTTCTCTATACCTTTTAGTTACATAAATCATCTTTTCCTGTGATTATAGTTAGTGGGTCTACTTATAATATTCTTGGTTTTAGAAATATTAATTCAACTTCCTCTTTTACCTTATCATCAGTATCAAGGCTCCGTTTGTTTCACTGAAAATGACTTCCGAAAATTGATTTCTGGAAAATGATTTACTTTCTTTGAAAAAGCTAATATTTTACGGTGTTTGGATGAATCATGTAAAATATATTTTACATTGTTTGGTAGATTTCTTAAAAATATTTTATAGAAGTTGTTTTCAATTAAACAAACATACATTTGAGATTTTCTTATTTTTTCATTGTTTAATTGAACTAATTTTTATCTATAATTTTATATTTTACATTGTTTTTGCATATATTAAAAATATTATGTTAAATTCAGATTCATTGCAACGTCATTTTTAAATTACATGGCTACTAAGTAACTATTTTTTATTCAAAAAATGTGACATCAACAAAATTGACAAAAAATAACTAACGATATCAATAATTGGACTTGATTTTTAAATTTGAAAAGTTAAGGGACTAAATTCTTGAAACTAAAGGTACAAAGACTAAATTACAAATCTGTGAAGTGTACATAGACTTATGACATATTTTAACCTTTATACTACAAAACATTTATTATTAATATATTTATAATTGTAATAAATTTTTATTATTTAGATATTAATATTTTCAATAATATGTGAATAATATTATTTAAAGTTATTATTTTTAAAAATTTATTATTAAAATAAAACTGAAATATTAAATAATTTATTAAAATAATAAATTATATTTATTATATTAATAATTTACTATATGACTAAATATAAATAATTAAATATGTACGTTTAATAATATTAAAAATATAATATTTTAAATATTTTTAAAAATAAAAATAAAATTTATTATCAATATAATAATATTAAGCTTGATTTAAGTTAATTTTCATATAAAAAAATAAAATTATCTATAGATGAGCTCTTTTCTAGAAAATGACTTACGTTTTTCAAAAGGGTAAGTCATTTTACAGGAAATGTGGCTTATTTTACCTTGACCTGTAAGTCATTTTCCTTTGACCAAACTATTTTCTGTGAAACAAACACAAGAAAATGCAGAAAATATTTTCCATAAAACTTTTTACATGTAAACAAAAGGACCCTAAGTCTGTAACACTTTTTATCTGGTTCGATAACATATCTGAGCAAGAGACTTCATATAAAAAAAATTTAAAACTTTTCTTAACATACAAACACTTAATTTATTATTATTGAACTCAATTCCAACCTTTGAAATTCAATTTCGTATTTTATATCAAAATATATACATATATCCACCATCCGAGCTTATTTATTGCCTTAAATTTTAATTTTTTATTTTCAGAAATGCATATACATAACTTAACCAAATATTTCAAATTACATACAAATCATAATCATTCTAACTTACCAATTTCAAATTTCCATTATTTAACTTCATACAGAATTATTTATCAAATATTTCATGGAATCAAGTATCTAATTACTATGCCCAGATTAATAACTACATATTTCATAAATGAAAAAATATTCCCAATTCCTAAAATTTTACAATTTTTACAAAAACATACCCTAAAATTTAGAATTTTTAGTTTTTATGATTTAGTCCTTGAAATCCCAATTTACATAATTTTACAATTCAGTCCCTAAAAATCAAATTTTCTTTTTATAGTTTAGCCCTAAATCCCAATTTTCATAATTTTGCAAAGCAGTCCTTCAAAATATTTACAATTCGGTCCCTATTAACTCAAATCTTATAACACAATGTCTCCTTTCAATTTTTCAAAAAAAAAAAAAAAACCTTGCTTAATAATTAAAACATTAAAATTTCAAAATTTCACATTTCAACACTTCAAATTTGAACATTTAAAAAATTTCTCAATTTAGTCCTTTCAATTTAAAACATGATAATTTAAATACAATTTTCCAATACTTTAGATATCATATTCTTATAATCATATCATAAAAATCCAAAACTTAATTTATCTATTTAGTTCCTAGATTTTTAAATTTAGCATAATTTACAATTTAATCCTTATTTCAATTTTTATCAAATTAATCACTTAAAATCATCCATCAAATTGTTCATAAAATCATTCAACGTTCACATCATACATGAACATAATACTTTCATCACTTAGAACATAGAAAATAATTATGCACATTTTATTCTTACAATTTCACATCAAATTATACATTCAAATAAACATAATATAATAATTGGAACAACTTACCCAAGTTTTCTCCCACTTCCATCTTCATCTTCAAGTCCCAATGATTGGTTTCATATAAAAGGACACTCTTGAATTAGAAGTTGGATGTGATATCTTACTTTAATTTCAAAGAAGGTTAGGTTAGAAATATGCTTGAACAAGAAAATGACCAAATTGAATTAAATGTAAAACTTGTTTTTCCTCTCCTCTCTCTTTTTCTCATGCACCCCACATTGGGATTTTCATAAAGACAATGATTTCCCTTCATATTTTTAAAATTTTCTTTACTTTTCTTTGTTTTTCTTGATTTAACATTTAATTGTTTAATTTATTTTATAAAGGGTTTACATTTAATCACATGATTTTATCTAACGGTTATAATTTCTCCTATCAAAATATCATTTTTTTTATCATTTAAAATTAAAAATTAATATTTAGTGACAAAATGATCAAATTTCTCTTTAATATATCTTTTGTTATATTTAAGACATAAGGGAAAAATAGTCATTTCACCCTTTTCCATCACTCATTTGTTTGACACGTGAAATAATTATGTGTCCTAAATAATTATTACTTATGCATATCTTATATTTATTCATGATATAATTACAATTAGTCCCTTTACTTTTAACCACTTTTCAATCTAGTTCATATCTCGATTTTCCGAATCCACCTACCAATTCATATCCATGTCACATTCATCAAAAAATATTTTTTACATTTTTGCCCCTTTTTCAAAAAAGGTAAATTTGCACTTTTAGCTCATCTTTCACAAATTTTCAATTTAATCTTTACTAAAATTTCACTATTCATATTTTCTTTTTCAATGTCAAATTTTGACTTTACTATCATTATTAATTTGATAAACTCTTACTTTTTGTGAAATTTTGTTAGTTATCTTTTGAAATTCTATTATTGGTGACACTGAGATTTTTAGAGTGTTACAAAGTCTGCCAAACCTTGCCTTTGACTTGATTTCTGTAAGTTTACGTATGATAGAAACTACTATATTTCATTATGATAAGAGGGTAGCATCCACAAAGTCCCCAGTAAATTCAAGAAAACTCATTTTGACAATGGAAGGCTTTAAATTGCACCTAAGGTTAGGCAGCATGCGAGAACACTTAGAACCTAAAAATAATTAGAAAAGAGAGTGAGTAATCAATTACCAATAGATGAAAGGAAGAAAAAAATCAAGAAAAAGTTTATTACTATAAATATCATAACTTGACTCGGTTTTCAAATTTTTTTTTCCGTTGTGCAAGAAAACCGCTTTTAAACCGGATTTTTTTCCAACATTTCGTCCCTCTACTCACAAAAAAAGGCAAACTAACCTATGTACATTAGATCAAAGAGAAAACTAATCATTTCGTTAAAATTTTCATCCATTTCTATCGTTAAGTGATGATGTGATTGATAGATTAAGTAGACAGCAACACTTGGCGAGCCAGTGTAACTCATGCTGATATGACAATTTTGCCACATCAGAAAATATTTAAAAATTAAAAATCCTATAAAAGTTTTTAAGAAAAAACAATTATTTGAAAACCCGCATCCAATATGAACCTAGACAAATTTATCCATGTTCAAATGAACTGGGACAATTATTTGTTCATCTTCATTCTAAACATGATTTTTCAAAAAATTATAAAAATATAAAATTATATAAAATCGTTTAAAATTTATTAGAAATTATATGAAAGTATACAAATTATTTAAAATTACAATAAATATTAAAAATACAAATTTCTTATCACCATCAAGTTATAATTTAATTAAATATTTAATAATTATTATGATAATTACTATAAATATAAAAAAAAGAATTGAAATGACAAATAACTAGAACAATAATGTAAAGTTTAATGGAAGTAAAGCTTTTGTTTTAAGCAGATGTTTGCCCAACATCTTGTCCACTGCTAAGTGGATCAATAAGAGAAATATGTTACAGATTTGGAAAATAAACATTTCGAGGGAGTATAAAATATGTTATAGGTCTTTGTAACTTTCAAAAATTTAAACTTTTAGTTAAAATGTAGTCTTTTTATTTTTTTAAATTTTAAAATTTAAGTCCAATTGTTAACTTTATTTGTGTGAAATTTAAAATAAAAAAATACTCACTTGATAGTAATGTAACTAAAAAAATAATTTTATAATGAATCTGAATTTAACAATATAATTTTAACAGTATAAACAGTTAAAATTGATTTCTAAAATCTAAAAATTACAAAAAAAATAAATTCTTAAAAATAAAAATATAAAAACCAAATTTCAAATTTATAAAAAAAATAACTATATTAACCCTCATTTTAAAACCCGTAGAATACGGTGAGTCGCCTTTATTTTTCTCAAACAAAATTGATTGAAAACAAATCTCCACACCGTCATTAATTAAATAATTCAAATATTAAATTAGGATCTCTTTTTATATCCTCACTCGTAATTGGTTTTTAATTTTATTGCTTAACATAATAAAATGGGCTGAAAATTGATTTCAAATTTTAGCCTTAATATCATGCAATGCAAAATAAAGGTTATAGGAATTAGTAGATAATGAATTAAAAGCCAAAATAGTGAAAAAAAATAATTTAAGAATTCCGAATATAATTTCAAAACAACATATATTGAAAAGGAAGGTAAGGGAGAGGATCCCGATGTTAAATTACTTACTAAAACCTTTATTCCGAAATGTATATACTTAATTTAATCAAACATCTCATTGTTTCAAATTACTTCCTAAAACATTTATTCTAAAATGTATAAACTTAATTTAATAAAACATCTCATTGTTTCAAACTACTTACTAAAACATAAAATGTATAAACTTAATTTAATAACACATCTCATTGTTTTTGTGTATATGCTCATTTAGTATTGATAGCAAATCTCTTTCCATATTGCACTCAATTTTCATATTTCAGGAGCTGGTTAAGTGAAAGAATCGAAAAAAATTATCTTTTTTATGGAAGTATACTAATTGTCACCATCAAACTTATCAACTATTAGGACTCTTTCATTTATTATTAACAGCCTATAAAAAGGCTGCCAATATGAAATAAAGAGTAAGCAATTTGTTTTTATCACAAACATTATTTTGGGAGGAGGTTCAGTCAATGACGAATCTGCCTTTTGAGTAACTATAAGTCAAAGCAAGAACTTTTTCTCGTCTAGACTTGTGACTAGATCCTACGCCAAGGCGTATAACAACTTGGTATCGGAGCCTTTTGTCATGGGTGACGAAGAGACTTTAGCAGTCAAACTGGAAGCTTTCATGGCACTAATGGCTACAAGGCAACAAGCATTAGAGGAGCAGATGGTAGTGTTATCTCTTTTGGTCCAAAAGACTACGAAAGAGTATTCGGAGAAAAATAATGAGGAACAAGGCAGTAGCGAAGCCAGAAAAAAGAATTCAGACTCACAACAAGATGGGTGCATGATGCAACGATACTCTAAGATGGAATTTCCTACTTATGATGGTGTTGAATATCCTTTAGGGTGGCTGAAAAGATGTGAATTTTTTTTTGGCAATCAACGGGCTAACGAAGAAGACAAAGTAGGCTTAACTTCATTCCATCTCTTAAGAGAAGCACAACTGTGGTTTGATCAAATAGAAGAAGAAGCAGATCTTGATTGGGGGCGCTTCAAATAGTGTTGTCATGTAAAGTTTGAGCCATCTATGAGTAATAGCCTCTTAGGGGAACTTGCAAACCTGAGAAAAACCGGGGCTGTAGAAGAATATCAACGCCAATTTCAATCACTACTGGACAGGACTACTGATCTTAAACCTGGAAAACAAGTAGACCTTTTTATTACCGGGTTGGTAAAGGAACTTAGAATTAATATTGAGATGCAACAACTGGGAAACCTTGGAGTTGCAATGAATATGGCTTGAGCTTTAGAACGTAAACAAAGGTCTCTTCCAAAATGTTATCTCGAACCAATCTAAACTGGCCAACTTCCCAAAACACTAGCAATAATTCGATACTTCCAACAACTAAGAGCTTTGCAAAAGGAGGGGGACAAACAATGAAACCAATGGGGAATAACTACAAAATAGGTTCTTCCGCACCATTTATCAAGAGATTGACACGAGCAGAAATGGTGGAAAGAAGGGCTAATGGATTGTATTATAATTGTGATGATTCTTATTCCATGGGACACAAATGTTCAAGGTTATTTTGGATAGAAATACCAGATGTTGAATATGAGCAAGATGACGATAAGGTAGATGATCTTGACATTTCTTTACTTTTCATCAGAGGAACTTGCAATTCATCTACTATGCAACTAACGGCAAAGGTGTAAGGAAAAACGGTGTTAGTCCTCGTTGATTCGGGCAATATGCATAACTTTTTCCATGAAGGCTTAGTGCCAAGATTGGGACTAAAAATACGGAAAAAATCTGGGTTACAAGTATGTGTGGCAAATAGAGAATGGGTCTCTAGCATAGGCATTTGTAAATCAATACAGTTCATGGTGGCAAATGACAACTTTCAAGCTGATTTTTACAATACCATTAGAAGGGTTTGATGTGATTTTGGGGGTTAAATGGTTATGTACCCTTGGTCCAATTTTATGGGACTTCAGCTCCTTGATTATGCACTTTAGAGTAAACAAAAAAGAGCAAAGGAAGCACCTAGAGGAAGTTCCACAACTTAGTCTAATGCAATGATAAGATTTAACTAATATAGTCTTAGAATTTGCGCATTTGTTCCAAGAGTCATCTGGGTTGCCTCCTAACCACAAATGTAACCATTGTATAACTCTTAAATCAGGATCTAGGCCAATTGTAGTTAGGCCTTATCTATACCCACATTTTCAAAAAGATGAGATTGAGAAGTAGTGTGATCAAATGTTACAAGTAATCATTCAACCTAATAGATCACCATTCTCTTCTCCAGTACTCTTGGTAAAGAAACATGATGGGACATGGCACTTTTGTGTTGATTACCAGGAGCTTAATTCTAGCACTGTTAAAGAAAAACATTCGATTCCTGTAGTGGAAGAATGGTTGGATGAACTTTATGGGGCAAAACATTTTAAAAAGTTGGATTTAAGATCGGGATATTTCCAAATTAGAATGGCAACTACAGATGTGGAAAAGACAGCTTTCCGAACCCACCATAGACACTTCGAATTTCTTGTCATGCCATTCGGGCTTACCAATGCCCCTTCCATATTTCAGAGTTTGGTGAATGACATTTTTCACCCTTACTTGCGTAAGTTTGTTTTGGTCTTCTTTGATGACATATTAATTTATAGCAAAACATGGAATGAACATATACATCATGTAAAACTAGTTTTTGAACTCTTGCGGGATAACATGTTGTTCTTAAAGAAATCCAAGTGTTTCTTTGGAGAGTCTAAGGTAACCTACCTTGGTCATGTCATCCATGGTGACGGAGTCGAGGCTGATCACACTAAAACTAAAGATGTCACCAATTTGCCAACTCCTAAATCTACCAAGGCTCTACGAGGCTTTCTAGGGCTGGTGAGATATTACAGAAAATTCATAAAGAATTATGGCAAGTGGCTGCACCCTTAACATCTCTTCTAAAGAAAAATGCCTTCAACTAGACTATGGAAGCTGATGTTGCTTTCACCCAATTAAAAACTTCTCTTTCAGCAGCCCCAATCTTTCAATTACCCAACTTTGAGGAGGAATTTGTGGTTGAATGTGATGCTTCTAACAACGGGTTTGGAGTCGTACTGCAACAAAAGGGACATCCATTGCCTTTTTCAGTTGTAAGATTGCAGATCGACACCTTAAGATGGCTACCTACGAGTGAGAATTATTTGGTTTGGCAAAGGGTGTAACTCATTGGAGACCCTATCTTTGAGGAAGGCACTTTCTCATCCGTACTGATCACTTCAGTCTTAAGTACTCGTTAGACCAACTACTTACGACATCCCCACAACAGCATTGGATCAGCAAGCTAATGGGGTTTGATTTTCAAGTGGAGTATAAAGCAGGAAAGTTGAATAGAGCTGCAGATGCTCTATCTAGAAAAGACGAAGACTTACCACACCTCATGAATGTTCCTTTCCCTCAAGTTGAAATTCTTAAGGCTATCAGACAAGAAACGAAAACTTCTCCAGAATTATTACAACTCCAGCAAAGAATTCTACAATGAGAATTGGGGTCAAATTGGGTTGCACAAGATAGGTTGATTTTCTTCGAAGAGAGGTTGTACCTTCTACCTACCTCTCCAATTATTCCCACTATTATTTCCTCTAAACATGTTATGGCACATGAAGGGGATTGAAAACATTACATTGTCTTCGTCAAGATTTTTTTGGAAAAGAATAAAGCTTGCAACCTCAGAATTTGTGAAAATTTGTTTAGTATGCCAACGCCACAAATGGCAAAATTTACAGCCTGCAGGTTTATTTCAACCTCTTCCAATTCCACAACAAATTTGAGTTGATATCTCTATGGATTTTGTGGAGGGCCTACCCAAAGTTAAAGGGAAATCGATACTTATGGTTGTTGTGGACAGACTATCGAAATATGCTCATTTTTTACCCTTGGCCTATCCATTTACTGCTATATCTATTGCTATTGTCTTCCTTCCAGAGGTATTCTGACTGCATGGCTCGCCGGAATCCATAGTTTTGGACCGTGATAAAGTTTTCCTCAGCTTGTTTTGGAAGGAATTATTTTGTCAGAGTGATTCTAAGCTCGCTTTTTCTTCAGCATACCATCCCCAATCTGATGGTCAGATAGAGGTAGAAAATCAAACAATAGAAATGTACCTGCGATGCCTCTCTAGTGATCATCCACGATAGTGGGTCGATTAGGTTCCATGGGCTGAGTATTGCTACAACACCTCCTATCATACTGCCCTAAAGGCCACCCCTTTCGAATTAGTATACGGTAGGGATCTACCTCGACTTCTCTCCTATTCAACTGGTTCTACAAGGATTGACGCTATGGATAAGACCCTATAAGATAGGGATGCACTTTTACAAAATGCTCAGGATAGACTCTTGCAAGCTCAGCAACGAATGAAGAACACTTATGATTTGGGGCACAGAGAGTTGAACTTTGAAGTTGAGGATTGGGTTTGGTTACGACTTCAGCAATATCGACAATTGACGATAACTAAACAGAAGCATCACAAGCTACTGCCAAAGTATTTTAGTCCTTTTAAGGTCTTGAACAAAATAGGAACAGTGGCCTATCAGCTTGAGTTACCTACAGGTAGCAGAATACATGATGTATTCCATGTTTCTTTCCTCAAAGAATATAAGGGACCTCAACCAGATGCAGTGAGAGACTTGCCCTTAGACTATGATAGTAAGGCATTGTCTACTCCACAAGCTATTATTCGTAACAGGCTAAATCGAGGTCGACGGGAACTAAATCGAGGTCGACGGGAACTATTAGTGCAATGGGCAGGTTGTTCTCAAAACGATGCCACCTGGGAACCATTTGATTGTTTTCATGAAGCTTATCCTGAATTTGAGCTTGAGGACAAGCTCAAGTCCGGGAGGGGAGTAATGATGTGGATGTTTTTATTGAGAAAAAAATATCAAAAAAGGAATAGGAAAAAAGAACGACAAAAATTAGAGTTTTAGATTTATTTAATTTCTTTATTATATCAGATTTATTAAGAGTTTTAGTTTTACTTATTCTCCCTATTATATTAGGTTTTTTATTTCCCTTATAAACTCTAAATTAGAAATTCTATTAGGACTCTTTCCTTTGTTATTAGCAACCTATAAAAAGACTGTTTATCACAAGCGTTATTTTAGGAGGAGGGTTTAGTCAAGGACAAATTTACCTTTTGATTAACCCGTCGAAGAAAAAACTCTTTCTCATCTAGACATGTGACTAGATCCTATGCCGAGGTGTATAACAACTACTTACTAAAACCTTTATTCCAAAATGTATAAAATTAATTTAATAAAACATCTCATTGTTTCAAACTAGTTACTAAAACATTTATTCGGAGATGTATAAACTTAATTTAACAACACATCTCATTGTTTTTGTTTTTGTGTATCTGCCTATTTAGTATTGACAGCAAATTTCTTTCCACATTGCACTCAATTTCCCTGTTTCAGGCGTTGGTTGAATGAAAGAATGGAAAAAAAGTTAAGCATTTTCTTAGAAGGGTATATCAATTGTCGCCATCAAACTTATCACCTAACTGAAAGTATCATGTTTGGATTATATATTACTTGGATACACAAAACAAAATATTTGCGAAAACCCTGTCAAATTATAATATAAAAAAAAACCTTTCCTATTTGAAAATATCTTTACAGGCCAATATAGGTTATTAAAAAAAACAAAATAGTTATCAAATAAATTACATCAAACAATCAAATTATATAATTTCATCAAATTAAGACAATGAATTGAAGCAAGTCAGATTGAGTCACGTCCAAATTTCTTTCAACCTTGGTCAGAACCATCTTATCATCTTTCTTTTTAATCTTGTATCTCCATCTTTCATTCTTAATTTACCTGAAATTAGGACTCTTTTTTTATTATTGTATTTTTTATATTTAGAGTTTTATATTTTATATTTTAAATTTTAAAATTCAAATTTACTTGTAACTACTATTAAATTTTTTTAATTAAATTAATTAATGAAATAAAAAATATTTGATAATCATTTACCAAAAAAATTAATATTGAAATAAATATGAATTTAACAAAAGAATTTTATAGATGTTTGCATTTAAAATTGAATTTTGAAATTTAAAAAAGTAAGGCGGAGTGCTTAAAATAAATGGTAAACTATACAAATGGTCATCAAACTATACCCGCGTCCATGTTTTAGTTACCCAACTTTAAAATTTTTAATTTAAGCACTAAACTTTGTATTTGTTCTAGTTTTGGGCACTTCCATTAAATTGATAACGTAAAAATAACATGAATATTATTAATTTGATTACACATTTAGTCATCAATACTTACATATTCTTTCAATTTGATCTTAATTTTAAATAATGTAATAAATTTAACCCTTTATATTTATAAATTTTATCAATTTAATCTTCACATTTCCCAAACAAAGCTTTCAAGTTTTGACAATAGAGGCATTCCAAAACCCAAAAAAGAAAAAAAAAAACATTTCTACAATTGAGCAAATATAACATACTTTATGAGTATCTTGATAATTGAACTATACAAGGATTTTAGTTTCTGGGTTATTTATTTATTTTTATTTTTTGTATTTAATGGTTACCCAATTTAATCCATGAGCTCAAAGATGGGTTTTTTGCTGCTGGAAAAATTGAAAAAAAATAGAATTTGTTGTTGTTAATTGGTTTTATTTTGTCGGCTAAATCATCCATAAAGAAGATCAACAACTTTGGTGTTAATTATTCTGGATTTTATTGAATTAATTAGTACCTACTACTAGATTTTGTGTTTCATAAGCTTTTTTCTTTGGATTTGGATGTTGAATAAGAAACTTGGTTCTTTGGATTTGGATGTTCAGTGGTGATCTGATTGTTTGGTTTATAAGCAATAATATATTTACACGTTATTCATTACAAGTATGTTATATTTGCATAATTAGAGAAGTTTTTTTCTTTTCTTTTTTGGGTTTTATAAACTTATAGATGTGAAATGGCTTTGTTTTAAAATTTGAAAAGTTTAGTTAGAATGTTTAAGGATTAAATTTATAGAATTCGTAACGTGAAGAGTTAAATTTATTGAATTATTTAAAATTAAGATCAAATTAATAGGTTATGCAAGTATTGAGGAAATGTGTTATTATACATAATTAAAAAAGATCATGCCATTATTTTCGTTATCAATTTAATGACGGATGATTAAAACAAGAATGAATACAAAGTTTAGTGTCTAACTTGAAAATTTTTAAAGTTGGGTGACCAAAACAAGAACGTGAACATAGTTGAGTGGCCATTTGTATAATTTACTTAAAATAAAAGTAAAATTCAAAAATATATGGATTTAAAGAGCTAATGTAAAATATAATACTCCCAAAATTTTTAAAAAAATCATTAATTAACTAATTATTCATATCAAACATATACTCAACGCAAATATAACTGTAGTTTTCTTTTTCTTCTTTCGAAGTGGAGCAGACTTATCAAAACTTAAATTTCCTATCTCATGCATTGTTATGTTCTCTGGATATTAGAGGGCGTATATGATAATTGGTGTTTTGATGCAAAAATTGTTCCATTGATCCACATTGTCGTCTATATTATCCAGATTATGGGGGATGACTCAACCTTATTATGCAAACTATGAAGCAGAGTAGTTATCGTATTCCGGAGCTATACTTGAATTTCATAACGAATATATAATTTCCATCAGTTTATTAAAGGAAATATATATGACAGCGATTCTGTAAATGATGAAAACAAATGTCTGTATTGCATTCAAGATCATAATTACCTTTTTAACAGACTATATGCAGGTAAATCTTTCACTCTGGAGACACTTTCAAGTGAGAGTTCGTGCTCTAACCGTGTTCTTGTAGACTTCAGAATTTCCTGGAAAAAGAAGACAAAGAATATAGAATGAACAATGCAGGAATGCAGAGGAAAGTCATGGAATTACAAAAGTAGGATCATTAATGAGAATGTTTTACGTTGAATTCCATGTATGAAGCCCGTTTCACAAGCCATTGTGCATCCATCATCCGAAAGGTCACACAATAAAGATCGTCGAATGCCATTTCATCTTCTGCAAGTAGTTCCAAAAATCGTCTTCCAGCCCTAGAAGATGGTTTCCCTGCAGGTAAAACATTATTACATTAGTAAAATTCAGCACCAAGTCAAGGCAGCAGATAATTAATTTACTTTATTCGTTATAAGGTTAAGATTCCAGTACTTTTCTCGTCAGTAAATCAAAGAGTTAATGCCTTTGTTCGAGTAATGCCAGCAAAATATCTTAGCATCTAAAGGTGGTATTGAGAATTCAACATCTAAGCAGTTCTAATTTCCATTACCTGATTGCAGATCCAACATCTGTACCAACATAAATGAAATATTGATGCCAGCTACTGCAAATGGATATTCCAATTCAGATCTATTCCCATCTTGTTTGTGCAACAACCTCTGGAAAGATTGCTGTTCAAGGAAGCACCAAATCAGAACTTGACCAACCGTGTCTATAGTTCATGCTGATTAAAACATGATCATTTCATTGTTTGGTACATGCTAATAAACTAAAATAAACAAGAAATATAGGTGGAGCAGTTCCCAAATGCTCCATGAACTAGATCATAATCAATAAAACAAAATCCAGTTACTTAAGGAAAGGAAACAAACCGGATATTTCTTGGCAAAAAAGATGAGATTCTCTAATGATATGAATCCTCCACCCCTTCGAATAGCAATGAGATAACATGAATAACATGAATAAGCATATATTAAGCAGGAAAGAAAACCCAACCAAGATAACCGGTTTTTAAGGCAAAGTCAGTATACCGAAAATCAGTTGAAGGATCTGGACCTTGCCATCCCATGTCCTTCCAAATCCCTGATTTAAGAGATGGAAGCTCCCTGTCAGGGTAAGCCAATTTCCATAATTGCTTAAGAGCTTCCTGCCAGTCAAATTAAAGTATGATAAAAAAATGTTTTACTTGTGTTCATATATTTGGTATATGGGAGGGGGTTACAGGAGAGAGAAACTAGAAAGGATAATTATTGGCATTTTCAACTCCAAAAGAAAAGTTGTTGGAATTGGCAAATTCTTTTAATCAAATGTGCTTCCACAGACTATAATTCACAGAAAGTATTAAAAAAGTGAAAGCAAAATAAGGATTGAAAAATACACAAGCACACTGATTATAGCAAAACCTACTTGATGCTCCAGGCGAGATCCATCATAGGGGATCCCCAATCTTTGCTGAAGACTTCTCAGCCTAGCTTCCTACAAGGGTAAAGAATGGAAACACAAATACACCTCAGATTACCAATAGTAAATTGAAACGCAAACAATTTCTTTTTTCCTTTTTTCCTCTTTCAAAAGAAACAACTGAATAATCTACGCAAAAACAACTCGTGCTATTTGCCAACTCAACCGTTTTACAAGAAAATGTACAAGAAAGGATCCTTTTAAGTTTTGATTATTTCCCCAAACCCACTCTCAAACCAACTTAAAAACTCCAACTACCTATAAACATGAAGGATTTTTTTTTTTTCCTTCAGGTGTTTCCTTGCATCCATATCAGTCAGGATCCTGCATTGAGGCAAATTCTCAATCTTCTAGTCCACTACCTTTATATGCAGGATTAAGTTGTCTTTACTGTAACAGCTAAAAGCAAATTCTCTACCAGGCTTGAAGTTTGGAGCCTGAATTTGATTTAGATTTATAATACTCAAGAGCAATCAGAACATATTACCGATTTATGCAGTCCAATGACATTTTAGCAATTTTCCACGACTAGAGCCAATATTTACAGAATTGGTGGCACACAGACTAGATACTCAAGACTGTCCATTTTCAGTAAAAGATCCTTCCAGATCTTAATATAAAAATTGAAACACTCTAGCTTTTTCTAAAGGTTTGAAAAACATCTCCTTGACACTTCCCCTTAAGGAAAATGGGAGACCGCAATAAAGAGGGGGAGAAACAATATGTTGATCATCAGAGCATGCCTCCATCAAACTCCAAATGGCCACACCAACCCCTATCATCTCCACCCTCCCCACCCTCTCCCCAAAATCACCTCGAAAAATAATAATATAAAAAAGGTTCTTCAAATCCAGGAAAATACATTGAAAAGAGTTATTGTTGATTATACCTGTAAAGGATTAAGTGCAGGCTCAAGAAGTTTCAAGTTTGATCCACTTTGGGTGTTAGAAGGTAGAGGTAAAATGCGTGCAATAAATGATGCAGATCCAAGGACAATGTTTGCTGGAAAAGCCAAAGAGAACTATCACTAATCCAAACTGCTATAAGACTCCCCCCACTTACCAAAAAATAAACGAAAGAGGAAGAAGCCAAAGAAAGCAGAGAATGTAATAACTAAAGAGCCATACATCATTAAATCACAGTTACAAACCAAGTAATCAAGAAAACAAGCAATTTATTTCTTTTGGCCTAAGATAACAGGCAATTCAACTTACAAAACATAATCAAAGAAAAGATACAGTTTTCATTATATGGTATCAAACTATAACCTTCTCTATAAACCTGTATAATATCTTTGAGGATGCATTTACTTACAAAATGCCCCCAAATAGGGTCATTTTTAGTTCACACGGAGAACCAAACAAGAGAAGAACTAGAATAAATTGCTTTTAGAACTCATTGTTTCTCCATTTCTACTCTTACAACTTATCCCCTCTTGGCATACAATTCTCTTTCTATGAATTACCCTCCATTATTCATGAACGAATGTGAAGTTATAAAATCATGTGATGAGTAAAGAACACCAATTACAAAACAGGTTGCGCACTTCTGTTTCTACAAACTACATTGATAGAGAGATTCCCACAACTGTGCTTTCTATTAGGGAAACTTTGGCAAATGCTTAGGAGATATGAGGGGAGTACTCAGAAAACTAATGCAAAAAGTTTCCCATGTTGCATAAGTATATTTAAATATAGACACTAGTGTATGCAATTTACATGCATAACAATCTAATATACCAATATGCTCAACAGATTAGTAACTGGCTAACTTAATGGTTTAACTTTTGAAGTCAACAACCCGCAACCAATATAATACAAGTAGATTGAAACTGCAATTATAGACATTGCAAACAGTAAAATCTCATATCCGAAAACAGAAACGACACTGATAATATCTCACCTATCCATTGTGCCCATTGCACAATCAAGTTAGTGAACAAAAGCGCCGCCCAATGTAAATGCTCCTTCCTTTGCCCTTCAACCCAAATACACTCTAGCGTTTTCCCCTGTAACATATCGGAGAAGGTAAATTTAATGTTAGCAGTACTCTTTCTCCTCTTTCTTGCAATAAAGCATACTTAAAATAAACAATGGCATAATCACCTCAGAATGCCCGCCATCGTAATCACGATTCCCTAACAAAGGTTCATCTAAACCATGTAATCCCGTCATCATATAATTTCCATTGTTCATCCTGCCAACGTCCCCATGATCAAGCCGCCTTCGCAAGGCACCAGGCCTCATTAATTACAGCTCAAGATTTGCACCAATTCTTCCTTAAACCCTAACAAATTCTTTCTTTTTTTGAAAAGGAAAAAGGAACAAAATATATATCAAAATCCCCCGCACTGCTAAAATAGATTAAACAAGAAACTACACAAATTTTGAATTAGCACTGAAAATGGTTGGCAACACGATACTCTTCCACATTTAAAATTAGCCGCCAATTTGGATCTCAAAACTGCTATATTACAAAAATTACGCAAGCAATCAGAAATTCAAATGACGAAGAAAAACATCCAATTTCGGCATCAAAGTTCTATTGAAAATTTCAAATTAGGTTTAAAATTTGCATCCAAAACGGATAAAAAAGAAAAGAAAACTTACAGGAATGCTGAAATCTAATTTGGAGAAAGCCTTAACGTAGAGTAAGAGGAAACCCAGAAGTGTAAGGAAAGCTGGTATACCCCCAAAGAAAGAACGAAAGAAACAATAAAAGGTAGGTTGGTAAATAAGGAAATAACAGAGTTTTAAGAAATTTGAAACTCTATTATTTCAATCCCTCCCCTCCGGTATGTGTCATTTATATATTGTTGTTAGAGTTCCTTCCTGGTCGTTAGGACGTTGAAGTTGGAGGGGGAAGAGATTCTTCTAAATTCCAATTTTAATTAATAATGATTATTCTCATACTAATTGTTGAGGCCAGCTGTGGATCCGCTTGTGGGCTTGTGATCTGTAAAACAAAGTAAATTAAGAGGCCCAGAATTTCAGCTTTGAGAGCTTCAAAATGCTTTAGTGTATGAATAACAAAAGATAAGCAACGTAAGGGATGATAATGGTGGAATAAAGAGATCATATTTGAGGTCAACTCGAGCTTTAGTATATTTTATTGAGTTTCTGAGTTGTCCGTTGTCTGTCTACCTTTATTTTACATCCATTTTGTTAATTCATTGACTGATATAATGTCTCTTATTTGTTAGGAATGTTAGTAACTCACGTTTTGTACATAGTGTATGAATTACATTTAAGCTTTTTTTCTTATTAGAAAATGGGTTTTTAATTTGTCATGTGATCCTATTAGTTTAACAAATAAGCTCTAGATTTTTATGAGTTTGAACTCGATTTAAGTTTTTCGATTATTTAAATATTGAACTTTTTGTTAGTTAGTTTGTGCTTCTATCAACTTATTCTATCTTCCTAATATTTAAGGGAATTTGGGGTTGACATAAGCATCATGTATGTAAAGTTCAATACCCTGATAAAGCAAGAAGATTCGAGCAAAAAATGAAGGAAGAAGGAAGAAACAGAGAGAAGAGAGAACAAGAATTCAGAGAGAAGAAATGAAGAAGAAAACCATCTGTAATTTCATAACTGCCTCACCCCTCTCTAATTGGTCCATGAAAAGAGTGAGTAACGGAAAAAATTTAACAACCGAGTAGTAACAGAAATAAGCTCAATACGCACCATTTAACTTGTACGGCTATTTCTCCTAGACTCACCGTTTTAAGTACTGATCTAATTCCCCCTTACACGCACCTTTTTCATTAGAATACTAAATTCCTAAAACACAGTATTTTGATACAATACTAAAATTAACAGAATTAAAAAAATAGTTAATCGTTATTACTAATTATTCCATATCAAGTAGTCCCCTCCCGAAGATGATCCTTGCCCTCAAGGATCAAATAGTGGAAATTTCTACTAAAAATCGCTTAAGCGTTCCTACGTGGAATCTTCGGGAAAAGTGTTGGTCCATTCAACTAGCATCTGAGTAGCTGCCTAATTTCCTTATTTCACCATTCTTCTATCAAGGATGCGAACTGGTAGCTTGACATGTTTGCCTTCAGAATCTACAAAGGGTAAAGTAGTAGAACTAGGAGCTGAGCCAATATGTTTCTTGAGCTGAGACACGTGAAAGGTAGAGTGAATACGAGCATCAGTTGGTAGAGTTAGTTTGTATGTGACCTTGCCCCTCTTAGCTTCTACTAGATAGGGTCCAAAATAACGATGAGATAACTTCTGATTACTCCATTTCCTGATGGAGTGTTGCCTATAGGGTTGAAGTTTCAAATAAACCAAGTCACCTACTTGAAATTCCCTCTAAGAGTGCCTCTTGTCATCCATCTGTTTCATTATCTCTTGTGCCTTCTTTAGATGGAATCGCATCATGTTCCTAGTTGCCTCCCTCTGCTGTAAACCACGATCTATTATTGCAACTAGAGAGGATCCTACCAAATAGGGTATATGATAAGGAGGTTTTTGGCCATACAAGGCCTCATATGGAGTGACATATATGGCAAGATGATAAGTAATATTATACCACCATTTTGCTAGAGGCAACCATAAGACCCAATCTGAAGGCATATCCCCTAACATGCATCTCAAATACCTTTTTAAGCACCTGTTTAAAACCTCTGTTTGGCCATCAGTCTAGGGGTGATATGTAGTGGACAGATAAGCTTAATCCCTAATTGCTTAAATAAAGCCTACCAAAATGAACTAATGAAGACCTTATCTCTATCAGAAATAATGCATTCAGAAACTCCATAAAGCTTGTAAATTTGGTTAAGGTACTGTTGACTACAGTAAGAGTAGTAAAGGGGTGTGATAGTGCCAAAAAGTGTCCATATTTAGTGAGTTTGTCAGCCAAAACAAGAATGGTATCATTTCCTTTTGATATAGGTAGGGCTTTAACAAAGTTTAAGCTCACAACTGCCCAAGCACGATCAGGAATAGGAAAAGGTTGTAACAGCCCTAGAGATACTGAGGTGTCATACTTGTATCTTTGACAAACAACACACTCTTTCACACCTATTTCACATCCTTTGAAAGGCATTTCCAATACAAAAGCCCTGAAATTTTATGCTTGGTTGCATGTACTCCTAAATGTCCCCCTATAGCTTCATTATGGAACAAATCTTCTTCAATTCGAGATTCTACCACACTACTGCTTTCCCTTTTCTTTTTAAGATTTTTCCATCCCATGACTACTTTAGATGAAGTTGAGGCTTGTGTTGCAGGTCCAAATAAATTTGTTGCAATATAAGGTCAGTGAAGTAGGAATCAATGGTTTGACCCCATACGTCAGACCAAGAAATGCTGCTAATACATTGTAGCAGTTGGCCCTCATGTGAATGATCCCTTCTGGATAGTGCATCAGCTACTATATTATGTCCCCCTTATTTATAGGTGATTGTGTAATCATATCCAAGCATTTTGGCCACCTATTTTTGCTGATAGGGTGTAATGGTCTGTTTGTCAGAGAGAAAGCGTATACTTTGGTGGTAAGTTTTGATGTGAAAATACCTGCCCACCAAGTAAGGGTGCCATTTTTTCATAGCGAGTAAGACTACTAAATTCTCCTTGTCATATATTGACAAACATTGGTGCTTGATCCCTATGCCCTTACTGAAATAAGCAATAGGTTTGCCTTTCTATTGTAGCACTGCTCCCAACCCCTGACCACAGGCATCAATCTCAACACAAAACTCTTCCTTAAAATTTAGTACAATCAGTACTGGTTCTTGAGTTACTACTCTTTTGAGTTGTTCAAAGGCTATTTGTTCACCGTCAAACTACTGCTAAGAAACCTCTTTCTTTAGCAAGGCTGTTAAAGGCTTAGCTAATACCCCATAATGTCTTATAAATTGTCTATAGTATCCAGATAACCCAAAAAATCCCCTTAAGTCCTTTACTGAAGTAGGTAGGGGCCAATTAGGAACCCCTTCAACCTTTGTTGGGTCCATAGAAATTGATCCTCTAGATATTATGTGCCCCAAATACTCCACATAAGTAGTACCAAAAGAATACTTCCCTTATTGACATACAACTGATGTTGCCTCAAAATGCTCAAAACCTCCCTCAAATATCTCAAGTGTGTTGATCAGTTAGCAGAATACACCAAAATGTCATAAAAAAAAAAACTAGCATGGATTTCATCAACAAATGTTTAAAAATGCTATCATTAGGGACTAAAAGCTGAAAGGTGCATTGGTTAAGCCAAATGGCATAACCAGAAACTCATAATGACCCTATGAATCCTAAATATTATCTTATGGATGTCTTCCTCCCACATTATGATTTGATGATAACCAAATCTCAAGTCCAATTTTGAAAAATAAGCAGCTTGTCCCAATTCATCAAGGAGTTCCTCAATTACTAGTATTTGGAATTTGTCTTTTATAGTCAGATGATTGAGTTGTCTATAATCCACACATAACCTCCAACTAGCATCCTTCTTTTTCACCATAACAATTGATGATGCAAAGGGACTATTACTATCCCTCACTATCCCAGCTTGTAGCATTTCTTGAAGAAACCTTTTGTAACAGTCTGGTTTATACCCTAGTCGGAACAGTGGTTTTGGGACCACAAATCTGAGTCCGAATAATATTTTAATATTATATTCTGTGCCATTGATATGTGGTTTAGCATGTGTTAAATTTCCTTAAGTTAATTTGTCTGTTCGTGTGTTTAATTTGCAAAAGGATGAAATTGCAT
This sequence comes from Gossypium bickii, assembly GCA_025503065.1. Taxonomy (NCBI): domain Eukaryota; kingdom Viridiplantae; phylum Streptophyta; class Magnoliopsida; order Malvales; family Malvaceae; genus Gossypium; species Gossypium bickii. The sequence continues at coordinate 95,705,898 of CP106711.1, forward strand.
TGAATGTGAAAGTTACATGTTATTTGTTGAAGTATTAATTTGATGTGGCTTTGTAAAAGTGAGGGCCTTAAGTGGTAATTTGGCCAAAATATTAGATAGTGGACGACAATGTGTAAATCCATTATGTTTATATATGATTATTTTATATGTTTTGTTAAATATATATGTATTTTATATTGTATATTAATATATTATAATAAGAGAAACATAGTTAGTGGATGAATGAAAGACAATCATGCCCTTATTCCATGTTTGTTTTAATTGTTTAATGAAAGGTTAATTTTGTAAATGAATTAATAATATATGTTATTACATAATAATCATAAAACATGGCCATTTTTCATCCTATTTGGCCGAATGTAGCTAAGAAAGAAAAGAAGAAAACAAGCTTTGGTTTTAGCACTTATTTAGTTAAATTCAAGGTATGTTTTCGGTCGGTTTTCGATAATTTTTACGTTTTTGTAATCGTTGCTTTGAGAGCTATCAAACTCATGTACTAATTTTGAGTATTGATGATGTTTTTGAGATGAGCTTTTGATGAACTCATGTGATTTATGATAATTTATGAGGTTAGATGAAAGATATGTATTTGATGAATATATTTTGTTCTTGAATTTTTGATGAATTTAGCTAAATAGGGCTAAATTGAGAAAATAAATTTTTGAGGGGTTAAAATGCAAAATAAATAAAATGCATGGACTTATATGATCATAATGAGGGTTCGGCCTAACTATGTTGTTGTGAAATTTTGCCTATTTTGTGTTTTGTATAATAGGGATTAAATTGTGAAAATGTGAAACATTAGAGGCAAAATGGTAATTTTCCCATTTATGTGTTTTGGGATAAAATTGACTAAAAATGTGTTTGAATGAGTTTATTTTAAATATGTTTAGATCAAGAACAAAGGAAAACGGATTTGGATCGGGGAAAAACGAAGATAATTGAATAGCCAGTCTTTGTTGTTAAACGATATCCGAGGTAAGTCTCTAAGCGAATATATGTCGTAAATTATTTACGTAATTTAATAAATGCTGAAACTTGAAACCATTGTGACTATACATGAAATTGCCGAATTTGGTTAAGAAAAATATGTGATTTGGTTGAATTATTCGAATGTTAGAAGTATTTGAATATTTGTATGATGAAATTTCAATGAGAAAATAGTTTGACATGTGAAATGATTCATGTGAGATATCTTTAAGTATTACTATTCAGGCTTTGAGCCTAGCAAGCCTTGGGCTGGTGAATATATCAGGCTTTATCCCTAGCAAGCTTATTGCTGGTGAATAAATATCAGACCTTGGGTTCAGCAGAAGCTTAGTCTTAGGTGTGAAATTCGAAGCTTATGCCTAGCGGGTTTTATACGGTGATAAAATATCAACTTGTGGCTTATGAGAGTACATCGTGGCGTGTTTATGGGACAAGTAAGTTGATAATACGAGTTATTGATTATTCGGCCATGCAGGTAAGTGCCTACGAGTTATTTAATTGAGTTTCTATATTCGATCAATTAAGTAAGTATATATGTGAGTTTTGTTGAGCAAGGATGTGACTAATGACTATATATGCATATTCGGCCTTTAGTTATGTGATCATAATATCTTTACATGGATATTGAATATTTAGTTATATGAAATGTTGAATGGATAAGTGTATATATGTTCTTGTATGTGGCTTATTGAATGATGTGCATATGAAATGAGTATATGGTTGAAAGTTGATACTTACTATTTGAATCTTGAGCCGAGATAGTAATTTATTTGTTAAAGGTAAGATAACGAAGAATGCTAAGTTAAATAAGGTATTGGGGTTCGGCAATGAGTTACCATGTGTGTTTTGTTAAAGCTTAATTGATATCAAGTATTTGATCTAAAATGCTTGAGAGTTCAATTGAATTACTTTTAATTGCTTAAGACTTACTAAGCTAGTTAGCTTACTCTGTGTGTTCATCATTTTGTTTTATAGACTTTGACCAAGCTACGAGCTCAGGGGATCGTCTACGAAGTCAACCACACTATCAACTTATTTTGGGTACTTTGAGTTCGGATTTTGGATTAAAGGCATGTATAGGCTAGACTAAGTTTGAACTATAAATTTTGTCCTTGTATAGATTATAGCCATGCAAAAATGGCTTACTATTAATGTCAATTGTTTTGATGCTTTATGTTCTAAATCATGACATGTGTGTTTATTCTATTTGGATTATAAGCATGGTTGCCATGTGAATTCTTTATAAGCATAAATATATAGATATAAATATTATTTGTTATGAGGTAATCTTAAAGGTCTCAAGTTGAGTTTTGGAAGTGGAAATGTGTGATTGTTGAATATGATTGGGTTGGTAGATTCGGTCAAGACATATAGATGTTCTTGTTGGATTATAATTCGGTTATTTATTAGTGAAAATTTTCTATGTTTAGGTATGCATTCGGTTATAAAATAAGATGATTTGATATGTTCACATGCGTACATTATAAGTATGTTTTTATATGGATAATATTAGTATTTGAATAGAGAATGGAATGAATGGCAAAGTGTATTCATGATCATGCTTGAATTGTTCATTTTGATGTAATCAAATACGCATAAGATTTTTTTTATGTTAATGAGATATGCTTGATCATAATACAAAGTTATTAATGTCGTATTTGCTTATGGATAATAAGTCGTGTATAAGTATGTAAAGAATTATGAAGTAAAGTGTTTAAATTATGTTAGGTATTCAAATATTATTAAGACAATATGCATATGATTCGAGTTATGTGTTTTGTAAAGTATGTATATATTGTATAACTTTGTGGCATGTTTATTTGTTTGAAATATGATGATATACATGGTATGATTTCAAGTGAATTTGAGGAAGAATATGTATTTAATATTTAATTAGCTATATGCTTTATGTATATATGACTATGACTCGTGTGAACGTTTGGTTCTGCACTTGTGTTCGGTAATACCTTGTGACCCTAATCCGGTGACGGATACGGGGTTTAGGGTGTTACACCTTTCTATTTCATTCATCTGAACAGCAAGATATTGATAGGGTCTAATTTTGATCACTTAGGATTCATTTTGAAGAGGTATTCTATGATCTTGCATTCTGACAGGTAGTAGTCCTATAGGAAGTTGAAACACATCAACAAACTCAACTAGGAGCAACTCAAAATCCTAATACAAGGGCTGAGATGGTAAGGACAAAGCTACCTGAGTGGTGGTAGTTAGTAACATTGGACTAGGACCCTGACCCAATAAACGTGTAACACCCCAAACCCAGCCTAGATGTTACGACCGGATCTGACGTTGCACATCGAAGTATTGATTTAAAAACTGGTCTTGTTCGTGACTAAATTTTAAATCCCTTTTAAATAGTTGCTATTGAAAATGTTGACGTTGTAAAATCAAACACGTTGACCAATTATTGGTTACATCATTTGTTACAAGTTTATTAGTCTGAATTAAAAACTGCGGAAGCCTTTTCTAACTGTAAACTTTAAGATTTGAAATGCGTGATTTTCTTTGGAAACAGTTATTATTTTGAAAACCCGTGTTTCCTAATCTAGCAAGTTGAAATAAGAAGTTAAAACCAAATAAAAGTTAAAACCTCAAATGGCCTTATTACATAAATATCAACCCCAAAATAAAATATTTAAAAAGCTAGGTATAAATTAAAAATACCCGCGAACATGTGGCCATCTCCGAGTCCTTCGCAGCTCCAAATCATCTAAGGCTGGGGATTACCTGAACAGTTAAAAGAAAAGGGTGAGTTACGAGAACTCAATGTGTAATCCCCATCATGCGATATGATGCGGGCGAGAGCCCTATTCAAGAATAAAGACGCGGTGTGGGTATAAGCCCAACATAATAACAGTACAGACAGTGATGCAACCCAACCCAAACCAACCAACACACCACCCGTACCAACCAACACACCATGTGGGGACTAAGTCGACCCACCTAGCCAACACACCAATATCGCAGCATAGCTACTAATAGTAACGCAACAAAGCTGCTAATAACAGTAAATGTGGCCAAGCCACTAAAATCAAAATACGTGGCGAAGCCACTAGAACAGTAAAAACATGGCAGAGCTACTAATACAGTATTTCCTCCAAATTAGAATCCCCAACCCCAATGCAGAATGTCGTGTCATAAATATTACGTGTATGCAGTATGTCATAATCATAACCAGTCATATAAATATCATACACACATCACTTAAACTACCACTAGGGGTATAATGGTCATCTCGTCGGTTAGGGGTAAAACGGTAATTTCACACCTTAGTGGTATTTCGGTCATTTAACTACTTTTGGGGTCTCAACGCAGATGATGACCCTTCAGAAGGTCTATAGTCGTCCCGATCGACTCGGATAACCTATATGGCCAAAATAGTGTAAATGGGCCCAAAGCCCACCATTCGGCCCAAGTGGGCCTACACGCTCGTTGGCCCATTCAGCCCAAATTCAGCCACAGCTATGTGAACTTCGTAACCCCATCTATTATTTGTCACTTACCGTGGATTTAATCCATGCAGGGCCCACATGGCCCATTTTAGCCCATTGAGGCCCATTACGACCTAAGCCCACGAGAACGCTCGTGGTGGCTTCTACAGCCTAGCGCCCATGTTCATGGGCTTGGTTTACCACACGCACGATCGCACACTCGTGTGGCATCATATGCCATATTTTCGGCTTTTCGACATTTTGTCGATCTACAGTCATAGTAGTGTAAACATTACATACTTTTAGCTTTTCAGCCCATCATCAAATACTGCATGCAAATTCACACCTGTTCGTGAAACTAGCTAAGATCCACGCTCTCCGAATCCTGTAATCAACCAACATATCGTATCATATTTACAACCGATAAAGTTAATAACTATCCAAGCCCAAAACGACAATCCATACTTACCTTGATTGATCGCTAATCGGTTTATTTCCCTTAGAACACAGGCTAGAGTTGATCACACTCCTCTTTGACGATTAACTGCATTACAAATACAACCTCTCAACCATGATGGTCCAAAACCATGGTTTAGCACACATCATTCTAAAGGAAGTACAGGCAACCCTTCCCCCAAAAAGGGAAAGTAACATTCGGCCAAAACACTTACCCCCCACGTAATCGCTTCAGATGCCCTGCGATAGTAGAGAAACCTCCCCCTTCGAAAGCCAAAACTGAATAGTGGAAAAGAAAAGAGTAAAGTTGAAAGCTTGAGTATTCGACCAGTTGACAGAGGTTGGCGCCACAAGGAAATGAGACGGAGACAATCACCAATAGCAGAATTCGACCAAACCACCCTTCACTACAAGGTTACGCTATTCGGTGAATAATAAAAAAAATAATCGGCTTAGGGAATCAAGATAGACAAGGAAATTATTTTCGGCCAAAGGAGAAAACCAAGAGGAGAAGAAGATGAATGAGGGGAAAAATTCGGCTATTGAAAATGAATTGAGAGAATAATACGAGGAAAGAGGAGAAAGGATTCGGTGTAAGCAAAGAAGATGAAACAGATTCGGCCAAAGAAGAAATTAAGGGAAGAAGAAAAGAAGGCTTTTAAGAGAATTTGGCATTTGCTCACTTGAGTTTCGACAAAAGTGCCCTGAATAGAAAAAGACCCGAACGGTCAAAACACTGCGTAGAACGTCACAAGGAAAGAAAAACCTGAAACGAAGAAAAAGGAAAATCGCAAAACAGCAGAGAAGACAATCGGCTTCTACACTCTCCCCAAATGCTGAAAATGCACCAAATGAATGCTCATAGTAGAATTCCCCTACTCTAGCTACCCCATTCAGCTATAACTCCCTTCACATCCCAGCTCCTTCAAAGTCTCCACTGATTCCTTCTAGATTCACTCCACACCCCGATTTAAACTCATTCAAATCTGATGACCAATTCTCCAACCACCACTGTAGAGTTTGAATCAAACTTTACCTCTCATGCTAGAGAGATATAAAATAAAACCCCATCTTTGCATGCCATGGGATTCAAACCCACTCCCTCTTAAATGCCCCAACACGCCACTTGCCACCACTATAGGAGCCCATTTTCACCCGGGCCCTGTTTAACCAAAAACAAGATACAAAATAAACCAAAAACATATTAAATAAATTCCACAGTCCTTTTACAAATTAAAACCCAATTACAAAAACCCAAATAATTACAAAACCCAATTGTAGAACCGGCCCAAATGGCCCAATGCGTTTGAAGCTCCAGAAAACTTAGGAGGACTTCGAAGCGTTCTGTGCCGTTTTAGCGCGCCTCATCCGTGCCTTCACGTGCCACGGCCGTTCGTGTCCGCTCGCGCCACACGCTCCACCCACGCGCAAGCCTTCACGATGCGCCTCGCATCGCCTCCAGCGCTCGAGTCTTGTATGAATCCCCACATCTCGGCCATGTCTGTACCTACAAGTGAATAGCAAAAGAACAACAGAAACGACAGCAAATACAGAGAGAATTAGAAAAATAGCATTGTATTTTTTACGTTTTTCGGCTATATAGAGAAAAAGCCAACAAATGTAATCTTCTTCTTCACGATTTTATGAACGCACAGATAACACAGTAATACGAAAATTAGATAAGAGATTCAGAAATTCAAAAAGGTTGTTTTTTTTCTCGATTGTTTTCATTTCTTCGAATACATTTTCTGCACATTTTCTTGCTTTCTTCTACTATATGCAAAAATAAAAAAGAGAACTTACCTGCAAAAGTCGAATCGGCGGGCTCTTGTTTCGCCGAAATAGAAATGAAAGAGGCCGTCGAAGCTAGGATCAGGCTGGGTTTGAAGGAGAACCGTGGATGGTTCTGAATCGGCTACTGATCGTCAATTATCATGGTGTGAAGTGGCCAAATCTTCCTTCTCTCCCCTGCGGCTGGAATTAAAAATGAGAAAGGTTTTAGGGTTTCAATAAAAAGGGATCTGGTGGTTTTTAGGTTAGTTTAAGGGATTTTAGACTATTAAGGAAACAACGCCGTATGAGGCAAGCCCCGACCCGACCCGACCCGATTCGGTCTCTTGAGGACCCGCGTGTTTCTACAATTAATGGGAATTTGTGCGTTTGGTCCCTTGTGTTTCTATACTGCTTTTAATTAGATTCTTTATATATTTTATTTTGTTTTAATTGGTCTCTGTAATTTGTATGTCATTTCAATGTAATCCAATCCATGTGTTGTGCTTTGAGCTATGGGAGTATTTGCTCAATTGATCCCGATTATTTATGCGATTTAGATTAATCCTAGATCCGATTTAAATGTTTATATTTATTTATAAGTTAGCCTTGTAACTTAGTTTCTTTCTCAATTAAGTATTTTTTTTAATCTTTATTTAAATTCGTATACTTTTTCGGTATTAAATTTATCATGCTAGTTATTTTAATAAAATTATATTCAAAATTTATTCTACCATGTTTTAATTTGTGATTTTTCATTAGCCATATGTATATTTAATTTCTTTTAAAATTACTTTCATATATATATACCTATTTTAATATTTAGTATGTACAATCTATTACTTTAAAAGCTTACATTTTATGGTATGTTTTAATTTATTTATGATATTTTTATATATTGTTACTTATATGCTTTATATATATACATATATATATATGTATATATATATTATGTTTCTTTAAAATTCATTTTGTTCACCGTTGATTTAATGATTGACAATTATCGCCATTATGTGCTTTAAGTCCCATTTTATATTTACTCGCTATTTGTGATTCAATAGTTTGTATTTCATTTGTGAATATTTGTTTACCACTATTATGTATATTAAACTCTCGTTTTATGTTTGCGATTCGATAGCATTGTGTTTTGCTTGCAAATATTTGCTCTATATTGTATGTTATTATGCCATCACATTGCATTCTCTTAGAAACATCACGTTTCAACTCTATTCGAATAATAAAATATATTTTGATTACTCAAAAGAATTTCAAAAACAAGGCGAGATTTGCGTGTTTAGAAGTTCGAAAGATTACATCCTAACGTGCTAGGTGTTGATTTTTCATTCCACTAGATAACCAAATACCCCTTTTACGTGTTTTGAAAATCAAAGATGATCTCAATGTTAGAGTATAAATGTGTTATATCCTAACGTGCTGGGTATGATATTTTTATCCCTTTGAAACGAGTTAATCTTGAGATTCAATTCCGATTTAATTAACTCTCTTCCAAAATTTTTACCTTAAAGGTTTTCAAATCTTAGATAAATTCGAATTCATTCTAAAGGTCTTCTTGCATTAAAAGTAGATATTGAACCAATTTCAAGATTGCATATAAAAAATGGTAAGGCAATATTTGTGTGTCTAGAAGAATGGGAAATTACATCCTAACGTTCTGGGTGTCTATTTTTCATTCAACCAAATACTCAAATACCCTTTTTTTTACTTGTTTTGAAGATCAAAGATGATCTCGGTGCTAGAGCATAAAAGCGTTATATCCTAACGTGTTGGGTATAATACTTTTATACCTTTGAAACGAGATCATCTTGTGATTCAATTCCGGTTTAATTTTCTTTCAAATTTTTGTTACCCTAAACATTTCAAGTTTTTGACATTAGGACAACATTAATCAATTTGGTACCAATTTTGGGCGTTGCGAGGGTGCCAATCCTTCCTCGCAAGTAACCGACTCTCGAACCTGTTTTCTTCCGGAAATTCGTAGACCAAAATTTTTTATAGGTGACCTGATCACACCTAAACAAAAAGGATCGGTGGCGACTCCATGTTTTAAAATCAATCCCCATTTTCCAAAACCAATTTAAAAATGGTTTCGACAACCACAACACAAGGTCTCTTGTGTCACAAAACAAACACCACTTAATATTTGCCCTTTAAGCTAACATCCAGGTTTTCAAAATAACAAAAATCAAAATTTTTCCAGAGGCCATACTTGAACCCAGGCTTCCTAAATACCCCCCATACACACCCAAATCACTTAACCATTAAAGCAAACAAGCAATTTGTCAAGACATGAAAAATTAAAGACCCTATATTTTTGGAGTGTTACAAAACTAAAACACTTGGACAACTATGTACCAAAAAAATCTGAATACGACAATAGGGAATTCCTTGAAGAGTACAAGTATACCCCAAATGCTTAAACTATATGGTCAGAGAAGAAAAATTCCAAATAATAGACCTTAGGGATAGAAGCCACTAGATACCAATGACTAAATCACTCCCTTTAACTGGTAAAACCATAAATTCAGTGAAGAATTTATACCCCTGTTCTTCCCAGGCCACTGATCGACAAACCCCTTGAGTTACTAGTTGCACACCATTAACAACGGTCACTTTGAGCTTACAGGTAGAACCTACTGGTAGTTGTAGCTTTCTCACCATCCTAGAATCTACAAAGTTGTAAGTAGTACCAGAATCAACAAGAATAATAGCCTCCATGTGACCAATTCTAGCTGAAAACTTTATCGTATTATGACCTTGAGATCCATTAAGGGCATGTAAAGACAACACTAGAGCTACTAAGTCAGATTAATCTTCTTCTGTGGTTTCCAACTTCACAGGACAATCTTGGAACTCTTCAAGAGAAGGACTTCGAAGCTCACTTACTGGCTCAGTGGAAGCCTCAATCACCAGTTGATATAGTTGTGATTCAACACATTTATGCCGTGGTGTATATTTGAATGCACACCAATCTAACCTTTTCTTTCTTCTATCATCCATTTTAGATTGGGAGATGGCCTTAGAAGGATTTTTGTCACTAGGAACCATGGGAATATGGCCCTTTGAAACAATAGAATTCCTAGGGTTGGTGTATGCTTTAACTAGAGGAAACAAGGGTTTGGAGTAACTAGAGAATCCCACTATAGGAGTAGTCTTCTGAGGAATAGTGCTTACAATATCCTCCATTTGAAGAGAAATTGTTAACCCTTCTATTAAGGTTGTGTGTAACGACTTGAAATTTACGGGTATCGAAAAAGTGCATCTTTAGGTCACCGTGTTCATAAAATGAATTTGTAAATATTTATTAAAAATATTTACGAAGTTAATTGTGTGGTTAATTAGGTTTTAGTTAGGAGAATTAGCTTGAATTAAGGTCAATTAGGTATAAGGATTACATTGAATAAAGTATGAAAGCTTTGAAGGACTAAATAAATAAATAAACCAAATTGAGACAATTGTGTGGTAAAAATAAAATACATGTGTAACAAATACATACATACATTTGTAATACATATATGTATTTACTTATTATTTAAGAAATAATAATTATTATGTTAATATAATATTAAATTAACATAATAGACATAAAGTAAATAAAATAAAAATAAAGAAACAAAAGTATAGAAAAAGAAAAGAAACATAAAACAAAACAGAGAAGGGAGAAAAGAAAGAAAAGAAAGGGAAAAAATTAGGGTTTAAGGTTCAAGCTTAATTTGGTAAGTCAATTTAGTCCATTTTCTTGTAATTTTGATGTTTTTGGAATCCTAAAATAATATACTACTTGTATTATGTTGAAATTTTTAAAATTAGTGAATTTTTAGATATCGTTCATGTTGAATATATTGAAGAATTAGGGGTTAAATTAATAGAATTTCAAGTTAGAAATGAGAAATGGATCGAATTGTAAACTAAATCATAAGTTTTGAGAAATAGGGACTAAATTGAGAGAATTTTGAAATTAGGGTTTTATGGTGAAATTAGGGAGTTGAAATTAGATTAAAGTGGAAATTGAATGAAATATGAAATTAGTTTTGTAAGAAAAAGAGTTAGTTTAAATTAAGGACGAAATTGGAATTTAGATAAAAGTTGTGTATAAATTGAAATATCCAATGTTAAATTGTGTTGTATTGATGATTTTAAATTGTTTTAAATTTCGTAGCTAACGTTGAGCCGGAGACCTCGGCTAAAAAAGGAAAAGACAAAGTCAACAAGGATTAGCTCAAAAACTACTGTTTGTATTTCTATAATCCGAACTTGATAATTAATTGTTGAATTTATTATTTGATGTGTATGGTAAGTGAATTGAGGTGAGTAATTGATATTATGATATTGAATTAAATTGAATTGATTATGTGATTATTTGAATTGAAATAAATGTTGTTTGAAATTGAAAAGTGAATTGAAACCCTATTAACTGTATCGGGCTGAGTCGGATATAGTTGGCATGCCATAGGATTGGAAGTGTTCAGGGATACTTGGACCACGAGTCATGAGACACTGGGTGTCATATTATTACTTCGGATAAATTTGATGAGGTACTGGGTACCAATTTACTTCGGCATGGCCGATGAGACACTAGGTGTCAATCTATTACTTCAAATTATTTGATGAGGCACTGGGTGCCATACTGGTTTGTTTGGTTAGATCCATGTATCCGCCAAAGTCCGGGTTCTATTAATAGGGGCAAATAAATGATTTGGCAATATGAATGATTTTGGATGATTTTGGACATGAATTGGATTGGAATATTGAATTGAGTTATGAAATTGAAATGTATGAACCAACGGGTTCATGAAATGGATATTGATTGTAACATCCTAGATTAGGGGTTGTGCGTTTGGAGCATAACTCAAGTATTACTAGGCTTTAAGTGTGGTTGGTGATGTTTTAAGGGTTCTTAAAACTCTAGGATTAAAAGGGAATGCATTGGAAATTTTTGGAATTTTAAGTGAAAAGAGGAAACTAGGCTAAAGAGGCCTTAAGAAAATTTGCGTGGGGTTTAGGACATAAGAAATTGATTGGCGGAGTGGCTTGAGGCGTGAAGGTGCAAGGGGGCTTCAGGAGGGAAGGGGTTCGAGTGGCAGGAATCGCACTTGGGAGTTTTATTTTTGGCGTTAAAAGGGAGCAAGGCCAGAGAGGCCTTAAGGGAAAATTCCTAGGCGTTTTGGCATAAAAGAGCGCCTTGGTAAAGTGGCTTCCATGCGCCACTTAAGGGCCTGGAATGACGTCTGGGCAAGGGCCTTGGTTCAAATCCCGTTGGCGGCATAGGCATGTTTTATTTTTGTTTTGGCGTTAAGGCAAGGGGGAGCTAAGGAAGGAGCTCTTAAAAGGAGTTGTAGAGAGTTTATGTCACACAAAGACGCCATAGCAGAGTGGCTGGAGGCGTGGGGTGTTTCCAGCAGGTCTTGAGTTCAAAACCTAGGGGCAGCAACATGGATGGTTTTTATTTTTGGCGTCCAGGAGAAGAGGTCGTGGCCTGCACATGGGACTTTTAATTTGATAAGGATCAAGCTAGCTTTGTTTTTTTAATTCGGATGGGATAATATCTTTGGCTTTTATCTTTTATTATTTATTGATTTTAAGATAGAAGATAATGGTTGTGTTTTGTTTATTATTTTTTTTAAAATGAAGAGATAACATAGAAGATTGATAGGAATTAGATAATTAGCCGATTGTGGGACTCTCTTGGTGTTTAGTTTCGACTTTGAAGTGTGTTTAGGGGGAGTGTGCCGAAAGTTCATGGTGGTAGTTTTGTTTTTCTTCTTTGGTCTTCAAGTTTCGGTCAAGAGGGTTATAGGTGGGTAGACTGGATATTTTTATGCATTAAAGTGTGTTGCCAAATTTCTTTAGTCTTCCTCTTCGTCTCCTTTTTCTTCTCCCAGACCCGATTCTACACCTTTCCCTTAAAGCCGAATACCCCCTGTCATCTAGAGCATTAGCTGAATTTCTAGTAAGCCTTAGCAGCATCTCTTTTTCTTCTCTTAAAGTCATAAAAGCTGAAACCTCGCTAATATTAGTCACCATTGCATAATCTATTAGTCTCTTAGTCTCTCTTCTCTTTATCGCAAATTTTAAAAGCCAAAGCGGTAGCCGAATTATTAAGGGAGGTGCTGTCGACTAATAGGTTGTGATCTCTCTTTAAACACGTGGTGCCGATATTAAGGAGTAGTAAGGAGTTCTTCGGGATTCGAAAGCATCAAGGTAAGTGGTATGTGTTATTCGGCCAAGGGCCATTTTCCCTAAATTTATTGTTAAGCCGAATCTAACAGAGGTTAAGCAGGGAGTTCGACAACTTCTAAGACAAAGAGCGGTTTCGGGATTTAGATCCGTAAGGTAAGGCAGTAGTGATTTTCGGCCATAGGCCATTTTGGTATATTATGTTAGCCGATTCTGACTTAGGTGGTGTAGGAAGGAGTTCTCTGATCGCAAAGGTGCAAATCGTTAGGCGTGGGTTTGGGATTTAGTCAATTGTGCTAATCAAAGTGCGTAGTTATCATGACTTTGTCTCTTGAATGTTTATATGTGTTATATGTGTTATTTCATGTATGTGTATAAAGTGAATGATAGCTGAAATAAGGGCTAAGATTGTGAATACCCGTGGTGGGTGATTGAATAATCAGGTCAGTGATTTACGATAATAAATGATTATTGATGAATGTATAAAAATGTGATGGCATGTGATGTATATTTGTTTCAAGTAATATGTTTCCATGGTACATATATATATGCATGGGACTTGGGATGTGACTATTGGAGGAAAGGGTGTACATTATGTACGTGGTCTAATGCTAGCCTCGTGCTACATTAGCGCTTGATGTTAGCTATGTGCTTCATCAAGGGAGGTGTTGGCTAAGTGCCCATCTCGGCGGTTGATAGCTGTGTGCATCACCGTGGACTGATTGATATGCGGGATCCCTATGGGATCGGTGGCACAGCCACGGCCTTGAGCAGCAAGTCTGCCAAAGGTAAGATATGTGGATCACTATGTGATCGGTGGTGGATTAGCCACGGCCTTGGGCAGGGAGTCTGCTAAGGTAGGAATAACGGATGGACCCTAGGTTGGGTTGGGCTTCATAATTGCATATTTATGTGTATGGACTGTGTGGATATGGGCCAAGCCCATATGTGGAGACATGTGAAATGACTATGCACCGAAGTGCGTTGACTCACCCAAAATTTTTACCAACATTTGGGTGATGCATAAAGCTTGGACCGGGTTGGAGTGGATACGGGGTGGCCCATGCAGAAGATATCTTATTTGTTTTATACATTTTATTTATGAAAGGTTATTTATTGTAATAAAAGCCACTTTAAGTGTTTAAGGATTTTTATTATGTTTTAAGTTGGATTGATGATTAAGTTAATATTCGAGAATGTTTCTTTTAAAGAGTAAATTTATACTTTGATAAATTATTTTAAAGTTTTACATCTAACAACATAATTTTATTTTGGAATTTTACATACCCAATATTTTATTAAAGGCATACAAAATTTTATGTTTCACTATAAGTCAAAATACTTTTCAAACGTTTTTCCGCAGTGGCATTTCAAATTCGGTCGTAGTGAATGGGCCGGGTTTGGGGTGTTACATTGATGTAATGAAATGATATGTGTATCTTATGGAGAAAAGTTATTTGAATATCAATTATGAGATTGAAATAGTAAGAGATGAGAATTGAAAGTGTTATGAAAGATGTGTTATGAAATTGATTATTTGTTTGAATGATCTTTGTTATGTGTGATTAGATATATATATATAAATATTATAAATTCTTTCTTAATAAGTATTCGGATTATAGAAATACCACTGAGTTTATACTCAGCGTACGGTTTGTTTCCGTGCTCAGGTTAGGTTAAAATCAAAACATTGAATCAGCATCCAAGGCCGATCCCAAACTCATTGTGCTGAAGTACATTTCTTTTTGGTAAATGGCATGTACCTAGGATGTTGTGTTTGTCATTTTGAGAAATTGTTGTAAATGATGATATAAGATGATTTTAGTTGATTATATGTATAAGTTATGAGTTAGGTTAAGATTATAAAATAGTATGTTTTGTTTGAGGTGTGAATGAATTTAACATATACAAATTTTAGGTTAAAATTTGGTATAAATTTTGATTTGATTTAAATGAAGTTAAATGAATTGAGTTAGTAAGTATTTGTAAAATACTTATGTTGATGTGTTGGTTAGATCATTAAGTACATTACTTGGTATGATTTGGATGTATTTGATTGTGTTTTGGATTGGTTGAATAATGGTTATTGAGTTGTTTGTGGTTTAAGTTTGCAGGGGTGGTTAAACTTGATGTTAAAGGCTCATTTTGAGTCCACACGACCTGGCACACGGGTGTGTGACCAGACCGTGTGAGACACGTGATTTACACATAGGCGTGTGGATAGGCTGTGTGTCCCCTACATCTTAAAAATTTAAAATAGAATGCCCAGGAAATTGTACACAGGCAGAGACACGGACGTGTGTCTCAACCGTGTGAGGCACATGGCCTAGCAAATGGGTGTGTGGCTAGTCGTGTGGCCTAAGTCAAAGAGTTACACAGGGTCAGACACGGCCTGAAACACGAGCGTGTTGAGGGTTACACGAGCGTGTCCTTGGGCCATACAGGCGTGTGAGCCCTATACTTAGGAAAAATTTTGAAATTTCACGAAAAAAAATTCTAGACTTTCGGTTAAGTCCCGATTTGTTTTTAATATATGTTTTGAGCCTCGAAGGTTCATAAAGGGACTATATGATTGAATTATGATGTTTATGTGTGAATAATTATGAATTGTTCGTATTTGATCTGTAATGTCTGGTAATGCTCCGTAACTCTATTCTGGCAACGGATAAGGGTTAGGGGTGTTACATTGTGGGTTTAAATAACCTCAAATGCTGTCCAGTCTCAGGTATAAGGTTGTGAACAAAGATGCTTAATGCATAACTTTCTAGTAAATGCAATTGGTTCAAGAGACTGACAAAGTTATCATGATAATGCTCAACTGTGCTTGTCAATTGAAAGCTACCAGCTTAGTCATGGGATCCAAAAATCTAGTAGATTTGAACCTTTCTTGTAATGCCCTAGCATACAGCTCCCACGTAAGATGATGAAGACCACCATGCCGTTGTGCAAAGAAATAATGCCAATTGAGGGCTCTACCTTCTAGATTGAGCATGACCATTCAAACTTTAGCCTGATCTCCAACATTCTCAACCTCAAAAAACTGTTCTAGTTTGAACCACCAACTTCAAAAAATTTTCCCATCAAATCGAGGACATTGTAACTAAAACATTTTTCCCATAGAATCTACTATGCTGACTCGAGAGAGAGTGCCCAAGTGGACCACCTCAGTTGTTGGTGACATAGCCAAACTATCCTTAGATGGAAACCCTGGTGGGGGTGTTTCTAGGAGTCCCTTGTCTCAATCTTGACCCATTCCGTGAGCACTGGTAGATGACTATCCAAAGTACTGTTCAAAGAAGAAATGCAGCTCAAATTTGATTTCTCATCTGATTTTGCCTTTGAACTCTTCGTGGAAGTCCTTGAACCACAAATCTAACTTGGCATCCAATTTGCTATCAAGATGAGAAAATTCATGTTGCAGTGGACCCATGTTCTTCTATAGATACTAGTGATTCCATCATTGGTCATGAGAATCGTGTGGCTCTGATACCTTTGATGAGGGAAGAAGATTCGAGCAGAAAAATGAAGGAATAAATAGAGAGAATGAGAATTCAGAGAGAAGAAATGAAGAAGAAAACCGTATATAATTTCATAACTGCCTCACCCCTCTCTGATTGGTCCATAAAACGGGTGAGTAATGGACAGAATTTAACAACCTGGCAGTAAGAGAAATAAGCTCAATATGCACCCGTTTAACTTGTATGACTACTAACCCTAAACTCACCGTTTTAAGAATTGATCAGTTCCCCCTTACATGCACTGTTTTCATTAGAATACTAAAGTCCCAAAATGCAGTGTTTTGCTACAGTACTCAAATTAACAGAATTACAAAAATAGCTAACTGTTGTTACTAATTATTCCATATCATACACAGACCATATCCATAAGAAAAAATAATGATTAATTGCATATTCAAAATTTAAAATTTTACTACTCTAAAATATATTGAAACTAATTTTAAGGGCTAAGTGGTTTGCCTCACTTTGGGGTAAGCTTGAATTTTGATTTTGATCTTAATTCGACTTGTTTTGCTGTCTATGAATAATAAATAATATAAAAATATTTATATATTTTTATAAATAAATTTAATTAACAATAAAATATAACAACTTTAGAACCGAATATCCACCCCAATCATTAACACATTTACTTATGATTTTATTTGAAGTGAAATAAAAAAATAAGAATATTTATTTTTAATTAAGAAATTATTTATCATTTAATTTATTTTAATTTCAATGAAATTAATAAGTTGGTTCATTATTTTAAGGGGGTTTTTTATAAAGAAAGGATAAGGAGTGTTTAAGGAATGAATTCAAAATGTGATTTCTTTTTGGGTAAATTACACCAACAGTCACTCAACTTTGATACAGTTGACAAAATAGTCACTCTGATTTCAATTCAATCACTCAAATTTCAAAAAATAACAAATCAATCCTACTAACCATTTTCCGTTACAGATGTAACAGAAAAGTGACTTGGCATTTAATCAGGCACTACGTTATTTCGAACCTAAAATATATATAAGGGTAAATTACACCAACAATCACTCAACTTTGATCTCAATGACAAAACAATCTCTCAAATTTGATCTCAATAACAAAATAGCCACTCAACTTTCAATTCAGCCACTCAATTTTCAAAAAATATCAAATCAATCCTACTAACTTTCAAAAAGTCAAACACCCAAAAAGAAAAAGAAATAAAACCCTTGAATGAATTCTTCTTTTGTAGGAAGAAAGCTAAAAACCATGACGTGATTCAAATCCCTTTCCAAGGACTGGGTTTACCTCACCTCGACCCCAACATTCGTTGCCAACCATCTCCGCCACTCTTCTTCTAATCTATCTCTCATCCTCCTTTGCTACAATACTTAGTCAAATTTCGACTTTGGGTTCTTGTTAATCACTGACCCAACCAAAAATTTCACTTGTCGGCATTTGGTGTCCCTTTGGAGGAATGGCTTCCATTGTTCCCGAAAATCACGGGTTCAATAGATTGTTTGGTATGTCTGGATGTTCCCCTTGTTTTTCTTCTGATTTTGTTTTATGCAACTTGATAATGTTGGCAATGGAGTTAGTGTTGTTTAGTTTAATCGACGACCCTTTTTTTATATCATCATATCTTATGAAGATCTCGACAAATCCGAGTCGTTTTGGTTCTTGAATCGCTTCAATGTTGCTTTGTAAGATTTTCTCCTCACCAGTTTGGTTGTGGGTACTAATAGTTTGACTTAAAATTTTCTGCAATCCCATTTTGATCTAGTTTTTTCAGAGTTAATGGCTTTGGGCAATAGGAAAAGACAATCGGATCCCAACTATGGTGGCTTCTCTATTGGGGTTGAAAAAGAATAAAAGAGGATAGGGTGGTGGTTTGGAGGTCAACGACGGTAACGCCAAAGATGGTTCTGGTGGAGGCGGCGACGGTGAGATTGTTGGGATAGAGAATAAGAAGTATAAACATATTGGGTCATTTACGCAAAAAATAAAAGAATTGGGTCATTTATTAAAAAGAAAAAAAGGAAGGACGAAAAAAAAATAGTCACTCAACTTTGTCTCGTCTAACGTGGTAAGTTAACTAGCCACATCAGCTAGTTTACTGGCCAAGTCACCTGTCCCGTTAGACCTGTAACGAAAAATGTTAATGAGTGACTGATTTGCCTCGTCCAATGTGGTAAGTTAAATTGGCCATGTCAGCTAGTTAACTGGCTACGTCACCTATCCCGTTAGGCCTGTAACGAAAAATGTTAATGAGTGATTGATTTGTCACTTTTTGATAGCGTTAGTGGCTAATTTGTTATTTTTTGAAAGTAAAGTGACTGAATTGAAATCAGAGTGACTGTTTAGTCAACTGCATCAAAGTTGAGTGACTATTGGTGTAATTTACCCTTTCTTTTTAATATAAATATTTTCCATTATACCATAGACTCCATTAACCGTCATTTAAAATTTAAAAGGGTAAACTATCAAAATAGTTAGTTTTATTTGCTTCAGATTACATTTTAGCCTTTTATGTTTGATATATTATGTTTTAGTCACTTATATTGTAACACCTCTAACCCTTATTCGATACCGGAACAAGGTTACGGAGCATTACTGTAACACCCCAAACCCGGCCCATTATCTCCGACCGAATTTGGAATGCCACTGCGGAACACATACGAAAATATCCTTACTTAAGAGTAAAACCATTGAAAATTTGTTTCCTTTAATAAAACATTTTCGTGACTTGTAATATTCTAAGTAAAAATCGAAGTTTGTTATAAACATATTGGGTTCAAGCTTTACTTGAGAAAATAAAACCATTTGCAATCAACCTTTAAATCATCCATCCATAATAGGGCATAATAAAGATACTTAAAAAAGAAGCTGAAATACTTTAGTGGGCCTTATTACAATACATACAATAATTAAAATGCTGAAAATATAGATGCTTAATTTACTAAATAATAGATTCCTTTGCATGAAAATTCACTTTTGCATGGCCACCTTTGTACCCGCTCCAAACCCGGTCCAAGCATTAAGCGCCACCTGAAAGGTTTAATAAAATAGAGTGAGTCACCAAGACTCAGTGCATAGTTAATACACATGTCCTCACAAATGGGCTTGGCCCATATCCACACAATCCATATATATATATAATATACAATTAGGAATATGAAACTTTAAACATACAATTACGAACACACAATTTTAAATGTACAATTATGAAATCCAATCCACAAAGTAATCCACATCTCTCTCTTTGTGGACTTATTTCTTAAGGTTGTGGCCAAGCCACTTGATCCCATAGGAATCTCACATATTAATCAGTTCACTAATCATCAAGCACGAATGTAGCACGAGGCTAGCATTAGACCACTCACATAGTGTACACCCTTTCCTCCAATAGTCACATCACAAGTCTCATGCATACGTATATGTACCATAGCAACATTTAAATGCGAAACAATTATATATATTATACCATGGCCACACATTACTCAAAACAACATACATCACAAGTCATCACTTTATTTTACATTCATCAATAATCAATTATTATCATGAGATCATCGAAAGATTAATATCATAACCACTAACACGATTATTCGATCACTTACCTTAGTATCCATACTTTTAGCCTTTATTTCGGCTAACATGCACAACTCATACATTTACATAAAATAATACTTACAAAGTACTTATATCAAGCGGAAGAAACGATCGATAACTACTTTTTGACTATAGCGAGATTTTGATTTATCGATTCTAACAAGGTCTAAAATCACGAAAGCTTACATTACTTATATCGATTAGCCCCTAGCTTATTTCGATCCCGAAACACCACTTGTTCTTGTCGATTAGCTCTCAAAGTCATCGAAAGTCCTACTAAAATATTGTTAGAAACAACTATTACACAAATCTATGAACAAAGGCCTTTGGTAGAATGTCATACTCACCATTTACCATGCTCGACTAAAATCACGAGATCGTCACCAATTCTTGTTGTGTCAAAACCCTACTAAACAATAGTTAGTGTGGCATAACACGAGAATACTTTGAAAATGACTCCTTGGCCGAATACTACACATCTTACCTATCTTTTCCAAGTCCCAAAATGTTTGCTTGCTCTTGTAGATACCAAATCCCATGATGCTCAAAGTCCCGAGAGATCCTTCACGTAGATACATGCAAGAAACACAAGTTGTGCCATTATATACATTCGGCCAACCTTAGAAAACGAGGTCTACCCCTTTGATTTCGGCACCCTTATTGAAAAGAACTCAAATCAATTACTAGAGTAGAAAATATTTATCTTTGAAGATTCGGCCTCAACAAAAATAAGCATGGATTTGAGGTTGAAAGGTAAACAAGGAACAATAGGTAGAGGTTGAAATAAATTCGGCACCTCCCTTACAACTTTCCAAACCGAATTCAAGCTTTGATCTCTCCTTTTTTTTTTCGGTCAAGAACAAAATGGCAAAACAAGGAATAAAACAAAGAAATTTGGTACCTTTCATAACCCTCAAAACTCGACTAGCAAGCTCCCAAGAGGATGCTTCAAATTCGGCCAAATAATTGCAAAACAACTTTAGGAGATTCGGCCATGAATAGCTTGGGAAGGGGAAAAAACAAAAGATCAAAAGTTTTGGCACACAACAATGGGTATACCAAGCCGAAATGCCTTCCTAGCACGAACCATATTCGGCCATGCTTCTCTTGCCAAAACAAGGCCGGTCAACTCCTCTCCTATCCTTCAAACGGTCACCCTCCAAATGCAAGGAAAGTAACAAAACAAAAATCAAGAATTTTGGCCATGCTTGTTATGACAAGGCCGGCCATGTCTTTCTCTTTTTGCTAAATTCAAACATCACTTTTCATTGTTTATTCCTTATTCCATCACCTTACCCATTCCAAAACATAATATTATAATAATAATAATAATAATAATAATAATATATAAACTTTCCCATCATTCTAAGCAAACAAAATAATAAAAATAATAGTTTAAACCCATGGTCTTACAGCTTTGAAACAACAAAAATAAAATAAAAGAAATACCCATTTGTTTCACACTTGCATGGGCCATGCATCCTTACTCACGCTGGCCAAAACAAAACAAAACCCCAGGCACAGCCCCCAGGTCTCGAACCCGAGACCGGGAGAAGACTCCCCAACGCCTCAGCCACTCGGCCACCCTGACTTTCATGTCAATATCGCGTCACATTTCCTTTTAAGCCTTACTTTGCCAGTTCCCAGGTCTGAATACCAACATAAAAATAAAGTGCCTCATGCGCAACTCCCAAGACTCGAACGCGAGACCTCGAGGAGTTACCCTGGCTATAAGCGTCCCAACCACTCGGCCCGTTTGAATTTTATGCAAACAGACGCATTGAAATTCTTTTAACCCTTACATCTCAAGCTTCCCTGAGACTTAACGCCCAGAAAAATAAAAACACTCGCGCGCCTTCATCAGGGCTCGAACACCCGACCTCATGGAGCTTCCCTGGCTACAGGCGCCTCAACCACTTTGCTACTGGTACGTTGATGTCGAAATCCCGCCACAATTTGTTTTAAAGCCTCTTCAAAGCAGCGCCCTTTTGCAAAATAAAAATACTTTTGCCGCGCCTAAGACTCGAACCCTTGACCATGCTTGGCGCCAAACCTTAAGTGGCACACGGAAACCACTTTGCTACCTGGACTTTCATGTCCAAAACTTTACAAAATTTTTACTTAAGGCCTTCCTCAGCCAAATTCCACTTTTAACCCTCAAATTTACAAAATTTCCAAAACACTCTCTTTTTAATCCGAGAGTTTTAGGAACTCTAAAAACACAGCAAAACACTCTTGAGGCCCACTAACACTCGAGTTATTTACCGAACTCGCAACCCCTATTTCGGGATATTACAATTACCAGTTCAGATCTATTACTAATATTTCATATTATTCAACATACATATCATAAACTAACCATAAATCACTTATATTGTCCCTTATATGAGCTATCGAGGCCCAAAATACACTTTAGAAACAAATTGGGACTAAATCTGAAACTCAGAGAATTTTTCACAAAACATTAAAACTTTTCCTAGGTGCAGGGGACACACGCCCCTGTGGCCAGGCCATGTGGCTCACACGGTCAAGAGACACGCCCATGTATCGGGCCGTGCGGGCATCCAAAATAGAGGCACACGACCGTGTCCTAGCCCGTGTCCGTGCCTGTGTAACTCCCTGACTTGGGTCACACGGCCAAGCCACACGCCCGTGTGCTAGGCCGTGTGAGCACACTAACTTGTAAGATTAAGGTGCAGGGGTCACACGGCTAAGTCACACGCCCGTGTGCTAGGTCGTGTGCAAAAACCTGGACATTCTGTTTCTCAATTTTAAAGATACAGGGGACACACGGCCAGACCACACGCCCATGTGTTAGGTCATATGTCACACACGACTAAGCCACATGCCCATGTCTCTGCCCGTGTGGACGAAAATAGGCCATTTTAAGGTCATTTTTTCACCCTTTTAGATAACACTCTAAACACAACATTTTCACACATCAATTAACCCTCAACCAAGCATTCAAAACAAGGCAAAATCATGTTTTCAACAAAACATATCATCACATATACTCAAATGCCCAACTTACCTATTTAGTCCATCTAACTAAATTACTAAAGTTCCCTACCAATTAAATACATAAAAACATACATTATTTAGACCAACATCACCAAATTTACTTCATAACCAAAATAATATATATTTAAGATGATTATATAAACAAAAAATTACCCCTAACATTTATACAAGCCAAACTTTGGTTAAAACCATACCATCCCTATACATGCCATATAAACCGTATTAAACGTACAAAAACTACCGGAATAAGTTGGATAGTTTGACTTGATGTATTGATCTAATCTCCCGACCTCACGTTAATCTACAAGGACATTAAACAACACAAGTAAGCTCAATGAAGCTTAGTAAGTTCGATGGGTTAAACATAAATCTTACCGTACTTAATATAATAAATCAAATAAGCAAATTATTTATGCAATCTCCCTGTCAATCACAATCTTAATCGATGAACACACTTCTTTCAAATCAATATCAATAATAAATAATAAATCTTTCAATTTCAATTACATAAGTCACTTACCAAATTTTACCAAATTGGAGAACGACTTACGGATAAGAGTAGTTCGTATTCAGAAGCCCGAAGGCTGAACGGAAGCACATAAGTGCTAAACAGAAACCCATAAGGGTTGAACGGAAGCTCATAAGAGCTAAACGGAAACCCATAAGGGTTAAACAGAAGCTCAAAAGAGCTGAACGGAAGTTAAACAGAAGTTCACAACAAATGTTGAACCTCGATTTACTTGGGTAATCTTCCCGTCAATTTCCTTCAATGTCGTCAATTCATTATTTGTTGAATGTACTCATATCCTGTGTTCCATTTAGTCCAAATATTCAATTTAATTTTATAACTTTAACAATATTTCATTTTCAACAATAGAATAAATACATAATATCATTCATCAAATAAATATAAATATTTAAGTTTAACCCTACGAACTTACCTGGGTTAAATTGTAAGATTTGTAGAAGTTCAGGGGCTATTCTACTAATTTTCTTTTTTCACGAGTATCTCCTAATTCACTTCACAATTAATACCCCTTAATTTTTTGAATTTACACAATTACCCTAACTTTTACAACTTTTACAATTTAGTCCCTTAACTAATTAGTCTATCAAATGAAGTAATTTTTCTCAATTGATGATTTATCTAAATATTCTTGGCCAACATACAACTCTTACTAAATAGAATTTGATATCAAACCCTAATATTTAATCTTTTGACAATTTGGTCCTAAAATCAACTTCTAACAAAATCACCTTATAAAATCATCATAAAGCAAAATTAAAACTCTAAATCCATTTTATTTCATCAAAAACATCCAGTATTTATCAATGGAAACTTTCAAGATTTCCAATAAAATCAAAAACTAAGGTAATAGTTAGTTGGACCTAATTGTAAAAGTCTTAAAAACACAAAAATTACAAGAAATAAGCAAGAATTGAACTCACTTGAAGTAAAAATATGAAAACCAGCTTAAGGATCTCTCCTGTGGCTATTTTTGGCTGAGAATTGAAGAAGAAAATGTCTAGAAACTTTTAGATTTTTTAATTTGACATTTAAATTTCATTATTTCCAATTTTGCCCTTTAATCATCATATCATTTTAGCATTTTCTTTGTGCTTATGCCGCCTCAGCCTTTTCACTTGGGCATATTTACTCCTTAAGTCCTCCCTACTTACCATTTAAACCATTTAATCACTATTTATTTTAATTAACAAGTTTTGCTCTTTTTTCAATTTAGTCCTTTTTAATTAATCAACTATCAAAACGTTAAAATTTTCTAAGGAAACTTTAATACTACCTTAATGAAACTCCATAAATATTTATAAAAATATTTATGGAACGGTTTATAGAATTGAGGTCTCGATACCTCATTTTCTAAACCGCTTGACCTAATAAATCTTTATAAAACACAAATTACTAGTTCAAAAATCTTTCTAAAACCACATTGGACTCGTAAATACTAAATAATAAAATTTACGAGCTTACTCGTCAGATTTGGTGGTCTCGAACCACTGTTTCTGACACCTCCGAAAATTAGGTTGTTACATTATCGTGTTGTAACATTTTAGTCACTATGTCGTTAATTTACGTTAACGATGTAACAGTAAGCAATGTGGAATGTTAATCATGATTTCAAATAAAAATTTTAGGTTAAATTACACAATTGGTCCCTATATATTTTTTTTGAGCAATTTAATTTGTTTCTTTTATGCTCTTTTAACTTTCTTTTCTTTTCCATTCTCTTCTGCTTCTTTTGTTTTCCTCCCTTCTCTATTTCTCTTAACATATCTTTTCTATGTTTTCCATTTTTTAAAACATTCGCGCATATATGTTAAGCTCTTTAGTTTGACATTTTTTGTTTCTTGCTTTTGAGAATCATAAGAAGGAAGCAAGTTCAAGGGGCACAATCGGCCCGGTTCTTGACTAGATGCAAAAGGTAAGAATTATGGTTGATGTGGCAAGGGGCTTGGAAAATTTGCATGAGAAGGTTCAACCTTCGATTATCTACAAAGATGTCAAATCTAGCAATGTCCTTCTTTTTGAAGACTTCAAAGCGAAGATTGTCGTCTTCACTCTACTCGTGCTTTGGGAACCTTCAGCTATCATGCACCTGAGTATGCTATCTTAAGCTGCTTTATATCATTGTTCATTTCTTTTTCAAACCAACTAGGAATTGCCAGTTGTTGACATAAATAATTGAAGGGAAGAAAACAGAAAGGGAAACAGAAAAGAATGAAAAAAAAAAAGAAAAAAAAAAGGAAAGTTAAAATAACATAAAAGGAAAAAAAATTAAATTGCTCAAAAAAAAATAGGGACCAATTATAAAATTTAACCTAAAATTTTCACCTGAAATGATGATTTAACGTGCCACGTCAGCTTAACGTTACATTGTTAATGACAATTAACGACTTAGTGACTAAAATATTACAACACGGTAATGTAAGTAACTGAAACATAACATTTCAAACACAAATGACTAAAATATAATCTGAGGCAAACAAAAGTGACTATTTTGATAGTTTACCCAATTTAAAAATAATATTCATTTGCTTTTTACTATTTTTTAGACTAATAACTCTAAATAGTATTTTTTTTAATTTTCAATAAAAAATAGATTAAACTTGATTTTGAAGTAGGGCAAAAGGTTCTTTATAGAATAGGAGAAAGAAAATGCCAATTATTTGTAATGTTTCTTAATATCGTTTGAACTAGATTGGTCCATCAATTAGATTGAGTATCGTCCAATATATTGAATTTAGAGAGAGACAGAAACCGATTGACCTATGAAGTGATATTGTTCATTTAAGCCAGGCTAAGAAATTGGTTGACTAGTTTTTATAAAATTTTAATAATTTTTTTAGATATTTATTTATTTTGAATTGGATAGACCAATAGATTTGAAAACCAATGATCTATCATATTTGATCACTAATTTGATTTCAAAAATATTGATATTTTTATTATTTTAATAATAAAAAAATGAAACCATTTAGTATTTTTGATATATACAAATCAAAACTCTAAAACCAAATATTTTCTTAACTCAATAATAAAATATTACATTATTTTTTAAAAAAAAAAGTCTACTATTTTTATTTGAATTTAAATTACATCTTGATATTCTATTATATTAGGCTTCTTAAGATTTGGCCGAACCCATGTTTCAATGTTTGTGTGTTTGTGTGTGCAATTTCACCATTATATTCCTCTTGGATGGCATGACATATTTTCAAAGCATTGGCTTCTAATTTCTCATTGAAAGATAAAAGAGTACCGATGGAGAAAAACTATTGTAGTAACCACTTCTTTCCCTCTCATGAGTTTATAATAACTAAATATATTATATAATATGAATATAACTTTAATAATTATAGAAAGTATTTATGTTTTAAATCTTGTAATATGAATTTTATTTTTATATAACATCCTATAAATCATAAATATATTTTTATTTATTATTTAAGAAAAATAGTCTTAATTTATGATTTATGATTTATAATTTAACATAAAAATAAAAAAAATTATTTTATTATTTTATAAGAGCACATTGTAAATTAATAATTTTTTTATTACATTTTATTTTAATTTCACTTCATCGCCGCATTTGAATTTAAATACATCTCATCGCTGATTTTAATATCAACGCTACACTTCTCAATCTCACCATAATAGTAAATAATCTCAAAACCACCATTATTTTTTATTTCACCGAAGCTAAAGTCACGCCATCTGAACAAGCAATTGTCTCTTATTTTCTGACATTTGTCTATACCCTTTTAAGATTTGTATTCTCTCAAAGTTACTATCTAATTTTGTTTGGTTTACCTTTTTTACCTTTTTTTCTTTTTTTCTTTAGTAAAGAAAGAGGCCTATAGAAACAACCCAAAAAAAGAAAAAACATCAAGAAGATGAGGCCCTTTGGTGACCAGCCTTCAGCAGCGGCAGCAGCCAATGGGATGGCGAATCAAGTTCTTGACTTGAACCATTCCATAACCGACAACTTGGCCAAGGTATCAGCTACTCAATTGGCGTCTCTAACAATATGATGGAAAGAGACCTGCCTCCAAAAATCTCGTATCGACAGGACCAAAGCAATGGAGTCAACATAGTCATCAGACTCATGAATCATTTGGATGGCCAGCAAGCTACTTTCAAACGTCACATGATGGAATCCTGCATCCCTCGCTAGGAGGGCATCATGAATTGCCCATAGTTCCACATGTAACACGGAACAACTCTCCAGAAATCGAGTGAAAACAGTAGTCCACTCCCCTCGGGATCTCGAACTACCCTTCCAATAGAAGCGTAATTTCCACCACACACCGTGCCTGCATGACAATTTTCCTTCGGAAACTGCCAAACCAGTTAAGAGGCTGCTTGTTACTGGAAGTAAACAAGATGTGCCTCGACTAGACACGACCCTAGCAATATCAGAGACAAAACAAAGTATCGAGATTCAAGTATAATCCATAGATAGCCTATTTATTTTTCCTTTACTTTCTAATTAAATAATTGGTTTGGCTAATATTTACTATTGATAAGTTTGAGAGAATATTTAGTTTTAGATTTTTTGTATATTTTAAATTTTAGTTTCAAATATATATATTACAGAATAAATACAATTTTTATTGTAAAAAGTAGTAAAAACAACACTAGATAATGGTGTCCTCTCCTATTTAATAGAGAACACTTACAAAAATTTTGCATTTCCTAAATCAAATTTAACCTGATTTATTAAATAATTTCTTATACATAGAAATTTTAATAAAAAAAAATAGGGAAAGAAAAACTAAGATCAATCATATACACAAACAACCGAAATTTGCATGACATCAGAACCTGAATTCAAATTCAATGACTAAAATCCCTACCCTCGTCTCCAAATTATGAAATACGAAAATTTAACCCTGCTCACTTTTATTTTTATTTTTATTAGGGTGAGATTTAATTAAATTTAAGGGGGAGCAAAATTAAAGTGAATTTCAAGGGGAATAGAGTTAAAACTTCCATCCAACTAGCAGTAGATTACATAAAACTAACACCCCCCACCCCAAAAAAAAAAAAAAAAAGTTCATAAGAATTTCACTGCCCCCTATGCTTTAAATCCATCATCTCAGACAAAGGCAGATCCTTGCTATTTTGGTACATCAACTTACAGGCTATGTCTGAACTATAATGTAGTAATGCTAAAAGTAAAGAGTTGCGGGAACATGAGACATTTTAGAACTGAAACTCAGTTGAGCCAATGAGTTAAGGGAGTAGATGATGGGGCTCAGATCTAAAACAACGCAACTGATGCCTATAACTTCTCTACTAATTTACATTATACATGGCCGCACTCAGCCTTGATAATCTTCTCAAGGAAATATAACGTTGATGACCTGTTGTATCGGTTGACAGGTTGGACCTAAAATCCAATACCAAAATGCTATTTTCATGACCCTTTCCAAGTAGTATAATATATGATTTTTCAGGCAAAGCTTACTGTCGAGGTACAGCTGGTGTTGACTGAGGGTTTTGCCCGTAAAATGCCATACCTGGTGGCCAGTAAAATCCTCCAGTGGCTGGCTGCTGCTGCTGAGGCTGGGATTGTGGCTGCTGCGAAGACTGAGACTGTGGCTGCTGCTGAGGCTGAGACTGTGGCTGTGGCTGCTGCGAAGACTGAGACTGAGGTGGTTGTGGAGGCTGTAGTGACTGAGAAGCAGGCCTAACTAAATTCATTGCTATATGTGGGGGAAGAGGAGGAGGTGGTGGCAGCGTGTTCGCTCCATATCCGTAAGGCATCACCCCCATCATCATACCAGTTGACTGCATATATTGACTTCCTGAAGGATTTGCAGGAGAGAGAGGGGGAGGTGGAGCAGAAGCAAAGGGAGCTTGAATCTGGTTGCCTTGAGACATTGATTGCATACCAGCTGATGGTGCAAGTGGCATGTTGTTAATTGCCTGCTGCTGTAAAGGGTTGAAATAAGTTGTGCTTGGGATGTCTGAAGCATCTGATACAGGCATTGGTTTCTCAAGTTTGGGGCGCTTTTCTGGGGGAAACATTGATAACCCTGATGTGAACCCACCGGATTTTAAGCTACCATTCATAGAGGCAGCTTCTTCTGCAACAAGGGACGAAAGTACAGATGTAAGCATCTGAGCAGAAGATGTTGAAGCAGCAAGCTTAGCAGCGACAGCAGCAGCTGCTGCTTTCTTGTTATCTTCTTCGGTCGTTTTTGAAGGTGCAAACGAAATCATAGGCTGTGGAAGAAGCGGTTGAGGTAGAGTGCTAGATGGCTGAGCTGAGGGAAGGTTCCGTTCACTCACAGCTACAGCCTCACCTGTAGGGATAGACGTAGTAGTTACATGGCCATGCACAGAGGGTAAAGTCAGCCTCTTCCTTAAATTGCTTCCTTGCTCAATCTGACCACGAGCAACCTGTACAATCATCATCAGTTTCTTTTCAGTTTCTTCCTAGGTGCTGCAATTTAGCATCAAACAACATAAGCAACTCGTATCCTTTTGGGCAATGCACATTTTGTCAGACGCACATATGGCACACTTAGGTTGTGCTTTGTTGGGTGGAAAACTGGAGGGATGGAAGGAGGGAAAGGAAAAGTGGAAAGAAAATAAATTTTAAGTGTGCTTGGTTGCGAAGAAAGTGAGAGGAAAGAAAATAGGAGAGATTAACATTTTCCATCTTAATGCATAAAAATCAATTCTTCCAAATTGGAATAATGAGCGGAGAGAAAATGAGAGAGAGGTGTATGTTAATTCTAAATTATGCATTTTTCAATTTTTTCCTTCCATTTTTCAACTCTACCAAACAAGGAGCGAAAGAAAAAAGTAATTTTCTTTCCTTTTTTCCATCTTTCCTGCCAAGCACACCTATGGAAAGAAAAATTATGTTTTCCATCCTTTTAGGTTTCTAACCCTTCAATTTTCTTTCCACTCTACCAAGCAAAGCCTTAGATTCACTTTTTTTTAAGGAAAAATGTCTGATTGAATTTCATTTTAACTTCTTTAATTTTTATTTTTTCACTATATATCTATAAAAGGATAACATCAAACTTTGTTTTTAAAGTTTGAATATTCAATAACATGGGACTTCTTTTTTGTACAACTTCGGATTTAGGAAACTAGCACACACTCCATCAACAAGTTTTATTCCCATCTATCTACAGAAAATGGTTTCCAGTTGTTACTAGGGAGAGACTTTTGTGATCCTTTCCAATATTAGCAAATAAGTCAAACTGCAAAATTTGCAGTTTTAGAAGATCTAAACAGACAAAACCCAGTAAATTTAAAATCTATTCAATGCAAATTATCAACTCAAGCAATTTGTTACAAAGAATGCAATTCTTACCTGAAGCTGACTACAAATAAGCTCCAGCTTTGATTCCTGAAAAACTATAAATTATTGAGTACTGAACAAGGAAAAACGTTTCCAAACTCTAATTTCCAACTCAAGAAGACATGATAATAATGAAAGCATACTTGTTCCTGAAGTGCTTCTTTAAGTTGAAAAATCAAGGCAGCCCTGGTCGTTTCAATGCTTTCAAGTTGTTCAACACATTGGTGGAGAGCATTTTCTTGCAGTTGTAGCTCATCTAGCAAAGCAGATACATTCTGATTCCCTAACCGAAATCAAATACATGCACTTAGAGTTGCTAAAAGCACACAGTAAATCAAAACTTAAGGCAAGATATTGTAATAACATCAAAGTTCACTTTACCAAGAAATAAATGGTCAACAGTTAACAACCTCAACTGAGAGATCCCCTATTAAACTGTTTTGCAACAATACACTCATCAAAAAATTCCTATGCAAGAAAAAGGTCCAAATATATGTTCTCTTTCATCACTTATAACAGATGAATCAATTGATTAGAGGTACTCATCTGAATCAACTGCACTATAAAATAATAATCGGAGTTCATTTGTAGAGGATAAAATGAATCAGCAGATGGACGCACCAAAATAGTTAAAAGAACAATTGTTATGCATCAATTTGCTTTTATCTCCACCGGGCAATTTCAATCCTTGATTATACATGCAAAATCAAGCCTATAATTTCTTAGGGAATAATTTTTTGCGTGTCTGGAGGACAGGTTAGGATCAATCAGAAGTATCATGCATTACATTCTCAACAAATGCAAACAATATACAAGCACAAAGTGCGGAGAGAAATCAGAGGTCAATTACATTATAAAGCTAAATATTTTACTCTAAAAAGACTTTTAACTACTTAGGATGGATTCTTATGATGTTCCATTCCCAAGTCTGTTAGGTAAAACCAGGCAGCAGCACAATAAACTCCCACAAATGATCAAGTACAATCCAGTAAGCAAATCCCTTTGAGAATGCATATTAAAATCAAAAGAACCTAACAACTAACAGCAACTGCTTATGAGCCAGGCCAAATATCACCACTAGAAGCCTTAAGAGGCCTTAAGTGCTTTAACTGCAGTGGCATTTTAAATAAAGTGAAACTTTTTTCCATTGGGAGGTTAGAAGTTAAAACACAATAAACACAATAAGCAATATGAATCTTATATATATACATACTTACATATCCACACACAAACATATATATGTGAGAAAGAAGCATAAAAATTGTACTCCTATGATGTTAAGGTCACGAGTTATGGATCGAGTCACCGGACAATTCACAGGAAAGTTCATTCCGATTGAGAGAGTCTTTCCCTTGTTGCAATTTCTACCATGAGAATAACCTATGATGAATAAAATATGGAACTCGTCGAAGGAAGCTCCTAAACTTAGAACTCGTCAAAGGGAGCACCGAACCTTAGACTCGAAAGAAAGAGAGTCATAAACTTCTATAAATTAGAATAATTTGTCTTATTTATTACTAAGAATTGTCCCCTTAAATATAACTGTTAGATAGGGTATTTTTCTTATAGACTAAGAAACTAAAATTAACTTGTAGAATAAAAACTATAATTGAGGAAAATAAAATTAAGTACTTTTAATTGCAACAAAATTCTTCCTAAATAAATTCTTCTAATTAAGAATATTACTAAAATACAGTTATTCATCTTCTTTCCATCTTTGGTGCTTTTGACTTCTTGTCTTGCCCACAAAGGCATCCATAACATATGATTTTACTTTTGGTCAATAATTTACAATAGTGAAAAGTGCAAAACCTACATTTCTACCTGAAAAATGATGGAATATGTTCTAGTTCCAATATTTGGAGCTAACATGAAATAATTCTAAAAGTGGACTCAAAGCGAACAAAAACATGAAGTATCCTCTTGTTAGAATGATTTATGAGTGACCAGCGAACATAGTTTGTGCGCCTAGCAAAACTAGGAATTCACCTTACCATGAGATCTCAGTTCCAAAATTAAGAACTCCGGGTAATTATTAGGGCCCATTAACATATATTTCTATCTTCTAGTTCTTACAGCTTCAGTATTCTTTTTACAATAGTGAAAAATCTCAATAAAATTACATTAAAAAAATGCATGTACAAAGAGACAGGGAGAGAGAGAACACTTTTCCTTTTATTGAAAATAAAATCTTAATAAAATGTAAGCATACAACAATAAATCCCATAGCAGAACTCATACCTTGAGCTAAACTACTTTCAGCATTTTCCTCTAGTTTACTCAAATTTTGTACAGCAGCATTACACTTGTTTAAAACAGTATCCTCACTTGGATTGTCCTCGAGCACAGATTGGTATGCAGTTAGTATCTTTTCTGGAAGACCTCCAACAGCCAATTTCTGATGGTAAGAAGATCAAGAAAGAGAAACATATACGAAATCAAAAAATATTAAACCAAGAAAACGTCTTAAGTCATAAGAATACAAACAAAATGGCCAGAATCAAATTGGTATCAAAGTACGAAGGAGAACTCAATAGGTAAGTTCTTACAATTCTCACTGCATGAGCATCCCTCTTCACTATCTTGATAGGATTTGAGCCTTTTCCATTGTTCACTGCAACAGGAGCAGGAGGAGGAGGAGGAGCAGGATTCTTCCCAAGCATTTCATCTTTAAGATTTTGCCCTCGAGAACCAAAAACTTTTCTTTCTTCCCATATGTCAACCTAACAGTTACCATGCAAACAAGCCCCCAAGCCCATCACCCCAGAAGGAAAAGTGGAAAACCCGAAAAAAAAAAAAGGGAAAAAAGGGGAAAGTTACTTGTTACGTGATAGGTCCACTGTAAAAAGAATGCAACAAAACAGCATGAACCACTACACTCTTTCAGTAAACAAAGATTAATCTACTAAAACCACTAGGAGATGCAATCTTAAGTACAAAATATCTACAAAAACAGATGCAGCCAAAGACTGAATAAAGCACTAGAACTTTCTCGCTTTTCCTAAATGAGCCCCCATTCTTCTCTTCTATTATAATTGGGATCCAGGTAGGCCCTTATCTTGAGAAAAACAAAGTCATGTGTATCACTTGAAATTAATGCCACCGGCCATCTATCACTTCTACAGCCACGGATGCTGATTGAATTTTTTTTTTCCTGACATAGAAAGTGAATTTTCTAACCAAGCCATGGTTGTCATAATCAACAAGTCGGGAAAGTATTTCATCCGTCACATCAGTAAGAGCGCCAGATTGCAATGACCTTAATGACCATTAAGGTTACATGTGACATCTTTTGGTTCTAAGGGTTTATCTGGGTAAAAATAAAAGGATAGGGGCTTTTTGAGAAGCTTGTACAGTTCAGATGCTTATTTAGTGCTTTATCCAAAAATAACTAGCAAAATATATCTACGTAAGTTTCCACTGTAAAAATAAGAAATACTACATTAAAAACAATACTTTCAGAAGCTTTGACAAGGGC
Organism: Gossypium bickii; assembly: GCA_025503065.1. Lineage (NCBI taxonomy): Eukaryota > Viridiplantae > Streptophyta > Magnoliopsida > Malvales > Malvaceae > Gossypium > Gossypium bickii. Next base: position 95,740,198 of record CP106711.1, read on the forward strand.
AGCTTCCCCCCATCAATGAACGTAATGCAGCAAAACTCACATATACGTGATAATTATGTCAGCAATGGAGTAAAAAAACTAGAAAACAAACAAACTATCTTATTCAATTTCCAAACTTTATTGTGTCCCATATAAATATATCAGCATAATTATAGTGCAAGGGAAGTTAACACCGCCATTTAAGGAGAGAGGGAATAAACACAGGCAACAATTAGTAATACCAAGATCAGACGCAAAATTGTGACAATAGTTCCACAAAGACCCCAAACTCATATTCATCAAATCAAAGGTAGTATAATCTGCATGAGCTTCCAAGAAAACATTCTATCATTAATCCTATTTTGGTGAAATTAATCACCAATAGAAATAAAAGTTTTTGACTACTTGCATTTAGGCTAAAAAGTTCCATCACCAAACAACTAATTACACTATCCTATAATTTATTACAATAGCTGTTAGAACTAAATAACGATACTTCAAAGCAAAAGAAAACAAAATGCAAGAATAACACTAAGTAACAAAGCGCAGATTGATTATTATGTCAACTGGTTCTACATGAAAGCAGAGTAGAAAACTGCTGATGCCATTCAAAGCAATACATCACATGTCAAGAGAAAGCGACATGAGGAAGCACAATTAACCAAAAATAACAATTGTTTTACTTTCAAGCCATTAACTTCTTGGAAATATAATAGAGGGAAGCTACTAAAAATGAAATGTTATCACAGCACCAGACCAATAGTCAAAACCTGAAGTAGCTAATACACCTAATAAAAGCTATAAAGAGAAGAGTGCTAAAAATTGAATAAATAGCTTACCAGTCTGGCTACGGCCTTCTTTCCATACTCATCACCATCATCATACACAAGTTTGAGAGCTACCGGAAGAACTTTCCAGAATTCATTTACAAACTCGCTTCCTTTTCGCCTACTATTTTGCAAAATGTCATTAGCCAAATACAGAAAAGAAACGCGTCGTTCTTTCTGGGAAGAGTTAAACAGTTTGTCCCATGTTTCAACAATCTGTTTTGCCTTCTTCCGATGAGTAATACACCAACGAGACAATGCTGAAGAAATGTGAAGGAAATGCATGCCAACAACAATTCGTAGTAATAAATAAGAAATACAAGAGGTACATTAGGCAACAATGTGAAAATGCTATTTTTTTGTGGAAAATTTTCAATTTCATCCAATAGCCATTCTTTCTTACTAGAATTATCTATTGAGCAAATCATGTTGAGAGGCTTTCATAGTGCAGATAGTGTTTTAGTCTATACCAAACATTGAACTACAAGTAGTTATAATGCTTATCCATGAATTAAAAATAGTTTGTTGAAAAGTTGTAAAGTACCACATTACTATATATAAGGCCATTATGCTATCTATGCAGAAAATCTAGTTACATGACTTTCAATTGAAGGCAGAACAAAAGAGCAGACCCGAACTAATTTAAAAATTAACAATAACGCCGATAACAGGCCCCCCATAAAATAAACAGGCAATAACATCAGAATCACCAAGAAATTCCTAAAAGCATCAATCTAAGGTCAGTAGGCATAATGGTAGATCACATATCTTAAACAAAAATTAGTTGTTGTGGATGACTTACATAAACTCATTCTCATTTCAATTTAAAGAAAATGTGTCTAGCAGTTACTAAAGCAGTACACTAGTACTCCTTATCCTAAAAGAAACTGAACATAAGCAACATAAAACAGCCTAAATTGACATCAAAGTTCTCTTCAACCAAAAACAAAATGGCCAAACAAAATTAATAACATTGTTTAAAACCTACGACCACAATAAAAACAATGTCCCAAAAGCAGAACTCATACAATAAACGCCTTATGAACTAAATCTAAAGAAACTACATACAAAACAATCTAAAAGGTTCCTAATATAAAAAGAACAGAAACAACGGATCTGCCAATGATCTCATATTGCTATCAAATTGCTGAAAGGAACTGATGCAGACATGCACTAAGGAATTCATGCAGCCCAAGACTAGAAAGTAAGAAAAAAACAAAAACATGTGGTAAAATTTAAGGGATAAAATGACATAATAGATATAAAAGCATCACATCAGATAAAATTATAAAAACCATAATCAAAGAAAACATACACAAAAGTACTTCATAATAGAACAAGACAACAGGATACATTCTCAGTCAAATTTACAAGTAAAATTAAATGTTTATCTCAGTGTTATCAAGGGTGCAAGATGCACGCTAGTAGTCTAGGTCCTATAACCCCTTTATATTGCTTGAAACCAAATGCAAAAAAAAAAAAAAAAAAAAAAAGGACTTGCCTAAGTGAATTACGACACAATGTATACACGTGTACGTTTTTGTATATATGTTTTATATATATAATATGCTTCAGATGCATAATTATGATAAACTCTAAAGAGTGATTCAGCTCATCAAACAAAACATGCAAAATTTCCCTTCTTTTTTTCTTTTGTTGGTCAATATGCATAACTTCCCATGATCTCAAGTTTGTTGTTGAATAATCAAAAATTGAGAAGCAACACTTGATATTCCCTTTTTTATTAGTTAACGTACAATTAAAGATTTAACAGAGTTTCAATCAGGGTGTTACTTTTTGTGCCAACTGCCTTGCAAAACAATGTCTATTTGCAAAAACCATGTGCTTGATCAACGGCTAGTTTGCTACTGCTTTTGAAAAATGCTGTTGAAAAGTTTGGTTTAAGATTAAGCATTCAGCACTTCTGTCAAAATGTGCTGCTGAAAAGATAAAATGACTATTTCAGAGATGATGTTGTAAGGTAAAAAATGTTTTTGGAAGCTAGCACCTAGAAAATGAGGACAGATAGATAATTTAGCTTAAATGTGATTTTCCAAAAGCCGGCAGCTAGAAATTTTAGCTTATTGGATTGGCTTAAAAACATAATCTGAAACACACTTTTGGCTTGAAAAGCTATCTGCTTAATATTGGTTATGGCTTGAAAACTAGGTTGAGAAGCAATGTAAACACACCCCAAATGCACCTTGTCCAAAATGGTTTAAAGAGCTTTTGTTGTAGGCGCTAAGGCACAATGCCCAGGCACACGGCTTAACAACACCGGTTTAAATGAAGAGAGAAACACTTATCTAAAGGAAGAAGATAAACAAAAGATTCATGTTCTTCAATTACGAACTTCAGAATTACACCAGATTCATGTAACCAGGAGTGTCATTATAATTATATAGTACTAATGAAAGTGAGAGACTATTCCAGCATTCTTATTTTCTTAACAAAAAACCTCTAATTAAGCTTGAACTGTAGGATACATTCAATGCTTTGTTGCGAATTGTTTAGTTTTGACAGTTTCTCGGTCAGTATCTGCCCATCAAAAACGTCGTTGCTCATCTTGTTGCTTAATGAGCATTTACATAGCCTGCAGTAAACCCTTTTAGTTATGTGGATTTAGAAGGGAGGGGAAGGTAGCAGAGAAAAGCATACTAAAAAGAAAATATATGTATACACATTATTCAAAAATACTCAAGAGTCCTAGCAGTTCAAACAGGATAAACTAGAAGCTCTTAATACTTCATGGAAACATTGATGCAAGAGGATAATTCACATCTCATTTAGAAAGACAAGTACAAGGTATTTCACTGATGATTCAGGTTACAGTCAACCTTTCTCCAACATTTCATATATCAATTAAATAAAAAATATCCTTCGGAGGATCCAGCAAAATAGTTAATAATTCCCCATGTCAAAGAAATGTCAAGGAGGCCTAAAATCCCACAAAATAGAGTTTGCAAGGCTACCAGTCAACCATTATATTATATTAAGAACCCATGCTTCAAGCATTAAACAACCATCGAACTTTTTCTTAGCCGTTGTCAGCATGGCTAGAAGGGTTAATTACTTCACCAAATAGCCCCAAATGCAAGTCTAGCATTACTGACAACTTCCAGCACTAACCACCACAATACCTAAGTAGGGAAAATTTCGACTGTTCTTCCATTGAATATTTTAATGTGTCCCAACTCCCAACACAGTTGATTTTCAGAAACACAATACACCAAGACTCCAGTCCTAACCACCACAATATTGCAAAAAAATTTCAATTCCACTTCTACTTGTTTTCTTAGAGCTTCTACTTATTTTCTTAGCAGCCAAATAGAAACCCTAGGGTTCGAAGAACGCAAAATAGATTCCAATTAATTTTCAAAGCAGAAAGAAAATAATAAAAAATAATTCAATTACAATAACAAATAAAGAACGAACCCGATATTACTTGGAGCAGTAGAAAATTAAGGACTCCCTTTAGAAAGAGAAAATTTCGTGAAGCGAGCGAAAAACCCTAAAAAAATTTCTGAAGAAGAAGCCCTTATTTATTTAATTATTTATTTTCTGGGGGCAAAAGAGGGAATGGAAAAGAGAAAAGATAAGAGGAAACATGTCCTTGTTACTTAAAAAAAGGTTTAATATATTATTTGATATCTAAGTTTGACTTTAATGTTTAATTTAATTTCTGAATTGTTTTTTTAATTTAATACTTAAGTTTACCTTTAATGTTTAATTTAGAAACCAACTCAAATGATATTATGTCGCCCAATGAATATTTGATATGTATACAGTATAATCTAATAAAAAATATATGTAGATAATTAGTTTGCATACCCATGAGATGCATGGGTTAATTGTGTATATCAATAAAAATATTATTTAATCATTTGTAATTTTTTATAATGATATTTTAAATAATATATAAACTACTTAAATATTATTACAAATTTAATTATTTGTGTAATATGTTATATACATTTTATATAAATTTTTTATATTTAAATTAGATTTTCAAAAAAACTATTTTATTGAAAAAAAATTATAAATATAAATAGTTTTAAATAATTTGAAAATATTATGTTAATAGTTTTAAATTTCTATACATTTTTAATTAAAAATTGTAGTCTATTTTTAACATATTTTAATACTTTTTTAGACATTTAAGTAAAAATTTCAATAATTTCAACAAAGTTTTAAAGTTTTTTTAAATATGTTTGTTAAAAAGTTTTATGTTTTAAAAAAAAATTGTTAGAAATATGTTTAAAATATTAAAAATGTTAAAAATAATTTTATTATAATTTAATTAAAAAATTTAAGCAGGTTAAAAATATTTTTAAAATATTGACAAAGTGTTTATGGAAATATTTTAAAATAATATACAAAATTGTTTTAAAAAATTAACATTGTCTATTTATTAAAAAAAGTTACTTTTATTTTTAGTTTTTTAATCATAAAATGAAAAAAAAAAAACTACAACAATCCAGTTTTTAGTGGTGTCAAAAAAGACGGTTTTGGGACTCCATTTTCATAAATTGAGCCTGCAAATATTTAGTAATGATATTTACGGAGTTAAAATATTGATGAATTGAAATTTGATTAAGTGATTAGCCGAAAATGTGAGTAATTATGGCTCAGGGATTAAATTGTAAAAATTTAGTTCTATAGATTTTTAATTAGACTAAAGCTTTGGGACTTAAGTTACAATTATCCAAAGGGTCAAAATGGTTAATAAACCATTTTAAATTATATGTTAGTGGATGGCAATGCTTATAGTAATTAAATTAAGAAAATGAAAATTTAAATGTTAAGAAAACATGATTAATTAAGTAAACAAAGTTCAATTAACTAATAAACCAAGTATAAAAAAGAGTTGGTGGAAGGAGAGATGATAGTGTCATCTTCTCCAACCGGCCAAAGAAGAAACCTAAAAGAAAAACACCATTTTTGTTTGTTTGGAGCTTTCGGCCTTTGATTCCAAGTAAGTCCCTAGTCATTTTTCATTAATTTTTATAGTTTTGAGGTCATGAGAGTTTGATTTAGTTAGCTCATGTACTAATTTGTAAAATTGTTAAAGTTTTGAAAGTTTCCATTGTTGAGAATTGAATGAAATTGGTGTAAATTTGTTAGAAATTAAGCTTAGTATATGAAAAGGACTTAATTGTAAAGCTTAATTGTTAGTTTCATACATTAGAGATCACATTGAATAAAATGAAAAGTTTCCTTTGTGATAATATGAAATGTTTTGATTGAATTGCTATGTTTGAGATTATATATCGAAACCAGGACTATTGAATAGAATAGATAATGGTGTGATTAATTTATATATGATAATTGATATGAAATTAAGTTGAAACATGCTATGTTACATGATAGGTCGATGACAAATTGTGAATATGGAATATGAATTGAATGTTAATACCTTATTAATTAGTCGGGCTGAGTAAGATATAGTTGTCATGTCATAGGATTGGATTGTGTACGGGTTTATGTGCTTATGCGCCAGGATGCACTTTGTACGTCCAGATGCACTTCATTTGCTAGTGTGCACTTTGTACCTTAGGATGCGCTTCGAGAGACAATATGCACATTACATACCAATTTCTCTTACTTGGTTATTCTGTTAATGCACTTCGGTGCGAGTTTGGTGTATTGATTGGACGATCCGTATATCCATCCGAGTCAGGGATCAATAATAAGTTTGATTGTTTATATCGAAATGAACTAATATGATACTTGAAATTTTGAATGTGTGCATATATGAATTTGAAAGGGAAAGTAAGCATTTTATTATTCAAAGTAAAAAAAAAAAAAAAGAATTGAGCCATAAAGGCCAAAACGAATGTGGATGAGTTAGTAGACTCCAAAAATGGATTAACCGACAATTATAAGGTAAGTAATGGAATAAATCACAATAGATGATTGAATTAAGTTATTGTTTATGTGCGCAATTGAAAGATGATTAGTAAAAGTGCAAAATGAATGATAATGTGAAACATTAAGTAAACTTACTTACCTAATGGGTTATACACATTTTCATGTACATATATATTGGTATATGTAGATTACATTTTAAGTTTCTATACTTTATGTTATGCTATTGGTACTAAATTGTAATATCTTGAATCATGAAAGTACCACTAAGCCCTATTGCTCAGCGTACGGTTTGTTTTCCTCATGTGCAGGTTTAGGTACCTCTCGAAGCCCCGGGAATTGAAGCTAGCATCCAAACCTCCGTTTTCAACTTAGCTAAGTTTGTATAACTCATCTTATTTTGGTTATATGGCATACACCTAGGTTTTATTTGTTTCAAATGTTTCAATGGTCATTTTGGAGAATCAATATTGTAAATAATTGAAATGGTTAGTAATTATGCATGAAAGTGCTGTTGATGTTTTGGTATATAGTTGTTAACATGTTGAAATTAAGTTAAATGATCTATTGAAGCCTTAAGGGCATCTATGTATGCAAATATGCTAGTTGAACAATGTATGAAATCAGATTTTGTAGAGAACAGGGGTCACATCGCGACGTAGGTTCCTCAACATCGTGACGAGGGCAAGACAGAGAGTCACATTACGATAATGGACTCTCAACGCCGTGATGAGTCAAGAAAGCATGTTTCGTCGTGATGAAGAACCCCCGAAGTCACGACGTCAACTCGAAACTTTGAAAATTTTACAATTTGGTCCTAATTCGTCATTGGGTTAATGAAAGAGCTTCCATAAGCTCAATTGAGACCCGAAAATGATTCAATATCGATTTATACACATTTGATACTTGTGTTCTCAAAATCAAATTTAAAAGATCACAATTGCTGTGGCAACGAGTGTGAGACCTTGTAACTCGGATCCGACAATCGGGTCGGGTATCGGGGTGTTACAAAAACCTACTTTGAATTTATGGCAAGCTTCCATTTATTTTCACATATTTCTACTTTTATTTTATAAAATTGTTTAACATTAATTACAAATCAGAGTAATAAATAATTTAGTAAAGAGCAATAAATAATTTAAATACTAATTACAGATGTGTCATGTTAAGAGAAGTGTCATTTGGCGTAAAAATAAGATAATTATAAAATTATATTAAATTATTTTATATAATATATAATTAAATTAATCGGTATATATATTCATAAGTTATTAGTTAAATTTTGTTGGGATAGACAACCACGAACTTCGAATATAGATCTTAAAATGAATAAAGAAAGTATTAAAAAAATATATGTATAAATAAAAAAAATTGCTTTGTTTTAACTTAATTCATAAAACTCAAAACAATTTTCATGTTATCTTAATTTTCCCGTTATATAAATTACTAGTGGTGATATTCCAAACATTTAGATTTCATAGCTTTCTAGGTTGATGAATTTAAATGCAAATTAGGAAATTAATTTAAAATTTTTATAATTAAAATTTTTTTATTTGTGAACTTGATTTCCTTGAGTGGATTAAGGGGAGATGTTCAATTATAATTGTGAGTTTATTTGTCTAAGTGAAAAATGTAACAGTCTTATTTCAATGGTACCAGAAAATGTTGTTTTAGAACCCCATTTTCGTAAATCAGATTTGTAAATATAAAATAGAAATATTTTTGGAGTTAATATAAAAATATATTGAAGAATGGTTGAGTAATTTAGTTGATAAAATAGTTAATTAAAACTCAAGGACTAAATTGTAAAAGTCCAATCACTATAAAATTTTAATTAAGAAACGGCTTGAGAACCTAGATAGCAATTAGCCAAAGGGCTAAAATGGTTAATAAACCATTATTAAGTAAAATTTAATGGATGATGATAGAAATTCCCATCAAGTGTATTTAATAGTTAAATTATGGTAATTAATCATTATTTGTTAAATTAATTAACTACTAATTAGACTATAAATAACAAGTTTAGTGGAAAGAAAAGATCATCACCTTCTTCATCCTTCCTTAGTTGTTTCACCATAGAAATAAAAGGATAAAACCATTTTTGAGGTTTAACCACTCGACCATTCAAATAAGTATGGAAACTGAGTCATTTTCTTAAAATTCTTATGGATTTATGGTCATAGGAGCTTAATTTAGCTAGCCCATGTACCAATTTGGTAAATTTTTAAAGTTTTAGCAAGTTTCCATTGTTGATAAATTAATGAATTAGGCTTGGATTTGATAAATATTGAGTTTAGATTATGAAAAATGACTAAATTGTAAAGTTAGTTAAGCTTGTTTGTTAACTTTGTAATATTAGGGACTAAAATTGAAAAAAATGTAAAATACACCATGAAATTATGCTAGGTATAGAAAGTATAAGATCCCTAATGAAGGAATATGAAATCGGATTTTAATCCAAAGTTAGGAATAGAAAGTTATACACATCCCGAGTTTAGGGATTATATTGAATAAAATGCAAAATGTGTGTGAAATCGAAAAAGAGAATTATTTAGAATCATGAATCTCATGACTGGAACGATGTAAATGTGCAAGTGTACACAATTGCAACAAGTAATAAAGTGACAAGTAAATGTCGAGTTATCGTACCCACAGGGACTATGCAAAGAAAATACTTATGAAATGCAATTAAAAACACTTTGGTGAATGAAAATCTTTTGTTTTGAAAAAGGGTTTAATAAAACTAGAATTTAACTAAGTAAAATATAATAAAATAAAAATAAAATTTCAATGCACAATTTCAAAAAATGATTTTAATCAAGATGACATAATTGTGCTAGATTAATTACATTTCTTAACTTAATATTACTAAAACAATGTTCATGTTGTTACGAATAAATTCATTGCAACTTGGTAATTTGTTAACTATAGCACATACAGACTTATTAAATTAACTAATCTCTTCAACATATCACTATGTCAATTCAAACAATTAATCAATTTAAATAAGCAAATAAAAGATCGCCTCTCAGGCCCCCGACTGATTCTACCATAGAGGCCAACGATAGACAATAACTCCCCCCCGAACACAGCTTACAACTTTCATTGTACTGTGCTCTCCAAAGAGCAACTCTTCTCAAAATCTCAAAAGGTGCTGAGTTGGAATCCCATTCTAATTAAGGATTCTTGTGGTTAGGAGGATCTGCTACTGAGAAAACTAGGAGCGGCGGAGAGCTTTCCCCCCTCCGACTCTTTGGTCTTAAGAATGCTGGTTTTAAGAATGGGTGATTGCCCTTCTCCGACCCTTACTGCCCAACCTGAGAGCGGACAGAAGTGAGGTAACAATATATTCCTACATTGAAACAATTTAATTACAATAATCTTGCAAGTTATGCAAGGCTAATGTACCGTTTAATACTGTCACTAATTTAACCCTCAGCTACCTTAGAAGATTAAACATGCACTGATTAAGTATTGTTTCAGTTAATTACAATTTCAATATGATTAATAATTAATTCATTAGTTACCTTACAATTGTAACGCAAGAATAACATAATCATGGTTTTACTTAATTAAACAATTTACCAAGATCTATAACAACACAAACATAATTTTAATAACTTAAGTGGACGAAATGCAATCAACCTAACACGAATTAAAATTAAGCTATGTTAAATAAATTAAAACAACAACAAAACAAATATTCATAGACATGTTCATAACAAAAACAATAAAAATTAAATGATAGGAAAGTAGAATCAAATTCTGTGTTTCTCTGAAACTTGACTAGTTTGCTTCGCTCCTCCTTCTCCTCTTGTTCTTGTTGAACCGAGGCATCTATAAGCACTTGAATTCTGCTATCCAAGGTGGTTGAATGACTCTTTTCCAAGAGGGAAATCAGTAAGGAAGGGACAAGAAAGAAAAATGAAAAACAAAGGAGAAGAGTGAGTGAAAGTGAGAGAGAAATGTGGAATGAGAGGTGTGAGAGGTGTGTTGAAATGAGCAAAAAATGGGGGGTATTTATAGGTGGGATTGGCTGCTAAAAATATAAAAAAATTAGCAGCCATAGACCCCATTGGCCAGCCACACATGTGGTAACTTTGAAGGTTTCAAACTTGCTAAATTTAGCTTAGGGTGAACTTTTAAAAGCACAGAAAGTGGAAGGGTTTGAATGCAATTTCAATAAAACTTCAAGGGCTGAATTGCAAGCTAAATAATTAGCTAATTTGAGCTGATTGGGTTAGCATGTTGGACGGTTTTGGGTAGCCTATTTGCTCAGTTGGATCAATCTTTCGGTTCAGCGTAATTAAGCCTCCTTTCATAATTTAATTAATAATAATTATTTAACCCAAAATAAATTGAATTAAAATTAAAATTAATTATATTATGTATTAATATTCATCATTTGGACCATCTTAGGCTGAAAATTAATTCGCCTCAATGCTTCAAAAATTGCTTTACGGTTTTGTGCTTCTAGTAGTGTCTGCCGCGAGCCAATTTTCACCATTTGTGCAAATCTGTCGAAATTAAATCAAAATTTAATATAAAATTAATTAAAATTCAATATGTAAATAATTTAAGTACAATTTAAGTATTTTATAATTATATTATATTTTTCGACAAGAATTACTACAAAATTGCATGAAATTGAGTTAAAAAGGGCATGAAAAAGTCTATATATTTTCGTGTTTCCACACCCCCAAACTTAATTCATTACTCGTCCTGAGTAATGCACAAATTGAAAAGAATTTCTTGGAAACACTTTTGAAAAATTCCTTCAGAAAATATTCTTCTAAAAATTATGAATTTAGCATACTTATGTTCGAGAACAAAAAATTTGAGATTTATGCTACTTAAGTATACATATCATTCAAATTAATCTCAATAATTATTATGATAGAAAAAATAGACTAAGTGCTTTCTCAATAAAGGCATGTTAAACCTATCAATTCAATTTTATTCCCTTATTTAAGATTAAGCTGCAACCATTAAGTTTAATTTATGCCTCCATATGTTGAACATAACAATTTCTCTCCACTAATGTAGGTAGCATAGAAACTTGAATCAATAGGTCTTTTAAATAGGTTGTAACGTGGCTAGGCTAGGGGTAGGTAAAAGGTAGATAAATTTAGGCTAAAAATCCTAGACTCAGCTTGAATTGGACCTTCGGAATAATTACCTTCAATAAACCAACTTATTTTTCTTTCACATGTCCTTTTGTACATCTATTTCTTTCAAGTACATATGATCTCTCTTTTTTTCTTTTTCTTTTTCATGAGCATTGTACTTTTTTGAGCATTTGATAGTTCTTTTCAACTCCCCCAAACTTATTTTCAAAGAATATTCTGAATAGTACTAAGTCTAGTGTTTGAGACAATTGAAAGATAATTAAGAGAAAAGTGATGGCTAAATATCGCAAAAGTTCAAATAAAGTTACGCAATATAGTCTCAAAGGATAAAAAATTATTAAGGTTGGCTTGAAAGTTCAAACGGTCCAAACAAAAGTTGCCTAAATCATTTTCAACATTCCATGCTTCCTAGGATTTTGCCTCGAGAAATTACTAGGTCATTTCTAGAGACTTAAACTTTCATGCATGCCTAGCTTTCCTAAGGAACTAAAATTTTATGGTATGATTTACATACTTTATTAAGAGTATATTTATGTCATAATTCAGCTAACATACAATTATTGAAATAATAGAACTTCATTCATACTGAAGTTTAGCATACTTAATAAAATTTCAAATTCTTGAACAAAATATAACCTAACCATAATTAAAGGAAATATTTATTCTGAGATGAAATAATTTCAATTTTTCGGTCCCCCTACTTAAGATGAACAATGTCCTCAGTGTTAGAAGTGGATAAATACTATACATCAGGTAGGATTCTAAAAAAGAGGAGGTGAGTCAGTTTGACTACTTAAGTACCAAGCTCTCTCTAGATCTAATCCTAGACATGTATATATCTATTGCCACACTTTTAATTTAAAACTTGTTCATGATTTCCACCTCTTGTTTTATTATGAAAAAAATAGAAATCCTAATAGAACTTATTCTTAACATAACCTAGGAAAAAAAATAAAATAAAGTAAACATCCCCTTTTTTTTTTTTTAGTTGCAGATCCCTCAGAATCCACCTCATCTTTTGCTCCATCGTCTTTGTTTTTGCGTGAATCGCTTCGTTCCCTCTTCGATATTGAACTCCATGGTTCAAATATAAAATTTGGAAACTCAGGCACAAAAATAAATAGGTTATTGAATATTTTCATAAGAGCGCTCTCCTTGAGTCATCCCGTATATTTGAATATCTCCAGTAAGCTTGTTGCTTCCACTACATATATTGCATTATGTCCATCAACATTGACAGCTCACCTCGAAGATCTGGGTGAGGCAATTGAGTTCTGAATGTTGAGGATGCCATGTCAGGTTCGGTTATTGGTTCCATTGGTTCTACCTTATCAGGGATTTCAGTTGACTGCATTGGTTCGACCTCTATGGGATCTTCTTCTTCTTTTTCAGGATTCTCACTCTCTTCAACTCGTTGCTGCAGAACATAATCTTTGGCTATTCGGTAGAGGTCCAAATCTATGATTGTGCCCTAACTATAACTTGCCTTCTTTACGTTTGCAAGAATTTTAGCTTTCAAGCACGAAATTGTTATCGTAAAGAGGAAATAAGTTGGGCCAGAATGTCTAGCGGCACAATTCTGTATTTCTATGAGAATGATTTTTCCCATATCAATGGTCTTTGCGATTAAAATCGAGTATAACAAGACCATTCTCTTTAATGAAATTGTAGTCCCATGTGAAATAGGCATAAGGCTGAATCGAATAAAATAGAACCATACCTTCGCTATTGGTGCCAAATATTCTCTGCGATAAGTGTGAGTTCCATGATTTGACACAGTCCACTTAGAACCCAGAGCTGTAAGTTCCTCGAGAATTTTTTTCAGTTTTTCAGCCTCAATATTTCTCATCAAGGAAGAATATTCGTCGTCTTCAAAATAAGGTAATTCAAAGAATTCATTAATACTTTTTGAGCTTATTGATACCTTGATTCCTCGGATAGAAACTTCCGTTAATTCGCTTGAGGTCAAATTCGCATAAAATTCACAAACTAACTCTTCATTTGCACTAGGTCTTTTCTCACAAAACAACTTCCAATTGAGAGCTTCAGTAATTTGTCGAATGCATGCCATGAAATCGATATAGTTGCTTTCTTTCAGTGTGAAGCCTTTTTCAGGGTGCATTTGTTGATTCTTGAAAATGCTATCGTATCTCACTTTGGCTTCTTCACAGTGAAATTTGTTTCATGATTCTTCAATTTGGACAGTGACATAAGTTCTTTTGTGAGGCATGATTAACCTAAACATAAGATGGAAACAAATACTTTCTTAAAGATTTAATTAGTATAAAATATTAACAATTCAAAATAAATTGAAGAGTTAAATAATTAAAATAAATTAAAATATAGAAGAAAACTTTCTTACCACCTTTGTATGGAAAAAAACTCAAAGAAAATAAATATAAAACTAAAGAGGTCAGTTTAGGGATGGTTGGAGGGTGTCTTGATTGTGTGGTGCGTGCAAGGCAAGGGTGCATGGTTAGCAAGGGTGCGCACGAGCTTGAAGCAAAGCATAGTAGCACACTACCTTGGCGTGAGTAGCTGCGTTGGCTGGGCAAAAAACATCGGTAGCATGGTGCGATGGAGGTAGATGCATGCAGGAGCAGCAGGCTTCTGTGAGAGCAGATGCGCGGGCAGCAGGCAAGTGCGTCAAGCAAGGCCTGGCGTGAGCAGCTTTGGAGTTAGGCGTGCAGTGACAAGAAATAGCTGCTGGGCTGTTGGTGTGCACGAGCTAGAGCTGAAAGCAACAATTAGCACGCGTTGGGCCTGCTAGTGTGCCGATAGTGGGTGTTGGTGTGGTTGGTTAAGGTGATGTGAATAGTGGAGAAGATTGGTGGAATTTATAGTGAAGGGAGGAAGGAATTCAATTAGAACTCTTAAAACAATTTAATAATAAAATATTCTAAGCCCTAATTCCATACAAAGTTAATAAAATTAATAATTAATATGATGAATATTAAAATATTATTTGCTATTAATTTATTGAAATAAAAACTATTAATTAAAATATGATCAAATTTAAATTAATCCTGATTCTATGCAAAGTTGATAATAATTAATATATATTATAATAAATATAATTATATATTAGGTATTATCATCCTTTTTATTAAAATTAAATTAAATTTTTTTATTTTAGCTACCTTTTAGAAATATTTACAAAAAGAGAGCTAATTTCAATATTTACAAAAAAAAAAAAGCAACCAAATGTTGCAATTAATTCAATTAAGTACCTAGACTTAAAGAAAATTTGAAAATTGAGTTGCAATTAAAACTTGGATCAAAATTGAATCTTTTATTTGAAAAACTAAAAGTTTATTTTTCCATTTAGGGAATAATTTCTCGAAAGATTATGTTCAAATCAATTTCCAGGAAAGATTGGAGGGGTTATAAGCGGTCCCGCTTAAGTTCCAATATCCTAGATATAATTTATTTAAACGTATTAATCCCAAAAATATACCATAAATCATTTATTTAAAAGGAAAAACGAGAAAAAATAAATATCTAATAAAATGAACGAGACTTTATCCCGCTTAATTTTATCCCCCCCAGTAATGTTTTAAGCGCTGAACATTGACTCGAAAATTACCTCCCTTACCTTGAAGTTCGACAACTCCATATGGAAAAACTTGGTGAATCGTAAATGGACCGGACTAACGTGATTTTAACTTACCTGGGAAGAACCTTAATCTGGAATTGAATAACAAGACTTGCTAACTTGCTTCAAATTCTCAAACTCGAATGTGCTTGTCATGCCATCTTTTAAGTCTTTTCTTGAATAGTTTGGCATTCTCGTATGAGAACATTCGAAACTCTTCTAACTCGTTGAGTTGAAGCATCTATTTTTCTTTAGCAAGCTTAAGATCCAAGTTGAGTTGTTGGAGAGCCCAGTAAGCTTTGTGTTCTAACTTCAAGGGTAAATGACATGTTTTCTTAAAACCAACCTATAGGGTGACATCCCTAAAAGTGTCTTGTATGTTGTTCTGTAAGCCCATAAAGCATCATCCAGCCTTTTGGACCAGTCCCATTGGTTCGGACAAACCACCTTCTCTAGTATGCCTTTTATTTCTTTGTTTGCCAGTTCAGCTTGCCCATTTGTCTGCAGATGGTAAGCTGTGGCAACCTTATGCTTCACTCTATGTTTATCGAGTAACCATTTCAACCATGTTCACAAAATGGGACCCCTTATCACTAATGATAGCCCTAGGAGTTCCAAACCTTGTGAACACATGTTTCTGCAAAAACTTTATCACAATCTTGGCATCGTTCGTCAGATATGCCTCGGCCTCAACCCACTTAGACACATAGTCTACTACAACCAATATGTACTTGTGACCAAAAAACGGAGGAAAAAAGGACCAAAGAAGTCAATACCCCAAACATCAAATAGTTCTACCTCAATGATGTTTGTTTGGGGCATCTCATTTTTGTTGGTGACATTTCCAACCCTTTGGCATCTATTACAACTCTTTACGTAAGAATACACATCTTTGAATAGTGTTGGCCAAAAGAATCTGGCTTGCAATACTTTTGCTGTAGTACGTGTACCTCCGAAGTGTCCCCTACTCGGAGCTATATGGCAACGATATAAAATCTCATGTATTTCATCTTCTTCCATGCATCTCCTAACCATTTGATCTGCACACTTTCTGAACAAGTATGGTTCTTCCCAAAAATAGTACTTCACATCGTGAAGAAACTTTTTCTTTTGTTGATATGACTTATTGAGAGGCATCAAACCACAAGCTAGATAGTTAGCAAAATCAGCAAACCAAGGGGTATTATGGATATGATTTATCTTAAGTATGTGTTTGTCTAGGAATGTCTCCTGAATAGGTATAACTGGAGAAGTCCCTTCTTGCGGCTCTAATCTGGACAAGTGGTCTGCTACTTGGAATTCTACTCCCTTTCGATCTTGAATTTCTAGATCCAATTCTTGGAGTAGAAGTCCCATGGGATTAACTTCGGTTTAGCGTCTTTCTTGGCAAGTAAGTATTTAATTGCTGAATGATCCGTATAGACCGTCATTTTAGTACCTACAATATAAGATCGAAACTTGTCAAAAGCAAACACAATAGCAAGTAACTCTTTCTTTGTTACCGTATAATTCAATTGAGCTTCCATCAGAGTCCGACTTGCATAGTAGATGGAATGAAAAACTTTGTTCCTTCGTTGGCCCATCACAGTTCCAATCGTGAAGTCACTTGTGTCACACATCAATTCAAATGGAAAAGCCCAGTTTGGTGTGATGATGATTGGTGCTAAAACTAATCGACTTTTCAAATCATTGAAAGCTCTTAAACACTCCTCATCAAATTTGAACATCGTGTCCTTCTTCAATAATTTGCATACGGGTTTAGCAATTTTGGAAAAGTCCTTGATAAATCTTCGATAGAAACCGGCGTGGCCCGAAAAGCTCCTAACAACCTTTACAGATGTTGGAGGTGGGAGTTTCTCAATAAAATCTACCTTTGCTTTATCTACCTCGATTCCATGTCTTGTTATCCGATGCCTTAGAACAATACCTTCTCGTACCATGAAATGACACTTTTCCCAATTGAGTACGAGGTTTGTTTCTTCGCACCGCTTTAGTACTTTGGCAAGATGGGCTAGGTAATCATCATATGTATCTCCTAATGCTAAAAAATCATCCATAAATGCTTCCAAATATTTTTCAACCATGTCAGTAAAAATAGACATCATACATCTTTGAAATGTAGCAGGTGCATTATATAAACCAAATGGCATACATCTAAATGCAAATTTACTGTACGAGCATGTGAATGTCATTTTGTGTTGATCTTCTGGTGCTACTGTAATCTGATTATACCCCGAATATCCATCGAGAGAACAGTAATAGCCTCTCCCTGCGGGTCTATCCAACATCTAGTCCAAGAACAGCAAAGGAAAATGCTCTTTCCTAGTCGCCTTGTTCAACTTTTGGTAATCTATGCAAATTCTCCATCTCGTAACCGTTCTAGTCAGTATTAATTCGTTATTCTTGTAACAGCTCATTTTTACTGAAATCGGAGTAGTGGTTTTGGGGCCATAAAAATGAAGTCAAAAAATTTATTTTATGATTATTTTATTGTCTACAGTATGATAGTAATACTGTATAAAAATTTCGTTAAGAAATTTTACCGTTTACATGCTCAATTTGATAAAAAAGACTAAATCGCATAAAGTGTAAAAGTTGAATTCTAATAGCTAAAGGTATTAAATAGCTATAGAACATTAAAGTGGAAGTCTTTATATGGTAATTAGACCATAAATAGTGATATTGGATGTACATGGCTTGGCAATTGTGTAATTAATAAAGTTTTTAAAGGTTATAATTGTAATTAGGTAATTAAAGATAAATTAAAAAATAAATCAAGTTATCATCTTTTCTGTTTAATTCTCAACTGAAAATAAGCTTAGAAAGCCATTGGAGAAGCTTCAACATTTAGCTGACCATTTATAAGTGCATGGTATGTATTTTAGTCCCATTTTTAATGATTTCTATGTTTTCGGGATCGTTGTAGCTTAATCTAGCTAGCCCGGGGATTAATTTGTAAAACTGTTAAACTATTAGGGTTTTACCATTGTTGAACATACATGAGTTTTGAAGTTTGATGATAGAAAATGAATGGTTGTTGTTAGATAAACAACTTTTGTAAAGAGATTTTTGATGAAATTGTCAATTAAGGACTAAATTGAAAAATAGAAAATGCTTCATGGTGAAATTGTGAAATAATTGAAGTATAGGGCATGCTAGGGACCTAATTGATATTCAGCCATAGTGGGTTGTGGTGAAATTGTGTAAATTTCCATTTTTATGACCTTAGGACTAAATTGCGAAGAAATTAAAAGTATAGGGGCAAAATAATAATTTTGCCAAAATATAGTGTGGATTAAATTGAATGAATTATATGTTGAATTGAGTTAAATTTATCCGTATAGATCCAGTTAGGCCTTGTACGGGGTTAGATAGGGGCAAAGAGAAAGTCTCAGATTAATCGCCTCTGTATCTACATATACTTCATCGAGGTAAGTTCATGTAATTAAATTGTGTTTATATGTTTTAAATTGATATATATATATCTATGTTATGAATTGTTATACATAATTACCGATTGCATATCCAATGACGTACGACGATTACCGAGCCCCATTTAAACTATAATAATTCGTAGGATACAAATGACATGTCATTAGAGTTACATGATTTGGTTAAGGTCCTGCATGTGTTGCGGATACTCCATAGCTTGTAAGAGCATACCAATTTATAGATCATAAGAGCATACTGATTTATAGCTTGTGAGAGCATACCGATCCACAGCTCGAGTGAGCATACCGTTTCACAGCTCGTATGAGCATACATGTACATGAATTGACAGATTACAGTTAATGAGCTAGCACAATATGTGTAAGCTATCTCGGGTATCCAACGGTATTATAAATGGTTCAATAGGCAATGTTCTGGTACGAAATGATATGAGTTCAATACGAACTATTACAGGTATACACATGAAATATATGGAAATGATGTTACATGATATATAGATATATGAAATGGATGATATATGTATATGGAGCTTGATTAATTGTTGAGATCATCAATGATTATTGGTTCATATACATGGATTTACATGGCTAATATGGTTGGTGTATATGTGCTTAAGCATTTGGCCAAAATGTGTTAGGATATGCTTTGTTACTTACCTATTACTTGATTAAATGGTAAGTTAAATCCTAAGTTATACGAACTTACTAAGCTTAAATGCTTACTCTGTGATATTTTCCGTGTTTTATAGTGAATTGGAAGTTTGTTCAGGTTGGAAGCTTGTCAGAGCTATATCACACTATCTATCGACTCTTTTGGTACATTTTGGATGTTTAATTTTGATTATAATGGCATGTATGGGAATTTGGGTAATGTTGGCCTATGTGTTTAATTGCTGAAAGGGCCATTTGGTTTGGCTTGAGTTGTAGTATTTTGGTATTCTAATGAGCTTAGTTTTGACATGTAAATATTAGCCTTGATATGGTTGATGATTGGCTTAATGTGTTTGAAAGGTGAAATTGTAGTTGCGTGTACATATTGTATATGATTTATAACTTGTTTTGAATTGGTACTTTGCTGTAGAAGACATATATGTATATTTAGGCTAGTGATTGAGTAGTATATTTGGTATCATTTGGTAAGTTAATTCAATGGTTTGTATTGATACAAATCTAGTTGGAAGTTAGTTGATCATTTTGACCAAAATGAGTTCACGATTATACATGTTGCATTGTCATTTGAGGTGCCTAAAGGCATATTGGTTGTATGTGATTATACCATATGAATGAAGATGGAATGTGCATGATTTTGGTACTTTGTAATGGCTTGTGTATATGTGCATTGGTGATTGTAGGTAAATGTCAATTTGGGTGAGAAATATGGCTTGAAAAATAGCCTATTTTCATCCGCACATGCGTGTGTCTCAACCGTGTGTGACACACGGCTAGATGACACGACCGTGTATCCTTTGTAGCTTTCAAAGGGTTGCAAGTCAGGTTGTTGCGTGGCCTAGTACACGGCCTGGCACACGGGCTTGTGGCTTGGCCGCGCAGCCCAAGTCGGTGAGTTACACGGGCATAGACACGGGCTGGGACACGGCTGTGTGACCCCTACAGTTTTGAAAACTTTTAATGTTTTTTGAAAAATTCTTTGAGTTTTCAATTTAGTCCTGAATTTTTTATAATGCATATTTTGGGCCTCGAGGGCTCGTATATGGGGCAATATGAATGATTTTGATTCGTTTTTGATATGAATGTTTATATGTTTTGAAATGTTTGAAATTTCTATTTGTTTGATTTGTAAACTCTGGTAATGCTTCGTAACCCTACTCTGGCGATGGATTCGGGTTAGGGGTGTTACAATTATCGTTCTCAATGACCGTAATACCTCCTTTCTTTGGCATGCACTTGACCTGACTTACCTATGAACTGTCTAAGATGGGGTAAATTATACCCGCATCTAACCACTAAATGATATCTTTCTTTACCAAGTCCTTCATGATAGGTTTCAGTCTTCGTTGTCCATTAATCATCCCTTTCTTGCCATCTTCCAAGATGATCTTGTGCATGCATATAAATGGATTAATGCCACGAATTTCGGCTATGGTGCATCCAATAGCCTTCTTGAATTATTTCAATACTCGAATAAGTTTTTCTTCTTGTTCTTCGGTCAACATCACTGAAACAATCACAGGCAAAGTAGAAGCGTCACCTAAATAAACATATTTTAAATTTGAGGGAAATACCTTTAATTCTAATTTAGGTAGCTCCTCAATTGACTATTTTGGCTGGGTATAATCCTTACTTTCTAACTCCAAATATTCAGAGCGAGATTGCGAATTAAATCCCTTCTGATTATCTTCTAGCAAAGCTAAGTATTCCTCACCCTCTTCATCACTTGGTGGGTCTGATGTCAAAATTTGCTTCAATAGGTCCTTAACATAGTTGAGTTCTTTTTCCATGACTAATTCATCTAACTCGGATACTGCAGAACAATCAACTACGTCAGGAAATCGCATAGACTTAAAAACATTAAATGTTACCTGATCATCCTGAACACGCATAGTAAGCTTGCCTTTCTACACATCAATAAGGGTCCTTCCAGTTGCTAGGAAAGGTCTTCCTAAGATGATTGGCTGATGCGTCGTTGGGAGCACCAAAAATATTCTATCCCTATAAAATAATGAAAAGAATAGTATAAGGGAAGTAGGGTCAAATCCTCAAGGACTGGATTTGCACAAGTTCCTGTTCCTCGAGATCCCGAATAGAGTCGTGCCCAAGAAAAACTCTGTACCTAGAAAAAAAAATAGAATTAAAAGTTTCATTGAATTGAAATTGTGAAAATTATAATTAAAATTGTAAAGATAAACAGAGTTGAGAAAAAGAGTTTTTATGGAGAATTCTAACCTCCGGTTGTCTCGATCCGCCTTGGGTTCTATCATCAGCTTTTAGGTGATCCTTTTTGAACATAATAAGCCAATTATAGTGGAAGAGGATGCCTACGACCACCAGCTCTACTTAGATTTTAAACCTACGATTTAGAGGAACCTGACTCTAGCCAACCATCGCTTTTGTGGGACCGTCTTACACTAGATCATCACTTCTCAATGGTGAATGCCACACCATTTTATCTCTTGGGCTCAACAACCACTGACGTAGTAAGCTAACGAATCAGTTGTGCAACCTCCCCAAAACATATACAGCGGCTGCCTTTGCACAAGATGAAAAGATCACTTTTGAAGGGACATTGTAACAACCCGTTTTTAGTCAAATCAGAGTAGTGGTTTCGTGACCAAAAATTCAAATTCGAAATAATTATTTAATTATTATTTTAATGTCAGTGGCATGATAATATTACTGTGTGAAATTTTCGTTAAAGAATTTTATCGTTTGAATGGTTAATTTGATAAAAACAACTAAATTGCGTAAAGTGTAAAACTTGAATTCTAATAGCTAAAGGTATTAAATAGCTATAGAACATTAAAGTAAGAGTATTTAAGTGGTAATTAGACCATTTCTATTGTGGGTGGACATTTTTGGACATTAAATGATGATATTAAATGGTTTTATAACAAGGTTAATTTTGTAATTTGAAAATACATGTTAATAAATTGATTAAACAACAAATTGTTATCATCTTTTATGTTCTTCATCAACCGAAATTCAAGAAGAAAAAGCCATGGTTAAGGCTTGATTTTGACATAGCTTCCTAGCTTAATTGTTGAGTGAATTTTGTCCCGGTTTTAATGATTTCTATGTTTTTGAGATTGTTGCAACTAGGTCTAGCAAGCCCAGGGACTATTTTGCAAAATTGTTAAAGATTTTGAATGATTCCATTGATGAATACATGTGTGTTTTGATGTTTGATGATAAATTATGAATGTTTTTTTTTTGTGAATTATACAAGTTTTATAAAGTGATTTTTAGTGAAAATGTAAATTAGGGATTAAATTGTGAAATGTCAAAATTTTGTGGTTAAAATGTGAAATAAATGAAAAATAGGGACTGGTATGAGTACTAGAGAAATTCGGCTAGCATGGGTTAGTATTAAATTGCATGAATTTGTGTTTTTATGAAATAAGGACTAATTTGTAAAAGATGTGAAACATTAGGGGCAATTTTGTAAAAATGCCTTAAAGTGAATTTTGGACTAAATTGAATAGAGAAATGATTAAACAAGTTAATTTTGATTACATATGGATCAAGAAAAGTGAAACTCAGATCTAGATCAAGGGAAAAACAAAGTTCTCGACTAATCGACTCTTTTTGTCTGTTTACATCTGAGGTAAGTTCATATGTGATAAGTTTCATTGTAAATGTATTTTAAATGCTTTGATATTGCATAAACTGTGAATACGAGACTACGGACATGTTCGGCAATGATTCGATGATGATTCAACTTTTTAAATCCCGGTTGAACCTTAGGAATAGATTAGGATGCCAGTGACATGTCATTAGGGGATTATTGTAATTATGTGATCCGGGTGCTGGTCCTGTACGTCCTACTGGTGGTTGAGGATACCAGCATGTGTTGCGGTTACTTGACAGCTTGTGTGAGCAACACGGTGTAGCTGCGTTTTGACCCACAACTTGTGTGAGTAGGCCCATTGATAGCTCTAGTGTGAGCAGTATATGTGATATGAGATTGTGATAGCTTCGGCTATATTTGTGGCACTTCAGGTGTGAGTTTCCCATGTATCCGATAGTATTCTGAATGGTTCAATGGGTAATGAAAGATGTGGTTGTGTATGAGATTGTTAAGAGATGGTACAGGTATTTATATGAACCGTATAAGCTTAAATCGAAGAAGTTGTGAAGTTCATACATAAAATTATGATTAAAAAAGGTGAAAGGTTTGTTTGTTAAATAAACTACATGTTGATATGTTAAATTGATAATTTGTATACTTATGTTAAGATTGAGTTTATTTCATACGAGCTTACTAAGCTATATAGCTTACTTTGTTTAATTTTTCCGTGTTTTATTGTGAATTCAAAGCTAGCTTGGATTCGGGGATCGTTGGAGACTTAATCACACTATCCAGCTATCAATTTGGTACCTTTGAGCTTGTGTTTTGGTCATATGGCATGTATAGGGATATGGTCATTTTGATATGTATTTTGGTAGTGAATTTTGCGATTTGAGTTGGCTTGTGAATTGTTATGTTTTGGTTTGTATATATAGCCATGAGAGTTGGCTTAAATTGGTATGTTTGAATCATGTATATTTATGTGTGTTTATATTTTGTATAATGTGTTGGATGATTGTTGTGTGATGCTTGATGGTAATAGGTATTATGAGTATCAAATGGTTGATTTGTGGTTATTGGTTTGCTTGTGAAATTGGGCTAAATGATGCATATTTGGAAGTGTATAATGAATTGAATTGTATATGTGATTTTGGTCTAAATGGTATCGTATATTTTGTGACTTGTGTGTATTGAGAAAAGTGGTATAGATTATGCATGAATTAAGCTTGAATTGGTTGGTTAAAATGTCTTATTATGCTATGTTTGGGTGCCAATTGGGTTGATGTAGGTGTCACAAGTTTGGGTGGCAAATTGGCTTGGTAAATAGCCTATTTTTGTCCACACAGGCAGAGACACGGGCGTGTGTCTCAGCCGTGTGTGATACACGGTCATGTACACGGCCGTGTGTCCCCTGGTGTTGGATTAGAAACCAAGTCAATATGCTCCACGCGGCCTCACACACGGCATGTGACTTGGTTGTGTGGAATAAGTCAGTATACCCTACAGGTTTGACATGGCCATTTGTAGGACACACAGGCTAGCCACACGGGCGCGTGTGTTGGTCGTGTGACCCAAGTTAGAGATTTACATGGGGTCAGACACGGGCTGGGACACGGCCATGTGATCCCATTTCGAATGTCCACACAGCTTGTGACACGGGCGTGTTTGTCTCACACGTTCGAGCCACACGGGATTGTGTCCCCTATTTTTGTGGAAATTTTATAAATGTTCAAAAAGTTTCCAAAGTTATCGGTTTAGTCCCGAACCACTCCCAATGCATGTTTAGGGCGTCGTAGGCTCGTATTAGGGATAATATGAACGTGTTGATTGATATTTGAATGAACTTTGGAAATGTAAAAGTAAATGTAGGTGTTATTATGTTATAAGTTCGGTAATGATCCAAAACCATATTTCAGCATTGAATATGAGTAAAGGGTGTTACAGACATGGATGGAAGCGTCAGTCCCGTAGTGCGGAGAAGCGATGAATACTCGTTGAGAAGGCTAAGTGCAGATTCTAAGCCTCATGAACCCTTTTTGGGGAATTTCGACAACCTTTGGCTAGATAAATTTAGTGGCTCATACTTTTTGGAGAAAAAGAAATAAATGTAATGTAAATAGAATTTTCATTTAATAATATGAAAGGAAATAAGGCTAAGCTTTTTGGGAGAAAGAGTGTTTATAGAAAATCTAAGTGAAATTTGTGTCACTCCATCCCCTATTTATAGTACTAGGAAACCTAGTCTATTCCTAATTAAATTCTAAAAGATAAATAAAAATAATTAAAGATAATTAAAGATAAATGAAGATAAAAGCTAAAATTAAATCTAAATAATAATCTTTAACAATTATCCTAATATAATTAAAAATTAAATAGAGTCTTGTGTTTATAAAATCTCTTCTTTGCACTTTTGCCCCCAAGTCTTCTACACTTTGCATTTTTGTCACCACTTCCTTCCTACTTCGCGTGCTGGCCCATTTTATCTTTAAATTTTCGCTTTTTTGCCCCCAAATTTCCTTTTGCCTTCAATTTAGTCCCTACAAGACAAAAAACCATAAATAGCTCAAATTAGTAGGATCATACTCCAAATAAATGTGTAATTAATATATAAAAATATGTCATTCTTGAGTATTATCAAATTCCCCCTACTTAGCCCATGCTTGCCCTCAAGTATGGTTCCTATCCAATGTGAAATTTAGAATTTTGCCATGAAAAACATATCACTCCAAATTTTTATAAGAAGTAGGCATAATGCATATGAAAAATAAAGATAACCCTTAGCTTGCTTTAAGCAAAACTGAAAAAGTATTCCAATTAATACACACAAAAATCAAAATCGTCTTAGATTATTTCATGAAAATCAGGTAATTTACAAAACTTACCAAGACAACCTATTTGTTTCCACCTTTAGTCCCTTAATGCAATTTTATTAATACATTCCTTTTTTTTTTGTTTTTTTAATATTTTTTATTTTGTATGTAAGAATATATTGAACCTTTTGACGCGAAGAGAGATGACAACCAAGCACCTCACCCTAGTTACTCAGCCCAACATACTCCTAATTTATTATTTTTTTCTTAAGAACATATCGAACCTTTTGAAGCGAAGAGAGATGACAGCCAAGCACCCCACCCCGGTTACTCAGCCCAAAACATTCCTAAAAAATTTGTTTAATTCTGGTTAGTGAAGTTTTACCTAACACGTCACACAACCTTTTGATGTGAAATAGGATGACAACCCAAGCACCCTACCTCGGTTACTCAGTCAGTCACGTTTTTAAGCTGTACTCATAACCATGGAAACATCAAAATTTAATGAAACAAAATTTTAATTGGGAGGACTAAGAAAAAAATCAAGTGTCGAAAATAAGTTTCAGCAACCATGTAACACTCCTTACCCATATTAAACGCCGGAACAGGTTACGAGACATTATTGGACTTACCACACAAGCATTCCAGCAATTTCGAGACATAAAAGTTCCGTCCAAATTAAAACCATCCCCATTCAATCATAAAGTCCCTAATACGAGCCTACGAGGCCCAAAACGTGCATTGGAAGTGGTTTGGGACTAATCTGGGAACTCAGGAAACTTTTACAAAACTTAGAAAATTTTTACTAATGGCAGGGCCCACACGCCCATGTGGTCTAAGGGACACGCCCGTGTGACCCTGGGACACGTCTGTGCTTCAGACCGTGTTCAATTTAGAGTGCTCTCTGACTTGTGCCACACGGCCATGTCATACGCCCGTGTGCTAGGCCGTATGATTATTTAATTTAATTCGAATTAAGTGCAGGTTTCCCACGGCCGAGACACACGCTAGTGTTCTAGGCCGTGTAGCACACACGGCTGAGACACATGCCCGTGTCTTTGTCCGTGTGCTCAATTCTTCTAACACCCCTTACCCGTATCTTGTACCAGAATCGGGCACGAGGCATTACCGGACTCGACTCACTTGGTCATATAACTTTGAGTTAGCAAATTCAATTCCAAATTCAAGCATTTTCAATCTTACATCTAACTTCCTTATAATGGGCCTATAGGGCCCTATACTAACCACCGAAAAATATCGGACATAAATCGGGAACTTTGACACATTTAGAAAAATGTCACCTAAACAGGGGTCACATGCCCGTGGACTAGATGACACACCCGTGTATCATCTCACACGCCTGTGTTCAATGCCTGTGGTTGACATTGAGTTGAGTCGCACGACATAGACACACGCCTGTATGGCTGGTCCGTGGTCGCCTATGATTATTTCCCCACGGCCTAGGCACGCCCGTGTGCTTCAACCGTGTGACAATTCAAATACCAAATTCGAGGTGTAGACTTCACACAGCCCGAGCACACGCCCATGACTTGACCTTGTGTCACAACGTCCTAGACACACGCCCGTGTGCCTACCTATGTGGACAAGAACAAGGCTATTTGCCAAGCTCTTTGCACCCCTATAGATTACACTACATGAACCCATTCAACATACTAATAAACATCTCATAATCTCAATATGAACTTCCATAGATAACTTTGTAATTTCATAAATGTTAAGGTGAGCCATCAACCATGGCAATATACAAAATAGTTATCTTAACAAGAGCCAATACATTTTGGCCAAAATGACAAAATAATCTAACTAGTCTAGCCCCTTTACATGCCATGTACAAAATCATTAAGTCTAGTATACCGAGATGAGCTGATAGTTTGGGCGATCTTCTGAATATCTTCGTATCTCGGCTTGGCTCTTAAACTCTATAAAACAAGGGAAAAAGAGAAGGGGAAGTAAGGTTAAAGCTTAGTAAGTTTACATGTAAACAATATAACATTATAACATGTATCAACCAATTACATAGCATTATATACTAAGCAAGAAACAATCTACATTCATGATCATGCTTACTCATTTTCTCCATTCCCACATTCCAACCATATCATAAGCATAATGCATGCATTCATTAACAGGTTCCCCTGCACTTAGCATTACAAAGTCACATAATACAACACATCACTATCTCTAATACCATTACTCATAGTCAAATTACTCGGTGGTTTCGCACTTAGCCCACCAACAACCTTTATTAGGGTGGTATCGCACATAGCCCACCAAAAAGATTAGTTACAGTGGTATCGCACATAGACCACCAAATGATGACTAGACGATGGTATCGCACATAGCCCATCGTAATTAAACAACAAGGTGGTATCGCACTTAGCCCACCAACAAGTGTCGTCATTACACATTTATATGACTATTTCATCGTTCACACAATAATTATTCAATGACTACCACATTCAATCCACTTGAACCACACATGTCCTTAATCATGCCATACACTAATTAGCAACATAATGTTTACACAAATATGCATTGTTTACACATAAACTTACCTCCGTGCAAAACGTGTTAACTAACGATTTAATCTGTCACCTTGCCTTTTCCACGGTCAAGGTTGATTCCACGCTCTTCTTAATCTATAACAATGAAATTCATTCGTTTAGATCTTTCTATGATCATAATACATCAAAATCTATACTTGGGCAAAAAATGACCATTTTGCCCTTGTACTATGGCAAAATTATGATTTTGCCCCTAGGCTCGTAATTTATTTTTCAACACATTTTCTCAATAAA
The DNA here is from genome assembly GCA_025503065.1 of Gossypium bickii. NCBI lineage: Eukaryota > Viridiplantae > Streptophyta > Magnoliopsida > Malvales > Malvaceae > Gossypium > Gossypium bickii. Next base: position 95,768,920 of record CP106711.1, read on the forward strand.
AAAGTCTAGCTAAACATTTATTTCTCTTACAACTACTCACCATTCTCACCATTTCATGCATTTATGGCAAATTCATTCTTTGCATTTAAGTCCTATTTAGGTGTTTTCATGCAAACACCTTTCACAAAAGTTGTTTCTCATCTCTCTAACATTCATTTTCTTTAATAAAAACTCAGATAACAACATAAATACTCTCATGGAAGGTCCTTAGGCTTCCCACCATGTTGCAATTTAGTCCCCTCATTAGCTAGCTTAAGCTTTGGGGGTTAAAAAAACACAAAAATCACCAAGAAAGGCCCCTAAAATCACTTACTTGGTAGAGGATATCTTGGCTGAAAGTTTAAGCTTCAAAACCCCTATTCCTTGCTAAAAGTTTCGGTGGAGGAAGAAGAAAATGAAAAAGATGATAGCTTCCTCTTTTCTTTATCTTATTTTATTCATTATGGCCACCTAATATCACCAAATTTGACCAAAATTTAATGCTCTTGTCTCCCTAGCTTATATGGCCGGCCAACACACATATAATGGCCTAATTTCACTTTAAAGACCTCTGTTTTGTTATCCTTTAACAATTAGACACCTTTAACTTGAAATTTGAAACTTTTGCACTTTATGCGATTTAGTCTTTTTTCGCAATTATGCAATCAATCGTTAAAATTAAGGTACCAAAATTCTCTTGCATCCTTATAAACATGTTAGGACACATAAAATAATATCAAAATAATTTTCTTTAACCTCGAATTAGTGGTCTCGAAACCACTGTTCTGACTAACCCCAAAATCGGGCTGTTTCAACTCTCCCCCTTTTTAGAGATTTTCGTCCTCAAAAATCTTACTGGTAAAGAGGTTTGGATTTTTCTCTCTCATGGCTTCCTCCGGTTCCCACGTAGCCTCTTCTACACCGTGTTTGTGCCACAACACTTTTACTAAGGCTATGTCCTTATTTCTCAACTGTTTTACTTCTCGAGCCAAGATTTTAATCGGCTTTTCCTCATATGTCATATCCGGTCGTATCTCAATTTCTGTTGGAGGAATCACATGTAAAGGATCGGAGCGATAACGCCTTAGCATTGATACATGGAACACATTGGGAATTTTCTCTAACTCTACCGGTAAAGCCAACCAATATGCCACTAGCCCAATCCTTTCGGTAATTTCATACGGCCCTATGAATCTCGGACTCAATTTACCCTTTCGACCAAATCTCAACATTTTCTTCCACAGTGAAACTTTTAAAAATGCCTTGTCGCCCACTTGAAACTCAATTTCTTTTCTTTTAAATCACAGACGACTTTTTTGTTGGTCCAAGCGACCTTGGACTATCCTGAGATCACTTTCACTTTCTCCTCAGTCTCTTTAACTAAATCAACCCTATGAATTTGCTTCTCACTCAGCTTAGTCCAATACAAGGGATTCTGACACTTACGACCATATAAGGCTTCATATGGTGCCATCCGTATGCTTGATTGATAACTGTTATTGTAAGCAAATTCGACCAATGGTAGATATCTTTCCCAACTAGCTTCGAACTCTCACACACAGCATCGAAGCATATCCTCAAGAACTTGGATTACGCTCTCAGACTGACTGTCAGTTTGAGGATGAAATGCAGTACTAAAATACAACCTTGTACCCAAGGCCTCCTGTAACTTCTTCCAAAACCTCAAAGTAAATCTCGGGTCTCTGTCCGAGATAATAGATACAAGCACTCCATGTAATCTTACTACCTCTGCAATATACAACCCGGCTAACTTTTGTAGTGAATAATCAATACGCACAGGTATAAAGTGAGCTGACTTCGTTAATCTATCAACAATAACCCACACAACATCTTTCTTCTTCGGAGTCATAGGCAAGCCTGTAACAAAATCCATGGTAATCCGATCCCACTTCCACTCGGGAACCACCACTGGCTGAAGTAATCCCGAAGGCGCTTGATGCTCAGCTTTCACTTGTTGACAGATCAGACATCTTGTTACATACTCCGAGATGTCTCTTTTCATTCCCGGCCACCAATAAAATTTCTTCAGATCATTGTACATTTTTGTACTACCCGGGTGTACTGACAAATAACTACTATGTGCCTCTTGTAAAATTTCTCGGATCAACTCGTCATCTCTGGGTATTCAAATTCTATCATGGAACATTAAGCAACCATCCGAACTCACCCTGAATTCAGAATTAGTTCCTGATTCACACTTAGCTCTTTTAGCTAGTATCTCACTATCATTCCTTTGAGCCTCACATATTTGTTGAACAAATAGTGGTTTAGCTCTCAACTCAGCCAGTATAGCACCATCATCAGACAATGAGAAACTCGTTCTCATAGCTCTCAAAGCATACAACAATTTTCTACTTAAAGCATCTGCAACTACATTCGCTTTCTCCGGATGGTAATCAATCACTAGCTCATAGTCCTTCAATAATTCGAGCCACCGCTGTTGTCGTAAATTTAATTCCTTTTGATCCATCAAATACTTTAAAGTCTTATGATCCGTAAAGATTCGACACTTCTCACCATATAAGTAATGTCGCCAAATCTTTTGCGGCCAACTCCAAGTCATGAGTCAGATAATTCTTCTCATGTGGTTTTAGCTGCCTCGAGGCGTAAGCGACTACCTTACCCTCTTGCATCAACACACAACCGAGACCAGTTAACGATGCGTCACTGTAGACCACAAACTCTTTTCCTGACTCAGGTTGTACCAAAACTGGTGCCTCCGTCAATAACGTTTTCAATCTCTCGAAACTCTGTTGGCATTTTTCAATCCATTCAAACTTAACATCCTTGTACAATAGTTTCGTCATAGGAGTAGCAATCATAGAGAATCCCTTCACAAACCGCCTATAGTACCTCACTAAACCCAAAAAGCTTCTGACTTCGACACGTTCCTTGGCAGTTTCCACTCCACGATACCCGAGATCTTTCCCGGATCAACTCTAATACCTTCGCCCGGCACAATAAGTCCTAGGAATCCTACCTCTCAAAGCCAAAACTCGCTCTTACTAAATTTGGCATATAACTGCTTGTCTCTTAAGGTCTGTAAGACAATTCTCAGATGTTCTGCACGATCACTCTCATCTCGAGAATAAACCAATATGCCGTCAATAAAGACAACCACAAACTTGTCGAAATACGGTGGGAAGACACGGTCTATTAAATCCATAAAAACCGCAGGAGCATTCGTTAAACCGAATGGCATGACCAGAAACTCATAATGGCCATACCTCGTCCGAAAGGCCGTTTTCGGTACATCTTGCTCCTTAACCTTCAACTGGTAATAACCGGACCTCAGGTCGAACTTGGAGATAGCTCCCTTCAGTTGATCAAATAGATCATCTATCCTCGGTAAAGGATACTTGTTCTTTATAGTTATTTTGTTGAGCTATCTGTAGTCTATGCACAATCTCATCGACCCATCTTTCTTCTTTACAAAAAGTGCTGGAGTGCCCCACGGTGAATAGCTCGGTCTTACAAAACCCTTATCCATTAACTCTTGCAGCTGAACTTTCAGTTCTTTCAACACTAGTGGGGCCATCCTATATGGAGCAATCGAAATGGGTGTTGTTCCCTGAATTAACTCAATTCTAAACTCGATCTCTTTAACTTGGGGTAATCCAGGTAACTCTTCCGGGAATACATCCAAGTACTCATATACAACCGGTACTGTTTCAATCTTTACTTCAGACTCTTGAGTGTTTAACACAAAAGCGAGATAAGATTCATACCCTTTTCTCAAATATTTCTCAGCCATCATGGAAGAAATCATCACCGGTAAACTATCTGACTCACCTGATTCAACTCGAATAACATTTCTATTTTCACATTTCAATTCAATAAATTTACTACTACAATTCACTGAAACACTATGGGGAGTCAACCAATCCATACCAAGAATCAAATCAAATTCATCAAACGGCAACAACATAAGGTTTGCCGGGAAACAATGACCCTTAATTGTCAAGGGACAGTTCCTATAGACCTTGTCAACTAACACCTGTTTACCTAGTGGGTTTGACATCTTTACCACAAATTTAGTAGACTCAACAGTCATACTCAAACTAGATGCCAATCTCATACAAATATAAGAATGGGTTGACCCCAGGTCAATCAAAGCAATAAGAGAGGTGTCATAGAGAGAGAATGTACCCGTTATTACACCCGGCGATGACACCTCTTCTCGAGCGCGAATAGCATAAGTTCTTGCTGGCGCCTGGCCCTCTGGCCTCACAGTAGTGTCTCGTGATACACCTCTACCACTAACCCCACCTCTCGGGTTCTTTTGTGGCCTACTTCTAAAGGATGCAGTGCTTGATCTTATCTCTTGCTTCCTCTCATTGTCATCCCTTTTAGGACAGTTTCGGATGAGATGGTCGAGGGATCCACACTTATAACAATTTTGATTGTTTCCCCAACACTCCCTAGTGTGATGTCTGCCACAACTTGGGCACTCTAGTTTGGACTTTGGATTGCCCACACTTGCCATTGAGGTGGCCTGAACTCTTGAACTCGAATACGTGTTGCCTCGCTCTCTTTGGGAATACTCGACTGATGTAGTCATCTGAGGGTTCACTTCTCTGGACCTTTTCGATTGAGCTTGGTATGATTTGCTCATCGGCCTCTTCATTGTATCCCGAGCCTCACTCAGGGCTTTCCTCTTTTCCTTATTCAATTCTTCGGCCTTATTAGCCTTATCCACCAATACCACAAATTCTTTTAGCTCTAAAATCTCGACTAAGAGTCTGACATCTTCATTCAACCCATCTTCAAATCTCTTGCATAAGATAGCTTCCATGGACATACATTCTTGCGCATACTTGCTGAGCCTAACAAATTTGCGCTCATATTCCGCCACAATCATTTTTCCTTGCTTTAACTCAAGAAATTCCTTCCGTTTCTGGTCTACAAACCATTGACTTATACACTTCTTTTGGAACTCTTCCAAAAAGAAGTCCCACGTTACCCTCTCTTTAGGAACCACTGATGTCAACGTTTTCCACCAATGGCATGCCGAGTCCCTCAGCAAAGACACAACACATTTTAAGCTCTCTTCAGATGTACATGAGAGTTCATCAAAAACCCTCATTGAGTTTTCAAGCTAGAACTCCGCCTGTTCAGGGTCATCATCTATATTAGCTTAAAAAACCTTAGCCCCTTGCTTCCGAATTTTGTCTACTAGGGGCTTAGTTATCCTCACCATTTCTATACCTTGGGGAGCCACAGGAACTGGCTGAGGTATAGGTGGGGGTGGAGGAGGTTGAGCGTTGGGGTTTGCTTATACATACTTAGTGTACCAGTTACCCATCATTCGGAGAAAAGCTTCCCGAGCTTCTTCTCCTTGACCCCTAGTCCCGGGGCTACTCTGCACAGGCGCAGTCTCTTGCGCAGGAACTGGTGCACTACTAGCTGCATCATCAGCAGCCGATCGATCGGAATCCATATACTATATAAAACAAATTTAAAAACATCAGAAGCCACCACACGATCGTCATACGCTTATGGCATGTATAGCTAGACTCCTACACATGCTACGGTAGTCCTAGAACCGACTAAACCATAGCTATGAAACCACTAAATATAACACCCCTTACCCGTATCTTGTACCGAAATCGGGCACGAGGCATTACCAGACTCGACTGACTTGGTCATATAACTTTGAGTTAGCAAATTCAATTCCAAATTCAAGCATTTTCAATCTTACATCTAACTTCCTTATAATGGGCCTATAGGGCCCTATACTAACCACCGGAAAATATCGAACATAAATCAGGAACTTTTACACATTTAGAAAAATGTCACCTAAACAGGGGTCACACGCATGTGGACTAGATGACATGCCCATGAATCATCTCACACGCCCGTGGTCGACATTGACTTGAGTCGCACGACCTAGACACACGCCCATATGGCTGGTCCGTGGTCGCCTCTGATTATTTCCCCACAGCTTAGGCACGCCCGTATGCTTCAACCGTGTGACAATTCAAATACCAAATTCGAGGTGTAGACCTCACACGACCTGAGCACACGCCCATGACTTGACCTTGTGTCACACACAGCCTAGACACACGCCCTTGTGCCTACCCATGTGGACAAGAACAAGGCTGTTTGCCAAGCTCTTTGCACCCCTATAGATTACACTACATGAACCCATTCAACATACTAATAAACATCTCATAATCTCAATATGAACTTCCATAGATAACTTTGTAATTTCATAAATGTTAAGGTGAGCCATCAACCATGGCAATATACAAAATAGTTATCTTAACAAGAGCCAATACATTTTGGCCAAAATGACAAAATAATCTAACTAGTCTAGCCCCTATACATGCCATGTACAAAATCATTAAGTCTAGTATACCGAGATGAGCTGATAGTTTGGGCGATCTTCTGAATATCTTCATATCTCAGCTTGGCTCTTAAACTCTATAAAACAAGGGAAAAAGAGAAGGGGGAGTAAGGTTAAAGCTTAGTAAGTTTACATGTAAGCAATATAACATTATAACATGTATCAACCAATTACATAGCATTATATACTAAGCAAGAAACAATCTACATTCATGATCATGTTTACTTATTTTCTCGATTCCCACATTCCAACCATATCATAAGCATAATGCATGCATTTATTAGCAGGTTCCCCTGCACTTAGCATCACAAAGTCACATAATACAACACATCACTATCTCTAATACCATTACTCATAGTCAAATTATTTGGTGGTTTCGCACTTAGCCCACCAACAGCCTTTATTAGGGTTGTATCGCACATAGCTCACCAAAAAGATTAGTTACGGTGGTATCGCACATAGCCCACCAAATGATGAATAGACGATGGTATCACACGTAGCCCATCGTAATTAAGCAACAGGGTGGTGTCGCACTTAGCCCACCAACAAGTGTCATCATTACACATTTATATGACTATTTCATCGTTCACACAATAATTATTCAATGACTACCACATTCAATCCACTTGAACAACACGTGTTCTCAATCATGCCATACACTAATTAGCAAAATAATGTTTACACAAATATGCATTCTTTACACATAAACTTACCTCGGTGCAAAACGTGTTAACTAACGATTTAATCCGTCACCTTGCCTTTTCCACGGTCAAGGTTGGTTCCACGCTCTTCTTGATCTATAACAATGAAATTCATTTGTTTAGATCATTCTATGATCATAATACATCAAAATCTATACTTGGGCAAAAATGACCATTTTGCCCTTGTACTATGGCAAAATTACAATTTTGCCCCTAGGCTCGTAATTTATTTTTTAACACATTTTCTCAATAAACAAGTCTAGCTAAACATTTATTTCTCTTACAACTACTGACCATTCTCACCATTTCACGCATTTATGCACAAATTCATTCTTTGAATTTAAGTCTTATTTAGGTGTTTTCATGCAAACACCTTTCACAAAAGTTGTTTCTCATCTCTCTAACATTCACTTTCTTTAATAAAAACTCAGTTAAAAACATAAATAATCTCATGGCAAGTCCTTAGACTTCCCACCATAATGCAATTTAGTCCCCTCATTAGCTAGCTTAAGCTTTGGGGGTTAAAAAAAACACAAAAATCACCAAAAAAGACCCCTAAAATCACTTACTTGGTAGAGGATATCTTGGCTGAAATTTTAAGCTTCAAAACCCCTATTCCTTACTAAAATTTTCGGTGGAGGAGGAAGAAAATGAAAAAGATGATAGCTTCCTCTTTTCTTTATCTTATTTTATTCATTATGGCCACCTAATATCACCAAATTTGACCAAATTTAATGCTCTTGTCTCCCTAGCTTATATGGTCGGCCAGCACACATATAATGGCTGAATTTTTCTTTAAAGACCTCTATTTTGATATCCTTTAACAATTAGACACCTCTAACTTGAAATTTGAAACTTTCGCACTTTATGCGATTTAGTCCTTTTTCGCAATTATGCAATCAATCGTTAAAATTAAGGTACCAAAATTCTCATGCATCCCTATAAACATGTTACGACACATAAAATGATATCAAAATAATTTTCCTTAACCTCAGATTAGTGGTCTCGAAACCACTGTTCCGACTAGCCCCAAAACCGGGCTGTTACAATTCTGGACATTCTATTTTGCAACAATTAAGGGGAGGGACACATGGCCGGAACACATGCCCGTGGCGTAGACCGTGTGCGACACACGGCCTAGACCCACACCCGTGTGGACAAAAAAAAGGCTATTTACCAAGGCATTTGCCACCCCTTCAATGCACACACCTACATAACATAACATAGCACCAATTCAAGCTTATACATACAACCAAATCATCCACAACCAAGACATCAACACATCATTCACATGCTAACATCAATCATACATAAACTTCACATAACTTATCAACTCAAATCATGCAAGTTTCCTCAGTTATAAAAGGCATCATCATGTGGATACTTTTACCAATATTAGCCAATTTCAAATGACCTTATACAAAATGAACTTCTAACCACATAAGCCAACACATTGGGCCAAATCAATTATGACACATAACAAAATGACCAAGTCCCCTATACATGCCATAACTTAAAATGTTGAATTCATTAATACCAAAATAATTGTTGATAGTGTGTATGGATCTCCGACGATCTCCGAACCTCGAGTTAGCTTGGTAACACTATAAGACAAGGGAAAGAAAGGGGAGTAAGCTATATAGCTTAGTAAGTTCCTATGAAAATAACAAACATCATAACCACACATTATCATACAATTTTCATGATAAAAATTAGTATGAAGGTTATTAAAATCTTAAAATCATAACTTACTAAATCATCAACTTACTAAGGGTTCATCACATATCGAGCTCATTACTTATGAGTTTTACGTACATACCTGTACCAACTTGCATCATAATCGTATCCTTTCACAACTTTGATATTCCTGTTGAAGAGTCAGAATATTAACAGATACTAAGAAATCTTGCACATAAGTGCCATACATGTAGCTAAAGCTACCTCATATCTCATAATACATCTAGGCTCGTGTTCGAGCTATTCACGGGCCTGTTCAGACAAGCTATCAGTCAGGACGTAGCTACACAGTGCTGCTCACACAAGCTGTCAGGTATCCGCAACACATGCTAGACTACCCAGCCACTGGTAGGACGTACAAGACCAGTACCCGAATCACATAATCGTATATACACATGGGTTCCTAGTGACATGTCACTCGTATCCTATTCTATTCCTATGGTTCAACTGAGATTTCTCATTTGTCGAAACTTTGTCTAATACGTCCAAAGAGTCAAACATAAATATAACAATGCATTAGTTACATACGAACTTACCTCGGTACAAAATAGTGGAATTGGACCTAATTGTCAAACACTTTGTTTTTCCCCCGATCTAGGTCCGACCCTTGTTTTTCTTTATCTATAATAACAAATTTAACTCATTTAATACTCACATTATTCAACTTAGCCCAAAAATCGCATTATGAAAAGAATTACATTTTTGCCCCTAACTTTTCAACATTTTACACTTTAGTCCCTAGGCTCGTAAAATGAAATATAGTCAATTTCTTCAAAACCCAAGCCTAGCCAAACCATTCAAACACTCATAACAGCCCACATTTTTCATTACATCACACTTCTTCGACATATTTTACAACTTTTACAAATAGGTCCTTTTAGGTATTTTCATCAAAAATCATTTGGTAAATGTTGTTTATCTAACATCAAACATGCATTTTCTACCATTAAACATCAAAACACACAAATATCAAATATGGGTAAAATTTTAGACTTTGACATCTTTTCAAATTAGTCCTTGAAATAGCTAGATTATTTTGCAAGGATCTCAAAAACATAAAAATCATTAAAAATAGGGCTAGAACGGACTTATAATCGAGCTTGGAAGATGAACAAACCCTAGCTATGGACTCCTCTTGTGAATTTCGGCCATGGGGGACTAAATTGATGAAGATGACAACTTTTTATTTGTTTTATTTATCTTTATTTACCAAATAACCAAAATGCCCTTAATGCCTAACTTCAAAATTTTACCCATCCATGTCCATTTTTGTCCAAATTAAAGTAAAATTGTCTAATTACCATTTGAGGACCTCTAATTTAAAATTTCATAACAATTAGACACCTCTATCTTCTAGAACACACATTTTGCACTTATTCCAATTTAGTCCTTTTAACTAAAGTGAGTGCCCAAACGTCAAAATTTTCGAACAAAATTTTTACGAAATCATTTCATAAAACTGTAGACCATAAAAATATAATAAAAATGAATTTTATTGCATCGGATTTGTGGTCCCGAAACCACTAGAGCTATATTTTTATTTCTCAACTGTTTGACTTCCTGAGCCAAAATCTTTATTGGTTCCTCACCGTACGTCATAACCGGTCAAATCACAATCTCTGTTGGAGAAATCACATGTGAAGGATCAGAACGATATCATCGCAACATCGACACATGAAACACGTTATGGATCCTTTCCAACTCTGTCGGTAAAGCTAACCGATATGGTACTGGCCCTATTCTTTCAATAACCTCATACGACCCAATGAAACATGGACTCAACTTGTCTTTACGACCAAATCTCAGAATTTTCTTCCACAGAGATACTTTTAAAAATACTTTATCACTGACTTGAAACTCAATCTCTTTTCATTTCAAATCCGCGTAGGATTTCTATCAATCTGAAGCTGCTTTCAAACAGTCATGGATTACTTTCACTTTCTCTTTGATCTCTCTAACCAAATCAACCTTGTGAATCTGTCTCTTACTGAGCTCGGTCCAGTACAATGGAGTTTGACAGTTGCGGCCATACAATGCCTCATACGATGCCATCTTTATACTCGACTGAAAACTATTGTTATAAGAAAATTCGACTAAAGGAAGATATTTTTCCCACCTACCTTCGAACTCTAATACACAACAACGAAGCATATCTTCGAGTACCTGAATCATTCTCTCAGATTGACTGTCAGTTTACGGATGAAATGCGATGCTAAAATTCAACTTTGTACCCAAAGCCTCTTACAACTTTTTCCGAAAACGTAAAGTAAACCTCGGATCTCTATCTAAAATAATAGAAATAGGTACTCCGTGCAATCTCACAATCTCAACAATGTACAATGCGGCTAGCTTATCAAGTGAATAGTCAGTACGTATCGGAATAAAATGAGCCGATTTCGTCAATCTATCAACCGTAACACATACGGTATCTTTCTTTATCGGAGTCAAAGGTAAACCCATTATAAAATCTATCGTAATTCTGTCCCATTTCCACTCGGGTACCATTACTGGTTGAAGTAAATCTGAATGTATTTGGTGTTCGGCTTTTACTTTATGACAAATCAAACATTTTGATACAAATTCAGAGATATCTCATTTCATACCTGACCACCAATACAGTTTCTTCAGATCGTTATACATCTTCGTACTTCTCGGATGAACAGACAGACAACCATTATGCGCCTTATAAAGAATTTTTTGAATAATCTCATCATTTTTCCATACACATACTCTATCTCAGAACATTAAGCAGTCATCAGAACCGATCTAAAAGTCTGAATCACTACTCGATTCACACTGAGCTCTTTTGGCTTGCAATTCACTATCACTTTTTTGAGCTTCACAAATTTGCTGAAGAAATACTGGCCTAGCTCTCAACTCAGCCAGAATCGAACTATCTTCAAATAAATTCATCCTCGTATTCATAGCTCTCAAGGCAAACAAGGACTTTCTGCCAAAGCATCTGCAACTACATTCGCCTTTCCGGGATGGTAGTCAATTACCAACTCATAATCTTTTAGTAACTTGAGCCATCTCCGTTGTCTTAAGTTCAAATCCTTTTGAGTCATCAAATACTTCAAGCTCTTGTGGTCAGTATAGATTTGGCACTTCTCACCATACAAATGATGATGCCAAATTTTCAAAGTAAAAACAATGGCGGCCAATTCTGGATCGTGCGTCGGATAATTCTTCTCATGTAGTTTCAACTATCTCGAGGCATAAGCTATCACTTTGCCCTTTTGCATCAACATACAACCTAAACCATTCAATGATGCGTCGTTATAAATCACAAATTCTTTTCCCAGTTCAGGTTGCACTAAAACTGGCGCCTCAGTCAATAATGCTTTTAATTTCTCAAAACGTTGTTGACATTTTTCAGACCATTCAAATTTAACATTTTTTTTGCAACAACTTGGTCATAGGAGTAGCAATCATCGAAAATCCTTTGACAAAACATCGATAATAATCGGCTAAGCCCAAAAAGCTTCTAACTTTAGATACATTCCTTGGCGGTTTCCAATCAATAATTGCTGAAATCTTACTCGGATCAACTCGAATACCATCTCCTGAAACAATATGTCCTAGAAATCTGACTTCTCGGAGTCAAAACTCACTTTTGCTGAACTTAGTAAACAATTTCTTATCTCTCAAAGTCTGTAACACAATTCTTAAATGTTCGGCATGCTTGGACTCATCCCGAGAATAAATCAAAATGTCATCGATGAACACAACCATAAACTTGTCCAGATACGGTCGAAAAATGCGATTCATCAAGTCCATAAAAATAGCAGGAGTAGTAGTTAATCCAAAAGGCATAACAAGAAATTCATAATGCCCAAACATTTTCCTGAAAGCAGTTTTTGGCACATCCGACTCTTTAACTCTCAATTGATAGTAGCCAGATCTCAAATCAATCTTCGAGAATACTGTTGCCCCTTTCAACTAGTCGAACAAATCATCAATCCTCGGTAAGGGATACTTGTTCTTTATCATAACCTTGTTGAGCTGACAATAATCGATGCAAAGTCTCATGGATCCGTTTTTCTTCTTGACCAATAACACTGGTGCACCTCAGGGAGGAAAACTCAGTCTTGCAAAACCTTTATCTGTCAACTCTTGCAACGGAGCTTTTAATTCTTTCAATTCGGTCGGGGCCATTCTATACAGAACAATCGATATCGGTGAAGTCCTTGGCACTAAATCAATTCCAAACTCAACTTCTCTAATCGGTGGCAACCCAGAAAACTCTTTAGGAAAAACATCTGGATATTCACAGACTACCGGCACTGATTCAAGTTTCAGTTCAGACATCTTCGTATTCAACACATAAGCAAGATAAGCTTCACAACCTTTTCTTACGTATATCTGAGCGGCTATAGACGAAATCATAATAGTCAATTCACTTGATTCATCGATTTCAACCCAAAGAACCTCACCATTTTCACATTTCAATTCAATAGTTTTCAGTCTACAATTTACTATCGCATCATGTAGTGTTAACTAATCCATACCCAAAATAACATCAAATCCATCAAATGGCAACAACATTAAGTCAGCCGGAAAATAGTGACCTCGAATCATCAAAGGACAATTCTTGCAAACTTTATCGACTAGCACATATTTGCCTAAGGGGTTTGACAGTTTAATTACAAATTCAGTGAACTCAACAGGCAAACTCTTACTAGATACCAAATTCACACAAACATAAGAATAAGTTGATCCAGGATCGATCAATGTAATAACACTAGTATCATAAAGAGAAAATGTTCCAGTAATCATATCGGGAGATGACGCATCCTCACGCACACGTATGGCATAAGCTCTAGTAGGTGCTCTAGCTTCGGATCTCACAGTTGAATCATTTGTCACACCTTTACTGCTAGTTCCATTCTCAGTGTTTCTCGATGGCCTACCTCTATTGGTAGTATTACTCGGCCTTACACTCAAAAATTGTTCTTTCTCAGCCATCTCATGGCAATATCGGGTAAAATGCTTTTGAGAACCACACTTGAAACAAGCTCGGTCATTCATCCTACACTCGCCGGGATGTTTTCTTCCACAATGCTGACGTTTAGGTCTGTTAGACCTAACATTACCCATGCTTGCCATTGAAGTAGCTTGAGATTTAAAACTCGAATATTGCTTCCCGCGGTCTGTGTGTGAATACCCAGCTGAAACATTTGAACGAGAATACATTTCGCTGGATTTCTTTGACTGAGGTTGAAATGACTTACTCATTGGCCTTTTTCTTGTATCTCTAATCTCACTCTCGTCCTTTCTTTTCTCTTTACTTAGCTCTTCGGCTTTGCAAGCTCGTTCAACCAATAAAATAAATTCTTTTAGTTCCAAGATTCCAACTAACAGTTGGATGTCTTCATTCAGTCCATCTTCGAACCTTTTACACATACTAGCCTTGGACGAAACACACTCTCGAGCATACTTACTAAGCATGACAAATTCTTGCTCATACTCTGTCACTGACATTCGGCCTTGTTTCAACTCAAGGAATTCTTTACGTTTCTAATCGATAAAACCGCTGAATAATGTATTTCTTTTGGAATTCCTCTTGAAATAATTCCCATGTAACCCTTTCTCTCGGTACCATAGATACTAGTGTCTTTCACCAGTGATATGATGTGTCCCTCAATAATGATATAGCACATTTCAAGCATTCTTTGGGTTTCAATGATAACTCATCAAATACACTGATAGTATTCTCAAGCCAGAACTCGGCTTTCTAGAGGTCATCATCTACATTAGCCCTAAATTCCTTAGCCCCTTGCTTTCGAATCTTATCAACTAGAGGCTTATTCAGTCTTACCAATTCCACATCTTGAGGAGCTACGGAAATCGATTGGGGATAAGGAGGGGGTGGAGGATGTTGAGCATTTGGATTTGTTTCAACAAACTCTGAATACCACTGGTTCATCATGTGGATGAAGGCTTCCCTAGCCTCTTCTCCTCCTCCTTGACTAACCATGAGAGGTCTACTTTCAGATGGCGCTGCCTCTTGAGCGGGAGCCGACGCATTGCTTTACACTTTATCAGCTACATCTCGGCCGGGAGCCATTTACTATAAGAAAAATAGTTTAAAATTGTCAGGAGTCATCACACTATCACAGTTCATATATGGCATGTATAGCTAGACTCTTACGCACGCTACGTTAGTCTGAGAATTGACTAAACCATAGCTCTAATACCACTAAATGTAACACCCCTTACCCATATTCAACATCAGAATAGGGTACGAGGATTATCGGACTTACCACACAAGCATTTCGACAATTTCGAGACATAAAGGTTGCGTCCAAATTAAAACCATCCATATTCAACCGTAAAGTCACTAATACGAGCCTACGAGGCTCAAAACATGCATTGGAAGTGGTGTGGGGCTAAACCGAGAACTTAAGAAACTTTTACAAAACTTAAAAAATTTTGCTAACTACAGGGCTCACACGCCCGTGTGGTCCAAGGGACACGCCCGTGTGACCCTGGGACACGCCCATGCTTCAGACCGTATTCAATTTAGGGTGCTCTTTAACTTGTGCCACACGACCGTGCCACACATCCGTGTGCTAGCCCGTGTGCTTATTTAATTTAATTTGAATTAAGTGCAGGTTTCACACGACCGAGACGCACGCCCGTGTTCTAGGTCGTATAGCACACACGGCTGAGACACGCTCGTGTCTCTACCTGTATACTCAATTTTGGACATTCTATTTTGCAACAATTAAGGTGCAGGGGACACACGGCCGAAACACATGCCCGTGGGGCAGACCGTGTGTTACACACGACCTAGACACACGCTCATTTGTCTACCCATGTGGACAAAAAGAAGGATATTTACCAAGGCATTTGCCACCCCTTTAATGCACACACCTATATAACATAACATAGCACCAATTCAAGCTTATACATACAACCAAATCATCCACAACCAAGACATCAACACATCAGTCACATGCTAACATCAATCATACATAAACTTTACATAACTTATCAACTCAAATCATGCAAGTTTCCTTATTCATAAAAGGCATCATCATATGAATACTTTTACCAATATTAGCCAATTTCAAATGGCCTTATACAAAATGAACTTCTAACCACATAAGCCAACATGTTGGGCCAAATCAATTATGACGCATAACAAAATGACCAAGCCCCCTATACATGCCATAACTCAAAATGTTGAATTCATTGATACCAGAATAATTGTTGATAGTGTGTATGGATCTCCAACGATCTCCGAACCTCGAGCTAGCTTGGTGGCACTATAAGACAAGGGAAAGAAAGGGAAGTAAGCTATATAGCTTAGTAAGTTCCTATACAAATAATAAGCATCATAACCACACATTATCATACAATTTACATGATAAAAACTAACATGAAGGTTATTAAAATCTTAGAATCATAACTTACTAAATCATCACCTTACTAAGGGTTCATCACATATCGAACTCATTACTTATGAGTTTTACGTATATACCTGTACCAACTCGCATCATACCCATATCCTTTAACAAATTTGACATTCCCGTTGAACACTTGGAATATTAACGGATACTCATAAATCTTGCACATAAGTGCCATACATGTAGCTAAAGCTACCTCATATCTCATAATACATATAGGCTCGCTTTCGAGCTATTCACAAGCCTGCTCACACAAGCTGTCAGTCAGGACCTAGCTACACAGTGCTGCTTACATAAGCTGTCAGGTATCCGCAACACATGTCGGGCTACTCAGCCACTGGTAGGACGTACAAGACCAGCACCCGAATCACATAATCGCATATACACATGGGTTCTTAGTGGCATCTCACTCGTATCCTATTCTATTTCTAGGTTCAACCGGGATTTCACATTTCTTGAAACTTTGTCAAATACGTCCAAAGAGTCAATCACAATTCATACAATATCAAAGAATTTAAAACATAAATATAACAATGCATTATTTACATACGAACTTACCTCGGTACAAAATAGTAGTATTGGACCTAATTGTCAAACACTTTGTTTTTCCCCCGATCTAGGTTCGAACCTCATTTTTCTTTATCTATTATAACAAATTTAACTCATTTAATACTCACATTATTCAACTTAGCCCAAAAATAACATTATGAAAAATTACATTTTTGCCCCTAACTTTTCAACATTTTACACTTTAGTCCCTAGGCTGGTAAAATAAAATATAGCCAATTTCTTCAAAACCCAAGCCTAGCCAAATCATTCACACACTCATAACAGCTCATATTTTTCGTTACATCACACTTCTTCGACATATTTTACAACTTTTACAAATAGGTCCTCTTAAGTATTTTCATAAAAAATCACTTGGTAAATGTTGCTTATCTAACATCAAACATGCATTTTCTACCATTAAACATCAAAACACACAAATATCTAACATGGGTAAAATTTTAGACTTTGACATCTTTTCAAATTAGTCCTTGAAATAGCTAGATTATTTTGCAAGGATCTCAAAAACATAAAAATCATTAAAAACGGGGCTAGAACGGACTTATAATCGAGCTTGGAAGATGAACAAACCCTAGCTATGGACTCTTCTTGTGAATTTCGTCCATGGGGGACTAAATTGATGAAGATGACATCTTTTTATTTGTTTTATTTGTCTTTGTTTACCAAATGACCAAAATGCCCTTAATGCCTAACTTCAAAATTTTACCCATCCATGTCCATTTTTGTCCAACTTAAAGTAAAATGTTCTAATTACCATTTGAGTACCTCCAATTTAAAATTTCATAACAATTAGACACCTCTAGCTTTTATAACACACATTTTGCACTTATTGCAATTTAGTCCTTTTAACTAAATTGAGTGCCCAAACGTCAAAATTTCGAACAAAATTTTTAAGAAATGATTTCATAAAACTGTAGACCATAAAAATGTAATAAAAATGAATTTTACTGCGACAGATTTGTGGTCCCGAAACCACTGTTCTAACTAGGCCTAAAATCGGGTTGTTACAAACCACCTGACAATCATGAACATAATTTTAGCATACAATTGTGTTAAGTGTTCTCTTTGTATTTAGACTTAATCAATTTTACTATAAGCAAGATAGGGTTAACTCTATTAATCATAATTATTTTAGCCTAATAAAAATAAAACAGTGGAGACGAAATCAAACTAGCAAAATCATAACTAACTCAGTGGATAAAAATCATGCTTACAGGTCAAACAGTGGGCAATTTCTGGTTAAAATCTTGGGCATGAAAAGAGGCAGAATATTCTAAAAAAAATAAATATGGGTAGAATCAAGCATAAGACAACAGCAACAGTAACACAATAGTAAAAACAATAGATTAAATGACAGAAATAATGAGGTACGCCTCCCCCTACTTAAAACACATTGCCCTCGACGTGAAAGAAAAAGGAAAACAAATATGTGAAAGAAAAAGGTTTTAGAAAAACTCCCCATGTAGTCATTGTCGTTCATGCATAGCTGCAAGGAGGAGAAGGTTCAACGTCATGTGGAAGAGAGGAAGGAGGGGAAGGTGTTCGTCGGCTAAGTTGACGTGTTGGGGCGCTAAGAATCGATACCGGCGGCTGTTGACGGTGAAGGAAGGTTCGGCGGCGGCACAGCTTCTAGTTTTAACCATAGTGGTGGGAAAAATCGGTGGCGGGCATGAGGAAGAAAGGGAAAGGTGGCTAGAGGGTTATTTGGGTGAAAAATATAAAAAAGTTTAGGGTCTGAAGGTGTAGAAGAAAGGGTGCTTGGCTGTAGGGTGGGTGTTTGGATGTAGGTTTTGCCTAAGTATGAGCAGAGATACGCTATTCCTACTTGGAATATGGATAGAATAAGAGATGTTTGTGAAAGCATACCAATTCCTAAGTTTTTTCCTCACCGGTTTACCTAGACAGAAGAAGAGAAATTTATTAATATCCAAACAAAATAAAGTAATAATTAATAAAATAAATTAAAGTAATAAATAAGTAGTAAAATAAAATAAAATAAAATAATAAATAATAAATAATAAAATAAAAATAAAGAAAAATAAAAATTGGGTCCCAACAAGCGCTTGTTTAACGTCATTAGCTTGATGCCCCAACTAGTATTGGGGCTGTTCTAGTTGAATTCTTTCGTTCGTATGGGCTTGGAAATTCTCCTTTTTTATTACATCCACCATATTTGGGTTGAATCGTCCTTGCGCCTCTTACTTTGGATTCATTTTTTCCTCCAAGAAAATTTTAGGTGTGCCTACCAAGGGGTTAATCCCTTTTAAGTCGGCAATGGTCTCATCATTCTCCAAAAATACGTATTTGAGATGCTCGGGAAGTGGTTTGAGTTCTAGATTTCGTGCCTACACAACAGAAGTTAGAATTCTAATATCCATAGGAGCCAATAATTCATTAACCGATTCAAAATCATCAATCATCATTTTAGATTTATCTCCATAAGATGACTCAAAAGTTTCTTCTACTAATGAGTCAATTATATCGACACGATTTACGTTCAGGATTTAACTTAGGTGACTAATAGCGTCGTAAACGTTAAACTTCACGACCTTCCCGTCAAACTCCATCGTGAGGGTTCCGCTACGCAAGTCAATCTTAGTATTTGCAGTACTAAGGAAAGGTCGTCCCAACAAGATGTTTGAAGACCCAAGGGTGTTATCCTCCTCCATTTTTATCACATAAAAGTCTGCAGGGAAGATAAGTCCGTTGACTTTCACTAATACATCTTCGAGGACTAATTCGGGATGCACAATAGACCTGTCTGTTAACTGAATGATAACACCTATTTTCATAAAAAAACCCGCGTTAAGTGATTCATAAATAGAAAGGCATTACATTTATGGAAGCTCCTAAATCACACATAGCTTTTTTAATTCCAAAGTGGCCTATTTTTCATGGTATTGTGAACATGCCCCTATCTTTGCATTTCAATGGCATCTTCTGCTGTAACATTGCGGATACATTCTCACCAACGCTTACCCTTTTATTACCAGTTAATTTTTGCTTGTTGGTGTAGAGCTCTTTAAGGAACTTGGCATATCACGAAATTTGTTTGATGGCATCCAGTAGTGGTATGTTGATCTCGACATTTCTGAATGTTTTGAGGATCTCCTTGTCCTCTTTACCTTTTCGACATTGGTTCAATTGTCCTGGAAATGGAGGTTGAATTTTAGGCAATGGAGGTTTTGTTTGGACCTGTTCATCGTTCTCGAGCTTTTCTTGGACGAAATCTTGGCCAAGATTTCTTCTAGGAATTGGTTCCAGTACTTTTCCACTTCACAACGTCACTACATTTGCATATTGTCTTGGATTAGGTTCCGGCTGTGACGGTAGCTTCCCTTGTGAGTTCATTTTCTCAATTGATATGGTTAATTCTCTTATAGACGCCTCGATTTTCTATTGAAAATCAAGCATATTAGCTACTAATTTATTAACCATGGTTTCTAGAGAGGTCCCTGAATCTCGCGGCTATTGTGGAAACTAGTTTTAATATAGCTGGTTGTACTACATGTTTGCCTCATAACTCAAGTTAGGATGGTCTTTCCATCCTGGGTTATATGTATTTGCATAGGTGTCATATCGCCTTTGGGGCGGTCTAGGAAAGTTTTCCATAGCTTTAAATGGGCCAGAGTAACATCATACAAACTAGGGCATGCATCAGTTGTATGTTCATGTGTTGCACAAATTTTACACAGTCAGGTTCGTCCTGTTTTTACAGCAAAAAGAGAATTCATGATATTAGTAAGTCAATCATCTTTATCTTCTAAAGCTGAAATACTTAGCCGATGAACCCTTCTAGTGGGTTCAGGATTAGCTCAGAATTACTGAGTATTTGTTGCCATCGTGGATATCAAACCGCTTGCTTGTTAGGGAGTCATGTTGACCAATGCTCCTCCACTAGCGGCTTTTACCATATTCATCTCTATGGGTTTTAAGCCTTCATAAATGTATTGGAGTAGAGACTGTTTTGTTATACCATGTTGTGGGCAACTTGCACACAACTTCTTAAATCGCTCCCAATAGTCGTAAAGAGACTCCGCTTCTTTTTGCCTTATCCAAATTATCTCTTTTCTTAACTCATCAGCATGCGATGCTGGAAAAAACCTGTTGAAAAAAAAAAAGGAGAAAGATCAGCCGAAGTTCTAATAGATCCAGGAGGTAAATAAAACAACCATTTCCTAGCAGAATCTGCTAAGGAAAAAGGGAAAGCACACAATTTGATTTGATCCTCAGTTACCTCCTGAGGTTTCATGCTAAGATAAACCATATGAAACACTTTCAGATGTTTGTGGGGATTTTCGTTTTGCAACCCACGAAAAGTTGGTAGTAACTGGATTAAACCTGACTTCAGTCCAAAATCAGTATCTATAGTAGGATACGCAATGCACAATGGCAGTTGTTCTACCAGAGCTTCGACTAGTTGCCGAATCATTTGAGCCATAGGTTGATCTGCTAGATTAGGGTTTTCATTAACCCTAGCATTAAGAACTTATTTTGGTGAATCGACTTTTACTTTTTTACTTTCAAGTTAGATTCAACTTCATTGTCGACTTCAATTTCTGGTGGTGGGTTACTTTGAGACCCAACCACCCTTGACTGCTTTTTTCGTAACTTTGTTTCCTTGCGATTGGCTCTTGCAGTCTTCTCTATTTCCGAATCAAATGCAAAAATTCCTGGAGCAGATCTGGTCATAAGAAAGAAAGAAACAAGATTAGTACGTTACTGGTCCCCAACAACGGCGCCAAAATTTGATGCGTCGTTGAGAGCACCAAAAATATCCTATCTGTATAAAATAATGAAGAAAATAGTATAAGGGAAGTAGGGTCAAATCCTTAGGGACTAGATTTGTACAAGTTCCTATTCCTCGAGATCCCGGACAGATTCGTGCCCAAGAAAACCTGCATACTTGGAAAAAAAATAAAAAACAGAATTAAAAGTTTGATTGAATTGAAATTGTGAAAATTAAAATTAAAATTGTAAAGATAAACAGAGTTGAGAAAAAGAGTTTTATGAAGAAATTCCAGCCCCGGTTGTCTCGATCCGCTTGGGTTCTATCATCGGCTTTTAGGTGATCCTTCTCGAACAGAATAAGCCAGTTATAGTGGAAGAGGATGCCTACAATCACTAGCTCCACTTAGATTTTAACCTTACGATTTAGAGGAACCTGACTCTAGCCAACCGTCACTTTTGTGGGACCGTCTTACACTAGATCATCAATTCTCAATGGCGTATGCCACGCCATTTTGTCTCTTGGGCTCGAAAACCACTGACGCAGTAAGCCAACGAACTGACTGTCCAACCTTCCCAAAACATACAAAGCGGCCGCCTCTGCACAAGATGAAAAAGGATTATTATGTCGTTTACAATTCCAATTAGGGAGATGGCTAGTCTTGACTATCAAATTAGTTGAATCCATGGGTAGAGACATAGATGAACTCAATGGAAGAATGATACATTGGGCTGGGCCCAAGTTGAATTAATTCTAAATCCATTTGTGAATTGATTCACTTGTGACATTCATGGCGTGACTTACCTAAATCATGAGTTACTTATTGACCATGCGTATGTAACTCATGTGCTTTGATATAAGTAAAGGCTTATGCTCTAAAGATGATCAAGCTGATAGTGTAACACCCCTTACCCGTATGCAATGCCGGAACAGGGTACGAGGTATTACTGAACTTACAACACAGGTATTCACACGATTTCGTAAAACCATCCATATTCAATCATAAAGTCGCTAATACGAGCTTACGAGGTCCAAAACATGCATTTGAAGTGGTTTAGGAGTAAACCGATAACTAAGGAAATTTTTACAAAACTTAGAAAATTTTTGCTAACTGTAAGGCTCACACGCCCATGTGGTCCAAAGGACACGCCCGTGCTTCAGACCATGTTCAATTTAGGGTGCTCTCTGATTTATGCCACACGGGCCTGCCACACGCCCGTGTGCTAGGCCGTGTGGTTAATTAATTTAATTCGAATTAAGTGTAGGTTTCACACGGCCAAGACACACGCCCATGTTCTAGGTCGTGTAGCACACACGGCTGAGACACATGCCCATGTCTCTGCCTGTGTGCTATATTCTGGACATTCTATTTTTCAAAATTAAGAAGGCAGGGGACATACGACCAATATAAAGTCCCATAGGGCAAGCTGTGTGTCGCACACGGCCTAGACACACGCCCATATGTCTACCCATATGGACAAAATAAGGCTATTTACCAAGCCTTTTGCCATCTTTCCATGCACATACCTACACAACATCATATAATACCAATTCAAACATATACAAGCAACCAAAAGAATCACAACCAAGGTATTAACATCCCATCCACATGCTAACATCTAACATGCTTTAACATCGTAATTTATCAACACAAATCATGCAAGTTCCACATTCAGGAATGGATCGACATATAAATATACTTCTACCAACATAAGCCATCATTCATGGCCATATACAAAATGAAATCCTTAACCATTATAAGCCAATACATTTGGCCACATTACCAATGACATATATAACAAAATGACCAAGTCCCTATCAATGCCATAACTCAAAATATTGACATTTCAATGGTACCCAAAATAATGATTGGTAGTGTGAATGGATTTCCAATGATCTTCGATCTCGAGCTAGCTTGGTGACACTATAAGACAAAGGAAAGAAAAAGGGGGTAAGCTATATAGCTTAGTAAGTTCATATGCAAATAATAAACAACCTTAATTATACATTTGAGATATGAATAACATAACATATATCATAAATGCCATTAAAAACTTCATGAGCATAACTTACTCAATCACAATCTTACCAATAGTTCATCATATACCGAATCTATTTCATTTGAGTTTTTCGTACATGCCTGTACCAACTCGTAACATAATCACATACTTTCTCATCTTTGACATACCCGTTGAACCACTTGGAATACTATCAGATACACGAAAAACTTTGCACATAAGTGCCACATATGTAGCCAAAGCTATCACCAATCTCATAACACACATAGGCTCGCTCTCAAGCTATCCACGTGCCTGCTCATACAAGCTGAAAGTTGAGATATAGCTAAGCGGTGGTCTTTGCTCACACTGGTATCAAGTATCTCTGCAACATATCTTGGTATACCCGACCACAGTGGGACGTACAAGACCATCACCCGGGTCACATAATCACATAATCACCTGGGTTTCTAGTGACATGTCACTTGTATCCTAATCTATTCCTAAGGTTCAACTGGGGTTTTTTCGCTTGTCAAAACTTCATCAATTACATCCATAGAGTCAATCATACAATTTATGCATCATCAAAACATTATAAATACAATTATAATGTTGCATTTTATTAACATACGAACTTACCTCGGTACAAAAATAGTGGAAATGGACCTAATCCTCAAACACTTTATTTTTCCCCGATCTATGTCCAAACCTCGTTTTTCTTGATCTATAATAGCAAATTTAACTCATTTAATAGTCACATTATTCAATTCAGCCCAAAAATCACATTATAGAAAAATTACATTTTTCTCCTAACTTTTCAACTTTTTACATTTTAGTCCCTAGGTTCGTAAAATGATTTTCATTCAATTTCATCATACCCAAGCCTAGCTGAAACTATTTCTTACTCATAACAGCCCACATTTTTCATTTATTCACATTTTTACACACATTTTACAACTTTTACAAATAAGTCATTTTAGGCATTTTCATCAAAAATCACTTAGTAAAAGTTGTTTATCCAACATCAAACTTGCATAATCTACCATTAAACATCAAAATACACAAATATCTAACATGGGTAAAATTTTAGACTTTGACATCTCTTCAAATTAGTCCTTGAAATAGCTAAATCAAGTTACAACATTCACAAAAACGTAAAAATCATTAAAAATGGGACAAAGACAGACTTACAATCGAGCTTCAAAGCTTGACCAAAACCCTAGCTATGGCTTCTCTTCAATTTTTGGCACATGGGACTAAATTGAAGAAGATGGACACTTTTATTTGTTTTACTTTGTCCTTATTTACCAAATGACCAAAATGCCCTTAATGCCTAACTTCAAAATTTCACCTAACCATGTCCATTTTTGTCTATACTAAATATAATTGTCTAATTACCATTTAAGGACCTCCAATTTAAAATTTCATAGCAATTAAACACCTTTAGCTTCTAGAACACACATTTTGTACCTTTTTGCAATTTAGTCCTTTTTACTAAATTGAGTGCCCAAACATCAAAATTTTCGAACGAATTTTTCACGAAATCATTCCATTAAGTTGTAGACCATAAAAATATAATAAAAATAAATTTTACTGCGTTGGATCTGTGGTCCCAAAAGCACTGTTCCGACTAGGCTCAAAATCAGGCTGTTACAGATAGCCATTATGTAGGGTACATGATTTTTGTACGGCATGACTTTACTAGTAACAATGTAATTCATAGCTTGTTTAAAGAGTTAACTATAACATCTTGAGATAGGGCTTGGAAGTTTTGAGTTCGCAAGTAGGGGTTTCGTCAATAGTACAACGAACTAGTGTTCGTTAGAATACTTTCAACAGAGTTTGTCAGCAAGTTCGGTGAGCTAGGGTTCGCTAGCTGGTTTTACGAGTTGGGGTTCATTAATTGTTTTGGTGAACTTGGGTTCACCAGTATATGTCGAATTACACTTGAATTAGGAAGTTGACTTGTTTTCCAATTAGGACACTATCCATGCACATAACCTTTTCCTAAGTCAAGTAGGGTATACTAAAAATACTGAAATACTTAGTGCTTAGAAATTAAGCCTTTCTCATAGAGAGTTCTCTCATCTATTAGTTTTTTTGTCAAGTCTCTGTTTTGAATCGAAGTTCTTAGGAACCAAGGTAAGCCTCTGTTCTGCTAGGGTTAATTATCGAGGGACTCGGTTTGCTCGTATGTTTGAATTTTGTATTTTGTTAAGTAATTTATGTTTATGCATGTTGCGAACCAGCCAAACCATCTACCAGCAAGGACAAAGAAAAAGAAAAACTTGTTTAAATTCTCAGCTAATCGGTGAGTGTTCAGGGATCAGCACTTGTTTGCGAACCATTGTGTTTTCAAGAGCTTAGAGTTTTTAAAACTAAGTTCCAAGAGTAAGCCTTTCTGTAATCTCTATTTTTTCAAGATACGTGATTATGTTTTTAAAGATATGTTTTACGCATGCTCTTATGCAAGCTTATGTTTTAAATGTTTTTAGATATGTTTTAAAAGCATGATATTACAAACCGTGTTTTGTGAGCTTCTATGCGAGTTCTATGTGATAAGTATTCTATGAAAGCTCCTTATGTAAGCCTGATGTTGGATATATTGGCATGCTAAAGGATTGTGACTACTCACCTATAAGTTTTGTGGTTTGGGCATTGAGGCCCTGCGATATGTGGAGAGATAAGGGAATTTCAAGCTATGCTCCATTCAGAGGGATATGTTGGTGTACAGAAGAGTGTTTAGCTTTAAGCTACACTTATGGGGCATATTAAGGACTCTCTGAGTCATGAGTGAGGCGATAAGAAGATCCTCTTATCCAATAGTAAGATATTACAAGTATAAGAACATGTTATATGTTTAAGAATAAGAATAAGCACAAGGCCATGTCAAGTACATGACTATGTTTTATGTTTTCTTATGAAAACAAGCCAAGTTTTTAAGTATGATTTTCAACAAGTACATGTGATACTGATTTACAAATCTACATGTTTTTTTGACAAGCAGGTAACTGCGAACTAGGTCTTGCACCTTCACGGTGAGCCCAGTTCGCAATATGGTTTTTAGACTAAGCTTTGTTTTAAT
The DNA here is from genome assembly GCA_025503065.1 of Gossypium bickii. Taxonomy (NCBI): domain Eukaryota; kingdom Viridiplantae; phylum Streptophyta; class Magnoliopsida; order Malvales; family Malvaceae; genus Gossypium; species Gossypium bickii. The sequence goes on from CP106711.1 coordinate 95,795,500, forward strand.
TTCTTATTTTAAGCATACTATGATGTTTTTTTATATTCACTAAGTTTCCAATGAACTCACCCACTCATCTCTTAATTCTCAAGTAAGCAGATCGTGAGAGACAGTGGCGAGGTGATTGATCTAAGAGAAGCTAGTCAGGATGGGTATCAACGAACCCTGGGAAAAGGCGACGTGGTTAAACGCTTGGTAATAGAATCTTTATATTAGATGGCTTCATTATTATATCACTCAATTTTTCCTTAAGTTTATTTTATGTTCAATTCTGTGAACCATAAAGTTAAAATTTTTATTATTTGATTATGTTGACTTCCTTTTAGTATGAATAATGTTCAAACTTTCATTATGTAACCCCCTAACCTATATTTGTCGCTGGAACAGGATTACAGAGTATTACCTGAGTTCACAGAACATTCACATGCAAATTGTATTAAAATACCATTCATACTCAAAATTTTTCTTATTGTCCCTTGAATGGGCCCTTAAGGCCTAATACGAACATTAGAATCAATTCGGGACTCAATCGGGATCTTATAAATATTTTTGCAAAATTTCCAAATTTCTCTTATGAACAGTGCCCACACACCCGTGTGGTCTAGGGACATGCCTGTGTGATCAGGTCGTGTGGCTCACACAGTCACAGGACATGCCTATGTTTCAAGATGTGTGGCTACACACGCCCGTGTCCCTAACCCGTGCAACTCTTTGACTTGCAAGGCATGAACAAATTAAAGTCACATGGCCAAGTCATACACACCCATGTGCTAGGCCGTGTGGCAAATTTAATTTTCGAAATTAAGGTGCAGTTTTCACACGGCCAGGACACACGCCCATGTTCAAGGCTATGTCCCTCACACAGATGAGACACATGCTCGTGTCTCTACTCGTGTGTTCGATGTTGATCATTCTATTTCTAAATTTTAAGGTGCAGGGGACACACGGCCAAACTACATGCCGATGGGGCAAACACATGCCCGTGTGTCTACCCATGTAGACAAAATGAAGCCATTTCTTAGCTTCATTTTCTCACCCAATTTTGCCAACAACCTACACCAACACTTGCATGTATATACCAACCAAATTAAGCATTAAAACCAAGCTTAAACAAACATCTATCATGGCATAATATCACATGCAATTCATGTTTATAATCATACTTTTAGTGCATATACAAGAAAAACATACTCTATTCATCCACATTTAACACATAAGCATTGAACATGAGATAACTTATAAACATACCAAACAAATCATTACTAGTCATTCCAATGGCTAGATTACAAAACATCACTTACAAGTCATCATTTGGCCAAATAAGCCTATACATGCCATTATACCAAAATGAAATTTCTAAATATATCAAAAAGGAGATACTGGATAGTGTGATTATGCTCTGACCGATCCTCTAACCTTTGCGAGCTTACGAGCACTATAAAATAAGGGAAAAGTAAATGGGGTAAGCATTTTCATGCTTAGTAAGTTCGTATAATGGAAAATAAACTTACCAGTTATATCTATTCAAACAAGCATACATAAACATACATTTCATCCATTATAGGTTGTTCACCTAAACATATACACTTGATCAAGAACGGTAGTTACATAACATCATATAAATATCCAGTAACCATAGATAAGCTCATTACATACAAACTTCCATTAATTCCACCTTTCCATATTTCAAGAGTCTTTTCCGTTGAACTAATGAAATTTCGATGGACATTCAGGTGATGTACATAAAGTAGACATATAAATTATTCGTCAATTCATATTCATAATTACCCATTGGGCATAAGTTCAAAGAGCACACTCTCCAGCCACATATTTTACAACAGGATTACCAGTCCAGGCTAAATCCCGATTTTCAACCGACGTTCACTAAGAGTCATTTAGGATTGCCAGTCCAGGCTAAATCCTATCAGTGACCTATGCTCTAAAGAGCTTAATTAGGGTTACCCATCCAGGCTAAACCCAATCTATAACATATGCTCGAGAGGCTTAATTCAGGATTACCCATCTGGGCTAAATCCTATTTGTAACATTTGTCATATCCTACTCGTTTCAAGAAATCACCATAATCCATTGAATTTCAATGTTCAACTAGGACTTGACATTTTATCCATATTTTCCAAATTATAGTAATTTCATTATGTTCATCATCACATACATATCATTAAAATCATATAATTCAATTTAACATACATATTTAAGTTACAAGAACTTACCTTGACAATTATTCGTGTTTGAATTCCAACTAATCCGAAACTTTTTGTTTCACTCGATCTAATTCTGTAGTTGGTCTTTTCGGGTCTATATAAGCAAATTTAATTATTAACTCATCACATTTTACATACATTTGCATTCTACTACATCTTAGGCAAAATTACTATTTTACCCCTACTATTTTCAAAAATTCCAATTTCGTCCCTAGGCTCGGAAAATGAAATTCATGCAATATATCAACTATCTTTCATTTTCTACCTTAAATTTCAAATTTCCAGCATTTACATCCATGGAAGAGTTTCTACACTTTGTTATCTTTTCAAATAAATCCCATAAATAAAGAGATTAGGCTATCCCGATTCTAAAAATATAAAAATCATTAAAAACAAGACTTGATTTCATACCTTTTCAAGCTTGATAAGTTCTCTTCCTCTCTCCTAGGGTTTCCATAGAAATATTTGGGAAGAAGATGAATAGAAAAGATGATAATTTCTTTCTATTTTTCTATCATCTTTTTAATTTATTGGTTTCCAATTTAGTGCCTAGCCATTTCTATATTTTCCATGGATGAGTCATTAAAATCTCTACTAACTCTCCTTCAATGGTCTAATTACCATATAAGGACCTCTAATTTTAAATTCTATAGCTATTTAATACCTATAGCTACTAGAACTCAACTATTGCATTTTAAGCAATTTAGTCATTTCCCAAATTAAACACACAATTGGTAAAATTTTTGCACCAAAATTTTTGTATGACCTTCCTATAATAATGCAAATCATAAAATAAAATAAACTAAAATTTTATTTATGGGCTCGAATTTGTGGTCTCGAAACCACTATTCTGATCTCACCAAAATTGGGTTGTTACACATTAACCTTCCTTTTGTGCATGATTCGTTGTGTTCTTTTAATTTAGTCCTAACTTTTGATGCAAACCAGTTTTGATGCGAGGTATCCATGCATGCGAACCCTATGTGCTTGCGACCCCGAAAGTACATGCAAACCTTTATTAGTGAAAGCTGTAATGTAACAGTCCGGTTTATATCCTAGTTAGAACAGTGGTTTCGGGACCACAAATCCGAGTTCGTATAATAATTCAATATTATTTTCTGTGCCATTGATGAGTGTTTAAGCATGTGTTAAATTTTCGTAAGCTAATTTGTCCGTTTGTGTGTTTAATTTGACAAAAGGATGAAATTGTATTAAATGTGAAACTTGTATGCTATTTGTTAAAGTATCTTTTGTAAAGCTGAAGGCCTTAAATGGCAATTAAGCCATTACTATAGGAAGTGGACGGCATTAAATGTAGTCTTATATATATTATATGTTTATTTATATTATATGTTTTTATAAGTTTATAATATATGTTAAATTAGTATATTAATTTATAAGTTATAATATTATATCAATAAAAAGAAAACAAAAGAAAGTGACTTGGTTATTATCACCATTTGGCCGAATGTTTTAAAGAAAAAGAAAGAATAAAAGCTTAAGGGTTTGGTTGGTTTCAAGCTTGAATTCAAGGTTAGTTTTTATTCGTTTTCGATAATTTCTACATTTTTGTAATCGTTGCTTTGTCTACTATCAAGCCCATGTCTCAATTTTGTGTATTGATGATGTTTGTGTAAAGTGCCATTGATGATATGTTGAGTTTTAAGATGAGTTTAGTTGTTAAATGAAAGATTTGAGCTAGATGAACATGTTTTGTTCTTGAAGTTTTGATGAATTTAGCTAAATAGGGCTAAATTGTGAAAATAGCAAATAGAGGGACTAAATTGCTAATGTGATGGAAAATAAGGGCTTGTATGTGATGTATGAATATTCGGCTAAGCATGAGTATGGGTTGATTTTGTGAATTTGATGTTTTGAGAAAAATGGACTAAATTGATATATTGTGCAAATGTGAGGGTTAATTTGTAAATAGCCCTAAATATGTGTGTTTGGATTGAATTGATGAATTAGTGAATAAAAGGGTTAATTTTGAATATGTTTAGATCAAGAACCAAGGAAAATAGATTTAGATCACGGGAAAGCGAAAGTAATTGAGTAGCCGTTTCTATTTCGATAGATTGAATCCGAGGTAAGTCATTTTTGCAAATAAACGTACTTGTATGGAATTGTGAATACTCATATGACTAATAATGATAATGAATGCTTATGAGAGGTTGTGAATATGGATTACGAGATAAGGTCGATATAGCGACAATGTCCGAGAAGTCCCTTACGAACCTAGGAATAGATAGGATTAACTATGTTATGACATAGGTATTTGTTCTGTTTTATCGTGTAAGACCCTGTCTGGGACAGTGGGATCGATATCTGATTACGTGTAAGACCGCATGCGGGACGGTGGCATCAGATTCGATTACGTGTAAGACCACATCGGGACGGTGGCATCGACATCCGACATGCAAAGACCGCATGCGGGACAATGGCATCGACATCGATTACGTGTAAGACCCGACTAGGGCGGTGGCATCGATATCGATTACGTGTAAGAAGACCGCTCGGGGCGATGGCATCGATATTCGATTACGTGTAAGACCCTATTCGGGATAGTGGCATCAATATTCGACACGTGTAAGACCCGACCGGAAGGACGATGGCATCGATCGATTACGTGTAAGACTTCGCCCGAGGGACAATGGCATTGATATCGATTACATGTAAGACTGCATGCGGGACAAAGTGGAATCGATATCGATTACATGTAAGCCCCATGCGGGACGATGGCATCGACATCCGAATACATGTAAGCGCGTCTGGAATGTTGGCATTGTACAATTATTCTGAGTTTCCGAGTATCTTATTAGATTCTGAACTGTTCAATGAGTAAATCCAAGCTAAGAACAATTACGTGAATGTATATTTGTTTCAGATATGTTTGGTATGTACACTAAGTGTGTATAAAAGGTAAGTACCTATATGACTTTGTTTTGAAGAAAAGTATGATTGAATATGAGAACGAGAATGAGATGCAAGAATGTTTAAGAAAGAGTTGTATATATATACATATGATTCTTGTATGGATGAATGTGGCAATTGTGTCCAAGTATATGATCCAAAGCATCATGTGATAGCTTGCTAAGTAAATGTTATGTGTGAATGTATTTTATGCATATATGCCTTTATGCTAGGTTTATTTGTATTATGACTTACTAAGCTGTTGGAAAGCTTACTCTCTGTGTGTGTGTTTTCTTCTGTTTTATAGGTCGTTAAAGCTACTGAAGGCTTGGGACCGTCAAGGATCGTCATCACACTATTAAAATCATTTTGGTACACTTTGGAAATGTATATATATAGATATGGGATGTATAGGCTAGTAATTTGCTATAAGTTTGTCTTATAATCTTAGCCATGTGGTTTGGCTAATTATGAGTTAAGAAATTGCTTGAATGTAGGTGATATGTGAAGTATGTTCTAGCATGGTTAGATGATACATGAAATGGCCAAGTTTTGAGTAAGCAAATGAATGAATTATGTTTGTGATGAGATGAGTTTTAGTCTTAAAATTTGTCATTGTTGGAATTAGTATTGAATGCATGGTTTGAATGATTATTTTGGTATGTTCTTGGTTGTCACAAGTTCATGAAATGGGATGGTAAAAATTGCTTGTAGGATATAACCCTAAGTGGGTGGCACTTTAGCTTAGAAAATGGCCTATAATGTCACACGGTCGTGGCACACGGGCGTGCCTAGAGACCGTGGGGGAATAACAGGATCTAGTCTAATAATACACGGCCTTGACACGGGCATGTCAACTAGCCATAGGCTCAAGTTAGTAGCCGGTCTAAGAACACACGGCCATGGTACACGGGCGTGCTTGGTGGTCGTGGTGGAGAAGTCGCTATGTGGCATAAGAGTGCACGGCCTCAGTGCACGGGCGTGCTTAGTGGCCGTGGAAGGTAAGTTAGTTTCGACCACGGGAAGGACACACGGAGGTGTCTAGAAGCCGTGGGGGGCACACGGTTTCCTTCTACCGGCATGTATCCCCTGAATTTTAAAAAAGTTTTAAATTTTCCATGAAATTTTTTGGTGTTTCGATTGAGTCCCGACCCGATTTATAAGCATGCTTAAGGTCTGGAGGACTCATTTAAGGAACATTATGCTTGGGAATGATGAATGAATGTATGAATTTCTGTAAATGCTTTTCGATTTATCCGGTAACGTTCCTAACCCTAATCGGGCGACGGACACGGGATAGGGGTGTTACATGTAACACCCCAAACCCGGCCTAGACGTTATGGCTGAATCTGGCGTGTCACATTGAAGTGTTTTTCGAAAACCATGTTTTCATTAAAAACCCTTCTTGAAATTTAAAACTTCTTGCCATTTAAAACTTATACAAAACCTCAGTTTGCGTTTGTTTATTTTCAATCGTGGTTTATTAAAAAGTTATTCCCTTTTAAAATGTTATTACCTTTAAAACCTTATTTGTTGCGGAAGCTTAATTTAAAACAAATAATTTACAAAAATGTGATATTTAAAAATTGAGTTGCGAAAATGTAGTGTTTGAAAATGTTATTGTGTGTTCTACTTCTAGCGAATATAAAACACAATCACTAAAACCCCAAACTTAAAATCCAGAAATTATAGAGGCCTTATTACAACCCGAATCAAAATCAAAGTGCTCAAGTAAATGATCAAAACAGAATAAAACTTGTGCAGTTGTGTGGCCCTCTTCGAGTCCCTCGTAGCTCCGAGCCGTCTAACGCTGGTGATTACCTGAATGGTTAAAAACGGGGTTACTTTACGAAAACTCAGTGTGTAATCCCTTTAATAAAAAAACAGTCAGTATACAGAGACAAAATCAGTCTGGGCCTGAGCCCTTTAACATTAACAGTACAGTGTAGGCCTTAGCCCATTACAGTAACGGTGGTAATTGGGCCTTAGCCCCCATCAGCCTCGGTTGGGCCTTAGCCCATATCAAATGTCACATATCACATCTATCTGGGCCTAAGCCCATCTCAATATCAAAATCAATATATGCAATTCATAAATACCCATACCAACCCTGCACTCCGTCTCTTGTCTATCCTTACACTCCTGTGGGGATTAAATCGACCCACCCATCCCTACACTCTTTATGTAGCACCGGTTGTGGCACTAACCAATAATGCAGCAGAGCTGCCAATCACATAATCGGCTTAAAGCCATCGGTGGGTCCACAGTCGTCTTGCGCGACCCGTGCGACCCTCACATATCAATCACTTCCTCCAATACAAGATCCCAACCCCATGCAGTATGTCATGTATGCAGTATGCCATGCTCAGAATTAGTCATATTATTCACAGTTAAGTCAATCAAATCATAGTCATATAATCACAGTCAAATCAGTCAAATCATAGCACAAGTTAGTCATTCACCCTCGAGGGGCAGAATAGTCCATGCTCAGAATTAGTCATATCATTCACAGTTAAGTCAATCAAATCATAGTCATATAATCACAGTCAAATCAGTCAAATCATAGCACAAGTCAGTCATTTACCCTCTAGGGGCATTACGGTCATTTTACCCTATAGGGGTATTATGGTCATTTTATCCTCCAGGGGTATTACGATCATTTTACCTTAACAAGGGCATTACGGTCATTTTACCCTACGGGGGCATTACAATCATTTTACCCTATAAGGGTATTACGGTCGTTATACCCTACAGGGGCATTACGATCATTTTACCCTATTGGGGTATTACTGTCATTTTACCCTATGGGGGTATTTCGGTCATTTTACCCTATGGGGGTATTGCGGTCATTTTACCCTATGGGGGCATTATGATCATTTTACCCTACAGGGGCATTACGGTCATGTTACCCTACAGGGGCATTACGGTCATTTTACCCTACAGAGGCATTACGGTCATTTTACCCTATGGGGGTATTACGGTCATTTTACCCTACAGGGGCATTACCTTACAAGGGCATTACGGTTATTTTACCCTATAAGGGCATTATAGAAATTCTACCTTACAGGGGTATTTCGGTAATTCTACCTTACAGGGGTATTTCGGTACAGTTAATGACCTTTTCGAAGGCCTATAGTCACCTCGAGTGACACAAATAATCCATTTGGTCAAAACAGTGTTAAATGGGCTCAAACCTAATATTCGGCCCAAATGGGCCTACACGCTCGTGTGGCCCATTTGGCCCAAATTCAATCACGGCTATGCGAACTACATAGCCCAATCCAGTTTCTGCCACTTTTCGTAAATTTTATCCATGTGGGGCTCACGAGCCCATTGGGCCCACACGGCCCATTTTAACCCAACGAGGCCCATATCGGACCAAGAGCACGAGAATGCTCGTGGTGGCCTCTACAATCTATCGCCCACGATTGGTGGGCTCGGTTTAACTAAAAGGAATCAAGAATATAATATAAAGGTAACACACACCTGATGAGGTCATTGGACAAAGCAGTTGGATGAATTGCTTTCATAGAAAGTATATAATAAGAAGTTTTTAGTCATGGTACTTCTTTGTGAATTATCATAACGATGATTAAGTAAATTGTGAATGATCAGAAAGATGCTTATGGACATAATTACAATTACTCGAGCCTAATTGTATATGTCTGATTGGTACCATCGCTAGCTCAACAAAATCTCTATTGGACTACATTAAAATTAAAGAAAATTCTATGACTTAAGAAATAATTTAATTGAGTCGATTTATTTGATGGGGAATTAAATTAGGTGGTCGTGAGAATTTGTTCAACTAGAGAATTTGATTAAAGAATTTTCTTGAAAAATTAATTTGAAAAATCTTAGTGATTTTTAAGAAAATTAATTTTTATTAAGTAAAATTAAATTAATCAAATTAACTAAAATAAATATGAGATTTTTTAAATTTAATTTTCAAGTCAAACAATTGGCCTAATGGGTAATTGAACTTGAAAATTGGACCCAAGATTAAAAATTGGACTCAAGAACCAAAAACCAAGACCGAGACCCAAAACTGGTTTAACTAGGCCCAGTGTATGAAATTGGGCCGATGGTCCAACCAGTGGTTGGACTGGATTGGGCAAGCCGTCACTTGCCTGGACTGAACCAACAGCAATCGAACCGGATGTCACGCAAGCAAGGCATGCGAATGCCTAACTCACGGTGCCTCGACCATGGCAGCAAGCTGTTTGGACAGCGTGCTAGAGGTTTTGGCCAACCCCATCGGTAGCATCAGGCCAGACGTGGAAACGCCAAGTTGAGGGATGCTACACCCCGTGCAGTTGGTTACGTAAACGACCAGCTCGGGCAAGCACTGTCGATAAGGAAAAAGGGGACATTCGAACAATCAGCCTCGCCCCAGCCACGACACTAACAGCCTTACGAGGAGGCGCGGAGCCAACAGGCCCATTTAGGAAAAAAATGACGACGGTTCAGGGTGTTTGGGGGAAGTTGCACCGGCGATGGCACCACCAGGCACGGTGATTGCGATTCGACGACCAGCAAATGGTCAGCGGTGGTGGTTCTTAGACGGTAGAGCAATAGAAGAATTATATTCCTAGTTGGACTCTACCGAGTAACTTGATTTCAAATTAACTTTTCCAAAAATAATATTATTTTAATAATTTTAATATTAAATTAAATTAAATATTTATCTTGATAGTATTTTATTAATTTAATACTAATGTGAGATATTAAATTTGATTTAATATTTATCTTGATGATATTTTATTAATTTAATATTAATGTAAGTAATTTCAATCCTAGTTGAACTCTCTGTAAACTCTCCTTATATAAAAAGAGCCTAGGTCATTATTCTCACACACTTGAATTTAAGAAAAGTTGTAGAGAGAGAAATATCTGAAGAGATTATTCCAGAAAATTTCTAGAGATATTTATTTGTTATTTACAACTTGACCTTAGAAGTTTAAAGAAATTACAAAATTTCCCACTAGTAATTTTGTGAAAAAAAATTTTCATTCAAAGTGAGCCTCCACTCAGTAGACGTGAGCTTGAAGATAGTGGAGAAGACCACTTAGTTGAAGCCTTTATCCTAAACAAATAAAAAAGGTATAAATTTTAATTAACTGTTTATTACTTTAGATAACACAATCAAGTTCTTGTTTTGGGAAAAAAAATAAAACTATGGTTCTCCTTTAAACCTATTTTCCATTGTTTTTCCAAAACCAATCTTCCAATATGTTCATGGTATGAAAATGCAAATGTGATTGATTACAGGGCATGAATATGGGAATATAAATGATTATTGAGTATGATAATGCAAATATGAATATTTGATCCCATGTGAACTTAGTAAAATGTTAGGATACGATTGGCATGCCAATAAGGTTATATATGTGCTTGTACGAGATATGTGATGATATAGAAATTATGATAGGTTATACTGAGATCCAATATCTATTACAGATCATCGAGTATTATTTGTCTTTACGGAGACTTTAGTATGGTTGAGGGATGTAACACCCTTTGCTCGATCCAATCGTCGAGTCCAAGATACAGGATACTATATTCATTGCCAAAGCAAATACGATCAATTTATAGTAAAATATTCACATATATATGTAATTCAATGCCAAATTTATTCATTTATGGTTAACAAATCAAAATCGAGTCTTAACAAAGCTTACAAGAGCTCTTTTGTCAACCTGGGCATGAAATAGGACCAAATTGCAAAGTTTTTAAAATTTTAGGGTCGACGTCGTGATGTCACTTATTCCACGTCATGACGTCGCCAAATAGATTGTTACACCGTGGCTTTAGGCCACTCGATGTTGTGATATGACTCACTGTCGGCTGACGTTGCGACGAGAAAAGTTGCTCGTTGGGATGAGAACCTTGTATTTAGTAAAATTTGAACCATTTGGTACCTATTTCAAGCTTTCCACCATACTTGCCAATTTGTGCACAAAAAATTAAATTCACCTAATTCAAAACATGCCAAATTCATACCAAACAAGGTCAATACTCATATTAAACTCTTCAACAAAGCATTCCCTACTTAAACATCAATTAAACTTAAGCATTTTCATATCATTAGTGCATACCAAAAAAATCATTCAAACATCAATATTTACCTATACCACACCATTTTGAATCATGCCAATCCTGTAACAGCCCGATTTTGACCCTAGTCAAAATAGTGGTTTTGGGATCACAAATCCGAGGTCAGACAAATAATTTAATATTATTTTTGATGTTTATGGCATGTGATAAAGTATGTGTGAAAGTTTTGTGTGAAAATTTTATCGTTTGTGTGCCGATTTGTGAAAAAGGACCTAATCGTGAAAAATGCAAAAGCTGTGTGCTAGTAGTAAAAAGTGTTTAAATGTTATGTCTTATTAAATGAGAGGTGCTTATGTTGTTATTAGACCATTGATAGTGGGAATGGTCATAAATGGACATTTATTATGGTGTTTAAATGGTTTAATAACAAGGTTAAATTTGTAAATTGGTTATTAAGGTATATTAAATAAAACCAAAACCAAAACTATGTGTTATCATCATTCTTATAACTGAATATTAAGAGAAAAAGAAGAGAAAAATGTGGTTTTAGGGTTCGGCCATTGTTGTTCTTGATTAAGGTATGTTTTGAGCTTGATTTTTGATTATTTTTATGTTTTTGTGATCGTTGCTTTGAGTACTAGCTAGCCCGTACTTTGATTTCAGAATTTATGATGATTTTGTGAAGTGCCATTGTTGAATAATTGAGTTTTGTAATGTTTGATGATGAAAAATGAGTGTTTGATGGTTGATGTACATGTTTTGTATAATGATTTTTGGTGAAATTGCCTATTAAGGATTAAATTGTGAAAATGAGAAATTGATGGCTAAAATATGAAATAAATGAAAGTTATGGGCTGCTAGTAGGATGTGATAAATTCGGCTAGCATGGGTTGCTAAGAAATTTATTGAATTTGTGATTTTATGCAAAAAAGAGTAAATTGATAAAAATATGGAAATTAGGGGGCTAATGAGTAAAATACCCTAATTATGTGTTGTGGGCTAAATTGAGTGAAAATGTGATTGAATGAGTTGAATTTGATATTATATAGATCAAGAAATGAGAAATTCAGACCTAGATCGAGGCAAGAACAAAGTGTTCCATTGATTGACTATTATCGTCGTTTCTAAGTCTGAGGTAAGTTCGTATATAATACGTATTATTTACTTAATGTTCATATGTGATGAAATGAATGGAAATGTGATTGTGGAGTTTGATAATGAGAAATGTGAGTTCGTTGATATGAGGCACTAAGTGTGCGTAAATAGAATAGTTACAGTGATGAATGGCACTAAGTGTGCGAGATAAAGAAAGCATCGACTGTATTATTTGGCACTACGTGTACAATACTAAGATAAATTTAGTTTTATGTGATGGCACTAAGTGTGTGATATTATTATAGCTTCGGCTAATTTATTGACACTAAGTGTGCGAGTTCTTTGAACTTTTAAAGGGGATTGAATGAATTATGATATTGAGCATTGAAGTGGTAAATGTGATAGATAAATACATGATGGTACAGGTATGTACAAAACCTATGTGGTTGATGATATTGTGTATGAGATAAATGCAATATTATGTGAATGAATGATGTAAACAGTTGGATTGAGTAGCATTATAAATGCTTGTATATGAAACTATAGATATGGTATGAAAGTGAGTAATAGTCATGGATGAGATTGAGCAGTGATGTGAATTGAACTAAGTGTTAGTTAATTTTACATATTGAATTGGAATTGTTGAGTTAATTGAGTTATATTACGAAATTACTAAGCTTTAAAGCTTACTGTGTGTAGTTTTTCTCTGTTTTACAATGGTATTTAAAGCTAGCTCGGATCCGGGGATCGTCAGCGAGTCAATCACACTATCAGACATCTATTTTGGTACCTGTTGAAAGTGGTATTTATGGTATATGGCATGTATAGGCTAGTGAGGTTGTGGAATGTTTTGAGATGTATAAATCTTGGCATGTGATATGGCTTGATAATGGATGAGACTTTGGATTGATTTTGCTATATGTTTTGCTATGTGAAAATGGTGTACGTGATGTGTAAACATGGTCTTGTGTGAATGGCCATTATGGTATGATTTAGTGAAATAGAAATTATATGTGTAACACCCCAAACTCGGCCTAGAAGTTAGGCCCGAATCTGGGGTGTCACATTGAAGTGTTTCTCAAAAATCGTGTTTTCGTTTGCGTTCATTTATTTTTAAAACGTGGTTTTCATAAAAACTATTCCCTTTTCAAAATGTTATTAATCACTTAGTAAAATCTTTTTCAATTGCGGAAGCTTAATTAAAACAAATGATTTATGGAAACATGATATTTAAAAATTGAGTTGCGGAAACGTAGTGTTTGAAAGCAGTTATTGTTTGGGAAAACCTGTGTTTTCTAGCCTGGTGGATAAAAAAATAATAGAAAATAAAAGTTTAAACCCCAAATGGCCTTATTACAAAAATATCAAACCCAAAGTAAATTATTTGAAAGGCTAGCCATAAGGAAAAACATGAGAACATGTGGCCACCTCCGTGTCCCTCGCAGCACCGATCCGTCTAAGGCTGGGGATTACCTGCACAGTTAAAAACGGGGTGAGTTTATGAAAACTCAGTGTGTAATCCCTTTACCAGAGTAACAGTCAGTATGCAGAATCAGAAATATAACAGTCTGGGCCAAAGCCCTTTAACAGTAATAGTACAGTCTAGTTCAGAGCATAGGTGGGTCAAAGCCCACTACAATATCATTTGGGTCACATCCCATAACAGAATCAATTGGGCCTAGCCCAAACCAATAATAGAACAAGTGGGCCTAAGCCCAATACAGTGACAGATTTCATAAACAAGTATGCAACAGTATGAGGATGCAACCCAACCCAATACAACCATCACACCACCCGTACGAGCCCTACACTCCATGTGGGGACCAAGTCAACCCACCCAGCCCTACACACCAAGAACGCGCGGTGTGGTGCCGGTATCAATGCAAAGACAAAGGCGCTAGTAATGCGATATCGTGGCTGAGCCACTACAATCAGTATATCGTGGCAGAGCCACTGGATCAGTATAACGTGGCATAACCACCAGTACAGTACTTCCTCCATAAGCATAACCCAACCCAATGCAGTATGTCGTGTATGTGATGCTCAATCATTACACGTGTATGCAAAATGGCCATGCTTAGTAACAATCATTTCAACACATACTAACAGCAAATCAGACACACACCTACAGTCAAGTCGGTTAAACCACAGTCATACAATCATAGTCAAATCATGACACCAAAATCAGTCTTTTACCCTCAGGGGCAAAATAGTCATTTTACCCTATAAGGGTATTTTGGTAATCCTACCCTACAAGGGTAATTCATTAATTCTACTCATACTAATCCATGTATGCAGTGTATTTCAAACATAATCAATCATACAATTAACACATACAACACTAGTACTACCCCAATGGTACAACGGTCATTTAATCGATTAGGGGTAAAACGACCATTTCACCCCGTAAGGGCATCTCGATAATTTTACCCGTCGAGGGTATTTCGGTAATTTTGCAAACTAGGGGTATTTCGGTAATTTTGTAAACCGGGGGTATTTCAGTAATTTTACAAATTGAGGGTATTTTAGTAATTTTGTAAACCAAGGGTATTTCAGTAATTTTGTAAACCAAGGTATTCTAAACAAAGATAACGATGCGAATGAGCCTGGGAACCATTCTCGCCCCAAATTGGCCCAAATGCTTGTGTGGCCCATTTAGCCCAAATCTAGCCACAAATATGAGATTCACATAGACCTGTTCAATATCTACTACACAATCATACAATTTATTCATATGGGCCGACGGGTCCATTGGCCCCTCATGGCCCATTTCGGCCCAAACAGCCTAAACCCACAAGAACACTCATGATGGCCTCAACTATCGCGTCGAAGCCCCCACACGTGCACTTGCACGCTCGTGTGGCTACCATTACCGTGAGACCGAAATTTCGACATTTGCCACTCTACAGCTAGAGTAGTGCGAAATACACACCTAATAAGAATCTGGAGTTGATCCGTGCTCCAAACACTCCTATGCCTAAACGCCAACCCAGGTATGCTTACTCTCCTCATAGATTGCTCTATTTAAAGCCAGCTTCTCACATTCCCTCTTGCTAGCTTCCCGATGTGGGATCCCTTCTTCAACAGGTTTAATTCCAACACAAACTCTGGCCGTCCCAACTTAGCAAAATAAATATCCCTTTTTGCTTGCTATGGGATTCAAACTCAGGCTCCCCTGTAACTTAATCCACGTCGCTAGCCACTACGCCATAATCTCCTCTTGTGTCTAAAATCATGCCCAACTAAATATAAGTCGTTGGGCCAACGTCTAAGTTCACTTAAAAATAAATCAAAAAGAAATGCAAGCGCCAAGACTTGAACCTTGGACCCCTTGCTTCGTTGTGTGGCGTCACTTCCTTGTCTCCTATGTGGCGTCATTTGCCATTAGATGACAACCTCTTTTGTGTTAGTTTTCTCCACATTTTATTCTTAAAGCCTACTTACTAACTCCTAAAGTTTTATTCACCTAAAACCAAAATTTTCCTAAAGCCCAAGTTTGATCCCGGGACTTCATGGAAGCCTCTTAACCTTCCAAAATCACTCACCTAATAGGTCCAACTTGAATTAGAGCCGTTCTCTTGTTCTCAAAAATTTTAAACGCTCCCGTGCCCAAGGCCGAATAAGCCCAATTCTACTAGGCCCAAATTCGGGTCTTTACAAATCTACCCCCTTAAAGAAATTTTGTCCTCGAAATTCCCAACTATATAATAGCCGCACAACATAGGTCACCCACTACGCTTCCGCTGCGCACTCTCATCCTAATAACACTACAACACTTTTAACTTGATCTTGAAACCTCTTACGCACAATCAACCATCTAACCACAGAAACAAATAGATATTTATCACACATGTATACAATTTCTATATTCAAACATCACATCCAAACAAAACGCACACAAAATAAATACAAAATATACAATCATTTCAGCATATAACAAAGTTTAAGATAAAAAAACTTACAGATTTGGTACTGGAGACTCGATTTACCGCACTTTCAGAAAAATGGTCAATACAACATTTCAGATCTTCAAATCTTTTCAAGCCTTTTTTAAAATGACACTTTCAAAAATTCAATTTTGAAAACCCAATCCATAGCCGAGTTTTGCAAACCTGGCTCTGATACCATTAAATGTAACACCCCAAACTCGGCCTAGAAGTTAGACCTGAATTTGGCGTGTCACATTGAAGTGGTTCTCAAAAATCGTGTTTTTGTTTGCGTTCATTTATTTTTAATACGTGGTTTATATAAAAACTATTCCCTTTTCAAAATGTTATTAATCACTTAGTAAAATCTTTTTCAATTGCGAAAGCTTAATTAAAATAAATGATTTATGGAAACATGATATTTAAAAATTGAGTTGCAAAAATGTAGTGTTTGAAAGCAATTATTGCTTTGGAAAATTCGTGTTTTCTAGTCATGAGATAAAAAAATAATAGAAAATAAAAGTTTAAACCCCAAATGGCCTTATTACAAAAATATCAAACCCAAAATAAATTATTTGAAAGGCTAACCATAAGGAAAAACTTGAGAACATGTGGCCACCTCCGAGTCCTTCGCAAAGATCGATCCGTCTAAAAGTGGGGATTATCTCGCCTGATTAAAAAGCGGGGTGAGTTTATGAAAACTCGGTGTGTAATCCCTTTACTGAGTGTGATTAGTATGCAAAATCAAAAATCTAATGATGCAGGGCCAAAGCCTTTTAACGAAGAATGATGCAGATCTAGTTCAGAGCATAGGTGGGTCAAAGCCCACTACAATATTATTTGGGTCACATCTCATAACAGAATCAATTGGGCCTAGCCCAAACCAATAATAGAACAAGTGGGCCTAAGCCCAGTACAGTGACAGATCTTATAAACAAGTATGCAATAGTATGAGGATACAGCCTAACCCAATCCAACCATCACACCACCCGTACGAGCCCTACACTCCATGTGGGGACCAAGTCAACCCACCCAGCCCTACACACCAAGAACGCATCCGAAGCGCGCGGTATCAATGCAAAGAAAGTCGCTAGTAATGAATCACGTGGTCGAGCCACTACAATCAGTATATCGTGGCAGAGCCACTGAATTACTATAACGTGGCATAGCCACTAGTACAGTACTTCCTCCATAAGCATAACCCAACCCAATGCAGAATGTCGTATATGTCATGCTCAATCATTACACGTATATGCAAAATGGCCGTGCTTAGTAACAGTCATTTCAACACATATTAATAGCAAATCAGACACACGCCTACAGTCAAGTCGGTTAAATCACAGTCATACAATCACAGTCAAATCATGGCACCAAAATCAGTCTTTTACCCTATAAGGGTATTTCAGTAATCCTACCCTACAGGGGTAATTCGATAATTCTACTCATAACTAATCCATGTATGCAGTGCATTTCAAACATAATCAATCATACAATTAACACATAAAACACTAGTACTACCCCGAGAGTACAACTGTCATTTAATCGGTTAAGGGTAAAATGGTCATTTCGCCCCGTAAGGGCATCTCGGTAATTTTACCCGTCGAGGGTATTTCAGTAATTTTGCAGTCTGAGGGTATTCCTGCAATTTTACAAATCGAGGGTATTTCAGTAATTTTGTAAATCAGGGGTATTTCGGTAATTTTACAAACTAGGGGTATTTCGATAATTTTACAAACTGGGGGTATTTCGGTAATTTTGCAAATTAAGGGTATTTCGGTAATTTTACAAGTTGAGGGTATTTTAGTAATTTTGTAAACCAGGGGTATTTTGGTAATTTTGCAAACCGGGGGTATTCGGTAATTTTACAAGTTGAGGTTATTTCTGTAATTTTGTAAACCAAGGGTATTTCAGTAATTTTGTAAACCAAGGTATTCTAAACAGAGATAACGATGCGAATGGGCCTAGGGCCCATTCTCGGCCCAAATGGGCCAACATGCTTGTGTGGCCCATTTAGCCCAAATCTAGCCACAAATATGAGATTCACATAGACCTGTTCAATATCTACTACACAATCATACAATTTATTCATATGGGCCGACGGGTCCATTGGCCCCTCATGGCCCATTTCGGCCCAAACAGCCTAAACCCACAAGAACACTCATGATGGCCTCAACTATCGCGTGAAGCCCCACACGTGCACTTGCACGCTCGTGTGGCTACCATTACCGTGAGACCGAAATTTCGACATTTGCCCACTCTCTGACTAGAGTAGAAAGCGAAATACACACCTAATAAGAATCTGGAGTTGATCCGTGCTCCAAACACTCCTATGCCTAAACGCCAACCCAGGTATGCTTACTCTCCTCATAGATTGCTCTATTTAAAGCCAGCTTCTCACATTCCCTCTTGCTAGCTTCCCGATGTGGGATCCCTTCTTCAATGAGTTTAATTCCAACACAAACTCTGGCCGTCCCAACTTAGCAAAATAAATATCCCTTTTTGCTTGCTATGGGATTCAAACTCAGGCTCCCCTGTAACTTAATCCACGTCGCTAGCCACTACGCCATAATCTCCTCTTGTGTCTAAAATCATGCCCAACTAAATATAAGTCGTTGGGCCAACGTCTAAGTTCACTTAAAAATAAATCAAAAAGAAATGCAAGCGCCAAGACTTGAACCTTGGACCCCTTGCCGTTGTGTGGCGTCACTTCCTTGTCTCCTAT
This sequence comes from Gossypium bickii, assembly GCA_025503065.1. Taxonomy (NCBI): domain Eukaryota; kingdom Viridiplantae; phylum Streptophyta; class Magnoliopsida; order Malvales; family Malvaceae; genus Gossypium; species Gossypium bickii. Next base: position 95,814,426 of record CP106711.1, read on the forward strand.
GTGGCGTCATTTGCCATTAGACGACAACCTCTTTTGTGTTAGTTTTCTCCACATTTTATTCTTAAAGCCTACTTACTAACTCCTAAAGTTTTATTCACCTAAAACCAAAATTTTCCTAAAGCCCAAGTTTGATCCCGGGACTTCATGGAAGCCTCTTAACCTTCCAAAATCACTCACCTAATAGGTCCAACTTGAATTAGAGCCGTTCTCTTGTTCTCAAAAATTTTAAAGCGCTCCCGTGCCCAAGGCCGAATAAGCCCAATTCTACTAGGCCCAAATTCGGGTCTTTACAAATCTACCCCTTAAAGAAATTTTGTCCTCGAAATTCCCAACTATATAATAGCCGCACAACATAGGTCACCCACTACGCTTCCATTTGCGCACTCTCATCCTAATAACACTACAACACTTTTAACTTGATCTTGAAACCTCTTACGCACAATCAACCATCTAACCACGAAACAAATAGATATTTATCACACATGTATACAATTTCTATATTCAAACATCACATCCAAACAAAACGCACACAAAATAAATACAAAATATACAATCATTTCAGCATATAACAAAGTTTAAGATAAAAAAACTTACAGATTTGGTACTGGAGACTCGATTTACCGCACTTTCAGAAAAATGGTCAATACAACATTTCAGATCTTCAAATCTTTTCAAGCCTTTTTTAAAATGACACTTTCAAAAATTCAATTTTGAAAACCCAATCCATAGCCGAGTTTTGCAAACCTGGCTCTGATACCATTAAATGTAACACCCCAAACTCGGCCTAGAAGTTAGACCTGAATTTGGCGTGTCACATTGAAGTGGTTCTCAAAAATCGTGTTTTTGTTTGCGTTCATTTATTTTTAATACGTGGTTTATATAAAAACTATTCCCTTTTCAAAATGTTATTAATCACTTAGTAAAATCTTTTTCAATTGCGAAAGCTTAATTAAAATAAATGATTTATGGAAACATGATATTTAAAAATTGAGTTGCAAAAATGTAGTGTTTGAAAGCAATTATTGCTTTGGAAAATTCGTGTTTTCTAGTCTGGCAGATAAAAAAATAATAGAAAATAAAAGTTTAAACCCCAAATGGCCTTATTACAAAAATATCAAACCCAAAATAAATTATTTGAAAGGCTAACCATAAGGAAAAACTTGAGAACATGTGGCCACCTCCGAGTCCTTCGCAGCACTGATCCGTCTAAGGCTGGGGATTATCTGCACAGTTAAAAACGGGGTGAGTTTATGAAAACTCAGTGTGTAATCCCTTTACCAGAGTAACAGTTAGTATGCAAAATCAAAAATCTAATGATGCAGGCCAAAGCCTTTTAACTTGATAAAAGATGCAGTCTAGTTCAGAGCATAGGTGGGTCAAAGCCCACTACAATATTATTTGGGTCACATCTCATAACAGAATCAATTGGGCCTAGCCCAAACCAATAATAGAACAAGTGGGCCTAAGCCCAGTACAGTGACAGATCTTATAAACAAGTATGCAATAGTATGAGGATACAGCCTAACCCAATCCAACCATCACACCACCCGTACGAGCCCTACACTTCATGTGGGGACCAAGTCAACCCACCCAGCCCTACACACCAAGAACGCATCCGAAAGCGCGGTATCATCAATGCAAAGAAAGTGCTAGTAGAGAATCACGTGGCTGAGCCACTACAATCAGTATATCGTGGCAGAGCCACTGAATTACTATAACGTGGCATAGCCACTAGTACAGTACTTCCTCCATAAGCATAACCCAACCCAATGCAGAATGTCGTATATGTCATGCTCAATCATTACACGTATATGCAAAATGGCCGTGCTTAGTAACAGTCATTTCAACACATATTAATAGCAAATCGAGACACGCGCTACTGATCAAGTCGGTTAAATCACGATCATACAATCACGGTCAAATCATGGCACCAAAATCGTCTTCTTTTACCCTATAAGGGTATTTGATAATCCTACCCTACTACGAGGGGTAATTCGATAATTCTACTCATAACTAATCCATGTATGCAGTGCATTTCAAACATAATCAATCATACAATTAACACATAAAACACTAGTACTACCCCGAGAGTACAACTGTCATTTAATCGGTTAAGGGTAAAATGGTCATTTCGCCCGTAAAAAGCATCTCGAGTAATTTTACCCGTCGAGGTATTTGATAATTTTGCGATCGAGGTATTCCCTGCAATTTTACAAATCGAGGTATTTGGTAATTTTGTAAATCGAGGGTATTTGGTAATTTTACAAACTAGGGGTATTTCGATAATTTTACAAACCTGGGGTATTTCGGTAATTTTGCAAATTAAGGGTATTTCGGTAATTTTACAAGTTGAGGGTATTTTAGTAATTTTGTAAACCAGGGGTATTTTGGTAATTTTGCAAACCGGGGGTATTCGGTAATTTTACAAGTTGAGGTTATTTCTGTAATTTTGTAAACCAAGGGTATTTCAGTAATTTTGTAAACCAAGGTATTCTAAACAGAGATAACGATGCGAATGGGCCTAGGGCCCATTCTCGGCCCAAATGGGCCAACATGCTTGTGTGGCCCATTTAGCCCAAATCTAGCCACAAATATGAGATTCACATAGGCAAGTTCACTTCTACTACACAATCATACAATTTATTCATATGGGCCCACGGGCCCATTGGCCCCACAAGGCCCATTTTGGCCCAAACAGCCTAAACCCACAAGAACACTCATGATGGCCTCAACTATCACGTCGAAGCCCCCATACGTGCGCTCGCACTCTCGTGTGGCTACCATTATCGTGCGACCAGCATTTCGGCATTTGCCGCTCTACAGCTAGAGTAGTGCGAAATACACACCTGATAGGAATCTGAAGTTGATCCGAACTCCGAACTCTCCTATGCCCAAACGCTAACCCAGGTATGCTTACTCTCCTCATAGATTGCTCTATTTAAAGCAAACTTCTCATATTCCTTCTTGCTAGCTTCCCGATGTGGGATCCCTCCTTCAGCAGAGTTTAATTCCAACACAAACTCTGGCCGTCCCAACTTAGCAAAATAAATATCCCTTTTTGCTTGCGATGGGATTCGAACTCAAGCTCCCCTGTAACTTAATCCACGCCGCTAGCCACTAGGCCACTAGGCCACAATCTTCTCTTGTGTCTAAAATCATGCCCAACTAAATATAAGTCTTTCGGCCAACGTCTAAGTTCACTTAAAAATAAATCAAAATGAAATGCAAGCGCCAAGACTTGAACCTTGGACCCCTTGCTTCCTCGTGTGGCGTCACTTTCTTGTCTCCCATGTGGCGTCATTTGCTACTAGACCACTACCCATTTTGTGTCATTTTTCTCCACATTTTATTCTTAAAGCCTACTTACTAACTCCTAGGGTTTTATTCACCTAAAACCAAAATTTTCCTAAAGCCCAAGTTTGATCCCGGGACTTTATGGAAGCCCCCTAACCTTCCGAAATCACTCACCTAATAGGTCCAACTTGCATTAGAGCCATTCTCTTATTCTCAAAAATTTTAAATGCTCCCGTGCCCAAGGCCCAATAAGCCCAATTCTACTGGCCCAAATTCGGGTCGTTATAATATGTTTCATACTTGATTTGGTAGTTGAGATGGTTAATATATTGCATGTTTAAAAATGGTTTGAAATGAAATGTTAATCATATGCTTTTGGTATTGAATTGGTTCATGAAATAGACATGTTTTGAGTTGGAATTGTATATGGAAATGAATGAGAATATTGTAGCATAAATTATGTATGTTTTGGTAGGACTTTGACCATTAATTGAGCATGAATTGAGTATAGAGTAATGCTTGTAGAATGACCCAAAGTGGGTGGCAAGTTGGCCTTGTAAATGGCCTATACTTGCCCACACGGTTGAGTACACGAGCGTGTGTCTCGACCATGTCCTTCAATGTCCCAATTTGAAGCAAGTCAGACTTGCACACGGGCCAGACACACAGGCATCTGACAGGCTGTGTGACCCAAGTCAGTGTTGCACACAGGCCAGACACACGGGCGTGTGACAAGCCGTGTGACCCAAGTCAATGTTGTACACGGGGCAAGACATGGTCTATGGCATGGCCGTGTGCCAAGCCATACGGGTGTGTGCCCTGTTTTGAAAGAAAAAATTTAAAGTTTCGTAAAAGTTTTAAATGTGATCGGTTCAATCTCGAACCACTTCTAAAGCATGTTTAAGGCCTCATAGACCTTTTAAAGGGACTTTGTGTTAATGATTAATTATGAGATGCTGATGTGTGAGTATTGGATTGTTTAAATGTTATATTTCGACTGGTAATACCTCGTAATCCTAGTTCGGCGATAGATAAGGGTTAGGGGTGTTACAAATCCATTTTTAGTACATGCAGTTATAATCACATATACAATGCTATGAGTTATAAGCCTTATGCCTAAACATCAATTATCCAAGTTAGGCTATATTTTGCAAGTATATTTCATGGTGCTACTGTTTAATTACATTTCCATTTTATTCACTAACCAATCAAGCTATTATTTCTAACTCATTCTTACCATTCCACTGGCATTCATATACTTAATGAATATCACATTTTCAACATAAAAGCACATATATGTGCAACACCATAGGCAATATCAAGACACCAATTCAACTTAGTTAAAATAAGTTTCCATAAGTAAAAACATTCACATGTTAATATATACACTATGTCACTTATATACATGCCACAACCTTTGACTCAAAATGACCAAATATCTATTGAATTGAGGATAGTGTGAGCTTCTAGACAATCCGGCTTGCCGTGTTCCACAAGGTGACAATCTACAAGGAAAAGGGAGAAGGCAAGAATTAATTCTTAGTAAGATTATATGAAATTAAAGCTTAACTTGATCAATTCAACAAGCTACACTATTATTCATGTAACACCATGTACCCAACCCAATTGCCGAGTACAAGCTACAATGTTCTACATTCGTTGCCGAAGCAACTACAATCGAATTAAATACAAAATCACATCATCAAGCATATAACTAGAATTGTCCATAGTCGGGTTGGGCCCTAACAAAATTTTAGGCCCGATTGATAGGCTTGGGCCATATCCAACCTGAAAAATAGACCTAAATATTTTCCCAAACCTAGCCTTGATAAAAATGCTAAAACTTGGGCCCGACCTGAGCCAAACGTATTAAAATTTTATTTTTTTATTTTCTATATAAGAGAAATTAAAAAAATATAATACATCACATAGACTAAAAACGTTAAATTAAATTATTCTCTGAAAATAAATTAGAAAAATATTTATACTTAAATAACACTAAGATATGTGCAATATAACAAGCAAATGTCTCTAAAGTAGTAGCAAAATTAACAATAAAACAAGAGTTATACAATATCCAAACAATAACAACAAAATAGTAGCAACATAATAATGAAATCATAGCAAAATAGTGGGAAAACAACAACAAAACAACATAATTTCTTTAAAAAAAATCGAGTCTGGTTGGGCCAAAAAATACTTATCCGATGCCCAACCCGTTTTTAAAGGGCTTTATTTTTTTGCCCAAGCTCAATTTTTCGGGTTTATATTTTTGCCCAAACCCTCCCATTTTTTGGGTAGGCCTTCGGGTCAGGTCGGGTAGCCCGACCCATGGACAACTTTGCATAACCATAAGAATTTTAAACAAACAATACAAATAATAATCATTCCTGTGTTTTATACGGGCTTACGTTAGCCTTAAAATTAAGCTAATATTGAATTAGGACTGAATTGTAAAAATTTCAAAATGCAGGGTTAATGTCGTGACGTCACATTTACACATCGAGAGGTCGCTACACAGTTTTTCACGTCACGACATCAAGCCACTCGATGTCGTGACGTCACTTACTGTTTTAGCCTCATTGAGACGATGAGGTTCCTCATCTCAACGTGAAATTATAAGTCACTTCTCGTCGCGATATGGTATGTTCGACATCGCGACTTCACATACTATTTTTGCAAAATCTAATACCTTTAACCTGTAGTTTCTTCCATTCAACAAAAGCACACATACATTTCATCATTCAGCTAAACCATGCTAAATTTCAACACACAAAACATGATTCACATTACCTTTGAAACAACCATGTATTTAACCTTAAGAATATCAAATAGGTTAACTAATATACTATATTTATGCCTTTGTCAACCATGCCAATTTCATCCAACATCAATTTCAATTGTAGAACTATACACAATACAAACATATAGTACACTTATGAGCGTAACAACATTATCAACTAGATTAACATATACCAGTTTGATACTCAAATTCATATAGACACAAAGATATATCTAAAGTGACTCAACTAGATAAGTACATGCAAAACCATTACAAAAAGGAATTACACCAACATTACTGAGTCAGGTTTGATTTTCAGGATGTTGAGATGACCTACTCTTCATCTACTGAGAGTTTACTTTAGCTGCGCACGAAGAAAACAAAACTATACGCTGAGCAAATTGCTTAGTAGTAAATTTATGATTCAAAAAAACATAACTAAGATTATGGAAATGCATACATTAAATTTGTATTCAAATCTCATGCCATTTATATAAAACACCATCCATTCCAAAAAGTCATTTTTTTACTAATTTTAAAAGCCTACTCAAATGCACATACAAGTCAACTTCTTTTATCTTATAGCCTTTACATATTCATTTACAACTTTATTCATCACATAGATGATTAAACTTACTATTTACATCACAAACATAAATTAATCAATCAGTATACGTTTTACATACATATGTGATTAATTCAATATTCCTATTTCAGCAATTTCTGAGTCTATAAGCTCATACGTATTCAAATAGTCCTCAGGGCTTATTTTCACTCTATTCACATGATATCATATATCATGTTTCCATTTCATTTCATATTCATTTAACCAATTTATTTATTTTTAACCCTATTCACCAGACACGGAATCGATACGAATACAAAGATCTGTCACCTTGGATTGTCTGTCAACGATGACGCTATAACAATACATAATACCATTCTGGATTGCCCGACAATATTGGTTTTCTCAACTTGAATAATCTATCACTCTGGGTTGCCCAATAACAATGACTTAATGCATAATATGTACCACCCTATATTTCCCAGCAATGATGGTTTTACTCAGTACGCGGACCCTATGGCATACCAACTATATCCTACTCGGTCTGAACAACTAATAAGGTATTCCATTTCCAATTCATTATATATAATTCAATTTACAATTAAATAATTACAATTAAACCAAAAAACCACAGTTCCATAACTTATATAACATATTTCAACACAATCCTATGCCAATTAGTAATTATCAAGTAAAGTACAAATTTTGTACATTATTCAATTTAGTCCCCATCTTAGAAATCAATCTCAAACAAACCAAATAAACTCAAATAGTCATCAATGACTTACCTCAACAATGTATGATTTGAAATTACATGAAAATAAAATAATTATGTCCCGAATCATGGAAATACAAATTAGAAATTTCAAGCTACTTGTCGATGACTTTGGATTTTCCTTTTCCTCTCGATGAATTCGGGTTGACATTAGGTACGGATTAAGATAAACACATAGAAATATTAATAGATAATCAATTTACAACCAATTATCAATTTATTCAAAATTTGCAATTTATTTAATTTAGTCCCTAAAACTAGGACTAACCTACCTTTCAATTTAAAACTCCAAATTGAAAATTGATTTTACTATTACCCATGAGGGACCTCCTACTTCTTATTTCTATAGTCAATTTTACAATTATTCTGTTTAGTCCCTAGCGCACAAAACTATTGATTAAGCTTTACAATTTAGTTATTTTCTTAAACTAAGCTTAAATTCTATCAATTTAACACCTAAAACTTTCAATTCTCAAAAATTTAATCTTCCAAAACTTTAATAGTTTTACAAATTAGTGCATGGGCTAGCTAAATCAAGCTTCCATGACCTCAAAAACATAAAAATTACAAGAAAATACCTTGATTGTGATACCTAATTAGTGATCGAAACTTTGAAAACCCTTAGAAACTTTTGTTTTCCACATAAATGGAGGTGAATGGGCTGTTGGCGGAAGATGTCCACCGAATTTGGCTATATATACTTAATTAAGTTTTAATTATTTTTAGTTTAATTTAAACAAAGTCCATTTTAATTAAGTTTAATGCTTAATAAAGCTTTGTAACGCCCCAAATTTTCTTTAATTTCGACTTTTGTAATTTCGTGGCACAATGTCTAATTGCTTCAGTGGTTATGTGTTCTGGGTGTTTGTTAGAGTTCCCAAGTTCAAGTCTTGACTTGGGCAAATTTTGGTATTTTTATGAATAAAGCCCAAACTCTGGTTAGTAGGCTTATAAGTAAAAGTGTGTAAGTAATTAACTAAATGGGCTTGCTAGTCTGGTGGCTAAGTGGAGTGTTGAGTTTGTTGGAGGTCGGGAGTTCGAATCCCTGCGTGAGCACTATTTTTGCCTGTCACGTCCAGAGTGTTTGTGATGGACTAAAAATCTGATTGTAGGGATTTTAGAAGAAAAATAAGGGATTAGGGAGGGGTTATCGATTTTCTGATTACCCTGCTTCTTCTTTTGAAATTTTAGGCTAGCACCTTTCCTTTTCCTCTCATTGCTGCTGAAACTCTTCCTCACCACTTTCTTTTTTCTTCCAATTTCTTCTTCTATTAATTCGTTTGGTTCGGGACGACGTTGGCGTGATCGGTAAGTTTGTTTATGATCTATCCTGGTTATGATCGTGGATAAGTGACTTAAGAAAAATGGTTATTTTTATTGTTAGGATTCAATCAAGGGGCTAGAGATTACCCATTAATGGTGCGAGGTTGTAAAGTTCCTGTTGTTCATTTGGAGGTAAGTCTTAAGTGGTTGTGTTGATTCGTTGTTGGAATAATGGATTCGTTTAAACCATGGTTATAGGCTAATTTCGAGATTTGTAATGTCAATTATAGGTTCAGGATTGAGTTAGCATCGATTCGATACCAAGCGTGTACCCGGAAACGCAGAAAATGAGGTTTCGGCGAAAGCTAAAAACTTCCATGTCGATACCACACGGGCGTGAGGTCACCCATGTGGTAGGCCTTATACAAGACTGTAAGTCACCACAAGACCGTGTAATCGACGAGCCAGGCCGTGCGCGAGTGACATGGCCGTATGATAGCTGAGTGAGGCTGTGTGTGAAACACGGGCTCGACCAATTGGGCCGTGTAGGCCCACATGGGCATATGGGATTCCGGTCTGGCCATGTGATCCACACGGCAAAGGCCAATTTGGGCCGTGTGGGTCACACGAGTGTGTGGGCCCACACGGGCAGGCCACATAGGCGTGTGCGCCCATTTTTCTGTAATGTTCTGTAAGGTTGCACGAGTCACCTTAGTTAACTGTGGACCTAATGTAGGGTCGGTAAGCTTTACCTAGACCCCTAATTATGCGACTTAACTTTCTAATTTCTGTATTGAGTATAAAATTTGATATCTGAGTGTATGAACTATGTTTGCATAATAGCAAGACATTTTATGTATATTGCATTGCATCAGGGTGGGTCGATGATTCGAAGGAAGTATCTGAAAGGCTCTCAAGCCTGTTATTTGGCAGCTCAGCTACAACTTTTTGATTATGTGCCGCATTCGGTACAGCATGGTGTATAGGGATGGGTGGGTTGATTTTATCCCCACATGGTGTGTAGGGTTGGACGGAGTTGGTGTGTAGAGGCTGGTGGATAGGATTCTGCTATTCTGTCTGATCTGCTTATTATGTCTGAAATGAGCTAAGGCCCTAGAACATATCTAATTCTGTATCTGAGTGGGCTAAAGTCCACATCATATCTGTAATGGGCTTAGACTCGAACTATGAATTTATGACTGTCTTCTGACTTTATGCCATGTGTAAGTTTTCTGTGGGGATTACACATTGAGTTTGTGAAAACTCACCCTTTTCTGTTTAATCTGTTCAGGTAATCCCTAGCATTAAACGGGTTGGTGCCGCGGAGGAATCGACGGTTACCACGGTTCTAAACCCTTATGGTTTTGTTTTATTTATTTCATTTACGGTTTGACTATATCTGGGTATGCCTTATGTAATATGACCATTGCGGATTCTTATTTAATTTGGGATTTGTGACATTTACGATTAGAAGTATGAAACTCGAGTTTTCAAAATAGACAAATGTTTTATCAGAGTATACAAGAATTCACAAATTCTTTTAAAAGCTTCCGCAACGTATAATGTTTTGAAAATGGATAATAAATGAACAAACGACACGTTTTGACGATAACTTAAGATATCGAAAGTGGCTTTATTGTAATTACATTTTCTAAAGCACCATCATGTGACATTGCCAGATTCGGCCATAATGTCTAGGCCGGGTTTGGGGTGTTACATTTAGTGGTATCAGAGCCAAGTTGCAAAATTGAGCTATGAATTTAGGTTTTTAGAATTGGTTTTATTCGAAATGATTTTTAAATAATTTAAAATGTTTTTAGAATAAGTGTGTGGTACACCGAGTCTCCGGCGCCGATCCTGTAAGTGTTCTAAATTCTATTTAAATTTGTTTGAAAATACTTGTATGCTTGATACAGCCTTAGGTAGTATACTGAATTGAAAACACTTTAGGTAGTATAAACTGAAAACTGCAGCGAAACTGAAAATCGTAGTAAAACTGCGATTCGCGATAACGAACTCTGAACTACTGATGCTATTTTGCATAAAACATGTGTTAACAAATATTGAAACTGTAACTGATGCATAAAACTATTAACACAGATAAACTCTGAATTTACAACGAGCGCACGAGGTATCCGCGGACAGGTTACTAAAGGCCGAGGTAGAGGACTAGGAGGCTCGAGTTGGGTCCTCAGTATCTGAGAATCTGCCTAATCTGGATACGAGCGAGACACCGATCTTACCTGCTACAGAGAATGGGTCTCATGATCATGAGGCTGGGGATGATGCACTAGCCCGAGCCATGCTACGAATTTTAAAGGGTTGCCGGGCCCAACACCGGATCTGGAGGCCGCGGGTCGGTTATGGAATGACTCTGGTCCAATAGGGCTGAGTTATTCAGGGGTGTCATTGGAGTCGCCCCTAGCGTGGCTGAGTACTGGATGGGGGACACGAAAAGAATCATGGACGATCTGGATTTTTCTGTAGAGTAGAAACTTAAGGAGGCTATCTCTCTACTTCGTGATGAAGCTTACTAGTGGTGGCTGACGGCTAAGGAGGGCACCCAGCCTGACCGATTGACTTGGGACTACTTTAAGATGGCTTTCTAGAGCAAGTATGTGGCATCCAGTTACATTGAAGCTGGGAGGCGTGAGTTCCTTAATCTCACCTAGGGAGACCGTTCGGTGGCCTTCCTAAGATTGAGCCGGTATGCTCTGGGCATGGTGGCAGCTGAGTATGAGCACTGCGTTTGTTTTGAGGATGGACTCAAGGGCAGCTTATGGGTTCTGATAGCTTCGCAGAGGGAGCGTGATTTTTCTGCTTTAGTGGAGAAGGTGAAGATCCCTGAGGAGGTTAAGCGCGTTGAGCGCCAGAATTGCGAGAAACGAAAGAGTAAGAGGGAATCACAGCCCTCGAATTCTGTGATGAGGCCTAAGAAAAAGGCTAGATCTGATGGGATAGTGAGAGTGGGGCCTCTTGTTGTACCTACTAGGGTGGCGCTTTGTGGGCACTGTGGTAGACACCATCCGGGTGAGTGCTGGAGGACGATTGGGGCATGTTTAAGATGTGGCTCGATTGAACACCGGGTTCAGGATTATCCGTTGAGAACTGATTAGGTGCAAGCTATGGGTACTGGTGTTGTATAGCCACAGAGAGTAGTTCAGTAGCCACCTAGGGGTTGAGGACAGGCTAGGGGTGGTAATGGCATGGGTCGAGGATAGAGAGCACCGTGCAGGGGTGTGGGACTGACTGAGGCGAAGCAACTTGCACTGGTTTATGTTACACGTCACCGAGAGGATGGTGATGCTTCAGACGTCATTACGGGTACGTTATTAATTTTTAATGTACCCTATACTACGTTGATAGACATAGGCTCTACACACTCTTACATAGCTAGTTCTGTGTCTGAAACTTTAGGGATTCCAGTTGAGAGTTCTTCGAGTGAGTTAACTGTTGTGAGTCTTCTGGGGAAATCTATCTGGGTTAGTAAACTATATAGAGATGTCCTGTTAGAGGTACAAGGGACAATGTTTCTGGCCGATCTGATGGAGTTTCCATTTGGGGAGTTTGATTTGATCCTAGGAATAAACTGGCTGGTCAAACATCGGGTGAGTTTGAATTGTATGACAAAAAGGATGGTTTTAAGAACCGATGAGGGCAACGCGGTAGTGATGATTGGGGAACGTCGAGACTACTTTACTAATGTGATTTCTAAGTTAGTGGTAGAAAAGTGGGTATGGAAGGAATGTGAGGCATTCTTGGCCTACGTCAGTGTTTCTAACTCTGGGGACTCTTCAATTAGGGACATAAGAACCGTAAGGGACTTTCCAAATGCTTTTCCTGAGGAACTATTGGGTCTGCCTCCGGGCCGAGAGGTAAAGTTTGGGATTGAGCTCTTTCCTGGTACAGCTCCGGTGTCCATTGCCCCTTATAGAATGGCACCGAAGGAGCTTGTGGAGCTTAAGGCTCAGATTCAAGAGTTACTGGATCGTAGGTTCATCCGCCCTAGTGTATCTCCATGGGGAGCATCTGTTCTGTTTGTGAAAAAGAAGGATGGATCCATGCGTATGTGTATTGACTACCGTCAATTGAATAAGCTAACCATCAAGAATAAATACCCCTTACCGAGGATCGATGATCTGTTTGACCAGTTTTGAGGAGCTTCAATTTTCTCTAAGATCGATGTACGATCAGGGTATCACTAGTTGAAAGTTAAAGAGGTTGACGTACATAAGACGACATTTAGGACTCGCTACGGCCATTACGAGTTCCTAGTGATGCCATTTGGACTGACGAATGCACTAGCTGCTTTTAAGGATCTGATGAACCGAGTGTTCTAGCCCTATCTAGATTGGTTTGTGGTAGTCTTCATTGACGACATTTTGGTGTATTTGAAGACTGAGGACGAGCATGATGAGCATCTCCAAGTGGTATTACAGCCATTTCGCGAGAAATAATTGTATGCGAAGTCCAGTAAGTGTGAATTTTGGCTCTGAGAAGTAACCTTTCTGGGGCATGTAGTTTCTGCGGAGGGGATTCATGTTGATCCTCGTAATATTGAAGCTGTGTTGGAGTGGAAACAGTCAAAGAATGTGTCTGAAATTCGTAACTTTTTAGGGCTGGCGGGTTATTATCGATGCTTCGTAGAAGGGTTCTCTTTGATCGCAGTGCCATTGACCAAGCTTCTGCGTAAGGGAGTTCCCTTTGTCTGGACTGATAAGCAACAAGAGAGTTTCGAGAAGCTCAAATCTGTTTTAACTCAGGCTCCGGTTCTGATACAGCCTGAATCTGGGAAGGATTTCGTCATATACAGTGATGCATCACATGTGGGCCTAGGTTACGTACTGATGCAGGATGGTAAGGTGTGGTAGCTTATCACGTCAGCTTAAGACACATGAGGCTACTACCCGATGCATGATTTGGAGTTGGTAGCGGTAATCTTCGCTCTGAAAATCTAGAGGCACTATCTGTACGGTGAGAAGTGTATTATCTACACTGATCACAAAAGCCTCAAGTATCTCCTCACTCAGAAGGAGTTAAACCTTAGGCAACGTAGATGGGTTGAACTGCTTAAGGATTATGATTGCACCATTGAGTAGCACCCTGGTAAGGCTAATATGGTGGCAGATGCTTTGAGCCATATGGCTGTGACCGATTTGAGAACGATGTTCATTCGACTCAGTTTATTCGACGATGGGAGTCTGTTAGCAGAACTTCAGGTTAAGCCTACATGGATTGATCAGATCAAAGGTAAGCAGATGAAGGATAAGTCGCTTGAGTTGCGTTTTCGTCAGGTTGAGAATGGGGACACTACTGATTTTGGGGTTAACAATGATGGGGTACTTTGTTTCCACGGTTGGATCTGTGTACCGAATGAGGAGGATTTGAGACAGTCGATTTTGAGGGAATTGTATAGTAGCCCTTACGCTATGCATCTCGACAGGAATAAAATGTATCAAGATTTGCGAGAGTTATACTGATAGCTAGGGTTGAAGCGTGAGATTACGGATTTTTTTGCTTGCTGTTTGAAGCATCAATTGCCTTCGGGGTTGCTGCAGTCGATGAAGATTTCGATGTGGAAATGGGAATGAGTAACGATGGACTTCGTTAGTGGGTTGCCTTTAACACCCACTAAGAAGGATTATGTCTGGGTCATTGTGGATCGATTGACCAAGTTCGCACATTTCATTCTGGTCAAGATAGACTTTTCTCTCTAGAAGTTGGCTAAGCTATATGTATTTGAAATTGTGAGACTTCATGGGGTTCCTTCTTGATCATCTCCGATAGGGATCCTTGCTTCCCGTCTGGGTTCTAGAAGAAGTTGCATGAGGCACTGGGTTCGAGGTTAGACTTCAGTACTACTTTCCATCCTCAGATGGCACTGGTAGAGTTCGTCTATAACAACAGCTATCAATCTAGCATCTAGATGGCACTGTATGAGGCCCTATATGGTCGTAAGTATCGCACTCCCTTATGTTGGACTGAGTTGGGGGAGTGACGTGTTCTAGGTTCAGAATTGGTTTTTGAAACTGAAGATAAGGTCCGATTGATATGAGATCGACTGAAGGTGGCATCTGATAGGCAGAAGTCCTATGCTAATCTGAAAAGAAAGGATATTAAGTATTCTGTGGAGGACTTAGTCTTTCTCAAGGTCTCTCCATGAAAGAAGGTCTTGAGGTTCGGTCGCAAGGGTAAACTGAGCCCTCGGTTTATTGGGCCGTACCGTATTTTGAAATGAGTGGGGCCAGTCACATATCAGTTAGAGTTTTCTATGGAGTTGGATCGCGTTCATGATGTGTTCCACGTCTCAATGTTGAGACGCTACCGCTCTGATCCCACACATGTTGTTCCTATTGATGACATTGAGGTTAGACCAGATCTAACGTTTGACGAAGAGCCGGTTCAAATTCTGGAGTGTGCAATTAATGTTCTGAGAAGGAAGTCTATCCCCTTAGTGAAGGTGCTGTGGCGGAATCATAGCACTGAAGTGGCCACTTGGGAGCCGAAGGATTCGATGCGTCAGCAGTATCCTTACCTCTTTTGATCAGGTAAAATTTTGAGGACGAAATTTTCTTTTAAGGGGTAGAGTTGAAACGCCTCAAATTTTCTTTAATTCCGGCTTTTGTAATTTCGTGACACAATGTCTATCTACTTTAGTGGTTATGTGTTCTGGGTGTGTGTGAGAGTTTCCAAGTTCAAGTTTTAACTTGGGAAATTTTGGTATTTTTATGAATAAAGCCCAAACTTTGGTTAGTATGCTTATAAGTAAAAGTGTGTAAGTAAGTAACAGAATAGGCTTGCTGGTCTGGTGGCTAAGTGGAGTGTTGAGGTTGTTGGAGGTCAAGAGTTCGAATCCCTACGTGAGCATTACTTTTGCCTGTCACATCTAGAGTGTTTGTGTTGGACTGAAAATCTGATTGTAGGGAGTTTAGAAGAAAAATAAGGGATTAGGGAGCGGTTATCAATTTTCTGATTACTCTGCTTCTTCTTTTGAAATTTTCGGCTAGCACCCTTCCTTTTCCTGTCCTTGCTGCCGAAACTCTTCCCCACCTCTTCCTTTTTTCTTTCGGTTTCTTCTTCCATTAACTCGTTTGGTTCGGGACGACATTGGCGTGATCGGTAAGTTTTGTTTATGTTTTATCCTGGTTATGATCGTGTATAAGTGACTTAAGAAAAGTGGTTATTTTAATTGTTAGGAGTTAATCAAGGGGGTGGAGATTAGCCATTATGTGAAGTAGTAAAGTTCCTGTTGTTCGTTTAGAGGTAAGTGTTAAGTGGTTGTGTTGATTCTTTATTGGAATGATGGATTCGTTTAAACCGTGGTTATAGGCTAATTCTGAGATTTGTAATGTCAATTATAGGTTCGAGATTACTCGAGATTATGTTAGCATCAATTCGATACTAGTTGTGTACCCGAAAACACAGAAAACGAGGGTTCAGTGAAAGCCGAAAACCTCTCCGTCGACGCCGCACAGGCATGTGGTCATTCGTATGGTAGGCCGTGTGCAAGACTGTAAGTCACCACACGCTCGTGTGATCGACGAGCCAGGCCGTGTGCAAGTGACATGGCTGTGTGATGGCCGAGCGAGGCCGCATGCGACACACAGGTGAACCACACGGGCGCATGGGATTCTGGGCCAGGCCATGTGATCCACACGGCCAAGGCCAATTTGGGCTGTGTGGGCCACACGGGCTTGTGGGCCCACTTGGGCCGGCCACATGGGCGTGTCAGCCCATTTTTCTATAATGTTTTGTAAGGCTGCAAGGGTCACCCTATTCGACTGTGGACCTAATGTAGGGCCGGTAAGCTTTACCTAGACCCCTAATTATGCGACTTGACTTTCTAATTTCTATTTTGAGCATGAATTCTGATATCTGAGTTGATCATTGCTTTATGCGATGTCAAAGTCTTCAAATTTATAAAAAGAATGATCGAACCTGAAAACTAACTGTGACAACAATTTAAAGCAAGCGCACCTATCGAACAGTAGTATAGTTAAGGCAAAACTGGGTTATCGAACCCAAAGGAACCAAAAGTACTAATACTAACTTTCTTTTTATTATCTAGCCTAAGAATTAAATGAATTTTTATATAATCTAAAATTAATTAACAACTAATCTAAAGATGCAAAGACAAAGAGAATGAAGTTGGGAAAATAACTTTAGGAAAAACCAATCGATTAAAACGACACCTAAGGAAGAATCCACCTAGACTTCACTTGTTATCTAACTCTGAACCAAACGATTTATTCATTTGACTTGATCCGTAAGATTCCCTAAATTATATTAATTCCTCTCTCGAGGCAACTAACATCTAACCCTAGGTTGATTAATTAAAATCTCTTTCTAATTAAAACCCCTAGAATCGCATTAACTCAATCTATGGACTCCCATATTAGGTTTCACCCTAATCCGACAAAATCTCGTCACCCTATCTCTAGGCGTGCAATCAACTCTGCTTAATTATGCTAGATCTACTCTTAGGCAGGGACTTTTGCTCCTCCACCTAAGCACATCATACTTGAATTAATATCCCGAAAATATCAACACAAGAATTAAGAATACATAATTAAGAACAAGTCAAATATTTATCATATAGTTCAGCAAATGAAAACAAGATTTATCTTAGGTTTCATGCCCCTCAGGTATCTGAGGATTTAGTTCATAACGATAAAAGAAAACATCTCAAAGGGAAAGATAAAACAAAACATAAGAAATTCTTAAAACCCCTTGATGGAATTGAAGGAGAGATCCTCCGTCTTGAGTATAACTCCAGCTTCTTGAGATGGATCAACTAGCTATCTTCAAGTAAATCCCCACAAATCTGCCCTCTTTGGCCTAGCTAGACGCCCCCTAACTAAAGCCTTGGGTTCCCCAGACAAAAGCCCTGGCAGAAGGCTTCTGTCGAACTCTCCATCAAGTTGCCCCATTGGCTGTTTATATAGCCTTTGAGATGCCTTACTTGGCCCCTAAGTATTCTAATTCAAGTAGAATTCCTGCTAGGGTGTTTGAATAGGCTTTGGAATGTGTTTCTTTGCCTCCAAGTATCCTATTCTGAGTAAAACTCCTCTTGGCCGCGGTAGGGACACGCCCATGGCACACGCCCGTGTAAGTCATGGCCAGGCCATGTTCGAACCTGTTGAATGAGGCACGGTCGTGTGGTCTTGGGCCCAGGCCGTGTGGATTTCATGATATGGCCCATTTACTCTGTTTTGGGCCCGTTTTCCATTCTTTTCGTCATCCGGTGCTCTCCTAAGTATAGAACATGAAAATAAAGGATTAAGAGCACCAAATTACATAATTAAAGGCTTAAATCATCCAAAAGCATGCTAAATGTGGGCTTAAAATATGTTACTTTTATGGTTTATCATGAGTGTATGAATTGTGTTTGCATAATAGCATGACGTTTTATGTATGTTGCATTGCATCGATGTGGGTTGATGAGTCGGAGGAAGTATTTGAAAGGCTCTCAAGCCTGTTATCTGGCAGCTCAGCTGTAACTTTCTGATTATGTGTCGCATTCGGTACAACATAGTGTGTAGGGATGGGTGGGTTGATTTTATCGCCACAAGGTGTGTAGGGTTGGACGAAGTTGGTGTGTAGAGGCTGGTGGATAGAATGCTGCTATTTTGTCTGATCTGCTTATTATATCTGAAATAGGCCAAGGCCCTAGAACATATCTAATTTTGTATTTGAGTGGGCTAAAGTCTACACCGTATCTGTAATGGGCTTAGACCTGAACTATGAATTTATAACTGTCTTCTGACTTTATGCCATGTGTATGTTTTCTGTGGAGATTACACACTAAGTTTGTGAAAACTCACCTTTTTCTATTTAATCTACTCAGGTAATCCCCAGCAGTAGGCAGGTCGGTGCAGTAGAGGACTCGGCGATGACCACAGTTCTGAACCCTTATGGTTTTGTTTTATTTATTTCATTTACAGTTAGATTATATCTGGGTATGCCTTATGTAATATGGCCATTACAGATTCTTATTTAATTTGGGGTTTGTGACATTTACGGTTAGAAGTAGGAAAACTCGAGTTTTCAAAATAGACAAATGTTTTATCAGAGTATACAAGAATTCGCAAATTCTTTTAAAAGCTTCTGCAACGTGTAATGTTTTGAAAATGGATAATGAATGAATAAACGACACATTTTGACGATAACCTAAGATATCGAAAGTGGCTTTATTGTAATTACATTTTCTAAAGCACCATCATGTGACATCGCCAGATTCGGCCATGACATCTAGGCCATGTTTGGGGTGTTACAACCTTACTCTCCACTATCTCATAATTTGACATGTTCTAATTACCATTTTAGACCTTTATTTAATAACAAATTAAGTCCTCAATTCATTTCCTAATTAAAAATCTATAGTAATTAGACTTTTACAATTTAGCCTTTGGGCCCTAATTAATAACTAATTTGAAAAAATTATTTATAAAAAATTCAACTCACTTAAATGATAACTCCGTCTTATAATATTTATGGACTTGATTTACGAAAATGGAATCTCAAAACCACATTTTTTTTGACACCACTGACTTTCAGGTCGTTACAATTCACTTTGGCATTGTATATGACTTTCCATGACATGCATTGATTCAACTAATGTATAACATCATATACAACCAAATAGGTTAGACAAATTGCATATCAAGAACATTAAGCAAGAAATGATATATCATATCTTAAATTGAATGCGTATGCAATCCATTTCCAAATCATTTCAAGTTTCCTCTTTCATTAGATATAAATTTTGCCCAAGAGAACTATAGTAAAACGAACTCAGATACACATGAATGTTTTGCTCACACAAGCTGAGATAGATCAGGTTTGCCCATACAAGCCGACATTGTATCGAGGTTACCTGTCTAGGCCAAACCAATGATACTTATAATTTGGAAATCTGCAACAAATGCTGGATCTCGTAAGATCATGTAAATCCTTGACAATTACATGTAGAACCCTAATGACATGTCATGTGTATCCTAATCTTTTACTAAGTTCACATGGGCATCGTTGTCATATAAATATCATTTACAAGCCCTGTACTAGTTTGCATATTTCATTATAAGTCTGGTAAACATTCAATATTCATATTGGTACTCTGTATGTTTTCGTATTAGCCAATATTTTCATGCTTTTCTTTTGAATCCATTTTAAGCCAATTTGCCAATTTCACTGAATTCATTTCAATCGAAACACATAAATGAAATAAACATAATTCAACATAGCATCAAATAAAGTAGTAAGTTCCATATGAACGAACTTGGTCAAAACAATAAACAATTGAATCTTCAAGGACTAACCGGTATCGATTATCTCTGATTTGATTTAATTCTCGGTCTAAACAATTATTTTAGACAATTTATCAATACCAAATATTTTCATGTTATGCCATGATATGTATAAACCTATTTATTCCATTTGATATGTATGAAACTATTTAATTCCATTTTTTCAATTCCCTTTAAGTTTTGTATTTTATTATAAAAGTCCCAAAAACCGAAATAACTATATCTTTCAGTTTTGAGCTTCGGTTTCAAAATCGATCTCAATTACACCCCTTAGGGACTCCATACTATTTATTATTATAGAAATTTCACAATTTATTCATTTTAGTCCTTACGTACAAAAATAACAAATACACTTTATAATCTAGTCTTTTTTTTCATAATCTAAGCTTAAAATCTATCAATTTAACACCAATTCCTTCAAGAAATCAACAATGGAAACTTTCAAAAACTTTAAAAATTTTGCAAATTGGTACATGGGCTAGCTAAATCAAGCTCCCATGACCTTAAAACATAAAAATTATAAGAAAAGGACTTAGAAATTTTACCTAATTTCTGGTCGAATGCTTCAAGCCTTCCACCATGGAGTTTTTATGTTTTTCTTCTCAATGGATGGTGGGAAAGATGATAACTCTCATATTTTCGAACTTACTTAACTTATATACTGATATTAATGTTAAATTAACCTCGTTTAGCTTAATTAATCATTAGTTTATTATCTTAATCTTTAATTAATTAACTATGATGTCACCCACCTCATCATCCACTATGAAAAAGTTTTATAATGGTCTATTTTTCACTTTAATCCTCTGAATAATTACTATTTAAGTCCTTAAGCCTTTGTCCAATTGAAAACCTATAGTGATAAGAATTTTATAATTTAGTCCACGTACTCTAATTAAGCAATTAATAAAAAATTGAAGGACCAAAATTTAATTAAATTTTATAGAAACTCCATAAATATTTATTTTTAATATTTATGGAATCGATTTACGGAAATAGTGTTTTGAAATCGCCTTTTTCGATACCACTAAAAATCAAGCTATTATAAAAGATGTAATTGAAAATTTTTAAACATTTGTTGCCTACAGGATTTGCACTTCGGTGCCTTGGTGTGATGTAGTTTAAACTAATATAAGATATCTTGGTGTGGTGTAGTTCACTCGTGTACTTGGAGTTCGTTTTACTAGGGTTCTATTGGGAAAACTTCGAAATTTAATCTGATATTGGGAAATGATATGAATAGAAGTTGAGAAACTAATATGATATGTGATTCACTTGAAATGGTAAAAATTGTGGATCAGTGATAGAATATGATATTGAGGTGAGTATATGTGAATTTAGTAAAAACTTATGATATTTTGAGTTATGCTTATAGTGTTTGATGCACTTGAATACTTATGTTCATATATTCACCTTGTTGTGACCTTAAGTGTCATGTCTTAGCTAAATGTATGCATAAACTATGGTAGTTAGAATGCTCATTTGTTAGAAAGGTAAGTGTTGTAATTTACATTTGAACTTACTAAGCATTTAAATGCTTACCGTAATTGTTTCTCCTACTTGTAGATCTCTAGCTTGCGGAACTCATCGAACAGATGTAGTGTAGACCACACACTATCATCAATAGTAGAATTATTTTCATTTTGAGTCCTAATATTGTGGCATGCATTTAAGAGCATCTTTTTGTGTAAATGATCATCCTAGAGTGGATACTAATGAGTTAATTGTGGCTAAGGTTGGATTCGCATGATAATCTTGATATATGGCCTAATGGATGCACAATTTTGGTCATGTTTGATGCCATTTGGTTGGATGATTTCAAGCTTGCAGAAGTCTTATATGTTAAAGTTTGCATAGTAGAGTAACTTGGTAAGTTAAATTTGGAAAATGGCTTGAATATGATTATGTTTTTGAACATGATGCCACTTGAATATTTATTTTCAAAGGTGTTACAAACTTGATTTGGCATAGGTTGGCATGATATAGTATTGGTGAAATTGGTATATGTGTAGGTGTAATGAAATGTGTTTGGTTGGAAGCATTGAATGTGTACCAATGTGATTTTTTCCAAAACAGGGCCGACATCGTGACCACAAGTCCCCAAAGTTAGTGCATAGATTGACAATGAAAGGCGCATGATGTCAAGATATCTGAAATAGCAACTGTAATAAAATAAAATATTTAGTATTATTGGAGAAGGTAGTTGGATATCATAAGAAATTAAAAGGCTTTTCAATTTAGAGAAATTAATTTGAGGAATTGAACAAATCATAAAGGTGTGAAAAGTGTTAGGAAAAATTATGAAAATTAAAAAAAAAAAGAAATGATTGGATTAAATGCAAAGGAAATAGAGGAAGGACTTGAAAAGCAATTTGACTAAGAGGGTACATGAGCTTGTGGATGAAATTCAAATGCAATGTTGTTCACTTGTTTGGCATGATGATGATTTTATTTTTAAATATTATTAATAATTTAAAATACAAAATGAAGAAGATATTTGTGTAGAAAGATGTATAAAAAAACATATCATCCATTATCCTTTCATCTTCTCTTTCACGTTTCTCATAGGCCATTTTAGCCAAACTTTCATTTTCTTTCATTGAGGTCCTTTTTACCACTTTTCAATCCTTTCAAGCTCAAACTTCAAATTTATTCCATATATTTTTACTGAAATCACAATGATAACTTCTTGGCAAACTAAGTTTCTTGCGAAGTTAGCTAGAGTTCATTTTTGAGGAGAGAGAGAAGAGAAGATAGGGAGTTGTGAAAGTTTAAGGTAATATGATGAAGTTTCTTAAAGGATTCCATATCCATCTCATCAAAATGCATGGAATTAGTATGTGATTATTGTTTTGATGTTAAATATTTTGTATGTGTGTTATGTTATTGAAGAGAAAAAGAAGAGAAGTGAAGAACAAGTTGGAGATAAAGGCAAAAGAGTGAAAAGAGTGAAGGAATAAGGAGGAACTCATTCCAAGTGTTTGATAGTAAGTATATCAAGAATTTATTTTCTCTAATTAAACCTAATTGAAAACTTGATAAATTATTTTAGAAATATTCATGGGATTTATTTGTATATGAAAATGATGATTTGTTTTATGGAATTTATTTGAAAGTAAATTTGTGTTCTTATAATAAATTGAAAAGTGTATGTATAGTGAAATTGGAGAAAAGGATGAAATTGAAAGGAGTGTAAAAGTAAGATAGGTGAAATAGATATTAATATGAAGTATTTAAGTGAAGGGTTAAATGTTGAAAAAATAGATGTCAATTGAATTTGATGATTGTTGCTTCTTTATAGATAAGGACTAAATTATAAAAACAGTAAAGTTTAATTGTTTTATTTGTTTAGAAAATGTAATGAAATTGTATAGTTTAAATGCCCACGTAGAAAAGATGAAGAAGAGAAGTAGCAGGATATAAATGGCACGCCATTAGAAAAAATTTCATGCACACAAGTGATAGTGTCACAAATGAATATTTGGTTCTATGTGCAATAAGTATAAATGTTTAAGTGGATGTGTTTGGAGGGTAAAATGGTTTTGTTTGGAGGCTCGTTTGGTTGTGTTTTGTGGGTGATAGCTGTATGCTACACATTATATTGGTCGTATTTGGAAATCTAGTTATGCTACACATTATATTGGTCGTATTTGGTAATCTAGTTATCCAATGTAATATATTTTGTATATATGTTTCATGATCATATTTGCCAACATATCAATGAGAACACTATGAGTTATGTTGATTGCTTACCATGTTTAATTGTGATAGTATGCTTTCTTTCAACTTTGAATATTGTGACTATTTATGGCAATCTTTGAGCAATCACTAAGCTTGAAAAAGTTCACCATGAGTATGTTTGATGTGTTTTCAACTTAATAAGGAAGGAAATGTGGGACAAGTCTAAAGGGTTTTAGACTTTGAACTGTTAATGGTTTGTAATTGGACATTGTGGACTCCTTAATTGGTTTGATTTGGAGCTTTTATTACTGCTTTAGATAAATGATTGAATGATACGTTGTGAATGTTTGATGAATGGTATGAGTAATTGTGCGACTAACTTGTAAGTGCAGGTTGAAGAGCCATTGGTTATTAAGGTAAGTCTTATATGTTTTATGTGTGATTTGAAAATTAATCATGAGTTTAGTATGCATGAAATATAAATTTGGTCAAATCATGTAAATAGTAGGTGGCCTGTGAATTAATTAAATGATGACGATTTTATGAAGAGATGCATGATGTTTTAATTAATCATCATAAAAAAGATTTATACGTATTACTCTACTATACGATTTTCAACCTTATGAAATGGTGTCTTAAAACATTTTACTACATTACGATTTAGGTCTAATAATTTGTTTTTAAATAAAACAATTTCTAAAATCCTTTCAAATATAACCTTTTAAATACCCTATCACCTACATGAATGTTCAATTGAAGCTTTTAGAATATTTTCTTGTTAAATATTTAATTTATGAATTATGCTGATGACTTGATGATCAAAATAGTATAACGGAAGCATGACTTTAGGTTATCAAATATTCCATGAATAATTGTGTGAAGTGTTGTAACACCTGTATCCCGTCTTCGTTGCTGGATTAAGGATCAGAGTGTTACAGAACCAAACAAAACAATTTATCTTAATTTAGAACAAATATTTAATTAATTTATAAACATATATCAATTCATAGAATAAATATTCACATGGGCCTTAATTCGGGTTTACATGGCCTTAAAATTAGTTTGAAAGCAATAGGGGATCAAAATGAATCAAAATATAAATTTTAGGAAAAACTTGAAAATTTGGAAAACAGGGGTCACACGGCCATGTGACCAAGCCGTGTGACACAACTTAGACCTTGTGAGCATTTGAAGTAAGGATACATGGCCGTGTCCTAGCCTATGTCATAGACTATATAACTCACTGACTTAGCTCACACAGTCGAGTCGCAAGTCGTGTGCTAACCCGTGTGTCTTACTAAATTGAGACATACGGCAGCGTCTCAGCCCGTGTCTCAGACCATGTGAAACCTTCATTAAAACTAACAGAGCATACATGACCGTGTGGGGTGACCGCGTGTGGCACACGGTCGTGTGATAGATTGTGTCCTAGGCCGTGTGCTTTCAAATTAACCCCTTAAACAAGCTAAAATCAAACCAAAACATGCTTAATAAGGTGCACCTAAAAAACAAATCATCCTATGACCAAAACAATCAAAACATACACTTAAAGCATATCAAAATTAATAACCTAAACTTCTAACCAATGTACCATTCATTGGTACCTCAATTATAACCAAACATTCAAACATTACACCAAAACTTTATCCATTAACACACCTCAATTCAACTTTCATAACCAACCACATTATCATCTTCTAAACATACTATTAAAGTTTACCATTCAACATTACATAACACATTCACAAGTACTGAATAACTTTTCATATATTCCAAAACTTCTAATATTATCAGTCTTACAAAAAAACCTATAACAGAAACAAAAGATATAAAAGATACCAAAAAGTAAATGGATAGTGTGAGCTTTGATGTTGATCCTTCAAGCTATTCGTAATTGTTAACTACAAAATAAAATGAGAAAACCATTAGGTTTAAATAGCTTAGTAAGATCATAGTGTAAAATCTACTTGACTTGCTGTTAAATAACGAAATCACTTAAAAATAATAACATGATAACTAAAATTCTCAACTTGCATTGTCTATAAGTTTTCAAGAAATTCATCATGACTAGAATATCTCAATTCCATGTAATTCTTCGTATCATTTAATCAAGTTCATCATTACTCGATTCAAATACTCCAACTTCACTCTATTTTCAAGGGCATCATAGATACAAAACAGGGGCACCAAAGTGCAATCAGGAGACCGGAGTGCATTCAAGGGCACGAATGTGCTGTCAGGGACATCAGAGTGCATTCAGGGGCTCAAATGTGCATCAGAGACATCGAAGTGTTTAAAAGGGCACATTTGTGCAAACAGGGACACCGAAGTGTTTGTAGGGGCACAATTGTGAAAATAGGGATACCAAAGTGTATATAGCGGCACCAATGTGCAATTAAGGTAGTTCAACCTTTTCATATACATATTAGAACTCATCACAGTCACATACAATTCGTTTCAAATCCAAGAAACACTACTAATAACCATTTCTCAATTTTATATAAATACATGATACTTGCATTCCTCATAATTATATAATTAACTAAATTATATTCACATGTACATACAAAGAGATCAATAAACAAGAAAATAACAATATAAATTATGAGTGAAACACATTAAGTAGCAAATAACTATGAACTTACCTACTATTCACTTTTGGTTAAAACGCAAGAACTACTCCGCGATTTGTTCTTTTCCTCTGTTAATATCTTCGTGACTCGTTTCTTGATCTATATAAAAAAAATCAATTCAATTCTTCAAATTCACATACAACTAACCTTAATTCAATGCATGTGACCTTAACTTTTCATTAATTACATATTTTTCCTAAACATTTACATTTTTCACAATTTAGGCCCTAAACTTAAAATCTCCAAATTTAACAAAATTTGCCAAATACCCCAATTAGTCGAATATAGTACTATATTAGTATAGTGCATAACAACTCAAAATTCACGAGAATACCATATAAATTTTAATATTTAACAATTTAATATTTAACTCAAAAACTGTCAAAATTATTAAATAAACCACTTCTAATTAACAACCAAGACTTCAAACCCTCCATTTATCATTCAAACTAATAAGGATTCATCAATGGCAACATTAAAAATCTTTGACAGTTTTAAAAATGAAGGTTTAGGTTAACTGGACCTAGTTGCAACGATATCAAAAACATAAAAATTGCAATAAATGAAATGACAATTACTTACATGCAAAGACCTTAAAGAATGGAACATTCAAGCTACTTCTATGGCTTCCTTTCTTCCCTTAAAATCGGCAAAACACCCAAAATAAAGATGATAACTTGTTTATTTCATTTGTTTATGTTTTAATTACTTAATTACCATAATACCCTTAAATCAATTCATGAACAACTTAATTTATCTAACCGATAACCGTCCATAATAAAATGTTATGGTCTATTTAGAACATAAAGCCTAAATAAAATCAATAACAAGCAATTTTCCACATTTTACAATTTAATCCTTTTCACATAATTAACTAATTAAATGTTAATATTTCTTCACCAAAATTTAACACGACTCTAATGTAACCCCATTAATTTTAATAATAAATAAAAAATATAATACAACTTCTCATATTAGATTTATGGTCCAAAAACCACTGTTTTCGTGACCACTAAAAGATAGGATATTATAGGTGTGTTTGGTGGATGATGTGCGTTGTGGTGGTTTTATTGGAGAGTCACTTCAGTGGCTAATGTGACGTTTGAAATTCGAGTCGGACCATCCCAGTCGAGTTTGGGGCGCCACAAAAGCTTTAGAGAAATTGAGGTTGAAAACATGAGTATTCTTCTAAATTGAAGAGAGATTTTGTGTTTGGAGAGCTTGAAAATCAAATAGGATGAACTAATGTAGGGAGAAAAGCTTTGATTTGGTATTTGGAAAAAAATTGTAAAGGATGATGAATGGGAGGGAAGGAGAAGACATGGGGGGTTCTTAAATAGGCAACCATTTAAAAAAAAGGGTCATTGCCCATTTAACCACCTCTAGTTTTCTCTCTTTTCCAAATTGGTCCTTATTTTTCAATTAAATTCAATTTCAAAATTATTTTCAAATCCAATCTCAGTTTCAAAATTCGTTTTAACCAAATTAATTCCTGAACACTCAATTTTAATTTCTTAACCTAAATTTTCTTAATTCTAGTTATTTTAATACTTTATTTAATTATTACTATTTAATTTAATTATCTAACCCAATTAAGGTTTCTGATTCACTAGCCACCAATTTACTACCCGGTTCTACTAACCTAATTTTTGGGATGTGCCATGATTTTTCGGGATATCCTATACATTCTGTTGAGTCTATAATTGGGCTATAGATTTTTAAGGTAAGTGAATTTGTGGCACCCCAAACTCGACTGGGACGGTCTGGCCCGAATTTGAAACGTCTCATTAGCAACTTTCGTGACTCTCCTTACTGATTACCAAATAAACCACAATCTTCCAATCACACCAAGAAATACACACACTATTCAATTAGCCATTAACACTAATTATACAACCCTAATTCATGATTTTCCTATCACGATACAATAAAACAAGTGCCTTCGACATTTTAATTAAAACCATATTTGAAAATTTCAGATCAAAATGATGGTTAAAACTTACTCAATTTCTAAACAAAGTTTACATACTAAAATGTAAATTTTACAAAATATCTAGGAAAACCTTTTAAAGAAATTGAGGATAGTATCTTAAAATTAAATTTGTGAAACTTTTTCATGTAGATTTTCAAAGCATTCCGTGGTGTTTAAGGTCTCCAATTGCATTGCTTAAAAATCAGAACTTAATCGCAAGGTTAATAAAACATGCTTACGCACTCAACCAGTCTCGTTAAGATAATGCGATTTTTACGTTACGACGTTGCTTGGAAGGGATCCTTGTCCCGACGACATGATAAACGACGTTTCTACGACGGTGCTTATCACAACATCATTTCAGGCTCTTCATGATGTCAACTAGAAAACTTGCAGAAAAATTGCAGCAACTTGCGTATGACCCTTTAACACCACACAAAACATACCCTTTCATGTTTTCATGTCAATTTCCCTATTCTAACATGTCATTTACATACTTACATCATTCAAATCATGTTCAAATACTTTCAAACATGCTTTAAAATGCTTTGTCAAATCAAATAAGTTGCTATGCTAACATGCTTTCTAAAGTCCCAAATCAATTTACTCTGACACACCCTAAATATGGCGAAAGCGAGAAGAAGGCATGTAAATGTGAAGTTACCTGTTCGGCGTAGTGTAGTCCACTAATTAATAGTCTTCTAGAGGATTAGAGGTTGGCGTAAAGTATCTTTCATAGAAGTAATTAATGATTTTATCTCAAGTTATGTTGCTATTTAAGAAAAGAGTATGACAAGTAAAGAGTAAGCCTGGTAAGAATTGTAGCAGCCCGTTTTTAGGTCAAATCAGAACAACGGTTTCAGGACCACAAATTCAATGTCAGAAAATTATTTTAATATTATTTTCTGTGTTTACAACATGTTATTTGATATGTGTGAAAATTTCGTGAGCTAGTTTTATTGTTTGGATGTTTAATTTGATAAAATGATTAAATCGCGTAAAATGCAAAAGTTGCATTCTACTTGTTAAAGGTGTTAAATGGCTATGAAATTAAATTGTGAGAGTCCTTATGTTGATATTACACCATTATAAGGTTAGTGGACATTTATGTCCATGGTTTATGTGATATGTTAATGTTTTATAATAAGGTTAAATGTGTAATTTAGTTAATAAAATAAAACAAAAACAAATTTTGTGTAACACCTCAAACCCAGCCTAGACGTTATGGCTGAATCTGGCGATGTCACAAGAAATGGAATTTTGAAAACTAATATATCACGTTAAAATCGCGTTCATTTATTACACCTATTATCTCTCATTAATTCCAAAATCTTTAATCGTTTAATCGATTATTTTAACATAATTCATTGCGAAAGTTTTTTAAAACAGTTCAAGTAATCGTGTATATTTTTTGATAAAACATTTGTTTCTTTTGAATACCAAGGTTTCCTACAACTAGCAGTTAAAAACCCATAAAGTAAAGAAAAACAAAAACCCCAAAACCAAATAAAAGTCCAAAAGTCCAATTTACAACACAAAAGTTAAACCAATAAAAATAAAATAGAATTAAAACCAAGAATCATATTTAAATCCATAACAAACCCAGAAATGTGGTCACCGTCGAGTTCTCCGCCGCACCGATCCGTCTAGCTCTGGGGATTACCTGTGCACATTTAAACAAAAGGGTGAGTTTATGTAAACTCAGTGTGTAATCCCTTAGAAACAAACAATAGCAAGCACAGTGCACAGCCAAAACAGTCTTGGGCCTAGGCCCTTTCTAGTATCAGTAATAGTTTGGGCCTTAGCCCATCTCAGTACAGTATCAAATATGCAGTAGGGCTTTAGCCCATCATAGTATCAGTAGCAGGCATGCAATATTCAATAATAAAGTCCTACCCAACCAGCCTCTACACACCATCTCCGTCCAACCCTACACTCCATGTGGCGATTAAATCAACCAACCCATCCCCACACCTGTAGTATCGAATGCAAAAGCGATGGTTTGTAGTTTGTGAAATTTGCCGATATATTAGGCTTAAGAGCCTTTTGGTACACTTTCTCCAAATCATATCATCCCAACCCAATGCAATGCAACATACAATAGATGACATGCTATCAAGTGATTATCAATACATAGATTCAATTCAGTTTACATGCAAATTATTAACATGCTTGGTACAAATATCATACAATCAGTATCATACTTTTAGGGGTCTAAGTAGTGCTTACCGACCCGAAAGTATGTTCACAATCGTCTTGGGTGACCCGTGCAACTTTAGAAATCAATTCAGTAAAAAATTGCTCACACACGCATGTGGCCTGCCCGTGTGGGCCCACACGCTCTTGCGGCCCACACAGTCCAAATTTTCCTTGGCCGTGTGGATCACACGGCCTGGCCCAGAATCCTACATGCCCGTGTGGGCCTACGTGCCCGTGTGGCACACACGACCTAAATCAGTCTAGCTCGTGTGTCGCATACGGCCTACCTGGCCATCACACGGCCGTGTCTTGTGCGCACAGCTTGGCCTCATCAACCACACGGCCTACCACACGGTCGTGTGGCATCGACAGAAAGGTTATTGAATTTTGTCGAAAATCTGTTTTCTTGCGATTCGGGTACACACCTATAGTGTTTTTGATGCGCAAGCACTCTGAAGCCTCCAGAACCCTAAAACAACCAATAACACTCAATTAAACTCTAAAATTGATATTCAACATCTAGACGAAAGGCATACTTCTAACAATTTGACGGAACCCTCACCTTCGAGCGAAACGAGCAATCCTCGCACTTAGTTCGTCACTTGGAATCGATTTATCATTCCTTGATTAACTCCTAACACCAAAAAGGAAGCCCCTCTTAGAAAAAACACAGAACGTTTAGAATAGCAAAATCCAAACTTACCAAAGCGAGCCCAAAAGACGAATAATGATCCACAGAAACTTGGAAGTAAATAGGAGGTCAAAATAAGAAAAATAACAGCAAGGGAATGGAAGGGGCGGTGGCAATCGAGAATGAAAGAACCAAAAAGAAAAGGGAAGGGAAAAAAACATGGAGAGTGAGAGTAATAGAGAAAAACGTCACATGTGGAAAAATTGGGAAAAGAATCAAAACTAATTTGATACTCTCAACTACCCACTACACCACAACTCAAACACTCCAGCATTTCAATTTCAATCAGACTCTACTATGCCTCACACCCAGAACAAAAATATTGCCTATCCAGGGATTTGAACACAGGACCTCCATCACAACAACACTCCACTAATCCACTGTAACACCCCAAACCTGGCCCATGAGCCTTGACCGGATCTGGTATGTCACGGAGTGAAAATGTTTTGAAAGATTTTGATTAACAGGTGGAAATTTGAAAAATTATTGAGGTTAAAAAAACGGTGTCTATTAAAAACTTAGATGGGTTGATTTTATAAACATGGTTGAGTTGAAACCCTTCTTCCTTTGGAAACAATTGATCATTTAAATTTTTAGAAACATCGGAGTTATAGTTAACTTGGTAAATTTTGCTACCCGATGGTAACATCTTTGAAAATTCGTAAAAGTACTTATTTTGAAAACCTCACTTTTAACCGATTCATTTAACAATTTATAAAATCATTAGTAATATAGTAGAAGTAAAGTAAAAACAACTGCTTGAACATCCAAATAATAACTAGCGGCCTTATTACAACCCAAACCCAAAATTAAGTAAATAATAAACTTTAACTGTGCTAAATAAAATTTCAAATCCAAGGAATAAGCATGGCCGCCTCGAGTCCTCTCCGGCTCCATCTCCGCGATCTACTCATCTGCAAAATGATATGGGAAGGGGTGAATCACCAAGACTCAGTGTATAAATCCTCAACCCGGAAGTGCAAACTCATACACAAAATATTAGTAAGACATGCAAAATATGCAACCCGAAACTAACCATCCATACTCCTTTAACTACCCCGTGTGGTCAAAACCACTGGTGGTCAAAACCACTGGTGACCGGAATCACAAATCAAGTGATGGGGCCAACCCATCATGTGGTCAAAACCACTGATGACCATAGGTCACAATTATCAACATGTGGTCAAACTACTAGTGGTACCAAACCACTGGGACTTAGTCACGATTTATATCAACGGTGTGGTCAAAACCACTAGTGACCGAAGTCACAATTAAACTGATGGGGCCAACCCATCTTGTGGTCAAAACCACTGGTGACAGTCCACAGAGAATATTCCCCCTCCTCTCTTCAATCCTGTTACCAACATGCTCATAACATGCTTAACATATTATCATAAATCATGCATATAAGTCATGGCATAGCATCTTACTCATCATGTCATTCATATAACGTATTTAAAGTCACAAGCAACTTACCCGGAATCCATGCTCATGCCCACAAGGTAAATCGCTATTACAATAGTTAACTGTAACATAATAAGCAATGCCAACTAATAAAGTGTGTAGGAGTTTTACACACATGTTTATTCGTGAGACTAGCAAATCCCGAACTATACTAGCGAAATCCCGTGAGGTTGTTTCCCCCTTACAATCGGCCAACATCCATACTTTTAGATCTAATAGCCATTCGGCTATACTAATAATCCCGAGGGATTAACCGCACCACAAAAATGGCCTTGGGCCGAAACTTGCTATCACTTACCAAAGCGAGTTTAAATCCCGGAAGCCTTTGTCGATTAGCCCCTAAAACCATAACACATATACGGTTACCACTTAAATACCATTCATGGCCCATAGCCGAATATAAATAACCACTTACCTTGCCTATCGAAACCCCGAAATTTTCACTTGTGCCGTGAGTAGTCGAGATCCCTCGAAGAATCGAAACCCGAAAGACTCCTTCAAAACACCTTAGCGTCGACTACACAAAAGATACACCATTAAGACACTATATATATATTCGGCCATCCTTAGTAAAGCCTATTCTCAAGCTTTCGGCACACCACAAAGGAAGAGAAGAGAACCCGATTGTTAAAAGGGATACTTACCTCTATTGCTTCTTTGAAGAGACTAAAAGTGAGAAGATTCTGGCTATGGCTCCCAAGTGTTGATGAAGGATATTCGGCCAACACAAGATGAAAGATGAAGTTTTGAGTAGAAAGGGTTGATAGGTTCGGCCAAGTATCCAAAGAAGAGAGGGGTTTGAAGAATTTCGGTAAATGAAGACTAGGGAGAATTCGGCCAAGAAACAAATTGAGAAGAAAAGAAAACAAGCTAGATAAATTTCGGCACCCCCCTTGCTATACTCAAAACCGATATGAAAGTCCCTAAGGAGTCCTTCATTCGGCCATCTCTCCCTTTTGTGATAATTTTTATCTTTTAATTATCACCCATTTAAATTAAAAAAACAATATTTATCTCCTATCCTATCTCTTAATTACCTTTTCAAATAAATAAATAAAATTAAATAATAATATTCTACTCTTCCAGCCGAATTTAAAAGCAAAACATCAAGCTTATCCTTATCCCTTTGAGAGTCCAGGTGCAGACCACTAGCTCTCTCTCCCTTCGCACCAGCATGCAAAAATAAACCACCCATTTGCTACCCACGCTACTCGAACATGGGACCTGCTGGAACCAGCTTATAGGTAACGCCCCAGGCCACTTTGTCAAGGCACTTTTTGTGATATAAACTCCTTACAATCCCTTTTAAGAGCTCCTTCCTTAGCTCCCCCTTGTCTTAACGCCAGCAACAAAAATAAAACACACCTTGTTCTCCCATCGTGACTCGAACTTGAGTCCCCCCTCCTGCTTGGGTCGGCATTCGCCAAGGCCCTAAGTGGCTACCCCAAGCCACTTTACCACTTCGTCTTTCATGTCCGTAATCCTTGCCATTTATTTTTAAGGACTTCCTAGCCCAACTCCCCCTGCATAACGCAAAAATAAAACTCCCAAGCGCAACTTCGGTAGCTCAAACCCTCCTTTGCCGCACCCTTCCTAGCTCCTTAGGTAGTGTCCCAAGCCACCCTATCACCTGTTTCCTTGTGTCATGCTTCGCACCAAATAACTTTTAAAGCCTCATCACTTAGCTTTTTCTTCTCAAGTGCTAAAAAAAACTTTTGGCCCTAAGTCAGACCTAGCCTGGGGTTATGACTAGACACTAAAATATGTCAAGCAATCATAGCATACATATTTCTTCAAGCACGCACATGGAAAAATAATTAAATTGCACACAACCCCTAATTCAGGATGTTACAGTTCTACCCCCTTAAAAATAATTTCGGCCTCGAAATTACCTGGATCAGAAGAGTTGGGGGTATTGCTGCCGCATCACATCCTCGGGTTCCCACGTGGCCTCTTCCATACCATGATTTCGCCACAGCAGTTTTACCAAAGGTACTGACTTCTTACGCAGAACCTTGACGTCTCGATCCACAATCTGTACTGGCTCCTCCTCGAAAGACAAGTTCGAATTCACTTCAATTTCCGCAACCGGCACGACGTGTGATGGATCTGATCGATAGCGCCTAAGCATCGAAACATGGAAGACGTCATGAATCTGACTTAATTCTGCCGGTAATTCGAGCTGGTAAGCTACTGGTCCCACATGTTTCAACACTGTGTACGGCCCGATGAACCTAGGGCTTAGCTTGCCCTTCCGACCAAACCTCAGCACCTTCTTCCAAGGTGATACCTTCAAGAAGACCTTATCACCCACTGCATACTCCACATCCCTGCGCTTAAGATCAGCGTAGGATTTCTGCCTGCCCGACACCTCCTTCAGACGATCCCGATTTACCTTAACCTTATCTTCTGTTTCTGCCACTAACTCTGGCCCTAACATATGACGTTCACCCAGTTCTGTCCAACATGTAGGAGTACGGCATTTTTGACCATACAGCGCCTCATACGGTGCCATCTGAATACTCGCTAAAGGTAGGTACTCCTCCCAACTACCACAGAAATCCAAAACACAGCCCCTCAACATATCTTCCAACACTTGGATTACCTCTCGCATTGTCCATCGATGCGGATGAAAAGCCTTCTTTGAAATTTAACCGCACCCAACGCTCGATGTAAGGCCTTCCCGAATCTCGACGTGAACCGGGGATCTCTATCTCGAGATAATGGACACAGTACTCCATGCAAGCTGCACTATCTCTCGCTATATCTGACTTGGCTAACCTTTGAAGCGAGTAGTCAACCCTACCGGTATGAAATGAGCCGACTTAGTTATCCGGTCTACTATCACCCATATCGAGTCTTTCTTACTGGGCGTAAGGGGAAGCCAACTTACGAAATCCATCGTAATCCCCTCCTACTTCCACTGTGGGATTTTCTTGGTCATAATGTACGATGGCAATTGATGCTCGGTGCCTTAACTTGCTGGCATGTCAGACACTTGCCCACTAACTCGGTTACTTCCCGCTTAAGACTCGCCACCAAAACTGCTCCCTTAAATCCCGATACATCTTGCTGCCTCCAGAATACATAGCGTACAGGCTGCTATGTGCTTCTTGAAGGATCCGCTGCCTCAAAACATCATCCTTAGGCATGCATACTCTCCCCTAAAAATACAACTTGCTACCCACGTTGAAACCTTCGGCCTCATCATTTTGTACTTGCAACCTCCGAGTACTCAAAACTTCGTCGGTCAACTGCCTCTCTTTAACCTCATCGATCCACGACGGTTTTACCTGCAATTTTGCCAGAAGACTCCCATCTTCATAGAGACTTAGGTGAGCAAACATTGCTCGCAAATCTGCTACCACCTTACGGCTCAATGCATCAGCTACTACGTTAGCCTTACCCGGATGGTATTCGATTGAGCAGTCGTAGTCCTTCAGCAATCCACCTCCGCTGCCTCAGATTTAAATCTTTTTGAGTCAAGAGGTACTTCAGGCTCTTGTGATCCGTGTACACTACCGACTTCTCCCCATATAGATAGTGCCTCCAAATCTTCAAGGCAAAAACCACAGCAGCCAATTCTAAATCATGTGTCGGATAGTTACCTTCGTGAGGTCTCAACTGTCGTGACGCATAAGCGACCACCTTCCCTTTTGCATCAACACACACCTAAACCAAGTATGTGATGCATCACAATACATGATGAATTCCTTTCACGCCTCCGGTTGAATCAAGATCGGTGCTTCACAAAATCTTCTTGACTTGTCGAAACTCTCTTTCGCTTCTCGGACCACACAAACGGAACTCCTTTTCTCAGCAGCTTAGTCAACGGAGCTGCGATTAAGGAGAAATTTTCCATGAATCTTCTGTAATATCTTGCCAACCCCAGAAAACTCTAAATTTCCATAACCGACTTTGGTGGTTTCCACTCCAATACTGCCCCAATCTTATTGGGATCCACCCTGATTCCCTCAGCTGAAACCACATGCCCTAGGAAAGTTACCTCCTTAAGCCAGAACTCACACTTGCTAAATTTGGCGTACAACTGCTTTTCTCTTAGAACTTGCAGAACCACATGAAGATGTGCGTCATGCTCCTCTTTTGACTTTGAGTACACCAGAATGTCGTTTATAAACACTACGACGAACTGATCCAGGTAGGGTTAGAAAACCCGGTTCATCATGTCCATAAACGCGGCTGGTGTATTCGTCAAACCAAAAGGCATTACCAGAAACTCGTAGTGCCCATACCGAGTACGAAATGCCGTCTTATGGATATCAGCCTCCTTCACCTTAAGCTGATGATACCTTGACCTAAGGTCGATCTTAGAGAAAATCGATGCACCCTTGAGTTGATCGATCAAGTCATCAATCCTGGGCAAAGGATACCTGTTCTTTATTGTCAGCTTGTTCAACTGTCGATAGTCTATGCACATCCTCACTGTTCCATCCTTCTTCTTGACAAAAAGCAATGGAGCTCCCCAAGGCGATACACTTGGTCGGATGAACCCTCTATCCAACAACTCTTGGATCTGAGCCTTCAATTCTACTAATTCTTTCGACGCCATCCGATACGGAGCTATAGATACTGGCGCGGTTCCGGGTAGCAAATCTATACCAAACTCAACCTCACGATCAGGAGGTAGACCCGGGAGTTCCTCTGGAAACACATCAACATATTCCCTCACAGTCCGGACATCCCTAACAGCTGCATCCTTAGCTTCCAAACCACAAACATGCACTACATATGCTTCACAACCTTTCCTAACCATCTTTTCCGCCTTCAGTGCAGAGACCAGATTAGATAGGTAATCTCTCTTTTTACCTATCATTACCACCTCTTCTCCTTCCATGGTCTTTAACACTATGCGCTTAACTGCGCAATCCAGGCTAGCCTGATACTTTACTAGCCAATCCATCTCGAGGATCAAATCGAACTCCCTAAATGATAGTTCCATCAAGTCAGCCAAGAATATGACCCCTTGGAGTTCTAGGGGTACATTTCTATAGAGTTTACTTACTTCTACAGAGTGGCCTAGAGGGCTTAACACAGTCATCTTCCTAGAAGTAAGCTCAAAGTCTAAGTTCAGAGTTTTCACTATGCTACTAGCAACATATGAGTGAGTTGAGCCAATATCAATTAAGGTGCTATAGGGTACTCCAAAGATCAAAAACATACCGGTTATGACTTCCGGTGCATCGCCCTCCTCTTGACGCCTTGCGGTATAGACGAAACCAGGTTGCCTAGCCTCAGTACCACCGGTACCTCCACTCGGTGCCCCACGACCTCTGCCAGCACCATTATCTCCTCTTCCTGCACCATGACCCCTCTGTGGCTGTTGGTTATCCCTCCTATTCAGTGGACGTTCCTGACCCTTAGACCTTAGCCTAGCTACTTTTTTCGGACAGTCCCTAACTCGATGTTCCCTGGATCCACATTCGAAGCATCCCCGATTACCATTCCAACACTCCCCCGTGTGAGACTTCCCACACCGAGCACACTGTGGCGGCCATTGAGGATTAGCAGCAGCAGCAGGCCTAGCAGCTTGATCTGACCCACCATTCCTTGTCCTCTTCTGCTGATTACCAGAAAACCTCGAAGATCTGGAGCTCCTCTTATTCCAACTCCTATCCTGATTCCGCTAATGTGATCTGTCTTACCCCTTCAAAGCAACCTTAGCCTTCTCCACTAGGACAGCGAACTCCCGTTCCTGTTGTGGAGCTATCATCATCCTCAGCTCATCCCTCAGCCCATCCTCGAATCTAACACAGCCTTCATGCTTAGTACCCACAATACCACGAGCATACCTACTCAACCGGAGAAATTCGACCTCATACTCCGCCACCGTCTTATTACCCTGAACCAAGTTCAAGAAAGCCTTCTGCTGCGCATCCACGTAGCTAGCTCCTATGTATTTCTTTTGGTAGGCTGCCTTAAAGAATTCCCATGTAAGACCCTCCGCCATCGCTCTATCTTTTACGGTGAGCCACCACTGATATGACTCATCCTGTAGTAGAGAGATTATACCCTTCAGCTTTTCCTCAGCTGAAAAATCCAGGTCATCCATGATCCTCTCAGTAGATTCCAACCAATACTCTGCCGTACTGGGTGCCACACCTGATACACCCCGGAACACCTCAGCTCTATTGGCTCGGAGTCGCTCGGGTACCGATCTTCGAGCTCCCATACCTCCACCTGCTCCAGCCACCATCTCTAGAACTCGCAGCACAGCCTGCGATACTGCCTCACCCCCCGTCTGATCCTGCTGCTCAACGCCAAAAGTTGGGGGTGGTGGTGGCGGTGGTATCTCATTATCAGACCCTTGACCCGACATAACGGGTTCTGACACGATCATTCTTCCTCTACCGCGTCCACGACGGCTACGTCCTCTAGAACTCATTTCTAACGATTGCGCTTTAATCTGATTAAGAAATTTTATGGATTAGTACTTGTTTCCCTGGTTATCCACGAAGAAATTTTATGAAGAGAGCTTAATAGGGATTCTTTCGATCATTCACAGTTTCAAGTTTTCTATCCTAATTCACAGAAAAGCACATCCATTTCATAGTGTCTGCCATACACATTCACTCTTCGGACATTTCTGTCCGTTCCTATCCCAGGGGTATTTTCGTCATTTGTCTTACAGGGGTATTTTCATAATTTGTCAAAATAAGGTTCCTCGATGATTTTATCAATAAGGGCATTCTGGTAGTTTTTTTGAAATTTCGGGGGTATTTCAGAAATTTTGAAATTCCGGGGCATTTCGGTTACTTTACCAGGGTAAATTTATAAATCCTAATAAATCCAGGGTATTTCAAAATTTGTAAAACTTGGGGGTTCTTTTTTTTTTTTGAGAAATTGTTTTCCAAATTGGTAGTGTTGCAAAAATTTGGAACATGAGGGTCATTTTGGTAATTTTGTAAGTTAGGGGCAATTTCATAATTTTCCAAAATCATGGCATTTTGATATTTTGCAAATTAGGGTTTTTGGACATTTATAAAGTAATGAAAATTTTGATTAGAACTGTGGGTATTTTGAGAATTTTATGAACCAAGGGCATTTTTTGTAATCGTTTTACCACTAGGGGTATTTTTTTTGAAATTTTCATAAGTCGAAAATTTTTCGGAAAACTTTGTGAAATAGTTCTCACAAGTTAAAAGGGTAATTTTAAGAGTTTTAAACCGGGGTTTTTATAAAAATACGGCTAGTTCCCTTTCGGGTTTTAGTTATTGGGTTGAGCCTATGAATAAGTCCTCATGGTTAGGGTGAACCGAAGCTACGCACCATGTAACACCCCAAACCCGGCCCAAACATTATGACCAAATTTGGTTTGTTACAGAGGAAAACATTTTGAAAACCCTTTTTAACCGATTCTATTTAAGGTAAAAGATATTGTCTTGTTTTAAAACAATTGAGTCGTATGAAGAAAACCACACTTAGTTTTGTTTAAAAATTTATTAAGTCAGGTTGTTACAGATTTCAAATGTACCTGATGGCACAATAAAACATTTTGCGTTTGAATTTGAGAAAACATGTGTAATCATTTTAAAGTCATTAAGTAGTTTAGACGAATTATCCAAACATGTAAAATAATAATAAAAATAATCTTGGGAGGCCTTATTACAACTTGAACAAATAAAACCGAAATAAAATAAAAACAATTCAAAGTTCATTCATTTCATATTTTCACTGCATGGCCACCTCGAGTCCATCCGGCTCCTCATCCGCGATCTACGAGTCACCTGAAAAATATTAAAGGAGAAGGTGAGTCACCAAGACGCAATGTGTAACCCTTCCCCCAGTTTAATGCAACATCATACACAATTTATAACTAAGTCAACATGCACTAAGTTAATCATGCACCCAACCTAGCCATCCATACACCTTTCTCTACCCCGTGTGGTACCAAACCACTGGTGGTGCCAAACCACTGGTGACTCAAAGTCACAAATGTGATACCAAATCACTGGAGGTGCCAAACCTTTGGTGTCTGAAGACACAATCCATCTGTGGGGCCAACCCATGTTTGATACCAAATCACTGGCGACGATCCCATAATATCAACTGTAGGGCCAACCCACTATGGTGCTAAGCCACTGGGACAAGACGCTATGAGGTGCCAAACCTCTGGTGACCTTAGTCACGAAATGTGGTACCAAACCACTGGTGTCCGTAGACACGGATATCACTTTCTACTCCACTCATTTAACCCACATCAATCAATGATATGTATCTAACAAAAATCATGCCAACATGCTTGTTTAGCAACATACATAGGATTTATCATTAGCAATCACTTAATATACCACATATACCAAATATGTCATGCCTTCATAAGCAGCGAATAGTAAACTCATATTGACAAGGACTTACCTGAATCCTTGCTTATACCTTTATGGTATTAAATCCGAATCTACACAAACCCGGTTTAACATACACAAAATACTTAGCACATTAATTAGTTATAAAGTGTGCATGTACACACCTGTTACCAATGACAGCCCTAAATCCCGAAGAGACAAATCGGCCACACAAGATTCCCTTGCCCTATATTCGGCCAAACATAAGGTTAGTGATATGGGCTATTCGGCTAAACCAAATAAATCTAAAGGGTTAACACTTGAACCCAAAACCTTACCTACCCGTCTTTTGAATACTAGCCACCACACACCAAGTGTTTCTGCTTCCCTATAATCGGCAAACATTAGTAGCCACAACAATAGCCTTCGGCTTTTGAATACTAAAAGAATAATCTATTAAAATAGATCCTTACCACCACTTACCAAGTGATTACTAACGAATAAAGGCTTGATTGAAATATCCCAGAGTACCTTCACTAATCGATTGCAAAAGAAATCCCGAAGAGATCTATACCACTTATATTATTCGGCCAAGGTGCTTCTAAATAGAAGAAAGGAATTTCGGCACAAAGGTAGAGAGTAGATTCGGCTATGGTTGATTAAAATAACAATCAAGGCTTGGCTTTTGGGTGAAAAAGAAGAAGAAAAAGAAGAAGAAGAAGAAGAAGAAGTGAAATAGGAGTTTTGGCCAAAGGTCAAAAAGAAGAAAACAGGTAGATGGAAATGGTGTTTCAGTTTTGAGAGAGAAGGAAAGAGAGAAAAAAAAAGATGAAGGTTGGGAAAATGCTCGCCGAAAATTACCAAGTAAAAGACTAAGAAAATTCGGCCACCCCTTCTACATAGCTCTCTTACCGTCCACTCTTCTCCAACAAAGAGTTCAAAATTCGGCCACTTCCTTGAATTACTCTTGGCCAATAGTTTAAAATAATTCAAAAGAATTTGAATTAATCACATGCCTACTTTTTCTCTTTGCCACCCTTTTAAGATTATTCAAATAAAATCTAATTAAAATCCTTATTATCCTGAAGAGTTTGAATTGAGCACTTCTCTCTCCCTCTTGCTGTCCAAAATAAAGAGCAAAAAGGGGAATTTCGCAACTCGAACCTAGGCCCCCTTGCTCCCCTTGTGGCATCAATTCCAGTCACTTAAGTGGCCTCCCTTTGCCACTTTTCCAAGGCCTTATTAGTGTCAAATATTCCTTCATTGAACCTTGTAACCCCTACTTACTAAGGCTCCCTATCTTTAAAGCTTATAAAATAAATTTTTCTACTACTCAAGCCTACTCAAGATCCATAATTAAGTCCTATTATTCCATGAATAACACCACCGTAATTCAATCACAAGCAAAACAAGTTAATCACAAATAACCCCTATTTTAGGATGTTACAGTTTTACCCCCTTAAAATAATTTCGGCCTCGAAATTACCTGATCAGAAGAGATAGGGGTATTGCTGTCGCATCACATCCTCGGGTTCCCACGTAGCTTCCTCTGCACCATGGTTTCGTCATAGCACCTTCACCAAAGGTACTGACTTCCTACGTAGAACTTTAACATCTCGATCTAAGATCTGGACTGGTTCTTCCTCGAAAGATAAGTCCGAGTTTACCTCAATCTCTGCTACTGGCACAACATGTGATGGATCTGATCGATATCGCCTAAGCATTGACACATGGAAGACGTCATGAATCTGACTCAACTCTGCCGGCAGCTCGAGCTGATAAGCTACCGGTCCCACTCGCTTTAACACTATATATGGCCCGATGAACCTTGGGCTTAGCTTCCCTTTTCGCCCGAATCTCAATACCTTCTTCCAAGGCGACACCTTCAGAAAAACTTTATCTCCTACTGCATATTCCATCTCCTTACGCTTAAGATCAGCATAAAATTTCTGCCTATCTGACGCTTCCTTGAGATGAGCCCGAATCACCTTAACTTTACCTTCTGTTTCTGTCACCAACTCCGGACCCAACACTTTTTGTTCACCCAACTCTATCCAACACATAGGAGTACGGCATCTTCGTCCATATAGTGCTTCATATGGTGCCATTTGGATACTCGCTTGATAACTATTGTTATAAGCGAATTCCGCCAACGGTAGATACTCTTCCCAACTACCACTGAAATCCAGAACACAACCCCTTAGCATATCTTCTAAAATCTGTATGACCCTTTCCGACTGCCCGTCAGACTGTGGATGGAATGCTGTACTGAAATCCAATCGTGTACCCAAAGCCTGATGCAACGCTTTTTAGAACCTTGACGTGAACCTCGGATCCCTATCCGAGATAATTGATACTGGCACACCATGCAACCTTACTATCTCAGCCATATACAATTTTGCTAACCTCTAAAGAGAATAATCCATTCTCACTGGTATGAAATGAGCTGATTTGGTCAGACGGTCCACAAACACCCAAACTGCGTCCTTCCTGCAGGGCATAAGGGGTAGCCCACTGACAAAGTCCATAGTGATCCTCTCCCATTTCCACTGAGGGATCTTCACTGGTTGAAGTAACCCTGATGGCAACTGGTGTTCAGCCTTCACCTGCTGACACGTCAGACACCTTCCCACAAACTCAGTTACCTCGCGCTTCAGCCCTGGCCACCAGAACTGTTTCCGCAAATTTTCATACATCTTGCTACCTATAGGATGCATAGCGTATGGGCTGCTATGAGCATCTTGAAGAATCCTTTGTCTCAATTCCACATCCTTCGGCATACAAGCTCGCCCTTGAAAGCATAATACCCCATCCCCAGACAAACTATACCCTTCCAAACCACCATCTTGAACTTGCAACCTCCGCGCATTCAAACTTTCATCTACTACCTGTTTTTCCTTAATCTCCTTGATCCAAGTCGGTTTAACTTGTAGCTCTGCCAAAAGACTTCCATCGTCGTATAGACTGAGGTGAGCAAACATCGCCCTTAAATCCGTCACGACCTTCCGGTTCAATGCGTCAGCCACCACGTTAGCCTTGCCTGGATGGTACTCAGTTGAACAGTCGTAGTCCTTCAATAGTTCAATCCATCGGCGCTGCCTCAAATTCAAATCCTTCTGAGTCAAGAGATACCTCAGACTTTTGTGATCCATGTAGACTATCGACTTCTCCCCATACAAGTAATGCCTCAATATTTTCAAAGCGAAGACTACTGCCGC
This sequence comes from Gossypium bickii, assembly GCA_025503065.1. Classification (NCBI taxonomy): domain Eukaryota; kingdom Viridiplantae; phylum Streptophyta; class Magnoliopsida; order Malvales; family Malvaceae; genus Gossypium; species Gossypium bickii. Next base: position 95,858,572 of record CP106711.1, read on the forward strand.
TAACTCCAAGTCGTGAGTTGGATAGTTAACCTCATGCGGCCTTAGCTGACGGGATACATAAGCCACTGCCTTCCCTTCTTGCATCAACACACATCCCAAACCAGTATGAGATGCATCACAATAAACCGTGAACAACTTTCCTGCCTCAGGCTGTACCAAAACTGGAGCTTCCGTCAGAATCTTCCTTAACTTGTCAAAACTTTCTTGCTGTTTCTCCGACCATACAAATGGAACTCCTTTTCTTAATAACTTAGTCAACGGAGCTGCGATTAAAGAGAATCCTTCCACAAATCTCCGATAGTATCCTGCCAGACCCAGAAAGCTTCGAATTTCTGCCACTAACTTAGCGGTTTCCAATCCAACACCGCTTCAACCTTGTGAGGATCCACTCTAATCCCTTCAGCTGATACTACGTGACCTAAGAAAGCCACCTCCCTAAGCCAAAACTCGCACTTACTGAATTTGGCATATAATTGTTTCTCCCTCAGTACATGTAGAACTATACCCAAATGCCTGTAATGCTCCTCCTCCGTCTTTGAGTAAACCAATATGTCGTCTATAAACACCACAACAAATTGATCCAAGTACTGCTGAAACACCCTATTCATTAAGTCCATGAATGCCGCTGGTGCGTTGGTCAACCCAAACGGCATCACCAAAAACTCGTAATGCCCATACTGAGTACAGAATGCCGTCTTGTGAACATCAACCTCCTTCACTTTAAGTTGATGATAACCTGACCTAAGATCTATCTTTGAGAAAATCGATGCACCCTTTAGTTGGTCAAACAAGTCATCAATCCGGGGCAACAGATACTTGTTCTTGATCGTTAACTTGTTTAGCTGACGGTAGTCGATACACATCCGCATTGACCCGTCTTTCTTCCTGACAAACAGCACCGGTGCTCCCCACGGAGATATACTTGGTCAGATAAACCCTCGATCCAACAGCTCCTGAATTTGAGCCTTCAGCTCCACCAATTCCTTCGGTGCCATTCGGTATGGTGCTATAGAAACTAGTGCCGTTCCGGGTAACAAGTCTATACCGAATTCAACTCTCGATGGGAGGCGGACCTAAGTTCTTCCGAAACACATCAGCGAATTCCCCTACTGTTCGGACCTTCTCAACTACTGACTCCCTAGCCTCCAAGGCACATATATGAACTACATATGCTTCACAGCCCTTCCTGACCATCTTCTCCGCCTTCAACGCAGATACCACGTTGGATAGGTAATCTCTCCTATTACCTATCATGACCACTTCATCACCCTCAGCCATCTTTAAAACCATGCGCTTAGCAGCGCAATCCAACCTTGCCTAATACGTAACCAACCAGTCCATTCCAAGAATCAAATCGAACTCCCCAAATGGCAGTTCCATCAGATCAGCTATAAACACTACCCCTTGGAGTTCTAGGGGTACATCTCTATATAGCTTGTTTACAACTACAGAGTGACCTAGAGGGCTAATTACTGTCATCTCCCTAGAAGTAGTCTCAAAGTCTAGGTTCATAGTCTCTACCACGCTACTAGCAACGTATGAATGCATCGAACCCACATCAATTAATGCAACATATGGAAGACCAAAAATTAAGAACGTACCGGTTATGATGTCCGGTGCGTCACCCTCCTCTCGACGCCTCGCTGTGTAGACTAAGCCAGGCTGCCTTGCTTCTGTGTTGCCTGCACCTCTGCCCGGAATTCCGCGACCTCGACTCGAACCATTGCCTCCTCTACCATTACCACGACCCCTCTGTGGTGGTCTTACATTTCTAACCCGAGCACGGTTCTGACTCTCTGGCTGATTCTTAGCTAACTCTCGAGGACAATCCCTTACACGGTGATCCAACGATCCACATTCAAAGCATCCTCTTTCACCGGTCCAACAACCTCCCCAATGTGATTTCCCACAGCGATTACACTAAGCTGGTCACTGATTAGTAGCCGTGGGCCTTTCTGCCTGATTCGGCCCATTCTGCCTAGCCCTCTTCTGTGCATTACTACCCGATCCAGACGACCCAAATCCTCTTTTCTGCTTATTCTTATCGTAATTCTGTCTTACGGACTCCTTGACCCCTTCGGCTACCTTAGCCTTTTCCATCAAGACAGCAAACTCCGGCTCCTGCTGTGGAGCAATCAGCAACCTTAAATCATCCCTAAGTCCGTCTTCAAAGCGGACACAACGATCATGCTCTGTTGACACCATTCCCCGAGCATAGCGGCTCAGCCTCAAGAATTCCGCTTCATACTCAGACACAGTCTTATTTCCTTATACCAACCCCAGAAAAGCTTTCCTCTGCGCATCAGTGTAGCTGGTGCCCACATACTTCTTCTGATAAGCAGCTTTGAAGTACTCCCAAGTAAGGTCATCTGCCGTAGCACCATCCCGAATCGTGAGCCACCATTGATATGACTCATCCTTTAGAAGCGACACCGCTCCTTTCAGCTTCTCCTCATTCGTCAGATCGAGGTCATCCATGATTCTCTCAGTCGATTCTAACCAATACTCCGCTGCACTGGGCGCCACTCCCGATACACCTCGGAATACCTCAGCTCCGTTGGATCGGAGTCACTTGAAAATAAATTTTCGAGCTCCCATTCTTCCACTAGCCCCAGCCACCATCTCAAGGACTCGCAACACAGCTTTTGATACTGCCTCACCTCCAGTCTGATCCTACTCCTCAGCTCCAAAAGTTGGGGGTGGTGGTGGCGGTGGTACCTCATTCTCCGACCCCTGACCCGACCTAACGGGTTCTGACACGGTCATCCTGCCCCTACCACGTCTACGATGGCCACGTCCTCTAGAACTCATTCTAACTATTGCGCTTTAATCTGATTAAGAAATTTTTATGGATTAGTACTTGTTTCACTTGTTTATCCGCGAAGAAATTTCATGAAGAGAGTTTAATAGAGATTCTTTCGATCAATCAAAGTTTTAAGTCCTCTATCCTAGTTCACACAGAAAAGCACATCCATTCCCTAATACCTTTCATACACACTCACTCTTGGGCATTTGCATGCATTTCTATCCTGTGGGTATTTTCGTCATTTTCCTATAGGGGTATTTTCGTAATAAACCAAAAAAATTTTAAAACTTTAATAAGTCAGGACGTTTTGAAATTTCATAAAACTGGAGGGTATTTTTCAAAATTTCTCAAATTAAAGATACGGCAAAATTTTGGAAACCAGGGGTATTTTGGTAATTTTGTCAATCAGGGGTAATTTTGTAATTTTCAAAGTCAAGGTATTATTTTGAAATACAAAATTTTTGGGTACTATTGCAAAGTAAGAAGATTTTATTGAAATCAGGGTAATACGGAAATTTTAGGAACCAAGGGCATTTTCGTAATTTTGCCACTAGGGCATTTTGGTAATTTTGGTGAGTCAAAAATATTTTCAAAATTTTCTAAAAATAAATTTTCGCTACTATTAAAAGAGATGCTCTAATGATTTTAAAACTAGAGTTTCCATAAAACATGGCTAATCCCTTCCGGGTTTTATTTATTGTGTTTAGCCTATGATCGAGTCCTCTTGGTTAGGGTGAACCGAAGCTACGCACCAGGTAAGATTCCTGCGAAGAGGAGGTGAGTCACGAGGACTACTTAAGTACCAAGCTCTTCCGGATCTAATCCTAGACATGCGCACCAAGGTTACCACACCCTAACTCGGCGACTTGTTCCTAGGCTTGTTTAATTAGGCATTTAAAGTCTTATGTCTTTCGTTGGGGTAGACTAGTCCTAATGTTCAAAGTACTTATCATACTATCTACGTTCCATACCTACCCTTCTATAGATAATAATTCATACAGAAGTTAGAAGTACTTACCTGGGCGGATTGGTGCCGGAGACTCGGCGCCATGCTGTTCAAAACCAAAAATATTTCAAAAAGGCCTACCAAAAACATTTTGGGCCTTGGGCCCCCACAGCCGAGCTTTGAACTGGGCTCTGATACCAATTTTGTAACACCCTAAACCCGGGCCAAACATTATGACCGAATTTGGTTTGTTACAGAGGAAAATATTTTGAAAACCCTTTTTAACCGATTATATTTAAGGTAAAAGATATTGTCTTGTTTTTAAACCATTGAGTCGTATGAAGAAAACCACACTTAGTTTTGTTTAAAAATTTATTAAGTCAGGTTGTTACAGATTTCAAATGTACCCGATGGCACAATAAAACATTTTGCGTTTGAATTTGAGAAAACATGTGTAATCATTTTAAAGTCATTAAGTAGTTTAGACGAATTATCCAAACATGTAAATTAATAATAAAAATAATCTTGGGAGGCCTTATTATAACTTGAACGAATAAAACTGAAATAAAATAAAAACAATTCAAAGTTCATTCATTTCATATTTTCACTGCATGGCCACCTCGAGTCCATCCGGCTCCTCATCCGCGATCTACGAGTCACTTGAAAAATATTAAAGGAGAAGGTGAGTCACCAAGACTCAATGTGTAACCCTTCCCCGGTTTAATGCAACATCATACACAATTTATAACTAAGTCAACAGGCACTAAGTTAATCATGCACCCAACCTAGCCATCCATACACCTTTCTCTACCCCGTGTGGTACCAAACCACTGGTGGTGCCAAACCACTGGTGACTCAAAGTCACAAATGTGATACCAAATCACTGGAGGTGCCAAACCTCTGGTGTCCGAAGACACAATCCATCTGTGGGGCCAACCCACATATGATACCAAATCACTGGCGACGATCCCATAATATCAACTGTGGGGCCAACCCACTGTGGTGCTAAGCCACTGGGACAAGACGCTATGAGGTGCCAAACCTCTGGTGACCTTAGTCACAAAATGTGGTACCAAACCACTGGTTTCCGTAGACACGGATATCACTTCCCCCTCCACTTATTTAACCCACATCAATCAATGATATGTATCTAACAAAAACCATGCCAACATGCTTGTTTAGCAACATACATAGGATTTATCATTAGCCATCACTTAATATACCACATATACCAAATATGTCATGCCTTCATAAGCAGCGAATAGTAAACTCATATTGACAAGGACTTACCTGAATCCTTGCTTATACCTTTATGGAATTAAATCCGAATCTACACAAACCCGGTTTAACATACACAAAATACTTAGCACGACAAATCGGCCACACAAGATTCCCTTGCCCTATATTCGGCCAAACATAAGGTTAGTGATATGGGCTATTCGGCTAAACCAAATAAATCTAAAGGGTTAACACTTGAACCCGAAACCTTACCTACCCATCTTTTGAATACTAGCCACCACACACTAAGTGTTTCTGCTTCCCTATAATCGGCAAACATTAGTAGCCACAACAATAGCCTTCGGCTTTTGAATACTAAAAGAATAATCTATTAAAATAGATCCTTACCACCACTTACCAAGTGATTACTAACGAATGAAGGCTTGATTGAAATATCCCAGAGTACCTTCACCAATTGATTGCAAAAGAAATCCCGAAGAGATCTATACCACTTATAATATTCGGCCAAGGTGCTTCCAAATAGAAGAAAGGAATTTCGGCACAAAGGTAGAGAGTAGATTCAGCTATGGTTGATTAAAATAACAATCAAGGCTCGGCTTTTGGGTGAAAAAGAAGAAGAAGAAGAAGAAGAAGTGAAATAAGAGTTTCGGCCAAAGGTCAAAAAGAAGAAAAAAGGTAGATGGCAATAGTGTTTCGGTTTTGAGAGAGAAGGAAAGAGAGAAAAAAAAAAAGATGAAGGTTGGGAAAATGCTAGCCGAAAATTACCAAGTAAAAGAATAAGAAAATTTGGCCACCCCTTTTACATAGCTCCCTTGCCGTCCACTCTTCTCCAACAAAGAGTTCAAAATTCGGCCACTTCCTTGAATTACTCTTGGCCAATAGTTTAAAATAATTCAAAAGAATTTGAATTAATCACATGCCTACTTTTTCTCTTTGGCACCCTTTTAAGATTATTCAAATAAAATCCAATTAAAATCCTTATTATCCTGAAGAGTTTGAATTGAGCACTTCTCTCTCCCTCTTGCCGTCCAAAATAAAGAGTAAAAAGGGGGAATTTCGCAACTCGAACCTAGGCCCTCCTTGCTCCCCTTGTGGCGTCAATTCCAGTCACTTAAGTGGCCTCCCTTTGCCACTTTTCCAAGGCCTTATTAGTGTCAAATATTCCTTCATTTAACCTTGTAACCCCTACTTACTAAGGCTCCCTATCTTTAAAGCTTATAAAATAAATTTTTCTACTACTCAAGCCTACTCAAGATCCATAATTAAGTCCTATTATTCCACGAATAACACCACCGCAATTCAATCACAAGCAAAACAATTTAATCACAAATAACCCCTATTTTAGGATGTTACACACCATGTAAGATTCCTGCGAAGAGGAGGTGAGTCACTAGGACTGCTTAAGTACCAGGCTCTTCCGGATCCAATCCTAGACATGCGCACAAGGGTTACCACACCCTAACTCGGCGACTTAGTCATAGGTTTGTTTAATTAGGCATTTAAAGTCTTATGTGATTGCTGGGGTAAGCTAATCCTAAGTTTCAAATACTTATCATACTATCTACGTTCCATTTCTACCCTTCTACAGATAATAATTCACACAGTAGTTAGAAGTACTTACCTGGACAGATTGGTGCCGGAGACTCGATGCCATGCTGCTGAAAACAAAACCATTTTCATAATACTTCACAGTGGCCTACCAAAAACATTTTGGGCCCTGGGCCCCCACAGTTGAGTTTTGAACTTGCTCTGATACCAAAGGTGTAACACCCCAAACCCGGCCCATCAGCCTTGACCGGATCTGGTATGTCACGGAGTGAAAACGTTCTGAAAGATTTTGATTAACAGGTGGAAATCTGAAAAATTATTGAGGTTATAAAAACGGTGTCTATTAAAAACTCAATGGGTTGATTTTATAAACATGGTTGAGTTGAAACCCTTCTTCCTTTGGAAACAATTGATCATTTAAATTTTTAGAACCATCGGAGTTATAGTTAACTTGGTAAATTTTGCTACCCGATGGTAACATCTTTGAAAATTCGTAAAAGTACTTATTTTGAAAACCTCACTTTTAACCGATTCATTTAACAATTTATAAAATCATTAGTAATATAGTAGAAGTAAAGTAAAAACAACTGCTTGAACATCCAAATAATAACTAGCGGCCTTATTACAACCCAAACCCAAAATTAAGTAAATAATAAACTTTAACTGTGCTAAATAAAATTGCAAATCCAAGGAACAAGCATGGCAGCCTCGAGTCCTCTCCGGCTCCATCTCCGCGATCTACTCATCTGCAAAATGATATGGGAAGGGGTGAGTCACCAAGACTCAGTGTATAAATCCCCAACCCGGAAGTGCAAACTCATACACAAAATATTAGTAAGACATGCAAAACATGCAACCCGAAACTAACCATCCATACTCCTTTAACTACCCCGTGTGGTCAAAACCACTGATGACCATAGGTCACAATTATCAACATGTGGTCAAACCACTAGTGGTACCAAACCACTGGGACTTAGTCACGATTTATATCAACGGTGTGGTCAAAACCACTAGTGACCGAAGTCACAATTAAACTGATGGGGCCAACCCATCTTGTGGTCAAAACCACTGGTGACAGTCCACAGAGAATATTCCCCCTCCTCTCTTCAATCCTGTTACCAACATGCTCATAACATGCTTAACATATTATCATAAATCATGCATATAAGTCATGGCATAGCATCTTACTCATCATGTCATTCATATAACGTATTTAAAGTCACAAGCAACTTACCCGGAATCCATGCTCATGCCCACAAGGTAAATCGCTATTACAATAGTTAACTGTAACATAATAAGCAATGCCAACTAATAAAGTGTGTAGGAGTTTTACACACCTGTTTATTCGTGAGACTAGCAAATCCCGAACTATACTAGCAAAATCCCGTGAAGTTGTTTCCCCCTACAATCGGCCAACATCCATACTTTTAGATCTAATAGCCATTCGGCTATACTAATAATCCCGAGGGATTAATCGCACCACAAAAATAGCCTTGGGCCGAAACTTGCTATCACTTACCAAAGCGAGTTTAAATCCCAGAAGCCTTTGTCGATTAGCCCCTAAAACCATAACACATATACGATTACCACTTAAATACCATTCATGGTCCATAGCCGAATATAAACAACCACTTACCTTGCCTATCGAAACCCCAAAATTGTCACTTGTGCCGTGAGTAGTCAAGATCCCTCGAAGAATCGAAACACGAAAGACTCCTTCAAAACACCTTAGTGTCGACTACACAAAAGATACCCATTAAGACACTATATATATATTCGGCCATCCTTAGCAAAGCCTATTCTCAAGCTTTCGGCACACCACAAAGGAAGAGAAGAGAACCCGATTGTTAAAAGGGATACGTACCTCTATTGCTTCCTTGAAGAGACTAAAAGTGAGAAGGTTCCGGCTATGGCTCCCAAGTGTTGATGAAGGATATTCGGCCAACGCAAGATGAAAGATGAAGTTTTGAGTAAAAAGGGTTGATAGGTTCGGCCAAGTAGAATCCAAAGAAGAGAGGGGTTTGAAGAATTTCGGTAAATGAAGACTAGGGAGAATTCGGCCAAGAAACAAATTGAGAAGAAAAGAAAACAAGCTAGATAAAATACGGCACCCCCTTGCTATACTCAAAATCGATATGAAAGTCCCTAAGGAGTCCTACATTCAGCCATCTCTCCCTTTTGTGATAATTTTTATCTTTTAATTATCACCCATTTAAATTAAAAAAAAACAGTATTTATCTCCTATCCTATCTCTTAATCACCTCTTCAAATAAATAAATAAAATAAAATAATAATATTCTACTCTTCCAGCCGAATTTAAAAGCAAAACATCAAGCTTATCCTTATCCCTTTGAGAGTCCATGTGCAGACTACTAGCTCTCTCTAAACCACCCATTTGCTGCCCACGCTACTCGAACATGGGACCTGCTGGAACCAGCTTATAGGTAACGCCCCAGGCCACTTTGCCAAGGCATTTTTTGTGATATAAACTCCCTACAATCCCTTTTAAGAGCTCCTTCCTTAGCTCCCCCTTGTCTTAACGCCAGCAACAAAAATAAAACACACCTTGTGCTCCCATCGTGACTCGAACTTGAGTCCCCCCTCCTGCTTGGGGCGGCATTCGCCAAGGCCCTAAGTGGCTGTCCCAAGCCACTTTACCACTTCGTCTTTCATGTCCGTAATCCTTGCCATTTATTTTTAAGGCCTTCTTAGCCCAACTCCCCTTACATAACGCAAAAATAAAACTCCCAAGCGAAACTTCGGCAGCTCGAACCCTCCTTTGCCGCACCCTTCCTAGCTCCTTAGGTAGTGTCCCAAGCCACCCTATCACCTGTTTCCTTGTGTCATGCTTCGCACCAAATAATTTTTAAAGCCTCATCACTTAGCTTTTTCTTCTCAAGTGCTAAAAAAAACTTTTGGCCCTAAGTCAGACCTAGCCCGGGGTTATGACTAGACCCTAAAATATGTCAAGCAATCATAGCATACATATTTCTTCAAGCACGCACATGGAAAAATAATTAAATTGCACACAACCCCTAATTCAGGATGTTACATCCACCAGACCAGCAGGCCCATTCTGTTAAGTATTTACCAACAATTACTTAAAAGCCTACTAACCAGAGATAGGGCTTTGTTCATAAAAATACTAAAATTTGCCCAAGTCATGGCTTGAACATGGGACCTCACACACACACTCAGAACACTTAACCACTGAAGCAGATACAGATTTGTGTCACACATTCACAATAATAAAAATCAAAATTTTGGGGCGTTACAATTCTACCCCCTAAAAGAAAATTTCGTCCTCAAAATTTACCTGATCAGAACAGATGAGGATACTGCTGACGCATCACATCCTCAGGCTCCCACGTGGCCTCCTCAGTGCTGTGATTCCACCACAGCACTTTCACTAAAGGAATAGACTTATTCCTCAGAACCTTTACGCCACGATCCAGTATCTGACCCGGCTCCTACTTGAAGGTCAAGTCTGGTCTAACCTCAATCTCCTCAATAGGGACAATATGAATAGGATCAGAGCAGTAGTGCCTCAACATCGAGATGTGGAACACATCGTGAATACTGTCTAACTTGGGGGTAGCTCCAACTGATAAGCAACTGGTCCCACTCATTTTAGAATCTGGTACAGCCCAATAAACCTAGGGCTCAGCTTGCCCTTACGACCGAACCTTAGAATCTTCTTCCATGGAGAGACCTTAATAAAGACAAAATCCCCTACAGAATACTAAATCTCTCGCCTCTTCAGAATAGCATAGGATTTCTGTCTATCAGAAGCCGCCTTTAGACGATCCCGAATCAGTCTAACATTATCCTCTGTCCCAGAAACCAGCTCAAGACCCAGAACACGTCGCTCGCCCAACTCAGTCCAACATAAAGGAGTGCGACAGTTATGACCATACAGTGCCTCTTAAGGTGCCATCTGGATGCTAGATTGGAAGCTATTATTATAGGCAACTCCGCTAATGGCAGATAATCCTCCCAACTGCCTCGGAAATCAATAACACAAATCCTCAACATATCCTCCAGTATCTTAATCACCCTCTTAGACTAACCATCAGTCTGCGGATGGAACGCAGTACTGAAGTTCAACCTTGAACCCAAAGCCTCATGCAACTTTCTCTAAAACCGAGACGTGAAATGAGGATCCCTATCAGAGATGGTCGAAATCGGTACCCCATGCAGTCTCACTATCTCAGAAATATAAAGCTTCACCAGCTTCTGCAGAGAATAATCAGTATGAATCGGTATGAAGTGGGCAGACTTAGTTAATCAATCCACGATAACCCATACTGAATCCTTCTTAGTGGGTGTTAGGGACAACCTACTAACGAAATCCATAGTTACATACTCCTACTTCCATAGAGGAATCTGAATCGGCTGTAGCAAACCCAAAGGTAACTGATGCTCAACCTTGATCTGCTGGCACGTCAGACATCTCGCTACAAAATCAGTAACCTCACGTTTCAACCCTGGCCACCAATATAACTCACAAAGGTCTCGATACATCTTATTTGCATCAGGATACATAGCATAAGGGCTACTATACGTCTCCCTCAATATAGACTACCTCTAATCGGTATTATTTGGCACATAGATTCTCCTATGGAAGCAGAGTACTCCATCATTATTCAGTCCAAAATCTGTAATGCTACCACTCTCAACCTGTCAGAACTGAAGACCCAAAGACTCGTCCTCCAACTGCTTACCCTTAATCTGATCTATCCAAGTCGGTTTAACCTGAAGCTCAGTGAAGAGACTACCATCATCAAATAAACTGAGGCGAGCAAACATTGCCCTTAGATTGGCATAGCTCTACGACTCAGTGCATCGGCCACCACATTGGCCTTACCAGGGTGGTACTCAATAGTATAGTCGTACTCAATGGACATTTTGTTTTGCAATAATTAAGGTGTAGGGGACACACGGCCAAAACACATGCCCATGGGGCAGACCGTGTGTCACACATGACCTAGACACACGCCCTTATGTCTACCCGTGTGGACAAAAACAAGGTTATTTACCAAGCCATTTTGCCACCCTCACTTGCACACATCTACACATCATCACATGACACAAATTTAAGCACAATAACATATCATTCTTATACCATCATTTATCATGCTTAAAACATCATGCTTAGCCCTTTAAAAACATATTAATTTCACATTCACAAAAGGGCATTAACATATAAATAAACTTATGATCAACAAATGCCATCATTCATGGCTATATATATGATGAAGCATTAACAATTACAAGCTAACACATATGGCCAAATTAATAATGACACACATAACAAATTTGCCTAGTCCCTATACATGCCATAGACTTAAAATGCTTGAATTCATTTATACCCAAAATGATAGCTTGATAGTGTGATAAGATCTCTAGCGATTTCCAGCCCGAGCTAGCTCAATAACCCTATAAGACATTGGAAAGGAAGGAGGTAAGCTATATATATTGCTTAGTAAGTTCATATAAAAATAATAAGCAACTCTTCTCACAGTTATAATTTATTCAGTCACATTGTTTACTCTATCAACTTATAAGCATAATTTAACATATCCTGACATTAGCCTAACAATTGTAATATCTCCTTTGCAACATATTACAACAATTAACAACTCATTTCAAACCTCATAGTAAACTTGCACATTAATTATGTGTATTCATGTTTCTGAGCATATGTCTTAATATCTTTCAATTGCCTAAACTATTATCTTTCCTTACTTCCATAACCATTTTAATATGCAATTATGCCAATCTTTCCTTTTTCTCATATCCAATAAATCATAATTTGTGTGAATAAAACATGCTATCTCATAATTCAATTTGGCCCGAAAGCCAATCCCATTATCTTCAACCGAATTTAACATGAATTTCATACATCACAAGTATAGACCAATAGTCACAAGGTTTTTATAAAATCATTCTCGAGGAAAATCATGAACTCACAATTTCATGAGGTCAATGCTTATAAACTTTACGTACATACCTGTACCAATTCGTAATACTTACATACTCTTTCTCTTCTTTAACATACCCGTTCAATTTTCCATTGAACCATTTGGAATACTAACGGATACCTGGGAATCTCGTACACACAGTACCGTACTAATGTCATATCTCAGATATGGTCTTACATGTAATCTCGTACCAATGCCAATAACCAGCTATGGTCTTACACGAAGTCTCATATCGATGCCATATCCCAGATATGGTCTTACATGTAATCTCAGTGACCCTAATGTCATGACATTTGTATCCTATCAATTCCTAAGGTTTAACCGGGACTTTCGCTGTATCAAATCTCTGTCGGTCATTTTCGTAGTATCGTGCTCAATAGCATTAACATTTCATTTCAATAATGTAGCATTTACCACAATTATATCAATCAAGCATTTATACACATATAATTTAATGCTTATCAAACATACGAACTTACCTCAACATAGAAATTGTAAAAAGGACTAAATCGTCAAATACTTATTTTTCCCCGTTCTATGTCCGAACCTCATTTTTCTTGATCTATAATATCACATTTAACTTATTTAATCATTATACTATTCAAATCAGCCCAAAATCACATTATGGAAAAAATTACATTTTCCCCTAAAGTTTGACATTTTTACAATTTAGTCCCCAGGTTCGTAAAATGATTTTCATTCAATTTCTTCAAAACCCAAGCCTAGCCGAACCATTTTCATACTCATAAAAGCCCACATTTCTCATTTATTCACATTTTTACTACTCATTTTACAAATTTTACAAACAAGTCCTTTTAGGCATTTTTACCAAAAATCACTTAGCAAAAGTCATTTAAAAATCGACAAACATGCATTTTCTACCATCAAAAATCAAAATACATACATGTTCAACATGGGTAAAATTTTAGACCTTGACATCTCTTCAAATTAGTGGTAGAAATAGATAGATCGAGTTACAACGACTTCAAAAATGTAAAGAGCATTAAAAGCGTGGCAAGAACGGACTTACAATCAAGCTTGGAAGTGGCCAAACACTAGCTATGGCTTCCGCCTTGTAAATTTTGGCCATGAGAAAGAAGATGGACAAAAAATGGCTTTTTAATTCATACCCTTAGTGAAAAACTTTAGAAACATACCAAACCATGTCTATTTTTGTCCACCAACTTAATCAATGGTCTAATTACCATTTAAGGACCTCCAATTTAAAATCTCATAGCAATTGGACACCTTTAACATATAGAATTCAAGTTTTTCACTTTTTGTAATTTAGTCCTTTTAACTAAATTGAGTGCCCAAACGTTAAAATTGTCGAACAAAATTTTCACGAAATCGTTCCATAAAACTATGGACCATAAAAATATAATAAATATAAATTTATCTGCGTCAAATTTGTGGTCCCAAAACCACTGTTCCGACTACACCCAAAATTGGGCTGTTACAACTCTCCCCCCTTTAGAGATTTTCGTCCCCTAAAATCTTACCGGAGTATAAATCCGATTTCCACGTAGACTCCTCTATCTCGTGCTACTGCTAGAGAAATCTCACTAAGGTTATGCTTTTATTTCCCAACTTTTTAATCTCTCGTGTCAAAATTTCGATCGATTCTTTGTTATACAACACATTGACCAAATCTTATGTAACACCCCAAACCCGGTCTAAATGTTACGACTAGATCTGGTAAATACCGTAAGTTTGAAGCTTTTGTTTTAGGTGAGGTTTTGGAAAATAGTGGTTTGTAGCTTATGAAAAATTTCTGAGTTTAATTAATCGCGAATTTGTTATCTTTGTTAGCATTTGAGAAAAACGGTTGTTTTATGTTTCTTATGTTTTGAAAGCTCCATTTAATAATTATGTTTAAAATGTATGATAACGTCAGGTCATAACTAAATACAAAATGTTAAAATCAAATAGTAATTTAAGAGGCCTTATTACATCAACTAAAATAAACTAAAATCCCCAAATTAAAACAGTTTTAAGAAAGAAACTGAGTTTACGGAAATTATCATGCTATGGCCTCCATTCACGAGTCCGCCTCGACACCCAAGTCCACGTCTTACTGATCACCTGCAAGGTTAAGCAGAGGGGGTGAGTCACCAAGACTCAGTGCGTAAATTTCCCCCCCTTAAGTCACATAAATGGCTCCAGGCCCACAATCACATATTGGAACTTAGCCCATTTTACAGTAACATACACAAATATGAATGCAATGTACCCAGCCCAACCTAGATTTTCCATCCTCTACACATCACCCGTACCAGCCCATCACACCGTAGGGATTTCTACAATCAACCCTCCATCCGCTACATTCCATATGTGGCACCTAGCCACTGGTGACAGAGTCACAAAATATCTTATGTGGGGCCAACCCACTGGTGGTACCCAACCACTAGTGATAATCCCTAATAATCATGCATGTGGGGCCAACCCACTGTGGTACCAAACCACTGGGACAAGTCACGAAATCATATGTATGTGGTATCAAACCACTGGTGGTTCCAAACCACTGAGACTTAGTCACGGAATCAAGAATGAGGGGCCAACCCTCTTGTGGTACCAAACCACTAGTGACAGTCTTAAGCACTTCCCCTTTACACAACATATCCAACCCATGCATAACATATGTAAACCAAATGAAAGTATCATGCTATTTAAATGAACAGTATCATTATGGCATACTTATATATTAACTCATACATAACAACAAGGTACTTACTTGGTATTTCAACCATACCCATATAGGCATAACGACTATCCATCTTGTCACTTCAGCTTTTCAGCCCCAAACGATTAGTATCACATATTAATATTAAAGTGTGAAGTTTTACACACCTGATTACACGCAGCACTATGCTATCTATGTCGACACTATCACTAGCAGGAACTACTGCTATCTGTCTACTATTCTGCTCAGGAGTTGGCCCACAACCAGGTGGCCAATCTCGAACAGCAGACACCGTGCGCTTCTTGAACTTAGGGGCTGGAATTATGAGTCCAACCCCTCCCTTCGCTTGGCTGATATTTGAATCCATGAAAAAGACCTTGGTCACTAGACCGGATTAAGGCATTGAAATGAAAGCAACTGAGAATAAGTGCTCAAACACTAAGGTTCCTTACCTAGATCGACAAATCTTGGAGATTAAAAAGGCTTGGATCCTGCACCGATCGAATATCTGACTAGAACCGAATGTCCCTTAACACACACGATCAATAGAGAATCTGATTGGGAGTGGCGGAAGATAAGTGACGTCGATCCACTGTAAACAAGGATCAAATGAAGGGATATAAATACTAGAGAGATTCAGCTAACACAACTGCCTAGAAAAGATGATAGGTTTCGGCTCTTCTTTTAAAAGAAATCCAGAGAAGAAAAAAAAATATGAAGAAGAGATGGCTAGGGAGATTCGGCTAAACAAAAAGAACACAAAGAATGAACGAATGTCGAAGGTGTTTTGCTCAGGAAAAGAGAGCTGCTATCTATCAAGAAAGGTTCGGCTATAGTGTTAAAGAGAAGGGTAGAGAAGATGACAGAGTTTCGGCAGGAGGGGTGGCTTTAGAGGATTTTGACTTGTGAAGATATTAGCAAAAGAAAAGAAAAAAATGAAACAAATGTGGAGGGTGGATGGTAATGTAAGATTCGGCTATGAAGGAAAGCAATAGAGTGCCAACTTCGATCTCTTGAATAATTTCCAAAAGTGATAGCCAAGATGATGGTTCCGGTTTTTGGTAATTGCGAAAACAAAAGAAATTGAGGAAACAAAAGATGATGGTTTTTGGTTTTTGCTGTGAGGGTGTTTTGTTTTGACCATTAAGAAATGAGGCAAAAGAATGCTTTAAGTTTTCTCTAGCTAGCTGAAATGCTCACCACGCCCCTAAGTGCTACCATCTAAAGTTCGGCCACCCCCCAAACCAACTAAACCGTACACACACACACTCACACACCTCACTTCCCACATTCGGCCAAACTCTCTTCCTCTCTCCCAATCCTATAATCCTCTCCATCAATCACTCTCCACTCCCCATTCAAACTTGTTGACCGATTCCTCCTCCTTGAATTTCTCTCCTCCCTTCATTCAAATGTGTTTACTCATTCAACACTCATCCACCAGAGTCCAAGCTGGATCCACCTCTCCTCCACCTTGGCGTCAAAAAGAACTCCCCAAAAAGGTAACCACGCAACTCGAACTTGCTCCCTTCCAGCTCTCCTGAGGCGTCACTCACCTGCCTCTTAAGTGGCGCCTCTTTGCCACTTTACTAAAGCACTTCTTATGCTAAATGCCTACGAGCAACAACCCTTAAGTCCTATCCCATCCAGCTCTCCCCTAAAGTGCCCAAAAAGAGAATTTTGGCCAAGACTTCGACTTAACCCTGAGCCTTTCCTGGACCCTCAAAACACCCTAAACCAGCATATTAAGCATAGCATACACACAAAACACACTACATGCACAGCCTCTAATTTAGGATGTTACAGTTCTACCCCCCCTTAAAAAATAATTTCGGCCTCGAAATTACCTGATCAAAAGAGATGAGGATGTTGCTGTCGCATCGCTTCCTCTGATTCCCACGTAGCTTCCTCAGAATCGTGATTACGCCATAACACCTTAGCTAACGGAACTGCCTTCTTAAGTAATACTTTGACATCACGATCCAAAATTCGAACTGGTTCCTCTTCAAAGGATAGATCAAGCCTTACGTCAATTTCTTCCACTGGCACCACGTGAGATGGATCCGAATGATAACGTCTTAGCATCGATACGTGAAACACATCATAAATTTGACTTAACTTTGCAGGTAACTCGAGTTGATAGGCTACTAGTCCACACGCTTCAATACACGATAAGACCCGATAAACCTGGGGCTTAGCTTACCCTTCCGTGCAAACCTAAATACTTTCTTCCACGGTGACACCTTTAGGAAAACTTGATCACCAACTACAAATTCTATGTCCTTACGTTCCAGATCCGCATAGGACTTTTGTCTGTCCGAAGCTTCCTTCAATCGAGTCCTAATTAGCTTAACCTTATCTTCTGCTTCAGAAACCAATTCTGGACCCAACATCTAACGTTCACCCAACTCTGTCCAACAAGTAGGAGTACGACATTTTCGACCATACAATGCATCATATGGCGCTATCTGAATACTAGATTGATAGCTATTGTTGTACGCGAACTCTGCCAACAGTAAGAACTCTTCCCAGACTACCTCGGAAGTCTATCATACAGCCCCTCAACATATCTTCTAGGATTTGGATTACTCTTTCCGACTGTTCGTCAGACTGTGGATGAAATGCTGTATTGAAATCTAACTTTGTACCCAACGCTTGATGCAACGCCTTCCAAAATCTTAACGTAAATCTAGGGTCTCTGTCTGAGATGATCGACACTGTACCCCATGCAACCTTACAACTTTTGCTATATATAACTTAGCCAACTTCTGAAGAGAGTAGTCCACATGCACCGATATAAAATGAGCAGATTCGTCAAACGATCAACAACTACCCAAACCGAATCCTTCCTAGTAGGTGTAAGGGGAAGCCCACTAACGAAATCCATCGTGATCCTCTCTCACTTCCACTGCGGAATCTTCACTAGCTGCAACAATCCCGAAGGCAACTGATGTTCTGCTTTCACCTGCTGGCACGTCAAACACTTACTCACGAATTCAGTTATTTCGCACTTCAGACCCTGCCACCAAAATTGTCCTCGCAAATCCTGATACATCTTACTTCCTCCAAGATGCATAGCGTATGGGCTGCTATGCACTTCCTGTAAAATTCTACGCCTCAACTCCAAATCCCTCGTCATACAAATCCTTCCTCAGAAACATAGAACCCCCTCACTGCTCAGATTATAATCCTCTACCCCACCATTCTGTACCTGAAGTAATCGAGCACTCAAGACATCATCCAACAACTGCTTCTCTTTGATCTGACTTACCCACGTCGGTTTCACCTGAAGCTCAGCTAACAATCTCCCATCATTATACAGACTAAGATGGGCAAACATTACTCTCAGATCCGAGATCAGCCTACAACTTAATGCGTTTGCCACCACATTAGCTTTACCTGGATGGTATTCGATCAAACAATCATAATCCTTTAACAACTCGACCTATCGCCTCTGCCTTAAATTCAACTCCTTCTGGGTGAGAAGGTATTTTAGGCTCTTGTGATCTGTGTAAATGACGGACTTCTCCCCATACAGATAATGTTTCTGGATTTCAAAACAAAAACTACTGCCGCCAATTCCAAGTCATGTGTGGGATAATTTAACTCATGCGGTCTTAACTGCCGAGACGCATACGCAACAACCTTTCCGTCTTGTATCAACACATATCCTAAACCCGTGTGTGAATCATCACAATAAACCACGAACTCCTTTCCAGCCTTCGGTTGAATCAACACCAGAGCTTCCGTCAAAATCCTCATTAGCTTCTCAAAACTTTCCTGTTGATTGTCAGCCCAAACAAAAGGTACCCCTTTCCACAACAACTTGGTTAAAGGAGTCGCAATCAAGGAGAATCCCTCAACGAATCTTCCATAATACCCAACTAGACCAAGAAAACTCCTAATTTCTGCCACAGACTTAGGTGACTTCCAATCCAACATAACTTCGACCTTCCGAGGGTCAACCCTAATCCCCTCAGCAGACACAACATGACCCAAAAAGGTAACTTCTTTTAACCAGAACTCACACTGGCTGAATTTGGCAAACAACTGCTTTTTCTTCAGAATCTGCAAAACCACACGAAGATGCAAATCATGTTCCTCCTCTGACTTTGAATAAACTAGAATATCGTCTATAAATATATGACGAATCGGTCCAGATAGGGTTGGAAAACCCGGTTCATCATGTCCATGAATGCTGCTGGTGCATTGATTAAACCAAATGGTATCACTAGGAATTCGTAGTGGCCATAGCGAGTTCGAAATGCCGTCTTATGAATGTCTGCCTCCTTGACCTTAAGCTGATGATAACCTGACCGCAAATCTATCTTCGAAAAGACTAAAGCCCCTTTCAGTTGATCGAACAAGTCGTCAATTCTCGACAGGGGGTACTTATTCTTGATGGTTAATTTGTTCAACTGACGGTAGTCAATGCACATACACATTGTCCATCCTTCTTCTTGATGAATAGCACCGGTGCTCCCCAAGGTGATACACTCAGTCGGATAAAACCTTGATCTAATAGTTCCTGAATCTGAGCTTTCAATTCCACCAATTCCTTGGGCGCCATCCTATATGGGGCAATCGATACAGGCACTGTCCCCAGATAAAGATCAATACCAAATTCCACCTCTCGATCCGAAGGTAGTCCTGAAAGCTCTTCCAGAAACACCTCAGGAAACTCCTTCACTATCCTAACATCCCCCACAGCCAAATCCTTGACCTCTATGGCACAAACCAGAGCTATGTACGCCTCACAACCCTTCTTCACCATTCGTTCAGCCTTTAAAGCAGATATTATGTTAGATAGGTAATCCCTCCTCTCACCTATTACCACCACCTCTTCATCCTCGATAGTTCTTAATACCATGTGCTTGGCAGCACAATCCAAATTTGCTTGATACTTTACTAACTAGTTCATGCCTAAGATCAAATCAAACTCCCCGAAGGGTAGTTCCATCAGATTAGCCGGAAAAACTACCCCTTGAACTTTTAAAGGTACATCCTTATAAAGTCTGTTCACCACTACCGATTGTCCTAATGGGCTAATTACGGTCATCTCCCTAGAAGCAATCTCAGAGTCTATTCTTAAAGTTCCAGATACCCTACTAGCAACATAAGAATGTGTTGATCCTATATCAATTAATGTAATATAAGGTAACCCATAAATAAGGAACGTACCGATTATAATGTCCGGTGCATGTCCCTCTTCTCGATGTCTGGCTGCATAGACCAGCCCTGGCCGCCTTGCATCACTACTCCCAGCACCTCTGCCTGGTGCTCCATGTCCACGACCAAAAACATTACCCCCTCTGACCGAACCACGACCTCTCTGTGGTTGCTGACCAACTCTACTTGATTGAACATAACCCTGACCCATTGGTTATGCTCTGCCCCTCTCCTATGGACAGTCCCTTATTCGATGCTCTGTAGACCCACACTTGAAACAGCCTCTACTTCCAGCTCAACACTCTTCAAAATTAAATTTACCACATCGAGAACACCTCCGAGGCCGACTGTCCACAGCAGGTCTCACAACACGATCCGGCTCCTCAAACCTAGGTCTCTTCTGAAACCGCCTAACAGATCCTGACGAACCAAAATTCCTTTTATTTTTATTTCTCTCCTGATTCTGCTTTTCGAACTGCTTCACCTCCTCGGCTATCTTAGCCTTTTCCATAAGAACAACAAATTCCCTCTCTCGCTGTGGAGCTATCAACACTCGCAACTCATCTCTCAGCCCATCCTCAAACTGAACACAACGCTCATGGTCTGTGGCCACAATACCCCGGGCATAATGGCTTAGACGTAAGAATTCTGCCTCATACTGGGACACCGACTTACTCCCCTGAACCAGATTTAGAAATGCCTTACTTCCTCTGGAATGATGTTTCAAAGAAATCCCAAGTGGTATTATCAACCATCGTACCATCCCTGACAGTGAGCCACCACTGATAGGCCTCGTCTCGAAGAAGAGACACGACTCCTTTCAAATTCTTCTCTGCTGTGAAGTCAAGATCATCCATTATACGCTCAACTCTTCTAACCAATATTCAGCTGCGTTGGGAGCTACACCAGAAACGCCCCTAAACATTTCCGCTCCATTGGCTCAGAGCCGTTCAGACACGGATTTCTGAGCCCCTGTGCCCATGCCTGCCCCAGCAACTCTCTCCAAGACCCGTAACATTGCCTGGAACACTGCATCATCCCCGCCTATTTGGTCCTAAAATTCTACTTCCACAGCTGGCGGCACTGGTATCTCACTTCCTGACCCATGACCAGATCCTACTGGTTCCAACGCAGCAACTCTGCCCCTACCACGACCACATACATTACGTCCACGCCCCCGAGTGCTCATGACTAACGTTTGTGATTTAATCTGATTAAAAGTTTTATGAGTTAGTTATTTCTTTCACTGTTTAACCCCGAGCAGTTTTATGGAAAATAGTCTTAGAGAGTAGTTTTTCGCCAAACACATCAAAGTTTCAGTCCCTATAGTCTAGGTCTCCTAAAGCTAACAACCATATTCACTTACATTAACAATCATTTCATGCATACACCATTAGTAATTTTTAAAACACTTACCTGGGTGGATCGAGTGCCGACGGACTCGGATGCCATGTTCCAACCAAAACATTCTCAAATATCATTCAGACCAACTTAGTAAAACATCATTGAACCCATTTTCACAGCCTGAGTTTTGCAACCTAGGCTCTAATACCAAAATTATAACACCCAAACCCGGTCTAAACATTACGACCAGATCTGGTATGTCATAGGGAAAAGTAAAAGCGAATTTTGGTAAATACCGTAAGTTTGAAGCTTTTGTTTTAGGTGAGGTTTTGGAAAATAGTGGTTTGTAGCTTAAGAAAAATTTTCGAGTTTAATTAATTGCGAATTTGTTATCTTTGTTAGCATTTGAGAAAAATAGTTGTTTTATGTTTCTTATGTTTTGAAAGCTCCATTTAACAATCATGTTTAAAATGTATGATAACGTGAAGTCATAACAAAATACAAAATGTTAAAACCAAATAGTAATTTAAGAGGCCTTATTACATCAACTAAAATAAACTAAAATCCCCAAATTAAAACAGTTTTAAGAAAGAAACTGAGTTTCTGGAAATTATCATGATATGGCCTCCATCCACGAGTCCGCCTCGACTCCCAAGTCCATGTCTTACTGATCACCTGCAAGGCTAAGCAGAGGGGGTGAGTCACCAAGACTTAGTGTGTAAACTTCCCCCCCTTAAGTCACATAAATGGCTCCAGGCCCACAATCACATATTGGACTGTAGCCCATTTTAGAGTAACATACACAAATATGAATGCAATGTACCCAGCCCAACTTAGATTTTCCATCCTTTATACACCACCCGTACCAGCCCATCACACCGTGGGGATTTCTACAATCAACCCTCCATCCGCTACACTCCATATGTGCCACCTAGCCACTGGTGACAGAGTCACAAAATATCATACGTGGGGCCAACCCACTTCTGGTACCCAACCACTAGTGACAATCCCTAATAATCATGCATGTAGGGCCAACCCACTGTGATACCAAACCCCTGAGACAAGACACGAAATTATATGTATGTGGTACCAAACCACTTGTGGCTCCAAACAACTGAGACTTAGTCACAGAATCAAGAATGTAGGGCCAATCCACTTGTGGTACCAAACCACTAGTGACAGTCTTAAGTACTTCCCCTTTACACAACATATCCAACCCATGCATAACATATGTAAACCAAATGAAAGTATCATGCTATTTAAATGAACAGTATCATTATGGCATACTTATATATTAACTTATACATAACAACAGGGTACTTACCTGGTATTTTAACCATACCCATATAGGCATAACGACTATCTATCTAGTCACTTCGGCTTTTCAGCCCCAAACGATTAGTATCACATATTAATATTAAAGTGTGAAGTTTTACACACCTGATTACACGCAGCACTATGCTATCTATGTCGACACTATCACTAGCAGGAACTACTGCTATCTGTCTACTATTCTGCACAGAAGCTGGCCCACAACCTGGTGGCCAATCTCGATCAGCAGACACCGTGTGCTTCTTGAACTTAGGGGCTGGAATTACGGGTCCAACCCCTCCCTTCACTTGGCTGATATTTGAATCCATGGAAAAGACCTTGGTCACTAGACTGGATTAAGGCATTGAAATCGAAGCAACTGAGAATAAACGCTCAAAGGCTAATGTTCCTTACCTAGATCGACAAATCCCAGAGATTGAAAAGGCTTGGATCCTGCACTGACCGAATACCTGACTAGAACCGAATGTCCCTTAACACACACGATCAATAGAGAATCTGATTGGGAGTGGTGGAAGATAAGTAACGTCGATCCACTGTAAACAAAGATCAAATGAAGGGATATGAGTGCCAGAGAGATTCGGCTAACACAACTGCCTAGAAAAGATGATAAGTTTCGGCTTTTCTTTTGAATGAAATCCAGAGAAGAAAGAAAAAATATGAAGAAGAGATGGCTAGGGTGATTCGGCTAAGCAAAAAGAACTCAAAGAATGAACGAATGCCAAAGAAATGGAGAAGAGAGGTGCTATCTATCAAGAAAGGTTCGGCTATAGTGTTAAGGAGAAGGGTAGAGAAGATGACAGAGTTTCGGTAGGAGGGGTGGCTTCAGAGGATTTCGGCTTGTGAAGATAATAGCAAAAGAAAAGAAAAAAATGAAACAATTGTGGAGGGTGGATGGTAATGTAAGATTCAGCTATGAAGGAAAGCAATAGAGTGCCATCTTCGGTCTCTTGAATAAATGCCAAAAGTGATAGCCAAGATGATGATTTTGGTTTTTGGTAATTGCGAAAACAAAAGAAATTGAGGAAACAAAATATGATGGTTTTCGGTTTTTGGTGTGAGGGTGTTTCAATTTTTACCATTAAGAAATGAGGCAAAAGAATGCTTTAAGTTTTCTCTAGCTACCCGAAATGCTCACCACGCCCCTAAGTGCTACCATCTAAAGTTCGGCCACCCCCCAAACCAACTAAACTGTACACAGACACACTCACACACCTCACTTCCCACATTCGGCCAAACTCTCTTCCTCTCTCCCAATCCCATAACCCTCTCCACCGATCACTCTCCACTCCTCATTCAAACTTGTTGATCGATTCCTCCTCCTTGAATTCCTCTCCTCCCTTCATTCAAATGTGTTTACTCATTCAACACTCATCCACCAGAGTCCAAGCTGGATCCACCTCTCCTTTACCTTGGTGTCAAAAAGAACTCCCCAAAATGGTAACTTACGCGACTCGAAACTGCTCCCTTCTATCTCTCTTGAGGCGTCACTCACCTGCCTCTTAAGTGGCGCCTCTTTGCCACTTTACTAAAGCACTTCTTGTGCCAAATACCTACATGCAACAACCCTTAAGTCCTATCCCATCCAGCTTTCCCCTAAAGTGCTCAAAAAGAGAATTTTAGCCAAGACTTCGGCTTAACCCTGAGCCTTTCCTAGACCCCCAAAACACCCTAAACCAGTATATTAAGCATAGCATACACACAAAACACACCACATGCACAACCCCTAATTTAGGATGTTACAATATTAATCCATATTGAAGAATTCATACTTAAAGTGTCCAAATCAATACCATTGCAACATAGGTACACAAAACACATTTTGAATAGTTTTCCAAGGTAATACTTTCAGAAGGATGCTATTGCTGAACGGGAATTTCATATCCTCGTGTTTCAAATTCACATACGTTTTCTAGCAATCTGAAGTGGATTCTACCATGAATCACTTTTACTTTCTATACGACTTCTGATTGGATAGTCTCTAAAACATAAAACTCAACTAATCTATCATGTTACATACCTGGTCACCAGAACATCTATTGCAAATAACTATACATTTTATTACTCCCTGAATGAACAAATGAGCTACTACTAAGTTTCGTACAAAATTTTATGCATAAGCTCTGAATTACCCAGTGCGCAAATTCTATCTCAGAATAATGATAACAGTCATTAAGTCTTGTGTAATAGCCTGGTTTATACCCTAGTCAGAATAGTTGTTTCGGGACAACAAATCCAAGTCAGAAAAATATTTTAATATTATTTTCCATATTTACAGTATGTAAATAAATATATGTGAAAGTTTCGTATGAAAATTTTACCGTTTGTATGCTGATTTGATAAAAGGACTTAATCGCATGAAATGCAAAAGTTATGTTCTATTTGATGAAGTGCCGCATTGACATGTCTTCTTAAATGAAAGGTTCTTATGTTGTTATTAGAGCATGATTAAGGTTAATGGACATTAATGGCCTTATATTTGATGATTAATTAGTTTAATAACCAAGGGTAAAATGGTAAACTATGTATTAATGGGTTATTAATAAAAAAACATAAAAATTAGTCATAATATTCATCTTTCTCATTGAAAATCAAAAATTTGAAGCATTTTAGGGTTTGGCCCTTTGTATTCTTGATTGAGATATATTTTGAGCTCAATTTTTGATTTTTTGATGTTTTTGTGATCATTGTTAAGTGTTCTAGCTAGCCCATGCTTAAATTCATGAAATTGATTATAATTTTGAGTTATGCCATTGTTTATAATGTGAGCTTTGTGAGGTCTGATGATAGAAAATAAGTGTTGGATGATAGATAAATGTATTTTGTATTGGGATTTTTGATGAATTTGATTATTATGGGCTAAATTGAGAAAATGAGAAATTTAGGGGTTGAAATATGAAATAAATGAAAGACATGGAGTTATATGGGCTAATGGAATATTCAGCCAATCATGTGTATAAGGAAATTCTGTGTATTTTGTGATTTTATGAAATAGGGACTAAAATGTCAAAATGTGAAAATGTGAGGGCTAATTTGTAAAATGCCCTAAATATGTGTGTATGGATTGAATTGAAAGATTTGGTAAATGAATAAGCTAAATTTGAATGTGTATAGATCAAGAACCAAAGAAAACGGAATTAGATCGGGGGAAATTTAAAGTGGTGGAGTAATTGTTTATGCCCATCCGAATCCGTACGACGTAAGTCTATATACAAATAAATGTGTTTGAATTGAATTATTATTACTTATATGTTAATGAAATGTGATGAATGGTTATTGGTGCTGAATATGTAAAATCCGAGAAAATTAAGATAATATGATGACGTCCAAAAAGCCCCGTACAAACCATAGGAATAGTTAGGATAAATATGTCATGACATAGGTTTCCAATATGAGTTATCGTGTAATACCACGTCTGGGATGTTGGCATTGATTTTAGATTTATGTGTAAGACCATGTCTGGGACGTTGGCATTGTACAGGCTTTGCGAGCAAACTGAGTATCCTTATTGTTTCCGAATGGTTCAACGAGCATTTCGAGATATGATTGAATATGTGAATATGTATCCGTTTCAGGTACGTATGAAATGTATATGAAATTTGGCAATGGAAGATAAGTATGAATATGATCATTTGATATATGAGCTACATGAAAATGTGATATGTTTATAAGCAAATTGTTATGAACAATTGAGCTAGATGGGAAATATGAATTTGCTATTATGTTATGCCATAGTTTATATAAAGGAAATAGTTTGTAATTGTTTATGTGATAAGTTTATTTGTATATGGCTTACTAAGCTTTTATAAGCTTACTTTGTGTGTGTTTCAATTGTTTTATAGATTATCGAAGCTACCAGAAGCTTGGGGATCATCGAGGATCATCACCACACTATCGAACTATATTTTGGTACCTTTTGAAAATGTACATATTGAAGTATGACATTTATAGGCTAGAGATCTTTGATTATGTTTTGAAATGTGTAAATATAGCCATGTGATATGGCTTGATAATGAGTGTGATTATGGGGTGAATTTAGTGCATGCTATGTGATGCAAAATTTGGTATGTTTTAATGTGCTCATGAATAGCCAAAAGAAAGGGTCAATTTTGGTAAGTTTCATGGTTAATTTGAGAAATTGATATGATGAGAAATGCTATGAATTGAAATGGATTAATATGATGTATGAATCACATGTTTTTTTAAGTGAATTTGGTACTTTGAATTGGTATGTTTGAGTTGGATTTGTATATGGAAATGAATGATGTTGTTACAGGCCAAATTGTACATGATTGGGTATGTTTTTGGCTGCGTTTGGGACATTAATTGATGCTTGTTTAATGCTTGTAGGTGTGACCCAATATTGGGTAGCAAATTGGCCTTGAAAATGGCCTATATTTGCCCATACAGATGAGCACAAGGACGTTTGTCTCGACCATATCTCTAAAGGTTGCAATTCGAAGCAAGTCAGGAAGCCACACGGGTTGGACACATGGGCGTGTGACCAAGTATGTAGCCTCCCTAATTTTCACATAGCCTGGCACACGGGCGTGTCTTGTGGCTGGGTGGATAAGTCAATATGTATGCCCTGTTTTGCCACGGCTTAGACACACGGGCGTGTCTAAGCCGTTTGAGGAAAATGCCTGCCTACACGAGCGTATGACCTCTATAACTTTGAAAAATGTTTAAGTTTTGAAAAAAATTGCATGTGCTCAGTTTAGTCCCGACTCCTTCCCAATGCATGTTTAAGGTCTCGTAGACCTACTAAAGGGACTCTATATGTATGTTTTGCTACGGAATGTTTGTGAATATTTGATGATTAGTGAAATGTTTGTGATATGATCTGATATGTCCGGTAATGCCTCTTAACCTTAGTCCGGCGACAGATACGGGTTATGGGTGTTACATCCTGACCTAAAATTCAAAATCAAAAGTCATCTCACATTTTACTCGCTTAGTTTACCACTCACTATCACATTCTTGAGGTTCTCAATCTTGCAAAGAAAACATTTCTTTATCTTCTAATTTAGCTAGATTCAGACTGTCATCAAATAATATTAATCATGTATCCAATACTTACAAAATAATCAAAGGTTTTTCTATTCAAGCATTTGCAACTATATCTGCTTTCCCAAATGTTAATCGATAACTGCTCACAATCTTTCAACAGTTCAACCCATCTATGTTGTTTTAAATTCAGGTCCTTTTGTGACATTAGATACTTTAAACTATTGGGATCAGGAAACATATGACATTGTTTTTCGTCGGACAATCGATGTCATCAAATTCTCAACACAGACATAAAAGGTGGCAGACTCTAAATCACTCGTCGAACAGTTCTTTTCATGTGTCTTTAACCGTCTAAAAACATGAACTGTTACTTTACATTCTTGTATTAAAACACATTCCAATCCGTTTGATAGTGCATCGCTGAAAAATCATAAATTCTTTACTCAATTTAAACTGGACTCAGAATTAATGCTTCAGTTGAGAATACCTTCAACTGTTTTCAACTTTGCTAACACTCAATAGAGCGTTTAAACTTTCACAAATGTGATAACTTTCTCAATCAAAACAACTTTAACTCATATTAATATCATCCAATTAGAACTGATCTAATAGATACGTCATTGTATCACACCCCCTTTTGAATATAAATTCTTCATTCAGACTATTCGTCAATCTACCCATGAATGTACAAGATTTTATCTTCTTACCTGAGGATAAACTTAGATGCATATAACTCAAATTACCTTTGAACTGACCAGGTCGCTCAGATAAAACAACTGAGTCGATCTCAACTATCAAATAATAACATATCAAAATACGCCTTTCATCATGCTATTAAATAGCTTAAACATACAATCTTTCAAAATTTCCTCACATGCGAGTCAAAGATCTTTACATTGCATTAGCTCAAGGAAACAAAATATCCTAATTGAACTCATTGACCTTAATCAAACTTACCTGAGAAAAGAAAACCATTTTAAAATTTGAGCTTGAGCTTCCACTATCTATACCTTTGCCGATGTCAATTCCTTTCACAAAAATTAGAGAAACCCAGATACCAAAATCACCACGTTCCTATGATCGAACCAGAAATACAACTATAATAGACATAGTTATCACAAGCTGTAACGCCCTGAATTTTTAGGCCTAGAATTATTGGGCCTTGTGTATGGATCAGTAAGGAGGATGTACATAAGTATTTAATTGTGCAAGGAAATGACACAATTAAATGTCTGCTTCAGTGGTTAAGGGCCCTGAAAAAATGTTGGAGAAGTCCTAGGTCCAAACCTGGGCTTTAGCAAAAATTTTGGTTTTAGGTGAATAAAACCCTGGATGTAATTAAGTAGGCTTTAAGATATTGTTGGGGAAATAATGACACAAGGAAGCTTGTGGTCTAGTGGTTGTGGCGTCATTAAGGTTGCAAGGGAGCCTGGGTTCAAGTCTTGGCTCTTGCAATTTGTTTTGGTTTTTCTTTTAAAGGAACCTGGACTTTGGCCTTTAGACCTTTTAATTTATTGAAGGTAAAATGTGACACAAAGAGAGTTAGTGATCTAGTGGCAAGGTGGCGCTACATGTGTGGCAAAGAGTCTGAGGTTCGAGGCATGGCATGCGAAATTGTATGTTTATTTTGCTGCTTGAGCTAGGGAGGTGTTGAACTGGACTTGAACTCTGTGGTTGAATTGGTCATAAGAATTTGAATTGAATTTGAATGGGGAGTTGGAGTAAATCAAGGAGAAAATTCGGTCGAGGGATTGGTGGAGATTTTTAAGGAATTTGAAAAAGTGGAGTTTGAGTTGGTGTGGTATTGTGCCGAATTTTGCTTTGGAAGTACTCATAATTTCGGTGGAGGGTTATTCCTAAAGTTTCTATTTTGTGTGTTTTTCTTTGGTCATTTGGTTTTTGTGCTTGTTGGTGCCGAATTCTTCTATTGCCTCCTCCTTCTGCTACTCGTTTTCTTTGTTTTTCCTTCTCTATCTCGAAACGCTACTGCCTTGGCCGTTTAGACACTTAATTTATGTGCCAAAATCAAACTTTGCCTTTTCCCCTTAATCTCTTTTCTTTTTGGCTCCCTACAAGTTTGTGAACCGATTCTCTTTGATCTGTTTGTGGTCTCCTTGACCAAATATTCCACCTTCTCCCTCCACTCTTTCAGTTTTGTTGACTGATGGATCATCCTTTTTTTTCTCTCCGGCTTTTGTAATTGGGTGTGTTGGCCGAATAGTCTTTCTCCCCTTTCTCAATTCTTTTGGGATAGAAACTCTTTCTCTTCACCTTATTACTTGAGCCGACAGTTCCTTTCTTCTTAAGTAACTTTGCAATTGGATGTTGGTCTGGTTGTACAAGAAGGGGATTGATGACAAATGTGTTTAAATGTAGGCTTTGGGCTCGTGAGCGGTTCACTCGACTTCGTTAATAGGTGTGTATTTTTACCCTATACCTGATAGTCGACTGATAAGCCGAAGGTGTGTACACATACTACTCAAGTTGTGGAATGGTAAAAGCTGAAATGCCAAAAAATCAGAAATATGGCTATTGAGGCCACATGAGTGTGTAATAGTACCCTGTATCCGATAGTTGGCAAGAAAGCCGATAGAGTGTGTGTAACCACACTCCTTCTCATCGTAGATCGACAAAATGCTGAAAAGTCAAAATACCGGTGAATGATGCCACACGAGCATGCGATCACACGTGTAGTGGACCAAGCCCACGAATAGGGGTGTAAGATGGTTGAGGCCACCATGAGCATTCTTAGGGGCTTAGGTCGCTTTGGGGCCGAAATATTTAAACAGTTTTAAACGAAAATTTTTGTTGAACCCAAACCACAGCCGAGTTTTGAAACTGGCTCTGATACCATAAAATGTAACACCCCAACCCGACCTATGCGTTAAGAGCAGACTTGGCGTGCCACGCAATTCGAACTTACATCTAGTCATCAATGCTTTTAATGAAAACAATTCTTCAAAACGATTTTGAAAAATGGAATTTATCATAAACCGAGATTTATTTGAAAACTATAATTTTAAAACTTAAGAATTTACAATTTGATTTTTAGAGAAATAATTGGTTGAAATCTTAAATTTATAAAAGAGTTTTCACAAAATATTTTGGATTAAGTGATATTTAAGAAAATCCCCTTTTTATACGCAAGTTTAAGAAATCATTTATAAAATTGAAATAGCTCCATTTATGTAACTAAAACATATTAAAAATCCATCCACGAATAAAAATCCATAAAAATAATACCAGAGGCCTTATTACATCACAATCGAAATAGTACTTGAATAAAAATATTAAAAGGAAGTTCAAGTTTCAAAAAACCCATCATTCGTAGTATGGCCTCCACACGAAGTCATTCCCGGCCCAAGCCTCTATCAATTATTATTACCTGAGAAGGGTAAGAAAAACAGGGTGAGTTACTTAGAACTCAATGTGTAACCCACTTACCGTGTTCATTGGGCCAAAACCATTTAAGCAATTAGTTGGGCTTGAGCCCATTTACAAATGTACAATATATAAATAAATAAAATATAAAAAAATAATGCATGTGATATGCAAATTCCCAACCAATCCTAATTTCCATCCGCTACACACCACCCGTTCCAACCAACACACCTGTGGGGATCAAGTCAACCCACCCCGCCAACACACCAATAGCAGGCATTAAGCCAATTATAATATTTGTGGCAGAGCCACCGAACTAGATTTTGGCAACAGGCCATTTAAAATATTTGTGGGAGAGCCACCGAACTAGATTTTGGCAACAGGCCATTTAAAATATTTGTGGCAGAGCCACCGAACTAGATTTTGGCAACAGGCCTTTCTTCTCTTCGTCATTTATCCCAACCCATGCAGTCATGTATATATATAATGCATAACAATATATTCATAAGGTAAATTTCAACAAAAAGCCTATATTACAAGTTATCAATTTGGCCTATTAGTCAAAGATAGCAATTTAACCCATTTATCGATCTAGCAGTTTTGGCCCATATATCGATCTAGCAGTTTTGGCCCATATATATACATGAGGCCTTTTTCACAATTTTCTCACTTGCCAATTTATCAAAAATAATTCATATGGCCCAAATATCATTTTTTAACAATATAGCTTATTAAGGGCAAATTCGTAATTTTCACAACTTTAATACCGTTTTCATGCTTTCACACCAAAAGTGCTGATTAATCCTATTTTCCAATTTTATCGACTTTACGATTTTTAATCAAATATTTACGGCGTAGTATAGCCCATGAGATAAGTGTGAAGTTACACACTTGATTACGGTGAGTACTATACTTTCCCGCTCGTCGATACCTAAATAGTTATCACGCTTGATTAGAACACTAATATTTAATATAAAGCTATTCTAATGATGAACGATCTAGATCTTTACCCTTGGAATCTCGAACAACAGCAATTTGTGATTTCTCCTTGATCGATAGTTCATAACCCGAGGAAAAACCACGAATAGTCAAAGGCTCAGGAGTACGAATGACTTCAAATAATTGATTTTCACCGGATGAGGGTCCACAACCCGGTGGAACGTCTCGGATTCCCGAAACAGCCCTTCTCTTGAATTTAGGGGGAATAGCGGAACCACCCCTCTTCCAAACGCTATTAACAACTCTTTTCGTCCCTATCTTGCTTGCCTCCATTGACAAGGGATTATTAGTCCTACAATATATCGAAAATTTAATACTAATGGCTTAAGAGGGCGAACTCGGCTTACCTTAAAATCCCGAGTGATTTCCAAAGGATTCCTATACGTAAAAACTTTCGGTTATAACAAATCCCAATGATAGTAATTGATAAAAAAAGAGAGTGATCAAAAATCCTTGAAGAGTTCCTTCTTACCTTGCTAAATATGATCCGAACTTGAATAACTTTCAAGATGACTTGACAAGATAGTGGTTCAACCATCGACTATCTTACGGTTATCCAAAGCTTAATGAAAGAAATGATTGAGAACAAGGTTAAAGAAGAATAAGAGATTCGGCTATGATATAATAGATAGGAAAATAAATTTCGACTATGGGGATGGTTACAAGCATTCGGCCATGGAAGGAAAATGAAGTAAGGATGTGTTTGAATGGTAAATAAAATGGAGAGGAAAAGAGAATAGGGAGAAGAGAAAAGAAAATGGAGATGAGAGGTTTGTGTATCAGTTCTTAAGGATGGAAGATGAATCAAAAAGAAACTTTGAGACCAAAATGCATTCGGCATGAAGAGGAAAAAGAGAAGAAAAGAAATGGTCCTTGATGGCTATGTGGTTTCGGTCACAAAGAGAAGAAAAAGGTTTGGAGAGAATGAACAACCTAAGACCGAAATGCTCAAAAGAAATGGCAAAAAGAAACAATTGCTTACTCAAAGTTTATGGCACATTCGGCTAGGGAGAGGAAAATTAGAGAGAAAAATTTGATAAAAGCACCAAATGACCAAATGGAAAATGTGTTCATCAAGTACCTAATCCCACCAAACTAACACCAAAAACTGACCATCCCCCCTAGCCCCCTATGCCGTCCACATTCATGGTCAAAAAGGCCATTCAAAAGTTTCCAAAACACCTTCCCTTATTTCAAGCCTTATGTCCCTTTTCATACCAAAACCTTTTGATTCCTTACCTTAAGTTAACACTTGGCTTTTTCCCTTAGTCTACTTTCCATAAAAGAGTTAGTCCAACCTTACCATAAGTAAGGCTTGACCGACACATGCCATATAGGTGCAAAAATAAAAGTTACCAATATGCTATCCATGGGATTCGAACTTCTTCCCTCAAGCAATCGCTCATGCGCCAACACCACCTTGCTACTAGCTCATCTTATGCTAGTTTTTTACACTTAAATTACCTTAAGCATCAGGATCACTTGTTCCACTTCAATAAAATTCTCATTACTAAAAATTATTCTACTTCCGAATAATTCCGTGCCTTCTCAAGGCTATATTAAGCACACAAAATTTAATCATTCACAAGCTAAGCACCAAAAACATGCATCATAATGATACTCATATTTTTAGGATGTTACATGGTAATTCCTCTTAACCTTAGTCTGGCAATGGGTATGGGTTAGGGGTGTTAGATCCTAACCTAAAATTCAGAATCAGAAGTCGTCTCACACTGTACTCGCTTAGTTTACCACTCACTATCACATTCCTGAGGTTCTCAATCTTGCAAAGAAAACATCGCTTTAGCTTCTAATTTAGCTAGATTCAGACTGTCATCAAATAAGATTAATCATGTATCCAATACTTATAAAATAATCAAAGGTTTTTCCATTCAAGCGTTTGCAACTATATTTGTTTTCCCAAAGGTTAATCGATAATTGCTAATAATCTTTCAATAGTTCAAGCCATCTATGATGTTTTAAATTCAGATCCTTCTGTGACATTAGATTCTTTAAACTTTTGAGATCAGGAAACATATGACATTTTTTTTGTCAGACAATTGATGCCATCAAATTCTCAACACAGAAATAAAAAGTGGCAGACTCTATATCACCCGTCGGACAGCTTCTTTGCATGTGACTTTAACTGTCTGCAAACATAAACTATTGCTTTACATTATTGTATTAAAGCACATTCCAATCCGTTCGATAGTGCATCACTGAAAAATCATAAATTCTTTACTCAATTTAAACTAGAACGGTTAACAATACCTTCAACTATTTTCAACTTTGCTAACACTCAACAGACTGTTCAAACTTTCACAAATGTGATAACTTTATCAATCAAAACAACTTTAACTCATATTAATATCATTCAATTAGAACTGATCTAATAGATACGTCCTTGTATCACACCCCGTTTTGAATATAAATTCTTCATTCAGAATGTTCGTCAATCTACCCATGAATGTACAAGATTTTATCTTCCTACCTGAGGATAAACTTAAATGCATATAACCCAAATTACCTTTCAACTGACCAGATCACTTAGATAAAACAACTGAGTCGATCTCAACTATCAAATAATAACATATCAAAATACTTCTTTCTTCATGCTATTAAACAACCTAAACATACAATCTTTCAAATTTTCCTCACATGCGAGTCAAAGATCTTTACACTGCATTAGCTCAGGGAAACAAAATATCCTGATTGAACTTATTGACCTTAATCAAACTTACCTGTGAAAAGAAAACCATTGTACAATTTGAGCTTGAGCTTCCACTATCTATACCTTTGCCGATGTCAATTCCTTTCACGAAAATTAGAGAAAACCTAATAACAAAATCATCACGTTCCTATGATCTAACCAGAAATACAACTATAATAGACATAGTTATCACAAGCCAAAGAGCACACTTTAAAGATGAGCCATGATTGATAATTTACGAAAAAAGGATGATAAGAAAGCCGAGATAAAGAAATCTAAGATGAAATATCATACTGGAAGTTGAGAACATAACTCATACGAAAGTATTAAAGATCTTGATGATTCCTCAGAGAAAACCAAAAGAAAAACAATACTTATACGCTCTGGAATCAATTGTAACGGAGATAATATATGTTCCAAATATATATATACAAAACAAAACAACATCCAGTAGAAGCAGACGAATAGCCTCACATAAATTTTCACCAACAACTTTTATTCCAAACATAATAGAATAGAATCCCAAAAACAGGGATAAGAAATGCTGCTCATCAACCAATCAGACCAACAGTGCTTTCATCTAACATTATAATTAGCTAGCATTCTCATATGATAAGAATTTCATCAGAAAACAAACAATCACATATCTCTGAGGATAGATGAATATATTAAATACCGAAGAGAGATCATCATAATCTATTCAATTACAACTGTTACACTCAGACATTTTTAAGATTCAAATATCATTTCTTTGACTAATTCTGTCATCATTAATCCCGTATTATTCCATTCACTAACAAAAATCAATCTGAAAGAAATTCCAGCAAATACATACTTTAGACATCATACCTGAATGAGTCGATTAGCTGAGATTAACTTTTTCATTAACCGTGACATCGTGAAATCCGAATGATCTTTATAATAACCTGGCATCTTTTCTAGAACTGTATTCACTTGCCAAACTATTCTTAACTCTGACCACATTATTAGTTATTCCACTGCTGAACTTTTTAGTGTCTTACTTGTGAGCTCATTCAACTTAAATCTCGTGAAATTTCATTATAAAATACCACATTGGTAAGGGGGTGAGGTCGTAAAGCCTCTAACTCGACTCTCAAAAATACACACATAGAACTTAGCATTCATCATCAACATAATATCTTCACAATCATATAATTCACTTCAAGCTAATTAACATACATATTTATGCTACATGAACTTTCTGATTATCTTTATTCAAACAAGTACTTAAACATACATTCCATAAATTTGATTAAGTTTACTTATCACATTCACTTAATCAAACAAATTAGGCACATAACATCATATGAATGCCAAATAAGCATAGATGAGCTTATCACAATATAAACTTTCATTTCATTTCACCTTTTCATATTTCAAGAATAATTCCCATTGAACTACTGTAATTTCGATGGATACTCGGGTAGTATACTCAAGGTATGCATGTCAACAATTCATCAATTCATATTCAAAAGTGCCCTTCTGGCACATATTCATAGAGCGCACTCTCGAGCCATATATGATATAACAGGATTGCCAGTCCAGGCTAAA
Source organism: Gossypium bickii (assembly GCA_025503065.1). Classification (NCBI taxonomy): domain Eukaryota; kingdom Viridiplantae; phylum Streptophyta; class Magnoliopsida; order Malvales; family Malvaceae; genus Gossypium; species Gossypium bickii. The sequence goes on from CP106711.1 coordinate 95,895,292, forward strand.
TCCTTTCAATAACGTATGCTCTAAAGGGCTTACTCTGAATTACCCATCCGGGCTAAATCCATTTCATAACATATGCTCAAGAGGGCCTAATTCAGGACTACCCTTCCGAGCTAAATCCCTTTTGCAACATTTAAAACATTTTATCTATTTCATAAAATCACCATAATCCATCGAAAAACAACGTTCAACCAGAACAATGACATTTTATCGATATTTCTCAACTTATGGTCATTTCATTTTGTACATCATCACATATATATCATGAACTCTTATTCATAACTTTCCAAGTTTCAACTCATCACGGACACATTTTCAAATATCTTAGTATCACTTCCAGTGTTTTCGAAAATAGCTCGGTTGGAAAGCATCTCTGCCTCAACAAAACAATTTCATCATAGTTGGGAGATATCACACTATCACAGGTAGTAATATCGCATGTATAGCTAGACTCACATACGCTACGTTAGTCCGAGAATTGATTAAACCGTAGCTCAGATACTATTAAATGCAACACCCCTTACCCGTATCCAACGTCGAAATAGGGCTCGAGCCATTACCAGACTTATAACACAAGCACTCACACAATTCCAAATCATAAAATTTGTGTCCAAATTAAAACCATTCATAGTTGATCATGAAGTCCCTATTATAAGCCTACGAAGCCCAAAACATACTTTGGAAGTGGTTCGGGACTAAACCGAGAACTTTAAAAAAAATTACAAAAATTAAAAAAATTTTGCTAGATGCAAGGCTCACACGCCCGTTTGGTCCAAGGTACACGCCCGTGCTTTAGACTGTGTTTGATTTAGGGGTGCTCTCTAACGTGTGCTAGGCCGTGTAGCACATGTAACACCCCAAACCCGGTCTAGAAGTTAGGCCCGAATCTGGCGTGTCACATCAAAGGGAAAATTTCCAAAACGACTTTGTTAATTCAAAACTTAAGTTTAAGCTTTAGAAGCCCAAAACCCTTGTATCTTGTTAAGTTAAGATAAAAAGCCCATATTTTAAGAAAACGTTCATATGTTGAGTTATTTCGAAAACCATGCTAACTTTAAAAATTTTATTTAAGTTTAACAACTGGATAGTTGAAACAATAGTAATAAAACCCAAAATGAAAAGTCAATTAGGAGATACATGACCTTATTGCAATCAATTGAAAAACAAAGTATTTAAAATAAATTCATTTGAACAAATTAAAACATCTAATTAGCTTGTAGTGTGGCCATCTCTGAGTCCTCTACCAAGTCGAGTCGTTTACTGTGCGTCACCTGAAATATTAATAACAAAGGGTGTGAGTTTCGAAACTCAGTGTGTATGACCCTTGGTAAACAAATTCATTATGCAATTATCACGTTGGGCCTAAGCCCTATCAAAATCGGTGGTCTTGGGCCTTAGCCCATAATGACCTCATATAATATCATATCATATCACATGAAATCAAGGTTATGCAAAACCCTCCCCAAAAGTCCATCCGCTACATACCATTTCCCTTCCAACCCTACACACCTGTGGGGATTTCTAAATCGACCCACCCATCTTCTACACACCAAAGGTAGCACTCACAGTGGCACTACTCAACGTTGCAGCAAAGCTACTAATCATATAATGGGCTTAAAGCCACCGATGGACCCGTGGTCGTCAAGCGACTATGCGATCCTCAAATCTTCCTCCGTACCATAATTCCCACCCATATGCATCCTAATCAAAATATCATATGAATGCAACATACACATTAGTAACCTCCACAAAACTCATACTTATCACATAGGGGTATTTTTGTCATTTCACAACCCAAAGGTATTTCCATAAATCTACTCTACAGGGGTATTTAGGTAATTTTACAAAATAGAGGTACTTTGGAAATTTTATAAATCAGGGATGTTTTGGTAATTTTGCAAACCAAGGATATTCTGGTAATTTCACAATTCGGGGCTATTTTAGTGATTTTGTAAATCTAAGTATGTTTTGGTAATTTTCAAACTAAGGGTATTTTGGTTATTTTTAAATTAGGGGTATTTTAGTAATTTTACAAATCTAGGGGTATTTGGTCTCTCTCGGGTTTTAGTTATGAACTTTGGCCCATTAACAAGTCCTTGCGGCTAAAGTGAACAGACACTATGCACCAGGTAGGATTCCAGAGAAGAGGAGGTGGGCCGCTAGGGCCACTTAAGTGCCAAGCTCTCCCTAGATCCAATCCTAGACATGTATATGCCCGTTACCACACTCTAACCTAGCGACTTGTCCACGGACATGTTTAATTATTAGAAAGTCTTATGCGGTTTAAGAGTTGTTTAGTAATAAGCCTAAAGTCCATAAAACCTTAGCATACTAGTCTACGTCCCCATAAAGCCCATCAACCCATTTCACGTTCATATAACCCATAATGGCCACATCACATTTTTATGGCCCATTAGGCCCAAATCTCAGTCATATGACCCATTAGGCCCAAAACAAATCCCGATCATGTAACATGCATGCTTAACCCAATTCATATAATCAAATTAATCCATTTCATCAAACTTAGCCTCAGGGCCCACCGGGCTCATTTAGCCACTTTTGGTTTTTCGGCTTTCCGGCATTGCCGACATCATGTGTGTGTAGTGTTTGTACACACCTGGTTACAACGCATGCTATAAACCCCTTAATCACGAACCTTATCCAAATCCACTTTCGATCTTACGGCCTAAATTTGGCTTTTGAAATTAGTATGGTGGCAGAGACAATTCGACACCAATAGAGAGAAGAAGAGGAGAAGTGATCAGCTAGAACTAAAGGTGAACAAGAGAAGGAATTTAAAAAGAGAAGGTATGGGGAATTCAGCTAGAGAGAAGACCGAAATTTCGGCAAAGGAATGATGGGTTTTTTTTGGCAAATGGAATAATTTGGCTAAGGGGGAGAAAAAGAAATGTAATGGAACCCAAGGAAACTCTCCAAGGAATTCGGCACCTCCTAATTATAGCCAATAGCCGAATCCTACCTTCCCCCACAGTCCAATTCGGCACCAACTCTTCCCACCCCTCATCTTCTAATTTTTCTCCATGATATCTCCCTTATCTCATCCGAAATTCCCTCATTTATCAGCTCACAAGACCAATTCAAACACTTCAACAAAAGAGTCCAAATTCCACACAACTTTGGCCGTCCACTAAGCAAAATAAACACTCCAAAAAACACCTTACTACTACTCGAGCCTTGGACCTCTTTAAGCCACCTTGTAGCTCCACTAGTGATGCCACCTTGCCACTGGACCATAAGCCCATTTGTGTCCTATTTTCCCCTTAATCTGTTTAAGAGGCCTAATGCTTGAGACTAGGGTCCACTAAAGCAAGAAAAATAAACTTTTCCCTATGGTCATCCCTATCTCTAAGACTTCAAATAATCCCGACAATACCTTAAAATTAATATTCTAAGTGCTATTCATACATACCAACCTCAGTGCACAGAAATTTAAAGTTTTAGGATTTTTGGGGCATTACAACCCAATAGGCCCAAATTTGGGGCGTTACAACACACATGGCTGAGACACACACCCGTGTCTCTGCCCGTGTGCTCAATTCTGAACATTCTATTTTGCAACAATTAAGGTGCAAGGGACACGCGGCCGGAACACATGCCCATAGGGCAGACCGTGTGTCACACATAGCCTAGACACACGCCCGTGTGTCTACCCGTGTGGACAAAAACAAGGTTATTTACCGAGCCTTTTTGCCACCCTCACTTGCACACATCTACACAACATCACATGACACAAATTCAAGCATATAAATGTAACCAAACAACCACAAGCAAGACAATAACATGTCATTCTTATACCATCATTTATCATGCTTAAAACATCATGTTTAGGCCGTTAAAAACATACTAATTTCACATTCACAAGAGGGCATTAACATATGAATAAACTTATGATCAACATATGCCATCATTCATGGCTATATATATGATGAAGCATTAACAATTACAAGCTAACACATATGGCCAAATTAATAATGACATATATAACAAATTGGCCTAGTCCCTATATATGTCATAGACTTAAAATGCTTGAATTCATTTATACCCAAAATGATAGCTTGATAGTGTGATAGGATCTCCGACGATTTCCAACTCGAGCTAGCTCAATAACCCTATAAGACATTGGAAAGGAAGGGGGGTAAGCTATATATATAGCTTAGTAAGTTCATACGAAATAATAAGCAACTCTTACCAACCATTTACCAAGTCCAACGATATAAACATAAGATAGTACATATTGTTATAAATCTCACAGTTATAATTTATTCAGTCACATTGTTTACTCTATCAACTTATAAGCATAATTTAACATATCTCGGCATTAGCCTAACAATCATAATCTCTCCTTTACAACATATTGCAAGAATTAACAACTCATTTCAACCTCATAGTAAACATGCACATTAATTATGTGTACCCATGTTTCCAAGCATATGTCTTAATATCTTTCAATTGCCTAAACTCTTATCTTCCCTTAATTCCATAACCATTTTAATATGCAATTATGCCAATCTTTCCTTTTTCTCATATCCGATAAATCACAATTTATGTGAACAAAACATACTATCTCATAACTCAATTTGGCCTGAAATCCATCCCATGATCTTCAATCGAATTTACCATGAATTTTATACATCACAAATATAGACCAATAGTCACAAGCTTTTTATAAAATCATTCTCCTGGAAAATCATGAACTCACAATTTCATGAGGTCAATGCTTATAAACTTTACGTACATACCTGTACCAATTCGTAATACTTACATACTCTTTCTCTTCTTTGACATACCTGTTGATTTTCCTGTTGAACCATTTGGAATACTAAAGGATACCTGGGAATCTTGTACACACAATACTGTACTAATGTCATATCCCAGATATGATCTTACATGTAATCTCGTATCAATGCCAATAGCCCAGCTATGGTCTTACATGAAGTCTCATATTGATGCCATATCCCATATATGGTCTTACACGAAGTCTCATATCGATTTCAAATCCCAAATATGCTGTTACACATAATCTCAGTAACCCTAATGTCATGACATATGTATCCTATCTATTCCTAATGTTTAACCGGGACTTTCACTGTATCGAATCTTCGTCTGTCATTTACGTAGTATCATACTCAATAGCATTCACATTTCATTTCAATAATGTAACATTTACCACAATTATATCAATCAAGCATTTATGCACATATAATTTAATTCTTATCAAACAAACAAACTTACCTCGGCATAGAAATGGCAAAAAGGACTAAATTGTCAAATACTTGTTTTTCCTCCGTTCTAGGTCTCAACCTCATTTCTCTTGATCTATAATATCACATTTAACTTATTTAATCATTATACTATTCAAATCAGCCCCAAATCACATTACGGAAAAAATTACATTTTTCCCTAAAGTTTGACATTTTTACAATTTAGTCCCTAGGCTCGTAAAATGATTTTCATTTCTCATTTATTCACATTTTTACTACTCATTTTACAACTTTTAAAAACAAGTCATTTTAGGCATTTTAACTAAAAATCACTTAGCAAAAGTCGTTTAACAATCGACAAACATGCATTTTCTACCATCAAACATCAAAATACATACATGTTCAACATGGGTAAAATTTTGGACCTTGACATCTCTTCAAATTAAGGATAGAAATAGATAGATAGATCGAGTTACAACGACTTCAAAAATGTAAAGAGCATTAAAAACGGGGCAAGAACGGACTTACATCAAGCTTGGAAGTGGCCAGACCCTATCTATGGCTTCCCCCTTATGAATTTTGGCCATGAGGAAGAAGATGGACAAAAATTGGCTTTTTAATTCACTTAATAACCAAATTACCAAAATGCCTTTAATGAAAAACTTTAGAAACATACCAAACCATGTCAATTTTTGTCCACCAACTTAACCAATGGTCTAATTACCATTTAGGACCTCCAGTTTAAAATCTCACATCAATTGGACACCTTTAACATATAGAATTCAAGTTTTGCACTTTTTTCAATTTAGTCCTTTTAACTAATTGAGTGCACAAACGTCAAAATTTTCGAATGAAATTTTCACGAAATCATTACGTAAAACTTTACACCATAAAAATATAATAAAAATGAATTTCTTTGCGTCAGATTTGTGGTCCCGAAACCACTGTTTTGACTACACCCAAAATCGGGATGTTACAGCTGCAAGAAGAAAGGGCACATTAAATCTGAGTGCTAGAAGCTACAGAACAAGATCAAAAGGGAGGTTGCAAATAAAAATGGAAAACAACTAGAAAAATTCGGTGAAGCTAATGTTGTAGAAGACTACAGCGATGGTGAACTTATGAAATAGTGTTTGAAGGTATTATTTTGATGGGAAATAATGCTTCATGTAAAACGCAGGTGTTGGAACAATTAAAGTTAAGATGTTTGATGGAGTTGTTAGAACATTTAGTGACGTGTGACATGTTCCAGAATGGAAGAGAAATTTGATTTCGTTGAGTACTCTTGATTCAAAAGGGTACAAATATACATCAAAAAGTGGGGTTTTGAAGATTTCCAACGATTCCCTCGTTGTGATGAAAGGGTAGAGAAAGACTGCCAAGTTATATGTTTTGCAAGGTTCTACTGTTACTGGTGATGCAACTGTCGCTTCCTATTCCTTATCAGATGATGATGTTACTAGAATTTAGCATATGTGCCTAGGGCATATGAGTGAGAATGGTATGGAAGAATTGAGAAAAAAAAAAGGACATCTTGATGGGCAAAGAATTTGCAAACTGAAGTTTTATGAGCACTGCATTTTTGGGAAGCAAAAGAGAGTTTGATTCACCAGAGGAATCCATTACAGGAAGGGAATGTTTGAGTATATTCATTTTGATCTATGGGGGCCATCCATAGTGCCTTCGAGAGGTGGAGCTAATTATATGCTAACTTTTATTTATGATTTTTCCAAAATAGTTTGGGCATTCCTCTTGAAGTAAAAAAAACAATGTGTTTTCTGCATTAAGTGTTGGAAATATGATTGAAAAATAGATGGGGAAAAAAATAAAACACCTCCACACAGACAATGGTTTAGAGTTCTGTTCTGATAAGTTTAATGAACTATGCAAGTCAGAAGGGACCGTGAAATACTTGACAGTTCGTCATACTCCACAATAAAATGGCGTTATAGAACGAATGAACAAAACAATCATGAACAAAGTTTGATGTATGTTGTCGAATGCTAACTTACCAAATTTGTTTTGGGCTGAAGCAACTTCTGCTGCATTTTTTTTGATCAATCGATCTCCATCCACTGCCATTGAGAAAAAGACTCCACAAGAGGTATGGTCTGGTAATCCTGCTGATTATTCTGATTTAAAGATCTTTGGGTGTCCTGGGTATGCTAATGTTGATAAAGGAAAATTGGAACCGAGATCCATTAAATGTGTTTTTCTTCGTTATAAAGCTGGTGTAAAAGGGTATAATTATGGTGTCCTGAAAATAGAAAAGGTGTGATTAGCAGAGATGTTGTTTTTGATGAAACTGCTATGCTACCTAACTTATCTCTTAAAGGCTCTTCCAATAAAAAAATCAAAAGTAGGTGGAGAATCAGATTAATCATGAATCTACAACAGAGTTGAATCCTCAAGCCAGTACAAAATTTAGAATAGATTTGCTTCTTCACCACAATACTTCATCACCAAAAATAAAAATAGAAGAGAAATTAAACCTCCAAAGAAGTATGTCGAGGCTGATCTAGTTGCTTATGCTTTAAATGTGGCTGAAGATATAGATGCAAACCAAGAGCCATCTAATTATTCTGAGGCGGTTAGTTGTGAAGATTCAGAAAAGTGGATGTTTTCTATACAAGAGAAGATGGAATCACTCCACAAAAATAGAACATGGGATCTTGTGAAACTTTCTAAAGGTAAAAAGGTTGTTCGTTGTAAATGGGTGTTTAAAAAGAAAGAAGGGACTCTAGGAGTTGAAGTACCCAGATATAAATCAAGGGTTGTTGCAAAGGGTTACAGTCAAATTCCAAGAGTGGAGTTCACAGATGTGTTCTCCCCAGTTGTGTTCTCCCCAATTGTGAAGCATAGTTTGATTCGAGCTTTGCTTGGTATTATGGCCATGCATGATTTGGAGCTTGAGCAATTAGATGTAAAAACTATATTTTTGCATGGATATCTTGAGAAGGATATTTACATGCAACAACCAAAGGGTTTTATAGTCTCAGAAAAAGAAGACTATGTTTGCTTGCTAAAAAAGTCCCTTTACGGTTGGAAATAATCACCAAGATAGTGGTACAAGAGGTTTGATTCCTTTATGACTTCTCGTGATTCCAGAAGAAGTAGCTTTGATAGTTGTGTTTATTTTAAGAAAAATAGTGATGGTTCTTTTGTGTATCTACTCCTTTATGTTAATGACACGTTGATAGTAGCGAAAGATAAATGAGAGATAAGAAAGGTCAAAGCCCAACTAGGTGAAGAATTTGAGATGAAAGACTTGGGACCAGCAAAGAAGATACTGGGTATGGAAATTCTCAGAGATAGAAAGCAAGTAAATTGTACCTAAGTTAGAAGGGGTATATTGAAAAAGTTCTTTGTAGGTTCAATATGCAGAGTGCTAAACCTGTTAGAACTCATTTAGCAGCCCATTTTAGACTTTTATCGACTTTGTCTCTGCAATCAGATGATGAGATTGAGTACATGTCACATGTTCCATATTCTAGTATAGTGGGATCTCTCATGTATGCTATGGTTTTTTCAAGTCAAGATTTATCATATACAGTCAGTGCAGTTAGCAGATACATGGCGAATCCCGATAAAGAACACTGCAAATAGGTTCAGTGGATTTTAAGATACTTATGAGGTACTAAAGATGTTTGCTTACAGTTTGGAAGAACTAGAGATGGAGTCATTAGGTATGTTGATGTTGATTTTTCTGGAGACCTTGATAGAAGAAGATCTCTCATAGGTTATGTCTTTACAATCGGAGGTTGTGCAATCAGTGGTAAAGCCACTTTCCAGACTACAGTCGTTTTGTCTACCATTAAAGCTGAGTACATGACAATTACTGAGGCTTGTAAAAAATCCATTTGGTTGAAGGGACTCTTTAATAAACTGAATGAAAACATTCAAATCAGTACATTATTTTGTGACAGTCAGAGTGCCATCTTCCTTACAAAAGATCAAATGTTTCATGAGAGAACAAAACACATTGATGTTTTGATAACATTTTGTTCGTGATATCATTGCTCGCGGTGATATTATTGTGAGCAAAATTAGCACTCATGAAAATCCTGCAGATATGATGACTAAGTCACTTCCTATAACCAAGTTTGAGCATTGCTTAGACTTGGTTGGTGTTCATTGTTAAAGTTAAACCCATAAGGGGTTTTATGGAAGAGGTGGAGAACTTGTTTGTTGAGAGTTCGCGATGAAGAACTTGCTCATTGAGAATTCGTGTCAAGGTCGAGATTGTTAGAATTGAGTGACCCGAATCCTTATTTAAATAAAATACAGTGGTAAACTAAAATAAAAGAAAAATCCATATAAAACTACACTTCTTTTATTTTATTTTAGAACAAGGTTTTTAAAACCTTATTAAACTCCATCTATTTGATATTTGATTAGAATAAGGTGTTTCAATCTTACTACACTCCAATTAGAATATGATTTTACAAGCTTATAAATAGACATAGTCTACTCTTGAAATCATTCGAATTTGACATAGTAAATTATTTTCTCTTTTGCCCATGGGTTTTCTCTGAAAGGGTTTCCACGTAGAATTTGTGTTCTTTACTTTTCTTTCTCTTTTCTTTGTGATAAATTTTCATTACCGACATTCTATTTTTCACACGCATAAATAAACTAGTGCATAACAAATGTCATGCATGCTTACAATACGTAATCATGCCTTCGTAATTAACAGAACACTGAACATTCATGTAGTTTCCACATACCTTATTATATCACATAAAGACACATATCAACAAATGTCACATTTCAAGTCTTATTTAAGCTAAATGGACCCAATGGGAGGTTTAATTACCAATACTAAGTTAAATGGGCCTAGGTAAAAATTTCTAAAAAATGAGCCTACACGGCCTAGTGCACGGCCTAGTGCACGGCCTCATACACACCCATATGACCCACACGGGCTGCCACACGGCCGTGTGATCCTCATGGGCTACCACAGGGCCTACCACATGGTCGTGTGACCCACACGTCCTACCACATGGTCGTGTGACCCACACGTCCTACCACAGGGTCGTGTGACCCACACAATTTGCCACATGGCCGTGTGACATCGATAGAATGCTTTTTGGCTTTATGTCGTTCGCTATTTTTCAGGTTTCTTGTTACACACCTGCGTATTTTCCAATGCGAAAGCAACAACGAGATTCCCAGTACCTAAATCAACATATTACACATGTTGGCTAACAAAAATACCAATCTCAAAATCCCCAATTCAATTCCAAACAATCACAAAGAACCTTACAATTGTGACAAATCAACCTCTTACAAGGCGTACATCACTTACCCTCAATAAAACAACCACTACACGTACTTAATTCATTGGAGAAATGTCGAATGTCACACGTTACTCTCCTAACAGAAATCATAACAATCCACCAACAAAATTTGTATCACATCTAAATGAAAACTGAGTATTAAGAAAACTAAAACTCTTACGACAGATACTAACAATACTTACACCAAATATTCTTACGTTTAACTCTAACGACACCACGACATGCTCGTACTTATGATGGGAAATTTTACAACAAAATGGTAATAGAAATGAAAACTAAGAAGAAAGACCAACAAGAAAAACAAAAGAAAAAAAGGGAAAAATGTGAAAAAAATAATAGGGAAAGTGGAAAAGTGAACGTTAGAAAAATAAGGAGATTTTTGGGGAATTTTGTTTACAAGATTATTATTTTAGGGAAAAAATAAATCTGATAGGATTACATCTCAACTAACTACCTAACCACTTATCAGCCTATCAGAATTTGAATTTAGCCTAAACACTACCACATAAGCGACACATAGAATTTAGCAAAAATAATGCCATTTTGTTCACGTAAGGGTTCAAACATGAGACCAAAGGGTAAGCTGAAACCTTACACTAAACTAGCAGGCTCATTCTGTCATTAGTTACGCGAAAATAATATATAACCTAGAAGTTCAAAGATAGAGGTAGGGACAAAATTAACAAAAACTCAACAGAAAAGATTCAAACCCAGAACCTCACACACACAAGCACAACACCTATCCACTGAAGCAGATTAATTCACTTGAAAAAAGTTTTACAACCATAACTAAAAATCAGGACGCGACCACTCTTGTTTCACTAACCCAATTTCTTCTAACCTAATTTTTGGGATGTGTCAGAACAAGTTAGGTATGAAAATAAATCAGGGTAAGTATATCTGTGTAGGATGAGAAACATCCATTTGTATGCCTCTGGTAGGTAGGTACATTGCTAACCAAATTGACAGATCACGATAATAATGAGAATACTCATGGTGATGCCTCTAGTGAGACGAATATTTGGATTGACATATCACAACATGAGGATGTGAAAGACCATGTGGCTAAGATCCATGGCATATTATGATAATGAGAATATTCATTGTGATGCCTTCAGTGAGATGTAAACTAGACTGGTAGATCATGACATGAAGATATGTGTAAGTCCATAAGGGAAAAACTCATGACACCTTCTATGAAAGTTTACCGGGATAGTAAACACGTGATTTTGTGTGATGCCCATGTGGATTGATCTATTAAGCCTTTGTGGAATATTCTATATGGCCTTTGTGGCAAATCTTATAACGTCTATATGACGTATTCAATGATGTCTACATGGCAGAATCTAGTTAACTGCCTTCGTGCTAAGATCTGGGTAGCTAATTCTATGATAAAGATATGATAATTCTGAAGTTAACTTAGTTGTTTTAGTCTTGGATAAGATTTAATGTGCCCTAAGGGGTGTTTCTTGAAAGAAAGTATATGATGTATTTCTAAAAAGGGAATTTGTCTTAGTAACCTGTTAGTACATGATATTAGTTTAATCATATTTAGGAAAGGTCTAAGTGTTCATTGGATTGGATTTATCTATGATATGCAGGAAGGAATCTGAGTTATCTAGTATCCTCCATATCTAAATGATTGTCATGTCTCATTTAAGGATCATATAGAATCTAAATAGTTGGTCAATTTGGGTGTTTTCGTGTTTTGTAAAATAGATGTCTAGAATTCTTCTAGATTATCTGGAACATTTCATCATTAGTATAATTTTGATTATGGACTAAATATATGATCTTTTGGGACGTCTGATAGTTACCAAACTTAGTATGAGAATATGTCAAATGTAATGTAACAGCCCGATTTTGGGGCTAGTCGGAGTGGTTTCGGAACCACTAATCTGAGGTCGGAGAAATTTATTTTAATATTATTTTATGAATTATGGCATGATTATATGAATGCATGAAAATTTTGGTGCATTAATTTTGGTGATTGGATGTTTAATTGTGAAAAAGGTGTAACACCCCAAACCCGACCCAAAAGTTAGGCCTGAAACTGGCGTGTCACATTAAAGTGTTTTTCGAAAACCATGTTTTCATTAAAAACCCTCCTTAATATTTAAAAACTGAAGTTTCAGTTTGTGTTCGTTCAATTTCAAAACGTGGTTCGTTGAAAAGTTAATCACTTTTAAAAACGTTATTAACTTTGTTGAAAAACTCTTTTAGTTGTGGAAGCTAATTTAAGGTAAAGATGTTTAAAACGTATGTTTTTAAAAATAGTAATTGGGTTGAAAACTCGTCTACGTCTAATAGATATAAAACGTAACAAAATCCCAAATTCAGAATTAAATCCAGAGAGGCCTTATTACAGAAATAAAAACCTAAACAGAATTTAAAACATATATAAAGTCCAAAGCATAACAGCCGTAGTTGTGTGGTCACCTCCGAGTCCCCCGCTGCACCAATCCTCTTAATGCTGGGGATTACCTGCACAGTTAAAAACGGGGTGAGTTTACAAAAACTCAGTGTGTAATCCCCTTACTAGAGTAACAGTCAGTATACAAAAACAGAAACTGAAATAGTCTAGCCAAAGCCATTTATCAGTAACAGTACAGTCCAGTTCAGAGCATACATGGGCCAACACCCACTACAATATCATTTGGGTCACAGCCCATAATAGAATCAATTAGGCCCAACCCAAACCAATATAGAACAATTGGCCCTAGGCCCAGTACAATAACAAATCTCATAAACAGATATGCAACAGTATGAGGATGCATCCCACCCTGATCCAACCAATACACCACCCGTACCAACCCTACACTCCTTTGGGGATAAAGTTGACCCACCCAGCCAACATACCAAGCTTAGAATCGGTTGCGGCACTAAGCCAATAGAACGGCTCGACACCGTGGCCAGAACGGCTAGAAGCCATAAACAGAATGGTTATAAACCATAATCAGGATAGCATAGAGCCATAGTCAGGATGGCACAAAGCTATTGGTAACTATAATAAGTATGGCACATAGCCATCAGCGACTGTAATATAATTGGCACACAGCCATAGGTAATCATGATCGACACAAAGTCATTAATATATATGTTAGGCACATAGCCATGGGTAAATACGATTGGCACAAAGCCATAATCAAGATGGCACAAAGCCATATTTAGGTTGGCACAGAGCCATAATCAGATTACGTGGCTTTAAGCTGTCCTTCGGTCCACAGTCGTCTCATATGACCCGTACGACCTTAACAGATCAATACTAGATCCACAGTCGTCTCATGCAACCTATGCGGCCCTATCAGAACTTCCTCCGTATCAATGTCCCAACCCCATGCAATATGTCGTGTATTTCATGCTTAATCATTACACGTGTATGCAAAATGACCATGCTCAGTAGCAGTCATTTAAACATATATTAAAAGCATATCAATCACTGATAAACCGTAAAAGTAACATATTTTAAGCCCACATTTAGTATGCTTTTGGATGATTTAAGCCTCAAATTATGTGATTTGGTGCTCTTAATCCTTTGTTTTCATATTTTATACCCAAGAGAGCACCCAAGGATGAAAAGAACGGAAAACGGGCCCAAAACAGAGTAAATGGGCCATATCACGAAATTGACACAGCCTGACCCAAAGATCACACTGTCAAGCCTCATTAACAGGCTCGAACGCGGCCTGGCCATGACTTACACAGGCGTGTGCCATGGGCATGTCCCTGTAGTAGGAAAGAGGAGTTTCATTCGGATTTGGATACTTAGGGGCAAAGAAATATATTCTGAAGCCTATATAAACACTCTAAGTATGACCAGAAAGGGGGACGGTTAGCTAGGCCAAGGAGCCGAGCCAGAAAGGTCAGATTTGTGGAAATAGCTCGAAGATAGCCAGTTGATCAATCTCAAGAAGCTGGAATCATACTCAAAACGGAGGATCTCTCCTTCAATTCCTTCAGGGGGTTTTAGGGATTTCTTTTGTTTTGTTTTATCTTTTCTTTTGAGATGCTTTCTTTTATTATTATTATGAACTAAACCCTTAGATACCTGAGGGGGATGAAACCTAAGATGAATCTTGTTATTATTTGCTGAACTATATGATAAATGTTTGACTTGTTCTTAATTATGTGTTCTTAATTCTTGTTTTGATATTTCCGGGATATTAATTCAAGTATGATGTACTTAGGTGGAGGAGCAAAAATCCCTGCTTAAGAGTAGATCTATCATAATTAAGCGAAGTTGATCGCACGCCTAGAGATAGGGTGATGAGATTTTGCCAGATTAGGGTGAAACCTAATATAGGAGTTCATAGATAGAGTTAATGCGATTTTAGGGGTTTTAATTAGAAAGAGATTTCAATTAACCAATCTAGGGTTAGACGTTAGTTGCCTCGAGAGAGGGATTAATATAACTTAGGGAATCTTACGGATCAAGTCAAATGAATAAATCGTCTGGTTCAGAGTTAGATAACAAGTGAAGTCTAGGTGGATTCTTCCTTGGGTGTCGTCTTAATCAATTGGTTTTCTCTTAAGTTATTTCTCAATTCATCCTTTTTGTCTTTGCATCTTTAGTTTAGTTGATAGTTAAATTTAGATTAGATAAATACATTCACTTAATTCTTAGGCTAAATAATAAAAAGAGAGTTAGTATTAGTACTTTTGGCCCCTTTGGGTTCGACATTCCGATCTTGCCTTAACTATACTATTGTTCGATAGGTGCGCTTGCCTAAAAATAGTTGTCATAGTTAGTTCTAGGTTCGATCATTGTTTTTATAAATTTTAATACTCTAACAGACACGATCAAGTTTTTGGCGCCGTTGCTGGGGAACTGAAATATTAGGAAAGCTTAATTTTTATTACTTTAGCCATATTTATTATTTATTTTTATTCTTATTTTTCAATTAAATTTTAATTTTAATTTTTCTAAATTTTCTTTCTTTCTTTTTGTGCCCTTCAGGTACCTCTAGTTTATGACTAGAAGGAACCCGACAAGACCCTTGCTTTACGATAGTGACATTGAAGGTACCGTTCGTAGAAATCGCAGAGAGATAAGGCGAAGCCTAAACTACATAGACAAAGAGCAAGAAACTGAAATAAATACCACATAAGAGATGGCCGAAAATAATCCGCCACCTCCAGAGATGGTCGAACATCATGCTCCGCGTACTATGTATGATTATGCTAAACCTAGTTTAATAGGAACTGAGTCTAGTATTGTTAGGCCTACTATTGCTGCAAATAATTTTGAACTGAAACCTAACACTATACAGATGATACAATGGTTTGTTCAGTTTGATGGTTTGCAGGATGAAGATCCTAACACACACTTAGCGAATTTTCTAGAATTCTGTGATACCTTCAAGATAAATGGCGTTTCTAATGATGCCATCCGTCTTCGGTTATTTCCCTTTTCTCTGAGGAGTAAAGCCAAACAGTGGTTGCATTCTCTTCCACGAGGGTCAATCACTACATGGGACCAAATGACCGAAAATTTTTTATTAAAATATTTTCCACCGGCCAAAACGGCCAAATTACGGAATGATATATCTTCTTTTGTGCAAATAGATTCAGAGACACTTTACGATGCATGGGAGAGATACAAAGATTTGTTGAGAAGGTGTCCACACCACGGATTACCATTGTGGCTACAGGTCCAAACTTTTTACAACGGTGTGAACCCCTCAACACGGCAACTAATTGATTCAGCTATCGGTGGAACCCTAAACAATAAAACTCCTGAAGCAGCCTACGAGTTTATAGAGGAGATGTCACTGAATAACTATCAGTGGCAAGTTACAAGGACAAGGCCAGCCAAAGTAGCCGGAGTTTTCAACATTGAATGCAGTGACAGTGCTATCAAATCAGGTAGAATTGTTACATAAAAAATTTGATAGTTTCTATGGTTTTTCGTAGGCACATCCAGTTATGCAGTGTGGCGCAAGTGAAGGAGTGGTGAATTATGAGTACCCACCCTATGGACAGGGCATGGAGAGCGAACAAATGAACTATATAGGTAATAATTTCTGATCTAATAATAACCCTTATAATAATACTTATAATCCAGGTTGGAAGAACCACCCCAATTTCTCATGGGGTGGTCAAAGAAACCAAAGGCAACAACCATCCAAAAACTTCTAACAACAACCCTACCCACAGGAAGAGAAGCTGAACCTTGAAGAGGTCCTGACAAACTTCATAGCAGCCTCAGAAACAGAAGATAGAAACAAAACTTGAGGCATTGTCACAGGAACTAAAGGATCAAACCGGGCAACTTACTAGGTTAGTTTCTGAAATACGAATAGAAATCTTACTTAGGGAAAAAGAGCAGGTCAAGGCAGTGACACTGAGAAGTGGAAAGGAGTTAATTGAAACAAAGAAGGAGGTACCACATGAACCTGATAAGGCAAAGATAACTTCGACCCGTGAGGAAATTAAACCAATAATCCTGTATTCAGCGAAGTTGAAGAAAGACCGCTTAGACACACAATATGGTAAATTCCTTGAACTTTTCAAACAGCTACATATTAACTTACTTTTTGTTGAATCTATTTCGCAGATTCCAACATATGCAAAATTTTTAAAGGAGCTTCTAACAAATAAAAGGAAGTTCGAGGAAACTTCAACAGTGGAACTTAATGAAGAACGCTCAGCTATCATTCCAAACAAGCTGCCAACCAAATTGAAAGATCCAGGAAGTTTTACTATTCCCTGTTTAATTGGTAGTTTAAGTATTGAAAAAGCATTAGCTGATTTAGGTGCCAGCATTAATTTAATGCCTTATAAAATGTTTAAGCAACTTGGTCTCGGGGAACCAACACCAACTAGGGTGAGTATTGATTAGGTAGATGGATCATTAAGTATCCTAGGGGAATTGTTGAAGATGTTCTGGTAAAAATAGATAAATTTATATTTCCCGTTGATTTTGTTGTGCTTGACATGAATGAGGACGTAGAGGTACCTTTAATTTTAGGGCGACCCTTTCTAGCTATTGCTAGGGCTGTCATTAATGTTGGTGATGGTAAACTCTCACTAAGGGTAGGAGATGAAGAAATTGTGTTCTAAATTTATGATGCCATGCGATATTCTAGAGAACAAGATGATTCTTGTTACTTTGTTGATGCTACTGATCACATTTTTCAAGAATCTTTGCAGGAAATCATGCACAGTGACACGATGGAACTGTGTCTTTCCCAAGATGAGGGGAAAGATGACGATATCGATGAAGTGAATCCCAATGCATCATTATCTAGACAGACGGAAATAGAGGACATTGAGATCAATGATGAACTAAAACAAAAACCCTCTATTGATGAGCCACCCAAGTTAGAACTGAAATAATTGCCAAAACATTTGGAATACGCATTCCTCGGGGAAAATTCTACACTTCCAGTAATCATCTCTTCAAAACTAGGACCCAAGGAGAAAGAAGATTTGCTAAAAGTACTAAGGAAGCACAAAAAGGCCTTAGCATGGAGAATGTCAGACATTAGAGGAATAAGCCCATCATTCTGCACCCACAAAATTTTAATGGAAGATGAATATAAACCTTGTGTGCAACCTCAGAGACGTTTGAACCCCAATGTGAAAGAAGTTTTCAAATCTGAGGTAATTAAACTTCTAGATGCAGGAATAATTTATCCTATTTCCGTGACAAGACAGGTAAGTCTGTGTAGGTAGTTCCAAAGAAAGGAGGCATGACTGTTGTAGCCAACGAAAAGAATGAATTAATCCCTACAAGAACAGTCACAGGTTAGAGAGTCTGCATTGACTATAGGAAGCTGAATGACGCAACCAGAAAAGATCACTTCCTTTTACCCTTTATTGATCAGATATTAGAAAGGTTGTCTGGACATACGTACTACTGCTTCTTGGACGGACTCTCCGACTACTTTCAAATCCCCATAGCTCCTGAAGATCAAGAGAAGACAACATTTACATGCCCATACGGTACGTTTTCTTATCGTAGAATGCCTTTTGGACCTGCTACTTTTCAGCGCTGCATGTTGGCCATCTTTAATGAACTTGTGGAAGACATTATGGAGGTATTTATGGATGACTTCTCGGTATTTGGTAACTCTTTCCACCTTTGCCTTAAAAATTTAGAACGAGTTCTAATAAGATGTGAGGAGACAAATCTTGTCTTGAATTGGGAAAATTGTCACGTTATGGTTAGAGAAGGGATTGTGTTAGGACATAAGATTTCTAGTAAAGGGATTGAGGTAGATAAAGCAAAAATTGAAACCATAGAAAAATTACCTCCCCCTAGTTCAGTTAAGGCTATTAGAAGCTTTTTAGGACATGCAGGATTCTATAGAAGATTCATTAAAGATTTTTCTAAAATAGATAAGCCTTTAACAAAATTACAAGAAAAAGATGTTCCTTTCAATTTTGATCAGGAATGTTTTAGATGCATTTAACGTCCACAAGGATAAACTAATAAATGCTCTATTATAATTGCACCGGATTGGAATTTACCCTTTGAACTAATGTGTGATGCGAGTGATTTTGCAGTAGGTGCAGTTCTGGGACAACGAAGAGACAAGCATTTTCAGCCAATTTATTATGCTAGGAGAACATGGACACCCGCACAACAAAACTATACCACCACAGAGAAAGAATTGCTAGCTGTAGTTTTTGCTTTTGACAAATGTAGGCAGTATTTAATATTATCTAAAGTTGTTGTTTACACTGATCATTCAGCTCTTCGTTATCTCTTAACTAAACTTGATGCAAAACCTCGACTCATACGTTGGATCTTACTCTTATAGGAATTTGGTTTGGAAATACAGGATAAGAAGGGAGCTAAAAACCTTGCAGCATATCACCTCTCTAGACTTGAGAACCCACATATCGAAGAGCTCGACGAAAGTGAGATAAACGACTCGCTCCCTAAAGAACAACTCTTTTCTATAACCAACTCTGAGGTACCATGGTTTGCAGATATTGCGAATTATTTAGTTGCTAACATCTTACCAAAAAGGTTAACACATCATCAAAAGAAACGATTTTTTGTTGTTACGAAAAACTATTTTTGGGAAGATCATTTTCTTTTCCGCATATGTGCAGATCAAGTAATTCGGAGATGCATTACAAGGGCGGAAGCAAAGCAAAATCCTAGAACATTACCATTCAGGACCTTCAGAAGGACATTACAGCGGGATTAAGACAGCCCACAAAACGCTCGAATTAGGATTTTATTGGCCAACTCTTTTCAAGGATGCCAACAGGTATGCTGCTTCGTGTAATAAATGCCAAAGATCAGGTAATATTTCTAAACGCGATGAAATGCCTCAGACATATATGTTATCATGTAAGATATTTGATGTATGGGGTATTGACTTTATGGGTCCGTTCCCTATTTCATTCGGAAATAAATACATCTTAGTAGCAATAGATTACATGTCAAAATGGGTGGAAGCCCAAGCTTTACCTACTAACAATGGTAGAGCTATAGTTAAGTTTCTTAAGTAACTTTTCTCTCATATTGGAACACCCAGAGCAATCATCAGTGATAGGGGCACTCACTTTTGCACTACTCAATTTGAAAAAGTCTTAAGAAAATATGGAGTACACCACAGAACAGCTACCCCTTATCATCCTCAAACCAGTGGGCAAGAGGAAGTGGCAAATCGAGAACTTAAGCAAATTCTAGAGAAAACAGTTGAATCAAAAAGGAAAGACTGGGCAGTAAAAGTAGATGAGCTTTGTGGGCTTATAGAACAGCATTTAAAACCCCTTTAAGGACATCCCCGTACAAACTTGTTTACGGAAAAAGTTGCCATCTACATTTTGAGTTAGAGCACAAAGCCTATTGGGTGATAAAATTCTTGAATTACAATCTCAAAACTGCAGCTGAGAAGAGGATGATGTAGTTAAACGAACTAGATGAATGGTAGACTGAGGCCTATGAGAATTCACGACTATATAAGGAGGCAACAAAACAATGCCATAATGCTCGTTTAAAACAATCAAAGCAATTCGAAGTAGGAGACTTAGTCCTGCTGTATAATTCAAGGCTCAAACTATTTCTTGGAAAGCTGAAATCAAGGTGGTCAGGACCATTCGTGATAAAATCTATTTTTCCTTACGGCACAGTCGAGGTAACCTATCCAACTCAAGGAACATTCAAGGTAAATGGCCATCGACTGAAAATTTATAATGGTGAAGATTTCAAGGAATTGAGAGAGGAGCTTCAGCTCCGTGAACCTTCTTTTAGGAATGAAAACAGGGTGAGTCTAACTTAAGACTTTAAAGAAGCGCTTCTCGGGAGGCAACCCGAGCACTAACTTCACTAACCTCATTAATTTTCACATTTTAATTTTATTCTTTTCTTTTTAACACCTAAATCAAACTAATTGATTTAGAAAAGCGCAGGTTTCCTACCACACGGCCTTACACAAGGGCGTGCCCTTGGCCATATGGTCCCTACGGAATGGAAAACGGGCGTGCAGGTAGACGTGCGACGTGTCCGTGTGAATCAACACGCCACTTAGGAAGCAAGGGGGGTGACGCCACAAGGAAGGAAGAAGGTCCAAGGTTTAAGTCTTGGCTTTTGCATTTTGGTTTTCTTTTTACATGGACCTTAGAATTTAACTATAGATTTATATTTAGTTGCGCATGGTTTAAGACACAAGAGGAGCTTGTGGCTTGGTGGCAAGTGGCGTGCTGAGCTATTGAAGGGAGCAAGGGTTCGAATCTCATGACAAGCAAAGGAGTATTTATTTTACGGACTGGACGGCAAGAGTTTGAGTTGGATTTAAACTTTACTGATGGAGGGATCCCACATCGAAAAGATACAAAGAAGGAAGGTGAGAAGCTAGCTATATATATATAGAATTCTATGATAGGAGGAAGGATACACCTTGGAGGGCGTTTGGGCACAGGAGTCGCCGGAGCGCGGATTAGCACCGGATTCCTATCAGGTGTGTACTTCTCTATTCTAGCTGTAGAGCGGCAAATGCTGAAATGCCGATCATACGGTGATTGTAACGTACGTGTGGGGCTTTGACGCGATAGTTCAGGCCATCATTAGTATTCTTGTGGGTTGAGGCTGCTTGGGCCGCGATGGGCTAAAGTGAGCCCAATGGGCCCTGAGCCCAATTGAATAAAATGTATGATGGTGTAGTATATAGTGAATTAGACTAGGTGAATATCATGTACGTGGGTAAATTTGTGTTAGGTGGCCATACGAGCGTTGTGCCTGAATGGGCCGAAATCGGGTTTTAGACCCAATAGTTCGGTAACGACTGAGAATGGTAGTTGAGTCGTTCGAGGCAACATTAGGCTTTCAGAAAGGCCACTGTAGGCGTGAAATTACTGAAATACCCTCGATAGGTAAATTACGGAAATACCCTTGGAAGGTAAATTACTATTATACCCTTAGAGGTTGATTAGCTTGATTATCTTGTATTTGTTATTCTAATTATGATGGTAATCCGTTTCATATGTTATATTTGATATATGATTTGCATACATGTCATACTGCATACATGAATTATTATGTCACGACATGCTGCATGGGCTTTGGGATATGAATGAAAGGGGAAGCGTTCTGGTGGTCTTTACCACAATGCATTCAGTGGCTCGCCACACTGCTCGTGACCATGCCACATAATCTGGTGACTCTGTCACAATTCTGACGATGAGCAGCTAACTGCAGCATGACTGCCATCGATGGTGTGTAGCGGTGAGGGTCGATTGTAGAAATCCCCATTGGTGTGATTGGTAGGTACGGGTGGTGTGTACCGGATGGAAATTTAGGTTGGGTAGGGATTTGCATCATAATGGATTGATTATCTGGTTACCTACTATACCCTGCTAAAAGGGCTAAAGCCCAGTCTGTTTCTGTGATTTGTAAGGGTTAAGGCCCAGCTGATATGTGAATGGGCTCGGGCCCAGTTAGGGTTCCTGTGGAGTAATTACACACTGAGTCTTCTTGACTCACCCCCTCTGCTAAATTTTACAGATAATCACTAGATCGCGGGTTTGAAGTTGGGGCAGACTCGGGTTGGCCATGCGTTTCTATTTCTTTCGTAAACTATGTTACTTTATTTTGAACTTATTTTTAATTCGGGATTTTTATTATGTAATAAGGCCACTTTAACTGTATTTTTGGTATTTTATTTGGTTTAGTTTTTAATATGATTTCTGCCTATTATTATTAAATACTTAATACGGGATTTTCCTAAACCCTTAATAATCATTTTCCAAAAACAAAAGGATAACAAGTGAATAAATAATTAAACTTGAAATTTTTTAAACGGTCACAAGTTTCTTTAAATAACCTTTCCATGTGACGCTCCGGATCCGGTCATGACATTTAGACCGGGTTTGGGGTGTTACAATTGTGGTATCAGAGCCTAGGTTGCAAAACTCGGATGTAGAATGGGTTCGACAATGTTTTTTCAAAAAGAAAATGGGTTGAAAATGGTTTAGAAAAAAAATACATGTTTTCTAGAAGTATGGCACCTGAGTCTCTGGCACCAAATCTGTAAGTTTCCTAATACTTTGCTTTGTTATATGTTGTATTTCTGGTTTCTATTCTGTGTGTTTGGTTTGGATGTGATGTTCGGATATAGAATTGGTTGCGTATAGAAGATTTGTCTACTTAGATGGCGAGGTGTTATTGGAATCAGAGTGCGCAACAAGAGCGTAGTGTTATAGGTTAGGATGTGTGACTGTACTTATAGTTGGAAATTTCGAGGACGAAATTTCTTTAAGGAGGGTAGATTTGTAACATCTCGAAATTGGGGCTAGTAGGATTGGGCCCAATGGGCCTTGAGCGTAGGAGCATTTAAATTTTTGGAGAACGGCTTTAGTTTAAGTTGGACCTATTAGGTGAGTGATTTTGGAAGATTAGACGGCTTCTAGGAAGTCCCGAGATCAAACTTTGGCTTTAGGGAAATTTTGGTTTTAGGTGAAAAAACCCTGGAAGTTAGTAGGTAGGCTTTAAGAATAAAATGTGGAGAAAAATAACACAAAAGGAGTGTGTGGTGTAGTGGCAAAGTGACGCCACTTAAGAAGCAAGGGGGTGACACCACAAGGAAGGAAGGAGGTCCAAGGTTCAAGTCTTGGCTTTTGCATTTTGGTTTTATTTTTACATGGACCTTAGAATTTGACTATAGATTTATATTTAGTTGCGCATGGTTTAAGACACAAGAGGAGCTTCTGGCTTTGTGGCAAGTGGCGTGTTGAGCTATTGAAGGGAGCAAGGGTTCGAATCTCATGACAAGCAAAGGAGTATTTATTTTACAGACTAGACGGCAAGAGTTTGAGTTGGATTTAAACTCTACTGACGGAGGGATCCTACATCGAAAAGATACAAAGAAGGAAGGTGAGAAGCTAGCTATATATATATAGCATTCTATGATAGGAGGAAGGATACACCTTGGAGGGCGTTTGGGCACAGGAGTAGTCGGAACGCGGATTAGCACTGGATTCCTATCAGGTGTGTACTTCTCTACTCTAGCTGTAGAGCGGCAAATGCCGAAATGCCGATCACACGGTGATAGTAGCCACACGAGCGTATGAGTCCACGTGTGGGCCTTCGACACAATAGTTGAGGCCATCATTAGTATTCTTGTGGGTTGAGGCTGCTTGGGCCGCGATGGGCCGAAGTGAGCCCAATGGGCCCGTGGGCCCAATTGAATAAAATGTATGATGGTGTCGTATATAGTGAATTAGACTATGTGAATATCATATACGTGGGTAGATTTGTGTTAGGTGGGCCACACGAGTGTGTGGGCCCGAATGGGCCGAAATCGGGTTTTAGGCCCAATAGTTCGGTAACGACCAGGAATGGTAGTTGAGTCACTCGAGACGACATTAGGCTTTCGGAAAGGCCACTGTAGGCGTGTAATTACTGAAATACCATCGATAGGTAAATTACAAAAATACCCCTGGAAGGTAAATTATTGTTATACCCTTAGAGGTTGATTAGCTTGATTATCTTGTATTTGTTATTCTGATTATGATGGTAATCCGTTTCATATGTTATATTTCATATATGATTTGCATACATGTCATATTGCATACATGAATTATTGTGTCACGACATGTTCCATGGGCTTTGGGATATAAATAAAAGGGGAAGCGTTCTGGTGGTCTTTACCACAATCTGTTCTGGTGGCTCTGCGACACTCTGTTCTGGTGGCCATGCCACATAATCTGGTGACTCTGTCACAATTCTGACGATGAGAGCTAACTGCAGCATGACTGTCATCGATGGTGTGTAGCGGTGAGGGTCGATTGTAGAAATCCCCATTGGTGTGATTGGCAGGTACGGGTGGTGTGTAGCGGATGGAAATTTAGGTTGTGTTGGGATTTGCATCATAATGGATTGATTATCTGGTTACCTGCTATACCCTGCTAAAAGGGCTAAAGCCCAGTCTGTTTCTATGATTTGTAAGGGCTAAGGCCTAGCTGATATATGAATAGGCTCGGGCCCAGTTAGGGTTCCTGTGGAGTAATTACACACCAAGTCTTCTTGACTCACCCCTCTGCTAAATTTTGCAGGTAATCACTAGATCGCGGGTTTGGAGCTGGGGTGGACTCGGGGTGGCCATGGGTTTCTATTTATTTCATAAACTACGTTACTTTATTTTAAACTTATTTTTAATTCGGGATTTTTATTATGTAATAAGGCCACTTTAACTGTATTTTTGGTATTTTATTTGGTTTAGTTTTTAATATGATTTCTGCCTATTATTATTAAATGTTTAATACGGGAATTTCTTAAACCCTTAATAACTGTTTTCCAAAAAACAAAAGGATAACAAGTGAATAAATAATTAAACTCGAAAATTTTTAAAGGATCATAAGTTTCTTTAAACAACCTTTCCCTGTGACGCTCCGGATCCGGTCATGACATTTGGGCCAAGTTTGGGGTGTTACATCGACACGGCCTGGCCAAGCACCACACGATCGTGCCACTCCAAACACCTAGAACACAGCCTCTCCCCCGGTTTACACGGCTGTGCCACAAGTTAGAAATCGGAACACGGCCTTGAGTCGATCCACACTGGCGTGCTGCATGGCCGTGCCTCTGTCGTCAGAAAGAGCAATTTTAGTTGGAAAAGGATACTTAGGGACAAAGATTCACATTCCAGGAGCCTATAGATATCCCCTAAGTACCACCTTTGAGGAGGGGTCAAAGCTAGGCCAATGAGCCAAGCCGAGAAGGTCAGAGTTAGGAAATAACGCGAAGATAGCTAGTTGATCCATCTCAAGAAGCAGGAATTATACTCAAGACGGCGGAATTCTCCTTCAATTCCTTCAGGGGGTTTTAGGATTTTCTTATATTATGTTTTATCTTTTCTCTTGTGATGTTCTTTTTATTCATTATGAACTAAACCCAGATACCTGAAGGTGATGAATCCTAGATGGATCTTTTTATTTGATTTTTAAGTTATATGATAATTGCTTAGTTTGTTCTTAATTATGTTGCTTAAATCCAAATCTAATGTGCTTAAGTGGAGGAGGAATAGACCCTGCCTAAGAGTAGATCTAACATAATTAAGCGGAGTTGATCGAACGCCTAGAGATAGGGTTTCGAGATTTTGCCAGATTAGGGTGAAACCTAATATGGGACTCCATTGATCGATTTACTACTATCCTAGGGGGTTATTATAAGCGAACGAGAGTTCCACTAATTAACCTAGGCTTAGACGTTGTTCACCTCGAGAGAGGATTTAATATAGGTTAGGGAGTCTTACGGATCAAGCTAAGTAAAGAAATCATATAATTTAGGGTCAGATAACAAGTGAAGTCTAGGTGGATTCTTCCTAAGGGTATCATCATAATCAATTGAGTTTTTCTTCAAGTTATTTTCCTCTTTGTCCTTTTTGCCTTTGTGTCCTTAGTTTAGTCTTCGTCAATATAGTTTAAAACACTTCAATCTATTTTTAAGGCTAAATAATAAAAAGAAAGTTAGTATTAGTACTCTCAATTCCTTTGGGTTCGATATTCGGTCTTGCCTAAGCTATACTACTGTTCAATAGGAACACTTGCCTTTAATCGTTGTCAGAGTTAGTTTCCAAGTTTGATCATTCTTTTATAAATTTTAAAACTCTGATTTCAGCGATCATTGTGCTTTTTGATCGAGCGTGTAAAGTTGAAGAACTCGAGAAACAGAAAAGAAAAGCTAAGTCAGAAGTTAGAGATGTGAGAAAGAGATCCTCAAGTAAATCATTTCAGTCTGCATCAAAAAAATTTCGAGATGAGTATAGTCGTTCAAAGGCTAATGTGGGACATTCAAACATAGATCTTGCAAGATCAAACTCGAGTTTTCGAACTCCAGCTACTTCGATTGCAAGTGCTAGAAATGTCAGATCTGAACGACCCGAGTGGAGACATTATGGTAAAAGATTTCCAGACAATTGTAGATTGAATGATCGAGCTTGCTTTAAATGTGGATCATTAGATCACTTTATCTGAGACTATCCTGAGTCTGTTGAGCAAGATATTGTGTGGAATTCGAAGTCGAACAACGCTTCAGCTAGGGGTAGACCTTCTAAAAACATGGGAAATGTGAGTGGTATTCAGAGAGCTACGAAAGATACAATTGTGAGATCTGAAGCAAGAGCACCTGCCAGAGCTTACGCCATTCAAGCTCGTAAGGAAGTTTCGTCTCTAGATGTTATTACGGGTACATTTACTCTTTATGATACTTCTGTGATTGCATTGATAGACCTAGGACTCATTCATATATATGCATAAACTTAGTATCCAGTAAGACTTTGCCTATAGAGTCTACTAAGTTTGTAATTCGAGTATCGAACCCCTTAAGTAAGTGTGTTCTGGTTGACAAAGTGTTCAAGAGTTGTCTGTTAATGTTTTGAGATATCTGTTTCCCAACTAATTTGATGTTATTACCCTTTGATGAGTTTGATATAATTTTAGGGATGGATTGGCCAACATTGCATGATATAGTTGTAAATTGCATGTGGAGGACTATTGATTTGAGATGTCAAAGTGATGAAATAATTCAGATCGAATCTAATGATTTGAATGGATTACCGGCTGTGATATCAGTGCTAAAAGCCCAGAGTTATGTGAAAAAGGGTTATGAAGCCTATTTTGCCTATGTGATTGATTCAAACGTGGATGAAAAGAAAATTGAATTTGTGCCTGTGGTTTGTGAATTCCCTGATGTGTTTCCCGAACAATTACCAGGACAACCTCCGATACGAGAAGTGGAATTTGGCATTGAGTTAATGCCAGGGACGGCCCCTATCTTAATAGCTCTGCACAAAATGGCTCTAACAAAATTGAAAGAATTGATGTCTCAGTTGCAAGAATTGACGAATAGAGGCTTTGCATGACCCAGTTTCTCACCTTGGGGCGCTCCCATTCTATCTGTGGAAAAAAAAAGATGGCACGCTTAGAATGTGTATTGATTATCATCAGCTAAACAAAGTGACCATTAAGAACAAGTATCCTCCACCTAGAATCGATGATTTGTTTGATCAGTTGAAAGGAGCTTCTGTGTTTTCAAAGATAGATCTGAGATCAAGATATTATCAATTACGAGTAAAAGATTCAGACATTCTGAAAACTACCTTCCAAATGAGGTACGAACATTATGAGTTTTTAGTTATGCCTTTTGGATTAACAAATGCTCCTGCTGTCTTTATAAACTTGATGAACAGAATTTTCAAGCCGAATTTAGATTGATTTGTTGTTGTATTCATTGATGACATTTTGATTTATTCACATGATGACATTGAGCATTCTGAACATTTGAGAATTGTGCTGCAAACTCTGCGTGATAAGCAATTGTATGCAACGTTTAGTAAATGTGAGTTATGGTTGTGCAAAGTTGGCTTTTTGGGGCATATTGTGTCAGCATCCGGTATACGAGTTGATCCGACCAAGATTTCAGCTATTTTAGAGTGGAAGCCTCCGAAAAATGATTGCAACTCTGTTGAGAAGATTGCTTCAGAAAGATATAAAATTCGAATGGTCTGAAGAGTGTCACAAAAGCTTTGATCAATTGAAAGCCCTACTGAATGAAGCTCTGGTGCTAGTACAACCAGAATCTGGTAAAGAATTTGTGATTTATAGTGATGCTTCGTTAAATGATCTGGGATGTGTTTTGATGCAGAAAGGAAAAGTTATAGCTTATGCCTCTAGACAATTGAAACCGCATGAAAAGAATTATCTGACGCAAGACCTTGAATTAGCAGTGGTCGTCTTTGCTTTAAAAATTTGGCGCCACTATCTTTTCAGTGAGAAATGTCATGTGTTTTCAGATCATAAAAGTTTAAAATATTTGATGATTCAGAAAGATTTGAACCTACGACAGAGAAGATGGTTAGAAATGTTAAAAGACTACGAGTTTGTGATTGATTATCACCCGGGAAAGGCAAATGTTGCTGCTGATGCTTTGAGCCGAAAGTCTTTATTCGCTTTACTAGAAATGAATACTCAAATAGATTTGTGTGATGATAGTGCTATTGCAGCTGAGATGAAAGCGAGATCATTGTTCTTACAGCAGATTTGTGATGCTCAGAAAATTGATAATAAAATGTTAGCGAAACGAGCTCAGTGTGATTTGAATTCTGATTCTGAATTTCGAGTTGATGATGATGATTGTTTGAGATTTTGAGATCGGATTTGTGTTTCGAGAAATCCAGAATTGATTTAGTTGATCTAGAAAGAAGCACATAGCAGTCGCTTATCTGTTCATCTGGGAAGTACAAAAATGTATAATGATTTGAAACAACTTTATTGGTGGTCTGGAATGAAAAGAGATATATCTGATTTTGTTTCAAAATGTTTAATCTATCAACAAGTTAAAGCTGAACATCAGATGCCACCCGGTTTATTACAACCGATTATGATCCCTAAGTGGAAATGGGATAGAGTGACGATGGATTTTGTTTCAGGTTTGCCTTTAACTCCGATGAGGAAAGATGCAATTTGGGTTATGGTTGATAGATTGAAAAAATCATGTAACACCCCAAACCCGGCCTAAACGTTACGACCGAATCTGGCATGTCACATAAAAGGGTTATTTAAAAACTGTGCGTTTGTTAAAAAGTTCGTATTCTTTTTGAAACTCCGCGTTTTGTGGTTTGTTTATAAAAGCCGATTCATTTAATGCCCACTTTACAAAGTTGTTATTAATTTGAATAAAATTGTATTTGTTGTGAAAATCGAGTTTAAGTAATTTTGAATAAAAACGGTTTATTATCATTTCAGGAAAATCCCATATTGAACATTAAATAATAAACAGTAACCAAATTGAAAGATAAAACCAAATAAAATACCAAAGGCCTTATTACATATCAAAATCCCAAAATTAAAAGTAAGTTTAAATATAAGAAACGAGTTTACGAGAAAACATTGAAGGGCCACCACAAGTCTGCCTCGGCTCCCTAAATCCGCGGTCTAATGATTTCCTGAAACATTTAAAAAGAGGGGGTGAGTTTACGAAAACTCAGTGTGTGTTTCCCCTTACGAGTGATAACTGGGCCTAAGCCCACAAAAGCAGATTGGGCCTTAGCCCTCACAATAACATACTTGGCCGAAGCACACATAAATCGAATCAGGCCGTAGCCCTAATATCACAGTATAGCATATAACACATGCCAAATGATGCAAAACCCATTCTTTAGTCATATTCGGCCATAAGCCCATAACATAGCATATCGAACCATAGCATATTAAATCACATGTACATATAAGAATGACAATGCATTCCCGAACCCACCTAGGTATCCATCCTCTACACACTACCCGTACCTGCCAATCACACCGTAGGGATTACGACCCTCCATCCGCTACACACCATCGAAGGCAGTCGCTGTAAATTGTGGCATAGCCACCAGATAATTGTGACAAAGTCACCAGAATCATAATATGTGACCGAGGTCACGGGATACATAATACGTGACAGAAGTCATCGAATACAGAATATGCGACATAAGTCACCGGATAATGTGGTAAAAACCACCAGAACACTTCCCCTTTATCAATATCACCTATATGCCCATGCAACATACATATTATTCAGATATTATGCAATATGTCATGTATGCAAAACATATATCAAATATAAGAATACATGAGTTACCATCATAATCAGATAGACATAAAACAACAAAATCAAGCTAATCAACCTCTAAGGTTATAATCGTAATTTTACCTACTAAGGGTATTTTTGTAATTTAGCCACTAAGGGTATTTTCGTAAATTCGCACCTGCAATTGCCTTTCTGAAGGCCTAATGTCGCCATTAGCGACTCAGCTACCATTTCCGGTCGTACCGGACGTTTCAGCCCAAAACCCAATTTCGGCCCATCCGGGCCCACACGCTCGTCTGGCCCACCTAGCACGAATCTAGCCACGTATATAAGTTCCACCTAGTCTAGTTCATATACTAACCAATCATACAACTTACTCATATGGGCCCACGGGTCTATTGGGCCCACTTCGGCCCATCGAGGCCCAAGCAGCCCCAACCCACACGAATACTACTGATGGCCTCAACTATCGCGTCGAAGCCCCACACGTGCGCTTGCACGCTCGTGTGGCTACTAATGCCATGTGACCGGCATTTTGGCATTTTGCCGCTCTACACCTGATAGGAGTCTGGTGCTAATCCGCGCTCCGACCACTCCTGTGCCCAAACGCCGTCCAAGGTATGTTAACTCTCCTCCTGGAATGCTCTTTATATAGCTAGCTCTTCACCTTCATTCTTTGTGTCTTTTTGATGTGGGATCCCTTCGTCAGTAGAGTTTAAATTCAACTGAAACTCTTGCAATCCAATCCGCAAAATAAATACTCCTTTGCTTCTCACGAGATTCGAACCCAGACTCCCTTGCAACATAATCCACGCCGCTAACCACTTGGCCACAAGCTCCTCTTGTGTCTTAAACCATGCGCAACTAAATATAAACTATGGCCCAAATTCTAAGATCCAAGTAAAAAGAAACCAAAATGCAAAAGCCAAGACTTGAACCTTGGACCTCCTTCCTTCCTTATGGCGTCACTCCCTTGCCTCCTATGTGGCGTCACTTTGCCACTACACCACACACTCCACTTGTGTCATTTTTCTCTATATTTTATTCTTAAGGCTTACCTGCCAACTTCCAGGGTTTTTTTTCACCTAAAACCAAAATTTCCTCAAAGCCAATATTTGATCCCGGAACTTTATAGAAGCCCTCTAACCTTCCAAAATCACTTATCTAATAAGTCTAACTTGCATTAATGCCGTTCTCAAAAATTTTAAACGGTACTATGCCTAAGGCCCATTGGGCTCAATTCTCCTAGGCCCAATTTCGGGATGTTACAAATCTACCCTCCTTAAAGAAATTTCGTCCCCGAAATTTCCAACTATAGGTACAGTCACACATCCTAACCTACAACACTACGCTCACGCTGCGCGCTCT
Source organism: Gossypium bickii (assembly GCA_025503065.1). Classification (NCBI taxonomy): domain Eukaryota; kingdom Viridiplantae; phylum Streptophyta; class Magnoliopsida; order Malvales; family Malvaceae; genus Gossypium; species Gossypium bickii. The sequence continues at coordinate 95,927,205 of CP106711.1, forward strand.
GATCTTAATAAAACTAATATACTTTCTAACTAAATCTTGGAACCCTTCATATAACCAACTACCTAACACCAAAGCAAACAGATATTTCCCACACATACATACAATTCCTATATTCAAGCATCACATCCACACATCACAGAATAAATACAATCATTCAGCATATAATAGAATATAGTAAAAAGGTAACTTACGGATTTGGTGCCGGAGACTCGGGTGCCATACTTACAAAAAAGAGAGAGATATATATATTTTCTAAACCATCCTTTGAAAACATTTTTAAACCCAAACCCACAGCCGAGGTTTTGAACCTGGCTCTGATACCATAATTGTAACTCCCCAAACCCGGCATAAACGTTACGACCGAATCTGGCATGTCACATAAAAGGGTTATTTAAAAACTGTGCGTTTGTTAAAAAGTTCGTATTCTTTTTGAAACTTCGTGATTTGTGCTTTGTTTATAAAAGCCGATTCATTTAATGCCCACTTTACAAAGTTGTTATTAATTTGAATAAAATTGTATTTGTTGTGAAAATCGAGTTTAAGTAATTTTGAATAAAAACTGTTTATTATCATTTCAGGAAAATCCCATATTGAACATTAAATAATAAACAGTACCCAAATTGAAAGCTGAAACCAAATAAAATACCGAAGGCCTTATTACATATCAAAATCCCAAAATTAAAAGTAAGTTTAAATATAGGAAATGAGTTTACGAGAAAACATTGCAGGGCCACTACAAGTCTGCCTCGGCTCCCCAAATCCGCGGTCTAATGATTACCTGAAACATTTAAAAAGAGAGGGTGAGTTTATGAAAACTCAGTTTGTGTTTCCCCTTACGAGTGATAACTGGGCCTAAGCCCACAAAAGCAGATTGAGCCTTAGCCCTCACAATAACATACTTGGCCGAAGCACACATAAATCAAATCGGGACGTAGCCCTAATATTACAGTATAGCAGATAACACATGCCAAATGATGCAAAACCCATTCTTTAGTCATATTCGGCCATAAGCCCATAACATAGCATATCGAACCATAGCATATTAAATCACATGTACATATAAGAATGACAATGCAGTCCCGAACCCACCTAGGTATCCATCCTTTACACACCACCCGTACCTGCCAATCACACCATGGGGATTACTAAATCGACCCTCCATCCGCTACACACCATAAGGCAGTCGCTGCAGTCAACTGCACATCGCCCTTATAAATTGTGCCATAGCCACCAGATAATTGTGACAAAGTCACCGGAATCATAATATGTGACCGAGGTCACCGGATACATAATATGTGACAGAAGTCACCGAATAAAGAATATGTGACATAAGTCACCGGATAATGTGGTAAAAACCACCGGAACACTTCCCCTTTATCAATATCACCCATATGCCCATAAAACATATATATTATTCAGATATTATGCAATGTGTCATGTATGCAAAACATATATCAAATGTAAGAATAACATGAGTTACATCATAATCAGATAGACATAAAACAACAAAATCAAGCTAATCAACCTCTAAGGGTATAATCGTAATTTCACCTACCAAGGGTATTTTCGTAATTTAGCCACTAGGGTATTTTCATAAATTCGCACCTGCAATGGCCTTTCTGAAAGCCTAATGTCGCCACTAGCGACTCAGCTACCATTTCCGGTCGTACCGGACGTTTCGGCCTAAAACCCAATTTCAGCCCATCCGGGCCCACACGCTCGTGTGGCCTACCTAGCACGAATCTAGCCACGTATATAAGTTCCACCTAGTCTAGTTCATATACTAACCAATCATACAATTTACTCATATGGGCCCACGAGTCTATTGGGCCCACTTCGGCCCATCAAGGCCCAAGCAGCCCCAACCCACACGAATACTACTGATGGCCTCAACTATCGCGTCGAAGCCCCACACGTTCACACGCTCGTGTGGCTACTAATGTCGTGTGACCGGTATTTCGGCATTTTGCCGCTCTACAGCTAGAGTAGAGAAGTACACACACACCTGATAGGAGTCTGGTGCTAATCCGCGCTCCGACCACTCCTGTGCCCAAACGCCCTCCAAGGTATGTTAACTCTCCTCCTAGAATGCTCTTTATATAGCTAGCTCTTCACCTTCATTCTTTGTGTCTTTCCGATGTGGGATCCCTTCGTCAGTATAGTTTAAATTCAACTGAAACTCTTGCCGTCCAATCTGCAAAATAAATACTCCTTTGCTTCTCATGAGATTCGAACCCAGGCTCCCTTGCAACATAATCCACGCCGCTAACCACTTGGCCACAAGCTCCTCTTGTGTCTTAAACCATGCGCAACTAAATATAAACTATGGCCCAAATTCTAAGATCCAAGTAAAAAGAAACCAAAATGCAAAAGCCAAGACTTGAACCTTGGACCTCCTTCCTTCCTTGTGGCGTCACTCCCTTGCCTCTTATGTGGCGTCACTTTGCCACTACACCACACACTCCACTTGTGGCATTTTCCTCCATATTTTATTCTTAAGGCCTACCTGCCAACTTCCAGGGTTTTTTTCACCTAAAACCAAAATTTCCCCGAAGCCAATATTTGATCTCGGAACTTCATAGAAGCCATCTAACCTTCCAAAATCACTTATCTAATAAGTCTAACTTACATTAATACCGTTCTCAAAAATTTTAAACGCTACTACGCCTAAGGCCCATTGGGCTTAATTCTCCTAGGCCCAATTTCGGGATGTTACAAATCAGCTCATTTTATTTCGGTAAGAACGAATTATTCGCTTGATAAGTTAGCTGAGTTATACATTTCTGATATAGTGAGATTGCACGGGGTGCCACTATCTATTGTGTCTGATAGAGATTTGAGATTTACTTCACGGTTTAAAAGAGACTACATGTAACACCCTTAACCCTTATCCGTCACCGAAAAGGGGTTACGAGGTATTACCGGACTTAACTACTAATTTGGGGCATAAAATTGAAACTATCCATCTGCATCATGTTGACTAAATTGACTATAACTTGAGTTAGGAAACTCCAAATTTAGATCTGTAAATTTTTCTTGAAACTAGACTCATATATCTTCTTACTAAAATTTTCCTAGAATTTTTGGCTTAGCCGTTTAGTACATTTTATTCATTAAAGTTTCCCTTTTTTACTGACCAACGGTTCTAACCTCTTTTAACCTAAATTCAAATATCTCATTGTACAGTTTCCATATGTTGCTCCCACTTTTCTCTAATAAAAATAGACTCACTAAGAAATCTATAAATAAAAATTATAACTCATAATTCACTTTGTACAATTTTTAATGATTTTTCCAAGACAAAATAGGGAACCACAAAGTCATTCAGAACCAGTCTTACTAGAATTTAAATATCACAAAATATAAAATTCCTTTGCCTACTCTGTTTCTTTCGTATAAAAATAGACACAATAATCTTTAATTTGATATCTTATTAACTTTCTAATTCCCTTTCTCCTATTTTTGGTGATTTTTCAAAATCATGTCACTGCTACTAACCAAAAACTATTTCATTACAAAATATGGCTCGGTAGATTATAACATCTTTACTCCATTTCATATAAACTCTATACATTAACCATACTTATAAATATACCAAAACCAAATCAATCAAAATCATCAAGCCAAAATATAAATTCCAAGATTTACAAGATGGACAAGCCATTTTCGCATGGCTTATACAAATATATATCAAAACTAGTCTATACATGCCACATAAGTCAAGAAGGAGAGACTAAACAAGCCTTCTTTCAAATGATGAATGAGTGGTTCACTTAGTATGTAAGAGAAAATCCAATTGTTCCTCAACCTCCTCCCCTGCAAGTTCTCGTAGCTCTCCAAGTTATATAACCAATTCGTCTGAATAAACCTCCGGTCGATAAAATTCGTAAATATGGGGCCGAAGAGTTCAAGGCCACTAGTGATGATGATGTTGAGAGAGTTGAGTTTTGGCTTGAGAATAGAATTTGAGTATTCGATGAAATGTCGTGTAGCCCTGATGAATGTGTGAAATGTGTCTTTTTTTGTTGAGAGATGCAGCTTATCGATAGTGGAAAACTTTGATTTCTGTTGTTTCAAAAGAACGAATTACCTGGGATTTCTTTCAATCTGAATTTTGGAAGAAATATATTAGTCAGAGATTCACTGATCAAAAGCCAAAAGAGTTTATTGAATTGAAATAGGGTCGTATGTCTGTTACAGAATACGAGCGAGAACCTGTGAGATTAAGTAAATATGCATGCGAATGTGTCTCAATTGAAGCAATAATGTGTAAAAGGTTTAAAGATGACCTCAATGAATATATCCGTTTTAGTTGGAATTTTGGAAATAAAAGAATTCGTTGTGTGATAAACCGTAAAAGTAACATATTTTAATCCCACATTTAGCTTAATTTTGGATGATTTACCCCTTGATTTATGTAAAAATGTGCTCTAAATCCTTTCCTTTCATGTTTTTTACCCAGGAAAGCACCAGAGGATGAAAAGAACATAAAACGGGCCCAAAACAGAGTAAATGAGCCTTAACACGAAATTGACACGGCCTGGCCCAAACACCACACGGCCGTGCCACGCCAAACACCTAGAACACGGCCTCTCCCCCGATTTACATGGCCATGCCTCAAGTTAGAAATCGGAACACGGCCTGGAGTCGATCCACATGGGCGTGCTACATGGCAGTGCCTCTGTCGTCAGAAAGAGCAATTTTAGTCAAAAAAGGATACTTAGGGAGAAAGATTCGCATTCCAAGAGCCTATATATATCTCCTAAGTACCACCTTGGAGAAGGGGTCAAAGCTAGGCCAAGGAGCCAAGCCGAGAAGGTCAGAGTTAGGAAATAACATGAAGATAGCCAGTTGATCCATTTCAAGAAGCAGGAATTATACTCAAGACGGCGGAATTCTCCTTCAATTCCTTCAGGGGGTTTTAGGATTTTCTTATGTTTTGTTTTATCTTTTCTCTTGTGATGTTCTTTTTATTCATTATGAACTAAACCCTTTAGATACCTGAAGGTGATGAAACCTAGATGGATCTTTTTATTTGATTTTTAAGTTATATGATAATTACTTAGTTTGTTCTTAATTATGTTGATTAATTCCAAATCTAATGTGCTAAGGTCGAGGAAGAATAGACCCTACGTAAGAGTAGATCTAACATAATTAAGCGGAGTTGATCGAACGCCTAAAGATAGGGTTACGAGATTTTGCAGGATTAGGGTGAAACATAATATGGGAGTCCATTGATCGATTTACTGCTTTCCTAGGGGGTTATTATAAGCGAATGAGAGTTCCACTAATTAACCTAGGGTTAGACGTTATTTGCCTCGAGAGAGGGTTTAATATTATGGATCAAGCTAAGTAAAGAAATCATATAATATAGGGTCAGATAACAAGTGAAGTCTAGGTGGATTCTTCCTAAGGGTATCGTTGTAATCAATTGAGTTTTTCTTCAAGTTATTTTCCTCTTTGTCCGTTTTGCCTTTGTGTCCTTAGTTTAGTCTTCGTCAATATAGTTTAAAGCACTTCAATTTATTTTTAAGGCTAAATAATAAAAAGTAAGTTAGTGTAACACCCCAAACCCGGTCAAAACGCTACGACCGAATCTGGCATGTCACAGGGAAGAAAAACATTTTGAAAACTGATTTATCGTCTTGAGTCAGAAAGTAAGTTGTCGTTTCAATGTTTCAAAAGGAGCCTTTGATTTTATAAAAACCTGAATTGTTTTAAAACATTTGTTAAAGTCGTTTCGTTATTTGAAAATGGTGAAGACTTGTCATTTTTCCGTGTTAGCCAAGTACCCGATGGTAAAGTTTTGGATAAATCCCGAAAGTTTGTAAAGTTTTAAAAACGTTCATTTTTATATGTTTATTAGGCAAGCCACTCATGTTAAAACAAATTTTAAGGAAATGTAAGAAGATAGATAATCCCAAAATAAAATCTAGTGGCCTTATTACAAAATAAAATCCCGAATTAAAATAAGTTCAAATTAAAACGAAGTTTACGAAAGCAATTGTAATGCATGGCCACCTCGAGTCCACCTCAGCTCCATATCCACGGTCTAAGGATTACCTGCAAAATTTATCGGAGGGGGTAAGTCACCGAGACTCAGTGTGTAAATCCCCGTCCAGTTGAGCTTTGAGCTCTCACACCAATCATATATTAAGCATGTATGTAATGCAACCTAATCAACCTAGTATCCATCTTCCATATCTCCGGAATCTACCCAATATCTGTGGCACCTAGCCACTGGTGGTACCTAACCACTGGTGGTTCCAAACCACTGGTGACAAAAGTCACAAATAATCATGTGGGGCCAACCCACTTGTGGTACCTAACCACTGGTGACAATCCCTTAATGAATATATGTGGGGCCAACCCACTGTGGTACCAAACCACTGGGACGAGTCACAGAAATAATATATGTCGTATCAAACCACTGGTGACAAATGTCACAAAATATAAAATGTAGGGCCAACCCACTTGTGGTACCTAACCACTGGTGACAATTCCTTAATGAATATATGTGGGGCCAACCCACTGTGGTACCAAACCACTGGGACGAGTCACAAAAATAATATATGTGGTACCAAACCACTGGTGGTTCCAAACCACTAAGACTTAGTCACAAAATATCATATGTGGGGCCAACCCACTTGTGGTACCTAACCATTGGTGAGTCTAAAAGAGATCATGTTTCCTCCTTTTTCTCATCATACCCCAACCCATGCAACATGTCATGACATAATAATTCATGTATGCAATATGACATGTATGCAAAACATATATCAAATATAAGTATAACATGAATTACCTTCATAATCAGATAGACATAATACAACATAATCAAGCTAATCAACCTCTAAGGGTATAACTGTAATTTTACCTAGCAAAGGTATTTTTGTAATTTACCTATCGAGGGTATTTCAGTAATTTCACACCTGTAATGGCCTTTTCGAAGGCCTAATATCGCCCAGAGCGACTCAACTACCATTTCCGGTCGTACCGGACTATTGGGCCTAAAACTCGACTTCGGCCTATTTGGGCCCACACGCTTATGTGGCTCACTTAACACAAATCTAGCCACGTATATGAGATTCACCTAGTCTAATTCACTATATACTACACCATCATACAATTTTATTCAATTGGGCCCACAGGCCCATTTGGCCCATTTCGGCCCATCTTGGCCCAAGCAGCCTCAACCCACAAGAATACTACTGATGGCCTCAACTATCGCATCGAAGCCCCACACGTGCGCTCGAACGCTCGTGTGGCTACTATTGCCGTGACCGGCACTTCCGCATTTGCCGCTCTACAACTAAAGTAGAGAGAGTTACACACCTGATAGGAATCTGGTGCTAATCCGCGCTCCGACCACTCCTGTGCCCAAACACCCTCCAAGGTGTATTCATCCTCCTCCTAGAATGCTATATATATAGCTAGCTTCTCACCTTCCTTCTTTGTATCTTTTCGATGTGGGATCCTTTCATCAACAGAGTTTGAATCCAACTCAAACTCTTCCCGTCCAATTCGCAAAATAAGTACTCCCTTGCTTTTCATGAGATTCGAACCCAGGCTCCCTTGCAACATAATCCACGACGCTAGCCACTAAGTCACAAGCTCTTCTTGTGTCTTAAACCATGCGCAACCAAATATAAATCTATAGCCAAATACTAAGGTCCATGTAAAAAGAAAACTAAAATGCAAGAGCCAAGACTTGAACCTTGGACCTCCTTCCTTCCTTGTGGCGTTACTCCCTTGTCTCTTATGTGGCGTCACTTTGCCACTACACCACACACTCCACTTGTGTAATTTTCCTCCATATTTTATTCTTAAAGCCTACCTACTAACTCCTAGGGTTTTTCACCTAAAACCAAAATTTCCCTAAAGCCAAAGTTTTATCCCGAGACTTCATAGAAGCCCTCTAACCTTCCAAAATCACTTATCTAAGAGGTCCAACAAGCTGTTCTCTTATTCTCCAAAAATTTAAACGCTACTACGCTCACTGCCCATTGGGCCCAATCCTACTAGGCCCAATTTCGGGATGTTACAAATCTTTCCTCCTTAAAGAAATTTCGTCCTCGAAATTTCCAACTACAGGTGCAGTCGTACAACCTAACCTACGACGCTACACTCACGCTGTGCACTCTAATTCCAATAACCCTAATATACTTTTAACTAGAATTTAGAACTCCTACACATACTCAAAAACACCTAGCCGTTAAAGTAGATAAATATTTCATACGCAACCAACTCTATATCCGAACATCATATCCAAACCAAACACACAGAATTGATACCAGAAATACAGCATATAGCAAAGCAAAGTATCAGGAAACTTACAGTGCGGATTGGTGTCGGAGACTTGGGTGCCATACTTCCAGAAAAACAGATATATATTTTTCTAAACCATTTTCCAAACCATCCTTTGAAAATATTTTTGAACCCAAACCCACAGCCGAGTTTTTGAACCTAGGCTCTGATAGTACAATTTAACACCTCAAACCCGGTCAAAACGTTACGACCGAATCTGGCATGTCACAAGGAAGAAAAATGTTTTAAAAACCGATTTATTGTCTCGAGTTGGAAAGTAAGTTGTCGTTTCAATGTTTGAAAAGGAACCTTTGATTTTATAAAAACTCGAATTGTTTTAAAACATTTGTTAAAGGCGTTTCGTTATTTGAAAATGGTGAAGTCTTGTCATTTTTTCGTGTTAGCCAAGTACCCGATGGTAAAGTTTTGGATAAATCCCGAAAGTTTGTAAAGTTTTAAAAACGTTCATTTTTATATGTTTATTACGTATGCCAGTCATGTTAAAACAAATTTTAAGGAAATTTAAGCAGATATATAATCCCGAAATAAAATCTAGTGGCCTTATTACAAAATAAAATCCCAAATTAAAATAAGTTCAAATTAAAATGAAGTTTACGAAAGCAATCGTAATGCATGGCCACCTCGAGTCCACCTCAGCTCTATATCCGCGGTCTAAGGATTACCTGCAAAATTTGACGGAGGGGGTGAGTCACCGAGACTCAGTGTGTTAATCCTCGCCCAACTGAGCTTTGAGCTCTCACACCAATGCAACCTAATCAACCTAGTATCCATCCTCCATATCTATGGAATCTACCCAATATCTGTGGCACCTAGCCACTGGTGGTACTTAACCACTAGTAGTTCCAAACCACTGGTGACAAAAGTCACAAATAATCATATGTGGGGCCACCCACTTGTGGTACCTAACCACTGGTGACAATCCCTTAATGAATATATGTGGGGCCAACCCACTGTGGTACCAAACCACTGGGACAAGTCACAGAAATAATATATGTGGTACCAAACAACTGGTGACAAATGTCACAAAATATAATACGTGGGGCCAACCCACTTGTGGTACCTAACCCCTGGTGACAATCCCTTAATGAATTTATGTGGGGCCAACCCACTGTGGTACCAAACCACTTGGACGAGTCACAGAAATAATATATGTGGTACCAAACCACTGAGACTTAATAACAAAATATCATATGTGGGGCCAACCCACTTGTGGTACCTAACCACTGGTGACAGTCTAAAAGAGATCATGTTTCCTCCCTCTTCTCATCATACCCCAACCCATGCAACATGTCATGACATAATAATTTGTGTATGCAGTATGACATGTTTGCAAAACATATATCAAATATAAGTATAACATGAATTACCTTCATAATCAGATAGATATAAGACAACATAATCAAGCTAATCAACCTCTAAGGGTATAATCGTAATTTTACCTAGCAAGGGTATTTTCGTCATTTACCTATCGAGGGTATTTCAGTAATTTCACACCTGCAATGGCCTTTCCGAAGGCTTAATGTCGCCCCGAGCGACTCAGCTACCATTTTCGATCGTACCGAACTATTGGGCATAAAACCCGATTTCGGCCCATTTGGGTCCACAAGCTCATGTGGCCTACCTAACACAAATCTAGCCACGTATATGTGATTCACCTAGTCTAATTCACTATATACTACACCATCATACAATTTTATTCAATTAAGCCCACGGGCCCACAAGAATACTACTGATGGCCTCAACTATCGCGTCGAAGCCCCACACGTGCGTTCGCACGCTTGTGTGGCTACTATTGCCGTGACCGGCACTTTCGCATTTTCCGCTCTACAACTAAAGTAGAGAGAGTTACACACCTGATAGGAATCTGGTGCTAATCCGCACTCCGACCACTCCTGTGCGCAAACGCCTTCCAAGGTGTATTCATCCTCCTCCTAGAACGCTATATATATAGCTAGCTTCTCACCTTCCCTCTTTGTATCTTTTCGATGTGGGAACCTTCCATCAGCAGAGTTTAAATCCAACTCAAACTCTTCCCGTCCAATTCGCAAAATAAATACTCCCTTGCTTTTCATGAGATTCGAACCCAGGCTCCCTTGCAACATAATCCACGCCTCTAGCCACTAAGTCACAAGCTCCTATTGTGTCTTAAACCATGCGCAACCAAATATAAATCTATAGCCAAATACTAAGGTCCATGTAAAAAGAAAACCAAAATGCAAGAGCCAAGACTTGAACCTTGGACCTCCTTCCTTCCTTGTGGCGTCACTCCCTTGTCTCTTATGTGGCGTCACTTTGCCACTACACCACACACTTCACTCGTGTCATTTTCCTCCATATTTTATTCTTAAAGCCTACCTACTAACTCCCAGGGTTTTTCACCTAAAATCAAAATTTCCCTAAAGCCAAAGTTTGATCCCAGGACTTCATAGAATCCCTCTAACCTTCCAAAATCACTTATCTAATAGGTCCAACAAGCCGTTCTATTATTCCCCAAAAATTTAAACGCTACTACGCTCAAGGTCCATTGGGCCCAATCCTACTAGGCCCAATTTCGGGATGTTACAGTTAGTATTAGTACTCTCAGTTCCTTTGGGTTCGATATCCGGTCTTGCCTAAGCTATACTACTGTTCGATAGGTACACTTGCCTTTAATCATTGTCAGAGTTAGTTTCCAGGTTTGATCATTCTTTTATAAATTTTAAAACTCTGATTTCAGCGATCAAGTTTTTGACGCCGTTGCCGGGGAACTAAGATATTAAGAAAACTCTATTTTTATTACTTTAGCCATTATTTTTATTTTCAGTAATTTATTTTGTTTTTAGTTTAATTTTTAATTTTGCTAATTTTTCTTTCTTTCCTTTCTTTCCAGTTATCTATAATTTATGACTAGAAGGAACCCGAGAGGACCTTTAGTATACGACAGTGATATTGAAGCTACCGCTCGAAGGAATTGTCGGGAAACCAGATGAGCCCTAAACTATACAGAAAAAGAGGAAGAAGACAGATCCAATCCTACTGAAAGGATGGACGAGAATAATCCACCACCACACGATGTGGGGGGAATGCAACGCTCCACGTACAATGTTTGATTATGCTAAACCACATTTAACAGGAGCGGAATCAAGTATTGTTAGGCCTGCTATAGCTGCTAACAATTGTGAATTAAAGCCTAACACAATACAAATGATTCAACAGTTTGTTCAATTTGATGGTTTGTAGGATAAAGATCCAAACATGCATATAGCTAACTTTTTTAGAGTTCTATGATACTTTCAAAATAAATGGCATTTCTGATGATGCCATACGTCTTCGATTATACTCTTTTTCATTGAGAAATAAAGCTAAACAGTGGCTAAACTCGTTACAACAAGGGTCAATCACCACATAGGATCAGATGACCGAAATTTTTTTAATGAAATACTTCCCACCGGCCAAAACGGCCAAATTAGGGAATGATACCCATTCTTTTGTGCAGATGATTTAGAAACTCTATACAATGCATGGGAGAGATTCAAAGATCTCTTCAGAAGGTGCCCACACCATGGCTTACCATTATGGCTACAAGTCCAAAAATTCTATAACGGTGTAAACCCTTCAACGAGACAACTGATTGATTCAGCAGCCGGTGGAACCCTGAATAACAAAACTCCAGAAGCAGCCTACGAGTTCATTGAGGAGATGTCATTAAACAATTATCAGTGGCAAGCTTCAAGGACCAAACCGACGAAATCAGCAGGAGTCTTCAACATCGATGCCATGACCATGCTATCAACGCAGCTTGAGATGATGAATAAAAAGCTTGATAGTTTGTGTTCTTCACAAGCACATCCAGTCATGCAGTGCGACGCAAGTGGAACCGTGGTGAATCCTAAGTATCCATCCTACCAACCGGAAGCAGAGAGTGAACAGATAAACTATATAGGTAATAATTTCCGATCCAATAAAAATCCTTATAGTAACACTTACAATCCAGGTTGGAGGAACCACCCAAATTTTTCATGGGGAGGTCAAGGCAATCAAGGGAATCAAAGGCAACAACTTCTTCAAAACTTCCGAAATTAACCGTATCCACAAGAAAAGAATCCAACCCATGAGGAGGAGCTAAAAAAATTGGCAAGAATAGAAGAATGCCTACAATATATTGAAAGAACAATTAAAAGCAACGAGAGCCGAATGAGTGAAATTGCTAAGTCGGTCAAGGAAGTAACTAATGCAGTCGAACAACTCACACGACTCATGTCAGAACGACTGCAAGGACATCTACCAAGTAACACCGAGACTAATCCAAAGGAGCAAATTCAAGCCATCACAGCTCAGGACAGCGAAGAGTTAGATGAACCCAAACCAATTCTAGGAAGTAAGGTAGACGAAGGTATAAGAGAGGTAGCATAAGAAAAGTCAAAATCGATAATCAAGGAGTACAAACCTCGCATACCTTATCCCGAAGCATTAAAAAGAGACGTTTCAAAGGAACAATTCGGTAAGTTTCTTAAACTTTTAAAGAAATTACACATTAACTTACCTCTTCTTGAAGCTCTTTTTCATATGCCAAACTTGAGGAAATTTTTAAGACAGCTCTTGATAAACAAACGCAAAATAGACAAGAGCCACACATTGAACTTAAGGCAAAGTGCTCAGCAATTGTACAAAATAAACTACCACAAAAATTAAAAGATCCAGGGAGTTTTACAATTCCATGTTTAATCGGTAGTTTAACTATTGATAATGCGTTAGCTGATTTAAGGGCAAGCATAAATGTCATGCCTTATACATTGTTTAAACAACTAGGTCTAGGGAAGCCCAAACAGAATAGGATGAGTATTCAATTAGCTGATAAAACTGTTAGAATTCCTAGGGGCATTATTGAAGACGTTCTCATAAAAATCGATAAATTTGTTTTCCCAGTAGACTTTGTTGTTTTAGACATGGATGAGGATAATTCAATCCCCTTAATTTTAGGAAGACCTTTCCTAGCAACTGCTAAGACTAAAATTGATGTTGCCACAGGCGAGCTCATACTTTGTGTAGGAGACGACTCAATTAATCTTCAAGCCCTCAACTCAGCCAGGTCATTAAAGAACCAACGTAAGAAAGAAAATTCTTTGATGACCATCCAATTGCACCTTCTTTTCAGGAACCACTAGAAAAAGGAACAATTGAACCAGATCTTCATTTCAGTGCCAACAAAGAAATAACTCACGAAGGGCAAAGGATTCAATTCAATGACTTAGACGAATGGAAAATGCACTTCAAGGAGAAGCTAGGGTTACACGAGGAACAAAGCTTTAGGGTCGACAAATTAGAAGAGCAACAAACATACGTCAAAGAAAAATCGGATCCACACAAAGTAAAACCCAAAGAGCCACCAAAAGAGCTCGTGGGGACTTCAAATCACTTTAAGATAGGAGACCAGGAACTGTTAGACAAAACCGATCCTCACATCACCACAACAGACCTGAAGGCAAAGGGAGAAATTCTTCTTAAGGTACACAATATCTTCCCAGAAGGAATAATCGAGGAAAGCAATCCAATATTTGGCAATTTCAAGGTAAACGCTTCTCGACTTCAACTTTGTCAAGAGAATAAAACCATAAACATAAGGAAAGATATTCAAACCTTTAAACCTCCCTAAAATTTTCAAATACGAGGAAAGTCTAGCTTAAGACTATAAACGAGCGCTTCTCGGGAGGCAACCCGAGTACTAACCATCTTTCTTTTTACATTTGCTTGCATTTTATTTTATTTTCCTTTTCATTTTCTTTTCCTTTTGCTTTAAAACTAACAAACAGTGCAGTTTTTCCAGGTCACACGGCCTTACACACGGCCATGCCCGTGGCTGTGTGGACCACCTGAACTGTCACAACGACCGAGCAGAGGTCGTGCAACTCAATCCAACCACCCTCAACGTCACGGATCCAACCACCCTCCCCACGGCACCAATAGAATGGGACGGCCCTACCTCTCAACCGTGTGAAGCTACTAACTTCCACATCATGGGCAGAACACGACTGTGCCTACAAACCATGCGATGCTACTAACTTGTCAAACACAGGCGTGGCTTGATGCCCCACAGGCATAGGGTGACAAACACACCCAGACCGACTATCACCACCACCAAAGACACTCCGCCGAGAAAACATCTACAATTCAAGGAGTACTTCATTCCCCTTACCTTTTGATTTATCCATTAAATGTTATTATCTTTCTTTGTACATTGAGAACAATGTACATCTTAAGTGGGGGGAGTGAATAGTTATTCTGAGAAAATGCATAACTTTCTTCATTATTCTCAGATCCTGAGGATAAAAATGCCTAACTTTTTGCATAATTCTAAAAACCCTGAATTTAATCTTGTTTGAAAGTAATTTTCTCATACTATTAATCAAGATGGAATTTCTAATGATTTATGATTTTTATTAGCATGTTTCTTTGAATAAGTCATAGTTAATTGTACATTGATGATTAAATTTGAAAAATACTAGGGAATCAAGCATGATAAGTCTAAATTTCAAAAAGTTCAAATTTTAGGTTGTTAACCTGAATTTGAATGTTATCGTGGAGTTTAAGATTTATAAGGATGATGTCAAAACACCCATAATTTTTGTGAGATTTTGAGCCTTATAGAGCATATATTCTTTTTCTTGCTCACTTTATTGATTATGAGTGTGTCAACATTGAACTGTTATTCTAGAACTTGCCTTGTTTATATATGTTGAGACCACAGTTATGATTTGATATACCGAGATGATAAAGGCACCTAGGTTTTAACCCACTTACACCACTAAAAAGCCTACCCTCAAAATTAACCCCTAGTGAACCCCGTTGAGCCTAATAACCCCTTTTTATTGACTCACCCACAATTTTAACCCAAAACCCTTTGTATTTGTTATCACTCTTTTCTTTTAACTACACCTTAATCGAGGTTTGATTTGATTAGTTACCCAAGTATATTATTCTGGTAGTTAAATTTATCTTGTATTAATTAGTTTGTTCTTAAAAAAAAATTCAAAGTATATTCAGTATTAGTTTTATGAAAAGCGAGCTTACACAATCAAAGTCTATTTCCAAAAGAAAAGTTTGTATTAGTAGGATTATTATTTTCAGTTGATGTAATTATTTTCTTAGAAATTTTTAGGTAACTTATCAATTCTGTAACACCCTGGTTTAGGGGGCTGTGCGTGTTGGGTTTAAATCAGGTGTTGGTAGGTTTTTGGGAGTGCTTGGATGAGTTTTAGGGGTTTTAGAAATGTTTGGATGAAAGGGGAAGGGTTTGGATAGTTTTGGGATTTTTAGTGAAAAAGGAATTGGGCCAAGGGAGGCCTTAAGATTAATTTTTGGTGTATTTTGGCACATGAGAGGCTTTGGCAAAGTAGGCTTCATGCGCTGCTTTAGGGGCTGGAGGTAGCGCCTTGGGGGTCTTAGGTTCGATCCAAGAAGGCAGCAGTTTTGGCGTTTTTTTTAATTGTGATGGGCTAATGTAGATAGGTTTTAAGTATTAATTTGAGGGAGTTTAGGACGCAAGAAGCAGCTTGGCGTAGTGGCTAGCGTGCGTCACTTAGGTGCTAGGGGGAGAATGGGCGCTGGTTCAAGTAGGGGCAGTAGCAGTTTTTGGGCGTGATTTATTTTTGGCGGTAGTGAAAATGGAGCAGGGGAAGGGTTTAAAGTTTAAATAGTGGGGTTTTATGTCAAGAAATGCAAGGTGGCCGAGTGGCACTGGGCGTTGGGGAGAGGCATGCGTGCAAGGGTCTTGTGTTCGAACCCAAGGCTGTGCATTTGGTTTTTTTTATTTTCTCTTTGGCTTTTGGCTAGTGGACGGCACATGTAGAATAAATTAGATGATAAGGATAAGTTTAAGTATTATTTTGAATTAGAATTTGGCTGGTGGGTGGTTTGTGGTTTTATTATTTTAGATAATTATAGTTTTTTTTTTAATTAGTTTAAATTAGAGATAGGATGTGGATAGGATAATGGGGGATTTGTTTAATTCAAATGAAATTGAATTTGTGGCTTGAATTGGTTCCAGGAGGTGGCCGACTATGGGGTTCTTCAATTGGGTGTATGTGGCGGTTTTGGAGGTGTTTTAGGAAGGGAATGATGTTTGTTTCTTTAGCATTTTGGGTATATTCGGCCAAACCTTAGTTGTGGGTACAAAGCTGATTTTTCCTTAATGCCTCTCTGTTGGTTTTCATTTTATACCTGAAACCTTTAGTAACCTTCATTCTCGTCGTAAAGCTTCAATTGTTCTTTAATGTTGTGAAAGCCGAATATGGTGATCTTTCTTTCTCACATTTCCTTTCTTTTACAATTTTTGTGCCGAATCCACATTGCCTTCTAACCGAATGTATCATTTGGTTCTTGCCATTTCTTTAAGCCGTTCTAAACTATCTTACTTTGTTTCCCTAACCTTCATCTCTTTTTCTAAATACCATCTTACCGAAACTGTACTCTCTATTAACATATATTTCTTTTCCTTCACTTTTAAAAATCCCACCTAATCCCTCCTCCCTTTGCTCTTGCAGAAATTTCCTTCTATCTTTTTGTTCTTATGTTGGCCGAATATTGGAATGGTGGGGACCTCTCTTGTGTAGTGTTCAGTCAGGTTTAGAATAAGGGCATTCGGGTTTTTGAAGCAGTCAAGCGAGGCTTTACCTGTTCGGGATCGTTTGGTAAGTGGTGGTAAGGGTGGATTCTTTTTCGGTTGGTTTTGTTAAGTCAGGTTATTAAGAGATTAACTTTTTGTCTTAATAGGGTGTGCCGAGTTATAAAAGAGGAACCATAGTTGGTTGTGGTTTGGTAGGAAACCAAACCATCCGCAAAGGTGCAAGGTTCGAGGGTCTTTGATCGATTCTTTGGTTAAGGCTTTCAGGTGTGTTCATACACACACTTTTCTATTAATAAATGTGCTCACTTTATCGTGTGTACTTTCACACTCTTCTAGTATTATATATGTGTTTATGATATTGTGTACATATACACACTTCTTGTTGTTATAAATATATGTATATGAGCTGTGTGTTATGTGGATCCATGGTAAGGTGGATGTGATACCATTATGGTATGAGAAAAAGGGCAGTGTAAGTCCTGCTTTGATGCTTTTGGTAAGCTTGGTATATCCGTTATGTGTACTGCAATACTGGTTTGTGATAAATAAAATGTATGTTACTAATCAAGCATGTGGGTATAAGTCCGTTAAAATGCATATCATTATCTATGTGGTTGTAAATGAGTGGAGGGGCGGTGATATTTTTGTCTTCGACGAGCACTGAGTGTTTTGGTAACACACTGTGACTACGGTCACCAGAGGTTTGGCACCTCATAGCGACTTGTCCCTGTGGTTAACACCACCGTGGGTTGGCCCCACTTTTAAGACACGGGATCGTGTGCCAGTGATTTGGTATCACACGATGGGTTGGCCCCATCAATTGATTTGTGACTTCGGTCACCAGTGTTTTGGTAACACACTTCGTGTCTTCGGACACCAGAGGTTTGGCACCTCCGGTGATTTGGCATCACATCCGTGACTATACGTCACCGGTGGTTTGGCACCACCCGGTGGTTTGGTACCACACGGGGTAGAAAAGGTGTATGGACGGTTAGGATTGGGTGCATATGATTTGGATGCATGATGATCATGATTATGTTTGAATGTGATATTTTGCTAATCCGGGAAAAAGGGTTGCACACTGCGTCTTGGTGACTCACCTTTTTCCTTTAACCATTTCAGGTAGTGCATAAAATTTGGACCGGATCGAGAGGACAAGGTGGCCCATGCCGAAGATTATGATTTAATATTTTATGCTTGATTTTGATACTAGCATTTCATTTCAAGTATTGGGTTGTAGTAAAAGGCCATTTTATTATTTTGGTATTACTTTAACTATGGTTTATTTAAATTAAATTGCTAAGTGAAAATGATTTTAATCCTAGCAACCTATTTATGAAGAATATGTTTAATAAAGTTTTTCTAATTCAGCTAATTTATAACTTCAAAGTTTTTCATAAGGTAATAAATAAACAAGGTTTTCAAAAGTTCATTTCTTCAAGGTTTATTCAAAAGTGAAGAAGATTTTCAACAAATCTTTTTCCAAAGTAACATAACCAGATTGATTGGTCGAGTGAATGGGCCGGGTTTGGGGATGTTCTGATTTAATATCGAGCCAGTTCAAAACTCGACTTTGAGGGTTTTGGGTCCAAAAACATTTTTTTATGGGCTTTTCAAAAATATGGGCTTTTAGGAAATTTTTTAGGTTTTTCTGGCATGGCACCTGTACCTCCGACCCGAAGTCCACCAGGTAAGTACTTCGGACTTTCTTGAAGTGAATTGTTTACATGAATTGATTTGGGCTTAGTTTGGGCTCGTAGATTAGAAAGTTAGGACTATTGGACCCTAGGACTAGTCTACTCAAACAATGGCATAAGACTTGAAGCTCTTAAACAAACCTGTGAAGTAAGTCGCTGAGTTAAGGTGTGGTAACCTTGGTACGCATGTCTAGGATTGGATCAGGAAAGAGCACGGTACTTGCGCAAACCTCGTGACTCACCTTCTCTCGCAGGAATCCTACCTGGTGCGTAGCTATGGTTCACCTTAACCAAGAGGACTTGTTCATGGGCTAAACCGATTATTAAAACCCGGAAGGGATTTGATCTGATTGTTTTAAAATCCCCTGTTTTTAACAATTCTCAACTTTACCCCTTTGGTTTGTGAAACTCTAAATCAGATTTTGAAAGATATTTTCTCGGTTTACGAAATTTCCCAAAATGCCCTAGTGGCAAAATTACAAAAATGCCCCTGTAGTGTAAATTACTGTACTACCCTCAACTTTTGATAAAATGACTTTTACTTTACAAAATACCAAAATTTTGAGGTTTCAAAATACCAAGACACTCTGGTTTGGGGAAATTTACAGAAATACCCCTGTGTTGAAAATTTCTAAAAAGCCCTGACTTTCAAGATTTCCGGTTTAACCCCAATTCCAATAAAATTCTCTCACTTTGCAAAAGTATCCAAATTTTTGTATTTCAAAATAATGCCCTGACTTTGGAAATTTACAAAATTACCCCTGGTGGATAAAATTACCAAAACGCCCTTGGGTCGTTAAATTTTCAGATTTCACTCGACTTTTACTAAATATTCCTGTTTTACTAAATATTAAAAAAATATATATATATTTTGTGAAATGTTGTGATATCCCGATTTGGAGAATTTATGAAAATGCCCCTGATTTCCAAAATTTAAAAAAATAGCCTTGCTTTCTGAAATTTTTGCAACATACTTTGTTGGAAAAACAAAATTTTCAAGATGACCCCAAGATTTTGTAAATTTTGAAATATCTTTAAGTTGGAGAACTATTTTCAAAATTGACCCTGAGTTATTACCAAAATGTCCCTGAAGGCAAAATGACGAAATTACCCCTGGGTAGGGTAGGAAACTTGATTGCTCGAAAGAACTTCTCTCGGAAACTTCTTTGCATAAAATTTACCGTGGTAAACAGTGGAACCCAAATTTCTAATGCATAAAATTTCTAATCAGACTAAATCGAGGCGCTAGATATGAGTTCTAGGGGGCGTGGTCGTAATTCTCGTGGACGTGGTAAAGGCAGTATGGCAGTATCGGAATCGGTTGGGTCAGAGAGCAATGTGCCGCCGTCACCAGCTGTTGGGACTGAGCAGCCGAATCAGACCGGAGGAGGTAGCGCAGAATCGAGCAAGTGGCAGGAATCGGTGTGGTCAGTGGTATCGCTATCTTTGTGGAAGAAGCCCCGATAGCTGAGGAGGTCAAAGGAGCTGAGGGGCGGATTAGAGATAGAATAAGGAATCGGGACGAAATGAGCTCGGGATCGTCGGAATCGTTTGAGAGGTCTCAGAAAAGACCGAGGGTCGAGGCATCTGCTCGTGTTTCTAAGCCAGTTGTTGGGAACCCGATCGTCCGTGCTCGAGACGGAAGGTATCTCGTGGGCGAAAGTCTTTGGAATCGTGTTCAGAATGTTCGGATGATGACCCAAGTCGATCCGTTAAGCATTGTCCCCCGGATCCGAAGAGGACCTTTGATGGGTCAAAGTGTTGTGCACTGGCAGAGGTGGTCAGCGAGCGACGAGAGGTCGTGGTCCGAACCATGGAGGAAATGGTTTCGGTCGAAGCCGTGACGTTTGGATTCGTTGGAAGGAGGATAGTGATGTGCCGGATGGGTCAGCGGGTAAGCTTTTCTTGGCTAATTATTACTTGCTGTTTTGTTCGCTTTGGTGGCTGTTTGTTCATATGTTAGCAGAGTATCTAAGAACTTGAGTATAGACTTAGAAAGGACGCCTTGAGAGTGGGTTAGCTCTTGGAGATCAGAGTGCGCAGCGATAGTGTAAGATTGGAGAGTTAGGACGTGGACCGTTAGTCTAGCCAAGTAATTTCGAGGACGAAATTATTTTTAAGGAGGGTAGAATTGTAACACCCTGGTTTAGGGGGCTGTGCGTGTTGGGTTTAAATCAGGTGTTGGTAGGTTTTTGGGAGTGCTTGGATGAGTTTTAGGGGTTTTAGAAATGTTTGGATGAAAGGGGAAGGGTTTGGATAGTTTTGGGATTTTTAGTGAAAAGGAATTGGGCCAAGGGAGGCCTTAAGATTAATTTTTGGTGTATTTTGGCACATGAGAGGCTTTGGCAAAGTAGGCTTCATGCGCTGCTTTAGGGGCTGGAGGTAGCGCCTTGGGGGTCTTAGGTTCGATCCAAGAAGGCAGCAGTTTTGGCGTTTTTTTTAATTGTGATGGGCTGATGTAGATAGGTTTTAAGAATTAATTTGAGGGAGTTTAGGACGCAAGAAGCAGCTTGGCGTAGTGGCTAGCGTGCGTCACTTAGGTGCTGGGGGGAGAATGGGCGCTGGTTCGAGTAGGGGCAGTAGCAGTTTTTGGGCGTGATTTATTTTTGGCGGTAGTGGGCTGGAGCAGGAAGGGTTTAAAGTTTAAATAGTGGGGTTTTATGTCAAGAAATGCAAGGTGGCCGAGTGGCCTGGGCGTTGGGGAGAGGCATGCAGCAGCAAGGGTCTTGTGTTCGAACCCAAGGCTGTGCATTTGGTTTTTTTTATTTTCTCTTTGGCTTTTGGCTAGTGGACGGCACATGTAGAATAAATTAGATGATAAGGATAAGTTTAAGTATTATTTTGAATTAGAATTTGGCTGGTGGGTGGTTTGTGGTTTTATTATTTTAGATAATTATAGTTTTTTTTAATTAGTTTAAATTAGAGATAGGATGTGGATAGGATAATGGGGGATTTGTTTAATTCAAATGAAATTGAATTTGTGGCTTGAATTGGTTCCAGGAGGTGGCCGACTATGGGGTTCTTCAATTGGGTGTATGTGGCCGGTTTTGGAGGTGTTTTAGGAAGGGGAATGATGTTTGTTTCTTTAGCATTTTGGGTATATTCGGCCAGCCTTAGTTGTGGGTACAAAGTTGATTTTTCCTTAATGCCTCTCTGTTGGTTTTCATTTTATACCGAAACCTTTAGTAACCTTCATTCTGTCGAAAGCTTCAATTGCTCTTTAATGTTGTGAAAGCCGAATATGGTGATCTTTCTTTCTCACATTTCCTTTCTTTTACAATTTTTGTGCCGAATCCACATTGCCTTCTAACCGAATGTATCATTTGGTTCTTGCCATTTCTTTAAGCCGAAACTATCTTACTTTGTTTCCCTAACCTTCATCTCTTTTTCTAAATACCATCTTACCGAAACTGTACTCTCTATTAACATATATTTCTTTTCCTTCACTTTTAAAAATCCCAGCCGAATCCCTCCCTTATGATCTGCGAAATTTCCTTCTATCTTTTTGTTCTTATGTTGGCCGAATATTGGAATGGTGGGGACCTCTCTTGTGTAGTGTTCAGTCAGGTTTAGAATAAGGGCATTCGGGTTTTCGGGCAAATCAAGCGAGGCTTTACCTGTTCGGGATCGTTTGGTAAGTGGTGGTAAGGGTGGATTCTTTTCGGTTGGTTTTGTTAAGTCAAAGTTATTAAGAGATTAACTTTTTGTCTTAATAGGGTGTGCCGATTGCGAAAAGAGGAACCATAGTTGGTTTAGGGTTTGGTAGGAAACCAAACCATCTGCAAAGGTGCAAGGTTCGAGGGTCTTTGATCGATTCTTTGGTTAAGGCTTTCAGGTGTGTTCATACACACACTTTTCTATTAATAAATGTGCTCACTTTATCGTGTGTACTTTCACACTCTTCTAGTATTATATATGTGTTTATGATATTGTGTACATATACACACTTCTTGTTGTTATAAATATATGTATATGAAATTTTGTGTGTTATGTGGATCCATGGTAAGGTGGATGTGATACCATTATGGTATGAGAAAAAGGGCCAGGTAAGTCCCTGTTTTGATGCTTTTGGTAAGCATGGTATATCCGTTATGTGTACTGCAATACTGGTTTGTGATAAATAAAATGTATGTTGCTAATCAAGCATGTGGGTATAAGTCCGTTAAAATGCATATCATTATCTATGTGGGTTGTACGAGTGGAGGGGGCAGTGATATTTTGTGCTGACGAGCACCAGTGTTTTGGTAACACACTGTGACTACGGTCACCAGAGGTTTGGTACCTCCAGAGGTTTGGCACCTCATAGCGACTTGTCCCTGTGGTTAACACCACCGTGGGTTGGCCCCACTTTTGAGACACGGGATCGTGTGCCAGTGATTTGGTATCACACGATGGGTTGGCCCCATCAATTGATTTGTGACTTCGGTCACCAGTGTTTTGGTAACACACTTCGTGTCTTCGGACACCAGAGGTTTGGCACCTCCAGTGATTTGGCATCACATCTGTGACTATACGTCACCAGTGGTTTGGCACCACCAGTGGTTTGGTACCACACGGGGTAGAAAAGGTGTATGGACGGTTAGGATTGGGTGCATATGATTTGGATGCATGATGATCATGATTATGTTTGAATGTGATATTTTGCTAATCCGGGAAAAAGGGTTGCACATTGAGTCTTGGTGACTCACCTTTTTCCTTTAACCATTTCAGGTAGTGCATAAAGCTAGACCGGGATCGGAGAGGACAAGGTGGCCCATGCCGAAGATGATGATTTAATATTTTATGCTTGATTTTGATACTAGCATTTCATTTCAAGTATTGGGTTGTAATAAAAGGCCATTTTATTATTTTGGTATTACTTTAACTATGGTTTATTTAAATTAAATTGCTATGTGAAAATGATTTTAATCCTAGCAACCTATTTATGAAGAATATGTTTAATAAAGTTTTTCTAATTCAGCTAATTTATAACTTCAAAGTTTTTCATAAGGTAATAAATAAACAAGGTTTTCAAAAGTTAATTTCTTCAAGGTTTATTCAAAAGTGAAGAAGATTTTCAACCGTCTTTTTTCCAGTAACATAACCAGATTCGGTCGTAGTGAATGGGCCGGGTTTGGGGATGTTACAAATTCAATTTCGATTCTAACGTTGTAATTTCAGCCTTTATCCACACCTTTTACCCTAGCCCTGTTACAACCATAACAAAGACCTTTTGATCTGTTTATCATCTCATTTGACAGTGGTGGAGATTTTATTTTAAGGCAAGCATATGGGATTAACTTTTCAGGTTCGACTTATGAGTGCTTAATTTTGACCCTTAAACACTTTTTGAGTGATTTGAGTGAATCTTTTGTAAGGATGTCAATCCTTGTAGGTTTTGAATTAAGGTAACTATTTAGATGAAGGGAAACACCTATGTTTTCGTGCTACAAATGGATGATTTATCTTGGTTGAATCTTTAGGACTCTTTGAATTGAATTATCCATGTATGAATTATCTATGAATTAGGATAAGGCATTGTTGATAGGAATTATGAATCATGGAAAGTTCGTTTCAATTATAAGTTGAGAATTTTGCTTGAGGACAAGCAAAAGCTTAAGTGTGGGTTTATTTGATAAACCGTAAAAGTAACATATTTTAATCCTACATTTAGCTTAATTTTGGATGATTTACCCCTTGATTTATGTAAAAAGGTGCTCTTAATCCTTTCTTTCCATGTTTTATACCCAGGAAAGCACCCGATGATGAAATGAATGTAAAACTGGCCCAAAACAGAGTAAATGAGCCTTAATACAAAATCGACACGGCCTGGCCCAAACACCACACGGTCGTGCCACGCCAAACACCTAGAACACGACCTCCCCTCCGATTTACTCAGCCGTGCCTCAAGTTAGAAACCAAACACGGCCTGGAGTCGATCCACACGGGCGTTCTACATGGCCGTGCCTTTGTCGTCAGAAAGAGTAATTTTAGTCGGAAAAGGATACTTAGGGAGAAGGATTCACATTCCAAAAGCTTATATATATCTCCTAAGTACCATTTTTGAGGAGGGATCAAAGCTAGGCCAAGGAGCCAAGCTGAGAAGGTCAGAGTTAGGAAATAATGCGAAGATAGCCAGTTGATCCATCTCAAGAAGCAGGAATTATACTCAAGACGATGGAATTCTCCTTCAATTCCTTCAGGGGGTTTTAGGATTTTCTGAATTGGGGGCTGTGCATTTGATGTGTTTCTGTGTGTATATTATGTGTAGTGTGTTGTGTTGGTGTGTTTGGGGGTTCCAAGAAGGCTTGGGGTTAAGCTTGAGCCCTGCTAAAAGTTTCTGCTTTCGGCACTTTTAGGGAAAGCTAGCTGAGTTGGGCCTTAAGAGATATTGTTTGTGTTGGATGACACAAAGAAGTGCCTTAGTAAAGTGGCAAGGAGGTGCCACTTAAGGTTTGAGGTAGGTGACGCCACAAGGGAGCTGGAGGGAGCAGTTTCAAGTCCCGTATTCCTCATTTTAAGAATTCTTTTTGGCATCAAGGGGGAGCAGAGGTGGAGTTCGGATAGGATGCTTGAAAAGAGGAGAGTTGATTGAGTCAAATAATTCAAATGTATGGACAGTAGTAAAAAAGTGGGTTTTGAAACTTTCAAACAATTTCCAATGTGTGATCAGGAGAGAATTAAGGAGAAAAGGAAGGGATTGAAGAGCTGTGAGGTGCTAGCCGAATTTTGAAAATGGCTAGGTGTTGTTGGGCATTCAGTTTTAGGGGTGTCTGTGTGTGTGCTGAAAATTCAAGAGGGGTTAGCTTTAGGTGTTAAACTCTTTTGTGGTGTGTTTCAGCAATAGAGTGTTTTGCATTTCGGGCAGTGTGGTGCATTTCTTTGTGTAGCCAAAATTCCCAAGAGTGTCATTCATTCTTCTTCAGTCCAACCAAAATCAATTCTTTTCTCTCTTCCTCTCTTTGTGTTTCGGCAACTTGGGTTCTTTGCTTTACCAACAAAAGCCAAAAACCCGCAGGTACTCTAGACTACGCTTCATTCCATTCCAATCTTGTAGCCGAACCCTCCTACCATCTTACCATTTCTCTTTTTCTTTTTTTTCATTTGCATCAGTAAGAGCCGAAACTCCATTCTCCATTTCTTCTTTTCATCCCTTCTATTTCTTATTTAGCCGAACCTCCATAGCAGAATTCTTTTTGGATTTTCTCTTTATTCCTTCATGAATCGAAACCTATCTCCTCTTCTTTCTTCTTGAGTTGTTCTTTTTCCTCTATGTTTCTTGTGACCGAATCCTCCATTGAGTGCTCATCTCTTTTCTTTCATTATTTGGTCAGCAAATTACCGCTACCTTGTTTCACAACTTATCAATCGGATTCTCTTTGATTGTGGTAAGTGTTCCCTTTTTGTTTTAAATCTCCTTTCTCTTCTTTCTGATGCCGAAGGCATTAATCTTGTCTTTTGATTCTTGGCTGATTGAAGGAGGGGCTTGTCTTCGTGTTCTTTCGGCATCCGATTTGTGATTGAAAGGTGTTAAGGAATACGCGGTGTTAGTCGAATTAAGTATTCAATCGGCACTTTGATCCAAGTCATTGAATCTCCGGGATTTGTTGATCTAGGTAAGGGATCTTTGTATTTTGTACATATTCCTATTTGTTTCCTATTCACTGCTTTAATCCGGTCTAGTGACCAAGATCTTTTCATGGACCCAAATGTTAGCCAAGTGAAGGAAAGGGTTAAACCCATAGCCCAAGCCCCAAAGTACAATAAGCACGCGATGTCTGCCGTTCGAGATTAGCCACCAGGTTGTGGGCCGGCTTCTGAGCAGAATAGTAGATAGATAACAGTAGTGCCTGTTAGTGATAGTGTAGACATAGTGAGCGTTGTGTTACGTATTATCAGGTGTGTAACTCTTGCACACTTCGTATATTATTTATGTTATTAACTGTTATGACTAAAAGCCGAAGTGACGATATTGGTCCCTAAAATACCTTTGAGGGTTGAATCGAAGACTTCGGGTAAGTTCCATTATGCTCTGTTATTGGCAAAGGTAGGTATGATTGAAATGGTTGATTGTTGTGTATTTGAAAGCATGATCATATCATATCAACTGTTAAACACGGCATGGACTTGGGTTATGATGTGATAAGGGAGAAAACATGATTTCTAAACTATCACCAGTGGTGTGGTACCACAAGTGGTTGACCCCACATATAATATTTTGTGACTATGTCTCACTGGTTTGGAACCACCAGTGGTTTGGTACCACATGTACATTATTTCTGTGACTCATCCCAGTGGTTTGGTATCACAGTGGGTTGGCCCCACGTATTAATACTAGGGATTGTCACTAGTGGTTTGGAAAACCACCAATGTTTAGGTACCACCAGTGGCTAGGTGCCACAGATATGGGGTAGTTTCCGGAGATATGGAGGATGGATAAAATAGATCGGTTGGGTTGCATGTCATACATACTTAATATCTGGATTTGTGTGAGAGCCCAAAACTCTTTTGGATGGGGATTTACACACTGAATCTCAGTGACTTACCCCCTCCGTTAAATTTTGCAGGTAATCCTTAGACCGCGGATATGGAGCAGAGGTGGACTCGAGGTGGCCATGCATAATGTTTTAGCAATTTTATCTTTAACATTTATTTTGGATTTTACTATTTTAATTTGGATTTTGGGTACTGTAATAAGGTCATTTAAACATTAATTTGGTTTTTGTTATTATTTATTTTAATTATTATGGCAAGCCTGATGAACTATCTGAGTGGGTGTTTTTCAAAACTTAAAAACTTTGAACTTAAGATTTTATAATCTGTTAATTAAGATCGGGTTTTAGTAACAAATTAACCAAAATTTTTAACCTTTGACGCAACATTGTTTTCAATTGATTGCCCAGTAAAATTTCTCTTAAAATTCGACTTTGGATTACAAACCCTGAACTGTGCTACGTCTTAAGTTAAGCAATTGTTTTTAAATCTTCACCAAAGGCGCATTGATATGCAAAATTTTTCTCAACTTATGGTTTTGACTTTGAAATTTTCTTCCCTGTAACATGCCAGATTCGGTCGTAGCATTTTGACCGGGTTTGGGGTGTTATAATTTTGGTATCAGAGCCAAGTTTAACAGCTCGGCTGTGGGTATAAGGCCCAAAATATTGTCAATAGATAGTTTGGAAAATGGTTTCAATAAAATACATGTTTTTGGGAAGCATGGCAACTGAATCTTCGGCACTGATCCACGACGGTAAGTTTTCTAATTCTCAGTTGTATGATATGATGGTATTGTGATATGATTGCTAGTATTAGAAAATTTTACCTTAGAGATTAAAGCCTGTAGGAATGTATGAGTTCGCGAAAGAAACTACTCTGAAAGAATATATACTCATAAGATAGTTCTGTAATAAACAGTGGAAGAAACTAATTCATAAAATTTTTAATCAGATTAAATCGGATAGTCATGAGTGCTGGAGGATATGGTCGTGGCATGCTAGGTCGTGGTAGAGGCCGAGGTGTCGGGTCTGAACCTTCGAAATCAGGACATAAGCCGGAGGATGAGGTGCTAGTGCCGCCAGCTGTGGAGGCTGAATATCAGGACCAAACTGGGGGAGATGATGCCATGTCCCAGGCAAGGTTACGGATTTTGGAGAGGGTAGCTAGAGCGAGTGTAGGGTCGGTAGCTCGAAAATCTATGTCAGAACAACTTAGAGCTAATGGAGCGAAGATGTTCAGGGGTGTTTCTGGTGTGGCCCCTAACGTAGCGGAGTATTGGTTAGAAGCGGTGGAGCATATTATAGACGACCTTGATTGTACCGCAGAAGCGAAATTGAAGGGTGTAGTGTCTCTCCTCCGAGATGAGGCATATCAATGGTGGCTCACGGTTAGAGATGGCACAATGGCTGATCACATCACCTAGGAGTTCCTTAAGTCAGCATTTCAAGGAAAATACATCGGGTCGAGCTTTGTGGACGCTCAAAGGAAGGCATTCCTTAATTTGGTTCAGGGAAGTAAGTCAGTGGCTGAATACGAAGCGAAATTTTTGCGTCTGAGCCGCTATGCCCGTGGTATCATAGCAACAAATCATAAGCGTTGTGTCCGATTTGAGGATGGCCTGAGAGACGAGTTGCAGGTATTGATCGCTCCACAACGGGAAAGGGAGTTTACCGTGTTGGTTGAGAAGGCTAAGATAGCTGGAAAAGTGAAGAGGTCTGAAAAGCAGAACTAGGACAGGAGTAGAAATAAAAGAAGTTTTGGGCCATCAGGATCTGCTGGGGGTTTTTATAAAAGGTCTAGATTAGGTGGGTCGAGTCAAGCTGCGAAGCCTATTACTATTCAGTGGCCACTTCAGTGTACTCGATGCGAGAAATTTCATTCGAGAGAGTGTTGGGCAGGTAATAGAGAATGTTTCGGATGTGGGTCTATGGACCATCGGATAAGGGATTGCCTACGGAGGCCAGTCAAGGCACAATCAGAGAGTCAATGACATGCACCATTTAGAAGAGAGGGTCAGCAAACGCAAAGAGGTCGTGGTTTGGCCAGAGGAGGAAATGGTTTTGGTCGGGGGCATGGAGCATCGGGCAGAGGTGCTGAGAATACAAAGGTGAGACAGCCTGGATTGGTCTATGCAGCTAGGCACAGAGAGGAGGATGACGCACCGGACATCATAACTGATACGTTCCTTATTTATGGGTTGCCATATACTCCTTTAAATGATATTGGTTCGACACACTTTTATATTGCTAGTACTATATCAGGAACTCTGAGCTTAGACTTCGAGATTTGTTCTAGGGAGATGACTGTAATTAGCCCTCTAGGACACTCTGTAGTGGTAAATAAACTTTATAGGGATGTACCTCTAGAAGTTCAAGGGGTAGTTTTTTCAGGCTGATCTGATGGAACTGCAATTCGGGGAGTTCGATTTGATCTTAGGTATGGATTGGTTAGTGAAGTATCAAGCAAATTTGGACTGTGCAGTCAAGCACATGGTGTTAAGAACTTTCGAGGGTGAAGAGGTGGCGGTGATAGGTGAGAGGAGGAACTACCTATCTAATGTGTTATCCGCTTTGAAGGCCGAGAGAATGGTGAGAAAAGGATGTAAGGCATTTATAGTTCATGTTCGTGCTTTGGAGGCCAAGGAGTCAGCTGTGGGGGATGTGCGAGCAGTAAAGGAATTTTCTGATGTTTTCCCAGAAGAGCTTCCGGGATTACCTCCAAATTGCGAAGTGGAGTTTAGTATTGATCTTCTACCAGGAACAGCGCAAGTGTCTATTGCCCCATATTGAATGGCGTCGAAGGAGTTAGTGGAGCTGAAAGCGCAGATTTAGGAACTGTTAGATCGGGGTTTTATCCGACCGAGTGTATCGCCTTGAGGAGCGCTGGTGATATTCGTTAAGAAGAAGGATGGATCAATGCGTATGTGCATTGATTACCGTCAGTTGAATAAGTTGACGATAAAAATAAGTACCCGTTGCCGAGGATAGACAACTTGTTCGATCAACTTAAGGGAGCATCAGTCTTCTCAAAGATAGATTTGAGATCAGGCTATCACCAGCTTAAGGTCAAGGAGGTAGACATTCATAAGACAGCATTTCGTACTCATTATGGTTACTACGAATTCTTGGTGATGTCGTTCGAGTTGACCAATGGACCAACAGCGTGTATGGACATGATGAACCGGGTTTTTCAACCCTATTTGGATCTATTCGTCGTAGTGTTTATAGACGATATCCTGGTTTATTCAAAGTCCAAGGAAGAGCATGATTCACATCTTCGAGTGGTTTTGCAAATTCTGAGGGAGAAGCAGTTGTTCGCTAAGTTCAGTAAGTGTGAGTTCTGGCTAAGGGAAGTTACCTTTCTGGGCCATGTGGTATCTGCTGAGGGGATTAGGGTTGACCCTCAAAAAATTGAGGCTGTGTTGGACTGGAAACCACCTAATCTGTGGCAGAAATTTGGAGTTTTCTAGGGCTGGCTAGGTATTATAGAAGGTTCGTGGAAGGATCTCATTAATAGCGGCACCATTAACCAAGTTATTACAGAAAGGGGTACCATTCGTTTGGTCAGTTGAACAATAGGAAAGTTTCGAGAAGTTGAAGAGGATTTTGACAGAGGTGCCAATGTTAATTCAGCCTGAGGCAGGGAAAGAGTTTACTGTCTACTGTGATGCGTCGCACACGGGGTTAGGATGTGTGCTGATGCAAGAAGAGAAAGTGGTAGTGTATGCTTCTCACCAATTGAGACCTCATGAGGTGAATTATCCAACACATGACTTGGAGCTAGCTGCAGTGGTTTTCGCCCTGAAGATCTGGAGACACTACTTATATGGGGAGAAGTCCATCACCTATACGAATCACAAGAGCTTGAAATATCTCCTTACTCAGAAGGAGTTGAATTTAAGACAGCGGAGGTGGATCGAGCTATTGAAGGATTACGACTGCTCGATTGAGTACCACCCGAGTAAAGCTAACATTGTGGCAGATGCGTTGAGCCGTAAAGTAATATCTGACCTGAGAGCAATGTTTGCCCACCTTAGTTTATTCGACGATGGAAGTTTATTAGCGGAATTGCAAGTGAAGCTGACATGGGTAAGTCAAGTTAAGGAGAAACAATTATCAGATGATGTCTTGAGTGCTCGACTTCTGCAAGTACAAGATGGTGGAATAGGGGATTTCAGTTTGAACAGCGATGGAGTGTTATGTTTCCGTGGGAAGGTTTGCATACCGAAAGATGTGGATCTGAGGCAGAAGATTCTTCAAGAAGCGCATTATAGCCCATAGCTATACATCCTGGAGGAAGTAAGATGTACCGGGATTTGCAAGAATAGTTTTGGTGGCCAGGTCTGAAGCGAGAAGTAACTGAATTTGTGGGTAAATGCTTGACGTGTCAACAGGTCAAAGCCAAACATCAGTTGCCTTTGGGGTTGTTGCAACCGGTCAAGATTCCACAGTGGAAATGAGAGAGGATCATGATGGACTTTGTTAGTGGGCTACCCCTTACGCCTACTAAGAAGGAATCGGTTTGGGTAGGTATTGACCGTTTGATGAAGCCTGCTCATTTCATACCAGTGCGTGTGGACTACTCTCTTCAGAAGTTGGCTAAATTATATATAGTAGAGATTGTAAGGTTGCATAGGGCACCAGTGTCGATCATTTCGGACAAAGACCCTAGATTTACATCGAGATTTTGGAAGGCGTTGCATCAAGCATTGGGTACAAAGTTAGATTTCAGTAAAGCATTTCATCCACAGTCTGACGGACAGTTAGAGAGGGTAATTTAGGTTTTAGAGGATATGTTGAGGGGCTGTGTCATAGACTTCAGAGGTAGTTGGGAAGAATTTCTACCGTTGGCGAAATCTGTATATAACAATAGCTACCAGTCGAGTATTCAGATGGCGCCGTAGGAAGCGTTATATGGTCAGAAGTGTCGTACACCTACGTGTTGGACAGAGTTGGGCGAGCGCCAATTGTTGGGTCCAGAGTTGGTTGCTGAAACGAAAGATAAGGTTAAGCTAATTTGAACTCGATTGAAGGAAGCTTCGGACAGACAGAAGTCCTATGCCGATCTAAAGCGTAAGGACATAGAATTTGCAGTGTCTGACAAGGTTTTCTTAAAAGTGTCACCGTGGAAGAAGGTGTTAAGGTTTGGACGGAAGGGTAAGCTAAGCCCTAGGTTTATCGGGCCTTATCAAGTGTTGAAGCGTGTGGGACCAGTAGCTTATCATCTCGAACTACCTTCAGAGTTAAGTCAGATCCATGATGTGTTCCACGTCTCGATGTTAAGACACTATCGTTCGGATCCACCTCATGTAGTGCTAGTGGAGGTAATTGAAATAGGGCCAGACCTGTCTTTTGAAGAAGAACCAGTGCGGATCTTGGATCGCGATGTCAAGGTGTTGCATACGTAGATAGTTCCATTTGTTGAGGTGTTGTGGTGTAATCATGGTACTGAGGAAGATAAGTGGGAACCAGAAGAAGCGATGCGACAGCAATTCCCTCACCTTTTTTGACTAGGTAATTTCGAGGCCGAAATTTCTTTAAGGGGGTAGAACTGTAGCATCCGCATTTGATGTGTTTCTGTGTGTATGTTATGTGCTGTGTGTTGTGTTGGTGTGTTTGGGGGTTCCGAGAAGGCTTGGGGTTAAGCCTGAGCCTTGCTAAAAGTTTCTGCTTTTGGCACTTTTAGGGAAAGCTAGCTGAGTTGGGCCTTAAGAGATATTGTTTGTGTTGGATGACACAAAGAAGTGCCTTAGTAAAGTGGCAAGGAGGCGCCACTTAAGATTTGAGGTAGGTGACGCCACAAGAGAGCTGGAGGGAGCAGGTTCAAGTCGCGTATTCCTTATTTTAAGAATTGTTTTTGGCGTCAAGGGGGAGCAGAGGTGGAGTTCGGCTAGGATGCTTAAAAAAGGGAGAGTTGATTGAGTCAAATAATTCAAATGTATGGACAGGAGTAAAAAGTGGGTTTTGAAACTGTCAAACAATTTCGAATGTGTGCTCAAGAGAGAATTAAGGAGAAAAGGAAGGGATTGAAGAGGTGTGAGGTGCTAGCTGAATTTTGAAAGTGGCTAGGTGTTGTTAGGCATTCGGTTTTAGGGGTGTGTATGTGTGTGCCGAAAATTCAAGAGGGGTTACTTTAGGTGTTAAACTCTTTTGTGGTATGTTTCAGCAGTAGAGTGTTTTGCATTTCGGGCAGTGTGGTGTATTTCTTTGAGTAGCCGAAATTCCCAAGAGTGTCATTCATTCTTCTTCAATCCAACCAAAATCAATTCTTTTCTCTCTTCCTCTCTTTGTGTTTCGACAACTTGGGTTCTTTGCTTTAGCAACAAAAGCCGAAAACCCTCAGGTACTCTAGACTACGCTTCATTCTATTCCAATCTTGTAGCCAAACCCTCCTATCATCTTAC
The DNA here is from genome assembly GCA_025503065.1 of Gossypium bickii. Lineage (NCBI taxonomy): Eukaryota > Viridiplantae > Streptophyta > Magnoliopsida > Malvales > Malvaceae > Gossypium > Gossypium bickii. Next base: position 95,960,710 of record CP106711.1, read on the forward strand.
CATTTCTCTTTTTCTTTACTTTCATTTGCATCAGCAAGAGTCGAAACTCCATTCTCCATTTCTTCTTTTCATCCCTTCTATTTCTTGTTTAGCCGAACCTCCACAGTCGAATTCTTTTCACATTTTCTCTTTATTCCTTCATGAATCGAAACCTATCTCCTCTTCTTTCTTCTTGAGTTGTTCTTTTTCCTCTATGTTTCTTGTGACCGAATCCTCCCTTGAGTGCTCATCTCTTTTCTTTCGTTCTTTGGTCAGCAAATTGCCGCCACCTTGTTTCACAACTTGTCAATCGGATTCTCTTTGATCGTGGTAAGTGTTCCCTTTTCGTTTTAAATCTCCTTTCTCTTCTTTCTGACGCCGAAGGCATTAATCTTGTCTTTTGATTCTTGGCCGATTGAAGGAGGGGCTTGTCTTCGTGTTCTTTCAGCATCTGATTTGTGATTGAAGGGTGTTAAGGAATACGCGGTGTTAGTCGATTTAAGTATTCAATCGGCACTTTGATCCAAGTCATTGAATCTCCAGGATTTGTCGATCTAGGTACGGGATCTTTACATTTTGTACATATTCCTATTTGTTTCCTATTCATTGCTTTAATCCAGTCTAGTGACCAAGATCTTTTCATGGACCCAAACGTTAGCCAAGTAAAGGAAGGGGTTAAACCCATAGCCCCAGCCTCAAAGTACAAGAAGCGCGCGGTGTCTGCTGTTCGAGATTGGCCACCGGGTTGTGGGCAACCACGAGCGAGAATAGTAGGCAGATAGCGATGAGTGCTGCTAGTGATAGTGTCAACATAGAGAGCATTGTGTTACGTATTATCAGGTGTGTAACTCTCACACAGTTCGTATATTATTTATGTTATTAACTGTTATGACTAAAAGCCAAAGTGACGATATTGGTCACTAAAATACCTTTGAGGGTTGAATCGAAGACTTCGGGTGAGTTCCATTATGCTCCGTTATTGGCAAAGGTATGTATGATTGAAATGGCTGATTGTTATGCATTTGAAATCATGATCATATCATATTAACTGTTAAACATGGCATGGACTTGGGTTATGAGGGAGAAAACATGATTTCTAGACTGTCACCAGTGGTTTGGTACCACAAGTGGGTTGGCCCCACATATAATATTTCGTGACTATGTCTCAATGGTTTGGAACCACCAGTGGTTTGGTACCACATGGACATTATTTCTGTGACTCATCCCAGTGGTTTGGTACCATAGTGGGTTGGCCCCACGTATTACTATTAGGGATTGTCACCAGTGGTTTGGTACCACAAGTAGGTTGGCCCCACATATTATTAATTGTGACTTTTGTCACCAGTGGTTTGGAAAAACCACCAGTGGTTAGGTACCAACCGTGGCTAGGTGCCACATATATGGGGTAGTTTCCGGAGATATGGATGTTGGATATAATAGATCGGTTGGGTTGAATGTCATAAATACTTAATATCTGGATTTGTGTGAGAGCCCCAAACTCTTTTGGATGGGGATTTACACACTGAGTCTCGGTGACTCACCCCCTTCGTTAAATTTTGCATGTAATCCTTAGACCACGGATATGGAGCCGAGGTGGACTCGAGGTGGCCATGCATAATGTTTTAGCAATTTTATCTTTAACATATATTTTGGATTTTACTATTTTAATTTGGATTTCGGGTACTGTAATAAGGTCATTTAAACGTTAATTTTGTTTTTGTTATTATTTATTTTAATTGTTATGGCAAGCCTGATGAACTATCTAAGTGGGTGTTTTTCAAAACTTAAAAACTTTGAGTTTAAGATTTTATAATCTGTTAATTAAGATCGGGTTTTAGTAACAAATTAACCCAAATTTTCAACCTAGGACGCAACATTGTTTTCAATTGATCGCTCAGTAAAATTTCTCTTAAAATTTGACTTTGGATTACAAACCCTGAACAATGCTATGGCTTAAGTTAAGCAATTGCTTTTAAATCTTCACTAAAGGTGCATTTATATGCAAACTTTTTCTCAACTTATGGTTTCGACTTTGAAATTTTCTTCCCTGTAACATGCCAGATTTGATCGTAGTATTTTGATCGGGTTTGGGGTTTTACACAAACACTCACACATTCAATAATAGATTTCACATCGATCTATAAATCACTTTCCCATCTCAAAACAAATACATATACATTTGCTCACGTATATACATATTAACTACCAAATTTTCTTTCTTACCTTTCAATTCATGTAATTCACATATAAATACATATGATATAAAATTTTCATTTCAACATCTAAAACATACTTGTTAGATCAAATACACATGATTCATTATACCATCACATATGGCCGAATATAGTTAAATGCCTTATCATATATATAACCGATCATCCAAAGTTAATTAAATTATCACATGTACTCATATATTCGAATTTAATGTAATATCACATATAACCACTTATATACAAATTCAATTCATCATCACATATGCACATACCTTTGTGGCCGAACATATAAGGTTAATTAAATCAACTTACTTGATAATAACGAATTCGCAAATGCAATTACATATAGCATGCTACCATTCAACAACTACCAAAACCAATAGGTCTCAAAATCGACTAGTAACATACCATTCATTCATTCAATCAAACTCATAGATTAATAATCGCCTCTCGATACTTTAATTTCGTATACAAAAACAATTTACCTCATTGATATTTAAATTACTCAATTATCATACATCACTTACCTATCTATCACTTTTCGGATAAATCCATTCATTGAATCATATCAACGTAAGATCCGTAAATCCGCACACACAGTGCAATTTATGTAACGTATCGCACACTTAGTGCCGTTACTTAAGAAAGAGCACACATAATGCTATGTACTAGTAATGTATCGCACACTTAGTGCCATTACTATTCTTCCGTACACATAGTACCATTTACTAGTAATGTATCACACACATAGTGCCATTACTATTCTTCTACACACATAGTGCCATTTACTAGTAATGTATCGCACACATAGTGCCATTACTATTCTTCCGCACACATAGTGCTAAATAACCTATCCTTCCTCAATCTTGTTAACACCGATAATTTCATTTTCATTCACATCTATACACAACTAAATGAGCATGTTAAAAGCAACTTATGACTACATCTCAATACCATCACATTCGGCAATCTCCAATACATGTATGTACATATAATCACTCATTAACATTTAACATATGCACATTTATATAGGCTAAAATTCAATTCTTTCCAATAGCTTAAAAACTTACTCAAGTAGTTCCTTGAACAAATCAAATACCATCCCTCACATTCGGCAATAACAAATATAATTATAAACATTTCAATTCATCATGAATAATTTACATTTACTTAAAATTTAGAACAACCATTTGCATATAGACTTACCTCGGATATCGACGAACGTAAAATCAACTATTCAGCTATTTTTGTCTTTCCCCGATTCAAATCCGACTTTCTCTTTTCTTGATCTAATTTGATATAAATTAAACTCATTTAATCAATATTCAATTAAATTTACTCAAAAACACATGAACAGTATTTTGCACTTTTACCCCATACATTTTACATTTTTAGCTATTTAGTCGAAAATTCACAAAACACAAAGTAAGCATAATTTGCCCTTGCTATGCGTATGCCGAATACTCATCTCATCCATATGAGTCCATATAATTTATTTATTACACATTTTAACCCTTATATATATATAAATTTCACAATTTAGTCTTATTTAAGCATTTCCACAAAATGGTCCACAATGCATAGGACATAAAATTCACTCTATTTTCTTTCACTAAACAAGAGCCGAATATTTATTGGACTTATACAAGTCCCTACACTATGTTTATTTTAGAAAATCAAGTCCCTCCATTTATCAATTTCATCAATTAAACCCTAATAACTAATTTCTTGAAGATTGATAATACAAAACTTAGAAATCTATTACATATTTTCTATTTCCTAACATCAACACCGAATTTTTCACAATTTCCTCAATAGGCGAACATAAATTCTTTATAGATTTCAAAAATTAACACATGGGCAAGATAAACAACTCAACAACCATCACAAATATGTCAAATTTACTCAAAACTAAGCTCAAACATACCATTAATTTAACATGCAAGCACCGAAAATGTCAAGGCTGAAACTTCTCTTCTTTCTCTTAATTTCAGCAAAAACAAAGAAGAAAAATGGGTACTTTCATCTTTTATCTAATATAATATGTTATCATATTTTATAATATACCATCATGTTATAAAATAAATAAACAATTTCCAATTCATTATTACAAGCAATTTGGCCGGCCACTATATTCATTTCTGTATCATTTTGTTTATTATATTCTATTATAACCACTAACATATTAGAATAATGTACCATTTTCACCTAAAGAAATAATAAACAATTAGATCATCATTTCATGCATAGCAACCGACCACTAACCTTCCTTTATGGCCAAATTGCTACTTTAAGCCTCAAATTTATTAAATCATCAACATTTAAGCACTATCTCATCTAACCATCGAATTTTCAATTTACGCGATTAAGCCCTTATTTCAAAATTAAGCATTCAAACGATCAAATTTTAATACAAAAATTTCACACACACTAATTCATACATAATAAGCATATAAAATAATATTTAAATATTTTTTCTGACTCGGTTTCGTGGTCTCGAAACCACCGTTCCGACTAAGGTCTAAATCGGGCTGTTACAAGGCTTCCCCCTTAGGGATTTTCGTCCTCGAAAATCTTACTAGAAAGTGGATTAAGGATTTGCTTCCACACAATGCATTTCAAATTCACACATAGCTTCGGATTTCAAATATCTTTAATCTAACAATTGAAATTCTTATCTGACTTCACTGTACATCATTTCTAGCTAAGATTGCTTATGACTGTATTAAACTGTTTTCATTTTCTGCTCAATTTCTTTGACGATATTAATACCGTGGATCATTTTCTCACAAAACTCGATTCTTAAATAACAGAGTTCGGTAACTGTTTATAATAGTAATAGTCTTTCTTAGTTACTTTGAAACTCTAAAACACAGTGACAAATAAATATTTCGAGAGCTTGAATTGCGTTTCCTGATTTCAATGCAATCTCATACTCACAGATTACTGTAATTTTCCTCAGAATTCCAATATGAGTTTCAGATCCCTTTCTGAAACAAAGATGATTGGTACCATGTGTAGACCTATTATCTCAGGAACAAAATACTCTATAATCAACACTTTATTTCTATAATCAACAAAGTCAGGAATATCACAGTTCACACTCATTCATCAATATCACATCTCAGAATGTCGTGCATCATGTTACTCTCGTATGATCAAACTAACTGACACTGTGAGCCACCTATAACAATGGTTATATAGTCTCAGAGCTTTTAGATATAGACACTTTATCTTGAAGCAACAAATAATCATCGATTCCAAATCTGAAGTTCTGAATCAGAAATCAATTTATGCCGAACCCCTTTTAACTTAAAATTCACAGACACATTTCTGAATTTCACAACTTCACTAAATAAATATTTATTTAGGCTCTAATTTATCTAACAACCATTCATTACTTAATAAGATCAATCACATATTCTTCGATCAAAAAGCACACAAAAGTTTTCCCATTCAAAACATCCGAAACTATAATCATTTCCTCGAATAAGAATCACTTGCAGACTCAAAAGTTTTTCGACGATTCGATCTAACTTTGCTGTGCCAAGTTCGGATCTTTCCCTGACATTAAACATTTTAAACTCTTATAGTCATCGTATATATCACATAACTCTTTTCATGCATTTTTAACTATATGAAATCACAAGATATCTCTGTACACTTTTTCATTAGAACACACTTCAAACCATTCGTTAACATAGGACTGAAGATCATAAACTCTTTATTCAACTCAGACGAAACTAGAACTGACGTTTCAATTGATAATGTCTTCGTGCAAAAGAAAGCTTCAACATTCGAACTAACTTTAATTTACCACAACATTTCTTAGATAGAATTGTTCCAATAGATATAATTCTGTATTAAATCTTCAAGAATACAAATTCTTCTTCCATACTACCCTTCAATTCATACATGTACATTCAAAATTTATTTCCAGTTCATAGATAGATTCAAACACATATAACCCAATTAACTTTTCAATCAAATAATTCAAATCATACTAAACCATTGAATTTGTCTTTTCGAAGAAATCTTTTCTTCTCGTTAAAAGGATAACCCCAGACATTTCATTATACAGATATATCTTGATCTTTTATCATTTTCACTTTTATCAATGTCGAACCTTCACAAGAACTAGAAAAAAGTTTATAATGAAGCTCTCTCATATATTAATCATGGAAACTTTGAATTCTACTGAAATCATTTTAACCAAATAGAAATCATTGGGCCTTACTAGGAACGATGTTTCAACCTTATAATAAATATTATCCCGGCTGTTAAAGAAGCATTTGAACACAGAAAAGAATCAAATATGATTTTAGTAGCAAGCATTGCAGAGACATAACTTCTAGAACTCATAGAACGGTACCACTGTACTCTCACATTTCAAGCCAGAACTTATAATCATAATAAACATAGTCATCTCTATCATATAAAGATCTCTTGCAGACAATCACATGGAATCATAAGAAAACTGAAATAGTGAAATTTCAACATAGGGTGCTATACAGGATATCTAAAAATTACAACCCGTATTAAATGATATCAATTCCGATGCTATCTCAGAAAATATCCGGGAAGAACAATGTCATTCATAAATACTGAAATCCCCAGTAACAGAAGCTATATAATCTCCACGTATATTCAATAGAACAATAACCAGTAGAAACATAATATTAACTTCATACAGATTTTACCGTCGACTTTTATATCCACATAATGGAATAAATTATCAGAGAAAGACATAACTATGTCGAACATAACTCAAACAGATCAACGATGCTTCCGTCTATTAATATGTTTAGCTAATGTTCTCATACAATAAGACTTCCTTTTTGAAATTAAACAGTGACATATACTACTGAGGAAAAATGTACACATAGAATGCCCAGAAGGAATCATAGTAACTACCCAATTATAACCATTGCATTCAACTATTAATACAATTCAATCATTATTCATCTGTCTAATTCTGTCATCAGAAATTTTCACGTTATCCCTTCACTAAAAGAAATCAATTCAGAAAAGCTTTCAGTTAACACTTTCTTTAAATAACATACCTGAATAGGTCATTTAATCGAGTTAACTTCCTCTATAACAATGACTTTGCATAATCTGAGTAATCTTCAAAACTATCTAATATCTCTTTAGTACTATCTTCATTCATTGATTCATTCTCTTTTCTGACCACATTACTAATCTTTCAAACACGGACTTCTGTAACTCCACACTCATGAACTTATTCAATCCAAATCTTACAGATTTCATTATAACATTTTTACTGATAAGGGGTAAAGGTAGTAACGCCTCAAATTTAATTCACACATAAATGCACATAGCGCATACTATCACAAATAGCCAGTTTATTTCTAATTTCACATTCTCAAAACATATAATAAACATTTGCTTATAATTAATTTTGTTCTGAACACATAGTTCATAAGCCAACTCAAATCACTAATTCACAATCGAAATTCTCATATAGCATCATAACTCAATTGTCATAACTCATATAATTATAACATTTATCATTAATAATAAAAATGTCATACACTTTGATTTATACCTTTACGAGTGTCAACTCATCACCAATATATTTTCACTCAAACATTTATGTACACATTCCATACTATCGAAATTTAGCTCGGTTGGAAAGCATATATGCCTAATTGAAATAATTTTCGTCAGAGTCAGGAGATATCACACTATCGCGGGTTAAATATGGCATGTATAGCTAGACTCACATACCCTATGGTAGTCCTAGAACTGACTAAACCATAGCTCTGATACCAATAAAATGTAACACCCCTAACCCTTATCCGTAGCCGGAAAGGGGTTACGAGGTATTACCGAACTTAACTACTAATTTGGGGCATAAAAATTGAAACTATCCATCTGCGTCATGTTGACTAAATTGACTATAACTCAAGTTAGGAAACTTAAAATTTAGATCCGTAAATTTTCCTTGTAACTAGACTCATATACCTTTTTACTACAATTTTTCCAGAATTTTGGCTTAGCCATGTAGTATAGTTTATTCATTAAAGTTTCCCTTGTTTCACTGACACACTGTTCTGACCTCTTTTAACCTAAATTCAAATATCTCATTGTAAAGTTTTCAGATGTTGCTCCCACTTGTTTCTATGAAAATAGACTCACTAAGGAATCTATAAATATAAATTATAACTCATAATTCACTTTGTACAATTTTTAATGATTTTTCCAAGACAAAATAGGGAACCACGAAGTCATTCAGAACCAGTCTCACTAAAATTTAAATATCACAGAATATAAAATTCTTTTGCCTACTTTGTTTCTTTCATATAAAAATAGACACAATAAGCTTTAATTTTATATCTTATTCACTTTCTAATTCCCTTTCTCCTATTTTTGGTGATTTTTCAAAATCACATCACTACTGCTAACCAAAAACTGTTTCATTACAAAATATGGTTAACTAGATTATAACATCTTTACTCCATTTCATTTAAACTCTATACATTAACCATACTTATAAATATACCAAAACCAAATCAAACGAAATCATCAAGCCAAAATATAAATTCCAAGATTAACAAGATGGACAAGCCATTTTCGCATGGCTTATACAAATATATATCAAAACTAGTCTATACATGCCACATAACCAGATCTCCAAGCATTTATTTACCAAAGCAAAAGTTGGATAGTGTGATGAGATCTCCTTTGACTTCCAACCCGAGCAAGTCTTTGAAACTCTATAAACGTAGGAAAATTACACAAAGTAAGCTTTGAAACCTTAGTAAGCCATAAGCAAATAATTCACCATAGAAACATATATAATTCAATTCAAATAGGCCAAATTTAGTTAATCACATACACATGTACAATCACTTTTCTCATTTAATCCATGTTCCTCGTTATGTAACTTCACTTACTCATAGTTGATATCATCATTCGTAAACTTTCACCTTTCATAGCCTAAAGGCCAAACACTCACACATTCAATAATAGATATCATATCGATCTATAAATCACTTTCCCATCTCAAAACAAATACATAGACATTTGTTCACGTATATACATATTAACTACCAAATTTTCTTTCTTACTTTTCAATTCATATAATTCACATATAAATACATATGATTCATTACACCATCACATATGGCCGAATATACTAGTTAAATGCATTATCATATATATAACCGATTATCCAAAGTTAATTAAATTATCATGTAACACCCCAAACCCGGCCCAAACATCACGATCGGATCTGGCGTGTCACTAGGAAAAAGGGTTTGAAAAGTTCTATAAGTTTTAGGGAATTTCTTTAAATAACCCATGTTTCAAGGCTCAATTGTAAACTCATTATTTAAGTTTAAAAGTTAATTCGTGAAATCAAGCATTTAGATGATATTTGAAAAAAAACTTAGTGATTTATTCCAATTTATGGAGAATCAAATAAAATCTTCACTTCCATAAGAAATGTGTGTTAAAGAGGTCGCAAAGAAAATTTGTTTATCTTGATAAAACGTTTCCTCAAGTAGTTCATAATTAATGTGTAACAAAACAGACTTTAAATCTAAAATTTACCAAATTGGAAATGGCCTTATTACATATTTAAAAAAAAATCCCAAAATAAGAAAATAGCAATTAATAATTTAAAGTAAAGTTTAATAAAATAACTATTGCATGGCCACCTCGAGTCCATTCCAACCCAGTCCAATGAATCATGAGTTAGCTGCATTTTGCTAAGAAAATAGGGTGAGTCACCAGACTCAGTGTGCAATTAGTCCACAAAATTTCCACAAATGGGCCTGAGCCCCAAACCATTAATGAATTATCACATCATGCACGAGTAATCAAAATGATAGCCCAACCCAACCTAGTATTCCATCCTCTACACACTGCTCCACATGTCCATCCTCATACACACCTATGGGGATTTCTACAATCAACCCTCCATCCGCTACACATCTCTTTGGCAGTCATGCTGACAGACAAAATGCTCAAAGTCCACATATAGTGGTCTAGCCACTGATCCACACGTGATTAAATCACCAAATCCACAATGAGGCACCACACCATCATTAATCGTGACAAAGTCACCAATATACACTTCCCCTTTATATCATCATTATCCCAATCCCCATGCACATGCAACATAGTATAAGAGATATGCCATATAATATGGTACATGTAATACGTAGCATACATCCACACTCATATTATCCACAAATATTAGAAAGGCTTACAATGCAGTATACTGACCTGGAGTTTCGTTATACCCTACTTGGGTAACTCAAGCACCCTAGCCGCTATTTTCGGTTTCCAAACATAATACATACTCATTTATGAAAAATAGGGAAATAGTTACACACCTGTAAACCTGCAGTACTAAGCTATCGATCTCACTAATGTTCTCACTCGAAGGGATCACAGCAATCTGCTTATCCCTTTCAAAAGCCGGCCCACACCTCGGTGGCCAATCTCAAACTGCCGATACTGCTCGCTTCTTAAATTTTAGGGTCGAACCCAAGGGTTTGCTCCTTTCCCCAATCTGAACGTCTCTTGCATCCATTAAAAGTCTTGATCAATAAATCGCTATACGAAAGAGATGATTGTTTATCCACTCCACTGGGTTAAGGTAACGAATGACGAACAAATAGACTACTAGCATAACTAAGGAAAATTCCCTTAACTTACAATCCTGAAAAGAGAGATGGGGTTCAGAGATTAGTCGCTCCTCAGACTTGGAACCTAGATGCTTCAGCTACCAATATTCCCCGGATTAAGCGCCCTTCACAACCAACCTGATACAAGATCTGAAGCAAATGCCTAACACTTTGTCCCCCCTAATCGTCAAAACACAGAGAGAAGAAACGGGTTTAGTCAGGGCAGGTTTGGCCCTACCAGGAAAATAAGGAATAGTGGGTTGTTCAAGGGAAAAATGAAAGGGAAAATTCTTACCTTAACACAGAGAACCCGAACAGCACCCAAGAGAAAATGGCACAACACAGAAACAGAGAAGATTCGGCTATGATCAAGAAGTCACAGGGAGAAGAAGAGAATGTAAGTTTCGACTTATCAAAGAAACAGGGAGAGAAGAGAGAAAGAGAACAAAAATGAAAGAAGAAATAGCTATGAAGGTTTGGCTTACCAAAGAAGATAAAAGGGAGAGTTGAAGCACAGATGTTTCGGTAATGGAGTAGGAAATAAAAAGAGATGCTACGGCTTAGAGCAAAGGAGAGAAGAAGCAGAAAGAATAATAGAAGTTAAGAGGGTTCGACAATAGGGGATGAGAACTTGTTATGTGAAATAACAGAGAATATAAGAAAAAGAAATAGAAAGGGAAAAGAGTGCCCTATAGGTTTCGGCTTTACTTAAGCACTAGAATGAAAAGAAATGGTTGAGGAGTTTCGGCAACTACAGAGAAGGGTTGAGCATTAGAGGAGAACCGAATGTCAAAAAGAGAATATAGAGAAAACCACTGGAAGCACTCAACACCCAAAAGCCAAACACCCTCAAAATTTTGGCACCAACACCCCCTAAATCGAAACATTCCCACACCCCCTACATGACTGAAATTCCCCCTCAAAGACCCCACTTTCAGCCAACTTCTACACCCCACTTCAAATCCTTTAATTTTCTCCTAACTTTACTCACACCCTCGCATTCAAACTAGTTTGAATACTTCAAACTCCCTTAATTACTCTCCACCATCCATTTAAAATATTTGACCAGGTCTTGTCTCTCTCCTCCAGAGTTTGATTACCATCCAGCTACCTCCCTTGCTTGAACTAAAAATAATACCTCATTGCTACTTGAGAGTTTCGAACCCTCTCCCTCCCAGGCTTCTCCTTGTGATGCCATCTCCCTGCATGCTAGGTGGCGTCTCCTTGCCACTCTTCCACTGTACCTCTTGTGTCACCAAATGTAAACAAAAACACTTAAATCCTACTCCCAATTAGCTTCCCTCATAGAATACCTAAACTAAAATTACACCTAGGCTTCTGCTTAACCCTGAATCTTCCTTAGGCCCCCCAAACACATCCAAACAGCATGCATAACTCAACCAAAGCAGATAAATATAACAGATACTAAGCCCCTAAGACCCGAATGTTACATATCACATATACTCATATATTTGAATTTAATATAATATCACATATAACCACTTATATACAAATTCAGTTTATTATCACATATGCACATACCTTTGTGGCCGAACATATAAGGTTAATTAAATCAACTTACTTGATAATAACAAATTCGCAAATGCAATTACATATAGCATGCTACCATTCAACAACTACCAAAATCAGTAGGTGTCAAAATTGACTACTAACATACCATTCATTCATTCAATCAAACTCATAGATTAATAATCACCTCTCGATACTTTAATTTCGTATACAAAAACAATTTACCTTATTGATATTTAAACTACTCAATTATCATACATCACTTACCTATCTATCACTTTTCGTATAACTCCATTCATTGAATTATATCTCCATAAGATCCGTAAATCCGGACACACAGTGCAATTTATGTAATGTCTCTCACACTTAGTGCCGTTACCTAAGAAAGAGCACACATAATGCTATGTACTAGTAATGTATCACACACTTAGTACCATTACTATTCTTCCGTACACATAGTTCCATTTACTAGTAATGTATCGCACACATAGTGCCATTACTATTCTTCTGCACACATAGTGCCATTTACTAGTAATGTATCGCACACATAGTGCCATTACTATTCTTCTGCACACATAGTGCTAAATAACATATCCTTCCTCAATCTTGTTAACACCGATAATTTCATTTTCATTCACATCTATACACAACTAAATGAGCATGTTAAAAGCAACTCATGACTACATTTCAATACCATCACATTCGGTGGTCTTCAATACATGTATGTACACATAATCACTCATTAACATTTAACATATGCACATTTATATAGGTTAAAATTCAATTCTTTCCAATAGCTTAAAAACTTACTCAAGTAGTTCCTTGAACATATCAAATACCATCCCTCACATTCGACAATAGCAAATATAATTATAAACATTTCAATTCAGCATGAATAATTTACATTTATTTAAAATTTAGAACAACCATTTGCTTATAGACTTACCTCGGATATCTGTGAATGTAATATCAACTATTCAGTAATTAAACCCATTTAATCAATATTCAATTAAATTTACTCAAAAACACATGAACAGTATTTTGCACTTTTACCCTATACATTTTACATTATTAGCTATTTAGTCCAAAATTCACAAAACACAAAGTAAGCATAATTTGCCCTTGCTATGCTTATTCCGAATACTTATCTCATCCATATGAGTCCATATAATTTATTTATTACACATTTTAACCCATATAGTCTTATTTAAGCATTTCCACAAAAATGGTCCACAATGCATAGGACATAAAATTCACTCTATTTTCTTTCACTAAACAAGAGCTGAATATTTATTGGACTTATACAAGTCCCTACACTATGTTTATTTTAGAAAATCAAGTCCCTCCATTTATCAATTTCATCAATTAAGCCCTAATAACTAATTTCTTGAAGATTGATAATACAAAACTTAAAAATCTATTACGTATTTTCTATCTCCTAACATGAACACCGAATTTTTCACAATTTCCTCAATAGTCGAACATAAATTCTTTATAGATTTCAAAAATTAACACATGGGCAAGATAAACAACTCAACAACCATCACAAATATGTCAAATTTATTCAAAACTAAGCTCAAGCATACCTTTAATTTAACATGCAAGCACCAAAAATGTCAAGGCTAAAACTTCTCTTTTTTCTCTTAGTTTTGGCAAAAATAAAGAAGAAAAATGGTTACTTTCATCTTTTATCTAATATAATATGTTATCATATTTTATAATATACCATCATGTCATAAAATAAATAAACAATTTGCAATTCATTATTACAAGCAATTTGGCCAGCCACTATATTCATTTCTGTATCATTTTGTTTATTATATTCTATTATAACCACTAACATATTAAAATAATGTACCATTTTCACCTAAAGAAATAATAAAAAATTAGATCATCATTTCATGCATAGCAACCGACCACTAACCTTCCTTTATGGCCAAGTTGCTACTTTAAGCCTCAAATTTATTAAATCATCAACAATTAAGCACTATCTCATCTAACCATCGAATTTTCAATTTACGCGATTAAGACCTTATTTCAAATTTAAGCATTAAGACAATAAAATTTTAATACGAAAATTTCACACACACTAAATCATACATAATAAGCATATAAAATAATATTTAAATATTTTTTGACTCGGATTCGTGGTCCCGAAATCACCGTTTCGACTAAGGTCTAAATCGGGCTGTTACACTGCAAGAGGGTTTAGGTATGAAGTTGCACTTCAGTACTGCTTTTCACCCGCAGACAGATGGTCAATTCGAGCGGATTATTCAGAAACTCAAGGATATGCTGAGATGTTGCATTCTTGAGTTTGAAGGTACGTGGGAACAATATTTGCCATTGATTGAATTCGCATATAATAATAGTTTTCAATTGAGCATTAAAATGGCACTCTACAAAGCCTTATACGGTCGTAAATGTAGAACACCATTGTATTGGACTGAGCTAAGTGAAAATAAGATTCATGGGGTTGACTTGATAAAAGATACTGAGTAGAAAGTGAAAGTGATCCGTGATAGTTTGAAAGCAGCGTCTGATCGATAGAAATCATATGCAGACTTTAAATGAAAAGATATTGAGTTTGAAATCGGGGATAAAGTGTTCTTAAAAGTGTCTCTGTGGAAGAAAATACTCCAATTTGGCAAGAAGGGCAAATTGAGTCTGAGATTCATCGGGCCATATGAGATTACCGGACGTGTTGGGCTAGTTGCTTATAGACTATTGCTACCATCTAAATTAGAAAAGATCCATAATGCGTTTCATGTATCTATGCTTCAACGATACAGATCTGATCCCTCACATGTAATTTCTCCGTCTGAGATAGAAATTCAGTCCGATATGACTTATGAAGAAGAACCGATTCGCATCTTAACCCGCGAGGTTCAAGAATTGAGAAATAAGAAAAATCCGTTAGTAAAGGTATTGTGGAATTGACATGGGGTCGAAGAAGCTAAGTGGGAACCAGAAGATGCTATGAGAGAGCAATATCTGAATCTGTTCAATCCGTTAGTAAAGGTATTGTGGAATTGACATGGGGTCGAAGAAGCTAAGTGGGAACCAGAAGATGCTATAAGAGAGCAACATCTGAATCTGTTCAATGGTAAGATTTTCGGGGATGAAAATCCCTAAAGGCGGAGAGTTGTAACAGTCCGATTTAGACCCTAGTCGGAATAGTGGTTTTGAGACCACAAATTCGAGTCAAAAAATATTTTAATATTATTTTCTGAGTCTACAGCATGTGAATTGGTATATGTGAAATTTTTGTGATTTAATTTGATCATTTGTGTGTTTAATTTGCTAAAAGAACTAAATTGCAAAAATGTAAAAATATCTTTCTATTTGCTTAAGTGCCGAATTGATGTGTCTCTTTAAATGTGAGGTCCTTATGTTGTAAATGGACCATTGGAATCATGAAATTACATGGTTGGAGATTGTTAATGATAATAATAAGGTTAAAATTGGAATTTAATAATTTTGTTATTATAAGTAAAATAAAACCAAATTTTGTATCATCTTTTATGATACATTGTCAAAAATAACAAAGGAAAAGAAAGATTAAGAGAATAATAGGGTTCGGCACTTATGGTTGTTGATTAAGGTTTGTTCTTTGCTCCGTTATAATTTTTATGTTTTTGAGATCGTTGCTTCATGTTCTCTTAAGCCCATGCCTTAATTCATGAAGTTGATGAAGATTGTGAGTTATCATGAAATTGATGAAGATTGTGAGTTATGCCATTGATAATTTTGTAAGCTTTGTGATGATAGTTGATGAAATATGAAAGATATGTGATAGATTAATATGTTTTGTCTTTGAATTTGTGATAAATTTAATTATTGTGGACTAAATTGTGAAAATGAAAATTAAAGGACTAAAATGTGAAATAAATAAAAGATATGGGCGGCTAGGTACTAGAATGATATTCGGCAATGCTTGGGTGAAATGAAATTTTATGTGTTTGGTGATTTTATGAAATAGGGATTAAAATGTGAAAATGTGAGGGCTAATTTGTAAAATTCCGTAAATATGTATATATGGATTAAAATGAATGAATTGTGTTATTAAATAGCTAAATTTGAATTTATATAGATCAAGAACAAAAGAAAACGAAATTAGATCGGGGGAAATTGAAAGTGGTCGAGTAGTCGTTTTCATCCGTTCGTATTCGTACGAGGTAAGTTGATATACAAAAAAAATGTGTTAAAACTGAATTATTAATACTTTTATGTGAATGAATTGTGAAATATGGCAATTTGAAATGAGTATGTGAAATTCGAAAAAGTTCTGATAAAGTAACAATGTCCGAAAAGTCCCCTACGAACCTTTGGAAGTAATTAGGATATGTATGTCATGACATAGGATTTCGACATGAGTTATCGTGTAAGACCACGTCTGGGACGTTGGCATCGATTTGAGATTTACATGTAAGACCATGTCTGGGACATCGACATCGTTATGATTTTGTGTAAGACCCTGTTTGGGATAGTGGCATCGATATTGATTACATGTAAGACCACGTCTAGGACGTTGGCATTGTACGAGCTTTCCGAGCTATTTGAATATCCTATTTTATTCCGAATGATTCAATGGGCATTTCAAGAAATGAATGAGTGTATGAATGAGCATCCAAATTTCGGTACGTATGTATGTATATGAAATTTGGCAATGATAGGTATGTATGTATATGATTATTTGATATGAGATTAGGAGTAAGTGGACATGATCAATTGAGATATAAGAGAAGTAAGACTTGTGATTGTGTTATGCCATGAACCATATGTATGAAATGGTTTATAGTTGTTTTATGTGATAAGTTTATTTGTATATGGCTTACTAAGCTTTTGAAAGCTTACTTTGTGTGTGTTTGCATTGTTTTATAGATTATCGAAGCTATTGGAAACTCGGGGATCGTCGAGGATCATCACCACACTATCAAACTATATTTTGGTACCTTTTAGAAATGTACATATTGATGTATGGCATGTATAGGCTAGAAATCTTATGATATGTCTTGGGACATGTATATATATATAGCCATGTGATATGGCTTGATGATGAATGTGAATATATGTGAATTTAGTCCATGTTACATGATGCATAAGTTGATATGTATTAATGTACTTATGAATGATATTGGTATGAGTTAAATTGTGCATAATTTAGTATATTTTTAGTTGTTTTTGGGACATAATGGTGGTAATTTGGCCTTGTAAATAGCCTATAATTACCCACATGGTTGAACACACGGGCGTGTGACCCAATCGTGTCCTTCGCTGTCCCAATTTGAAACATGTCAATGTTACACCCAAGCTAGACACACTGGCGTGTGACAGGCCGTGTGATTCAAGTCAGTGTTGCTCATGAGCCAGGCACACGGGTGTGTGACAGGCCATATGCTTTTAGTCAATTTTGTACACGGGCTGAGACACGAGCCAAGGCACGGCCGTGTGAGGCACATGGCTTAGCCACATGGGCGTGTGCCTTGTTTTGAAAGAAAATATTCTAAGTTTCATAAAGTTTCTATATGAGATTAGTTTGGTCCTGAACCCTCTCTAAAGTATGTTTAAGGTCTCGTAGATCTTCTAAAGGGACAAATTGATTATGAATGATGATGATTTATTGACGTGTTATGTATGTTAGTGAAATATTTGTGGAATGTTCCATGATCGTGTCAGGAAGTCTTAAAATTTATATATCGAATGATCAAGCCTAGAAACTAACTGTGACAACAACTTGAGGCAAGTGCACCTATCGAACAGTAGTATAGTTTAGTGGCAAGACCGGAATGTCGAACCCAAGGGAACCAAAAGTACTAATACTGACTTTCTTTTTATTATTTAGCCTAAGAGTTAAGAGAATTGTTGTTTAATCTAAAATTAACTAACTACTAATCTAAAGATGCTAAGACAGAGAGAATGAATTGGGGAAAATACTTTTGGGGAAAACCAATTGATTAAGTCAATACCTGATGAAGAATTGACCTAGACTTCACTTGTTATTTAACTCTGAACCAGATCCGTAGAATTCCCTAATGTATATTAATACCTCTCTCGAGGCTACTAACGTCTAACCCTAGGTTGATTAATTGAAATCTCTTTCTAATTAAAACCCCGAGTGTTGCATTAAATCGATCTATGGATTCCCATATTAGGTTTGACCCTAATCCGGCAAATTTTCGTTATCCTATCTCTAGGGTTACGATCAACTCCGCTTAACTATGCTAGATCTACTCCTAGACAGGGAATATTCCTCCTCTGCCTAAGCACATCAGTACTTGAATCAATATCCTGAAATATCAAAACAAGAATTAAGAACACATAATTAAGAACAAATCAAGTATGTATCATATAGTTCAGAAAACAATAACAAGATAAGTCTTAGGTTTCATCCCCTTCAGGTATTTGAGGGGTTTAGTTCATAATCATAAAAAAAAAAACATCTCAGAAGATAATATAAAACAAAACATAAGAAAAACCCTAAAACCCCCTGAAGGAAATTGAAGGAAAGATCTTCCGTCTTGAGTATGACTCCGACTTCTTGAGATGAATCAACTTGCTTTCTTCGAGTAAATCCCACAATTCTGACCTCTCTTCCTTGGCTCTTAAGCCTACTTGGACGCCTCCTTTTAGGTCACACTTAGGGTGTTTATATAGGCTTTCAGAATGTTTTTCTTTGCCCCTAAGTATCCTAATCCGATTAGAATTAAGACAGGTCATGGTAGGGACACGCCCGTGGCACACGCCCGTGTAAATTGAAGCCAAGCCGTGGTCGGGTCTGCTAAAGAGGCACGGTCGTGTGGCTTGGGCCCAGGTCATGTGAATTTCATACTTTGGCCTATTTCCTCAGTTTTTGGGCCATTTCTCATTCATTTCATCCTCCGGTGCTCTCTTAAATATAAAACATGAAATTAAAGGATTTGGAGCATCAAATTCCATAATTCGAAGGATAAATCATCCAAAAGTATGCTAAATGTGGTATTAAAATATGTACATATTATGGTTTATCATTCCGATATGTCCAGTAATGCCTCTTAACCCTAGTTTCATGACGGATATGGGTTAGGGGTGTTACATAACATATCCATCATTAAACACATAACCAAAGCCATATGCACATATGTATACACTACCAAATCAACCAAATTAGGCCAACTCTCATGGCTATTTACAAAGCCAAAACATTTAACATTTACAAGCCATTTCAAATGACTAATTTCATTACCAAACCATAACCAAAGTGACCAAAGTTCCTATACATGCCATATATCCCAAAAACATAAATTCAAAAGTACCAAAGTGATAGTTGGATAGTGTGATGAAGTCTCCAACGATTCTCGAATTCGAGCTAGCTTTGATTTCATTATAAAACACAAAAAAACAAATAAAGTAAGCTATATAGCTTAGTGATTGTTGTTTTTCAGAGTTTTAAAATTTATAATGAGAATGATTGAACTTAGAAACTAACTATGAAAATGATTTGAGGCAAGTGTACCTATCAAACAGTAGTATAGCTTAGGCAAGACCGGATTGTCAAACCCAAAGGAACTAAAAGTACTAATACTAACTTTCTTTTTATTGTCTAGCCTAAAATAAGTGAAGTTGTTGTTTAATCTAAAATTTAACTAACTACTAAGCTAAGACGCAAAGACAAAAAGAATGAATTGGGAAAATATTGTTGGAAAAACTCAGTTGATCAAGACGATACCCTTAGGAAGAATCCACTTAGACTTCACTTGTTATCTAACACTGAACCAGATCATTTATTCACTTGACTTGATCTATAAGATTCCCTAAGTTATATTAAACCCTCTCTCGAGGCGAATAACGTCTAACCCTAGGTTGATTAATTGAAATCTCTTTCTAATTAAAACCCCTAGAATCGCACTAACTCGATCTATGGACTCCCATATTAGGTTTCACCCTAATCCGGCAAAATCTCGTCACCCTATCTCTAAGCGTGCGATCAACTCCGCTTAATTATGCTAGATCTACTCTTAAGCAGGGACTTTTGCTCCACCACCTAAGCACATCATACTTGAATCAATATCAAAAAAATAGTAACACAAGAATTTAAGCACACATAATTAAGAACAAACCAAGTATTTATCATATAGTTCAGAAAACAATAACAAGATCCATCTTAGGTTTCATCCCCTTCAGGTATCTGAAGGGTTTAGTTCATGATAATAAAAGAAAACATCTCAGAAGAAAAGATAAAACAAAACATAAGAAATCCCTAAAACCCCCTAAAGGAATTGAAGGAGAAATCTGCCATCTTGAGTAGAATCCTGGCTTCTTGAGATGGATCAACTGGCTATCTTCGAGTGTTTCCCACAAATCTGACCTTTTCGGCTCGGCTCCTTGGCCTAGCTAACCGCCCTCTTCCAGGTTATTCTTAGGGTGTTTATATAGGCTTTTAAAATAGGTTTCTTTGCCCCTAAGTATCCAAATCTGAATGAAATTACTCTTCTCCACGACAGGGACACGGCCATGGCACACGCCCGTGTGAATCGTGGCTAGGCCGTGTTCGAACTTTTAATGAGGCACGGGTGTGTGGTCTTTGGGCCAGGCCATGTCAATTTCTCTCTTGGCCCAATTTGGTCCGTTTTAAGCCCGTTTCTCATTTTTTTCATCCTTGGGTGCTTTCTTGAGCGTAAAACAAGAAAAGAAAGCATAAGAGCACATAAGTACATAATTCAAGGCTTAAATCATCTAAAAATATGTTAAATTTGGGATTAAAGTATGTTACTTTTACGGTTTATCACATACACCCACACTTAAGCTTTTGCTTGTCCTCAAGCAAAATTCTCAGCTTACAATTAAAACAAACTTTCCATGATCCAATATTCCTATCGACAATGTCTCATCATAATTCATAGATAATTTATACATGGATAATTTAATTCAAAGAGTCCTAAAGATTCAAACAATATAATTCATACATTTGTATCACGAAAATATAAGTGTCTCCCCTTATCTAAATAATTACCTTTAATTCAAAATTGACAAGGATTGACACCCTCACTAAAGAATCACTCAAATCACTCAAAGTGTTTAAGGTTCAGAAAAAGAGCGCTCATAAGTCGAACCTGAAAAGTTAATCCCATAGGCTTGCCTAAAAATCAAATCTCCACCACTATAAAATGAGATGATAAATAGATCAAAAGGTCTTTAACAAGGTTGTAGCGGGGCTAGGGTTAAAGGTATTGATAAAGGCTGAAATAGAAGGTTAAAATCGAGATTGAATTGACAAGTTACCTATCTAGAAATACTGAGACGATAATAAATAATTACATCAACTGAAAAATAATGACCTTAATAATACGAGCTTTTCTTTTGATAAATAGACTTTTAACTGTATGAGCTCACTTTTCATAATACTAATACTGAATATACTTCGAATTTTTTTTAAGAACAATTCAAGTAATAAAGAATAAATTCAACTACTAAAATATAATTAGGTAACAAATCAAATCAAATCTCGATATAGGGGTAGTCAAAAGGAATGGTGATAACAAATACAAAGGGTTTTGGGTAATATTAGTGGGTGAGTCAATAAAAAGGGTTGTTAGGATTAAACGGGGTCAAAAAAATTATGGGTGTTTTGATGTTAACCTCGTAAATTTTGAATTTCACGATAACATTTAGATTCAGGTAGACAACCTAGAAATTATTTTTAATTTTCTTGAAAATAGACTTATCATGCTTGATTCTCTAGTATTCTTAAAATTTAATCATCAATGCACAATTAACTATGGCTTACTCAAAAACATATCGATAAAAATCATAAATCATCAGAAATTTCATCCTAATTAGTAATATGAGGAAATTACTTAAGAACAAAGCATAATTCAGGATTTTGAGAATAATGAAGAAAGTTAGGCACTTTCTTGAAATAATTATTCACCCCCCACACTTAAGGTGTACATTACCCTCAATGTACAAACATAGATATGTAACAGTTATCAGATAATCAAAAGAGAGGGGAAAAATTGACACTTCTTGAATTCTGGATGTATTCCTTGAGTCGGCGGTGAAAAGATGATGACTTATGTAGTATTGAATTACTCCTTAGTGATTTGTTCGTTATTTGGAGTGTGCAATTTAAACTGCGAAGTCATCAGTTAGATTTCGATGGCGTGATTGAACAAGTGTTTGTTAGTAATACTCGAAGGTTAGATAGCCAAAGATATCATGAATGAAATAAGATTTTGAAATATAAAAGGCAACAAATAAAAATAAAAACTGAAGTTATGAACTAAAAATAAAGAAAAGAGAACTAAAAATAAAGATAATAAAAGGACTCAAAGGTCCTCATCATCTACTGGGTCCTGCGGTGGTGGTGGTGAAGAAATATGGAAGTGATGACAAATCTGCTGAAGGGTGGCCTCGATCCCGTCAAAATGTCGAGCGGTGTCAGTGAACTGCTGAGTACAGTACTGCTCGAACTGGGTAAGGCATGCAGAGATGTCTGAAAGTGACGCTGCTGCATAGGAGGGCCGCTGGCTCGGGAATGGTTCTTCCTGTGGTGGTGGGATATCATCAGGAATGTCCTTATGCTCCTCTTCGTCACTGAGGAGGGCTAGTCAGTATTGGGGAGGGTCGGTCCCACATCAACGCTGGATCATCCTCATATGTAGCATCGTCTGGATGCCCTGTGGGGCCTTCTGCCCTATCAATGTGAGTGAGGAGTTTTGTGCGTCGGTGTTGAGGAGCCTGAAGTACAGAGCCAAGCGTGTAATGTAGGGACCCATAGATTTGATCCCTCGCTGATGCTGCTCCGTCTGATGCTGAATAGCTCAGGCTATAAAATATGCTAGGTCGATAACATGTCCGTCCGACATGACCATAGATAGTAGGCATCATGAGTATTGACGACACCGGTGCTCTCTCGTCAACCTGTCAAAGTATGAGCCAAAATAGCATGTACGTACCTCAAAGACGGAGCCAGGGCCATTGCTTTTGAGCGACTTGGGTCATAATTGAAGGAGCGGGTAGCAATCTTGTGCCAACATTGGGTGGGGCTGAGATGTATATGGCGATGCAACTCTGAAAGGTTATTCTCTGCTACAAAGTCATCTATATAAAGTCCTAAAGCAGCTCCAAACTTCGACACGTTCAGCTGTCGTACAATGCCGCCGAGACAGAATTGTATCATTCCCGGATCATCGTAACAGCTCATCACAGTTTGAAGCTGAAATGTTGAGCAGAGCTCCAAAGTGAGCTCTAAGTATGTGTGCTCGACAATGTTGAAGAATTGCTCCCACAGATCAGTGGTTTGGGGGGCCCATACGTCACCATCAAGATGAACCTGCTCTAAAGCGGTCCAGTCGATACATCGGCCTATTCCGAGGGGTCGCGTGCATAGTATTACTGTCCTCTTGGACCCCTGAAGGAAATTGAAGGAACAGATGGCGTAGTTCGGTGGATGCTTTTGCAGACGATGATCCGGGTCCCTTTCGCTTTTTCAAGCTCGGGGCTGCTGTTCTTTTTCCTCGAGATGACAACATTTGTACCCAAAAATAATTTATATTTTAAACAATGGTCTACCAACTAATATCAAGTATTTTGATCGGTGCCCAACAGTATTTGAATGCTAAACATTCCAACCATTGAAAAATTATATTGACAAAATTGACTAATTAGCAATCATATTAGCAATCAAATTAGTTCTAACATTCAAGAATTTATTCTAAATAATACTAAAAGTAAAAAGAAACTAAATAACATGCAAATGAAATAGATGAGGATGAAAATAAAAATGAAAATGAAAATGAAAATTTTAATCAAATATTAGTGAGCATAGATGAAAATGAAATAGTGAAGAGTGACCAGAAGTGTTTTTGGGGTGTGTGGCGACGTGAACGGTGCAGCACGGGCGTGTTCGGTGGTGTACAATCGTGTGCTGTAAAATTCTAGGTAGCACGGCGGTGGCGAGGGCGTGGCCTTATGTTAACACGGGCGTGGCTTCATCTTTGTGTGAGTATTTGAGAGTTTTTGGGAGATTTTGGGGTGGGGAGAGGCAATGGTGAGGGAGTTTCTTACTTATGGCCGGATTTGGGATGAGTTTTCAAGGGGAAAAATGGCTAAGGTTGGTTTGGGGAAGGAGATTGGGAAAAACGGGGTTGTGTTTCTTTAAACAGGGAAGGCGACATGGGCAGGGGCCACGCCCATGTTTGATTTTAATCAGCTCGTGTTTTTGTGATTTTAAATTTTGGGCGCGTTCAGGGTGTTTGGCCACAGCCGTGGTCAAGGTGCCATGCCCGTGTTCTTCTTCCCAACACGTCCGTGCTCGATAAGTCAGTATCTTCACACAGTTGTAAGGCACGGCCGTGTCTTGCCCGTCTTGGGTAAGTCATTATAGTCCACGAAAAGTCAGCACGGGCGTGGCTTTTTATCGCATCCCGTGCTGAAGAAAATTCTTTTCTTATCGTGCACGGCTACTAGCACGCCCGTAGTTCTATCCCCTGGCTTCCACAGGCCATGGGCACGCCCGTGTGCAAGGCCGTGTGGGCTTAAAACCTCTGCTTTATTAAATTAATTAGTATGGAATTAAATGCTAAAAGTTAAAAGTATAATGTTAGTGAGGTTAGTGCTCGGGTTACCTCCCGAGAAGCACTCGTTTAAAGTCTTAAGCTAGACTTAAGCTATTTTCATTTCCAAAAGAAAGTTCACGGAGCTGAAGCTCCTCACTCATATCCTTAAAATCTTCACCATTGTAGATTTTGAGTCGGTGACCATTTACCTTGAATGTGCCTTGAGTGGGATGAGTTACCTCGATTGTACCATAGGGGAAGATTGTTTTAATCATGAATGGCCCTGACCATCTTGATTTCAGTTTCCCAGGAAAACAATTTAAGTCTTGAGTTGTATAGCAGGACCAAGTCTCCTACTTCGAATTGTCTTGATTTCTTTAGACAAGCATCATGGCGTCGCTTTGTTGCCTCCTTCTATAGTTTCGAGTTCTCGTAGGCTTCAGCTTTCCATTCGTCGAGCTCGTTCAACTGCATCATTCTTTTCTTTCTTGCAGTTTTAAGATCATAATTTAAAAATTTTATAGCCCAAAAAACTTTGTATTCTAACTCAAATAGCAGATGATAGCTTTTCTCGTAAACAAGTTTGCAAGGGGATGTTCCTAGGGGGTTTTAAACGCTATTCTATAGGCCCATAGGGTATCATCTGCTTTTAATGCCCAATCTTTTCTGTTTGATTCAACCGTTTTGTCTAGGATGCGTTTAAGTTCTTGGTTTGCTACTTCAACTTGCCCACTGGTTTGAGGGTGATATGGGGTAGATATGCTGTGGTGTACTCCATTTTTTTAAGACTTTGTCAAATTGAGCATTACAGAAATGAGTGCCCCTATCACTAATGATGGCTCTAGGTGTTCCAAATCGAGAGAATAGTTTCTTGAGAAACTTAACTACTACTCTAGCATCATTGGTGGGTAAAGCTTCGGCTTCCACCCATTTTGACATGTAATCAACTACCACTAGGATGTATTTATTTCCAAATGAACTAGGAAATGGACCCACAAAATCAATACCCCATATATCAAATATTTCACATGATACCATATATGTTTGAGGCATTTTATCACGTTTAGAAACATTACATGTTCTTTGGCATATATCACATGAAGCGACATACCTGTTGGCATCTTTGAATAGAGTGGGCTAATAAAAACCTGATTCGAGTATTTTATGTGCTGTCTTAATGCCACTGTAGTGTCCTCCTGAAGGTCCTGAATGGAAATGTTCCATGATTTTGCTTGCCTCCGCCCTTGTAACGCATCTTCTAATTACCTGATCTACACATATGTGAAAAAGAAAGGGGTCTTCCCAAAAATAGTTTTTCACATCAGCAAAGAATCGCTTCTTTTGGTGATGTGTTAGTCTTTTTGGTAAGATGTTAGCAGCTAAATAATTCACAATATCTACAAAATCATGGTACTTTAGAGTAGGTTATAGAAAAGAGTTTTTCTTCAGGAAACAAGTCGTTTATCTCATTTTCATTGAGCTCCTCGATATGTGGGTTCTCAAGCCTAGAGAGGTGATTTGCTGCAAGATTCTCAGCTCCTTTTTTATCTTGTATTTCCAAATCAAATTCCTACAAGAGTAAAATCCATCGTATGAGTCGAGGTTTTGTATCAGGTTTAGTTAAAAGATAATGAAGAGCTAAATGGTCAGTGTAAACGATAACTTTAGATAATATTAAATACTACCTAAATTTGTCAAGAGAAAAAACTACAGCTAGCAATTCTTTCTCCGTGGTGGTGTAATTTTCTTGTGCGAGTGTCAATGTACGGCTAGCATAATAAATTAAATGAAAATGATTGTCTCTTCGTTGTCCCAAAACAGTACCTACTGCAAAATCACTCGAATCACACATCAGTTCAAAGGGTAAATTCCAATCAGGTGAAATTACAATCGGAGCATTTATTAGTTTATCCTTGAGGACATTGAATGCATCTAAACATTCCTGATCGAAATTGAAAGGAACTGTAACATTCTGAAATTAGGCCTAGTAGGATTGGGCCCAATGGGCCTTAGGCGTAGTAGCATTTAAAATTTTTGAGAACGGCATTAATGCAAGTCAAACTTATTAGATAAGTGATTTTGGAAGGTTAGAGGGCTTCTATGAAGTCCCGGGAATAAATTTAGCTTTGGGGAAATTTTGGTTTTAGGCGATAAAAACCCTGGAAGTTGGCAGGTAGGCCTTAAGAATAAAATATGGAGAAAAATGACACAAGTGGAGTGTGTGGTGTAGTGGCAAAGTGATGCCACATAAGAGACAAGGAGTGATGCCATAAGGAAGGAAGGAGGTCCAAAGTTCAAGTCTTGGCTCTTGCATTTTGGTTTTCTTTTTGCTTGGATCTTAGAGTTTGGCCCATAGTTTATATTTAGTTGCGCATGGTTTAATACACAAGAGGAGATTGTGGCCAAGTGGTTAGCGGCGTGGATTATGTTGCAAGGGAGCCTGGGTTCGAATCTCATGACAAGCAATGAAGTATTTATTTTGCGAATTGGATGGTAAGAGTTTCAGTTGAATTTAAACTATACTGACGAAGGGACCCCACATCGGAAAGATACAAAGAAGGATGGTGAAGAGCTAGCTATATAAAGAGCATTCCAGGAGGAGAGTTAACATACCTTGGTGGGAGTTTGGGCACTGGAGTGGTCGCAGCGTGGTTTAACACCAGACTCCTATTAGGTGTGTAACTCTCTCTACTCTAGTTGTAGAGCGGCAAATGCCGAAGTACCGATCACGATAATAGTAGCCACACGAGCGTGCGAGCGCACATGTGGGGCTTCGATGCAATAGTTGAGGCCATCAGTAGTATTATTGTGGGTTGGGGCTGCTTGGGCCGCGATAGGCCGAAGTGGGCACAGTGGGCCCGTGGGCCCAATTGAGTAAAATGTATGATGATATGGTATATAGTGAACTAGACTAGGTGGAACTTATATACGTGGCTAGATTTGTGTTAGGTGGGCTACACGAGTGTGTGGGCCCGAATGGGCCAGAATTGGGCTTTAAGCCCAATAGTCCGGTACGACCAGAATTGGTAGTCGCGTCGCTCGGGGCGACATTGGGCCTTCGGAAAGGCCATTCCAGGTACGAAATTACTGAAATACCCTTAGTGGGTAAATTACCAAAATACCCCTAAAAGGTAAATTACGAAAATACCCTTGGTAGGTAAAAATTACTGTTATACCCTTTAGAGTTTGATTAGCTTGGTTATATCGTATTTGTTATTCTGATTATGATGGTAATACGTTTCATGCGTTATCTTTGATATATGATTTGCATACTTGTCATACTGCATACACGAATTATTATGACTGATGAACATGGCATGGACACGGGTATGATGAGAGGAGGGGGAAGATTGATATCTGTGACTTTGGGTCACCAGTGGTTTGGCACCACCAGTGGTTTGGTATCACAGTTGATTTCATGACTTTGGGCCACCAGAGGTTTGGCACCTCATAGCAACTCATCCCAGTGGTTTAGCACCACGGTGGGTTAGCCCACATTTGATAAAACGGGATTGTCGCCAGTGATTTGGTATCAAAATGTGGGTTGGCCCCACATATGGATTATTCGTGACTTTGGGTCACCAGTGGTTTGGCACCACAATTATATTGATATCAGTGACTTTGAGTCACCAGTGGTTTGGCACCACCAGTGGTTTGGTACCACACGGGGTAGATTTGGGAGTTTCGGATGGATAGGTTGGATGGGTTGCATGACATGCATATTTGCATATGAATTTGTGTACGAGCTTAACATCTTTTGGATGGGGATTTACACACTGAGTCTCGGTGACTCACCCCTTAGTTAATTTTGCAGGTAATCGTTAGATCGCGGATTTTGGAGCCGAGGCAGACTTGTTGTGGCCATACAATGTTTTTCTCGTAAACTCATTCTCCTAGTTAAACTTATTTGTAACTGGGATTTTTGTTATGTAATAGGGCCATTTTAACTGTATTTTTGGTATTTTATTTGGTTTAGCTTTTAACTTGTTTACTGCTTATTATTAAATGATCAATATGGGATTTTCCTAAAATGATAATAAACCGTTTCTTATTCAAAATTACTTAAACTCGATTTTTCACAACAACTATAAAGAATACGAGCTTTTTAACGAACGCACAGTTTTTAGACATTCTTTTCATGTGACATGCAGATCCGGTCGTAACATTTAGGCCGGCTTTGGGGTATTACAATTTTGGTATCAGAGCCTAGGTTTAAAAATTCGACTGTGGGTTTTGAGTTCAAAAATGTTTTCAAAGGATGGCTTAAAAAATATATATCTCTTTTCTGTATGTATGGCACCCGAGTCTCCGGCATCAAATCCGTAAGTTTCCTTTTTACTATATTCTATTATATGGTAAATGATTGTATTTATTCTGCGATGTGTGGATGTGATGCTTGAATATAGGAATTGTAAATATGTGTGAAGAATATCTGTTTGCTTCGGTGTTAGATAGTTGGTTATGTGAAGGGGTTTCAAGATTTAGTTAGAAAGTATATTAGTTTTATTAAGGTCAGAGTGCGCAGCAAGAGAGTAGTGTGGTAGGTTAGGATGTGTGACTGTTAGTTAGTTGGAAATTTCGAGGACGAAATTTCTTTAAGAAGGGTGGATTTGTAACATCCTGAAATTAGGCATAGTAGGATTTGGCCCAATGGGCCTTAGGCGTAGTAGCATTTAAAATTTTTGAGAACGGCATTAATGCAGGTTAGACTTATTAGATAAGTGATTTTGGAAGGTTAGAGGGCTTTTATGAAGTCCCGGGATCAAACTTTAGCTTTGGGGAAATTTTGGTTTTAGGCGATAAAAACCCTAAAAGTTGGCAGGTAGGCCTTAAGAATAAAATATGGAGAAAAATGACACAAGTGGAGTGTGTGGTGTAGTGGCAAAGTGACGCCACATAAGAGACAAGGAGTGACGCCACAAGGAAGGAAGGAGGTCCAAAGTTCAAGTCTTGGCTCTTGCATTTTGGTTTTCTTTTTGCTTGGATCTTAGAGTTTGGCCCATAGTTTATATTTAGTTGCGCATGGTTTAAGACACAAGAGGAGATTGTGGCCAAGTGGTTAGCGGCGTGGATTATGTTGCAAGGGAGCCTGGGTTCGAATCTCATGACAAGCAATGGAGTATTTATTTTTTGAATTGGACGGTAAGAGTTTCAGTTGAATTTAAACTATACTGACGAAGGGACCCCACATCGAAAAGATACAAAGAAGGATGGTGAAGAACTAGCTATATAAAGAGCATTCCAGGAGGAGAGTTAACATACCTTGGTGGGCGTTTGGGCACTGGAGTGGTCGCAGCGCGGTTTAACACCAAACTCCTATCAGGTGTGTAACTCTCTCTACTCTAGTTGTAGAGCGGCAAATGCCGAAGTGCTGATCATGCCAATAGTAGCCACACGAGCGTGCGAGCGCACGTGTGGGGCTTCGACGCAATAGTTGAGGCCATCAGTAGTATTCTTGTGGGTTGGGGCTGCTTGGGCCGCTATGGGCCGAAGTGGGCCCAATAGGCCCGTGGGCCCAATTGAGTAAAATGTATGATGATATAGTATATAGTGAACTAGACTAGGTGGAACTTATATACGTGGCTAGATTTGTGTTAGGTGGGCTACACTAGCGAGTGTGTGGGCCCGAATGGGCTGAGTAGGCTTTAGGCCCAATAGTCGTCGCGACCCGGAATTGGTAGTCGCGTCGCTCAGGCGACATTGGGCCTTCGGAAAGGCCATTCCAGGTACAAAATTACTGAAATACCCTTAGTGGGTAAATTACCAAAATACCCCTGAAAGGTAAATTACGAAAATGCCTTTGGTAGGTAAAAATTACTGTTATACCCTTTAGAGGTTGATTAGCTTGGTTATATCGTATTTGTTATTCTGATTATGATGGTAATATGTTTCATGCATTATCTTTGATATATGATTTGCATACTTGTCATACTGCATACACGAATTATTATGACTGATGAACATGGCATGGACATGGGTATGATGAGAGGAGGGGGAAGATTGATATCTGTGACTTTGGGTCACCAGTGGTTTTGTACCACAGTTGATTTCGTGACTTTGGGTCACCAGAGGTTTGGCACATCATAGCGACTCATCCCAGTGGCTTAGCACCACGGTGGGTTGGCCCCACATTTGATAAAACGGGATTGTCGCCAGTGATTTGGTATCACAATGTGGGTTGGCCCGACATATGGATTATTCGTGACTTTGGGTCACCAGTGGTTTGGCACCACAATTATATTGATATCAGTGACTTTGGGTCACTAGTGGTTTAGCACCACCAGTGGTTTGGTACCATACGGGGTAGATTTGGGAGTTTCGGATGGATAGGTTGGATGTGTTGCATGACATGCATATTTGCATATGAATTTGTGTACGAGCTTAACATCTTTTGGATGGGGATTTACACACTGAGTCTCGGTGACTCACCCCTTAGTTAATTTTGCAAGTAATTGTTAGATCGCGGATTTGGGAGCCGAGGCAGACTTGTGGTGGCCATACAATGTTTTTCTCGTAAACTCATTCTCTTAGTTAAACTTATTTGTAACTGGGATTTTTGTTATGTAATAGGGCCACTTTAACTGTATTTTTGGTATTTTATTTGGTTTAGCTTTTAATTTGTTTACTGCTTATTATTAAATGATCAATATGGGATTTTCCTAAAATGATAATAAACCGTTTCTTATTCAAAAATACTTAAACTCGATTTTTTACAACAACTATAAAGAATACGAGCTTTTTAACGAAAGCACAGTTTTTAGACATTCCTGTCATGTGACACGCCAGATCCGGTCGTAACGTTTAGGCCGGGTTTGGGGTGTTATAGGAACATCCTTTTCTAGTAATTTTGTTAAAGGCTTAGCTATTTTAGAAATATCCTTAATGAATCTTCTATAGAATCCCGTATGTCCTAAAAAACTTCTAATAGTCTTAACTGAACTAGGAGGTGGTAATTTTTCTATGGTTTCGACCTTTGCTTTATCTACCTCGATTCCCTTACTAGGAATTTTATGTCCCAATACAATCCCCTCTTGTACCATAAAGAGGCATTTTTCCCAATGTAAAACAAGGTTTGTTTCCTCACAGCTCATTAGAACTCATTTTAAATTTTTATGGCAAAGATGGAAAGAATTACTGAATATCGAGAAATCATCCATAAATACCTCCATAATGTCTTCCACTAGTTCGTTGAAGATTGCCAACATGCAACGCTGAAAAGTAGCAGGAGCATTACATAATCCAAAAGGCATTCTACGATAAGCAAACGTACCGTATGGGCATGTGAATGTTGTCTTCTCTTGATCTTCAGGTGCTATTGGGATTTGGAAATAGCCAGAGAGTCCATCTAGGAAGTAGTAGTACATATGCCCAGATAACCTTTCTAACATTTGATCAATGAAGGGCAAAGGAAAGTGATCTTTTCTAGTAGCATCTTTTAGTTTCTTGTAATTAATGCAAACTCTCCAACCTGTGATTGTCTTGGTGGGAATTAGTTCATTCTTTTCGTTGGCTACCACCGTCAGAAATAGGTTAAATTATTCCAGCATCCAGAAGTTTAATTACCTCAACTTTCACCACTTTTTTTATGTTGGGGTTCAATCGTCTTTGAGGTTGCACACATGGCTTGTATTCTTCTTCCATTAAAATTTTGTGGGTGCAAAATGATGGGCTTTTTCCTTTAATGTCAGAGATTTTCCAAGCTATAGCTTTTTTATGTTCTCTTAATACCTGTATCAACTCCTCTTTTTCCTTGGATTCTAGTTCTGAAGAGATAATTACCGGTAGCGTAGAATTGTTCCCGAGGAATGCATATTCTAAGTGTTTCGGGAACTGTTTTAATTCTAATTTGGGCGGCTCATCAATGGAGGGTTTTTGTTTTAGTTCTTCATTGACTTTATTCAACTTCATCTTCTTCCCCCTCTTCTTGAGTTAGGCACAGTTCCATCGTGTCATCATGTATAATTTCCTGTACTGAGTTTTGAATGATATGATCAATGGTATCAACAAAATAATAGGAATCATCTTGTTCTCTAGAATACAGCATGGCATTATAAATTTGAAATATAATTTCTTCATCGCCTATTCTTAATGCAAGTTTACCATCACCCACATCGATAACACCCCTAGCAGTAGCTAAAAAAGGGCGCCCTAAAATTAAGGAAACTCAATGTCCTCATCCATGTCAAGCATAAAAAAATCAACAGGGACAATAAATTTATCAATTTTTACCAAGACATCTTCTATAACTCCTCTAGGATATTTAATAGATCTATCAGCTAACTGAATACTCATCCTAGTGGGTTTTGGTTCCTCAGGATCTAGTTGTTTAAACATTTTATAAGGCATTAAATTAATACTGGCACCTAGATCAGCTAGTGTTTTCTTAATATTTAAACTACCAATTAAACAGGGAATAGTAAAACTTCCTGGGTCTTTTGGTTTGGTTGGTAACTTGTTTTGGAGGATGGCTGAACATTCTTCATTAAACTCTACTGTTGATATTTCTTCAAGCTTCCTTTTATTCGTCAGGAGTTCTTTTAAGAGCTTTGCGTACGTTGGCATATGTGAAATGGCTTCAACAAAGGGTAAGTTAATATGTATTTGTTTAAAAAGTTCACGAAATTTACCGTATTGGGCATCTAATCGGTCTTTCTTCAACTTTGCTGGATATTGGATTTGTGGTTTACTTTCGTTGTGTACTGGAGTTACATCATCAACTCCTTCATCATTTGCTTTGTTATCTTCGTGTGGTAGTTTTTTCTTTGGTTCATCTAACTCCTTTCCACTTCTCAGTGTAACTGTCTTTACCTATTCGGTTTCTTTAGAAAAAATCTCTGATCGAATTTTAGAAACTATCTTAGTAAGTTTTCCAACTGACTTAGTAAGTTCCCCAACTTGGCTCTCGATCCCTTTGATTGATGCATGTTGATTCTTAAGGGTGGTCTCAGTTTCTTGGAACCGGTTATCTGTGGCTGCCATGAATTTTGTCAGCATCTCTTCGAGGTTCGGCCTCTTTTCCTGTGGATAGGGCTGATTTTGGAAATTTTAAGGAGGTTGTTGTCTTTGATTTCCTTGATTTCCTTGACCTCCCTATGAAAAGTTTGGGTGGTTCCTCCAACCTAGATTATAATTATTTCTATAAGGGTTATTATTAGATCTAAAATTATTACCTATATAGTTCATCTGTTCGCTTTCTGTGCCCAGTTGGTAGGGTGGGTATTTAGGATTCGCCACAATTCCACTTATGTCGCACTGTATTACTGGATGTACATGCGAAGAACACAAACTATCAAGCTTTTTATTCATCATCTCTACCTGTGTTGATAGCATGGTCACTGCATCGAGGTTAAAAACCCGGTTGATTTTATTGGTTTCGTCCTTGTAACCTGCCACTGATAGTTATTTAGTGACATCTCTTCAATAAACTCGTAGGTTGCTTTAGGAGTTCTATTGTTCAGGGTTCCACCTGCGGTTGAATCTATTAGTTGCCTTGTTGAGGGGTTCACACCGTTAAAGAAAGTTTGGACTTGGAGCCACAAGGGTAAACCATGGTGCGGACACCTTCTCACGAGATCCTTGTATCTCTCTCATGCATCATATAATGTCTCTAAATCCATCTGCACAAAAGAAGAGATGTCATTCCGTAATTTGGCCGCTTTGGCTGGTGGGAAATATTTCAATAAATTTTTTTCGTTCAATTGATCCCATGTAGTGATTGACCCTCGTGGTAATGAGTTTAACCACTGTTTGGCTTTATTCTTTAATAAAAAGGGAAATAACCGAAGACGTGTGGCATTATCAGAAACGCCATTTATTTTGAAGGTATCACAGAACTCTAAAAAATTAGCTATATAAGTATTTGGGTCTTCGTCCTGCAAACCATCAAATTGAACAAATTGTTGAATCATTTGTATAGTGTTAGGCTTTAATTCAAAATTATTAGCAGCTATAGTAGGCCTAACAATACTCGATTCTGCTCCTGTTAAATGAGGTTTAGCATAATCGTACATAATACGTGGAGCATTATTTTCTGCCACATCTTGAGGTGGTGGATTATTCTCGTCCATCCCTTTAGTAGGATTGGATCTGTTTTCTAGCTCTTCTATGTAATTTAGGGTTCGCCTAATTTCTATGCGATTCCTACGAGCGGTAGCTTCCATATCACTGTCGTAAAGTAGTGGTCCTGTCGGGTTTCTTCTAGTCATAAACTAGATGTACTTGAAAGGAACAAAAGAAAGAAAGAAAATCTAGCAAAATCAAAATTTAAACTAAAAATAAAAGTAAATTGCGAAAAATAAAAACTTAATGGCTAAAGTAATAAAAATAGAGCTTTCTTAATATTTTAGTTCCCCGACAACGGTGCCAAAAACTTGATCGTTGTTTTTCAGAGTTTTAAAATTTATAATGAGAATGATCGAACCTAGAAACTAACTATGACAACGATTTGAGGCAAGTGCACCTATCGAACAGTAGTATAGCTTAGGCAAGACTGGATTGTCGAACCCAAAGGAACTAAAAGTACTAATACTAACTTACTTTTTATTATCTAGCCTAAAATAAGTGAAGTTGTTGTTTAATCTAAAATTTAACTAACTATTAAGCTAAGACGCAAAGACAAAAAGAATGATTTGGGGAAATACTATTGGAAAAACTCGGTTGATTAAGATGATACCCATAGGAAGAATCCACCTAGACTTCACTTGTTATCTAACACTAAACCAGACGATTTATTCACTTGACTTGATCCGTGAGATTCCCTAAGTTATATTAAACCCTCTCTCGAGGTGAATAACATCTAACCCTAGGTTAATTAATTGAAATCTTTTTCTAATTAAGACCCCTAGAATCGTATTAACTCGATCTATGGACTCCCATATTAGGTTTCACCCTAATCCGGTAAAATCTCGTCACCCTATCTCTAGGCACGCAATCAACTCCGCTTAATTATGCTAGATCTACTCTTAAGCAGGGACTTTTTCTCCTCCACCTAAGCACATCATACTTTAATCAATATCTTAGAAATATTAACACAAGAATTTAAGCACACATAATTAAGAACAAATCAAGTATTTATCATATAGTTCAGAAAAACAATAACAAGATCCATCTTAGGTTTCATCCCCTTCAGGTATCTGAAGGGTTTAGTTCATAATAACAAAAGAAAACATCTCATAAGAACAGATAAAACAAAACATAAGCAATCCCTAAAACCCCCTGAAGGAATTGAAGGAGAAATCCGCTGTCTTGAGTAGAATTTTGGCTTCTTGAGATGGATCAACTGGCTATCTTCGAGTGATTCCCACAAATCTGACCTTTTCGGCTCGGCTCCTTGGCCTAGCTAACCGCCCTCTTCCAGGTTATACTTAGGGTGTTTATATAGGGTTTTGAAATAGGTTTCTTTGCCCTTAAGTATCTAAATCCAAATGAAATTACTCTTCTCCACAACAGGGACACAGCCATGGCACACGCCCGTGTG
The DNA here is from genome assembly GCA_025503065.1 of Gossypium bickii. Taxonomy (NCBI): domain Eukaryota; kingdom Viridiplantae; phylum Streptophyta; class Magnoliopsida; order Malvales; family Malvaceae; genus Gossypium; species Gossypium bickii. The sequence goes on from CP106711.1 coordinate 95,997,107, forward strand.
AATCATGGCTAGGCCGTGTTCAGACTTTTAATAAGGCACGGTCGTGTGGTCTTTGGGCCAGGCCGTGTCAGTTTCTCTCTTGGCCTAATTTGGTCCGTTTTAAGCTCGTTTCTCGTTCTTTTCATCCTTAGGTGCTTTCCTGAGTGTAAAACATGAAAAGAAAGGATTAAAAGCACCTAATTACATAATTCAAGGCTTAAATCATCCAAAAATATGTTAAATGTGGGATTAAAATATTTTACTTTTACGGTTTATCACTTAGTAAGCTTGTATGATAATAAACACAACTTAACAAAATATACAAATCAATAATTGACCATAACTATATACAATTCATATAAATACACAAACCTATCACATTTTAAATCACAAGGTTAGAATTGAACTTCACAAGTTTCTTTGATTCAAAGCTTATATGGTTCATGTACATACCTCTACCATCTCGTATCAATCTCATACTCATCCATATCTTTGATATATCCGTTGAACCATTCAGAATACCATCGGATACTCGGGAATCTCGTACCCTAAGTGCCACATACATAGCTGAAGCTATCTCAATCACATATCACATATAATGCTCACTCTCGAGCTATCAACGGGTCTGCTCACACAAGCTGACGTTCATGACGAAGCTACATAGTGCTGCTCACACAAGCTGATGAGAATTTGCAACACATGCTGGATAACTCAAGCACCGGTAGGTCGTACGAACCAGCACCCATATCACATAACCCCTAATGAATTTCATTAGTATCCCAATCTATTCTTAAGGTTCAACCAGGATTTCTCACTTGTTGAGTAATTGTCGAACAAGTTCGTAGAGTCGTACCCACAATTTATACAATATCAAAGTATTTAAAATACAATTATAACAAAGCTTATTACACACGAACTTACCTCGAATGCAAAAACGGCGTAATAAGTCGATTAATCCGAAAACTTGTTCTTTCCCCAATCTAAATTTGTATTTCATCTTTCTTGATCTATATAATGTAAAATTTAGCTTACTTAATTACCACTCTATTCAATTTAGTCCAAAATACTCATTAAGAAAAATTTACACTTTGGCCCTTGACATTTTAACATTTTTACAATTTAGTCTTTATCTCATAAAAACACAATTTCATGCAATTCAACCTAAACCCATGCTAGCCAAATTTCAATTTGGTCCTTATCAGCCCATAGTTTTCATTTATTTCACAATTTAACCACAAAATTTATACATTTCACAATTTAACCCCTAATTGACAATTTTGTCAAAAATCACTTTACAAATGTTGTTTATCTAACAACAAGCATGCATTTTCTACCATTAAACATCAAAATACATTAACATTCATCAATGGGAGACTCTAAACCTTTAATAGTTTTGCAAATTAGTCCTTGGGCTAGCTAGACTAAGCTACAACAATTTCAAAAACATAGAAATCATTAAAAACCGAGTCAGAAATCCCTTACATGCATAGATGATAACTAGACAAGCTTTGAAGCTATTTTAATGGCCTTTTTCTCTTCAACAATTGGTTGTGTCTTTCAAATTAAGAAAGATGATACATTGTTTCTTTTGTTTTAATTTACTTATTAACTAATTTACTAATTTAACCTTAACTTATAACCTTTAAATTTTTATAACCGATGTCCATATTTGTCCACCAACTTTAATAATGGTCTAATTACCACATAAGGACCTTTACTTTAAAGTTAAATAGCTATTAAACACCTTTAGCTAATAGAACACAAGTTTTACACTTTACGCGATTTAGTCTTTTTTATCAAATTAAACACTCAAACAATAAAATTTCTTAATGAAACTTCCACACAATCATAATATCATGCTGTAAATATTAAAATAATAATAAAATAATTATTTTGACTTCAAATTTATGGTCTCGAAACCTCTATTTTGATTTGATTAAAAACGGGCTATTACAACGTTCCCCCTTTAGAAATTTTCGTCCTCGAAAATCTTACCAGAAAAGAGGTTAGGGTACTGTTTTCTCATAGCTTCTTCAGGCTGCCACGTGGCTTCTTTGACCCTATGACGTTGCCACAACACTTTTACTAAAGCTATGCTTTTATTTCTCAACTCTTTAACCTCTCGAGCTAAAATTCTGATCGGTTCTTCGTTATACGTCATGTCGGGTTGGATTTCAATCTTTGTCGAAAAAATTACATGTGATGGATCTAATCAATATCGTCGTAACATTGACACGTGGAACACATTGTGAATCATTTCTAACTCTGATGATAAAGCTAACTAATATGCCACTGGCCCTATCATTTCAATAATCTCATATGGCCCGATAAATCATGAACTCAATTTACCTTTGCGACCAAATTGAAGGATCTTTTTCCATGGAGATGCTTTCAAGAATACTCTATCACCGATCTGAAATTAAATGTCTTTATGTTTTAAATCCGCATATGATTTCTTTCGATCTGAAGCCGCTTTCAAACTGTCGCGAATTACGTTCACTTTCTCTTTGTTTCTCTGATCAAATCAACCCCGTGAATCTTTTTCTCATTAAGCTCGATCCAGTTTAATGGTGTTCGGCATTTACAACCATACAATGCTTCATATAGTGCCATTTTTATACTCGATTGAAAACTGTTGTTAAACGCAAATTCAACCAATTGCAAATATTTCTCCCAATTGACTTCAAATTCTAAAACACAACAGCGAAGCATATCTTCGATAATCTGAATTACTCTCTCAGACTGACTGTCGGTTTGTAGATGAAATGCGATACTAAATTTCAACCTCGTACCTAGAGGTTCTTACAATTTCTTCCAAAATCGCGACGTAAACCTCGGATCTCTATTTGAAATAATTGAAACTGGCACCCCGTGCAATCTAACGATCTCAGAAATGTACAATTCAACCAATTTATCAAGGGAATAGTTAGTAAGTGCCTGAATGAAATGTGCAGATTTCGTCAATCTATCAATGACAACCCAAATGACATCTTTCTTCTTCGGAGACAGGGGTAATCCCGATATGAAATCCATCGTAACTCTATCCCATTTCCACTCTTGTATCATCACAAGCTGTAGTAATCCCGAAGGCACCTGATGTTCAGCTTTGACTTGCTGACAAACCAAACATCTCAACACAAACTCTAAAATGTCTCGTTTCATGCCCGACCACTAGTACAACTGTTTTAAATCATTGTACATTTTAGTACTCCCCGGGTGAACAGATAAACAACCACTATGTGCTTTGTGTAATTTGTTTTGAATAAGCTCGAAATTCTTTGGAACACAAATTCTACCTCGGAACATTAAACAATCATCAGATTCGATTTAATAGTCTGAATTGGTAATAGACTCACATTGCACTCTTTTAGCTTGCAACTCATTGTCACATTTCTGAGCTTCACCAATTTGTTGAAGAAATAATGGCTTAGCTTTTAACTCAGCTAAAATTGAACCATCATCAGACAAAGATAACTATGTATTCATCGCTCGCAAAATAAATAATTATTTTCTACTCAGTGTATCTGCGACTACATTCGTTTTCCCCAGATGATAATCAATCACTAACTCATAATCTTTTAGCAACTCGAGCCATCTTCGTTGTCACAAATTTAAATCTTTCTGATTCATTATGTACTTCAAGCTCTTGTGATCGGTAAAGATATGACAGTTTTCACCGTATAAATAATGTCGCCAAATTTTCAATGCAAACGTAATAGCGGCAAACTCTAAATCGTGCGTCGGATAATTCTTTTCATGTGGTTTCAACTGTCTGGAGGCATAAGCTATCACTTTGCCTTCCTGTATCAAAATACAACCCAAACTGTTCAATGGCGTGTCGCGAAAATTACAAACTCTTTACCCGGCTCAAGTTGAATCAAAACTGGCGCCTCAGTCAACAATGCTTTCAACTGATCAAAACTCTATTAACATTTCTCGAACCACTCAAATTTCACATCTTTCTATAGCAATCTAGTCATCGGTGTAGCAATCATCGAGAATCCTTTAACAAAACACCGATAATAACCAGCTAATCCCAGAAAGCTTCTAACTTTCGATACATTTCTCGGTGGTTTCCATTCAACAACTGCTAAAATCTTGCTCGGATCAACTCGTATACCTTCCATTGAAACAATATGCCCCAAAAATCCAACTTCTCGGAGCCAAAACTTGCATTTGCTAAATTTAGAAAACATTTGTTTATCTCTCAAAGTTTGTATACAATTCTCAAATGCTCGGCATGCTCATACTCATCTCGTGAAAAAATCAAAATGTAGTCAATGAATACAACCACAAATCTATCTAAATACAGTCTAAAAATTCAATTCATCAAATCCATAAAAACTACAAGAGCATTAGTTAATCCGAAAGCCATAACAAGAAATTCATAATGCCCGTACCTTGTTCTGAACGCAGTTTTCGGCACATCCAAATCTTTAACTCGCAACTGATACTAACCAGATCACAAATCAATCTTCAAGAACACTGTTGCTCCTTTCAACTGATCAAACAAATCATCGATTCGCAGCAAAGGATACTTGTTCTTTATTGTAACTTTGTTGAGTTGACGATAATCAACATAAAGTCTCATTGATCCGTCTTTCTTCTTTACAAACAACACTGGTGCACCCCACGGTGAAAAACTAGGTCGTGCAAAACCTCTATCTGTTAACTCTTGCAACTGAGATTTCAATTCTTTTAATTCTATTGGAGCTATTCTGTACGGAGCTATTGATATCGATGATGTTCCCTATACTTATTCAATAGCAAACTCGACCTCTCTGATTGTTTGTAACCCTGGTAACTCTTCTAGAAACACATCAAGATACTCACAGACTACTGGCACTGATTCAATTTTTGATTAAAACACTTTTTATCCAATACATAAGTAAGATAAGCTTCACAATCCTTTTTCACATATTTTTGAGCTTACATCGACGAAATCACAACAGGCAGGCCATTCAAATCATCAGATCCAATACAAATAATTTCACTATTATGGCATCCAAACTCAATAATCTTTCGTCTACAATTTACAATAGCATCATCAGAGTCAACCAATCCATACCCAAAATCACGTCAAACTCATCAAAAGGTAAAAGCATCAAATCATCTGGAAAATAGTAACCCCGAGTCATCAAAGGACAATTCTTGCAAACTTTATCAACTAGGACATACTTGCCTAAGGGGTTCGACACTTTAATCATAAACTCAATATACTCAACAAGTAAACTCTTATTAGACACTAAATTCTTGCAAACATATGAATGAGTCGATCCAGGATCAATCAATGCAATTACATTACTGTCATAGAGAGAAAATGTACCAGTGATAACATCGGGTGATGACGCATCTTCGCGAGCGTGAATAACATAAGCTCTAGCAAGTGCTCTGGCCTCCGATCTCACAACCGAAGCTTTCGTTACACCTTTACTACTCGTTACATTTCCCGTATTTTTTAGTGGCCTCCCTCCAGTAGCCATGTTGCTCGGTCTTATATTCTGGAATTTATCTTTCTCATCTAACTCGGGACAATCTCGAATGAAATGATCTTGTGAACCACATTTAAAACAACCTCTATTATTCATCTAGCATTCACTAAAATGTCGTCGTCCACAATTATTATTTCTCATGCTGCCAGCACTCGATACTGATGTAGCTTGAGCTTTAGGACTTGAGTATTTCTTTCCACGATCTTTGTTTGGATACCCGATTGAAGCATTCAAACAAGTGTACGAATCTCTTGATTACTTTGACGAAGACTGATATGGTTTACTCATTAAGCTCTTTCTCTAGTCTCTAACCTCGAAATCAGCTTTTTTTTTTCTTTGCCAAGGTCTTCGGCTTTACAAGCTCGGTCAACTAACATTATAAATTCTTTTAACTCTAGAATCCCGATTACCAATCTAATGTTTTCATTCAATCCGTCTTTGAATCTTTTACACATAATGGCTTCGGTTGAAACACATTTCTGAGTATATTTACTGAGTCTCACAAACTTTCTTTCATACTCAGTTATAGACATACGTCCTTGTTTCAACTCCAAAAACTCTTTGTATTTTTTATCGATAAATAGTTGATTGATGTATTTCTTTTTTAACTCAGCTTGAAAAAATTCCCACGTGACTCGTTCACTCGGTACCACATATATTAAAGTATTCCACCATTGATACACAGTGTCTCTCAGAAGTGATACGGCACATTTAACACATTCAGCAGGTGTGCATGATAGTTCATCAAATACTCTAATTGTATTCTCAAGCCAAAACTCGGCTCTCTCAGGATCATCATCAATAGTATCTCTGAATTCTTCAACCCCGTATTTTTGGATTTTATCAACTAGCGGCTTATTCAATCGCAAAGGTGGTAAACATTGAGGAGCTACGGGAACTGGTCGGGGAATAGGTGGGGGTGGAAGCTGCTGAGCAACCGGATTTGTTCGAATAAACTCTATAAACCACTCATTCATCATCTGGAAGAAGGCTTCTTTAGCCTCTCCTCCCTGGCTACCTAATACGGGTCTCGACTCTGATTGCACTACTCTGTGAACGGAGGCTAGCCCATTACTTTCAACATCATCAGCTACAGCTCGACTGGGATCCATTTACTATATAAAAACATATTTTAAACTGTCAGGAGATATCACACTATCATAGGTTATATATGGCATGTATAACTAGACCCTCACAAACGCTATGTTAGTCCGAGAATTGACTACACCATAGCTCTGATACTAATAAATGTAACACCCCTCACCCGTATTTAACGCTGAAATAGGGTTCGGAGCAATACCAAAATTTATTACACAATTAAAAAAACATTTTTCATACATTCATCATAACCAAATAATCATCAATCAAATTCACTCACATTGTCCCTAATAAGAGCCTACGAGGCCCAAAACATGCTTTAGGAGTAGTTCGGAACTAAATCGATAACATAGGAAACTTTTAAAAATCTTAAATTTTTTTTTTCAAAATACAGAGGACACACGCCCGTGTGGCCCGGTCGTGTGTCTCACACTGCCAAAGACACGCCCATGTCATAGGCCATGTGGACATTCGAAATGGGATCACATGGCTGTGTCCCAGCCCGCGTTCGACCTCATGTAACTCACTGACTTGGGTCACATAGCCAACCACACGCATGTGTGACCAGCTCGTATGCCCTTCGAAATGACCTTACACACCGTGTGCCAGGCCATGTGATAGGCTGTGCCAAACCTGTAAGGTATACTGGCTTATGCCACACGGCCAAGTCACACGCCCGTGTGCTGGGCCTTGTGGAGCATACTACTTGATTTTTAATTCAACACCAGGGGACACACGACTATGTAACCTAACCGTGTGTCACACACGGCTGAGACACACGCTCGTGTCTCTGTTGGTATGGACAAAAATAGGCTATTTACCAAGCCATTTTGCCACCCAATTTGCATATACCTACACCAAACCAAATAACAAATTCATGGCATAAAAGTAGGCATTCTATTAACCTCATTCAAGCATAATTCATACCATTTCAATATAAACCAATACATAACACATCAATACCACAATATGCCATTCAATTCATGCCAAAACTCATAATCTCAAATCGTCAATATGACAATTCAAATTTTGCATCATTTAGCCTAATCTCACAAACATACAAAATTCAATTCTCAACCATTTAGCACCCCTAATTAACAAATATCAATAAGCATAACATATCCATCATTAAACACATAACCAAAGCCATATGCACATATGTATACACAACCAAATTAGGCCAACACTCAAGGCTATTTACAAAACTAAAACATTTAACATTTACAAGCCATTTCAAATGACTAATTTCATTACCAAACCATAACCAAAATAACCAAAGTTCCTATACATGCCATATATCCCAAAAACATAGATTCAAAAATACCAAAGTGATAGTTAGATAGTGTTATGAAGTCTTCCACGATTCTCGAATCCGAGCTAGCTTTGATTTCACTATAAAACACAGAAAAACAAACAAAGTAAGCTATATAGCTTAGTAAGCTCGTATGATAATAAACATAACTTAACAAAATATACCAATCAACAATCGAACATATCTATATACAATTCATATAAAAACACAAACCTATCACATTTTAAATCACAAGGTTAGAATTGAAATTCACAAGTTTCTTTGATTCAAAGCTTATACGGTTCATGTACATACCTGTTCCATCTCGTATCAATCTCATACCCATCTGTATCTTTGATATACCGGTTAAACCATTCGGAATACTATTAGATACTCAGGAATCTCGCACCCTAAGTGCCACATACATAGCCGAAGCTATCTCATTCACATATCACATATAATGCTCACTCTCAAGCTATCAACGCGTCTGCTCACACAAACTGACGAGAATTCACAACACATGCTGGATAACTCAAGCATCGGTAGGTCGTAGGACCAGCACCCATATCACATAACCCCTAATGACATTTCATTAGTATCCTAATCTATTCTTAAGGTTCAACCGGGATTTCTCACTTGCTAAATAATTGTCGAACACGTTTGTAGAGTCGTACCCACAATTTATGCAATATCAAAGTATTTAAAATACAATTATAACAAAGTTTATTACACACGAACTTACCTCGAATGCAAAAATGGCGTAATAAGACGATTAATCTGAAACCTTGTTCTTTTCCCGATCTAAATTTGTATTTCGCCTTTTTTGATCTAAATAATATTAAATTTAGCTTATTTAAATATCATTCTATTTAATTTTGTCCAAAATACACATTAAGGTAAATTTACACTTTGGCCCTTGACATTTCAACATTTTTACAATTTAGTCATTATCTCATAAAAACACAATTTCATGCAATTCAACCTAAACCCATGCTAGTCGAATTGCAATTAGGTCCCTAGTAATCCATATTTTTCATTTATTTCACAATTTACCACAAAATCTACACATTTCACAATTTAACCACTAGTTGACAATTTTGTCAAAAATCACTTTACAAATGTTGTTTATCTAACAACAAGCATGCATTTTCTACCATTACACATCAAAATACATCAACATTCATCAATGGAAAAACCCTAAACCTTTAATAGTTTTGCAAATTAGTCCCTGGGCTAGCTAGACTAAGCTGCAACGATCTCAAAAATATAGAAATCATTAAAAACTGAGTCATAAATCACTTACATGCATAGATGATAACTAGCCAGGCTTTAAACCTATTTTAATGGCTTTTTCCTCTTCAAAAATCGATTGTTTCTTTCAAATTAAGAAAGACGATACATTATTTCTTTTGTTTTAATTTACTTATTAACTAATTTACTAATTTAAACTTAACTTATAACATTTAAATTTTCATAATCGATGTCCATATTTGTCCACCCACTTTAATAATGGTCTAATTACCACATAAGGACCTTTACTTTAAAGTTCTATATCTATTAGAAACCTTTAGCTAATAGAACATAAGTTTTACACTTTACGCGATTTAGTCCTTTTTATCAAATTAAACACTCAAACGATAAAATTTCTTAACGAAACTTCCACACAATCATACTATCATGTTGTAAATATTAAAATAATAATAAAATAATTATTTTGACTTTAGATTTTTAGTCCCAAAACCACTATTTCGATTTGACTAAAAACGGGCTATTACAAATTATCTGCCAAAGAGCAGTATTTTTGAATAACCATTCTAGGAAAAATTTAAGTGTTTTTTTTGAAGAGGGGATCCATTGAAAGCAGACTATGTATAGATATTCTTCTGAGAAGTGCCAATGTTGTTCTAAGAAGGAAAAATGTCACACCCAAAATGGGGCCTAAGAGTTTTAGGGGTATTTTAAGAATTTTGGCCTATATGAACTTGAAATTTCGTAAGGTCGATACTCGATAATGTTTTTATAATGGTTTTCATAAAGTTAAATCAATTTTTGGAAACGAGTTTTAAATGTCATTAATTTTAGAAAAGAGATTGATTTGTAAAAGGGTCAAAAAAAACTACTAAAACCCCCATTCCTAGTTTTATTCCATGAAAGATTTTCTTCTCATTTGCTTGTGTCGTTTCTTGCTCCCCCAATTCTCTCCCACTTACTTTTGATCTTCGATTCCTAATTCTCTTTGAATTCTATCGCCCTTAAGCCTTAAACGACCATTAAAACAAAGAAAATCACCCAAGAATTCCACCATCTTCATCATCTTCCCCAAAACATGAGTTTTTTTATGTAACACCCCAAACCCGGCCTAGATGTTACGACCAGATTTGGCATGTCACATGGAATGGTTGTTAAAGTACTTTGCAATTGTTTAAAAATTTCGGGTTTTGGTCCCCTTTAAAAAAATAAATTGATTTAAAAATTTTCTTGCAAAATGTAGTTAATAATAATACCGAAAACTAGTTTTGTGATACGAAATATCAAAACTAATGGATTTAAAAAACGTGACTTTTTTAAAAAAATAGTTTTTGTATTCTAAGAAAATTTCGAGTTTAATTATTTATTGTTTGCAGTCCGTTTGTTAATGTTTTGGAAAACATTTGTTTATGTTTTTAGGAAAACCCCGTATTGATCAACTCATATTAGATAACATGTGTATAAAAACAAAAACCAAATTAAATCCTGGAGGCCTTATTACATAACAAATTCCCAAATTTAAAATAAGTTTAAAATAAAGAAAAAAAACAGAGTTTACGAAAGAAGTAACGCATGGCCACCACAGAGTCCTCCTCGGCTCCTGATCCTCGAACTAGGGGTTACGTACAAAATGAAGCAGAGGGGTGAGTTACGAGAACTCAATGTGCAATTCCCCTTACAAACGAAATCTGGGCCTAAGCCCACAGAAGCAAATTGGGCCTTAGCCCTCACGGTAACAAATTTGGCCGAAGCCCATACGGATCAAATTGGGCCGTAGCCCTAACAACATGGCATATCAGATAGTGAATGCAATGGAACCCAGCCTAGCCTAGTATTTCATTCGCTACACACCACTCCGTATCCAACCTAACACACCTGTGAGGATTTCTACAATCAACCCTCCATCCGCTACACACCTCATTGACAGTCATGCTAGCAGTCATGCTGCTCAAAGCCGAAATTGTGACAGAGTGACCAAAACATGTGGCCTAGCCACTGAAACAATGTGACCGAGTCACCGAAATATGTGGCAGACCACCGAAATACACTGCCCCTTAAACATCAATATCATATCCCAATCCCATGCAACATAACATCATAATGTCTTGAATGCAAACATATATCAATGTATATCAGACAATCGGAGCATACATCTATTCATGCTAAGTTATTTAATGACATGGTCATAAAGGTAACTAACTTGGTATTTCCAATCTTACCCTCAAGGGTATCTCAACTGCAGTTATAGTTTTTTCAGCTTTTACACAACACACATATTTATTAACGAACCACAAAAGAAGGTGTGAGAATTACACACTTGACTACGCGAAGGACTAAACACTCCTGATCGTCGTTACTCTCACTAGTGGGAAAAACCACTATCTACCTATCCCAAACGGATGTCGGCTCTCCACCACAACCTGGAAAAAAGTCTCGAACTGTCGACACCGCACGTCTGTAATATCCAGGATTTAAGGGTCTCGCATTTTGCATATATATATGTGTGTGTGTATGCTCTGTGTGCTGTTTGATTGTGTTTGGGGGCGTCGAGAAACTTTGGGTTTAGGTGGAAGCCTTAGTGAAACTTTTTGGTTCAACCTGAGTAGGGAAGAGCTGGGGGAGCTAGGCTTTAAGGGACTTGGTGTGGTGTTCTTAGACACAAAAAGTAAGGTGGTGGAGTGGCAAGGGACGCTACCTAAGGTGCAGAGGAGGTTGCATCAACAAGGGGTTCCAGTGGAGGAGGTTCGAATTACGCTGACAACAAGGGAGTGTTGTTTTATTTTGCATTTTACGTCAAGAGAGGGGGAGGTGTTGGACGGCATTTGAACTCTGAAAAGATGGGAGGAAGACTTGGTCAAGATATTTGAATGGGTGGTGGAGAGCTTTTGGAGAGGTTTGAAACATTCAAATTCATTTGAATGGGTGGTTTAGAGGGAAATTAGGAGAAAATTAAGGAGTGTGGAGAGGGGGTGAGAGTTGGCCGGCAGTAGGGCTCTTGGTGATGGCATTTTTAGTCATGTTAGGAGGGGGAAGAGGCCGAATTTGCTTAGTATAGTGATAGGCACCCTTTTGCGATTTCTCTCTTCCAAAAACTCATTTGTTCTCTTTTCCCTTTGTGACCAAAAACTGAAAGAGAAGACCATTCGTGCACCTTTCTCATTTTCGCAAACTTGTCCTCTCCTTTTCATTCACTTACTAAAAGTCGAATGCACCCATCACTATAGCCGAAATCCTCTAAGCTTTCATCTTTTCATCTCAGTCTCGTTCCCTCACTTTTCCATCTCTCTTAAATCGAGTTTTCTCTCTATAATTCCCTATAGTCAAACCTCTATTGATCCTCATTATCATTATTTTCTTCTCTTGCTTTCCTTCAAAGTCGAAAAGTACCTTGGTCGAGTCTCCCATCCATCGTTTTTCATTCCTTCTGTATAGTTTCGTCTGCACTCTTCTTTCATTCTTCTTCGATTTCGTTGAATCCCCAAGGGTTGTCATCAAGCCGAATAGGGTTAGTAGAGTGGTAAGGATCTCTCCTTTGACCAATTCTCTTTTCTCTTTTCTTCTTGGTTTTGAAACCAGGAAATCTAATCCTATTCATTCATTTGGCTGAAACCATGAAGGGTTGGGTTCGGGATTCTTTGTAGCCAGCATTAGGGGAAAGATCTTTCGGGATTCAACCGGGCAAGAGGTTAAGGAGGAGTCTTCGAGATTCGGATCTACTTTGGTAAGAATATTCAATTAAGATTAGGTCTTTGTCTCATTTGGATTCGATTTAACGATTAACCAGTTATTCTGATTAAGTGCTATTCAATGGATGCGAGTACCAATCAAGGAGAGAAAGGGGTTGTCTCTGCCCCAAGTTCAAGAAACGTTCGGTTTCTGCGGTTCAGGATTGGCCACCGGGGTGTGGGCTAGGGTCTAAAAGAGACAAGTAGATCGCTGTAGTCTCTTCGAGTGAGGACGCTAGGGAAATCGAGAGTCTAGTGCTTCGGGTTATCAGGTGTGTGGTTAATTCGCAGTTTCCCTGTTAATTAATTAGTTGTATGTATTATGTGTGAAATGGCTGAAACAGTGGCTGTGGTGGAATTGTTACCCTTAATGGGTATGTCGGTAACTAGGTTAGTACCCTATTATTGGTGTGGTTGTGGTTAACTTTTGGGGTTGTACGTAAGCATGTCATATGCCTATTTAATATGTTCATGCATTATTCCGCCATATCATGATAATATGTTGCGTATGCATGGGGTCGGGATATTTATTGAATGAACGATAGGGTGTACATTTATGTACATGATTTAGTGATGGCCTCGAGCCTCACTGTGGATTGATGTTGGCTGTGTGCCACATCGTGGTTGGTGTTGGCTAGGTGCCACATTGTGGTATGGTGTTGGCTATGTGCCACATCGTGGATTGATGTTAGCCATGAGCTACATCGTGGATTGACGTTGACCGATGAGTCACGTTACAGATTTTGTGATTTAATCACGTGGACCAGTGGCTAGACCACTTGGTGGATGGTATTGATTGCCGAATTGGTGTGTAACGGATGGAGGGTCGATTTGGTAATCCCCTGGTGTGTGGTGGCTGGATACGAGGGTGTTACAATTTGGTATCAGAGCCCAGATTCTAAACTCAGCCTATGGATTTTGAGGCCCACAGACCTTTTTAGCTCTGTGATTTAGTAGGTTAAAGAAATTTTCCATGGAAAAGGGTTTTTATGAAGCATGGCACTCGAATCTTCCGGCCCAGGTCTGCCAGGTAAGTCTTCTGACTTGTTAAATGCATGAAGGTAAATATGTGATGTATTGTGATCAGATGTGGACATTAGACCTTAGGAAAATCTCTTTAAAGACTGAAACTTTAGGGTTGTGTGGTTACTGCGAAACAACAACTCGAAATCCTTTAACATAAAACTACTCCTTTAGTCAATAAGTGGAAAGATTCTGATGCATAAAATTTTTTAAAACAGATTAAGACGCGACGTTAGACATGAGTTCTAGGGGATGAGGTTGCAATACCCGTGGGCGTCGTAGAGGCAGAATGACCGTGTCGGAACCAGTTGGGTCTGGTCAGGGTTCTAAAAATAAGGCGCCGCCACCGGCTGTAGGAGCGGAATTTCAGGATCAAATGGGAGGAGATGACACTGTGTCGCAAGCTATGCTGCGGATTTTGGAAAGGGTAGCAGGAGCTAATATGGGTACTGGGGCTCGAAAGTCCGTGTCCGAGAGGCTTCGAGTGAATGGTGGTGAGGTGTTTAGAGCGGTATCTGGGGTAGCTCTGAATGTGGCGGAGCATTGGTTAGAGGTAGTCGAAAGGATCATGGATGACTTGGATTACATTGCTGAGGAGAAGTTAAAGGGTGCTGTCTCTTTGCTCCGAGATGAGGCCTATCAGTGGTGGCTCACTATCAAAGAGGGTACTCCAGTGGACCGAGTGGATTGGAGTTTATTTAAAATTAAGTTTGAGGGAAAGTACGTCGGGGCTAGTTACGTGGACACACAGAGGAAGGCGTTCCTGAACTTAGTGCAAGGGGGTAAGTCAGTGGCGGAGTATGAAGCAGAGTTCTTGCGGTTAAGTCGGTATGCTCGGGGAATTGTGGCTACAGATTATGAGCGCTGTGCTAGATTTAAGGATGGGTTACGAGATGGGCTGCGGGTGTTGATCGCTCCTCAGCGGGAGAGAGATTTTGCTACTCTGGTTGAAAAAGCTAGGATAGCGGACGAGGTCAAACGAACCGAGAGGTAGAACAGAGATAGGGACAGGGGCAGGAATAAGAGAAGTTTTAGACCGTCAGGATCTGGGGGTTTTCAGAAAAGACCGAAGGTTGAGAATTCTGCCCGCGCTCCTGTGCCAGCTGCTGGGAATCAGGCTCATCCATGTGCCCAATGTGGGAGTGCTCATACAGGAGAGTGCTGGGGAAAGAGTATGGAGTGTTTCAGGTGTGGGTCCAAGGCTCACTTGGTTAAGAATTGTCCTCAGAAGATGGATAAGGGTCGGATAGTAGGTCAGGGGTATGTCCAGGCTGGAAGGGGTGGTCAGCAGGTGACGAGGGGTCGTGGTCCGATCCATGGAGGGAATGGTTTCGGCCGAAGTCATGGAGCATCGGGCAGAGGTGCTGGAAGTTCAGATGCAAGGCAGCCAGGGTTGGTGTATGCAGCTAGACGTCGTGAGGAGGGGGATGCACCGGATGTAATCACGGGTACGTTCCTTATTTTTGGATTAGCCTTTACTGCTTTAATTGATATTGGGTCGACTCATTCTTACATTGCTAGTATGGTGTCTGGAACTTTGAATGTGAACTCTAAGACTGTCCCTAGGAAGATGACTGTACTTAGTCCTTTAGGGCAATTAGTAGTAGTAGACAAACTCTTTAAGGAAGTGCCTTTGGAGGTTCAGGGGACGGTGTTTCTAGCTGACTTGATGGAGCTGCCACTCAGGGAATTTGACTTGATCTTAGGCATGGACTGGTTAGTAAGGTACAGTGCAAATTTGGACTACGCTGCTAAGCGTATGTCACTGAGGACTCCCGAGGACAACGAGATTGTGGTGATAGGGGAGAGAAAGGACTACTTGTCTAATGTAGTGTCTGCTCTTAAGGCGGAAAAGATGGTGAGGAAGGGATGTATGGCTTTCTTGATGTTTGTTAGTTCTATGGAGGCTAAGGAAGCATCTGTAGGAGAGGTCAGGACAGTAAAGGAGTTCGTGGATGTTTTTCTAGAAGAACTTCCAGGGTTGCCTCGGACCGCGAGGTGGAGTTCGGAATCGATTTGTTGCCAGGTACAGCGCCAGTGTCTATCGCTCCGTACAGGATGGCACCAAAAGAGTTGGTTGAACTCAAGGCCCAGATCCAAGAGTTGTTAGATCGTGGGTTTATCCAACCTAGTGTGTCTCCATGGGGAGCATCGGTTCTATTCGTGAAGAAAAAGGACGGGACTATGCGTATGTGCATAGATTACTGCCAGTTAAATAAGCTAACAATCAAGAACAAGTACCCGCTGCCGAGGATAGTCGACTTGTTTGATCAGCTCAAAGGGGCTGCGGTATTTTCAAAAATAAATCTGAGGTCAGGGTATCATCAGTTTAAGGTGAAGGAAGCGAAAATCCATAAGACAGCTTTTCGGACTCGATACGGGCATTATGAGTTTCTAGTAATGCCGTTCAGTTTGACAAACGCCCCAGCTGCGTTCATGGATATGATGAACCGGGTATTCTAACCCTACTTGGATCAGTTCATCGTTGTGTTCATAGACGACATCCTAGTATATTCCAAGTCTGAAGAGGAGCATGATGTGCATCTCCGGGTAGTGCTGCAGGTTTTAAGCGAAAAGAAGTTGTACGCCAAATTCAGCAAGTGCGAATTTTGGTTAAGGGAAGTTGCTTTTCTGGGTCATGTGGTGTCTGCAGAAGGGATAAGAGTGGACCCTTAGAAGATAGAGGCGGTATTGGATTGGAAACCACCTAAGTCGGTGGCAGAGATTCGCAGTTTCTTGGGGTTAGTAGGCTATTATAGGAGGTTTATTGAAGGGTTTTCTCCATTAGCAGCCTTTTGACTAAGTTGTTGAGGAATGAGGTACCTTTTGTGTGGACGGGTAAGCAGCAGGAGAGTTTCAAGAAGCTAAAGAAGGTTTTTACAGAGGCTCCGGTTTTGATTCAGCCTGAGGCAGGGAAAGACTTTGTGGTGTACTGTGATGCTTCTCACACAGGGTTGGGATGCGTACTAATGCAAGAAGGAAAGGTGGTTGCTTATGCGTCTCGACAATTAAAGCCTTATGAGGTTAACTATCCGACGCATGATCTGGAGTTTGCTGTTGTGGTTTTCGCGTTAAAAGTGTGGAGGCATTATTTGTACGGAGAGAAGTCGGTGATCTACACGGACCACAAGAGCCTGAAATATCTGCTGACTCAGAAGGAATTGAACTTGAGACAGCGAAGGCGGGTGGAGCTGTTGAAGGATTACGACTGTTCAATTGAGTATCACCCGGGTAAGGCAAATATGGTGACAGATGCCCTAAGTCGGAAGGTAGTATCGGATCTGAGGGCAATGTTTGCACATCTTAGTCTTTATTATGATGGGAGTTTGTTAGCGGAGCTGCAGGTGAAGCCGACGTGGTTAAGTTAGGTGAAAGAGGAACAGTTGGTAGATGATGATCTGAGTGCTAAGCTACTGCAAGTACAAAATGGGGGATTGGAAGACTATAGTGTAAACAGTGACGGAGTGCTGTGTTTCCGGGGAAAAGTATGTATGCCGAAGGATGAAAGGTTAAGGCAAAAGATTCTTCGGGATCGCATAGTAGCCCTTATGCTATGCATCCTAAAGGGAGTAAGTTATATAGGGATCTACGGGATCAGTTTTGGTGGCCTGGTCTGTAGCGAGAAGTTACACAATTTGTGGGGAAATGCTTAACATGTCAGCAGGTCAAAGCTGAACACCAGGTGCCTTCGGGATTGCTACAACCAGTGAAGATTCCACAGTGGAAGTGGGAGAGAATCACGATGGATTTCGTTAGTGGGCTTCCCCTCACGCCTACTAAGAAAGACTCAGTGTGGGTGATTGTGGATCGGTTGACAAAGTTCGCACATTGTATATCGGTGCGAGTCGACTATTCTCTTCAGAGGTTGGCGAAGTTGTGTGTTACAGAAATTGTGAGGCTACACGGGGTGCCAGTATCAATTATTTCAGATAGGGATCCTAGGTTTACGTCTCGATTTTGGAGGGCACTGCATCAGGCATTGGGCACCAGGTTGGACTTTAGTATGGCATTTCATCCACAATCGGACGGCCAGTCTGAAAGGGTAATTCAGGTGTTAGAGGATATGTTGAGGGGTTGCGTGATTGACTTCAGAGGAAGCTGGGAGGAGTTCTTGCCTTTAGCGGAGTTTGCGTACAACAACAGTTACCAAGCAAGTATTCGGATGGCACTGTATGAAGCGCTGTATGGATAGAAGTGTCGTACTCCTATGTGTTGGATAGAATTGAGTGAACGTCATGTTTTTGGTCCAGAGATGGTGGAAGAATCAGAGGAAAAGGTTAAGGTAATCTGAGCACAGTTGAAGGAGGCATCTGACAGACAGAAATCGTACACAGATCTTAAGCGAAAAGAGATAGAATTTGTAGTAGGTGATCAGGTGTTCCTAAAGTTTCGCCATGGAAGAAGGTGATGAGATTTGGACACAAGGGTAAGCTGAGTCCCAAGTTTATAGGGCCTTATTGGGTTTTGAAGCGGGTTGGACCAGTGATGTATCAGCTGGAATTGCCTTTGGGATTGAAACAGATGCATGATATGTTTCACGTGTTGATGCTACATCGTTACCGATCGGATCCATCTCACGTAGTGCCAGTTGAGGAAGTGGAGTTAGACCAGACTTGTCTTACAAGGAAGAGCCGATTCAGATCTTGGAGCGAGATGTGAATGTATTACGGAGGAAATCAGTTCCTTTAGTCAAGGTATTATGGCGGAACCATGGAGTAGAGGAAGCTTCGTGGGAGCCCGAGGAGGCAATGCGACAGCAATACCCTCACCTATTTTAGTCAGGTAATTTCGAGGCCGAAATTTCTTTAAAGGGGTGGAACTGTACTATCCAGGATTTAGGGGTCTCGCATTTTGCATATATATGTGTGTGTGTATGCTCTGTGTGCTGTTTGATTGTGTTTGGGGGCTTCGGGAAACTTTGGGTTTAGGTGGAAGCCTAAGTGAAACTTTTTGGTTCAAGCTGAGTAGGGAAAAGCTGGGGGAGCTAGGCTTTAAGGGACTTGGTATGGTGTTCTTAGACACAAAAAGTAAGGTGGTGGAGTGGCAAGGGACGCTACCTAAGGTGCAAAGGAGGTTGCGTCAACAAGGGGTTCCAGGGGAGAAGGTTCGAATCATGCTGACAACAAGGAAGTGTTGCTTTATTTTGCGTTTTGAGTCAAGAGAGGGGGAGGAGTTGGACGGCATTTGAACTCTGAAAGGATGGGAGGAAGACTTGGTCAAGATATTTGAATGGGTGGTGGAGAGCTTTTGTAGAGGTTTGAAACATTCAAATTCGTTTGAATGGGTGGTTTAGAGGGAAACTAGGAGAAAATTAAGGGAAGTGGAGAGGGGGTGAGAGTTGGTCGGCAGTGGGGCTCTTGGTGATGGCATTTTCAGTCATGTTAGGAGGGGGGAGAGGCCGAATTTGCTTAGTATAATGATAGGCACCCTTTTGCGATTTCTCTCTTCCAAAAACTCATTTGTTCTCTTTTCCCTTTGTGACCAAAAACCAAAAGAGAAGACCATTCGTGCACCTTTCTCATTTTGGCAAACTTGTCCTCTCCTTTTCATTCACTTACTAAAAGCCGAATGCACCCATCACCATAGCCGAAATCCCTTAAGCTTTCATTTTTTTATCTCACTCTCGTTCCCTCACTTCTCTATCTCTCTTAAATCGAGTTTTCTCTCCATAATTCCCTATAGCCGAACCTCTATTGAGCCTCATCATTATTCTTTTCTTCTCTTACTTTTCTTCAAATCCGAAAAGTACCTTGGCCGAGTCTCCCATCCATCATTTTTCATTCCTTCTTTATAGTTTCGTCTGCACTCTTCTCTCATTCTTCATCGATTTCATTGAATCCCAAAGCGTTGTTATCAAGTCGAATCGGGTTAGTAGAGTGGTAAGGATCTCTCCTTTGACCAATTCTCTTTTCTCTTTTCTTCTTGGTTTCAAAATCAGGAAATCTAATCCTATTCATTCATTTGGCCGAAACCATGAAGGGTTAGGTTCGAGATTCTTTGTAGCCAGCGTTAGGAGTAAGATCTTTTAGGATTCAAACGGGCAAGAGGCTAAGGAGGAGTCTTCGGGATTCGGATCTACTTCGGTAAGAATATTCAATTATGATTAGGTCTTTGTCTCATTTGGATTAGATTTAACTATTAACCGAGTATTCTGATTAAGTGCTATTCAATGGATGTGAGTACCAGTCAAGGAGAGAAAGGGGTTGTTTCTACCCCTAAGTTCAAGAAACGTTCAGTTTCTGCGGTTCGAGATTGGCCACCGGGGTGTGGGCCAGCGTTGGAAAAAGACAAGCAGATCGCTGTAGTCTTTTCGAGTGAGGACGCTAGGGAAATCGAGAGTCTAGTGCTTCGGGTTATTAGGTGTGTGGTTAATTCACAGTTTCCTTGTTAATTAATTAGTTGTATGTATTATGTGTGAAATGGCTGAAACAGTGGCTGTGGTGGAGTTGTTACCCTTAATGGGTATGTCGGTAACCAGGTTAGTACCCTATTATTGGTGTGGTTGTGGTTAACTTCTGGGGTTGTACGTAAGCATGTCATATGCCTATTTAATATGTTCATGCATTATTCTGCCATATCATGATAATATGTTGCATATGCATGGGGTCGAGATATATATTGAATGATGGACAGGGTGTACATTTATGTACGTGGTTTAGTGATGGCCTCGAGCCTCACTGTGGATTGATGTTGGCTGTGTGCCACATCGTGGTTGGTGTTGGGTAGGTGCCACATCGTGGTATGGTGTTGGCTATGTGCCACATCGTGTATTGATGTTAGCCATGAGCTACATCGTGGATTGACGTTGACCGATGAGTCACGTTGCGGATTTTGTAATTTATTCACGTGGACCAGTGGCTAGACCACTTGGTGGATGGCATTGATTGTCGAATTGGTGTGTAGCCGATGGAGGGTCGATTTAGTAATCCCCTGGTGTGTGGTGGCTGGATACGAGGGTGTTACAATGTCATTTGAACTTGGGAGCAAAGACTATGAGTCTACTCCCCTCAAGCTCCTTTAACGCTATCACCTTAGATTGGCTAGCACTCGCATCCATGAGAGAATCTTGATCCATACAGTACTATAACGAAAACAGTGATTGTCTAACAAAGATGTTTGATCAAGATAGAGTACAACAAAAAGAGATTAGCAGTATAGAAACATGAGAAAACTGCTTACCTTAATAAATGAGGAACCACAAAACAACCGATTCATCCTCGAGTCAGAGATGAGTTGCGAGAGAGATAGAGATTCGGTCTAACAGTCCAAGGTTACTCTTAAATATTTCGGCTTAAGAGAGAAGAGCAAAGAAAATAGATAACAAAGGAAAGAATGTGTTACCTAATATTCGAAAGAAACCCAAATAGTAGATTCGAAACTTAACACCAATGATGAATCGAAATGGAAAGATATGATTCGGCAACCAACGAACCCTCAAGCCTCAATCCACCAATTGATCGGCTAATGGTGAATGGTATAGAAGAAGATGCAAAAGAGAAAATGGGCAAGCTGAGGTTTAGCTATGGAGAAAAGAGTGTAGAAGAAGAAGAAGAAGAGAATTGAACGAAAAGGAAGATAGTGAGGGAAGATTCGGCTAACAGCAAGAAAATGGTTCGGTTATGGAGGAGAAAACGAATGGTAGGAGATGAAAGAGAGGTTCAGCTATTAAAAACGAATGGTAAGAAATGGGAAAGAGAGGTTCGGTAATGGCAATAAAGAGAACAAAATGTTAAGGAGGTTCAGCTATGGTGTTTACGACGTCCAAGGGAAAATAGTGTCTACAGCAAACAGAAAAAGAGAAGGAGAAAGAGTTACTAAAATGCTTAAGATTCGACAAGAAGAAATGGAAGCAACACAAAACTTGAAAATGCTGTAAGCCAAAATGCAAAAAGGGTAAATTCTCTCAAATGAATACTTGAAGGAACGACACTCTCCCCACACTTATGACCTAATATACTAACCAAATTTTCCTAAGAAACAAAAGGGAATTTCGGCACACCCCCCATCACCCAACTGAATATGCCCCCCTCACACACCTTCCCACTTTCGGCCAACCTCCTTCCCATACCAACTCCCACGATATTCTCCTCCATTTCCTCCACCATTCACTCCTCATCCCTCATTTGAAAACACCCAACAACTTTGACCCATTCAAACTCCCCACAACTCCTCTCCCTCACCTATTTCAAATTATTTGACTCATTCAACAACCACTCATCAGAGTCCAAGCCGAACTCCACCTCTTTCCACCTTGAGCACAAAAATAATACTCCAAAACGTAGCTTGTAGGATTCGAACCTCACTCCCCTTTGCTACACTAATGACGCCAACACCACTCCACCACCAGCTCTCCTTTGTGCCATCAAACGCAAATAATTAAACTTAAGGCCTGCTTCCCCTAGCTCTCCCCCCCATGCCCAAAACGAAAAATTCTACCCAAGCTCTGGCTCAAACCCGAGCCTTCCCAAGACCCCCAAGCACACCTAAATAACTAGCTACGCAAGCCGAACACAAGCAACAACACAAAAATGCCAAACCCCTCCAATTTAAGGATGTTACATTTTAGGTTTGAGACAAAGCTAGATTTTCTTGCATTCAAGGTAACCAATCATTTTCTTATTAGATTTAAACGTTATTTGGTTCTTTAAACTGAATTTTTAGCAATTAAAATACATGTTTTAAGTAAATGCCAAAAATCGAGTCTTTAATGGTTACTTTTGAGTTTGTAGATAAAAACTTCGTTTTAAAATGTTATTTCAATTATTTTTAATCAAATTTGAAGCTTTCTAAAGTAAATTTGAAGTTTCGTTAAGAATGTCTTGGGTTTTAATGAATTTTTGTTATAATGGCCAAAAACTTGTCGAAAAATTTTGATACCTTAAAACGTTTAGTTCTGTGCAATTTAAAGGTTGGGAATTAGTCGTAGATGAATACATTGAAGAATGAAATTTTTTTCATGTGAAAAGATTAAGCATAGACTAAGTTATTCGAATTTTAATTTTGTCGTGCTAAAGGTTTTGGTTAGAAAAGAGTATAGCTTAGGCTTGTGCTTATGGCTGTTTGAGGTGAGTTATTGATTGATTGTTGACTGAAAATATGTGTGATTTTTCTTATTTAATTTTTAGAGTCGATAGGACCTTCAATGAGTAGAGATAAGGGCAAAAAGAAGCTTGTCTAAGCTTTCGATTTTTTTTGAAAAAAGTGAATATTTCAGTGAGTGTTTTAGAATCGTTGCTCATAGATAATTCATTGTGTATTTGAGAATTTAGAGGTTGCCTAAACCCTTACTCTAAATTACGAGTGTAAGTGTTCTCGCACCTATGATTAAATATGAGATTTGTTTGTTTGTGAATTTGTGAAATTATAAAATCATGAACATATGAGATGTTATGATATGTGTTATGAGTTTATGTTAACTTTTGTGGCTGTGAATATGAGAGTATATTATTCATGCCATGTGACAATAAATACAAGGGTATGTTCTCGTGCCTTATGGCAGAGATTACATTGTGTTAATAATGTGAATATGTAACGAATATATACAGAAAATCGGTAAGTAAATATGTAATATTAATATGGATATTTTGGCCTTGTGACTTAATGAGACCGTTGGATATAGTTGACATGCCATAGGATTGTGAGTACTCATCTATGTGTGTTGTGATATATGGGGTGCTGAGGCCCAAGGACAGTGTTGGAGAGATAAGGGAATGTAAGCTGAGCTCCATTCATCGGGATATGCATGTGTGGTGTGTTGGAGAGCGTTAGCTCTGCGCTTCATTTATGAGATATGATTGACTTTACGAGTCTATGTGTGGTGTGATAGAGATCCGTGTATCCGATCAGTGGTGATAGAGTCCACTTTACATTTCACAATCTCAAGAGACAAATTATCATACACTGTGACTAAATGTGATTGTATGTGATTGATATGTGTCAAAATATATGTATGCCTAAACATTTGTATAAATAATGTGCAAAAGAATGCATAGGATATGACTAAATATGTGAATTATGGCACTTAGTTAATGACTTGTTTGTGTAGTGATTCATTATAGTAGGTGTTTTGCTTATTCTAGTTCTAGGGAATAAAAAGGCAATGTGGTAGACATTTATATCAGATTGTTAAAACGTATTTAGGATTATTTGCATATCATGTATGTTTGGAAGCATGTGGACTTGGATATGGTATTTGGACAATTGTTTTAGACATTTTGATGCTTATGTGACTAGGTGAATGAAGCGTGATGTTTAGGGATTAAGTTTGAATGATTTAAATGCTTTTATATGCTGAATTTTTGTAACCTGAAGCAGAGGTATCAGTATTAGGGCTTTTAAAATGATACCTCTGTATTTTCAAAATTATAGGGACTTAGGATAACAATTTGGTATCGATACCTTGGCTCAAGTATTGATACTCGGGGTGTAATTATTGATACCTCAAGAAAAGATCGATATTTTCTAATATTTTGAAATTTGGCGAGAAACAATATGCTAGTTTGGTATTGATTTTCTAGGTGGTATCAATAACACTTAAAGGAAATACCGATACCATGGAGGCAGTATGGATACCAACGTAACATTATTGGAAAAATTTGATAAGTGGTCCTAATGCATGGTTAATACTGATGTTATGATATTTTATGAATTCAGCAAAAAGTGAATGTATGGTTTATAATTCATGATAATGCTATGTTATTATTAATCGAAAAAAAGATGCATGAGAAATAACATGTCGTTTTAGATGAACAAGTAGTGAGACGGTGGTGTGACATCTCAATATTCGGCTAGGCGTCCAGGTCGGGTATAGGGTGTTACAGATAAGATCTATATCGACTAGTAATATCTGAAATCAGCCAATGAGTGAAGTGAGAGTTGGTACTTTAATACGATAGCCAGCATATAAGTATATATTCAATATTAGGAAAGTATCTGCCAAAGACAGAGTGGTAATCCAAAATCTTCAAGATAAGGAATTCAACTAGAAAGGCTCCAAGGTATTCTATGTTAAAACTCAATAAGTCCATGTGAATTTATGTGTTCATGTTTTAGGTCTTACTGTGAAAGTGAGTAAGCCAAGAAAGACCAAGCCGGGAATGCACCAGGGAAAAGGACGAGTGGGGATATGATGCATATAGAGGAAATCTTAAGAGTATGGCATATAGTTCTCTATGCCAAGAAGAGTATTGTAACAGCCCGTTTTCTAGTGGTGTCAAAAACAGTGGTTTCGGGACCACAATTTCAACGTGTCAATCCGTAAATATTAATTAATTAATATTTACGAGGTCATTAGTGTCATATTAAATTTTGGTTTATAAATTGTGACTTTTGTTTAGTTAATTAAAGAAAAAGGACTAAATCAAAAAAAGTGCAAAACTAATCACTATTAGTTATTTTAGGCCAAATGAATGAGATAATATTGTTGCATGGTTTTAAATAGTAATTTAGCCATATTAGATGATAATGGATGATAAACATTTATTCTGTTATTGTATTTTATATGTTATATATGTTAACTTAATTATTAAATTTCAAATAATAATAAAACATAAGGAAAACCCTATCATCTTTTTCATTTCTTGATTTTCAAACTAAAACTCTATTGTTGCTTAAGGGAGAAGTTCGGCCAAGCTATTTTATTTGTATGTAAGTGTTTTCTCTGTCCATTTTTTTATGAATTTTACATTTTTGAGATCATTGTAATGATATCTAGATAGTTTAAGGACTAGTTTGTGAAGTTGTCAAAGTTTAGAAAAATTACCATTGTTGTTTTTGAAACTTTTTAATTGCTAATGTTTTAGTTAGAAGCTTGATAGTGATTTTGAGCTAGTTTGTAAAGTGATTTTTAGTAGTTTTTATGTTTTTTTGGAAATTCTCAGCTTGTGCGGACTATTTTTGGGTGTTAATGAATTCGACACTTGGGTATAGGGATCAATTGTGAAAATAAACATGTTTTAATCTTAAGAACCAAATTGAATGAAACATAAAAGTATGGGCAATTGTGAAAAATTATAAATAAGAAGAAATATGTATTAAATTGATAATTATATGAAGTTGAAGCTAATAAATTGAAATAAACTATTTTATAGATCAAGAATAAATAGATAATCGAGGAAAAGGGAAGTTGTTGATTAATCCCTAAACTTTCACTATCTCTGCAATTTAGCCTTGGTAAGTTCATATGATTTAATTAGGTATAATTTGTAATATTATATTGAATTTTGAGTGGTGATATGTTAAAATTATATCTCTATATATATTTGAATTGTTACAAACTGATACAAGGTGAGAAAATGAATAGAATTGAAAAATGTTATACTATTACTTGTATCGAGCTCGGATGAACATAAGATAGGATACCATTGGCATACCAATATGTTTTTAATGCACGCAGTATGGGTTTGACTTATGATGAGATGGTGATTATTGATTTGTTACTGTAACACCCCTAGAAGTTAGGCCCGGATCCGGCATGTCACATTGAAGTGTTTTTGCGATAACCTTGTTTTCATTGAAAACCCTTCTAGAGAAAAGTTAAGTAAAATCTAGTTTGCTTTCAAAACAAGGTGTAGCCAAAAACCATTTCCTTGTTCTATGTAAAAATTTCCTTTGATAGCAAAAGCTCGTTCTTAAAACACAATTATTTAAAAAAAAACTTGAAATATGCTTAAAAGAAATAAATCCAGGTTCCGTTTCAAAATTACAACGCATAGTGGAAGTAATGGAATAATAACTAGAGGGAAACCTTATTACAATCCGAAATAAAATAACTTAAAATCAAGAATTTAGATATTAAGAAAAACAGGTCTAATCGTCTTGCTAGTTGGCCACTTCTGAGTCCCTCCACCCGTCGAACCGCTTACTGAGATCACTTGAGAAAAATAAAAGAGGGAGTGAGTTTTCGAAAACTCAGTGTGTACGACCCTCGTCAAACAAAAAAACATACATATCATAATAATAAGATAATAATTTCATACGCAATACAGTGCAAACCTTCCCCAAATAATCCATCCGGTACACATCGTTTCCCTTCCAACCATACACTCCTGTGGGGATTTCTAAATCAACCCACCCATCCGATACACTTCAAGGGTAGCCCAGTTGCGGTACTACCAAACGTTGCAGCAAAGCTGCTAATCATATAATGGGCTTAAAAAGCCATCGGTGGATCCACAGTTGTCAAGCAACCATGCGATCCTCATATACTTCCTTCGTTCCATATGCATCCAAAACAGAATATCATATGAATGCAGCAAATGTACATGTAACATCCATAAATCTTACAATCAACACATAGGGGTATTTTAGTCATTTCACAAATCAAGGATATTTCGGTAATTCTACCCTACAAGGGTATTTCAGTAATTCTTAACAGTATGGGTCTTAATTACGAACCTTGGCCCATCAATAAGTCCTCGCGGCTAAAGTGAACAGACACTATGCACCAGGTAGGATTCCAGAGAAGAGAAGGTGGGTCACTAGGACTGCTTAAGTACCAAGCTCTCCCTAGATCCAATCCTAGACATGCATATGTCCATTGCCACACTCTACCCTAGTGACTTGTCTACAGACATGTTTGATTATTAAAATAAGTTTTATACTGTTTAAGAATTCATCAGAACTAAGCCTAGAGTCCATTAAAACCTTAGCATACATTTCTAAAATCCCATAAGGCACACTAAGACCAATCATGTCCATATAGCCCATTAAGCCCAATCATGCACATGTTGCCCATTAGGCCCGATCATAATAAAATCACACAACCATCCATATCAATCCATCATTCAATTTCACATATCAACTCTTGCCGATTTGGGCCCACGAGCTCGGCAGGCCCATTTAGCCCCTTCTGGCCCGGTCGGCCAAACAGTGGCTCGAGACCATGAGATCACTCTCTTGGCCCCGGTAATCGTATCGGTGTTCACACACGAATGTTTGCACACTCGTGTGGTTGCCAGCACCAACCTTTCGACTTTTTAGCTTTTCGGCATTCTGATTTTTTGAAATTTTGACTTTTTCTGATTTGTCGTATGTGAAGGGTATGTACACACCTGGTAAATGGGACGTGTTACACTATCCTCTGCCTTGAACCATAACCTTACCGTGTGCCACTAGTTTTAATAGCCCTTCCTTAACTACTACTCACGAATATCCCCTAGATCCAAAAGTTGAAACGTATGGATAGCTTTTCGGCAGAGATTTGTAGACCCAAGCTTGATTTTGATTTTCCAAGATCTGAACCACCAGAAATCAAAGGAATTATGATAGCACGATAGAGATTTGGTTACTAGAGTATTCGGCACAAGGTTTGGGGCGATGAAGAAATCGGCTCCAAGAGCAAAGGTTTTTGGCTTTTGAAGTCACGAATATTTGGTCCCCAACAATTGAGATAAAGGTGGGACGGCATAAGAAATGGAGAAAGGAGATGATGATATTCTATTTAAGGCTTTAGAAGAAAAGAAAACACATAAGGAAGAGGCGAGGTTTAGAACAGAAAAAGTGAAGGAGAATTCGACAGAGCACTATAGTTTCCAAAATAGCACAGGGGGAATTCGACACCCCCTATTTATACATAAAACCGAAACTCTGTCTACCCCCCCAAAGTCCCAATCGGCTCTAACTCTTCCCCATCTCATCTCCTCGTTTTTCTCCCTGATAACTCCCCAATCCTTTTCCTAAATTTTCTCTTCTGATCACTCTTCTTAGAGTCCATCATCACACCACTTCCAACCTTCTATAAGGCCAAAATTAAACTCCTAAAACATGCTAAGTTGGGATTCGAACCTAGGATCTCCTTGCTAGCCCATAACGCCACCTTCCTATACCCTCAGTGGCGTCACTTAGCCACTCTACCACAAGGCTCTTTGATGCCATTTTTCCCAATTTTTATTTAAAAACCCAACTACTCACTGCCCTAGTTCCTTTAATAATTAATTAAAAATTCCTTCTCCTCAAAATTCGAACCTAGCACTTCTCCAACACCCCTAGACACTCCAAGTCTCTTAAACCCTTAAAGCCAACATGTCATTTATCATTTTCTTGCTTAAAAAAATTACAAGACCCAAAGCCCAAAGCCCAATCCATCTAGGCCCAAAATTCGGGGCGTTACAATTACTGTCTACTGAATATGCTGAAGTCTAGCATTTGTTGCAGACTATCATGTTATATTTATAGTGATTCTAGTGTGTTATCGGGGGCGAATGTAAAGCCTTCGAGCTTGGCATTTGGTGCCCAGGTGTGTTCCGGATGGATGTTAGTCTACCGGCTAGGCACTTGGTGCCCAAGTATGTTCTCAATTGGATTGGCTTGTTTGAGCATACTGGTGTGTTTTGGATGGTTAACCACGTATCTGAATCCATTTATATCGCTCATCAGCCAGGTTTTCAATGATTATATAATTTTTTATTTAATTTTATAAATTTTTACATGAACTTTCGAACGTATAAAATGAGAATTGGTATTGATTGATTTAGTATAATTGATTAGGCTACACAATATGTGTATAAACATAAAGACTCAACTGTTGAATGGTTGTGATTCATAGGATTATTGTTTATTAACTGTTATTGTGTGATTGATATGCTTATACGGTAAGTTTTATCATTTCAACCATTGAACTTAATAAGCTCTATTAAAGCTTACTTCTGTTAGTTTTTCCTACTTCCTTGTATATAACGTTTTGTGGAATCAGACAATTGGATCAACCTAAAGATCACACAATCCAGAGATTTATTGGTAGATTTTGACAATTTATCTTTAGGTTATATGGCTTGTAATAGGTGATTTGTAAATGTTTTGGTTACTTTTTACTTATGGTATTTATTATACTCGAATGGTGTTGTCCTAGTTAGATTTTTGGTTCATATGTATATATATGCCTTTGGCTTTTGGCTTGTAGTGGTCTATATGTATGTATTTTGGTCTCTTTTTTTTATGCTATTTATGAATGACTAGACTTTGGTAGAAGTAGACTTGAATGGTATGGATGAGTGGTAAGTTTGGCATGTTTAATGGATGGACTTGTGAGCTTTAAAAGAAAATTGGTTTAATAATTGAATTGTGGTGTCAATGAGGGCACATTGGTTAGGCACTTAGGTTGAATGCTTTGGTATGTTTTAATTTTGTTTGAATATGTTTTGAAGGCTTGTATATATGTGATTTTTGTTTGGCTTGGCAGCTAAGAAATTGGTAGTGGTTGTCTCCCAAGACTCTGATCGACGAGGCTCTTTCGCTCCTTCACTTTGCACCTTTGCTGATGGCTCTCCAAGGTGGTCGACCAAGGGCTCTTTAAAATGCTTAATGCTAAAATCTCTATGAAGAGATGATGCTAGGCGTGGGAAATGGAAAATGCTAAGAGAATTGAGAGAGAAGAGAGAATGATGAAGGATGAGGGATGATGAATGAATGAATGAGGGGGTCTTATTTATAGGTGAGGAGAGGGGGATAGTTTGCTAAAAATAGGAGGTTCCATCTCTTCAAGCATCTTCAAAGGGTATCCGACCATGAATTGAGGAAACTGAGCTGATTTTTGCTCAATTTAAGTGCCACAACGACTCAGGACTGAGACTTGGTCAAGTGCAAATCTTCAGGCAAATCTCTAATTTCTTCAACATTGCAAGGACCTTGTGCAATTAAACCAAAAAGTGGTTTATATGGACAACCAAGTGTAGCCAAAAATTGGGTTGACTTGGTCTCCAATTTGGACGGTTTTGTAATCCAATAAAGCTATCAAACCTGTCCAAAATAAATCAATAAAATAGAGGACAAAAGAATAAAATTTATCTAATTTAAATAATTAATTACAACCCAAATTATTAATGAAATATCTAAAAATGAATATTTAAATAAAATTTTATATTTTATTATTTAATTTAATCATGCATGCCCACTTCATGTCTTAAAAATATAATATGCTTAATTTAATATAAAATAAGCCATTTTATGCATGAAAACTATATAATAAAGCATAAAGTCACATTTTAATAATTTCTATGTCCTAATTTCATATTTTCACATGTTTCATTAATTTATTAAACAATTACGTAGTTTTAACAACAAATTTAAGTAAAAAGGTGATAAATTATATAGAAAAATCCTATATAGTTTTCCGTTTACAAACACCCTCTACCTAACCCAAAACACTGAATTCAGATATTGGATGTTTTGACATACAAACACTTAGCACTAATTTTTAAACCATCTGCGTATAATCCTTTTTCAACAAACTTTTTATTATTTTATTAAATGTTTTCTAAACAAAAGAGATAAAGAAAACATCTAAGAATACAACACTCTTAAAAATAATATAACATATTACAACACAAAAGTTTGTTAAAGAAAGACTTGTAACACCCCTAACCCGTCTTCGTCGCCAGATTAAGGTTATCGAGTATTACGACACATATCAAACATCATTAAGTCTTTCATTTATTAACTTAAATGACATCATTCAAATTTATATTTCATTCATAGCATAATTACATTTACGGACCTTAAATTGAGCTTACGGGGCCTTAAAAATAGTTCGGGGACAATCAGAGACTAATTTGAAACAAAATAGAAAATCTTAGAAACAGGGGTCACATGATCTTGTGACAAAGCTCAGGCCGTGTCGCCCAAAAACATGATCGTGTGGCCAAAATGTGTACAATTCGAAGTAAGGGTCACATGGTCGTGTTGCAGCCCATGTACAAATGGAAATAGGGTCACACGGCCGTGTCGTAGGCCATGTCTCAGACCATGTGAGTATTCAAAATGAGGTCACATGGTCGTGTTGCCAAGCCGTGTAACTCTCTGTGACCGTGTGGAAAAACCTACACCTAAAAACCAAGAAGAGACATGGCCATGTGGGGAGGCTTTGTGACAGCCTGTGTCCCAGGCCTTGTACACCTTAAATAGCTTCTAAAAAAGTCAAAATACTTTGATTTGGGTTTAATCTTTCTTTTCTTTGATTTAATCTGAAAATTTTTACTATGTGTTCTTTGCTCATGTTTACAACAATGTTAGCTTAATTTCATTTAAGTTATGATGATTGCTTTGATTAAATAATATTTATTTGATTCATGCTTATAATGTTTGTGCCTCAATCGATCATGTTTTCAATTAAAATCAAGTCTGTATTTTGTTCATACATGTTTGAAATGCACCAGAATTAACTGAGCGATCCTGACCAGATGACGGCTAGTGGACACATAATTAAAATGTGCATGCTCAATTTAGATCCTAACCCGATTAAATTGCAAGTTGCATAACAACTCTAACCAAGCTTTGTTATCTGCATAGCTTTTAGATTTGTGTGATTAAATTATTTCAAACCTGACACGTTCCTGTTACCTCACATGAATGCTAAGAAATCCTTAGTAAATAAGGATTAGTAAAATGCATATTT
Source organism: Gossypium bickii (assembly GCA_025503065.1). Taxonomy (NCBI): domain Eukaryota; kingdom Viridiplantae; phylum Streptophyta; class Magnoliopsida; order Malvales; family Malvaceae; genus Gossypium; species Gossypium bickii. The sequence goes on from CP106711.1 coordinate 96,029,351, forward strand.
ACTGAGTAAAGATTCCAAAAGGACCTAATGTGGTTTCCAAACTCATGAAAGATTGAGTTGCCATGGAATGTTTTTCTGAATGTTATTAAGCATGTTGATAATAAATTGAGTTTAATTAAAGTAATTTTCCTAATTTATTTATGTTATAATTGTTGCAAATTGTGTTTAATTTTGCTAAAATCTATTTCATTCACATAGTTTGCATATTTAGGATAATTTGCATTAGGGATCATTGCATTTAGTTTAATATATTTCATTTTAATCATCACTTCTCAATCAGATTGTGTTTTTATTTACCAAATTATTAATATAATTTTAAAAATTAAGTGACTTAGAACAAATACAATCCCTGTGGAGACGATAACTCGATACTTACATATTACTTGATAACAACTGTGTACACTTGCACAAACCTACTTTTTACAAGTTTTTGGCGCCATTGCCGGGGATTGTTAACTGTAGCCATAATCATTTTTTCTGTGAAATTATTTACTTCCAATTTGGTTTATTTCTAACATTACTAACTTATTCTTTCTTTTTAACTTTGTGATTTTCTTTTGAGGTGTTTATGAGCATAAATCAGATTATCGATTCATTCTCTGTGGACCCTAAAATTGAGCGAACTTTCAGACAAAGAAGACGTGAATGAACATCTCAAAGACAAATCGAGATGGACCTTTGAAATCATAATCAATACCAAGGTAATGAAGCCGATCGTGTACGAAATCCCATCCTCATTGCCGATGATAGGGATCGATGCATCAGACAATATGTTGTGCCATTTTTCAGTGAGTTAAATCCAAGAATTAGAAGGCCAGATATTATGGCAACCTAATTTGAATTGAAACTAGTGATGATTCAAATGCTCCAAACGGTGGGCCAATTCAGTGGTATGCCCACGGAAGATCCACATCTTCACCTTCGATTTTTTATGGAGGTGAGTGATTCATTTAAGATTGTTTGTGTGACTAAAGATGCACTAAGGTTGAAGTTGTTTTCGTACTTGTTGTGAGATTGAGCACGAGCACGGCTCAATTCATTGCCACCAAGTTCCATATCTACATTGCAAGAATTAGTAGAGAGATTTTTGGTTAAGTATTTCCCACCTAGCAAAAAAGCTAAGTTGAGAAACGAGATTACAATTCTCCAACAATTGGATGACGAGTCTTTGTATGAGGCTTGGGAGCGATTCAAGGAGTTACTTTGTAAGTTTCCTCATAATTGGATTCCCCATTGTACCCAATTGGAGACATTCTATAATGGTCTTAATGCACATACAAGATTGATGGTAGATGCTTTTGTGAATGGTGCAATTTTGTCTAAGTCTTATAATGAGGCTTATGAGATCATTAAGAGAATCGCGAGTAATAACTATCAATGGCCAACAAATCGAATAGCTTCAGGAAGACGTGTAGCCGGAGTTCATGAAGTTGACGCCCTTACTTCGTTATCAGCTCAAGTATCGTCAATTTCCTCTAAGTTAAAGCAGATTACCGCTAATAGTGCTAATAATTTTGCAGCTCAACCATCAAGTTCGTTTGAAGTAGTTTCCTGTGTGTACTATGGGGAAGGTCATTCTTTTGAGAATTGACCATCAAATCCCAAATCAGTGTACTATTTGGGGAACCAATATCAAAATAGGAGTGGACAAGGACCCCAGTCCTACTTCTACAATCCTTCATGGCGTAATCGTCCTAACTTTTCTTGGAGCAACCAAGGAAATGGAGCGAATAACAACTTATTCCAACATAGACCCAACCAATCTCAAGGATTTAATCAGCAAGCTCCAAAACCACGCATCAAATAATTTGGAGAACTTGTTGAAACCATACATGGCAAAGAATGATGCTTTGATCCAAAGCCAAGCAGCAACATTGAAAAATTTGGAAAACGAAATGGGTCAGTTAGCTACGGAGCTTCGTAATAGACTGCAAGGGACCTTGCTGAGTGATACTGAGAATCCAAGAAATTTGGGTAAAGAACATATCAAGGCAGTTGCATTGCGAAGAGGTAAAATTTTGGAACCTTGATTGATTGGTGTCGAAGATAAGTCCGTTGAGAAAAATCAACCAGCTGCTGAATTTCCTACACAAAAGGAATCAAAATTTGTAAAGACTAACAAGGTAAATCCTAACTTAGTGAATTCAGATACTTTAACATCTTCTTTGGATGTAGATTTACCTACTTAGAAGAGTTATCCGATTCAACTGAAAGTTCTATCACCTTCATATCTGTAAAGATTACAGCAATACAAGCAGAAACAGGAGGTGCAATTCAAGAAATTTTTGGATTTTTTGAAGCAGTTACACATCAATATTCTGCTGGCGGAGGCTTTAGAATAAATGCCAAATTATGTGAAGCTTATGAAGGATATACTATCCAAGAAGAAATGACTGAATGAATATGAGACTGTTGCCTTGACAAAGGAGTGCAGTGCGTTCTTGCAGAACAAATTCCCACCGAAATTGAAGGACCAATTAAGCTTTACTATACCTGTAACATTGGTGAATCTTACTGTGGTGAAGCTTTGTATGATTTAGGAGCAAGTATCAACTTGATGCCTAAGTCTATTTTCAAGATGCTAGGGATAGGTAAAGTAAGATCTACAATTGTGACGCTTCATCTAATGGATTGATCTTTAGCATATCCCGAGGGAATGATCAAGGATGTTTTGGTAAGAGTCAATAAATTTATTTTTCCTGCTGATTTCATTATCTTAGATTTTGAAGTAGATAAGGAAGTGCCAATCATCCTTGGGAGACCTTACTTAGCCACGAGAAGAAAGTTAATTGATGTGTAGAAAGGTGAACTCACCATGCTAGTTCAAGATGACCAGGTAACCTTCAACATTCTTAAAGCGATGAAATTTCCCGATCCTGCAGAAGAGTGTTCAGTAATGGAAGAGATAGAAACCTTGGTTTCTATGGAAAGAAATTTTGAAGAAGATCCTTGGAGAAAGCCTTAGATCTTGACCCTTTGGAGGATGAAGAAAATGAAGAAAACATGGCTTTAATAGAAGCCAATTCGAGAAATTTTATTCAATCAACACAGTTTGAACCTTTGAGGTTAGAAGTCAGAGAATTTCTACAACCCAAGTTGTCAATTGAAGAACCACCTAAACTTGAACTAAAGGTACTTCTCATTTGAAATATGTTTATTTAGGTGACCATTCCACTTTGCTTGTGATTATTTCAGCAAAACTGACGAAAGAACAAGAGGAGCGATTAATTGTTGTTCTAAAAAAATTTAAGAAAGCAATTGATTGGACCATAGCTGATATTCAAAATATAAGCCTTCTTGTTGCATCCATAAAATTATTTTAGAAGAAGGTGAAAGAGCTCGAATTGATAGGCAAAGGAGGCTCAATCCTATTATGAAAGAAGTTGTGTGAAAGGAAGTGATCATATAGTTAGATGTAGGAATCATCTATCCTATTTCAAATAATTCGTGGGTAAGTTCGGTGCAGTGTGTGCCGAAGAAAGTTGGAATCACGATTGTTGAAAATGAGCGTAATGAGTTGATTCCAACAGGAACTGTTATTGGTTGGAGAATTTGTATTGATTACAGAAAGTTGAATAAAGCCACTCGGAAGGACCATTTTCCGTTGCCTTTTATGGATCAGATGTTAGATTGATTGACAGGTAATGAATTTTATTGTTTTTTTGATGTCTATTCAGGATATAACCAAATAGTTGTAGCTCCGGAGGACCAACATAAAACAACCTTTACTTGTCCATACGGTACATTTTCTTTTAATGCCTTTTGGTTTATGCAATGCACCTGCAACATTTCAACTATGCATGATGGTAATATTCACTGATATGCTTGAAAATTTTGTTGAGGTTTTCATGGATGATTTTCTGTTTTTGGTTACACTTATGATATTTGTTTGAATAATTTAGCTAAGGTACTGAAGAGATGTGAAGAGACGAATCTTGTCCTTAACTGGGAACAATGCCATTTTATTGTTAAGGAAGGGATTATCTTAGGGCATAAAATCTCAAAGAGAGGAATTGAAGTCGATAAAGCAAAGGTAGGCATAATTGAAAGATTACCAGCCCCAATTAATGTGAAATGAGTCAGAAGTTTCTTAGGCCATGCCCGTTTTTACCGAAGGTTTATCAAAGATTTCTCGAAAATTTCAAATTCATTGTGTTTGTTGTTGGAGAAAGATATAGTGTTTGATTTCAAGAAAGCATGTTTGGAAGCTTTTGAAGATCTAAAAAAACTGGTTAAACTCAGCCCCAATAATCATTACACCTGTTTGGAACTCACCTTTTGAGTTGATGTGCGATGCAAATGATTATGTCGTCGGAGCTGTGATGGGTCAAAGAATAAACAAAGTGTTTCACCCTATTTTCTATGCAAGTAGAACTTTTACGGGAGCCCCACTCAATTATACAGTAACTGAAAAGGAACTCTTTGATATAGTATTTGCTTTTGACAAGTTTCGCTCATATCTTATAGGTACGAAAGTTACAGTATTTACTGACCATGCGACCATTAAATACTTGCTCGCGAAGAAAGATGTGAAACCGAGGCTAATTTGTTGGATATTTTTACTCTAAGAATTTGATCATAAGATCCAAGACAGAAAAGGTGTCAAAAATCAAACAGCTGATCATCTGTCAAGGTTGGAGCAAGATGAGGTAACTCAATCATGTGCGCCTATCAACGAGAATTTCCCAGATGAACACTTATTTGAGTAAGTCGAATTAATGAAACACCTTGGTTTGCTGATTTTGCCAATTATCTTGCATGTGGAATAGTTCCTAGAGAAATGACATACAAACAAAAGAAAAAATTCCTTCATGATAGTCAGTATTATTTTTGGGAGGATCTATTTTTGTTTGAACAGTGTGTAGATAATATAATCCGAAAGTGTGTAGCTGAAAGTGAGATTGCTGAGATCTTGTACCATTGTGATTCATCTCCAAGTGGGGGACACTTTGGTGGTTCATGTACTGCAGCAAAGATTTTACAAGCAGGGTTCTTTTGGCCTACACTACTTAAAGATGCTTATGCTTATGTGAAGAACTGTGATAAATGCCAAAGGACCGGAAATATACCAAGGAGAAATGAGATACCCTTGACAAACATTTTGGAGATTGAATTATTTGACTTATGGGGAATTGACTTCTTAGGCCCCTTTCCTTCTTCGAATGGGAACAAATACATCTTAGTTGCTGTAGACTATGTATCCAAGTGGGTTGAAGCTGAAGCATACCCTACAAATGATGCTAAGGTAGTCATGTGATTCCTACATGTGTTTACATGATTTGGGACACTAAGAGCTATTATTAGTGATGAAGGTTCTCACTTTGTGAACAAATGGCTTAAGTCGTTGCTTGACAAATATGATGTAAAGCACAAGATTGCTACTGCCTATCACTCGCAGTCCAACGGGCAAGTTGAGAGAGTGAACAGTGAAATAAAGGTATCTTTAGGCTCCATTGGTCTCGAAGGCTCGATGATGTATTATGGGCCTATCGAATAGAATTTAAGAATCCGTTAGGAATGACTCCTTATCGGTTAGTCTTTGGAAAGGCATGTCATTTTCCATTATAGCCGGGGAATAAAGCTCACTGGGCTTTGAAATAGTTAAACTTTGATCTTAAGCAAGCCGGTGAGAGAAGGATGTTACAACTTGATGAGTTGGAAGAGCTGAGCTTTTTTCCTATGAGAATGCCAAAATGTGTAAAGAAAGATCAAAGAGATGGCATGATAGCCATAAACAACCTTGCGAGTTTAAAGAAGGTCAAAAGGTTTTGTTGTTTAATTCAAGGTTGAAGTTATTTACTGGGAAGCTTAAATCCCGATGGAAATGACCCTATACCATCTATCGAGTTTATTCTTATGGAGTTATTGAATTATACAATAATTACGGAGGTACATTTAAAGTTAATGGTCAACATCTCAAACATTACTGGGATTGTGAAGTTGAGCGAGTTGAATCATTGTTCAAATTAACAGACCCTTGATTTTTCATGAACTTGCTTTGTAAATAAATAAATAATTAGAACTTATTTTCTTAACTTATTACATTTAATTAATTTTATCTAAGGAGATTGGAATTTAAGCGGGACCGCTGTGACCCATCCAACCTTTCTTGGGAATTAATTTAATGTAATTTGTTAAGAAGAAATTTTCTATTTAAAATTTAAAATTTTTAAGTTTTATTTGTTCTGTTTAAATTTTAAATTTTTATGTTAATAAAGGGGGTCAAATTTGGCCCAAGTACTAATCAATTTTTTTTTCTTGAGTAAGTTTATAAATACAATCTGAGTTTAAGGCCCAAGACAGCAAAAAGAAGGGAAAAATCCATGCCTTACCGTCACTCCCATTACTTGCAACCCAAGTAACCCTAATGTAGCTAAATTTTCACTACCTGTTGCCCTAATTCTCCCTATATAAACCCCTCTCCATTCTACTAATTTTCATATCCTTCAAAGTAATTTGCCTAAACATTAAAAAATCCCTAAATCTCCCTTTTGTGTCGTCAACCTCAAATCTCGAAAGAAACCCTAGTTCTCTTCCTTTTTGTTGAAACCATCTATAGTCGCTGCAAGAAGATTGCCAAAGCACCGTTGTTGCTACCACAAATCACCATTGTCACCGCCGTACACCGCTGTTGCTATTGCACACTATTATCGCTACCACACCATCCTTGCTGTCGCAAGATTTTTGCCGTAGCAAGCTTTACCCACTTTGCCAATTTCTTTTTTCTCCTTTGTGCAGAAATTTTGCCAAAATTTCGAGAAAAGATACCATGTCTTGCAAAAGAACCAGATCTTCCAAGACTACTCCTGAAAACCTGATTTTGATCGATGAAGAAGTGAAAGAGAGATTTGATTCAATCTTCAAGCATCAACCTATGATGCCAGAAAAAGGTTTTGACTTGAAGAGTAATGATTTGATGGTTGTTCCTATACGATTAGAAAGAAAATCATTGCTCTCAAGTGGGAACGATTTTGTGATACTCGTTCACTTCCTGATGATGAAATAGTTCGAGAATTCTGTGCTAGTTTGACTATGCAAGATTCTACTGAGGTCATCGTTTGAAAGAAAAAGGTACCTCTTACTTCTAAATCCATCGATGATTTGTTTAACTTACCTGATGTTGAAGAAGATGAGTACTACCCTATGATGAACAATATCAACTGGGATTTTCTTCAGTAAGTGCTTGATGTTGTGACAAATCCGGGATCCCAATGGATTATAAGAAAGTATGGGAGCCATTCTTGTCGAAAGGAATACATAAAACCAGTAGCAAAGGTATGGTTTTATTCTGTTCGCTATAGTTTTATGCAATCTTTACAGAAATGTCCATTAATGTTGGGAAAATTATTCTCAAGGAGATTCATGATTGTGCTAAAAAACAAAGATAGGAAGTGCTTATTTTCCATCATTAATCACTTCACTTTGCTTAAGGGCCCATGTTAAAACATAAGAAAATATAAAGGGGCGATATGTACAAGGGTGCATTACAAATTATGATATTGAAAGGTTAGTAGAGAGGTTACATGAGCTGAATCAAGGCGAGCATGAAGAGCCAGCTGAACCAGACATGGAGTAGTCAACAAATGAAATGGAAATTGAAGCTAATTCAGTTATAGACACTGAAGAGGAGGAATCTGATAAGGAACCAAACAGTCCTAAACCAGTTGAAGGAGCTGCAAACCCTGAACCAAGGGTTGAGCTAGAAGAAGAACCAGTCAAGCTAAGTGTTGAACTTGAATATACAACTCCTATGCCAACTTCTATAACTACTTCAAGAAAATTATAGTTGTCAATTTTGATGGATATGTGCAAGTTCATGCACAATCAACAACAAACTTACTGGAAATATGCAAAAATTAGAGATGACTCAATTTGAAATACTTTTAAGAATATCTCTAATACTTTTTTTCCTGAGTTCCCAGATGTTATCTTTGAGATATGGATGGAAATTACTGACTATGCAAGTGGAGATGGAGCTAAATAAGACAAGGGGAATAATTCAGAAAAATAAAATGGGGGATTCTTGTCTTGTTATTTATTTAATTTCTTTTAGGTCTTTAGGAATTTATTTCTTTCGTAAATTTGGATTTAATTTCTGCAGAATAAAACATAGCAAGCATGAATAAACTTAACACTTCTTTAGAAAGAAAAAGACTAAGTAATGTGGCAATGGGAATGAACATGTCTAGGATTGGGTTATTAGGAAAGACTTGGTATTTAAGCAGTCTTAATGACTCACCTCTCTTTCTTTACAACCCTACTTGGTGTTCAGTTTCCATTCATTACTTTTTCCTTGCAATGAGGACATTGCTTCTTTTTAAAGGGGGTAAGGCAAATAAATTGCTCAAATTTTTAAATTTTCAAGTATGTTTCAATCATTTCTTTCATAAGTATGTTTTAATAAATAAATGTTTAGAGACATTTTTTTGTTAGTAAGATAGTTTGTATGCAAGTATGAATGATGATTATATCTGAGTGAAAGTATGTTATCATGAAGAATGGAATGCTTGTAAGATCTTAGCCTTAGTAATGTTTGCCGTGAAAACTTAGTTTTTCTTGAGATTAGACATGCATGAAGGTTTATATCTTTAAAATTGACTTAATAACTTTCTTGAGGCATATAGGCACTATTTCTTTGGATCGTTTGAGCCTTTCCAAGCCAATCTTATGATATTAGATCCTTGAAACTGTAATTTTGAGCTTAAAGGCTTGTTTATTGCAATGAACCCACATTATAAGCCAATTACCATCTTTTTAAGTTATCCTAATTTTGTGCACCCATCTTAACTAAAGTTGTCTTGGTAATCAACATTTGAGGAAATTTTCAAAAAGATGTGTGTTCTCATGCTTAAAAAAAATATATGAAAAGAGAGCGAAGAAAAGTTTGCTCAGTCTCCAAAAAGGAAAAATGTATGAGCTTAAATTCAAAATAAGTTTAAGGGTGTTCCAAAGGTTCACTTAAAGAAGAAGGCTGTAATTCGAGAAATCCAAGACAGAGTTAAAGGTTAAGATTTTGAAACCTAAATGTCCTAACTCTTAAAATCCCTACCTTTAATCATGCCCCATTACAACCTTATAAAAGACCTATTGATTTGATGCTTATGTCACCTACATTAGTGGAGAGGAAGTACTAAGTTCAACATATGAATTCATAAATAAGCCTTATGATTGTTTGCTTGACTGATAAGAAATTATGTTGAATGAAGAATGTTATCTGTGGCTGTGACATACATACAAACTATGATTCATGTTGGCATATTTTGAAATTTAGTATAAAATTCCCTTAAGTGTTTGCATATGAATTACTTGTTAATAAAGAAGATCTATGAATATGAAGTTATTAATGCATGAGTATGGGACAAAGATTGATGCTGCTTACACAATTAGCAATTTTGCCTTAGTAAGACCTTTTGCTGTGAATAACCATTAATCGGGATGAGCAATGATTTAAGTTTGGGGGTGTGTAAACGGAAAAATATATATGATTTTTCCTATATAATTTATCACCTTTTTACTTAAATTTATTGTTAAAACTAAGTAATTGTTTAATAAATTAATGAAATATGTGAAAATATGAAATTAGGACATAGAAATTATGAAAATGTGATTTTATGCTTTATTATATAGTTTTCATGCATAAAATGGCTTATTTTATATTAAATTAAGCATAGTATATTTTTAAGACATGAAGTGGGCCTAATAAAATATAAAATTATATTTAAATATTCATTTTTAGATATTTCATTAATAATTTGGGTTGTAATTAATTATTTAAATTGGATAAATTTTATTCTTTGGTCCTCTAATTTATTAATTTATTTTGGACAAGTCTGATAGCTATGTTGGATTACAAAACCATCAAAATTGGAGACCAAGTCAACCTAATTTTCGGCTACACTTGGCTGTCTACATAAACCACTTTTTGGTTTAATTGCACAAGGTCCTTGCAATGTTGAAGAAATTAGAGATTTGCCTGAAGATTTGCACTTGACCAAGTCTCAGTCCTGAGTTGTTATGGCACTTAAATGGAGCAAAAATCAGCACAATTTCCTCAATTCATGGCCGACCACCCTTTGAAGATGCTTGAAGAGATGGAACCTCCTATTTTTAGCAAACTATCCCCCTTTCCTCACCTATAAATAAGACCCCCTCGATCATTCATTCATCATCCCTCATCCTTCATCATTCTCTCTTCTCTCTCAATTCTCTTAGAATTTTCCATTTCCCATTTCCCACGCCTAGCATCATCTTTTCATAGAGATTTTAGCAATTAAGCATCTTAAAGAGCCCTTGGTCAGGAACTTTGGAGAGCCATCAGCAAAGGAGCAAAGTGAAGGAGTGAAGGACCCTCGTCGATCAGAGTCTTGGGTGACAGCCATTTTGATTTGGGTTTAATCTTTCTTTTCTTTGATTTAATCTGAAAATGTTTGCTATGTGTTCTTTGTTCTTATTTACAACAATGTTAGCTTAATTTTATTTAAGCTAGGATGATTGCTTTGATTAAATGATATTTATTTGATTCATGCTTATAATGTTTGTTCCTCAATCGATCATGTTTTCAATTAAAATCAAGTTTGTATTTCGTTCATACGTGATTGAAATACACCAGAATTAGCTGATCGATCCTAACCAGACGACGGCTAGTGGACACATAATTGAAATGTGCTTGCTCAATTTAGATCCTAACCCGATTAAATTGCAGGTTGCATAACAACTCTGACCAAGCTCTGTTATCTGCATAGTTTTTAGATTTGTGTGATTAAACTATTTCAACATGTCCCTGTTACCTCACATGAAAGCTAAGAAATCTTTAGTAAATAAGGATCAGTAAAATGCGTATTTACTAAGTAAAGGATTCCAAAAGGACCTAATGTGGTTTCCAAACTCATGAAAGATCGAGTTGCCATGGAATGTTTTTTCGAATGTTATTAAGCATGTTGATAATAAATTGAGTTTAATTAAAGTAATTGTCCTTATTTATTTATGTTATAATTGTTGCAAATTGTGTTTAATTTTGCTAAAATCTATTTCTTTCATATAATTTTCATATTTAGGATAATTTGCATTATGGATCATTGCATTTAGTTTAATATATTTCATTTTAATCATCACTTCTCAATCATAATGTGTTTTTATTTACCAAATTGTTAATATAATTTTACAAATTAAGTGACTTAGAACGAATACAATCCCTGTGGAGACAATAACTTGATACTTACTTATTACTTGATAATGACTGTATACACTTGCACAAACCTACGCGTTACATTGTTATACACTCAACATACCAAATTTGCATTCAAGGAAATTTAAAGTTCAATATAGGTCCATACTTATCAATTTGGTAATTTTGTATCTGGCCAAGCATTCAACAAGTCATTTAAGTATTTATAACCACAATCCACTAAGGCACATGCATGCGAACCAACATATAGCCTAACCATTCATCTAGCATCATCCATGCAACAATCCAAGCAATAAACGCATCCAAAAATCAGTTATAAAATTCCTTAAATAGTCCATGAAAAGTCCACTTACAAACCAAAACAAAAACTAAAGTTTATTTCTTTTAAATGGTCCCATATTGCCATCATTTATTCTGTAGAAAACCATCTCACATACATCAAAAATTTTATTGCCTTGGAGTCTTAAGCTTGCTCACTTCATCACCACACACAAGCTATTTGTCTACAAAAGGAAGACATGAGAGTGTGAGGTTAAACAAGCTCAGTGAGTGCTCAAGATGCTACAATAAAAAATAATATTAAGGGTTAAAAGCAAGTCTAGAAAGCACATAACAATTATCATCATCAATTATTTAACCAAGTTGATACATAGGCATATTGTGAATATGAAATATATATATCTTACATTGGATACTCATATCTCCATCACACTTTGGCTCAAAAGAGCCTACATGTTCCAAGTAAGTGTAGCATTAAGTTAACACTCTCCAACATACCACACATGTCCCTTCGAATGGAGCTTAGCTCACATTCCCTTATCCCTCCAACATGTCCCAATATCAAAACACTTATCACACGTTCATATAAAGCACTTTCCAGTCCAACCACTTTGTTCATTGAGCTATTTACACTTTCATATTAGATGTGTATGAATAAGGTCAGATGATCATAAAGCATATTTAGCCATGTTTACACTATGAGCAATCATATTAACACAACATATAAATAACACTTCACATGTAAGCTTAATTTTCCAAGTAACAAAAGCTTAGGTAAGAACACTTTGTAACAGCCCGATTTAGGGGCTAGTCAAAACAGTTGTTTCAGAACCACTAATCCGAGGTTAGGGAAAATTATTTTTAATTTTATTTATGATTTAAGCATGATTATATAGGTGCATGAAAATTTTGGTGCTTTAATTCTTACGATTTCATGCTTAATTGCGAAAAAGGACTAAATCGCATTAAATGTGAAAGTTCTATTTTACAAGCTAAAAGTGTCTAATAGCTATAGTATATTAATTGGAGGTCCTTAAAATACAATTTACCCCTCTAGTAATGGTTTACCGGCCATAGGAGACAAAAAGATGTCAAAATTGGTCAAGTTAGTGGATTGGGTGACAAATTGTCTAGAAATAAAATAAAATAAAGAAATAAAAGACATCATCTTTTCTTCTCCTTTCTTCCACCGAAAATACTATTAAAAATAGGGGTTTGAAAGCTTAAAATTTTCAGCAACTTGTCCTCCTTGCAAGTAAGTGATTTTGGTGACTTTTCTTGATGATTTTTGTACTTTTAGGACCCTTGTATCATGATCTAGCTAATGAGGGGTCTATTTTGCAAAATGGTTGAAAGTTTAGAGTTTTTCCATGTGAGTAATTATGTTTTTTGCTGCATTTTTATGGAAGAAAATGAGTCTTAGTTGTTAGATAAACAACTTTTGTGAAAGGTGTTTCCATGAAAACACCTAAAAGGACCTCTTTGCAAAGGTTATAAAATAGGTGTTAAATGTGTGGAATAATGAGTATCAAGGGTTGTTATAAGAGAAACAAATGTTCACCTAGGCTTATTAAAGGAATAAATTTTATTAGAATTGATTTACGAGCCTAGGGGTAAAATGGTCATTTTGTAGAAGTCTAAGAGAAAAATGGTAATTTTTCCAAAGAATGATTTTTGAAATGCATTGATTATTGTGATAATTAAAAGAGCTAATTTGCTATTATAGATTAAGAAGAATGAAGAATTAACCTTGACCGAGAAAAGGGTAAGGTATCGTACTAGATCGGCTAATCGGCCTATTTTGAAATCGAGGTAAGTTTCTGTGCAATAAATTCATCATCATGTTATTAAGTTTCTAAATGATTGATATTAGTGATGTTGTACAATATTTCTATGAATTTGATTAGTGATGTTGAATGAGAAAATGATGAGAATTGTGATGTGGAAGCCCCGGTTGGACTTTAATAAATGAGAGAATAATATCATCAAGACTCGAGATGGGTAAGGTCCCGTATAAGACCATGTCTGGGACATGGCCTCGGCACCGAATTGAGATCTTGTATAAGACCATATCTGGGATATGGCATCGACAATCGATATGAGATCCCGTATAAGACCATATCCAGGATATGGCATTAGCATCGTATTTATGTAAATGATGATGATTATGTATCTTCGAGTATCCCATGTGATTCAATGGGGTAATGTTAAGCTTGTAATAGAGATGAGATTAGTGCTAAAGCTTTGTGATGAAGTGATACAGGTACATGTGAGTAATTCACGAGAAAAGTTTATGATATGTGATATGATATGTAATTGGTAAGAGTAAGCATGAGTAAGTTATGGCAATGTGCCTAAGACTTTGTGTGTAACATCCCAAACCCGGCCCATGCGGTATAACCGGATCTGGCATGTCACATGAAGAAAACATATAAAGAACTTGTGATTCTTACTAAAGTAGGCGATATTTGATTATAGTTAAGAAAACAAGTTTGGTTATAAATATTCAATAAAAATACGACTAATCTCGAGATGTTGATTGAAGAATCGATAATCGAACTAGTGAACTTTTAAAGCCGTGACTTTTGAAAATAACGTTGATAATTCAAAGGAAAATCCAAGTTAAATTATTTGTACATATTTTGAAACACCCCAAACCCGGCCCACGAGCCTCGACCGGATCTGGTATGTTCCTTGAGTAAAACAGTTCAAAGACTCGTTTGTTTAATTTGGAAAATTTGAATGGTTTTGAAGGAAAATGTATTTGTGTTGGGTTTAAAATCGAAAACAATGTTTTGCTTGAAGTTTGGATTTTATGAAACCTCGATTTCATATTTCAAAACCTTAAGTTAAAAGAATTGCCGATTTGGTTTAGAGTTTACCTTTAGATTGAAAATCGTTTGCGATTAGGAGTCAAAATATTTATAAATGTACTTTAGGAAAAGTTATTTAATAATTGTATCATAACACAAATTAAAAGCATGGATAAACAGTTTAATACTAAGTGGCCTTATTACATCAAAACAAACCCGAAATCAATCCCAAGATACTTAAGTATAGAAAGTTCAAATAAAACAAATACTGAGCTGAGCATGGCCACCATTAAGCTCCTGCCGACCCGGTCCATCTACTGAGTGTCACCTGAAAACATATCCCACAATGGGGTGAGTCAAACAGACTCAGTGTGTAACAACCAACACAAAATCCCAACGATTCAGGCATATCAGATCATACATATATAAATATATAGCAAATATAGATAATGATGCAATCCCGAGCCCAAACCTAAATAACCATCTGCTACACATCACCCGTACCTGCCATCACACCGTGGGGATTACTAAATCGACCCTCCATCCGCTACACATCATCGAAGGCAATCGCTACAGACGACTAGCACATCGCCCTTATAAATTGTGACATAGCCACCAGATAATATTTTTGTGACATAAGTCACCACATTCAGATTATGTGACATGAGTCACCAAATATTGTGGTAAAAACCACCAGATCACTTCCCCTTTCATAATCACCCCTATGCCCCATGTCATACAAATCATGCATAACTCATGCCATATTCTTTATTCCACATTCGTAACAATTTCATATATGTACCATAACAGATATTCGTAACTATTCACATAGCTTTGGAGAATAACGTACCTGAATATGCCGTACCATTAAATGGTACCTTAAGCCATATCTTTCACATTCTTATTAACACACATATTAAAACATTACCATAGATCTATTAAGATTCAGTGTGGGGCTACACACTTGGTTTACTTAACGAGTTCACTGAAATCCCGAAAATCCCGATCTAAAGCCCTAGATCCTTAGTTCCTACATTCGGCCAACACTAAGCAATTTAGCAAAAAGCCATTCGGCTAAATGATCAATTCCCGAAGGATTATCGCAACTAAGATCCTTACCTTGCTGCCGATTTAGTGACTACTCAAATCCCGAAACTCCGTGATATTTCTTCCTTGCAATCGGCCAACACTAGATCACCTGACTTGGTTAGTTTCGGCTTTTGAACGAATAAGAAACAGATCTGAATTACTAAATATGGCATTGGCCGATTGTTCAAGTTCACTTACCTTGCGAATCTTAAATCCCGGAATTGCTACTTGGTTATGGTATCTGTCGAAATTCCTATAGGCTTGTGTTAGATCCAAATCATTTAATCACAATAAATGGCCCTTGGCCGAATACCACAAATGACTTACCTTTGATCTTTAAAAGTCCCAAAAGATCCCTTCTTGAAATCGGCTACAATAGAAATCCCAAGCTCCTTCAAGGTTTCGGCCAAAAACAATAATGGGATTAAAGCCTTGATTTCGACAGTCAGTGAAAGGAAAGAGGATAGTAATTAGACATAGGAGAGATTCTTTACCAACTTAATCAATGTCCTTCCTTGAAGCAGAGAGATTCGGCTCTTGCTTGAATGATCAAATCGGCTCCTAAAGGGTAGAGGAGCATTCGGCTATGGCCACTAAAATAGGAGATTCGGCTTCAACAAGGAAAAGAATAGAGAGAGTATGAGACTTAGGGAGAATCGGCAATGATGGATTATTGAGAGAGGAATATTCGGCTTTGGTCAATTGAAGAGAAAAGGAAGAAGAAAGCAGAGAAAGCTAGTTGAACTCCTAAGGATTTTCGGCACAAATGAGATAAGTGAAGAGAGAACTAAGTTTCGGCACACCTAAGCTATCATTAGCCGAAAATGCTATCAAGAAAGTCCCTAGGCCGGCCAACTCTCCTTCCCTTATCAGCTTCCTCATTTTTCTCCTATTTTATCTCTTCCTCATCTATTCAAAATAATTAAAATAAATCAGCAATTATCTCCACCCTTCAGCCGAATTTTAAAAAGGTATCTAACCACATCTTAAACTCATCCATCTAGTCTCCCCATGCCGTCCACCTCTGTCTCTCCTTGCTGCAAAATAAAACTTCCCTTTTGCATTTTATGAGATTCGAACCTGAGCCCCTTTACCCTGATTATGGCGTCACCTCCTTAGGCTTTAAGTGGCGCCTCTTTGCCACTTTACCAAGCCCATTTTTGTGTCCTATTTCTCCTACTATTTCTCTTAAGGCCAATCAGGCTTAGCTCCCTCTTTGAAACTTAAAATCAAATAATTTCTAAAGCATTCTCCTTCTTTCTAAAGTTCTCAAAATTCATAAAACACATTCATAACATACTTAGGCATGCTTCCACATATAATTAAGCAATAATGCACAAGCCCAAAATCCCGGATATTACAGTTCTACCCCCTTAAAATAATTTCGCCCTCGAAATTACCTGACTGAAATAGGTGAGGGTATTGCTGTCACATTGCTTCTTCTGATTCCCACGAAGCCTCTTCCGATCCATGATTACGCCATAA
Source organism: Gossypium bickii (assembly GCA_025503065.1). Classification (NCBI taxonomy): domain Eukaryota; kingdom Viridiplantae; phylum Streptophyta; class Magnoliopsida; order Malvales; family Malvaceae; genus Gossypium; species Gossypium bickii. The sequence goes on from CP106711.1 coordinate 96,046,202, forward strand.
CACTTTGGCTAGAGGAACTGATTTCCTTCGCAACACTTTCACATCTCATTCCAAAATCTGAATCGGTTCTTCCTTATAGGACAAATCTGGTCTCAGCTCCACCTCCTCGACTGGCACTATATGAGATGGATCCGATCGGTACCAACATAGCATAGAAACATGGAATACGTCATGCATCTGCTTCAACTCTGGAGGCAACTCTAACTGGTACGCCACTGGTCCAACTCGCTTCAATACCCGATAAGGTCATATAAACCTAGGACTTAACTTCCCTTTGCGACCAAATCTCATAACCTTCTTCCTTGGTGATACTTTAAGAAACACTTGATCTCCCACATCAAATTCTATTTCCTTCCGTTTAAGATCTGCATAAGACTTCTACCTGTCAGATGCTTCCTTTAACCGTGCCCGAACTATCTTAACCTACTCCACGGACTCTGCCACAATTTCTGGACCCAAAACCCGACGTTCCTTTAATTCTGTCCAACACGTAGGAGTGCGACACTTCCGTCCATACAGCGCTTCATGCGGTGCCATCTGAATACTGGCCTGATAGCTATTATTATATGCAAATTCTGCCAACGGCAAATATTCTTCCCAACTTCCACTGAAGTCTATCACACAGCACCTCAACATATCCTCTAACACTTGGATCACTCGCTCAGACTGGCCGTCCGACTGCGGATGAAATGCCGTAGAGAAATCTAGCCTAGTGCCCAAAGCCTGATGTAATGCTTTCCAAAACTGAGACGTGAACCTTGGATCCCTATCTGAAATAATCGATACCGAAACTCCGTGCAACCTTACAATTTCTGCCACATACAATTTGGCCAACCTCTGCAAAGAATAATCAACCCGTACTGGAATGAAATGCGCGGACTTTGTCAATCGATCCACTATCACCCATACCAAGTCCTTCTTAGTAGGCGTGAGGGGAAGCCCACTAACGAAGTCCATGGTGATTCTCTCCCACTTCCACTGCGGAATCTTTATTGGCTGAAGCAATCTTGACGAAACTTGGTGTTCAGCCTTAACTTGCTGACACGTTAGGCACTTCTCTACAAACTCGGTAACTTCCCGCTTAAGACCAGGCCACCAAAACTGTTCCTTTAGATCCCTGTACAACTTGGTACCTCCAGGATGCATAGCATAAGGGCTACTATGCGATTCCCGAAGAATCCTCTGCCTTAACTCCCTATTCTTAGGCATATAGACCTTGCCATGAACACACAGCACTTCTTTACTATTAACGCCATAGTTTTCCAACTCCTCACCCTGCTCTTGCCGCAACTTAGCACATAAATCATCATCTGCCAACTGTCCTTCTTTCACCTCATCCAACCATGTCGGCTTGACTTGCAATTCTGCCAATAAACTTCCGTTGTCATACAAGCTCAGATGTGTAAACATCGCCCTCAGATCTGACACTACTTTCTGACTTAGGGCATCTGCCACTACATTCGCCTTGGCCGGATGATACTCTATAGAACAATCGTAGTCCTTTAATAATTCCACCCACCTTCGCTGTCTCAAATTCAACTCCTTCTGAGTCAACAAATACTTAAGGCTCTTGTGGTCTGTGTAGATCACTGACTTTTCTCCATATAAATAATGCCTCCATACCTTAAGAGCAAAGACTACTGCCGCCAATTCCAAGTCATGCGTCGGGTAGTTAACCTCATGTGGCCTTAATTGCCGAGATGCATAAGCGACTACTTTCCTGTCTTGCATCAATACGCATACCAACCCTGTATGAGAATCATCACATTACACCACGAAATCTTTTCCTGCCTCAGGCTAAATCAAAACGGAGCTTCAATCAAAACCCTCTTAAGCTTCTTAAAGCTCTCCTGTTGCTTATTTGTCCATACGAAAGGTACTTCCTTTCTCAACAACTTTATCAAAGGTGCGGCTATCGATGAGAACCCTTCTACAAACCTTCTGTAGTAGCCTGCCAATCCCAAAAAACTATGAACCTCGGCCACAGACTTAGGTGGTTTCCAATCTAGCACTGCCTCAATCTTCCTAGGATCCACCCTTATTCCTTCTGCAGACACCACATGCCCAAAGAATGCGACCTCTTTCAGCCAAAATTCACACTTGTCGAATTTGGCATAGAGCTTCTTCTCCCTTAACACTTGCAACACAATCCGGAGATGCTCATCATGTTCCTCCTCAGACTTGGAATATACTAGGATGTCGTCGATGAACACAACGACGAACCGATCCAAGTAGGGTTAAAAGACCCGGTTCATCATATCCATGAATGCGGCTGGGGCGTTCGTCAATCCGAACGACATTACTAGGAACTCATAATTCCCGTATCTTGTCCGGAAAGTTGTCTTATGGATATCCGCTTCCTTCACCTTAAGCTGATGATATCCAGACCTTATGTCTATCTTTGAGAATACTGCTGCCCCCTTAAACTGATCAAACAAGTCATCTATCCTTGGCAAAGGGTACTTGTTCTTGACGGTCAGCTTATTCAATTGACGATAATCTATGCACATACGCATAGTTCTGTTCTTCTTCTTCACAAACAAGACCGGTGCTCCCCATGGAGACACACTGGGTCGAATAAACCCACGATCAAGCAACTCTTGAATTTGAGCCTTGAGCTCAACCAACTCCTTCGGTGCCATTCTGTACGGGGCAATTGACACAAGAGTTGTACCAGGCAGCAAATCAATTCCAAACTCCACCTCCCTGTCCGGGGGTATTCTAGGTAACTCTTCCGGAAAAACATCCACAAACTCTCTTACTGTTCTAACTCCACTAACTCCCCTTTCTTTTGCATCCAACGCACTAATGAAGGCCAAAAATGCCCTGCACCCCTTCCGAACCATCTTATCAGCCTTTAAAGCAGAGACTACGTTAGACAAGTAGTTTCTTCTTTCTCCTATCATAATTATCGCCTCATCCTCCTGCGTCATTAACTCCATTCGCTTAGCTGCACAATCCAATATAGCCCGATGTTCCACTAGCCAGTCCATGCCAAGAATGAGATCAAATTCTCCGAAAGGTAGTTCTATTAAGTCGGTAGGAAATACCACTCCCTGAAGCTCTAGCAGTACACTTCGAAATATCTTATTCACCACTACAGTTTGACCTAATGGGCTCACTACAGTCATCTTCCTATCAGACAGTTCAGAGGCTATGCCTAGTGTTTCAACTACACTACATTCAACATAAGAGTGGGTAGAGCTAACATCAATCAAAGTAAAATAAGGCTTGCCAGCTATAAGGAACGTACCAGTTATGACGCCCGGTGCGTCTCCATCCTCCCTCCGTGACGAACGCATATATACTGGTGGCTGCGCTTGCCTCAGATACCGACACCTCTACCAGGTGTTCCACGTCCTCTTCCAAAACCATTACCTCTGCCAATCGGACCACGACCTCGCTGAGGCTGCTGTCCACCTCTTCCAGCCTGGTTAAAACCCTGACCTGTTGGTCGGCTCCCGTCTATCTTTATAGGACAGTCCTTAATCATGTGTTCTTTAGACCCACACTTGAAACATCCCCCGGTCTTCTTCCAACACTCTCCTAGATGCATCTTTCCACATTGAGCACAAGTACGATACTGCCCTCTTGAAACAACCTACTGACCTCGTGGCCCATTAACTATAGGCCTCTTTTGTACATTCCCAGACCACCTTGACGATCCAAAACCTCTCTTTTGCCTATTTTGGTCCGTATTCTGCCTTACATAGTCCTTAATTTATTCGGCAACCTTAGCCTTTATTACCAACACAGTAAACTCCCGCTCCTACTGTGGAGCTATTAACAACCTTAGGTCATCCCTTAGTCCGTCTTCAAACCGGACACATCGTTGATGCTCCGTAGCCACTATCCCTCGAGCATACCGGCTCAACCTTAAGAATTCAGCCTCATATTCCACTAACGGAACCAGCCTCAAAAATGCCTTCCTCTGTGCATCAGTATAATTAGTACCAACATACTTCTTCTGATACGCGGCCTTAACATACTCCCAAGTGAGATCCTCAGCTGTGGCACCATCCCGAACTGTGAGCCACCATTGATATGCCTCATCGAGAAGTAGCGACACCATTCCTTTCAGTTTCTCCTCAGCAGTCAGATCCAGCTCATCCATAATTAGCTCTGTCGCCTCCAACCAATACTCAGCCGTACTGGGTGCCACTCCAGATACACCACGAAACACTTTAGCTCCATTGGCTCAGAGTCGCTCGGGTACAGATTTTCGAGCTCCCATACCTCCACCTGCTCCAGCCACCATCTCAAGAACTCGCAAGACCGCTCGTGATATCGCATCATCCCCGTCCGGTCTTCTTTGCCAACACCAGCTTGGTGGTGGTGGGGTGGTGGTGGTACCTCATTCTCAGACCCTTGACCTGATCTAACAGGTTTCGATACGGTCATTCTGCCTTTACCACGTCCTCACACATTACGTCCACATCCCCTAGAACTCATTTCTATGATCGCGCTTTAATCTGGTTTAAGAAATTTTATGCATTAGTATTTCGTTCCACTGATTATTCGCGAACAATTTTATAACAGGAAGTCCTAGTTCTTTCGATCAATTAAAGTTTTCGTTTCAAGTTTTCTACCCTACATTAGAGAAACACATCCATGCAGTAGTATCTACACACACATCCACCATTCGAATATTTTTGTCAATTCCTATCCGAGGGGTATTTTCGTAATTTGTCCTACAAAGGCATTTTAGTAATAAATCGGGGTCAATTTGAAAATCTTAATAATTCAAGGCACTCTGAAATTTTCAAAACTCGAGGGTATTTTGAAAATTTTCCCAAATCAAAGTTATTGCAGAAATTTTAGAGATCGGGGTTATTTTGGTAATTTTGTAAGTTAGGGGTAATTTAGTAAATTTTCCAAATCAGGGTATCTTAATATTTTGCAAAACTGGGGATTCTGGTATTTTGAATAATATCTTAGTAAAAGTCGAGGGTAGTATGGTAATTTTTTTCAAACCAAGGGCATTTTAGTAATTTCACGAATAGGGGTATTTAAGTAATTTTGTAAATCGGGATTATTTTGGATAAATTTTCAAAATAATTTTTTTTTTACAAACTAAAGGGGTAATTTGGTGATTTTAAAACTGAGGTTTTTATAAAACGGTATGGCTAGTCCCTTTCGGGTTTTAATTATTGAGTTTAGCCTGTGAATGAGTCCTCTTGGTTAGGGTGAACCGTCACTACGCACAGGTAGGATTCGAGCGAAGAGGAGGTGAGTCACTAGGATCGCGCTTAAATACTGTGCTCTTTCCGAATCCAATCCTGAGACATGCGCACAATGGTTGCCACACCCTAACTCGGCGACTTAGTCACAGGTTTGTTTAATTAGGCATTAAAGTTTTATGTGATTCTGTGTTGGGGTAAGCTAATCCTAGGGTTCAATATCTTAATATACTAATCTACGTTCCCGTTATACCCATATATAGATCATACAGCACACAATAGTTAGGGGTACTTACCTGGTCGACTTCGGGTCGGAGACTTAGGTGCCATGCTAGAAAACCTGCTCAATTTCAAAACAGTTTTCACAAAACTTAATTGGGCTCAATTTTGAAAATGTTATGGGCTTTAAACCCAAGGCCGAGAGTTTAAAACCTGGCTCTGATACCAAGCTGAAACACCCCAAACCCGACCCACGAGCCTCGACCGGATCTGGTATGTTTCTTGAGTAAAATAGTTCAAAGACTCGTTTATTTAATTTGGAAAATTTGAATGGTTTTGAAGGAAAATGTATTTGTGTTGGGTTTAAAATCGAAAACAATGTTTTGCTTGAAGTTTGGATTTTATGAAACCTCATTTTCATATTTCAAAACCTTAAGTTAAAAGAATTGCCGATTTGGTTTAGAGTTTACCTTTAGATTGAAAATCGTTTGCGATTAGGAGTTATAATATTTATAAATGTACTTTAGGGAAAGTTATTTAATAATTGTATCATAACAGAAATTAAAAGCATGCATAAACAGTTTAATACTAAGTGGGCTTATTATATCAAAACAAACCCGAAATCAATCCCAAAATACTTAAGTATAGAAAGTTCAAGTAAAACAAATGCTGAGCTGAGCATGATCACCACTAAGCTCCTGCCGACCCGATCCATCTACTGAGTGTCACTTGAAAACATATCCCACAACAGGGTGAGTCAAACAGACTCAGTGTGTAACAACCAACACAAAATCCCGACGATTCAGGCATATCAGATCATAAATATATACATATATAGCAAATATAGATAATGATGCAATCCCGAGCCCAAACCTAAATAACCATCCGCTACACATCACACGTACCTGCCATCACACCGTGGGGATTACTAAATCAACCCTCCATCCGCTACACATCATCGAAGGCAGTCGCTGCAGACGACTAGCACATCGCCCTTATAAATTGTGGCATAGCCACTAGATAATATTTTTGTGACATAAGTCACCACATTCAGATTATGTGACATGAGTCACCAAATATTGTGGTAAAAACCACTAGATCACTTCCCTTTTCATAATCACCCATATGCCCCATGCCATACAAATCATGCATAACTTATGCCATATTCTTTATTCCACATTCGTAACAATTTCACATATGTGCCATAACAGATATTCATAACTATTCACATAGCTTTGGAGAATAACATACCTGAATATGCTGTACCATTAAATGGTACCTTAAGCCATATCTTTCACATTCTTATTAACACACATATTAAAACATTACCATAGATCTATTAAGATTCAGTGTGGGGCTACACACCTGGTTTACTTAACGAGTTCATGGAAATCCCGAAAATCCCGATCTAAAGCCCTAGATCCTTAGTTCCTACATTCGGCCAACACTAAGCAATTTAGCAAAAAGCCATTCGGCTAAATGATCAATTCCCGAAGGATTATAGCAACTAAGATCCTTACCTAGCTGCCGATTTAGTGACTACTCAAATCCCGAAACTCCGTGATATTTCTTCCTTGCAATCGGCCAACACTAGATCACCTGACTTGGTTAGTTTCTGCTTTTGAACGAATAAGAAACAGATCTGAATTACTAAATATGGCCTTGGCCGATTGTTCAAGTTCACTTACCTTGTGAATCTTAAATCCCGAAATTGCTACTTGGTTGTGGTATCTGTCGAAATTCCTATAGGCTTGTGTTAGATCCAAATCATTTAATCACAATAAATGGCCCTTGGCCGAATACCACACATGACTTACCTTTGATCTTTAAAAGTCCCAAAAGATCCCTTCTTGAAACCGGCTATAATAGAAATCCCAAGCTCCTTCAAGGTTTCGGCCAAAAACAATAATGGGATTAAAGCCTTGATTTCGACAGTCAGTGAAAGGAAAGAGGATAGTAATTAGACATAGAAGAGATTCTTTACCAACTTAATCAATGTCCTTCCTTGAAGCAGAGAGATTCGGCTCTTGCTTGAATGATCAAATCGGCTCCTAAAGGGTAAAGGAGCATTCGGCTATGGCCACTAAAATAGGAGATTCGGCTTCAACAAGGAAAAGAATAGAGAGAGTATGAGACTTAGGGAGAATCGGCAATGATGGATTATTGAGAGAGGAATATTCGGCTTAGCTCCCTCTTTGAAACTTAAAATCAAATAATTTCTCCTACTATTTCTCTTAAGGCCTATCAAGCTTAGCTCCCTCTTTGAAACTTAAAATCAAATAATTTCTAAAGCATTCTCTACTTTCTAAAGTTCTCAAAATTCATAAAACACATTCATAACATACTTAGGCATGCTTCCATATATAATTAAGCAATAATGCACACGCCCAAAATCCCGGATATTACATATTTATTATGAAATCCGTTTGTTAATAAATTTTGGAAAACCGTTGTTTATGAACTCAGAAAATCCCCTTTTTTAAAAAAAAAACAATTCAAGAAAGATAATAAGTACGTCAAAACATAAAGCAAAAATAAAAATATTAGAGGCCTTATTACAACTTAAAACTCAAAATAGTAAAACTAACGAAATAAAGCGGAAAAGAAAATTTACTAAAGTTCAAAAATATCATTTCTAAAGTATGGCCGCCACTGAGTCATCCATGGCTCCAAGTCCTCATCACTGAGCATTACCTGTAAGGATTAAGAAAAAGAAAGGGGGGTGAGTTACAATAACTCAATGTATAATCCCCTCACTGTCATCCACTGGGCCTGAACCCGCATAGCAACATCTTGGGCCTAAGCCCATTTACATAAAATTATTTAAATGAAATGAATACAGCCCAACGCATCCATCCATCACACCTCCGACCAGCCAATCACACCTGTGGGGATCAAGTCAACCCACCCCGCCGCCCACACCAATTTGCAGTCAGGCTGCTAAAGTATATTATTTTTGTGGCCATGCCACCGAAATCATAATTAAGCACAATAATAAGCGAATTGTGGCTATGCCACCAGGCTACACTGCTCTCTATACAATTTTCCCCACCCCATGCAGTATGTAAAGTTGCAACATACATAGTAAATTATCCAAATATAAATCAACCATTAATTGGCCCATTAAAGCATTTCGATAAATCGGCCCATTGAGGGCATTTTAGTAAGTCAGCCCGTAAGGGCATTTTCGTAATTTAACAAGTTAATAACGATTTTGACAGATCTTAGAATTAAAGTTTGTTTAAGCAAGTTACTCGAATCATGCCATATTACGAGTATTAGATTCGTAAGAAACAACGATCTATATTTCCAACATGATGGTGAATCACAAATCTACAGGATTTCGGTGTGAGATTACAGACCTGATTACGGTAAGAACTAACGCTTCTTGATCGTCGGCACCTATGTCACCATAACACTCGATTAACTAACAAATAGGGTGTCTTAATCCAAATCTAAATCAAATGATCTAAGAAAATGCTTACCCATAGTATCGTGAACGACCACGATTTGCCTACTCTCACCAGAAGATGGTCCACAACCTGGTGGAAAATCCCGAACTGCCGATACCGCCCTATGTTTGAACTTGGGAGTAGAGATTTCAAGTCCACTCCCTTTTCCTCCTCCAAACGATTTTCCTTTAATATCGCCACCACTTGCCTCCATTGAAAGAGTCTCGGTCAGAATAATATTACGATGAGAGAAAATAATTATCTAAGGAGAGAGTTTCGGCTAACCACAACCTCCGAAGGATCAATGAGTAGAGAAGAACGAGTGATTTAGTCCCTAGAATAAATGATTAGACATAACTATCGATCCATTTTAGCGGAATAACCAAGCAATGAGAGAGATCGAAATGAACCATGAAGAAACTCCTTACCTTAACAATGATGGATCCGACTTCCACCGATTCGACCTAATGCTAAAGATGAGTCAGCAAGGATGTTGGTATTTGGCCAACCCACTAGAACACTACAAAAAGGATATGATCATGATAAGAGGGAGTAAAAGGGAATGGTGTTTCGATTTAGAAATAAAGTGAAACAACCGAATGATGGTGATCACACCTTCGGCTATGGAGAAAAGAAGACGAAAGGAAGAGAAAGAAGCCACTTACTCGATTCGGCCAAGGAAGAAAGTGACTAACACGCAGGATGTAGAAGAGAGAAGATGTTAAAGATTCAGCTATTGAAGAGAAAGGAACAAGGAAGATTCGGCCTCCAAATTTTGTTGACTTAAGAAAAAGAGAGAAAATAGAAGAAATGGTGAGAAAAGAGAAGAAGAGATGGAAAAGAAATGTCGGAGAGTTTCGGTTAGCACCAAAGAAAAGATGAACAAAATAGCTTGAGTATTTCGGTAAAACAAGGGAAAAAGGTTGGAAAAGAAGGCACAAAATGTTCAAAATGAGAAAAACTTTGCATGCACAAAACTTGTAAAAAGACCTTTAAAAATTTGGCTCCTAATTTCCCCTTACCAAAACCGTATATCCCTATCACCAAAAGATTTTAGTTGACCAAAATTCTTTCCCCCATGCACCTCCTAAAATTCGGCCAACATATCCCCCCTTATCTCTTTCCTTTATTTCTTTTCTTATTTTTCCCTTGATCTTCTCTTTACTCTTTTCCTTAGTCTTCTATCCATCATTTGAATGAGTTTTCATTTCTTTTATAGAGTATTGGCCGACACTTACCATCTTCCACCTGATTAGCACAAAAATTAATCCAAAATTTGCAATAGGTGGGATTCGAACTCCAACCCTTAAGCCACTTCATGTAACGCCTCACCACCTTGCTACTAGCTCCTCTTGTGCTAGCAAAATACACACTTATTCCTTTAAGTCTTGACGTCACTTACCTCCTCCCCCCTTAAGTGCTTAAACACAAAAATTATACTAAGTCCCAACTCAACCCGAAGCCTTTTTAGGGTCCTTAAACACACACAACTAACACTCTTAGCTAGCCTAATGCATGGTATAATGTAAAATATAAAATCCCAAATTTCAAGATGTTACATTGTGTTTTATTCAATGCCATGGATGGATGACATTATGAGCCTTATGTTGTTATTTATTTCATGCAAACTTACTAAGCTTTATGCTTACCCCTCTCATTTCCCTTTTCCTTGTAGTATTGCCAAGCTAGCTCGGGAATTCGTGGAACGTCAGAGTTCAAAAATCACACTATCAACTTCTTCTTAGTATAACAAAGTTAGACTTATTTTGAGTATGGCATGTATAGGACTTGGTTATTTTGTTATGTCATATTTGTTAGCCAAGGTGTTGGCTATTAATGATGTTCAATTCATTTTGTAAATGGTCATTGGAAATTGGCCAATACTTGACAAGTTCATATTTAAAAATGAAGATGAAATTCATGAAGCGCATGTCTATGTAGATGTCATGATTTTGGGTTCTTGGAAGTGCCTTATGGTCATGATATAGATTAAATTGATTTGGTATAAGTGTGGTTGCTTGTCGGGTGGCAAATGGCTTGGTAGAAAGCCTTACAACTGTCCACACGGGTAGACACACGGGCATGTGTGTAGGCCATGTGTGACACACGGTCAGCCCCATGGGCATGTTGAGAGGCCGTGTGTCCCCATGTATGCTAGGTTGACAAGTCAGTATGCTCAGTAGTAAACACACGAGCAGAGACACGACCGTGTGTCTCAACCGTGTGGGAAGCACGGCCTAAGACACGGGCATGTACCCAGGTCGTGTGAAGTTTACACTTGAAATTAGGAATTTAATTCGACACATGGTCTAAGGACACGAGCGTGTGCCTTGGCCGTGTGACCTTATTGAGATGATGATGTCACAAACAAAATGTCAAGGTTTTCACACACGGGCAAAGGCACGGGCTTGTCATGGCCATGTGAAGGACAAGGGCTATGGATATCGATGTGTGTCAAGCCGTGTGAAAACCCATGTAAGTTCGAATTGAAAAATAAATCCACACGGGTGTGGAACATAGGCATGTGATATTCCATACAGGCGTGTGGCCCTGTCTTATGTCAAAATTTTCTAGGTGTTCAAAAGTTTCCAATTGGGTCCCGAATCATTTCGGGCGCAAGTGTAGGGTATCGTAGACCTATACTAAGGACATTACGGTCTCTAATGATAAGTTTTAATTTGGAATGAAGTTTTTTTTAAGGATTGATATTGTATAATTGAGCAAGCTAAGTACGGTAATGCCTCGTACCTGATTTAGGTGTCGAATACAGGTAAGGGGTGTTACATTGAAACACCCCAAACCCCGACCACGAGCCTTGACCGGATCTGGTATGTCCCTTGAATAAAACGGTTCAAAACTTCTTGAATAATTTGGATGGTTTTGAAAGAAATTTTATTGTTGAGTTGGGCTTGAGTTGAAAACAAGTTTATTCTTGAAATCTAGGTATTTATAAAACTTTATTTCTCTGTTTCAAAGTTTATCTTAAATTGAAAATCATTCATTTTTAGGTGTCAAAACATCTAACGTTTTTATTTTTAAGAAAAATTTATTTAAGTTTAATTTAATAAAAATCGTATCAAAATAAAATTATTTAAAAGACATGCATCAATAGTTTCATATCAGTGGCCTTATTACAAACGAAAACAATACCCAAAATAATTCCAAATATTTAAAATATAAAAGTCCCAAAGTTAAATAAACTCCAAGCTGAGCATGGCCACCACTAAGCTCCTGCCGACCCGGTCCATTACTGAGCATCACCTGAAAAATATTCCCACAACGGGGTGAGTCATACAAACTCAGTGTGTATAACCAACACTAAGTCCCAAATGATTTAGGCATGTCATATCATATCACATATGTACATAATTAACAGATAGAATTAATGATGCAACCCGAACCCAAACCTAGATGCCATCCGCTACACATCACCCGTACCATCCTGCACACCGTAGGGACTATTAAGTCAACCCTCCATTTGCTACAAATCATCGAAGGCAGTCGCTGCAGACGACGTGCTCATCGCCCTTATAAAATTTGTGGCATAGCCACCAGATAATTATAATGTGACATGAGTCACCACATTCAGATAATGTGGCCGAAGTCACCACATTCAGATAGTGTGGTATAAACCACCAGATCACTTCCCCTTTTCATATTCACCCATATGCCCCATGTCATACAAATCATGCAATTATCACGGTTTATGTCTTATTTCATATTCTTAGCCGAATTCTTATTTAGGCCACATTCACGATTCATAATGCTATAACAAGTTTCAGAGAGTAACGTACCTGAGTACTTTGTACCATAGTATGGTACCCTTGGCCGCTTTTCATATTATTATTAACATATGCATTAAAATAAACCATAAATCTATTAAGACTTAGGGTAGGGCTACACACCTGGTATTAACGCTTCCTGAAAACCCGAAACCCCGATCTAATGCTTTAGATCCTTAATTCCTACATTCAGCCAACCTTAAGCACTTTAGCAAAAAGCCATTCGGCTACATGATCAAATCCCGAAGGATTTAACGCAACCAAAATCTTACCTTGCTGCCGATTTGATTACTAATCAAATCCCGAAACTCCACGATATCTCTTCCTTGCAATCGGCCCACACTAGGCCACATAACAGGTTAGCTTCTGGCTTTTGAATAATTAAGAAATAGATCTAAAACACCAAATATGGCCTTGACCGATTGTACATGTTCACTTACCTTGAGATTTTAAAACCCGAAATTGCGACTTGCACTTGGTGATGTCGAGATCCCTTTGATCTAAAAAAATCCCGAAAGATCTTCTATTGTAGTAGACTTTAGAAGAGATTCCAAAATTCCTAAAAGAACCGATTTCATGGTTGATTAAAAGTCAAGTCAAATGACGTATTTCGGCTTTTGTTCTACACATGTCGACAGAGAGGAGATAAGAGAGAATAGTAGAGATTTGGCCATAGCAGACTTACCTATCCAAACCGATTTGAGAAGGGATCACAAGAGATCTCTAACTTGCTTGCTATTCGGCCAAGACTGAGAAGAGATGAGGTGGGAGAGTTTCGGTAATGGCTTGGGGAACCGATGAAGATTCGGCTTCAATGGAAAAAGGAAAATAACACTGTGGTTCGACCTTTTAAGAATATGGAGAGGGAGAGTGTGAAGCTTAGAAGTTTCGGCAATGGTGAATATAGGAGGAAGAAGATTTCGGCTTGACAAAATAAAAGAGAAAGGGGAGTTTGCTAGATAATTCGGCACACTTATACTTGATTAGCCAAAAATACTACCTAAAACACTCTCTTGGCCAGCCAACTCTTACTTCCTATCAGCTTCCTCCTTTTTCTCCTCTTTTTCCTCTCATTTACCCATTCAAAATAATTTAAAATAATCCACAATTATCTCCTTAGTCTAGCCGAATTTTTTAAGGGAATTAGACCTCATCTTAAACTCCTCCCCCAGTCTCCCCTTGCCGTCAATCACTTCTCCCTGGTGCCGTAAAAATAAAAGCCCCTATTAGCTTCCCACGCTGCTCGAACCTTGGCCCTGCACACCTGCTTGTGGCGTCATTTACAGAAGCCTTAAGTGGCGCCTCCAAGCCACTTTTCCAAGCCCATTTCTTGTGTCATATTTCCCTTACATTTTCTCTGAAGACCTATCAGGCTTAGCTTCCCTTTTTAAACTCGAAATCTAAGAATTCCTAAGGCATTTCTCTACACTTGACGGTTCCCCAAAATTTATAAAACACATTCACATACACATAAACATGCTTCCACATATTTTCAAGCAAAACAATGCATAAGCCCAAACCCAGGATATTACATACATACTTACTCTTGGGACTTAAGATAGGTGATTAGGCAACCTAAGCCCTCCTTTAACTCACTAATTACATTTGCAACCTTTGTTTTAATGTCAAAAGGTCAAGTAAGTTTATGTTTGCTTTTGCCCTTTCTTGTTTATGCTCCCAAATGACTTGGCACTTTGAATACACATCAATCATAATGCAAATACTTTACAAAAAGCAACAAGCACAATCAAATCACCCTATAATCCACGATCTAAGCTTCTCATTCACAACACCAAAAAAATTAACTAGTTTTGCCGAAATAGATGTTTAAACACTCTAATATCTTTTCTAACCCTCACATTAATTTTTAAACATACTAAATATCATCTAATTATAGATCTATACCATCAATTTCATCTAATTACATGTATTTAATTTTTCTAGAAAACTCAAGCTTATATGAACATTAAGAAGGGAAAATGTTCAATTTGTTTAAATACCTTAAGGATTTGTTAAATTAATATTAAATACCTTTTAATTAGATCAAAATGAGTTAGAAATCACTTTAAAATAGTGGCTTACCTTAATTTTATGAGATCTACCATTTTCAAACAAAAAATCAATTAAAATTCATTAGATCTATTAAGATCTTGATTATGTAACACCCCATACCCGACCTAGACGTTATGGCTAGATCTGGAGATTTTACGGCAATTTCTTTCGAAAGCTTAGAATTTGTTTATTTTGAAAGCATATATTACCTAACTGATTTAATGAAAACATTGTTAGTTTATACTTTCCAAAATATATAGTTTTGCAGCGAAATTCTTTAAAATAAATTTTTTTGAGAAAACATGACTTGTTTGAAAATCTGACATTTTGCAGGTAAAACGTATGTTTTCGATATAAAAAATATGTAAACAATTTCTAGCGAAATATGAGAACAAAATCCAAAATCGTTTACCAAAATGTCCAAATAGTACAAAAATAACAAAACACCATAAAATAAAAATAAGTAGAATGATTAACCAATTAAGTATTAACCTAGCTCTGTCATATCGACTGTAACGCCCCAAATTTTGGGCCTAGAAGAATTGGGCCTTGGGCATAGGAGCGTTTAAATTTTTTGAGAACAAGAGAACGACACAATTGCATGTTAGATCTATTGTGTGAGTGATTTTGGAAGGTTATGGAGCTTCTATGAAGTCCTGGGTTCAAGCCATGTCATATAGAAAATTTTTATTTTTAGCATTAGGGGAACCATGACTCGAATTTCAGCACGGCTTTTCATTCGTAATCTGACGGACAGTCTGAGAGGGCAATCTAAATTCTAGAAGATATGTTAAGGGGCTGTGTTCTGGATTTCAGTGGTAGTTGGGAGGAGTACCTACCTTTGACAGAGTTCGCTTATAACAATAGTTATCAAGCGAGTATTCAGATGGCACCATATGAGGCACTATATGGGCGAAAATGTCGTACTCCTACGTGTTGGACTGAACTGGGTGAACGACGGTTGTTGGGTCCAGAGTTAGTGGCTGAAACAGAGGATAAGGTTAAGGTAATTTGGGCTCGACTTAAGAAAACGTTGGACAGGCAGAAATCTTACACCGATCTTAAGCGCAGGGATATTGAGTATGCGTGGGTGATAAGGTCTTTCTGAAGGTATCGCCTTGGAAGAAAGTGTTGAGATTTGGTCGAAAGGGCAACCTAAGCCCTAGGTTCATTAGGCCATATACGGTGTTGAAGCGAGTGGGACCGGTAGCTTATCAACTTGAGTTGCCAGCAGAATTGAGTCAGATTCATGACGTCTTTCATGTTTCAATGCTTAGGCGCTATCGATTAGATCCGTCACATGTGGTACCAGTTGAGGAGATAGAGGTGAGCCCTGATTTGTCTTTCGAGGAGGAGCCAGTATGGATCTTGGATCGGGATATTAAGGTTCTGCGTAGGAAGTCAGTTCCCTTAGTGAAGGTATTATGGTGGAACCATGGGACGGAACGTGGGAACCTGAGGAGGCGATGCGGCAGCAATACCCTCAACTCTTCTGACCAGGTAATTTCGAGGCCGAAATTACTTTTTTAAGGGGGGTAGAGCTGTAACATCCTTAAATTAGGGTCTTTGCATTGTGCATGTGTTTGCATGTGAAGGTATGTCTACTGTGTTTGTTTGATATGTTTTAAGGTCTAGGCATGACCCTGGGTTAGGCCTGGGTTAGGGCTTAAAATTTTGTTTTGGGTATTTAAGAAGAAGGAGTTAGGAGAATAAGGGGTTAAAAGAATTTATGTGAGGTTTTAGACACAAGAGATGCCTTGGTAAAGTGACAAGAAGATGCCACTTAAGGCTTGGAGGAGGTGACGCCACAGGAACCTTGGTTCGAGCTGCAGAAATTCCCCTTTGTGTCTTTATTTTTGACGCCACAAGCAAGAAGTGGAGTGCTCAGGATGGACTCTGGAAGATAAGGATGGAAGGGGTCAAAAAGATTTGAATTGCTGGACGGGAGGAAATTTAGGAGTTTGAATATTTTTTCAAACTCATTTGAAGAGAGTTGGCCGAATTTGAACTCTGGGGAAGGGGGTGTTCAGCCGAATTTGGTAAGGTGATTTAGGGGAAGTGTGTAATCAGTTTTGGAGTAAAGTTTGGGGGTGTGCCGAATTTGAGTGGCTTAGGGTGAATTTCGGCACTTTGGGGTGGGTTCATTTGCTTCTCGGGTGATTCTTCTTATTCTTGTTTAGGGTCAAACCGAAGTTTCTTTTACACTGTTTTCTTTTGTACATTCGGCAATTGGGGGGAGTGCTTGGCCGAATCATTGTTGTTATTTCTTGAAAGAGCCAAAACTTGCTTGCATCTTCTCTTCTTCTTTTTGCTCAAAGCCGAAGCTCAGATAGCCAACCTTCCTCTTTTCTTTTTGATTCTCTTTGGTTATCCTATATTGCCGAAACCCTTCTTTTCTATTTCATTCATCTTCTTCATCTCTTTTATCTTGGAAGCCGAAAGCCTCATTTGTTCTCTTTTGTTTCCATCAAGTGCTTTGGCCGAATGCTTGGCTCTTAAACCCCTCTTTCCATGCGTTTTCTCCTTTGCCGAACCCTTCTTCTTCAATGCGTTATTCTTCTTCTTCTTCTATTATTATTATTTGGTTTAAAAAGTCGAAATCTGGTTGTTCTCTTTTTGGTCGAACGCTCCTAGTGATTTCCCTTTCTCTTCTTTCGTGATCTAGCGTTCGTTGAAGTGCTGAAATCAAGTTCTCATCTTTTTAGTCACAGCCGAATCTTTTGGGTAAGTGATTTCTCTTCTATGTTTCCCTCTAGCATAGATCTATATTCTAAACGTCATTTCGTTTCATGTTGATAGCCGAAACTCCTAACACCAATAGGGGGTGCCGATCCTTGGTGTTTAGAAGCCGAATCCATCATTAAGGTAAGGTGGTGACAGACTCTTTTGGATTTATGATTATGGCCGAATGGCCTTTGGACTCTAAATGGAGTAATGAAACCGATGGAGGGCTATAGTCGAATACAGGGAGCCTTCCGGATTTGGTGGTCAATCTAGGTAAGGAGTTTAACATCTCAATACCCGTTTCTTAATCGTTCAAAAGCCGAAGGCTAACCATTTGTGTGTATTAAGGTTTAGCCGATTACAAGGGAGATCATCACGTGGTTTCGGGATTTGGTTGGAAACCAAATCGGCTTAAGGTGAGTGCTACAATTGGGCAGCATATACTTCGGGATTTCTATCTGTGTCGAATAGGCTTTTTAGTTACTAACTAATGCTGGCCGATTGTAGGAGGGAGCAACGTATGGGATCTCGTTAGTTTGCGTAGTTTCGGGATTGGCTTAGATTTACGAATAGTCAGGTGTGTATCGCTTACACACTTTATTAGTATAATATGACTATTATGTTACTGTTGTAGCCGATGAAATCGGTGATTATGCCTTGTGGGTTTATGCTTGGATTCCGGGTAAGTCCCCTATTATTTGAATTACGATATATATATATCACCGTGTTTTGATAAATGCTATGCTATGCGTTATTGCATGATACATGATATTATGACACGTATGTTATGGACATACTGATGATGGGATTGATGAGAGGAGGGGGATGATTTATTTGGACTGTCACCAGTGGTTTTGACCACAAGATGCATCATTTGATTTGTGACTACGGTCACCAGTGGTTTTGACCACACTATTATGATTTGTGACTAGTCCCAGTGGTTTTGACCACCAGTGGTTTTGACCACACTATTGATATTGTGACTATGGTCGCCAGTGGTTTTGACCACATATGGATATTGTGACTCGTCCCAGTGGTTTGGTACCACAGTGGGTTGGCCCTAAATGATATATTACGGGATTGTAATCAGTGGTTTTGACCACACGATGGGTTGGCCCCATCACTTGATTTGTGACTACGGTCACCAGTGGTTTTGACCACACCGATATATTTGTGACTACGGTCACCAGTGGTTTTGACCACACCGATATATTTGTGACTTCGGTCACCAATAGTTTTGACCACACGGGGTAGATGAAGGAGATTGGATGGTTAGGTTATGGGGTTGCATGATTTGCATGTTTTGCTAATGATCTGTGTAAGTGTTTAAATTATCGGGTTGGGGATTTATCCACTGAGTCTCGGTGACTCACCCCTTCCCTTATATTTTGCAGATGAGGCATAGATCGCGAATATGGAGCCGAGGAGGACTCGAGGTGGCCATGCAAATTTGTTTTTGGGTTTTTGACCTTGACTTATTATTTCGGTTTATTTATTCATCTTAAATTTGGTTTTGGTTTTGTAATAAGGCCACTAAGTATTATTTTCGGTTTAATTACTTGCTTTTATTTTGATTATATTATACATATGTTTGAAATACTGAATAGTTGAATAACCGGTAAAAAAGGCAATGTTTTCAAAACTAAATCTCTTCGGGTTTTTTTAAACGTTACCATCGAGTAACAAAGTTCACAAAATAATAAGGTAACGTGGATGTTTTTACATCTTAAATTTTCAAACTACTTTAAAGGCAAATGGTTTTAAACTTGATTGTACTCATCGCATTCAGTTTTTTAAAAATAAGTATCCAATGTTTCCTAAAATCGGTAATAACAATTGGGTTTTCAATCACGAGATTTCCAAGTATTACGACAACTACTAAACAACCTCAACATCATTTGTTGCTGAGTTTTCTAAACCCTAAAGAAATAAAAGAGTCTTCTTTAGAAATTCTCTGACAAACTATGTTTTCAAAATATTTTCACTATATAACATACCAGATTCGGTCGTGATGTGTTGACAGGGTTTGGGGTGTTACAATTGTGATATCAGAGCCAGTTTCAACAGCTCGGCTGTGGGCCCGAGGCCCAAAAATGTTTTAAAAAGGATTATGAAAGGCTTTTAAGGGAAAAAGAACAGTGGTGAAAGCATGGCACCGAGTCTCCGGCACCAATCCACCCAGGTAAGTACCCTAAACTATTGCTTTTGTTGATATGATTATATGATTATGATGAATGGCATGATTGAATAGTAGTAGGAACTATTATAGGGACTGGAACTATAGGATGATGTGTACTCGCGAAACAAGCCCTTACTAAAACTTTTCATAAGACTGTGCTTTAACAGACAGTGGAATAAAAGTCTAACGCATAAAACTTTTAATCAGCTTGAATATATTGGTAGACATGAGTGCACATGGACGTGGGCGTAACACTCGTGGACGAGGTAGGGGTAAGATGACAGTCTCGGAACCAGTAGGGTCCGGACATGGTTTAGAAAACGAGGTACCCCCGCCGCCAGCTGTGGGCACGGAATATCAGGATCAGACGGGTGGTAATGATGCAGTGTCACAGGCTGTACTGTGGGTTCTAGAAAGGGTTACGAGTGCAGGCGTTAGAACAGGAGCTTGGAAATCTGTGGCCAAGCGACTCAAGGCTAATGGTGCAGAGGTATTCAGAGGTGTGTCTAGTGTGGCACCTAGTACGACGGAATATTGGTTGGAGGCGAAGGAACGCATCATGGATGACCTGGATTTTACAGCTGAGGAGAAGCTGAAAGGGGTAGTATCTCTGCTGAGGGATGAGTCATATCAGTGGTGGCTCACAGTTAGAGACGGAGCAATGGCGGATGACCTCACTTGGGAATTCTTTAGGGCAGCTTATCAGAGGAAGTACATAGGGACTAGCTATGTCGATGCGCAGCGCAGGGCATTCTTGAACTTGGTCCAGGGTAATAAGATCGTAGCGGAATATGAGGCAAAATTCCTCCGGTTGAGTCGGTATGCTCGGGGTATTGTGGGTACGAAACATGAGCGCTGTGTCAGATTTAAGGATGGGCTGAGAGACGAGATGCGGATGATAATTGCCCCACAGCAGGAACGAGAGTTTGCCGTTCTAGTGGAGAAAGCTAAGGTTGTTGAAGGGTAAAACAATCTGTAAGGCAGAATCAAGATAGGGGTTGGAATAAAAGGAGTTCTAGATCATCTGGGTTTTCTGGAAATCAGCAGAAAAGGGTTAGATATAGTGGGCCGAATCAAGCTGCTAGGTCTACTGCTACTAATACTCAGTATCGGTGTGGAAAGTCTCAAACGGGATAATGTTGGACTGGTAACAGGGGATGCTTTGAGTGTGGATCGATGGGGCATCGAGTTAGGGATTGTCTACAGAGATCAGCTAGGCTACAGTCTGAGGATCGAAATCATGCACAGTTTAGGAGGGATAATCAGCAGCCACAGAGGGGCCGTGGTTAAGTCAGGGGAGGTAATGGCTCTGGTAGAGGCCGTGGATCACCGGGCAGAGGTGCAGGTGGTACAGAGGCGAGACAGCCTGGGTTGGTTTACGCGGCGAGGCGTCGAGAGGAGGGCGATGCACCGGACGTCATAACCAGTACGTTCTTAATTTTTGGAGTACCTTATAATGCTTTAATTGATGTTGGATCCACGCACTCGTATGTTGCTAGTAGCATAGTGGAAAACCTGAACTTAGACTCTGAGATTACTTCTAGGAAGATGACAGTGATAAGCCTTCTAGGTCACTCTGCAGAAGTAAGTAAAGCAGATAGGATGTACCCTAGAACTTCAAGGGGTCGTGTTTTTGGCTGACTTGATAGAACTGCCATTTGGGGAGTTCGATCTGATTCTCGGGATGGATTGGTCAGTAAAGTATCAAGCTAGTTTGGATTGCGCAGCTAAGCGCATGGTGTTGACAACCATGGAAGGTGAAGAGGTGGTAATGATAGGTAATAGGAGAGATTACTTATCTAATGTTGTCTCTGCACTGAAGGCTGAGAAAATGGTCAGGAAGGGTTGTGAAGCATTTATGGTGCATGTCTATGCTTTGGAAGCTAAGGATGTAGCTGTAGGGAATGTCTGAACCGTAGGGGAATTTGCTAATGTTTTTCCAGAGGAACTCCCAGGTCTACCTCCTGACCGCGAGGTTGAGTTCGGTATAGACATATTACCCGGAACCGCACCAGTATCTATTTACTCCATATAGGATGACACCAAAAGAATTGGTGGAGTTGAAGGCTCAGATTCAGGAATTGTTGGACAGAGGTTTCATCAGACCAAGTGTATCGCCTTCGGGAGCTCCAGTGCTTTTTGTTAAGAAGAAGGATGGAACAATGTGGATGTGTATAGACTACCGCCAGCTGAACAAGTTGGCAATAAAGAACAAATATCCGTTGCCCAGAATAGACGACTTGTTTGATCAACTCAAGGGTGCATCGATTTTCTCTAAGATCGACCTTAGGTCGGGGTATCATCAGCTCAAAGTGAAGGAGGCTGATATTCATAAGACGTCATTTCGTACTCGATATGGGCACTACGAGTTCCTGGTAATGCCTTTCGGTTTAACCAATGAATCGACAGTATTCATGGACATGATGAATCGGGTGTTTCAGCCGTATTTGGATCGGTTCATTGTAGTGTTTATAGACGACATTTTGGTGTACTCGGAATCTGAGGAGGAACATGACGCGCATCTTCGAGTGGTTTTGCAGGTTCTGAGGGAAAAGCAGTTATACGCCAAGTTTAGTAAATGTGAGTTCTGGCTTAAGGAGGTAACTTTCTTGGGTCATGTTGTATCAGCTGAGGGAATTAGGGTGGATCCTCAAAAGATTGAAGCGGTGTTGGATTGGAAGCCACCTAAGTCGGTTGCAGAGATTTGAAGTTTTTTGGGTTTGGCAGGATACTACAGAAGGTTCGTAGAGGGTTTCTCTTTAATCACAGCACCGTTGACTAAGCTGTTGAGGAGGGGGTTCCGTTTGTGTGGACTGAGAAACAGCAAGAGAGTTTTGACAAGTTGAAAAAGATTCTAACTGAAGCTCCAGTCTTGGTTCAGCCTGAGGCAGGAAAGGAATTCACGGTCTATTGTGATGCATCGCATACTGGCTTAGGGTGTGTGCTGAGGAAAAGTTGTAGCGTATGCATCTCAATAGTTGAGGCCTCATGAGGGTAACTATCCGACGCACAACTTGGAGTTGGCTGCAGTGGTGTTTGCCTTGAAGATTTGGAGGCATTACTTGTATGGGGAAAAGTCGATAGTTTACACGGATCATAAGAGTCTGAAGTACCTCTTGACTCAGAAAGATTTAAATTTGAGGCAGCGAAGGTGGATCGAATTGTTGAAGGACTATGACTGCTCGATTGAGTACCATCCGGGTAAGGCTAACGTAGTAGCTGATGCGTTAAGCCGTAAGGTGGTAGCGGACTTGCGAACGATGTTTGCTCACCTTAGTCTTTATGATGATGGGAGTCTTTTGGCAGAATTGCAAGTACAGCCGTCTTGGATTGATCAGGTTAAGGAGAAACAGTTGACAGATGAGGTTTTGAGTGCTCGGAGGTTACAAGTGCAGAATGGTGAATCTGAGGGTTACAACTTGGATAGTGATGGAGTACTGTGTTTTCAAGGGAAGGTATGTATGCCTAAGGACGTCGAGTTGAGATAGCGGATTCTTCAGGAAGCTCATAGCAGCCGGTAAAGATCCGGCAGGGGAAATGGGAAAGGATTACGATAGATTTCGTCGGTGGGCTTCCCCTTACGCCCAGTAAGAAGGACTCGGCTTGGGTGATAGTGGACTGGTTGACTAAGTCAGCTCATTTCATACCGGTAAGAGTGGATTATTCGCGGCAGAGGTTAGCCAAGTTATATGTGGCAGAGATAGTAAGGTTGCACGGTGTTCCAGTGTTAATTATCCCAGATAGGAATCCCAGGTTCACGTCGAGGTTCTGAAAGGCTTTGCATCAGACATTGGGTACAAAGTTGGATTTCAGCACGGCTTTTCATCCGTGTCGATGGGCGACCGAGAGGTAATCCAAATTCTAGAAGATATGTTAAGGGGTCGTGGTTCGGATTTCATGGTAGTAGTTGAGAGGAGTACCTACCTTTTGCGAGTTCGCTTATAACAATAGTTATCAAGCGAGTATTCAGATGGCACCATATGAGGCACTATATGGGCGAAAATGTCGTACTCCTACGTGTTGGATTGAACTGGGTGAACGACGATTGTTCGGTCCAAAGTTAGTGGCAGAAATAGAGGATAAGGTTAAGGTAATTTGGGCTCGACTTAAAGAAGCGTTGGACAGGCAAAAATCTTACATCGATCTTAAGCGCAGGGATATTGATTATGCCGTGGGTGATAAGGTCTTTCTGAAGGTATCGCCTTG
The DNA here is from genome assembly GCA_025503065.1 of Gossypium bickii. Lineage (NCBI taxonomy): Eukaryota > Viridiplantae > Streptophyta > Magnoliopsida > Malvales > Malvaceae > Gossypium > Gossypium bickii. The sequence goes on from CP106711.1 coordinate 96,069,996, forward strand.
GAAGAAAGTGTTGAGATTTGGTCGAAAGGGCAAGCTAAGCCCTAGGTTCATTAGGCCGTATACGGTGTTGAAGCGAGTGGGACCGGTAGCTTATCAGCTTGAGTTGCCAGCAGAATTGAGTCAGATTCATGACATCTTTCATGTTTCAATACTTAGGCGCTATCGATCAGATCCGTCACATGTGGTACCAGTTGAGGAGATAGAGGTGAGCCCTGATTTGTCTTTCAAGGAGGAGCCGGTATGGATCTTGGATCGGGATATTAAGGTTCTGCGTAGGAAGTCAGTTCCCTTGGTGAAGGTATTATGGCGGAACCATGGGACGGAACGTGGGAACCTGAGGAGGCGATGCGGCAGCAATACCCTCAACTCTTTTGACCAGGTAATTTCGAGGCCGAAATTATTTTTTTAAGGGGGTAGAGCTGTAACATCCTTAAACCGGGGTCTCTGCATTGTGCATATGTTTGCATGTGAAGGTATGTCTGCTGTGTTTGTTTGATATGTTTTAGGGTCTAGGCATGACCCTGGGTTAGGGCTTAAAATTTTGTTTTGGCTATTTAAGAAGAAGGAGCTAGGAGAATAAGGGGTTAAAAGAATTTATGTGAGGTTTTAGACACAAGAGATGCCTTGGTAAAGTGGCAAGAAGGCACCACTTAAGGCTTAGAGGAGGTGACGCCACAGGGAGCAAGGAGGACCTTGGTTCGAGCTGCAGAAATTTCCGTTTGTGTCTTTATTTTTGACGCCACAAGCAAGGAGTGGAGTGCTCAGGATGGACTCTGGAGGATAAGGATGGAAGGGGTCAAACAGATTTGAATTGATGGAGGGGAGGAAATTTAGGAGTTTGAATATTCTTTCAAACTCATTTGAAGGGAGTTGGTCGAATTTGAACTCTGGGGAAGGGGGTGTTCAGCCGAATTTGGTAAGGTGATTTGGGGGAAGTGTGCAATCGGTTTTGGAATAAAGTTTGGGGGTGTACCGAATTTGAGTGGCTTGGGGTGAATTTCGGCATTTTGGTGTGGGTTCATTTGCTTCTCGGGTGAGTCTTCTTATTCTTGTTTAGGGTCAAACTGAAGTTTCTATTACACTATTTTCTTTTCTACATTCGGCAATTGGGGGGGAGTGCTTGGCCGAATCATTGTTGTTATTTCTTGAAAGAGCCAAAACTTGCTTGCATCTTCTCTTCTTCTTTTTGTTCAAAGCTGAAACTCAAATTGCCAACCTTCCTCTTTTCTTTTCGATTCTCTTTGGTTATCCTATATTGCCGAAACCCTTCTTTTCTATTTCATTCATCTTCTCTATCTCTTCTATCTTGGAAGCCGAAAGCCTCATTTGTTCTCTTTTGTTTCCATCAAGTGCGTTGGCCGAATGCTTGGCTCTTAAACCCCTCTTTCCTTGCATTTTCTCCTTTGCCGAACCCTTCTTCTTCATTGCATTATTCTTCTTCTTCTATTATTATTATTTGGTTTAAAAAGCCGAAATCTGGTTGTTCTCTTCTTGGCTGAATGCTCCTAGTGATTTCCCTTTCTCTTCTCTCGTGATCTAGCCTTCGTTGAAGTGCTGAAATCAAGGTCTCATCTTTTTAGTCATAGCCGAATCTTTTGGGTAAGTGATTTCTCTTTTATGTTTCCCTCTAGCATAGATCTAAATTCTAAACGTCGTTTCATTTCCTGTTGATAGCCGAAACTCCTAACACCAATAGGGGGTGCCGATCCTTGGTGTTTAGAAGCTGAATCCATCATTAAGGTAAGGTGGTGACAGACTCTTTTAGATTTATGATTATAGCTGAATGGCCTTTGGACTCTAAATGGAATGATGAAACCGATTGTAGGGAGGGCTATAGCCGAATACAGGGAGACTTCCGGATTTGGTGGTCGATCTAGGTAAGGGGTTTAACATCTCAATACCCGTTTCTTAATCGTTCAAAAGCCGAAGGCTAACCATTTATGTGTATTAAGGTTTAGCCGATTACAATGGAGATCATCACGTGGTTTCAGGATTTGGTTGGAAACCAAATCTGCTTAAGGTGAGTACTACATTTGGGCGGCTTATCCTTCGGGATTTCTATTTGTGCCGAATAGGCTTTTTAGTTACCAACTAATGCTGGCCGACTGTAAGAGGGAGGAATGTCTGGGATCTCGTTAGTTTGCGTAGTTTTCGGATTCGCTTAGATTTACGAATAGTCAGGTGTGTATCGCTTACACACTTAATTAGTATAATATGCCTATTATGTTACTGTAGTAGCCAATGAAATCGGTGATTATGCCTTGTGAGTATAAGCTTGGATTCCGGGTAAGTCCCCTATTATGTGATTTATGATATATATATCACCATGTTTTGATAAATGTTATGCTATGCGTTATTGCATGATACATGATATTATGACACGTATGTTATGGACATGCTGATGATGGGATTGATGAGAGGAGGGGGATGATTTATTTGGACTGTCACCAGTGGTTTTGACCACAAGATGCATCATTTGATTTGTGACTACGGTCACCAGTGGTTTTGACCACATATGGATATTGTGACTCGTCCCAGTGGTTTGGTACCACAGTGGGTTGGCCCTACATGATATATTACGGGATTGTCATCAGTGGTTTTGACCACACGATGGGTTGGCCCCATCACTTGATTTGTAACTACGGTCACCAGTGGTTTTGACCACACCGATATATTTGTGACTACGGTCACCAGTGGTTTTGACCACACCGATATATTTGTGACTTCGATCACCAGTGGTTTTGACCACCAGTGGTTTTGACCACCAGTGGTTTTGACCACACGGGGTAGATGAAGGTGATTGGATGGTTAGGTTATGGGGTTGCATGATTTGCATGTTTTGCTAATGATCTGTGTAAGTGTTTGAATTATCGGGTTGGGGATTTATCCACTGAGTCTCGGTGGCTCACCCCTTCCCTTATATTTTACAGATGAGGCATAGATCGCAGATATGGAGCCGAGGAGGACTCGAGGTGGCCATGCAAATTTGTTTTCGGGTTTTTGACCTTGACTTGTTATTTCGGTTTATTTATTCATCTTAAATTTGGTTTTGGTTTTGTAATAAGGCCGCTAAGTATTATTTTGGGTTTAATTATTTGCTTTTATTTTGATTATATTATACATATGCTAGAAATACTGAATAGTTGAATAACCATTAAAAAGGCAATGTTTTCAAAACTAAATCTCTTCGGGTTTTTTAAACGTTACCATCGGGTAACAAAGTTCACAAAATAATAAGGTAACGTGGATGTTTTTACATCTTAAATTTTCAAACTACTTTAAAGGCAAATGGTTTTAAACTTGATTGTACTCATCGCATTCAGTTTTTTTAAAATAAGTATCCAATGTTTCCTAAAATCGGTAATAACAATTGGGTTTTCAATCACGAGATTTCCAAGTATTACGACAACTACAAGACAACCTCAACATCATTTGTTTCTGATTTTTCTAAACCCTAAAGCAATAAAAGAGTCTTCTTTAGAAATTCTCCGACAAACTACGTTTTTAAAATATTTTCACTCTGTAACATACCAAATTCGGTCGTGGTGTGTTGACCGGGTTTGGGGTGTTACATTTGAACTCTGTGATTGGAGAGTTTGAATGATTCAATTGAGTGATTTAAGGAGTGGATCATGGAGTAAATCAAGGAGAGGAAGGTGGAAATTTTCAAGGAGTTTGAAGGCTTGAGAAGTTGGTGCCGAAATAGGGTCTTTGCTCTTGGAAATTCGGCTAGAGTATGGTAGGAATACCATTTTTCTTTTAGCCATTTTGGCTTTTGGCTCTTTTTGTTCGTCTTTTTTCCTTTTGCCAAAATTGAGCAATACCCCTGTTCTCTGTTATTTTTCCTTTGCAACAATTGTTGCTTGTGTCGAATCTCTCCCTCATTTTTGCTCATTTCTGCTCTTTTTATTTCTTCATGTGACCGAACCAATTCATTCTCTCCCTCATTTCTTACTTATTTGAAGTTCTTCTTTTCACTTATCTAAAACCGAATTCCTCTTCTCTCTACTTATTTTTCTGCAAGTTTTCTCTGTCAACCTTGAGTATTCTTTCTTAATCTGGAGTTAGGCCGAATATTAGTTATCTTTTCTTTTTCTTCTTTTCTGTTTTGGTCGCCATTTGATTGTTGTACTTGATCGATTCTCTTTCTCCCCATCTGCTTTAATCCGCATCATCAAAGCCTCTGAAAAGCGGAATCTGTTCTTCTCTTGAAGGTTGTCCGAGTGCAACTTATTTATTGGCCAGTTGTTAGGGGTAAGTGGTTTGTACTTTCAATCATTGACCGACTGCTAGTTCTCTTGATTGGTCGCTTGTTTTCCTAAGGTTAGTATTTGATTAACCTTGGTTATTGGATATTGATTCTTAATAATGCTTGTGGTACAGATAAACCACGAGGGGGTGAGATCGATTCATAATCAAAAGGCTTAGGAAGTATAAGCAAGTTCAGTTAAGGTAAGTATTAGTCTTAGGTTCGGCTTCTGTAGGCTTGTTAAATATTATTAATGGAATGGCTAACCGAATACCTTAATCAAATATAGGTTCTACGCTCGTGGTCTACTGCGTTTTTCTCCAACAAGTTGTGTACAGACACAACACTCCAACGACAGAGGTCACCATGAGCGTCCTCGTGCTTTTGGGCCGTTATGGGCCTCGTTAGGCCGATATGGGCCGTGTGGCCCCACACGAATAAAATTTAAGAAAAGTGGCAGAAACTGAAATGGGCTATAATGCTCACATAGCCGTTATTGAATTTGGGCTAAATGGGCCACACGAGCGTGTGAGCCCACTTGGGTCGAATATTGGGCTTAGGGCCCAATTACACCGTTTTGACCTTATATGTTATCTGTGTCGCTCGAGACGACTGTAGACCTTATAGGAGGTCGTAATAAGTATCGGGACCCCCAGTATTTGTAAATTACCAAAATACCCTTGTAGGGTAGAAATGACCGAAATACTCCCAGAGGGTAAAATGACTAAAATGCCTCTACATGTTATATGATGTCATTTATGGTATATTTGCATTCATGTGATATTATGTTGCATGGGGATGGGATCATTGATTTGGAGGAAGTGTATGATTTGTTAGGGTCGCATGTCGCTTGACGAATGTGGATCCACCGATAGCTTTAAGTCGATTATGAGATTGGCATCTATGCTGCAATTTTGGTTAGTGTCGCAACCGGTGCTACATAAGGAGTGTAGAGATGGGTGGATAGATTAATTCCCCACAGGAGTGTAGGGTTGGAAGGGATTCGGAGTGCAGGGTTGGTTGGGGATTTGTGCATTGCATGATCTGATTTGATTGAGATATGGGCTCAGGCCCAGCTGAGGCTATTATGGGCTAAGGCCCAAACACCACCGTTACTATAATGGGCTTAGGCCCGGATTGATGTGATGCATGCTTTATGATCGATGAGGGTTGTACACACTGAGTTTTCGTAAACTCACCCCTTCTTTTCAATTTTTCAAGTAATCCTCAGTAGGCAGTTCGACGTACCGGAGGACTCAGAGGTGGCCACACTACGAACAGTTTTAAATTTTAGTATTCTATTTTGCCTTAAACCATTTTCTTATTGGATTGTAATAAGGCCTCTTTTAATTTCTGGTTTTTAATTTGGGATTTTCAGTTTATTACGTTTTCTATCTGTTAAAAGTAGATTGCAATTTTCCAAAACAATAACTTTTTTTCCAATGCTACGTTTCCGCAACTCAATTTTAAATATCACGTTTTTATAAATCTTTTGTTTTAGATTAAGCTTCCGCAACAAATAAGGTTTTAAAGGCAATAACATTTTAAAAGTGAATAACTTTTTAATAAACCACGATAGGAGACAAACAAACGCAAATTGAGGTTTTGTACAAGTTTTAAGCAGCAAGAAGTTTTAAATTTTAACAAGGGTTTTCAATGAAAACATGGTTTTCGATAAACACTTCGATGTGACATGTCAGATTCGGCGCTGATGTCTAGGCCAGGTTTGGGCTGTTACATCGACCCACCCTAAGTATTCAGATTTCCTGAAAGTGACTAACAAACAAAGAGTGAGTTTTTGAAAGTCAGTGTGTAACAGATCATACTGAAATCAATAAGACATATATACAAATATCTAAAGTGAAGCTTATCAGATCATAACAGATGCAGATATATAATCCTAACACTATCCACTACACACAATTTTTGACCATCCTAACACACCATATAGGTACTATGTACACATCTAAACCTACACACCGCTTAGTGTCAGTATGACACTTTTCAAAATATTTGCAGCTGAGCTGCCAGTTTACTAGGCGATTATCAACATTTACAGAAATATATATACATGGCTGAGCAACCAAATAGACAGATTATGCTGTCCACACTTCTCCATATAACAAATCCCAGCCCAGATGTAAATGCGGAACTAACAGATATCAGATATGTTTACAATTTACATGCTTATATTAATAGATACATAACATATATAACATTTTCATATTAAACATAGCATTTTACAAATTTTACCTATCTTATATCATTTCAAACATGCGTATTTATTTCAAGTTTTAGGCTAACAGATGGTTAAAATTCATGTTTTATAGCTCAATTAATAACATACCGACCCTACAGAAGGCCTACGATTGATCCAAATAATGTTTACGGCACTGGGGAAAATTTCATAATTTTGGGCCCACACGCCCGTATGGCCAACAAGGTCCAGCACACGACACATGACCTACCACATGGCCTCGCACACGGTCGTCTGGCATCGATAGACGGCTTTCACCAATCATTATTTTTCGAGTTTCTTGTTACACACCTTGACCAATTTTGATGTAATTCTAAGAATTGAGTAATCCAAAAACTAATTGGCAAAAAACACGAATCAATTAACATGTTTCTTTACTGAATCTAAACTTGAAATTGACAACAAAAAAGAACCTAATTTACAAGAGAATTAATCGTCCCATAAATGTCACCTAAAGAACCTCAAATGATTTGTACGAATTAACGGATCACACAAACACCCTAAATTGAACAAAAGGTAAAGAAATGAACACCACCATAATGAAAGAAGAGAGAAATACTAAATCATAAAAGAAATTATTACTTCCACAGAATGGAGTAGCAAACAAATCAATCACTGAAATCAAAACACCCAATGAACCATAAACAAGAACGTAAAAGAGTTTTAGAGTAGGAAAAAGAAAGAAAGAAAGAAATTTTTTTTTGCAATTTTTCCACCGGAACGGATGTGAAGCAAAAAGATGGGAAAGTGGGAGGAAATTTTGAAACGTGAGTAATGGGAAGGGAATCTTGGAAATATTATTTTTTTATAAATTTTAAAATAACAGATAACACAAAATAATATCCAACCTGCCCAACAACCTAATATCTTATCATATTCTCCAAAGATATAGTTCGATTAAACCACAATTGCCACAAAGTTGGCTCAAACGAAAATAACAAAAATATTGCCAATTTGCTCACACAATGATTTGAACACAAGTCTAACAAGTAAGCTAACACCTTACCACTCGAATCACCAGGCCCATTCTATCATGAGTTGACCGAAAATATTATTTAAGCCAAACAAATAAGGATAAGGCTAGGGGCAAAATAATTAGATTTTCCCAAAAACAATATTCAAACCCATGATCTCAAGCACACAATCAAGGCATTTAAGCACTGGTACAGATACTTATTTATGGTAGAATTAACAAACATAAATTTATATTTTTGGGGCATTATGGAAACACGAAAATTTATACACTTTTTCATGCTTTTTTTAACTTAAATTTATGAAGTTTCGATTAAATTCTTGTCGGAAAATAATTAAATATTATAGAATAATTAAATTGTGCTAAAAATATAAACATGATGAATTTTAATTAATTTTATAGTTAATTTTGATTGATTTTGACTATTTTCGACAGATTCGCACAAAGGGCGAAAATTGGCTCGGTAGACACTGCTCGAAGAATAAACCTGAGAAGCAATTTGAAGTATCAAGGAGAATTTATTTCTAGCCCAAGACGATCCAATTATGAATATTTAATTATAATATAATTAATTTTAATTTATTCCCAATTTAATTTGGGCTAGATAAATTAATCTTAATTAATTATGAAAAAGGCCCAGTTGAACTGCATCAGTTGAACCAAACCAATTGAACCGAACCGAGCAAAGAGTTGGGCAGCCCAAACCGTCCATATCCTGGCCCAAATTAGCTTATTAGCTGATTAATTAAAGCGTGCAAAGAAGCCCTTGAAGACTTTTCAAAGTTGCATTCAAACCCCTCCAAATTTAGTGGGTTTGTAGATTTGCCTCATGCCATATTAGCAAAGTTGAAACCATCAACTTTGCCACATAGATGGCCGACCAAGGGAAGTCTCTTTAGCTGCTACTATTTGCTATTTTTAGAAGCCACAATCAGCTATAAATACCACCCCTTGCTGATCATTCAAGGCATCCCTCAAACCAACAACATTCTCTCATTCTCTCTTCTCTTCTCTCAGTTTTTCTCTCTTCTTTTCCATTCCATTTTCCCCTTCTTCTTGTGCCGATTTATCCTCTAGGAAAAGAGGTGTTTTATTAGCCATTTGGAGCATAAATGGAGTGTTCATAAGCCACCTTGATAGCCCAGGAAAACAGAGAACGAAGAACGGAGCAATCAGTCAAGCCACGGAGAAACACCGGATTTGCTTCTTATTCCATATCTCTTTAAATTTTGTTGTTGCTTTGAAAAAAAAATTTACGAATATTTATGCTATTGAAATGGTTAACTTAATCAGCTTAGCTTCAATTTAATTCGTGTTTGGGTTTATTGCATTTTGTCCTCTTAAATTATTAAAATTGTGTTTATGCTGTTATAAGCCTCGGTAAAATGCTTGATTAAGTAAAAACATGCTTAAGCTATTCTAGCATTATAATTGTTTAGATAACTAAAGAATTAATTATTTAAACGCATTGAAATTGTAATTAATGGACACAATACTTAATCTATGCATGTTTAATTCTTCTAAGGTAGCTGAAGATTAAATTATCATTGTATTTGGCGATACATATGCCTTGCATAACTTGCAAGATTTTTGTGATTAAACTGTTTCAAGGTAGGGATACTTTGTTACTTCACATGATCTTTTACGTGCTTATTAGGTTGAATTAATCGTTTGAATTGACATAGGAATATGTGAGAGATTGTTTAAATTAATAAGTATGTATGTGCAGTAACATGTTTACTTTTATAAATCTGCTTTATCGGTCGAATTGACATAGGGATATGTATAAGAGATGAATGTATTTTTAATTGTAAATATGTTCATAAGTTAGCAAATTACCGAGTTGCCGTGATTTATTCGTAATGAGTATGAACATGAGTTTAATAATTCTAAGGTAAGAAATGTAATTAATCCAACACAATTATATCATCTTGATTAAAATCAGTTTTTGAAATCGTGCATTAGAACTTTGTTTTATTTTATTTTACTTTGTTTTTATTTTAGTCTTTAAATATTTCTTCAATCCAAATATTTTCCCTTTACCCAAGTGTTTGGAATCATTTTCATAAATAATTCTTTTACAGTCCCTGTGGGTACGATAACTCGACATTTACTTGTCACTTTATTACTTGTTACGATTGTGTACACTTGCACATTTCCACCGTTCCAAGTTTTTAGCGCCGTTGTCGGGGACTATTTTTCAAAGCCATTATTTGTGAATCTGTTTTACATTTTGGTTTATTTATTTTCATTGTGAAATTCTTACTTAATTAATTTTTCTGTGAATATTTCTGGTGTTTATGAGTATTGACCAGATTATTGACTTACTCCCTGTGGACCCTGAAATAGAACAAACCTTTCGACAACGAAGAAGACAAGCAAACCAGAGAAGGACCAAAGAAATGAACTTCGAGAATATGAACCAAGGAAATGGAGCAAACGCTGCTCAGAATCCTATCCTTATTGCTGATGATAGGGATAGAACCTTAAGACAATATACTGTGCCAGTATTTAATGACCTTAATCCGGGTATTAGGAGACCCAAAATTGAGGCACAACAATTTGAGCTGAAGCCGGTCACGTTCTAGATGCTTCAGACTGTGGGCCAATTCAGTGGAATGCCTAATGAAGATCCTCATCTTCACTTAAGACTATTTATGGAAGTGAGCTATTCTTTCAAGTTGGCCGGAGTCTTCAAAGATGCCTTACAATTGAAGTTGTTCCCATATTCATTAAGGGACAGAGCGGGTGCCTGGTTGAACTTGTTGCCACCGAACTCCATTTCTACAAGGCAAGAGTTAGCCAAGAGATTCCTCATGAAGTATTTTCCGCCAAACAAGAATGCTAAGCTGAGGAACGAGATCACTGCTTTCCACCAAATGGATGACGAGTCCTTGTATGAGGCATGGGAAAGATTTAAAGAGATATTATGAAAATGCCCTCATCATGGAATCCTACATTGTATTCAACTTGAGACATTCTATAATGGTCTTAACGCTCACACAAGGATGGTAGTGGACGCATTTGCTAACGGTCCTCTCCTTTCTAAGTCTTATAACGAGGCTTATGAAATTATTGAAAGGATTGCTAGAAACAATTATCAATGGACAACCAGTCGAGCAGCGTCAAGAAGACGAGTCACCGGAATTCATGAAGTAGATGCTCTTACTTCACTTGCATCTCAGGTATCATTGATATCCTCAATGCTTAAAAACCTTACTACTAATGGGTCTAATAGTTTTGCAGCACAACCGCCTAATCAATTTGAAAATATAGCCTTTGTTTATTGTGAGGAGGGACATTTGTTTGAAGAATGTCTGTCAAACCAGAATCTTTATATTACATGGGTAATCAGAACCAAAACCGTGGAAGGCAAGGGTTGCAATCAAACTTTTATAACCCATCGTGGAGAAACCACCTGAATTTCTCCTGGAGTAACCAAGGGACTGGAACCAGTACCACTTACACCCAATCCAGACCAACCCAGTTGCCTAATTTTTCGCAACAAGTTCAGAAACCAGTTCAAGCTGAAGCATCCAATAGCTTGGAGAATTTGCTGAAGGCATACATGGCAAAGAATGATGCCTTAATCCAGAGCCAAGCAGCTACATTGGAGAATTTGGAAAATCAAGTGGGTTAGCTTGCTACTGAACTCAGGAACCGACCACAAGGTGCTCTACCTAGTGACACGGAAAATTTGAAAAATCCGAGGAAGGAACATTGTAAAGCGTTGACATTGAGGGCGAAAAGATAGTAGAGCCCAACACTGTCGAAGTTGAAAAGGAGAAGGCTGATGCTTAAGACTCAGAAGAAGTTTAACGAAGTGTTAAAACCCTAGTTTCACCAAAACCGAAATCTGTAAAACCCGACAAAGTAACCTCAAGACCAGTCAATTCTGGTCAACCAACAACTTCGTTAGAGGTAGAATTACCGCCAAAAGCGAATCAACCAGAATCAGTTCCAGTAATGAAACCACCACCACCCTACCCTCAAAGACTTCAGAAGCCGAAGCAGGAGATTCAATTCAAGAAGTTCCTTGATGTACTCAAGCAACTTTACATCAGCATTCCGTTGGTCGAAGCACTTGAGCAAATGCCGAACTACGTCAAGTTCATGAAAAATATCCTATCTAAGAAATGAAGACTTGGAGAATTTGAGACTGTAGCTCTGATGAAAGAATACAATGCATATCTTCAAGATAAACTACTCCTAAAACTGAAGGATCCTGGATGTTTTACCATACCATGCAACATTGGATCAACATATTGTGGTAAAGCATTATGTGACTTAGGTGCAAGTATCAACTTGATGCCTATGTCAATATTTAGGAAGTTGGGGATAGAAGAAGTTAGACCAAGTACGATTACACTTCAACTAGCAGATCAATCCTTAGCACATCCAGAAGGAAAAATCGAGGACGTATTGGTACATGTAGATAAATTTATCTTTCCTCTTGACTTTGTAATTCTAGACTTTGAAGCAGACAAAGAAGTGCCAATTATCCTAGGAAGACCATTCTTAGCAACTGGAAGGACCTTTATTGATGTGCAAAAGGGCGAGCTGACTATGCGTGTTCAGGATGATCAGGTAACATTTAATGTTTTTAAGTCAATACGATTTCCTAACACAATGGATGATTGTTCTACAGTATCCGGTTTAGAGGAATTAATAGTAGAGGAGGAACTTAACTGTGTTGAGGACCCACTGGAAAGAATTTTGACATTGGATCCCCCAAATGATGAAGAGGAGGATGAATACTTAGCTGTGCTAGAAGCTAATCAAAAGGGATTTAATCTACAATCTCGTTTTGAATCTTTGGAATTAGAGAAAAGAGATTACAGCCCGGCAAAAGCATCAATCGAAGAGCCACCTAAGTTAGAACTCAAGGTATTACCTTTACACTTAAAATATGTTTATCTAGGTAACGCCTCTACTCTGCCTGTGATTATTTCAGCAGAATTAACTACTGAACAAGAAGAGAAACTTATTATAGTTTTGAAACAATTTAAGAAGGCTATTGGATGGACCATAGCCGATATTCTTGGTATTAGCCCATCTGTATGCATGCACAAGATCATATTAGAAGATGGCGAGAGAGGAATGATTGATGGACAATGGAGATTAAACCCCATCATGAAAGATGTAGTAAAAAAGGAAATTATCAAGTGGTTGGATGCGGGTATAATTTACCCCATCTCAGACAATTCATGGGTGAGTTCAATCCAGTGCGTACCAAAAAAAGGAGGTATCACAGTCATGGAGAACGAGAACAATGAGTTGATACCAACTAGAACACTTACGGGATGGAGAATCTGCATCGATTACCGGAAGCTGAACAAGGCGACTAGGAAATATCACTTTCCTTTGCCATTCTTGGACCAGATGCTGGATAGACTCGTAGGACGAGATTACTACTGTTTTCTCGATGGATACTCAGGGTATAATTAGATTACAGTAGTACCGAAAGATCAACACAAAGCGACATTCACCTGTCCGTACTGTACATTTACATTCAGGCGCATGCCATTTGGTTTATGTAATGCACCAGCTACATTTAAAAGATGTATGATGTCTATTTTTACTGATATAGTTGAGAAGTACTTGGAAGTTTTCATGGACGATTTCTCAGTATTCGTAGATACTTACGATGATTGCTTAGCCAATCTAGCTAAGGTACTGAGGCGATGTGAAGAAACGGATCTCATACTCAACTGGGAAAAGTGCCATTTTATGGTACGAGAAGGAATTGTTCTAGGATATCAGATAACGTGACATGGGATCGAGGTGGACAAAGCAAAAGTAGATGTTATTGAGAAACTCCCACCTCCAACATTTGTAAAAGGTGTTAGGAGCTTTTTGGGCCACACCGGTTTTTATCGAAGATTTATCAAAGACTTCTCCAAAGTGGCTAAACCCTTATTCAAGCTATTGGAGAAAGAATCAATATTCAAGTTTGATGAGGAGTACTTAAAAGCCTTTGACAATTTGAAGAATCAATTAGTCACGGAACCCATAATCGTCACACCAGACTGGGATTCGCCATTTGTGTTGATGTGTGACGCAAGTGACTTCGCCATTGGAGCTGTCTTGGGCCAGCGAAGGAACAAAGTTTTTCATCCCATCTACTACGCGAGTAGAACTCTAACCGAAGTCAACTGAACTATACGGTAATAGAAAAAGAGCTACTTACTTTTGTGTTTGCTTTTGACAAGTTTCGATCTTATCTTGTAGGTACCAAAGTGATTGTCTATACGGACCACTCCCCAATTAAGTACTTATTAGCTAAGAAAGATGCTAAGCCGCGATTGATCCGGTGGGTGCTTCTACTTCAAGAGTTCGATCTAGAAATTCAAGATTGAAGGGGAGTAGAAAACCAAGTAGCAGATCACCTATCCAGATTAGAGCCGCAAAAAGGAAATTCTCCACTTGTACCGATCCAAGAGACATTTCCAGATGAACACATACTGAAGGTAAATCATGTCCATAATGTTCCTTGGTTTGCTGATTTTGCTAACTATTTAGCTTGTGGTTTGATGCCGATTGATAAAACGTATCAACAAAGAAAAAAAGTTTCTTCACGATGTGAAGTACTATTTCTGGGAAGAGCCATATTTGTTTAAAAAGTGTGCAGATCATATGATTAAGAGATGTGTGGCAGGAGATGAAATACCGAATATTTTATACCACTATCATTCAGCTCCGAGTGGGAGACACTTCGAAGATACTCGTACAGCGGCCAAAGTATTGCAAGCTGGATTCTTTTGGCCAACACTATTCAAGGATGCATATGCTTATGTAAAGAGTTGTGATCGATGCCAGAGGGTTGGAAACATCACCAACAGAAATGAGATACCTCAAACGAATATCATTGAGGTAGAATTTTTCGATGTTTGGGGTATTGACTTTCTTGGTCCTTTCCCTCAGTCTTTTGGTCACAAGTACATATTGGTGGCAGTAGATTATGTGTCCAAATAGGTCGAGGCTGAAGCTTATCCGATGAACGATGCCAAGGTTGTGATGAAGTTCTTGCAGAAATATGTGTTCACAAGGTTCAGAACCCCAAGATCTATTATCAGCGATGAAGGGACCCATTTTGTGAACAAGTGGTTAAAATGGTTGTTAGATAAACATAGAGTGAAACATAAGGTTGCTACAGCTTAACATCTGCAGACAAATGGGCAAGTTGAGCTAGCGAATAAGGAGATCAAAGGCATACTTGAGAAGGTAGTTTGCCGAACCGATGAGATTGGTCCAAGAGACTAGATGATGCTTTATGGGCTTACAGAACAGCATACAAGACACCTTTAGGAATGTCACCCTACAGGTTGGTCTTTGGGAAAGCCTGTCATCTGCCTTTGGAGTTAGAGCACAAAGCCTACTAGGCTCTTCAACGACTTAACTTGGATCTTATGTATGCTAAAGAGAAACGGATGCTCCAACTCAACGACTAGAGGAATTTCGAATGTTCTCATACGAAAATGCCAAATTACTCAAAGAAAGACTCAAGAAATGGCATGACAAGCATATTCGAGTTCGAGAATTTGAAGCGGGTCAGCAAGTCTTGTTATTCAATTCTAGATTGAAGTTCTTTCCAGGTAAGTTAAAATCACGTTGGTCGGGTCCATTTACGATTCATCGCATCTATCCATACGGGGTTGTTGAACTCCAAGGTAAGGGAGGTAATTTTCAAGTCAATGCTCAGCGTTTGAAACATTACTAAGGAGAAAGACCTAAACGAGATCAAATCTTGTTCAATTTATCTGATCTTTAAATTTTCTTGTTTTCAATAAATTATTTAGGGTATATTTTTGGGTTTATTATTTTTAAATAAATTTTGTCTAGGAGATTGGAACTTAAGCGGGACCGCTTGTGACCCCTCCAATCTTTCCTAGGAATTGATTTCTACATAATTTTCCAAGAAATTAGCCCCTAAATGACAAAATAAATTTTTGGTTTTCCAAATAAAAAGGTCAATTTTGACCCAAGTCTTAAATTGCAACTCAATTTCAATTTTTCATTGAGTCTAGGGACTCAATTTAATTATTTTCAAATTTTGGTTGCAATTTTCGTAAATAATAAAAATTATGTGCCTCTTTTTGCAAATATTTTTAAAAGGCATCTAGAATAAATATTTTTATTTAATATCATACTTATAAATTATTGATAAACTTTAATATATAATTATATTAATTATAATTTATATATTAACTTTTATCAACTTAGCTTAGGATTAGAATTAATTTTATTTTATATTTATCTTGTTAATTTAATAGCAATTGATAATTTTATATGTGTATATTTAATTATTAATTGTTGTTAATCTTGAGTAAAATTAGAATTGGACTCTTATTTTTAATTTTTTAATTATTCTAAGAGTTCTACTCTAATTCCTACTTCTCCCTCTATAAATTACACCCTTGTTTCTCCCCATTCATTCATCACTCAAAACCCCAAACACCTCAAAGTGCCGCAAGCCCCTAGCCACAACAAGCATTCGGCCAACAGCTCCAGCACACACCGCATGCCCCAGCTCCAGCAGCTACCCAAGTCGTGGCCTCGTGCCTACTGCTTCCAGCCTGCGTGCTTGTTGCGCACCATCTCCCCGCACACCTGACCAGCCCGTGGCCTACCTGCCGCAAGGCCTACCTGCTACTCGCTCCAGCTCCATTAGCCGTGCGTCTTGCTTCCTTGTGTGCTTAGGCGGCACTCTTCCTTCACCCAACCTAAGCCAAAAGCCTTCAACCTTTCCTTTTAAATTTCCATCTTTTGTTCATTAGTATATTCTATTTTAGGAGTTCTTAATTTTTACGAGGAATGTGGTAAGAACATTTTTTCCTTAAGTTTAATTTTTATTCAATTATTTAATTTTTCAATTTATTGAAATATTAGTAATTTTTATTAATTAAATTTTAGAGAAAATATTTTTTCTATCTTATGTTCAGGTTAATCATGCCTTACAAGAGAACTCGTGCCTCCGCCCAAATTGACGAAGCACAAAACAAATTTCACTGTGAAGAGGCCAAAGCAAGATACGAAAGTATCTTCAAAAATCAACAGATGCATCCAGAGAAAGGCTTCACATTGAAAGAAAGCAACTACAGAGACTTTATGGCACGTATTCATCAAGTTGCTGAAGCTCTCAATTGGGAATTGTTTTGTGAAAAGAGACCAAGTGTGGATGAGGAACTAGTTCGTGAATTCTACGCAAACTTAACCTCAAGCGAATTGACTGAATTTCCAGTCCGCGGAATCAAGGTACCAATAAATTCAAATGCTATTAATGAATTCTTTGAACTACCTGATTTTGACAACGATGAATATTCTTCTCTGTTGAGCAACATTAAGCCCGAAAATTTGCAAGAAATTCTCGAGGAACTTACAGTTCCAAGTTCTAAGTGGGCTGTGTCAAAGCAAGGAATCCACACGTGTCGAAGAGAGTATTTGACACCACTTGCGAAGGTATGGTTTTATTTCATCCGTTTCAGCCTTATGCCTAGTTCACATGGGACTACAATCTCATTAGAGCGAATGGTCCTATTATACTCGATTCTAATTGGAAAGACCATTGATGTGGGAAAAATCATCCTAAGAGAAATGCAAAATTGTGCCGTTAGACGTTCTGGCCCGGCCTATTTCCCTTTTACAATAATAATTTTATGCTTAAAAGCAAAACTCCTTGCGGACGTGAAGGAGACAGAATATAGTCAAGGCACAATCACCGAATGGGACCTCTATCGAGTAGCCGGAGATTCTGTTCTACATCAACGAGTTGAAGAGAGCGAGGATCCCGAAGAAGCAGAAGATGATCCCACCGAAATCCCGCCAGAGCAATCAACTAAAGTCCCTAATGAGGCAGAATAAATGGAACCAGAAGCTGAACCTGATATTAAAACCTCAATGTTTGGAGCTCCACCGCCTAGCCCAGATCTTCGTGATGAGCTGTTAAAGATGATGGACTTAATGCAACACATGCAATGGCAGCAACAAGCCTACTGCAGATACTCAAAAATAAGAGATGACCCGATGAGGAGTGCCCTCAAGAAAATTTATAATGACCCATTTATTTTTGTGCCTGAGTTTCTAGATTTCATATTTGAACCATGGATTTCACCATCAAAGAGGGAGCAAGGTGATTCATGTAAAGGCAACACTGATGGAGCAAAAGATGAGTCGAATTCCGAAGGATCGACAAACAAATAAAAAAGGGGAGGACTTCAACTTTAGTTTATTTTTATTCTTGAGTTATTTTGGGATTAGGTTAATTAGGAATTTTTATTTTCGCACAATAAAACAAGAGATAGGAATCATGAATAAAATCTGAACAAGTTACAAAGGCTAAAGTGTGGCAATAGATATATACATGTCTAGAATTGGATTTTAGAGAGAGCCTGGTACTTAAGCAGTCAAATTGACTCACCTTTTCTTTTCTAAATATCCTACCTGGTGTATAGTATCTATTCACTTTAAACAATGAGGACATTGCTCACTTTAAGTCGGGGGGACCAAAAATTTGAATTAATTCCACTCAGAATAAAATTTTCTTTTAGTTATGATTAGGATATATTTTGTTCAATAATTTGAAATTTTGTTAAGTATGCTGAACTTCAGTATTAATAAAGTTCTATTATTTCAATAAGTTATTATGTTAGCTTAATAATGATATGAATGTATTTTTAATAAAACATGCAAATTCGTACCATAAAATTTTTAATTCCCTACGAAAAAATTAGGCATGCATGAAAGTTTAAGTCTTTAGAATTGACTTAGTAATTTCTTGAGGCGAAATCCTAGGAAGCATGAAATATTGAAAATGATTTAGGCAACTATTGTTTGGACCGTTTGAGCCTTTCAAGCCGACCCTGATAAAATTATCTTTTGAAACCCAACTTTGAGACTATATGGCCTAATTTTATTTGGACCTATGCAATATGTAGCCATCAATTCTCTCTTCATTACTTTTGAAATTGTCCCAAACACTAGACTCAGTATATCATTTGAAAATAAGTTTGGGGCAGTTGAAAGGAAGTATCAATTGCTCGAAAAATTGTAGTACATGAAGCAAGTGCTCGAATTTGAGCTTGAGAATTCTGAAAAAAAAAACATGTACTCAAAATAAATGGTCGAAAGAGCAAAAGTTGGTGTATCAAGGGTAAGAATTCCGAGGTTCGATTTTAAGCTTAGTCTAGGGTTTTTAAGCCAAAAACTTGTCTATCTTTTACCTACCCCTAAGCCCAGCCACGTTACAACCTTATTAAAGACCTATTCATTCAAAGTTCCAATGTTACCTACATTAGTAGAGAGAAATTGCTCTATTCAACATATGAAGACATCAATTAAGCTTAATGATTGCAGTTTAATTTTGAAAAAGGAATTAAAATCAAATTGGTAGTGAGTAACATGTCTTTATTAAGAAACATTTAGTCTAATTTTGCTAGTATAATAATTGTTGGAGGTAATTTGAACGACATGTATACTTAAGTAGCATAATTATCAAATTTCTTGTTTTTGAACATAAGTATATTAATTTCATAATTTTGAGAAGAAAGTTGTTCTGAAGGAGTTTTTCAATGGTGTTTCCGAGAAAATTCTTTTCAAATTTATGCATTACTCGGGACGAGCAATGAATTAAGT
Organism: Gossypium bickii; assembly: GCA_025503065.1. Classification (NCBI taxonomy): domain Eukaryota; kingdom Viridiplantae; phylum Streptophyta; class Magnoliopsida; order Malvales; family Malvaceae; genus Gossypium; species Gossypium bickii. The sequence goes on from CP106711.1 coordinate 96,089,106, forward strand.
TTGGGGTGTGGAAACACGAAAATTTATACACTTTTTCATGCTTTTTTAACTTAAATTTATGCAGTTTCGTTTAAATTCTTGTCAGAAAATAATTAAATTGTGCTAAAATATGAACATGATGAATTTCAATTAATTTTATAATTAATTTTGATTGATTTTGACTATTTTCGACAGATTCGCACAAAGGGCAAAAATTGGCTCGGTAGACATTGCTCGAAGAATAAACCCGAGAAGCAATTTGAAGTATCAAGGCAAATTTATTTCCAGCCCAAAACGGTCCAATTATGAATATTTAATCATAATATAATTAATTTTAATTTATTCCCAATTTAATTTGGGCTAGATAAATTAATCTTAATTAATTATGAAAAAGGCCCAGTTGAACCGCATCAGTTGAACCAAACCAATTGAACCGAACCGAGCAAAGAGTTGGGCAGCCCAAACCGTCCATATGCTGGCCCAAATCAGCTTATTAGCTGATTAATTAAAGCTTGCAAAGAAGCCCTTGAAGACTTTTCAAAGTTGCATTCAAACCCCTCCAAATTTAGTGGCTTTGTAGATTTGCCCCATGCCATATTTAGCAAAGTTGAAACCATCAACTTTTCCACATAGATGGCCGGCCAAGGGAGGTCTCTTTGGCTACTACTATTTGCTATTTTTAGCAGCCGCAATCAGCTATAAATACTACCCCTTTCTGATCATTCAAAGCATCCCTCAAACCAACAACATTCTCTCATTCTCTCTTCTCTTCTCTAAATTTTTCTCTCTTCTTTTCCATTCCATTTTCCCCTTCTTCTTGTGCCGATTTCTCCTCTTGGAAAAGATGTGTTTTCTCATCCATTTGGAGCAGCAATTGGAGTGTCCATAAGCCACCTTGATAGCTGAGGACAACGGAGAACGAAGAACGGAGCAATCAGTCAAGCCACGGAGAACCACCAGATTTGCTTCTTGTTCCCTATCTCTTTAAATTTCATTGTTGTTTTGACAAACATAATTATGAATATTTATGCTATTGAAATGGTTAATTTAATCAGCTTAGCTTGAATTTAATTCGTGTTGGGTTGATTGCATTTCATCCTCTTAAATTATTAAAATTGTGTTTATCTTGTTATAGGCCTCAGTAAAATGCTTGATTAAGTAAAAACATGCTTAAGTTATTCTAGCATTATAATTGTTTAGATAACTAAAGAATTAACTATTTAAATGAATTGAAATTTTAACTAATGGACACAATACTTAATCTGTGCATGTTTAATTCTTCTAAGGTAGCTGAAGATTAAATTAGCATTGTATTTGGCAATACATATGCCTTGCATAACGTGCAAGATTTTTGTGATTAAACTGTTTCAAGGTAGGGATACTTTGTTACTTCTCATGATCTTTTATGTGCTTATTAGGTTGAATTAGTCATTTGAATCGACATAGGAATATGCGAGAGATTGTTTAAATTAATAAGTATGTATGTGCAATAACATGTTTACTTTTATAAATCTGATCGGTCGAATTGACATAGGGATATGTACAAGAGATGAATGGATTTTTAATTGTAAATATGTTCATAAGTTAGCAAATTACCGAGTTGCCGTGATTTATACGTAATGAGTATGAGTATGAGTTTAATAATTCTAAGGTAAGAAATGTAATTAATCCAATACAATTATATCATCTTGATTAAAATCAGTTTTTGAAATCGTGCATTAGAACTTTGTTTTATTTTATTTTACTTTGTTTTCCTTTTAGTTTTTAAATATTTCTTCAATCTAAATATTTTCCCTTCACCAAAGTGTTTGAAATCATTTTCATAAATAATTCTTTTACAGTCCCTGTGGGTAAGATAACTCGACATTTACTTGTCACTTTATTACTTGTTACGATTGTGTACACTTGCACATTTCTACCGTTCCACATTACAACTCTACTCCCCTAAAAATAATTTTAGCTTTGAAATTTACTTGATGCAAACAGATGTGGATACTACTGCTGAATCGAGTCCTCAAGTTCCCAAATGGCTTCCTCAGTACCATGATTCTACCACAGAACCTTAACCAAAGGGATAGACTTCCTCCTCAAGACCTTAACATATTGATCTAGAATCAGAATCGGCTCCTCTTCGAAAGTTAAATTCGATCTAACCTTAATTTCCTCAACAAAGACAAAGTAAGATGGATCCGATCTGTACTGCTTCAACATGAGACGTAGACCACATCGTAAATAGGATCCAACTCTGGTGGTAGCTCTAGCTGATAGGTGACCAGTCCCACACATTTCAGAATCCGATACGACCTAATGAACCTAAGGCTCAACTTGCCCTTACGTCCAAACCAATGAGCCTTCTTCCATGTAGATACCTTAAGAAAGAAATAATCACCCAAAGAATACTCGATATCTCACCTCTTCAGATCTGAATAAGAGTTCTGTCAATCAGAAGCCACCTTAAGACGATCCCAAATTAGAACTTTGTCTTCAGTCTTAGAAACCAACTTAGGACCCAGAACCCATCGCTCACTCAACTTAGTCGAACACAACAGGGTACAACACTTATGATCATACAAAGCTTCGTAAGGTGTCATCTGAATACTGACTGAAAACTATTATTATGTGCAAACTCGGCCAATGACAAAAACTCCTCCCAATTACCTTAGAAATTGATGACACAACTTCGTAACATATCCTCTAGTATATGAATCATCCTCTCAGATTATCCATCTATTTGAGACTGAAACGCAGTACTGAAGTCCAATCTAGTACCTAGAGCCTTATAAAGCTTCTTCTAGAACTGAGAAGTGAAGTGAAGACCTCTAACGATCTCAAAAACATACAACTTAGCCAACTTCTGAAGGGAGTAATCTATCCTAATAGGAAGAAAATAAGGAAACTTGGTCAAATGATCCAAGATGACCCAAACAGAATCCTTCTTAGTAGGTGTTAAGGGCAGCTCACTAACAAAATCTATAGTCACCCATTCCCATTTTCAAAGAGGAATCTTAATGGGCTGAAGCAAACCCGAAGGCAGTTGGTGCTCAGCCTTAACTTGCTGACACGTCAGACAATGAGAGACAAAATCTATTACCTCCCATTTCAAACCAGACCACCAATATAACTCTCGAAGATCCTGATATATCTTATTTCCATCGGGATGCATAGCATAAGGGCTACTGTGCTTTTCCTACAAAATAGATTGCCCCAATTAGAATCACTAAGCACACAAATTCGGCCTCAGAAACATAAAACCCCATTACTGTTCAACCTAAAATCAGAAGTACTACCTTCCTCAATATGCCAGAATCCCATAACCAAAGAATCATCCCCTAATTATTTAACCCGGATCTGATCAATCCAAGTCGGCTTAACTTGCAACTCATCCAATAGGCTTAAGCGAGCAAAAATTACCCTCAAATTAGACATTGCTCTATGACTAAAAGTATCAGCCACCATATTAGCCTTACCAAGATGATACTCAATCTGCAGTCGTAATCCTTAAGCAACTCAATCCATCTACGTTGCCTAAGGTTGAACTCCTTTTGGGTAAAGAGATACTTGAGGATCTTGTGATCAGTATAAATGATACACCTTTCACCATACAGATAATGCCTCTAGATTTTTAAGGCGACGACAACTACAACTAACTCAAGATCATGTGTGGGATAGTTGCCTTCGGGTGACTTTAGCTGTCAGGATGCATAAGCCATATCTTTACCATCTTGCATCAAAACACAACCCAATCCAACATGAGAAGCATCGATGTAGACTACGAATTCTTTACCGGACTCAGGTTGTAACAGAATGGGAGCCTGAGTCAAAACATATTTGAACTTCTCAAAGCCTGATTGCTGCACATTAGTCCAGACAAATGGTACATTCTTATACAATAACTTAGTTAGAGGAGTTGCGATAAGTGAGAACCCCTCAACAAACCTTCGATAATAACCCGCTAACCTAAGGAAGCTGCAAATCTTAGACATATTCCTAGGTTGTTTCCACTCAGGTACAGCCTCAATTTTCTTAGGATCAACTAGGATCCCCTTAGCAGACACCACGTGACCTAGAAAAGTTTCCTCCCTTAACCAGACCTAGCATTTGCTCAACTTAGCTTAGAGCTTTTTCTCACGAAGTATCTAAATAACTACTCTAAGACGCTCATCATGATCATCCTCAGTCTTAGAGTATACTAGAATGTCATCAATGAAGACCACAACAAACTAATCCAAATACGAATGGAAAACCCGATTCATAAGGTCCATAAATGCAGCTGGAGCATTCATTAAATCGAAGGGCATGACTAGGAACTTGTAGTGCCCATAACGAGTACTAAAAGCAGTTTTATGAACTTCAGGCTCCTTAACCTTAAGCTAATAGTACCCAGAACAGAGATCTATCTTAGAGAACATAGAGGTCCCACGAAACTGATTGAACAAATCATTGATTTTTAGAAGTGGGATCTTTTTCTTTACTATCAATTTTTTTAGTTGGCGGTAATCCACACACATCCTCATTGTACCATCTTTTTTCTTTATGAACATAATTGGTTCTCCCCATAGAGACACACTAGCCTGAATGAACATTGGATCGAGAAGTTTCTGAAGTTGAGCCTTTGTGACACCCCAAAACTTAGGTATTTATTTTTGCATGTTTTTAACATGAATACCTATCAGCTTTAGCAGCTAAGTGGTTTGGGTGTGTTTGGGAGTGTCTGAAAAGTCCTGGGTTCGAGCCTGGGCTTGTGTAAAAATTTTGGTTTTGGGGGAACAAAACCCTTGCCTTTGGTTAGTAGGCTTTTAAATAAATGTGGGTAAAGCATGACATAAAGACCTTGCTGGTCTAGGGGGTAAGTGGCGTGTTACCTATGTAACTGGTTTAAGGTTCGAATCTTGCTAAAGGCAAAGGACTGTTATTTTACTGCTGTGTCGGGAGGTGGTGGAGTTTGACTGAAACACTGAAGTGGTTGAGGTGAATTTGAATTGAGTGGTTGAAAAGAGGTGTGATCAGGTGGAGAGATTTGAGGAGGGATTTGAGGAGCAAATCAAGGGAAGGAAGAGGACAGGTAGTGGTGTGCCGAATTGGGACTCTGAGGCGCTCAAGAATTCGGCTAGAGGGGTGTTTCTCATTTTGGTTCTGTGTTGTTTTCCCCTCTGTTGAAACCTCTTCTCCCATTTTTGCTTTTTCTTTATTTCCCCTCTGTCGAAACCTGTCGTCTCCTAAATTGTTTCCCTTTTTCTCCATTTCTGCCATCACACTCTCCTAGTCTACTCTGCCGATTTTGGACTACCCTTCCTATCACCCTGCTTGTGTTGGCCGAACATAACTTCCTTTTCTTCTCATCTTCCCTTCTCTCCTTTTTTCTGCTATTGGTCAAATACACCCTCTTCCCTTCCCTTCCTCTTCTTCATTTCTTTTCTAAATAATTATGAAGCTTGCTATTGTTTCTTTCTGGCTAATTTTATCTTCTTTTACCCTTACTGTGATGACGTTTTCTTTAATCTCTGTCGATTTAATGTTCATTGCTAGGCTACGGTTTGGTACTTTCGGTAAGTTGACATTCGTTTTGGCTTAAATCGTGCTTGTAGATACTTGTTAATAAGGGGTTTTGATTGGATTGCAAGTAATAATCCTGAATTCTAGTGATCATCGTTTTCCAATGAATGAAGTGCGTAGGGATTTGGTTATTCAATCAAGGTAAGTGGCTGGCAATTAAGTGGAAATGTATATTTATTTTGGTTCGTTTTAAATTCAATTGATATGTGAGCAACCGAATGTTATGGGTGAACATAGGTTCTGGAGTGATCGAGGACTGCCTGCGCATCTTTTCGGATCCAGATGTGTAAAAATACTCTAATAAACGGTATCAGTGAAATACCGAAAAGTGTGTAAACAGTATCCAAATTGTAAGTCGGCAAAAGCCGAAAAAGTATGATGCTAACGCTACACAAGCGTGCTCTCGCTCGTGTGGTAAATTGAACGCATAAAATATGGGCGTTCGACTACCAAGGCCATCGTGAGCGGTTTCGTGGTCTTGGGCCATTTTAGGCCATGTTGGGCCGAAATGAGTCATGTGGGCCCAACGGGCTTGTAGGCCCCACACTGGTAAACCACATAAATGTGTGGAGAATTTTGGGCCAAGCTGTGTAAATTACATGGCCGAGCCCCTTTTTGGGCTAAGTGGGCCAAACAAGCATGTGGGCCTACATGGGGCTGCATTATGGGCCTTGGGCCCATTTGCACTGTTTGACTGATAAGGTTGCATAGGTTGCCCGAGATGACTGTGGACCTACTGATGGGTCAGTAAGTATACCTAGACCCTAAACTGATAAAATGACTGTTATGCCCTACGGTAAAATGACTGTTATGCCTCTATGTTATGTATGATCGTATATGATCATGCCATGATAAATATATGTATGTTAAATTCATGTGTGATATGTTGTATGGGATGGGATTTTTGTGATTGGAGGAAGTGTACTGAACTAGCAGCTCTACTACAAATACTGTTTAGTGCCGCAACTGGTGCTAATTTTTGGAGTGTAGAGATGGGTGTGTAATTTTATCCCCACATGGAGTGTTGGGCAGGATGGAGTGGAGTGTAGAGGCTGGATGGGTAGGATTTTTTTTATTGCATGCTTAAACTATTACGAATACTATTATGCGCTAAGGCCCACACTGATACTGTTGTGGGCTAAGGTGCACACTGATACTGATACTGTAATGGGCTAAGGCCCAACTAAACTGAACTGAACTGTTATTGACTTGGGCTTAGGCCTAGACTGTACTTGCCTAAAGGCATGATTGGCTATTTATTTGCATGAGGTTACACACTGAGTTTTCATAAACTTACCTCTCTGTTTATCTGTACAGATAATCCCAGTCTTAGGCAGATCGATGCTGCGAGGGATTCAGAGGTGGCCACACAACGACACCTATTTTTATATTTGAGTTTATTTCCAATAAATTTAATTTGGGTTTTTGTTATGCAATAAGGCCTCTTTAATCTTTAACTTTTAATTTTGTGATTTTACGTATTTTAATTCACATCTGAGTAGTAGTAGGACGCGGTTTTTCAAAAGATAATTGGTTTTCAAAACACCTCATTTTCGTAACTTATAATAAAAGCTTTCGCATCAAACTTGGTTTTAAAGTATAGTAACAAACTAATATGATTAACATTCTACTAAAATAACTTGAGTTTTAAAAAGAACAACATACCCTAAATTTCTATTAAGGTTCATAAACGAGTTTTAGTAATAAGAGTGGATTTTTTAAGAAAACGATGTTTTCGAAAAACACTTCAATGTGATATCGTCAGACTCGGCCATAATGTCTAGGCCGGGATTGGGGTGTTACATTTAGTGGTATTAGAGCCAGGTTACAAAAACTCAGCTGTGGTTTTGGGTTTCTTCTAAAAAATCAGAATTTTTTTAAAAATAGAATTGTTCCAAGTAATTTGTAAGTAGTTTTATTCATGTGTGGTACACCGAATCTCCAGCGTCGATATTGAAAGTCCTCTGAAACCTCCGTTTGCTTAAAGTGAAATATAGATACTATTATAAATAGTAGACTGTACTGAAATATACTATTTAGGGAAAACTAAAATTGTAAGAAGTCTGTGTTCTACGAAAACAAACTCTTAATTACTGATACTACTTTACATAAGACATCTGTTAAACAATACTGGAACTATAAACTGATGCATAAAATTTTACATAAGACATGCCTAACGCTAAAGCTAGAGAGGCATCGGCTTCACCTGTGACTGAGACTAGGTTTCACGATTGAGCAATTGGGGATGACGCATTGCCCTAAGCTGTGTTGCTTATTCTGGAGAGGATCGCTGGCCTAATACTGGTATTGTGGGCCGTGGGTCGGTTATGAAACGACTCTTGTTTAATAGGGTTGAGATCTTTAGGGGTATCGTCGGAGTTGCCCCTAACGTGGCGGAATATTAGATTGAGGCCATAGAGAGGATCACGGATGACCCCGACTGCACCTCTAAATAGAAACTAAAAGGTGCAGTGTCTTTGCTGCGAGACGAATCCTATCAGTGGTGGCTTACAGTTAAAGAGGGTACTCAGGCTGACCGATTGACATGGGAATTCTTCAAGACTGCTTTCCAAGGGAAGTATGTGGGCACTAGTTATGTGGATGCCCGGAGGAGGGAATTTCTAAATTTGACTCAGGGGGATAAGTCAATGGCTGAATATGAGGCTGAATTTTTGCGATTAAGCCGCTATGCACGTGGGATGGTGGCAACTGATTATGAGCAGTGTGTTTGTTTCAAGGACAGCCTCAGGGATAGTTTGAGAGTTTTGATAGCTCCATAGAGGCAGCGATATTTTGCCACACTGGTAGATAAGACGAAGATTGCCGAGGAAGTGAAGCGTACTAAGCATTTGAACAGAGAAAAAGGTATGAATAAGAGGGATTCGGAGCCCTCAAGTTTCATTTAGAGGCCAAATAAAAAGGCCAGATTGGATGGGCCGGCCAGAGTTAGGGCCCCTATTACTGCTACTGGACCGCAGCCATGTGTTGACTGTGGTAGACGCCATTAGGGTGAATGCTAGAAAAGGTTTAGGGCATGCGTGAGGTGCGGATCATTAGAGCACCGTATCAAAGATTGTCCATAGAGGCTCGAGCAGATGCAAGCTACAGGTCGAGGTACTGATCAGCCACAGAGAGGTGTTTAGCAGCCACCAAGAGGCCGTGGCCAGGGCAGAGATGGAAATGGCATGGGCCGTGGTCGTGGAGCACTGAGCAAAGGTGCTAGTCATACTGAGGCGAGGTAGCCAGCTCTGGTTTATGCTGCACGTTGCCGAGAGGACAGAGACACCCTACATGTTATTACTGGTACGTTCTTTATCCATAATGTACCTTATACTGCACTGATTGATGTTGGGTCTATGCATTCGTATATAGCATGCTCGGTGTCAGAGACTTTGGATATAATGGTTGAAACCATTGCGAGTGAAATTACTGTGTTGAGTCTTTTAAGGCAGTCAGTTAAAGTACACAAATTGTTCAGAGATGTACCTTTCGAGGTGCAAGGAGCCATCTTTTTGGTGGACTTAATGGAACTACCTTTTGATGAATTCTGCTTAATACTGGGCATGGATTAGTTGGTTAAGCATCAAGTGAATTTGGATTGTGCTGCTAAGCAGGTGGTACTGAAAACTCATGAGGGTGATGAAGTGTTGGCAATAGGGGAAAGTCAGAATTATTTGTCAAATGTGATTTTATCCCAGAGGACCGAGAAGTTGGTTCGTAAGGGTTGTGAGGCGTATTTAGCCTATATCAATGGTATTGATTCTGAGATTCCATCTGTTAAAGATATCAGAACAGTTAGAGATTTTTCGGATGTTTTTCCTGATGAACTACCTGGATTGCCCCCAAACCGTGAAGTTGAATTTAGGATTGAGCTCTTACAGGGTACAACTTTGGTTTCCATCGCTCCCTATAGAATGGCACCGAATGAGTTAGTGGAGCTTAAGGCTCAGATTCAAGAGTTACTGGATCGAGGGTTCATCCGCCCTAGTATGTCTCTATGGGTAGCATTGGTGTTATTTGTGAAAAAGAAAGATGGATACATGCGTATGTGCATTGACTATCGGCAACTGAATAAACTGACTATTAAGAAAAAGTACCCCCTACCAAGGATTGATGATCTATTCAACCAATTTCGAGGAGCTTCGGTCTTCTCTAAAATTGATCTCCGATCGAGGTACCATCAACTGAGAGTCAAAGAGGTTGATGTTCACAAGACAGTGTTTAGGACTTGTTATGGTCATTACGAGTTCCTTGTGATACCATTTGGACTGACTAATGCACCGGCAGCATTTGTGGATCTGATGAACCGAGTCTTCCAGCTTGTTTGGACCGGTTCGTAGTGGTGTTTATAGATGACATCTTGGTGTATTCGAGAACTGAGGATGAACATGACACACAACTCTGAGTTGTTCTGCAGATTTTGAGGGAGAAACAGTTATAAGCTAAGCTCAGCAAGTGTGAATTCTAGCTACGAAAGGTAACATTTCTGGGCCATGTGGTATCTACTAAAGGGATTAGAGTGAATCCTCTAAAAATTGAAGTTGGTTTGGATTGGAAGCCGCCTAAGACGATATCTGAGATTTTAAGTTTTCTGGGTTTGCCAGGGTACTATAGACATTTTGTTGAGGGGTTTTCATTGATTACAGCACCTCTAACTAAATTGTTGCATAAAGGGGTACTGGTTGTTTGGACTGATAAGCAGCAAGAGAGTTTTGAGAAACTTAAGAAGGTTACGTGAGAGGCCCTGTCTTGATTGGATCAGTGCCGGGAAAGAATTCATCGACGACTACTGATGCATCACATGTTGGTTTGGGATGTGTGTTGATGCAAGAGGGTAAGGTAGTGGCATATGCATCTCGCCAGCTTAAGTCCCATGAGGTGAATTATCTGACGCATAACTTGTAGTTGGCCACGGTGGTATTCATATTGAAAATCTGGAGGTATTACCTATACGGTGAGAAGTGTATCATATACACAGATCACAAGAGTCTCAAATATCTCCTCACTCAAAATGAGCTAAATCTTAGGCAGCGTAGATGGGTTGAGCTGCTTAAGGATTATGACTGTTCGATTGAATACCATCCTAGCAAGGCCAATGTGGTGGCTGACACACTGAGCGGTAGGGCTATGACGGATTTTAGAGCGACGTTTGATCGTCTCAGCTTATTTGATAATGGTAGTTTGTTAGCCAAACTCCAAGTTAAACCATCATGGATTGGGCAGATTAAGGGTAAACAGTTAGAGGATGGGTCTTTGGATCCTCGATTCCAACATATTGAGAATGGGGAAACTTCAGATTTTGGACTGAATAAAAAAGGGGTACTGTGTTTCCATGGGAGAGTCTGTGTACCAAGAGATACTGATTTGAGGCAGTCTATACTGCAAGAGGTGCATAGTATTACTTATGCTATGCATCCCGGTGGGAATAAAATGTACCAAGACCTTCGAGAGTTATATTGGTGGCTGGGTCTTAAGTGTGAACTTATCGACTTTGTGGGTAAGTGTTTGACATGCCAGCAGGTCAAAGTCGAACATTAGTTACCTTCAGGGTTGCTTCAGCCAACTAAAATTCCACTTTGGAAGTGGGGAAGGGTAACTATGGACTTCGTTAGTGGGCTGCCCCTAACGCCTACTAAGATGTAACACCCCAAACCCAGCCCAAACACTCCGACTGAATCTGGAATGTCACTAAGAATATTTTATAAAACGTGTCGCATTTATTATTTTTTTTTAAAAGCATAGTTTAAACATTTATACGGGAAGACTTGATAATTTGATAATTTGTAAAGAAATAAAATTTGAATTGATGCCTTAATGGATAAAAACTGAAATTTTGCCTTTGAGTTTTATTATGTAAACACATGCCTTAGTTTCAATTAATCATAAAAGCTAAGTGTATGAAAACCCGAAAATGAAAACATAAAACCAATAAACAATAGCCAACAGCCTTATTACAATAAAGTATAAAACCAAGCAATATTGAAAGTGCTAAGGAAAAATAATTAAAACAACATCCTTTATTGAGTCAAAATAAACCCATGCATGGCCACCTTGCGCTCCTTTCCAGCCCGGTCCGATGCACTAAGTGTTACTTGAAAAATTTTAAACAATGGAGTGAGTCACAAGACTCAGTGTGCAATCCCTCATGCACCATCAGACTGGGCCTTAGCCCTACAGAATAGAATAACAGAATATTGCATATCAGAATAAAGCAAAACCCATCCCAATCCTAGATCCATCTGCTACACACCACCCCTTACCTTCTAATCACACCAGTGGGGATTTCTACAATCACCCTCACTGCTACACACCACCGATGGTAGTCATGCTGCAATCAGCTGCTCATCGTCAGATTGTGACATAGTCCTCAGAACAGATCGTGGCAGAGCCACTACAACGGATCGTGGCAGAGCCACCAGAACAGAACACTTCCCCTTTCTTACACATCAATCGCCCAACCCCGAGCATGCATAGAAAACAACATGTATGTAAATCATATCAACTCAACAGAATCATTTACTTTAAGTAAATCACAGAAATCACTAACCTGATGAGTCACCCTTACCCTCCACGGGTTTTCAACAACCATGTCGGGATTTCAGCATTTAATAGGATATAGACAGATTCTTATATATATAACAAACAACAGAGATGGTGTGAGAAATTACACACCTGATAACAGGTAGTATTATACTCTCGCTATTCGGAACCACTTTTCTTTGTCTACAACTCTGCTAAAAAAATCGAAAGAACGTAAAGATAAGGCTCCCCCCTACAATCGGCCAAGAATTAATATTTGCTTAGATTAACACGCTTAGTTGGATAGATCTCCTTACCTAGATCGATTAAATCCCAAAAGTAGTATGATTCGAGTGCTACCGATTAGAATCCTAGGCGATTAAATCTCCTTCAAATCTCGGAATGCCACCCATGAAAGAAAACAAGAGATCTGTCCACCATGTAGCCATTCGGTTATGGTCTCTAAAAGCCGAAAAAGATTGGAAAAAATAGCACAATCGGCACTTACCTCTACAGAAGGTTTTAGGTACCCCTTACAGAAAAGATTCGGCAACCACAGGAGAAGATTGAAGCGTAGAAGATTAGAGATCTAGGAATTTCGACTTTTAGTGAATGGGAGAAGAATAACAATGGGGATTAGAAGATTCGGCTAAGAGGGAATTTCAAAGTAAAAGAAAGGGTAAGGGAGCTGGTGATTTTCGGCTTTTGGAAGAGAAAAGATGAGAAAAGAAAAACAAATGAGATGGCCTTCAAATTTTTGGTACACCCCATACCATACTAAACCGATTCTTCCCCCCTCTCCTGTGTTTGATTTTTGGCCAACTCTGCAACCAAAGGATAGCTTCTATCTTTCTCCCTTATATTAATCTACTAACTCCTCCAAAAGAGACCTAATTAGTACCAACTCCTCCCCCTTTATCAGCATAATATCCACATGTTTTAAAACATTAAAATCCCCTATATTTTAGCCTTGTTGCCGTCCCCCCTTACTCCCTTTTAAGTGCCGAATTTGGACCAAAACATGGGCTCCAAGCGGCCAACACTTGGGCCTCCTTCCTTGCCACTGACGCCACTTATCAGCTTCCCTTGCTGCGCCCCTTGTTACTGGGCCACAAGCCCATTTTGCTAATTTAAACACAGATACCTACCTTTAAACCCTATAATGCCCCAATAGAAAATTAACCAAGGCCTCAGCCTAAACCCGAGCCCAATTCTTACCTCTAATTCTCACTTTAATGCTGTAAACAATCAACACCCAAAATGCACAGACCCACAAAATCAGGATGTTATAGTTTTACCCCTCTTAAAGAAATTTCGGCCCTAAAATTTACCAGATCAGAAGAGCTGGGGACACTGTTGTCGCATAACATCCTCTGGCTCCAATGTTGCTTCCTCTGTGCCATGGTTTTGCCACAGCAACTTGACCAAAGGGACGGACTTCCTTCTCAACACTTTTACGTCTCAATCCAAGATTTGTACTGGCTCCTCCTCAAAAGACAAGTCTGGCCTTACTTCAATCTCTTCCACTGGCACAATGCACGATGGATCAGAATGGTAACATCTTAGCATCGAGACATGAAACACGTCATGTATCTGCTCCAACCCTGGAGGCAACTCCAATCGATACGCCACTGGCCCCACACGTTCTAGTACCCGATAAGGTCCAATAAATCGGGGACTTAGCTTACCCTTCCGACCAAACCTCATTACCTTCTTCCATGGTGACACTTTCAAAAAGACTTGATCTCCCACTGCAAATTCCAACTCCTTACGCTTTAGATCCACATAAGATTTCTGTTGATCAGAAGCTTCTTTCAACCGAGCCTAAATTAACCTAACTTTTACTTCTGTCTCCGAAACTAGTTCTAGACCCAACACCTAACGCCAACCCAACTCTGTCCAACAAGTAAGGGTACGACATCTCCTTCCGTATAACACTTCATAAGGCGCCATCTGAATACTAGATTGGTAGCTGTTATTGTATGCACATTCTGCCAGAGGTAAATACTCCTCCCAACTACCCCTGAAATCAATGATGCAACCTCTTAACATATCCTCCAAGATCTGGATTACCCTCTCAGACTGACCATCAGTCTGCGGATGGAAAGCGGTAGTAAAGTCTAACCTTGTTCCCATTGCCTGATGCAGAGCCTTCTAGAATCATGATGTGAACCTAGGGTCTCTATCTGATATGATCGACAAAGGTACACCATGCAGTCTCACAACCTCAGCCACGTACAGCTTAGCCAACTTTTGCAAAGAATAATCAACACGAACAGGTATGAAGTGAGCAGACTTCGTCAGCCGATTGACAATCACCCAAATCGAATCCTTCTTAGTGGGCGTAAAACGTAACCCACTAACAAAATCCATCGCGATTCTTTCCTATTTCCACTATGGAATCTTCACCGGCTACAACAATCCCGAAGGCAACTGGTGTTTCGCCTTCACTTGCTGACACGTTAAACATTTACCCAAGAATTATGTTACCTCTCGCTTCAGACCTGGCCACCAGAATTACTCTCGCAAATCCCGATACATCTTAACCCCTCCAGGATGCATAACGTATGGGCTACTATGCGCCTCCCGCAGAATCATCTGCTTTAACTCAATATCCTTTGGCATACAAATCCTCTTACGGAAACACAGAACCCCATCACCATTCAAACTATAGTCCTCTCCTTCACCACTTTGCACTTGCCGGAGTCGAGCACTCAAGACATCATCTAGAAGCTGCTTCTCTTTGATCTGGCTAGTCCATGTTAGTCTCACTTGGAGTTCAGCTACCAGACTGCCATCCTCATAAATATTGAGATGAGCGAACATCGCCCTCAAATCCACTATTGCCTTCCGACTCAAACCATCTGCCACCACGTTAGCCTTACCCAGATGATATTCGATCGAGCAGTCATAGTCCTTCAAAAGTTCAATCCACCTACGTTGTCTTAGATTCAACTCCCTCTGGGTAAGGAGATACTTCAGACTTTTATGGTTGGTGTAAATGACAGACTTCTCCCCGTACAGATAGTGTCTCCAGATCTTCAAAGCAAACACTACCGCAGCCAATTCTAAATCATGCGTGGGGTAGTTCATCTCATGCGGTCTTAACTGTCGAGACGCATAGGCAACAACCTTTCCATCTTGCATCAACACACATCCTAAATCCGTGTGTGACGTATCACAGTAGACGGTAAACTCTTTTTCCAACTCTGGCTAAATTAACACCAGTGCTTCTGTCAAAATTTTCTTCAGCTTCTCAAAGCTTTCCTACTGTTTTTTGGTCAAAACAAACGGTACTCCCTTCCTCAACAACTTAGCTAGAGGTGCCGCAATTAACGAGAACCCCTCAACAAACCTCATGTAGTACCCTGCCAATCCCAAGAAACTTCGAATCTCTGCCACCTACTTCAGCGGTTTCCAATCCAATATTGCTTCTACCTTCCGAAGGTTAACCCTAATTCCCTCTGCAGAAACCACATGTCCTAAGAAAGTTACTTCCCTTAGCCAGAACTCACACCTGCTGAACTTAGCAAACAACTGCTTCTCCCTCAGAATTTACAACACCACACGAAGATGTGCATCATGCTCCTCCTCGGTCTTGGAATAAACCAGGATATCGTCAATGAACACCACAACAAACTGATCAAGGTATGGTTGGGACACCTGATTCATCATATCCATAAATGCTGCTGACGCGTTCATTAACCCGAACAGTATCACCAAAAATTCATAATGACCGTAGCAAGTTCGAAACGCCGTCTTATGAATGTCCCCTTCCTTTACCTTTAACTGATGATAACCCGACCTTAAATCTATCTTAGAGAAAACCGAAGCTCCTTTGAGCTGATCGAACAGATAGTCGATTCCCGGTATCGGATACTTGTTCTTAATCGTTAACTTATTCAGTTGACGGTAGTCCACACACATACGCATGGATCCGTCCTTCTTCTACACAAATAGGACCAGCGTTCCCTATGGAGACACACTCGGTCGAATAAAACCCCGATCCAACAGTTCCTGGATCTGAGCTTTGAGCTTCACCAGCTCCTTTGGCTCCATTCTGTAAGGAGCAATGGACACCGGAGCCGTACCTGGAAGTAGCTCTATTCCAAACTCCACTTCGTAATCTGGAGGCAACCCTGGCAGCTCCTCAGGAAAAACGTCCATGAAATCTTTTACCATTCTACCCTCTCCAACGGTTACCTCCTTAGCATCCAAAGCACTGATAAAAACTAGGAATGCATTGCATCCTTTCCGCATCATCTTAACAGCCTTTAATGCAGATACTACGTTGGACAAATAATCCCTTCTTTCCCCTAGCACAACCACCTCCCCGCCTTCCGGGGTACTCAACACCATTCGCTTAGTCTCACAATCCAGCTGAGCATGATGTTTAGCCAACCAATCCATTCTTAAGATAAGGTCAAACTCCCCAAACAATAATTCCATTAGATCTGCCGGAAACACTACTCCTTGAGTCTTTAAAGGTACACTCCTAAATAGTTTGTCTACTATCCTAGATTGTCCTAACGGGCTAACCACAGTCATCTTCTTAATAGTTGTTTCAGATTCTATACTTAAGGTCTCAGATACCGAGCATGCAACGTAAGAGTGGGTTGATCCAATATCAACCAGAGCAAGAAATGGTTTATCAGCAATAAGAAAGCGTGCGATTATGACATCCGATTATGGCAAGTCGCATAAGCGGACCAGTGTCTTGCATCTACATTACCTGCACCCCTACCAGGTGCTCCACGACCCCGACCAGACCCATTTCCTCCTCTGACTGGGTCACGACCCCTCGGTAATGGCTAACCACCCCTCCTAACCTGATCAGAACCTCGTCTAACTGGCTGCACTTGATCCACCTGTGGACAGTCTTTCACCATATGGTCTATAGACCCACACCTGAAACATCCACCAGTTCTCCTTCTGCACTCCCCCAAATGTACTTTCCCGCACAGGTTACATGATCTATCCTGACTCCTAGTAGCAGATGTCGGAGCACGAGCTGGCCTATCAAACCTAGGTCTTTTCTGAAAACTCCCAGATGATCTCGACGGCCCAAAATTTCTCTTATTCCTATTCCGATCCTTATCTTTATTTTGCTTCTCAGTCCGCTTCACCTCCCCAGATATCTTAGCTTTCTCGACCAGAACTGCAAAGTCCCTTTCTCGCTGCGGTGCTACCAACACTCTCAACTCATCCCTCAATCCATCTGCGAACCGTACACAGCGCTCATAGTCAGCCACTACAATTCCTCGAGCATAATGGCTCAACCGCAGAAATTTTGCCTCATACTCGGACACAGATTTACTTCCCTGTACCAAATTCAGAAATGCCTTCCTCTGTGCATCCACATAGCTGGCCCCAACATACTTTCGTTGAAATGATTCCTTAAAGAAATCCCAGTCAATCCGGTCTGCGACAGTACCCTCCTTTACCGTGAGCCACCACTGGTAAGCCTCGTCTCGCAGAAGAGACACGACCCCTTTCAACTTCTCCTCCATCGTGAAGTCTAGGTCATCCATTATGCGCTCACTCGCTTCTAACCAATACTCAACTGTGTTAGGGGCTACGCCAGAAACACCCCTAAATATCTCCGCTTCGTTGGCTCAGAGTCGTTCAGACACAGATTTTCGAGCTCCTGAACCCATGCCTGCCCCAGCCATTCTCTCAAGGACCCTCAACATCGCCTGAGATACCGCATCATCTCCAGCCACCTGGTCCCGAAATTCTCCCTCCACGGCTGACATATCTGGCATCTCATTTCCTGACCCGTGGCCAGACCCTACTGGCTCTGACACGGTCATCCTACCCCTACCACGACCACGCAGCGGCCGTCCTCGACCCCTTTTACTCATTCTTCTGATTGGCATTTATCTGATTAGAAATTTTATGAATTATTAGTGTTCTTCCACTGATTAACCATGAGAAGTCTTATGAACAGTAATTTAAGAGTAGTTCTTTTGAATTCGAAATTACATATATAAGTTCCAGTCTCAAGTTTGTCTCCTAGTTCTAGGAAACTACATACATTCAACAATCAACATACAGACAACATCCACGAATCCACATTCAACACATAGGGTATTTTTGTCATTTCACTACCCAGGGGTATTTTCGAAATTTTATCCTACATGGTATTTTTCAACATAAAGTATCTTGGTGGATTTTTTTTAACCGGGGTACTTTGGACAATTTGATTTTGCAAACCAGGTTACTTTTGTAAATCTAGGGGTTTTCGGGTAAGTTTACAAAACATGGGTAGTTTATAAAATTATGGTTGTTTTGGGAATTTTCACAAATCAAGTGTATTTCGAAACTTTTACAAATTTTGATTATTTCCAAATCAAGGGCGTTTTGGAAATTTTTTTTCAAATCAATGGCGTTTTGGTAGTTTTTTTTCAAAACTAGGGGCGTTTTAGTAATTTTGTGAAAATAAGATGGCTGGTCCCTTTCGGGTTTTAGTTATAGATTCTGGCCCGTCAACAAATCCTCATGGCTAGGGTGAATAGTCACTACGCAACACGTAGGATTCCAGTGAAGAGGAGGTGAATCACTAGGACTGCTTGAGTACCAAGCTCTCCCTGAATCCAATCCTAGACATGCGTACGTCTGTTGCCACACACTAACCCAGCGATTTGTTCACGGGTTTGTTTGGATATATTAAGTTTTATGAGATTTAAGAAGTTGTTTAAGCTACGCCTAAGTCTATCAAGTTCTAATTAAAATAATCTACGTCCCTTAAAGCCCATCAAGCCCACATACAAATATAACACACAGTGAGTTCTGAATACTTACAGCGGACTTAGTAGTAGAGAGCAGCAGTGCCATGTCGAGAAAACCATCCTGTATTATTTATAAACATGCATGTTTCCAAAACCCATCTTTAGAAAACATTTTGAGCCCAAAACCCCAAAGCCGAGTTTTAAAGCTGGCTCTGATACCAATTTGTAACACCCCAAACTCGGCCCAAACACTTCGACCGGATCTGGCACGTCATTAAGAAGATTTTACAAAACGTGTCGCATTTATTATTTTTTTTAAAAGCATAGTTTAAACATTTATATGGGAAGACTTGATAATTTGATAATTTGTAAAGAAATAAATTTTAAATTGATGCCTTAATGGATAAAAACTGAAATTTTGCCTTTGAGTTTTATTATGTAAACACATGCCTTAGTTTCAATTAATCATAAAAGCTAAGTGTATGAAAACCCGAAAATGAAAACATAAAACCAATAAAACAATAGCCAGCAGCCTTATTACAATAAAGTATACAACCAAGCAATATTGAAAGTGCTAAGGAAAAATAACTAAAACAACGTCCTTTATTGAGTCAAAATAAACCCATGCATTGCCACCTTGCGCTCCTTTCCAGCCCGGTCCGATGCACTAAGTGTTACCTGAAAAATGTTAAACAACGGAGTGAGTCACAAGACTTAGTGTGCAATCCCTTATGCACCATCAGACTGGACCTTAGCCCCACAAAACAGAATAACAGAATATCGTATATCAGAATAAAGCAAAACCCATCCCAATCCTAGATCCATCCGCTTACACACACCCCCACACCGCCAATCCCACGGTGGGGATTTCTACAATCACCCTCACCACTACACACCGCGATGGCGTCATCATGCTGCGATCACCGCTTATCGTCAGATTGTAACATAGTCACCAGAATAGATCGTGGTAGAGCCACTACAACGGATCATGGCAGAGCCACCAGAACAGAACACTTCCCCTTTCTTATACATCAATTGCCCAACCCCGAGCACGCATAGAAAATAACATGTATGTAAATCATATCAACTCAACAGAATCATTTTACTTTAAGTAAATCACAGAAATCACTAACCTGATGAGTCGCCCTTACCCTCCACGGGTTTTCAGCAACAATGCTGGGATTTCGGCATTTAGCAGGATATAGACAGATTCTTATATATATAACAAACAACAGAGATGGTGTGAGAAATTACACACCTGATAACACGTAGTATTATACTCTCGCTATTCGGAACCACTTTTCTCTGTCTACAACTCTGCTAAAAAACCGAAAGAACGCAAAGATAAGGCTTCCCCCTACAATCGGCCAAGAATTAATATTTGCTTAGATTAACACGCTTAGTTGGATATATCTCTTTACCTAGATCGATTAAATCCCAAAAGTAGTATGATTCGAGTGCTACCGATTAGAATCCTAGGCGATTAAATCTCCTTCAAATCCTGGAATGCCGCCCATGAAAGAAAACACAAGATCAGTCCACCATGTAGCCATTTGGCTATGGTCTCTAAAAGCCGAAAAAGATTGGAAAAAATAGCACAATCGACACTTACCTCTACAGAAGGTTTTGGCTACCCCTTGCAGAAAAGATTTGGCAACCACAGGAGAAGATTGAAGCGTAGAAGATTAGAGATCTAGGAATTTCAGCTTTTAGTGAATGGGAGAAGAATAACAATGGGGATTAGAAGATTCGGCTAAGAGGGAATTTCAAAGAAAAAGAAAGGGTGAGGGAGGTGGTGATTTTCGGCTTTTGGAAGAGAAAAGATGAGAAAAGAAAAAAAATGAGATGGCCTTCAAATTTTCGGCACACCCCTTGCCATACTAAACAGATTCTTCCCCCCTCTCCTGTGTTTGATTTTCGGCCAACTCTGCAACCAAAGGATAGCTCCTATCTTTCTCTCTTATCTTAATCTACTAACTCCTCCAAAAGAGACCTATTTAGCAGTAACTCCTCCCCCTTTATCTGCATAATATTCACATGTTTTAAAACATTAAAATTCCCTATATTTTAGCCTTGTTGCCGTCCCCCCCTTACGCCCTTTTAAGTGCCAAATTTGGCCCAAAACATGGGCTCCAAGCGGCTAACACTTGGGCCTCCTTCCTTGCCACTAACGCCACTTATCAGCTCCCCTTGCTGCGCCCCTTGTTACTGGGCCACAAGCCCATTTTGCTAATTTAAACACAGATACCTACCTTTAAACCCTATAATGCCCCAACAGAAAATTAACCAAGGCCTCAACCCAAACCTGAGCCCAATTCTTACCTCTAATTCTCACTTTAATGCTTTAAACAATCAACACCCAAAATGCACAGACCTACAAATTTAGGATGTTACATAAGAAGGATGCAGTATGGGTCATAGTGGATCAATTGGCCAAGCCAGCCCATTTCATACCAGTTCCTACTGATTATTCTTTGCAAAACCTGGCTAAATTTTATGTGGCTGAGATAGTGAGATTGCATGGGGTACCGATTTCCATCATATCAGATAGAAATCCTTATTTCACATCTCGATTCTAGAAGAAGTTACACGAGGCTTTGGGTACAAGACTAGACTTCGGTACTGCATTTCACCCCCAGACAAATGGTCAATCAGAAAGGGTGATTCAAATACTGGAAGATATGTTAAGGTGTTGTGTAATAGATTTCTGAGGCTGTTGGCAAGACTACTTGCCATTGGCAGAGTTTGCGTATAGCAATAGCTACTAGTCTAGCATACAAATGGAACCTTATGAGGCATTATATGGCCGTAGGTGTCGTACTCCTTCGTATTGGACTGAGTTGGGTGAGCGGCATGTTTTGGGCCCTGAATTGGTTTCTGATACTAAGGACAAAGTCAGATTAATTCGAGATCGATTAAAGGCGGCATCGGATAGACAGAAGTCGTATGCAGATTTGAAGCATAAGGAGATTGAGTATTATGTGAAGGACTGCGTCTTTCTTAAGGTCTCACCATGGAAGTAGGTATTGATATTTGGAAGGAATGGCAAGTTGAGCCCTAGGTCTATTGGTCCTTATCGCATACTGAAACGTATGGGACCAGTTGCCTATCAACTTGAGTTACCTCCAGAGTTAGATCAGATTCATGATGTGTTCCACGTCTCTATGCTGAGGTGTTATCGCTCTGATCCCACACACGTGATTTTGACTGAGGAGATTGAGGTTAAACCGGACCTAACATTTGAGAAGGAATCGATTCAGATCTTAGGTCTTGATGTGTAAACCTTGAGGAAGAAGTCTATCCCACTGGTTAAGGTACTTTGGCACAATCACAGTTCAGAGGAGGCCACATGGGAGCTTGAAGAGGCGATGCGTAGCAATACCCTCATCTATTTTTACCAGGTAAATTTCGAGGCTGATAATTTCTTTTACTGGTAGAGTTGTAATGCCCCAAAAATTAGGTATTTATTTTTGCATGTTTTTAACATAAATACCTATCTGCTTTAGTGGCTAAGTGATTTGGGTGTGTTTGGGAGTGTTTGAGAAGTCCTGGGTTCGAGCCTGGGCTTGGGTAAAAATTTTGGTTTTTGAGGAATAAAACCCTTGCCTTTGGTTAGTAGGCTTTTAAATAAATGTGGGTAAAGCATGATAAAGGAGCTTGCTAGTTTAGTGAGGTAAGTGGCATGTTACCTATGCAAGTGGTCTAAGGTTCGAATCTTGCTGAAGGCAAAGGAGTGTTATTTTGCTGCTGTGTCGTAGAGGTGGTGGAGCTTGACTAAAACACTGAAGTGGTTGAGATGAATTTGAATTGAGTGGTTGAGAAGAGGTGTGATCAGGTGGAGATATTTGAGGAGGGATTTGAAGAGAAAATCAAGAGAAGGGAGGGTGAAGTAGTGCTATGCCGAATTGAAACTCTGAGGCACTCAAGAATTCTACTAGAAGGGTGTGTCTCATTTTGGTTCTGTGTTGTTTTCCCCTTTGCCGAAACTTCCCTCTACCGAAACCTCTTCTCCCCTTTTTGCTTGTTCTTTCTTTTCCCTCTGTCGAAACCTCTCCTCCCCTAAATTGTTTCCCTTTTTCTCCCTTTCTACCGCCACATCTCCTAGTCTGCTCTGTCGATTTTGGACTACCCCTCCTATCACCCTGCTTATGTTGACCGAACATACCTTCCTTTTCTTCTCATCTTCCCTTCTCTTTTTTTTCCTGCTATTGGTCGAATACGCCCTCTTCCCTTCCCTGCCTTTTCTTTGTTTCTTTTCTAAATAGTTACGACGCTAGCTGTTGTTTTTTCCTGGCTGATTTTCTCTTCCTCTACCCTCACTGTGTTGACTTTTTCTTTTTTCTCTGCCGATTTAGTGTTCATTGCTAGGCTACGTTTGGTACTTTCGGTAAGTTAATATTCGTTTTGTCTTAAATCGTGCTTGTAGATACTTGTTAATAAGAGGTTTTGATTGGATTGTTGGTAATAATCCTGAGTTCTAGTGATCATCGTTTTCCAGTAAGTGGAGTGCATAGGGATTCGGTTCTTCAATTAAGGTAAGTGGCTGGCGATTAAGTGGAAATGTATATTGATTTGGGTTCGTTTTAAGTTCAATTGATATGTGAGTAACCGAATGTTAGGTTAAACATAGGTTCTGGAGTGGTCGAGGACTGTCTGCGCATCTTTTTGGATCCAAGTGTGTAACAGAACTCTAATAAATGGTATCGGTGAAATGCCAAAAAGTGTGTAAACACTGCCCAAATTGTAAGCCGACAAAAGTCGAAAAAGTATGACACTGACACTACACGAGCGTGTATTCGCTCGTGTGGTAAATTGAACGCATAAAACATGGGCGCTAGACTACCGAGGCCACCGTGAGCGATTTCGTGGTCTTGGGCCGAAACGGGTCATGTGGGCCTAACGAGCTTGTGGGCCCCACACGGGTAAACGGCACAAATGTGTGGAGAATTTTGGGCCAAGCTATGTAATTTACAAGGTCGAGCCCCTTTTTGGGCTAAGTAGGCCACACGAGTGTGTGGGCCCACATAGGGCTACATTTTGGGCCTTTGGCCCATTTGCACTGTTTGACTGTTAAGGTTGCAGGGGTCGCCTGAGATGACTGTGGACCTACTGCTGGGTCGATAAGTACACCTAGACCCCAAACTGACAAAATGACTATTATGCCCTACGGTAAAATGACTGTTATGCCCCTTATTATGTATGACCTTATATGAGCAAGCCATGATATATATATATGTATGTTGTATTCATGTGTGATATGTTACATGCGATGGGATTTTTGTGATTGGAGAAAGTGTACTGAACTGGCAGCTTTGCTGCAAATACTGTTTAGTGCCACAACCGGTGCTAATTTTTGGAGTGTAGGGATAGGTGGGTGATTTTATCCCCACATGGAGTGTTGGGCTAGACTGAGTGAAGTGTAAAGGCTGGATGGGTAGGATTTTTGATTGCATTCTTAAACTGTTACTGATACTGTTATGGGCTAAGGCCCACACTGATACTGTTGTGGGCTAAGGCCCATACTGATACTGATACTATAATAGGCTAAGGCCCAACTGAACTGAACTGTTATTGACTTTGGCTTAGGCCTAGATTGTACTTGCCTAAAGGTATGATTGACTATTTATTTGCATGGGGTTACACACTAAGTTTTCGTAAACTCACCTCTCTGTTTATCTATACAGGCAATCCCCAGTCTTAAGCGGATCAGTGCTGCGAGGGATTCGGAGGTGGCCGCACAACCGCACCTATTTTAATATCTGAGTTTATTTCCAATAAAATTAATTTGGGTTTTTGTTATGTAATAAGGCCTTTTTAATCTTTAGCTTTTAATTTGGGGATTTTACGTATTTTAATTCACATCTGAGTAGTAGTAGGACGCAGTTTTTCAAAAGATAATTGGTTTTCAAAACACCACATTTTCGTAACTTATAATAAAAGCTTCTGTATCAAATTTGGTTTGAAAGTATAGTAACAAACTAATATGATTAACGTTCTACAAAAATAACTTGAGTTTTAAAAAGAACAACATACACTAAATTTCTGTTAAGGTTCATAAATGAGATTTAGTAATTAGAGTGGATTTTCTAAGAAAACGATGATTTCGAAAAATACTTCAATGTGATATCGTCAGACTCGGCCATAAGTCTGGGCCGGGTTTGGGGTGTTACAGCCTTTAATTCCATAAGCTCCTTCAGTGTCATGCGGTAAGGAGTAATGGACACCAGAGCTATATTCGGTAGAATCTTAATACCAAATTTGACCTCTTTATTCGAAAGGAACCCTAACAACTCCTTAGGAAAGACATCTGGAAGTTTTTTAACCATACGACTGTCCCCAACAGACGAATCCACAGAAACCGAATTAAGCACAAGGGCCAAAAATGCTTTACACCCTTTCCAAACTAATTCTTCGGCCAAAAGAGTGGAGATCATATTGGATAGGTAATCTCGGTGCTCGTCGATCATAGCAACCTCCACACCATCCTCAAATCTTAGAACCACCTTTTTGTAGCATAATCAAAACTGAATCGATGTTCCACGAGTCAATCCATTCCCAAAATTAGATCAAATTCTCTGAATTGCAATTCTATCCGATTAGCCAAAAACACAACTCTTGTATCTCCAATGGTACCCTCCTATAAATGCTATTAACCCGAACTGACTAACCCAATGGACTAATCACAGTAACCTCACCAGAATGCTATCAACAAAAATACCCCAAGTTTACAGATGCAGAACTAGATATATAAAAATGTGTTGATCCTATATCTAAAAATGCAAAGTACGGAATAGAATCAATGAAAAATGTACCAACGATAACATCTAAGGTGTCTCTATCCTTATGACGCCTAGCAAAATAAACCAGTGTAGGCTGCCTAGCCTCATTCTAATTATCACTTCTGCCCGATGCTCTCTAACCTCTACCCAAATCGTTACCACCCCTGGCTAGACCACGGCTCCTAGGTGGCTGTTAAACTTCTCATTGAGGCTGAACTAAACCTGATGCGGTGCTATATTGACCCACATCACAGACAAGCTCCCAACCTTTTCAAACATTCGCTCGGATTGCGCTACCACAATCCCCACATGTCTGAACAACAGTGGAAACAACAAGAGCCTCAACCCTCGGAGGCCCATTAGATCTGGCCCATTTCTTAGGCTGTTGAAAAGAACTAAAGGGCTTCGAATCCCTCTTATTCTTTCCTCTCTTTCTCAGTCCCTCTTGTCATGCTCAGTGCACTTAACCTCCTTAGCAGTCTTCGTCTTGTCCACCAAGACAGCAAAAACTCGCTCCCTCCGTAGAGCTATCAAATCCTTGAGGTCATACCTCAACCCTTCCTCAAAACGAGCCTATCTACTCATTTTAGAAATTTGGCCTCATACTCGGTCACTGTCCTATCCCCTTGAGTAAGGCCCATAAACTCACGTCAACGAGCCTCCATATAACACACCCCCACAAACTTGTTCTAGAAGGTGTTCTTGAAAGTCTCCCAAGAAATCTGATCAGGTTGAACACCCTCCTCAAACTTTAACCACTATTGGTATGCCTCAATGTGAAGCACAGATACTGCACCCTTTAATTTCTACTCAGAGGTGCAATAGATATCATTCATGATCCTCTCTGTAGCCTCCAATTCATACTCAGCCACAGTCGGGAAGACTCTAGTGACACCTCTAAACAGTTTCACACTATTGGACCGGAGTTATTCAGCTACCAATGCACGACTCCCAAATCCAAAATGGGCCCCAATAACCCCCTCCAAAACCCTCAACATGGCTTGGAACAATGTGTCATCCCCAGCCACCTGAATCTAAGACCTAGTCTTACCAGTAGGTGTATCCAACATTTCACTTGTATCCAGATTGAGCAAACTGCCCATCAAGGATGACTCAACACGAGCTCCTCTTCAGTGGCCGTCGCGCCCACAAGTACCTTTTCCACGAGTTCCACGTATACTCATCGTATATTATCTACATTATAGAATTTTTATGTATCAGTTCAAATTTTCTTATTAGATATTTTATCTTAAAAAGTCTTACCAAAGCATTCTTCAGAATTGCTATGGTTTTGGACAAGGGCACAAGTATTTCTAATACTACAGTTTCATTTCTAACTAAGTAGTTTAACTAAGTAGAAATACTTATAGGACTAGCACCAGAGACTTGGTATTCTATAAACATTATTTTTCAATTTTCAACAGAAATGGGTCATGTTCCCAAAACAGTTTTCACAAAATTTTGAATCCAAATTTCACAGCCTGAGTTTTACAACCTGGCTTTGATATCACCAAATGTAACATCCCATACCAGGCCTAGACGTTATGGCCAGATCTAGAGATGTTACTATAATTTCTTTTGAAAGTCTAGAATTCATTTATTTTGAAAACATATATTACCCTAACTAATTTAATGAAAACATTGTTAGTTTACACTTTCCAAAATATATAGTTTTGCAGCGAAATTCTTTAGAACGTAAAAGTTTTGGGAAAACATGATTTGTTGTTTGAAAATCTGAAATTTTACAGGTAAAACGTATGTCGCCAATAAAAAAATGTTTAAACAATTTCTAGCAAAAGACGAGAACAAAATCCAAAATCGTTTCCCAAAATGTCCAAATAGTACATAAATAACAGAACACCATAAAATCAAAATAAGTAGAATAATTAACTAATTAAGTTTTAACTGAGCTCCGTCGCATCGACCCACCCTAAGTATAAGGGTTTCCTGAAAATGACAGACAAACAAAGAGTGAGTTTTTGCAACTCAGTGTGTAGCATATCATACTGAAATCAATTAGACATATATACAAATATCATAAGCAGATCTTCTCAGATCATAACAAATGCAGATATATAATCCTACCCCTATCTGCTACACACCATCTCCGACCATTCCAACACACCATATAGGATACTATGTACCCATCCAACCCTACACACCTCTTAGTGTTAGTATGACACTTTTCAATATATTTGTAGCTGAGCTCCCAATTTATTAGGTGATTTATCACCGTTTACAGAAATATATGTATGGTTGAGCCACCAAATACGACAGGTTATTATACTGCCCACACTTCCTCCATATAACAAATCCCATCCCAGATGAAAATGTAGAACTAACAGATATCAAATATGTTTATGATGTACATGCTTATATTAACAGATACAGAACATATATAACATTTTTCAGACTAAACGTAGCATTTTACAGATTTAATTTATCTTATATCACTTCAAACATGCGTATTTATATCAATTTTTACACTAACAGATTCATGTTTTATAGCTCAATTAATAACATACAGACCATATAGAAGGCCTATGATTGATCCAAACAATGTTTACGGCCATAGGGAAAATTTCATAATTTTGGGCCCACATGGCGAAAATAGCCTGCATCGTGTATCTCACGATCCAAAGACACAACATGTCACGATTGTGTGTGTCAGGTGGTGTTGATGATGCAATTTTTGGCTTTCTCCATTCGCTGTTTTTCGGGTTTCTCGTTACACATCTTGACCGATTTTGATGTAATTCCAAAAATTGAGTAATCTAAACCTAATTGGAAGAAATCACAAATCAATTAACACATTCCTTAACCGAATCTAAACTTGAAATCAACAACAAAATGGCCAAATCATGCCAATCAAAGTTCCCAACGCAACATTAAATGACTTATCCCCAACAAAACAGCTAAACACCACAGAACCTAATTTACCGGAGGATCAATCGTTCTGTGAATGTCACCTGGAAAACCTCAAATGAATAGTACGAATTAATGCATCTCACACACACCCCAAATTGAACAAAAGATAAAGAAACGAACACCCCCATAACGAAAGAAGAGAAAAATACTAAATCATAAAAGAAACCGTTACTTACACGGAGTGGAGTAGTAAACAAATCAATCACCGAAATTGAAACACCCAATGAACCATAAACAAGAAAGTAAAAAAGTTTTGGATTAGGAAAAAGAAAGAAAGAACAAATTTTTTCAATTTCTCTACTGGAACAAATGTGAAGCAAAAAGATAGGAAAGTGGGGGAAATTTTTGAAACGTGGGTAATGGGAAGAGAATCTTGGAAATATTATTTTTTTATAAATTTAAAAAGAAAAAATAAAACAAAATAATATCCAACATGCCCAACAACCTAATACCTTATTAGATTCTCCAAAGCCAGAGTTCATTTAAACCGCAATCACCACAAAGTCGGCTCAAATGAAAATAGCAAAAATATTATGAATTCGCTCATGCTGGGATTTGAACACAAGTCCAAAAAGTAAGCTAACACCTTACCACTTAAATCAACAAGCTCATTCTATTATAAAAATTGACCGAAAATATTATTTAAGCTAAACAATTAAGGATAAGGCTAGGAGCAAAAATAATTGGATTTTCCCAAAAATAAGATTCAAACCCATGACCTCAAACATACAATCAATGCACTTAACCATTGATACAAAAACTTAATTATGGTAGGATTGACAAACTTGAATTCATATTTTTGGGGTGGTACAGATTAAATCAATTAAAACTCGAATTGGAATAACAAAATACTTAGTTTGATCATAAAAAGTCAGGATGCTACCTCATTTTTAAGAAATCAACGATTTAGAGATCAAATTTGAATGAAACATGTTGATGAACAATGGTGAAATTGATGGAGAAAAGATGATTTCCTTTAAAATTGAAGAAAATTGTGTTTCGATGACTAGAAATTCTAAAAGGATGAATCAATTTTGTAAGAAAAGCCTTGATTTGGTGTTTGGGAAAATTTTGAATGAGAAAAGAAATGAGAGGGAAAGGACGGTGGGCGTTATTAAATAGACAACCAATTTTTAAAAATTAGGCCATAGCCCCTTTAACCACCTTCAATTTCTTCCCTCTTTTAAATAGGTCCTTATTTTCAATTAAAACTTACTTTCTAAATTTTATTTTCAAATCCGATCTCGTTTTAAAAATCCATTTTAACAAATTATTTCCTGGACACCTAATTTTAATTTATTACCTTAATTTTTTTAAATTCTAATTATTTTAATATTTTAATTTATTTATTCTTATTTATTTTAATTATCTAACCTAATTCCAGTTTCTGATTCACTAACCCTTGGTTTTCTAACCTGATTCTACTAACCTGACTTTTGGGATGTGATAGAATTCAATAATGATATTGGTAAGTACCTTATATGTTGCTAATTTGATACCACATTATAGCTATTATTGAAATAAATTCATGTATTCATAAGTGATATATATATACTAGTAATAATCTGATTTAAAATGACAATTTTAATTTTTGATGTACTTACTAAGCTTTCGCAAGCTTAACAGATTATTTTTCAAACTCATAGGTGAAGACTTGTTCTGAAGCTCGAGAGTGAATGATGATTTTCCACTCATCTCATCACAAATCAAAGCTTGAAAGAGAGTATGATTTTGAATTTTTGGCATTAGCTCATGGCATGTAAATAGGGTTATGTTAAGCATGTTTGTAGATGAATTTCATTAGAAGCATTTGACGATTTTAATATTCCTTGCTAATTTTGTAAACTTGGACATGTTTGATTTTGTATTAAGTTGAATTAGGTGATGTTTAAGGTTGAAAATTGGTATATTTGAATGGTTCATTAGCTAAAATGGATGATAGATACATATGGATGTTGTCATAGGTGTTAGGAAGTGAAATACTTGAGATTTAAGGTGATAGATTTCATGTTGCGATGTTAGGTTCATGAAGTCGCAACGAGCCTTACTTAGTAAGTTATGTCGTGACATGGTACATTCATGGCCGTGACGAACTTTCATCAGTGAGTAACATGGTGACGTGGCATTCATGAAATCATGACGAGCACTCGATAGTTTAGAACTTTACATTTTGGTCTTTAAATAACCTTGGATCACCTAAGGAGCTTTTGTAAGCTTGTATTAAGCTTGAAAAAGTATATAAATCATATTTTAATTGTATTATGAGCTTTATAACTTGAGTAAAAATGTTTAATTGACATGGAACTATTGTATTTGCTCCAACAACGAATATGACATCCCAGTACCTTGACCCGGCGACCAGGTCGAGTAAGGGGTGTTATAGCTACGTAGCTCACTGTCTGATGATGTCACGATGTGAAAACCATGATGTCACGACATCAACTTGTAGATTTCAAAAACATTTCAATTAAGTCCTTAATTGACCTTGGGTTGATAAAAGAGCTTTCATAAGCTCGCATAAGACTCAGAAATGATTTTATATCAAATTGGAAAAGTGTATTTATACTAATTAGCATGTTGTAATGATTGGATGGTATTGAAATTAGTTGTAGTTGCTCCGACAAAGAATGTGGTATCCTGTAGCTTGGACACGACGATCAGTTCATGTAAAGGGTGTTAAAAAATATTAAAATATGTTAGAATCAAATTTTAATTATTGCATATTATGGAATCTTGATTTATGATAATGGAATTCCAGATTTATATCTTCTATGTTTGACTTGTTCGATAATATACAATACAAAAATATAAATAATTTTATTGATGTTATAATTATCAAATGAGAAAATCAACAAAATAACTGATAAAATTTGTTTTTTGCGTTAATTTTCATTAATTGATACAATGTTAATCAAATTAAAACCTAAAATATGTAACTAATGTTAGTTTCAAAAAATAAGAACAGTCTCCTACTATATACCTTGTAACACCCCAAAACCCAGCCTAGAAGTTCTGGCCGAATTTCGGAGGTTACGTTGATCACTGAAGTGATCATGGGAAATTTTAGTTTAACAAACCAAAAAACATTACAGCATTTAAATTCCGTAAAAACTCTCAGATATAAAATTCCAGTATTACAAAAACCTCAGTCCAAATAACGCTTATATGTATTTAATACAAAAGTTCATACCACAGTTTTCCAAATAGTACTTAAACTAATTATATAAAACGCGTAACTTCGAGACCTCCGGCGCGTCGAGTCCAGCATCAGAATTCGAATACGTACCTGAAAGGGGAAACACTAAGGGGGTGAGCTACACGAGCTCAGTGTAAGTTCGAGACATAACTAACAATAGAATTACAGACCGAAATTCCAGATAGCAGCACAGTAGTGAAACGTACTTACAGTGATATATAGGACCAGAAGGTATACATGAAGCCAACGTCCCAAATGAACGTACTCAAGCAAAGCACTTATCATCACACACAATGTTACAAAACGTCATTACACGTAAGAAAAATCACAAATGATATGTCAAACAGACATAATGCACACAAACAAACTTACACCCAATCACTCAATTAGATGCTTATGGATGCAGTCAAACAATGAAAACCCACCCATCCAATCAAAACACTTCTCTGTCCCCTGATCACACCCCAATAAATTTGTTTAAGCTCATCCAACCAAACACACCATATAGGCCCTCGAAAGGCCCATCCAGCCCTACACACCATGTATGTAGACTAAGCCACTCAGATAATAGTACGTAGCAAAGTAGCGTATATTCGATCTGATACATTGCGATGGCTCACATGCGGATATATTGCAATTAAAGCGCTAGATAAATGCAAACAAAGTCGCGTAGATACAATCTGATTGCATTATGATAAACCGCTATACAGATATGTTGCAATTAAACTGCCAGATCAAATCAGAATCAGTCTTCCTTCTCTTCACAACCAAACCCCTAACCATGATACAAATACAACAATGCACACCAAACACGAATAGTCATACAGATACAGAAGGTTGTAAACAGTTATAAAATACAAAATTTCGTGCGATTACAAAAATACATACTTTTTTGAATTAGACACGCAGAATCAGAGTACAGAATCAGAATGCTCTTACACACACAAACTCAATGTCAAATTTCTTCACATTATCGGTCGAGATTCTATTTCACAGAGCACATTACAAACATTAAATATCAAATTGAAAGTTTAGCACCACGCTTACAGTTAATCACACGACCCTAAGCCGTATCAGAGTCCTTAATACTTATACAGAGGCCCCAACAACCGTTGGATGGCACAAGAAATAGAATGGATAAGTTATGCTATAGAACAAAAATTTGCGAAACAGGGCCACATAGCCGCGTGCTCCGACTGGGTGGGTGTCAACATGCCCATGTAGAGAGGCACACTCCTGTGTGAAAGGAGGCACATGGCCGTGTGGCTAAGGCATATGCCCTTGTGACCTAGGGACATGGCTGAGTGATCCAGCCTTGTAATTCTCTATCTGTTTCTGCTAAAATAGGGTACAGGGTAGACACGACCGTATGTGGGTCTCACACGCCTATGTGCCCATCAGACACAGGCGTGTGTTTTGGAATCCCCAAATTGGCCACATAGTCGTGAGGCATCAAATCACATAACCCTAATTCTTAAACATACACGCCCATGTGAGGAGGGGACACGACCGGGTGGCCAGGCCATATGGCACCCAAATTAGTCTGAAAACCCTAAATTTCAGTTACACACTACCGTGTGAACCACTCGTGTGGCCACCTGTATGGTCACAATACCACACAAAAACTGGCTGAAATCTCAATTTTGTGACATCAAAACGAACCCTAGTTGCTAACCACTTTTTAAACATTAGAATCTTGTAGAAATCCTCCAGGTTCAACAACAATTTCATGTCAAATATAGGTAGTTTAGAACACACACAAAAGTTGTCGAATTTCACAGCAATTCGATACCAATTACACAGTCAGTACACACTCAGAATTACTGAATACTACAGAATTGAAATAACAATTCAAAAATAAAATAAAAGAGGTACGAAACCCACACATTATTTTGCGATAAAATGTCCCAACAGTCAATGAACCACAAAGCCTTCACCTGCTGCGCAATTATATCTCCCTCAAGAACCCGAAGCCAAATCAAAACGATGAAACCTCAATGACGAAAAAGAAAGAATTTCGTGAGAAGAGAGGGAGAGAGGAGAAAAGAGGAACGTACAAAGAAACATTAGGAAACCAAAAAAGGTGAAAGAAAACTCCTATTTTCTTTTTCCCCTTTTATTTCATATCAAAAATAAAAATAAAAATAAGCAAAAACAAAATAAAAACAAAATCTAAGCTTTTAAAGCCAGAACAAAGCCAAATCAAAATAATTATCTCAAAGCACACCTAAAGACTCAAACCTGGGACCCCTAAGCTAAACTAACACACAACCAACCACTAGACCAACAGGCCCATTTTGACACTTGAATGCAAAAGTATACACAACAGCCCGATCTAGCCACTGCCCCCTTCCCACAACTCACAACACTTCCAACCCCAAAAACTAGGGTGTTACATACTTAAACAAATAATTAAAAGAAATAAATTATTTGTCAAAATGTTAGTCATTTTCGGACATATACTGTGGTGTTACATACCTAAACAAATAATTAAAAGAAATAAATTATTTGTCAAAATTTTAGTCATTTTTCGACATATATAATTATATATACAAAATATTTGTAATACAATTATTTAAAATACATTTTGGGAACAAATATTTTTAAAGTAAGATAATGACTCTGTTTGGCAATTGGCTGATAACTAATAGTTGATTCTTGATTGCAATAGCTGGTTTGACCAACTGATTTTATTAACTGTTTATTTAAAAGTGTTTGGTAAAACTTAGTTGATAGTTGAAAGTTTATATGTGTAAAATGACAAATAATGACATGACACATCTTATTTTTAAGTATTTATTTGTTTATAATACCTTAGTCTTTATTGGGTGAAATTATTGAAACAAACCACTATTACCAAGGAATTAAAACATCCATTATGGAAATTAATTAGTGAATATTTTTGAAAATTTAAATAAACAAATTTCTTAAGTTCCTTATTTGCAAATATTAACATTGTGGAAATTGATAAATATTAATAGTGTATCAATATAATTGTAAACTATATTCTTAGTGATAATTATGTCACACTCTAAATAAATTTGTCAACTAATATATTTCAATTAATATATGTTGCATAAGAAATCATTATACCGAAGTAAATTGAAAATAAATTAAGAGTATATAAATATTCAAGGATGAATGGGCTCGATTGAAAATTTCTTATGGCAATGGTGATTTTTGTAGATTCACGATGGAGTGTTTTTTTTTTTTTTCTGATATTTACTTTAGACTTTAGAGGTGAATGTGAAAATAGGAGAATGAAGGCTACTGATATCTTGGCTCCCCTATTAGATTTGAAAGCATGTGGCAAAAGGTGTAATTTTTGAGTAAGCATGGTCAGATATGTCATCCCACAAATTTCATTCCCAATCAGCTGTTCAAAAAAGCTGTCCATCCCAGCGTTAGTTTTTTTTTTTTTGGAGGTTTTAGTTCAACAAGCTCTTGCAAGCCTCCTAACCGAACACCACAATTAGAGGGTTTGACTATCCAATTCTCCATCTGTATCCAAATCAACTAAAAAATGCCAAAAACTCTGTTTACTAAACCCCCTCAATATAATAACATGCGAACTTAGATTTGCAATAAAAATATTATATATTCGAAAACTTAAAATTTATAATGTTTGAAAATATTGTAAACTATTTTGCAAATTTGGTATTTAAAAAATTATGCAAACTTTACAGAAAACAATTAAAAAATTATGCAAACCTTACATAAAACGATTTTTTTCTCACTTTCAAATTTGATTATTTTTTAAGTTGATTCTCCTTCCATTGCAAACTTGTTAATAAAAAATTAATTAACATCTAATTTATTAGTTAAAAATATATTACAAATGTAATTATTAAAATATCAAATTTAAAATAACAAAAATTGTATGAAAACAAGTTAAATAATTTGAAAATTTATTACAAATGAAATTTAAAAAATATAATTAAAAATTATAATAGAATTATACCTTCAACTATTGATTCTTCCAAGAGTTTCTAATTTCTAATTTTTTTTTACATAAGCAAAGATGAAACTATAACTAGATTAAGCGGGCCCAAATCATTTTAGAGCAATCATCATGTAGTTTTTGAAGAATTTCATCCCGGGTTGTATATAGCTATACTTGCCTAGAGGTCTCAAAAATACCATTACTGCCAGTCTATCGGCTACTCGATTACTCTCTCTAAATACATATGTCATCCTAATCATCCAAAGTCATTGAATAATATTTTTAATAGCTCGTAACATAGTTGAATGATAGAACTCAACTGACTCTTTTTGAATCAACTAGATTGCAGTCATATTATCCATCTCTAATTTCTATTAATATTAGAATTTATAGTTAGAGAAACACAATAAATATGAAAATTTAAAATATGAGATTAAAATTAATCTCCATTGTCGAAACCATTTTTAAATCGGGTTTAGAAAATGGGGATCGACTTTAAAAACAAAAATGAGAGTCGCCACCTGTAACATCCTGAAAAGGGCCTATGCATTTTCGGTTTAATTGTACGAAATGACATGTCTTATGTGTTATGAATATATCTTGAACATTTTTTGGAAACCTGGAAATGTATGGAAATGTTAGGTTTAAAAGAGGAAAGTGAACATTTTTGGAAACCTGGAAATGTATGGAAATGTTAGGTTTAAAAGAGGAAAGTGAACATTTTTGGAAACTTGGAAATGTAAGGAAGTGATTTAGAAATGATTCAAAAGAGGAAAGTGAACATTTCTGGAAACTTGGAAATGTAAGGAAATGGCAAGTTTAAAGAGAGAAACGAAAATTTTTGGAAACTTGGAAATGTAAGGAAATTACTTAGAAAATGTTAAGTTTTAAGTTTAAAAGTGGAAACTAAGGCAAGGTGGCCTTAAGAGAAAATGTGGGGAAAATATGACACACAAATAGGCTTGGAAAAGTGGCCTGGAGATGCCACTTAGGGCCTCTGGAAATGGCGCCACATGCAAGGGTATTAGGCCTGAGTTCGAGTCACAAGGGAAGCAAATAAAAGGAATTTTATTTTTGTTTCCAGAAGCAAAGAGGTGGACAGCACAAGGCTTTTAAAAGAGGAGTTTTATTCTCTTTAAATTTCGGCTAATAAAGGGATAAATAATAGATTTATTTTAGATTATTTTTCAAGAGATAAATGAGGAATTATTCTTTAATTAGAAAAATAAGGGAGAAGTGATGGCCAAGTAAGGGACTTTGAGTTTAATAATTTCGGCTAAGTAAGGATAGTTGCTGAATTATCTTTTATTTTAGGAGATAATTAAAGAGATAAAGCTATGAAAATAGAAGAGTGATGGCCAAGTAAGGGATTCTAAGTTAGTAAATTCGGCTATATAAGGAAAAGAGGGCCATTCATCATTCTTTCTCTCAACCCTTCTCTCTGCCGAATTTCCTAGAGCATTTGTTCTTCTTCTTTTTGTTAGCTAAAGCCGAAAATTCAAGATATCACAATTAGCCAATTTCTTTTCTTTCCAATCCATCAAAAGTCGAATCTTTGAGGGGCTTCAAGCATAGGTGCTGTCGATTTCTTCAAGAAAGGGTAAGAACAAGTTTTGATTTCTATTCTTTTCTTTTAGATTTGTCGAAATCTAGGACTAATCCCATCAATATTCTTATTTGCCGAAATTTGGAAGGATTCTTTCGGGATATTTGCCATAGTCGACTATAAAGGAAAAGATCTTGGGATTTGACCATCAAGGTAAGTCATATCGACATTCGCCAAGGGCCATTGATTGTGATTAAAGGTTAGAAGTTGATCTAACATGTGGTTTTAGGGATTTCGGCGTGAAGCTATAACCAAGGGATAATTTCGGATTTAAGATCCTTAAGGTAAGTGACTATGAATATTCGGCCAAGGCCTATTTTAGTAGTTAGATCTATTTTTATGTGTTTTAAGCCGAAAACTAACCGATTCAAGGGATCTAGTGATTAGCCGATTTCAAAGGGGAAGAATACAAGTTTCCAGGATTTGATTAATTATCAAATCGGCAGCAAGGTAAGAAAGTGGATACGATAATCCTTCGGGATTTGATTAAATTAGCCGAATAAGCTTTTTCCTAGAATACTAAATGTGGCCAAATGTAGGGATTTAGGATCTAAAGCGATAGATCGATTTTTCGGGATTTCAAGGAATCCGTTAAGCTAATCAAGTGTGTACCCTAAACTATTTCTTAATAAGTTTTATGGCTATTTCTAATTAAAATATGTGATATTAAGAATAAGAAAGTGGCTAAGGTACCATGTTATGGTACTAAGTACTCAGGTACGTTTCCTACTCCTACTAGGAATATGAAATATGTTATTTGTAATATGAGAATAAGAATGTGAACTTTGGCATATTAATGCATATTACAAAATGGGGCATATGGGTTATTGAAAGGGGAAGTGAATGTGGTGACCTAAGACCACGAACACGGTGACCTAAGACTGTGGTATCTGAATGTGGTGACCTAAGACCATAGTAATCTGAATGCGGTGACCGAAGACCGCGATATCTGAATGTGGTGACCTAAGACCACAAATGCGGTGACCTAAGACCGTAATATGGAGTGTAGCGGAAGGAAGGTCGACTTAGTAGTCCCCACGGTGTACAGGTTGGTACGGGGGAGTGTAGCGGATGGCTTATTAGGTTTGGGTTTGGGAATACATCATAATTTGTATGCTATGATATGAATGTGTAATATTTGTTATGCCTGATTCTATTATGATTTAGTGTTGTCTACACATTGAGTTTGTTGACTCACCCCGTTGAGGGACCATGTTTCAGGTGATGAACAGTAATGGACCGGGACGGCAGAACTTGTGGTGGCCATGCTCAACATGAAGTTTTTATTTTTATGGACTATTAATTTTTTAAGTACTCTGAATTATTTGGATTTACTTGATGTAATAAAGCCATAAGGCCATAGTGCACTATTTTATTTCTGTTTTTATTTATTATGTTACGAAATTTTTATTAAGTTAAAGATTAAATAATTTACTTTAAATGTATTCTATATGTTTTATCACCTAAAATTTAAAAGGGTTTTTATTATAAAACGATTTTGTTTTCTACTCAAGCCCAACCCAAAACAATATTTCTTTCAAAACACACTATTTTCCCAAAGTAACAAAAGAACTTTGAACGGTTTACTTGAGGAACATACCAGATCCGGTCCAGGCTCGTGGGCCAGGTGTGGGGTGTTTCAGTTTGGTATTAGAGCCTAGTTTTAAACTCTCGGCCTGGGTTTTAAGGCCCAAAATGTTTTCGAATTGAGCCCAAATAAGTTTTATAAAAATATTTTATGAAATCAGCAGGTTTTCTAGCATGGCACCTAAGTCTCCGACCTGAAGTCCACCAGGTAAGTACTTCGATCTCTTGGGTGATTTATATTATGATTTGTAGAAGGGTAGAAATGGAATGGAACGTAGATTAGCATGATAAGTACTTGAACCCTAGGACTAGTTTACCCCAACACTTACATAAGACTTAATGCTAAATTAAACAAACCTATGACTAAGTCACCGAGTTAGGGTGTGGTAACCCTTGTGCACATGTCTAGGATTGGATCCAGGAAGAGCACAGTACTTAGCAGTCCTAGTGACTCACCTCCTCTTCACTGGAATCCTACAGTGCGTAGCTACTGGTTCACCTACGACCAAGAGGACTCGATCCACAAAGCTAAACGTAATAACTAAAACCCGAAGGGAACTAGCCGTGTTTTTATAAAAACCCTAGTTTTAAAACTCTTAAAATTACCTTTTTAATTTGTGAAAACTATTTTTACAAAATTTTCTGAAAAATATTCGATTTATAAAATTACAAAAAATACCCCTAGTGGTAAAATTATAAAAATGCCCTTGGTTTATGAAATTTCCAAAATACTCACAGTTTTTATCAAAATTTTCATTACTTTATAAAATGCTCAACTAACCCTAATTTGCAAATTATCAAAAATATCTTGACTTTGGAAAATTACAAAATTGCCCCTAACTTACAAAAAAAATTACCAAAATGACCCTGATTTCCAAAAATTTTTACATCACCGTTTTGGAAAGAACAGTTCTCAAAAAGAACCCTCAAAGTTTTGCAACTTTTGAAATATCCCTGATTTGTTAAATTTTACAAATTTACCTTGGTTTATTACCAAAATACCCGCGAGATTCAAAATTACCGAAATACCCCTGGAATTTCAAAATTACCGAAAGGCCCCAGGATTTTAAAATTACCAAAATACCATTATTGACAAAATTACCAAGGAACCTTATTTTGACAAATTACGAAAATACCCCTGTAGGACAAATTACGAAAATACCCCTGGGTAGTGGAAAAAAAAACAACAATGAAAACTACAACATTTCTCACGAATGACGAAAGTTCATAATTGGTTGATGAATGTGAACATGACTTTACGAATAGTGAACTTTGAGTGAGAACTTTGTTTGATCGAAAGAACCACTTTTAAACATCTCTTTTCATAAAAGCATTCATGGTTAATCGGTGAAACGAAAGTACTAATGTATAAAACTCTTAAATCAGATTAAATCGCGACGTTAGAAAATGAGTTCTAGGGGACGTGGTCGTCGTGGACGGGATAAGAGGAGTCTTGGACCGTCAGAATGGTCTAAGAGTCTTCAAAAAAGACCGAAGGTTGATGTAACAGACCAATATTGACCCTAATCAGAACGGTGGTTTCGGGACCACGAATCCGAGCCTGAGTAATATTTTAATATTATATTTCGTGTTTATTATATGTGATTTAGTGAGTGTGAAAGTTTCGTTGAAAAATTTAGTTATTTAAGTGCTCAATTTGATAAAAAGGATTTAATCGAGAAAAGAGTAAAAGTTGCATACTAAAGTGAAAGGTACTAAATTGATTGTGGCTTTTTAAGTGGATGTACTAAAAGGGCAATTAGCCCATATACTACAAAGAGGGACGGCAATGGACCACTTTAATTACAAATTTGATGTTATTTTAGTATTAGTATAAGTTATATTAGTGAGTTAATAAATATTGTTAATATATGTGTGTTGTTTTAACATAAAATAATAAAAACAAGTGGGAAGAAAGAGAATCTTACCTCATTCATCTTCTTGGCCGAAAGTTAGAGGAAGAAACTCCATTGTTGGAGCTTGAAATTTTGGCAATTTGGAGCTTAATTAGGGGTATGTATTTTGCTTAGTTTTTGATAATTTTTACATTTTTGGAATGGTTGCTTTGAATGCTATACAACCCATGTGGAAATTTTTGAGATTTTGGCACTTTAAAATTCGGCTATGGTTGTATAGGCATGGTTTGAAATGTTTGATAGTAGATTTCAATTAGTATGTGTTAAATCATCCTCTTTTGAATTAGAAGTTGTGATGAAATTGGATGTTAGGGATTTATCTGAAAAAAATAAATATTTTGAAGGACTAAAACATGAAATAAATGAAATGCATGAACACATAGGGCTATGGGGAAGATTCGGCCAAGCTATAGTGTTGGAAAATTTTTCATATTTTCTGTTTTATGCAAATTGGACCAATTTGTAAAAAATGGGAAACATTAGGGGCAAAATGGTAAATTGCCCATATGTGTGTTTTGGGACTAAATTGAGATGAAATGCGATTAAATGAGCTAAATTTTAATGTGTTTTAGATCAAGAGCAAAGAAAAATGGAATTAGGCTGGGAAAGACGAAGGTTCTCGAATAAGCCGATTCTTACGGACTATCAACAACCGAGGTAAGTCCTTTAGTTAAATCGTGTCAAAGAATTAATTATGGTTATCTTGAATATTAAAAATTGATGGATGTTAGTATCCATTTACATCATGGCCGAATGTATATTGACATATTAGGTTGATGATTTATGTTGAGTATGTGATGGGAATTGTTGGATTGTATAATGATAAAATGGTTTTGTTGGTCCAATGTGAGTGAGCCCAATTAAATTAGATGAGTTTATAACAGATCATGAAGTGTGTTGGTAATGTTTAAGCGTATTGACATGACTCGGGCTTTTACGCCAGCGTGCCTTGTGCCAGTGTTATTTATCGGGCTTTACGCTGCAGCGTGCCTTGTGCCGGGGTGTTATTTATCGGGCTTTACGCCTAGCGGGCCTTGTGCCGTGTTACTTTCGGGCTTTTACGCCTAGCAGGCTTGATGTCGGTGATGTATTTTACAAAAGAGAAATCGAATCTTTATTCAAGACAACTTAAAGCTAATTTATTGAGCATATGATTCAGGTAAGCATGTAAGGTATGTTATGCTTAATATCACTTGAGTCGAATTAATATTATGAGAATTGTGTTATATGTGTTGAAGTTAATATTGATGGGTGTAATATGATGGAATTCGAGTTAGAATGTGCTATTATGGAACAATTGGTTTTCAAGTATAAATGCTAAGAAAGGAGATTTTCATGCGATATGCTTATATGAATTTTAATGAAATGATTTCTACCTTACTTGGGTTATTGAATTTCTAGTATTCGGCCTTGTATAAGTAATTTACTTAAGTGCTTATGTGGAATACAATAAGTTGGAAGTTTTAATTTCAATTAGTTGTATGTTTTATTATCATGAGATTAGGACTTACTAAGCTAGTAAGCTTACTAGTGTGAAATGTTCTCCTTTGTTTTATAGATGAGGTGCAAGCTACAAGCTCGTCGGGATCGTTCGCAAAGTCGTCCACACTATCAAACTGTTTTGGTACTCTTTCATTTTGGTTTTTCCAAAGAAGGCATGTATAGGAAAGACTTTGTCTAAGTTTGTGAAACTTTGGTTCATGTATGTAATAGCCATGCGAATATGGCTAAATTTTTAGTCAAGTATGCTTTTTGGGACTTTGGTTATAAATGTTGGTGCTCTTTTAAATCGATGATGTTATGATATTATGCGAATGATTTAGGTATAAGCTACATTGCGTAAATGGTTAAGATGCATGGATGGTACGAATTATATGTGAGTATATTCGGTTATAAGCTAGTAATCATATCTTGTAAAGAAACAATCTTTAGTAACAGCAGTGATGTAGTTTTGAAAAATCACCAAAAATAGGATAAGTTGAATTAGAAGGTGAATGAGGTATAGAACCAAAGCTTATTGTGTCTATTTTGATATGAAAGAAACAAAGTAGGCAAAGGAGTTTTATGTTATGAGATATTTAAATTTTAGTGAGACTTGATCTGAATGAATTCGTGAATCCATGTTCTGTCTTGGAAAAATTGTTAAAAATTGTACAAAAATAATTAGGGAGCATGGTTTATATGTTTGAAATCCTTGATGAGTCTATTTTTTAATAGGAATAAACAAGAACATTATTGAAAATTTTTGCTATGAGATAAATGAGTTTTTGTAATGACAGGTCAGAAATCAACAGTGAAATAGTGGAAACTTTGATGAATAAACTGTACTAATTGGCCACATGAAAAATTCTGGAAAAATTATGGTAAATTCTAAGAGTCTAGTTTCAAGGAAAATTTATAGATCTAAATTTCGAGTTTTGTAACTCGAGTTATGATCAATTTAGTCAGCATGATGCAGTTTGACAGCTTCAAATTTTTATGTTCCGAACTTGTAGTCGAGTCTCGTAATGCCACATACTCGACCCCGGCAAAGGTCTCAGGTAAGGGGTGTTACAGTTGAGAATTCTGCTCGTGTTTTTAAGCTAACTACTAAAAATCCGGACCATCGGTGTGCTCAGTGTGGAAGGTATCATATTGGCGAGTGTTGGAACCGATATCGAGAATGTTTT
Source organism: Gossypium bickii (assembly GCA_025503065.1). Taxonomy (NCBI): domain Eukaryota; kingdom Viridiplantae; phylum Streptophyta; class Magnoliopsida; order Malvales; family Malvaceae; genus Gossypium; species Gossypium bickii. The sequence continues at coordinate 96,132,512 of CP106711.1, forward strand.
AGATGTAAGTCTAAGGCTCATTTGGTTAAGAATTGCCCTCAGGCAACGAAGGTTTGTGGTTTAAACCATGGAGGAAATGGTCATGGAACACTCGGTAGAGGTGCTGAAGGTTCAGATGTGAGACAACCAAGGATATGATAGCGGTTAAGTTCCTTGTTTTTGGAGTACTATTTATTGATTTGGAGATAGTTCATTCTTGTGTTACAAGTGAACTGTTTGAAACTTTGGATGTGAACTTAGAGACTGTGCCTAGAAGGTAAGATAGTTCTTTAAGATCGAGTGCAGACAATAGCGTAGTGGGGTGAGTTAGACCGTACGATTGTTCGTTAGTAAGTAATTTCGAGGATGAAATTATTTTAAGGGGGTAGAACTGTAACATCCTGAAAAGGGCCTATGTATTTTCGGTTTAATTGTACGAAATAACTTGTCTTATGTGTTATGAATATATCTTGAACAGTTTTGGAAACCTGGAAATGTATGGAAATGTTAGGTTTAAAAGAGGAAAGTGAACATTTTTGGAAACCTGGAAATGTATGGAAATGTTAGGTTTAAAAGAGGAAAGTGAACATTTTTGGAAACTTGGAAATGTAAGGAAGTGATTTAGAAATGATTCAAAAGAGGAAAGTGAACATTTCTGGAAACTTGGAAATGTAAGGAAATGGCAAGTTTAAAGAGAGAAATGAAAATTTTTGGAAACTTGGAAATGTAAGGAAATGACTTAGAAAATGTTAAGTTTTAAGTTTAAAAGTGAAAACTAAAGCAAGGTGGCCTTAAGAGAAAATGTGGGGAAAATATGACACACAAACATGCTTGGAAAAGTGGCTTGGAGATGCCACTTAGGGCCTCTGGAAATGGCGCCACATGCAAGGGTATTGGGCTTGAGTTCGAGTCACAAGGGAAGCAAATAAAAGGAATTTTATTTTTGCTTCCAGAAGCAAAGAGGTGGACGGCACAAGGCTTTTAAAAGAGGAGTTTTATTCTCTTTAAATTTCGGCTAATAAAGGGATAAATAATAGATTTATTTTAGATTATTTTTCAAGAGATAAATGAGGAATTATTCTTTAATTAGGAAAATAAGGGAGAAGTGATGGCCAAGTAAGGGACTTTGAGTTTAATAATTTCGGCTAAGTAAGGATAGTTGCTGAAGTAGCTTTTATTTTAGGAGATAATTAAAGAGATAAAGCTATCAAAATAGAAGAGTGATGGCCAAGTAAGGGATTCTAAGTTAGTAAATTCGGCAATATAAGGAAAAGAGGGCCATTCATCATTCTTTCTCTCAACCCTTCTCTCTGCCGAATTTTCTAGAGCATTTGTTCTTCTTCTTTTTGTTAGCTAAAGTCGAAAATTCAAGATATCACGATTAGCCAATTTCTTTTCTTTCCAATCCATCAAAAGCAGAATCTTTGAGGGGCTTCAAGCATAGTCTTTGTCGATTTCTTCAAGAAAGGGTAAGAACAAGTTTTGATTTCTATTCTTTTCTTTTAGATTTGTCGAAATCTAGGACTAATCCCATCAATATTCTTATTTGCCGAAATTTGGAAGGATTCTTTCGGGATTTTTACCATAGTCGACTATAAAGGAAAAGATCTTCGAGATTTGACCATCAAGGTAAGTCATATCTGACATTCGGCCAAGGGCCATTGATTGTGATTAAAGGTTAGAAGTTGATCTAACATGTGGTTTTAGGGATTTTGACAGAAGCTATAACCAAGGGATAATTTCGGGATTTAAGATCCTTAAGGTAAGTGACTATGAATATTCGGCCAAGGCCTATTTTAGTAGTTAGATCTATTTTTATGTGTTTTAAGCCGAAAACTAACCGATTCAAGGGATCTAGTGATTAGCCGATTTCAAAGGGGAAGAGTACAAGTTTCTGGGATTTGATTAATTATCAAATCGGCAGCAAGGTAAGAAAGTGGATACGATAATCCTTCGGGATTTGATTAAATTAGCCGAATAGGCTTTTTCCTAGAATACTAAATGTGGCCAAATGTAGGGATTTAGGATCTAAAGCGATAGATCGGTTTTTTGGGATTTCAAGAAATCCGTTAAGCTAATCAGGTGTGTACCCCACACTATTTCTTAATAAGTTTTATGGCTATTTCTAATTAAAATATGTGATATTAAGAATAAGAAAGTGGCTAAGGTACCATGTTATGGTACTAAGTACTCAAGTATGTTTCCTACTCCTACTAGGAATATGAAATATGTTATTTGTAACATGAGAATAAGAATGTGAACTTTGGCATATTAATGCATATTACAAAATGGGGCATATGGGTTATTGAAAGGGGAAGTGAATGTGGTGACCTAAGACCACGAACATGGTGACCTAAGACCGTGGTATCTGAATGTGGTGACCTAAGACCATAGTAATCTGAATGCAGGGACCTAAGACCGCGATATGGAGTGTAGCGGAAGGAGGGTCGACTTAGTAGTCCCCACGGTGTACAGGTTGGTACGGGGGAGTGTAGCGGATGGCTTATTAGGTTTGGGTTTGGGAATGCATCATAATTTGTATGCTATGATATGAATGTGTAATACTTGTTATGCCTGATTCTATTATGATTTAGTGTTGTGTACACATTGAGTCTGTTAACTCACCCCGTTGAAGGACCATGTTTCAGGTGATGAACAGTAATGGACTGGGACGGCAGAACTTGTGGTGGCCATGCTCAACATGAAGTTTTTATTTTTATGGACTATTAATTTTTAAGTACTCCAAATTATTTGGATTTACTTGATGTAATAAGGCCATAAGGCCATAGTGCACTATTTTATTTCTGTTTTTATTTATTATGTTACGAAATTTTTATTAAGTTAAAGATTAAGTAATTTACTTTAAATGTATTCTATATGTTTTATCACCTAAAATTTAAAAGGGTTTTCATTATAAAACGATGTTGTTTTCTACTCGAGCCCAACCCAAAACAATATTTCTTTCAAAACACGCTATTTTCCCAAAGTAACAAAAGAACTTTGAACCGATTTACTTGAGGAACATACCAGATCCGGTCCAGGCTCATGGGCTGGGTGTGGGGTGTTTTACCACCAATCCTTTTTTTACTTAGGTGTGATTGGATTACCTTGTAAAACGTTTTATTTTAAAACATTTAATTTTGGTCTACGAAAAAATAAGAAGATGGGCTCAGGAGTCGGTTACGTACGAGGAAGGGTTAGCACCCTCGTAACACCCAAAAATTGGTACCTAATCGATAAAAATCATGTCCAAATGTTTGAGATAAAAAATGATCCTTTTATTTGAAGGTAAACCAAGACTACCTATCTCAAAGAAATAAGAATACTACACCCAATAAGTTAGGATACTGTATCTCATAGCTTCGAAGCTAGATACATCTTTTTAGAAAATTCTTACCTCGAGATACAAAACATCACACCCAATAAGTTAGGATACAATGTTTTGAATTCTTAAGAATAAGTTTTCATGATTTAAAAAATTGAGATTTCTTTGTTCCGAAGGAATATAAACATCAAATCCAGCACGATTGAACACGATATTTTTAAAACCTCGTAACTAAGATCATCTCATAAAAACTTCGAGTAATTTTTACTTAAGATTTGAGAGTTCCTCGATCCGAAAGAATATAAACATCACATCCAGCACGATTGGACATGATATTTTTTATACCTTCGTAACTAAGAGCATCTCATAATTTATAAAACTTTTTTTAAAAGGATATTTAGTTATTTAGCCAAACGGAAAATCGCAACCCAGCACGATTGGGTACTATTTCTCGAATTTCTAAATATCAAAATATTGCATTTTTTTAAAAAACCTTTAGATAAAATATGATGATTTTGCAAAACACGTATTTATAAAGCAATTATAAATGAATAGATGAAGGAATATGGGCAGATAAAATATATACATAAAACTATATGAAAATAGAAATTACTAAATAAATATGAAAATTTTCATGCAAGATTAATAATAAATAAATAAATAAAAATCATACTTATATGATATAAACAATACAATAAAAAGAATAATATATAATGAATTTATAGTATAAACAATAGAAATGGAACATGTTTTTCAATATAAATATATTTGATAATAATAAAAATATGATATAATATATAAAACTAAAATACGGAAATAATATATAATATTAAACAAAAATAATATATATAATACACTAATTATAAATAAAATAGATAAATAAATTTTATAAAAAATAAAGTTTTAGAGATAATATAAATGTAAGATAATAATATATAATATACAAAATAAATAAAATAAATAAAATAACATATAAATTATATAATGCTTTAAATTAAATAAAATAATACAAATTAGTAATTTAATAAATAAGATAATACAAATAAAATTATATATATTTTATACTATTAATAAATTAATAAAAATAATATAGAATCTTTTAATATGATAAAATAATTTAATATAAAATAAAATAAAAAAGGATAAAAATAAAATAAAACAAAGAAAACAAGGGTTAAAATGGCAATTAAAATAAATAAAAAGGATTAAATTAAAACAGCGCCGTTCTCAGTTTACTATATAAGTAAAATAACAGTTAAAAAAAATCACTTTACACCTATTTAAAAAAAAAACAGAAATCTATCCCCTCAAACTCTCTCCAGCTTTCGTTCCTCGGCCTAGGTTTCCGATGGGGCACCTCCACATGTCTTAGTTGGTGTCGTCGTCATGACGGCCATGTGTGTAAAATCTTTACTCCTTTCTTTTATTTTTTAGCTTTTATATATATGTGTAAAAACAATATAAATTGAAGAGAAAAAAAAGATGAACAAAAAGAAATAACAAATCACCTCTGTTATTGCGAAATAATTATTTTTTATTCCTGTATTTTTTCTCTGTGTAACAGTGTGTATGTCTCTTTTTCTCTCGATCTCTTTGTGTCCCCCAATTACAGGTTTGATCTGGGGTTTTTATATCCAAAAAATGAAAAAAAGAAAAGGAAATAAATCTCTATTTGCCTCTGTTTCGCCTTTTTTGCTGTTGGTTTGTTTCCTTTTGCAGGTTTGGGCGAAGATCCTGGTGGTGATGAGCAGGCGCGGTTCGTGCGCGTTGATGGTGGTTGATGGATGCAACGATTGCGGTGCGGCGTGTGGGATAGCTCTTGTGGCGCGAGAGTTCCTGCGGCGCCTAGGGTTTCAGAAACCCTAGGCCATTGCTAATTTTGGCTTAGTGTTTTAGGCCTCTTTGGGCCGTATAGGCTTGGGTCTGCTGAGTTTGGGTGTAGCGGGCTAATTGGGTTTAGTCTGGTTAATTTGGTAGTTATTTGGCTTTGGGCTTTGTAATTGTAAATGGATTGAAAACATTTATTTTGTTTATTTATTTTTTGTTGGGTTTGTTTATTTTCAGCCTGGGCAAAATTCGGTACTCACAGCTGCCCCTCTTTGCTCATTGTCATGTAACGAGAATAGAGCAAAGACTATAAAATGACCAATTTTGCCTGGTCTTGGCCGAGCCTCGACTTCTTGATCCTTACTTTCTTCAAATGGCTTCCAACTCTACTGTAACTTCAATGGTATTGGAACTTCATCTCGATTTCAGTAAGTCTGATAGCTTCATTCGGTTTCTTGCAATTTTAAGAATGCCAAATTGATGTCTTTGATCTGCTTCCTACAACTTGAGGAAGATAAGATCTTCTGTCTTTGATTTAGTTCCTACAACTTCAGGGAGATAAGGCTGAAATGATCTTTGATCTGCTTCCTACAACTTTAGGAAGATAAGATCTTCCGTCTTCGGTCTACTCCACTACAACTTCAGGGAGATAAGACCAAAAATGTCTTCTGATCTGCTTCATGCAACTTCAGGAAGATAAGATCTTCTGTCTTCAGTCTACTCCCTACAACTTCAGGGAGATAAGGCTGAACTTCTTTTCGATCTGCTTCCTACAACTTTAGGAAGATAAGATATTCTGGGTCGATTTGCTCCACTACAACTTTAGGGAGATAAAATCTTCTGTCTTTAGTCTACTCCACTGCAACTTCAGGGAGATAAAACTAAAACATCTTTGATCTGCTTCCTACAACTTAAGGAAGATAAGATCTTCTGGGTCGATTTGCTCCACTGCAACTTCAGAGAGATAAAATCTTCTGTCTTTAGTCTACTCCACTGCAACTTCAGGGAGATAAGACTAAAACATCTTTGATCTGCTTCCTACAACTTTAGGAAGATAAGATTTTCTGCGGTCGATTTGCTCCACTGTAACTTCAGGGAGATAAGACTAAAACATCTTTGATTTGCTTTCTACAACTTTAGGAAGATAAGATCTTCTGCTTTCTTCAATATGCTCTACTGCAACTTCAGTGAGATAAGACTGAAAGTGTCTTCGATCTGCTTCCTACAACTTTAGGAAGATAAGATCTTTTGTTTTCGATTTGCTCCACTGCAACTTCAGGGAGATAAAATCTTCTATTTTTAGTCTACTTCGCTGCAACCTCATTAAGATAAGACTAAAACGTCTTCGATCTGCTTCCTACAACTTCAGAAAGATAAGATCTTCTGCTTTCGATTTGCTTCACTACAACTTCAGGGAGATAAAACCTCCTCTTTTTAGTCTACCCCGCTGTAGCCTCAGGGAGATAAGACTAAAACGTCTTCGATCTGCTTCCTACAACTTTAGGAAGATAAGATCTTCTTTCTTCAATCTGCTCTACTACAACTTCAGAGAGATAAGACTGAAAGTGTCTTCGATCTGTTTCCTACAAATTCAGGAAGATAAGATCCGAAACTTCACCAATATCGCTACACTGTCTACTGAAGGACATATCCTGTAGACTCGGTTTCATGTGTTATGAGTGACATGAATGCAACATGTCATGAAAATGATTAGGATTAGAATGCAATGACCGGAATGAATCAAATGCACCTAATGAAATTTGCTATGATACAAAAATGTTATGAGTATGATTCCTACTCTAGGTGTTATTACTCATTTGTTCTTCATTTTTGTTCATTAATCACGCTTTGCTTGACCAGCTTGTCCCAATATAATTTCCGAATCAGCCCTGCTTGGATCTTGAGACATGAAGTTGGTATTTCCCACTGCAACTTCAGGGGAATGACATTTGGTTTCTTCCTTATCTCTGTTACCACTCAGAGGTACAGAACTTGTATCACTTTCAATTTGTTACACCATTCCCTAAGTGTAATTACCATATGTATGAATCTGAAATTTACAATGAGTGTAGGGTATTCCAACAATGATCCCCTTTTACATTTGGATTGACCTTGTTCGTCATTTGCCGATGTGGTATCACCAACGAAATTGTCTTACCCAATAAGAATCCGAAGAGATAATCATTTTCCAATATTTCCAATCCATTGGTGAGTTCTGAACAATAGTCATGTTTCAGATTCCTCATATTATTTAGAAGCTTCTAGAGTAATATGCGAAACTCCTTTTATGAAAGTATTAGTAGTCCATAAATCATTATTTCAATATAAAATGCTTGAAAAATATTACGACAATGGACAAGAAAGAAATTAATCAAGAGCGTAGCTCGAAACAAATAAGCTAATCAAAGATAACCAAGGCAATAAATGAAAATTGATTGGTATATCGTAAAAGAATAAAGTAAATATAGCAGAGGCTATAAAAGAAAATTAATTGGGGTGTTTCTTTAAAAAGAATAAAGTAATCAAAGAATTAAAATAGGTAAAATGAGAAACTAGGTGCCCCAGATATCGCAGTCTGAGCTTCTCTGTTTTGATTTCTTGAGGACCATTTTAAACTCAATATGTTTCTAGGGGATTTGGAGTACTCTGTCAATGCCCCAAGACATAACATACCTCTTCATTGTTAATTCAAATATGGCAAGACTACTATGTGCCCCACTTTTGATCAAAATTTGAGCCGCCCTTTTCGGATTTTCAACTCAAAGCCCCTTTGGTCTCAAAGCGCCCTTTGCGGGTTTTCGCCTCGGCCTCTCTTTTTCCTTTTCTATTCTTCTTTTTTTTTGTTTTTCTTTTTTTTTTGGGTGCCCTGTACGGGTTTTCACCTTGGTCTTTCCTCTTTCAGGTAAAATATCTCTTGACTAAACTTGAATTCTCTGGATTTGACAAGTCTTTGCCATCCATCTCGGTCAATATCAATGCTCCTCTAGAACAGGCCCTATATAAGTCCTTCCTAGTTTGGCATATGCTTCTTCTAAAATCGTTTTGTAGACGAAAAATCTCTTTTAACATCAAGTTTCTTCGTGGAATTCCCTAAGGTAAGCTCGTATAAATTTGGCCGTGACGAATAGCTTTTAACCTTTTCCTCAGTTAGGTTCAATTAGCAAAACTGTTTCTATGAGAAATGTGTTGCCCCAACAAAGGTCCTGGCCAACATTCGATAATCATAGAGAGTAGTGATAGCTTCTCATGCCAATCTTTACAAGTCTTAGCCACCTTTTTTTCTTTTTTTTTTGGCAACTGTTGTTGCACTGTGATATGATACCTAATCTTTGGACAAACTGTAAACTTTGACTTTGTACAGTTATTTAAATGTGATCTTTTATGGCATTCTGCTAGCATCTGATCTTTTCCTTCATCTTTTTTTTTTTAAAGATTTTTATGACTTCGACTTCGTAACATTGGCATACGAAGCTATGACGACGACAAAAATGAATCGATATTGGTTAAAAGCTTTTGACGAGATTGGCCCCATCACATCCATGCCCCACATATGGAAAATTTGTGAAGAATTGGAGTAGGCATATGAATCTTGTCTCCTTCAAATGTTTGCGGTATGACTGATGCAATCTCTCTTTTGTGGTAGACCAACAGTGCCCCATTCTCTTGTTTAGCCCATGTCTTATCAGTGTAGGCATGTCCTGATATGATCTCAATAATATCTCCTTTTATTTCTGTGGTGAGCTAAGCTTCAATCTTCATCCCTTTCCTAGGCTCGCAATATCCATTGACCCTACGTAAGGTAAGGTCTATTTTTCATCTTATTAAACTATTCCTAACAAGTCAGAAGATATGTCACAATCTCTGTCATCTTCAAAATCTTGAGATCCTCTAAAGTCATATCTTGTTCAAAAAGGGAATCAGTAACAATGTCACTCATAACGTTGATATCTGGGTACCTAAGTATGAAGGCAAGAAATACAAAGAATAAATGATTCTAAGGATGATTATTGGTATGGTCATGAATAAAGAATGAAAGAATATTCTAACAAAATAAAAGAATGTACAGTATGAAATAGAAAGAATAAAAGAATATGTGCTTAAAAAAGATGCATTTTATAATAATTTTGAACATAAGCCTATTTCACAAAAGAGTTCTTGTTGCCTCTAGGCTCAAGACAACAAACATGTTTTGAACATTACTCTAGATTAGCCCTAAAAGTACAGGGATTTCTTCCACAGTCTTATTATTCAAAACACTCCCTAGTACAAAAGGGTTTGGGAAACTTCGTTCTCTGATTCTCTCCTTGATTTCTTTAAGGAGTAGCAACTTTCTTGTCTCCTCCTTCAATCACTGCATTCACTGCCTCATTAAAGTGATCAGGATTTGATGGATCGTTGAACTTCACAACTCCCATTTTAATAAACCTTTTGACAAACTTTTTAAACGTATTGCAGTTTTAGATTGAGTGGCCCTTTATTCCCGCATGATAGTCGCATTGGGCATTACCGTTATACCATTTTGGGAACAGAGGTCGCAATGGTTTCGAATAAAATGGGGACACCACATGTGCATCAAACAAACTTTGATATAGCTTCTTATACGTCATGGGGATTAGCGTAAATTGGAGCCTTTCAGAGTTACATCTACCGGCATTATTTGTTTTCTTTTCCTTCTTCTTTAGGGCTTTTGAGGTCACTTCTCCTCTTTCCTTCATTTCTATCAAAGCAAATGGTTTGGCTTGATCATTGCTCGGGGTAACACCCATTGGAGAGTAAATGATATCTTCCTCGTCGTCCTCACTATTATTCATTGAGCCACTCCTTTGTCCAAGTCCTCCAGCTATTAACTGGGTTAGCTGGCGAATCACATTCTTTTGGAACTCTAACATTTGTTCCCGCATTTCTTGCTGAATCTCGGCCAATTGCCCCTGCATCTATTTTTGTATTTGTTCTATTCTTTCCAACCTTTGCTCCATGTTTTCCAGGTTAACCCTGAAATATTTTTTACCTAATTAGGATTCTCTTGTAAAAGTCTAATGCAAATGATCCAATGTAATGCAAATGTTCTAGCTATATACGAACGACTGCATTGTCTTCCACTTTATCAAGGAACCCGTTCTCCATAACCAGCTTTCTAACTTAGAAACTGATCGTGAATCGATACCTCTTAAAATATGAAATGACATGCTCAAAAGAATAAAACACAGCAAGTTAGTACCATGGAATATAAAGCAAGTAAAATAAATAAACACCTATCTGGGTGACCACTAAGGTTTGACATAGTTATACCTAAGGTGAGATCCTAGGGTTCACTAAATGCGGTTTAGTTCTAAAGTTGAGGTACCCGAACCAGCAGATTCCTCGATCCTCACCCATTATAGGCTCATACGGACCGAGTTCGGTTCAGGGGAATACATTTCCCTATGGCCATGCGGAGGTGAAAACCTCACGAAGACATAGGTACGAATGTATCCCGAAAATAGTCCACCAGCCCATGTAGAGGTGAAAACCTCACGAAGGCATAGCTTCTCGCTCCCACTTAAGGGTGTGACCACGACGGTCATGCAGTGCAATACAGAGCAATATATTTAAAACGGCATGCAATAAAAGAATCATATTTTAAAATCAAAATTTTAAATTCAAACAAAAGGACATGAAATTATCAATTTTATGGCCTGACTCTGTTAGTCCCCAGTGGAGTCGCCAAGCTGTCGAAACCATTTTTAAATCGGGTTTAGAAAATAGGGATCGAATTTAAAAACAAAAATGGGAGTCGCCACCAATCCTTTTTTTACTTAGGTGTGATTGGATTACCTTGTAAAACGTTTTATTTTAAAAGATTTGATTTTGGTCTACGAAAAAATAAGAAGAAGGGTTTGGGAGTCGGTTACGTACGAGGAAGGGTTAGCACCCTCGTAACACCCAAAAATTGGTACCTAATCGATAAAAATCATGTCCAAATGTTTGAGATAATAAAAAATATGATCCTTTTATTTGAAGGTAAACCAAGACTATCTATCTCAAAAAAATAAGAATACTACACCCAATAAGTTAGGATATAGTATCTCATAACTTCGAAGCTAGATACATCTTTTTAGAAAATTCTTACCTTGAGATACAAAACATCACACCCAATAAGTTAGGATACAATGTTTTGAATTCTTAAGAATAAGTTTTCATGATTTAAAAACTTGAGATTTCTTTGTTCCGAAGGAATATAAACATCACATCCAGTACGATTGAACACGATATTTTTAAAACCTCATAACTAAGATCATCTCATAAAAACTTCGAGTAATTTTGACTTAAGATTTGAGAGTTCTTTGATCCGAAAGAATATAAACATCACATCAAGCATGATTGGACATGATATTTTGTATACCTTCGTAACTAAGAGCATCTCATAATTTATAAAACTTTTTGTTAAAAGGATATTTAGTTATTTAGCCAAACGGAAAATCGCAACCCAGCACGATTGGGTACTATTTCTCGAATTTCTAAATATCAAAATATTGCCTTATTTTAAAAAAACTTTAGATAAAATATGATGATTTCGCAAAGCACGTATTTATAAAGCAATTATAAATGAATAGATGAAGGAATATGGGCAAATAAAATATATACATAAAACTATATGAAAATAGAAATTACTAAATAAATATGAAAATTTTCATGCAAGATTAATAATAAATAAATAAATAAAAATCATACTTATATGATATAAACAATACAATAAAAAGAATAATATATAATGACTTTATAGTATAAACAATAGAAATGGAACATGTTTTTCAATATAAATATATTTGATAATAATAAAAATATGATATAATATATAAAACTAAAATATGGAAATAATATATAACATTAAACAAAAATAATATATATAATACACTAATTATAAATAAAATAGATAAATAAATTTTATAAAAAATAAAGTTTTAGAGATAATATAAATGTAAGATAATAATATATAATATACAAAATAAATAAAAAATATAATAATATATAAATTAAATAATGCTTTAAATTAAATTAAATAATACAAATTAGTAATTTAATATATAAGATAATACATATAAAATTATATATATTTTATACTATTAATAAATTAATAAAAATAATATAGAATCTTTTAATATGATAAAATAATTTAATATAAAATAAAATAAAAAGGATAAAAATAAAATAAAACAAAGAAAACAAGGGTTAAAATGGCAATTAAAATAAATAAAAAGGATTAAATTAAAATGCGCGTTAAAATACAAGGGCTAATATGGAAATTAAACTTCTTTTTGAAAACGGTGTCGTTCCGGTTTTTCCTTTAGAGAGCACGAGGACTTAATTGAAATAAAAAATAAACTTTTAGGGTCAGATTAAAATAAAAAGAATTTAAATTAAACAGAATTAAAAAAATAAAAATAAGGAAGGATTGAATTAGAAATTAGCCCATTTAACGAAGACACGCTGATCCTGCGTTCGGGTCGGGTCAAAGCACGAGTTTGGCCTGCTAAACGGCGCCGTTCTCAGTTTACTATATAAGTAAAATAACAGTTAAAAAAATCACTTTACACCTATTTTTTTTTTAAAAAAAGAAATCTATCCCCTCAAACTCTCTCCAGCTTTCATTCCTCGGCACTGGTTTTGGAGTAGGGCACCACCATGCACGTCTTAGTTGCGCGCCGTAGTCGTCGTAGTGACCCTCGAGTAAGATCTTCACTCCTTTCTTTTATTTTTTAGCTTTTATATATATGTGTAAAAACAAGATAAATCGAAGAGAAAAAAAAAGATGAACAAAAAGAAATAACAAATCACTTCTGTTATTGCGAAATAATTATTTTTTATTCCTATATTTTTTCTCTGTGTAACAGTGTGTATGTCTCTTTTTCTCTCGATCTCTCTGTGTCCCCCAATTACAGGTTTGATCTGGGGTTTTTATATCCAAAAAATGAAAGAAAGAAAAGGAAATAAATCTCTATTTGCCTCTGTTTCGCCTTTTTTGCTGTTGGTTTGTTTCCTTTTTTGGGGTTGGGCGAAGATCACGGTGGTGATGACCAGCGCGGTTCGTGTGGCGTTGATGGTGGTTGATGGATGCGACGATTGCGGCGCAGCGTGTGGGATAGCTCCTGTGGCTCGAGAGTTCTTGCGGCGCCTAGGGTTTCAGAAACCCTAGGCCATTGCTGATTTCGGCTTAGTGTTTTGGGCCTCTTTGGGCCGTATAGGCTTGGGTCTGCTGAGTTTCGGTGTAGCGGGCTGATTGGGTTTAGTCTGATTAATTGGGTAGTTATTTGGCTTTGGGCTTTGTAATTGTAAATGGACTGAAAACATTTATTTTGTTTATTTATTTTTTGTTGGGTTTGTTTATTTTCAGCCCGGGCAAAATTGGGTACTCACATCTATTTCCTTTTTTTAATTGAAGGATTTGTTTAAAAAAATTTCCCGAATTTATGTTTTTTTTATAGAAATTAAGCAATACACATGACAACTTACTAAAATGTGAAATGGCAATGTATAAATTATGATATATTGGATTGTTTCCTAAATTGCAATTACATATATGTGATTGGAATAAAAAAAATTGAGTACCAAGTTAAATGTTAAAATTAAATCTATATGCTTAATTGAGATAAAAAAAACTTAAATATTAAATTGAAAAAATTTAAGCACCAATATAAACCCTAAAACCAATTTAGTTACCATATATTATATTAACCCTAGTTTAAAAATAAAATGTTAAAATAGTATGCATGAGACCATCAAGAGCTTAGATCTGAATCTTAGACCTCAAAAGAGTAAAGTCATCCCAGCGTGAGTGATAGAATAGGGTGACAACCATTCGATTTGGATAAGTTTTGAAAGAATTTTACAATTATTTTGCAAATTTTGATTTTCTATTTTTATTAAATTGAATGAAAATCGAATAAAATGTCAGGTAATCAAGTTGAACTAAACTGAATTGTATCCATTTTTGGGTTTGGTCATTAATTTTAAACTTTTTTTTGAACATATTTTTATGAAGTATTTGATACTTTTTACTAAAAAACATTAAAAACTATATAAACGATGATCTGTCTATTAAAAATTTTCTTATAAGGTCACTTAATTTACCTTTTTATGTTTTTAAGTCCAAAATTATTAAATACCTTATAATTGGTTGATGTGACTATTAAGTTGATGATTTATATTTTTGACAAATTATTTTTAATACATATAATTTCCATGTCATACAATTATAAAAAAAATTATTAAACCGTTTTTTGGTAATTTAAAACCCACCGTCCCCTCTCCCCCATTGTGCAACTATTCATAATCCTCCACCGCTCAACAAGTAACCTACAACCACCATCCCTCTTGTAACAATTCATAATACACTCTTATAGCAATTCCAAAGTTAGCATTTACCTTTTTCCAAGCCACCACTTCAGTGTGTAAGGCCTCCACTCCTTGTATTCTTTCAGCTAGTCCATCATCTCTTCCCCTCCACGTCACTTAATATTTCACTTTATAACAAACTCCTTTTGGTGCTTTGAAGCAAGATAGGTAGTAGATCAGCATGCTGTTGAGAAGGGACTTAATTAGTGTGCATCTTCCAACAGGAGATAGGATCTTATCCTTCCAGTGTGCAAGCTTGCTCTGTATTTTATCCACAACCGGCTGAGAGAACACTTAGTCTTATCATGTATGTTCCCAAAATCGAAACCTAAATACCTTCCAGGCTTTGAGACGATCTTCATACCCAAAATTCATTGGAACATACTTTTTAAATCTACGGTGATATTTCTTACTTACCACCATTTCATTAGACTATCCAAAATTATTTTTAAGACCTGAAAGATCACAAAAAGTTTAAAGTAGCGTATTTAAACCATGACCAGCACTTCTGATAAGCTTAAAGAAATCAGGCTATCATCTGCAAAAAACTAAATGATTGATAGCCATACTTCTCCTCCCAAGCTTAAACCCTGCTTAAACCCTTTAATCACCCCATCAACTTCGGCAATAGAAAACTTGCACGTCTTAAAATTTTGAAGTTTAGATACCTAAAAAATTTAAAAAGTAACAACAAATAAAAAAGTGAAACATATACACCCTTATTTTACTAGAGTAGAATATCAACATTACATAAAGTATATGTTAGAAAAAAATTCAGATTGAAAATTATCTTTTACAGCGAAAAATAAAAATTTTAAAAACTGAATTAATTTGTAACATTTATAATAATAATTTTTTTGCTGAAATTGTACATGTGCTTTCGGGTAGACAAATTCTTGTCGTTCCTGGCCTTCAACTGAACGACCTTCTCCGCTATTCTCGTACCACGAACTACTTTAAGTGTGGGTATGAACGATTCGAATAAAATAGAATTAGAAATTTTTTTTTTTTTTTTTTTTTTTTTACTTTCAATGTAGCACTACAAATCTTGCCTAGACGTTACGGTTGGATTGTGGAGGTTACATCGTACGTGAAAACACTAATGCTTAATTTTGGTAAAAACCCACTTTCAGCTTAAAGAAAAACCAATTTTGAATAACTTGTTGAAAAAAGTATCAATTTCTGAAACTCGTGATTATGTTGATGAAAACCGCATTTAATTAGCTTTACTAAACGAATCCAACTTAATTCATTTGCGAGATAAAACAATTTAGCGAAATTCAGTAAAACTTAGCGGCGGAAAACTTTGTAGCAAATCAATCTTGTAACCCTTGTTTATTTTAGTTGTTTTGACTTAAATACCGATTAAAGTTAAAGCTTTTGCAAAACAAATGCCAAAATAAATTTTAACATCCCAAATAAATTTAAAATGTCCAAAAGTCCGAAAGTCCATAAAAACAAGTCCAAAATATACTTAAACTGTAACACCCCAAACCCGTCCTAGATATTACGGCCGAATCTGGAGAAATTACATTAGTTTGTTTAAAATCTTAGAAGTTTTAATCGCACTTTAAAAACCATAAGTTCTGAAAATATTAACTTTAAGCAAAACACATATACATTATTTTTGGAAAATTACCCACAAAACATATTTATTTTATAGAAAACTCCTAACCTAATCTCGTTTGAAAACTTCTAATTTCAATGCGTGTTTTGAAATTATAAATATGGCAAAGCTCTTACATATTTTAGAAAAAAAAACCTTATACTTTTATATTACAATAACACCATCAAGTCATGTAGCTGCAGATTTTAATTTTGAAAATCGATTTCGAATATGATAAATTGTACGTTATCGTTGTTTTATGTTAAAAAACCAAAATCTGACGAAAATGAACATAAACCATAAAACAAATTTACAAACCAAGAGATCACAAATAAACTAATCGTAAATTGATTTATTTACTTAACCAGAAAATCAATCTGAGCTCACAAATGTCGCCCGGTCCTAAGTCTGAAGACCACCTAAAACGTATTAAACAAACAAGTGAGCTATAAGCCCAGTGTGTAACACATCCAAGCAAAAAAATCAGAAACACATACACAACCAGATACGTTTTCACATACAGATTCAGAAATGTTCTTATATACAAAATTAGACGTATACTCATAATCAAATATAGATGCATATATGGACTCAGATACAGATGCAGACACAGATCCTACCCCCATCCGCTACATACCAACTCCGTCCAACCAATCACACCAATTAGAACTACAAGAGTCCACCCATCCCATCACACCTGGTCGTGGTGGTATGCCACTCATATAAGTACAGCTGCCTGGCAGACAAAAATGTTGCGATAAACTGCCAGAATCATATATATGTGGTTGGGCCACTATAATTGCAGTCAAGTTGCCAGAACAAATATTACAGATACATCGCTAGAAGGTGCAGTAATATTGCCAGAATCACACTTCCTCTATCACATATCATATCTCACCCCAATGCAAATACTAACAGACATTAGATGCACATATGTCATATATATTTTTCACATCAGAACATACTAACAGAACTATTAGATCATAGACCATATACGAATTTCACATTTTAAACATTCTTGTAATTGAAACTCAAATAATATCCTTATAACATAGAATATAAAAATATCATATTTCATATTTCAGAGTTATTTTTAAGCCAAACGGCCTCCATGGGAGGTCTAATTACAAAATTCAAAGTCAGACGGGCTAAGGTGAAAATTTTTAAAAAGTGGGCCCACACGACACAACAGGCCCACACGGCACAACTGGCCCACCCGTGTTGTAACACCCCCAACCCGTATCCGTCGCTGGAACAGGGTTACGAGGCATTACCAAGGAGTACAGAACACTTACAAATAATTTGAAATCATTATCGCTCAAATACCGAGACTAATTATAAACGTTCCTTTAACGGACCTTCGAGGTCCAAATCATGCATTAAGATTGGGTCGAGACTAAACCGGATCCTCAGGAAAATATTTCGCGACTTTTAAAATTTTTCTCGCATATAAGGGTCACACGCCCGTGTGACTGGGGACAGACAGCCGAACCATACGCCCATGGGGTAGACCGCTTGTCACACATGGCCTAGACACATGCCCATGTCTACTCATGTGGACGAAAATTAGGATATTTTCCAAGCCATATTTCTCACTCACTTGATCCTTTATCTTTACCAACATTTTAATACAGTCAAGAACCAATTTAAGATATTCAACGAAGCCTTATACTTATTACCATTTGTTAGTCGTACACTTCATATAAATAACAAGAAACGTATATAGCCTCAATTCTTATTAAATTCCTCTTATACCTATACTTTTTCACATTATGTATTCATATCACATATAATAATCATACCGTTGTATTTCATATACATTTTCATAAACAATTTGTCTTGGTTTCTAACTACATATTTGAGTTCTACTCATCAAATCATTTGAACATCATATTTACACAAAAAGTACACTTCAGGTGTACAGTTCTATAATTATGCATAAACACATTTATTAAACATATTCCATGTTTTTATATATCACAGTCTCATATTTCCATGTATCAAGTACCATCATTTCCTCGTATTTCAAACAAATACGTGTAATAATTCATAAACATGCAACTTACTAACTCTTCCTGCCAATCACAATTTAAATTGACAAATCACTTATTGAGTCCAATTTCAATGTTCACTAAAATTTATCATATAAATTTTGATGTACATATCCACCAATAGATTCCATGTACATATATCATCATCTCAAATTTCCACATACATTTACTTTCCACATTATGAAATCAAATAACATATACAAGATATACCAATGTATTTCAAGTACGTTTTCATAATATTTCATTTCGAATTCAGATTATTTCATATTAGAACTTTTCTCATTAACTCATTTGGAATACCAGTTCATACAGATAATACACTCATGGTGTACAAATATATAATCACAAATGAACTCATTCATCAACCATGATTTATGTTCATGTCTTTTCAACTCGTATTTCCTTATATCACATAATTCCATTTAACACTTACCAAACTTTGTCAAATTAGTTAACGTTTTACAGAATGGTCTGCACCGGTATGCACTGAATTTCACAGATAATCACTGATGTCATAGCATAGCTATGGTCTTTTCACTAGAATGCCATAGCTCAGCTATGGTCTTACATCTTCACTATCATTATGCCATGGTGACCATGGACTTATCCGTCAATTCATCACTTTCCACTAGAATGCCATAGCCCAGCTATGGACTTATACGGATATCACTTATCACTTGTAGCCGAAGCTACCACTATTCACTTGTAGCCAGAGCTACCACTTTTCACTGATCAGGTAGCCAAAGCTACCACTTTTCACTTGATCAGGTAGCCGAAGCTGCCACTTATCACTTATCACATAGGAGCTCACTCTCGAGCTATTCACATTCAGGTGCGCTCACACAAGGCGCTCGGTCATTACGTAACTACTCAATCTTTGCTCATACAAGCCGTCAGTATCTACAACACATCTTTGGATTACTCACCACTAGTAGAACTTATAAGACCAGCACCCGTTTCACATAGTCACAATCTCGGTCCCGCACACAAGTCATCGGTCATCACGTAACTACACAGCTGCTGCTCACAAGTCGTTAGGTATCCGCAACACATCTTTGGATTACCCGACCTTTGGTAAACGCACGGACCAGCACCCAAATCACTTAGTTCACTTAGTACAATGCCATGGACTTATTTCACTTAGCATAATTCCATGGACTTATTTCACTTAGCACAATGACATAGTTTAACCATGGTCTTTTACCGTCAATTCATATTTCACTATGCAACGATCGTGATCAACCTTGCATTTTTTCTCAATTCAAAAATTTACTGAAATTTCCACAATTTAATCAAATATATGATAATGGTGCTTAATTAACACAAATCAACAACATTTATCAACATACGAACTTACAAATTCAATTTTTATATCATAATGTTAACACAATTTCATAGTAAATATTCGAAATAAAACATTATATCATTTCTAATTTAACATTTATCGATTATAATCGGGCATGTGATCAATTTATACATAGGTCATTCATATATTTTTCCTCCTCCTCCTCTCCACTCACATCCTTATTATAAATAACACATTTGTAAGTAACATTATCTATAATTTTCACTATTTACTTATATGGATATTCAAGTTTTTCATCCGTGTTATATTCACTAAATTACTTTTATCTTGAGCTACAGAACTCCAAATTAAGATCCCCTAATTTTACCTGAAACTAGACTCACATATCTTCTTACCATAAAATTTTCAGAATTTTTGGTTTAGCCAATAAGTACAATTTATTCTTTAAATTCACCCCTGTTCTGTTGTTCGATAGTTCCGACCCCTCTTCACTAAAAATTAATCATCTCCTTGTACGGGATTCAGATGACTTTCCTGTTTGTTTCTCTTGAAAATAGACTCATTTAGGATTTTAAAAATATAAATTTAAGCCCCTAATTATTTTCCTCAAATATTTGATGATTTTCCAAATTTAGAATAGGGGAACGCAAAATCATTCTAACCTTGTCTCACAAAATTTATTATATCTCATGATTCACAATTCCATTGCTTACACTGTTTCTTCTATAAGAAACTAGACTGAATAAGCTTTAATTTCATATTTTATTCATCCTATAATTCGATTTCTAAAATATTTTCTAATTTTTCAAAGTTAGACTACTGCTACCATCCAAAACTATTTTAGTGCAAAATGTTGATTTTCATTTTACCCCAAATTTCACAGTTCATACAATTCATTCCTTACTTAATTAACCCCTCAATTGAGCTAATTTTTTTCAATTAATATTTTATTCTATCATTTTAAACTACTTCACGACCCTTGGTAATCAAAACTTTAGCATTAGACCTTAATTCCAAAACTCTTTCACTATTAGGTCCTAAAGTCAATATCCATCAATTTTACTTGATAAAATCTCATATATCAAAATTAAAGTTTCAATTCTATGTTTATTCACCATATGCTTCCAGCACTCATCCTTAACAACTTTAAAAATTAGCCATGGAATCAAAAACTAATGACATAGTAAGTTGGACCCAATTGTAAAAGTCCAAAAACTTAGAAATTTCAAAGAGAAAGCAAGAATTAAACTTACATGAAGGTAGAGTATGAAAACCAGCTTGAACCCTCTTCCATGGCTATTTTTCAGCTGATGAATATAAAAAAATGATGAGAATTCTAGATATTCCAATTTGGTCCCATTTTTATTTAACTAATTTTGTCAATTTTCTAATTTTTCCCTTATTTCACCCATTTCCTGATTTTTCCCAGCTATTGCTGCCCAAAATATCTCCTTTGGACTTATTTGCACTTTAGGCCCTTCCTCATTTGACAATTGAGCTATTTAATCCTTCTAGCAACTTTTACACCTTTTTCAATTTAATCCTTTTTATTTAATTAGCCACCCGAATGTCAAAATTTTCTAACAAAATTTTAATACTACCTTATTGACACTCCATAAATATTCATAAAAAATATTTATGGCTCGGTTTATAACACATAGATCTCGATACCTCTTTTTCTCAATTTCTTGACCAAGTAAATCTTTATAAAACACAATTTACTATTTCAAAAATCTTTAAAAGCTACATTTAGCTCGTAAATATTAAATAATATAATTTACGAATTTAATTGTCAGATTTGGTGGTCTCGAACCACTATTTCTGACACCGCTGAAATTTGGGCTATTACACGTGTGGTCCATACGGTCTAACACACGCCCATGTGGGCCACACATCCCAAATAGCCCAGACCGTGTGACTCACATAGCGAGGCACATGGCAGTGTGGCGTCGACAGTCCCAATTTTGGCTTTCATCAATCGTTGTTTTCTCATGTTTTCATTACACACATGGTTAATTTCGATGCTAAAACCACAGATGTAAATCCAGCACCCTTAACGGCAGAGAATTAAAAGAACTTACGAAGCCAGAGAAGCATTCATCTCATGATTCACACCTAACCAAATCCAAATTCAATTAAACAAAAATCCCCACAACGAGCCCACACTTCACATAAAACATTTAAGGAAATTAAACATGGAATATTTACTGTAACACCCCTTACCCGTATTTGACGCTGAAATAGGGTACGAGGCATTACCGGAACACATTCACTTGTAAATGTATTAAACCAAGCATAAAATTTCATCCAAATTAAAACTTTTCAAATTTTTATCTTTGAGTCCCTAAATAGGTCCTACGAGTCCCAATACATACCTTGGAAGTGGTCTGGGACTAAACTGAGAACTTTTAAAAGTACTAAAAAAATTTCTTGAAAAACAGGGGCACACGCCCGTGTCTAAGGCCATGTCCTTCACAAAGCTGAGATACACGCCTGTGTGTCAGGCCGTGTGGCGTTTTGAATTTCCTAAAATCAAGTGCAAAATTCACACACCCTAAGCACATGGTCGTGTGGCTGCTCGTGTGGCTACAAGTAAGATTATTTACCAAGCCTTTTGTCTCCCCAAAACACTTATACGCTTATACAAATTTATCATCAGACAACATAGTATTATTAAGCATTTAAACACCCACACTAAGACATCCACATACCATTTACAAACCACATTCATCATGCATAATCACACACAGACACACACTTAACCATTCACATCATGCAACTTACACAACCAATCACATTTACTACTCATAATTATCAAACATTTACTCATCCAACACATGAAAGCATACACATTCTTGAAATGCATCATCATAGACTTATAACATAACAATTATTAACCACATTAAATAGCCTTATACAACAATAACCTTCTAATAACATAGGCCAACATTCTAGGCCAACTCATATTAACATATACACATATAATCAAGTCCATATACATGTCATAGACTTAAAAATACTTAAAAATCATTGATACAATACCAATCAATAACTTGTTAGTGTGATAGAATCTCCGACGACCTCCAACTCGAGCTAGCATTTGTGGCACTATAGGAAAAAGGAAAAGAAAGGGGGTAACCATTATAGCTTAATAAGTAGGTATGTAAAAAATAAGTAGTTTATTAACATGTTTTCACCGATTCTCACGATATGTTATCAAGGTACTACAATCATAATTGCACATAATTTCACTATTTACTTATGTTCATCTCAAGCTATCTACTCGAGTCACAGTCACTAAATTATTTATATCTTGAGCTATGGAACTCCAAATTAAGATACGTTAATTTCCCCTGAAACTAGACTCACATATCTTCTTACCATAAAAGTTTCAGAATTTTTGGTTTAGCCAATAAGTACAGTTTATTCATTAAAGTCACCCCTATTCCGCTGTTTAATAGTTCCGACCGCTCTTCACTAAAAAGTAATTATCTCTTCCTATGGTATTTGGATGATGTTCCCGTTTGTTTCTATTAAAGGTAAACTGATTAAGAAATTTAAGTATATGTTATAAACCATAATTTATTTTTTTACAATTTTTAATGATTTTCCCAAGTTAGAACAGGAGATTCTGAAATTATTCTCACTCTTCCTCATAAATATTCAAATATCTCAAAATATGAAATTCTTTTGCTTACACCGTTTCTTTTATGTGAAAATAGACTCAATAAGCTTTAATTTCATATCTTATTCAACCTAAAATTCGATTTTCACCATTTTTGGTGATTTTTCAAAGTGATACAACTGCTGCTGTCCAAACTGTTTTATTGCTAATTTTACTCTATCATGTTTTCTTTGTATTAATTCTCATTTACACACATATAACACTAAAGTATATCCATAGTTAGCCATGCCAATAGCTAGTCATCATCAAATATTTATAAGTCTTCATTGTAACACTTACTCCATATCAACCTTACCAAAGTTCAATCACATATCGAGCACATTGCTCATGAATATATATACACATGTACCTGCACTTCTTCATCACATAATCACATTTAATTACACTTAGTCATTTTCCCATTGAACACATTGGAATATTATTGGATACATTGGAAGTTTGCACATAAGTGCCACACTTGTAGCCAAAGCTACTTCACATCACTTTTCACATAGAGGCTCGTTCTCGAGCTATTCAATTCACGGCTCTCTTCACACAAGCTGTCGGTCAGTCGTTACTACTCAATGCTGCTCACACTTGGTGTCAGGTATCCGCAACACATGCTGGTATACCCAACCACTGGTAGAACTTAAGACCAGCACCCAGATTCACTTACAATTTCACATAGATTTCACATAGGTCCCTAGTGACTTGTCACTCATATACATTTTTATTCCTAAGGGTCAACCGGGAAATTTTTCATTTCTCTATATTTTGTCAATTACATCAAATGTTCAGCCACAATTCATACCATTTATCAAAATATGAAAACGTAAGTAAAAACAATGCATTATTTACATGCAAACTTGCCTCGAAAGCAAAACCGGTGAAAAGGACTTATTCGTCAATTTCTCGTTTTTCCCTCGTTCTAGTTCCAAACCTCGTTTTCCTTAATCTATAATATCACATTCAATTTATTTATTAGTCACATTATTCAATCTGACCCAAAAATCTTATTATGTCAAAATTATGTTTTTGCCCCTAAAATTTCACATATTTACAATTTTCCCCCTAGGCTCGTAAAATGATTTTCATTCAATTTCTTTGTACTTTAAGCCTAGCCAAACCATTTTCATAACTATAACAGCCCACAATTTCCATTAAAACACACTTTTATGACACATTTTATAACTTTTACAAATTAGTCCTTTTAGGCATTTTCACCGAATATCACTTAGTAAAAGTCATTTCTCTAACCATAAACATGCATTTTCTACCATTAAACACAAAAATATACACATATTCATCATGGGTCAAAACCCTAGACTTTAACCATATCTCAAATTAGTGGTAGAAATAGATAGATCTTGTTACGAGGATTTCAAAAACGTAAAAATCATTAAAAATGGGGCTAGAACGGACTTACAATCGAGCTTGGAAGCTTGAAAAACCCTAGCCATGGTTTCCCCTTGTGAAATTCGGCCATGGGGTTGAAGATGGACAAAAATTGGCTTTTAATTTTGTTTATTTAATCATTTAATCACTAAATGACAAAAATGCCCCTAACTTAAAAATATTCTATTTCACCTATTTCATGTCCATTTTTGTCTAAAAAAATTAACGAATGATCTAATTACCATTTAAGGACCTCCAATTTAAAATTTCATAACAATTGGACACCTCTAACATGTAGAACTCAACTTTTTCACTTTTTACAATTTAGTCCTTTTGACTAAATTGAGTCACGAAATCATTCCGCGAAATTGTAGACCATAAAAATATAATAGAAATAATTTTTTCCTCATCGGATTTGTGGTCCCGAAACCACTGTTCCGACTAGGTCTAAGTTTAGGTTGTTACATTTACAATTCGAGCATTGAACTAAACCAAAATGATTTATCACGCACAATCCACACGAAAAGAAAATAAAGTGAATCGTCATCAGGAACAACCCAAAGTCAAAACAACAGTAAAGTGACAGAAAAATGGTTGTTAACCAAACAAGAATAATAGAGACTTACAAAAGCTCAAATGAAGGAAAACCGAAAAGGATACCAAGAATTTGTTAGGAAAAGAAGATACGTGAAATCACAACCTGGAGAAAAAAATGGAACGTGAGAGAAAATGGAAAAAGTGGACAGTTGCAGAAGAGGAATTTTGTTAGGGAAAATAATTTTAATATTTTTTTTAAAACCACCCATATCCCCACTAACTCCCACTAAACCACCTATATCCCCACTAACTCTAACTAAATCTGATTAGTAATACTTATCAGATTTTCCTTAGAGTTTAAAATAAAAATAATTTCCACTTGCGCACAACAAGATTCGAACTGAAGACCCTTAGGTAAGCTAAAGCCTTATCACTAAACCAAAAGGCTTATTCTTGACACCACTTGAGCAAAAATAATATATAAGCTACAAGATCAAATATAGGGGTTTTGGCAAAAATAGAAAAAAATCAAGGAAAATGATTCGAACCCGGAACCTCTCACACATTGCTCACATCTCTTAACCTTTGAACCAAACTAAATCACTTAATAAAATTTTCAAAATCTTAACTCAAAAATCAAGGCATGACTACTGTTGGTTTTACTAACCCAATTTCTTCTAACCCAGTTTTTGGGATGTGACATAAACCAATACTTTTGAAATCTAAGCTCCAGAATCGTCGTTCAATCCTAAGCTTGAGGATCACCTGAAATGAAACAAACAAATGTGTGAGCTTTAAGCTCCGTGTGTGAATCAACCCATATATCGTAGTATAAATCAAAATATATCATATTTCATAACGGAACATAACTTATAACATATCATAGCATATCAGATTTCATACTGAAACATATTTTATAACATAGCATATCCTACTCATCATCTCCGTCCAACCAATCACACCAATAGGTGGCTATATGCCCCTCATAATATGCAGTTGAGCTGCCAAACAGAAATTTACGATCTAGCTGCCATAATTGCAGTAATAACTACTATATCGCACTTCCTCCATCAAATCATAACTCACCCCAATGCATATATATAACATAATAACATTCAGATATATAATTCATAAATCATATAGCATTCATAACTTACGTACTTATAGCAGCATATCATATTGCATTGTTATACTTATCAAAAATTACATAATATGCTTCCTACAGTTGCCCATGTTTGTTTACTGAAACTTACGCTTTTCTGGGCTTACATAATGCCTATGGACCCAATTTTTAAGTCCTTTAATTGGCCTCAAATCAGACCTTGAAATTGGCCAAAACCCCACACGGCCTACATGTTTAGACCGTGTAATCACACACGACCATGTTGTAACAGCCTGGTTTAGACCCTGGTCGAAACAGTGGTTTCGAGACCATAATTTCAAGGATAGAATAATAATTTAATATTATTTCCTGTGTGAACGGTATGTGATTTAGCCTATGTGAAATTTCTGTGTGAATATTTTATTGACTGTGTGCCGAATTAAGAAAAAAATCTAATCGCATAAGATGCAAAAGCTGTGTGCTGATTTATAAGTGCCTAATTGTGGTTGTCTTTTTAATATGGAGGCTTTATGATGCAATTTGACCATTATTAGTGATTGTGGGTGACAATGGACAAAAATAGCCTTAGTGTATAAATGTTTTATATGTTTAATAAAAGTGAAAATTGGTAAATGAAGAAATAATGTATATTTACTAAAACAAATGAGAAAAAGAAAGCCTTATTCATCTTTTCTTTTACTGAATTTTTGGCACCTATCAAGCTTGATTCAAGGTTAGATTTTGTTCGGTTTTCGATAATTTCTACATTTTCATAATCGTTGCTCCATGCTCTAGCTAAACCATGTTGTAATTTTGTGAATTGATGATGTTTTTGTGATAAGTCATTGATGAATACTTGAGTTATGTATTAGTTGATAGTGAAATATGAAAACTTGGTGTTGGGTTAACATAGTTTGTATTTGAATTTTTAGTAAAATTGAGTATTTTAGGCTAAAATTGTGAAAAGTGTAAATTGAGGGACTAAAATGTAAAATAAAAGAGACGTGTGGACTTGTATGAATATAGAGAAAATTCAGCTAGGCATGGGTGAAATGAAATTATGTGTATTTTGTGATTTTGTGAATTTGGGACTAAAATGTCAAAATGTGAAAATGGGAGGGCTATTTTGCAAAATGCCCTAAATATGTGTGTTTGGACTAAAATGAATGATTTGGTGATTGAATGGATTTAATTTGAATGCGTATAGACCAAGAGAGGAGAGGTTCGAATCGAGATCGAGGAAAAGACAAAGTGCTCAATTAATTGACCGTTTCTGTATTTCGACGTTTAAGGTAAGTTCGGACATAATACATGTATTTAGCTATGTTTAATGTTGTGAAATGAATGGTATGATAATATTGAAATGTGAATGCTATGTGAAGGCTTAAATTATGTGGCACTAAGTGTGCGTATTCAGAAATGTAACCGAGATGAGTAGCACTGTGTGTGCAGAATATTATAAGCTTCAGCTTTGTGGTTGGCACTGTGTATGCGATATCGATTTAAGATCGGTTTGATATGGATGCACTATGTGTGTGATGCTAAATAAGCTTTGGCTAACAATTTGGGCATTAAGTGTGTGATTGAATCGAGGAAGGAAAAAAAATGATCGAAATGGAATAGTGAGTATTGAGTAGCATATGAAATCGATAACTAAGTGTTGGCTTACGTACGTTCAGAACCTATGTGGTTGATGAGACTATGAATGAGTTTATGAAAGGTTAATTGAACATATTATCTTTGGATGGTATGGTTTATATGTGATTGTGAATTAATCTAGGTGATGTTTTGTTTTAACATGATGTATTATGTTACGAACTTACTAAGCTTTGAAAGCTTACTATGTGAATTGTTTTTCTGTTTTACAGTGTCAGCAGAGTTAGCTCGGATCCGGGGATCGTTAGCATCTCTATCACACTATCGACAATCTATGTTGGTACTTTTGAAGATGTGTATATTGAATATGGCATGTATAGGTGAGTTATTTTGAAATACAATTGAGAGGTGTAAATAGCCATGAGATGTGGCTAGATAAATGTTGGAATTATGCATATATGAATTTGGTATGTGAAGTATGTTTTGGTATGTTTTCTTGGCAATAAGAATGTCTTATAAATGGTAAGCTTAGTGATAGATTGATGCTATTGTAACCTAGTGATGTTATGGATGAATCATGTTTGGTAATGCATGTGTTTAGTTGTGAAATTTTGTTATAAGTAGACATGATTAGAAGTGAGATTGAATAAGATGATATGTTGATCATTTGACATGTTTTTCATTGTCAATAGTACATGAAATGAATTGGTATATTGATTGTAGGTTTGACCCAAGAATGGGTGGCATATTGGCCTTGCAAATGGCCTATTTTGCATGTTTGGTTAAGGGACACGGGCGTGTATCTCTACCGTATGGTTCAAGGACCACTTCAAAGTGTGTCTGGACAGGTTACACGGTCGTGGCACACGGGCGTGCTTGGTGGCCATGTGACCAAGTCAGTAGCTAGCCTAATAACACACGGCCACGGCACACGGGCGTGTCCAGTGGCCGTGGTGATAAGTCATTATGCATGCCCTATTTTAACATGGCCTGGACACGCCGGTGTATCTGGTAGCCGTTTGATGCACACGGCCTGATTGCACTGGTGTGTGACCTCAACAATTTTGAAGAATGTTTGGAATTTCTAACAACTTTTGTAAGTGTTCGGTTTAGTCCCGACCCCTTTTTAGTATGTGTTTAAGGTCTCGTGGACCTCAATAAGGGACTATATGATTATGTTGTGATATGTTTTAATGATGATTGACTTTCTGTCGTGAAATGGTTGTAAAATGTTTTGATTATTTGATAATGCCTCTTAACCCTATTCTGGCGACAGTTTCGGGTTAGGGGTGTTACATTTAATTAGTATCAGAGCTACGGTTTATTTGATTCTTGGACTAACGTAGCGTGTGTGAGTTTAGCTATACATGCCATATATGAAATTGCGATAGTGTGATGAATTTTGACAGTTATAAATGTGTTTTCATATAGTAATGGATCTTGATCGAGCAATTGTTGACGATGTTTAGAGTAATGTGCATGCTCTCGCTCAAAGGACAGTGCCGGCCATATCTAGGCTGAATGAAAGTAGTGAAGGAGGAGAGGCTAAGTAAGCCTTCTTCCGAATGATGAGTGAGTAGTTTTTAGAGTTCGTTCGAACGAATCCGACTGTTTCACAACCTCCACCCCGACAAATACCTGTAGTGCCACAAGTGACAGATCTGATTCAGCTGAATAAACCTCTTGTGGATAAGATTCATAAGTACGGGGCCAGAGAGTTTAGGGCCACAGCTGATGACAATGTTGAGCGAGCTAAGTTTTGGCTCGAGAATACAACTCGAGTATTTGATGAGATGTCGTTGACTCCTGATGAATGTATAAAATGTGTTGTTTTATTATTAAGGGATACTACTTATAACTAGTGGAAGACATTGATATCCGTCGTTCCGAGAGAGAGGATCACATGGGATTTCTTTCAAGAAGAATTTAGAAAGAAGTACATCAGTCAACGATTCATTGATCAGAAACGTAAAGAGTTTCTAGAGTTGAAAAAAGGCCGTTTGTCAGGTACTGAGTACGAGCGGGAATTTGTGAGATTGAGCCAGTATGCACGGGAAAGTGTTTCGGCTAAAGCTACTATGCGTAAACGCTTCATAAAAAAAAAAGAAAGATGATTCTGAAGCTCGAGATGAAAGAAAAAGATCGATGAGTAAGTTTTCTCAACATTTGATGAAGAGATTTAGAGATACAAGTAACAGATCACATACTTCATTTGGACATCCGGATAGAGATCGCGCAAGACTAATTGTTGGTCCGAGAACTCAAGCTCTAATAGAATTAAGTGTTGATAGTGCCAGAAGTAACAAACCTGAGTGTAGACAGTGTGGAAGACGACATGTGGGAGAATGCTGGGGCAAGTACAATAATAGATTTTGCTATAAATGTGGATCACGAGATCACTTCATTCGAGACTGCCCAAAGATGACAGAGGAAGAAAATGTTCAGAATGTGAGATCGAATAATGTGATGGCTAGGGGTAGACCACCCAAAAATGCCAGGAATGTAAGTGGAAGTCAAAGAGGGACTACTGATACAACTGTGAGATAGGAGGCGAGAGCACCTGCCTGAGCTTATGCTATACGTGCACGAGAGGAAGCGTCATCTCCAGACGTCATAACTGGTACTTTACTCTATTTGATACTGATGTGATTGCACTGATAGATCCAGGTTCTACTCATTCCTATATGTGTATGAATCTAGTATCAAGTAAGACTCTACCTGTTGAGCTACTGAATTTGTGATTAGAGTATCGAACCCCTAAGGCAAGTGTGTTTTGGTGGATAAAGTGTGTAAGAATTGTCCATTGATGTTTCGAGATGTTCATTTTCCTGCTAACTTAATGTTATTACCCTTTGATGAATTTGATATAATTCTGGGTATGGATTGGCTCACTTTGCATAATGCCATCGTGAATTGTAAACAAAAGAGTATTGAATTGAGAAGTCAGAACGGTGAAATAGTTCAAATTGAATCCAGTGATATGAAAGGAGTACCAACTGTTGTATCTGGAATGAAAGTTATGAACTATGTAAGAAAGGGTTACGAAGCTTATCTGGCATATGTGCCTGTGGTTTGTGAGTTTCCAGATGTGTTTTCTGAAGAACTACCAGGATTACCTTCGAATCGGGAAGTTGAATTTGGTATTGAGTTAGTGTCGAGGACTACTCCTATTTCGATAGCTCCGTATAGAATGGCATCAACGGAATTGAAAGAGTTAAAGTCACAGTTGCAAGAGTTAACTGATAGAGGGTTTGCAAGACCGAGTTTCTTGCCCTGGGGTGCTTCTATGTTATTTGTGAAAAAGAAAGATGGTACTATGAGAATGTGTATTGATTATCGACAATTGAACAAAGTGACGATAACGAATAAATATTCGTTGCCTCGTATCGATGATTTGTTTGATCACCTGAGAGGAGCTACAGTGTTTTCTAAGATAGAATTGAGTTCGGGCTACTATTAGTTGAAAGTTAAAGAATCTGATGTGCCGAAAACTGCTTTCAGAATGAGGTACGGACATTATGAGTTCTTAGTGATGCCTTTTGGACTAACAAATGCTCCTGCAGTTTTTATGGATCTGATGAATCCGATATTCAAATCATATTTGGATCGTTTTGTTATGGTGTTCATTGATGATATTTTGATCTACTCATGTGATGAGACGCAACATGCTGAGCATTTGAGAATTGTGCTACAAACTCTGCATGAGAAACAGTTGTATGCTAAGTTTAGCAAATGTGAATTTTTGTTGCGTGAGGTTGGTTTCCTAGGGCATATTTTATCAGCTGCGAGAATACGAGTTGATCCGAGTAAAATCTCTGCTATATTAGAATGGAAGCCTTCGAGAAATTTGTCTGAAGTCCGTAGTTTTTTGGGACTAGCAGGATATTATACACGGTTTGTGAAAGGCTTTTTGATGATTGTGACTCCGTTGACGAAGTTGCTACAGAAAGATGTTAAATTTGAGTGGTCAGAAAAGTGCTACCAGAGTTTTGAGCAGTTGAAAGTGTTGTTAACGGAATTGTATATTGCTGAAATTGTGAGATTGCACGGGGTGCCACTATCTATTGTGTCTGACAGAGATCCGAGATTTATCTTGCGATTTTGGAAGAAGTTGCAAGAGGCTTTAGGCACAAAATTACATTTCAGCAATGCATTTCATCCACAAATGGATGGTCAGTCCGAGCGAATCATTCAAATTCTCGAAGATATGTTGAGATGTTGTATTCTTGAGTTTGAGAATACATAGGAAAAAACATCTTCCGTTGATTAAATTCGAGTATAATAACAGTTATCAATCTAGTATTAAAATGGCATCATATGAGGCTTTTTATGGTCGAAAATGTCGAACTCCATTGTATTGGACTTAGCTGAGTAAGAATAAGATTCACGGGGTTGATCTTATAAAAGAGACTGAGCAGGAAGTGAAAGTGATACGTAACAGTTTGAAAGCGACCTCAGATCGTCAGAAGTCTTATGCAAACTTGAAACGAAAAGATATTGAATTCGAAGTTAGCGATAAAGTGTTTTTGGAAGTGTCTCCGTGGAAGAAAATACATCGATTTTGCCGGAAAGGCGACCTGAGTCCAAAGTTCATCGGGCCATATGAGATCATTGAATGTATAGGACCGGCTGCTTATAAATTGATGTTGCCACCTGAGTTAGAAAAGATTCATAACGTGTTTCATGTGTCAATGCTTCGACGGTATAGATCTGATCTGTCTCATGTGATTGCTCCTATTGAGGTTGAAATTCAATCAAACTTGTCGTATAGTGAGGAACTGATTCGAATTCTGGCATGAGATACCAAAGAGTTAAGAAACAAAATAATTTCCTTAGTGAAAGTGTTGTGGCACAAGCACGGAGTTGAAGAGGCTACGTAGGAGCCTAAGAATATTATGAAAGAGCAATATCCACACCTATCCACTGGTAAGATTTTCTGGGACAAAAATCCCTAAGGGGGGAGAAGCATAATGACCAGTTTAGCTTTAGACTGGTCTGAATAAAGTGGTTTTGAGACCACAATTCTAATGTCAAAATAATAATTTAATATTATTTTCTGTGTGCACAGTATGTGATTTAACCTGTGTGAAATTTCTATGTGAAACTTTTATTGACTGTGTGCCGAACTAAGAAAAAAGATCTAATCGAATAAGATGCAAAAGTTGTGTGCTGATTTATAAGTGCCTAATTGTGGTTGTCTTTTTAATATGGAGGCTTTATGATGCAATTTGACCATTATAAGTGATAATGGGTGACAATGGACAAAAATAGCCTTAGTGTATAAATGTTTTATATGTTTAATAAAAGGGTAAATTGGAAAATGAAGAAATAATGTATATTTACTAAAGCAAATGAGAAAAAGAAAGCCTTATTCATCTTTTCTTCCACCGATTTTTCAAGAAAGAATAAGGGTTTAAAGCTTTTGAATTTTCGGCACCTATCAAGCTTGATTCAAGGTTAGATTTTGTTCGATTTTCGATAATTTCTATGTTTTCGTAATCGTTGCTTCGTGCTCTAGCTAACCCATGTTGTAATTTTGTGAATTGATGATGTTTTTGTGATAAGTCATTGATGAATACTTGAGCTATGTGTTAGTTGATAGTGACATATGAAAACTTGGTGCTGGGTTAACATAGTTTGTATTTAAATTTTTAGTAAAATTGAGTATTTTGGGCTAAATTGTAAAAAGTGTAAATTGAGGGACTATGTAACACCCCAAACCCGGCCCAAAAGACTACGGCCGAATTCGGAACACCACTGGAAAACTTTAAGTTGAAATCGGCTAAGTGATGATAAAACTTGATTGTATCAGAATTAGAGTTGGAACAAAAACAAGTGTTTAATCAAGTCTTTATTAATCAAGGTTAACTTTTAAAACAGGGTTCAATTTCTTAGAGGAACGTTTCATTCGGAAAAACAATTTGAAGTTCATGGGTTATTAGAAACATGTCCTTTTGTAAAACCTTAATAGAAACCGAGTTATTACGAGTATCTTAATTGGAAAACATTAGTTAAGTGTTTTTAAGTTATAAAAACGTCATTATTCGAAATTGTTTGCAATACTAATTCAAGTCTAGTCTAGCATAAACCATAATAAAACCCAAAAATATTTAAATGGCCTTATTACATCAAAACATCCCAAATAAATCTAAATTAAAAGTAAATGTTTTAAATATGAAAACTGCGTCTGCATGGCCATCTCGAATCCCATCCAAGCCCAGTCCAATCATCACGAATCATCTGCATTGTTTTAGTAAAGATCGGGTGAGTCAATAGACTCAATGTGTAATTAATCCATAGATTTCCACATATGGGCTTGGGCCAAAACCACACCGATCCACATATCAGAAAATAATGCAAAATGCACCCAACCTGGCCTAGGATCCATCCTCTACACACCCCCGTATCCAGCCACCACACACCAGGGGATTACTAAATCGACCCTCCAACCTCTACACACCAATTTGGCAGTCAATGCCATCTACCAAGTGGTCTAGCCACTGGTCCACGTGATCAAATCACAATATAATCCACAACGCGACCGTAGTCAACATCAATCCACGATGTAGCTCATGGCTAGCATCAATCCATGATGAGGCACATAGCCATCACCAACCACGATGTGGCACAAAGCCGACACCAACCGCGATGAGGCACAGAGCCGATCATCAATCCACGTGAGGCTCGTAGCCATCACTAAACCACGTATATAAATGTACACCCTATCCTTCTTTCAAATATACAAATCCCGCCCCATGATTATGCAACATACGATAATGATATGATAAAATCATGCATGAACAGGTTAATAGGCATACAGCACATAACCACAGCAATAATCACAATCTCATCGGCAGTTAACACTGACCTGATTAGCGACATACCCGTTAAGGGTTACCATCTTATTATTGCCATTGTATTAGTCATCATACTCATAACACATACAATTATTTAATATAATCGGAGAACCGCAAATTAATCACACATTTGATAACCTGAAGTATTACATTTTCAATACCGACGCTGTCACTAAGCGAAACTACCGCTATCTGCCTATAATCCTGCCCCGACGCTGCCCCACACCCTGGTGGCCAATCCTGTACTGCAGAGATTGATCGCTTCTTAAACTTAGGGGTAGGGGCTACCCTTTTTCCTCCTTGACTGGTACCCGCATCCATCAATAACATCTTAGTCAGAAAATCCCGTTAAGAAATCGAGTCAGATCCATACGAAACTAAATAACATCTAAATCGAATAATCTTACCAAGATTGACCAAAACCCGAAGGCTCTCACTTGATCTTTGAAGGTTGTCAAAATCCCTACTTTAACCTTGTTAGAATCGGCTCTTACACATAAATCTTATGAAAATGGCCTCTGGCCGAATACTAACCCCTTACTTTGAGTAGTTGAACCCAAGAGAATCCTTTATGCTCCTTTACACTGGCTACATTCAAAAGAACACAAGATTATGGCCCTTTAAAGATTCGGCCATCCCTGAAAACCAAGGCCAACCACTTGGTTTCGGCACACCAAAAGAAAAAGAGGCAAATCGATTGCTAAAGAAGAAATTACTTACCACCAACACACGTTTGAAAAGATTAAGAGAGAGTAGCCGACGGCACCACCCTTAGAGAATCGGCTTTTGAGATATGACAGAAAAAGAATGATTTGGGAAAAGGTGATGATACGAATGGACAAAGAAAAGAAGAAGAAGAGAACTAAATTGTCACTTTTGGCTTTTGAAACCAAAGAGAAAGGTTTCGGCTATCCACAAGAAGTGTTTCGGCTTTAAGGATTTAAGAAAAGAAGAAAGAAGGAGTGGACTACAAGGTTCGGCTATGGCTCTTAATGAAAATGGGATATTCGACCACAAGAGAATAAGTATAGAGTTGAAGTTGAAAGAAAGAAAGAGAAGAATAGAAGAAGGCTTAGAAGGATTTGGCAATCACCCAAAATGCACAAAAATGCCCAAATGGTTACTTCTATTTTCGGCTCTTGCTCCAAAGAAAAGAAAGGAAAAAGAGAGAATTCCTTTGACTACCAATTTCGGCAAAGAGAACTAAAGGAGAAACCAAAAAGATGAACACTCACACTAACCAAAATTCGGCACTACACCCCCCATACATGACCGAAAATATGCCCC
Organism: Gossypium bickii; assembly: GCA_025503065.1. Taxonomy (NCBI): domain Eukaryota; kingdom Viridiplantae; phylum Streptophyta; class Magnoliopsida; order Malvales; family Malvaceae; genus Gossypium; species Gossypium bickii. Next base: position 96,168,416 of record CP106711.1, read on the forward strand.
CTCCTAAGTCCCACATTCGACCAACTCTTCAACCTCACCCCACATCCCTTGTTTTCCTCATATTTTTCCTCTGCACCACTCATTCAAACTTGTTTGAATGAGTCAAAGTCCTCAAAAAACTCTCCACCCTCTAGCCAAACTCCTTGACCAAGTCCACCCTCATCCTTTCCAGAGTTCAAACGCCGTCCAACTCTCCCTCCTCCGTGACGCAAAAAGCACCTCAAAATGTCAGCTTCGCAGCTCGAACCTCCTCTCTCTTGACACTCCATGTGACGCCACCCTCTCCCTTGCTCTAGGCGTTACATTGCCACCTTACTACTTCCCTTTTTGTGTCATAATCCACACCTAATTTCTTTTAAGGCCTAGCTCCCCTAGCTTCCCCTCCACTCATCTTAAACCAAGAATTTTCCTATAGCTTCTACGCAAGCCCAAGGTTTCTCGAAACCCCCAAACACTTCCAAAAAGCATACAGAACACGTCAACACACATATATAAGTTAAAATACACAACCCCCAAATCCCAAATATTACAGTTCTACCCCCTAAAAATAATTTCGACCTCAAAATTACCTGGTCAAAACAAATGAGGGTATTGCTGCCGCATTGCTTCTTTTGGCTCCCACGAAGCTTCTTCTGATCCATGGTTACGCCATAACACCTTGACTAGAGGAACTGATTTCCTCCGCAAGACTTTCACATCCCGCTCTAAGATTTGAATCGGTTCTTCCTCGTAAGACAAGTCTGGCCTCAACTCTACTTCTTGGACTGGAACCACGTGCGATGGATCCGATCAGTAACGACGTAGCATCGAAACATGGAACACATCATGCATCTATTTTAACTCCGAAGGCAGCTCCAACTGATATGACACTGGTCCAACCCGCTTCAAAACCCGATAAGGTCCTATAAACCTGGGACTCAGCTTCCTTTACGACCAAATCTCATCACCTTCTTCCAGGGCGAAACTTTCAGAAACACCTGATCCCCCACAGCAAACTCTATTTCTTTCCGCTTAAGATCTGCATATGACTTTTGCCTATCAGATGCCTCCTTCAACCGTGCCCGAATCATCTTAACCTTTTCTTCAGATTCTGACACGATCTCTAGACCCAAAACATGACGTTCCCCCAGTTCTGTTCGACATGTAGGAGTGTGACACTTCCGTCCATACAGTGCTTCATACAGTGCCATCCGAATACTTGCTTGGTAGCTGTTATTGTACACAAATTCCACTAAAGGCAAGAACTCCTCCCAGCTTCCTCTGAAATCAATCACGCACCCTCTCAACATATCCTCCAACACCTGAATTACCCGTTCAGACTGGCCATCCGTCTGCGGGTAAAATGCCATACTGAAGTCTAACCTGGTGCCTAATGCCTGATGCAATGCCTTCCAAAACCGAGACGTAAACCTGGGATCTCTATTTGAGATAATCGATACCGGCACCCCATGTAGCCTGACAATCTCTGCCACATACAATCTTGCCAACTTCTGTAGGGAATAGTCGACCCGTACTAGTATGAAATGTGCCGACTTTGTCAACCGATCCACTATCACCCATACTGAGTCCTTCTTGGTAGGCGTAAGGGGAAGCCCACTCACGAAGTCCATAGTAATCCTCTCTCACTTCCACTACGGAATCTTCACAGGTTGTAGCAACCCCGAAGGCACTTGGTGTTCCGCATTAACCTGCTTACACGTTAAGCACTTCCCCACAAATTCTGTGACTTCTCGCTTAAGACCAGGCCTCCAAAACTGATCCCGTAGATCCATGTATAGCTTACTCCCTCCAGGATGCATAGCATAAGGGCTATTATGCGATTCCTGAAGAATTTTCTGCCTTAACTCCTCATCTTTCGGCATGCATACCCTACCTTGAAAACATAACACTCCGTCGCTGTTCAAACTGTAGTCTTCCAACCCCCCGTTCTGAACCTGCAGTAGTTTAGCACTCAGCTCGTCATCCACCAATTGCTTCTCTTTCACCTAACCTAACCATGTCGGCTTCACCTGCAACTCTGCTAACAAACTCCCGTCATCATAAAGACTGAGATGTATGAACATCGCCCTCAGATCCGCTACTACTTTTCGACTTAGGGCATCTGCCACAATATTTACTTTACCCGGATGGTACTCGATTGAGCAATCGTAATCCTTCAATAACTCCATCCATCTCCGCTGTCTTAAGTTCAACTCTTTCCGAGTCAACAAATACTTTAGACTCTTGTGGTTCGTATAGATCACTGACTTTTCTACATACAAATAGTGCCTCCACACCTTTAGCGCAAAAACCACAGCAGCCAACTCCAGATCATGCATCGGGTAGTTAACCTCATGAGGCCTTAACTACCGAGACGCATAAGCAACAACCTTTCCGTCTTGCATCAGTACACAACCCAACCCCGTGTGCGAAGCATCACAGTACACCACAAAGTCCTTCCCTGCCTCAGGTTGGATCAAAACCGGAGCTTCTGTCAAAACCTTTTTCAATCTCTCAAAACTTTCCTGGTGCTTAACCGTCCACACGAAAGGTACTTCCTTTCTCAATAATTTCGTCAAAGGTGTTGCTATAGACGAGAACCCTTCTACAAATCTCCTGTAGTAGCCTGCTAACCCCAAGAAACTATGAATCTCTGCCACCGTCCTAGGTGGTTTCCAATCTAGAACCGCCTCAATCTTCCTAGGATCCACTCTTATCCCTTCCACCGACACCACATGACCTAGAAAAGCAACCTCCCTCAACCAGAATTTGCACTTGCTAAATTTGGCGTACAACTTCTTTTCTCTTAAAACCTGCAGCACTACTCGAAGATGTGCATCGTGTTCCTCTTCGGACTTGGAATATATTAGGATGTCGTCTATAAACACAACGACGAACTGATCCAAGTAAGGTTGGAAAACCCGATTCATCATATCTATGAACGCAGCTGGGGCGTTCGTCAACCCGAACAGCATCACCAAGAATTCATAATGCCCGTATTGAGTCCGGAAAGCTATCTTATGGATGTCTGCTTCCTTCACCTTTAGTTGATGATATCCTGACCTTAGGTCAATCTTTGAAAACACTACAGCTCCCTTAATCTGATCAAACAAATTGTCTATCCTCGGCAGTGGGTACTTGTTTTTTATTGTCAGCTTATTCAGGTGCCAGTAGTTTATGCACATGCACATAGTCCCATCCTTCTTCTTTACGAATAAGACCGGTGCTCCCCATGGAGACACACTGGGTCGGATAAACCCACGATCAAGTAACTCTTGGATCTGAGCCTTGAGCTCCACCAACTCCTTTGGTGCCATTCTGTACGGAGCGATAGATACTGGTGCTGTACCTGGCAACAAGTCAATCCCAAATTCCACCTCGCGATCTGGAGGCAACCCTGAAAGTTCCTCCAGAAAGACATCCCCAAACTCTTTCACTGTCCTGACCTCTCTACCGCTACTTCCTTAGCTTCCAAAGCACTGACAAACATCAAAAAGGCCATACACCCCTTCCTCACCATCGTCTCTACCATAAGAGCAGACACTACATTCGACAAGTAATTCCTCCTCTCACCTATCACTACGATCTCTTCATCACCGGAAGTTTTCAACGACATGCGCTTAGCAGCACAATCCAAATTCCCCGCCCCGACACGTCACACCACCCATGCCTAAGATTAAGTCAAATTCCCCAAATGGCAGTTCCATTAAATCAGCTGGAAACTTCGCCCCCTGAACCTCTAAAGGCACCTCCCTAAAGAGTTTGTCCACTACCACTGATTGCCCCAAAGGACTAAGTACAGTCATCTTCCTAGGTACAATCTCACAGTTCACCTTCAAGGTTCCAGATACTTTACTAGCAATATAAGAATGAGTTGACCCGATATCTATTAAAGCAGTAAAGGGTAATTCAATAATAAGGAACATACCCATGATCACATTTGGCGCATCCCCCTCCTCGCGACGCCTGGCTGCATAAACCAACCCTGGCTGTCTCGCATCTGAACCCTCAGCACCTCTGCCTGGTGCTCCACGACCTCGGCCGGAACCGTTCCCTCCATAGTTCGGACCACGACCCCTCATCGCCTGCTGACCACCCCTACCTGGCTGCACATGCCCCTGACTTACAGCCCGAGCCTTATCCGACTCCTACGGACAATTCCTAACCAAATGAGCCTTGGACCTACACTGGAAACATTCCTTACCCTTACCCCAGCACTCTCCTCTATGAGCTCTCCCACACTAGGCACATGGACGCGTCTGATTTTTAGCAACTGGTACCGGTGCACGAACAGAATTCTCAACCCTAGATTATTTCTAAAAACCTCCAGATGATGCTGATGGTTCGAAGCTCCTCTTATTCCTGTTCCTATCCCTATCTCTGTTTTGCCTCTCTGTCCTCTTGACCTCTTCGGCTATCTGAGCTTTCTCCACTAGAATGGCGAAGTCTCTCTCTCGTTGCTGAGCAATTAATACCCGCAACTCATCCCACCATCCATCCTCGAATCTGACGCACCTCTCATAATCGATGGCTACGATGCCCCGTGCATACCGGCTCAATCGCAAAAATTCTGCCTCGTACTCCGCTACCGACTTGCCACCTTGCACTAAATTGAGGAACGCCTTCCTCTGAGCGTCCACATAACTAGCTCCGATGTACTTTCCCTCAAACTTGACCTTAAAATAACTCTAGTCCACTTAGTCTGCAGGGGTACCCTCTCTGACTGTGAGCCACCATTGGTAAGCCTCGTCCCGGAGCAACGAGACAGCACCCTTTAGCTTCTCCTCAGCAGTGCAGTCCAAATCGTCCATAATCCTTTCGACTGCCTCTAGCTAGTACTCCGCCACATTCGGAGCTACTCCAGATACCCCTCTGAATACCTCAGCTCCATTTGCTCTAAGTCTCTCAGATACCGATTTTCGAGCCCCATTGCCCATATTAGCTCCTGTGACTCGTTCTAACACTCGTAGCATAGCCTGCGATTCTGCATCATCTCCTCCCGTTTGCCCCTAGATCTCCGCCTCCATAGCCGGTGGCGGTGCCTCGTTTTCAAAACCCTGACCTGACCCAACTGGTTCTGACACAGTCATTCTGCCTCTACCACGTCCACCGGTATTGCGACCACGTCCCCTAGAACTCATGTCTAACGTCATGTTCTAATCTGATTTAAGAAATCTTATGCATTAGAATCTTTTCACTTGTTTATTCAAGAAGTAGTTTTATGTAAAGAATCTCAAGTTGTTGTTTTGTAATAACCACACAACCCTAAAGTCTCAGTCTCTAAAGATATATCCTACGGTTTACAGTCCATATATTCACCTTTATGCATTTATCAAGTCAGAAGACTTACCTGGCAGACCTGGGCCTGACGATTCGAGTGCCATGCTTCATAAAACCCTTTTTCCTGAAAAATCTTTCTTTAACCCACTAAAACACAGAGTGAAAAACGTTTATGGGCCTTCAAAAATCCGTAGGCCGAGTGTAGAAACTGGGCTCTGATACCAAATTGTAACACCCCAAACCCGGCCCAAAATACTACGGCCGAATTTAGAACGCCACTGGAAAACTTTAAGTTGAAATCGGCTAAGTGATGATAAAACTTGATTGTATCAGAATTAGAGTTGGAACAAAAACAAGTGTTTAATCAAGTCTCTATTAATCAAGGTTAACTTTTAAAACAGGGTTCAATTTCTTAGAGGAACGTTTCATTCGGAAAAACAATTTGAAGTTCATGGGTGATTAGAAACATGTCTTTTTGTAAAACCTTAATAGAAACCGAGTAATTACGAGTATCTTAATTTGAAAAACATAGTTAAGTGTTTTTAAGTTATAAAAACGTCATTATTCGAAATTGTTTGCAATACTAATTCAAGTCTAGTCTAGCATAAACCATAATAAAACCCAAAATATTTAAATGGCCTTATTACATCAAAACATCCCAAATAAACCTAGATTAAAAGAAAATGTTTTAAATATGAAAACTGCGTCTACATGGCCATCTCGAATCCCATCCAAGCCCGGTCCAATCATCACGAATCACCTGCATTGTTTTAGTAAAGATTGGGTGAGTCAACAGACTCACTGTGTAATTAATTCACAGATTTCTACATATGGGCTTGGCCCAAAACCACACCGATCCACATATCAGAAAATAATGCAAAATGCACCCAACCCGGCCTAGGGTCCATCCTCTACACACCCCTGAATCCAGCCACCACACACTAGGGGATTACTAAATCGACCCTCCAACCTCTACACACCAATTTGGCAGTCAATGCCATCTACCAAATGGTCTAGCCAGTGGTCCACATGATCAAATCACAATATAATCCACAACGCGACCGTAGTCAACGTCAATCCACGATGTAGCTCATTGCTAGTATCAATCCATGATGAGGCACATAGTCATCACCAACCACGATGTGGCACAAAGCCGACACCAACTGCGATGAGGCACAGAGCCAATCATCAATCCACGTGAGGCTCGTAGCCATCACTAAACCACGTACATAAATGTACACCATGTCCTTCTTTCAAATATACAAATCCCGCTCCATGATTATGCAACATACGATAATGATAAGATGAAATAATGCATGAACAGGTTAATAGGCATACAGCACATAACCACAGCAATAATCACAATCTCATCGGCACTTAACACTGACCTGATTAGCGACATACTCGTTAAGGGTAACGATCTTATTATTGCCACTGCATTAGTAATCATACTCATAACACATACAATTATTTAATATAATCGGAGAACCGTGAATTAATCACACACCTGATAACCTGAAGTATTACACTCTCCATACCGACGCTGTCACTAAGCGAAACTACCGGTATCTACCTATTATCCTGCCCCGACGCTGGCCCACACCCTAATGGCCAATCCCGTACTGCAGAGACTGATCGCTTCTTAAACTTAGGGGTAGGGGCTACCCCTTTTCCTCCTTGACTGGTACCCGCATCCATCAATAATATCTTAGTCAGAAAATCCCGTTAAGAAATCGAGTCAGATCCATACGAAACTAAATAACATCTAAATCGAATAATCTTACCAAGGTTGACCAAAACCCGAAGGCTCTCACTTGATCTTTGAAGGTTGTCGAAATCCCTACTTTAACCCTGTTAGAATCGGCTCCTACACATAAAGCTTATGAAAGTGGCCTTTGGCCGAATACTAACCCCTTACCTTGAGTAGTCGAACCCATGAGAATCCTTTATGCTCCTTTACGCTGGCTACATTCCAAAGAACACAAGATTATGGCCCCATAAAGATTCGGCCATCCCTGAAAACCAAGGCCAACCACCTGGTTTCGGCACACCAAAAGAAAAAGAGGTAAACCAATTGCTAAAGAAGAAATTACTTACCACCAACACACGTTTGAAGAGATTAAGAGAGAGTAGCCGACGGCACCACCCTTAGAGAATCGGCTTTTGAGATATGACAGAAAAAGAATGATTTGGGAAAAGGTGATGATACGAATAGACAAAAAAAAAGAAGAAGAAGAGAACTAAATTGTCACTTTCGGCTTTTAAACCCAAAGAGAAAGGTTTCGGCTAACCACAAGAAGTGTTTCGGCTTTAAAGATTTAAGAAAAGAAGAGAGAAGGAGGGGACTACAAGTTTCGGCTATGGCTCTTAATGAAAATGGGATATTCGGCCACAAGAGAATAAGTATGGAGTTGAAGTTGAAAGAAAGAAAGAGAAGAATAGAAGAAAGCTTAGAAGGATTCGGCAATCACCCAAAATGCACAAAAATGCCCAAATGGTTACTTCTATTTTCGGCTCTTGCTCCAAAGAAAAGAAAGGAAAAAGAGAGAATTCCTTTGACTACCAATTTCGGGAAAGAGAACTAAAGGAGAAACCAAAAAGATGGACACTCACGCTAACCAAAATTTGGCAGTACTCCCCCCATACATGAACGAAAATATGCCCCCTCCTAAGTGCCACATTCGGCCAACTCTTCAACCTCACTCCGCATCCCTTGTTTTCTTCATATTTTTCCTCTTGACTACTTATTCAAACTTGTTTGAATGAGTCAAACTCTTCAAAAAACTCTCTACCCTCTATCCGAACTCCTTGACCAAGTCCACCCTCATCCTTTCTAGAGTTCAAATGCCGTCTAACTCTCCTTCCTCCTTGACGCAAAAAGTACCTCAAAATGCCAGCTTCGCAGCTCGAACCTCCTTTCCCTTGACACTCCATGTGACGCCACCCTCTCCCTTGCTCTAGGCGCTACATTGCCACCTTACTGCTTCCCTTTTTGTGTCATAATCCACACCTAATTTCTCTTAAGGCCTAGCTCCCCTAGCTTCCCCTCCACTCAGCTAAAACCAAGAATTTTCCTATAGCTTCTACCCAAGCCCAAGGTTTACCGAAACCCCCAAACACTTCCAAACAGCATACAGAACACATCAACACACAGATATAAGTTAAAATGCACAACCCCTAAATCCCGGATATTACAGACTAAAATGTGAAATAAAAGAGACGTGTGGACTTGTATGAACATAGAGAAAATTTGGCTAGGCATGGGTGAAATGAAATTATGTGTATTTTGTGATTTTGTGAATTTGGGACTAAAGTGTCTAAATGTGAAAATAGGAGGGCTATTTTGCAAAATGCCCTAAATATTTGTGTTTGGACTAAATTGAATGGTTTGGTGATTGAATGGATTTCATTTGAATGTGTATAGACCAAGAGAGGAGAGGTTTAAATCCAAATCAAGGCAAAGACAAAGTGCTCGATTAATTGACCGTTTCAGTATTTCATCGTCCCAGGTAAGTTCGGACATAATACATGTATTTAGCTATGTTTAATGTTGTGAAATGAATGGTATGATTATATTGAAATGTGAATGCTATGTGAGGGCTTGAATTATGTGGTACTAAGTGTGCGTATTTAGAAATGTGACCGAGATGATTAGCACTGTGTGTGCAGAATATTATAAGCTTCGGCTTTATGGTTGGCACTGTGTGTGCGATACCGATTTAAGATCGGTTTGATATGGATGCATTATGTGTGTGATGCTAAGTAAGCTTTGGCTAACGGTTTGGGCACTAAGTGTGCGATTGAATCGAGGAAGGGGTGAAAGATGATCGAAATGGAATAGTGAGTATTGAGTAGAATATGAAATCGATAACTAAGTGTTGGCTAAGGTACGTTCAGAACCTATGTGGTTAATGAGACTATGAATGAGTTTATGAAAGGTTAATTGAACATATTATCTTTGGATGGTATGGTTTATATGTGATTGTGAATTAATCTATGTGATGTTTTGTTTTGGCATGATGTATTATGTTACAAACTTACTAAGTTTTGAAAGCTTACTGTGTGAATTGTTTCTCTGTTTTACAGTGTCAGCAGAGTTAGCTCCGATCTGGGGATCGTCAGCATCTCTATCACACTATCGGCAATCTATGTTGGTACTTTTGAAGATGTGTATATTGAATATGGCATGTATAGGCTAGTTGTTTTGAAATACAACTGAAAAGTGTAAATAGCCATGAGATGTGGCTAGATAAATGTTGGAATTATGCATATATGAATTTGGTATGTGAAGTATGTTTTGGTATGTTTTGTTGGCAATAAGAATGTCTTATAAATGGTAAGCTTAGTGATGGATTGATGCTATTATAACCTAATGATGTTATGAATGAATCATATTTGGTAATGCATGTGTTTAGTTGTGAAATTTGGTTATAAGTAGACCTGATTAGAAGTGAGATTGAATAAGATGATATGTTGATCATTTGACATGTTTTTTGTTATCAACAGTACATGAAATGAACTAGTATATTGATTGTAAGTTTGACCCAAATATGGGTGGCATATTGGCCTTGCAAATGGCCTATTTTGCATGTTGGTTAAGGGACATGGGCGTGTATCTCTACCGTGTGGTTCAAGGACCACTTTGAACGGTGTCTGGACAGGTTACACGGTCGTGGCACACGGGCGTGCCTGGTGGCCATGTGACCAAGTCAGTAGATAGCCTAATAACACACGGCCTTGGCACACGGACTTGTCCAGTGGCCGTGGTGATAAGTCAGTATGCATGCCCTATTTTGACACGGCCTGGACACACGGGTGTATCTGGTATCTATGTGACGCACACGGCCTGATTTCATGGGCGTGTGACCTCAACAGTTTTGAAGAATGTTTGGAATTTCTAAAAACTTTCGTAAGTGTTCGATTTAGTCCCAACCCCTTTCTAGTATGTGTTTAGGGTCTCGTGGACTTCAATAAGGGACTATATGATTATTTTGTGATATGTTTTAATGATGATTGACTTTGTGTCGTGAAATGGTTGTAAAATGTTCTGATTATTTGGCAATGCCTCTTAACTCTATTCCGTCGACGGTTTTGGGTTAGGGGTGTTACACATGTGCTCCACAGGATTTAGCACACGGTCTGTCACACGGTCTGTCACACGGTCGGGTGGCACTAGGCAGTTTAAAAAACAGCCCCTATTTCGCTATTTTCTGGAGCTTTGAATGAATTTTCAGGTTAATTTCACAAACCTGATGGTAGATTTAATCGACCACACAACTATGACACTCCGAATGCTACATACAATGTTTAAACAAACTGATTATAACACAATTAAATCCCAAAATCTTACTAAAAATTCCTCTTTTGCTGAAGGAAATAGTCCCAAAATCAGCATTCGGATACTTTCCCACACAAGAATAGTGAACAACACGATGAGTACACAGCTGAAGGATCTTGATTATTGAGTCCAATTTCAATGTTCACTAAAATTTATGATATAAATTTTGATGTACGTATCCACCAATAGATTCCATGTACAGATATCATCATCTCAAATTTCCACATACATTTACTTTCCACATTATGAACTCAAATAACATATACAAGATATACCAATGTATTTCAAGTACGTTTTCATAATATTTCATTTCGAATTCAGATTATTTCATATTAAACTTTTCTCATTAACTCATTTGGAATACCAATTCATACAGATAATACACTCAATGTGTACAAATATATAATCACAAATGAACTCATTCATCAACCATGATTTATGTTCATGTCTCTTCAACTCGTATTTCCTTATATCACATAATTCCATTTAACACTTACCAAACTTTGTCAAAATAGTTAACGTTTTATAGAATGGTGTGCACCGGTATGCACTGAATTTCACTGATAATCACTGATGTCATTGCATAGCTATGATCTTTTCACTAGAATGCCATAGCTCAGGTATGGTCTTACATCTTCACTATCATTATGCCATGGTGAAACCATGGACTTATCCGTCAATTCATCACTTTCCACTAAAATGCCATAGCCCAGCCATGGACTTATAGGGATATCACTTATCACTTGTAGCCGAAGCTACCACTATTCACTTGTAGCCAAAGCTACCACTTTTCACTGATCAGATAGCCGGAGCTACCACTTTTCACTTGATCAGGTAGCTGAAGCTGCCACTTATCACTTATCACATAGGAGCTCACTCTCGTGCTATTCACATTCACAGGTCTGCTCACACAAGCTATCGGTCATTACGTAACTACTCAATACTGCTCATACAAGCTGTCAGGTATCTACAACACATGCCGGATTACTCAGCCACTAGTAGAACTTATAAGACCAGCACCCGTTTCACATAGTCACAATCTCGGGTCTACTCACACAAGCTGTCGGCCATACATAACTACTCAGTGCTACTCACACAAGCTGTCAGGTATCCGCAACACATGCTGGATTACCCAGCCACCGGTAGAATGTACGGACCAGCACCCAAATCACTTATTTCACTTAGTACAATGCCATGGACTTATTTCACTTAGCATAATTCCATGGACTTATTTCACTTAGCACAATGCCATAGTTTAACCATGGTATTTTACCGTCAATTCATATTTCACTATGCAACGATCGTGATCAATCTTGCATTTTTTCTCAATTCGAAAATTTACTGAAATTTCCACAATTTAATCAAATATATGATAATGGTGCTTAATTAACACAAATCAACAACATTTATCAACATACGAACTTACAAATTCAATTTTTATATCATAATGTTAACACAATTTCATAGTAAATATTCGAAATAAAACATTATATCATTTCTAATTTAACATTTATCGATTATAATCGGGCATGTGATCAATTTATACATAGGTCATTCATATATGTTTCCTCCTCCTCCTCTCCATCCACATCCTTATTATAAATAACACACTTGTAAGTAACATTATCTATAATTTTCACTATTTACTTATATGTATATTCCAGTTTTTCATCTGTGTCATATTCAATAAATTATTTTTATCTTGAGCTACAGAACTCCAAATTAAGATCCCCTAATTTTCCCTGAAACTAGACTCACATATCTTCTTACTATAAAATTTTCAGAATTTTTGGTTTAGCCAATAAGTACAGTTTATTCTTTAAAGTCACCCCTGTTCTATTGTCCGATAGTTCCGACCCCTCTTCACTAAAAATTAATCATCTCCTTGTACGGGATTCAGATGATTTTCCTGTTTGTTTCTCTTGAAACTAGACTCATTCCCTACTTAATTAACCCCTCAATTGAGCTAATTTTTTTCAATTAATATTTTATTCTATCATTTTAAACTACTTCACAACCCTTGGTAATCAAAACTTTAGCATTAGACCTTAATTCCAAAACTCTTTCACTATTAGGTCCTAAAGTCAATATCCATCAATTTTACTTGATAAAATCATCATATATCAAAATTAAAGTTTCAGTTCTATGTTTACTCACCATATGCTTCTAGCACTCATCCTTAACAACTTTAAAAATTAGCCATGGAATCAAAAACTAATGACATAGTAAGTTGGACCCAATTGTAAAAGTCCAAAAACTTAGAAATTTCAAGGAGAAAGCAAGAATTAAACTTACATGAAGCTAGAGTATGAAAACCAGTTTGAACCCTCTTCCATGGCTATTTTTCAGCTAATGAATATAAAAAAAATGATGAGAGTTCTAGATATTCCAATTTGGTCCCATTTTTATTTAACAAATTTTGTCAATTTTCTAATTTTTCCCTTATTTCACCATTTCCTGATTTTTCACAGCTATTGCCACCCAAAATATCTCCTTTGGGCTTATTTGCACTTTAGGTCCTTCCTCATTTGACAATTGAGCTATTTAATCCTTCTAGCAACTTTTACACCTTCTTCAATTTAGTCTTTTTTATTTAATTAGCCACCCGAATGTCAAAATTTTCTAACAAAATTTTAATACTACCTTATTGACACTCCGTAAATATTCATAAAAAATATTTATGGCTCGGTTTATAACACATAGATTTTGATACCTCTTTTTCTCAATTTCTTGACCAAGTAAATCTTTATAAAACACAATTTACTATTTCAAAAATCTTTTAAAAGCTACATTTGGCTCGTAAATATTAAATAATATAATCTACAAATTTAATTGTCAGATTTGGTGGTCTCGAACCACTATTTTCGACATCGCTGAAATTTGGGCTATTACACGTGTGGTCCACAAGGTCTAACACATGCCCATGTGGGCCACACAGCCCAAATAGCCCAGACTGTGTGACTCACACAGCAAGGCACATGGCAGTGTGGCATCGACAGTCCCAATTTTGGCTTTCATCAATCGTGGTTTTCTCATGTTTTCGTTACACACATGGTCAATTTCGATGCTAAAACCACAAATGTAAATCCAGCACCCTTAACGGCAGAGAATTAAAAGAACTTACGAAGCCAGAGGAGCATTCATCTCATGATTCACACCTAACCAAATCCAAATTCAATTAAACAAAAATCCCCACAACGTGCCCACACTTCACATAAAACATTTAAGGAAATTAAACATGGAATATTTACTATAACACCCCTTACCCGTATTTGACGCCGAAATAGGGTACAGGCATTACCGGAATGCATTCACTTGTAAATGTATTAAACCAAGCATAAAATTTCATCTAAATTAAAACTTTTCAAATTTTTATCTTTGAGTCCCTAAATAGGTCCTACGAGTCCCAATACATACCTTGGAAGTGGTCTGGGACTAAACTGAGAACTTTTAAAAGTACTAAAAAATTTCTTGAAAAACAGGGGCATACGCCCATGTCTAAGGCCATGTCCTTCACATAGCTGAGATACACACCCGTGTGTTAGGCCGTGTGGCGTTTTGAATTTCCTAAAATCAAGTGCAAAATTCACACACCCTGGGCACATGGTCGTGTGGCTGCCCATGTGGCCACAAGTAATATTATTTACGAAGCCCTTTGTCTCCCCAAAACACTTATACGCTTATACAAATTTATCATCACACAACATGGTATTATTAAGCATTTAAACACCCACACTAAGACATCCACATACCATTTACAAACCACATTCATCATGCATAATCACACACACACACACTTAACCATTCACAACATGCAACTTACACAACCAATCACATTTACCACTCATAATTATCAAACATTTACTCATCCAACACATGAAAGCATACACATTCTTGAAATGCATCATCATAGACTTATAACATAACAATTATTAACCACATTAAACGGCCTTATACAACAATAACCTTCTAATAACATAGGCCAACATTCTAGGCCAACTCATATTAACATATACACATATAATCAAGTCCCTATACATGTCATAGACTTAAAAATACTTAAAAATAATTGATACAATACCAATCAATAACTTGTTAGTGTGATAGAATCTCTGACGACCTCCAACTCGAGCTAGCATTTGTGGCACTATAAGAAAAAGGAAAGGAAGGGGGGTAAGCATTATAGCTTAATAAGTAGGTATGTAAATAATAAGTAATTTGTTAACATGTTTTCACCAATTCTCACGATATGTTATCAAGGTAATACAATCATAATTGCACATAATTTCACTATTTACTTATGTTCATCTCAAACTATCTACTCGAGTCACAGTCACTAAATTATTTATATCTTGAGCTACGGAACTCCAAATTAAGATACGTTAATTTTCCCTGAAACTAGACTCATATATCTTCTTCCCATAAAAGTTTCAGAATTTTTGGTTCAGCCAATAAGTACAGTTTATTCATTAAAATCACCCCTATTCCACTGTCTGACAGTTCCGACCCCTCTTCACTAAAAAGTAATTATCTCTTCATACGAGATTTGGATGATGTTCCCGTTTGTTTCTATTAAAGGTAGACTGATTAAGAAATTTAAATATATAAACTATAAACCATATTTTATTTTTTTACAATTTTTAATGATTTTCCCAAGTCAGAATAGGAGATTCCGAAATCATTCTAACTCTTCCTCATAAATATTCAAATATCTCAGAATATGAAATTCTTTTACTTGTACCGTTTCTTTTATGTGAAAATAGACTCAATAATCTTTAATTTCATATCTTATTCAACCTAAAATTTGATTTTCACCATTTTTGGTGATTTTTCAAAATGATATAACTGTTGCTGTCCAAACTATTTTATTGCTAATTTTACTCTATCATGCTTTCTTTGTATTAATTCTCATTTACACACATATAACACTAAAGTATATCCATAGTTAGCCATGCCAATAGCTAGTCATCATCAAATATTTACAAGTCTTCATTGTAACACTTTAATTATTGGATACATTGGATACATAATCACATTTAATTACACTTAGTCATTTTCCCATTGAACACATTGGAATATTATTGGATACATTGGAAGTTTGCACATAAGTGCCACACTTGTAGCCAAAGCTACTTCACATCACTTTTCACATAGAGGCTCGTTCTCGAGCTATTCAATTTCACGGCTCTGCTCACACAAGCTGTCGGTCATTCGTTACTACTCAATGCTGCTCACACTAGGTGTCAGGTATCCGCAACACATGCTGGTATACCCAACCACTGGTAGAACTTAAGACCAGCACCCAGATTCACTTACAATTTCGCATAGATTTCACATAGGTCCCTAGTGACATGTCACTCATATACATTTTTATTCCTAAGGGTCAACTAGGAAATTTCTCATTTGTCGATATTTTGTCAATTACATCAAATGTTCAGCCACAATTCATACCATTTACCAAAATATGAAAACGTAAGTAAAAACGATGCATTATTTACATACAAACTTACCTCGAAAGCAAAACCAGTGAAAAGGACTTATTCGTCAATTTCTCGTTTTTCCCCCGTTCTAGTTCCAAACCTCGTTTTCTTTAATCTATAATATTACATTTAATTTATTTATTAGTCACATTATTAAATGTGACCCAAAAATTGTATTTTGTCAAAATTACATTTTTGCCCCTAAAGTTTCACATATTTACAATTTTCCCCCTAGGCTCGTAAAATGATTTTCATTCAATTTATTTGTACTTTAAGCCTAGCCAAACCATTTTCATAACTATAACAGCCCACAATTTCCATTAAACACACTTTTATGACACATTTTATAACTTTTACAAATTAGTCCTTTTAGGCATTTTCACCGAATATCACTTAGTAAAAGTCATTTCTCTAACCATAAACATGCATTTTCTACCATTAAACACAAAAATAAACACATATTTATCATGGGTCAAAACCCTAGACTTTAACCATATCTCAAATTAGTGGTAGAAGTAGATAGATCTTGTTACGAGGATTTCAAAAACATAAAAATCATTAAAAACGGGGCTAGAACGGACTTACAATCGAGCTTGGAAGCTTGAAAAACCCTAGCCATGGTTTCCCCTTGTGAAGTTCGGCCATGGGGTTGAAGATGGACAAAAATTGGCTTTTAATTTTGTTTATTTAATCATTTAATCACTAAATGACCAAAATGCCCCTAACTTAAAAATATTCTATTTCACCTATTTCATGTCCATTTTTGTCCAAATAAATTAACGAATGATCTAATTACCATTTAAGGACCTCCAATTTAAAATTTCATAACAATTGGACACCTCTAACATGTAGAACTCAACTTTTTCACTTTTTACAATTTAGTCCTTTTGACTAAATTGAGTGCCCAAACGTCAAAATTTTTGAACGAAATTTCACGAAATCATTCCGCGAAATTGTAGACCATAAAAATATAATAAAAATAATTTTTTCCTCGTCGGATTTGTGGTCCCAAAACCACTGTTCCGACTAGGCCCAAGTTCAGGTTGTTGCATTTACAATTCGAGCATTGAACTAAACCAAAATGATTTATCATGCACAATCCACACGAAAAGAAAATAAAGCGAATCGTCATCAGGAACAACCCAAAGTCAAAACAACAGTAAAGTGACAGAAAAATGGTTGTTAACCAAACAAGAATAATAGAGACTTACAAAAGCTCCAATGAAGGAAAACCGAAAAGGATACCAAGAATTTGTCAGGAAAAGAAGATACGTGGAATCACGAACTGGGGAAAAAATGGAATGTGAGAGAAAATGGAAAAAGTGGACAGTTGCAGAAGAGGAATTTTGTTAGGGAAAATAATTTTAATATATATTTTTTAAAACCACCCATATCCCCACTAACTCCCACTAAACCACCTATATCCCCACTAACTTTAACTAAATCCGATTAGTTATACTTATCAGATTTTCCTTAGAGTTTAAAATAAAAATAATTTCCACTTGCGCACAACAAGATTCGAACTGAAGACCCTTGGGTAAGCTAAAGCCTTATCACTAAAACAAAAGGCTTATTCTTGACACCACTTGAGCAAAAATAATATATAGGCTACAAGATCAAATATAGGGGTTTTGGCAAAAATAGTGAAACACCCCACACCCGACCCACGAGCCTGAACCGGATCTGGTATGTTCCTTAAGAAAATTGGTTTCAAAATTCTTGGTTACTTAGAGAAAGTTTGTGTAATTTTGAGAAAAATATTGGTTTGGGTTGGGCTTAGATTGAAAGCTCACTTGTCTTACTTAAAAACAAATCATTTAATTAGAGTGACAAAATAATTTGGGGTTTACTAAAAAAAATAATTTTACTTAAACTTAAAATATAAAATGGTTCATAGCATAGTAGTTAAAGAAAATAAAAGTAACTAAATAAAACTATGACCTTTTCGGCCTTATTACATCAACACTTTCCAAACTAAAAAAAAACTTAAAATACTTAATAGAAATACAGTCCCAAATATTAAAAATCCCTTCTTGCTGTGCATGGCCACCTTTAGCTCCCGCCGACCCGGTCTATTATTGCTCATTACCTGAAAAATAGTCCCACAAAGGGGTGAGTCAACAGACTCAATGTGTACACAAACTAACAATCAACAATTCAGGCATACATATTCATATCAAAGACATATTCATATAAAAATGATGCAACCCAAACCCAAGCCTAGTTATCCATCCGCTACACACCACCCGAACCTGCCAATCACACTGTGGGGACTACTAAGTCAACCCTCCATCCGCTACACACCATCGAAGGCAGTCATTGCAGTCGACGTGCTCATCGCCCATATAATTTGTGTCATTAGACACCATATTCAGATAATGTAACCGGTTACCAAATTCGGATGATGTAAACGAAGTTACCATATTCATATTATGTGACCGTAGTTACCATATTCCGTTGGTGAAACCGGAAGTCAACACCTTCTTCCCTTTCACATATAGCCCAAAATGCCCCAAATATTATTATATCATGCATAACATACTTATTTCTCATTCATGTTACTATTCACATGTTCAAAATATATCATATTCGTAATCCTATCAGAAGTAGGAAACGTACCTGGGTACTCTTTACCACATTTGTGGTACTTAGCCACATTCTCATTCTTATGCATATTCATATATTAAAATAATTATTGCCATAATATATTGAAAGTTAGTGTGGGTACACACCTGATTTGCTTAATAGGTTTCTCGATATCCTGAAGAAATCGATCTGTTGCTTTAGATCTCAATCCCTATATTCGGCCAAATTATTTAAACACATAAATAAACCTTTTTGACCTTAAAACCAAATCCTAGTAGGATTTGTATTTCTAAAGAATAAACCTTGGCCGATTGGATCTATGAACTTACCTTAAAATTTCCAAATCCCGAATGTAATCCTTGCCTTGTATGTCTGTCGAAATTCCTATAGTTTCATGTTAGACTTAGATCTCACATATAATCCATAACTTTGACCAAATATTTGTAGATCTTACCTTAGATTCTTGAATCCTGAATGATCTCTTCCTTGTAGTTGATAGCACTAGAAATCCCGAAACACTCTTTATAGTTTCGGCCACAAAAATAATAACATTAGCCTCTTTGTTTGACTTAAAGAGGAGAATAATCGATAACCACAAGATTCTTACCTTTTGAAATCGACAGATCTTTCCTGTGACTGCTTTAGAGATTCGGCTTTGGCGGAATTTGGCTTTTGATGCTATGAAGAATTCGGCTAGGTTGGATTTGTTTTTTTTTTTTTGATTTTTGAAAAGAAGAAAAGAAAAGAGAGAGGAGGCTAGGGAATTCGGCTAGACAAAAAGAAAAGAGAAGAGAACCCTAAAAATTTTAGCGAGAGATGAGGAGGAAGCAAAAATTGATGAGTAGCCCTCCCGCCTTCCTTTTATAGCCGGAAATTATCAGCTAGGAGTCCCTTACTTGGCCACCACTCCTCTATGTCGATAGCTTTATCTTTTATCATAAATAAAAGAGTTTAATCCATTATTTAACTCCTCTGAATAATCCTAAAAAAAATCCTCTATTATCTTCATAAATTGCCGAATTTTAAAGGGATTTAAACTCCCTTTTTTTCTAGAAGCCTTGCCGTCCACTCTTAGCCTTCTGGAAGCAAAAATAAAACGTCATTTATTTGCTTCCCTTGTGACTCGAACCCATGCCCATGCCTCTTGCACATGGCGCCATTTCCATAGGCCCTAAGTGCCATCTTCAGGCCACTTTTCCTAGCCTGTTTGTGTGTCAAATTTCATCAACTTTTTCTTTTAGGGCCTCCTTGCCCTAATTTCCTATTTTAAACTTTAAAATTTGACATTTCTGCATCATTTCTAAGTTTCCTAAAATTTTCGATTGGCTCTGTTTGCTTGCCATTTTCTTACATTTCCAAGTTTCCTAAAATGTATACTTTCTATTTTTTAACCATTTCCATTTTCATTTCTTAGTTTCCAAAAATGTGTACTTTCCATTTTTGAACCATTTCCTTACATTTCTGGGTTTCCTAAAATGTTCATGTCCTAATGCATTTCTAGGTTTTCAAAAATGTTTAGGTTTCCAAAAATGTTCAGGTTTCCAAAAATGTTCATTTCCATTTCCATGCATTTTTATACATTTCTGAGTTTCCAAAAATATCAAAAATTTATTCATAATGCTTAAGACTTGTCATTTCATACAATTAAACCGAAAATGCATAGGCCCTTTCCAGGATGTTACAGTTCTACCCCCCTTAAACAAAATTTCGTCCTCGAAATTTCCTAACTAAACAACTGAGGGTATTGCTGTCGCATTGTCTCTTCTGACTCCCACGAAGCTTCTTCCGATCCATGGTTGCACCATAACACCTTGACTAGAGGTACTGACTTCCTCCGTAGTACTTTCACATCACGTTCCAAGATTCGAATCGGCTCTTCCTCGTAGGATAAGTCCGGCCTTAGCTCCATTTCTTCAACAGGTACCACATGAGATGGATCCGATCGATAGCGACGTAGCATGGACACATGGAATACGTCATGCATCTGCTGCAACTCTGGTGGCAACTCTAATTGGTATGCCACTGGCCCAACTCGCTTCAATACTCAATAAGGCCCTATAAACCTTGGGCTTAACTTCCCTTTGCGACCGAACCTCATTACCTTCTTCCAAGGTGAGACCTTCAGAAACACTTGGTCTCCCACTTCAAACTCTATCTCCTTCCGCTTAAGGTCTGCGTACGACTTACGCGCTCGAGAGGCTTCCTTCAACCGTGCGAATTGAATTAACTCAACCTTCTTTACGCACAAAGCAAATAGGTGTTCTACACTTCCTTCCATACAGTGCTTCGTATGGTGCCATCCGTATGCTAGCCTGATAGCTGTTGTTGTAGGCGAACTCCGCTAAGGGCAAGTAATCTTCCCAACTTCCTCGAAAATCCATCACACAGCTTCTCAGCATGTCCTCCAACACTTGTATAACCCGTTCTGACTGCCAGTCGGATTGAGGATGAAACGCCGTAGTGAAATCCAACTTAGTGCCCAACGCTTGATGAAGGGCCTTCCAAAATCGAGACGTAAACCTTGGGTCTCTGTCAGAGATGATCGACATTGGAACTCCGTGTAGCCTCACAATCTCTGCCACATATAACTTGGCTAACTTCTAAAGAGAATAATCCATTCTTACTGGGATAAAGTGCACGGACTTGGTCAAACGGTCCACTGTTACCCATACAGAGTCCTTCTTAGTAGGCGTAAGGGGAAGCCCACTAACGAAGTCCATGGTAATTCTTTCCCACTTCCATTGGGGAATCTTGATTGGTTGAAGCAATCCCGATGGGACTTGGTGTTCAGCCTTAACTTGCTAACACGTCAGACATTTTCCCACGAATTCAGTCACTTACCGCTTAAGATCAGACCACCAAAATTGTACTCTTAGATCCCTATACAGCTTAATACCTCCGGGATGCATGGCATAAGGGCTACCATGCGCCTCCCGAAGAATCCTTTGTCTCAACTCCTTATCCCTTGGCATACAGACTTTTCCTTTGTAGCACAGTACTCCATCATCATTGACGCCATAATCTTTTACTTCTCCATTCTGTACTTGCTGTAACTTAACACTTAGATCCTTATCTGCCAACTGGCCCTCTTTCACCTCATTCAGCCATGTGGGCTTGACTTGTAACTCTGCCAACAGGCTTCCATCATCATACAGACTTAAATGAGCGAACAAAGCCCTTAAATTTGACACAACCTTCCTACTCAGGGCATCGGCTACCACATTCGCCTTGCCCAGGTGGTACTCTATCGAACAATCATAATCTTTCAACAACTCCACCCACCTTCATTGCCTCAAGTTCAACTCTTTCTGAGTCATCAAGTACTTAAGGCTCTTGTGGTCTGTGTAGATAACTGACCTTTCTCCATAAAGGTAGTGCCTCCAAACCTTGAGGGCGAAAACCCACTGCTTTGCTAGTTCCAAGTCATGGGTTGGATAATTAACCTCATGAGGCCTTAACTGCCGAGACGCGTAAGCGACCACTTTTCCATCTTGCATTAGCACACAGCCTAATCCCGTATACGAAGCGTCACAGTACACCACGAAATCTTTTCCTGCCTCCGGCTGAATTAACACTGGAGCTTCTGTCAACACCTTTTTAAGCTTTTCAAAGCTCTCCTATTGCTTATCCGTCCATACAAATGGTACTTCCTTCCTTAGCAACTTTGTCAAGGGCGCGACTATTGACGAGAATCCTTCCACGAACCTTCTGTAATAGCCTGCCAATCCTAAGAAACTTCAGATTTCAGCCACAGACCTAGGTGGTTTCCAATCCAACACTGCTTCGATCTTCCTAGGGTCCACTCTTATTCCTTCCGCGGATACCACGTGTCCCAAGAATGCCACCTCCTTAAGCCAAAATTCACACTTGCTGAATTTGGCATAGAGCTTCTTCTCCCTTAACACTTCCAACACATCTCGGAGATGCTCATCATGCTCCTCCTCTGACTTCGAGTACACCAAAATATCGTCAATGAACACCACGACGAATCTACCCAAATAGGGTTGGAAAACCCGATTCATTATGTCCATGAACGCGGCTAGAGCGTTCGTCAACCCAAACGGCATCACTACAAATTCAAAATGACTGTATCTTGTCCTAAAAGCGGTCTTATGAATGTCAGCCTCCTTCACCTTCAACTGGTGATATCCCGACCTTAGGTCTATCTTCGAGAACACAGCTGCCCCTTTCAGCTGGTCGAACAAGTCGTCTATCCTTGGCAAAGGATACTTGTTCTTGATGGTTAGTTTGTTCAACTGATGATAATCTATGCACATACGCATAGTTCCGTCCTTCTTCTTCACAAACAAGACCGGTGCTCCCCATGGAGACACACTGGGTCGGATGAACCCACGATCCAATAGTTCTTGGATCTGAGCCTTGAGCTCCACTAACTCCTTTGGTGCCATTCGGTATGGAGCGATTGACACAGGAGCTGTTGCCGGTAGCAAGTCTATTCCAAATTCCACCTCCCTATCTGGGGGTATTCCTGGTAATTCATCTGGGAACACATCTACGAAGTCCCTTACCGTCCTAACTCTATGAACACCTTTCTCTTTTCCTCCCAATGCAGTTACGAAGGCTAAGAATACCTTACACCCCTTCTTAACCATCTTCTCGGCCTTCACCGCCGAAACCACGTTAGACAAGTAGTTTCTCCTTTCTCCGATCATCACTACTACCTCATCCTCGGGGGTTCTTAGTTCCATACATTTAGCCGCACAATCCAATATGGCTCGATGTTCTACTAGCCAATCCATTCCAAGTATAAGCTCAAACTCTCCGAAGGGTAACTCCATAAAGTCAGCCCGAAAGTTCACTCCCTGAATCTCTAGGGGTACATTCCGAAAGATCTTGTCTACCACTATGGTTTGGCCTAATGGGCTTACTATAGTCATCTGTCTATCAGAGAGTT
Source organism: Gossypium bickii (assembly GCA_025503065.1). Taxonomy (NCBI): domain Eukaryota; kingdom Viridiplantae; phylum Streptophyta; class Magnoliopsida; order Malvales; family Malvaceae; genus Gossypium; species Gossypium bickii. The sequence continues at coordinate 96,191,994 of CP106711.1, forward strand.
CTGAGTCTAGGCCTAGTGTTTCCACTACACTACATGCAATATAGGAATGGGTCGAGCCCACATCAATCAAAGCAAAATAGGGTTTGCCAAAAATAAAGAACGTACCGGTTATTACATCCGATGCGTCACCATCTTCCCTCCGGCGAATCGCATAAACCAAACCCGGTTGCCTTGCTTCTGCATTAGCAGCACCTCGGCCCTGTGCTCCACGGCCTCTGCCAGCACCATTACCTCTGTTAGCCGAACCACGACCCCGTTGAGGCTACTGTCCGCCTCTACCCGCCTGGCTAGCATTCTGAGCTGCCGGTCGGCTCTCATCTGGTTGCTTGGGACAATCCTTAAGCATATGGTCCTTGGACCCACACTTGAAGCATCCTCCTGTCTTTCTCCAACATTCTCCCAAGTGCCTCTTTCCACAATGCTCACAAGGCGTCTTGCCCGGCCGTGCACCGGCTTGTTGATTCCGTGGCCCGTCAACTCTAGGCCTCTTATGACCCTTTCAGATGGCCCAAAACCTCTTTTGGGCTTATTCCTATCCACAGCCTGCTTGGTAGCATCCTTGATTCCCTCGGCCACCTTGGCCTTTTCCACCAAAGCAGAGAATTCCCGCTCCTGATGCGGTGCTATCAACAGTCTCAGATTGTCCCTTAGTCCGTCCTCAAAACGGACACAGCGTTCATGCTCAGTTGCCACTACTCCTCGAGCATAGCGGCTCAACCTCGTAAATTCGCCTCATCATATTCTCATGGATGGACTTACTCCCTTGCACCAACCCTAGAAAACCCTTCCTTTGTTCATCTGTATACCTGGTTCCCACATATTTCTTTTGGTACGATTCCTTAACGTACTCCCAGGTTAGATCCTCAGCCGTGGCACCATCTCGCATAGTTAACCACCATTGATACGCTTCATCGTGTAACAGTGCCACCATTCCTTTCAACTTCTCCTTAGGGGTCAAGTCTATGCGCTCTGTCGCTTCCAACCAGTACTCAGCTGTACTGGGTGCCACTCCCGACACTCCACGAAACATCTCGGCTCCATTAGCTCCGGAGCCATTCGAGCATGATTGGGTTCACGAATTTCCACCCGCACCGACCACCAATTCCAAAACTCGCAAAGACACGACTGCGACACAACATCTTCCCCGTCGAGCTTCTTTGCTCGACCCACGATTGGGGGTGGTGGTGGCGGTGGTATTTCATTGTCGGACCCCTGACCCGATCTAATGGGTTCCAACACAGTCATCCTTCCTCTACCTCGTCCACGACGACCACGTCCTCTGGAACTCATTTCCTAGCGTCAAGATCTGATTAACGAATTTTATGAATTAGTATTCTTCTTTCACTTATTGCCCGCGAAGATGTTTTATGAAAAAGAATTTAAGAGTGGTTCTTTCGCATTCACACAGCATACAGTCTTTTCCATTCATTCATCCATCCATCAGACAAGTATGAACTTTCGTTCATTCAGAGAAACGACGTAGTTTTTTATCGTTGTTGTTTTTCCACTACCCGTGGGTATTTTTCGTAATTTTATCCCTACAGGGGCATTTTCGTAATTTTTCAAAAGGAAAAAAACATTCTTTGGTGTTTTTGTCGAAAAGTATTTTGAGAATTCAAAGTCTCGGGGTAATTTGGAGAAATTTCAAAATCCAGGGGTATTTTGGTAATTTTCGACCTCAGGGGTATTTTGGTAAATTTTCACAAATCAGGGTAAATTTGTAAAATTTAGTAAATCAGGGATATTTCAAAAGTTGTAAAACTTTGTGGGTTCTTTTTGAAAGATCCTCTTTTCAAATGGTGATGTTTACAAAGATTTCAGAAACCGGGGTCATTTTGGTCATTTTGTAAGTTAGGGGCAATTTTGTAAAATTTTCCAGAATCAAGGTATTTTTTTGATGGTTCGCAAATTAGGGTTTTTGTATGTTTATAAAATAATGGAATTTTGGTAAAACTGTTGAGTAGTTGGACATTTGATAAACCAAGGGCATTTTGGTAATTTTACCACTAGGGGTACTTTTGTAATTTTCACAAATCAGAAATTTTTTGGGAAATTTTGTAAAAATAGTTTTTACAAATTTAAAAGAAATTTTTAAGAATTTTAAAACTAGGGTTCGTTGTTTGTTCTCTCTTTTTTTTTTTTTAAAACATGGCTAGTTCCCTTTCGGGTTTTAGTCATTATGTTTAGCCTATGTCCGAGCCCTCTTTGGTCAGGGTGAACCAAAGCTACGCACCAGGCAGGATTCAAGTGAAGAGGAGGTGAGTCACACGGACTGCTTAAATACCAAGCTCTTACTGAAACCATTCCTAGACATGCGCACAGAGGTTGCCACACCATCCGAGCCTCTCGAGTTAGGGTGAACCGAAGCTACGCACCAGGTAGGATTCCTGCGAAGAGGAGGTGAGTCACTAGGACTGCTTAAATACCAAGCTCTTCCGGATCCAATCCTAGACATGCGTACAGGGGTTGCCACACCCTAATCTCAGTGACTTAGCCATAGGTTTGTTAAGTTCATCAAGTCTTATGGGTTTTGTGTTTGAGTAATCTAGCCCTAGGGTTCAAATTCCTATCATTCTATTCTACGTTCCATGCCTTTCCTACCCTTCTAAGGTTCATAATATAGTTCACATAATCACCCAAAAGAGTTAGTGGTACTTACCTGGTGGACTGCGGGTCGGAGACTTAGGTGCCATGCCAGAACACCTGCTTTATTTCAAAGAAAATCATTTGGGCTCGAATTAAAAACATTTTGGGCCTTAGCCTACAGGCCGAGAGTTTAAAACTGGGCTCTGATACCAAACTGAAACACCCCACACCCGGCACACGAGCCTGAACTGGATCTGGTATATTCCTTAAGAAAATCAGTTTCAAAATTCTTGGTTACTTAGAGAAAGTTTGTGTAATTTTGAGAAAAATATTGGTTTGGGTTGGGCTTAGATTGAAAGCCCACTTGTCTTACTTAAAAAAAATCATTTAATTAGGGTGACAAAATAATTTGGGGTTTACTAAGAAAAAATAATTTTACTTAAACTTAAAATATAAAATGGTTCATAGCATAGTAGTTAAAGAAAATAAAAGTAACTAAATAAAACTATTGCCTTTTCGGCCTTATTACATCAATAATTTCCAAACTAAAAAAAACTTAAAATACTTAATAGAAATACAGTCCCAAATATTAAAAATCCCTTCTTGCTGTGCATGGCCACCTTTAGCTCCGCCGTAGGCCGGTCCATTATTGCTCATTACGAAAAATAGTCCCACAAAGGGTGAGTCAATGAGACTCAATGTGTACACAAACTAACAATCAACAATTCAGGCATACATATTCATATCAAAGACATATTCATATAAAAATGATGCAACCCAAACCCAAGCCTAGTTATCCATCCGCTACACACCACCCGTACCTGCCAATCACACCGTGGGGACTACTAAGTCAACCCTCCATCCACTACACACACCATCGAAGGCAGTCGCTGCAGTTGATTTGCTCATCGCCCATATAATTTGTGTCATTAGACACCATATTCAGATAATGTAACCGAAGTTACCAAATTCAGATGATGTAACCGAAGTTACCATATTCATATTATGTGACCGTAGTCACCATATTCCGTTGGTGAGACCGAAGTCAACACCTTCTTCCCCTTTCACATATAGCCCAAAATGCCCCAAATATTATTATATCATGCATAACATACTTATTTCTCATTCATGTTACTATTTACATGTTCAAAATATATCATATTCGTAATCCTATCAGAAGTAGGAAACGTACCTGGGTACTCTTTACCACATTTGTGGTACTTAGCCACATTCTCATTCTTATGCATATTCATATATTAAAATAATTATTGCCATAATATATTGAAAGTTAGTGTGGGTACACACCTGATTTGCTTAATAGGTTCCTTGATATCCCGAAGAAATCGATCTATTGCTTTAGATCTCAATCCCTATATTCGGCCAAATTATTTAAACACATAAATAAACCTTTTTGACCTTAAAACCAAATCCTAGTAGGATTTGTATTTCTAAAGAATAAACCTTGGCCGATTGGATCTATGGACTTACCTTAAAATTTCCAAATCCCGAATGTAATCCTTGCCTTGTATGTCTGTCAAAATTCCTATAGTTTCATGTTAGACTTAGATCTCACATACAATCCATAACTTTGACCAAATATTTGTAGATCTTACCTTAGATTCTTGAATCCCGAGTGATCTCTTCCTTGTAGTTGATAGCACTAGAAATCCCGAAACACTCCTTATAGTTTCGGCCACAAAAATAATAACATTAGCCTCTATGTTTGACTTAAAGGGGAGAATAATCGATAACCACAAGATTCTTACCTTTTGAATTCGCAGATCTTTCGACCTTTGCTTCAGAGATTCGGCTTTGGCAGAATTTCGGCTTTTGATGCTATGAAGAATTCGGCTAGGTTGGATTGTGTTTTTTTTTTTTTTTTTGAGTTTTGAAAAAGAAGAAAAGAAAAAGAGAGAGGAGGCTAGGGAATTCGGCTAGACAAAAGAAAAGAGAAGAGAACCCTAAAAATTTCGGCAGAGATGAGGAGGAAGCAAAAATTGATGAGTAGCCCTCCTGCCTTCCTTTTATAGCCGAAATTATCAACTAGGGAGTCCCTTACTTGGCCACCACTCCTCTATCTGATAGCTTTACCTTTTATCATAAATAAAAGAGTTTAATCCATTATTTAACTCCTCTGAATAATCCTAAAAAAAATCCTCTATTATCTTCATAAATTGCCGAATTTTAAAGCGATTTAAACTCCCTTTTTCTAGAAGCCTTGCCGTCCACTTAGCCTATACGGAAGCAAAAATAAAACTTCATTTATTTGCTTCCCTTATGACTCGAACCCAGGCCCATGCCTCTTGCACATGGCGCCATTTCCATAGGCCCTAAGTGCCATCTTCAGGCCACTTTTCCTAGCCTATTTGTGCGTCAAATTTCACCAACTTTTTCTTTTAGGCCTCCTTGCCCTAATTTCCTATTTTAAACTTTAAAATTTGACATTTCTGCATCATTTCTAAGTTTCCTAAAATTTTCGATCGGCTCTGTTTACTTGCCATTTTCTTACATTTCCAAGTTTCCTAAAATGTATACTTTCCATTTTTGAACCATTTCCATTTTCATTTCTTAGTTTCAAAAATGTGTACTTTCCATTTTTGAACCATTTCCTTACATTTTAGGTTTCCTAAAATGTTCATGTCCTAATGCATTTCGGGTTTCCAAAAATGTTTGAGTTTCCAAAATGTTCATTTCCATTTCCATGCATTTTTATACATTTCTGAGTTTCCAAAAATATCAAAAATTTATTCATAATGCTTAAGACTTGTCATTTCATACAATTAAACTGAAAATGCATAGGCGCTTTTCAGGATGTTACAAATAGAAAAAAATCAAGGAAAATGATTCGAACCCGGAACCTCTCACACATTGCTCACATCTCTTAACCTTTGAACCAAACTAAATCACTTAATAAAATTTTCAAAATCTTAACTCAAAAATCAAGGCGCGACTACTGTTGGTTTTACAAATCCAATTTCTTCTAACCCAGTTTTTGGGATGTGACATAAACCAATACTTTTGAAATCTGAGCTCCAGAATCATCGTTCAATCCTAAGCTTGAGGATCACCTGAAATGAAACAAACAAATGTGTGAGCTTTAAGCCCCGTGTGTGAATCAACCCATATATCGTTGTATAGATCAAAATATATCATATTTCATAACGGAACATAACTTATAACATATCATAGCATATCAGATTTCATATTGAAACATATTTTATAACATAGCATATCCTACTCATCATCTCCGCCAACCAATCACACTAATAGGTGGCTATATGCCCCTCATAATATGCAGTTGAGCTGCCAAACAGAAATTTGCGGTCTAGCTGCCATAATTGCAGTAATAACTACTAGATCGCACTTCCTCCGTCAAATCATAACTCACCCCAGTGCATATACCTAACATAATAACATTCATATATATAATTCAGAAATCATATAGCATGCATAACTTACGTACGTACTTATAGCAGCATATCATATTGCATTGTTATACTTATCAAAAATTACTTAATATGCTTCCTATAGTTACCCATGTTTGTTTACTGAAAATTACGCTTTTCTGGGCTTACATAATGCCTATGGACCCAATTTTTAAGTCATTTAATTGGCCACAAATCGGACCTTGAAATTGGCCAAGACCCCACACGGCCTACATGTTTAGACCGTGTAATCACACACGACCATGTTGTAACAGCCTGGTTTAGACCCTGGTCGGAACAGTGGTTTCGAGACCATAATTTCAAGGATAGAATAATAATTTAATATTATTTCCTGTGTGAACGGTATGTGATTTAGCCTATGTGAAATTTCTGTGTGAATATTTTATTGACTGTGTGCTGAATTAAGAAAAAAATCTAATCGCATAAGATGCAAAAGCTGTGTGCTGATTTATAAGTGCCTAATTGTGGTTGTCTTTTTTAATATGGAGGCTTTATGATGCAATTTGACCATTATTAGTGATAGTGGGTGACAATGGACAAAAATAGCCTTAGGGTATAATGTTTTATATGTTTAATAAAAGGGTAAATTGGTAAATGAAGAAATAATGTATATTTACTAAAACAAATGAGAAAAAGAAAGCCTTATTCATCTTTTCTTTTACTGAACTTTCAGCACCTATCAAGCTTGATTCAAGGTTAGATTTTGTTCGGTTTTCGATAATTTTTACGTTTTCATAATCGTTGCTCCATGCTCTAACTAAACCATGTTGTAATTTTGTGAATTGATGATGTTTTTGTGATAAGTCATTGATGAATACTTGAGCTATGTGTTAGTTGATAGTGAAATATGAAAACTTGGTGTTGGGTTAACATAGTTTGTATTTGAATTTTTAGTAAAATTGAGTATTTTAGGCTAAATTGTGAAAAGTGTAAATTGAGGGACTAAAATGTCAAATAAAAGAGACGTGTGGACTTGTATGAATATTGAAACACCCCAAACCTGGCCCACGAGCTTTGACCAGATTTGGTATGTTCCTCAAGTAAACCGGTTCAAAGTTCTTTTGTTACTTTGGGAAAATAGTGTGTTTGGAAAGAAATATTGTTTTGGGTTGGGCTCGAGTAGAAAACAAAATCGTTTTATAATGAAAACCCTTTTAAATTTTAGGTGATAAAACATATAGAATACATTTAAAGTAAATTACTTAATCTTTAACTTAATAAAAATTTCGTAACATAATAAATAAAAACATAAATAAAATAGTGCACTATGGCCTTATGGCCTTATTACATCAAGTAAATCCAAATAATTCGGAGTACTTAAAAATTAATAGCCATAAAAATAAAGACTTCATGTTGAGCATGGCCACCATAAGTTCTGCCGTCCCGGTCTATTACTGTTCATCACCTGAAACATGGTCCCTCAACGGGGTGAGTCAACAGACTCAATGTGTACACAACACTAAATCATAATAGAATCAGGCATAACAAATATTACATATTCATATCATAGCATACAAATTATGATGCATTCCCAAACCCAAACCTAATAAGCCATCCGCTCACTCCCCCGTACCAACCTGTACACCGTGGGGACTACTAAGTCGACCCTCCTTCCACTACACACCATATCGTGGTCTTAGGTCACCGCATTTGTGGTCTTAGGTCACCACATTCAGATATCGCGGTCTTAGGTCACCGCATTCAGATTACTGTGGTCTTAGGTCACCACATTCAGATACCACGATCTTAGGTCACCGTGTTCGTGGTCTTAGGTCACCACATTCACTTCCCCTTTCAATAACCCATATGCCCCATTTTATAATATGCACTAATATGCCAAAGTTAACATTCTTATTCTCATGTTACAAATAACATATTTCATATTCCTAGTAGGAGTAGGAAACGTACCTGAGTACTTTGTACCACATTATGGTACCTTAGCCATATTCACATTCTTAATATCACATATATTAATTAAACATAGCCATAAAACATATTATGAAATAGTGTGGGGTACACACCTGATTAGCTTAACGAATTCCTTGAAATCCCGAAAAACCGATCTATCGCTTTAGATCCTAAATCCCTACATTTGGCCATATTTAGTATCTTAGGAAAAAGCCTATTCGGCTAATTTAATCAAATCCCGAAGGATTATCGTATCGACTTTCTTACCTTGCTGCCGATTTGATAATTAATCAAATCTCGAAAACTTGTATTCTTCCCCTTTGAAATCGGCTAATCACTAGATCCCTTGAATCGGTTAGTTTTCGGCTTAAAACACATAAAAATAGATCTAACTACTAAAATAGGCCTTGGCCGAATATTCATAGTCACTTACCTTAAGGATCTTAAATCCCGAAATTATCCCTTGGTTATAGCTTCTGTCGAAATCCCTAAAACCACATGTTAGATCAACTTCTAACCTTTAATCACAATCAATGGCCCTTGGCCGAATGTCAGATATGACTTACCTTGATGGTCAAATCCCGAAGATCTTTTCCCTTATAGTCGACTATGGCAAAAATCCAGAAAGAATCATTCCAAATTTCGGCAAATAAGAATATTGATGGGATTAGTCCTAGATTTCGACAAATCTAAAAGAAAAGAATAGAAATCAAAACTTATTCTTACCCTTTCTTGAAGAAATTGACAGCACCTATGCTTGAAGCCCCTCAAAGATTTGGCTTTTGATGGATTGGAAAGAAAAGAAATTGGCTAATGGTGATATCTTGAATTTTCAGCTTTGGCTAACAAAAGGAAGAAGAACAAATGCTCTTGGAAATTCGGCAGAGAGAAGGGTTGTAACATCCCAAACCCGGCCCAAACATTACGACCGAATTTGGGTTGCTACTGAGAAAACATTTTGAAATCTTTTTTTAAAACCGATTTAAGTTTTGTCGAAAACCTTGCATTTTCAAGTTTCTTGTTAAAAACCATACTTAGTGTTGTTTTAGAAATATTTATTAAGTCGGGTTGTTTATAGATTGCAAACATGGCCGATGGCATTTTTAAAACATTTTACGTTTGATTGGGGGAAAAAAAACATGTGAATTCATTTGTAACATAATTAAATAGTTTAAACAAATATTCCAAAGCATGTAACAATAATAAAATAATTCTAGGAGGCCTTATTACAACTTAACAAAAATAAAACCAACATTAAAATTAAATAAAATAAAATTCAAGTCCATCAAATCAAAATTTCCACTGCATGGCCACCTCGAGTCCATCCGGCTCCATCTCCGCGATCTACTCATCCGCAAAATGTTAAGGGAAGGGGTGAGTCACCAAGACTCAGTGTGTAAATCCCCCACCCGGAAAATACATCTCATACACAATTCATTAATAAACATGATCATGCAACCCAACTAGCCATCCATACTCTTTTTCTACCCCATGTGGTCAAAACCACTGATGACTTAAAGTCACAATTTAAATGATGGGGCCAACCCATCGTGTGGTCAAAACCACTGGTGGTACCAAACCACTGGACTTAGTCGCAAATAATCAATCGTTGTGGTCAAAACCACTGATGACCATAGGTCACAATAATCTGATGGGGCCAACCCATCTTATGGTCAAAACCACTGACGACAGTCCATAGTTCATCCCCCTCCTCTCATCAATCCCACCATCACATGCTTATACATAAAATTTCATATATCAGGTCATAATATTAAATATCATGTGATGGCATGCAATCATACACCAAAAATTACGAGTTAGGGGACTTACCCGAAATCCATGATTATGCCACAAGCTAACCTCAACCAAAAGATTTAAGGCAAACAATAACGTCATGTAAATTAATAAAGTGTGTAGAGATATTTTACACACCTGTTTCTATCGAAATTCCTAGATCCCGAAGTTTCCAATCTTTAGCGTTAGATGTGGACCCTATATTCGTCCAATCATCAATGTTAGTACCAAAGGCCTATTCGGCCAAACCATAATATCCAAAGGGTTAATTATTTAACCCGAAAACCTTACCTACACACATTTAAATACTAGCCTCAGCACACGATACCCGAATCTGCTTCACCAAACTTTAATCGGTCAATCAACAATATTCTAAACGATAGCCTTCGGCTTTTGAGTATATTCATAAAATTTTAATCTATGAAAATCGACCCTTACCACCACTTACCAAAGTCAACTGTTGAAGACCAGGGCCTAGATTGCTCGTTCCAAATATCCCGAAGATCCTACAACAAATTCGGTTCAACCTGTGATTAGCACCCTTAACAACAGTTGCCGAAACCAACACCTACCTTTACCAAAGTCGACAAGATAGGGAAAAGAGGACACAAGCATTCGGCCTAACACACTTACCTTTCAAAATCGATTAAAAGAAAGCCTCCACCCCTTGTTCAATATTCGGCCAAGGTGCTTAAAAAAATAGGGAAATGAAATTCGGCACTTCAAAGGGGTGTATTCGGCCTAAGGGAAAGAAAGAAAATAATGGGGAGGAGATAGAGTTTCGGCTAAGGGTTTGAGAAGAGAAAAGAAAGAAATAGATGGGAGATTAAGGTATAGGGGATTCGGCTACTTAAGAAAAATGAAGAAAAGAAGAACAAGGTGATATGTAGGTGCTTTTATAGGAATTCGGCACCAACTCCCTATGCTTGTCGTCCACTCCTATCAATAAGGAGTTCAAATTTTAGCAATTTCCTTGAATTGCTCCTAACCAACCATTTAAATTAATTCAAAATCATTTGAATTAATTACATGCCTATTTTTCCTATGCCAACTCTTTTAGGATTAATCTCAAAATAATCCAATTAAAATCTAATAAAAATACTAATATTATCCCTTACTATTTTATCAATCAAAAAAAGAGTTTAAAGAGAGAAAATCTCTCCCCCTATGCCGTCCCATTAATGAGCAAAAAGAGGGATTTTCGTGACTCGAACACAGGTTCTCCCTTGCTCACTGTGGCGTCACATGCAGCTCCTAAGTGGCCTTCCTTTTGCCACTTTTCCAAGGCCATTTTAGTGTCAAATAATCCTCCATTTATTCTTGTAACCCCTTCCTACTAAGGCTCCCTACCTTTAAAGCTTACAAAAATATTTCTCTACTATTCCGAGCTTACCCAAGTCCTCTAATTAAGCCTTATTGCCCTGCAAATAATATTTCAGCAATTCAAACACAAGAGAATTAATTCAATCCCAAATAACCCCAATTTTAGGATGTTACAGTTCTACCCCCTTTAAAAAATAATTTCGGCCTCGAAATTACCTGATTAGAAGAGGTGGGGGTATTGCTGCCGCATCACATCCTCGGGTTCCCACGTAGCTTCCTCTGCACCATGGTTTCGCCAAAGCACTTTCACCAAAGGTACTGACTTCCTACGCAACACCTTGACATCCCGATCTAAGATCTGAACTGGTTCTTCCTCGAAAGATAAGTCCGAGTTTACCTCAATCTCAGCCACTGGTACCACGTGTGATGGATCCGACCGATACCATCTCAGCATCGACACATGAAAGACGTTATGAATCTGACTTAACTCTGCCTGTAGCTCGAGCTGATAAGCTACCGGCCCCACCCGCTTTAACACTGTATATGGGCCGATGAACCTTGGGCTTAACTTCCCTTTTCGCCCAAATCTCAACACCTTCTTCCAAGGTGACACCTTTAGAAAGACTTTATCTCCTACCGCATACTCCATTTCTTTACGCTTAAGATCAGCATACGACTTCTGTCTATCTGACGCTTCCCTAAGACGAGTCCTAATCACCTTAACTTTATCCTCCGGTTCTGCAACCAATTCTGGACCCAAGACTTGTCGTTCACCTAACTCCGTCCAACATGTAAGAGTACGGCATTTCTGTCCATACAGTGCTTCGTATGGTGCCATCGGAATACTCGCTTGATAACTATTGTTATAAGCGAATTCCGCCAACGGTAGATGCTCTTCCTAACTACCACTGAAATCCAAAACACACCCTATCAGCATATCCTCTAGAATCTGTATAACCCTTTCTGATTGTTCGTCAGACTGTGGGTGGAAAGCTATACTGAAGTCCAATCATGTACCCAAAGCTTGATGCAACGCTTTCCAAAACCTTGACGTAAATCTGGGATCCCTATCTGAGATGATTGATACTGGCACACCATGCAATCTTACTATTTCTGACACATACAGCTTAGCTAGTTCCTAAAGTGAATAATCCATTCTCACCGGTATGAAATGAGCTGACTTAGTCAGACGGTCCACAATTACCCAACCGCGTCCTTCTTGCTGGGCGTGAGGGGTAACCCACTGACGAAATCCATAGTAATCCTCTCCCATTTCCACTGAGGGATCTTTACTGGTTGGAGTAACCCTGATGGCAACTGATGTTCAGCCTTAACCTGCTGACACGTCGGACACCTTCCCACCAACTCGCCAGTTACCTCGCGCTTCAACCACGGCCACTAACTATTTTTCGCAAATCTCCATACATCTTGCTACCTCCAGGATGCATAGCGTATGGGCTGCTATGTGCATCTTGGAGAATTCTTTGCCTCAATTCCGCATCCTTTGGCATACAAGGCTGCCCTTGAAAGCACAATACACCATCATCAGTCAGACTATATCCTTCCAAACCACCATCTTGAACTTGCAACCTCATCGCGTTCAACCCTTCGTCTACTAACTGCTTTTCCTTAACCTCCTTGATCCAAGTTGGCTTAACCTGTAGTTCTGCCAAAAGGCTCCCATCATCGTATAGACTGAGATGAGCAAACATCGCCCTTAAGTCTGTTACGACCTTCCGGCTCAACGCGTCAGCCACCCGGATGGTACTCAATTGAATAGTCGTAGTCCTTCAACAGTTCAATCCATCGGCGCTGCCTCAAATTCAAGTCCTTCTGTGTCAAGAGATACCTTAAACTTTTGTGATCTGTATAGACTATCGACTTCTCCCCATATAGATAATGTCTCCATATTTTCAAGGCGAATACTACTGCTGCTAACTCCAAGTTGTGAGTTGGATAGTTAACCTCATGCGATCTTAACTGACGGGATGCATTGGCCACTACCTTTCCTTCCTGCATCAGCACACATCCCAAACCTGTATGGGATGCATCACAATAAACCGTGAACAATTTCCCCGCTTCAGGCTGTACCAAAACTGGAGCTTCCGTCAGAATCTTCCTTAGCTTATCGAAACTTTCTTGCTACTTCTCTGACCACACAAAAGGAACATCCTTCCTTAATAACTTAGTCAACGGCGCTGCGATTAAGGAGAACCCTTCCACAAATCTCCGATAGTACCTTGCTAGACCCAGAAAACTTCGAATTTCCACCACTGACTAGGCGGTTTCCAATCCAACACCGCTTCAATCTTGCGAGGATCTACTCTAATCCCTTCAGCTGACACTACGTGACCTAAAAAAGCCACCTCCCTAAGCCAAAATTCGCACTTACTGAATTTGGCATATAACTGCTTCTCCCTCAGTACTTGTAGAACTATACGCAAATGCCTATCATGCTCCACTTCTATTTTTGAATAAACCAATATGTCGTCTATGAACACCACGACAAATTGATCCAAGTACTGCTGGAATACCCGATTCATTAAGTCCATGAACGCTGCAGGTGCGTTGGTCAACCCAAATGGCATCACTAAGAACTCGTAATGCCCATACCGAGTTTGGAATGCCGTCTTATGCACATCACCCTCCTTCACATTAAGTTGATGATATCTCGACCTAAGATCTATTTTTGAAAACACCGATACACCCTTCAGTTGATCGAACAAGTTATCAATCCGAGGCAACGGATACTTGTTCTTGATCGTTAACTTGTTTAGTTGACAGTAGTCGATACACATCCTCATCGAACCATCCTTTTTCTTAACAAACAACACAGGTGCTCCCCACGGTGATATACTAGGTCGGATAAACCCTCTATCCAAGAGCTCCTGAATTTGAGCCTTCAGCTCCACCAACTCTCTTGGTGCCATTCGGTATGGTGCTATAGACACCAGTGCCGTTCCAGGTAGCAAGTCTATATCGAATTCAACTTCCCGATCTGGAGGCAGACCCGGAAGTTCCTCTGGGAACACATTCGTGAATTCCCCTACAATTCGAACCTTCTCCACTACTGACTCCTTAGCCTCCAAGGCACAGATTCGAACCAGAAATGCCTCACAACCTTTCTTGACCATCTTTTCAGCCTTCAAGGCAGACACCACGTTGGTTAGGCAATCTCTCCTTTTACCTATCATCACCACCTCATCACCCTTCTCAGTCTTTAACACCATGCGCTTAGTCGCACAATCCAGGCTAGCCTGATACTTTACTAGCCAATCCATCCCGAGAATTAGATTGAACTCCCGAAATGATAGTTCCATCAAATCAGTCAAAAACACGACCCCTTGGAGTTCTAGGGGTACGTCCCTATAAAGTCTACTTACTTCAATAGAGTGACCTAAGGGGCTTAGTACAGTCATCTTTCTAGAAGTAAGCTCAGAGTCTAGATGCAAAGTTTCCACTACGCTACTAGCAATGTACGAGTGAGTCGAGCCAATGTCTATAAAGGTATTGTAAGGCACATCAAAGATCCAGAACATACCAGTTATGACATCCGGTGCGTCGCCCTCCTCTTGGCGCCTCACGGCATAGACTAAACCAGGTTGTCTAGCCTTAGTACCACCGGTATTTCCTAAGTGCCCTGCGACCTCTGCCAAAGCACCATTACCTCCTCTTCCGTACCACGACCCTCCGAGGTCGTTGATTATCCCTTATGTTCGGTGCCCGATCCTGACCCTCAGATCTCAGTCTAGCTGCTTTCTTTGGACAGTCTCTAACTCGATGCTCCATAGACCCACATTCGAAGCATCCTTGATTACCAGTCCAACACTACCCCTTGTGAGGCTTGCCACACCGAGCACACTGTGGCGGCCATTGAGTATTGGCAGCAGCAGGCCTAGCAGCTTGATCCGACCCACCAACCCTTGCCCTCTTTTGCTGATTACCAGAAAACTTTGAAGGTCCGGAGCTCCTCTTATTCCAATTCCGATCCTGGTTCCGTCTAACCGACTGCCTTACCCCTTCAGCAACCTTAGATTTCTCCACTAAGACAGCAAACTCCCGTTCCTGCTGTGGAGCTATCATCATTCTCAGCTCATCGCTCAGCCCATCTTCAAATCTAACACAGCGTTCATGCTCGGTACCCACAATACCACGAGCATACCTACTCAACTGAAGGAATTCGATTTCATACTCTGCCACTGTCTTATTGCCTTGAACCAGGTTCAGAAAAGCCTTCCGCTGCGCATCTACGTAGCTAGTTCCGATATACTTCTTTTGATAGGCATCCTTGAAAAATTCCCAGGTAAGGTTTTCTGCCATTGTTCCATCCCGTACAGTGAGCCACCACTGATATGACTCATCCCAAAGCAAAGAAATTACACCCTTTAATTTCTCCTCAGTTGTGAAATCTATGTCATCCATGATCCTTTCAGTTACTTCCAACCAGTACTCCACCGCACTGGGTGCTACTCCGGAAACTCCCCTAAATACTTCTGCTCTGTTAGCTCGGAGTCGTTCAACCACAGATTTACGGGCTCCTGCACCCGCGCCAACCTCAGTAACTCGTTCCAATACTCGTAATACAGCTTGAGACACGACATCATTACCACCCGTCTGATCTTGAAATTTAGTTTCCGCCGCCGGCAGATCCGGCATCTCATTTCTAGACCCGTGACCAGACCTTGCTGGCTCCGACAAGGTCATCCTACCCCTACCACGGCCACGCGGTAGACGTCCACGACCTCTAAAACTCATCTTACTACCGTGCTTTAATCTGATTAAGAGATTTTTATGGATTAGTACTTTGTTTCACTTGGTTATTCGCGAAGAAATTTTATGAGAAAAGTTTAGTAGGGATTCTTTCGATCAAACAAAGTTTCAAATTCTCTATCCTAGTTCACACAGAGAGGAACATCCATTCCCTAATACCTTTCATACCTATTCACTCTTCGGACATTTCTGTCCTGTTTCTATCCCAAGGGTATTTTCGTCATATTCCTATAGGGGTATTTTCGTAATAAAAGAAATTTTGAGAGCTTTAAATAATTCAAGACAGTTTAAAATTCCTGAACTGGAGGGTATTTCTGGAAATTTTGCAAATTAAAGGTACAGCAAAATTTTTTTGAAACCAGGGGTATTTTGGTAATTTTGTCAATCAGGGGTAATTTTGTAAACTTAACAAATCAGGGATATTCTAACAGTTGTAAAACTTTGAGGGTCCTTTTTGAGAGTTTCCCTTTTTAAAACGATGATGTTGCAAAAATTTTAGAACTCAGGGTCATTTCGGTAATTTTACAAGCTGAGGGCATTTTCGTAATTTTCCAAAACCACGTATTTTTGATAGTTTGCAAAGTAGGCTTCTTGAATGTTTATAAAATAATGAGATTTTGGGCAAACCATTGAGTAGTAGATATTTTATGAACCAAGGGTATTTTAGTAATTTTACCCCTAAGGGTATTTTTGTAATTTTCACAAGTCAAATTTTCTAGGAAAAAGTTGTAAAGATGCTTGTTCTTAAATTTGGAAGAGTGATTTTTAAAAGTTTTGAAAACTAGGGTTTTGTTGTCTTTTCCTTTTTCCAAAAACATGGCTAGTTCCCTTTCGGGTTTTAGTCATTGTGTTTTAGCCTATGATCGAGCCCTCTTGGTCAGGGTGAACCAAAGCTACGCACCAGGTAGGATTCGAGTAGAGAGGAGGTGAGTCACGTGGACTGTTTAAATACCAAGCTCCCACCGAAACCATTCCTAGACATACGCACAGAGGTTACCACACCACTAAGCTCTTGAGTTAGGGTGAACCGAAGCTACGCACCAGGTAGGATACCTGCGAAGAGGAGGTGAGTCACTAGGACTGCTTAAATACCAAGCCCTTCCGGATCCAATCCTAGACATGCGTACAGGGGTTACCACACCCTAGCTCAGTGACTTAGTCATAGGTTGGTTTAGTTCATTAAAGCTTATGTTTTGTTTTTGTGTGTGAGTAGTCTAATCCTAGGGTTCAAGTTCCTATAAGACTATTCTACGTTCCATGCTTCCTACCCTTCTACAGAAAATAATTCATACAAAGGCGAGGAGTACTTATCTGGGCGGATAGGTGCCGGAGACTCGGTGCCATGCTGTTCATGCCAAAACAGTTTCAAATCATTCCAATAAGGCCTATTAACATAAAAACAAAACATTTTGGGCCTTGGGCCCCCACAGTCGAGTTTTAAACTGGGCACTGATACCAATCTATAACATCCCAAACCCGGCCCAAACATTACGACCGAATTTGGGTTGCTACTGAGAAAACATTTTGAAATCTTTTTTTTAAAATCGATTTAAGTTTTGTCGAAAACCTTGCATTTTCAAGTTTCTTGTTAAAAACCATACTTAGTGTTGTTTTAGAAATATTTATTAAGTCGGGTTGTTTATAGATTACAAATGTGGCCGATGGCATTTTTAAAACATTTTACGTTTGATTGGGGGAAAAAAAACATGTGAATTCATTTGTAACATAATTAAATAGTTTAAACAAATATTCCAAAGCATGTAACAATAATAAAATAATTCTAGGAGGCCTTATTACAACTTAACAAAAATAAAACCAACATTAAAATTAAATAAAATAAAATTCAAGTCCATCAAATCAAAATTTCCACTGCATGGCCACCTCAAGTCCATCCGGCTCCATCTCCGCGATCTACTCATCTGCAAAATGTTAAGGGAAGGGGTGAGTCACCAAGACTCAGTGTGTAAATCCCCCACCCGAAAAATACATCTCATACACAATTCATTAATAAACATGCTCATGCAACCCAACTAGCCATCCATACTCCTTTTCTACCAGTGTGTGGTCAAAACCACCGATGACTTAAAGTCACAATTTAAATGATGGGGCCAACCCATCGTGTGGTCAAAACCACCGATGACCATAGGTCACAATATATCAAAGCGTGGTCAAAAACCGCGGCGGTATCAAACCACCGGGACTTAGTCGCAAATAATCAATCGTTGTGGTCAAAACCACTGATGACCATAGGTCACAATAATCTGATGGGGCCAACCCATCTTGTGGTCAAAACCACTGACGACAGTCCATAGTTCATCCCTCTCCTCTCATCAGTCCCACCATCACATGCTTATACATCGAATTTCATATATCAGGTCATAATATTAAATATCATGTGATGGCATGCAATCATACATCAAAAATTACGAGTTAGGGGACTTACTCGAAATCCATGATTATGCCACAAGCTAACCTCAACCAAAAGATTTAAGGCAAACAATAACGTCATGTAAATTAATAAAGTGTGTAGAGATATTTTACACACCTGTTTCTATCGAAATTCCTAGATCTCGAAGTTTCCAATCTTTAGCGTTAGATGTGGACCCTATATTCGTCCAATCATCAATGTTAGTACCAAAGGCCTATTCGGCCAAACCATAATATCCAAAGGGTTAATTATTAAACCCGAAAACCTTACCTACACACGTTTAAATACTAGCCTCAGCACACGATACTCGAATCTGCTTCACCAAACTTTAATCGGTCAATCAACAATATTCTAAACGATAGCCTTCGGCTTTTGAGTATATTCATAAAATTTTAATCTATGAAAATCAACCCTTACCACCACTTACCAAAGTCAACTGTTGAAGACCAGGGCCTAGATTGCTCGTTCCAAATATCCCGAAGATCCTACAACAAATTCGGTTCAACCTGTGATTAGCACCCTTAACAACAGTTGCCGAAACCAACACCTACCTTTACCAAAGTCGACAAGATAGGGAAAAGAGGACACAAGCATTCGGCCTAACACATTTACCTTCCAAAATCGATTAAAAGAAAGCCTCCCCCCTTGTTCAGTATTCGGCCAAGGTGCTTAAAAAAATAGGGAAAAGAAATTCGGCACTTCAAAGGGGTGTATTTGTCCTAAGGGAAAGAAAGAAAATAATGGGGAGGAGATAGAGTTTCGGCTAAGGGTTTGAGAAGAGAAAAGAAAGAAATAGATGGGAGATTAAGGTATAGGGGATTCGGCTACTTAAGAAAAATGAAGAAAAGAAGAACAAGGTGATATGTAGGTGCTTTTATAGGAATTCGGCATCAACTCCCTATGCTTGCCGTCCACTCCTATCAATAAGGAGTTCAAATTTTAGCAATTTCCTTCAATTGCTCCTGACCAACCATTTAAATTAATTCAAAATTGTTTGAATTAATTACATGCCTATTTTTCCTCTGCCAACTCTTTTAGGATTAATCTTAAAATAATCCAATCAAAATCCAATAAAAATACTAATATTATCCCTTACTATTTTATCAATCAAAAAAAAAAGAGTTTAAAGAGAGAAAATCTCTCCCCCTATGCCGTCCCATTAATGAGCAAAAAAAGGGATTTTCGTAACTCGAACACAGGTTCTCCCTTGCTCACTGTGGCGTCACATGCAGTTCCTAAGTGGCCTTCCTTTTGCCACTTTTCCAAGGCCATTTTAGTGTCAGATAATCCTCCATTTATTCTTGTAACCCCTTCCTACTAAAGCTCCCTACCTTTAAAGCTTACAAAAATATTTCTCTACTATTTCGAGCTTACCCAAGTCCTCTAATTAATCCTTATTGCCCCGCAAATAATATTTCAGCAATTCAAACACAAGAGAATTAATTCAATCCCAAATAACCCCAATTTTAGGATGTTACAAGGGTTGAGAGAAAGAATGATGAATGGCCCTGTTTTCCTTATATAGCCGAATTTACTAACTTAGAATCCCTTACTTGGTCATCACTCTTCTATTTTGATAGCTTTATCTCTTTAATTATCTCCTAAAATAAAAGATAATTCAGCAACTATCCTTACTTAGCTGAAATTATTAAACTCAAAGTCCCTTACTTGGCCATCACTTCTCCCTTATTTTCCTAATTAAAGAATAATTCCTCATTTATCTCTTGAAAATAATCTAAAATAAATCCATTATTTATCCCTTATTTATCCACTATTTATCTCTTAAAAATAAAATAATAAAGGCTCCTAAATTATAGCCTTGTGCCGTCCCTTCTTTGCTCTTTCACTCTCTGTGCAAAATAAAACTTTTATTTTGCTTCCCCTGTGACTGAACCTTGGCCCAATACCCCAGTATGTGGCGCTATTTCCTGAGGCCCTAAGTGGCATCTTCAAGCCACTTTTCCAAGCCCGTTTGTGTGTCATATTTCACATACATTTTCTATTAAGGCCACCTCGCCTTAGTTCCCTCTTTTAGACTTTAAAACTCAACATTTTCTAAGTCATTTCCTTACATTTCCAAGTTTCCAAAAATTTTCGTTTCCCTCTTTAAACTTGACATTTCCTTACATTTCCAAGTTTCCAAAAATGTTCGCTTTCCTCTTTTGAATCATTTCTAAATCATTTCCTTACATTTCCTAGTTTCCAAAAATGTCCACTTTAAACTTAACATTTCTATACATTTCCAGGTTTCCAAAAATATTCAAAATCCATTCATAACACATAAGACATGTCATTTCGTACAATTAAACTGAAAATGCATAGGCCCTTTTCAGGATGTTACAAATATAGAGAAAATTCAGCTAGGCATGGGTGAAATGAAATTATGTGTATTTTGTGATTTTGTGAATTTGGGACTAAAATGTCAAAATGTGAAAATGGGAGGGCTATTTTGTAAAATGCCCTAAATATGTGTGTTTGGACTAAAATGAATGAATTTGTGATTGAGTGGATTTAATTTGAATGCGTAAAGACCAAGAGAGGAGAGGTTCGAATCGAGATTGAGGAAAAGACAAAATGCTCAATTAATTAACTGTTTCTGTATTTCGACGTTCGAGGTAAGTTCGGACATAATACGTGTATTTAGCTATGTTTAATGTTGTGAAATGAATGGTATGATAATATTGAAATGTAACACCCTAAACCCGGCCTAGACATTACGACCGGATCTGGCATGTCACATGAAAGGAATGTCTAAAAAAATTGTGCGTACGTTAAAAAGTCCGTATTCTTTTTGAAACTCCGCGTTTTGTGGTTTGTTTATAAAACTCGATTCATTCAATGCCCATTTTACAAAGTTGTTATTAATTTGAATAAAATTGTATTTGTTGTGAAAATCGAGTTTAAGTAATTTTGAATAAAAACGGTTTATTATCATTTTAGGAAAATCCCATATCGAACATTTAGTAATAAACAGCAACCAAATTAAAAGCTAAAACCGAGTAAAATACCAAAGGCCTTATTACATATCAAAATCCCAAAATTAAAAGTAAGTTTAAATATAAGAAATGAGTTTACGAGAAAACATTGCAGGGCCACCACAAGTCTGCCTCGGCTCCCAAATCCGCGATCTAATGATTACCTGAAACATATAAAAAGAGGGGGTGAGTTATCGAGACTCAGTGTGCAATTCCCCTTACCACGATAACTGGGCCTAAGCCCACAGTAATATATTAGCCCAATGTCATGGCATAATAATTTTGAGTGCAATGCAATTAATCCACATGATTCCACAAATGGGCTTGGCCCACATCCACACAAATCCACATACCACACATGATTATGCAAAATGAACCCCAACCCAACCTAGTGTCCATCCGCTACACACCCCCGTACCTACCGCACACACTAGGGGATTACTAAATCGACCCTCCAACCGCTACACACCTCTTTGGCAGTCATGCTGCTCAAAGTCGTGGCATAGCCACTGATCACCTAAGTGACCCCACATCTCTGTATCCACAAGGTGACTCAAAGCCATCCTCAATCCACGGTGAAGCACACCGCTATCATCCGTCCACGATGTGGCACATAGCCAACATCCAACCTTGATGATGCACATAGCCAACATCAAGCGACGACGTAGCTCAAGGCTAACATCAGTCTACGTACATAAATGTACACCCTGTCCTTCATCAAATATATCCCGAACCCCATGCACATGCAGCATAATATAATGATTCGTATATGCAGTATGATATGTATGCAGATCATATATTAGATAACGTATAAAACGAACTACCATCATAATCAGAATAATAATATACAACATAATCAAGCTAATCAACCTCTAAGGGTATAACAGTAATTTTACCTACCAAGGGTATTTTCGTAATTTATCCACCAAGGGTATTTTTGTAAATTCGCACCTGCAATGGCCTTTCCGAAGGTCTGATGTCGCCACTAGCGACTCAGCTACCATTTCTGGTCGTACCGGACGATTGGGCCTAAAACTCGATTTCGGCCCATCCGGGCCCACACGCTCGTGTGGCCCACCTAGCACAAATCTAGCCACGTATATAAGTTCCACTTAGTCTAGTTCAACATATACTAAACAATCATACAATTTACTCATATGGGTCCACGGGCCCATTGGGTCCACTTTGGCCCATCATGGCCCAAGCAGCCCCAACCCACAAGAATACTACTGGTGGCCTCAACTATCGCATCGAAGCCCTACACGTACGCTCGCACGCTCGTGTGGCTACTAATGCCATGTGACCAGCATTTCGGCATTTGCCGCTCTAGAGCTAGAGTAGAGAAGTACACACCTGATAGGACTCTGGTGTTAATCCGCGCTCCAACCACTCCTGTCCCCAAACGCCCTCCAAGGTGTGTTAACTCTCCTCCTGGGATGCTCTTTATATAGCTAGCTCTTCACCTTCATTCTTTGTATCTTTTCGATGTGGGCTCCCTTCGTCAGTAGAGTTTAAATTTAACTGAAACTCTTGCCGTCCAATCCGTAAAATAAATACTCCCTTGCTTCTCATGAGATTCAAACCCAGGCTCCCTTGTCACATAATCCATGCCGCTAGCCACTTTACCACAAGCTCCTCTTGTGTCTTAAACCATGCGCAACTAAATATAAACTATGGCCCAAATTCTAAGATCCAAGTAAAAAGAAACTAAAATGCAAAAGCCAAGACTTGAACCTTGGACCTCCTTCCTTCCCTGTGGCGTCACCCCCTTTTCTCTTATGTGGCGTCACTTTGCCACTACACCACACACTCCACTTGTGTCATTTTCCTTCACTTTTTATTCTTAACGCCTACCTGCCAACTTCCAGGGTTTTTTCCACCTAAAACCAAAATTTCCCTAAATTCAAAGTTTGATCCCAGGACTTCATAGAAGCCCTCTAACCTTTCAAAATCACTTATCTAAAAGGTCCAACTTGCATTTAAGCCAATCTCTTGTTCTCCAAAAATTTAAATGCTACTACGCTCAAGGCCCGTTGGGCCCAATCCTACTAGGCCCAATTTTAGGATGTTACATGAAGTGTGAATGCTATGTGAAGGCTTAAATTATGTGGCATTAAGTGTGCGTATTCAGAAATGTGACCGAGATGAGTAACACTGTGTGTACAGAATATTATAAGCTTCAGCTTTGTGGTTGGCACTGTGTGTGCAATACCAATTTAAGATCGGTTTGATATAGATGCACTATGTGTGTGATGCTAAATAAGCTTTGGCTAACGATTTGGGCATTAAGTGTGTGATTGAATCGAGGAAGGGAAAAAAGATGATCGACATGGAATAGTGAGTATTGAGTCGCATATGAAATCGATAACTAAGTGTTGGCTTACGTACGTTCAGAACCTATGTGGTTGATGAGACTATGAATGAGTTTATGAAAGGTTAATTAAACATATTATCTTTGGATGGTATGGTTTATATGTGATTGTGAATTAATCTAGGTGATATTTTGTTTTGACATGATGTATTATGTTACAAACTTACTAAACTTTGAAAGCTTACTGTGTGAATTGTTTCTCTATTTTACAGTGTCAGCAGAGTTAGCTCAGATCCGAGGATCGTCAGCATCTCTATCACACTATCGACAATCTATGTTGGTACTTTTGAATATGTGTATATTGAATATGGCATGTATAGGTGAGTTGTTTTGAAATACAATTGAGAGGTGTAAATAGCCATGAGATGTGGCTAGATAAATGTTGGAATTATGCATATATGAATTTGGTATGTGAAGTATGTTTTGGTATTTTTTTTTGGCAATAAGAATGTCTTATAAATGTTAAGCTTAGTGATGGATTGAAGCTATTGTAACCTAGTGATGTTATGGATGAATCATGTTTGGTAATGCATGTGTTTAGTTGTGAAATTTGGTTATAAGTAGACATGATTAGAAGTGAGATTGAATAAGATGATATGTTGATCATTTGACAAGTTTTTGGTTGTCAATAGTACATGAAATGAATTGGTATATTGATTGTAGGTTTGACCCAAATATGGGTGGCATATTGGCCTTGCAAATGGCCTATTTTGCATGTTTGGTTAAGGGACACGGGCGTGTATCTCCATCGTGTGGTTCAAGGACCACTTCAAAGTGTGTCTGGACAGGTTACACGGTCGTGGCATACGGGCGTGCCTGGTGGCCGTGTGACCAAGTCAGTAGCTAGCCTAATAACACACGGCCATGGCACACGGACGTGTCCAGTGGCCTTGGTGATAAGTCAGTATGCATGCCCTATTTTAATAGGGCCTGGACATATCAATGTATCTGGTAGCCGTCTGACGCACCCGGCCTGATTGCACTGGTGTGTGACCTTAACAGTTTTGAAGAATGTTTGGAATTTCTAAAAACTTTGGTAAGTGTTCAGTTTAGTCCCGACCCCTTTTAGTATGTGTTTAAGGTCTCGTGGACCTCAGTAAGGGACTATATGATTATATTGTGATATGTTTTAATGATGATTGACTTTCTGTCGTGAAATGGTTGTAAAATGCTTTGATTATTTGATGATGCCTCTTAACCCTATTCTGGTGACGATTTCGGGTTAGGGGTGTTACATTTAATTAGTATCAGAGCTACAGTTTATTCGATTCTTGGACTAACGTAGCGTGTGTGAGTTTAGCTATACATGCCATATATGAAATTGCAATAGTGTGATGAATTTTGACAGTGATAAATGTGTTTTCATATAGTAATGGATCCCAATCGAGTAGTTGCTGACGATGTTGAGTGTAATGCGCATGCTCCTGCTCAAAGGACAGCGCCGGCCACATCTAGGCTGAATGAAAGTAGTGAGGGAGGAGAGGCTAAGCAAGCCTTCTTCCGAATGATAAGTGAGTAGTTTTTGGAGTTCGTTCGAACGAATCCGACTGTTTCACAACCTCCACCTCCACAATTACCTGTTGTGCCACAAGTGAATAAACCTCTTGTGGATAAGATTCATAAGTACGGGGCCAGAAAGTTTAGGGCCACAGCTGATGACGATGTTCAGCGAGCTGAGTTTTGGCTCGAGAATACAATTCGAGTATTTGATGAGATGTCGTTGACTTCTGATAAATGTATAAAATGTGTTGTTTCGTTGTTGAGGGATACTACTTATAACTAGTGGAAGACTTTGATATCCGTAGTTTCGAGAGAGAGGATCACATGGGATTTCTTTCAAGAAGAATTTAGAAAGAAGTATATCAGTCAACGATGTCAGTTACTGAGTACGAGCAGGAATTTGTGAGATTGAGCCAGTATGCACGGAAAAGTATTTCCACCGAAGCTACTATGTGTAAACGCTTCATAGAAGGGTTGAATGAGGACATTAAGTTGTTGATTGGGATACTTGATATAAACGAATTTGTTGTGCTAGTCGAAAGAGCTTACAAAGCCGAGGAACTTAGTAAAGAAAAAAAAGAAAGCTGATTCTGAAGCTCGAGATGAAAGAAAAATATCGATGAGTAAGTTTTCTCAACCTTTGACGAAGAGATTTAGAGATATAAGTAACAGATCACATACTTCATTTGGACATCCGGATAGAGATCACGCAAGACTAAATGTTGGTTTGAGAACTCAAGCTCTAATAGAATTAAGTGTTGATAGTGCCAAAAGTAATAAACCTGAGTGTAGACAGTGTGGAAGACGACATGTGGGAGAATGCTGGGGCAAGTACAATAACAGATTTTGCTATAAATGTGGATCACGAGATCACTTCATTCGAGACTGCCCAAAGATGAGTGAGGAAGAAAATGTTCAGAATATGAGATCGAATAATGTGACGGTTAGGGGTAGACCACCCAAAAATGCCAGGAATGTAAGTGGAAGTCAAAGAGGGACTACTAGTACAACTGTGAGATCGGAGGCGAGAGCAGCTGCCCGAGCTTATGCTATATGTACACGAGAGGAAGCGTCATCTCCAAACGTCATCACTGGTATTTTACTCTTTTTGATACTGATGTGATTGCACTGATAGATCCAAGTTCTACTCATTCCTATATGTGTATGAATCTAGTATCAAGTAAGACTCTACCTATTGAGTCTACTGAATTTGTGATTAGAGTATCGAACCCCTTAGGCAAGTGCATCTTAGTGGATAAAGTGTGTAAGAATTGTCCATTGATGTTTCGAGATGTTCGCTTTCCTGCTAACTTAATGTTACTACCCTTTGATGAATTTGATATAAATCTGGGTATGGATTGGCTCACTTTGCATAATGCCATCGTGAATTGTAAACAAAAGAGTATTGAATTGAGAAGTCGGAACGGTGAAATAGTTCGAATTGAATCCAGTGATATGAAAGAGGTACCAGCTGCTGTATCCGGAATGAAAGTTATGAACTATGTGAGAAAGGGTTACGAAGCTTATCTGGCATATGTGATTAATACAAAAGTGTCAGAAAAGAAAGTTGAATCTGTGCCTGTGGTTTGTGAGTTTCCAAATGTGTTTTTTGAAGAACTACCGGGATTACCTCCGAATCGGGAAGTTGAATTTGGTATTGAGTTAGTGTCGGGGACTACTCCTATTTCGATAGCTCCGTATAGAATGGCATCAACGGAATTGAAAGAGTTAAAGTCACAGTTGCAAGAGTTAACTGATAGAGGGTTTGCAAGACCGAGTTTCTCACCCTGGGGTGCTCCTATGTTATTTGTGAAAAAGAAAGATGGTACTATGAGAATGTGTATTGATTATCGATAATTGAACAAAGTGACGATAACGAACAAATATCTGTTACCTCGTATTGATGATTTGTTTGATCACCTGAGAGGAGCTACAGTGTTTTCTAAGATAGATTTGAGATCGGGCTACTACCAGTTGAAAGTTAAAGAATCTGATGTACCAAAAACTGCTTTCTGAATGAGGTACGGACATTATGAGTTCTTAGTGATGCCTTTTGGACTAACAAATGCTCCTGTAGTTTTTATGAATCTGATGAATCCGATATTCAGACCGTATTTGGATCGTTTTGTCGTGGTATTCATTGATGATATTTTGATCTACTCATGTGATAAGACGCAACATGCTGAGCATTTGAGAATTGTGCTACAAACTCTGCGTGAGAAATAGTTGTATGCTAAGTTTAGCAAATGTGAATTTTGGTTGCGTGAGGTTCGTTTCCTAGGGCATATTGTATCAGCTGCGGGAATACGAGTTGATCTGAGTAAAATCTCTGCTATATTGGAATGGAAGCCTTCAAGAAATTTGTCTGAAGTCCGTAGTTTTTTGGGACTAGTGGGATATTATAGATGGTTTGTGAAAGGCTTCTCGATGAGTGCGACTCCGTTGACGAAGTTGCTACAGAAAGATGTTAAATTTGAGTGGTCAGAAAAGTGCCATCAGAGTTTTGAGCAGTTGAAAGTGTTGTTAACGGAAGCACCAGTGTTAGTTCAACCTGAACCAGGCAAAGAATTCATAGTTTATAATGATGCATCATTGAATGGTTTGCGATGTGTGCTGATGCAAGAAGGCAAAGTTATTGCTTATGCTTCGAGGCAGTTAAAGCCGCATGAAAAGAACTACCTAATGCACGACCTTGAATTGGCTGCGATTGTGTTTGCATTGAAAATTTGGCGTCACTACTTATATGGTGAAAAATGCCACGTTTATACTGATCATAAGAGTTTGAAGTATTTGATGACTCAGAAAGAATTGAATTTACGACAAAGAATATGGTTAGAATTGTTGAAAGACTATGAACTTGTAATTGATTATCATCCAGGTAAAACTAATGTTGTAGCTGATGCTTTGAGCCAAAAGTCTATATGTGCTTTGCGAGCAATGAATGCTCTGAAAGATCTGTGAGATGATAGTGTGGTTTTGGCCAAATTGAAAGTAAAGCCGATGTTTATACGTCAGATTTGTGATGCTCAGAAAAGTGACGTTGAAATGATAGCTAAACGAACTCAGTGTAAACTGAATGCTGATTCAGAATTTTGAGTGGATAGTGATGATTGTTTCAGATTTAGAGATCGGATCTATGTCCCGAAGAATTCAAAGTTGATTCAGATGATTTTGAAAGAAGCTCACCATAGTCATTTGATTGTTCACCCAGGGAGTACGAAAATGTATAATGATTTGAAACAGTTCTATTTGGTGGCATGGTATGAAATGAGACAACTCCTACTTTGAGTCTAAATGTTTAATTTGTCAGCAAGTTAAAGCTGAAACTAGGTTCCGTCCAGTTTGTTACAGCCGATCATGATTCCTGAGTGGAAATGGGAGAGAATTACGATGGACTTTGTGTTGGGATAACCTTATCACCAGGAAAGAAAGATGCGATCTGGGTGATAGTCGACAGATTGACTAAATCAGCTCATTTTGTTCTGGTGAGAACAGATTATTCACTCGATAGATTTGTTGAATTGTATATTGCTGAAATTGTGAGATTTCACGAGTGCCACTATCTATTGTGTCTGACAGAGATCAAAGATTTACCTCGCAATTCTGGAAGAAGTTGTAAGAGGCTTTAGGCACAAAATTACATTTCAGCACTGCATTTCATCCACAAATGGATGGTCAGTCCGAGCGAATCATTCAAATTCTCGAAGATATGTTGAGATGTTGTATTCTTGAGTTTGAGAATACATGGGAAAAAACATCTGCCGTTGATTAAATTTGAGTATAATAACAGTTATCAATCTAGTATTAAAATGGCACCATATGAGGCCCTTTATGGTCGAAAATGTTGAACTCCATTGTATTGGACTTAGCTGAGTGAGAATAAGATTCAAGGGGTTGATCTTATAAAAGAGATTAAGCAGAAAGTGAAAGTGGTACGTAATAGTTTGAAAGTGACCTCAGATCGTCAGAAGTCTTATGCAGGCTTGAAACGAAAAGATATTGAATTCGAAGTTAGCGATAAAGTGTTTTTGAAAGTGTCTCCGTGGAAGAAAATACATCGATTTTGCCGGAAAGGCAACCTAAGTCCAAAGTTCATCGGGCCGTACGAGATCATTGAATGTATAGGGCCGGTTGCTTATAAATTAATGTTGCCACTAAGTTAGAAAAGATTCATAACGTGTTTCATGTGTCAATGGTTCGACGGTATAGATCTGATCTGTCTCATGTGATTGCTCCTATTGAGGTTGAAATTCGGTCAAACTTGTCGTATAGTGAGGAACTGATTCGAATTCTGGCACGAGAGACCAAAGAGTTGAGAAACAAAAGAATTTCCTTAGTGAAAGTGTTGTGGCACAAGCATGGAGTTGAATAGGCTACGTAGGAGCCTAAGAATATTATGAAAGAGCAATATCCACACCTATCCACTGGTAAGATTTTCTGGGATGAAAATCCCTAAGGGGGGAGAGTTGTAACAGCCCAGATTAGACCCTGGTCAGAACAGTGGTTTTGAGACCACAATTCCAATGTCAAAATAATAATTTAATATTATTTTCTGTGTGCACAGTATGTAATTTAACCTGTGTGAAATTTCTATGTGAAAATTTTATTGACTGTGTGCCGAATTAAGAAAAAAGATCTAATCGCATAAGATGCAAAAGTTGTGTGCTGATTTATAAGTGCCTAATTGTGGTTGTCTTTTTAATATGGAGGCTTTATGATGCAATTTGACCATTATAAGTGATAGTGGGTGACAATGGATAAAAATAGCCTTAGTGTATAAATGTTTTATATGTTTAATAAAAGGGTAAATTGGAAAATGAAGAAATAATGTATATTTACTAAAACAAATGAGAAAAAGAAAGCCTTATTCATCTTTTCTTCCACCGATTTTTCAAGAAAGAATAAGGGTTTAAAGCTTTTGAATTTTTGGCACCTATCAAGCTTGATTCAAGGTTAGATTTTGTTCGTTTTTCAATAATTTCTATGTTTTCGTAATCGTTGCTTCGTGCTCTAGCTAACCCATGTTGTAATTTTGTGAATAGATGATGTTTTTGTGATAAGTCATTGATGAATACTTGAGCTATGTGTTAGTTGATAGTGAAATATGAAAACTTGGTGTTGGGTTAACATAGTTTGTATTTGAATTTTTAGTAAAATTGAGTATTTTAGGCTAAATTGTGAAAAGTGTAAATTGAGGGACTAAAATGTGAAATAAAAGAGACGTGTGGACTTGTATGAACATAGAGAAAATTCAGCTAGGCAAGGGTGAAATGAAATTATGTGTATTTTCTGATTTTGTGAATTTGGGACTAAAGTGTCTAAATGTGAAAATGGGAGGGCTATTTTGCAAAATGCCTTAAATATGTGTGTTTGGACTAAAATGAATGGTTTGGTGATTGAATGAATTTCATTTGAATGTGTATAGACCAAGAGAGGAGAGGTTCGAATCCAGATCGAGGCAAAGACAAAGTGCTCGATTAATTGAACGTTTCAGTATTTCGACGTCCCAGGTAAGTTCGGACATAATACGTGTATTTAGCTATGTTTAATGTTGTGAAATGAATGGTATGATAATATTGAAATGTGAATGCTATGTGAGGGCTTGAATTATGTGGCACTAAGTGTACGTATTTAGAAATGTGACCGAGCTGATTAGCACTGTGTGTGCAGAATATTATAAGCTTCGGCTTTATGGTTGGACCTGTGTGCGATACCGATTTAAGATCGGTTTGATATGGATGCATTATGTGTGCGATGCTAAGTAAGCTTCGGCAAACGATTTGGGCACTAAGTGTGTGATTGAATCGAGGAAGGGGTGAAAGATGATCGAAATGGAATCGTAAGTATTGAGTAGAATATGAAATCGATAACTAAGTGTTGGCTAAGGTACGTTCAGAACCTATGTAATTAATGAGACTATGAATGAGTTTATGAAAGGTTAATTGAACATATTATCTTTGGATGGTATGGTTTATATGTGATTGTGAATTAATCTATGTGATGTTTTGTTTTGTCATGATGTAT
This sequence comes from Gossypium bickii, assembly GCA_025503065.1. Taxonomy (NCBI): domain Eukaryota; kingdom Viridiplantae; phylum Streptophyta; class Magnoliopsida; order Malvales; family Malvaceae; genus Gossypium; species Gossypium bickii. The sequence goes on from CP106711.1 coordinate 96,223,119, forward strand.
TATGTTACAAACTTACTAAGCTTTGAAAGCTTACTGTGTGAATTGTTTCTTTGCTTTTTCTGTGTGTCGTGAGTTAGCTCAGATCCGGGGATCGTCAGCATCTCTATCACACTATCGGCAATCTATGTTGGTACTTTTGAAGATGCGTATATTGAATATGGCATGTATAGGCTAGTTGTTCTGAAATACAATTGAAAGGTGTAAATAGCCATGAGATGTGGCTAGATAAATGTTGGAATTATGCATATATGAATTTGGTATGTGAAGTATGTTTTGGTATGTTTTGTTGGCAATAAGAATGTCTTATAAATGGTAAGCTTAGTGATGGATTGATGCTATTATAACCTAATGATGTCATGAATGAATCATATTTGGTAATGCATGTGTTTAGTTGTGAAATTTGGTTATAAGTAGACATGATTAGAAGTGAGATTGAATAAGATGATATGTTGATCATTTGACATGTTTTTGGTTATCAATAGTACATGAAATGAATTGGTATATTGATTGTAAGTTTGACCCAAATATGGGTGGCATATTGGCCTTGCAAATGGCCTATTTTGCATGTTTGGATAAGGGACACAGGCGTGTATCTCTACCATGTGGTTCAAGGACCAGTTTGAACTGTGCCTGGACAGGTTACACGGTCGTGGCACACGGGCGTGCCTGGTGGCCGTGTGACCAAGTCAGTAGCTAGCCTAATAACACACGGCCTTGGAACACGGACGTGTCCAGTGGCCGTGGTGATAAGTCAGTATCATGCCCTATTTTGACACGGCCTGGACACACGGGTGTATCTGGTATTCGTGTGATGCACACGGCCTGATTTCATGGGCGTGTGACCTCAACAGTTTTGAAGAATGTTTGGAATTTCTAAAAACTTTCGTAAGTGTTCGGTTTAGTCCCGACCCCTTTCTAGTATGTGTTTAGGGTCTCGTGGACTTCAATAAGGGACTATATGATTATGTTGAGATATGTTTTAATGATGATTGACTTTCTGTCGTGAAATGGTTGTAAAATGTTTTGATTATTTGGCAATGCCTCTTAACCCTATTCCGGCAACGGTTTCGGGTTAGGGGTGTTACACATGTGCTCCACAGGATTTAGCACACGGTCTGTCACATGGCCGGGTGGCACTAGGCAGTTTAAAAAACAGCCCCTATTTCGCTATTTTCTGGAGCTTTGAATGAGTTTTCAGGTTAATTTCACAAACCTGATGGTAGATTTAATCGACCACACAACTATGACACTCCGAATGCTACATACAATGTTTAAACAAACTGATTATAACATAATTAAATCCCAAAATCTTACTAAAAATTCCTCTTTTGCTGAAGAAAATAGTCCCAAAATCAGCATTCGGATACTTTCCCACACAAGAATAGTGAACAAGACGATGATTACACCGCTGAAGGATCTTGATTCACAAGTCTCTTGCCTAAAAACAAAACCAATTCAGCACTTAATAAAGTATGGAACGAAACTAACATTAAAGCACAACCTTGACAATGAACAAACTAAAGTGAACAATATCAAAAAAATCAACGATGAAACTTACGCTATTATTGCCTTATGACCGAAATAGAGAATCAATGCAATTCCTATTGTAACACCCCAAACCTGGCCTGGACGTTATGGTTAAATCTGGAAGTGTTATGAAGAAAATTTATAAAATGACTTCCTTATTACTTGTAAATCATCGTAAACCATTGTTACTTAGTATGCCCGATTTGTTTGGAAAACGTGTTGATATACTTAATTTAAAATCGTTGTTCCTTTATGTCTATCATTTGAAACGAGTATTTTGCAGCAGAGTTTCATAAAACATTATATTTTTGGTAATTCAAATTGTTACTTTGAAAATCGTTATTTCAGAAAAGTTGTTGTTTTTGGAAATACCGTTTTATCAATAGCTATGCTAGAAAAGCCAAATCTGAAACAAAAAACAGTCCCAAAAAGTTCGGAGCATCCCAAAACTACAAAACTCTCAAAAGCCTGAAAATTAAGCAATTTTTTATGAAAATGCAGTTTTACGGAGAAATGGTCACGTCTGAGTTTTCGTCGCATCGACCTACCTGAGTGTAACGGTTACCTGATTATAAAAGACAAACAGAGAATAAGTTTTATAACCCAATGTGCAACACAAATGTAAACACCATTCAGATTTTAACCATAGACAGAACAAATATAGAAATAGAATTTTCACAGAATCAGTATCATACAAAATCGTAGAGATACAAATATCCATAGTCCTACCCTCATCCTCTACACACCAACTCTGACATTCCCCACACACCACATGGAGTATAAAACACCCACCCAACCCTAAACACCGCATAGTGTCTATATGAACTTTTCAAAATAGTCACAGCAATGTTGCCAGTATATTGGAGAGATGTCACCTCACAGAGAACACTTCCTTCTTATAATACGAATCCCACCCCATAACCAGATACAGACAAAATATCAGATATAATAGAGTACAGATACCAGAACATATATCACATGCATGCTCGTATAACAAGTGCTAAACATGCTCTCACATACAGAATAACTCATATATATCATATTACATAATACTCACGTAGATGTTATTTTCATCAATTTCAATCTAATAGAGAGGCAAACTTCATGCTTTACGACTCATACCACACATACTGACTCTACGGAAGGCCTACAGTTGATCAGAACGACGTGAACGACCCTAGGGACAAATTTTAGAATTTGGGCCTACACAGCCCAAAATGGCCTAGGCCGTGTGTGTTATCACACAGCCGTGTGGTATCCACAAACCCCATTTTTGGTTTTCGTTGATCACCATTTTCTCACATTTTCGTTACACACCTGGCTCGATTTTGATGCAAAAATAACCCCAAAACCTAAAAATAGTATCCCAATAACTATTTTAGCAAATGAGTTACGAATTCAACAAGACTAAACTGAACTTAACCTCCCAAAATCAAACAATACACACGAACTTACCACCAACAAACACAATCACACACACGAATTAGGCCATTGGAGCGAAATCCACTGCTCCACAATCTTATCCTACACAACACATTCACAAAAATTAAACTCCCCAAACTACAATACCATTACGCCATCTCAAAAAGAAAGATCCTAAAATAGGCCTATAGAAATCGAAAGCTAAAGGTAAGCAAAACCCCACTTACCAAGCCGAATGAAGAACACTAGGAATTTGAAGCACAGCGATTTGAACCAAAGATTTGTGAATAGAACCAAGGAAGAAGCAAAAAAAAAAAAAATTGGCAAAGAAATGAAAAGAAGAGAAAAACAAAAGTCGGGAAGAAAGGAATATTAGGAAAAAGAATTAAATTAAAATTTTAAAAATTAAATCAAATAATATCCCAACTCCCCACTATCCCACTAACTAACAAATCCCACCAAAACTGACCCACTAACTCTCATCCACTACTATAGAATTTTAATTCCACCAAACCTCTACTACACAACTGGCACACACACAAAAGCAAAAATTATTGCCAAACACTCACTCAGGGAATCGAACACAAGACTCTAGGGCAAGCTAACACTTACCACTTGAACCAGCAGGCTCATTCTGATATGAGTTGACCAAGAATATGATCTAAGTTGAGCCATTAAGGACAAGGCTAGAATAAAAATAATAGAATTCCCAAAAGTGAGACTTGAACCCAAGACCTCAAACACACACCCACATCACTTAACCACTGAAGCAGACAATTAATAATGATAAAATTCGTAAAAATAAGAATTTTATAAGTCAAGTGTTACAACTCTACCCCCTAAAAGAAATTTCGACCTAGAAATTTACTTGATTAAAATAGATGTGGCTACTGTTGACGAATCGAGTCCTCAGGTTTCCATGTGGCTTCCTCAATGCCATGATTCTGCCATAGAACCTTCACTAACAAAATAGACTTCCTCCTCAAAACTTTCACATCCCAATCCAGAATCTGAACCGGCTTCTCCTCAAAAGTTATATCTGGTCTAACCTCGATCTCCTCAACAGGAACAATATGAGATGTATCCGACCGATACCGTCTCAACATGGAGATGTGAAACACATCATGGATAGGATCTAACTCTGGAGGTAACTCCAAATGGTAAGCAACCAGCCCTACATGCTTCAGAATCCGATACAGCCTAATGAATCTAAGGCTCAATTTGCCCTCATGACCAAACCGTAGAACCTTCTTTCAAAGAGATACCTTAAGGAACACACAATCCCCCACAATCCCTCCTTTTCAAACCTGCATAGGACTTTTGCCTATTAGAACCCTATAACACCCCTAACCCGTATCCGTTGCCAAAACAGGGTTTCAGAGCGTTACCAAAACATTCAGAACATTTATCAATTAATTCAGGCAAGTTACTATTCGTTCACAGAGGTCATTCATAATGTCCATTAAATGGACCCTCGAGGCCCAATACGAGCATTAGAATCAAGTCGGGACTAAATCGAGAACTCAAGGAATTTTTCGTGAAATTCTAAAATTTTCCCAGGTGCAAGGCTCACACGCCCGTCTGGTCCAAGGGACAAGCCCGTGTGACCCTGGGACACACCCGTGCTACAGGCCGTGTTCAAAACTAGGTAGCTCTCTAACTTGCACCACACGGCCATGCCACACGCCCGTATGCTAGGCCATGTAGTTAATTAAATCAATTCGAATTAGGTGTAGGTTTCAAACGGCCAAGACACACGCCCGTGTTCTAAGCCGTGCGCACATCTGGCACATACGACTGAGACACACGCCCATGTCTCTGCCTGTGTGCTTAATTCTGAGCATTCTTTTCTCAAAATTAAGGTGCAGGGACACACGGCCTAACCACATGCCCGTGTTACCAGGCCGTGTGTCACACACGGTCTAGACACGCGCCCATGTGTCTACCTGTGTAGACAAAATAAAGCCATTCCTAGCTTCATTTGTCACCTAAATCTTTTCCATAATCCTACCCCACATCTTGCATTCATAACCCAACAAATCCAAGCATATCATTCAAGCATATTCCATCCATCATCATGGCATATCATTTTATGCATACATGTTTACAATTTTACCTTGGTTATGTCCTCATGTTAGACATAATTTTATCAACTGCTTAACATATATGGGGCTAACATAATATGACATTACAAGTATATCAAAACAATCATTGCTAGCCTTTCCCATGGCTAGATTATAAGCATCGTTCATGTTTACATGCCAATATGGCCAACATATCCTATACATGCCATTACAACCAATATTAAATTACCATACTATACCGACATGAGTCGATGGATAGTGTGAGTGATCTTCACCTAGCTTCCAATCCAACTAGCTTCCGATTTACTCTAAGACAGGGGAAAATAAAACAGGGTAAGCATAAAATGCTTAGTAAGTTCGTATAACATGGTACTTAACTTAAGATACAATCTATTTGAGGTAACTAAGTAAGGTATAATCAACCACTTTGATCTCAAGCCCTACACACATCCTCATTGTAACACCCCTCACCCGTATTCAACGCCAGAATAGGGTTACGGAGCATTACCAGACTTGCAACACTTATAAACACACATTTCATATACAATTTATCATGTCAAATACAATTCAATCACAAACAATGATAGTGTCCCTTAATTGAGCCTACAAGGCCTTAAACATACATTAGAAATGGTTCGGGACACCACATTTCACATTTTCTCAATTTAATCCATTTTTAACATTTTTGTCAAAAATCTGTAACACCCCAAACCCAGTCTATGCGTTAAGACCAAATTTGACATGTCACACGGAAGGAATATACATCTAGTCTTTTAAAGATTTTAAGAAATTAGATTTTCAAAACATCTTGACGTGAAGTTTATTGAAAACTAAGGTTGGTTGATAAATCAACCAATTTGAGACGTAAGAATTTATAAATTGAAACTTAAAAAGAAATTAAATTAATATTTCGAGAAAATTTAATAGAGTTCGAAAATAATTTTGAAAACAAAATTTTGAAGAACGTTGTTAACAGAAAATTTTTCGAGTTAAAATATTTATGAATGAAAACCCTTTTTGCATGTTCATTTTGAGAAAAACATTTATTAATTTTTTTTTTTTAGAAAAATCCCACTTAAAGTATTCAAGCAAATTATAAAATCCATCAAACGTGAAACAACATTAAAATTTATCCAGAGGCCTTATTACAACTTAACTTAAAATGGTAAAATGATAAAAAGTACTTAAAAGAAATCCAAAATTTAAATAACCCATTATTCGTAATATGGCCTCCACCGAGTCGTCCACAGCCCAAGTCTTCGTCACTGATCATTACCTGAGAAGAGTAAGGAAAACAGGGTGAGTTACTTAGAACTCAGTGTGTAAACCACTTACCATTGTCCACTGGGCCAAAATCCAATTTAGCATTTATTGGGCCAAAGCTCATTACAAATATAACATAATAACATGTATAAAATGAATGTAATATGCAATTCCCAAACCAAACCTAATTTCCATCCGCTACACACCACCCGTACCAACCAGCACACCTGTGGGGAGCTTTAGTCACCCACCCCGCCAACACACCAAAATAGGCATTAAGCCGTTTATCAATTTGTGGACAAGCCACCAGATTTACAAAGTTTACATGGCATTTGCCATTTTTCAGATTTGTCGCAGAGCCACCAGAATTTTGTAGCAAAGCTACCACAAAATCCTTACGTTCACATGATGAAAATCGAGTGATAGAGTCCCTATGATAAAATCAGTTAATCAAAACTATCTTTAACGAATAAAAAGTAATATAGAACCCTTCAAAAATTTCTTACCTTGAACGATGATAACCCTTTTTCACACGATCTTCCTATAGCTAGGGTCGATTAAATGATGTAGAAATAATCGGCACTCCACTATACAACTACAAGAAGAAAGGTTTTGTTTAAAAGAGAAAAGATGATGATTCGGTCAAAAAGACCCTACCAAGCCAACATATGAATTTCGGCAATAGAGGAAAAATAAAAGAATTAAAAAGGGTGTTCTTACCGATTGTTCAAAGATGACCACTCGAATGAAAAAGAAAGTTCAATGGAAGGAAGGAAGATTCCGCTATAGTGAAAATATTGGAGAGGGAGTGATGTTTGAGAGTTTTTGCAAGAAGAAAGGAAAAAATACCCTTCAAGATGTATGGTTTCGGCACAAAGAGGAAACGACTTTGGGAAGAAAGAAGGATAATACCAAAATGGTCAAAAATGAATTGGCCAAAAGAAAACAAAAGTTTTACCTATTGCTCATGACATATTCGGCTAGGGAGAAGAACTTGGAGAGGAAAACTATTGATACACCAAAATGCCAAAATGAAAAATGACCAAAACTAGCACCTACCTTACCAAATGCTACCCAAAAATTTGGCCATCCCCCCCTAGCCCCTAAAACCGTCCAAGTGCATGGCCAAATGGTCAAAGTTTAGCCACCCAAACTTTCCAAAACATCTCCCTTGTTATAAGCCTTATGTTCCCCCTACATGCCTTTTCCATTTGATTCCTTTCCCTAAGTTTAATATTGCCTTTTCTCTTAGCCATCTTGCCATAAAAATAAAAGTCCAACTTACCATAAATTCAATGCTTGACCGACACTATAAGGAAGGAAAGCAAAAATAAAATTCTCACATGCACAAAAAGGGATTTGAACTCCTTCCCTCAAGGTAACACACATGGCGCCATATCCCCTTTACTATTTGTTCATTTATGCTAGCTTTTTACCACTTAATTACCTTAAGCTTTAAGGTCACTTATTCCATTTCCTTAAAATACTAAATGCCAAAAATTATTCCAAATCCAAATAAATCCCGAGCCTTCTCAGGACTTATTTAAACACACACATTGGATAATTTAACTAGCTAAGCACCAAAATAATGCAACATATAAAACTCAAATTTTAGAATGTTACAAAATCACTTTACAAAAGCTATTAATCTAACATTTAACTTTCCAAATCTATCATACATCATCAAATTACTCAAGCATTCAACAATGGCAATATGATATATCTTTAACAGTTTTACAAATTAGTCCCTAGGCTAGCTAGTACTAGATGCAACAATTACAAAAACATAGAAATCATTAAAAATCGAGCAAAAATCCTACCTAATTGGGTCAAAATAGCATGGTTAAAAGAACCCTAAGAAAATAACTTCTCTTCTCTTAATATTCGATGAAGAAGGTGATAAAAGATGATAAAAAAAATTGGTTTTGTTTTAATGTATTAACCTTATTTACTAATTTACATTTTTAACCTAATTCATAAACCATTAAAAAATTCATATTATGCCCATAGATGTCCACCCAATAAAAAAATGGCTTAATTACAACATAAGGACTTCTTCTTTTAAGTTCTATAGCTATTAGGCACCTTTAGCTAATAGAACATCAATTTTATACTTTACGCAATTTAGTCCTTTTTATCAAATTGACATTCAAACGATAAAATTTTTTAACAAAATTTTCACACAATCATTCAACCATGCTATAAAACTTAAAATAACAATAAAACAAATATTTTGACCATGGATTTGTGGTCCCAAAACCATTGTTCCAATTTGACTAAAAACGGGCTTTTACACTCATTGCCCTTGTTAGTCATATATTCCATAGTAATATCAAGACATGTATGGGCTCAACAATAATCAAGTTTCCAAGCACATATGTTTTCCACATCATGTATTCATTCAACATACATAATTCATCTCATTATTTTGAGTATAATTTCATAACAGCTCATTTCAAGTTCAGATCATTTCGCATCAGAACTTTACACATATTACTCGGAATATCAAAGTCATGATTAGTACACTCTAGGTGTACAAGTCCATAATAAAAAATGAACATTCTCATCAAATAGTTTCCACGTACAAATATCATCATCTCATATTTAATATATCACTTGTCATGTATCACCATTTCCTTTCATTTCATGTAATATTCTTTCATGTCATATTTTCATATCATATGTATCATTCCATGTCAATTTGTTTCAATTCATCTTTGCTCTTGTCAGAACTTTACCTGTTGAATTTATTCGAAATATCGATGGATACACAGGTAGTACACCCAAGGTGTACAAATTAGAATCCATCAATTCACGTCCAATAGTACCCTTAAGGTACAATTTCTAGAGAGTACACTCTCGGGCTACACATGTATACAATAGGATTACAGTTCAGGCTAAATCCTTTGTATGTCATATGCTCTAAAGAGCATGATCTCGATTACCCATCCGGGCTAAATCCATTCCATAACATATGCTCGAGAGGACTTATACCAGGATTACCCATCAGGGCTAAATCCTTTTTGTAATAAAGTCATTAGGATTACTCATCTGAGCTAAATCTATGCTGCACAAATGCAGGACCTCATTCATTTCGGCAATTACATTTATCCATCGATTTTCTTTTGTTCAAATGGGATTTAATATTTCCAATCATTTTTCAGTATGTGATCATTTCATACATCTTTAACATCCATATAATTCATATGATAACATTCCACAACCATTCCGAGCATAAAAGCAACATTTCCATCGTTTACCCTTCTAACATATATCGGCATTATCAATTACTTAGAACATTTTTATTTATCAGGCTTGTTCAGATATGTAATCCTTTCATATATATATATATGACATTTATACAATTTACATAATCACAATCAAAAAAACATATAAATAAATATAATTTAGTTACACGAACTTACCTCGACAAATGTTCGTGTACATAAATCCTCTAATCTGGCATTTTCCTCGTTCTAACTCCAAATTTGATCTATCCGGATCTATAAGAGTAAATCTAATTTCAATTTATCACATTTTACACTTATTTGGACTCAATGTTTATCCTAGGTAAAATTACCATTTTGCTCCTAACTTTTTCATAAATTACCAATTTGTCCTTAGGCTCGGAAAATGTAATTCATGAAATTAGACCCTCTACCTAAGCCTAGCTGAAATAAACATACAACTTTTACAGCACATACATTTCACAAATTTCAATATTTTCCATGGCTTTTCACCAATATTCATTTTAGTCCTTAAATCAAGTTTTCATGAAAAATCACTTTGTAAAAGTTGTTTTTCTATCATCAATCTTTCCTTTTCTACCATCAATTTCAAATTTCTAGCATATACATCCTTGACCCAATTTTTATACTTTGATAACCTTTCAAATTGATCCCTCAAATAGACAATTTAGGCTATCCGATTCCAAAAATATCAAAATAACTAAAAACGAGCCAAGGAAACTTACTCAATTTGGCCATGAAAGTTTCTTCTCTCTCTCTTAGGGTTTCCATGTTTATTTTGGGGAAGAATATGAGAAAATATGATTTTTATTTTCTTTTCGTCTTTTTAATTAATTAATATTTTCACTTTCCAATTTAGTCCCTAGCCATTTTCTCATTTTCCAGGGATGAATCATCCAAAAATATCTACATACTTTTTATTAATGGTCTAATTACCATATAAGGACCTCTAGTTTTGAATTACAAAGCTATTTGATCCTTATTGCTACCAGAATTCAACTTTCACATTTTATGCGATTTAGTCCTTCTCATAATTAAGCGCTAAATTGATAAAATTTTTGTATTAAAATTTTTCACATGAATTTTCTAACATAATACGGTCCATATAATAAAATAAAAATAAATTATATTTTCGGCTCGAATTTGTTGTCCAGAAACCACTGTTCTAAGTTCACCAAATTTTGGGCTGTTACAACTTTCCCTCCTTAAGAAATTTTCATCCTCGAAAATTTTACCAGTAAAGAGGTTCAGACATTACTCTCTCTCATAGTTTCCTTCAATTCCTAGGTAGCTCCCTCTATATCGTGTCACTGTCAAAAACTTTTACTAAGGCTACCTTTTCATTTCTTTGTTTTTTTTCTCTTCTAGTGCTGGAATTTTAATCAATCTCTCACTGTAAGTCGTGTCAGGCTGAATTTCAATCTTTATCAAAGAGATAACAAGTAATGGGTCTGATCGATACTTTCGTAACACATATACTCATAAAAACATTATGGACTCTGTAGAACTCTAATAATAATACTAATTAGTTCACAACAGGTCTAATTCTTTTCAATGATCTCATTCGACTCAGTAAACCGCAGCCTTAATTTTGCCTGAACAACCAATCTTAATAACTTTCTTTCATGGTAATTTTTTAGAAATACTTTGTTACCATCAGAAACTCTATTTCTGTTCATTTTAGATCCACATCAGATTTCTGATGATCAAATACTGCTTTTAAATTGTTTCAAATCATTTTCATCTTTCTTCGGTCTCAAAGAATCAAACCTACTACAAGTATCCTTTCTCACTGAACTCCATTCAAGACATCGGAGTTTTACATTTGTGACCATATAAAACCTCGTACAGTACAATTTTGTACTTGACTGTCAACTATTATAATAAGCAAATTCAACCCAAGGCAAATACCTTTCTCAGTTACCTTCAAATTCAAGTACACAACATCGAAGTATATCTTCCAAAATCTGAATCATATGTTCAGATTGGTCATCCGTATGAAAATGAAACACGGTATTAAAATGTAACCTTATACCCAAAGTTTCTTGTATCTTATTTTAGAATCGAAATACAAACTGTAGATCTTTATCAGAAATAACAGAAACTAACACCTCATATAGTCTATTAATCTCAAAAGTAGATAATTCAAGCAATCTATCAAGTGAGAAATCTATTCGTGCCAGAATAAAATGTGCAGGCTTTGTCAAACAATCAACAATTACTCAGATAATATCTTTCTTTTTCATAGATAGGGATGATCCCAATATAAAATTCATGGTAACTTTGTCCCATTTCCATTTCGGTATTTTCTCTGGCTATAACCATCTTGAAAGTTTCATCCTTATCTTAATGGTACATCCATCATTTAAGTACAATTTTAGAAGTACCACATTTCATTTCCGAGCTACTAATACATCTTTTCAATTTATTATGCATTTTATCATTTTCCAGATAAACAGACATAGTACCACTTGATTATTCATGAAAAATTTTCTGTACAAGCTCCAAATTCTTTAGTACATAGACTCTGTCTCTGAATAATAGACATTTATCGTATCTATTTTGAAATTCTAAATCAAAAATCATTTCACACTGTATTCATTTAACTTACACTCATTTTAACACCCCAGACCCGACCCAGACGTTATGGTCGAATCCGGTGATGTCACATCAAAGGGATAATTCCAAAATGACTTTGTTTACTTAAATTTATGTTCAGTGGGAAATTTGCATAGTTAAAAACTTAAGTTTAAGATTTAGAAACCCAAAATCCTTGCAACTTGTTAAGTTATGATGAACGCCCATGTTTTAAGAAAACGTCCATATGTTATAGTTATTTCGAAAACCATGTTAAACTTTGGAAATTTATTTAAGTTTAATAATTAGGCAGTTGAAACAATAATAAAACCCAAATGTAAAGTTAAATTTGAGATACAAGGGCTTATTACATCCCAATGAAAATAAAGTAATTAAAACAAATTCATTCGAAACTAATTAACACTTCTAAGTAGCTTGCAGTGTGGCCACCTCCGAGTCCTCTTCCACGTCGAGCCGTCTACTGAGAGTCACCTGAAACATTAAACAAAAGGGTGTGAGTTTCGAAAATCAGTGTATACGACCCTTGGTAATCAAACCAACAAGCGATTATCACATTGGGCCTAAGCCCTATCAAAATCGGTGGTCTTGGGCCTTAGCCCACAATGACCTCATATCCCATCAGTATCACATGAATGCAATACTCCCATCCCAAATCCAACCCTGCACTCCATTTCCCTTCCAACCCTACACTGATGTGGGGATATAAATATCAACCCACCCATCCCTACACTCCAAAGGTATCACCAACAGCGGCACTACTCAAACGTTACAGCAAGGCTGCTAAGCATATAATGGGCTTAAAGCCACCGATGGATCCACGGTCGTCAAGCGACTATGCGATCCTCACATATATACCTCCTTATCATCAAACCCACCCAAGTGCAATATATATCTCATGAATGTAACATGCACATTAAGCACATTAAGCACCTAGGGGTATTTTAGTCATTTCACTACTCAGAGATATTTTCGTAATTCTACCCTACAGGGGTATTTTTATAATTTATTTCATCTCGGGTTTTAGTTATGAAATTTGGCCCATCAACAAGTCCTTGCGGCTAAAGTGAACAAACACTATGCACTAGGTAGGATCCCAGAGAATAGGAGGTGAGTCACTAGAACCGCTTAAGTACCAAGCTCTCCCTATATCCAATCCTAGACATGCACATGTCCATTGCCACACTCTAACCTAGCGACTTGTCCACAGACATGTTTTATTATTAAATAAATTTTTATGCGATTTAAGAATTTATCAGAACTAGGCCTAGAGTCCATTAAAACCCTAGCATGCATTTCTAAAATCCCATAGGGCCCACTAAGCCCAATCATGTTCATATAGCCCATTAAGCCCAATCATGTTTATGTAGCCCATTAGGCCCGACCATAATCAAGTCATACAACTATCCATATCAATCCATCATTCAATTTCACATATCAACTCTTGCCGGTTTGGGCCCATGAGCTCGGCAGGCCCACTTAGCCCCGTCTGGCCCGGTCGGCCAAATAGTGGCCCGAGACCATGAGATCATTCTCTTAGCCCCGATAATCATATCGGTGTTCCCACAAGAATGTTTGCACACTAGTGTGGTTTCCGGTGCCAACCTTTTGGCTTTTCGGTATTTCGATTTTTTTGGGATTTCGGCTTTTGCCGGTTTGTCTTGTGTGAAGTGTATGTACACACCTAGTTAATGCGACGTGCTACACTATTCCCAGCCTTGAACCTACAACCAATACCAATCTCCAATCAATCACACACTTAACCACAATATTTACCCAAAAATTGAAGCCTTACCATAACCTTACCGTGTGCCACCAGTTATAGTAGCCCTTCATTAGCTACTATTCACGAATATCCCCTAGATCTGCACCCACACATATACTATCAAAAATCAAGTGACTCATATTCCACACAAGTCACCTCTTTAAGCCACAATTACATTCGGCCACTTACTAATCCATAATTGAGACGGGTACACTTACTACTTGCTAGCGATCTTTACCACGCTTGCAATCTTTACCACGCTTGCGATCTTTGAAGCCTACCATTGTTAATACAAGGTTAACGACAAGAAAGAGTTAGATAGCCCTCTGGCTTTTACCAAAACACACTAAAGGAGGTTGACTAAGTACTTACCGAATCCAACCTTTGATCCTGCTGCCTAGATAGCTACTGAATGAGATCCGGCTTTTAAAACTTGATTAAGAGTAGATAACAGCAATCGATTTGTGATGGAGGAAAAACAACAAAGAATCGGAAAAAAGATTGGGCTATTCGATTATAAGGGAATATTTAGCTTTCAGAGAAAAAAGAAGAACGCAACACCAATAGGGATTTCGGCAAAAAGGAATGATGGTTTTTCGGCAAATGGAAGAATTCGGCAACGAAAGAAACAGAATGAGGAGGAGAAAAGAAAAGTAATGGAAAACCCAAGGAACCTCTCAAAGGAATTCATCACCCCCTTTTATAGCCAAAAGCTGAAACTACCTTCCCCCAAAGTCCCATTCGGCACCAACTATTCACACTTCTCAGCTCCTAAGTTTTCTTCCTGATAACTCCTCAATCTCATCCTAAATTTCCTCCACAACCATCTTACAAGACCAATTCAAACTCTCCAATGCAAGAGTTCAAATCCAACGCAAACTCTGGCCGTCTAATCTGCAAAATAAACACTCCAATAAAATACCATGCCATTATTCGAACCTTGGACTCCCTTGCCTACTAATGTCGCCACCTCACTGCTCCCTAAGTGGCGCCACTTTGCCACTACACCACAAGCTCTTTTGTGCCATTTTTCTTCTTCATTTATTTAAAACGCATACTAACTGAAGTCACAGTTCCCTTAGGGCTTAAACCAAAATTTTTCCTATACCCTTACTTGATCCCAGGACATCTCCAACACCCCTAGACACTCCAAATTCATTAACCCTCAAAGCCCACATGCCAATTGTCATTTTCTCGCTCACTTAAAAATTTTCTGAGACCCAAAACCCAAAGCCCAGTAGGCCCAATTCTATAAGGCCCAAATTCGGGGCGTTACAATTTTACCTCCCTTAAAGAAATTTCGTCCTCAAAATTTCCAATTAACTATTAATTGCACCGCTCAAGTCACACCATTATGCTTTCACCGCGCACTCTAATTTTAATAACAGTAACACACTTTAACTCTAATTGAATCCTTTACACTTACCCAAAAAAAACTACCCACTGGAGTAGATAAACATTGTACGCATACAATTTCTATACCCAAAATATCGCATCCACACAAAACATACCCGACTTAATGGTGATTGAACAATCGCGAGCCTGATGCTCCTCAGACCCGCATCTGAAACACGCTCCTGACTTCCTCCAGCATTCACCCAGATGACGCTTTCTGCAATATTTGTGAGCCCAAAAGTTTGGACGTACCTTAACATGCTTCACAGAACGAGATTGCAGTCCTAAAGAACTGCTATCTCTTTTTTCTTACAGTCCACGCACCTAACCCGAAGTGTTTCACCAATATCTTTAACCTCCTCCAGTACCTTCCTTACTAGCTGTGTCAGCACATCAGTAACGAATTCTGGGTTACCGCTACTCGAGGTTGGTGGCCTCACTCTGACCTCTGTCTCCTAGACCATCTCATGCTCTGGTGAAGTCGGTGCCTCCCCAGTAGATGTGTGGCCCGATGCTGATGATCCAGCCCTAACACTTCCACGGCCTCTACCGCGACCCCTTGCATCTCTTCTAGCGCTCATCGTTGATACTTATATTATCAGAATTAGGAATTTTATGAAATTAGTTCATAGTTCCACAGTTTAAAGCACATGTCTTATGCAAGTAACAATTTAAAAGTTGTTTCGCAGTCGTAAATCCACTACGGGCTTAAGTTTCCTACGGGCTTTAGTCTCTAAGAACCTATTGTTTAAAGTAGCCCCAATATCTAAATACAATTCAGGAATTTAAACAAGTGTAATAACAGAAAAACTTACTTGGCTTGACGTCGAGGCTCGATGAACCACACTTCAAGAATCCTGCAAAAACATTTTAATCTACTTGTTTTAAAAACCCAAAATCTACAGCCCATTTCACAGCCCGAGCTTTGCAACCGGACTCTGATACCATTAAATGTAACACCCCTAAACCCGGCTCAGACGTTATGGCTGAATCTGGTGATGTCACATCAAAAGGATAGTTCCAAAACGACTTTGTTTAGTTAAATTTATGTTCAGTAAGAAATTTGCATAGTTAAAAACTTAAGTTTAAGATTTAGAAACCCAAAATCCTTGCAACTTGTTAAGTTATGATGAAAGCCCATGTTTTAAGCGTCGTCCATATGTTATAGTTATTTCAAAAACCATGTTAAACTTTAGAAATTTATTTAAGTTTAATAATTAGGCAGTTGAAACAATAATAAAACCCAAATGTAATGTCAAATTTGAGATACAAGGCCTTATTACATCCCAATGAAAATAAAGTAATTAAAATAAAGTCATTCGAAAGTAATTAAAACTTCTAAGTAGCTTGCAGTGTGGCCACCTCCGAGTCCTCTTCCATGTTGAACCGTCTACTGAGAGTCACCTGAAACATTAAATAAAAGGGTGTGAGTTTCGAAACTCAATGTGTACGACCCTTGGTAATCCAACCAACATGCGATTATCACATTAGGCCTAAGCCCTATCAAAATCGGTGGTCTTGGGCCTTAGCCCACAATGACCTCATATCCCATCAGTATCACATGAATGCAATGCTCTATCCCAAATCCAACCCTGCACTCCATTTCCCTTCCAACCCTACACTCCTGTGGGGATATAAATATCAACCCACCCATCCCTACACTCCAAAGCTAGCACCAATTGCGGCATTACACAAACGTTGCAGCAAGGCTGCTAAGCATATAATGGGCTTAAGGCCACTGGTGGATCCACGATCGTCAAGCGACTATGCGATCCTCACATATCTTCCTCCGTATCATCAAACCCACCCAAGTGCAACATATATCTCATGAATGAAACATATACATTTTCACACATTAAGCACCTAGGGGTATTTTAGTCATTTCACTACCCAGGGGTATTTTTGAAAATCTACCCTATAGGGGTATTTTCATAATTCTACCCTACAGGGGTATTTTTGTAATTTTATTCATCTCGGGTTTTAGTTATGAACTTTGGCCCATCAACAAGTCCTTGCGGCTAAAGTGAACAGATACTATGCACCAGGTAGGATCCCAGAGAAGAGGAGGTGGGTCACTAGGACCGCTTAACTACCAAGTTCTCCCTAGATCTAATCCTAGACATGCATATGTCCATTGCCACACTCTAACCTTGCGACTTGGCCACAGACATATTTGATTATTAAATTAAGTTTTATGCTATTTAAGAATTTATCAGAACTAGGCCTAAAGTCCATTAAAACCCTAGCATGCATTTCTAAATTCCATAGGGCCCACTAAGCCCAATCATGTTTATGTAGCCCATTAGGCCCGACCATAATCAAATCATACAACCATCCATATCAATCCATCATTCAATTTCACATATCAACTCTTGCCAATTTGGGCCCATGAGCTCGGCAGGCCAACTTAGCCCCGTCTGGCCCGGTCGACCAAACAGTGGCCCGAGACCATGAGATCGCTCTCTTGGCCCTGATAATCGTATCGGTGTTCCCACAAGAATGTTCGCACGCTCGTGTGGTTTTTGGCGCCAACCTTTCAGCTTTTCGGTATTCTGCTTTTTTTGGGATTTCGGCTTTTGTCGATTTGTCTTGTGTGAAGTGTATGTACACACTTGGTTAATGCGACATACTAAACTATCCCCAGCCTTGAACCTACAACCAATACCAATCTTCAATCAATCACACAGTTAACCACAATATTTACCCAAAAATTGAAGCCTTACCATAACCTTACCGTGTGCCACCAGTTCTAGTAGCCCTTCCTTAGCTACTATTCACGAATATCCCCTAGATCTGCACCCACACATATACTATCAAAAATCAAGTGACTCATATTCCACACAAGTCACCTCTTTAAGCCACACTTACATTCAGCCACTTACTAATCCACAATTGAGACGAGTACACTTACCACTTGCTAGCGATCCTTACCACGCTTGCGATCTTTGAACCATACCCTTGTTAATACAAGGTTAACGACAAGAAAGAGTTAGATAGCCCTCCGGCTTTTACCAAAACACACTAAAGGAGGTTGACTAAGTACTTACCGAATCCAACCTTTGATCCTGCTGCCTAGATAGCTACTGAACGAGATCCGGCTTTTAAAACTTGATTAAGAGTAGATAACAGCAACCTATTTGTGATGGAGGAAAAACAAAAAAGAATCAGCAAAAAGATAGGGCTATTCGATTATAAGGGAATATTCAGCTTTCAGAGAAAAAAGAAGAACGCAACACCAATAGGGATTTCGGCAAAAAAGAATGATGGTTTTTCGGCAAATGGAAGAATTCGGCAACGGAAGAAACAGAATGAGGGGGAGAAAAGAAAAGTAATGGAAAACCTAAGGAACCTCTCAAAGGAATTCATCATCCCCCTTTTATAGCCCAAAGCCGAAACTACCTTCCCCCAAAGTCCTATTCGGCACCAACTCTTCACACTTCTCAGCCCCTAATTTTTCTTCCTGATAACTCCTCAATCTCATCCTAAAATTCCTCCACAACCATCTCACAAGACCAATTCAAACTCTCCACTGCAAGAGTTCAAATCCAACACAAACTCTGGTCGTCTAATCTGCAAAATAAACACTCCAATAAAATACCATGCCACTACTCGAACCTTGGACTCCCTATCCTGCTAATGACGCCACCTCCCTGCTCCCTAAGTGGCGCCACTTTGCCACTACACCACGAGCTCTTTTGTGTCATTTTTCTTCTTCATTTATTTAAAACACCTACTAACTGAAGTCACAATTCCCTTGGGGCTTAAACCAAATTTTTTCCTATACCCTTACTTGACCCTAGGACATGCCCAACACCCCTAGACACTCCAAATTCATTAACCCTCAAAGCCCACATGCCAATTGTCATTTTCTCGCTCACTTAAAAATCTTCTGAGATCTAAAATTCATAGCCCAATAGGACCAATTCTACTAGGCCCAAATTCGGGGCGTTACACTCATTATCACTTTTTTTTCCTAAGTCTCACCGTTCTGTTGTAGAAACATCGATTAAGCTCTATACTTAGCTAAAATCGAGCTATTATCAGACAATCATAATCGATATCCACGGCTTGCAAGGTACATAGAGATTTTCTACTTAGAACATATGTGACTGCATTCGCTCTTTCCGAGTGATATTCAATTATCAATTCATAATCTTTCAACATTTCAACCATATATGCTATCTCAGGTTCAAATCTTTTAGAAACATCAAATATTTCATACTTTTATAATCGGTGAATATACAATATTTTTTTCACCAAACAAGTAATGTTATTAGATTCCAATACAAAAACAATACCTGTCAATTCTAGATCATGTATCAGGCAATTCAAAATCAATAGTTGTTATTCCTATATCATATATTGGGTAATTCTTTCCATGTAGTTCTTAACTATCTGAATGTATAGGCTATTACTTTGCCTTATTGCATCAAATCACAATCTAGTTCCATTCAATGTTACATTACTATAATAACAAATTCTTTACCCAATTCAGGCTGAATCGGAATCAATACTTTGATCAACAAAGCTTCCAACTGGTCGAAACTTTACTGATATTTATCAGTTCATTGAAATTTTACATTTTTCCTGAAATAACTGGGTCATCGATGTGGCTATTTCAATAACTGGGTCATCGATGTGCTATACTATGACCGACATTTCAACTGTTTAGATAAAACAACACTTCAATATCAATGGTGTACCTCAACTTAAAAGAGGGAAAACTGAAAGTGGCCCCAATAATAGCCAATGCAATAATATAGTTTTTATAATTTGTGATCTCTATCACCATACCTCATGATCGAGTCAATATTTATAACGATAATGAATGTAATTACCTCCAATCAAAGAATATCTTTCAAAAATAACCCATGTTTACATAATAAAGAGTTTGATTATATCGCAAGGAAAATTCAAAAAAGTAATATCACGCATACTCGGTAGAAACAACTATGATAAAGACAATATAATTTGCATATTCGCAATCCAGGGCTTCAATCAGTAGAAGTAGTAAATAACATCATATGAACCTTATCATTAAATCTTATATCAATCATGATGAATTAGAAAGCCCAAGTATGATAGAGCAATACCTCTCATAAATTAACCAAACTTATAGTAATTTCATCTATCATGATTTACTAGCCTTTCAATACAACAAATATTGTATCTATGCATACACAATTTCATATGCCTCTGAGAATCTCAGAACTTATAGAGCACACAGTAGATGTTGATGTAATATACCCAATTATCATAGCTATATTCAAATATCTTTGCAGTTTTATCACTATTCCACTGACCCATAAAATTATCGATAATCTTACATTATTCAGCTTACTGAAAAAGTCAATTCAGAAGAATTTTCAGCTAATCCCTTCTGTAATTATCATATTTGGATAAGTCAATTACTCGTGAATAACTTCTTCCTTAACAATGACATCACATATTCAGAATAATCTTCAGAAAAATCTGATATCTCTTTAATATCGTCTTTACTTATTAACTCGTTCTCATTTTGACAACATCATTGGTCATTCAGCCTTTGAACTCTTTAGTTCCACATTCATGAGCTTAATCCATATAAATATTGTGAATTTCATTGAATAAAACTATACTGGTGAGGGGGTGGAGATCGTAAGCCTCAAAATTTAACTTTCATATTTATATATATATACTCATATAACACAACATTTATCATTCTCATGTGCTATAAAACATTTATCCATACCTTCTCGGATTCTATTTCATCATTTGTAATATTACTCTGATACTTGAGTATCTCTTTCGGAGTCATCGCAATTAGCTCGGTTGGAAAGCATCTCTGTCTATTTGTAAAATAATTTTCATAAGAGCTGGGAGATATCACACTATCACAGGTTATATAATGTCATGTATTTCTAGACTCCACATATGCCACGTTCAGCCCGAGAGCTGAATAAACTATAACTCTGATACCTCTAAATGTAACACCCTTAACCCGTATCAGTTATCAGAATAGGGTTTCAGACCATTACCAAAACATTCAGAACATTTATCGATTAATTCATGCAAGTTACTATTCATTCATCAAGGTCATTCATAATTCCCTTAAATGGACCATCGAAGCCCAATACGAGCATTAGAATCAAGTCGGGACTAAATCAAGAACTCAAGGAATTTTTCGTGAAATTCCAAAATTTTCCGAGGTGCAGGGCTCTTGTAACACCCCTAACCTGTAACCGTCGCTGGACTAGGGTTAAGAGTCATTGCTAATCATTTCCGAACATTCCATATCAATTTTCATCTAAACATAACAGTTCATATTCAATGATTCCCTTAATGCGGTCTACGAGACCTTAATCACATTCAAGAAGGGGGTCGGGACTAAACCGAACACATACGAAAATTTTCAAAATTTAAACATTTTTCTAAGTTACAGAGGTCACATGCCCGTGTGGGTATGCCGTGTGCCTCACACGGCCTCGGACACGCCCGTGCGTCCAAGTCGTGGCAAAACAGGGCATACATACTAACTTGTTCACGCGGCCTGAGACATGCCTGTGTGCCTCACCCGTGGTCGAAATTGACTTGCACCACACGACCAGTCATACGCCCGTGTGTCCTGCCCGTGGTCGCTACTGACTTGATCCACATGGCCAGTCACACACCCGTGTGCTCAACCATGTGGGCAGTTATAGGCTATTTTCAAGGCCAAAATGCCATCTACACTTTGAAATCACCTACAAGCTTCAAATCTCTTGCATTTATACCCCAATTGGCAACCAAAACATATCATTATATGCATCAAATAATCATCATCAACATCATTTATTTCTATACTCAATATCATCAAAAATAAGTCCATCCAAAGTATCAAATGTACTCCTCCAAACATATAAAACAAGCATTATGCATTCCATACCATAAGTTCATATTTTATCCATCATTCTCATCAACCAATTCAAGTATAAAACATACCATTTCCATTCTCACTATTTCATAATTCATTCATCAATTTCATAGCCCACATATATGCACCATCAACATTTAACCATCTAGCCATATCACATGGCAAGATCCAACATTACCAAAACATACCATAACTTCTAGCATATACATGCCATATACCAAATATGTACATCTTTTAAAAGTATCGAATTAGATAGCCGATAATGTAATAGAGATGCTAACGATTCCCGGATCTGAGCTAGCTTTACTGACACTGTAAAACAGAGAAACAAATCACACAGTAAGCTTCAAAGCTTAGTAAGTTCGTAATATAATACATACCACTAAATAATGCAACACCAATATATATAATTAAACCATCACATAGATAGATACACAATTAAGCATATTATCATCCTCAACCATATGCTCAAATATGCATTCATTCAATCTTTAAAACTATAACATCAACCACATAGGTTCAAACATACCTTTGCCAACACTTAGTTAACAAACGTACTTGTTATTTGATGCTCGATACCATATCTCATTCACTGCTCGATATCTTTTCAACTTAATCGCACATTTAGTGCCCAAATTATAGCCAAAGCTTAATTAACATCGCACACTTAGTGCCTCGATACAAAACTGAACTTAATTTGGTATCGCACACACAGTGCCAATCATAAAAGCAGAAGCTTCTAGTACTTCGCACAAACAGTGCCATTCAACTCTATCTGAATTCATTTTCTCACACTTAGTGCCTCATTTCTCAATCTCATGAATTACATTTCTAATTCAATATCTATCATTCAATTCCTATCACATAGATAATAAATTAACAACTTGTACTATATCCGAACTTACCTCAGACGTCGAAATACCGAAATTAGGCAATCAGTCGAGTACTTTATCTTTGCCTCGATCTCAATCCGAATTTCTCCTTTCTTGGTCTATACATATTCAAATTTAACTTATTCAATCACCAATTCATTCAATTTAGTCGACACACACATTTTTACAAAATAGCCCTCACATTTTCACATTTCGACACTTTAGTCCATAATTCATCAAATCACAAAATACACAAGATTTCTATGCACATAAGCTTAGCCGAATTTACCCCATGCTAATACAAGCCCATATATTTCATTTATTTCATATTTTAGTCCCTCAAAATATTATTTTCACAATTTAGTCCAAATTACTCAATTTAATCAAAAATCCAAATACAAACTATGTTAACCCAACACTAAGCTTTCATATTTCACCAACTATCAACACAAAGCTCTCCTATTCATCAATGGCACATCTCAAAATTTTCATCAAATTCTAAACTTAAGACATGGGCTTGATAGAACACAAAGCAACGATTACAAAAACTTAGAAATTATCAAAAATGGATCAAAAACACTTACCCGATTGAAGCTTAGACTTTGGCCGAATGTTAAAAGCTCAAACCTTTGGTCTTTCATTTTCAATTTTCGGTGGAATAGGATGAACACTAATGCCATTAATTCATGTTTGTTTATTAATATTAACTTAATACATAGTTTACCATTTTGCCCTTTGTTAAAACATTTTTATTTCATTCATTTAATGGTCATTTTTGTCCATCTCTACTATCAAAGGGCTATTTACCACATAAAGACTTCTCATTTAATAATCCATGCCAAATAAGCCATGCCAAATAGACATTTTAACAATCAGCACAAAACTTTTACATTTTATGCGATTAAGTCCCTTATTTTAATTCGACACACAAACGATAAAATTTTCACACCAAATTTTCACACATGCTCAATCACATATTATAAACATCAAAAAATAATATTAAAATATTTTTCAACCTCATATTTGAGGTCCCAAAGCCACTGTTCCGACTAAGGTCTAAACCAGACTGTTATAGCTTTCACGCCCGTGAGGTCTAACACACATGCCCGTGTGACCCTGAGACACGCCCGTTCTAGGCCGTGTGGCACACACAGTTGAGACACACGTCTGTGTTTCTTCCCATGTGCTCAATTCTGAGCATTTTGTTTCTCAAAATTAAAGTGCAGGAGACACACGGCCTAACCACATGCCCGTGTTACTAGGTCGTGTGTCATACATGGTCTAGACACACGCCCGTGTGTCTGCCAGTGTGGACAAAATAAAGCCACTCCTAGATTCATTTCTCACCCCAATCTTTGCCATAATCCTACCCCACATCTTGCATTCATAACCCAACAAATCCAAGCATTTTATTCAAGCATATTCCATCCATCATCACGGCATATCATTTTATGCATACATGTTTACAATCTTACCTTGGTTGTCCTCATGTTACACATAATTTGATAAACTACTTAACATATATAGGGCTAACATAATATGACATTACAAGTATATAAAAAAATCATTACTAGCCATTCCAATGGTTAGATTATAAGCATCCTTTATGTTTACATGCTAATATGGCCAACATATCCTATACATGCCATTACAACCGCAATTGAATTACCATACTATACCAACATGGGCCGATGGAAAGTGTGAGTGATCTCAGCCGAGCTTCCAATCCAACGAGCTTTCGATTTACTCTAAAATAGGGGAAAATAAAATCGGGTAAGCATAAAATTCTTAGTAAGTTCATATAACATGGTACTTAACTTACTATACAACCTATTTGAGGTAACTAAGGAAGGTATAATCAACCACTTTGATCACAAGCCCTACACACATCCTCATTGCCCTTGTTAGTCATATATTCCATAGTAATATCAAGACATGTATGGGCTCAACAATAATCAAGTTTCCAAGCACATATGCTTTCCACATCATGTATTCATTCAACATACATAATTCATCTCATTATTTTGAGTATAATTTCATAATAGTTTATTTCAAGTTCAGATCATTTCGTATCAGAACTTTACACATATTACTCGGAATATCAAAGTCACGATTAGTACACTCTAGGTGTATAAGTCCATAATAAAAAATGAACATTCTCATCAAATAGTTTCCATGTACAAATATCATCATCTCATATTTCATATATCACTTGTCATGTATCATCATTTCCTTGCATTTCATGTAATATTCTTTCGTTTCATATTTCCATATCATATGTATCATTCCATGTCAATTTGTTCCAATTCATCTTTGCTCTTGTCAGAACTTTATCCGTTGAATTTATTCGAAATATCGATGGATACACAGGTAGTACACCCAAGGTGTACAAATTAGAATCCATCAATTCATGTCCAATAGTACTCTTAAGGTACAATTTTCAGAGAGTACACTCTCGAGCTACGCATATATACAACAGGATTACCAGTCCAGGCTAAATCCTTTCTATGTCATATGCTCTAAAGAGCTTGATCTGGATTACCCGTCCGGGCTAAATCCAATCCATAACATATGCTCAAGAGGACTTATATCAGGATTACCCGTCCGGGCTAAATCCTTTTTGTAATGAAGTCATTAGGATTACTCGTCCGAGCTAAATCCATGCTGCACAAATGCAGGACCTCATTCGTTTCGACAATTATATTTATCTATCGATTTTCTTTTGTTCAAACGGGATTTAATGTTTCCAAGCATCATACATCTTTAACATCCATATAATTCATATGATAACATTCCACAACCATTCTGAGCATAAAAGCAACATTTCCATCTTTTACCTTTTTAACATCTATCGAGCATTATCAATTAATTAGAACATTTTTATTTATCGAGCTTGACCGGATATGTAATCCTTTCATATATATATATATATATATATATATATATGACATTTATACAATTTACATAATCACAATCAAAACAAACATATAAATAAACATAATTTAGTTACACGAACTTACCTCGACAAATGTCCGTGTACATAAATCCACTAATCTGACATATTCCTCATTCTAACTCCGAATTTGGTCTATTTGGATCTATACGAGTAAATTTAATGTCAATTTATCACATTTTACACTTATTTGGACTCAATGTTTATCCTAGGCAAAATTACCATTTTGTCCATAGGCTCAGAAAATGAAATTCATGAAATCCGACCCTCTACCCAAGCCTAGCCGAAATATACATACAACTTTTACAGCACATACATTTCACAAATTTCAATATTTTCCATGGATTTTCACCAATTTTCATTTTAGTCCCTAAATCAAGTTTTCATGAAAAATCACTTTGTAAAAGTTTGTTTATCTATCATCAATCTTTCATTTTCTACCATCAATTTCAAATTTCCAACATATACATCCTTGACCCAATTTTTATACTTTGATAGCCTTTCAAATTGATCCCCCAAATAGATAGTTTAGGCTGTCCGGATTCCAAAAATATCAAAATTACTAAAAAGGGGCCAAGAAAACTTACCGAATTTGGCCATGAAAGTTTCTTCTCTCTCTCTCCTAGGGTTTCCATGTTTATTTTAGGGAAGAATATGAGAAAATATGATTTTTATTTTCTTTTCATCTTTTTAATTAATTAATATTTTCATTTTCCAATTTAGTCCGTAGCCTTTTTCTCATTTTCCATGGATGAATCATCCAAAAATATCTACATACATTTTATTAATGGTCTAATTACCATATAAGGACCTCTAGTGTTGAATTCCATAGCTATTTTGTCCTTATAGCTACTAGAATTCAACTTTCACATTTTATGCGATTTAGTCCTTCTCGTAATTAAGCACTAAATCGATAAAATTTTTGTATCAAAATTTTCAAATGAATTTTCTAACATAATACGGTCCATATAATAAAATAAAAATAAATTATATTTTCGGCTCGGATTTGTGGTCCCAAAACCACTGTTCCGATTTCACCAAAATTTGGGCTGTTACAAAGCCACTTTAAGACAATCCCTAATCAGTCTGACTTTATCTTTAGTCTCATAAACCAACTCAGGACCCGAAACTCATCGTTCACCCAACTCTGTCCAACACAACAAGGTACGGCACTTACGATCATATAGAGCATTGTAAGGTGCCATCTAAATGCTAGACTGAAAACTATTATTGTAGGCGAACTCGGCTAATGACAGAAAATCCTCCCAACTACCTCAGAAATGAATCACACAACTTTGAAGCATATCCTCCCATATTTGAATCAACCTCTCAAATTGACCATCTGTCTGAGGATGGAATGTAGTACTGAAATTCAATCTCGAACCCAGAGCCTCATGAAGCTTTCTTCAAAAATGAAAAGTAAAACAAGGATCTCTATCAGAAATTATCAAAATCAAAACCCCGTGAAGTCTCACAATCTCAAAAATGTATAGCTTGGCAAACTTCTTAAGAGAATAATCTGCCCGAACATGAATGAAGTGGGCAGACTTGGTCAACCGATCCATGATGACCCATACAGAATCTTTCTTATTAGATGTTAAGAGCAACCCACTAACGAAGTCTATAGTCACACATTCTCATTCCATAAGGGAATCTTGACAGGTTAAAGCAAACCCAAAGGCAACTGATGCTCATCCTTAACTTGCTGGCACGTCAGACAACGGGAAACAAAATCTATTACCTCTTTTTTCAAACCCAGCCACCAATACAATTCACAAAGATCTTGATACATCTTATTTCCACCAGGATTCATAGCATAAGGGCTACCATACGCTTCCCTCAGAATAAACTATCTCAAATCAGAATTATTCGGTACACAAACCCCATCCTCGGAAACACAGAACCCCATCACTATTCAGCCCAAAGTCAACCGTACTGCCATTCTCTACTTGATGGAAATGCAAAACCAGAGAATCATCCCCTAACTACTTATCCCGAATCTGATCAATCCAAGTCGGCCTAACTTGCAACTCAACTAGCAGACTCCCATCATCAAACAGACTTAAGCAAGCAAACATCACCCTCAAATCAGACATTGTCCTACGACTAAGAGCGTCGGCCACCACATTGGCCTTACCGGGATGATACTCTATAGTGCAATCGTAGTCCTTGAGCAGTTCAATCCATCTACGCTACCTAAGGTTCTACTCCTTTTGAGTAAAGAGATACTTAAGGCTCTTGTGACTGGTGTAGAAGATATACCTCTCACCATATAGATAGTGCCTCCAAATCTTTAAGGAAAAAACCATGGCAGCTAACTCGAGATCGTGCATCGAATAATTCCCCTCGTGTGAATTAAGCTATCGGGACACATAAGCCACAAACTTACAATCTTGCATCAGAACACACCTCAAACTGACATGTGACGCATCACTATAGACCACGAACTCTTTACCAAACTCAAGCTATATCAGAACAGGATCCTGAGTCAAAACAAATTTGAGCTTTTCAAAGCTAGATTGCTGCTCAATAGTCCAGAAAAAAGGAGCGTCTTTTTACAACAGCTTAGTTAGAGGAGCTGCAATTAACGAGAACCCCTCGACAAGTCTCCAGTACTAGCCCGCAAGGCTCAGAAAACTGCGGACCTCAGAAACATTCCTAGGCTATTTCCAATCAAGTATAGCCTCAATCTTTCTCGGATCAAATCAGATCCCCTCTGTAGAAACCACATGCCCCAGAAACGTTACTTCCCTTAACCAAAATTCACACTTTCTCAACTTAACGTAGAGCTGTTTCTCTCGAAGTATCTGAAAAACTACTCTAAGATGCTTATCGTGGTCATCTTCGGTCTTAGAGTATACCAGAATGTCATCGATGAAGACTATGATGAACTAATCCAAATACAGCTAGAAAGCCTAGTTCATCGTATCCATGAATGCAGCCGGAGCATTTTTCAAACCAACAGCATGACTTAAAACTCGTAATGCCCATAACGAGTCCTAAAAGTCGTCTTATGAACATCAACTTCCTTAACCTTAAGCTGATGATATCCAGAATGAAGATCTATCTTGGAAATTACCGGAGCCCCATGAAACTGATCAAACAGGTCGTCGATCCTCAGAAGTGGGTACTTATTCTTCACTATTAGCTTATTTAACTGTCGGTAGTCAAAATACATTCTCATGGTACCATCCTTTTTCTTTACAAACAAAATTGGTGCCCCCCGCAGAGACATACTAGGACGGATGAATCCACAATCCAAGAGCTCCTGAAGCTGAACCTTTAGCTCCATAAGCTCATTCAGTGCCATACAATAAAGAGCGATGGACACCAGAGTTATACCCAGTAAATGCTCAATACCAAACTCAACTTCCCGACTTGGAGGTAAACCCGGTAATTCCTCGGGGAAAACATTCAGAAATTCCTTAACTATTCTGATGTTCCCAACAAAAGACTACACAGAAGCTGAGTCACTTACAAAAGCCAGATATGCTTCACACCCCTTTTGAACCAGTTTTTCAACCACAAGAGCGGAGATCACATTAGATAAGTAATCCTGACGCCACCCGACCATAAACACCTTCACATTATTTTTAGATCTCAGAACTATCCTCTTAATAGCACAATCCAAACTAACTTGATGTTTCACAAGTCAGTCCATTCCCAAAATCAGATCAAATTCTCCAAATGCTAGTTCCATCCAATTAGCCAGAAACACAACCCTTTGTACCTGTAACGGTGCATTCCTATATAGTTTACTGGCCTGAACAGATTGACTCAACGAGCTAAGTACAAATCTCACCGGAAGTGCTCTAAAAAAATCCCCAAGTTTACAAAAACAGAACTAGCTATATAAGAATGTGTTGACCATATGCCTATCAGTGCAAAATAGGGGGCATAGAAAATAAAGAACATAACCATAATCACATCAGTGGTGTCTCTGTCCTCACGATGTCTAAAAGCATAAACCAACGTAGCCTACCTCACCTCATCTAATTAGCACCTCTCTCTGGTTCCCTCTGTCCTCTAACCATATCATTACCACCCCTAATCAGACCTAGGCAACTACTGAACTGCCCTCTGAAGCTGAACAAAACCTAGAACTGGAGCTTGCATCCAATTTGAACACTGTGGGCAATCTCTAATACGGTGCTCCAATGACCTACATCAAAAACACGCTCCCAACCTCCTCCAACACTAGCCCGGATGGCGTCTACCATAATCACTGCACGACTGAGCCACGGTAGGAGCAACTAGAACTCCAACTCTAGAAGGCCCATCAAATCTGGCCCGTTTCCTAGGCCTCTGTACAGAACTAGAGGGCTCCAGATCCCTCTTATTCTTACCTCTCTCACGGTTTTTATTATGGCATTCAACGCGTTTAACCTTCTCGGTGATCTTCTTCTTTCCCAATAAGACGACGAACTTTCGCTCCCTCTACAGAGCTATTAGAACCCTCAAATTATCCCTTAAACCATCCTTAAAATGAACACATTTCTCATACTCAATCGCTATCATCCTACGAGCATAACGGCTCAATCTCAAAAATCTGGCCTCATACTCGGCCACAGTCCTATCCCCTTGAGTGAGGTTCATGAACTCGCGTCTACGAGCGTCCACATAACTCACCCCCACATATTTCCTTTGGAAGGCAATCTTAAAATATTCCCAATTAACCTGATCTGCTTGAGTACCCTTCTCAACCGATAACCACCACTGGTACGCCTCATTGTGAAGCAGAGATACTGCACCCTTCAGTTTCTGCTCAAGGGTTCAGTCAATATCATTCATTATCCTCTCGGTGGCCTCCAACTAGTATTCAGCCACAGTAGGGGTGACTCCGGTGATGCCCCTAAATAGCTCAACTCCATTAAACCGGAGTCGCTCAGTTACTTACCCATGACTCCCAGAACCAGAATGGGGCCAAGTGACCTTCTCCAATACTCTAAGCATGGCTTGGGACAATGCGACGTCTGCAACTAAGCGGCTTTAAGACCTAGTCTCAGCTGAAAGTGTAATCGGTGACTCACTCGTATCCAAAATAGGCATATTGCCTATCGAGGGTGACTTAGCTCAAGTCCCTCTACAGCACCCGCCACGCCCATGAGTACCACGACCACGCGTTCCATGAGCACTCATCGTATTCAAAGTTTTATCTACATTACGAAGTTTTATAAATCAGTTTCAGTATTTATTAGCAATATTTTATGCTTCAAATAATCATTAGAAGTTGTTTCAGAATGTTTAGAAATTTTAGTCTCTAACTAATTGAATGCAATTTAGTCCTTTCAGAGTTTTCTAACTAAAGTATTTCTAAGTTAGAAGTACTTACAGGACCGACACCAGAGAATTGGTGTCATAATTACTTTCAGATTAAAAATAAATTTTGCTCGAAGAAATAGTTTTTTTTTTTACAAACAAAATTTTGAAACTAAAATTTCAGAGCCCGAGTTTTGCAACTTTACTCTAATACCACTAAATGTAACACCCCAAATCCAGCCTAGACATTATGGCTGAATATGGAAGTGTTACAAAGAAAATTTATAAAATGACTTCCTTGTTACTTGCAAATCATCATAAACCATTGTTACTTAGTATGCTCGATTTGTTTGGAAAATGTGTTGATTTACTTATTTAATTTAAAATTGTTACTCCTTTACGTCTATCATTTCAAATGAGTATTTTGAAGTGCAGTTTCATAAAATGTTATATTTTTGGTAATTCAAATTGTTACTTTGAAAACCATTATTTCAAAAAAGTTGTTGTTTTTGGAAATACCGTTTTATCAGTCGCTGCGTTAGAAAAGCCAAATTCGAAACCAAAAATAGTCCCAAAAAGTTCGGAGAGTCTGAAAACTACAAGACTCTCAAAAGCTAGAAAATTAAGCAATTTTTTTTATGAAAATACAGTTTTACGAAAAAGTGGTCACATTTGAGTTTCCTTCGCACCGACCCGTCTACGTCTGAGGGTTACCTGATCAAAATAGACAAATAGAGAATGAGTTCTGTAACTCAGTGTGCAACGCAAACGTAAACACCATTCAGATTTTAACCATAAACAGATATGCATAGTCCTACCGCCATCCTCAACACACCAATTCCGACCATCCCAGCAAACCACATGGGATATAAAACACCCAGCTAGCCCTACACATTGCACAGTGTCCATATGACACTTTTCAGAATAGTCGCAGCAATGCTACCAATATATTGGCGAGATGTCGCCTCATAGAGAACACTTCCTCCTCATAATACAAATCCCACCCCATAGCCAAATACAGACAACATATCAGATGTAATAGAGTACAGATACTAGAACGTATATCACATGTATGCTCGTATAATAAGTTCTAAACATGCTCTTACATACAAAACAGCTCATACATATCATATTACACAATACTCACGTAGATGTTATTTTCATCAATTTCAATCTAACAAAGAGGCAGATTTCATGCTTTACGACTCATACCACACATACCGACCCTACGGAAGGCCTACAGTCGATTGGAACGACGTGAACGACCCTATGAAAATATTCTGGAATGGGCATGTGGGCTAACACGGCCTAAAATGGCCTAACACATGGCCTCATACACAGCCTATCGCACGATCGTGTGGCGTCCACATGCCCTATTTTTGGCTTTCGCCGATCATTGTTTTCTTGTGTTTTCATTACACACCTGACTTTATTTCGATGCGAAAACAACCCCAAGAACTCCGAAACCTAAAAACAGTATCCCAACAACTATTTTAGCAATTGAGTTACGAATGCAACAAGACTAAACCGAACTTAACCTCTCAAAACTAAGACTTATAGAAACTGAAAGCTAAAGATAAGCAAAACCTCACTTACCAAGCCAAATGAATAACACCGGGGATTCGAATCACAACGATTTGAATGAAAGATTTGTGAATAGAATCAAGAAAGAAGCAAAAAAAAAAAAGAAATTGGTAAAGAAAAGAAGAGAAGAGAAAAACAAATGTCAGAAAGAAATGAATATTGGGAAAAAGATTTAAATTAAAATTTTAAAAATTAAATCAAATAATATCCCAACTCCCTACCAACTAACAAATCCCACCAAAATTGACCCACTAACTCTCTTCCAATACCATAGAATTTTAATTCCACCAAACCTCTACTACACAACTGGCACACACATAGAACCAAAATTTATTGCCAAACGCTCACTCAAGGGTTCGAACACAGGACCCTAGGGCAAGCTAACACATACCACTTGAACCAGCAGGCTCATTCTGATATAAGTTGACCAAGAATATGATCTAAGTCAAGACATTAAGGACAAGGCTAGAACAAAAATAACAAAATTCCTAAAAGTGAGACTTGGAACCAAGACTTCAAACACACACCCACATCACTTAACCACTAAAGCAGACAATTAATAATGAAAAAAATCGTAAAAACAGGATTTTATAAGTCAGGGCATTACACCCACGACGAAAACGACAACAAGAATTAACAAAGAAAGAATTTATAAGAGTATATATTTAATATTTCTATATTTGATGGATTCATGATGACCAATAAATTTATTTCCAATTTCGGACTTTATTTATTCGAAAACCATAAATTTATTTTCAAATCATTTCATTTAGAGAAAACCACATTCATTTCAAAATGTTTCACATTTCTCTAACATTTCCATTTCTATCAATTTCTATTCATTTGATTCAACATGCAATTCATTTCTAGTTTCAACGAGCTAACGAAGGGATCGATTGGACATATGCGATTAGGGATCAAATGATTTCTAATTAAGTTCCATCTTTTCTCCTTTTAATTATAAACTCATTTAATCATAAAGTCATTCCATTATAGTATCGTGTTTGAGCTCTCTCCAATGACATACCATTCCGAAAGCAACTCGATCAGTGCTCATCCAATGACCTTGTCCTAAGTGTGTTACCCTCATAGGATATCATTAATCTCTTTGAGATAAAATCCATTTTCCTAATATGATCCTATTTGGTCTCATGGTAACCATTACATCTTCCTTCATAAAAAATCAATTACTATTAAATAGTAATCAAGTCATTCATCACAAAGATGAATGACTCGTGACCATGTTTACTTTTCATCTACCATGTAATTCCAATGAGAGGATATCATTTACTCATATTTCGGGTTGTGAATTCTATTGTTGTGAATGATGCTACATACTGCAGAAGTCGTTTACCCAATGCAATAGCTTTCGGTTCCTTATCTATTTGAACTCAGGTTTTTACTTACATCAAAGTATACGAGCCACGCATACATAGTTCGTTGTCCACTTTGCCTTAGCATAATTCACATACTTCATAACAGCAACTTAACCAAGTTAATCCTATCTGATCTCTGTGGAGACAATCTTACTTATCATTATACTACTTGATTCGACGTGTATACTTACACATTTCGCACATTATATTTACACACACCAATTATCCCTTTATCATCATATCTCCATTACTATATGTCATAGCATATTCAAAACCCATTTTATTTTCTCATTTCTATCTCGAATCCACTAATTCGTTTTACAATCAGATTAACCCTCAAGGCTCGTTTTAACTAAATCACGTGTCATTATACATGCCATCATTTATTATTTAAACATCAAGATACCTTTATGCAATTCAATAATCAATGATATTAAGTAATATACATATTTTCATAGTCCCTATTAGTCGGACATAGACTCAAGATGGATACATGGATCATCCAACCATCACATCAATATATCTAGCACTTAGTGCCTCATTGGTAAGTTCAAAGTATAGTTTGAAATAGGGGCCTTATCGATGTAAACTGAAGTATATAAATGTGCCTAGTACCTAATTGAATGTCCAAAGTATAATATGCGCTCCGTGCCTCATCGGTATGGACTAAAGTATAATCCCGTACACTAATCATATGGCATGTCAACTATACTCAATTTTGCCCAAAGCCATTAATAGTGTAAACAATGTTTTCAAGCATATATATGTGATCCACAAATCATAATTTCATACATAACAAATTATATCAAACACAATTTGATACATACCATTCATATCATCATATACATACAAAATCATAAGACAAGTAGGGTTGTTATCTTAATCAAGCTAGTTTGTAAGAATGCATGCATGCATGCACATGCATGGATGTATGTATTGAATTCAAATATTGAAAGCACAAATAGTATTAGTTACTCGTCTATGGCTCTTGCCTTTCCTTTATCTTGAGACGTCCTAATGTCATCTTTAGCTACGCTTGGCAATTAAATTATAAAAATGGTATTAGGTTTCACCCAAACACATGAAAAACATTTAATCAAGCATATTTTTCATTTTAGTCCTTATATCCAAAATACTCATATTTTTTTTTTTTTAACATCGAATTAAATTCAAATTTTATATTCTTTCATTAGGGACTTTGTATTTCTACTATTTTGCATAATTTCTTAATAGCTTTCAATTTAGTCCTTAATGTCACAAAATTAACCATCAAGCTTAGTTAAATTTCTAATAAATTCCATCACTTTTCACTACCTACGCAGTCCTAACATGCTCAAAACTCATACATCAATTTCTCATTAAAGTCAAGCTCAATTTCATGAAATACCAACTAATTACAACTTGATAAACATTTAACAATTGAAAAAATCTAAAGTATGGTTAAGCTTAATCAAGCTTAGATAATCATGAAAATATAAAGATTTCAAAAGAAAAGCATGTCTACCTTAGGAATTGTAAAGAAAGCAAAAGAACTTTTCTTTCTTATGGTTAGAGACAACACAACGATGGAGAAAAGATAGAATGTTTCATCTCTCCACTCACATCTCCTATTTATACTTAAGATTAAGATTAATTAAGCTTAATTAAGGAATAAAGCTTCCTTAATTAATTAAACATGGAATAATAATTATCATTTATTATGCTTAATGGAAATGGATGGAAATGATTGTGCCCATCCACTAATTCATAAGATTTTAATGGTTAAATAATTATTAGGTCATTTAGTCAATTGCTAATTAGGTCCTCACTCCAAAATAAAATTAAGTAACGATTGAACTTTTACAATCTAGTCTCTTTATTATAATTAATGATTTTCTTAATTTAATTACTTAACTATTCTTTAATATATATATTCATATTAACTTCTTAAATCTTTCTATTCATATTTTAACTGACTCATTTTTCGAAATTGAGTTTTGAAATTGCATTTTTTCGATACCGTCTAAAATCGTTACACTTCAAGACTCCTAGAATATTTAACTTATATATAACCATGTAACATTTTAATTGAAAACTTAACAATATTAACTATTTTGACTATAACATTATAAAAACATGAAAACCAAATTATGTTACAAATCATAGAGATTAAATCTCAACTTTAGACATATTAGATGGACCCAAACAAATATTTAAACATTCTTCCAAAATGTAAAAATAGAAGCAAGCATAATGATTTGCCATGTGTCACTAGGTATATAGATGGGCTCTTTTTTTCCATTGTAGTACTAGTTATACATGTAAGTAAAAATACAACTGAAAAAACACATCAATTTTCTGTAAGTTTGATTTGTTTGTTCAATGTTGTGTCCACTGATATAATTGATCAGTCTATGAAACAAAATAAAAAAAAAAAGTAAAAAGACTACACAAAACCATTTGTTACACGCAGTTCGGAAATAATTATTCTTTGTAGAACCTCACTCAATGAATAATTCTTATTCAACAATCTTCCCGATTATTTATTAGTTTAAGCCTAATCTACTTTTACACATTTAAATAATTGTAGCCCAAACACCAACCTCAATTGTTACAAATCACTCGCTAGAAAAACCTTACGTACAAAAGTTCAATCTCTCACAAAAAAAACCTACTAATAGAATGTGAAAATATAAGGAAGAATAACAAAGATAACTTAATCAAATTAGCACGACATTCTCTTAAATCAATACCCCGTCCATGTGAGTTGGTTGTCTATTTATAGACTTAATATAATAGCCTATTCGATTATCATAGTTCAATATAAACTCTTCTCCGATAAAATACTCAAGATAAATAACCTCCAATATTATTTTATGATAAAGTAGGATTAATCTCCTTAAAATCAACTATGAAATATACTTTCAAATTGAGAAAATTTCTCTCCAAAAACTAAAGTCAAATACAACTTCATCTTCAACACACTCAAACTCTTCAAAATAAACACAATTTCGATTCTAACTTTAAGAATAGAGTGAACAAAGTCCAAGAAATCCATTTGCTTATTAAAACAACATCCAATAAAGCCCGTGTAAAAAAAGCCTACATATAAAATTGTCCAGGCTATCTCTTATCTTAACTGATCATATCACTGAACAAACATTGATGGACAGCTTTGGCTTTAACAACTAAATTATTAGACTCCGGGAACTCCAAGCAACTAGCAGCATAAAGTGTTTGCCAAAAAGATAAAGAGCTCAAAATTGTGAAACCAGATGTTGACAAAAACTAAATATTAAGAAGATCCAATCTCATCATCAGATTATTAGAAGGCAATAGATTTTAATCAATAAATAAGGCCAACCAGCGGCTACCTTACACAATAACCAAGATTTTGCCAACAATAATGATGTATTAAACAACTTGTGAATCTACTCAGAGTCAAGAGTGAAGTACAAATTGTAAGAAATAAATTTTTTTCTCATATGGCCATTTGTTGTTTTACCATACTTCCTCTTATCCGGTAAGACAATGCCTAGAAACCACACCCCAAAACCCTTTGATTTGTCCTAGAATAAGCACAATACAAACAGTAATTGGGATCCTCAATCATAAAAGCATTATTTTTGGAAGGAGTTCTTATGCCATATTATTATGTGCCTTGGCA
The DNA here is from genome assembly GCA_025503065.1 of Gossypium bickii. Lineage (NCBI taxonomy): Eukaryota > Viridiplantae > Streptophyta > Magnoliopsida > Malvales > Malvaceae > Gossypium > Gossypium bickii. Next base: position 96,261,000 of record CP106711.1, read on the forward strand.
TAGGATCTAGTCACAGGTCTCAGGTCTAGACGAGTGAGAATTCTTGCTTCGACCTATGGTTACTCAAAGAGGCAGATTTGTCCTTTGATTAAATACTTAAGAGTTTATGAAGAAAATTAAAACCTAATATAATAGAGAAAATAAGTAAAACTAAAACTCTTAATAAAACCTGATATAATAAATAAATAAAACTAAAACTCCTATTGCAATAAAAGTGTCCATATTACATATATACACACCATGTTATTTCACTTAATTCTATATTTCTCTCCTACAAAGCTTTGATACAGAAAAGTATCAATCACAAAAATGCATAAAAGATAAAGAGCCAATGTACAATGTTAGATATTCGGTAAAAAATGCATATATGTGCAACTGCATGAGTTATGCCTTCAGCACATACATATACATCCAACCATGAGTTTTGTTATATTACATATCCCCATCAAATGAATTACCAAATGAAGGAAACAAGATTAATTCTAAAATTTAAAGTAAGACCCCATAAGGGTGGTAAAAATTCATTTTAATGAATTACCAGATAATCTTGAAGTTGCTGCAGTTTCGAACTCAAAGCAGGAGAGATTTACATGAGTACGATGGAATGAGAGTGCAAACAGAACTACTTTCCATTTAGCAATCAAAGAACCTACACAATCATCAGTATTTTCTGGAACAGACAATATTGCACCTCCTTCTTGTCATATAAAAGAAATCAGATTGCTAAAACATCATTAAATTTGTTGCCATTCCAACAACAAAAGGCTCCATTAACAATCGAGTCAAGAAGTAAAAAATGACACCCAATGTAATGGATATTGGGAGGGCAGGCAGTGCTCGGTGGCACACAGATAACAAAATAAGAGTGCACCCAAGTCCTGAGATAATGGCAAGATAACATGCATATACAGTCATCAGATCATACATGGCTGCCCTGCCTACCAGAACACTATAAAACACAAAGTCTCCAAGACCAAGCTTGATACCTTTACTTGCTACCACTGAATCCCTCCTTTCATGCTCTCTCTCATTGTCCATCCCCAACAGGTCAGCAAGAGGAGACATTTCCTCATCCACAGAAGTCTCGGATTCTCTATTGTGAATGACAGTAGAATATTCTGATGAGTTACTATCTGATGAATACCTTTCTCTTGAATGACCAACCAAAGGCGACCTCTCACCTTCATCTCTATTTCTTTCACCTTCCACATTCTCCAAATTTCTAACCTGGATAGCAGTGTACTCAGGACTCCTATGATTTTCAGCCCCATCTCTGCGGACATTATTATTTGACACAGCCTGCAATTCAACTGACCCAGAATCTGAAACTCCAGCAACAAGAAGCCCCAAAGTCGACTGCGGATTTCCCTCATTGCGAGAAACTGTAGGTCGAGCTTCATATACCAAAGCTGGTAATTCCTCATCACGGCTTGAGGCCAACTCCACCAACAACTTAAGGGGGCCACCAGGAGCCAAAACTGCCACCAAATCATACAAAGCCAATGCAACCAGCAAAACCCATGTAGTCCACTCCGGCAATTTGGTAAACCATGTTGCCACAATTATCCCCAGCGATACCATATATCCCTGTCTCAAAACAATAGGCATCCCACCAGAAAACATGGATAACACCCCGACAATGGTATAATTGAAAAGCAGCAGAAAGCACGTAATTGAGTCAATTGGTATTGAGAAATGCTGAATTATCGACAAAAAGATAGAACCACCCATTGTACCTAACACCAAGAACAACAAATCCACCTAAGAAAAATCAAGATTCATAAATAAAACATGTAACTACGAGGATATCACCGAAAAGGAAAACAAAATAGAAGCCACTAATGTAATCAACAGGCAACAACAACAAAATATTTAGATAAACTGATATTGATATATGCTGGACTACCAACAAAATTCTAGGAATTGCTACCACTTGTAACATGAAAATGAAAGGCATAATGGAGGCGCAAAACAACCATACGAACATAACTAAAACAGTGACATTAAATGCTTTAATTGACAGTTAATGTGATGATTTCAAATGCAATGGAGAAACTTATTGTTTAAAATCGAAACCTTAAGAAGTAAAGCATTCCTCAACTAACGAAGAGGATATGGAAAATGGAACCGTAATAAATTATTTCTAGATAAGTACAAATAAACACAAAATTCAAACGATAAACATAGCCAAACGACAGAAACACCTAAGTACGGGAAAAAGTTTTAACAAAAAAATGATCACAAATAACTCAAGACCCACGTTGCTAGACACATAATTCGCTAGAGACTGCTTCTAACACCAAATATTCAGAAATAAACCTAGACCCATTTTAGAAAAAGAGGAAATTATGCAAAAATTGCAGCTTACCGAGAACAAAAAAAGCCGAGAATCGCATATAGTTCTTCAAAAAATTAGTGAAGTTATAGTAATAAAGCAGCACAAGAACAAAGGTAACGATGGCAATGAGGATAACGAAGACCAAGGCATTGAGCAACGCTCCCTCCAGTTTCTGAGCAGTGGTATCAGAGGGATTTTCGAGGTAAACGAGATTGGCAGCTGTACGGATGGGAGCAGAGGAAGAAGAGAAAGGGTTGGAATCTGAGAGGGAGTAAACGAGAAGGACAACTAAGAGCATGCAAAGAGAGACTGGGGACATCACGCCGATGATTTCTTGGCCGATTGATTCTAAGATGCTCGACTCCATTGGGGTTTTTGACTGGGGAGTTTTGTCGAACAGGTTGTTGTAATTGCTTTTTTCTTTTGGGTTCTTTTCGAAGATGAGTTAAGGCATCTTAAAGGGTCCAATGCGAAGAGCTTGCCCTTTGCCTCTTTTCCTTTTCCCCCTAACGTATCCACTGAGCCAGGCCCACTATAAAATATTAGAAATGTGATCAAATTATTCCAAACCTAAAATATTTGGTTAAAATATGTTGTTAGTCCCTGTACTTTAACAAAATTCGAAATTGTCTCTATATTATAGAGTTAGAAATTACATCCTCCAAATGTTTTCCTTTCAAAAATCATGGTTCAATCAATAAGTATTTTTTATCAAAATTTGTCATTATGGCATGTTGATTAAGTAGTCATCATGTGACGTGTCAGACGATTGACAAAAAATAAGCATGTTGACAAATTTTAATAGAAACTATCAATGATGATAATAATTGGAGTATAACTTTTAAATTGAAAAAGTGAGAGAATTAAATTTTTAACTTATGAAGTATAATGACTAAATCTCAAATTTTGTAGAAATTGATGAACTAATAGCATATTTTAACCAAAATATTTTGAATATGATTATAGTACAAAACTAAAGGTGTGCAAAATATTAATTAAACCGATTAAATTGAACAAACTAAACCAAATAAACAGAATTTTTTTTGGTTAAAACGGTTTTCAATTTATTCAAATACCTATGTTAGTTTAAATGGGTATTTCGATTCCATTTCAATTTTGATAATCTAAACCAAAATAACGAAAGAAACCAATTATTTTATACATTTAAAAATAGTTTCATAATTATACCCTAAACTCAATCCAATATAAACTAAAATCTAGCCATATACCCAACCAAAAAATTTAATATAAACTAAAAACCCAACCCAAATATTAAAAAAAAATACAAACCCAAATTAATTGTTGTAAATTTATAATTAATTTAATTATTGTTATAAAATAAAGAGAGATGGAGAGAATAAAAAACAAAGAAAATATGAAAGTAATAGAAAATGTAGTTTATTGATCAAAGGGATGATTACAATGCTTCATTAGAGTTTCTATTTATAGAGAATGTACTAGTTTTTCAAGTGACTATTTGAATGTATTGCTAAGCATTTATATCACCATTCTTTTGAAAATCATAAGTGAGAGAAAATTCTGGGGAAATATATTTGGATCTCTTCAGGAGTTTTAACAATAATCATAGCAAACTTTAATAATGATCCTTCTATAAAAATACAAATAAGTATTTTGGATCATTTTATAATCCTCTTTCAACTACTATTGACTAAGTCAAATTTACTACATATGTTCAATTATTTCAATTCATATAAATGAATAATTTCTCAAGATTTTCAATATGCTTCTAGCATTCTAAATCCTTAAAGGATTTTAATATAAATTTTACTATGTAGTAATTTCTAAAGGTTATAACAACAAACATTAGACGCAGGTTAAATATTTTATGAATTGTCAAAATAATATGTCTAAAGGTTATTGTATCCACCACAAAAGAATAATATATCTTTTCATAATAAATGCTAGTACTTAGCAAAAAACTTCATATTTTTATTCCGTTTTTGCAAAACTACTTCATTTGCACCCTCAATGGCTTTATACCTTTGGATATTTTGACTACTGGTCCAAAAATTCCACAAATTTAATTATACTTGAGTTGCGTCTTTCTATTTTGATCAATTTATTCCATATCTATATTTCTCAATAGATTTATTCAAGATCTTCCTTTTATTTCATTATTTCAATAATAATATTGCATGCAAAATCATTGTCGACTACTTTTATTAATCGGTTCCACATTTTCTCGAATTGACATAACTTATCGAGATCTCTAATTTTTATTATTTTAAAATTCAGTTTCAGGTACCTGAATCTCATCTGTAGTTTTACTTATTAGTTATGTCTTGGGTCTCTTCTAGAGCACCCGCCTCCACTATATGACCATCTAGAAGAATTTTCATCTTTGGAACCAATCAATCTATTATTTATTCTAACTGATTGTCCTACTAGGACTTTGATTCAAATTAAAATATTAGATGGTATATAACACTTGGTTATTCTCATTAAGTTTGTAAATAAATCTAACAGTTAACTTGTAATGAGTTATCCCTATTGAACTTCTGGTTCAAATTACTCTCCCCTGGCTCATTACAAGTTATTATTTCTCTCCTCCTAATATCAGGAAAATTATCGAATCAAAATTGTAATCACAAATCATGTCATAATTGAATCTCGAATACATTCAAAACATCTAATAATATAAAGAAACTTGTAATTAGTATATATTCCTAACTTTCTTTGAGGATTCACTCATCTTTGTGCATTGTGGTGGAGCAATTGAAACACATACGCATATACAAAAAATTCAAAGATGAGAAATGTTTAGCTCTTGATCAAAAACCAATTGTGATGGGGAGTATTTATAACTTATTGGCTTGATGCGTACAACACGTAAATCAACATAATCTCATGTTAAAATAGGAAGTTTAGCACATAAATCAACATAATCTCATGTTAAAATAGGAAGTTTAGTTCTCATAAGTAATGATTTAAACATTAATCAAATGCGTTCAATCAATAATTCCTCTAAACTATTATGTGCATAAATAACAAACTTTGACGAATTTTTTTTCAAACTCAATCAATAAAAGACTGAGATATAAATTCATCAGCTTTAGTAAGATGAATTGTCTTAATTGCATGATCTGAAATTAATTATTTAAACAAGTAGTCTTGCAAATGACAGGTTGCAAATTGATAACACATATGTGATTATTTCGTAAATGCATCTACCAAAATCATATAATATCAAAATCATCCACATGGTGGACGTATGGGCCCATATTTGTTTCAGAAATGCAAGACAATAAATCTCAACTTTAGCTAGTGAGTTTCTAATAATCAATTTTCATTGAGAACAAGCAACATATGAGAATTCTTTTAAATTAAAGAATCTTCTAGTTCTTTAATGAATGTCCATATGAATTCTCAATTAATTTTCGCATCATATATGATCTATGATGGTCTAACTGGTCACGCCAAGTAGTAAATACATTTGTATCAGTAAACTTCTGGTTTACTTTAACAGGCATTTCAATTGTACTAATAATGTCAATATAAATTGTGATAAATTGATACTTTTAGTGTCATTCCTTTTACTTTGTATCCACATATAAGTACTATTGTGACATTTACTACTGGAAATGTCTAAATCAATATGAATTCCATAATGTCACTAAGTCAACAAAATGAATATAATTTCCAAACAAATATATACAATATTCACTTTAGGGAATATGCCAAAATTTTTAAATATCTAAAAAAATTATTAATAGCAAACTTTGAGAGTGGATCTTATTTTTCATGTGTACAACAGGCAAATAACCAATGACTATTCATACATAAGTTTTCTCTCTTGCAAGTTCTCATCAGTAATATTTTGTCACGTAATTTAATTGAGAACTTATTCTGAATATTGTAAAGTTATACTCAGTTTTTTAAAAAAACTTGCAACTTCAAGTGCATCCAACCATAATGAGTTTTAGATAGAATTACCATATTCTATTGCTCATAAGTAGATCTTTTACAATAAAATATTTTGCTTTCAACCCCTTAATGAGAATGATGACAAAAAAATATCACAAAGATAGTCACAATCAATTAAATTTATAACAAGAGTAATAAATATAAATCAATAACCCAATCCTCTTTTGATTCATATGAATTATAATATTTTCCTCATTCACAATCTCAATATGAGATCTATTAATATCTTTTAAAACCAATAGATTAACCATCACAAGGTATTAATATATTAGCTCTTCTGGAGCTTTCGACTTATTTTGTACTACCAAATATTGGAATAATATTGGTTTTTATTTTCTTTTGTGCTCGTGTTCACTTTGGAGAATGCAATAGATTTACTAGGACGAACTTATAAACATTCTAAAAAATTCATTATTTCATAATCACCATCGCAAACATGTGTGGATTTCAAATTAAAATATATCTATTCATATTGTCATGATCAATCTCCAATTATAATAAACATAATATAATAAATATATCATAGTAAAATATACCTGAAGATCTTTAACATCATCAGCAGCACCCTGGCTATTATCATGAATAGTAAGTGGTTAGAGACTCTAATGATTACCCATAGTGCGTAGGCCTCACTTAAAATAGCAGCAGCTCTAGGAGACAATCAACAACAATAGATTTTGGGATATTTTTGTGACTTATGGGAAAAAAAAACAATTAAAGAGAATTGTGCTGATAACGTGTTATAAAATAAAGAGATATTGAAAGAGTAAATAACAAAGAAAATATGAAAGTAATAGAGAATGTACTTTATTGATTAAAGAGATGATTACAATGCTTCATCATAATCTCTATTTATAGGTATAAAAAAAGTAGAGATCTGATTTTAATAACTATTAGAATTTAAAATACATTAAAATTTTGAGATCTAATTCTAATAACTATTAGAATTTAAAATACATTAAAACTTTATTTTAATAGTGATTGACATCTACTTAATAATATATTCATAACGATTATAATTTTATTGATGTATATACATAAAATAAAACATAATAATTTAATTTTTTTTAAAAAGCCCTAAAAAAGTAACCTAAATTAGGCTTCTTTTTTCTCAATTTTGAAGTCCCTATCCCACAACCTAACGCCATTTGCACCGCCACCAGCCCCTCCTCCACGGCCACCCACTACTGGATAATTATTTATTCTTGTTACTTAACTTGGCAGCCCTGACAGTAACTACTGAAATCGTTATTTTTGTAGTTCCATATCTGTATTGCGCGATTGCAAAACCAGCTGCCAATTTTTGGCCAGGAATATAGACAGATTTTTCTTTTCCTTGGTTTTTTAATGGAGTTGAATCATGAAAATCACATGATAAGTTTATATATTTTTACTAATTTTTAAACATTAATTTATTGGTTATGCTTCTTTAATACGATTCATCAACACTCAACAGTGTATAAACTTATGCACTAAATCTAATACAAAACCCTCTCTCTATATAAACACTAAATTAATTAAATGTGCTTCATAGCAGCTATTTTTGGTAATTTTTTATTATTTTTGTACTGTTTGTATTAAACCATGTAAAAAAAATTAAAAATTGATAAATCGAACTGCATGATCAAATTTGATTTAGTTAGTTCGGTTACCCTTTAAATCTTGATTTATTCTGTTATTACTATAAAACCCGAATATATTGAACTAACGGAATGTATAACTTAAATTATTAATATATTATTCTTTTATAAATATAAATTATTATTATAATAAAAAATTTGTATATGGAAATACACCATAAATACTATAATTATTAAAATCTATCTTTTTAAACTTAAATGTTATAAAAAATTATTTATCATATTACGTTTTTCTCAAAACTAATTTTTCAAAATATATTTTTTAAGGGTATAATGACATCCATAGATGTCAAGTTTAAGACAATGCCAAATCATCATAGGGATGCTTGCCTTGTATCTTAGAAGAGAATGACTGCAAAATACAATTAACATAACTTCAACTTTGATGATAGTCGTATTCAACGTTGTAAAGTTTGACTTTGAAATTTATTTGCCTGTTCGCTTAACCAACTTATTTAATACAAAAAACAAAATCAACAACCTTTGTGAGTCAAATTTCTCTCCTATATATACCTCGGTCAATTATCTTCTCCTCTTATCGAAAGTTTTCTTTTAACTCTATTGGGATCGACTCGTATAAGTAACGAACAAGTAAAATAAAAAAGATCAAACACACAAATATTTATTTGGAAAAATCCTTTGAAAAGAAGAAAAATCATGGGCATAAGAGGCTTCGACTTTTCACTAAATGATTAAACAAAGGAGAGTACAATATGAAGAAAATAAACCTAAATGTACTAAACGTACAATCTTAAAACCCAAAAACAAAGCCCTAACTCGGGAACAAAATTCTCTCCATAGTTATCACTAAACTCTAACCAAAACTCATATGCGACTACATCTTGTCGCCCTCAAAGAAAAGCCTTAGCTGATTGGCCTAATAAAACAGGAATATAATTACCCCTTTACATAGGCTTAGATTAGAGTTCTAACAAAACAGGGATACAATGACCCCTCAAAGAAAAGTCCATCACGTCGTCACAATGTCGAAGACCTAAATGTACTAAACGTACAATCTTAAAACCCAAAAACAAAGCCTTAACTCGGGAACAAAATTCTCTCCATAGTTACCACGAAACTCTAACCAAAACTCATATGCGACTACATCTTGTCGCCCTCAAAGAAAAAACCTTAGCTAATTGGCCTAACAAAACAAGGATATAATTACCCCTTTAAATAGGCTTAGATTAGAGTTCTAACAAAACAGGGATACAATGACCCCTCAAAGAAAAGTCCATCGCGTCGTCACAATGTCAAAGACCTCCTTATCTCGATGTCAACGCTATTTCTGCTCTTCTTCTGTCACTCGTGGATTCTCGTCTAAGGTGCTTGCGACATTTCTGATAAATGCGAGGCACACCCCACAAAATCTCTAGAAAATACTATTAATAACCTACTTTTTTGGGAAAAATATCCCTTTAAGGTTTAAGGAAGAACACATAGCAAATCTTACAATTAATATGGTAAAATTTCCAACTCAAAATTTTTATTATTTTTGTTATTGTAACACCTCAGACCCGGCCGAGTAGGTTCAACTTGAATCCAGCGTGCCACATTAGCCACCAAAGTGACTCACTGTTTACTCCCAACCTAACCTCTAACACACCATTTACTAACGACAATTAATGTGTTAATGTAAAACATTGCAGTGGAATTATTTCATTACACAGAGTATAAACATGGGAGCTTACAAAACATCAAAGGGAGCTTACAAAACATCAAAGGAAAGGTTCGCATGTCAACAATAAAAAGATTTAAGAGTTTGCAAACACAACTTTAGACTTGCACACATAAAACGAAAAAGGTCACCTATTAAGATAACATATGAATTCACATAGTAAAATAAAGCATAGGTTGGCAAAACATTATACTGCATGCTACACGAGTTCGCATAAAATCATAGGTTCGGACACAGTATTGTAGGTTCACTAAATATTAATAGTTCGCATAGTACTTAAGTTTGCAATATACAATATGGTTTCGCAAACAAATAGACTTCGCAAAAAAAGGAAGTCATACATGCATTGGTTTTCATACTTTAATAGGGTTCACATAAGTACATGGGTTCGCACGAATTGCCTGGGTTCGTTAAATAGAAAGACTATCTCTAACAAGGGTAAGCATGTGATTTTCGAGGTCGCAGAAAGTAGTACTTATCAATAAATTTGACTCTCGTGTTTTGACAAAAGGAAATACATGTAACACTCATGCATGAATAAACATCAACTTTGTTTATAATAAAAGATAATATTTTAAGACATGGTTCACAAAGATAAAATAAACTTAAACTTTAAAAGTAATTATTTCAATAACAGAGTCAACTTATGATAAATCTAAACCCACATAAAATAATAAACCCCATCACCTAATCCCCAGGTTTACCAGTATCTGTTTAGGGATGAGCCTAGCCAAGTTATCTACCTCACTACTACCATCCGTGACCTACCTTCTTACGAAGTAAGAGAGGAGTGGGTGAGTTTATTGTAAACTCGGTGAATAATCTGGAATTAGCAGAGTATGCTTAAAACACAGAGTTTAAAACAAAAAGAAGACTTAGTCTGAAAATCATGTCACAAGTTGGGTTTGTCATAAAGATGTGAGACCCAGATCGTTGTTTTGCCTGCTTATCAGAAAAAACATATAAAGTTCGTAAAAATCATTTCAGTTGTACTTGTAGAAAATTCATACTTGAAAACTTAGCTTGTAAACAAAACTTGTATAGCATGAAACGTGCTCACACACTTTTCATATCAAAATGACTAAGAAACATAAGATATGTTATCGCACTTAATACATTTCTCAGAATCTTGTCTCGTTGGATATGTGAATCTCTTTATAACGCCTCATAATGACTCAAAGAGTCCTTATGGCATGTCCCATAAGTGCAACGCAAAGCAGTGTCCTAGGGTCTGACCTAGTGAATGGAGTATAACTGGACATTCCCTTATCTCTCTACATGTTCTAGGGCCTCAACGCCCAAAATCACAGAATTGAAAGGTGAGTACTCACAATCCTTTGGTATACCAATATATCCAACATAAGGCTCACAAAGGAGAACACACGTAGACTTATCACAGAAAGCTCGTGTAACGACCTGAAATTGGGCCTAGTAGGTTTGGGCCCATTAGGCTTTGGGCGTAGGAGTGTTTAAAATTTTTAAGAATAAGAGAACAACATTATTTCAAGTTGGACTTATTAGGAAGGTGATTTTGGAAAGTTATGAGGTTTCTAGGAAGCTCCGGGTTCAAGTTACGCTATAGGTAAATTTTGTGTTTAAGCCTATTAAGGAGAGATAGTAAGTGGCATCAAGGCTTATGGAAATAGGTGAGTAATTTGCTAGCATAATTGAGCATATGGTAAAGAGGTTGTGGCGTCACATGAAGGTCTTTAAGGGAAGAGGTTCGAATCTCACTTGGTACAATTTTGACTTTTTTTTTGTGTTCCTTCCCTAAGTGTCCGCCATGGTGGTATTTAAAGCAAGGTGGACTTTTTAATTATGGTATGATGGCTAAGGAAACAAGGAAAGGATGAAGGTAAGGAAAGGAATAAAAAGAAAAAGGCAAGATAAGGGAGCATGTTGGCCTTTTTCATGGATGATGTTTTGGAAAGATTTTTGTTGGTCAACATCCACCCTTTTGGCTAGATTTCACACGGTTTTGATAGGGGGAGGGAGAGCTGAATTTCTCTTTTCTCTTTAGACCATTTTGTTAGTTTTTGGTGCATGAGAGGTACACTTTTCTCTTTGAACATTTGTGTTTTCTTTTCAAATCCATCTCCCTCTTTGCTTTGGCTGAAACCTCCTAACACAATTGTACATTCTTTTTCTTTTGTTTGGCCGAAACACTCACCTTTGCTCATCTCCTCTTTGATAGCCGAAACTACCAAAACACCTTTCTCTATCTTTTCATTTCTTTTCACAAAATTCTTCAACCTTTCTTCCTTCTCCTCTAATCCATATTTTCAAAGTTGAATCTTGATCATCTCTTCTTCTCCATCTTGCAAGTTGAACATTTCTTCTTTGATTAAATCGGGTAAGTGTTTTTATTCAAACCTTTTCATTTTTCTCCTTATCCGAACGAGTATCCCTCATTATTTGGTTATTTCATATTGTTCTAAACCAAAATGGTGTTTTCCATACTTCCTCATATCTTAATCGTTAACATCAGTTGCAGTAAAGGAGCGTGTGGTGGTAGTCAGAAGGCGGGGTTGAATATCGGGACTCCGTAGAGGGAGGTTAAGTGATTCAAGTGTAAGTAATACCTAACTTTTGGTTGGTATTGTTCTAGGGTCAACGAAGAGTGGTTCTTTAGGAAGTCCAAATCAGGTGTGTAATCTCGTACCCTTTCGAATACCTATTTGAAATGGTGTGTAATCTCATACCTCTCTAAGATTTTTGCATGAAATATTCTATGATTTGGTCAAAATATCGAAAAAAATCGGAAACCAGCATCCGTGACCACTCGGGCGTGTGTATGTTCGTAGTAGTAACCATATTTTGCAATGAAATAGTTTGGTCAGCAGCAGTGACGTGATTTTGAAAAATCACAAAAAATAGGAGAAAGGGAATTAGAAAGTGAATAAGATATCAATTTAAATCTTACTGTGTCTATTTTTACATGAAAGAAACAGAGAAGGAAGAGGAATTTTATATTCTGAGATATTTTAAGTTTAGCGAGACTGGTTCTGAATGACTTCGTGGTTCCCTGTTCTGTTTTAGAAAAATTGTTTAAAATTGTACAAAGTGAACTATGAGTTATAATTTATATGTATAGATTCCTTAGTGAGCCTATTTTCAATAGAGATAAGAGGGAGCAACATATGAAAACTATACAATGAGATATTCGAATTTAGATTAAGAGAGATCAGAACCATTGGTCAGTGAAACAAGGGAATCTTTAATTAATAAACTGTACTAAATGGCTAAGTCAAAAATTCTAGAAAAATTATAGTAAGAATATATATGAGTCTAGTTTCAAGAAAAATTTACGGTTATAAATTTCAAGTTTCCTAACTTGAGTTATAGTCAGTTTAGTCAGTATGACGCAGATGGACGGTTTCAATTTTTATGCCCCAAATTAGTAGTTAAGTCCGGGGTTGCGAAATTACCAAAATACCCTTGAAGGGTAAATTACCGAAATACCCCTGGGTTACGAGATTTCCGAATTTCCCTTAGTGGGTAAAATTACCAAATTACGAAAATGCCCCTAATGGGTTGAATTACGAAAATGCCCCTAATGGGCCGATTTGATAGATTGCCCTAATGGGCCGATTTGCAAAGTGTTATAATGGGCCAAATTTTTGTAATGAATCTCTAAATTAATGATTGTTGTTTATATTTGTAAATATCATGATTTACTATGTATGTTGCATTTACATAATTTCGCATAGGATGGGAAAATGTTGAAGAGAAGTGTAGCCTGATGGCTCTGCCACATTCTGATTCTGGTGGCTCTGCCACAAATTCTGATAACGGCTATGTGCCTAACATATGAATCAATGACTCTGTGTCGATCATATTTACCCAAGGCCGTGTGCCGATTATATTACCGTTGATAGTGGCTATGCCACGTATATTCTGATTTCGGTGGCTTGGCCACAATAAAAATATATATATATTAAATGGCTTTGTGCCTGCGAATTAAATGGCTTCTTGCCTGTGATTGGTGTGTTTGGTGGGGTGGGTTGACTTGATCCCCACAGGTGAGATGGGATGGTACAGGTGGTGTGTAGCGGATGGACTATTAGGTTGGGTTGGGTTGCATCCATTTGTATACGTTCATACATACATTTCATTTTAATATTGTTAAGTAATGGGCTTCGGCCCAAGATTATGCTATATGGGCTTAGGCCCAAGATGATTGCTATATGGGTTTAGGCCCAGTGGATGACGGTAAATGGATTATACACTGAGTTCTAGTAACTCACCCCGTTTTCTTAACCCTTGCAGGTAATGCTCAGTGACGTGGGCTTGGGACGTGGATGACTTAGTGGGGGCCATACTTCAGAAATGGTTTATTTAGACTTTAGACTTCTTTATCGTTCACTTTATTACTTTACTATTTTGGGTTACATGTTGTAATAAGGCCTCTAGTTTATTTTATTTTGCTTTATGTTTGACGTACATATATTCTGTTCAAATTACTTTTAATGGGATTTTTCTAAAAACTTAAATAAAGATTCTCTAAAATTGTTACACAAATGGATTTTATGATAAACTTATATAAATATTTTAACCCAGAAAGTTTCTCTCAAATTTCATCAATATTTTTTTAAATCATGGTTTGTAAAATCATTAGTTCAAATTTACCGATTTATAAATAAATTTTCAAAGTTAGTTATACATACTTTTTCAATTATCTTAAAGCAAAGAAATTGTTTTTCTTGATTTTAACAAATCAATATCTATTTACGTATGAATGAAAAATGACTTAAATATATTTTTCTCATGTGACATGTTAGATCCAGCCATAACGCATGGGTCGGGTTTGGGGTGTTACAGCTCGCATAAAGAGCTTGCTCATCACAAAGAGCTCGCATAGAGGGCTTACTTGAAAACACTTGCTCACGTAGAGCTCACACAAAAGCTCGTAAAACATACTTTATAGAATTTCACTTTAAAACATCTCTTAAAACATAGGCTTACTTAGGAGCACATGTAAGACTTATTATTAAAACATGGTTTTGAAAATGTGACTTGGAAACATATCTTAAAAATAGAATGTCAAAACTTAAAAATAGAGTTTCAGAAAAACATAACAGTTTGCACACATATGGCAATTCTTAACCATTCACTGAAAAAGCTGATAATTAAATAAGCTTTGCTTTGCCTTTATCCTTGTTGGTAGATGGTTCGAATGGTTTGTAGTGTAAACAAACACAATGATTACTAAGCAAACAAAATTTATGAAATTCACACATGCAGGTGAACCTAAATTTCTTGACAATCAACCCTAACAAGGTAAAGGCTTACTTTTGGTTGTTAAGAACTTGGTTCATAATAGAGACTTGATGACAGAATATTCAACGAGATAATTCTCATGAAATAAGGGTTGTATTATAGACCTAACTGTCCTAGAAATCTTAAGATACCCTACTTGACTTAGGAAAGGTGTTACTTGCACGAAAAGTATTCTTGGATACACCATATCTTTATTTCATAATCTGAGTCTGTTTTTGAATTTGACTGGCGAACCCTCAGTTCGCAACTCAACTGGTGAACACTAGCTCGCCAAATAGGCTAGCAAAACTAGCTTGCCAAATAGGTTGGTGAACCGTCACAGACTAGTAAACTCCTTACCACATCTTTTATAAATATGGGAAAGGATACGAATGTTGTGGATAGTGCGATCCTTTCCTAGCCATGGGAGATCCCTATCAATAGAAGGTAAAAATATAATCGCATATAATATATTAATATGCATTCAATTACCAATATTTATACCCTATTGCTTTGAATATTTGAACAAATTTAAGGGTTCCTTGTATCATATGCATTATAGAAGGGACTTTACTTAGATGCAAAGAGAAACCAACCGACGAGCTTGTGAATAGGTATATTAATTTTGTATTCACATCCAATGCAATTCATTGTTCTCATTAATGAATATAATTATATTTGTATTATTTGTAGTTTCTATATATGTCGTACCAAGACAACATTGTGTTTGCCATCATACCTGAGATAACTTTGAAATAGTATGCATTATTCAGGGCGTGGGTAGCCATCATTTATTTCCACATCGATGACAGAAAATACCCTAATCAAGTGAAATGACAATTTAAGTTCATGTAAGATATTCTGGAAGACTCACACAACATTAATCTGTTGGGACCTAGTGCCCTTAGTGTGTTGATTTCGTCTACATGTACTTGTAATTTTTTGAACAAATTGGTTTAATAAAATATCCATCAATGTGTAATACCCCAAATATCATAGGGTTAGAGTTAATAAAACTATAAAGAATTGAGCCTTAGTCTAAGTGGAAAAGAGCTTAGTAAACTCTCTAGAGAGCCAAGGTTCAAGTACCACTCTTTTTGTTTTACCTCTTTTATTTTCAGCAATCAAGGAACAAAACCAAGCTAGTATAAGAAATAAAGGTGGTAGAAAATGACCAAGAATAAGCCTATTGGTTCAATGGTAAGGCCTTAATTGCTAAAAATAAAAGAGGTAAAATGAAAAAACAAACAATCCTTATGGCAAAAAAATCCATGCTAACCCCATTTGTCCCTCTTTTTTTTTTTAATTTCGACCATAAGGATTATTTACCAAAACAATCCTCTAAAATTTACCTCATCTTGCCATTTGGTCCCTTTCCTAATCATAATAGGATTTTGGTTTCAAACCTAATTAGAATTTCTTTTTCTCTCTTCTTTAAATACATCTCTTTCTTTTATTTCTTTTTTTTTCCTTTTCATAAAAATATTCATCTTCTTTTGCTAGAAATTTTGTATTGAATCCCAAACCCAAATTCCACCCCGTACAATCTGTTCTTCGTATTGTTTTAACATAACACCGTCAAAATTCATTTCTAATGTGTCAAGGTTGGTAAGAATTCTTATTTTTTTATTTTGTAGAACCCTAGCATTTTGAATTAAATAATGTTCTTGTCAATCTTCCAATCGATTTCGAATATTTTACAAAGCTTCCCGAAAATCTTGATAAATTCGGTAAGTCTTGAAAATCGACATTAATTCAAGTGTATTTTTTTTATCAAAAAAACTATTGTAGGTATCTCAGGTCAGATTTCGATGTAAGGATTGTCATAAGAAACCCCGAAAGTCAGGTGTGTATTCTTTTACAAGAAAATCGAGGAAAATTCAAACATAGCCCAAACCACAGGGCTTGCAACATGAGTATGTGGACAGCCCGTGTGGATCGTACGGCCTCTCACACGGCCATGTGCCACTGAAACCCTAGGATTTTCACTTCTCACACGATCTGGCCACACGGTCTTATCTCGCATGTAGCTTAATTTTTGTTACACAACTTGGTCACATTGCTATGTAACCCTTCCACATGACCTAAGCCATCCCACACGTCCTGGCCAAATGGCCATGTGCCCCTATTTTTTAGAATTTACAATTTTGAACCAGAAATTTTATGATTTATGCAGATTAGTCCCTGATTGATCCCTGAACTCTTTTAATGTTTAATTTATGCAATTAAGTCCCTGATAGTTTTAATAATGCTTGAATCCATGATTTAATTGACTGTATTAGTATTAAATATATACCCAATTGCATGAATTGTGAGTAATCATATTAATTGTATCTGTACTTATGATTTTCGTATATCATACCTTATGACACAACTAAATTAAACCTTTGAAGAATATACAATTTTGCCATTGAATTAATTGATTGGAAGCATATTTATTACTGCAATATTTGATTATTTCTAATCATAATATTATTTCTGTTATGATCTGTTTTAAGCATGCCTTATTTTGTTGCATGGGTTGGGACGATTTGTAAGGAGGAAGTTCTAACAGACTATAAATCCGCAAATCTGGTGGTCCATCCATATATTATCTGACAGCTTTTATCTGCAATTAAGTTGTGTATTCACAACCATCTGGTAGTGTATTAACTTGCAACTTTAAGTGGTTCACCCATCTATTATATGAAAGCTTTTATCTGCAATTATGTTGTACACTCACAACCATCTGGCAGCATATTAACCTGCAACATTTGGTGGTTCATCCACAATCCTGTGTGTAGGATGAATGAGTTTTGGGGAACTCATATGGTGTGTAGCGATGATCTTATTTGTTAAATCGAAATCGTTTGCATCCGTAAAGCATGTGCTTGAAATTCTGAATTTTTTCAATATGATATGGTATATGTGTTTTTGCTTATACATTGTGAAAA
This sequence comes from Gossypium bickii, assembly GCA_025503065.1. Classification (NCBI taxonomy): domain Eukaryota; kingdom Viridiplantae; phylum Streptophyta; class Magnoliopsida; order Malvales; family Malvaceae; genus Gossypium; species Gossypium bickii. The sequence continues at coordinate 96,278,793 of CP106711.1, forward strand.
CTGTTATTTTATTTTGATATACTGAATTTGTTAACTGTGATTTAAGCTATGTAATTTGAATCAATATGCTTATCGGATTAGGACACAGGCACAACATTCGGAGGGCTTGGCTCAGAATATTGATTTCTATATAAAAAGTATTTTAGATTGATTATTTTATAATTGTGGTTATTTAAAACTATATTAATATTATTGTGTCATGGGACTTAGTTTACGGTTTTTACTTAGGGATGCATGACATTTAAATCATTTAAGCTATTAGAATACGAATTTTATCTAATAAAGCATGAAACATTGTTTTTATTAAAATTATGTTAATAACATTTTTCCCTGCTAAATTGTAAATATGTTTTGTTAAGAAAGTAATTTAGATTTTCAACCAAGTTTTCAATAGTAAACATCATTACAATGAAGATTTAAACTTAATCTTTTTTTTTCTTAAAATCCCTTAGTTTTTCTGAAAAGAGACAAAAACTTCCTTCTAAAAATAAACAAATCTTTAAAATTAAATTATTTTTAGAACTTCGATAATTCTGCCAATCCATTTTAGTGGCCGATGTAATCTCCCGAATTTGGGTCTAAAGTCTAGGTCGGGTTTGACATAAAGGGTTTTGCAGGTAGAGGTTACACAAGATCATTAAGATATTTGTATATTGTCTGCAAAGGTTTTTGCACTTAAACCAAAATGAAAAGAAATATTAGTTCACTGATTATCTAACGTTTAACTAATATTAAAGCGATATTACATGGTCGAATAGTAATACAAAAAGACAATCTATATTAGTAGATAATCTAAAAACATCCTTAGTCTAATCAGAATTGAGAAAATCGATTGAAAGAGTAATATGTTGTCTCTCAAGTCCAATTAGAGAGATACCTTATCTTGAGTATCGAAGCGAATGGTTACCAGAAGATAGATGTAATATCCTAAATTAATGGGCCTTTGCGTTTAATGTGCTGTGATGTTTATGTTATCTCTAATGTGTAATTAGAGTGTATAAGAGGTTCAGATTGGGCTCAGGGATTAGGCCGAGGCCTTAGTCAAATTTTCTGCTTGGGCACTCTAGTGGAAAGCCAGTTAGGATAGGGCTTAAAAGATGTTATCTATGTTTTAAGACACAAATAGGCTTGTGGCCCAGTGGCAAAGTTGCGCCACTTAGAGCGCAGGGAGGTGGCGTCAGATGAGGAGGTCCAAGGTTCGAGTCGCATTACCCACTTATTTTTAAATGTTTTTGGCGTCAAAGGAGAGGAGAGTTGGGGGCGGCTAGGATGGTTGAAATTAAGAGATTAATAGAATGGATAATGTGGATAATGTGGCTGATAAAATGACTGATAAAAGGGAGGAAGAGGTGGTGTTATCCATGCCACTTGAGGATGAGTGATCAGATGAAGATAAGGGAGAAAATTTAGGAGTTATCAGCTAATCAGCAGTGGTGGCCGAATTTCCATCTCTTGGAGGGGGAGAAATCGATTTTGTTATACTATGGGGGTGCCGAAACTTCTCTTATTAGTTGAACAATTTTAAGTTATCAAAAGGGGCATTTTCAGTTTTTGAGAGGTAGTTGCCGAAATTTTGATTAAATAAGGGGGATATCTCTTCAATTCTGGCATTTGGATCCTATTTTCTTTTTCTATTCTCTCATCTTCACTTCTACGCAAAAGCCGAAAGTCCATTATTCTTTTTCTATTTTCTTCTACAAAGCCGAAACCACCGAATTCTTCTCAGCATCTTTCCCTTCAAAAGCCAAAACTCTGAACTTTCTTCTCATCTCTATAGCCAAATACTTCCTATTCCCTTTTGCCGATCTCTTCACTAAAAGCTGAATCTACATAGATTTCTTCCTATCATCTTCTCTTTTTGATCTTCTCAAAAGCCGAAATCTTCTAGGAGTTGTCGAATTCTCTGTAAAGGTAGATGTCATTTTCTTCTAATCTATTCTTTTTCTCTTTCAGTTTTTAGAAGACAAAGCCGAAAAGCTAATGGATTGATGGGTTCTTGTATTTATGTGTTGGGCGACATCCACGCAGGTAAGTATTCTAACTCTTGATGTGATATGCATGTTGGGTTTGATGGGCTTTGTGGATGTAGACTAGCATGTTAGGAATTAATGGACTCTAGGACTAGTTTAAACAACTCCTCAAACTCATAAAACTTAATCTAACTAAACATGTCCGTAAACCAGTCGCTGGGTTAGGGTGTGGTAACAGGCATACGCATGTCTAGGATTGGATTCAGGGAGAGCGTGGTACTTAAGCGGTCCTAGTGACTCACCTCCTCTTCGTTGGAATCCTACCTGGTGTGTAGTGACTATTCACCTTGGCCGCGAGGACTAGTTGACAGGCCAAAATTTAAAACTAAAACCCGAAAGGGACCAGCCACCCCATTTCGCAAAATTACTAAAATATTTCCCCTGGTTTCGTAAAATTTCCGAAATGCCCTTGATTTGTGAAAATTTCCCAGAATACCCTGGATTTATAAAACTACCAAAATTCGTGAAATTACCGAAACACCCCCTGTTGGCAAAATTACCCAAATACCTATGTTTTAAAAATTTACCCAAAAACTCCTAGATTTACAAAAGCACCCGGTTTACAAAATTATCGAAATTTGTGAAATTACCAAAATACCCTCGATTTGAAAAAAAATTTCAAAATACCCCTGCTTTACAAGGAAAAAAAATATATATACCAAAATATCTCTATTTCGAAAAAATCACCAAGATACTCTATTTTGTAAAATTACGAAAAATACCCTGTAGGAAAGAACTACGAAAATACCCCTGGGTAGTGAAATGACGAAAATACCCTTATGTGATAAATGTGGGTTCATAGATGCTACTTGTGTGTTGATGTATGATGATTGAATGTATGTGGTTCCTAGAACTAGGAGATACAGACTTGAGACTGGAACCCGTAGATATAATTTCGAATTCAAAAGAACTACTCTTGAAACTACTGTCCATAAGATTGTTCATGGTTAATCAGTGAAAGAAATTAATAATTCATAAAATTTCTAATTAGATAAATGCGAATCGGTAGAATGAGTACAAGGGGTTGTGGACGTCCGCCGCGTGGCCGTGTAGGGATAGGATGGCTGTGTCAGAACCAGTAGGACCTGGCCATGAGTCTAGAAATGAGATGCCAGTTCCACCAGCTGCGGAAGTAGAATTTCAGGATCAGACGACCGGAGATGATGCGGTATCTCAGGCGATGTTAAGGGTTTTAGAGAGGGTTGTTGGGGCAGGCATGGCACAGGAGCCCGGAAATCTGTGTCAGAGCGGCTTAGAGCCAATAGGGCAGAGATGTTTAGGGGAATCTCTGGTATAGCCTCAAGTACAGCTGAGTATTGGTTGGAGGCGATTGAGTGTATAATGGATGATCTGGATTTCACAGAAGAGGAAAAACTGAAAGGGGTTGTATCTCTCCTGCAGGGTGAAGCTTATCAATGGTGGCTTACGGTTAAAGATGGTACGATGGCTGAATGTGTCACCTGGAATTTCTTTAAGACGGCCGTTTCAGAGTAAATACATTGGGACAAGTTATGTGGATGCGCAGCGTAGAGTATTTCTGAATCTGGTGCAAGGAAGTAGGTCGGTGGCTGCGTACGAAGTGAAATTCCTACGCCTTAGCTGTTATGCTCGAGGAATGGTGGCCACAGACCATGAACGTTGTATTCGATTTAAAGATGGTCTGAGGGATGATTTGCGTGTGTTGATAGCTCCACAGCGGGAGAGGGAATTTGCTGTACTTGTGGAAAAAGCTAAAATAGCTGAGGAGGTGAAGCGGACAGAGAAACTGAATCGAGACAGAGATAGGGGTGGAAGTAAGAGGAATTTTCGATCGGCAGGAGCAGCTGGGTGTACTCAGAAAAGGCCTAGGTCAGACGGGCCGAGACGGGATGAGAGACCTGCTGCTGCTAGTCAGACACAGAAGTGTGCTCGATGTGGTAAATTCTATGCAGGTGAGTGTTTGGCAGGCAGTGGGAAGTGCTTTAGGTGTGGATCTACGAATCACCAAGTTAGGAACTATCCGCAACAACGGGGCAGTGAAGGGCCCACAAGTCAAGGGAATGCACAACCAGGAAGAGGTGGTCAGCAGCCACAGAGAGGTCGTAGTCCAGCCAGAGGTGGTAATGGTTCCGGTCGAGGTCGTGGAGCACCAGGCCAAGGGGCAGGAAACACTGAGGCGAGGTAGCTGGGGTTAATCTATGCTGCCAGAAGTCGAGAGGAGGCTGACGCACCAGATGTCATAACCGGTACATTCTTAATTTTTGGTTTGCCTTACACTGCATTGATTGACATTGGGTCGACGCATTCCTATGTTACTAGTAAGGTGTCTGGAACTTTAAGCGTAGATTCTGAAATTTCCTCTAGGGAGATGACTGTAGTAAGCCCTTTAGGACAAACTGTAGTGGTGAATAAACTATATAAAGATGTACCCTGGAAAGCAAGGGGGGTAGCTTTTTGGTCGATTCGATGGAAGCGCCGCTTGGGGAGTTCGATTTGATCTTAGGAATAGATTGATTAGTGAAGTATCAAGCAAACTTGGATTGTGCAGCCAAGCATATGGTGTTAAAAACTCCCGAGGGAGGCGAAGTGTTGGTGATAGGTGAAAGGAGAAACTGTTTGTCAAATGTGGTGTCTGCCTTAAGAGCAGAAAGGATGGTGAGAAAAGGATGTGAGGCAATTCTAATGTTTGTTTGGGCTCTGGAAGCCATGGAACTAACTGTTGGGGACGTTAGGACGGTGAAGGAATTTCCTGATGTTTTCCCAGAAGAGCTTCCGGGATTACCCCCGGATCGTGAAGTGGAGTTTGGTATTGATCTTCTTAGGGGACGGTGCGGTGATATATCGCTCCATACGTAATGGTATTTGAAGGAGTTGGTGGAATTGAAAGCGTAGATTCAGGAGTTGCTGGATAGAGGGTTTATTCGACCAAGTGTGTCGCCTTGGGGAGCGCCGGTGTTATTCATTAAGAAGAAGGATGGATCAATGCATATGTGCATTGACTATCGCCAACTGAATAAGTTGACCATCAAGAATAAATACCTGTTGCCAAGGATAGATGACTTGTTCGATCAATTCAAGGGGGCTTCAGTCTTTTCAAATATAGCTCTGGGGTCAGGGTATCATCAGCTTAAGGTCAAGGAGGCGGATATTCATAAGACGGCTTTTAGAACTCGCTATGGTCACTACGAATTCATGGTGATGCCATTTGGATTGACCAATGCGCCAGCAGCGTTTATGGATATGATGAACCTAGTATTCCAACCCTACTTGTATGGGTTTGTCGTGGTATTTATAGATGATATCCTGGTTTACTCGAAATCAGAAGAGGAGCATGATTCACATTTATAGGTGGTTCTGCAGATTCTGAGGGAGAAGCAGCTCTATGCCAAATTCAGTAAGTGCGAATTTTGGCTAAGGGAAGTTACTTTTCTAGGTCACGTTGTGTCGGCGGAGGGGATTAGGGTTGACCCTCGAAAAATTGAAGCGGTGTTGGATTGGAAGCCGCCTAAGTCGATAGCAGAAATTCAGAGTTTTCTTGGTTTGGCTGGGTATTATAGAAGGTTTATTGAAGGATTTTCCTTGATTGCGGCTCCGTTAACTAAGTTGTTGCGGAAAGGGGTTCCGTTTGTTTGGTCAAATAAGTAGCAAGAGAGTTTTGAGAAGTTAAAAATGATTTTAACGGAGGCTTCAGTATTGATTCAGCTGGAGGCTGGAAAGGAACTCGTAATTTACTGTGATGATTCACACACGGGACTAGGATGCATGTTGATGCAAGGTGGAAAGGTTGTTGCGTATGCATCTCGGCAGTTAAGATCGCACGAAGCAAATTACCCCACCCATGATTTGGAATTGGCGGCGGTGGTTTTCGCTTTGAAGATCTGGAGGCATTATCTATATGGGGAGAAATCTTTCATTTATACCGACCATAAGAGCTTAAAATACCTTTTGACCTAGAAGGAGTTGAATCTAAGGCAACGGAGGTGGATCGAGTTATTAAAGGATTATGACTGCTCGATCGAGTACCATCCGGGTAAAGCCAACGTGGTGGCGGATGCTCTGAGTCGTAAAGTAATTTCTGATTTGGGAGCAATGTTTGCTGACCTTAGTTTATATGATGATGGGAGTTTATTAGCTGAACTTCAAGTGAAACCCTCTTGGGTCAATCAGGTTAAGGAGAAACAGCTAACTGATGAGTTGCTAAAGGGGAAGTTTCCAATAGGGTCAAGTGAGGGCTCAACAGAATTTAGTGTGAATGAGGAAGGGCTATTATTTTTTCAAGGGAGAGTGTGCGTGCCGAAAGATCCTGAGTTGAGGCATAGGATTTTGCAAGAAGCGCATGGTAGCCCATACACTATGCACCCTGGAAGAAGTAAGATGTATCAGGATTTGCGAGAACAGTTTTGGTGGCCGTGCCTGAAACGAGAGGTGATCGAATTTGTGGGAAAGTGTTTGACCTGTCAACAGGTAAAGGCGGAACATCAGTTACCATCAGGGTTGTTGCTGTCGGTGAAGATTCCACAATGGAAATGGGAAAGGATCACCATGGACTTTGTTAGTGGGCTACCCCTCACACTTACTAAGAAAGATTCGGTCTGGGTGATTGTTGATTGCTTGACGAAGTCTGCTCATTTCATACCAGTACGGGTCGATTACTCTTTGTAGAAATTGGCTAAGCTATACATAGCAGAGGTAGTGAGGTTACATGGGGTACCAGTATCAATCATATCGGACAGGGACCCTAGGTTCACCTCACGATTTTGGAAGGCGTTACATCAAGCGTTGGGAGTAAGTTGGATTTTCAAGACGGAGTTTCATCCTCGACCGATGGGCGATGCGGCGGGTAATCCAGATCTTAGAGGACATGTTAAGAGGTTGTGTCATTGACTTCAGGGGTAGTTGGGAAGAGTTCTTACCATTGGCAGAGTTTGCATACAACAATAGCTACCAGTCAAGTATTCAAATGGCACCCTATGAAGCATTGTACGGGCGGAGGTGTCGTACACCTACCTGTTGGACGGAGTTAGGGGAACGTCAGATGTTGGGTTCGGAGTTGGTTACTGAGACCGAGGAGAAGGTTGAGTTAATTCGGGCTCGACTAAAGGAAGCGTCAGACAGACAGAAGTCCTATGCTGATTTGAAGCGTAAGGACATAGAATTTGCAGTGGGTGACCAGGTATTCTTGAAGGTGTCGCCATGGAAGAAAGTGCTGAGGTTTGGACGGAAAGGTAAATTAAGTCCCAGATTTATCGGACCTTATCGGGTATTGAAACGAGTGGGACCGGTAGCCTATCAGCTAGGGCTACCTTCTAAACTAAGTTAGATTCACAATGTGTTTTATGTCTCTATGTTGAGACAATATCGTTCAGATCCATCTCATGTGGTGCTAGTGGAAGAAATCGAAGTAAGACCCGACCTATCCTTTGAAGAGAAACTAGTGGAAATCTTGGATCGTGATGTCAAAGTGTTACGAAGTAATACGGTTCCGTTGGTAAAGGTTCTATGGCGGAATCATAGTTTTGACGAGGCTACCTGGGAACCAGAAGAGACGATGTAGCAATGGTATTTGCATCTATTCTGACAAGGTAATTTCGAGGTCGAAATTTCTTTAAGGGGGTAGAACTGTAACATCCTAAATTAATGGGCCTTTGCGTTTAATGTGCTGTGATGTTTATGTTATCTCTAGTGCGTAATTAGAGTGTTTAAGAGGTTCAGATTGGGCTAAGGGATTGGGCCAAAGCCTTAATCAAATTTTCTGCTTGGGCACTCTAGTGGAAAGCCAGTTAGGATAGGGCTTAAAAGATGTTATCTATGTTTTAAGACACAAATGGGCTTGTGGCCCAGTGGCAAAGTTGCGCCACTTAGAGAGCAGGGAGGTGGCATCAGATGAGGAGGTCTAAGGTTTAAGTTGCATTACCCGCTTATTTTTAAATATTTTAGGTGTCAAAGGAGAGGAGAGTTGGGGGGCGGCTAGGATGGTTGAAATTAAGAGATTAATAGAATGGATAATGTGGATAATGTGGCTGATAAAGTGACTGATAAAAGGGAGGAAGAGGTGCTGTTATCCATGCCACTTGAGGATGAGTGGTTAGATTTGAAATCCGGAACTGCTAGTCTCTGAATCTCATATCTCTCTTTTCGGGATTTCAAGGTAAGGGGTTCTCCTTAGATTTTCGTTAGGTTCGTTTATCATAATCGTAATCTTAACCCTATGATATGGATTAACAACCACATGTTGTGATGGTAGCAACTGATAAGGTCTTGTGATGGAATCACATGTCGTTCAGGCGAAGGAGGGGATTGGATCTGTAAACCCAATCCCTAAGTTTAAGAAATGAGCGGTGTCAGTAGTTCGGGATTAGCCACCGGGTTGTGGACTGGCGTCAGAACAAAATCTTAGACAGTTAGCAGTTGTATCGACTTTTGATAGTGTCAACATAGAAGGTCTTGTCTTGACTGTAATCAGGTGTGTAGGTCTCTAACACTCTATTTTAATCTGTAATATATATGATGTGTTATGGGCTAAAAGCCGGAAAAAGGCTATATGGGCAGTCGTGTTACCCGAAAAGGGTAGGCAAGGGATGCCAGATACGTAATCATGGAAACTTCTCTATGTGTATCGATGTATGTAAAAACCTGTGATCTTTTAGGTAGTATTCTATTTTGATTCTGCATGGATGTATGCATGGGATGGAGTTGATATGATGAAGGGGAAGAGCATGTTAAAAGGTCACTTAGTGATCGGTGGTTAAACCATGATATGTACATTTAGGTCACAATAGTGATCGGTGGCTCTGCCACACTTGATTATAAGGTCACACGGTGATCGGTGGCTCGCTCTGCTGATGGATTATAAGGTCACATGGTGATCGGCATTTTAACTGACAGCATGACTGTCGATATGGTGTGTAGCGGTTGATGGGTTGATTGTAGAAATCCCCGAGGTGTGATGGCTGGTACGGGCTGGTGTGTAGAGGATGGATTTTTAGGTTGGGTTGGGCCATGTTGCATGTTAATATTCTGTTGCCATTGTGTATGGGCCAAGACCCATAATGTATTTGTGGGCCTCAAGCCTTTTAAGTGTTTTCGGGATTTGCACACTGAGTCTTGGTGACTCACCCCTTTATTTTCCCTGACTTTTCAGATGAGCAGTAGATCGTGGACATGGGAGCCGAGGCGGACTCGAGGGGCCATCAAGTTCTTTTATTTTCATGAACTATTTTTAGTTTTCCTTCAAGTTTTTAATTTTGGGACTATTTATGTAATAAGGCTCCATAGCTTAGGTTTAAATTATAATTGTTAATGTCTTTATTCTATTTTGTTTTAAAATTTAAATTTTATGTTCAAAGACTTATCTATAAGAAGTAATAATACGGGATCTTCAAACATGTTCACAGAAAAAGCTAAGGTTTTCTTCAAATATCACTTATTTTAGCGAATACCTAAATAAGCAATCTGAATTTCCAAAATTATTCAAGTGAAGTCTTTAACATTAAACCCTGTAGCATACCAGATATGGTTGTAGCGTTTGGGCCGGGTTTGGGGTGTTACAATAGAGACATAGATGTGACTGATTGAACTAACAATACATCGAATAGTATCCTCTCGACATTATATGATATATGAAAAGTAACTTGGCCACGAGTCATTTGTCTTAACGATAAATAATTTAATTACTATTTTATAGTAATTGACTTTTCATGAAGGAAGATGTAATGATTACCATAAGATAAAATAGTATCATATTGGGAGAACAAATTTATCCTAAAGAGATTAAGGATATCTTATGAGGGTAACACACTTAAGATAATGTTATTGGACAGACACTTATTGAGTTGTAACACCCCAAACCCGGTCAATACGCCATGACCGAATCTGGCATGCCACGAAGGAAAACGTTTTGAAGAAAAACAAGTTAACGATTAAATTTTAGTGAAAAACTTTTTGTTATTCTAAATTCGTAGAAAATTAAGTTGAAAACTGATAAATTACTTTGAGATTCCATAAATAGATCTTTAGAAAAAAACTTAGTCGCAGCTTAGATTCGTAAACCATTTATAAATTAAAGAGAAACTAAAGCAATTAGGTTGAAAATCGTATCTAATAGAAATTTGGAAACTTAAGTTTTGGAAAATAGTATAAGTTATGGAAAACACTTAAGATGTTAAATTTTATCAAATGATTTATGTTACCCGATGGTAACGGTTTGAAAACTATCGCGTTTTGTATTTTAGAAAACTTTGTGCACATACCATTAATTAAACCATATAATTTGTAAGCCATATTTAAATCAAATCCAAAGCATATAAATAATTCAAAACATAATTAAACAGGCCTTATTACAAATCCATAAAAAGATGAAAACCAAATTAAAATAAAGTACCCAAATGGAAGTTCATGTAAAACCAAATTTTATTGCATGGCCTCCTCGAGTTCATCCGGCTCCTCATCCTCGAATTTACGCATCACCTGAAAAAGTGAGGGAGAAGGTGAGTCACCAAGACTCAGTGCATAATCCCTCTCCTGGGTAATTGCCACGTACTTACACAAATTATAACCAAGCAATATATATATATGTATATAATGCACCCAACCTAGCCATCCATAACTCCTTTTTCTACCCCGTGTGGTACCAAACCACTAGTGGTGCCAAACCACTGGTGACCAAAGTCACGATATTCAATATTGTGATACCAAATCACTGGTGACCCAAAGTCACAAATAATCAAGTTGTGGGGCCAACCCACTTGTGATACCAAATCACTGGCGACGATCCCAATACATCAAATGTGGGGCCAACCCACGGTGGTGTAAAACCACAGGGACGAGTCGCTATGAGGTGCCAAACCTCTGGTGTCCCAAAGATAGGAAATATGTGGTACCAAACCACTGGTGACCAAAGTCACGAATAATCAAATTGTGGGGCCAACCCACGTGTGATACCAAATCACTGGTGACGATCCCAATATCTCAAAAGTGGGGCCAACCCACAGTGGTGCGAAACCACTGGGACGAGTCGCTATGAGGTGCCAAACCTCTGGTGTCCCAAAGACACAAATGTGATACCAAATCACTGGAGGTGCCAAACCTCTAGTGTCCGAAGACACGAATATCAAACTCCCCTTCCTCTCATATTGCCCATACCAATGCAATAGATAAACAAATCATGTCAATATACTTTGATATGAACATATAACCAATACATATCGTAGATCGTGATATTAAACAACATATAGCATCATCATATCGAAACGGACTTACCCGTATCCTTGCTCATACCCATCAAGGTATCATATCAATATCTCATAGTTTTCGGCTTAAACAACATGAATAGTTATTTAACACACATATATATATAAACTGAGTTATAAAGTGTGTAAGGTACACACCTTTCACCAACGCAAATAGTAACTTCCGAAGATCCGATCTACTGCACTAGATCACCTTGTCCTACATTCGGCCAAACCACAATATTTTAATCAAGACCATTCGGCCAACATCACATCTAAATCCCCAAAGCCTTATTCTTTATCCTCAAAAAGAATAATGAATCATGAATCCTTACCACTTGACTCACCAACTTCGATTTTTAAAGGAAAGGCTTAAATCGATTGCTTTCAACATCCCAAAGAGCCTAAAAGAATGATCGATTCCTAATAATAGTTAGAACTTTGCAAACAAATGCCCAAAGATTCAACCTTTGTCCACAAGAAAACGACTTAGAAAGAAGAAAGAAACAAAGGAAAAACGGCCATGAACACTTACCCTCTTCCAAAACTGATTGAAGAGAACCAAAATGAATGCCTACCCTTAATGTTATTCGGCCAAAATAATACTAAAAGGAGTGGGAAGTTTCGGCAATATGGTTATGAAAGAAGAAAGATATGTGTATAAAAAGTAAGGAAGTATGTGAGTAGAAAAGAGAATAAAAATGAGAGAGAAAGGATTCGGTTTTAGCAACAATGGAAGAAAAGAATAGTGAGTTTAGGGAAGAAAGAGGTTCGGCCAAATGAAAGGAAAAGGAAATGTGGTTGAGCAAATATCAAAAGAAGAAAAGAGAGAGATGGGAGAAAAAGGTTCGGCCAAGCACCTAGTTTGCCGAAAAGAAATGTGCACAAAATGTAAAAATGAGATTTCGGTTTCAAAAGGAAAAATGAGAGAAAGAAAATAGTATTTGGTTCAAGCAAAATGAGATCTAAAACCAAAAGTAAAATTGCACAAAATGCTTATGGTGCATTCGGCCAAAGAGGATTTGTTTGGAGAGGAAGAGAAAATTATGCCAAAAGGTGCACAAATGCTAAAGTTGGCCAAATATCCCCCCCAAACCTCCTATCAACATTCGGCCACCCCCCTAGCCACACATGCCGTCCACATACATTCATTAAAGGCCTTGGAATAGTTTCCAAAACATCTTCCTTAAGCCAAGCCTTATGTCCCCCCATCTTTCCATAACCTTAAGATTCCTTTCCCAAAATACAAACTTTCCTAAACCAATATTCAACTTACCAAAATTTGAAAGTCCAACCTTCCATAATTTGAACTTAGCCAACACTTAATGCTAGGATGTACAAAAATAAAATCCTCAATATGCTTTCCATGCTACTCGAACCACTTCCCACAAGCAACCTTTCATGTGCCTTATCCACTATGCCACTAACTCCTCTTGTGTTAGAATTTAACACTTAAATTGACTTAAGTGTCAAGTTCACTTAATCCACTTCACTAAATTTTCCATACTAAAAATTATTCTAGCTTAGCTAATATTTCCAAGCCTTCACACAAATATACTAAGCATACAATAACAATCTTATCCGAGCTAACACAAATAACAAGATGCTACTCTAATATTTTTAGGATGTTACATGAGTAGCTTTCGTAATGATATATAATAAGGGAAAGCTCAATCATGATACTTTAGTGGAATAACTTCATGACTAAATAGTGTTGTAATTAATAGGTGAAAAGCCGAGACTTAATTACAAATTAATTGAACCCTAATTATATATGTCAAACTAGTCCCTCTACTATCTCCAGATAACTAAAAACAAATTGCATGTAGAACCAATGATAAGAAATGAATGAAAACGATGAAGTAAGAGAAATAGATCGCATGTATCATTATTTGCAGTGAATGAATGTTCTCACTAAAGTACAAAAGATAACTTAGAAATTAATTTTAGTTCTTCGAATGATTATTTAATTAATTGTAATTAAATAATTGAAGTTCAAAGTAAAAATTAAATAAATTAATCATCACAAATTCGTTGAATAGGATAATTAAATATGTTTTCTATGTAGATTCTAATACAGTAAAGCTACCATGACTTTAACAGAATTAGAATTAGATTGAGAAATTAATTTATTTGAGAAATTAATTTAGCTAATTAAATTAATTGGTTAAATAAATAATATATTGAGAAATAGAAAATAAATATTGGGTTAAAAAAATTATAAGTGTTGGAGAAAAGTCTAGATAACGCATATAATTGGGGCTAAATTTGATAATAAAAAAAAAGCAGTTAAAAAAGAATAGTTTTGGGCCAATTTTTGGGATATTTAAGGAAATAGGTTGATTTTAGAGACAGAAATAGAAAACGCATCCTACGAGGCATGTTTTCATTGACATGCAGTGAAAACGTGTCCTATCAGTGAAAGCGCGTCCTATAGGGCGCACTTTCTGATTTTTTTAACACATTAGCTTCTTTGTTTAGATGGTTAAATGTTAGTGATTTTGTCTTTGAATCTCTAGTTTGATTCCTCTTTTACTCACATTTATTTTTTTATTTCATTTGTTTCAAGCTTTACTTCTATTTTGAAAAACTGTTTTTAATGTGTTAGCTTCTTTAGTTGGATGGTTAATTAATAGTGATTTTATTCTTGAGTCCTAAGTTTGATTCCTTTTCTAAGCACATTTGCATTTTTTATTTCATGTTTTTCAAGATTTTTTTAATTAATGTTTTTTAATTAACAAACATATTGTTTTCAACTTCTTTTTATTTTCAGTTTATCTTTTTAATTAACAACTCTTTTATTTATAAAATCAAATAATTATTGTCAATTATATAATAAAAATATATTTTTTATAAAATTGATATTTATCATTATGTTAAATATATTTTATTTTTTAAAACATCAACTAATTTTTTGATATAATTATCTTTATATATAATATTTATATGTCAAATATTTATTTTCTCCCCCTATATTGTGGGTATGATGAATTCTAATATTATAAAATCAAATAATTATTTTAAATATTTATATGTAAAATATTTTAAATATCAATGTTTTTTCATCTACATTATGGGTACGATATTTCAAATAATTTTATATGTGAAATATTTCAAATAATTATTTCAAATACACATAGAAAAATATATATAATACTAAAATTTACTATACTCGTGATATGGATTGAAAAATAAATATTACACATATAAAAATTATATTTACTAAAAATAATGATATTTAGAAATAATTATATGATTTTATAAATAAAAGAGTTATTAATTAAAAATATGAATTAAAAATAAAAATCTTGAAAACAATATGTTTATTAATTACAAATATAAAAAAAGCTTGAAACAACATGAAATAAAAAAAAAAATTACAAATGTGCTTAGAAGAGAAATCAAACCTGAGACTCAATGATAAAATCACTATTAATTAACCATCTAACCATAGGAGCTAATGTGTTAAAAATAATAATTAAAAGTAAAAGTAAAGCTTGAAACAAGATGAAATAAAAATACAAATGTGAGTAGGAGAGGAACTAAACCTAGGACTCAAAGACAAAACCACTAACATTTAACCATCTGAACAAAGGGGTTGATGTGTTAAAAATTTAGAAAAACGCATCTTTCAGGGCACATTTTTTGCTTCTCTCCCTAAAATTAGTCTATTTCCCTAAATATCCTAGAAATTGGCCCAAAACCCTAAATATTTTTTAAAATCAACATTTTTCTTCAAGTTTGGCCTATAATTGAATCTAATACATGAAAAGCCCAATAGGGTCATAATACAAGCAAGGCGCGATAACCCTAATATATCCCTAAGGCATGTCGTCGCTCCCTATACTTAGAGTATAAGTTGTATTTTCTATTAAAATATTATTATTTAATCAAATCTTATTCGAAAAGAACTCTTGTATTGATTCTCTATAAATAGGAACTATGAGTTAAGCTTTAAAAATAGTGATAATTTATTTTACAGAATGATTCTATTTACTAGGAAAGACGTATGATTCTGTTTCTAGATAGAATTAGCTTTCCTACTGAATGTTTATAAAGTTTTCATTTTGTATAATTGGTTGTGATACTGTGAGCCCACACTCAAAGCAGTTCGTGGTTCGAGAATAGTGAAGAAAGTCGTTTAGTAGAAAGCCGGGATTGACTTAATCACCTCATACAAGACACATGTATAATTTTAGTTAATGTTTTTGCTATAAATATCACAATAGCTTGATTTTAAAGAAAAATTTCAAACTACTGTTGTGCCTAAAAACACTATTTTTTAAAATTGATTTTTCTACTAATTGGTACCAGAGCCAGTTGTGCTATGTTTACAATATAATCTGATACCAAAATTTCCCTCTTTTTTTCTTTCTTTGATTACATTGATATAATAAGTGGCATTCTTAAATTGCATGCATGTTTTGGATTATTATGCATGTGGATGAATGTAAGAATTATTTTATATTATGTTATAAAGTAATTTTTCTGAAGATTGTGATTCTTAGAAATTAGATCGATTGTATTTTAGGTTTCTCATAAATTTTAGGTTTGTGATTGGATCATGGACTATCATCTCCATGTAGGTTTTTTTTTTATTTTTTTAATAGTTGTAAATTTATGAAAATTCATATGAGATTGAAATGGACTAGGAATTTTTGCAACCTAAAATTTTGGTGAATCAGAGAAATGAGGCACCAATGACATGACTAAAACCGAACGAGAAGACACGAACTCGATAGAACTGCCCATTGGTGGCCAGTAGCAGACAAGGCATGCCATTAGGATTATACGCACGTTTAATCATGGATTTTACATGTTATTACAAGTTCTAACATTTATTTTAGATTCTCAGGTTATACGTATCGTAGGTTTAGTGTGAGCAACTCGTTCTCGTGTATCCGAGTCCATTTTACTATAGTTTCATTGGGAAATGTTCAATGAAATGGAAATGGAAACTTAAATGCAAATTGAATATGTGATAATATATGTTTGATATTTGATATTTGATATGTGATAAGTATTGGATTGCCTTAATGTCCTAGATATTTCTTATGATTTGTAAATGTGATTAACTTATTTAGTTGATAATGTTGACATGTACTTAGATGTGCCAAAATGTGCCAAGAATAGCCACTTTTGAATGCCAAAATGTATGATTTTTTTTTATGCTTTAATGGATCAAGGTAAGTTTAGTAACTCCATTTGAACTTACTAAGTATTCTTAATACTTACCCTGGTTGTTTTTCCTTCCCTGTAGATTGTCACCTTGCAGAACTTGCTGAGTCAAATCAGCGGAGAAGCTCACACTATCAAAGGCGATAGAATTATGTTCTTTTGAATCAAAACATTATGGCATGTTTATATAAGGTCTTTGGGATGCTAATGGTCTTTTTAAGTTAGATATTGTAGGATAAAAGTGATAATAACTGAATTTTGTTTGCTCACCATGGTATATATCTATATGTGCATGTTTTTGTAACATCCTTGACATCCCCTTAGATGTGAACAATGTCGATTCGAATTGACACGTGTTCAAAATTTTCAGAGTAGATAAAATATAATTATTGATATTAGTAGAAAAAATAATTGGAGTATTATAAGAAATTAAAAAGACTTTTGAATTTAGGAAAATTAATTTAAGGAATGGACTAAATTGTGAAAGTGTGTGAAGTGTTGGGTTATAGTGTAAACATTAGAAATATAAAAGACTAGATTACATGAATGGGAAAAAGATGAAGGACTACAAGGGAAATTTGACCATAAGAGTAAATTAGGATGTGGATGTGTTTGTAATGCAATGTGGACCACTTGTGTGGCATGATGATGATGATTAGATATTTATTAATAAAATGACAAAATAGTAAAAAGAAGAAGAAGAAGAAGAAATATGAGTAGATATTTTTAATGCATAGAAAGATGTAGAAAGAAAAAGAAGAAGAAAAGTATTATTCATCATCATCATCTCCAAGCTTCCCCTCTACGTCTCTCTCTCCATTTTCTTCAAGTTTTATTTTTCTCTCATTTTAGTTCTCCTCTATTTTTAACCTATCCCAAGCTTTAAACTCAAATTTCCACCATAGATTTTAGTAAAAACAATAATAGAAACTTCATGACATGATTAGTTTTTGGTGGAACTAGCAAGAATACATCTTGAAGAGAAAAGAAAAGTTAGGGATTGAGAAAGGTTAAGGTAAAGAAGATAAGGATCTTTTTAAGAAATTTTGATATACATTTTATTTGATATGCATGAAAATGATGTGTGGATATTGTATTGATGTGTAAATGTTGTGTATGTGTATTATGTGAATCAAGATAAAGAGAAGAAAAGTGAAGATCAGATTGGGCATAAATGACTAAATTATATATGGGATATATTTATATTTGAAAATGATGATATATTTTATGGAATTTATTTGAATGTAAAATTGTATTCTTACTATGAATTGAAAAGCATATATGTAGTGAAACTGTTGATACGAACTCACCTAAGAAGCCTGTGACGGAAGTCAACCAAGATCCAATCGAGCTACCTAATAGGCCAATTACGCGTGCCCGTGCTAAACAATTCAAGGATGTCGCGTCAGCTTTGGTGGCACAAATTTGGGATACCAAAAAAGAAGAGCCCAAGAACATGCTGAACTGTTACAATTTATTTGAAGTTGAATATACTAGCTAGTTCGACTGCTAATTTATTTAACACTTTATTACGCATGTTTGATTTAATTTCAGTCAGTTAATTAGTTTGCTGCATTTTCTTAGTTCATGTTACATTATCTAAATAGCACGAGTTTTTAATATGTTCTTGTCAAAGTTGAATATTAGTGTGTTTTACCTAGTGCTTAAATAAAGTAATTAAAATTTGTGCTCATTATGTTCAACCGAATTTTTACTAATAATGTTGGTTTATATGTTTGTAGTTTGCTCCACGTTTTTTATGCAAGTTGGATGACAACAATGGAAGGCATAGATTAAATAAATAATTCAAGGCCATGGACACTAGTAACAAATGGTAGCTAAAGGACAAAACATCATGGAGCATGCGGCAACAAGACTTGGTGGAGCTTAAGCATGGTTGGCACTTGGAATAAATTAATCAAGTTGGAATTAACAAGATGAAGCATGCGGCACTAAGAATGGATGAATTGAATTTTTAATTAGTGGATGGCACCTAGCATGGGACGGCAAGGATTGGTGCATGAAGGAAAGAGTTTTTTTAATTTGAAAACACATGGGATATGGGGTTTGACCATCCTTGAATTAATTAAGGATTTGATGAAGACAAATATGAAGGCATGCGTGAAGATAAGGAAGGAATCTTGGCTTGCATAAAATAATATACATGAAGAATATTTAAAGCTTGTGGAAGCATGGACGGCATAGTGGAAAGGTGGAATAAACAAATGAAAGAAAACATGTGTGAATTAAAGATGATATGGACGGCAACATGAATTAAATATTCCCTTGTCTGAGTAAGTGGACGGCTAAATAGAGCATGATTGAATGAATTTTAATTGTTAGGATTTTAAACAATTGACCAGCACATGCAAGTTGACTTTCATGAAATTACTCAAGCATGGGAATGGCTAAAAGCATTCCTTGGCCGAATTCCAAGCTGTCATGAATTTAAATTTCTTGAAGACCACTTGTCCTATAAATAGGTTGGACCTTTGTCATTGTAGGCAGTTTTTGATTTTTAGGAATGAATATTTTCTTTCGGTGAGTTTAATTCACTCTCCTAATTCTTCAAGGTTCGAATTGACTTATCTAGTTTCTAGTGGCGTCATTCTATCCTTGTTTCGAACTTATCATCCTTCCGGGTGTGGCGTTCATTTATCTATACCGTAGGTTCCTATCTCGCTAGATAGTGGGTCTCGGTTATTTATCCAAAATCCTTTCATCAATTTGAAGCTTATAAGATTCGGGTTTTCAATTTCTATTAAAGGTTCTTTCTTGCTTCAAATTCGTATCCACCTCAACTACTTACCTATCTTTATTTTTTTTAAAATATTATCAATAAATTACCCCTTTTATTATCTAAACGAAAAATTACCTAATTTACGATTGGGCAACATTTATGAGTCATTTTCAAACCCGAGACGATTCGTATCAGTTGGTATTAGAGCCAATTAAATTAGGCACGTTTTAATAATCTCGAGTTTTCGAGTATATTTAAAAAAAAGGTCTTACTTTCCGACGCCATCTACCAACCTTTCTACCCTTTTAAATGCCTACCTTTTCCGAAGCAACTTTACCCTTTTAACTCTTTGAAACGACCTACGAGTTGCTAGTAAGTCAAAGACAACCTTCTAGAATCTAGAGGAGTGAATTCGAGCGGTAAAAGGCAAGAGAGATTACGTTGAAGAAAAAGCCAGAAATTGAGTGAAAACACGAGTGTGAGTGTTATTTCCTTGTGAGTGAACAAGTGAGGACTGTAGTGAGGTTCATTACTCTTGTTTAACATGTCTAGGAGTCCCTAACGTCGATTAATGAGTGACGAAGAATCCGATGCCGTTGGTGGTGGAAGGAGATTGCCACCACAAGGAAATGTTCCTGGAGGTAGAAATCCTGATTTACAAGTGTAAACCATAATGCTAGAAATTACACGTATGCTCCATTCTATCAACGAGCGTTTGGATTGAAGAGATGAATGGAGAAAACGATCAAACACCCCTCTAATACCGAGATGGGGACAAGAACAACCTTGGTTACATGACAACGACATCTACGAACCGAGTGAAGCCGATAGCAATCCAGCTTTCGAACATAATGAGTGGAGAGGAGGTCCACGAGTCCGTGAGTGAAGAGATCGAGAATGGGCTGATGACGACTTGAAGAATATTAAAATGGCGATCCCTGCTTTCCAAGGGCGGTCTGATCTGGAAGCCTACCTTGAGTGGGAAAAGAAGGTGGAGTTAATCTTCGAATGCCATAATTACTCAGAAAATAAGAAGGCGAAACTTGCTGCCATCGAATTTTCTAATTATGCCATTATTTGGTGGGATCAATTAACAACGAGCCGAAGACGGAATGGTGAACGTCCAATATCTACATGGGCAGAAATGAAGGCACTAATGCGGAAAAGATTCATCCCAACCTACTATCACCGCGAGTTGCATCAAAAGTTGCAAAGCCTAATTCAGGGTCACCGAAGCGTGGAGGATTACTACAAGGAAATGGAAGTGGCCATGATCCGAGCCAATGTAGAAGAAGAAAAAGAAGCCACAATGGCATGCTTTAGTGCTGGCCTTAATTAAGATATCGCAAATGTTATAGAATTTCACCATTACATCGATATCATCGAAATGGTTCACATGGCAATAAAGGTCGAAAAACAGCTAAAGCGAAAAGCTACGCCTAGAGCAATCCCCAATCATGCTTCAACATCTAAGTGGGGGCAAGTGGCCAACAAACGGGATATACCGATCCGAGCCAAAGAAGCAAGTGGCGCACCCAAGTTTAACAAGCCAACCGGTAAGACAAGCAAGGGCAAAATGAAAGCTATTCCGAATCGATTCCGAGACATTAAGTGTTTCAAATGTTTGGGTCGAGGCCATATTGCAAGTCAATGTCCAAACCAAAACACTATGTTTATTCGAGATAATGGCGAGATTGAATCCGAAAGTGAAAGGGAAGATGATGCTAGTGAGACGTCCCAAGACGAGGAAGAAATAGAGCAAGCCGAAGATAGAGAGATCTTGGTAGTAAAGAGGAGTCTTAGCTTACAAGGCATCGAAAATGAACAACAACACGAAAACATCTTCCATACGCATTGCCAAGTACAAGGGAAGATTTGTTGCGTCATTATTGATGGAGGAAGCTGTACTAATGTGGCCAGCAACATATTGGTGGAGAAGCTCGGATTGACGACCACCAAGCATCCCCATCCGTATAAACTGCAATGGCTTAACGACGGGGGAGAACTTAATGTCACAAAACAAGCTTTGGTCTCCTTTGCAATAGGGAAGTATCAAGATGAGGTCTTGTGTGATGTGGTACCGATGCAAGCAGGATATTTCCTGCTTGGGCGACCTTGGCAATTTGACAAGCGAGCAATCCATGATGGCTACACCAATCGGTACACCTTCAAGTATTTGGGTCGGAACGTGACACTAGCTTCACTAACACCCAAGCAAGTTTACGAAGATCAATTGAAGATGAAGGCTTCAATCGAAAAATCAAAAGAAAGTGAGCGGAAAAATGAGAGAGAAAAAGAAAAGAATTTAGAAAAAAAGAGGGGCAAGAAAATGAGTGATAAAAAAAGAGAGTGGAAACAAAAAGAAAAGGAAATGAAAGACGAGAGTGAAAAAAAAAGTTTTTATGTTAAAGGGAAAAAAATTCGAAAGTCTATGTTGTTAAAACAGCCTCTGTTGGTACTTATGTACAAGGAAAGTCTCTTTGGAACTAACGATTTTGATGACAAGTTACCTTCCCCTGTTTTGTCTTTGTTATAGGAATTCCAAGACATATTTCTAGAAGAGATTCCAAGTGGATTGCCTCCTATTCGTGGAATAGAACATCAAATAGACTTTGTGGCAGGAGCCGTAATTCCAAATAGACCAGCTTACCGAAGCAATCTGGAAGAGACGAAGGAACTTCAAAAACAAGTAAATGAACTTCTTGAAAAGGGGTATGTACGCGAGAGCTTAAGCCTTTGTGCTGTGCCCGTCTTGTTAGTTCCCAAGAAAGATGGAACATGGAGGATGTGCATAGATTACCGAGCCATCAACAAGATCACGATCAAGTACTGACACCCTATTCCGCGATTGGATGACATGCTCGACGAATTGAGTGGAGCGAGCTTATTTTTAAAGATCGACCTTAAAAGCGGATATTATCAAATACGTATGCGCGAGGGTGACGAATGGAAGACTGCTTTTAAGACGAAGCAAGGACTCTATGAATGGCTTGTTATGCCATTTGGGCTAACAAATGCCCCAAGCACGTTCATGCGACTCATGAACCACGTGTTGCGATCATTAATCGGTAGATTTTGTGTCGTATACTTTGACGACATACTTGTCTATAGTAAAACTTTAGATGAGCACGTGAAACGTTTAAAGTCTGTCCTGGAAGTTTTGTGAAAAGAGACCTTATATGCAAATTTACAGAAATGTGATTTTTGTACTAACAAAATTGTGTTTTTAGGTTTTGTTGTCAGTTTGGAAGACCTTGAAGTTGATCAAGAGAAGGTTAAAGCGATACAAGAATGGCCCTGTCTGACAAATATTTCCCAAGTTCGAAGCTTTCATGGACTGGCTAGTTTTTATCAACGGTTCATACTGAACTTCAGCATATTGGCCGCACCATTAACTGGTGTAATCCGTAAGAATTCTAACTTTGTTTGGGGAGAAGAACAAGAGAAAGCATTTTTGAAAATTAAAGACTGTTTGACTCAAGCACCATTATTAGCTTTACCAAACTTTGACAAAACTTTCGAGTTAGAATGTGATGCCTCAGGATTAGGTATTGGCACTGTACTTATGCAAGACGGACGCCCCATTGCTTACTTCAGCGAAAAGCTCAACGGTGTTGTCTTAAACTACCCGACATATGACAAGGAATTGTATGCTCTAATTCGAGCCTTGGAAACATGGCAGCACTACCTACTGCCTAAAGAATTTGTGATTCATACCGACCACGAGTCATTGAAGTATTTAAGGGGGTAGCATAAACTCAACAAGCGACACGCTAAGTGGGTAGAATTTCTTGAATCATTTCCTTATGTCATTAAGTACAAAAAAAGGTAAAGAAAACGTAGTTGCTGATGCACTATCCCGAAGGTATGCCTTGTTAAATGTGATGGATTCTAAATTAATGGGGTTTGTATTTCTTAAGGACCTATATGCGACTGATACTGAATTTGATGAATTTTTCAAGTTATGTGAAAAAGGAGTCTACGAGAAATACTGCCACCATGACGGATATCTGTTTCGAGAAGGGAAACTGTGCATTCCACAAGGATCTGTGCGAGAGGTGTTAGTAGATGAAGCTCATAGTGGCGGATTGATGGGACATTTCGGAGTTGCTAAAACTTTAGCCACCCTCCAAGAGCACTTCTTTTGGCCTAAGATGTGACGAGATGTAGAACAATATTGTGGGAGATGCGTTGCCTGTAAAAGGGCCAAGTCTCGAACTAATCCGCACGGTTTGTATAAGCCTTTACCCATTTCTGAAACTCCTTGGACTGAAGTTTCTATGGATTTTGTACTCGGCTTGCCAAGGAGCAAGAATGATCGAGATTCGATATTTGTGGTTGTGGATAGATTCTCTAAAATGGCTCACTTTATAGCTTGCCGTAAAACTGATGATGCTGTGAATATTGCTAATCTTTTTTTTAAAGAAGTGGTTAGGTTGCATGGTATGCCTAAGACGATCGTGTCCGACCGGGACGCAAAATTTCTTAGCCATTTTTGGAAGACATTGTGGGGACGATTAGGAACCAAGTTACTATTCTCTACCACCTGCCACCCACAAACTGACGGTCAAACCGAAGTGGTAAATCGAATTCTTTCAACATTGCGTCGAGCAATCATTTGGAAGAATTTAAAGACATGGGAAGATTGCCTGGCACACGTAGAGTTTGCTTACAATTGCTCTAACACTCTACTACTAAGTTTTCCCCATTTGAAGTTGTGTATGGTTTTAATCCATTAACACCGCTTGATCTAATACCTTTGTCTTCTAATCAACTTGTGCATGTAGATGGAAAACGCAAGGCTGAATATATTAAACAGTTGCACCAAAAGGTTAGGGACAACATAGAGGCAAAACCTAACGAGCCAACAAAAGCCGTAGAAACCTTCGCTTTGAACCGGGGGACTGGGTTTGGGTTCATATGCGCAAAGAAAGGTTTCCCGCCAAAGATGATCCAAACTTCTTCCGAGGGGAGATGGTCCATTTCAAGTCCTTGAGCGAATAAACGACAACTCTTATAAATTGGACTTACCAGGTGAGTATAATGTGAGTGCAAGTTTTAATGTCTCTGATCTGTCTCCTTTCGATGTAGGTGATGATTCGAGGACGAATCAACTTAAAGAGGGAGGGGATAATACGAACTCACCTAAGAAGCCTGTGACGGAAGTCAACCAAGATCCAATCGAGCTACCTAATGGGCCAATTACGCGTGCCTGTGCTAAACAATTCAAGGATGTCGCGTCAGCTTTGGTGGCACAAATTTGGGATACCAAAAGAGAAGAGCCCAAGAACATGCTGAACTGTTACAATTTATTTGAAGTTGAATATACTAGCTAGTTTGACTGCTAGTTTATTTAACACTTTATTGCGCATGTTTGATTTAATTTGATCGATTAATTAGTTTCTTTGCATTTTCTTAGTTCATGTTACTTTATCTAAATAGCACGAGTTTTTAATATGTTCTTGTCAAAGTTGAATGTTAGTGTGTTTTACCTAGTGCTTAAATAAAGTAATTAAAATTTGTGCTCATTATGTTCAACCGAATTTTTACTAATAATGTTGCTTTATATGTTTGTAGTTTGCTCCACGTTTTTTATGCAAGTTGGATGACAACAATGGAAGGCATAGATTAAATAAATAATGCAAGGCCATGGACACTAGTAACAAATGGTAGCTAAAGGACAAAACATGTAATATCCTAGATTTAGGGGTTATGCGTTTATGCATAATTCAAGTGATAGTGGGCTTAGTGTGTGTTTGGATATGTTTTAAGGGTTTTTAGAATTTTAGAATGTAAGGGAATGCCTTAGAAAAATATTAGATTTTTAGTCTTAGAAGGGGAGCTAAGCAAAATTGGCCTTAAGAAAATTAGTTTGAGGTTTTAATCACAATGAGTTAATTGGTAAAGTGGCAAGTGGCTGTGGAAGTGTACTAATGGTCTTAGGTTCGAATCCCATGGATGATATTAAGGTGACTTTTAATTTTTGTATGGCATGTGTTGGTCAAATTTTACTTATGGTAAGGATGGACTTTGTTTTTTATGGATAGTAGACTAAGGAATAAGGCAAGTGCTTATTTATGGTATGGTATCAAGGAATTTTGGTAGGATAAGGGGACATAAGGCTTGAAGTATGGAGTGTTGTTTTGGAAATTTTTCTATGGGCATTTGACCATGAATGTAGACGATATAGTGGACTAGGGGGGTTGACTTAATTTTGAATGTGATTAGGAGGAAATAAGGAGAAATTTAGGAGTGAGTTTAATTCAAAATTAGTTTGAATTGATGGCGAGAAGAATTTTGAGTGTGGAGGCCGGATGTGGGTCTCTTTTGGGTGATAATTTTGGTCATGAGTGGGGGGGAATAGCCGAATTTCCTATTAGAGGTCTAGAAGTTCTTTTTGGGTTCTTTTTTTTTTCTTTAGTATTCTCTTTTGAAACTTTCTTTTCACCCTTGCCATTGCCGAAATTTGCACCCTATTTCTTGACCAAAAGTCGAAAGTTGGAAGTCATCTTGTACATCTTTTTCTTTTTCCTTTTGCAACTTATTTTCCTTCCATTCACTTCCTAAAAACCGAAACCCATTCTCTCATTTGCAACAAAGCCGAAACCTCTCCACCTTTGTTCTTCATTGCCGAATTCTCCTAACTTTCATCTACACTTCTTTTCTTCTTTTCTATACCTATTTTGTGTTAATCGATTATCCCATCTCTATTTGGGAGTTCTTGCCGAATCTTTTAGAGCCTTTAGAGGGGGAGGTGTCGACATTCCTTTTCATCAATCTTCCAATCGGTTTCGAGTATAGTAAGTATTTTCTTAGCAATCGAATTCTCTTCTTCTTCATTTAGTATGCCGAAACCAATGGTTGGCCTTGGTTTCTAAGGGATGGCCGAATGTATGTAGAGTCATAATATTGTGTTTCTTTTGTGTAGCCAACGGTAAGGAGCCTTAAGGTGGATTGTAAGAATTTAATTCATCAAGGTAAGTGTTATATGGTGATTCGGGATTTAGTTAAGCAAAGTAGGTGATTTGTAGTATTCGGCCATAGGCCGTTGTATGAGTTTAAGCGATGACCGATTTCTGACTTTGGTTCTTAGGAACAAATCGACTAGAATAAGAGAGTTTCGGGATTGAGTAAACTGTGCCAAAAAGGTGTGTAGTTATCGCACTGTTTCTTGATTGTTTATATGTGTTATTATGTATATGCACATGATGTGTACGGTAACCGGCAATAATGGCTAAAATGATGGATACCCATGTTGAATAACCGATTAACAAGGTTAGTATTTTATGATGTTAATTTACATATGATCTATGTATGAAAACGTGACAGCATGTGATGTATGCTTATTTTTATGATATTGTGGCATGATACATGGGACTTGGGATGTGACTATCGAAGGAAAGGGTGTACTTTATGTACGTGGTCTGATGTTAGCCTTGTGCTACATTGGCGCTTGATGTTAGCTATGTGCTTCATCAAGGGAGGTGTTGGCTAGGTGCCCATCTCGGCGGTTGATAGCTGTGTGCATCACCGTGGATTAATTGATATGTGGGATCACTTATGTGACCGGTGGCTTAGCCACGGCCTTGAGCAAACAAGTCCGCGAGGTAAGTTATGTGGGATCACTTAGGTGATCGGTGGATTAGCCACGGCCTTGGGGGCAAAGAAAAGCCGAGGTAGGTGTAATGGATGGAATTAGGTTGGGTTGGGCTTCATTTTGCATAATTTTGTATGTGGGTGTGTGGATATGGGCCAAGCCCATATGTGGAGACATGTGAAATAATTACACACTGAGTCTGTGTGACTCACCCAATTTTTTTTCCTTAAACCTTACAGGTGATGCATAAAGCTTGGACCGGGTTGGAGTGGATACAAGGTGGCCCATGCATAAGATGTTTTCACTTAATTTATGCATTTTATATTATCAATATTTTCGAATGATTATTTATTGTAATAAGGGCCACTTAAACTATTTGGAGACTTTATTTATGTATTTGAGGTTATGTTATTATTAAGCTAAAGTTGGAAATGATTTTGATAATCAAGTGATATTATAAATACTTGTATTAAAGTTTTCAACCGAATATTTTGTAACAACTTAACTTTATTTTTCATTTTAAACCCATGTTGCTTTATGAAAAACAAATAAATTTTTATGTTTTCACTCTAAGTCAAAATATTTTTTTTAAACGTTTTCTGCAGTGGCATCCTAGATTCGGCCGTGGCTCATAGGCCGGGTTTGAGGTGTTACAAATTGGTATCAGAGCCCGGTTCAAAACTCAACTTTGAGGGTTTTGGGCCCAAAAACATTTTTTTAGATGGGCTTTTCAAAGATTTGGGCTTTCATAAATTTTTCATGTTTATTCTGGCATGGCACCTATATCTCCAACCTGAAGTCCACCAGGTAAGTACCTCTGACTATTGAAGTGATTTATATATGTGAATGTTATGGGCTTATTTGGGCTCGTAGATTAGAATATTAGGACTATTGGACCGTAGGGTTAGTGCACTCAAACACATGCATAAGACTTAAGAACAATCAAACAAACTCGTGACTAAGTCGCCGAGGAGTTAAGGTGTGGCAAGCGTTGTATGCGCATGTCAGAAGTGGATTCGATGAAGAGCTTGGTATTTAAGCAGTCCTAGTGACTCACCTCCTCTTTACTCGAATCCTACCTGGTGCGTAGCTACGGTTCACCCTAACCAAGAGGACCTATTCACGGGCTAAACCCAATAACTAAAACCCGAAAGGGACTAGCCATACTGTTTTATAAAGATCTTAGTTTTAAATTTACCAAATTACCCCTCTGATTTATAAAATCCTTTTAGATTTGAGAATTTTCCGAAATACACTCGATTTGCAAAATTACTAAAATACCCCTAAGCGGTAAAATTACAAAAATGCCCTTGGTTTATAAAATTACCATGTTACCCTCGACTTTTATGAAAATATTCTTACTTTACAAAAATACCAAAACCCCTATTTTGTGAAATAGTAAGATACCTTGATTTGGAAAATTTACAAAATAACCCCGATTTCTAAAATTTTTGCAATACCATTGATTTGGTAGAATTTTCAAAATAACTTCGAGATTTGTATATTTTGGAATGCCTTTGATTTGTAAAGATTATTTTCGAGTTGACCTCGATTTATTACGAAAATACCCTTTTAGGAAAAATGACGGAAATACCCCTGGGTTGGGAATGGACAAAGATGCCCATAATAATGTGTTGAACGTTGTGAATGCATGTGATTCTCTGAATTAGAATAGTGAACTTGAGATGAAAACTTTGATTGATCGAAAGAACCACTATTAAACTTCTTTTCATAAAACTGTTCGCGGATAAACAGTGGAACCAAAAGTACTAATGCGTAAAACTTTCTCATCAGATTAAAGCGCGATCGTAGACATGAGTTCTAGGGGACGTGGTCGTAATGTGTGAGGACGTGGTAGAGGCGTAATGGCCGTGTAAGTGTGAGCGATTGGGTGTCGTCGAGGATTCCAAGATTTAGTAGAAAGTATGTTAGTTTTATTAAGATCAGAGTGCGCAGCAGTAGCGTAGTGTGGTGAGTTAGGATATACGATTGTTCGTTTGTAAGTAATTTCGAGGACGAAATTATTTTTAAGGAGGGTAGAACTGTAATATCCTAGATTTAGGGGTTATGCGTTTATGCATAATTCAAGTGATAGTGGGCTTAGTGTGTGTTTGGATATGTTTTAAGGGTTTTTAGAATTTTAGAATGTAAGGGAATGCCTTAGAAAAATATTAGATTTTGTCTTAGAAGGGGAGCTAAGCAAAATTGGCCTTAAGAAAATTAGTTTGAGGTTTTAATCACAATGAGTTAATTGGTAAAGTGGCAAGTGGCCGTGGAAGTGTACTAATGGTCTTAGGTTCGAATCCCATGGATGACATTAAGGTGACTTTTAATTTTTGTATGGCATGTGTTGGTCAAATTTTACTTATGGTAAGGATGGACTTTGTTATTTATGGATAGTAGACTAAGGAATAAGGCAAGTGCTTATTTATGGTATGGTATCAAGGAATTTTGGTAGGATAAGGGGACATAAGGCTTGAAGTATGGAGTGTTGTTTTGGAAATTTTTCTATGGGCATTTGACCATGAATGTAGACGGTATAGTGGACTAGGGGGGTTGACTTAATTTTGAATGTGATTAGGAGGAAATAAGGAGAAATTTAGGAGTGAGTTTAATTCAAAATTAGTTTGAATTGATGGCGAGAAGAATTTTAAGTGTGGAGGCCGAATGTGGGTCTCTTTTGGGTGATAATTTCGATCATGAGTGGGGGGGAATAGCCGAATTTCCTATTAGAGGTCTAGAAGTTCTTTTTGGGTTCTTTTTTTCTTTCTTTAGTATTCTTTTTTGAAACTTTCTTTTCACCCTTGCCATTGCCGAAATTTGCACCCTCTTTCTTGACCAAAAGCCGAAAGTTGGAAGTCATTTTGTGCATCTTTTTCTTTTTCCTTTTGCAACTTATTTTCCTTCCATTCACTTCCTAAAAACCGAAACCCATCCTCTCATTTGCAACAAAGCCGAAACCTCTCCACCTTTGTTCTTCATTGCCGAATTCTCCTAACTTTCATCTACACTTCTTTTCTTCTTTTCTATACCTATTTTGTGTTAGCCGATTATCCCATCTCCATTTGGGAGTTCTTGCCGAATCTTTTAGAGCCTTTAGAGGGGGAGGTGTCGATATTCCTTTTCATCAATCTTCCAATCGGATTCGAGTATAGTAAGTATTTTCTTAGCAATCGAATTCTCTTCTTCTTCATTTAGTATGCCGAAACCAATGGTTGGCCTTGGTTTCTAAGGGATGGCCGAATGTATGTAGAGTCATAATTTTGTGTTTCTTTTGTGTAGCCAACCGTAAGGAGCCTTAAGGTGGATTGTAAGAATTTAATTCGTCAAGGTAAGTGTTATGTGGTGATTCGGGATTTAGTTAAGCAAAGTAGGTGATTTGTAGTATTCAGCCATAGGCCGTTGTATGAGTTTAAGTGATGACCGATTTCTGACTTTGGTTTTTAGGAACAAATCGACTGGAATAAGAGAGTTTCGGGATTGAGTAAACTGTGCCAAAAAGGTGTGTAGTTATCGCACTGTTTCTTGATTGTTTATATGTGTTATTATGTATATGTGCATGATGTGTACGGTAACTGGCAATAATGGCTAAAATGATGGATACCCATGTTGAATAATCGATTAACAAGGTCAGTATTTTATGATGTTAATTTACATATGATCTATGTATGAAAACGTGATAGCATGTGATGTATGCTTATTTTTATGATATTGTGGCATGATACATGGGACTTGGGATGTGACTATTGAAGGAAAGGGTGTACTTTATGTACGTGGTCTGATGTTAGCCTTGTGCTACATTGGCGCTTGATGTTAGCTATGTGCTTCATTAAGGGAGATGTTGGCTAGGTGCCCATCTCGGCGGTTGATAGTCGTGTGTGCATCACCGTGGATTAATTGATATGTGGGATCACTTATGTGATCGGTGGCTTAGCCACACGCCTTGAGCGACAAGTCCGCGAGGTAAGTTATGTGGGATCACTTAGGTGATCGGTGGATTAGCCACGGCCTTGGGCGGCAGTGTGTTAGAGGTAGGTGTAATGGATGGAATTAGGTTGGGTTGGGCTTCATTTTGCATAATTTTGTATGTGGATTTGTGTGGATATGGGCCAAGCCCATATGTGGAGACATGTGAAATAATTACACACTGAGTCTGTGTGACTCACCCAATTTTTTTTTCTTAAACCTTACAGGTGATGCATAAAGCTTGGACCGGGTTGGAGTGGATACAAGGTGGCCCATGCATAAGATGTTTTCACTTAATTTATGCATTTTATATTATCAGTATTTTCGAATGATTATTTATTGTAATAAGGGCCACTTAAACTATTTGGAGACTTTATTTTTGTATTTGAGGTTATGTTATTATTACGCTAAAGTTGGAAATGATTTTATAGTCAAGTGATATTATAAATACTTGTATTAAAGTTTTCAACCGAATATTTTGTAACAACTTAACTTTATTTTTCATTTTAAACCCATGTTGCTTTATGAAAAATAAATAAATTTTTATGTTTTCACTCTAAGTCAAAATATTTTTTTTAAATGTTTTCTGCAGTGGCATCCTAGATTCGGCCGTGGCTCATGGGCTGGGTTTGGGGTGTTACAAAACATCATGGAGCATGCGGCAACAAGATTGGTGGAGCTTAAGCATGGTTGGCACTTGGAATAAATTAATCAAGTTGGAATTAACAAGATGAAGCATGTGGCACTAAGAATGGATGAATTGAATTTTTAATTAATGGATGGCACCTAGCATGGGACGGCAAGGATTGGTGCATGAAGGAAAGAATTTTTTTAATTTGAAAACACATGGGATATGGGGTTTGACCATCCTTGAATTAATTAAGGATTTGATGAAGACAAATATGAAGGCATACGTGAAGATAAGGAAGGAATCTTGGCTTGCATAAAATAATATACATGAAGAATATTTAAAGCTTGTGGAAGCATGGACGGCATAGTGGAAAGGTGGAATAAACAAATGAAAGAAAACATGTGTGAATTAAGGATGATATGGACGGCAACATGAATTAAATATTCCCTTGTCTGAGTAAGTGGACGGCTAAATGGAGCATGATTGAATGAATTTTAATTGTTAGGATTTTAAACAGTTGAGCAGCACATGCAAGTTGACTTTCATGAAATTACTCAAGCATGGGGACGGCTAAAAGCATTCCTTGGCCGAATTCCAAGCTGTCATGAATTTAAATTTCTTGAAGACCACTTGTCCTATAAATAGGTTGGACCTTTGTCATTGTAGGCAGTTTTTGATTTTTAGGAATGAATATTTTCTTTTGGTGAGTTTAATTCACTCTCCTAATTCTTCAAGGTTCGAATTGACTTATCTAGTTTCTAGTGGCGTCATTCTATCCTTGTTTTGAACTTATCATCCTCCCGGGTGTGGCGTTCATTTATCTATACCATAGGTTCCTATCTCGCTAGATAGTGGGTCTCGTTTATTTATCCAAAATCCTTTCATCAATTTGAAGCTTATAAGATTCGGGTCTTTAATTTCTATTAAAAGTTCTTTCTTGCTTCAAATTTGTATCCATCTCGACTACTTACCTATCTTTATTTTTTTTAAAAATATTATCAATAAATTACCCATTTTATTATCTAAACGAAAAATTACCTAATTTATGATCGGGCAACATTTACGAGTCATTTTCAAACCCGAGACGATTCGTATCACTGGTGAACCTAGGCTCTGATACCATCAAATGTAACACCTTCAATTCTGCCTAGACATTATGGCTAGATCTGGAGAAGTTATCATGATTCACTTTGAAAATCTCAGAAACCAATTGAGCTTGTAGTAATAACGTAAGCTTTTAATACAAAACAATTCCAATTTATTTTAAAGGAACATATCTTTCTTTCTCAGTTTGTTAATTCTGTCGATTTCATTTAATTTTATAAAACAGTTTTGTTTGTAGTGGTACTTTTAGCTAGATTCAGTTTGGATATCATAGTTTGAATTTTGAAAATCCAATGTTTTGTTGATAGCATAGTTAAAATTTTACAGTTTAAAACAAAATTTTAAAGTTCAAAACAAAATAGTCTTGAATGTTTGAACTAGATGAACAATACCAATGTAACACCCCAAACCCGGTCAATACGCCATGACCGAATCTGGTATGTCACTGAGGAAAATACTTTGAAGAAAAAAAACGAGTTAACGATTTAATTTTTGTGAAAAACCCTTTTGAAATTCTATATTTGAAGAAAATACATGTTTAATAAGTTAACACTGAAAATAAAACTTTAAAATAAGTGAATAAATTGTAAAATTTGAAAACATTTATATCATTTTAAGAAAACTCGAATTATTACTTTGAAAGCCATTTGCATTTGAATGTAGAAACTTAATATTTAAAAATCATTTAAATTATCGAAAACACTCAAGTTGTTAAGATTGTCAAATAATTTATGTTACCCGATGGTAACACTTTTAAAATCATTGCGTTGTGTAGTTTAGAAAACTTTGTGCTCAATTTATTATAATAATCAAGAAATTTATAACCCATATTTAAAACATGCTCAAAACATAAAAATAATCCAAACCATAATTTAAAGAGGCCTTATTACAAACCCACAAAATATAAAAACCAAATATAAATAAAGTAAAGTTCTCAAACCAAAGTTCACATAGAACCGAAATTTATTGCATGGCCTCCTCGAGTTCATCCGGCTCCTCATCCGCGATCTTACGAATCACCTGAAATGATAAGGGAGAAGGTGAGTCACCAAGGCTCAGTACATATTCCCTCTCCCGGGTAAATGCCACATACTTACACAAATTATAACAAAGCACATACATGTATAATGCACCCAACCTAGCCATCCATAACTCCTTTTCTACCCGGTGTGGTACCAAACCACTGGTGGTGCCAAACCACTGGTGTCCAAAGATACAATTGTGATACCAAATCACTGGTGACCAAAGTCACGAATAATTAAGTGTGGGGCCAACCCACCTGTGATACCAAATCACTGGAGACGATCCCATATCTCAAAAGTGGGGCCAACTCACGGTGGAATTAATCCACAGGGACAAGACGCTATGAGTTCCCAAACCTCTGTTGTCCGAAGACACGAATGTGATACCAAATCACTGGTGGTGCCAAACCACTGGTGACCGAAGTCACAAATCATCAAGTTCTGGGGCCAACCCACGTGTGATACCAAATCACTGGCAGACGATCCCATATCTCAAAAGTGGGGCCAACCCACGGTGGTGTTAACCACAGGGACGAGTCACTATGAGGTCCCAAACCTCTGGTGTCCGAAGACACGAATGTGATACCAAATCACTGGAGATACCAAATCTCTGGTGTCCGTCGACACGATATTAATCTTCCCCCTCCTCTCATATTGCCCATAACAATGCAATAGATAACCAAATCATGTCAACATACTTTGATATGAATCATATAATAAATAGATCATGATTTCAGTCCACGAATAATAACATCATATATCGAAACGGACTTACCCGTATCCTCATTCATACCATCATGGTATCATCTCAAAAACTCATCATTTCGGCTTTGACAACATAAATAGTTATTTAACATACATATATACAAATATGAACCAAGTTATAAGTGTGTAAGATACACACCTTTCACCAACGCAAGAACTATCTCCAAAAATCCGATCTATCGCACTAGATCACTTTGTCCTACAATCGGCCAATACTAAAAATTATTAACAAAGGCCATTCGGCCAAACCATAATACTTTAATCCTAAAACTTTAGTCTTTTCAAAAGAATGATGAATCAACAAAAATCCTTACCCTTTGACTTACCAACCTTTGATTGCTAGAGAGAGATAAGGCTTAAATCAATCGCTTCCAAAGTCCCAAAGAGCCTATCTTTCAAAACCGATTGTGTATAAAAAAACCAAAGAAAAACTACCCTTGAATATTCGGCCAAAACAAGGACTAAAAGAGATGGGAAGTTTCGGCTATATAGTTATGAAAGGAGAAAAATATGTGAATAAAAGTGAGGGAATATGTAAGTAGAAAAGAGAATAAAAATGAGGGATGGGGATTCGGTTTAATCAACAATGGAAGAAAGAAAAGAAAAAGGATTTGGGGAAGAAAGAGGTTCGGCCAAATGAAAGAAAAGGGAATTGTGTTTGAGCACAAAACAAAGGAAGAAAAGAGAGAGGGTTGTGAGAGAGATTCGGCCAAGCACTACTTTGCCAATAGAAAGTGCACAAAAATGCACAAGTTAGATTGTAGTTTCGGTTTCAAAAGGGCAAATGAAAGAAAGTAAAATGATGTGATTTGGTTCAACAAAAAGAGGCTAAAAATCAAAACCAAAATTGCACCAAAATGCACAATAACATTCGGCCAAAGGAGAGAATTTTTGGAGAGGAAAGACAATTGCAAAAAGATGTTCAAATGACAAATATTGGCCAATATTCCCCCCCAAAGCTACTTACAAAATTCGGCCACCCCCCTAGACACCCATGCCATCCACATTCATCCATTAAAGGCATAGAAATTGTTTCTAAAACATTTCCCACAAGCCAAGCCTTATGTCCCCCCATCTTACCATAACATTAAGATAACCTTCCATAACTTCAAAATTCTTATCCCCAATATCAAGCTTTCCTTAATCATATATTCAACTTACCAAAAACAATAGTCCAACCTATCATAAATAAGTTTGACCGTCCATCAATGCAAGGATTCAAAAATAAACCTTCAAAATGCTAAACATGCTACTCGAACCTCTAACCTCAAGCAACCTTTCAAGCTCCTTAACCATCTTGCCACTTACTCCTCTTATGCTATAAATGAACACTTAAATTAACTTAAGTGCTAAGCTCACTTAATCCACTTCGTTAAATGAACCATACTAAAATTTATTCTAGCTTCCTAAATAAAATCAAGCCTTCACAAGACTATGCTAACACACAAAATTCATACTCAAGCCAACACAAATGATACTCAAATTTAGGATATTACAATTCTACCCCCTTAAGAAAATTTCGTCCTCGAAATTACCTGATCAAAAGAGTTGAGGATACTGTTGCCTCATTGCATCCTCCGGTTCCCACGTAGCTTCTTCTACGCCATGATTCCGCCATAAGACCTTCACTAAAGGAACTGACTTCCTACGCAAAACTTTCACATCTCGATCTAGAATTTGCACAGGTTCCTCTTCCACCGTCAAATCTAGACTCACTTCTATTTCCTCTACTGCCACGACATGCGATGGCTCAGAACGATAGCGTCTAAGCATGGAGACATGAAACACATTGTGAATCTGACTCAGTTCCGCTGGTAACTCAAGCTGATAAGCTACTGGTCCCACTCGTCTCAACACCTTGAGTGGTCCAATAAACCTTGGACTTAACTTGCCTTTTCGTCCAAATTTTAACACTTTCTTCCATGGCGAGACCTTCAGAAAAACTTTGTCACCCACGGCAAACTCTATATCCCTCCGCTTGAGATCGGCATATGACTTCTGCCTATCCGAAGCTTCCTTCAGACGAGCCTGAATCAACTTCACCTTATCCTCAGTTTCTGCAACCAACTCTGGTCCTAACATCTGACGCTCACCCAACTCTGTCCAACATGTAGGTGTGCGACACCTCCTACCATACAACACCTCATATGGAGCCATCTTAATGCTTGCCTGGTAACTATTGTTGTATGCGAACTCAGCTAACGGCAAAAACTCTTCCCAGCTGCCTCTGAAGTCCAAAACACATCCTCTCAACATATCCTCTAAAATCTGAATAACCCCTTTCCCATCGCTGCTGTCGATCGTGGATGAAATGTCAGATTGAAATCCAACCGCGTACCCAAAGCCTGATGCAACGCTCTCCAAAACCTCGATGTAAATCTAGGATCCCTGTCCGAGATGATCGACACTGGCACACCGTGCAACCTCACTATCTTTGCCACATACAACTTAGCTAACCTCTGGAGCGAATAATCCATTCTAACCGGAATGAAATGAGCTGACTTAGTCAGACGATCCACAATCACCCAAACTGAATCCTTCTTACTAGGCGTACGAGGTAATCCACTGACAAAGTCCATAGTGATCCTTTTCCACTTCTCTTGTGGAATCTTCACCATTGAAGTAACCTGAGGCGAATGGCGATGTTCACCTTGACTTGCGACGACACGCGGACATTTGCCCACAAACTCGATTACCTCCCGCATCGGACTTGGCCACCAAAAGCGCGCTCTCTTAAATCCCGATACATCTTGCTACCTCCGGGATGCATAGCATATGGGTTTGCTATGTGCATCCGAAGAATCCTTTGTCTCAACTCAACATCCGCCGGCATACTGAGCTCTCCTTCAAAACACAAAACTCCATCACCGGGACGGACTATAATCCTCTAAACCCTGCATTACGAACCGGAACCTCCGATCAATCAAAACATCATCCTCCAACTGCTTCTCCTTGATCTGATCTAACCAAGTCGACTTGACTTGCAATTCTGCCAAAAGACTCCCATCGTCATATAAGCTAAGACGAGCAAACATCGATCTTAAATCTGATACAACCTTACGGCTCAACGCGTCTACCACGACGTTAGCTTTGCCGGAATGATACTCGATCGAACAGTCATAGTCCTTCAACAACTCGATCCATCTACGCCGCCTCAAGTTCAAGTCTTTTCGAGTCAAAAGATACTTAAGACTCTTGTGATCCGTGTAGGCTATCGACTTTCTCTCCGCACAAATAGTGTCTCCAAATCTTCAAAGCGAAAACACGGCAAGCTAATTCCAAGTCATGCATCGGATAATTAGCCTCATGCGGTCTCAATCTGCCGAGATCGTAAGCCACTACCTTCCCTTCTTGCATCAAGACACATCCCAAACCAAGTATGTGATGCATCACAATAAACCAGGAATTCCTTGCACGCCT
The DNA here is from genome assembly GCA_025503065.1 of Gossypium bickii. Classification (NCBI taxonomy): domain Eukaryota; kingdom Viridiplantae; phylum Streptophyta; class Magnoliopsida; order Malvales; family Malvaceae; genus Gossypium; species Gossypium bickii. The sequence continues at coordinate 96,316,452 of CP106711.1, forward strand.
CAAAGTTGAATCAAAGCTGGAGCTTGATCGAGAATCTTCTTCAACTTGTCGAAACTTTCTTGCTGCTTCTCGGTCTACACAAATGGAACTCCTTTCCTCAACAACTTAGTCATCGATGCGGCGATCAAAGAAAATCCTTCCACAAATCTTCGGTAGTACCCCGCCAGACCTAGGAAACTCCGAATCTCAGCCACTGACTTAGGCGGCTTCCAGTCCAACACTGCTTCGATCTTCCGAGGATCCACTCTAATCCCCTCGGCTGATACAACGTGACCCAAGAAAGTCACCTCCCTAAGCCAAAATTCGCACTTACTAAATTTAGCATATAGCTGCTTTTCTCTCAGAATCTGCAACACTACTCGCAAATGCGCATCATGCTCCTCCTCTGACTTCGAGTATATCAAAATAACATCTATAAAAACCACAACAAATTGATCCAAAAACTGCTGGAATACCCGATTCATCATATCCATGAATGCCGTAGGCGTTAGTCAACCCAAATGGCATCACCGAAACTCGTAGTGCCCATACCGAAAGTGCGAAAAGCCATCTTATGGATATCACCTCTTTCACCTTTAAGCGATGATATCCGGACCTTAAATCAATCTTGAGAAAACCGCGGCCCTTTTTAAGTCGATCAAACAAGTCATCTATCCTTGGCAAAGGATACTTGTTTTTGATCGTCAACTTATTTAACTAGCGGTAGTCAATACACATCCGCATCGAACCATCCTTCTTCTTCACAAAAGTACCGGCGCTCCCAAGGCGAAACACTTGGTCGAATGAAACCTCGATCCAACAACTCCACGAATCGAGCCTTCAATTCCATCAATTCCTTGGTGCCATCACATGCGAGCTATAGACACCGCGCGCGTTAAGGCAATGTGATTTATACCAAATTCGACTTCACACGATCGGGAGGCGATCCGGAAGTTCTTCAGGAAATACGTCCGCATATTCCCTTACAGTTCGGACATTCTCCACCGAAGATTCCTTAGCTTCCAAAGCACACATATGAACTACAAATGCCTCGCAGCCCTTCCTGACCATCTTCACGGCTTTCAATGCTGATACCACGTTTGATAGATAATCTCTTCTATTACCTATCATGACCACCTCTTTACCTTCAACTGTCTTCAAAACCATGCGCTTAGCAGCGCAATCCAAACTCGCTTGGTACTTGACCAACCAATCCATTCCAAGAATTAGATCGAACTCCTCAAACGGCAGTTCCATCAGATCAGCTACAAACACTACCCCTTGGAGTTCTAGAGGTACATCCCTATCTGACTTATCTACTTCTACTGAGTGACCTAGAGGACTAAGTACGGTCATCCTCCTAGAAGCAGTCTCAGAAACTAAGCTCATAGTCTCGACTATGCTACTCGCAACATATGAATGTGTTGAACCCACATCTATCAAAGTAGTATATGGAACACCAAAAATTAAGAACGCACGGTTATGACATCAGGTGCAAGGCCACCCTCCTCTCGATGTCTCGCGCAGATACACCAAACCAGCCGCTTTGCCTTGCCTCGGTGTTGCTTGCACCTCGCCCGATGCTCCGCGGCCTCGACAGAACCATTACCACGACTCTCTGCGGTGGTGGTCCCTCCTTCTCCCGAACCGAGCATGACCTTGACCCTCGATCGATTCACGGCTTGGTTACGTGGGCGATGCTGTCACACGATGATCTAGCGAGCCACACTCGAAACATCCTTTCCCTCCGGTCCAACATTCGCCCCAATGATACTTCCCACGCCGGTTTACATGCGGCTGGCCTCGATTAGCGAGAATGGGCCTTCCAGATTGATTTGGCCTACTGCGCCTAACCTCTTACGAGCATTGCCGGTGACCGGATGATCCATATCCTCTCTTATGCTTGTTCCGATCGTAACTCTGCCTTGCAGATTCCTTGATTCCTTCGGCTATCTTAGCCTTTTCAACCAAAGTAGCAAACTCTCGCTCCTGATGTGGAGCAATCAGCAATCTCAGCTCGTCTCTCAAACCATCCTCGAACTGAACACATCGTTCGTGCTCTGAAGCCACAATACCTCCAGCATATCGGGTCAATCTTAAAAATTCCGCTTCATATTCTGACACGGACTTACTGCCTTGGACCAAACTCAGAAATGCCTTACGCTGCACACCAATGTAATTAGATCCAACGTATTTCCGCTGATACGCTGCCTTGAAATAATCCCAAGTGAGATCCTCCGCAGCAGCACTATTCCGAACCGTGAGCCACCACTGATATGACTCATCCCGAAGAAGCGATACAATCCCTTTCAGCTTGTCCTCAGTACTCAAATCCAAGTCATCCATGATTCGCTTCGTCACCTCTAGCCAATATTCAATCAAGCTGGGAGCTACACCCGAAACACCTCGAAATACCTCGGCTCCATTGGATCGGAGTCGCTCGGGTATAGATTTTCGAGCTCCCGTGCCTCCACCCATACTAGCTATCCTCTCAAGGACTCGTAGCACCGCCTGAGACACTACGTCATCCCCCGTTTGGTCCTGATGCTCAACTCCAATCGCTGGTGGTGGAACTGGTGGTGCATCATTCTCGGATCCTTGACCCGACCTCACTGGCTCAGACACAGCCATCCTACCCCTACCGCGTCCACGAGTAGTACGACCTCGACCACGAGTACTCATGTCTAACGTCTCTTCTTATCTAAGTTAAAAGTTTTATGCATTAATCATTATTCCACTTTCTTTAAAGCACAGTTTTATGAAAAATTTTAATAAGGGTTGTTTCGCAAGTACACACAAAACCTATAGTTTTGGGTCTCTAAAGTAGTTCCTACTACTATACAATCATGCCAATATCATCATAACATAACATCAAAATCAACAGTTTGATGTACTTACCAGGGCAGATTGATGCCGGAGACTCGGGGCCATGCTTTTCCAACCACAAAATTTTATACAATAACATTTTAAAACCATACTTTGAAACATTTTGGGCCTCGAGCCCACAGCCAAGCTTTTGAACTTGGCTCTGATACCAATTTGTAACACCCCAAACCCGGTCAATACGCCATGATCGAATCTGGTATGTCACTGAGGAAAATACTTTGAAGAAAAAACGAGTTAACGATTTAATTTTTGTGAAAAACCTTTTTGAAATTCTATATTTGAAGAAAATACATGTTTAATAAGTTAACACTAAAAATAAAACTTTAAAATAAGTGAATAAATCGTAAAATTTGAAAACATTTATATCATTTTAAGAAAACTCGAATTATTACTTTGAAAGCCATTTGCATTTGAATGTAGAAACTTAATATTTGAAAATCATTTAAATTATCGAAAACACTCAAGTTGTTAAAATTGTCAAATAATTTATGTTACCCGATGGTAACACCTTTAAAATCATCGCGTTGTGTAGTTGAGAAAACTTTGTGCTCAATTTATTATAATAATCAAGAAATTTATAACCCATATTTAAAACATGCTCAAAACATAAAAATAATCCAAACCATAATTTAAAGAGGCCTTATTACAAACCCACAAAATATAAAAACCAAATATAAATAAAGTAAAGTTCTCAAACCAAAGTTCACGTAGAACCAAAATTTATTGCATCGCCTCCTCGAGTTCATCCGGCTCCTCATCCGCGATCTCACGAATCACCTGAAATGATAAGGGAGAAGGTGAGTCACCAAGACTCAGTGCATACCCCCTCTTCCAGGTAAATGCCACATACTTACACAAATTATAACAAAGCACATACATGTATAATGCACCCAACCTAGCCATCCATAACTCCTTTTCTACCCGGTGTGGTACCAAACCACTGGTGGTGCCAAACCACAGGTGTCCAAAGACACAATTGTGATACCAAATCACTGGTGACCAAAGTCACGAATAATTAAGTTTGGGGCCAACCCACGTGTGATACCAAATCACTGGCGACGATCCCATATCTCAAAAATGGGGCCAACCCATGGTGGAATTAATCCACAGGGACAAGACGCTATGAGGTCCCAAACCTCTGGTGTCCGAAGACACGAATGTGATACCAAATCACTGGTGGTGCCAAACCACTGGTGACCGAAGTCACGAATCATCAAGTTGTGGGGCCAACCCACGTGTGATACCAAATCACTGGTAGACGATCCCATATCTCAAAAGTGGGGCCAACCCACGGTGGTGTTAACCACAGGGACGAGTCGCTATGAGGTCCCAAACCTCTGGTGTCCGAAGACACGAATGTGATACCAAATCAGTGGAGATACCAAATCTCTGGTGTCCGCCGACACGATATTAATCTTCCCCCTCCTTTCATATTGCCCATAACTATGCAATAGATAACCAAATCATGTCAACATACTTTGATATAAATCATATAATAAATAGATCATGATTTCAGTCCACGAATAATAACATCATATATCGAAACGGACTTACCCGTATCCTCATTCATACAATCATGGTATCATCTCAAAAACTCATCATTTCGGCTTTGACAACATAAATAGTTATTTAACATACATATATACAAATATGAACCAAGTTATAAGTGTGTAAGATACACACCTTTCACCAACGCAAGAACTATCTCCCAAAAATTCGATCTATCGCACTAGATCACTTTGTCCTACAATCGGCCAATACTAAAAATTATTAACAAAGGCCATTCGGCCAAACCATAATACTTTAATCCTAAAACTTTAGTCTTTTCAAAAGAATGATGAATCAACAAAAATCCTTACCCTTTGACTTACCAACCTTTGATTGCTAGAGAGAGATAAGGCTTAAATCAATCGCTTCCAAAGTCCCAAAGAGCCTATCTTTCAAAACCGATTGTATATAAAAAAAATCAAAGAAAAACTACCCTTGAATATTCGGCCAAAACAAGGACTAAAAGAGATGGGAAGTTTCGGCTATATAGTTATGAAAGGAGAAAAATATGTGAATAAAAGTGAGGGAATATGTAAGTAGAAAAGAGAATAAAAATGAGGGGATGGGGATTCGGTTTAATCAACAATGGAAGAAAGAAAAGAAAAGAGGATTTGGGGAAGAAAGAGGTTCGGCCAAATGAAAGAAAAGGGAATTGTGTTTGAGCACAAAACAAAGGAAGAAAAGAGAGAGGGTTGTGAGAGAGATTCGGCCAAGCACTACTTTGCCAATAGAAAGTGCACAAAAATGCACAAGTTAGATTGTAGTTTCGGTTTCAAAAGGGCAAATGAAAGAAAGTAAAATGATGTGATTTGGTTCAACAAAAAGAGGCTAAAAATCAAAACCAAAATTGCACCAAAATGCACAATAACATTCGGCCAAAGGAGAGAATTTTTGGAGAGGAAAGACAATTGCAAAAAGATGTTCAAATGACAAAAATTGGCCAATATTCCCCCCCAAAGCTACTTACAAAATTCGGCCACCCCTCTAGACACCCATGCCGTCCACATTCATCCATTAAAGGCATAGAAATTGTTTCCAAAACATTTCCCACAAGCCCCGCCTTATGTCCCCCCATCTTACCATAACCTTAAGATAACCTTCCATAACTTCAAAATTCTTATCCCCAATATCAAGCTTTTCTTAATCATATATTCAACTTACCAAAAACAATAGTCCAACCTATCAAAAATAAGTTTGACCGTCCATCAATGCAAGGATTCAAAAATAAACTTTCAAAATGCTAAACATGCTACTCGAACCTCTAACCTCAAGCAACCTTTCAAGCTCCTTAACCATCTTGCCACTTACTCCTCTTATGCTATAAATGAACACTTAAATTAACTTAAGTGCTAAGCTCACTTAATCCACTTCATTAAATGAACCATACTAAAATTTATTCTAGCTTCCTAAATAAAATCAAGCCTTCACAAGACTATGCTAACACACAAAATTCATACTCAAGCCAACACAAATGATACTCAAATTTGGGATATTACGACCAAAATAGTATAAACCAAGTTTTTAATAGCACAATTAAAGCTGTTTAACCGAGCTCTCGTCGCATCGACACGTCCTAGCTCGGGGGTTACCTGAAAGTAAACAAACAGAGGTTGCTTTTGAGCTCAGTGTGTAAGTTATAAAAATAAAAACGACATGTATAATTTTAAACATGCTTTCAAATATCATTTAGACATATTTTATAAACAGAACAAAAATAGTACACATTAGATACAGATTAATAATCCTACCCCCATCTGCTACATATCATCTCTGACCATCCCTACACACCATAAAGGGTATTAAATGCCCAATCAGTCCTACACACCAATTAGCTTCGGTATGACACTTTTTAGAATATTTGAAGCTTAGCTATCGAATTAAAAGGTGACATACCACCAAATACAGATATACATGGCTGAGCCATCAGATTAGGTAGATAAATTAAACTCCCATCACTTCCTCCAAACACATATCTCTCATCCCAATGCACATGCAGAACTAACAGATATTAGAAATGTATATGACATACATGCTTTTTATAACTGATTTAGATCATGCTTAGTAAATAACAGAGCATACTTAGCTTATAACAGATCATACTTAGCATCTAACATATTAATCATTCGTACATAAATCATATTTAACACTAACAGAACATCAAAACTCATGATTGGTAGCCCAATTTGTATCATACAGACCTTACAGAATGTTGGGAAATGTGCCCATACTGTAGTAAACATGGAACTGTTTTCTATTTATTTGAACGATGAATAAATAAATAAAGTTAATTTCACATTTCACTATTATCTCTTTTGTATTTATGTCTTTTATATTTTGCATGCACAGTGAAATTGTGACAAACAAATATTAGTTCATTTATTGTTTAAAGTTCAAACTGAAGATAAGTGGCATTACAAGAAAGTTTCAAACTGAAGATAAGTGGCATTGTAAGAAAGTTTACATTGTGAGAAAGACAACTTACTTCAATAGATAATCTAAATGAGTCGTAATCCCGTAAAAGAATCAAAGTGAGCATTTGATTCAAATATTGAGATGGATTATTATGTTGTCTACAATTCCAATTGTGGAGATGACTAGTCTTGGTTATTGGAGTAGTTGACTTCACGAGTAGAGACATCAATGTATTCATTGGTAGAATGACACATTGGATTAGATCTAAGATGAATAAATTTTGAATCTATTTGTAAATTAATTCACTTGTGACGTTCATGGTGTGATTTACCTAAATCCTAAGTTAATCACTAACCATGCATATGCAACTCATGTACTTTGATAGAAGTGGAGGCTTATGCTTTAAAGATGATCGAGCCCATAGCCGGTATGTTGGGTACATGACTTGTGTATGGCTTGGCTTTACTAGAAACAGTAGAATTCATAACTCAATTAAAGAGTTAATGATATCCTTTCATTAGCATTATGTGGATTGATAAATATGGAACGTGGCCAGGGGTTGCTAGTTCTCGAACAAGCAATTTATCACTGTCATTTGTTGACAGTGATCATATTAATAATTAAGAAGACACAATGATAAAAATGAGATAAAATAGGATTGTATTGTGTGAACGGATTTAACTTAAAGGAATCAAGGATATCATATGAGGGTAACACACATATGACCTCGTCATGAATGAATTGTATTGATTGAATGAATTGCTTTCGTAAAGAGTATACGATAAGGAGTTTTCAATCATGGCACTTCTTGTGAACTGACTCCATGATTAAGTAATTGCGAATTATCGAAACGATATTTCTGGACATAATTGCAATCACTAGAGCCTAATTGTATATGTCCGATTGGTCCCTCTATTAGCTCAACAAAAGCTCGATTGGAATGCATTTGGATCAGAAGAAAATTCTACAACTTTGGGAATAATTTAATTGAGTCGATTTATTCGATCTTGAATTAAATTAGGTGGTCGTGAGAATTGTTCAACTAGAGAATTTAATTAAATAATTTTCTTGAAAAATTAATTTGGAAAATCTAAGTAATTTTTGGAAAAATTAATTTTGATCAAGTAAAATTAAATTAATCAAATCAATTAAAATTAATATGATATTTTTGGAAGTTAATTTTCAAATTAGACAATTGGCCAATGGGTAATTGAACTTGAGATTGTAAATTGGGCTTGGGAGCCCAAAACTGAGACCAAGACCCAAAAACTGGTCGAGCCGGACCCAGTATGTGAAATCGAGCTGATGGTCCAATCGGTGGCTAGATTGAATCGGTCGAGTCATCATAAGCCCGGACTAAACCGACAGTAGCGAAACCTGCTCGGGGTGCCGTAAGTGTGTCACACCTGTATCACCGAACATGGTGGTACCGGTGGCTGCGACTGCGGCGCCCCAGTGGCCGACGATAGTTGGTCGTCGGTGGTTGAGCAATGGAAAAGTTACGCTCCTACTGAGACTCTACTAGAGAATTTGATTTCAGATTAATTATACCAAAAATAATATTCTTTTAATAGTTTAATATTAAATTAAATTTAATACTTATCTTAATAGTATTTTAGTAATTTAATATTAAAGTGATTATCTTAATATTAAATTTAATTTAATGTTTATCTTGTGGATAAAAATTACATTATTTTAATAAGATTTAATATTAAATTTAATCTAATATTCATCTTGATAAATATTATATTAATTTAATATTAAAGTGATTAAGTTTAATTATAGTTGAACTCTCTAAGCTCTTCCCATGTAACACCCCAAACCCGGCCTAGACGTTATGGCCGAATCTGACAATGTCACATGGAATGGGATTTGAAAGCGAAATTATCAAGTTAAAACTGTTTCCGTTTATTATCTTCTATTAATCTCTCGTTAGTTTCAAAATCATTTTCTTGTTAATTTCAAAATCATTTTCTCGTTAATTTGGTTCGTTTAAAATTAAGTTCTGTAGCAGAAACGTTTAAAACCGTGATATTTAAAGAAAACCGTTTGCGTTTAGGAAAACGATGTTTTTAACTAAATTGAGTTTTCGTTGAGTTTTGCAATTTAAAAGTTCATGAAAATAGTTAAAATCCAAAACAAAAGCATCCAGTCCAAAAGTCCCAAATTACATCAAAAATACCCCAGAAAGCAAATAGGAAATAAAACCATAAATGAAATTAAAATCATTCACTGACATGTGTTCACCGTTGAGTACTCCGCCGCACCAATCCGTCTAAGTCTGGGAGTTACCTGTACAAATAAAACAGAAAGGGTGAGTTTAAGTAAACTCAGTGTGTAATCCTCACAGAAGAGATGCATACAGTCATACAACAGTTATCAGTCAAATGAAGTCTAGGGCCTAAGCCCATTATAGATTTAGTTTCAGATATAAATTAGGGCCTTAGCCCATCTCAGATACAGTATGCATATAGTAACAAAAATCAGTATCCTACCCACCAGCCTCTACACACCATCTCCGACCATCTTACACACCATGTGGGGTTTAAAACACCCACCCATTCCTACACACCAAGTCATACCGAATGCGACACATATCAGTAATATTACAGCTGAGCTACCAGATAATAGGCATGAAAGCCTTTCAGTACACTTCCTCCATTAATCAATCATCCCACCCCAATGCAGATGCAACTAAACATGCTCAATGCAGACATACAGAATTACATGCTTACATGATAACATCCAGTTATCAGTCATACATACGGATCAGTAATCATGCATAAATTTATCATGCTCAATACATACATTATACATTCAGGTCACAGGATTTAGGGTCTAAGTAGTGCTTACCGACCTTAAAGTAGGTTCACAGTCGTCTTAGGCGACCCGAGTAACCTTAGGAAACATTTCAGCTAAATGGGCCCACACGCCTATGTGGTTTGCCTGTGTGGGCCCACACGCCCAGATTGGCCTTACCCATGTGGATCACACGGCCTGGCCTAGATACCACACGCTCGTGTGGCGTGTTCGTGTGGGCCCACACACCCAGTTTAGTTTAGGCCGTGTGGCCCATATGGCCACACCCCAGCCATCACACGGCCGTGTCCTGCCCATGGCCTGGTCTTTGTCAATCACACGGCCGTGCTGTCGCACTCGGCCTACCACATGGAAGACCACACGCTAGTGTGGCGTTGACAGTTTACAATTTCAGCTTTTGTTGAATCCCGTTTTTTACATTTTTGGGTACACAACTGGTACCTTTTTGACGCAAAAGCACTCCTGGGATCACCAAAACCTAAAATTGACCAATTAAAGCTCGAATAATCTCTTATAATGACATTGAACCGAACTATCTCGTAAAAGTCAAACCTTTGATTTACCAAAAATGCTTACCTTAGAATGACAACATGCTTACGTGAAATTTAGGCGCTGATTGAAAACCTCCAGCCATCAAACCTCTCCTAAACATTAAACAAATTCCATTAAACCAAGATTCATTAACCAATGCATAATACGCACTCACCAACTTATCGATATCACACAAAAATGCCGAAAGAACGATGCACGAAATATTGATTCAAAAGAAAGAAACCAGCAATGAAGGGAGGAAAAGAAGAAGAAAAAAGAATGATAATAGGGAAACAAAAATTAATGTCAGGTGATTTGGGGAGAGAGAACGAAATTTGCTTTGAGATATCCTGATAACTCCCCTCTACTTCACATCCTAACCACCTACTCTCAGTCTTCCAATACAATCGGAACTCTTTTAGTCAAACGAGTAAAAATAAATACCCCTGCCTGCGCAGGGATTTGAACACAAGACCTTCAACAAACTAACACGCAACTTAACCACCAGACCAGTAGACCCATTCTAATATAAGATTATAGGAAATTAATTATAAGCTTACTAAACAAAGATAAGGCTTAATATTAAAAATAACAAAAATTGCTAACATAGGACTTGAACCCAAGACCTCACACACGCACCCAGAACACTTAACCACTGAAGCAAATACACAGCTGTGTTTAATATTTACAGGTACAGAAATAAATATTTTGGTGCGCTACAACTCTACCCCCTAAAAGAAATTTCAACCTCGAAATTTACCTGGACAGAATAGATGAGGATACTGCTGACGCATCACATCTTTAGGCTCCCATGTGGCCTTATCAGTGCTATGATTCCGCCACAGTACCTTCACTAAAGGGATATACTTCTTCTGAAGAACCTTTACATCGCCATCCAAAATCTGAATCGGCTTCTCCTTGAAGGTTAAATCTGGCCTAACCTCAATTTCTTCAACAGGGACAATATGGGTAGGATCAGAGCGATAATGCCTCAACATCGAGACGTGGAATACATCATGAATACGGTCTAGCACTTTAGGTAACTCCAACTAATAAGTGACCGATCCCACTTGCTTCAGAATCCGATACAGCCCAAACCTAGGGACTTGCCTTTACGACCAAACTTCAGAACCTTTTTCCATGGAGAGAGCTTAAGAAACACGAAGCCCCCCACTGAATACTCAATCTCACGCCTCTTCAGATTTGCATAAGACTTCTATCTGTCAGAAGCAACTTTCAAGTGATCTCAAATCAATCAAACTTTATCCTCAGTCCCAGCAACCAACTCAGGACCCAGAACCTGTCGTTCACCCAACTTAGTCCAACATAGGGGAGTGCGACACTTACGTCCATACAGAGCTTCGTATGTGTCATCTGAATGCTAGACTGGAAGCTATTATTATAGGCAAACTCTACTAGCAGCAGATAATCCTTCCAACTTCCTCGGAAATCAATCACACAACTCAGAAACATATCCTCCAGTATCTGAATCACCCTCTCAGATTGACCATCGGTCTGAGGATGGAACGCAGTACTGAAGTCTAATCTCGAACCCAGAGCCTCATGTAACTTTTTTCAGACTAAGACGTGAAGCGAGGATATCTGTCAGAAATAATCGACACTGGAACCCCATGTAATCTCACTATCTCAGAAATGTAGAGCTTCGCCAACTTCTAAATAGAATAGTTAGTTCTAACTGGAATGAAGACCACAGACTTGGTCAATCGATCCACAATGACCCAAACAAAATCCTTCTTTGTGGGTGTTAGAGGCAACCCACTAACGAAGTCCATCGTTACTCGCTCTCATTTCTATAGCGAAATTTTAACCGGTTGTAGCAAACCCGAAGGTAACTGATGCTCAGCCTTCACATGTTGGCATGTAAGACATCGTGACACAAAATAAGTAACCTCTCGTTTCAATCCCAGCCACCAGTACAGTTCTCAAAGATCTCGGTACATCTTATTCCCACCGGGATGCATAGCATAGCCTCTCTCAGAATAGACAGCCTTACATCAGTATCATTGGTACACAAATCTGACCACACAAACAAAATAACCCATCACTATCCAGTCCAAAGTCCGTAGTGCTGACACTCTCAATTTGACAGAACCGAAGACCCAATGATTCATTCTCTAACTGCCTATCCCGAATCTATTCTATCCAAGTCAGTTTAACCTCCAGCTCAGCCAACAAACTTCCGTTGTTGAACAAACTAAGTCGAACGAACATCGCTCTCAGATCAGTCATCGCCCTACGACTCAACGCATCAGCCACCACATTGGCCTTGACAGGATGATACTCAATAGTACAATCATAATCCTTAAGCAGCTCAATCCATCTACGCTACCTAAGATTCAACTCCTTCTGAGTCAGGAGGTACTTGAGGCTTTTGTGATCAGTATAGATAACGCACCTCTCACCGTACAGATAGTGCCTCCAAATTTTCAAAGCAAAGACTACGACGACCAATTCCAAATCATGATTGGATAGTTTGCCTCATGCATCTCGAGCTGTCGAGACGCATATGCCACAACTTTACCATCCTGCATACACAACCTAAGCCCACATACGATGAATCACTGTAAACCACAAACTCCTTTCCAAGTTCAGGCTGTATCAAAATAGGAGCCTCAGTCAGAACAGTCTTGAGCTTCTCGAAGCTCTCTTGCTGCACATCAGTCCAGACAAACGAAACACCCTTACGTAACGACTTATTTAATGGCATTGCAATCAATGAGAAACCTTCCACAAATCATCGATAATAACCTGATGAGGCAAGGCTGTGCGGGCATAGGTCTAGGCCGTGTCGATTTCTTCCTTGGCCCAATGAAACACCCCAAACCCGGCCCACGAGCTTGAACCGGATCTGGTATGTTCCTCAAGAAAACCGGTTTCAAAGTTCTTTGTTACTTAGAGAAAATTTATGCGATAAAAAAAAATATTGTTTGGGTTGGGCTTGTGTTGAAAACCAATTTGATTTTTATATTAGAAACCCTTTTTAAGCTTAAGTGACAAAATATTTAGGGTTTAGTTTAAAAGAAATTTTACTTAATCTTTAATAAATAAAACCCATAAACATAATAAATAAAAATAAATGTAAACAATTCAACTATGGCCTTATGGCCTTATTACATCAAATAATTTCCAAATAACTCAAGTACTTAAAAACTAATAGTTCCATAAAAATAAAGACTTCATGTTGAGCATGGCCACCACAAGTTCTCACTTGTCCCAGGTCCATCCTTTGTTCATCACACGAAACATGGTCCCACAGCGGGGTGAGCCAAGCAGACTCAATGTGTACACGACACTAAATCATAATAGAATTAGGCATACAAGAGTTACACATTCAAAACATAGAATACAAGTTATGATGCATTCCCAAACCCAAACCTAATTGTCCATCCGCTACACCCCCCGCACTGCCGGTCCACACCGTGGGACTACTAAGTCGACCCTCCTTCCGCTACACACCAATTTGCTGTCTTAAGTCACTGCATTCATGGTTTTAGGTCACCACGTTCAGATTACTGTGGTCTTAGGTCATCACTTTCAAATTATCACGGTCTTAGGTCACCGTGTTCGTGGTCTTAGGTCAACACATTCACTTTCCCTTTCAAACAAACCCATATGCCCCATATAATAATATGGATAAATATGCCAGAGTTCTAATTCTTATCATATTCTCATGTTACTAATAACATTTTTCATATTCCTAGTAGGAGTAGGAAACGTACCTGAGTACTTAGTACCATAACATGGTACTTTAGCCATTTTCATGTTCTTATTAACACATTTTTAATAAACATGGCCATAATACATATTATAACATAGTGTAGGGTACACACCTGATTCGCTTAAAATTTCCTTGAGATCTCGAAAAGCTTGATCTAATGCTTAGATCCTTAATCCCTACATTGATTTATCACTTATTACCTTAATAAAAAGCCATTCGGCCAAAATTCCAAATCCTAGTAGGATTAGTATTCTTACCTTGTTGCCGATTGGAACACCAACAAATCCCGAAACTATTCCTTGTTTCCCTAGGAATGTCAAAATCCCTAAAACCTTAGGTTAGACTTAATCTTAATCATCGAAAAATAAATCAAGGCCTTTGGCCGAATATTCACATGTCTTACCTTAACCTTAGAAATCCCGAATACTCCTCCTTTTAGTCGACTACTCTGATAATCCCGAAAGATCCTTCCATATTCGGCAACCATAATATGTATGGGGTTAGATTATCTCTCGGCTAATCTAAAAGAAAAGAATGGAAATCAAAATTGTTCTTACCTTTGAAGAAATCAACAGCACCTATGCTTGAAGCCCTTCCAAGATTCGGCTTTTGAATGGATTGGTAAGAAGAAATAGGAAGAAAAGAAAAGTTGAGAATTTTGACAATGGTGGACTATAGATTCGGCTTGACAAAAGAAAAAGAGAAGAGAGCACTCAAAAATTCGGCAGAGAGAAGAGGAGAAAGAAAAATTGATGAGTAGCCCTATTTTTCTTCCTTTTATAGCCGAAACTACTACTCAGAATCCCTTACTTGGCCACCACTCTTCTTTATGGATAACTTTATCTCCTTAATAATAATAATAATAATAATCCTTCTATTATCTCTTCTTTTATCCATTAAAAATAAAAGGAATTAATCCACAATTATCTTTTGAAAATAATTTTAAATAAATCTACTATTTATCCTCTTATTAGCCGAAATTTAAAGAGAATAAAACTCTTCCTTTCTAGAAAGCTTGTGCCGTCCATCTCTGGCTTCTGGAAGCAAAAATAAAACTTCTTTTATTTGCTTCCCTTGTGACTCGAACTCAAGCCCAACACCTTGCATGTGGCGTCATTTCCATAGGCCCTAAGTGACATCTTCAGGCCACTTTTCCAAGCCTGTTTGTGTGTCAAATTTCACATACTTTTTCTTTTAAGGCCACCTTGCCTCAGTTTCCTCTTTTAAACTTTAAAACTCAACATTTCTAAGTCATTTCTAAGTTTCCAAAAATTTTCGTTCGGCTCTGTAAACTTGACATTTCCTTACATTTCCAAGTTTCCAGAAATGTTCACTTTCCTCTTTTGAATCATTTCCTTACATTTCCAAGTTTCCAGAAATGTTCACTTTCCTCTTTTGAATCATTCCTAAATCATGTCCATACATTTTCAGGTTTCCAAAAATGTTCATTTCCAAATCATTTTCATTCATTTCCGGGTTTCCAAAAATATTCAAAATTTATTCTTAGTACATAAAACATGTTACTTCGTACAATTAAATCGAAAATGCATAGGCCCTTTCCAGGTTGTTACAGTTCTACCCTCTTTAAAAATAATTTCGTCCTCGAAATTACTTACTAACGAACCATCGTACGGTCTAACTCTCCCCACTACGCTATTGCTGCGCACTCTGATCTTAAAGAACTATCTTACCTTCTAGGCACAGTCTCTAAGTTACATCCAAAGTTTCAAACAGTTCACTTGTAACACAGGAATGAACTATCTCTAAAACAATAAATAGTACTCCAAAAACAAGGAACTTAACCGCTATCATATCCTTGGTTGTCTCACATCGAACGAACCTTCAAAGACTCTATCGGTGTTCCATGACCATTTCCTCCATGGTTTAAACCACAAACCTTCGTTGCCTGAGGGCAATTCTTAACCAAATGAGCCTTAGACTTACATTTAAAACATTCCCGATCTCGGTTCCAACACTCGCCAACATGATACCTTCCACACTGAGCACACGAACGGTCCGAATTTTTAGTAGTTGGCTTAAAAACACGAGCAGAATTCTCAACCTTCGATCTTTTCTGAAGACTTTTAGACGATTCTGACAGTCCAAGACTCCTCTTATCCTGTCCACGACGACCACGTCCCATAGAACTCATTTTCTAATGTCGCGATTTAATCTGGTTAACGAGTTTTATGCGTCAAAACTTTTGTTTCACTGATTAACCGCGAACAGTTTTATGAAAAGAGATGTTTAAAAGTGGTTATCAAACAAAGTTCTCAGCTCAAGTTCACTATTCAGAAAGTCACGTTCACATTCATCAACCAATCATGAACTTTCGTTCATTCAGAGAAATGTTGTAGTTTTCATTGTTGTTGTTTTTCCACTACCCAGGGGTATTTTCGTAATTTGTCCTACAGGGGTATTTTCATAATTTGTCAAAATAATGTTCCTTGGTGATTTTGTCAATAAGGGTATTTTGGTAATTTTGAAATCCCGAGGCCTTTCGGTAATTTTGAAATTCCAGGGGCATTTCGGTAATTTTTTCACAAACTAGGGTAACTTTGCAAAGTTTAATAATTCAGGGGTATTTCAAAAGTTGCAACACTTGGGGGTTCTTTTTGAGAATTTGTTTTCCAATTCGGTAATGTTGCAAAAAAAATTAGAAATTAGGGTCATTTTGGTAATTTTTTGTAAGTTAGGGGCAATTTTGTAATTTCATAAATCGAAAATTTTTTGGAAAATTTTGTAAAGATGGTTTTCACAAATTTAAAAGGGTCATTTTAAGAGTTTTAAAACTAGTTTTTTTATAAAAATACGGCTAGTTCCCTTTCGGGTTTTAGTTATTGAGTTTAGCCTGCGACTAAGTCCTCTTGGTTAGGGTGAACCGTAGTAGCTACGCACTGCAGGATTTCCAGCGAAGAGGAGGTGAGTCACTAGGACTGCTTAAGTACCGTGCTCTTCCGGATCCAATCCTAGACATGCGCATTGGGGGTTACCACACCCAGCCTGGCGACTTAGCCATAAGGTTGTTTAGTTAGGCACTTAAGTCTTATGTAAGTGTTGGGAAAACTAATCCTAGGGTTCAAGTACTTATCATGCTAATCTACGTTCCATTTCATTTCTACCCTTCTACACATCATACTATAAACCACACAAATGGATAGAAGTACTTTACAGTGGATCATGGGTCGGAGACTTAGGTGCCATGCCGAAAAACCGCTTATTTCAAAAATATTTTCATAAAACTCATTTGGGCTCGCTTTGAAAACGTTTTAGGCCTTAAACCCCTAGGCCGAGGGTTTGAAACCTAGCTCTGATACCAAACTGAAACACCCCAAACCCGGCCCACGAGCTTGAACCGGATCTGGTATGTTCCTCAAGAAAATCGGTTTCAAAGTTCTTTGTTACTTAGAGAAAATTTGTGCGATAAAAAAAAAATATTGTTTGGGTTGGGCTTGTGTTGAAAATCAATTTGATTTTTATATTAGAAACCCTTTTTAAGCTTAAGTGACAAAATATTTAGGGTTTAGTTTAAAAGAAATTTTACTTAATCTTTAATAAATAAAACCCATAAACATAATAAATAAAAATAAATGTAAGCAATTCAACTATGGCCTTATGGCCTTATTACATCAAATCATTTCCAAAAAATTCAAGTACTTAAAAACTAATAGTTCCGTAAAAATAAAGACTTCATGTTGAGCATGGCCACCACAAGTTCTGCCATCTCGGTCCATCACTGTTCATCACCTGAAACATGGTCCCACAACGGGGTGAGCCAAATAGACTCAATGTGTACACGACACTAAATCATAATAGAATTAGGCATACAAGAGTTACACATTCAAAACATAGAATACAAGTTATGATGCATTCCCAAACCCAAACCTAATTGTCCATCCACTACACACCCCCGTACCTGCCAGTCACACCGTGGGGACTACTAAGTCGACCCTCCTTCCGCTACACACCAATTTACGGTCTTAGGTCACCGCATTCGTGGTCTTAGGTCACCACGTTCAGATTATTGTCGTCTTAGGTCACCACTTTTAGATTATCACGGTCTTAGGTCACCGTGTTCGTGGTCTTAGGCCACCACATTCACTTCCCCTTTCAAACAAACCCATATGCCCCATATAATAATATGCATAAATATGTCAGAGTTCACATTCTTATCATATTCTCATGTTACTAATAACATTTTTCATATTCCTAGTACGAGTAGGAAACGTACCTGAGTACTTAGTACCATAACATGGTACTTTAGCCATTTTCATGTTCTTATTAACACATTTTTAATAAACATGGCCATAATACATATTATAACATAGTGTACGGTACACACCTGATTCGCTTAAAATTTCCTTGAGATCCCGAAAAGCTTGATCTAATGCTTAGATCCTTAATCCCTATATTGATTTATCACTTATTACCTTAATAAAAAGCCATTTGGCTAAAATTCCAAATCCTAGTAGGATTAGTATTCTTACCTTGTTGCCGATTGGAACACCAACAAATCCCGAAACTGTTCCTTGTTTCCCTAGAAATGTCGAAATCTCTAAAACCTTATGTTAGACTTAATCTTAATCATCGAAACATAAATCAAGGCCTTTGGCCGAATATTCACATGTCTTACCTTAATCTTAGAAATCCCGAATACTCCTCCTTTTAGTCGACTACTCTGATAATCCCGAAAGATCCTTCCATATTCGGTAACCATAATATGTATGGGGTTAGATTATCTCTCGGCTAATCTAAAAGAAAAGAATGGAAATTAAACTTGTTCTTACCTTTGAAGAAATCAACAGCACCTATGCTTGAAGCCCTTCCAAGATTCGGCTTTTGAATGGATTGGTAAGAAGAAATAGGAAGAAAAGAAAAGTTGAGAATTTTGACAATGGTGGACTATAGATTCGGCTTGACAAAAGAAAAAGAGAAGAGAAGAGAAGAGAGCATTCAAAAATTCGGCAGAGAGAAGAGGAGGAAGAAAAATTGATGAGAGCCCTATTTTCTTCCTTTTATAGCCGAAACTACTACCCAGAATCCCTTACTTGGCCACCACTCTTCTTTATTGATAACTTTATCTCCTTAATAATAATAATAATAATAATAATCCTTCTATTATCTCTTCTTTTATCCATTAAAAATAAAAGGAATTAATCCACAATTATCTCTTGAAAATAATTTAAAATAAATCTACTATTTATCCTCTTATTAGCCGAAATTTAAAGAGAATAAAACTCTTCCTTTCTAGAAAGCTTGTGCCGTCCACCTCTGGCTTCTGGAAGCAAAAATAAAACTTTTTTTATCTGCTTCCCTTGTGAATCGAACTCAGGCCCAACACCTTGCATGTGGCGCCATTTCCATAGGCCCTAAGTGACATCTTCAGGCCACTTTTCCAAGCCTGTTTGTGTGTCAAATTTCACATACTTTTTCTTTTAAGGCCACCTTGCCTCAGTTTCCTCTTTTAAACTTTAAAACTCAATATTTCTAAGTCATTTCTAAGTTTCCAAAAATTTTCGTTCGGCTCTGTGAACTTGACATTTCCTTATATTTCCAAGTTTCCAGAAATGTTCACTTTCCTCTTTTGAATCATTCCTAAATCATGTCCATACATTTTCAGGTTTCCAAAAATGTTCATTTCCAAATCATTTTCATTCATTTCCGGGTTTCCAAAAATATTCAAAATTTATTCTTAGTACATAAAACATGTTACTTCGTACAATTAAACCGAAAATGCATAGGCCCTTTCCAGGATGTTACAGCCAATTTGCTTCGTTTTAGGCCCGTTTCTCATTCTTTTTATCCTCGGGTGCTTTCCTTTGTATAAGACATGAAAAGAAAGGATTAAGAGCGCCTTTTTACATAAATGAAGGGCTAAATCATCTGAAAGCATACTAAATGTGGGATTAAAATATGTTACTATTACGGTTTATCAAATACCCCTACACTTAAGCTTTTGCTTGTCCTCAAGCAAAATTCTCAACTTACAATTAAAACAAACTTTCCGTAATTCATAAGTCTTATCAACAATGTCTCATCATTGTTCATAGATAATTTATACATGGATAATGTAATTCAAAGAGTCCTAAAGATTCAAATAAGATAAGTCATAGTTTTTATAGTATGAAAACATAGGTGTTTCCCCTTACCTGAATAATTACCTCTGATTCAAAATCGACAAGAGTTGACATCCTCACTAAAGATTCACTCAAATCACTCAAAGTGTTTTAGGGTTCAAAATTAAGCACTTAATAAGTCGAACATGAAAAGTTAATCCCATTGGCTTGCCTGAAAATAAAATCTCCACCACTGTAAAATGAGATGATAAATAGATCAAAAGGTCTTTACAGGGTTGTAACGGGGCTAGGGTTAAAGGTGTGGATAAAGGCTGAATTAGAAGGTTAGAATCGAGATTGGATTGACAAGTCACCTAACTTGAATAATGAACTAATCCTAAATAATTACATCAATTGAGAACTAATAAAACGAGCTTTTTCTTTTGATAAATCAACTTTAACTGTATAAGCTCACTTTTCATAATACTTCTACTAAATATACTTTGATTTTTTTTAAGAACAAATAAATAATAAAGGATGAATTCAACTGCTGAAATAATATAATTAGGTAACTAATCAAATCAAATCTCGATATAAGGGTAGTCAAAAGGGAATGGTGATATCAAATACAAAGGGTTTTGGGTTAATATTAGTGGGTGAGTCAATAAAAGGGTTGTTAGGATCAACGAGGTTCACTAGGGGTAAATTATGAAGGTAGGCTTTGTATGGAGTAAGTGGGTTAAATCCTAGGTGCCTTTATCATCTTTGTATATCAAATCATAGGTGTGGTCTTGACATGTATAATCAAGGGAAGTTCTAGAATAACAGTTCAATGTTGACACACTCATAATCAATAAAGTGAGCAAGAAAAAGAATATATGCTCTATAAGGCTCAAAATCTCACAAAAATTATGGGTTTTTGATATCAACCTCGTAAATTTCAAATTTCAAGATAATATTCAGGTTTAGGTAGACAACCTAAAAATTTTGATTTTGAAAAATCAGACTTATCATGCTTGATTCTATAGTGTTCTTCAAATTTAATCATAAATGCACAATTAACTATGATTTACTCAAAAACATGTCAATAAAAATCATAAATCATCATAAATTTCATCCTAATTAGTAATATGAGGAAATTACTTTAAAATAAGACTGCATTCAGGGATTTGAGAATAATGAAAAAAAGTTAGGCACTTTTATCCTCAGGGATTTGAGAATAATGTAGAAAGTTAGGCATAATAACTATTCACCCCCCACACTTAAAATGTACATTGCCCTCAATGTACAAAGATAGATAATAACATGTAAGGGATAAATCAAAAGAGAAGGGGGGAAAGAATACTTCCTAATTTTTGGATGGATTCCTTGAGTCAGAAGTTGAAAGATAAGTTAGAGGAGGCGATCTGGATGACGATCCTGTGCTAGATGAAGAAATTTGGGAGCTAGTGAAGAATTAGCCAGGGGTTATTAAGACAAATTTAAAATAAACTAAATATATATGTAAAGATAAGAAAGATAAAGAAAAAGGAAACAAAAATGTAAACAAAATGAAAATGAAAGATGAATGGACTGAAGAGTTCTTATTGTTGGATGGTTCGCGAGGTGGGTGTGACTTCTAAGGCTGCGGAGGTGCTGGCGGTGGCGGAAGTGGCGTGATTCCATAGCAGCCATTTGAACTTAACACTAAGAAATTAAAAGAAGTTAAACTAAATTAAGCAGAAAAGAAGTAAAGTTAAGGAAATTGAAGCAAAAGAGAAAAGAAATATAGGAACTAATTGGTCTCAAAAACACTTGGCTTGTTGTTTGGATGAAGCGGTCGGCATGAACTTATGTATTGGGGTCTCCCTTGAGGAGACTATGCTTGGCTTCTTCGACATGGTTTTAGTGTAGCTCAAGAGTTATTGAGAATTTTTATGGAGAGGGAAGAATTTTGAGAGAAAGGGGAGGAAGAAAAAAAGTGGACAGTGGGTAGAAAGACTGGGGAAGGGAGGTGGAGTTTTGCTTTCTGGTGCTTGCCCACGCCCGTTGACTGAGGGCATGTTGTTCACACGGCCGCTTCGCACGACTGTGTGCTTAGGCGTGTTGGCTCACCCATGCCCGTTTTGCAGTTTGCCACCGCCGTTGGTGATAAGTCAGTATGTTGGCATGGTTGGACGGCACGGGCATATTCTACCCGTGGTTGGCAAGTCAGTAGCTCCACCCGGTCGTGGGACACGGCCGTGCCACTTTGTCGATGCTCATGGAGGAGTGGTTGAGTCATTGATTTTTAAAATTAGTTGAATCTGACTTGTACCGTCCTGCTATGTTAGTACCAAGATTCTTGAGGTACACACAGCCTCGGCCACGGCCGTGTGCAAGGCTATATGGCCTGAAAATCTGCACCCTTGGTTATTTTTAAAGTTAGGTAAAAGAAAGAATAAAATAAAATGAAAAGCATAGAAGTTAATGAGGTTAGTACTCGAGTTGCCTCCCGAGAAGCGCTCGTTTATAGTCTTAAGCTAGACTTTTCCTTGGATATATAAAAATTTCAGGGGGGTTTAAAGGTTTGAATATCTTCCCTTATGCTTACAGTTCTATTTTCTTTATAAAGTTTAAGTTGAGAAGTGTTTACCTTAAAAGTACCGAATGTTGGATTCCTTACCTCGACTGTTCCGTGTGGGAAGATATTATGTACCTTAAGAGGAATTTCTTCGTTTACTTTCAGGCCTGATGTGGTGATTTGAGGGTTGGCTTTGTCTAACAGTACCTGGTCTCCTATTTTGAAGTGGTTTGATGTTCCTACGAGCTCTTCTGAGGGTTCCTTCAGTTTTACTTCGTGCGGTTCTGGTTCTTCTTTGATTTGTGTTTCCTGCTCTTTTAGTTTGTCGACCTTAAGGCTTCGTTCCTTATGTGATTCTTTTTTGCTGGTACTAGGTCCATGATTCAGCTCAGATTTGTAGTCTTGTGGTGTTCCCTGTGGTGAGGGTTGAACGCATTGATTATCAACTGGATTGACTTTCTTACCTTCATCGATTGTTGTCCTGGCCGAGTCAAGAGCTTGAAGACTGATTGATTCGTCACCTACAAAGTATGAGTTCTCCTGTGGCAACATCAATTTTAGTCTTGGCAGTTGCTAGAAAGGGTCTTCCTAAAATTAAGGGGATTGAATTATCCTCTTCCATGTCTAAGACAACAAAATCTACTGGGAAAATGAATTTATCAAATTTTACAAGAACATCTTCGATAATTCCCCTAGGAATTCTAATAGTTTTATTAGCTAATTGAATACTCATCCTAGTTTGTTTGGGCTTCCCTAAACCTAGTCGTTTAAACAATGTATAAGGCATGACCTTTATACTTGCCCCTAAATCAGCTAATGCATTATCAATAGTTAAACTACCAATTAAACATGGAATTGTAAAACTCCCTGGATCTTTTTGCTTCCGTGGTAGTTTATTCTGTAACATTGCTGAGCATATTGCGTTTAATTCTACATGTGGTTCTTCATCTAGTTTGCACTTGTTTGTTAAGAGCTATTTTAAAAATTTCCTCGAGTCTGGCATCTGAAAAAGAGCTTGAAGAAAAGGTAAGTTGATATGTAATTTCTTTAAAAGTTTAAGAAACTTACCGAACTGTTCTTCTGTATCGTCTCTTTTCATTGGTTCGGGATAAGGTATGTGAGGTTGATACTCTTTGATTACCGGGTTTGGCTTTTCCCGTGTTACCTCTACTTTACCTTCTTCTACCTCATTTTCTTGTATTGAGTTGGGTTCATCTAACCCTTTACTATCATTGGCTGTGATGGCTTGGATTTGCTCCTTTGGGTTAATCTCCGTGTTACTTGGTAGACGCCCTTGCGGTCGTTCGGACATTAACTTAGCAAGTTGTCTGACTGCCTTAGTGACTTCCCCTACTGACTTAGTAAGTTCCTCGACTCAGTTCTTGGTCTTTTCAACCGATTTTTGTTGACTTTTAAGTGTTTTCTCAGTATCTTGGAGACGATTTTCTGTGGCTGCCATGAATTTTGTCAGCATCTCTTCAAGGTTTGGCTTCTTCTCTTGCGGATATGGTTGATTTTGGAAATTTTGAGGAGGTTGTTGTCTTTGATTTCCTTGACCTCCCCATGAAAAATTTGGGTGGTTCCTCCAACCTGGATTGTAATTATTACTATAAGGATTATTATTAGTTCTGAAATTGTTACCTATATAGTTCATCTGTTTGCTTTCTGTGCCCAGTTGGTAGGGTGGGTACTCAAGATTCGCCACAGTTCCACTTGTATCGCACTGTATCACTGGATGTACTTGTGAAGAACACAAGCTATCGAGCTTTTTATTCATCATCTCCATCTGTGTTGATAGCATGGTTATTGTATCGAGATTGAACACTCTAGCTGATTTTGTTGGTTTTGTCCTTGTAACTTGCCACTGATAGTTATTCAGTGACATCTCTTCTATAAACTCATAGGCTACTTCAGGAGTTTTATTGTTCAGGGTTCCACTGGCAGCTGAATCGATTAGTTGCCTCGTTGAGGGGTTTACATCGTTATAGAAAGTTTGGACTTGGAGCCACAAGGGTAAACCATGGTGTAGACACCTTCTTAAGAGATCCTTGTATCTCTCCCATGCATCGTATAATGTCTCTAAATCCATCTGCACAAAATAAGAGATATCATTCCATAATTTGGCCATTTTGGCCGGTGCGAAATATTTCAATAAAAATTTTTCGGTCATCTATTCCCATGCAGTGATTGACCCTCGTGGCAACGAGTTTAACCACTGTTTGGCTTTATTCCTTAATGAAAAGGAAAATAACCGAAGATGTATGGCATCATCAGAAACGCCATTAATTTTGAAGATATCACAGAGCTCTAAAAAATTAGCTATATGAGTGTTTGGGTCTTCATCCTGCCAACCATCAAATTGAACAAATTGTTGAATCATTTGTATAGTGTTAGGCTTTAATTCGAAATTATTAGCAGCTATAGTAGGCCTAATAATACTCGATTCTGCTTCTGTTAAATGCAGTTTAGCATAATCGAACATGGTACATGGAGCATTGTTTTCTCCCACATCATGTGGTTGTGGATTATTCTTATCCATCCCTTCAGTAGGATTGGATCTGCCTTCTTCTGTGTAATTTAGGGCTCGCCTAATTTCTCTGCGATTCCTTCGAGCGGTGGCTTCAATATCACTATCGTATACTAAAGGTCCTCTCGGGTTCCTTCTAGTCATAAACTAGAGGTACCTACTAGGAAAGAAAGAAGGTTTAGTGAAAATCAAAATTTAACCTAGGAAAAATAAAAATAAAAATAAAAGTAGATTTAAAAAAAAATGGCTAAAGTAATAAAAATAGAGCGTTCTTAATATTTTAGTTCCCCGGCAACGGCGCCAAAAACTTGATTTGTCGAAATCAGAGTCTTAAATTTATAAAGAGAATGATCGAACCTGGGAACTAACTCTGACTACGATTAAAGGCAAGTGTACCTATCGAACAGTAGTATAGCTTAGGCAAGACTGGATTGTCGAACCCACAGGAACTAAAAGTACTAATACTAACTTTCTTTTTATTACTTAGCCTAAAATAAGTGAAGTTGCTTTAATCTAAAATTAACTAATTACTAAGCTAAAGATGCAAAGACAAAAAGACTAAATTAGGGAGATACCTTTTAGAAAAACTCAGTTGATTTAGACGATACCCTTAGGAAGAATCCACCTAGACTTCACTTGTTATCTAACACTGAACTAGACGATTTATTCACTTAGTTTGATCTGTAAGACTCCCTAACGTATATTAAACCCTCTCTCGAGGCGAATAATGTCTAACCCTAGGTTAATTAACGGAAATCTCTTTCTCACTTAATAACCCCCTAGAATAGCAGTAAATCGATATATGGACCCCTATATTAGGTTTCACCCTAATCCGGCAAAATCTCGTCACCCTATCTCTAGGCGTGCGATCAACTCTTTTAATTATGCTAGATCTACTCTTAAGCAGGGACTTTTGCTCCTCCACCTAAGCACATTAAATTTGGATTAAGCTCACATAATTAAGAACAAACTAAGTATTTATTGTATAATTTAGAAAACAATAACAAGATTCATCTAGGTTTCATCCCCTTCGGGTATCTGAAGATTTTAGTTCATAACTATAAAAGAAAACATCTCAGAAGAAAAGATAAAACAAAACATAAGAAATCCCTAAAACTCCCTGAAGAAATTGAAGGAGAGATCCACCGTCTTGAGTATAATTCCGGCTTCTTGAGATGGATCAACTGGCTATCTTCGAGTGATTCCCACAATTCTGACCTTTTCGGCTCGGCTCCTTGGCCTAGCTAACCGCCCCTTTTCAGGATACACCTAGGGGGTTTATATAGGCTTTTGAAATAGGTTTCTTTGCCCCTAAGTATCCAAATCCGAGTGAAATTGCTCTTCCCAGCGACAGGGACACAACCATGGCACACACCCGTGTGGATCGTGGCCAGGCCATGCTTGGACTTCTTTAATGAGGCACGGCCGTGTAAGTCGGGGTTAGGCCGTGTTCTAGTTGCTTGATGAGGCACGACCGTGTGGGCTTAGGTCCAAGCCATGTCGATTTCTTCCTTGGCCCAATTTGTTTTGTTTTAGGCCCGTTTCTCATTCTTTTTATCCTCGGGTGCTTTCCGTGTATAAGACATGAAAAAAAGGATTGAGAGCACCTTTTTACATAAATCAAGGGCTAAATCATCCGAAAGCATACTAAATGTGGGAATAAAATATGTTACTATTATGGTTTATCAACCCTCTTGGTCACACAGTCCAGACTGACATGGTGCTTGACCAACCAGTCCATACCCAGAATTAGGTCGAACTCCTCAAACGGAAGCTCCATCAGATTAGCCAGAAATACTGACCCTTGAACCTCTAGCGGAACATCTCTATACAGTTTGCTAACCCGAACCGATTGCCCCAGTGGACTAAGCACAGTCACCTCACTAGAAGTATTCTCAACAAAAATCCCTAAGTTTCCAAACACAGTGCTAGCTACATAGGAATGTGTGGAATCTATGTCTATCAAGGTAAAGTAAGGTACATCATAAATTAATAACGTACCGATAATGACGTCTGGAGCATGTCGATCGTCTTGGCGACGAGCAACATAAACAAGAGCAGGCTGCCTTGCCTCAGTCTGTCCAGCACCTCTGCCTGGTGCTCTCTGTCCACGGCTCATACCGTTACCACCCCTAGCCTGACCACGACCCCTCGATGGCTATTGGACTACCCTCTATGGTTGCGCAATACCAAAAACTGAAGCAACAAACACATCTCTTATACTCAGTCGCCACCATACCTCATGCATAGCGGTTCAGTCTCAGAAATTTGGTCTCATACTCGGCCACTGATCGGTCTCCTTGAGTGAGGTTCAGAAACTCACGCCTACGTGTATCGATGTAACTTGCTCCCACATACTTTCCTTGGAAAGTAGACTTAAAGAACTCCCAAGACAAATGATCGAGATGAGTGCCCTTCTTAATGGTCAACCACCACTGATAGGCCTCATCGCGAAGCAATGAGACTGCACCCTTCAATTTCTGCTCAGGGGTGCGGTCTAATTCATCCATTATCCTCTCAGTAGCGTCCATCCAATACTCAGCCACATTAGGGCTGACTCCAGTGACACCCCTAAAAAGTTCAGCTCTATTGGAACGGAGTCGTTCCGTAACAGACCCTCGGCCCCTAGATCCAGTGTTTGGCCGAGCGACCCTCTCCAGTATCCTTAACATAGCCTGGGGCGATGCGTCGTCCCCAGCCATGCGATCTTGAGACCCAGTCTCCGTAACAGGTGACACCGGCGTCTCCCTCATGTCTAGGTTTGGCATGCTGCCTAGAGAAGAGGGCTCAGCTTGAGCCCCCCTACGACCTCTACCTCGGCCTCGAGTACCACGTCCATGGATACCTCGTGTGCTCATGTCTATTTGGATTTATCTATATTGCGAATTTTATGACTCAGTTACAGTTTCAATATTTATTAACAGATGTTTTATGTAAGTAGTATCATAAATCCAGAGTTTGTTTTTCGCAAGCACAGTCTCTATCAGTTTTAGTTTCACTACAATTTCAGTATACACTAACTAGAGTGTTTTCAGAATAGACTATGTACAATATCATAACAATTTATCAGAATACTTATAGGATCGGCGCCGGAGACTTGGTGTACCATATTCTCAGCCAAATCATTTCAAATCATTTGAAAAGTAGTACTTAAAAAACACAAGTTTTAAAACCCAAAATCAACATCCAAGTTTTGTAATCTGGCTCTGATACCACTAAATGTAAAAACCCAAACCCGGCCTAGATGTTATGGCCGAATCTGGCGATGTCACATGGAATGAGATTTGAAAGCGAATTTATCAAGTTAAAATCGTTTCCATTTATTATCTTCTATTAATCTCTCGTTAATTTCAAAATCATTTTTTCGTTAATTTGGTTCGATTAAAATTAAGTTCTATAGCAGAAGCGTTGAAAATCATGATATTTAAAGAAAACCGTTCGCGTTTAGGAGAACGTTGTTTTTAACTAAATCGAGGTTTCGTTGAGTTTTGCAGTTTAAAAGTTCATGAAAATAGTTAAAATCCAAAACAAAAGCAACGAGTCCAAAAGTCCCAAATTACATTAAAAATACCCCAGAAAGCAAATAGAAAATAAAACCATAAATGAAATTAAAACCGTTCACTTGACATGTGGTCACTGTTTAGTCCTTCGCCGCACCGAACCGTCTAAGTCTGGGGATTACCTGTACAGATAAAACAGAAAGGGGTGAGTTTACATAAACTCAGTGTGTAATCCCCACAGAAGACATGCATACAGTCAGACAACAGTTATCAGTAAAATGTAGTCTAAGGCCTAAGCCCATTACAAATTCAGTTTTAGATAAAAATTAGGGCCTTAGCCCATCTCAGATACAATATGCATAAAGTAACTGAAATCAGTATCCTACTCACCAGCCTCTGCACACCATCTCCAACCATCCCTACACACCATGTGAGGTTTAAAACACTCTTCCAGTCCTACACACCAAGTCGTACCGAATGCGGCACGTATCAGTAATATTGCAGCTGAGCTGCCAAATAATAGGCATGAATACCTTTCAGTACACTTCCTCCATTAATCAATCATCTCACCCCAATGCTGATGCAACTAAACATGCTCAATGCAGACATATAGAATAACATGCTTACATGCTAAAATCCAGTTATCAGTCATACATACGAATCAGTAATCATGCATAAATTGATCATGTTCAATACATATAACATATATTCAGGTCACACGATTTAGGGTCTAAGTAGCGCTTACCGACCCTACAGTAGGTTCACAATCATCTTGGGTGACCCGTGCAACCCTAGGAATCATTTTAGCTAAATGGACCCACACGCTCATGTGGTTTGCCCGTGTGGGCCCACACGCCTAGATTGGCCTTGCCCGTGTCGATCACACGGCCTGGCCCAGATATCACACACCCGTATGGCGTGTTCATGTGCCTACACGCCCAGTTCAGTTTGGGCCGTGTGGCCCACACGGCCACAACCCGACTATCATACAACCGTGCCCTGCCCATGGCCTAGCCTTCGTCGATCACACAGCCGTGCTGTCGCACACAGCCTACCACACTGGCGACCACACGCTCATGTGGCATTGACAATTTACAATTTTGGCTTTCGCTGAATCCTGTTTTCTATGTTTTTTGGTACACAACTAGTACGTTTTTGATGCAAAAGCACTCCCGGGATTACCATAACCTAAAATTGACCAATTAAAGCCCAAATTAATATCTTATAACGACATTGAACCGAACTATCTCGTAAAAGTCAAGCCTTTGATTTACCAAAAATGCTTACCTTAGAATGACAACACTGCTTACGAGAAATTTAAGTGCCGATTGAAAACCTCCAGCCCTTAAACATCTCCTAAACATCAAACGAATTCCATTAAACCAAGATTCATTAAGCAATGCAGAATGCGCACTCACTAAATTATGGATATCGCACAAAAATGCCGGAACAACGAGGCATGGAATATTGATCCAAAAGAAAGAAACCAGCAACGAAGGGAGGAAAAGAAGAAGGAAAAAAAATATTAGCAGGGAAACGAAATTTGCTTTGAGATATCCTGACAACTCCCTACTACTTCACATCCTAACCACCCACTCTCAGTCTTTCAATACAGTCAGAACTCTTTAAGTCAAACGAACAAAAATAAATACCCCCTGCCTGCGCAGGGATTTGAACACAAAACCTTCAACAAACTAACACTCAACTTAACCACCAGACCAGCATACCCATTCTAATATAAGATTACAGGCAACTAATTATAAGCCTACTAAACAAAGATAGGGCTTAATTCCAAAAATAAAATAAATTGCTAACATGGGACTTGAACACAAGACTTCACACACACACCCAGAACATTTAACCACTAAAGCAGATAGACAATTGTGTCAAATATTTACAGATACAGAAACAAATATTTTGTGGCATTACAACTCTACCCCTTAAAAGAAATTTTGACCTCGAAATTTACCTAGTCAGAATAGAAGAGGATACTACTGACGCATCGCATCCTCAGGCTCCTACATAGCCCCATTAGTTCTATGATTTCGCCATAGCACCTTCACTAAAGGGATAGACTTCTTCCGTAGAACCTTTACATCGCGATACAAAATCTGAACTGGCTCCTCCTCGAAGGTCAAATCTGGACTAACCTTAATTTCTCCAATAGGGACAATATGGGTAGGATCAGAGCGGTAACACCTCAACATCGAGACGTGGAATACGTCATAAATACAGTTTAGCTCTAATGAAAACTCCAACTGATAAGTGACCGATCCCACTCGCTTCAGAATCTGATGCGACCCAATAAACATAGGGCTCAACTTCCCATTACGACCGAACCTCAGAACCTTCTTCCGCGGAGAGACCATAAAAAACACGAAGTGTAACACCCCTAACCCGTAACCGTCACCGGTCTAGGGTTAAAGAGCATTACTGATCAATCCAGATCATTCAGAATCATTTTACAACACAAAGTATATCATCACCCAAAAATCAAAATATATGCATATAGTCTCTTAATGAGGTTATTCCTTTGATTAAATTGCACACTTAATGTCAATTTCATTGACGAAACTTAAATATTATCGCACACCTAGTGCCTTTACTTTAAACCGAATTTAACTCGGTATCGTAAACACAGTGCCAATCAATATAGCCGAGACTTCCTTTACTTCGCACACATAGTGCTATTCACCTCTGTCTCTATTCCAATTACGCACACTTAGTGCCACATTTCTCAATTTCACATATAGCATTTCTAATTCAATAACCACACATTCATTCATTTCATAACTCAAAGATATTAATTTAACAATTTGTATTATGCCCGAACTTACCTCGGACGTCAAAATAACAAAACAAGTCAATTAATTGAGCACTTTATCTTTACCTCGATCTCGATACAAATCTCTCTTCTTTTGATCTACACATATTCAAATTTAGCTCATTCAATCACCAAATCGTTCAATTTAGTCCAAACACATATATTTAGGGCATTTTATAAAATAACCCTAACATTTTCACATTTCGACACTTTAGTCCCTATTTCAATCACAAAATACACAAAATTTCTATTTACACATGCTTAGCCGAATTTTCCCCTAGCTCATACAAGACCACATATTTCATTTATTTCACATTTTAGTCCTCTAATTTTTCATTTTTACAATTTAGCCCATAATAGCTAATTTCATCAAAAATTCAAATACAAACTATGTTAATCCAACATCAAGCTTCCATATTTCACCAACTATCAACACAAAACTCACATATTCATCAATGGCACATCTCAAAATCATCATCAAATTCTAAAATTAAAGCATGGGCTTGATAGTACGCCAAGCAACAATTACAAAAACGTAGAAATTATCAAAAATCGAGCTCAAAACATACCTTGATTTAGCCAAAGTCCTAGCCGAAAACAAGCTTCTTTCCTTCCTTTTTTCTTTCAATTTTTATGGAAAAAAGATGAATTTGGCTTTCTTTTTCTTATTTGTTTTATTTAATATTAACTTATACATAGTTTACCATTTTACCCTTGTTTATTAAACCATTTAATCATCAATTTTATGCCTATTGATGTCCATCCAATCTATTAATGGCTTAATAACAACATAAGGACTCCTCATTTAAAAAGCCATGCCAATTAGGCACTTTAACAATCAACACACAGCTTTTACATTTTATACGATTAAGTCCTTTTTGGAAATTAAGCACACAATCGAATAAATTTTCACACATACTCAATCACATATTGTAAACACCAAAAATAATATTAAAATATTTTTCTGACCTCAAATTTGTGGTCTCGAAAACACTATTTTGACTAGGGTCTAAACCGGGCTGCTACAACTCTCCCCCCTAAGGGATTTTCATCCCCGAAAATCATACCAGTGAATATGTTCGGATATTGCTCTCTCATAACATCTTTAGGCTCCCACGTAGCCTCTTCAACTTCTTGTTTGCGCCACAACACTTTCACTAAAGAAATTTTCTTGTTTCTCAATTCTTTAATCTCTCGTGCCAAAATTTGGATCGGTTCGTCACTATACGTTAAATCTGACTGAATCTCAACCTCAGTAGGAGCAATCACAAGCGATGAATCAGATCTGTATCAACAACATTTTATAAGCAACAGGCCCAATTCGTTCAATAATCTCATACGGCCCGATGAACCTCAGACTCAACTTGATTTTTCGGCCAAAATGAAGCAATTTTTTCCACAGAGACACTTTCAAAAACACTTTATCACTGATCTCAAATTCAATATCTTTCCGTTTCAAATCTGCATAAGATTTTAGACGATCTGAAGCCGCTTTTAAACTGTCACGAATCATTTTCACTTTCTATTCAGTCTCTTTGATTAAATCAACCCCGTGAATGTTATTCTCACTAAGCTCAGTCCAATATAATGTAGTTATGCATTTATGGCCATAAAGAGCCTCATATGGTGCCATTTTGATGCTAGATTGAAAACTATTATTGTACGCAAATTCAATCAATGACAAATGTTTTTCCTACGTACTTTCAAACTCAAGAATGCAGCATCTCAGCTTATCTTCAAGAATTTGAATGATCCGCTCAGATTGACCATCCGTTTGTGGATGAAATGCAGGACTGAAATGCAGCTTTGTACCAAGATCCTCTTGCAATTTCTTCCAAAATCACGAGGTAAATCTCGGATCTCTGTGAGATACAATAGATAGTGGCAACCCGTGCAATCTCACAATCTCAGAAATATACAATTCGGCTAACTTATCAAATGAATAATCTGTTCTCACTGGAACAAAATAAGCTGATTGTGTCAATCTGTCAACTATCATCCAGATTGCATCTTTGTTTCTAGGAGATAAAGGCAATCCCGACACAAAGTCCATCTTGATTCTCTCCCATTTCCACTCAGGAATCATAATCGGTTGTAACAAACAGGATGGAACCTGATGTTCAGCTTTAACTTGCTGAAAAACTAAATATTTCGAAACAAACTCTGAGATATCCCGTTTCATACCATGCCACCAATAAAATTGTTTCAGATCATTATACATTTTCGTACTTCCCAGATGAACAACCAAATGACTATTGTGAGCTTCGTTCAAAATCAACTGAATCTCGGAATACAAATCTGATCTCTGAATCTCAAGCAATCATTATTATCAATTCAAAATTCTGAATTAGAATTCAGACCATATTGAGCTTGTTTTGCCATCATCTCATCATCACTCTTCTGAGAATAACAAATCTGACATATAAACATTGGTCTCATTTTCAATTCAGCCAAAACCGAAACATCATCACATAGATCTATTTGAGTACTCATTGCTCGCAAAGCAAATAAAGACTTTCGACTCAAAGCATCAGTAACAACATTAGCTTTACCCGGATGATAATCAATTATTAATTCATAGTCTTTTAGTAATTCTAACCATCTCCGCTGTCTCAAATTCAATTCTTCTGAGTCATTAAATATTTCAAGCTCTTATGATCTATATAAATGTGACATTTCTCACCAAACAAGTAATGAAGCCAAATCTTCAATGCAAATACAATTGCGGCTAACTCAAGATTGTGCGTCGAGTAGTTCTTTTCATGCTGCTTTAACTGTCTCGAGGCATAAGCTATAACTTTGCCCTTTTACATCAACACACAGCCCAAACCATTCAACGATGTATCACTGTAAACTATAAATTCTTTGCCCAATTCAGGTTGAACTAACACTGGTGCCTCTGTCAACAATATTTTCAATTGTTCGAAACTCTGCTGGCACTTTTCTGACCACTCAAATTTAACATCTTTCTGTAGCGATTTTGTCAACGGAGTCACAATCATTGAGAAGCCTTTCACAGATCGTCTATAATATACCACTAATCCCAGAAAAATACGGACTTCAGACACATTTCTAGAGGCTTCTATTCTAAAATAGCTGAAATCTTGCTCGGATGAACTCGTATTCCTGTAGCTGATACAATATGTCCCAAGAAACCAACCTCACGCAGCCAAAACTCACATTTGCTGAACTTTTCATACAATCGCTTCTCATACAGAGTCTGTAGCATTATTCTCAAATGCTCGACATGTTGCGTCTTATCACAAGAATAAATTAGAATGTCATCAATAAACACCACAACAAATCGATCCAAATACGGTCTGAATATCCGATTCATCAAGTCAATAAACCCTGCAAGAGCATTCGTTAGTCCAAAAGGCATAACTAAAAATTCATAATGTCTGTACCTCGTTCTGAAAGCAGTTTTCGGTACATCTGATTCTTTAACTCATTGCTGATAGTAACCCGATCTCAAATCTATTTTAGAAAACATTGTAGCTCCTTTTAGCTGATCAAACAAATCATCAATACGAGGCAAAGGATATTTACTCTTTATAGTCACCTTGTTCAACTGTCGGTAATCAATACACATCCTCATAGTACCATCTTTCTTTTTCACAAACAGCACAAGTGTAACACCCCAAACCTGGTCAAAACGCTATGACCGAATCTGGCATGTTACAGAAAAGAAAAAAAATTTTAAAAGTCGAGTTAAAGATCATGAATTGAGAAATTTTTTTTTTTTACAAATCACTATGCCTTTGGTAATGATTTAAAAACAATTGCTTAACTTAAGCCATAATACAGTTCTGGTTTCGTAATCCAAAGTTGAATTTTAAAGAAAAATTATATTGAGCGATCGATTGAAAACAATATTGATCTTTAGTCTGAAAATTTGAGTTAATTTTGTTACTAAAACCTGATCTTAATTAGCCGATTATAAAATCTTAAAATCCAAAGTTTTTAAGATTTGAAAAACCCAATTAGATAATTTATTAGGCATGCCTTAACAATCAAAATAAAATTAAAATAAAATAAATAAAGCAAGAAACCCGAATTAACGTTTAAATGGCCTTATTACAATACCAAAATCCAAATTTAAAGTAGAATAATTCAAATTAAATATTGAAGATAAAATTACTTAAAACATTGTGCATGGCCACCTCGAGTCCACCCCGGCACCATATCCGCGGTCTAAGGATTACCTGCAAAATTTAACGGAGGGGGTATGTCACCGAGACTCAATGTGTAAATCCCCGTCCAAAAACTTCAGTGCCAGTCTTAATTGCCAATATTCGTAGCCAATTGGGCTACGAACCCTTTTACCGCAAGACTTGGATAGTTAAGCAAAAGGCGTTGGAAAAGTTGCATGGTCAGTGGGACGCTTCATATAATGAAGTGTGGCAGTGGTTCAGTCTTTGGAGAGATATGTCCCCGTGAAAAGATAAATGGACCTTGAAAGCGGTGCACGCATACTACAACAATAGATTGCTCCATTGATGCCAAGTGTTCAAGCGTCTGTTCTGGACATTTAAGCAATGCCGAGACGCATTTCTATACTACAAGCCATTGGTAGAAATTGACGGTACCTTTATGTATGGTAGATATACGCATCAGCTATTGCTAGCTGTGGCACAGGATGGCAGTAGGAGAATCCTTTGAATTGCGTTTGCAAAAACACTGGGGGAGTCAACTGATGACTGGGATTTCTTTCTATCGAGGTTAAGGAGGCATGACTGCCCCCAACCTGATATATGCGTTATATCGGATCGGAGCCCTGGAATACTAGCCGCAATAGAGCGACAGGGAAGCCTATGGCATCGCACACACCATCGATATTGCCTAAGGCATGCTGCGTCCAACTACCACGGGCAACATCGATCTACAAGTAAACGGCAATAAGTAACCAACATGGGTATGTAATATCTATTAATATAATTTCATTTGTAATATTCAATTTATTCTTAATTGAGGAGTGGTATGTAATATTCGCTATCAACTTATATTGGCAGGGTACGAGATTAATAAGGACCGCTTTCACGAGATGTTGGTGATTTTGCGCTCAGTTAACGAAGAAGGAGCAAACTACCTATGTAACATACCTTTCGAATAGTGGACACAAGCATACGATGGTGACCTACGATATGGTCATATGACCTCAAACCTGGCTGAATGCATAAATTCTATTCTAAAAGGAACGCATCATTTGCCGATAACATCGGTTGTACGAGAGACATATTTTTGTTTAGCGGCACTATTTCCAAAGCGAGCAGCGAGTTATAAAGGCCAAATACAGGGAGGCCATGTATGGTGTGGGAAGGTATTGCGAGAAATTAACAAGGCGACGGCACGGGCCAACACCATGCACACAGTGTGTCACGATCACGACAACTTATGGTTTAGTGTGACAGAGTTTGACAAACCGAACCAAGGTATTATTGGCGGGCAATATCGTGCACACCTGAGAAATAGAACCTGTGACTGTAGGATATTTGACACACTTCGTTATCCATGCGCTCATGTAATTGCAGCTTGTCAGAATCTCCATCTGGATCCCATGAGCTATGTCAGCAAAGTGTACAAAATAGAACGCATGTACAACGTATGGAGACACGTATTCCCACCAGTCCTAGATGAACGTAAGTGGCCGTCTGTATCGCTTGCTCCGTTTAAGCTGTTACTGGATAGGGAACTGCGTCGCATACCAAAGGGTCGACCTTGCTCGACTAGAATACGCAACAATATGGATATCCAAGAAGCAACCAACCAACGGAAGTTATGCGGATGGTGTAGGAACCCAGGCCATACATCACGCTCATGTCCAAAATCGGAATAGTTGATAGTCTCCTTATCATTTTTGTCTCTTGGTGGCCATGAAAATTCTTTTAATTTCTTGATGAAAATGGTAAACTTTTGTAAAAGGACTAAGTTGCAAAAAAAAAGTTATTCAACTAATCTAAAATATAACCATCACCATTATTCTTCAAAATTATCTTTCTTGCTAAATGATTATTTTTCCCCTTACGATCCTTCAAAATTCCTACATTGGATCAACACCCATCTTGATAAAATTACAATTTAACCCCTCATACTTTTTTACTTATTCAATTTAGTCCTAATTCATCCATTTTTTCTTAGTTTCTAGATCCTTCCACCCTTAAAATATTTACACTATTGGCCCTTCAAGTTTTTCATATATACATTTTAACCCCTCAAATTTTGAATATTTACTCTTGAGCCACAAAACTTTTCTCACATTTGCGATTTAGTCCTTACTTGAACCAATACAATTAGGATATTAAAAACAACTTTTATTTTATTAAAAATGTAAGAAGTAAATTGCAATTAAAAAATTAAAATCAACTTTTATTTTATTAAATGTAATAATATAAAAACGTTTGTAGAAATATATTTAAAATATTAAAATATTAAAAATATTACCTTATTAAAAAAATTGATTTTATTAAAAATATACAAAGTAAATTACAATTAGGAAACTAAAAACAACTTTTATTTTATTAAAAATATAAAAATAAATTACAATTAAAAAATTTAAAAAAACTTTTATTTTTTTAAAAATATAAAAATAAATTACAATAAAAAATTAAAAACAACTTTTATTTTATTAAAAATATAAAAATTAAATTACAATTAAAATATTAATGTAACATCCTAAATTAGGGGTTATGCGTTTGGAGCATAACTCAAGTGTTAGTAGGCTTTAAGTGTGGTTGAGTATGTTTTAAGGGTTTTGAGAATCCAAGGATGTAGGAGGAAGTCTTGGAAAAATATTGGAATTTTATTTTTAAAGGAGAAGTTAGGTGAAGGAGGCCTTAAGGAAAATTTTTAGGAGTTTATGGACATGAAAATGGGCTTGGTAAAGTGGCTTGGGACGCTACCTTAGGGGCTTGGGAGGTTGCGTCAAAAAGTGAGTTCAGGAGGGAAAAGGTTCGAGCATCGTGGGAAGCATTAAAGAATTTTATTTTTGCGTCAAAAAGGGGAACTAGGCTAAGGAGGCTTTAAAGAAATTTTTAGGGAATTAATGCCACAAGAAATCATGTGGTAAAGTGGAAATGGACACCATGTGCAGTGGGGATAAGGGCCTTGGTTTGAGTTGCGAAGGAAGCAGAAAGGAGTGTTTATTTTTGCGTCAAGAAGGCTCCTGGCGAAAGAGGTTTTAAAAGAAATTCTGGGTGAATCATGTCACAAACAGTGCCTTGGCAAAGTGGCTTGGGGCGTTATCTGTGGAGCAAGGAGCAGGTCTCATGTTCGAGTCTTGTTGGCAGCAAGGGGAGTGTTTTATTTTGCTTTTGCGTCAAGGTAGAGAGGGGGAAGAGTGGACGGCAATTGGACTTCTAATTAGATGAGGATTGAGTTTATTTCTCCTTTTAATTTTCGGATAGATAAGATAAACGTAGGATAAATGTTGATCTATTCTATTTATTTTTAATGGATGATAAGAAGATAACGGAGGCCTTATTTTATTTATTTTAGTTTAAATAGGTGATAAGAGATAATGTGATGATTTATTTTATTTTATTTGTTAAGGTGATAAAGAGTTAAAATAGGAGTTTAATTTCGGATTTGATAAGTGGGGATGTAGCAGCTGAATTCTTTATAAGGGGGAGTGATCATCTTTTGTTATTCTTTTTCTTCTTTAAATTCTTTGTGTCGAAATTTAGTCTTTCCTTTCTCTTTAGTGCCGTCTTCTTTTGTGTTAAGTCACCTAGTTTCGGCCTTCACATTCTTTTGGTTAGTGACCGAAATTACAAAGAGCATTAAGGCCATTTGAGTTCATTCTTCTCCTATTTGCTAGCTTGGCCGAACCTATATCTCTCTCCTAAACTTCTTCTTTTAATTGGTGTTAGCCGAATATACCTTTCTCTTGTGACCGATTTTTCCATCAACATTTGAAGGGCTTAGCCGAATCATGTAAGTGCTTTTTCTTCTATTTGTATTTTTTTTATTAATAGCCATAGCCGAATCTCAAAAACGGCCTTATTCTTTTTCTTCTATCGCAAGTTTCAAAAGCCGAAAGTCAACATCCCTTTTATCCTGTCGACATTTAGAGCTAGTGGACGATTCGTGTGGTGGTGGTAAGTGCTCTTTCCTTTGATAATCGGTTTTGAGTTTTTCTTCATAAGCGTGCCGAAATCAAGAGTTTAGGCTCAAGGTTGGCCGAATGGTCTTCATTAAATTTTTTTTAAGTGATGGCCGAATGTAGGGACTAAGGATTTAAGGCTTTAGATCAGATTTTCGGGATTTGAAGAGAAGTTGCTAAGATAATCAGGTGTGTACCCCACACTATTTCTTAATAAGTTTTATGGCAATGTTTAATATATATATGTGTTATTAAGAATGTGAAAAGTATGGCTAAGGTACCATACAATGGTACAAAGTACTAAGGTACGTTTTCCTACCCCTACTATGAATATGATATGGTTTGTTATGCCATGAATGTGAGTATGATAAGAATGTGCAATAAGGCATGATATTGCATAATGTGAATGATATATGGGGGCATATGGGATATTATGAAAAAGGGAAGTGAATGTGGTGACTCATGTCACGAAATAAGAATGTGGTGACTTCAGTCACATTATCTGAATGTGGTGACTTCGGTCACGTTATCTGAATGGGTGTCTCATGACACGAAATATTATCTGGTGGCTATGCCACGAATTCTATAAGGGCGATGAGCACGTCGACTGCAGCGACTGCCTTCGATGGTGTGTAGCGGATGGAGGGTTGACTTAGTAGTCCCCACGGTGTGCAGGTTGGTACGGGTGATGTGTAGCGGTTGGTAACTAGGCTTGGGTTCGAGATTGCATCATTAATTGTATATTTTGATCTGAATGTGTATGACTTGATATGCCTGAATTTATTTGGACTTAGTGTTTGTGTACACATTGAGTCTGTTGACTCACCCCGTTGTGGGAACATTTTTCAGGTGATGATCTGTAACACCCCCAAACCCGGCCCACGAGCCTTGATCGGATCTGGTTATGTCACTGCGGAAAGACGGTTGAAAATCTTTTTGACTTAGAATAATCATGAAAGTTTGTTAACTTTTGAAAACCATGTCCATTTAAAGTAATATGAAAAACCTTAGTGTTATAAAATTGTCTGAATTTAAACTTTATTAAATACTATTTTGAATAAGCAGGTTGCTAAGATAAAATCCTCTTCACATAGCGGTTCAGTTTAATCAAGCCATAATTAAAATAATACCAAAATAATAGTAAAGCCCTTATTACAACCCATACTTAAAACAAAATACTCAATATGCTTAAAATAATCCAAATATCTTCTTTCTGCATGGGCCACCTTGTGTCCTCTCTCGAACCCGGTCCATCTTTACGCATCACACGAAAATGTTAAAGGAAAAAGGTGAGTCACCTAGACTCGGTGTGTAGCCCTTTTTCCCGGTTTAGTAAAACATCATATACCAATCATAAGCAAGTTTAACATGCACAAGTTACGATATGCACCCAAGCCTAGCCTTCCAAACACCTTTTCTACCCCGTGTGGTACCAAACCACCTTTGGTGGTGCCAAACCACCTGGTGACTTAAAGTCACAATATCCGTCAATACTTGTGGTGCCAAACCCTTTGGTGTCCCAAAGACACAAATGTGATACCAAATCACTTTGGTGACCGAAGTCACGAATCAAGTGATGGGGCCAACCCATTGTGTGATACCAAATCATTTGGCGTCAATCCCATAATGTAAAGCGTGGGGCCAACCCATTGTGGTGCTAAGCCACAGGGGACGAGACGCTATGAGGTGCCAAACCTCGGTGACCGTAGCCACAATGTGGTACCAAACCACCAGTGGTGTCCGTCGACACGAATATCACTTCCCCTCCTCTCATATCACCCATCATCATACCAACTCATGTATAGTATTCAAATCATGCAAACATGTTTAACGTTGTATCTCATAGCACATACATCATAAATCATGACATCATGTATCAATAACGAGTACTCATAATGAAACGGACTTACGAATGCGTGCACATACCCCATAGGGTATCATATCACTCAACCATACTTATTTTGCTTTTACCAATCAATCGGTTTATCAAACATATACAAAGCAAGAAGCGTGTTAGTTTACACACACAGTTCCTAATGCGACTATCAAATCCAGTAGATCAAGATCTAACGCACTAGATCCCCTTCCTTAACACACTTTTCGAGCACTAGCCACAACCCGAGATATGCGAGATCAAGCCTTCCCCTACAATCGGCGAACTAAACAACATAATCATGCTAATCAACCTCACAAGGGTATAATCGTAATTTTACCTACTAAGGGTATTTTCGTAAATTCACACCTGCAATGGCCTTTCTGAAGGCCTAATGTCGCCACTAGCGACTCAACTACCATTTTCGGTTGTACCGGACGATTGGGCTTAAAACCCGATTTTGGCCCATCCGGGCCCACACGCTCGTGTGGCCCACGTAGCATGAATCTAGCCACGTATATAACTTCCACCTAGTCTAGTTTAACATATACTAACCAATCATGCAAATTACTCATATGGGCCCACGGGCCCATTGGGCCCACTTCGGCCCATCGAGGCCCAAGCAGCCCCAACCCACGAGAATACTACTGATGGCCTCAACTATCGCGTCGAAGCCCTACACGTGCTGCTTCGCACGCTCATGTGGCTACTAATAATGCGTGTAGCCGGCATTTCGGCATTTGCCATTTCTACAACTAGAGTAGAGAGTTACACACCGATAGGACTCTGGGGCTAATCCGCGGCTCCGACCACTCTTGTGCCCAAACGCCCTCCAAGATGTGTTTACTCTCCTTCTAGGACGCTCCTTATATAGCTAGCTCTTCACCTTCATTCTTTGTGTCTTTCCGATGTGGGATCCCTTCGTCGGTAGAGTTTAAATTCAAGCTGAAACTCTTGCCAGTCCAATCATAAAATAAATACTCCCTTGCTTCTCATGAGATTCGAACCCAGGCTCCCTTGTCACATAATCCATGCCTCTAGCCACTTGGCCACAAGCTCTTCTTGTGTCTTAGACCATGCGCAACTAAATATAAACTATGGGCCAAATTCTAAGGTCCAAGCAAAAAGAAACCAAAATGCAAAAGCCAAGACTTGAACCTTGGACCTCCTTCCTTCCTTGTGGCGTGACTCCCTTGTCTCTTATGTGGCGTCACTTTGCCACTACACCACACACTCCACTTGTGTCATTTTCCTCCATATTTTATTCTTAAGGCCTATCTGGCCAACTTTCAGGGGTTTTTTCATCTAAAACCAAAATTTCCCCAAAGCCAATATTTGATCCCGGGACTTCATAGAAGCCCCCTAACCTTCCAAAATCACTTATCCAATAGGTCTAACTTGCATTTAAGCTGATCTCTTATTCTCTAAAAAAATTCAAACGCTACTACGCCTAAGGCCCATTGGGCTCAATTCTCCTAGGCCCAATTTTGGGATGTTACAAATCTACCCTCCTTAAAGAAATTTTCGTCCTCGAAATTTCCAACTAACTAATGATCGCACATCCTAACCTACCACACTACGCTCTTTGCGCACTCTCGATCTTAATAAAGTTGTCATTCCACCTTGACCACGCCCGCGACAACCACGCCCCTAGAACTCATATCTAGCGTCGCGATTTATCTCGATTAAAACTTTTATGCATTAGAAATTTTGTTCCACTTGTTTTATCCACGAGCAAATTTTATGAAATGAAGTTTACGGAAGTCGTTCTTTCGAGCAATCAAAGTTTCATCTCAAGTTCTCTGTTCTAATTCAAACATTCACATACTTCTCTAAAGACACATTCATTTATCCATGTCACTTTCTTGAGCATTCCCAACCCAGGGGTAATTTCGACATTTTCCTATAGGGGTATTTCGGTAATAACTCAGGGTCAATTTGAAAATAGTTTTCCAACTTAAAGATATTTCAAAATTTGCAAAATCTCAGGGGTCATCTTGAAAATTTTATTTTCCAACCCAGATGTGTTGAAAAAAATTTAAGAAATCGGGGTTATTTCAGTAATTGGGGACGTTAAGGGCATTTTCGTAAATTTCCCAAATCAGGATACCTCGATATTTGTAAAACAGAAGTTTTTGATATTTTCATAATGTAAGAACATTTTAGTAAAAATCGAGGGAATTATGAAAATTTAGAAACCAAGGGCATTTTGGTAATTTTGTTCATCAGGGGTAATTTTGTAAATTTTCAAATCAGGGTATCTTGAAAATAGCGTTTTTGTATACTTTTGCAAAGTAGGGAAATTTTATTAAAATTGGAGTTAAACCGGAAATCTTGAAAGTCAGGGGCATTTTAGTAATTTTCAACACAGGGGTATTTTTGTAATTTCCCCATACCAGAGTATCTTAAAATTTTGAAATTTTGAGATTTTGGTATTTTGTCTGATAAAATCATTTTAATGAAGTTGAGGTAGTACCAGTAATTTTACAATACAAGGGCATTTTTGTAATTTTGCCACTAGGGGCATTTTGGAAATTTTGGTAAATCGAGAAAATGTCTTTCAAAATCAGATTTAAGGTTTACAAACCAAAGGGGTAAGTTTGAAAATTTTAAAACTAAGGGTTTAAAACAGTAAGGCTAATCCCTTTCGGGTTTTAATACTTGGTTTAGCCTATGAACAAGTCTTCTTGGTTAAGGTGAACCAGTAGCTACGCACACTGTAGGATTCGAGTAAAGAGAGGAGGTGAGTTGCTAGGATT
Organism: Gossypium bickii; assembly: GCA_025503065.1. NCBI lineage: Eukaryota > Viridiplantae > Streptophyta > Magnoliopsida > Malvales > Malvaceae > Gossypium > Gossypium bickii. The sequence goes on from CP106711.1 coordinate 96,360,549, forward strand.
TGCTTAAATACCATGCTCTTCATCGAATACCAATCCTCGACATGCGTCATGATGGTTGCCACACCTTAACTCGGTGACTTACTTCTGAGGTTTGTTTAGTAGCCTTAAGTCTTATACATGTGTTTGAGTAGACTAGTCCTAGGGTTCAACAGATCCTAGTTCACTAATCTACGTTCCCATAAAAGCCCATAATAATTCACATATAAATCAATTCATCAAGTAGAGTTACTTACCGGTGGATCATGGTCGGAGATACAAAGTGCCATGCCAGAATAACTGAAAAATATTTCATAAAAACCCTATTTTTGAAAATCCCATTTTGAAAATGTTTTTGAGCCCAAAATCTCAAAGCCGAGGAGTTTTGAACAGGGCTCGATACCAAGTCAGAACACCCTAAACCCGCCCACGAGCCTTGACCGGATCGGTTATGTCACTACGGAAAAGCGGTTGAAAATCTTTTTGACTTAGAATAATCATGAAAGTTTGTTAACTTTTGAAAACCATGTCCATTTAAAGTAATATGAAAAACCTTAGTGTTATAAAATTATGCGAATATAAACTTTATTAAATACTATTTTGAATAAGCGAGTTGCTAAGATAAAATCCTCTTCACATAGCGGTTCAGTTTAATCAAGCCATAATTAAAATAATACCAAAATAATAGTAAGGCCCTTATTACAACCCATACTTAAAACAAAATACTCAATATTAAAAATGCTTAAAATAAACCAAATATCTTCTTCTGCATGGGCCACCTTGTGTCCTCTCCGAACCCGGTCTATCTTTACGCATCACCTGAAAATGTTAAAGGAAAAAGGTGAGTCACTAAGACTCAGTGTGTAGCCCTTTTTCCCGGTTTAGTAAAACATCATATACCAATCATAAACAGGTTTAACATGCACAAGTTACGATATGCACCCAGCCTAGCCTTCCAAACACCTTTCTCTACCCCGTGTGGTACCAAACCACTGGTGGTGCCAAACCACTGGTGACTTAAAGTCACAATATCCGTCAATACTTATGGTGCCAAACCACTTTGGTGTCCCAAAGACACAAATGTGATACCAAATCTTTGGTGACCGAAGTCACGAATCAAGTGATGGGGCCAACCCATTGTGTGATACCAAATCACTTGGCGTCAATCCCATAATGTAAAGCGTGGGGCCAACCCCTTTGTGGTGCTAAGCCACCGGGACGAGACGCTATGAGGTGCCAAACCTGCGGAGGTGCCAAACCTCCGTGACCAGTAGCCACAATGTGGTACCAAACCACGGTGTCCATCGACACGAATATCACTTCCCCCTCCTCTCATATCACCCATCATCATACCAACTCATGTATAGTATTCAAATCATGCAAACATGTTTAACGTTGCATCTCATAGCACATACATCATAAATCATGACATCATGTATCAATAACAGTACTCATAATGAAACGGACTTACCTGAATCCGTGCACATACCCCATAGGGTATCATATCACTCAACCCATACTTTGTTTGATTTTACCAGTCAATCAGTTTATCAAACATATACAAAGCAAGAAGCGTGTTAGTTTACACACCTGGTTCCTAATGCGACTATCAAATCCCGTAGATCAAGATCTAACGCACTAGATCCCCCTTCCTTAACACTTTTCGAGCACTAGCCACAACCCGAGAGATATGCGAGATCAAGCCTTCCCTACAATCGGCGAACTAAACAACATAATCATGCTAATCAACCTCTAAGGGTATAATCGTAATTTTACCTACTAAGGGTATTTTCGTAAATTCACACTTGCAATGGCCTTTCTGAAGGCCTAATGTCGCCACTAGCGACTCAACTACCATTTCCGGTTTATACGAGGACGATTGGGCCTAAAACCCGATTTTGGCCCATCCGCCCACACGCTCGCAGGTGGCCCACGTAGCACGAATCTAGCCACGTATATAACTTCCACCTAGTCTAGTTCAACATATACTAACCAATCATGCAAATTACTCATATGGGCCAGGGGCCCATTGGGCCCACTTCGACCCATCGTGGCCCAAGCGACCCAACCCACGAGAATACTACTCGATGGCCTCAACTATCGCGTCGAAGCCCCACACGCGCGCGCCGCACGCTCATGTGTGGCTACTAATGCCGTGTAACTCTGCATTTCGGCATTTGCCGCTCTACAACTAGAGTAGAGAGAGTTACACACCTGATAGGACTCTGGGGCTAATCCGCGCTCCGACCACTCTTGTGCCCAAACGCCCTCCAAGATGTGTTTACTCTCCTTCTAGGATGCTCCTTATATAGCTAGCTCTTCACCTTCATTCTTTGTGTCTTTCCGATGTGGGATCCCTTCGTCAGTAGAGTTTAAATTCAACTGAAACTCTTGCCGTCCAATCCGCAAAATAAATACTCCCTTGCTTCTCATGAGATTCGAACCCAGGCTCCCTTGTCACATAATCCATGCCGCTAGCCACTTGGCCACAAGCTCTTCTTGTGTCTTAGACCATGCGCAACTAAATATAAACTATGGGCCAAATTCTAAGGTCCAAGCAAAAAGAAACCAAAATGCAAAAGCCAAGACTTGAACCTTGGACCTCCTTCCTTCCTTGTGGCGTCACTCCCTTGTCTCTTATGTGGCGTCACTTTTGCCACACACCACACTCCACTTGTGTCATTTTCCTCCATATTTTATTCTTAAGGCCTATCTCGCCAACTTTCTGTGGGGTTTTTTCATCTAAAACCAAAATTTCCCCAAAGCCAATATTTGATCCCGGGACTTCATAGAAGCCCTCTAACCTTCCAAAATCACTTATCCAATAGGTCTAACTTGCATTTAAGCCGATCTCTTATTCTCTAAAAAAATTCAAACGCTACTACGCCTAAGGCCCATTGGGCTCAATTCTCCTAGGCCCAATTTTGGGATGTTACATGATCAGTAATGGACCGGGTCGGTAAGAGCTTAAAGGTGGCCATGCTCAGCAAGGAATTTTATTTGGACATTTTATTTTTATTTAAGTATTTTAAATTATTTGGGTTTATTTGATGTAATAAGGCCATTGTTGAACTATTTTACATTTATTTTTATTTATTATGTTTACAAATTTTTATCAATTAAAGTTTAAGTAAATTTCTTTTAAACTAAACCCTAAATGTTTTGACATCTAAGATAAAGGGATTTCAATATAAGATAACCCTGTTTTCAACTCGAGCCCAACCCAATTCGAACTTTCTCCCAAAATCACTTAAAGTTTTTTTCAAAGTGCAAACGAATTTGAACCAGTTTATCTTAAGGAACATACCAAATCTGGTCGAGGCTCGTGGGCCGGGTTTGGGGTGTTTCAATTAAAAACAACTTTTATTTTATTAAAAATATAAAAATTAAATTACATTTGAAATATTAAAAACAAATTTTATTTTATTAAATGTAACAATATAAAAAATTTTGTAGAAATATATTAAAAATATAAAAATTTTAGCAATATTTTTGCCTTATTCAAAATAAATTGATTTTATTAAAAATATACAAAATAAATTACAATAAAAATATAAAAAACAACTTTTATTTTATTAAAAATATAAAAAGTAAATTACAATTAAAATATTAAAAACAACTTTTTATTTTATTAAATGAAACAATATAAAAAAGTTTATACAAATATATTAAAAAAATCAATGTTGGTGCCGGTCGCTCCAGCTTCCGGCGGGGGTTGTGGTTGCTCCGGCAGGGGGTCTGGTTGTGGGTGTTGGGAGGATGACTCACCTTGGTAAAATAATGATTGCGGAGGTGTTTGCATCAGCGATGGCGGATGTGTTTGAATCCCATAAGGCGAATGAGAATGGTAAAAGGAAGAGCTCCTCGATGCCGCCTCGTGCAATCCTTCATGCGACGGCGGCCTATAGATCGGCGGTCCACTCGGAGTAGTCAGGAACAGACTCGAACCAGGCCATGCATTCCAACCTGCCATAGGACTAGGAAAAGGAAACATATAAGGGCTAGGATACGCACGTGGCATAATCTGAAAAGGCTGTGATGTGGGTGTCGTCGGCTGAAGTGTTGGGCCCGGTAACTGTGTGGGTGCTGTTGATGGACCCGGTGATTGTGTCGGCGTTGTTGATGGGCCTGTCCCATCATCCTTTCTCCTTGGATTTAAAGGGCCCCGTCATTCCCTGTGGACAAGAAGTTGCCGTCGCCTCTCCTCTTCTAACAATAAATACAGCTTACCATGGATCCTAAACCATGACATGTATTTCGGCACGCACGCTAACTCAGGAACGATGATCGGTTCCCGAGTAGGTATACAATCATACTGGTTTTCCCACAATTCGATATATGCTGACCAAAATCTTGGCCAATCCGTATGCAACTGTCGTAAGCCAACTTTGTGCTCATCATCGAGCACCTCAGGTGCCACGGGAATCGGTTGTCAGAATCCAAATTGTCGTAGAACCCGATCTGACTGGTGCATCTCCATGGTGGCATAGTTGACCAATGGGACCTTCACATGCCAAATGTTCGGATTTTGAAAGAATTCATCTGGAATTACTACCCGAATTGTCGAATCCTCTTATGGTGTCCATTGAAACTATATTAACATGATAAAAATATTAGTTATATACATAATACTAAATACTAAATATGAAATGACTATTTTATTATGAAAATATATTTTATTTAATACTTACCTGTGCTTCTGATCGTTGGTCTATAGAGGTCGTATATCTTCAAGCAAGGTAGCTATTCCAACCTAACTCGCCGAATGGTTCCACCTAATTAAATAAATTTTTAGCATACAATTATATTTTAAGTCTACGTAATAATTGTAAAATCTAATATTAAATTTACCTCGTTATGAGTGGGAATGTATATGGGTGGTCCACTCGATGACGTAAATATGGAAAGCGAAACCGTGCCCATGATTGCAGTAGTGATAGGCAACCTCCGATTTTGGCTTTATTCGGTAGCGTCGCCCCGCTCATCTCCCGATACAATTTTGCTAGCACGGCAGACCCCTAACTCAATTCATCGGCTGCTCTAAAATCAACGAGTTTCAGCAGTCATCTCAGATGTACGAGGTTTCGTGACAAGTCCGGCATCAGATAGCCTCCAATCATCTCAAGAATGTATGCCTGAGCATACCTTCTTTCTTTCTAATTCAGTCGAATCATTATCCGGCTCTGGGAATGTGTCTCGCAACCAGCCCATCTCGATTCGACTTCCGTTAATGTTATCCGAAATAGCACCCAAAAGCTTGTAGCATACGACTCCCCTATCACCAGAAGTTGCGGACCCGATGACTACGTACCTATCCACTGGCAATCCCAATTGCAACTGCACGTCTTCTAGAGTGATAGTACACTCTCCACATGGAAGATGGAAAGTGTACGTCTCGGGTGTCAACCTCTCTATCAACGCACTCATTAGCTTCGGGTCCAACTTGCACCCCCGGCCTATCTTGGCCACGTGCCAAAAACCTGCTTCTCGTAGGTAATTCTCGATCAATGGTGATGGCAGACCAGGCATATTACGAATGTAGCATTGCAACACCCGATGTACAGACTGTTATAAAAAATTATAAAATAAAAATTAACTAAAATTGCATAAACCTAAAAAATATTAAATAGTATTGAAAAATTAAAATTATAACTTACCATTGTCATTTCATCGATGGAGATGTGTTTATTATTGAGACGAATTAATTCTCCGGCCATTGCTAATAAGATTGAACATTTTTAAATTTAAAAAAAAAAAACTAATTCAAAAAACTTTTAAACAGGGTTTTTTTGTAAAAATTAAAGGACTTTTGTGAAATTTGAGAGGAACTTTAGAAGAATTTGAGAGAAATTTGAGAGAAAGCTGAAAGTTGAGAGAAATTTGAGAGAAATAGTGTAAGGACTTTTGTGTGAAAAAAATGAAAGGGGGGAATTTTATAGTGTTTTTTTTTACCGTTGTACCCCCAACGGTCAAAAAAAAAAAAGGCCGTTGGGGTGGGCAAAAACACGTCCCTGGGGGAGCCTTTTTGCCACATTAGCAAAGCATGCCCTCAAGGACGCGATTTCTACTGATGTGGCAGAAAACGCTCCCCTAGGGACGCGTTTTCCTGCGACATACCCTGGCATCGCGCTGACGTGGACGCGCTTTCGGGGAAAATGGCCCATTCCGGTAAATAATTGGAAAAAATGTCCTTTTCCATAAATTTTGAAAAAAGGGCCTTTTTTTAGTAATTTACCCTTTATAGTATGCTTGAAGCTATTATAAATAAAATATCAATTTAAAAAATAATTATCAAGTTAAATTAAGTAGACAAATTAAAATTAAAATCTAATTAAATATATTTACTTTAAACATAAAATTCTAAAAATAAATAAATTTTATTTATCAATTTTAAGTTAATATTTGTAAAATTTTAAGTTTAAGATAAATAGTTAGTAATATAAAAAAATTAATTTTTAAAAAATATTTGATAATTGCGATCACAAAATTGTTTAAAAATATGAATAATAAACAAATTATATTTAAATGTTAAAAACACTACATTGTAAATATTAATTTTTATTTTTGAATATTAATAAGAAAAACTACATTGTAACAATATTTACGATTAAGATTTGATAATTGCAGTCATAAAAATTGCTTAATTTTTATCTTTAAAAATTTGGGTAAAAATTAATATATTCAAATTATCGTCAAAAATTAATATTTAAGAGATTTTTAAAAAAAAAATTTTGAATAAATTATCTTTAAAAATACATACAATTAAAAATATTTATTGTAACCTCCCCAACTCAGCCGAGACATTAAACCTGAATTCGGAAGATTACATTAGCTATCAAAATGACTCTGTAGGCTATCGGAGTTTTTAAAACAGTCACTTTAAAAACATTTGATTATTTTCGAAGAGAGCTTAATTAATTATTGATTTGTTTACTCCTCTAAAACTTATTCATACTTCAGTAGCGAAAAATTGATAATTGTTTGCATTTTTAATAAAACCGAAGTTCATGCATAAATAATTAATATTCATACCTTAAGATCCTAAAATCAAATTAAATGTCATGCATGCTTAAAGAAACAAATCCTAAGTCTCATGCCATAGTTCAAAATAAAATAATACAATCTTTGAATATTTAAAAGTTCAATTAGTAATAAATATAAAATATATGATTAGCTAAAACTGAACCAAGACCTTTCGGATGTCACGTCCTTGTCCTAACCTAGTGGGTTATCTGTAAGGATGAAAAACCAGTGCAAAAGATTAAGCATAAGAAAATATGTCACATAGAAATAATTCACAATGGCACTTTTAGAATATCGATATTTCATATCACTCACAATATACATATATTTATAAATATGTCATACCAGAAATCCTAGTATGTACATGTTTTATGGATGCCATACAATTTTGGTTTTAACAGAACAGATCCTACCCTACCACTACACACCACAATGGGAGTTCCCTTAAACTCCATCCATCAACACACCGAATTGTGGTTAAACCACTACTGGTTCGTAGATAAACTGACAATGGCTATGGACACACAATAAAATCCCCATAGATGGAATTTGCCTCTGGCAATGGCTACACAACATATGTCTCGCAGATGAAATCTACCTTTAGCTGTGGATGACACAACAAATAACCCGTGGAAGGAATCTGCCTCTGGTTGTGGATACACAACAAATTTTGTAGATAAACTTCCAAACTTCCTCCGTTCACATTACCCCACCCATGCAACGCAATATGATATATTTAATATAGATCAATATGGTAGCAATTAATATGCTTATAACATAGCAATTCAGTAGAAAAAATCACGTTTTTCATGTGCTTGGTTAAATGATAACATAAGGCAAATTGTATGTACGATCGCAATTATAGATACAATATTTATATGTACTATTCACAATTCATGCAAATTGTAACACCCCTTACCCGAAACCCTTGTCGGGTTCGAGTACGTGGCATTACTAGACTTGACTATTAACTCGGGGTGTAAGATTTTAAAGCTGTCAAACTGCATCGTACTGACTAAATTGACCATAACTCGAGTTACAAAACTCGAAATTTAGATCCGTAAATTTTCCTTGAAACAAGACTCATATATGGATTTATCATAATTTTTCCAGAATTTTTCATGTGGCCAATTAGTACAGTTTATTCGTCAAATTTACCCTTATTACACTGCTTGGCAAATCTGACCTGTCTCTACAAAAATACAGTTATCTCATTGCACAAATTTCATATACTGTTCTTGTTTATACCAATGAAAAATAGACTCATTAAGAATTCTACACATATAAACCATGCTTCCTAATTATTTTTTTACAATTTTTGACAATTTTTCCAAAACAGAACAATGACTCACGAATTCATTCAGAGCAGATCTCACTAAAACTTAATTATCTCATAATATATAAATCTTTTGCCTACTCTGTTTCTTTCATGTAAAAATAGACACAATAAGGTTTATTTTCATATCTCATTCACCTTCAAATTCAATATACCCTATTTTTGGTGATTTTTCTAACTCACATCACTGCTGCTACTACAAGCTGTTTAGTAGCATTTATGAAAGACCTAGTTACTAACCGAATCTATCTACATTCCAAATTCAAGGATTCATTTCATATACAAATATTTCTTAACAAAAACGATTAAACCTGGATTAAGAATTTCATAAACATTGCCATCATGAACCACATACATATCGAGACACAACATTGTACTTACTAAAAATTTAGCCATATTCGCATGGCTATTATATACATGTTCAAGGTCAAATATCGTATATTTCTAAAACTTCATCTAGCCTATACATGCCTTCTAATTTGTAACCAAAATTCAAAATACCAAAGGAAGGCGATAGTGTGGTGGACTTCTTGAAGATCCTTCACGAGCCCGCTACGTGACCAAAATCTATAAAACAAGGGAAAACGTTTCACATGATTAAGCTTACTAGCTTTGTAAGTCCTAACTCATGATAATGAAACATTTAAATATTAACACATGAAAACAATCACTTATCGCATTTCACATAGGCAATTAAGTAAATTATTTATACAAAGCCAAATAGTAGTGATTCGTTAACTCAAGTAAATTTGGAATCATTTTCTTCAACCTGAAATTCTTAAATTTCATATTAGCATCTCGCAAGCAAATCTCCTTTCCTAACATTTATACTTGAGAACCAATTGTTCCATGAGATTACACCCATCAATATTAACTTCAAATATATATATATATACAACACAATTTTCATAATATTAATTCAACCCAAATGATATTAAGCATAGCATACCTTACATGCTTACCTGAACCATATACTCAATAAATTATCATTTAGTTGTCTTGATCAATGATTCGATTTCTCTTTTGTAAAATACGTCACCGGCATCATGCCTGCTAGGCGTAAAAGCCTGAAAAGTAACACCGGCACAAGGCCTGCTAGGCGTAAAAGCCCGATTATGTCACCGGCACGAAGCCTGCTAGGCATAAAGCCCGATTATGTCACCGGCACGAAGCCTGCTAGGCATAAAGCCCGATAAATAACACCGGCACGAGGCCTGCTAGGCATAAAGCCTGATAAATAACACCGGCACGAGGCCTGCTAGGCATAAAGCCCGAATGTCAGAATAGTTTTACATGGTTTTCACATCTCACTGTCACCTATCGAAACATATGCACTTATTCACATTACATTAAATATATTCAAAAATCAATCCAATCCATCATCATCACATTAGGCCAACTCATGGTTTTACACCAAACTCATACAAATTCTATCATCCATTAGATGTAAATAACCTTAAAACATAAGATAGCTCAAGAACTTACTTATTCACCTTGCATTAGTCAAATAAACTCACTTCAATACTATACATTCACATTCGGCTAATCCTGAATTTATACTCTAAATTTCCACAATTCATCATTCACTAAATTCATAGTTAATTTATTTACATACTTTAGCTAAAAGACTTACCTTGGTTGTCGATATAGGCGTCTGAATCGGCTATTCGAGAACCTTTGTTTTTCCTCGATCTTGTTCTTTCTCTTTTTGTCCCCGATCTAAAAAAGGGTCAAGTAAATTTCATTCATATTCTTCCTATCCCTTTGCTCAACTCAAAATAAATTGCACATAACTTAATTCAAGAACGCTAGGAACCGAATTCCTACTTCATTTATTTAATTTGAAACAATAACCACACCACAATCAAGCATTTAATATATTCAATTTAACCCATTGTACAGCACAATATAAACTTCAATCCATTTGGATTTCTTTTCAAAAGCCGAATGGCCCTTAGGTCCCAAGGATTCTCTATGGCCTTTCCACTAATTTGCTTCTAGTAATTAAGTCTTAAACTTAGTTCACCCAATAGTTATACATCACATATAATAAATTATCTATGGTAAATTTCATTATAAGAGAATGGCCGAATATCAAAACACATGAAGAGAATATTTTCATAAATGTTCATCCTAATATTCGGCCGAATATGGGGGTATCTTCAAGCCAAAAAAATCAACAAAATTTTCTTACAAGTTCTAGCTATTTCTTCTCATGCTATCTAAGTTTATTTTTGACTCAATTCATAACCCTCACCATGGCCGAACTTCATCATGTCTAGCATTACAAAACTCTACTTGATTTTCAATGTTGACCAAAGAAATCAACCAAACTCAAAGATGGATTGTTAAATTAGAGTTCAAAATCTTACCTTGTTCAACACATGTAATAGCCGAATGAAGAAGAGGAATTTCTTCTCCTCTTGATGATGGTTTCGGGTGGATGAGGAAAATGAAGAAGAGATATGAAAAAAAATGATTTTTCTTTTTCTTTTGTTTAAAAACTCTTTTCACATTATTTTAGCATGCTTTAATATAATATTACTCAAAATATAATATAATTAGGAAAGCTTAATATTCTTAGCATGCTTACACTTTAATAATGTTTTAAAAACAAAAAATTTAAGATCATAGATTATTTTAATGCATGCTTGCTGTCCACCCTTCTAAAAATGGGGAATTTGACATGCAAATCCCTATGTTTGCAACATAAGTCACTTAGCCCCTTATTTTATTTAGGCTCACTACATTGATCCTTTTTGCAATTTAGACCTTTTTTAAAATTTAAACACTCAGACGGCAAAATTTTCTACGAAATATTCACACACAAATTTACCAATAATAAACACAAGATATAATAATAAATATTTATCAAGCTCAGATTCGTGGTCCCGAAACCACCGTTCCGATTAGGGTCGAAATTGGGCTGTCACACAAATATACACAAATATTATATTAATTCAGTCAATCAGATCCTGAATTCTAACAAGATTCATATTATCATGGACTTGATTGAATAAAATAAAACAATAAAATAGTTCAAAAATCATTAAAGGACTAAACTAAAAAAAACATAAAAATTTGGGTAAAATTGTAAAATTAGAAAAATAGGGGCACACGACCGTTTGGGATGCTATAGACCATGTGGAGGGGGTACATGACCTTGTGACTAGGTTGTGTAACAGACTGTGGCCGTGTAGTAATTGAAAAATTAATGTACAAGGGAGGCACGGCCATGTGGCAGGCCGTGTAGATGATTCTAGGTCGTGTGAGAATCAAAATATCCTAGGGTTTCAGGGGAACATGCATGAGTGAGGGGCCGTGTGGTCCACACACCTGTGTGGCCCCATTTCGAGGCATGGTTTGCCTTGATTCGCTTGTAAAATAACACACACCTTTCACTGGGATCTTGAGTGACATCCCCCACATTCAAATTTGGTTCGGTACACCTGCAACGAGTCCTTCAAACGCCATTTATACACAAGTTAATGTTTTTTTTCACGATTTATCAAAATTACTGAGAGTTTTGACAAGAAACCATAAAAAATTGATTAATTGAATGAAAGATTTGTGTCAAGACAATGATATTATGAAATTCTATTGACGAAACAAAGGCACTTATCAATTCTTGGCAAAGTTAGAGATGTGATTGACGGTGATATGCTAAACTGTTAAAACATGATGGAGTGGAAGATGCTTTGATTCATGAACAAAATGATTATTAGCAATGGAGAAAAATATATGATGCAAAGAAGATGATGGGCAAGGGAGATGAGAAGAAATAGGGGAAAAGAAATAAATTTTTTTTTTTTGGTTTGGAAAAAGAAACAAAAATTCCAATACAATTAGAAAAAGTGATAAATATTTAGGGTTTCAAAACTCTAGGGGCTGCAAGGTAATTTCCCATTGCTGTCAAAAATAAAAGGGAAATGGGGAAGAATGGCATGGCTTGTACCTAATATGCAAGAGGGAAGGATAATGTTTAACGATTTGGGCTGCTACCCATTCTTATTAAGTTTTTACTCTAAATTATATTTGTTTTAGGATTGTTTTCATATTAGTTTGCTGAAAATAAAAAGTAAAGAAATGAAAGAGGAGTGGATAGAACCTACGACCTCGAAGGAGTACACTAACTACTTAACCATCAAGTCTAGGTCATTCTTTGGTTATTTATTGCAATTAACCTTATATATATTAGGGTGTTACAGTTCTCCCTTCCTTAAAGAAATTTCATCCTCGAAATTTACTTGGTTTGAATAGATAGGGATATTGTTGACAAATTGCATATTCTAGTTCCCACGTGGCCTTTTCGATGCCATGGTTCCACCACAAAACCTTAAGAAGTGGGATTTGTTTCCTTCTTAGAAGCTTTACTTCGCGATCTAAAACTTGCACAGGTTCCTCCTCAAAGGACAAGTCCGGTCGCACCTCAATCTTTTTTGATCGAAATAATGTGCGAAGGGTCAGATTGATATCATCTCAATATGGAGACATGGAGACATGGAAAGCATCATGGATTTAATCTAGTTCGGAAGGTAGTTTTAATTGGTATGGCATCAGACCAACTCTTTTAAGAATTCGGTAGGGTCCTATAAATTTTGGACTTAACTTACCCTTTCGACCTAACCTCGACATTTTCCTCTATGGAGACACTTTTAGGAAGACTTGATTGCCGATGTTTTACTCATTGTACTTCTTTTTTAAATCCATGTACAACTTCTGTCTATCCGAAGCTGCTTTCAACCTATCTTATATTAATCTGACATTCTCGTCAGACTCTTGCACTAACTCGGGACCCAAAACTTTCCTTGCACCTAGTTTGTTCTAACACAAAGGTGTTCAATATTTACATCCATACAAGGCCTTATAAAGAGTTATCTGGATACTCGATTGGAAGCTATTATTGTAAGCAAATTTTTCTAGAGGGAAATGTTCCTCCCAACTACCTCAAAATTCAATAATGCAACCTCTTAACATATCTTCCAATATTTGTATAACCCGTTCGAATTGCCCGTCAGACTACAGATAGAAGGTAGTGATAAAGTCAAAACGAGTACCTAGTGACTCTTGCAACTCTTTCCAGAATCGAAATGTAAAACATGGATCTCGATCAGAAATAATCGATATGGGCACTCCATGCAACCTTACTATCTCTGAAATATATAAATTAGCCAACTTTTGCAATGAATAATCCTTATGGATGGGTCAGAAGTGTGCTGACATAGTTAATTGGTATACTATCACCCAATTTGAATATTCCTTAGTGGGTATTAAGGGTAACCCACTAACAAAGTTCATCGTTATTCGCTCCCACTTCCACTAAACTATTTTTATAGGCTGTAACAACTAAGAAGGGAATTGATGTTCAACTTTCACTTGTTGACATCTTAGGCACTTAGTTACGAACTTTGTGACGTCTTGTTTCAGTCTAGGCCACCAGTATAGTTCCTTTATGTAACACCACTAACCTTTCTCCATTGCTAAATTAAGTTTACAAGACATTACAACAGTTTAGAAACGAATATGGACTAATCTGAACCAAAATAGAAAAATACGAAAAAAATTAAAAATAGGGGTCATACAACCGTGTGACAGAGCATAGACCGTGTGACACAAAGACATGGCCATGTGGCGAGACCGTGTAATAACTTGAGTTTGTGTAACTTAGGGTCACATGGCCGCGTCTCCAGGCTATGTAACTCTCAGAGATTGTGTGGGCAATCCGGCACCAAAAAACAAATAGGCCACATGGTCGTGTGGGGTGACCGTGTGTGGCACACGGCTGTCGAAACCATTTTTGAAAATCGAAATCGACTTTTAAAATAGGGAGTCACCATCGATCTTTTATTCGAGGTGTGATTGGATCACCTTGGTTTAATAAAAATATTTAGTTTATTAAAACAGAGCTTTTGGTCTACGAGTGTTTGAGAAAATAGGTTCGGGAGTCGGTTACGTGCGAGGAAGGATTAGCACCCTCGCAACGCCCAAAATTGGTACCAAATTGATTAATTAATGTCCTTGTCGAAAGTTTGAAAATTTCAAAAGAATTGAAAATTTTGATCTCTTTTGGAAACGTTTGAATTTTCTCGAATTGAACATTAAGATTTTTTCGCTCCGAAGGAATAAAATATCACATCCAGTACGTTAGGACACGATAATTTGAATCCTCGAATTCAATATCATCTCATAATTCCCGAGTCTCACACGTTAAAAAATATCAAAAGGATATTCGATTGTTTGGCCAAGCAAAAAATCAAAACCCAACACATAGGGCACGATCTCTCGAGTTTCCAAACACAGAATATTGCCTTATTTTGAAAATTTTGGCTTTTGGATGAAATTGATAAATATTTAGGTTATGTTTTAAAGAAACGTTATTCAAAATGTGAATAGAGTCATGCGACGAAGAGAACGATAATGTAACACGAATTTGGCGTCATACATATAATACATAACATTGGAATCTTTAGCCTAAAATATTAACATGCATGAATAACAATAACGATAATGGAATAATAACACGTGAGCATGAAATTACATATAATGAACTATGATAACATTGCAATACAAATAAATGAATTATGACACATGCGAAAGCAATAATTAAATAATATACATCATCTAATAAATAACGTTAATAAACAAAGGCCAACGAATTAAACAATTTAAGGAGAGATAATATGCAAGAATAATTAGTAAAGCGATTTAAGTAAATCTTTTGTAAATGATGTTTAAAATAATAGGTAAAGCTATTTAAAATAATACAAGAGGTTTAAAATAATTAATATATATATATAGAAATTTAAATACCCTATATGATAAATAAAGTAGTTTAAAATAACTAATATATAAAATATTAAAGTTGGTAAATAAATAATAAAATAAAAAAGGGGCTAAAAAACAGTTAAGGATTGAATTAAAAAGGAAACGAAATTACGAGCCTAAATTAGAGAACAAGCTAAAACAGGGGGACCGATCAAGATAATATTCCATTTCTCATGCGTACCATGGGCCAAAGATCCGATTAGAAACCTGAAGAAATTAAAGGGAAAAAATCTAAAAAAAAAAGGAAAACTGACTAAAAGGAGCTGATCGAACGACACTGTAACGGGGAGGGGCCTATTGAGCAAATTGCCCACAAGAGCAAAAACGCGCGGACCCAGGTACAGATCCGGGTCGACGCGCGGGTTTCCCCCTTGAATGAAACGACGTCGTTTCACTTAATTTATAAAACCCCCTTTTTTGACAAAAAAATAGTCTAACCCTTTGATTTAAAAAAAAAAAAAACTTCTGATTTTCTCTCAAAAAACCATTCTTCTCCCTCCGTTTCTCTCACAGATTTCAAGCTACCCCCTTTCTAAAACATTCCAGCTCCTCCATTTTTCTCAATCGACCCTCGTCCCTCCATTCAATCACCAAAAAACCATCATCTACGGTGAGTGGTGGCGCGCGATGGCCCGATTAGGGGAACCAACACCCTCGTCTATCCCCGATTGCGATGGAGGGACCAAGGACTGAGCCTTTCGACGGTAATCCCTACTCTTTTTCTTCGTTTTTTTTTATTATTGCTTGTAGAAAGTTTTTTTCTAAAATGATTAAATCAAAACCGAAAGAAGACATGCAGAAACAGTAGTAAATAATAAGAGCGAAAACAACATCAACCTTTAGTTTTCTGATTTCTTTTTTTTTAGTGTTCATAGTTCCTAAAAACTGAGATGCCAAAAATTTACAAACGGTTCCTATTTTATAACCGATCTCCCTCATTTTTGTTGTTCCTCTTTTTTATTATTACCCTTTTGCTTCGTTCTTTGTTGCTCCTTGTTTTTGTTTCTGCAGGGCATGGGCGAAGACATGTGAGGGTCGTTGGTCGGTGTGCATAGTGGCACTGGGGTAGCAACGACGGGCGTTCGACTGAGGCATGGGGAAGGGCACTGTTGGGGCGAGTTCGAGAAACGCGTGGGGCATACGTGAGGATCTGCAAAGGCGTGCACGGGCATGCACCAGAATCGGGAAAGGGCGCGCGTGTGGAACCGAAGCAATGCCAGGGCGCGTGGGTAGGTGGATCGTAGTGTGTGTGGGGGACGCGCGGCGGCTCTGAGATGGGATCCTAGGGTTTCCTGTTTAGTTAATGACTTCGAGCATTGGGCCATTCGGGTTGTTGGGCTGTTATTGGTTTTATGGTCATTAACTTTGGACTGTTTATTTGTATTAAATTTGGGCCTGTATTTGGTCTTCGTAATTGGGCTTAGTGGATCTGATATTTGTTTTTGTAACTGGACATTTCATGGACTGTTTTACTTATTGAATTTTTTTTTTGTCTTATTTTTGCTTATTGGGTCGTTTCATTGATTGGGGCCTGGGCAAAAATTGGTTATTACAGCTGCCCCTCTTTGCTCTTTATCGTGAAACGAGAATAGAGCAATGACAATAGAAGGACCAATTTTTGCCTGATCTTAGCCGAGCCTTGACATATTGGTCCTTGTCTTTCTCAAGCAACTTCAAACTTTACTGAGCCCTGTCGCTTTGATCCATTCCACCGCTGCTTTAGCGAGACATAACCCGTAGCTTCAATTCACTTTTCCTCAATCTTGTTCATTCTTTAACTTGCTCCAACTAGAGAATTGTAGCTTCGATCTACTAACTGCTCCATGGGGACCTTGAGGAAATAAATCTGAACTTTTCAAATTGCTCCCTTATTCTTGCAATATGAGTTGACTTTTTCTTCCTTTTTTTAAGAAATTGAGAATATCTCGGCCTGTAACCCGTGGCCCAACTCACATCTCGTATTATGAGTTGATTTTTGAACAGAAATTAAAAGACAGAAATTAAAAATACCTCAACGTGCGTAACCCGAGGCCCAGCTCACTTTTCGCGTTATGAGTTAATTTTAACAGAAATTGAAAGACCAAAATTAAAATACCTCAGCGTGCGTAACCTGAGGCCCAACTCACCTTTCGCATGATGAGTTGATTTTAACAGAAATTGAAAAACAGAAATTAAAAATACCTCAGCGTGCGTAACCCGAGGCCTAACTCACTTTTCGCATTATGAGTTGATTTTAACAGAAATTGAAAAATAGGAATTAAAAATACCTCAGCATGCGTAACCCGAAGCCCAACTCACTTCTCGCATTATGAGTTGATTTTAACGGAAATTGAAAAACAGAAATTAAAAATACCTCAGTGTGTGTAACCCGAGGCCCAACTCACTTCTCGCATTATGAGTTGATTTTAACGGAAATTGAAAAATAGAAATTAAAAATACCTCAGCGTGCGTAACCCGAGGCCCAACTCACTTTTCACATTATGAGTTGATTTTAACAGAAATTGAAAAATCAAAATTAAAAATACCTCAGTGTGCGTAATCCGAGGCCCAACTCACTTCTCACATTATGAGTTGATTTTAACAGAAATTGAAAAATCAAAATTAAAAATACCTCAGCGTGCGTAACCCGAGGCCCAACTCACTTCTCGCATTATGAGTTGATTTTAACAGAAATTGAAAAACAGAAATTAAAACACCTCAGCGTGCGTAACCCGAGGCCCAACTCACTTCTCGCATTATGAGTTGATTTCTTGGAACAAACAGAAATTGAAAATACCTCGGCATGTGGCCCGAGGCTCAACTCACCTCTCGAATTATGAGTTGATTTTTTTTTTAAATTGTAATTGAAAACGTATCATCTGGTGCAACTCGGATGTCTTCTTTCTCCTTGGTTCGGTACAGCTATCGTTGAAACTTCTTGCTTTACTGGTGTTCCTGTATGTGTCACGCGTGATGTTATCATGACATGCACGTGCTTGTCTTAAATGCTTTTATGCCTATATGATTATGCCATGCGCCTTGGGTTTGTTTGGTCCTATATCTCTTTCCGTTATGACTTTCAGGATGACCTGTATTCATTGATTCGATCCTTGACCCTCCTTTTAGGTTTTGTACCCATTCTCAAGCTTTACGAGTAATCTGTGTTTCTCGTATATCATTCTTTTGCCCTTTATTGAGCTTCGTCCTTGCTTTGGGGTCTTGTACTTATCGAACTCATCCAAGTAATGCTCAACATTCCTTTTGTTTAGAGTATGTTATTTCACTATTTATCATTTAAATGAACCAAACATGAGATGCATGAAAAATGGGAAAGTAGGTACGAAGGAAATACCTCACATTCATATTTACTTCCAAAAGCAATAAGCAAAGAAAATTGACAAGGAATAGTACAATAAAGAAAGCATTATAAAGAAAGGAAAGCGAATTCAATTGTCACAAATGCTCTAGATATTCAACGCATGAATTTCTCCACGTTTCTTGATCCTAGACCTTTTCGAGCACAGCTTTTTGTGTAGAAGACTGTAAGCTCCCGAGACTGCTTCAGACATTAATACTTCGCTATTTGATCCCCTATTTAAGTCATCCTTACTCTTTGAGCCCGAATCCTCTTCCTTGGGACGCCCTTTTGGGTTTTCATCCTGAGCCCTTTTGTTTATCAAAACGCCCTTTTCGGGTTTTCATCTTGATCTTCTCTTTCTTTTTTTTCTTTTTTCTTTTTTTTAGGCGTACTACTTCTTTACGGTATCCGAGTTTACTGGATTTGGTACCTCTTTCCCATCCATCTCAGTGAGAATCAAAGCTCCACTCGAGAAAGCCTTCTTTACGACATATGGTCCTTCCCAATTCGGTGCCCATTTTCCTAGAAAGTCCTTTTGTATTGGGAGAATCTTTCTCAACACGAGTTCTCCTTCACGAAATTCCCTTGGTCACACATTCTTGTCATGGGCTGTAATCATTTTCTTTTGGTACATCTGTCCGTGACAGATTGCTTTCAAGCGTTTTTCTTCGGTCAGATTTAGTTGGTCATATCGAGCATAAACCCATTCTGATTCTTCTCATTTTGACTCAATTAAGACTCGTAAAGAGGGGATCTCCACTTCGATGGGCAGTACAGCTTCTATTCCATAGACTAGAGAGAAAGGAGTTGCCCCCGTAGAGGTCCGCACACATGTGCGATATGCATATAGAGCAAATGGTAGCTTCTCGTGCCAGTCTTTATATGTCTCAGTCATTTTCCCAATAATCCTCTTAATATTTTTGTTAGCGGCTTTTACTGCTCCGTTCATCTTTGGGTGATAGGGTGAGGAATTGTGATGCTTTATTTGAAATTGCTCGCACACTTCTTTCATCATCTTGTTGTTTAAATTCAAAGCATTATCTGAGATGATTCTCTCAGGTAATTCGTATCGACATATGATCTCCTTTTTTAAGAACTTGCAAACTGCGGTCTTCGTCACATTAGCTAATGAAGCAACTTCTACCCATTTTGTGAAGTAATCTATGACCACGAAAATGAATCGGTGTCCATTAGAAGCTTTTGGGGAGATCAGCCCTATAACATCCATGCCCCACATAGAAAAAGGCCACGGAGAAGTCATAACATGAAGGGGCGAAGGTGCTGCATGAATCTTATCATCGTAAACTTGACATTTGTGGCACTTTCGCGCCTAACTAATGCAGTCGCTTTCCATCGTCAGCCAGTAATAACCGAGTCTCATAATCTTCCTAGCCATAGTGAAACCATTGGCATGCGTTCGGCAAATTCCTTCATGGACCTCTTCAAGTATCTTTCTAGCTTCAATATCATCCATGCATCTCAGGAGCACTTGATCTTTTCCTCTTTTGTACAGGATGTCCCCATCAAGAACAAATCCCACAGCCTTTGATTCTTGACATATTCTAAGATATCGTGGAACCACGGCGGTCCATCTGCCTTTTTTTCAATGCTAAAACAATGCGCAGGAGCCTCGTATATGCTCATCTGGAGAGGCATTATTTCCGTTTCTCAGTTTACTTTGAACATTGAAGCCAAAGTGGCTAGAGCATCAGCCAATTGGTTTTCTTCTCGTGGGAAGTAATTAAAAGTTACTTCTTCGAATTTTTTGGTCAGCTCTACCACAAGATCGCGATATTTGGCCAATTTCGAATCTCTCACTTCCTAATCTCCACGGATTTGATAAATCACTAGCGCCGAGTCTCCGTAAACTTTTAAGATTTTGATGTCTCGTTCAATAGCTGCACGAAGTTCCATGATGCACGCCTCATATTCTGCTGCGTTATTGGTACAGAAGAAATTTAATCTGGCAGTGAATAGATGATGATTCCCTTCTGGTGATACTAAGACTGCTCCAATCCCATGCCCCAATGCATTTGAGGCACCATCAAAGCTCATCTTCCATGATTTCTCCTTTGACGACTCACATTCTTTTTCTGTAATGCACATCAAGTCTCGTATTCCTCTGCCGTTCGAGTTGCCAAGAAGTCAGCTATCGCACTTCCTTTTATCGACTTTTGACTCACATAGATGATGTCGTACTCTGATAGTAGAATATGCCATCGTGCCATTCTTCCTGAGAGTACAGGTGATTCCATCATGTACTTTATTGGGTCAGCTTTGAAATTAACCATGTCGTATGATACAACATATATTGCCTGAACCTTCGAACTACCCAAACCAAAGCACAACAGAATTTTTCAATTGATGGGTACTTCGCTTCGTGCTCGGTGAATTTCTTGCTGAGGTAGTAAATTGCCCTTTCTCTTTTCCCTGACTCATCATGCTACCCTAGTACACAACCCAATGAGTTATCGAACACAGTAAGATACAATATTAAGGGTCTCTTGGGAGTTGGCGATACTAGCATCGGGGGGCTAGACAAATATTGTTTTATCTTGTCAAAAGCCATCTCGTAGTCCTCGTTTCATTTTCCAGGATTGTGTTTTCAAAGGAGTCGAAAAATTGGGTCGCATTGGTTGGTGAGCTGAGCAATAAATCGAGCGATGTAGTTTAACCTCCCTAGAAATCCTCTGACTTCCTTCTGTGTCCGTGGAGGTGGTAATTCTTGTATGGCTTTTATCTTATCCGGATCAACTTCAATTCCTCTCTCACTAACAATAAAGCCCAGTAATTTCCCCGAGGTTGCTCCAAATGTGTATTTGGCTGGATTAAGCTTCAGATGGACCTTTCTCAGTCTTTTGAACAATTTCTTGAGGTTTTCAATATGCTCTCTTTCCCCCCGAGATTTGGAAATCATGTCATCGACATAGACTTCTATTTCTTTATGCATCATGTCATGGAATAACATCACCATTGCCCTCTGATATGTTGCCCCGTCATTCTTTAATTCGAATGGCATCACCTCGTAGCAGAATGTTCCCCACATCGTCATGAATGTAGTTTTCTCCATGTCCTCGAGAGCCGTCTTTATCTGGTTATAACCCGAAAATCCATCCATGAAAAAAAATAATGAATATTTTGCCGTGTTATCCACCAATGTATCGATGTGCAGTAAGGGAAAATTATCCTTAGGTCTTGCTCGATTCAGATCGCGATAATCCACACACATTTGCACCTTGCCTTCTTTCTTTGGCACTGGGACTGTATTAGCTACCCATTCTGGATATTTAGAGACTTGAAAGAAGCTAGCATCGAATTGTTTCTTGACTTCTTTTTTTATCTTTAAAAGCATTTCGGGTCTCATTCGTCTTAACTTCTGCTGAATAGGCTTATATTCTGGTTTCAATGGGAGTCTATGGACCACTACATCCTCGTTCAAACCTGGCATGTCTTGATACGACCATGCGAATACATCTTTGTACTCATGAAGTAAGGTGATCAAATCATGTCTGGTGTTCTATGAAATGGAGGTCCCAATCTTTACTTCTTGCCTTTTTTCTTCACTTCCCAAGTTTATTGCCTCAAGGATCCTTGATGGGGTAGAATCTGTTTATCTTCTTGTTCTATCATCCTTAGTAAGTCAGGGGGTGAGACATAATCTTCAGCATCTTCCTCAGCTTTGAATTCTCCTAGACAAATAGCTTTCTCGAAATCAATTTTAGGACTTGTAACTGGATTGTTCACGTCGTGGATATCTGAGCACCTGAAAGGTAAACGGAAAAGAAAACTATAAAAGAATATCAAGGTGTTGGGACACACAAACATAGTACCATGGCATGATATGAAATATATGTAGGGATAGACTATGAAAAGAGGGAATAAATGTGAAGCCAATGGGAATGAAGAGACCATGACAAAAATGCATCTCCATTAATGTTCATTTAAAAGATAATAGTAGACATAAACTCTTGTAATAGTTTCCCCAATAACTTGGGGCATAAAAAGAGTTGACATTGAGGATTACTTTGGAGGGGCCCTAGAAACTACAAGAAGATCCTCAGTAGTCCAATTGCTCAAAACAAATCCAGGAGGACCAGGGCGTATCATTGAAATGTCTTCCATCGTATCATCCACTTTGTTAATAACATTTATGCTGAAGTTCTGAATATCCCTTTCGACCAATAACAGCGTGTTCCATGAATTATCTCTTCCTGGGTACATCATTCCTGCAGATGTAAACGTTTCCGACAAGGATGGATACATTATGGGCTCCCATTCCAATTCTCGACCTGAAGCTCTTGCGATCCTCCTTTCCTGATCTTTCTGCAGCTGTTTCCTTCTTTGTCGCACATCTGGCTTAAACCCTAAACCGTATCAAGCCTTGTGGTGTATCGGTTTTAGCGCTCTAGCTATCCCTTGCTGGTATCTTCCTAAGCCTTTCCTAGCTTGCGCTCCTTTTCCCACCGTTAGTTTAATTCCCACCTTGGCATTCCTTGATAGTTTGGGTGAGGGAATCTTGTTTCCCTGAGCAACAAATGTAGCATTAATAAATTTGAGGGAATGGAAGGAATATTCTATTGCATCTTTGTTCACTTCGATGTAAGGTGTGACAGCATAAATAGATGCAACGATGTCTTCTTCACCAGCGACTGTGATTAAGCGGTTATCTATGATGAACTTCACTTTTTGATGGAGAGATGAAGGGACTGCCCCAGTAGAATGGATCCAAGGCCTCTCTAAAAGGTAATTATACGACGGAGTAATGTCCATAACCTGGAATTCTACGTTATACGTGCATGGGCCCACTTCTAGGGGGACTTCAATCTTTCCCATAACCTCTCGTCGTGTCCCGTCAAATGCCCTTACTGTGGAATGACAAGGCCTTAGATAGGACATATCAACTGGCATCCTAGAGAGTGTGGCCAAAGGCATGACATTGAGTGTGGATCCATTGTCGATGAGCACGTTCGGTACTATGTAACCCTTGCAACTGGTCGTAATATGTAATGCCTTCACGGAGCCCCTACCGTTTGATGGTATTTTATCATCACTGAATGAGATGAAATTATCAGCATTTAGATTGCTCACCCATCTGTCAAGCTTTTCTACAGATACATTGCTTTCTACGTAAGCTTGATTGAGCACTTTTAGCAAGGTGTTTCGATGTGACTCTGAGTTCAACAGTAGGGATAACACTGAGATTTTTGCCGACTGCTTATTTAACTGCTCTACGACGTTATATTCGCTATGCTTGATGAACTTCAAGAATTCATGAGCTTCATCCTCATTCATAGATCCTTTAATTTCTGGTTCCAACTGTACTTCAACATCCACCTCAGCCTCATGTATCGGTGCCTTTCCTTTCTGATTCGAGTCAATAGCTTTTTTCTTTGGTTCAGTCATTTTCAAAGAATAGCATCTCCCGCTACGAGTAAACTGTCCTACTCTGCGGATATCCCCAACCATAGCCTTTGGCTTTTCAACTTCGAGTGCGATAATGTTAACATCGTATTTCCATGGAACCGCCTTATCGTCCTTGTAATGGAAAGGAGAAGGCACTTTAATCACCATTGTCGGTTTGACTTCCTTCTTCTTGGCCTCACAATAAATTACCAGAGGCCGATCGGCACTATAACGAGTGACTGATGGTTGTTTATCAGAGGCACCTATTTCCCTTTCCTCAGCCTCATCCATTTTATCAAAGATCTCGACTTCCTTGTTGTTCATCATGTCTTGGAGTAGTTTCCTAAATTCTTCGCAAAACTGGATGTCATGCCCTTCGATACCATGAAAGATACAAAAAATTTAATCTTCCGTACTTTCTTCTTTGAAACTTCTGTTGGAATGACAGAATAACCCATTTTCCACCATCACCTCCCAGACCTTTTGCAAGGGTGTTTTTATTTCAGAGACGCAGCTATTAGCTTGCCGCATGTCTTCCTTTATCATTGTGCTTACGTTCCCCTCGGTATGGTTAGGGAGCGGGTTTCCAGCCACATTACCAGTACCATCAAATCATAAAATCCCTGTATCAATAAGATCCTGAACCCTCCTTTTGAAGGTTATACAATTTTTCGTGGAGTGCCCTTGATTTCCCCCATGATATATGCAACTAGTATTCGGATCGTACCATTTCAGGTATGGCGGCTTCAATGGTGCCATATAATGCGGGGATATTAATTTTTTTCCAACAATTTTGGGCACAGTTCTCCGTACGACACGGGAATAGGGGTGAGTCGAGGTTTTTCAGGATTGGGTCTCACCGGTCTTTGTTTGTGTTTGGGCTTGCTTGGAGTAGGCATGTTATTATGTTGGAACATGGTGAATGGCCGTTGGTTATTTGTATTGTAGACAGGGTAAGAAGGAGGTGCTTGATAATAAGGGTTTTAGGGAGGAAAATAGAAATTTAGAGGTGGGCAATGTCGGGGACACGGTTGGGTCGGGTATGAATTAGAAGCGTAGTGGCTCTCAGTCCCCACCATATGTGTTTCAGCCTCCTTTTTCTTTATAGGTACTGCCCTTTTTGAGCTCTCAGGGCCTTCCATCCTTCCGCTTTTGATGCCATTTTCAATGAGTTCCCCAGACATTACGATATCGGCAAAGTCCTTTGTGGCGTTTCCCACCAGCTTGTCACAAAATGGCGCTTTCAAGGTGTTGATAAAGAGGACTGTTACCTCCGTTTTAGTCAGTGAGGGTTCTACTTGGGCTGAGACGTCCCTCCATCTTTGAGCGTATTGTCTAAAAGTCTCCATTGGCTTCTTTTCCATCATCTGCAGCGTTAGTCAATCAGGCGCCATATCGAAGACATGCTTGTACTGTTCACAAAATGCTGATGCTAGGTCCTTCCATGATTGGATCCTCTCTGTGCTGAGTTGATTGTACCATCGGAGGGCTGATCCGATGATGCTATCTTGAAAACAGTGTATTAACAATTTGTCTTCGTTCACATAGTCAGCCATCTTCTGACAAAACATGATGAGATGCACCTTTGGACATCTCGTTCCATCTGACAAAACACGATGAGATGCACCTTTGGACATCTCGTTCCATCATATTTTTCAAAGTCTGGCACTTTAAATTTCGGAGGCAGAACTAGATCGGGAACTAAATTGAGCTCTTTGGCGCTTAGTGCAAAGAAGACTCCAGTACTTTCTATTGCCTTGAGTCTTTCTTCCAGACTCTTATACTTATCCTGAGCATCATGATCCTTCATTTTTAATTTGGCTATTTCTGCTGGATCATCCAAAACTGGAACAATTGGATCAGCGGGAGTAGCTTCGAGGTTCGATACGAATATACCTTGCCCTAGATGAGCAGGTGGAGCAGGTGGTTGTTCTAGGCCTGTTGATTCCCCTTGAGGCCAACCTCCATGCATTGCATGGGCGTGAGGTGGAGTGTATCCTGGGGGATGGAGTGGACTCTGATTGACTCTGGAATGGGGCTCTATAATATCAGGGCTCTGCGCGAGTCCTTTTCCTTTAACCAGAGCGGTCATCATCTCCATCATTTTGGCCATTTGATCTTTTTGCTGGAGCGATTCCTCTGGGGATCTCACCATCAGATCCCTTGCTTCCTGCTGCGACCTGGCCAACTGCTCTTGTAACTCCTTTTGGATCCTTTCCATCCTTTCAATTCTTTCGTTTAGTTTAGCATCCATAGCTCTAGATCTTAAACGTGTCCTATAAGGATGATGTGATTCCAGATTCATAGTGTCGCAATTGTGGATTATACAATTTTAGCCTTAGTAAATGATTATGGTGATATGATGCTAATGCATGCAATGTAATGCAAATGTATGGTATGAATGCAAAAGGTGTTGATTTGATTCAATTCCATTAGATAAACTTTACTAGAAAACAAATTTCCTTTCATAGAACGGACAATTACATATACGACTTCGCCCTAATGCCTAAATCCTTAACTTTCCGAAGAAGCCAAGCTAAACTTTGGCCTCGCTCTGATCCTGACTCATACATCAGACTCAACACATCAGCCCGAGACGCCAAGGTTTGCAAATGATCACCACCTCTCAGATTTGAGCCACAGCTTTGCCCATTACATAGTCTCTGTTTCTGATCTGTTCTTGAGAATGGTGGAGCTGCTCCTTCCAATGTTCATTGTTTGCCTCAAGAATCTCAACTCGAATTTTACTATCTTGTAATGCAGTCTTGAGCTCTCCTATCTTTCCTTTCATCTTCTCGATCTTTTTCTGACTGGCTCTTAATTCGATTACTGAGTTACGACTATGGTGCAGATGCAATGACCTTTCTAATTCTGCTACTTGGCCTCGTAACCTCTCTTTTTCATTTTGGCTTTCCAACAGGCTTTTTTCCAAAGCATCCTCCCGTACTCGAGCATCTTGGAATTTCTTTTCCCACTGATCAGCTCTGGACTTTTCTTCTTTAATTTCCTGTCGCCATTGCTCTGATGTTTTGCCCAAACCAGCAGTTCTGATGGACATGCGTAGCTTCTTATAGTCCGTCTTTAAGCTATCCAAATCCTCTTTGGCCTTATTTTTTCCTTTTTTCAATTTCTCGGCCTTAAACTTGTGGACGTCAACATCTAACCCCAACTGCATCTTTTCCTCTTCTAGCTGCTCTATCCTCTTACCCAATTCCTGGCTCTTTCTCTCGAAGTCTTGCTTGATAATCTCTAATTCAGACGGGATTACTTGCAGTTGCTCTTCTATCAGTCGAGCATTTCCTTGGCTTGGCTTTGGGACATTGTCTTAATTCTTTTGCCCCACCATGGATCGTACTCGGGGGTCATCATTGGCCCTATAGCGAGTCTCTTCATTTTCCGGGTTTGGGTCCATGCATTTGATATCTCGTGAACTCTCTTCTTATAGTTATCATCCTTGTATGAAAACTCACATTGGGCTAATCCATGTGTCGCAGGTATGACCTACCTCGATTGATACTGCCTCATCACTAGTAACGGGGCATATCCGACGGCTCCCCATATTCCGAGTAAAGGAACCCAGTCGAACCCTCCATACCGATATAAGATCTCGTCAGTGACCATCCACGGAGCTTTCCATTCTACATCTTTAACTTGGAAATTTTGGAGAATAGCTATCCATTTCTCTCCAGATAGGTCGTCCCGCCTTGGGTGTACCCGCTAATTCCTTTAGAGGAGAATAGTTCTCAAAAAAGACTTTGTATGAGACTTTTTCTATTTTCCAAAAATGGCAATAGAACCAAGATAGCAAAAGCTGTGCACATCCCACGAATCTCCCTTCACCCGCTCTTTGGTAAGCATTCAATGATCTGAAGGTTTCGGCTAAATTTGCAGGGACAGGTGTGACTCTCTTATCAAGTTTATCAAATAGGTCTGAGACCACATCCTCTACATGCCCTAACACCTTGGGGAAGATCACCAAACCATAGATACTTAAAGCAAAGACGTCGACCCTCTTTTTCTTATCCGGATGCGCTAAGATCAGATCCCTCAAGTGTTTCCAAGGGATGCACTTACAATCTCCCTTTTGCTTGATCCGGGCTGTAATCCATTGCTCGCTCATCCCTGTAATGTTCATTAGCCTTTTTGAGAACGTCGGCACATTAGCAAACCTTGAATAAGCCTTATCAGTTTGAATTCTCAGGCATCGGAACAAAGCTGTGTACTCTTCTATAATGGGCACCAAATCTACTTTTCCGAAAGTAAAGCAACTGTAAGCGGGGTTCCAAAACTGGGTAATGGCTCGGAGTAGGTACTCGTCTACCTTGATATCAAGCAGATAGGGCAAATCACCGTAATTGTAGTAGAATAGTTGTTTGACCTCGTTGCCCCATGAGTCCCATATTTCCTTCAATTCTCGTAGGTCACTTTGAGCCACGCTGATGCGAGTGAAATCCTATAACTCTGATTCATATCCCGCTGTCAGGCTATCTCCTTTCTCTTGCTGTATCCTTTCGGACCATACTTGAACGGCCACATTATCCTCCACTCTATCGAGAAACCCCTTTTCCATGTTAAGCTTTTCTATCTAGTAACCGATTGTGAACCAACACCTTTTATGATGAAATGCTATACAATAAAAGGCAAGTTAGTATCATGTATAACAAGAACTTAAAACGAGCAGGAAGTGATCAAACTCCTATTTAAGGTAACAACTAGGGTTTACATGGCTCTACCTACAATGGGCTCCTAGGTCTCTCTATATGTGGTTCGGTTCTAAAGCAAAGGTACCTGAAGCAGCAAATTCCTCGATCCTCACCCATTATAGGCTCATATGGACCGAGTTCCGTTCAAGGGGATACATTTCCCTATGGCTGCACGGAGATAAAAATCTCATGAAGACAAAAGTGATCCACTATCTTGCACGGAGGTAAAACCTCACAAAGAGTAGCTTCTCACTCTGACTTAAGGGTGTGACCACAATGGTCATGCAATGCAATGCCAAAGTATTTCACGAGACTCGACACTATAGCACAAGCAAATGCATCAAAGAGAAACACGATTTTTCAAAACAATTTTCCAAATTTTCAATCAAAAGGACAAAAACCAATCAATTTATGGCCTAACTCTCAAAGTCCCCAGTGGAGTCGCCAGGTTGTCGTAACCATTTTTGAAAACGGGGAATCGACTTTTAAAATAAGGAGTCGCCATCGATCTTTTATTCGAGGTGTGATCAGATCACCTTGTTTTAATAAAAACATTTTAGTTTATTAAAATAGAGTTTTAGTCTACGAGTGTTCGAGAAAACAGGTTCGGGAGTCGATTACGTGCGAGGAAGGACTAGCACCCTCGCAACACCCAAAATCAGTACCAAATTGATTAATTAATGTCCTAATGTCGAAAGTTTGAAAATTTCAAAAGAATTGAAAATTTTGATCTCTTTTGGAAACGTTTGAATTTTCTCGAATTGAACATTAAGATTTTCTCGCTCCGAAGGAATAAAATATCACATCCAGTACGTTAGGATACGATAATTTGAATCCTCGAATTCAAGATCATCTCATAATTCCTAAGTCTCACGCATTAAAAAATATCAAAAGGATATTCGATTGTTTGGCCAAGCAAAAAATCGAAACCCAACACATAGGGCACGATCTCTCGAGTTTCCAAACACAGAATATTGCCTTAATTTTAAAAATTTTGGCTTTTGGATGAAATTGATAAAAATTTAGGTTATGTTTTAAAGAAACGTTATTCAAAACGTGAATAGGGTCATGCGATGAAGAGAACGATAATGTAACACGAATTTGGCATCATACATATAATACATAACATTGGAATCTTTAGCCCAAAATATTAACATGCATGAATAACAATGACGATAATGGAACAATAACACGTGAGCACGAAATTACATATAATGAACTATGACAGCATGGCAATACAAATAAATGAATTATGACACATGCGAAAGCAGTAATTAAATAATATACATCATCTAATAAATAACGTTAATAAACAAAGGCCAACGAATTAAACAATTTAAGGAGAGATAATATGCAAGAATAATTAGTAAAGCGATTTAAGTAAATCTTTTGTAAATGACGTTTAAAATAATAGGTAAAGCTATTTAAAATAATACAAGAGGTTTAAAATAAATAATATATATATAGAAATTTAAATACCCTATATGAGAAATAAAACAGTTTAAAATAACTAATATATAAAATATTAAAGTTGGTAAATAAATAATAAAATAATAAAAGGGGCTAAAAAACAGTTAAGGATTGAATTAAAAAGGAAACGAAATTACGAGCCTAAATTAGAGAACGAGCTAAAATAGGGGGACCGATCAAGATAATATTCCATTTCTCATGCACACTATGGGCCAAAGATCCGATTAGAAACCTGAAGAAATTAAAGGGAAAAAATCTAAAAAAAAAGGAAAAATGACTAAAAGCAGCTGATCGAACGACACTGTAACGGGGAGGGGCCTATTGCGCAAATTGCCCACAAGAGCAAAAACGCGCGGACCCAGGGGCGGATCCGGGTCGATGCGCGGGTTTCCCCCTTGAATGAAACGTCGTCATTTCATTTAATTTATAAAACCCCCTTTTTTTTGACAAAAAAAATCAGTCTAATCCTTTGGTTTTTTTTTTAAAAAAAAACTTCTGATTTTCTCTCAAAAAACCTTTCCTCTCCCACCGTTTCTCTCACAGATTTCAAGCTATCCCCTTTCTAAAACGTTCCAGCTCCTCCATTTTTCTCAATCGACCCTCGTCCCTCCATTCAATCACCAAAACACCATCATCTATAGCAAGTGGTGGAGCGCGATGGCCTGATTAGGGTGACCAACACCCTCGTCTATCCCTGATTGCGATGGAGAGACCGAGGACTGAGCCTTTCGACGGTAATGCCTACTCTTTTTCTTCTTTTTTTTTTTATTATTGCTTGTAGAAAGTTTTTTTTTCTAAAATGATTAAATCAAAACTGAAAGAAGATAAGCAAAAACAGCAGTAAATAATAACAGCGAAAACAACATCAACCTTTAGTTTTCTGATTTTGTTTTTTAGTGTTCGTAGTTCCTAAAAACTAAGAGGCCAAAAAATTTACAAACGGTTCCTGTTTTATAACCGATCTCCCTCATTTTTATTGTTCCCCATTTTTATTATTACCCATTTGCTTCGTTCTCTGCTGCTCCTTGTTTTTGTTTCTGCAGGGCATGGGCGAAGACATGCGAGGGTCGTTGGTTGGTGTACGTAGTGGCGCTGGGACAGCAACGACGGGCGCTCGACCAAGGCATGGGGAAGGGCACTGTTCGGACGAGTTCGAGAAATGCGTGGGGCATACACGAGGATCTGCAAAGGCATGTGCGGGTATGCACGAGAATTGGGAAAGGGCACGCGTGTGGAACCGAAGCGATGCCAGGGCGCGTGGGGAGCTAGATCGTTGCGCGTGTGGGGGTCGCGCGGCGCCGCTGAGATGGGATCCTAGGGTTTCCTGTTTAGTTAATGACTTCGGGCCATTTGGCCATTCGGGTTGTTGGGCTGTTATTGGTTTTAGGGTCATTAACTTTGGACTATTTATTTGTGTTAAATTTGGGCCTGTATTTGGTCTTTGTAATTGGGCTTAGTGGGTCTGATATTTGTTTTTGTAATTGGACATTTCATGGACTGTTTTACTTATTGAATTTTTTTTGTCTTATTTTTGCTTATTGGGTCGTTCCATTGATTGGGGCCTGGGAAAAAATTGGTTATTACAACGGCTATATGGCAGACAATGTATGTAACATCCTAAACCCAGCCTAGACATTATGGTTGGATTATGAAGGTTACATCGTTACATAAAACATTGTCTGTTAATTCTCGTGAAAACTTAATTTTAACTTAAGTGTAAACAAAATTGATTAATTTATCAAAGCATGAGTATTCAGAAAATTAGGTGAGAGCACTTTGACATAAAACCTTATTTTACTGATTTTATTAAAACAAAACCACTCGCTTAATCACTTGTATCATTTAACATCGCATTTGTTTTCAAAACCTTGCAGCAAAAAACACATTAGGGTTCTTAAGTTATAAAATCATAGTATTTCAGCAATTATGTCGGCTTGTTAAAAATACTTTTTATGAATAATATATTTGCAAAAAAAAAACCAAAACAAGAATTAATTTCCCAAAACCAGTAAAGAGTCTGAAAGTCGGAAAAGTCCAAAATTAAACCCAAAACATACTTAAAAATCAAAATGTCTAAACCAAGCTCCAGAATTGCCGCCAAATTCTAAGTCTGAGGATCACATGAAACATATTAAACAAACAAGTGAACTAGATGCCCAGTGTATGACTTGACCCACAAATACAATTTTACTTATAATACACATATATACAAATAACATAAAAAATTTTCATATTTTTCAATAACTTACAACATATTAGAAAAAAACCAACTCCCATCCGCTATACACCATCTCTGACCAACCAATCACACCAATTAGGACTTCATAAGTCCATCCATCCAATCATAAATATACAGCTGAGTTGCCAGACAGATATTGCAATTTAACCACCAGAATTTGCAGTAAAACTACAAGAATACACTTCCTCCATCATATCAAACCCACCCCAATGCTCGTCCATAATCATATTAACATACATACATATCACATCGATTATATGGCATGCAAATCTAAATATATTTTTACGCATCATAACATATCATATTGCTTATACAAAATTAATCCTACTTAACATGCTTTCTAAGCATACTTATGTCTAACATACCAAATTTTACGCTTTTATAAGCCTACAGAATGGTCACGAATTCAATTTTTTAGTTCCTTAATCGGCCCTTAACCACGCCTTCAAATTGGCCAAAAAGGCCTACATGACCCAACAAGCCATCTCGTGGGATCCACACGACCTACCTATTTAGGTCGTGTAATCACACTCGCCCGTGTGCTCCACATGGCCTGGCACACGGCCAACCACATGGTTGTGTGGCAGGCTGTGTGCACCACAAAACCATGTGACGCAGAGTAGTTTCGAAAGAAACCCCTATTTTTGGGATTTTTCAATTCCTAGTCCATTTTTTGGGTTAGTTTCACACACCTAGTGATAAATTTAATTAACCTGTAACACCCCAAACCCGGCCCAATTGCTACGACCGGATCTGGTATGTCACTAAGAAAATTTTTCTCAAACATGTCGTATTTTTTTTCCGAAAAGCCCAAATATATTTCATATAGAATATGCCTTTGTAAAATAAAACCAAACTTAATTACATGCCTTAGTTTAATTAAAATAAAAAAATTAAATAACTAAAAGTAATTAAAGCCCAAAAATAAAACAAAATATAAACTAGTGGCCCATGGCCTTATTACAACGAAATTTTAAAATCCACCAATTAAAAATATAAAATAATGACTTGAGTTTTTTTTGCTAAATCCACATATTCTCCTGCATGGCCACCTTGCGTTCCTCTCCAGCCCGGTCTGAAGCACTAGGTATCACCTGAAATGTTAATTAAAAGGGTGAGTCGCGAGACTCAATGTGCAACCCTTATGCACCACTAGATTTTGGGCCTTAAGCCCGTTAAACAAAGTAAACAGTTTAATACTCATAGTAAAAATTTATAACAAATAATATGCAAGGCCCAACCCATTTGCCTAGGTTTCCATCCGCTACACGCCCCCGTACCAACCGTACACACCATTGGGGATTTCTACAATCGACCCACACCGCTACTCACCATGATGGCAGTTATGCTGCTCATCCACATATGATGGCCGAAGCCCTTATAACATATAATGGCTGAAGCCCGTATAACAATTCACGGCATTAGCCAGATCGGATCACGGCAAAACCGCTACACATATAACGTATAACTTCCTCCTTTCATCAACCCAACCTATGCAATCACATACAAGCATTTTACTTATAACATATAAACAAATTATTTACTAACCTGGTGAACCGCTTTTACCCTCCATGGGCTTTCATCAATAAATCGAGATGTCGGCAATTATCAAAACATATAAATCTTATGATCATGCATTTTATGATTAGATCTAGATGGTGGGGAAGTATTACACACCTGATATCGTGAAATCCAATATTCTTAGTCGATGTCCTTGTTATCCGGATCTATTATCCTCAATCTATAGCCTTGCTCAAAAGCCGAAAAAATTGCGAAAATAGGCCTCTCCTATATTCGGCCATGGTTAGTATTCTACCCGATTTTATATATATAAATAAACAAATCTTCTTACCTTGAAATCCCAAAAGTAACATGATTCTATAACTTGGAGATCTATGCGATTGGCCTCCTTCTTCAAATCCCGGAATGCCGAAAAGAAGTGTGAAATAAGAGATTAGTTTCCAATAGCCATTCGGCTAAGGACTTTGAAAAGCCGAAAGAATAATGAAATCCTGAAATCAATACTTACCTATTGTTTCCTTCATATTTCGGCACAAGCAGACTCCATTAAAGAGGATTCGGCAACTTCAGGAGGTGAGATCTTAGGGATTTCGGCTTTTGGAAGAACAAAGGATTTTAAAAGATAAGCAAAGGATGGATAGAAAGATTCGGCCAAAGAGAAGAGAAAAAGAGTGGTGGCTTTTGGCTTTTGAGAGGAAGAAGATGAGAAAAGAAAATAAAAGAGAGGCTTCAAAATTTCGGCACACCTCCTCTTTATATAGAAAACCGATTCCTCCCTTTAGCAGAGATTGATTTTCAGCCAACACTGCCACACATGATAGCTCCTATCCCTTTTCCCTTATCTTAATCTGGTATCTCCTCAAAAATAGCCTTTATCTGCTTATTATCCTTAAAGACTAAATCCCTAAATAATAGCCTTTATCTGCTTATTATCAACATAAAATAAATATAATAAAATTCCCAAGAAATAGCATTATGTCGTCCCCCCTTACCCATTTAAGTGTTGAATTTTAGACCTAAAAACTTGGGCTTCAAGCTGCCAAAATTTGGGCCTTCCTCATGCATAAGTGACGCCTCTTAAAGCTCCCCTCTACTATGCTCCCAACTATTGGGTCTCAAGCCCAATATGTCAATTAAACTACTAAAACTTTAATTTAAGCCCCTAGAGTGTCTAAACAAAATATTTTAAACAAGGCCTCAGCCCAATTTGAGCCCCAATTGTACCTCAAATTCTCAAATTAATATTTTAAGCATTCAAACACATAAAATGCACAGACCCAATTATTCAGGATGTTACATAACCACACAATATTGCACGCTCAAACTTCACAAAAACAATGTCAAAACAACGACTGCTCCACTAGAGGATTTTGATCCTTACACCTTAGCACCATGCTTGACCTAGGATTGAAGAGCGAATAACACGCACGAATGAAAAAAAAAATGGCAGTAACCAAGAATCAATCCGAAAGAAAAAAAACAAAGAGAAGAAATCACAAAGGGTAAAGAAAGAAAAGAGAATGTGAAGCAAAAAGAGGGGAAAGAAAAACAAACATGAAAGGAAGTGGGGTAATGGACGGTTTGGTTGGTGAGGAATATTAGGGATTTTGATAAATTTTAAAAAATAAAAATAAAGTAATAGAATAACTTTAACCGAATTCTAACCCAGTACATTTAATAGAATTCGAATTGAATTCAACCTCCAACATATAGCAAGAAACAAAAATATTTCACATTTGAGCACAAAGGGTTTCGAACATAAGACTTAGGGGTAAGCTAAAGCCTTATCACTGAACCAGTAGGCTCATTCTTGTCAGCAACCTAACAAAAATAAAAGATAAGCCCAAAGACTCAATTTGGGCATAATTCAAAATTAATAGGGAAAAATCCAAAACAAGGGAATCGAACTTAGGACCTAAAGCAGATGTTCAAGGCACTTAACCACCAAACCAAATCAAATTTCTTGATAAAATTTATCAATACAAAACTTAAGAAAATTGGGGCGTTACAACTCTCCCCTCCTAAAAGAAACTTCAGCCTCGAAATTTACTTGACTAAAAAACTTAGGGATACTACTAACGAATCGAGTCCTTAAGCTCCCAAGTGGCCCCCTTTGAACCATGATTCCTCCACAACACCTTAATTAACGTAATGATCTTTCTCATCAAGACCTTAACCTCGTGATCCAGAATCTGTATTGGCTCATACTCAAAAGACAAATCCGGCCTCAACTCAATTTCCTCCATTGGAACCAAATGAGAAGGATCAGATTGATAATGCCTCAACATGGACACGCAAAAAGCGTCATGGATACGATCTAACTCCAGAGGTAGCTCTAACTGATAACAATCGGCTCCACCTCCTTAAAATTCAATATGGTCAGATGAATCTAGGGCTTAATTTGCCCTTATGACCAAATCTGGGAACCTTTTTCCGAGAAGATACCTTAAGGAAAACGGAGTCCCCAACTTCAAACCCAATTTAAACCTTAAGGAAAACGAGCGCTTCTCAGGAGGCAACCCGAGCTCTAACTTTATTTCTTTTCTACTTTTATTTGCATTTAAATCTATTTTCCTTTTTCTTTTTTTTTTAAAAAAAAAACCAAAAATGCAGGATTTCCAGGTCACACGGCCTTACACACGACTGTGTCAGTGGCCGTGTGGACCACTGAAACTGCCATACTGATAGAGCAGAGGCCGTGCAAGTCAGTCCAACCACCCCCAACGTCACGGATCCAACCACCCTCCCCACGGGCACCGACAGAGAGGGCACGGCCGTGTCCTCAACCGTGTGAAGCTACTAACTTATTTCACACGGGTACAACACGCCAGTGCAAAACAACCGTGCCAAAAGAAAAACTTGACATACATGGCCGTGGGTGATGCAGCACGGGCATGGTGTGACAAACACACTCATCGACACGACTGTGGGAGGGGGCCGTGTGCATCGACACCCCCTACGACCACGGCCTTAGGGAAGCACAAGATTCGAAAATCTATTTAAACCCCTCAGCCCTTCCCCTTCCCCCATCTGATTCTCACTCTCTTCCATCTCAGATTTTTTACTCTAGATCCTTGAGCAAGCCAACACCATGCCGAAGAAATGGAGAAAGCTAAGCATACGCTCCTTAATAAAGAACGATTAACATGAGTTCATGCCGGCAGCTTCATCTCAACATCGAGCCAAGGATCTTTGAGACCAATTAATTTTTATTTTCCAGTTCTCTTTCCTTTCATTCTCCTTTTCTTTAATAATCTTATGTCTAATTTAGTTTAGCTTAATTTAGTTCCGTAGTGTCAGGTTCGCTAGGCTGCTAGGGAATCACTCCTACCACCACGATAACCTCTTCACTTCTGCCATCGCCAGCACCTCCCCAGCCTTAGAGGTCACACCCACCTCGCGAACCATCCAACAATAAGGACAATTCGGTCCATTTAACTTTTATTTTCATTTCGTTTAGATTTTTTTTTCCTCTTTCTTTATCTTTCTTATTTTTAATTATATAGTTAGTTTATTTTAATAAGGTCTTAATAAATCCTGGCTACTTCTCAAAGCGCTACCCAATTTCTTCATCTAATGCAGGAATGTTATCCCGACAGACCATCACTGCCACCAACGACACTCATTCGGGAAAACATCCACAACTCAGGGAGTAATTCTTTCCCTTCTCTTTTGATTTATCCCTTAAATGTCATTATCTAGCTTTGTACATTGAAGGCAATGTACATCTTAAGTGTGGGGGGTGAATAGTTATTCTGAGAAAATGCCTAACTTTTTTCAGTATTCTCAAACCCTGAGGATAAAAATACCTAACTTTTTGTATTGTTCTCAAAACCCGAAATTTAATCTTGTTTTAAAGTAATTTTCTCATATTACTAATTAAGATCAAATGATTTGTGATTATTATTGATATGTTTTGGAATAAGTCATAGTTTATTGTGCATTGATGATTAAATTTGAAGAATACTAGGGAATCAAGCATGATAAGTCTAATTTTCTAAAAATTAAAATTTTAGGTTGTCAACCGGAATTTGAATGTTATCTTGAAGTTTGAGACTTACAAGGTTGATGTCAAAAATACCCATAAGTTTTGTGAGATTTTGAGCCTTATAGAGCATACATTCTTTTTCATGCTCACTTCTTGATTATGAGTATGTCAACTATGAACTGTTATTCTAGAACTTGCCTCAATTATACATGTCAAGACCACAAGTTATTATTTGATATACCGAGATGATAAAGGCACTTAGGTTTTAACCCACTTACTGTACTAAATAGCCTACCCTTATAATTAACCCTTAGTGAACCCTGTTGAGCCTAACAACCCTTTTTATTGACTTACCCGCTAATTTTAACCCAAAACCTTTTGTATTTGTTATCACCCTTTCTTTTGACTACCCCTTACTCGAGATTTGATTTGAGCTAGTTACCTAAGTTTATTATTCTGGTAGTTAAATTTATCTTGTATTTAGTTTGTTCTTTAAAAAAAAATCAAATCAAAGTATATTTAGTAATTATTTTTATGAAAAGAGAGCTTACACAATCAAAGACTATCTTCAAAAGAAAAGCTCGTATTAGTAGGATTATTATTTTCAGTTTATGTAATCATTATCTTAGAAATTTTTAGGTAGGTAACTTATCAATCTAATCTCGATTCTAACCTTCTAATTTCAGCCTTTATCCACACCTTTAACCCTAGCCCCGTTACAACCCTAACAAAGACCTTTTGATCTGTTTATCATTTCATTTTACAGTGGTAGAGATTTGATTTTCAGGCAAGCCTATGGGATTAACTTTTTAGGTTCGACTTATGAGTGCTTAATTTTGACCCTTAAAACACTTTTCGAGTGATCTGAGTGAATCTTTTGTGAGGATGTCAATCCTTGTAGGTTTTGAATTAAAGGTAATTATTTAGATGAAGGGAAACACCTATGTTTTCGTGCTACAAAGGTATGACTTATCTTGTTTGAATCTTTAGGAATCTTTGAGTTGAATTATCCATGTATAAATTATCTATGAATTAGGATAGCACATTGTTGATAGGAATTAGGAATCATGGAAGGTTCGTTTTAATTGTAAGTTGAGAATTTTGCTTGAGGACAAGCAAAAGCTTAAGTGCGGGGGTATTTGATAAACCATAAAAGTAACATATTTTAATCCCACATTTAGTATGCTTTTGGATGATTTATCCCTCGATTTATGTAAAAAGGTGTTTTTAATCCTTTCTTTTCATGTCTTATACCCAGAAAAGCACCCGAGGATAAAAAGAACGAGAAACGGGCTAAAATGGACCAATTCGGGCCAAGGAAGAAATCGACACGGCCTGGACTTAAGCCCACATGGCCGTGCCACGCCAATCATCTAGAACACAGCCTTCTCCAGATTTACACGGCCGTGCCTCATTAAAGAGGTCCGAGCATGGCCTGGCCACGATCCACACGGACGTGTGCCATGACGGTGTCCCTGTCGCTGGAAAGAGCAATTTCATTCGGAAAGGATACTTGGAGGAAAAGAAACACATTCCAAAGCCTATTCAAACACCCTAGTAGGAATTCTACTTAAATTAGGATACTTAGGGACCAAGTAAGGCATCTCAAAGCCTATATAAACACCCAAGGGGGCAACTTGAAAAGGGAGTTCGGCAGAAGCTGAAACCGTAGGCGTCACAGCTAGGCCAAGGAACCGAGCCGAGAAGGTCAGAGTTAGGGAATAACGTGAAGATAGCCAGTTGATCCATCCTGGAATTATACTCAAGACGGCAGAATTCTCCTTCAATTCCTTCAGGGGGTTTTAGGATTTTCTTATGTTTTGTTTTATCTTTTCTCTTGCGATGTTTTGTTTATTCATTATGAACTAAACCCTTCAGATACCTGAAGGGGATGAAACCTAGATGGATCTTTTTATTTGATTTTTAAGTTATATGATAATTACTTAGTTTGTTCTTAATTATGTTGCTTAATCTAAATCTAATGTGCTTAGGTGGAGGAGGAATAGACCCTGCCTAGGAGTAGATCTAACATAATTAAGCGGAGTTGATCGAACGCCTAGAGATAGGGTTACGATATCTTGCCAGATTAGGGTGAAACCTAATATGGGAGTCCATTGATCGATTTACTGCTATCCTAGGGGGTTATTATAAGCGAACGAGAGTTCTACTAATTAACCTAAGGTTAGACATTATTCGCCTCGAGAGAGGGTTTAATATAGGTTAGGGAGTCTTACGGATCAAGCTAAGTAAAATAAATCATATAATTTAGGGTTAATTAATAAGTGAAGTCTAGGTGGATTCTTCCTGAGGGTTAATTTTCAAACTGCAGGGGTTACCTGGCCGTGTGACTCACATGGTTGAGACACACGCCTGTGTCTCAGGCCGTGTGGACATTCGAAGTAGGGACACACAGCCATGTCCCAGCTCGTGTTCGTGCCTGTGTAACTCTCTGACTTGGGCCACACGGCCAAGACACGCGCCCGTGTGCCAGGCCGTGTGTTAGGCCTTGTAATAGCCTGACTTGTAACCTTTTTAAAGTTACAGAGGACACATGGTCGTGCCGCTTGGGCATGTGTCACACATGGCTAAGACACATGCCTGTGTCTGTGGCCGTGTGGACGAAAAATAGGCCATTTCCAAGCCATTTTTCTCAACCAAAATCTAGCCACTTGCACAACCCAATTGCACTTATAATCATGCACTCAAAACATACCTTGTATATGTATATACAAGCTTAAACATTATAAAAACTAACCATTCAATCAATATGCCAATATGACACCTCAATCTCAACAATCAAACTTGACTAAACACCTACCAAATTCATTCATAATACAATCAACCAATTGAACACTTCAATGCCACGTTTTCCATAATGTTCATATACCAAATACATGCACAACAAATACTATTATGACAATTTTCACATCAATCATGTACCTTACCAATTTGATCAAAAGCCAATGACATTCAAAGCTACTAAATCTAGCCATTTACGACTTCTTATATTACCTCATTCCACACCAACCAACAATTTATAACATACCATTATAATCATCATTTCCCTACCATCATCTTAACCACCACAACATCAAAATAAAAACCATATATATACATGATATCATACCAACTAGTTCATCAACCCAAATAACATATATACAAGGCACACATAATGGCGAATTCCATCAAACAAAGAAAGCTATACATGCCATTATAACCATGACTCAAAATCATCAAAATTTATCGTTATAGTCGATGGATAGTGTGATGGATCTCCAACAAGCTTCCAACCCGAGCGAGATTTCAATTATCTAAAAATATCATAAGAATAACACAAAGTAAACATTTAATGCTTAGTAAGTTGGTAATTCATAAACAAAGCTTACCATTTCAATATATATAAGCTTAAAAGAAATTTATGAGATAATCCAACATAGCTGGGCACAAGCCTAAGCAACAACAACCTTTCAAGTTAGGTAATCACATAACGTAGTAGCTCATTACAAAACATAATAGCTTTTATGTACATAACTTATAAGCATTCATACTTTCATGAATATGGCTACGCATATTTTCAGTATCATCATTTCATACATGTTTCATACTTTCATAGTATTACTTATCAAAATATATGTCGATCCTTCCCTTTGTATACTTGTTGAACCACTAGAATAATATCGGATATGCAGGAATCTTGCACACTATGTGCTAACATATGGTCGAAACCATTACTTCCTCTTATCTTATATAAATGCTCTATCTCGAGCCAATAATGGGTCTACTCAAACAAGCTGTCGGTCGGGAAGTAGCTACATAGTGCTGCTTACACAAGCTGTCAAGTAACTATAACACATGTCGAAAACTCAGCCACCAGTCGGACGTACAAGACCAACACCCGAAACACAGTAACCCCTAATGACATGTCATTTGTATCCTATATATTCCTAAGGTTCAAACGAGATATGAAAGTCACCGAAATGTCATTGGATATTTCCTTAGAGAAAAAATACCATGATAATACCATTATATAACATAAACGCTAATGAAATGTATGAACTTACCTCGATCACAATCGAAGAAATACGATCGACTAATCCAACACTTTTTCCTTTCCTTGATCTAAATCCGTAAATTGCTTTTCTTGATCTAAATAATCATATTTAATTCATTCAAACTTCATTCTATTCAATTCAATCAAAAAATCATATTTTGGCAAATTACACTTTTGCCCCTATAATTTTGAATTCATTACAATTTAGTTTTTAAGCTTATAAAATGAAATTCATGCAATTTGGTACCAACCCACTATAGCCAAATTTTACTTAGGCCCCTAGCAAGCCTTACATTTAATTTATTTCACCATTTCACCATGAATATTTTTTTATATTTTTCAATTTAATCCCTAATTGACAATTTCATCAAAATTCCCCGTACAAAAATTGTTCAACTATCATCAAAAATTCATTTTCATCCTTCAAACATAAAAAAAGCTAATATAAATTCATGGTAAAACTCTAGACTTTTAATATTTTTGCAAATTAGTCCCTGGGCTAGTTAGATTAGGCTACAACGACTCTAAAAGCATAGAAATCATTAAAAATGGACAAAAAAGCACTTACATGCAAGAGAAATAGTTGGTCGAATGCTTGAATGCCCAAAAATGGTGTTTTTCTTAGGTTGAAAATTAGATAAGAAATAAAATAAAGATGATAGCCTTTGTTTTTTCTTACTAACTTTATTTATTTAATTACTTAAATAACCTTTAATTAGACCTTTAAAAATAACTTAAATGGTGTCCATTTTTGTCCACTAATTATATTAATGGTCTAATTACCATTCGAGGCCACTCAAATTCCAATTTCATATCAATTTGACACCTTTTACTTATAAAACTCAAATTTTGCATCTTATGCAATTTAATCTTTTTTATCAAATAAAGCATGCAAACTATAAAATTTCTTGACGAACTTTTTATACGATACTACTAACATGCTTCAGGCATTAAAATATTAATAAAATAAATATTTTGATGTCATATTTGTGGTCCCAAAACCACTGTTCCGATTTCACTGAAAACGGACTATTACAACCAAAACTAGCTGTAACATTCTGAATAATTTATTTCTGATTCTGTAAATATCTGACATAAACCTGTATCTGATTTAGTGATTAAGTGTTATGGGTGTGTGTTTAGGGTCTTGGGTTCAAGTTTCACTTTTGCTAAATTGTGTTATTTTTCTAATCCTAGACTTACCCTTGTTAAGTGGGCTTATATAAAATTGTTTGTTAATCCATAGCAGAATGAGCCTGCTGGTTTAAGTGGTAAAGGGATTATGGTGTTGGAGGTCCTGTGTTTGAATCTCTGTATGAGCGTTGGTGATAATTTTTGCTTCGGGTATCTGGAAGTTGGAAGGAATCGAAATTCTGAGGTGGTTGTAAGTTATTGGGTTAGTGGGGAGTGGGAGAAAATTTAGGGATATGACATCAGGTTGTTAGAGTGGTTATTCTAATTCTTTTCTATTTCTCAAAAAAAAAAAAACCTCTCCCTATTTTCTGACGTTTAATTTTTGATCCTCCTGACAATTTCCTTTTCTTTCTTTCCATCTATTTTTGTCTTCATCTTTCTGTTAATTGCGGTGTTTTCGGTTCTCTACTTTCATACGTTTTGGTAAATGGCAGTGGTAAGGTTTTGCGAGTTAAGGAGGTTTCTTTTAATACCTTATTAGGTGTTGATTTATGTTTCGTTAGTTTATTTTTGGGTTTTTGGCAATAAAAAATCTTGAGGAACGGGACTCTTCACTTACGAATTTGTAGTTGAAATCGTTCTGGGTGTTAGGGTAAGTGATGAGCGTTTGAATCGAACTCTTGTTGGTTTTGTGGTTTCAGGTTAAAGTGAATTGAGACTGATTTTGGAGTTTGGTTTGTTAATTTTAGGTTCTGGTGATCTCGGGTGTGTTTTTGCATCAAAATCAAAATAGGTGTGTACCCAAAACGCAAAAAATTGAACTTCGACAAAAGCCAAAAAACTATTTTATCGATGCCACACGGGTGTGTGGTCGTCCATGTGGTAAGCCGTGTGGTCAACGAGGGCAGGGTCATGCGCAAGACACTGTCGTGTGGTGGTGTGAGTGTGGGTTCTAGGCCAAGCCCTGTGGGCCACACGGGCAAGGTCAATCTAGGCGTTTAGGCCACATGGGCATGTGGGCCCATACTTCTAAATATTTCCCGAGGGTCGCACGGGTCGTTCCGATCAACTGTGGGCCTATTGTAGGGTCAGTAAGGGCTAACCAAACCCTATTTCGTATGTTATGATATTCTAATAGGCTGATCTGAGTAGGATACTGATGTATGCCTGTTATCTGTATATAAGCATGTTGAGCATGTCAAATCTGTTATTTTTGTATATGTTTTCTGTATCTGTTTTAGGGTGGGATTTACATATGAGAAGGAAGTGTTCTATATTGCAATCATCACCTATCATCTAGCAGCTTGGCTACATATTATCTGATATGTGTCGCTTCGACACTATATGGTGTATAGGGATGGTGGGTGTTTTTAACCCCACATGGTGTGATGGGATGAACGGAGATGGTGTGTAGAGGATGGGGGTAGGAACCACTCTATCTATTTTGTATATTTGCATATCAGTATCTGAAATGGACATATGTCTGAATCTACATCTGACTGTATATGAGTTTACTGTATGTTTTGCATGTCTATTTCTGTTGGGTTAGACACTGAGTTGCAAAAACTCACAAGGTTTTTCTAAAAGTATCTCCTTGGAAAAAGGTTCTCTGATTCAGACGTAAGGGCAAGTTGAGCCCGAGGTTCATTGGGCCCTATCGTATTCTGAAACATGTTGGACCTATCGCCTATCAACTGGAGCTACCTCTTAAGTTAGATCATATTGATAACGTATTCCACATCTCTATGTTGAGACGGTATTAGTCTAACCCATCTCACATTGTTCCCATTAAGGAGATTGAGGTACGACTGGATCTAACCTTCAAGAAGGAGCCTGTT
The DNA here is from genome assembly GCA_025503065.1 of Gossypium bickii. Taxonomy (NCBI): domain Eukaryota; kingdom Viridiplantae; phylum Streptophyta; class Magnoliopsida; order Malvales; family Malvaceae; genus Gossypium; species Gossypium bickii. The sequence continues at coordinate 96,405,393 of CP106711.1, forward strand.
CAGATTCTGGATCGAGACATTAAGGTCTTGATGAGGAAAATCTTTCCTTTGGCACTGAAGAAGCTACGTGGGAAACAAAGATTCAATTTGTCAGCAGTACACTCATCTATTTAGATTAGGTAAATTTCGAGGCTAAAATTTCTTTAAGGGGGAGAGAGTTGTAATACCCCAAAAATTTGAACTTCTGCCTAGTAAACTTTGTTATTAAATGTGTGTCTACTTTAGTGTTTTAGTGCCTTAAGTGTGTGTTTGAGATCTAGGGTTCAAGTCCTACTTGTGAAAATTTTTTTCTTCAACCTTTATTTATGAATGTCTGACCTAAGTTTAATTCAATGTAATCTCATGTCAAGAATGAGCGTGCTAGTTCAATGGTTAAGTTTTTAAATGCCTCTAATCCTGTGATAGAGTTTGTGCATATGCATGAAGGATGTATATTTATTTTTATGTCATTTTTTAAATTTGGTTTATTTTCTTTACTTAATTAAATTATTTTATTTTCTCTTTGTTTTCTCTCTCTCTCGTTTTCATTCTCCCTTTTTCTCCTTTCATTTTTATTTCTATCAAATTTTTCTTCTTTATCGATTGTTTATTTATCTCTTGTCATTACTACTATTTTGTCGGGCAAATTGCGTATTTTGTTATTTCGACTGAAAAGTTAACCATGCAAGTTTGTTTTGAAATTCAGTTAATGTTTTCTTTCGTTTGTAAAATTATTGAAATTGGGTTCTGCTTAAATTGCTCAAATTCTCATTTTGAATGTTCGATTGGCTTCCTTTTTAGGCAAAAATCGAGAGGCTAACATTCATCCAACGGATTAGGTCCATGTATTGTGGTTTCCTAAAAGGGTGTGTGTTCGATTTTTGAGCGAATTTTTATGTCAAAGTTTTCATCTTATTTCAATTTTTGATGTGGATTTAGTGTTGTGTTCATGAATAAATCATTTGATTGGGCAATTGGTTGTTGTTTTAAGGTTTCGAAATCGTCTAGGTTGCTCTTACATCAAATCTGTATCAGATGTGTAATGAAAACCTAAAATTTTGTGAATGACAAAGTCAGAAACCATGGCTATCGACAACACACAGCAGTATGCTAGGTCGTGTGAGCCACACTGCCGTGTATCCATGTAACTCATTTTTTTGGAATTTGAGTCACACAAGCTAGAGACATGGGTGAGTCTCCTAGCCATGTAACTCACTATTTTAGAATTAGGTTCACATGGGTCAGAGACACGGACGTGTCTCCTTGCTGTGTGAGAAAATTTTTGGGTTTTGGTTCACACTGGCGTGTGCTAAGTCGTTTGCTAGCCCGTGTAACTCTCTATTTTTGGTCACACGGTCGTGTGCTGGGCTGTATGATAGACCGTATGGGTATTGATATGAGCCACACGAGCATGTGCCAGGCCGTGTGGACCACACGGACCACTCATTTAAGCCGTGTGAATCCACACAGGCGAGTGGGTCAAAATTTGGGTCCCAAGGCCGTAAACGTCGCTCTAACCGAATGTAGGCGTACCGTGAGGTGTGACCTCAATACTTTCTTCCATGGCGATACTTTCAAGAACACCTTGTCACCCACTGCAAGCTCCATGTCTTTACGCTTCAAATCAGCATAGGACTTCTGTCTGTCTGACGCTTCCTTCAATCGAGCCCGAATTACCTTAACCTTCTCCTCTGTCTCGGTAACCAAGTCCGGACCAAAAATCTGACGTTCCCCTAATTCAGTCCAATAGATAGGAGTACGACACTTTCGCTCGTACAATGCTTCATAGGGCGCCATCTGAATACTAGACTGGTAGCTGTTGCTGTAAGCAAACTCCGCTAATGGTATAAATTCTTCCCAACTACCCCTGAAATCAATGACACAACCTCTCAACATGTCCTCCAAGATTTGAATTACCCGCTCAGACTGTCCATCGATCTGAGGATGAAACGCTATACTGAAATCCAACTTCGTACCAAACGCTTGATGCAATGCCTTCCAAAATCGTGAGGTGAACCTAGGGTCCCTGTTTGATAAGATTGATACTGGTACTCCATGTAGTCTCACCAACTCCGCTATATATAGCTTAGCCAATTTCTGCAGAGAGTAATCGACACGTACTGGTATGAAGTGAGCAGACTTCGTCAAGCGATCAACAATCACCCAAATCGAGTCTTTCTTAGTAGGTGTGAGAGGTAGCCCACTAACAAAGTCCATGGTGATCCTTTCCCATTTCCACTGTGGGATCTTCATCGGCTGTAGCAACCCTGATGGTAACTGATGTTTCACCTTTACCCGCTGACAGGTCAAACACTTACTTACAAATTCGGTCACCTCTCGCTTCAGGCCCGGCCACTAGAACTGCTCTCGCAAATCTCGATACATCTTACTCCCTCCAGGGTGCATAGCGTATGGACTACTATGCGCTTCTAGCAAAATCTTTCGCCTCAACTCAGGATCTTTCGGCATGCAAATTCTTCCTCAAAAATATAATAGCCCTTCCTCATTCATACTGAATTATGTTGGTCCATCACTTGATCCTACCTGAGACTTCCCCTTTAGCAACTCATCGATCTGCTGCTTCGCCTTAACCTGACTGACCCAAAAGGGTTTCACCTGAAGTTCAGCTAATATACTCCCATCATCGTATAAACTAAGGTGAGCAAACATTGCTCTCAAATCAGAGATTACTTTACGACTCAGAGCATCCGCCACCATGTTGGCTTTTCCTGAACGGTACTCAATTGAGCAGTCATAATCCTTTAACAACTCAATCCACCTTCTTTGCCTTAGATTCAACTCCTTCTGAGTCAAAAGGTATTTTAAGCTCTTATGATCGGTATAAATGACAGATTTCTCCTCGTACAGATAATGCCTCCAAATCTTCAAGGTAAAAACCACTGCCGCCAATTCCAAATCATATGTGGGATAATTTGATTCATGCGGTCTTAGCTGCCGAGATGCATATGCAACAACCTTACCATCTTGCATCAACACGCATCCTAGTCCCGTGTGTGAAGCATCACAGTAAATCACAAACTCCTTTCCAGCCTCGGTTGAATCAACACCGGAGCCTCTGTCAAGATCCTCTTTAACCTCTCAAAACTCTCTTGCTGCTTATTAGACCAAGCAAACGGAACCTCTTTCCACAACAACTTAGTCAATGGTGTCGCAATTAAAAAAAATCCTTCAACAAACCTTCGGTAGTACCCACCAGACCAAGAAAACTCCGACTTTCTGCCACAGACCTAGGCGGCTTCCAATCCAACACCGCTTCAATTTTTTCGAAGGTCAACCCTAATCCGTCTGCTGACATAATGTGGCCTAGAAAAGTAACTTCACTTAGCCAAAATTTGCACTTACTAAATTTGGCATACAACCGCTTCTCCCTCAGAATCTGCAGAACCACCCAAAGATGTGAGTCATGCTCCTCATCTGATCTTGAATAAACCAAGATATCATCTATAAATACCACGACAAACCGATCCAAGTAGGGTTGGAATACTCGGTTCATTATATCCATAAACGCTGCTGGCGTGTTGGTCAACCCAAATGGGATCACCATGAATTCGTAGTGACCATAGCGAGTTCTGAAAGCCGTCTTATGAATATCCGCCTCCTTGACCTTAAACTGATGGTACCCCGATCTCAGATCTATCTTTGAGAAAACTGAAGCCCCCTTCAGCTGATCGAACAAGTCATCGATCCTCGGCAACGGGTATTTATTCTTGATTGTCAATTTATTCAACTGACGATAGTCAATGTACATACGCATTGATCCATCATTCTTCTTAATAAATAATACTGGCGCTCCCCAATGTGACACACTCGATCGGATAAACCCTCTATCCAGCAACTCTTGGATCTGAGCCTTTAATTCCACTAACTCCTTCGGTGCCATCCTGTATGGAGCGATTGATACTGGCGCTGTTCCCGGAAGAAGATCAATACCAAACTCCACTTCACGGTTCGGAGGTAATCCCGAAAGCTCTTCTAGGAAAACATCAGGGAATTCCTTCACTGTCCTAACATCCCCGACAGTTAATTCCTTGGCTTCCAGAGCCTGAACAAACATTAGAATTGCCTCGCATCCTTTTCTCACCATCCTTTCTACTCTTAAGGCAGACACCACATTTGACAAACATTTTCCCCTTTCACCTATCACCAACACTTTGCCACCCTCGAGAGTTTTTAACACCATACGCTTGGCTGCATAGTCCAAATTTGCTTGATACTTCACTAACCAATCCATTCTTAAGATCAAATCGAACTCCCCAAACGGCAGTTCCATCAGATCAGCCCGAAAAGCTACCCCTTGAACTTCTAGGGGTACATCCTTATATAGTTTGTTCACCACTACAGTTTGTCCTAAAGGGCTCACTACAGTCCTCTCCCTAGAAGAAGTCTCATAATCTAAGTTCAAAGTTCCCGCTATAGCACTAGCAACATAGGAGTGCGTCGAACCAATATCAACCAATGCAGTGTAAGGCAAACCAAAAATTAAAAATGTACCGATTATGACATCCGAGGCGTCAACCTCTTCCCGACGTCTGGCAGCATAGACTAACCCCAGCTGTCTCGCTTCAGTATTTCATGCACCTCTGCCTGGTGCTCCACGGCCCCGACCGGAACCGTTACCACCCCTGACTGGACCACGACCTCTCTGTGGCTGCTGACCACCTCTTCCCAGCTGTGCATTCCCTTGACCCGTGGGCCCTTCACTGCCCCGTTGCTGCAGATAGTTTCTAACTTGGTGGTCCGTAGATCCACACCTAAAGCACTTCCCACTGCCTGCCCAACACCTACGTGGAATTTACCACATCGAGCACATTTCTATGTCTAACTAGCAACAGCAGGTCTCTCATCCCGTCTCAGCCCGTCTGACCTGGGTCTTTTCTGAACACGCCTAGCTGCCCCTGATGATCTAAAATTTCTCTTACTTCCACTCCTATCTCTATCCCAATTCAATTTTTCTGTCCGCTTAACCTCCTCAGCTATCTTAGCTTTTTCCACAAGCACAGCAAATTCCCTCTCCCACTGTGGTGCTATCAATACACGCAGATTGTCCCTCAGACCACACAATGTTCATGGACTATGGCCACCATCCCTCGAGCATAACTGCTAAGGCGTAAGAATTCCGCTTCATACGCAGCCACCGACCTACTTGATAAGTTAGCTGAACTTTACATTTCATATATCGTGAGATTGCACGGAGTGCGTTGTCTATTGTGTCTGACAGAGATTCGAGGTTTACATCACGATTTTGGAAGAAATTGCAAGAAGATTTAGGCACGAAATTTCATTTTAGTATAGCTTTTCATCCACAAACGAATAGTCAGTCCGAACGGATTATTCCGATTCTCGAGGATATGTTGAGATGCTGCATTCTTGAGTTTAATAGAACATCGAAATAATATCTGCCATTGATTGAATTTGCGTATAATAATAGTTTATAGTCAAGTATCAAAATGGCATCTTATGAAGCTTTATACAGACGTAAATGTCAAACACCTCTGTATTGGACAGAGCTCAGTGAAAATAAGATACATGGGGTTGATCTGATGAAAAAAATACTGAACAAAAAGTAAAAGTAATTTGTGACAATCTGACAGCAGCATTTGATCGTCAGAAGTCCTATCCGGACTTGACATGAAAAGAGATTGAATTTAAAATCAGTGACAAAGTGTTTTTGAAAGTGTCTCCGTGGAATAAAGTTGTAACATCCCAAACCCGGCCCAAACGTTACGACTAGATCTGGTATGCTACGGGTTAATGTTAAAAATTATGCTTTGAAGGGATTCGAAATCTCGGTTTGTTTATACAGGTATTCGTTAAGTAAGTGTTATTCGTAGAAAACCTTTGTAGTTGTTTTCTTAAAACTCGTTTGAAAATCCCATTTTTTTTTCCGAACTCGTTTGAAAAATCCCATTTTTTTTCCTTCCTATAAATAAATCTTTGAACATAAATTTATAAAATTTAAACATTAACAAATATAAATTGATAACCTAAGCTATGGAGCCTTATTACATAAATAGTTCCAAAATTAAAACATAAAGGAAAACCGGAAATAGTTTATGAAAATAAAAGACTTGATGGCCCCTCGAGTTCGCCTCGGCTCCTATGCCCACGATCTACTGCTCATCTAAAAAGTCAGGGAAATTAAAGGGGTGAGTCACCAAGACTCAGTGTGCAAATCCCAAAAACACATAAAAGGCTTGAGGCCCACAAACACATTATGGGCCTTGGCCCATACACAATGGCAACAGAATATTTACATGCCACATGGCCCAACTTGACCTAAAAGTCCATCCACTACCCACTAGCAGCGCTGCACCCACCAACACACACACCGGGATTTCTACAATCAACCCACCAACCGCTAAACACCATATCGACAGTCATGCTGCCTATTCCTAACAATCAGGAATAAATTTAACGTGGCTTAGCCACCGATCACTATTGTGACCTAACTTTACAATTTGTGGTTTAACCAACGATCACCAAGTGACCTATTAACATGCTCTTCCCCTTCATCATATTAACCCCATCCCATGCATACATCCATGCAGAAGCAAAACAATATACTATCTAACAGATTACAGACTATCACATACATCGATGCACATATAGAAGTTTCTATGATTACGTACCTGGCATCTCTTGCCTACCATTTTCGGGTAATACGACTGTCCATACAGCCTTTTTTCGGCTTTTAGCCCATAAGGGCTAGCATGCATTTCTCGAAGTATGGTTTGTCTAAATTCATTATTATTTGGCACACAATACCTTCAATGAAAGCACAAAACACCTTCATTATTAAACCCATAATCCTCAATTTTGTCATTTTCCACCCTCTTGATCCGAGCCAATAAGGACACATCTAAAGGTTGTTTAGCCTTAATCTCACTAGCTAATGTGGGTTTCACTTGTAACTCGGCTAACATGCCTCCATCATCCACTAGGCTCAATCTAGCAAACATTGCTCTTAACTTTAAGGCGTCTGTTACAACATTGGCTTTTTCGATGTGGTATTCAATTACACAATCATAATCTTTTAGCAATTCTAACCACCTCCTTTGCCTCAGATTCAACTCTTTTTGGGTCAGAATGTATCTGGGACTCTTATGATATGTATAAATGTAACACTTCTCACTATACAAGTAGTGCCTCCAAATTTTTGGTGCAAAAACTACTATAGCCAACTCTAAGTCATGAGCCGAGTAGTCGCACTCATAATGTTTCAATTGTCTCAACGCATAGGCCAGTGACCTTGTCGTCTTGCATCAACACACATCCAAGGCCAATATCAGATGCATCACTGTACACCACATGTAACAACCCTTACATGTATCCGACGCCGGGACAGGGTACGAGGCATTACCTATCTGAAGCACATGCAAACATACATTTCCGGGTCATAAAATTTTGTTCAATTTTAAAACTTTTCAAACTTTGCCTTAAAGTCCCTAATATGGACCTACGAGGCCCAAAACACATTTTGAAAATGGTTCGGGACTAAACCGAGCACTTTAGAAAAACTTTAGAAAATATCATTGAAATCAGGGGCACACGCTTGTGTGGACGAGTGACACGTCACTGTGACCTCTTGACATGGTCATGCTGAAGGACAGTGTAGCTCACACAACCTGAGCATATTGAGACACGCCTGTGTCCCTAGCCCAGGTGGACTTATTTCTCTTTTCGAACCTACAGGGATTTTAACACGCTCGTGTCCATGGCTCATGTCCCGTGTTTCAGCCTGTGTGCAAAAACCTTGACATTCTGTTTCTGACATCATCAACACTTTAAGGTCACACGGCCAAGGCTCACACCCGTGTGCTAGGTTGCATGGTGAATTTAATTTCACAATTAAGGTGCAAGGGACACACGGCCGGACTACATGCCCATGGGGCAGACCGTGTGTCACACACGGCCCAGACACACGCCCGTGTGTCTATCCGTGTGGACATAAACAGGGCTATTTACCAAGCCTTTTGACACCCTTACTTGCACCAACATACACAATATCAAGTAACACCCATCCACACATAAATACATGACCAATTCACCACAACTAAGACATTTACACAACATGGCCACTTCACTTCATTCACATGCAACACTTATAACATTCTTTATCAATTCAATCATACAACTTTCTCAATCATGCATTAACACACCATATGCTCAACCATGCGAATTTTCACATTCATGAAAAATATCATCATATACATATAACAATAACAAATATTAGCCATCATCCATAGCCTTATACAAAATGATCTATCAAATAACATAGGCCGACATTTAGCAAATTTAGCTATGACACTTAACAACATAATTAAATCTCCTATACATGCCATAACTCAACTACTTGAACTAAACAATACCTTTAAGTGATAGCTTGATAGTGTGATGGTATCTCATGGGTTCTCCAACCCGAGCTAGCCTGAGGACATTATAAACATAGAAAGTAGATAAAGTTATATAGCTTAGTAAGTTGGTATGTAAATAATAAGCAATTTATTAACATACTTTTAACAATCCTCATAATAAGTTCTCAAGATAATACAATCATAATTGCATAAAGTTCCACTATTCACTTTTGAGCATATCAAACAGTCAATGTGCGTCATAGTCACTAAATTATTTATTTCTTGAGCTACGAAACTCCAAAATTAGTTCTGCTAATTTTACTTGAAACTAGACTCACATATCTCCGTACCATAAATTTTCTATAAGTTTTGGTTTAGCCAATAAGTATAGTTTATTCTTTAAATTTGTCCCTGTTCTGTTGTCTGATAGTTTCAATCCTTCTTCACTAAAAATTAATTGTCTCCTCGTACAGGACTCAGATGATGTTCTCATTTGATTCTTATGAAAATAAATTCATTGAGAATTTCAAAAATATAAATTATAACTCGTAATTATTTTTATACTATTTTTAATGATTTTCCAAAGTCAAAACAGGGGATTCCTAAATCATCCTGAACCTGTCCCACAAAAATACAAACATCTCATAATATGAATTTCTTTTGCTTACACTGTTTCTTCTATGTGAAGTAGGCTCAATAAGATTTAATTTCATATCATATTCAACCTCTATTTAGATTTCCACAATTTTTAGTGATTTTTCAAAGTTATACAACTGCTGCTGTCCAAAACTGTTTTATTGCTAATTTTACTCTTTCATGATTGCTTTGTATTAACATCCATTTAATCATACATAACACCAGTCATTATCAAATATTTACATGCCATTAATTTTCCCCTTTAACCTATACATCAACAACAAAACTTAAACTTATCATGTCTCAATTTAATTTGGACAAAAAGCCTCACACATGATCATCAATCAAATTTACCACCTACTTACACATCATAAGTATAGACCTGTCGTCACAAGGTCATCACAAGATCATTTTCATAGGTATGACTTACTCATTTACATTCTTACCAAATGTCCCATATACATCAAATTCAGTACTCATGAATTTTGCGTACATACCTGTACCCTTTCAACATGATCATACCTTGTCATTTCTTTGACATCATCTTTGGATTTACCCGTTGAACCTCTTGGAATACTAAGGATACTCGGGAAAACTCGTACATGATGTAACGTACCAATGCCATGTCCCAGACATGGTCTTACGCTGGCTCTCATATCGTGGCCGATGCCATGTCCCAAACATGGTCGTACACTAGCTCTCATATCGTGGCCGATGCCATGTCCCAAACATGGTCTTACACTAGCACACATATCAATGCCGATGCTATGTCCCAGACATGGTCTTACACTAGCTCTCATATCGTGGCTGATGCCATGTCCCAGACATGGTCTTACATTAGCACACATATCAATGCTGATGCCATGTCCCAGACATGGTCTTACATTAGCACACATATCAATGCCGATGCCATGTCCCATACATGGTCTTAATAGCACACTTGCCATGGTCCAACCATGGTCTTTACCGTCAATTCATTACATGTCAAAATTCGATCATACTTCGCCCTGCATTTCTCTTAATTTGATCTTTCAATACAATCTCGCAATTTTTATATTATTCATGATCCAATAATAACATATGAAATAACACATGAAATTGGTTAAGCATTTAAACATATCAAATTTAATGCTTATTAACATACGAACTTACCTCAGTATGAAATGACGAAATAAGTCAATTACTTGATCTATCAAGCTCCAAAGCTTGGCCAAATGAAACCCATTCCATGGCTGCCATTTCTCTTCTTTTTTTCTCTATTACGGTTGAAGAAGAAGAAAAATAAAGATGATAGCTTTTGCTATTTTGTCTTATTATACCTATTAACTTATTTACCAATTTAACCTTTTTATAACTTCACCAAATCCACCTACTATACATGTCCATCTTTGTCTCCTCACTTTTTTATTGGTATAATTACCATGCAAGTGCTCATACTTTTCAATTTTATAGCTATTTAGTGCCTTTATCAATTAGACCTCAAGTTTTGCACCTTACGCGATTTTGTCCTTTTTATCAAATTGAGCACTCAAATGAGGAAATTTCTTTATGAAAATTTCACACAACTTTATTATCATATTGTAGACATCAAAATCATAATAAAATAAATTTTTTGATGTTGGATTTGTGGTCCCGCAACCACTGTTCTGACTAGGCCCAAAATCATGATGTTACACCACATACTATTTTCTTGATTCAGACTGAATTAACACGGGAGCTTGGGTTAACACCGCCTTAAGCTTTTCAAAGCTAGAGTTTTACTCATCTATCCACTTAAAAGGAACATCCTTCCTCAACAACTTAGTGAGGGGTGCTGCTATTAAGGAAAACCCTTCAATAAATCTACGATAATACCCAGATAAACTAAGGAAAATTCAGATTTCAAAAACATTTTTGGGTTGTTTCCATTCTAGGATAACCTTTATCTTTTTTAGATCTACCAGAATATCCTTTGCAAATGCAACATGTCCTAAAAACATAACCTTCTTAAGCCATAATTCACATTTACTCAATTTGGCATACAACTTCTTTTCTCAGAGGATTTGCAAAACCTTCCTAAGGTGTTCATCATGTTTGGGTTCATTTTTGGTGTAGACTAAGATGCCATCAATGAATATGAATTGATCAAGGAAGGATTGGAACACTTGGTTCATTAGATCCATGAAGGTGGCAGGAGCATTAGTTAAACCAATGGCATCAGAAGGAATTCATAATGGCCATATCGATTTCTAAATGTAGTTTTGGGCACATATGCTTCCTTTACCTTAAGTTGATAATATCCTAACCTTAAATTTATCTTAGAAAACACTGTTGTACCTCAAAATTGGTTGAACAAGTCATTGGTTCTAGGTAGAGGGTATTTATTCTTGATAGCCAGTTTGTTCAACTATCGGTAGTTGATACAAAACCTTAGGGAACCATATTTCTTCTTGAAAAATAGGACTGGAGCTCCCTACGGAGAAATACTGGGTCTATTAATTTCATGATCCAATAGCTTTTGAAGTTGGATTTTCAACTCTTGTAACTTTTTGGGTGCAATGTGGTAGGGAGCAATGAACACAGGATCAATTCCTGACAACAATTCAATTTCAAATTCTACCTAACAGTCTGGAGGTAACCCTAATAACTCCTCGAGAAACACATCTTGGAATTGCCTAATGGTTTAAATTCTATCTAAGGTGGTATTATCAACATTCCCATCCATCATATAAGCTAGGTAAGCTTCACACCATTTCTGAACTAGCTTCTCGGCAACGATAGCACAAATTACATTGGATAAATAATCCTGACACTCCTCAACCATAACAATTTCTCTACCCTCGGTTGTTCTCAAGGTTACTCTCTCAGAGGCACAATCTAGACTAACTTGGTGTTCCACTAACCAATCCATACCTAAAATTAAACGAAACTCCCCAAAAGGTAACTCCATAAGATCTACTGAAAACACTACCCCTTGAACCTCTAATGGACATCTCCTATAAATATTATTTATAATAACTGATTGCCCTAAGGGGCTTACTACAGTAACGTCAATAGTGGTTTCCTTTACCCTAAAACTCAATTTATCAGACATATTACATGCAACACACGAATTAGTGGATCCTATGTAGGGCAAAATATGGAATTGAGTGGCTATTAAAAATACCTATGATAACATCAGACGCATATCTATCCTCAAATCCCTTAACAGCATAAACAAGGGTGTGTTGTCTAGCCATTGGTTGATTTGCGCTAGTTGCTACAATATTTACAATTCTATTCTGCCCTCGGCCCCTTAAAGCTAACTAGCTCGCTCTTTGATTTTGGGCTGGAGCTTGCTTCTAGTTAGATTGTCGAAGGCATTCCTTCACTAGATGCTCCACCGATACACATTTAAAACAATAGCCCAACTTTTTCCAACACTCACCTAGGTGACATTTTCCACAATATTTACAAGTGTAGACCTCATCCCTAGAGTTATTTACCATGACCCTTTTTTGCACTCTACCCTCTCTAGTTCGTTTTACAAGATGAGCGTTCAAAATATTGGAACCAGAATCTCTCTTAGATGGGACCTTATTCTTTTCCCATTTTTCACATTCCACCAGTTTAATCTCTTCCACTATTTTGGCTTTCCCTACTAGGGTCTCGAACAAGTGTGGAACAACTTGGATTTTGAGGTTGAAATGTAACCCATTTTCAAACCTTAAGCATTTATCCTACTTCGTGGCGACCATGCCTTGAGCATATTGGTCGAGCCTCAAGAATTCAGCCTCATATTCTACCATGGTCTTATCCCCTTATTTTAGCTCGATAAACTCGGGCCTGTCGGCCTCCACATACCTAGTACTCACATACTTCTTCTGGAAGGGCTCTTGAAAGCATTCTCAAATTATGTGGTTAACCTGTGTACCCCTTACAACAAACTGTCACCAACATAGGCCTCTTCCCTAAGCAAGGACATAGTGCCAGTAAACTTCTGCTCTAGAGTACATTCTAAATCCTCCAGAATCCTCTCCGTCGACTTCATTCAATATTTAGCCATAGTAAGAGTCATTCCAGTAATACATTTGAATATTTCTACCCTTTTTAACTGGAGCCTCTCCGCAATAGATCAATGGCTCCCCAATTCAGTTTGGGCTCTAGTAACCATTTGTAACATTTTTAGCATTGCCTGTGTCACGGCGTCATCGTTCTCATAGCCTCTTCCACCATTGATGGTGGAGTACTCAGCATAATTCTCCATAGGGATTGGGTTTTTGCCCTAAACTGTGGGTGGCTCCACAAGTGCATGTAACAGCCCGATTTAAGGCCTAGTCAGAATAGTGGTGCGAGGCAAAAAGTACTCAGCATGAAGTTTAAAGAAGTTGAATGAGAATCATTTTACGAGCCTAGGGGTAAAAGTGCAAATATGAGAAAGTTTAGAGGTAAAATTGTAATTTTGCCAAAGTATGAGTTAAGAGTCAATTTAGTTAATGTAAGTATTAAATGATCTAATTATTATTATAGATCAAGAAAAATGAAGCCCGGATCGAAACCGAGGTAAGAATAAAGTCGAGAACTAAATTGCATATCTACATACATTTTGTATATTGAGGTAAGTTTGTATGATTTCTAAGCTTTATCATTTCTATCATTGAATTGCTTAGTATAATGTACACTCTTACCATGGAATGTTTAATGCTGTGTTAAATAAAGAAATCAATAAGATTAAACAAGAGAAAGTCCCGATTGAAGATGAATTACCCAGGATACTCGATCTACCACATGAAATGAGAAAGTCCGTATAAGCCCAAGCCAAGGCATGGCATCGGCAATCAAGCAAGTTATCATGTAAGTCCAAGACAAGTCTTGGAATTGAATAGTTATTACGAGATGAAGACCCATATAAGCCCAAGCCAAGTTATGGTATTGGTGAGTCTCCAAGCAAAGATGTCATGTAAGTCCAAGACAAGTCTTGGCATTGAAAAGCTAGAAAGAGATAAAGATCCCATGAAAGTCCAAGCCAAGGCATGGCATTGGTGAGAACAAGAAAGATTTCATGTAAGGCCAACCCAAGGCTCGGCATTGACCAGTTCATGAGAAAAGATACCAAGTAAGACCATGTCAAGACATGGCAATGGTAAGTTCCCAAGGGAACACACGAGAAAGACTTCGTATAAGTCCATGTCAAGACATGGCCTCGAAACCAAGATGAGATATTCCATGTAAGACCGTATCTAGGATATGGCTTTGGCATCAAGTTATATATGTAATGAGATTCAGTATCCTCAGTTATTCGTAGAAATTCATTGGGCAAATGAGTAAAGTTAAAATGAGATAACAAGAAAGATAAGTAAGCAAAGCTATTATCAAGTTAGAAATAAGTATTATTCAAATCATGAATGATGAACTAGAGATTATGATTATTATTGTAGAGTATGGTGATCTATGTGATCAAGTGATACAAGTACCTTGTTTACCTCATGAGTATAAAACTAGTAAATATCATGAGATATGTAAGAATCGGTATGAGTAAGTAAGCTTTATAGCTGAAATTTATGATACCATTGTTTATGTAAAATGGTTTATATTAATCAAGTATGTTGCTATGTGCATAATATGCAAACTTACTAAGCTAAATGCTTACGTCCTTTATTCTTTCTTTTCATGTAGTCCCGCCAAGCTAATCTCGTGGATCATCATCATCGGAGCTCGGAGCACACTATCAATCTCTATTTTGGTATAGCCAAGTTGATTATTTTAAGTATGGCATGTATAGGAAGCATTTAATTTTGAGAACATGTTTTAAGAAGAGCCAAAGTATTGGCTATTAAGTTTATTATTCTTTTGTATATGGCTAAGTGATTGGCCAAAATTTGACTAAGTATGTATGTTTATTGAGATCAATGAAGCATGTAGTTTTGTTTATGAAATGTATTGAATTGACCATGAGTTTGATCTTGATTTCAGAGTGGCAATTGGCTTGGTAAATAGCCTCTAAGTGCCCACACGGTTAGACACACGGGCGTGTGTCTAGGCCGTGCGTACCCTGCACCTTTATAATTGAAGCCATGATAGGCCACGGGCAAATCCCCCAGCCGTTTGTTTAAGCTGTGTATGATACACGGTTAGAACATGGGCGTGTACCCTAGGCCCTGTGATCAGGTCAGTATATCAAGGAATAGCACAAGGTCTAAGTCCACGGGCATGTCAAGGCCGTGTGAATTTAGTCAGTGTCGACCACGGTTGGAAGACATGGGCGTGTCAAAGGGGTATAAGGGCTTGTCCCAAGCCACATGGGCGTGTGACCCCCGCTTTAAAGAAAAGTTTTCGATTAAGTTCCGAAAGTTTTTAGATACGTGTTTAAGGCCTCGTAGGCCCATGAAATGTATGATTAGTCTAATATAGAGAAGTTTTTACTTCGGCACAAAATTTTACAACCCGTAAATGCATGTTAAGGAAGTTTTAGTATAGTAATGTCTCATCTCTGGTCTTAGCCTCAAACTCGAGTATGGGCTGTTACATTTAGTGGTATCAGAGCTACAATTTAGTTAGTTCTAGGACTAACATAGAACGAGCATGAGTCTAGCTATACATGCCATACGTAAGAATGTTTTGATAATGATAGTGTGACGTCTCCTGACGACTTAAATTATGTTTATACATATAGTAAATGGATCCCAAAAGAGCTGTGGCGGATGATGTAGAAATTAACGCGCCGACTCCCGCAGAAGGGATGGTGCCGAATGAGAATGAGAATAGACCACTACGGTGAGTTAAGGAGAAGGAGAAGAGGCTATAGAAGCCTTCATCCATATGATGAACACTTGGTATACGGAGTTCGTTCGTACGAACCCAAATGCACAACCCTCTCCACCCCTGCCTATTCCACAACCTATCCCTACTGTCCCTCAAGCAGTAGAGGTGGTAAGAGGAGACAAACCTCCAGTTGATTGGATAAGGAAACATGGGGCAGAAGAATTCCGAGCTAGAAAAGATGATGATCCAGAAAAAGCTGAGTTTAGGATAGAAAATACCATCAGGGTATTCAATAAGTTGTCATGCACCCCTGAAGAATGCATAAAGTGTGTAGTCTCTCTTTTAAGAGATTCTGCTTACCAATGGTGGAACACCCTTGGGTTAGTAGTACTGAGGGAAAAGGTCACATGGGAATTTTTCCAAGAAAAGTTCAAGAAAAAGTATATCAGTCAAAGGTTTGTGGACCAGAAAAGGAAGGAATTCCTAGAACTGAAGCAAGGCAAGATGTCAGTGACTAATTATGAGTGTTTGTTTGTACGACTCAACAAATACGCTCGAGAATGCGTATCCACTGAGGCTATCATGAGTAAAAGATTTGAAGACGGGTTGAATGAGGACATCAAATTGTTTGTTTCTGTCCTAGAACTAAAGGAATTCGTTGTGCTAGTAGAGAAGGCTTGTAAAGCCGAAGAACTGGTAAAAGAGAATAAAAAGTTGAAAATGGAATCTTGTGACTCTAGAAAGAGACAGTGGAATAAGTCATTCCAATCTTTATCCAAGAAGTCAAGAGATTTCCCTACCCGATCGGCTACTTCCACTGGGTTTTCAAGGAAAGACAAGAGTAAACAATATTCGGGGAATAAAGCACAGACTACTTCAGTTGCAAGTGTAGGGAATATTCGATCTGATAGACCCGAATGCCCCTAGTGTGGCAGACGTCATCTTGGAGAATACCGAGCGCATGAAAACGCATGTTTTAGATGTGGTTCCCAAGACCACTATATAAAAGATTGTCCAGAGATGATGAAAGAAGAGAGAACTTAGAACCGAGATCCAAGAGTATGGTCCGAGAAAGACCGCAATAGAACCTAGGAAATGGGGCAAGTAGAAGAGGTAACCCTAGAGAGCAGGCCGCGAGGCCTGTGGGTAGAGCGCCTGCAAGGACTTATGCCATTCGCGTTCGCGAAGAGGCATCTTCCCATGATATTATCACGGGTACCTTTTCTCTTTTTGATATCAAAGTTATTGCTTTAATAGATCCCGGATCCACACACTGTTACATTTGTATGAAACTAGTACCCAGTATGAGTATGCTTATAGAGTTTACAGAATTTGTGATTAAGGTATCTAATCCTTTAGGCAAAAGTGATTTAGTTGATAAAGTATGTAAAGATTGTCCATTAATGATTAGAGGTCATTATTTTAAAGCAAATCTTATGTTGCTACCATTTGACGAGTTTGACCTCATTCTTGGAATGGACTGGTTAACGGCCCATGATGTATTAGTTAATTGTGGAAATAAGTACATTGAGATGAGATGTGAGAATGGCGACATTCTCCATGTAGAATCAGATGAACAAGGAAGATCACCGGTAATGATTTCTCATATGATGGCACAGAGATACATAAGAAAAGGGTATGAGGCATATCTAGCCTTTGTGATGAATGATAAAGAAACAGAGCTAAAGATTGAGTCAGTACCGATAGTATGTGAGTACGTGGATGTTTTTCCCGAGCAATTACCAGGACTACCACCAATTAGAGAGGTTGATTTCAATATTGAGCTAGCTCCCAGTACTGTACAGATATCTATTACTCCTTATAGAATGGCTCCAACAGAGTTGAAAGAGTTAAAGTCACAGTTTTAAGAATTGACTGATAAAGGCTTTGCAAGATCAAGTTGTTCACCATGGGGTGCTCCGATTTTATTTTTGAAAAAGAAAGATGGCACCATGAGATTGTGCATAGATTACCGTCAGCTTAATAAAGTGACAATAAAGAACAAGTACCCATTGCCTAGGATCAATGATTTTTTCGATCAATTGAAAGGAGCCACTGTGTTCTCCAAAATAAACTTGAGATCAGGGTACTACCAGTTAAGAGTAAAGGATTTAGATGTATCCAAGACCGCTTTTTGAAAAGGGTATGGGCATTATGAATTTTTAGTCATGCCCTTGGGTTGACCAATGCTCCTACGGTATTCATGGATTTAATGAATTGCATTTTTAGGCCGTACCTCGACAAGTTTGTAGTCGTTTTCATTGACAACATACTAATTTATTCCTGAGATGAGAATGAGCATGCTGAGCATCTTCAGACAATTTTACAGACTCTTCGAGAAAATCAATTGTATGCCAAGTTCAGTAAAAGTGAATTTTGGCTCAAGGAAGTAGGATTTCTGGGACATATTGTCTCGAGAGATGCCAAGTAAGATTTCGGCCATAATGGACTGGAACCACCGAGGAACATCTCTAAGATTAGAAGTTTTCTAGGCTAGTCAGCTATTACAGACGATTCATCAAAGGGTTTTCCTTGATTGCAACCCTGATGACTAAATTGTTACAGAAAAATGTGAAGTTTGAGTGGACAAAAAGATGCCAACAAAGTTTCAAGAAATTGAAAGCAATGTTGACAGAAGCTCCAGTTTTAGTACAACCTGAGACAAGGAAAGAGTTTGTGATTTACAGCGATGCATCCTTAAACGGATTAGGCTGTGTACTTATGCAAGAAGGCAAAGTCATTGCTTATGCCTCCAGACAGTTGAAGCCTCATGAGAAGAATTATCCGACGCATGATCTGGAATTAGCTGCCATAGTCTTCACTTTGAAGATTTAGAGACACCATTTATATGGTGAAAGATGCCGAATTTTTACTGATCACAAAAGTCTGAAGTACTTGATGACGCAGAAAGAGTTGAACTTAAGGCAACAGAGATGGTTAGAGTTGATAAAAGACTATGAGTTGGTCATTGACTACCATCCAAGAAAGGCGAATATGGTCGCCGATGCTTTGAGCAGGAAGTCCCTTTTTGCATTAAGGGCAATGAATTCAAGGATGGCTTTATCCGACAATGGTTCTATTCTAGCTGAGTTGAAAGCTAGACCAATGTTTCTTCAAGAGATCTTTGAGGCTCAGAAAGAAGATAGCAAATTGCAAGTTAAGAGAGCTTACTGCGAGTCAGATGTTGAATCCGACTTTCGAATTAATTGTGATGGATACTTGATGTTTAAAGATAGAGTTTGTGTACCAACAAAAGAGGAGCTTATTCTGAGAATTTTGCACGAGGCACATAACGGATGTTTATTTGTACATTCGAGTAATACTAAGATGTATAATGATTTGAAGCAACAATATTGGTGGCTGAAAATGAAGAAAGATATTTCAGAGGTTAGTTCCAAGTGCCTGATTTGTCAGCAAGTAAAGGCTGAACATCAAGTACCTTCGAGTTTGCTTCAGCCCATTTTGGTTCCCGAGTGGAAATCGGACCGTATCACTATGGATTTTGTAGCGAGATTACCATTATCATCGAGCAAGAAAGATGCTATATAGGTTGTAGTTGATAGACTCACGAAGTCAGCTCATTTTTTACCTGTATGAGTTGATTACTCACTAGACAAGTTGGCAAACTTGTATGTTTCAGAAATAGTAAAGCTTCATGGAGTTCCTTTGTCAATCATATCGGATAGAGATCCGAGATTCACCTCCAGATTTTGGAAGAAGCTGCAAGAAGCCTTAGGTACAAATTTAAGCTTTAGTACGGCTTTTCATCCTCAAACTGACGGTTAGTCAGAGAGATTAATTCAAGTACTCGAGGATATGCTCAGATGTTTTATTCTAGAATTCCAAGGCAATTGGGAAACATTTCTCCCATTAGTAGAATTTTCCTATAATAATAGCTTTCAGTCGAGCTTAAAGATGGCGCCTTATGAAGCTCTATATGGGCGTAAGTACAGAACGCCTTTATTTTGGACTGAACTCAAAGAAAGTCAAATTCACGGGGTTGAATTAGTTAGAGAAGCTGAAGAGAAAGTGAAAGTGATACGAGAGTACTTAAAAGCTGCAACAAACAGACAGAAATCCTACTCGGATTTAAAAAGAAAAGAGATAGAGTATCAAGTCGGGGATAAAGTTTTCTTGAAAGTGTCACCATGGAGAAATGTTCCCAGATTTGGCCGAAAAGGCAAGTTAAGTCCACGTTTCATTGGACCTTACGAGATTATCGAGAAAGTTAGGCCGGTAGCTTACCGATTGGCTTTGCTGACAGGGTTAGAAAAGATACATGATGTGTTTCACGTGTCAATGTTGAGACGCTACTGATTAGATCCTTAACATGTAATTACCTCGTCAGAGATAGAGGTTCATCCCGACATGACTTATGGTGAAAAACCAGTTAAGATTTTAGCTCGGGAAGTCAACCAGCTAAGAAATAAAAGTATTGCCCTAGTGAAAGTATTGTGGCAAAGACATGGAATAGAAGAAGCTACATGGGATCTAGAAGAGAGTATGAAAAACCAGTATCCAAACTTTTTTGCTGGTAAGATTTTCGAGGACGAAAATCCCTAAGGGGGGAAAATTGTAATAGCCCGATTTAGGGCCTAGTCAGAATAGTGGTACGAGGCCACAAATCTGAGGAGAATTTATGAGTTTATAAGGTTTATGTCATGTTTGCATGCTAGTGTGAAAGTTTCATGAATCAATTTTGTTAAATTGAGGTTGAATGGTCCAAAAAGGACTAAATTACAAAAGTTGCAAAATATGAGTTTCTAGAAGCTTTTTGTATGAAATAGCTTTAGAATATCAATTAGAAGTCCTTAAATAGCAATTTTCCTAAATTATAATTTTTGGACAAAAATGGACATGAGTTAGTGAATGGTGATTTTTTTTTAGAGAAGGGCATTTTGGCCATTTGTCTAATAAATGATTAAAAAGGATGAAATAAGTCAAAATTATGTTTATCTTCTTCCCCACATTGCCGAAATTTTCAAAGAACCCATAGCTAGGGTTTGTTCATCTTTCAAGCTTGCTAGTAAGTGCATCTTAGCCCCGTTTTTAATATTCTTCGTATTTTCGGAGTCCTCGTAACATGAATTAGCTATTTTTAGCTATAGTTGAGCTCAAATGCATGTTCAAAAATCTACCCATGAATGATATGCTTGTTAAATGATATTTTATGGAAGTTTATGAGAGTTTGATGTTGAATAAACATCTTTTTCTAAGTGAATTTCATGAAAAATGCTAGTTGGGACTAGTTTGTAACTTTTATGGAAATTTGTCATACATGGTAGAAATAGTGAGAATTTGTTATTGCTATAGTTGAGATAATGAATCAGCTAAGCATGAAGTTTAAGACAGTTGAATGAGAATCATTTTACGAGCCTAGGGGTAAAAGTGCAAATATGATAAAGTTTAGGGGCAAAATTGTAATTTTGCCAAAGTATGAGCTAAGAGTCAATTTAGTCAATGTGAGTATTAAATGATCTAATTATTATTATAGATCAAGAAAAATAAACCCCGGGTCGAAACTGAGGCAAGAACAAAGTCGAGGATTAAATTGCATATCTACATACATTTTGTATATTGAGGTAAGTTTGTATGATTTCTAAGCTTTATGGTTTCTATCATTGGATTGCTTAGTATAATGTACACTATTACCATGGAATGTTTAATGATGTGTTAAATAAAGAAATCAATGAGATTAAACAAGAGAAAGTCCAGATTGAAGATGAATTACCTAAGATACTCGATCTACCACATGAAATGAGAAAGTCCGTATAAGCCCAAACCAAGGCATGGCATCAGCAATCAAGCAAGTTATCATGTAAGTCCAAGACAAGTCTTAGCATTGAAGAGTTATTACGAGATGAAAACCCATATAAGCCCAACCCAAGTCATGGCATTGGTGAGTCTCCAAGCAAAGATGTCATGTAAGTCCAAGACAAGTTTTGGCATTGAAAATCTAGGAAGAGATAAAGATCCCATGTAAGTCCAAGCCAAGGCATGGCATTGGTGAGAACAAGAAAGATTTCATGTAAATCAAAGCCAAGGCTCGGCACTGACCAGTTCATGAGAAAAGATACCAAGAAAGACCATGTCAATACATGGCAATGGTAAGTTCCCAAGGGAACACACGAGAAAGACTTCGTATAAGTCCATGTCAAGACATGGCCTCGAAACCAAGATGAGATATTCTATGTAAGACCGTATCTAGGATATGGCTTTGGCATCAAGTTATATGTGGAATGAGATTCAGTATCCTCGGTTATTCGTAGAAATTCATCGGGCAAATGAGCAAAGTTAAAATGAGATAACAAGAAAGATAAGTAAGTAAAGCTATTATCAAGTTGGAAATGAGTATTATTCAAATTATGAATGATGAACTAGAGATTATGATTATTATTGTAGAGTATGGTGATCTATGTGATCAAGTGATACAGGTACATTGTTTACCTCATGAGTATGAGACTAGTAAGTATCATGAGATATGTAAGAATCGGTATGAGTAAGTAAGCTTTATAGCTGAAACTTATGATACCATTGTTTATGTAAAATGGTTTATATTAATCAAGTATGTTGCTATGTGCATAATATGCAAACTTACTAAGCTAAATGCTTACATTCTTTATTCTTTCTTTTCATGTGGTCTCGCCGAGCTAATCTCGTGGATCATCGTCATTGGAGCTCGGAGCACACTATCAATCTCTATTTTGGTATAGCCAAGTTGATTATATTAAGTATGGCATGTATAGGAAGCATTTCATTTTGAGAACATGTTTTAAGAAGAGCCAAAGTATTGGCTATTAAGTTTATTATTCTTTTGTATATGGCTATGTGATTGGCCAAAATTTGACTAAGTATGTATGTTTATTGAGATCAATGAAGCATGTAGTTTTGTTTATGAAATGTATTGAATTGAGCATGAGTTTGATCTTGATTTTAGGGTAGTCCACAGGCAAATCCCACGGCCGTTTGTTTAAGCCATGTATGACACACGATTAGAACATAGGCGTGTGCCCCAGGCTGTGTGATCAAGTTAGTATATCACGGAATAGCACACGGTCTAAGTCCACGGGCGTGTCAAGGCCGTGTGAATTTAGTCAGTTTCGACCACGGTTGGAAGACATGGGCGTGTCAAAGGGGTATGCGGACATGCCCCAAGCCACATGGGCGTGTGACCCCTACTTTAAAGAAAAGTTTTTGATTAAGTTCTGAAAGTTTTCAGATACGTGTTTAAGGCGTTGTAGGCCCATAAAATGTATGATTAGGCTAATAGAGAGAAGTTATTACTTTGGAACAAAGTTCACAGTCCGTAAGTGCATGTTAAGGAAGTTCTAGTATAGTAATGTCTCATCCCCGGTCTCAGCCTCGGACTCGAGTATGGGGTGTTACAGTGCAGCCCTATGCGGCCTACCCCTACCATGTCTACATTGAGTATTCGTAGTAATCTCGTGAAAATTTAAAGTCTAAAGTATATCTACAGTTTTCATGCAAAAGTTCAAGCATTAGTTATCCTCCTAAATGTTCATAATCTAAATTTTACGGTCAATCTAAAGTTCCAGAAGTAACAATAACTAAAGTAGAATCGGTATCAAAGTCTCGGACTCAATTTACTGTAGAAAATCATTTTTCAAAAACTTGTGGCATGATTTTTTCCAAAATACCCCCTTTAATGCATGCATACAAACTCATTCAAATCTTTAGGATCCAAATTTAAGAAACCTAGACTCTGATACCACCAAATGTAACCTCCCCAACTCGGCCTAAATGTTAGACCCAAATTTGGAAAATTACATTAGCCACCAAAATAGCACAGTAGGCTATCGGAGTTTTGAAAACAGTCACTTTAAAAACATTTGATTACTTTAGAAGATAGCTTAGTTAATTATCGATTTATTTATTACTCTAAAAGTTTGTTCATAATTATCGATTTATTTATTACTCTAAAACTTTGTTCATACTTTAGTAGCGGAAAAGTGATGATTGTTTGTATTTTTAATAACATCGAAGTTCATGAATAAATAATTAATATTCAAACCTTAAGATCCTAAAATCAAATTAAATACCATGCATGCTTAAAGAAAACAAATCCTAAGTCCCATGCCACAATTCAAAATAAAATAATACAATCTTTGAATAATTAAGAGTTCAATTAGTAATAAATCAAAAATATATGATTAACTAAAACCGAGCCGAAACCTTCTAGATGTCACGTCCGCGTCTTAACCTGGTGGGTTATCTGTAAGGATGAAATTTTAAGGGGGAGTGAGCTATGATGCTCAGTGTGAGTTCAATCACAAGAAATGCAAAAGATTAAGCATACAAAAATATGTCAAATAGAAATAATTCACAATGACACTTTTAGAATATCAATATTTGTATGCACATGTTTTTATGGATGCCATACAATTCCGATTTTAATATAACATATCCTACCCCACCAGTACACAACATAATGGGAGTTCCCCTGAACTCCATCCACTAACACACCGGATTGTAGTTAAAC
Source organism: Gossypium bickii (assembly GCA_025503065.1). Classification (NCBI taxonomy): domain Eukaryota; kingdom Viridiplantae; phylum Streptophyta; class Magnoliopsida; order Malvales; family Malvaceae; genus Gossypium; species Gossypium bickii. The sequence goes on from CP106711.1 coordinate 96,429,603, forward strand.
CACTACTGGTTCACAGATAAACTGCCAATGGCTATGGATACACAATAAAATCCCCACAGATAAAATTAACATTTGGTTGTGGATTGCACAGCAAATAACTTGCAGATGGAATTTACCTTTGGCTATGGATACATAGCAAATACCCGCAAATGGAATTTTCCTCTGGCTGTGGATACATAACAAATTCTGCAGATAAACTGCCAAACTTCCTCTGTTCACATCATCCCACCCCCATGCGATGCAATGTGACATATTTAATACAGATCAAAATAGTAGTAACTAATACACTTATAACATTGCAATTCAGTAGCAAAATTCATGCTTTTCATCTACTCGGTTAAATGATAACATAAGGCAGATTGTATGTACGATTGCAATTATAGATACAATAGTCATATGTACTATTCACAATTCATGTAAATATACACAAACACAATATTAATTCAGTCAATCAGGTAATGGATTCTAACAAGATTCATATTATCAGGGACTTGATTAAACAAAATAAAACACTAAAATATTTGGAAATCATTTAGGGGCTAAACTGAACAAAACATTATAGGTAAAATTATAAAATAAAAAAATAGTGGCACACAACCATGTAGGATGCTATAAACCGTATGGAGGGGGTAAACGGCTGTGTGGATAAGTCATGTAACAGATTGTGGTCATGTGGTAATTGAAAAATCGTGGTACAGGGGAGACATGATCGTGTGGAGAGTTCTAGGCTGTGTGAGAATCAAAACCCCAAGGTTTTAGGGAACATGGTCGTATGAGGGACCATGTGGTCCACAGTTATGGCTGGCCTTGTGTATAACACCCCTAACCTGTCTCCGTCACTAGAATAGGGTTAAGGAGAATTACCATCAAACCTTAACATAAGAAAATACATTTCCAAACATTAATATTGTAACGCCCCAAATTTGGGGCCTAGAAGAAATGGGCTTCGCGTGCCAGAGGAATTGGAATTTAGTTGTGCATGTGAATAACCTAAAAGTATGTCTGCTTTGGTGGTTAAGGGTCCTGAGAAGTATTGAAGAAGTCTTTGGTTCAAACCTGGGCTATGGGAAAATTTTGGTTTTAAGTGAATAAAACCCTGGATGTAAGTGAGTAGGCTTTAAGAATATTGTTGGGGAAATCATGACATAAGGAAGATTGTGGCCTAGTGGTTGTGGCATCATTAAGGTTGTAAGGGAGCCTGGGTTTAAGTCTTAGCTTTTGCAGAATTTTAAAATTTTGCTCTTAAAAGAATCTAGACACTGGCACATAGGCTTTATAAGTATTTTCTCATGTTTTAAGTCACAGAAGAGCTTGTGATCTAGTGGCAAGGTGGCATGTGGAGTAACCTTGAGGTCTGAGGTTCGAGTGTTGGCGCAGCATAATGGGGTATTTATTTTGCAGTTGGGATAGCTGGAGTTTGTGTTGCATTAGAATTCTGATGGATGAGGTGGTTGTAGAGAGAATCATGGAGTAGATTGTGGAGAGATTAAAGGAGTGATTTATGGAGGAAAAATAGGAATTTGTAGGAAGGGAAGTGTGTGCCGATTTGGTCTCTAGACTTTGGGGAGTTCGATTTTGGTAGAGGCAGAATTAAGCATTTTTCCTAGTAAGTCGTTGGTGTCGTATGGTGTAGCCGTACAGTTTACCGAATTCTTTTAGTGCAACCTCGATTTTTCTTTTGTGGAGAGATTTGTGCAATTGAGGTTTCTTTCCTTTTTTACTGAATTTTACTTCTCTATCTCTCTACTGAATCGTTTTTCTATCTTTCTCTCTACCCTTTTCTCTGCGTTGGCAAATACACCTTCCTCTTCTTTTTCTCCAATATTTTGTCAATTCTTCTTTCAATAACTGAATATACCTTTTTTTTCTCTTCTCTCTTTTTCGTTTTTCTTTACTTGGTCGAATGCATCATCTTCTCTTTTCCCAAATTCTCTTTCCCCTTCTTTAGTATGTTTCAATCCATATCTGTTATCACTCATTTTCTATGGGAAGCTAGCTGAATACTGCATTCTTTTCACCTTTACTTTCATCATTGATTCAGCAACTATCCTCTGACATTCATTCAAAATCTCCTTCCCTGGCGTTGAGTTCAAGTAAGGGGTTTCTCAAGTGGGCAGAGGAGTTCAAAACTTCCTGTTGTCAATCGTTAGTATAGTTGGGGTAAGTTGATTCGTTGGCTGATTGCACTATGATGTTGGTATTGGGATTTTAAGTGATATTCTAGAAATAGTTTTGTTTAATAAGACTCGTTGCTTAAGCAGATATTCATTGAGGGGTATATAATCCTCTTTCGTCGGCGATCTAAGTAGGTTCAATCCACGCTCGTTCAAGCAAGGCGTTGGTAGGTAACCTTTTGAATGGGTTTCGATTAATGGCTCTTTCAATTCATGTGTTAAGGTTATAATTGAAGTTACTGTTATGATAGGTTCGAAATTCGGGGGTTTCTGCGCTATTCCGAAAAAGGTGTGTAACTCTGTGCTCTGTTGATGATTGGCTGAAAAGCCGAAAGTGTGTATTCCACACTGATTGGTTTGTAGATCAGCAAAAGCCGAAAAGCCAAAGGAGTGGGCTTTTTGGTCACATGGGCATGCGAACGACCATGTGATCAATCGAGCTCACGAAACGTGGGCGTATAATGAGGAAGGCCGCCATGAGCGATCTCATGGGTTTGGGCCGAAATGGGTCGTATGGGCCCAATAGGCCTGTGGGCCCGTGTGGGTAAATTTCACTGTTAAGTGAGACGTAGATAGACTTGTCATGTCGCGCACATGGCTTAGGTAGTTCTGGGCCTCGTTGGGCCGAAGTGGGTTGTGTGGGCCCAGTGGGCTTGTAGGCCCACACGAATAAAATGTATGTGGTGGTTTCTATTGGTTTGAACTGTGACGTTTGCATAACGATGGCTGTTTCTGAGCTAAATGGGCCACACGAGTGTGTGGGCCCACTTGGGCGGAGTAATGGCCCTTAGGCTCATTTACACCGTTGTGACTGTATAGTTAACTTGAGTCGCTCGAGGCGACGGTGGATCTTTTGTTGGGTCGCTGAGACCTCGATTTGTAAAATTATTGAAATACCTTCGGTTTGCAAAATTACGAAAATACCTTCGATTTGTACAATTATCGAAATATCCCCAGTTTGCAAAATTACTGAAATACTCTCGATTTGAAAAATTACCAAAACACTCCTTATTTGCAAAATTATAGAAATACCCCTAATTTGCAAAATTACTGAAATACCCCCGGTTTGCAAAATTATCAAAATACCACCGGTTTGTAAAATTATCGAAATACCCTCAGTTTGCAAAATTATCGAAATACCCCCAGTTTGTAAAATTACCGAAATACCCAAGTAGGGTAGGATTACCGAAATACCCTTATAGGGTAAAATGACTATTTTGCCCTTGTGGGTAAATGACTGACTTAGGCTATGAGTTTGATTGACTTGATTGTGGGTGAGTGACCGATATGCTGTTAATATATGTTGAAATGACTGTTACTGAGCATGGCCATTTTGCATATACGTGTAATGATTGAGCATGACATACACGACATATTGCATGGGGTTGGGACATTGATACGGAGGAAGTTATGATAGGGTCGCACGGGCCGCATGACGACTGTAGATCCAGTATTGATCTATTAAGGTCGCACGAGTCGCATGAGACGATTGTGGACCGACGGACTGCTTAAAGTCGCATAATCTGATTATGGCTCTATCCCATCTTGATTATGGCTTTGTGCCAATCGTATTTACCCGTGGCTATGTGCCTAACATATATATCGATGACTCTGTGTCAATCATATTTACCCAAGGCTGTGTACCGATTATATTACCGTCGCCGATGGCTATGTGCCAAACATAACGCAATTACTTATGGCTTTGTGCCAATTATAATACCGTTACTGAAGACTTAGAGCCGCATATATATATATATATATATATATATATATACTAGCAGCTTTGCTACGATTACAGTTAGGGCCGCAACCGGTACTAACTTTGGCGTGCTGGCTGGGTGGGTCGATTTTATCCCCACGTAAGTGTAGGGTTGGTGCGGGTGGTGTATTGGCTGGATCGGGGTGGGATGCATCCTCACAATGTTGCATATTTGTTTATGAGATCTGGTACTGTACTGGGCTTAAGCCACTTGTTCTGTTATTAGTTTGGGCTAGGCCCAATTGATTCTGTTATGGGCTATGACCCAAATGATATTATAGTGGGTTTTGGCCCACGTATGCTCTAATATGTACTGTACTCTTACTGTTAAAGGGCTTTGGCCCAAATTGTTTAGGTTTCTATTTCTATATACTGACTGTTACTCTAGTAAGGGGATTACGCACTGAGTTTTCGTAAACTCACCCCGTTTTTAACTGTGCAGGTAATCCCCAGCCTTAGACGGATCGGAGCTGCGAGGGACTCAGAGAAGGCCACACACTGCTTGTGTTTTCTGTTTTGATTATTTACATTCAAGTATTTTGATTTGTGTTGTAATAAGGCCTCTTTAAGTTTCTGGATTTTAACTATGGGTCTTTTTTTACTTTGAATTATATCCATTAGAAGTAAATCACGGTTTTCCAAAATGCTAACTGTTTTTAAAACAACATTACGTTTTCGCAACATTTTCGAAATGGTTTCGCGACTTAATCTTTTTCATAAATTAATTACTTTCAAAATTAGCTTCCGCAACTGAAAAGATGTTTTGGGATTAAAAATAATAATTTTTCAATGTACCACGTTTTAAAAATAAACTAACGTAACTGTGTTTTTACTTAAGCCTTTAAACATCTTTTCAGTTGGAAACATGGTTTTCAAAAAACACTTCAATGTGACACGCCAGATTCGGGCCTAACTTCTAGGCCGGGTTTGGGGTGTTACAAATATAATCATAGCATAAACCATTCATTCACATGCTCATCGTCTCTTAATCAAGCCCTCGAGGCCCTAAAAACACTTTAGAAATGATTTGAGACTAAATCGAAAACATTTGAAACATTGAGGAAAATTTAGAAAAATTTAAACTGTAGGGGTCACATGGCTGTGTGACTCACTTGGCTGATACACACGCCCGTGTCTCAGGTTGTGTAACAATTGAAATAGAGACACATGGCCGTGTCCCAGCCCGTGTCCGTGCCCATGTAACTCTCTGACTTGGGTCACACGGCCAAGCCACATGCCCGTGTGCCAGGCCATGTAACTCTCAAAATGGCCTCACACAACTTGCAGCCTTTAAAACCTACAAGGGACATATGGTCGTGTGTCACATACAGCTGAGACACGCGCTCGTTCCTTAGGCTGTGTGGACAAGAAAATGGTTAAAATCAAGTCATTTCTTTCACCCTTCCCAAACATAAACCTAAGTACTTTTGCACATATGATCAAGGCTTCTAAATATGCTCAAAACCTACATAAAAAGGTCCACACAATAGGCTAATAATCCATACAACCAATATGCCATTTAGGCACCTCAAACACATACAATAAACATACCTAAACGTGTGTATATTTAACCATTTATCAACTAACTTATTTCCATGCCAAAACATATCACAATTGACACATATCAACCATACCACATTTGTAATAGCCCGTTTTTCAATGGTATCGAAAACAGTGGTTTCGAGGCCACCAAATCTGACAAGTAAGTTTGTAAATATTATGTAACATCCTTAAATCGGGGTTCTGCATTTTGCTTGTGTTGCATGTGTTGAATTGTTTATAATGTTGGTTTAACATGTTTTGGGGTCTAGTATAACCATGGATTAGGCCGGAGTTAGGGCTAAAAATTTCTTTTTAGTACTTAAGGGGAAGGAGCCAGATGAGGTGGGGGTTAAAAGAATTAATTGGAGGTTGTGGCACAAGGAATCAAGTGGAAAAGTGGCAAGGAGGCGCCACTTAAGCACCAAGGAGATGACGCCACAGGGAGTGTAGGAGAGCCTTGGTTCGAGCTGCAGAAATCCCCTATATGCCTTTATTTTTGACGCCATAAGCTGGAAAGAGCAGTGCTCAGGTTGGACTCTGGAAGATAAGGATGAAGGTGTCAAACCAATTTGAAATGGATGGAAGGGTGAAAATTTTGGTGTTTGACTCATTCAAATTGCTTAAATGAGTGGATGAGAGGAATTCAATGAGAAATATAGGGGACGGCTAGTGTTTGGGGTTTAGCCGAATTTTTGAGTGGTGGTGTGAGTTGGGAAGCAATCGATTTTGGGTCCTTTTGGGTGATGGCCGAATGTTCCTAGGTTGGTAGCTAAGAATCGGCTAGCTTTAGGAACCTTCCTCTCCTAGCGTTTTATGTTAAAGATAAAACGGAAAGCTCTTTGGCACTTCTTCTTTTTCCCCCAATCGGCAAGCTTTTTGGCCGAACCATTTTCCTATCTCTTTGTGAACCGAACTTGGTAGCTACTCTCTCCCTCTTTCTTTTCGGTTCTTATTGAGTAGCCTCCTTATTGCCGAATTCACCTTGCTCACTTTCCTTTTCTTCTATTTTGCTCTAGCCGAAACTCAAATAGCCATCTTTCTCTCTTTCGGTTCACTCCTGATTGGTTTTCACTTTCTTGAAATCATCTTGTGCACACCACTCCTTCTTCTTCCTATTTTTTTTAGAACCGAAAACAATAACCTCACCCCCCATTTGACATCTTTTTCTTCTTCTTTCAAACCCCTTGTGCCGAAAGTTCACCTATTTCCCTTTGTCGAATCCTTCACAATCCCATTCCTTTCTTCTTAATCTCAAAGACATTCAAGAGCTGAATCTTGATTCCATCTCCTTCCCTCTTTCTCATTATTTTCAAGCCGAAACTTTGATCTAGTTCTCTTCTTAGCCGAATACTCTGACCATAAAACCATCTACTCTTGGTAAAAGTCGAAGGGATCTATCATTAAGGTAAGGTTGCGACAACTCCTTTTCGTTTTTGGGATTTATGTCTTGGCCAAATGGTCCTATGATTCTTAATGATGTGTTAAGGCCGATTGTAGGGAGAAGTATAGCCTAACGCAGTGGATCTTCGGGCTTCAATTTCCGATCTAGGTAAGGGCTCAACGTTTAGATCTATTTCTAACTCGTTCAAAAGCCGAAGGCTAACCGTTTGTGTGTGCTAGTGTTGGCCGAATACAAGGGAGATACATCTCAGAGTTTCGGGATTTGGTGGGAAACCAAATCGGCATTGAGGTAAAGTAATACCTTATTGCGACATCTTTCCAGGATTTCTAGTTAAGCCGAATAGGGCTTTTAATTACTAACTAAAGTTGGCCGATTGTAGGAGCAGTGAGGGCATACGTTTCGGGATCTCGTAGTATCGCGTAGCTCTGGGATTTCTCATTAGATCTATGTATAGTCAGGTGTGTAAACGCTTACACACTTTATTTGTTTAATGATGCTTATTATGTTACTGTATAACCTTCAATATTAGTGACTTTGCCTTGTGGGCATGAGCTTGGATTCCGGGTAAGTCCCCTGCTATGTGACTTTTGTTATACATCATCATGATTTGTTAAATGCTGTGCTATGCTTTAAATGCATGACACATGATATTATGACACGTATGATATGAGCATGATGATGATGGGATTGATGAGAGGAGGGGGATGATTTATTTGGACTGTCACCAGTTGTTTTGACCACAAGATGGGTTGGCCCTATCAGTTGATTTGTGACTACAGTCACCAGTGGTTTTGACCACACTATTGATATGATTTGTGACTAAGTCCCAGTGGTTTTGACCACCAGTGGTTTTGACCATACTATTGATATTTGTGACTACGGTCACTAGTGGTTTTGACCACATATGGATATTGTGACTCGTCCTAGTGGTTTGGTACCACAGTGGGTTGGCCCCACATACTATATTACGGGATTGTCATCAGTGGTTTTGACAACACGATGGGTTTGCCCCATCACTTGATTTGTGACTACGGTCACCAGTGGTTTTGACAACATCGATATATGATATGGTGACTTCAGTCACCAGTAGTTTTGACCACCAGTGGTTTTGACCACACGGGGTAGTTGAAGGAGAATGGATGGCTAGGTTATGGGTTACATAATCTGCATAATTTACTGATGATCTGTGTAAGTGCTTAAATGCTCGGGTTGGAGATTTATACACTGAGTCTTGGTGACTCATCCCTTCCCTTATATTTTGCAAATAAGGCATAGATCGCGGATATGGAGCCGGGGAGGACTCGAGGTGGCTATGCAACTTAGTTGGTTTTGGATTTTAAACTACTATTTCAATTTTCTAGATTTTTTTCTTTAATTTGGTTTTGGGTTTGTAATAAGGCCGCTAGTATTATTTTGGGTTTTTAATTATTTGCTTTTACTTTGATTATCTTATATTTATAGACTTGATAAATCAACTGGTAAAAAGCAATGTTTTCAAAACTATAACTCTTTCAGTTTTTTTAACGTTACCATCGGGTAACAAAGTTCATAAAATAATAAGAAGGGTAACCTGAATGTTTTTATAATTTCAAAATTTCAAACAACTTCAAAGGCAGATGTTTTAAACTTGATTATACTCATCGCACTCAGTTTTTAATAAGTATCAAATGTTTTTTTTCTAAAAAGTCATACTATCAAATAAACTTTCTAGCATAGACTTTAAGGCAACATTCACACGATTTCAACATCACTTTAAACAGGGATTCTTAACCTTTTCAAACGATCAAAGAGTTTTCTTAAAAATTTCCCGACACACTTGTGTTTTCAAACTGTTTTCACTCCGTAACATACCAGATTCGGTCGTGGTGTGTTGACCGAGTTTGGGGTGTTACAATTGTGGTATCAGAGCCAGTTTCAACAGCTCGGCTGAGGGCCGAGGCCCAAAAATGTTTTAAAATGGTTTATAAAAGGTTTTTATGGGAAAAGTACAGTGGTGAAAGCATGGCACCGAGTCTCCGGCACCAATCCGCCTAGGCAAGTATCCTGAACTATTGTTTGTGATGATATGATTATATGGCTATGATGATGGCATGATTGAGTAGTAGTAGGAACTACTTTAGAGACCTGAACTATAGGATGATGTGTACTCGCGAAACAACCCCTAATTAAACTTTTCATAAGACTATGCTCTAATAGACAGTGGAATAAAAGTCTAACGCATAAAACTTTTAATCAGCTTGAATACATCAGTAGATATGAGTGCACGTAGACGTAGGCGTAACACTCGTGGACGAGGTAGGGGTAGGATGATGGTCTCGGAACCAGTAGCGTCCGGACATGGGTCGGAGAATGAGGTACCACCGCCGTCAGCTGTGGGTGCGAAATATCAGGATCAGACGGGTGGTAATAATACAATGTCGCAGGCTGTGCTGCGAGTATTGGAAACGGTTGCGAGTGCAGGAGTTGGAATCGGAGCTCGAAAATCTGTGAACCGAGCGACTTAAAGCTAATGGTGCGGAGGTATTCAGAGGTGTATCTGGTGTGGCACCTAGTACGGCAGAATATTGGTTGGAGGCGACGGAACGCATCATGGATGACCTGGATTTTTCCGCTGAAGAGAAGTTGAAAGGGATAGTATCTTTGCTTAGAGATGAGTCATACCAATGGTGGCTCACGGTTAGACGGAACGATGGCAGATGACCTCACTTGGGAGTTCTTTAGGGCAGCGTATCAGAGGAAATACATAAGGGCTAGTTATGTTGACGTGCAGCGTAGAGCTTTCTTGAACTTGGTCCATGGTAATAAGACTGTAGCGGAATATGACGCGGAATTCCTTTGGTTGAGTACGTATGCTCATGGTATTGTGGGTACCGAGCATGAACGCTGTGTCAGGTTTGAGGATGGGCTGAGAGATGAGCTGCGGATGATAATTGCCCCACAGCAGGAACGAGAGTTTGCCGTTCTAGTAGAGAAAGCTAAGGTCGCTGAAGGGGTAAGACAATCTGTACGGCGAAATCAGGATAGGGGTTGGAATAAGAGGAGTTCTGGATCATCTGGATTTTCTGGAAATTAGCAGAAAAGGGTTAGATATAGTGGGCCAAATCAAGCCGCTAGGCCTGCTACTACCAATACTCAGTGGCCGCCGCGATGTGCTCGGTGTGGAAAGTCTCACACGGGAGAGTGTTGGACTGGTAATAGGGGATGCTTTGAGTGTGGCTCGATGGGACATCGAGTTAGGGATTGTCCATAGAGATCAGCTAGGCTACAGTCCAAAGATCAGAATCGTACACAGTTTAGGAGGGATAATCAGCAGCCACAGAGGGGCCGTGGTGCAGGCAGGGGAGGTAATGGCTCAGGTAGAGGCCGTGGAGCACCGGGAAGAGGTGCAGGTGGTACAAAGGCGAGACAGCCTGGGTTGGTCTACGCAGCGAGGCATCAAGAGGAGGGCGACGCACCGGACGTCATAACCGGTACGTTCTTAATTTTTGGAATACTTTATAATGCTTTAATTGATGTTGGCTCAACGCACTCGTATGTTCCTAGTAGCATAGTGGAATCCATGAACTTAGACTCTGAGATTACTTCTAGGAAGATGACTGTGATAAGTCCTCTAGGTCACTCTGTAAAAGTAAGTAAACTATATATAGATGTACCCCTAAAACTTCAAGGGGTCGTGTTTTTGGCTGACTTGATGGAACTGCCGTTTGAGGAGTTCGATCTGATTCTCGGGATGGATTGGCTAGTTAGGTATCAAGCTAGTTTGGATTGCACAGCTAAGCGCATGGTGTTGAAAACCATGGAAGGTGATGAGGTGGTGATAATAGGCAATAAGAGAGATTACTTATATAATGTTGTCTCTGCACTGAAGGCTGAGAAAATGGTTAGAAAGGGTTGTGAATCATGTTTGGTGCTTGTTTGTACTTTGGAAGCTAAGGATGCATCTGTAAAGGATGTCCGAACTGTAGGGGAATTTGCTGATGTATTTCCAGAGCAGCTCCCGGGTATACCTCCTAACCGCGAGGTTGAGTTCGGTATAGACTTGTTACCCGGAACTGCGCCAGTATCTATTGCTCCATATAGGATGGCGCGAAAGGAATTAGTGGAGTTAAAGGCTCAGATTCAGGAGTTGTTGGACAGAGGTTTCATCAGACCAAGTGTATCACCTTGAGAAGCCCCAGTGCTTTTTGTTAAGAAGAAGGATGGTACGATGCGGATGTGTATAAACTACCGCCAGTTGAACAAGTTGACAATCAAGAACTAGTATCCGTTGCCTAGGATTGACAACTTGTTTGATCAACTCAAGGGTGCATCGGTTTTCTCTAAGATCGACCTTAGGTCAGGGTATCATCAGCTCAAAGTGAAGGAGGCTGATATTCATAAGACGGCATTCCGTACTCAGTATGGGCACTACGAGTTTCTGGTAATGCCTTTTGGTTTGACCAACGCTCTGGCAGCATTCATGGACATGATGAATCGTGTGTTTCAGCCGTATCTAGATCGATTCGTCGTAGTGTTTATAGACGATATCTTGGTGTACTCGAAATCGGAGGAAGAACATGACGCGTATCTTCGAGTGGTTCTACAGATTTTGAGGGAAAAGCAGTTGTACGCCAAGTTTAGTAAGTGCGAGTTCTGGCTTAAGGAGGTAACTTTCTTGGGTCATGTTGTATCAGCTGAGGGAATTAGGGTGGATCCTCGTAAGATTGAGGCGGTGTTGGCTTGGAAACCACCTAAGTCGGTTGCAGAGATTCAGAGTTTTCTGGGTTTGGCAGGATACTACAGAAAGTTCGTAGAAGGTTTCTCTTTAATCGCAGCACCGTTGACTAAGCTGTTGAGAAAAGGGGTTCCATTTGTATGGACTGAGAAACAACAAGAGAGTTTTAATAAGTTGAAGAAGATTCTGACTGAAGCTCCGATTTTGATTCAACCTGAGGCAGGGAAGGAATTCACGATTTACTGTGATGTATCGCATACTGGTTTGGGGTGTGTGCTGATGCAAGATGGAAAAGTGGTTGTGTATGCATCTCGGTAGTTGAGGCCTCATGAAGGTAACTACCCGACACATGACTTGGAATTGGCTGCAGTGGTGTTTGCCTTAAAGATCTGGAGGCATTACTTATATGGACAAAAGTCAATAGTTTACACGGATCACAAGAGTCTGAAGTACCTCTTGACTCAGAAGGATTTAAATTTGAGATAGCGGAGGTGGATCGAGTTGTTAAAGGACTACGACTGTTCGATTGAGTACCATCCAGGTAAGGCTAACATAGTAGCGGATGTGTTGAGCCGTAAAGTGGTAGCGGACTTGCAAGCGATGTTTGCTCACATTAGTCTTTATGATGATGGGAGTCTTATGGCAGAATTGCAAGTAAAGCCGTCTTGGATTAATCGAGTTAGGAGAGAGGCGACTAATGAGATGAGGTCTTGGGTCTTTGGAAGGCGCAAGTGCAGAATGGTGAATCCGAAGGTCACAGTTTGGGCAGTGATGGAGTACTGTGTTTTCAGGGGAAAGTATGTATGCCTAAGGATGTTGAATTGAGACAGCGGATTCTTCAGGAAGCTCATAGAAGCCCATATGCTATGCATCCTGGAGGCAGTAAAATGTATCGTGATTTGAGGGAGCAGTTCTAGTGGCCAGGTCTTAAGCGTGAAGTAACTCAGTTTGTAGGCAAGTGTTTGACAAGCCAGCAAGTTAAAGATAAGCATCAGTTGCCATTAGGGCTATTGCAGTTGGTAAAGATCCCGCAGTGGAAGTGGGAAAGGATTACGATGGATTTTGTCAGTGGGCTTCCCCTTACGCCTAGCAAGAAGGACTCAGTTTGGGTGATAGTTGACCGATTGACTAAGTCAGCTCATTTCATACCGGTAAGAGTGGATTATTCGCTGCAGAAGTTAGCCAAGTTATATGTGGCAGAGATAGTAAGGTTGCACGGTGTCCCATTGTCAATTATCTCAGATAGGGATCCCAGGTTTACGTCGAGGTTCTGGAAGGCTTTGCATTAGGCATTGGGTACGAAGTTGGATTTCAGCACGGCTTTTCATCCGCAATCGGACGGACAGTCTGAGAGGGTAATCCAGATTCTTGAAGATATGTTAAGGGGTTTTGTTCTGGATTTCAAGGGTAGTTCGGAAGAGTATCTTCCGTTGGCAGAGTTTGCTTATAACAATAGTTATCAAGCGAGTATTCAGATGGCACCTTATGAGGCACTTTATGGACGGAGATGTCGTACTCTGACGTGTTGGACAGAACTGGGTCAACGACAGATGTTGGGTCCAGAGTTGGTGTCTGAAATAGAGGATAAAGTTAAGGTAATTCGGGCTCGTCTTAAGGAAGTGTCGGACAAGCAAAAATCTTATGCCGATCTTAAGCGCAGGGATATTGAGTATGCAGTGGGTGATAGGGTCTTTCTGAAGGTATCGCCTTGGAAAAAGGTGTTGAGATTTGGTAGGAAGGGCAAGCTAAGCCCTAGGTTCATCGGGCCATATACAGTGTTGAAGCGAGTGGGACCGGTAGCTTATCAGCTTGAGTTGCTAGCAGAATTAAGTCAGATTCATGACGTTTTTCATGTTTGAATGCTTAGGCGCTATCGATCAGATCCGTCACATGTTGTACCAGTTGAGGAGATAGAGGTGAGTCCTAATTTGTCTTTCGAGGAGGAACCGATACAGATTTTGGATCGGGATGTCAAAGTTCTGCGTAGGAAGTCAGTACCCCTGGTAAAGGTATTATTGCGGAACCATGGCATGGAGGAGGCCACGTGGGAGCCGGAGGATGTGATGCGATAGCAATACCCTCAACTTTTCTGACCTGGTAATTTCGAGGCCGAAATTATTTTTAAGGGGGGTAGAACTGTAACATCCTTAAATCGGGGTTCTGCATTTTACTTGTGTTGCATGTGTTGAATTGTTTATAATGTTGGTTTAACATGTTTTGGGGTCTAGTATAACCCTGGATTAGGCCGGAGTTAGGGCTAAAAATTTCTTTTTAGTACTTAAGGGGAAGGAGCTAGATGAGGTGGGGGTTAAAAGAATTAATTGGAGGTTGTGGCACAAGGAATCAAGTGGAAAAGTTGCAAGGAGGCGCCACTTAAGCACCAAGGAGATGATGCCACAGGGAGTGTGGGAGAGCCTTGGTTCTAGCTACAGAAATCCCCTATGTGCCTTAATTTTTGACGCCACAAGCTGGAAGGAGGAGTGCTCAGGTTGGACTCTGGAAGATAAGGATGAAGGTGTCAAACCAATTTGAAATGGATGGAAGGGAGAAAAATTTGGTGTTTGACTCATTCAAATTGTTTGAATGAGTGGATGAGAGGAATTCAAGGAGAAATATAGGGGACGGCTAGTGTTTGGGTTTAGCTGAATTTTTGAGTGGTGGTGTGAGTTGGGAAGCAACTGGTTTTGGGTCCTTTTGGGTGATGGCCGAATGTGCCTAGGTTGGTAGCTAAGAATCGGCTAGCTTTGGGAACTTTCCTCTCCTAGAGTTTTGTGTTAAAGGTAAAACCGAAAGCCTTTTTGTACTTCTTCTTTTTCCCCCAATCGGCAAGCTTTTGATATTGGCCGAACCATTTTGCTATCTCTTTGAAAACCGAACTTGGTAGCTACTCTCTCCCTCTTTCTTTTCGGTTCTCATTGAGAAGCCTCCTTATTGCCGAATTCACCTTGCTCACTTTCCTTTTCTTCTATTTTGCTCTAGCCGAAACTCAAATAGCCATCTTTCTCTCTTTCGGTTCACTCTTGATTGGTTTTTACTTTGTCGAAATCATCTTGTGCACACCACTCCTTCTTCTTCCTATTTTTGTTAGAACTGAAAACAACAACCTCACCCCCCCCATTCGACATCTTTTTCTTCTTCTCTCAAACCCCTTGTGCCGAAAGTTCACCTATTTCCCTTTGCTGAATCCTTCACAATCCTATTCCTTTCTTCTTAATCTCAAACACATTCAAGAGCCGAATCTTGATTCCATCTCCTTCCCTCTTTCTCATTATTTTCAAGCCGAAACTTTGATCTAGTTCTCTTCTTGGCCGAATACTCTGACCATAAAACCCTCTACTCTTGCATTCCTCTCTTCACCATTAAAGTGCCGAAACGCCATCTCTACTTTGGTTCTTAGAAGCCGAATTTCAATTTTAGTGGGGGCCGACTCTTGGTAAAAGCCGAAGGGATCTATCATTAAGGTAAGGTTGCGACAACTCCTCTTCATTTTCGGGATTTATGTCTTGGCCGAATGGTCCTATGATTCTTAATGATGTGTTAAGGCCGATTGTAGGGAGAAGTACAGCCTAACGCTGTGGATCTTCGGGCTTCTATTTTCGATCTAGGTAAGGGCTCAACGTTTAGATCTATTTCTAACTCGTTCAAAAGCCGAAGGCTAACCGTTTGTGTGTGCTAGTTTTAGCCGAATACAAGGGAGATACATCTCAGAGTTTCGGGATTTGGTGGGAAACCAAATTGGCATTGAGGTAAAGTACTACCTCATTGCGACATCTTTCTGGGATTCTTAGTTAAGCCAAATAGGTTTTTTGATTACTAACTAAAGTTGGCCGATTGTAGGAGCAGTGAGGGCATACGTTTCAGGATCTCGTAGTATCGCGTAGCTTTGGGATTTCTCATTAGATCTACGTATAGTCAGGTGTGTAAACGCTTACACACTTTATTAGTTTAATGATGCTTATTATGTTACTGTATAACCTTCGATATTAGTGACTTTGCCTTGTGGGCATGAGCTTGGATTCCGGGTAAGTCCCTTGCTATGTGACTTTTGTTATACATCATCATGATTTGTTAAATGCTATGCTATGCTTTAAATGCATGACACATGATATTATGACACATATGATATGAGCATGATGATGATGGGATTGATGAGAGGAGGGGGATGATTTATTTGGACTGTCACCAGTGGTTTTGACCACAAGATGGTTTGGCCTCATCAGTTGATTTGTGACTACGGTCACCAGTGGTTTTGACCACACTATTGATATGATTTGTGACTCAGTCCCAGTGGTTTTGACCACTAGTGGTTTTGACCACACTATTGATATTTGTGACTACAACCACTAGTGGTTTTGACCACATATGGATATTGTGACTCGTCCCAGTGGTTTGGTACCACAGTGGGTTGGCCCCACATGCTATATTACGGGATTGTCATCTGTGATTTTGACCACACGATGGGTTGGCCCCATCACTTGATTTGTGACTACGGTCACCAGTGGTTTTGACCACATCGATATATGATATTGTGACTTCGGTCACCAGTGGTTTTGATCACCAGTGGTTTTGACCACACGGGGTAGTTGAAGGAGAATGGATGGCTAGGTTATGGGTTGCATAATCTGCATGTTTTACCGATGATCTGTGTAAGTGCTTGAATGCTCAGGTTGGGGATTTATACACTGAGTCTTGATGACTCACCCCTTCCCTTATATTTTGCAGATGAGGCATAGATCGCGGATATAGAGTCGGGGAGGACTCGAGGGGCCATGCATCTTAGTTTGTTTTGGATTTTAAACTACTATTTCAATTTTCTAGATTTTTTTCTTTAATTTGGTTTTGGGTTTGTAATAAGGCCGCTAGTATTATTTTGGGTTTTTAATTATTTGCTTTTACTTTGATTATCTTATATTTATAGACTTGATAAATCAATCGGTAAAAAGCAATGTTTTCAAAACTATAACTCTTTCAGTTTTTTTAACGTTACCATCGGGTAACAAAGTTCATAAAATAATAAGAAAGGTAACCTGAACGTTTTTATAATTTCAAATTTTCAAACAACTTCAAAGGCAAATGTTTTAAACTTGATTATACTCATCGCACTCAGTTTTTAATATCTAACACCCCTTACCCGAGACCGTTGCCGGAGTCGAGTATGAGGCATTACTAGACTTGACTACTAATTCGGGGCATAAAAATTAAAACTGTCTAACTGAGTCATGTTGACTAAATTCACCATAACTTGAGTTACAAAACTCAAAATTTAGATCCGTAAATTTTCCTTGAAACTAGACTCGTATATCTTCTTTTCATAATTTTTCTAGAATTTTTCATAAAGTCAATTACTGCAGTTTATTCATCAAAACTTCCCCTATTTCACTGTTTGATGGTTCTGACCAATCTTTAAAAAAACTCAGTTATCTCATTTTACAGAATTTCAATAATGTTCTTGTTTATTCCAATCAAAAATAGGCTCATTAAGGATTCTAAGCATATAAACTATGCTCCATGATTATTTTTGTACAATTTTTAACAATTTTTCCAAGATAGAACAGGGAATCATGAAATCATTCAGAACAAGTCTCACTAACATTTAAATATCTCATAATATAAAATTCATTTTCCTACTCTGTTTCTTTCATATAAAAACAGACACAATAAGCTTTAATTCTATATCTTATTCACTTTCTAATTCAATTTCTCCTATTTTTTGTGATTTTTCAAAATCACATCACTGCTGCTAACTAAAAACTGTTTCATTGCAAAATATGATTAACTAGTTTATAACCTCCTTACTCCATTTCATTTAAACTCTATACATTAACCATACATATATATATACTAAAACCAAATCAACCAAAAAAACAACCAAACATAATCATCAAGTCAAAATATAAATTCCAAGATTTACAAGATGGACAAGCCATTTTCGCATGGCTTATATACATCAACTAAATATCATTCAAACCTTAAGCTAGCCTATACATGCCTTAAGTTCAAACTAGGTTTATAAGTACCAAAAGAGTTGACAGTGTGGTTGACTTCTCCGAAGATCCTCTGAGCCCATAGCTTTAACAAAATCTATAAAACAAACAAGGGATACACACAAAGTAAGCTTACTAGCTTCGTAAGTCTTAAGCAACTTTAATGTAACATTCAAGTATATAAGCTTTTAAATAAACATTCCTTAACATCAAACGTTCATGACTTAATATTTAATCTACCAAAACTGAATATCCCATTCCATTATATATAACTACATCGACTTTTACTTCTTTCATGATTTTCAATAACTAATTCACTCATAGTATACATATAATCGAATTCCATCTATCATATGTACATCAATTCCTTTCATCATTACATTTATTTATCATCATATCTTATAATCATGACATTAAAGTATACATAATACATACCTTATAGCCGAACTTACCAATTCATTTTCATAAACTTAAGCTTCCATGATTTGTTTTATAACTTGACCATTTCGTAACTAAATTCAGAAATAGATAACTTACCAGCATATAACAAGCTACACACTAAATCAAATCACATACACCTAAGCACCGCACTGCTAGACTTGAAATCCGAGATTTAAAACACCGGCATTTAGCCTGCTAGGCATTAAGCCCGAATTAATTCACCGGCACAAGGCCTGCTAGGCATTAAGCCTGAATTAGATCACCGGCGCAAGGCCTGCTAGGCTCAAAGCTCGAATTTTCAACATTTTCAACATTCCAACACACATTACTTGATGCTAATAATCACAACTATCTCATTTGCAACATATTACTTTCACATATTAAATCAAACATAATTATTCACAATATATTCAACAAATAAATTTACTACAAATTCATACCCCTATATTCGGCCAACATATATTTTCATGCCTCAAATTTCCAAATTTATTTTTATACTAAGTTCATAAATAATTCTTTGACATAAATTTGCTTAAGGACTTAACTTAGAAGTCGATAGATTCGAAATTTCTGGCTATTCGTTCACCTTAGTTTTTCCCCGGTTTAGCTCCTTCTCTTTTTGTTCCCGATCTATGAAATATCAAATAAGGTTTGGTTCAAATAATTTCCACTTAATCTAACTCAATTCAATAAAATTGCAAA
Source organism: Gossypium bickii (assembly GCA_025503065.1). Taxonomy (NCBI): domain Eukaryota; kingdom Viridiplantae; phylum Streptophyta; class Magnoliopsida; order Malvales; family Malvaceae; genus Gossypium; species Gossypium bickii. Next base: position 96,448,321 of record CP106711.1, read on the forward strand.
GTTTTATAGTTCTTATTAATTTTCCCCTATAAGTTCTCACCCAATTCAAATAAGTCCTAAACATATTATTCATAATATTTTATTTATTTATTTATTTTTATTTTTTTTGAAATCCAACTATTTCCCCTAGTAGCCGAATCTTAAACTTCATTTCCTAGGTTCATAAAACCATTCGGTCTAGCCACTTAGCTTCCAACCGATTGCTTCCAAAATACCCAAGCCATAACTCAAACTTATTTTCTTTAGTCAACATGCTAATAAACTAACCAAGATCAAGGTTTCTTTATCAAACATAAATATGGCATATTTATTACTAATAGCCAAATCTAAAAGAAGCTTTAAATTCAAAATTTATACACGAAATTGATAGTGCACAAGCCTACTAACATAATTGTGCAAGAATTATCAAGATTGGAGCTTGCTAACTCACCTTAAGAATGCATGCAAGGTCTGGCCATGGAGGTTTGAATGGTTTTTCTTTTCTTCTTTTCTTGGTTAATAATTTCGGCAGATGGAGAAAGAAGATGGAAGGTAATTCTTTTTCTTTCTTATCATCTTTTCCTTATTTTTATTATAATAATCAAAATATAATACCTATGTCATACCACTAACTATAATAAAAGAATTAAATAGGAAACTTAATTGTCATGCCGTCCATCATCATTAAAAATGGGGTATTTGACATGCAAGTCCAATCTTTCAAGGAGCAATTCATTTAAACCCTCCTATTTGATACAACTACTTTTTTTTTCCTTTTATAAAAGAAAGCAATTCGATTTGGCTACTAATCTCACAAAAGCTATTATTTTTCCACTTATTCAATTTAATCCTTTCACTTAAGTTAAGCACTCAATCAATAAAATATTTATACGAAACTTTCACATATAATAAATCACATATAATTAGCACCAAAAATAATATTAAAAATTTTCCGGACTCGGATTCGTGGTCCCAAACCACCGTTCCGATTAGGGTCAAATTCGGACTGTTACAACTCTCCCCCCTTAAGAATTTCCATCCTCGAAAATCTTACCATTAAACAAAGTTGGATAATGTTGCCTCAATGAGTCCTCGAGCTCCCACATAGCCTCTTCAATTCCGTGCCTATTCCATAACACTTTCACTAACGGAATTTTCTTGTTTCTCAACTCTTTCATTTCCCGAGCTAAGATACGGATCGGTTCTTCATCATATGTCATATCATTTCGGATTTCAACCTCTGACGGAGTGATCACATGTGACGGGTCTGATCTATACTTATGAAGCATCGAAACCTGAAACACATCATGTATCTTTTCTAATTCAGAGGGCAACTTATATCTATACGCAACAGGCCCAATTTGTTCGATGATTTCATACGGTCCTATGAATCTCAGACTTAACTTGCATTTTCGACCAAATCGGAGTACTATCTTCCACGGAGAAACCTTCAAGAATACTCGATCTTTGACCTGAAATTCAATGTCTTTACGTTTTAAATTAGCATAGGACTTTTGTCGATCTGAGGCAGCTTTCAAGGTATCTCTGATCACTGCTACTTTTTGTTCGGTCTCTTTAATCAAATCAACCCCGTGTATCTTGTTCTCACTGAGCTCAGTCCAATACAATGGTGTACGACATTTGCAACCATAAAGAGCTTCGTATGGTGCCATTTTAATACTAGATTGAAAACTGTTATTATAAGCAAATTCAACCAAAGGTAAGTACCTTTTCCACATACCTTCAAACTCAAGAACGCAACATCTCAACATGTCCTCAAGTATCTGGATGGTTTGTTCAGACTGACCATCTGTCTACGGATGGAAAGCTGTATTAAAATGAAGTTTAGTACCTAAAGCATCTTGCAACTTCTTCCAAAATCGCGATGTGAATCTCGGGTCTCTATCTGAAACAATAGAACTCGGTACACCATGTAATTTCACAATTTCAGATACATACAATTCAGCAAGCTTATCGAGAGAATAGTCTGTACGAACTGGCACAAAGTGAGCTGATTTAGTCAGTCTATCAACTATAACCCAGATTGCATTTTTCTTACTCGGTGTCGTAGGCAAACCTGACACGAAATCCATTGTTATTCTATCCCATTTCCACTCAGGTATCATAATTGGCTGAAGTAATCCAGAAGGCACCTGATGTTCGGCTTTGACTTGTTGACATATTAAACACCTTGAAACAAATTCAGATATATCCCGTTTCATACCAAGCCACCAGTAGAACTGCTTCAAGTCAGTATACATTTTCGTGCTACCCAGATGTATCGACATTTGACTATTATGAGCCTCATTCAATAACATCTGAATCAAGTCCACATTCCTCGGTATACACATTCGGCCTTTGTATTTCAAACAGTCATTTTCATCAGTTCGAAACTCTGACTCTGCATTACTTTCACACTGAACTCGTTTAACCGTCATATCTTTGTCAGCTTTTTGTGCATCACAAATTTGCTGAATAAACATCGATCTTGCTTTTAACTCGACTATGATCGAACTATCACCTGGCATAACCATCTATGTGTTCAATGCACGAAGAGCAAACAATGATTTTAGACTTAACGCATCTGCGACAACGTTAGCTTTCCCCAGATGGTAGTCAATCACCAACTCATAGTCTTTCAATAGTTCTAACCATCTGCGTTGTCTCAAGTTCAGATCTTTCTGAGTCATCAAATACTTAAGACTTTTGTGATCCGAGTAAACATGACATTTCTCACCGTATAAATAATGACGCCAACTTTTCAATGCGAACACAATAGCTGCGAGTTCTAAATCATGTGTCGGGTAATTTCTTTCATGCGGCTTCAATTGTCTCGAAGCGTAGGCTACGACTTTGCCTTCCTGCATCAAAACGCAGCCCAAACCATTTAAAGAAGCATCAGAATAAACAATAAATTCTTTACGATTCAAATTTGAACTAATCTTTGGAGCTTCGGTTAAAAGGGCTTTCAACTGATCGAAGCTTTTCTGACACTTTTTCGACCACTCGAACCTGACATCTTTCTGCAATAGCTTTGTCAACAAGGTAGCTATCGTAGAAAAACCTTTCACAAATCGTTGATAATAACCCGCAAGTCCCAGAAAGCTTCGGATTTCAGAAACACTCTTTGGTGGTTTCCAATCAGTAATAGCCGATATTTTACTCGGGTCAACACGAATACCCGATGCTGACACGACATGACCCAAAAAACTAACTTCCTTCATCCAAAATTCACACTTACTAAACTTTGCATACAACTGTTTATCTCGCAAAGTTAGTAGCACCAATCTCAAATGCTCGGCATGCTCGATTTCATCTTTGGAGTAGATCAGTATATCATTAATAAACACTACTACAAACCGATCCAAAAACTCTCTGAAGACCCGATTCATCAGATCCATAAAAACAGCAGGTGCATTAGTAAGTCCAAAAGGCATAATCAGAAACTCAAAGTGTTCGTACCTCATTCGGAACGTAGTCTTTGGCACATCCGTATCTCTGACTCGCAACTGATAATAGCCCGATCTCAAATCTATCTTTGAAAATACCGAAGCCCCTTTCAACTGGTCAAACAAATCATCAATTCGGGGTAACGGGTATTTATTCTTTATTGTCATTTTATTCAGCTGCCGATAATCAATACACATTAGCATAGTCCCGTCTTTCTTTTTCACAAACAGAACTGGTGCACCCCACGGTGAGAAACTCGGTCGTGCAAAACCCCTATCTGTCAACTCTTGCAACTGTGCTTTCAATTCTTTCAACTCAGTAGGTGCCATCCGATACGGAGCTATTGAAATCGGAGTTGTCCCGGGAACTAGTTCAATGCCAAACTCAACTTCTCGCGCTGGTGGTAGACCCGGTAATTCTTCAGGGAACACATCTGGGTATTCACACACAACTGGTACTGATTCAATCTGTTTTTCAGATACTTTATTATCTAGCACATAAGCCAAATAAGCTTCACATCCTCTCTTCACATACTTCTGGGCTAACATCGAGGTTATTACAGTAGGCAACCCACTCAAATCATTAGATTCAACCCGGATGATCTCGCCGTTTTGGCATCTTAACTCAATAATCTTTCTTTTACAATTCACCACTGCATCATACAAAGTTAGCCAATCCATTCCCAGAATTATATCAAATTCGTCAAAAGGCAATAACATTAAATCAGCTGGGAAGCAGGAATCCTGAATCATCAATGGGCAACCTTTACATACTTTATCAACCATTACACAATGACCCACAGGACTGGACACACGGATCGCAAACTCAGTAGACTCAACAGGTAGAGTCTTACTGGATACTAAAGTTTCACACACATATGAATGAGTTGAACCAGGATCAATCAACGTAATCACAGTAGTATCATGAAGTGTGAAAGTACCAGTAATAACATCTGGGGAAGAAGCATCCTCTCTGGCTCGTACAACATAAGCTGTTGCTGGTGCTCGAGCCTCTGATCGAACTACAGTGTCTTTCATCACTCTCTGACTGCCACCTACATTACCTGAATGTCTAAGTGAGTCCGCCGTCTTTGGTGTGCTGCTTTCGCTCTAGTATTTCGAGTGTATTACTCGCTTTCGGTTAACATCGGGCACTCTCGAATAAAATGGTCCGACGATCCACATTTAATGCAAGACCGATCATGAACTCTACAACTTCCAGAATGCCATTTCCCACAATGTTTACACTCGGCCCGGTTCTGTGGAACATTACCAACACTAGCCATCAAAGTGGCTCGGGAGCTCACTGGAGGTCGATCACGTCTAGGCAAGTCTAAAGTAGCTTTATGTTGGCTGGGGTTATCTCTGAACTTCTTATGCACTGAATGAAAATTTTTACTCGATGATCTTTTTCGAGTGTCTCTAGCTTATATTTCAGCTTTTCTTTTCTCCTTTCCGAGCTCTTTAGCTTTGCAAGCTCGCTCGACTAGTGTCACAAAATCTTTAATCTCAAGAATGCCAACAAGCAACTTCATGTCTTCATTCAGACTGTCTTCAAATATTTTACACATGATAGCTTCAGTTGATACACACTCTCGAGCATATCACTCAATCGACAAATTTCCGTTCATATTCACATTCTGATCATACGGCCTGTTTTAATTCCAAAAATTCTTTCCGCTTTTCGATCGATGAACCTCGACTAATATATTTCTTTATGAACTCTATTTGAAAGAAATCCCACGTCACTTTTTCTTTCGGAACCCGCGATACTAGTGTATTCCACGGTGATATGCGATGTCCCGGAAATAACGATATAGCACATTTCAAGCATTCGTCTGGAGTACAAGATAATTCATCAAGTACCCGAATAGTGTTATCAAGCCACAACTCAGCTCTCTCTGCGTCATCATCATCATTAGCTTTAAATTCTTCGGCCCCATGTTTCCTAATTTTATCAACGAGAGGCTTACAGATCTCATTGGATCTATCGTCTGAGGTGCAGAAGGTGCCGGAGTTGGATTATTCGGGGGTGGAGATGGTTGTACAACCGGGTTATTCTGAATGAAATGGGTAAACCACTCACTCATCATTTGGTAGATGGCTTGTTTAGCCTCCCATTCGTGTCTACCCGAAACTGGTCGAGTCTCGGCGGCGCGTCTGCGTGTGCACTGGCCAGACGCCACGCGCTCTACATCGTCCACTACGGCTCTATCGGGATCAGGATCCATTACTATAATAAACACAGTTCAAGATGTCTGAAGTCACCACACTATCAAATATACAATAAGGCATGTATAGCTAGACTCTCACTCACTACGGTAGTCCTAGAATCGACTAAAAATCGTAAGCTCTGATACGAATAAAATGTAACACCCCTTACCCGAGACCGTTGTCGGAGTTGAGTATGCGGCATTACTAGACTTGACTACTAATTCGGGGCATAAAAATTAAAACTGTCTAACTGAGTCATGTTGACTAAATTGACCATAACTTGAGTTACAAAACTCAAAATTTAGATCAGCAAATTTTTCTTGAAACTAGACTCGTATATCTTCTTTTCATAATTTTTCTAGAATTTTTCATAAAGACAATTAGTACAGTTTATTCATCAAAATTTCCCCTATTTCACTGTTTGATGGTTCTGACCAATCTTTACAAAAACTCAGTTATCTTATTTTACAGAACTTCAATAATGTTCTTGTTTATTCCAATCAAAAATAGGCTCATTAAGGATTCTAAACATATAAACTATGCTCCATGATTATTTTTGTACAATTTTTAACAATTTTTTCCAAGATAGAAACATTTAAATATCTCATAATATAAAATTCATTTGCCTACTCTGTTTCTTTCATATCAAAATAGACACAATAAGATTTAATTCTTATCTTATTCACTTTCTAATTCAATTTCTCCTATTTTTGGTGATTTTTCAAAATCACATCACTGCTGCTAACTAAAAACTATTTCATTGCAAAATATGATTAACTAGTTTATAACCTCCTTACTCCATTTCATTAAACTCTATACATTAACCATACATATATATACTAAAACCAAATCAACCAAAAACACAACCAAACATAATCATCAAGCCAAAATATAAATTCCAAGATTTACAAGATGGACAAGCCATTTTCGCATGGCTTATATACATCAACTAAATACCATTCAAACCTTAAGCTAGCCTATACATGCCTTAAGTTCAAACTAGGTTTATAAGTACCAAAAGAGTTGATAGTGTGGTTGACTTCTCCGAAGATCCTCTGAGCCCGTAGCTTTAACAAAATCTATAAAACAAACAAGGGATACACACAAAGTAAACTTACTAGCTTCGTAAGTCTTAAGCAACTTTAATGTAACATTCAAGTATATAAGCTTTTAAATAAACATTCCTTAACATCAAACGTTCATGACTTAATATTTAATCTACCAAAACCGAATATCCCATTCCATTATATATAACTACATCGACTTTTACTTCTTTCATGATTTTCAATAACTAATTCACTCATAGTATACATATAATCGAATTCCATCTATCATATGTACATCAATTCCTTTCATCATTACATTTATTTATCATCATAGCTTATAATCATGACATTAAAGTATACATAATACTTACCTTATAGCCGAACTTACCAATTCATTTTCATAAACTTAAGCTTCCATGATTTGTTTTATAACTTGACCATTTCGTAACTAAATTCAGAAATAGATAACTTACCAGCATATAACAAGCTACACACTAAATCAAATCACATACACCGGCACCCTGCCTGCTAGACTTGAAGTTCGAGATTTAAAACACCAGCATTTAGCCTGCTAGGCATTAAGCCCGAATTAGATCACCGGCACAAGGCCTGCTAGGCATTAAGCCCGAATTAGATCACCGGCACAAGGCCTGCTAGGCTCAAAGCCCGAATTTTCAACATTTTCAACATTCCAACACACATTACTTGATGCTAATAATCACAACTATCTCATTTGCAACATATTACTTTCACATATTAAATCAAACATAATTATTCACAATATATTCAATAAATAAATTTACTACAAATTCATACCCCTATATTCGGCCAACATATATTTTCATGCCTCAAATTTCCAAATTTATTTTTATACTAAGTTCATAAATAATTCTTTGACATAAATTTGCTTAAGGACTTACCTTAGAAGTCGATAGTTTCGAAATTTCCAGCTATTCGTTCACCTTAGTTTTTCGCCGGTTTACCTCCTCTTTTTGTTCTCGATCTATGAAATATCAAATGCGGTTTGGTTCAAATAATTTCCACTTAATCTAACTCAATTCAATCAAATTGCAAAGTTTTATAGTTCTTATTAATTTACCCCTATAAGTTCTCACCCAATTCAAATAAGTCCTAAACATATTATTCATAATATTTTATTTATTTTATTTTTTTGAAATCCAACTATTTCCCTAGTAATAGAATCTTAAACTTCATTTCCTAGGTTCATAAAACCATTCGGTCTAGCCACTTAGCTTCCAACCGATTGCTTCCAAAATACCCAAGCCATAACTCAAACTTATTTTCTTTAATCAACATGCTAATAAACTAACCAAGATCAAGGTTTCTTTGTCAAACATAAATATGGCATATTTATTACTAATAGCCGAATCTAAAGGAAGCTTTAAATTCAAAATTTATACACGAAATTGATAGTGCACAAGCCTACTAAAATAATTGTGCAAGAATTATCAAGATTGTAGCTTGCTAACTCACCTTAAGAATGCATGCAAGGTCCGGCCATGGAGGTTTGAATGGTTTTTCTTTTCTTCTTTTCTTGGTTAATAATTTGTGGATGGAGAAAGAAGATGGAAGGTAATTCTTTTTCTTTCTTATCATCTTTTCCTTGTTTTTATTATAATAATCAAAATATAATACCTATGTCATACCACTAACTATAATAAAAGAATTAAATAGGAACCTTAATTGTCATGCCGTCCATCATCATTAAAAATGGGGTATTTGAAATGCAAGTCCAATCTTTCAAGGAGCAATTCATTTAAACCCTCCTATTTGATACAACTACTTTTTTTTTCCTTTTATAAAATAAACATCCACTTAGTATTATTTTATTTCACCAACCATCCATCATAAAAAATCAAAATGGCTAATTTATCACTTCAATACCTACTCCAAAGAAAGCAATTCGATTTGGCTACTAATCTCACAAAAGCTATTATTTTTCCACTTATTTAATTTAATCCTTTCACTTAAGTTAAGCACTCAATCAATAAAATATTTATACGAAACTTTCACATATAATAAATCACATATAATTAGCACCAAAAATAATATTAAAAATTTTCTGGACTCGGATTCGTGGTCCCGAAACCACTGTTCCAATTAGGGTCAAATTCGGACTGTTACATAATAAGTATCAAATGTTTTTTTTCTAGAAAGCCGTAATATCAAATAAACTTTCTAGCATAGACTTTAAGGCAACATTCACACGATTTCAACATCACTTTAAACAGGGATTCCTAACCTTTTCAAACGATCAAAGAGTTTTCTTAAAAATTTCCCGACACACTTGTGTTTTCAAACTGTTTTCACTCCGTAACATACCAGATTCGGTCGTGGTGTGTTGACCGGGTTTGGGGTGTTACATATTATATTTAATATTTATGAGTTGATTGTGATTTTAAAAAGGTTTTTGATATTGTGATTTTTGTTTTATAAGCGGTTTATTAAGTTCAAGTAGTATGGCCCTAAGGTCAAGTGGTTTTAAACTTTGAGGTACCGGGACCTCATTTTCTATAAACCGAGCCGTAAATATTTTTACAAATATTTACAGAGTGTAATTAAGGTGGTATTAAAGTTTTGTTGAAAAATTTTATCGTTTCGATAGTTAATTAAAAAGGACTCAATCGCGTAAAGTGCAAAAGTTAAGTTCTAATAGCCAAATGTAATAAATAGCTATAGAACTTTATAGTGGAAGTCATTATATGAAAATTAGACCATTAGAGTTGGTAGTGGATGGTAATTATTTTGCATTATTAAAATTTTGGTTAGTTTTCAAGGTTAAATAAGTAAATAATTAATAAAGGTTAATAATTAAAGAAACAAAATAAAACATGCATCTTTATTTTTGTTTCTTCAACCGAATAGCAAAGTAAAAAAGAAGCCATGGATGAAGCCTTCATTCGGCCATCCCCACTCGTGCTTGCATATCAAGATCGGGTGGAAAATTGAGGAAAATAGAAGAATACTAAAATGCCCCTGAACTTTGGTATTTTTGTAATTTAGCCAAGTAAGTTCGTATGAACTATACTATGTATATTGTTGATTAAATTGAATGTTATTATGTGAAATTTTATTGAAAATGAATCGATATATATATATGTTATTATACAATTTGCCTTATAATGAAACAAGGGAAATTCAACAACGCACGACGACTATCGAGTCCTATTTGAACCTTAGGAATATATAGGATACAAATGACATGTCATTAGGGGTTACCATGTTTTAGGTGCTAGTCTCGTACGTTCTACCGGTGGCTGAGTTTTTCGGCTTGTGTTGTGGTTACTCGCCAGCTTGTGTGAGCAGCACCGCGTAGTTACATCTTGACCGTTAGCTTGTGTGAGCAGACCCAGTGATAGCTCGAGAGTGAGCATCTATATGAGATATGAGATAGAGATGATTTCAACCATGTATTTGCACATAGTGTGCAAAACTCCTACGTATCCGATATTATTCTAAGTGGTTCAACAAGAAATGTGTTGTTACGAGACGATATGAGTTCGATACGAACTAATACAGGTATATACGTGAAATACGTGGAAATGGTGGTACATGATATATTGATATATTGAAATGGATGATATATGTATATGATGAAATGGTAAGATAATGATATGTATCATGACATGTATATATATATATATGAATATCCTTGATATGTTGATACATGGTAAGAATATAAGTTGAGACGAGTAATGAGTTTAAGTGTGACATGTTGAGAAAATAAGGTTATCAATGTTGAATTATATGAAATATGTTCAAGTGCGGTAATGTGTGTTGTTGTTTGATGCTTAGGCAAGTGCCAAGCTATTGGTTGAATGGTATTATGTTTACTTATAAGTCATATTGAAATGGTAAGTGCTCAAATGAAAATATGCTTGTACTCACGAAAAAGTGGCAAGGTTTAAATTATGCAAATTCGTATGAAATGGTTTGTCATGTGATTAGTTTTAAAAAAGCTCTGTTTAAATGCACTAGCTTGTGGCTATGGTTGATGATATGCTTGTGTCTTGTATATTATGCATATGAAATGAGTGATGGAAAAGAGAATGATGAGTTAAATTGATGATATTATTTAAGCTAAAGAAAGTAAATGTAATGGAAAGTAATGACATGTAAATGAAAGGAAGAAAATTGAAAATGATTTAAAGTTTTTATAAAATCCTACTTTGTTAGGGATGAAGGTATAAGTGATGCTGTGGAATTATTCAATTTGTGAGTTGTTGAATTTGGTTTCATGAATCATGCGGTATCGATATATGATTATTCTTGATATATATAAATTTCATATATCAAATGGATAAATATGATTAAATTTTATACAAGCTTTCTAAGCATTCATTGCTTATGTAGTTATTTTTCTTTAGTTACAGACTATCGGATGCTCGATCGGGGTGGAAGCTCGTTGGAGATTTATCACACTATCCGGCAATTATATCGATAGATTTTGATATATTGGTTAAGGTTATAATGGCATGTATAGGTATTTTGGCTAATGTTAGCCTATGTGTTTTGGTTGTGGAAATGACCATTTGATTAGTTTGCATTTTGGTCTTGTGTTGGTAAAATGATATATATATTATAATGTGTATATAAGTAGCATTGTAATGGTTGATATATGACTTGTTAAGGTTGAATGATGGTAGATAGAAAAGTAATTGAATGAGCATATAAAATATGCATATAACTTCTTGTGAATTGGTGTTTTGCCATAGTAAGCATATATGTATTTGATGCTAATGATTATGTGGTTCAATTGGTACTAAATGGTATGTTTTGGTAAGTGATTTACATGTTGTGTAATGATGAAAACTTAGTTAAAAGTTAATCTATTATTTTGGCCAAATTGACTACATGGTTATACATGTTTTAATGTTGTTATTTGAGGTGCCTTTGAGTATAATGGTTGGATGTTATTATACCATATGTGTTTGGCTTGATTATGCATGATTTTGATGCCGTTTTAGGGATTATGTATATGTGCAAAAGGGATTATAGGTACATGTTGAAAAGGGTGAGAAAAATGGCTTGAAAAATAGCCTATTTTCGTCCACACGGGCAGAGACACGGGTGTGTGTCTCAGTCGTGTGTGACACACGGCTAGGTAGCACGGCTGTGTGTCCCCTATAGTTTTCAAAGGGTTACAAGTCAGGTTTTAAATAGGCGTGTGAGGTTATTTCGAAGGGTACACGGCCTAGCACACGGGCGTGTCGTTTAGCTGTGTGACCCAAGTTAGTAAGTTACACGGGTACAGGCACAAGCTGGGACACGGCCGTGTGTCCCTATTTTGAATGCCTACACGAACTAAGACACAGTCGTGTCTCTTGGCCGTGTGAGTTATGCGGCCTGGCCACACGGCCGTGTGAGTTACGCGGCCTGGCCACACGGCCGTGTGACCCCTACAAATGGTAAATTTTCATCATTTTCTTGAAATTTCTATATGTTTTTTATTTAGTCCCAATTTGTTTCTAATGTGTTTTTAAGGCCTCGAGGGCTCCTATAAGGGACAATATGTGTGCTATTGTTTGGTTTTGCTGTGATTGATGATATGAATGAAATGTTTTAAAATTTTTGATAGTTCTAAAATGTAAACTCCGGTGATGCTTCGTAACCTATTCCAGCGTCGGATACGGGTTAGGGTGTTACAATATTAGATTCATGCCATATCAAAATAACCTTACCTTTTGGACCATTTCTTACATGCAACAAAACCATCTAAATGACACAAATCTAGTCATTTCTAAATGGTACCAACAACTAACATATATACAGACCATATTTCAATCATGCATATCTATTCAAAACATTTCCAAAGCATACCATAACTTGACCATGTTGAGGTCAATTCATCACCTACCATATTAGCCATTCATACATGCATTAATACATTGTTTAAATAACACACATCAACAAGGCATCAAAAGTACCAAGGTTACATTAACCAAAATGACATATACATGCCAAACTCATCAATTAACATAAACCATAAGTCCACCTATACATGCCATTTTAACCTTGATCTAGATATCAAAATCTACTAATATAATTTTTGGATAGTGTGATAGATCTCCGACGAGCTTTCAAACTGATCGAGCTTTTGATAATCTGTAAAGTAAGAGAAAGATAATCACATAAGCAATGAATGCTTGGTAAGATAGTATAAACTTTAAACATAACATTTCATTTTAATAATGAACTTTATGGGGTAATTATATACCAATTTCACCAAGTTTATGAAACTTAGAATCATCAACTCATAAATGAGTAAGTTCATCAATATCACATATACTTTTCATTCCTGACATACTAGGATTTATAAAACATACTACTCAATCATTAACCTTTTCATAACACTATGAACCACTCCATTCACTTTCTTACCATTCCATTTACTTACTTTCCATCTCATTTACTTAGCATAAACTTAAATAACAACATCAATTCACTAATTAGTATATTTTTTCCTGAACTAGGTAAATTCATCCATAGCATACGTAAGTTTCTCACATATAAGTACATCATTCAACTTATCAATTCCTTTTTCATCATATTACATCTCAATTCTGAACTTACCGTTTGATTACCTTTTCTTACCTATTTCATTTGCATAATACAAGACATAAGCATAACATCAACCACATGATAAACCATTTCATTAGAAATACATACCTTGATTCTTACCACCCTTTCATGAACATAAGCATATTTTCATTTGGAAACTTATCATTTCAATGCATAACTTTTAAAATCAAACATAATACAATCCAATCAATAGCTTAGCACAAGCCTAAGCATCATCAACAACACATGTTAGCATATTCAAACACAATCCACATGAATTTAACATAGATAAGCCATTTCACATGGATATAATTCATTTGAACTTATAATTTTCCTTAACATATCATACTTTAAATCAAACTTCCATTTCAACCTTTTCATAAATACATGACATAGTTTCTTTTGATCACTTGTCATTCCTTTCCTTTACACGCCCATTGAATCGTTTAGAATATCATTAGATACGCGAGATAGCTCACACTAAGTGTGCTAACATATAACTGTAACATTTCCTTTCCTTTACATCATTGCTCACACGAGCTATGAAATGGGCCTACTCACACGAGCTGCGGGTCGGAATGTAAGCGACATGATACTGCTCACACGAGCTGTAGAGTATCCGCAACAAATGCAAGACCTCAGCCATCGGTAGGACATTCAAGACCAGCACCCGAAACATGAAAACCCTAATGACATGTCATTTGTATCCTATGAATTCCTAAGGTTCAAACGGGGCTCGATAGTCATCGAAACATCATTGGATTTCCATCGTTTCATTTCATGATAAATTGCATAATAACTTACATATATTGATTCGTTTATAATAGGACCACACATTAAACATTCAATTTAATCAGCATTTAAGTGATTATAGCTCATACGAACTTACCTAGCTAAATTGTAGAAATGTCAAAGTACAGGGACTATTTGGTAATTTTCCCATCTCCTCGATTTTCCACTCGATCTTGATCTAAATTAATAATTTCATTCAATCCATTAATTTAGATACTAAAAATAATTCATTTTATGGAATTTAGTCATTTTTGACATTTTTAAAAAATTTCCCTGAACTTTTCATTTTTATTCAATTTAGCCTCTGAACCTAAAACATGCAAATTAACCATTTTTATTAAAACTTCATACCATTTGAATATCCATATCTTCCATTTCAGCCCATTTTTGCAACAATTTCACGTCAAGTCCTTGAACTATTAGTTTTTCAACAATTTAGTCCCTAATTGTTAAATTCATCAAAAAATCATTTAACAAAATACTTATAAATAACAACTAATATTTCAAATTCATCATTTAACATCTAAAATCAAAAAAATTCATCAATAACATCATTCAAAATCTTTAATAGTTTCAAAAACGAAGGTACGGACTAGCTAGACTTAGTTGCAACGATCTCAAAAACATAAAAATTATTAGAAACAGGTGAGAAATAGCTTACCATGCTAAGGTTTCACCATGGTTGAACCTTGAGCATGCTTTCATGGAGCATTTGGTGGTGAACAAACAAATGGGGAAGAAAGCATTATGTTTTCATTATTTTATTAACCTTTTTCTTTATTTTAATAATATAATAAAAAATTAAAATTAAAAGAAATTAAAGCATCGAATCGTCCCACTATTTTAGGGATGGTTTATTTATCCATTAAGGCCATCAAATTATAATTCTTTAATCAATTAACACCTTTAATCTAATAGCAATTAACTTTTTCAACTTTTACGATTTAGTCCTTTTTGCTTAATTAACTATCGAAACATTAAAATTTTTTAACAAAACTTTAATAAAACCTTAATAACACTCCTTAAATATTTAAAAATATCTATGACTCGATTTATAGAAACGAGGTCCCGATACCTCATTTTCTAAAACCACTTAACTTTAGGGTTTTACCAGTTGAACCTAATTAATCATTCATATAACATAAATTACCATATCAAAAACCTTGTTAAAATCATATCTGACTTGTAAATATTAAATAATAATATTTACGAACTTACTCTGTAACACCCCGTACCCAAGACAGATGCGAAGATTGGATACGAGCCATTACCATGCTTGAACTCACTAAAACATATTCTTACGGGCTATAAAATTTTGTTCCGATTAAAAGGCTTCTCTTTCTTAGTCAAATCATACATTTCATAAGCCCATGAGGCCTTAAGCATGTATTTAGAAACTT
The DNA here is from genome assembly GCA_025503065.1 of Gossypium bickii. Classification (NCBI taxonomy): domain Eukaryota; kingdom Viridiplantae; phylum Streptophyta; class Magnoliopsida; order Malvales; family Malvaceae; genus Gossypium; species Gossypium bickii. The sequence continues at coordinate 96,463,783 of CP106711.1, forward strand.
TCGTAACTTAATCGCAAACCTCTCTTTAAAACAGGGGCCACACGCCCATGTTGCTTGGGACACGCCCGTGTACCCTTAGACACGCCCATGTCATCAACCGTGGGGAGTTATTGACTATTTTCACACGGCCTTGATACGCTCGTGTCTACTAATCGTGTAAAGCTCCTGACTTGTTCCACACGGCTTGAGCACACGCCCATCTCCAAATCATGTGTCCTACATGGCTCATACAAACGGCCGTGGAGAGTAACCGTGGCCTATCTTGTTTTAAAACAATAAGGTGCAGGGTATACACAGCCTAGACACATGCCCGTGTGTCTAACCGTGTGGGCACTCAAAAGGCTATTTACCAAGCCATTTGCCACCCTGAAACTAAAATCAGCCAATACATTCTCAATATCAATACTACATACTTCATTGACTTCAATAAACATACATAGTCAATTTGGCCAATCACTTAGCCTTCTTAAAACATGTTCTCAAAATGAATGTTTCCTATACATGCCATACTTAATAAAATAATTTGGCTATACCAAAATAAGGATTGAAAGTGTGCTACGAACTCCGATTCCAATGATCCACAAGTTAGCTTGGCGGGTCTACATAAAAGAAATAATTAAAGACGTAAGCACTTAACTTAGTAAGTTTGCATGTAAAATACATATCAACACACTTGCTTAATATAAACCATTTGACATAGCAATGGTGTCACAATTTCAGCTATAAAGCTTACTTATTCGTACATCATTCTTACTTGTCTCATGATACTTAATATTCTCATACTTGTAAGGTAAGCAAGGTACCTGTAACACTTGATCACATTGATCAACATACTTTAATATAATAAACAAGATCTCTAATTCTTCATGCAAAACTTAATAATACTCAATTTCAACTTGATGATAGCTTTACTTTCTAAGCTTTCTTGTTATCTCATTTTAACTTTACTCACTTGCCTGATGAATTTCTGCGAATAACCGAGGATACTAAATCTCTTGCCACGAACTTGATGCCAAAGTCATATTCTAGATGTGGACTTACATGGAATATCTCTTCTTGAATCAGTGCCAAGCTTACCTTAGACTTACATGGTAACTTGCTTGATAACTTGATCAATGCCAAGCTTGAGTCCTTGGACTTACATGATAACTTGTTCAATGCTAAGCTTGAGTCCTTGGACTTACATGATAACTTGTTCAACGCCAAGCTTGAGTCCTTGGACTTACATGATAACTTGTTTCAATGCCAAGCTTGAGTCATTGGACTTACATGATAATTTGTTCAATGCCAAGCTTGAGTCCTTGGACTTACATGATAACTTGTTTCCATGCCAATGCCATGTTCCAACATGGTCTTACACGGACTTTCTCATTTCATGAGGTAAATCGAGTATCCTGGTAGTTCGTTTTCAATCGGGTCTTTCTCATGCTTAATCTTGTTGATCTCTTTGTTTAACATAGCATTAAATTTTCCATGATAATAGTGTACATTACACACAGCAATCAAATGATAATAATCATAAAGTTTAGAAATCATACAAACTTACCACAAAATACAAAATGTAGGTAGATAGGCAATTTAGTCCTCGACTTTGTTCTTGCCTCGATTTTGATCCGGGCTTCGTTTCTCTTGATCTATCGTAATAAATAGATCATTTAATAAACATATTGACTAAATTGACTCATAATTCATACTTTGGAAAAATTATTAATTTACCCCTATAATTTCCCATATTCGCACTTTTGCCCCAAGGCTCGTAAAATGATTTTCATGCAACTTTCTTAAACTACATGCTTAGCTGAATCATTTTCTCTACTATAGCAATCAACAATTCTCTCTATTTTTAGTAGGTATGACCAATTTTATAACTTTTACAAAATGGTCCATAATATCATGTTTCATGAAATTCATTGAAGAAAAGATGTTTATCTAACATCAAACTCTCATAAACTCCCATAAAACATCATTTAGCATACATGTCATTCATGGGTAAATTTTTGGATATGCATCTTAGTTCATTTAATAGCTAAAAATGGCTAATTTATAATACGAGAACTTCGAAACTACGAAGAAAATCAAAAATCGAGCTTAGGAGCACTTACTAGCAAGCTTGAAAAATTGAAGAACCCTAGCTATGGCTTCCTTCAAATTTTTGCAATGGGTGAAGAAGGTGATGAGATTTTTTTTATCATCTTTTTCCTATTTTAATCACTTATTAGACAAATGACCAAAATGCCCTTATCACTAAAAATTTCTATAACACCATCTCATGACCAATTTTGTCCAAAATTATATTTTTGGAAAAATTACTATTTAAGGACTTCTAATTACTATTCTAAAGCTATTTCATACAAAAAGCTTCTAGAAACTCATATTTTGCAACTTTTGCAATTTAGTCCTTTTGGACCATTCATCCACAGTTTAGCAAAATTGCTTCATGAAACTTTCATACTAGCATGCAAACATGACATAAACCTTAAAAACTCATGAATTCATTTCAGTTTCGTGGTCTTGCACCACTATTCCGACTAGGCCCTAAATCGGGCTGTTACATACTCGTTGGATTTATGGCCCTAAAACCACTATTTTCGACACCACTGAAAAATGGGCTATTACAGTGTGACCCTATTCCGCGGCATGGTTTGTCCTGATTCGCTTGTTAAAGAACACACACCTTTCACCGGGATCTTGAATGGCTTCCCTCACGTTCAAATATGGTCTGATGCAGCTATAACGTGTCCTTCAAACAACATTTATACATGGGTTAAGGTTTGTTTTCAAGATTTATTAAGATTGACGAGAGTTTAGGTAAGAAACCATAAAAGATTAATTAATCGGATGAAAGATTGATGTGTGGACAATGATAATATGAAATACGAAATTCGGTTGACGAAATAAAGGCACTTATTGATTCTTGTCAAAGTTAGAGATGCGATTGATGGTAATTTGCTAAACCGTTAAAAACACGATGGAGTGGAAGATGATTTGATTTGAGAACAAAATGATTATCAACAATGGAGAAAAATATTTGATGCAAAGAAGAGGATGGACAAGAGAGATGAGAAGAAATAGGGGAAAATAAATAAAATTTATGTTTTGGTTTGGAAAAAGAAACAAGAATCCCAAATACTATTAGGAAAAGGCTATATACTTAGGGTTTCAAAACTCTATAGGAGGCCATAAGGTAATTTCCCCTTGCTGTCGAAAATAAAAGGGAAATAGGGTAGAATAGCGTGGCTTAAACCTAGTATGTAAGAGGAAAAAGGATAATACTTAACCATTTGGACTGTTACCCATTCTTATTAAGGTTTTACTCTAAACTATATTTATTTTAGAATTGTTTTCATCCTAGTTTGCTGAAAATGAAAAGAAATTAAATGAAAGGGTAGTAGATAAAATCTAGGACCTCTAAGGAATACACTAGTTACTTAACCATCAAGTCTAGGTCATTCTTTAGTTATTTATTTCAATTAATCCTATATATATTGGGGTGTTACATTTACAATGTAATTTTTTAAAAATATATTAATATATTAATATATTTAAAAGTATTTAAAATAATTTTTTAATATTAATTTTTAAGATAATTTTAAATATATTAAATTTTATCCAAAATTTTTGATAATTTTATTTTTAAAAAAAATTAATAATATGAAGCTATTTTATCTAAATCCAATTTAAATTTATAGGAATAAATATTTAAAATAAATCAAATGAATAAATTATTTTATCTAATTAAATATTTCTTTTAAATATGGACCTTTCTAATTTAATGGATAATCACCATAAATAATAACTTTATGTGTAAATAAAAAATTGTTTAAAATATTATATTTTTTGTATTTTATTTAATTGAAGATAAAAAAGAAAAATATATATAAAATAGAATGGGACGTATCAATAATTATAATAATATTAAAATATTAAACACATTATATATTATTTATAAACATTATAAAAATATTATTATATAAATACAATATTTTTATTTTTATAGTTTCAATATTTACGCATTATAATATTTTAAGATAATAATTGGTACACATTATAAAAGTTTTTAACTGTATTATTAAATATAATATAACACATTAAATATTAATAATGATAGTATATTAAGTATAACAATAAAATAATATATTATACACATTAAATAACTATTATTAAATATTTTTTAATAAATTAAATTTTATTGTGCCGCATAATTTTAGTTTAGTAAACATGATAATATATTTATTAAAATATATTAAATCCAAAATTTTTTAATAAAAAATATAATTTAGTTTTTGTAAAATTTATTCATTTTTAAATTATTTTAATTAACAATATTTTAATTTATTAGAAAAATAAAAAATAAATGTAAAAAATTGAAAGAGCTCCGCTTAATTAAAATATGATTTATGAAACTCATAGTTTATTTAAAAACAAATGCTTAAAATATGAGAAAGTGTGAATCATATAAATATGATTTTTAAATTTATGTTTTATCTTATTTTTATTAAAATAGGAAAATAATTTAATTAAAATTAAAGAAAATATCATGTGTCAAGAAAGAGAAGTGTCACGTGTTATTAAAATAAATCGTCTATATTAATAGGGACTTAAGACCTTGTAATATAATATAATATAATATGTATATATGATATGAAAAATAATTTAAATTTTTTAAAAGTAACTCAGTGAAAAACAAAAATAAATAAAATTAAAATAATCAAAATCAAGTAAGGGGATAAAGAAAAACAATTGACACAAGGGTTAGAAAAATAATTTCAACCTTTATTGGAGGGTCTAGGTAGTACTGAAACTAACATCCAGGCTAACATGAAGCTAAAGATTGGACATAATAGGAGAAGAAGAAAAATTAGAGAGAATCCCTAAAACATTATAGGGAAAGTTTAAAACCATATATCCTACATGGGTGAAGTATCCAAAAATGTTGATTTTTAATCATAATTATCGGATTAAGTTGATTTTTCTAAAAATTTATTGGATTAAGTTGATTTTGAAAAAATGGATCCAGTTAAACGTGTTTTCAATAAATATGACAGGAAAACACTTCTAATTATATGTGCTTTTAGCTTTGGCTAGATAGTTAAATATTAGTGCTTTTATTCTTTGAGTCGCGGGTTTGATTCCTCTCCTACTCACATTTATATTTTTTATTTCATGTTGCTTCAAGTTTTTTAAATATGTAATTATTTTTTTTACACATTAGTTTGTTGGTTTGATAGTTAGATAGTTGTAATTACATTTTGGAGTCTCGAGTTTGATTTCTCTACTACTCACATTTTTATTTTTTTATTTCATGTTGCTTCAAGTGTTTTTTCTAATTAATATTTTTAATATATTAGCTCATTTCGTTAGATGGTTAGTAATTGTGATTACATTCTTGAGTCTAAGGTTCCATTATTTTTATAAGCATATTAATGTATTTTTATTTCATATTATTTCAAGCTTTTTTATTTTTAAATTAATGTTTTGATTTTTTAAATTATTTTTATTTTTAATTAATGTGTTTTTTATTTTTAAATCTTTTATTTATAAAATCAAATAATTATTGCAAATATCATTAATTGAAATAAAAATAATGTGCTTGTAAAAATAATTAAAAATAAAAAATACTTAAAACAACATGAAATAAAAAATACAAATGTGAGTAATAGAGGAACCAAACTTAAGACTCAAGGATATAATTACAATTATCTAACCAGCTAATGGAAAAACTAGTATGTTAAAAAACATTAATAAAAAATTTAAAAAGTTTGAAGCAACATGAAATAAATAAAAAAAAAACACAAAAATGAGGAGTAGAGAAATCAAATTCGAGACTTAAGGATGTAATTGCAACTATCTAACCATCTAACTAAATAACTAATATGTTAAAAAAATTAATTAAAAAAATTAAAAAGCTTGAAGTAACCTGAAATAAAAAATACAAATGTGACTAGGTGAGAAATCAAACTAAAGACTTAAGGATAAAAACATCAACATTTAACCATCTGACTGAAGCTGAAAACATGTTTAGCTCAATGCGTTTTCCCAAAATCGATCTAATCAGATAAATCTCATAAAAAAACTAACCTAATCCGATAATTATGATTAAAATCAGCATTTTTGAGTAACTCACCCATCCTAGATTCCATTTTTCATTAGTTAATTACCAAAGAGAAACTGTTGAAGCACTATTTTCCTTTCTCTGTCCTTGCTAAGCGAAGCCAATTGCTTACCATTAAAATGTAATTTAAATCATATATAAATGATATAATTTACTCTCTTTTCTTCTACTGGCAAGCAAATAATGGAAAGGAGTTGGTCATGTGTATGCTATTAAATGGTAGCAAAATATGTTTGAAATGACAAATATCGATTAAGTTCTATTATTACGATTATGATGAATGATGACTAAAGAGGCAATAAATATTAGGGTAGTTGATGCAGTAATTCCATCTAAATTCCATAAATATATACACAGAAATCTGGTAAAAACTCAAATCCCCACGACTTTGCTTCTATAAACCAATTACTAATTTAATGGGTTTGGGTCACTAAATTTGACGCTAAAAGTAGAAATCTCCAACAAATTACACTGTCAGAAAGATGAGCACAAAAGGCCGCACAAGTTGTTGGGTTCTTGCCTCAAAATTAACTCTCCTCACCTTCCAAGTTTTACTATGTTATCAATGCATATTACCCCAAGTATACTAATTTTCAATTATGTCAAAATTAGGTATCAAACAGTCTCCACAACATAGCAATTTTTATTATTCAGGTGGTTTTAAAATAGAAAATTATTTTAAGAAATTTTATTTTTCAATTTTGATTATCTTTATATTAAGGATCTTAACAGGATGCTACTATTTAAATGCAAATTCTTTACTTGTTTAAGAAAAATAATAATAAAAGAAATTATAAAGGATAATATATATTTTACTTTTATTTAAATTCCTGGTTGAATTGGTGTTACGAGCCAAGTGAGCATCAACTTAGTTATAGAATTTATTCTGGTGTCCTTCTTATTTAAGGTAAGTTATATTATTTGAGAGTATTTTAGTTTTTTATTTAAAAATAATATATATATGATTGGATTTAAATTCATGCCAATTGCATTAGTAAAACTTTAAATTTACCACTCAATCAAAATTTTATTTTAATAATTTTTATACATTTCATTAATTAGTTTCAAACTATAGGTTCATTATTTATTGTATTTTACTTTTAAACACATCTCTATGTTTTTTTTTTTTTTTGGTAGAGTAAAACATACAAAATAAACTAACTACACATTAATTCTCTAGCCAATACTAACGCTTGCTTGAGACATAGGAGAAAGTGCTAGCACCTTAGAAACACAAAAATATACATACATTTCATGCCCTTTTTAACTCAAATTCATATAGTTTCGGTAAAATTCTTGTTAGAAAAATATATAATAATTATAAAATAATTAAATTGCACTCAAATTATAAACATGTTTAATTTTAATTAATTTTGATTATTTTCAACAGATTTGCACAAATGGCGAAAAACGGCTCGACAGACATTGCTAGAAGCGCAAAACTAAGAAGCAATTTGAAGCATCAAGACGAATTAATTTTTCAGCCTAAGATGGTCCAAATTATGTGTATTAATTCATAATATAATTAATTTTAATTTTAATCCAATTTAATTTGGGTTAAATAAATTATTATTAATTAATTATGAAAAGGGACCCAGTTCAGCTGAACTGAGAAAACCGATCCAATTGAGCACTGGGCAGCACAAAATCGTCCCACATGCTGACCCAATCAGCTTGCTTGGCTGATTATTTGGCTTTCAAAATGACCCTTGAAGACTCCTTCAAATTGTATTCAAACTGCTCCACTATTTCTGTCTTTCTAGATTTGCCCCTACCTTAAAATAGCATGTATGAAATCTTCAAACATGCGACATGTGTGGCCAGCCATGGGGAGAGTCTTTGGCTGCTGATTTTAGCTATTTTTAACAGCCTTCTCAACCTATAAATATCTCCATTGGCTGCTCACTTCAAACACATCTCAACCCTTCTTATCTCTTCACTTCTCTCTCACTTTTCTCTCTTCATTATTCTTCATTTTCTTCCCCATTCCCTTGTCGATTTCACCTATTAAAAAAGAGTCAATCAACCACCATTTGGAGCAGCATTCAAGTGTTCGTAGAAGTCTCTGTTCGACAAGAACAAGCGGAGAAAGAGGAGTGGAGCAAACTAGTTAAGCCACAGAGAAAACATCGGATTTGATTCTTGTTCCCTACCCTTTTAATTTTGTTGTTGTTATGATGAACATGTCTATGAATATTTGTAACACCCCAAACTCAGCCTAGACGTTATGGTCGAATCTGAAGATGTCACAAAGAATGGGTTTTGAAACCATAGTTGTCTCGTCAAAGAAATCTTAATATGATTCATAAATTTTACTAGAATCACCATTTAATAAATTCATTTACCAGAAATGTATCGTAGCGAAAGTCTAACTAATCGTAACATTTTAAAAACGCAACCGTGTCTCTAGGAAAACCTTCGTTTGCATAAAAAAAAAAACCATCATTGTAATAAAATAGTATATCAAGGCATGCAAATTATAAACAAACCCAAAAACGACAGCTAAAAATTATAAAGTCCAGAGAGTCCCAGAAATTACAACCTCTCAAAACATAACCAAGTCCATAATTAAACCATAAATTAATAAGTTTAAGCAGTTTTACGGAAGAGTGGCCACTTCTGAGTCTCTGCAGCACCGATATGCCTAAGTTTGAGGATTACCTGAATAGAAACAGAAAACAGAGGTGAGTTTACGTAAAATCAGTGTGTAACCCAATAGAAATAAGCATGCAAGCATACAACATCATATACAAAAATCAGAAACGGATACAGTGTAACACCCCTTACTCGTATCCGTCGCTGGAATAGGGTACGAGGTATTACCGAGCTTAATCACATATAACCGATCATTTCCTAGTCACAAATTTCCATCCAAATTTAAAACTTTTCATATTCAATCATAGAGTCCCTAATATGGACCTACGAAGCCCAAAACATGCTTTGGAAGCGGTTCGGGACTAAACCGAGAACTTTGGAAAATTTCACCACGCTTAAATTTTTTTCCTTCAAAACAGGGTCACACTCAATATGCATCTCAACAACTCTTATACATGCATAATTATATCTAATTATCATACCATACCATTGAGCCAAACTTAGGCATTCGACATCAAGACTACTAGCACATTCAACCACTAGGTATTTAGGCCATAACCCACAACTCATCATGTATCATGCAAACACAGCTCACATCACAAGACATTGGCATATAAATAATATATATAGGCTTACAATCAATTAGCCAATATAAGCCAATTAGCATGGCTACATACTACAATAACTTTTAACCATTACAAGCAAATACATTTTGCCAAAACATAATAACACATACACAAAATGACTAAGTCCCTATACATGCCATAGACTTAAATTGCTTGAAGGCATTGATACCAGTCAAAAGCTTGATAGTGTGATAAAATCTCCGACGATCTCCAGCCCGAGCTAGCCTCTATGACACTATAGGAAAAAGCAAAGGAAGGGGGTAAGCATTATAGCTTAGTAAGTAGGTATGTAAATAATAAGTGATTTATTAACAGGCTTTTAAAAATCTTCACAATATGTTCTCAAGATAATAAAATCATAATTGCTCATAGTTCCACTATTTATTCATGTTCATCTCAAGCTGTCTACTCGAGTCAGAGTCACTAAATTATTTATATCTCGAGATACAGAACTCCAAATTAAGATCTGTTAATTTTCCATAAAACTATACTCACATATCTTATTACCATAAAATTTTAAGAATTTTTGGTTTAACCAATAGGTACTGTTTATTCTTTAAGTCTCCCCTATTCTGCTGTCTGACAGTTTTGGCCCTTCTTCACTAAACATTAATTATCTCTTCGTACGGGATTCAGATAATGTCACCGTTTGTTTCTATTGAAGGTAGACTCATTAAGAAATTTAAGCATATAAATTATAAACCATAATTATTTTTATATAATGTTTAGTGATTTTCCAAATTCGGAGCAGGGGATTCAAACATCATTCTGACCCTGTCTCACAAAAATTTGAATATCACAGAATATGAAATTCTTTTATTTACATTGTTTCTTTTATGTGAAAATAGACTCATTCAGATTTAATTTCATATCTTATTCAACCTTTAATTCAATTTCCACCATTTTTAGTGATTTTTCAAATTCACACAACTGATGTTGTCCAAAACTGTTTTGTTGCTAAATTTACTCTTTCATACTTTCACTTACTCCATTTCATCGTACCGAAGGTTCGATCAAATATCGAGTACATTGTTCATAAATTTTCACACTTATACCTGCACTTATTCATCACATAGTCAAATTCAATTACACTTAGTCGTTACATGATCACATGTATTTCCACTTAGTCAATTTCCCGTTGAACTCATCAGAATAATAACAGATATACGGTGGCCTACACATAGTACCACCCTTGTAGCCGAAGCTATCTGGTACACATAGTAGCCTGCACTTAGTACTACACATGTGACTAAAACCATCACTTACACATAGTGGCCTGCACTTAGGACCACACCTATGATCAAAGCTATTGGGTACGCATAGTAGCCTACACTTAGTACTACACATGCGACCTATCCGTCTGGTACACGTAGTAGCCTGCACTTAGTACTACACACGTGACCTAAAACCTTCTCATAGTTCTCTTGTACACATAGTGGCCTACACTTAGTACCACACATGTGACCTAGCTACCTCATTCATTTCTTTTCTATTCCGAAGGTTCAACCGGGAATTCTCACTTTTCAACATTTTACCAATTCATCCATAATCAATCACAATTCATAATTTACATCAAATAATTACTCAATATTCAACCATATCTCATATAATATAAAAAAATATTAAAACATAAATAAAAAAATGTATTATTTACATACAAACTTACCTTGGTGCAGAATATAGTAATTTTGCAATTTAGTCCATAATATTTTCCTTTCCCCGATCAAGGTCGATTTCACGTCTTTCTTGATCTATAATAACACATTTGACTTATTCAATGCTCACATTATTCAAATCAGCCCAAAAACATCCTATGGCAAAAATTACAATTTTGCCGCTAGGCTCATAAAATAATTTTTATTCAATTTACTTGCATTTTAGGCCTAGTCGAACCATTTTCATAACTATAACAGTCCACAATTTGCACTTATTGACACAATTACACACATTTTACAACTTTTTTACAAACTAGTCCTTTTATACAAATTCATCAAAAAATCACTTAGTAAAAGTTGTTTATCACACTCTAAACATTCATATTCTTCCATAAAACATCAAAATACATTCATGTCATCCATGGGTAAATTTTTAAACACAAACCCTAGCTCAAAATTATGGTAGAAATAGGTAAACCAAGCTACAAGGATCTCAAAAATGTAAAGAACATTAAAAACGTGGCAAGAACGGACTTACAATCGAGCTTGGAAGCTTGAAAAACCCTATCCATGGTTTCCCCTTGTGAAATTCGGCCATACAGTTGAAGATGGAAAAAAATTGGCTTTTAATTTTGTTTATTTAATCATTTAATCACTAAATGACCAAAATGCCCCTAACTTAAAAATATTATATTTCACCTATTTCATGTCCATTTTTGTCCAACAAATTAACCAATGGTCTAATTACCATTTAAGGACCTCCAATTTAAAATTTCATAGCAATTTGACACCTCTAGCTTTTAGAACTCAAGTTTTGCACTTTTTACAATTTGGTCCTTTTGACTAAATTGAATGCCTAAACGTCGAAATTTTCGAACGAAATTTTCATGAAATTGTTCCGTGAAATTGTAGACCATTAAAATATAGGCTGTTTGTGCCCAAACCTCTAGAAATTTGTGGTCTCGAAACCACTATTTCTACTAGGCCCAAAATCGGGCTATTATATACAGATACAGATGTAGATACAGACTCATGCCCATTTCACATACAGATATCCAAATAAAAAAATTGAAATCCTACCCACATCCTCTACACACCATCTCCGACCATCCCATCACACAATGTGGGGTTTACAACACCCACCTATCCCTACACACCACGTTGTGCTGTAACGAAATATATCAGATATAGTGTAGCCAGGCTGCTAGAAATTAGGCAATAATCGCTGTATAGAACAGTTCCTCCACAAATACAAATCCCACCCCAAGAAAAGATGTGGAAATCTGATATAGATATAATAAATTTAACATGCTCATCATGCATATATATGCAAAAATCAGATATACATATGACAATACAGCCAAGGATACATTCAGTATCCTACATAGATCAGACTATCAAAATATCATAGCATACATATTAGGGTTTAATTAGCCCTTACCGACCCTATCGTATGCCCACAATCGAATGGGACGACCCGTGTGATCCTAAGAAAAATTTTAGAAATTTGGGCCCACATGCCCGTGCGGCTTGCCCGTGTGGGCCCACACGCCCATATTAGCCTTCCCCGTGTGGCCCAAATGACCTAGCTCAAAAACCTACATGCTTGTGTGGAATGCCCGTGTGGGCCCACACGCCCAACTTGGCCAAGCCCGTCTGGCGTACATGGCCACACTCAAGTTACCACACGACTGTGTGCTGTATACGACCATGCCTTCGTTGATCACATGGCCGTGTTCTCGCAGACGGCCTAACACACGGGTGACCACACACCTATGTGGCATCGACAGTAAGGTTTTTTGGCTTTTATCGAAGCCTCGTTTTTTACATTTCGGGTACACACCTGGTACGATTATGCTACGAAACCACTCCTGAAGCCTTCAAAACCTATAACATAGCGTTCAAACGTCCAATTAGCAGTAGATTGCGAATTGATACATAACCCAAAATAATGCACAAGACTTACCAATGACTTAAAGAGACCCCAATACGATTCAGGCTATCAAATCGAAACTTCACTGAACACCACCTTCTCCTATACCATAAATATGTAAAAATCAGTCCCTTAACTTACATACCAAAACACCAACACCAACGAGTTGTAAACCTATGCTTCAGATACTAAAATCTGACGTACCAGAATAATACGAAAACATCGAATTAACACGAAATGAAAACACGATCCAAAAGAAAGAAAAAAATAGAAACGAAGGGAGGAAAAGGAAAGAGGGAATAATAGCAGAGACAAAAATTAACGTCAAATGTTCTTGGGGAGAGAGAAACAAAATTTCCTTTTGAGATATTTTGATAACTTCCCACTAATTCACATACTAACCACCCACTTTCAGTCTTTCAATACAATCAGGACTCTTTCAGTCCAACGAGCAAAAATAAACTCCCCTGCATAACAGCCTAATTTTGGGGCTAGTCGGAACAATGATTTCGGGACCACTAATCCGATGTTGAAGAAAATTATTTTGATATTATTTTATGTGTTATAGCATGATTATAAGGATGCATGGAAATTTTGGTGCTTTAATTTTAGCAATTGTATGTTTAATTGTAAAAAAGGACTAAATCGCATAAAGGGCAAAAGTTCTATTTTTCAAGTTAGAGGTGTCTAATAGCCATATAATATTAAATTGGACGTCCTTAAAGTGAAATTAGGCCAATGAGAGAGGGGTTGTCCAGCCATAGGGACAAGGGATACAAGAGCATTAATTTGGTAAAAAATTTGGTGAAATTAGGTGACTAAAAAATGAATAAAATAAGAGAAAGGAAGAATATATCATCTTTTACTATTCACCTTTCTTCTTCCACCAAAAATTGAAGAGAAAATAGAGCTTTTTAGACTTCAAACTTTCAGCCAAGCTATTCTCTAGCAAGTAAGTGATTTTAGAGGTCTTTCTTGATAATTTTTGTACTTTTAGAACCCCTAAAGCTTAAGCTAGCTAATGAGGGGACTATTTTCCAAAATGGTTGAAAGTTTAGGGATTTACCATTAGAGTGTTTATGTTGTTTGCTGAGTTTTTATGGAAGAAAATGAATGTCGGTGGGTTAAGGAATAACTTTTGTGAAAGGTTTTTTTCCATGAAAATACCTAAATGGAACTTATTTTTAAAGGTTGTAATTGAGTAATAAATATATGAAATGCTTGGTTTTGTGAATTGTTGTAAGAGAAATAAATGTTCAGCTAAACTCGTTTAATGAGAAAATGTGATGAAAAACGATTTACGAGCCTAGGTGAAAAATCGTAATTTTGTCAAAGTATAAGGGCAAAATGGTCATTTTTGCCTAAGTAGAAATTTTGAAGTGTCATGAGTTATGTAGTGATTGAACGAGTGAATTTTATTATTATAGATTAAGAAGAGCGCAGAAACAACCTTGACCTAGGAAAAGGCAAGGTTACGGACTAAACCTTCAATTAACACATTTTGCACCGAGGTAAGTTTACGTGTAAATGATACATCTTTAATACTTATGATGTTCCCTATTGATGCATTGAATGGACGTGAATATTTAATGGAGAGATAGACTAAAAATGATAGAGAATGAGTAATTATCATATGAACCTCGGAATAGAAATGTAAGTATGGATAAATATCCATAATTATCATTTAGTGAGCTGTGTGCAACACCACCGTAATTAATATTATTGGTGGGCTGTGTGCAATACCACCTTATTATTTATTTACGATGGGTTGTGTGTGTTACCATCGTTTATAATATCATTTGGAGGACTATGTGTGAAACCACCGTAATTATCATTGTTGGTGGGCTGTGTGCAATACCACCCTATTATTGATTAATAGTGGGCTGTGTGTGAAACCACCGGGTACTTATATCATTCCAAGGGGTTCATCAAGAAACTTATCTAAGAGAATTTACATGTGGCTTTGTGATGATGAGTGCAGTGAATATGTGAAAATGAATGTAAGTAATGTATATGATTTGTGTTTAGAATGTGGTAAGAGTTGAGTTGAGTAAGTGTGATTATGATAATATGAATTGTTTTTACATATTATGTAATATTATTGATTGATTAGCATATGGTATGATGCTTACTGTTTACATGTAGACTTACTAAGCTTAAAGCTTACTCCCTTTCTTTTCCCTTGCTTCATAGTGTCAAAGAGCCAGCTCGAGATACGAAGATAATTAAAAGACCACCCACACTATCAGCACATCTCGGTATATTTAGACTTAGCATTTTGAGTGTGGTATGTATAGGGACTAGACTTAGTGAAATGTCATGTTGTTTTGCCAAGTATGTTGGCTCTTTCAAAGATGAATTCTTTTGTATAAAGCCATAGTTGATGGCTTATTATTATTAATATATGAAAACATAAAGTTATTCATGAATGTAAATGATGCATTATTGGGTTGCTTGGTTAGAGTATGCATGAATGAGTTGATGGTTGAATGTGATTTATGTTTGTATGAGTTAGGGTGACAAAAAGAGATTGGCAAATAGCCTTATTCTTGTCCACACGAGTAGACACACGGGCATGTGTCTAGGTCGTGTGTGACACACGGTCAGCCTCATGGGTGTGTGGTCAGGCAGTGTGTCCCTTTGCATGCCAGGTCTACAAGTCAGTATGCTTAGTAGTAAACACACGGGCAGAGACACGATCATGTATCTCAGCAGTGTGGGAGGCACGGCCATGGTCATGGGCGTGTGACTAGGCCGTGCGAAGTCTGCACCTGAATTTGGAATTTAATTCGCCACAGGGTCAATGGACACAGGCGTGTGACAGGCCGTGTGATGCAAGTCAGTGTCGACCACGGGTGTAGAACACGGGCGTGTCCGTTCTTCCACACAGGCGTGTGGACTGTTTAGAGAAAATTTTCTAAGTTCTTTTAGAAAGCTTTAAATGAGCTCGATTTGATTCCGAACCATTCCTAAACCGTGAATTAAGCCTCGTAGGCTTGTCTAAGAGGGGTTACCTAAAATTTTAATTTGGAATGGAAAGTCAGGTCTGGAAGTGGTATGATTGTTTGCGTATAAGCCTAGTAATGCCTCGTACCCTATTCTGATGTTGAATACGGGTAAGAGGTGTTACATTTAGTGGTATCAGAGCTATGGTTTAGTCGATTCTCGAACTACCGTAGCGTGTGTAAGAGTATAGCTATACATCCCATAAACGTATATTGATAGTGTGGTGACTTCTGACAATTTTTAAACTGTGTTTTCGTATAGTAAATGGATCTCGATCGAGCAGTTGCTGAGGAACTACTAGTAATGCGTCAGCTCCCATGCAAGGGACCGCGCCTGTAGAGAGTAGACCCGAGACTATGGGTCAAGGAGAAGAGGCTCAGGAAGTATTTCTCCATGTGATGAGTAATTGGTACACAGAGTATGTACGAACGAACCCTGTTGCTCCACCTCCTCCACCTCTTCCTATACCTCAGCCAATTCTCGTGGCTCCTCAAGGTATAGACTTGGTAAGAGTGACTAAACCCCCGGTCGATAAGATTCGAAAACAAGTGGTCGAGGAATTCGTAACTAATATAGATGATGACCTTGAGAGAGCGGAGTTCTGGCTTGAGACTTTTATGAAAGTATTTGATAAACTCTCTTACACGCCTGAGGAGAGCTTAAAATGTGTCGTGTCATTGCTGAAGGAATCGGCATATCGTTGGTGGAAAACATTAACTTCAGTAGTTCCAAGAGAGTGAGTAACATGGGACTTCTTCTTAGAAGAGTTCCAAAAGAAGTACATAAGTCAGAGATTTGTAGATCAGAAACAGAAAGAGTTCCTTGAATTGAAGCAAGGCAAACTGGCAGTGGCAGAGTTTGAGCGCGAGTTTGTTAGGCTTAGCAAGTATGCACAGGAGTGTGTGTCTACGGAAGCTATTTTGTGCAAGAGGTTCGAAGATGGGTTGAATAAGGACACCAGATTATTAGTCGGGATTTTGGAATTGAAGGAATTTGTGGTTTTAGTTTATAGAGCTTGCAAGGTTGAAGATTTGGATAAGGAAAAGAGTTCAAGAGCTTGCAAGGCCCTTGAACGACTACTTCAGTTGGGTATTCACACCGAGATCGAGGTAATACATATTCGGGCTCAAGAGTTCAAGCCACCTCGATGGCAAGCGTGGGCAATCCAAAGTTAAATAAACCGGAGTGTCCAAATTGTGGTAGGCAACACACTAGGGAGTGTTGGGGAAATAACCGTATTTGCTACAAGTATGGTTCACCCGACCACTTCATCCGAAATTATCCAGAGAGGGATGAAAAAGATAGAAAATAAGAAGTAAGAGCGAGCCATGTACCTTCGAGGGGTAAACCACAAAGGAACCTGGGTAGTGGGACTAGTAGTAGAGGTGTGCGTAGAGACTCTGCTGTGAGATCGAAGGGTCAAGCACCTGTAAGGACTTATGCCATTCGCGCTCGCAAAGAGGCATCATCTCCAAATGTGATAATGGGCACTCTTTTCTCTTCATGATAACTCTGTTGTTGCTTTGATTGATCCAAGGTCTACCCATTCTTATATTTGTATGAAATTGGCATCTAGCATGAGTATGATTGTTGAGTCTACGGAATTTGTAGTAAAAGTGTCTAACTCGTTAGGCAAACATGTGCTAGTTGACAATGTGTGTAGGAATTGTCCTTTGACAATTAGAGGTCATTGTTTTTCGGTGAATCTTATGTTGTTGTTGTTTGATGAATTCGACCTGATTCTTGCTATGGATTTGTTGATTGCTTATAATGTTTTAGTAAACTGTGGTATTAAGTTATTAAATTGAGATGTGTAAATAGAGATGTCATTCGGGTTGAATCAGGTAAATAGGATAGTTTGCTTGTAGTGATTTCGTTTATGGTAGCTGAAAGTTACTTAAGGAAAGGGTATGAGTCCTATCTTGCCTTCGTGTTGAATACTTAAGAGTCAGAGGTAAAGGTTGAACCAGTGCCTATGGTGTGCGAGTATCTGGACGTGTTCCCAAAAGAGTTACCCGGATTGCCTCCAGTTAAAGAGGTTAAGTTTGGTATTGAGTTAGCTCCGGGTAAGGCACCTATTTCGGTTGCCACGTATAGGATGGCACCATTGGAATTGAAAGAATTGAAGGTTCAGCTGCAAGATTTAATGGATAAGGGTTTTGCAAGACCGAGCTATTCATGTGGGGTGCTCCAGTACTTTTTAAGAAAAAGAAAGACGGGTCGATGAGATTGTGTATAGACTACAGACAACTTAACAAGGTAACAGTGAAGAATAAGTATTCTTTACCAAGGATAAATGATTTATTCAACCAATTGAGTTTTCTAAGATAGACCTAAGGTCTGGCTATTACCAATTGAGGGTTAAGGAGCAAGATGTGCCGAAAACTGCATTTTGGATGAGGTATGGCCATTATGAGTTTCTTATCATGCCATTTGGCTTAACGAATGCTCCTGCGATCTTTATGGATCTAATGAACCGTATTTTTCGACCTTACTTGGATAAATTTGTAGTTGTTTTTATCGATGACATACTGATTTATTCTCGAGATGAGAGTGAACATGCAAAACACCTGAGAACTGTGTTGCAGACTGTAACAGTCCGGTTTATACCTTAGCCGGAACAGTGGTTTTAGGACCATGAATCCGAGTTCAAATATTATTTTAATATTATTTTATGTGCCATTGATGAGTGTTTAAGCATGTGCTAAATTTCCGTAAGCTAATTTGACTGCCTGTGTGTTTAATTTGATTAAAGGATGAAATTGCATTGAATGTGAAAGTTGCATGCTATTTATTGAAGTACCATTATGTTGTGGCTTTGTAAAGGTGAAGGCCTTATATGGTAATTATGCCAATCCTATATATAGTAGACGGCAATGAATGATGATATATATTTATATTATATGATTATTACATTTACTTTAATAGTTAAAGTTATATTATATTTAATTTATAAGTTATGTTTATATTATAATAAAAGAAACATGAGTGGATGGTTTTCATTTTACCATATTCTTGCCGAAACCATAAAAGAAAAAGAAAAAAAAAACCAAGCAAGGGTTCGGCCATTTGAAAGCTTGAATTAAGGTATGTTTTGAGTCGGTTTTTGATAATTTCTACGTTTTTGCAATCGTTGCTTCGTCTACTATCAAACCCATGTCTCAATTTTGTGTATTGGTAATGTTTCTGAGTTATGCCATTGATGATATGTTGAGCTTTGTGATGCTTTAAGGTGTTAAATGATAGATTGGTGGTAGATGAACATATTTTGCTCTTGAATTTTTGATGAATTTAGCTAAATAGGGCTAATTTGTGAAAATATTGTTTTAGAGGACTAATTTGCAAATTTGATGAAAAATGTGGGCTTGTATGTGATGTATATGTATTTGGCTAAGCATGTGTATGTGTAGATTTTGTGAATTTGATATTTTGAGAAAATGGACTAAATTGATAGCAAATGTGAGGGCTAAACTGTAAATAGCCTAAAATATGTGTGTATGAATTGAATTGAATGAATTAGTGAATAAAAGGATTAATTCTGAATATGTTTAGATCAAGAACCGAGGAAAACAGATTTAGATCGTGGGAAAGCGAAATTAACCGAGTAGCTGTTTTCATTCCGATAAACCGAATCCGAGGTAAGTCATTATGCAAATAAATGTAAATGTATGCAATTGTAATTGTTCATATGATTAATGATGGTAATGAAAGCTTATGAGAGGATATGTAATTGAATTCCGAGATAAGCTCGATATAGTGACTAAGTTCGAAAAGCCCCGTACGAACCTAGGAATAGATAGGATTGGCTAAGTTACGAAATAAATTTCTGTTCTGTTTTTATCATGTAAGACCACGTCTGGGACGATGGCGTTGACTTGACACTCGTGTAAGACCCTGTCTGGGACAGTGGCATTGATATCTGATTATATGTAAGACCACGTCTGGGACGTTGGCATCGATATGAGCTTTATGTGTAAGACTGTGTCTGGGATGTTGGCATCGTTATGAATCTTACGTGTAAGACCATGTTTGGGACATCGGCATCGCATTGATTCGTATAAGATCCTGTCTGGGACAGTAGCATCGATATCCGAGTACATGTAAGACCTCGTCTGGGACGTTGGCATTGTACGACTATTCTAAGTTTTCTGATTAGCCTACTAGATTCCTAATGGTTCAACGAGCAAGTCTATGATACAAATGGCAAATCCGAGCTATGAACAAATGTGTGATTGTAAATCCATTTCAGGTATGTTGATTATACACTAATTGTGTATACAAGGTAAGCATCTTTATGATCTTACTATGATGCTATGAATATGGAATTGATAATATGATATGTAAAGTTTTGATTAGATGAGTTATGTGTTTATATGATCATAAATTGTGAATATGACTAATGTGGTTAAGAGTGTATAAACCAAAGCAAATATGTAATAGTATGTTAAGTTTATTTGTATATGACTTACTAAGCTTTTGGAAAGCTTATTTTATGTGCGTTTTCTCTGTTTTATAGGTTGTCAAAGCTACTGAAGGCTTGGGATCGTCAAGGATCGTCAAGGATCGTCATCACACTACTAAAACCATTTTGGTATACTTTGGAAATGTATAAAGCCAGATATGGCATGTATAGGCTAGTATTTTGGTATAAGTTGTCATGTGAACTTAGCCATGTGATTTGACTATTTATGAGTTGAGAATTTGCTTAAATGAATGTGTTACATGATGCATATCTTGGTATGGTTGAAGCATTTGAAATTGCCAAGCTTCGAGTGAACAAATGAATGAATTATGCTTGTAATGATATGAGTTTTAGTCTTTAAAATTGTCATGGTTGGAATTGGTATTGAATGCATGGTTTGAATGATTATTTTTGTACGTTTTTTATGGTTATATGTGCTTGAGATATCTTGGTAAATATGGCTTGTAGGTATGACCTTTATGGGTGGCATTTTGGCCTTGTAAATGGCCTATAATGTCACACGGTTGTGGCACGGGCGTGCCTAAAGACCGTGGGTGAATTGGCAGAATGTAGCTTATTAAAACAAGGCCTCGACACGGGGGTATCAGCTAACCGTGGTGTATAAGTCAATAGCTAGCTAAAAGTACATGACCATGGCACACGGGCGTGCTTGGTGGCCGTGGTGGGGAAGTCAGTATATGGCCTAAGTGTACACGGCCTAAGAACACGGGCGTGTTTGGTGGCCGTGGGGACCAAGTCAGTATAGGTCTACGGGGAGGACACACGAGGGTGTTTTGAAGCCGTGGGAAGCACACGGTCTGCTTACACAGGCATGCGACCCCTGAAACTTAGAAAAGTTTTTAATTTTCATGAAATTTTGTATGTGTTTCGGTTTAGTCCCGACCCGATTTATAAGCATGCTATTGGTCTCAAGGACTCATTTAAGAGACTTTATGTTTGAGAATGATGAATGATTGTATGAATTTCTGTAAATGCTTTTCGATCTGTTCGGTAATGCTCCTAACCTTAATCCGACACAGACTCGGGATAGGGGTGTTACACAACTCCAATAGACATGCAGTTGTATGCTAAATTTAGCAAGAGTGAGTTTTGGCTATGAGAGGTCAGATTCTTAGGACACATTGTGTCGGGAAATGGAATCAAAGTTGATCCAAGTAAGATCTCGGCTATTGTGGAGTGGAAACCGTCGAGAAATGTGTTAGAAATTAGGAGCTTCTTGGGCTTAGCTGGGTACTACAGACGATTTTCCAAGGGATTCTCCATGATAGCCACTCCGATGATGAGGTTATTGTATAAGGATATTAAGTTTGAATGGACCAAGAGGTGCCAACAGAGTTTTGAGAAACTGAAAGCTTTGTTGTCTGAAGCACTGATTTTAGTACAACCTGAGTTGAGAAAGGAGTTTGTGGTCTACAGCGATGCATCATTAAAGGGTCTTGGCTATGTGATGATGCAGGAGAGTAAAGTAGTAGCTTATGCCACGAGACAACTAAAACCGCATGAGAAAAATTATCTGACTCATGATTTGGAGTTGGCTGCTATCGTTTTTGCTTTGAAGATTTGGCGTCATTATTTGTATGGTGAGAAATGTCGAATCTTCACCGACCACAAGAGTTTGAAATACTTGATGAATCAAAAATATTTGAATTTGCAACAACGGCGGTGGCTTGAGTTATTGAAGGATTACAAGCTAGTAATCGATTACCATCCGGGAAAAGCGAATGTGGTTGCAGATGCCTTGAGCAAAAAATCCCCGTATGCTTTGAGAGCTATAAATACGAGTTTAATATTATCTAATGATGGTGCTGTATTGGCCGAGTTGAGGGCTAGGCCATTATTTCTTTAGCAGATATGTGAAGCTCAAAAGAATGATAGAGAAATATAGGTTAAGAGAGCTTAGTGTGAATCAGGAAATGACTTTGATTTTTGGGTTGGTTCATATGATTGCTTGATGTTTTATGATAGAGTTTGCGTAACAAAGGATGATGAGTTAATTCGGAAAATTTTACATGAAGCACATAATGGTTGCTTGTCAGTACATCCGAGTAGCACAAAATGTACAATGATTTGAATAAGTTGTATTGGTGGCCGGGTATGAAAAGAGACATCTCTGAGTTTGTTTCTAAGTGCTTGATTTGTCAACAAGTGAAAGCCGAGCATCAAGTACCTTCGAGATTACTTCAACCACTGATGGTTCCCGAGTGGAAGTGGGATCGAATCACTATGGATTTTGTAACAGGGTTACCTACGACTCTGAAAAAGAAAGATGTTGTGTAGGTTATTGTGGATAGATTAACCAAGTCAGCTCACTTTATACCGGTGCGTGTGGATTACTCACTTGATAAGTTAGTCGAGCTGTATATTGCTGAAGTTATGAGATTACATGGGGTACCTATATCTATTATCTCGGATAGAGATCCAAGATTTACTTCGAGGTTTTGGAAGAAGTTGCAGGAAGCCTTGGGTACAAGATTGAATTTTAGTATTGCATTCCATCCTCAAACCGATGGCCAATCCGAAAGAGTGATTCAAGTTTTTGAGGATATGCTCCGATGCTGTGTGTTAGAGTTCGAAGGTAGTTGGGAAAAATATCTACCTTTGGTTGAGTTTGCCTACAACAATAGTTATCAGTCGAGTATATGGATGGCACTTTACAAAGCTTTATATGGTCGCAAGTGTCGGACTCCCATGAATTGGACTGAGCTTAGTGAGAAGCAAATTCACGGGGTTGATCTAGTTAAAGAGACTGAGGAGAAAGTGAAAGTGATCCGTGATAGTCTGAAAGCTGCTTCGATCGACAAAAGTTATACGCGAATTTAAAAAGGAAAGAAATCAAGCTTCAAGTGGGCGATAAAGTATTCCTAAAAGTATCCCTATGGAAGAGAATATTAAGATTTAGTAGAAAGGGAAAATTAAGTCCACAATTCATAGGGCCGTATGAGGTTATTGAAAGGATTGGGCCAATAGCTTACCGGTTGGCCTTGCCGGCAGGGTTAGAGAGAATACACAACGTATTTCATGTGTCAATGTTGCGGTGATATTGTTCCGATCCTTCACATGTGATCCCTCCAACCGAAATTGAAATACGACCGGACATGAAATATGAAGAGGAACCAATTAAGATTTTGGCTCGAGAAGTTAAACAGCTGAGGAACAAAAGTATATCCCTAGTGAAAGTATTATGGAAAAAACATGGTGTATAAGAGGCTACATGGGAACTGGAAGAAGCCATGAGGGAACAGTCCCCAAACCTTTTTACCGGTAAGATTTTCGGGGACAAAAATCTTTAAAGGGGGAAGAGTTGTAACAGCCCAATTTTGGGGCTAATCGAAACAGTGGTTTCAGGACCACTAATCTGAGGTTGAAAAAAATTATTTTGATATTATTTTATGTGTCATAGCATGATTATAAGGATTCATGTAAATTTTGGTGCTTTAATTTTAGCAATTGTATGCTTAATTGTGAAAAAGGACTAAATCACATAAAGGGCGAAAGTTCTATTTTTTAAGTTAGAGGTGTCTAATAGCCATAGAATATTAAATTGGAGGTCATTAAAGTGCAGTTAGGCCAATGAGAGAGGGGTTGGCCGGCCATTGGGACAAGGGAGACGAGCACTAATTTGGTCAAAAATTTAGTGAAATTAGGTGACTAAAAAAAGAATAAAATAAGATAAAGGAAGAAGATATCATCTTTTACTATTCACCTATCTTCTTCCACCAAAAAATGAAGAGAAAATTGAGGTTTTTGGAGTTCAAACTTTCAGCCAAGTTATTCTCTTACAAGTAAGTGACTTTAGAGGACTTTCTTTATAATTTTTGTACTTTAAGAACCCCTAAAGCTTAAGCTAATGAGGGGACTATTTAGCAAAATGGTCGAAAGTTTAGGGATTTACCATAAGAGTGTTTATGTTTTTTGCTGAGTTTTTATGAAAGAAAATGAATGTTGGTGGGTTAAGGAATAACTTTTGTGAAGGGTTTTTTTTTGCATGAAAACACCTAAATGGAACTTATTTGTAAATGTTGTAATTGAGTAATAAATGCATGAAATGCTTGGTTTTGTGAATTGTTGTAAGAGAAATAAATGTTTAGCTAGGCTCGTTTAATGAGAAAATGTGATGAAAAATGATTTACGAGCCTAAGGAAAAAATCGTAATTTTGCCAATGTATATGGGCAAAATGGTTGTTTTTGCCTAAGTAGAAATATTGAAGAGTCATGAGTTATGTAGTGATTGAACGAGTGAATATTATAGATAAAGAAGAGCGCGGAAACAACCTTGACCGAGGAAAAGGCAAGGTTACGGACTAAACCGTCAATTGACACATTTTGCACCGAGGTAAGTTTACGTGTAAACGATACATCTTTAATACTTACGATGTTCCCTATTGATGCATTGAATGGATGTGAATACTTAATGGAAAGATAGACTGAAAATTATAGAGAACGAGTTATTCTCGTATGAACCTCGGAATAGAAATGTAAGTATGGATAAATATCCGTAATTATCGTTTGGTGAGCTGTGTGCGACACCACCGTAATTAATACCATTGGTGGGCTGTGTGCGATACCACCTTATTATTTATTTACAATGGACTGTGTGCATTACCATTGTTTATAATATCATTTGGTGGGCTATGTCCGAAACCACCGTAATTATCATTGTTGGTGGGCTATGTGCGATACCACCCTATTATTGATTAATGGTGGGCTGTGTGCGAAACCACCGAGTACTTATATCATTCCGAGGGGTTCATCAAGACACTTATCTAAGTGAATTTACTTGTGGCTTTGTGATGATGAGTGCAGAGAATATGTGCAAATGAATGTAAGCAATGTATATGATACATGTTTGGAATGTGGTAAGAGTTGAGTTGAGTAAGCGTGATTATAATAATGTGAATTGTTTTTACACATTATATAATATTATTGGTTGATTAGCATATGGTATGATGCTTATTGTTTACATGTAGACTTACTAAGCTTAAAGCTTACTCCCTTTCTTTTCCCTTATTTCATAGTGTCAAAGAGCCAGCTCGGGATACGTAGATAATCAGAAGATCACCCACACTATCGGCACATCTCGGTATAGTTAGACTTAGCATTTTGAGTATGGCATGTATAGGGACTAGACTTAGTGAAATGTCATGTTGTTTGGCCAAGTGTGTTGGTTCTTTTAAAGATGAATTCTTTTGTATAAGGCCATAGTTGATGGCTATGAAAAGATGAAGTTATTCATGAATGTGAATGATGCATTATTGGGTTGCTTGGATAGAGTATGCATGAATGAGTTGATGGTTGAATGTAATTTATGTTTGTATGAGTTAGGGTGACAAAAAGAGCTTGGCAAATAGCCTTATTCTTGTCCACACGAGTAGATACACGGGCGTGTGTCTAGGCCGTGTGTGACACACGGTCAGCCTCATGGGTGTGTGGTCAGGCAGTGTGTCCCTTTGCATGCCAGGTCAACAAGTTAGTATGCTCAGTAGTAAACAAACGGGTAGAGACACGGTCGTGTGTCTCAGCTGTATGGGAGGGACGGCCATGGTCATTGGCGTGTGCCCAGGCCGTACAAAGTCTGCACCTGAAATTGGAATTTAATTTGCGACACGGTTGATTGACACAGGCATGTGACTGGCCGTGTGATACAAGTTAGTGTCGACCACGAGCCAGACACATGGGCATGTGACAGGCCGTGGGATGCAAGTCAGTGTCGACCACAGGTGTGGAACATGGGCGTGAGATATGTCACACGGGCGTGTCCCTTCTTCCACACGGGCATGTGGACTGTTTAGAGAAAATTTTCTAAGGTCTTCCAGAAAGCGTTAAAGGAGCTCGATTTGATTCCGAACCATTCCTAAACCGTGAATTAAGCCTTGTAGGCTTGTTTAACAGGTGTTACAAAAAGTTTTAATTTGGAATGGAAAGTCGGGTCTGGATGTGGTATGATTGTTTGCATATAAGCCTAGAAATGCCTAGTATCCTATTCTGACGTTCAATACGGGTAAGGGGTGTTACACCTTTCTTGCGTAAGGATTCGAACACAGGACCTCCAACACACCAACACCCTTACCACTCGAACTAGCAAGCTCATTCTGATATGAATTTTCAGGCAATCTAATATAAACCCACTAAACATGGATAGGGCTTAATTCAAAAAAGAACCAAAATTTGCTAAAGGCAAGGCTTGAACTTGGTACCTCTCACACATACCCAGAGCACTTAACCACTAAAGCAGATACACAATTATGTCAAATTTTATAGAAGCATAAATAAATTATTTGGGGTGTTACAACTCTACCCCCTAAAAGAAATTTCGACCTCGAAATTTATCTAATTAGAACAAATGAGAATAGTACTAGTGCATCAAGTCCTCAGGTTCCTACGTGGCTTGCTCAGAGCCATGATTCCGCCATAGAACTTTCACTAAAGGAATAGACTTCCTCCTTAAAACCTTGATGTCACGATCCAGAATTTGAACTGACTCCTCTTCAAAGGTTAAATTTGGCCTAGCCTCGATCTCCACAACGGATACAACATGAGAAGGGTCAAAGCGATATCGCCTCAACATCGAAACATGGAAAACATCGTGGATGAGGTCCAACTCTAGAAGTAGCTTCAACTGATAAGCGACAGGTCCTACACGCTTTAGAATATGATACAGCCCAATGAACCTAGGGCTCAACTTCCCTTACGTCCAAATCTCAGAACTTTCTTCCACGGTGAAACCTTAAGAAAGAAAAAGTCCCCCACAGAATACTCAATATCACGTTTCTTCAGATCTGCATAAGATTTTTGTCTATCAGAAACTGCCTTCAGACAATCACGAATCAGTCTAATATTATCTTCAGTCTTAGATACCAACTCAGGACCCAAAACTTGACGTTCACCCAATTCACTCTAACATAGCGAAGTGCGACACTTACAACCGTACAAGGCCTCGTAAGGTGCCATCTGAATGCTAGCCTGGAAGCTGTTATTGTAGGTGAACTCTGCTAGTGGCAGATAATCCTCCCAACTACCTCGAAAGTCGATCACACAACTCCTAAGCATATCCTCCAGTATCTGAATCACCCTCTCAGATTGACCATCGGTCTGAGGATGGAACACAGTATTGAAGTCCAATCTCAAACCCAAAGCCTCGTGTAATTTCTTCCAAAACCAAGATGTGAAGCGAGGATCTCTATCAAAAATAATTGAAACAGGCACCCCATGCAGTCTCACAATCTCAAAAATATAGAGCGCTAGCTTCTGTAGAGAATAGTCTGTCCAAACCGGAATAAAGTGTGCAGATTTGGTCAATCGATCCACTAACAAAGTCCATCATCACACACTTCCATTTCCATAAGGAAATCTTAACGGGTCGTAGCAACCCCGAAGGTAACTGATGCTCAGCTTTAACTTGTTGGCACGTCAGACATCGAGCAACAAAATCAGTAACCTCATGCTTAAAAGGCGGCTACTAGTACCGTTCACAAAGATCCCGATACATCTTATTACCACTGGGATGCATAGCATAAGGGCTATCCTCCCTCAGAATCGACTGTCTCAGATCAGAATCATTTGGCACACAGATCTGCCCTCGAAAACACAGAACCCCATTATTATTTAACTCAAAATCAGAAGTAGTACCACTCACAACCTGGCGAAATCGCACATTAAGAGTCTCATCAACTAACTGTCTATCTCGAATCTGATCAATCCAAGTCAGCTTAACTTGCAACTCGGCCAACAGACTCCCATCATAAAATAGACTAAGGCGAGCAAACATCACCCTCAAATCACACATTACTCTCTGACTTAAAGCATCAGCCACCACATTGGCCATACTAGGATGGTACTCTATAGTGTAGTCATAATCTTTGAGCAGTTCAATCCAGCAGTGCTGCCTAAGGTTCAACTCCTTCTGAGTAAGGAGATACTTGAGGCTCTTGTGATCAGTGTAGATGATACACCTCTCACCATACTGATAATGGCTCTAGATTTTCAACGTAAAGACTACAGCAGCCAACTCGAGATTATGCGTGTAACACCCCTATCCCGTGTCCGTCTCCAGATTAGGGTTAGAAGCGTTACCAGACAAATCTAAAAACATTTACAGAAATTCATACATTCATTCATCACTCCCAAGCATAATGTCCCTTAAATGAGTCCTCAATACCAAAAGCATGCTTATAAATCGAGTCGGGACTCAACCGAAACACATACAAATTTCATGGAAAATTTAAAACTTTTCCAAGATTCAGAGGATACACGCTCGTGGAAGGAAACCGTGTGCCCTCTACCACTTTTAGACACCCCTGTGTGACCTCCTCGTGGTTGAAACTGACTTATCTTCCACGGCCTCTAAGCACGCCTGTGTACTGAGGCCCTGCACTCTTAGGCCACATACTGACTTCTCCACCATGGCTACCAAGCACGCCCGTGTTCCACGGCCGTGTGTTCTTAGGATGGCTGCTGACTTGAGCCCACGGCTAGTTGACACGCCCGTGTCAAGGCCATGTATTATTAGACTAAATCCTGTTATTCACCCATAGTATCTAGGCACGCCCGTATGCCATGACCGTGTAACATTATAGGTCATTTACAAGGCCAAAATACCACCCATTTGGGACTCACCTACAAGCAACATTTACCAGCACATATCATATATATATGGCAACCAATAACATACTAAATTGACCATTCAATCTATACATTCAATACCCATTTCAATCATGCCAACTTTCAAGACAAAACATATATATAACTAAAGCATTTTTCAATCATTTTCCTACCCAAAAACTTGACCATATCATGAGCAGCAAACCATACCAAACAACTACACATACCTCATTCATCAAGGCAAAATATGAACCAATAATTAGTCACATCTCATGGCCATGTCTAATACATCAACTTAAACCAAAATACTAGCCTATACATGCCATATTTAACCATATACATTTCCAAAGTGTACCAAAATGATTTTAGTAGTGTGATGACGATCCTTGACGGTCCCGAGCCTTCAGTAGCTTTAACGACCTATAAAATAGAGGAAAACACACACACAAAGAGTAAGCTTTCCAACAGCTTAGTAAGTCATAATACAAATAAACCTAGAATAAAGGCATATATGCATAAAATACATTGACACATAACATTTACTTAGCAACTATCACATAATGCTTTAGATCATATACTTGGACACAATTGCCACATTCATCCATACAAGAATCATATATATATACAACTCTTTCTTAAATATTCTTGCATCTCATTCTCGTTCTCATATTCAATCATACTTTTCTTCAAACAAAGTCATATAGGTACTTACCTTTTATACACATTTAATGTACATACGAAACATATCTGAAACGAATATACATTCTCGTAATTGTTCTTAATTCGGATTTACTCATTAAACATTTAGAAATCTAATAAGATACTCGGAAACTCAGAATAATTGTTCAATGCCAACATCCCAGACGTGGTCTTACATGTATTCGAATGTCGAAGCCACTGTCCCAGACAGGGTCTTACACGAAATCAGATATCGATGCCACTGTCCCAGATAGGGTCTTACACGTAATCAGATATCGATGCCACTGTCCTAGACAGGGTTTTACACGTAATCAGATATCGATGCCACTATCCCAGACAGGGTCTTACACGTAAGGATCATAATGATGCCAACGTCCCAGACGTGGTCTTACACGAGTCTCAAATTAATGCCAACGTCCCAAACGTGGTCTTACATGATGAAAACAGAATAGATACCTATGTCGTAACAAAGTTAATCCCATCTATTCCTAGGTTCGTATGGGACTTCTCGGACATTGTCGCTATATCGACCTTATCTCGTAATTCATATTCACAGCCTCTCATAAGCATTCATTATCATTATTAGTCATATGAGTACTCATAATTCCATACAAGTATGTTTATTTGCAAAATGATTTACCTCGGATTCGATCTATCGAAATGGAAACGGCTACTCAATTATTTTTACTTTCCTACGATCTAAATCTGTTTTCCTCGGTTCTTGATCTAAACATATTCAAAATTAACCCTTTTATTCACTAATTCATCCATTTCAATCCATACACACATATTTGGGGCTATTTACAAACCAACCCACACATTTGCACAATATATCAATTTAGTCCATTTTTCTCAAAACATCAAATTCACAAAAATCTACCCATGCTCATGCTTAGCCAAATATTCATACGTCACATACAAGTCCATATTTTCCATCAAATTAGTAATTTAGTCCCTCAATTTACTATTTTCACAATTTAGCCCTATTTAGCTAAATTCATCAAAACTTTAAGAACAAAACATGTTCATCTAACTCAAATCTTTCATTTAACAACTAAAGTCATTCTAGAACTCAACATATCATTAATGGAATTTTACAAAAACATCATCAATACACAAAATTGAGACATGGGCTTGATAGTATACAAAGCAACGATTTCAAAAACTTAGAAATTATCAAAAACCGAAGATAAAACTCACCTTAATTTGAGCTTGGAATGGCCGAACCTACTTAAGGTTTTCTTATTTTTCTTTCTTTGATTTTCGGCTAAACAAAGATGATAATGTGACCATTTTTCATGTTTTTATTAAACATATAATAATTTAATACATAAAGACATTTTTAACCTTTAAAACAAGTATATTAAAACATATAATTCAAGGTCATTTATGACCTTGGCCATCCACTAACCGTTTATTGGCATATTTGCCTATTAAGGCCACAATATTCAAAAGCCACATCACTTAAGTACTTTAACAAATAGCAAGCAAATTTCACATTTAATGCAATTCCATCCTTTTGTCAAATTAAACATAAGGACAGACAAATTAACTCACGAAAATTTATCACATGCTAAATCACATATCAACGGCACATAAAATAATATTGAAAATAATATTAAAATTATTATACGGACTCAGATTTGTGGTCCCGAAACCACTATTCCGACTAGGGTACAAATTGGACTGTTACAATGCGTCGGATAGTTCCCCTCATGAGTCTTAAGCTGTCGGGAAGCATAAGCCACAACCTTACCATCCTGCATCAGAACACCCCCAAACCGATGTGTGATGCATCACTGTATACCACAAACTCCTTATCAGATTTAGGCTGTATCAGAATAGGAGCCTGAGTCAAAACATACTTGAGCTTTGTGAAGCTCGATTGTTGTACCTCAGTCCAGACAAATAGCACACCCTTACACAGAAGCTTAGTCAAGGGAGCTACAATCAGAGAAAACCCCTCGACAAACCGTCGATAATATCCCGTCAAACCCAGAAAGCTACGAATCTTAGATACGTTCTTAGACTTTTTCCAATCTAGTACAACCTCAATCTTTTGAGGATCAACACGAATCCCTTCAGCAGAAACCACGTACCCCAGAAAGGTTACCCCTCGCGACCAGAATTCACACTTGCTCAACTTAGCGTAAAGCTGCTTTTCTCGTAGTATATGAAGCACTACTCTAAGATGCTCATCATTCTCATCATTAGTCTTAGAGTATACTAGAATATCGTTGATGAAGAGCACAATGAACTGATCCAGATAAGCCTGAAATACTCGGTTCATCAGATCCATGAATGTGGACAGAGCATTTGTCAGACCGAAAGGCATAACTAGGAACTCGTAATGTCCATATCAAGTTTTAAATGCAGTCTTATGAACATCAGCTTCCTTAACCCTTAACTGATGATACCCAGATCGAAGATCAATCTTAAAAAACACCGAAGCCCCACGGAACTGATCAAACAGGTCTTCGATCCTTAAAAGCAGATATTTATTCTTCACAGTCGGCTTATCAACTGCCAATAGTCGATGCACATTCTCATGGTCCCATCCTTCTTCTTAACAAACAGAACTGGTGCCCCCCACAGAGACACACTAGGGCGGATGAAGCCACGATCTAGAAGTTCTTGTAGTTGAGCCTTAAGTTCTGTAAGCTCCTTCGGTGCCATTTGGTAGGGAGCGATGGACACCGAAGCTGTACTCGAAAGAAGCTCAATCCCAAACTTGACCACTCGACTAGGAGGTAAACCCAGTAACTCCTCAGGAAAGACATTCGAAAAATCCCTTACATCTCTGATATTCCCAATAGAAGAGTCCTCAGAATCAGAAAAACTGACATAAGCCAAGTACGCCTCACACCATTTCCGAACCAGTTTCTCAGCCATAAGAGCGGAGATCACATTGGACAGATAATCTTGATGCTCACCGATTACAACCACCTCCTTATCATCCTCAGTCCTCAAAACGACCCTCTTAGTCGCGTAGTCCAAACCAACTTGGTGCTTGACCAACCAATCCATGCCCAGAATTAAGTCCTCCCCAAATGGAAGCTCCATCAGATCTTCTAGAAAAGTAATCCCTTATACATATAACGAAACCTCTCTATAGGGTTTACTAACCCGAATAGACTGCCCCAATGGACTTAGTACAGTAACCTCACTAGAAGTGCTCTCCACAGAAACCCCTAAGTTTTCAACTACAGTGGTAGCTACATAGGAGTGGGTAGAATCTATGTTTATTAGAGCAGTATAAGGTACATCAGAAATTAGGAATGTACCAGTGGTAACATCTGGAGCATCTCTATCCTCTCGGTGTCGAGCAGCATAAATAAGTGCAGGCTGCCTCGCATATGTCTGATTAGCACCTCTGCCCAGTACTCTCTGTCCACAGCCTAAACCATTACCACCCCTAGGTGGCTGCTAAACTGCCCTCTAAGGCTACACAGAACCTAGAGCTTGTGTCAGATCTGCCTACTGTGGACAATCTCTAATACGGTGCCTAAAGATCCACACCTCAAATAGGCCCCAATCCTTCTCCAACATTCGCTCGGATGGTGCCTAACACAATCACCACATGGCTATAACCCAGCTGGAGCAACAGGAGCCCCCACTTTAACTGTTCCATTAGAACTAGCATTTTTCTTAGGCCTCGAAACAGAACTAGAGGGCTCTAAATCACTCTTATTCTTGCCGCTTTCACGATCTCTGTTCTGGCGCTCCACCCATTTAACATCCTTGGCGATCTTCGCCTTCTCAATTAGAACAGCGAACTCACGCTTCCTCTGTAGAGCAATCAGTACCCTCAGATTATCCCTCAGTCCATCCTCAACTAGAATGCACCTCTCACACTCAGACGCCACCATGCCTCGAGTGTAGCGGCTCAACCTCAGAAATTTGGTATTATATTCGGCCACAGATCTATCCCCTTGTGTGAGATTCATGAACTCATACCTACGAGCATCCACATAGCTCGCCCCTATGTACTTACTCTGGAAAGTGGTCTTAAAGAAGTCTCAAGTCAGATGATCAGGCTGATTACCGTCCTCAACCATTAACCACCATTGGTATGCCTTGTTGCGAATCAAGGAGACTGCCCTCTTAAGTTTCTGCTCGGGAGTGCAATCTAAGCCATTCTTAATCCTCTCTGTGGCCTCCAACCAGTACTCGGCCACACTAGGGGCGTCATTAGTGACACCCCTAAACAGTTCAGCTCCACTAAATCGGAGTCGTTCCATTACCGACCCTCAGCCCTCAGATCCAGAATGGGGTCCAGCGACCCTCTCCAAAATCCTCAGCATGGCCTGGGACAGTATGTCATCCCCAGCTGAACGGCTTTGAGACCCAGTCTCAGTAGCAGGTGAAACTGGTGTCTCACTCGTATCCAAATGTGGCCTACTACCCAATGAGAAAGACTCAGCTTTAGCCCCTTGCGGCCTCTACCACGGCCACGAGTACCACGTCCGCGAATTCTACGTATGCTCATTATCTAATTCAAGTTTTATCTACATTAAAAATTTTATGTATCAATTTTAGTATTTATTAACAGATGTTTTATGCATAAGTTATCAGAAGTTTAGAAGTTCTATTAGAAGTTTCAGTCTCTAACTATTTCAGTATAGTTTCAGAAAGTACTATCTACAGTCTTTTAGAACAGTTTTAACTATGTTTTAGAAGTACTTAAAGAGATCAGCACTTGAGACTCGGTGTACCACATACTTTCCCAATTTTTCAAATCGTTTTAAATCCAATACTTTTTTTTTAAAACAAAATTTTGGAACCAAAAATTCACAGCCAAGTTTTAAACCTGACTCTGATACCACTAAATGTAACACCTCAAATCCGGCTTAAAAGTTATAGCCGAATCTGAAGATGTCTCAAAGAATTGGTTTTGAAATCATAGTTGTCTCGTAAAGAAATCTTAATATGATTCATAAATTTTACTAGAATCACCATTTAATATATTCATTTACCAGAAACATATCACTGTGGAAGTCTAACTAATTGTAACATTTTGAAAACAGAACCGTGTTTCTAGGAAATCTTTTGTTTGCATAAAAAAACCGTCATTGTCATAAAATAGTTTATCAAGGCATGCAAATTATAAACAAACCCAAAATCGACAGTTAATAATTATAAAGTCCAAAGAGTCCCAAAAATTACAACCTCTCAAAACATAACCAAATCCATAATTAAACCATATATTAATAAGTTTAAGCAGTTTTACGGAAGAGTGGCCACCGCTGAGTCTCTGCAGAACTGATTCACCTAAGTCTGAGGATTACCTGAACAGAAACAGACAACAGAGGTGAGTTTACGTAAACTCTATGTGTAACCCAACAAAAATAAGCATGCAAGCATACAATATCATATTCAAAAATTAGAAGCGGATACAGATACAGATGCAGATACGGACTCATGCCCATTACAGATACAAATATCCAGATCAGAAAAATCAGAACCCTACCCCCATCCTCTACACACCATCTCCGACCATCCCATCACGCAATGTGAGGTTTAAAACACCCACCCATCATACACCATGTTGTGTCGAAACGGCACGTATCAGATACAGTGCAGCTAGGCTGCCAAAAATTAGGCGATAATCGTCGTACAGAACACTTCCTCCACGAATACAAATCCCACCCCAATAACAGATGCAGAAATCAGATATAGATATAATAGATGTAATATGCATATATATATATATATATACAGAAATCAGATATACGTATGATAGTATAATCAGGCATACATTCAGTGTCCTACTCAGATCAGTCTATTAGAATATCATAGCATACATATTAGGGTTTAATTTGCCCTTACTGACCCTATAGTAGGCCCATAATTGAACAGGATGACCCGTGTGGCCCTAGGGAAAAATTTAAAAATTTAGGTCCACATACCCGTGTGGGCCCACACACCAAGATTAGCCTTGCCCGTGTGGCCCACACGGCATGGCCCAAAAACCCACACGCTTATGTGGAATGCCCGTGTGGGCCCACATGCTCAACTTGGCCAAACTCGTGTTGCCCACACAGCCACACTCGAGTCACCACACAGACGTGTGTTGTGCACGATCGTGCCTTCACCGATCACACGACCCACCATACAGGTGACCACACGCCCATGTGGCATCAACAGTAAGGATTTTCGGCTTTTCCTGAAGCTTCGCTTTTTGTGTTTCGGGTACACACCTAGTACGATTATGCTACGAAACCACTCCTGAAGCCTTCAAAACCTATAACATAGTCTTCAAACATCCGATTAACAGTCAATTAACCCTAAATAATACACAAAACTTACCGATGACTCAAATAGACCCCAGCACGCAATTCAGGCTATCAAATCGAAATTTCACCAAACAACACCTTCTTCTATACCATAAATATGCAGAAATCAGTCTCTTAACTTACATACCAAAACACCAACACCAACACCAACGAGTTATAAAACTATGCTTTAGATACTAAAATCTCACTTACCAGAATAATGCGAAAACACCAAATTAACACGAAACAGAAACATGATCCAAAAAAATAAAAAAAAAATAGAAACGAAAGGAGGAAAAGGAAAAAGGGAATAATAGTAGAGACAAAAATTAATGCCAGATGTTCTTGGGGAGAGAGAGTAGAGACAAAAATTAACGCCAGATGTTCTTGGGGAGAGAGAAATAAAATTTGTTTTTGAGATATTCTGATAAATCCCCACTAATTCACATTCTAACTAACCACTCTCAGTGTTTCGATACAATTAGAACTCTTTCAGTCCAACGAGTAAAAATAAACTCCCTCGCTTGCGCAGGGATTCAAACACAGGACCTCCAACACACCAACACCCTTACTACTCGGACCAGTAGGCTCATTCTGATATGAATTTACAGGAAATCTAATATAAGCCCACTGAACAGGGATAGGGCTTAATTCCCAAAAAAACCAAAATTTGCTTAAGGTAAGGCTTGAACTTGGGACCTATCCCACATACTTAGAACACTTAACCACTAAAGTAGATACACAATTGTGTCAAATTTTACTGAAGAAGAAATAAATTATTTGGGGCATTACAATATTTGTGATGTTGATATGTTTAATTTAATTAATATGGCTTGAATTTAATTTGTGTTAGGTTGATTGCATTTCGTCTACTTAATTTATTAAATTTGTGTTTGTGTTGTTATAGGCCTCTGTAAGATGTTTGATTAAGTAAAACCATGTCTAAATTATTCTTGCATTACAATTGTAAGGTAACTAATGGATTAATTATTTAAACGGATTGAAATTGCAAATAATTGACACAATACTTAATCTGTGCATGTATAATCATCTAAGGTAGTTGAGGGTGAATTTAGCAACGGTATCTAATGATACATTAACCTTGCATAACTTGAAAGATTATTGTGATTAAACATTGTTTCAAGGTAGAAATACATTGTTACCTCGCGTAATCTTTTATGTGCTTATGAGATTGAATTAATTGCTTGAATTGGTATAGAGATATGTACAACAGATTATTTTAATTTCATGAGTATGTATGTGCATTAACACATTTTCTTATTAAAATTTGTTTAATCAGTTGAATTGACATAGAGATATAGTCAAGAGATAAATGGATTTTGGTTGGTAAGTATGTTCATAAGTTATCAAATTACCCAGTTGCCATGAATTTATTCGTAACAACATAAACATGAGTTTAATAATTCTAAGTTAAGAAATGTAAATAATCTAGCACAATTTTGTCATCTTGATTAAAATCATCTTTTGAAATCGTGCGTTGGAACTTTTATTTGGAACTTTTATTTTATTTCCATTTTTTTTACTTAGTTAAAATCCTAGCTTTTAATCACCTCATCAAATTAGAATATTCTTCTTCACTAAAGTGTTTTTAAAATTGCATTCATAAAAAATTCTTTTCACAGTCCTTGTGGGTACGATAACTCAACATTTACTTGTCACTTTATTACTTGTTGCAATTGTGTACACTTGTACATTTCTCCACATCTCCCTTGAAATCTCCTCAAAAATATGCAAACCTTGACTTATGTCAAAAGCCATCTTGGCCAAGCAATCAACAATTTTATTGCAGACTTTAGGGCAATGTTGTATCATCCAAGGTCCTACGTTTAGCGATAGGTGATGAACATGTCTAATGAGGGCGGAGTTCGAACTTGAAAAAGAGGAATCCTGAATGGCCTTAACGACCTCCAAGCTATCTGTTCGCATCAAAACACCCTCACGTCTCATGTTATGGATAAGAGCTAATCCATCAAGAATACCCCACAATTCAGCATCAAAGATTGAGCATTTGCCCAAGTATCTATTGTATCCCTTAATCTACTCCCTATTAACGTTTTTATGACTGCTACAGTATTTCTAGTAGCAATTTGAACCACCCCATTAGTGCAAAGATTGGTCTATCTTTCTGGTACCTTGGTTGCTAAAATTTGTTCCTTTCGTCTCGAAATGTCCCTCTTGTGGAAAGAAAAAAACTGTTTTTCCCATATATGTGAAATCTTAAGAATCTCACCTGTATTCCAGGAGACGCCTTGAAAAAGAAAAAGAATTCAATTTTTTCAAACTCATCAGGTTAGTAAACCAAATAAACATGACCAATTTACCTCACTGATGACTGAATTTGCAAAACTTTGCAAATTAGACTTAAACCACTGAAGAAGAACCCCTACAAAAAAAAAAAAAAAAAAAAAAAACTCTCTCTGGGATAACTTGCTTCCAAATCTCTTTAGCTGTCAGGCAATCTCTATATTTTAAATACGCAATTTTCACCCGCATACATGTATGATAAAATTTTCTATATTTATAAAAAAAATTAACACATCTAATATATATACATTTTTTAAAACAATTAATGATTTTATTTTATGAAAGGTTATATAATGAGTAAATATTTTTAGAAAAATAACTATTTAAAAGAGACAAAAGGAAGTTATAATAGTAAAAATGCGATAATATTTCTTTAGGACTTTTATAATTTCTTAAACATTGGTTATGCAAAAACTTAAGTTATAAATATCCTTCAAATTATGTTTTTATTTCACTTCTTTTTTATATAAATATAAAAATGATGTTATATAATTTGTGATACTAATTTAATTAGAAATTATATAGTTATTAAAATTTTTCACTTATAATTTGGATGAAGAGATATTATATTATATATTTTTACCTTTAAAACATATTTTTTTTCAATTCAATCTAGACGTTAAACTCAAATTTGGAAGATTATATCGGCCATTGAAATGGTCTAGTGCGATTGAAGTTCATAAAACAGTCAATTTAAAAAATTTATTTATTTTAAAAGAAAACTTAGTCTTTTTTCAGAAAACCCAAGAGTTAACAAAAACCAATTAATTTTAAAAATTTTCTTGTAATAGCGACTAATTCTGAAAAATTAGTTATGTAACACCCCAGATTTTGGAGCTAGAAGTTTTGGGGCTTTGTGGTAAGGGCCTTGGAGAAGGGCCTGCTGGTCTAGTGGTTGGATGAGTGTTAGTGTACCTTGAGGTCATGGGTTTGAGTCTTTGAGCGTGCTTTGAGGGATTGTTTTTATGTGACCCCAATTTGTTTTAAATTAAAGGTATTTGTTCATTTAGTTACTTATTATTATTATTATTACTATTTTATTTTATTTTTCTTCTTGGCTAGACGTCTTCATTTCTTTCTTTTTGTTTTCCTCTTTCTTCGGTTCTTTTCTTTTTGCTTGCTACATTCTTTTCGGAAAGGTTTGCTGGCGGATTCTGAAAGAATATTGCTCCTCGTCATCGAGTCAATCCTTTGGACGTATCCAATCACGAATCAGGTGTGGGATCGAAACTTCTTTATTTTATTTGCAAAACTGTTGATTTGCTGTGGGATTTTGGCAATCTTTTAGCGTGTTGGTAATTGGGAATTTTAGCCTCGTGTTTATTGAAACCGTCTAGAGGGTAGTGTGTTATGGTTGGTCCTAGAAGTGGCTGACTGGAGGTCATTTTAGTGACCAAAAAACTTGGTTTTTCAGGCTGTTTAGGGGTGGTTTTGTGGCCACTGGAGTTTCCACATGGGCGTGTGCCAGTTCACACGGCCATGTTCTTTTGGGAATTAATGCTTCCAGGCCAATTTTGGTGCCACATGGCCGTGTGGCCGACTTGGGGATTTTATCGTTTCTCACACGGCCGTGTCCCTTGGGCACATAAGCGTGTGAGATTAGGCATTAGGCCTTGAGTGATTGGGTGCCACACGATCGTGTGTTTTGGGACACACGGTCGTGTCTGGTGGGCACACAGGCATGTGAAACCCTCACACGGCCATGTCAGCCCTATACTCAAATTCGTTACAAATGGACATAGAATTACACGGCCTGCTCTCACGGCCAAGCCTACAGTCAACATGGGCGTGTGCTTTAGTCACATGGCCGTGTGCCTCTCTTCACACAGGCATGTGCCACAGTCACACTACGTGTGCCCTTTTTTTACACAGGCTTGTGACCTCCCACACGGCCTAGGTATGTCCACACGGCCAGAGTACACGGGCGTGTGGCTCTGGGACACCTAATTTGATTCTGTGTGTTCTTGATCCGAGCATCAGTCTATGTGTTTTGCCTTGGCTAATATTTAGTCAGGGTGGCTAAGAATTCTGATCTGGGCTTCAACCTGAGTGTATCTGTGTGACTGTCATGTGAAGTGTTTGAATTCAAATTTGTTCTGCTAGGTGTGTGTACACAGCTGTTCTGTCTGACTGTCTAATATTGTATTCTATTCTATGAGATTGTTTGCATACATACATCTGCATAAATATTTTGGGTTGGGATTGTGAAGAGAAGGGAGATTGATTACGATCCGATCCGCGATTAAGCCGCAATTTACTTTTATAGCGATTTGCGCATATCGCATCGCATCGCATCGTATGTTTGTTAGCTATGCTACGTACCCTTGTCTGATATGGTAGTTTAAGCTGCAATTTACCAATATAGCAGTTTACTGCATTGCACTATACCGTATGTACGTTAGCTATGCTACGTACCCTTATCTGATCTAGTAGTTTTGTAACACCCTAAACCCGGCCCATGCGTTATGACCGGATCTGACATGTCACATGAGAAAAACATGTTAAGTCATTCTTATTCGTACTAAAACAAGTATTATTTTTTATAATCAAGAAAGCAAGTTTGATTTGAAATATTTGATAAAGTATTACAAACCTCGAAAGTTGATTGATAAATCGATAATTTGTACTAAAGTTCTTATAAACCATGACTTTTGAATATATTGTTGATAATTCGAGAGAAAATTTCCGAGTTAAAAATATTTGTAAAAGTTTGCTATGAAATCCCTTTGTTAATCTATTTTGGAAAATCTTTATTTAAGTTTTTAGAAAAACTTCCCATTTAAAACAATTCAAGCAAAATAAAAGTACGTCAAACATAAAGCTAAAATAAAATACTCCAGAGGCCTTATTACATCATAAAAACCCAAAATAGTAAAGTGAACGGAAATAAAAGTCTAAAGTTAAAAAAAAAAAAACACCATTTCGGAAGTATGGCCTCCACCAAGTCATCCATGGCCCAAGTCCACATTACTGAACATTACCTGCAAGGGTTAAGGAAACGGGGGTGAGTTACTAGAACTCAGTGTATAATCCCCTTACCGTTGTCCACTGGGCCTGAACCTATTTAGCATCATCTTGGGCCTAAGCCCATTTACATAACAGAATGTATATATGTGCCATGTATGCAACCCAACCCATCCATCCAACACACCCCCGTACCAGCCTATCACACCTGTGGGGATCAAGTCAACCCACCCCGCCAATCACACCAAATCGCAGGCAAGATGCCATTTAATTCGCAGGCAAAATGCCATTTATAATATATTTATTGTGGCCAAGCCACCGATTCACGATGGCACAAAGCCATATTCACGATGGCACAAAGCCATATTCACAATGGCACAAAGCCATATTTAGGTTGGCACATAGCCATTATCAGAATTTGTGGTAGAGCCACCGAAATCGTAAGTAAACATAATATTCAACATTTTTGTGGCAATGCCACCAGGCTACACTTCTCTTCAACATTTTTCCCAACCCATGCAATATGTAACATGCAACATACATAATTAAACATAATATCCACATATAAGTACAAAAATCATTAATCCAGAGATTTATTACGGTAAATCAACCAATTATAGAACTTTGTAATTCGGCCCACTAAGGCATTCTAGCAAATCGGCCCTTAAGGGGTAGTTCCGTAATTCGGCCCATAAGGGCATTTTCATAATTCAGTAATTTTTACCCACTAAGGGTAATTCAATAATC
Organism: Gossypium bickii; assembly: GCA_025503065.1. Taxonomy (NCBI): domain Eukaryota; kingdom Viridiplantae; phylum Streptophyta; class Magnoliopsida; order Malvales; family Malvaceae; genus Gossypium; species Gossypium bickii. Next base: position 96,505,801 of record CP106711.1, read on the forward strand.
TTGCAACCCATGAGTATTTCAGTAATTTACCCTCCAAGGGTATTTTGGTAATTTCGTAACCTCGAACTTAACTACTAATTTGGGGCATAAAAATTGAAACTGTCAATCTGTGTCGTACTGACTAAACAGACTATAACTCGTGTTAGGAAACTTGAAATTTAGATCCGTAAATTTTCTTTGAAACTAGACTCATATATCTTCTTACTATAGTTTTTCCAGAATTTTTGACTTAGCCATTTAGTACAGTTTATTCATTAAATATTCCCTTGTTTCACTAACCAACAGTTCTGACCTCTCTTACCCTAAATTCAAATATCTCACTTTATAGTTTTCATATGTTGCTCCCACTTGTTTCTATTGAAAATAGGCTCACTAAGGAATCTATACATATATCTTATAACTCATAATTCACTTTGTACAATTTTAAACGTTTTTTCCAAGATAGAATAGGGAACCACGAAGTCAATCAGAACCAGCCTCACTAAAATTAAAATATCACAGAATATAAGATTCCTCTTCCTCCTCTGTTTCTTTCATCTAAAAATAGACACAGTAAGCTTTAACTTGATATCTTATTCACTTTCTAATTCCTTTTCTCCTATTCTTCGTGAATTTTCAAAATCACATCACTGCTGCTGACCAAACTGTTTCATTACAAAATATGGTTACTACTACGAACATACGCACGCCCGAGTGGTCATAGATGTTGGTTTCCAATTTTTCAGTATTTTGACTAAATCATGGAACATTTCATGCAACATTCAAGAGGTATGAGATTACACACCATTTCCAAACATGTATTCGGAAAGGTACGGGATTACACACCTGATTTGGATTTCCTAAAGAACCACTCTTCGTTGACCCACTATATCCGAAGGATTAGCAAATAGAATATATCAAGTGATTTCATCCCTTAATGATGATAGATCCAACTTCAATTGATTGACTTAAGACTAGAAAGAAATCAGCAAGAATGTGCTTTCCGACTGCACACTAGAACACTACGAAAGGAAAGATGATCATGTTTAGAGAGAGTAGAAGAGATGATGTTTTCGGTTAAGAAAACCATCCCATGACAAGGGCACAAATTCGGCATGAAGAAAAGAAAATACAATGATAGAATAGAGCCACTTACTGATTCGATCAAAGAAGATGTGTTCAACTCGCAAGATGGAGAAGAGAAGATGATAGAAATTCGGCTACTGATGAGAAAAGAATTATGAAGGTTCGGCCAAACAAAGTTGTGTCGACTAGAGAGAAAAGGAGAAAGTTGAAGAATTGGTAAAAAGAAAAGAAGAGATGGAGGATAGTACTAGATGGTTTCAGCTATCAAAGAGAAAAACACCTCTCATGCACCAAAACTAGCAAAATGATCCTAGCAAATTTGGCTCCCACTATTACCTAACCAAAACCGTGTGTAACTCTTGCCAAAAGGATGGATGTTGACCAAAGAAAAATCTTTCCAAAACATCACCCACGTAAAAGGCCAACATGTTCCCTACTCTTGCCTTTTTCTTTTGATTCTTTCCTTCATTATCCCTTATCTTCTTCTTTACCATAATCCTTAGCCACCTTTCTATAATTTAAAAAGTCTTCTTTGCCTTAAATACCACCATGGCCGACACTATGGAAAGAAAGCACAAAAATAAATCCAAAATTGTAATAGATGGGATTCGAACCTCAGACCATTAGTACACTCCACACGCCACTTTCCACCTTTACCAATGGACTCATTGTGCTAGCAAAATGCACACTTATTTCCTTAAGTCTTGATGCCACTTACCTTCTCCCCCTTAAATGCATAAACACAAAAATTATCCTATAGCCTAACTTGAACCCGAAGCTTCCTAGAACCCCGTAAATTTCCAAAATCACCTTCCTAATAAGTCCAACTTGAAATAATACCGTTCACTTATTCTTAAAAATTTTAAACACTCCTATGCCCAAGGCCCAATGGGCCCAATCCTACTAGGTCCAAATTCAGGTCGTTACAAGTTTAATTGTAATATGACTATATAGCAGATTGCTGCATTACACTGTATTGTATGTGTGTCAAGTTTGCTGCGTACTATTATCTGATCTGGCCTATAATGCAGTCTACAGTATTGCACAATACAGCATATACGCTAGCCCTGCTGCGTATTATTATCTGAGTGGCTTAGTCCACGTATGTGGTGTATAGGGTTGGATGGACCTTCCAAGGTCCTAATTGGTGTGATTGGTTGGATGAGCTTTAACAGCTCTTATGAGGTGTGATCGGGGGACGGAGAGGTGTGTTGGCTGGATTGATGGGTTATATTTTCTAACTGCATTTCATATGCATATCTGTGTGTGTTCTGAGTGTACGAATATCTGTTGGTGTTCTATTATTTGAACCACTGTGTGTAAGTGTTCTATGTATTGGGTGTGCTCTGCCCGATTGCGTTTGGTATATGTTTCTGCTCATGACTGTAAGTTTGTTACACCACTAAATTAAATTATGAGTTTCTGCCTTTAGTATTGTTTCGAACTCACACTGAGCTCCAGTAGCTCACCCTCTCTTAGTGTTTCCTTTGTAGGTACATCTTCGAATTTTGATGCTGGACTAGTATGCAGATGTCCCAGACAATTTCGATGGAAATAAATGATTATCGATTTATATTATCAGTTTATATTTGGTGAAACGATTTTGAATTGTAAGATTTTATAAAGCTATGGTACAAATTTTGAGCTAGTTTTTAATAGTTTTATTTCGGCTTACACCTACATATACTATCTAAACTAAAACTTTACTAACTAGTATTAAACGATCAAGTATTACGATTCGACATGAACATTGTTTTGTAAAAATTTCACCTACGATCACTTTGATGATCAATATAGCATCCGAGATTCGGTCCAAACTTCTAGGCCGGGTTGAGGGTGTTACAAGTTAATTTATTTATTCTTCCAAAACTTATTTATAAATTAGTAGGGGAAAAGTTATTTTTAACTTAGTTTTATTAGAACTATATTTCATGCTTAATTAATTAACAACCATATATTAAATAAAGCTAAATATCATGCATGCTACATAAAACCAAAATCTAAGTCTCATGCTACAGCTCAAAAATAAATCTATACAACCTTTGCATAATAAATTATCAAACAATAAATCTAAAATATTTATATAGAAAAAAACATATTTGAGCCGAACCCCTTCGGATGCCAATATCACTTCATAACCTGGTAGGTTATTTGTAAAGATGTAAATTAAAGGGGAGTAAGCTATGAAGCTCATTGTGAGTTTAGTCACAAGAAAACAAGAACAAAACAACAAACAAGCAAAGCATATGAACTAGCAATTTTGAGATTAAACATACCCATAAAGCACTTCAGATTAACGATTTTCACATAAAACACTTCACTTCACTATCTTGGTATTCACATTTTTATATGCACATGCTTATGAATGGAATGAAGTTTCAAATTAATAGAAACGTCCTACACAAATTCACTACACTCCTCACGTATGAGTTCCATAGAAATCATCTACCATATCACTCCGGATTGTGGATGAGCCACCACTGATTTGCAGATAAACTGCCACATTGTAAAGAAAAATACGGGTAAATTGTCACACCTTGAGTGTAACAGTCCGATTTTGGGGCTAGTCAAAACAGTGGTTTTGAGACCACTAATCCGAGGTTGAAGAAAATTATTTTTAATATTATTTTATGTTTTATTGCATGATTACAATAATGCATGAAAATTTTGGTGCTTTAATTTTCGTGATTGTATGCTTAATTGTAAAAAAGGATTAAATCGCATAAAGTGTGAAACTTCCATTTTACAAGCTAGAGGTGTCTAATATCTATAGAATATTAAATTGGAGGTCCTTAATGTGCAATTAGGCCATTGGGGAAGTGATGGCCGGCCATAGGGACAAGAAAATTAAATGGATTAAAGGTTAGGTGAGTTTTGGTGACTTAATAAAGAAAATAAGAGAAAAATAAAGAAGATATCATCTTTTACTATTCCCATTTCTTCTTCCACCTTTGAATAGAAAATAGAGGTTTTTGGATCTCAAACTTTCAACCAAGCTATTCCCTTACAAGTAAGTGACTTTAGAGGTTTTTCTTGATAATTTTTGTACTTTTGGAACCCCTAAAGCTTAAGCTAGCTAATGAGCGGACTATTTTGCAAACTGGTTGAAAGTTTAGGGATTTTCCATGAGAGTGTTTATGTTTTTTTTGGAGTTTTTATGGAAGAAAATGAATGTTAGAGGATTAAGGAATAACTTTTGTGAAAGGTTTTTTCATGAAAACACCTCAATAGGACTTATTTGTAAAGGTTGTAATTGAGTAATAAATGCATGAAATGATTGGTTTTATGAATTGCTATAAGAGAAATAAATGTTCAACTAGGCTTGTTTAATGAGAAAATATGATGAAAAACGATTTACGAGCTTAGGGGCAAAATCGTAATTTTGCTAAAGTATACGGAAAAAATGGTCAGTTTTACCTAAATAGAAATTTTGATGTATCATGAGTTATGTAGTAATTGAATGAGTAAATTCTATTATTATAGATCAAGAAGAGTGTGGAAACAACCTTCACCGGGGAAAAGGCAAGGTTACGGATTAAGCCGCAAATTAACACATTTTGCACTGAGGTAAGTTTATGTGTAAATGATACATCTTTAATACATATGTTGTTATCTATTGATGCATTGTATTGATGTAAATTCTTGTTGGTGATATTGATTGAAAATGATAGATAATGACTAATTCTCGTATGAACCTCGGAATAGAAGTGTAAGTACAGATAAATATTCGTAATTATTATTTGGTGGACTGTGTGCGATACCACCGTAATTATTATTTTTGGTGGGTTGTGTGCGATACCACCTTATTATTTATTCATGATAGGCTGTGTGCGATACCATCGTTTATATTATCATTTGGTGGGCTATGTGCGAAACCACTGTAATTATTCTTGTTGGTGGGCTGTGTATGATACCACCCTATTATTGATTAATGGTGGGCTTTGTACGAAACCACCGGGTACCTAGTATTATTCCCAAGGGATTCATCGAGAAACTGCCTAAGTAAATATTTCATGTGGCTTTGTGGTGATGAGTGTAGGGTATACGTGCAAGTAAATAGGAGCTATATATATGTTATATGGTTGGAATGTGGTAAGAGATGAGATGAGTAAGCATGATTATGAAAATGTGAATTGTTCTTACATAATATGTAATGTTGTGGTTGCTTAGCATATGATATGATGCTTATTGTTTACATGTACACTTACTAAACTTAAAGCTTACTCCATTTCTTTTCCCTTGTTTTATAGTGTCAAAGAGCCAACTCGAGATACAAAGATAAACAGAAGATCACCCACACTATCAGCACATCTTGGCATATTTAGACTTAGCATTTTGAGTATGGCATGTATAGGGACTAGACTTAGTTGTATGTCATATTATTTTGGCCAAATGTGTTGGCTCATTCAAAGATGAATTCTTTTGTGTAAGGCCATAGTTGGTGGCTCTTTATTACTAATTTATGAAAAGATGAGGTTATTCATGATTGTACAAGTAGCATGTTAGTTTTCTTGGTTTAATTATGCATGAATAGGTTGATGGGTGAATATGAATTATGCTTGTATGAGTTGGGGTGATAAAAAGAGCTTGGCAAATAGCCTTGTTCTTGACCACACGGGTAGAAACACAGGCGTATGTCTAGGCCGTGTGTGACACATAGTCAACCTAATGGGTGTGTGGTTAGGTCATGTGTCCCCTTGCATGCTAGTTTTACAAGTTAGTATGCTCATTAGTAAACACACGGGCAGAGACACGGCCGTGTGTCTCAGCCGTGTGGAAGGCACGACCCTGGACATGGGCGTGTACTTAGGCCGTGTGAAGTCTGTACCTGAAATTGGAATTTAATTTGCCACACGGTCGAAGGACATGGACGTGTGCCTAGGCCGTGTGACATTTTTGATTAGATGACGATAGAAACATAATGCCAATGTTTTGGCACATGGGCTAAGACACGGGGGTGTCGAGGCCATGGAGGACACGGGCATGTGTCTGACCGTGTGAAAACCTCTGTAGGTCCGAATTGAGAAATAAATTCCACACGAGCTAGGAACTTGGGCGTGTGTGACCACACGGCCTGCCCACACGGGCGTGTTCCATTCCACACGGGCGTGTGGCCCTTAGGCAAAAATTTTCTAAGTGTGCAAAAATTTCAAAACCTTCCGTAAGTATGTTTAGGGCCTCATAGGCTCATAATAAGGATGTTATGAATATGAATAAGAAGTTTTAAGTTTGAAATGAAATTTTATAGCCCGATGTTTTATGTTTAAGTAAGTTAAGTCAGGTAATGCCTCGTATCCAGTTCTGGCATTGAACACGGGTAAGGGGTGTTACATTGAGTCAGGCAGATCCAAGTTTAAGGTGTAGAGTTGTGAATTTATCTGTTTGGCGTAATGTAATCAGCCACGTTATAGTCTTTTGGAGAATTAGAATGTGGCATATAGTAATCATCATAGATGTGAATAAAGGTTTTTGTTTATTCTTATTCTGCTATATAAGAGAAGGGTATATCAAGTGAAGTATAAGTCGGGTGAGTTACCACTATATCCATAGTACTTCCAATTTCCTGAGTACTGTGTTAGTTGGGTTCTGTAATAAAATCTGGTCAAGAGTCAACTAGATTGATTATTCAAATATCAATTATACAGTATGTTCATTTATGTTTCTTTGGGAACTTGTAGGCCATTAAGAAGGAAAAATTGTGGATACAGTCGACACTTGTCAAGTTCCAACAAGAGAAGTTGGTTATATATATGGGAGTGAAAAGGGTTTGTGAGAAGTTTTCTTATTCCTTCAATAGTACTCACTGCTTCCTTTTTTTCTTAAATATAAATGTTATCTTTTTCTCATTAAGCTAGAAGCTAAGGCTCTTGATTTAATCAGTTGTTGTTTTACCTCTTGGTAAGTATTCTATAGCTTTGCATGTTAAGTTTTCTAAAGAAGTAAAGATGTTATTATAAGAACAGTAAGTTATGAATGCAAGGTCTTGCATGTAGGTTATTTATGATCGAGATGTTAGTGAATTGTATGAAAATGAGTTTTAATGGTGAATTTGTGTACTTTAAGAAGTTGTTGCTGTTGGGTCGAGATGGATATCCAAATCTGGAGCATCGAGCTACAGTTTAGGTGAGTATTAAATGAATCTCTATTCTGACACTTGCATGTTATTTGTTCAAGTAAATACATACATATAATGATAAAAACCTCAGATAGTGGGTAAGTTTGTGAAGTATAGTAAATGTGTTATATGTGTATAATAAAGTTATATATGAAGTATTGTATGAATAAAAAAAAAATGATTGGTAAGTATGTAGTTAAGGTTTGATATAAAGAATGTACGAATCGATTAGCTATGCGTTAACAAATTTTGGGTAAGTAAATTCTAGATAAAACATTCCTTGTGATGCCTAATGAAACTAGCATATCACGATATGAAAATAAGTGTAAAACCATGTGGTTGAGACCCATGACAATGTATGATATAAAAACACTCATGGTGTAGCCTTTAGTAAGATGAAGACTGGACTAACAAATCACAACATGAAAGTTTGTAAGTCTATGTGGCTGAAACCCATGGCATAAAATGATATGATGATATGAATATTCATGAGGAAGCCTTTGATAATATATAATTGAACTAATAGATCACGACATGAATTTATGCATAAGTCCATGAGGGAGAAACTCATGACACCTTCTATGAAAGTCTGTCAAGACAGTAAACACGTGATTTTATATGTTTGCCTGTAGAGCGATCTGCTAAGCCTTTGTAGCGTATTTCTGTATGGCCATTGTTGTAACGACCCGATAGTCACGGGTATCGAAAAGTGTATTTTCGGTTCTACATTTTCGTAAAACAAATTTGTAAATATTTATAATAAATATTTACTAAGTTAGTTGTGTGGTTAATTAGGTCTTGGTTAGGTAAATTTTCATGAATTAAGGGTAATTAGATATAAGGACTAAATTGCATAAAGGTGAAAGTTTAATTATTGATTAAATAAAAAGTAAAGGGACTAAATAAGCAATTAAGCCTTATTTAACAAGTGTATGGCAAAAATAATCACATGTGTACAAATAATATACATATGTATATAATAATATATGTATACTTAATATTTCATTATATAAATATATATTATATTATATTATTATAATAATTAAAATATTAAACAAGTAAATAAAAGAAAAAGAATAGAAAAAGAAACAAAAGTAAAACGAAATAAAGAAGGAAAAAAAAGAGAAAGAAAAAGGAGAAAAATTAGGGTTTTCAAGAGTTCAAAGCTTAATTGGTAAGTCAATTTAGTCCCTTTTCTTGTAATTTTTATGTTTTTTGAATTCCAGTATTAAATACTACCCAGCCTATGTCAAAATTATGGAAATTATTGAATTTTTAGATGTTGTCTATGTTGAAAAATTATAGTATTAGGGACTAAATTGATAGATTTATTAAGTTAGAAATGAAAAAGGATTGAATTGTAGAATAAATTATAAGTTTTGAGCAATAGGGACTAAATTGTAAAACTTTCAAAATTTAGGGATTTAAGTGATATTAGAGAGTTAAAACTAATTTAAAGTGGGAATTGAATAAAAATATATAATTAATTATGAAGAAATAAAGTTAGTCTCGATTTAGGGACTAAATTGGAATTTAGGCAAATGTTGAATAAAAATTGAAATTTTTAATGTGAAATTGAATTGTGTTGTATTGATGAATTTTAATTGTTTAGTTTCCGTAGCTAATGTTGTGCTGGAAACTTTGACTAAGAAAGGCAAAGATAAAGTCGACGAGGCGTAGCTCAGAACTTCTGGTTTGTATTTCTATAATCCAAATTTAATTATTAATTGTTGTATTTTGATTTAAATGTTTATGGTAAGTAATTAAGGTGAGTGTTAGCATCTTGATATTGAATTGAATTTATACGTATATGTGATTAATGTGGAAATTGAATATTGGATATTTGTTGCACTTAGAAAGTGAATTGAAACCCTATTAACTATATCGGGCTGAGTCGGTTATAGATGGCATGCCATAGGATTGGAGGAGTTCAGGGATTCTTCGACCTCGAGTCGAGGAGACACTGGGTGTAAATTATTTACTTCGGATTAATTCGATGAGGCACTGGATGCCAATTTACTTTGGTTTAGCTGATGAAACATTGGGTGTCAACTTATTACTTTGAATTATCCGATGAGGCACTGGGTGCCACACTAGTGTGTTTTGGTTGGATCCGTGTATCCGTCCGAGTCCGAGTTGTGTTAATAAGGGTAATTAAATGAAATGATACTATGAATGGTATTGAAAAGCTTTGAATGTGAATTAGAAATGAGAAATATGAATTGTGAAAAGTTATTTGAGATAACAGGTGATGAATAATGAATAAGTTATGAATGATTTGTTATGAATTGATTATTTGAATGGTTATTGATATTGTATGATTAAACATGTATGTTATATTATTTTACTTTAAATATTCGAATTATAGAAATACCACTGAGTTTATACTCAGCGTATGGTTTGTTCTCTTTGCACAGGTTAGGTACTTAAGGGTTGATCGTTGATTCAACCACAACGATCCCGATCTCAAACGTGGTGATGTATATTTCTTTTTGTGTCGGCATGTACCTAGGGCGTCCAACTGTTAACTATATTGTGCATTGATTGTAAATATGATTATAAGTTAATTTTGGATTGGTTATATATAAATATATGCTTATGTTTGAGGCTATAATATGACATGTTTAAATTGATGTTCAAATTGGTATAATATAGGCAAAATAGGTTAAAATTGGCATGTTTACAAATTTGATTTGAATGAGGTCTTATTGATATAGTTTTGATAATACAATTGTAGTACCTTTGAGGGTACATTGGTTAGGCACCTAGAATGTCTATTTTGACATGTTTTGAATATCTTTAATTGTGTTTTGAATTGGTTGAATAAATGGCTTTTGAGTTGCTTAGTGCATAAGATTGCAGGGAATGGTAAACTTCTTGTTTAAGGTCCATTTTGAGTCCATACAACCAGCCACACAGGCGTGTGACTAGACCATGTGAGACACACGACTAACACATGGGCGTGTGGTTTGGCCGTGTGTCCCCTGCAACTTAAAAGTTTCAAAACAGAATGCTCAGGTATTTTCACATGAGCAGAGACACGGGCGTGAGTCTCAGCCGTGTGTGACACACGGCCTAAAACACGGGAGTATGACTTGGCCGTGTGACTCAAGTCAGTATATACCTAAATCAGACACGGGCTGGAAAACAATCGTGTGCCCCTATTTCAAATACCCACATGTCCTGATACACGGGAATGTCTCTTGATCGTGTGAACCACAAGGCCTGGACACACGGGCGTGTGTCCCCTATTTCTTTGAAAACTTTTGAAGTTTTTAGAAAAATTTCCTAAGTACTCGATTTAGTCCTGATTTGTTTCTAACACATATTTTGGGCCTCGATAGCTCATATAAGGGACTATATGATTTATTTACAATATATTTTTCAAATGATACATAATGTTCGTAATTGAACATAAAAGTTCGGTAATACTCTGTAACCCTGTTCCGGTGACGGATAAGGGTTAGGGGTGTTACAATTGTGGCAAGTTCTGTACCATTTTATTGACGTATTCGATGATCTGTGTGGTAAAATGTGGTTATCCGCCTTTGTGGTAAGTTCTGAGAATTCTTTGATAGAGAAATATATGGTAAGGGCATAATACATCTGAAGTTAATTTGGTTGAATTAGTTTCGTGATGTAATCAAATAAGTCTTAAGAGAATTCTCTTGAAAAGAAGCGTGTATCTTCAAAGAGTATCCACCATGGTAATCTAGTAGTCTAGAATATGGTCGTATTTCTAGTCATGAAATATATGAGAATTTGTCAATCTGAGTTCGTTCATGTTACATGGTGCTAAAACTTGAGTCTCTAGTATCTGTCATATCTGAATGGTATCATGGCTTGTTAGTACGAACGAAACTCGAACAGAAGAAAAAATAGGACAAGGCTCAAAGGCGTTTATCAAGACACTATCTTTAAGGTTATATTCGCCCCCACCTATCTTCGGTGTGCAAAAGAGTTCCAAGCAAATTAACATCAAGGATACAATGAAGCCAATGACTATTTGCTTTTTGCACTAACGAGAATAGCCCACTACACACTAAGCAATGTATGACAAGAAACTCAATTTCTATAAAGGATTTCAACAGTAATACTTTATAAAATAATCTGATAATATTAGAAAATGAAGGAAGGAAAGAAATAATATTAGATTTTGTTGGTATGATTTCCAAATGAAATCTCATTCCTATTTATAGGAATTTTCATGTCTCTTCATAGAGACATCTTTCATCAATAAGTGTCTTTCTGAATAATAATGTCTTTAAAACAAACACATAATTATTCATTTAATTATAACTATTCAAATAATATTATTTAAATAGTTATAATGTTTTTTTCAAAAAATCAAATAATATAATCTTTTGATTAATTACACCCATTCATTTATAGTTATTGGAACACTATAAATATTTGAAAATATTCCAACAATCTCCCCCCATTTTCAAAATATTTTAGATTTTGATATTCTTGGAAATCAATTTGCATAAATGAAGGTATCTTATGATTGAACCTTCACTTAGTGAAAACATGTTAAAGTTAATCGAAATTGCATGGTAGACTAAGCTTTGAACCAACTATTTCATTTGATTAACCGAACACATCTCACACAATGATTTCAACATCAATCAATGCATAGTATCTAGGGACACTATTATGGCCATGTGTTTGTGTCCTCTTTTCATGAGTGCTGTCAAAGCCAAGCCCTTGAGCTCCTAGAAGCGGCCACACTTTCATTCACATAGGTAGATCCCATCAAGGGTGTTCTCGTAATTATAACACTCTAACATATTTATGTTATGGGTCCATTAAGAGTACATTACTCATCCTTCCCTTATCATTACGGGTACCTAGCACTTTAATCTTAGGATGGATTTATTTATAGTGCTAACAATCACATACTAATGATATTCTTTGTCCCAATGAACTCAATACTTGACATTATACCAAGTGTTGAGTTGAGTTTCCATCATGGGTGACTCTAATTAATGGGCTTGCATCCTATCCCTTTTGGGGTCCTTTTTATTACATCTCTAGCAAGACTTTTTGTCAAAGGATCGGCCAAATTTTCAGTTGACCTCACAAAATTAATAGTGATCACTCCATCAGAGATTAATTGTCGGACATAACTATGTCTTAATCCAATGTGTCTAGACTTTCCGTTATATACTTGGCTGTATGCCTTTGCTAGAGTAGCCTCACTATCATAACGGATAGAAATAGGTGAAATTGGCTTAGGCCATAAAGGTACATCATAAAGAAAATTTCTTAACCATTCTGCTTCTTTAGATGTAGCGGCTAATGCAATAAATTCTGCTCCCATGGTGGAATCAGTAATACATGTTTGTTTCTTGGAACCCCAAGAAATGACTCCTCCACCAAGAATGAAGATCCATACACTAGTAGATGCAAGATCTTCCAAACTTGTAATCCAACTAGCATTCGAATACCCTTCTAAAACTAGAGGATATCCATTATAACACAATCCATGGTTAATAGTTTTCTTTAAGTACCTAAATACTCTATTCAAAGCTTGCCAATGCAAACTACTTGGATTACTTGTGTACCTACTCAATTTCCCAACAGCATATGCAATATCTGGTCTTGTACAAGTCATTATGTACATAAGACAACCAATTAGACTTATCAATTTTCCTACCAGCATTAGATACTAATTTTATTTGAGGATCCATGGGTGCAGATGCTGGTATACAGTTGAAAAGATAAAACTTTTTAAGCACCTTTTCAATGTAATGTGATTGTGATAAAGCTATAGTGCTTTCTTATAAGGTTATTTTAATCCCAAGAATAACATCTACTACACCCATATCCTTCATAGCAAATTTGTTTCACAAGAATTTCTTTGTGTTTTCTATTTGTTCCAAATCCGTGCCAAAAATGAGCATGTCATCTACATATAAGCAAATTATGACACCTTTTCCATTTTCAAATTTGTTTTATATGCACTTATCAGATTCATTTTTTTTATAGCCATTAGCTAAATCAACAATTTCAAACTTTTAGTGCCATTGTTTTAGTGCTTGTTTAAGCCCATATAAATATTTAACAAGTTTATATACCTTATGCTCTTGTCCTGGAATAAAAAATCCTTCCGGTTATTCCATGTACACCTCCTCTTCCAATTCACCATTTAAAAATGCAGTTTTAACATCCATTTGGTGAACAACCAAATTATATATAGAGGTAAGTGATATTAAAAGTCTAATTGTAGTAGTCCTTGCTACTAGAGCATAGGTATCAAAGTAATCAATACCTTTTTTTTTGTGTAAAACCTTTTGCTATGTAATACCCCAAACCCGGCCTAGAAGTTAGGCCCGAATCCAGAATGTCACATTAAAGGAACAATTCAAAACGGTTTTGCTAATTAAAAATTTAAGGCCCAAAAGCCCAAAATCTTTGAGTCTTATTAATTAAAGATAAAAACCCATTTTATTATCTTAAGTATTTCGGAAACCAAGTTTAAACATAAGAGCTTACTTAGGTTTAATAATTAAATAAACAATTAATCTCAAACCCAAAATAAATCTGAAGTCAAAACGGAGTACAAGGCCCTATTACATCCACCGAAAATTAAGTACTAAAAACATGTATTTTGAAACAAATCAATGAAAATTCAATCCTCTTGTAGTGTGGCCATCTCCGAGTCCTCTGCCACGCCGAGTCGTCTATCCGGGATTACTTGAAACATTAAATTAAAGGGGTGTGAGTTTCAAAACTCAGTGTGCACAACCCTTGGCTATCAAATCACTTACAAATATTCACATTGGGCCTAAGCCCTATCAAAATCGGTGGTCTTGGGTTTTAGCCCACAATGACCTCATATCATATCATTTATAACAAATAATGCAAAACCCACCCCAAAAATCCATTCGCTACACACACCATTTCCCTTCCAACCTTATGACTCCTGTGGGGAGTTCTAGCTCGACCCACCCCTCCGTTACACACTAAGGGTAGCCCGGTTGCGGTACTACCGAACGTTGCAGCAAGGCTGCTAATCATATGTTGGGCTTAAAGCCTTCTGTGGATCCATAACATACGCCATGAGATCCTAGATCCATGCCATACGACCATGCGATCTTCAAATCTTCCCCCGTACCATAATTCCCACCCATATGCATCCTAAGTAGAATATCATATGAATGCATCAAGCACAAAAGTAACATCCACAAACTCATATTTGTCACATAGGGGTATTTTCGTCATTTCACTACCCAGGGATATTTTCCTAATTCTACCCTACAGTGGTATTTTGGTAATTTGGCAAAAGAGGGCTATATTGATAATTTTGCAAAACAGGGATATTTGGTACTTTCGCAAATCGGGGTATTTCGATAATTTCACAAATCAGGGGCATTTTGGTAATTCTGCTAACTGGGGGTATTTCGGTAATTTCACAAACTGGGGGTATTTCGATAATTTTACAAACTAGGGGTATTTTGATAATTTTACAAACTGGGGGTATTTCAGTAATTTCACAAACTGAGGATATTTCGGTAATTTCACAAACTAGGGGTATTTCGGTAATTTTGCAAATCAGGGTATTTCAGTAATTTTGCAAACCATGGGTATTTTGGTAATTTCACAAACTAGGGGTATTTCGGTAATTTCATAAACTGGGGGTATTTCAAAAATTTCACAAACTAGGGGTATTTCGATAATTTTGCAAATCAGGGTATTTCAGTAATTTTACAAATCAAGGGTATTTTGGTAATTCCATAAATCAGGGGTATTTCGGTAATTTTACAAATTAAGGGTATTTCAGTAATATTGCAAACCAGGGGTATTTCGATAATTTCACAAATCGAGGTATTTCGATAATTTTACAAATCAAGGGTATTTTAGTAAATTTACAAATATAAGGGTAATTGGTCCCTCTCGAGTTTTAATGATGAACTTTGGCCCTTCAACAAGTCCTCGCGGCTAAAATGCACAGACACTACGCACCAGGTAGAATTCTAGAGAAGAGGAGGTGGGCTACTAGGGCCGCTTAAGTACCAAGCTCTCCCTAGATCCAATCCTAGACATGCGTACGCCCTTTGCCACACTCCAACCCTGCGACTTGTTCACAGACATATTTAATTAGATTAAGTCTTATAGAATTGAAGAGTTGTTCAACTAGGCCTAAGTCCAAAAACCCTAGCATATATGTCTACGTCCCCATAAAGCTCATCAAACCCAAATTACAACCTTACGGCCCATTAGGCCCAAAACAAATCCAAATCGTGTAGCATGCGTGACTAACTCAATATGTTTAACAAACCAAACCATTTCATCAAACTAAGCCTCAGGGCCCACCGGGCCCATTTAGCCACTTTCGGCTTTTCGGCTTTTCAGCATTGCCAATATTGTGTGTGTAGTGTTTGTACAAACCTGGTAACCGCGCGCACTGCAAATCCCTTAGTCACAATCCTACTATCGATATTACTAGCGATTAACCAAGATTTAACGCATACTTATCAAAAAATGAAACCTCACCGTACCCTTACCGTGTAATATCCTAGATTTAGGGGTTATGCGTTTATGCATAATTCAAGTGATAGTGGGCTTAGTGTGTGTTTGGATATGTTTTAAGGGTTTTTAGAATTTTAGAATGTAAGGGAATGCCTTAGAAAAATATTAGATTTTTATTCTTAGAAGGGGAGCTAAGCAAAATTGGCCTTAAGGAAATTAGTTTGAGGTTTTAATCACAAGGAGTTAACTGGTAAAGTGGCAAGTAGCTGTGGAAGTGTACTAATGGTCTTAGGTTCTAATCCCATGGATGACATTAAGGTGACTTTTAATTTTTGTATGGCATGTGTTGGTCAAATTTTACTTATGGTAAGGATGGACTTTGTTATTTATGGATAGTAGACTAAGGAATAAGGCAAGTACTTATTTATGGTATGGTATCAAGGAATTATGGTATAATGAGGGGACAAAAGGCATGGATTATGGAGTGTTGTTTTGGAAACTCTACTATGGCATTTTGTCCATGAATGTGGACGGTATGTGTGTCTAGCGGGGTTGGCCGAATGTTGATAGGATGTTGGGGGGATTAGTTGGTCAATTCTTAGCATTTTGTGCATCTTTTGCATTTTTTCTTTTCCTCTCCAAAATCTTCCTCCTTAGCCGAATGTGTCTTGGACATTAGTTGCAATTTTGTTTTTGTTTTGGCTTTCATCCTTGAACCAAATTCTATTTGCTTTCACTCTTTTCTCCTTTGAAACCGAAACCACACCTAGCACTTTGTGCTTTTTTCTTTTTCGGCAAACAAGGTGTTGGCCGAATCTCTTATTCCCAACTCTCTTTTCATTCTTTTTATATTTGTTAAAAACCTACAATTCTTCTTTTACCTTCTTTTTGGCCGAACCTTCTGCTTCCCCATCTCTCTTGGTTTTTCTTCCGTTGTTTGCTAAAGCCGAATTCTCTCTCTCTCTCATCTTTATTTTTCTTTGCCACTCTCGTACTTCATTTCTTTTTAGCCACATATCATTTGTTTTCTTCTTTCAAAACCATAGCCGAAACTTCCCATTCTCCTTTTGCTTTGTCTTGGCCGAATATCAACAAGGGTTAATCTCTTTTGGGTTCTTCTTCAATCGGTTTTGAGAAGGGTAAGTAGTGTTGACCGAATTTCTTTATTCCTTTACTCTTTTCTCTGTCGATTTTCATGTGAGCAAAAGGCCGAATTTTTGGACATTTGTTAGCAAGATTCTAATCCTTTTAGTTTCTTTGGCCGAATCTTGAAGGAAGTTTAGGGGTTCTTTTGTAGCTGACGATTGAGGAGAGTTTCGGGATTGAGTAGACTGTGCCAAAAAGGTGTGTAGTTATCGCACTGTCTCTTGATTGTTTATATGTGTTATTATGTATATGCGTATGATGTGTACGGTAACTGACAATAATGGCTAAAATGATGGATACCCATGATGAATAATCGATTAACAAGGTCAGTATTTTATGATGTTGATTTACATATGATATATGTATGAAAACGTGATAGCATGTGATGTATGCTTATTTTTATGATATTGTGGCATGATACATGGGACTTGGGATGTGACTATCGAAGGAAAGGGTGTACTTTATGTACGTGGTCTGATGTTAGCCTTGTGCTACATTGGCGCTTAATGTTAGCTGTGTGCTTTATCAAGGGAGGTGTTGGCTAGGTGCCACATCTCTGCGGTTGATAGCTGTGTGCATCACCGTGGATTAATAGATATGTGGGATCACTTATGTGATCGGTGGCTTAGCCACGGCCTTGGGCGGCAAGTCTGCCAAGGTGAGATATGTGGGATCACTTAGTTGATCGGTGGCTTAGCCACGGCCTTGGGCAGCAGGTCTGCCAAGGTAAGATATGTAGGATCACTCAGTTGATCGGTGGATTAGCCACGGCCTTGGGCAGCAGGTGTGCCGAGGTAGGTGTAATGGATGGACACTAGGTTGGGTTGGGCTTCATAATTGCATAATTTTGTATGTGGACTGTGTGGATATGGGCCGAGCCCATATGTGGGGACATGTGAAATAACTATGCACTGAGTCTGTGTGACTCACCCAAATTTTTCTCAAACCTTACAGGTGATGCATAAAGCTTGGACCGGGTTGGAGTGGATACGAGGTGGCCCATGCAGAAAATATTTTATTTGTTTTACACATTTTATTTATGAAAGGTTATTTATTGTAATAAGGGCCACTTTAAGTATTTAAGGATTTTTATTATGTTTTAAGTTGGATTGTCGATTATATTATTATTTGAAAATGTTTTATTTTTAGCAACTTATGTTTTAAAAATCTATATTAAAATTTTCAAGTCGGAAATTTTGTAACAACTTAATTTTATTTAGAATTTTAATTATACAATGTTTTAGTAAAGACAATAAATTTTTATGTTTTCACTCTAAGTCAAAATATTTTTCAAACGTTTTCCGCATTGGCATTCTAAATTCGGCCGTGGCGTATGGGCCGGGTTTGGGGTGTTACAGTTTGGTATCAGAGCCTGGTTCAAAACTCGACTTTGAGGGTTTTGGGTCCAAAAACATTTTTAAGATGGGCTTTTCAAAGCTTTGGGCTTTAATAAATTTTTCAGGTTTATTCTGGCATGGCATCTGTATCTCCGACCCGAAGTCCACCGGGTAAGTACCTTTAATTGTTGTGTGAATTATTATATGATTGGTATGTGGGTATGATGGGAACGTAGATTAGTAAATTAAGTTATTGAACTTTAGGATTAGCTTACTCCAACAGAAGATTCATAAGACTTAAGAACAACTGAACAAACCTGTGAACTAAGTCGCCGAGTTATGGTGTGGCAACCATTGTGCGCATGTCTAGGATTGGATTCAAGAAGAGCTTGGTATTTAAGCAGTCCTCGTGACTCACCTCCTCTTCGCTGGAATCCTACCTGGTGCGTAGTAACGATTCACCCTAACCAAGAGGACTTATTCACGGGCTAAACCCGATAACTAAAACCCGAAAGGGACTAGCCGTATTTTTATAAAAATATCAGTTTTAAAATCACTAAATTACCCCTTGATTTGTAAAAAAAAAAAAACCATTTTCGACTTTGAAAATTTTTCTAAAATTTTTTATTCACAAAATTACTAAAATACTCCTGGTTGAAAAAATTACGAAAATACCCTTGGTTTATAAAATTACCATATTACCCTCGACTTTTATGAAAATATTCTTACTTTACAAAAATACCAAAACCCCTATTTTGTGAAATAGTAAGATACCTTAATTTGGGAAATTTACTAAAATGCCCTTGACTTTCAAAAATTACCAAAATAATCCCGATTTCCGAAATTTCTACAATACCATTGATTTGGTAGAATTTTCAAAATAACTTCGAGATTTGTATATTTTGGAATGCCTTTGATTTGTAAAGATTTTCAAATTGACCCTGATTTATTACTAAAATACCCTATAGGAAAAATGACGGAAATACCCTTGGGTTGGGAATGGACAAAGATGCCCATAATAGTGTGTTGAACGTTGTGAATGAATGTGATTCTCTGAATTAGAATAGTGAACTTGAGATGAAAACTTTGATTGATCGAAAGAACCACTATTAAACTTCTTTTCATAAAACTGTTCGCGGATAAACAGTGGAACCAAAAGTACTAATGCATAAAGCTTTCTAATCAGATTAAAGCGCGATCGTAGACGTGAGTTCTAGGGACGTGGTCATAATGTGTGAGGACGTGGTAGAGGCAGAATGGCTATGACGGAACCAGTTAGGTCTGGTTAGGGATTCCAAGATTTAGTAGAAAGTATGTTAGTTTTATTAAGATCAGAGTGCGCAGCAGTAGCGTAGTGTGGTGAGTTAGGATGTACGATTGTACGTTAGTAAGTAATTTCAAGGACGAAATTATTTTTAAGGAGGGTAGAACTGTAATATCCTAGATTTAGGGGTTATGCGTTTATGCATAATTCAAGTGATAGTGGGCTTAGTGTGTGTTTGGATATGTTTTAAGGGTTTTTAGAATTTTAGAATGTAAGGGAATGCCTTAGAAAAATATTAGATTTTTATTCTTAGAAGGGGAGCTAAGCAAAATTGGCCTTAAGGAAATTAGTTTGAGGTTTTAATCACAAGGAGTTAACTGGTAAAGTGGCAAGTAGCTGTGGAAGTGTACTAATGGTCTTAGGTTCTAATCCCATGGATGACATTAAGGTGACTTTTAATTTTTGTATGGCATGTGTTGGTCAAATTTTACTTATTGTAAGGATGGACTTTGTTATTTATGGATAGTAGACTAAGGAATAAGGCAAGTACTTATTTATGGTATGGTATCAAGAAATTATGGTATAATGAGGGGACAAAAGGCATGGATTATGGAGTGTTGTTTTGGAAACTCTTCTATGGCATTTTGTCCATGAATGTGGACGGTATGTGTGTCTAGGGGGGTTGGCCGAATGTTGATAGCATGTTGGGGGGGATTAGTTGGTCAATTCTTAGCATTTTGTGCATCTTTTGCATTTTTTCTTTTCCTATCCAAAATCTTCCTCCTTAGCCGAATGTGTCTTGCACATTAGGTGCAATTTTATTTTTGTTTTGGCTTTCATCCTTGAACCAAATTCTATTTGCTTTCACTCTTTTCTCCTTTGAAACCGAAACCACACCTAGCACTTTGTGCTCTTTTCTTTTTCGGCAAATAAGGTGTTGGCCGAATCTCTTTTTCCCAACTCTCTTTTCATTCTTTTTATATTTGTTAAAAATCTACAATTCTTCTTTTACCTTCTTTTTGGCCGAACCTTCTTCTTCCCCATCTCTCTTGGTTTTTCTTTCGTTGTTTGCTAAAGCCGAATTCTCTCTCTCTCATCTTTATTTTTCTTTGCCACTCTCGTACTTCATTTCTTTTTAGCCACATATCATTTGTTTTCTTCTTTCAAAACCATAGCTGAAACTTCCCATTCTCCTTTTGCTTTGTCTTGGCAAAATATCAACAAGGGTTAATCTCTTTTGGGTTCTTCTTCAATCGGTTTTGAGAAGGGTAAGTGGTGTTGACCGAATTTCTTTATTCCTTTACTCTTTTCTCTGTCGATTTTCATGTGAGCAAAAGGTCAAATTTTTGGGCATTTGTTAGCAAGATTAGTTTAGTTTCTTTGGCCGAATCTTGAAGGAAGTTTCGGGGTTCCTTTGTAGTCGACGATTAAGGAGAGTTTCGGGATTGAGTAGACTGTGCCAAAAAGGTGTGTAGTTATCGCACTGTCTCTTGATTGTTTATATGTGTTATTATGTATATGCGTATGATGTGTATGGTAACCGACAATAATGGCTAAAATGATGGATAGCCATGATGAATAATCGATTAACAAGTCAGTATTTTGTGATGTTAATTTACATATGATATATGTATGAAAATGTGATAGCATGTGATGTATGCTTATTTTTATGATATTGTGGCATGATACATGGGACTTGGGATGTGACTATCGAAGGAAAGGGTGTACTTTATGTACGTGGTCTGATGTTAGCCTTGTGCTACATTGGCGCTTGATGTTAGCTGTGTGCTTCATCAAGGGAGGTGTTGGCTAGGTGCCACATCTTGGCGGCTGATAGCTGTGTGCATCACCGTGGATTAATATATAGGTGGGATCACTTATGTGATCGGTGGCTTAGCCACGGCCTTGGGCGGCAAGTCTGCCAAGGTGAGATATGTGGGATCACTTAGTTGATCGGTGGCTTAGCCACGGCCTTGGGCAGCAGGTCTGCCAAGGTAAGATCTGTAGGATCACTTAGTTGATCGGTGGATTAGCCATGGCCTTGGGCAACAGGTGTGTCGAGGTAGGTGTAATGGATGGACACTAGGTTGGGTTGGGCTTCATAATTGCATAGTTTTGTATGTGGACTGTGTGGATATGGGCCAAGCCCATATGTAGGGACATGTGAAATAACTATGCACTGAGTCTGTGTGACTCACCCAAATTTTTCTCAAACCTTACAGATGATGCATAAAGCTTGGACCGGGTTGGAGTGGATACGAGGTGGCCCATGTAGAAGATATTTTATTTGTTTTACACATTTTATTTATGAAAGATTATTTATTGTAATAAGGGCCACTTTATGTTTTTAAGGATTTTTATTATGTTTTAAGTTGGATTGTCGATTATATTATTATTTGAAAATGTTTTATTTTTAGCAACTTATGTTTTAAAAATCTATATTAAAATTTTCAAGTCGGAAATTTTGTAACAACTTAATTTTATTTAGAATTTTAATTATACAATGTTTTAGTAAAGACAATAAATTTTTATGTTTTCACTCTAAGTCAAAATATTTTTCAAACATTTTCCGCAGTGGCATTCTAAATTCGGCCGTGGCGTATGGGCCAGGTTTGGGGTGTTACATACCGTGTACCTTACGTTCTAGTAGCCCTTCCTTTGCTACTATTGGCGATTATCCTCTAGATCTGATAGGAATCGGAAGCTGCTAATCCACGCTTCGAGCACTCCTATACCCAACGCCCATCAAGGTATGTTTTCTCTCCAATCATATATAGCTCTATATATAGCCAGCTTCTCACCATTCCTCTTTGTATCTTTCCGATGTGGGATCCCTTCGTTAGCAGAGTTTAAATCCAACTCAAACTTTTGCCGTCCAGTCCGCAAAATAAATACTCCTTTGCTTGTAATGAGATTCGAACCCTTGCTCCCTTGCAACATAGTCCACGCTGCTAGCCACTAAGTCACAAGCTCCTCTTGTGTCCTAAAACATGCCCAACTAAAGCTAAGTCTATGGCCAATGTCTAAATCCATTTAAAAAAATAATCTAAAAGGAATGAAAGTGCTGCAACTTGAACCTTGGACCTCCTTCCTTCCCTGTGGCGTCACTCCCTTGCTCCCTAAGTGGCGTCACTTTGCCACTACACCACACACTCCACTTGTGTCATTTTTCTCCATATTTTATTCTTAAAGCCTACCTACTAACTCCCAGGGTTTTATTCAATTAAAACCAAAATTTTTCCTAAGCCCAAGTTTGATCCCGGGACTTTATAGAAGCCCTCTAACCTTCCAAAATCACTTACCTAATAGGTCCAACTAGCATTAGAGTCGTTCTCTTGTTCTCTAAAAATTTTTAAATGCTCCTACGCCTAAGGCCCATTGAACCTAATTCTTCTAAGCCCAAATTCGGGATGTTACAGGCTACCAACCTTTCTTTAAATTTATCAATGGTTCCATTGACCTTCATTTTCTTTTTGAAGATCCATTTACAGCCTATTGGTTTGGAACCTGGTGGAAGATCAACTAAGATCCAAGTTTGATTTCCCATTATTGAATCCATCTCACCATTTATTGCTTCTTTCCAAAAAGCAGAGTCTTGAGATTTCATTTCCTCTTCAAATGTAATAGGATCAAATTTCGTATTATAACAATAAGGTATCTTATTGCATATACTTTTAGCCTTTCCTTCTACAAGAAACATAATGAAGTCTGGTCCAAAATCTTTGACTTTTTTAATCCTCTTACTTCTTCTTAATTCTTAACAAGATTCATCATTATTATCAATTTGTTCCAATGGAATCTCTGTAACAGCCCAATTTAGGGCCTAGTCGGAATAGTGGTGTGAGGCCATGAATCCGAGGTGAATTTATGAGTTTTTAAGGTTTATACCATGTTTGTATGCTAGTGTGAAAGTTTCATGAAGCAATTTTGTTAAATTGAGGTTGAATGGTCCAAAGGACTAAATTGTAAAAGTTGCAAAATATGAGTTTCTAGAAGTTTTTTGTATGAAATAGCTTTAGAATATCAATTAGAAGTCCTTAACTAGCAATCTGCCCAAATTATATTTTTTGGACAAAATTGGACATGAGTTAGAAAAATAGAAATTTTTAAAGAGAAGGGCATTTTGGTCATTTATCTATTAAATGATTAAAATTGGAAAAAGATGACAAAAACCTATTCATCTTCTTCCCCCTTGTGCTGAAAATTTGGAAACTCCATAGCTAGGGTTCTTCATTTTTTTCAAGCTTGCTAGTAAGTTCATCTTAGCCCCGTTTTTAATATTCTTCGTATTTTTGAAGTTCTCGTATTACGAATTAGCTATTTTTAGCTATAAAATGAGCTAGGATGTATGTTTAAAAATCTACCTGTAATATCCGGGATTTTGGGGGTCTGCATTTTAATTCATATTTATGTGTTGGTATGCTCTGTATACTATTTGAGTATGTTTGGGGGCTTCGGGAAACCTTGGGGTTGGATAGTGTCGTAACCATTTTTTGAAAAAAACGGGAATCGACTTTAAAACAGGGAGTCGCCACCGATCTTTATTTCGGTGTGATCGGGTCACCTTGGTTTTATAAAACATTTTGATTTGCTAACACAGTGTTTTTGGTCTACGAAGTTTGAGAAAAAACGGGTTCGGAAGTCGGTTACGTGCAAGGAAGGATTAGCACCCTTGCAACGCCCAAAATCGGTACCAAATTGGTTGATGTTGTCCCAGTGTTGAAAACTTGAAAATATTTGGGGTTAACAAGAATTAAAAGGACGGGTTGATTGAATCGGGACTGAATCTCAAGATTAACTCGTTTCAAAGGAATAAAAATGTCACATCCAGCACGTTAGGACATAACATATTTATACTTCGATACCGAGACCATCTTTGGATCTCAAAAAGTATGAGAAGGATATTTGGTTATTTTAGTTGATCGAAAAATAGACACCCAGCACGTTAGGATGTTATCTTTCGAGCTCCCAAATACCCGAATATTGCCTTTATATTTTTTTATTTTTTTTTTAAAAAAAACTTTTGAATGAAGTATAATTTTGTAAAAAAAATACATTTATTATTCTAAACAATTATAATATGCTAATGTTTCAAATAGGTAAACAAGAAATGATAACAAGAAATACGAAAAATAATAATCCCTATATTTAGACAATTACAAATACACGATGATATATAAGCAGACACAATGAACAACACACAAATACGAACATATTCATACAAGTTTGACTTCTAGGTAACGGGGCATACATATGACAATAATTATCGAACATCAGATCAATGGTAAACGAAAAGAGAGGAAAAAGATGAAAAGTAAAAAAATAAAAATGGTGTATGAAAATATATGAATATGCATAAGTGATGGTAAACGAAAAGAGAGGAAAAAGATGAAAAGTAAAAAAATAAAAATGGTGTATGAAAATATATGAATATGCATAAATGACAATATATATATAGAAATATCAGAGATAATCTAAAATATTTCGTAAGATGCGATCTTTTAAAGTGATAAATTGTACGTACTAAACTAAAAAAATAGAAAAACATATATGCGTTAGTAATCTTAACAAAAACTAAATATACACATAGATAGATTTACATAGGACATACGCTTAAGATATTAGTATGTATATATGAAATGAAATCATTTTGATAGGTATTTTATATGAACATTTATATAGATAAAAAATTGTAAAAATATTTATATAAGGAATAGAACACATTTAAAATAAAACGAATTAAAACATTTTCGAGACAAACCTTAAAACTTGGATAATAACTAAACTTAATATTACAGAAAATTACAAGAGTTACGTACGGAAATCAAAGCTTGATCAAAGCAAAACTATAACTAAAGGGCTGATTCAAAAATAGATGGAATTATTAAACCAGAACCAAAGACTAAAATATAATACGCATGAATAAAGAAGGATTAAAAATGAAAATACCCCTACGTTGCCTCCAAACACAGAATCGGTTTATGAACCAAATCGCAACATGATTGAAAATTTAGGCTAAATTAAAAGAAAATAAATAAACAGGGGAGGACCCCATTAAAACATATGAAAAAAGGGAAGGGTTGATTGTATAAATAACCCAATGGCCACAAGAACACGCGGATCCCTGCTCATGGGTCGGGTCAAATACGGGTTATGCCTTTGCTAAATGACGCCGTTTGATTTGTCATTTAAGAAACCCTAAAATGGATCTTAAAACATTTTAACCCTTATTCCCCTTGAACTCAGCCGCAGCCTCCCTCTTTCATTCTTTCCAGCAGACGAAAGGCATAGGGCCTCCCCTCATCAACACTGAACCCACGAACCTTCCTACCCCCAAAGCTCGATTTCAACAGAGGAATAGAGAGGTCCGAACGATCTGAGAGGTATATACTGCTTTCTTTTTTTTTGTTCAATCGCTCATGAGGTTCTTTTGTTTTCTGATTTCTTTTTGGATTTCTCCTGATTTTCAATGTTTCAAAACAAAACCCAAAAAAAAAACGATTTTGTTTCGGTTTTTATTATAACCGATTTTACAAGGATCTATTCTATCATTTTTGTTTTCTTTCTTGTGTTTCTGATGCTGCTTGCGAGTGAACCCCCCCTTTTGTTACTCTTAAAAGATTTTTGAAAAATAAATAAAACGAAAAATAAACAACACAAGTGAGCTTAAAGTAAAAATCAAGATCAACCTTTTTCAAAACTTCTTTCTCGTTTCGTAGTTGACTCAGATTCTCGTCCTGTTTGTAAACAAAGAAAGGCCAACCCTTTTTACATCAGCTTTGGATGGCTTTATAGCCAGAAATACACTAATCTTTAGTATTATATTGTTTATCCCATATTTTGCTTCTGGTCTCTGCCTCTGTTGCTGCGCGTTTGCAAGGCATGGCGATGGTGCAGACGACGGGGCCGAGGCAACTGGGGAGCATCAATCGTGAGGAGACGTGGGCGCGCGAGACCGAGGTGTAGGGAAGGTCGCTAGTGGGAGCGTGCGTGGAAGCCGAGGGACGCGTGAATCTGGAGAGGCACGCGTGTGGCCGACGCGCGCGAGGCGGATGAAGCTCGCCTTTGGCTACCGGCTTAGGTTTTTCAAAAACTTTTAATTTTGGGCCATTGGGCTTATGTAAAATGGGTCAGTGGGTTAGGTTGTAAATGGGTTTGAGTTACTTGTAAAATGGGCCATTCGGTTTGGGTTTTAAGTTTGGGTTTAATGGACCCTTTTTTTGTAAATGGACTGGACTTTTATTTGGTTTATTATTATTATTATTTTGTTTTTTTAATGGCTTTTGTTTTATTGGTTTATTTTGTTTTGTTTTTGGGCTCTTTATATGGGTATTGGGCCCGGGCAAATTGGTTATTACAGCTGCCCCTCTTTGCTCACTGTCGTGAAACGAGAATAGAATAAAGACCAAAGAAGAACCAATTTTGCCCGGTCTTGGTCAATCCTCGACTTATTGGTTCCTCGTCTTCCCCAAACATCTTCAACTCTACTGTAATCTTGTTGCTTCGATCCACTGCCACTGCTCCCGCGAGATAACTCGTAGCTTCAGTTTGCTTCTCTTCAATCTTCTAAGGGGTGGGACCTGCTTGCTCGAATGTGACTTCTCGACACAGAGATTCGTAGCTTTGATCTACTAACTGCTCCACTGGGACTTGAATGAAATCTGCACTTTTCAAACTGTTTCCTCCTTCTTGCAACATGAGTTGACCTTTTCCTCTTTTCTCTTTTTTTTTGACAGAAATTGAAAAATACCTCAGTGTGCGACCCGAGGAGTTGCAAATGGAAATTCAAAGTGGAAATTAAAAATACCTCAGCGTGCGATCTGAGGAATTGCAAACAGGAATTAAAAGCAAAAATTAAAAATACCTCAGCGTGCGACCTGAAGAATCACAAACAGAAAATAAAAGTATCTCGGCGTGCGACCCGAGGTGTTGGAAACAGAAGTTTAAAAGTAGAAATCAAAATACCTCAGCGTGCGACCCGAGGTGTTGGAAACAGAAATGTAAAAGCAGAAATCAAAATACCTCAGCGTGCGACCCGAGGAATTGCAAACAGGAATTAAAATGCCTCGGCGTGCGACCCGAGGAATTGCTAACGGAAATTAGAAGCAGAAATTAAAAATACCTCAGCGTGCGATCTGAGGAATTGTACACAGAAATTAAAAGCACCTCGGCATGCGACCCGAGGAGTTGCAGAGGGAAATTAAAAAGCAGAAATTAAAAATACCTCAGCGTGTGACCTGAGGAATTGCACACAGAAATTAAAAGTACCTCGCATGCAATCCGAGGAATTGCGCACTGAAAGCGTAATTAGGACTACCTCATGTGCGACCGAGGATTGTAAATGTGAATTAGACGTGCCTCAGCGTGCCCCGAGGCTCAACTCACCTCTCGACACGAGTCGATTTTAATAGAGATTGAAAATGTGTCGTCTCGTGGAACCTGATGTCTTCCTTCTCTTTGGTTTGGTACAATCATTGTCAAAGCTTCTTGCTTTAAAGGTGCCCCTATATGCGTTATGCATGATGTTATCATGATATGCACAAGTTTGTCTTAAATGCTCTTATGCCTACATGGTTATGCTACGTATCGGGGTTTATTTATCATGTGTCCCTTCTTGTTATGACTTTCGTGATGCCTTGTATTCACTGCTTCGAGTCTTGACTTTTCCTTCGAGTTTTATACTCGTCTTCGAGTTCTACGAGCAGTCTGTACTTCTTATACATCGCCCATTTTGTCCCCTCGTCGAATTTTTGTCCTTGCTTTGAGGTTCTTGTACTTACCAGGTTCTCGTCCAGGTAATGCTCAACGTTTCTTTTGTTTAGAGTATGTAATTCCACTATTTACCATTTAAATGAACTAAACACGAGATGCATGATAATGGCCAAGTAGTTGTGAAAGAAATGTCCTACGTTCGTATTTATTTCAAAGCAACAA
The DNA here is from genome assembly GCA_025503065.1 of Gossypium bickii. Taxonomy (NCBI): domain Eukaryota; kingdom Viridiplantae; phylum Streptophyta; class Magnoliopsida; order Malvales; family Malvaceae; genus Gossypium; species Gossypium bickii. The sequence continues at coordinate 96,534,137 of CP106711.1, forward strand.
GAAAATTAACAAAGAATGATTCGACAAGGAAAACATTATAAAAAGGAAAATAGGTTCGATGGTCACAAGTGCTCTAGATATCCGACACGTGAATTTCTCCATGTTCCTTCATCCTGAATTTTTTCGAGCGAAGCTTTTTGTATAGAAAATTTTGAGCTTCTGAGTCTGCTTCAAATATTATAATCTCGCCATTTGACTCCCTATTCGAATCCTGCCGTTTATGTATGAATCCCTTCACTAGGACGCCTTTTCAGGTTTTCATCCCAGTTTTGTCTATCAAGACGCCCTTTCTGGGTTTTCATCGTGATTTTCCCCCTTCTTCTTCTTCTTCTTCTTCTTCTTCATTTTTTTTCTTTTTTTTTTTAAGACGCCCTTTCAGGTTTTCATCTTGATCTTCCCCCTTTTTCAGGCATAGTACTTCTTCACAGCGTCTGAGTTTACAGGATTTGGGACCTCTTTACCATCCATCTCAGTCAAAATCAAAGCTCCTCTTGAGAAGGCTTTCTTTACGACATATGGTTCTTCCCAATTTGGTGCCCATTTTCCTCGAAAGTCCTTTTCTATTGGGAGAATCTTTCTCAGCACGAGCTCTCCTTCGTGAAATTCCCTTGGCCGCACTCTTCTTGTTGTCGGGTCGTAATCATTCTCTTTCTCGTACATCCGTCCGTGATGCATTGCTTTCAAGCGTTTTTCTTCGATCAGATTCAGTTGGTCATATCGAGCTTGCACCCATTCTGATTCTTCTAGTTTTGACTCCATTAAGACTCGTAAGGAGGGAATCTCAACTTCGATGGGCAGTACGGCTTCCATTCCATAGACTAGAGAAAAAGGGGTTGCCCCTGTGGAGGTCCGTACACATGTGCGATATGCGTATAGGGAAAACGGTAGCTTTTTGTGCCAGTCTTTGTATGTCTCGGTCATCTTTCCAATAATCCTCTTACTATTTTTATTGGCTGCTTCTACTGCTCCATTCATCTTTGGGCGATAGGGTGAGGAATTGTGATGTTTTATTTGAAATTGTTCACACACTTCCTTCATCATCTTGTTGTTCAGATTTGAGGCATTATCTGAGATGATTTTCTCAGGCAAGCCGTATCGACATATGATCTCCTTTTTTAAGAACTTGCAAACGGCAGTCCTTGTCACATTAGCAAACGAGGCGGCTTCCACCCATTTCGTGAAATAGTCTATGACCACAAAAATGAATCGATGTCCGTTAGAAGCTTTTGGGGAAATTGGCCCTATAACATCCATGCCCCACATACAAAAAGGCCATGGAGAAGTCATGACATGAAGGGGCGAAGATGCTGCATGAATCTTATCGCCGTAAACTTGACATTTGTGACATTTTCGTGCATAACTGATGCAGTCGCTTTCCATCGTCAACCAGTAATAGCCGAGTCTCATAATTTTCCTGGTCATGGTGAAACCATTGGCGTGCGTCCCACAGATTCCTTCATGGACCTCTTCAAGTATCTTTCTGGCTCCAATATCATCCACGCATCTCAGAAGCACTTGATCTTTTCCTCTTTTGTATAGGATGTCCCCATCGAGGACAAATCTCGCTGCCATTCTTCTGATTGTTTTTTTGTCCTTCTCGTTTGCTTGCTCAGGATATCTTTGATTCTTGACATATTCTAAGATGTCATGGAACCATGGCAGTCCATCCGTCTCTTTTTCAATGCTAAAACAATGCGCCAGGGCTTCATATATGCTCATTTGGAGAGGCATTATTTCCGCTTCTCGGTTTGCCTTGAACATCGAGGCCAGAGTGGCCAGAGCATCAGCCAATTGGTTTTCTTCTCGTGGGAAGTAATTAAAGGTCACTTCATCGAATTCTTTGACCAAATCCATAACAAGATCGTGGTACTTAATCAACTTCGAGTCTCTCACTTCCCAATCTCCACGGATCCGTAAATCACCAACATCGAATCTCGATACTTTTAAGATTTTGATATCTCGTTCAATAGCTGCGCGGAGTCCCATGATGCATGCCTCGTATTCCGCTATGTTATTGGTGCAGAAGAAATTCAATCTGGCAGTGAATGGATAATGATTCCCTTCAGGTGACACTAAGACTGCTCCAATCCCATGCCCTAATGCATTTGATGCCCCATCAAAGCTCATTTTCCATGACTCCTCTTCTGAAGATTCACATTCTTTTTCTGTGATGCATATCAAGTCTTCATCCGGGAAGTCAAATCTTAATGGCTCATATTCTTCTATTGCTCGGGCTGCTAGGAAGTCGGCTATCGCGCTCCCTTTTATTGACTTTTGGCTCACATAGGTGATATCGTACTCCGACAATAGGATCTGCCATCGTGCCATTTCGCGCTCGAGAGTGTGTGATTCCATCATGTACTTGATTGGGTCCAGCTTTGAGATTAACCACGTCGTATGATACAACATATATTGTCTGAGCCTTCGAGCTGCCCAAACCAGAGCACAATAGAATTTTTCAATTGACGGGTATTTTGCTTCATACTCTGTGAACTTCTTGCTGAGGTAATAGATCGCCTTTTCTCTTCTTCCCGATTCATCATGTTGCCCCAGTACACAACCCATCAATTTTCGAACACAGTCAGATACAATATTAGCGGTCTCCCGGGCATTTGCGGTACTAGCACCGGGGGTTTAGACAAATATTGTTTTATCTTGTCGAAAGCAACTTGGCATTCTTCGTTCCATTCCCCGGGATTGTGTTTTCGCAAGAGTCAAAAAATTAGGTCGCATTGGTTGGTGAGCTGGGCAATAAACCGAGCGATGTAGTTTAACCTTCCTAGGAACCCTCTGACTTCCTTTTGTGTCCGTGGAGGTGGTAATTCTTGTATAGCCCTTATTTTGTCCGGATCGACCTCAATACCTCTCTCGCTGACGATGAAACCCAGTAATTTCCCTGAAGTTGCTCCAAATGTGCACTTGGCTGGATTGAGCTTCAGTTGAAACTTTCTCAGTCTTGCAAACAATTTCCTGAGGTTTCCAACATGCACTCTTTCTCCCCGAGATTTAGCGATCATATCGTCGACATAAACTTCTATTTCTTTGTGCATCATGTCGTGAAACAGCATCACCATTGCCCTCTGATATGTTGCCCCGGCATTCTTTAATCCGAACGGCATCACCTTATAGCAAAATGTTCCCCACATCGTCACGAAGGTAGTTTTCTCCATATCCTCCGGAGCCATTTTTATTTGGTTATAGCCCGAAAATCCATCCATGAAGGAGAATAAGGAATATTTTGCCGTGTTATCTACCAGCGTATCGATGTACGGCAAGGGAAAATTATCCTTGGGGGCTTGCTCGGTTCAGATCGCGATAATCCACACACATCCGCACCTTACCATCTTTCTTTAGTACCGGGACTATATTAGCTGCCCACTCCGGGTATTTAGAGACTTGTAAGAAACCGGCATCGAATTGTTTTTTGACTTCTTCTTTTATCTTTAGGAGCATCTCGGGTCTCATTCGTCTTAGCTTTTGCCGGATAGGCTTGCATTCCGGCTTCAGTGGGAGCCGATGGACCACTACATCCTCGCTTAATCCTGGCATGTCCTGATACGACCATGCAAATACATCTTTGTATTCTTGAAGTAGGGTGATCAAATCGTGTTTGGTGTGCTCTGAGATGGAGGTCCCAATTTTCACCTCCTGCCTCTTTTCTTCGTTTCCAATGTTTACCGTCTCAACAAATTCTTGGTGGGGAAGGATCTGTTTATCTTCCTATTCTATCATCCTTAGCAAGTCAAGGGTTGAGACACAATCTTTAGCATTCTCGTCGGCTTCGGATTCTCCTAAACAGACAGCTTGCTCAAAATCGATTTTAGGATCAGTGACGAGATTGTTCACGTCGTCGATATCTGAGCACCTGAAAGGTAAATGGAAAAGAAGCTATAGAGGAACATCGAGGTATTGGAACCTACAAATGTGATTCTATGACATGAAATGTATATAAATACAGGCTTCGAGAAGAGGGATAAATATGAGGCCAATGAGAATGAGAGACAGTGACAAAATGCATCTTCATTTATTGTTCATTTAAAAGTTAAACAGCTGACACAAACTCTTAAAACAGATTCCCCCTTCAGCTTAGGGGTATACATAAAGTTGTCATTGAGGATTACTCTGGAGGGGCCCTAGAAACTACAAGGAGATCCTCGGCGGTCCAATTGTTCAACACAAATCCTGGAGAACCAAGGCGTATCTTTGAAAGGCTTTTCATTGTATCGTCTACTTCGTCGATGACGTTTATGTTGAAGTTCCAAAAATCCCTTTCAACCAATAACAGCGTGTTTCGTGAATCATCTCCCTCTGGGTACATCATTCCCGCGGACGTAAAAGTTTTTGACAAGGGCGGATACGTCATGGGCTCCCATTCTACCTCCCGACCTGAGGCTCTTGCAATCCTCTTTCCCTGATCTTTCTGCAACTATTTCCTTCTTTGCCATCCATCAGGTTTGAACCCTAAGTCGTATTGAGCCTTGTGGTGCACAGGGTTTAGTGCTCTAGCTATCCTCTGTTGGTGTCTTCCTAAACCCTTCCCTGCCCGGGCACCTTTTCCTACAGTCAACTTGACTCCCATCTTGGTGTTTCTTGACAGCTTGGGTGTGGGAGCCCTGTCTTCTTCGGCGACAAATGTAGCGCTGATAAATTCGAAGGAATGGAAGGAGCATTCTGGCGCATCTCTGTTTGCCTTGATGTATGGTGCGTCGGTAGATAGTGATGCGACAATGTCTTCTTCACCAGCGATCGTGATCAGGCGGTTATCCATAATAAACTTTATTTTCTGATGGAGACATGAAGGGATTGCACCAGCGATATGGATCCAGTGCCTTCCTAAAAGGCAATTATATGAAGGTGCAATGTCCATGACTTAGAACTCAACATTATATGTGCACGGGCCCACCTTTAGGGGGATCTCGATCTTTCCCATGACTTCCCACCGTGTTCCATCGAATGCCCTTACCGCGGAATGATAAGGTCTCAGATAAGACATGTCGACGGGCATCCTGGACAGTGTAGCCAATGGCATGACATTGAGCGCAGATCCGTTGTCAATAAGCACATGCGGTATTATATATCCTTTGCACTCGGTAGTGATGTGTAATGGTTTAACAGAGCCTCTATCGTTTGGCGGTATTTCATCATCGCTGAAAGAGATAAAATTATTCGCATTTAAATTGTTCACCCATCTATCAAGCTTTTCAACGGGTACGTTGCTCGGCACATACGCCTGGTTTAACACTTTCAATAAAGCATTTCGATGTGGCTCTGAATTCAACAACAGTGGTAGTACTGAGATTCTCGCCGGTTGTTTGTTCAACTGCTCTATGACGCTATATTTGCTGTGCTTAATAAACTTTAAGAATTCCTGCACTTCGTCCTTATTCACGGGCCTCTTGGCTTCTTGTTTAGATTGTATTTCAACCTCACCCTCGGCCTCGTGCATTGGTGCCTTGCCTTTCTGGCTCGTGCCAATGGCTTTCTTCTTTGTATCGGCCATCTCAGGGGAATAGCACCTCCCACTGCGGGTAAAATGCCTCACCTCACTGACGTTTCCAGTTGTAGCTTCGGGTATGGTGATGTTGACATCATATTTCCACGGCACCGTCTTGCTATCCTTGTAAGGGAAAGGAGAAGGTACTTGGATTATCATTTTTGGTTTCACCTCTTCCTTCTTCGCCTAGTAGTAGATCACCAAAGGTCGATCGGCGCTATAAGGGGGGCCTGATGATTGGCCCTCAGAGGCACACACATCCTTTTCACCGGCCTCTTCCATCTTATTGTAGATCTCAACCACCTTATTGTCCATCATACCTTGAAGTAGCTCTTTGAATTTCTCGCAAGATTGGATGTGATGTCCTTCTACGCCGTGGAAGACGCAAAAACTCGGTCTCTTCATGCTTTCCTCCCTGAAACTTTTGTCGAGCATACCTTTCTCAGTCATTATTTCCCAGACCTTCATCAAATGTGTCCTTATTTCTGAGACACAACCTTTGGCTCGCCACTCATCCTCCTGCGTCGCCATATTCACGTTTCCTACGATATGGTTTGGGAGCGGATTTTCGGCCATATTATTGGTACCGTCAAACCGTAAAATCCCTGCGTCGATAAGGCCTTGAACTCTCCTTTTAAAGGCTGTAAAGTTGTCTGTAGAATGCCCCTAGTTTCCAGCGTGATACATGCAATTTGCATTGGGATCGTACCACTTTGGGAATGGGGGCTTCAGGGGTGCCATGTAATGTGGGGAGATTAATTTTTTTTCCAATAATTTCGGGCACAGCTCTCCATATGATACGGGAATAGGGGTAAATTGGGGTCTCTCGGGCTTGGGCTTTGTTGGTCTTGGTTCGTTTTTGGGCTGACTTTAGGCAGGCGCAGTATTTGGCGGGACGGTCTTTGGTTATCAGCGGCGTAGACAGGGTAAGGAGGAGGTGCTTGATAGTAAGGGTTTCGTAGAGGAAAATAGAAATTTGGTGGTGGGCGGAACTGAGGTCGTGGTTGGGTTGGGTACGAGTTGGCAGCATAGTGGTTCCCAGTCCCCACCATATGGGTTTCTCAGTGCTCTCTTCTTTATAGGTCACGGCCTTTTCGCGCCTCGGAACCTCCATTCTTCCGCTCTTTATGCCGTTTTCGATGAGTTCCCCAGATATTACGACATCGGCGAAGTCTTTTGTGGCATTTCCCACTCGTAGAATGGCGCTTTCAAGGTATTGATAAAGCGAACTGTTATCTCAGTTTTGGTCAGTGGGGGTTCTACTTGAACCAAGATGTCCCTCCACCTTTAGGCGTACTGTCTGAAAGTCTCTGTTGGCTTCTTTTCAATCATTTGCAGCGTTAGTCGGTCAGGCACCACATCAGAGACATGCTTGTATTGCTCGCGCAATCTTTGAAGCTAAGTCATCCCATGACCGGATCCTCTCTCTACCGAGCTGACTATACCAGCGGAGGGCCGACCCGGTCAAGCTATCTTGAAAGCAGTGTATTAACAATTTGTCCTCACTCGCATAACCTGCCATTTTTCGACAAAACATGATGAGATGTGCCTTTGGGCACCTTGTTCCATCATATTTTTCAAAGTCCAGCGCTTTAAATTTTGGGGACAGGATCAGACCAGAAACCAGACTGAGCTCTTTGACGCTCATTGCAGAAGGGGCTCTAGTGCCTTCTACCACCTTGAGTCTTTCTTCCAAGATCCTGTACTTTTCCTCGGCCTCGTAATTGCCCCTTTTTAACCTAGCTATTTCTACCGGGTTATCCAAATCCGGAACAATCGGATTAGCAGAATTATCTCTAGAGTTCGATACATATACACCTTGTCCCAGATGGGTAGGTGGTATGGGTTGTTGTTCTAGGCATACCGGGTTCCCTTGAGGATATCCCCTTTGCGTTGCGTGAGCATGGGGTGGCATGAATCCTGGAGGATAGATCGGGTCCTGATTGACTCTCGAATGAGGTTCTATTATATCAGGACCCTGTGTGATTCCTTTTCCTTTGGTCAGAGCCACCAATATCTCCATCATTTTAGCCATTTGATCCTTCTGCTCTAATGATTCCTCTCGGGATCTTACCATTAGATCCCTTGCTTCTTGCTGAGACTTGGCTAACTGTTCTTGCAGCTCTCTCTGGATCCTTTCCATTCTTTCGATCCTCTCATTGAGTTGGCGCCCATAGCTCTAGTTTTTAGCCGTGTCCTATAGGGATGATGTGATTCGATTCATAATATCGTAGTCATGATTATACGATTTTAGGCTTAGTGAATGATTAAAGTGATATGATGCTAATGTATGTAATGCAATGCGAATGCATGATATGAATGCAAAAAGGTGTCAACTCTGATTCAATTCCCCATAGAAAACTTCCTTAGAAAACGAAGCTCTTTACATAAAACAGACATAGAATGACAAATTTTGCTCTAACACCTAAGGCTTTGATCTTTGTCAATAGGGAAACTAATTCTTGCCTACGATCCGACTGTGTCTCGAACTGTATGCTCAACGTGTCAGCTTGTATAGCTAGAGTCTGTAAATACTTGGCTATCTCTCGTATCTGGGTTATAGCCTCCCCCATGAGGTAATCTCTATCTCTGACTTGATTCTGAGAATGGTACAGCTCAATTTCTCTTCGTTCTTCATTTTCTTTCAAATATCCGATATAATTCTGACAGTTCTGCAGCTCCATTTCTAACTCTTCGGTCTTCTTCTTCATTTCTTCGATTCTACTCAAACTTGCCTTTAATTCTCTTGCCGAGTTACGGTTTCGATAACAGTCGAGGGATTTTTCCAACTCTGCCACCTTCATCTTCAATTTGTTTCTTCTACTCTGGCCTTCTGATACTTGCTGTTCTAGGATCTCATTCTGAGCTTTCATTTCTTGAAACTTCTTTTCCCATTGCTCGGCTTTAGCTCTCTCTTCTTGTAACTCCTGTCGTCATTGACTCGAAGTCTTTCCTAGTCCGGCAGTCCTTATTGAGAGGCGTATCTTCTTGTAGTCCCCCTTTAGGCTATCCAACTCTTCTTCGGCCTTGCTCTTCCCCTTTTTAATCTTTTCAGCTTCTGATTTTTGTATCTCTACATCCATCTTCAAAAGCATCTTCTCTTCCTCTAACTGCTCAATTTTCTTCTCGAGCTCTGAACTTCGCTTTACGAAATCTTGCTTCATAATTTCTAATTCTGTTGGGATTATTCGCACTCGTTCCTCCAAAGACTGAGCCTTATCTGAACTTGGTCCCGGGATATTATCGTTGATACTCTTATTTAGCCACGCTTTGTACTACTCGAAGTCGCTAGTTTCGCCGCAGCCTAACCTCTTCATCCGACGAGTTTGCTTCCAAGCATTTCTTCGTTTCCTAATCTTCTTCTTATAACCCCTCCCTGCATAAGAGAACTCGCTTCGACCTAACCCATGTGTTGCTGGCACGAACTGTCTCGAATGGTATTGTCTCGCTGCTAGCAATGGGGCATACCTGATGACTCCCCAAATTCCGGGTAGAGGGACCCAATTAAAGTCCCCGCATCTATAAAGGATCTCTCCGGACATCATCCATGGAGCTCTCCACTCAACGTCTTCTTCTTGAAGATTCTGAAAAATTGCCATCCATCCTTCTTCTGTTATATCCTTTCTCCTCGACATAGCTACCTCTTCCTTTATCGGTGAATAATCCTTACAAAAGGGGCGACAAGAGACTTTATCCATCTTCCAAAGATGCCCACAAAACCATACCATCAATAGCTGTGCGCATCTGATAAACCTTCCCTCTCCCGCTCTTCTGCATGCATTTAGTGATCTGAAAGTCTCGGCTAAAATTGCTGGGACAGGTGTGACTTGTTTATCCAAGCGGTCGAATAGATCCACTACTGCCTCATCTATGTGTCTTAGGGCTTTTGGGAAGATGACTAACCCGTAGAGGCTTAAGGCGAGGATATCAACTTTCCTTTGTACATCAGGATGCGACAGGATCAGGTCCGTTAAATTTACCCAAGGAATGCACCTCCCTTCACCCTTCTGTTGAATTTTGGTCGAGATCCACTGTTCACTCATCCCTGTAATTTTCACCAATTTCTTCGCGAGAGGAGGAACATGGGCGGGCCTGATATAAACCTTGTCAGCTTGTATCCCAAGAATACGGATTAAAGCGGTATATTCTTCTATTATTGGCACTAAGTCCACTTTCCCAAAGGTGAAGCAGCTGTACGCGGAGTTCCAAAACTGGACCATGGCCCTAAACAGGTGTTTATCTATCTTGACATCCAATAAGTGAGCGATATCACCATAACGGTGGTAGAACATCTGTTTAGCTTCATCCTCCCAATGGGCCCAGATATCTCGCAACTCTTGAAGCTCATTTTGTGTCACGCTAACACGGGTGAAGTCCCTCAGCTCCGACATATGACCTTCAACCAAGCTATCTCCTTCTTCTAATTGCAACTTTTTCGACCATGTGCGCACGGCCACATTGTCCTCTATTTTATCAAGAAAGTCGTTTTCCATAGCAAACTTCCTATTTCAGCAACTGAGCAGAAATTGACACCTTTACTACATGGAATGTCATGCAAGTCAAACAAAACAACACAAGTTAGTATCGCATAATCAAAACAAGCAAAATATCATCAAACGCTTATCTAGGTAACTAATTCGACTCTATGCCTAGGGTAGGCTCTAGGGTTTCTATATGGGGTTCGGTTATAAAGAAGGGTACCTGAACCATCAGATTCCTCGATCCTCACCCATTATAGGCTCATACGGACCGAGTTCAATTCAGGGGGATACATTTCCCTATGGCCATGCGGAGGTGAAATCCTCACGAAGCACATAGGTACGGATGTATCCCGGAAGCAATCCACTAGCCCATGCGAAGGTGAAAACCTCACGAAGGCTTAGTTTCTTACTCCCACTTAAAGGTGTGACCAACGGTCATGCGATGCGATGCCAAAGTATTTCACGAGACTCGACACTATAGCGAATGCAAATGCATTAAAAAGACACACCATTTTTCAAGACAATTTTCTAAATTTTCAATCAAAAGGACAAAAATAAATCAATTTTACGGCCTGACTCTCACATTGTCCCCAGTGGAGTCGCCAAGCTGTCGTAACCATTTTTTGACAAAACGGGAATCGACTTTAAAACAGGGAGTTGTCACCGATCTTTATTTCGGTGTGATCGGGTCACCTTGGTTTTATAAAACATTTTGATTTGCTAAAACAGTGTTTTTGGTCTACGAAGTTTGAGAAAAAATGGGTTCGGGAGTCGGTTACGTGCAAGGAAGGATTAGCACCCTTGCAACGCCCAAAATCGGTACCAAATTGGTTGATGTTGTCCCAGTGTTGAAAACTTGAAAATATTTGGGGTTAACAAGAATTAAAAGGACAGGTTGATTGAATCGGGACTATCTCAAGATTAACTCGTTTCAAAGGAATAAAAATGTCACATCCAGCACGTTAGGACATAACATATTTATACTTCGATATCGAGACCGTCTTTGGTCCTCAAAAAGTATGAGAAGGATATTTGGTTCTTTTAGTTGATCGAAAAATAGACACCCAGCACGTTAGGATGTTATCTTCCGAGCTCCCAAATACCCGAATATTGCCTTTATATTTTTTTATTTTTTTAAAAAAAACTTTTGAATGAAGTATAATTTTGTAAAAAAAAATACATTTATTATTCTAAACAATTATAATATGCTAATGTTTCAAATAGGTAAACAAGAAATGATAACAAGAAATACGAAAAATAATAATCCCTATATTTAGACAATTACAAATACACGATGATATATAGGCAGACACAATGAACAACACACAAATACGAACATATTCATACAAGTTTGACTTCTAGGTAACGGGGCATACATATGACAATAATTATCGAACATCAGATCAATGGTAAACGAAAAGAGAGGAAAAAGATGAAAAGTAAAAAAATAAAAATGGTGTATGAAAATATATGAATATGCATAAGTGACAATATATATATATATATAGAAATATCAGAGATAATCTAAAATATTTCGTAAGATGCGATCTTTTAAAGTGATAAATTGTACATACTAAACTAAAAAAATAGAAAAACATATATGCATTAGTAATCTTAACAAAAACTAAATATACACATAGATAGATTTACATAGGACATACGCTTAAGATATTAGTATGTATATATGAAATGAAATCATTTTGGTAGGTATTTTATATGAACATTTATATAGATAAAACATTGTAAAAATATTTATATAAGGAATAGAACACATTTAAAATAAAACGAATTAAAACATTTTCGAGACAAACCTTAAAACTTGGATAATAACTAAACTTAATATTACAGAAAATTACAAGAGTTACGTACGGAAATCAAAGCTTGATCAAAGCAAAACTATAACTAAAGGGCTGATTCAAAAATAGATGGAATTATTAAACCAGAACCAAAGACTAAAATATAATACGCACGAATAAAGAAGGATTAAAAATGAAAATACCCCTATGTTACCTCCAAACACAGAATCGATTTATGAACCAAATCGCAACATGATTAAAAATTTAGGCTAAATTAAAAGAAAATAAATAAACAGGGGAGGACCCCATTAAAACATATGAAAAAGGGGAAGGGTTGATTGTATAAATAACCCAATGGCCACAAGAACACGTGGATCCCTGCTCATGGGTCGGGTCAAATACGGGTTATGCCTTTGCTAAACGACGTCGTTTGATTTGTCATTTAAGAAACCCTAAAATGGCTCTTAAAACATTTTAACCCTTATTCCCCTTGAACTCAGCCTCCCCCTTTCATTCTTTCCAGCAGACGAAAGGCGTAGGGCCTCCCCTCATCAACACTGAAGCCACGAACCTTCCTACCCCCAAAGCTCGATTTCAACAGAGGAATAGGAGGTTCCGACGATCGGAGAGGTATACTGTTTCTTCTTTTTTTGTTTAATCGCTCATGAGGTTCTTTTGTTTTCTGATTTCTTTTTGGATTTCTCCTGATTTTCAATGTTCCAAAAAAAACCCCAAAAAAATGATTTTGTTTCGGTTTCTATTATAACCGATTTTACAAGGATCTATTCTATCTTTTTTGTTTTCTTTCTTGTGTTTCTGATGCTGCTTGCGAGTGAACCCCCGCTTTTGTTATTCTTAAAAGATTTTTGAAAAATAAATAAAACGAAAAAATAAACAACACAGTGAGCGAAAGTAAAAATCGAGATCAACCTTTTTCAAAACTTCTTTCTCGTTTCCGTAGTTGACGGTATTCTGGTCTATTTGTAAACAAAGAAAGGCCAACCCTTTTTACATCAGCTTTGGATGGCTTTATAGCCAGGAATACACTAAGCTTTAGTATTATATTATTTATCCCATATTTTGCTTCTAGTCTCTGCCTCTGTTGCTGCGCGTTTGCAGGGCATGGCGATGGTGCGAACGACGGGGCCGACGCAACTGGGGAGCATCGATCGTGAGGAGACACGGGCGCGCGGGACCGAGGTGTGGGGAAGGTCGCTAGTAGGAGCGTGCGTGGAAGCCGAGGGACGCGTGAATCTGGAGAGGCGAGCGTGTGGCCGACACGCGAGGAAGATGAAGCCTGCTGGCGGCGCTGGCTTAGGGTTTCTGAAAAACTTTTAATTTTGGGCCATTGGGCTTATGTAAAATGGGTCAATGGGTTAGGTTGTAAATGGGTTTGAGTTACTTGTAAAATGGGCCATTCGGTTTGGGTTTTAAGTTTGGGTTTAATGGACCCTTTTTTTGTAAATGGATTGGACTTTTATTTGGTTTATTATTATTTTTTTTGTTTTTTTTAATGGCTTTTGTTTTATTGGTTTATTTTGTTTTGTTTTTGGGCTCTTTATATGGGTATTGGGCCCGGGCAAATTGGTTATTACAGATAGGAGCCTTAGTAAAACTTTTTGGTTCAAAGTTGATAAGAGGAGAGCTAGGGGAGCTAGGCTTTAAGGGATGTAATGTGGTGTTCTTTGACACAACAAGTGGAGAGGTGGAGTGGCAAGGTGACGCCTGGGAGCAAGGGAGTTGGCGTTTCAAGGGGAGAGAGGTTCGAGTAGCATGGATAGCATTTTGGGTTGCTTTTTGCGTCAAGCAAGGAGGAGGTAGTGGATTCGGCAATGGCACTTGGAAGGTGGAAGTTTGAATGGGTCAAACATTTTGAATATGTGGTGAAGAGTGAAACATGAGGTTTGAACGAGTCAAACTCATTTGAATGGGTGAAGGGGAGGAAGTTTAGGAGGAAAAGAAGGGATAGGGAGAGGGGCTTGAGACTTGGCCGAATGTGGGGTTCTAGGGGTGGCATTTCCGACCAAGAGGAGAGTGGTTCGGTTAGGGGGCTATAGGTGCCGAAAGTGTTAGTTAGTAGCTTGGGTTTAGGCATTTTGAAGTCTTCCTTTCTCTTCTTTAGTTCTTCTTGCTAAAAGTGTGAATCAAACTCTTCCTCTTTGCTTTCTTTTCTCATGACCAAAAGCCGAAAGTGAGAGACCTTTTATGCACTTTTTCTTACCTTTGCAAACTCTTTCTCCTCTTTTCCATTCACTTTCTAAAAGCTGAATTCACCCTTCACTATAGCCGAAATTCCATAAGTCTTAACCTTCACTTCTCATTTTCGTTCCATCATTTCTTTCACTTCATTAAGCCAAACTTTTCTCTTCATTATTCCCTATAGCCAAAACCTCATAAACCACAACCCTCTCTTCTCCTTTTCTTTCACCAAGTGTTCTTCATCAAAGCCGAATAACCCATCTTTCATTGTGTGTTGAAGCCGAATCTCCTTGAGTGTGGGGATCATCTTCGCTTGATAATTTCTAAGAGAAGTGCCGTCGTTTAATTTCTGTCAAGTGTCTCAATCGATTGCTAGTAATCGTGGTAAGGGTTCTCTTTTATTTGATCTTTCTTCCTTCTCTTTGGTTTGCCGAAATCTAGAAGCCTAACTCTGTATTTTTGTGGTGGCCGAATCTATAAAGGTTGGTTTCGAGTTCTTTGTGTAGGCTAGCGTTAAGAGAGTAAGGGATCTTTTGGGACTTGATCAATCAAGGTAAGAGGGGTGTAGTTTTTGGTTCGACCAAAGGCCATTTCGTTAGACAAATAAATGTTAGGCCGAATCTAACATGACTGATGTAGGGATTTCAACAACTTTCAAGATCAAGTGAGAGTCTTCGGGATTTGGGAAGACCTTGGTAAGGATACTCGATTAAAATCTTATTTGGTTTCGTTTAGATCTAACTTGACGTTTTAACCTGGGTCTTCTGACCAAGACTTTGTTTCACAGATGCGAGTATCAGCCTAGGAGAGAAAGGGGTTGGACACGTAGTTCCTACCCCTAAATTCAAGAAGCGGGCCATTTTAACAGTTCGAGATTGGCCACCGGGGTGTGGGCCAGCGTCAGAAAGAGACAAGCAGATCGTTGTAGTCTCTTCGAGTGAGGACGTTAGGGAAATCGAGAGTCTAGTGCTTCAGGTTCTTAGGTGTGTAGTTAATACACTGTTTCCTTGTTAGTTAATTAAATGCATTTGATATGTGTGGTAGCCGATATAGTGGGCTGTGGTGGTATTGTTACCCATATTGGGTAATCCAGTAACCAGGTTAGTACATTTCCTATATCAAAATGTGGATGGATATATGTGGATCTTTGTAAGCATGTCATATGTTATCTGGTATGTTCATACATTATCCTGCCATATCATTATAGTATGCTGCACGTACATGGGGTTCAAGATATATTGAATTAGGGGAAGTGTGTACATTTATGTATGTGGATTGGTGACGGCCTTGAGCCTCATCGTGTATTGATGTTAGCCTTGAGCTATATCATGGATTGATGATGACCTTGAGTCACATTGTGGATATCTGTGATTTTAATCACGTGGATCAGTGGCTAGACCACTAAGTGGACGGCATTGATTGCCGAAAAGGTGTGTAGCGGATGGAGGGTCGATTTAGTAATCCCCTGGTGTGTAGTGGATGTATATACGGGTGGTGTGTAGCGGTTGGATACTAGGTTGGGTTGGGTTAGCATTTTGCATTGTTTTGTGGGGTATGTGGTTATATATATGTGGATTTAGGCCAAGCCCATTTGTGGAAACACGTGGATTAATTGCACACTGATTCAGTTTGACTCACCCTATTTTCACTAAAAACAATGCAGGTGACACACGATCTTCTGGACCGGGTAGGAGTGGATTTGAGGTGGCCATGCAGAAGCTGTTTAATTTCTATATACATTTTAAACTTTCAATTGTTTTTGGGGTTTTTTTTATTGTAATAAGGCCGCATTAAATATTTCAGGATTTTTATTATGGTTTAAGTTAGCATTATTAGCGGATTAATAATTGAGGATGATTTTGAGACATTTACAGCTTAAAAATCAAATTAAAGTTTTCAACCCGGATTACTCACAAACAACTCGTTTTCTCAAATTTTCGTATAAATAATGATTTAAACTGTATCCAACCTTCTAGGTTTTATTTTTCCGGCAAACTACTAATTTCAAAACGACAAACCTCTAATAAATAAGATAACCCTTATAAGCTAAGAATTTGTTTTAAAACTTAACACGTGTTTTCACCCTTAAACCAAATTCTTTTCAAATAATTTCCAAGTAACATTCTAAATTCGGCAGTGGTGTTTTGGGCCGGGTTTGGGGAGTTACAATTTGGTATCAGAGCCCAAATTTTAAACTCGGCCTTTGGGTTTTGAGGCCCACACCGTTTTCAAAATCGGTATTTAAGTTAGTTAAAAGAAATTTTCCGTGGAATGGACTTTTGAAGGCATGGCACTCGAATCTTCTGGCCCAGGTCTGCCAGGTAGGTCTTCTAACTGTTTAAATAAATTAAGTGGAAGTGGATATATGATGCATTATTGTGGATATTGTTGTGGATGTTAGAATTAGGGTATTCTCTCTAGAGACTGGAACTTTAGGGATGTGTGCTCTTTACGAAAGAAAAGCTTGAAATATTGTGACATAAAACTACTTCCTTTAATCAATAAGTGGAAAAAAGGCTAATGCATAAAACTTTTTAACTCAGATTAAGACGCGACTATAGACATGAGTAGTAGGGGACGTGGTCGTAATGTACGTGGGCGTTGTAGAGGCAGAATGGCTATATCGGAACCAGTTGGGTCTGGTTATGGCTCGGGGAATGAAGCGTCGCCGCCGGCCGCGGAAGCTGAGTTTCAAGATCAGACGGGTGGAGGCGACGCTGTGTCGCAGGCTATGCTGCGGGTTTTGGAGAGAGTTGTGGGAGCAAACATGGATACTGGGGCCCGAAAGTCAGTGTCTGAGCGACTCTGGGCGAATGGAGCCGAGATATTCAGTAGAGTCTCGGGAGTAGCTCCGAATGTGGCGGAGTACTGGTTAGAGGCAGTCGAGAGGATCATGGATGATTTGGACTGCACTGCCGAGGAAAAGCTGAAGGGCGTTGTTTCATTGCTTCGGGATGAGGCCTACCAGTGGTGGGTCACTGTCAGAGAGGGTACTTCGACGGACCGAGTGGATTGGAGTTTCTTTAAGATTAAGTTTGAGGGAAAGTATGTTAAGGCTAGTTACGTGGACGCACAGAGGAAGGCGTTCTTGAACTTAGTGCAAGGGGGTAAGTCAGTAGCTGAGTATGAGGTAGAATTTTTGCGGCTGAGTCGGTATGCTCGGGAAATTGTTGCTACAGATTACGAGCGCTGTGTTAGATTTGAGGATGGGCTGCGAGATGAGCTGTGGGTGTTGATCGCTCCTCAGCGGGAGAGGGACTTTGCCATTTTGGTAGGAAAAGCTAGGATAGCGGAGGCGGTTAAGCGAACTGAGAGACAGAACAGAGATAAGGATAGAGGCAGAAATAAAAGGGGTTTTAGACCGTCAGCATCATCTGGGGGTTTCCAGAAAAAGCCCAGGGTTGAGAGTTCTGCTCGCGCTCCTATGCCAGCGGCTGGGAATCAGTTCTGACCTTGTGTTCAGTGTGGGAGGTCTCATGTAGGAGAGTGCTGGGGAAGGAATAAAAAGTGTTACAGGTGTGGGTCGAAGGATCACTTGGTTAAGAACTGTCATCAGGACATGGATAGGACTCGGACAGTAGGCCAGAGGTATGTGCAGCTAGGAATGGGTGGTCAACTGGCTTCAAGAGGTTATGGTCTGAACCGTGGAGGGAATGGTTCTGGCCGAGGTCGTGGAGCACCCGGCAGTGGTGCTGGGAGTTCAGATGCAAGGCAGCCAGGGTTAGTTTACGCAGCCAGACGTCGTGAAAAGGGGGATGCACCAGATGTGATAACGGGTACGTTTCTCATTTTTGGGTTACCCTTTACGGCTTTAATTGATGTTGGATTGACACACTCATATATTGCTAGCATGGTGTCTAGAACATTGAATGTGAGTCTTGAAATTGTCTCTAGAAAGATGACAGTGCTTAGTCCTTTAGGGCAATCAGTAGTGGTAGATAAACTATTTAGAGACGTGCCTTTAGAAGTTCAGGGGTCAGTGTTTCCGGCTGACTTGATGGAGCTGCTGTTCGGAGAATTTGACTTCATCCTAGGCATGGACTGGCTAGTAAAGTATCGTGTGAATTTAGACTGTGCTGCTAAGCGCATGTCGTTGAGGACTCCCGAGGACAACGAGGTTGTAGTGATAGGTGAGAGGAGAGACTACCTGTCTAATGTAGCGTCTGCTCTTAAAGCAGAGAAGATGGTGAAGAAGGGGTGTATAGCATTCTTAATGTGTGTTAGTGCTTTGGATGCAAAGGAAGCTGCTGTGGGGGAGGTTAGAACAGTGAGGGAGTTTGTAGATGTTTTTCTGGAAGAACTTCCAGGGTTACCTCCGGATCGTGAGGTTGAGTTTGGAATCGATCTATTGCCAGGTACAGCACCGGTGTCGATCGCTCCTTATAGGATGGCACCAAAAGAGTTGGTTGAACTTAAAGCTCAGATCCAGGAGCTGTTGGATCGCAGATTCATCCGACCCAGTGTGTCTCTATGGGGAGCACCGGTCTTATTTGTGAAGAAGAAGGACGAATCTATACGTATGTGCATAGATTATCGCCAGTTGAATAAACTGACGATCAAGAACAAGTACCCGCTGCCGAGGATAGACGACTTGTTTGATCAGCTCAAAGGGGCTGCAGTGTTTTCGAAGATAGATCTGAGGTCGGGATATCATCAGCCTAATGTGAAGGAAGCGGATATCCATAAGATAGCTATCCAGACTCGATACGGGCATTATGAATTCCTAGTAATGCCGTTCGGTGTGACGAATGCCCCAGCTGCATTCATGGATATGATGAACCGGGTTTTCCAACCCTACTTTGACCAGTTCACCATGGTATTCATAGACGACATCCTAGTATATTCCAAGTCTGAGGAAGAGTATGATGCGCATCTTCGGGTGGTGCTACAGGTTTTAAGGGAAAAGAAGTTATATGCCAAATTTAGCAAGTGCGAATTTTGGTTAAGGGAAGTTGCTTTTCTAGGTCATGTGGTGTCAGCAGAAGGGATAAGAGTGGATCCTCAGAAGATAGAGGCGGTATTGGATTGGAAACCACCTAAGTCGGTGGCAGAGATTTGCAGTTTCTTGGGGTTAGCGGGCTACTACAGGAGATTTGTTGAAGGGTTTTCTTCGATAGCAGCACCTTTGACTAAGTTGTTGAGGAATAAGGTACCTTTTGTGTGGACGGGTAAGCAGCGGAGAGTTTCGAGAAGCTGAAGAGGGTTTTGACAGAGGCTCCAGTGTTAATTCAGCCTGAAGCGGGGAAAGATTTTGTGGTGTATTATGATGCTTCTCACACGGGGTTAGGTTGTGTACTCATGCAGGAAGGGAAGGTTGTTGCCTATGCGTCTCGATAGTTAAGACCTCATGAGGTTAACTATCCGACGCATGACCTGGAGTTGGCTGCAGTGGTTTTCGCTTTGAAAGTGTAGAGGCATTATTTGTATGGGGAGAAGTCGGTGATCTACACGAACCATAAGAGTTTAAAGTATCTACTGACTCAGAAGAAACTGAACTTGAGACAGCGGAGGTGGGTGGAATTATTAAAGGATTATGATTGCTTGATTGAGTACCACCCCGGTAAAGCGAATATGGTGGCAGATGCGCTAAGCCAGAAAGTAGTGTCGGATTTGAGGGTAATGTTTGCTCATCTTAGTTTTTATGACGACGGAAGTTTATTGGCGGAGCTACAGGTGAGGCCGACATGGTTGAGTCAGGTAAAAGAGAAACTGTTGGTGGATGACGTTCTAAGTGCTCGACTTCTACAGGTTCAGAATGGGGGATTAGAAGACTACAGTGTGAGCAGCAATGGAGTTTTGTGCTTCCGGGGTAGGGTTTGTATGCAGAAGGATGTGGAATTAAAGCAGAAGATTCTTCAGGAATCGCATAGTAGCCCTTATGCAATGCATCCTGGAGGGAGTAAGTTGTATAGGGGTCTTCGAGATCAGTTTTGGTGGCCTGGCTTGAAGCGGGAAGTTACAGAATTTGTGGGGAAGTGCTTGATGTGTCAGCAGGTCAAAGCTGAACAACAAGTGCCTTCGGGGTTGCTGCAACCAGTAAAGATTTCGCAATGAAAGTGGGAGAGAATCACGATGGATTTTGTTAGTGGGCTTCCTCTTACACCTATTAAGAAGGACTCGGTATGGGTGATCGTGGATCGGATGACAAAATCTGCTCATTTCATACCTGTTCGTGTTGATTACTCTCTACAGAGGTTAACGAAGCTATATGTGGCAGAAATTGTGAGACTACATGGGGTACCGGTATCAATTATATCAGATAGGGATCCTAGATTTACGTCACGATTTTGGAGGGCGTTGCATCAGGCATTGGGCACCAGGTTGGACTTTAGCACGGCGTTTCGTCCACAGGCGGATGGCCAGTCAGAAACGGTAATTCAAGTGTTAGAGGATATGTTGAGGGGATGCGTTATCGACTTCAGATGTAGTTAGGAGGAATTCTTGCCTTTAGCAGAGTTCGCGTACAACAACAGTTATCAGGCGAGTATTCGGATGGCACCATATGAAGCATTGTATAGGCGGAGGTGTCGGACTCCTACCTATTGGACGAAACTGGGTGAACGTCATGTTTTGGGTCCAGAGATAGTGGCAGAATCAGAAGAAAAGGTTAAGGTAATTCGGGCACAGTTGAAGGAGGCATCTGACAGACAGAAGTCGTATGCGAATCTTAAGCAGAAAGAAATAAAATTTACAGTGGGTGATCGGGTGTTTCTAAAAGTTTCACCGTGGAAGAAAGTGATGAGATTTGGACGTAAGGGTAAGCTGAGTCCTAGGTTTATAGGGCCTTATCGGGTTTTGAAGCAAGTTGGACCAGTGGCATATCAGTTAGAGTTACCTTCAGAATTGAAGCAGATGCTGATGTATTTCATGTCTCGATGCTAAGATGTTACCGGTCGGATCCATCTCACGTGGTGCCAGCAGAGGAAGTTGAGTTGAGGCCAGACTTGTCCTATGAGGAAGAGCCGATTCAGATCTTGTAGCGGGATGTGAAGGTGTTACGGAAGAAATCAGTTCCTCTAATCAAGGTATTATGATAGAACCATGGATCAAAAGAAGCTTCGTGGGAAATGGAGGAGGCAATGCGACAGCAATACCCTCACCTATTTTGACCAGGTAATTTCGAGGTCGAAATTTCTTTAAAGGGGTAGAACTGTAATATTCGGGATTTTGGGGGTCTACATTTTAATTCATATTTATGTGTTGGTATGCTCTGTATGCTATTTGAGTGTGTTTGGGGGCTTCGGGAAACCTTGGGGTTGGATAGGAGCCTTAGTAAAAATTTTTGGTTCAAAGTTGATAAGAGGAGAGCTAGGGGAGCTAGGCTTTAAGGGATGTAATGTGGTGTTCTTTGACACAACAAGTGGAGAGGTGGAGTGGCAAGGTGACACCTGGGAGCAAGGGAGTTGGCATTTCAAGGGGGGAGAGGTTCGAGTAGTATGGACAACATTTTGGGTTGCTTTCTGTGTCAAGCAGGGAGGAGTTAGTGGATTCGGCAATGGCTCTTAGAAGGTGGAAGTTTGAATGGGTCAAATATTTTGAATATGTGGTGGGGAGTGAAGCATGAGGTTTGAATGAGTCAAACTCATTTGAATGGGTGAAGGGGAGGAAGTTTAGGAGGAAAAGAAGGGATGGGGAGAGGGGCTTGAGAGTTGGCCGAATGTGGGGTTCTAGGGGGTGGCATTTTCGGCCAAGAGGAGAGTGGTTCGGTTAGGGGGCTATAGGTGCCGAAAGTGTGAGTTAGTAGCTTTGGTTTAGGCATTTTGAAGTCTTCCTTTCTCTTCTTTAGTTCTTCTTGCCGAATGTGTAAATCAAACTCTTCCTTTTAGTTTTCTTTTCTCATGACCAAAAGCCGAAAGTGAGAGACCTTTTGTGCACTTTTTCTTACCTTTGCAAACTCTTTCTCCTCTTTTCCATTCACTTTCTAAAAGCCGAATTCACCCTTCACTATAGCCGAAATTCCATAAGTCTCAGCCCTCACTTCTTATTTTCGTTCCATTATTTCTTTCACTTCATTAAGCCGAACCATTCTCTTTATTATTCCCAATAGCTGAAACCTCATAAACCACAACCCTCTCTTCTCCTTTTCTTTCACCAAGTGTTCTTCATCAAAGCCAAATAACACATCTTTCTTTGTGTGTTGAAGCCGAATCTCCTTGAGTGTGGGATCATCTTCGCTTGATAATTTCTAAGAGAAGTGCCGTCGTTTAATTTCTGTCAAGTGTCTCAATCGATTGCTAGTAATCGTGGTAAGGGTTATCTTTTAATTGTTCTTTCTTCCTTCTCTTTGGTTTGCCGAAATCTAGAAGCCTAACTCTGTATTTTTGTGGTGGTCGAATCTATGAAGGTTGGTTTCGGGTTCTTTGTGTAGGCTAGCATTAAGGGAGTAAGGGATCTTTCGGGACTTGATCAATCAAGGTAAGAGGGGTGTACCTTTTGGTTTGGCCAAAGGCCATTTCGTTAGACAAATAATTGTTAGACCGAATCTAACATGACTGATGTAGGGATTTCGACAAATTTCAAGATCAAGTGAGAGTCTTCGAGATTTGGGTCGACCTTGGTAAGGATACTCGATTAAGATCTTATTTGGTTTCGTTTAGATCTAACTTAACATTTTAACCCGGTCCTCTGACCAAGACTTTGTTTCATGGATGCGAGTATCAGCCTAGGAGAGAAAAGGGTTGGACACGTAGTTCCTACCCCTAAATTCAAGAAGCGGGCTGTTTCAACAGTGCAGGATTGGCCACCGGGGTGTGGGCCAGCGTCGGAAAGAGACAAGCAGATCGTTGTAGTCTCTTCGAGTGAGGACATTAGGGAAATCGAGAGTCTAGTGCTTCAAGTTCTCAGGTGTGTAGTTAATACATTGTTTCCTTGTTAGTTAATTAAATGCATTTGATATGTGTGGTAGCCGATATAGTGGGCTGTGGTGGTATTGTTACCCATATTGGGTAATCCGGTAACCAGGTTAGTACATTTCCTATATCAAAATGTGGATGGATATATGTGGATGTAAGCATGTCATATGTTATCTGGTATGTTCATACATTATCTTGCCATATCATTATAGTATGCTGCACGTGCATGGGGTTCGGGATATATTGAATAAGGGGAAGTGTGTACATTTATGTATGTGGATTGGTGACGGCCTTGAGCTTTATCATGGATTGATGTTAGCCTTGAGCTAGATCGTGGATTGATGATGACCTTGAGTCACATTGTGGATATCTGTGATTTTAATCATGTGGATCAGTGGCTAGACCACTAAGTGGATGGCATTGATTGACGAAAAGGTGTGTAGCGGATGGAGGGTCGATTTAGTAATCCCCTGGTGTGTGGTGGATGGATAGGTTGGATACTAGGTTGGGTTGGGTTAGCATTTTGCATTGTTTTGTGGGGTATGTGGTTATATATATGTGGGTTTGGGCCAAACCCATTTGTGGAAACACGTGGATTAATTGCACACTGAGTCGGTTTGACTCACCCTATTTTCACTAAAAACAATGCAGGTGACACATGATCTTCTGGACCGAGCAGGAGTGGATTCGAGGTGGCCATGTAGAAGCTGTTTAATTTCTATATACATTTTAAACTTTCAATTGTTTTGGGGGTATTTTTATTGTAATAAGGCCGCTTTAAATATTTCGGGATTTTTATTATGGTTTAAGTTAGAATTATTAGCGGATTAATAATTGAGGATGATTTTGAGACATTTACAACTTAAAAATCAAATTAAAGTTTTCAACCCGGATTACTCACAAACAACTTGTTTTCTCAAATTTTCATATAAATAGTGATTTAAACTGTACCCAACCTTCTAAATTTTATTTTTCCGGCAAACTACTAATTTCAAAATGACAAACCTCTTATAAATAAGATAACCCTTATAAGTTGAGAATTTGTTTTAAAACTTAACACGTGTTTTCACCCTTAAATCGAATTCTTTTTTCAAATATTTTCCCAGTAACATTCCAAATTTGGCCGTGGTGTTTTGGGCCGGGTTTGGGGAGTTACACTACCCATGAATGATATGCTTGTTAAATGGTATTTTATGGAAGTTTATGAGAGTTTGATGTTAGATAAACATCTTTTTCTAAGTGAATTTCATGAAAAATGAATATAGGACTAGTTTGTAAAAGTTACGAAATTGGTCATACCTATTAGAAATAGTGAGAATTGATTATTGCTATAGTTGAGACTATTAATTAGCTAAGCATGAAGTTTAAGAAAGTTGAATGAGAATCATTTTACGAGTCTTGGGGAAAAAGTGCAAATATGAGAAAGTATAGGGGCAAAATAGTAATTTTGCCAAAGAGTAAAGAATCAATTTAATCAATGTGAGTATTAAATGATCAATTTATGATTATAGACCAAGAAAAACGAAGCCCGGATCAAAGCCGAGTCAAGAACAAAGTCGAGGACTAAATTGCATATCTACATACATTTTGTATATTGAGGTAAGTTTGTATGATTTCTAAGCTTTATGATTTTTATCATTGAATTGCTTAGTATAATGTACACTATTACCATGGAATGTTTAATGCTATGTTAAACAAAGAAATCAATGAGATTAAGCATGAGAAAGTCTCGATTGAAGATGAATTACCTAGGATACTCGATTTACCACATGAAATAAGAAAGTCCGTATAAGACCAAGCCAAGGCATGGCATTGGCAATCAAGCTAAGTTATCATGTAAGTCCAAGACAAGTCTTGGCATTGAACAGTTATTATGAGATGAAGACCCATATAAGCCCAAGCCAAGGCATGGCATTGGTGAGCCTCCAAGCAAATATGTCATGTAAGTCCAAGACAAGTCTTGGCATTGAAAAGCTAGCAAGAGATAAAGATCCCATGTAAGTCCAAGCCAAGGCATGGCATTGGTGAGAACAAAAAAGATTTCATGTAAGTCCAAGCCAAGGCTCGGCATTGACTAGTTCATGAGAAAAGATACCAAGTAAGACCTTGTCAAGACATGGCGATGGTAAGTTCCCAAGGGAACACACGAGAAAGACTTCGTATAAGTCCATGTCAAGACATGGCCTCAAACCCAAGACGAGATATTCCATGTAAGACCTATCTAGGATATGGCTTTGGCATCAGGTTATATGTGGAGTGAGATTTAGTATCCTTGGGTATTCGCAGAAATTCATCGGGCAAATGAGTAAAGTTAAAATGAGATAACAAGAAAGATAAGTAAGCAAAGCTATTATCAAGTTGGAAATGAATATTATTCATATTACGAATGATGAACTAGAGATTATGATTATTATTGTAGAGTATGCTGATCTATGTGATCAAGTGATACAGGTACCTTGTTTACTTCACGAGTATGAGACTAGTAAGTATCATGAGATATGTAAGAATCAGTATAAGTAAGCTTTATAGCTGAAATTTATGATACCACGGTTTATTTCAAATGGTTTATATAAATCAAGTATATTGCTATGTGCATAATATGCAAACTTACTAAGCTAAATGCTTACGTCCTTTATTCTTTCTTTTAATGTAGTTCCACCAAGCTAATCTCGTGGATCATTGTCATCGGAGCTCGGAGCACACTATCAATATCTATTTTGGTATATCCAAATTGAATTTATATTAAGTATGGCATGTATAGGAAGCATTTCATTTTGAGAATATGTTTTAAGAAGAGCCAAAGTATTGGCTATTAAGTTTATTATTCTTTTGTATATGGCTAAGTGATTGGCCTAAATTTGACTAAGTATGTATGTGTATAGATATGAATGAAGTATGTAGCGTTATTCATGAAAGATGGGTTAAATTGAATTGTTGAATTGAGCATGGGTTTGATCTTAATTTCAGGGTGGAAATTGGCTTGGTAAATAGCCACTAAGTGCCCACACGGTTAGACACATAGGCGTGTGTCTAGGCCGTGCGTACCCTGCACCTTTATAACTGAAGTTAGGATAGGCCACGGGAAATTCCCACGGCCGTTGGCCTAAGCCATGTAAGACACACGGTTAGAACATGGGCGTGTGCTCCGGACCGTGTGGTCAAGCCAGTTTATCAAGTAGTAGCACACAGTCTAAGCCCACGGGCGTGTCAAGGTCATGTGAATATAGTCAGTGTCAACCACAGTTGGAAGACATGGGCGTGTCAAAAAGGTACACGGGCATGCCCCAAGCCACATGGGCGTGTGACCCCTTCTTTAAAGAAAAGTTTTCGATTAAGTTCCGAAAGCTTTCAGACACGTTTTTAAGGCCTCGTAGGCCCATGAAGTGTATGACTAGGCTAATAAAGAGAAGTTATTAATTTGGACCAAAATTTTACAGCCCATAAGTGCATGTTAAGGAAGTTCAAGCATAGTAATGCCTCATATCCGGTCTTAGTCTCATGATCGAGTATGGGGTGTTACATTTAATGGTATCAGAGCTTCGATTTAGTCGGTTCTAGGACTAACGTAGCATGAGCACGAGTCTAGCTATACATGCCATACGTAAGAATGTTTTTATAATAATAGTGTGACGAATCCTGACGACTTAAATTATGTTTATATATATATAGTAAATGGATCCCGAAAGAGCTGTAGCGGATGATGTAGAAAGTAATGCGATGGCTCCCGCAGAAGGGACGGTGCCGAATGAGAATGAGAATAGACCCACTACGGTGAGTCAAGGAGGAGAAGAGGCTAGAGAAGCCTTCCTCTATATGATGAACACATGGTATACGGAGTTCGTTCGTATGAACCCAAATGCACAACCCCCTCCACCCCTGCCTATTCCACAACCTATCCTTACCGTCCCTCAAGTGGTAGAGGTGGTAAGAGGAGACAAACCTCCAGTTGATAGGATCAGGAAACATGGGGCAGAATAATTTCGGGGTAGAAAAGATGATGATTCGGAAAAGGCTGAGTTCTAGATAGAAAATATCATCAGGGTATTCAATGAGTTGTCATGCACCCATGAAGAATGCATGAAGTTTGTAGTCTCTCTTTTAAGAGATTCTGCTTACCAATGGTGGAACACCCTTGTGTCGGTAGTACCGAGGGAAAAGGTCACATGGGAATTTTTCCAAGAAGAGTTCAAGAAAAAGTATATCAGTCAAAGTTTTGTGGACCAGAAAAGAAAAGATTTTCTAGAATTAAAGCAAGGCAAGATGTCAGTGACTGATTATGAGCGTGAGTTTGTACGACTCAGCAAGTACGCTCGAGAATGCGTGTCCACTTAGGCTATCATGAGTAAAAGATTTGAAGACGGGTTAAATGAGGACATCAAATTGTTTGTTGCTGTCCTAGAATTAAAGGAATTTGCTGTGCTAGGAGAGAGGGCTTGTAAAGCCGAGGAACTAGTAAAAGAGAAGAGAAAGTTTGAAATGGAGTCTCGTGACTCTAGAAAGAGACAGTGGAATAAGTCATTCCAATCTTTATCCAAGAAGTCAAGAGATTTCCCTACTCGATCGACTACTTCCACTAGATTTTCAAGGAAGGATAAGAGTAAGCAGTATTCGGGAAATAAAAAACAGACTACTTTAGTTGCAAGTGTAGGGAATATTCAATCTAATAGACCCGAATGCCCACAGTGCGGTAGACGTCATCTTGGGGAATGCCGAGCGCATGAAAATGTATGCTTTAGATGTGGTTCCCAAGACCACTACATAAAAGATTGTCCCGGGATGATGAAAGAAGAGAAAACTCAGAACCTGAGATCTGGGACCGCAGAGAAACTCGGGGAGTGGGACAAGTGGAAGAGGTAACCCTCGAGAGCAGGCTGTGAGACCCGAGGGTAAAGCGCCTGCAAGGACTTGTGCCATTCGCGCTCGCGAAAAGGCATCTTCTCTTGATGTTATTACAGGTACCTTTTCACTCTATGATATCAAAGTTATTGCTTTAATAGATCCCAAATCCACACACTCTTACATTTGCATGAAATTAGTACCCGGTTTGAGTATGCCTATAGATTCTACAGAATTTATGATTAAGGTGTCTAATCCTTTAAGCAAGGGTGTGTTAGTTGATAAAGTATGTAAAGATTATCCATTAATGATTAGAGGTCATTGCTTTAAAGCAAATCTTATGTTGTTACCATTTGATGAGTTTGACCTCATTCTTGGTATAGACTGGTTGACTGCCCATGATGTAATAGTTAATTGTGGGAAGAAATACATTCAGATGAGATGTGAGAATGGGGACACTCTCCATATAGAATCAGATGAACGAGGTGAATCACCGGTAATGATTTCTCATATGACAGCACATAGATACATAAGAAAAGGGTATGAGGCATATCTGGCCTTTGTGATGAATGATAGAGAGATAGAGTTAAAGATTGAGTCAGTGTCGATAGTATGTGAGTACTTGGATATTTTTCCTGAGGAATTGGCAAGACTGCCACCAGTTATAGAGGTTGAGTTCAACATTGAGCTAGCTCCCGGTACTATATCGATATCTATTACTCCTTACAGAATGGCTCCAATAGAATTGAAAGAGTTGAAGTTACAGTTGCAAGAATTGACTGATAAAGGCTTTGCAAGATCAAGTTGTTCACCATGGGGTGCTCCAGTTTTATTTGTGAAAAAGAAAGATGGCACCATGAGATTGTGCATAGATTACCGTCAGCTTAATAAAGTGACAGTAAAGAACAAGTACCCATTGCCTAGGATCGATGATTTGTTCGATCAATTAAAAGGAGCCACTGTGTTTTTCAAAATAGACTTGAGACCAGGGTACTACTAGTTGAGAGTAAAGGATTCAGATGTATCCAAGACCGCTTTTCGAACAAGGTATGGGCATTATGAATTTTTAGTCATGCCCTTTAGGTTGACCAATGCTCCTACGGTATTCATGGATTTAATGAACCGTATTTTTAGGCCGTACCTCGACAAGTTTGTAGTCGTTTTTATTGACGACATGCTGATTTATTCCTGAGATGAGAATGAGCATGCTGAGCACCTACGAATAGTTTTACAGACTCTTCGAGAAAATCAGTTGTATGCCAAGTTCAGTAAAAGTGAATTTTGGCTCAATGAAGTAGGATTTCTGGGACATATTGTCTCGAGAGATGGAGTCCCAATAGATCCAAGTAAGATTTCAGCCATAATGGACTGGAAGCCACCGAAGAACATCTCTGAGATTAGAAGTTTTTTAGGCCTAACCGGCTATTACAGACGATTCGTCAAGGGTTTCTCCATGATTGCAACCCCAATGACTAAATTGTTGTAGAAAAATGTAAAGTTTAAGTGGTCAGAACGATGCCAACAAAGTTTTTAGAAATTGAAAACAATGTTGACAGAAGCTCCAGTTTTAGTACAACTAGAGACAGGGAAAGAATTTGTGATTTATAGCGATGCATCCTTAAATGGATTAGGCTATGTACTTATGCAAGAAGGAAAAGTAATTGCTTATGCCTCCAGACAGTTGAAGCCTCATAAGAAGAATTATCTGACGCATAATTTAGAGTTGGCTGCCATAGTCTTCGCCTTGAAGATTTGGATACACCGTTTATATGGTGAAAATGTTAGATTTTTACTAATCACAAAAGTCTGAAGTAGTTGATGACGCAGAAAGAGTTGAATTTAAGGCAAAGGAGATGGTTAAAGTTGATAAAAGACTATGAGTTGGTCATTGACTACCATCCAGGAAAGGCGAATGTAGTCGTCGATGCTTTGAGTAGGAAGTCCCTTTTGTATTAAGGGCAATGAATTCACGAATGACATTATCCAAAGATGGTTCTATTCTAGCTAAGTTGAGAGCTCGACTAATGCTTCTTTATGAGATCTTTGAGGCTTGGAAAGAAGATAGCAAATTGTAAGTCATGAGAGCTCAGTGCGAGTCAGATGTTGAATCTGACTTTCGGATTAATTCTGATGGATACTTGATGTTTAAAGATACAGTTTGTGTACCGAGAAAAGATGAGCTTATTCAGAGAATTTTGCATGAGGCACATAACGGATGTTTATCTGTTCATCCAGGTAGTACTAAGATGTATAATGATTTGAAGCAACAGTATTGGTGGCCGAAAATGAAGAAAGATATTTCAGAGTTTGTTTCCAAGTGCATGATTTGTCAGCAAGTAAAGGCTGAACACCAACTACCTTCGGGTTTGCTTCAGCCCATTTTGGTTCCCGAGTGGAAATGGGACCGTATCACCATGGATTTTGTAACGGGTTTATCGTTATCACCAAGCAAGAAAGATGCTATATGGGTTGTAGTTGATAGACTGACGAAGTCAGCTCATTTCTTACCTGTACGAGTTGATTACTCACTAGACAAGTTGGCAAACTTGTATGTTTTAGAAATAGTAAAGCTTCATGGAGTTCCTTTGTCAATCATATCGGATAGAGATCCGAGATTCACCTCCAGATTTTGGAAGAAGCTACAAGAAGCCTTGGGTACAAAGTTAGCTTTAGTACAACTTTTCATCCTTAAACTGACGGTCAGTCAGAGAGAGTAATTCAAGTACTAGAGGATATGCTTCGGTGTTGTGTTCTCGAATTCCGAGGCAGTTGGGAAATGTTTCTCCCATTAGTAGAATTTGCCTATAATAATAGTTTTCAGTTGAGCTTAAAGATGGTGCCTTATGAGGCTCTATATGTGCGTAGGTGCAGAACGCCTTTATTTTGGACTGAACTCAAAGAAAACCAAATTCACGGGGTTGATTTGGTTAGAGAAGCTGAAGAGAAAGTGAAAGTGATACGAGAATGTTTAAAAGCTGCATCAGACATACAAAAATCCTATTCGAATTTAAAAAGAAAAGAGATAGAGTATCAAGTCGGGATAGTGGTGTGAGGCCACGAATCCGAGGTGAATTTATGAGTTTTTAAGGTTTATGTCATGTTTTTATGCTAGTGTGAAAGTTTCATGAAGCAATTTTGTTAAATTGAGGTTGAATGGTCCAAAAAGGACTAAATTGCAAAAGTTGCAAAATATGAGTTTCTAGAAGCTTTTTGTATGAAATAGCTTTAGAATATCAATTAGAAGTCCTTAAATAGAAAGTTTCCCAAATTATAATTTTTGGACAAACTTGGACATGAGTTAGAAAAATAGAAATTTTTAAAGAGAATGGTATTTTGGTCATTTATCTATTCATCTTCTTCCCCCTTGTGTCGAAAATTTGGAAACTCCATAGCTAGGGTTCTTCATTTTTTTCAAGCTTGCTAGTAAGTTCATCTTAGCCCCGTTTTTAATATTCTTCGTATTTTTGAAGTTCTCGTATTATGAATGAGCTATTTTTAGCTATAAAATGAGCTAAGATGTATGTTCAAAAATCTACCCATGAATGATATGCTTGTTAAATGATGTTTTATGGAAGTTTTTGAGAGTTTGATGTTAGATAAACATTTTTTTCTAAGTGAATTTCATGAAAAATGAATATAGGGACTAGTTTGTAAAAGTTATGAAATTGGTCATACCTATTAGAAATAGTGAGAATTGATGATTGCTATTGTTGAGACTATTAATCAGCTAAGCATGAAGTTTAAGATAGTTGAATGAGGATCATTTTACGAGCCTTGGGGTAAAAGTACAAATATGAGAAAGTATAGGGGTAAAATAGTAATTTTGCCAAAGTATGAGTAAAGAATCAATTTAAATGATCTATTTATGATTATAGATTAAGAAAAACAAGAACAAAGTTGAGGACTAAATTGCATATCTACATACATTTTGTATATTGAGGTAAGTTTGTATGATCTCTAAGCTTTATGATTTTTATCATTGAATTGCTTAGTATAATGTACACTATTACCATGGAATGTTTAATGATATGTTAAACAAAGAAATCAATGAGATTAAGCATGAGAAAGTCCCGATTGAAGATGAATTACCCATGTAACATCCTGGAATTAGGGGTTCTGCATTTTTTGTTATTCTATGTGTTTGGCTTGTTTAGCATGTTATTTTGGTGTGCTTGGTGGTCCTTGGAAGGCTCGGGTTTGAGCTAGAGCTTTAGAAAAATTTTACTTTTTGGGCACTTTAGGGGGGAGAGCTAGGGGAAGCAGACCTTAAGATTATTTGCGTGTGCTTATTGACACAAAGTGAGCATGAGGTGGAGTGGTTGTGGCGTCACTGGCAGAGCAAGGGGGAAGGAGTTCGAGTCTCATCTGCAGCATGTGGGGCTTTATTTTTTTATGCTTAAGGTCTTGGAGTGTTGGCATTCGGCTAGGACTCTTCATGGTGGTTGTTGAATGAGTCAAATCATTTGAAATGGATGGACAAGAGAGCTTGGGGGAGTTTGAATTGGTCAAAAAATTCAAATAGGTGGATGGAGAGTGAAGCAAGGAGCAAATCAAGGAGTGGGGAGGTGGATGAGAGTTTGGCCGAATGAGGGAAATGCTAGGGGAGTATTTTGGTTTGAGCTAGTGTGGGGGGGGTGTGCCATTTCCTATTGGTTCCTTTAGGCATCCTTGTTTTCAACATTCGGTCATAAGGGGGTAGTGTGCTCCAGACTGTGTGGTCAAGCCAGTATATCAAGGAGTAGCACACGGTCTAAGCCCATAGGAGTGTCAAGGCCGTGTGAATATAGTCAGTGTCGACCACGGTTGGAAGACATGGTCAAAAGGGGATACACGGGCGTGTCTCAAGCCACATGGGCGTGTGACCCTTGCTTTAAAGAAAAGTTTTTGATTAAGTTCTGAAAGCTTTTATATATGTGTTTAAGGCCTCGTAGGCCCATGAAATGTATGATTAGGCTAATAAAGAGAAGTTCAAGCATAGTAATGTCTCATATCCAATCTTAGTCTCGGGATCGGGTATGGGGTGTTACAAACTCATTCTCATTTGAAGAATGAATCAATTGTTGTGGCTATAATTGGCTTGATATAGAATTAAATCTATTTTCATAAAAAATAGCATCTCTTGATTCAATAACAGTATTAATTGAAATTGAATCATTTGCTTCAATTACCATGAACCTATATGCCTTGCTATTATGTGCATGTCCTATAAATATGCATTCAATTCCTCTTTCACCTAACTTTTTACGTTTAGGTGTTGAAACTTTTACAATAGCTCTACAACCCTAAGCCTTCAAATAATTAAGGTTTGGTTTCTTTTTCTTCCATTGTTCATAAGGGGTTATTTTAGTTTCCTTATTAGGAACTCTATTCAATATATGACAAGTTGTTAGAACAGTTTCTCCCCAAAAACCTTGTTGAAGACCTAAATATGATAACATTGAATTTACCATTTCAGTCAATACTCTATTTTTCCTTTCAGCTACACCATTTTGTTATGATGTGTAAGGGGCTAAAACTCAACGGACAATTCCAATGGATTTGTAACATCCCCAAATAGGGCCTAAATGGAACAGTGGTTGCGAAACCACGAATTCGAGATAGAAAAGTTTATTACGATTAATTATTATGATTTATTGAGTGATTAGATGCATTTGTTAGAATATCGACAGAAAATTTTATGAATTGCATGTCTAATTTACCTATTAGGACTTATTTGTAAAAGTTGATAAATATGAGTTTTAGTTGTTAAAGGATTTAATTGAAAAGCATAATTGAAGTAGAGGTCCTTAAATGGTAATTATACCATTAGGCTTTCATGGACTAAAATGGACATATATAGGTAGAAAGAACCAAAGTTTTTAATGAAGGGTAATTTAGTCATTTGGTAATAAAAAGAAATTAAAAAAGGAAAAAGATGGCAAAATATGCTCATCTTCTTCATTAGGCCGAATTTTCAAGGGTTCACCATAGCTAGGGTTTGTTTCAAGCTTCCAAGCTCTATAGTAAGTGATTCGAAGCCCCATTTTTAATGTTCTATATATTTTTGAAGCCCAGATAGCTCGGTTTAGCTTATTTTATCAATAATTCATGCAAGGGTTCATATTTGGAAAAATACCCAAAGGTGAAATGTGTTTATTTTGATTTTTTATGATAGAATATGAAGTCTGAAATTATGTTAAACAGCTTTTGCTAAGAGATTTTAAGTGAAAACGAGTAAAATGGCTTAATCGGTAAAAAATACCTAATGTTCATAAGTACATGCTAGAGTGAGAATTTGATGTTGTCATAGAAGGGAAAAATGATCAGCATGTCATAAAACATAAGAATAAGGGATAAAGTATAATTTCTGAGCTTTGGGAAAAATGTGTAAATATGTAAACGTTTAGGGGTAAAATTGTAATTTTCCAAAGTTAGAGTTAAGGACTATTTTGATAAATGTGAGTATTAAATAAGCTAAATTTGCTATTATAGATCAAGAAGAATGAAATCCGGAGTTAGATCGGGGAAAGAAAAAGAAATTGGACTAAATCGATATAGTTTATCGTATTTTGTTTCGAGGTAAGTTTGCGGTAAATAAATGCAATATTCTATTATTTTACATTTAATACTACTAATGTAACATCCTGAAAAGGGCCTATGCATTTTCGGTTTAATTGTACGAAATGACATGTCTTATGTGTTATGAATGGATTTTGAATATTTTTGGAAACCTGGAAATGTATGGAAATGTTAAGTTTAAAGTGGACATTTTTGGAAACTAGGAAATGTAAGGAAATGATTTAGAAAAGATTCAAAAGAGGAAAGCGAACATTTTTGGAAACATGGAAATGTAAGGAAATGTCAAGTTTAAATAGGAAAACGAAAATTTTTGGAAACTTGGAAATGTAAGGAAATGACTTAGAAAATGTTTAGTTTTAAAGTCTAAAAGAGGGAACTAAGGCGAGGTGGCCTTAAGAGAAAATGTATGTGAAATATGACACACAAACGGGCTTGGAAAAGTGGCTTGAAGATGCCACTTAGGGCCTCGAGAAATGGCGCCACATCTTTGGGGTATTGGGCCAAGGTTCGAGCTGCAGGGGAAGCAAAATAAAAGTTTTATTTTTGCAGAGAGTAGAAAAACAAAGGGACGGCACAAGGCTATAATTTAGGAGCTTTTATTCTTTTATTTTTAAGAGATAAATAGTGGATAAATAAGGGATAAATAATGGATTTATTTTAGATTATTTTCAAGAGATAAATGAGGAATTATTTTTAATTAGGAAAATAAGGGAGAAGTGATGGCCAAGTAAGGGACTTTGAGTTTAATAATTTCGGCTAAGTAAGGATAGTTGTTTGAATTATCTTTTATTTTAGGAGATAATTAAATAGATAAAGCTATCAAAATAGAAGAGTGATGGCCAAGTAAGGGATTCTAAGTTAGTAAATTCGGCTATATAAGGAAAAGAGGGCCATTCATCATTCTTTCTCTCAACCCTTCTCTCTCTAGCCGAATTTCCTAGAGCATTTGTTCTTTTTCTTTTGTTAGCCAAAGCCGAAAATTCAAGATATCACCATTAGCCAATTTCTTTTCTTTCCAATCCATCAAAAGCCGAATCTTTAAGGGGCTTCAAGCATAGGTGTTTGTCGATTTCTTCAAGAAAGGGTAAGAACAAGTTTTGATTTCTATTCTTTTCTTTTAGATTTGTGAAATCTAGGACTAATCCCATCAATATTCTTATTTGCCGAAATTTGGAAGGATTCTTTCGGGATTTTTGCCATATTCGACTATAAAGGAAAAGATCTTCGGGATTTGACCATCAAGGTAAGTCATATCTGACATTCGGCCAAGGGCCATTGATTGTGATTAAAGGTTAGAAGTTGATCTAACATGTGGTTTTAGGGATTTCGACAAAAGCTATAACCAAGGGATAATTTCGGGATTTAAGATCCTTAAGGTAAGTGACTATGAATATTCGGCCAAGGCCTATTTTAGTAGTTAGATCTATTTTTATGTGTTTTAAGCCGAAAACTAACCGATTCAAGGGATCTAGTGATTAGCCGATTTCAAAAGGGAAAAATACAAGTTTCCGGGATTTGATTAATTATCAAATCGGCAGCAAGTAAGAAAGTGGATACGGTAATCCTTCGGGATTTGATTAAATTACCCGAATAGGCTTTTTCCTAAAATACTAAATGTGGCCAAATGTAGGGATTTAGGATCTAAAGCGATAGATCGGTTTTTGGGGATTTCAAGGAATTTGTTAAGCTAATCAGGTGTGTACCCCACACTATTTCATAATATGTTTTATGGCTATGTTTAATTAATATATGTGATATTAAGAATGTGAATATGGCTAAGGTACCATAATGTGGTACAAAGTACTCAGGTACGTTTCCTACTCCTACTAGGAATATGAAATATGTAATTTGTAACATGAGAATAAGAATGTGAACTTTGGCATATTAATGCATATTACAAAATGGGGCATATGGGTTATTGAAAGGGGAAGTGAATGTGGTGACCTAAGACCACGAACACGGTGACCTAAGACCGTGGTATCTGAATGTGGTGACCTAAGACCACAGTAATCTGAATGCGGTGACCTAAGACCGCGATATCTGAATGCGGTGACCTAAGACCGCGATATCTGAATGTGGTGACCTAAGACCACAAATACGGTGACCTAAGACCGCGATATGGAGTGTAGCGGAAGGAGGGTCGACTTAGAAGTCCCCACGGTGTACAGGTTGGTACGGGGGAGTGTAGCGGATGGCTTGTTAGGTTTGGGTTTGGGAATGCATCATAATTTCTATGCTATGATATGAATGTGAAATATTTGTTATGCCTGATTCTATTATGATTTAGTGTTGTGTACACATTGAGTCTGTTGACTCACCCCGTTGAGGGACCATGTTTCTGGTGATGAACAGTAATGGATCGGGACGGCAGAACTTGTGGTGGCCATGCTCAACATGAAGTTTTTATTTTTATGGACTATTAATTTTTAAGTACTCTGAATTATTTGGATTTACTTGATGTAATAAGGCCATAAGGCCATAGTGCACTATTTTATTTCTGTTTTTATTTATTATGTTACGAAATTTTTATTAAGTTAAAGATTAAGTAATTTACTTTAAATGTATTCTATATGTTTTATTACCTAAAATTTGAAAGGGTTTTCATTACAAAAACGATTTTGTTTTCTACTCAAGCCCAACCCAAAACAATATTTCTTTCAAAACACACTATTTTCCCAAAGTAACAAAAGAACTTTGAACCGGTTTACCTGAGGAACATACCAAAACTGGTCAAAGCTCGTGGGTCGGGTTTGGGGTGTTTCAACTAAATTCCAGCATTTACATATTTAGTCTATAAATTTATCATTTAAATACTCAAGTATGAAATGACGGACAAGCTATCTCAGAAAGTTCCGGTTGAACCTTAGGAATGTGTAGGATACAAATGCCATGACATTAGGGTTTAAGGAAATCATGTAAGACCATGTCAAGACATGGCATTGATAAGTTACTATAAGGCAAAGGTCCCATGTAAGACCATGCCAAGGCATGGCATTGGTGAATTTATAAGGCAAAGGTCCCATGTAAGACCATGCCAAGGCATGGCATTGGTGAGTTCATAAGGCAAGGATACCAAGTAAGACCATGTCAAGACATGGCAATGGTTAAGGTTCACATGGTTAAAGTTCACAAGGAAAGGTACCCGCGTATCCTTAGTATTCCAAGTGATTCAACGGGAAAATTTGAAGAGTATACCAAAGGAAAGGTAAGACAAGGTACAGGTAAGAATTTAAGACTTAAGTATATTAAGTTAAAGGCTTAAATAATTTTGGTAAGAAAAGAATATGATAATGCATTAGGAATGTTGTTATTTATTTACATGCAAACTTACGAAGCTTAATGCTTATCCCATTCCTTTCTCTCTTTTTATAGTATTACAAGCGAACTCGGGGATCGTAAGGACGTCGGAGATCGTTACACACTATCAAAGGATTATATTGGTATTTTGTGACTCGAATTTTTTAAGTTATGGCATGTATAGGGACTTAGCTATTTTGTGTGTATGATCTTATGATACGGCTTAAGATTGGCTTTTAAATGCTTGGTAATGATTATCTATTAAAATGGCTAATTAAGAGCATGTTTTGGATGTTATGTAATACCTAGTTGATAGTTATTATAAAGAAATCATGTAATTATATGCAGGGGAATAGTTTGGACAGCAGCAGTGACGTGATTTTGAAAAATCACCAAGGATAGTAGAAATGGAATTAGGTTGTGCCTGAGATATAGAATTAAAGCTATTGAGTCTATTTTTATATAAAAAAACGGTGTAGGAAAAAGAGTTGTATACTATAAGATAATTGATTTTTAGTGAAAAGAGGTTAGAACTGTCGAACTGTATAACAGGGGAGACTTTAACTAATAAACTGTACTAATTGGCCACACCAAAAATTCTGGAAAACTTGTAGTAAGAAATATATGAGTCTAGTTTCAATGAAAATTTACGGATCTATATTTCGAGTTTCGTAACTCTAGTTATAGTTAATTTAGTGAACATGACGCAGATGGACAGTTTCAATTTTTATGCCCTGATCTAGTAAGTTAAGTCCAGTAATGCCTCGTGCTCGACTCCAGCAACGGTCTCGGGTAAGGGGTGTTACATTTATTGGTGTCAGAGCGAGAGTTTAGTCAATTCTTAGAATATTCAGTATGAGTAAGAGTCTAACTATACATGCCATACTTATATTTTAATAGTGTGACGACTCCTGACGATTTTAAAATGTTTTTCTTTTATAGTTATGGATCCCAAACGAGCCGGTGCAGATGATGTAGAGAGTAATGTGCCTGCTCCCGTAGAAGGGACGGTACCACCAGATAGTTGTGAAAGGCCTATTACAGTTAGTCAGGGAGGGGGGCTCGAGAAGCCTTCTTCCAAGCTATGAATGAATGGTTTGCTGAGTTCGTTCGTACGAACTCGGCCGTTAAACCTCCACCCCCTCACGATCCTCAGACCACTCATGTAGCTTCCCCAGTTACAAATACAGTCAGAAGAGAGAAACCACCTGATAGACCCGAGTGTCTCTTTCAATCTACATCCAAGAGGCCTAGAGAGTTCTCTACGAGATCTAATTTTTCAGCCGGGTATTCTAGCCGAAACAGAGGTGGAAGATTTATGGATTCAAAAGCTCAAACCACTTCGATTGCGAGTGTTGGTAGTATTCAGCCTGATAGACCCGAGTGTCCTCAATGTGGTCGACGTCATCCAGGTTAATGTCGAGCAACTGAGATTGGTTGTTTCCAATGTGGTGCACCGGATCATTTCATTCGGGATTGTCCCGAAATGGTTAAAAGAGAAGTAATATCGAGTGCAAGATCAGAAAATGCCCCCGTTAGAGGCAGATCTCAGAGAAATCCAAGAGTAGGGGTAGGTAGAGGTACATTTAGAGGCACAGCAATGAAATCAGATGCTAGAGCACCCGCAAGGACTTATGCTATCCGTGCTCGTGAAGAGGCATCTTCCCTCGACGTAATTACGGGTACATTTTCTCTTCATGATGTTAATGTTATTACTTTGATTGATCTGGGCTCAACCCATTCCTATGTTTGCATGAAATTAATGCCTAGTATGAACATGCCCATAGAGTTTCCGGAATTTGTGATTAAAGTATCGAATCCATTAGGTCAGCATGTGTTAGTAAACAAAGTATGTAAAAATTGTCCTTTGATGATTAGAGGTTACTGTTTTTCAGCTGATCTCATGCTATTGCCATTTGATGAGTTTGATGTGATTCTTGGTATGGATTGGTTAACTGCAAATGATGTGATAGTGAATTGTGGAAAGAAATTCATTGAGTTGAAATGTGAAAATGGTGAAATTCTTCGGATTAATTCAGATGAATCAGGTAGTTCAATTTCTATGATTTCTGTTATGTCTGCTCAGAAATGTTTAAGGAAAGGATGTGAAGCTTATCTTGCTTTTGTGTTAAATGCTAAAGATCTAGAGTTGAAAATTGAATCAGTGCCTATGGTAAATGAGTTTCCTGATGTGTTTCCAGAAGAACTACCGGGTTTGCCTCCTATCAAAGAAGTTAAGTTTGGTATTGAATTGATTCCAGGTACCACACCTATTTCTATTACTCCTTATAGAATGGCTTCAATAGAATTGAAAGAATTGAAAGCTCGATTCTGAGAATTAAGCGATAAAGGCTTTGTAAGACCTAGTTATTCACCATGGGGAGCACCAGTGTTATTTGTGAAAAAGAAGGACAGTTCCATGAGATTGTGCATAGACTATCGTCAGCTTAACAAGGTAACCATCAAGAACAAATATCCATTGCATAGAATAGGTGATTTGTTTGATCAATTGAAAGGAGCCACTGTGTTCTCTAAGATATATTTGAAATCCGGATACTATCAGTTGCAAGTTAAAGAGTCAGATGTTCCGAAAACTGCTTTTTGAACTAGGTATGGTCACTATGAGTTTCTTGTGATGCCATTTGGCTTAACCAATGCTCCTGCCATTTTCATGGATTTAATGAACCGAATTTTCAGACCTTACTTGGACAAGTTTGTAGTTGTGTTCATTGATGACATCTTAATTTATTCTCATGATGAGACTGAGCATACAGAGCATTTGAGAATAGTTTTACAGATTTTGAGAGATAATCAGCTTTATGCCAAGTTTAGCAAAAGTGAGTTCTGGTTAGGGGAAGTTTGTTTTCTTAGACATATTGTCTCAGGTGAAGGTATTAGAGTTGATCCGAGCAAGATTTTAGCCATTTTTGATTGGAAGCCTCCCAGGAATGTATCAGAAGTCAGAAGTTTTCTTGGTCTTGCCGGTTATTATAGACGATTTGTACAGGGATTTTCCATGATAGCTACTCCATTGATAAGATTTCTACAGAAAGATGTCAAGTTTGAATGGACTGAGAAGTGTCAGCAGAGTTTCGACAAGTTAAAGGCATTACTGACTAAAGCTCCTATTTTAGTACAACCAGAACCGGGTAAAGAGTTTGTGATTTCTGATGATGCATCCTTAAATGGACTAGGTGTGTACTTATGCGGGGAAGGAAGGGTAATTGCTTATGCCTGCAGACAGTTAAAACCACATGAGAAAAATTATCCGACACATGATTTAGAGCTAGCTGCTATTGTATTTGCATTAAAAATTTGGAGACATCACTTGTATGGTGAGAAGTGCCGAATATTCACTGATCACAAAAGTTTGAAATACTCGATAACTCAGAAAGATCTAAACTTGAGGCAAAGAAGATGGCTAGAGTTGATTAAATATTATGAGCTAGTGATCGATTATCACTCGGGTAAGGCAAACGTTGTTGCTGATGCTTTGAGTAGAAAATCATTATTTTCCTTGAGAGCTTTACACTAGTTTGCCTTATCAGATGATGGTTCTATTTTAGCTGAGTTGAGAGCTAAACCGACGTTTCTTGAAGAAATTTGTGAAGCTTAGAAGGATGATAGTGAGTTGCAAGCCAAAAGAGTTCAGTGCGAGCTAGGTGTAGAGTCTGATTTTCAGATCGATTCTGACGGTTGTTTGATGTTCAGAGACAGGGTATGTGTACCAAAGAATGATGAGCTTATTCGAAAGATCTTACAGGAAGCACATAGCAGTTCTTTGTCTATTCACCCAGTTAGTACAAAGATGTATAATGATTTGAAGAAAATGTATTGGTGGACAGGAATGAAAAGAGATCTATCAGAGTTTGTTTCTAGATGCTTAATCTGTCAGCAGGTAAAGACCGAACATCAGGTACCTTCAGGTTTATTGCAGCCTGTATTAGTTCCCAAGTAGAAATAGGACCGAGTTACTATGGATTATGTGACAGGATTGCCTTCGACACCGAGAAAGAAAGATGCAATATGGGTTGTGATTGATAAGTTAATGAAGTCGGCTCATTTTATCCCAGTTCTTATGGATTATTCACTTGACAAGTTGGCCGAGTTTTATATTTCAGAGATTGTGAGACTACATGGAGTACCTTTATCGATTATCTCAGATGGAGATTTGAGATTTACTTCACGGTTTTGGAAGAAATTGCAGGAAGCTTTAGGTACAAAGTTGAGTTTTAGTACATCTTTCCATCCCCAGACTGATGGTCAGTTAGAAAGAGTTATTCAAGTACTTGAAGATATGCTTAGATGTTGTGTATTGGAATATCAAGGTAGTTGGGAGAAATATTTGTTGTTAATAGAGTTTGCCTACAATAATAGTTATCAATCGAGTCTGAAGATGGCACCTTATGAAGCTTTGTATGGACGTAAATGTCGCACACCATTATATTGGACAGAGCTTAAGGAAAATCAGATTTACGGGGTTGATCTAGTCAAAGAAACAGAAGAGAAAGTAAAAGTCATCAGAGATTGCTTGAAAGCAGCTTCAAATAGACAGAAATCCTATGCAGATTTGAAAAGAAAATAAATTGAATTTCAAGTTGTTGGTAATAGGGTATTCTTGAAAGTATCCCCTTGGAATAAAGTTCTCAGATTTGGCAAGAAAGGCAATTAAGTCCCTGTTTTATTGGACCGTTTGAGTGATCGAGAGAGTTGAGCCATTGGCATATCGGTTAGCTTTGCCGAATGAGTTAGAGAAGATTCGTAATGTGTTTCATGTGTCTATGCTACGTCGTTATCGTTCAAATCCATTGCATGTGATTTCGCAAACAGAGGTTGAGATTCAACCAGATATGACTTATGGTGAGGAACCGATAAAAATTCTAGCTCGGGAGGTTAAGCAATTAAGGAACAAAAGTATTGCACTTGTGAAAGTATTATGGAATAGGCATGGGATAGATGAGGCAACATGGGAGCCCGAAAAGACTATGCGAAAATAGTACCCAAATCTCTTTACAGGTAAGATTTTCAGGGACGAAAATCCCTAAAGGGGGGAGAAATGTAACATCCTCAAATAGGGCCTAAATGGAATGGTGGTTGCGAAACCACGAATTCGAGATAGAAAAGTTTATTACGATTAATTATTATGATTTATTGAGTGATTAGATGCATGTGTTAGAATATCGACAGAAAATTTTATGAATTGCATGTCTAATTTGCCTATTAGGACTTATTTGTAAAAGTTGATAAATATGAGTTTTAGATGTTAAAGGATTTAATTGAAGAGCATAATTGAAGTAGAGGTCCTTAAATGGTAATTATACCATTAGGCTTTCATGGACAAAAATGGACATATATAGGTAGAAAGAACCAAAGTTTTTAATGAAGGGTAATTTGGTCATTTGGTAATAAAAAGAAATTAAAAAGGGGAAAAGATGGCAAAATATGCTCATCTTCTTCATTAGGTCGAATTTTCAAGGGTTCACCATAGCTAGGGTTTGTTTCAAGCTTCCAAGCTCCATAGTAAGTGATTCCAAGTCCCGTTTTTAATGTTCTTTACGTTTTTGAAGCCCCGATAGCTTGATTTAGCTTATTCTATCAATAATTCATGCTAGGGTTCATATTTGGAAAAACACCCATAGGTGAAATGTGTTTATTTTGATGTTTTATGATGGAATATAAAGTCTAAAATTATGTTAAACAACTTTTG
This sequence comes from Gossypium bickii, assembly GCA_025503065.1. NCBI lineage: Eukaryota > Viridiplantae > Streptophyta > Magnoliopsida > Malvales > Malvaceae > Gossypium > Gossypium bickii. Next base: position 96,577,357 of record CP106711.1, read on the forward strand.
CTAAGTGATTTTAAGTGAAAACGAGTAAAACGGCATAATTGGTAAAAAATACCTAATGTTCATAAGTACATGTTAGAGTGAGAATTTGAATTTGTCATAGAAGGGAAAAATGATCAGTATGTCATAAAACATAAGAATAAGGGATAAAGTATAATTTTCGAGCTTTGGGGAAAATGTGTAAATATGTAAAAGTTTAGGGGCAAAATTATAATTTTCTAAAGTTAGAGTTAAGGACTATTTTGATAAATGTGAGTATTAAATAAGCTAAATTTGCTATTATAGATCAAGAAGAACAAAATTTGGAGTTAGATCGGGGAAAAAGAAAGATAGTGGACTAAATCGATATAGTTTATCGTATTTTGTTTCGAGGTAAGTTTGCGGTAAATAAATGCAATATTCTATTATTTTACATTTAATACTATTAAATTCCAGCATTTACATATTTATTCTATAAATTTATCATGTAAAGATCAAGTATGAATTGACGGAGAAGCTATCTCAGAAAGTTCCGGTTGAACCTTAGGAATGTGTAGGATACAAATGTCATGACATTAGGGTTTAAGGAAATCATGTAAGACCATGTCAAGACATGGCATTGATAAGTTACTATAAGGCAAAGGTCCCATGTAAGACCATGCTAAGGCATGGCATTGGTGAATTTATAAGGCAAAGGTCCCATGTAAGACCATGCCAAGGCATAGCATTGGTGAGTTCATAAGGCAAGGATACCACGTAAGACCATGTCAAGACATGGCAATGAATAAGGTTCACAAGGAAAGGTACCCGCATATCCTTAGTATTCCAAGTGGTTCAACGGGAAAATTTAAAAAGTATACCAATGGAAAGGTAAGACAAGTTCGAGCTAAAAAGGTACAGGTAAGAATTTAAGACTTAAGTATATTAAGTTAAAGGCTTAAATAATTTTGGTAAGAAAAGAATATGATAATGTATTAAGAATGTTGTTTTTTATTTACATGCAAACTTACTAAGCTTAATGCTTACTCCCATTCCTTTCTCTCTTTTTATAGTATTACAAGCCGACTCGGGGATCGTAAGGACCTCGGAGATCGTTACACTCTATCAAAGGATTATATTGGTATTTTGTGACTCGAATGTTTTAAGTTATGGCATGTACAGGGACTTAGCCATTCTGTGTGTATGACCTTATGATATGGCTTAAGATTGGCTTGTAAATGCTTGGTAATGATTAGCTATGAAAATTGCTAATTAAGAGCATGTTTTGGATGTTACGTAATGGCTAGTTGATAGTTATTATAAAGAAATCATGTAATTATATGCAGGGGAACAGTTTGGACAGCAGCAGTGATGTGATTTTGAAAAATCACCAAGGATATTAGAAATGGAATTATGGTGTGAATAAGATATAGAATTAAATATTATGGAGTATACTTTTATATAAAAAATACGATGTAGGAAAAAGAGTTGTATACTATGAGATAATTGATTTTTAGTGAAGAGAGGTTAGAACTATCAAACTATGTAACAGGGGAGATTTTAACTAATAAACTGTACTAATTGGCCACACCAAAAATTCTAGAAAAATTATAGTAATAAGATATGTGAGTCTAGTTTCAAGAAAAATTTACGGATCTATATTTTGAGTTTCGTAACTCAAGTTATAGTTAATTTAGTGAATATGACGCAGATGGACAGTTTCAATTTTTATGCCCTAATCTAGCAAGTTAAGTCTAGTAATGCCTCGTGCTCGACTCTGGCAACGGTCTCGGGTAAGGAGTGTTACAGGATTCAAAATAACTTGGATTGTAGTATTCTCCACCTCTATCTGATCTTAAGCACTTGATAATTAATTCACACTGAAGTTCAACTTCAGATTTATAAACTTTAAATTTATCAAGTGCTTCATCTTTTGAATGCAATAAATATACATAACAATATCTAGAACAATCATCAATAAAAGTAACAAAATATTTCTTTCCACCTAATGTAGGAGTATTATGCATGTCACATAAATCACTATGTATCAAATCAAGCAATTTTGTTTTTCTTTTAACCTTAGGGAAAGGGTTTCTTGTAATTTTAGTCAACATACATGTATCGCATTTTTCAATATTATTATTAAAAACATGAATTAAATTTAACTTATACAAGTCATTCAAGTTTCTATAATTCAAATGACCTAATCTATAATGCCATAAACAAAAAGATTCAACCATATAAGAAGAAATAGTATGTTTATTCTTATTAATAATATTCAGTTTGAACATACTCTCATACATATACAAGTTCCCTACAAAAATTCCTCCCTTAGAAAAAATAAACTTATCTGTCTCAAAAATAAGTTTGAAACCAAACTTATTCAACAGACTTCTAGACACTAAATTCTTTCTAACTTCTGGTACATAATATACATCATTTAAGGTTAAAACCTTTCCAGAAGTGAATTGTAGTTCAACAAACCCTTTGCCTTTGATTACTGCGGTGGAAGAATTTCCCATGTACAAGACATTGTCATTTTCACATTCTGCAAACTTTGTGAACATGCTTTTGTCTTTACACACATGTTTGGTTTCTCCGGTATCAATCCACCATGTATTATCATCTGGTGCCATATTAATTTCAGATATCATTGCAACGAACTTTTCATTATTATCAGCCTTATACGATGATGTCTTCTTTAAAAATCGACATTCAATCTTGAAATGTCTCGGCTTACCACAATGATAGCATGAGCCCTTTTGTTTCTTTTTGAACTTAAGTGCTCTAACAGTTCATTTGAACTTTCTCTTGAATGGTTTAGTAGTCTATACTTCCTCCGTAACATGCACTTTGGCATTTTCAGAATTTAGATTCTGATCTTGCTTTAGATATTCTTCTTCAATACGAAGATGATTTGCCAAAACCTCAAGAGATATTTCCTCTTTCTTATGTTTTAAACTTCTTTTAAAGTGTTTCCAAGATGGAGGAAGTTTGTCTATTATGGAGGATACAACAATCATTTCATCTATTTTCATATCATATTGCTTGAATTGGTTTAGCATCTTTTCAATATCACAGAATTGTTCCATGACAGAACGATCATCAACCATTTGATAATTATTGAAACAACTGACAAGAAATTTCTTACTTGTAACATCTTCGTCATGTATCTTGTCTCCAATTTGTCCCATAATTCTTTAGCGGTGACCTCATTTTGGTAGGTGTCGAACAAACCATCAGATAAACCATTCAATATGTGCACCATGCACATATAATCAGCATTGTCCCATTTTTGTCTTTCTCGGGTTGCAACATCAGATTCGTTTTCATTCTCTTCAGGTCTTGGAGTATCCAAAACATAAGCAACCTTCAAAGTTGATAATAAGAAGTGCATCTTTTTCTGCCATCGTCGAAAATTGCCACCATCAATGTAACACCCCATACCTGAGCCCAATGCTAGGACTGGATACGAGACATTACCATGCTTGAACTCACTTAACCATACACTTGCGGGCTATAAAATTTCGTTCCGACTTAAAAACTTCTCTTTCTTAATCTGATCATACATTTCGTGGGCCTACGAGGCCTTACACACAAATCTAAAAACTTTTGGAACTTATCAAATTCTCTTCTTTAAATCAGGGTTCACACGCCCATGTGACTTGGGACACGCTGGTGTACCCTTAGACACGCCCATGTATTCAAACCGTGGGGCGTCACTGACTATATTCACACGGCCTTGACACACCCGTGGGCTTAGACCGTGTGCTATTTCTTGATATACTGACTTAATCACACGGCCTAGGGCACATGACCATGTACTAACCATGTGTCTTACACGGCTTAAACAAATGGCCGTGGAATTTGACCATGGCCTATCCAGACTTAAAACAATAAGGTGTAGGGTACACACGGCCTAGACACATGCCCGTGTGTCTAACTGTGTGGGCACTTAGAGGCTATTTACCAAGCCAATTGCCACCCTGAAATCAAGATCAAACTCATACTCAATTCAACAATTCAATTTGACCCATCTTTCATGAATAACACTACATACTTCATTGATATCTATACACATACTACTTAGTCAAATTTAGGCCAATCACTTAGCCATATACAAAAGAATAACAAACTTAATAGCCAATACTTTGGCTCTTCTTAAAACATATTCTCAATATGAAATGCTTCCTATACATGCAATACTTAGTATAATAACCAGGCTATACCCAAAATAGAGATTGATAGTGTGCAACGAGCTCCGACTCCAACGATCCACAAGTTAGCTTGGTGAGACTACATAGAAAGAAAGAATTAAAGACGTAAGCATTTAACTTAGTAAGTTTGCATGTAAAGCACATATCAATATACTTGCTTGATATAAACCATTTGACATAACAATGGTACCATAAATTTCAGCTATAGAGTTTACTTACTCATACTGATTCTTACATGTCTCATGATACTTACTATTCTCATACTTGTAAGGTAAACAAGGTACCTGTATCACTTGATCACATTGAGCAGCATACTTTAATACGATAATCATGATCTCTAATTCATCTTTCATAACATAAATAATACTCAATTTCAACTTGATAATAGCTTTGCTTACTTATCTTTCTTATTATCTCATTTTAACTTTACTCATTTGCCCGATGAATTTCTGCGAATAACCGAGGATACTAAATCTCATCCCACGTAAGTTGATGCCAAAGTCATATCCTAGATACGGTCTTATATGGAATATCTCATCTTGGTTTCGAGGCCATGTCTTAAATGGACTTATACGAAGACCTTACTCGTGAACTGGTCAATGCCGAGCCTCGACTGGGACTTACATGAAATCTTTCTTGTTCTCACCAATTCCATGCCTTAGCTTGGACTTACATGGGATCTCTTTCTCTTAATAGCTTTTCAATTCCAAGACTCGTCTTGGGCTTACATGATAACTTTTCAATGCCAAGCTTGCCTTGGACTTACATGAGAACTATTCAATGCCAAGCTTGCCTTGGACTTACATGATAAATGTTCAATGCCAAGCTCGCCTTGGACTTACATGATAACCATTCAATGCCAAGCTTACCTTGGACTTACATGATAACTATTCAATGCCAAGCTGGCCTTAGACTTACATGATATCTCTGCTTAATTGCCGATGCCATGCCTTGGCTTAGTCTTATACGGACTTTCTTATCTCATGTGGTGGATCGAGTATCCTAGGAAATTCATCTTCAATCGGGACTTGCTCATACTTAACCTCATTGATTTCTTTGTTTAACAGAGCATTAAGCATTCCATGTTAATAATGTACATTATACTAAGCAATTCAATGATAGAAATCATAAAGCTTAGAAATCATACAAACTTACCTCAATATACAAAATGTATGTAGATATGCAATTTAGTCCTCGACTTTGTTCTTGTCTCGGTTTCGATCCAGGCTTCGTTTTTCTTGATCTATAATCATAAATAGACCATTTAATACTCAAATTGACTAAATTGACTCTTTACTCATATTTTGTTAATTTGCCCCTAAACTTTCTCATAATTATACTTTTGCCCCTAGGCTCGTAAAATGATTTTCATTCAACTTTCTTAAACTTCCTGCTTAGCTGATTCATTTTCTCTACTATAACAACCATCAATTTCTCACTATTTCTAGTATGTATGACCAATTTTCATAACTATTACAAATTGGTCCATACTATCATTTTTCATGAAATTCACTAAGGAAAAGATGTTTATCTAACATCAAACTCTCATAAACTTCCATAAAACATCATTTAACATGCATGTCATTAATGGTTAGATTTTTGAACATGCATCTTAGCTCATTTTATAGCTAAAAATAGCTAATTCATAATACAAGAACTTCAAAAATACGAAGAATATTAAAAACGGGGCTAAAATGAACTTACTAGCAACCTTGAAAAAAATGAAGAACCCTAGCTATGGAGTCTCCAAATTTTTGGCACAAGAGGAAGAAGATGAATAAGATTTTTATCATCTTTTTCCTATTTTAATAATTTATTATACAAATGACCAAAATGTCCTTCTCTTTAAAAAATTCTATTTTACTAACTCAAGTCCAATTTTGTCCAAAAATTATAATTTGGGAAAATTTCTATTTAAGGACTTCTAATTGATATTCTAAAGCTATTTCATACAAAAAGCTTCTAAAAACTCATATTTTGCAACTTTTGCAATTTAGTCCTTTTTGGACCATTCAACCTCAATTTAGCAAAATTGCTTCATGGAACTTTCATACTAGCATGCAAAGATGGCATAAACCTTAAAAACTCATAAATTCAAATCAGATTCGTGGCCTCGCACCACTATTCCGACTAGGCCCTAAATCAGGCTGTTACAATGAAATCTATCAAGTTTGAGAAAATTGGAAGCCAACTCTCTTAGTGTTCCACTTTCATATGTTGTGGTAGTCATCATGAAATATAATCTTAAAATTGTTGGTACAAATCTCCGGTGAGGAAAATCTCAAACACACAAACGGACCTTGAACAGAAGAAAAAATATGACAAGGCTCCAAGGCGTGTATCAAGCCACTATCTTTAAGGTTATATTCACCCCCACCTATCTTCGGTATGCAAACGAGTTCCAAGCAAATTAATCTCGAGGATACAGTGAAGCCAATAACTATTTGCTTTTTGCACTGACGAGAATAGCCCACTACACACTAAGCAATGTATGACAAGAAACTCAATTTCTATAAAGGATTTCTACAGTAATACTTTATAGATTAATCTGATAATATTAGAAAAAGAAGGAAGGAAAGAAAGAATATTAGGTTTTGTTGGTATAATTTCCAAATGAAATCTCATTCCCATTTATAGGAATTTCAATGTCTCTTCATAGAGACATCTTTCATCAATAGATGTCTTTCTGAATAATAATGTCTTTAAAATAAACACATAATTATTCATTTAATTATAACTATTCAAATAATGTTATTTAAATAGTTATAATTCTTTTTGAAAAAATCAAATAATATAATATTTTGATTAATTACACCTATTCATTTATAGTTACTGGAACATTATAAATATTTGAAAATGTTCCAACATGGCTCTTTCTGAAATCTTATGGAATCTGAGTTTTTTGTCATCTTGGTTTATTCTGGTATCCGTCAAATGAAAAATTAGTAAGTAATATTCGACAAGAGAATAGTACCGGTGAAGATTGTTTGATGATAATAGAAGAAATTGTACCATCTAGTAGGATCTAGAGATAGCCAAAAAGTTAAGTGAAAGATAATAAGTAAAGAACGGTAAGTGGCGTGTAAGTATGTATAAAGTATATATATCTGAAGCTGTAAAGGTATCCGCCAAAGAAAAATGGTAATCCAAATAGTCAAAATGTAGAATTCAATAAGGACAGTCTAAAAGTATTTTGTACATAAACTTACTAGGTTTGTATGACTTACAAATGTTATGTTTATGTTTCAAGTATTGTTTCGAATGGTTATGTCAGGAGGGACAACACTAGGAATGCACCGTGGAAGTGGCGAGTTAGGATATTAGACGTCTTAGGATTTGGTGCACCGTAGGATTACGCTTATTTGTGTATGTTTTCAGTAAACTTTTGTGTTGTAACTAAATTATGATAAGTCGGATGCATTATATTATTTTTAGATATTTTTCTTTGTTTCTTTGAAATTGATTCTTTAAATAAAATAATAAGAAATATGTATTAAGTAAGGAGTATCCGTTAACTATTTTGAAAAGTAGCTAAATTATGTGTAGTAAAACTCGAGATTCGGACTTGGTGAATTGGGTCAAATTGAGGACGTTACATAAACCAATAGTATTTTAAATAAAAGCATTTGCAGTTACTGCCACTTGTTGTGAGTGCACAACATGGTTGTATATTAAACAAACTACCGTTGGGTTTGTGGATGAGCCACATATTTGTAGTTACTGCCACTTGTTGTGAGTGCACAACATATTTGCAAATTAAATAAACTGCCACTCTTCCTCCGTACAATGTCTCGCCCTATGCAATGCATTATGTCATGCTTTGTATTATAACAAATCAACACTAGTAGTAGACATGTAGCATTTACTCAATTCATCTCTAACACTTAACATGTTTATCATGTACTTCTCAGAGCGGTAACAATATTATCACTTTCAATTTAAAAGTTTCACTTTATCAGAAAACACATAACATTTACGTATCATGCGATGTAATAAGAGCACTTAAGGCATTAAACAAAAATTTCAAGATTCACACAATATCAGGGACCTAATTAAGCACGAAAAAAATTCCAAAAACAATTCAGGTATTGTATAGGGATTAAATTGAACATATCATACTTTTACATAATATTAATAATTTAAATCAATCAATCATGGGTTCTAGCCTAAATCATTCAATTAGGGACTTAATTGAACAAAATTAAACATTAAAAAAAGTTTGGGAATTGATTAGGGACTAATCTAAATAAGATATAAAATTTTAGGTCAAAACATGATTTTTGTAAAATAGGGGCAAAATTATAAAATCTAAAAAACATGGACAAAACTATAAAATCTAAAAAACATGGACATGGATAAAACTGTAAAATCTAAAAAACATGGACATGAACAAAAATATAAAATCTAAAAAACATGGGTAAAACTGTAAAATCTAAAAAATAGTGGCAAAATTGTAAAATCTAAAAAACATAGGACACATGGCCGTGAGACCCTATCTTAGGCATGATTTTGCCTCGATTCGCTGGTAAAAGAACACACACCTTTCACCGAGATTTCGAATGACGTCCCTCCCATTCAAATTTGGTCTAATAAACCTGTAACGGATCCGAACTTGGTGGAATTACAGAGGCGATCAAAGATAAGTTCAACAATTGGTAGAGAATTGATTTATCGATATTGATTTGATATTGAGAGCAAAAATAGAAAATGAATCAAAATCCTAGGGTAATTAGGTGAGGATTAAATACTCAAGTTTTTCAAATTTTAAGGGGTTGCATGATAAATTATCTAATTTTGGCTGAAATGGGGATTTTTGACTTGACTTGAACTAGGTTTGCAAGAAAGAAACTGTAGAGCCTTAACCACTTAGGCTATTGCCCATTCTTATTATATTTTTACTCTAAATATTATTTATGCTAATGTGACTTTCATCCTAGGCAGGGGTGAAGTTAGAAAATTATTTTAGGGATCAAAATTAAATTGTAATTTTAATAGCATAATCTTTATATTTTTTAAAGAATTAAATCAAAATTTTATCATTTTTAGGGGACCGAAGTGTAATTTTACCTTTATTAATTTAAAGGACTATATGAACAATTTTTCATTTTAGAGAGATTGAGGCCTCTGCCAGCCCCCTAGATATGTCAATGATCCTAGGTTGCTGAAAATAAAAAGAAAAGAAAAGAGAGAAGTGTGATTTAAACCTAATACTATTAAAAGATATACAAACTACTTAACCATCAAATCAAAGACTTATTTCTTACTTATTCATTACAACTAACTCTCTATATTTTGTGACATTACATAAAAAAATATTATTTTATATATAAATTCTACATAATAAAAATAATACTATTTTTAAAAATAGATACAACTTTTTTCTAATGATAAGAACTTACATAAATAATAATCGGTAGTTTAATTGTTTTTATTGATGTGAATGTGGATGTTTTAGAATGTGATTTACTAAGTTTGAGTGCATTAGTTATTTTCTAATTAGTGTATATATATATAAAAATATTTGCTACACTAAGCGGAGTTAAATGAGTACAATAAATTATGTAACAAAATTTAAAAAATTGGTATGGTAAAATTAACAAAGGAAAAAGGTAGTTTACACGATGGGTTGCTTAGGTGAAGGTAAGGAAATGAGTTTTCCTGGGGATGGAGTTTGTGGGTTTTGGAAGAAAGAATAATTACGTGAAAGTGTATGAGTTGTTTTGCATGATGTTTTTATAGTGTGAGATAAGTTTAGTTAAGTGTTTTGAGGTCATTGACATGGAAGTCTAATTTGATATTCATGATAGTGGCAGTGATGTTACGTCTTAAGATAAGACATTTTAGGACGATCGGCAATCAATGACCCTGGATTCTTACGTAGTTCTTATATAGTCTTAGTGGAGATGCCTAGTTCCAAGGTTCGTTGGACTAAAGTTCGTAAGTTAACTCAAGATTCGCTGGTTGGTAGGTCAACTATGCATGGTTCTTGTGATATTAACTTCATTAGAAGACACATATCAAGTTCTCTTTAGGTTTGTCATGAGATCTATGAGGTCCGCTATATACATTGGTAAATACAAGGGAAGGCAGGTGGGGGCCATTGCCCCACCTAGCTTTTTAGACATTTACATAGCACCCTCTTTAAATGAACTTTATTACATTAAACCCCTTAAAAATTTAAATCCTGGCCCCAAAAAACACCAACTCCTTTTAAAGTTTAAAAAATATACATAAATATATATTTATCTTCTATAAAATAATATATTTTAGAAGTTTCAAAATTTTAAAATAATATATATTTATCTCTTATAAAAATCATCAATTTTTTTTAGAAAATATTTAACAATTAAAGAAAAAAAACTTCTACCCATAAAACTGGAAAAACAAAACCTCGAACAAATTAAAAGAAAAAAAAGAAGAGTAATGGAAAAAAGCAATTAAAAAATTATAAGAGAAAGAAGAAGATATTATCACTAAACAAGAACAGGAACAAAAAAAAAAATTTAAGGTTTTCTTTAAATATTTTGACTTGCTTTCTTTATATCTTATATAGTTCTATATTAACGGTCAATAGCTAAAAGAAAAAAAAAATCTCAAATTTTAAGATTTAAGGCTTATAATTATACATAAAAATTAATAATAAAAATAATATGTAGCCGACAATGTTAATATAAGTTTATCCCCTTAAGTTGTATTTGTTAATTTTTCACTAGTTATATAAGATATAATAGATATAATAATTAAATATAGCTTTGGTTTAAATGATTTATCTTCAAAATATATAAAAATAAAATATCAAATCCACGGTGTTTTAGTGACGTTGCAATATTTCGTCACACTAAAGCTGCGTTTAAAAAATAAAAAATTTGCTGCAGCTGTAAACTTTGGATTTATATTATTTATTGAAGTTACTACTATAATAATTATGCCGTGTTAATTTATTACTAGGTGAATAATGTTTTTTTTAATCTGTATTAAATTTTGAGAGTTTATACTCTATGTACACTATATATAAAAATAGTGTATCAACCATTTCTCCTTTAGACACCTATCCAAATAATTTTTCCTTTTGACACCTATCCAAAAAACAAAGCTATCTTCTTCTTTCTTTTTCTTTTTTTTTTTTTTTTTTTTTTGAGATTTTAAAACATTTTAATCCTTAGAATATATTCAGAATTTAAATCTATATTTATAAACTAAATATGAAAGGAAGGCGTTAGGCCATTCCAATCTTGCTTTTTCATTATAAAATCATGGTTTAATTGCGATTACATCTCTTTACTTTTTTTAATTTATATAATAATAATCAAATTTCATTTTCAATTTTTATATTACACTCAAAGTTGAGATTTATTTTTATGTTTAATTTTTAACAAAATTTGGTACCTAGAGGAACACATGTTCTATTGTTCTCTCCCTCTCTCTCTCCATTATAAAATGATGGTCCAATTTTAATTTTGATCTCTTTGAAGATTTTATTATAAAACAATAGTCAAATTTTAGTTTTTTTTTTTCTTATATTACGCTCATATTTGACATTCTATTTTTATATTTAAGTTTTTATATAATTTGATGCTTTTCAAGAATTATGTATATAATTTACATAGTAATTACATATAGATAAATATATTTTATTTCTTCATTTATAAATTTATTTTTTGAATTATATTATGAAGTTATTGATCTATATATTGAACTATGTGTCATTTTTTAATTTTATCACATTAGAGTTTCATCTCAAATTATCTCATATTTTGTTAATTTATTTTAATTTATTTTCAAATTTATTTTCATAAATTATAAAGATATAAAATAATATTTAAATTTATAATTTTTTTTAAAAAAAATTCTATTTGACAATTATTCAGTATAACTAAAAAATTATTTTCAATTAATCATTTAAATCCCCAGGGGCATACAATCTTTTTTTTTATTTATGAATTAGTCTATTCGTATTAATTCAGATTAAATAACTGATCATGCAATTTATTGTTATATATTAGAAATCTCTAATATATTTTTACATATTATGTTAATTTGGTATTGATTCTTAAAAATTCAAAATTCAAAATTAAAAATTAAAAAACTTTAAAAATTAAATATTCTTTTCTGATAAAAATACATACAAATTATAAAATATTTATAAATAAATGAATATCTATTGTTCTCATTTCCTAACATGACATTTATGTATTAAAATAATACTTTTATAAATAAAGAATTTAAGGCAAAAATAAAACCATGAAGAAGACTTAAGCAAATTCAACTTATCTCTTTTTTTTTTTCATCATTAACGACCACTATATTCAGGTTGAGTCAAAAACTATAGCCTGTGGTTAAAAAGGATAAGAATAGATGTCTATAAGTTGTTGCGCAAGACGAGGTTGTGCGTGAGAGCATGCATGATTGAGAATATACATGTGAGGATGGAGTCTTGGAGACCTAGTAGGTGAAAGGCCATGTCGGCAACTCCACAACTGATTCTTAGTTCGGTGGCACGATGACGGAGGATGTGTAAATCGAGGAGTTTATGGTAAGGGTTATTGGTGCTAGTGGTTGTGGATGAAGGCGGTGCCCAACACTTCAAATTTTGGCGAGGACTAAGGAACAAAGCTAGATGTATAATAAATAAATTATTATTTATAAATACAACTAAAAGATGGGAAAATTTTGAATCTGGTTTAAGAAAAATAAGTATTCATTTATTTATAATTTTGCATGTATTTTTATAAAATCTTATGTATTTTTATCGAAAAATGAACTTTTAAATATTTTTTTAAAAAAAGTTGTTTAATTTTGAATCTTGAATTTTAAGGAATCAAGATTAAATTGACATGATGTGTAAAGTTGTTGGTTAAATTTTTTGAATTTCTTATAATTAAGACCAAATTGATAGAATCAGTAAATATTGGAGGGATAAATTTATTATTATGCCAATGAAAATAGCCACGTCAGTACTCCTTTAGTGATTAAACAGATGAGTGACTGGAATATTAGATTCCAATAACATGAGTAACTAAAATAGAAAATTTTAAACTTAAATGACAAAAATAGAAACACACTAATAATTGAGCAACTATTTATATAATTTACCCTAAATTTAAATAAGCAAATTTATTAAAAACCCAATGTAAAAAGGAAGAACGAAATTGATTAAATACCGTTTGGTTGGTGAAGATTTTATTACGTACTTATTTTCTTCCTCTTCTATCTAATTAAATTTGGAGCTCAAGTTTGTTTGGTTCATCAAATTCCTCCATTTCGCCAACTCATTTTTAATGATCGATTTAATGTTAGATTAAAGAATTTAATAAAAATGCAATCTTTTTTTTTTTAATTTGGAACATTTACCATTTGAGAATGTGATTTTATATGCAAATTATTGAAAATTAAATATTTACTATATTTAAATATAATAATTAAATATTTGTAATTAGATATTGACACAATTGTATTATTTTAAAAATTATTTTTTATTTTTAATTAATGCTTTTAACATATTTGTATTATTTTATTTTAAAATGTATTTGAATATATAACTCATTTTAGATATTAACATAACATAAAAAACATAAACTTGACAAATTAAAATATTACATATATTTGTATTAAAGTTTCAAAAAGGAATAATATTTATATACCAAATATAAATACTAAAAAATTTACAATAGCATTTACAATTTAAAGTGAATTCATTAAACTAGATGCTATAGCATCTCTTGTTAATTCCATTTCAAAACCACTTGAATTGTTTGATTCACTGTCATCTTCGTCGTCGTCATCATCATCACTTTCTCGACCATGCGCATTTTCTGAATCAATAATATTCTCATATGCCCAGTTAATATCTTCATATTCCATAAAATCTACATCATCTCGACCGGCATGTTTTCGGACAAAATTGTGTATCGTCATTGTAGCAACAACGATCATCGTTTGTTTTTCAAAACTATAACTTGGCATATCCCTTAAAATGGCCTATTTTTTTTTTTTCAAAACACCAAAAGTTCGTTCAATCACACTACGTAATGATGAATGTGAATGATTGAATATCTCTTCTTTATCAGATACTGGTCTACCTCTACGAAAGTCAGGTAAATGATATCGCTGACCTCTATATGGTCCAAGATAACCTTTCATTTGAGGATATCTAGAATCAACAAGATAATATTTTCCTACATGTCAAAATTTAACAAACAATTAATTCAAGAATTATTTTTAAAAAATTATCAATCAAAGAACTTATATTTTATTATTTAAAAAATCACATATAAATAAAATATCTAACCATTTGGTGGGTAGGGAAATTTGTATTTCAGATCTAGAATTGAATCAAGAAATATTCCAGTGTCATGTGCCGGTCCTTCCCATCCAGCCACGACAAAGGTGAAACACATATTAAAATCACATACTGCCATAACATTTTGAGTCGGGATACCTTTTCTTCCAATATAGGGAATTTGTTCATTTGGTGGAAGAATAGTGACAATATGAGTACCATCAATTGCACCTATGCAATCCTGAACAAATAATCATATTAGTCTTGTGCATATTTTTAGTCGACCAAAAATATTAAAAATATAATAAGATAAAACTAAATTTTAGCCTTAAAAAGAGCCATATATCTAGAATCATTAAGTATTTGTTCGGGTATTGAGCTAAAAAAAGGATCTTCGGGTGCAATTAGATCAGTGGCCATCCTTGAAACTTTCTCAAGCACAATTGCAAAGTATCGACTTATTGTTGATCCAGACCTTTGAAATCTTTCTCGACATTGAGAAACTTTTGCACCGGTGCCCAAGATGTATAAAAAGATTCCCAAGATTTCACTAGAAGATATGTTTCTTGAAGTTTGCAAGTTGTATCTTGTCTCCAAAACTCTCAACAAACTTGTGAATACCATTTTAGACATCCTAAAATTAATCATACAACGTGATTCGTGACCGTCAAGGATCTCTCGAATCCATGTCTCAACTGACTATTTTGAATTCATGCATGGTTGCTTCAATGTATACTTCTCATAATATAATTGCACGGAAGAAGATGAAACAATAAATAATCGATTAAAACATTCCATGCGTTGTAAAATCTCTTTTTTTCCCTTTCATCATCACTTTCATCACCGCTGTAATTCTCAACTATACTCATCACCTGTGAAAAAATTTGAACATCCAAAATCATATATAAACAACTATTGATAAAACTAATTTAGTATAAATAAGTAGAACATAAATTCAATATCCAAAAACCAAACGTAAACAACCATTGATAAAACTAGATTACACATTAATAAGTAGAACATAAATTCAATATCCAAAAACCAAACATTAATAACTATTGATAAAACTAGTTTAGCATTTTTGTTTAGTCACATAATATATATCTCTGAACCCTAGAAGATCAGAAAATTTTCAACTACCCTCTATTTCCGTCTTAAGCCACAGAGCTTTAATCTTGGGTTTAATTGATAAAAATATAATTCGTTTGTCCTTATTGAGCAATAATCTAAGTGCAAAAAAGTATAGCGGACTAGCTTCTGGAACTTCTTCCGAAATGCTGTCGAGCACTTTGACTACTTGTGGAATACCATATGGATCCTTAACAGGAGTCAAACTAGATGTGGCTTGACTCATATTGTCAACTGCATTGCATAATTTTTCTATTTGACTGGACAATCTTGCAGCCTCTCCAATTTTTTTTGAGGATTTCTTTCTTCCAGTTTTAAAATGTGAACTTGATATCTTAGGGTTTTTTCTTTTTTGTCCGTTTCCATCAATTTGAACATCATTTGAAATGTGAACATCATTTAAAATGTGAACATCATTTCTCACATTTTCTTCTTCATTCTCTTCAGGTATTTCATTGTTCACATCCTCAAAAAAATCACTACGGAATGTACTAGAAGAAGGTGCCCATGCTTTATCACCTGTTGCAACTATCCCCATGAACATTTGGTCCAACTTCCCTTCGAATTCAGGATTAATGCCCGATGTTCTAAATTGTTGAGCTCCAGGCACAACCTACATATAAGATGATAGTTTAATAACAGTAATTATCAATAACCACATAAATAAGATAAAAAAAAATATTCAGAATTATTAATGTACATTTAGCCTACTCTCCCACCAATTGATAAACCATTATATATACATATTTTAATCCCACATTTGGCATACTTTTGGATGATTTATCCCCTGAGTTGTGGAATTTGGTGCTCCCAATCCTTTAATTTCAAGTTTTATACTTAGGAGAGCACCGGAGGATGAAAAGAACGAGAAACGGGCCAAAAACGGAGAAAATGGGCCAAGGTGTGAAATCCACACGACCTGGAGATAATCACACAGCCGTGCCTTTTTAGCGGACCCGAACACGGCCTGAGCTCGACTTACACGAGTGTGTGCCACGGGCGTGTCCCTAGCGTGACCTGTTTCAATTCTAATTAGAAAAGGATACTTAGGGGCAAAGAAAGACATTCCAAAAGCCTACATAAACACCCTAAGTGTGACCTAAGGATGGGCATTCAGGTAGGCCAAGGAGCCAAGCCAGAGAGGGCCGAATTGTGGGATTTACTCAAATAAAGTCAGTTGATTCATCTCAAGAAGCCGGAATCATACTCAAGATTGAAGATCTTCCCTTCAATTTCCTTTAGGTGGTTTTAGGGTTTTTCTTATGTTTTATTTTATACTTTCTTCCGAGATGTATTCATTTATGAACATAAACTAAATCCCTCAAATACCTAAGGGGGATGAAACCTAACACGGATCTTGTTATTGTTTTCTGAACTGTTTGATAAATACTTGATTTGTTCTTAATTATGTGTTCTTAATTCTTGTTTTGATATTTCAGGATATTGATTCAAGTATTGATGTGCTTAGGCAGTGGAGCAAAAGTCCCTCTTTAAGAGTAGATCTAGCATAGTTAAGCGGAGTTGATTGCACTCCTAGAGATAGGACGACGAAAATCTACCGGATTAGGGTCAAACCGAATATGGGAGTCCATAGATCGAGTTAACGCAATTCTAGAGGTTTTAATTAGAAAGAGATTACAATTAATCAGCCTAGGTTTAGCCGTTAGTAGTCTCGAGAGAGGTATTAATATAAATTAGGGAATACTACGGATCAAGTCAAGTGAATAAATTGTCTGGTTCAGAGTTAAATAACAAGTGAAGTCTAGGTGGATTCTTCCTCGAGTATTGTCTTTAATCAATTGGTTTTCTCAAAAGTATCTCCCTAATTCATTCTCTTTGTCTTAGCATCTTTAGCTTAGTAATTAGTTAGTTTTAGATTAAACAACAATTCCCTTAATTCTTAGGCTAAATAATAAAAAGATAGTAATTACTAGTACTCTTGGTCCTTGAGGATACGATATTTCTGGTCTTGCCATAGCTATACTAGCAAATGATAGGTGCACTTGCCTCAATCGTTGTCATAAGTTAGTTTCTAGGCTCAATCATTCATTATATAAATTTTAAGACTTTCTGACACGATCAAGTTTTTGGCTCCGTTGGCGAGGACTAAGATATTAGGAATACTTGATTATTATTACTTTAGCCATTATTTTTATTTATTTGCAATTAATTTTTTATTTTCACTTTTCTAATTTTTCTTTTCTTTTCTTTTCTTCTAATAGGTTTTTCTAGTTTATGACTAGAAGGAACCCGTCAGAACCCTTAATTTTTGACAGCGATATAAAAGGTACCATTCGTAGAAACAGAAGAGAAATAAGGCGAAGCTTACAATACATAGAAGAAGAGTAAGAGGACGATAACAATACTACCGAAGAGATGGCTGATAATAATCCGCTACCTCCGATGGTGGCCGAAAATCATGCTCCTCATACTATGTTAAACCTAATTTAACAGGAACTGAGTCAAGTATTGTTATACCTGTTATTGCTGCAAATAATTTTGAACTGAAACCTAACACAATTCAGATGATACAGCAATTTGTTCAGTTTGATGGTTTACAGGATGAAGATCCAAATAATCACTTGGCGAATATCCTAGAATTTTGTGATACTTTCAAAATAAATGGCGTTTCTGATGATGCCATTCATCTTCAGTTGTTTCCATTTTCATTGAGGAACAAAGCCAAACAGTGGTTGAACTCGTTACCAGGAGGATCAATCACTATATGGGAACAAATGACCGTAAATTTTTCGTTAAAATATTTTTCGCCGGCTAAAACAACTAAGTTGAGGAATGATATCTCTTTTTTTGTGCAGATGGATTTAGAGACACTTTACGATGCATAGGAGAGATACAAAGATCTATTGAGAAGGTGCCCACACCATGGGTTACCTTTGTGGCTACAGGTCCAAACCTTTTATAACGGTGTGAACCCCTCAACCAGACAGTTGATTGATTCAACCGCTGGCGGAACCCTGAATAAAAAAACACTTGAGGCTGCCTACGAATTCATTGAAGAGATGTCACTGAATAATTATTAGTGGCAAGTTACAAGGACAAGGCCGACAAAAGCTGCCAGTTTTTTCAACCTCGACACAGTACCATGCTATCAAATCAGGTAGAACTTTTGACTAAGAAAATTGATGGTTTATGTGGTTCTTCACAGGTACATCCAGTTATGCAGTGCGATATGAATGGAGGAGGGATCAGCAATATAGAATATCCACCCTACAACCCGGATGCTGAAAACGAGCAAGTTCACTATATGGGTAATAATTCTAGACCTCAAAATAACTCGTATAGTAACACTTATAATCCAGGTTGGAGGAACCACCCCCAATTTCTCATGGGGTGGCCAAGGAAACTAGAGACAACAACCCCTCCCAGGCTTCCAACAGCAACCCTACCCACAAGAAAAGAAGCCGAACCTTGAAGAGATGTTAACAAAATTTATAGTGGTGTTAGAAACCCGTTTCCAAAACACCGAGATAGCACTCAAAAATCAACAAGCATCAATTCAAGGGATCGAGAATCAATTAGGGCAACTTGCTAAGCAGTTCTCTGAACGTTCATAAGGAAGCCTGCCAAGCAACACTGAAACTAACCCGAATGAGCAACTTCAAGCCATAATAGCTGAAGATAGTGAAGGGTTAGATGAGCCCAAATTAAGGCAAGAGAATATGGTAGAGGAAGGTAAGATTGAGGCAAGCCATGACAAACCAAAACAGGTAATTGAAGAATATCAACCTCGTGTGCCATACCCTAATGCGATGAAGAAAGACAACACAGATGAACAATTTGGTAAATTTTTTAAACTTTTAAAAAAATTACATATTAACTTACCATTTCTTGAAGCTCTTTCGCAGATGCTAGATTCAAGGAAATTTTTAAAAGAGTTTTTGACAAATAAACGGAAGTTAGACGAAGAATCGCATGTGGAACTAAACGCAGTGTTCTCGGCAATGTTACAAAATAAACTACCACGAAAATCAAAAGATCTAGGGAGTTTTACAATTCCATGCTTAATTGGTAGTTTCTAGCTAATTTAGGGGCAAGCATAAATGTTATGCCTTATAAAATGTTTAAATAGCTAGGTTTAGGGAAACCCAAATAAACTAGGATGAGCATTCAATTAGCTGATAAAACTATTAGAATTCCTAGGGGTATAATTGAAGATGTACTCGTGAAAACTGATAAATTCATATTCCCAGTAGACTTTATCGTTTTAGACATGGATGAGGACAATAATATCCCTTTAATTTTAGGAAGACCCTTTTTAGCAACTGCCAGAACTAAAATTGATGTTGGTACAGGAGAACTCATACTTCGTGTAGGTGACGAATCAATCAGTTTTTAGGCTCTTGACTCGGCTAGGACATTAAGTAATCAAAGTGAAAACATCAATTCTATTAATGACCATTTGGTTCAAACTTCTTTACAGAATACACCACGGAACTACACAACTAAGCCAGATCCTAGACCTCATGCCAACAAGGAAATAACTCATGAGAAGAGAAGGCTTCAGATCGATGAACTACATGAGTGGAAGACGCATTCCAAAGAGAAAGTAGGAACACATGAAGCAGGACCAAAGTAAAACCATGTCAAACTTAAGGATAAGCCACACCAATTTAAGATCAGA
The DNA here is from genome assembly GCA_025503065.1 of Gossypium bickii. Taxonomy (NCBI): domain Eukaryota; kingdom Viridiplantae; phylum Streptophyta; class Magnoliopsida; order Malvales; family Malvaceae; genus Gossypium; species Gossypium bickii. Next base: position 96,597,578 of record CP106711.1, read on the forward strand.
GATCAGGTATTGTTAGACAAAACAGACCCTCGGATCGCCACTTTAGACCTTGATACGAACGAAGAAATCCCTTTTGAGGTACTGAGTATCTTCCCACACGGAACAGTCGAGGTAACCAATCCCAAGTTTGGCACTTTTAAGGTAAACATTACTCGACTCGAACTATATAGTAATCGTAGAACCAATAGCAGGGGTGAGGAGTTGAAACTCCTCAAACCACCATGAATCTGTGAATGAGAGGTAAGTATAGCTTAAGACTTTAAACAAGAGCTTCTCGGGAGGCAACCCGAGCACTAACCCCATTAATTTTTACATTTTTATTTTTACTTTTATTTTTCCTTTTTAGCACCTGACTATAAACTAACCAAAGTGTAGGTTTCTCTACCCACACGGCCTTGCACACGGACGTGGCCGTGGCCGTGTGGACATCACAGATTTCTGTACTGGCGTGGCAAAGATAGTACGAAACAGGACGAAAAAATATCTTCAAGCCACGGGCTCTGACTAAACACCACGGCCGTGCGATACAGCCGTGGGCGACACTGTTTCATCAACATGGGCATGGCGACCTGCACTCAAGCGTGGGAGAAATGAATGAAGCATAACACGGCCGTGCGACACGGCCGTGCGATCCAACATATCCAAGGTACACGGGCGTGGTAAATCACCAGACCACTATTTCTATATAAACCCCCTTTTCTACTTATTTCTTTCCTCACCAAACCCCTTTCCTCTCAACCCTAGCCACCATAATTTCTCTTCACCATCCTTACTAATATCACTCAATGCCTAAAGGCAAGGCCAACGAAACCATTCCCATGTCAAAGAAGAGAAAGGACTATAGCATAGTCTTCCCGTGCGAGACTGAATTACATAAGTTCATGCCGACCGCTTCATTAATTCGCCGAGCCACGGACATTTGAGTCCATTTAATTTTTCTTTTTCTTTTCCCTTCTCCTTGATTTTCCTTTTCTTTATTTCTCTTATGCTTAATTTAGTCTATTTTATTTTGTTTTCTTTGATTTAGGTTCTAAAGGCTGTTAGGGAATCACCACACCATGCCCTTACAAATCACACCCATCTCGCGAACCATCTAACGATAAGGACTTTTCAGTCCATTAATCTTTTCTTTCAATTTTATTTTACTTTTTACACTCTTTCTTTTTATCTTTCTTTTCTCTAAATATATTATTAGTATATTTTGAATTATTCTTATTATTTCCTGGCTAATTCTTCACGAGTTCCCCAATTTCTTCATCTAGCGCAGAGATTGTTGGTGGCAACCATACCACCACCAAAGAAGCCTCCTCCAACTTATCTTTCACCTCCGAATCAAATTTCTACACTTCCAACTCAAGGAATCCATCCAAAATTCAGGAAGTTTTACTTCTCCCTATCTCTTATGAGTTCATGCTATATATATCTTTGTACATTAAGGGCAATGTACATCTTAAGTGTGGGGGGTGAATTTTATTTTGAAAAGTTCCTAACTTTTTGCATTATTCTCAAATCCCTGAATTATGTCTTGTTTTTAAGTAATTTTCTCATGTTACTATTAGAATGAAATTTCCTTTGATTCATGATTTTTATTGATATGTTTTGGATTAAGTCATTGATAATTGTGCAGTGATGATTTAAACTTTAGAGGACTAGAGAATCAAGCATGATGAGTCTATTTTCAAAAATTAAAATTTTGTTAGGTTGTCTACCTGAATCTAGTTATTACCTTGAAGCTTGAAATTTACAAGGTTGATATAAAAAACACATAATTTTTGTGAGACTTTGAGCCTTTTAGAGCATACATTCTTTTCTAGCTCACTTTATTGATTATGAGTGTGTCAACATTGATTTGTTATTCTAGAACTTGCTTTGATTATGCATGTCAAAACCACATCATTGATTTGATATACAGAGATGATAAAGGCACCTAGGTTCTAGCCCACTTACTTCTAAAAATCCTACCTTCGTAATTAACCCCTAGTAAACCCCTTTGATCCGTATAACCCTTTCATGATTTACCCTCAACATTAACCAAAAACCTTCTGTTAATATCCCTTTAATTAATTTGACCCCTAATTTGTCGAGATTTGATTTGAACGGATTACTTAGCTTAACTATGCTTTTCATTCTAGTAGTTAATTTCTTTATTATCACTTGATTTGTTCTTAAAAAAAAAACGAAGTATATTCATTATTAGTTCTATGATTAAGTGAGCTTATACATTAAAAATCCCACATCCTGAGAAGAAGCTCGTGTTATGAAATTTTAGTTGATGTAATTATTCGAGGCTTAGTTCATCTTTCTAGTTAGGTAATTTGTCAATTCAATCTCGATTCTAACCCTTTAATTCAGCCTTTATCCACACCTTTAAACCAAGCCCTATTACAACATGTTAAAGACCTTTTGATCTGTGTATCTTTTCATTTTATAGTGGTGGAGATTTGATTTTCATACAAGCCTATGAGATTAACTTTTCATGTTCAACTTTCGAGTGCTTAATTTTGAACCTTAAACACTTTGAGTGATTTGAGTGAATTTTTAGTGAGGATGTCAACTCTTGTCGATTTTGAATCAAAGGTGATTATTTAGGTAAGGGGAGACACCTGTATTTTCATGCTACAAAAACTATGACTTTGGTTGTTTGATTCTTTAGGGCCCTTCTACTTAAATTATCAATGTACGAATTACCTATGAATTATGATGAAACACTATTGATGAATATTATAAATTGTGGAAGTTCATTTTAATTGTGAGTTGAGAATTTTTCTTGAGGACAAGCAAATGCTTAAATGTGGGGGTATTTGATAAACCATAATATATACATATTTTAATCCCACATTTGGCATACTTTTGGATGATTTATCCCCTGAATTGTGAAATTTGGTGCTCCTAATCCTTTAATTTCATGTTTTATACTTAGGAGAGCACCGGAGGATGAAAAGAACAAGAAATGGGCTAAAAACGGAGAAAATGGGCCAAGGTGCAAAATCCACACGGCCTGAAGATAATCACACGGTCGTGCCTCGTTAACAGACCCGAACACGGCCTGAGCTCGACTTACACAAACGTATGCGATGGGCGTGTCCTTGACATGACTTGTTTTAATTCTAATCGGAAAAGGATACTTTGGGGCAAAGAAAGACATTCCGAAAGCCTATATAAACACCCTAAGTGTGACCTAAGGACGGGAGTTTAGGTAGGCAGAGGAGCCAAGCCAGAGAGGGTCGAATTGTGGGATTTACTCAAAGATATCCAGTTGATTCATCTCAAGAAGCTGGAATCATACTCAAGACGAAAGATCTTCCCTTCAATTTTCTTCAAGGGGTTTTAGGGTCTTTCTTATGTTTTGTTTTATACTTTCTTCTGAGATGTATTCTTATATGAACATGAACTAAACCCCTCAAATACATGACGAGGATGAAACCTAAGACGGATCTTATTATTATTTTCTGAACTGTATGATAAATACTTGATTTGTTCTTAATTATGTGTTCTTAATTCTTGTTTTGATATTTCAGGATATTGATTCAAGTATTGATGTGCTTAGGCAGTGGAGCAAAAGTCCCTGTTTAATAGTAGATCTAACATAGTTAAGCGAAGTTGATCGCACTACTAGAGATAGGACGATGAAAATCTGCCAGATTAGGGTCAAACCTAATATAGGAGTCCATAGATCGAGTTAATGAAATTCTAGGGGTTTTAATTAGAAAGAGATTTCAATTAATCAACCTAGGGTTAGACGTTAGTAGCCTCGAGAGAGGTATTAATATAAATTAGGGAATCCTAAGGATCAAGTCAAGTGAATAAATCATCTGGTTCAGAGTTAAATAACAAGTGAAGTCTAGGTGGATTCTTCATTGGGTATTGTCTTTAATCAATTGGTTTTCTCAAAAAGTATTTCCCCAATTCATTCTCTTTGTCTTAGCATCTTTAGCTTAGTAATTAGTTAGTTTTAGATTAAACAACAATTCCCTTAATTTTTAGGCTAAATAATAGAAAGATAGTAATTACTAGTACTCTTGGTCCTTGAGGATACGATATTTCCAGTCTTGCCATAGATATACTACCAAATGATAGGTGCACTTGCCTCAATCGTTGTCATAAGTTAGTTTCTAGGCTCGATCATTCATTATATAAATTTTAAGACTTTCTGACACGATCACCAATCATCTGGTGCATCAATGGTTCTTTTTATAGGATTCCACCCTAGGCCAGTATCTTTTCCTTTAAGTTTCTTCCAAGCTTTCCATTCTTTTTTTAAGGCATCCCACCTATTTTTAAGTTGTTCTTGTGAAAAAAACCTTGCCTGCTTCTTTCTCAAGTTGGTCATTATTTTCAACCATCCATCTTTTATGAAATGAGTACCAGGCCTATTGCCTTTCAATATCTCTTTAATACAAAAGATCACAAAATATTTCTGTCAATATGTTATCCCACATTGCTTTCATTTTTTCACCACTAACTTCAACCGCCAAAGTACTCATCTATTATGTATACGAACAGATTTGTTTCAGCCAGTAAAGCAATCAAGAAAATCAAATGTCACATAAGTATATATTTTTACATGTGTATCAAAATTAAGATAAGATCCTAAGAAAATCAACTTTTTTCTTAATCAAAATCAAAATCACTGTTAGCAACATAAAAAAAATATCCAAGCCTACTATGATCGATCCTACCCATGTCCGACATATTTTCAGACTTGTCCCGGGTAATAAAAATTAGCACAACATATCCAAGCAATATACCAGATCATAAACATCATCTTATCTATAAACCGTGATAGCTAAAAAAATAAACTATAAGATATGTGTATTGAAGTAAGTAAATCTCCAATACTAAACTAAAACAATAGGAAAAATTCTAATGGTGGCAACTATGAAGAGGCCATTTAATATTAGTTTTTTAACATTAAATCCTATGAAAAGTTGACAATTAACTTCTTGATGACCAAGAGAAGTAGAGGCAACAGAAATGGTTCCTTCTTGAGCTTCCAACACTTAAAAAAATGAAAAAAGAAGAAGCAAAGAAACATTAATATTGCAATTAATGTGAGTTCCTTTTTCACTTCCAGATACAAACATATTTAGAAAACAACATATACCTCCTATGTTTTTGCACTGCACTCAATATAAGCTGTTGATCCGATCAGCTTTTGCAGCTCCTCCCCCTTACGAATTTAAAAATAAAGGGAAAAAAGTGTAAGGCTAGATAATTGCAAATAATAGAAGTCCATGCAATAAGAAAATAGGTAATAACTGCATAATATTTCAGGAGATTATGGACTATAAATATGTAATAACCACAAAGCTGGTAACAGAAAAGGGTAAACGATAACATTGAACAATGCTTATAAAACAAAAGGAAGACTTATAAACCACACACCACCTTTTGGTAAGCCATGGAAATCCCAGATACCAAAGAAAACCCACCCAGACTCAGAGTCAAGGAATTCCCCAAAAAAAAAAAAGTAAAATACAAAGTCCCTGAGATCCAAAACCAACATATAGAAAGTATTTTAAAAAATGGGTAGAGTAAGATGGACAAGAAAGACATACCAAAACTTATTTAGATTTTTTTACTTTGAGTAGAGTTTCGGATGGGATTTGCTAAACCTTCATTTCTCCCTCCTCAAACGTTCCATTGCAACAATAATAAGGGACAGCCATGGTAAAACAGTAACTTAGAACGTCGTATAATTAAAGATAAAGTAGTAGGCCATCCCTTTACCTTTAAATTAATATTAAGTAGTGAAACAATACTAATCATTTCTCAAGTTTAGCATTGCAATTATCAGTCATTGGTTTTATCTAGCAAGTTGCCAAGTTATTTTAATATCAAACAGTGGTTTGTTTCATCTGGTTTGGCCTTTGAAGGCAATGTCCATTAGCAAAGGAGCTGCTATAATATAATACTGCTATAACTTAGATAGCGGGCTTTGCAAACCTCAAACAAGACTCATAAAAAAACTTCACATGCGTCTTCCAATTAAACCAATAATGTCATGAACCCACAACTAGTTAAATCATAACTTGATAAATTTTAGAATTGTAAATTTTCGCTGAGACCACATAAAAATTCTAAACAATTTTTTGCTAATTCTTGTAATATGTATATCTCAAATCGTTACATCTGTATTATTGATATCAATAATCTTAAGACATATAATTAAATTTATCTCTTATTAAAAAAAAGTCATGCAAACAACTTAAATAAATTTATTCTCTAATACCTCTCACACATGATTATATGCACCAAGACAGAAGCAAAGCTATTTAAAAGAAAATGTGTTAACTTACCAAGCTTTGTTTGAACAAGAATTATTGGTACACCAGGGGCATAATGTTTTAGCTCAGGAATCCACTGGAAACAAGCAGAAAATAATTATCAACATGCGATCAATTAAATGTCAATGTAAAAAGTATTCTCTTTGTTTGAATTTTTCGGGACTCAAACTTCAACAATTGGTTTACTGATGCACCGTTTAGCAAATCCTGAAGATCAGTGGGTGGACTTAAAAATGGAAGTTAAGAGCAGGTAGAGAGCAGATAGTGAACTTAAAAAGGAAGACCTTCTAATTTCTACCATATAAAAGTAAACAATCAGAAAGGGGTACAAGCAAAAGAGAAAAGATGAAAGAAATGTGAAAAAATTAAACTATCTTTCATAATTATTTCATAAAATCAAACAATCAGAAAAAACTAAAGCATAATGAATAGTTAGAAGAAGAAGAGAAGAAAAAAATAAACTCAACGGGGAGAAGAGAAGAGGAACAAAGAACCAGAGTACAAGTTCAGACAAAGGAAAAAGGAGAAAAAAATCTAACGTGAACGAGAAAAAGTGTAAGGTTAAAAAGGTAAAATACCAACCAAAAACACTTTTGGCTTGAGAAAAGCTAAAATTTTTGCTTTTTCATCTGTGAAAAAGCACTTCAAAAAAGTTAGAAAATTTGCTCCACTGATGTCTGTTCTTCATTACTTTTCAGAGAAAAGCACTTTTTTGTGGAAAAGTTCATCCCAGAAGCAATGGAGAACACAGCCTTAGTGTAGTTATAATTTAGATTCAACAATAACGATATATTTATACTCATCATGTAAATCAATTTTTTTATTGATTTAATATTTCTATTATTTCGATTGATTATGTTAAATTTTAAAATAATTAATCGTTAAAATTTTTTACATTAAAAATAATTAAATATTTTAAATTAGTAAAAGAGTCCATGTGAATGATTTATGCTATGAGTATAAATATGATGCTCGCATTAAATTAATACAAATCGTTGATTGAAATATTTAAAACAAGATAATTTTATGATACTTAAAAGTAAATCTTATTATCTATATGTGTGTGTGTGTGTGTGTGTGTGTGTGTGAAGAGAAATCAACTTATGGTAATGTAAAACTTACTTTTACATAATAGAAACTTACCTAACTTTCTACCCCATTACTATTCTAATAAACTGATGATTGAATTTAGTAATGTAATTATACTCACTTTTATGTGTTAATTTTTAAATCAAACTAAAATCTTTATTATATCAATCTTGAATATTATTGCTATTATATATGTAATGGTTGAAAGTTTTTTTTTACATAAAATAAAGAGGTAAAGCAACATTTAGTCTATGAACTTGACAACTTTTCACAACTTGGTTTTTCAACATTTTTTTGTCCACATTAGTTCCCGAACTTGTATTCTTAAAACAATCTAGTCCTTTTTTTAACAACTCTAAGAGGTGATGATGTGGTACTTTTAGAGAAGAATTCATCCAAAGGTTCCCAGCAAGCTTGAGTAGTTTGACCCTCAATTCTAGTTGTTTGATAATCAACTGAAGCTCTGAGTGGTAGTTATAAATATGTAAGCCCCATTTGCAATAATTTTAATACCCTCATTTACTTCCTTATTTATATTTCCCCAAATAACCTAAAAGGTAATAGCAACTAGAAACATTGGTGAAATGCATTTAGGAAAACAAGAAGTCTAACCAATCCTTGATTCTATATAGTAAGATGGTATTTGTCCAAGTAACCCTGAATCGATCCTAGATCACAGCAACCATATTATAATCCCTACAAGCATGTAATGTAATCTTAGAATCCTAGTGACATCGAGGGCGAGTGATGGTAGCAGATATATATCGCTAGTAAAAATTAGACATAGTAGGAACATACTTGTTATAAAAGCTCCACACTATACTTTTGATTTCTCTAGCAGTTCTAGCGACCATAGGATTTTATGGAAATTAACATTTAAAGTGGTTGGATTATTTGTTAATGGTTGTTGACTAATAGACAGTAAGGTGGTGAGAGCTTTATATCATCCTTTAACAATGTAAATCTCAATCCCATCATATTGCCAAACTAGTATATCTATCACACTCGGTTTTCATGAAGGTCTGGAGATTAAGAAAGATTTGGGAGTTAATTGAAAGAAATAGTAGGTTCAGTGGACTCTATTAGAAAATCTGGAAATTTAGTGGTTGAATGGAAAATAGTTGGGTCTCAATTCTGGTTTAGGTAAGTTGGAATTTTTTGGTTCTTTAGTGGGAAATAAAATGATTATTGATGGATGAGTTATTTGGGACTTTGGTGGCTATGCGTGAAAGGTTATATATATGTGTAAGAAGGATTATTCTGGAGATAGAATTCTTCTCATTTCTGTTTCATTTTCTTCTCTTCTGCATCATCTTCTTTAGTTGCTCCAAAGAAGAGAAAGTTGAGGAAAGCTCTTACTCTTTCTGTATTCGTGAATTTGAGAAAAAAAAGAAAAAGAGAAGTTAAGGATTTCTAAAATCTTTGAAAATCTTTTGAATGTTACTAGATTCTGGGTTTTAAAGCTTGAATATATTTGATTTAATTGTTGAATTGGTGGATGTGCGTAGTTGGAAGGACAAAGGAGTTGGAAAAGCTAAGTTAGCGAGGATGGAGGATATCATATGAGTTTCCTTACTCCACTGTTTGAGGTGTTATTCTGGTTGTTGTGTTGCTTGTATGTTCTACTCTGAGACCTGTTTTAGTTAAGTTGTAGCGCCCCAAAAATCTCTTATATATTTATTTTCATATGTTTGTGACACAAATCTGTATCTGCTTCAATGGCTAAATGTTCTGGGAGTGTCTGAGAAGTCTTGGGTTCAAGCCTTAGCTTGGGCAAAATTTTGTTTTTAATTGAGTAAACCCCTATCTTTGGCCAGTAAGCTTACTTAGACCTCTAATTGACTGAAATGACTGTATGACTTATACGATTATGCATGTTATTAAGCATGATGATGTCCCACTGATTTGATACTATATGCCCTGATTTTATGCATGATATTATGTTTTAGCATGTCATATATGTATTCTGCATTGCATTCGGGTAGGGGTTATATTGTTCGAAGGAAGTGTACTGAAAGGCCTTGAGCCTAATTTACTGGCAACACAGCTGCAAACCACTCTCTAGTGTCGCATTCGGTACTTGTTGAAGTGTAGGGATGGGTGGGTTGATTATATCTCCACATGGAGTGCAGGGTTGGACAGAGTTGGAGTGTAGAGGCTGGCTGGGTAGGATTTGATACTGCATATCTGTTACTGTACTAAATATTGATACTGTAATGGACCAGGGCCCAAATGCATGACTACTTCTATATTGAAATGGGATAAGGCCCTAACTGAAACTGAAACTGTTACTGAGATGGGCTTAGGCACAAACTAAGATTGCATTCTGTCAGTTTGTTTATATAAGGATTACACATTGAGTCTTCATAAACTCACCCTTCTACTTTATCTGTACAGGTAATCCCCAGACTTAGGCGGATCAGAGCGGCGGAGGACTCAACTGTGGCCACACGACCCTTTTACACTGTTTTGCCTTTACTTAGGTTTTCAAAGTTTAATTTGGGGTATTTTGCTGTAATAAAGGCCGTTATGAATTTTTGCTTAAAATTTGGATTTTATATTTGTCTTATGTTTTATATCTACTAGAGGTAGGTAAAATATGAGTTTCTGAAAGAAATGCATGTGTTTTAGCAAAATACCCATAGGGACAGAAACTGTTTAAAAAGCTTTCGCAACATATAATGTTTTGAAAACTAACGACTGAATAAGAATCACAATTTTAGTATTAATAAAATATAATTATGAATGCTAAACAAAAAATGTTTTAAGCAAAGTTACGGTTTTCCAACACAAGCTACATTTTTCTAATACACTACCATGTGACATCGCCAGATTTGGCCATAACGTCTAGGCTGAGTTTGGAGTGTTACATTTAGTGGTATCAGAGCCAGGTTGCAATACTCGATTGTGGATTTGGGTTTTAAGATTTGACTTTCTAAGAAATATTTTCTAATGATTTGAAATGTTTTTACCAAACGTGTGGTACACCGAGTCTTCGGTGCCGATCTTGTAAGTTCTCTGAAATTGTTATGTGTTATAAATTGAAACTGATATGAACTGAAACTACTATAGGCAGTATATTACACTGAAAACACTCTAAGTTAGTGTATACTGAGAAATTGTAGAGGAAATGAAAACTGTAGTGAGACTGCGATTTACAAAAATGAACTTTGAAATTACTGATACTATTCTGCATAAAATATTTGTTAATAAAATACTGAAACTATAAATTGATGTATAAAACTATTAATAGAGATAAACGGGCTTAGGCAATGAACACTAGAGGTACTCGTGGACAGAGTACAAGAGGCCGTAATCTGGATTCGGACACTAGCGAGACGCTGGTGTTACCTATTATAGAGACTTGGTCTGGATTCGGGTGTCACGAAGGTTTGGCTGGGGATGACGCCTGCCTCGAGCCATGTTACAAATTTTGGAGAGGGTCATTGAGCCCAATATTGGAGCTGGAGGCCTAAGGTCGGTTACGGAACGAATCCGGTCCATTGGAGCCGAGATTTTTAGGGGTACTGCTGGAGTTGCCCCTAACGTGGCTGAGTACTGGAACGAGGCCACAGAAAGGATCATGGACGATTTGGACTGCACCCCCGAGCAGAAACTAAAGGGTACAGTGCCACTGCTGAGAGATGAGGCTTACCAGTGGTGGCTTACGGTTAAGGAGGGCATTCAGCCTGATCGACTGACTTGGGAGTTCTTTAAGACCACATTCTAGGAGAAGTATGTGGGGCCCAGTTACGTGGATGCTCGTAGGAGGGAGTTCCTAAATTAGACCTAGGGTGATAGATCAATGGCCGAGTATGAGGTAAAATTTCTACGACTAAGCCGCTATGCAAGTGGTATGGTGGCGACTGAGTATGAGAGATGCGTTCGCTTCGAGGATGGCCTCAGGGATAATCTGAGGGTATTGATAGCTCCACAGAGGGACTGAGACTTTGCTGTACTGGTCGATAAGGCTAAGATTCTCGAGGAAGTAAAGCTTACTGAGCGCCAGAATAGAAAGAGAGGTAGGAATAAGAGAGATTTGGAGCCCTCAAGTTCTGTTCAGAGGCCTAAGAAAAAAGCCAAAGTTGATGGGCCGACCAGAGTTGAGGCTCCTATTGGTACTACTAGACAGCCGCTGTGTACTAAATGTAGTAGACTCCATCAGGACAAGTGTTGGAAAAGAACTAGGGCTTCTTTGAGGTGCGGTTCATTAGAGCACCGTATCAGAGAGTGTCCGCAGAGATCCCATCAAATGTAAGCTCTGGGTACTGGTACTGCACCACCGTGGGCAGGCCAGAGGTGGTAATGGGTTGGACCGTGGTCAGAGAGCACCGGGTAGAGGTGCTGGTCATACTGAAGCGAGACAGTCGACTCTAGTTTATGTGCTCATCGCTGAGAGGATAGCGATGCTCCGGACGTCATTACGAGTATGTTTGTTATTTATAATGTACCGTATACTACACTGATAGATATATGATGCACCCACTCATATAGCTTGTACCGTATCTGAAAACTTGGGTATACTAGTTAAGAGCACTACGAGTGAGGTCGTTGTACTGAGTCCGTTGGGGCGGTCAATAAGGGTTAACAAACTGTTTAGAGACGTTTCTCTAGAGGTTCAAGGAGCTACCTTTTTGGCTGATCTAATGGAACTGCCTTTTGGAGAATTTGATCTAATACTGGGAATGGACTAGTTAGCAAAACACCGAGTGAGCTTAGATTGTGCCACAAAAAGGGTTGTATTGAGAATTGAGGGGGACAATGAAGTAGTCGTAATTGGGGAACGGCGAAACTACTTATCGAATGTGATTTCTGCATTGAAGGCTGAAAAGTTGGTTCATAAGGGATGTGAGGCGTATCTGGCCTACGTTAGTGTTTTAGATTTTGGGGATTCTTCAGTTAAGGATATCAGGACAGTTAAGGACTTTTCGAATGTTTTTCCTGAAGAGCTACCTGGGTTACCTCCGGGTCGTGAAGTAGAGTTTGGGATTGAGCTCTTTCCTGGTACAGCTTCAGTGTCCATCGTCCCTTAGAGGATGGCACCGAAAGAGCTCGTGGAGCTTAAGGCCCAGATTCAAGAGCTATTGGATCGTGGGTTCATCCGCCCTAGTGTGTCTCCGTGGGGGGGCACCAGTACTATTTGTGAAAAAGAAGGATGGATCCATGTGTATGTGTATTGATTACCGACAATTGAACAAGTTGACCATCAAGAATAAGTACCCCCTACCAAGGATAGACGATCTGTTTGACCAATTTTGAGGGGCTTCAATTTTCTCTAAGATTGACCTCCGATCAGGATATCATCAGTTGAGGGTTAATGAGATTGATGTGCACAAGACATCATTTAGGACTCGATACGGTCATTACAAGTTCTTAGTGATGCCATTTGGATTGACAAATACACCAGAAGCTTTTATGGATCTGATGAACCTAGTGTTCCAGCCCTATCTGGATCGGTTCGTTGTGGTATTTATTGATGATATACTGGTGTATTCAAAAATTGAGGATGAACATGATGAACACTTCAGAGTGGTTCTACAGATTCTGCGAGAGAAACAGCTATATGCCAAGTTCAGTAAATGTGAGTTCTGGTTACGTGAAGTAACATTTTTGAGACATGTGGTTTCTGCTAAGGGGATTAGAGTCGATCCTCGAAAGATTAAGGCTATCTTATATTGGAAGTAGCCTAAGACTGTATCTGAGTTTCGCAATTTTCTAGGATTGGCAGGGTATTATCGATAATTTGTAAAGGGGTTTTCACTTATTGCAGCACATTTAACTAAGCTGCCACGCAAGGGTGTGCTATTTAACTGGACTGATGCGCAGCACGAGAGCTTTGAGAAGCTCAAGACCATACTAACTGAGGCCTCAGTTTTGATACCGCCAGAGTTTGGGAAAAGGTTCACTGTTTACAGCGATGCATCACATGTTGGTTTTGGATGTGGGTTGATGCAAGAGGGTAAGGTGGTAGCATATGCATCTCGTCAGCTTAAGACTCATGAGGTGAATTATCTGACACATGACTTGGATTTGGCCGTGGTGGTATTTGCATTGAAAATCTAGAGGCATTACCTGTATGGTGAGAAGTGTATCATTTATACTGATCACAAGAGCCTCAAGGACCTCCTTACTCAGAAAAAGCTAAATCTTAGGTAGCGTAGATGGGTTGAGCTGCTTAAGGACTATGACTGTATGATTGAATGCCACCCTGGCAAGGCTAATCTGGTGGCCGATGCACTGAGCCGTATGGTTGTGACTGATCTCAGGGCGATGGTTGCTCGTCTTAGTTTATTTGATGATGGTAGTCTGTTGGCCGAACTTCAAGTTAAATCGACATAGATAGAGCAGATTAAGGGTAAACAGATAGAGGATAAGTGGTGGGGTCTTCGTTTTCGACAAGTTGAGAGTGGGAATACCGAGGATTTTAGACTGAATAGCAAAGGGTGCTCTATTTTCATAGGAGAAACTGTGTACCAAAAGATACTGAATTGAGGCAGTTTATACTGAGAGAGGCCCCTAGTAGCCCTTATGCTATGCATCCTGGTGGGAATAAGATGTACCGAGACCTTCGTGAGTTATATTGGTGGCCAAGTCTTAAGCGAGAGGTTACAGACTTTGTGGGTAAATGTCTAACATATCAGCAGGTTAAGGCTGAGCATCAGTTACCTTCGGGGTTGCTTCAACCAGTTAAGATTCCACTTTGGAAGTGAGAGCGAGTGACTATGGACTTCGTTAGTGGGTTACCCCTCACACCCACTAAGAAGGATTCGTATGGGTCATCGTGGATCAATTGACTAAGTCTGCCCATTTAATACTTCTTCGTACTAACTACTCTCTACAAAGGCTGGCTAAAATGTATGTGTCTGAGATAGTGAGACTACATGGAGTACCAGTTTCAATAAAATCTGATAGGGATCCTCGCTTCATGTCTCGATTCTGGAAGAAGCTACATGAAGCTCTGGGTACAAGGTTGGACTTCAGTACTGCGTTCTATCCTCAAACAGATGGTCAGTCTGAGAGGGTGATTCAGATACTGGAGGACATGTTGAGGTGTTGTGTGACTGACTTCCGAGGCAGTTGGGAGGATTACTTGCCACTAGCAGAGATTGCTTATAACAACAGCTATCAGTCTAGCATTTAGATAGCACCTTACGAGGCATTATACGGTTGTACGTGTCGCACACCTTCATGTTGGACTGAGTTAGGTGAACGGCGTGCCCTGGGCCCTGAACTTATTTCTAACACTGAGGATAAAGTTAGACTGATTTAGGACCGACTGAAAGTGACATCTAATAGGCAGAAGTCCTACGCAGACCTGAAGCGACGTAAGATTGAGTATTCTGCAGGAGACTCTATTTTCCTTAAGGTCTTGCCATGGAAGAAGGTACTAAGATTTGGTTGTAAAGGGCAAGTGGAGTCCTAGATTCATTGGACCTTATCATATCTTGAAGCGTGTAGGACCAGTTGCCTACCAGTTGGAGTTACCTCCGGAGCTAGATCGGGTTCATGATGTATTCCACGTCTCAATGTTGAGGCGCTACCGCTCTAATCCCACGCATGTTGTTCTTGTTGAGGAGATCGAGGTTAGGCCAGATCTGACGTTTGAGGAGGAGCCAGTTTAAATATTGAAGCGAGATATAAATGTTCTAAGAATAAAATCCATCCCATTGGTTAAGGTTCTTTGGCATAATCATAGCTTTGAGGAGGCCACGTGGGAGCCTAAAGATGCAATGCAGCAGTAATATCCTCATCTGTTCTGATCAGATAAAGTTTTGAGGCCGAAAATTTCTTTTAAGGGGTAGAGTTGTAACGCCCCACAAATCTCTTATATATTTATTTTCGTATGTTTGTGACACAAATCTGTATCTGCTTCAGTGGTTAAGTGTTTTGGGAGTGTCTAAGAAGTCTCGGGTTCAAACCTTAGCTTGGGCAAAATTTTGCTTTTAATTGAGTAAACCCCTATCTTTTGCCAGTAAGCTTACTTAGACCCTTAATTGACTGAAATGACTGTATGACTGATAAAATTATGCATGTTATTAAGCATGATGATGTCCCACTGATTTGATACTATATGCCCTGATTTTATGAATGATATTATGTTTTAGCATGTCATATATGTATACTACATTGCATTAGGGTGGGGGTTATATTGTTCGGAGGAAGTGTACTGAAAGTCCTCGAGCCTAATTTACTGGCAGGACAGCTACAAACCACTATCTAGTGCCACATTCGGTACTTGTTGGAGTGTAGGGATGGGTGGGTTGATTATATCCCCACATGGAGTGTAGGGTTGGACGGAGTTGGAGTGTAGAGGCTAGCTGGGTTGGATTTGATACTGTATATCTATTATTGTATTGAATATTGATACTGTAATGGGCCAGGGCAAAAATGCATTACTGCTTCTGTATTGAAATGGGCTAAGACTATACCTGAAACTGAAACTGTTACTGAGATGGGCTTAGGCCCAGACTATGATTGCATTCTGTCTACTTGTTTATATGGGGATTACACATTGAGTTTTTGTAAACTCACCCATCTGTTTTGTTTGTACAGGTAATCCCTGGACTTAGGTAGATCGAAGCGACGGAGGACTCAATGGTGGCCACATGACCCTTTTACACTGTTTCGTCTTTAATTAGGTTTTCAAAGTTTAATTTGGGGTATTTTGCTGTAATAAAGGCCTTTATGGATTTTTGCTTAAAATTTGGATTTTATAATTGTCTTATGTTTTATATCTTCTAGAGGTAGGTAAAATATGAGTTTTAAAAAGAAATGCTTGTGTTTTAGCAAAATACCCACAAGGACACAAACTGTTTAAAAAGCTTCCGCAATGTATAATGTTTTGAAAACTAACGACTGAATAAGAATCACGGTTTTAGAATTAATAAAAGATAATGAAGAATTCTAAACAGAAATTTTTTTAAGCAAAGTTACAGTTTTCCAACACAAGCTATAGTTTTCTAACACACTACCATGTGACATCGCTAGATTCGGCCATAATGTCCAGGCTGGGTTTGGGGTGTTACATATATGATTGTATATGATCGTGGTGAATGAAAATGTTGTGTATGCCTAAAGTTGTGCAATTACATGAATGTTTTCTAGTATGTCCTTGAATTGCTTGATAGAATTGGTACATGGCGTACTCCATGATATAATATGAATAAGTAGTGCTGGTTGTAAAGACGCGCGTTTAATATATGTTTTTAAAATGTGGAGTGCGGAGGGAATTATTTGGTGGGTTAGTTGAAGATAGGAAAATTGGCGTAATGGAGGAATAGATGGATTGAACAAGGAATAGAGTTACCAAATATGAAAATGGCACGCTTTGCGGTTGAACACTTAGGTGTTTGAATTAATAAGAGGAGTTGAGGAGGTTTGGTTGCAAATGGATTGCTGGCTCTACAGAGCAGCATCATGGATAAATGATCGACTAACTCTACGGAGCAAAACCATGAAAATGGTTTTTTGACTCTTCGGAGTCAAAAGTCCATGGTTAGCCATGGCATGATCTAGTGGAGGACAAGTTCGCTTTATGGAAAAAATGAAGTCCACCAGGGCAGTAAATAAGGAAACCTGTGAGGGCATAAGTGGAAATCACTATTTGACTCACATGGAAATAAGTCTTATATAATGGTTATGGCATGTACGGGAACGTTGGCAAGAATGCTGATAAGCGGTCTAGCCAAAACGTAATGACAAAAAGAAAATCTAAGAGAATGTTGTACATGGATATACGTGGAAAAGGGGGTTATCCTTCAGAATATTTGCAAATATGTATCGCTATTAAGAGTCCGCTAGAGTTAACGGATAAGCCAACATAGGTTTTGAGAAAGTGAGACGATTCTCTAGACTCTACTTTTAAGTTTTCATGGCAAAAAGGTTGTCAGAAAAGGGAAAATTTGCCAGTGACTATCTTATATGGGAAGTCCACCAAGGGCCATCTATTCTATAAACACGTCAGAGGCTATCAAATAAGAGGGACATCCGTAAGGGCTATTCGCTCTAGGAAAGTCCGCCAAGGGTTATTCATTTTGGTAAAGGACTATCTTGTTGAAAGAAAAGTCCATTGGGATTATCTTATACTAATAAGCAAGAAAGGGTTTATTCGTACAATAGTCCACGAAACAATTGATTTAGAAGCTTCTTGTTGAGGTTATGTACATGAAGGTTTCCCTTTTGGATAGGCATCTGAATTAGCTAGAGTATATACACGAAGTAGCCCGAATGATGTCGTACATTTAGTAGAAATTTTCAGGGAATGAATTGTAATGGGTAAGAATTCGCCGCTACGACAAAGTGTGTACTAGTCCGCCATAGTTAACGAATGATACGTATGTTAGCTCAAGAGACGAATTATCCAATAAATTTATCAAATGATGAAGAATTTGATTCTAAAATGATGTTTAGGTCTCTTTTAAGAGTTCAAAGGATGCCTACATCTTAGAGAAATACTGCCACAGATATATTGGCCAACAATTTGTTCAAGAATAGCATATAGGTATTGACTATGCCAGCCAAATTGCGAGAGCTTATATGAAACTCAGGGAGTTATTATTTAATAATTTATGTATGAAATCTCACTAAGTTCATTCGAACTTATGAGTGGTTTGCCTTGGCTGTAGAAGTAAAGGCTAATATGGAAACTGTAGGAAGGGACCAAGCCAAACCTCGCGGAACCTATGTAGGTTTCTTTGAAGTGGTGTCATGCATATAGAAGAGCGCCCTTAAAGGCTATACCTCAGGCAGTGAATATGTAATTAAACAAAATTCAACTTATTAAAATTATGTATATAGGCATATTCAGTAGATGGGTATGTTGTAAAGAATATTTTTTTCTTCTTAGTTAGTTAATCATATAATAAGAGATTCCATACAACGTTCTTTATGAAAATGCTTTGGTTAGTTAATTGATTAGGTTAAATTTGTGTCTAAACGTAGCATTGATTCTAGCAGAGAATTGATTAAATTAGAAATATTTTATTATGTAAGGATTTAATTGTGACATTTGGTACTCGGACCAGACGATCGGATCGAGTCGGGTATAGGGCGTTACAATATCAACATCAATACTTCATGGCAATTGAATCAATAGAATAAAACAGGTTCTATAATAACTGAAAAGTTAGTGGTGTAAAAAATTATGTTTTCGGAACCTCGATTCTATAAATTGGGTCATATTTACGGAGTTATATCAGACGCAAATTGAACTTCGATTTAGTAATTTCGTCAAAATAGTGTTTAATTTGAGTACAGAACTAAATCATGTAAGTGATAAAAGTAAGAATTATTAAAAAATTATAATTAGAATTGAAGAAATTACAATTAGAATTGAATATATAGGACTTATTATGTAAATAAACCATTAGATATTATTATAATGGTGATCGGTTATGGCTTATATTATATGTTAAATATATTATAAAACTTTAATTAAAATTTATGTTAAAATAAAAACAAAATGAAAGTAAATAGCAAAGTGGGGAGACAGAGAAACAAACCTTTCATCTTTATTTTGCATGCTGAAAATTGGGAAGGAAGAAGAGGGAGCATTCAGCCTTTGAGCTTTAAGCTTTGAAGCACAATTTGGTTAGTGTAATTTTACCCGTTTCTTGTAATTTTTATGTTTTTAGAATCCCCGTAGTTCAATCTAGCTGGTCCATATTACAGTTTTTGGTATTGGTAAAGATTTAGGATGTTATCATTTAGAGTTTGAGGTGTTATTTTGATAGATTTCAAGTTTAGATTTGATAAATGACTAATTGTAAAGTCAATTGATGATTTTGTGTAATAAGGACTAAAATGCACAAATTTCAAATTTGGTGGTAAAAATGTGAAATAGAGAGTTAGATTAGGCTTAGAGTGAAAATGGTATAAAAATTGAAGGTTAAGTTTGAAAGTTATGTTAGTCCCAATTTTAGGGGCTAAATTGAATAAAATGAAAAAGTTGCATAAATTAGAAATTGGATGTGAAATTGGCTTTGTATTTATAATTTATTATGTTTGTTTTAATTCGTAGCTAACGTTGACTCAGATTCCTCAAAAAAGAAAGGAAAAGGCAAAGTCATCGACGAGTAGCTCAGAGATCAAAGTTTGTGTTTCTATAATCAGAATTACTTGTAAATTTGCTACATTTGAATTGTGTTGTGGGGTAAGAATATAAGGTGAGTCTATTTGTGAAATTGAGATGTGTTTGAATTGGTTAAAATGATTGATGTTTTTTAGGATTATCGTAACAGTCCGTTTTTAGTCAAATCAGAATAGTGGTTTTGGGACCACAAATCTGAGGTCGAAATATTTATTTTATTCTTATTTTAAGGTATACAACATGAATATATGATTGTGTGAAAGTTTCGTTAAGAAATTTTACCGTTTGATTAGTCAATTTGATAAAAAGGACTAAATCGCGTAAAGTGCAAAAGTCATGTTCTATAAGTTAAAAGGGTTTAATAGCTATGAAATTAAATGTTTGAAGGGTTTATGTTGTAATTATACGACTAATAGCATGAGTGGACAATTATGGACAACCATTATGTGATTTTAATGGTTTTATACTAAGGTTAATTAGGTAAATATGTTAATAAAATTAAATAAATAAAACCAAAATAAAAGTTTTCATCTTTTATGGTTCTTTCAACCGAAAATGGAGAAAAGAAAATGTTCATGGAAGCCATTAGGGTTCAGCAACTTTAAGCTTAATTTGGCGGGTGTTTTTGACCCGATTTTTAATGATTTTTATGTTTTTGAGATCGTTGGAACTAGTACTAGCTAGCCCAGGGACTATTTTGCAAAATTGTTAAAGATTTTGAAAGTTGCCATTGATGAAAATATGTGTTGTTTGATGTTTGATGATGAAATATAAAATCTTGTTGTTAGATTTACCTATTTTGTAAAGTGATTTTTGAGTAAAAATGCAAAATAGGGATTTATTTGTGAAAATGTGAAAATGTGTGGTTAAATGTGTGAAAAAATGAAAAATGTGAGATGCTAGGGGCATAATAGTAATTCAGCTAGCATGGGTTTATTTTGAATTTCATTAATTTTTTATTTTGTGTAATAAGGACTAAATTGTAAAAATGTGAAAGTTTAGGGGCTAATGTGTAAATTAGCTCAAATGTATATTTTGGATTGAATTGAATAAATAAATGATTAAATAAGTCAATTTTTAATATATTTAGATCAAGAAAGGAGAAATACGAGCTTAGATCAGGGAAAGAATAAAGTTACGGAATAGTTGACTTGACTCACTGTTTTAGCAACCGAGGTAAGTTCGTATGTTATAATTTTATTTCAAATGTATTTTATATGCTTTGATATAGCATAAATTGTGATTATGTGACTACGGACAAGTTTGGAAGTGATTCAGCGATAATTCAACAGTTCAAAAATCCCGGTTGAACCTTAGGAATAGTTTAGGATACTAGTGACATGTCATTAGGGGATACAGTAAGTTGGCTTCGACCCATGATATAGCACTTTGTGTGCGAGACAAACCGGTTTGGCTTCGGGCCATGCATATCGGCTGATTTGGCTTTGGGCCATGATATTAGTATTTCAGATAAATTACCTTGATTTGGCTTCGGGCCATGGTATAAGTACTTATCGTGTGAGACCCTTGAGTATCCGACTTTTATTTCGAATGGTTCAACAGGTAAATGAAAGATGTCGTTGAGTATGAGATTGGTACAAGATGGTACAGGTACGTACAGAAATGAATTAAGTATTGAAACTATGGAATTGATGAGTTCCTTGGTAAGTTATGTGAATGATCATTGATAGCTTTGTGATTTAATAGAATTGCTGTATATTGCTTTTTATTATTTGAATGATTAATAAATAGTGATATCTGCTCATTGTTAACATACGAGCTTACTAAGCTATATAGCTTACTTTGTTGCTTTTCCATGTTTTATAGTGATTTCAAAGCTAGCTCTGATTCAAGGATCGCCGGAGACTTCATCACACTATCCGCTGACACTTTGGCACTTTTGAAACTATGTTTTGGGTCATATGGCATGTATAGTGACTTTGAGTTTATTTTGGTAAATGATGTAGCCATTTGAGTTGGCTTATAAATATAATGTTTGGTTTGTATATAGCCAACGAAGTTGGCATATTTGGTTTATTTGGATGTGTTTATAAATGTGCTAATGCTTTTGTTTTAGGTTTGGTAATTTACTTATCTTGTGAGATTGAGGTTGGATTTATGATGTTTAATGATATTAGGTATTTTGAATGTTAAAGGGCTGATAATTGGGAAGCTATGTGCTTGTGAATTGGTACATGATAATGCATGTTTGGAAGGGTTTAGTTAATTGAAATGTATATGTGAATTAGGTGTGAAATTAGATGTAAATTGTGGTATATTTGTGATTTGTATTGATAGTAAAGATATGATATGATTTGAACAATTGTTGATGGTATTTGGCTGTATATTTGTGTCTTGAATTGGTACCATTTGGATTGTTTAGGTACATATAAATTTGGGTGGCAGAATGGCTTGGTAAATAGCCTATTTTTGTCCACACGGGTAGAGACACAGGCGTGTATCTCAGCCGTGTGTGACACATAGTTATGTTCCACGGCTGTGTGTTCCCTGGTGTGGTTTCAGAAATCAAGTCAGTATGCTCCACATGGCCTCACACATGGGCGTGTGACTTGGCCGTGTGGCATAAGTCAGTATACCCTACAGGTTTGACAGAGCCTGACACACGGGCATGTGTGGCCATTTTTAGGGCATACGGGCTAGTCACACTGGCGTGTGTGTTGGCCGTCTGACCTAAGTTAGAGAGTTACATGGGGTTGGACACGGGCTGGGACACGACCATGTGCTCCTATTTTGAATATCCACATGGCTTGTGACACGGGTGTGTTTGGTGGCCGTGTGAGACACACGGCCTGGCCACATGGGCATGTGTCCCCTGTTTTGAGAAAAATTTTCAAAGTTTAGTGAAAGTTACTTGAGTTATCGGTTTAGTCCCGAACCACTCCCAAAGCATGTTTAGGGCCTCATAGGCTCATAATAGGGACCGTGTGAATGAAATTGATGGATGATTTCTTGTAATGGGGAAATTTATGCAGAGTTGAATGTTTAATTGTTTTATAAGTCTAGTAATACTCCGTAACCCTATTCCAGCGTTGAATACAGGTTAGGGGTGTTACAACTATTTTGGGTATATGTGAAAGATATGAGTATGTGAAAGATATGAGTATTTATGTAAATATGGAATTGAATGTATAATGAAATGTTTTATGTTATTATATGATTGCATAAATGAGTTAATGATGTAACTGATGTGAATTGGTATATGGATTGAGAATGAAATAAGTAATGGAAACCCTATTAACTATTTTGGCAGAGTTGGATATAGTTGGAATGCCATAGTGTAACACCCCAAACCCGACCTAGAAGTTAGGCCCGAATCTGGCGTGCCACATGGAAGTGTTTTCCAAAACCATCTATGTAATTGATAAAAACTTGTTTGAGAATTTAAGCCTCTTTGTTAAAAACTCAAAACACTTAAGCAATTGTTATCTACTTGAAACGTAACTACCTTTAAAACCTTATATGTCGCGGAAGCATATTTGAAATATAGAATTTACGAAAATGTGATGTTTAGAAATAGAGTTGCAGAAGCATTTTTAAAAAGGTTGCGGAATTGTACTGTTTTGAAAATAGTTACCACTTTGGAAGTCGTATTCCACTTTTAGCAATTAGAAAACACCATAAATAAATATCAGAAATAATTAGTTAAAAATAAAGAGGCCTTATTACAAAATTATTAACCCAATGGAATAAAATAACATGAAATAAAGTCGCTAAGTTTAACTTTAAAGCATATCTGATGTGTGGCCACCTCCGAGTCCCTCGCAGCTCCAAATCCTCTAAGACTGGGAATTACCTGCGCAGTTAAAAACGGGGTGAGTTTATGAAAACTCAGTGTGCAAACCCCTTACTAGAGTAACATTCAAAGATCTGAAATAGAAATCAAAAACGATGCTGGGTGAAACCTTTTTAAAGTAACAAGATGATCGGTTCAAAGCATACGTGAGTCAAAGCCCACTACAATATCATTTGGGTCACAGCCCATAACAGAATCAATTGAGCCTAGCCCAAACCAAATAGCAGAACAAGTGGCCTAAGCCCAGTGCAGTGACAGATCTCATAAACAGATATGCAATAGTATGAGGATGCATCCCAATCCAATCCAGCCAACACACCACCCGTACCAACCCTACACACCATGTAGGGACAAAGTCAACCCACCCAGCCCTACACACCAAGAGCACAGCCGAGCTACCAATATCAACGCAGCAAAGCTGCCAGTAATAGTATACGTGGCTGAGCCACTAAAATCAGTATATCATGGAAGAGCCACTGAATCAGTATAACGTGGCATAGCCACCAGTACAATACTTCCTCCAAATACATAACCCAACCCAATGCAGTATGTCGTGTATGTCATGCTCGATCATTACACATGTATGCAAAATGGCCACGCTTAGTAACAGTCATTTCGACACATATTAATAGCAAATCAGACACACGCCTACAGTCAAGCCGATTAAACCACAGTCATACAATCACAGTCAAATCACGGCACCAAAATCAGTCTTTTACCCTCAGGGGAAAAATAGTCATTTTACCCTATAAGGGTATTTTGATAATCCTACCCTACATGGGTAATTCGGTAATTCTACTCATAACTAATCCATGTATACAGTGCATCTCAAACATAATCAATCATACAATTAATACATACAACACTAGTACTATCCCGAGGGTACAACGGCCATTTAATCGGTTAGGGGTAAAATGGTCGCCTCTAAGGCATCTCGGTAATTTTACCCGTCGAGGGTATTTCGATAACTTTACCCATAAAGGGTATTTCGGTAACTTTAACCATAGAGGGTATTTTAGTAATTTCACAAACCAAGGGTATTTTGGTAATTTTGCAAACCAGGTATTTCGGTAATTCTGTAAACCAAAGGTATTTTGGTAATTTCACAAATCAAGGGTATTTCGAAAATTTTACAATCTGAGGCTATTTCAGTAATTTCACAAATTAGGGGTATTTCAGTAATTTTGTAATCTGAGGGTATTTCAAGAATTGCACAAATCAAGGGTCTTTCGGTAATTTCACAAATTAGGGGTATTTTGATAATTTTGTAATTCGAGGGTATTTTGGTAATTTCACAAATCAAGAGTATTTCGGTAATTTTGCAATCTGAGGGTATTTCGATAATTTCACAAATTAAGGGTATTTCGGTAATTTTACAACCCAGGGGTATTTCGGTAATTTCACAAACTAAGGGTATTTCAATAATTTTACAAACTGGGGTACTTCGGTAATTTTACAAGTCGAGGGTATTTTAGTAATTTTGTAAACCAAGGGTATTTCAGTAATTTTGTAAACCAAGGAATTCTAAACAGAGATAACGATGCAAATGGGCCTTGGCCCACACGTTCGTGTGGCCCATTTAGCACAAATCTAACCACAGATATGAGATTCACATTGACTAGTCCAATATCTACTACACAATCATACAACTTATTCATATGGGCCCACGGGCCCATCGAGGCCCAAACAGCCTAACCTAGAAAAACAACCATGATGGCCTCAACTATCGCGTCGAAGCTCCCACACATGCGCTCGTACGGTCATGTGGCTACTCTCCTCATAGATTGCTATATTTGAAGCCAGTTTCTCACCTTCACTTTTGCTAGCTTTCCGATGTGGGATCCCTCTTTTAGCAGAGTTTAATTCCAACACAAACTCTGGCCGTCCCAACTTAGCAAAATAAATATCCCTTTTTGCTTGCAATAGGATTCGAACTCAGGCTCCCTTGTAACATAATCCACGCCGCTAGCCACTTTACCAACTAGCTCCTTGTTGTCTTAAAACATGCGCAACTAAATATAAGTTTATGGTCAAAATCTAAGTTCATTTAAAAAAAGAAATCAGAATGAAATTCAAGCGCCAAGACTTGAACCTTGGACCCCTTGCTTCCTTGTGTGGCATCATTCCCTTGTCTCCTATGTGGCGCCATTTTCCACTAAACCACAACTCATTTTGTGTTATTTTTCTCCACATTTTATTCTTAAAGCCTACTTACTAACTCCCAGGGTTTTATTCGCCTAAAACCAAAATTTTTCCTAAAGCCCAGGTTTGGTCCTGGGACTTTATAGAAGCCTCCTAACCTTCCAAAATCACTCACCTAATAGGTCCAACTTGCATTAGTGTCATTCCCTTGTTCTCAAAAATTTTAAACGATCCCATTACCAAGGCCCAATAGGCCTAATTCTACTAGGCCCATATTCGGGTCGTTACAAATCTACCCCCTTAAAGAAATTTTGTCCTCGAAATTTCCAACTATCTGATAGTCTTTTAACATAGACTACCCAACTACTGCCGCTGCGCACTCTCATCCCAATAACACTAATACACTTTTAACTTAATCTTGAAACCTCTTACTCACAACCAAACATCTAATCATAGAAACAAACAGATATTTATAACACATGCATACAATTCTATATTCAAACATCGCATCGAAACAAAACACACACAGAATAAATACCAAGAATATAGTCCAACATCTAAAGAAACCACCGTATTTTTAACTCACTGTATTTAAATTTTTAAACAGGCAAAAGTATTCAGAAAACTTATGGATTTGGAGTCGGAGACTCGGTGTGCCACACTTTCAGTAACATCATTACTTTCTAAACCAAAATTTAAACAGATTAGGGGAAATTTTCAAACCCATTCCACAGCTGAGTTTTGCAACCTGGCTCTGATACCATTAAATATAACACCCCAAACCCAGCCTAGAAGTTAGGCCCGAATCTAGCGTGTCCCATGGAAGTGTTTTTCAAAACCATGTTTGTGATTGATAAAAACTTGTTTGAGAATTTAAGCGTCTTTGTTAAAAACTCAAAACATTTAAGCAATTATTATCTACTTGAAAACGTAATTACCTTTAAAACCTTATATGTTGGGGAAGCATATTTTAAATATAGAATTTACGAAAATGTGATGTCTAGAAATAGAGTTGCAGAAGCATTTTGAAAACATTGCGGAATTGTAGTGTTTTGAAAATAGTTACCATTTTGGAAATCGTATTCCAGTTTTAGTAGTTAGAAAAATCATAAATAAATATCAAAAATAATTAGTTAAAAATAAAGGGGCCTTATTACAAAATTATTAACCCAATGAATTAAAATAAAATGAAATAAAGTACTTAAGTTTAACTTTAAAGCATATCTGACGTGTGGCCACCTTCGAGTCCCTCGTAGCTCTAAATCCTCTAAGACTGGGCATTACCGGCACAGTTAAAAACGGGGTGCGTTTATGAAAACTCAGTGTGTAATCCCCTTACTAGAGTAACAGTCAGTATACAGAAACAGTCTCAGCCAAAACCCTTTTAGAGTAACAGTACAGTCAGTTCAAAGCATAAGTGAGTCAAAGCCCACTACAATATCATTTGGGTCACACCCCATAACAGAATCAATTGAGCCTAGCCCAAACCAAATAGCAGAACAAGTGGCCTAAGCCCAATGCAGTGACAGATCTCATAGACAAATATTCAACAGTATGAGGATGCATCCCAACCCAATCCAGCCAACACACCACCCATACCAACCCTACACACCATGTGGGGACCAAGTCAACCCACCTAGCCCTACACACCAAGAGTGCAGTCGAGCTACCAATATCAATGCAGCAAAGTTGCCAGTAACAGTATACGTGGCTGAGCCACTAAAATCAGTATATCATGGCAGAGCCACTAAATCAGTATAACATGGCATAGCCACTAGTACAATACTTCCTCCAAATACATAACCCAACCCAGTGCAATATGTCGTGTATGTCATGCTCAATCATTACACGTGTATACAAAATGGCCATGCTTAGTAACAGTCATTTTGACACATTAATAGCAAATCAGACACACGCCTACAGTCCAGCCGGTTAATCCACAGTCATACAATCATAGTCAAATCATGATAGAGTTAGTATACTAAGCTGTAGTATGGCTCAAGTGGTTAGCACAATTAGTTAGAATAACAGATTGCTAAACAAACAATAGTTAGCAAAACAACCAACTTATTCATTATAAAAGAAGTCAATTGTAAACTGAAACAGGGAAGAGAATTCATTCAAGAAACAAAGATTATTCATTCTTAAATTTCTATTGTAGAATGCCTTTCAATATGGTATCAGTCGCTTGTTAACGACTCCTGGTTTGTCAATCATGTCCACACATACTACTGATCCTACTCTTGTTGATACTTCTGACTCTTCCTTCTCCGGTGATTGATTAGTCAGTTCGTTTCCTCGTTATGAGATTGTCAAATTAGAAGGCAGTACGTTTCTCCAATGGCACAAGCAAGTTCGTCTCATCCTTGCCGGTTATGGCTTAGAAGGTTTTCTTGATGGATCTGTAACTGCTCCTGCCAAATTTGTTCAAACAACCGATGGATCTTGTCTTCTCAATCCGGCCGCTCTGGCTTTCAATCAACAAATAGTTTGCTTACCTCGTGGTTGCTATCAACTATTATCTCCTAGCGTCTTCCTTCATTCAATCACGTTGAGAGGGCCTCGGATGTGTGGACGATGACAACCAAGTTTTTTACTGCAGATACTCGTGCCAAACAATCCCGATTGCGTCATGAACTTCATTCACTTCGAAAAGGTAATCTCTCGATCTCCAATCTCCTTACCCCTTCAACATGTTGTGGATACCTTGCTTGAGTTCAAACAGCGTCAAGCACGTGTTGTTCAGGATGTTATACTCGCGACGAATCTAGTCGAACATCCCTCTTCTGAAACGGCGAAGGCTCCTGGTCGTGGTGGCCATTCGTTCTCCTGTAGCTGTGGTTGAGGTTTTCGGCCCCATCTTCAGTGCCAAATTTTCTCTCGTTATGGCCATGTCACGCAAAGATGCTACTATCGTTACCATTAAGATGATGTGGTACCGACGGAGGTCTCGTCGTTGTTTCATGAAGGTCTGATCTCTAACCCTCTCCCTTCTTTCAATCCGGCGACTGTAGAACGTGGGGGGTTTCATCAGTCGTATGGAAGGCCAAAGCTTGATTTAGGTGCTGGTCAATTTTACCCAAATGATGGTCAATATTTCTATATGGCGTCTTATCCACCAACTTAATGTGTCAGGCCGAATAGTGGCTATAGTGGTGGGTATCATTATCCTCCTCCACGTGGGCCAGCAAATCCTTTTGGGCCATATTCTCCCACGCCCAGACCACACTTTCCTGGGCAACAAGAGCCTGAACAATTTGTTGGCCAATCAAAGCCTCACGCACAATCTTTTATTCCTAAGCCCAGTAATAACAATGTTCAACTTGACTCTCCTGCTGTTGGGCCTCATGCTGGTGGTTCAGATGATGTTGCGGGTCAGTGGCGTACTAAGCCACGTGCTCGGGTTTACTCTGGATCGGATCCTTGTATCAGTCTTTCGCGAGTGGATGATCTTCATCTATCAGATTATTTTGATTTTTTCGGGTCTAATGTCATCACCGCTCAACTACGGGTTCATAGAAAAGGCTCAGATTCTTATATCCCTATGCCAGTGGGCACAACGTCTTGGTACCCAAACTCGGGTGCAAGCAACCATGTGTGTCGGGATGCGTCAGCTCTACATCACACTACTCTGTATTCAAGTAATTCTAATCTCTTAATGGGTAATGGAACTCCTGCATTTATTAAGTCAGTTGGTGATGGTTTTCTACCCACTCAGTCTAAGTTACTACGGTTGTCTAATGTTTTGTTTGTCCCCAGCATCAGAAAGAATCTTTTGTCCGAACTACTGTGTTATCAAGGATATTGCGACTCAGAAAACCTTACTGAGGGGCCACATTCATGATGGTTTGTATCATTTTCCGGTGCCCGTTCTATCCACTCAGTCCACCGAAGCTCCAACTACTGATTCCTCTGTGGTTAAAAATAAGTCCAAGGTCTGTAAGGATTTTTTGTTATGGCATAATAGGTTGGGTCACCCAGCTCCCAGTGTTGTTAAAGCTGTTCTAGAAAACTGTACTATCAGTTCAACTAAATACTATAGTGATGTTGTGTGTACTGCTTGCCAAAAAGGAAAATCACATAAACTGCCGTTTTCTGTTTCTACTACTAAATACAGTGACTCTTTTGATTTGGTAGTATCTGATCTCTGGGGACCTGCTTCTGTTCCATGTGGAAATAATGTGTATTATGTGTCATTTGTTGATGTCTGTACCCGGTTAACGTGGATGTATCTGATTCAACAAAAGTCTCAAGCTGTACAGTGTTTTCTTCAGTTTCAACAACTCGTACAAACTCAGTTTGGAAAAACTATTAAATAATTTCAAAGTGCCTGGGCCAATGAATATCGAGCCTTTACGTCTGTGCTCGCGTCACATGGGACTGTTCATCGATTGGCATGCCCATATACGTCTGAACAGAACGGGATAGCTGAGCGCAAGTATCGCCACATTGTTGACATGGGGATCACTCCATTGGCTCAAGCGAATATGTCTCTGGAATACTGGGGCTATGCATTTTCTTGTGATGTTCACCTCATCAATCGCCTTCCCACCCCGATCTTAAACGGTCAAACTCCACTCCAAGCACTTTATGGACATAAGCCTACTTATGATCATTTGCGTGTATTTGGTTGTTGCTGTTATCCTTGCTTATGACCGTTCCAGTCATATAAGTTGGATTTTCATTCTTAACCCTCAACGTTATTGAGTTATAATTCTCAACACAAAGGGTACCAATGTCTTTTACTGACTGGCAAGATTATTATTTCTCGACACGTTGTGTTTGATAAGAATCGATTTTTGTCACTTTACTCCTGGAGAGAAATTGTCTAGTTCCGATTAGGTAGTCACCACTTTTGTTCCGTTACTTAGAACCATGACGTCTTCATTGTCAGGATCTTCATCTGTTCCACTGTCTTCGATGTCTCCTCAACCAGTACACTATTCAGAAAATTCATCTTCTACAGCTTCTGCTCAATCAGGGGTAGGTTCTGATCGTAACCCTCATGATTCGACCGTTCCTAATGATGATAGACCTAGCTCTGCTAGTAGTCATATATCTTCTACTAGTTATCAGCCAAGTCCTGTGCCTATTAATAATCATCCAATGGTGACTCGGTTGAAAGCTGGAATTTTTAAGGCCAAGGGCTTGACCGCTGAGACTATTGAACCTACATCCATTGACGAAGCTTTTTTATATTCCGAGTGGCGTGAGGCAGCACAAGCTGAATAATGCCTTAGTTCGAAACTCGACATGGGATCTGGTGTCTCGACCTTCAAATTGTAAGGTAATTAGATGTAAGTGGATTTTCAAGGTTAAGAAAAATCCTGATGGGTCTCTTGCTCGACGAAAGGCTCGGCTAGTTGCGAAAGGCTGCTCTCAAGTTCCTGGGTGTAATTTCAAGGAGACTTCAGTCCAGTCGTTAAGCCTGCTACTATTCGGGTCATCTTGTCCATTACAGTCTCAAAAGGGTGGCACTTGTGGCAAGTTGATGTCAACAACGCATTTTTTAATGGGGATCTTGATACTGAGGTTTTTATGCTTCAACCACCGGGATATGAAAAATATGACTCTAAGGGCAAGCCTTTTGTCTGCCGCCTGAAGAAAGCCATGTATGGTCTTCGCCAGGCTCCTCGTGCCTGGTTTGAGAAGTTGAAGCAGTTTCTCGTCTCTGTTGGTTTTATTGTCTCCAAAGCGGGTGCGTCTCTGTTTGTTCGGGTGGTTTCTGGTTCCACTCTATATGTTCTAGTTTATGTTGATGACATTATCATAACCGGGAATTCGTCCGTCTCTATTGCCTGGTTTGTTCAGCTTTTGAATAGTGAGTTCTCACTCAAGGATATGAGGGATCTTAAGTATTTTCTCGGGATAGAGGTGACTTGTTCCTCCGGTTGTCTCCATCTTTGTTAGAAAAAGTATATTCGCGATATTCTTACTCGTTGCTCTATATTAACGTCCAAGAGTGTTCATACCCCGATGGTCAGTTCTAACTTGACGAAGGATGACGATGATTGTTTAGCAGATCCTACTGAATACCGAAGTCTTGCGGGTGCACTTTAGTATGTGGTACTGACCAGACCGGATATTGCTTATGCTGTCAACCGTGTTTGTCAGTTCATGCATAATCCGACCATAACACACATGGTGGCACTCAAACGTATCCTGAGGTATTTATGTGGTACGCTTGATTTTGGTGTTGTTTTTCGTCCATCTGATCGGTTGTCTCTAGTTGGGTATGCCGATGCAAATTGGGGATTGGATTTTGATGATCGGCGTTCAACTATCGGATACTGTGTATATTTTGGTCAAAACCCGGTCACGTAGAGCTCCAAGAAACAGCAAGTGGTGTCACGATCCCTATCTGAGGCAGAATATAGGAGTCTTGCTGCAGCTACAAGTGAGGTTACTTGGTTACTGTCTCTACTTCGTGAATTACAAGTTACGTCTGATGATGTTCCCAATATTTGGTGCAATAGCTCTAGTGCAGTAGCAGTTGCAGCTAATCCTATTCTACATTCTAAGTTCAAACATGTTAAGCTCGATCTTTTCTTTGTCCAGGAAAAAGTTGCGGATGGGTCCCTGCAAGTTGGTAAGGTTCCTGCTTGTGATCAAGTGGCTGATATCTTCACTAAGCCACTATCAGTTACTTTGTTTTCTCGATTTCGACAAGTACTTCAGGTCTTACCGATTGAGAAGATGGGTGCATGATAGAGTTAGTATACTGAGCTGTAGTATGGCTCAAGTGGTTAGCACAATTAGTTAGAATAACAGATTGCTAAACAAATAACAGTTAGCAAAACAACCAACTCAGTCATTATAAAAGAAGTCAATTGTAAACTGAAACAGGGAAGAGAATTCATTCAAGAAACAAAGATTATTGATTCTTAAATTTCTATGGTAGAATACCTTTCAATAAATCATGGCACCAAAATCACTCTTTTACGCTTAGGGGCAAAATAGTCATTTTACCCTATAAGGGTATTTCAGTAATCCTAACATATAGGGGTAATTCGATAATTCTACTCATAACTAATCCATGTATGCAGTGCATCTCAAACATAATCAATCATACAATTAACATATACAACACTAGTACTACCCCGAGGGTACAACGATCATTTAATCGGTTAGGGGTAAAATGGTCATTTCGCCTAGTAAAGTCATTTCGCCTAGTAAAAGCATCTCGGTAATTTTACTCGTCGAGGGTATTTCAGTAACTTTACCCATAGAGGGTATTTTAGTAATTTCGCAAACCAAGGGAATTTTTGTAATTTCACAAATTAGGGGTGTTTTGGTAATTTTGCAACCCGATGGTATTTCAGTAATTTTATAAATCAGGGGTATTTCAGTAATTTTGCAATCTGAGGGTATTTCGATAATTTCACAAATTAGGGGTCTTTCAATAATTTCACAAATTAGGGGTCTTTCGGTAATTTTGCAATCTGAGGGTATTTCGATATTTTCACAAATCAAGGGTATTTTGGTAATTTTACAATCTGAGGGTATTTCGGTAATTTCACAAATCAAGGGTATTTTGGTAATTTCTTAACCCAGAGGTATTTCTTTAATTTCACAAACTAAGGTTATTTCGATAATTTTACAAACTGGGGGTACTTCGGTAATTTTACAAGTCAAGGGTATTTCAGTAATTTTGTAAACCAAGGGTATTACAGTAATTTTGTAAACCAAGGGTATATCAGTAATTTGTAAACTAAGGAATTCAAAATAGAGATAACGATGCGAATAGGCCTTGGGCCCACACACTCGTGTGGCCCATTTAGCCCAAATCTAGCCACAAATATGAGATCACATTGACTAGTCTAATATCTACTACACAATCATACAACTTATTCATATAGGCCCACGGGCACATTGGGCCCATCGATGCCCAAACAGCCTAACCCACAAGAACGCCCATGATGGTCTTAACTATCGCGTCGAAGCTCCCTCACGTGTGCTCGCACGGTCGTGTGGCTACTATCGCCGTGTGACCGGCATTTTGGCATTTGCCGGTCTACAACTAGAGTAGTGCGAAATACACACCTGATAGGAATCTGGAGTTGATCCGTGCTCCGAGCACTCCGATGCTCAAACGCCAACCCAGGTATGCTTACTCTCCTCATAGATTGCTCTATTTGAAGCCAGCTTCTCACCTTCACTCTTGCTAGCTTTCCAATGTGGGATCACTCATTCAGCAGAGTTTAATTCCAACACAAAATCTACCCATCCCAACTTAGCAAAATAAATATCCCTTTTTGCTTGCAATGGGATTCGAACTCAAGCTCCCTTGTAACATAATCCACGCTGCTAGACACTTTACCAACTAGCTCCTTGTTGTCTTAAAACATGCGCAACTAAATATAAGTCTATGGCCAAAGTCTAAGTTCATTTAAAAAAAGAAATCAAAATGAAATGCAGGCGCCAAGACTTGAACCTTGGACCCCTTGCTTCCTTGTGTGGCGTCATTTTCCACTAGACTACAACTCTTTTTGTGTCATTTTTCTCCACAGTTTATTCTTAAAGCCTACTTACTAATCCCAGGGTTTTATTTGCCTAAAACCAAAATTTTTCCTAAAGCCGAGGTTTGATCCCGAGACTTTATAGAAGCCCCCTAACCCTCCAAAATCACTCACCTAGTTGGTCCAACTTGCATTAGTTTCATTCTCTTGTTCTCAAAAATTTTAAACGCTCCCATGGCCAAGGCCCAATAGCCCCAAATTCGGGCCATTACACATAGGGTAGGAAGAGTTATAGGGATTTCTTCAACTACAAGTCGATGAGGCACTGTGTGCCAATTTGCTTCATTTTAACCAATGAGACACTGGGTTTCAATCTATTTAATAGCGCTAGGCGTAACTATTTATTTTGGTTTTATCTGATAAGGCACAGGTGCCAAACTAGTGTGTTGGTTGGATACGTGTATCCGTTCGAGTTTGAGTCATGTTAATGGGGAGTTAAATGATAAAATAAGTTATTTGATTTTCGATATGGAAAATGGTGAGAAATGAAATTGAAATGTGGAAAAGAATATGAGATAATGAATAGAATTATGAATATTGGATGGTGATGTTCAGTGAATGTCTATGAAATGAAAGGCTAGATGGAATTTATACATTAATTGAGCTAATATATGCACTATGAGATATAATTACCATGTATTGATGTTAGATTAATGATTTAGTTGTGAATAAAGAATTTGTAATTTAGCCTTTGTAATTGATCTTATTGCATGTCATTAATGGAATTAAAGTTTTCATTTTAATAGTCTCTATTTTGTTTAAATATTTGGATTATAGAAATACCACTGAGCTATACTCAGCGTACGGTTTTGTTTTTCCATCACAAGTTAGATACTATTCAGTTCGTATGTCGATTCAGCATCTAACAACGTATTGGTGATGCTCTTATTTTGGTTTTGGCATGTACCTAGGGAGTCTTGTGTTTGCAATGTAGATTTTGTAGTTTGATGACATTCTGAATCTTGTTGGCTTTATAAGTTATGTAAATATGTATAGCATAATGACAATGATATTTTTGTTGATAGTTTGATGGTTGTTTTGGTTATTTACTAAATGTTTTCACGGATGAAATGGTCATATGTCAGGCATTATGTTTGATGGATGTTCGGATTTTTTTATGCATAATATGCCTAGATAATGTCTTAGTATAGAACTAGTAAAAGTCATGTCGACACCTATGCTTTATTCGGATGTGTTGGTTGTTTTTATACATGTTTGGTTTGGTTTATTTGGGGTGCCATTGAAGGTATAATGGTATGATTGAGTAGGATAATTTAATTGGGTTAGCATTGTTGATTGAGGTGTCAATTGTGGCATATTGGTTGGACACCTAGGATGATTGTTGTAAATGATGTTTTTGACTTGTTTGAATAGGTTGAAATGTAGTCTAAATGAAAGCTTGGGGCTTAAACATTTCATGGTTGTATAGCTTGGTTTAAAAGGCACTTTTTGGTGGCCTATTAAATTTTAGTGTAGGTTTGTCTATTAAATTTTGGTACAGGTTTGTCTGCACGGTCTCAAGGAGTTACAATGTCGTATGACCCTATATTCGAATTGTAAATGGTCTTACCACACAACCATGTTCTTGAGCCACACGAGCTGAGCTTTGTCACATGGCCGGGCGACACAGCCGTGTGACCCCAATTTCTCACGACATCAGGTTGTTACACAGTTTACTCACAAGGCCATGTAACCATTCCACACAGCCTCAACCCTTCCACACAACCTCAACCCTTTCATACAGCCTCGAGACATGACCATGTGTCCTCTATTTTCATATATTCTTATCTTTTTAAATTTGTTTCAAATTGATCTGAATTGATTGCCTGCTTAGTTTTAATCTTCAGTAAGCTCGATATTAACCCATAATTTATTGAAACACATGTTAATTTTTTGAATTATGATTTGTTTGATTTTTAATTTAGATTTTAAAATTATAATTTTCTTGTAATTGTTTGATATTTAGTTGTAACATCCTATTGTCCAAGTCCGGCGACTACACCGGGTGAGGGGTGTTACAGGTTTCATTTAGGTGAAACAAGGTTCGTATTAATTGAATATTCAAACCTTATATGCTTGGGTTAATTAAATCACAAGTAATATTTACCTCAATTAACTGAATTTTATTGGTGTTCGTATATTAGGCAATCATCAATCCTCTCAAATGTACATGGATTGGCCATTACTGATTCTTCATTGTAGCCTTGCCTCGAGCATACTATAACACCCCAAAATATAGGGGGTTAATTATAAAGAATGAATAAGTAAATGATTAGGCTTGATGGTTAAGTGTTTAGTGTAATCCTTAGAGGTCCTATGTTCAAGCCACACTTCTCCAAATT
Source organism: Gossypium bickii (assembly GCA_025503065.1). Classification (NCBI taxonomy): domain Eukaryota; kingdom Viridiplantae; phylum Streptophyta; class Magnoliopsida; order Malvales; family Malvaceae; genus Gossypium; species Gossypium bickii. The sequence goes on from CP106711.1 coordinate 96,633,859, forward strand.
CTTTTCTTTATTTTTTAGCAACCTATGATCAAAACCATACTTGAATATATATTAAATGGAGAAGAAAATAACCAAGAGTAGGTAATAGCCCAAATGGTTAAGCCTTCACACTTTCCCCTTGCATTCCCAAGTTCAAGTCATGCCACCCTTCCCTTTTTCTCCTTTTAGTTTTGGTAATATGAGTAATTTACCATGCAACCCCTCCAAAATTTGTTAAACCTAGCTGTTTAATCCCTTTTCCTAGTCATAATAGAATTTTGTTTCCCTTTTTGACCTAAAGAGAATTGTGTTCCCCTAATCTTTATATTTCCTCCTATTTTATTTTCTTCTTCTTACTTTCCATAATAATTTTCTGTATTGTTATTATTCTGTTTCCTGAATCAAATCATCCCCCATTCCATTGTGTTTTTATCGGTTTAGTGAATCACAGTCAATTTTATCCCCAATTTTTCCAAAAGTAGGTAAGTTCAAATAAAATCTCGGTAATCAATTTGAAATTCTCATAGAATTTACATCCGGTGTTAATCTTTAAATTGAATAAATGGATCTTTTATGAGTCTTGTCAAAATTCCAGGTAATCATGATAAATCTTGAAAACTGTTATTTATTCTTGCATAAATATCGTTTGAAGGACTCAATTTAGGTAATCTGGACCAGATCTAAACGAGAGGGACATCGCTCGAGATCCCGAAGACAGGTATGTGTTCTTTTACGAGTGAATTAGGACAAAATTGTGCCGAGGATAGGGCCACACGGGCATATGGACTACATGATCATGTCCCCCTGGAACCCTAGGATAGTTTGTTTTTCACATGACCAAAACCTTTCCACACGGTCTGCCACAAGAGTGTGTGGACCACATGACCCACCACACAACCATGTGCCCATATTTTTCAGATTTTACAATTTTGCCTACTATTTTTAAATTTTATAGTTTTTCCTTTATTTTTTAGATTTTATAGTTTTGCCCTATATTTTTAGAGTTTTACAATTTTGAACCTATTTTTTCAAATTTTATTGTGTAACAACCCAAACCCGGCCCAAACACTATGGCCGAATCTAGTCTGTTACAAGGAAAAATATTTTTGGAAACACTTTTGCTAAGTGGATTTTTAGTTGTCGAAAACCCTTTTCAATTGATTGGTTAATTAAAACCATACTTTGGATTAATGTGAGAATTTATTAGGTCAAGTTATTTTAAAATTTCAAGTGTGCCCGATGGCACGTTAAAAACAATTTTCATTTCAACTTGGAAAACAGGTGATTTGAATATTAATGACAAAGTTTAAAACAAAGTATCTAACGTATGAAAAGTAGCAAAACAAAATATCGTGAGGCCTTATTACATCGACATAAAATAAACCAGGAAATAAAAATAATAAGACTAAAATTAAAGTTCATTTAAATTAAATCCATCGCATGGCCACCTCGAGTCAACTTGGCTCCATATCCGAGATCTACATGTCACTGAAAAATATAAAGGAGAAGGTGAGTCACCAAGACTCGAGATGTAACCCTTCCTCGTTTTAAAAACATTTTTCATACACAACATATAAGAATTAATATGAGAATATTATGTACCCAACCTAGCCAACCAAACGCCCATTGTCTACCCATTTGTGGTACCAAAACCACTGGTGGTGCCAAACCATCGTGACGTATAGTCACAGATGTGATGCCAAATCTTTGGAGGTGCCAAACTCTCGGTGTCCGTAGACACAAATGATTGATGGGGCCAACCCATCGCGTGTGATGCCAAATCACCGGCGCAATCCCTTATGATAATCTGTGGGGCCAACCCTTTGTGGTGCTAAGCCACCGACGGCGACGCGCGATGAGGTACCAAACCTCCGAGGTACCAAACCTCTGGTGACCGTAGTCACAAGTGTGTTACCAAAACATCGGTGCCCGTAAACACGTAATATATCGCCTCCACTCATCAATCCCACATCAAACATTTATATCACATAATTCATGTTACCATATACTTAATCACATGTACAAAGTTTTATCATCAGCCTTATGCAACGTGTACTAAACATACCATGCTTCCCAAAAGCATCTTCAAATATTTCATAATCAACAAGGACTTACCGGTTCCTTGCTTATACCATTCATGGTATTAATCCCGAATCTACTGGACTCGGTTAGCACACACAATGATTTAGCACATTTAATTAATTATAAGTGCGTATGTACACACTGTCTCCCTTGGATGCTCTAAATCCCAAAAAGAAGAGTCGGCCACCCTAGATCTACTTGTCCCTATATTCGGCCATAATAGAGTTAGTGATATGGGTCATTTGACCAAACCAAATAATTTGAGAGGGTTCCTTGTGAACCCGAATCCTTACCTTCACACCTTTGGATACTAATCGCAACACCAAACTCCCGAATGCGCTTCGATTTGATGAATCAAGACTCAATAAGTTAGTAGCCTTTGGCTAAAATGAATATCAACTAACTAACTAAAGTAGATCTTTACCGTTACTTACCAAAAATCGAATACTAGAGATCGGTTGTAAGTCGATCGCTTTACTTCCCACGAGTACCTAGCGTAAATCGGTTACTACTCGTTTAGAAGACTTAACCATTGCCGAAATCGGCACCTTTCCTTGTAAAAAGTCGACAAAAAAAAAAAAAAAGGGGAGATAGAAATTCGGCCATCACTTACCTTATCACCCGATTGATAACAAAGAATCAAGAGATCTATGTTCCTTCCAACATTCGGCCAAAGGGAAAGAAAATAGTAGTAAAGAAGGTAGAGTTTTGGCTCGATTTTTAGAAGAAGAGAGGTTCTTGTTGGTTTTGGCGAATAACAAAGAAGAGCAAGAGAAGTGGAGGCTAAATAAATTGTGAAGAGAAAATGCTAAGGAAATTTGGCTACTTGTAAAATGTCTAAAAGAAAAATAACAAGATGGTAGGTGGGGTTTATATAGGATTTGGCACCCTTGAATTGCTCTTGACCACTTGTTTTAATTTAATTCAAATAATTTGAATTAATCCCCAAATAATCACTCAAAAATCCCCTATTAATCCAATTAATATCCTTATTTATCTTCCATAAAATCTAATTAAAAGAAAAGCCCATATTATCCTTGATTATCCCTAATTATCCTTAGATAAAATCTATTAATTCCCAAATTATCAAATAATCTCTTAATAATCCAAATAATTTCCTTATTATCACCTATTATCTTGTTTATCTAAATAAACTAATATAATCCTAATTATCCTTAGAATTAAACAATTAAAAATCCAATTTAAAAATGCTCATATTATCCTTTAATATTGAAATAAAATTTGAGCATTTTTCTCTCTGTTGCCGCCCAAACAAAGTGCCAAAAAGGAGAATTTGCGACTCGAACCAAGGCTCTCCTCACCCATAGTGGCGTCACATGCTAGCTCTTAAGTGGGCTTACTTTGCCACTTATTCTAGGCTCATCTTTGTGTTAAAATACCCATATTTATTCTTATAACACCCTCCCGCTAATGCTCCTTGCCTTTAAAGTTAAAAACTCAAATTTTCTACCAAACCGAGCCAACACAAGGCCTTAAATAAATCATTATTATTTCATAAATATTATCACAGCTAGTTCATACATAAGAAAAATAATTTATTTCCAAATAGCCCCATTTTTAGGATGTTACAATTCTACCCTCTTAAAATAATTTCGTCCTCAAATTACTTACTATCGCCCAATCGTGTATCCTTAACTCGTCGACCTCACGTTATCGCCGCAAGCACTCGATCTTAATGGGCTATTATACCTTCTAGACACATTACCTACGTTCATAATCCAAGTTCCATACACTTTACTAGCAACCTAAGAGTGAATTAACGTAACCATAACCAAGACAAATAAGGGTATTAGAAAATAAGAAACTTACCCGTTGTCAAGTCCGCACATCTTCCTCCTCGCGACGGCCAACCGCATAAACCAACCTTGGTTGCCTCGCCTTTGCACCTTGAGCACCTCGCCACGCCCGCTACCATTATCATTACCTCTAGTTGCACCTCGACCCTCCGTGGTGGTCCTTTATTTCTAACCTGGGCACGCGCTCGACCCTCTGGTTGATTCTTAGCTAACTTCCGAGGACAATCCCTTATACGGTGATCGAAGCGATCCACATTCAAAGCACCCTTTACTCCCAACCAAACATTCTCCGAATGGGATTTCCCGCATCTAACACACTCGAGGTGGCCATCGAGCAAGCTTTGTGGCTCTTTTCGATTCCCAAATCTAGCCCTCTCTCCACACTCATCGCCCAATCCAGCGATCCAAAACCTCTTACATTTATTCCTATCATGCTTTTGTCTTACGGTCTCCTTGATCCCTTGGCTACCTTAGCCTTTTCCACTAGAGACGAAAACTCACGAACGGTGTGGAGCAATTATCACCTCAAGTCATCTCTAAGCCCGTCTTCAAAGCGGACACAAGCGTTCATGTTCGAGAGCCACGATGCCTCCAAAGCATACCTACTCAGCCTTAAAAACTCTGCCTCATATTCCACTACTGACTTAGTTCCTTGCAGAAGGCCCAGAAAAAGTTTCCTTTGAGCATCCGTGTAGCTAGTTCCCACATACTTCTTCTAAAAGGCATTTTTAAAGTACTCCCACGTGAGATCATCTGCCGTGGCTCCATCTCTCGCACACAATCACCACCACCGATACGCTTCATCCTTTAGAAGCGATCGACCCTTTCGCTTTTTTTCTTCCTCAATCAGTCAAGATTATCCATGATCCTTTCGGTTGACTCTAGCCAAGATTCTCACGCATTGGGTGCCACTCGACACACCCCGAATACCTCACTCCATTAGACCGATTCGCTCGGGAACCGATTTTCGAGCTCCTAGATTTCCACCCATTTCACCACCATTTCCAAGACTCGCAGAGCGACTTGCGTCATGACCTCACCACCGTGCGGCCCGGTCCTCGCCTCCACGAAAGTAGGAGGAGGTGGTGGTGGCGGATACCTCGCTTTTCCGAACCTTGACCCGACCGACGGGTTGGGACATCTTGTCATCCTACCCTACCGCGCCCACGGCGCCCACGTCCTCTAGAACTCATTCTATCTACTGCGCTTTTAATCTGATTAAGAGAATTTTATGTATTAGAATTTGTTTCACTTGGTTACCCACGAAGAAGTTTTATGAAGAAAGTTCAATTAGGGATTCTTTCGATCAAACAATGTTCAAAGCCTGCTACCCTAGTTCACACAAAAGGGTACATACATCCATTCCCTAATACTTTCCATACCTATTCGCTCTTCGGACACTTCTGCCCATTTCTAACCCAGGGGTATTTTCGTCATTTTTCCTACGGGGTATTTTCGTAATAGACGAAATTTTAAAACTTTCGTAAAACCGTCACTTTGAAATTCCCAAAACTAGAGGGTGTTTCTAAAAATTTTGTAAAATTTAGAGATATAACATCGTTTAGAAGCCAAGGGTATTTTGGTAATTTTGTCATTCAGGGGCAATTTTGTAATTTTGCCCAAATCAAGTTTTTCGGGAAAAACGTTGTAAAAATGATGTTCTCCGATTTGAAAGAGTTTATTGTAAAAGTTTTGAAAACATTTGGGTTTTTGTTGTTTCATTCATTTCAAAACGTGGCTAGATCCCTTTCGGGTTTTAGTCATTATATTAGGCCTATGACCAAGCCCTCTTGGTCAGGGTGAACCAAAGCTACGCACTAGGCAGGATTCGAGTGAAGAGGAGGTGAGTCACGCAGACTACTTAAATACCAAGCTCTCACTGAACCTTTCTAGACATGCGCATGAGAGGTTGCCACACCACCGAGCCCTCTCGAGTTAGGGTGAACCGGCTACGCACCAGCAGCAGATTCTGCGAAGAGGAGGTGAGTCACGAGGACCGCTTAAATACTGTGCTCTTAGGATCCAATCCTAGACATGCGTGTGGGGGTTACCACACCCTAGCTCGCTGACTAAGTCATAGGTTGGTTTAGTTCTTTAAGTTTTATGCTCCGTTTGTGTGTTTGAGTAACCTATTCCTAGGGTTCGAGTTCCTATAAGTCTATCTGCTGTTCCATGCTTCCTACCCTTCTACTGCAATATAATTCACAAAGAGGTTTAGATGTACTTACCAGGCGGATCGGTCTGCAGGAGACTCGGGCCATGCCGCTTAAAACCCCAAAACAATTCATAAGGCCTACTAAAACATTTTTGGGCCTTGGGCCCCCAGTAAATGAGCTTTGAACTGGGCTCGATATGCCAATTTTGTAACAACCCAAACCCCGCCCAAACACTATGGCGAATCTAGTGCATTACAAGGAAAAATATTTTTGGAAACACTTTTGCTAAGTGGATTTTTAGTTGTCGAAAACCCTTTTCAATTGATTGGTTAATTAAAACCATACTTTGGATTAATGTGAGAATTTATTAGGTCAAGTTATTTTAAAATTTCAAGTGTGCCCGATGGCACGTTAAAAACAATTTTCATTTCAACTTGGAAAACAGTGATTTGAATATTAATGACAAAGTTTAAAACAAAGTATCTAACGTATGAAAAGTAGCAAAACAAAATATCGGGAGGCCTTATTACATCGACATAAAATAAAACAGGAAATAAAAATAATAAGACTAAAATTAAAGTTCATTTAAATTAAATCCCTTTGCATGGCCACCTCGAGTCAACCCGGCTCCATATCCGCGATCTACATGTCACTGAAAAATATAAAGGAGAAGGTGAGTCACCAAGACTCAAGATGTAACCCTTCCCTCGTTTTAAAAACATTTTTCATACACAACATATAACAATTAATATGCGAATATTATGTACCCAACCTAGCCAACCAAACGCCATCGTCTACCCATTTGTGGTACCAAACCACCGATGGTGCCAAAACCACGGTGACGTATAGTCACGGATGTGATGCCAAATCACCGAGGTGCCAAACCTCGGTGTCCGTGAGACACAAATGATTGATGGGGCCAACCCATCGTGTGATGCCAAATCACCGGCGTCAATCCCTTATGATAATCTGTGGGGCAACCCCCTTTGTGGTGCTAAGCCACCGGGACGAGACGCGATGAGGTACCAAACCTGCGAGGTACCAAAACCTCGGTGACCGTAGTCACGGTGTGTTACCAAAACATCGGTGCCCGTCAAACACGAATATACCCCCTCGACTCATCAATCCCACATCAAACATTTATATCACATAATTCATGTTACCATATACTTAATCACATGTACAAAGTTTTATCATCAACCTTATGCAACGTGTACTAAACATACCATGCTTCCCAAAAGCATCTTCAAATATTTCATAATCAACAAGGACTTACGGTTCCTTGCTTATACCATTCATGGTATTAATCCCGAATCTACATGGCATCTTAAGTTAGCACACACTGTGATTTAGCACATTTAATTAATTATAAGTGTGTATGTACACACTGTCTCCCTTGGATGCTCCAAATCCCAAAAAGAAGAGTCGGCCACCCTAGATCTACTTGTCCCTATATTCGGCCATAATAGAGTTAGTGATATGGGTCATTTGACCAAACCAAATAATTTGAGAGGGTTCCTTGTGAACCCGAATCCTTACCTTCACACCTTTGGATACTAATCGCAACACCAAACTCCCGACCGCTTCGATTCGATGAATTCCAACACTCAATAAGTTAGTAGCCTTGGCTAAAACGAATATCAACTAACTAACTAAAGTAGATCTTACCGTTACTTACCAAAAATCGAATACTAGAGATCTGGTTGTGAGTCGACTGCTTTACTTCCCTGAGTACCTAGCAGAAATCGGTTACTACTCGTTTAGAAGACTTAACCATTGCCGAAATCGGCACCTTTCCTTGTAAAAAGTCGACAGAAAAAGAAAGAAAAGGGAGATAGAAATTGGCCATCACTTACCTTATCACCGATTGATAACAAAGAATCTGAAGAGATCTATGTTCCTTCCAACATTCGGCCAAAGGGAAAGAAAATAGTAGTAAAGAAGGTAGAGTTTCGGCTCAGATTTTTAGAAGAAGAGAGGGTTCTTGTTGGTTTTGGCGAATAACAAAGAAGAGCAAGAGAAGTGGAGGCTAGCCGAAATTGTGAAGAGAAAATGCTAAGGAAATTTGGCTACTTGTAAAATGTCTAAAAGAAAAATAACAAGATGGTAGGTGGGGTTTATATAGGATTTCGGCACCCCTTGAATTGCTCTTGACCACTTGTTTTAATTTAATTCAAATAATTTCGAATTAATCCCCAAATAATCACTCAAAAATCCCCTATTAATCCAATTAATATCCTTATTTATCTTCCATAAAATCTAATTAAAAGAAAAGCCCATATTATCCTTGATTATCCCTAATTATCCTTAGATAAAATCTATTAATTCCCAAATTATCAAATAATCTCTTAATAATCCAAATAATTTCCTTATTATCACCTATTATCTTGTTTATCTAAATAAACTAATATAATCCTAATTATCCTTAGAATTAAACAATTAAAAATCCAATTTAAAAATGCTCATATTATCCTTTAATATTGAAATAAAATTTGAGCATTTTCTCTCTCTTGTTGCAGTCCAAACAAAGTGCCAAAAGGAGAATTTGTGACTCGAACCAAGGCTCTCCCTCACCCATAGTGGCGTCACATGCTAGCTCTTAAGTGGGCTTACTTTGCCACTTATTCTAGGCTCATCTTTGTGTTAAAATACCCATATTTATTCTTATAACACCCTCCTGCTAATGCTCCTTGCCTTTAAAGTTAAAAACTGAAATTTTCTACCAAACCGAGCCAACACAAGGCCTTAAATAAATCATTATTATTTCATAAATATTATCACAGCAGTTCATACATAAGAAAAATAATTTATTTCCAAATAGCCCCATTTTTAGGATGTTACATATTGCTTTACCTAGAATTTTATGATTTGTTGAGTGTAGTCCCTAAATGGTTTTCAAATTGTTTTCAATGTTTTATTTTACTCAATTAAACCCCTGATAATATGAATAATACTAAAATCCATGATCTAATTGACTGAACTAATGTTATATGAATATTTGCATGAAATACACATGTCTATTGTCAAACACCCCAAACCCGGCCCACGAGCCTTGACCGGATCTGGTATGTTCCTTGAGTAAAACGGTTCAAAATTCTTTTGTTACTTTGGGAAAAACTGTGTGGTTTTGAAAGAAATATTATTTTTGGGTTGGGCTCGAGTTGGAAACAAGTTTATCTCATATTGAAAACCATTTGTTTTAGAGTGTCCAAAACAATTAGAGGTTATTTTTAAAAAAATTAATTTACTCAATCTTTAATTGGATAACAATTCGTAACATAATAAATAAAAAAAAAGAAATAGTTCAACTATGGCCTTATTACATCAAAATTTAAAATCCGAAATAAATCCAAAGTATTTAAAATATAACATGTCCAGAATTAAATAAAAGAAAGTCCAAAGTTTAATAAAACTCTGAGTTGAGTATAGCCACCCCTAAGCTCCTGCCGACCCGGTCCATCACTGATCGTCACCTGAGAAATATTCCCCAACGGGGTGAGTCAAACAGACTCAATGTGTAACCAACACTAAGATTCAACAGTTCAGGCTTACATTATCATATCACATATAATTACATATAACAGATAGAAATAGTGATGCAACCTGAACCCAAACCTAGATGCCATCCGCTACACATCACCCGTACCAACACGCACACCGTGGGGACTTTGAGTCAACCCTCCAACCGCTACACACACACCATCGAAGGCGATCATTTGCGATCGACGTGCTCATCGCCTCTTATAAAATTCGTGGCATAGCCACCGGATAAAATACTTGTGACACGAGTCACCACATTCGAGATAATGTATTGAAGTCACCACATTCGAGATATCATGGTATAAAACCACCACATTCACTTCCCTTTCATAATCACCCATATGCCCCCATGTCATACAAATATGCATAAGCCATGTCATATTACATATTCACATTCTTATAGTTTCACATATACCCTAACAGATCATATGATACTCCTAGTAGAAGTAGGAAACGTACCTGAGTACTTTGTACCATAACATGGTACCCCATAGCTTTCACATCTTTATAACACATATATTAAATTTAATGCCTTAAATCTATTATGTCTTAGGGAAGGGTACACACCTGATATATTTATCGGTTCACTGATTTCTCGAAAACCCGATCTAATGCTTTAGATCCTTAATTCCTTGTTGCCGATTTGATTACCAATCAAATCTTGTGATGCTTTCCTCTTGTAATCGGCTAATCACTAGATCCATTAACTCGATTAGTTTTCGATTTAACCAAATAAGAAATAGATCTGAAATACCAAAATAGGGCCTTGGCCGAATGTCAGATTCACTTACCTTGTGAATCTTAATTCCCGAAAATTGTCACTTCTTTGTAGTACTGTCGAAATCCCTATAGATATATGTTAGATCAATTTCTAATCATTTAATCATAACAAATGGCCCTTGGCCGAATATTACACATGCCCTACCTTAGATATTGAAATCCCAAAAACCTCCTTATAGTCGACAATAGCAGAAATCCCGGAAAACCCTTCAAGTTTCTGCCAAAGATCACTAATAGGATTAGTACCCTCAATGTTGTAGTCGACGGCACCTCTGCCAAAACCCACAGTGATATTCGGCTAAGACTACTTGTTGAGCACTGAAATTCTGGCTTTTGGGAATATTATGAAAAGTAGAAGAGGAGGATTGATGATGAGTATTCGGCTACAATGGAAGAGTATAGGACCAAGAAGGAATCGAAAATGGTAATCTCTAGGGAGAGAAAGATTTCGGCTAAAACAAATAAAAGAACAAGATGAAAACGATGAGATAGGTTTTTGGAGATATGAAAAGAAAAAGGGAAAAGTTGCAGAGAGAATTCGGCAGAGGCTTCAAAGAAAAAGAAAAGAATGCCGAATGGCCTCACTTTTCCTCCTTTTGCTGAAATTACTAGGCCTAGAGTCCCCTACTCGACCATCACTATCGTATCCCTTACTTTTCTCTTATCCCTTTATTTAAAATTAATAATAATAATCCATCCTTTATCTTTTACCTTACTTAATCATCACCATTTATCTCCTAAAAATAAAAGGATTAAAGCTCCTAAAATATAGCCTTAGTGCCGTTCCTTGCTGCTAATCTCTGCTGCAAAATAAAACTTTTATTTTGCTTCCCCTGCAGCTCGAACCTTGGCCCATTTACCCCTGCATGTGGCGTCATTTCCAGAGGCCCTAAGTGGCACTTCCAAGCCACTTTTCCAAGCCTATTTGTGTGTCATATTTCCCTTATAATTTTTCTTAAGGCCACCCTGCTTAGCTTCCTCTTTTAAAACTTTAAAATCGAATAATTTCTAAGGCATTCACTACACTCTAGGGTTCACAAAATTCATAGAACACATTCAGAATCTTCATTAACATGCTACTTCATCTAATTTAATGCATAAGCTATAATCCAGGATATTACATATCGTATCTGTATTTGTGATTGTCCATACAACATGTCTTATGTTATCAATAAACCGAACATTTAATAAGCTTGATTTTTGATTATTAAGATGATCTGTTATAAGCATATTGATTGCTATCATATTGTTCTATTAAAAATATAATTAAATGCTACCGTATTAATCTGTTTAAGCTTGCCATATTGCATTGAATGGGGAGGGACGATGTGAACAGAGAAAGTTAAGCAGTTTATCTCAATTGTTGAGTGGTTTATCCACACTGTTTGATCAACTTTTATTTGCACAGTTTGAGTGGTTTAACCGCACCGTATTAGCAGCTTCAATCTACAAATATGTTGTGCATCCATAACCTTCTAGCATCTTGTTTGCAAAAACTTTTTTACAAAAAAAACTCGGTAGTTCATCCACCCTTTTTATTACTAGTGGTTTATCCACAATGAGTAGTTTGTCCACAACAATGAGTGGTTTTATTCACAACATGGTGTAAAGGTAGAGGAGTTTTAAGGAACTCCTGCTATGGTGTGTAGCGGTGGGGTAGGAACATTTTCTGATAAATTGAAATTGCATTGCATTTATATTTGCATTGCTATGAATACCGAGATATAATGATAATGAGTTAATCTGAAATATTGAAATTTTGAGTTGCCACTCAAATTGTGTTTATCCTTTGAAGTTGATATTATGTATGTTGTGCCTATTGTTTGCATCAATTTTCTTGTGATGGAACTCACATTGAGCTTCATAGCTCAGTTTCCTTTTTATTTTCATCTTTACAGATAACCCACCAGGTTAGGATGTGGACTCAACATACGAAGGGCTCGGGTCGGATTGACCGTTCCACCATAAGAATATTTTGAAATTATTATTTGATATTTTTATTATTTAGAGACTATGTCGTTTTATTTTTAACAGTGGCATGGGATTTAGGTTGGTTTTAATTAGCGTACATGTCTTTTAAATTGTTCTTTTTAAAATGTTGAATTATGGATTATAATTAAATATGCATGAAATATAGATTTTATTAAAACTAAGTTAAAAATCACTTTTCCACTTTAAGATTATAAACAATTTTTTTAAATAAATAAACCAAAAATTAACTAAGTTTTTCAATGATAATCATTCTTTACAAGAAAGATGTTAAACTAAATGTTTTTTTACTCATAGAATTTTCTAAAAATAGACGAAGTTTTCTTCTAAAATAAAAAAAATATTTTAAATCAACTATTTTATAAACCCAGATCACTACTAGGCTATCTTGGTGGATGATGTAATCTCTTGAATTCGGATTTAAAGTTTAGGCCGAGTTGGGGAGGTTACACATACCTTGCGCATTCCAAATGCTTTGCCATGTAAATGATGGGTTCTTTCCTAAGTATGTTTTAACTCTGTGAATGGATAATATATTTGCCTTGAAAATTCTTGCTACCAAGGATGTAGGGTTGGTCACCAATCGCCAACCTACTTGCCCAACATCACTATGTTAAATTGGACCGCATCATGAAATCCAAGGCCTACTACAACTTAGGCACACATAAAACACACTAGTTCACACAACTCATGCCTCTAGAGTTATCATTGTTTTGACCCCAAAATCAAATAATAAGAATTAAAACTCGTTACAAAATGATATTGGTAATAAGAAACAACTCATGGTATAAGTCTAAAGCGATTGCAAAATGGTTTTAATATAAACATCCTTACCTTTTTTAGAAAGCATTCAATTGTTCCAACTTCATATACGTTCTCAAAGATGATCCTTTATACCTTGCCTTTATTGAAACAAGCTTTTTTTTGTTATTGTCAACCATAGTCGGTAAACCTAAATATTTATTAGGGTCTCGAGTGATATGAACACTCATTATATTCTACACCCACCAGATGTTTACACTCTAAGGTAATACTAAAAATTAAACAAAATCATCGACTTGTCAAATCCACCCTTTGACCTAAACATGATTCATATTAATCAATAATTCCCTTAATTTCCCACACTCCACTAAGAGTAGCTGCACCAAAGATAAGTTTAATCATCAACAAATTTCATTTGTACTCCCTTTCATCCTCATAATAATCCTAACTCATTTAGTACTGTTTATTAAAGATGAAAACATTTATGCTATTGATTATGAGCAAGTACAGGGACATAGGGTCCTTTTGTTTGAGATCCCTAGTTGTAAAGGTATGAGTGACAAGCCCCATTGTGCAACAAACTTAATAAATTGCATAACCAAATCCACCAATCTTCGATCAAAGCCTAACTAAAGCATCATCTCCTTGACAAAATGCCACTCCACCTAATTTTTATCCTTACTTATATCAAGTTTCAAGGTAAAACTCCCTTCCAACCCCTTATTTTATGTTGCAACATGTGTAGGACTTTGTAGGCAACAAAAACAATATTTGTTATAATTAAACCTAGGAAAAAACACTCTATGCCTCATCGATACAATACTCAAGGGTTGGCTTAAACGTGTTAAACAATTTCTTAGCAATCTTATATAAAACATCACACAAACTATATGGCATCCCAAACCCGGGCGAGACGGTCTGACCCAAATTTCAAATGTTACATTAGCCACCGAAGTGACTCTTCGTTTAAACCACCACAAACACACCAACCAATCAAACACACCTAAAAAACATTCAGAGAAAATTTAAAATCCTAAAACCATGCTTCTGTTGCACTACCCTGATTATCCAATCAACAAAAAAACTAAATTTATAATTTAATATTTAATAGGCAATTACTTCAAAACTTCAGTTAAACATACATGCATGCCATAAGATATTTTTAACTGACTATATTTGAAAGGACTTCGAAAACTATTTTATTTAAAAACATACGATTAGATTTAAATCACAATTTTATAAAATGTTGGAAAAAATCCACTTCACAAGGTTTGAAATTAGTGTTGTAAAATTATATGTATAAGTCTTGTTTCGGAAGATTTATCTAAACATTACACACAACTTCATAAAATCATCATCTAATTAGTTCATAGGCAACTAACAATTTTTGTAATTTGTCCACTTTTACATTTCATGCAAACTAAACACATGATTATTTTTCCAAATCATGCATAAAACATATAAGACTTACCTTGTTGACCAGCGACTCTTCAACCTCCACTTACAAGTTAGTCAAACAATTGTTCATATGATTCACCAAGCATTCACAATTCACCATTTAATCAACTATCTAAAACGATAATAAAATTTCAAATCAACAATTAAAGAGTCCATAATTTCCAATTACAACCTAAAAATTGTAACTAAGTCTAATACTAAATCCCATAAATTGGTCCCACATTGCCTTCCTCATTTGGATTGGGAACACATCAACATACCAGGTGTACCCTTGTTATGGATCACTTGGATGGCTCACTTCCACACCTGTTCACAAGCTATAACACTACAATGATTTAAAAGAGAGTGTGAACTTATTGAAGCTCTAGGAGTGCTCAAACATACAACAAATAAACACATCATTCAGGTTCAAAGTAGGCATACTATGATGTTTCACATATTATTATAGCTCGAATGGAATAGTGGCTCACATGATATAATAGTTCACATGAAACAAATAGTTCACATAAAATAGGCAATTCACGAAGAATATGAGTCCGTGTAAAACAATAGATCATATGAAATAAAAGTTCATACCATATCATAACTAATATATTGCAAGTAATGATAAATTGGCATATTGTGATTTTGAAACATATATGTGGACTCTATCACCACATATTGGATAAATGGATCTCCATATAACGTCTCACTATTGAATCAAAGAGTCCTGCACTATCTCCGATATATGTGTAGCATGAATGCTCACACTCTCAAACATTGTCGACTCATAAAGCCCTACTTTATCTTTGATGAATGAAGTTATGCTCTATATTCCCTTATCTCTCCAATGCTGTCTTCAGACTACAATGCCCTATCCAACTAATAAAGGTGAGTACTCATAATCTTATTACATGCCAACTATATCCAATGGTTACAAGAGATCAAAATGCCAACATGTGATTTTTAACACATTCCCAATACTCAGTATAATATGGCTCGCCATTTAGTAAAGCTCACACAATAGCACAATTCACAGTGTACATCAATCAGATATCATATGGTTCACAGTAAAGAATGGTTCGCAAGTAATATAGCTCAGATGCAACATATCTTGCACAGATAATCACTATTCACATAATATTCTTGTCATAACTCACATAAATCATAATTCGCAGAACTCTTTTTCCTTATTTCATAGCTCGCATATTTTATAACATAGGTCACGTGATAGCATGACTCGTATAACATATAGCACAAAGTATCACAATACACAGTTCACCATATAACACTGTATAGTTCACAATTTACTTAGCTCATATATAGCACATAGATGACATGATAACAAGGTTCACATAAAGAGTAGGATTCACAGATGGTGTGAGTTCACACATGTAGTATGAGTTCACACATTGTATGGGTTCGCACATGGGTAGAGGTTCTTGCATGTGGTAGGCTCGCATACATATAGATTCGCACTCACATATAGACTTGTATATTTACATACTAGGTTCGCATAATTCATAATAGGTTCACATATCACTCAACATAGGTTCGCATGTCATATAACAGGTTCAGATATCGTTCAATCATAGATTCGCATGTCACATACAATCACACAACATGGGTTCGTACTTTACATACAGTCACACAACATAGGTTTGTACTTCTCATACATGAGGGCTCAGATACCTTTAGGTGATAGGGTTCAAATATGTCTGGTGATAGGGTTTGCACAACCTATGGCTCGTACAACAAAGTATAGGGTACACTTATGGCATGGCAGAGTTCTCATATTTTACGTAGCATGCTTACACATATTAACAAGGAAGGGGTTCGCATACCAGCTTAGTAGGGTTCGCGTATTAATAAAGCAATGTTCACACTTCATACATAGCAGTGTTAACATAGCATGCATAGTTTGCAAGACATACATAGCAGGTTCACACATCTTACCTAGGCTTCCCTTAGCATGCGTACTAGTGTTTAAATGTAGTATGCTTATTACTCACCTTAGCACTTGCTTCAACTACAATGCTGAAATAAGCTTTTTTTGGCCTTTGACCTGGCTGATGAAGGCTTCTAAATAAATTGTAACAACCTGTTTTTCAGTGGTGTCAAAAATAGTGGTTTCGAGACCACAAATCCAACAAGTAATCTTGTATAATTAATATTTAAATTATACGAGTCAATAGTAATTTTACAATGAATTTTGATTTGAGGAATTTTAATAAATTGAATTAAAAGTTAGTATAAGTGGTTCGGTCAAAAGTCAAGTGTTTATTGAAAAAGAGGTATTAGGACCTCGTTTTCGTAATTTAAAGCCATAAATATTTTTATTAAATATTTACAGAGTCTGTAACACCCCTAATCCGGCCTAGATGTTATCGCCGAATCTGGGAGTGTTACGAAGAAAGGTTTTAAATTACATCCTTTAAGTTAAACGTATCGTTTTATTAGTTTACCAATCGGAGTCTTAATATCTGGAAAAAAAAACTTCTATTTATAATCTTATTTGAAACCATTTTAAGTTATCAAGAATTTGTAGCGGAAGTTTTATAATAGTTTTATTCGAAACATAACTCGTGTTTCCAAAAAACCATTTGTTTGCGTAAACTGTTTTGTCAACGTTATGAAAAAGAAAGCAAAACAAAATTCGAATCCAAAAGTGAAAACCATACGGTCTTGAGAGTCCTAAAAATTACAAACTCTTAAGAAAAACCAGATTTTAAAATAAAACTGTTATTTCTAAAAAAAACAGTTCTTTGTCGAGTGGTCACCGTTGAGCCTCCGTCACATCGACCTGTCTAACTCTGTGGATTATCTAAACAGTACAAACAAACAGATGTGAGTTTTTGTAAGCTCAATGTGTAACCCAACAGAGATGGTCATGCAACATTAACAGAATCTCAAATGCAGATAGAAATAGAATCAGACCTAAGTCCTTAACAGATACAGATATCATAATCAGATGTATAGGACAGATATACAGAATCCTACCCCTATCCTCTACACACCATCTCTGACCATCCCATCACACCATGTGGGGTTAAAAACACCTAACCATCCCTACACACCATATAATATTAATGCGACACATAACAGAATAATATGCAGCCAAGCTGCCAGATAATAGGCGAAAGGTTGTCGTACAGATCACTTCCTCTACATATGCAAATCCCACCCCAAACACAGATACAAAATACAGATACAAAAATAATAGATTTAACATGCTTAACAAGCTCGTATACTGATAACATACATACATAAACAGTGTAGTTAGACATGCATATCAATATCCTACTCAGATCAGGTTATCAGAATATCAAATCACATGAAATAAAGTTTGGTTAGCCCTTACTAATCCTACGGTAGGTCGACAGTCGATCAGAACAACCTGTGTGACCTTAGGAAAAATTTTAGAATTATGGGTCCACATGCCCGTGTGGGCCCACACTCCCGAATTGGCCTTGCCCATGTGACCCACATGGCCTGGCCCTAAACCCACACACCCGTGTGGCTCACTGTATGATCCTACACGCCCAATCTGACCTAGCCCATGTGGCTCACATGGCCACACATTCGCTGTCACACGGTCGTGTCTTACACATGACCACACCTACGACACTTCCATAGCCGTGTCTCGCACACGACTAGCCACATGGCCAGGCGCACGCCCGTGAGGCATCGACAGTGCCTTTTTTTTTGGCTTTCTTCGAACCTCAATTTTTCATGTCTAGGTTACACACCTAGTTTGTTTTCGGAGCAAATACAATCCTGAGACCACCAGAACTTATAATTTGATTAAGGATACCAAGTCAAAAACCTAAACAATCGAAGAACTAAAATCCCCCAATACCGAAGTGCTCACCTTAGACGAAACAATGGTCCTCAACACCTAACTCGTTGAAGGATTAAATGCTTCTTGAGATCCCCCTAAACCGTTCAAACAAAACTAACAATTAATCCCACAATCGGGTAATTACAAACGTACTTTTCACAACATAAATTTATGATATAAACAACAAGATTAAGAAAAATAAAACGCTACTTACAGAATACCCAACAGCAGATCAATTTGCCCCTCCACAATTTGTTCGAACAGCGCAAGAAAAAAAAAAACCCCAACCAAAAGAAAAAGAAAGGGGCAGAAAATAGATGGAAAAGAAAAGAAGAAAGAAAACTTGAGTGTTTGGAAAAACGCCAAAATTGAACAGAAATTTCGGCAGAAGAGAGAAAACAAAATAAAAATAAAATCAAATAATTTGACTAACATCCTACTAAATCTCAAACCCCATTATCCCACTAACTCTCAACTACCTTAGAATTCTAACTCCACCCAAACACTATTAGACAACCAGAGTAAAAATTATCACCCATGCTCACGTAAAGATTCAAACACACGACCTCTAGCAACTAACTCCTTACCACTTGAACCAGCAGGCTCATTCTAATATGAGTTTACAAACAATATTACATAAGCCTACCTAGCAGGGGTAAGGCTAGGATAAAAAATAACAGAATTTGCCAAAAGTAGGACTTGAACCCAAAACCTCACAGACACACCCAGAACACTTAGCCACGAAGCAAACACATATTTATATTAAGATTTACAAAAATAGAAATAAATTATTCAGGGTGTTATAGAGTTGTATTATATGTGAATTGAAGTTTGGTTCGGTAATTTTGATGATTTATTGCTTAATTACGGTAAAAAGGATTAGATTGTAAAAGAGGTAAAAGTTAATTGCTTTTGATTTAAAATAGTAAAGGGAACAAAAATGTAATTAAACCATGGTAAAAAGTCCAAGCGGTGGTGGATATGATTAAATCCACTAACTTTTGGGCTATTTGCGTATTGAGTCCTAATTAGTTTAGGGTTAAATTGAAAATAAGCTTGTTCAGTTAAAATTAAAATACTTGAAGGAACAATTGTGAATTAAACCTTCCTTGGTTGGTAATTGTACAATATATTTAAATTATGGACATTTTTAGGCATGTTTTAATGATTTTATACATTAAAATAAAGGCTAATTTGGTAAATAAGTAAATGGTAAATTAAATTAATAAGTTAAAGTCAATATTATCACATTTTCTTTTCTTCTTCTGGTTAAGCAAGCTGAAAATCCCTAGCCAGAGTATTGAAAACTTCAACCAAGATTGAATTCTTCGGTTGGGTGAGTAAACCTTGCCCATTTTTAGTAATTTTTATGTTTGTGAGCTCATACTAGCTTAATCTAGCTAACCCGAGGACTAATTTGTAATACTGTTAAATATTTTGGATTTTCCATTGATTATTTTAGTATATTCCTGAAGTTTATGATAGAATATTAAGTTTGGTTGCTAAATAGGACTATTTTGTAAAGTAGTTTTTGTTTATTTTAATGTTCAAGGACTAAAATATGAAAATAGTAAAAGTATAAGGACTTGATGCAAAATAAAAAAAAGTATGGGCTTTAATAAAGGTTTAATAGATCGACTAAGCTTGGATTTAATAGAAAATGGCTAAATTGCATGATTTTGACATAGGGACTAAGTTGCATAAAAGTGAAATAATGGGGGTAATTTCATAAAAAAGTAAAAAAATGATTTAATTGCATAAAATGAGTTAATTTTGCTGTTGGAAATAGTGAATTGAATAAAATTATTATTTTAGATCAAGAACGAGTGAAAAACTAAGGAAAAAAATTACTGAATAATCCTTGTACCTTTGTGATTGCTATAATTTAGTCAAGGAAGTTCGTTCGGTTTAATTTTAGTACATTTATAAATGTATTATATGAATATAATTACATAATGTTGGATTATATTTATGTGTGTAAATGAAAATGGAAATATTGAATTGATACAAAGTCGATCATTGATTGAGATACTCTGAACCGTTAGTGCAAATTAGTCCTATAAGTTCATACTATAATTTTATGTTTATAAAGATTCTTGTGTATTACATGTTTATTATAATTAGATCCAATGTTGCACTTAACTATTGAATAATTTAAGAATAATAATAAATGAATATTCTGAGTATGTGACGTACCTAAATATCAGGCTTTGTACCGGTGTATTTATCGGGCTTTGTGCCAAGCAAGCTTTGTGCCAGTGTATTTATTGGGCATTGTGCCTAGCAGGCTTTGTGCCTAGCAGGCCTTATGCAAGTGTTGTCTATCATGCCTCTAGCCAGTGGTCATTTAGCAGGTACTATGTACAGGTGATACAGAACGTAGCAATGGCTAAGATCTTACATCTGTTGCGGATTCTCTACAGCTTGTGTGAGCAGCATCGTGAGCCGGTGATTATTTAGCAGGTACAAGTATAGGTGATACAAACTGTAATGATGGATTGAGATCTTGCATCTGTTATGGATTCTCTGCAGCTTATATAAGCATCATCGTGAGCCAGTCAAAGTTTTGAAGTTAACTCGAATGAGTGATACCCTGAAATTACATGAAATGAGATCTTACTAAATGACGACTTTGAATGTGATGTGAATTAACGTACTATATAATACTCACCTACTGTGAGCTGTGTTTGACATAAACTTTGTTATTTAATTTTATAATTTGATTTGTTATGTTAAATTTGGTAAGATTTATCGTTTGATTTAACGAACTTACTAAGCTTCAAGTAAGGCTACTCGTGCCTTGTCCTTTTTTTTAGATTATATTTGATTGGGAGATCAGATTGACTTGTAGAATCACACTATTCCGAGGACTCTTTGGTATTTTTTGTAAACATCTGGGTTATATGGCATGTAATAGTACAAATGATTATGTTTGTAATGTTTCTTAGCTATGTGTGATGTTTTGTCAAGTTAGATGTTGTGGAATGGTAACCTGATATGGTATGCTAGTTAAACTCAAAGTTGAGCTTGGGTGCTTGTTCAAGGAATGGTAAGTATCATGTTTAAATATGGTATGATAAGATTTGAGATAGATTAGGTTATATGGCCTACGACACGACCATGTGACCCAAGTTAGAGAGTTACGCGACCCATGCACACGGGCGTGTGGGATAACCACACGATCATGTCTAGTGTAACGCCCCAAAATTCTTATTTCAACTTTTCTGAAAATATGACAAAATTGTGTACATGCTTCAGTGGTTAAGTGTTAAGGGTGTGTGTGTAAGGTCCCAAGTTCAAGCTTTGCATTTAGAAAATTTTGGCATCTTTTTGACTCAAGCCTTTATCTTGCTCAGTGGGCTTATATTTTATTATTTGTAAAACCATATCAGCATGGGCCTGCTGGTCTGGTTGTTAAGTTGAGTGTTAGTTTCTAGGAGGTTTTGTCTTCAAATCCCTACGCAAGCAGGGTTATTTATTTTGGTTCGGCTATGGATAGTGTTTCAGTAGAGTTGGGTTTCTGAGTAGTGGATGTTAGTGGGGTTAGTAGAGAGGAATTTTAGGGATTCCTGATATTATCTGCTTTCTTTCATTTTTGCAAATTTTCCTCTCTCCTCCGAAAATTTCCAAGTTTCTGACATACATTCTTCCTCCTGCTCTTGCCGTTTCTCCTATTTTTTTTCGTTGTTTTGATTCTTTTTCTTTCGTCTTCCTATTTGTTACCAAATTTAAGAGCCTCTCAAGTTCAGTGCTTTTCGGGCGTTATCGGTAAGTTGGGTAGAGTAATTATTTTTTCACTTGTTAATCCTTTACTGATGGAGGTTGTTAATGCTGATTAGGGGAAGATTCAGGGGCTTAAATCATTTGTTGGGGACTTAGTTCTTGGAATTTACTGTGGTTCGATCGAAGGTAAGGTTTGGTGGCTTTTCGGATGAATAGCTTGATCCAGGTTCAGTTTTAATTCAATTCAAAATGACTAAATTAGTGTGTTACTAGATGAATTTACCTCGTGTAACACCCCTTACCCGTACCGAAATAGCGTACGAGGCATTACCGGACTTAATCACATATAACCGATCATTTTCGAGTCACAAATTTCCATTCAAATTTAAAACTTTTCATTCATAATTATAATGTCCCTATTACGGGCCTACGAGGCCCAAAACATTCTTTGGAAGTGCTTCGGGACTAAATCGAGAACTTTAAAATACTTAGAAAATTTTACCACAAAACAAGGCCATACGCCCGTGTGGCTTGGGACACGCCCGTGTCCTCGACCCGTGTAACCCTCTGTTTATGACGTCATCAACCATTTAGAGTCGCACGGCCAAGTCACACGCCCGTGTGCTAGGCCGTGTGGCCATCCTTGTGGATGAAAGTTAGGCTAGTTACCAAGTCTTTTTCCATCCAAAAACTCTTGCACACTTATATCAAGTTTATCAACACACACATGGCATTTTTTAAGCATCCCAATAACCACATGATGGCATTCGCACACCATTTATAAATCACATTCATCATGCACAACCACACACACACTTAACTAATCATAGCATATAACTTACTCAACCATTCACATTTAGTATTTTCCACACATAATTATCACATATTCGCTCATCCAACCCAAACAAGCATGCACATCCATGTAATGCTTCATTATAGACTTATAACATAACAAATATTGGCCACATCAAATGGCCTTATACAACAATGACCTTCAACTAGCATAGGCCAATATTCTAGGCCAACTCATAATAACATGTACACAAATTACCAAGTCCCTATACATGCCATAGACTTAAAAAGCTAGAATAAAAAATCATCGATACCAATATATAGCTTCTTAGTGTGATAGAATCTCCGACGACCTCCAACTCGAGCTAGCATTTGTGACACTATAGGAAAAAGAAAGGAAAGGGTGTAAGCTATATAGCTTAGTAAGTTAGCATGTAAATAATAAGCAATTAATTAATATGTTTTTACCAATCCTCACAATATGTTCTCAAGATAATACAATCATAACTGCACATAGTTTCACTATTTACTCACGTTCATCTCAAGCTGTCTGCTAGAGTCATAGTCACTAAATTATTTATATCTTCAGCTACAGAACTCCAAATTAAATTACAAAATTTTTCCCTAAAACTATACTCACATATCTTCTTACTTAAAATTTTCAGAAGTTTTGGTTTAGACAGTAAGTATAGTTTATTCTTTAAAGTCACCCCTGTTCCGCTATCCGATAGTTTCGACCCCTCTTCACTAAAAATTAATTATCTCATCGTAAAGAATTTGAATAATGTTCCTGTTTGTTTCTCTTGTAAGTAGACTCACTAAGAAATTTACGCATATAAATTATAAACCATAATTAGTTTTTTTACAATTTTAATGATTTTCCCAAATTAGAATAGGGGATTCCGAAATCATTCTGACTTTGTCTCACAAAAATTCAAATATCTTAGAATATGAAATTCTTTTGCTTATACAGTTTCTTTTATCTGAAAATAACTCAATAAGTTTTAATTTCATATCTTATTGAACCTCTAATTCAGTTTCCACAATTTTTGGTGATTTTTAAAAGTTATACAACTGCTGCTGTCCAAAACTATTTTATTGCTAATTTTTACTCTTTCATGAAATCTTTGTATTAACTTCCATTTACACATACATAACACCAAAACTTATCCATTACTAGCCATTTACAAATATTTACATGCCATTCATTGGCCAATTTAATGTATACATCAATAACAAAAACTTAAACATATCATGTCTCAATTTAATTTAGCCTAAAAGCCCCACACATGATCATCAATCACATTTACCACATATTCATACATCATAAGCATAGACCTATAATCACAAGGTCATCACAAAATCATTCTCATAGGTATAACATACTCGTTTATATTCTTACCAAAATTCGATCACATACCGAGCACATTGCTAGTGAGTGTACACATACATATACCTACACTTAACCATCACATATTCACATTCATTTGCACTTTAGTCATTTTCCCGTTGAACACATTGGAATATTATTCGATACATCAGAAGTTTGCACATAAGTGCCACACTTGTAGCCAAAGCTATTTCACATCACTTTTCACATAGAGGCTCGTTCTCGAGCTTTACACTTTCACAGGTCTGCTCACACAAGCTGCCGGTCATTCGTTGCTACTTAGTGCTGCACACACAAGTTGTTAGATATCCGCAACACATGCCGGTATACCCAACCACAAGTAGAACTTAAGACCAACACTCGGCTTCACTTAGTCACAATGTCACATAGATTTCACATAGATTTCACATAGGTCCCTAGTGACATGTCACTCGTATCCTATTCTATTCCTAAAGTTCAACCGATAATTTTCTCACTTTTCGATACTTCATCAATTACAATCATTATTCAACTACATTACACAAAATATATCAACATATGAAAACATAAGTAAAAACTATGATTTATTTACATACAAACTTACCTCGATAACACAACCGATGAAAAGGACTTATTCGTCATATTCTTTGTTTTCCTCGACCCGTGTAACTCTCTGTTTATGACGTCATCAACCATTTAGGGTCGTATGGCCAAGTCACACGCCCGGGTGCTAGGCCGTGTGGCCATCCTTGTGGATGACAGTTAGGCTATTTACCAAGCCTTTTTCTATCCAAAAACTCTTTCACACTTATACCAAGTTTATCAACACACACATGGCATTTTTTAGGCATCCCAATAACCACATGATGGCATTCGCACACCATTTATAAATCACATTCATCATGCACAACCACACACACACTTAACTAATCATAGCATATAACTTACTTAACCATTCACATTTAGTATTTCCCACACATAATTACCACACATTCACTCATCCAACCCAAACAAGCATGCACATCCATGTAATGCTTCATTATAGACTTATAACATAACAAATATTGGCCACATCAAATGGCCTTATACAACAATGACATTCAACTAGCATAGGCCAATATTCTAGGCCAACTCATAATAACATGTACACAAATTACCAAGTCCCTATACATGCCATATACTCAAAAAGATAGAATAAAAAATCATCAATACCAGTCCATAGCTTATTAGTGTGATAGAATCTCCGATGACCTATAGCTCGAGCTAGCATCTGTGACACTATAGGAAAAAGAAAGGATGGGGTGTAAGCTATATAGCTTTGTAAGTTAGCTTGTAAATAATAAGCAATTAATTAATATGTTTTTACCGATCCTCAGAATATGGTCTCAAGATAATACAATCATAATTGCACATAGTTTCACTATTTACTCACGTTCATCTCAAGCTATCTGCTAGAGTCATAGTCACTAAATTATTTATATCTTGAGCTACGAAACTCCAAATTAAGTTCCAAAAATTTTTCCTGAAACTAGACTCACATGTCTTCTTACCATAAAATTTTCAATATGTACAGTTTATTCTTTAAAGTCACCCCTGTTCTGCTTCCCGACAGTTCTAACCCCTCTTCACTAAAAATTAATTATCTCATCGTAAAAAATTTGGATAATGTTCCCGTTTGTTTCTCGTGAAAGTAGACTCACTAATAAGTTTAATCATATAAATTATAAACCATAATTATTTTTTTTTTTTACAATTTTTAATGTTTTTCCCAAGTCAAAACAGGGGATTCCAAATAAAATAATCCTACCCACATCCTCTACACACCATCTCCGACCATCCCATCACACAATGTGGGGTTTACAAGACCCACCCATCCCTACACACCACGTTCTGCCGTAACGATAGGTATCAGATATAGTGCAGCCAGGTTGCCAAAAATTAGGCAATAATTGCTATACAGAACAGTTCCTCCACAAATACAAATCCTACACCAAGAAAAGATATAGAAATCAGATATATATAACAGATTTAAGATGCTCGTCATGCATATATATAGAAAAATCAGATATACATATAATAGTACAGCCAAGCATACATTCAGTATCCTACTTAGATCAGACTATCAGAGTATCATTGCATACATATTAGGGTTTAATTAGCCCTTATCGACCCTATCGTATGCCTACAACCGAATGGGATGACCCGTGTGACCCTAAGGAAAATTTTAGAAATTTGGGCCCACATGCACGTGCGGCTTACCCGTGTGGGCCCACACGCTCAGATTACCCTTACCCATGTGGCCCACACGACCTGGCCTTTAACTTATATACCAAAACACTAACACCAACCAGTTGTAAACCTATGCTTCAGATACTAAAATCTCACTTACCAGAATAATACGAAACCGTCGAATTAACGCGAAACAAAGAGAGGAAAAGGAAAGAGGGAATAATAGTAGAGACAAAAATTAACGTCAGATGTTCTTGGGGAGAGAGAAACAAAATTTCCTTTTGAGGTATTCTGATAACTTCCCACTAATTCACATACTAACCACCCACTTTTAGTCTTTCAATACAATCGGGACTCCTTCTGTCCAACGAGGAAAAATAAACTCCCCGTGTAACAGCCCAATTTTGGGGCTAGTCAGAATAATGGTTTCGAGACCACTAATCCGAGGTTGAATATAATTATTTTGATATTATTTTATGTGTTATAGCATGATTATAAGGTTGCATGGAAATTCTGGTACTTTAATTTTAGCAATTGTATGCTTAATTGTAAAAAAGGACTAAATCGCATAAAGGGCAAAAGTTCTATTTTTTAAGTTAGAGGTGTTTAATAGCCATAGAATATTAAATTGGAGGTCCTTAAAGTGCAATTAGGCCAATGAGAGAGGGGTTGTCCGGCCATAGGGACAAGGGATACAAGAGCATTAATTTGGTCAAAATTTTGGTAAAATTAGATGACTAAAAAATGAATAAAATAAGATAAAGGAAGAAGATATCATCTTTTACTATTCACCTTTCTTCTTCCACCGAAAATTGAAGAGAAAATAGAGTTTTTTAGAGTTCAAACTTTCAGCCAAGCTATTCTTTTGCAAGTAAGTGACTTTAGAGGTATTTCTTGATAATTTTTGTACTCTTAGAACCCCTAAAGCTTAAGCTAGCTAATGAGGGGACTATTTTGCAAAATGGTTGAAAGTATAGGGATTTACCATTAAAGTGTTTATGTTGTTTGCTGAGTTTTTATGGAAGAAAATGAATATTGGTGGGTTAAGGAATAACTTTTGTGAAAGGGTTTTTTCCATGAAAATACCTAAATGGAACTTATTTGTAAAGGTTGTAATTGAGTAATAAATGCATGAAATGCTTGGATTTGTGAATTGTTGTAAGAGAAATAAATGTTCAGCTAGGCTCGTTTAATAAGAAAATGTGATGAAAAACAATTTACGAGACTAAGGGAAAAATCGTAATTTTGTCAAAGTATAAGGGCAAAATGGTCATTTTTGCCTAAGTAGAAATTTTGAAGTGTCATGAGTTATGTAGTGATTGAACGAGTGAATTTTATTATTATAGATTAAGAAGGGTGCAGAAACAACCTTGACCAAGGAAAAGGCTAGGTTACGGACTAAACCGTCAATTAACACATTTTGCGCCGAGGTAAGTTTACGTGTAAATGATACACCTTTAATACTTATGATGTTCCCTATTGATGCATTGAATGGACGTGAATATTTAATGGAGAGATAGACTGAAAATGATAGAGAATGAGTAATTATCGTATGAACCTCGGAATAGTAATGTAAGTATGGATAAATATCCGTAATTATCGTTTGGTGAGTTATGTGCGACACCAACGTAATTAATATCATTGGTGAGCTGTGTACGATACCACTTGATTATTTATTTACGATGGGCTGTGCGTGTTACCATCGTTTATAATATCATTTGGTGGGCTATGTGTAAAACCACCGTAATTATCATTGTTGGTGGGCTGTGTGCAATACCACCCTATTATTGATTAATGGTAGACTGTGTGTGAAACCCCCGGGTACTTATATCATTTCGAGGGGTTCATCGAGGAACTTATCTAAGTGAATTTACATGTGGCTTTGTGATGATGAGTGTAGGGAATATGTGTAAATGAATGTAAGTAATGTATATGATATATGTTTAGAATGCGGTAAGAGTTGAGTTGAGTAAGCGTGATTATGGTAATGTGAATTGTTTTTACACATTGTGTAATATTATTGGTTGATTAGCATATGGTATGATGCTTATTGTTTACATGTAGGCTTACTAAGCTTAAAGCTTACTCCCTTTCTTTTCCCTTGTTTCATAGTGTCAAAGAGCTAGCTCGGGATACGAAGATAATCAGAAGATCACCCACACTATCAGCACATCTCAGTATAGTTAGACTTAGCATTTTGAGTATGGTATGTATAGGGACTAGACTTAGTGAAATGTCATGTTGTTTTGCCATGTGTGTTGGCTCTTTCAAAGATGAATTCTTTTGTATAAAGCCATATTTGATGGCTTATTATTATTAATATATGAAAAGATGAAGTTATTCATGAATGTGAATGATGCAGGATTGGGTTGATTGGTTAGAGTATGCATGAATGAGTTGATGGTTGAATGTGATTTATGTTTGTATGAGTTAGGGTGACAAAAAGAGCTTGGCAAATAGCCTTATTCTTGTCCACACGAGTAGACACACGGACGTGTGTCTAGGTCGTGTGTGACACACGGTCAGCCTCATGGGTGTGTGGTCAGGAAGTGTGGCCCTTTACATGCTAGGTCTACAAGTCAGTATGCTCAGTAGTAAACACACGGGTAGAGACACGGCCATGTGTCTCAGCCGTGTGGGAGGCACGGCCATGGTCATTGGCGTGTGCTTAGGCCGTGCGAAGTCTGCACCTAAATTTGAAATTTAATTCGCCACAGGGTCGATGGACATGGGCGTGTGACTGGCCATGTGATGCAAGTCAGTGTCGACCACGGGTATGAAACACGGGCGTGTGATACGTCACACGGGCATGTCCCTTCTTCCACACGGGCGTGTGGACTGTTTAGAGAAGATTTTGTAAGTTCTTCTAGAAAGCTTTAAAGGAGCTCGATTGGATTCCGAACCATTCCTAAATCGTGAATTAAGCCTCGTAGGCTTGTTTAAGAGGTGTTACGAAAAGTTTTAATTTGGAATGGAAAGTCAGGTCTGGAAGTGGTATGATTGTTTGCGTATAAGCCTAGTAATGCTTCGTACCTTATTTCGACGTTGAATAAGGGTAAGGGGTGTTACATTTAGTGGTATCAGAGCTATGGTTTAATCGGTTCTCGAACTACCGTAGCGTGTGTAAGAGTCTAGCTATACATGCCATAAACGTATATTTATAGTGTGGTGGCTTCTTACAATTTTTAAACTATGTTTTCGTATAGTAAATGGGTCCCGACCTAGGGGCTGCTGATAACACTACTAGTACTGCGTCGGCTCCCGCGCAAGGGACCGCGCCTGTAGATAGTAGACCCGAGAGTATGGGTTAAGGAGAAGGGGCTCAGGAAGCATTTCTCTACATGATGAGTAATTGCTACACAAAGTATGTACGAACGAACCCTATTGCTCCACCTCCTCCACCCCCTCCTATACCTCAGCCAATTCCCGTGGCTCCTCAAGGTATAGACTTGGTAAGAGTGACTAAACCCCCGATCGATAAGATTCGAAAACAAGTGGCCGAGGAGCAGAGTTCTGACTTGAGAACTCTATGAGAGTATTTGATAAACTCTCTTGCACGTCTGAGGAGAGCTTAAAATGTGCCGTGTCATTGCTGAAGGACTCAGCATATCGTTGGTGGAAAACATTGGCTTTGGTAGTTCCAAGAGAGTGAGTAACAAGGGACTTCTTCTTAGAAGAGTTCCAAAAGAAGTACATAAGTCAGAGATTTGTAGATCAGAAACAGAAAGAGTTCCTTGAATTGAAGCAAGGCAAACTGGATGTAGTAGAGTATGAGCGCGAGTTTGTTAGGCTTAGCAAGTATGGGCAGGAGTGTGTATCTACGGAAGCTATTTTGTACAAGAGGTTCGAAGATGGGTTGAATGAGGACACTAGATTGTTAGTCGGGATTTTGGAATTGAAGGAATTTGTGGTTTTAGTTGATAGAGCTTGCAAGGCTGAAGAGTTGGATAAGGAAAAGAGAAAAGCCATGAATAAGGCCCGAGATGCAAAAAAGAGGCCAATGAGTAAATCATTCCAAACTCAATCAAAGAGATCCAAGAAAATGAACCCTCGAAAGACTACTTCGGTTGGGTATCACATCGAGATCAAGGTAATACATATTCGAGCTCGAGAGTTCAAGCCACCTCGATGGCAAATGTGGGCAATCCAAAGTCAAATAAATCGGAGTGTCCAAATTATGGTAGGCAACACACTGGGGAGTGTTGGGGAAATAACTGTAATTGCTACAAGTGTGGTTCACCTGACCACTTCATCCAAAATTGTCCAAAAAGGGATGAGAAATATAGAAAACAAGAAGTAAGAGCGAGCCATGTACCTTCGAAGGGTAGAGCACAAAGGAACCCACGTAGTGGGACTAGTAGTAAAAGTGCGCCTAGAGACTCTGCTGTGAGATCGGAGGGTCGAGCACTTGTAAAGACTTATGCCATTCGTGCTTGGGAAGAGGCATCATCTCCAGATGTGATAACGAGCACTTTTTTCTCTTAATGATAACTTTATTGTTGCTTTGATTGATCCAAGTCTACCCATTTTTATATTTGTATGAAATTGGCATCTAGCATGAGTATTATTATCGAGTCTACGAAATTTGTAGTAAAAGTGTCTAACCCATTAGGCAAGCATGTGCTAGTTAACAAGGTGTGTAGGAATTGTCCTTTGACAATTAGAGGTCATTATTTTCCGATGAATCTTATGTTGTTGTTGTTTGATGAATTCAACTTGATTCTTGGTATGGATTCGTTGATTGCTCATAATCTTTTAGTAAATTGTGGTATTAAGTTTATTGAATCGAGATGTGTAAATGTAGATGTCATTCGGGTTGAATCAGGTAAATTGGGTAGTTTGCCTGTAGTGATTTCGTCTATGATAGCTGAAAGATACTTGAGGAAAGGGTATAAGTCCTATCTCGCCTTTGTGCTGAATACTCATGAGTCAAAGGTAAAGATTAAACCAGTGCCTGTGGTGTGCGAGTATCCAGACGTGTTCCCAGAAGAGTTACCCGGATTGCCTCCAGTTAGAGAGGTTGAGTTTGGTATTGAGTTAGCTCCGGGTATGGCACCTATTTTGGTCGCCACGTATAGGATGGCACCATTAGAATTGAAAGAATTGAAGGTTCAGTTGCAAGAGTTAACGGATAAGTGTTTTACAAGACCATGCTATTCACTTGGGGTGCTTCGGTACTTTTTGAAAAAAAGAAAGACGGGTCGATGAGATTGTGTATAGACTACAGACAACTCAATAAGGTAACAGTGAAGAATAAGTATTCTTTGCCAAGGATAAATGATTTATTCAACCAATTGAAGGGGGCTACAGTGTTTTCTAAGAAAGACCTGAGGTCTGGCTATTACCAGTTGAGGGTTAAGGAGCAAGATGTGCTGAAAACTACATTTCGGACAAGGTATGGCCATTATGAGTTTCTTATCATTCCATTTGGCTTAACAAATACTCCTGCGATCTTTATGGATCTAATGAACTGTATTTTTTGACCTTACTTGGATAAATTTGTAGTTGTTTTTTATCGATGACATACTGATTTATTCTCGGGATGAGAGTGAACATGCAAAACACCTGAGAACTGTGTTGCAGACTCTAAGAGACAAGCAGTTGTATGCTAAATTTAGCAAGAGTGAGTTTCGACTCCGAGAGGTCGGATTCTTAGGACACATTGTGTCGAGCGATGGAATCAGAGTTGATCCAAGTAAGATCTTGGCTATTGTGGAGTGGAAACCGCCAAGAAATGTGTTAGAAATTAGGAGCTTCACGGGCTTAGCTGGGTACTACAAATGATTTGTCAAGGGATTCTCCATGATAGCCACTTCGATGACGAGGTTATTGCATAAGGATGTTAAGTTTGAATGGACTGAGGTGCCAATAGAGTTTTGAGAAACTGAAAGCTTTGTTGACTGAAGCACCGATTTTAGTACAACCTGAGTCGGGAAATGGTCTTGGCTGTGTGTTGATGCCGAAGGGTAAAGTAGTAGCTTATGCCTCGAGACAACTAAAATCGCATGAGAAAAATTATCCGACTCACAATTTGGAGTTGGCTGCTATCGTTTTTGCTTTGAAGATTTGGCGTCATTATTTGTATAGTGAGAAATGTCGAATCTTCACCGACCACAAGAGTTTGAAATACTTGATGAATCAAAAAGATTTGAATTTGCAACAACGGCAATGGCTTGAGTTATTGAAGGATTACGAGCTAGTCATCGATTACCATCCAAGAAAAGCAAATATGGTTGCGGATGCCTTGAGCAAAAAATCCCCGTATGCTTTGAGAGCTATTAATACGAGTTTAACATTGTCTGATGATGGTGCTGTATTGGCCGAGTTGAGGACTAGGCCATTATTTCTTCAGTAGATATGTGAAGCTCAAAAGAATGATGGAGAAATACAAGTTAAGAGAGCTCAGTGCGAATCAGGAAATGACTCTGATTTTTGGGTTGGTTCAGATGATTGCTTGATGTTTTATCCAGAAAATTTTACATGAAGCACATAATGGTTGCTTGTCAGTACATCCGAGCAGCACAAAAATGTATACTGATTTGAAGAAGTTGTATTGGTGGCCGGGTATGAAAAGAGACATCTCCGAGTTTGTTTCTAAGTGCTTTATTTGTCAACAAGTGAAAGCTGAGCATCAAGTACCTTCGGGATTACTTCAACCGCTGATGGTTCTCGAGTGGAAGTGTGATCGAATCACTATGGATTTTGTAACGGGCCTACGACTCCGAAAAAGAAAGATGTTGTGTAGGTTATTGTGGATAGATTAACGAAGTCGGCTCACTTTATACCGGTGCGTGTGGATTACTCACTTGATAAGTTAGTCGACCCGTATATTGCTAAAGTTATGAGATTACGTTGGGTACCTATATCTATTATCTCGGATAGAGATCCAAGATTTACTTCAGGTTTTGGAAGAAGTTGTAGGCAGCCTTGGGTACAAGATTGAATTGTAGTATTGCATTCCATCCTCAAACTGATGGCCAATCCGAAAGAGTGATTCAAGTTCTTGAGGATATGCTCAGATGCTATGTGTTAGAGTTTAAAGGTAGTTGGGAAAAATATTTACCTTTGGTTCAGTTTGCCTACAACAATAGTTATCAGTCGAGTATACGAATGGCACCGTAGGAAGCTTTATATGGTCGCAACTGTCGGACTCCCTTGTATTGGATCGAGCTTAGTGAGAAGCAAATTCACGGGGTTGATCTAGTTAAAGAGATCGAGGAGAAAGTGAAAGTGACCCGTGATAGTCTGAAAGCTGTTTCAGATCGACAAAAGTCATACGCGAATTTAAAAAGGAAAGAAATTGAGCTTCAAGTGGGCGATAAAGTATTCCTGAAAGTATCCCCGTGGAAGAGAATATTAAGATTTGGCTTAAAGGGAAAATTAAGTCCACGATTCATAGGGCCGTATGAGGTTATTGAAAGGATTGGGCCAGTAGCTTACCAGTTGGCCTTGCCGTTAGAGTCAGAGAGAATACACAACGTGTTTCATGTGTCGATGTTGCAGCGATATCGTTCCAATCCTTCGCATGTAATCCCTCCAACCGGAATTGAAATACGACCGGACATGACATATGAAGAGGAATCAATTAAGATTTTAGCTCTAGAGGTTAAACAGTTGAGGAACAAAAGTATATCCCTAGTGAAAGTATTATGGCAAAAACACGGTGTAGAAGAGGCTACATGGGAACTGGAAGAAGCCATGAGGGAATAGTCCCCAAACCTTTTTATCGATAAGATTTTCGGGGACGAAAATCTCTAAAAGGGGAAGAGTTGGAACAGCCCAATTTTGGGGCTAATCAGAACAGTGGTTTCAGGACCACTAATCTGAGGTTGAAGAAAATTATTTTGATATTATTTTATGTGTTATAGCATGATTATAAGGATGCATGTAAATTTTGGTGCTTTAATTTTAGCAATTGTATGCTTAATTGTGAAAAAGGAGTAAATCGCATAAAGGGCAAAAGTTCTATTTTTCAAGCTAGAGGTGTCTAATAGCCATAGAATATTAAATTGGAGGTCATTAAAGTGCAATTAGGCCAATGAGAGAGGGGTTGGCCGACCATTGGGACAAGGGAGACAAGAGCATTAATTTGGTCAAAAATTTGGTGAAATTAAGTGACTAAAAAAATAATAAAATAAGATAAAAGAAGAAGATATCATCTTTTACTATTCACCTTTCTTCTTCCACTGAAGATTGTAGAGAAAATAGAGGTTTTTGGAGTTCAAACTTTTAGCCAAGCTATTCTCTTACAAGTAAGTGATTTTAGAGGTCTTTCTTTATAATTTTTGTACTTTTAGAACCCCTAAAGCTTAAGCTAGCTAATGAGGGGATTATTTTGCAAAATGGTTGAAAGTTTAGGGATTTACCATTAGAGTGTTTATGTTGTTTGCTGAGTTTTTATGGAAGAAAATGAATGTTGGTGGGTTAAGGAATAACTTTTTTGAAGGGTTCTTTTCCATGAAAACACTTAAATGGAACTTATTTGTAAAGGTTATAATTGAGTAATAAATACATGAAATGCTTGGTTTTGTGAATTGTTGTAAGAGAAATAAATGTTCAGCTAGGCTCATTTAATGAGAAAATGTGATGAAAAACAATTTACGAGCCTAAGGATAAAATCTTAATTTTGCCAAAGTATACGGGCAAAATGGTCATTTTTGCCTAAGTAGAAAATCTGAAGAGTCATGAGTTATGTTGTGATTGAACGAGTGAATTTTATTATTATAGATCAAGAGGAGCACGGAAACAACCTTGACCAAGGAAAAGGCAAGGTTATGAACTAAACTGTCAATTGACACATTTTGCACCGAGGTAAGTTTACGTGTAAATGATACATCTTTAATACTTACGATGTTCCCTATTGATGCATTGAATGAATGTGAATACTTAATGGAAAGATAGACTAAAAATGATAGAGAATGAGTAATTCTCATATGAACCTCAGAATAGAAATGTAAGTATGGATAAATATCCGTAATTATCGTTTCGTGAGCTGTGTGCAGCACCACCGTAATTAATACCATTGGTGGGCTGTGTGCGATACCACATTATTATTTATTTACGATGGGCTGTGTGTGTTACCATTGTTTATAATATCATTTGGTGGGCTATGTGTGAAACCACCGTAATTATCATTGTTGGTGGGCTGTGTGCAATACCACCCTATTATTAATTAATGGTGGGCTGTGTGCGAAACCATCGAGTACTTATATCATTCCGAGGGGTTCATCGAGAAACTTATCTAAGTGAATTTACATGTGGCTTTGTGATGATGAGTGCAGAGAATATGTGCAAATGAATGTAAGCAATGTATATGATATGTGTTTGGAATGTGGTAAGAGTTGAGTTGAGTAAGCGTGATTATCATAATGTGAATTGTTTTTACACATTTTGTAATTTTATTGGTTGATTAGCATATGGTATGATGCTTATTGTTTACATGTAGACTTACTAAGCTTAAAGCTTACTCCCTTTCTTTTCCCTTGTTTCATAGTGTCAAAGAGCCAGCTCGGGATATGTAGATAATCAGAAGATCACCCACACTATCAGCACATCTCGGTATGGTTAGACTTAGCATTTTGAGTATGGCATGTATAGGGACTAGACTTTGAGAAATGTCATGTTCTTTGGCCAAGTGTGTTGGTTCTTTTAAAGATGCATTCTTTTGTATAAGGCCATAGTTGATGGCTCATTATTATTAATCTATGAAAAGATGAGGTTATTCATGAATGTGAATGATGCATGATTGGGTTGCTTGGTTAGAGTATGCATGAATGAGTTGATGGTTGAATGTGATTTATGTTTGTATGAGTTAGGGCGACAAAAAGAGCTTGGCAAATAGCCTTATTCTTGTCCACATTGGTAGACACACGGGCGCGTGTCTAGGCCATGTGTGACACATGGTCAGCCTCATGGGTCTGTGGTCAGGCAGTGTGTCCCCTTACATGCCAGGTCTACAAGTCAGTAAGTTCAGTAGTAAACAATCGGGCAGAGACACGGTCATGTGTCTTAGCCGTGTGGGAGGCATGACCATGGTCATTGGCGTGTGCCAAGGCGTACGAAGTCTGCACCTGAATTTGGAATTTATTTCGCCACACACTCGATTGACACAGGCATGTGACTGGCCGTGGGATGTAAGTCAGTGTCGACCACGGGTGTGGAACGCGGGCGTGTGATATGTCACACGGGCGTGTCCCTTCTTCCACATGAGCGTGTGGACTATTTAGAGAAAATTTTCTAAGGTCTTCCAGAAAGCGTCAAAGGAGCTCGATTTGATTCCGAACCATTCCTAAACTGTGAATTAAGCCTTGTAGTCTTGTTTAAGAGGTGTTACCGAAAGTTTTTATTTGGAATGGAAAGTCAGTTCTGGATGTGGTATGATTGTTTGCGTATAAGCCTAGTAATGCCTAGTACCCTATTCCGATGTTGAATATGGGTAAGGGGTGTTACACCTCGCTTGTGCAAGGATTCAAACACAGGACCTCCAACACACCAACACCCTTACCACTCGAACTTGCAGGCTCATTCTGATATGGATTTTTAGGCAATCTAATATAAGCCCACTGAACAGGGATAGGGCTTAATTCAAAAAATAACCAAAATTTGCTAAAGGTAAGGCTTGAACTTGGTACCTCTCACACATACCCAGAACACTTAATCTCTGAAGCAGATACACAATTGTGTCAAATTTTACAGAAGCATAAATTAATTAATTGGGGCATTACAACTCTACCCCCTAAAAGAAATTTCAACCTCAAAATTTACCTAATTAGAACATATGAGGATAGTACTGGCGCATCAAGTCCTCAGGTTCCCACGTGGCTTCCTCAGAGCCATGATTCCGCCACAGAACTTTCACTAAAGGAATGGACTTCCTCCTTAAAACCTTGATGTCACGATCTAGAATCTGAACTGGCTCCTCTTCAAAGGTTAAATCAGGCCTAACCTTGATATCCTCAACGGAAAAAACATGAGAAGGGTCAGAGTGATACCGCCTCAACATCAAGACATGGAAAACATCGTGGATGAGGTCCAACTCTGGAAGTAGCTTCAACTGATAAGCGACAGGTCCTACACACTTTAGAATACGATACAGCCCAATGAACCTAGGGCTCAACTTCTCTTACGGCCAAATCTCAGAGCCTTCTTCCACGGTGAAACCTTAAGAAAGGCAAAGTCCCCTATAGAACACTCAATATCACGCCTCTTCAGATCTGCATAGGATTTTTGTCTATCAGAAGCTACCTTCAGACGATCATGGATCAGTCTAACCATATCTTCAGTCTCAGAAACCAACTCAGGACCCAAAACTTGACATTCACCCAACTCAGTCCAACATAGCGAAGTGCGACACTTACGACCATACAAGGCCTCTTAAGGTGCCATCTAAATGCTAGCCTGGAAGATGTTATTGTAGGCGGACTCTGCTAGCGGCAAATAATCCTCTCAACTATCTCAGAAGTCGATCACACAACTCCTAAGCATATCCTCTAGTATCTGAATCACCCTTTCAGATTGACCATCGATCTGAGGATGGAACGTAGTACTGAAGTCCAATCTCAAACCCAAAGCCTCGTATAATTTCTTCCAAAACCGAGATGTGAAGCGAGGATCTCTATCAAAAATAATCGAAACAGGCACCCCATGCAGTCTCACAATCTCAGAATTATAGAACGCTAGCTTCTGTAGAGAATAGTCTGTCTGAACTGGAATAAAGTGAGCAGATTTGGTCAATTGATCCATGATGACCCAAACAGAATCCTTCTTAGTGGGTGTCAACGGCAACCCACTAACGAAGTCCATCATCACACGCTCCCATTTCCATAAGGGAATCTTAATGGGTTGTAGCAACCCCGAAGGCAACTTCTGCTCAGCTTTAACTTGATGGCACGTTAGACATCGAGCAACAAAATCAGTAGCCTCATGCTTCAAAGCCGGCTACTAGTACAGTTCACAAAGATCCGGATACATATTATTACCACCGGGATGCATAGCATAAGGGCTAGCCTCCCTCAAAATCGACTATCTCAGATTAGAATCATTTGGCACAAAGATCTACCCTCGAAAACACAGAACCCCATCATTATTCAACCCAAAATCAGAAGTAGTAACACTCACAACCTGACGGAATCGCACACTCAGAGTCTCACCCACTGACTGTCTATCTCGAATCTGATCAATCCAAGTCAGCTTAACTTACAACTCGACCAATAGACTCCCATCATCAAATAGACTAAGGTGAGCAAACATCACCCTCAAATCACACATTGCTCTTTGACTTAAAGCATCGGCCACCATATTAGCCTTACTAGGATGGTACTTTATAGTAGAGTCATAATCTTTGAGCAGTGCAGTCCAACAGCGCTGCCTAAGGTTCAAGTCCTCCTGAGGAAGGAGATACTTTAGGCTCTTGTGATCAGTGTAGATGATACACCTCTCACTATACTGATAATCCCTCTAGATTTTCAATGCAAAGACTACAGTAGCCAACTCCAGATCATGCATCGGATAGTTCCCCTCATGAGTCCTAAGCTACCGGGAAGCATAAGCCACAACCTTACCATCCTGTATCAGAACGCACCCCAAACCGACGTGCGATGCAGCACTGTATACCACAAACTCCTTATCAGATTCAGGCTATATCAGAATAGGAGCCTGAGTCAAAACAGACTTGATCTTCTCGAAGCTCGATTGTTGTACCTCAGTCCAGACAAACAGCACAACCTTACGCAAAAGCTTAGTCAAGGGAGTTACAATCAGAGGCAACCCCTCGACAAACCGTCGATAATATCCCGCCAAACCCAGAAAGCTACAGATCTTACATACGTTTTAGGCTTTTTCCAATCTAGTACAACCTTAATCTTTCGAGGATCAACACCAATCCCTTCAGTAGAAACCACGTGCCCCAAAAAGGTTACCTCTCGCAGCCAGAATTCACACTTGCTCAACTTAGAGTAAAGCTGCTTTTCTTGGAGTATATAAAGCACCACTCTAAGATGCTCATCATTCTCATCATTAGTCTTAGAGTATACTAGAATGTCATTGATGAAGACCACGATGAACTAATCCAGATAAGGCTAAAATACTCAGTTCATTAGATCCATGAATGCGGCCAGAGCATTTGTCAGACCAAAAGGCATAACTAGGAACTCGTAATGTCCATATCAAGTCCTAAATGCAGTCTTATGAATATCAAGGCATAACTATGAACTAGGACCGATTACGACCATCTCCTTATCATCATCAGTCCTTAAAACGACCCTCTTAGTCACGTAGACCAAACCAACTTGGTGCTTGACCAACCAATCAATGCCCAGAATTAAGTCGAACTCCCCAAACGGAAGCTCCATCAGATCTTCCAGAAAAATAATCCCTTTTACCTCTAACGGAACATCACTATAGAGTTTACTAACTCGAACAGACTACCCCAATGGACGTAGTACGGTAACCTCACTAGAAGTGCTCTCCACAGAAACCCCTAAGTTTTCAACTACAGTGGTAGCTACGTAGGAGTGGGTAGAATCTATGTCTATTAGAGCAGTATAAGGTACATCAGAAATTAGGAATGTACCAGTGGCAATATCTGGAGCATCTCTATCCTCTCAGTGTCAAGCAGCATAAACAAGTGCAGGCTGCCTCACCTCTGTGTGATTAGTACCTCTACCCAGTACTCTCTGTCCATAGCCCAAACCATTACAACCTCTAGGTAGCTACTGAACTGCCCTGAGGCTGCACAGAACCTGAAGCTTGTGTCTGATCTGCTCACTGTGGACAATCTCTAATACAGTGCTCTAAAGATCCACACCTCAAATAGGCCCTAATCCTCCTCCAACATTCACTCGGATGGCGCCTACCACAATCACCACGAGGCTATAACCCAGCTGAAGCAACGGGAGCCCCCATTCTAACTGGTCAATCAAACCTAGCATTTTTCTTAGGCCTCGAAACAGAACTAGAGGGCTCTGAATCCCTCTTATTCTTGCCCCTCTCACGGTCTCTGTTCTGGCGCTCCACGTGTTTAACATTCTTGGCGATCTTCGCTTTCTAAACTAGAGCAGCGAACTCACGCTACCTCTGCGAAGCAATCAGTACCCTCAAATTATCCCTCAGTACATCTTCAAACCGAACGCCCTCTCACACTCAGATGCCACCATGCCTCGAGTGTAGCGGCTCAACCTCAGAAACTTGATCTTATACTCGGCGACAGATCTGTCCCCTTGTGTGAGATTCATGAACTCAAACCTACGAGCATCCGCATAGCTCGCCCCCACGTACTTACTCTAAAAAGTGGTCTTAAAAAAGTACTAAGCCAGATGATCAGGCTGAGTACCCTCCTCAACTGTTAACCACCATTGGTATGCCGTTGCAAAGCAAAGAGACTGCCCCTTAAATTTCTGCTCAGAAGTGCAACCTAAGTCATTCTTAATCCTCTCTGTGGCCTTCAACCAGTACTCGGCCACACTAGGGGCGTCTTTAGTGACACCCCTAAACAGTTCAGCTCCATTAGACTGGAGTCGTTCCATTATCGACCCTCAGCCCCCAGATCCAGAATGGGGTCCAGCGACCCTCTCCAAACTCCTCAGCATGGCCTGGGACAGTGCGTCATCCCCAGCCGAACGACTT
Organism: Gossypium bickii; assembly: GCA_025503065.1. NCBI lineage: Eukaryota > Viridiplantae > Streptophyta > Magnoliopsida > Malvales > Malvaceae > Gossypium > Gossypium bickii. The sequence goes on from CP106711.1 coordinate 96,674,977, forward strand.
TGAGACCCAGTCTCAGTAGCAGGAGAAACTGGTGTCTCACTCGTATCCAAATATGGCCTACTACCCAATGAGGAAGACTCAGCTCAAGCCCCCTGAGGCCTCTTCCACGACCGCGAGTACCGCGTTCGCAAATTCTACGTACACTCATTATTTAATTCAAGTTATATCTACATTAAAAATTTTATGTATCAATTTTAGTATTTATTAACAGATGTTTTATGCATAAGTTATCAGAAGTTCAGAAGTTTCAGTCTCTAACTATTTCAGTATAGTTTCAGAAAGTACTATCAACAGTCTTTCAGAACAGTTTTAATTATGTTTCAGAAGTACTTACAGAGATCAGCGCTGGAGACTCGGTGTACTACATACTTTCCCAATTTTTCAAATCATTTTCAATCCAATACTTTTTTTAAAATAAAATTTTGGAACCAAAAATTCACAGCTGAGTTTTGAACCTGGCTCTGATACCACTAAATATAACACCCCAAACTCGGCCTAGACGTTATGGCTGAATCTGAAGATGTCTCAAAGAATGGGTTTTGAAACCGTAGTTGTCTCGTCAAAGCAAATTTAATATGATTCATAAATTTTACTAGAATCACCATTTAATAAATTCATTTACCAGAAACGTATCGCAGCGGAAGTCTAACTAATCGTAACATTTTGAAAAAACAACCCTGTTTCTAGGAAAACCTTTGTTTGCATAAAAAAAACGGTCGTTGTCATAAAATAGTTTATTCAGGCATGCAAATTATAAACAAACCCAAAATCGACAGTTAATAATTATAAAGTCCAGAGAGTCCCAGAAATTACAACCTCTCAAAACATAACCAAATCCGTAATTAAACCATATATTAATAAGTTTAAGCAGTTTTACGGAAGAGTGGCCACCGCTGAGTCTCTGCAGAATCGATCCACCTAAGCCTGAGGATTACCTGAACAGAAACAGACAACAGAGGTGAGTTTACGTAAACTCTGTGTGTACCCTAACAGAAATAAGCATGCAAGCATACAACATCATATCCAAAAATCAGAAATGGATACAGATACAATGCAGATACGGACTCATGCGCATTTCAGATATAGATATCCAGACCAGAAAAATCAGAACCCTACCCCCATCCTATACACACCATCTCCGACCATCCCATCACACAATGTGAGGTTTAAAACACCCACCCATCCCTACACACCACGTTGTGTCGTAACGGCATGTATCAGATATAGTGCAGCTAGGCTGCCAAAAATTAGGCGATAATCGCCATACAGAACACTTCCTCCACGAATACAAATCCCACCCCAATAACTGATGCAGAAATCAGATATAGATATAACAGATGTAACATGCTTATTATGCATATATATACAGAAATCAGATATATGTATGATAGTATAATTAGGCATACATTCAGTATCCTACTCAGATCTGTCTATCAGAATATCATAGCATACATATTAGGGTTTAATTAGCCCTTACTGACCCTATCGTAGGCCCATAATTGAATCAAACGACCCGTGTGGCCCTAGGGAAAAATTTAAAAATTTGGGTCCACATACCTGTGTGGGCCCACACGCCCAGATTAGCCTTGCCCGTGTGGCCCACACGGCATGGCCCAAAAACCCACACACCTGTGTGGAATTCCCGTGTGGGCCCACACGCTCAACTTGGCCAAGCTCGTGTTGCCCACAGTACACTACCATGCCTTCACCGATCACACGGCCTACCATACAAGTGACCACACGCCCGTGTGGCATCAACAGTAAGGTTTTTCGGCTTTTCCTGAAGCCTCGCTATCTGTGTTTCGGGTACACACCTGGTACGATTATGCTACGAAACCACTCCTGAAGCCTTTCAAAACCTATAACATAGTGTTCAAACATCCAATTAACAGTCAATTACGAATTGATACATAATCTAAATAATGCACAAGAGTTACCGATGACTCAAACAGACCCCAGCATGATTCAGGCTATCAAATCGAAACTTCACCGAACACCACCTTCTTCTATACCATAAATATACAGAAATCAGTCCCTTAACTTACATACCAAAACACCAACACCAACGAGTTGTAAAACTATGCTTCAGATACTAAAATCTCACTTACCAGAATAATGGGAAAACATCAAATTAACAGGAAATGGAAACACGATCCAAAAAAAGAAAAAAATAGAAACGAAAGGAGGAAAAGGAAAAAGGAAGTAATAGAAGAGACAAAAATTAACGCCAAATGTTCTTGGGGAGAGAGAAACAAAATTTGTTTTTGAGATATTTTGATAACTCCCCACTAATTCTGTAACACCCCAAACCCGGCCCATTTACTCCGACCGAATTTGGAATGCCACTGCGGAATACTTTCAAAAATATTCTTTCTTAATAGTAAAACCAAAGAAGATTTGTTTCCTTTAACAAAACATTTTCGTGACTTGTAATATTCTAAGTAAAAATCAAATTTTGTTATAAAAATATCAGGTTCAAGCTTTACTTGAAAAATAAAACCATTTGAAATCAACCTTTAAATCATCCATCCATGATAGGGCATAATAATAACGATGCTTAATAAATGAACTGAAATACTTTAGTGGGCCTTTCTTTTTTACAATACACACTTAATCAAAATACGGAAAATATAAATATTTAATTCATTAAACAAGAGATTCCTTTGCATGAAAATCCACTTTTGCATGGCCACCTTTGTACCCGCTCCAAACCCGGTCCAAGCATTAAGCGCCACCTGAAAGGTTTAATAAAAATAGAGTGAGTCACCAAGACTTAGTGCATAGTTAATACACATGTTCCACATATGGGCTTGGCCCATATCCACACAGTCTATAATATAAATATACAATTATAAATATGCAATCACGAATATACAATTATGAAAATGTAATTATGAAGTCCAATCCACAAAGTGATCCACATATCTTTCTTTGGCACACTTATTTCTTAAGGTTGTGGCTAAGCCACTGATTCCATAGGAATCCCACATATCAATCAGTTCACTAATCATCAAGCGCGAATGTAGCACGAGGCTAGCATTAGACCACTCACATAGTGTACACCTTTTTTTTCAATAGTCACATCACAAGTCTCATACGTACGTATATGAACCATAGCAACATTTTGTGCGAAATAAATATATATATTATATACCATGGCCACATATTACTCAAAACAATATACATCACATGTCATCACTTTATTTTAAATTCATCAATAATCAATTATTATCGCAAATCACTGAAAGGTTAATATCATAATCACTAACCTGATTATTCGTTCACTTACCTTAGTATCCATCCTTTTAGCCTTTATTTCGGCTAACATGCACAACTCATACATTTACATAAAATAATACTTACAATACATATATCAAGCAAAAGAACAGTGCGATAACTACGCACCTGACTTTAGCGAGATTCTGATTTATAGATTCTAACAAAGTCTAAAATCTCGAACTTGCCCTTATGCCTTGTTCAACTAGCCCCTTGAGTACTTCAATTCCCGAAAGATTCATTTGATGCACCATAATACTAGCTACACACAAACAGAGTACAGCCTTATGGCCTTATACATATTCAGCCACCCCTTGCTGTATCAAAACCCGAGAGAACCCTTGCTCCTTTAATGCTATCTCCTTTGACAAAAAAATCGAAGAGGTCACAAAAACATAGTCGACACACCTTCTTAGCGTACTACAAATCCGACCATGCTCAAAGCAAGGAAATGTTAAACCATTTCAAGAAATTCGGCCATGCACATTATGGGAAGAAAAGAAGAGCAGTCTAAGGAGCTCTACATTTGGTTAAGCTTCCAAAAGCAAAGAAAGAACAACAAATTGCATGCATTTCAGCCATGCACCAAAAGCAAAGAAGGCAAGGAATTTTGGCCATCCTTTCACAAACACAAGACCGACCATGCAAACATGTAGGAAGAAGGAAAGCAAAGCAAAGAGATTCGGCACTCCTTAATCATCTTTCAAAGCCGAAAATACTACTCTAAAGGGTCCTATAATCGGCCAAGCACAAATGGGAAGAAAAGGAAAGCAAAACAAGGAATTTGGCACTTCATTTGCTCTAATCAAAAACGAAAATGAAAGTCTTTAGGGAGTTCTACTTTCGGTCAAGGGAATTTGAAAATGAAAGGCAAAACAAATCAAAGCATTTGGCCATGCTTTGCTAATGGCCGGCCATGCTTCACCTCTTTTCCCATATCCATTTGAAAATTTCTAACATCAAATACCAATAAAACATTGTTTATTCTTATTTCCCATCATTAAAATAAACTAATAAAACATAACCCATACCTCACCATTTCCTATACATCACAAAATAATAACCCATCCTTTAATAAAATAATAACACATTATTTATTCTTTATTCCATCACCTTGCCCATCTCTTATAATAATAATAAAACATTAGAATAAAATAAAAAAAATAACTAGCCCATAATAGAAAAAAAAAAGAATAATGCCCTATGTTTTAAAATAAGGCAAACAAGCAGCAATTTAAGCTGCATGCGTGCATGCTGCATGAATTGATTGCTGCATGCAACCCTTCCCACGCTGGCAAAAAGGAAAACCATGCTTTGCTGCTTCCAGGTCTCGAACCCGAGACCTGAGGAAGCATCTCCAAGCTTTCAGCCATTTGACCATTGCGCGTTTTATGCCAATAAACGCGTCGAATTTCTTTTAAACTATCCTTTGCCAGTTCCCAGGTGTGAACGCTAAAATAAAAACAAAGCGCCTCATGCGCGATCCCCAGGACTCGAACACGAGTCCTCCGAGCCTTAGCTCCCACGCAATGTCCTTGGCCACTCGACCACTTCGAATTTCATGACGTAAATGCATCGCATTTTCCTTTAAACCTTACTTGCATGCGTCCCTTGCTTGACGCAAAAACAAGATAAAGCGCAATTAAGCGCTGCCTTCAGGACTCGAACTCGAGTCCTTGCGAAGGTCCCTCTTTCGCTGCTAGCGTCCTTGCCATCTCGCCCAGGCGCTATTTTGTGACAATAACCATCTTGATTTTCTTTTAAAGGCTCCTTCAATCAAGCATCATTTCGCAAAATAAAACACAACTCATGCCATGCCCAAGATTCGAACTCCAGACGTTATGGAGTTATGTCCAAGCCCCTAAGTGGCGCATAGAAGCCACTCGGCCAGGGCATTTTATATGCCTCAACCTTACAAAAATTATTTTTAAGGCTTCCATCACCCAATTTCCACTTTTAACCCAAAATTTCCAAAATTTTCCAAAGTATCCCATTTCAATCCGAGAGTTTTAGGAACTCTAAAAACACATCAAAATCACTCTTGAGGCCCCCTAACACTTGAGTTATTTACCAAACTCGCAACCCCTATTTCGGGATATTACAATTCTACCCCCCTTAAAAATAATTTCGTCCTCGAAATTACTTACGAACGCACATCCGTACATTTCAATTCACCACATATCAATCACATATTCCCAATTATAAACATATGCAAACATATTCAACCTCTTTCACATTTAGCATTTTCACATATGGCCACTTCTTCACAAGCATAATCAAGCTTAAATTCCATTATGGATATCATACACATCAATGGTAAGATCAATTGCACATATTAAAAATCTTACCGAAGCTTCAACTACATCACATCTTACTTACTTCAAATGGGAACATACTAACTTTCCTTATTCCTTGCAAATAGGAAAGACTTGTACTTACCCGAGCACTTAGCTTATGGTAATAAACATATTCCATCTTGTAAGTGATTCATGAATTCTCTATTATAACACATCACCGGCATTAAGCTTGCTAGGCATTAAAGCCTGAAATATACACCAAGACAAAGCTGCGCGCAGCATCAAGCTGAAATATACACCGGCACAATGCCTGCTAGGCATCAAAGCCTGAAATATACACCGGCACAAAGCCTGCTAGGCATCAAAGTCTGAAATATACACCGGCACAAAGCCTGCTAGGCATTAAAGCCTGAAATATAATATTATCAGCATCTGAATCACATTACAAGCTGACCAGAATTATAAACCATATAATTCACATCACTTGTATTTATCACATCAATAATATTTCATGATAGATAGTCTATCCACATATCACTTGTACTTGTCACTTCAGTAACACTTCATGATAGATAGTCTATCCACAGTCGGCTTTCACTATATTTATAACTAGGATTCCAACATGTACACGAGGTTATAATTATCCTTAACAATATTCAATTGCTTATAGACTTACACTTAAAACATTCTCAATTTCGGTTTCGACACTCGCTGTCATGATATTTTCCACACTGAGCACACGGACGGTCCCAATTTTTCATAACTGGCTTAGTCACACTAGCAAAACTTTCAAGCCTCGGTCCTTTCCGGAGACCCTCAAATAATTTAGATAATTTCAAAATTCTCCCATCACGGTTCATATCCTTATCTCGATTTTATCTCATCGAGTTTTTAATCTCTTCATCTATCTTAACTTTTTTGACTATCATAACAAATTTCCGTTCCTGTTGAGGAGCTATCAAAAGTCTCAGGCCATCCCTTAATCCGTCCTTAAACCGGACACATTGTTCATGCTTTGTAGCCACTATTCCTCGAGCATATTGGCTTAACCTTAGGATTTTAACCTCGTATTTCGCCATGGACTTGTTCCATTAAACTAGTCCCAAAAACACATTTCCTCTGAGCATCAATGTAATAAGTACTGACATACTTATTCTAGTATGTCATCTTGACATACTCCCGAGTGGGGTTCTCCGCTGTGACACTATCTCGAACCGTGAGCCACCATTGATACGTCTCGTCATGAAGTAGCGCCGCCATTCTTTCCACTTTTTCCTCAGGGCTCAAAACGAGCTCATCCATAACTCACTTGGTTGTTTCCAACCATTATTCAATCATACTAGGTGCCACGTCTGATACATCACGGAACAATTCTGCTCTATCGGCTCAAAGTCGCTTGGGAACAAATTTTCGAGCTCTCATATTTCTCCCTCTCCAACCACCATCTCTAAAACTCGCAAAGATCTTTGCCGCGATCTGACATTATCCTCGCCCGATCTTGCTACTCATTATCAAAGGCTGGTGGTGGAGGTGATACCTTATTATCAACCCTTGACCCGATCTAACGAGTTCCAATACGGCCGTTTTGCCTCGATCATGTCCTCTAGGACTCATCTCTTATCGCGCAATCTGACTTACAAAGTTTTATGCATTAGGAAATTGTTCCACTGATTATTCGCGAACAATTTTATGGAATAAAGTATTTAGAAGTGGTTCTTTCGATCACACATAGGTTCAATTCAAGTTCGCTACTTCTTATTCAGAGAGTCACATACATGTTCATAAGCAGGGACACATTCATTTACTATCCCTCTATGGTCATTTCAGTTCTCAAGTCTTATGCACTTGTTTTTGAATAGACTAGTCTTAGGGTTCGATAGCCCAATTTTTCTAATCTACAAGCCCAATTATGCCCATACAGTTCACATATTCAACATACTTCAATAGTCAGAGGTACTTACCAGGTGGACTTCAGGTCGGAGGTACAGGTGCCATGCCAGAACAAGTCCAAAATAAAGGTTCACATTTTGAAAAGCCCACTTTCGAAAACTGTTTTCGGGCCCAAAACCTCAAAGCTGAGTTTTGAACCAGGCTCTGATACCAAAATGTAACACCCCAAACCCGACCTATTTACTCCGACCGAATTTGGAATGCCACTGCGGAATACTTTCAAAAATATTCTTTCTTAGTAGTAAAACCGATGAAGATTTGTTTCCTTTAACAAAACATTTTCGTGACTTGTAATATTCTAAGTAAAATCAAAGTTTGTTGTAAAAATATCAGGTTCAAGCTTTACTTGAAAAATAAAACCATTTGAAATCAACCTTTAAATCATCCATCCATGATAGGGCATAATAATAACGATGCTTAATAAATGAACTGAAATACTTTAGTGGGCCTTTTTTTTTTTACAATACACACTTAATCAAAATACGGAAAATATAAATATTTAATTCATTAAACAAGAGATTCCTTTGCATGAAAATCCACTTTTGCATGGCCACCTTTGTACCCGGTCCAAGCATTAAGCGCCACCTGAAAGGTTTAATAAAAATAGAGTGAGTCACCAAGACTCAGTGCATAGTTAATACACATGTTCCACATATGGGCTTGGCCCATACCCACACAATCTATAATATAAATATACAATTATAAATATGCAATCACGAATATACAATTATGAATATGTAATTGTGAAGTCCAATCCACAAAGTGATCAACATATCTTTCTTTGGCACATTTATTTCTTAAGGTTGTGGCCAAGCCACTGATTCCATAGGAATCCCACATATCAATCAGTTCACTAATCATCAAGCGCGAATGTAGCACGAGGCTAGCATTAGACCACTCACATAGTGTACACCTTTTTTTTCAATAGTCACATCACAAGTCTCATACGTACGTATATGAACCATAGCAACATTTTGTACGAAATAAATATATATTATATACCATGGCCACATATTACTCAAAACAATATACATCACATGTCATCACTTTATTTTACATTCATCAATAATCAATTATTATCGCAAATCACTGAAAGGTTAATATCATAATCACTAACCTGATTATTCGTTCACTTACCTTAGTATCCATACTTTTAGCCTTTATTTCGGCTAACATGCACAACTCATACATTTACATAAAATAATACTTACAATACATATATCAAACAAAAGAAACGGTCGATAACTACGCTTTTTGACTTTAGCGAGATTCTGATTTATAGATTCTAACAAAGTCTAAAATCCCGAACTTGCCCTTATGCCTTGTTCAACTAGCCCCTTGAGTACTTCAATTCCCAAAAGATTCATTTGATGCACCATAATACTAGCTACACACAAACAGAGTACAGCCTTATGGTCTTATACATATTCGGCCACCCCTTGCTGTATCAAAACCTGAGAGAACCCTTGCTCCTTTAATGCTATCTCCTTTGACAAAAAAAAATCGAAGAGGTCACAAAAACATAGTCGACACACCTTCTTAGCGTACTATAAATCCGACCATGCTCAAAGCAAGGAAATGTTAAACCATTTCAAGAAATTCGGCCATGCACATTATGGGAAGAAAAGAAGAGCAGTCTAAGGAGCTCTACATTCGGCTAAGCTTCCAAAAGCAAAGAAAGAACAACAAATTGCATGCATTTTAGCCATGCACCAAAAGCAAAGAAGGCAAGGAATTTTGGCCATCCTTTCACAAACACAAGACCGGCCATGCAAACATGTAGGAAGAAGGAAAGCAAAGCAAAGAGATTCGGCACTCCTTAATCATCTTTCAAAGCCGAAAATACTACTCTAAAGGGTCCTATAATCGGCCAACCACAAATGGGAAGAAAAGGAAAGCAAAACAAGGAATTTGGCACTTCATTTGCTCTAATCAAAAACGAAAATGAAAGTCTCTAGGGAGTTCTACTTTCGGTCAAGGGAATTTGAAAATGAAAGGCAAAACAAATCAAAGCATTCGGCCATGCTTTGCTAATGGCCGGCCATGCTTCACCTCTTTTCCCATATCCATTTGAAAATTTCTAACATCAAATACCAGTAAAACATTGTTTATTCTTATTTCCCATCATTAAAATAAACTAATAAAAAATAACCCATACCTCACCATTTCCTATACATCACAAAATAATAACCCATCCTTTAATAAAATAATAACACATTATTTATTCTTTATTCCATCACCTTGCCCATCTCTTATAATAATAATAAAACATTAGAATAAAATAAAAAAAAATAACTAGCCCATAATAGAAAAATAAAAGAATAATGCCCTATGTTTTAAAATAAGGCAAGCAAGCAGCAATTTAAGCTGCATGCTTGCATGCTACATGCATTGATTGCTGCATGCAACCCTTCCCACGCTGGCAAAAAGGAAAACCATGCTTTTCTTTGCCTGTGTCTCGAACCCGAGACACGAGGAAGCATCTCAAGCTTTTCGCCATTCGACCATTGCGCGTTTTATGCCAATAAACGCGTCGAATTTCTTTTAAACTATCCTTTGCCAGTTCCCAGGTGTGAACGCTAAAATAAAAACAAAGCGCCTCATGCGCGATCCCCAGGACTCGAACACGAGTCCTCCGAGCCTTAGCTCTCACGCAATGTCCTTGGCCACTCGACCACTTCGAATTTCATGACGTAAATGCATCGCAATTTCCTTTAAACCTTACTTGTATGCGTCCCTTGCTTGACGCAAAAACAAGATAAAGCGCAATTAAGCACTGCCTTCAGGACTCGAACTCGAGTCCTTGCGAAGGTCCCCTTTTTTTTTGCTAAGCGTCCCGCCATCTCGCCCAGCGCTATTTTGTGACAATAACCATCTTGATTTTCTTTTAAAGGCTCCTTCAATCAAGCCTCATTTCACAAAATAAAACACAACTCATGCCATGCCCAAGATTCGAACTCCAGACGTTATGGAGTTATGTCAAAGCCCCTAAGTGGCGCATAGAAGCCACTCGGCCAGGGCATTTTATATGCCTCAACCTTACAAAAATTATTTTTAAGGCTTCCATCACCCAATTTCCACTTTTAACCCAAAATTTCCAAAATTTTCCAAAGTATCCCATTTCAATCCGAGAGTTTTAGGAACTCTAAAAACACATCAAAATCACTCTTGAGGCCCCCTAACACTTGAGTTATTTACCAAACTCGCAACCCCTATTTCGGGATATTACAATTCTACCCCCCTTAAAAATAATTTCGTCCTCGAAATTACTTACGAACGCACATCCGTACATTTCAATTCACCACATATCAATCACATATTCCCAATTATACACATATGCAAACATATTCAACCTCTTTCACGTTTAGCATTTTCACATATGGCCACTTCTTCACAAGCATAATCTAGCTTAAATTCCATTATGGATATCATACACATCAATGGTAAGATCAATTGCACATATTAAAAATCTTACCGAAGCTTCAACTACATCACATCTTACTTACTTCAAATGGGAACATAGTAACTTTCCTTATTCCTTACAAATAGGAAAGACTTGTACTTACCCGAGCACTTAGCTTATGGTAATAAACATATTCCATCTTGTAAGTGATTCATGAATTCTCTATTATAACACATCACCGGCATTAAGCTTGCTAGGCATTAAAGCCTGAAATATACACCGGCACAAAGCCTGCTAGGCATCAAGCCTGAAATATACACCGGCACAAAGCCTGCTAGGCATCAAAGCTCAAATATACACAAGCACAAAGCACGCTAGGCATCAAAGTCTCGAAATATACACCGCACAAAGCTCGCTAGGCATTAAAGCTCGAAATATAATATTATCGACATTCGAATCACATTACAAGTGACACGAATTATAAACCATATAATTCACATCACTTGTATTTATCACATCAATAATATTTCATGATAGATAGTCTATCCACATATCACTTGTACTTGTCACTTCAGTAACACTTCATGATAGATAGTCTATCCACAGTCGGCTTTCACTATATTTATAACTAGGATTCCAACATGTACACGAGGTTATAATTATCCTTAACAATATTCAATTGCCTATAGACTTACACTTAAAACATTCTCAATTTCAGTTTCGACACTCGCTGTCATGATATTTTCCACACTGAGCACACGGGCGATCCCAATTTTTCATAACTGGCTTAGTCACACTAGTAAAACTTTCAAGCCTCGGTCCTTTCCGGAGACCCTCAAATAATTTAGATAATTTCAAAAGTTCTCCCATCACGGTTCATATCCTTATCTCGATTTTATCTCATCGAGTTTTTAATCTCTTCATCTATCTTAACTTTTTTGACTATCACAACAAATTCCCGTTCCTGTTGAGGAGCTATCAACAGTCTCAGGCCGTCCCTTAATCCGTCCTTAAACTGGACACATTGTTCATGCTTTGTAGCCACTATTCCTCGAGAATATTGGCTTAACCTTAGGATTTTAACCTCGTATTTCGCCATGGACTTGTTCCATTAAACTAGTCCCAAAAACACATTTCCTCTGAGCATCAATGTAATAAGTACTGACATACTTATTCTGGTATGTCATCTTGACATACTCCCGAGTGGGGTTCTCCGCTGTGACACTATCTCGAACCGTGAGCCACCATTGATACGTCTCGTCACGAAGTAGCGCCACCATTCTTTCCACTTTTTCCTCAGGGCTCAAAACGAGCTCATCCATAACTAACTTGGTTGTTTCCAACCATTATTCAATCATACTAGGTGCCACGTCTGATACATCACGGAACGATTCTGCTCTATCGGCTCAAAGTCGCTTGGGAACAAATTTTCGAACTCTCATATTTCTCCTTCTCCAACCACCATCTCTAAAACTCGCAAAGACCTTCGCGATACAAAGATTATCCTCGCCCGATCTTGCTACTCATTATCAAAGGCTGGTGGTGGAGGTGATACCTTATTATCAACCCTTGACCCGATCTAACGAGTTCCGATACGGCCATTTTGCCTCGATCATGTGCTCTAGGACTCATCTCTTATCGCGCAATCTGACTTACAAAGTTTTATGCATTAGGAATTTGTTCCACTAATTATTCGCGAACAATTTTATGGAATAAAGTATTTAGAAGTGGTTCTTTCGATCACACATAGGTTCAATTCAAGTTCGCTACTTCTTATTCAGAGAGTCACATACATGTTCATAAGCAGGGACACATTCATTTACTATCCCTCTATGGTCATTTCAGTTCTCAAGTCTTATGCACTTGTTTTTGAATAGACTAGTCTTAGGGTTCGAGAGCCCAAATTTTCTAATCTACAAGCCCAATTATGCCCATACAGTTCACATATTCAACATACCACAATAGTCAGAGGTACTTACCAGGTGGACTTCGGGTCGGAGGTACAGGTGCCATGCCAGAACAAGTCCAAAATAGAAGTTCACATTTTGAAAATCCCACTTCGAAAACTGTTTTCGGGCCCAAAACCTCAAAGCTGAGTTTTGAACCAGGCTCTGATACCAAAATGTAACACCCCAAACCCGGCCCATTTACTCCGACCGAATTTGGAATGCCACTGCGGAATACTTTCAAAAATATTCTTTCTTAATAGTAAAACCGATGAAGATTTGTTTCCTTTAACAAAACATTTTCGTGACTTGTAATATTCTAAGTAAAATCAAAGTTTGTTATAAAAATATCAGGTTCAAGCTTTACTTGAAAAATAAAACCATTTGAAATCAACCTTTAAATCATCCATCCATGATAGGGCATAATAATAACGATGCTTAATAAATGGACTGAAATACTTTAGTGGGCCTTTTTTTTACAATACACACTTAATCAAAATACGGAAAATATAAATATTTAATTCATTAAACAAGACTTTCCTTTGCATGAAAATCCACTTTTGCATGGACACCTTTGTACCCGCTCCAAACCCGGTCCAAGCATTAAGCGCCACCTGAAAGGTTTAATAAAAATAGAGTGAGTCACCAAGACTCAGTGCATAGTTAATACACATGTTCCACATATGGGCTTGGCCCATATCCACACAGTCAATAATATAAATATACAATTATAAATATGCAATCACGAATATACAATTATGAATATGTAATTATGAAGTCCAATCCACAAAGTGATCCACATATCTTTCTTTGGCACACTTATTTCTTAAGGTTGTGGCCAAGCCACTGATTCCATAGGAATCCCACATATCAATCAGTTCACTAATCATCAAGCGCGAATGTAGCACGAGGCTAGCATTAGACCACTCACATAGTGTACACCTTTTTTTTCAATAGTCACATCACAAGTCTCATACGTACGTATATGAACCATAGCAACATTTTGTACGAAATAAATATATATTATATACCATGGCCACATATTACTCAAAACAATATACATCACATGTCATCACTTTATTTTACATTCATCAATAATCAATTATTATCGCAAATCACTGAAAGGTTAATATCATAATCACTAACCTGATTATTCGTTCACTTACCTTAGTATCCATACTTTTAGCCTTTATTTCGGCTAACATGCACAACTCATACATTTACATAAAATAATACTTACAATACATATATCAAGCAAAAGAACAGTGCGATAACTACGCACCTGACTTTAGCAAGATTCTGATTTATAGATTCTAACAAAGTCTAAAATCCCGAACTTGCCCTTATGCCTTGTTCAACTAGCCCCTTGAGTACTTCAATTCCCGAAAGATTCATTTGATGCACCATAATACTAGCTACACACAAACAGAGTACAGCCTTATGGCCTTATACATATTCGGCCACCCCTTGCTGTATCAAAACCCGAGATAACCCTTGCTCCTTTAATGCTATCTCCTTTGACAAAAAAAATCGAAGAGGTCACAAAAACATAGTCGACACACCTTCTTAGCGTACTACAAATCTGACCATGCTCAAAGCAAGGAAATGTTAAACCATTTCAAGAAATTCGGCCATGCACATTATGGGAAGAAAAGAAGAGCAGTCTAAGGAGCTCTACATTCGGCTAAGCTTCCAAAAGCAAAGAAAGAACAACAAATTGCATGCATTTCAGCCATGCACCAAAAGCAAAGAAGGCAAGGAATTTTGGCCATCCTTTCACAAACACAAGACCGGCCATGCAAACATGTAGGAAGAAGGAAAGCAAAGCAAAGAGATTCGGCACTCCTTAATCATCTTTCAAAGCCGAAAATACTACTCTAAAGGGTCCTATAATCGGCCAAGCACAAATGGGAAGAAAAGGAAAGCAAAACAAGGAATTTGGCACTTCATTTGCTCTAATCAAAAACGAAAATGAAAGTCTTTAGGGAGTTCTACTTTCGGTCAAGGGAATTTGAAAATGAAAGGCAAAACAAATCAAAGCATTTGGCCATGCTTTGCTAATGGCCGGCCATGCTTCACCTTTTTTCCCATATCCATTTGAAAATTTCTAACATCAAATACCAATAAAACATTGTTTATTCTTATTTCCCATCATTAAAATAAACTAATAAAAAATAACCCATACCTCACCATTTCCTATACATCACAAAATAATAACCCATCCTTTAATAAAATAATAACACATTATTTATTCTTTATTCCATCACCTTGCCCATCTCTTATAATAATAATAAAACATTAGAATAAAATAAAAAAAATAACTAGCCCATAATAGAAAAATAAAAGAATAATGCCCTATGTTTTAAAATAAGGCAAGCAAGCAGCAATTTAAGCTGCATGCGTGCATGCTACATGCATTGATTGCTGCATGCAACCCTTCCCACGCTGGCAAAAAGGAAAACCATGCTTTCTTCGCCTCGTGTCTCGAACCCGAGACCTGAGGAAGCATCTCCAAGCTTTCAGCCATTCGACCATTGCACGTTTTATGCCAATAAACGCGTCGAATTTCTTTTAAACTATCCTTTGCCAGTTCCCAGGTGTGAACGCTAAAATAAAAACAAAGCGCCTCATGCGCGATCCCCAGGACTCGAACACGAGTCCTCCGAGCATTAGCACGCAATGTCCTTGGCCACTCGACCACTTCAAATTTCATGACGTAAATGCATCGCAATTTCCTTTAAACCTTACTTGCATGCGTCCCTTGCTTGACACAAAAACAAGATAAAGCGCAATTAAGTTGCGCTTTCAGACTCGAACTCGAGTCCTTGCGGCGGTTCCTCTTTCATTTGCTAAGCGTCCTTGCCATCTCGCCAGCGCTATTTTGTGACAATAACCATCTTGATTTTCTTTTAAAGGCTCCTTCAATCAAGCATCATTTCGCAAAATAAAACACAACTCATGCCATGCCCAAGATTCGAACTCCAGACGTTATGGAGTTATGTCAAAGCCCCTAAGTGGCGCATAGAAGCCACTCGGCCAGGGCATTTTATATGCCTCAACCTTACAAAAATTATTTTTAAGGCTTCCATCACCCAATTTCCACTAATTTCCAAAATTTTCCAAAGTATCCCATTTCAATCCGAGAGTTTTAGGAACTCTAAAAACACATCAAAATCACTCTTGAGGCCCCCTAACACTTGAGTTATTTACCAAACTCGCAACCCCTATTTCGGGATATTGCAAATTCACATCCTAACCACCCACTCTCAGTCTTTCAATACAATCAGAACTCTTTTAGCCCAACGAGCAAAAATAAACTCCCTCGCTTGCGCAGGGATTCGAACACATACTACTCGGACTAGCAGGCTCATTCTGATATGAATTTACATGAAATCTAATATAAGCACACTGAACAGGGATAAGGCTTAATTCCAAAAATAACCAAAATTTGCTAAAGGTAAGGCTTGAACTTGGGACCTCTCACACATACTTAGAACACTTAACCACGAAAGCAGATACACAATTGTGTCAAATTTTACAGAAGAAGAAATAAATTATTTGGGGCGTTACAATATTTGTGATGTTGATATATTTAATTTAATTAATATGGCTTGAATTTAATTCGTGTTAGGTTGATTGCATTTCATCTACTTAATTTATTAAAATTGTGTTTGTGTTGTTATAGGCCTCGGTAAGATGTTTGATTAAGTAAAACCATGTTTTATGTTATTCTTTCATTACAATTGTAAGGTAACTAATGGATTAATTATTTAAACGGATTGAAATTGCAATTAAATGACACAATACTTAATCAGTGCATGTATAATCATATAAGGTAGCTAAGGGTTAAATTAGCAACGGTATCTAACGATACATTAACCTTGCATAACTTGCAAGATTATTGTGGTTAAACATTGTTTCAAGGTAGAAATACATTGTTACCTCGCGTAATCTTTTATGTGCTTATGAGATTGAATTAATTGTTTGAATTGGTATAGAGATATGTGCAAGAGATTATTTTAATTTCATAAGTATGTATGTGCATTAACACATTTGCTTATTAAAATTTGTTTAATCGGTTGAATTGACATAGAGATATAGTCAAGAGATAAATGGATTTTGGTTGGCAAGAATGTTCATAAGTTAGCAAATTACCGAGTTGCCATGAATTTATTCGTAACAACATAAACATGAGTTTAATAATTCTAAGTTAAGAAATGTAAATAATCTGGCACAATTATGTCATCTTGATTAAAATCATCTTTTGAAATCGTGCATTGGAACTTTTATTTTATTTTCATTTTTTTTACTTAGTTAAAAGCCTAGCTTTTAATCACCTCCTTAAATTAGAATATTCTTCTTCACCAAAGTGTTTAATAATTGCATTCAAAAATAATTCTTTTCACAGTCCCTGTGGGTACGATAACTTGACATTTACTTGTCACTTTATCACTTGTTGCAATTGTGTACACTTGTACATTTTTGTCATTCCACATCTCCCTTGAAATCTCCTCAAAAATATGCAAACCTTGGCTTATGTCAAAAGCCATCTTGGCCAAGCAATCAACAATTTTATTGCAGACTTTAGGGCAATGTTGTATCATCCAAGGTCCTACGTTTAGCAATAGTGATGAATACGTCTAATGAGGGCAGAGTTCGAACTTGAAAAAGAAGAATCCTGAATGGCCTTAACGACCAACCTATCTGTTCGCATCAAAACACCCTCACGTATCATGTTATGGATAAGAGCTAATCCATCAAGAATACCCCACAATTCAGCATCAAAGATTGAGCATTTGCCCAAGTATCTGTTGTATCCCTTAATCTACTCCCTATTAACGTTTTTTATGACCGCTGCAGTATTTCTAGTAGCAATTTGAACCGCCCCATTAATGCAAAGATTGGTCCATCTTTCTGGTACCTTAGTTGTTAAAATGTTTTCCTTTCGTCTCGAAATGTCCCTCCTGTGGAAAGAAAAAAACTGTTTTTCCCATATATGTGAAATCTTAAGAATCTCACCTGTATTCCAGGAGACGCCTTGAAAAAGAAAAAGAATTCAATTTTTCCAAATTCGCCAGGTTAGTAAACCAAATAAACATGACCAATTTACCTCTCTGACGACTGAATTCGCAAAACTTTTCAAATTAGACTTAAACCACTGAAGAAGATCCCCTGCAAAAAAAAAAAATTCACTGGTTTCACCTGGGATAACTTGCTTCCAAATCTCTTTAGCTGTCGGACAATACGCAATTTTCACCCATATACATGTATGATAAAATTTTCTATATTTATAATAAATTTTGTACATCTAATATATATACATTTTTTAAAACAATTAATGACTTTATTTTATGAAAGAAGTTATATAATGAGTAAATAGTTTTAGAAAAATAACTATTTAAAAGAGACCAAAGGAAGTTATAATAGTAAAAATGCGATAATATTTCTTTAGGACTTTTAAAATTTCTTAAACATTGGTTATGCAAAAAATTAAGTTATAAATATCCTTCAAATTATGTTTTAATTTCACTTCTTTTTTATATAAATATAAAATTGATATTAAATAATTTGTGATACTAATTTAATTAGAAATTATATAGTTATTAAAATTTTTCACATATAATTTGGATGAAGAGATAATATATTATATATTTTTACCTTAAAAAATATTTTTTTTTCAATTCAATCTAGACGTTAAACTCAAATTTGGATGATTATATCGGCCATTGAAATGGCCTAGTACAACCGGAGTTCATAAAACAGTCAATTTAAAACATTTATTTATTTTAAAAGAAAACTTAATCTATTTTCAGAAGACCCAAGAGTTAACAAAAACCAATTAATTTTAAAAAAAGTTCTTGTAACAGTGACTAATTTTGAAAAATTAGTTATGTAACACCCCAGATTTTGGGGCTAGAAGTTTTGGGGCTTTGTGGTAAGTGTCTTGGAGAAGGGCGTGTTAATGTGCTTAGTCGCATGTTTAAGTGTTAGAATGGGCCTGCTGGTCTAGTGGTTGGATGAGTGTTAGTGTACCTTGAGGTCATGGGTCCGAGTCTTTGAGCGTGTTTTGAGGAATTGTTTTTATGTGACCCCAATTTGTTTTAAATTAAAGGTATTTATTCATTTAGTTACTTATCATTATTATTATTATTGTTATTTTATTTTATTTTCTTCTTGGCTGGCGTCTTCATTTCTTTGTTTTTGTTTTCCTCTTTCTTGGGTTCTTTTCTTTTTGTCTTGCTACATTCCTTTCGGAAACGGTTTGCTAGCGGATTCTAGAAGAACATCGCTCTTCGTTGTCGAGTTAGTCCTTTGGACGTATCCAATCACGAATCAGGTGTGGGATCGAATCTTCTTTATTTTATTTGTAAAACTGTTGATTTGCTGTGGGATTTTGGCAATCTTTTAGCATGTTGGTAATTGGGCTTTTAGGATCGTGTTTATTGAAATCGTCTAGAGGGTAGTGTGTTATGGTTGGTCCTAGAAGTGGCTGATTGGAGGTCATCTTAGTGACGAAAAACTTGGTTTTTTAGGATGTTTAGGGGTGGTTTCATGGCCACTAGAGTCTCCACACGAGCATGTGCCAATTCACACGGCCGTGTGCTTTTGGGAATTAAGGTTTCTGGGCCAATTTTGGTGCCACATAGTCGTGTGGCCGACTTGGAGATTTTATCGTTTCTCACACGGCTGTGTCCCTCGGGCACACGGGCGTGTGGGATTAGGCATAAGCCCTTAAGTGATTGGGTGCCACACAGCCGTGTGTTTTGGGACACACGGCCGTGTCTGGTGGGTACACAGGCGTGTGAGACCCTCACACGGCCATGTCGGCCCTGTAATCAAATTCGTTACAAATGGACAGAGAGTTACACAGCCTGCTCCCACGGCCATGTCTATAGTCAACATGGGCGTGTGCTTTAGTCACATGGCCGTGTGCCTCTCTTCACACGGGCATGTGCCACAGTCACATGTGCCCCTTTTTACACAGGCTTGTGACCTCCCACACGGCCTAGGCATGTCCATACGGCCAGAGTACATGGGCGTGTGGCTCTAGGACACCTAATTTCATTTTGTGTGTTCTTGATCTGAGCATCTGTCTATGTGTTTTGCCTTGGCTAATATTTAAACAGGGTGGCTAAGAATTCTGATCTGGGCTTCTGCCTGAGTGTATATGTGTGACTGTCATGTGAAGTGTTTGAATTCAAATTTGTTCTGTTGGGTGTGTGCGCACAGCTATTCTGTCAAACTGTCTAATATTGTATCTCTATTCTATGAGATTGTTTGCATACATACATCTGCATAAATATTTTGGGTTGGGATTATGAAGAGAAGGGAGATTGATTCTGATCTAATATGGAAGTTAAGCTGCAATTTACTGGTATAGCGATTTACCGCATCGCACTGTTTCGTATGTTCGTTAGCTATACTACGTACCCTTGTCTGATCTGGTAGTTTAAGCTGCAATTTACCGATATAGCAGTTTACCGCATCGCATCTTTTTATCTTGTATGTGCGTTAGCTATGCTACGTACCTTATCTCGATCGGTAGTTTAAGCGCAACATGGTGTACAGCGGATTCTGCATTGCACTCGCATCAGCATGCGTGTGTCGACTTTCTTTGCGTACTATTATCGATCGGCCTATTTGCGGGTCTACCGTATTACATAGTACAGCACATACGCTAGCCCTGCTGCGTATTATTATCTGAGTGGCTTAGTCTACGTATGTGGTGTGTAAGGTTGGGTGGACCTCCGAGGTCCTAATTGGTGTGACTGGTTGGATGAGCTTTAACAACTCTTATGAGGTGTGATCGGGGGACGGAGAGGTGTGTTGGCTGGATGGGTGGGTTATATTTTCTGACTGCATTTCATGTGCATATCTCTGTGTGTGTTCTGAGTGTACGAATATCTATTGGTGTTCTATTATTTGAACCACCGTGTGTAAGTGTTATATGTATTGGGTGTGCTCTGCCCGATTGTGTTTGGTATATGTTTCTGCTCATGACTGTAAGTTTGTTACACCGCTAAATTAAATTATGAGTTTCTGCCTTTAGTATTGTTTCGGACTCACACTAAGCTCTAGTAGCTCACCCTCTCTTAGTGTTTTCTTTGCAGGTACATCTTTGAATTTTGATGCTGGACTCGGTATGCAGAGGTCCCAGACAATTGCAATAGAAATAAATGATTACCGGTTTATATTATCAGTTTATATTTGGTTAAACGATTTTGAATTGTAAGATTTTATAAAGCTGTGGTACAAATTTTGAGCTAGTTTTTAATTGTTTTATTTCCGCTTACATATACATATACTATCTAAATTGAAATTTTACTAACTGGTTTTAAATGATCAAGTATTATGATTCGACATGAACATTGTTTTGTAAAAATTTTACCTACGATCACTTCGATGATCAATATAGCATCCGAGATTCGGTCTAAACTTCTAGGCCGGGTTGAGGGTGTTACAAGTTAATTTATTTATTCTTCGAGAACTTATTTATAAATTAGTAGGGGAAAAGTTATTTCTAACTTAGTTTTATTAGAACTATATTTCATGCTTAATTAATGAACAACCATATATTAAATGAAGCTAAATATCATCCATGCTACATAAAACCAAAACTAAGCTAAATATCATCCATGCTACATAAAACCAAAACTAAGTCTCATGCTACAGTTCAAAAATAAATCTATACAACCTTCGAATAATAAATTATCAAACAATAAATCTAAAATATTTATATAGAAAAAAACATATTCGAGCCGAACCCCTTCGGATGCCAATTTCACTTCATAACCTAGTGGGTTATCTGTAAAAATGTAAATTAAAGAGGAGTAAGCTATGAAGCTCAATGTGAGTTCAGTCACAAGAAAACAAAAACAAAACAACAAACAAGCAAAGCATATGAACTAGAATTTTGATATTAAACATAACCATAAAGCACTTCAAATTAACAATTTTCACATAAAACACTTCACTTCACTATCTTGGTATTCACAGTTTTATATGCACATGCTTATGAATGTAATGAAGTTTCAAATTAATAGAAACTCCTACCCAACTTCACTACACACCTCACTTATGAGTTCCATAGAACTCATCTACCATATCACTCCGTATTTTGGATGAGCCACCACTAATTTGCAGATAAATTGCCACATTGTAAAGAAAACTGTGGGTAAACTATCACACCTTGAGTGTAACAGTCCGATTTTGGGGCTAGTCAAAATAGTGGTTTCGAGACCACTAATCCGAGGTTGAAGAAAATTATTTTCAATATTATTTTATGTTTTATAGCATGATTACAATGATGCATGAAAATTTTGGTGCTTTAATTTTCGTGATTCTATGCTTAATTGTGAAAAAGGACTAAATCGCATAAAGTGCGAAACTTCCATTTTACAAGCTAGAGGTGTCTAATAGCTATAGAATATTAAATTGGAGGTCCTTAATGTGCAATTAGGCCATTGGGGAAGTGATGGCCGGCCATAAGGACAAGAAAATTAAATGGATTAAAGGTTAGGTGAGTTTTGGTGATTTAATAAATAAAATAAGAGAAAAATAAAGAAGATATCATCTTTTACTATTCCCATTTCTTCTTCCACCTTTGAATAGAAAATAGAGGTTTTTGGAGCTCAAACTTTCAACCAAACTATTCCCTTACAAGTAAGTGACTTTAGAGGTTTTTCTTGATAATTTTTGTACTTTTGGAACCCCTAAACCTTAAGCTAGCTAATGAGGGGACTATTTTTCAAAATGGTTGAAAGTTTAGGGATTTTACATGAGAGTGTTTATGTTGTTTGCTGAGTTTTTATGGAAGAAAATGAATGTTAGAGGGTTAGGGAATAACTTTTGTGAAAGGTTTTTTCATGAAAACACCTAAATAGGACTTATTTGTAAAGGTTGTAATTGAGTAATAAATGCATGAAATGATTAGTTTTATGAATTGCTATAAGAGAAATAAATGTTCAGCTAGGCTTGTTTAATGAGAAAATATGATGAAAAAATGATTTACGAGCCTAGGGGCAAAATCGTAATTTTACCAAAGTATAAGGGCAAAATGGTCATTTTTGCCTAAGTAGAAATTTTGATGTATCATGAGTTATGTAGTAATTGAATGAGTAAATTCTATTATTATAGATCAAGAAGATCGCAGAAACAACCTTGACCAGGGAAAAGGCAAGGTTACGGATTAAGCCGCAAATTAACACATTTTGCACTGAGGTAAGTTTATGTGTAAATGATACATCTTTAATACATATGTTGTTATCTATTAATGCATTGCATAGATGTAAATTCTTGTTGGTTATATTGATTGAAAATGATAGATAATGAGTAATTCTCGTATGAACCTCGGAATAGAAATGTAAGTACGGATAAATATCTGTAATTATTATTTGGTGGACTGTGTGCGATACCACCGTAATTATCATTGTTGGTGGGTTGTGTGTGATACCACCTTATTATTTATTCATGATGGGATGTGTGTGATACCATCATTTATATTATCATTTGGTGGGCTATGTACGAAACCTCTGTAATTATTCCTGTTGGTGGGCTGTGTATGATACCACCCTATTATTGATTAATGGTGGGCTGTGTACGAAACCATCGGGTACCTAGTATTATTCCCAAGGCATTCACTGAGAAACTTCCTAAGTAAATATTTCATGTGGCTTTGTGGTGATGAGTGAGGATATACGTGCAAGTAAATGTGAGCAATATATATGTTATATGGTTGGAATGTGGTAAGAGATGAGATGAGTAAGCATGATTATGAAAATGTGAATTGTTCTTACATAATATGTAATTTTTGTGGTTGCTTAGCATATGGTATGATGCTTATAGTTTACATGTAGACTTACTAAGCTTAAAGTATACTCTCTTTCTTTTCCCTTGTTTTATAGTGCCAAAGAGCCAACTCGGGATACGAAGATCAACAAAAGATCACCCACACTATCAGCACATCTTAGTATATTTAGTCTTAGCATTTTGAGTATGGCATGTATAGGGACTAGACTTAGTTGTATGTCATATTATTTTGGCCAAATGTGTTGGCTCATTCAAAAATGAATTCTTTTGTGTAAAGCCATAGTTGATGGCTCTTTATTACTAATTTATGAAAGGATGAGGTTATTCATGATTGTACAAGTAGCATGTTAGTTTTCTTGGTTTAATTATGCATGAAAAGGTTGATGGGTGAATATGGCCGTGTATGACACACGGTCAACCTAATGGGTGTGTGGTTAGGCCGTGTGTCCCCTTGCATGCTAGTTTTACAAGTCAGTATGCTCATTAGCAAACACATAGGCAGAGACACGACCGTGTGTCTCAGCCGTGTGGAAGGCACGACCCTGGACATGGGCGTGTACCTCGGCCGTGTGAAGTCTGCACCTGAAATTGGAATTTAATTCACCACACGGTCGAAGGTCATGGATGTGTGCCTAGGCCATGTGACATTTTTGAGTTGATGATGTCAGAAATAGAATGCCAAGGTTTTGGCACACGGGCTAAGACACGGGCGTGTCGAGGTCGTGTGGAGGATATTGGCCAAGGACACGGGCGTGTGTCCGGCCGTGTGAAAACCCCTGTAGGTTAGAATTGAGAAATAAACTCCACACAAGCTAGGAACATGGGCCTGTGTGACCACACGGCCTGCCCACACAGGCGTGTTCCATTCCACACGAGCGTGTGGCCCTATTTTAGGCAAAAATTTTCTAAGTACGCAAAAGTTTCTGGTTTAATTTTGAAACCTTCCGTAAGTATGTCTAGGGCCTCGTAGGCTCATAATAAGGATGTTATGAATGTGAATAAGAAGTTTTAAGTTTGAAATGAAATTTTATAGCTCGATGTTGTATGTTTAAGTAAGTTAAATTAGGTAATGCCTCATATGCGTTAAACACGGGTAAGGGGTGTTACATTGAGTCTAGCAAATCCCAGTTTAAGGCATAGAGTTGTGAAGCTATCTATTTGGCATAATGTAATCAGCCACGTTATAGTCTTTAGGAGAATTGGAATGGTGCGTATAGTAACCGTCATAGAGGTGAATAAAGGTTTTCGTTTTTTCTTATTCTGCTATATAAGAGAAGGGTATATCAAGTGAAGTATAAGTCAGGTGAGTTACCACTATATGCATAGTACATCCAATTTCTTGAGTACTGTGTTAGTTGGGTTTTGTAATAAGATCTGGTCAAGAGTCAACTAGATTGATTATTCAAATATCAATTATACAGTATGCTTATTTATGTTTCTCTAGGAACTTATAGGCCATTAAGAAGGACAATTTTTGGATACAGTCGACACTTATCAAGTTCCAACAAGAGAAGTTGGTTATATATATAGGGGTGAAAAGGGTTTGTGAGAAGTTTTCTTATTCCTTCAATAGTACTCACTGCTTCCTTTTTTTCTTAAATATAAATGTTATCTTTTTCTCATTAAGCTGGAAGCTAAGGTTCTTGATTTAATCAGTGGCTGTTCTACCTCTTGGAAAGTATTATATAGCTCTACATGCTAAGTTTTTTAAAGAAGTAAAGATGTTATTGTAGGAACAGTAAGTTATGAATGCAAGGTCTTGCATGTAGGTTATTTATGATCGAGATGTTAGCGAATTGTATGAAAATGAGTTTTAATGGTGAGTTTGTGTAGTTTAAGAAGTTGTTGCTGTTGGGTCGAGATGGATATCCGAGTCTGGAGCTTCGAGCTACAGTTTAGATGAGTATTAAATGAGTCTCTATTCTGACATTTGCATGTTATTTGTTCAAGTAAATACATATATATAATGATAAAAACCTCAAATAATGGGTAAGTTTGTGAAGTATAGTAAATGTGTTATATGTGTATAATAGAGTTATATATGAAGTATTGTATGAATAAAAAAATGATTGGTAAGTATGTAGTTAAGGTTTGTTATAAAGAATGTACGAATCGATTAGCTATGCGTGAACAAATTTTGGGTAAGTAAATTCTAGATAAAACATTTCTTGTGATGCCTCTGGTAGGTCATGTATAATGCTAATGAAACTAGCATATCACGATACGAAAATAAGTGTAAAACCATGTGGTTGAGAGCCATGACAATGTATGATATAAAAACACTCATGGTGTAGCCTTTAGTAAGATGAAGACTGGACTAATAGATCACAACATGAAAGTTTGTAAGTCCATGTGGCTGAAACCCATGGCATAATATGATATGATGATATGAATATTCATGGTGAAGCCTTTGATAATATATAATTGAACTGATAGATCACGACATGAATTTATGTATAAGTCCATGAGGGAGAAACCCATGACACCTTCTATGAAAGTCTGTCAAGACAGTAAACACGTGATTTTATATGTTTGCCTGTAGAGCGATCTGCTAAGCCTTTGTAGCGTATTTCTGTATGGCCATTATTGTAACGAACCGATAGTCACGGGTATCGAAAAGTGTATTTTCGGTTCTTCATTTTCGTAAAACAAATTTGTAAATATTTACAATAAATATTTACAAAGTTAGTTGTGTGGTTAATTAGGTCTTGGTTAGGTAAATTTGCATGAATTAAGGGTAATTAGATATAAGGACTAAAATGCATAAAGGGTGAAAGTTTAATTATTGATTAAAGAAAAAGTAAAGGGACTAAATAAGCAATTAAGCCTTAACAAGTGTATGGCAAAAATAATTACATGTGTACAAATAATATACATATGTATATAATAATATATGTATACTTAATATTTAAGTATATAAATATATATTATATTATATTATTATAATAATTAAAATATTAAACAAGTAAATAAAAGAAAACGAAACAAAAGTAAAACGAAACAAAGAAGGAAAAAAGAGAGAGAAAAAGGAGAAAAATTTTGGGTTTTCAAGAGTTCAAAGCTTAATTGGTAAGTCAATTTAGTCCCTTTTCTTGTAATTTTTATGTTTTTAGAATTCTAGTATTAAACAAAACCCGACCTATGTCAAAATTATGGAAATTATTGAATTTTTAGATGCTGTCTATGTTGAATAATTATAGGATTAAGGACTAAATTGATAGATTTATTAAGCTAGAAATGAAAATTGATTGAATTGTAGAATAAATTATAAGTTTTGAGCATTAGGGACTAAATTGTAAAAATTTCAAAATTTAGGGATTTTAGTGATATTAGAGAGTTAAAACTAATTTAAAGTGGGAATTGAATAAAAATATAGAATTAATTATGAAGAAATAAAGTTAGTCTCGATTTAAGGACTAAATTGGAATTTAGGCAAATGTTGAATAAAAATTGAAATATTTAATGTGAAATTGAATTGTGTTGTATTGATGAATTTTAATTGTTTAGTTTTATAGCTAACGTTGTGCCGGAAACTTCGACTAAGAAAGGCAAAGATAAAGTCGACGAGGAGTAGCTCAGAACTTCTGGTTTGTATTTTTATAATCCAAATTTTATTATTAATTATTGTATTTTGATTTAAATGTTTATGGTAAGTAATTAAGGTGAGTGTTAGCATCTTGATATTGAATTGAATTTATATGTATATGTGATTAATGTGGAAATTGAATATTGGATATTTGTTGCACTTAGAAAGTGAATTGAAACCCTATTAACTATATCGGGCTTAGTTGGTTATAGATGGCATGCCATAGGATTGGAAGAGTTCAGGGATTCTTCGACCTCGAGTCGAGGAGACACTAGGTGTCAATTATTTACTTCGGATTAATTCAATGAGGCACTGGGTGCCAATTTACTTTGGTTTAGCTGATGAGACATTGGTTGTCAACTTATTACTTCGAATTATCTGATGAGGCACTGGGTGCCAAACTAGTGTGTTTTGGTTGGATCCGTGTATCCGTCCGAGTCCGAGTTGTGTTAATAAGGGTAATTAAAAGAAATGATATTGTGAATGGTATTGAAAAGCATTGAATGTGAATTAGAAAAGAGAAATATGAATTGTGAAAAGTTATTTGAGATAGCAAGTGATGAATAATGAATAAGTTATGAATGATTTGTTATGAATTGATTATTTGAATGGTTATTGATATTGTATGATTAAACATGTATGTTATATTATTTTACTTTAAATATTCGAATTATAGAAATACCACTAAGTTTATACCCAGTGTATGGTTTGTTTTCTCTGCACAGGTTAGGTACTTAAGGGTTGATCGTCGATTCAGCATCCACAACGATCCTGATCTCAAACGTGGTGATGTATATTTCTTTTTGTGTCGGCATGTACCTAGGGCGTCCAAATGTTAACTATATTGTGGATTGATTGTAAATATGATTATAAGTTAATTTTGGATTGGTTATATATAAATATATGCTTATGTTTGAGGCTATAATATGACATGTTTAAATTGATGTTCAAATTGGTATAATATAGGCAAAATAGGTTAAAATTGGCATGTTTACAAATTTGATTTGAATGAGGTCTTATTGATATAGTTTTGATAATACAATTGTAGTACCTTTGAGGGTACATTGGTTAGGCACCTAGGATGTCTATTTTGACATGTTTTGAATATCTTTAATTGTGTTTTGAATTGGTTGAATAAATGGCTTTTGAGTTGCTTACTGTATAAGATTGCAGGGAATGGTAAACTTCTTGTTTAAGGTCCATTTTGAGTCCATACAGCCAGCCATACAGGCGTGTGACTAGACCATGTGAGACACACGGCTAACACATGGGCGTGTGGTTTGGCCGTGTGTCCCCTGCAACTTAAAATTTTTAAAACAAAATGCTCAGGTATTTTCACATGAGCAGAGCCACAGGCGTGAGCCTCAGCCGTATGTGACACACGGCCTAGAACATGGGTGTATGACTTGGCCGTGTGACTCAAGTCAGTATATACCTAAATTAGACACGGGCTGGAACACAATCGTGTGCCCCTATTTCGAAATACCCACACGACCTGAGACATGGGAATGTCTCTTGATCATCTGAACCACACGGGCGTGGGTCCCTTGTTTCTTTGAAAACTTTTGAAGTTTTCAGAAAAATTTCCTGAGTACTTGATTTTGTCCCGATTTGTTTCTAACACATATTTTGGGCCTCGATGGCTCATATAAGGGACTATATGATTTATTTACAATATATTTGTCAAATGATACATAATGTTCGTAATTGAACAGAAAAGTTTGGTAATGTTCTGTAGCCCTATTCTGGCGACGGATAATGGTTAGGGATGTTACAATTGTGGCAAGTTCTGTATCATTTTATTGACGTATTTGATAATCTATGTGGTAAAATGTGATTATCCGCCTTTGTGGTAAGTTCTGGATACGTTTTGAGAATTCTTTGATAGAGAAATATATGGTAAGGGCATAATGCGTCTGAAGTTAATTTGGTTGAATTAGTTTTGTGATGTAATCAAATAAGTCTTAAGAGAATTCTCTTGAAAAGAAGCGTGTATCTTCAAAGAGTATTCACCATGGTAATCTGCTAGTCTATAATATGGCCGTATTTCTAGTCATGAAAGATATGAGTATTTGTCAATCTGAGTTCGTTCGTGTTACATGGTGCTAAAACTTGAGTCTCTAGTATCTGTCATATCTAAATGGTATCATGGCTTGTTAGTACAAATCTTCGGTGAGGAAAATCTCGAACACACCAAAGGAACTCAAACAGAAGAAAAAATAGGACAAGGCTCCAAGGCGTCTATCAAGACACTATCTTTAAGGTTATAATCGCCCCCGCCTATCTTCGGTGTGCAAAAGAGTTCCAAGCAAATTAACCTTGAGGATACAATGAAGCCAATGGCTATTTACGTTTTGCACTGACAAGAATAGCCCACTACACACTAAGCAATGTATGACAAGAAACTCAATTTCTATAAAGGATTTCTACAGTAATACTTTATAGAATAATCTGATAATATTAGAAAATGAAGGAAGGAAAGAAAGAATATTAGGTTTTGTTGGTATGATTTCCAAATGAAATCTCATTCCTATTTATAGGAATTTTCATTTCTCTTCATAGAGACATCTTTCATCAATAGGTGTCTTTCTGAATAATAATGTCTTTAAAATAAACACATAATTATTCATTTAATTATAACTATTCAAATAATATTATTTAAATAGTTATAATTTTTTTTCAAAAAATCAAATAATATAATCTTTTGATTAATTACCCCCATTCATTTATAGTTATTAGAACACTATAAATATTTGAAAATATTCCAACAATCTCCCCTCATTTTCAAAATATTTTAGATTTTGATATTCTTGGAAATCAATTTGCATAAATGAAGGTATCTTATGCTTGAACCTTCACTTAGTGAAAACATGTTAAAGTTAATCGAAATTGCATGGTAGACTAAGCTTTGAACCAACTATTTTATTTGATTAACCAAACACATCTCGCACAATGATTTCAACATCAGTCAATGCATAGTATCTAGGGACACTATTATGGCCATGTGTCTGTGTCCTCTTTTCATAAGTGCTGTCAGAGCCAAGCCCTTGAGCTCCTAGAAGCGGCCACACTTCCACTCACATAGGTAGATCCCATCAAGAGTGTTCCCGTAATTATAACACTCTAACATATTTATGTTATAGGTCCATTAAGAGTACATTACTCATCCTTCCCTTATCATTACGGGTACCTAGCACTTTAATCTTAGGATGGATTTATTTATAGTGCTAACAGTCACATACTAATGATGTACTTTGTCTCATTGAACTCAAGACTTGACGTTATACCAAGTGTTGAGTCAAGTTTCCATCATGGGTGACTCTAATTAATGGGCTTGCGTCCTATCCCTTTTGGGGTCCTTTTTATTGCATCTCTAGCAAGACTTTTTGTCAAAGGATCTGCCAAATTTTCACTTGACCTCACATAATTAATAGTAATCACTCCATCAGAGATTAATTGTTGGACATAACTATGTCTTAATCCAATGTGTCTAGACTTTCCATTATATACTTGGCTGTATGCCTTTGCTAGAGTAGCCTCACTATCACAACGGATAGAAATAGGTGAAATTGGCTTAGGCCATAAAGGTACATCATAAAGCAAATTTCTTAACCATTCTGCTTCTTTAGATGCAGCGGCTAATGCAATAAATTCTGTTACCATGGTGGAATCAGTAATACATGTTTGTTTCTTGGAACCCCAAGAAATGGCTCCTCCACCAAGAATGAAGATCCATCCACTAGTAGATGCAAGATCTTCCAAACTTGTAATTCAACTAGCATCTGAATACGCTTCTAAAACTAGAGGATATCCATTATAACACAATTCATAGTTAATAGTTTTCTTTAAGTACCTAAGTACTCTATTCAAAGCTTGCCAATGCAAACTACTTGGATTACTTGTGTACCTACTCAATTTCCCAACAGCATATGCAATATCTGGTCTTGTACAAGTCATTATGTACATAAGACAACCAATTAGACTTACATATTTCAATTGATCAATTTTCCTACCAGCATTAGATACTAATTTTCTTTGAGGATCCATGGGTGCAGATGCTGGTATACAGTTGAAAAGATAAAACTTTTTAAGCACCTTTTCAATGTAATGTGATTGTGATAAAGCTATAGTGCTTTCTCCCCGGGTTATTTTAATCCCAAGAATAACATCTACTACACCCATATCCTTCATAGCAAATTTGTTTCACAAGAATTTCTTTGTGTTTTCTATTTGTTCCAAATCCGTGCCAAAAGTGAACATGTCATCTACATATAAGCAAATTATGACACCTTTTCCATTTTCAAATTTGCTATATATGCACTTATCGGATTCATTTATTTTATAGCCATTAGCTAAATCAACAATGTCAAACTTTTAGTGCCATTGTGTTGGTGCTTGTCTAAGTCCATATAAATATTTAACAAGTTTACATACCTTATGCTCTTGTCTTGGAATAACAAATCCTTCCGGTTATTCCATGTACACCTCCTCTTCCAATTCACCATTTAAAAATGCAGTTTTAACATCCATTTGGTGAACAACCAAATTATATATAAAGGTAAGTGATATTAAAATTATAATTGTAGCAATCCTTGCTACTAGAGCATAGGTGTCAAAGTAATCAATACCTTGTTTTTGTGTAAAACCTTTGGCTACCAACCTTGCTTTAAATTTATCAATGATTCCATTGACCTTCATTTTCTTTTTGAAGATCCATTTACAGCCTATTGGTTAGGAACCTGGTGGAAGACCAACTAAGATCCAAGTTTGATTTCCCATTATTGAATCCATCTCACCATTTATTGCTTCTTTCCAAAAAGCAGAGTCTTGAGATTTCATTTCCTCTTCAAATGTAATAGGATCAGATTTCGTATTATAACAATAAGGTATCTTATTGCATACTTTCACCATTTCCTTCTACAAGAAACATAATGAAATTTGGTCCAAAATCTTTGACTTTTTTAATCCTCTTACTTCTTCTTAATTCTTGACAAGATTCATCATTATTATCAATTTGTTCCAATGGAATCTCATTCTCATTTGAAGAATGAATCAATTGTTGTGGCTATAATTGTCTTGATATAGAATTAAATCTATTTTCATAAAAAATAGGATCTCTTGATTCAATAACAGTATTAATTAAAATTGAATCATTTGGTTCAATTACCATGAACCTATATGCCTTGCTATTATGTGCATGTCCTATAAATATGCATTCAATTCCTCTTTCACCTAACTTTTTACGTTCATGTGTTGAAACTTTCACAATAGCTGTACAACCCTAAACCTTCAAATAATTAAGGTTTCATTTCTTTTTCTTCCATTGTTCATAAGGGGTTATTTTAGTTTCCTTATTAGGAACTCTATTCAATAAATGACAAGCTGTTAGAACAACTTCTCCCCAGAAACCTTGTCGAAGACCTGAATATGATAACATTGAATTTACCATTTCAGTCGATACTCTATTTTTCCTTTCAGCTACACCATTTTGTTATGGTGTGTAAGGGGCTGAAACTTGATGGACAATTCCAGTGGATTCAAAATAACTTGGATTGTAGTATTCTCCACCTCTATCCGATCTTAAGCACTTGATAAATAATTCACACTGAAGTTCAACTTCAGATTTATAAACTTTAAATTTATAAAGTGTTTCATCTTTTGAATGCAATAAATATATATAACAATATCTAGAACAATCATCAATAAAAGTAACAAAATATTTCTTTCCACCTAATGTAGAAGTATTATGCATGTCACATAAATAACTATGTATCAAATCAAGCAATTTTGTTTTTCTTTTAACCATAGGGAAAGGGTTTCTTGTAATTTTAGTCAACATACATGTATTGCATTTTTCAATACTATTATTAAAAACTGGAATTAAATCATAGGGAAAGGGTTTCTTGTAATTTTAGTCAACATACATGTATTGCATTTTTCAATATTATTATTAAAAACAGGAATTAAATCTAACTTATACATGTCATTCAAGTTTCTATAATTCAAATGACCTAATCTATAATGCCATAAACAAAAAGATTCAACCATATAAGGAGAAATAGTATGTTTATTCTTATTAATAATATTCAGTTTGAACATACTCTCATACATATACCCGTTCCCTACAAAAATTCCTCGCTTAGACAAAATAAACTTATCTTCCTCAAAAATAAGTTCGAAACCAAACTTATTCAACAGACTTCCAGACACTAAATTCTTTCTAACTTCTGGTACATAATATACATCATTTAAGGTTAAAACCTTTCCAGAAGTGAATTGTAGTTCAACAAACCCTTTGCCTTTGATTACTGTGGTGAAAGAATTTCCCATGTACAAGACATTGTCATTTTCACATTGTGTGAACTTTGTGAACATGCTTATGTATTTGCACACATGTTTGGTTGCTCTGGTATCAATCCACCATGTACTATTGTAACACCCCTATCCCGAGTTCATCGCCGGATTAAGGTTAGGAGCATTACCGGACAGATCAAAAACATTCACAGACAAAATCATACCTTCAATCATCATTCTCAGACATAATGTCCCTTAATCTGGTCCTCGAGACCTTAATCATACTTATAAGTCGAGTCAGGACTAAATTGAAACACATATGAAATTCCATGAAAATTTGAAACTTTCCTAAAATAAAGGGGAGACACGCCCGTGGGAGGAGACCGTGTGCCCTCCACGGCTTCTAGACACCCCGTGTATCCATCCGTATTTATACTAACTATACCAACACGGTCATTAGGCATGCCCGTGTGCCATGGCCGTGTACTTTTAGGTCATATACTGACTTTCCCACCACGGCCACCAAGCACGCCCGTGCCGAGGCCGTGTATTTTTATGTTAACTACTGAATTGCACACCACGGCCACCAAGCACGCCCGTGTCAAGGCCATGTGATGATAAACTTCATCCTACAATTCACCCACGGTCATTATGCATGCCCGTGTGCCACAACTGTGTGACATTATAAGCCATTTACAAGGCCAAAATGCCACCCACAAAGGGTCATACCTCCAATCCATATTCAACATGATATTTCATGCACATAAAACCATCAAAAGCATACCAAAATAATCATTCAAACTATACATTCAAGACCAATCCCAAATATGGTAATCTCAAGGATTAAAACTCATATCATTACAAGACTAATTCATGCATTTGCTCATTCAAACTTGGCCATTCCACATTCTTTCATCATACCAAAAGATACATTCTATAACACATTCATTTAAGCTAAATTTCAACTCTTAAATAGCCAAATCACATGGCTAAGATCACATAACTATTTATACCAAAATACTAGCCTATACATGCCATATCTAGCTTCATACAATATCAAAATATACCAAAATAAGTTCTATAGTGTGATGACGATCCAAGACGGTCTCGAGCCTTTAGTAGCTTTGACGACCTATAAAACAAATTAAACACACACAGAGTAAGCTTTCCAAAAGCTTAGTAAGTCAATATACAAACAAACTTAGCATAAAATGCATATATTTGCTTTGGTTCATACACTTTTGACCACATTAGCCATATGCGCAATTCAAAGATCATATAAACACATATCTTATTTCACCAAAACTTTATACAACATATCATCAACTTCATATTCATAACATCATAGTAAAATCATATTAATGCTTACCTTGTATACACAATTAGTGTATAATTAACATACATGAATTGGATTTACAATCACATATTTGTTCATAGCTCGGATTTGCAATTAGTATCATAGACTTGCCCGTTGAACCGTAATAAATCTAATAGGATACTCAGAAGGCTCAGAATAATCGTACAATGCCAATGTCCCAGACGAGGTCTTATATGCTCTCGGATATCGATGCCACTGTCCCAGACAGGGTCTTATACGAATCAAAATGATGCCGATGTCCCAGACATGGTCTTACACGTAAGTGTCATAAGGATGCCAACGTCCAAGACGTGGCCTTATATGTAAAGTTTATATTGATGCCAATGTCCCAGACGTGGTCATACACATAACCAGATATCGATGCCACTGTCCCGGACAGGGTCTTACACGAATCTCAAATCAATGCCAACGTCCCAGACGTGGTCTTACATGATCAAATAGAACAGATACCTATGTCAAGGTTCGTACGAGGCTTCTCAGACTTAGTAAATATACCGATCTTATCTCGGAATTTAATTACAAAATTTCTCATAAACATTCATTATCATCATTAAACATATTAACAATTACAAATGCATACATATTCATTTATTTGTATAGTGACTTACCTCGGATTCGGTTTATCGGAATAGAAACGGCTACTCGTTTACTTTCGCCTTCCCACAATCTAAATTCGTTTTCCTCAGTTCTTGATCTAAACATATTCAGAATTAACCCCTTTATTCAATAATTCATTCAATTCAATCCAAGGACACTTATTTAGGGCAATTTGCAAATTAGCCCTCACATCTGCACACTTAATCAATTTAGTCTATTTTTCTCAAAACATCAAATTCATAAATTCAATATACAACCAAGCTTAGTCGAATATATATATACATCATACAAGCCCATACTTTTCATCAAATTGACAATTTAGTCCTCCAAAATAACATTTTCTCAATTTAACCTTTTTTAGCTAAATTCATCAAAACTTCAAGAACAAAACATATTCATCTACCACCAATCTATCATTTAACACCTTAAAGCATCACAAAGCTCAACATAGCATCAATGGCATAATTTGCAAACATCACCAATACACAAAATTGAAACATGGGTTTGATAGTAGACGAAGCAACGATTACAAAAACGTAGAAATTATCAAAACGACTAAAAAAACTTACCTTGAATTTAGCTTAACCCACTAAGAAAATCACAAAGCTTCCAACCTTCTATTTCTTTTCTATTTTTTGGTGGAAGATAAGTGAAAATGGCCATATTTTTGCTTTTGTTTTATTTAAAACATGATAATTATTCAATTCCATCTTTGCCCTTAATGAAACCTTAATAATAAAACATTTAAACTATGGACATAATTGTCCATCAACTTAATAATGGCATAATCACATCATAAGGACTTTATGTTAATAAAGCCATGTCAATATAACCCTTTAACAAATGGCAAGTCACTTTTGCACTTAACTTGATTTAGCCATTTTCTCAAATTAAGCACAAAAATGGACAAATAAATTCACGGAAATTTAACACATGCTTAATCACACGCAGTAGACACAGGAAATAACATTAAAATATTGTATGGACTCGGATTCGTGGTCCTGAAACCACTATTCCGACTAAGGTATAAACTGAACTGTTACAATTCTCCCCCCTTAGGGATTTTCGTCCCCGAAAATCTTACCGTTAAACAGAATCGGATATTGTTGTCTTATTGAATCTTCAGGCTCCCACATAGCCTCTTCTACCCCATGTCAATTCCACAATACTTTCACTAACGGAATTTTCTTATTTCTCAGCTCTTTCACTTCACGAGCTAGGATACGTATCGGTTCCTCTTTATATGTCATATCTGATCGGATTTCAATTTCAGATGGGGCAATCACATATGACGGATCGGATCGATATCTACGAAGCATCAAAACATAAAATACATTGTGTATCCTTTGTAGTTTAGAAGGCAACTTCAATTTATATGCAACAGGCCCGACACGTTCAATGATCTCATACGGCCCGATGAACCTCAGACTTAATTTACCTTTACGTCCGAATCGAAGCACTTTCTTTCATGGAGACACTTTCAGAAATACTTTGTCGCCAATTTCAAATTCTATATCTTTTCGTTTCAAGTCTGCATAAGAGACTCGACGGCGATCGAATTCGCTTTCGAACAATCTCGGATCAATTTCACTTTCTGCTCTGAATCTTTTATCAAATCAACCCCATATAGCTTATTCTCACTGAGTTCAGTCCAATACAAAGGTGTACGACATTTTCGTCCGTACAATGCTTCATAAGGTGCCATTTTGATGCTTGTCTGAAAACTGTTATTATACGCAAATTCGATCAGTGGCATATACTGTTCCCATGAACCATGAAACTCCGGTACACAGCATCTTAACATGTCTTCCAGAATCTGAATAGTCCATTCGGACTGACCGTCAGTTTGCGGATGGAAAGCTGTACTGAAGTGTAATTTCATTCCCAAAGCTTCTTGTAATTTCTTCTAGAATCTCGACGTGAATCTCGGATCTCTATCGGATACAATAGACAGTGGCACCCCATGCAATCTTACAATATCGGAAATATAAAGCTCGGCTAATTTGTCAAGTGAGTAGTCAGATCTTACCGGAATAAAATGGGCAG
The DNA here is from genome assembly GCA_025503065.1 of Gossypium bickii. Classification (NCBI taxonomy): domain Eukaryota; kingdom Viridiplantae; phylum Streptophyta; class Magnoliopsida; order Malvales; family Malvaceae; genus Gossypium; species Gossypium bickii. Next base: position 96,712,559 of record CP106711.1, read on the forward strand.
GTTTCGTTAATCTATCAACCACGACCCATATCGGATCTTTCTTTCTCGGAGTCTGAGGTAAACCAGAAACAAAGTCCATGGTCACTCTATCCCATTTCCACTCAGGAATGAGAATCGGTTGTAACAACCCACATAGAACTTGATGTTTGGCTTTTACTTGCTGACAGACTAAACATTTTGAAACAAAATCAGATATGTCCCGTTTCATACCAGACCACCAGTAGTGTCATTTCAAATCCTAATACATTTTTGTGCTTCCCGGATGATCAGATAGACGACTGTCATGAGCTTCATTCAAGATCAACTGAACCAACTCTGGATTTCTCAGAATACAGATACGATCCCGGAATCTCAAACAATCATCAACAATTTGAAATTCAAATTCGGAATTCACCTCACACTGAGCTCATTTCGCTAGCAATTCATTATCAGATTTCTGAGCATCACATATCTATTGTAAGAACAACGATTGGGCTTTTAATTCAGCTAACACAGGACTATCATCAGACAAATCTAATTGAGCATTCAAAGCACATAATGCAAACAATGATTTTCTACTCCAAGCATCAGCAACAACATTCGCTTTACCCGGATGATAATCTATCACAAGCTCATAATCTTTTAGCAGCTCTAACCATCTTCTTTGACGTAGGTTCAAATCTTTCTGAGTCATCAGATATTTCAGACTTTTATAATCTGATAACACGTGACATTTCTCACCTTACAGATAATGACGCCAAATCTTTAGCGCAATCACAATCGCAGCTAACTCAAGGTCGTACGTCAGATAATTCTTTTCATGAGGCTTCAACTGTCTCGAGGCATAAGCTACCACTTTGCCTTCCTACATCAAAACACATCCCAGACCATTTAACGAAGCATCATTGTTCACAACAAATTCTTTACCCGATTCGTCATTTGTACTAACTTGGAACTTCATTATGAGTTTTCAACTGATCAAAATTTTTCTGGCATTTATCTGACCTTTCAAATCTGACATCTTTCTAAAGTAATTTAGTCAATGGAGTAGCTATTGTTGAAAAGCCTTTCACAAATCTGCAATAATAACCAGCCAAACCCAGAAAATTGTGGACTTCAGATACATTTCTCGGAGGTTTCCAATTCAGAATAATAGAAATCTTGCTCGGATCAACTCGAATCCCAGATGCTAACATAATATGTCCCAGAAAACTAACCTCGTGCAACCAGAATTCACATTTGCTAAATTTCGCATACAATTGCTTATCTCTCAAAGTTTGCAAAACAACTTTCAAATGTTCTGCATGCTCAGCCTCATCACGAGAATAAATCAAAATGTCATCAATGAATACCACAACAAATCGATCTAGGTATAGTTTAAAAATTCTGTTCATCAGATCCATAAAAACAGCAGGAGCATTGGTTAGTCCAAATGGCATAACTAAAATTTCGTAATGCCCGTACCTCGTTCTGAAAGCAGTTTTCAGAATGTCTAAATCTTTAACTCTCAACTGATAGTATCCAGATCTCAGAACAACCTTGGAAAACACAGCAGCTCCTTTTAACTGATCAAACAAATCATCAATTCTGGGAAACGGGTATTTATTCTTTATTGTCACCTTATTCAACTGACGATAATCAATACACATCCTCGTCGTGCCATCTTTCTTTTTCACGAACAAGATAGGAGCTCCCCAATGCGAGAAACTCGGTCTAGCGAACCCTCTATCCGTCAACTCTTGCAACAATAACTTTAATTCCTTCAGCTCAATTGGTGCCATTCTATACGGAGCTATTGAAATAGGTGTGGTACCAGGCAACAATTCAATACCAAACTCAACTTCTCAAATCAGAGGTAAACCCATTAATTCTTTAGGGAATACATCAGAAAACTCACAGACAACAGGCACTGACTCAACTTTCTTTTCAGACACTTTCGTATCAATCACATAAGCAAAATATGCCTCATATCCCTTATTCAAACAATTCTGAGCTTTCAAAATAGATATCACAGCAGGCAATCCATTCAAATCATTAGATTCAACTCGTACAATCTCATCATTCGAACATCTCAAATCTATAGTCTTTCTTTTACAGTTCACAACAGCATCATGCGTAAATAACCAATCCATACCCAGAATAATATCAAACTCATCAAATGGCAAAAGCATCAGATCAGCAAAGAAACAGATATCTCGAAACATTAACGGACAGTTCTTGCATACTTTGTCAACAAGGACACTTTTACCTAAGGGGTTCATTACTTTTATAGCAAACTCAGTAGACTCTACAGGTAAAGTCTTACTGAATACTAAATTCATGAATATATACGAATGTGTAGAACCAGGGTCTATCAAAGCAATCACAGAAGTATCATAAAGAGTAAAAGTACCCGTTATAACATCTGGCGACGAAGCTTCTTCTCGAGCTCGGATAGCATATGCTCTAGCTAGCGCTCTAGCTTCGGATCTGACAACGTCATCTCTCGTGGTTCTTTGACTACAATTAACATTTCTGACATTTTTCGATGGCCTACCTCTCACAGGTGCATTATCATATCTCAAATTCTGAACAGTCTCTGTTCGACAGACTCAGGGCAATCACGTATAAAATAATCAAGCGATCCACATCTAAAGCAAGCTCTGTCGTTTAATCTACAGCTTCCCGGGTGCCTTTTTCCACAATGTTTACATTCGGGTCTCTCGGATCGAACATTACCAACACTGGCCACTGAAGTTGCTGGAGTTTTAGAACTCACTTGCGATCTGAATTGATTTCTATTCGCATGTCCCACATTATCTCTGGAACGACTCTGATTATCTCTGTATTTCTTCGAAGATGACTGAAATGATTTGTTTAGAAATCTTTTTCTTAGATCACGGGCTTCAGATTCAGCTTTTCTCTTATCTTTCTCGAGTGCCTCAGCTTTACAAGCTCTGTCAACGAGTACAACAAACTCTTTTATTTTCAAAATCCTGACTAACAGACGAATGTCTTCATTAAGGCCATCTTCGAACCTTTTGCAGATTATAGCTTCAGATGATACACATTCTCGAGCATAATGACTCTGTCTCACAAATTCTCGTTCATATTCCGTAACAGACATACTGGCCTACTTTAGTTCCAGAAATTCCTTTTGTTTCTGATCAACAAATCTCTCACTAATATATTTCTTCCAAAACTCGATCTGAAAGAAATCCCATGTGACTCGTTCTCTCGGAACAACAGAAATCAGTGTTTTCCACCATTGATATGCTACATCTCGGAGTAATGATGCAACACATTTTATGCATTCATCCGTGGTCAAAGACATTTCATCAAATACCCGGATCGTGTTTTCAATCCAGAACTCAGCCTTTTCAGCATCATCATCTTTAGTAGCTCAGAATTCTTCTGCCCCATACTTACGGATCTTGTCAACAGGAGGCTTATTCAACAGATTCGGATGTATAATTGGTGGCACAACTGAAGTCTGAGGGGGATTAATTGGGGGCGGGGGTTGTGAAACAGTCGGGTTATTCTTTACAAACTGAGTGAACCACTCACTCATCATCTGGAAGAAAGGACAAATGTAACCAAAGCCTTACCTTGTTGCCGATTTGATTATTAATCAAATCCCGAAACTTTGTGATGGTTCTTTATTGCAATCGGCTATACACTTAATCATTGAACTAGTTAGTTTTCGGCTTTTGAATAAAATAAGGAATAGATCTAATCATTGAATAGGGCCTTGGCCGAATATACATATGTACTTACCTTGCGGATCTTAAATCCCGAAAGATCCTTTTCTGAAGTCGACAACACCTAAATCCTGAAAACTTTCCTCAAAGTTTCGGCCAAAGACATAAAGGAATTAGTTCTTAGATTTCGACAAGCCTACAAGAAAAAGTATAGAAATCGAATTTGATCTTACCCCTAATGATGTAGTCGACTGCACCCTCGCTTAAACCCACAAATAAATTCGATTATGGCTAGGATGTGGATCAACAATTTCGGCAATGGTGATCAAGTGAAGGATCGGCTCTAATGGAAAAGAGAGAGTGGTATGGTGGTTCGGCCTTTAACAAAATATGGAGATGAAGAGTATGATGCTTGAAATTTTCGGCAAGAATGATGAAAGAAAAGAACTTTCAGATTCTTGAAGAATTGAAAAGAAAAGAAGAATAGTGGCAGAGAAAATTCGGCAGAGAGAGAAGGAGAAAGAAATAATGATGGATGGCCCTATTTTTCCTCCTTTTGCCGATATTACTAAGCTAGAGTCCCCTACTTGGCCATCACTCCCATATCCTTATTTTCCTCTTTATCTCTTTATTTAAAAATAATACATCATTTATCTCTTGAAAATAAAAGGATAAAAACTCCTAAAATCTAGCCTTGGTGCCGTCCCCCTATTCCCCTCTCATTGACGTCACATGCAAAAATAAAAGCCTTAAAGTTTTGTTTCCCACGCGACTCAAACACAAGCCCCTCCTCACATGCTGGTGGCGTCATTTCCAGGGCCTTAAGTGGTGCCTTGTAGCCACTTTTCTAAGCCCAATTTCATGTCAAATTTCCTCTATAAATTTTCTTAAGGCCACCTTGCCTTAGTTCCCTCTTTAAACTTTAAAATCGAGTAATTTCTAAAGTGCTCACCTACGCACTAAGGTTCACAAAATTCATAATGCACATTCACAACACACACAAGTATGCTATTTCATATAACTTAGTATTAAAGCAAAAGCTATAGTCCAGGATATTACAGTTCTACCCCTCTTAAAAAAATTTTGACCTCGAAATTACCTGGCTAAAACAAGTGAGGGTATTGCTGTCGCATTGCCTCTTCTGGCTCCCACGAAGCTTCCTTCGATCCATGATTACGCCATAACACTTTGACTAGAGGAACTGATTTCCTTCGTAGCACTTTCACATCTCGATCCAAGATCGGAATTGGCTCTTTGTCATAGGACAAATCTGGTCTTAGCTCCACCTCTTCAACCGGTACTACTTGAGATAGATCCGATCGATAACGACGTAGCATAGACACATGGAATACGTCGTGCATCTGCTTCAATTCCGAAGGCAACTCTAACTGGTATGCCACTGGTCCCACTCGCTTCAATACCCGATACGGTCCTATAAACCTTGGACTTAACTTTCCTTTGCGACCAAACCTCATCACCTTCTTCCAAGGCGATACCCTAAGGAACACTTGATCTCCCACATCAAATTCTATCTCCTTTCGCTTAAGATCTGCATACGACTTTTGTCTATCAGAAGCTTCCTTCAACCGTGCGGATTATCTCAACCTTCTCTTGATTCGCCACAATCTCGGACCCAAAACTCGTCGTTCCCCTAATTCAGTCCAACACGTAGGAGTTCGACACCTCCGACCATACAACGCTTCATACAGTGCCATCCGAATACTGGCCTGATAGCTGTTGTTGTAAACAAATTCTGCTAAAGGCAAATATTCCTCCCAACTTCCTCTGAAATCCATCACACAACCCCTCAACATATCCTCTAATACTTGAATTACCCGTTCAGACTGCCCGTCTGACTGTGGATGAAAAGCCGTAGTGAAATCCAACTTAGTGCCTAACGCTTGATGTAGCGCTTTCTAAAATCGAGAAGTAAACCTTGGGTCCCTATCTGAGATAATTGATACTGGCATTCCATGCAACTTTACAATTTCTACCACATATAATCTACTCTTACCGGAATGAAATGCGCGGACTTTGTCAAACGATCCACTATTACCCATACCGAGTCCTTCTTAGTAGGCGTAAGGGGAAGCCCACTAACGAAGTCCATGGTAATTCTCTCCCACTTCCATTGCGAAATCATTATCGGTTGAAGTAACCCTGATGGAACCTGATGTTCAGCCTTAACTTGCTGACATGTCATACACTTGCCGACAAATTCTGTAACTTCCTTCTTCAAACCAGGCCACCAAAAATGTTCCATTAGATCTCTGTACAACTTTGTTCCTCCGGGATGCATAGCATAAGGGCTACTATGCGACTTCTGAAGAATTTTCTGCCTAAGCTCCTCATTCTCCGGCATACAGACCTTTCACTTGAAGCACAATATTCCATCGTCACTAATACCATAATCCTTCAACTCTCCATCCTGTACTTGCTATAGCTTAGCACTTAGATCCTCATCAGCCAATTATCCCTCTTTCATCTCATTCAGCCACATCGACTTGACTTGCAACTCTGCCAACAGGCTTCCATCGTCATACAAGCTTAGGTGTGCGAACATCGCCCTCAGATCTGACACCACCTTCCGACTTAGAGCATCCGCCACTACATTCGCCTTGCCCGGATGATACTCTATCGAACAATCATAGTCCTTCAGTAATTCTACCCACCTTCGCTGCCTTAAGTTTAACTCCTTCTGAGTCAGCAAATACTTAAGGCTCTTGTGATCTGTGTAGATTATTGACTTTTCGCCATAAAGATAGTGCCTCCACACCTTGAGAGCAAAAACCACTGCCGCCAATTCCAAGTCATGAGTCGGGTAGTTAACTTCATGAGGCCTTAATTGCCGAGACGTATAAGCGACCACTTTTCCGTCCTGCATCAAAATGTATCCTAATCCTGTATGAGAGGCGTCATAGTACACTACAAAATCTTTCCCTGCCTCAGGCTGAATCAATACCGGAGCTTCAGTCAACACCCTCTTAAGCTTTTCAAAGCTATCTTGTTGCTTATTCGTCCATACGAAAGGCACTTCCTTCCTCAACAACTTAGTCAAAGGTGTGGCTATTGACGAAAACCCCTCCACAAACCTTTTGTAGTAGCCTACCAAACCTAAGAAGCTACGAATCTCAGCCACAGACTTAGGTGGCTTCCAATCCAACACTGCCTCAATCTTTCGAGGATCCACCCTTATTCCTTCCGCAGATACCACATACCCTAAGAATGCAACTTCCTTCAGCCAAAATTCACACTTACTGAACTTGGCGTAGAGCTTCTTCTCCCTTAGCACTTGCAACACAATCCGAAGATACTCGTCATGCTCCTTTTCCGACTTGGAGTACACTAGGATGTCGTCGATATACACAACGACGAACCTATCCAAGTAGGGTTGAAAGACCCGGTTCATCATATCCATGAACGCAGCTTGCAGCTGGGGCGTTCGTCAAACCAAACGGCATCACTAAGAACTCATAGTGCCCATATCTTGTTCGGAAAGCCGTCTTATGGATGTCTGCCTCCTTCACCTCAAGCTGATGATATCCCGACCATAGATCTATCTTCGAAAATACCGCGGCCCCCTTAAGCTGATCGAACAAGTCATCTATCCTTGGCAAAGGATACTTGTTCTTGATGGTCAGTTTATTCAACTGACGATAGTCTATACACATACGCATAGTTCCATCCTTCTTCTTCACAAACAGGACCGGTGCTCCCCACAGAGACATACTGGGTCGAATAAACCCATGATCCAACAACTCTTGGATTTGAGCCTTGAGCTCAACCAACTCCTTTGGTGCCATTCTGTATGAGGCAATTGGCACAGGAGCTGTTCCCGGTAGCAAATCGATTCCAAATTCCACCTCCCTATCTGAGGGTATTTCGGGTAATTCCTCTGGAAACACATCTTCAAAGTCCCTTACGGTCCTTACTCCACTAACACCCCCTTCCTTAGCATCCAATGCTCTAATAAAAGTCAAGAAAGCCTTGCACCCTTTCCAAACCATCTTCACAGCCTTAACTGCTGAAACTACATTAGACAAGTAGTTTCTTCTTTCTCCGATCATAACTATTACTTCATCCTTTGGGGTCCTTAATTCCATTTGCTTAGCTGCACAATCCAACACAGCCCGATGCTCCACTAACCAATCCATGCCGAGTATGAGATCGAATTCCCCGAAAGGTAGTTCCATTAAGTCAGTAGCGAATACTATTCCTTGAATTTCTAGAGGCACACTCCGAAAGATTTTATTCACCACTACAATTTTACCTAGTGGGCTTACTACAGTCATCTCCCTATCCGAAAGTTCAGAGGCTATGTCTAGAGTTTCAACTACTTTACATGCAACCTAAGAATGGGTCGAGCCCACATCAATTAAAGTAACATAAGGCTTGCCATAAATAAGGAACGTACCGGTTATGACGTCCGGCGCGTCTCCATCCTCCCTCTGGCGAACCGCATAAACCAAACCCGGCTGCCTTGCCTCAGTATTAGCAATACCTCGGCCCGGTGTTCCACGTCCTCTGCCAGCACCATTACCTCTGCCATTCGGACCACGACCTCGTTGAGGCTGCTGTCCACCTCTACCAGCCTGATTAACATTCTGAGCTGCTGGTCGATTCCCATCTGGTCTCATAGGACAGTCCTTAATCATATGATCATTGGACCTACACTTAAAACATCCTCCTGTCTTTTTCCAACACTCACCTAAGTGCTTCTTCCCACACTGATCACAAGTACGATCATCGCCTCCCGAACCAAGCCCGGGCGACCTCGCGGCCCATCAACTCTAGGCCTCTTCTGCCCATTTCCTGACGATCCTGACGATCCATAACCTCTCTTCTGTCTGTTCCGATCAGAGTTCTGCTTAACAGAGTCCTTGATTCCTTAGGCCACCTTGCCCTTTTCTACCAACGCGGAAAACTCCCGTTCTTGATGTGGGGCTATCAGTAACCTCAGATCATCCCTTAGTCCATCCTCAAATCGGACACATTGTTCATGCTCTGTAGCCACCACTCCTCGAGCATACCGGTTCAACCTCAGAAATTCAGCTTCATACTCCGCTACGGACTTGTTCCTTGAACGGCCGAGAAAAGCCTTCTCTCGCTCATCGATATTTTGTGTGCCAACATATTTCTTCTGATATGCTGCCTTAACATACTCCCAGGTCAGATCCTCAGCTGTGGTACCGTCCTGAACTGTTAACCACCATTGATACGCTTCATCGCGTAGTAGTGCCACCATTCCTTTTAGTTTCTCCTCAGGAGTCAAATCGAGCTCATCCATAATCCGCTCGGTTGCCTCCAACCAATATTCAGCCGTACTGGGTGCTACACCAGATACGCCATGGAATACCTCAGCTCCATTGGCACGAAGTCGCTCAGGTACCGACTTTCGAGCTTCCGAATTTCCTCCCGCACTAGCCACCAACTCAAGAACTTGCAGCACCGCTGCGATGAAAGATAATCTCGTCCGATCTTGCATTTGTTCGGCAACCAACCGCTGGTGGTTGTGGTGGCGGTACCTCATTCTCAGACCCTTGACTCGATCTAACGGGTTTAGACACGGTCATTCTACCTCTACTACGTCCTCGTACGTTTCGACCACGTCCCCTAGAGCTCATTTCTACTACCGTGCTTTAATCTGATTAAGAGATTTTATGCATTAGCCATTGTTTCACTGATTATTCGCGAAGAACTTTTATGAAAGGAATTTAATAGTAGTTCTTTCGATCAATCAAAGTTCAAGTCTTCTATCCTAATTCAGATGAGCACATTCATTCAATCTTTCATTCAGTGACATCCATCACACACATTCACTATTTCTATAGTTTTGTCTATTCCTACCCCAGGGGCATTTTCGTAATTTGTCCTACAGGGGTATTTTCAAAATTTTTCAAAATAAGGTTCCTTGGTGATTTTGTCAATAAGGGTATTTTGGTAATTTTGCATTCCCGGGGTATTTTGAAAATTTTAAAACTCAGGGGTATTTCGGTAATAAACCAGGGTAAATTTGTAAAGCTTAATAAATCAGGGGTATTTCAAAATTTGCAAAACTTGGGGGTTCTTTTTGAGAATTTGTTTTCTGAACGGTGATGTTGCAAAAATTTTGGAAATTAGGGTCGTTTTGGTAATTTGTAGGTTAAGGGCAATTTCGTAATTTTCCAAAATCAAAGTATTTTGATATTTTGCAAATTAGGGTTTTTGGACTTGTTATAAAGTAGGAAATTTTGATAAAGCTGCGAGAGTAGTTTGGACATTTTATAAACCAAGGGTATTTTTGTAATTTTCTGAATGAGGGTATTTAGGTAATTTTGCAACTTAGAAATTTTTAGGAAATTTTTCAAAAATAACAATTTTCACAATTCAAAAAAGTAGTTTGTTGACTTTTAAAAACTAAGGTTTCCATGAAAATGTGGCTAATCCCTTTCGGGTTTTAGTTATTGTGTTTTGCTTTGTGGATGAGTCCTCTTGGTTAGGGTGAACCAGAAGCTACGCACGTGTAGGATTCAGTGAAGAGGAGGTGAGTCACTAGGACTACTTAAGTACCAGGCTCTTCCGGATCCAATCCTAGACATGTGCACAATGGTTGCCACACCCTAACTCGGCGACTTAGCCATAGGTTTGTTTAATTAGGCACTTAAGTCTTATGTAATAGTTGGGGTAAACTAGTCCTAGGGTTCAAGTTCCTATCATACTATTCTACGTTCCATTTATACCCTTCTACAATCTATAACATAAATCACACAAGGGATAGGGGTACTTACCTGGTGGACCTCGGGTCGGAGACTTGGGTGCCATGCCTGAAAAACCTACTCTTTTCATAAAAACTTGTTTGGGCCTTATTTTAAAAACGTTATGGGCTTTAAACCTAAGGCTGAGAGTTTAAAATCGGGCTCTGATACCAAGCTAAAACACCCCAAACCTGGCCCACGAGCCTTGACTGGATCTGGTATGTTCCTCGATGTAAACCGATTCAAAATTCTTTTGTTACTTTGGAAAAACTGTGTGTTTTGAAGGAAAGATTGTTTTTGGGTTGGGCTTGAGTTGAAAACAAGTTTATCTTATATTGAAAATCCTTTATTTTAAGTGACAAAACATTTAGAGTTTATTTTAAAATAAATTCACTAAATCTTTAATTGATAAATATTCGTAACATAATAAATCAAAGTAAAATAAAGTAGTTCAACTTTGGCCTTATTACATCAAAATAAAACCCAAAATTAAATTTAAAGTACTTAAAATAAAAAGTCCAAACAAAATAAATTCCTTGCTGAGCATGGCCACCCCTAAGCTTCTGCCGACCCGGTCCATCACTGTTTGTCACCTGAAAAATGTTCCCACAACGGGGTGAGTCAACAGACTCAGTGTGTAACCACAACACTAAGTCTTAATAGATTCAGGCATATCAAATCATACATGTACATACAAAATTTAAATAATATGATGCAAACCCGAACCCACACCTAGATGCCATCCGTTACACATCACCCGTACCAACCTGCACACCGTGGGGACTACTAAGTCAACCCTCCATCCGCTACACACCATCGAAAGCGATCGCGTGATCGATGTGCTCATCATCCCTTATAAATATTGTGGCATAGCCACCAGATAATATTTTGTGTCATAAGACACCAGATTCAGATAATTGTGACCGAGGTCACCACATTCAGATATCGTGACATAAGTCACCATGTTCACTTCCCCTTTCATAATATCCCATATGCCCCATGTCATACAAATACTCATTAACCATGTCATATCCCTTATTCACATTCTTATAGTTTCACATATGCACCATAACAGATCTTATTATAATCCTAGTAGGAGTAGGAAAACGTACCTGAGTACTTTGTACCATAACATGGTACCTTTGGCCACATTCACGTTAATATAAACATATATACTTATTAAGTTTATTGCCTTAAATCAAATAAGAGTTAGTGTAGGGTACACACTTGATCTACTTAGCAAGTTTGTTGAAGTCCCGAAAACCCGATCTATCATTGTAGATCTTTAATTCCTATATTCGGCCAACCTTAACATATTAGTAAAATGCCATTCGGCTATGAAACCAAATCCCAAAGGACAAATGTAACCAAAGCCTTACCTTGTTGCCGATTTGATTATTAATCAAATCCCAAAACTTTGTGATGGTTCTTTATTACAATCGGCTATAGACTTAATCATTGAACTAGTTAGTTTTTGGCTTTTGAATAAAATAAGGAATAGATCTAATCATTGAATAGGGCCTTGGCCGAATGTACATATGTACTTACCTTGCAGATCTTAAATCCCGAAAGATCCTTTTCTGAAGTCGACAACACCTAAATCCCGAAAACCTTCCTCAAAGTTTTGGCCAAAGGCATAAAGGAATTAGTTCCTAGATTTCGACAAGCCTACAAGAAAAAGTATAGAAGTCGAATTTGATCTTACCCCTAATGATGTAGTCGACTGCACCCTTGGTTAAACCCACAAAGAAATTCGATTATGGCTAGGATGTGGATCAACAATTTCGGAAATGGTGATCAAGTGAAGGATCGGCTCTAATGGAAAAGAGAGAGTGGACGGTGGTTCGGCCTTTAACAAAATATGGAGATGAAGAGTATGATGCTTGAAATTTTTGGCAAGAATGATGAAAGAAAAGAACTTTCGAATTCTTGAAGAATTGAAAAGAAAAGAAGAATAGTGGCAGAGAAAATTCGGCAAAGAGAGAAGGAGAAAGAAAAAATGATGAATGGCCCTATTTTTCCTCCTTTTGCCGAAATTAATAAGCTAGAGTCCCCTACTTGGCCATCACTCTCATATCCTTATTTTTCTCTTTATCTCTTTATTTAAAAATAATCCAGCATTTATCTCTTGAAAATAAAAGGATAAAAACTCCTAAAATCTAGCCTTGGTGCCGTCCCCCTATTCCCCTCTCATTGACGTCACATGCAAAAATAAAAGCCTTAAAGTTTTGTTTCCCCCACGTGACTCGAACACAAGCCCCTCCTCACATCTTTGGTGGCGTCATTTCCAGGGCCTTAAATGGTGCCTTGTAGCCACTTTTCTAAGCCCAATTTCATGTCAAATTTCCTCTATAAATTTTTTTAAGGCCACCTTGCCATAGTTTCCTCTTTAAACTTTAAAATCGAGTAATTTCTAAAGTGCTCACCTACGTACTAAGGTTCACAAAATTCATAATGCACATTGACAACACACACAAGCATGCTATTTCATATAACTTAGTATTAATGCATAAGCTATAGTCCAGGATATTACAAGAAAGCTTGTTTAGCTTCTCCCTCTTGACCGCTCGTAGCCGGTCTCGATTCAGAGGATGCTGTCCTTTGCGCGGGAGCAGGCACATTACTTTCTATCTCGTCAGCTACGGCTCCTTCGGGATCCATTACTATACGAAAATCACATTTACACGTCAGGATTCATCACACTGTCACATTTCAGATATATGGCATGTATAGCTAGACTCTGACACGCTACGTTAGTCCGAGAATTGGATAAACCGTAGCTCTGATACCAATTAAATGTAACACCCCTATCCCGATTCCGTCGCCAGATTAAGGTTAGGAGCATTACCGAACAAATCAGAAACATTCACATACAAAATCATACCTTCAATCATCATTCTCAGACATAATGTCCCTTAATCTGGTCCTCGAGACCTTAATCATACTTATAAGTCGAGTCGGGACTCAACTGAAACACATATGAAATTCTATGAAAATTTGAAACTTTTCTAAAATACAGGGGAGACACACCCGTGGGAGGAGACCGCGTGCCCTCTATGGCTTCTAGACACCCCCGTGTATCCATCCGTATTTATACTAACTATACCAACACGGTCATTAGGCACGCTCGTGTGCATGGCCATATGCTTTTAGGTCATATACTGACTAAGATCACATAACTATTTATACCAAAATACTAGTCTATACATGCCATAGCTAGCTTCATACAATATCAAAATATACAAAAATAAGTGCTATAGTGTGATGACCATCCAATACGGTCCCGGGCCTTCAGTAGCTTTGACGACCTATAAAACAGATTAAATACACACAGAGTAAGCTTTCCAAAAGCTTAGTAAGTCAATATACAAACAAACTTAGCATAAAAAGCATATATTTGCTTTGGTTCATACACTTTTGACCACATTAGCCATATGCACAATTCAAAGATCATATAAACACATATCTCATTTCACCAAAACTTTATACAACATATCATCAACTTCATATTCAGAGCATCATAGTAAAATCATATTAATGCTTACCTTGTATACACAATTAGTGTATCATTAACATACCTGAATTGGATTTACAATCACATATTTGTTCATAGCTCGAATTTGCAATTAGTATCATAGACTTGCCCGTTGAACCGTAATAAATCTAATAGGATACTCAGAAGGCTCAGAATAATCGTACAATGCCAACGGCCCAGACGAGGTCTTACATGCTCTTGGATGTCAATGCCACTGTCCCAGACAGGGTCTTATACGAATCAAAACGATGCCGATGTCCCAGACATGGTCTTACACGTAAGTGTCATAAGGATGCCAACGCCCCAGACGTGGTCTTATATGTAAAGTTTATATTGATGCCAACGTCCCAGACGTGGTCTTACACATGTCGGATATCGATGCCCTTTGTCGGACGGTTACACGAATCTCAAATTAATGCCAACGTCCCAGACGTGGTCTTTCATGATCAAACAGAATAGATACCTATGTCAAGGTTCGTACGAGGCTTCTCAGACTTAGTCAATATACCGAACTTATCTCGAAATTTAATTACGGAATTTCTCATAAACATTCATTATCATCATTAAACATATTAACAATTACAAATGCATACATATTCATTTATTTGTATAGTGACTTACCTCGGATTCGGTTTATCGGAATAGAAACGGCTACTCGTTTACTTTCGCCTTCCCACAATCTAAATTCGTTTTCCTCAGTTTTTGATCTAAACATATTCAGAATTAACCCCTTTATTCAATAATTCATTCAATTCAATCCAAGGACACTTATTTAGGGCAATTTGCAAATTAGCCTCACATCGCATTGCACACTTAATCAATTTAGTCTATTTTTCTCAAAACATCAAATTCATAAATTCAATATACAACCAAGCTTAGTCGAATATATATATACATCATACAAGCCCATACTTTTCATCAAATTGACAATTTAGTCCTCCAAAATAACATTTTCTCAATTTAACCCTTTTTAGCTAAATTCATCAAAACTTCAAGAACAAAACATATTCATCTACCACCAATCTATCATTTAACACCTTAAAGCATCACAAAGCTCAACATAGCATCAATGGCATAATTTGCAAACATCACCAATACACAAAATTGAAACATGGGTTTGATAGTAGACGAAGCAACGATTACAAAAACGTAGAAATTATCAAAAACGAATCAAAAACTTACCTTGAATTTAGCTTAACCCTTGCTGAAAATCACAAAGCTTCCAACCTTCTATTTCTTTTCTATTTTTTGGTGGAAGATAAGTGAAAATGGCCATATTTTTGCTTTTGTTTTATTTAAAACATGATAATTATTCAATTCCATCTTTGCCCTTAATGAAACCTTAATAATAAAACATTTAAACTATGGACATAATTGTCCATCAACTTAATAATGGCATAATCACATCATAAGGACTTTATGTTAATAAAGCCATGTCAATATAACCCTTTAACAAATGGCAAGTCACTTTTGCACTTAACGCGATTTAGCCATTTTCTCAATTTAAGCACACAAACGGACAAATAAATTCACGAAACTTTAACACATGCTTAATCACATGTAGTAAACACAGGAAATAACATTAAAATATTGTACGAACTCAGATTCGTGGTCCTGAAACCACTATTCTGACTAGGGTATTAACTGGACTATTACAATTATCATCTTATGCCATATTAATTTTAGATATCATTGCAACGAATGTTTCGTTATTATCAGCCTTAGAAGATGATTTCTTCTTTAAAAATCGACATTCAGTCTTGAAATGTCCCGGCTTACCACAATGATAGCATGAGCCCTTTTGTTTCTTTTTGAACTTAGGTGCTCTAACAGTCTATTTGAACTTTCTCTTGAATGGTTTAGTAGTCTGTACTTCCTCCGTATTTCTTACTTGTAACATCTTTGGTCATGTATCTTGTCTCCATTTTGTCCCATAATTTTTTAACAGTGACCTCGTTTTGGTAGGTGTCGAACAAACCATCAGATAAACCATTCAATATGTGGCTCATGTACATGTAATCAGCATTGTCCCATTTTTGTCTTTCTCGGGTTGCAACAACAGATTCGTTTTCATTCTCTTCAGGTCTTGGAGTATCCAAAACATAAGCAGACTTCAAAGTTGATAATAAGAAGTGCACCTTTTTCTACCATCGTCAAAAATTGCCACCATCAAACCGATCAAGTTTGACAAAATTGGAAGCCAACTCTCTTAGTGTTCCACTTTCATGTGTTGTGGTAGTCATCATGAAATATAATCTTAAAATTGTTAGTACAAATCTTCGGTGAGGAAAATGTCGAACACACGAACGGAACTCGAGCAGAAGAAAAAATAGGACAAGGCTCCAAGGCGTGTATCAAGCCACTATCTTTAAGGTTATATTTGCCCCCGCCTATCTTCGGTGTACAAATGAGTTCCAAGAAAATTAATCTCGAGGATACAATGAAGCCAATGACTATTTCTGTTTTGCACTGACAAGAATAGCCCACTACACACTAAGCAATGTATGACAAGAAACTCAATTTCTATAAAGGATTTCTACAGTAATACTTTATAGAATAATCTAATAATATTAGAAAATGAAGGAAGGAAAGAAAAAATATTAGGTTTTGTTGGTATGATTTCCAAATGAAATCTCATTCCTATTTATAGGAATTTTCATGTCTCTTCATAGAGACATCTTTCATCAATAGGTGTCTTTCTGAATAATAATGTCTTTAAAACAAACACATAATTATTCATTTAATTATAATTATTCAAATAATATTATTTAAATAGTTATAATTCTTTTTCAAAAAATCAAATAATATAATCTTTTGATTAATTACACCTATTCATTTATAGTTATTGGAACATTATAAATATTTGAAAATGTTCCACATGGCTCTTTCTGGAATCTTATGGAATCTGAGTTGTTTGTCATCTTGGTTTATTCTGGTATCCGTCAAATGAAAAATCTATAAGTAGTATTCGCCAAGAGAATAGTACCGGTGAAGGTTGTTTGATGATAATAGAAAAAGTTGTACCATCTAGTAAGATCTGGAGCTAGCCAAAAAGTTAAGTGAAAGATAATAAGTAAAGAATGGTAAGTGGCGTGTAAGTATGTAAAAAGTATATATATCTGAAGCTGTAAAGGTATCCGCCAAAGAAAAAATGGTAATCCAAATAGTCAAAATGTAGAATTCAATAAGGAAAGTTTAAAAGTATTTTGTACTTAAACTCACTAGGTTTGTATGACTTACAAATGTTATGTTTATGTTTCAAGTATTGTTTCGAATGGTTATGTCAGGAGGGACAACACTAGGAATGCGTCGTGGAAGTGGCGATGTAACAACCCAAAATTGGGCCTAGTAGGATTGGGCCCATTGGGCCTTTAGCGTAGAAGCATTTTAAAATTTTGGGAATTTGAAAACGACATTATTTCAAGTTAGACTTATTAGGAATGTTATTTTGGAATGTTACGTGGTTCTAGGAAGTTCTGGGTTCAAATTGGGCCTTAGCAAAAATTTTACGTTTAGGTACTTTAAGGAGAGAAGGTAAGTGGCATCAAGACTTAAGGACATAAGTGTGCATTTTGCTAGCACAAGGAGTCTATTGGTAAAGGTGGAAAGTGGCGTGTGGAGTGTACTAATGGTCTGAGGTTCGAATCTTATCTATTGCAAACTTTTTGATTAATTATTGTGCCATTCATCCCAGGTGTCGGTCAAGGCTTTAATAAGGTAAGGAAGACTTTTTAATTTGGGAAAGATGACTAAGGATTATGGTAAGGAGGAAGATAAGGGATAATGAAGGAACGAATCAAAAGAAAAGGGAAAGATAAGGGAACATGTAGGCTTATAGTGTGGAAGGTGTTTTGGAAAGATTCTTATTTGGTCAATGTTCATCTTTTGGTAAAGATGATACATGGTTTGGAAGGGGTTTTGGGGGTAGCCGAATTTTGCATTAGTGTTTTGGCAAAATTTTGGTGCTTGTTAAGCCTAATTCCTTTTTGCATTCTTTTGTGTTCTTTTCTCCAATTTCTTCTTTTCCCTTGCCGAAACTCTAAAGCCAACATTGTACACCATTTTCTCTTGGTTTTGGCTGAAACTCCTAGGCTCCCTTTCTCCATCTTTTCATTTCTTTTCACAAAATTCTTCAACCTTTTCTTCCTTCTCCTTTAATCCATATTTTCAAAGTTCAATCTTGATCATCTCTTCTTCTCCATCATGCAAGTTGAACGTTTCTTCTTTGATTAGACCGGGTAAGTGTTTTTATTCAAATCTTTTCATTTTTCTCCTTAGTTGAATGAGTATCCCTCATTATTTGGTTATTTCATATTGTTCTAAACTGAAATCGTGTTTTCCATGCTCCCTCATATCGTAATCATTAACATCAATTGCAGTAAAGGAGCGTGTGGTGGTAGTCAGAAGGCGGGGTTGAATATCGGGACTCCGTAGAGAGAGATCACGTGTGGTAAGTGATTCAAGTGTAAGTAATACGAAATCTTTTGGAAATCCGAGGCTAACTTTTGGTTGGTATTGTTCTAGGGTCAACGAAGAGTGGTTCTTTAGGAAATCAAAATAAGGTGTGTAATCTCGTACCTTCCGAATACATGTTTGAAATGGTGTGTAATCTCACACTTCTCTGAAAGTTTGCATGAAATGTTCTGTGATTTGGTCGAAAGACCAAAGAAAATTAGAAACCGGCATCCGTGACCACTCGGGCGTGCGTATATTCGTAGTGGTAACCATATTTTGCAATGAAATAGTTTAGGTTAGTAGCAGTGATGTGATTTTGAAAAATTAAGAAAAATAGGATAAAGGGGATTAAAAAGTGAATAATATATAGAATGAAAGCTTACTGCGTCTATTTTCATATGAAAAAAACAGAGAAGGAAATTGAATTTTATATTCTGTGATATTTTAATTTTAGCGAGACTGGTTCTGAATGACTTTGTGGTTCCCTGATTTGTCTCAGAAAACTTGTTTAAAATTGTACAAAGCAAATTATGAGTTATAAGATATATGTATAGATTCCTTAGTGAGCCTATTTTCAATGGGAACAAGTGGGAGCAACATATGAAAACTGTACAGTGTGATATTTGAGTTTAGGTTAAGAGAGGTCAGAATCATTGGACAATGAAACAAGGGAAACTTTAATGAATAAACTGTACTAAATGGCTAAGCCAAAAATTCTGGAAAACAATTAGTAAGAATATATATGAGTCTAGTTTCAAGAAAAATTTACGGATCTAAATTTAAAATTTGCTAACTCAAGTTATAGTCAGTTTAGTCAGTATGACGCAGACAGACAGTTTTAATTTTATGCCCAAATTAGTAGTTAAGTTTGGGTGGCGAATTTACCAAAATACCCTTGGATGGTAAATTACCGAAATACCTCTGGGTTGCGAGATTACGAAAATGCCCCTAATGGGCCAAATTACGGAAATGACCCTAATGGGTCGATTTATTAGAATGCCTTAAGAGGCCTATTTATTATTGCTTCAATAGACTGAGCCTTTGTTATAAATTATTTGATTAATGGCTACTAATTATATGTGAACAACTTATTATGTATGCTGCATATTCACATATTGCATTGGGTTGGGAAAAATAATGAAGAGAAGAGTAGCCCGGTGGCTCTGCCACATATTCTAGTGGCTCTGCCACAAATTCTGATAATGGCTATGTGCCTAACGTATGAATCAATGACTCTGTATCGATCATATTTACCCAAGGCTATGTGCAGATTTTATTACTGTCAACAGTGGCTAAGCCACATATATACTGTTATTCTGGTGGCTCTGCCACAAATATATTAAATGGCATCTTGCCTGCAAATTAAATGGCATCTTGCCTGCGATTGGTGTGTTTGGCGGGGTGGGTTGACTTGATCCCCACAGGTGTGATGGGATGGTACAGGTGATGTGTAACAGATGGATATCTAGGATGGGTTGGGTTGCATACATTCATACATTTATGTCATTTATACATTGTTATGAAAATGGGCTTAGGCCCAAGATATTGCTATATAAGTTCAGGCCCAGTGGATGACGGTAAGTGGATTATACATTGAGTTCTTGTAACTCACTCCCCCTTTTTCTTAACCCTTGTAGGTAATGCTCAGTGACGAGGACTTGGGGGCCATGGATGACTCGGTGGAGGCCATACTTTTGGAATGTTATTTTCGGACTTCAGTAAACTTCTTTTCAATTTTGTTTAGTTGCTTTTACTATTTCGGGTTTTAAAGTAGTAATAAGGCCTCTGGGATATTTTTATTTGGTTTTATGTTTAGCCGTACCTATTATTTTTTTTTTTTGCATTATTTTAAATGGGGATTTTTTCTAAAATCATGAACAATGGTTTTCTAATATTAATTAATAAATGGTTTTCATAATATATATATACACAAATAATTTAACTCGGATTCTCTTTCAAATTTTCAACGTCATTTTCAAAAGTCATGGTTTTAAAGCTCACTACCTCGATTTTTGATTCATCAATCAATCTCTCAAAAATAACTGTATTTTATCAAATATTTACATCCAAAAACTTGTTTACTTAAACACAACCAAGTAACGCCTATTTTAGTAAGAATCACATGATGTTTTACCCTTTCTTCCTGTAACATTCCAAATCCGCTCGTAACGCATGAACCGGGTTTGGGGTGTTACAACGAGTTAGGATATTATGCATACAGGGGATGTCTTAGGGTTTGGTGTACCATAGGATTACGCTTATTTGTGTATGTTTTCAGTAAACTTTTGTGTTGTAATTAAATTATGATAAGTCGGATATATTATATTATTTTTAAATATTTTTCTTTGTTTCTTTGAATTTGATTCTTTAAATAAAGTAATAAGAAATATGTATTAAGTAAGGAGTATCCGTCAACTATTTTGAAAAGTAGCTAAATTATGTGTAGTAAAACCCGAGATTCGGACTTGGTGAATTGGGTCAAATTGAGGACATTATATAAACTATTTTAAATAAAAACATTTGCAGTTACTGCCACTTGTTGTGAGTGCACAACATGGTTGTATATTAAACAAACTACCGTTTGGTTTGTGGATGAGCCACATATTTGTAGTTACTGCCACTTGTTGTGAGTGCACAACATATTTCCAAATTAAATAAACTGCCACTCTTCCTCCGTACAATGTCTCGCCCTATGCAATGCATTATGTCATGCTTTGTATTATAATAAATCAACACTAGTAGTAGACATGTAACTTTTACTCAATTCATCTCTAACACTTAACATGTTTATCATGTACTTCTCAAGGCGGTAACAATATTATCACTTTCAATTTAAAAGTTTCACTTTATCAAAAAACACATAACATTTACGTATCATGCGATGTAATAAGAGCACTTAAGGCATTAAACACAAATTTCAAGATTCACACAATATCAGGGACCTAATTAAGCACGAAAAATTCCAAAAACAATTCAGGTATTGTATAGGGATTAAATTGAACATATCATACTTTTACATAATATTAATAATTTAAATCAATCAATCATGGGTTATAGCCTAAATCATTCAATTCAGGACTTAATTGAACAAAATTAAACATTAAAAAAAGTTTGGGAATTGATTAGGGACTAATCTAAATAAGATATAAAATTTTAGGTCAAAACATGATTTTTGTAAAATAGAGGCAAAATTATAAAATCTAAAAAACATGGATAAAACTATAAAATCTAAAAAACATGGACATGGACAAAACTATAAAATCTAAAAAACATGGACAAACTATAAAATCTAAAAAATAGCGGTAAAACTATAAAATCTCAAAAATAGTGGGAAAATTGTAAAATCTAAAAAACATAGGACACATGGCCGTGAGGCCCTATCCTAGGCACGATTTTGCCTCGATTCGCTGGTAAAAGAACACACACCTTTCACTGAGATTTCGAACGACGTCCCTCCCGTTCAAATTTGGTCTGATACACCTGTAACGGATCCGAACTTGGTGGAATTACGGAGGCTATCAAAGATAAGTTCGACAATTGGTAGAGAATTGATTTATCGATATTGATTTGATATTGAGAGCAAAAATAGAAAATGAATCAAAATCCTAGGGTAATTAGGTGAGGATTAAATACTCAAGTTTTTCAAATTTTAAGGGGTTGCATGATAAATTATCTAATTTTGGCCGAAATGGGGAGTTTTGACTTGACTTGAACTAGGTTTGCAAGAAAGAAACTGTAAAGCCTTAACCACTTAGGCTATTGCCCATTCTTATCATATTTTACTCTAAATATTATTTATGCTAATGTGACTTTCATCCTAGGCAGGGGCGAAGTTAGAAAATTATTTTAGGGATAAAAATTAAATTGTAATTTTAATAGCCTAAATCTTTATATTTTTTAAAGAATTAAATTAAAATTTTATCATTTCTAGGGGACCGAAGTGTAATTTTACCTTAATTAATTTAAAGGACTATATGAACAATTTTTCATTTTAGAGGGATTGAGGCCTCTGCCAGTCCCCTAGATATGTCAATGATCCTAGATTGCTGAAAAAAAAAAAAGAAAAGAAACGTGAGAACTGTGATTTAAACCTAATACTATTAAAAGATATACAAACTACTTAACCATCAAATCAAAGACTTGTTTCTTACTTATTCATTACAACTAACTCTCTATATTTTGTGACATTACATAAAAAAATATTATTTTATATATAAATTCTACATAATAAAAATAATACTATTTTTAAAAATAGATACAACTTTTTTCTAATGATAAGAACTTACATAAATAATAATCGGTAGTTTAATTGTTTTTATTGATGTGAATGTGGATGTTTTAGAATGTGATTTACTAAGTTTGTGTGCATTAGTTATTTTCTAATTAGTATATATATATATATATTTGCTACACTAAGCGGAGTTAAATGAGTACAATAAATTATGTAACAAAATTTAAAAAATTGGTATGGTAAAATTAACAAAGGAAAAAGGTGGTTTACCCGATGGGTTGCTTAGGTGAAGGTAAGGAAATGAGTTTTCCCGGGGATGGAGTTTGTGGATTTTGGAAGAAAGAATAATTACGTGAAAGTGTATGAGTTGTTTTGCATGATGTTTTTATAGTGTGAGATAAGTTTAGTTAAATGTTTTGAGGTCACTGACATGGAAGTCTAATTTGATATTTATGATAGTGGCAGTGATGTTACATCTTAAGATAAGACATTTTAGGACGATTGGCAATCAATGACCCTGGATTCTTACGTAGTTCTTATATAGTCTTAGTGGAGATGCCTAGTTCCAAGGTTCGTTGGACTAAAATTCGTAAGTTAACTCAAGATTCGCTGGTTGGTAGGTCAACTATGCATGGTTCTTGTGATATTAACTTCATTAGAAGACACATATCAAGTTCTCTTTAGGTTTGTCATGAGATCTATGAGGTCCGCTATATACATTGGTAAATACAAGGGAAGGCAGGTGGGGGCCATTGCCCCACCTAGCTTTTTAGACATTTACATAGCACCCTCTTTAAATGAACTTTATTACATTAAACCCCTAAAAAATTTAAATCCTGGCCCCAAAAAATACCAACTCCTTTAAAAGTTTAAAAAATATACATAAATATATATTTATCTCTTATAAAATAATATATTTTAGAAGTTTCAAAATTTTAAAATAATATATTTTTATCTCTTATAAAAATCATCAATTTTTTTAGAAAATATTTAACAATTAAAGAAAAAAAAACTTCTACCCATAAAACTGAAAAAACAAAACCTCGAACAAATTAAAAGAAAAAAAAGAAGAGTAATGGAAAAAAGCAATTAACAAATTATAAGAGAAAGAAGAAGATATTATCACTAAACAAGAACAGGAACAAAAAAAAAAAAAAAGTTTAAGGTTTTCTTTAAATATTTTGACTTGCTTTCTTTATATCTTATATAGTTCTATATTAACGATCAATAGCTAATAGAAAAAAAATCTCAAATTTTAAGATTTAAGGCTTATAATTATACATAAAAATTAATAATAAAAATAATATGTAGCCGACAATGTTAATATAAGTTTATCCCCTTAAGTTGTATTTGTTAATTTTTCACTAGTTATATACGATATAATAGATATAATAATTAAATATAGCTTTGGTTTAAATGATTTATCTTCAAAATATACAAAAATAAAATATCAAATCCATTAAGTTGGAGTCCTATTAAAGCAAAATCTTAAATGAATATATTTAATTCTTTTTTGTGCTAACAAAAATAAAAGTAGGTTGGCGGGGTGCTGTGCTATTTGGCACAGGGTTCTTATATGATGCCACGGTGTTTTAGTGACGTTGCAATATTTCGTCACACTAAAGCTGCATTTAAAAAATAAAAAATTTGCTGCAGCTGTAAACTTTGGATTTATATTATTTATTGAAGTTACTACTATAATAATTATGCCGTGTTAATTTATTACTAGGTGAATAATGTGTTTTTTAATTTGTATTAAATTTTGAGAGTTTATACTCTATGTACACTATATTTAAAAATAGTGTATCAACCATTTCTCCTTTAGACACCTATCCAAAAAACAAAGCTATCTTCTTTCTTTCTTTTTTTTTTTTTTTTTTTGAGATTTTAAAACATTTTAATCCTTAGAATATATTCAGAATTTAAATATAAAAATGAATCAAGAATCTTTTCGTGTACCAAGAGTGCTCTGCAAGAGTCCTAGAGAAAGCAGTAACTGCTGAGCTTGGGAAGGCGAGAAGCGGTGGTGACGATCGAAAAGACAGGGATGCGATTTCATTATTGGCAGAGGAATTGATCCAACTATCTGTTAAAGGGGTAACTATTAAACCAGGTGAAAATCCATCTTTGATTTGTTCAATCTGGACAAAAAAAAAATTATAATCCAGAGAATTTTAAAGCACAGATGCGTAGTATATGGAAGACAAAAAAGAAATTTGAAATTCAGATGGTAGGACAGAATTTATTTATGATTATGTTTGAAGAGGAGGAAGATCTGGAGTTGATTATGGAAGGAAGACCATGGTTATTTAGGAAAAGTTTAATTTTGTTTAGCCGAATTACCCAGCAGTTGGAGCTATCCCAGATCCGGCTTACTACTTCACCATATTGGATAACGATTGGTTCGTGTTTACCAGAATTCAATAAGAAAGATCTCTTTCATGCTATTGGTTTGACATTTGGAGGGGTGATTAGATCTGAAATTAATAGTGAATTATGTCGTCTCAGGATAAGCTTGGATGTGCAGAAACCCCTTAGACGAGGAATTTTTGTTTCAGTTGATGATAAAAATAAATCATGGGTCTCCTTTAAGTATGAAAAGTTACCAGTGTTTTGTTTTGGTTGTGAAAGAATGGGGCATGGTCTCATAGATTGCCATGAGTTTGATCCTGCAGAAAAAGATAATATAAGATTAGATCCACCATTTATGTCAGCCCTAAAAGCAGAATCTAATCTAATAGGGAAGGAAAGCATAAAACTTAACGCTTCCTTGAGGAAGGGGAAATCTCAGTGCTCTTATACTGGGGGCGATGAGAAGGAAGCACCGAAGAGAAAGTGGTTAGGAGGGTGATGACACAAGTGAGAAGGTGGCTGAAAAAACTGACTTGCATAATCGAGGGGAAACGATGAAGAAAGACAAGGCAACGTTAAGTCTTGTAAAAGGAGAGTCAATGGACATCATAGTTAGTAGGGGCAGAAAGATTCGGAATTGTCTATAAGAAAAAAGTGGAAACGTCTGGAACTGCCAGAAGGGATGGTAAAAAGGAAAGGGAAGAGTAGTATAAAAAAGAGGAAATTTTCAGAAGATGGAGTTGTTAATGATGGTGGTATAGCAGATTTTGGGGATGGTGCAAAAAGGTTAAAACCTGCAGAAGAACAAGCATACAAAGAATTTGTTCAAAATTTCGGTATTGAAGTCATGGAGCAAGATGATTCTACAACACATTTGAGATCGGCGGCTGCCAAAAGGCAAGCCGACCGGGTACAATGAAAAGCATAAGTTGGAATGTCCATGGATTGGGGAGTCTACGGGCAACAAGGAGGCTGCGATACTTTTTGAAGCAGCAAAATCCCCACATGGTCTTCTTAATGGGAACAAAAATTGATAAACAGCGTATGGAGAGAGTTAGGAGGACCTGTGGTTTCCTTAATGGGATTGAGGTTGGTGCTGATGGATCACGTGGAGGTTTGTGTTTAGCCTAGAGGGAAGCCCTCGATGTCACGTTAAGAAGCTTCTCTAAGAATCACATTGACGTCATGGTCAAAGAGGAGAATTCAAATCTTGACTGGAGATTTACGGGGTTTTATGGTTCACCATATTTTAATGGTAAGAATGAGTCTTATAATCTACTATGAAAATTGGGGGAAGATCATAGTCAGCCATGGTTGGTAAAAGGGGACTTTAATGAAATAATGTATACTTTTGAAAAGAGTGGAGGGATACCAAGGGAAGATAGAAGAATGGAGGCATTTAGAGAGGTTTTAGAAGAATGCCAATTGAAAGATATAGGATATTCAGGGGTTTGGTTCACATGGGAAAGGGGAAATTTTGCAGAGAAAGACCTGACAGAGGGGTTGCAAATGAAAAATGGAGGAGTCTTTTTCCAACACAGAAGATTTTCCATCTACCCCATTCAATATCGGATCACTGCCCACTCCTTTTAAATACAGAAGATGACAATATCCAAGTTGGGAACACACAATTTAAATTCGAGGCGTGGTGGATTACAGAGGAGTTATTAGAGAAAGAAATTAAGGATTGCTGAGAATCAAATACACATACAATCTCAGAGAAATTAAGAAGTTACAGTTACACTTAAATGAGTGGTCAAAGACGATTAATGTAAAGAGGACCGGGCTTAAGAAAAAGCTAACAAAAGAACTGGAGGAGCTAATGGCAAAAGACAGTGATGATGATACTATAGCAAGGATTATTAGCACAAGAGTTGATCTGAACATGGAAATTGATAGGGATGAAATTTATTGGGAACAGAGGTCAAGGGCGAACTGGCTTAGAGCAGGAGACAAAAACTCAGCTTTCTTTCATAAATTTGCCTCATCTCGGAAAAAGTTAAATGCAATTTCAAGGTTACAGCTTGATGGCGGAAGGGAGACGAATTATGAAAGGGAGATAGTTGAAGATGCCACTTCTTATTTTCAGAAACTATTTACATCTAACAGAGTTGGGAATTTATCTTATCTACTTCGAGGCATTAAGAGGAATATCTCGCCAGATGAGAATGTCGCATTATCGGCAGCATATACAGAAGAAGAAGTAATTTCAGCTCTAAAAGGGATGGGGCCGACTAAAGCACTAGGTCCGGATGGTTTTCCGGCTTTATTATTTCAACGATACTGGCATATTGTAGGTAAAGATGTCACCAGGTTTTGTTTGGGTGTTTTAAATTCAGATCAGAGCTTCGATCAACTCAATTCAACAGACATAGTGCTCATTCCGAAAATTCAAAATCGATAAATCTAGCTAGTTTTAGGCTGATAAGCCTGTGTACAGTGCTATATAAGATTGTAATGAAGGTCATTGCAAATAGGCTGCAATAAGTTATTGGAGGATGTATCGATGTGGCTCAAAGTGCTTTTATTCCCAGAAGGTTAATCTCTGATAATGTTCTTATTGCGTATGAAATCCTTCATACCTTTAGGAAGAAACGCACGGGGAGAAAGGGTTATATGGCAGTCAAGTTGGATATGAGTAAGGCTTATGATAGAGTTGAATGGGGTTTTCTTAGGGAAGTTATACTGAAGATGGGCTTTCAAGAAGAAGTAGTAGGATTAATTTTAAAATGCATTTCCACAGCATCATTTGCAGTCAACATCAATGGGAAGAGAGGAAGAGTTTTTCAAGGCTCTAGGGGTTTAAGACAAGGTGACCCCTTGAGCCCTTTTCTGTTTCTGTTATGCAGTGAAGGACTGTCCGCACTTATGAGATTAGCTAAGGAGGAGGGTTTAATTAAAGGAGCAAAGGCTAGTAGACGAAGACCAGAAATTTCGCATTTGCTTTTTGCTGATGATTGTATACTATTTGGGGAAGCAACAAAAGAAGGAGCAGGACTGCTGAAAAGAATCTTAAAGGAGTATGAAAAATGCTCGAGGCAGTGTGTTAATTTTAATAAATCAATGATCTTTTATAGCTCAAATACATTGGAAGCAAACAAAAGGGAGATATCGTCAATTCTAGGAGTAAGATCTTCGAATGAGATGGAGAAATACTTGGGTCTTCCCAATGTGATTGGCAGAAGAAAAAAGGAGTCGTTTCAAAATCTTAAAGAGAAGCTACAACTGAGGATCAGAGGCTGGAGTAATAGGTTCTTATCACAAGGAGGAAAGGAGGTTTTTTATAAAATCTGTCTTACAGGCAATTCCTACTTACTCAATGTCTTGCTTCCTATTACCAAGCACTTTTTGTGAAGAATTAGAGAGTATTATCGCTAACTTTTGGTGGCAAAAAGCATATGGGAAAAAAAGGATTCATTGGTGTCAATGGCAATACTTGTGTATTTAAAGCAAAATACTTTCCGAACACAAGTTTTTTAAATTCAAGTTTTAGGAATAATTGTTCATACACATGGAAGAGTATATGGGCTGGTAAAGGTGTCCTTAAAGAGGGTATATGTTGGAAAGTGGGTACGGGGTCATCTATCTCAGTTCTTCATGATATTTGGATACCAGATTTAATTAATCCCAGATTATCATCACATGTTAATACTTTAAGTGTTGGTAAAGTTGCTGACTTAATTGATGAAAATAGCAGGCAATGGAAATCAGAGTTGATAGAGTCTACCTTTCCGGAGGATATAGCCGAAAAGATTAGCCGTATACCGTTAGCAGAGGAACCCCACGATGATCGTCTTGCTTGGCGGGGAAAGGCTTCAGGGGAATTCACGGTACGTAGTGCCTATAAACTATTACAAAGTATTAATATGGATCCTAGAGCTTACGCTGTACAGGCCGACTACAAAAAATTTTACAAAAAACTTTGGCGTCTTCATCTTCCAACTAAGATTAAAATTACAATTTGGAAGATTTCTTGGAACTATCTACCCACACGAACCAATATACAACACAGGAAGTTGTCAAATGTTGTAATCTGTCCCCGGTGTGGTCAAGGAGCTGAAAATATGAACCATTTGTTTAGAGAATGCCTTGTTTCAAGATCAGTTTGGGAGGAGTTATCATTTTCGGAATTTCTTAAAGTCGAAGTTTTAGAGTTCTTACAATGGCTGATTTGGGTCTTTGAAGTGACTTCTATCCCTCAATGTGAAATGTTTTGTTGTGCCCTATGGGCGATCTGGGGAGACAGAAACAAGCTAGTTCATGAGAAAGTAAGCAGATCGGGGAAGGATATAGCTAGATTTATCAATTACTACATTTTAGAGATCAAGGGAGTTGAAGAAAAATTACCAAAGCCACATGCAGAAGTTCAGAAATGGAAGTGCCCTCTTGGAAATGCTATCAAGGTTAATTTTGACGCATCATTTGATACAAACTATAAAAAGTCGGCTATAGGAATTGTTGCCAGAAATAGTAAAGGCGAAATCTTGGTATCACTCTCGAAGATATTCGAACAGGTTGAGTCCCCATTTGCGGCAGAGGCAATAGCATGTAGAACAGCATTACAAATTAGCATGGACATGCAGTGGATAGAAACAGTTATGGAAGGGGACGCACTTTCAGTAATAAAAAAATGCAAAAGCAGAAATGAAGATAGATCAAGGATTGGGGCGTATATTCATGACATGCATCAGTTATGGAGGAAACTCATGTACAGCAAGTTTGAATATACTCCAAGATCATCGAATGGTCTAGCACATACTCTTGCAACTGAAACGCTTAAGGGTAGGGGAGAGTTTTACCTGATCGGAAGAGTCCTTGCATATGCGGAGCGGTTGAAGCTAGTGGAGGAGAACGGTGAGACAGTCTGAAAATAGAGAAGTGATGAGGGAAAGGGGGGAGACGAAAAGGAATGAAGGAGATTAGATTGGAAGGGTGCAGATGGTGGGAGCCGTAAGGCTGAAGTGGAGGAATTAATACGGTGGATGGAGGTTGAAGGTAACGAAAAGAAGGGAGTAATAGTATGAAAATGGAGAAAAGTGAGAGAAAGGGGGGAGACGATATGGGATGAAGGAGATTAGATGATGGGAGAATAAAAGGCTGAAATGGAGCAATTAATGGGGTAGGTGAACAGCTGTATGGGTATCTAGAATCGTCTAAAGCAAGTAATGATGAATGTGATAAGACACGACGTGCCAGACTCTCTGATTGGGCAACGGTTAGGTGCCATTAATATGGCGTCAGATTAAATTTTGAATTTCTTTATTTTTTCGAGTTGTTGAAAACAGATAAGGGTCTTTTCAGGTTTTCTTAAGGACTTATTGTTTATCGTTTGGGCCTGAACTTACTCAGGCCCCTTAATTTTTCTTGAACAGTGTCATAATAATAAAAGCCCAATTTGATTAGTTTTCAAAAAAAAAAAAAGAATTTAAATCTATATTTATAAACTAAATATGAAAGGAAGGCGTTAGGCCATTCCAATCTTGCTTTTTCATTATAAAATCATGGTTTAATTGCGATTACATCTCATTACTTTTTTTTTTTTAATTTATATAATAATAATCAGTTTTCATTTTTAATTTTTATATTACACTCAAAGTTGAGATTTATTTTTATGTTTAATTTTTAACAAAATTTGGTACCTAGAGGAACACATGTTCTATTGTTCTCTCCCTCTCTCTCTCTCCATTATAAAATGATGGTCCAATTTTACTTTTGATCTCTTTGAAGATTTTATTATGAAATAATAGTCAAATTTTAGTTTTTTTTCCTTATATTACGCTCAAATTTGAGATTCTATTTTTATATTTAATTTTTTATATAATTTGGTGCTTTTCAAGAATTATGTATATAATTTACATAGTAATTACATATAAATAAATATATTTTATTTCTTCATTTATAAATTTATTTTTTGAATTATATTATGAAGTGATTGATCTATATATTGAACTATGTGTCATGTTTTAATTTTATCACATTAGAGTTTCATCTCAAATTATCTCATATTTTGTTAATTTATTTTAATTTAATTTCAAATTTATTTTCATAAAATATAAAGATATAAAATAATATTTAAATTTATAATTTTTTTAAAAAAAATCTATTTGACAATTATTCAGTATAACTAAAAATTTATTTTCAATTATTCATTTAAATCCCCAAGGGCATACAATCTTGTTTTTTTTTTATTTATGAATTAGTCTATTCGTATTAATTTAGATTAAATAACTGATCATGCAATTCATTGTTATATATTAGAAATCTCTAATATATTTTTACAAATTATGTTAATTTGGTATTGATTCTTAAAAATTCAAAATTCAAAATTAAAAATTAAAAAACTTTAAAAATTAAATATTCTTTTCCGATAAATATACATACAAATTATAAAATATTTATAAATAAATGAATATCTATTGTTCTCATTTCCTAACATGACATTTATGTATTAAAATAATACTTTTATAAATAAAGAATTTAAGGCAAAAATAAAACCATGAAGAAGACTTAAGCAAATTCAACTTATCTCTTTTTTCATCATTAACGACCACTATATTCAGGTTGAGTCAAAAACTATAGCCTGTGGTTAAAAAGGTTAAGAATAGATGTCTATAGGTTGTTGCCCAAGACGAGTATGTGCGTGAGAGCATGCATGATTGAGAATATACATGTGAGGATGGAGTCTTGGAGACCTAGTAGGTGAAAGGCCATGTCGGCAACTCCACAACTGATTCTTAGTTCGGTGGCATGATGACGGAGGATGTGTAAATCGAGGAGTTCATGGTAAGGGTTATTGATGCTAGTGGTTGTGGATGAAGGCGGTGCCCAACGCTTCAAATTTTGGCGAGGACTAAGGAACAAAGCTAGATGTATAATAAATAAATTATTGTTTATAAATACAACTAAAGATGGGAAAATTTTGAATCTGGTTTAAGAAAAATAAGTATTCATTTATTTATAATTTTGCAAGTATTTTTATAAAATCTTATGTATTTTTATCGAAGATTGAACTTTTAAATATTTTTTTTAAAAAAAGTTGTTTCATTTTGAATCTTGAATTTTAAGGAATCAAGATTAAATTGACATGATGTGTAAAGTTGGGGGTTCAATTTTTTGAATTTCTTATAATTAAGACCAAATTGATAGAATCGTTAAATATTGGAGGGATAAATTTGTTATTTTGCCAATGAAAATAGCGCCGTCAGTACTCCTTTAGTGATTAAACAGATGAGTGACTGGAATATTAGATTCCAATAACGTGAGTAACTAAAATAGAAAATTTTAAACTTAAATGACAAAAATAGAAACACACTAATAATTGAGCAACTATTTATATAATTTACTCTAAATTTAAATGAGCAAATTTATTAAAAACCCAATGTAAAAAGGAAGAACGAAATTGATGAAATACCGTTTGGTTGGTGAAGATTTTATTACGTACTTATTTTCTTCCTCTTCTATCTAATTAAATTTGGAGCTCAAGTTCGTTTGGTTCATTAAATTTCTCCATTTCGCCAACTCATTTTTAATGATCAATTTAATGTTAGATTAATGAATTTAATAAAAATGCAATCTTTTTTTTTTAAATTTGGAACATTTACCATTTGAGAATGTGATTTTATATGCAAATTATTGAAAATTAAATATTTACTAGATTTAAATATTTAAATATAATAATTAAATATTTGTAATTAGATATTAAACAAACTACCGTTGGGTTTGTGGATGAGCCACATATTTGTAGTTACTGCCACTTGTTGTGAGTGCACAACATATTTCCAAATTAAATAAACTGCCACTCTTCCTCCGTACAATGTCTCGCCCTATGCAATGCATTATGTCATGCTTTGTATTAAAACAAATCAACACTAGTAGTAGACATGTAACATTTACTCAATTCATCTCTAACACTTAACATGTTTATCATGTACTTCTCAGGGCGGTAACAATATTATCACTTTCAATTTAAAAGATTCACTTTATCAAAAAACACATAACATTTACGTATCATGCGATGTAATAAGAGCACTTAAGGCATTAAACACAAATTTCAATATTCATACAATATCAGGGACCTAATTAAGCACGAAAAAAATTCCAAAAACAATTCAGGCATTGTATAGGGATTAAATTGAACATATCATACTTTTACATAATATTAATAATTTAAATCAATCAATCATGGGTTCTAGCCTAAATCATTCAATTAGGGACTTAAATCATTCAATTGGGGACTTAATTGAACAAAATTAAAAATTAAAAAAAGTTTGTGTAACATCCTGGAAAGGGCCTATGCATTTTCGGTTTAATTGTACGAAGTGACATGTTTTATGTACTAAGAATAAATTTTGAATATTTTTGGAAACCCGGAAATGTATGGAAATGATCTGGAAATGAATATTTTTGGAAACCTAAAAATGTAAGGAAATGTAAGGAAATGTATGGAAATGTATGGAAATGTAAGGAAATGTAAGGAAATGTGAGGAAATGTATGGAAATGTAAGGAAATGCAAGGAAATGTAAGGAAATGTCTTGTCTTGGAAATGTAGGGAAACGTCCTGGAAATGTAAAGGAATAAAGAGGAAAGTGAACATTTATGGAAACTAGGAAAATGATTTAGAAATGATTCAAAAGAGGAAAGTGAACATTTCTGGAAACTTGGAAATGTAAGGAAATGATTCAAAAGAGGAAAGTGAACATTTTTGGAAACTTGAAAATGTAAGGAAATGTCAAGTTTATAGAGCCGATCGAAAATTTTTGGAAACTTAGAAATGACCTAGAAATGATTTTAAGGTTTAAAAGGGGAAATTAAGGCAATGTGGCCTTAAAAGAAAAAGTTTGTGAAATTTACACACAAACAGGCTTGGAAAAGTGGCCTGAAGATTTCACTTAGGGCCTATGGAAATGGCGCCATATGCAAGAGGAATGGGCCTGAGTTCGAGTCACTTGGGAAGCAAATAAATGAGGTTTTATTTTTGCTTCCGGAAGAGCGAGTGGACGGCACATGCTTCTAGAAAGGAGGTGTTTTATTTTCATAAATATTCGATTAAAAGGTGATAAATAAAGGATTTTTAAATTGGATTATTTTGAAGAGATAAATGTTGGATTAAACTCTTTTATTTATGATAATTAAAGGATAAAGTTATCAGATAGAGGAGTGGTGGGCAAGTAAGGGACTCCTTAGATGATAATTTCGGCTATAAAAGGAAGGAAGGAGGGCTAGTCATCAATTTTTCTTCCTCCTCTTCTCTCTCTAGAATTTACGAGTGCTCTCTTCTCTTCTCTTCTCTTTTTCTTTTGTCAAGCCGAATCTATAGTCCACCATTGTCAAAATTCTCAAGTTTTTTTTGCTTCCTATTTCTTCTTACCAATCCATTCAAAAGCCAAATCTTGGAAGGGCTTCAAGCATAGGTGCTGTTGATTTCTTCAAAGGTAAGAACAAGTTTGATTTCCATTCTTTTCTTTTAGATTAGCCGAGAGATAATCTAACCCCATACATATTATGGTTGCTGAATATGGAAGGATCTTTGGAATTATCAGAGTAGTCGACTAAAAGGAGGAGTATTCGAGATTTCTAAGATTAAGGTAAGACATATGTATATTCGGCCAAAGGCCATGTTTTATGTTTTAATGGTTAGATTAAATCTAACGCAAGGTTATAGGAATTTTGACATTCATAGGAAAACAAGGAACAGTTTCGGGATTTGTTGGTGTTCCAATCGGCAACAAGGTAAGAATACTAATCCTACTAGGATTTGGAATTTTGGCCGAATGGCTTTTTATTAAGGTAATAAGTGATAAATCAATGTAGGGATTAAGGATCTAAGCATTAGATCAAGCTTTTCGGATCTCAAGGAAATTTTAAGCGAATCAGGTGTGTACCCCACACTACTTTGTAATATGAATTATGGTTATATGTATTAAAATATGTGTTAATGGAAATATGAACGTGGCTAAGGTACCATGTTATGGTACTAAGTACTCAGGTACGTTTCCTACTCCTACTAGGAATATGAAATATGCTATTCGTAACATGAGAATATTATACGATTGTGAACTACGGTATATTATGCATATTAATATATGGGGCATATGGTTGTATATTGAAAGGGAAGTGAAAAGTGGTGACTTAAGACCCACGATGTCTGAAAAGTGGTGACTTACGACCACGATGTCGAAAAGTGGTGACCTAAGACCACAGATCACGGTGACTTAAGCCCGCAATTTGGTATGTAGCGGAAGGAGGGTCGACTTAGTAGTCCCCACGGTGTGTTTGGCGAGTGCACGGGGTGTGTAGCGGATGGCATCTAGGTTTTGGGTTCGGGATTGCATCATAACTTGTATTCATTGTTCGAATGTGTAACTCTTGTATGCCTAATTCTATTGTGATTTAGTGTTGTGTACACATTGAGTCTGCATTGACTCACCCCGTTGTGGGAACAATTTTGGTGATGATCGATAATGGACCGGGTCGGCGGGAGCTTAAAGGTGGCCATGCACAACAAGAAATTTTACGATTTGGACTTTTATTTTTACTTAAGTACTTTCAATTATTTGGATTTATTTGATGTAATAAGGCCATAGGGAACTATTTTATTTTACATTTATTTTATTTATTATGTTTACAAATTTTTATCAATTAAAGTTTAAGTAAAATTTCTTTTAAAATAAACCCTAAATGTTTTGTCACCTTAAATAAATGGATTTCAATGTAAGATAAATTGGTTTTCAACACAAGCCCAACCCAAACAATATTTTTCTTAAAATCGCACAAGTTTTTCCTAAATAACAAAAGAATTTTGAACCGGTTTACTTAAGGAACATACCAAATTTGGTCAAGGCTCGTGGGTCGGGTTTGGGGTGTTTCAGTTTGGGAATTGATTAGGGACTAATCTAAATAAGATATAAAATTTTAGGTCAAAACATGATTTTTGTAAAATAGGGGCAAAATTATAAAATCTAAAAAACATGGACAAAACTATAAAATCTAAAAAACATGGACATGGACAAAACTATAAAATCTAAAAAACATGGACAAACTATAAAATCTAAAAAATAGGGGTAAAACTGTAAAATCTAAAAAATAGTGGCAAAATTGTAAAATCTAAAAAACATTGGACACATGGCCGTGAGGCCCTATCTTAGGCACGATTTTGCCTCGATTCGCTGGTAAAAGAACATACACCTTTCACCGAGATTTCGAACGACATCCCTCCCGTTCAAATTTGGTCTAATACACCTGTAACGGATCCGAACTTGGTGGAATTACGGAGGCTATCAAAGATAAGTTCAACAATTGGTAGAGAATTGATTTATCGATATTGATTTGATATTGAGAGCAAAAATAGAAAACGAATCAAAATCCTAGGGTAATTAGGTGAGGATTAAATACTCAAGTTTTTCAAATTTTAAGGGGTTGCATGATAAATTATCTAATTTTGGCCAAAATAGGGAGTTTTGACTTGACTTGAACTAGGTTTGCAAGAAAGAAACTGTAAAGCCTTAACCACTTAGGCTATTGCCCATTCTTATTATATTTTTACTATAAATATTATTTATGCTAATGTGACTTTCATCCTAGGCAGGGGTGAAGTTAGAAAATTATTTTAGGGATCAAAATTAAATTATAATTTTAATAGCCTAAATCTTTATATTTTTTAAAGAATTAAATCAAAATTTTATCATTTTTAGGGGATCGAAGTATAATTTTATCTTTATTAATTTAAAGGACTATATGAACAATTTTTTATTTTAGAGGGATTGAGGCCTCTGCTAGCCCCTAGATATGTCAATGATCCTAGGTTGCTGAAAATAAAAAGAAAAGAAACGAGAGAAGTGTGATTTAAACCTAATACTATTAAAAGATATACAAACTACTTAACCATCAAATCAAAGACTTATTTCTTACTTATTCATTACAACTAACTCTCTATATTTTGTGACATTACATAAAAAAATATTATTTTATATATAAATTCTACATAATAAAAATAATACTATTTTTA
Organism: Gossypium bickii; assembly: GCA_025503065.1. Classification (NCBI taxonomy): domain Eukaryota; kingdom Viridiplantae; phylum Streptophyta; class Magnoliopsida; order Malvales; family Malvaceae; genus Gossypium; species Gossypium bickii. The sequence goes on from CP106711.1 coordinate 96,749,530, forward strand.
AAAATAGATACAACTTTTTTCTAATGATAAGAACTTACATAAATAATAATCGGTAGTTTAATTGTTTTTATTGATGTGAATGTGGATGTTTTAGAATGTGATTTACTAAGTTTGTGTGCATTAGTTATTTTCTAATTAGTATATATATATATATATATTTGCTACACTAAGCGGAGTTAAATGAGTACAATAAATTATGTAACAAAATTTAAAAAATTGGTATGGTAAAATTAACAAAGGAAAAAGGTAGTTTACACGATGGGTTGCTTAGGTGAAGGAAAGGAAATAAGTTTTCCTCGGGATGGAGTTTGTGGGTTTTGGAAGAAAGAATAATTACGTGAAAGTGTATGAGTTGTTTTGCATGATGTTTTTATAGTGTGAGATAAGTTTAGTTAAGTGTTTTGAGGTCATTGACATGGAAGTCTAATTTGATATTCATGATAGTGGCAGTGATGTTATGTCTTAAGATAAGACATTTTAGGACGATTGGCAATCAATGACCCTGGATTCTTACGTAGTTCTTATATAGTCTTAGTGGAGATGCCTAGTTCTAAGGTTCGTTGGACTAAAGTTCATAAGTTAACTCAAGATTTGCTGGTTGGTAGGTCAACTATATATGGTTCTTGTGGTATTAACTTCATTAGAAGACACATATCAAGTTCTCTTTAGGTTTGTCATGAGATCTATGAGGTCTGCTATATACATTGGTAAATACAAAGGAAGGCAGGTGGGGGCCATTGCCCCACCTAGCTTTTTAGACATTTACATAGCACCCTCTTTAAATGAACTTTATTACATTAAACCCCTAAAAAATTTAAATCCCGACCCCAAAAAACACCAACTCCTTTAAAAGTTTAAAAAATATACATAAATATATATTTATCTCTTATAAAATAATATATTTTAGAAGTTTCAAAATTTTAAAATAATATATATTTATCTCTTATAAAAATCATCAATTTTTTTAGAAAATATTTAACAATTAAAGAAAAAAAACTTCTACCCATAAAACTGAAAAAACAAAACCTCGAACAAATTAAAAGAAAAAAAAGAAGAGTAATGGAAAAAAGCAATTAACAAATTATAAGAGAAAGAAGAAGATATTATCACTAAACAAGAACAGGAACAAAAAAAAAAAAAGTTTAAGGTTTTCTTTAAATATTTTGACTTGCTTTCTTTATATCTTATATAGTTCTATATTAACGGTCAATAGCTAATAGAAAAAAAAAATCTCAAATTTTAAGATTTAAGGCTTATAATTATACATAAAAATTAATAATAAAAATAATATGTAGCTGACAATGTTAATATAAGTTTATCCCCTTAAGTTGTATTTGTTAATTTTTCACTAGTTATATAAGATATAGTAGATATAATAATTAAATATAGCTTTGGTTTAAATGATTTATCTTCAAAATATACAAAAATAAAATATCAAATCCATTAAGTTGGAGTCCTATTAAAGCAAAATCTTAAATATCAGGACAAATAGTAAATGTGAATATATTTAATTCTTTTTTGTACTAACAAAAATAAAAGTAGGTTGGCGGGGTGCTGTGCTATTTGGCACAGGGTTCTTATATGATGCCACGGTGTTTTAGTGACGTTGCAATATTTCGTCACACTAAAGCTGCATTTAAAAAATAAAAAATTTGCTGCAGCTGTAAACTTTGGATTTATATTATTTATTGAAGTTACTACTATAATAATTATGCCGTGTTAATTTATTACTAGGTGAATAATGTTTCTTTTTAATCTGTATTAAATTTTGAGAGTTTATACTCTATGTACACTATATATAAAAATAGTGTATCAACCATTTCTCCTTTAGACACCTATCCAAATAGTTTTTCCTTTTGACACCTATCCAAAAAACAAAGCTATCTTCTTCTTTCTTTCTTTTTTCTTTTTTTTTTAGATTTTAAAACATTTTAATCCTTAGAATATATTCAGAATTTAAATCTATATTTATAAACTAAATATGAAAGGAAGGCGTTAGGCCATTCCAATCTTGCTTTTTCATTATAAAATCATGGTTTAATTGCGATTACATCTCTTTACTTTTTTTTTTTAATTTATATAATAATAATCAAATTTCATTTTCAATTTTTATATTACACAGATTTATTTTTATGTTTAATTTTTAACAAAATTTGGTACCTAGATGAACACATGTTCTATTGTTCTCTCCCTCTCTCTCTCCATTATAAAATGATGGTCCAATTTTAATTTTGATCTTTTTGAAGATTTTATTATAAAACAATAGTTAAATTTTAGTTTTTTTTCTTATATTACGCTCAAATTTGAGATTCTATTTTTATATTTAATTTTTTATATAATTTGATGCTTTTCAAGAATTATGTATATAATTTACATAGTAATTACATACAGATGAATATATTTATTTCTTCATTTATAAATTTATTTTTTGAATTATATTATGAAGTTATTGATCTATGTATTGAACTATGTGTCATGTTTTAATTTTATCACATTAGAGTTTCATCTCAAATTATCTCATATTTTGTTAATTTATTTTAATTTATTTTCAAATTTATTTTCATAAATTATAAAGATATAAAATAATATTTAAATTTATAAATTTTTTTAAAAAATTCTATTTGATAATTATTCAGTATAACTAAAAATTTATTTTCAATTAATCATTTAAATCCCCAGGGGCATACAATCTTGTTTATTTATTTATTTATGAATTAGTCTATTCGTATTAATTTAGATTAAATAACTGATCATGCAATTCATTGTTATATATTAGAAATCTCTAATATATTTTTACATATTATGTTAATTTGGTATTGATTCTTAAAAATTCAAAATTCAAAATTCAAAATTAAAAAACTTTAAAAATTAAATATTCTTTTCCGATAAATATACATACAAATTATAAAATATTTATAAATAAATGAATATCTATTGTTCTTATTTCCTAACATGACATTTATGTATTAATATAATACTTTTATGAATAAAGAATTTAAGGCAAAAATAAAACCATGAAGAAGACTTAAGCAAATTCAACTTATCTCTTTTTTTCATCATTAACGACCACTATATTCAGGTTGAGTCAAAAACTATAGCCTGTGGTTAAAAAGGATAAGAATAGATGTCTATAGCTTGTTGCCCAAGACGAGGTTGTGCGTGAGAGCATGCATGATTGAGAATATACATGTGAGGATGGAGTCTTGGAGACCTAGTAGGTGAAAGGCCATGTCGGCAACTCCACAACTAATTCTTAGTTCGGTGGCACGATGACGGAGGATGTGTAAATCGAGGAGTTCATGGTAAGGGTTATTGGTGCTAGTGGTTGTGGATAAGGCGGTGCCCAACACTTCAAATTTTTGCGAGGACTAAGGAACAAAGCTAGATGTATAATAAATAAATTATTATTTATAAATACAACTAAAAGATGGGAAAATTTTGAATCTGGTTTAAGAAAAATAAGTATTCATTTATTTATAATTTTACATGTATTTTTATAAAATCTTATGTATTTTTATCGAAAAATGAACTTTTAAATATTTTTTTAAAAAAAGTTGTTTAATTTTGAATCTTGAATTTTAAGGAATCAAGATTAAATTGACATGATGTGTAAAGTTGAGGGTTAAATTTTTTAAATTTCTTATAATTAAGACCAAATTGATAGAATCAGTAAATATTGGAGGGATAAATTTGTTATTATGCCAATAAAAATTGCCACGTCAGTACTCCTTTAGTGATTAAACAGATGAGTGACTGGAATATTAGATTCCAATAACGTGAGTAACTCAAATAGAAAATTTTAAACTTAAATGACAAAAATAGAAACACACTAATAATTGAGCAACTATTTATATAATTTACCCTAAATTTAAATGAGCAAATTTATTAAAAACCCAATGTAAAAAGGAAGAACGAAATTGATTAAATACCGTTTGGTTGGTGAAGATTTTATTACGTACTTATTTTCTTCCTCTTCTATCTAATTAAATTTGGAGCTCAAGTTTGTTTGGTTCATCAAATTCCTCCATTTCGCCAACTCATTTTTAATGATCGATTTAATGTTAGATTAAAGAATTTAATAAAAATGCAATTTTTTTTAATTTGGAACATTTACTATTTGAGAATGTGATTTTACATGCAAATTATTGAAAATTAAATATTTACTAGATTTAAATATAATAATTAAATATTTGTAATTAGATATTGACACAATTGTATTATTTTAAAAATTATTTTTTATTTTTAATTAATGCTTTTAACACATTTGTATTATTTTATTTTAAAATGTATTTGAATATATAACTCATTTTAGATATTAACATAAAATAAAAAACATAAACTTGACAAATTAAAATATTACATATATTTGTATTAAAGTTTCAAAAAGGAATAGTATTTATATACCAAATATAAATACTAAAAATTTACAATAGCATTTACAATTTAAAGTGAATTCATTAAAGTAGATGCTATAGCATCTCTTGTTAATTCCATTTCAAAACCACTTGAATTGTTTGATTCACCGTCATCATCGTCATCGTCATCATCATCACTTTCACGGCCATGCGCATTTTCTGAATCAATAATATTCTCATATGCCCAGTTAATATCTTTGTATTCCATAAAATCTGCATCATTTGGACCAGCATGTTTTCGGATAAAATTGTGTATCGTCATTGTAGCAACAACGATCATCGTTTGCTTTTCAAAACTATAAATTTTCATTTGAGGATATCCAGAAACAACAAGATAATATTTTCCTACATGTCAAAATATAACAAATAATTAGTTCAAGAATTATTTTTAAAAAATTATCAATCAAAGAACTTATATTTTATTATTTAAAAAATCACATATAAATAAAATATCTAACCATTTGGTGGGTGCGGAAATTCGTATTTCGGATCTAGAATTGCATCAAGAAATATTCTAGTGTCATGTGCCGATCCTTCCCATCCAACCACGACAAAGGTGAAACACATATTATGTAACACCCTTAACCCGTATCCGTCGTCGGACTAGGGTTAAAGGCATTACCGGATCGATCGGAAACATTTTCAGAAGTTCATGCATTAATCCATCAATTTCAAACATAATGTCCCTTAATACGGTCAACGAGACCTAAAACATGCTTATAAATCGAGTCGGGACTAAACCGAAACACATACAAACAATCTCAAAAATTTAAAACTTTTCTAAGTTTCAGGGGTTACACGCCCGTGTTGGCAGATCATCTGCCTTCCACGGCTGCTAGACACCCCCGTGTGTCCTCCCCGTGGTCGAAACTGACTTATCTTCCACGGCCACTAAGCATGCCCGTGTACTCAGGCCGTGGTTGATCCTGTCAAAAATCACACGGCTACTAGGCAACAGACACGTCCGTGTGCCAAGGCCGTGTACTCTTGTGCTAGCTATTTACTTAGCCCAGGGTCACTAGGCACGCCCGTGTGCCACAACCATGTGACATTATAGGCCATTTTCAAAGCCAAAATGCCACCCACTTGGGTCATACCTACAAGCAAGATTTACCAACACATTTCATGCATACTAGACAACCAAAATAACCATTCAATTTAAACATTCAATATCCATTTCAACCATGTCAACTTCCAAGATCAAAACATACGTATATCAAGTATAATTCATCCAAATGCTTACCCAAAAACTTGACCAATTTACGAGCTTCAACCATACCAATTACTTCATATATCACATTCATTTAAACATAATACCAACATATAACTAGCCAAATCACATGGCTAAATTCACTTCATTTACAAATACAAAAGACTAGCCCATACATGCCATATCTAGCAAAATATATATCCAAAATGTACCATAAACCGGTTAATTAGTTTGATGATGATCCTAGACGGTCCCGAGCCTTCAGTAGCTTTGACGACCTATAAAACAGGGAAAACACACACACAGAGTAAGCTTTCCAAAAGCTTAGTAAATCATTATACAAATAAACTTAATATGTATAACATTTAAGCATATAAAACATTGGCATAATTCATATTCATATTGTATTTCTCACATATATACATTAAACCATATCATTGGCCATATTTGCCACATTCATCAACTCAAGAATCACATGTATATACATAACTCTCACATAACTATTCTTGTATCTTATTCACATTCTCATATTTGATTGTACATTTCCTCAAATCAAAAATCACCTAGGTACTTACCTTTTATTCACACTTAGTGTACATACGAAACATACCTGAATCAAACATACATTCACGTATTTGTTCTTAGCTTAGAATTACAATTCGTATCACAGACTTGCCCGTTGAACCGTTAGGAATCTAGTAAGATACTCAGAAAGCTCAGAATAGTCGTACAATGCCAACGTCCCAGATGAGGTCGTATATGCACTCAGATATCGAAGCCACTGTCTCAGACAGGGTCTTACACGAATCCATACGATGCCGATGTCCTAGAAATGGTCTTACACGTAAAACTCATATCGATGCCAAAGTCCCAGACGTGGTCTTACACGTAAAGCTCATATCGATGCCAACGTCCCAAACAAGGTCTTACACGAAATCTCAAATCAACGCCAACGTCCCAGACGTGGTCTTACATGATAAAAACAGAACAGATACCTATGTCATGACATAGTTAATCCTATTTATTCCTAGGTTCATACAAGACTTCTCGAACATTATCACTGTATCGATCTTATCTCAGAATTCATGTACAGATCATATCGTAAACATTCATCTATAGCAATGGTCATAGGAATATACATAATTTAATACGAATACGTTTATTTGCATAATGACTTACCTCGGATTCGATTTAACAGAAACAGAAACGATTACTCGATTACTTTCGCTTTCCAGCAATCTAAGTCCATTTTCCTTGGTTCTTGATCTATACATATTCAGAATGAATCCTTTTATTCACTAACTTATTCAATTCAATCCAAAGACACACATTTAGGGCTATTTACAAATTAACCCTCACGTTTGTACAATTTATCAATTTAGTCCATTTTTCTCAAAACATCAAATTCAGAAAATCATCACACATCCAAGCTTAGCTGAACGCACATATATATCATACAAGCCCATATTTTTCATCAAATTTTCAATTTAGTCCTCAAAAATAATTTTTTCTTAATTTAGCCCTAATTAGCTAAATTCATCAAAAATTCAAGAACAAAGTATGTTCATCTAGCTCAAAACTTTCATTTAACACCATAAATCATAACAAAGCTCAACATATCATCAATGACACATTTCATGAACAACATCAATTCATCAAATTGAGACATGGGCTTGATAGCAGACTAACCAGCAATCTCAAAAACATAAAAATCATCAAAAACCAAAGCAAAAACATACCTTAATTTTGCTTAATGGATGCCGAAACCTAGTTCAACATTTCTTCTTTTTCCTTATTCCAATATTCAGTGGAAAAAATAAAGATGATGATAAGCATTTCATGTTTTGTTTTACTATTATAACATAATTATTAATGTACAAAAATAACCTTTAATAATAATATACATATCACATAATTACAAGGTCATTTATGACATTTGCCGTCCACTTACTATAATAGTGGCTATATTGCCACTTAAATCCCTAATATTTATAAAAACATAACAATTACGCTTCCTTTCATGAAACATGCAAATTTGCATTTCAATGCAATTCAATCATTTTCATCAAATTAAACACACAAACGGACAAATTAACTTACGAAACTTCAGCACATGCTTAATCATATATCATAGACACAGAAAAATAACATTAAAAAATTATACGGACTAGGATTTGTGGTCCCGAAACCATTGCTCCGTCTAGGGTGTAAACCAGACTGTTACAATTCTACCCCTTAGGGATTTTCGTCCCCGAAAATCTTACAGTTAAACAGATTCGGATATTGTTGTCTCATTGAATCTTCAGGCTCCCACGTAGCCTCTTCTATTCTGTGTCGATTCCATAGTACTTTTACTAACGGAATTTTCTTGTTTCTTAACTCTTTCACTTCACGAGATAAGATACGAATCGGTTCCTCTTCATATGTCATATCTGGTCAGATTTCAATTTCAGATGGAGCAGTTACGTGTGACGGATCGGATCGATATCTACGGAGCATTGATGTAACACCCCAAACCCGGCCTAGAAGTTATGACCGGATCTGGCATGTCACATAAAAGGTTGTTTAAAAACTGCGCGTTTGTTAAAAATTTCGAGTTTAATTATTTATTCGCTTGTTATCCTTTTGTTAACATTTTGGAAAACGGTTATTAAGGGTTTAGGAAAATCCCGTATTAAACATTTAATAATAATAGGCAGTAATCATATTAAAAGCTAAACCAAATAAAACACCAAATTTAAAGTTATAGTGGCCTTGTTACATAACAAAAACCCAAATAAAAATAAGTCCAAATAAAAGAAAAATAAGTTTATGATAAAACATTGCATGGCCACCACAAGTCCGCCCCAGCTCCCAAATCCGCGATCCACTGATTACCTGCAAAATTAAACAAAGGGGTGAGTCATTGCAACTCAGTGTGTAAATCCCCTATATCACATGAACGGCTCGTGGCCCACAAACGCATATTGGGCCTTAGCCCACTCAAGATGGCATAAAAATAAATGCATGCAATATGTCCCAGCCCAACCTAGTTTTTCCATCCTCTACACGCCATCCCGTACCAGTCCATCACACCGTGGGGATTTCTACAATCAACCCTCCATCCGCTACACGCCATTTTGACAGTCATGATGTTAGTCATAATGCCGATCACTAGGTGACCAAAATCGTACAACGTGGCTTAACCATTGATCACTATGTGACCTCATAATATAACGTGGCTTAGCCACCGATCACTATGTGACCTCATAATCAAGCACTTCCCCTTAAACATCATATCCATAACCCATGCATGACATACTTGTCATAATGAATGCAACATGCTATCAACAAGATAATAGATTACCACATACATCTATACACACAAGAATGATACTTTAATCACGTACCTGGCATTCCTAGCCTTACCCACAATGGTATCATGACTGTCATCGCAGCCTTTTCTAGCTTTTCAGCCCATACAATTAATATTAACATCATAATCAGATAGACATAATACAACATAATCAAGATAATTAACCTCTAAGGGTATAACAGTAATTTTACCTACCAAGGGTATTTTCGTAATTTACCTATCGAGGGTATTTTAGTAATTTCGCACCTGCAATGGCCTTTTCGAAGGCTTAATGTCACCTCGAGCGACTCAGCTACCATTTCCGGTCGTACCGGACGATTAGGCCTAAAACCCGATTTCGGCCCATTCGGGCCCACACACTCGTGTGGCCCACCTAATGCAAATCTAGCCACGTATATGAGATACACCTAGTCTAGTTCACTATATACTACACCATCATACCTTTTATTCAATTGGGCCCATGGGCCTATTGGGCCCACTTCGGCCCATCGCGGCCCAAGTAGCCTCAACCCACAAGAATACTACTGATGGCCTCAACTATCGTGTCGAAGCCCCACACGTGCACTTGCACACTCATGTGGCTACTATTACCGTGACCGACACTTCGGCATTTGCCGCTCTACAACTAGAGTAGAGAGAGTTACACACCTGATAGGAATCTGGTACTGATCTGCGCCGACCACTCCTGTGCCCAAATGCCCACCAAGGTATATTCACTCTCCTCCTAGAATGCCCTATATATAGCTAGCTTCTTACCTTCCTTATTTGTATCTTTCCGATGTGGGATCCCTTCGTCAGTAGAGTTAAAATCCAACTCAAACTCTTGCCGTCCAATTCACAAAATAAATACTCCCTTGCTTCTCATGAGATTCGAACCCAGGCTCCCTTGCAACATAATCCACGCCGCTAACCACTTGGCCACAAGCTCCTCTTGTGTCTTAAACCATGTGCAACTAAATATAAATCTATAGCCAAATACTAAGGTCCATGTAAAAAGAAAACCAAAATGCAAGAGCCAAGACTTGAACCTTGGACCTCCTTCCTTCCTTGTGGCGTCATCCCCTTGCCTCTTATGTGGCGTCACTTTGCCACTACACCACACACTCCTTTTGTGTCATTTTTCTCCACATTTTATTCTTAAAGCCTACCTACTAACTTTTAGGGTTTTTCCACCTAAAACCAAAATTTCCTTAAAGCCAAAGTTTGATCCTGGGACTTCATAGAAGCCCCCTAGCCTTCCAAAATCACTCATTTAGTAGGTTCAACTTGTGCTAAAGCCAATCTCTTGTTCTCTAAAAATTTAAATGCTATTACACTCAAGGCCCATTGGGCCCAATCCTACTATGCCCAATTTCGGGATGTTAGAATCGAAACATGAAATACATTGTGTATCTTTTCTAGCTCAGAGGGCAACCTTAATCTATATGCAACAGGCCCAACTCGTTCAATGATCTCATACGGTCCAACAAACCTCGGGCTTAACTTGCCTTTACGTCCGAATCGAAGCACTTTCTTCCACGGAGACATTTTCAGAAATACTTTGTCGCTGATCTCAAATTCTATATCTTTTGGTTTCAAGTCTGCATAAGACTTCTGACGGTCAGATGCTGTTTTCAAACATTCTCGGATCAGTTTCACTTTTTGTTCTGAGTCTTTTATCAAATCAACCCCATGTAGCTTATTTTCACTGAGCTCAGTTCAATACAGAGGTGTACGACATTTACGTCCGTACAAAACTTCATAAGGTGCCATTTTGATACTTGACTAAAAACTGTTATTGTATGCAAATTCAATCAATGGCAGATACTGTTCCTACGTACTGTTAAACTCACAACATCTAAACATATCTTCAAGAATCTGAATGATCCGCTCGGATTGACCATCAGTTTGCAAATGAAAAGCTGTACTGAAATGCAGTTTCGTGCCTAAAGCTTCTTGCAATTTCTTCCAGAACCTCGATGTAAACCTTGGATCCCTATCAGACACAATAGATAGTGGCACCCCGTCAATCTAACAATCTCAGAAATATAAAATAAGGCTAATCTATCAAGTGAATAGTCAGATCTTACCGAAATACAATAGGCAGATTTCGTCAATCGGTCAACTACGACCCAAATCGTATCTTTCTTTCTCGGAGTCTGAGGCAAACCAAAAACAAAATCTATTGTTACTCTATCCCATTTCCACTGGGGAATCAAAATCGGTTGTAGCAACCCAAAAGAAACTTGATGTTCAGCTTTCACTTGTTGACAAAATAAGCATTTTGAAACAAAGTCAGAAATGTCTCGTTTCATACCAAACCGCCAATAGTGCCGTTTCAAATCATGATACATTTTCGTACTCCTTGGATGAATGGATAGATGACTGTTATGAGCTTCACATAAAATCAGCTGGATCAATTCCAGATTTCTCGAAACACAGGTACGACCTCAAAATCTCAAACAATCATCAATAACTCGAAATTCAGATTCAGAATTTGAATCACACTGAGCTTGTTTCGCTAATAACTCGTTATCAAATTTCTGAGCATCATATATCTGCTGTATAAATAATGGTTTTGCTTTTAATTCAGCTAACACAGAACCATCATCAGACAAATCTAACTGAGCATTCAAAGCACGTAGTGCAAACAATGATTTTCTACTCAACGCATCAGCAATAATGTTTGCTTTACTCGGATGATGATCTATCACAAGCTTATAATCTTTTAACAGCTCTAACCATCTTCTTCGACGCAGGTTCAAATCTTTCTGAGTCATCAGATATTTCAGACTTTTATGATTTGAAAACACATAACATTTCTCACCGTACAGATAATAGCGCCAAATCTTAAGTGTAAACACAATCACAGCAAGCTCAAGGTCGTGTGTCAGATAATTCTTTTCATGAGGCTTCAATTGTCTCGAGGCATAAGCTACAACTTTGCCTTCCTGCATCAAAACACATACCAGACCATTTAACGAAGCATCACTATATATAACAAATTCTTTACCTAATTCTGACTGTACTAACACTGGAGCTTCTGTTAACAGAGTTTTCAACTGATCAAAACTTTTCTGGCATTTATTTGACCATTCAAATCTAACATCTTTCTAAAGTAATCTAGTCAACGGAGTAGCTATCACTGAAAATCCTTTTACAAATCAGCGATAATAACCCGCTAAACCCAGAAAACTACGGACTTCAGATACATTTCTCGGAGATTTCCACTTCAGAATAGCAGAAATCTTACTCGGATCAACAAGAATTCCAGTAGCTGACACAATATGTCCCAGAAAACTAACCTCGTGCAACTAGAATTTGTATTTGCTAAATTTCGCATACAATTTCTTTTCTCTTAAGGTTTGCTCATTTTCATCACGTGAATAAATCAAGATGTTATCTATCAACACCACTACAAATCGATCTAGGTACGGTCTGAAAATTCTGTTCATCAGATCCATAAAAACATCAGGAGCATTGGTCAGTCCAAATGGCATAACTAAAAAATCATAGTGCCCGTACATCGTTCTGAAAGTAGTCTTCAGAATGTCTGAATCTTTAACTCTCAACTGGTAGTATCCCGATCTCAGATCAATCTTAGAAAATATAGTATCTCCTTTTAACTGATCAAATAAATCGTCTATTCGGGGCAACAGATATTTATTCTTTATAGTCACCTTATTCAACTGACAATAATCGATGCACATTCTCATCGTGCCATCTTTCTTTTTCACAAACAAAACAGGAGCACCCCAAGGAGAGAAACTCGGTCTAGCAAACCCTCTATCGGTTAATTCTTGCAACTGTGACTCTAACTCTTTCAACTCTGTTAGTGCCATTCTATACGGAGTTATCGATACAGGTGTAGTACCAGGCAGTAAATCAATACCAAATTCGACTTCACGAATCGGAGGTAAACCCGGTAACTCTTCAGGAAACACATCAGAATACTCACAAACAATAGGCACTGATTCCAACTTTCTTCTCAGAAACTATCGAATCAATCACATAAGCAAAATATGCCTCATAACCCTTTTTCACATAACTTTGAGCTTTCAAAATAGATATCACAGTAGACAATCCATTCAAATCATTACACTCAACTCGTACAATCTCATCAATTGAACATCTCAAATCAATATTCTTTTTTTTACAGTTCACAAAAGCATCATGCAAAGACAACCAATCCATACCCAGAATAATATCGAACTCAGCAAATGGCAAAAGCATTAGATCAGTAGAAAAATAGATATCTCGAAACATTAACGGATAGTTCTTGCATACTTTGTCAACAAGGACACTTTTACTTAAGGGTGTTCAATACTTTTATAGCAAACTCAGTAGACTCCACAGGCAAAGTCTTGCTGAATACTAAATTCATGCATATATACAAATGCGTAGAGCCAGGGTCTATTAATGCACTCACAGAAGTATCATAAAGAGTAAAAGTACCTGTTATAACATCTAGTGATGAAGCCTCCTCACGAGCTCGAATAGTATACGCTCTGGCAGGTGCTCTAGTTTCAGATCTTACAATAGTATCTCTCGTAGTTCTCTGACTACCACTGACATTTCTTATATTCGTCGAAGGTCTACCTCTCACAAGTGCATTATCAGGTGTCAGATTCTAAACAATCTCTGGCTCAACAGATTAAGGGCAATCATGGATAAAATGATCAAGTAATCCATATTTGAAGCAAGCTCTATCATTTAATCTACAGCTTCCTAGATGCCTTTTTCCACAATGTTTACATTCAAGTCTCTCAGATCGAACATTACCAACAGTGGCCACTGAAGTTGCTAGAGTTTTAGAACCCATTTGTGATTTAGCTCGATTTCTGTTCGAATGTCCAAAATTGTCTCTTGAATGACTTTGATCATCTCTGAATCTCTTCGAAGTAAACTGAAAAGATTTGCTCAGAAATCTCTTTCTCGAATCTCGAGCTTCAGACTCAACTTTTCTTTTATCTTTCCCGATTGCCTTAGCTTTATATGCTCGATCGGCGAGTATAACAAACTCTTTTATTTCTAAGATATCGACTAACAAGCGAATATCTTCATTAAGACCATCTTCGAATCTTTTGCACATTATTGCTTTGGATGATATACATTCTTAGGCATACTGACTTAATCTTACGAACTCTTGTTCATACTCAGTAACAGTCAATCGACCCTATTTTAATTCCAAAAATTCCTTCCGTTTCTGATCAATGAATCTCTCACTGATGTATTTCTTTCGGAATTCGCTCTGAAAGAAGTCTCATGTAACTCGATCTTTCAGAACAATAGAAATCAAAGTTTCCCACCATTGATAAGCTGCATCTCGAAGAAATGATACAAGAAACTTTATACATTCTTCTGGAGTCAAAGACATCTCATCAAATACCAGTATCGTGTTTTCTAACCAGAACTCAGCTTTTTCAGCATCATCATTATTAGTAGCCCGAAACTCTTCGGCCGCAGACTTACGGATCTTGTCAACAGGAGGCTTATTCAACTAATTCGGATGCATAACTGGTGGCACAACTGTAGTCTGAGGGGAATTAATCGGGGGCGGGGTTGTGAAACAGTCGGGTTATTTCTTACGAATTGAGAGAACCACTCACTCATTATCTGGAAGAAAGCTTGTTTAGTTTCTCCCTCATGACTGCTCGTAGTCGGTCTCGAATCAGAGGGCGCTGTCCCTTGCACAAAAGCATGCGTATTACTCTCTACATCGTCAGTTATGACTCTTTCGGGATCTATTGCTATACAGGAATCGCATTTTATACGTCAGGATTTATCACACTATCACAACTCAGATATATGGCATGTATAGCTACATTCTAACACGCTACGTTAGTCCAAGAATCGGCTAAATTGTAGCTCTGATACCAATCAAATGTAACACCCCTAACTCGTATCCATCGTCAGACTAGGGTTAAAGGCATTACCGGATCGATCGAAAATATTTTCAAAAGTTCATACATTTATCCATCAATTTCTAACATAATGTCCCAGTCAACGAGACCTAAAACATGCTTATAAACCGGGTCAGGACTAAATCGAAACACATACAGACAATCTCAAAAATTTTAAACTTTTCTAAGTTTTAAGGGTTACATGCCCGTGTGGACAGACCATGTGCCTCCCACGGCTGTTAGACACCCCCGTGTGCCCGTGGTCGAAATTAACTTATCTTCCACGGCCACTAAGCACGCCTGTATACTCAGGCCGTGGACGATCCTGTCAAAAATCACACGGCTACTAGGCAACAGACACGTGTAACAGTCTGGTTTATACCCTAGTCGAAACAGTGGTTTCGGGACCACGAATCTGAGTCTGAATAATATTTTAATATTATTTTCTATGCCGTTGATATGTGACTAAGCATGTGGTAAATTCCCGTGAGCTAATTTGTCCGTCTATGTATTTAATTTGACAAAAGGATGAAATTGCATTGAATGTGAAAGTTGCTTGCTATTTGTTAAAGTATCAATGTGTTGTGGCTTTGTAAAGGTGGAGGCCTTATGTTGCTATTAGACCACTATTAGATAGTGGATGGATAAAAGACAAATGTGCCCTTAATGAATGTTTGTTTTATTTGTTTAATGAAAGGCTAAATATGTAAATGGATTATTATGTATGTTATATTTGATAAAAACATAAAAAATGGCCATTTTAGTTCATCTTCTGACCGAATATTAGAGAAAGAATTAAGGGTTTAGTTCTTTTGATATTCAACACTTACAAGCTTTGATTAAGGTGAGTTTTGTCTTTGATTTTTGATAATTTCTACGTTTTTGTAATCGTTGCTTTGTCTACCATGAAGCCCATGTCTCAATTTTGTGTATTGATGATGTTTGTGTAAAATGCCATTGATGATATGTTAAGTTTTATGATGATTTATGGTGTTAAATGAAAGATTTGAGCTAGATGAACATGTTTTCTTCTTGAAGTTTTGATGAATTTAGCTAAATAGAGCTAAATTATAAAAATAGTAAATTGAGGGACTAAATTGTAAATTTCATGGAAAATATGGGCTTGAATGAGATGTATATGCATTCGGCTAAGTATGTGTATGTGTTGATTTTGTGAATTTGATGTTTTGAGAAAAATGGACTAAATTGATATATTGTGCAAATATGAGGGTTAATTTGCAAATAGCCCTAAATATGTGTGTATGGATTGAATTGAATGAATTAGTGAATAAAAGGGTTAATTCTGAATATGTTTAGATCAAGAACCGAGGAAAACAGACTTAGATCGCGCGAAAGCAAAAGTAATCGAGAAGCAGTTTCCATTACGATTGATCGAATCCGAGGCAAGTCACTATGCAAATAAACTTACTTGTATGAAAATATAATTGGTTATATGATTAATGTTGATAATGGATACTTATGAGAGGTTATGGATATGAATTCCGAGATAATTTTATTATAGTGACTAAGTCCGAGAAGTCTCGTACGAACCTAGGAATAGATAGGATTAGCTATGTCATGACATAGGTATCTATTCTGTTTTTATCATGTAAGACCATGTTTGGGACGTTGACATTGAGTTGAGACTCGTGTAAGATCATGTCTGGGACGTTGGCATTGATATGAACTTTACGTGTAAGACCACGTCTGGGACATTGGCATCGTTATGATCCTTGCGTGTAAGACCATGTCTGGGACATCAACATCGTATTGATTTATGTAAGACCCTGTCTGGGACAGTAGCATCTATATCAGAGTACATATAAGACCTCGTCTGGGACGTTGGTATTGTACGACTATTTCGAACTTTCTAAGTATCCTACTAAATTCCTTACGGTTCAACGGGCAAGTCTGTGATACGAATTGCAAATCCTAGCTTTGGTAAATTTAGTGAATGAATACTCGTTTCAGGTACATTACTTATATACAAATTGTGTATATAAGGTAAGTATCTATGTGAGCATATTATGATGTTATGTATATGGAATTGATAATACAATATGTAAAGTTTGACTAGATGAACTATGTGCATGTATGGTATGTGAATTGGAATATGGTAAGTTATGGTTAAGCAAATGAGTTTAAGAAAGAATGAGATGATTTGTATCATGAGAAGCAAATTGGTCATTTTATTGATTTGGTTATGTGCAATTCATGCCAAGTTTGTTTCTATATTGACTTACTAAGCTTTTGGAAAGCTTACTCTGTGTGTGTTTTCTCTGTTTTATAGGTCGTCAAAGCATCGAAGACTGGGGGACCGTCACGGATCGTCATCACACTAATAAACTCATTTTGGTACACTTTGGAAATGTATAAAGCTAGATATGGCATGTATAGGCTAGTATTTTTGTATAAGTTGATATATGAACTTAGCTATGTAATTTGGCTAATTATGAGTTGAGATTATGCCTTATGATCATGATATGTGAAGTCTGTTTTGGCATGGTTAATTGATTCATGAAATGGACAAGTTTTTGAGTTAAGCAAATGAATGTATTATGCTTTTGTTATATTGTTTGGTCTTGAAAGTTTAGCATGTTTGGTATTGGTATTGGATGTAGTGATTGAATGGATAATTTGGTATGTTATTGCTTGTCATTATGTGTATGAAATGAGTTGGTAAATATTGCTTGTAGGTATGACCCAAGTGGGTGACATTTTGGCCTTGTAAATGGCCTATAATGTCACACGGTCGTGGCACACTGCCGTGCCTAGAGACCGTGGGTGAATAACAGGATCTAGTCTAATAATACACGGCCTTGACACAGGCGTGTCAACTATCCGTGGGCTCAAGTCAGTAGCTAGCCTAAGAACACACGACCATGGCACACGGGCGTGCTTGGTGGCCGTGGTGAAGAAGTCAGTATGTGGCTTAAGAGTGCACGGCCTCAACACACGGGCGTGCATGGTGGCCATGGAGGATAAGTCAGTTTTGACCACGGGGAGAACACATGGGTGTGTCTAGCTGCCGTGGGAGTCACACGGCCTACCTCCACGGGCATCTAACCCCTGAAACATAGAAAAGTTTTAAATGTCTAAGAATTTCTGTATGTGTTTCGATTTAGTCCCGACTCGATTTATAAGCATGTTTAAGGTCTTGTTGACCTATTTAAGGGACATTATGTGTGTGATTGATGAATGAATTGTATAAAATGTTATGAAAGTTTCCAATCTGTCCAGTAACGTCTTTAACCCTAGTCTGGCGACGGTTACAGTTTAGGGGTGTTACATTTGGTTGGTATCAGAGATATGGTTTAGTTGATTCTCGGACTAACGTAGTGTGTCAGAGTCTAGCTATACATGCCATATATCTGAATTGTGATAGTATGATTAATCCTAACGTATAAAATATGATTTTCGTATAGTAATAGATCTCAAAAAAGCCATAGCTGACGACGTAGAAAGTAATGTGCCTGCTCCCGCGCAAGGGACAACGACCTCTGATTCGAGACCGGCTACGAGCGGTCAAGAGGGAGAAGCTAAAGAAGCTTTCTTCTAGATGAGGAGTGAGTGGTTCACTCAGTTTGTAAAGAATAACCCGACAGTTTCGCAACCCCAGCCCCCGGTTAATCCCCCTCAGACATCTGATATACCTCTGACTGCAAATCTGAATCTGTGGAATAAGCCTCCGGTTGACAAGATTCGTAAGTATTGGGTCAAAAAATTCTGGGCTACTAATGATGATGATACTGAAAAGGCCAAGTTTTGGATTGAAAATACTATCCGGGTATTTGATGAAATGTCTTTGACTACGGAAGAATGCATGAAGTGTGTTGTATTATTACTCCGAGATGCAACTTATCAATGGTGGAAAACTCTGATTTCTGTTGTTCCGAAAGAGCAAGTTACATGGGATTTCTTTTAGATAGAGTTTCGAAAGAAATACATCAGTGAAAAATTTGTTGATCAGAAACGAAAGGAATATTTGGAACTAAAACAGGGCCAAATGACTGTTTCGGAATATGAACAAGACTTTGTAAGACTGAGTCAGTATGCTTGGGAATGTGTATCATCTGAAGCGATAATATGCAAAAGGTTTGAAGATGGTCTTAATGAAGACATTCGTTTGCTAGTCGGGATTTTAGAAATAAAAGAGTTTGTTGTACTCGTTGACTGAGCTTGCAAAGCTGAGGCACTCGGGAAGGATAAAAGAAAAGCTGAGGCTAAAGCTCAAGATTTGAGAAAGAGATTTCAGAGTAAATCATTTTAGTCTGCTCTGAAAAGATTCAGAGATAATAAAAGTTGTTCCAGAGATAATGTGGGACATTCGAACAGAAATCGAGCCAGATCGTAAATGAGTTCCAAAACTCCAGCAACTTCAGTAGCCAGTGTTGGTAATGTCCAGACTGAGAGACCTGAATGTAAACATTATGGAAAAAGACACCCGGGAAGCTGTAGATTAAACGATAAAGCTTGCTTCAAATGTGGATCGCTTGATAGTTTTATTCATGATTGCCCTGAGTCTGTTGAGCCAGAGATTGTTCAGAATTTGAGATCTGATAATGCACCTATGAGAGGTAGACCATCGAAGAATGTAAGAAATGTTAGTGGTAGTCAAAAAACTACTAGAGACAATGTTGTCTGATCTGAAGCTAGAGTGCCTGCCAGAGCGTATGCTATCCGAGCTCGAGAGGAAGTTTCATCACCAGATGTTATAACAGGTACTTTTACACTTTATGATACTTCTGTGATTGCATTGATAGACCCTGGTTCTATGCATTCATATATATGAATGAATTTAGTATTCAACAAGACTTTGCCTATAGAGTCTACTGAGTTTACTATAAAAGTATCGAACCCCTTAGGTAAATGTGTTCTGGTTGATAAAGTATGCAAGAACTGTCCGTTAATGTTTTGAGATATTTGTTTCCCTGCTGATGTGATACTTTTGCCATTTGATGAATTCGATTTATTCTGGGTATCGATTGGTTGTTTATGCATGATACTGTTGTGAACTGTAAAAGAAAAACTATTGACTTAAGATGTCCGAATAATGAGATTGTACGGGTTGAGTCTGATGATTTAAATGGATTGCCTGCTGTGATATCTATTTTGAAAGCTCAGAGTTATGCGAAAAAGGGATATGAGGCATATTTTGCTTATGTAATTGATTCAAAAGTGCCCGCAAAAAAAGTAAAATTAGTGCCTGTTGTATGTGAGTTTTCTAATGTATTTCCTGAAGAGTTGCCGGGTTTACCTCCGATTCGTGAAGTTAAATTTGGTATTGAATTGTTGCTTGGTACTACACCTATTTTGATAGCTCCATACAGAATGGCACCAACAGAGTTGAAAGAGTTAAAGTCATAGTTGCAAGAATTGACTGAGAAAGGGTTTGCTAGACCGAGTTTTTCGCCTTGGGGTGCTCCTGTTCTATTTGTGAAAAAGAAAGATGTCACGATGAGGATGTGTATTGACTATCGTCAGTTGAATACAGTGACAATAAAGAATAAATATCCGTTGCCCCAAATAGACGATTTATTTGATCAGTTAAAAGGAGCTACTGTATTCTCTAAGATTGACCTGAGATTGGGATATTATCAATTGAGAGTTAAAGATGTAGACATTTCGAAAACTGCTTTCAGAACGATGTACGGGCATTATGAGTTTTTAGTTATGCCATTTGGACTAACCAATGCTCCTGCTATTTTTATGGATCTGATGAACAGAATTTTCAAACCGTACCTAGATCAATTTGTTGTAGTATTCATAGATGACATATTAATTTATTCACGTGATAAAAATGAGCATGCAGAACACCTAAGAATTGTGTTGCAAACTTTGAGAGAAAAATAATTGTATACGAAATTCAGCAAATGTGAATTCTGGTTACGCGGGGTTAGTTTTCTGGGACATATTGTGTCAGCTTCTGGAATCTGAATGGATCTGAGTAAGATTTCTGCTATTCTGAATTGGAAACCTCCGAGAAATGTATCTAAAATTCACAGTTTTCTATATTTAGCTGGTTATTACCGTAGATTTGTAAAACGGTTCTCAGTGATAGCTACTCCGTTGACTAGATTACTTTAGAAAGATGTTAGATTTGAATGGGCTGATAAATGTCAGAGAAGTTTTGATCAGTTGAAAAATCTGTTAATAGAAGCTCCATTGTTAGTACAGCCAGAATCGGGTAAAGAATTTGTTGTATATAGTGATGCTTCGTTAAATGGTCTGGGATGTGTTTTGATGCAAGAAGGCAAAGTTGTAGCTTATGCCTCGAGACAGTTGAAGCCTCATGAAAAGAATTATCCGACACACGATCTTAAACTAGCTGCGATTGTGTTTACACTTAAGATATGGCGTCATTATCTGTATGGTGAGACATGTCACGTGTTTTCAAATCATCAAAGTTTGAAATATCTGATGACTCAGAAAGATTTGAACCTGCGTCAGAGAAGATGGCTTGAGTTGTTGAAAGATTATGAGCTTGTGATAGATTATCATCCGGGTAAAGCAAATGTTGTTGTAGATGCACTGAGTCGGAAATCATTGTTTGCACTACAAGCTCTGAATATCCAGTTAGATTTGACTGATGACAGTTTTGTAATAGCTGAATTAAAAGCAAAACTGTTGTTCTTACAATAGGTATGTGATGCTCAAAAATCTGATAATGAATTGCTAGTGAAACGAACTCAGTGTGAAGTAAATTCTGAATCCGAATTTCAAATTATTAATGACTGTTTGAGATTCCAGAATCGTATCTGTGTTCCAAGAAATCCAGAGTTGATTCAGTTGATTTTGAGTGAAGTCATAATAATAGTCTATCTGTTCATCCGAGAAGTACTAAAATGTATCATGATTTGAAACGACATTACTGGTGGTCTGGTATGAAACGAGACATTTCTGAATTTGTTTCAAACTGTTTAGTTTGTCAGCAAGTGAAAGCTGAACATCAAATTTCGTCTGGGTTGCTACAACCAATTATGATTCCTGAGTGGAAATGGGATAGAGTGACAGTGGACTTTGTTTCTGGTTTGCCTCAGACTCCGAGAAAGAAAGATATGATTTGGGTCATAGTTGATCGATTGATGAAATCTGCCCATTTTATTCTGGTAAAATCAGATTATCCACTTGATAGATTAGCTGAGCTTTATATTTCTGATATTGTGAGATTGCACGGGGTGCCATTATCCACAGTGTCAGATAGAGATTCGAGATTCACATCACGATTTTGGAAGAAATTGCAAGAAGCTTTGGGTACAAAATTACACTCCAGTACAGCTTTTCATCCGCAAATAGATGGTCAGTCTGAACGAAGTATTCAGATTCTTGAAGACATGTTAAGATGCTGTATACTTGAGTTTAATGGTTCGTGGGAACAGTATCTTCCATTGATTGAATTTGCGTATAATAATAGTTTTCAGGCGAGCATCAAAATGGCACCATCTGAAGCTTTGTACGGACGTAAATGTCGTACACCTCTGTATTAGACCGAGCTTAGTGAAAATAAGTTACATGGGGTTGATTTGATAAAGGATTCAGAATAGAAAGTGAAGTTGATCCAAGATTGTTTGAAAGCAGCATCTGATCGTCAGAAGTCTTATGCGGACTTGAAACGAAAAGATATAGAATTTGAAATCGACGACAAAGTATTCTTGAAAGTGTCTCCGTGGAAGAAAGTGCTTAGATTCGGACGTAAAGGTAAATTAAGTCCAAGGTTCACCGGACCGTATGAGATCATTGAACGAGTTGGGCCTGTTGCATATAGGTTAAAGTTGCCCTCAGAGCTAGAAAAGATACACAACGTATTTCATGTTTCGATGCTTCGTAGATATCGATCCGATCCATCACATGTAATTGCCCCATCTGAAATTGAAATCCGATCTGATATGACATATGAAGAGGAACCGATCCGTATCTTAGCTCGTGAAGTGAAAAAGTTAAGAAACAATAAAATTCCGTTAGTAAAAGTACTTTGTAATCGACATGGAATTGAAGAGGCTACCTGGGAGCCTGAAGATTCAATAAGACAACAATATCCGACTCTGTTTAACGGTAAGATTTTCGGGGACGAAAATCCCTAAGGGGGGAGAATTGTAATAGTCTGGTTTATACCCTAGTCAGAATAGTGGTTTCGGGACCACGAATCCTAGTCTGAATAATATTTTAATATTATTTTCTGTGCCCTTGATATTGGACTAAGCATGTGGTAAATTCCCATGAGCTAATTTGTCTGTTTATGTGTTTAATTTGACAAAAGGATGAAATTGCATTGAATGTGAAAGTTGCTTGCTATTTGTTAAAGTATCAATGTGTTGTGGCTTTGTAAAGGTGGAGGTCTTATGTTGCTATTAGACCACTATTAGATAGTGGATGGATAAAAGACAAATGTGCCCTTAATGAATGTTTGTTTAATTTGTTTAATGAAAGGTTAAATACGTAAATGGATTATTATGTATGTTATATTTGATAAAAACATAAAAAAAATGGCCATTTTAGTTCATCTTTTGACCGAATATTAGAGAAAGAAGTAAGGGTTTAGTTCTTTTGATTTTCGGCACTTACAAGCTTCGATTAAGGTGAGTTTTGTCTTCGATTTTTGATAATTTCTACGTTTTTGTAATCGTTACTTTGTCTACCATCAAGCCCATGTCTCAATTTTGTGTATTGATGATGTTTGTGTAAATGCCATTGATGATATGTTGAGTTTTATGATGATTTATGGTGTTAAATGAAAGATTTGAGCTAGATGAACATGTTTTCTTCTTGAAGTTTTGATGAATTTAGCTAAATAGGGCTAAATTGTGAAAATAGTAAATTGAGGGACTAAATTGTAACTTTCATGGAAAATATGGGCTTGAATGAGATGTATATGCATTCGGCTAAGTATGTGTATGTGTTGATTTTGTGAATTTGATGTTTTGAGAAAAATAGACTAAATTGATAAACTACACAAATATGAGGGTTAATTTGCAAATAGCCCTAAATATGTGTGTATGGATTGAATTGAATGAATTAGTCAATAAAAGGGTTAATTCTGAATATGTTTAGATCAAGAACCGAGGAAAAGGACTTAAATCGTAGGAAAGCGAAAGTAACCGAGTAGCAGTTTCCATTCCGATAGATCGAATCCGAGGTAAGTCACTATGCAAATAAACGTACTTGTATGAAAATATAATTGGTTATATGATTAATGTTGATAATGGATACTTATGAGAGGTTATGCATATGAATTCTGAGATAATTTCAATATAGTGACTAAGTCCGAGAAGTCCCGTGCGAACCTAGGAATAGATAGGATTAGCTATGTCATGACATAGGTATCTCTTATGTTTTTATCATGTAAGACAACGTTTGGGACGTTGGCGTTGATTTGAGACTCATGTAAGATCACGTCTGGGACGTTGGCATCAATATGAGCTTTACGTGTAAGACCATGTCTGGGACGTTGGCATTGTTATGATCCTTGCGTGTAAGACCATGTCTGGGACATTGGCATCGTATTTATTTATGTAAGACCCTGTCTGGGACAGTGGCATCAATATCAAAGTACATATAAGACCTCAGCTGGGACGTTAGCGTTGTATGACCATTCCGAACTTTCTGAGTATCCTACTAGATTCCTTATGGTTCAACGAGCAAGTCTGTGATACGAATTGCAAATCCGAGCTTTGATAAATTAAGTGAATGAATATCCGTTTCAGGTACGTTGCTTATATACTAATTGTGTATATAAGGTAAGTATCTATGTGAGCATATTATGATGTTATGTATATGGAATTGATAATACAATATGTAAAGTTTGACTAGATGAACTATGTGCATATATGGTAAGTTATGGTTAAGCAAACGAGCTTAAGAAAGAATGAGATGATTTGTATCATGAGAAGCAAATTGGTCATTTTATTGATTTGGTTATGTGCAATTCATGCCAAGTTTGTTTCTATATTGACTTACTAAGCTTTTGGAAAGCTTACTCTGTGTGTGTTTTCTCTGTTTTATAGGTCGTCAAAGCTACTGAAGGCTCGGGACTGTCACGGATCGTCATCACACTAATAAACTCATTTTGGTACACTTTGGAAATGTATAAAGCTAGATATGGCATTTATAGGCTAGTATTTTGGTATAAGTTGATATATGAACTTAGCTATGTGATTTGGCTAATTATGAGTTGAGATTATGCATTATGATCATGATATGTGAAGTCTGTTTTGGCATGGTTAGTTTGTGACACCCCTAACCCGTATCCATCGCCGGATTGGGTTACAGGCATCACTAAACTAATTACCAAGTCTATGCACTTCATTCGAACTATCACAAACAAATATTCATACCATTTCATAATATCAAGTGTACACATGTATAGGTCATTTATTATCAAATCATTTATTTACATCAATCAAGGACTAAATACAATCAAATAGTAAATTATTATTTATTACATTTCGGAGCATATACTTCACTTTTGTCCACGACATTCCATATTAGATTTAACCACAATTATAAGGACCAAAAACAACTAGTTCATTAGCACCATATTCTTATCATATTCGGCATTGTACATTATACACATGAATATTCGAACATTTCATGAATTCACCTTATCTAATTATTTCATTATTCATTTAACCATTAGTGCTACAAGGTCGAACATATATCATCACTTCAAGAGAAATTTTATACTCCATCCAAAAATGAACCATAGCCGAATGTATACATTCAAAACACATCAATTTACTCAATACTATATCATCGATAGCATGCACATACACAAGATACAATTCTTACCAACTATACCTAGTCACTTTGTTACATTCATTTAGACATACCGAAACCAACTATCATCATTCAAATATCACATAGATATTTAGACCATATTCAATCCTTTACTACAATTTCAAAACTAACATACATCTATTAATATTAACTTTCAAAATCAGAAACTTAACACTATGAGCTATTTCAACATTTAATCATACCATATAGACAAACATTAAAAATCATACATCAAGACATATATTTCCATAGTAAACTTTTACCATAACCGAATTCATGTAAGTTCTATTAAACAAGATTTAGCCATTTTCACATGGCTTTTATATACATTCCAAACCAAAAGAACTCAAAGGAATATTCAAGCTTATACATGCCATAATTTCAAATGTTCATCACTAGTAAAATACCTAAAGTAGTTGATAATGTGCTTGACTTCGACAAGGATCCCCGAGTGCAAGCTTAAACTTTTAAACCTAAAAATGTTCAAATGAAATCAATGGTAAGCTAATTTAGCTTAGTAAGTTATAAGCAATGATTTTCTTAAACAACAATTCAATAATCAAATGTTTAATTTAAAACAATCAATCATAAAGTAACTCATAACCATATATGCAAGAACCCTATTACCATGAAAAGCTTCCATAATTCCCTAGATTTCATATGAACCGCATAACTACTTACCATATATTCTTTCGAACAAGCTCATTGATTACATAATACATCTCATCTTTATAAGTTCATAAAATAAGAGTAACTTGCCTCATTAACACCATGTTATCAATGTACCATGCATCTCTTACATAAGAAATATCTCTCTCGAAATCTCATTTCATTATATGATGTTTTGATAGATCCGAAATTCTGCACACTTAGTGCAATTCATGCAATGTGTCGCACACTTAGTGCCGCTGCTCAAAAAATGGCACACACAGTGCCGTTCATTAGTAATGTTTCACACACTTAGTGCAATTACTATTTCATCTGCACACACAGCTCCATTCCCTAGTAATGTATCGCACACATAGTGCCATTACTAGTTTTTCTGCACACACAGTGCCATTTCCTAGTAATGTATCGCACACTTAGTGCCATTACTAGTTTTTTCGCACACACAGTGCCCATTAATTTACTTCATCTTCTTGAACACATTATGCACATATAACATAATTATGTAATAATAATCAAATCGAATTCTTCCTTATAAGTCTATCCATCACAATCGGCTTCACTTTTGTAAACATATAATCAAACATTCAATCACAGTCATCATCTATTTCAAAGTCCACATTTAATTACTATTCACCCTTAACTATACATCCAATTCATATATATATATCAAAGTTTCATACAAGAATCAAACACTCCTTCGACTAGTATATATATATTTATATATTGAACCCATTCCATCCCACGTTCAACAAAAATGGACTTGTTACACTTATTTTAACTACTAATTGGATACACATACACACATGTACATCAATTACTACATTCGGCTAACACACTTAAATTTCCATATCTCATTCGGCAATTTGAGTAATCAAATTCATTAATTCATTTGAACATGTATATTACATTATAATAACCATTCGAATAATTTCAATTGCTTATAGACTTACCTCAGAATTTGACAATTTAAGCTTCCCGGCTACTCATTTAATTTTGCTTTTCCCAGATCTAATTCCTTTTCCTTTTGTTCTTGATCTAAATAATGCCAAATGAAACTTATTCAAATACATTTTTACTCAATTTAATCCCAAAAACTCATAATTAAAAAATTTACCATTTTACCCCTAGCATTTACAACTTTTGCAATTTAGTCCCTAAAGCACAAAACACAAAATACATGAAATTTGAATTAACTTCTTAAGGGCCGAATCTTCTTCATCCCTATACAAGTCCATTCAAGCCATTTATTTAGCATTTTGATCCCTCAACTACTTATTTTCACAATTTAATCCATAATACTCCATTTCATCAAAATTTCCTATTCAAAACATATTGATTTCAATCATATACCTAATATTCTTCCATCAAACATAACATAACATAAATACTCATCAATGACCAAATCGTCAACATGTCTCAAACTCAAAAATTTCAACATGGGTTGGATAGTACTCAAAACAACGAATTCAAAAATGTCAAAATTTTCAAAAATCGAGCTCAGTTACTAACCTTATTTTATCATGCAATGGCCGAATGGTTTTGAAGCTTAAGTTTCTTCTTCATTCTCTTGGTTTCGTGAAGATGATGAAGAAAATGGGGAGATAAAACATGTTTTTCTTTTAATAATAATAGTTTATTACATATCATCCACTATCTAATAAAATATGTATATAAAAATACTATAATAATAAGCCATGGTCAATGCCGTCCACTACCATCAAATTAAAGGCCAAATTGCAACTTCAATTCCATGCAAAAAGAGAACCATTCAATTTGGCCACCTAATTTCATAATAGCTATTTTTTTCCCTCTTACTCAATTTAGTCCTTTCACTTAAATTAATCACCCAAACACACAAATTAATCTACAATATTTTAACACATGCTTAACCACATAACATAGATATAAAATGAATAATTAAAATATATATTTTTTTCAATCTCGGATTCATAGTCCCGAAACCACCGTTCCGATTAGGGTCGTAATTGGGCTGTTACAACTCTCCCCCTTAAGGAATTTTCGTCCCCGAAAATCTTACCGTTGAATAATTGTGGGTAGCATTCTTTCATAGATTCTTCGGTTTCCCAGGTCGCTTCCTCAACCCCGTGCTTATGCCACATAACTTAAACTAACGATATTTTCTTATTTCGAAATTCTTTTACTTCACGAGCTAAGATGGACTGATCACATGCGAAGGGTCAGATCGGTATCGTCTAAGCATCGACACATGGAATACATTATGAATCTTGTCTAACTCAAATGGCAACCTCAATCTGTACGCAACCGGCCCAATACGCTCGATAACCTCATACGGCCCAATAAATCTCAGACTCAGCTTTCCCTTACGACCAAATCTAAGTATCTTTTTCCATTGTGATACTTTCAAGAACACTTGATCACCCACTTCAAACTCTATATCCTTTCGTTTCAAATCTGTGTACGACTTTTGAGGATCTGGTGCGGCTTTCAAACTTTCTCGAATTACTTTAACTTTCTGCTCCGTCTCTCTGATCAAATCAACCCCGTGTATCTTGCCTTCACTTAGCTCGGTCCAATATAAAGGTGTACAACATTTCCGACCGTACAATGCTTCGTAGGGTGCCATTTTAATACTTGATTGAAAGTTGTTATTATACACAAATTCAATCAAAGGCAAGTATCGTTCCCACATACCCTCAAACTCAAGAACGCAACATCTCAACATATCCTCGAGTATTTGAATAACATGCTCGGATTGACCATCCGACTGAGGGTGAAAAGCTGTACTGAAATATAACTTGGTACCTAAAGCATCCTACAGTTTCTTCCAAAATCTTGATGTGAACCTCGGATCTCTATCCTAAACAATAAAAACAGGTACTCCGTGTAACCGTACAATCTACGATATGTACAACTCAGCTAACTTATCGAGTGAGAAATCCATACGTACCAGAATAAAATGGGCCGATTTTGTCAATCTATCAACAATAACCCATATTGAATCTTTTTTACTTGGTGTCAACGACAAACCCGATACGAAGTCTGTAAACACCCATTTTCGCCCAGGCCCAATATCAAAATATAAAAAACCAAAACCAAATATTAATAAAGTCCATCAGTAGTCTAAGTTTACAAAAAAGGAATAATCCAAATAAAATACCAAACTAGTTACAGCAAGCCCAAAACCATTAAAAGCAAAACCCAATCAAAAACCCAACAAATACTGGCCCACTAAGCCCAAATTGTTCAAACATTTTAGAAACCCTAGAGGGTTATACAATGCTCTAGAGGCGCAGGACATTCGGGCTACAACGTCCCACACACGCACGTGCGCCTCCCGGCGTCACTCGGACATACACACCTTGCCTCCGTACATAATTACCTGTGAAAAAATGAAGCAAAAACAACAGCAATCGACAGCAAAAAAAGGGGGATAGATTGTATTTTATTTTATTTTATTTTTTTTTGAATATTGAGGCTATATAAACAGAAGCCTTGTGTACTTTGTTTTTTTTACGCGCACAAAATACAGCAATACAAAAAAAGAGCAGAAACAGATTCGAAAAAGGTGGCCTTTCTTCGACTTTATTTCTTTCCCTTGATTATTCACTTCTTTATTGGAATCTATTTCCAGCATTTCTTTTTATTTTTCGGTGTTTTAACGAAAAGGGGAAGGGTTACCTTCGTGTGGTTCCGTCTGTGTCTCCTCCGTCGCGATCGGAGTACGGATATGGGCGAGGACTGAGGGGCGAGGCTTCAAGGCTGGTACGAGAGCCTCTTTTTGACCTACGTGTACCACCAAGCACCGATTACAGTGACGCTCTGGTGGTCGTATGGGGTCTTCCTTGGTTGCGGCTGGGGGGTTGAAGGAAAGGGTATTTAGGGTTCTGTTTAAAAGGGCTTAGATTAGGTTTTATTTCTTTTTAATTTCTTTTTACATCTTTTAACAAAACGGCATCATTTAGGCCTATGGCAATAGCCTTTAAGCGACGCCGTATCAGTCTATGCCCAATGATCCGACCCAAATGCGGCCAAGATCCGCGTGTTTCAGCCAGGAAGGGATATTTGCATGTTCGATCCTTCCTTGTTTCGTGGCATTTTAATTAAGTCATATATATATTTATGTTCTTAATTTCGCACTCAAATTTTGTATGATGTTCCAATCTAGTCCGCTTTTAAACGCCACGTTTAGTAAAATTGGATTATTCGCGCTTTTAGTCCTCGTATATCAGGGTGTCTTTTATTTTGGTGCTTTTTAACCTACTGACTTTATAAATTTTTTAAATTAGACATTGGATTTTGAATGTATTTTGATTGAACCTGTCATTTTTTTAAAAAAAAACTTACACTTTCATATTTAATATATCTGTAGTTTTCTTTATTATTATTCTTTTTATCAATTCATTTAGTTATTTTTATAAATGCACTCTTTGATTCAAAATTTGTAGGATGTTCTTAATACATTTGTTAATTCATTATTATGTCATATATTCATATGTATACTTTCTAATACATGCATATTTTTATATTTTTCGTTAATCCTTAAATTTTATTGTATTAAAACATGTTTAAAATTAGATGTGTTTATTTCCAATATGTTACATATATTATATTTGTATGTGTTTAATTTTTTTAATTGTTAATTAATTTTCCTTGCCTTTGATTCAATATTTATTGATTATTGCTATCATGAATGTTTAATTCTCATTTTATATTTGTTGGCTATTTGCAATTTAATTATGTTGTATTTCGTTAGTAAATAATTGCTCCGCATTGCATGTTAATATGTCATCGTATTTTTTTAACACTATTTAAATTTTCAAATCATTTTACTCAAAGTTTAAACCGAGGCAATGTTTCATGTTTGAGAAATCTGAGAGATCGTGCCCTAATGTGCTAGGTTTCGGTTTTTTGTTTGACCAAATAACCGAATATCCTTTTAACATTTCATTCATGTTTTCTCTACTTTAAAATGAGGCAATGTTTTGTGTTTGGAAATCCGGAGAATCGTGCCCTAACGTGCTGGGTTTCGGTTTTTCGTTTGACCGAATAACCGAACACCCTTTTAAAATTTCATTCATGTTTTCTTAACTTTAAAATGAAGCAATGTTTGGTGTTTGGAAATCCGGAGGATCGTGGCCTAAGGTGCTGGGTTTCGATTTTTCGTTTGACCGAATAACCGAACATCCTTTTAAAATTTCATTCATGCTTTCTCAACATTAAAATGAGGCAATGTTTTGTGTTTGGAGATCCGGAGGATCGTGCCCTAACGTGCTGGGTTTCGATTTTTCGTTTGACCGAATAACCGAACATCCTTTTAAAATTTCATTCATGCTTTCTCAACTTTAAAATGAGGCAATGTTTTGTGTTTGGAAATCCAGAGGATCGTGCCCTAACGTGCTGGGTTTCGATTTTTCGTTTGACCAAATAGTAGAACATCTTTTTAAAATTTCATTCATACTTTCTCAACTTTAAAATGAGGCAATATTTCGTGTTTGGAAATTCGAGAGATCGTGCCCTAATGTGATGAGTTTCGGTCTTCCGTTTGATCCCATATAATGAAATACCCTTTTAAAATCTCAATGCATAGAGTTTTGAGAATTTTGAGATGATCTGGAATTCGAAGACTTAAATTGTTACATTCTAACGTCCTGAATGTGATATTTTATTCCTTCAGAACCAGAGAATCTTAATATTCAAATTCGAGTATCTTAAAATGGGTGAAAGAAGGTTGTATTTTAAAATCTTTTCAAGTTTTCAACATTAGGACATTAATTAATCAATTTGGTACCAATTTTGGGCATCGCGAGGGTGCTAATCCTTCCTCGTACGTAACCGACTCCCGAACCTGTTTTCTTAGATTTCGAAGACCAAAATTATTATTTGAATAAACCAAAATGTTTTATTAAAATAATTCATCTCAAGATGATCCGATCACACTTCAAATAAAAGATCGGTGGCGACTCTATATTTTTTAAAGTCGATCCCCGTTTTTTTAACTCGTAAAAAAATGGTTTCGACAAAGTTCATAGTGACTCGATCCCACTTCCACTCAGGTATCATAATCAGCTGAAGTAGTCCCGATGGCACTTGATGCTCAGCTTTCACTTGTTGACATACTAAGCACTTCGACACATAGTCTGAGATGTCTCGTTTCATACCATGCCACCAGTAATGCTGTTTCATGTAGTTAAACATTTTCGTGCTACCTGGATGAACTAACAATCTACTATTATGAGCTTCATCACAAATCATTCGAATCAATTCAGGGTTCTTTGGTACACATATCCGATTCTTGAATCGTAGGCATCCTTCAGCATCTATCTAAAAATTTGAATCTGCACCCGAGCCACAATGACTCTTTTTTGTTTTTAAATCATCATCAACCTCTTGGGCTTCTCGAATCTGTTGTACAAACGATGGTCTCGCTTTTAACTCTGCAATGATGACATCATCATTGGTCATAGCTATATCTGCATTCATTGCTCGTAGAGCAAATAGTGATTTTCGACTAAGTGCATCAGCAACCATATTAGCTTTTCCCAGGTGATAATCAATCACGAGTTCATAGTCTTTCAACTGTTCTAACCATCGTCGCTGTCTCAAATTAAGATCCTTCTGAGTCATTAGATATTTTAGACTCTTATGATCCGAATAGACGTAGCATTTCTCACAGAATAGATGTGACACCATATTTTCAAAGCAAAAACTATTGCGGCCAACTCAAGGTCGTGCGTCGGATAATTTCTCTCGTGTAGTTTCAACTGTCTCGAAGCGTAGGCTTGGATTTACCCTCCTGCATCAATAAACAACCCAACCCATTTAAAGACGTATCGCTAAAAATAACAAACTCTTTACCTGACTCTGGCAGAACGAGCATTGGAGCTTCCGTTAACAAGGTCTTCAGTTGATTAAAACTCTTCTAATACCTTTCTGACCACTAGAATTTCACGTCCTTCTGTAATAGCTTTGTCATGGGTGTTGCTATAATTGAGAATCCTTTCACGAAGCGTCTATAATATCCTGCAAGCCCTAGAAAGCTATGTACCTTAGAAACATTCCTCAAAGGTTTCCATTCCAATATAGCCAAGATTTTACTCAGGTCAACCCGAACACCCGATGCTGAAATAACATGCCCTAAAAAGCTGACTTTTTTCAACCAAAATTCACATTTGCTAAATTTTGCGTACAATTGCTTATCACGCAAAATCTGTAACACTAGCCTCAAATGCTCAGCATGCTCGGTTTCGTCTCATGAATAGATCAGAATGTCATCTATAATACGATCTGATACAGTCTGAATACCCGATTCATCAGATCCATAAAAATAGTAGGGGCATTAGTGAGCCCAAACGGCATCACCAAAAACTCGTAATGCCCGTATCTCGTCCGAAAAGTAGTCTTTGGTATGTCCGATTCTCTAACTCGTAGCTGATAATACCCTGACCTTAGATCAATTTTCGAGAAAACCGAGGCTCCCTTAAGCTGATCAAATAAATTGTTGATACGTGGCAACGGGTATTTGTTTTTTACGGTCACCTTATTGAGATGTCGATAATCAATGCACATTCTCAAAGTTCCGTCCTTTTTCACAAATAGAATGGGCGTACCCTAGGGAGAGAAACTCAGTCGGGCGAAACCTCTATCTGTCAATTCTTGCAACTGAGCCTTCAATTCTTTTAATTCAGTCGGTGCCATTCTATACGAAGCTATCGAAATCGGAGTGGATCCTGGCACTAGCTCAATACCAAGCTCTACCTCATGAACGGGTGGGAACCCCGGTAATTCCTCCGGAAACACATCTGGATACTCACTAACAACTGGTGCAGATTCAATCTTTTTTTTCGGTTACCTTACTATCAATCACATACGCAAGATAAGCTTCGTAACCCTTTCTCAAGTACTATCGAGCCAACATCGAAGATATCATAGCCGGTAGTCCATTCAAATTCGCAGACTCAATTCGGATTATCTCGTTATTCTGGCATCTTAAATCAATAGTTTTTCGTGTGCAGTTCACTACCGCATCATGAAATGTTAACCAATCCATACCGAGGATAATATTGAACTCATCGAAAGGTAATAGTATCAGATCGGCCGGAAAACATAAGTCTCGAACCATCAAAGGGCAGTTCTTGCACACTTTATCAATCAGTACACATCGACCCAGGGGGTTTGAAACCCGAATCACTAACTCAGTAGACTCAATAGGTAGAGTCTTACTAGAGACTAATGTTTCACATACATACGAATGAGTTGAGCTGGGATCAATCAAGGCAGTTACACTAGTATCAAAGAGAGTGAAAATACCGGTAATGACGTCTGAAGATGAGGCCTCCTCTCTAGCACGGATGGCGTAAGCTCTAGCCGGTACACAGGCCTCTGATCGAATAGCCGCATTTGTAGTCCCCCTCTGTGCACCACTCCTACCTCCCCCAATACGAGATGGTCTACCTCTAGCTGTAGTGTCGCTCGGTCTCGCGCTTTGAGCAGTACCCTTCTCAACGGCCTCCGGGCAATCCCGAATAAAGTGATCCTGCAAACCACACCTATAACAAGTACGATTAATAGATTTACCCCAGCACTCTCCGAAATGCCGTCTACTGCATTGCTAACACTCAGATTTGCTCAATTGAGCATTGCCAACACTAGCCACTTATGTAGCCCGAGAACGCACTGGTGGTCATTCTCGTATAGAAATCCTGGTGTTAGGTTTGGATCGGCTACCATCATTCTTGAACTTCTTCGTTGCCATCTGCGAAAATTTACTGGCAGATCTCTTCTAGAAATCTTTAGATTCAAGTTCAGCTTTTTGTTTTTCTTTCCCCAACTCTTCAGCTTTACAAGCTTTTTCAAACAGCACGACGAAGTCGTTAATTTCAAGAATACCA
Source organism: Gossypium bickii (assembly GCA_025503065.1). Lineage (NCBI taxonomy): Eukaryota > Viridiplantae > Streptophyta > Magnoliopsida > Malvales > Malvaceae > Gossypium > Gossypium bickii. Next base: position 96,784,704 of record CP106711.1, read on the forward strand.
ACCAGAAGCTTAATATCTTCATTTAGACTATCTTCAAATCTCCAGCACATAGCAGCCTCAGAGGATACACATTCGCGAGCGTAGCAACTAAGTCACACAAACTTGCGCTCGTATTCGGATACGGTCATACGTTCCTGCTTACGTCTAGAGTCTATAAAGCACTGACTTATAGATTTCTTACAGAATTTCATCTGAAAGAAATCCCAGGTAACTCTTTCCTTCTGAACAACTGATACAAGAGTATTCCACTAGTAGCAAAATCCCATACAATGATATGGCACACTTCAGACACTCATCGGGTGTGCAGGATAGCTAATCAAAAACACGTACAGTATTATCGAGATAAAATTCAGCTCGTTCTGCATCATCATCATCCTCGGCTCTAAATTCTTAAGCTCCATGTTTTCTAATGCGATCAACCGGAGGTTTATTTACTCTCTCAGGATTTACAGTCGGGGATACCATCGGTACTACAGGGGGAACATTCGGATTCAGGGGTGGTTGAATAGCCGGATTGGTTCGTATGTACTGACTGAACCAACCATTCATCATACTATCGACATCATCTTCTATCACTCGCTCGGGATCAGGATCCATTACTATATGAAAGGAATAAACACATCTCACTGTCAGAAGTCATCACACTATCACACTATAATTTATGGCATGTATAGCTAGACTCATATGAGCTACGTTAGTCCGAGAACTGACTAAATCGTAACTCTGATACCAATCAAATGTGACACCTCTAATCCATATCCGTCGCCGGATTAGGGTTACAGGCATCACTAAACTAATTACCAAGTCTATGCACTTCATTCAAACTATCTCAAACAAATATTCATACCATTTCATAATATCAAGTGTACACATGTATAGGTCATTTATTATAAAATCATTTATTTACATCAATCAAGGACTAAATACAATCAAATAGTAAATTATTATTTATTACATTTCAGAACATATACTTCACTTTTGTCTACGACATTCCTCATTCGATTTAACCACAATTATAAGGACCAAAAACAACTAGTTCATTAGCACCATTTTCTTATCATATTCGGCATTGTACATTATACACATGAATATTCGAACATTTCATGAATTCACCTTATCTAATTATTTCATTATTCTTTTAACCATTAATGCTACAAGGCCGAACATATATCATCACATCAAGAGAAATTTTATACTCCATCCAAAAATGAACCATAGTCGAATGTATACATTCAAAACACATCAATTTACTCACTACTATATCATCAATAGCATGCACATACACAAGATACAATTCTTACCAACTATACCTAGTCACTTTGTAACATTCATTTAGACATAACGAAACCAACTATCATCATTCAAATATCACATAGATATTTAGACCATATTCAATCCTTTACTACAATTTCAAAACTAACATACATCTATTAATATTAACTTTCAAAATCAGAAACTTAACACTATGAGCTATTTCAACATTTAATCATACCATATAGACAAACATTAAACATCATACATCATGACATATATTTCCATAGTAAACTTTTACCATAACCGAATTCATGTAAGTTCTATTATACAAGATTTGGCCATTTTCACATGGCTTTTATGTACATCCCAAACCAAAAGAACTCAAAGGAATATTCAAGCTTATACATGCCATAATTTCAAAGTTTTATCACTAGTAAAATACCAAAAGTAGTTGATAATGTGCTTGACTTTGACAAGGATCCTCGAGTGCGAGCTTAAACTTTTAAACCTAAAAATGTTCAAATGAAATCAACGGTAAGCTAATTTAGCTTATTAAGTTATAAGCAATGATTTTCTTAAACAATAATTCAATAATCAAATGTTTAATTTAAAACAATCAATCATAAAGTAACTCATAACCATATATGCAAGAACTCTATTACCATGCAAAGCTTCCATAATTCCCTGGATTTCATATGAACCGCATAACTACTTACCATATATTCTTTTGAACAAGCTCATTGATTACATAATACATCTCATCCTTATAAGTTCATAAAATAAGAGTAACTTACCTCATTAACACCATGTTATCAATGTACCATGCATATTTTACATAAGAAATATATATCTCGATATCTCCTTTCATTATACGATGTTTTGATAGATCCGAAATTCTGCACACTTAGTGCAATTCATGCAACGTGTCGCACACTTAGTGCCGCTGCTCGGAAAAGGGCACACACAGTGCCGTTCATTAGTAATGTCTCGCACACTTAGTGCCATTACTATTTCATCCGCACACACAGTGCCATTCCCTAGTAATGTATCGCACACATAGTGCCATTACTAGTTTTTCCGCACAAACAGTGCCATTCCTTAGTAATGTATCGTACACTTAGTGCCATTACGAGTTTTTCCACACACACAGTGCCCATTAATTTACTTCATCTTCTTGAGCACGTTATGCACATATAACATAACTATGTAATAATAATCAAATCGAATTCTTCCTTATAAGTCTATCCATCACAATCGACTTCACTTTTGTAAACACATAATCAAACATTCAATCACAATCATCATCTATTTCGAGGTCCACATTTAATTACTATTCACCCTTAACTATACATCCAATTCAAATATATGTATATCAAAGTTTCATACAAGAATCAACCACTCCTTCTACTAGTATATATATATATTTATATATTGAACCCATTCCATCTCACATTCAACAAAAATGGACTTGTTACACTTATTTTAACTACTCATTGGATACACATACACACATGTACATCAATTACTAGATTCGGCTAACACACTTAAATTTTCATATCTCATTCGGCAATTTGAGTAATCAAATTCATTAATTCATTTGAACATGTATATTACATTATAATAACCATTAGAATAATTTCAATTGCTTATAGACTTACCTCGGAATTTGACAATTTAAGCTTCCTGGCTACTCGTTTAATTTTGCTTTTCCTCGATCTAATTCCTTTTCCTTTTGTTCTTGATCTAAATAATGCCAAATGAAACTTATTCAAATACATTTTTACTCAATTTGATCCCAAAAGCTCATAATTATAAAATTTACCATTTTACCCTAGCATTTACAACTTTTGCAATTTAGTCCCTAAAGCAAAAAACACAAAATACATGAAATTTGAATTAACTTCTTAAGGGCCGAATCTTCTTCATCCCTATACAAGTCCATTCAAACCATTTATTTAGCATTTTGATCCCTCAACTACTTATTTTCACAATTTAATCCATAATACTCCATTTCATCAAAATTTCCTATTCAAAACATATTGATTTCAATCATATACCTAATATTCTTCCATCAAACATAACATAACATAAATACTCATCAATGGCCAAATCATCAACATGTCTCAAACTCAAAAATTTCAACATGGGTTGGATAGTACTCAAAACAACAAACTCAAAAACATAAAATTTTCAAAAACTGAGCTCAATTACTAACCTTATTTTATCATGCAATGGCCAAATGGTTTTAAAGCTTAAGTTTCTTCTTCATTCTCTTGGTTTCGTGAAGATGATGAAGAAAATGGGGAGATAAAACATGTTTTTCTTTTAATAATAATAGTTTATTACATATCATCCACTATCTAATAAAATATGTATATAAAAATACTATAATAATAAGCCATGGTCAATGTTGTCCACTACCATCAAATTAAAGGCCAAAGTGCAACTTCAATTCCATGCAAAAAGAAAACCATTCAATTTGGCCACCTAATTTCATAATAGCTATTTTTTTCCCTCTTACTCAATTTAGACCTTTCACTTAAATTAGTCACCCAAACACACAAGTTATTCTACAATATTTTAGCACATGCTTAACCACATAACATAGATATAAAATGAATAATTAAAATATATATTTTTTCTATCCCGGATTCGTGGTCCCAAAACCACCATTCCAATTAGGGTCGTAATTGGGCTGTTACATAGTTTATTCATGAAATGGTCAAGTTTTTGAGTTAAGCAAATCAATGTATTACACATTTGTTATATTGTTTGGTCTTAAAATTTTAGCATGTTTGGTATTGGTATTGGATGTAGTGATTGAATGGATAATTTGGTATGTTATTGCTTGTCATTATGTGTATGAAATGAGTTCGTAAATATTACTTGTAGGTATGACCCAAGTGGGTGACATTTTGGCCTTATAAATGGCCTATAATGTCACACGGTCGTGGCACACGGGCGTGCCTAGAGCCCGTGAGTGAAGACACGGCCTTGACACGAGCGTGTCAACTATCCGTGGGCTCAAGTCAGTAGCTAGCCTAAGAGCACACGGCCATGGCAAACGGGCGTGCTTGGTGGCCGTGGTGGAGAAATCAGTATGTGGCCTAAGAGTGCACGGCCTCAGCATATGGGCGTGCATGGTGGCCGTGGAGGATAAGTCAGTTTTGACCACGAGGAGAATACACGTGTGTCTTGCTGCCGTAGGAGTCACACAGTCTACCCCCGCGGGCGTATAACCCCTGAAAATTAGAAAAGTTTTAAATTTTTGAGAATTTCTGTATGTATTTCGATTTAGTCCCGACTCAGTTTATAAGCATGTTTAAGGTCTAGTTGACCTATTTAAGGGACATTGTGTGTATGATTGATGAATGAATTGTATAAAATGTTATGAAAGTTTTCGATCTATCTAGTAACGCCTTTAACCATAGTCCGACGATGGTTACGGGTTAGGGGTTTTACAACACGTCCGTGTGCCAAGGCAGTGTACTCTTGTGCTAGCTATTTACTTAGCCCACGGTCATTGGGCACGCCCCTGTGCCTTAACCATGTGACATTATCGGCCATTTTCAAAGCCAAAATGCCACCTACTTGGGTCATACCTACAAGTAAGATTTACCAACACATTTCATGGATACTAGACAACCAAAATAACCATTCAATTTAAACATTCAATAGCCATTTCAACCATGCCAACTTCCAAGATCAAAACATACGCATATCAATTATATCCAAATGCTTACCCAAAAACTTGACCAATTTACAAGCTTCAACCATACCAAATTATAATTCATATATCACATTCATTTAAACATAATACCAATATATAACTAGCCAAATCACATGGCTAAATTCACTTCATTTACAAATACAAAAGACTAGCCTTTACATGCCATATCTAGCAAAATATATATATCGAAAATGTACCATAAACCGGTTGATTAGTGTGATGACGATCCTAGACGGTCCCGAGCCTTCACTTGCTTTGACGACCTATAAAACAGAGAAAACACACAGACAGAGTAAGCTTTCCAAAATGAATGTATGAATTTCTGTAAATGATTTCCGATCTGTTTAGTAACACTCATAACTCTAATCTGGCGACGGTTACGGGATAGGGGTGTTACATTTGGTTGGTAACAGAGCTATGGTTTAGCCGATTCTCGGACTAACGTAGCATGTCAGAGTCTAGCTATACATGGCATATATCTGAATTGTGATACTGTGATGAATCCTGACGTATAAAATGTGATTTTCGTATAGTAATGGATCCCAAAAGAGCCGTAGCTGACGACGTAGAAAGTAATGCGCCTGCTCCTGCGCAAGGGACAACGCCTTCTGATTCGAGATTGGTTACGAGCGGTCAAGACGGAGAAGCTAAACAAGCTTTCTTCTAGATGATGAATGAGTGGTTCATTCAATTTGTAAAGAATAACCCGATTGTTTCGCAGCCCCCACCCCTAGTTAATCCCTCTCAGACATCTGATATACCTCTGACTGCAAATCTGAATTTGTGGAATAAGCCTCCGGCTGACAAGATTCGTAAGTATGGGGCTGAAGAATTCTGAGCTACTAATGATGATAATGCTGAAAAGGCCGAGTTCTGGATTGAAAATACCATCCAGGTATTCAATGAAATGTCTCTGACTCCGGAAGAATGCATAAATTGTGTGGTATCTTTGCTTCGAGATGCGACTTATCAATGGCGGAAAACCTTAATTTCTGTTGTTCTGGAAGAGCGAGTTACATGGGGCTTCTTTCAGAATGAATTCTAGAAGAAATATATCAGTGAAAGATTTGTTGATCAGAAACAGAAGGAATTTCTGGAACTTAAATAGGGCCGAATGACTGTTTCTGAGTATGAATGAGAATTCGTGAGACTGAGTCAGTATGCTTGAGAATGCGTATCATCTGAAGCAATAATGTGCAAAATATTCGAAGATGGTCTTAATAAAGACATTCGTTTACTAGTCAGGATTTTAGAAATAAAAGAGTTCATTGTACTTGTTGACTGAACTAGCAAAGCTGAGGCACTCCAGAAAGATAAAAGAAAAACTAAGTCTGAAGCTCGAGATATGAGAAAGAGATTTCAGAGTAAATCATTTCAGTCTGCTCCGAAAAGATTCAGAGATCATCAAAGTCATTCCAAAGATAATGAGGGACATTTGAACAGAAATCGAGCTAGATCGCAAATGAGTTCTAAAACTCCAGAACCTTCAGTGGCTAGCGTTGGAAATGTTCAATCTGAGAGACCTAAAGTAAACATTGTGGAAAAAGACATCCGGGAAGCTATAGATTAAACAATAAAGCTTGCTTCAGATGTGGATCGCTTGATCATTTTATCTGTGATTGCCCTGAGTCTGTCGAGCCAGAAACTATTCAGGATTTGAGATTATAATGCACCTGTAAGAGATAGACCATCGAAGAATGTAAGAAATGTTAGTGGTAGTCAGAGAACTACGAGAGACAATGTTGTCAGATCCGAAGCTAGAGCGTCTACCAGAGCGTACGCTATTTGAGCTCGTGAGGAAGCTTCATCACCTGATGTTATAACTGGTACTTTTACAGTTTATGATACTTCTATTATTGCATTGATAGACCCTGGTTCTATGCATTCATATATATGCATGAATTTAGTATTCAGGAAGACTTTGCCTGTAGAGTCTACTAAGTTTACTATAAAAGTATCGAACCCTTTAGGTAAAAGTGTTTTGGTTGATAAAGTATGCAAGAACTGTCCGTTAATGTTTAGAGATATCTGTTTCCCTGCTGATCTGATGCTTTTTCCATTTGATGAATTCGATATTATTCTGGGTATGGATTGGTTGTTTATGCATGATGCTGTTGTGAACTGTAAAAGAAAAGCTATCAACTTAATATGTCCGAATAATGAGATTGTACGGGTTGAGTCTGATAATTTAAATGGATTGCCTGTTGTGATATCTGTTTTAAAAGCTCAGAGTTATGTGAAAAAGGGATATGAGGCATATTTCGCTTATGTAATTGATTCGAAAGTGCCTGAAAAGAAAGTTGAATCAGTGCCTATTATATGTGAGTTTTCTCATGTGTTTCCTGAAGAGTTACGGGGTTTACCTCCGATTCGTGAAGTCGAATTTGGTATTGATTTGTTGCCTGGTACTACACCTATTTCGGTTGCTCTGTATAGAATGGCACCAACAAAGTTGAAAGAGTTAAAGTCACAGTTGCAAGAATTGATTGAGAGAGGATTTGCTAGACAGAGTTTTTCGCCTTGGGCCGCTCCTATTCTGTTCGTGAAAAAGAAAGATGGCACAATGAGGATGTGTATCGATTATCGTCAGTTGAATAAGGTGACAACAAAGAATAAATATATGTTGCCCCAAATAGATGATTTATTTGATTAGTTAAAAGGAGCTACTGTATTCTCTAAGATTGAATTGAGATCGGGATATTATCAGTTGAGAGTTAAAGATTCAGACATTCTGAAGACTGCTTTCAGAACGAGGTACGGGTATTATGAGTTTTTAGTTATGCCATTTGGACTAACCAAGCTCCTGTTGTTTTTATGGATCTGATGAACAGAATTTTTAGACCGTACCTAGATTGATTTGTTGTGGTATTCATAGATGACATCTTGATTTATTAACGTGATGAAAATGAGCATCCTGAACATTTGAAAATTGTATTGCAAACTTTGAGAGAAAAGCAATTGTATGCGAAATTCTACAAATGTGAATTCTGGTTACACGAGGTTAGTTTTCTGGGACATATTGTGTCGGCTTCTGGAATCCGAGTGGATCCGAGTAAGATTTCTACTATTCTGAATTGGAAACCTCCGAGAAATGTATCTAAAGTATGCCGTTTTCTGGGTTTAGCTGGTTATTACCGTAGATTTGTAAAAGGGTTTTCAGTGATAGTGTAATAGCCCAAATTTTAGTGATAGTAGAAATAATGGTTCGAGACCATCAAACCTGACAAATGAACTCGTAGATTGTATTATTTAATATTTACGAGCCAAATGTAGCTTTTAAAATATTTTTGAAATAGGAAATTGTGTTGTATAAAGATTTATTTGGTCAAGAAATCGAGAAAAAGAGGTATCAAGATCTTGGTGTTATAAACCGAGTCATAAATATTTTTATGAATATTTATGGAATGTCAATAAGGTAGTATAAAAATTTCGTTAGAAAATTTTTACGTATGGGTGGTTAATTAAATAAAAAGGACTAAATTAAAAAAAGGTATAAAAGTTGCTAGAAGGATTAAATAGCTTAATTGTCAAATGAGGAAGGACCTAAAGTGCAAATAAGCCCAAAAGAGATATTTTGGTCGGCAATAGCTGAGAAAAGTCAGGAAATGGGTGAAAGGGCAAAATTGGAAACTTGCCAAAATTAGTTAAATAAAAATGGGACCAAATTGGAATATCTAGAATTCTTTTCATTTCTCTTCATTTTCTTCAGTTGAAAAACAACCATGGGAGAGAGTTCAAGCTGATTTTCATACTCAAGCTTCATGTAAGTTTAATTCTTGCTTTCTCCTTGAAATTTCTATGTTTTTGGACTTTTTACAATTGAGTCCAACTTATTAATTCATTAGTTTTTGATTCTATGGCTAATTTTTAAAGTTGATGTGGATTAGTGTTGGAAGAATATGATGAATAAATATTGAAGTAAAGCTTTAATTTTGTTATATGATGATTTTATCAAGTGAAATTGATGGAAATTGGTTTTAGGACCTAATTGTGAAATAGTTGAAATTAAGGCCTAGTGTTAAAATTCTGATTTTCAAAGGTTACAAAGTAGTTTAAAATGATAGAGAAAAGTATTAAATGAGAAAATTATCTCAATTGAGGGGTTAATTGAGAAGGAACTGAATTGTATGAATTGTGGAATTTGGGACAAAATAGAAATCAACATGTTACACTAAAGCAGTTTTGGACAGCAGCAGTTGCCTAACTTCAAAAAATCACCAAAACTTGTAGACATTTAATTAGAAGTTTAGTGAGATACATAATTAAAGCTTGTTGAGTATATTTTCATATAAAAGAAACAGAGCAAGAAAAGGAAGTCTACATTTTGAGATATTAAAATTTTTGTAAGACTGGTTTAGAATAACTTCGTGATCCCTTGTTCTTACTTTAGAAATTCACTAAAAATTGTACAAAAATAATTATGAGTTATAATTTATATGTTTGTATTCCTTAGTGAGCCTATTTTCATTAAAAATAATCAGAAACATTATATGAAAATTGTAATATGAGATAATTATTTTTTAGTGAAGAGAGGTCAGAGCCATCGGACTATGTAATAGGGGAGAACTTAACTAATAAACTGTACTAATTGGCCATACCAAAAATTCTGGAAAAATTATAGTAAGAAGATATGTCAGTCTAGTTTCAAATAAAATTAACGGATCTTAATTTGGAGTTCTGTAGCTCAAGATAAAAATAATTTAGTGACTATGACATGGATAGACAACTTTAATATTCACATAAGTAAATAGTGAAAATTATAGATAATGTTACTTACAAGTGTGTTGTTTATACTAAGGATGTGGGTGGAGAGGAGGAGGAGGAGGAAAAATAATATATGAACGACTTGTGTATAAATTGATTACATACTCGATTATAATTGATAAATGTTGAATTAGAAAGGATATAATGTTTTATTTGGAATATTTATTATGAAATTATGATTATCGTTATAATACAAAAAAGATTGAACTTGTGAGTTTATATGGATAAATTTTAGTGATCATTTGTTAATTTTATGAACTTCAGGATGTGTTATTTCATATGTATTGATGATAAAATCGTGAATAATGTAAAAGCATGAAAATTGAATAAATGATCAAATTGAGCACTTCATTTTAGTGACAAGATGAATTGATGGAAAAGACCATGGTTGAACCATGACAACAAGTGATAAGTGATAGCTTCGCTATACTTATTTGATCAAGGACAAGTGAAAGTGATAAGTGATAGCTTCGGCTACACTTATCTGATCAAGGACAAGTGAAAGTGAAAAGTGGTAGCTCGGCCACCGATCAATAAAAGTGGTAGCTCGGCACTACACGATCGATGAAAAGTGGTAGCTCCAGCTACCTGATCAGTGAATAGTGGTAGCTTCGACTACAAGTGACAAGTGATTTCCGTGTAAGACCATATCTGAGATATGGCATCGGTGTGATACGTTTTTAAGATGTAAGACCATAGCTGGGCTATGGCATTCTAGTGAAAAGTGATGAATTGACGGATAAGTCCATGGTTTCACCATGGCATAATGATAGTGAAGATGTAAAACCATGGCTGAGCTATGGCATTCTAGTGAAAATACCATAGCTATATCATGGCATCAGTGATTACCAGTGAAATTCAATGCATACCGTTGCAAAACAATTCCGTAAAACGTTCACTAATTTGACAAAGTTGGTAAGTGTTACATAGAATTATATGATAGAAGGAAATATGAGTTGATGAGACATGAGCATAGAACTTGGTTGATGAATGAGTTCTTTTGTGATTATATATTTGTACACCCTTGAGTGTATTATCCGTATGAATTAGTATTCCAAATGAGTTAATGAGAAGAGTTCTAATATGACATAATCTAAATTCGAAATGAAATATTATGAAAACGTACTTGGAATACATTGGTATGTCTTGTATATGTTATTTGAGTTCATAATATGGAAAGTGAATGTATGTGAAAATATGAGGTGATGATACCTGTACATGGAATTTATTGGTGGTTACGTACATCCTAATAGATTTTAGTGAACATTGAAATTGGGCTCAATAAGTGATTTGTCAATTTAAATTGTGATTGACAGGAAGAGTTAGTGAATTGCATGTTTATGAATTGTTACATGCATTTGTCAAAGTAAGAGGAAATGATGGTAATTGATACATGGAAATATGAGACTATAATATATAAAAACATGGAATATGTTTGATAAATGTGCTCATTCATAATTATAGAATTGTGCATATCAAGTGCACTATATGTGTAAAGATGATGTTTCAAATGATTTGATAAGTAAAACTCAAATATGAAGTAGTTTGAAACCAAGACAAATTTTTATAAAAATGTATATGAAATATAGAGGTATGATTGTTATATGTTATATGAATACATAGTGTGAAAGAGTATAAAGTACAAGAGAAATTTAGTGAGAATTGAGCTCATATAAGTTTCTTGTTATTTATATAAGTGTACGACTAATAAATGGTATTAAGTATAAGGCTCAGTTGAATATCTTAAATTGGTATTTGTATGTATTAAATGTGGGTGAAGAATAAGGGTCAAATGAGTGAGAAATATGGCTTGGAAAATAGCCTAATTTGTGAAAATTAACCTTACCACATGACCTAGCAACATGAGCGTGTACTAAGGCCGTGTGACCCAAGTTCCTTCATAGATGCAAGTCAGAGAGTTATACGCCACAGAAGCACGGTCATGTGAGCCACAAGGGTGTGAGACCCTTGTGAATGAGATAAACTTAGGGATTTTGTGAAAAATTTCATACGATTCTGATTTAGTCCCGACCCAATCCCAATGCATGATTTGGACTTCAAGGGTCCGTTAAAGGAACTTTTATACTCAATTTTGATATTTGAGCGATAAACAGTTTAAATCATCTATAAATGTTCTGTACTCCTCGGTAATGCCTCGTACCCTGTTCCGGCATCGAATACCGATAAGGGGTGTTACAGATAGCTACCTTGTTGACTAGATTACTTCAAAAAGATGCTAGATTTGAATGGTCGGATAAATGTCAGAAAAGTTTTTATCAGTTGAAAACTCTGTTAACAAAAGCTCCAGTGTTAGTACAGTCGGAATCGGGTAAAGAATTTTTTATATACAGTGATGCTTTGTTAAAAGGTCTAGGATGTGTTTTGATGCAGGAAGGCAAAGTTGTAGCTTATGCCTCGAGACAATTGAAGCCTCATGAATAGAATTACCCGACACACGATCTTGAGCTGGCTGCGATTGTGTTTGCACTTAAGATTTGGCACCATTATCTGTACAGTGAGAAATGTCATGTATTTTCAGATCATAAAAGTTTGAAATATCTGATGACTCAGAAAGATTTGAACCTACGTCAGAGAAGATGGCCTGAGTTGTTGAAAGATTATGAGCTTGTGATAGATTATCATCCGGGTAAAGTAAATGTTGTTGCAGATGCACTGAGGCAGAATTCATTGTTTGCACTACATGCTCTGAATACCCAGTTAGATTTGACTGATGATAGTTTTGTGATAGCTAAATTAAAAGCAAAATCGTTGTTCTTACAATAGATATGTGATGCTCAGAAATCTGATAATGAATTGCTGGCGAAACGAGCTCTGTGTGAAGTGAATTCCGAATCTGAATTTCAAATTGTTGATGATTGTTTGAGATTCTAAAATCGTATCTGTGTTCCGAGAAATCCAAAGTTGATTCAGTTGATTTTAAGTGAAGCTCATAATAGTAGTCTATCCGTTCATTCAAGAAGTACTAAAATGTATCATGACTTGAAACGACATTACTGGTGGTCTGGTATGAAACGAGACATTTCTGAATTTGTTTCAAAATGTTTAGTTTGTCAGCAAGTGAAAGCTGAACATCAAGTTTCATCTGGGTTGCTACAACTGATTCTAATTCCTGAGTGGAAACGGGATAGAGTGACAATGGACTTTGTTTCTGGTTTGCCTTTAACTCCGAGAAAGAAAGATGCAATCTGGGTCGTGGCTGATAGATTAACGAAAACTGCCCATTTTATTTCGGTAAGATCTGATTATTCACTTGACAGATTAGCCAAGCTTTATATTTTTGAGATTGTGAGATTACATGGGGTGCCACTATCTATTATGTCAGATAAAGATCCGAGGTTTACATCGAGACTCTAGAAGAAACTGCAAGAAGCTTTGGGCACGAAATTACATTTTAGTACAGCTTTTCATCCGGAAACAAATGGTCAGTCTAAACAAATTATTCAGATTCTTGAAGACATGTTAAGATGCTGTATACTTGAGTTTAATGGTTCGTGGGAACAATATCTGCCATTGATTGAATTTGCGTATAATAATGGTTTTCAGACGAGTATCAAAATGGCACCATATAAAGCTTTGTACGGACGTAAATGTCGCACACCTCTGTATTGGACCGAGCTTAGTGAAAATAAGCTACATGGGGTTGGTTTGATAAAGGATTCAGAACAGACAGTGAAATCGATCCGAGATTGTTTGAAAGCAGCATCTGATCATCAGAAGTCTTATGCGGACTTGAAACGAAAAGATATAGAATTTGAAATCGGCGACAATGTATTTCTAAAAGTGTCTCCGTTGAAGAAAGTGCTTCGATTCGGACGTAAAGGCAAATTGAGTCCGAGATTCATCGGACCGTATGAGATCATTGAACGAGTTGGGCCTGTTGCATATAGATTAAAGTGGCCCTCTGAGTTAGAAAAGATACAGAACATATTTCATGTTTCGATGCTTCGTAGATATCGATCCGATCCGTCAGATGTAATTGCCCCATCTGAAATTGAAATCTAATCTGATATGACATATGAAGAGGAACCGATCCGTATGTTAGCTCGTGAAGTGTAAGAGTTAAGAAACAAGAAAATTTCATTAGTAAAAGAACTGTGGAATCGACATGGAATTGAAGAGGCTACCTGGGAGCTTGAAGATTTAGTGAGATAACAATATTCGACTCTGTTTAACGCTAAGATTTTTGGGAACGAAAATCCCTAAGGGGGGAGAATTGTAACAGTCCGATTGATACCCTAGTCGGAACAGTGGTTTTGGGACCACGAATCCAAGTCCAAATAATATTTTAATATTATTTTCTTTGCTGTTGATATGTGACTAAGCATGTGGTAAATTTTCGTGAGCCAATTTGTCCGTCTGTGTGTTTAGTTTGACAAAAGGATGAAATTGCATTGAATGTGAAAGTTGCTTGCTATTTGTTAAAGTACTTAAGTGTTGGGGCTTTGTAAAGGTGGAGGTCTTATATGGAAAATAAGCTATCATTGAGCTAGTGGATGATAAAATGTCTTAATAACCTTAGTATTAATTTGTCTTATATGTTTAATGGATGGGCAATTTAGTAATTGAATAAATAACATTAGATTAAAGAAACAAAAGATGAGTGTTCATCTTTTATTTCTCTTCTTGGCCGAATATTAGAGAAAGAAGTAAGGGCTTAGTTCTTTTGATTTTCGGCACTTACAAGCTTTGATTAAGGTGAGTTTTCTCTTCAGTTTTGATAATTTCTACGTTTTTGAAATCGTTGCTTTGTTTACTATCAAGCCCATGTCTCAATTTTGTGTATTAATGATGTTTGTGAAAAATGCCATTGATGATATGTTGAGTTTTGAGATGATTTATGGTGTTAAAAGGAAAGATTTGAGCTAGATGAACATGTTTTCTTCTTGAAGTTTTGATGAATTTAGCTAAATAGGGCTAATTTGTGAAAATAGCAAATTGAGGGACTAAATTGCTAATTTGATGGAAATTATGGGCTTGTATGATATATATGTACATTCAGCTAAGCATGAGTATAGGTTGATTTTGTGAATTTGATGTTTTTAGAAAAATAGACTAAATTGATAAATTGTGCAAATAGCCCTAAATATGTGTGTATGGATTGAATTGAACGAATTAGTGAATAAAAGGGTTAATTCTGAATATGTTTAGATCAAAAACCGAGGAAAACGGACTTAGATCGCGGGAAAGCGAAAGTAACTGAGTAGTCGTTTTCATTCTGTTAAACCGAATCCAAGGTAAGTCACTATGCAAATAAACGTATGTATGCAATTTTAATTGTTCATATCACTAATGTTAATAATGAATGTTTATGAGAGGTTATGCATATGAATACCGAGATAAGTTCGATATAGTGACTAAGTCTGAGAAGCCCCGTACGAACCTAGGAATAGATAGGATTGGCTATGTCATGACATAGGTATGTGTTCTGTTTTTATCATGTAAGACCAAGTCTGGGACGTTGGCGTTGATTTAAGACTCGTGTAAGACCACGTCTGGGACGTTGCATCGATATGAGCTTTATGTGTAAGACCATGTCTGGGACGTTGGCATCGTTATGATCCTTGCGTGTAAGACCATGTCTGGGACATCGACATCGTATTGATTCGTGTAAGACTCTGTCCGGGACAGTGACATCAATATCTGAGTGCATGTAAGACCTCATCTGGGACATTGGCATTGGACGATTATTTCAAGCCTTCTGAGTATCCTACTAGATTCCTTACGATTCAACGGGCAAGTCTGAGATATGAATGGCAAATCCGAGCTTTGATAGATTAAGTAAATGAATGTCCGATTCAGGTACGTTGATTATACACTAATTGTGTATACAAGGTAAGTATCTATGTGATCTTACTAGAATGTTATGTATATGGAATTGATAATACAATATGTAAAGTTTGACTAGATGAACTATGTGCATATATGGTATGTGAATTGGAATATGGTAAGTGATGGTTAAGCAAACGAGCTTAAGAAACAATGAGATGGTTTGTATCAGGAGAACCAAATTGGTCATTTTATTGATTTGGTTATGTGCAATTCATGCCAAGTTTGTTTGTATATTGACTTACTAAGCTTTTGGAAAGCTTACTCTGTGTATGTTTCCTTTGTTTTATATGTCATCAAAGCTACTGAAGACTCGGGACCGTCACGGATCGTCATCACACTAATAAACTCATTTTGGTACACTTTGGACATGTATAAAGCTAGATATGGCATGTGAAGGCTAGTATTTTGGTATAAATTGTGATATGAATTTAGCCATGGGATTTGGCTAAAGATAAGTTGAGAATATGCATTATGATCATGATATGTGAAGCATGTTTTGGCATGGTTAGTTGATTCATGAAATGGTCAAGTTTTTGAGTTAAGCAGATGAATGTATTATGCTTTTGTTATATATGTTTGGGTCTTGAAAGTTGGCATTGTTGAAATGGATATTGAATGTATTGTTGTGTGGTTACTTTCGTTATCAAATATGCATGGTTTGAATGGCTATTTGGTATGTTTTGGTGGTTATATGTGCATGAAATGGGATGATATATGTCGCTTGTAGGTTTGACCCAAGTGGGTGACATTTTGGCCTTGTAAATGGCCTATAATGGCACACGGTCGTGGCACACGGGCGTGCCTAGAGACCGTGGGTGAATAACAGGATCTAGTCTAATAATACACGGCCTCGACACGAGCGTGTCAACTATCTGTGGGCTCAAGTCAGTAGCTAGCCTAAGAGCACATGACCATGGCACACGGGCGTGCTTGGTTACCGTGGTGGAAAAGTCAATATGTGGCCTAAGAGTGCACGGCCTTAGCGCACGGGCGTGCTTAGTGACCATGGAAGGTAAGTCAGTTTCGACCACGGGGAGGACACACGGGGGTGTCCAACAGCCGTGGAGAGCACATGATTTTCTCCCACGGGCGTGTATCCCCTGTACTTTAGTAAAGTTTTTAGTTTTTCATGAAATTTTGTATGTGTTTCTGTTTAGTCCCGACCCGATTTATAAGCATGCTTATGATCTGAAGGACTCATTTAAGGGACATTATGCTTGAGAGTGATGAATAAATGTATGAATTTCTGTAAATGATTTCTAATCTGTTCAGTAACGCTCCTAACCCTAATCCGGTGATGATTATGGGATAGGGGTGTTACAGACGTGGTCTTACACGTAAAGCTCATATCGATGCCAACGTCCTAGACGAGGTCTTACACGAAATCTGAAATCAACGCCAACGTCCCAGACGTGGTCTTACATGATAAAAACAAAACATATACCTATGTCATGACATAACTAATCCTATTTATTCCTAGTTCATACAGGACTTCTCAAACATTATCACTATATCGATCTTATCACGGAATTCATGTACAGGTTATATCGTAAACATTCATCTATAGCAATGGTGATAGGAATATACATAATTCAATACCAATACGTTTATTTGCTTAATGACTTACCTCAGATTCGATTTAACAGAAATAGAAATGGCTATTCAATTACTTTCGCTTTCCAGCGATGTAAGTCCGTTTTCCACAGTTCTTGATCTATACATATTTAGAATTAACCCTTTTATTCACTAACTCATTCAATTCAATCCAAAGACACACATTTAGGGCTATTTACAAATTAACCCTCACATTTGCACAATTTATTAATTTAGTCCATTTTTCTCAAAACATCAAATTCATAAAATCATTACACATCCAAGCTTAGCCGAATGCACATATATATCATACAAGCCCATATTTTCCATCAAATTTTCAATTTAGCCCTCAAAAATAATATTTTCCCAATTTAGCTTAATTAGCTAAATTCATCAAAATTTCAAGAACAAAGTATGTTAATCTAGCTCAAAACTTTCATTTAACACCATAAATCATCACAAAGCTGAACATATCATCAATGGCACATTTCATGAACAACATCAATTCATCAAATTGAGATATGGGCTTGATAGTAGACTAAGCAACAATCTCAAAAACATAAAAATCATCAAAAACCAAAGCAAAAACATACCTTAATTTTGCTTAATGAATGCCGAAACCTAGCTCAACATTTCTTTTTTTTCTTTCTTCTAATATTCGGTGGCAAAAATAAAGATGATGATAAACATTTCATGTTTTGTTTTACTATTATAACATAATTATTAATATACAAAAATAACCTTTAATAATAATATACATATCACATAATTACAAGGTCATTTATGACCTTTGTCGTCCACTTACTATAATAGTGGCTATATTGCCACTTAAATCCCTAACATTTATAAAAACATAACAATTAAGCTTCCTTTTATAAAACATGCAAATTTGCATTTCAATGCAATTCAATCCTTTTCATCAAATTAAACACACGAACGGACAAATTAACTTACGAAGCTTCAGCACATGCTTAATCATATATCATAGACACGAAAAAATAATATTAAAATATTATACAGACTTGAATTTGTGGTCCTGAAACCAATGCTCTGACTAGGGTGTAAACTAGACTGTTACAATTCTCCCTCTTAGGGATTTTCGTCCCTGAAAATCTTACCGTTAAACAGATTTGGATATTGTTGTCTCATTGAATCTTCAGGCTCCCCCGTAGCCTGTTCTATTCCGTGTTAATTCCATAGTACTTTTACTAACGGAATTTTCTTGTTTCTTAACTCTTTCAATTCACGAGATAAGATACGAACCGGTTCCTCTTCATATTTCATATCTGGTTGGATTTCAATTTTAGAGGGAGCAATTACATGTGACGGATCGGATCGATATCTATGGAGCATCAAAACATGAAATACATTGTGTATCTTTTCTAGTTCAGAGGGTAACCTTAATCTATATGCAACAGGCCCAACTCGTTCAATGATCTCATACGGTCCAATGAACCTCAGACTTAACTTACCTTTACGTCTGAATCGAAGCACTTTCTTCCACGAAGACACTTTCAGAAATACTTTGTCGCCGATCTCAAATTCTATATCTTTTCATTTCAAGTCTGCATAAGACTTCTGACGGTCAGGTGCTGCTTTCAAACATTCTCAGATCTGTTTCACTTTCTGTTCTGAGTCTTTTATCAAATCGACCCTATGTAGCTTATTTTCACTGAGCTCAGTCCAATACAGAGGTGTATGACATTTACGTCCGTACAAACTTCATAAGGTGCCATTTTGATACTTGACTGAAAACTGTTATTTTATGCAAATTCAATCAATGGCAGATACTGTTCCCACGTACTGTTAAACTCAAGTATACAACATCTTAACATATCTTCGAGAATCTGAATGATCCGCTCGGATTGATCATCTGTTTGCGAATGAAAAGCTGTGCTGAAATGCAATTTCGTGCCTAAAGCTTCTTGCAATTTCTTCCAGAACCTCGATGTAAACCTCGGACCCCTATCAGACACAATAGATAGTGGCACCCTTGCAATCTAACAATCTCAGAAATATAAAATTCAGCTAATCTATCAAGTGAATAGTCAGATCTTACCGAAATAATATTGGTAGATTTCGTCAATCGATCAACTATGACCCAAATCGCATCTTTCTTTCTTGGAGTCTAAGGCAAACCAGAAACAAAATCTATTGTTACTCTATCCCATTTCACTCGGGAATCAGAATCGGTTGTAGCAACCCAGACGGAACTTAATGTTCGGCTTTCAGTTGTTGACAGATTAAGCCTTTCGAAACAAAGTCAGAAATGTCTCATTTCATACAAGACAACCAATAGTACCGTTTCAAATCATGATACATTTTCGTACTCCCCAGATGAACGGATAGGTGATTGTTATGAGCTTCACACAAAATCAGCTGAGTCAACTTCGAATTTCTCAGAACACAGATACGACCTCGAAATCTCAAGCAATCATCAATAACTCGAAATTCAAATTCAGAATTTGAATCACACTGAGCTCGTTTCGCTAATAACTCATTATCAAATTTTTGAGCATCATATATCTGCTGTATAAATAATGGTTTCGCTTTTAATTCAGCTAACACAGAACCATCATCAGACAAATCTGACAGAGCATTCAAAGCACGTAGTGTAAACAATGATTTTCTACTTAACACATCAGTAACAACGTTCGCTTTACCCGGATGATAATATATCACAAGCTCATAATATTTTAACAGCTCTAACCATCTTCTTTGACACAGGTTCAAATCTTTCTGAGCCATCAGGTATTTTAGACTTTTATGATTTGAAAACACATAACATTTCTCACGGTACAGATAATGGCACCAAATCTTAAGTGCAAACATAGTCACAGCAAGGTCAAGGTCGTGTGTCTGATAATTCTTTTCATGAGGCTTCAATTGTCTCGAGGCATAAGCTACAACTTTTCCTTCTTGCATCAAAACACATCCCAGACCATTTAACGAAGCATCACTGTATATAACAAATTCTTTACCTGATTCTCGTCAGATTTACTAACACCGAGCTTCATAATATGAGTTTTCAAATCGATCAAAACTTTTTTGGCATTTATTTGACCATTCAAATCTAACATCTTTCTAAAGTAATCTAGTCAACGGAGTAGCTATCACTGACAATCCTTTCACAAATCGATGATAATAACCAGCTAAACCCAGAAAACTACGGACCTCAGATACATTTCTCAGAGATTTCCAATCCAGAATAGCAGAAATCTTGCTCGGATCAACACGAATTCCAGAAGCTGACACAATATGTCCCAAAAAACTAACCTTGTGCAACCAGAATTCACATTTACTAAATTTCACATACAATTTCTTTTCTCTTAAGGTTTACAACACAATTATCAAATGCTCGGCATGCTCATTTTCATCACGTGAATAAATCAAGATGTCATCTATGAACACCACTAGAAATCGATCTAGGTACGGTCTGAAAATCCTGTTCATCAGATCCATAAAAATAGCAAGAGCGTTGGTTAGTCTAAATGGCATAACTAAAACTCATAGTGCCCGTACCTAGTACTGAAAGCAGTCTTCGGAATGTCTAAATCTTTAACTCTCAACTGGTAGTATCCCGATCTCAGATCAATCTTAGAAAATACAGTAGCTCCTTTTAACTGATGAAATAAATCATCTATTCGGGGTAACAAATATTTATTCTTTATAGTCACCTTATTCAACTGACGATAATCGATATACATTCTCATCGTGCCATCTTTCTTTTTCACAAACAAAACAGGAGCACCCCAAGGCGAGAAACTCGGTCTAGCAAACCCTCTATCGGTTAATTCTTGCAACTGTGACTTTAACTCTTTCAACTCTATTAGTGCCAATGGAGTTATCGATATAGGTGTAGTATCAGGCAGAAAATCAATACCAAATTCGACTTCATGAATCAGAGGTAAACCCGATAACTCTTCAGGGAACACATCAGAATAATCACAAACAATATGCACTGATTCAACTTTCTTCTCAGATACTCTCGAATCAATCACATAAGCGAAATATGCCTCATAACCCTTTTTCACATAACTTTGAGCTTTCAAAACAGATATCACAGTAGGCAATCCATTCAAATCATTAGACTCAAATCGTACAATCTCATCATTCAAACATCTCAAATCAATAGTCTTTCTTTTACAGTTCACAACAGCATCATGCAAAGACAACCAATCCATACCCAGAATAATATCGAACTCATCAAATGGCAAAAGCATCAGATCAACAGAAAAAAAGATATCTCGAAACATTAACGGACAGTTCTAGCATACTTTGTCAACAAGGACACTTTTACCTAAGGGGTTCAATACTTTTATAGTAAACTCAGTAGACTCTACAGGCAAAGTCTTGCTGAATACTAAATTCATGCATATACGAATGCGTAGAACCAGGGTCTATTAATGCAATCACAGAAGTATCATAAAGAGTAAAAGTACTCGGTATAACATTTAGTGATGAAGCCTCCTCACAAGCTCGAATAGCATACGCTCTAACAGCTGCTCTAGCTTCAGATCTTACAATAGTATCTCTCGTAGTTCTCTGACTACCACTGACATTTCTTATATTCTTTGAAGGCCTACCTCTCACAAGTGCATTATCAGGTCTCGGATTCTGAACGATCTCTGGCTCAACAGATTCAGGGCAATCAAGGATAAAATGATCAAGTGACCAACATTTGAAGCAAGCTCTGTCATTTAATCTACAGCTTCCTGGATGCCTTTTTCCACAATGTTTACATTAAAGTCTCTCAGATCGAACATTACCAACACTGGCCACTGAAGTTGCTGGAGTTTTAGAACCCATTTGTGATTTAGCTCGACTTATGTTCGAATGACCCACATTGTCTCTTGAACGAATTTGATCATCTCTGAATCTCTTCGAAGTAAACTGAAAAGATTTGCTCAAAAATCTCTTTCTCGAATCTCGAGCTTCAGACTCAGCTTTTCTTTTATCTTTTCCGAGTGCCTCAGTTGGAGTTGCCCCTAACGTGGATGAGTACTAGATCGAGGCCACAGAAAGGATCATGGACGATTTAGACCGCACCCCCGAGCAGAAACTAAAGGGTACAGTGCCATTGCTGAGAGATGAGGCTTACTTGTGGTGGCTTACGGTTATGGAGGGCATTCAGCCCGATCGACTGACTTGGGAGTTTTTTAAGACTACCTTCTAGGGGAAGTATGTGGGGCCAGTTACGTGGATGCTCGTAGGAGGGAGTTCCTAAATTTGACCCAGGGTGATAGATCAATGGCCGAGTATGAGGCTAAATTTCTACGACTAAGCCACTATGCGCGTGGTATGGTGGCGACTGAGTATGAGAGATGCGTTCACTTCAAGGATAGCCTTAGGGATAATCTGAGGGTATTGATAGCTCCACAGAGGGACTGAGACTTTACTGTACTGGTCAATAAGGCTAAGATCCCTGAGGAAGTGAAGCGCACTGAGCGCCAGAACAGAGAGAGGTAGGAATAAGAGAGATTTGGATCCTTCGAGTTTCGTTCAGAGGCCTAAGAAAAAAGCCAGAGTTGATGGGCCGACCAGAGTTAAGGCTCCTATTTGTACTACTAGACAACCGCTGTGTACTAACTGTAGTAGACGCTATCAGGGCAAGTGTTGGAAAAAAAACTGGGGCTTGTTTAAGGTGTAGTTCATTAGAGCACCATATCAGAGAGTGTCTGCAGAGATCTGATCAAATGCAAGCTCTGGGTACTGGTACTGCACCACCACCGAATGTAGTTCAGTAGCCACTGAGAGGCAGTGGGCAGGCTAGAGGTGGTAATGGGTTGGGCCATGGTCAGAGAGCACCGGGCAGAGGTACTAGTCATACTAAGGAGAGGCAGTCGGCTCTAGTATATGCTGCTCATCTCTGAGAGGATGGCGATGCTCCAGACGTCACTACGAGTATGTTCTTTAATTATAATGTACCTTATACTGCATTGATAGATATATGATACACTCACTCTTATATAGCTTGTACCGTATCTAAAAACTTGAGTATACTGGTTAAGAGCATTACGAGTGAGGTCGTTGTACTGAGTCCGTTGGGGCGGTCAATAAGGGTTAATAAACTGTTTAGAGACGTTCCTCTAGAGGTTCAAGGTGCTACCTTTTTGGCTGATCTGATGGAACTGCCTTGTGGAGATTGATCTAATATTGGGAATGGAATGGTTTGTTAAACACTAAGTGAGCTTAGATTGTGCCGCAAAAAGGGTTGTACTGAGAACTGAGGGGACATTGAGGTAGTCGTAATTGGGGAACGTCGGAACTACTTATCGAATGTGATTTCTGCATTGAGGGTTGAAAAGTTGGTTCATAAGGGATTTGAGGCGTATCCGACCTACGTCAGTGTTTCAAATTCTGGGGATTCTTCAGTTAAGGATATCAGGACGGTTAAGGACTTTCTACACATTTTTCCTGAAGAGCTACCTAGGTTACCTCCGGATCGTGAAGTAGAGTTTGGGATTGAGCTCTTTCCTGGTACAGCTTCAATGTCCATCGTCCTTTATAGGATGGTACCGAAGGAGCTTGTGGAGCTTAAGACTCAGATTTAAAAGCTATTGGATCGTGGGTTCATCTGCCCTAGTGTGTCTCTGTGGGGGGCACCAGTACTGTTTGTGAAAAATAATGATGGATCCATGTGTATGTGTATTGATTACCGACAATTGAACAAGTTGACCATCAAGAATAAGCACCCCCTACCAAGGATAGACGATCTGTTTGACCAATTTCGAGGGGCTTCAATTTTCTCTAAGATTGACCTCCGATCAGGATATCATTAGTTGAGGGTTAAAGAGACTGATGTGCACAAGACATCATTTAGGACTCGATACGGTCATTACAAGTTCCTAGTGATGCCATTTGGACTGACAAATACACTAGTAGGTTTTATGGATTTGATGAATCGAGTGTTCTAGCCCTATCTGGATCGGTTCGTTGTGGTATTTATTGATGATATACTGTTGTATTCAAAAATTGAGGATGAACACAATGAACACCTCAGAGTGGTTCTACAGATTCTGCGAGAGAAACAACTGTATGCCAAGTTCAGTAAATGTGAGTTCTGGTTACATGAAGTAACATTTTTGAGACATGTGGTTTCTACTAAGGGGATTAGAGTCAATCCTCGAAAGATTGAGGCTATCTTATATTGGAAGCAGCCTAAGACTGTTTCTGAGTTCCATAGTTTCCTACGATTGGCAGGGTATTATCGATGATTTGTAGAGGGGTTTTCACTTATTGCAGCACATTTGACTAAGCTGCTATGCAAGGGTGTGCTGTTTAACTGGACTGATGTGTAGCATGAGAGCTTTGAGAAGCTCAAGACCATACTAACTGAGGCCTCAGACTTGATGCAGCCAGAGTCAGGGAAAGAGTTCATTATCTATAGCAATGCATCACATGTTGGTTTGGGATGTGTGTTGATGTAAGAGGGTAAGGTGGTAGCGTGTGCGTCTCGTCAGCTTAAGACTCATGAGGTGAATTATCCGACACATGACTTGGAGTTGGTCGTGGTGGTATTTGCACTGAAAATCTAGAGGCATTACCTGTTTGGTGAGAAGGGTATCATTTACACTGATCACAAGAGCCTCAAGTACCTCCTCATTCAGAAGAAGCTAAATCTTAGGTAGCGTAGATGGGTTGAGCTGCTTAAGGACTATGACTGTATGATTAAATACCACCCTTGCAAGACTAATGTGGTGGCCGATGCACTGAGCCGTAGGGTTGTGACTGATTTGAGGGCGATGGTTGCTCGTCTTAGTTTATTTGATGATGGTAGTCTGTTGGCCGAACTTCAAGTTAAACCGACGTGGATAGAGCAGATTAAGAGTAAACAGATGGAGGATGAGTGGTGGGGTCTTCGTTTCTGACAAGTTGAGAGTGGGAATACCGAGGATTTTAGACTGAATAGAGAAGGGTGCTCTATTTCTGTAGAAGAATCTGTGTACCGAAAAATATTGAATTGAGGTAGCTTATACTGAGAGAGGCGCAGAGTAGCCCTTATGCTATGCATCCTAGCAAGAATAAGATGTACCGAGACCTTCGTGAGTTATATTGCTGGCCAAGTCTTAAGCAAGAGGTTATAGACTTTCTGGGTAAATGTCTAACATTTCAGCAGGTTAAGGCTGAGCATCAATTACCTTTGGGGTTACTTCAACCAGATAAGAATCCACTTTGGAAGTGGTAGCGAGTGACTATGGACTTCGTTAGTGGGTTATCCCTCACACCCACTAAGAAGGATTAGTATGGGTCATCATGGATCGATTGACCAAGTCCACCCATTTCATACTTGTTCGAATTGACTACTCTCTACAATAGCTGGCTAAACTGTATGTATCTGAGATAGTGAGACTACATGGAGTACTGGTTTCAATAATATCTGATAGGGATCCTCGCTTCACGTCTTGACTCTGGAAGAAGCTACATGAAGCTCTGGGTACAAGGTTGGACTTTAGTACTGCGTTCCATCCTCAAACAGATGGTCAGTCTGAGAGGGTGATTCAGATACTGGAGGACATGTTGAGGAGTTGTGTGATTGACTTCCGAGGCAGTTGGGAGGATTACTTGCCGCTAGCAGAGTCTACATATAACAACATTTATCAGTCTAGCATTCAGATGGCACCTTACGAGCCATTATACGGTCGTAGGTGTCACACACCTTCATGTTGGACTGAGTTGGGCGAGCGGCATGTCCTAGGCCCTGAACTGGTTTCTAATACTGAGGATAAAGTTAGACTGATTTGGGACAGATTGAAAGCGACATATGATAGGCAGAAGTCCTACGCAGACCTGAAGCGACATAAGATTGAGCATTCTGTGGAAGACTCTATTTTCCTTAAGTCTCGCCATGGAAGAAGGTACTAAGATTTGGTCGTAAGGGCAAGTTGAGCCCTAGATTCATTGGACCTTATCATATCCTGAAGCGTGTAGGACCAGTTGCCTACCAGTTGGAGTTACCTCCGGAGCTAGATTGGATTCATGATGTATTCCACATCTCAATGTTGAGGCGCTACCACTTTAATCCCACGCATGTTGTTCCTGTTGAGGAGATCGAGGTTAGGCTAGATCTGACCTTTGAGGAGGATTCAGTTCAGATATTGGAGTGAGATATAAATGATCTGAGAAGAAAATCCATCCCATTGGTTAAGGTTCTTTGGCATAATCACAACTCTGAGGAGGCCACGTAGGAGCCTAAAGATGTAATGAGGCAGTAATAACCTCATCTGTTCTGATCAGGTAAAGTTTTGAGGCCGAAATTTTCTTTGAGGGGGTAGAGTTGTAACACGCCACAAATCTCTTATTATTTATTTTCGTATGTTTATGACACAAATCTGTATCTGCTTCAGTGGTTAAGTGTTCTGGGAGTGTCTAAGAAGTGTTGAGCTCAAGCCTTAGCTTGGGCAAAATTTTGTTTTTAATTGAGTAAACCCCTATCTTTCACCAGTAAGCTTACTTAGACCATTAACTGACTGAAATAATTGTATGACTGATACGATTATGCATGTTATTAAGCATGATGATGTCCCACTGATTTGATACTATATGCCCTGATTTTATGCATGATATTATGTTTTAGCATGTCATATATGAATACTGCATTGCATTGGGATGGGGGTTATATTGTTCGGAGGAAGTGTACTGAAAGGCCTCGAGCCTAATGTATTGGCAGCACAGCTACAAACCACTATCTAGTGCCACTTCGGTACTTGTTGGAGTGTAGGGATGGGTGGGTTAATTATATCCCCACATGGAGTGTAGGGTTGGACAGAGTTGGAGTGTAGAGGCTGGCTGGGTAGGGTTTGATACTGTATATCTATTACTGTATTGAATATTGATACTGTAATGGGCCAGGGCCCAAATGCATTACTACTTCTGTATTGAAATGGGCTAAGGCTCTAACTAAAACTGAAACTATTACTGAGATGGGCTTAGGCCCAGACTATAATTGCATTCTGTCTGCTTCTTTATATGGGGATTACACATTGAGTTTTTGTAAACTCACCCTTCTGTTTTATCTGTATAGGTAATCCCTAGACTTAGGTAGATCGAAGCGACGGAGGACTCAACGGTGGCCACACGACCTTTTTACACTGTTTCGTCTTTAATTAGGTTTTCAAATTTAATTTGGGGTATTTTGCTGTAATAAAGGCCTTTATGGATTTTTGCTTAAAATTTGGATTTTATATTTGTCTTATGTTTTATATCTTCCAGACGTAGGTAAAATATGAGTTTTTAAAAGAAATGCATGTGTTTTAGCAAAATACCCACAAGGACACAAATTGTTTAAAAAGCTTCCGCAATGTATAATGTTTTGAAAACTAACGACTGAATATGAATTACGATTTTAGAATTAATAAAAGATAATTAGGAATTCTAAATAGAATTTTTTAAAGCAAAGTTACGATTTTCCATCACAAGCTACAATTTTTTAACACACTACCATGTGACACTGCCAGATTCGACCATAATGTCCAAGCCGGGTTTGGGGTGTTACATATATGATTGTATATGATTGTGGTGAATAAAAAAGTTGTGTATGCCTAAAATTGTGCAATTACATGAATGTTTTATAGTATGTCCTTGAATTGCATTATAGAATTGGTACATGGCGTACTCCATGATATAGTATGAATAAGTAGTGCTGGTTGTTAAGACGCGCGTGTAATTTATGTTTTTAGAATGTGGAGTGTGGAGGGAATTATTTGGTGGGTTAGTTGAAGATTGAAAAATTGGCGTAATAGAGGAATGGATGGATTGAACGAGGAATAGAGTTACCAAATATGAAAATGGCACTGCCTTGCGGTTTAACACTTAGGTGTTTGAATTAATAAGAGGAGTTGAGGAGGTTTGGTTGAAAATGGTCTGCTGGCTCTACAGAGCAGCATCATGGATAAATGACCGACTAGCTTTACGGAGCAAAACCATGAAAATAGTTTTTTGACTCTTCGGAGTCAAAAGTCCATGGCTAGCCATGGCATGATCTAGTGGAGGACAAGTTCGCTTTATGGAAAAAATGAAGTCCACCAGGGCAGTAAATAGGGAAACCTGTTAGGGCATAAGTGGAAATCACTGTTTGACTCACATGGAAAAAAGCCTTATATAATGGTTATGGCATGTATGGGAATGTTGTCAAGAATGCTGATAAGAGGTCTAGCTAAGACGTAATGACAAAAGGAAAATCTGAGAGAATGTTGTACATTGATATACGTGGAAAAAGGGGTTATCTTTTAGAATATTTGCAATAATGTATTGCTATTAAGAGTCCACTAGAGTTAACGAATAAGCCAACATAGGTTTTGAGAAAGTGAGACGATTCTCTAGACTTTACTTTTAAGTTTTCTTGGCAAAAAGGTTGTCAGAAAAGGAAAAATTTGCCAATGACTATCTTATATGGGAAGTCCACCAAGGGCCATCTATTCTATAAACCCGCTAGAGGCTATCGAATAAGATGGACATTCGTAAGGGCTATTCGCTCTAGGAAAGTCCACCAAGGGTTATTCATTTTGGTGATATCCTTAAGGACTACCTTGTTGAAGGAAAAGTCCATTGGAATTATCTTATACTAATAAGCAAGAAAGGGTTTATTCGTACAATAGTCCACCAAACAATTGATTTAGAAGCTTCCTGTTGAGGTTATGTACATGAAGGTTTCCCTTTTGGATAGGCATCTGAGTTAGCTAGAGTATATACACGAAGTAGCCCGAATAATGTCGTACATTTAGTAGTAATTTTCAGGGAATGAATTGTAATGGGTAAGAATTCGCCGCTACGACAAAGTGTGTACTAGTTCGCCATAGTTAACGAATGATACGTATGTTAGCTCAAGAGACAAGTTATCCAATAAATTCATCAAATGATAAAGAATTTGAATCTAAGATGATGTTTAGGTCTCTTTTAAGAGTTGAAAGGATGCCTACATCTGAGAGAAATCCTGCCACAGATATATTAGCCAACAATTTGTTCAAGAAGAGCATATAGGTGTTAACGATGCCAACCAAATTGCGAGAGCTTATATGAAACTCAGGGAGTTATTATTTAATAATTTATGTATGAAATCTCACTAAGTTCATTCGAACTTATGAGTGGTTTGCCTTGGCTGTAGGAGTAAAGGGTATTATGGAAACTGTAGGAATGGACCAAGCCAAACCTCGCGGAACCTATGTGGGTTTCTTTGAAGTGGTGTCATGCATATAGAAGTGCGCTCTTAAAGGCTACACCTCAGGCAGTGAATATGTAATTAAACAAAATTCAACTTGTTAAAATTATGTATGTAGGCATATTCAGTAGATGGGTATGTTGTAAAGAATATTTTTTTCTACTTAGTTAGTTAATCATATAATAAGAGATTTCATATAGCGTTCTTTATGAAAATGCTTTGGTTAGTTAATTAATTACGTTAAATTTGTATTTAAACGTAGCATTGATTCTAGCAGAGAATTAATTAAATTGGAAATATTTTGTTATGTAATGATTTAATTGTGACATTTGGTACTCGGACCAGACGATCGGATCGAGTCGGGTATAGGGTGTTACAATATCAACATCAATACTTCATGGCAATTTAATCAATAGAATAAAATAGGTTCTATAATAATTGAAAAGTTAGTGGTGTAAAAAATTATGGTTTCGGAACCTCGATTCTATAGATTGGGTCATATTTACGGAGTTATATCAGACGTGAATTAAACTTCAATTTAGTAATTTCGTCAAAATAGTGTTTAATTTGAGTACACGAACTAAATCGTGTAAGTGATAAAAGTAAGAATTATTAAGAAATTATATTTAGAATTGAAGAAATTACAATTAGAATTGAATATATAGGACTTATTAAGTAAATAAACCATTATATATTATTATAATGGTGATTGGTTATGGCTTATATTATATGTTAAATATATTATAAAACTTTAGTTAAAATTTATGTTAAAATAAAAACAAAATGAAAGTAAATAGCAAAGTGGGGAGAAAGAGAAACAAACCTTTCATCTTTATTTTGCATGTTGAAAATTGAGAAGGAAGAAGAGGGAGCACTCTGCCTTTGCGCTTTAAGCTTTTAAGCACAATTTGGTTAGTGTAATTTTACCCGTTTCTTGTAATTTTTATGTTTTTAGAATCCCCGTAGTTCAATCTAGCTGGCCCATATTACAGTTTTTGGTATTGGTAAAGATTTAGGATGTTACCATTTAGAGTTTGAGGTGTTATTTTGATAGATTTCAAGTTTAGAATTGATAAATGACTAAATTGTAAAGTTAATTGATGATTTTGTGTAATAAGGACTAAAATGCACAAATTTCAAATTTGATGGTAAAAATGTGAAATAGAGAGTTAAATTAGGCTTAGAGTGAAAATGGTATAAAAATTGAAGGTTAAGTTTGAAAGTTATGTTAGTCCCAATTTTAGGGGCTAAATTGAATAAAATGAAAAAGTTGCATAAATCAGAAATTGAATGTGAAATTGGCTTTGTATTGATAATTTATTATGTTTGTTTTTAATTCGTAGCTAGCGTTGACTTAAATTCCTCAAAAAAGAAAGGAAAAGGCAAAGTCATCAACGAGTAGCTCGGAGATCACAGTTTGTGTTTCTATAATCAAAAATACTTGTAAATTTGCTACATTTGAATTGTGTTTGTAGGGTAAGAATATATGGTGAGCCTATTTGTGAAATTGAGATGTATTTGAATTGGTTAAAATGATTGATGTTTTTTAGGATTATCGTAACAGTCCGTTTTTAGTCAAATCAGAATAGTGGTTTTGAGACCACAAATCTGAGGTCAAAATATTTATTTTATTCTTATTTTAAGGTCTACAACATGAATATATGATTGTGTGAAAGTTTTGTTAAGAAATGTTACCGTTTGATTAGTTAATTTGATAAAAAGGACTAAATCGCGTAAAGTGCAAAAGTGATGTTCTATAAGTTAAAAGGGTTTAATATCTATGAAATTAAATGTTTGAAGGGTTTATGTTGTAATTATATGACTAATAGCACGAGTGGACAATTATGGACAACCATTATGTGATTTTAATGGTTTTATACTAAGGTTAATTAGGTAAGTATGTTAATAAACATTAAATAAATAAAACCAAAATAAAAGTTATCATCTTTTTTGGTTCTTTCAACCGAAAATGGAGAAAAGAAAATGTTCATGGAAGCCATTTGGGTTCGGCAACTTCAAGCTTAAATTGGTGGGTGTTTTTGACTCGATTTTTAATGATTTCTATGTTCTTAAGATTGTTGGAATTAGTACTAGCTAGCCCAGGGACTATTTTGCAAAATTGTTAAAGATTTTGAAAGTTTCCATTGATTAAAATATGTGTTGTTTGATGTTTGATGATGAAATATAAAATCTTTTTGTTAGATTTACCTATTTTGTAAAGTGATTTTGAGTAAAAATGCAAAATAGGGATTTATTTGTGAAAATGTGAAAATGTGTGGTTAAATGTGTGAAAAAATGAAAAATGTGAGATGCTAGGGGCATAATAGTAATTCGGCTAGCATGGGTTTATTTTGAATTTCATTAATTTTTTATTTTGTGTAATAAGGACTAAATTGTAAAAATGTGAAAGTTTAGGGGCTAATGTGTAAATTAGCTCAAATGTATATTTTGTATTGAACTGAATAAATAGATGATTAAATAAGTCAATTTTGAATATATTTAGATCAAGAAAGGAGAAATACATGCTTAGATCAGGGAAAAAACAAAGTTACGGAATAGTTGACTTGACTTACTGTTTTAGCAATCGAGGTAAGTTTGTATGTTATAATTTTATTTCAAATGTACTTTATATGCTTTGATATAGCATAAATTGCGATTATGTGACTACGGACAAGTTTGGAAGTGATTCGACGATAATTCAACGGTTCAAAAATCCCGGTTGAACCTTAGGAATAGTTTAGGATACTAGTGACATGTCATTAGAGGATATAATGAGTTGGCTTCGGACCATGATATAGCACTTTGTGTGTAAGATAAAACCAATTTGGCTTCGGGCCATGCATATCGGCTGATTTGGCTTTGGTCCATGATATTAGTATTTCGGATAAGTTACCTTAATTTGGCTTCGGGCCATGGTATAGGTACTTATCGTGTGAGACCCTTGAGTATCCGACTTTTATTCTGAATGGTTCAACGGGTAAATGAAAGATGTCGTTGAGTATGAGATTGGTATAAGATGGTACAGGTACGTACGGAAATGAATTGAGTATTGAAACTATAGACTTGATGAGTTTCTTGGTAAGTTATGTGAATGATCATTGATAGCTTTGTGATTTAATAGAATTGTTGTATATTGCTTTCTATTATTTGAATGATTCATGAATAGTGATATTTGCTCATTGTTAACATACGAGCTTACTAAGCTATATAGCTTACTTTGTTGCTTTTCCATGTTTTGTAGTGATTTCAAAGCTAGCTCTAATTCAAGGATCGTCGGAGACTTCATCACACTATCCGCTGACACTTTGGTACTTTTGAAACTATGTTTTGGGTCATATGGCATGTATAGGGACTTTAAGTTTATTTTGGTAAATGATGTAGCCATTTGAGTTGGCTTATAAATATTATGTTTGGTTTGTATACAGCCAAGGAAGTTGGCATATTTTGGTTGATTTGGATGTGTTTATAAATGTGCTAATGGTTTTGTTTTAAGTTTGGTAATTTACCTATCTTGTGAGATTGAGGTTGGATTTATGATGTTTAATGATATTAGGTATTTTGAATGTTAAAGGGTTGATAATTGGAAAGCTATGTGCTTGTGAATTGGTACGTGATAATGCATGTTTGGAAGGGTTTAGTTAATTGAATTGTATATGTGAATTAGCTATGAAATCAGATGTAAATTGTGGTATATTTGTGATTTGGATTGATGGTAAAGATATGGTATGATTTGAACAATTGTTGATGGTATTTGGCTGTATATTTGTGTCTTGAATTGTTACCATTTGGATTGTTTAGGTACATGCAAATTTGGGTGGCAAAATGGCTTGGTAAATAGCCTATTTTGTCCACATGGGCAGAGGCACGGGCGTGTGTCTCAGCCGTGTGTGACACACGGTTATGTTACATGGCTGTGTGTTCCCTGGTGTGGTTTCAGAAATCAAATCAGTAGCTTCACATGGCCTCACACACGGGCGTGTGACTTGGCCGTGTGGCATAAATCAGTGTACCCTATAGGTCTGACAGGGCCTGACACACAGACGTGTATGGCCATTTTTAGGGTACACAGGCTAATCACACAGGCATGTGTGTTGGCCGTGTGACCCAAGTCAAAGAGTTACACGGGGTTGGACACGGGGTTGTACACGGGCTGGGACATGACCATGTGCTCCCATTTTGAATATCCACACTGCTTGTAACACGGGCGTGTCTGGTGGCCGTGGCCAGGTCGTGTGTCCCCCATTTTGAGAAAACTTTTCAAAGGTTCGTGAAAGTTACTTGAGTTATCGGTTTAGTCCCGAACCACTCCCAAAGCATGTTTAGGGCCTCATAGGCTCATAATAGGGACCATGTGATTGATATTGATGGATGATTTCTTGTAATGGGAAAATTTATGCAAAGTTGAATGTTTAATTGTTTTATAAGTCTAGTAATACTCCGTAACCCTATTTCAACGTTAAATACGGGTTAGGGGTGTTACAACTATTTTGGGTATATGTGAAAGATATGAGTATTTATGTAAATGTGGAATTGAATGTATAATGAAATGTTTTATGTTATTATATGATTGCATAAATGAGTTAATGATGTAACTGATGTGAATTGGTATATGGATTGAGAATGAAATAAGTAATGGAAACCCTATTAACTATTTGGGTAGAGTTGGATACAGTTGGAATACTATAGTGTAACACCCCAAACCCGGCCTAGAAGTTTTGCCCGAATCTGGCGTGTCACACGAAAGTGTTTTGCAAAACCATCTTTGTAATTGATAAAAACTTGTTTGAGAATTAAAGCATCTTTGTTAAAAACTCAAAACACTTAAGCAATTGTTATCTACTTGAAAACGTAATTACCTTTAAAACCTTATATGTCTTGGAAGCATATTTGAAATATAGAATTTACGAAAATGTGATGTTTAGAAATAGAGTTGCAGAAGCATTTTGAAAACGTTACGGAATCGTAGTGTTTTCAAAATAGTTACAGCTTTGGAAATCGTATTCCACTTTTAGCAGTTAGAAAACATCATAAATAAATATCAGAAATAATTAGTTAAAAATAAATAGGCCTTATTACAAAATTATTAACTCAATGAATTAAAATAAAATGAAATAAAGTAGCTAAGTTTAACTTTAAAGCATATCTGATGTGTGGCCACCTCTGAGTCCCTCGTAGCTTCAAATCCTCTAAGACTGGGGATTACCTGCACAGTTAAAAACGGGGTAAGTTTATGAAAACTCAGTGTGTAAACCCCTTACTAGAGTAACTTGATCAAGATATCTGAAACAAAATCAAACAAACGATGCGGGCCAAAATCCTTTTAGAGTAACAGTACAGTCAGTTCAAAGCATACGTGAGTCAAAGCCCACTACAATATCATTTGGGTCACAGCCCAAAACAGAATCAATTGAGCCTAGCCTAAACCAAATAGTAGAACAAGTGGCCTAAGTCCAGTGCAGTGACAGATCTAATAAACAGATATGCAACAGTATGAGGATGCATCCCAACCCAATCCAGCCAACACACCACCCGCACCAACCCTACACACCATGCAGGGACCTGGTCGTGTCTTCGAGTTTTAAAATTTATAAAGAGAATGATCGAACCTGGAAACTAACTCTAGCAACGATTAAAGGCAAGTGTACCTATCGAACAGTAGTATAACTTAGGCAAGACTGGATTATCGAACCCACAGGAACTAAAAGTACTAATACTAACATTCTTTTTATTATTTAGCCTAAGATAAGTGAAGTTGCTTTAATCTAAAATTAACTAATTGCTAAGCTAAAGACGCAAACACAAAAAGACTAAATTGGGGAGATAACTTTTACAAAAAGATAAAACAAAACATAAGAAATCCCTAAAACCCCCTGAAGGAATTGAAGGAGAGATCCGTCGTCTTAAGTATAATTTCGTCTTCTTGAGATGGATCAACTGGCTATCTTCGAGTGATTCCCACAATTCTGACCTTTTTGGCTCGGCTCCTTGGCCTAGCTAACCGTTCCCTTCAAGGTGGTACTTAGGGGGTATATATAGGCTCTTGGAATTCGTTTCTTTCTCCCTAAGGTGGTACTTAGGGGGTATATATAGGCTCTTGGAATTGTGATTCCCACAATTCTGACCTTTTCGGCTCGGCTCCGAGGCACGGCTGTTTGGGCTTAGGTACAGGCCGTGTCGATTTATTTCTTGGCCCAATTTGCTTCGTTTTAGGCCCGTTTCTCGTTCTTTTTATCCTCGGGTGCTTTCTTGTGTATAAGACATGAAAAGAAAGGATTAAGAGGACCTTTTTACATAAATTAAGGGATAAATCATCCAAAAGCATACAAAATGTGGGATTAAAATATGTTACTATTACGATTTATCAAATACCCCCACACTTAAGCTTTTGCTTGTCCTTAAGAAAAATTCTCAACTTACAATTAAAACGAGCTTTCCATAATTAATAATTCCTATCAACAATGTCTCATCGTAATTCATAGATAATTTATACATGGATAATTCAACTCAAAGAGTCCTAAAGATTCAAACAAGATAAGTCATACATTTGTATTTCGAAAATGTAGGTGTCTCCCCTTATCTAAATAATTACTTTTAATTCAAAACCAATAAGGATTGATATCCTGACAAAAGATTTACTCAAATCACTCAAAGTGTTTAAGGTTCAGGAAAAGAGCACTCATCAGTTGAACCTGAAACATTAATCCCATAGGCTTGCCTAAAAATCAAATCTCCACCACTGTAAAATGAGATGATAAACAGATCAAAAGGTCTTTACAGGGTTGTAACAGGGCTAGGGTTAAAGGTGTAGATAAAGGCTGAATTAGAAGGTCAGAATCGAGACTGAATTGACAAGTCACCTATCTAGAATAATAAACTAATCCTAAATTACATCAATTGAGAACTAATAATACGAGCTTTTTCTTTTGATAAATCTACTTTAACTGTATAAGCTCACTTTTCATAATACTTCTACTGAATATACTTTGATATTTATTTTAAGAACAAATCAATAATAAAGGATGAATTCAGCTGCTGAAATAATATAATTAGGTAATTAATCAAATCAAATCTCGATATAAGGGTGGTCAAAAGGAGTAGTGATAACAAATACAAAGGGTTTTGGGTTAATATTAGTGGGTGAGTCAATAAAAGGGTTGTTAGGATCAACGGGGTTCACTAGGGGTTAATTATGAAGGTAGGCTTTTTATGGAGTAAGTGGGTTAAATCCTAGGTGCCTTTATCATCTCTGTGTATCAAATCATAGGTGTGGTCTTGACATGTATAATCAAGGCAAGTTCTAGAATAACAGTTCAACGTCGACACACTCATAATCAATAAAGTGAGCAAGAAAAAGAATATATGCTCTATACGGCTCAAAGTCTCACAAAAATTATGGGTGTTTTGATATCAACCTTGTAAATTTCAAACTTCAAGGTAATATTCAAATTCAGGTAGACAACCTAGAAAAATTTTTAATTTCTGAAAAATAGACTTATCATGCTTGATTCTATAACATCCTAGAAATGGGCCTATGCATTTTTGATTTAATTATACGAAATGGCATGTCTTATGTGTTATGAATGTATGGTGAACATTTTTGGAAACTTGGAAATGGAAGGAAATGTCTTGTCATGGAAATGTAAGGAAATGACTTGGAAATGTAAGGAAATGTCTTGTCTTGGAAATGTAAGGAAATGACTTGGAAATGGAAGGAAATGTCTTGTCTTGGAAATATAAGGAAATGACTTGGAAATGGAAGGAAATGTCTTGTCTTGGAAATGTAAGGAAATGACTTGGAAATGTAGGGAAATGTCTTGTCTTGGAAATGTAAGGAAATGACTTGGAAATGGAAGGAAATGTCTTGTCTTGGAAATATAAGGAAACGACTTGGAAATGGAAGGAAATGTCTTGTCTTGGAAATGTAAGGAAACGACTTGGAAATGTAAGGAAATGTCTTGTCTTGGAAATGTAAGGAAATGTCTTGGAAATGTAAGGAAATGTCTTAGAAATGTAAGGAAATGCTTTAGAAATGTCAAGTTTAAAGTTTAAAAGAGGGACATGAAGCAAGGTGGCTTTAAGAGAAAATGTAGGGAGGATATGACATGAAATTGGGCTTGGAAAAGTGGCTTGGAGGTGCCACTTAAGGCCTCTGTAAGTGACGCCACATGCAGGGGAAATTGGGCCAAGGTTCGAGTCAGAGGGAAGCAAAATAAAAGTTTTATTTTGCTGCAAGGATGGACAGAGGTGGACGGCACATAGGCTATATTTTAGGAGTTTAAAATCCTTTTATTTTTATTATTATTTAGAGATAAAATGTGTGATAATAAGGATAAAAGATGATAAATGATGAATTATTCTTTAATAAGGAAAATAAGGAGAAGTGATGGCCAAGTAAGGGACTTTGAGTTTAATAATTTCGGCTAAGTAAGGATAGTTGCTGAATTATCTTTTATTTTAGGTGATAATTAAAGAGATAAAGCTATCAAAATAGAAGAGTGATGGCCAAGTAAGGGATTCTAAGTTAGCAATTTCGGCTACTAAAGGAAAAGAGGGCCATACATTCTTTCTTTCAACTCTCTCTCTCTCTGCCGAATTCTCTCTAGCAAATAACTCCTCTCTTCTCTTTTATTTTTGCCAAGCTGAAATATCTTGTGCTCTAGCCGAATCCTCCATCTTTATTCTTCTTTCTCTTTTCTTTCTACCAATCAAAAAGCCGAAATCAAGATCCTTCTAGCCTACATAGCCGA
Organism: Gossypium bickii; assembly: GCA_025503065.1. Lineage (NCBI taxonomy): Eukaryota > Viridiplantae > Streptophyta > Magnoliopsida > Malvales > Malvaceae > Gossypium > Gossypium bickii. The sequence continues at coordinate 96,822,799 of CP106711.1, forward strand.
ATATTGTTAAAGGTTCAAGCAAGGATTGCCGATTCCTAAAGTAAGGGTAAGATCTCATTCAGTTTCATCCTTTTTCTTTTAAGATTTGCCGAAATCTAGGACTAACCCCATTAATATCTTGTTGCCGAAACTTTGAAGAGATCTTTCGGGATTTACTAAGTGTCGACTACAAGGAAGGAGAAGTTCTTTTCCCCAAGGTACACCATAGGCCGTGTGTTCACTAGTTATTCGGTGAGTTTCGAGATTTAAAATCCACAAGGTAAGTGTCTATAGCATTCAGCCAAGGGCCATCTATGATGATTTAATGTTAGAATCGAATCTAACATATATGTATAGGTATTTCGATAGATAATTAAGATAAGGGATACTTTCGGGATTTGAAATTGCAAGGTGAGTGCATAAGTACAATCGGCCAAGGTCTATTTTGGTAATTAGATCTATTCTTTATTTGTTTTAAAAGCCAAAAACTAACTAGTTAGGAGTTTTAGTGACTAGCCGAGGGACTCGATTCGTAAGTCAATCGACAGCAAGGTAGGTTTTAAGTGTACTAATCCTACTAGGATTTGGTCTTATAGCCGAATAGGCTTTTTGCTAATTTTAATGTTGGCTAAATGTAGGGATTTAAGATCTAAAGCATTAGATCAAGCTTTTCGGGATTTAAGTGAACCGCTAAGTTAATCAGGTGTGTACCCCACACTATTTCATAATATGTTTTATGGCTATGTTTAATTAATATACGTGATATTAAGAATGTGAATATGGCTAAGGTACCATAATGTGGTACAAAGTACTCAGGTACGTTTCCTACTCCTACTAGGAATATGAAATATGTTATTTGTAACATGAGAATAAGAATGTGAACTTTGGCATATTAATGCATATTACAAAATGGGGCATATGGGTTATTGAAAGGGGAAGTGAATGTGGTGACCTAAGACCGTGGTATCTGAATGTGGTGACCTAAGACCACAGTAATCTGAATGCGGTGACCTAAGACCGCGATATCTGAATGTGGTGACCTAAGACCACAAATGCGGTGACCTAAGACCGCGATATGGAGTGTAAGCGGAAGGAGGGTCGACTTAGTAGTCCCCCACGGTGTGTCTTTGGTTGTACGGGGAGTGTAGCGGATGGCTTATTAGGTTTGGGTTTGGGAATGCATCATAATTTGTATGCTATGATATGAAAGTGTAATATTTGTTATGCCTGAATCTATTATGATTTAGTGTTGTGTACACATTGAGTCTGTTGGCTCACCCCGTTGAGGGACCATGTTTCGTGATGATGAGCAAGAATGGACCGGGGGACGACAGAACTTGTGGTGGCCATGCTCAACATGAAGTTTTTATTTTTATGGACTATTAATTTTTAAGTACTTCGAATTATTTGGATTTATTTGATGTAATAAGGCCATAAGGCCATAGTGCACTATTTTATTTCTGTTTTTATTTATTATGTTACGAAATTTTTATTAAGTTAAAGATTAAGTAATTTACTTTAAATGTATTCTATATGTTTTATCACCTAAAATTTAAAAGGGTTTTCATTATAAAATGATTTTGTTTTCTACTCGAGCCCAACCCAAAGCAATATTTCTTTCAAAACACACTATTTTCCCAAAGTAACAAAAGAACTTTGAACCGGTTTACTTGAGGAACATACCAAATCTGGTCAAAGCTCGTGGGCCGGGTTTGGGGTGTTTCAGATTCTCTAGTATCCTTCAAATTTAATCATCAATGCACAATTAACTATGACTTACTCAAAAACATGTCAATAAAAATCATAAATCATCAGAAATTTCATCCTAATTAGTAATATGAGGAAATTACTCAAGAACTAGATATAATTCAGGGATTTGAGAACCATGCAAAAAGTTAGGCACTTTTATCCTCAGGGATTGAGAATAATGCAGAAAGTTAGGCATAATAACTATTCACCCCCCACACTTAAGATGTACATTGAGATAAATGTACAAAGATAGATAATAACATGTAAGGGATAAATCAAAAGAGAAGGGGGGAAAGAATACTTCCTGAATTTTGGATGGATTCCTTGAGTTGGAGGTTGAAAGATAAGTTAGAGGAGTCAGTCTGGATGGCGATCCTGTGCTAGATGAAGAAATTGGAGAGCTAGTGAAGATTTAGCCAAGGGTTATTAAGAAAAATTTAAAATAAACTAGATATATATGTAAAGATAAGAAAGATAAAGAAAAAGGAAACAAAAATGTAAAAAATGAAAATTAAAGATGAATGGACCGAAGCGTCCTTATTGTTGGATGGTTCGCGAGGTGGGTGTGACTTCTAAGGCTGCGGAGGTGCTGGCGGTGGCGGAAGTGCCATGATTCCCTAGCAGCCTTTTGAACCTGACACTAAGAAAGTAAAAGAAGTTAAACTAAATTAAGCAGAAAAGAAGCACAGATAAGGAAATTGAAGCAAAAGAGAAAAGAAAAATAGAAACTAAATGGTCTCAAAGACGCTTGGCTTGTTGTTTGGATGAAGTGGCTGTCATGAACTTATGTATTGGATAAGAATATCTATTTAAAATATCAAAATAATATAGGACCACACAATAAGGGTATGTGATATTGTAGGTTTTATATTAAGAAAAATCAAAAATTAATTTGAATCAAAGTGTTTCAATTTTTATCGATTATTTAAATTGAATCTTTATGATATAAAAATAAATGAAAATTAAAATAATTTAAAAGTTTTATTTTTCATAAAAATACCACATAAAACAAAAGTTATTTTTTATAAACATTTATGAAAGAGACCATTAAATAAATATCTAAAAAATACAAAACAAAGGTCAAATCGGGAAAATTAACAATTTCAGGATTACTAAATATATGTTTTTGTTTTTGTTTATATAACATCAGGATAAGGGAAGTAGTATTAATTAAAATAAAAATAACCTACCGGCGGTGCTGTTTTTCAATAATATACGCGGCACGACACTGTATAATAGTCCGTTACAATCTCCCTTACGCTTGGCTTCTTCCGCTTCTTCGACATGGTTTTAGTGTAGCTCAAGAGTTATTGAGAATTGTTATGGAGAGGGGAGAATTTTGAGAGGAAGGGGAGGAAGAACAAAAAGTGATCAGTAGGTGGAAAAAATGGGGGAAGGGAGGTTGGGTTTAAATAGAGTTTCAATTCTAGTACATTCACACGCCCGTGGATCGAGGGTGTGTCGATTCACACGGCCGCTTTGGACGGCCGTGTGTTTAGGCGTGTTGGCTCACCCATGCCCGTTTTGCAGTTTGCCACGGCCGTTAGTGATAAGTCAGTATGTTGGCACGGTTGGACGGCAGGGGCGTGTGCTGCCCATGGTTGGCAAGTCAGTAGCTACATACGGTCATGGGATACGGCCGTGCCAGTTTGTCGGTGCCCGTGGGGGAGTGGTTGACTTCGTGATTTCGAAAATTAGTTGAATCTGACTTGTATCGTCCTACCATGTTAGTACCAAGATTCTTAAAGTACACACAGCCTCGGCCATGGTCGTGTGCAAGGCCGTGTGGCCTGGAAATCTGCACCGTTGGTTATTTTTAAAGTTAGGTAAAAGAAAGAATAAAATAAAATAAAAAAATAAAAAACATAGAAGTTAATGAGGTTAGTACTCGAGTTGCCTCCCGAGAAGCGCTCGTTTTATAGTCTTAAGCTAGACTTTTCCTTGTATATATAAAAATTTCAAGGGGGTTTAAAGGTTTGAATATCTTCCCTCATGCTTACAGTTCTATTTTCTTGATAAAGTATAAGTCGAGAAGCGTTTACCTTAAAAGTGCCTAATGTTGGATTGCTTACCTTGACTGTTCCATGTGGGAAGATATTGTATACCTTAAGAGGAATTTCTTCTTTTACTTTCAGGCTTGATGTGGTGATTCGAGCGCCAGGTTTGTCTAACAGTACCTGGTCTCCTATTTTGAAGTGGTTTGATGTTCCTATGAGCTCTTCTGGGGGTTCATTCAGTTTTACTACGTGCGGTTCCGGTTCTTCTTTGATTTGTGTTTCCTACTCTTTTAGTTTGTCGACCTTAAGGATTCATTCCTTATGTGATTCTTCTTTGTTGGTACTAGATCCATGATTCAGTTCAGATTTGTAGTCTTGTGGTGTTCCCTGTGGTGAGGGTTGAACACATTGATTATCAACTGGATTGACTTTCTTACCTTCATCGATTGTTGTCCTAGCCGAGTCAAGAGCTTGAAGACTGACTAATTAGTCACCTACACAAAGTATGAGTTCTCCTGTGGCAACATCAATTTTAGTCTTGGCAGTTGCTAGAAAGGGTCTTCTTAAAATTAGGGGGATTGAATTATCCTCATCCATGTCTAAGACAACAAAATCTACTGGGAAAATGAATTTATCGATTTTTACAAGAACATCTTTGATAATGCCCCTAGGAATTCTAACAGTTTTATCAGCTAATTAAATACTCATCCTAGTTTGTTTGGGCTTCCCTAGACCTAGTCGTTTAAACAATCTATAAGGCATGACATTTATACTTGCCCCTAAATCAGCTAACGCATTATCAATAGTTAAACTACCAATTAAACATTGAATTGTAAAACTCCCTGGATCTTTTTGCTTCCTGATAGTCTATTCTGTAACATTGCTGAGCATACTGCATTTAATTTCACATGTGGCTCTTCGTATAGTTTGCGCTTGTTTGTTAAGAGCTGTTTTAAAAATTTCCTCGAGTCTGGCATCTGAAAAAAGAGCTTTAAGAAAAGGTAAGTTGATATGTAATTTCTTTAAAAGTTTAAGAAACTTATCGAACTGTTCTTTTCTATCATCTCTTTTCATTGCTTCGGGATAAGGTATGCGAGGTTGGTACTCTTTGATTACCAGTTTTGGCTTTTCCCATGTTACCTCTACTTTACCTTCTTCTACCTTGTTTTCTTATATTGAGTTGGGTTTATCTAACCCTTTACTATCATGAGCTGTGATGGCTTGGATTAGCTCCTTTGGGTTAATCTCCGTGTTACTTGGTAGACGTCCTTGCGGTTGTTCGGACATTAACTTTGCAAGTTGCCCGATTACCTTAGTGACTTCACCTACTGACTTAGTAAGTTCCCCGACTCGGTTCTTGGTCTCTTCAACCGATGTTTGTTGACTTTTAAGTGTTTTCTCAGTATCTTGGAGATGATTTTCTATGGCTGCCATGAATTTTGTCAGCATCTCTTCAAGGTTTGGCTTCTTCTCTTGCGGATATGGTTGATTTTGGAAATTTTGAGGAGGTTGTTGTCTTTGATTTCCTTGATTTCCTTGTCCTCCCCATTAAAAATTTGGCTGGTTCCTCCAACCTGGATTATAATTATTACTATAAGGGTTATTATTTGTTCTGAAATTGTTACCTATATAGTTCATCTGTTCACTTTCTGTGCCCGGTTGGTAGGGTGGGTACTCAGGATTCGCCACAGTTCCACTTGCATCGCACTGTATCATTGGATGTACCTGCGAAGAAAACAAACTATCGAGCTTTTTATTCATCATCTCCATCTATGTTGATAGCATGGTTACTGTATCGATATTGAAAACTCCGGCTAATTTTGTTGGTTTTGTCCTTGTAACTTGCCACTGATAGTTATTTAGTGACATCTCTTCTATAAACTCATAGGCTGCTTCAGGAGTTTTATTATTCAGGGTTCCACCGGTGGCTGAATCAATTAGTTGCCTCGTTGAGGGGTTTACACCGTTATAGAAAGTTTGGACTTAGAGCCAGAAAGGTAAACCATGGTGTGGACACCTTCTCAAGAGATCCTTGTATCTCTCTCATGCGTCGTATAATGTCTCTAAATCCATCTGCACAAAAGAAGAGATATCATTCCGTAATTTGGCCATTTTGGCCGGTGGGAAATATTTCAATAAAAACTTTTCGGTCATTTGATCCCATGTAGTGATTGAACCTCGTGGTAATGAGTTTAACCACTATTTGGCTTTATTCCTTAATGAAAAGGGAAATAACTGAAGACGTATGGCATCATCAGAAATGCCATTAATTTTGAAGGTATCACAGAACTCTAAAAAAATTAGCTATACGAGTGTTTGGGTCTTTGTCCTGCAAACTATCAAATTGAACAAATTGTTGAATCATTTGTATTGTGTTAGGCTTTAATTCAAAATTATTAGCAGCTATAGCAGGCCTAACAATACTCGATTCTGCTCATGTTAAATGCGGTTTAGCATAATCAAACATGGTACTTGGAGCATTGTTTTCTCCTATATCATGTGGTTGTGGATTATTCTCGTCCATCCCTTCAGTAGGATTGAATATGCCTTCTTCTGTGTAATTTAGGGCTCGCCAGATTTCTCTGCGATTCCTTCGAGCGGTAGCTTCAATATCACTGTCGTATACTAAAGGTCCTATCGGGTTCCTTCTAGTCATAAACTAGATGTATCTGCTAGGGAAAGACAGAAGAAATTTTTTTAGCAAAAAACAAAAAAAATAAATTACGGAAAATAAAAAATATAAAAATAATGGCTAGAGTAATAAAAATAGAGTTTTCTTAATATTTTAGTTCCCTGGCAACGGCGCCAAAAATTTGATCGTGTGTCTTCGAGTTTTAAAATTTATAAAGAGAATGATCGAACCTGGAAACTAACTCTGACAACGATTAAAGGCAAGTGTACATATCGAATAGTGGTATAGCTTAGGCATGACCGGATTGTCGAACCGACAGGAACTAAAAGTACTAATACTAACTTTCTTTTTATTATTTAGCCTAAAATAAGTGAAGTTGCTTTAATCTAAAATTAACTAATTACTAAGCTAAAGACGCACACACAAAAAGACTAAATTGGGGAGATAACTTTTAGAAAAACTCAGATGATTCAGACGATACCCCTAGGAAGAATCCACCTAGACTTCACTTGTTGTCTAACACTAAATTAGACGATTTATTCACTTAGTTTGATCCATAAGACTCCCTAACATATATTAAACCCTCTCTCGAGGTGAATAACGTCTAACTCTAGAATAATTAACGTAAATCTCTTTCTCACTTAATAACCCCTAGAATAGTAGTAAATCGATCTATGGACTCCCATATTACGTTTCACCCTAATTCGGCAAAATCTCGTCACCCTATCTCTAGGCGTGTGATCAACTCTGCTTAAATATGCTAGATCTATGAATCGAAAGGGACTTTTTGTAACACCCCTATCCCGAGTCTGTCGCCGGATTAAGGTTAGGAGTATTACCGGACAGATTAGAAACATTCACAGACGAAATCATACATTCAATCATCATTCTCAAACATAATGTCCCTTAAACGAGTCCTCGAGACCTTAATCATACTTATAAGTCGAGTCGGGACTAAACTGAAACACACATGAAATTCCATGAAAATTTGAAACTTTTCTAAAATACAGGGGAGACACGCCCGTGGGAGGAGACCGTGTGCCCTCCACGGCTTCTAGACACCCCCCTGTACCCATCCTTGTTTATACTAACCACACCAACATGGTCATTAGGCAAGCCCATGTGCCATGGCCATGTAATTTTAGGTCATATACTGACTTCCCCACAACGGCCACCAAGCATGCCCGTGTCGAGGCCGTGTACTTTTAGGTCATATACTGGCTTCAACCACACGGCCTGGGCACACGCCCATGCTTTGAATGTGTGTCTTACACGGTCCTTACACATAGCCAAGTAAAATGACTGTGGTCTAACTTTATTTAAAACATTAAGGTGTAGGGTTAACACGGTCTAGACACACACCCGTGTGTCTAACCGTGTAGGCAACTAGAGGCTATTTACCAAGCCATTTACCTCCCTGAAATTAAGATCAACCCAACTCAAAATTAATAATAATTTTCAATAATAATACTACGTATTTCATTGATATCTATATACAAACAACTTAAACAAGTTTGGCCAATCACTTAGCCATATAAAAAAGAATAATAAACTTGATAGCCTATACAATGGCATTACACAAAACATATTCTCAAAATGAATGATTCCTATACATGCCATACTTAGTAATATAATTTGGCTATACCAAGATAAGGATGGATAGTGTGCTACAAACTCTGACTTCAATGATCCACAAATTAGCTTGGCGGGACTACATAGAAAGAAGCAATCAAAGAGTAAGCATTTAGCTTAGTAAGTTTGCATGAATAACACGTAATAAATAAACTTGCTTCAAATAAACCATTTGACATAAGAATGGTATCATTATCTTATCTATAAAGCTTAGTTACTCATACATGATTCTTACTTGTCTGATGGTACTCACTAATCTCATACTTGTAAGGTAACAAGGTACCTGTATCACTTGATCACATTGATCAGCATACTTAAACATAATAATTATGTCTTCTAACTCATCATTCCTAACATGAATAATATTCAATTTCAACTTGGTAATATCTATGCTTTCTTTACATTCTTGTTTTCACATTTTAGCTTATTCATTTGCCCGATGAATTTCCATGAACTACCGAGAATACTAGATATCTTGTCATGTACTTCATGCCAAAGCCATACTCTAGATATGGACTTATATGGAAGATCTCTTCTTGAATCAATGCCAAGCTTGCCATGGTCTTACATGATAACTTATTCAATGCCAAGCTTGAGTCCTTGGACTTACATGATAACTTGCTTGATAACTTGATCAATGCCAAGCTTAAGTCCTTGGGCTTACATGATAACTTGCTTGATAACTTGATCAATGCAAGCTTGAGTCCTTGGGCTTACATGATAACTTGCTTGATCACCTAATCAATGCCAAGCTTGAGTCCTTGGGCTTACATGATAACTTGCTTGATTACCGATGCCATGCCTTGGCTTGGTCTTATACGGACTTTCTTATCTCATGGAATAGACCGTATCTCCCGGGTAATTTATCTTCAATCGGGACTTTCTCTTGTTTAATCTTGTTGACTTCGTTGTTTAACATAACATTAAACCATTCATGATAACAATGTATATTATACTAAGCAATTAAATGATAAAATCATAAAGCTTAGAACTCATACAAACTTACCTCAATATACAAAATGTATGTAGTTATGCAATTTCGTCCTCGACTTTGTTCTTGCCTCGGTTTCGATCCGGGCTTCGTTTTTCTTTATCTATAATAATAAATAGATCATTTAATAATCATATTGACTAAATTGACTCATAACTCACAATTTGGCAAAATTACTATTTTACCCATATACTTTCTCATATTTGCACTTTTGCCCTAAGGCTCGTAAAATGATTTTCATGCAACTTTCTTAAACTACATTCTTAGCTGAATCATTTTCTCTACTATAGAAATCATCAGTTCTCTCTATTTCCAACAGGTATGACCAATTTTATAACTTTTACAAAATGGTTCATACTATCTTGTTTCATGAAATTCATTAAAGAAAAGATGTTTATCTAACATCAAACTCTCATAAACTCCCATAAAACATCACTTAGCATACATGTCACTCATGGGTACATTTTTAAACATACATCTTAGCTCATCAAATAGCTAAAAAAATAGCTTACTCATGCTACCGGGACTTTAAAAATACGAATATTTAAACATGCATGCAATGCAGCCCAGCCCAACCTAGTTTTCCATCCTCTACACACCACCCGTACCCGCCAATCACACCGTGGGGATTACTAAATTGACCCTCCATCCGCTACACACCCTCGAAGGCAATCGCTGCTGTCAACTGCACATTGCCCTTAATACGTGGCATAGCCACCAGATAATGTGACAACGTCACTAGATACAGAATATTGTGACATGAGTCACCAGATACATAATATTGTGACATGAGTCACCGGATTAATGTGGTAAAACCATCGGAACACTTCCCCTTATCATTGTCATATCCCAAAGCCCATGCAACATGACATAATAATTCGAGTATGCAGTATGTTATGTATGCAAAACATATATCAAATGTAACATATGAATTACCATCATAATCAAATAACAAATTCCATCATAAACAAGCTAATCAACCTCTAAGGGTACAATCGTAATTTTACCTACCAAGGGTATTTTCGTAATTTACCCTCTAGGGGTACTTTGGTAATTTACCTTGCCGAGGGTATCTCAGTAATTTTGCACCTACAATGGCATTTCTGAAGGTCTAATGTCGCCTCGAGTGACTCAACTACCATTTTCGGTCTTTACCGGACTATTGGGCCTAAAATCTGATTTCGACCCATTCGGGCCCACACGCTCGTGTGGCCCATCTAGCACTCAATCTAGCCACGTATATGAGATTCACCTAGTCTAGTTCAATATATACTAAGCAATCATACAATTTACTCATATGGGCCCACGGGCCCATTGGGCCCACTTTGGCCCATCGCGGCCCAAGCAGATCAACCCACAAGATTACTAATGGTGGCCTCAACTATCGTTTCGATGCCCCACACGTACGCTCGCACGCTCGTGTGGCTACTATTGCCGTGATCGGCACTTCATCATTTGCCGTTCTACAACTAGAGTAGAGAGAGTTACACACACCTGATAGGAATCTGGTGCTAAACCACGTTGCGACCACTCCTGTGCCCAAACGCCCACCAAGGTATGTTAACTCTCCTCCTGGCATGCTCTTTATATAGCTAGCTCTTCACCTTCATTCCTTGTGTCTTTCCGACGTGGGATCCTTCGTCGAAGAGAGTTTAAATTCAAATGAAACTCTTACCGTCCAATCATGCAAAATAAATACTCCCTTGCTTCTCATGAGATTCGAACCCAGGCTCCCTTGCAACATAATCCATGCCGCTAACCACTTGGCCACAAGCTCCTCTTGTGTCTTAAACCATGCGCAACTAAATTTGAATCTATAGCCAAATACTAAAGTCTATTTAAAAAGAAAACTAAAATGCAAAAGCCAAGATTTGAACCTTGGACCTCCTTCCTTCCTTATGGCGTCACTCCCTTGCTCCTTAAGTGGCGTCACTTTTCCACTACACCACACACTCCACTTGTGTCCTTTTCCTCCCTATTTTCTTCTTAAGGCCTACCTGCCAACTTCCAGGTTTTTTTTCACCTAAAACCAAAATTTCCCCAAAGCCAATATTTGATCCCGGGACTTCATAGAAGCCCTCTAACCTTCCAAAATCACTTATCCAATAGGTCCAACATGCACTAAAGTCGTTCTCTAAATTTTTTTTACACTATTACGCCTAAGGCCCATCGGGCTCAATTCTGCTAGGCCCAATTTCAGGATGTTACAAATCTACCCTCCTTAAAGAAATTTCGTCCCTGAAATTTCCATCTAACTAACAGTCGTACATCCTAACTTACAACACTACACCCACATCGCAAGACTCGATATATGCGTTCTAACTAAATCTTGGAACCCCTTCACATAACCAACTATCTAACACCGAAGCAAACAGATATTTTCATACATACATACAATTCCTATATTCAAGCATCACATCCACACATTGCAGAATAAATACAATCATTCAGCATATAATAGAATGTCGTAAAAAGGAAACTTACGGATTTGGTGCCGGGGACTCAGGTGCCATACTTCCAAAAAACATGCATTTTTTTTCTAAACCATATTTCAAACCAATTTTGAAAAACGTTTTTGAACCCATCCCACAGCCGAGTTTTGAAACTGGGCTCTGACACCATAATTGTAACACCCCAAACCCGGCCTAGACGTTACGACCGGATCTGGCATGTCACATGAAAAGAATGTCTAAAAACTGTGCGTTCGTTAAAAAGTTTGTATTCTTTATATTTATTGTGGAAAAAATCGAGTTTAAGTAATTTTGAATAAGAAACGATTTATTAACATTTTAGGAAAATCTAGAATTAAAATTCCATCAATAATAAGCAAGAACCAAATTAAAAGCTAAAATCAAATAAAATACCATAGGCCTTATTACATAACAGAATCCCAATATAATAAGCTCAAAATAGGCAATGTAGTTTACAGAAGAAATAGTAATCTAACGATTAACTGTAAAATTAAGCAAAGGGGGTGAGTCATCGAGACTCAGTATGCAAATCCCCATAAATGCAATCTGGGCCTTAAGCCCACAGAATCGAGCATATTTAAACATGTATGCAATGCAGCCCAGCCCAACCTAGTTTTCCATCCTCTACACACCACCCGTACCTGCCAGTCACACCGTGGGCATTACTAAATCGACCCTCCATCCGCTACACACCCTCGAAGGCAGTCACTGCAGTCAACTGCACATCGCCCTTAATACGTGGCATAGCCACCAGATAATGTGGCAACGTCACTGGATATAGAATATTGTGACATGAGTCACCAGATACATAATATTGTGACATGAGTCACCGGATTAATGTGGTAAAACCACCGGAACACTTCCCCTTATCATTATCATATCCCAAAGCCCATGCAACATGACATAATAATTTCTGTATGCAGTATGTTATGTATACAAAATATATATCAAATATAACATATAAATTACCATCATAATCAAATAACAAATTGCACCATAAACAAGCTAATCAACCTCTAAGGGTATAATCGTAATTTTATCTACCAAGGGTATTTTCGTAATTTACCCTCTAGGGGTACTTTGGTAATTTACCTTGCCGAGGGTATTTCAATAATTTTGCACCTACAATGGCATTTCTGAAGGCCTAATGTCGCCTCGAGTGACTCAACTACCATTTTCGGTCTTTACCGGACTATTGGGCCAAAAATCTGATTTCGGCCCATTCGGGCCCACACGCTCGCGTGGCCCATCTAGCACTCAATCTAGCCACGTATATGGGATTCACCTAGTCTAGTTCAATATATACTAAGCAATCATACAATTTACTCATATGGGCCCACGGGCCCATTGGGCCCACTTTGGCCCATCGCGGCCCAAGCAGCCTCAACCCACAAGATTACTAATGGTGGCCTCAACTATCGCGTCGAAGCCCCACACGTGCACTCGTACGCTCGTGTCGCTACTATTGTCGTGACCGGCACTTCGGCATTTGCCACTCTACAACTAGAGTAGAGAGAGTTACACACACCTGATAGGAATCTAGTGCTAAACCGCGTTGCGACCACTCCTGTGCCCAAACGCCTACCAAGGTATGTTAACTCTACTCCTGGCATGTTCTTTATATAGCTAGCTCTTCACCTTCATTCTTTGTGTCTTTCCGATGTGGGATGCCTTCGTCAGTAGAGTTTAAATTCAACTGAAACTCTTACCGTCCAATTCGCAAAATAAATACTCCCTTGCTTCTAATGAGATTCGAACCCAAGCTCCCTTGCAACATAATCCACGCCGCTAACCACTTGGCCACAAGCTCCTCTTGTGTCTTAAACCATGCGCAACTAAATTTGAATCTATAGCCAAATACTAAAGTCTATTTAAAAAGAAAATTAAAATGCAAATGCCAAGACTGGAACCTTGGACCTCCTTCCTTCCTTATGGCGCCACTCCCTTGCTCCTTAAGTGGCGTCACTTTGCCACTACACCACACACTCCACTTGTGTCATTTTCCTCCCTATTTTATTCTTAAGGCCTACCTGCCAACTTCCAGGGTTTTTTTCACCTAAAACCAAAATTTCCCCAAAGCCAATATTTGATCCCGGGACTTCATAGAAGCCCTCTAACCTTCCAAAATCACTTATCCAATAGGTCCAACATGCACTAAAGTCGTTCTCTAAATTTCTTTTTTACACTATTACGCCTAAGGCCCATCGGGCTCAATTCTGCAAGGCCCAATTTTAGGATGTTACACCCTAGCTATGGCTTCCTTCAATTTTCGGCAATGGGGGAAGAAGATGATGAGATTTTTATCATCTTTTTCCTATTTTAATCACTTATTAGACAAATGACCAAGATGCCCTTATTACTAAAAATTTCTATAATACCATCTCAAGGTCAATTTTGTCCAAAAATTAAATTTTGGGCAAATTGTTACTTAAGGGCTCATAATTCATATTCTAAAGCTATTTCATACAAAAAGCTTCTAGAAATTCAAATTTTGTAACTTTTGCAATTTAGTCCTTTTTGGACCAATCAACCTCAATATAATAAAATTGCTTTATGAAACTTTTATACTAGCATGCAAACATAATATAAACTTTAAAAACTCATAATTTCACCTTGTATTCGTGGTCTTGCACCACTATTTCGGCTAGGCCCTAAATCAGGCTGTTACAATTCTCCCCCTCTTAGGGATTTTCGTCCTCGAAAATCTTACCAGCAAAAATGTTTCGATACTGGTTTCTCAAACTCTCTTCTGGTTCCCGTGAAGCTTCTTCTATTCCATGTCTTTGCCACAATACTTTCACTAGAGCGATACTATTATTTCGTAACTACTTGACTTCCCGAGCTAAAATCTTGATTGGTTCTTCACCATAAGTCATGTCGGGAAGAATCTTTATTTTTGACGGGGTAATTACATGTGAAGGATCTGATCGGTAGCGTCTCAACATTGAAACGTGAAACACATCATGTATATTTTCTAATTCTGATGGCAAAGCTAAACGGTAAGCTACCGGCCCAACTCTTTTAGTGATCTCGTATGGTCCGATGAAACGTGGGCTTAGCTTGCCTTTCCGGCCAAATATTTGAACTTTCCTCCATGGTGACACTTTCAAGAAAACTTTATCTCCAACTTGGTACTCCATTTCTTTTCTCCTTAAGTCCGAATAGGATTTCTGTCTGTCTGATACAGCTTTCAAACATTCTCGTATCACTTTAACTTTCTCTTATGCTTCTCTAACCAAATGAATCCTATGAATTTGGTTTTCCTTGAGTTCAGTCCAGAACAAAGGTGTTCTGCACTTACGCCCACGTAAGGCCTCATAAGGCACCATCTTTAAGCTCGATTGGAAACTATTATTATAGGAAAATTCTGCAACAGAAGGAACTTTTCCCAACTGCCTTGGAATTCGAGAATACAACATCTGAGCATATCCTCAAGTACTTGAATTACTCTCTCCGACTGACCGTCAGTCTGAGGATGAAAAGCCGTACTAAAGTTTAACTTTGTACCCAGGGCTTCTTGTAGCTTCTTCCAAAATTGAGATGTAAAATTCGGGTCTCTATCCAATATAATTGATAAAGGAACTCCATGAAGCCTTACTATTTCTGAAACATAAAAGTTTGCCAACTTGTCGAGGGAGAAATCCACTCGTACTGGTATGAAATGGGCTGACTTTGTAAGTCTATCAACTACAACCCATATAGCATCCTTCTTACTTGGTGACAACGGTAAACCCGTTACAAAATCCATGGTGACGCGGTCCTATTTCCACTCGGGAACCAAGATGGGCTGAAGTAATCCCGAAGGTACTTGGTGTTTAGCCTTTACTTGTTGACAAATCAAGCACTTGGAAACAAATTCTGAAATATCCTTCTTCATTTTCGGCCACCAATACAGTTGCTTCAAGTTACTATACATCTTAGTACTACCCAGATGTACAGATAAACACCCATTATGTGCCTCGTGCAAAATTCTCTGAATAAGCTCTTCTTTTCTTGGTACACAAACCTGATCTCTAAACATCAAATATCCATCAGAATCAATCCAAAAGTTGGATTTGACATCTAACTCGCACTGAGCTCTCTTGATTTGCAATTCGTCATCTTCTTTCTGAGCCTTAAAGATCTCTTGAAGAAATATTGGTCTAGCTCTCAACTCAGCTAAAATAGAACCATCGTCGGATAAAATCATTCTTGAATTCAATGCTCTTAAGGTAAAAAGGACTTCCTACTCAAAGCATCGGCGACCACATTCGCCTTTCCTGGATGGCAATTGATGACAAACTCATAATCTTTTATCAACTCTAACCATCTCCGCTGCCTTAAGTTCAAGTCTTTTTGCGTCATCAAGTACTTCAGACTTTTGTGATTAGTAAAAATCTGACATTTTTCACCATATAAATGGTGTCTCTAAATCTTCAAAGCAAAGATTATGGCAGCTAATTCTATATCATGCGTCGGATAATTCTTCTCATGAGGTTTCAACTGTCTGGAGGCATAAGCAATCACCTTGCCTTCTTACGTGAGTACACAGCCAACTCCATTCAAGGATGCATGTAACATCCTGGATTATAGCCTATGCATTAGAATGTCTTATGTGTTATGGATGTGATGTGTGCATTTTTAAAATGTCTTCGAAATGTAAGGAAATGAGTTGGAAATGTAAGGAAATGTCTTTTCTTGGAAATGTAAGGAAATGTCTTGGAAATGTAAGGAAATGTCTTAGAAATGTAAGGAAATGTCTTGGAAATGTAAGGAAATGTCTTATCTTGGAAATGTAAGGAAATGTCTTGGAAATGTGAGGAAATGTCTTAGAAATGTAAGGAAATGCCTTGGAAATGGAAGGAAATGTCTTGTCTTGGAAATGTAAGGAAATGTCTTGGAAATGTAAGAAAATGTCTTGGAAATGTAAGGAAATGTCTTAGAAATGTAAGGAAATGTCTTGGAAATGTAAGGAAATGTCTTGTCTTGGAAATGTAAGGAAATGACTTAGAAATGTAAGGAAATGTCTTGTCTTGGAAATGTAAGGAAATGCTTTAGAAATGATAAGTTTAAAGTTTAAAAGGGGGACATGAAGCAAGGTGGTCTTAAGAGGAATTGTATGCAAAACATGACACACAAATAAGCTTGGAAAAGTGGCTTGGAGGCAACACTTAGAGCTCTTGAAATGACGCCACATGCTAGGGGGAAGGACTTGTGTTCGAGTTGCGTGGAGAGTAAAATTTTAAAGCCTTTATTTTGCTAAGTGGCGTCAATAAGAGGGAATAGGGGGATGGCACATGCTAAATTTTAGGAGTTTTATCCCTTTTATTTTATTTAAGGATAAAAGATGATAAATGAGGAATTATTCTTTAATTAGGAAAATAAGGGAGAAGTGATGGCCAAGTAAGGGACTTTGAGTTTAATAATTTCGGCGAAGTAAGGATAGTTGCTGAATTATCTTTTATTTTAGGTGATAATTAAAGAGATAAAGCTATCAAAATAGAAGAGTGATGGCCAAGTAAGGGATTCTAAGTTAGTAATTTCGGCAAAAGGAGGAAAATTAAGGCCATTCATCATTCTTCCCTCTCCTTTTTCTCTCTGCTGAATTTCCTAAGCAATATTCTCTCTTCTCTTTTATTTTTGCCAAGCCGAAAACACCTTGTGTTCTAGCCGAATCCTCCATCTTTATTCTTCTTTCTCTTTTCTTTCTACCAATCAAAAAGCCGAAATCAAAATCCTTCTAGCCTACATAGCCGAATATTGTTAAAGGTTCAAGCAAGGATTGCCGATTCCTAAAGTAAGGGTAAGATCTCATTCTGTTTCATCCTTTTTCTTTTAAGATTTGCCGAAATCTAGGACTAACCCCATTAATATCTTGTTGCTGAAACTTTGAAGAGATCTTTCGGGATTTAGGAGCTGTCGACTTCAAGGAAGGATCTTTCGGGATTCAAAGATTCAAGGTAAGACATGTGTATATTCGGCCAAAGGCCATTCATTATGTTTAAAGTTGAAATTGGATCTAATATGAGCCTATAGGTATTTCGACAACTCCCTAAGCAAGTGATTCTTTCGGGATTTACTAAGTGTCGACTACAAGGAAGGAGAAGTTCTTTTCCCGAAGGTACACCATAGGCCGCGTGTTCCCTAGTTATTCAGTGAGTTTCGGGATTTAAAATCCACAAGGTAAGTGTCTATAGCATTCGGCCAAGGGCCATCTATGATGATTTAATGTTAGAGTCGAATCTAACATATGTGTATAGGTATTTAAATGTAAAATTAAGACAAGGGATACTTTCGGGATTTGAAATCGCAAGGTGAGTGCATAAGTACAATTGGCCAAGGTCTATTTTGGTAATTAGATCTATTCTTTATTTGTTTAAAAAGCCGAAACTAATCAAGTTAAATGATCTAGCATTGGCCGATTGAAGGGAGGAGTAGCACAAAGTTTTTGGGATTTGATTTATAGTGAAATCGGCACCAAGATAAGTTTTGGGTTACAACAATCCTAATAGGATTTGGTTTTATGGCCGAATGGTCTTCATTAAATTTTTAAGTAATGGTCGAATGTAGGGACTAAGGATCTAAGGCTTTAGATCAGATTTTCGGGATTTGGAGTGAAGTTGCTAAGTTAATCAGGGGTGTACCCTACACAAATCTTAATAGATTTATGGCTTAAACTTGATATATGTATTAATATGAAAGTGTAAGAATGTGGCTAAGGTACCATGTTATGGTACAAAGTACTCAGGTACGTTTCCTACTTCTACTAGGATTATGAAATATGTTATATTTAACATGTGATAAGTGATAAGAATGTGAAATTTGGCATGTTAATGCATAATATGTATGATATGGGGCATATGGGTTATTGAAAAGGGGAAGTGAATGTGGTGACCTAAGACCACGATATTTGAATGTGGTGACCTAAGACCACGAGATCTGAATGTGGTGACCTAAGACCACGAGATCTGAATGTGGTGACCTAAGACCACGATATCTGAATGTGGTGACCTAAGACCACGATATCTGAGTGTGGTGGCCTAAACCACGAATACTCATAAGGGCGATGAGCACGTCGACTGCAGCGACTGCCTTCGATGGTGTGTAGCGGATAGAGGGTTGACTTAGTAGTCCCCACGGTGTGCAGGTTGGTACGGGTGATGTGTAGCGGATGGCATCTAGGTTTGGGTTTGGGTTTGGGTTGCATCATTTTAATTTAATGATATATGAATTTGTATGCTATGAAATGCCTAAATTTGTTAAGACTTAGTGTTGTGTTACACATTGAGTCTGTTGACTCACCCCGTTGTGGGAACATTTTTTGTGTGATGATCAAGAATGGACCGGGTGTGTGAGCTTAGGGATGGCCATGCTCAACAAGAAATTCATTTTATTTGGACTACTTTATTTTAAGTACTTGGGTTTTAATTTTGGGATTTATTTGATGTAATAAGGCCATAGTTGAATTACTTTAATTTTTCTTTTAATTACTATGTACGAATTTTTATCAAGTGAAGTTGAAGTAGATTTATTTTAAAACAAAGCCTAAATGTTTTGTCACCTAAAGTAAAGGATTTTAATAAAGAAATAAACTTGTTTTTAACTCAAGCCCGACCCAACACAATCTTTCTTTCAAAACACACAAGTTTTTCCTAAGTAACAAAAGAATTTTTAATCGGTTTACTTCGAGGAACATACCAGATCCGGTCCAGGCTCGTGGGCCGGGTATGGGGTGTTTCAGTTTGGTATCAGAGCCCGTTTCAAACTCTCGGCCTGAGGTTTAAGGCCCAAAATGTTTTCAAAGCGAGCCCAAATAAGTTTTATGAAAACATTTTTGAAATAAGTAGGTTTTTGGCATAGCACCCAAGTCTCCGACCCGCAATCCACCAGGTAAGTACCCCTATCCATTGTGTGATTTATTGTATGATCTGTAGAAGGGTGGAAATGGAATGGAACGTAGATTAGCATGATAAGTACTTGAACCCTAGGATTAGTTTTCCCCAACACTTACATAAGACTTAAGTGCCTAACTAAACAACCCTATGGCTAAGTCGCCGAGCTAGGGTGTGGTAACCCCTGTGCGCATGTCTAGGATTGGATCCGGAAGAGCCTGGTACTTAAGCAGTCCAGGTGACTCACCTCCTCTTCGCTAGAATCCTACCTGGTGCGTAGCTTCGGTTCACTCTAACCAAGAGGACTCGGTCATAGGCTAAACACAATAACTAAAACCCGAAAGGGAACTAGCCGTGTTTTTATAAAAACCCTAGTTTTAAAACTCTTAAAATTACCTTTTTAAGTTGTGAGAACTATTTTTTTACAAAATTTTTCGAAAAATTTCCGATTTATAAAAATTACCTAAATACCCCTGAATGTGAAATTTCAAAAAATGTCCTTGGTTTATAAAATGTCCAAACTACCCATAGTTTAATCAAAATTTCCTTACTTTATAAATGTTCAATAACCCTAATTTGCAAAATATCAAAATACCTTGATTTTGGAAAAATATGAAATTGCCCCTAACTTGCAAATTACCAAAATGACCCTAATTTCCAAAATTTTTGCAACATCACCATTTTGGAAAACAAATTCTCAAAAGTAACCCTAAAGTTTTGTAAAATCTGCAATACCTCTGATTTATTCAGCTTTACAAATTTACCCTGGTTTATTACCAAAATACCCCTGAGTTTCAAAATTACCAAATGCCTCAGTTTGAATTTCCAAAATTCCCGGGAACACAAAATTACCAAAATACCCTTATTGACAAAATTACCAAGGAACCTTATTTTGAAAAATTATGAAAATACCCCTGTAGGACAAATTACGAAAATACCCCTGGGATAGGAATAAGGCAAAGAGTGTTCGAATAGTGAATGTGGGTGGTAGATACCACTAAATAAATATGTCTATGTTGATGAATGAATGTGCCTCTATTGAGGAATGAAGGTGTCTCTGTTGATGAATGTGAATGTGATTCTCTGAATTAGAGTAGCGAACTTGAATTGAAACTTTGTGTGATCGAAAGAACTACTTCTAAATATCTTTATTTCATAAAATTGTTCGCGGTTAATAAGTGGAACAAAATTTTGATGCATAAAACTCTTTAATCAGATTAAATCGCGACGTTAGAAATGAGTTCTAGGGGACGTGAACTTATATATTGTGCCTAGGAAGTATGATGGTTCTATTAAGATCAGAGTACGCAGCATAAGCGTAGTGCGGTGAGTTAAGGAGTATGATTATTCGTTAGTAAGTAATTTCGAGGACGAAATTATTTTTAAGGGGGGGTAGAACTGTAACATCCTGGATTATAGAATATGCATTAGTATGTCTTATGTGTTATGGATGTGATGTGTGCATTTTTAAAATGTCTTGGAAATGTAAGGAAATGTCTTGTCTTGGAAATGTAAGGAAATGTCTTGGAAATGTAAGGAAATGTCTTAGAAATGTAAGGAAATGTCTTGGAAATGTAAGGAAATGTCTTGGAAATGTAAGGAAATGTCTTGGAAATGTAAGGAAATGTCTTAGAAATGTAAGGAAATGTCTTGGAAATGTAAGGAAATGTCTTGTCTTGGAAATGTAAGGAAATGTCTTGGAAATGTAAGGAAATGTCTTGGAAATGTAAGGAAATGTCTTAGAAATGTAAGGAAATGTCTTGGAAATGTAAGGAAATGTCTTGTCTTGGAAATGTAAGGAAATGATTTGGAAATGTAAGGAAATGTCTTGTCTTGGAAATGTAAGAAAATGCTTTAGAAATGATAAGTTTAATGTTTAAAAGGGGGACATGAAGCAAGGTGGTCTTAAGAGGAATTGTATGCAAAACATGACACACAAATGAGCTTGGAAAAGTGGCTTGGAGGCACCACTTAGAGCTCTGGAAATGACGCCACATGCTAGGGGGAAGGACTTGTGTTCGGGTCGCGTGGAGAGTAAAATTTTAAAGCTTTTATTTTGCTAAGTGGCGTCAATAAGAGGGAATAGGGGGATGGCACATGGCTAAATTTTAGGAGTTTTATCCCTTTTATTTTATTTAAGGATAAAAGATGATAAATGAGGAATTATTCTTTAATTAGGAAAATAAGGGAGAAGTGATGGCCAAGTAAGGGACTTTGAGTTTAATAATTTCGGCTAAGTAAGGATAGTTGCTGAATTATATTTTATTTTAGGTGATAATTAAAGAGATAAAGCTATCAAAATAGAATAGTGATGGCCAAGGGATTCTAAGTTAGTAATTTCGGCCAAAGGAGGAAAACTAAGGCCATTCATCATTCTTCCCTCTCCTTTTTCTCTCTGTCGAATTTCCTAAGCAATATTCTCTCTTCTCTTTTATTTTTGCCAAGCCGAAAACACCTTGTGTTCTAGCCGAATCCCCCATCTTTATTCTTCTTTCTCTTTTCTTTCTACCAATCAAAAAGCCGAAATCAAGATCCTTCTAGCCTACATAGCCGAATATTGTTAAAGGTTCAAGCAAGGATTGCTGATTCCTAAAGTAAGGGTAAGATCTCATTCGGTTTCATCCTTTTTCTTTTAAGATTTACCGAAATCTAGGACTAACCCCATTAATATCTTGTTGCTGAATCTTTGAAGAGATCTTTCAGGATTTAGGAGATGTCGACTTCAAGGAAGGATCTTTCGGGACTTTTCGGGATTTAAAGATTCAAGGTAAGACATGTGTATATTCGGACAAAGGCCATTCATTATGTTGAAAGTTGAAATTGGATCTAATATGAGCCTATAGGTATTTCGACAACTCCCTAAGCAAGTGATTCTTTCGGGATTTACTAAGTGTCGACTACAAGGAAAGAGAAGTTCTTTTCCCGAAGGTACACCATAGGCCGTGTGTTCCCTAGTTATTCGGTGAGTTTCGGGATTTAAAATCCACAAGGTAAGTGTTTATAGCATTCGGCCAAGGGCCATCTATGATGATTTAATGTTAGAATCGAATCTAACATATGTGTATAGGTATTTCGACAGAAAATTAAGACAAGGGATACTTTCGGGATTTGAAATCGCAAGGTGAGTGCATAAGTACAATCGGCCAAGGTCTATTTTGGTAATTAGATCTATTCTTTATTTGTTTAAAAAGCCGAAACTAATCAAGTTAAATGATCTAGCATTGGCTGATTGAAGGGAGGAGTAGCACAAAGTTTTCGGAATTTGATTTATGGTTAAATCGGCACCAAGGTAAGTTTTGGGTTACAACAATCCTAATAGGATTTGGTTTTATGGCCGAATGGTCTTCATTAAATTTTTAAGTAATGGTCAAATGTAGGGACTAAGGATCTAAGGCTTTAGATCGAATTTTCGAGATTTGAAGTGAAGTTGCTAAGTTAATCAGGGGTGTACCCTACACAAATCTTAATAGATTTATGGCTTAAACTTGATATATGTATTAATATGAAAGTGTAAGAATGTGGCTAAGGTACCATGTTATGGTACAAAGTACTCAGGTACGTTTCCTACTCCTACAAGGATTATGAAATATGTTATATTTAACATGTGATA
Source organism: Gossypium bickii (assembly GCA_025503065.1). Lineage (NCBI taxonomy): Eukaryota > Viridiplantae > Streptophyta > Magnoliopsida > Malvales > Malvaceae > Gossypium > Gossypium bickii. The sequence continues at coordinate 96,845,731 of CP106711.1, forward strand.
AGTGATAAGAATATGAAATTTGGCATGTTAATGCATAATATGTATGATATGGGGCATATGGGTTATTGAAAAGGGGAAGTGAATGTGGTGACCTAAGACCACGATACTTGAATGTGGTAACCTAAGACCACGAGATCTGAATGTGGTGACCTAAGACCACGAGATCTGAATGTGGTGACCTAAGAGCACGATAGCCGAATGTGGTGACCTAAGACCACGATATCTGAGTGTGGTGACCTAAGACCACGAATACTCATAAGGGCGATGAGCACGTCGGCTGCAGCAACTGCCTTGGATGGTATGTAGCGGATGGAGGGTTGACTTAGTAGTCCCCACGATGTGCAGGTTGGTACGGGTGATGTGTAGCGGTTGGCATCTAGGTTTGGGTTTGGGTTGCATCATTTTAATTTAATGATATATGAATTTGTATGCTATGAAATGCCTAAATTTGTTAAGACTTAGTGTTGTGTTACACATTGTGTCTGTTGACTCACCCCGTTGCGGGAACATTTTTCAGGTGATGATCAGTATTAGACCGGGTCGGCAGAAGCTTAGGAATGGCCATGCTCAGCAAGAAATTCATTTTATTTGGACCACTTTATTTTAAGTACTTGGGTTCTAATTTTGGGATTTATTTGATGTAATAAGGCCATAGTTGAATTACTTTAATTTTTCTTTTAATTGCTATGTACGAATTTTTATCGAGTGAAGTTGAAGTAGATTTATTTTAAAACAAAGCCTAAATGTTTTGTCACCTAAAGTAAAGGATTTTAATAATGAAATAAACTTTTTTTCAACTCAAGCCCGACCCAACACAATCTTTCTTTCAAAACACACAAGTTTTTCCTAAGTAACAAAAGAATGTTTAATCGATTTACTTCGAGGAACATACCAGATCCGGTCCTGGCTTGTGGGCCGGGTATGGGGTGTCTCAATGCATCGTTGTAAATTATAAATTCTTTCCCTGACTCAGGTTGTACCAAAACTGGTGCTTCTATGAACATTGCTTTCAGTTTCTCAAAACTTTGCTGGCATCTTTCTGTCCACTCAAACTTCACATTTTTCTGTAACAATTTGGTAATCGGGGTTGCAATCATGGAAAACCCTTTGACGAATCGCCTACAATAGCCTGCTAGGCCTTGAAAACTTCTAATCTCAGAAATGTTCTTTGGTGGCTTCCAGTCCATTATGGCTGAGATCTTATTTGTATCTACTCAAACTCTATCTTTCGAGACAATATGTCACAAAAATCCCACTTCCTTGAGCCAAAATTCACTTTTACTGAACTTGGCATACAACTGATTCTCTCATAGAATCTGTAAGGCTGTCTGTAAGTGCTCAGCATGCTCATTCTCATCTCTAGAATAAATCAGTATGTCGTCAATAAAAATGACTACGAACTTTTCAAGGTATGATCTAAAGATGCGATTCATTAAGTCCATAAATACCGCAAGAGCATTGGTCAACCCAAAGGGCATGACTAAAAATTTATAATGCCCATACCTCCTTCGAAAAGCAGTCTTGGATACATCTGAATATTTCACTCTCAGCTGGTAGTACCCCGATCTCAAGTCTATTTTGGAGAACACAGTAGCTCCTTTCAATTGATCGAACAAATCATCGATCCTAGGCAATGGGTACTTGTTCCTTACTGTCACTTTATTGAGCTGACGGTAATCTATGCACAATCTCATGGTGCCATCTTTCTTTTTCACAAACAAAGCCGGAGCACCCCATGGTGAACAACTTGATCGTGCAAAACCTTTGTCTGTCAACTCTTGCAACTGTATCTTTAGTCCTTTCAACTCTGTTGGAGCCATCCTATAAGGAGTAATGGATATAGGTACAGTACCAGGGGCTAACTCAATGCTGAACTCTACCTCTCTCACTGGTGGTAGTCCCGGTAATTGCTTGGGAAAAACATCTATATACTCACATACTATCGGCACTGACTCAATCTTCAGCTTTGTTTCTTTATCATTCATCATAAAGGCTAGATATGATTCACACCCTTTTCTTAAACATCTCTATGCTGTCATATTAGAAATCATTTCTGGTAATCCCTCATGTTTCTCTGATTCTATACGAAGATATATTCTTCCATTTTTACATCTCATCTCAATATATTTCTTCCCACTATTTACAATCACATCATGAGTAGTCAACCAGTCCATACCAAGAATGAGGTCAAATTCATCAAATGGTAACAACATAAGGTTTGTTTTAAAGCAATGACCTCTAATCATTAATGGACAATCTTTACATACTTTATCAACCAACACACTCTTGCCTAAAGGATTAGACACTTTAATCCTAAATTTAGTAGAATCTATAGGCATGCTCAAATCAGATACTAATTTCATACAAATGTAAGAGTGTGTGGATCTGGGATCTATTAAAGCAATAACTTTGGTATTGTAAAGAGAAAAGGTACCCGTAATAACATCAGGGGAAGATGCCTCTTCGCGAGCGCGAATGGCATAGGTCCTTGTAGGCGCTCTACCCTCAGGTCTTGTGGCCTGCTCTTGGGGGTTACCTCTTCCACTTGCCCCACTTCCCGGGTTCCTTTGCGGTCTCCCTCTGACCATACTCCCGGATCTCAAGTTTTGAATTCTCTCTTCTTTAGTCGTCTCTGGACAATCTTTTATTAAATGGTCTTGGGAACCACATCTAAAACATACATTTTCATGTACTCGGCATTCTCCAAGATGGCGTCTGCCACACTGTGGGCACTCTGGTCTGTCAGGTCGAATGTTCCCAACACTTGCAACCAAAGTAGTTTGTGCTTTATTCCCCGAGTACTGTTTACTCTTGTCTTTCCTTGAAAATCCCGTGGAAATAGCTGATCGGGTAGGGAAATCTCTTGACTTCTTGGACAAAGGTTGGAATGACTTATTCCACTATCTCTTTCTAGAGTCACGAGACTCCATTTTAGACTTCTTCTTCTCTTTTACTAGTTCTTCGGCTTTACAAGCCCTTTCTACTAGTACAACAAATTCCTTTAACTCCAAGACAGCAACTAAGAACTTTATATCTTCATTTAATCCATCTTCAAACCTTTTACTCATGATGGCCTCAGTGGATACACATTCGCGAGCGTTCTTGTTGAGTTGTACAAACTCTCGCGTATAATTAGTTACTGACATCTTGCCTTGCTTCAGCTCTAGAAATTCCTTCCTCTTCTGGTCTACAAACCTTTGGCTGATATACTTTTTCTTGAACTCTTCCTAGAAGCATTCCCATATGACCCTTTCTCTCGGTACTACCGACACCAGGGTGTTCCACCATTGATAAGCAGAATCTCTTAAGAGAGAGATCACACACTTCATTCATTCTTCAGGTGTGCATGACAGTTCATTGAATACCTTGATGGTATTTTCTAACCAGAATTCTGCCTTCTCTGGATCATCATCTCTTTTAGCTTGGAATTCTTCTGCCCCATGTTTCCTAATCTTATCAATTGGAGGTTTATCTCCTCTTATCACCTCTACTACTTGAGAGGCTATTGGAACAGGTTGTGGAACAGACGGGGGTGGAAGGGGTTGTACATTCGGGTTCACCCGAACGAACTCTGTATACCATGTGTTCATCATGTGGAGGAAGGCTTCAATAGCCTCTTCTCCTCCTTAACTCACCGTAGTGGGTCTATTCTCATTCTCGTTCGGCACCATCCCTTCTGCAGGAGCTGATGCGTTACTTTCTACATCATCCGCCATATCTCTGTCGTGATCCATTTACTATATGTATAAACATAATTTAAGTCATTAGGAGTCGTCACACTATCATTATAAAAACATTCTTACGTATGGCATGTATAACTAGACTCATGCTTGTGCTATGTTAGTCCTAGAACCGACTAAACCATAGCTCTGATACCACAAAAATGTAACATCCCTATCCCGAGTCCATCGTCGGATTAAGGTTAGGAGCGTTACCGGACAGATCAGAAATATTCACAGACGAAATCATACATTCAATCATCATTCTCAGACATAATGTCCCTTAAACGGGTCCTCGAGACCTTAATTATACTTATAAGTCGAGTCGGGATTAAACTGAAACACACATGAAATTCCATGAAAATTTGAAACTTTTCTAAAATACAGGGGAGACATGCCTGTGGGAGGAGATCATGTGCCCTCCATGGCTTCTAGACACCCCCGTGTACCCATTCTTGTTTATACTAACTATACCAACACGGTCATTAGATATGCCCGTGTGCCATGGCTGTGTACTTTTAGGTCATATACTGACTTCCCCACCACGGCCACCAAGCACGCCCGTGTCGAGGCCGTGTACTTTTAGGTCGTATACTGACTTTATTTAAAACATTAAGGTGCAGGGTTAACACGGTTTAGACACGCGCCCGTGTGTCTAACCGTGTAGGCAACTAGAGGCTATTTACCAAGCCATTTGCCTCCCTAAAATTAAGATTAACCCAAATCAAAACAATACAATTCATTAATAACAAATTTCATGAATAATACTACGTATTTCATCGATATCTATATACAAACAACTTAAACAAGTTTGGCCAATCACTTAGCCATATACAAAAGAATAATAAACTTGATAGCCTATACAATGGCATTACACAAAACATATTCTCAAAATGAATGATTCCTATACATGCCATACTTAGTAATATAATTTGACTATACCAAGATAAGGGTTGATAATGTGCTACGAACTCCGACTTCAATGATCCACAAATTAGCTTGGCGGGACTACATAGAAAGAAACAATCAAAGACGTAAGCATTTAGCTTAGTAAGTTTGCATGAATAACACGTAATAAATAAACTTGCTTCAGATAAACCATTTGACATAAGAATGGTATCATTATCTTATCTATAAAGCTTACTTACTCATATATGATTCTTACTTGTCTGATGGTACTCACTAATCTCATACTTGTAAGGTAACAAGGTACCTGTATCACTTGATCACATTGATCAGCATACTTAAACCTAATAATTATGTCTTCTAATTCATCATTCCTAACATGAATAATATTCAATTTCAACTTGGTAATAGCTATGCTTTCTTTACATTCTTGTTTTCACGTTCTAGCTTACTCATTTACCTGATGAATTTCCATGAACTACCGAGAATACAAGATCTCTTGTCATGTACTTCATGCCAAAGCCATGCTCTAGATATGGACTTATATGGAAGATCTCTTCTTGTATCAATGCCAAGCTTTCCTTGGTCTTACATGATAACTTATTTAATGCCAAGCTTGAGTCCTTGGACTTACATGATAACTTGCTTGATAACTTAATCAATGCCAAGCTTGAGTCCTTGGGCTTACATGATAACTTGCTTGATAACTTGATAAATGCCAAGCTTGAGTCCTTGGGCTTACATGATAACTTGCTTGATAACTTGATCAATGCCAAGCTTGAGTCCTTGGGCTTACATGATAACTTGCTTGATAACTTGATCAATGACAAGCTTGAGTCCTTAGGCTTACATGATAACTTTCTTGATTACCGATGCCATGCCTTGGCTTGGTCTCATACGGACTTTCTTATCTCACGTAATAGACCGTATCTCCCGGGTAATTCATTTTCAATCGGGACTTTCTCTTGTTTAATCTTGTTGACTTCTTTGTTTAACATGACATTAAACCATTCATGATAACAATGTATATTATACTAAGCAATTAAAAGATAAAATCATAAAGCTTAGAACTCATACAAACTTACCTCAATATACAAAATGTATGTAGTTATGCAATTTAGTCATCGACTTTGTTCTTGCCTTGGCTTCGATTCGGGCTTCTTTTTTCTTGATTTATACTCATAAATAGATCATTTAATAATCATATTGACTAAATTGACTCATAACTCATAATTTGGCAAAATTACTATTTTGCCCCTATACTTTCTCATATTTGCACTTTTGCCTCAAGGCTCGTAAAATGATTTTCATGCAACTTTCTTAAACTACATGCTTAACTGAATCATTTTTTCTACTATAGCAATCATCAATTCTCTCTATTTCCAATAGGTATGACCAATTTTATAACTTTTACAAAATGGTCCATATTATCATGTTTCATGAAATTCATTAAAGAAAAGATGTTTATCTAACATCAAACTCTCATAAACTACCATAAAACATCATTTAGCATACATGTCACTCATGGGTACATTTTTAAACATACATCTTAGCTCATCAAATAGCTAAAAAATAGCTTATTCATGCTACCGGGACTTCAAAAATACGAATAATATCAAAAATCGGGCCTAGGAGCACTTACTAGCAAGCTTGAAAAATTGAAGAAACCTAGCTATGGCTTCCTTCAATTTTCGGCAATGGGGGAAAAGTTGGATGAGATTTTTATCATCTTTTTCCTATTTTAATCACTTATTAGATAATTGACCAAAATGCCCTTATTACTAGAAATTTCTATAATACCATCTCAAGGTCAATTTTGTCCAAAAATTAAATTTTGGGCAAATTGTTACTTAAGGGCCCATAATAGCTTCTAAAAATTCAAATTTTTGCAACTTTTGCAACTTAGTCCTTTTTGGACCAATCAACCTCAATTTAATAAAATTGCTTCATGAAACTTTTATACTAGCATGCAAACATAATATAAACTTTAAAAACTCATAATTTCACCTTGGATTCGTGGTCTCGCACCACTATTCCGGCTAGGCCCTAAATCGGGCTGTTACACTTTTGCTCCTCCACCTAAGCAAATTAAATTTGGATTAAGCTCACATAATTGAGAACAAACTAAGTATTTATCGTATAATTCAGAAAACAATAACAAGATTCATCTAGGTTTCATCCCCTTCGGGTATCTAAAGGGTTTAGTTCATAACTATAAACGAAAACATCTCAGACGAAAAGATAAAACAAAATATAAGAAATCCCTAAAACCCTCTGAAGGAATTGAAGGAGAGATCCGCCGTCTTAAGTATAATTCCGGCTTCTTAAGATGGATCAACTGGCTATCTTTGAGTGATTCCCATAATTTTGACCTTTTCAGTTTGGCTCCTTGGCCTAACTAACCGCCCTCTTCAAGGTGGTACTTAGGGGGCATATATAGGCTCTTGGAATGCATTTCTTTCTCCCTAAGTATCCTTTTCCGAGTGAAATTGTTCATTGCCACGTCAGGGACACGGTCATGTCACACGCCCGTATAACCAGTCTTTGAGCCGTGTTCGGATTTCTTTAATGAGGCACGACATTGTAAATCAGGGTAAGACCGTGTTCTAGTTGATCAGTGAGGCACAGCCGTACGGGCTTAGGTTCAGGCCATGTCGATTTCTTCCTTGGCCCAATTTGCTTCGTTTTAGGCCCGTTTCTCAATCTTTTTATCCTCGAGTGCTTTCCAGTGTATAAGACATGAAAAGAAAGGATTAAGAGCACCTTTTTACATAAATTAAGGGATAAATCATCCAAAAGCATACTAAATCTGGGATTAAAATATGTTACTATTACAGTTTATCAGGACCAAGTCAACCCACCCAGCCCAAGACACCAAGAGCGCAGTCTAGCTGTCAATATCAACGCAGCAAAGCTGCCAGTAACAGTATACGTAGCTGAGCCACTAAAATCAGTATATCGTGGCAGAGCCACTGAATCAGTATAACGTGGCATAGCCACCACTACAGTACTTTCTTCAAATACATAACCCAACCCAATGCAGTATGTCGTGTATGTCATCTCAATCATTACACGTGTATACAAAATGGCCATGCTTAGTAATAGTCATTTCGACACATATTAATAGCAAATCAGACACAAGCCTATAGTCAAGCCGGTTAAACCACAGTCATACAATCACAGTCAAATCATGGCACCAAAATCAGTCTTTTACCCTCAGGGGAAAAATAGTCACTTTACCCTATAAGGGTATTTTGATAATCCTACCCTACAGGGGTAATTCGGTAATTCTACTCATAACTAATCCACGTATGCAGTGCATCTCAAACATAATCAATCATACAAATAAAACATACAACACTTGTACTACCCCGAGGGTACAATGTTCATTTAATCGATTAGGGGTAAAACGGTCATTTTGCCTTGTAAGGGCATCTCGATAATTTACCCATCGAGGGTATTTCGGTAACTTTAACCATAGAGGGTATTTTAGTAATTTCGCAAACTAGGGATATTTTGGTAATTTTGGAAACTGGGGTATTTCGATAATTCTGTAAACCAAGGGTATTTTGGTAATTTCACAAATTAGGGGTGTTTCGATAATTTTACAATCTGAGGGTATTTCAGTAATTTCACAAATTAAGGGTATTTTAGTAATTTTGCAATTTGAGAGTATTTTGGTAATTTCACAAAATAGGGGTCTTCCGGTAATTTCACAAATTAGGGGTATTTCGGTAATTTTACAATTCGAGGGTATTTTAGTAATTTCACAAATTAGGGGTATTTTGGTAATTTTACAACCCAGGGGTATTTCCGTAATTTCATAAATTAAGGTTATTTCAATAATTTTACAAACTGGGGGTACTTCGATAATTTTACAAGTTGAGGGTATTTCAGTAATTTTGTAAACCAAGGGTATTACAGTAATTTTGTAAATCGAGGGTATTTTAGTAATTTTGTAAACCAATGAATCCTAAATAGAGATAATGATGCGAATGGGCCTAGGGCCCATTCTCGGCCCAAATAAGCCCACACGCTCGTGTGGCCCATTTAGCCCAAATCTAGCCACAGATATGAGATTCACATTAACTAGTCCAATATCTACTACACAATCATACAGCTTATTCGTATGGGCCCACGGGCCCATTGGGCCCATCGAGGCCCAAACAGCCTAACCCACAAGAACACCCATGATGGCCTCAACTATCGTGTCGAAGCTCCCACACGTGCGCTCGCACGATCGTGTGGCTACTATCACCGTGTGACTGGTATTTCGGCATTTGCCGCTCTACAACTAAAGTAGTGCAAAATACACACCTGATAGGAATCTAGAGTTGATCCGCGCTCCGAGCACTCCGATGCTCAAACGCCAACCCAGATATGCTTACTCTCCTTATAGATTGCTCTATTTGAAGCCAGCTTCTCACCTTCACTCTTGCTAGCTTTTCGATGTGGGATCCCTCCTTCAGGAGAGTTTAATTCCAACACAAACTCTGGCCGTCCCAACTTAGCAAAATAAATATCCCTTTTTGCTTGCAATGGGATTCGAACTCAGGCTCCTCGTAACATAATCCACGCCGCTAGCCACTTTACCAACTAGCTCCTTGTTGTCTTAAAACATGCGCAACTAAATATAAGTCTATGGCCAAAGTCTTAGTTCATTTAAAAAAAGAAATCAAAATGAAATGCAAGCGCGAAGACTTGAACCTTGGACCCCTTGCTTCCTTGTGTGGCGTCATTCCCTTGTCTCCTATGTGGCACCATTTGCCACTAGACCACAACTCCTTTTGTGTCATTTTTCTCCACATTTTATTTTTAAAGCCTACTTACTAACTCCCAAGGTTTTATTTGCCTAAAACCAAAATTTTTCCTAAAGCCCAGGTTTGATTTCGGGACTTTATAGAAGCCCCCTAACCTTCCAAAATCAATCACCTAATAGGCCCAACTTGCATTAGTGCTGTTTTCTTGCTCTCAAAAATTCTAAACGCTCCCATGGCCAAGGCCTAATAGGCCCAATTCTACTAGGACCAAATTCGGGTCGCTACACATAGGATAGGAAGAGTTATAGGGATTTCTTCAACTACAAGTTGATGAGGTACTGTGTGCCAGTTTGCATCATTTTAACCAATGAGACACTGGGTGTTAATCTATTTGATAGCGCTGGGCGCAACTATTTATTTTGGTTTTATCTGATAAGGCACAGGGTGCCAAACTAGTGTGTTGGTTGGATCCGTGTATCCGTTCGAGTTCGAGTCATGTTAATGGGGAATTAAATGATAAAATAAGTTATTTGATTTTCGATATGGCAAACGGTGAGAAATGAAATTGAAATGTGGAAAAGAATATGAGATAATGAATAGAATTATGAATATTGGATGGTGATGTTCAGTGAATGTCTATGAAATGAAAGGCTAGATGGAATTTATACATGAATTGAGCTAATATATGGACTATGAGATATAATTACCATGTATTGATGTTAGATTAATGATTTAGTTGTGAACAAAGAATTTGTAATTTAGCCATTGTAATTGATCTTATTGCATGTCATTAATGGAATTAAAGTTTTCATTTTAATAGTCTCTATTTTGTTTAAATATTTGGATTACAAAAATACCACTGAGGTATACTAAGCTATCCATGCACAAGTTAGATACTATTCGGTTCGTATATCAATTCAGCATCTAACAACAATCCCAAACTCAAGTATTGGTGATGCTCTTATTTTGGTTTTGGCATGTACCTAGGAAGTCTTGTGTTTGGAATGTAGATTTTGTAGTTTGATGACATTCTGAATCTTGTTGGCTTTATAGGTTATGTAAATATGTATAGCATAATGACAATGATAATTTTGTTTATTGTTTGATGGTTGTTTTGGTTATTTACTAAATGTTTTCATGGATGAAATGGTCATATGTCAGGCATTATGTTTGATGGATGTTCGGATTTTTTTATGCATAATAGGCCTAGGTAATGTCTTAATATGGAATTGGTAAAAGTCATGTCGACACCTATGCTTTATTCGGATGTGTTGGTTGTTTTTATACATGTTTGGTTTGGTTTACTTGGGGTGGCATTGAAGGTATAATAGTATGATTGAGTAGGATAATTTAATTGGGTTAGCATTGTTGATTGAGGTGTCAATTGTGGCATATTGGTTAGACAGCTCGGATGATTGTTGTAAATGATGTTTTTGACTTGTTTTGAATACCTTTGAAAAGGTTGAAATGTAGTCTAAATGAAAGCTTGGGGCTTAAACATTTCATGGTTGTATAGCTTGGTTTAATAGGCACTTTTTAGGTATGCACTAGCTAGAACACAGTCTACCACACGACCATGTGGCCTATTAAATTTTGGTGCAGGTTTGTCTACACGGTCTCAAGGAGTTACAATGTCGTATGACCCTATATTCGAATTGTAAATGGTCTTACCACACAACCATGTTCTTGAGCCACACGAGCTGAGCTTTGTCACATGGCTGGGCGACACAGCCGTGTGACCCCAATTTCACATGACATCAGGTTGTTACACAGTTTACTCACACGGCCATGTAACCCTTCCACACAGCCTCAACCCTTTCATACAGCCTCGAGACATGACCGTGTGTCCCCTATTTTCATATATTCTTATCTTTTTAAATTTGTTTCAAATTGATCCGAATTGATTGCCTGCTTAGTTTTAATCTTCAGTAAGCTCGATATTAACCCGTAATTTATTGAAACACATGTTAATTTTTTAATTGTGATTTGTTTGATTTTTAATTTAGATTTTAAAATTATAATTTTCTTGTAATTGTTTGATATTTAGTTGTAATATCTTATTGTCCAAGTCCGGCGACTAGACCAGCTGAGGGGTGTTACAAGTTTCATTTAGGTGAAACAAGGTTCGTATTAACTAAATATTCCAACCTCATATACTTGGGTTAATTAAATTACAAGCAACATTTACCTCAATTAACTGAATTTTATTGGTGTTCGTATATTAGGCAATCATCAGTCCTCTCAAATGTACATGGATTGGCCATTATTGATTCTTCATTGTAGCCTTGCCTCGAGGATACTATAACACCCCAAAATATAAGGGGGGTTAATTATAAAGAATGAATAAGTAAATGATTAGGCTTGATGATTAAGTGTTAAGTGTAATCCTTAGAGGTCCTATGTTCAAGCCACACTTCTCCATATTCTTTTCTTTATTTTTTAGCAACCTATGATCAAAACTATACTTGAATATATATTAAATAGAGAAGAAAATAACCAAGAGTAGGTAATAGCCCAAATGGTTAAGCCTTTACACTTTCCCCTTGCTTTCCCAAGTTCAAGTCATGCCACCCTTCCCTTTTTCTCATTTTAATTTTGGTAATATGAGTAATTTACCATGCAACTCCTCCAAAATTTGTTAAACCTAGCTATTTAATCCCTTTTCCTAATCATAATAGAATTTTGTTTCCCTTTTCGACCTAAAGAGAATTGTGTTCCCCTAATCTTTATATTTCCTCCTATTTTATTTTCTTCTTTTTATTTTCCATAATATTTTTCTGTATTGTTGATAATTATTCTGTTTCCTGAATCAAACCATCCCCTATTCCGTTGTGTTTTTATCGGTTTAGTGAATCACCGTCAATTTCATCCCCAATTTTTCCAAGAGTAGGTAAGTTCAAATAAAATCTCGGTAATCATTTTGAAATTCTCATAGAATTTACATCCAGTGTTAATCTTTTAATTGAATAAATGGATCTTTTACGAGTCTTGTCAAAATTTTAGGTAATCATGATAAATCTTGAAAACTGTTATTAATTCTTGCATAAATATCGTTTGAAGGACTCAATTTAGGTAACCTGGACCAGATCTAAACGAGAGGGACATCGCTCGAGATCCCGGAGACAGGTATGTGTTCTTTTACGAGTGAATCAGGGCAAAATTATGCCTAGGATAGGGCCATACGGGCATATGGACCACATGACCATGTCCGCCTGAAACCCTAGGATAGTTTGTTTTTCACATGACCAAAACCTTTCCACACGGTCTGCCACAAGAGTGTGTGGACCACATGACCCACCACACAACCATGTGCCCCTATTTTTCAGATTTTACAATTTTGCCTATTATTTTTAAATTTTATAGTTTTTCCTTTATTTTTTAGATTTTATAGTTTTGCCCCTATCTTTTTAGATTTTTATAATTTTGAACCTATTTTTTCAAATTTTATAGCTTTACCTAGAATTTTATGATTTGTTGAGTTTAGTCTCTAAATGGTTTTCAAATTATTTTTAATGTTTTATTTTATTCAATTAAACCCTTGATAATATGAATAATAGTAAAATCCATGATCTAATTGATTGAACTAATGTTATGTGAATATTTGCATGAAATATACATGTCTATTGTATATGTATTTGTGATTGTCCATACAACATGTCTTATGTTACCGATAAACCGAACATTTAATAAGCTTGACTTTTGGTTATTAAGTTGATCTGTTATAAGCATATTATTTGCTACTGTATTGAACTATTATAAGCATATTGATTGCTATCATATTGTTCTATTAAAAATATAATTAAATGCTACCGTATTGATCTGTTTAATCTTGCCATATTGCATTGCATGGGGAGGGACGATGTGAACAGAGAAAGTTAAGCAGTTTATCTCAATTGTTAAGTGGTTTATCCACATTGTTTGAGCAACTTTTATTTGCACCGTTTGAGTGGTTTAACCACACCGTATTAGCAGCTTCAATCTACAAATATGTTGTGCATCCATAACCTTCTAGCATCTTGTTTGCAGAAATGTTTTAACAAAAAAAAACTCGGTAGTTCATCCACCCTTTTTATTACTAGTGGTTTATCCACATTGAGTAGTTTGTCCACAACAATGAGTGGTTTTATTCACAACATGGTGTAAAGGTAGAGGAGTTCTAAGGAACTCCTGCTATGGTGTGTAGCGGTGGGGTAGGAACATTTTCTGATAAATTGAAATTGCATTGCATTTATATTTGCATTACTGTGAATACCGAGATATAATGATAATGAGTTAATCTAAAATATTGAAATTTCGAGTTGCCATTCAAATTTTGTTTATCCTTTGAAGTTGATATTATGTATGTTGTGCCTATTATTTGCATCAATTTTCTTGTGATGGAACTCACATTAAGCTTCATAGCTCACTTTCCTTTTTATTTTCATCTTTACAGATAACCCACCAGGTTAGGACGTGGACTCAACATACTAAGGGCTCGGGTCGGATTGACCATTCTACCATAAGAATATTTTGAATTTATTATTTGATATTTTTATTATTTAGAGACTAAATCGTTTTATTTTTAACAGTGGCATGGGACTTAGGTTGGTTTTAATTAGCGTACATGTCTTTTAAATTGTTCTTTTAAAAATGTTGAATTATGGATTATAATCAAATATGCATGAAATATAGATTTTATTAAAACTAAGTTAAAAATCACTTTTCCACTTTAAGATTATAAATAAAAATTTTTAATAAATAAACCAAAAATTAACTAAGTTTTTCAATGATAATCATTCTTTACGAGAAAGATGTTAAACTAATTGTTTTTTTACTCATGGAATTTTCTGAAAATAGACTAAGTTCTAAAATAAAAAAATGTTTTAAATCAACTATTTTATAAACCCAGATCGCTACTAGGCTATCTTGGAGAACGATGTAATCTCCTGAATTTGGATTTAAAGTTTAGGCTGAGTTGGGGAGGTTACACATACCTTGCGCACTCCAAATGCTTTGCCATGTAAATGATGGGTTCTTTCCTAAGTATGTTTTAACTCTGTGAATGGATAATATATTTGCCATGAAAATTCTTCCTACCAAGGATGTGGTGTTGGTCACCAATCGCCAACCTATTTGCCCAACATCACTATGTTGAATTGGACCGCATCATGAAATCCAAGGCCCACTACAACTTAGGCACACATAAAACACACTAGTTCACACAACTCATGCCTCTAGAGTTAACATTGTTTTGACCCCAAAATCAAATAATAAGAATTAAAACTCGTTACAAAATGATATTGGTAATAAGAAGCAACTCATGGTATAAGTCTAAACTAATTGCAAAATGGTTTTAATATAAACATCCTTACCTTTTTTAGAAAGCATTCAATTGCTCCAACTTCATATACATTCTCAAAGATGATCCTTTATACCTTGCCTTTATACCTTGGAACAAGCGTTGTTTGTTATTGTCAACCATAGTCGGTAAACCTAAATATTTATTAGGGTCTCGAGTGATACGAACACTCATTATATTCTACACCCACCACATGCTTACACAAAATTAAACATGATTCATATTAATCAATAATTCCCTTAGTTTCCCACACTCCACTAAGAGTAGCTGCACCAAAGATAAGTTTTATCATCAGCAAATTTCATTTGTACTACCTTCCATCCTCATAATAATCCTAACTCATTTAGTACTGTTTATTAAAGATGAAAACATTTTTGCTATTGATTATGAGCAAGTACAGGGACATAGGGTCCTTTTTTTTGAGATCCCTAGTTGTAACGGTATGAGTGACAAGCCCCATTGTGCAACAAACTCAATAAATTGCATAACCAAATCCACCAATCTTCGATCAAAGCCTAACTAAAGCATCATCTCCTTGAAAAGTGCCACTCCACCTAATTTATATCCTTACTTATATCAAGTTTCAAGGTAAAACTCCCTCCCAACCCCTTATTTTATGTTGCAACATGTGTAGGACTTTGTAGGCAACAAAAACAATATTTGTTATAACTAAACCTAGGAAAAAACACTTTGTGCCTCATCGATACAATACTCAAGGGTTGGCTTAAACATGTTAACCAATTTCTTAGCAATCTTATATAAAACATCACACAAACCATATGGCATCCCAAACCCGGGCGAGACGGTCTGACCCAAATTTCAAATGTCACATTAGCCACCGAAGTGGCTCTTCGTTTAAACCACCACAAACACACCAACCAACCAAACACACCTCACAAAATCCTAAAATCATGCTTCTGTTGCACTACCCTAATTATCTAATCAACAAAAAAACTAAATTTATAATTTAATATTTAATAGGCAATTACTTCAAAACTTCAGTTAAACATACATGCATGCCATAAGATATTTTTAGCTGACTATATTTGAAAGGACTTTGGAAACTATTTTATTTAAAAACATACGATTAGATTTAAATCGCAATTTAGTAAAATGTTGGAAAAAAAAATCCACTTCACAAGGTTTGAAATTAGTGTTGTAAAATTATATGTATTAGTCTTGTTTCGGAAGATTTATCTAAACATTACACACAACTTTATAAAATCATCATCTAATTAGTTCACAGGTAACTAACAATTTTTGTAATTTGTCCACTTTTACATTTCATGCAAACTAAACACATGATTATTTTTCCAACTCATACATAAAACATATAAGATACCTTGTTGACCAGCGACTCTTCAACCTGCACTTACAAGTTAGTCGAACAATTGTTCATATGATTCACCAAGCATTCACAATTCACCATTTAATCAACTATCTAAAACAATAAAAAAATTCCAAATCAACAATTAAAGAGTCCATAATTTCCAATTACAACCTAAAAATTGTAACTAAGTCTAATACTAAATCCCATAAATTGGTCCCACACTGCCTTCTTCATTTGGATTGGGAACACATCAACATACCAGGTGTAACCTTGTTATGGATCACTTGGATGGCTCACTTGCACACCTATTCACAAGCTATAACACTACAATGATTTAAAAGAGAGTGTGAGCTTATTGAAGCTCTGGGAGTGCTCAAACATACAACAAATAAACACATCATTCAGGTTAAAAGTAGGCATACTATGACGTTTCACATATTACTACAGCTCACATGGAATAATGGCTCATACGATATAATAGTTCACATGAAATAAATAGTTCACATAAAATAGGCAATTCACGAAGAATATGAGTTTGTGTAAAATAATAGATCATATGAAATAACAGTTCATACCATATCATAACTCATATATTTCAAGTAATGATAAATTGGCATATTGTGATTTTGAAACATATATGTGGACTCTATCACCACACATTGGATAAAGGGATCTCCATATAACGTCTCACTATTGAATCAAAGAGCCTTGCGTTGTCTCCGATATATGTGTAGCACGAATGCTCACACTCTCCAACACTGTCAACTCATAAAGCCTACTTTATCTTTGATGAATGATGTAACACCCCAAACCCGGCCCAAACACCACGGCCAAATTCAGAATGCTACTAAGGAAAAACGTTTGAAAAGAGTTTGACATAAGGGTAAAAACATAAAAGTTTGCTGTCATTTATAAAACATGGTATATTTAAAATTTTGGGTAAAGTTAGGTAGTTACAAAATATCCGGATTTAAAACTTTTAAAATATATTTTAAAGATGTAGGCTGCTAAAACTAAAAAAAAAAAAATATTTCCAAATAATGATTTAATCAATCCACCTTAAACATAATATAAATCCCCAAATACTTTAAGTGGCCTTATTACAATAAATAAAAAAAATTCCAAATACTGAAATGTGAAGTGTAGAAAATAAGTAAAAACCTCTTCTGCATGGCCACCTCGTATCTGCTCCAACCCAGTCCAAGCACCATGTATCACCTGCGATGTTTGGTAAAAATTGGGTGAGTCAAACCGACTCAATGTGTCATTAGTCCACAGATTTCCACACATGGGCTTAGCCCACAACCACACCAACCACATATCAGATATTAATGCAATTAATCCACATGATTCCACAAATGGGCTTGGCCCATATCCACACTAATCCACATACCACACATGATTATGCAAAGTGCACCCAACCCAGCCTAGGGTCCATCCTCTACACACCCCCGTATCCAGCCACCACACACCAGAAGATTACTAAATCAACCCTCCAACCTCTACACACCAATTTGGCAATCAATGTTGTCCACGTGAAATAAATCACAAATAATCCACAACGCGACCTCAGTCAGAGCGAATCCACGATGTAGGTCGTAGCTAACATCAAACCACGATGAGGCACATAGCCATCACCAACCACTATATGGCACAAAGCCGATACCAACCACGATGAGGTACAGAGCCACTCATCGATCCACGTGAGGCTCGTAGCCATCACTAAACCACGTACATAAAGTACACCCTGTCCTTCTTTCATATATATCAATCCCACCCCATGCACATGCAACATACGATAGTGTCATGATGAATAATGCATAAACATGTTATTCAGCATACAATCATATTTTCACCGGCATAATTACAGTCTCATCAGTAATTAACACTGACCTGGTTATCAACATACCCCTTTTTAGGGTAACCATCTCACTATCGCCACTGCACTTGTCAACATACACATAGCACATGCAAATAAAACATACAACCGGGAAATTTGCGGGTGAATCACACACCTGATAACCTGAAGTGTTACGCTCTCAATATCGATGCTGTCACTAATCGTAACTACCGCTATCTGCCTATAATTTCGCTTGTTCGCCGCCCACACCCGGTGGCCAATCTGCATGCAGCAGACCGATCTCTTCTTGAACTTAAGGATAGGGGTTACCCCTTTACCTCCTTGACTGGCACTCTCATCCATCGAAGAACACTCTAATCAAAACCCGATTAATACTAGGTCTTTGAACGAATAAGATCCATAATCTAAACATACTTACCGAAATGATCTAGAATCTCGAAGGCCTCTGCTACTCCTGTCGATTTACCCCTAAAACCACAGTCAGAATCGGCTAACAATAGTTAGACAAAATGGCCTATGGCCGAATACCATAACCCACTCACCTTGCTTACCTAAATCCCGAAACTTTTGCTTGCTCCTTGTGTTGTCGAAATCCCTACTAATCAACTGTTAGGATCAGTTATAAGCAATAATCTATGAAAATGGCCCTTGGTCGAACACTACATTGGTCGTCCAACACTTCTCCCCTCTCTTGACGCAAACAAGCAAAAATAAAACCAGACTCCCTTGCTGTCAACATGACTCGAACCTCCTCCCTTGGAACCCCTTGCTGGCGCAACTTTCCCTACACCTTAGGTAGCGTCCCAAGCCACTCTACCACTTTACTTGTTGTGTCATAACTCCCACACAATTTTTTCTTAAGACCTCCTTTGCCTAGCTCCCCCTTTTTAGACTTAAGATCTAATATTTTTCTAAGGCACTCTCCTACATCCTAGGGTTTTGGGAACCCCTAAAACATATCCAAACACACACTAAGCCCACTATCACCTGAATGATGGATTAACTGCATAACCCTAAATCCTAGATGTTACAGTTCTACCCCCTTAAAATAATTTCGTCTTCGAAATTACCTAGCTAAACTAAGTGAGGGCACTACCGCTCCCTGAACCTCTAAAAGTACTTACCTACAAAGTCGGTCTACTACCACTGATCGCCCTGAAGAACTAAGTACGGTCATCTTCCTAGGTACAGTCTTAAAGTTCACATTTAAGATTCCAAACACTTCTCTAGCAATATAAGAATGGGCTAACTCTATAACAAACAAGGCAATAAAGGGTATTCCAGGGATAAGGAACGTACCCGTTATCACATCTGGAACATCGTCCTCCTCGCGACGCCGGACTGCGTAAACCAACCCTGGTTGCCTAGCATTTGAACCCTCAGCACCTCTGCCAGGTGTTCCACGACCTTGGCCGGAACCATTCCCTCCATGGTTCGGACCACGACCCCTCGTCACCTGCTGACCACCTCTGCCCGGCTGCACATAACCCTAGCCTACTGTTCGAGCCCTATCCATCGCCTGAGGACAATTTTTAACCAAATGGGCCTTAGACCCACACCAAAAACATTCCTTACTATTTCCCCAACACTCTCCTACATGAGCTCTTCCACACTGAGCACATGGACGACTCCGATTCTTGGCAACTGGTACCAGTGCACGTACAGAATTCTCGGTCCTTGGTCTTTTCTGGAAATCCCCAGATGATACTGACGGTCTAAAACTCCTCTTGTCTCAGTTCCTATCCTTATCTCGGTTCTGTCTCTTAGTCCTTTTAACTTCTTCAGCTATCCGAGCTTTCTCCACTAGGATAGTGAAGTCCCTCTCTCTACGGAGCAATCAACACCCGCAGCTCATCCTGCAGCCCATCTTCGAATCGAACACATCTCTCATAATCAGTAGCCACGATCCCCTTGGCGTACTGACTTAACCGCAGAAATTCAGCTTCGTACTTTGCTACCGACTTACTTCCTTGTACCAAGTTTAGAAACTCCTTTCTCTGCGAGTCTATGTAACTGGCTCCAACGTACTTCCCTTCAAACTTAACCTTAAAATACCCTTAATCCACTCGATCTGTAGGGGTACCTTCTCTGACAGTGAGCCACCATCGATAGGCCTCATCCCGAAGCGCGAAACAGCACCTTTCAGCTTTTCCTCCGCCGTGCAATCCAAATCATCCATGATCCTTTCGATCGCCTCTAACCAATACTCCGCTACATTTGAAACTACCCCAGACACTCCTCTAAAAACCTCGGCTCCGTTTGACCTAAGTCTCTCCGACACTGACTTTTGAGCTCTATTTCCCATACCAGCTCCTGCCACTCGCTCTAGCACTCGCAGCATAGCCTGCAATACTCGCGTCATCCCCTCCTGTATGTTCTTGATCCTCTGCGCCCCTTCTTGGTGGCGGCGAGACAACATTTTTCGACCCATGGCGGACCTGCGGGTTACGATCATTGTTATTACGCCTCTACCGCGTCCACGATGACCACGTCCCCTAGAACTCATATCTAACGTTGCGATTTAATCTGATTTAAGAAATTTTATGCAATTATATTTTGTTCCACTGATTATTCGCGAACAATTTTATGCAAAGAAGTTTTAGTAGTAGTTCTTTCGATCAACCAAAGTTTCCAGCTCAAGTTTACTATTCTGCTTCAGATAGTCATATTCATTCATCAACCATATCAACCACACTACCTTGGCATTTTTGTCCGTTCCCAACCCAGGGGTAATTTCGTAATTCATCCTACAGGGGTATTTTAGTAAATAAATTGGGGTCGATTCAAAAATCTTTACAAATCAACGGCATTCCAAAATTTACAAAACTCGGGGTTATTTTGAAAATTTTTCCAAATCAAAGGTGTTGCAGAAATTTTAGAAATCAGGGTTACTTTGGTAATTCTGTAAATCAAGGGTAATTTAGTAAATTTTCCAAACTGGGGTATCTTGCTATTTCGCAAAATAGGGTTTGTTGGTGTTTTGAAAAAAAAATATCTTCGTAAAAGTCGAGGGTAGTATGGTAGTTTTATAAACCAAGGGTATTTTAGTAATTTACAACCCAGGGGTATTTGGGTAATTTCATAAATCGAGAAAAAGCTAATTTAGTGTTTACAAATCGAAATGGGTGATTTGGTGATTTTAAAAACTAAAGTTTTTATAAAACAGTATGGCTAGTCCCTTTCGGGTTTTAATTATCGGTTTAGCCGGTGAATAAGTCCTCTTGGTTAGGGTGAACCGTTACTACGCACCAGGTAGGATTCGACTAAAGAGGAGGTGAGACACTAGGACTGCTTAAATACTAAGCTCTTATTGAATCCACTCCTAGACATGCGCACAACTGTTGCCACACCCTAACTCCGCGATTTACTCACAGGTTTGTTTGGTTGTACTTAAGTCTTATGAAGCTTGTGTTGGAGTAAGCTAACCCTAGAGTTCAATAGCCCTATCTACTAATCTACGAACCCAAAATGCCCATAAAAGTTCATATATACAAATCACTTTAGTAATTAGGGGTACTTACCTGGTGGACTTCGGGCCAGAGATAAAGGTGCCATGCATGAATAAACCTGAAAAGGTTCATAAAAATCCATGTTTTTGAAAAGCCCATCTTTGAAAAATGTTTTTGGGCCCAAAACCCTTAAAGCCGAGTTTTGAACCGGGCTCTGATACCAAACTGTTACACCCTAAACCCGGCACAAACACCACGGCCGAATTCAGAATGCTACTAAGGAAAAACGTTTGAAAAGAGTTTGACATAAGGGTAAAAGCATAAAAGTTTGCTGTCATTTATAAAACATGGTATATTTATAATTTTGAGCAAAATTAGGTAGTTACAAAATATCCGGATTTAAAACTTTTAAAATAAAATTTAAAGGTGTAGGTTGCTAAAAAAAATATTTCCAAATAATGATTTAATCAATCCACCTTAAACATAATATAAATCCCCAAATACTTTAAGTGGCCTTATTACAATAAATAAAAAAATTCCAAGTACTGAAATGTAAAGTGTAGAAAATAAGTAAAAACATCTTTTGCATGGCCACCTCGTATCCGCTCCAACCCGATCCAAGCATCATGTATCGCCTATGATGTTTGGTAAAAATTGGGTGAGTCAAACTGACTCAGTGTGTCATTAGTCCACAGATTTCCACACATGGGCTTAGCCCACAACCACACCAACCACGTATCAGATATTAATGCAATTAATCCACATGATTCCACAAATGGGCTTGGCCCATATCCACACCAATCCACATACCACACATGATTATGCAAAGTGCACCCAACCCAGCCTAGGGTCCATGCTCTACACACCCTTGTATCCAGCCACCACACACCAGGGGATTACTAAATCAACCCTCCAACCTCTACACACCAATTTGGCAATCAAAGCCGTCCACGTGAAATAAATCACAAATAATCCACAACGCGACCTCAGTCAGCACCAATCTACGATGTAGCTTGTAGCTAACATCAAACCACGATGAGGCACATAGCCATCACCAACCACGATATGGCACAAAGCCTATACCAACCACGATGAGGCACAGACACCTTAAACATAACATAAATCCCCAAATACTTTAAGTGGCCTTATTACAATAAATAGAAAAATTCCAAGTACTGAAATGTAAAGTGTAGAAAATAAGTAAAAACATCTTCTGCATGGCCACCTCGTATCCGCTCCAACCTGGTCCAAGCATCATGTATCACTTGCGATGTTTGGTAAAAATTGGGTGAGTCAAACTGACTCAGTGTGTCATTAGTCCACAGATTTCCACACATGGGCTTAGCCCACAATCACACCAACCACGTATCAGATATTAATGCAATTAATCCACATGATTCCACAAATGGGTTTGGCCCATATCCACACCAATCCACATACCACACATGATTATGCAAAGTGCACCCAACCCAACCTAGGGTCCATCCTCTACACACCCTCGTATCCAGCCACCACACACTAGGGGATTACTAAATCAACCCTCCAACCTCTACACACCAATTTGGCAATCAAACCCGTCTACATGAAATAAATCACAAATAATCCACAACGCGACCTCAGTCAGCGCCAATCCACGATGTAGCTCGTAGCTAACATCAAACCACGATGCGGCACATAGCCATCACCAACCACGATATGGCACAAAGCGATACCAACCACGATGAGGCACAAACACCTTAAACATAATATAAAGCCCCAAATACTTTAAGTGGCCTTATTACAATAAATAAAAAAATTCCAAGTACTGAAATGTAAAGTGTAGAAAATAAGTAAAAACATCTTCTGCATGGCCACCTCGTATCCGCTCCAACCCGGTCCAAGCATCATGTATCACTTGCGATGTTTGGTAAAAATTGGGTGAGTCAAACTGACTCAGTGTGTCATTAGTCCACAGATTTCCACATATGGGCTTAGCCCACAATCACACCAACCACGTATCAGATATTAATGCAATTAATCCACATGATTCCACAAATGGGTTTGGCCCATATCCACACCAATCCACATACCACACATAATTATGCAAAGTGCACCCAACCCAGCCTAGGGTCCATCCTCTACACACCCCCGTATCCAGCCACCACACACTAGGAGATTATTAAATCAACCCTCCAACCTCTACACACCAATTTGGCAATCAATGCCGTCCACGAGAACTAAATCACAAATAATCCACAACGCGACCTCAGTCAGCGCCAATTCACGATGTAGCTTGTAGCTAACATCAAACCACGTTGAGGCACATAGCCATCACCAACAACGATATGGCACAAAGCCGATACCAACAATGATGAGGCACAGGGCCACTCATCGTTCCACGTGAGGCTCGTAACCATCACTAAACCACGTACATAAAGTACACCCTGTCCCTCTTTCATATATATCAATCCCATCCCATGCACATGTAACATACGATAGTGTCATGATGAATAATGCATGAACATGTTATTCAGCATACAATCATACTTTCACCGGCATAATCACAGTCTCATCAGTAATTAACACTGACCTGGTTATCAACATACCCCTTTTTAGGGTATGCCATCTCATTATCGCCACTACACATAACACATGCAAATAAAACATGCAACCGGGAAATTTGCGGGTTAATCACACACCTGATAACCTGAAGTGTTACGCTCTCAATACTGATGTGGTCACTAATCGTAACTACCGCTATCTACCTATAATCTTGCCCTGCTGTTGGCCCACACCCCGGTGGCCAATCCCGTACTACAGAGACTGATCTCTTCTTGAACTTAGGGATAGGGGTTACCCCTTTACCTCCTTGGCTGGCACTCGCATCTATCGAAGAACACTCTAATCAAAACCCAATTAATACGAGGTCTTTGAACGAATAAGATCCATAATCTAAACATACTTCCCGAAACGATCTAGAATCCCGAACTCCTCTTCTACTCCTATCGATTTACCCCTAAAACCATAGTCAGAATCGGCTAACAATAGTTAGACAAAATGGCCTATGGCCGAATACCATAACCCACTCACCTTGCTTATCTAAATCCCGAAACTTTTGCTTGCTCCTGAAGTTGTCGAAATCCCTACTAATCAACTGTTAGGATCGGTTATAAGCAACCAAACACTACTTTGGCTTACCTTGATCACTTCAAATCCCGAAAGACCTTCTTCACGATGGCTACACAAAAACACGAGAATATGGCTTACTGAGCATTCGGCCATCCTTAGAAATCAAGGCCAACCATTCAGTTTTGGCCACCAAAAGAGAAAGAAAGGAAAACCGATTGCTAAAGGAGAGAAAATACCTACCACTATACGCTTAAAACAAAACAAAGAGTAAGTGATCGACGGCACCACCCTCAGAGAATCGGCTTCTGGATCCCAAAGAGAAAAGTTTCGGCACTTTACTGGTGAAGAGAGAAAACACAAAAGTGGAGAGAGTTTAATGCTTAGAGGATTCGGCCAAGAATAAAACTAGATCAAGGTGATCAAAGTTTCGGCTAAGGTTTTAAAAGACAAAGGGATATTCGGCCATTTAAGAAAAAGGTGTAGAATTGGGGTTGAAAGAAAGAAAGAAGAAGTTTGGGAAAGAGAAATAGGTTCGGCCAAGAAACAAATAGAGAAGGAGAAGAAGAAAACGCTAGTGACCTTAATGGTCTTTGGAGTTTCGGTCACAAATTAAAAGAGTAAGAAAGCCGAAACTAGATGCCCTTTTCACAAAAAGAAAACGACACTAAAGAGAAAAGGGAGAACTAAATTCGGCACACATATTAAGACTAAATTTCAAAATCGAAAATGTCTCCCTTAGAGTCCTATATTCGGCCACCACCCTTTCTCCTCTCCTATCCCTTATTTTGCTCCTATTTTCTCTCTTCTCTACCCATTCAAAATAGTTTGACCGAGTCAAGCATTATCACTCCTACTTAGTCAAATTTTAAAAAGAAAAACCAAGTCACATCATCATCCCTTAAAGTCCAAGTGCCGTCCAACACTTCTCCCCTCTCTTGTCGCCAATAAGCAAAAATAAAACCACACTCCCTTGCTGCCAACATGACTCGAACCTCCTCCCTTGCAACCCCTTGCTGACGCAACCTTCCCTGCACCTTAGGTAGCATCCAAAGCCACTCTACCACTTCACTTGTTGTGTCATAACTCCCACACAGTTTTTCTTAAGACGTCCTTTGCCTAGCTCCCCCTTTTTAGACTTAAGATCTAATATTTTTCTAAGGCACTCTCCTACATCCTAGGGTTTTGGGAACCCCTAAAACATATCCAAACACACACTAAGCCCACTATCACCTGAATTATGGATTAACCGCATAACCCTTAAATCCTGGATGTTACAAATGAAGTTATGCTCTATATTCCCTTATCTCTTCAATGCTGTCTTCGGACTACAATGCCCTATCCATCTAATAAGGGTGAGTACTCATAATCTTATTACATGCCAACTATATCCAATGGTTACAAGAGATCAAAATGCCAACATGTGATTTTTAACACATTCACAATACTCAGTATAATATGGCTTGCCATTTAGTAGAGCTCGCACAATAGCACAATTCACAGTGTACATCAGTCAGATATCATATGGTTCACAGTAAAGAATGATGCGCAAGTAATATAGCTCAGATGCAACATATCTTGTCATAACTCACATAAATCATAATTCACAAAATTCTTTTTTCGTATCATAGCATGGCTCGTACACCATATAGCACAAAGTATCACAATACACAGTTCACAAAACAACACCATATAGTTCACAATTTACTTAGCTCATATATAGCACATAGATGACATGATAACAGGGTTCACATAAAGAGTAGGATTCACAGATGGTATGAGTTCGTACATGTAGTATGAGTTCACACATTGTATGAGTTCGCACATGGGTAGGGGTTCTCACATGTGGTAGGCTCGCATACATAGAGATTTGCACACGCATATAGACTTGCATATTTACATACTAGGTTCGCATAGTTTATATTAGGTTCACATATCACTCAACATAGATTCGCATGTCATATAACAGGTTCGGATATCGTTCAATCATAGGTTCGCATGTCACATACAATCACACAACATGGGTTCGTACTTTACATACAGTCACACAACATAGGTTTGTACTTCTCATACATGAGGGCTCAGATACCTTCAGGTGATAGGGTTCAAATATGTCAGGTGATCGGGTTTGCACAACCTATGGCTTACACAACAAAGTATAGGGTACACTTATGGCATGGCAGAGTTCTCATATTTTACGTAGCATGCTCACACATATTAACAAGGGAGGGGTTCACATGCCAGCTTAGTAAGGTTTGCGTATTAATAAAGCAATATTCACACTTCATACATAGCAGTGTTAACATAACATGCATAGTTTGCATGCCATACATAGCAGGTTCACACATCTTACCTAGGTTTCCCTTAGCATGCGTACTGGTGTTTAAATGTAGTATGCTTATTACTCACCTTAGCACTTGCTTCAACTACAATGCCCAAATAAGCTTTTTTTTGGCCTTTGACCTTGCTAGTGAAGGCTCCCAAATAAATTGTAACAATCTGTTTTTCAATGGTGTCAAAATTAGTGGTTTCGAGATCACAAATCCAACGAGTAATCTTGTATAATTAATATTTAAATTATACGAGTCAATAGTAAATTTACAATGAATTTTGATTTGAGGAATTTTAATAAATTGAATTAAAAGTTAGTATAAGTGGTTCGTCAAAAGTCAAGTGTTTATTGAAAGAAAGGTATTAGGACATCGTTTCCGTAATTTAAAGCCATAAATATTTTTATTAAATATTTACAGAGTCTGTAACACCCTTAACCCGGCCTAGACGTTATGGCCTAATCTGGGACTATTACAAAGAAGGGTTTTAAATTACATCCTTTAAGTTAAACGTATCGTTTTATTAGTTTACCAATCGAAGTCTTAATATCCAGAAAAAATCTTCTATTTATAATCTTATTTGAAACCATTTTAAGTTATCAAGAAATTGTAGCGAAAGTTTGAAAATAGTTTTATTTAAAACATAACTCGTGATTCCAAAAAACCATTTGTTTACGTAAACTATTTTTGTCAACATTGCGAAAAAGAAAGCAAAACAAAATTCGAATCCAAAAGTGAAAACAATACAGTCTTGAGAGTCCTAAAATTTACAAACTCTCAAGAAAAACCAGATTTTAAAATAAAACCGTTATTTCTAAATAAAAATAGTTATTTTTCGAGTGGTCACCGCTGAGCCTCCGTCGCATCGACTCGTCTAAGTCTGTGGATTACCTGAACAGTACAAACAAATAGATGTGAGTTTTCATAAGCTCAATGTGTAACCCAACAGAGATAGTCATGCAACATTAACAGAATCTCAAATGCAAATAGAAATAGAATCGGACCTAAGTCCTTAACAGATACAGATATCATAATCAGATGTATAAAACAGATATACAGAATCCTACCCCTATCCTCTACACACCATCTCTGACCATCCCATCACACCATGTGGGGTTAAAAACACCCAACCATCCCTACACATCATATAGTATCAATACGACACATAACAAAATAATATGCAGCCAAGCTGCCAGATAATAAGCGAAAGGTTGTCTTACAGATCACTTCATCTACATATGCAAATCCCACCCTAAAAACAGATACAGAATACAGATACAAAAATAATAGATTTAACATCCTTAACACGCTCGTATACAGATAACATACATACGTAAATAGTGTAGTTAGACATGCATATTAGTATCCTACTCAGATCAGGTAATCAGAATATCAAAACACATGAAATAGAGTTTGGTTAGCCCTTACTGACCCTACGGTAGGTCGACAGTCAATCAGAACAACCCGTGTGACCTTAGGGAAAATTTTAGAATTATGGGTCCACATGCCCGTGTGGGCCCACACACCCAAATTGGCCTTGCCCGTGTGACCCACATGGCCTGGCCCGAAACCCACACTTCCGTGTGGCTTACTGTATGGTCCCACATGCCCAATCCGGCCTAGTCCATATGGCTCACGTGGCCACACATTCGCTAACACACGGTCGTGTCTTGCACATGACCACACCTACGACACTTCCACAGCCGTGTCTCGCACACGGCTAGCCACATGGCCAGGCACGCACCCGTGAGGCATTGATAGTGCCTTTTTTTGGCTTTCTTTGAACCTCAATTTTTCTTGTCTAGGTTACACACCTGGTTTGTTTTTGGAGCAAATACAATCCTGAGGCCACCAGAACCTATAATTTGATTAAGGATACCAAGTAAAAAAACCTAAACAATCGAAGAACTAAAAACCCCCAACACCTTAGGCAAAACGATGCTCGTCAACACCTAACTCGTTGAAGGATTAAATGCTTCTTGAGATCCCCCTAAACTGTTTAAACAAAACTAACAATTAATCCCACATTCGGGTAATTACTAATGTACTTTTCACAACATAAATTTATGAGACAAACAACGAGATTAAGAAAATAAAACGCTGCTTACAGAATACCCAACAGCAGATCAATTTCCCCTGCATAATTTGTTCGAACAGTGCAAGAATAAAAAACCCCAAACAAAAGAAAAAGAAAGGGGCAGAAAATAGATGGAAAAGAAAAGAAGAAAGAAAACTTGAGAGTTTGGAAAAACGTCAAAATTGAACAGAAATTTCGGCAAAAGAGAGAAAACAAAATAAAAATCAAATCAAATAATTTGACTAACATCCTACTAAATCTCAAACCCCATTATCCCACTAACTCTTAACTACCTCAGAATTCTAACTCCACCCAAACACTCTTAGATAACCTGAGTAAAAATTATCACCCATGCTCACGTAAGGATTCAAACACACGACCTTTAGCAAGCTAACTCCTTACCACTTGAACCAGCAAGCTCATTCTAATATGCGTTTACAAACAATATTACATAAGCCTACCCAGCAGGGGTAAGGCTAGGATAAAAAATAACAGAATTTGCCAAAAGTATGACTTGAACCCAAAACCTCACAGACACACCCAGAACACTTAGCCACTGAAGCAAACACATATTTATATCAAGATTTACAAAAATAGAAATAAATTATTTAGGGTTTTATAGAATCGTATTATATGTGAATTGAAGTTTGGTTCGGTAATTTTGATGATTTATTGCTTAATTACGATAAAGAGGATTAAATTGTAAAAGAGGTAAAAGTTAATTGCTTTTGATTTAAAATAGTAAAGGGAACAAAAATGTAATTAAACCATGGTAAAAAAGTCCAAGCGGTGGTAGATATGATTAAATCCACTAACTTTTGGGCTATTTGCTTATTGAGTCCTAATTAGTTTAGGGTTAAATTGAAAATAAGCTTGTTCAGTTAAAATTAAAATACTTGAAGGAACAATTTTGAATTAAACCTTCCTTGGTTGGAAATTGTACCATATATTTAAATTATGGACATTTTTAGGCATGTTTTAATGATTTTATACGTTAAAATAAAGGATAATTTGGTAAATAAGTAAATGGTAAATTAAATTAATAAGTTAAAGTTAATATTATCACATTTTCTTTTCTTCTTCTTGTTAAGCAAGCTGAAAATCCCTATCTAGAGTATTGCAAGCTTCAACCAAGATTGAATTCTTCGATTGGGTGAGTAAACCTTGCCCATTTTTAGTATTTTTATGTTTTTGAGCTCATACTAGCTTAATCTAGCTAACCCGAGGACTAATTTGTACTACTGTTAAATATCTTGGATTTTTCCATTGATTATTTTAGTATATTCTTGAAGTTTATGATAGAATATTAAGTTTGGTTGCTAAATAGGACTATTTTGTAAAGTAGTTTTTGTTTATTTTAATGTTCAGGGACTAAAATGTGAAAATAGTAAAAGTACAAGGACTTGATGCAAAATAACAAAAAGTATGGGCTTTAATAAAGGGTTAATAGATCGGCTAAACTTGGATTTAATAGAAAATGGCTAAATTGCATGATTTTGACATAGGGACTAAATTGCATAAAAGTGAAATGATGGGGTAATTTTATAAAAAGTCAAAAATGATTTCATTGCATAAAATGAGTTAATTTTGCTGGTGGAATTAGTGAATTGAATAAAATTATTATTTTAGGTCAAGAACGAGTGAAAAATTGAGGAAAAAAATTACATAATAATCCCTGTACCTTTGTGATTGCTGCAATTTAGTCAAGTAAGTTTGTTCGGTTTAATTTTAGTACATTTATAAATGTATTATATGAATCTAATTACATAATTTTGGATTATATTTATGTCTATAAATGAAAATGGAAATATTGAATTGATATAAAGTCGATCATTGATTGAGATACTCTGAACCGTTACTGCAAATCAGTCCTATAAGTTCATACTATAATTTTATGTTTATAAGGATTCTTGTGTATTACATGTTTATTATAATTAGATCCAATGTTGCACTTAACTATTGAATAATTTGAGAATAATAATAAATGAATATTCTTAGTATGTGACGTACCTAAATATCAGGCTTTGAACCGGTGTATTTATCGGGCTTTGTGTAACATCCTGGATTATAGCCTATGCATTAGTATGTCTTATGTGTTATGGATGTGATGTGTGCATTTTTAAAAACTTGGAAATGTAATAAAATGATTTGGAAATGTAAGGAAATGTCTTGTCTTGGAAATGTAAGGAAATGACTTGGAAATGGAAGGAAATGTCTTGTCTTCGAAATGTAAGGAAATGACTTGGAAATGTAAGGAAACGATTTGGAAATGATTCAAAAGTGGAAAGTGAACATTTCTGGAAACTTGGAAATGTAAGGAAGTGTCAAGTTTAAAAAGGCAAACGAAAATTTTTGGAAACTTAGAAATGACTTAGAAATGTCGAGTTTTAAAGTTTAAAAAAGGAAATTAAGGCAAGGTGGCCTTAAGAGAAAAAGTATGTGAAATTTGACACGTAGGGCCTCTGGAAATGGCGCCCCATGCAAGTGGATTGGGCCTGAGTTCGAGTCACAGGGAAAGCAAATAAAAGAAATTTTATTTTGCTTCTAGAAGAAGTGAGGTGGACGGCACAAGGCTATAATTTAGGAGCCTTTATTCTTTTATTTTTAAGAGATAAATAGTGGATAAATAAGGGATAAATAATGGATTTATTTTAGATTATTTTCAAGAGATAAATGAGGAATTATTCTTTAATTAGGAAAATAAGGGAGAAGTGATGGCCAAGTAAGGGACTTTGAGTTTAATAATTTCGCTCAAGAAGGATAGTTCTTTGAATTATCTTTTATTTAGGAGATAATTAAAGAGATAAAGCTATCAAAATAGAAGAGTGATGGCCAAGTAAGGGATTCTAAGTTAGTAAATTCATATATATAAGAAAAAGAGGGCCATTCATCATTCTTTCTCTCAACCCTTCTCTCTCTCGTAGAATTTCTTAGTGCTCTCCTCTCTTCTCTTCTCTTTTTATTTTGTCAAGCCGAAATCTACTTCTTCTTTATCCACCATTGCCGATTCTTTAAGCCTCAAGAATCAAAAGTGTTGATACACCTCTAGGCCATAGTCGTCTAGTCTTCAAGACTCCATAGCATTTGAATCTTTGAGGAGCTCCAAGCATAGGTCTTTGTCGATTTCTCCAAGTAAGGGTAAGATCTAGACTCGGTTCCCATTCTTTTCTTTTTAAGCCTGTCGAAATTTAGGGACTAATCCCTCATATTGTAGTTTGGCAGAAACTATGGAAGGGAATTTTGAGATTTAGTGGTGGTCAACTACAAAAGGAGATCAGTCGGGATTTTCAAAGATCTAAGGTGAGGCAATCGATCTAAGGCTATTTCTCATGATTAAATGATTGGAAATTAGATCTAATATATATAAGTCTATAGGGATTTCGATTGAGAGGTATAAAAGGATTTAAGGATTTGAGAATTTCAAGGTAAGTCCCTATATACATTCGGCCAAAGGCCATGTTTTATGTTTTAATGTTAGATTAAATCTAACATATGGTTAAAGGAATTTCGACAATTCCTAGGGAAACAAGGATCATGTAACACCCGAATTTAGGGGCTATGCATGTTGGGTATAATTCAAGTTCTAGTAGGTTTTGGGTATGTTTGGATGGGTTTTAGGGTCTTGAGAACTTTTAAGGGTAGTGGAATGCCTTAGAAAAATTTTAGTTTTAGGGGTTAAAAGGGATCTTGAATGAAGGGGCTTTAAGAGTTTTATTTGGGAAAATAAAACACAAGGAATGGCTTGGCAAAGTGGCAAGGAGGCGCCACTTAGAGCTTGGAGAGATGACGCCATTTGCAAGGGAAGGGGACTCGAGTTCGATTCGCAAGAAGCGTGAGATGGGGCTTTATTTTTGCGTTAACTTGGTAGGGTGTTGGATTCGATTTGGGCACTTAAAAGATAGAGAAAGACTTGGTCTTTCCTTTTAAAAATTCGGCTAGGATATAGTTTGACTCATTCAAACTTTTGAATGGATGATAGGAGATAATTTAGGAGTGAATAATGGGATTTGAAGAGGGAGTTGAGTGTTTGGCCGAATTTTGTTTCTTTAGGGGAGCTTGGCGAATGTTATAAATAGAGGAAGGGTGCTCATCTTTTGGTTTTTCCTTTTGCTTACTGCGAATTGCTTCACAATTCTCCATTGTTCTTCCACTCCTCCTAAACCGAAACCTCCATTGCCAATCTTTTCTTTCTTTTCTTTTAGAGCCTTAGCAGAACCACCCATTCTGTCATCTCTTTTCTTCCATCTCGGCTAAACCAGAAAGTACACCCCCACATCTTTTCTTTCCCCTTTCTCAAACCTTTTTGGCGAAACCCTACTCTCTTTCCATTGATTTTCTTTCATTGTTAGGCCGAACCTACACCTTATCCCTTTGCCGAAATCCTTCCTATTATTAAACTCACCTTGGCCGAATATTAGAAGTAGTATAGACTTCTCCGGGCTTTTGTTTGTGTCGATTGAGTGAAGGTACTTTGGGTTTTGAAGTAGCAGTCAAGCCTCCTTTTGTTAGCAATCGAAGTTGGTAAGGATATTGTTTTAATAGGTTGTATATTTAGTATTCGTTTTTAAGCCTAAGGTTTTGATGCTAAGGCCGATTGTAGGGGGAGAAGAACCTATCGCAGAAACCTTCGAGAGTCGGTTAGTCGTGATTCTTTGAAGCATTAAGTAGCGTTTCGAGAGTTGATCGTTTGTGCTAGTAATAAGGTGCGTTATCATCGCACTATTCCTGTGGTTTTGGTTTGCTAACGTGTTTACCGATTATAATGGCTTGAATGGTAAGTTATTTATGATATATTTATGGTATGATAATTAACATGTGATGTCCACTCTTATGTTATAATATGATCTGACATGTTGCATTTCTACATACATGGGAGGTGGATTGGATTGATGAAGGAAGGAGTGTACACATGGTGTACATGGTCTAATGTTGGCTCAGGCTACATTAGCGCTTGATGGTTAGCTTTGTGCTACCTCAAGGGAGATGTTGGCTCGGTGCCCATCTCGGCGGTTGATGGCTATGTGCATCACCGTAGCCAGATTACGATATTGGGATCACTTTGGTTGATCGGTGGCTCAGCCACGGCCTTGAGCAGCGAATTGCCAAGGTAAGGTTTATGGATCACGATGTGATCAGTGGTGGGTTAGCCACGGCCTTGGGCAGGGAGTCTGCTAAGGTTGGTGTCCCGGTTGGATATTAGGTGGGGCTAAAATGCATTCTTGCATGATCTGTTTCGACGGCTGTGTGGGTATGGGCCAAGCCCATACATGTGGAAGTCTGTGTTTTGATTACGCACTGAGTCAGTGGACTCACCCAATTATTTTCTAACCATTTCAGGTGACGCGTAGATTGGACCGGGATCGGAGAAGACACATGGTGGCCCATGCGGAAGAGAAGTTTAAATACTTTTAAAGCTTATTTATATTTGAAGTATTTGGGTTTAAACTTTGTGTAATAAGGGCTTTTATTTATTTTTTTATTTACTTTGGAAATTATTTAATTATCATTTAGGGAACTATTTTATTATTATTTTAACCTATGGTTGGTTTATATTAAATTACCATGTGAAGACAAATTGTTTCAACAACTTGATTTCCAAATGGGCTTTATTTAATCACTACTAATTTGATTTAGACAATTTATCTCAATTAAGTTATGGCTACGTTTTCAAAAGAACTTGGTTACAAGAGATAGTAAATTTTGATTGTTTTAAATCCTAAGTAAAGAAAAATACTTTCACTAACATAACCAGATTCGATTCGTAGTGAATGGGCCGGGTTTGGGGTTGTTACAAATTGGTATCGAGCCGGTTCAAAACTTCGGCTTTGGGTTTTTTGGGCAAACAGATTTTCAAAATGGGCTTTTGAAATGTTGGCTTTTATAAACAATATTTTTGAGTTATTATTCGGCATGGCTTTGTGTCTCAGGCAGAAGTCCACGAGTAAGTACTTCGGACTTTCTCTTTCTTGAAGTGAATTGCTTACATGAATTGATTTGGGCTTAGTTTGGGCTCGTAGATTAGAAAGTTAGGACTATTGGACCCTAGGACTAGACTACTCAAACATGTGCATAAAACTTAAATCTCTTAAACAAACCTGTGAAGTAAGTCGCCGAGTTAAGGTGTGGTAACCCCTGTGCGCATGTCTAGGAGTGGAACCGGAAGAGCCTGGTATTTAAGCAGTCCGTGTGACTCACCTCCTCTTCGCAGGTATCCTACCTGGTGCGTAGCTACGGTTCACCTTAACCAAGAGGACTTGTTCATGGGCTAAACCGATTATTAAAACCCGAAAGTGATTTGGCCTGATTGTTTTAAAACCCTCTGTTTTAAAATTTTCAACTTTACCCCTTTGGTTTGTGAAACCCTAAATTTGATTTTGAGGGACGTTTTTTTATTTACAAAATTACCAAAATGCCCTTAATGGCAAAATTACAAAAATGTCCCTGTATTGCAAAATTACCGTACTACCCTTAACTTTTGTTTTTTTTACTTTACAAAATACCAAAATCTTGAGATTTCAAAATATTAAGATAACCTAGTTTGTGGAAATTTACGAAAATACCCCTGGTTGATAAAATTACCAAAATGCCCTTGGTTTCTAAATCTTCAGATCTCTCTCGATCTTTTACTGAAATATTTCTGTCTTGGCTTTGTGAAATACTGTGATATTTTGATTTGGAGAATTTACGAAAATGCCTGTGATTTCCAAAATTACTAAAATAACCCTGATTTCTGAAATTTTTGCGATACCCCTGGTTTGAAGACAAAATTTTCAAGATGACCCCTGAGATTTTGTAAACTTTGAAATATCTTTAGTTTGAAAACTATTTTCAAAATTGATTACTGAGTTATTACGGAAATACCCCTATAGGAAAATGGCGGAATTACCACAGGTAGGAGGAAACTTTGATTGATCGAAAGAACTTCTCTGGAAACTTCATTGCATAAAATTGCTCGTGGATAAAATAGTGGAACAAGAATTTCTAACGCATAAAACTTTCTAAAGCAGACTAAATCAAGCGCTAGATATGAGTTCTAGGGGCGTGGTCGCAATACTCGTGGGCGTGGTAGAGCGGGATGTCGATGTCGAGGCAGGTTGGGTCACGCCATGGGTCGAGAGAGCGATGCACCGCCACCGGTTGTTGAGGTTGAGCAGCGAGGACTTCAGATCGGGGGAGACGATGTAGTGTCACAAGGCGTGTTGCGAGTGCTCTCGAGCAGTGGCGAGCCAATGTGGGCAATAGGAATCGGAAGTCGGTGGTAGAAAGGCTTAGGCGAATGGAGCCGAGGTTTTTAGAGGAGTGTCAGGGGTAGCTCCAAGCGTGGGCGAGTATTGGCTTGAGGTGTTGAAAGGATTATGGGCGACTTAGACTTAAGCTGCGAGGAGAAGCTTAAGGGTGTTGTTTCGTTGCTACGGGATGAAGCCTACCAGTGGTGGCTCACTGTTAAGGAAAGTACCCCTGCGGATCGAGTGGACTGGGGTTACTTTAAGATCAAGTTTGAGGGGAAGTATGTCGGAGCGAGCTATGTGGATGCTCAGAGGAAGGCATTCCTCAACTTGGTGCAAGGTGACAAGTCAATAGCGGAGTACGAAGCTGAGTTTCTGCGTTTAAGCCGATATGCTCGGGGCATCGTGGCAACGGATTATGAGAGATGTGTCAGATTTGAAGATGGGCTACGGGATGAGCTGCGAGTTTTGATTGCTCCGCATCAGGAAAGAGACTTCGCAGTTTTAGTGGAGAAAGCTCGAATAGCTGAGGAGGTCAAGAAGGCTGAGAGGCACAATAGAGAAAGGAACCGTGATAAGAGAAGTGTTGGATCGTCAGAAGTGTTTGAGAGGGTTCAGAAAAGACCGAGGGTTGAGACTCCTGTTAATATTGCTAAGCCAGCCGCCGGAAATCCAGATCGTCCATGTGCGCAGTGCGGAAGGTATCATGTTGGTGAGTCTTTGGAATCGAGTTCGAGTGTGCTTTCGGATGTAAGTCCAAGACTCATCCGATTAAGGATTGTCCCCTAATCCGAATAGGACTCGGACGAGAAGGTCAAGGTTATGTGCAACCAGCGAGAGGTGGTCGCAAGCGGCGAGAGGTCGTGGTTCGAACCATGGAGGAAATGGTTCGTAGGAGGGTCGTGGAGCTTTAGGCGCATGGTAATGGTGGCAGCGAGGCAAGACGACCAGTGCGGTTTATGCGGTCCGTCGGAGAGAGGATAATGATGTGCCCGATGTGTCGGTGGTAAGTTTCTTAAGCCTAGAATATTCTGTATGGTTTTGTTCGCTATAGTGGCAGGTTGTTATGTTGCTTGTATAGTATCTAGAATCTTGAGTATGATTGGTCTTTGTCTGTGCCGAGAAGGTATGTTAGCTCTTTAAGATCAGTCTTGCAACTATAGCATAGTGAGGTGAATTAAGGTGTACTGACCGTTAGTCTAACCAAGTAATTTCGAGGACGAAATTATTCTTAAGGGGGGTAGAATTGTAACACCCGAATTTAAGGGCTATGCATGTTGGGTATAATTCAAGTTCTAGTAGGTTTTGGGTATGTTTGGATGGGTTTTAGGGGTCTTGAGAACTTTTAAGGGTAGTGGAATGCCTTAGAAAAATTTTAGTTTTAGGGGTTAAAGGGGATCTTGAATGAAGGGGGCTTTAAGAGTTTTATTTGGGAAAATAAAACACAAGGAATGGCTTGGCAAAGTGCAGAGGAGGCGCCACTTAGAGCTTGGAGAGATGACGCCATTTGCAAGGGGAAGGGACTCGAGTTCGATTCGCAAGAGCGTGAGATGGGGCTTTATTTTTGCGTTAACTTGGTAGGGTGTTGGATTCGATTTGGGCACTTAAAAGATAGAGAAAGACTTGGTCTTTCCTTTTAAAAATTCGGCTAGGATATAGTTTGACTCATTCAAACTTTTGAATGGATGATAGGAGATAATTTAGGAGTGAATAATGGGATTTGAAGGGGAGTTGAGTGTTTGGCGAATTTTGTTTCTTTAGGGGAGCTTGGCGAATGTTATAAATAGAGGAAGGGTGCTCATCTTTTGGTTTTTCCTTTTTGCTTACTGCCGAATTGCTTCACAATTCTCCATTGTTCTTCCACTCCTCCTAAACCGAAACCTCCATTGCCAATCTTTTCTTTCTTTTCTTTTAGAGCCTTAGCCGAACCACCCATTCATCATCTCTTTTCTTCCATCTCGGCTAAACAGAAAGTACACCCCACATCTTTTCTTTCCCCTTTCTCAAACCTTTTTGGCCGAAACCCTACTCCTTTTCCATTGATTTTCTTTCATTGTTAGACCGAACCTACACCTTATCCCTTTGCGAAATCCCTTCCTATTATTAAACTCACCTTGGCGAATATTAGAAGTAGTATAGACTTCTCCGGGCTTTTGTTTGTGTCGATTGAGTGAAGGTACTTTGGGTTTTGAAGTAGCTTGATCAAGCCTCCTTTTGTTAGCAATCGAAGTTGGTAAGGATATTGTTTTAATAGGTTGTATATTTAGTATTCGTTTAAGCCTAAGGTTTTGATGCTAAGGCCAATTGTAGGGGAGAAGAACCTATCGCAGAAACCTTTCTGAGTCGGTTAGTCGTGATTCTTTGAAGCATTAAGTAGCGTTTCGAGAGTTGATCGTTTGTGCTAGTAATAAGGTGCGTAATCATCGCACTATTCCTGTGGTTTTGGTTTGCTAACGTGTTTACCGATTATAATGGCTTGAATGGTAAGTTATTTATGATATATTTATGGTATGATAATTAACATGTGATGTCCACTCTTATGTTATAATATGATCGACATGTTGCATTTCTACATACATGGGAGGTGGATTGGATTGATGAAGGAAGGAGTGTACACATGGTGTACATGGTCTAATGTTGGCTCAGGCTACATTAGCGCTTGATGGTTAGCTTTGTGCTACCTCAAGGGAGATGTTGGCTCGGTGCCCATCTCGGCGGTTGATGGCTATGTGCATCACCGTAGCCAGATTACGATATTGGGATCACTTTGGTTGATCGGTGGCTCAGCCACGGCCTTGAGCAGCGAATTGCCAAGGTAAGGTTTATGGATCACGATGTGATCGGTGGTGGGTTAGCCACGGCCTTGGGCGTGTGAGTCCGCTAAGGTTGGTGTCCCGGTTGGATATTAGGTGGGGCTAAAATGCATTCTTGCATGATCTGTTTCGACGGCTGTGTGGGTATGGGCCAAGCCCATACATGTGGAAGTCTATGTTTTGATTACATGACCGAGTCGGTGGACTCACCCAATTATTTTCTAACCATTTGGTGACGCGTAGATTGGACCGGGATCGGAGAAGACACATGGTGGCCCATGCGGGAAGAGAAGTTTAAATACTTTTAAAGCTTATTTATATTTGAAGTATTTGGGTTTAAACTTTGTGTAGTAAGGGCTTTTATTTATTTTTTTATTTACTTTGGAAATTATTTAATTATCATTTGGGAACTATTTTATTATTATTTTAACCTATGGTTGGTTTATATTAAATTACCATGTGAAGACAAATTGTTTCAACAACTTGATTTCCAAATGGGCTTTATTTAATCACTCTGGTGATTTAGACAATTTATCTCAATTAAGTTATGGCTACGTTTTCAAAAGAACTTGGTTACAAGAGATAGTAAATTTTGATTGTTTTAAATCCTAAGTAAAGAAAAATACTTTCACTAACATAACCAGATTCGGTCGTAGTGAATGGGCCGGGTTTGGGGTTGTTACAGATCAATTTCGGGATTTTGTCCAAATCGGCAGCAAGGTAAGAATACTAATCCTACTAGGATTTGGATTTGTGGCCGAATGGCTTTTTATTAAAGTAGTAAGTGATTAATCAAATGTAGGGATTAAGGATCTAAGCATTAGATCAAGCTTTTCGGGATCTCAAGGAATTTGCTAAGTGAATCAGGTGTGTACCCCACACTATCTTTTAATACGATGTATGGCTTAAACTTGTTATATGTTCTAATATGAAAATATAATAATGTGGCTAATGTACCATGCTATGGTACAAAGTACTCAGGTACGTTTCCTACTCCTACTAGGATTATGAAATGTGTTATATTTAATATGTGAAAAGTGACATGAATGTGAATTTAAGTATGATATGCATAATATGAATAATATGGGGCGTTCGGGTTATATGAGAAAGGGGAAGTGAATGTGGTGACTTCGGTCTCACTATCTAAATGTGGTGACTTGGTCACATTATCCGAATGTGGTGACTTTGGTCACATTATCTAAATGTGGTAACTTTGGTTACATTATTCGAATGTGGTGTCTCATGACACAATTATCAGTGGCTATGCCACAAATTTTATATGGGCGATGAGCACGCACGTCGCAATGATCGCTCTCGATGGTGTGCAGCGGATGGAGGGTTTGGGTTTGGGTTGCAGGTTGCAGGTTGGTACGGGGATGTGTAGCGGATGGCACCTAGGTTTGGGTTTGGGTTGCATCATCATTTTTATCTGTTATATGAATAAGTATTTGATATGAAAATGTATGCCTGATCTATTGAATTTTAGTGTTGTGTACACATTGAGTCTGTTGACTTACCCCATTGTGGGACTATTTTTTAGGTGACGATCAATAATGGACCAGGTTCGGCAGAAGCTTAGGGATGGCCATGCTCAGCTTGAAGTTTTATTCAATATGGATATTTAATTTCATTTAAGTATTTTAGAATTTTATTTTGGGATTTCACTTGATGTAATAAGGCCATAAGTTACATTTCTTTACTTTTATTTTTTTTAATCACTATGTTACGAATTATTTTCAATTAAAGTTAAGTAAAATTTATTTCTTTAAAAATAAACCCTAATTGTTTTGTCACCTTAATTAATTGGATTTGAAAATAAGATAAATGGGTTTTTAACTCAAGCCCAACCCAAAACGATATTTTTCTTAAAATCGCACAAGTTTTTCCCAAGAAATAAACGAACTTTGAATTGGTTTACTTGAGGAACATACCAGATTCGGTCCAAGCTCGTGGGCCAGGTTTGGGGTGTTTCACTTTGTGCCAAGTAGGCTTTGTGCCGGTGTATTTATCGGGCATTGTGCCTATCAGGCTTTGTGCCGGTGTGTTTATCAGGCTTTGTGCCTAGCAGGCCTTGTGCCAGTGTTGTCTATCATGCCTTTATCCAGTGATCATTTAGCAGGTACTATGTACAGGTGATACAGAATTGAGCAATGGCTAAGATCTTGCATCTGTTGCCGATTCTCTACAGCTTGTGTGAGCAGCATCGTGAGCCGGTGATTATTTAGCAGGTATTATGTACAGGTGATACAAACTGTAACGATGGCTTGAGATCTTGCATCTGTTATGGATTCTTTGCAGCTTGTATGAGCGTCATCGTGAGCCAGTCAAAGTTTTGAAGTTAACTCAAATGAGTGATACCCTAAAATTACATGAAATGATATCTTACTAACTGACGACTTTGAATGTGATGTGAATTAACGTACTATATAATACTCACCTGCTGTGAGCTGTGTTTGACATAAACTTTGTTATTTAATTTTATAACTTTGTTATTTAATTTTATAATTTGATTTGTTATGTTAAATTTGGTAAGATTTATCATTTGATTTAACGAACTTACTAAGCTTCCAGTAAGGCTACTCGTGCCTTGTCCTTTTTTTTTTTGTAGATTATATTTGATCCGGAGATTGGATCAAGCTGTAGAATCACACTATTTCGAGGACTCTTTGGTAGTTTTTGTAAACATCTTGGTTATATGGCATGTAATAGTACAAATGATTATGTTTGTAATGTTTCTTAGCTACGTGTGATGTTTTGGCAAGTTAGATGTTGTGGAATGGTAACCTTATATGGTATGCTAGTTAAACTCAAGGTTGAGCTTGGGTGCTTGTTTAAGGAATGGTAAGTATCATGTTTAAATATGATATGATAAGATTTGAGATAGATTAGGTTATATGGCCTACGACACGATCATGTGACCCAAGTCAGAGAGTTACACGACCCATGCACATGGGTGTGTGAGATCATACACGGGCGTGTGGGATAACCACATGGCCATGTTTAGTGTAACGCCCCAAAATTCTTATTTCAGCTTTTGTGAAAATGTGACACAACTGTGTACATGCTTCAGTGGTTAAGTGTTAAGGGTGTGTGTGTAAGATCCCAAGTTCAAGCTTTGCATTTGGCAAATTTTGGCATCTTTTTGACTTAAGCCTTTATCTTGCTCAGTGGGCTTATATTTAATTATTTGTAAAACCATATCAGAATGGGCCTGGTGGTCTAGTGGTTAAGTTGAGTGTGAGTTTCCAGGAGGTCTTATGTTCAAATCTCTATGCAAGCTGGTGTATTTATTTTGGTTCGGCTATGGAAAGTGTTTCGGTGGAGTTGGGTTTTTGAGTAGTAGATGTTAGTGGGGTTAGTACAGAGGAATTTTAGGGATTCCTGATATTATCTGCTTTCTTTCATTTTTGCAAATTTTCCTCTCTCCTCCCAAAATTTCCAAGTTTTTGACGTACATTCTTCTTCCTGCTCTTGCCGTTCCTCCTATTTTCTTTTCACTGTTTTGATTCTTTTTCTTTCGTCTTCCTATTTGTTACCAAATTTAAGCGCCTCTCTAGTTCAGTGCTTTTCGGACGTTACAGGTAAGTTGGGTAGAGTAATTATTTTTTCGCTTGCTAATCCTTTACTGATTGAGGTTGTTAATGCTGATTAGGGGAAGATTCAGGGGCTTAAATCATTTGTTGGGGACTTAGTTCTTGGAATTTACCATGGTTCGATCGAAGGTAAGGTTTTGTGGCTTTTTGGATGAATAGCTTGATTCAGGTTCAGTTTTAATTCGATTCAAAATGACTAAATTAGTGTGTTACTGGATGAATTTACCTCGTGTAACACCCCTTACCCGTATTCTTCATCGGAATAGGGTACGAGACATTACCGAACTTAATCACATATAACTGATCACTTTCGAGTTACAAATTTCCATTTAAATTTAAAACTTTTCATTCATAATTATAATGTCCTTATTACAGGCCTACGAGGC
This sequence comes from Gossypium bickii, assembly GCA_025503065.1. Lineage (NCBI taxonomy): Eukaryota > Viridiplantae > Streptophyta > Magnoliopsida > Malvales > Malvaceae > Gossypium > Gossypium bickii. The sequence goes on from CP106711.1 coordinate 96,888,624, forward strand.
CCAAAAAATTCTCTGGAAGTGGTCCGAGACTAAACCAAGAACTTTAAAATACTTAGAAAATTTTACCACAAAACAAGGCCACACTCCCGTGTGGCATGGGACACGCCCGTGTGGCTTGGGACACGCCCGTGTGGCTTGGGGCACGCCCGTGCCCTCGACCCGTGTAACTCTCTATTTATGACGTCATCAACCATTTAGGGTCGCACGGCCAAGTCACACGCCCCTGAGCTAGGCCGTGTGGCCATCCTTGTGGGCCAAAGTTAGGTTATTTACCAAGTCTTTTTCCATCCAAAAACTCTTGCATACTTATACCAAGTTTATCAACACACACATGGCATTTTTTAGGCATCCCAATAACCACATGATGGCATTTGCACACCATTTATAAATCACATTCATCATGCACAACCACACACATACTTAACTAATCATAGCATATAACTTACTCAAACATTCACATTTAGTATTTTCCACACATAATTATCACACATTCACTCATCCAACGCAAACAAGCATGCACCTCCATGTAATGCTTCATTATAGACTTATAACATAACAAATATTGCCACATCAAATGGCCTTATACAACAATGACCTTCAACTAGCATAGGCCAATATTCTTGGCCAACTCATAATAACATGTACACAAATTACCAAGTCCCTATACATGCCATATACTTAAAAATCTAGAATTAAAAATCATCGATACCAATCCATAGCTTCTTAGTGTGATAGAATCTTCGACGACCTCCAACTCGAGCTAGCATCTGTGACACTATAGGAAAAAGAAAGGAAGGGGTGTAAGCCAGATAGCTTAGTAAGTTAGCATGTAAATAATAAGAAATTAATTAATATGTTTTTACCAATCCTCACAATATGATCTCAAGATAATACAATCATAATTGCACATAGTTTCACTATTTACTCACATTCATCACAAGCTGTCTGCTAGAGTCATAGTCACTAAATTATTTATATCTTGAGCTACGGAACTCCAAAATAAGTTCCAAAAATTTTCCCTGAAACAAGACTCACATATCTTCTTTGTAACATCCTGAATTAATAGGTCTATGGGTTTAGTGTAAGGATATGTTTAATATGTTAATTTAAGTGATAGGGGTCCAAATTGGGCTCAGGATTAGGTAAAGGCCTTGGTTAAATTATCTGCTGAGGCATTATAGAGTTAAAACGTGGTAATTGTGTTTAAAATACTAACATGGGCTTGTGACCCAACAAAAGGTGGCACTGCAAGGGAATTAGAAGGTGGCGTCATTAACAATTAAAGGGGCCCAAGTTTTGGCCGCAAAGAGCCCATGTTTTGGGCCATTTTCGGCACTTAAAATAGAGCAAGGGGTGACGCCACACATAAGGAGTTAGGGGCCCAAAATTTAAGTTTTATGGAGCCCAAATCTTTTAATTTAAGTTAGCTAAATTCGGAATTAGGGTTTGGTGAAGTGGACAGCAACAAGGCTCAAAAATAGGAGGATTTTTATGGATTTTATAATTGATAATATAGAAGATAAAAAGGAGAAAAGATAGGAGCTATCTGCAAGGCAAGGTGATGGCCGAAAATCCATCACTTAGAGGAGTAAAGAATTCAGCTACTTCATGGATAAGGGGTGCCGAATTTTCCCTTTTTATTAGCTTGACTTTTAGTTATCAGGAAGGGCATTTTCGATTTTAAACAATAGGTGCCGAAATTCCTATAAGTAAGGGGGATATCTCATTAATTCTGGCATTTAAACCCTAATTTCCTCTTCATTCTTGTGCCGAAATTCTTAGCCTCTCCCTCTACAATTTCTATTCTTTAATTTCTTCAAAAGCCGAAACCTCTCCTTTTCTCTTGAGCCGATTTCTCTAAAAAACCGAAATCCCCATCGTTTTTCTCTATTCATCCCATTTGTCATTTAGTTCTATTCTTCCGGCATTTAAAACTTCTTCTTGGACATTGCCGAATTTTCTCTCCAAGTGCCAGCCGAATTCCCTGTGCTAAGGTAAGTGTCGACTTCTGTTAGATCTCATGTTCTATTTCGGTTCTTGAAAGGCAAAAGCCGAAAAGCTAATAGTTTAATGGTTTTATGTTGGGCGGCATTCTGGGATTTGAAGGAAATGTGGTCGTCTAGATCTAAAAGCCAAAAATTGTTAGTCTCCAATTTCGAGATTTTAAGGTAAGAAGATTTCTCCTAGATTTTTACTAGATTCGCTCATTATATGCAAGATCTTAACTTTATGATGAGGATTAATGATCATAAATTGTGATAGTAGTTCTGACAAGGACTTGCGGTGGAATTAAATATGGATCAGGCAAAGGAGATCCCTAAATTTAAGAAACGAGCAGTATCTGTCGTTCGAGATTGGCCACTTGGTTGTGGACCGGCTTCTGAACAACACCTTAGGCAGATAGCAGTTGTGTCGACTAAGGATAGCGTCGACATAGAAAGCATCGTTTTATCAGTAATCAGGTGTGTAGATCTCTAACACACTAATAATCTGTATGTATATATATGTGATGGCTAAAAGCGAGTAAAATAAGTCGTAAAACGATCAGTTTCTGAGAAAGGGTAGGCAAAAGATGCCAGGTATGTAACCATAGAAACTTCTCTATGTGTATCAATGTATGTGAAAGACTGTAATCTCCTAGGTAGTATATTGTTTGATTTTGCATGAATGTATGCATGGGATGGGTTTGATATGGAAAGGGTAAGAGCATGATTGGCACATAGTGATCGGTGGTAGAAAACCCACGTAATGAAATGTTAGGTCACATGGTGATCGGTGGTAAAAAACCCACGAAATGAAATGTTAGGTCACTTGGTGATCGGGCGGTAGAAAACCACGTTAAAGTTCCTAATTGATAAGGAATAGGCAGTATGACTGTCGATATGGTGTGTACCGATTGGTGAGTTGATTGTAAAAATCCCCAATGTGTGATGGTTGGTACGGGTTGGTGTGTAGAGGATGGGTTTCTAGGCTGGGTTGGGCCATGATGCATATATAGTTACCCTTGTATACGGGCTAAGCCCCATAATGTGTTTATGGGCTTAAGCCTTTCATGTGTTTTCAGGATTTGCACACTGAGTCTTGGTGACTCACCCTATTATTATTTTTAAACATTTCAGATGAACAGTAGATCGTGGACATGGGAGCCGAGGCGAACACGAGGGGCCATCAAGTTTTTATTTCCATAGATTATTTTCGGCTTTTCCTTTAAGTTTTTATTTTGGGAATATTTATATAATAAGGCCCCATAGCTTATATTCACCTAAGTAGTTTTTAATATTTGCAACTTATGAAATTATGTCAAAGGTTTAATTATAAAAAATAATAATAATACAAGTTTTTTTTTTAAATGTCACTTATTTATTCAAATATTGTCTAGTTAACTTACGATTTCCAAAACCAACAAAGCAAAAGTTTTCAATATACAACCCGTAGCATACCAGATCTGGTCGAAACTCATGGGCCGGGTTTGGGGTATTACATTCTTACCATAAAATTTTCAATATGTACAATTTATTCTTTAAAGTCACCCCTGTTCTGCTTCCCGACAGTTCCAACCCCTCTTCACTAAAAACTAAATATCTCATCGTAAGAAATTTGGATAATGTTCCTGTTTTTTATCTCTTGCAAGTAGACTCACTAATAAGTTTAATCATATAAATTATAAACCATAATTAGTTTTTTACAATTTTTAATGTTTTTCCCAAGTCAGAACATGGGATTCTGAAATCATTCTAACTCTGTCTCACAATAATTCAAATATCTCAGAATATGAAATTATTTTGATTATACCACTTCTTTTATGTGCAAATATACTCAATAATATTTAATTTCATATCTTATTCAACCTCTAATTCGATTCCCACAATTTGTGGTGATTTTTCAAAGTTATACAACTACTGTTGTCCAAAATTGTTTAATTGCTAATTTTTACTCTTTCATGAAATCTTTGTATTAACTTCCATTTACACATACATAACACCAAAACTTATCCATTACTAGCCATTTACAAATAGTTACAAACCATTCATTGGCCAATTTAACGTATACATCAAAAACAAAAACTTAAACATATCATGTCTCAATTTAATTTAGCCTAAAAGCCCCACACATGATCATCAATCACATTTACCACATATTCATACATCATAAGCATACACCTATAATCACAAGGTCATCACAAGATCATTCTCATAGGTATAACATACTCGTTTATATTCTTACCAAAATTCGATCACATACCAAGCACATTGCTAGTGAGTGTACACATACATATACCTACACTTAACCATCACATATTCACATTCATTTGCACTTTAGTCATTTTCCTGTTGAACACATTGGAATATTATTCGATACATCAGAAGTTTGCACATAAGTGCCACACTTGTAGCCAAAGCTATTTCACATCACTTTTCACATAGAGGCTCGTTCTCGAGCTTTACACTTTCACAGGTCTGCTCACACAAGCTACCGGTCATTCGTTGCTACTCAGTGCTGCTCACACAAGTTGTTAGGTATCTGCAACACATGTCGGTGTACCCAACCACTGGTAGAACTTAAGACCAGCACCCGGATTTACTTAGTCACAATTTCACATAGATTTCACATAGATTTCACATAGGTCCCTAGTGACATGTCACTCGTATCCTATTCTATTCCTAAAGTTCAGCCGATAATTTTCTCACTTTTCAATACTTCGTCAATTACAATCATTATTCAACCACATTACACAAAATATATCAACATATGAAAACGTAAGTAAAAACTATGCTTTATTTACATACAAACTTACCTCTATAACACAATCAATGAAAAGGACTTACTCGTCATATTCTTTGTTTTCCTCCATTCTAGGTTCGAACATCAGTTTCTAAGATGTATAATATCACATTTAGTCTATTTGTTAGTCACATTATTCAATGTGATCCAAAAGCCATATTCTGGCAAAATTATGTTTTTGCCCCTAAAGTTTCACATATTTACACTTTTTCCCCTAGGCTCGTAAAATAATTTTCATTCAATTTCTTTGTATTTTCAGCCTAGCCAAATCAATTTCATAACTACAACAGCCTACAATTTCCACTAATTCACACTTTTATGACAAATTTTTTTAACTTTTCCAAATTAGTCCTTTTTAGCATCTTTATCGAAAATCAGCTAGTAAAAGTCATTTCTATAACCATAAACATGCATAATCTACCATTAAACATCAAAATACACACATATTCATCATGGGTCAAAACCCTAGACTTCAACCATATCTCAAAATATTGGTAGAAATAGATAGATCTTGTTACGAGGATTTCAAAAACGTAAAAATCATTAAAAATTGGGCTAGAACGGACTTACAATCGAGCTTGGAAGCTTTAAAAACCCTAGCCATGGTTTCTCCATGCAAGTTTTGGCTATAGGTTGAAGATGGACAAAAAATTGGCTTTTATTTTGTTTATTATGTCATTTAATCACTAAATGATCAAAATGCCCCTAACTTAAAAATAATCTATTTCACTTATTTCATATCCATTTTTGTAGATCATAAAAATGTAATAAAAATAAATTTTCCTTGTTAGAGCATAAATCTCGAGTCCACTGTTCCAACTAGGCCCAAAATTAGGCTGTTACAACTCTCCCCCCCTTAGGGATTTTCATCCCCGAAAATCTTACCAGAAGAAATTTCTTTCAACTCTTATGAATCACTTTCACTAATTTCCTAGAATTGCAAATCATATCAACCTCGTATATCTCTTTCTAATCACCTTGAACTTTAACACACAGTGTCGAAGCATATCGTCAAAGTTTTGAATTACTTTCTCAGGCTTACCACTGATTTACAGGTGTATTACCGTGCCAAGATGCAACTGCGTATTCATAGTTTCCTGTAGCTTTTCCATAACTGGGATATAGTCTCAATCCGAAATAATGGGGACTGGCACTCTATGAGAGCTAACAACCTTAGAAACATATAACTTGGCCGATCTGTCAAATGAGAAACCCGATTGCCAAAACATCTATTTCAAATAAATGCATATTTTGATTACTCCTAGAAAGAACCAACGAGCTACTACTGAGCTTCGTACAAAAATTTCTTGCATAAGCTCTGAATTCATCTACACACAATTTCAATCTTAGAACAATAACATCAGTCATCAGGTCAGACCTGAAATTCTGAATCAAAAATCGACTCATACTAAACTCGTTTAGCTTACCATTCATTAACACATTTCTGAGATTCTCAATCTTGCAATGAAAACATCGCTTTAGCTTTTAATCTAACTAAAATTGGATCATCATCAATTAAGATCAATCGTGTAACCCACTCACAAAATAAACAAGGATTTTTTTTATTTTTTTTTCATTTAGCATCTGTAACTATATTTGCTTTCCTAAAGAGTAATCAATAACCACTTGCGATCTTTCAATAGCTCAAGTCTTTAACACTATCTTAACTTTAGGTCTTTCTATGAAATTCGATACTTTAATTCTTGAAATTAGGGAACATGAAACACTGGTCCAACATAAAAGCGATAGTCTTTACATCACTGGTCTAACAGGTCTTATTAATGTGACATTAACCATCTGAAAACATGAACCATCACTTTACATTCTAGTAATAAAACACATTCCAATCCGCTCAATACTGCATCAATGAAAAATCATAAATTCGTTACTCAATTCAAGCTGAATTTAGAACCAGAGCTTCGGTTAATAATATCTTCAACTATTTTCAACTTTGCTAACATGCACAGACTATCCAAATTTTCATAAATGTGATAACCATATCATTTAGAATAGCTTTAACTCATAATAACATCATCAAATTAGAAAAAACCTAATAGGTATATCTCGATATCATACTCTCTAGAATATCAAACCTTCATTCAGACTGTCCATCGATATACTCGTGAATGAACAAAATTAATTACCATAACTGAGGATACTTTAACTACATGTAACTCAAATCACATTTCAACTGACCAACTCACTCTGATAAAAACAACCAAGTCGATTTCGACTATCAAATAATAACATAACAAAATGCTCCTTTCTTTATGCTATTAAAACAACTCAAACACACAATCTTACAAAATTCTCTTATCATGCCATCAAAGGCCTTTACAATCACATTGGCTCTGAGAAACAAAGATATCCTGGTTGAATGCATTGACTTTAATTAACTTACCTGAGAAAATAAGTCAATCATGCAAATTGAAGCTTGTGATTTCACTACCTATACATTTTTCGATGCCAATTCTTACACAAAAATTAGAGAAATCCAGATACCAGAATCACCACGTTTCTATGATTGAACCAGAAGCATAATCATAATAGACATAGTTATCACAAGCTGAAGAACACACTTTAAGATAAGCCATGATTAATAGTGTATGAAGTATGAATGATAGGGATACCAAGATAAGGAAATTCAAGATACAATACCATACCAGAAATCCGAGAACATAACTCATAAGAAAATAATAAAGATACTGATGATTCCTCAGAGAATGCCAGAAGAAAAACACTACTTACTGACTCTGGACTTCCATCATAACAGAGATAATATATTTCCAAATATTTATATATAAGACAGAATAATATCCAGTAAAAATGGAAGAATAGTCCAACATAAATTTTTACAATTGACTTTATTCCAACATAATAGAATAGAATTCCAAAGGAATAAAGAAATACTAATCATAAACCAACCCGACCAACAAGGCTTTCGTCTAACATCATAGTTATCTACCATTCTCATAACATAAGAACTCCATCAGAACTGAACAATCACACACATATCTCAGAGGATAAAAGAATATATATAGAATACCCAGAAAACTGTAACTATCACACACAGACATCTTTACTACTCAATTATTATTTCTTTGACTAATTCTATCATCATATACCTCGTATCATTCCATTCACTAACGAAAACCAATTCGGGAAGAATCTCAACAAACACATACTTTAAACTTCATACTCAATTGAGTTGAATAGTCGAGACTAGCTTCTTCTTTATCTATGGCATTGCATAATCTGTATAATCTTTAAAATAATCTGATATTTCTTCTAAAACTGAGTTCATTTGTCACACTATACTCAACTCTGTTTGCATTACATATTATTTCACCACTGAACTCTTTAGTTTCCCACTTATGAAATTATTCAACATAATTCTCGTGAACTTTCATCATAAAGCAACACTGGTAAGGGGGTGAGGTCGTAAAGCCTCTAACTTGACTTTCATAAATACACGCATATGACTTAACATTCATCATCAACGTAATATCATAATAATCACATAATTCACTCTAAGCAAATTTTCATACTTAGTCATGTTATACAAACTTTTTGATTATCTTATTCAAATAAGTGTACTTAAACATACATTCCATGAATTTTGAGTAAATTTACTCATAGCATTCACTTAATCAAGCATGTTAGGCAGATAACATCATATGAAAACCAACATACATGGATGAGCTTATCACAACATAGACTTTCGTTTCATTTCACTCTTCCACATTTCCCAACTTATGGTTATCTCATTCTGCACATAAACACATGCATATCATGAACTTCTATTTATACCTTTCCACATTTCAACACATCATAAGCACATTTCAATCATCTCAATATCATTTTTAGCGTTATCGACAATAGATCGGTTGGAAATCATCTCTATCTTAACAAAACAATTTCGTTAGAGCCGGGAGATATCACACTATCACAATTCACATATGGAAATAGCTAGACTTTTGCACACGCTATGTTAGTTCGAGAATCAACTAAACCATAACTCCGATACCACTAAATGTAACACCCCTTACCCGTATCTGTCATTGGAATAGGGTACGAGGCATTAACGGACTTAATCACATATAACTGATCATTTCTGAGTCACAAATTTCCATTCAAATTTAAAACCTTTCATTCATAATCATATTGTCCCTATTACGAGCCTACGAGGCCCAAAAACTTCATTGGAAAGTGGTTCGGGGCTAAACCAAGAACTTTAAAATACTTAGAAAATTTTACCACAAAACAAGGCCACACCCCCGTGTGGCTTGGTACACGCCCGTGTCCTCGACCCGTGTAACTCTCTGTTTATGACGTCATCAACCATTTAAGGTCACACGGCCAAGTCACACACCTATGTACTAGGCCGTGTGGCCATCCTTGTGGATGAAAGTTAGGCTATTTACCAAGACTTTTTCCATCCAAAAACTCTTGCACACTTATACCAAGTTTGTCAACACACACATGGCATTTTTTAGGCATCCCAATAACCACATGATGGCATTCGCACACTATTTATAAATCACATTCATCATCCACAACCACACACACACTTAACTAATCATAGCATATAACTTACTCAACCATTCACATTTAGTATTTTCCACACATAATTATCACACATTCACTCATCCAACCCAAACAAGCATGCACGTACATGTAATGCTTCATTATAGACTTATAACATAACAGATATTGGCCACATCAAATGGCCTTATACAACAATGACCTTCAACCAGCATAGGCCAATATTCTAGGCCAACTCATAATAACATGTACACAAATTACCAAGTCCCTATACATGCCATAGACTTAAAAATCTAGAATAAAAAATCATCGATACCAATCTGTAGCTTCTTAGTGTAATAGAATCTCCGACGACCTCTAACTCGAGCTAGCATCTGTGACACTATAGGAAAAAAAAAAAGGAAGGGGTGTAAGCTATATAGCTTAGTAAGTTAGCATGTAAATAATAAGCAATTAATTAATATGTTTTTACCAATCCTCACAATATGTTCTCAAGATAATACAATCATAATTGCACATAGTTTCACTATTTACTCACGTTCATCTCAAGCTATCTGCTAGAGTCATAGTCACTAAATTATTTATATCTTGAGCTACAGAACTCCAAATTAAGTTCCAAAAATTTTCCCTAGACTCACATATCTTCTTACCATTAAATTTTCAATATGTACAGTTTATTCTTTAAAGTCACCCCTGTTCTGCTTCACGACAGTTCCAACCCCTCTTCAATAAAAATTAATTATCTCATCGTAAGAAATTTGGATAATGTTCCTGTTATTGTTTAATCATATAAATTATAAACCATAATTAGTTTTTTACAATTTTTAATGTTTTTCCCAAGTTAGAATAGGGGATTTCGAAATCATTCTAACTCTGTCTCACAAAATTCCAATATCTCAGAATATGAAATTATTTTGCTTATACCATTTCTTTTATGGGCAAATATACTCAATAATATTTAATTTTATATCTTATTCAACCTCTAATTCGATTCCCACAATTTCTGGTGATTTTTCAAAGTTATACAACTGCTGCTATTCAAAACTGTTTTATTGCTAATTTTTACTCTTTCATGAAATCTTTGTATTAACTTCTATTTACACATACATAACACCAAAAACTTATCCATTACTAGCCATTTAAAAATTTTTACAAGCTATTAACATAACTTTTTTAAGTTGGGGTCTGCCTCCTGGCACGTTTCTCTGTCTGCCTTTTGGCACGTTTCTTCTACTTTTATTCTTTCTTTTCAGATCTACTCTAGAAAGTTGTCAGATTATTGTTTTAAGATCGCGGTCTAGGTGATATAGGATCTTTTGGCAGTGTCAGTTTTCCGTTTGTGTTCCCATTGCTTCTAAAGAAATTGGTGTTTCACTGACGTTTCTCTGATCGGCGGCGGCCAATGGAGGAGAACTTGGCGAATCTGAGTATTATTGATGAGGAAGAAGAAGCTTTTCTTGAGGCTGATCATACGGTGGAAAGGGTTTACAGGTACTGTTTGGTTGGTCGATGCTTAACGGATAGCGTAGTAACTTTCCTTCGTTGAGGAACACTATGGCAGATTTATGGCACCCAATTGGAGGAATCTGCATTTCGGATCTTGGAGAGAAGAAATACCTTTTTCAATTTTTTCATGAAATTGATCTGCAAAGAGTTCTAGATGGAACCCCATGGTTTTTTAATAATCACTTGCTTATAATTCAAAAAATTCTGAATGGAGAGAATCCAGCATCCTTATCGATTAATGTTACAGAGTTCTGGGTACAAGTTCATGATTTACCACCAGGTTTGATGACAGAATCGATGGCAAAATAGTTTGGGGATTTTTGTGGTAAGTTCATTGAATATGACACTTCTGCTATTTCTTTAGGGATTATGACGTTCATGCGTATTAGTATTGCATTGGATGTTACTGTTGCATTGAAGCGTAAAAAGAAGGTCCAAATTGGAAAAATGTTGACAGTTTATGCCTGGTTTAGATATGAAAAATTAAGTCTATTTTGCTTCATTTACGGTAGACTGGGCCGTGGGGAAAGCTTTTGTCCCTATCGTTTAAAAATTGAGGCCAACAAAATTGTTTTCGGCTGGGACTTGTCTTTGCGCGCAGAGCCACGGCGGAGAAGAACCGTGGAGAGTCATTGGTTGCGGGATGCTGATGGATCTTCGAGATGGGAGGGTAATTTGGAAAGTCCCAGATTTGGTAAATCGTCATCTGCAGGGGGAGATTCTAGGGGACAAATGGCGGTAAACAGCGGGAAACAGATTGTGAATCCAAACTTTACTCTTTTAGGAGCAAATCAGCAAAAATTTCCTAAAATGAGTTTTCAAGGAGATTCTCGGGTTTTGGAGGATTTGACTGACAACGAATTATCCAATGGGCCAATAAAAAAGGGTTTTGATGAAGAACATGATCCGATTGCCATTATAGAAGGGAAAAAATAGCAGAGGAGTATAGGAGGGGAATCGATCTTGATGGGATCTAAGATGGAAAGTGATTTTTCTACTTTATCGGCTAGCCCTGGCCTCTAGAGTAGCCGGGAATAATGAAAATACTTAGCTGGAATGTTCGTGGTTTGGGGAGACCACGAACTGTTAATAGGCTCAAGAACAAGTTGCGAGCCATTAATCCCCGAATTTTGTTTCTAATCGAAACAAAATTAAGTGTAAGGAAAATGGAAATGGTCAGAAGAAAATATGGCTACGAGAATGAGATTGATATTGGATCGAGGGGTTCAATAGGGGGACTGTCCTTGGGATGGAGAGGGAACTCGTTGATCACTCTTATTAGTTACTCTTCTTTTCATATCGACGTTGAGGTTCATGACAACGACGGCGGGAACACATAGAGATTAACAGGATTCTATAGTAATCCGGATGTTAGAGGTCGAAGCGAGTCGTGGAACTTACTTAATCAATTGAGTACAAATAATAATCTTCCCTGGGTGGTTTTGGGGGATTTCAATGAAATTACTGGCTCGTTTGAGAAATAAGAGGGTCGTCGTAGGTTGGAGAATCAGATGCCGGGTTTCAGAGAGGCCTTAGATGCTAGTAATTTGAATGACATTGGGTTCCGAGGACGGTGGTTTACATGGGAACATGGTAAATTTAGCTCTACTAGTATAAGAGAACGTTTAGACCGTGGGGTTGCTACAATCGGCTGGATGAAGTTATTTCCAGGTGTTCAGGTTGAGCATTTATCGCATTCTTTTTCAGACCATTGTCCGATTTTGTTAGATACCATGGGCGTGGAAAGTTTCGAATCTATGAGCCTTTTTAGATTTGAAGCGAAATGATGTCTAGAGCCAAAGTTTGAGGAGCTGGTTAAAGACTGGTGGTGTGCCGCATGTGGCGATATGCCTACTCGTTTGGAGCAATTAGGTCAAAAGATGAAAGAGTGGAGTAAGAAAAGAGCAAGGGCTGAAAAGAGGAAACGGGGCTACTTGGAGGATTGGTTGGATTATTTGTATAACCAGGAAATCTCAGATGACATTTTATCTGAAATTGCTGAAGTTCAATTGGACTTGAACCTGGAGGCTGATAAAGAAGAATTATTCTGGGAACAACGTGCACGAGTTAATTGGTTAAAGAATGGGGATCGAAATACGAGCTTCTTTCGCAAGTTGGCAAACCAACATCATACCCGGAACAGGATTAAAGAGCTTGAAGACGAGAATGGTAATAAGGCTGCTATGACGGATGATATGCTTAAGATTGCATCGGATTATTTTGAGAAGCTATTTACTGCATCAGATGCGGGTATGGATGACCGTATTTTCAGCTTTGTTGAGAAAAGAGTGACGGTAGGTATGAATGCTAATCACACTAAACCATTTTCTGAGGAAGAAGTTTGTAATGCAGTGAAATCTATGCCAGCCTTAAAATCCCCCGGAAGTGATGGTTTTGCAGCGATTTTCTTCCAAAGGTACTGGCACATTGTTGGTACGGACATAGTCGGGTATTGCCTAGATATCTTGAATGGTCACAAGGAGATTAGTGATATCAATAAGACGCGGCTGGTGCTGATTCCTAAAGACGAAAAGCCAAAAATATGTCACAATTTCGGCCCATCAGCCTATGTAACGTCATTTACAAGATTATTGTGAAGGTTATGGTAAATCGGATGAGTGACATTCTGGGTGATTGTATAAATGAATCCCAAGGTGCTTTTATCCCAGGGAGGCTTATTTCTGACAATGTCTTAATAGCTTATGAAGCCTTACATTCTCTTAAATTGAAGAAGAGTGGAAGGAAAGGTAATTTCGCTCTCAAATTAGACATGAGCAAGGCGTATGACTGAGTGGAATGGGACTTCCTAGCAGGTATGATGAAATCGTTGGGCTTTCATGATGATTGGATTGTGTTAGTGATGAGATGTGTTTGTTCAGTATCCTATTTGGTGCAAATTAATGGAGTCAGTAGCGACTGGTTTACTTCTTCTAGGGGTTTGAGATAAGGTGACCCTCTTAGTCCCTATCTATTCTTGATTTGTGCGGAAGGGTTTTCTGCCCTATTGGAAGAAGTGAAAAATAGTGGAGGCATGCAGGGCTCAAAGATCGGAAGGGGAGGGATATCAATTAATCACTTGTTTTTTGCAGACGACTATATTCTGTTTGGCGACGCTACAAGGGAAGGTGTTCACACTGTTCGTGATATTATTTGTGAATATGAAACAAATGCTGGGCAAAGGGTTAATTATGATAAGTCTCTAATTTATTTTGGAGCCAATGTACAAGATGAGATGAAAGAAGAAATAACACAAATTTTGGGGGTTCGGGTTGCTTCAAGTCCAGAGAAGTATTTAGGTTTACCAATAATGGTGGGTCGAAGAAAATCGTGGGCTTTTGCTTCTTTCAAAGACAGATTTCAGAAAAGAATTGATGGGTGGAGTCTCAGATACCTTTCGATGGGGGGAAAAGAGGTATTCATAAAATCGGTATTACAGGCTACTCCTCTTTATGCCATGCAATGTTTTCTCTTCCCTAGGAGTTTGTGCGTGCAACTTCAGAATATAATGAACAGATTTTGGTGGGCAAACGGCAAAACGAAGGCTGGTATTCATTGGAGCTAATGGGATGCACTGTGTCTACCGAAGTTTACTGGTGGCCTTGGTTTTAAAGATTTATTTTCATTCAATAAAGCCCTCCTAGCTAAACAGGCTTGGCGTATTTTAACTAATCCAAATTGCCTTTTAGCGAAAGTGTTAAAAGCGTGTTATTTTCCTTATTCTGAGTTTTTAGATGCTAAGGTCGGATCTTACCCTTCTTTTACCTGGCGCAGCATATACAGTTGTCACGATCTGATCGAAGAAGGCATGCTGTGGAGAATAGGCAATGGTGAACATGTCAATATTTGGAACGATTCTTGGCTTCCTGGACGGGAGAATAACAAGTTCTCAGGGCAAGAAATTAGAGTACAGTGGTCTACAGTTAGGGATCTAATGCATTCTGATTCCAATACCTGGAATGCTGACCTGATTCGAAGATTGGTTGATGAGGATATGGCAAGGCGAATTCTCTTAATCCCGCTCTCAGGGGGAACCTCCCAGGATACAGTAGTGTGGAAATTCGAGGGTTCAGGAGAATACTCAGTAAGGAGTGGGTATAGGACCCTTGTCTCCTCTCTAGTAAGTACAAATCCTTACATTTACAATAATGCAGCTTTTACAGAATTTTACAAGGATTTATGGGGATTGAATATTCCCAATAAGATTAAGATACATGTTTGGCGGCTCTTCAACAATTGGATTTCTCACTATTGCAATTTGGCGAAAAGGAAATTGGTTGCTGAGTCGCTGTGTCCTCTGTAAAAAGAAGGAATGGAGAATACAAATCATTTAGTATGGTCGTGCGGTGTATTACGCCAGGTTTGGGACTATTTTCAGATTAGGACCCACCAGTTTGAAACCCATGGGGAGGCCAAAGACTGTTTTGCCCGTCTCTTCACTGCTGTAGAAATTCAACAGCAAAGCATTATTGCAATTTCCATTTGGAGTCTCTGGTATCGCAGAAACAAGTTAATCCATGAAGGGATTAAATTCAAAATTATAGAGGTGTTGGGCTTCATGCAGGGATATTTACAAGACATATTGCTAGCACATTCAAACCTTCAAAACAAGGTCAATCACTCTCTGCATATTAAATGGCAGGTGCCGGAGTTGGGTGTTATAAAACTAAATTTTGATGCCTCGTTTCATAGTAAAGATCATACAACAATTTCAGCAGTCATAGCCAGAGACTACACAGGTCATATTTTAGGGGCTGAGACTTATTTGTTTACTGATGTTGCAGATTCGTTTGTGGCGGAGGCGAGGGCATGCAAAAGGGCACTGCTTTTGGCGAAAACTATGGGCTTCAGATGCCTGGTTGTTGAAGGAGACGCTCTAACTGTTATTAAAAGCATAAAGAGGAGGGGTTCAGACAGATCAGTGATTAGATCCATAACTCACCATATTTTTCTTACAGGTCTAGATTTTGAAAAGATTTCTTACCTATTTGTACCAAGGATTGTTAATGGAGTTGCTCATGCGATGGCTCTGGAAGGAAGAAGACGCGGATTCTCTGGAATATGGAGTCAAGGTGTTCCAGAATCGGTGTCTAACATGGCAGAGAAGGAGAAGAGGCAGACGAGTTAGAATGGATTGGGGGTTTGTTTTGCTCTACTCAGAAGAAGGTTCATTGAATCCTCTGCTTTCTGATGGTGGCAAGTAGAGCAAAAGTCGCATTAATTAGAAGCGACAGATATCTGATGATTGTTGGCTATTGATTCGGTGGGGTGGGGCTTAAGGTGTTTTTTTTGGTAGTGGTTATCTGCTCGCTTAGTTTATATGTTTTTTGTTTTGGTTTTGGACTTTTGTTTTGGACTTCCTTGGGCTTGAGCCTGGCCTTCATATATATCAGAATTTTATTCAAAAAAAAATATTTACAAGCCATTCATTGGCCAATTTAACGTATACATCAATAACAAAAACTTAAACATATCATGTCTCAATTTAATTTAGCCTAAAAGCCCCACACATGATAATCAATCACATTTACCACATATTCATACATCATAAGCATAGACTTATAATCACAAGGTCATCACAAGATCATTCTCATAGGTATAACATACTCATTTATATTCTTACCAAAATTTGATCACATACCGAGCACATTGCTTGTGAGTGTAAAACCTGCACTTAACCGTCACATATTCACATTCATTTGAACCTTAGTCATTTTCCTGTTGAACATATTGGAATATTATTCGATACATTGGAAGTTTTCACATAAGGGACACATTGTAGCCAAAGCTACTTCACATCACTTTTCACATAGAGGCTATTCTCGAGCTATTCACTTTCACAGGTCTACTCACACAAGCTGCAGGTCATTCGTTGCTACTCAGTGCTGCTCACACAAGTTGTTAGGTATCGGCAACACATGCCGGTATACCTAGCCATTGATAGAACTTAAGACCAGCACCCGGATTCGCTTAGTCACAATTTCACATAGGTCCCTAGTGACATGTCACTCGTATCCTATTCTATTCCTAAGGTTCAACTGGGAATTTTCTCATTTTTCGATACTTCGTCAATTACAATCATTATTCAACCACATTGCAAAAAAATATAAAAATATGAAAACGTAAGTAAAAAGTATGCTTTATTTACATACAAACTTACCTCGGTAGCACAATCGGTGAAAATGACTTATTCGTCACATTCATTGTTTTCCTCCATTCTAGGTCTGAACCTCATTTTCTTTGATCTATAATATCACATTTAGCCTATTTATTAGACACATTATTCAATGTGATCTAAAAATCATATTATGACAAAATTACATTTTTGCCCCTAAAATTTCACATATTTACACTTTTGCCCCTAGGCTCATAAAATGATTTTCATTCAATTTCTTTGTCTTTTAAGCCTAGCGGAACCATTTTCATAACTACAACAGCCCAAAATTTCCACTAATTCACATTTTTATGACAAATTTTATAACTTTTCCAAATTAGTCCTTTTTAGCATCTTTACCGAAAATCACTTACTAAAAGTCGTTTCTTTAACTATAAACATCCATAATCTACCTTTAAACATCAAAATAAACATATTCATCTTGGGTCAAAACCCTAGACTTCAACCATATCTTAAAATATTGGTAGAAATAGATAGATCTTGTTACGAGGATTTCAAAAACGTAAAAATCATTAAAAACAGGGCTAGAACGGACTTACAATCGAGCTTGGAAGCTTGAAAAACCCTAGCCATGGTGTCTGCATGCAAGTTTTGGCCATTTGTTGAAGATGGACAAAAATTTGGCTTTTATTTTGTTTATTATGTCATTTAATCACTAAATAACCAAAATGCCCCTAACTTAAAAATAATCTATTTCACTAATTTCATATCCATTTTTGTCCAACAAATTATCCAATGGTCTAATTACCATTTAAGGACCTCAAACTTAAAATTTCATAACAATTGGACACCTCTAACATGTAGAACTCAACTTTTGCACTTTTTACAATTTAGACATTTTGACTAAATTGAGTGCCTAAATGTCGAAATTTTCGAACAAAATCTTCACGAAACCATTTTGTGAAATTGTAGACCATAAAAATATAATAAAAATAAATTTTCCTCGTCGAATTTGTGGTCCCAAAACCACTGTTCCGACTAGCCCCAAAATCGGGCTGTTATAACTCAGGAGTAATTTCGCATCGAAACAAACCAGATGTGTACTCGAAAACATAGAAAATAGGGTTTTAATGAAAGCTGAAAACCCCACTGTTGATGCCACATGGGTTTGTGGTCATCCGTGTGGTAGGTCGTGTTGGGTGTGTGATCGACGAGGCCAAGCCATGCATGCTAGACACGGCCCTGTGATGGCTAGGTAAGCCGTGTACGACAAACGAGCTAGACTGATTTGGGCATTATGGGCTACATAGGCGTGTGGGTCCACATGGGCGTGTAGGATTCTAGGCCAGGCCGTGCGAGAAGGGCAGGCCACATGGACGTATGAGCCCATTTAATTGAAATTTGTTCTAAGGTTGCACGGGTCACCCAAGTTGACTGTGAATCTACTGTTGGGTCTGTAAGCACTACTTAGACCCTTAAATGTGTGAATTGTATGTATGATGTATGTACTGAGCATGATGATTATATGAATGAATACTGAACTGTATGTATAACTGGTATTCACGTATTAGCATTCCATTTACTGTTTGTTGCATTGCATTAGGTTGGGATGTTGATATTTGGAGGAAGTGTACTGAAAGGCTCTTAAGCCTATTATCTGGCAGCTCAGCTACAATTTACTGATTATGTGCCGTATTCAGTACTACCTGGAGTGTAGGGATGGGTGGGTGTTTTAAACCCCACATGGTGTGTAGGGATGGACGGAGATGGTGAGTAGAGGCTGGTTGGGTATGACTCTGTTTATTGATTGATGTATATCTGATTCTGTTACTATGATGGGCTTAGGCCTTAATGCATATCTGATACTAAATCTGAAATGGGTTAAGGCTCGAACTGCTACTGAAACTGAAATGAGCTTAGGGCAGACTCCATTTGACTACTTGTTGTGTTTGACTGTATGCATGTTTTCTATAAGGATTACACACTGAGTTTACGTAAACTCACTTCTTCCTGTTTTATCTGTACAGGTAATCCCTACACTTAGACAGATCGATACGGTAGAGGACTCTACGATGACCACAAGACACTGAATGGTTTAATTTCAGTTTTGGTTTTAATTCCTATTATTTATGGGGTACTTCTAATGTAATTTGGACTTTTGGGACTGTTGCCTTTGTTTTGGAATTTAACTGTTTTCATGAACTTTTGAACTGCAATGAAAACTCAATTTCATTTAAAACAACATTTTTCTAAACACGATCAATTTTCTTATAATATCACGGTTTTAAAAGCTTCCGCCATAGAATATGTCTTTAAACGAATCAAATTAACGAAAAATGATTTTTTGAAACCAATGAGAGCTTGATAGAAGATAATAAACGGAAACGGTTTTAACTTGTTAATTTCTCTTTCAAATTCCATTCCATGTGACATCGTCAGATTCGGTCATAACGTCTAGGCCAGGTTTGGGGTGTTACATCTAGAGCCACATGTTTTGGGCTCTATCACACGGTCTGGTCACCCCTATTTTAGAAAATTTTCAATTTTGTCCCAAATCTCCTTTTTGTTCTGAATCGGTCTCTGATTGTTCCTAAATTATTTTTATTGCCTCATAAGGTCGATTTAAGACACGTGAATGTATGTATTGCTACATTCTGAATTATTTATGAATATTGTTAATTAATTATATGAATTGGATGCTATTGTTATGGAATGTTTTGAATCGTACAATAATACTCTATAACCCTTTTTTGGCGATGGAAACGGGTTATGGGTGTTACATAAATTTTCACTTTACAAAAACATCAAACACATTGAAAAGGCATTACAAGTAGCGACTAACAAGATGAACTCATGCTAAAATCACAAATCACAACCTCTATATCTCTACATCAAGAACTTAACTAGTTTTGCCGAAATAGGTGTTCAACCACTTAAATCTTATTTCGAAGCTTATATTTCAACTTCAGGCCTCCTAAATATCATCTAATTACAGATCTAAACAATCCATTTTATTCAATAACTCCGATCGAATTTCTTCGAAAAAATCAAGCTTATGTGATATTCAAAAAGGAAGAAGTTTAATTTGTTAAAATCACTTAAGAATTTGTTAAGTCAAGATAAAAAACCTTTTAATTAAATCAAAATGAGTTAGAAATCACTTTAAATTAGAAGTTTAATTAAGTGATACGAGATCTACCATTTCCAAGTCAAAATTCAACTTAAAATCAAGTGATCTATTAATATCTTGATTAAATCATTAATAACAAACGACTTAGTTTAATCATAAAAAGTCAGAATCTCACCTCAATTTTGCAAAATCGATCAGCTATGAAGCTAATTTGAGCTAAAAACATGTGAAAAGCTTTTGAAGATGTGAGGATTAAAACGTGATTAATCTTCAAAATTGAAAAGAAATTTTGTGTTTGGAGAGCTTAAAAAAAAGGATGAGTGATCGTGTGTCTGAGTATTAAAATTTATATAATGAATGATCAAGCCTAAAAACTAACTATAACAACGATTGAGGCAAGTGCACCGATTGAACAGTAGTATAGTTTAGTGGCAAGACCAGATTGTCGAACCTAAAGGAACCAAAAGTACTAATACTAACTTTCTTTTTATTATTTAGCCTAGGAATTAAGGGAATTATTAATTAATCTAAAATTAACTAACTATTAAGCTAAAGATACTAAGACAAAGAGAATGAATTTGGGGAAAATACTTGTGGGAAAAACCAATTGATTAAGACAATACCCGAGGAAGAATCCACCTAGACTTCACTTGTTATTTAACTCTGAACCAGACAATTTATTCACTTAACTTGATCCGTAAGATTCCCTAATTTATATTAATACCTCTCTTGATGCTATTAATGTCTAACCCTAGGTTGATTAATTGAAATATCTTTCTAATTAAAACCCCTAGAATTGCATTAACTCGATCTATGGACTCTCATACTAGGTTTGACCCTAATCCGGCAGATTTTCATCATCCTATCTCTAGGGTTGCGATCAACTCCACTTAATTATGCTAGATCTAGTCTTAGACAGGGTCTATTCCTCCTCTGCCTAAGCACATCAATACTTGAATCAATATCCTAAAATATCAAAACAAGAATTAAGAACACATAATTAAGAACAAATCAAGAATTTATCATATAGTTCAGAAAACAATAACAAGATCCATCTTAGGTTTCATCCCCCTCAGGTATTTGAAGGGTTTAGTTCATAATTATAAAAGAATATATCTCGGAAGAAAATATAAAACAAAACATAGGAAAAACCCTAAAACCCCCTAAAGGAAATTGAAGGGAAGATCCTCCGTCTTGAGTATAACTCCGGCTTCTTGAGATGAATCAACTGGCTTTCTTCGAGTAAATTCCACAATTCTGGCCTCTCTGGCTTGGCTCTTCGGCCTAACTAGATGTACCTTGAAGGTTGGCCTCTAGGGTGTTTATATAGGCTTTTAGAATGGCTTTCTTTGCCTCTAAGTACCCTAATCCGAGTGAAATTCAAACAGGTCATGTCAGGGACACGCCCTTGGCACACGCTAGTGTGAGTCGTGGCCAGGCCGTGTTCGGGTCTGTTAAGGAGGCACCACCGTGTGGTCTTGGGCCCAGGCCGTGTCAATTTCATAGTTTGGCCTATTAACTCCATTTTAGGCCCGTTTCTCATTTTTTTCATCCTCCGGTGCTCTCCTAAGTATAAAACATGAAATTAAAGGATTAAGAGCACCAAATTCCACAATTCAAGGAATAAATCATCCAAAAGTATGCTAAATGTGGGATTAAAATATGTATATATTACGGTTTATCAATGAGTTAATTTCAACAGAAAAGCTTTAATTTGTTGTTCGATAAATTTTTGAAAGAGATGTAGAATGGGAGGGAAGGAGACAATGAGTGGTTTAAATAACTTACCAAATTTAAAAATTGGGCATTTGCCCCTTTAAGCACCTACAATTTTCTCCCTTTTCCAACTAGGTTCTTACATTTCAATTAAAATCAATTTCAATTTTTTTTAATCAGACCTCATTTTTAAAATCCATTTTTGTAACACCCCAAACCCGGCCCAAACATTACGACCAAATTTGGTATGTTACAGAGGCAAACTCTTTGTAGAATCTCTTTAACCGATTTAATGTTTTGTTGAAAACCTTTCATTTTCAATTGTCTTATTAAAACCATACTTAGTTTGTTTCAAAATATTTATTAAATCATGTTGTTACAAATTTTCAAATGTACCCGATGGCACGATAAAACATGTTGCGATTGAATTTGAGAAACCATGTGTACTTATTTTAATATCATAAAATAACTTAACCAAGTTATTCAAAACATGTAAAATAATACAATAAAAAAGAACAATTCTAGGAGGCCTTATTACAACTTGATTAAAATAAAACCAACAATAAAAATAAGATAAAATAAGGTTCAAGTTCGTTTAATTCAATTTTCCACTGCATGGCCACCTCGAGTCCATCCGGCTCCTCATCCGCGATCTACGTGTCACCTGAAAAATGTTAAAGGAGAAGGTGAGTCACCAAGACTCAATGTGTAACCCTTCCCCCGGTTTAAAGCAATCTCATACACAAATTATAACAAATTAACATGCACTAAATCATGCACCCAACCTAGCCATCCAAACATCTTTCTCTACCCCGTGTGGTACCAAACCACTGGTGGTGCCAAACCACTGGTGACTCAAAGTCACAGATGTGATACCAAATCACTAGAGGTGCCAAACCTCTGGTGTCCGAAGACACAAATCAAATGATGGGGCCAACCCATCGTGTGGTACCAAATCACTGGTGTCAATCACTTAATATAATCTGTGGGGCCAAACCACTGTGGTGCTAAGCCACTGGGACGAGACGCTATGAGGTGCCAAACCTCTGGTGACCGTAGTCACGAAATGTGGTACCAAACCACTGGTGTCCGTCGACACGAATATCACTTCCCTCTCCTCTCATCAACCCACATCAATCATACATATGCATATAACAGACATCATGCCAACATACTTATTTAACAACATACATTGAATTTATCATCAGCCATTTATATGCCACATATACCAAATATGTCGTGCTTCCCAAAAGCATTCTAACAACAAGGACTTACCTGAATCCTTGCTTACATTCGAATCTACATAGATCCAATTAGCACACAATACATTTAGCACATCTATTAGTTATAAGGTGTGTATGTACACACCTGTTATTACTGACAGCCATAAATCCCAGAAGAGTCAATCGGCCACACAAAATTCCTTTGCCCTAAATTCGGCCAAACATAAGATTAGTGATATGGGCTATTCGGCCAAACCAAAATAAATCTATAGGGTTATCACATGAACCCAAAACCTCACCTAATTGCCTTCGGGTACTAACTACTACACACGGTACGCGAATCTGCTTCACTTCCCTACAATCGGCACTCATCAAAATTAATAGCCTTCGGCTTTCGATTACATAAAAGATTTAATGAACTTAAAAATGGATCCTTACCACTTTACCAAAACCGATTGACAAAGAATGAAGGCTTGATTTGAATACTTCAAAATTCCAAAGCACCTAGATAGAATCGATTTCAGCACACTGATTAGCCAAATCAATATATTTCGGCTCTTCCCATTATATCCAAGTTGATAGAACACAAGAGAAACAGGATAAAAAGCATTCGGCCTTGGACACTTACCCACCTTACAAGCCGATTGGAGAAAATCCTAATAGAGATCACCTTGCTTTGATGTTCGGCCAAAACTACACTAAATAGGGAGAAGGGGTTTCGGCTATGGTTGACTAAAATAACAATCAAGGTTCGGCCTTGAGTGGAAAAGAGGGAGAAGAAGAAGTGAAAAAGGAGTTTCGGCCAAAGGTGTTTGAGAAGAGAAAAGAAAAGTTTAGGGGAGAGTGTTTTCGATTTTTGAAGAAAGGCTGAAGAAAAAGAAAAGAGATGGAAAGGTTGGGAATTTCGGCTATTTGCAAATGGAGAAGAGAAACAAAAAGATGGAGATTGAGCCTAAAGAGAATTTGGCACTCCCCCCTATTACCTTACCGTCCACTCCTCTCCAAGGAGTTCAAATTTCGGCAACTCCTAAATTTTCCCTTGGCCAACCATTTGTAAATATTCAAAATAATTTGAATTAATCACATGCCTACTTTTTCTCCTGCTACCCTTTTAAAATTAATCAAATAAAATCCAATAAAAAAAACATTATTATCCCTATTATCCTGAAATCAAAATTGAGCATTATTCTCTCTCTTTTGCCGTCCAAAATAAAGAACAAGGAGGGGAATTCCGCGACTCGAACACAGGCTCCCCTTGCACCTCTTGTGGCGTCAACTCCAGCCCTTAAGTAGCCTCTCTTTTGCCACTTTTCCAAGGCCTTTTTAGTGTCAAATAATCCTTCATTTATCCTTGTAACCCCTACTTACTTAGGCTCCCTAACTTTAAAGCTCAAAAATAAAATTCTTCTACTATTCCAAGCCCGCTCAAGACCCCTAATTAAGTCTTATTACACCACAGATGATATCACAGCAATTCAAACACCAGCAAAATAATTCAAACACAAATAACCCCTATTTTAGGATGTTACAGTTCTACCCCCTTAAAATAATTTCGGCCTCGAAATTACCTGATTAGAAGAGGTGGGGGTATTGCTGTCGCATCACATCCTCGGGTTCCCACGTAGCTTCCTCTACACCATGGTTCCGCCGTAGCACTTTCACCAAAGGTACAGACTTCCTACGTAGAACCTTGACATCTCGGTCTAAGATCTGAACTGGTTCTTCCTCGAAAGATAAGTCCGAGTTTACCTCAATCTCTGCCACTGGTACAACGTGTGATGGATCTGACCGATACCATCTAAGCATCGACACATGAAAGACGTCATGAATCTGACTCAACTCTGCTGGCAACTCGAGCTGATAAGCTACCGGTCCCATTCGCTTTAACACTGTATATGGCCCGATGAACCTTGGGCTTAGCTTCCCTTTGCTCCCAAATCTTAATACCTTTTTCCAAGGTAACACCTTCAGAAAAACCTTATCTCCTTCTGCATACTCCATTTCCTTGCGCTTAAGATCAGCATAAGACTTCTATCTATCTGACGCTCCCTTGAGACGAGCCCGAATCACCTTGATTTTCTCTTCAGTCTCTGACACCAACTCTGGACCCAAAACTTGTCATTCTCCCAACTCCGTCCAACATGTAGGAGTACGGCATTTCCGTCTATACAGTGCTTCGTATGGTGCCATCTGAATACTCGCTTGATAATTATTGTTATAAGCGAATTCCGCCAATGGTAGATACTCCTCCCAACTACCACTGAAATCCAAAACACACCCTCTCAGCATATCTTCGAGAATCTGTACGACCCTTTCCGACTGCCCGTCAGGCTGTGGATGGAAAGCTGTACTGAAATCCACTCGTGTACCCAAAGCCTGATGCAACGCTTTCCAAAACCTCGACATCCTCGGATCCCTATCCGAGATAATTGACACTGGCACACCATGCAATCTTACTATCTCAGCCACATACAAGTTTGCTAACCTCTGAAGAGAATAGTCCACTCTCACCGGTATGAAGTGAGCTGACTTAGTCAGACGGTCCACAATCACCCAAACTGCGTCCTTCTTGCTGGGCGTGAGGGGTAGCCCACTGACGAAATCCATAGTGATCCTCTCCCATTTCCACTGAGGGATCTTCACTAGTTGAAGTAACCCTGATGGTAACTGGTGTTCAGTCTTCACCTGCTGACACGTCAGACACTTTCCCACGAATTCAGTTACCTCACGCTTCAACCCTGGCCACCAAAATTGTTTCCGCAAATCTCCATACATCTTGCTTCCTCCAGGATGCATAGCGTATGGGCTGCTATGTGCATCTTGAAGAATTCTTTGCCTCAATTCCACATCTTTCGGCATACAAGCTCGTCCCTGAAAACATAATACACCATCACTAGACAAAATGTACCCTTCCAAACCACCATCCTGAACTTGCGACCTTCGCGCATTTAAACGGTCATCCACTAATTACTTTTCCTTAACCTCCTTGATCCAAGTTGGCTTAACTTGCAGTTCTGCCAAAAGACTTCCATCATCGTATAGACTGAGGTGAGCAAACATCGCCTTAAGTCTTAAGTCGTCACAACCTTAGGCTCAACGCGCTACCACCACATTAGCCTTACCCGAATGGTACTCAATTGAACAGTCGTAGTCCTTCAACAGTTCAATCCATCGGCGCTACCTCAAGTTCAGATCCTTCTGAGTGAAAAGATACCTCAAACTTTTGTGATCCGTGTAGACTATCGACTTCTCCCCATACAAGTAATGTCTCCATATTTTCGAAGCGAAGACTACTGCCGCTAACTCCAAGTCGTGAGTTGGATAGTTAACCTCATGCGGTCTTAACTGAGGGGAGGCATAAGCCACTACCTTCCCTTCCTGCATCAACACACATCCCAAACCAGTATGGGATGTATCACAGTAAACTGTAAACAACTTCCCTGCTTCAGGCTGTACCAGAACTGGAGCTTCCGTCAGAATCTTTCTTAACTTGTCAAAACTTTCTTGCTGCTTCTCCGATCAAACAAATGGAACTCTTTTTCTTAATAACTTAGTCAACGGCGCTGCAATTAAAGAGAACCCTTCCACAAATCTCCGATAGTATCCTGCCAAACCCAGAAAACTTCGAATCTCTGCCACCGACCTAAGCGGTTTCCAATCCAACACCGCTTCAACCTTGCGAGGATCCACTCTAATCCCTTCCGCCGACACTACGTGACCTAAGAAAGCCACCTCCCCAAGCAAAAATTTGCACTTACTGAATTTGGCATATAACCGTTTCTCCCTCAGTACTTGTAGAACTATACACAAATGCATGTCATGCTCCTCCTCCGTCTTCGAATAAACCAATATGTCGTCTATAAACACCACAAAAAATTGGTCTAAGTACTGCTGAAACACCCTATTCATTAAGTCCATGAATGCTGCCGGTGCGTTGGTCAACCCAAATGGCATCACCAAAAACTCGTAATGCCTATACCGAGTTCGGAATGCCGTCTTGTGAACATCAACCTCCTTCACCTTAAGTTGATGATAACCCGACCTAAGATATATCTTCGAGAACACCGATGCACCTTTTAGTTGATCAAACAGGTCATCAATCCGAGGCAACGGATACTTGTTCTTGATCGTCAACTTGTTTAGCTAACGATAGTCGATACACATCCTCATTGAAACGTCCTTCTTCTTGACAAACAACACAGGTGCTCCCCACGGAGATATACTTGGTCGAATAAACCCTCGATCCAAGAGTTCCTGAATTTGAGCCTCTAGCTCCACCAATTCCTTTGGTGCCATTCGGTATGGTGCTATAGACACAGGTGCCGTTCCAGGTAACAGGTCTATACCGAATTCAACTTCCCGATCTGGAGTCAGACCCGGGAGTTCTTTGGGGAACACATCAGCGAATTCCCCTACAGTTTGGACCTTCTCAATTGCTGACTCCTTAGCCTCCAAGGCACAGATTTGAACCAACAACGCATCACAACCCTTCTTGACCATCTTCTCAGCCTTCAAGGCAGACACCACATTGGATAGGTAATCCCTTCTATTACCTATCATGACCACTTCATCACCTTCAGCCATCTTAAGAACCATGCGCTTAGCAGCGCAATCCAACCTTGCCTGATACTGAACCAACTAGTCTATTCCAAGGATCAAGTCGAACTCCCCAAATGGTAGTTCCATCAGATCAGCCACAAATACTACCCCTTGGAGTTCTAGGGGTACATCTCTATAAAGCTTGTTTACAACTACAGAGTGACCTAAAGGGCTAATTACAGTCATCTCCCTAGAAGCAGTCCCAAAGTCTAGGTTCATAGTCTTTACCACACTACTAGCAATTTATGAATGCGTCAAACCCACATCAATTAATGCAACATATGGAATACCAAAAATTAGGAACGTACTGGTTATGACGTCCGGTGCGTCACCCTCCTCGCGAGGCCTCGCTGCGTAGACTAAACTAGGTTGCCTTGCTTCTGTGTTGCCTGCCCCTCTTCCCGGAATTCCGCGACCTCGATTAGAACCATTGCCTCCTTTACCATTACCATGACCCCTCTATGGTGGTCCCACATTTCTAACCTGAGCACGGTTCTGACCCTCTGACTGATTCTTAGCTAACTTCCGAGGACAGTCCCTTACACGATGATCCAAAGATCCACATTCAAAACATCCCCTTTCACCGGTCGAACAACCTCCCAATGTGACTTCCCACATCGATTACACTGAGCTGGTCTCTATTAGCAGCCATGGGCCTTCCTGCCTGATTCGGCCCACTCTGCCTAGCCCTCTTTTGTGCATTACTACCCGATCCAGACGATCCAAAGCCTCTTTTCTGGTTGTTCCTACCATAGCTCTGTCTCATGGACTCCTTGACCCCTTCGGCTACCTTAGCCTTCTCTACCAAGACAGAAAACTCCCACTCCTGCTGTGGAGCTATCAGTAACCTTAACTCATCCCTAAGTCCGTCTTCAAAGCGGACACAACGATCATGCTCAGTTGACACGATTCCCCGAGCATAGCGGCTCAGCCTTAAGAATTCCGCTTCATATTCAGACACAGACTTATTTCCTTGTACTAACCCTAGAAAGGCTTTCCTCTGAGCATCAGTGTAGCTGGTGCCTACATACTTCTTCTGATAAGCAGCTTTGAAGTACTCCCAAGTAAGGTCATCTGCCGTAGCACCATCCCGAACCGTAAGCCACCATTGATATGACTCATCCTTTAGAAGTGACACCGCTCCTTTCAGCTTCTCCTCATTTGTCAGATCGATGTCATCCATGATCCTCTCAGTCGATTCCAACCAATATTTCACCGCACTGGGTGCTACTCCCGACACACCCCGGAATACCTCAGCTCCGTTAGATCGGAGTCGCTCGGGAACAGATTTCACACAGCTTGCGATACAGCCTCACCTCCCGTCTGATCCTGCTCATCAGCTCCAAAAGTTGGAGGTGGTGGTGGCGGTGGTACTTCATTTTTCGACCCTTGACCCGACCTAACGAGTTCTGACACGGTCATCCTGCCTCTACCGCGTCCACGACGTCCACATCCTCTAGAGCTCATTCTAACTATCGCCCTTTAATCTGATTAAGAGATTTTTATGGACTAGTACTTTATTTCCCTTGGTTATTCGCGAAGAAATTTTATGAGAAGAGTTTAACAGGGATTCTTTCAAGCAATCAAAGTTTTAAGTCTTCTATCCTAGTTCACACAGAAGAGCACATCCATTCCCTAATGCCTTTCATACCTATTCACTCTTCGGGCATTGTTGTCCGTTTCTATCCCAGGGGTATTTTCGTTATTTTCCTACAGGGGTATTTTCATAATAAAAGAAATTTTGAGGGCTTTTAATAAATCAAGGCATTTTAAAATTCCCAAAACTTGAGGGTATTTCTGAAAATTTGCCAAATTAAAGGTATAGCAGAATTTTTGGAAACCAGGGGTATTTTAGTAATTTTGTCAATCAGGGGCAATTTTGTAAATTTAATAAATCAGGGATATTTTAACAGTTGTAAAACTTTGAGGGTTTTTTTGAGAGTTTCCCTTTTTAAAACGATGATGTTGCAAAAATTTTAGAAATCAGGGTCATTTTGGTAATTTTGCAAGTTGAGGGCATTTTCGTAATTTTCTAAAACCAAAGTATTTTTGATAATTTACAAAGTAGGGTTTTTGGGTATTTATAAAATAATGAAATTTTGGGCAAACCATTGAGTAGTTGGCGTTTTATGCACCAAGGGCATTTTGGTAATTTTATCCCCCCTAAGGGCATTTTTTGTAATTTTCACAAATCAAATTTTTTTCGGGAAATGTTGTAAAAATGGTTTGTTCTCAAATTTGAAAGAGCAATTTTAAAAGTTTTGAAAAAAAAAAAACTAGGGTTTTGTTGTTTTCTTCTTTTTCCAAAAACATGGCTAGTTCCCTTTCGGGTTTTAGTCATTATGTTTAGCCTATGACCGAGCCCTCTTGGTCAGGGTGAACCAAAGCTACGCACCAGGCAGGATTTGAGTGGAGAGGAGGTGAGTCACGCGGACTACTTAAATACCAAGCTCTCACCGAAACCATTCTTAGACATGCGCACAGAGGTTGCCACACCACTGAGCCCTCTGAGTTAGGGTGAACCGAAGCTACGCACCAGGTAGGATACCTGCGAAGAGGAGGTGAGTCACTAGGACTACTTAAATACCAGGCTCTTCCGGATCCAATCCTAGACATGCGTACAGGGGTTACCACACCCTAGCTCAGTGACTTAGTCATATGTTGGTTTAGTGTATTAAGTCTTATGTGCTTCGTCTTTGAGTATTCTAATCCTAGGGTTCAAGTTCCTATCAGACTATTCTACGTTCCATTCCTACCCTTTCTATAAGTAATAATTCATACAGAAGTTAGGGGCACTTACCTGGGCGGATTGGTGCCGGAGACTCGGTGCCATGCTGTTCAAGATCAAAAATGTTTCTCAAAGGCCTACCAAAACATTTTTGGGCCTTGGGCCCCCACAGCCGAGCTTTGAACTGGGCTCTGATACCAATTTTGTAACACCCCAAACCCGGCCCAAACATTACGACCGAATTTGGTATGTTACAGAGGAAAACTCTTTGTAAAATCTCTTTAACCGATTTAATGTTTTGTCGGAAACCTTTCATTTTCAATTGTCTTATTAAAACCATACTTAGTTTGTTTAAAAATATTTATTAAGTCATGTTGTTACAAATTTTCAAATGTACCCGATGGCACGATAAAACATGTTGCGATTGACTTTGAGAAACCATGTGTACTTATTTTAATATCATAAAATAACTTATCCAAGTTATTCAAAACATGTAAAATAATAAAATAAAAAAAACAATTCTAGGAGGCCTTATTACAACTTGATTAAAATAAAACCAACAATAAAAATAAGATAAAATAAGGTTCAAGTTCGTTTAATTCAATTTTCCACTGCATGGCCACCTCGAGTCCATCCGGCTCCTCATCCGCGATCTACGTGTCACCTTAAAAATGTTAAAGGAGAAGGTGAGTCACCAAGACTCAATGTGTAACCCTTCCCCCGGTTTAAAGCAATCTCATACACAAATTATAACAAATTAACATGCACTAAATCATGCACCCAACCTAGCCATCCAAACATCTTTATCTACCCCGTGTGGTACCAAACCACTGGTGGTGCCAAACCACTGGTGAGTCAAAGTCACAGATGTGATACCAAATCACTGGAGGTACCAAATCTCTGGTGTCCGAAGACACAAATCAAATGATGGGGCCAACCCATCGTGTGATACCAAATCACTGGTGTCAATCACTTAATATAATCTGTGGGGCCAACCCACTGTGGTGCTAAGCCACTGGGACGAGACGCTATGAGGTGCCAAACCTCTAGAGGTGCCAAACCTCTGGTGACCGTAGTCACGAAATGTGGTACCAAACCACTGGTGTCCGTCGACACGAATGTCACTTCCCCCTCCTCTCATCAACCCACATCAATCATACATATGCATATAACAGACATCATGCCAACATACTTATTTAACAACATACACTGAATTTATCATCAGCCATTTATATGCCACATATACCATATATGTCATGCTTCCCAAAAGCATTCTAACAACAAGGACTTACCTGAATCCTTACGTACATTCGAATCTACATAGATCCGATTAGCACACAATACATTTAGCACATCTATTAGTTATAAGGTGTGTATGTACACACCTATTATTACTGACAGCCCCAAATCCCAGAAGAGTCAATCGACCACACAAAATTCCCTTGCCCTAAATTCGGCCAAACATAAGATTAGTGATATGGGCTATTCGGCCAAACCAAAATAAATCTATAGGGTTATCACATGAACTCGAAACCTCACCTAATTGCCTTCGGGTACTAACTACTACACACGGTACGCGAATCTGCTTCACTTCCCTACAATCGGCACTCATCAAAATTAATAGCCTTCGGCTTTCGATTACATAAAAGATTTAATGAACTTAAAAATGGATCCTTACCACCTTACCAAAATCGATTGACAAAGAATGGAGGCTTGATGTGAATACTTCAAAATTCCAAAGCACCTAGATAGAATCGGTTTCAACACACTGATTAGCCAAATCAATATATTTCGGCTCTTCCCATTACATCCAAGTTGTGAGCAGTAAGAGAAAGCAGGATAAAAGCATTCGGCCTTGGACACTTACCCACCTTACAAGCCGATTGAGAAAATCCTAATAGAGATCACCTTGCTTTGATGTTCGGCCAAAACTACACCAAATAGGGAGAAGGGGTTTCAGCTATGGTTGACTAAAATAACAATCAAGGTTCGGCCTTGAGTGGAAAAGAGGGAGAAGAAGAAGTGAAAAAGGAGTTTCGGCCAAAGGTGTTTGAGAAGAGAAAAGAAAAGTTTAAAGGAGAGTGTTTTCGGTTTTTGAAGAATGGCTGAAGAAAAAGAAAAGAGATGGAAAAGTTGGGAATTTCGGCTATTTGCAAATGGAGAAGAGAAAAACAAAAAGATGGAGAGTGAGCCTAAAAAGAATTCGGCACTCCCCCCTATTACCTTGCCGTCCACTCCTCTCCATGGAGTTCAAATTTCGGCAACTCCTAAATTTTCTCTTAGCCAACCATTTGAAAATATTAAAAATAATTTGAATTAATCACATGCCTACTTTTTCTCCTGCCACCCTTTTAAAATTAATCAAATAAAAATCCAATAAAAAAACATTATTATCCCTATTATCCTGAAATCAAAATTGAGCATTATTCTCTCTCTTTTGCCGTCCAAAATAAAGAACAAGGAGAGGAATTCCGCGACTCGAACACAGGCTCCCCTTGCACCTCTTGTGGTGTCAACTCCAGCCCTTAAGTAGCCTCCCTTTTGCCACTTTTCCAAGGCCTTTTTAGTGTCAAATAATCCTTCATTTATCCTTTGTAACCCCTACTTTCTAAGGCTCCCTAACTTTAAAGCTCAAAAATAAAATTCTTCTACTATTCCGAGCCCACTCAAGACCCCTAATTAAGTCTTATTACACCACAGATGATATCACAGCAATTCAAACACCAGCAAAATAATTCAAACACAAATAACCCCTATTTTAGGATGTTACAATTTTAACCAAATTAATTCTTGGATACCTAATTTTAATTTCTTAATCTAAAATTTTTAATTTTAATTTATTAACCAAAATTTAATTGATAGGGTGCTTACTCTGTATCGCTTCCAGAATCTCCTCCTATTGAAGATGCACAAGAAGAAACTAATTCTATCACACTTCAATTTTTTTCTCATCCGTGTTTTGGATGGTTGACCATGTGAGATTGGTGATGACTCGCATGTGAGCTAGTCAAATTCGTAAGAATTGACTTGTTTCTTTTTGGTATTTTTCCATTGCAAATTATCTGCTAGGTTCCACCATCTTGCAGATTCCTATTCTACATTTGCTGAGCTCTTCCATTGAGAACCCACCATTGGCGAGTTCAATTGTGGCTAACATATTCGTTTATTCATCTTTTTTATTTCATAAAAGACCTAGAGTATTCCTCGTTACTTGAAGAATGATCCAATTTTCGAGCTTGATTAGTAACTAACATTTTCAAGTCAATTGTTGGTAAATTCTTGAGTTCTTCTTTAGTTTATTATCAATGAATGAAAGGGTAAACGGAACCGTTTATATAGGTTTCAATTGGAAGTCACGGAAGGAAGGAAACTTTCTTCTGGTTATTGATTGCATGTTACCGGTTCTTATTTTTACATTAAAGTTTAAGTTGTTTTTGTATTTAATATAGTGTTTGATTTTATTTAGCTAAAGATACAGGAGAAGGTCGTAGTGCAAAAGGGAAATAACTCGTAGAGTAGATAAATCTTTTCTTGATAATCTCTGGTGAGTTCCTTTCACTTGGGCTCCAGATAAATTCCAACTAAATCAATAATAATGTAGTTTTTCAAGTAAGTTAGTTTATTATAACTCAACTGTCCATGAACATGCTAACAAACTGGAAACATAATAATTGTATGTGCATGAATGATTGAAAATGAATATTCTTTCTTGGCACACAAGCTTCGTATCTGGAATGATTGAAGAGGGGATATGAAGGAAACTATTAAGATGTGACTGTGATGGGAGAAATGTATGGAGAACATGAAATGATATGTGATTCGCCTCCGGTAGGGCATGTATATGTAAACCGTGATTGGTGAATGCCTCAATCTTGTGGGGGAACATGTAAGTGTTTGAATTAACAAGGAGGATTTGCAAAGGTTCGATTAGATAAATGAATATTGGCTCTATAGAGCAATATCGTGAATTTGAAACCATAGCTATTTGGAGCATTGAATGGATCAGAAGCTAATGCAAGGTAAGGGTCCACGAACTATTCGACGCAAAGCATGCATGTATAACGTAAAGTTTCTGCACATGAACAATGCTTAACTAGAATGGAAATTTGTGTGATATGTACTTAAATGTGATAAGTATCCGCATATGAACTAATTCTGATTATGCTTTGAAATTTACCTAAGGTGTATAGTTAGATATAACTAACATTCGCATGTAAATTGAAGTTATTTGTGACTTATATATATAGAACTGGACAGTGTCCGCCAATGAACAGTGACCGACTTGTGATATGTATTCACTAACAGTTTGTATGAATTTATAATGTTGCATTAGTGTGTAAACTGATTAGTGATATCAAAATTTTTCATTATTTATCTTGATTTCATTTCATTGAGACCTTGTTTAAAAGGTTATCAAATATCCTTGGAACTCACTAAATTTATTCTATACTTGCCTAGTTTCCTCTTCCATTTCAAGTTTTGTAGTGCATTGCGAATTCTTGTAAGAGACTTAGCTAGACTACGAACTTGATTGTGAGTCATTTATTGTTTTTTTGTAACATGTATATCAATCGGGGTGGCCTGTAGGCTTTGTCTCTTTTGTTTAAATGTTGTATAAAATGAACTTGGGATTTCCTTCTTATAATAGTTTGTATATAATGAATGATGGCACTTTGCCAAATTATTGAATTTTATACTTTGTGTGTGGTGGCGTACTTTTTATTTACCTTGGTTTCTTCTTTAGAAATTATAATCGGCCAAGCGACTTTTTAAGATTATTTTGCTAAGTCGTATTGAATGGCTTAACTATTGAAGCCTTTGTTATTAACATATCACAATGATTTTGTTTTTCGATAACGTCACTATTCGATGGTTGAACTAATGAGTTAGGGTGTTACTATTTTATTGGTATCAGAGCTTTAAATTAGTCGATCTTCGAAGGGTCGAATTTAGTAGTAAGCCCTGATATACATATTATAGGTTTTTGGCTAGTCCCTTATTGTAATACTAAATTGAGTTTGTATTGTGTATCTAATCTTGATGTCGACATATTCCCGAGCTACTATGGTGAGGAGATAGAGAGTAATGCTCCTCCACAATCTGGAGGCCCTAGCCCCTTGGCAATAGGGCAGTTGTAAGAGGCAAAGCCCGTTAAGCTTTGTTGGAAAGGATGGGGCAGTGGTTTGATCGATTTGTGAATACTGCTCTATCCTCCAATCCTCAACGACCGAATGAAATGGCACAACAAGTGACTTGCATACCTCCTGCTCTAGTTACAAACTCATTTTGAGGAGACCACGTGAAAGAGATTCTTAAAAGAGAAGCCAAGGAATTTAAAGGAAGGAAGGATGATGACCCTGTTGTGGCTAAAAATTGGCTTTCACGAGTCTGATGAGTGATAGAAGAGTTGCAATGTACCTTACCAAATATTCTTCATTGTGCAGTCTCCCTGCTCGAGGACGGGGTTTACCAGTAGTGGCATTCGATGGTAAGCATCACCCTAGAGAACAAGTGAATTGGGAATTCTTTATTAAGAAAATGAATAGGGTGTTTTTAGATCTCAAACAGGGGAGGGTGATAGTCTCTGAGTATGAACGTGAATTTATTCGTTGATTAAGTATGCTCCAAAATTGGTATAAATAAATGAAGACCTTTGTGTTAGATTTTAATGGGGATTAAATGAGGAACTCTGAGTATTGATATCCGCACTTGAAATTAGGGACTTTGCTATTTTGTTGGTTAAGGGCGAAAGAATGGAATTGATGATCCATGAGGAGAATAAGGTCAGGTATCATGAGATGAATAAATGTGAAGCTAGTGGCTTATTTTTAGTTGTTGGGTTTAAGAGGCCTAAGGATACAAAAGGTTTCCCTTCTACACCCTGGTGAGATCTTCAAACTGCTGGTTTCCACCAAGATCATGGTGTTTGTCAAGCAATTCCATGGCAAGCACTGGTGGTTCCAAGATGGAAAAGGCCCCTCATTGCAACACCTATAGAAGAAATAATGTGAGGACTTGCTGGAAAGCTACTAACACATGCTATGGATGTGGATCACCTAATCACTTTGTGTGGGATTCTCCAAACAAAGGCAGAGAAAATATTGAGTAGTTAGTGCAAATAGTTCATGAAACTTAGATTGAAAAGAAATCGAGAATATCTACGAAATCGGGTGCCACTGAGGGAGTTTAGAGAAGGACTACTGTAAGATCGAAGGCCCTAGTTAGAGCCTATATGATGCGAACCAAAGAAAATGTAGAAGCTTTAGCTATTATAACGAGTAATTTTACTTTATTTGGCATTGGCATGTAGAAGCTGTAGCTGTTATAACGAGTAATTTTACTTTATTTGGCATTGGCATTCATGCATTAATTGATCCGGGGTCAATCCATCATATATTTGCATTAAATTTATGGATGAAAAGAGTTTCAAGTCATTTCTACTAAAACAAGTGTATTAGTCACTAGCTCTCTGGGTTAGATTACGGTTGTTAAAAGAGCAATTCAGGACTGTTCGCTAGAAGTTTGCGGACATATATTTTTGGTGAATCTATTATTGTTGGGCTTCCATAAGTTTGACGCTATTCTGGGTTTGGATTGGTTGACTTGGCATAATACAGTTTTTTATTGTTGGTCTAGAGGTGTGCGGTTGATAACTGAAGATGGAAATGAAGTGCTTATTACTGGGATAGAGCACGATATGAGGGACATTATGATTTTGATATTCTCGGCTTAAGAATTGATTTTGAGAAGAAGAGAAGCTTATTTAGCCTATATTCTGGATTTAGTGGCGGCGCGTAAGGATATTGATCAAGTACCTGTTGTGAATGATTTTTCAAATGTTTTTCCTTAGGAACTTTCGAGCGTACCACCTGATAAGGATGTCAAATTTTCTATTGAGATTGCACTTTGTACAACTCCTATTTCATGTGCTCTTTACTAAATGGCACCTTTGGATTTGAAATAGTTGAAGGCACAAATGCAAGAATTGCTAATAAGGGATTCATCCGACCCAGTGTTTCTCCTTCGGGTGCGCTAGTTTTATTTAGGAAGAAAAAGGATGGAACTCTTTGCTTGTACATAAAGCAGGTAAATAAGGTTACCGTTAAGAACAAGTATCCGCTACCATGAATTGAAGGCTTGTTTGATCAATTAAGTGGAGCTAAGCTATTCTCCAAAATTAATCTTCGATATAGGTACTACCAATTTAAAACAAAAGGCGATGACGTTCCAAAGACATTTTTTCGCACTCGTTATGGGTACTACAACTTTCTAGTAATGCTCTTCAGTTTGACGAATGTTCTGACTGTATTCATGGATTTAATGAATAGGGTGTTTCAACCCTATTTGAACCCTTTTGTAGTCGTTTTCACTGATGACATTTTATTTTACTAAAAAATTGAAGTGGAGCATAAGGAACATTTGTGAGTGGTGATGTATACTCTTCGTGGTAATCGATTGTACAAAAAATTTAGTAAGTGTGAATTCTGGCTAAAGGAAGTCCATTTTCTAGGCCATTTGATTTCTACAGAAGGTATCAAAGTGGATCTCGAGAAGATCAGAGCTAGATTAGAATGGAGTCCACTAAAGAACATTTCTAAAGTAAGAAGTTTTTTGGGTTTGATGGGTTACTATAGAAGATTTGTGAAGAGATTCTCCATGTTGGTAACACCTATGACTCGACTATTAAGGAAGAATGAAAAATTTGTGTGGATTGAAGCATGCCAACTGAGTTTTGTTAATTTGAATTTTAACCGAGACTCTAGTTTTGTCTCAACCAGAATCCAGGGTGAAAATTGTGGTGTTCACCTATGCGTCCTCATGTAATGTGGGAAGGCCAACTCAAGCCGCATGAAAAGAATTATCCAATGCATAGTCTTGAATTGGTTGCAGTTATACTTGCACTGAAGATTTGTAGACACTATCTATAAGGGAAAAGTGTCACATATTTTCCAACCATAAAAGTTTGAAGTATCTGCTTTCTCAAAAGGAATTGAATCTATGTCAATGTAACACCCCCAAACCCGGCCCAAACACTACCACCGGGTCTGGTATGTCACTAAAGAGATTTGATAAAACACATCGCATTTTGGGAAAACAATTTATCAGGTTTAAACATTTACACCGGAAAACCTAATAATTAAATACTTCATATAAGATGTAAATTTTTATAAAATGCCTTGGTAAAAAAAAACTGAATTTGTTACATGCCTTAACTTAATTAAAGGAAAAGTTTAAACATCTAACAATAATAGGAGCCCAAAATAAAATCGGAATAAGAATAAAACTAATGGCCCACAGCCTTATTACAAAGAAATTTAAAACCCACTAACTAAAAATATTAAAAACAAATATTCTAAGTAAAGTCTTCTGCGGAATTAAGATACTCTCTTGCATGGCCACCTTGCGCTCCTCTCCAGCCCGGTCCGACGCACTAGGTGCTACCTGAAAAATGTTAAATAATAGGTTGAGTCGCGAGACTCAGTGTGCAACCCTCATGCACCATTAGATTTGGCCTTAGACCCATAGAACGAAATAACAGATTATCATGCAACAGATATTATGCAAAGCCCAACCCAATCCTAGGTTTCCATCCGCTACACACCACCCTTACCTGCCAGTCACACCATTGGGGATTTCTACAATCAACCCACACCGCTACACACCATCGATGGCATTCATGCTGCAGTTAGCTGCTCATTGTCAAAATTGTGACATAGTCACCAGGTCATGGCATAAGCCACTACAATAGGTCATGGCATAAGCCACTACAACAGGTCATGGCATAAGCCACTGCAATAGATCACTTCCCCTTTCATAAATCACCTAACCCCGTGCAAACACAGAAAATCGACATACTCATAAATCATATCATTTTATCAGAAACATTCACTTAGAATGACAGAGATCACTAACCTGGTGATTCGCTTTTACCCTCCTCGGGTTTTCATCAGCCATGCCGATATTTCAGCACTTCACAGAATATCATAGATTTATAAACATATTTTAACAGGCAATTTAAATGGTGTGGGAGTGTTACACACTTGATATCGCATAGTACTACACCCTTAGTCAATATCCTTGCTATCCGGATCTACTACCCTCAGTCTATAACTTGGCTTAAAAACTAAAAGAACATGAAGATTAGGCCTCCCCTACATTCGGCCAAGGATTAGTATATACCCGAATTTACACGTTAAAATTAACAGATCTCCTTACCTTGAAATCCTGAAAGTAACACGATTCAAGTGTTACTGAACTCTGACTTAGAGATCTAAGCGATTGACTCCCTTTCAAATCTCAGAATGCTGCAATTAAGAGAAAAACTTAAGATTAGTTTCCTTATAGCCATTCGGCTAGAGTCCCTAAAAAGTCGGAATTGAAATCTTACGAATCAACACTTACCTTCAGTTTCCTTCAGAATTCGGCACAAGCAGATACCTCAGAGAGAATTCGGCAAACACAAGAGATGAGATCTAAGGATTTCAGCTTTGATGAAAATCTCGGAAAAGATGAACTGATGCGTTTTCGACTTTTAGAAAATCTGAGTGAGGTGTTTCGACTTTGGATTAGAAAGAAAGTAAACAGGAAGCGAGGGAAGGCTTAGAGGTTTCGGCTAAAGTGTTTTAAAGAGATGAGAAAGGAATTGTCAGAGGATTCGACTTAAAAGAAAAGAAAGAAAGTTAAGAGGGAGAATGAAGTGGGGATTTCGGCAGAGAAAAGAAAAAGAAGATGAGAACTTGACAGCAAATTTCGGCACATACTTCTGCCTATACTAAACCGATTCCTCATCCTTACTGAGTTTGATTTTCGGCCAACACTAGCTTCCACAACATAGCTCCTATCCTTTTTCCTTATCTTAATCTATTAACTCCTCAAAAATAGCCCTAATTAGCACCAACTCCTCCCTCCTTTATCTACGTATTATCCTCATAAATTAAACATTAAAAATCCCTATTTTATAGCCTTGTTGCCTTCCCTCCTATGGCTCCCCTTTAAGTGCCGAATTTGGCCCCATAACTTGGGCTTCAAGCAACCAAAGCTTAGTCCTATCCATCTACTAGTGACGCCACTTATAGCCCCCTTATAGCGCCACTTCCCTAGGGGCCACAAGCCCATTTTGTCATTTAAAACACAGATAACTACCTCTTAAAGTGCTAGAGTGTCTACGCAGATGTTTAATCAAGGTTTTAGCTCTTTCCTGAGCCCAATCTGGATGCCTAACCCTTGATTTAATATTTTTAAACCATCAACATACAACATGCACAAGCCCAATAATTCGGGATATTACAATTCTACCCCCTTAAAATAAATTTCGGCCTCGAAATTTACCTGATCAAAAAAGATGGGGATACTGATGCTGTATAACATCCTCTGGCTCCCATGTCGCTTCCTCTACGCCGTGGTTTCACCATAAAACATTGACCAAAGAGACAGACTTCCTCCTCAACATCTTTACGTCTCGATCCAAGATTTGCACTGGCTCCTCCTCAAAGGACAAGTCTGGCCTTACTTCAATCTCTTTCACCAGCACATCGTGCGATGGATCAGAACGATAACGTCTTAGCATCGAGACATGGAACACGTCATGTATATGCTCCAACTCTGAAGGCAACTCCAACTGATATGCCACTAGGCCCACACGTTCCAGTACCCGAGATGGCCCAATAAACTGAGGACTTAACTTATCTTTCTGTCCAAACCTCATTACCTTGTTCCATGGAGATACTTTCAAAAAGACTTGGTCTCTTACTGCAAATTCCAGCTCCTTGCGCTTAAGATCCGCATACGATTTCTGCCGATCAGACGCTTCCTTCAATCGAGCCCGTATTAACTTAACTTTCTCCTCCATTTTCGAAACTAGTTCTGGACCCAACACCTGACGTTCTCCCAACTCTGTCCAACAAGTACGGGTACGACATCTCCTTCCATATAACGCCTCATAAGGTGCCATCTGAATACTAGCTTAATAACTGTTATTGTATGCGAATTCTACCAAAGGTAAATATCCTTCCCAATTACCCCTAAAATCGATGATGCAACCCCTTAGAATATCCTCTAAGATCTGAATTACCCTCTCAGATTGACCATCAGTCTGTGGGTGAAAAGCGGTACTAAAGTCTAACCTTGTTCCCATTGCTTGATGAAGGGCCTTCCAAAATCGTGACGTGAACCTAGGGTCCCTATCTGATATGATTGACATAGGTACACCATGTAGTCTCACGACCTCAGCCACGTACAACTTAGCCAACTTTTGCAGAGAATAGTCAACTCAAACTGGTATGAAGTGAGCAGACTTCATCAGTCGATCCACAATCACCCAAATTGAATCCTTCTTAGTGGGCGTAAGGGGTAACCCACTAACAAAATCCATCGTGATTCTCTCCCATTTCCATTGTGGAATCTTTACCGGCTGCAACAACCCCGAAGGCAACTAGTGTTCCGCTTTCACCTGCTGGCACGTCAAGCACTTACCCACAAATTCCGTTACCTCTCACTTTAGACCGGGCCATAAAAATTGCTCCCGTAAATCCTGATACATCTTAACTCCTCCCGGATGCATAGCATATGGACTACTATGTGCTTCCCGCAGAATCATCTGCCTTAACTCCACATCCTTCAGCATGCAGACTCTCTCTTGGAAACACAAAACTCCATCACAATTCAAGCTATAGTCCTCTACTTTACCATTCTGTACTTGTCGAATTCGAGTACTCAATACATCATCCAGAAGTCACTTCTCTTTGATCTGACTTGTCCACATAGGTCTTACTTGAAGTTTAGCTACCAAACTGCCATCTTCATACAGACTAAGATGAGCAAACATCGCCCTTAAATCTGCTATCGCCTTCCTACTCAACGCATTCGCCACCACATTAGCCTTACCCGGGTGGTACTCAATTGAGTAGTCATAGTCTTTTAACAGCTCGATCCACCTTATCTGTCTTAGGTTCAACTCCTTCTGAGTGAGGAGGTACTTCAAGCTCTTATGGTCAGTGTCAATAACTGACTTCTCCCTGTACAAGTAGTGTCTCCAGATCTTCAGAGCAAACACTACTGCAGCCAATTCTAGATCATGCGTAGGGTAGTTCAACTCATGCGGTCTTAACTATCGAGAAGCATACGCAACCACTTTTCCATCTTCCATCAACACACACCCTAAACCTGTGTGTGACGCATCACAGAAGACGGTAAATTCTTTTACCG
The DNA here is from genome assembly GCA_025503065.1 of Gossypium bickii. Taxonomy (NCBI): domain Eukaryota; kingdom Viridiplantae; phylum Streptophyta; class Magnoliopsida; order Malvales; family Malvaceae; genus Gossypium; species Gossypium bickii. The sequence continues at coordinate 96,931,169 of CP106711.1, forward strand.
CCTCTGGCTGAATTAACACCGGTGCTTCTGTTAGGATTCTCTTCAATTTATCAAAGCTCTCCTGCTGTTTCTCAGTCCACACAAACGGTGCTCCCTTCCTCAGCAACTTAGTTAAAGGTGCCGCTATTAATGAGAACCCTTCAATAAACCTTTTGTAGTACCCTGCCAATCCCAAGAAACTTTGAATCTCGGCCACCAATTTCAGCGGTTTCCAATCCAATACAGCTTCTATCTTCCGAGGGTCTACCCTAATTCCCTCTGTAGAAACCACATGTCTTAAGAAAGTTACTTCCCTTAGCCAGAACTCACACTTACTGAACTTTGCGAACAACTGCTTCTCCCTCAGAACTTGTAACACCACACGAAGATGTGCGTCATGTTCCTCTTCTGACTCGGAATAAACCAAGATGTCGTCAATGAACACCACGACGAACCGATCCAGATATGGTTGGAACACCCGATTCATCATATCCATAAATACTGCTGGCGCGTTTGTCAACCCGAACGGCATCAACATGAACTCATAATGACTGTACCAAGTCCGAAACACCGTCTTATGAATGTCTCCTTCCTTAACCCTTAACTGATGGTATCCTAACCTTAAGTCAATCTTAGAAAAAACCAAAGCTCCTTTGAGTTGTTCGAACAGGTCGTCGATCCTTAGTAGTGGGTACTTATTCTTAATCATCAACTTGTTCAGTTGATGATAATCCACACACATACGCATGGATCCGTCCTTCTTCTTCACGAATAGGGCCGGCGCTCCCCATGGAGACACACTCGATCGAATAAACCCTCGATCCAACAGTTCCTAGATCTAAGCTTTGAGCTCCACCAGCTCCTTCGGCGCCATTCTATAAGGAGCAATGGACACCGGGGCTATACCCAGAAGTAGCTCTATTCCAAACTCCACTTCATGATCCGGGGGTAATCCTGGCAACACCTTCGGAAAAACATCCGCGAAATCTTTGACTTTTCGAACCTCATTGACAGTTACCTCCTTAGCATCCAAAGCACTGATAAACGATAGAAATGTGTCACATCCCTCCCAAATCATCTTAACAGCTTTCAATGCCGATACTACATTAGACAAATAATTCCTCTTCTCTCCTAACAAAACCACCTCCCTGCCTTCCGGGGTACTCAACAGCATGCGCTTAATCCCACAATCCAACTTAGCACGATGCTTAGTTAACCAATTCATTCCTAGGATAAGGTCAAACTCTCCAAACGGTAATTCCATTAAGTCTGCCGGGAACACTACCCCTTGAGTCTCTAAAGGTATGTCCCTAAATAGTTTGTCCACTACCCTAGATTGTCCTAAAGGACTAACTACAGTCATCTTCTTAGTAGTTGTTTCAGATTCTATACTTAAGGTCTCAGATACCGAACATTCAACATAGGAGTGGGTTGACCCAATATCAATTAAGGCAAGAAAAAGGTTATCAGCAATAAGAAACGTACCGGTTATAACATCCAGTGCGTCACCATCCTCCTGTCGGTGAGCTGCATAAACTAGACCTGGCTGCCTCGCGTCTACATTACCTGCACCCCTACCAGGTGCTCCATGAACCCGACCAAACCCATTTCCTCCTCTGACTACGCCACGACCCCTTGGTCCAGGCTGACCACCCATCCTAGCCTGATCAGAACCTCGGCCCGTTGGCTATACTTGATCCACCTGTGGACAGTCCTTAATCATATGCTCCATGGATCCACACCTAAAACATCCACTGATTTTCCTTCTGCACTCCCCATAATGCGCCTTTCCACGTGAAAGACATGATCGATTCTGACCTATCGGAGCACGAGTTGGTCCATCAGTCCTAGGCCTTTTCTGAAAATTTCAGGATGATCCTGATGGCCCAAAACTTCTCTTATTCTTACCCCGATCCTTATCCCTTTCTTGTCTCTCAGTCCGCTTCACCTCCTCAGTTATCTTAACCTTCTCAACCAGAACAGCAAAATCTCTCTCTCACTGCGGTGCTATCAAAACCCTTAACTCATTCTGCAGTCCATCTTCAAACCTTACACAACATTCATATTCAGTTGCCACTATTCCTCGAGCGTAGCGGCTCAAGCGCAGAAACTCCACCTCATATTCAGCCACGGACTTACTTCCATGTACCAAATTCAGAAATGCCTTCCTCTGTGCATCCACATAGCTGGCCCCAACATACTTTCCCTGAAATGACTCCTTAAAGAAATCCCAGTCAATACGGTCTACGGCAGTACCCTCCTTTACCGTGAGCCACCACTGATAGGCCTCGTTTCAAAGAAGAGACACGACCCCTTTCAACTTCTCTTCCACCGTAAAATCCAAGTCATCCATTATACACCCATTCGCTTCCAACCAATACTCAGCTGTGTTAGGGGCTACGCTAGAAACGCCCCTAAACACCTCCGCTCCGTTAGCTCAGAGTCGTTCAGACACAGATTTCTGAGCTCCTGGACTCGTGCCTGCCCCAGTAACTCTCTCAAGAACCCACAACATTGCCCGAGATACCGTATCATCTCCGGCTGCTTAGTCCTAGAATTCTCCCTTTACAGCTGGCATATCCGGCATCTCGTTTCCTGACCCTTGGCCAGACCCTACTGGTTCGAACACAGTCATCCTACCCCTACCACGACCACGCGGCGGACGTCCTCGACCCCTTGCACTCATTCTTCCGGTTGGCGTTTATCTGATTAAAATTTTATGAACCATAATTTTTCTTCCACTAATTATCCATGAACAGTCTTATGAATAGTAGTTTTAAGAGTAGTTCATTCGAATTCGCAATTATATCTACAATTCAGTCTCAGGTTCACATCTCCTAGTTCTAGGAAGCACATACATTCAATCATCAAACATCCACATAGTAGCATTCGCGAACTTACACTCATCATGTAGGGGTATCCTCATCATTTCACAACCAAGGGGTATTTGCGTAATTTATCCTATAGAGGTATTTTCATAATTTTCCAAAATAGGGTTCCTTGGTGATTTTGTGAAATAAAGGTATTTTGGTAATTTACAATCCGAGGGTATTTCGGTAATTTCAAAATTCGGGGGTACTTTGGTCATTTTACAAATCAAGGGTAATTTAGTAATGTTACAAATCAGGGATATTTTGGGAAATTTTTCTAAATCAAGGGTATTTTCAAAAATTTTACAAAACTAAGGTTTTTTTTAGAACAAGGGTATCTTGGAGATTATGATTTCAAAAGGAATAGTAGTAGCGTTCAGGTGTTTGTGGTTTTTGGTTGTTGTCGTGTATTGTATGTGTTTTTTTTTCCTAAGGAGAAATTCTGTTGACTTTATAAATCGGGGTATATTTGCAAATCATGGGTATCTTAGTCATTGTTTTCAAAATAAGAGTATTTTAGCAATTTTGTAAAAATAAAGTGGTTGGTCCCTTTCGGGTTTTAATTATAGATTTTGGCCCTTCAATAAATCCTCGTGGGTAGGGTGAACAGTCACTACACACCAGGTAGGATTCCAGCGAAGAGGAGGTGAGTCACTAGGATTGCTTAAGTATCAGGCTCTTCCGGATTCAATCCTAGACATGCGCATGCCTGTTGCCACACCCTAACCTTGCGATTTTTTTACGAGTTTGTTTGGATAGATTAAGTCTTATGAGATTTAAGAAGTTTTTTAAGCTAAGCCTAAAGTCCATCAAATTCTAAGTAAAATAATCAACGTCCCTTAAAGCCCATCAAGCCCACATTCATATATAACACACAGTGAGTTTAGAATACTTACCTGGCGGACTTGGGCCGGAGACGCAGGTGCCATGCCTAAAAACAATCATGTGTTATTTATAAACATGCATTCTTCAAAAACCCATCTTTTATAAAACGTTTTGAGCCCAAAACCCCAAAGCCGAGTTTTGAACCGGGCTCTAATACCAATTTGTAACACCCCCAAACCCAACCCAAACACTACCACCGGGTCTGGTATGTCACTAAAGAGATTTTATAAAACATGTCGCATTTTGGGAAAACAATTTATCAGGTTTAAACATTTACACCAGAAAACTTAATAATTAAATAATTCATATAAGATGTAAACTTTTGTAAAACGCCTTGGTTAAAAAAAAAAACTGAATTTGTTACATGCCTTAACATAATTAAAGGAAAAGTTTAAACGTCTAACAATAATAGAAGCCTAAAATAAAATCGGAATAAGAATAAAACTAATGGCCCATGGGCTTATTACAAAGAAATTTAAAACCCACTAACTAAAAATAATAAAAACAAATATTCTAAGTAAAGTCTTCTCGGAATTAAGATACTCTCTTGCATGGCCACCTTGCGCTCCTCTCCAGCCCGGTCCGACGCACTACGCGCTACCTGAAAATGTTAAATAATAGGTTGAGTCGCGAGACTCAGTGTGCAACCCTCATGCACTATTAGATTTGGTCTTAGAGCCACAGAACAAAATAACAGATTATCATGCAACAGATATGATGCAGAACCCAACCCAATCCTATGTTTCCATCCGCTATACACCACCCTTACCTGCTAGTCACACCATTGGGGGTTTCTACAATCAACACACACCGCTACACACCATCGATGGCAGTCATACTGCAGTTAGCTGCTCATCATCAAAATTGTGACATAGTCACCAGGTCATGGCATAAACCACTACAACAGGTCATGGCATAAGCCACTACAACAGGTCATGGCATAAGCCACTACAATAGATCACTTCCCCTTTCATAAATCACCCAACCCCGTGCAAACACATAAAATCGACATACTCATAAATCATATCATTTTATCAGAAACATTCACTTAGAATGACAAAGATCACTAACTTGGTGATTCGCTTTTACCCTCCTTAGGTTTTCATCAGCCATGCCGATATTTCGGCACTTCACAGAATATCACAGATTTATAAACATATTTTAAAAGGCAATCTAAATGGTGTAGAAGTGTTACACACTTGGTATCGCGTAGTACTACACCCTTAGTCAATATCCTTGCTATCCGGATCTACTACCCTCAGTTTATAACCTGGCTCAAAAATCGAAAGAACACAAAGATTAGGCCTTCCCTACATTCGGCCAAGGGTTAGTATATACCCGAATTTACACATTAAAATTAACATATCTCCTTACCTTGAAATCCCGAAAGTAACACGATTCGAGTGTTACTGAACTCTGACTTAGAGATCTAAGTGATTGACTCCCCTTCAAATCTCGGAATGCTGCAATTAAGAGAAAAACTTAAGATTAGTTTCTTTATAGCCATTCGGCTAGAGTCCCTAAAAAGCCTGAATTGAAATCTTACGAATCAACACTTACCTTCAATTTCCTTCAGAATTTGGCACAAGTAGATACCCCAGAGAGAGTTCGGTAAACATAGGAGATGAGATCTAAAGATTTCGGCTTTGATGAAAATCCCGGAAAAGATGAACTGATGCATTTTTGGCTTTTAGAAAATCTGAGTGAGGTGTTTCGACTTTGGCTTAGAAAGAAAGTAAACAGGAAGCGAGGGAAGGCTTAGAAGTTTCGGCTAAAGTGTTTGAAAGAGATGAGAAAGGAATTGTCAGAGGATTCGACCTAAAAGAAAAGAAAGAAAGTTGAGAGGGAGAATGAAGTGGGGATTTCGACAGAGAAAAGAAAAAGATGATGAGAACTTGACAGCAAATTTCGGCACATACATTTGCCTATACTAAACCGATTCCTCACCCTTACTGAGTTTGATTTTCGACCAACACTGACTTCCACAAGATAGCTCCTATCCTTTTTCCTTAACTTAATCTATTAACTCCTCAAAAATAGCCCTAATTAGCACCATCTCCTCCCTCCTGTATCTGCTTATTATCCTTTTAAATTAAACATTAAAAATCCCTATTTTATAGCCTTGTTGCCACCCCCCTATGGCTCCCCTTTAAGTGCCAAATTTGGCCCAATAACTTGGGCTTCAAGCAACCAAAGCTTAGCCCTATCCATCTACTAGTGACACCGCTTATAGCTCCCTTATAGCGCCAGTTCCCTTTGGGCCACAAGCCCATTTTGTCATTTAAAACACAGATAACTACCTCTTAAAGTGCTAGAGTGTCTACGCAGATGTTTAGTCAAGGTCTCAGCCCTTTCTTGAGCCCAATCTGGACCCCTAACCCTTGATTTAATATTTTTAAACCATCAACATACAACATGCACAGGCCCAATAATTCGTGATGTTACAGTCAATGACGTTGGATGGATTTGTTAAAGGATTATGATCTGATGGTTGAATACCATCTAGGAAAGGCAAATATGATAGATGATGTGTTAAGTAGAAATTTCATAGCAACGTTGGCTTCATTGCGAGCTAAAGTCTACTTGGCGGATGAAGGATAGCTTCTCGTTAAATTTATGGTACGACCTATTTTTCTGCTCTAGATCCTGGAGTCTTAGTTGAAAGATGTAATATGCGATGAGTTGAAGAAACTAATAGGGTCTGACGACACGAAAAATTTTAGTCTCGGAAAGGATGGTGAATTGTGCTTTATGGGAAGGTTATATGTTCCTAAACGGAATAATTTAAGATAGGAAATTCTGAAGGAATCTCACAAAGGACCTTTCTCACTTCGTTCAGGGAGCGTTAGATGTACCATGATTTGAAGAGTTTGTTCTAGTGGCACAGGATAAAGAAGGAAATATTCGAGTTTGTAATGAAATGTCTAACTTGCCAGAGAGTCAAGGCTGAGCATCAAGTTCCTTTGGAGACATTTTATCCGCTGGAAATTTCAGAATTGAAGGGGGATAAGATTTCCATGGATTTTCTTTTGAGTTTACCCCTCAATGCTTCGAAGAAGAATTCAGTTTGAGTGATAGTGAATAGGCTAAATAAGTAAACTCACTTTATGGCGTCTCACATGACATACTCTTTAGAGAATCTTGTAGATCTTATAAATCGTCAAACCATATGGCATTCCTTCATCCATTTTATCTGATCGAGATCCAAGGTTCACATATAGGTTATGGAAACAGTTACAAGAATCCTTGGGAACAAAACTGTGATTCAGCACAACTTTCCATCTGCAAACTGATGGTCAGTCTGAGAAGGTAATACAAGTGTTGGAAGATATGCTCAGGAGTTGTGCAATTGATTTTGGATTGAAATAGGGAAGGTATTTACCTTTAGTAGAGTTTGCCTACACTAATAGTTATCACTCCAACCTCGACATGTCTCCTTTTGAGGCTTTGTATGGAAGAAAGTGCAGGTATTCAATCTATTGGATGGAGCTTAGTGAAAGAAAGCTTGTTGGCCTTGATTTGGTTCGTGACATAGAATAAAAAGTTCTAGTTATTCAAAATCATTTGAAGATTTCTCAAGATCGCCAAAAGGCTTACGTTGATGAAAAAAGGAAGGGGGTTTCTTATGTAGTTGGTAGTAAAGTGTTCCTTAAGGTCTCGCCTGGGAAAAAGATAATTTGTTTTGGTTTGAAGAGCAATATTAATCTGCGGTTCATTAGACCTTACTAGATCTTAGAGCGTGTGTGTCCTGTAGCGTATTGTTTAGCACTTCCACAAGAATTATCTAGGACTCAAAACATTTTTCATGTCTTGATGTTAAGGAAATATTGTTCAAATACAGATCATGCAGTGCAATTGGAGACCTTAGAGGGAAAGCCAAACCTATCCTACGAAGAAGAACCAGTTCACATACATGAATGGAGAAGTAAAGTAGCTTAGAAATAAAAAGATTCATTTGGTAAATTTTCTTTGGAGAAATCACAAGGTAGAAGAGGCTACACAGGAAAGAGAAGCTGCTATAGGAGAGAAATATCCCTAATTTTTTTCACATGTAAGAAATTTCGTGGACAAAATTTTTTTAGGGTGGGAGAGTTGTCACACACCAATTTTTTTCTCATCCGCGTTTTGGATGGTTGACCATGTGATATTGGTGATGACTCGTATGTGAGCTAGTCAAATTCGCGAGAATTGACTCGTTTCTTTTTAGCATGTTTCCCTCAGGGATTGTAGGACATTTACCAAAAGTGTGTCAAGTCCTATGTAGGAAATGTGTCATTTTGCATTACACTTGTAGAGCCTTGATGATAGTGTCTAATTAGTGGAATTGTGTGTACAAGTAATATGATTAGTGTAACATCCCGATTTAGGGCCTAGTGAGAATAGTGGTGCGAGACCATAAACCGAGGTCTATGTATGAGTTTTTGAGGTTTATGCTATGTTTTCATGTTAGTGTGAAAGTTTCATGAGGAAATTTTGTGAAATTGCGGTTGAATTGTCCAAAAGGACTAAATTGCAAAAGTTGCAAAATGTGAGATTCTAGAAGCTAATTGTGTGAAATAACTTTAGAATATTAATTAGAGGTCTTTAAATAGCAATTTTCCCAGATTTTAATTTTTGGACAAAATTGGGCATGGATGAGTTAAAATAGGAAGTTTATCAAAAAGGGCATTTTGGTCATTTGGTAATTAAATGATTAAAATGGCAGAAAAGATGACAAAATTCATTCATCTTCTTCTCTAAGGCTGCCAAAATTTTCAAGAGCTATCATTAGGGTTCTTAAAAATTTTCAAGCTTGCTAGTAAGTGCATCCAAGCCCCCTTTTTGATATTCTTCGTATTTTTGAAGTCCTAGTAGCATGAGTAAGCTATTTTTAGCTATTTGATGAGCTATAATGGAAGTTTAAAAATATGCCTATGTATGACATGAAAGTATTTTAGTGTTTTATAGAAGAATATGAAAGTTTGATGTAGTAGAAACATCTTTTGCTAAGTGATTTTCTATGAAGATGCATATAGGGACTGGTTTGTAAAAGTCTTGAGTTTGGTCATACATGTGTGATCTAGTGAGAATTGATGAATGCTTTATTTGAGTAAGTGACTCGACTAAGCATGTAAGGCTAGAAAGTTGAATAAAAATCACTTTACGAGCCTTGGGGAAAAAGTGTAATTATGAGAAACATTAGGGGCAAAAGAGTAATTTTTCCAAAGTATGAGATAAGTATCAATTTAATCAATGTGAGAATTGAATAAACTGATTTATTCATTATAGATCAAGGAAGACGAAGCCCGGATCTAAATCGAGGCAAGAGCAAGGTGGTGGACTAAATTTCATATTTTTATACTTTTGAGTATCGAGGTAAGTCTATGCTTAAACAATGCGTTCATACTTACAATTTCTTAATGCTAGCTAGTGTGTAACATGATTCAGAACCTATGTGGGATGAAAGTGGTAAAATTTGTGAATGGATGTATGGTTAAGTAAGTAGATATGTGAATGTGTAGTAAGAATGTTAAATGGTGGGCTAAGTGCGATACCATTCTAATGCATGTTGACGATAAGCTGGCTATGTATGCTGCTATCGTTAGGTATATCGTCTAGTGGGCTATGTACGAAACCATTATGAATACCTTTATGGTAGGCTAAGTGTGATACTACCTTATTAATTGATTGTGGTGGGCTAAGTGCAAAACCACCGAGAAATTAGCTGTGTGGATTAGCTGTGTGGATAAGCTGTGTGGTCGTATTATTGAGTTAATTAGCTGTGTGGATGAATTATCGAGAAATGATGTTGCGTTGTATATTGTGTAAATGTGATATTGAATGCAGGGGTGCATTTCAATGGTTATGAGTATGTAACTCATGATGTGTTGGGAATGTGGTAAGGGATAGAAAGAGTAAGCATAGTTGTACATTATATGTTAGTATAATGCTAATTGTTGTTTAGCTTATACTGTGATGCTTAATTGTTTATGCGTAAACTTACTAAGCTCAAGGCTTACTCCCTTTCTTTTCCCTTGTCTTATAGAGAAAAAAAGTGTTGAATCAAGATACGAGGATCAATTGGAAGATCATTCACATTATTAACAAACTCTGGTACATGAGACTCAATGTTTTGTATATGGCATGTATAGAGGCTAGACAAGTTAGTGAATTTTGTTGTAAATGGCTAAGATGTGTTGGCCTTTAGATGGATAATCTATTTTGTATAATGCCAACAGTGGTTGGCTAACTTATCTTATAAAAAGGTTGTAGTGATCTATGTGAGATTGCATTTCAATTTGATTTGATTATGGATGTGTTGAATGAATGCATATTGTGTATGCTAGAGGGGTGAAAGGAACTTGGCACATAGCTTTGTTCTTGTCCATGTGGATAGACACACGGGCATGTGTCTAGACCATGTGTGACACACGGTCAGCCCACGGGCGTGTGACTTGGCCGTGCATCCCCTACATGTTAACATTTTAAGTCAGAATAGACCACGGACTAGCCACACGGGCGTGTGCATCGGCCGTGTGAGTTCAATTAGTGTTGGCCACGGGTTAGCCACACGGGCGTGTGACTAGGCTTTGAGGCCATGTGTATGTAGTCAATATTCACCACGGTTGAGGGGCATGGGCGTGTGGGTCTATGCACGGGTGTGTCTCTTCTTGCACGGGTGTGTTAACCTTGTACAAAAGAGAAAAATTTTAAGATTGGAAAAAGCTCCGATATAATCTCAGGAGCCTTCGTGTGTATGAGTGAGGCCTCGTAAGTTGAGATTAAGGTTATTGAGGTGACTTAAGAGAGTAGTCACTTTGAGCCTAAGTGGCGATCAAGTGGTTTTATTACGGTAATGCCTCGGGCCCGATTCTGGCGTAGAACCCCGGTAAGGGGTGTTACAATTAGGCATCCTACTTAGAGTGAGATTACAATCTAATTGTAACACCCTCATCCTCACAACTAAACCAGATTCGTGTGCAAGATTAAAACTCATTATTTTAAAATCAGATTGTATTACTTATTTCTTTACTTTACAACAAAGACAATAATTTAAAACAAAAGTTCACTATCTCAACTCCTGACTCTAAGGGAACTATTTAGTTACAATATATTCGACCTTTTGGTGAAGTCTCTAAAGGTACCCCTTTCCTATTTGCATGACACTAAATTGATATTGATCTTCAGGTCAACACAATCTGGCTTGGTCCTTCTTCAAGTTCATTATTCACCCATGATCCGTGGAAGCACAAGCTGAAATTCTTAACATAGACCCTATCTCATGAGATTAGTAAATGAAAATAATTTAAATATGTTTAGACCCTGTCTCATGAGATTAGTAAATGAAAATAATTTAAATATGTTTAACTCCCAACTTGTTTTGTGAACAATTTCCCTCATCTCAAAGTGGCAGCCTCTGATTTAACGACTGAGCTAATCTATTAGTGGTTAGATTGTTAAACTATTGGTAAATCCTATTACCCTTTGACTATTTTCTATGTTCCCTTGGGTGTCTCGCCACATTTGTAGACTCTATCCTTACTCTCGCCACATTTGGTTATGTCCATCTTAACGAACATTCCATAGATGATTAGTCATTGGTGAACTTATTTTTCTTAATGTACTATTGGAGGACTTGTTGACATTCCATCCATTGGGTTATCTAATGGAGACTCACGCCACTCTGGCGGACTAAGTCCTACTTCATTTGAGTAGTAGTCGAATTATTTCCTTGTAACCTGCTTTGTTTGCGATACCTTGCCTTCAAGTGTCACATGCTCATCTGTTGTGGATCACTTTGACTTATAGCACCCAACAGACTGTTATTCAAGTTTATGATTTCTCTTACATGTTGGTTCTGTAATTTCCTCTTAAAGAGGAATAGTCTTGACAGACATATCTGTCACTCGACATATCCCTTTTTGAAACTCTCTCAAGCAATGGGTTCTAACTAACATCTCTTTTCTTTATAGATTAATCGACGTACTTATGATAAATCCCTAGCCTATAGGGTTTCTCTGAGCGCCCTCTAGTGTTTCTCAATGGCAGATTCTTATTTGAAAATCCTCCGATAAACCCTCTTTCGTTTTCCTAAACACTAGGCACCATTGGTGCATCATTTCCCATTACCAATTCTTGTTGGGTTACCAGCTTCCAAGATTATTGTTTTTTGGCAAACTACTTCCTCATTTTTTTTTATTTCTTTTGCCACGTTCGATGGATTCATCACTAATCTGTAGGCTAGCTGTCATTTCGTCAACACTTACACTTTTCTTTCAGTTCCCTTTCCCTTCGTCTGCTTGATTTACCCCAGTTATCATCCGAGCGGACTATCCCATTTTTAGTGTCTCAGGAAACCATCCTTTTTCTAGTGTCCCGATGGACTACCTCGTGTTTACTGTCTCGACGGACTATCTTGTGTTTACTATCCTGGCAGACTACCTCGTGTTTGTTACTCGATAGACGATACTAGTTTCCATAGTCAAGCTATGGTTTTACACGTTAGACCTTTATTAAGGTGTCTCCTTATAGGACCTTACCGCTATCGCGATATCACCCTATAAAGCCTGCTGACCGCCATGGAACCTTATAACTGTCTATATCGATTCATCTCATATCTACCTTGATAATCGAACACTGAAATGTCCCCCTGCATGGCCCGAAGCTTTGCACGTCTAGTTTCACAGTAACAACACTGTATGGCAGTATCTAATTGGAATTCCATTTTCCCTATTCCTCCATCCATTTCTCCATTTCACTATTTCTAACATTGACTATCGAACATCGCAATGTCCCCATCACAAAGTAGGGAGCTTTGCGCATCACAGTTTGCATATAGCAATACAGTATGACAGTATCTAACATAAATTCTCGTTCCCAATTCCTAACTTCACCTATCTCATCAATAATTTTCCCATCGTACCCTACTGTTATCATTATGCAATACACACATTTCACTTACATACAAGCATGGAGTATGCTTTCCTTCTAAACATGGATTTCTAACTATCGCATGGATATTCGACTACGTGATGGATACCATATATCAATCTTATGCATGCTTAGCATTCGAAATCAACAGAATTCGTACATCATTACAAATCGTGCCAGCTACACAGCATTCCTGGGATAGAGTATAAAAACTCACCTAACACTTCTTTGTCTCCTTCGCTTAGCCTTTTCGAACACTAGAGCTTCCAATCTCCTTTAAGCTAAGCATGACAACCTAAAATCATGAGTTAAACTCGGTATTCTCAGCTTAAAACTCAGTTTTTCAAAAACATTCAGAACCCATACAGAGGTTTTTGGAAATGCTTACCCTCATTCTCTCAATTTTACATACATAGAAGTGTCATTGGGAAGTCATCTCCCAACTATTTATAGCCCTTTACGCTTGGTTATCAACCCCATAAAAACCATCCATTGGTAATCATCATGTCTCCCACTAAGGAACCTATAACACGCTATACCCGACCCGATTTACAAAATCCAAATATAGGATGTCACAATACTTACATACTTAACAAAAATTTTCAACTGGCGAAAACAATGTACTTCTTACTTATTTTAAATATTTTATAAGTCAAAAGATTTGAATGAAATGTTTATCATTTATAACAGACTCCTAAAAGCATTACAACTTAAATCTTTCATTAGATAGACATATTTGTGGTGTATAATACTATTTGCAACTGGAAAACATATTCCTAAAAGTGTGTGCATAACATCGCACTACAATCAACCACCTTGGAACATTCCTGGCTTGGTCCTTTTTGGCTAACTAGTTCAAATCAAGAATTTGCATTACAAATAAACACCCATAAGTTTAATGGAACTTAATGAGTCTCAACCAGTTTTATGTTTCAATGTCACTGAAGAAATCCTCGACTTTAAGATCCTAAACTTCTTGTCAGACCTTGGCCGAAACTTTCCTGACTTCTGGTTGGCAGATTACTATATACCTATCTCTATAATTGAACACCTTGTAGACAGTCCAACTAACTAGTGGATCACAGAACTTACACCATAGTTCAAATCCTATTACGCAATCTCTTTAAAGATAGTAGTTGGATACACTCTTCAAGAAGATATTTATATAGATAATACTCTTGACTGATTCCCCTACTGACTCTAGTGGTTGCCAAAACGTCATTCAGATCGAATCTTCAAATTAATCCAGACAAACGTATTTACCCAGATAAATTTAATAATTTAGATCATTAAATAGAATTCCAACAATTTTGATACATAGTGTGAAAATATCAAGGTTTGGCAGACTTTTACACCACCGTTCCTCCAGATACAACAAGTTCTTTATCCTGGTGGATTACTAAGAGGGATTCCTCAGCCAGATACACTGCTGAGAATTCTTTCAGGAAATTATTCAAAGGCATACGCAGATTTCACTACAAAGGTGGTCTAACCACTCACCACTTAGGCATTACAAAATTTGTCATACAGGCTTTCCATATAATACGCCACAAAGGCTTTATCGATAACTTGCCACAAAGGCTTTAATGATAATTTGCCACAAAGGCTTTACAGATAACTTCCACAAAGGCTTGGTTTGATTTGCCACCAAGGCATTACATAAACTATCGAGTTTTACAATATGGATTTGCCTAAATTCAGCATCACTTGAGGTTTTCCCATCCTCACCCCTAGGACACACAGAAACCCTAATAGACAAATATGACTCATCTGCCATTCCAAAAATGTATCATGGTCACGGTCTTTCACATATCTGTCATACTAGTCTTTTTTCATTTTTACTGTCCTAGTAGACCTTGTGTTTACGGTCCTGGCAAACTACATTTCGCCATACTAGCCTATTGGAAAAATGGGTTTGAAAGACGTAGTGGAAAATAAATTTAAGGAAAAACCAAAGTTTTAAAATTTTTCTAAAACAAGATCTTTCTTGTGATATTTAAAGTAATAAACCCTTAATCAAAATTGTACATTTTTTATTCATTTAGGATGAGCGTTTCGACCAAGTAGTCTTCTTCATTATGCTCAAGCTCACACTTGTCGAGCATGGGCTTGCTTCGAATCAGAAAATATTTCACAAAAATTACCAGTGGGATAATTTTACAATTTCTCTGAACTTTTGGGCCAAGTTCTAAATCAAAAAACATCTCTAGAAATTTCTTGGAATAATCTCTACAGAGAATTTTCTCTCTACAACTTTCTCCTGAATTCAAGTGTGTTTGTAAATAATGACCTACAGCTCTCTTTATATAAGGAGAGTTTAAAGAGTTCAACTATGATTAAACTTAATCACTTTAATATTAAAGTAATATAATATTTATCAAGATAAATATTATATTAAATCTTATTTAAATTAAATTAAATATTAAGATAATTATTTTAATATTAAATTAATAAAATACTATTAAGAGAAATATAAAATTAAATTTAATATTAAACTATTAAAATAATAATATTTTTGAAATAAAATAATAATCTCAACCACCAATGGCCCATCGCTGTCGGCCACCGGGACGTTATCGTTGTAGCCACAGGCACTGTCGTGTCCAATGATACAAGTGCGACACCCTTATGGCACCCCGAGTTGGTTTGGTCCAGGTCAATGACGACCCAACCTTTTCGCTCTAGCCACCAGTTGGACTGTCAACTCGGTCTCACATATCGGGCATGTTCGACTACTTTTTGGGTCTTGGTCTCGATTTTGGGCTCTCAAGCCCAATATATGATCTTAGGTCTAATTTTCAAGTTCAATTACCTATTAGACCAATTGTCTAGCTTGAAAATTAACTTCCAAAAATATCATATTAATTTCAATTGATTTGATTAATTTAATTTTACTTCATCAAAATTAATTTTCCAAAAGATCACTTAGATTTTCTAAATTATTTTTTCAAGAAAATTCTTTAATCAAATCCTCTAGTTGAACAATTCTCACGACCACCTAATTTAATTCCAGATCGAATAAATTGACTCAATTAAATTCTTCTCAAAGTCGTAGAATGTTCTTCTGATTCAAATGCAATCCGATCGAGCTTTTGTTCTTCTGATTCAAATGTTCTTCTGATTCACTAGAACTAGGCTCTAGTGATTGCAATTATTTCCAGAAGCAGTGTTTTGATAATTCGCAATTACTTAATTGTAACACCCCAAACCCAGCCTAAACGTTACGACCGGCTCTGGCATGTCACATAAAAGGGTTGTTTATAAACTGCGCGTTTGTTAAAAAATTCGAGTTTAAATATTTATTTGCTGGTAATCCTTTATTTAACATTTTGGAAAACGATTATTAAGGGTTTGGGAAATTCCCATATTGAACACTTAATAATAATAGGCAGTAATCATATTAAAACCTAAACCAAATAAAATACCAAATTTAAAGTTATAGTGGCCTTGTTACATAATAAAATCCCAAGATTAAAAAGTACTATTAAATAAGAACTGAAAGTTTACGAGAAAAACAATGCATGGCCACCTTGAAGTACGCCCCGGCTCCAAAATTCGCGATCTAATGATTACCTGCAAAATTAAACAAAGGGGCGAGTCATCGAGACTCAGTGTGTAAATCCCTTATAACACATAAACGGCTCGAGGCCCATAATCGCATATTGGGCCTTAGCCCACTCAAGATGACATAAAAATAAATGAATGCATCATGTCCCAGCCCAAACCTAGTTTTTCCATCCTCTACATGCCAACCCGTACTAGCCAATCACACCGTGGGGATTTCTACAATCAACCCTCCATCCGCTACACGCCATTTTGACAATCATGCTGTCAGTTATAATGCCGATCACCATGTGACCTTAAAATCAATTGTTGCTTAGCCACCGATCACCATGTGACCTTATAATCAAATGTGGCAAAGCCACCGATCACTATGTGACCTTATAATCAAGCGTGGCAGAGCCACCGATCATTATGTGACCTCGTAATATAACGTGGCATAGCCACCGATCACTATGTGACCTCATAATATAATGTGGCATAGCCACCGATCACTATGTGACCTCATAATCAAGTGTGGCAGAGCCATCGATCACTATGTGACCTTATAATCAACACTTCCCCTTTATCATCATAACATCCCAAATCCCATGCAATATGACATAATAATTCGTGTATGCAGTATGTCATGTATGCAAAACATATATCAAATATAAGTATAACATGAATTACCATCATAATCAGATAGACAGAATACAACATAATCAAGCTAATCAACCTCTAAGAGTATAACAGTAATTTTACCTACCAAGGGTATTTCAATATTTTACCTATCGAGGGTATTTTAGTAATTTCGCACCTGCAATGGCCCTTCCGAAGGCCTAATGTCGCTTCGAGCGACTCAACTACCATTTCCGGTTGTTACCAGCTATTGGGCCTAAAACCCGATTTTAGCCTATTCAGGCCCACAAGCTCGTGTGGCCCACGTAACACAAATCTAGCCACGTATATGAGATACACCTAGTCTAGTTCACTATATACTACACCATCATACATTTTATTCAATTGGGCCCATGGGCCCATTGGGCCCACTTTGGCCCATCGTGGCCCAAGTAGCCTCAACCCACAAGAATACTACTGATGGCCTCAGCTATCGCGTCGAAGCCCCACACATGCGCTCGCATGCTCGTGTGGCTACTGTCGCCATGTGACCGGCATTTCGACATTTTTCGCTCTACAACTAGAGTAGAGAAGTACACACCTAATAGGAATCTGGTGCTAATCCACGCTCCGACCACTCCTGTGCCCAAACGCCCTCCAAGGTGTATTCATCCTCCTCCTAAAATGCTATATATATAGCTAGCTTCTCACCTTCCTTCTTTGTATCTTTCCGATGTGGGATCCTTCCTCAGCAGAGTTTAAATCCAACTCAAACTCTTCCCGTCCAATTCGTAAATAAATACTCCATTGCTTTTCATGAGATTTGAACCCAGGCTCCCTTGCAGCATAATCCACGCCACTAACCACTTGGCCACAAGCTCCTCTTGTGTCTTAAACCATGTGCAACTAATTATAAATCTATAGCCAAATACTAAGGTCCATGTAAAAAGAAAACCAAAATGCAATAGCTAAGACTTCAACCTTGGACCTTCTTCCTTCCTTGTGGCGTCATCCCCTTGCCTCTTATGTGGCGTCACTTTGCCACTACACCAACGCTCCACTTGTGTCATTTTTCTCCATATTTTATTCTTAAAACCTACCTACTAACTCCTAGGGTTTTTTTCGCCTAAAACCAAAATTTCCCTAAAGCCAAAGTTTGATCCTGGGACTTCATAGAAGCCCTCTAACCTTCCAAAATCACTTATCTAATAGGTCCAACTTGCATCTAAGCCGATCTCTTGTTCTCAAAAATTTTAAACGCTACTACGATCAAGGCCCATTGGGCCTAATCCTACTAGGCCTAATATTTGGGATATTACATTAATCATGGAGTCAGTCCACAAGAAGTACCATGATTGAAAACTCCTTATTGTATACTCTTTATAAAAGCAATTTATCAAAATGTTTTGTCCAATGACCTCGTCATGTGTGTGTTACCTTCATATGATATCCTTGATTCCTTTGAGTTAAATTCGTTCACTCAATACAATCATATTTTATCTCATTATCACCATTGTGCCTTCTTAATGATTAATATAATCACTGTCAACAAATGAATGTGATAAATTGCTCGTTCCAGAACAAGCAACCTGTGGCTATGTTCCATATTTATCAATCACACAATGCCAATGAGAGGATATCATTAACTCTTTAATAAAGCTATGAATTCCACTGTTGTTAGTAAAGCCATGACATACACAAGTCATGTACCCAACATACCGGCTATGGGCTTAATCATCTTTAGAGCAAAAGCGTCCACTTATATCAAAGCACATGAGTTGCATACGCATGCTCGGTGACTAACTTAGGATTTAGGTAAATTATACCATGAACGTCACAAGTGAATTAATTCACAAATGGATTCAGAAATAATCGATCTTAGGTCTAGCCTAATGTATCATTTTACCAATGAACACATCTATGTCTCTACTCGTGGAGTCAACTGCTCCGATAGCCAAGACTAGCCATCTCCTAAATTGGAATTGTAGACGACATAATAATCCTTCTTAGTATTTTAATCAAATGCTCACTTTGACTCTTTTAGGGGATTATAGACTCATTTAGATTATCTACTAAAGTAAGTTGTGTTTCTCGCAATGTAAACGTTCTTTACAATGCCACTTATCTTTAGTTTGAACTTTAGACAATCAATGAGCTAATATTTGCTTGTCACAATTTCGATATACATGCAAAATATAAAAGACAGAAAATACAAAAGAGAAAATAGTGAAATGTGAAATTAACTTTATTTATTTATCATTCAAATAAGTAGAAAATAGTTACATGTTTACTACAATATGGGCACATTTCCCAACATGGCCTTCATGCTTATTGTCTCGGCAGACGTCATCAAAAACTACCGCGAGGTCTATTATCATTTCACATAATTTCCCAACATTCTGCCTAAAGCCCCTTATCGCTAATCATATTTTTCTATTCATTACAAAAATAACATAATGGACACATGTACACAAATTTCACTTATACTCTTAACATAATCATACTTCCTAACACATAATTTCCCATGCATACTTACCACACATCTTTATATTTATGCAGTACATCATACACTTCAGTATATACATATAGATGCTTCACAGAAACAAAAAAAACATACATACATATATATTACAACTCCTCAGGAAGATATGGTTATTTATATGGACATCAATCATACAAAGAAATATTATAATATAACGTGCAGGTTACGAGTCTAAGACTTACCAAAGACCAACCTTAACCTTGGTACAGAGCTCCTATTTTGATTGTCCATCCCGATCCAGCAATAACAACCACTTACAGTATCATAAAATTTCCATCAGAATCCCCATTATATGTAGTTTACTATCATTTCAATCGCATGATACCCCCGAGCAGGGTCTTCCACTCATACCCTAATGTTCCTACATCTTTTAACATCATTCCCCTTCTATAATCGTAATATAAAAAGCTATAATACTTACTAGAAGGTTGAATCGTCCACTAATTAAATGAAATCTTATCTCTAACTTGACAAAGAAAAAAAGAATATTTAGGTTAGAAAGAAGAACTAGAACGTAAAGTAGAAAGAGAACCGTCTTCCCCCTTCAATAAATATAAATTTCTTTTCCCCCTATTGTGGACTTTGACAAGTGAAGATGTTTACCTAACCCAAATATCCTAATTTTCCCACAAAAATCTAGCAGAAGGTAAAGAGAATCCGACGAAGATCTTTGTTACTGTTTGACAAGTCACGGTAAGGGTTTAATCAATACAATTGACTCCCAACTAATCCCATTACAAAAGCGAACTAGAACAGTACTCATGTAAATCGAATGTACTATACCTTGGTGGTGACTCACTTATGCTGTGGTCTTAAGGACAATCAAATCTCCTACAGCTTTCTCATACATTTGTTAGGCTCCTATTGCTCACGCAAAAATCTAAGGTGTACACTTTCCTCACTTGAAGATACCCTGTAACTAAGTCCTTAATTATTGCTAAAGGGCAGATACATTAATGCTAGTATATGCTAATACCTTAACTCATCAGTAAGTGAGTAAGGTGGTAGATTATACTACCATAATGAGCGAAAAAGTTCACATACATACCTTATTCAGTTTTTTGGATCTATCGCTTTTGGGGTGTGATAGAACGAACTAGTTTTAATCCAACCAAACCAGAATTAGATCTTAATCAGTCTAATTCTGTCACTAAATTTTCCTGACTTTTTTATAGAGGCCACTAACTTATGGCTTCTTTCAATTTAATCCCTTAAAATTTGCTAAATTTTTGGAATTAAAAGAAATTAGGTGTGATAACTCTCCTACCCTAAAAAAAGAACTTCACCCTTAAAATTTTCTTTCATGCTCAGCCTCAGTGGCGAACATAGAGAAACTCTGCTTTATTCTTACTGATT
Organism: Gossypium bickii; assembly: GCA_025503065.1. Lineage (NCBI taxonomy): Eukaryota > Viridiplantae > Streptophyta > Magnoliopsida > Malvales > Malvaceae > Gossypium > Gossypium bickii. The sequence continues at coordinate 96,951,872 of CP106711.1, forward strand.
CTTTTAATTTGGATCACCTTTTATGCATTCAAATTATTCCTACTCAGCCTGATTGGTGGATCCTTCTACATTTAATAAAGCATATGTACTAGCTTGTTGGCAAGTACCTGGCATTTCTATTATTGGATACACTCCAGCCCATAGATTCTCCTTATAATTTTAATTTGGTGAATGCTTTGAGGCATACATCGCCTGACTGATAGCTTCTTATATTTAACCCTAGCGGATAATTTCGCAAATTCTAGATTTATTTGCACGTTAACTCTACCCCTTTTTGGCAAGTCAACTTCCTTCTTATTTTAGGTCAGCTAAGTTCGCCCCAAAAATATTTTTACCACTACCTAGGCAGAGTACCAAGGCTACTACTCTAATTCCAAATATCTTCTCCACTAGTATTAATGGCTTACGAGTCTTAATTAAAAAAGGCTGTCATTGAACAGACCTATGATTAGTTGGCAAACAATTCCATCTGGGAAATCCTAAAGGATTCTGCATTTTCCCAATGCTAACAGGTGTCCTACCTACATTGATGGATTTGAATGGTTCCTTACCATTCATTAAATTTTTCCATAACTCCCCACGCATTCCTTTGGTTATAAATAAATCAGAATGCTAATAGAAAGTTCATAGGCCTATAGGCCTTTGGCTTCACCAATCCTCCCATTATCTCCTAATTTTCTTTTTCCCATCTTTCTTTTTCTTATCTATTTACATCTCTAAGGTGTAGTTCCCTGGCTACTCTTGACGTAAACACCTCAAAGATAAACCCTTTTGTTCTAAGCCTTCTTTACCTACCCACTAGCTAACTCCTCAATAAAAGGCATAAGCGAGACGAGGGTTCCTAGTTTACATGGACGCACCCACCAAATACAATATGATGGTTTACCTGCTACCTTAGAAAAAAATGTTTTCCCTATTTTGCATTTGTTCTCAGAATGAACCGCAGGAAGTGTCGACTAGGCGCCACTATTGGCTACCTCGTCCTCTCTTGGATGAGATGTTTTATCATAGGGAATTATACATCTTCTCCATATCTGATCAATCTAGGGGAGATTAACGAGTGGATGGAGATGTGATTAACGGAGGAATTGGGATTTCTTGAGATGGATTAATTGGTATAAATTACGTGTTATTAAATTGTTAGACTTGACAACTGTAATAAGTTATCATAGGCTAGACGAGGTCGGAAGATAAGTCAAATCGAATAAATCGTAATTTATCCTGGTTGAGAAAGTGAGGTTTGGAGTTAAGTGAGTATCAACCAATCAATTAAGTTAATTAGAGACCGGAAGGTAATAATTACTTAATTGATGAATAATCCACTCTAGACCCTTAATCCAAAGTTAGTTGCAAACCCTGAAGCGAGTTAATCTTTTTAATTGGTTTATCAATCTATTTCATCTATTTATTTATCGTCATTTATTTTTTTATCAATCAACCTATTTTATGATTTATCGTAATATAAGAAATAATTATTACTTCTTAGACTTGTTATTATAAAATTATTTTCAGTATTTATTCCATTCTCTCTTGGGTACAATCCTTGGAACACTTCCAAGTATATCGTTGTAAAAATTATATTACAATTTGACTCGTGCACTTGTGATCATTGCCATTCTAAATTCTTATATTTTTGGTGTTTTATTTATTCTATAAATGATAGTGCGTTTATAGACAGTCAGACCCCTTGGTGAAGTCCCTAAAGTTACCCCATTTCCTATGTGCATAGCACTAAACTAATATTGATATTAAGTTGAACAGAATCTAGCTTGGTCCCTCTTCAAGTTCATTATTGTAACATCTCGAAATTGGGCCTAATAGGATTGGGCCCATTGGGCCTTGAGCGTAAAAGCATTTTAAAATTTTGAGAATAAGAGAATGACATTATTTCAAGTTGGACTTTCTAAGAAGGTAATTTTGGAAAGTAACGGGGTTTCTATGAAGTCTCGGGTTCAAGTTAGGCTATAAGAAAATTTTATGTTTAAGTCTATTAAGGAGAGATGGTAAGTAGCTTCAAGGCTTATAGAAATGAATTAGTAAATTTGCTTGCATAAATAAGCAATTAGTAAAGAGGTTGTGGCATCAAGTGAAGGCATTGAGCGAAGAGGATCGAATCCCACTTGGTACAAAAAATTTTTGACTATTTTTTGTATACTTTCCCTAAGTGTCGGCCATGATGTATAAATGGCAAGGTGGACCTTTTAATTTTGGCAAGGTGGCTAAGGAAATAAGGAAAGGGTGAAGGTAAGGTAAGGAATTAAAAGAAAAAGGGAAAGTAAGGGGAACATGTGGCCTTTTTCAAGGGAAGTGTTATGGAAAGTGTGGTTGGCCAACTTTTGACCATTATGGTCATGTATGTGGACGGTTTTAGGGGTAAAGGGAGGTATTTTCTTGGTGTTTTGGTAAAGCCTTAGTGTTTGTTTTGGTCAAAAATACCTTTAGCATCAATAGTGTCATTTTCTCCAAATTTCTACTCTTTGTGAGTTTAGTTTTCTTCTTTTCTTTCTTCTTTGCCGAAACCTCCTAGCACAATTGTGCATTTTTCTTCTCTTTTGTTTGGTCAAAATATTCACCTCTTGTTCATCTCCCTTTGATAGCCGAATCACCTAGCATCCATTCAACCTTCCATCCTTTTCTTTTAACCATTCCTCCAACCTTTCATCTTCTCTAAATCGACACCACCATAAGATCATATCTTCTTGTTTGATTGTACCCCCATAGCCGAATATTAATATACCTTGTAACATCCTGAATTTTTAGGCCTATGTGTTGAATGGGAGAACATGTGTAATGTGTTAATTTAACTGTTAGGGGTCCAAATTGGGCTCAAGACTAGGCAAAGGCCTTGGTTAAATTATCTGATTGGGCATTATAGAGTTAAAAGGAGGTAATTCTGTTTAAAATACTAACGTGGGCTTATGGCCCAATAATAGGTGGCACTGCAAAGGAATTTGAAGGCGGCGTCATTAACAATTAAAGGGGCCCAAGTTTTGGCCGCAAGGAGCCCATGTTTCTGAGCCATTTTTGGCACTTAAAATAGAGCAAGGGGTGACGCCACACATAAAAAGTTAGGGCCCCAAAATTTAAGTTTCATAGAGCCCAAATCCTTTAATTTAAGTTAGCTAAATTTGGCATTAGGGTTAGGTGAAGTGGACGGCAACAAGGCTAAAAAATAGGAGGATTTATGTGGATTTTATAATTGATAATATAGATGATAAAAAGGAGAACAGATAGGAGCTATCTGCAAGGCAAGGTGATGGCCGAAAATCCACCACCTAGAGAAGTAAAGAATTCGGCTACTTCATGGATAAGGGGGTGCCGAATTTTCCCTTTTTATTCGCTTGACTTTTAGTTATCAAGAAAGGCTTTTTTGGTTTTAAGCAGTAGATGCCGAAATTTCTATAAATAGAGGGGATATCTCATTAATTCTGGCATTTAAACCCTAATTTCCTCTCCACTCTTTGTTCCGAAATTCTTAGCCTCTCCCTCTACAATTTCTTTTCTTTAATTTCTTCAAAAGCCGAAACCTCTCCTTTCACCCTCTTCTCTATTCTTTTTCTCTTGAGTCGATTTCTCCAAAAAGCCGAAATCTCCATATTTTTTCTCTATTCATCCCATTTGTGAGATAGTTCTATTCTTCCGACATTTAATCTTTTCCTTTGGCATTACCGAATCTTCTCTCTAGTGCTAGCCGAATCCCCTGTGTTAAGGTAAGCGTCGACTTCTGTTAAGCTCTCACGTTCTATTTCGGTTTTGAAAGGCAAAAGCTGAAAAGCTAATAGTTTAATGGTTCTATGTTGGACGGCATTCCGGGATTTGAGGGAAACCTGGTCGTCTAGATCTCAAAACCGAAAAATGTTAGTCTTCAATTTCGGGATTTTAAGGTAAGAAGATATTCCCTAGATTTTTACAAGATTCACCTATTATATGCAAGATCTTAACTTTATGATGAGGATTAACGATCATAAATTGTGATAGTAGTTTTGACAAGGACTTGTGATGGAATTAAATATGGATCAGGCAAAGGAAAGAATCCCTAAGTTTAAGAAACGAGCGGTATCTGCCATTCGAGATTGGCCACTTGGTTGTGGACCAGCTTCTGAACAACATCTTAGGCAGATAGCGGTTGTGTCGACTATGGATAGCATCGACATAGAAAGTATCATTGTATCAGTAATTAGGTGTGTAGATCTCTAACACACTAATAATCTGTATGTATATATATGTGATGGCTAAAAGCGAGGAAAATAGGAGCGTATGAGCAGATCGGGTTACCTGAGAAAGGGTAGGCAAAGGATGCCAGGTATGTAACCATAGAAACTTCTCTATGTGTATCGATGTATGTGAAAGACTGTAATCTCTTAGGTGGTTTATTGTTTGATTTTGCATGAATATATGCACGGGATGGGTTTGATATGGAAAGGGGAAGAGCATGATTGGTCACATGGTGATTGGTGGTAGAAAACCCACGTAATGAAATGTTAGGTCACATGGTGATCAGTGGTAGAAAACCCACGTAATAAAATGTAGGTCACATGGTGATCGGTGGTAGAAAACCCACGAAATAAAATGTTAGGTCACTTGGTGTTCGGTGGTAGATAAGGAATAGGCAGTACGGCTGTCGTTATGGTGTGTAGCGGATGGAGGGTTGATTGTAGAAATCCCCAAGGTGTGATGGTTGGTACGAGTTGGTGTGTAGAGGATGGAATTCTACGTTGGGTTGGGCTATGCATCATTTATTATCTATCATGTAATTATGATTGTTGCCATTGTGTATGGGCCAGGGCTCATAATGTGCTTGTGGGCCCAAGCCTTTTATGTGTTTTCGGGATTTACACACTGAGTCTTGGTGACTCACCCTATTATTTTCCCTAACTTTTCAGATGAGTAGGAGATCGTGGACATGGGAGCTGAGACGGACTCGAGGGGCCATCAAGTTTTATTTCTTTAGACTATTTTTGGTTTTCTTTAAGTTTTTGATTTTTATTTCGCGAATATTTATGTAATAAGGCCCCATAGTTTATACTCACCTAAGTAGTTTTTAATATTTGCAACATAAGAAATTTTGTCAAAAGGTTTAATTATTCAAAATAATAATAATACAAGGTTTTATTTTCAAAAGGTCACCTAATTATTTAAATATTGTCTAATTAACTTACGATTTTCGAAACCAACGAAGCAAAAGTTTTCAATGTACAACCCGTAGCATACCAGATCTAGTCAAAACTTATGGGCCGGGTTTGGGGTGTTACATTTTGGTATCAGAGCCCAGTTCAAAACTTGGGCTGTGAAATGGGTCTGTTAGTGTCTTGAAAATTTGATATGAATTTGGGAAGGAAAAAAAATGTCTTGGTTGAAGTTATGGTCTTCAAGTCTACCGGCACCCGATCCACGTAGGTAAGAATTCTAAACTCTTGTTGTGATATATATGTGGGCTTAATGGGCTTGAGGGACGTAGATTAGCATAACAGTATTAATGGACCTTAGGCTTAGATAAACAGCTCTTCAATTCCATAAGATTTAATCCAACTAAACAAACCCGTGAACGAGTCAATAGGTTAGGGTGTGGCAATATGCATACGCATGTCTAGGATTGGATTCAGGAAGAGCTTAGTACTTAAGCAGTCCTAGTGACTCACCTCCTCTTCGTTGGAATCCTACCTGGTGCGTAGTGACTGTTTACCTTAGCCACAAGGATTTGTTGACGGGCCAAAATCTATAATTAAAACCCGAAAGGGACCAGCCATCTTATTCTGCAAAATTACTAAATTACTCCTGATTTGTAAAACAACCAAAATATCCCTGATTTATAAAATTACTAAATTACCCCTGATTTGTAAAATGACCAGAATACCCTCAAGATTTGTGAAATTTCCAAAATACACTTGATTTGTGAAAATTTCCCAGAATACCCCAGAACTGTCAAACTACCAAAATTCGTGAGAATTACCGAAACACTTCGGTTAGAAAAATTTCCAAAATACTTTTGGTTTTTGAAAATTTCCAAACAACTGTGATTTTATAAAATACCCATGTTTTTGCAAATTTACCCGAAAACCCCTACATTTACGAATGTGACCCGGTTTGAAAAATTAAATTTTCCAAAATACCCTTGCTAAAAAAAACACAACAACACCACCAATGTACCCTATTTTGAGAAAATCACCAAGATACTTCATTTTGGAAAATACCCTATAGGGCAAAACTACGGAAATACCCTTGGGTAGAGGAATGACGAAAAAAAAAACCTTTATACGATGAATGTGTGTGCATGGATGCTACTTGTGTGATTGATATATACTGGTTGATGTATGTGGTTTCTAGAATTAGGAGATAAACTTGAGACTGGAACTGTAGATAGGTTCGAATTCGAAAGAACCACTCTTAAAACTACTTTCCATAAGATTGTTCGTGGTTAATCAGTGAAAGAAATTAATAGTTCATAAAGTTTCTAATTCAGATAATACAAGAATCAACGATGATCACTAGAAGAGGAAGAAGAGGCCGCGGCCGAGGCCGTGGAAGTGTTAGGACTGATGTGTTGACTCAGCTAGTTAGGGAGGTACTGAAGGAGGTTAAAGAAATCGGTGAAACATTTCGGTTTGGGTGCATAGACTGTAAGAAAAAAAGAGATCGTAGTTTTCTATGGTTGCAGTCTCATTCTGTGAAGCATGTTAAGGTACGTCCAAACTTTCAGGTTTGCGAATATTGTAGAAGGCGTTATCCGGGTGAATGTTGTAGGAAGTTAGGAACGTGTTTAAGTTACGGGTCTGAGGAGCATAACGCTCTGGATTGCTCAATCACCATTAAGTCAGGTATGTTTTGTTTGGATGCTATATTTTTGGGTATAGAAACTGTATGCGTGCAATGTTTATAAATTATTAAATTAGAGTGCGCAGCGAAAGCATAGTGGTAAGACTCGGGTAGTACGATTAATAGTTAGTTGGAAATTTTGAGGGCGAAATTTCTTTAAGGGGGGTAGAACTGTAACATCCTGAATTTTTGGGCCTATGCATTTAATGGGAGAACATGTGTAATGTGTTAATTTAACTGTTAGGGGTCCAAATTGGGCTCAGGACTAGGCAAAGGCCTTGGTTAAATTATCTGATTGGGTATTATAGAGTTAAAAGGAGGTAATTGTGTTTAAAATACCAACGTAGGCTTGTGGCCCAACTATAGGTGGCACTGCAAGGGAATTTGAAGGTGGTGTCATTAAAAATTAAAGGGGCCCAAGTTTTGGCCGTAAGGAGCCCATGTTTCTGGGCCATTTTTGGCACTTAAAATAGAGCAAGGGGTGATGCCACACACAAGGAGTTAGGGGCCCAAATTTTAAGTTTCATAGAGCCCAAATCCTTTAATTTAAGTTAGCTAAATTCGTCATTAGGGTTAGGTGAAGTGGACGGCAACAAGGCTCAAAAATAGGAGGATTTATGTGGATTTTATAATTGATAATATAGATGATAAAAAGGAGAAAAGATAGGAGCTATCTGCAAGGCAAGGTGATGGCCGAAAATCCACCACCTAGAGGAGTAAAGAATTCGACTACTTCATGGATAAGGGGGTGCCGAATTCTCCCGTTTTATTAGCTTGACTTTTAGTTATCAAGAAGGGCGTTTTCGGTTTTAAGCAGTAGATACCGAAATTTCTATAAATAGGGGGGATATCTCATTGATTCTGGCATTCAAACCCTAATTTCCTCTTCACACTTTGTACCGAAATTCTTAGCCTCTCTCTCTACAATTTCTTTTCTTCAATTTCTTCAAAAGCTGAAACCTCTCCTTTCACTCTCTTCTCCATTCTTTTTCTCTTGAGTCGATTTCTCTAAAAAGTCGAAATCTTCATAGTTTTTCTCTATTCATCCCATTTGTGAGATAGTTCTATTCTTCCAGCATTTAATCTTTTCCTTTGGCATTGTCGAATCTTCTCTCTAGTGCTAGCCGAATCCCCTGTGTTAAGGTAAGCGTCGACTTCTGTTAAGCTCTCACGTTCTATTTCAATTTTTGAAAGGCAAAAATCGAAAAGCTAATAGTTTAATGGTTCTATGTTGGGTGGCATTCCGGGATTTGAAGGAAACTTGGTCGTCTAGATCTAAAAGCTGAAAAACGTTAGTCTCCAATTTCGAGATTTTAATGTAAGAAGATTTTCCCTAGATTTTTACTAGATTCACTTATTATATGCAAGATCTTAACTTTATGATGAGGATTAACGATCATAAATTGTGATAGTAGTTCTGAAAAGGACTTGTGATGGAATTAAATATGGATCAGGGAAAGGAAAGTATCCCTAAGTTTAAGAAACAAGCGGTATCTGCCGTTCGAGATTGGCCACTTGGTTGTGGACCGGCTTCTGAACAACATCTTAGGCAGATAGCGGTTGTCGACTACAGATAGTGTCGACATAGAAAGTATCATTCTATCAGTAATCAAGTATGTAGATCTCTAACACACTAATCTGTATGTATATATATGTGATGGCTAAAAGCTAGAAAATAGGTTGTATGAACAGTCAGGTTACCCAGAAAAGGTAGGCAAAGGATGCCAGGTATGTAACCATAGAAACTTCTCTATGTGTATCGATGTATGTGAAAGACTGTAATCTCTTAGGTAGTATATTGTTTGATTTTGCATGAATGTGTGCATGGGATGGGTTTGATATGGAAAGGGGAAGAGCATGATTGGTCACATGGTGATCGGTGGTAGAAAACCCACGTAATGAAATGTTAGGTCACATGGTGATCGGTGGTAGAAAACCCACGTAATGAAATGTTAGGTCACATGGTGATCGATGGTAGAAAACCCACGAAATGAAGTGTTAGGTCACTTGGTGATCGGTGGTAGAAAACCACGTTAAAATTCCTGATTGATAAGGAATAGGCAGTACGGCTGTCGTTATGGTGTGTAGCGGATGGAGGGTTGATTGTAGAAATCCCCAAGGTGTGATGGTTGGTACGGGTTGGTGTGTAGAGGATGGAATTCTAGGTTGGGTTGGGCTATGTATCATTTATTATCTATCATGTAATTATGATTGTTGCCATTGTGTACGGGTCAGGGCTTATAATGTGTTTTTGGGCCCAAGCCTTTTATGTGTTTTCGGGATTTACACACTGAGTCTTGGTGACTCACCTTATTATTTTCCCTAACTTTTTAGATGAGCGGTAGATCGTGGACATGGGAGCCGAGACGGACTCGAGGGGCCATCAAGTTTTATTTCTTTAGACTATTTTCTGTTTTCGTTAAGTTTTTGGTTTTTATTTCGTGAATATTTATGTAATAAGGCCCCATAGTTTATACTCACCTAAGCAGTTTTTAATATTTGCAACTTAAGAAATTTTGTCAAAAGGTTTAATTATTCAAAATAATAATACAAGGTTTTATTTTCAAAAGGTCACCTAATTATTTAAATATTGTCTAATTAACTTACGATTTCTGAAACCAACGAAGCAAAAATTTTCAATGTACAACCGTAGCATACCAGATCTGGTCGAAACTTATGGGCTGGGTTTGGGGTGTTACATACCTTTTCCTCTATAACCGAACTTTCATCTCTTCATTATTCTTCCTTTCTCATTTGAGTTATCACTCACTTTTTTGATCAATCGGTAAGTGGTTCTTTTCAAATATTTTATTTTCTTCCTCTTAATGCCGAAATTATGCCTTGGTTTGGGATGGTCATTTTGACCGAGACCATCATTTTATTCTACTCTCTCAAACGAGATCGCCCTCCCTTTTGTAGTATTCTTGTGGGAGGTCGAACATCATTCTATCCTTAAGTTGAACAGAGAAATCGGATCCAATATTAATAAGATAAGGAGTTCTTATGGATTATTGATATTATTCAATATTAAATTGGTTGCTAACGGAGTAATGATTTGAAATAATCGACTATATGTTTTAGGGACAAATCACTCTATATATTCTACCTTCGGACATAGTGGTAAGTAATTCAAGTGTAAGTGATATGAATTCTTTTGGAAATCCGAGGCTAACTTTTGGTTGGTATTGTTCTAGGGTCAACGACGAATGGTTCTTTAGGAAATCAAATCAGGTGTGTAATCCCGTACCTTCCGTATACATATCTGAAATGGTGTGTAATCTCACACTTCTCTAAAAGTTTGTATGAAATATTCTGTGAATCAGACGAAATACCTAAGAAAACCAAAAATTGGCATCCGTGATAACCCGGGCGTGCGTATGATCATAGTGGTAATCGTATTTTGGAATAAAACAGTTTCGGTTAGAAGCAATGACATGTTTTTGAAAAATCACGAAAAATAGGATAAAAGGAATTAGAAAGTGAATAAGATATCCAATTAAAGCTTACTGTGTCTATTTTGATATGGAAGAAACAAAGAAGGAAAAGAAATTTTATATTCTATGATATCTTAATTTTAGTGAGACTAGTTCTGAATGACTTCGTGGTTCCCTGATCTATTCTGGAAAAATTGTATAAAATCGTACAAAGTGAATTATGAGTTATAATTTATATTTACAGATTCTTTAGTGAGTCTATTTTCAATAGAAACAAGTGGGAGCAACATATGAAAACTGTACAGTGAAATATTTGAATTTTTGGTAAGAGAGGTCAGAATCGTTGGTTAGTGAAAAAAAGGGAACCTTTAAGGAATAAACTCTACTAAATGGCTAAGTAAAAAATTCTGGAAAAATTGTAGTAAGAAGATATATGAATCTAGTTTCAAGAAAAATTTACGGATCTGAATTTTGAGTTTCCTAACTCGAGTTATAGTCAACTTAGTCAGTACGACGCAGAGGGACAGTTTCAATTTTATGCCCAAATTAGTAGTTAAGTTTGGGTGGCGAATTTACCAAAATACCCTCGGAGGGTAAATTACGAAATGCCCCTGGGTTGCAAGATTACCGAATTACCCTTAGTGGGTAAAATTACCAAATTATCCTTAGTGGGTAAAATTACCGATTTATCGAAATTCCCCTATGGGCTGATTTGATAGATTGTTATAATGGGTCGATATGCAAAGTGTTATAATGGGCCGATTTACTGAAATGTCCCTATGGATCGAATTATCGAAATGCCCCTATGGGTTGAATTACCGAAAATTTCCTTATGGATCGATTTATCGAAATGCCCCTATGGGCCGAATGATCGTATTGCTTTAATGGGCTGATTCATAAAAAGTATTCAATAGGTTAATGGATGTTATTTTTATATGGATGTTTTACGATTATGAATGATGCATCTTTACATATTGCATAGGATGGGAAACTTGAATGAAGAGAAGAGTAGACTGGTGGCATTGCCACAAATTCTGATAATGGCTATGTGGCAATGTAAACATGGCTTTGTGCCATCGTGAATAAGGCCATGTGCTGATTATATTACCGTATATGAATCTGGTGGCTCAGCCACAAATATTATAAATGGCAGCTTGACTGCAAATTGGAGAGACTGGCAGGGTGGGTTGACTTGATCCCCACAGGAGAGATTGCCTGGTTCGAGGGAGATATTGGCTGGATGGGATGGGTTGCATACATTCATGCATTCATTCCATTTATTTATTACTTTGTGAATGGGCTTAGGCCCAAGATATTGCTATATGGGTTCAAGCCCAATGGATAACGGTAAGGGGATTATGTACTGAGTTCTTGTAACTCACCCCCTATTCTCTAACCCTTGTAGGTAATGCTCCGTGACGAGGGCTTGGGCCATGGATGACTCGGGTGGAGGCCATACTTCAGAATTGGTGTTTTTATTTTGGAACTTTAGATTTCTATTTTTGTTCACTTTACTATTTTGGGTTTTATGTTATACTAAGGCCTCTAGAGTATTTTATTATTTGCTTTATGTTTGATATAGTTATTATTTTACTTAAATTGTTTTAAATGGGAATTTTCTAAAAACTTAAATAAAAGTTTTCCAAAATCGATTAACAAATGGATTTCAAAATAAACTTTTACAAATATTTTTAACACGGAAATTTTCTTTCGAATTATCAATGGAATTTTCAAAAGACACGTTTTATAAGATCATTAGTTCAAATTTAGCAATCAATCTTCGAGGTTAGTAGTATTTTATCAAATATTTCAAATAAAACTTGTTTTATTGATTCTAACAAAGCAATACCTATTTTTGTACGAATAAAAAGGGTTTAACATGTTTTGCTCGTGTGACATGTCATATCCGGTCATACCGCATGGGCCGGGTTTAGGGTGTTACAATTATTCACTCACGAGCCCTACAAGCACAAGCCAAAATTCTATAAGTTAAATAGAACTTAGTGAGTCTCTTTATTGAATTACTCAAACATAGACCCCGTCTCATGAGAGTAGTAAATGAAAATAATTTGAATATGTTTAACTCCCTATTCATTTTGAGGAAAAATTCCCTTATGTCGAAGTGGCAATCTATGATTTAACTACAGAGCTTATTTATTTATTGTTAGACCATTAAGCGACTTTCCCTTAGTAAATCCTAACACCTTTTGACTAGTTTCTATGTTCCCTCAGGTGTCTCGCCACATTTGCAGACTCTGTCTTTACTATACTTACATTTATTTATTCATTTATTCCCACTGTTGGATTATTCTTTTCACCATGTGTTTATAAGGTAGTCTTTTAGCCTACCCTTCTAATGACCCCTTTGGTTATGTCCACCTTGGTAAACATTCCATAGTTGATAAGTCATTGGCAGACTTTTTTTTCTTACTATAGTCTTGGAGGACTTGCTAACATTCCAGTCGCCGGGTTATATAATAGGGACCCATTCCACTTTGTTGAACTAAGTCCTACTTCGTTTGAATAGTGGTCGGATTACTTCCTTCTAGCCCACCTTACTTGCAATACTTTGCCTTCAATTGTCACATGCTCGTCTGCTAAGGATCACTTTGACCTACAACACCCAACAGACTGTCATTTGAGTTCACGATTTCTGTTATATGTTGGTTCCATACAAAACTAGCCATTTGGTTGGTACTTCCTAAATAGTTTCCATTTAAAGAGGAATAGTCTTGACATTCATATCTGTCAGTCGGTGTATACCTTTTTGAAACTCTCTTTGTCAAAGAGTTCTAACTAACACATCTTTTCTTTATAGACTAATCGGTGTACTTATGATAAATCTTTAGCCTATAGGGTTTCTCTGGGCACCCTTTTACATTCCTCTACAGTGAATCCTTATATAAAAATCCTCGAATAAACCCTTTCATTTGCCAAAACATCAAAAACTAGTAGCACATCATTTCCCATGGCCGATTCTTACTGGGTTACCAACCATACGCCTTACCAACTTCAAGGACTACTACTTTTAGGCAGACTACTTCCTCCTTATATATATATTTCATCTCATTGGACGGTTTCATCACTAATCCACTAGCTAACCATCATTTCATCAACATTTACACTTTTCTTTCAATTCCCCTTTCCCTTCGTCTGTGTGATATCCTCCAATTATCATCCTAGTTGACTATCCCAATGAACTACCCCATGTTTATTATCCCAGTGGATCAGTTTGTGTTTACTGTCTTGGCGGGCTACCGCGTGTTTACTCTCCTGGTGGACTATATTAGTTTCTATAGCCGAGCTATAGTTTTACACGTTAGACCCCTATTGTGGTGTCACTCCATAGGACATTACCGTCGTCGCGGTGTTGCCCCATAGAGCCTGCTGATCACTATCACGATATTACCCCATAGATCCTGTTGATCGCTATCACAATATTGCCCCATAAAGCTTGCGAACCCCTGTGTTTACTCTCCTGCTGACCGCTATCACGATATTGTTTCTTGAAGAAGGAACCAAATTTCTAGCTTGATTAGTAACTAACTTTTACAATCCAATTGCTGGTAATTTCTTGAGTCCTTTTTTAGTTTATGATTAGGGAATGAAATGGTAACTGGAATTGTTTATATAGGTTTCCACTAGAAGTCAAAAAATGAAGGAAACTTTCTTTTGGTTATTGATTGCATGTTATTGATTCTCATTTTAACATTAAAGTTTTTAGTTGTTTCTGTATTTAATAGAATGTTTGATTTTATTTAGCTAAAGACAAGGGAGAAGGCCTTAGTGTAAAAGGGAAAGTACCTATAAAGTAGACAAAGCTTTCTCAATAATCTCTAGTGAGTTCTTTTCACTTTTGCTCCAGATAAATTCCAACTAAATCAATAATAATATGGTTCCGTAAAGGAGATGAATGATTAAAAATGGATACTCTTCCCTAGCATACAAGCTCCATATCCGGAATGTTGGAAGAAGGGAAATGGAGGAAATTGTTGATATGTGACTGTGATGGAAAAATATTTGGAAAATATGAAATGATATGTGATTTGCCTACGGTAGGGAATGTATATGAAAACCATAATTGGTGAATTCCCTAGCCTTGCGAGGGAACATGTAAGTGTTCGAATTAAAAAGGAGGATTTGCATAGGTTTGGTTGGATAAATGAGTATTTGCTTTACAGAGCAATACCGTGAATTTGAAATCGTAGCTCTTTGGAGCACTGATTGGATTAGAAGCTAAAGCAAGGAAGTGGTCCACAAATTGTTCCATGCAAAGCATGGATGTATAACATAAAGTTTTTGTGCGTGAACAGTGTTAAACTAGAATGGATATCGTGTGATATGTACTTAAATATGATAAGTGCTCACATATGAACTAATTTTGACTATGCTTTGAAATATACCTAAGTTGTGTAGTTAGATATTGTAACACCCCAGACCCGGCCCGGACATCATGGCCGAATCTAGCGATGTCACATCACTATGCATAATTCAAAACAATTTTTGCTAAGTTAAAATTTAAGGCCTAAAAGCCCAAATTCCTTGAATCTTGTAAGTTAGATTGGAAGCCAATGTTTTTAAGTTATAGCCATTTCGAAAACCATGTTTAGACTTTTAAAAAATATATTTATTCAAGTTTAATAATCTAACAGTTGAAACATTAATAACAAAACCCAAAAGCTAAAGTCAAATCGGAGAATACATGGCCCTATTACAATCCAACAGAAACAAAGTAATTTAAAACTAAGTCTTTCCAAACAAATTAAGAACTGCTTAATAGCTTGTAGTGTGGCCATCTCCGAGTCCTCCTTCCACGTCGAGCTGTCTATTGAGGGTCACCTGAAACATTTAATAAAAAGAGTGTGAGTTTCAAAACTCAGTGTGTACGACCCTTGGTAACCCAAATCAACATGCAATTATCACATTGGGCCTAATCTCTATCAATATCGGTGGTCTTGGGCCTTAGTTCACAATGACCTCACAACACATCAGTGCAACATGAATGCAATGCACCCATCCCAAATCCAACCCTGCACTTCATTTCCCTTCCAACCCTACACTCCTGTGGGGATATAAATATCAACCCACCCATCCCTACACTCCAAAGGTAGCACCAACAGTGGCACTACTCAACGTTGCAGCAAGGCTGCTAAGCATATAATGGGCTTAAAGCTACCGGTGGATCCACGGTCGTCAAGCGACTATGCAATCCTCACATCTTCCTCTGTATCATCAAACCCACACAAATGCAACATATATTTCATGAATGCAATATACACAATTTCACACATTAAGCAATTAGGGGTATTTTAGTCATTTCACTACCCAGGGGTATTTCCGTAAATCTACCCTATAGGGGTATTTTGGTAATTTTTACAAATCAGGGGTATGTTGGTAAATCTGCAAATCAGGGGTATTTTGGTAATTTTTCAAATCAGAGGTATTATGGTAATTTTGCAAATTAGGGTAGTCTAATAATTTTACAAATGAGGAGTATTTTGGGAATTGTGCAAAATAGGGTATTTTGGTAATTTTCCAAACTAATGGTATTTTGGTAAATTTCCAAATTAGGGGTATCTTAGTCATTTTACAAACCGGGGTATTTTGTTCCCGTTGGGGTTTTAGTTAAGGACTTTTGCCCATTAACAAGTCCTTGCAGCTAAAGTGAACAGACACTATGCACCAGGTAGGATTCCAGAGAAGAGGAGGTGGGTCGCTAGGACCGCTTAAATACCAAGCTCTCCCTAGATCCAATCCTAGACATGCATATGCCCACTGCCACACTCTAACCCAGCGACTTGTCCACGGACATGTTTAATTATTAGATTAAGTCTTATGTGATTTAAGAGTTGTTCAGAACCAGGCCTAAAGTCCATTAAGCCCTAGCATACTTGTCAATGTCCCCATAAAGCCCATCAAGCCCATTTCACGTTCATTTAACCCATTAAACCCAAATCACATCCTTATGGCCCATTGGCCCAGATCTCATTCATATGGCCTATTAGGCCCAAAACAATTCCAGATCATGTAACATGCATGACTAACTCAATTCATATAACCAAATTAATCAATCTCATCAAACTTAGCCTCAGGGCCCACCGGACCCATTTAGCCACTTTTGGCTTTTCGGCATTGCCAATATCGTGTGTGTAGTGTTTGTACACACTTGGTTACTGCGACGTGCTATACTATCCTTGGTCTTGAACCTACAGCCAACCAACCTTCAATTAATCACTCATACTTAATCAAAATATTTACCAAAAGCCGAAGCCTTACCGTAATCTTACCATGTGCCACCTGGTTCTAATAGTTCTTCCTTAGCGACTAATCACTAGTATCCCCTAGATCTGCACTCACACATACACCATCAAACTTCATGTGACTCATAATCCACACAAGTCACCCCTATAGATCATACTCACATTCGGCCATTTATTTAAACCATAATCGAGTTGAGTACACTTACACTTTGCTAGCGATCCTTACCAAGCTTGCAATCTCTGAACCTTACCCTTGTTAATAAAAGATTAACAACAATGAGAAGTTAGGTAGCCCTTCACCTTTAAACAAAACACACTAAGGGGTTAACTGAATACTTACCGAATCCACTTTTGATCCTGCGGCCTAGATAGCTACTGAACGAGATTCGGCTTTTAACCTTGAGTGATAGTAGATAACAATTGATTTGTGATGGATGAAAACAACAATGATTTGGCACTAATAGCGATTTCGGCAAGAGAAGATGATGTTACTTTGGCAATAAAAGAGTTTGGCTATGAGAGAATTCGGCAAAAAGGGATTCGGCCATAGGAGATTTTGGCAACAAGGCAAGGTATTTTCAATTGTGGAAAAAATAAGGTTTCGATAAGGAAAAGAAAAAGAATGGAAAATTCGGCATTACCTAGGACCCCAAATTCAGCACACACATGTTTATATAGCCTATAGCCGAAACTTAGCCACCCCTAAAGTCCAATTCGGCACCACTTCATCCACTGCTCATCTCCTAATTTTTCTCCATGATATCTCCCTTATCCTTCTCCTAAATTCTCTCTACTGATCACTTCTCCTTAAAGTCCCTCTACACGTCACTTCCAGCTTTCTAGAAGCCTAAAATTAAACTTTAAAATAAAGCTAAGCTAGCACTTGAACCTCAAACCTTCCTGCATGCATATGTCGCCACCTCTCTACACCTTACTGGCGTCACTTAGCCACTTCACCACAAGCTTCTTTGTGCCATTTTTCACTTATTTTTATTTAAAAGCCCACTACTCACAACCTTGATTCCTTAATTAATGAAATTAAGAATCCTCCACCACAAAACTCAAACCCAGAGCTTCTCCAACACACTTAGACACTCCAAATTCATTAAACCTTTAAAGCCATCACGTCATTTTCTTGCTCACTTAAAAATTTTATGAGACCCAGAGCCCAATAGGCCGAATTCTTCTTGGGCCAAATTCGGGGCGTTACAGATATAGCTAACATTCGCATGTAAACTGAAATTAACAGTGACCTATTATATACAAATATAAAAGTGGACAGTGTTCGCCAATGAACAGTGACCAACTTGTGATATTTATTCTTCAATAGTTTGTATGCATTTATAATGTTGCATTCATGTGTAAGTTGATTAGTAATAAAAATGTTTTAATTATTTAGCTTGATTTCATTTCCTCGAGACCTTGTTCGAAAGGTTATTAAATATCCTTGGAACTTACTAAGTTTATTTCGAACTTACCTAGTTTCCTCTTCCATTTCCAGTTTTGTAGTGCATTGCAGACTATTTTAAGGGACTCAGCCAGATTGCAGACTTGATTGTGAGCCATTCATTGTTTTGTTGAAACATGTATATCAATCGGGGCGGCCTGTAGTCTCAGCCTCTTTTGTTTAAACATTGTATAAAATGAATTTGGGATTTCCTTCTTATAATAGTTTGTATATAATGAATAATGGAACTTTGCCAAATTATTAACTTTTATGGTTTGTTCATGGTGGCGTACCTTTTATTTACCTTTGTTTTTGCCTTAGAAATTATAATTCGCCAAACGACTTTTTAAGACTATTTTGCTAAATCGTGTTGAATGGATTAACTACTGAAACCTTTATTATTGACATATCGCAATGATTTTAATTCTCTGATAACATCGCCATTTGTCAGCTGAACAACTGAGTCAGGGTGTTATAGATTCATTTCCTCATACACACAAGTTAAGATAGCATTGTATAGATGTGTTGGATTTCCTATTCTATGTGTTGTAAATAACTCTGTAAAACAATTAGAAGCCACCCGTGCAATCTTAGGATTTGAATCAAACCTCTACCCATTTAAAGTTTCAATACCATAGATCTTATTAACCTTATTTCATTGAGAAGCAAAGATACAAGAATGGGTTGTGTTTCATTCTCCCATATTCAACCAATTTGTTCAAGCCCTTTGCTCTCATAAAATTAAACCTTGTCCACTTCCATATTTAGAACCAAATGTGACTCCACCACATCAGTAAACACGTCATCTATTAGAGTCATTCAATTTAAATATTTAACACGCCACTGTAGTTCTTTCTTATTAGAGGAGAGACCATGCACCAAATGTTTGCTCCATTATCGAAGCCTAACACTCATTTTTTGTATTTTCCTGGAACATCCATGGTGGAACTAGTACATAACTTGTTGGGAAATGTGCCCAAATTGTAGTAAACATGTAATTGGTTTCTATATATTTGAACAATGGATAAATAAATAAAGTTAATTTCACATTTCACATTTCACTATTATGTCTTTTGTGTTTCTGTCTTTCATGTTTTGCATACATAGAAAAATTGTGACAAGCAAATATTAGCTCATTGATTGTCTAAGTTCAAATTGATGATAAGTGGCACTGTAAGAATGTTTACATTGCGAGAAAGACAACTTACATCAGATGATAATCTAAACGAGTCTGTAATCCCGTAAAAGAATCAAAGTGAGCATTTGATTCAAATACTTAGAAGGATTATTATGTCGTCTAGAATTCCAATTGGGGAGATGGCTAGTTTTGGCTATCGGAGCAATTGACCCCATGGGTAGAGACATAGATGTATTCATTTAAAGAATGATACATAGGACTGGACCCAAGATGGATTAATTCTGAATCCGTTTGTGAATTAATTCACTTGTGACATTCATGGTGTGATTCACCTAAATCCTGAGTTAGTCATTGACCATGCATATGTAACTATGTGCTTTGATATAAGTTGTGGCTTATGCTCTAAATATGATCGAGCCCATAGTCGGTATGTTGGGTACTTGACTTGTGTATGGCATGGCAATACTAGCAACAGTGGACTTCATATGAGGGTATTGTGTGAATTGATAAATATGGAACGTAACCATTGGTTGCTCGTTCTCGAATGAGCAATTTATCACAGTCATTTATTAACAGTGGCCATATTAATCATTAAGAAAACAAAATGGTGACAATGAGATAAAATAGGATTGTATTGAGTGAATGGATTTAACTCAAAGGAATCAAGGATGTCATATCAAGGTAACACACACATGACGAGGTTATTGGACAAAGTAGTTGGATTAATTGCTTTCGTAAAAACCATACAATAAGAAGTTTTCAATCATGGTACTTCTTGTGGACTAACTCCAAGATTAAGTAAATTTCAAATTATCAGAATGATGCTTTTGGATATAATTGCACTTACTCGGGCTTAATTGTATATGACTGATTGGTCCCTTCGCTAGCTCAATAAAAGCTTGATCAGACTACATTTGGATCAGAGGAAAAGTCTACGACTTTGGAAATAATTTAATTGAATCGATTTATTCGATGTAGAATTAAATTAGGCAGTCGCGAGAGTTGTTCAACTAGACAATTTGATTAAAATTTTCTCTTAAAAAATTAATTTGGAAAATCATAGTGATTTTTGGGAAAATTAATTTTGATTAAGTAAAATTAATTTAATCAAATTAATTAAAATTAATATGATATTTTTGGAACTTAATTTTCGAGTCAGACAATTAGCTAAATTGGATACTTGAACTTGAAAATTAGATGTGAGATAGAAAATTGGGCCCGATAACCAAAAATCGAGACTCGAAACATGTCAAACTCGGCCCAATATGTGTAACCAGACCGACGTTCCAATTTGTAACACCCCAAACCCGGCTTAGACATTATGGCCAATCTGGTGATGTCACAAGGAATGGGTTTTGACAACGATGTTGACTTGATAAATCATTCAATTTTGATACCTTGTGTTCATCATGATTATACTGAAAATGTTTATTTAATTAATTTGTTTATCAAACACTTACTACAGCAGAAATTTAAATAATGTGATAAATTTTAGAAACCCGATTTGTTATTTTTGGAAAGAATCTCTTTTGCTTTAAAACCGTCGATTTCATAAAAGAATTTATCAATGCGTACAAATTATTAACAAACCAAAAATCAACAGTTAAAACCTTAAAGTCTAGAGAGTCCCAGAAATTACAAACTCTCAGAATAAAACCAAAATCGTAAATAAAACCATAAATTAATAACTTTAAACAGTTTACGATCGAGTGGTCACAATTGAGTATTCGCTGCACCGATCCGCCTAAGTCTGTGGATTACCTGAAAAGAAAAAACAAACAGAGGTGAGTTCACGAAAGCTCAGTGTGTAACCCAACAGAAATAGACAAGCAAATATACAAAAACATCATATTCAATCAGATATAGATTCGGCTCATGCCCATCTTAGATACAGATAGTAGAATCAGATGTACAGATCAGATATATAGAATCCTACCCCCATCCTCTACACACCAACTCCAACCATCCCAACACACCATGTGGGGTTAAAAACACCCACCCATCCCTACACACAATTTGGTGCTATTTAGACACATGTTAGATAATGTGCAGTCAGGATGCCAGAATAAATGCGATGATCGCCGTATAGAACACTTCCTTCATATAAACAAATCCCACCCTAAATCAGATACATATAACAGATACAAAAATAAAATTAAACATGCTCAACATGCTTATATACAGATAACAGATATACATCTAGCATAATAACCAAACTTGCAAAATAATATTAAACTCAGAACAGATATTCAAACTATCAGATCACATAGTTTTAGGGTTTGGTTAGCCCTTACCGGCCCTACAGTAGGCCCACAGTCAATCGAAGTGACCCGTTCAATCCCAGCAAAAATTTCAGATTAATGGGCCCACATGCCGGTGTGGCCCACATGCCCAGATTGGCCTTGTCCGTGTGGCCTACACGGCCACACCCAAGCCATCACACGGTTGTGTCTAGCATACGACCACACCTTCGTCAGACATGAGGCCAAGTCTTGTACACAGCAATCCACACGGGTGACCACACACCCGTGTGGCGTCGACAATAGGCAATTTCAGCTTACGTTGAAACCTTGTTTTTCGCAATTTGGTAACACACTTGGTATCGATTTGATGCGAAACCACTTCTAAAGCTTCTAAAACCTAAAAACAACATATCCAAATGCCCAACTAGCAACCAATTTATGAATTGACACATAGCCTGAAGTAACACTTAAAACTTATCGAAACTTCAAACAGACACTACCGCGATTTAGGCTGTCAGAATTAACCTTCAACACTCACCACCTTCTTCTACACCCCAAATTACATAAGTTAACCCTTAGCATACACACCAAAACGCCAAATAAAATGATAAGGCCCTATCCAACGAGTCATAAGATAAGGTTACAAAAACAAAATCTCACTTACCAGAATAATATGAAACACAGAAACAACAAGAATTTGGGATACGATACGATGATACAGAAACATATGCAAGAAGAGGAATAATGAAAATTGGCAAGGAAAAGAGGCTAAAGTCAGAACGTTTTGGGAAAAAAAAAAAGAGAAACTAAAATTTGAAAAAAGAATTAAATCCCAGATATGATAACATATCCCCACATTTTCTCCCACTAACCCACTAACACATAACATTCTCTGATTTTCAGTTCAATCGAAACTCTATTAGACAATTGAGCAAAAATTTACATTCATGCTTGCGCAGGGATTCGAACATAGGACCTCCAACACCCCACCCCTTTACCACTCGAACCAGCAGGCTCATTCTGATATGAATGTACAGGAAATTTAATATAAGCCTACTGAACAAGGATAAGGTTTAGATCAAAAAATTAACAAAATTGACAGAAGTGGACTTGAACCCAAGACATTTCACACACACCCAGAACACTGAACCACTGAAGCAGATACACAGTTGTGTTAGATTTTACAGAAACGGAACTAAATTATTTAGGGCCTTACAACTCTACCCCCTAAAAGAAATTTCGACCTCGAAAGTTACCTGATCAGAATAGATGAGGATACTGTTGATGCATCGAGTCCTCAGGTTCCCACGTGGCTTCCTCAGTACCATGATTCTGCCACAGAACCTTCACTAACGGTATGAACTTCATCCTCAGAACCATGACATCTCGATCCAGAATCTGAACCGGCTCCTCTTCAAAAGTGAAATCCAGTCTAACCTCGATCTCCTTAATAGAGACTACGCGGGATGGATCAGACTAATATACCCTCAAAATCGAGACGTGAAACACATAGTGGATACAGTCCAACCCTGCAGGTAGCTCCAACTGATACGCACGATCCTACACGCTTCAGAATCTGATAGGCCCAATGAACCTAAGGCTCAACTTGCCCTTACGACTGAATCTCAGAACTTTCTTCCATGGAAAAACCTTAAGAAACACAAAGTCCCCCACAGAGTACTCAATATCTCGCCTATTGAGATATGCATAAGATTTCTATCTATCAGAAGCTGCCTTCAGACAATCCCCAATCAGTCTAACTTTATCTTTGGTCTTAGAAACCAACTCTTGACCCAAAAACCAACGCTCACCCAACTCAGTCCAACATAGTGGAGTACGACACTTACGGCCATACAAAGCCTTGTAAGGTGCCATCTCAATGCTTGACTGGAAACTGATATTGTAGGTGAACTTAGCTAGCAGCAGATAATCCTCCCAACTATTTCAGAAATCTATCACACAACTCCGAAGCATATCCTCCAGTATCTGAATCACCCTCTCAAATTGACCATCGGTCTAAGGATGGAACACAGTAATGAAGTCCAACCTCTAACCCAAAGCTTTGTACAATTTCTTCCAGAATCGAGAAGTGAAAACAAGAACCCTATGTAGTCTTATAATCTCAGAGTTATAAAACTTTGCTAACTTCTACAAAGAAAAGTCTGTCCGAACTGGAATGAAATGAGCGGAGTTGGTTAATCAATCCATGATGACCCAAATAGAATCCTTTTTAGTGGGTGCCATAGGCAACCCACTAATGAAGTCCATTATTACTCGTTCTCATTTCCATAAGGGAATCTTAATGGTTTGTAACAAACCCCAAGGCAACTAGTGCTTAGCCTTAACTTGCTGGCACATCAGACAACGAGTAATCAAATTTGTAACCTCACGCTTCAAACCTGGCCACCAGTACAGTTCATGGAGATCCCGATACATCTTATCACCACCGGGACGCATAGCATAAGGGCTACGATGCGCCTCTGTCAGAATCAACTGCCTCAAATCAGAGTCATTTGGCACACAGATCTGACCTCGACAACACATAACACTATCATTATTTAGCCCAAAATCTGAAGTACTGCCGCTCTCAATTTGAAGAAATCGCAGACCCAAAGACTCATCCCTCAACTGCTTATCTCGAATCTGATTAATCCAAATCAGCTTCACTTGCAACTCGACTAATAGACTCCTATAATCAAATAGACTAAGTCGAGCAGACATTGCTCTCAAATTAGTCATTGCCCTACGGCTTAGAGTATCAGCCACCACATTGGCCTTACCAATACTCTATCATGTAGTCATAATCTTTGACCAGCTTAATCCATCGACGCTGCCTAAGATTCAACTCTTTTTGGGTTAGAAGGTACTTGAGACTCTTGTGATCGGTGTAGATGATACACTCTCACCATACAGATAATGCCTCTAGATTTTCAATGCAAAAACAACTACAACCAACTCAAAATCATGCGTCGAGTAATTTCCATCATGTGTCTTAAGCTGACGGGATGCATAAGCCACAACTTTTCCATCTTGCATCAACTCACATCCTAATCCAACATACAATGCATCATTGTATACCAAAAACTCTTTGTCGGATTTAGGTTGTATCAGAACAGGAGCCTGAGTCAGAATAGATTTAAGCTTCTCGAAGCTCGATTGTTGTGCATTACTCTAAACAAAAGGAACTCCCTTGCACAGAAGCTTATTCAACGAAGCTCCAATCAGATAGAACCCTTCAACAAATTGCCGATAATAACCCTCCAAACCTAGAAAATTGCGGATCTCAGATACGTTCTGGCTATTTCCAACCAAGTACAACCTCAATCTTTCTAGGATCAACTCGGATTCCCTCAGCAGAAACCACATGCCCCAGAAAAGTTACCTCTCGCAACTAGAACTTATACTTGCTCAACTTAGCATAGAGATACTCCTTTTGTAGTATCTGAAGCACTACTCTAAGATGTTCATCATGTTCATCCTCGGTCTTAGAGTAAACCAAAATATCGTCGATGAAGACTACGATAAACTAATCCAAGTATGGCTGAAAGACTCAATTCATTAGATCCATGAATGTAGCCGAAGCATTCGTCAAACCAAAAGGCATAACTAGGAACTCGTAATGCCTAAATGCAATCTTATGAATATCAAAATCCTTAACTCTGAGCTGATGGTTCTCAGATCAGAGATCAATCTTAGAGAATACCGAAGCCCCTCGGAACTGATCAGATAAATCATCGATCCTCGAAAGTGGATACGTATTCTTTATAGTCAATTTATTCAATTCCCGATAATCGATGAACATCCTCATAGTCCCATTTTTCTTAACAAACAGAACTAGTGCCCACCATGGAGACACACTAGGACGAATGATACCACGATTCAAAAGCTCTTGAAGTTGAGCCTTAACTTAGTAATCTCCTTTGGTGCCATACGGTATGAAGCGATAGACATCGGATCTGTACTCGGTAAGAGTTCAATTCCAAACTCAACTTCTCGATTCAGAGGTAAACCTAGTAATTCCTCAGGAAAAAATCCTAAAAGTCCCTCACTATTCCGATATCCCCGACAGAAGAGTCCTTAGAAATAGAAATATTGACGTAATCTAAATATGCCTCACACCCTTTTAGAACCAATTTCTCAGCCACAAGCACGGAGATCACATTGGACAAATAATCTCGGCGCTCACCGATCACAACCACCTCATTATCACCCTTAGTTCTTAGAACGACCCTCTTAATCGTGCAATCCAAAGTAACTCGATGCTTAACCAACCAATCCATTCCCAGGATTAAGTCAAATTCCCCAAATGGAAGCTCCATCAGATCCGCCAGAAATACTGCCTTTTGCACCACTAACAGAACGTCTCTATAAAGTTTACTAAACTAAACAGACTGCCCAAACGGACTCAGTACACTAACCTCACTAGAAGTGCTCTCAGTAGAAATCCCCAAGTTTCCAGATACAGTACTAGCTCCATAGGAGTGTGTAGAACCTATCTCTATCAGAGCAGTATAATGTACATCAAAAATAAAGAATGTACCAGCGATAACATCAGGTGCATCTCTTTCCTCTTAGCGTCAAGCAGCATAAACCAACGCAGGCTCCCTCGCCTTAGTCTAACTTGCACCTCTGCCCGGTGTAACAGCCCAATTTTGGGGCTAGCCGAAACAGTGATCTCGGGATTTTTAATCTGAGGATAGAGAAAATTATTTTCATGTTATTTTATGTGTTATAACATGTTTATAAGGGTGCATGAAAATTTTGGTGCCTTAATTTTAGTAATTTCTAGCTAAATTGTGAAAAAGGACTAAATCGCATAAAGTGCAAAAGGTCTATTTTATTTGCTAGAGGTGCCAAATAGCTATGAATTATAAATTGGAGATGCCAAATGTGCAATTTGGCCTTGTTAAGTGAGTTGGTCGGTCAAGGAAGTTAAGGGGACAATGGCATTAACTGTTGGTCATGTTAGGTGATTAAAAAGAATAAAATAAGATGAAATAAGAAAAGCTATCATCTTTTTTATTTCTTATCCTCTTCCACCAAAAATGGGAAGCAAGAATGGGGTTTTTGAAGCTCAAAATTTCAGCAAGCATTTCTCCTCACACGTAAGTGATTTTGATGATCTTTCTTGATAATTTTTGTACTTTTAGAGTCCCCAAAGCTTAAGCTTCCTGAAGAGAGGACTATTTTGCAACATGGTTGAAAGTCTAGGGACATTCCATCAGAGAGTTTAAGCTGGTGGCTGAGTTTCTATGGAAGAAAATGAATGTTAGGATGTTGATAAACAACTTTTGTGAAAGGTGTTGTCATGAAAACACCTAATTGGGACTAAAATGCAAAATTTGTAATTTGTTCATTAAAGGATGAAATAGTTGAAATTGTGGATAGTTATACGAGGATTAAATGTTCAGCTAGGCTTGCTTAACAAGAAAATGTGATGAAAATTTTGCCAAAGTGTAGGGCAAAATGGTAATTTTGCCAAAGTGTAGGGCAAAATGGTAATTTTGCCAAAGTGTAGGGTAAAATGGTAATTTTGCCTAAAGTGTAGATTATGGTGTATTATGATTTATAAGTGATTAAATCAGTGAATTTCATTATTCTACATAAAAAAATGAGTTCCGAACCTAGAATGGGTGAAAAGAGAAATGTGGGTAAAAAAAAAGTCTCTTTTGGCCCTTTCGACATCGAGGTAAGTTCATGTGCAAATGTTGTAATTACATATGGGTTATTTTAATATTCCAAACTTGTATGGAATGTATAATTATGCAATGAATGTATTAAATATTTGTCAATGAGTTGTTAAGAGAATTGAATCTAAGAAACGTAAATAGTATGAAATGATGTTAGTTAAGGTTCCGTGTGAGACCATATTGGAATATGGCTTCGGTGAGTGAAATTAAATAAAACCATGTCAAGGACATGGCAACGATGTGATATTTCGTATAAGACCTTGTCCGGGTTATGGTATCGACATCTTAATGTATGTAAGACCCTATTGGGGTATGATGTCAATGAGAACTATGTGTATGAGACTCAAGAGAGTTATTTAACAATTTGAATGATTCAATGGGTATGTTGAATGTAAGTGGTTATACCACGAGAAGCATAAGTATTTGTTAGAACTGAATTGATATGAATTCAATATTTGATGAACCCTAGGAGATATGTTTAACTAATGCACCTTAGTTGCATGAGATAGATTTATTGATGCATTGTGTGAATGAGAACGAGTATCGTAGAAAGTTAAGTAAGAATAGAAATGTGTGAGGATGTTCTCAGTTGAACATTTGAATTAGAGAAATGTATGTGGATAAATATTTGTGAATGTATAGTATCGGTGGGCTGTGTGCGTTACCACCTGATATACTATTAATTGATGGGTTGTGTGTGATACCATCAACTATATCACTATCGGTGGGTTGTGCGCATTACCACCTGATTAATTAGTAATCGATGGGCTGTGTGCGACACCATCGCTTATAAATGATTGGTGAGCTAAGTGCGAAATCACCATGAGTATTAATGAATGGTGGGTTGTGTGCGATACCACCCTATAAGAGATTCAATGGTGGGCTAAGTGCGTAACCACCGAGAGATTTGTAGCATGAGTGTCTTATTGAAAATTCTTGATGTGTTGCTTTATATATGATCTTGTGGTGATTAGTACAGGATTTTGTACTAATTAAACGAGCAATTTGCTTGTGTCATGGTAAGAATGTGGTAAGAGATAGAATGAGTAAACTTCAAGAGGGGTTGAGTCAGTAGCCATAAGTTAAGGGAAAAACTCGGTATAATACTTGTGGTTATCTTTATCCAATGAATATCAGTATTTGTTAGTTTATGCAGATGAACTTACTAAGCTTTATTGCTTACTCCTTTTCTTTTCCCATCTCTTATAGGATATTTTATCTAGCTCGGGTTGGAGGCTATCGGTGATGTTTTCACACTATCAGATAAACGCTTGGTATGATGTTTCAAGTTCTTATGAGTCATGGCATGTATAGGGCTAGTACTTAAGATTGGTTAAATGTCTTTAACTCAAGAGTAATATCGATGTTATGTGTAGTTATGCGATGAGGTATGAAATGTATTGAATTGAGCATAAGTTTGATCTTGATTTTAGGGTGGTAATTGGCTTGGTAAATAGCTTTTAAGTGCCGACACGGTTAGACACACGGGCGTGTGTCTAGGCCGTGCGTACCCTGCACCTTTATAATTGAAGTCAGGTTAGGCCTCGGGCAAATCCCATGGTCATTTGTATAAGCCGTGTATGACACACGGTTAGAACATAGGCGTGTGCCCTGGGCCGTGTGATCACATTAGTATATCAAGGAATAGCACACGGTCTAGGCCCATGGGCGTGTCAATGCCGTGTGAGGGAAGTTAGTGTTCACCACAGTTAGAAGACACGGGCGTGGCTTAGCCGTGGGGCATTTGGCAGAATGCTCAAGTTTTAAGTACGGTTTGGGAACATGTGTGACTTCACACGGGCGTGTTGTAACTTGCACGGGAGTGTGAGCCCTGTCTAAAAGAGAAAAATTTTAAGATTTGAAAAAGTTTTGATAGGGTCTCGAGAGTCTTCGTGTGTATGAATGAGGCCTCGTAAGTCAAGAATAAGGTTGATGAGGTGACTTAAGAGAGTAGTCACGATGAACCGTTATGGCAATCAAGTGGATTTCAGTATGGTAACGCCTCGGGCCCGATTTTAGTGTAGAACCCGAGTAAGGGGTGTTACATTTAATGGTATCAGAGCATGGTTTAGTCAGTTCTCAAACTAACCTAGTATAAGTAAGAGTCTAGCTATACATGCCGTAGGCGGACTGTGATAGTGTGATATCTCCCGGCTCTAACAAAATTATTTTGTTAAGACAGGGATGGTTCCCAACCGAGCTAAATTCAATAATGTTGTAAGTGATAATGAGGTAATTGAAATGCTCTCATCCACTGATGAGATTCAAAGAGCTATGAATAGAAGTATATGACATGTGTGTGAAAATGCATGAAATGAGAGTTATAAAGTGGTAAGCTTATCTGTATTGGCGGGATGTGCACAGGTGTATTATACTCAACCTATTGGGTTAGGTACATATAGTGAGTAAATTTATCCAGAGAATTGGGTATATGTGTATGTATGATTGTTTGAATGATGAATGATCAATATGTCTACATATTTGAATCTCATGTGCGACTATTAATGTAGATGATGTATAATATTTTATTTTGTGGCTCTGTATGAAATTACGAGTATTATGGTGTGAGAGTTAAACTGAGAAGTTTGACTAAGTAGAATGCAGGGAAGAGTACGGTCGTTTAATGATAAAATGATGAATAAGACCATGGTTGGACCATGGCGATACATGAGATCCCATATAAGACCGTGTTTGGGACATGGCATTGGTGACGATATGTGATCCTGTGTAAGACCATATCTGGAATATAGCATCAGCATCGACATGAGTTCTATGTGAGACCATATCAGGGATATGGCATTGGTATTGATATGAGATTTCCTGTAAGACCATAGCGAGGCTATGGCATCGTGATGACATGTAAAGAAATAGTTGGGCTATGATGTTGTGATACGGGTAAGACCATAGTTGGACTATGGCAGTCGGGTAAATGAAGTACTCAAACCTGTAAGACATTCTTTAATTGATTAGTAATAGTAAGAGAAATTAGAGTAAAATGTTGAGTACGTGAGTAGATGTTAATGTGAAACATGAGTATGTGAAAGTCTCGATTTAAGTTGAATTACTTTGGATAATCAGTCGCTCACATGAGATAAGAAAGTCCGTATAAGACCAAGTTAAGGCATGGCATCGGCAAACAGGCAAAGATACCAAGTAAGTCCATGTCAAGACATGGCGTTGAGGGTGAAATAAGAAATCCCATGTAAGACTATATCTAGGACATAGCAATGGCATCGAGATATATGTGAGATGAGATTAAGTATCCTCGATCATTCATAGTACTTCATCGGGTAAAAGAGTGAAGATTGAATGAGAAAGCAAAGAAGTTAAGTGAGTAGAGCTGTTATCATGTTATGCTAATTAGAGCTGACTAAGAGTATTCCTCATGTTATGAATGATGAAGTCGAGATTATGTTTACCATATCAAAGTATGCTGATATGTGGGATTAATACAATATTTATGATAGCATAATTGAGAATGATTTGTATCACGTTGATACATAATACTCTACTAGATAGAGTAATTGTTGAACATGAGGTTGAAGTCCTAGAGGACTAAAATGAAAAGGTTATCAGTGAGCTATGAAATAGATAAGGTCACGTATAAGACCATGCCTGAGACATGGCCTCAGCACCGAGTTGAGGTTTCGTATAAGACCATATTTGTAATATGGCATCGGTAATGAATACGAGAATCGTGTAAGACCATGTTCATAATATGGCATCGATACTTGATGTGGAAGTCTATATAAGACCACCTTGGGGATGTGGCATTAGTTTCGTACCTACATGAATGACGATGAATATGTGTTTTTGACTATCCCTAGTGATCAATGGGAAAAATAGATGAGTATAGAGTGTGGCACGGTATGTGCTTAATAAAGGTAATTGTAAGAAAGTATGTCCAAATGCTTTAACGATTGTATTGATTGTACAATGTTAAGAGCAAAGAAAAAGTTATCCTAGGCTATTTGACTGAACTGAGTAGGAAGCCTAAGGTTTATGATTATGAGATCTTCTTAAATTGATTCTCATTAATGAAAGGAATTGTTAAAGAGTTTTGAGGACAGAAATGGTTAAAGAAACAATGTTTGAATTGTGAGAGTGTTCAATTATGATAACATAGTTGTATGGGTCTTAATGATCTCTCTCTGTAACACCCCAAACCCGGCCCAAACGCCACGACCAGATCTAGTACGCTATGGGGTAAATGTTGAAAACTTTGCTTTGAAGGGATTTGAAATCTCGGTTTGTTTATGTAGGTATTCATTAAATAAGTGCTATTTGTAGAAAACCTTTGTAGTTGTTTTTTTTTAGAACCCGTTTGAAAATCCCATTCTTTTCCTTCTTATAAATAAGTCTTTGAACATAAATTTATAAAATATAAACATTAACAAATATAAATTGATATCCTAAGCTAGGGAGCCTTATTACATAAATAGTCCCAAAATTAAAACTTAAAGAAAAACCGAAAATAGTTTATGAAAATAAAAGACTTGATGGCCCCTCAAGTCCGCCTCGGCTCTCATGTCCACGATCTACTGCTCATCTGAAAAGTCAGGGAAAATAAAGGGGTGAGTCACCAAGACTCAGTGTGCAAATCCAGAAAACACATAAAAGGCTTGAGGCCAACAAACACATTATGGGCCTTGCCCATACACAACGGCAGCAGAATGTTTACATGCAACATGGCCCAACCCAACCTAAAAGTCCATCCTCTACACACACAGCCCGCACCGCCAAAGACACCTGGGATTTCTACAATCAACCCACCAACTGCTACACACCATATCGACAGTCATGCTATCAGTTATAATGCCGATCACCATGTGACCTTTATAATCCACTGTGCCAGAGCCACCAATCACTGTGTGACCTTATAATCAAGTGTGGCAGAGCCACCGATCATTATTGTGACCTAAATATACATATCGTGGTTTAACCACCGATCACTAAGTGACCTTTTAACATGCTCTTCCCCTTCATCATATCAACCTTATCCCATGCATACATTCATGCAAAATTAAAACAATATACTACCTAACAGATCACAGACTATCACATACATCGATACACATAGAGAAGTTTCTATGATTACGTACCTGGCATCCCTTGCCTACCCCTTTTCGGGTAATACGACTGTCCATACAGCCTTTTTTCGACTTTCATCCCGAAACATATAAAGTACAAATTAATTAGTGTAATAGAGATCTACACACCTGATTACAGCCAAGACGAGACCTTCTATGTCGACACTATCAGAAGTCGATACGGCTGCTAACTGTCTAAGATTTTGTTCCGAAGCCAGTCCAAAACTCGATGGCCAATCCCGGACTGCTGACACCGCTCGTTTCTTAAACTTAGGGATTGGTTTAACAGATCCAATCCCCTCTTTCGCCTAATCGATATTTGATTCCATCAAAAGACCTTATCAGTTGCTACCATCATAACATATGGTTAAGATCACAACTACGATAGTGAATCTAACGAGAATCTAAAGAGAACCCCTTACCTTGAAATCCCGAAAAGAGAGATATGAGGTTCAGAGACTAGCAGTGCTGGCTTTTAGATCTAAGCGATCTACTTCAATTCTCGAATGTCGCCCAACACGTAAACACAAGAAACCATCAATCCATTAGCCTTTCGGCTTTGTCTTCTAAAAACTGAAAGAGAAAAAAAAGAATAGATCAGAAGAAATCAGCACCTACCTTTACAGAGAATTCGGCAACTCTTAGAAGATTTTGGCTTTTTGTGAAAATCAAAAAGAGAAGATGATTCGAAAAAAAATCTATGGAGATTCGGCTTTTAATGAAGAAATTGGCAAGAAGGAAAAAGAATGGACACTAGGACATTCGGCTATGGCAGAAGAGAGTAAAGAGAAAGAATACCTAAGGGTTTTGGCTTATGAAAGAAATCGGGAAAAGGTGTAGAGAAAGGCTATGGGGTTTCGGCTTTAGCAGAGAATGATGAAAAAGATGGAACTTTAGGAGTGTTCGGCTTTTTGAGAACAGAAACAACTAAGAGAAGAGAATGAGAATAAATGCCGAAATTAAGAAGTACCCTATTTTCTAATCACATTTTCGGCACACACACTAACCAAAAGCCGAAATTACCCTCTTTTGAAAACTGAGACTAATTAATTAACAAGGGAAATTTCGGCACCCCCTTTAGCCTTATCAAAACCGATTTCCTCTTTCCCTCAGAGTTGGAAATTCGACCACTACTGTGATCAGTAGATAATATCTAAACTTTCTCTGTTATCCTTATCCGATCATTCTTTCACAAGTGGCCTAGATAACACCACCTCTTCCTCCCTTCCATCTGCTACATTGTCCACATTATCCACTCACATAAATCTCCTAATTCCAAGCATCCTAGCTGCCTCCAACTCTCCTCTCTTTTGACGCTAAAAACATTTAAAATAAGTGGGTAATGCGACTCGAACCTTGGACCTCTTTATTGCTTATCATGCCACCTCAAAGCCCCTAAGTAACGCAACTGACCACTGGACCACAAGCCCATTTGTGTGCCTTAATTTACAGATAATATCTTTTAAGCCCTATCCTAACTGGCTTTCTGCTAGAGTGCCCAAGCAGAAAATTTGACTAAGGCCTCGGCCCAATTCCTGAGTCCAATCTGAACCCCTTAAACACCCTAATTAACACCTTAACCATAACATCACATCACCACACATCAAATGCAAAGCCCCACAAATTCAGGATGTTACACTCTGTAAGTATTACGTGTTAATATCTTATGCCTTTCAGGGGCGATGTATTTGTTTATCTCACGAATCGAGATCGTGCGAGAATGTTAGCTGATTGTGTAATCAGATTAAACGATTTTCGATTTAGTAATTGAGATTGACATTCCTTTATCTCCTCATAACCTTATTCGGTACTTTGAGGAGGAAGTTGGTGATGATTCAGGTAAAAGGAGTGAAATCATGAGTTTCATGTTGTGTGATGAGTTTTCGGGCAAGCCGAATGGAGTTAATGAATCCGATAGAGATGTCCCTGCTATAGTGAGATATAACGATAGTAAAGGTTTTAGATTAGCATAACAAGAGAAACTCAGATAAGAGTGTGCTTGAAATATGTTTTCAGTGTGGAGAAAAGAATAGATTAATGTGTTGAGATATGATTCGAGTTCTATGTATATTCACGTATGAACCAATAAAGAGAATAAATTTCTGTGTGTTCATGAGTAGAGAGCATGATACAAAGATATGCTCATAGAAATGTTTAAACCGTGATGGTTAAGTTGAAAGCTATAAAAGGAACTACTAATTGAAAGTTCTGGTACTGAGTTCAGGTTGAATCGAGAAAAAGAGTTGCCAAATTGGTGATCTAGAGACGATCACCTCTGTGTCTGTGTAAGGAGTTAGATGTTATGAAAAGATCCGTGTTAAGCAATGCGAGTTAGTTACGTGGTTGACCTTAGTTGGTAATATCCTAATTTCAACAAGGTTAATGACTAGAGCGAGTCTTCCTTTCAGAGTAAAGGAGTTTAGAAATGAGGTAGTAAATGGTATTTTAAATAAGCTCTGAATGAGTTTATTTAAGGTAGTGAAAATTTAGGTTGGATAAGGTTTCCATTATTGATATTTCTTAATTGAGATAGAAATTGGAATGATGATGAATCCAGAACTTATATAGAAGTTTTGGTATGAGATTTAGTAGTAGCATATCTACTAATGCAAGGATAAGGAAGTACAGTTAGGTGCATAAATGTTTTGACAATAGAGTACATTTTGCAATATGATTGAGTTTATGATTAGAAGCAGTCAACTACTAAAAGCTAAATTTTCAGAGAGTACAAGTCAGAACTATTACAGTCGGTGGATATCCTAGTGAGAAAGTGCGGTAAAACCTTATAGATTCCAAATTTGCTTTGACAAAATTCCCAAGAAGGGAAATGTCACTCGAATTATAGTAAATCAACCAGTAAAGATTCGAAGGATCATTTGGACATATGCAGAGTTCCAAATTAGTGGATTATTGAGTATATGCCCTAGAGGAAGAATGACCTAAGCCTTAAGTTATGCTTCGACCTTCTGTATTATAGCTTAAAGGATGTTGGCATGAGAAACTTGAGGATAAATCAATTTGTGATTTTGAAGAAATGGTGAAAACAATTTAAGAATGTTTGAAGTAACTTTTCCCGGCAAGATTTTCGTGGACGAAAATCCCTAAAGGTGGGAGAATTGTAACAACCCGATTTTGAGTCTAGTCGGAACAGTGGTCTCAGGATTTTTAATCCGAGGATAGAGAAAATTATTTTCATGTTATTTTATGTGTTATAACATGTTTATAAGGGTGCAAGAAAATTTTGGTGCCTTAATTTTAGCAATTTCTAGCTAAATTGTGAAAAAGGACTAAATAACATAAAGTGCGAAAGTTCTATTTTATTTGCTAGAGGTGCCAAATAGCTATGAATTTTAAATTGGAGGTCCCAAATGGTAATTTGGCCTTGTTAAGTGAGTTGGCCGGTCAAGGAATATAAGGGGACAAGGGCATTAAATGTTGGTCATGTTAGGTGATTAAAATGAATAAAATAAAATGAAATAAGAAAAGCTATCATCTTTTTTATTTCTTCTCCTCTTCCACCAAAAATGGGCAGCAAGAATGGGGTTTTTGAAGCTCAAAATTTTAGCAAGCATTTCTCCTCACAAGTAAGTGATTTTGATGATCTTTCTTGATAACTTTTGTACTTTTGGAGTCCCCAAAGCTTAAGCTTCATGAAGAGAGGACTATTTTGCAACATGGTTGAAAGTCTAGGGACATTCCATCAGAGCGTTTATGCTGGTGGCTGAGTTTTTATGGAAGAAAATGAATGTTAGGATGTTGATAAACAACTTTTGTGAAAGGTGTTGTCATGAAAACACCTAACTGGGACTAAAATGCAAAAGTTGTAATTTGTTCATTAAGGCATGAAATAGTTGAAATTGTGGATAGTTATAAGAGGATTAAATGTTCAGCTAGGCTAGTTTAACAAGAAAATGTGATGAAAATTTATTTACGAGCCTAGAGGCAAAATCGTAATTTTGCCAAAGTGTAGGGGCAAAATGGTAATTTTTCCTAAGGTGTAGGTTATGGTGTATTTTGATTTATAAGTGATTAAATCAGTGAATTTCATTATTCTATATCAAAGAAAACGAGCTTCAGACCTAGAACAGGTGAAAAGAGAACTGTGGGTAAAAAAAAGTCTCTTTCGGCCCTTTCAACATCGAGGTAAGTTCATGTGCAAATGTTGTAATTACATATGGGTTATTTTAATATTCCAAAGTTGTATAGAATGTATAATTATGCAATGAATGTATTAAATATTTGTCGATGAGTTGTTAAGAGAATTGAATCTAAGAATAGTAAGAAACGTAAATAGTATGAAATGATGTTAGTTAAGGTTCCGTGTGAGACCATATTGGAATATGGCTTCGGTGAGAGATATTAAATAAGGCCATGTCAAGGACATGGCAACGATGTGATATTTCGTATAAGTCCTTGTCGGGGTCATGGCATCGACATGTTAATGTTTGTAAGACCCTATTAGGGTATGATGTCAATGAGAACTATGTGTATGAGACTCAAGAGAGTTATTTAACAATTTGAATGATTCAGCGGGGATGTTGAATGTAAGTGGTTGTACCACGAGAAGCATAAGTATTTGTTAGAACTGAATTTATATGAATTCAATATATGATGAACTCCAGTGGGATATGTTTAACTAATGCACCTTAGCTGCATGAGATAGATTTATTGATGCATTGTGTGAATGAGAACGAGTATCGTATAAAGTTAAGTAAGAATAGAAATGTGTGAGGATGTTCTCGGTTGAACATTTGAATTAAAGAAATATATGTGGATAAATATCTGTGAATGTATAATATCGGTGGGCTATGTGTGTTACCACCTAATATACTATTAATTGATGGGTTGTGTGCGATACCATCAACTATATCACTATCGGTGGGTTGTGTACATTACCACCTGATTAATTAGTAATCGATGGGCTGTGTGATACCATCGCTTATAAATGATTGGTGAGCTAAGTGCGAAATCACCATGAGTATTAATGGATGGTGGGCTGTGTGCGATACCACCCTATAAGAGATTCAATGGTGGGCTAAGTGCGTAACGACCGAGAGATTTGTAGCATGAGTGTCTTATTGAAAATGCTTGATGTGTTGCTTTATATATGATCTTGTGGTGATCAGTGCAGGATTGTGTACTAATTAAAAGAGCAATTTGCTTGTGCCATGGTAAGAATATGGTAAGAGATAGAATGAGTAAACTTCAAGAGGGGTTGAGTAAGTAGCCATAAGTTAAGGGAAAAACTCTTTATAATACTTGTGGTTATTTTTATCCAATGAATATTAGTATTTGTTAGTTTATGCAGATGAACTTACTAAGCTTTATTGCTTACTCCTTTCCTTTTCCCATCTCTTATAGGATATTTTATCTAGCTCGGGTTGGAGGCCGTCGGAGATGTTTTCACACTATCGGATAGACGCTTGGGATGATGTTTCATGTTCTTATGAGTCATGGCATGTATAGGGCTAGTACTTGAGATTGGTTAAATGTCTTTAACTCAAGAGTAATATCGATGCTATGTGTAGTTATGTGATGAGGTATGAAATGTATTGAATTGAGCATGAGTTTGATCTTGATTTCAGGGTGGCAATTGGCTTAGTAAATAGCTTCTAAGTGCCCACACGGTTAGACACACGGGCGTGTGTCTAGGCCGTGCATACCCTGCACCTTTATAATTGAAGTCAGGTTAGGCCTCGGGCAAATCCCACAGCCGTTTGTATAAGCCGTGTATGACTCACGGTTAGAACGTGGCATGTGCCCTGGGCCGTGTGATCAAGTCAGTATATCAAGGAATAGCACACGGTCTAGGCTACAGGCGTGTCAAGGTCGTGTGATAGAAGTCAGTGTTCACCACGGTTAGGAGGCACGGACGTGGCTTAGTCGTGGGGCATTTGGCAGAATGCTCAAGTTTGAAGCATGGTTTGGAAACAGGGACGTGTGTGACTTCACACGGGTGTGTTGTAACTTGCACGGGCGTGTGAGCCTTCTATAAAAGAGAAAAAATTAAGATTTGAAAAAGTTTCGATAGTGTCTCGAGAGTCCTCGTTTGTATGAGTGAGGCCTCATAAGTCGAGAATGAGGTTGATGAGGTGACTTAAGAGAGTAGTCATGATGAACTGTTGTGGCGATCAAGTGGATTTTAGTATGGTAACGCCTCGGGCCCGGTTCTGGCCTAAAACCTGGGTAAGGGGTGTTACACCCGGTGCTCTCTGCCCACGACCCATACCATTACCACCCCTAGCCGATCTACGGCCCCTAGGTAGCTACTGAACTAACCTTTAAGGCTGTACAGAACCCAGTACTAAAGCTTGCATCTGAGCTGCC
The DNA here is from genome assembly GCA_025503065.1 of Gossypium bickii. Lineage (NCBI taxonomy): Eukaryota > Viridiplantae > Streptophyta > Magnoliopsida > Malvales > Malvaceae > Gossypium > Gossypium bickii. The sequence goes on from CP106711.1 coordinate 96,990,314, forward strand.
CGTTGTGGAAACTCCCTAATATAGTGCTCTAGAGACCCACACCTCAGACAAGCCCCTATCCACCTCCATCACTCACCCGGATGGTGCATACCACAGTCTCCACAAGCCTGAATCCTAGTAAGAGCAATAGGAGCCCCCACTCTAACTGACCCATCAGGTCTGGCCTTCTTCTTAGACCTCTAAACAGAACTAGAGGGGTCTGGATCCCTCTTATTCTTGCCCCTCTCTCGGTCCCTATTTTGGAGCTCCATGCGCTTAACATCCTCAGCGGTCTTTGCCTTCTCTACAAAAACCACAAACTCCCGCTCACTCTGTAGAGAAATCAGTACCCTTAAGTTATCCCTCAAACCGGACACACCTCTCATACTCAGACGCCACCATGCCTCAAGCGTAGCGGCTCAACCTCAGAAATTTGCCTCATAGTTGACCACAGATCTAGCACCTTACGTGAGATTCATGAACTCACGCCTCCGAGCATCCACATAGCTCGCCCCCACATACTTACTCTAAAAAGTGGTCTTAAAGAAATCTCAGTTCAGATGATTAGGCTGAGTACCCTCCTCAATCGTTAACCACCACTAATATGCCTCGTCGCGAAGTAAAGAGATTGCACCCTTCAGTTTCTACTAGAGAGTACAATCTAAATAATTCATAATCTTCTCAGTGGCCTCCAGCCAATACTCGGCCACGGTAGGGGCAACTCCAGTGACACCTCTAAACAGCTCAGCACCATTCGACCGGAGTCGTTTAGTTACCAGCCCTCGGCCACTAGATCCAGAATGGGGTCCAGTGACTCTCTCTAATATCCTCAACATGGCTTGGGACAATGCGTCATCCCCAGCCAAACTGCTTTGAGACTTAGTCTCAGTAGCAGGCGAAACAGGTGTCTCACTCGTATCTAAGTTTGGCATACTATCTAGAGAGGAAGAATCAACTCGAGCCCCCTACGGCCTCTACCACGGCCACAAATACCACTTTCGCAAGTTCTACGAGCACTCATTATATAATTCAAATTTTTCTACATTATAAAGTTTTCTGCATCAGTTCCAGTATTTATTAATAGATATTTTATGCATAAATTATTAGAAGTTCAAAAATGCTTTCAGAAGTTTCAATCTCTAACTATTTCAGTACAGTTTTAGAAAGCACTAACTATAGTGTTTTCAGAATAGTTCTATATAAGTACAGAGATACTTACAAGATCGGCGCCAGAGGCTCGATGTACCACATACTTTCTCAAATTATCCAAAATATTTGAAAGCCAGTTCTTTTTAAATCAGAACTTTGGAACCCAAAATTCACAGCCCGAGTTTTTCAACCTGACTCTGATACCACTTAATGTAACATCCCAAACTCGGCCTAGACTTTATGGCTAAATTTGGTGATGTCACAAGGAATGGGTTTTGAAAACGATATTGACTTGATAAATCATTCAATTTTGATACCTTGTGTTCATCATGATTATACTGAAAACGTTTATTTAATTAATTTGTTTATCAAACACTTACTACATCAAAAGTTTAATAAATGTGATAAATTTTAGAAACCCGATTTGTTATTTTTGGAAAGAACCTCTATTGTGTCAAAACTGTCGATTTCATAAAATAATTTATCAAGGCATGCAAATTATTAACAAACCAAAAATCAACAGTAAAAAACATTAAAGTCCAGAGAGTCCCAAAAGTTACAAACTCTCAGAATAAAACCAAAATCATAAATAAAACCATAAAATAATAACTTTAAACAGTTTACGGTCGAGTGGTCACCCCTGAGTCTCTGCCACACCGAACCACCTAAGTCTGTGGATTACCTGAACTGAACAAACAAATAGAGGTGAGTTTAGGAAAACTCAGTGTGTAACCCAACAGAAATAGACAAGTAAACATACAGAAACATCATATACAATCAGATATAGATTCGGGCTCATGCCCATCTCAAATATAGATAACAAATGGTCGATAGCATTCTAGTGGTCGACGAATGGTTGGTAGTAGTGGTTCTTTGATGGTTGAACAGTGGAGGAATCACACTCTTACTAGGACTTTACCGGATAATTTGATTTCAAATTAACTATTCCAAAAATAATTTTATTTTAATAGTTTTAATATTAAATTAAATATCTGGATAATAAATTATTAATTTAATATTAAATTGATTACCTTGATATTAAATTTAATCTAATATTTATCTCGATATATATTATATAAATATAATATTAATCATAGTTGAACTCTCTAAACTCTCTCTATATAAAGAGAGCCTTGAGTAATTATTTTACACACACTTGAATTCAAGAGAAAGTTATAGAGAGAAAATTCTCTGAAGAAATTCTTTTAGAAAAAAATTAGAGATATTTTTCTTATTTACGACTTGATCTAGAAGTCTAGAGAAATTGCAAAATTACCCCACTAGTAATTTTATGGAAATTTTTCTAATTCGAAACAAGCCATGTAATAGCTCACCTGACGAAGTCCTAGTATTTGGTTACTGTTTATTGAGATATGGTGCTTAGAGTGAATTATGAGCGAGTAAGGCATTAGATATGACTAAGTATAAGATTTTGTGAATGCCTCAATCGATGAATTTTGTGTTATGGCGAGCTCAGTGGTTTGGCGAACTCGCTTGTGGAGTATATGCCATGCCACTAGGTTATACATTTTTGTTAAAGTTCGTAGTTTAATAGAACTGATACCATTTTCGTATGACAATTTTGTTAGTCGAACAATAACTGCTTAGAATGAAACTAAGTTGTTATAGTTGATAAAACTAGAATTTATTATGAGAGTACTTGTTATAGGAAACGAGGAAGGGTTAGTGAGATGATTTAACTTTTCTACTAAACCTAGTTTCCATGTTAATATGTATAAGTAAGTAGTGACTTCTTGATCAATTTTCATATCTTCTTGGCATTCATCTTCTTTCAAAAACTTTCTCTACACTCACTCTTTCTGAAAACCTAAGACTGAAAATCTACTTGAGTTGGGTTCGCTGTACTCAGTCAACTCCTTCACTTGTTTGAGCTTATTGGTAATTATTGATAAACCCTAGGTTATTTCAAGTTAATTTATGTGATATTAGCGCAGCATGTGTTTGTGTAAGGAAGGAAACTTCCTAGTTTTAGGTTTTAGGACAATGTTTCTTGCAAACATGTTTAGTCTCTGGAGTAACAATCTGATAAGTTTAACTATCCTTATTTTAGCTCCAGACAATCTTGAAGGTCCCCATGATAAGGGAAAAGGTCCTGTTGTTTAAACTTGTTGTACTTTCTGGTGAGTTCCTTCTTACTTCAATGTGTGTGCAATACATTTGTTTATAACTTGTTTGAGGTAAGTATTCATACTTTGAAGGTATGAAACATTTGTATATGAAAGGTGGTTGTTCGGAGTCATAAGTCTGGTGATGATATGTCGGTATTAAAGAGTAAGAACCCTTATTCATGCTTAAGCCACTACCTGTTGCTTCTAACAAGGATAATTATGACCTGAAAAATGGAAATAAACTCATGGCAGTGTTTTCAATGGAATAAGAATTGAACTGGTAGATCGTGATACATGAAAATGGTCGTGTAGCCTCTGGGAGAGCAAGAGTACATTGGAAACTAGATTGACAAATCATGACAAATAATATGAATGAAGTAAATGAAATGACTACAAAAAATGACATGGGTATGTGGCTAACATGAAGAGGGTGGTCTGTATGGTCAAATGGGCATAATGTATACGCCAAAGGAATAGTCAACTGGCGTATAGTTTGTCTGTGATTGGTACTCGCTAGATGGTGAACTGTGTGATTATGTTTATGTAAAAAAAAATTTCTTGAATTGTTAATGACTATTGTAATGTTTTCTTCTAGAACTCACTAAGTTCTTCTAAAACTCACTAAGTTCTTTAGAATTTACCTAGTTGCCTTACCTTCTTAGGCCTACTATTGAAGTAAAGGAAGCGTTTGGACTATGTAAAAGCCTGTTTTTAGTCAAATTGGAACTGTGGTTTTGGAACCAAAAATATGAGGTTGAAATACTTATTTTATTATTTTAATGTCTACGGCATGGTAATATGATTGTGTGAAATTTTCATTTAGAAATTTTATCGTTTGAGTAGTTAATTTGATAAAAAGGATTAAATAGCGTAAAGTGTAAAACTTATGTTCTATTAGCTAAAAGTATTAAATGGCTATTATATTAAATAGTGGAGGTCCTTATGTTGTAATTAGACCATTATTAACGTGGGTGGACAATTATGTGCATGGTTAATTGAATTAAAAAGGTTATTAAAGTAATTTGATAAATAATTGAAAATGTAAAAGAAGTAAAAGATCAAAAGGTTGTCATCTTTCTTGTTTCCTTCAACCATGGCTGAAATACACCATTAAAGGGGAAAATAAGTTTGGTCAAGCTACTTCTTTGCATGTAAGTGTTATTTTGTCCCGTTTTTTAATGATTTCTATGTTTTTAAGATCGTTGTAGCTTAGTCTAGCTAGCCCAGGGACTAATTTGCAAAATTGTTAAAGGTTTAGGGTTTTGCCATTGATGAGTGTTGGTGTGTTTTGATGTTTTATGATAGAAAATGCATGCATGTTGTTAGATAAACAACATCTATTAAGTGATTTTTAGTAAAATGTCCAATTAAGGATTAAATTATGAAATGTATAAATTGTGTGGTTAAATTGTGAAATAAGTGAAAAATATGGGCCGCTAGGGACCTAATTGAAATTTAGAAAGCATGGGTTTTGGTTGAATTGCATGAATTTTTGATTTTATGAGATAAGGTCTAAATTGTAAAAATGTGAAATATTGGGGGCAAAAATATAAAAGTTACTTAAATTGTGTTTTTGGATTAAATTAAATAGAGAGATTATTAAATAAGTTAATTTTGATTGCAACTAGTTCAAGAAAGGAGAAATATGAATTTAGATCGAGGAAAGAACAAGGTTTCGGATTAATCGACTTAATTCACCATTTTTATATTCGAGGTAAGTTTGTATGTAATAAGCTTTGTTATAATTGTATTTTAGATGCTTTGATATTTCATAAATTGTGATTACGACTCTTCGGACATGTTCGACAATAATTCGGCAAGTGTGAAGTCTCGGTTGAACCTTAGGAATAGATTAGGATACGAATGACACGTCACTAGTGGTTATGTGATTTGGGTGTTGATCTGTATGTTCCACCGGTGGTTGAGTTATCTGACATGTGTTGCGGATACTCGTCAGCTTGTGTGAGCAGCACCATGTAGCTTTGTCATGATCGTCAACTTGTGTTAGTTGACTCGTTGATAGCTCAAGAGTGAGCATTATATGTGATACGAGATTAAGATAGCTTCAGCTATGTAAGTGGCACTTCGGGTGCAAGATTCCCAAGTATCCGATAGTATTCTGAATGGTTCAATGGGTAAATCAAAGATGAAATGTTGAGAATTAGATACATATCAGTACAGTTATGTACAAAAACTGTATATGCATCGAACATATGAAAGAATTGAGTTCATGGTTAGATAGGTGATTGACTACATGTTAACATTGTGATTAAACATTTTTTAGTATGATATATGCATATTTTGAATGGTAATTAAATGGTGATTTTTGCTTATTATTTTCATACAAGCTTACTAAGCTTTATAGCTTACATCATTTATTTTTTTCTTATTTTATAGTGAATTCAAAGCTAGCTCAGATTCGAGAATCATCGAAGACTTGATCACACTATCCTACTATCACTTTGGTACTTTTGATCTTAAGTATTTTAAGTATAAGTGATAAACCGTAATATATACATGTTTTAATCCCATATTTAGCATACCTTTGGATGATTTAAGCTTTGAATTGTGGAATTTGGAGCTCCTAATCCTTTAATTTCATGTTTTATACTTAGGAGAGCATCGGAGGATGAAAAGAATGAGAAACGGGCCTAAAACGGAGTAAATGGGCCAAAGTGCAAAATCGAAAAGGCCTGGGCTCAAGACCACACGGCCGTGCCTCCTTAACAAACCCGGCCACGGCCTGGATACGATTCACACGGGCATGTGCCACGGGCGTGTCCCTAACGTGACCTATTTTAATTCTATTCGGAATAAGGTACTTAGAGGCAAAGAAAGTCATTCCAAAAGCCTATATAAACACCCTAAAGGCCAACCATAAATGGGCGTCCAGTTAGGCCGAAGAGCCAAGCCAGAGAGGCCAGAATTGTGGAATTTACTTGAAGAAAGCCAGTTGATTCATCTCACGAAGCCAGAGTTATACTCAAGACGGAAGATCTTCCCTTCAATTTCCTTCAGGGGGTTTTAGGGTTTTTCTTATGTTTTGTTTTATATTTTATGTTGAGATGTATTCTTTTATAATTATGAACTAAACCCCTCAAATACCTGAAGGGGATGAAACCTAAGATGGGTCTTGTTATTGCTTTCTGAACTATATGATAAATACTTGATTTGTTCTTAATTATGTGTTCTTAATTCTTGTTTTGATATTTCAGGATATTGATTCAAGTATTGATGTGCTTAGGCAGAGGAGGAATAAACCCTGTCTAAGAGTAGATCTAGCATAATTAAGCGAAGTTGATCGTAACCCTAGAGATAGGATGACGAAAATCTGTCGGATTAGGGTCAAACCTAATATGGGAGTCCATAGATCGAGTTAATGCAATTCTAGGGGTTTCAATTAGAAAGAGATTTCAAATAATCAACCTAGGATTAGACGTTAGTAGCCTCGGGAGAGGTATTAATATAAGTTAGGGAATCCTACGGATGAAGTCAAGTGAATAAATCATCTGGTTCAGAGTTAGATAACAAGTGAAGTCTAGGTGGATTCTTCATCGGGTATTGTCTTAATCAATTTGTTTTTCCCACAAGTATTTTCCCCAAATTCATTCTTTTTGTCTTATCATCTTTAGCTTAATAGTTAGTTAATTTTAGATTAATAATTCCCTTAATTCTTATGCTAAATAATAAATAGAAAGTTAGTATTAGTACTTTTGGTTCCTTTGGGTTCGATAAACCGGTCTTGCCACTAAGCTATACTACTGTTCGATAGGTGCACTTGCCTTAATCGTTGTCATAGTTACTTTTTAGGCTCGATCATTCTTTATATAAATTTTTAAGACTCTGACACATGATCAATATGGCATGTATAGGATTATGGTCATTTTGATAATGATTTGATAAAGAATTTAGCCATTTGAATTGGCTTGTAAAAGTCTTAAGTTTGGTTTTGTATATAGCCATGGAAGTTGGCTTAATTTGGTTGGTTTGGCTGTGTATATAATTGTGCATATGGCTTGTGTGTGAGTTTGATGATGGATATATGATGCTTGTTGATAATAGGTAATATGGATTGCTAATGGTTGAGTTATAATATTGGTATGCTAGTGAATCTAGGCAAATAATGCATATTTGGACTTGGTTATTTTGATGTTTTGTAAAAGTGAGTTTCGGTATGAATTTGATTGATGTGTTGTGGTAATTGTGTGACTTGGAATGGCTGGTATTGAAATGGTATAAATTGAGCTTAATTGGAGTTGATTTACTTGCCTAGTTAGGCTATGTTTTATGCCATCTGGGTTGATATAGGTATATGCAAATTTGGGTGGCAAATTGGCTTGGTAAATAGCCTAGTTTTTCCACAAGGGCGTGTGCCTCAGCCATCTATGACACATGGTCAGGTTGCACGGCCTTGTGTCCCCTATTGTTGAATTAAAAATCAAGTCAATATAATCCATGCGACCCAACACACCGGCGTGTGATTGGCCGTGTGGCATAATTCAATATACCCTATAGGTTCGGCATGGCCTAGTACAAGCCTGGCATACAGGCATGTGTGGCCATTTTTAGGGCACACGGGCTAGCCACACGGGCGTGTGTGGTAGCCGTGTGACCTAAGTCAAAGAGTTACACAGGGTCGGACACAGCTGGGACACGGCTATGTGCTCCCATTTCGAATGTCCACATGGCTTGTAACACGAGCATTTTTTTGGCCGTTTGAGACACACGGTCGGGCCACACGGGAGTGTGTCCCCTAAAATTTGAAAATTTTTCTAAGTGTTTCAAAAATCTCTTGAGCTATCGGTTTAGTCCCGAATCACTTCTAAAGCATGTTTAGGCCCTCGTAGGCTCGTATTAGGGACAATGTAATTGAGTTTGAATAATGATTGCATGCAGTTTGAAAATATATGTGAAATTAGTGTTTAATTATTTTATAAGTCTGATAATGCTTCGTAACCTTATTCCAGCGTTAAATACGAGTGAGGGGTGTTACATTTATTGGTATCAGAGCTACAGTTTAGTCAATTCTCGGACTAACGTATCGTATGTGATAGTCTAGCTATACATGCCATATATAACCTGTGATAGTGTGATATCTCCTGACTGTTTAAATCTGTTTTCATATAGTAAATGGATCCCAATCAAGTTGTAGTTGATGATGTCGAAAATAATGCACCAGCCTCCATTCACTGGGTAGCGCAATCAGAATCGAGATCCGTATCAGGTAGCCAGGGAAGAGAGGCTAAAGAAGCCTTCTTCCAAATGATGAATGAGTAGTTTACAGAGTTTGTTCGAACAAATTCGACTGCTCAACAACCTCCACCCCTACCTAATCCCCAACCAGTTCCCGTAGTTCCTTAAGGTGTGGAACTTTTACGATTGAACAAGCCACATGTTGATAAAATCCAAAAATATGAGGTTGAAGAGTTTAGAGCTACCGTTGATGATGATCTTGAGAGAGCAGAGTTTTGGATTGAAAATACTATCAGAGTATTTGATGAACTATCCTGCACACCAGATGAATGTTTAAAATGTGCCATATCACTTCTGAGGGATACTGCGTGTCAATGGTGTCGAGAGAAAGGGTCACCTGAGAATTCTTTCAAGTTGAGTTTAGAAAGAAATATATTAGTCAACGGTTTATCAATCAAAACTGCAAAGAGTTTTTGGAGTTAAAATAGGGCCGTATGTCTGTAACTGAATATGAGCGAGAGTTTGTTAGACTCAGTAAGTATGCTCGAGAATATGTTTCAACCAAAGCAATTATGTGTAAAATATTCAAAGATGGATTGAATGAAGATATTAGATTGTTAGTTGGGATTCTAGAATTGACAGAATTCGTAGTTATAGTTGACAGAGCCTTTAAAGCTGAAGAACTTGGCAATGAAAAGGGAAATGTGGATTTCGAGGCTAGAGATTCGAGAAAAAGATTGACGAATAAGCCATATTAATCTTTGTCAAAGAAATCAAGAGATTCGTATACTCGTTCGAATACTTCAATCAGGTATCCAAACAGAGATCGTGGAAAGCAATACTCAAGTCTTAAAACTCAAACTACATTAGTATCGAGTGTTGGCAGCGTAAGAAACAATAAACCCGAGTGTCAACAGTGTGGTCGACGACATTTGGTGAGTGTTGGATGAATAATAGAGGTTGTTTTAAATGTGGCTTACAAGATCATTTCATTAGAGATTGCCTTGAGTTAGCCGAGAAAGATAATTTCCAGAATGCAATGAGCAACCCAGCTACTAGAGGGAGGCCACTTAGAAATGCAGGGAATGTGACTAGTAGTATAGGAACGAAAAAAGACTCCATTGTGAGATTCGAAACAGAGCACATGCTAGAGCTTACGCTATTCACGCTCATGAAGATGCATCGTCACCCGATGTTATCATCGGTACATTTTCTCTCTATGACACTAATGTAATTGCATTGATTGATCCTGGAATGACTCATTCATATATCTGTATGAATCTAGTGTCTAGTAAGAGTTTTCCTATTGAGTCTACCGAGTTTGTAATTAAAGTATTGAACCCCTTAGGCAAATATATTCTAGTTGATAAAGTTTGCAAGAACTGTCTTTTAATGACTCGAGGTTACTATTTTCCAGAAAATCTGATGCTTTTACCATTTGATGACTTTGATGTAATTCTGGGTATGGATTGGTTGACGTTGCATGATGCTGTTGTGAATTGTAGAGGAAAGACTACTGAATTGAAATCCCAGAATAGCAAAATCATTCGAATTGAATCAAATGAGTCAAGTGAATTGCCTGTTGTGATTTCGTCTATGTCAGCTCAGATATTTCTGAGAAAAGGTTACGAAGCTTATCTTGCTTATGTTTTAGATGCAAAAATGTTTGAATCAAAAATTGAATCAGTGCCAGTGGTCTGTGAGTATACGGATGTGTTTCCAAAAGAATTATCAAGGCTACCATCGATCAAAGAGGTTGAGTTTGCCATTAAATTAGTATCAGGAACTTCATCGATATCTATAGCTCCGTACAGAATGGCTCCGATAGAATTAAAAGAATTGAAAGCTCAGTTGCAAGAGTTAATGAATAGAGGTTTTGCACGACCTAGCTTTTCGCCCTAGGGTGTGCCAGTGTTATTCGTAAAGAAGAAAGATGGATCAATGAGACTTTGTATTGATTATCGTTAGCTCAACAAGGTTACGATAAAGAACAAGTACCCTTTGTTAAGAATCGATAATTTGCTCAATCAGTTGAAAGGGGCAACAATGTTCTCGAAGATTGATTAACAATGTTCTCGAAGATTGATTTGAGATCTGGCTACTATCAGTTGCGAGTTAAGGATTCGGATGTACCGAAAATTGCATTTAGAACAAGGTACGGGCACTATGTATTTCTTTTTATGCCTTTTGGATTAACTAATGCTCCTCTCATTTTTTATGGATTTGATGAATCGAATCTTTAGATAGTATATAGACAAATTTGTGGTTGTACTCGTTGACGACATTCTGATCTACTCACGAGATGAGTCTGAGCATGCCGAGCATTTGAGAATTGTGCTACAAAAATGAGAGATAAGAAATTGTTCGCTAAATTCAATAAATGTGAGTTCTAGTTACGAGAAGTCAGATTTTTGGGACATATTATTTCGACGGAAGGCATACAAGTTGATCCAAGCAAGATTTCTGTTGTAATTGACAAGAAACCACCAAGAAATGTATTTCAAGTCAGAAGCTTTCTGGGGTTAGCTGGTTGTTATTGACGTTTTGTTAAAGGATTCTCGATGATTGCTACTCCGATGACTAGATTGCTACAGGAAGATGTGAAATTTGTATGGTCCGAGAAATGTTAATAAAGTTTCAAATAGTTGAAAGCATTGTTAACTAAAGCACTAGTGTTGGTTCAACCTGAGTCGGCTAAAGAGTTTGTGATTTTTAGCAACACGACATTGAACGATTTGGGTTGTGTTTTGATGCAAGAGGTTAAAGTGATAGCTTATGCCTCCAGACAGTTGAAACTGCATGAAAAGAATTATCTGACGCGCGATTTAGAATTGGCCGCTTTTGTTTTTGCATTGAAAACTTGGTGACATCATTTATACGATGAAAAGTGACATATCTTTACCAATAACCGAAGTTTAAAGTATATAATGACTCAAAAATATTTGAATTTGCAACAACAAAGATGGCTCGAGTTGTTGAAAGACTATGAGTTGGTGATTGTTTATCATTCAGGGAAAGCAAATGTAGTCGCGGATGCTCTGTGTAGAAAATATTTATTTTCATTGCGAGCGATGAAGACAGGGTTATCTTTTTTTGATGATGGTTTGGTTTTAACAGATTTAAAAGCTAAACTGATATTTTTTCAACAAATTTGTGAAGCTCAAAAGTGTGATAACGAGTTGCAAACTAAAAGAGTGCAATGTGAATTGACTAGTGATTTAGACTATCAGATCAAATCCGATAATTGTTTAATGTTCCAAGGTAGAATCTGTGTACCAAAGAATTTCGAGCTCATTTTAAAAATTCTACATGAAGCACATAGTAGTTGTTTATTCGTACATCCAGGGAGTACAAAATTGTATAACGATCAGAAATAGTTGTATTGGTGGTCGGGCATGAAACGAGACATTTCTGAGTTCGTATCAAGATGTTTAGCTTGTTAGCATGTTAAAGCTAAACATCAGGTTCCTTCGGGATTACTATAGCCTGTGATGATAGCAGAGTGGAAATGGGATAGAGTTACGATGGATTTCGTATCGGGATTACCCCTGTCTCTGAAGAAGAAATATGTTATTTGAATTGCCGTTGATAGACTGACGAAATCTACACATTTCATTCCGGTATGTACTGACTATTCGATTGATAAATTGGCTGAATTGTACATTTCTGAGATCGTTAGATTGCACGGGGTGCCATTTTTGATTATTTCGAATAGAAATCCGAGGTTTACGTCGCGCTTTTGTAAGAAATTGAATGAAGCTCTAGGTACGAGGTTGAACTTTAGTACAACATTTCATCCACAAATTGATGGTCAGTCTGAGAGAGTAATACAAATTCTCAAAGATATTCTTCGTCGTTGTGTTTTAGAGTTTGAAGGCAATTGGGAGAAATATTGTCCGTTTGCTGAATCCGCGTATAACAACAATTTTCAATTAAACATTAAAATGGCACCGTATGAAGCTTTGTATGGTTGTAAATGCCGAACTTTATTGTACTAGACCGAACTTAGTGAGAAAAAGATTCACGGGGTTAATTTGATTAGAGAGACTAAAGATAAAGTGAAAGTAATTCAAACGTCTGAAAGCAGCTTCAGGTCGACAGAAATCGTATGCGGATTTGAAATGTAAAGACATTGAATTGTAGATCAGTGATAGAGTATTCTTGAAAGTATCTCCGTGGAAAAAGATCCTTCGATTTGGTCGTAAAGGTAAATTGAGTCCGCAATTTATCGGGCCGTATGAGATCATTGAAAGAATAGGGCCAATGGCATATCGGTTAGCTTTACCATCTGATTTAGAACAGATTCACAATTTGTTTCACGTGTCGATGTTACAACAATATCAATCAGATCCATCACATGTAATATCTCTGACAGAGATTGAAATCCAACCCGATATGACATATAATGAAGAATCGATCAGAATTTTAGCTCTAGAAGTTAAAGAGTTGAGAAATAAAAACATAGCTTTAGTAAAAGTGTTGTGGCAACATCACGGGGTTGAAAAAGCTATGAGAAAACAGTCCTTAATCTCTTTTTTGGTAAGATTTTCAGGGACAAAAATTCCTAAAATGGGAGAGTTATAACAGTCTGTTTTTAGTTAAATCAGAACAGTGGTTTTGGAACCACAAATCCGAGGTTGAAATAATTATTTTATTATTTTAGTGTCTACGGCATGGGCATATGATTGTGTGAAATTTTCATTAAGAAATTTTATCATTTGAGTGGTTAATTTGATAAAAAAAGACTAAATCGCATAAAGTGTAAAACTTATGTTCTATTATCTAAAAGTATTAAATGGCTTTGATATTAAATAGTGGAGGTCATTATGTTGTAATTAGACCATTATTAACGTGGGTGGACAATTATGTGCATGGTTAATTGAATTAAAAAGGTTATTAAAGTAATTTGATAAATAATTGAACATGTAAAAGAATTAAAAGATGAAAACATTGTCATCTTTCTTATTTCCTCAACCATGGCTGAAATACACCATTAAAGGGGAAAATAAGTTCAGTCAAGCTACTTCTTTGCGTGTAAGTGTTATTTTGTCCAGTTTTTAATGATTTCTATGTTTTTGAGATCGTTGTAGCTTAGTCTACCTAGCCCAGGGACTAATCTGCAAAATTGTTAAAGGTTTAGGGTTTTTCCATTGATGAGTGTTGGTGTGTTTTGATGTTTGATGATAGAAAATGCATGCTTGTTGTTAGCTAAACAAAATTTGTTAAGTGATTTTTAGTAAATTGTCCAATTAAGGATTAAATTGTGAAATGTATAAATTGTGTGGTTAAATTCTGAAATAACTGAAAAATATGTGCTGCTAGGGACCTAGTTGAAATTTGGCTAGCATGGGTTTTGGTTGAATTGCATGAATTTGTGATTTTATGAGATAAGGATTAAATTATAAAAATGTGAAATATTGGGGGTAAAAATGTAAAAGTGCCTTAATGTGTGTTTTTGGATTAAATTGAATAGAGAGATTATTAAATAAGTTAATTTTTATTGTAATTAGATCAAGAAAGGTGAAATATGGATTTAGATCGGGAAAGAACAATGTTTCAGATTGATCAACTTAATTCGCTGTTTTTACATTCGAGGTAAGTTCGTATGTAATAAGATTTGTTATAATTGTACTTTAGATGCTTTGATATTGTATAAATTGTGATTATGACTCTACGGACATGTTCGACGATAATTCGGCAAGTGTGAAGTCCCGGTTGAACCTTAGGAATAGATTAGGATGTGAATGACATGTCATTAGAGGTTATATGACTTGGGTGCTGGTCCGTACGTTCTACCGGTGGCTGAGTTATTCGGCATGTGTTACGGGTACTCGTCTGCATGTGTAAGCAGCACCGTGTAGCTTCGTCATGACCGTCAGCTTGTGTAAGCAGACCCATTGATAGCTCGAGAGTGAGCATTATATGTGATAAGAGATTGAGATAGCTTCGGCTATGTAAGTGGCACTCTAGGTGCGAGATTCCTGAGTATCTGGTAGTATTCCGAATAGTTCAACGGTTAAATCGAAGATATGAAATGGTGAGAATTAGATACGTATCAGTACAGGGATGTACAGAAAATGTATATGCGTCGAACATATGAAAGAATTGAGTTCATGGTTAAATAGGTGATTGAATGCATGTTAACATTGTGATTAAACATTTTTTAGTATGATATATGCATATTTTGAATGGTAATTAAATGGTGAGTTTTGCTTATTATTTTCATACGAGCTTACTAAGCTTCATAGCTTACATCGTTTATTTTTTTGTGTTTTATAGTGAATTCAAAGCTAGCTCGAATTCAAAAATCGTCGGAGACTTCATCTCACTATCCTACTATAACTTTGGTACTTTTTATCTTAAGCATTTTGAGTATATGGCATGTATAGTGTAACACCACAAACCCGGCCTAGACGTTATAGTCGAATCTAGAAGTGTCACATGAAATGGGTTGTAAAAAAAATCATTGCCGTTAAATTATTCCTGTTCATCTATCCTTTATCGCTGTTTTTTATTTCAAAACATTCTTCCATTTAATCGTTTAGAGCTAAAACGTGTTTGTAGCGGAAGCTTGTAAAATTGTTGAGCTTGGAAAGCCGTTCTCAAGATTTTAGAAATCCTTGATTTTGGTAAACCGTTACAGTTATAAGTAAATAAAACCAAAACCAAATAGTTTACAACAGTCCAGAGAGTCCCAGAAAATACAAACTTTCAAATCTTAATGCCAAACTTAAATAAAAACTAAAACAAATTAAACAGTTTTGGCGAGTGGTCACCGTCGAGTCCTCCGTTGCACCAATTTGCCTAACTCTGTGGATTACCTGAACAGAAAAAATAGAAAGGAGTGATTTTATGCAAACTCAATTTGTAACCCAACAGAATTAAGCATGTACATACGCAGAATATCACAAATCAGACATATTCATAATCGGCCTGAGCCCATGTCAGATACAGATACAGATTCTGGCCGGAGCCCATTTCAGATACAGATACAAATTTGGGCCGGAGCCCATTTCAGACACAGATACAAATTCGGGCTAGAGCCCATTTCAGATATAGATACAGTTACAGATATGCAAATCAGATAACAGAATCCTACCCCCATCCTCTACACACCATCTCCAACCATCTCTACAAACCATGTGGGGTTTAAAACACCCACCCAGCCCTACACACCACGCTGTACCGATGCGGCACATATCAGATATAATGCAGCTATGCTGCCAAATATTAGGCATAATCTGCCTTTCAAAACACTTCCACCAATATACATTATCCCACCCTAATCACAGTAATAGAACATGCATACAAAATTAACAAATAAATCATGCTTAACATGCTTTCATTATAGATAATAGATATAACATGCATATACTATCATGCTCAGTATGGAATATCAGTCAAACAAATCATACAGTTTAGGGTTTTGTTAGCCCTTACCGACCCTACAGTAGGACCACAGTCTTTTGGGAAGACTCGTGCAACCCTAGGGAAAATTTCAGATAAATGGGCCAACACGCCCAGATCAGCCTTGCCCATGTGGATCACACGGTCTGGCCCAATATTCACACGCTCGTGTTGCCCACATACCCAATTTGGTTTAACCCGTATGGCCCACACGGCCACACTCTAGCAATCACATGGTCGTGTCCTGTGCACGGCCTAGACTTCATCGATCACACGGTCGTGCTGTCGCACATGGCCTACCACACAACAGTGAGGCGTCGATAGTAGGGCTTTTCGGCTTTTACCGAACCTCATTTTTCTGCGTTTTGGGTACACACCTGGTATGATTTCGTAGCGAATGCAATTCCAAGCCTTCCAAAAGCCTAAAAATAGAGTACCCATCAACCACTGCTAACAAGTTCTACACCGTCGGGGCTCTAATAGATGGTCCCCTGTCAATTCCTACACATAATGATCTTATTGAATTACTAGTCTTCCCTAACACCCCATGAAGAATAAACTCCCGTTCGAATATACTTCAACCAAACCAAAACCTCACTTACCAAGTCGTCCAACGACCACAAAATGAGGCACCACGAATTTACCACAGCAAAAAGAAAGAATTAAACGATGAACTAGAAGAAGAAGAATAAGAAGAAGGGAAAAGTAGCACAGAGAAAACAAAGACGTTACTTTTTTTTCTTAAAGGGAGAGAAAAAACAAAAAATAATTAGATATGCCATAATCTCTTAACTCTCTCCACTACCCCACTCCTGATAACTTCCACAGAATTCTTTTTTGATCGAAACTCTCTCGGTTAAATGAACAGAAATAGACTCCCATGCTCACGAAGGGATTCGAACACAGAACCTCCATATAACACATAGACTCCCTTACCACTCGAACCAACAGGCTCATTCTGATATGGTTTTACAACAATTTAATATAAGCCCATTAAGCAAGTATAAGACTTACATCAGAAAAATACCAAAATTTACCAAAGGTAAGGCTTGAACTTGGGACCTCATACACACCTTAAAACACTTAACCGCTGAAGTAGATACATACTTGTGTTAAACAATTACAGAAACGTAAACAAATATTTTGAGGCATTACAACTCTACCCCCTAAAAGAAATTTTGACCTCAAAATTTACCTGATCAGAACAGATGAGGATACTACTGACACATCAAGTCCTCAGGTTCCAAAGTAGCCTCCTCAGTGCTATGATTCTGCCACAGCACCTTCACTAATGAAATGAACTTCCTCCTCAATACCTTAACATCGCAATCTAGGATCTGAATCGGTTCCTTCTCAAAGGTTAAGTCTGGCCTAACCTTGATCTCCTCAATTGAGACAACATGGGATGGATCAGAACGATACCGCCTTAACATCAAGACATGAAATACATCACGTATACGGTCCAGCTCAAGGGGTAGCTCCAACTGATAAGCAACTAGTCCCACATTCTTCAGAATTCGGTACGGTCGAATAAACCTATGGCTCAACTTCCCTTTCGACCGAACATCAAAACTTTCTTCCACAACGAGACCTTAAGAAACACGAAGTCCCCCACAGAATACTCAATCTAACGTCTCTTCAGATCTGCATAAGAATTTTGTCTATCAGAAGCCACTTTCAGTCGATCTTGAATCAGTCGAACCTTATCCTTAGTTTCAGAAACCAACTCCGAACCCAAAACTTGTCGTTCGCCTAACTCCGTCCAACGCTACGGAATACGACACTTACGACCATACAGAGCCTCGTAAGATGCCATCTAAATACTCGCTTGGAAACAGTTATTGTAGGCAAACTCAGCTAGCTGCAGATAATCCTCCCAACTACTTCAAAAAACGATCACGCAGCTCCTAAGCATATCTTTCAGTATCTGAATCACCCTTTCAGATTGACCATCGGTTTGAGGATGGAACGCGGTACTGAAGTCCAATCTCGAACCCAAAGCCTCGTGTAATTTCTTCTAGAACTGAGATGTAAAATGAGGATCTCTGTCAAAAATGATAGACACTGGAACCCTATGCATTCTAACTATCTCGTAGATATACAACTTTGCCAACTTCCAAAGAGAAAAGTCTGTCTGAATCGGAATGAAGTGCACATACTTGGTCAATCGATCCACGATGACCTAAACAAAATCCTTCTTAGTGGGTGTCAAGGGCAACCCACTAACGAAATCCATAGTCACTCGTTCTCATTTCCATAAGGGAATCTTGACTGGCTGCAATAAACCCAAAGGCAAGTGGTGCTCAACCTTAACCTGCTGGCACGTCAGACATCGAGCCACAAACTCAGTAACCTCACGCTTCAAACCTGGCCACCAGTATAACTCACGAAGGTCGTGATACATCTTATTACCACCGGGATGCATAGCATAAGGGCTACTATGTGCCTCCCTTAAAATAGACTACCTTAGATCAGAATCATTCAGTACACAAATCCGTCCTTAAAAACACAACACACCATCACTATTTAACACAAAATCAGAAGTAGTACCACTCTCTACCTGACGGAATCGTACACCCAGATTCTCATCCACTAATTGTTTATCTCGAATCTGCTAAATCCAAGGCAGCTTAACCTCCAACTCGGCTAACAGACCCCCAATATCAAACAAACTAAAGCAAGCAAACATCGCCCTCATATCAGATATTCCCCTATGACTTAGAGCATCGGCCACCATATTGGCCTTACCAGGATGATACTCTATCGTATAGTCATAATCCCTGAGCAGCTCAATCCATCGATGCTATCTAAGGTTCAACTCCTTCTGAGTAAGGAGGTACTTAAGACTCTTATGATCGGTGTAGATGATACACCTCTCACCATATAGATAATGCCTCTAAATTTTCAGTGCAAAGACCACAGCAGCCAACTTGAAATCATGCATCGGATATTTCCACTCGTGCGTCTTAAGCTGACGAGACGCATAAGCCACAACCTTATTGTCCTACATCATAACACATCCCAAATTGACATACGATGCATCACTATATGCCACAAAATCCTTTCTAGATTTAGGCTATATCAGAATAGGAGCCTGAGTCAGAACGGACTTGAGCTTCTCAAAGCTCTCTTGCTACGCATCGGCCCAAACAAACTGCACACCCTTACTCAGAAGCTTAGTCAACGGCATAGCAATCACAGAAAACCCCTCAACGAAATGCCAATAGTATCCCACCAAACCTAGAAATCTACGAAACTTAGATACATTCTTAGGCTGTTTCCAATCCAACACAGCCTCAATCTTTTGAGGATCAACACGAATCCCCTCAACAGAAACCACATGCCCTAGAAAAGTTACTTCATGAAGCCATAACTCACACTTGCTTAGCTTAGCATAAAGTTTCTTCTCACGTAGAATCTAAAGCACTACTCTAAGATGCACATCATGCTCATCTTTAGTCTTAGAGTAAACCAGAATGTCGTTGATGAAGACCACGACGAACTGATCCAGATAGGGCCGAAATACTTGGTTCATCAGATCCATAAATGTGGCCGGTGCATTTGTCAACCCAAAAGGCATAATAAGGAACTCGTAATGTCCATACCGAGTCCTAAATGTCGTCTTACGCACATCCACTTCCTTAACCCTCAACTGATGATACCTTGAGCGGCGATCGATCTTAGAGAACACAGAAGCCCCTCGAAATTGATTAAATAAGTCGTCGATCCTCGAAAGTGGATACTTATTCTTAACGGTCAGCTTGTTCAACTTTCGATAATCTATACACATCCTCGTGGTCCCATCCTTTCTCTTAACAAACAGAACTGCTGCTCCCCAAGGAGACACACTCGAACAGGTGAAACCACGGTCCAGAAGTTCCTGCAGTTGAGCCTTAAGCTTTGTAAGCTCCTTCAGTGCAAAATGGTAGGGAGCGATGGACAACAGAGTTGTACCCGAAAGTAACTTGATCCCCAAATCAACCTCTCGGTTCGAAGGCAATCCCGGTAACTCCACAGGAAAAACGTTCGGAAAATCCTTTACTATTCTGATGTTCCCGACAGAAGATTCCCCAAAATCTGAAATACTTACATGGGCCAAGTACGCCTCACAACCTTTTCGAACCAGTTTTTCAGCTACCAGTGTGGAGATCACATGTGACAGATAGTCTTGACACTCTCCAATTACAACCACCTCTTCATCTCCCTCAGTTCTCAGAACGACCCTCTTAGATGCACAATCTAGACTAACCCAGTGCTTGACCAACCAGTCCATACCCAGAATCAGATCGAATTCCCCAAATGGTAACTCCATAAGATTAGCCAGAAATACCGTCTCTTACACCACTAAGGGAACATCCCTATACAGCTTGCTAACCCGAACAGACTGCCCTAATGGACTTAATACAGTAACCTCACTTGTAGTGCTCTCAACCAAAATCCCCAAATTTCCAAATACAGTACTCGCTATATATGAGTAACTAGACCGTATGCCTGTCAAAGCCAAATAAGGTACATCAAATATAAAAAACGTAACGATGATGATGTCAGGAGCATCTCTGTCCTCTCAGCGTTGAGCAGCATAAACCAAAGTAGGCTTCCTCGCCTCAGCCTAACCAACACCACTGCCCGGTGCTCTCTGCCCTCGACCCATACCATTACCACCCCTGGCCTGACTACAGCCCTAGGTGGCTGCTGAACTACTCTCTGTGGCTGCGAGGGACCTGATGCCGAAGCTTGCACTTGATGAGCCCTCAATGGACATTTTCGAATGCGGTGCTCAAGGGACCTACACCTCAAACAGGCCCCAATCCTCTTCCAACACTCACCCAGATGGCGTCTTCCACAGTCACTGCATGGCTGTAACCCAGTAGGAAAAACAGAAGCAACAGGGGTTGCCACTCTAACTGGCCTATCAGATCTGGCCTTTTTCTTAGATCTTGGTACAGAACTAGAGGGCTCTGAATCCCTCTTGTTCTTACCTCTCTCACAGTCCCTATTCCGGCGCTCCGTGCGCTTACATCTTCTGTGATCTTCGCCTTCTCAACCAGGACAGAGAACTTGCACTCCCTCTGCAGAGCTATTAAGTCTCTCAAATTATCTCTCAGCCATCCTCAAAACGAATGCACCTCTCATATTCTGATGCCACCATACCTCGAGCATAATGGTTCAGCCTCAGAAATTTAGCCTTATATTCGGCCATAGAATGATCACCTTGCGTGAGGTTTAGAAACTCACGCCTGTGAGCATCGATGTAATGTAGCTAGCACCTACATACTTACTCTGGAATGAAGTCTTAAAGAATTCCCAACTTAGACGATCAGGTTGAGTGCCCTCGTTAACTGTCAGCCACCATTGATAAGCCTCATCCTGAAGTAAGGAGATCGCACCCTTTAATTTCTGCTCGAGGGTGCAGTCCAGATCATCCATAATCCTCTCTGTGACCTCCAACCAATACTCAGCCACATTAGGGGCAACTTTTGTGACACCCCTAAATAACTCAGCTCCATTAGACCAGAGTCGCTCAGTTACCGACCCTCAGCCCCTAGATCTAGGTCCAACGACCCTCTCCAATATCCTCAGCATGGCTTGGGATAGTGTGTCATCCCCAGCTGATCGACTCTGAGACCCAATCTCAATAGCAGGTGACACAGGTGTCTCTTCGTGTCCAGATTCGTCATGCTGCCCAGAGACGAGGACTCAGCTTGAGCCCCCTACGGCCTCTACCTCGGCCTTGAATACCACGTCCACGGATACCTCGTGCCCTCATTGTCTAATACGAGTTTATGTACATTAGGAGTTTTATGCATCAGTTCAATATTTATTAACAGATGTTTTATGCATAAAGTATCAAAAGTTCAGAGTCGTTTCCAAAAGTTTTAGTCTTAATTAGTTTCACTACAGTTTCAGAGTTTACAAACTATAGTGTTTTCAAGTAAACTATCAATATTGTTTTCAGAATTTTCTATCAAAAATCAGAAATGCTTACAGGATCGATGCCGGAGACTCGGTGTACCACATATTAAATCAGAGTGTTTAAAATCATTTGAAAACCAATTCTTTAAAAAAAATTTGAAACCCAAAATCCACAGCCGAGTTTTGCAACCCGACTCTAATACTACTAAATGTAACACCCCAAACCCGGCTTAGACGATATAGCTGAATCCAGAAGTGTCACATGAAATGGGTTGAAAAAAATCGTTGTCGTTAAATTAAAAGCCCTTCTCAGTTCATTTGTCCTTTATCGTTGTTTTTTTATTTCAAAACTCTCTTCCATTTAATTGTTTAGAGCTAAAAAGTATTTGTAGCAGAAGCTTGTAAAATTGTTGAGTTTAGAAAACTGTTCTCAAGATTTTAGAAACCTTTGCTTTTAGTAAACCATTACAGTTATAAGTAAATAAAACCAAAAACCAAAACCAAATAGTTTAAAACAGTCCAGAGAGTCCCAAAAAAATACAAACTCTCAAATCTTAACGCCAAACTTAAATAAAAACTAAAACAAATTAAATAGTTCTGGTGAGTGGTTACTGTCGAGTCCTCCGCTGCACCAATCCGCCTAACTCTGTGGATTACCTGAACTGAATAAGCAGAAAGGAGTGAGTTTACGTAAACTCAATTTGTAACCTAACAGAATTAAGCATGTACACACACAGAATATCACAAATTAGAGAAAATCACAATCGGCTTGAGACCATGCTAGGTATAGATATACATTCGGGTCGGAGCCCATTTCAGATACAGATACAGTTACAGATATGCAAATCAGATAATAGAATCCTACCCCCATCCTCTACACACCATCTCTGACCATCCCTGCACACCATGTGGGGTTTAAAACACCCATCAAGCCCTACACACCACGCTGTACCGATGCGGCACATATCAGATATAATGCAACTGTGCTACCAGATATTAGGCATAATCTGCTTTTTAGAACGCTTCCTCCAATATACTTATCCCACCCCAATCACAGTAACAGAACATGCATAAAGAATTAACAAATAAATCATACTTAACATGCTTTCATTACAGATAAAAAATATAACATGCATATACTATCATGCTCAGTATGGAATATCAGTCAAACAGATCATACAGTTTAGGGTTTTGTTAGCCCTTACTGACCTTACAGTAGGCCCACAGTCGTTTGGGATGACCCATGCAACCCTAGGGAAAATTTTAGATAAATGGGCCCACATGCCCGTGTGGTTGCCCGTATAGGCCCACACACCCATATTGGCTTTGCCCGTGTGGATCACATGGTCTGGCCAATATTCACATGCCCATATGAATCACCCGTGTGGGCGAACACACCCATGTGGCCCACACGACCAGTCTAGTTTAGCCCGTATGGCCTACACGGCCACACTCCGGCCATTACACGGCCGTGTCCTATGCACAGCCTGGCCTTCGTCTATCACACAGTCGTCCACACGGCCTACCACGTGGCCATGTGGTGTCGACAGTGGGGTTTTTGGCTTTCATCGAACCTCATTTTTCTGCGTTTTGGGTACACATCTGGTATGATTTCGCAGCAAATACAATTCCAAGCCTCCCAAAAGCCTAAAAACAGAGTACTAGTCAACAATTTAGCAAAATTACTAACGAACTCGATACAAAGGAAACGATACAAAACTTACCTACCGCCAATAACTACCACTGCTAACACGTTCTAAACCATCGGAGCTCTAACGGATGGTCCCCTGTCAATTCTTGCACATAATCATCTTATTGAATTACCATTCTTTCCAAAACACCCCATTAAGAATAAATCCCATTCGAATATACTTCAACCAAACCAAAACCTCACTTACCAAGACGCCCGACGACCATGAAATGAGGCACCACGAATATACCACGGGAAAAAGAAAGAATTAAACGATGAAAGAGAAAAAGGAGAAGAAGGGAAAAGAAGCACAGAGAAAACAAAGACGTTATTTTTTTCTGGAAGGGAGAGAAAAAAAACTAACCAGATATGCCACAATCCCTTAACTTTCTCCACTACCCCACTCCTCATAACTTCCACAGAATTCTTGTTTGACCAAAACTCTCTCGGTTAAATTGTAACAGTGCAATTTAGACCCTAGTCAGACAGTGGTTTCGGGACCACAAATTCAAGTCAAAAAATATTTTAATATTATTTTTGGTGTCTTCAGCATGTTAATTTATGTGTGTCAAAGTTTCGTGTGAAATTTTTATCGTTTGTATGCTCGATTTAATTAAAAGGACTTAATCGCGTAAAATGCAAAATTAGCATGCTATATGTAAAGGTATCTATTTGCTATGGCTTTTATTATATGGAGTCCTTATGTTGTAATTTAATCATTAGAATTATGCATGGACAAAAATGGACAACTATTAAATAGTTTTCTAATTAAGTCATTAAGGTTAAAATTGTAATATATATATTAATATCTATTAAATAAAACAAAAATAAATAGCCATGCATGTGTTCATCTTTATTGGCCGAATCTAAGAAGAAAAATAAAGCTTTGGAAGCTTTAAACATTTAGCACCTTTGGGAGCTTAATTCGAGTATGTGTTTTGTTCAGTTTTTAATAATTTTTACGTTTTTGAGAACGTTGCTTTGTAATCTATCAAGCCCATGTCTCAATTTCTAAATTTGATGATGATTTTGTGTTCTGTCATTGTTGAAAGCTTGATGAATCTTGTGTTTGATGATAGAAAATAAATATATGTTGTTAGATTAATATGTTTTGTATTTGAATTTTTGATGAATTTGAGTAATTTGGGCTAAATTGTGAAAATAATAAATTGAGGGACTAAAATGTGAAATAAATGAAATGTGTGGACTTATATGGGCTTAGTGAACATTCGACCAAGCTATAGTGTGGTCAAATCTTGAATATTTGGTATTTTGTGAAATAGGACTAATTTGTAAAAAATGTGAAATGTTAGGGCCAAAAGTTGTCGACTTGTCGTCTCAGTTCGTTCATCTCCGTCCGAGGTAAGTTCATTAGTAAATAGATGTCATTAAATTTGAATGTATATATTTTATTTGTGCAGAATTGAATTATTACTTGTATATATATGTTCAAGCCGAATTTGTATAAGTATGGGAGAAGTATTTACAAGTTTGAATCGATCGAGTTACGACGTCTAAAAGCCTCGTACGAACCTTAGGAATAGTTAGGATACATATGTCATGACATAGGATTCCGATATGTGTTTTCGTGTAAGACCATGTCTGGGACGTTGGCATCGACTTGTGATTTACGTTTAAGACCATGTCTAGGACATTGGCATCGTATTTGATTTGTGTAAGACCCTGTTTGGGACAGTGGCATCGATATGTGATTACATGTAAGACCACGTCTGTAACACCCCTTACCCGTGTTCGAAGCTGAAACCGGATATGAGGCATTACCTAACTTAACATACTTAAACATAACACATCGGGCTATAAAATTTTGCTGCAGCTTAGAAACTTTCCATTTAAACTCATAACCTACTCATTATGGGCCTACGGGGCCCTAAACATACTTTTGGGGGGGTTTCAGAATTAAATCGAGAACTTTTGCGTTCTTAGAATTTTTTTTGTCCAAATAGGGGCCACACGCCCGTGTTGTTCAGGGACATGCCCGTGTGCCCCTGAGACATGCCCGTGTTCTTCACCTGTGGTCGACACTGAATTATTTCACACGGCCAGACACACGCTTGTGTCCCTAACCCGTGTTCCTCACATGGCCTTGACACACCTGTGTTCCTCACACCGCCTTGACACGCCCGTGTCTTAGCCCGTATGCCAAAACCTTGGCATTCTGTTTATGACATCATCACCTCACTAAAGTCACACGGCCAAGGCACACACCCGTGTCCTTAGGCCATGTGTCGAATTAAATTTCTAACTTCAGGTGCAGACTTCACACGGCCTGGGCACACACCCATGTCTAAGGCCATGCCTTCCACACGGCTGTGTCTCTACCCATGTGTTTACTACTGAGCATACTAACTTGTAAACCTAGCTCACAAGGGGACACACGACCGATCAACATGCCCATGGGGCTGACTGTGTATCGCACACAGCCTAAACACACGCCCGTGTATCTACCCGCGTGGATATTAAAACGGCTATATTCCTAGCCATATGCCACCCTACATGGCAACCATATTTACACCAACTCAAATCAAGCATAAACTTCATGATTCTCCTCAATGAATATATATATAAGTACTAGTCAAGTATTGGCCCAGCTTTAATGACCATTTACAAAATGAATTGAAACAACCATAGTAGCCAACACATTTGGCTTGCAAAATGACATAACCAAAACATTCGAGTCCTATACATGCCATACTCAAAATAATTTTAATTCGACTATACCAAAAAGTAGTCAATAGTGTGATCTCCAACTCTAACGTCCGCGAATTCTTGAGCTAACTTGGCAATACTACAAGGAAATAGGCAATGAAAGTGGTAAGCATAAAGCTTAGTAAGTTTGCACGGAAATAAATAGCAACCATAAGCTCATGACAATATCCATCCATGGCATTAAATAACCACAAAGTCATAGGCTCCTTGCCATACTTACTCATACTGGCCCTTATCTAGTACAGACCATGCCACGTATCGCAAATGTTCTTCGTGAATTACTCACAGTACCTGTGTTAACTCAATCACATAGCTTAAATACAATTCTCGTTTCTATTTCTAACTGATCTAATTATCCAAATAAATCATTAGGGATACTCAAAGATGCATATTCATTATCATTAGCATAAACGTGAAGCCAATGCAACATCCTCGATGTGGTCTCACATAGATCATCTCTGAATACCGATGCCATATCCTGGATATGGTCTTATACGGAACCTCACATTAATACCGATGCCATATCCCAGATATTTATACAATTTTTCATATTTAGTGTCAAAGTCATATCCCAGATATGGTCTTATACGGGATCTGAGTTCGATGCCGAGGCCATGTCCCCGACATGGTCTTGTACGGGACCTCTTCCATCTCATGTCCCAATTGTAGTGTTGCCCATTCATTATAGTCCAACTAGGACTTCAACATCTCAACTTACTCATTCAACATCAATTTAGTAGAATATCATGTATCATTATAATATCAAACATTCTCAAACATGCTGCTGTATTTGTTGAATTTATCATATACAAACTTACCTCATTTTCAAAATAGGCTAGATTGTCGATCTAGTCCGATATTTTGTTCTTTCCCGTTCGAGGTTGATTCTTAGTTCTTCTTGCTCTAAAATAGCAAATTAGCTTATTTTAATCATCACATTAATAAATGCATTTCAATAATCACGCTTTGGCAAAATTACTATTTTGCCCTTAGACTTTGGCAAAATGACCATTTTACCCCTAGGCTCAAAAATTAATTCTAATCAAATTTCTACCTTCAACAAGCCTAGGTGAACATTTATTCCTCTTATGACTATCATCAAAACTCAACATTTCACACATTTACTACATATTTTACAACCTTTACAAAAAGGTCCTTTTAGGTGTTTTCATGGTAACACCTTTCACAAAAGTTGTTCATTTAATAAATAAGACTCATTTTCTTCCATAAAAATGCAGCAAACAACTTAAAATCTCTCATGGAAAAACTCTAAACTCCTTACCATTTTACAAAATAGTCCCCTCTTTAGAAAGCTTAAGCTTTAGGGGTTCCAAAAGTACAATGTTTATCAAGAAATGATCACTAGAACACTTACTTGTATAGAGAAGAGTTTGCTGAAATTTTTGAAGCTTTCAAGCCCCTATTTGTTGCTAATTTTCGATGGAGGAGAGAAGAAGAAAAGATGATATCTTTTCTTTCTTTATTTTAATATAAAATCCCAATTTAGTCCACCTAATCCACCTACTTGACCAAATTTTTGACTTTCTTGTCCCCTATGGCCGACCAACCTTTATTTAAGGGGATAATTTCCCTTTAAAGATCTCCAATTAATAATCCATAGCTATTTGGCACCCTTAGCTGGAAATTTTAAACTTTCGTACTTTATGCGATTTAGTCCTTTCTCACGATTTAGCATGAAATCGCTAAAATTAAAGCACCAAAAATTTCATGTACTTATACAATCATACTCTAACTCAGAAAATATCATGAAAATAATTTTCTCTAACCTCGAATTAGTGGTTCTGAACCACTATTTCTGACTAGCCCCTAAATTGGGCTGTTACAACGTCTGGGACGTTGGCATTGTACGAGTTTTTCGACTATCCGAGTATCCCTTTTAATTCCAAATGGTTTAACGGGCATTATCGAGTTGTGATTGAATGTGAAATCAAGATAAAAGGTTCATGTACATGCTAAGTTTAATGTTTATGAAAATAAAGTAAGCTTAGTATTTGAAATGATGATATAAATTATGTATGATATAAAGTGACTTATATGTATGTATGAATGCTCATATTCGACCAAGTGATGCTATAACATTAATGTTTATGTATTGGTATATGAATTTGTAAGCATGATAAATGAAAATTTGATTAAGGTTTGCTTGATTCAGCTTAGTTGATTTTAATGTTAATAAACATTAAATGAATTACTTGATTATGACTTACTAAGCTATCCAAGCTTACTGTGTGTGTTTTTTATTGTTATTTTATAGATTTTGAAAGCTAGTTACGAGCTCGGGGATCATCAAGGAAATCTATCACACTATCGATCACTGTTACGGTATTTTAAAAGTTTAAACTATGAACCTATGGCATGTATAGACTAGTATTTGTTTTGATTGAATTTGGAAATTGTATATAAATAAGCCATGCGAAAATGGCTTGAATTAATGTTTATGTTTGTATATTTTCGATCATGGTATACGTTTGTTTTGGTAAGTATATTTCATGAATTCTTGAATGGTATTTTAATTATATGGTTAGATTGAATATGTCATGAATGATTTATATATTAACTAATGTTGATAAATGTTTGCGATGAATGATCTTATAATTTGGTTTAGTAATGAGATAAAAGATGAATATATGTTCGGTTAATGATATGTGTAACTGTTAGTAATTATCTATTATACACGGTTGGTGAAGTAAGAAATGAATATGCTACTTGATTGTTTTGATAATTTGTTTTGGCGTGGTTTTAAATGTTATGTGATGATTTTACTATGATTTGTGAAATTAGCTTTTAGTACGGTTAATTATAGACTTATAGATTGATGTATAATTGACTTATAAATAAGGTTAGAATTAGTAAATGATACACATTCATGTTTAGCTAAAGATAGGTAAATTGAATATACATATATATTTATATACACATATATGCATATGTCATGTTAGATAATAGATGTATATGTCTGTGATAAGATCAATTTTGATTTGAATATTTAGATTAGGTTTTTCATAATAAATATGCGCATAACTTGTAATAAGAGAAGAAGTATATATTTGGTTTTGAAATAATGCTTGTCTATGTGTAATATATATATTTATAAGTCTATTATGTTGTGTGGTTAATTTAGCTTGATTAATGTGCTAGCCGAACAGTTCATGAGATGAATGACTAAGTATATGCGGGTTGGCTTGAATAATGAATTTGCAAGTTGAGTATACTATGATTTGAATTATGCATTTTCTTTAAATGGTTCATAGTGATAGGGTAAAATACGCACATGACTTTGATGTTTAAAATTTTATGCTTGAACATTTAGTGATGTTGATTCTGCCAAATGCGTTTTGGTTTATAAACCGTGAGATATTGATTATTAAGTTTAAAATGCGCGTGTATTGAAATGATATGTTTGATATTTAGTTTATGAAATGTATGGTTTGTGATATGCTAGATATAAGTTTTGTAAAGTTATAAGCTTGAAAGAAAATTTTTAATATGTGAACGATATGATTATGGTAGTATTAAGTTTTGAAACTTTGAATAGAATATGTGTACTGATGTGATTGATTTACGAAGCATGAAATGCAATGAATGCCTATTTTTGAGCTGTGTTCTATTCAGTAATGCCTCGGAACCCTAATCCGACGACGGATATGGGTTAGGGGTGTTACACAAATGAGAAAACTCTGACTCTCACGCAAGGATTCAAACACAGAACCTCCACACAACACACAGACTCCCTCACCACTCGAACCAGCAGGCTCATTTTGATATGGTTTTATAACAATTTAGTGTAAGCCCACTAAGCAAGTATAAGACTTACATCAGAAAAATACCAAAACTTACCAAAGGTAAGGCTTGAACTTGGGACCTCATACACACCTCAGAACACTTAACCACTAAAGCAGATGCATACTTGTGTTAAACAATTACAGAAACATAAACAAATATTTTGGGGTGTTACATATAAGATTATGGTCATTTTGGTTATGATTTGATAATGAATTTAGTCATTTGAATTGGCTTGTAAAAGTCTAAAGTTTGGTTTTGTATATAGCCATGGAAGTTGGCTTAATTTGGTTGGTTTGGTTGAGTATATAATTGTGCATATGGCTTGTGGGTGAGTTTGATGATGGATATGTGATGCTTGTTGATAATAGGTAATATGGATAGCAAATGGTTAAGTTATAATATCGGTATGCTAGTGAATCTAGGCAAATAATGCATATTTGGATTTGCTTATTTTGATGTTTTGTAAAAGTGAGTTTTGGTATGAATTTGATTGGTTTGTTGTGGTAATTGTGCGACTTGGAATGGTTGGTATTAAAATGGTATAAATTGAGCTTGAATGGAGTTGAGTTTACATGCCTAGTTATGCCATGTTTTATGCCATCTGGGTTGATATAGGTAGATACAAATTTAGGTGGCAATTTGGCTTGGTAAATAGCCTAGTTTTGTCCACACCGGAAGAGACATGGGCGTGTCTCTCAGTCATGTGTGACACATGGTCAGGTTGCAAGGCCGTGTGTCCCCTAGTGTTGTATTAAAAATCAAGTTAATATGCTCCACAAGGCCTAGCACACGAGTGTGTGATTGGCCGTGTGGCATAAGTCAGTATAGCCTACAGGTTTGGCATGGCCTAGTACACGGCCTAGCACATGGCCGTGTGTGATTGACCCAGGTTAGAAAGTTACACGGGGTCAGACATGGCCATGTGCTCCCATTTCGAATGTCTATATAGCCTGTGACATGGACGTGTCTTTGGCTATGTGAGACACATGGCCAAGCCACACAGGCATGTGTCCCCTGAAATTTGAAAAATTTTCTATGTGTTTCAAAAATCTCTTGAGCTATCGGTTTAGTCCCAAACCACTTCTAAAGCATGTTTAGGGCCTCGTAGGCTCGTATTAGGGACAATATAATTGAGTTTGAATGATGATTGCATGAAATTGAAAATATATGTGAAATTAGTGTTTAATTGTTTTATAAGTCCGGTAATACTTCATAACCTTATTCCGGCGTTGAATATGGGTGAGGGGTGTTACAGATTACGCTAAAGAACAATTGTTGTCATGAGATTTCTAGTGTTTTGTATTATGTATAACATGGGGGTGATGTCAGGATGTTCAATTTTGAAGGATGAAATTGTATTCAAACTTATGATTACAAAACTATGAATTTAATGAAATTACAATCAAGTATTTATGATTTTAAAAATGTACTATTTTATTTAGTCTTGAACGACAAATGATTT
The DNA here is from genome assembly GCA_025503065.1 of Gossypium bickii. Taxonomy (NCBI): domain Eukaryota; kingdom Viridiplantae; phylum Streptophyta; class Magnoliopsida; order Malvales; family Malvaceae; genus Gossypium; species Gossypium bickii. The sequence goes on from CP106711.1 coordinate 97,021,767, forward strand.
AATTTTGTTTGCTTTAATGTAGTGACACACCATTCTTAGATCCTCCTTAAAGATCGGGGTTGGAGTGTTATAAGCCCAGACTCGACAGACTACTCGATCGAAGCATTCATCCTAGATGAATCGAAAATGTACAATTTTAATTAAGTGTTTATTACTTTAGATAACACAACCAAGTTTTAGTTTTGGAAAAAAAAGTTAAAAACTCTGGTTTTGCTTAAATTTATTTCTCATTGCGTTTTCCAAACCCGATTTTCCCATATAAGTCCCATATCTAGTCCTCACACCCTTCTTCCAATATCCACATCACTTCAAATTAGAAGCAATGAGTAGCAAATCTTTCCAATCCTCATGTTTTGTTGCCCACAGTATCCAATAATAAAGCTCAATAATTAGATCTAGAATGTACTAAGTGTTGTAAGGAATAGTGTAAAAACAATTTCCACTCAGATTAATTAGCCACTTCTCTATCCATTCTCCCCTGTATATTAGTGTCTAGCATCGTTCCTCTCTCTAGTGTAAACTATTGACTCTTAAATCCCAAGTTTATTAGGCCATAAATATCTGAAGTCAATAAAAATTCCTGCATTTTACCTTCACATCACACCCATCCTTATTGTTTCTTAAATGACTACAATATCTCCTTAAAGTCTTCAATAACCAACCACGAAAGTCACAACCTTAGCACAAGTAACGTAATAAGCTTTAGGGCTCACCTTATAGTCCTAGGGGACGAAGTTAGAAAATTTAATTTAAGAAGTAAAAAATAAACAATAAATTGAGAGGGAGCAAATTCCAACTTTACCATTATGTTAATTTATGATTTTATAAAATTTTAAAAGACTATAAAGGCAAGTTATCACTTTTGGGTGCCTTTGCTATTACTTGCCCTTTTTTTTCCACCCTATATAGACCTAAAATCATCTTCCTTGAATTTAACATTAATGTGTAACAAGAAATAAGGTTGAAGCTGTAACAGCCCTTACCCGTATTCGATGCTGGAACAGGGTACAAGGTATTACCATACATTTCCGAGTCATAAATTTCCATTCAAATTTAAAACTTTTCATACACAATCATTTCATCCCTAAAACGAGCCTACGAAGCCCAAAACATGCATTAGAAGTGGTTCGGGACTAAACCGAGAACTTTAGAAACTTTTACAAAACTTAGAAAAATTTTCATGTTACAAGGCTCACACGCCTGTGCTACAGGCCATGTTGAAAATAGGGAGCTCTTTGACTTGCGCCACACGACTGTGCCACACGCCCGTCTACTAGGCCGTGTGATCGATTTAATTTTCATAATTTTTCATAAAATAGGTGCAGACTTCACACGGCCGAGACACACGCTCGTGTCCAAGGCCATGTAGCACACGCGCTGAGACACATGCCCGTGTCTCTGCCCGTGTGCTATATTGTAGACATTCTGTTTTGCAACAATTAATGTGCAGGGGACACACGGCTGAAACACATGCCCGTGAGGCAGACTGTGTGTCACACATAGCTTAGACACACGCCCGTATGTCTACCCGTGTTGACAAAAATAAGGCTATTTACCAAGCCATTTTGCCACCCTTTAATACACACACCTAACCATATAACACAGCACCAATTCAGGCATATACATACAATCAAATCAGCCACAACCAAGACATCAACACATCATTCACATGCTACCATTTATCATATACAAACATTTCATACTTATCAACTCATATCATGTAAACTCTCACATCAATGAAAGGCATCATAATATAAATTACTTATACCAACATTAGCCAATTTCAACGGCCATGTACAAAATGAACTTTCAACCAATATAAGCCAACATATTTGGCCAAATCAATTATGACACATAAAAAAATGACCAAGTCCCCTATACATGTCATAACTTAAAATGTTAAATTCATTGGTACCTAAAATAATTGTTGATAGTGTGAGTGGATCTCTGACAATCTCTGAACCTCGAGCTAGCTTTGTGACACTAAAAGGCATGGAAAGAAAAGGGGAGTAAGCTATATAGCTTAAAGTTCCTATGCAAAAAAATAAGCATCATAACCACACATTTAACATACAATTAACATAATGTAAGTTAACATAAATGTTACTAAAATTTCATAGTCATAATTTACTCAATCACAACCTTACCGAGGGTTCATCACATATCAAGCTCATTAATTATGAGTTTTATGTACATACCTGTACCAATTCACAACATAACCATAGTCTTTCACAACTTTGGCATTCCCGTTAAATTTTCCGTTAAGCCACTTGGAATACTAAAGGATACTCGGGAATCTCGTACACAAAGTACCGTACCAATGCCATATCCCAGATAAGGTCTTACATGAAATCTCGTATCCATGCCAATAGCCCAACTATGGTCTTACACGAGTCAAATATCGATGCCATATCCCAGATATGGTCTTACACGTAATCTTAGTAACCCTAATGTCATGACATTTGTATCCTATCTATTCCTAAGGTTCAACAAGAATTTCTCGCTTGTCGAAACTTTATCCAATACACCCAAAGGGTAAATCACAACTAATACAATATTAAAGCATTTAAAATATAAACATAATAATACATTATTTACATACGAACTTACCTCGGTACAAAAATAGTAGAAATGGGACCAAATTGTCAAACACTTTGTTTTCCCCCGATCTAAGTTCGAACCTCGTTTTTCTTGATCTATAATAACAAATTTAACTCATTTAATTCTTACATTGTCCAATTCAGTCCAAAAGTCCTATTATGGAAAAATTACATTTTTGCCCCTAATGTTTCACATTTTTTACAATCTAGTCCCTAGTCTCGTAAAATGAAACGTGTTCAATTTCTTTAATATACAAGCCTAGTCGAACCATTTTTATACCCATAAAAACCCAAAATTTCCATTAAATTGTACTTTTACTACATATTTTATAACTTTTACAAATAGGTCCTTTCTAACATTTTTACCGAAAATCACTTAGCAAAAGTTGTTTATCCAACATCAAATTTGTATAATCTACCATTAAACATCAAATTTGTATAATCTAACATTAAACATCAAAATACACAAATATTTAACATGGGTCAAATCCTAGACCTTGATTATACTTCAAATTAGCACTAGAAATAGGTAGATCGAGTTACAAGGACTTCAAAAACATAAAAATCATTAAAAACTGGGCTAGAACGGACTTACAATTGAGGTTGGAAGCTTGAAAAACCCTAGACATGTCTTCCTCTTATAAATTTTAGCCAAGGGGTAGAAGATGAGCAAAAAAATTAGCTCTTGATTTGATTTTTAATTCATTTAATTACTAAATGACCAAAATTCCCCTAACTTAAAACATAAAAATTCTCTTACTCCATGTCCATTTTTGTCCACTAACTTAACAAATGGTCTAATTACCATCTAAGGACCTTCAATTTAAAATCTCATAGCAATTGGACACCTTAAACACATAGAACTCAAATTTTGCACTTTTTGCAATTTAGTCCTTTTAACTAAATTGAGTGCCTAAACGTCAAAATTTTTGAACGAAATTTTCACGAATCATTTCGTAAAACTGTAGACCACAGAAATATAATAAAAATAAATATTACCGCGTCGGATTTGTGGTCCCAAAACCACTATTCCGGCTAGACCCAAAATCGGGCTGTTACAACTCTCCACCCTTAGGGATTTTCGTCCCCGAAAATCTTACCAGAAAATAGCTTGGGTACTGTTTTTTGCATAGCTTCTTCAGGTTCCCACGTAGCCTCTTCAACTACGTGTCATTGCCACTAAACTTTAACTAGTGCTATGGTTTTATTTCTCAACTGTTTAATTTCCCGAGCCAAAATCTTAATCGGTTCTTCACCATAAGTCATATTGGGTCGAGTCTCAACCTCTACCGGAGAAATCACATGTGAAGGGTCTGATCGATAGCGTCGCAACATCGACACAGGAAATACATTGTGAATCCTTCCTAACTCTATCGGCAAAGCTAACCGATATGCCACTAGCCCTATTCTTTCAATAACTTCATACGGCCCAATGAAATGTGGACTTAACTTACCTTAACGACCAAATCTCAAAATATTCTTCCACGTAGACACTTTCAGAAATACCTTATCACCAATCTGAAATTCAATCACTTTTCCTTTCAAATATGCAGTAAAGTCCGCTTTAGACCCTAGTTGGAATACTGGTTTCGGGACCACAAATCCAAGTTAAAAAAATATTTTAATATTATTTTTGATGCTTGCAATATGTGAATAGGCATGTGTGAAAGTTTCATGATTTGAATTATCTATTTGTGTGTTTACTTTGACAAAAGGATTTAATTGCATTAAATGCAAAATTAGCATGCCATGTGTTAAAAGTACCTATGTGTTATGTCTTTATTAATGTGGTGGCCTTATGAAGTAATTAAACCATTATGTAAGATAATGGACATAAATGGCCTTAATGAATATAAATTTTATATGTTAAATAAAAGTCTAAATTAGTAAATGATTTAAAAAGGTTATTATTATAAAAAAGCTTAAAATAAGCCATGCATTTCTGTTCATCCACCGAAAAGAAAGAAAGGAAAGAAGGGTTTAAACTCTTCTGCATTCAGCACACACTTTGGCTAGATTAAAGTATGTTTTACTTCAATTTTTGATAATTTCTACGTTTTTGTAATCGTTGCTTTGAGTACTACAAAACACATGCCTTAATTTTGGAATTTGATGAAGAATTTGAAATGTGCCATGATGAATGTTTGAGCTTTGTGATGTTAGTTGATGAAATATGAAATATGAAATATATGTGTTAGAATAACTTGTTTTGTCTTTGGATTTTTGGTGAATTTGTGTAATTTGGACTAAATTGTGAAAATAATATTTTGAGGGACTAAAATGTGAAATAAATTAAATGTATGGACTTGTATGATCATGATGAAAATTCGGCTAAGCATAGGTACAAGGGAATTTTGTATATTTTGTGATTTTGTAAAATAGGGACTTAAATGTCAAAATGTGAAAATGTGAGGGTTAATTTGTAAAATACCCTGAATGTGTGTTTATGGATTGAATTGAATGATTTGGTGAATAAAAGAGTTAAATATGAATATGTATAGATCAAGAACCAAAGAAAACGGATTTAGATCGAGGAATGTCGAAAGTGATCGAGTAGTCGAACCCGTTCGTTTATTCCGAATACGAGGTAAGTCCATATACAAATAAATGTATTCAAGTTGAATTATTCATGTTCATTTAATATTGAATTGTGATGAATGGCTTTGGATGATATAAAAGTGAAATCCGAGAAAGTATCGACAATGTGTCAAAATCTTAAAAGTCCCGTATGAACCTTAGGAGTAGATAGGATTCATATGCCATGACATAGGGATTCCGATATGTGATATCTTGTAAGACCACGTACGGGACATTGGCATTGTACAAGTATTCTAAGTTATTCGAGTATCTATTTGATTCCAAATGATTCAACGGGCAATTCTGAGAAATGAAAGACTATGTGAAATATGTAATTGATTCAGGTACGTTTGAAATGTATACTATGATTGAGCATGAAAGGTAAGTATATGTAATTGTGAACAAATGAGATATGTGCATAGGTTCAATGAGACAAAATGCAGTATATGTCTTATTGTGATATGAGAAAAAGAGATACTTTGAGGTATGAATTGTTACTAAGGAATGGCTAAACAAATGAGCCAAAGAAGAGTTATGAATTTGCAATTTAGATATATTAATGATCTTGTATTGATATGGTTATGAACATTTATATGTTAAGTTTATTTGTGTATGGCTTACTAAGCTTTTGAAAGCTTACTCTGTGTTTGTTTGCATTGTTTTCTAGATTGTTAAAGCTGCGAAAGGCTCGAGGATCGTCGAGGATCATCACCACACTATCAAATCATATTTTGGTGCCTTTTGAAAGTGTATAAATTAAAGTATGGCATGTATAGTCTAGCGATTTTTGATTATGTTTTGAAGGGTGTAAAAATTAGATAATGAATATGATGTGAATGAGTAGTTTATGTTATATGATGCGTAGTTTGGTATGGTTGGATGGATAATGGTTGGGCTAATGAAATGGCCAAATTTATGATAAGCTTGATGATTGCAAAGTTAGTATATTATAGATGAAAAGATGTCATAATGAATTGGTAAGTTTGTGGTTGAATTTTGGTTTAGAAATGCTTGCATTTAGATTGAGCTAAATGGTCCATAAGTTGTGATGCTTGTTATGCTTTTAAACGAATAGTAAAGATGATCATTTACGTATTTTTTGGTTGCTTTTAATGCATGGAATGATGCTTATTTGTGCTTGTAGGTATAACCCAAAGTGTGGGTGGCAAATTGGCCTTGCAAGTGGCCTATATTTGCCTACACAGTTGAGCACACAAGCGTGTGGCTCGACCGTGTCCCTCATGGTTGCATTTCAAAACAAGTCAGTTTCGACCACGGGCTGGACACACAGGCGTGTGACTGGCCGTGTAGTGCAAGTCAGTTTTGACCACGGGCGTGTCTCAGGCCATGTGGACAAGTCAGTATGTATGCCCTGTTTTGCCACGGCTTAGACACATGGGCGTGTTTGGCACACGGCCTCCCACACGGGCATGTGACCTCTATAGCTTTGAATAATGTTTAATTTTCAAAAATTTTCGTATGTGTTCGGTTTAGTCCTGACCTCTTTCTAATGCAAGTTTAAGGTCTCGTAGACCTGTTTAAAGGACATTTTGATTTGATTGGTTAAATTATGACATGAAATGTTTGTATAAGATTCGATTTGTCTGGTAATGCCTTTAACCTTAGACCGACGATGGTTACGGGTTAGGGGTGTTACATTTGATTTGTATCTGAGCTACGATTTAGTCAATTCTAGGACTAACATAATGTATGAGAGTCTAGCTATACATGCCATAAATACAAATTGTGATGGTGTGATGAATCCTGACGTATAAAATGTGTTTTTGTATAGTAAATGGATCCGAAAAGAGTTGTAGCTGATGACGTTGAAAGTAACACGCCTACTCCCGCTCAAAGGACAGCGCTATTTGATTTGAGACTGGCTACTAGCAGTCGGGAAGGAGAGGCTAAACAAGCCTTCTTCCAAACGATGAATGAGTGGTTCACTTAATAAGTTAGAACAAATCCGGATGTTTCACAACCTTCGCCCCCACCTAATCCTCCTCAGAATTTTGTTGTGTCTCCAATTATGAATCTGAATGATGCTGAGAGAGTTGAGTTTTGGCTCGAGAATACAATCCGAGTGTTTAATGAAATGTCATTGACTCTTGATGAATGTGTGAAATGTGTCATTTCCTTGTTATGGGATGCAGCTTATCAATGGTGGAAGACTCTGATTTCTGTTGTTCCAAAAGAATGGGCTACATGGGATTTTTTTTCAGTCTGAGTTTCGGAAGAAATATATTAGCCAGAGATTTATAGATCAAAAGCGAAAAGAATTTCTGAAATTGAAACAGGAACATATGTCTGTCACTGAATATGAGCGAGAATTCGTGAGATTAAGCCAATATGCCCGGGAATGTGTTTCGACTGAAGAAATAATGTGTAAAAAGTTTGAAGACGGTTTGAACGAAGACATCCAATTTCTAGTTGGAATTTTGGAAATAAAAGAGTTTGTTGTGCTTGTTGGTAGAGCATGTAAAGGTGAAGCACTTGGGAAAAATAAAAGAAAAGCTGAGTCTAAAGCCAGAGATGTGAGAAAGAGATTTTCCAATAAATCATTTCAGTCTGCTTCAAAGAAATTCAAAGATGAGCACAACCGTTTGAATGTTAATGTGGGACATTTGAATAGAGATCGAGTTAGACCGCAGCCGAACTTCGAAGCTCCAGCAACTTCGATGGCTAGTGTAGGAAATGTCCGATCCGAGCGACCTGAATGTAAGCATTGTGGTAAAAGACATCTGAGTAATTGTAGACTGAACGACTGAGCATGTTTCAGATGTGGATCATTAGACCATTTCATTCGAGATTATCCCGAGTCTGTTGAATAAGAGATTCTGCAGAATCTGAGGCCAGATAATGTTTCAGCTAGAGGTAAATCATCTAGAAATACCAGAAATGCCAGTTGTAATCAAAGAGCTACAAAAGATATAGTTGCAAGATCTGAAGTTAGGGCACCTGCCAGAGCTTACGCCATTCGAACCCGTGAAGAAGCTTCGTCTCCAGATGTTATTATGTGTACATTTACTCTTTATGATACTTCTGTGATTGCATTGATAGATCCAGGGTCTACTCATTTGTATGTATGCATGAACTTTGCATCCAGTAAGACTTTGCCTGTGGAGTCTACGGAATTTATTGTTAGAGTATTGAACCCCTTAGGTAAATGTATCTTGGTTAACAAAGAATGCAAGAACTGTCCATTGATGTTTTAAGATGTTTGTTTTCTGGCTGATCTGATGCTATTACCATTTGATGAGTTTGATATAATTCTGGGTATGGATTGATTAACATTGCATGATGCTATTGTGAACTGCAAAAAAAAAAAGACCATTGATTTGAGATGTCAGAATGATGAAATAGTTCGAATTAAATCAAATGATTTGAATGGGTTATCGGTTGTGATATCAGTGATGAAAGCTCAGAGTTATGTGAAAAAGAGTTATGAAGCTTATTTTGCCTATGTGATTGATTCGAGAGTGACTGAAAAGAAAGTTGAATCAGTACCTGTAGTTTGTGAATTTCTTGACGTGTTTCCTGAAGAACTACTGGGATTACCTCCATTATGCGAAGTTCAATATGTTATTGATTTATTGCTGGGACCAACTCCTATCTCGATAGCTCCATACAAAATGGCACCAACAGAATTGAAAGAGTTAAAGACACAATTGCAAGAGTTGATCGATATAGGATTTGCATGATCGAGTTTCTCACCTTGGGGTGCTCCCGTTCTATTTGTGAAAGATAAAGATGGCACGATGAGAATGTGCATTAATTACCGTCAGTTGAACAAAGTGACTATAAGAACAAATATCCTCTGCCCAGAATTGATAATTTGTTTGATCAACTGAAAGGAGATACCGTGTTTTCAAAGATAGACCTGAAATCGGGATACTATCAGTTGCGAGTAAAATATTCAGATATTCTAAAAACTACTTTCAAAATGAGGTACGAGCATTATGAGTTTTTAGTTATGCCTTTCAGACTAACAAATGCTCCTGCTGTTTTTATGGATCTGATGAACAAAATTTTCAGACCGTATTTAGATCAATTTGTTGTTGTATTCATTGAACGACATTTTGATTTATTCGCGTAATAAAATTGAGCATGTTGAACATCTGAGAAATGTGCTACAAACTCTGCGAGATAGGCAATTGTATGCAAAGTTTAGTAAATGTGAATTCTAGTTGCGTGAAGTTGGATTTCTGGGTCATATTGTGTCAGCATCTGGTATACGGGTTGATTCGAGCAAGAGTTCAGCTATTTTGGATTGGAAGCCTCCGAAAAATGTGTCTAAAGTTTGCAGTTTTCTGGGACTTTCTGGTTATTATCGACAGCTCATAAAAGGTTTTTCGATGATTGCTACTCCGTTGACTAGATTGTTTCAGAAAGATGTGAAATTTGAATGGTCTGATAAATGTCAGAAAAGCTTTGATTGGTTGAAAGCCCTTTTAACAGAAGCTCCAATTTTGGTACAACCAGAATCAGGTAAAGAATTTGTGATTTATAGTGATGCTTTGTTGAATGGTCTGGGATGTGTTTTGATGCAGGAAGGCAAAGTTATAGCTTATGCCTCAAGACAATTGAAACCGCATGAAAAAAATTATCTTACGCGTGATCCTGAGTTAGTTGCGATTGTGTTTGCTTTGAAGATTTGGTGTCACTATTTATTCGGTGAAAAGTGCCATGTGTTTTTAGATTATAAAAGTTTGAAATATTTGATGACTCAGAAAGACCTAAATCTGCGACAAAGAAAATGGTTAGAACTATTGAAAGACTACGAGCTTGTGATAGATTATCATCCGGGTAAAGCGAATGTTGTTGCTGATGCATTGAGTCAAAAATCACTATTTGCCTTACGTGCTTAGACTTGTCTGATGATGGTTCAGTTTTGGCTGAATTGAAAGTGAAACCGTTGTTTTTACAGCAAATATGTGATGCTCAGAAAATTGATAATGAAATGCTAGCGAAACAAGCTCAGTGTAATTTCAACAACGATTCTGAATTTTGAGTTGATGTTGATAATTGTTTGAGATATCGAGATTGAATTTTTGTTCCGAGGAATTCAGAGTTGATTCAGTCGATATTGAAAGAAGCACATAACAGTCGCCTATCTGTTCATCCGGGAAGTAGAAAGATGTACCATGATTTGAAGCAACATTATTGGTGGCATGGTATGAAGCGAGATATCTCAGATTTTGTATCGAAATGTTTAATCTGTCAGCAAGTTAAAGTTGAACATTAAGTGCCATCTGTCTTGTTACAACCGATAATGATTCCTGAGTGGAAATGGAATAGAGTGACGATGGATTTTGTTTCAGGGTTGCCATTGACTCTGAGAAAGAAAAATGCAATTTGGGTCGTATTTATTCCGGTATGATCTGATTACTCACTTGATAAACTAGCTGAACTTTATATTTTTGATATTGTGAGATTGCATGGGGTGCCACTATCCATTGTGTCTGATAGAGATTCGAGGTTTACTTCACGATTCTGGAACAAACTACAAGAGACTTTAGGTACTAAATTGCATTTCAGTACAGCTTTTGACCCTCAATTAGATGGCCAATCTGAGTGGATTATTCAGATACTTGAGGATATGCTGAGATGTTGCATTCTTGAGTTTGATGGTACGTGGGAGAAATATTTTCCATTCATTGAGTTTGTGTAAAATAATAGTTTTCAGTCGAGCATCAAAATGGCACCTTATGAGGCCTTGTAAGGACAGAAATGTCGAACACCTTTGTATTGGACTGAGTTAAGTGAAAAGAAGATACACAGGGTCAATTTGATCAAAGAAACTAAACAAAAAGTGAAAGTGATTCGAGATATTCTGAAAGCCTCGTCAGATTGTCAAAAATCTTACGCAGACTTGAAACGAAAATATATCGAGTTTGAAATTGGTGATAAAGTGTTATTGAAAGTGTCTCCGTGGAAGAAAATACTTCGTTTTGGCAAGAAAGGCAAATTGGGTCCGAGGTTCATCGGGCTGTATGAAATTATTGAGCGCATTGGACCAGTTGCATACAGACTATTGCTACCACCTGAGTTAGAAAAGATTCATAATGTATTTCATGTATCAATGCTTCGTCGATACAGATCTGGCCCATCACATGTAATTTCTCCGTCTAAGATTGAGATCCGATCCGACATAACTTATGAGGAAGAATCGCTTTGAATTTTAGATCGTAAGGTGAAAGAATTAAGAAATAAGAAAATCTCATTAGTGAAAGTCTTATGGCATGGATACGGAGTGGAAGAGGCTACGTGAGAGCCCGAAGATACTATGAGACAACAATATCTGAATATGTTTAACGGTAAGATTTTCGGGGGCAGAAATCCTTAAGAGGGAGAATTGTAACAGTCCGGTTTAGACACTAGTCAGAATAGTGGTTTTGGAACCACAGATCTGAGTCAGAAAAATATTTTAATATTATTTTTTATGCTTGCAATATGTGAATAGGCATGTGTGAAAGTTTCGTGATTTAATTTATCTGTTTGTATGTTTAATTTGATAAAAGGATCTAATTGCATTAAATGCAAAATTAGCATGCCATGTGTTAAAATTACCTATGTGTTATGTCTTTATTAATGTGGTGGCCTTATGAAGCAATTAAACCATTATGTAAGATAATGGACATAAATGGCCTTAATGAATATAAATTTTATTTGTTAAATAAAAGGCTAAATTAGTAAATGATTTAAAAAGGTTATTATTATTATAACAAAAAGAATAGATAGGAATCATATGTCATGACATAGGGATTCCGATATGAGATATCTTGTAAGACCACGTCTGGGACGTTGGCATTAATTTGATATTTACGTGTAACACCATGTCTGGGACATTGGCATCGTATTTGATTTGTGTAAGACCTGTCTGGGACAGTGGCATCGATAGTGGATTAAATGTAAGACCACGTCTGGGACGTTGGCATTGTACGAGTATTCCGAGTTATCCAAGTATCCTATTTGATTCTGAATGGTTCAATAGGCAATTTTGAGAAATGAAAGACTATGTGAAATATGTAATTGATTCAGATACATTTGAAATGTATACTACGATTGAGTATGAAAGGTAAGTATATGTAGTTGTGAACAAATGAGATATATGCATAGATTGAATGAGACAAAATGTGGTATATGTATGATTGTGATATGAGCAAAAGAGATACTTTGAGGTATGAATTTTTAGTAAGCAATGGCTAAACAAATGAGCCAAAGAAGAATTATGAATTTGCAATTTAGATATATTAATGATCTTGTATTGATGTGATTAAGAATGTTTATATGTTAAGTTTATTTGTATATGACTTACTAAGATTTTGAAAGCTTACTCTGCGTGTGTTTGCATTGTTTTATAGATTGTTAAAGCTACAGAAGGCTCGGGGATCGTCGAGGATCATCACCACACTATCAAATCATATTTTGGTACCTTTTGAAAGTGTATAAATTAAAGTATGGCATGTATAGTCTAGTGAGTTTTGATTATGTTTTGAAGGGTGCAAAAATAGCCATGTGATATGACTAGATAATAAATATGATGTGAATGAGTAGTTTATGCTATATGATGCATAGTTTGGTATGGTTGGATGGATAATGGTTGGGCTAATGAAATGGCCAAATTTATGATAAGTTTGATGATTGCAAAGTTAGTATATTATAGATGAAAAGATGTCATAATGAATTGGTAAGTTTGTGGTTGAATTTTGGTTTAGAAATGCTTGTGTTTAGATTGAGCTAAATGGTACATAAGTTGTGATGCTTGTTATGCTTTTAAATGAATAGTAAAGATGATCATTTTGGTATGTTTTGGTTGCTTTTGATGCATGTAATGATGCTTATTTGTTCTTGTAGGTATAACCCAAAGTGTGGGTGGAAAATTGGCCTTGCAAATGGCCTATATTTGCCCACACGGTTGAGCACACGGGCGTGTGGCTCGACCGTGTCTCTCGTGGTTGCATTTCAAAACAAGTCAGTTTCGACCTCGGGCTGGACACACGGGTGTGTGACTGGCCGTGTGGTGCAGGTCAGTGTCGACCACGGGTGAGGCACACGGACGTGTCTCAGGCCGTGTGGACAAGTCAGTATGTATGCCCTATTTTTCCACGGCTTAGATACACGCGCATGTCTGAAGCGATGTAAGGCACACGGCTTGCCCACACGGGCGTGTGACCTCTGTAGCTTTGAAAAATGTTTAATTTTCAAAAATTTTCATGTGTTCAGTTTAGTCCCGACCTCTTTCTAATGTATGTTTAAGGTCCCGTAGACCTGTTTAAGGGACACTTTGATTTGATTGGTTAAATTATGGCATGAAATGTTTGTATAAGATCTGATTTGTCTGGTCATGCCTTTAACCCTAGACCGGCAATGGTTACGGGTTAGGGTGTTACATCTGCGTACGACTTTTGTCGATTTGAAGTGGCTTTCAAACAGTCACGAATTACCTTTACTTTTTCTTTGGTTTCTCTAACCACTTCAACCCCATGAATCTATTTCTCACTAAGCTCGATCCAATACAATGTAGTTCGACACTTGCAGCCATACAATGCCTCATACAGTGCCATCTTTATACTCGACTGAAAACTGTTGTTATAAGTAAATTCGACAAAAGGTAGATATTTTTCCCAACTACCATCGAACTCCAAAAAACAACAGTGAAGCATATCTTTGAGGACATGGATCGTTCTCTCAAATTGGCTGTCGTTTTGCGAATGAAATGCGGTACTAAAGGTCAACTTTGTACCCAAAGCTTCTTGCAACTTCTTCCAGAATCGTGAAGTAAACCTTGTATCTCTATCCGAAATAATAGAAATAGGCACTCCGTGCAATCTCACAATTTTAGCAATGTATAATTCAGGTAGCTTATCACGTGAGAAATCAGTATGTATCGGAATAAAATGAGTCAATTTCGTCAATCTATCAATAACGACCCAAACGGCATCTTTCTTTTTCAGAGTTAAAGGTAAACCCATCACGAAGTCCATCATAATTCTATCACATTTCCACTCGGGTACCATCACTGGCTAAAGTAAACCCGAAGGTACTTGGTGTTTGGTTAAACCCGAAGGTACTTGGTGTTTGGTTTTCACTTGTTGACAAATCAAACAGTTCAATACAAATTCAGAGATATCTTGCTTTATACCTAACCATCAATATAGTTTCTTCAAATCATTATACATCTTCATACTTCCTAGTTGAATAGATAAACAGCCATTATGTGCTTCATAAAGAATCTTCTGAATAATCTCATCATTTTTCGGTACACATACTCTATCTCGAAACATCAAACAATCATCCGAACCGATCTGAATACTAGATTCACACTGAGCTCTTTTAGATTACAATTCACTATCACTTTTCTGAGCTTCACAAATCTCCTGAAGAAATATCGATCTAGCTCTCAACTCAGCAAAAATTAAACCATCATTAGAAAAATTCAATCTCGTACTCATAGCTCTCAAAGCAAATAAAGACTTTCTGCTTAAAGCATATGCAACTACATTGGCCTTTCCGAGATGGTAGTTAATCACTAGCTCATAATCTTTTAGTAGCTTGAGCCATCTTCGTTGCCGCAAATTCAGATCTTTTTAAGTCATCAAATACTTTAAACCTTTATGATCCGAAAATACATGACATATCTCACCATACAAGTGATGTCTCCAAATCTTCAAAGCAAACACTATAACCGCCAATTCTAGATGGTGCGTCTGATAATTCTTCTCATGCAGTTTCAACTGTCTCGAGGCATAGGCTACCACTTTGCCCTCTTGCATCAATACACATCCTAACACATTCAGTGATGTGTCACTATAAATTACGAACTCTTTTCCAGGTTCAGGTTGCACTAAAACTAGTGCCGCAGTCAATAATGTTTTCAACTTCTCAAAACTTTGCTAACATTTTCCTGACCATTCAAACTTAACATTTTTTTGCAACAACTTAGTCACAGGAGTAGCCATCATCGAAAAACCCTTAACAAAACGTCTATAATAGCCGGCTAAACGCAAAAAGCTTCAAACCACCGATACATTTCTCGGTGCTTTTCAATCAGTAATTACTGAAATCTTACTCAAATCAACCCGAATGTCATCTCCAGAAACAATGTGTCCCAAAAATCTGACTTCTCAGAGCCAAAATTCACTTTTACTAAATTTTGCAAATAATTTCTTATCTTTCAAAGTATGTAATACAGTTCTTAAGTGCTTGGTATGCTCAATCTCACCTCAAGAATAAACCGGAATGTCATCGATGAACACAACCACAAACTTGTCCAAATACGATCGTAAAATTTGATTCATCAAGTCCATAAAAATAGCAGGGGCATTAGTTAATCCAAAAGGCATAACAAGAAAATCATAATGTCCGTACCTTGTCCTGAAAGCAGTTTCCAGCACATCCGACTCTTTAACTCTTAACTGATAGTAGCCAGATCTCAAATCAATCTTCGAGAATACCGTTGCTCCTTTCAACTGATCAAACAAGTCATCAATCCTCAGCAAAGGATACTTTTTCTTTATTTTCACCTTGTTGAGTTGTTGATAATCGATACAAAGTCTCATAGATTCGTCTTTCTTCTTTACAAAAAACACTAGAGCACCCCAGTAAGAAAAACTAGGTCTCGCAAAACCCTTATCTGTCAATTCTTGCAACTGAGTTTTTAATTCTTTCAATTCAGTTGGAGCCATTTTATACGGAGCAATCGATATCGGTGAAGTCCCTGGCTCTAAATCAATACCAAACTCAACTTCTCTAATCGATGGTAACCCAAGCAACTCTTTAGGAAAAACAACAGGATATTCACTAACTACTGGCACTGACTCAAGTTTCAATTTTGACATCTTTGTATTCAACACATAAGCAAGATAAGCTTCACAACCTTTTCTTACGTATCTTTGACCAGCTATAGATGAAATCACAACAGGCAATTCACTTAACTCATCGGTTTTAACCCGAAGAACCTCACCATTTTCACATTTCAATTCAATAGTTTTCAGTCTACAATTTACTACTGTATCATGCAGTGTTAACCAATCCATACCCAAAATAACATCAAATTCATCAAATGGCAACAACATTAAATCAGCCGAAAAACAGTGGCCTCGAATCATCAAAGGACAATTTTTGTAAACTTTATCAACTAGCACATATTTGCCTAAGGGGTTTGACACTTTAATTACAAACTCAGTAAACTCAACAGGCAAACTCTTACTAGATACCAAATGCACACAAACATAAGAATGATTCGGTCCAAGATCAATCAATGAAATAACATTAGTATCATAAAGAGAAAATGTACCAGTAATCATGTCGGGAGATGACGCATCCTCACGCGCACGTATGACATAAGCTCTAGCAGGTGTTTAGCTTCAGATCTCACAGCTAAATCCTTTCTCACACCTTTACTGCTAGTTTCATTCTCGTTGCTTCTCGGTGGCCTACCTCTATTGGTAGTATTACTTGGCCTTGCACTCAGAAATTGTTCTTTCTCAGCCATCTCAGGGCAATCTCTGATAAAATGCTCTTGAGAACCACACTTGAAACAAGCTCAGTCATTCATCCTACACTCGCCGATATGTCTTTTTCCATAATGCTGACATCCGGGTTTGTTTGACCTAACATTACCTGTACTTGCCATTGAAGTAGCTTGAAATTTAAAACTTAAATGTTGCTTATCGTGGTCTCTGTGTGAATACCCAGTTGATACATTCGAGCGAGAATTAATTTCTCTAGATTTCTTTGACTGAGATTGAAATGACTTACTCATTGGCCCTTTTTATTACATTTCTAACCTCACTCTCAGCCTTTCTTTTCACTTTGCTTAGCTCTTCGACTTTGCAAGCTCTTTCAACCAATACAACAAATTCTTTTAGTTCCAACATTCCAACTAACAGTTGGATGTCCTCATTCAGCCCATCTTTGAACCTTTTACACATAATAGCCTCAGAAGAAACACACTCTTAGGCATACTTACTGAGCCTGACAAATTCTCGCTCATACTCTGTCATCGACATTCGGCCCTGTTTCAGCTCAAGAAATTCTTTATGTTTCTGATCAATGAACTACTGACTGATATATTTCTTTCGGAATTCCTCTTGAAAGAATTCCCATGTAACCCTCTCTCTCAGTACCACAAATACTAGTGTCTTCCACCAATGATATGTCGAATCCCTCAAGAGTGATATAGCACATTTCAAGCATTCTTCAGGTGTACATGATAACTCATCAAATACCCTGATAGTATTCTCAAGCCAGAACTTAGCTTTCTCGGGGTCATTATTTACATTAGCCCTGAATTCCTCAGCCCTTGCTTCCGAATCTTATCAAGCGGAAGCTTATTCTGTCTTACCAAATCCATACCTTGAGGAGCTACGAGAATCGGTTGGGGATAAGGAGGGGGTGGAGGATGTTGAGCATTCAGATTTGTTCGAACAAACTTCGAATACCATTGGTCCATCACGTGGAAGAAGGCTTCCCTAGCCCCTTCTCCTCCTCCCTGACTAACCGTGGGAGGTCTACTTTCAGATGGCCCTGCCCCTTGAGCGGGAGTCAGCACATTGGTTTCTACTTCATCAGCTACAGCTCGGTCGGGATCCATTTACTATATGAAAACATAGTTTAAAATTGTCAGGAGTCATCACACTATCACATTTCATATATTGCATGTATAGCTAGACTCTTACACACGCTACGTTAGTCTGAGAATCGACTAAACCATAGCTCTGATACCGCTAAATGTAATACCCCTGACTTGTATTCAACGTTGGAACAGGGTACGAGGCATTACCGGGCTTAAACACAAACAAACATACATTTCTGAGTCATAAATTTCCATTCAAATTTAAAACTTTTCATACACATTAATATCGTCCCTAAAACGAGCCTACGATGCCCAAAACATGTATTGAAAGTGGTTCAGGACTAAACTGAGAACTTTAGAAATTTTTATAGAACTTACAAAATTTTTCATGTTACAAGGCTCACACACCCGTGCTACATACCATGTTTAAAATAGGGAGCTTTTTGACTTGTGCCACACGGCCGTGCCATACGCCCATGTGCTAGGTCGTGTGGTCGATTTAATTTTCATAAATTTTCATAAAATAGGTGCAGACTTCACACAGCCAAGACACACGCCCGTGTCCAAGGCCGTGCAGCACACACGCCCGTTTCCAAGGCCGTGTAGCACACACGGTCGAGACACACGCTCGTGTCTCTGCCCGTGTACTATATTCTGGACATTCTGTTTTGCAACAATTAAGGTGCAGGGGACACACGGCTGAAACACATGCCTATGGGGCAAACCGTGTGGACAAAAATAAGGCTATTTACTAAGCCATTTTGCCACCCTTTAATACACACACCTACACCATATAACACAGCACCAATTCAGGCATATACATACAATCAAATCACCCACAACCAAGACATCAACACATCATTCACATGCTACCATTTATCATATACAAACATTTCATAGTTATCAACTCATATCATGTAAACTCTCACATCCATGAAAGGCATCATCATATAAATTACTTATACCAACATTAGCTAATTTCAACGGCCATTTACAAAATGAACTTTCAACCAATATAAGCCAACATATTTGGCCAAATCAATTATGACACATAAAAAAATGACCAAGTCCCCTATACATGCCATAACTTAAAATGTTAAATTCATTGGTACCTAAAATAATTGTTGATAGTGTGAGTGGATCTCCGACAATCTCCGACAATCTCCAACAATCTCCGAACCCGAGCTAGCTTAGTGACACTAAAAGACATGGAAAGAAAAGGGGAGTAAGCTATATAGCTTAGAGTTCCTATGCAAAAAATAAGCATCATAACCACACATTTTAACATACAATTAACATAATGTATGTTAACATAAATGTTACTAAAATTTCATAGTCATAAGTTACTGAATCACAACCTTACCGAGGGTTCATCACATTTAGAGCTTATTAATTATGAGTTTTATGTACATACATGTACCAATTTACAACATAACCATAGTCTTTAACAACTTTGGCATTCTCGTTAAATTTTCCGTTGAACCACTTAGAATACTAAAGGATACTCGGGAATCTCGTACACACAGTACCGTACCAATGCCATATCCCAGATATGGTCTTACATGAAATCTCATATCGATGCCAATAGCCCAACTATGGTCTTACACAAGTCTCATATCGATGCCATATCCTAGATATGGTCTTACACATAATCTTAGTAACCCTAATGTCATGACATTTGTATCCTATCTATTCCTAAGGTTCAACTGGAATTTCTCGCTTGTCAAAACTTTGTCGAATACACCCAAAGGGTAAATCACAATTCATACAATATTAAAGCATTTAAAATATAAATATAATAATGCGTTATTTACATACGAACTTACCTCGGTACAAAAATAGTAGAAATGGGACCTAATTGTCAAACACTTTATTTTTTCCCCCGATCTATGTCCGAACCTCATTCTTCTTGATCTATAATAATAAATTTAACTCATTTAATACTCACAATTCAGTCAAAAAATCATATTATAGAAAAATTACATTTTTGCCCCTAATGTTTCACATTTTTACAATCTAGTCCCTAGGCTCGTAAAATGAAACGTGTTCAATTTCTTTAATACACAAGCCTAGCCAAACCATTTTCATACCCATAACAGCCCACATTTTCCATTAAATTGCACTTTTACTACATATTTTATAACTTTTACGAATAGGTCCTTTCTAACATTTTTACCGAAAATCACTTAGCAAAAGTTGTTTATCCAACATCAAATTTGTATAATCTACCATTAAACATCAAAATTCACAAATATTTAACATGGTTCAAACCCTATACCTTGATTATACTTCAAATTAGCACTAGAAATAGGTAGTTCGAGTTACAAGGACTTCAAAAACATAAAAATCATTAAAAACTGAGCTAGAACGGACTTACAATCGAGCTTGAAAGCTTGAAAAACCCTAGCTATGTCTTCCTCTTGTAAATTTCGGCCAAGGGGTAGAAGATGAGTAAAAAAATGGCTCTTAATTTGATTTTTAAGTCATTTAATTACCAAATGACCAAAATACCCCTAACTCAAAACATAAAAATTCTCTTACTCCATGTCCATTTTTATCCACTAACTTAACAAATGGTCTAATTACCATCTAAGAACCTTCAGTTTAAAATCTCGTAGCAATTGGACACCTTAAACACATAGAACTCAAATTTTGCACTTTTTGCAATTTAGTCCTTTTAACTAAATTGAGTGCCCAAACGTCAAGATTTTCGAACAAAATTTTCACGCAATCATTTTGTAAAATTGTATACCACAGAAATATAATAAAAATAAATTTTTCTGCGTCGGATTTGTGGTCCCAAAACCACTATTCTAAGTAGACCTAAAATTGGGCTGTTAAAGAAGCACAA
Organism: Gossypium bickii; assembly: GCA_025503065.1. Taxonomy (NCBI): domain Eukaryota; kingdom Viridiplantae; phylum Streptophyta; class Magnoliopsida; order Malvales; family Malvaceae; genus Gossypium; species Gossypium bickii. The sequence goes on from CP106711.1 coordinate 97,042,375, forward strand.
TAATAATCCTAAACTTTCAAAAGAGGATTTTTAAACTCACATCAATCCATTGGAAAATCCACATAGTGGAAGAATAAAAAATAACATAAACAATCATGTGAATAAAACATAATATGTGATAGTCAAATAAATAAATATATATAATGTATGAAAAATAAATCAAGTGTGTAAAATTAATTTAATTTTAAAACTAATGTAAATGATCCTTCGAGCGGCTAATGTTTAAACCTAATTTTTTTGATAAGTCATAATTAAGTTAAAAAAAGTATATTTTATCTTAAAAAGGATCCAATTAATTTTAAATATCTATTTCCTTTACATATTCATTCTTCCAAGTCATTCTCTTCCCAAATAAAAGAGACCACTGTATATATTGCATTATTTTGTTTTATTCTGACAAATTAGGAAAAATCAAGAAAACTTTTTTTTTTTTTTGGTTGTTATGTAAACAAGAAAACTTAAGGGCAAGCCAAGAAAATTAAAGCTTAATAAACTTGTTTAAGAGATATTAGTTACCATATTTAGAACAAATTTAAATTGGTTGAAATTCATGACTTTAGAACTTATAAAGAAATACCAAAATTAAGGCTATAAGTGGCTGCAAAGCAACCCCATTTTGCCAAAAAATGAAAAATCAGTTCCTTAGTTCAGAAAAGAAATACTAGTAATTATTCTTCCAATATATATATATATATACATACATATATATATTAGTAATTAGTCAAGATTTGTTTGGATTAATTATTAGAGCATTTGTCTTAATGGAATAGGTCCATAAATGGCATAATTCCAAATCTTGTTATCCCTTCTCTTAAAGAAAGAAAATGAAAGGGAATGAAAAGAAAAATGTATATTTTGATAATTCTTTTTCCAAAAGAGAAGAAAAAATGTTTCACATTTGTATTTTCTCGTAAAAATATGTAGAAAAGTTTTCTTCAAATGTAAATACAAAATGTACAGATTAAAAATAGTATGAAATAAGATATGTTTAAAGGTTTCGTTCTAATACATTGACGATTAAATATTTTAATATTACAAATGATATTACAAAATTGTAAATTAAAATATTATTACGGGTCTATTTGGACAATATAGAGTAATTGAATAAAAGTGTAATTACTAGTAATTGCAATCTCTTGTAATTACAAAAAAAATTGTAATTTCTTTGACGTGTTTAGCTGGTAGAGTAATACATCGTAATTCTTTATGTCATATTTGGTAGTATAAATTGTAATTATACAATTATATAATTTATATTTTTTTAAAAATCAATTATTATAAAAAATATTAGTATAATAAAAATAATGTTTAAGCAAGTAACAAAAATTAAAATCAAATAATTATATGTATTATGTTAGTATGAAAAAATAGTTGATAACACAATTACTAATAAAAATAGCAAGAAAAATAAACATTATATGAAAATTTATCTAATTGTTCTAGTGCATATTTGCTAGGTTATCCCCTTTTTAATACTTAACATATGCTCATTAGCATCATTTGTTAGTCCTTGACTGAATTTATCATCATTTGAATTTAAATTTGTGTCATTAAAACTATTAATATCTCTTTCTTCCATGTACTCTACGAAGTATGGATTATCTCAATTCCACCTAAAGATTAAAGTTATGAAACATGCAACATGTTAGTACTATTCAACCTTTGTTTTTTTATACTATACTAAAGTGATGTTATTAATATGAGAAATATTTTTTAGAACAACAAATGTATTTTTAACCACATTCCAAAACATTAAAGGTTTCAAATTAAAGAGTTTACGAGCTATGTATGGTTCTTGTGCCAGGCACTATTCTCTCAAATGGTATCATACCTCACGATATGGTGCAAGAAAATCTTTTATATTTGCATAACTAGCATTGACCTTATAATATTTGGGCTCATAGTCCAAATAATCTGTAGTTTTAATTATAAAAACTTATATAAACTTAATTTGAAGAAAGACTTATACTAAGTTATATCCCTTTTATAATATATGAATTAAGTAAAATAATATATAATCTTTATAAAAAAATTATAAATGGTTCGAAATATTCATAATATTTCTTATAAATAATATAATTTATTACTATAACTTTAGAATTTTTTTTATAAATGGGTTATGAAAGAAAAATTTATAATATTTTTTTATGAATAAGTATATTAGTTTTATAATATATAGCATGTACATATAAATGAGTTATGTCCATACTTGGTCATAACCTTTATAAATAAATATATTATAACATTTTTATAACATGTAAATTATTTTTTGTAATAAAATTTGACCATAAATTTAGAATTTTTTTATGATTTAAATAATATATTTTTTGTTATAACTTTATAAAATACATAAATTATTTTTTAATATTTATAATATAATATTTTTTTTACCATAATTATCCCAAACACTTATACATATTTCATTCTTTTAATATAATTTTTTATAACTTGTATAAAAACATTTTTTTAAAATTAGAATTGGGTGTAATTACATGCCTAATTACTTCAATTCTCACCCTCCTCTAAGAATTGAAAAGTGTAATTGAGAGTACTCTAACTACACCCAATTTGGTGAGACCCGACAATTACAATAGTTATCCAAACATATTATCATGGTGTAATTACAAGTAATTATATCTAAATCCAATTATTAAATAATTTTCTAAACACTACCAACATATTTTTCAATTAAAAAGGAATTATTACATATTTTGTTTATTTAAAATTATTTTCTATCGTTTTAAATATGGCCTATGAATTTAATTAAAATGTTTAATGATAATATATTTTTATTAGAAGGAAAAGGCACACATTTTAAGATTTTTTTTTAATATTTGAAATTAACATATTATACAGTTCATTTAAGAGAAATTAATATATAACAAATATATTTTAAAAAGTTTGATAAAAAATAAATTATGCTTTAATTAAAATGATAAATTTGAGGTATTAAAAACTATGTCGACCTAGGTCTAAAATCCTGTTATATGTGTATCTTTTTAAATTTATAAAAAAATATAAACACTTTCGTAGAAATATTTTTTACTTTCAAAAAAAATGAGTTTTTGTTAATTTCATATAGTTGGAAACAGGAGTGAAACTAACTCAATCAAATACTTAAATCATACTAAATTTTACCACAACCATAATGCAGATGAATAGAAATATTTTATATTAAAAATATATTTATAAAAATGGACGAAGCCATATACATGACTGTGGGGTCAATTCACCATACAAAGAAAAAATGAAAACAAAATTTACTCTTAGTTTCTTAAAAAAAAAAATTTATATAATTGATGTATTGAGCTCCTAAAAATTTAAAAATATCCATTAAAATTTTTTGAAAAAGAATTATTTTGTAAAAAATATTTTATATAAAAATAAATGAACATTTCTACCCACTAAAATTCAAAAATCCCTAATCCTTTTTTATTTTCTTTTAACTTTTGTTACTTTTCTCTCAAAATTCTCTTATTTTCTCACACACACTCTATAGTATTTTTACAAGAAGTGTGATCAATCTTTCAATACTTTTTGAAAACAATTCTTCTTTTCTTTTCAAGCTTTATGGATTAATCTCTAGAACATTAGAATTGTGATTTTCCTGTAATAGATTAAGATTTTTATACAAGATTTAGTTTTTTTATTGACTGAATGATTTTGGGATATAGGTTTTGTATGAGATTCCTAACATTTTGAGTGAGTAATAAGTTTTAGAGGTTAACTAATACATCCATGAAGAAATTAGGGTCAACTGTATTTATAATCTTGAACTTTTTGAATATTGATTAAAAATTTACTATTTTTATTTAGAAATTGTTATTGCTAGCGTGATTATTGTGATAAAAATTGACATATTGCATTCTCATGACACTGAAAAGCACTTAAGTGATTTTTATTTTTTTGAAAGAAAATTATTAGTTGTATATTGGCTTTGTGAAAACTTTTGTGTTTAAGGTTTAAATTTATTTTTCCAATATCTACTAGTGAAGTAGAAGAACGACAACAAGAAAAGAGTGAATAGACAAAGCGAAATACAAACCAATGTGAAAAAAAATGTCAAACAAGTCAAGTTTAGCCTGTAAATCCTTCTAGTCATTTAATGATTTAGAGCTAAGATTACAAATTATCATCCAAATGATAGTTAAAATATAAGAAAAAAATGTCAAAAAAGTCAAGTTTAGCCTTTAAATCCTTCTAGACATTCAATGATTTAGAGCTAAGATTAAAAATTATCATCCAGATGATAAAGATAATATAAGAAAAACATATTTACAAAAAAAAAAAAAAAGTACTTTATCAACCTCGCAGTCACAACTTTCCCAAAAGAAATTGGTGGATTGAAAATTTTCAACTTATTAGTATAAATACTATGTAATAGTCTTGCATATAATAATATTATACATTACTTTATCAAGGATTAATATTGTAAATTAGTTTATATGATTTTTATAAACGTTTTAATTTTTCAAAATTTAACCCCACAATTTAAGTTTTCTGGCTCCGCCCTTATTTATAAAACATTTTAACAAATGATTATTGATGAGATGGTAGGAGATTTCTATTTGAATTTGGCTTTATGTTTGATTGCCATATAATGTTTTTTTAGTTGTTTCATTAGAAAAATCATATAAAAGTATTAAAAAATATACCCTTATAATAATATTAACTGCACTTTAAAGTTAGGGTATTTTAATAATTTTACAACTGAGTTGGTGTCAAGTTGACTTGTGGCACCAACTCAGTCAACAAATTTATATATACTATAGAAACTCTATCACACACATCTGTGTGTGGAAACCACAGATTTAGAACACAGATGCCTTTTTATGTACAATTGATGGAGGTAATAAAGTGTGTATAATAAAATTAAAATTGCTGAAACTGTGATACAACAAGAAGGAGGTAGAGAGGAGAGACTGGTGGTTGTTGTGGAGGTCGGTTCACCAAGACAGGGCGGAAAGCTAGAGGTAGTGAAGACTAGTGGTGGCGAGAGTGCTAAGGTTGAGAACTGAATGTCTGCTGATAGAGTACTAGCTTGCTCTCTAAGGGGAGGTCATCCCTTCTTCATTGTTCTTAAGAGTATTTATAGGTGAGGGTCTCATGTAAGGTGTTGTTAATGTGTTGGACTTGCCATCTAGCCATTATTATGGAACGCGTGAGGCAAATGTCTTTGATGGGACAAGGATGTCTGTGATGAGATAGATTTTGTCATTCACTCTGACTTGATGGTTTAAGGCAGTTGAACCTACATGGTGTTTGGTAACCAACAAATTCATGTTCTCGATGAAAGCTTGGGGACCTAAATGATGAATGACTCACACTTTTTTGGATGGTCATTCTGAAAGGGAGGCTTGTAATGCCCCCGAATTTTATTAAGTATGGAATGCTAAATTATGTCAAATAATTTAATCTGATTCAATGGATAGGTGTTGTGATTATGTGCGTGAGGTTCTGGGCTTGAGTCATTCCTTTGGAATTTTGTTAATTTTTGGTCCTATTCTTATCCCTGAGTATTTGTCTTAAATCTTGTTTCCATGCAAGTTATGGTAGAATGAGATTGTTAGTTCTGTGGTAAGGTGGCTGTTAGCTTACCCTTTGGTCATGTGGTCGAATCTCTGTATGTGTAATGTAACATCCTGGTTTAGGGTCTAGTTGGAATAGTGGTGCAAGACCACAAATTCGAGAGTTACGAATGAGTTTTTTAGGTTTATGCTATGTATGCATGCTAGTATGAAAGTTTCATGAAGCAATTTTGAGAAATTGCAATTGAATTGTCCAAAAGGACTAAATTGCAAAAGTTACAAAATGTGAGATTCTAGAAGCTATTTGTGTGAAATTGTTTTAAAATACATATTAGAGGTCCTTAATGAACAATTTTCCCAATATTTAGTTTTTGGACAAATTTGGGCATGGATGAGTTAAAATAGGAAGTTTATCAAAAAGAGCATTTTGGTCATTTGGTTATTAAATGATTAAAATAGGAGAAAAGATGACAAAATTCACTCATCTTCTTCTCCAAGGCTGCCGAAAATTGCAAGAGCCATTGTTAGGGTTCTTCAAATTTTTCAAGCTTGCTAGTAAGTGCAATTAAGTCCCGTTTTTTATATTCTTCGTATTTTTGACGTTCTAATTGCATGAGAAAGCTATTTTTAGCTATTTAATGAGCTAAAATGAATGTTCAAAAATGTACCCATGTATGACATGCATGTATTTTGATGTTTTATGGAAGAATATGAAAGCTTGATGTAGTAGAAACATCTTTTGCTAAGTGATTTTCCATGAAAATGCATGTAGGGACTAGTTTGTGAAAAACTTAAGTTTGGTCATACATGTGTGATTTAGTGAGAATTGATGAATGCTTTAGTTGAGTAAGTGGTTCGGTTTAGAATGAAAGGCTATAAAGTTGAATAAAAATAACTTTACGAGCCTTGAGGCTAAAGTGTAAATATGAGAAATTTTAGGGCAAAATAGTAATTCTGCTAAAGTATGAGATGTGAGTCAATTTAGTCAATGTGTGCATTGAATAAGCTGATTTATTCATTATAGATCAAGAAAGACAAAGCCCAGATCGAAACCAAGGCAAAAGCAAAGTGGTGGACTAAATTGCACGTTTCTATACTTTTGAGTATCGAGGTAAGTTTATGCGTAAATAATGCATTTATACTTGCACATTCTTAATCCTAATTAGTGTGTAGCGTGAATGAGAATGATTGAGAATCTATGTGGTTCAAGTGGTATGAATGTGGTAGACTTTGTGGATGAATGAATGCTTGAGTAAGTAGATTATGAATGTGTAGTGATGAGGATAAATGGTGGGCTAAGTGCGATACCATATTAATGCTTAATGACGATGAGCTAGGCTATGTGCGATGCTATCATTAAGTATACTTATTTAGTGGGGCTAAGTGCAAGACCACTATGAATACCTTTGTGGTAGGCTAAGTGCGATACCACTTTATCAATTGATTGTGTTGTGCTAAGTGCGAAACCACTGTGATATCCATTGTGTGGATTAGTTATGTGAACTAGCTATATGGATGTATTATTGATAAATAATGATGTGTTGTATATCGTGTAAATGTGATATTGAATACAGGGGTGCATTTCAATGGTTATGAGTATGTGACTCATGATGTGTTAGAAATATGGTAAGGGATAGAAAGAGTAAGCATAGTTTTACATTATATGTTGGTATAATGCTAATTGTTATTTAGCTTATACTTTGATGCTTAATTGTTTATGTGTAAACTTACTAAGCTCAAAGCTTACTCCCTTTCTTTTCCTTTGCTTTATAGAGTAAAAGTGGTGAACCGAGATACGAGGATCATTGGAAGATAGCCCACATATCAGCACACTCTGGTACATGACTTAATGTTTTGTAGATGGCATGTATAGGGGCTAGACAAGTTAGTGAATTTTGTTGTAAATGGCTAAGATGTGTTGGCCTTTAGATGATGGCTCATTTTGTATAATGCCATAATGGTTGGCTACTCTAATTTATGAAATGAAATAGTTATCTACGTGGGATTGTTCTTTAATTTGAGTTGATTATGGATGTGTTGGATGAGTGCTTGTTGTGTATACTCTAGGGGTGTGAAGAACTTAGCAATTAGCTTTGTTTTGTCCATGTGGATAGGCACACGGGCGTGTGTCTAGGCTATGTGAGACACACGGCCATCCCACGGACGTGTGCTTTGGCCATGTCTATTTTGGCAGAATTGAGTGGTTTAGGACACGGGTTAGCCACACGGGCGTGTGACTAAACTTTAAGGCTGTGTGACATAGCCCAGGTTTACCATGGGTGGAGCACGGGTATGTGCCCTAACCGTGGTGTTAAAATAAAATGCTGGAGTTTTAAGCACGGTTTGAGAACATGGGCGAGTGAGACTTCACACAAGCGTGTTGTACCTTGCACGGGCGTGTGAGCCCTGTTCAAAAGAGAAAATTTTTAAGATTCGAAAAAGTTCTGGAATAGTCTCGAAAGCCTTCGTGGATATGAGTAAAGCCTTGTAAGTCGAGAATAAGGTTATCGAGGTGACGTAAGAGTGTAGTCACGATGAGCCTAAGTGGTGATCAAGTGGTATCAGTTATGGTAACACCTCGGGCTCGGTTCCGGCATAGAACTCGTGTAAGGGGTGTCACATGTAAAGTGGGAATTCTTTTAGTTTCTTTGCTATGGGTTAGTAATTGTGTTTAATTGGAACTCTAAATAATCTGGTAGGTTGGGATAATATCATAATATTATTTTGTTGTTGAAATAAATTTCAATTTTTCCTAATTTTCTCCCAACAAACCCTCTAAGCCTCCGCTCTCCTCATGTTGGTTTTTCTCTTCTCCCTTTTATATTTTCTTTTTCTTTTTCACATTTTCATCTCTTTTGCTTCCTATTTTCTTTTTACTTTGGTGAATTTTCTTTTCTTGCTTCTTTTGCCATTAATTTTGTTGTTGTTGTTCCATTCGTCTTCAGTGTATTTGTGTGGAAGTTGTTTTTCAATCTTTGGGTAAGGTGTGGTGTAAGTTTTGTCAAAGAATTTTTTCTATTTTTATAGACTTATTTTTTTCTAGAATAATATTAGAGTTCTTGGTGTTAAATTACTTTCCGTGGTTATGTTAAGTGTTTCTTATGGTTTGTTTAGGCGAAGGTTGTGAGAATCAATTACCTCCAGTGGAGTAAGTCTCGGTTCAATCATTGTTCTTTGAGTGGTAAGAGCTTGATTTTGGTTCTGGGATTGGAATTTTGGTAAATATATGCTATTTTGGGTCGATCTTTGATGGTTAATTAGTATGATTAAATGAATGAATGTAGGTTTCGTGAGTTGCAGATGTGTGGTTTGTCATATCAGTAATCAGGTGTGTGAAATTAACCCGAAAGCTCATTCAAAATTCGAGAAAATTGCGAAACAAGGTCTATTTTTGAAACTACCCAGCGCTACACGACCATGTGCCAAACTGTGTGTTCCACACGGCCTAGATTGGTAGACCATGTGGACCAAACGGGTTGCTTATTGGGTGTGGGCCACACAATCGTGTGGACCCTTTTAGCCAATTTTGAGGGCCCGTTTGGGGGTCGATTTGTGGATTTAAAATTGGATCTGTGGGTATCTTGGTAAGCCTATAAAAGCAGAAAATTAGGTATATTATTCATAAATAAGCTTAGGGAGCATGTTATGTAAGTTCACTTTTGTATCACTCTAAACTCGGCCTAGAAGTTTAGGCCGAATTTGGACGAGTTACACCAAGCATATTGAAAACTGATTTCTTTTCGGAGTTTTAACTTTCAAAATTAAAATTTCCTTTTAGTTGATTTAGGTGGTTTTGTAGTTTCGTGTTAGAAATTGACAGATACTGACGAGATTATCAAAAGAAAAGCAAGGCAAATCCAAAAACAATTTACAAACCCAAAAGATCAAATCCTAGTTATATCTGTAACGCATTCCGAGCTCCCGTATGCAGTCCGATCCTAAGTCAGATGTCTACCTGGATAGACTAAGGTAAGACAAAGGGTGATCTACCGAGCATCGTGTAGAACCAACTCAAATACAAATAAATAGATCCTAACATATATAAATCAAAGTAACGCAATGAACTTAATAACAATTTTATAACTAGTACGAAACAGATCTAGAGTATCATGAAAATTTCCACAACGGTAGTACGCCAAAACTGAACAAAACAAAATGGAGTATAGCAAAGCAAAAAAAATCAAGCAAAGCAAAACAGAATAGAGTAGAACAGAGAAGATGATGTGTTATGCAGATCTTGTATTTTTCAAACAAATCAAAATGCATATTTATCAGAAAACGTCCTACCCAAACTCCGCTACAAACCAAAATGGAGTTCCCCCAGAACTCAGCCAACGAAATCACACCAACAGATAACTATGAATGGTGCCACCAGAATTTTGCAGTTAAGATTGCCAGATAGGATAAATGTGGTCAAGCCATTATAGTACAACTAAGCTGCCGGAACAGAATTGTGGATTAACCACCAGATAATGCAGATCATTAACTGCTAGAAACTTTATCCTTTCATATCAAACCAAATCCCATGCAATGTGTCATGGCATATATATGTAGAATCAGAGTGATGAGTATGTAAGTCATGCTATCTTTCAACAACAGAATCAGGAGACACGAGAGTCTATGTCTCATAAAACAGATTTATCAAACCTCAATAGACCGTATTAAAATTTCCATGAAGTCACATGCACGGTTATAAATTAGAATAGTAACAATTAGTCTAACATGTTCAGATATCGCATATTCCTAATCAACAATGTAATGTAGAGGGTTATAAATCAGAATCAGTAACAATCAATCTAACATAATTAGATATCACATATTCTTTATCAACAGAGTAACATAAAGGCGTACCAACAAACTTAGCAAAATACAGAACGTACCTGGATAATTCACACACAGGCAATAGTACATTGCATTTTGAAAGATCATATTCAATTAGGTTCGAACATAGCAGATATACGTACAAATCATAAGTTTTTCATCATCATATCATCAGATATGAAGTTATATAGCCTAATTCAGATTGTACGAACCCTACAATAGGCCCGCGTTCGTTTTGAACGATGCTTGTGGCCCAAGGGAAAAATTCCAAATATTGCTTCACACGCTTGTATGATTTCACATGGACTGGAGGATTGTCCTAAATGACTCTACATGGTCTAGCACACGTTCGTGTGCTTGCTCGTGTGTCCTACACGGCCTGACACACGCCCATGTCACTTGCCCGTGTAGCCCTAACTCGTAAACAGTGGGTTACACGGCCTGGACACACGCTCATGTCACTGATCTGTGTGAACCTTACACAATTCATAACCATACACGATCTGGGCGCACACCCATGTGCCTCCTATTTATGTGAACAGTAAGTTACATAACCTGCCACACAACCGTTGCCAAGCCGTGTGTCGTCGACAGTCTAGTTTTTCGACGACTAAAATTCAAAGAAGAAGGGGTTTTCGGTACCCACCTAATAAGGATTTGATGCAGGAGCAACAAGGATGAATTCTCGCCCCTAAACGACAAGTAATTACCCAACAAATGATTAATTCACAGTCAAATTGCTAAAACTAACATTCTAGAACCGAAGTTACATGGAAGAACTTTTGACACCAGACTTTAAATCGAATGAATAAACTACAAGGAAAAGTCAGACCCCGTATAGAATCGGTGCAACGTAACATAACAATAGAAAGGTCACTTGGAATTAAGAAACCAAAATGAAAAAAACTAAAGAATAGAAAAAGAATAATAGAAAAATGTCACAAAAAAAGGAAAGAATAAAATGAAAAAAAAATGAAACCCATCGGAGGTTTCTGGAAGGTTTTAAATAACCAACCGAAACTAACCATCATACAACAAAATTCAAAAACAAAACATTCCCTATTGCTTTCACCAGGATTCGAACACAAGACTAAGGATTACATAGAAGCTTAACCACTAAACCATCAAGTTCATTCTTGACATCAATTAACTAAATTTAACTTATAAACCAAACGTTCAAAGATAAGGGTTTAAGTAAAATAACAAAATTTCCAGAAACAAGATTCAAGCTCGGGACCTCAAACACATACCCAGAACACTTAACCACTGAACCAAACAATTTACTCTTAAAAAATTTCTAAGATTTGAACTCATAATTGAGTGATGACCACTCTTGGTTTCACAACCCAATTTCTTCTAACTTGATTTTTAGGATGTTACAACTTTGTATATGTTATGTATTATGTTATGTTCTGTAAATATGTGTTTAGACATGTATGCTACGTAAGCTATATGATACATATTTGTATATGTTAGCATGTTCGTACATATGATCTGGGGTAGGTTTGATATGTTGGAGGAAGTGTATAAGGCAGTTTTACTGCAATAATGGCGGCTAGATCACAAATTTCTGTTTGGCAACTCAGCTGCATATTTATGAGTGGCACATCGCTACAAATTGGTGTGATTGGATGTATGGACTCTATTAGTCCTAATTGGTGTGATTGGTTGGACGGAGAGATGTGTAGCGAATGAGGGTAGGATATGCTATGATATTTTCTGATATGAAATATGATATGCTCTGTTATGGGATATGATAACCTCTGATATGTTATAGGATATATGATAAGAAATTTCGGTCTGATACAAACTGTATATGTATATTTGATACGTGGATCAAATCACACACTGGGCGTAAAGCTCATGCGTCTGTATGTTTCATTTCAGGTGATCCTCAGGCTTAAGATTGGATAGCAACTCTGGAGCTCGGTTTTCACAGCAGTGGGTTGCATATTGTGTTTAAGTATGTTTTGGACTTTCTTTGGACTTTTAGGACTTTTAATTTTTGTTTGGGAATTTAAAATTTATTTTGTTATTTGATTTACAAAAGACTTAATTTTAATCAGTGTTGAATACAAAACAACATGATTAACAAAGGACTAAGGTTTTGTAGGACTGAGTCGCTATAACATATTTTTCTATTGCAAAGTTTTTGACTAAGTCATTACAATGTTTTAACTCACAAATGAATTGGGTCCATAGTTTTGTTTAAATAAAACTAATAACATGCGGTTTTTCATCAAAGCACTCACGGGTTTTTCATAATAGTTGCGTTTTCAACGTTTTAAGCAATCTTGTTATATTTTAGTTAAACGAGCCTTTCACCAAAAATTAAGCAAGATTATTTTTACGTGTAATGTGACCCTCACAATTCGATCATAACATCTATGATAGGTATGGGGTGTTACAAGGCTTGTGGGTGACCTCCCGATTTGTTGGCAACTGGCTTATTGATTGGGTGTCTTTCTAGCTTGTCATGTGTCTTGACACAGATAGGGTATAACAAAAATGTACAAAAAAAATTTAAAATGTATAAAAAAAGTTAAAATAAAGCTTGGGTTGAATAGTAAATTTATTGGTGTGTGTTCAAATCCCTCAAAATTGATTTTTTATTGTTTATTAAATAAAAGTACTAAAATTACCTCGAATAAAATAACTTATTTTAAATGTGAAAAAATATTTTTTATAATTTCTCTAATCGAATTGATACCCGATTAACTCGTGATACGAATTCAATTAATAACTTAAATAATGTAGATAATAAATATTTACATGTGAATTAGATATTTAATATGCATTTTTTTTACCTAAACATTTAATGTGCACATTTTTACGTAGGATATTAAAACCAAGTAAAAATTTCTAGTTTAAAACCCAATTATTATTGATATAAATTAAATGAAATGTAAAGAAATAAATGATAAAAAATAAATTTGTACAAAAAAGGAAAAAAAAAAAAGAACTAGGATTACTCACGGCTTGGGTTTGGGCCAGCCTAATCAACAATCACACTATAATTTCAATTGAAATAATTATCGAAATTTATTTATCGAAATTACCTTTTTATGCGTGCTTTAATGATATTTAGAGTTTTATATATTAAAAAAAAAACCTCCTTAAATTACTACTCTTTGATTAAACAAGCTCATAAATTATTTTTGTAGATTCCTAATTTAATTGAATAAAAATTAAAGTAAATATATTTTAAATTTTATATTAATCTTTTTGATGATGCTAAAAAATTATATATACTTTCTAGGGGCGAATTTGAACGGCAGGGATCTTGGTCCCCTTCACATGGAAAATTGCTATTTAAATCCCCTATAAAATCATAAAACTAAATATTACTTTATGATAAAATTGCATTTTGCTCCCAAAATGACGAGAAGTATTTTTAATCACTTAAAAAATTATGAATAATAAATTAATGCATTATGTTTAATCCCTTTAAAAATTTATTATTCAATTCCGACCATCCTAAATTTTGTTTTTGGATTCGCCCCTACTTTAACATCAACATAAGATTTAAAAGAGTAATCAACTTTTTCAAAAGAGAAATTAAGTGTGTTATGCATATAAAAACTTTCAAGAAATTTTAAAAAAGATAATTTTACTTATTATTTAATAACCTATTCTCATCAAATTCACAACAGTATAAAATGAAAATTAATGAATATTGATTTGGAGCAACTATAAATATGAAACTTGAATTTTGGTTTATATGTATATATGATAGAATTTTGGTTTATATGTATCTATGATACGTTAATCTTGATTCAATTGTACACACTTAAAGAAATGAGTAAATACATTTATTTTCATATCGGAGTAATATAATTGTTTGTGTATGCAATATATCAACGTAAAATGGTGCTAATTCGATAACATTATTACTAATTTGTAAATTTTGAATTAAATCAAAATTTTATGTATAAAATCGTACAAGCTCAAAGTTCATGTATAACATTAAACATTGTATCAAGGTTCATGTATAATTTTGATATTTATCCCAGATTTAATTTATTTATTTTTACATTGAAGTTAATAATTATTTTTAACGAATAATCTTTTATTGAAATATTTAAACTATATATATTCTTATATGAATTAGTTTGAAAATTCCCATCATTATTTAAAAACATTAAAAATACATTAATATTAATATATTTTATAATTTAAATTTAAACAATTTTTTATTATTAAACAGTAATTTAAGTCGAATTTTTTATTATTGAACAGTAATTTAAGTCGAACTTTACCACCCAAATTAATAAATAAAATCTAGTATAATTTTCAACTCAGCTTTAGTACTTTTTTTTGGCCTATCTACAAGATGCTTGAAGTTGATGTGTATTTTTTATATTTGAAATTTAATTTTTTTATTTGTTAAAAATAAAATATTTAAGTCTATTAATTAATTTCATTAAAATTCTTCTGTTAAATTTGTTGATGTAATATTTTAAGATTAAAAAGAAATATTCACTTAGTAGTTATATGAAAAAAGAATAACATTGTAATAGATTTATATTTAATAGGAAATTTTAACAGCATTAACTATTCTTAAAATTTAAAATTCACATAAATAATTTAATTATAATAATGACATTATAAAAATTGAAATACCAAATTTTATAAAAAAATTTATTAAAATTAAGTCTTAAATTTGAGTATAATTTAAGGGTCAAAACTAAAATTTAACAATTGATATATAACCTTAAAAAAGAAAGAAAGAGAGGGATGTAAACTAAAATATAATCATTGTAAAGGTATCATAATTGAAATTTAATCACGTGTTATATAGGAAGACATTAAAACTTTTATTTTATATGGAGATTTTATCCGAATTTAATAGTCCATTTAAATAAAATATTTTTATTCAATTTTAATTAATTTTTGTTTTTAAAACGAAACCTATGATTAGCCACACAATAATTTAGTGATAAAAGAGAGAGGGAGATGACATAAATTAAAATAGGCTATAGTGAGAAGTGATAAGTGTCAATCGCCTTGACCTTTTATGATGAGCTGTGCTACATGTGAGTTTAGAAAAGTGAGAAAGTGCCATTTGAGAAGATTATATAATTGCCACTACTCAAGTAGGGATTCATTTCAAAATATATATTTTTTAAATATTTTTCTTCTGACTTTGGTTTTCTTGATTGACTATAATATTTAAGATGAAGTTAATAAAAGGGGTTACTGACTCAGCAAGGTAGATAAAAATTGGTGTAAGAAAACCCTTTTCTAAGGTCATCTCTCTCTCTCTCTCTTACTTATATATCACTCACATGGCACTATCACTATTTCAAAACTCCATAGCTGAATAATAATAATAATAAAACAGCTTGGAAGAAAAGCCATGGGAAGACCTCCTTGCTGTGATAAAGTTGGTATCAAGAAAGGTCCATGGACCCCTGAGGAAGATATCATACTTGTCTCTTACATCCAACAACATGGTCCAGGGAATTGGAGATCAGTACCCACTAATACTGGTATTTTACATTATTTCCCACTTTCTTTTTTAGCGTTTATAAGTTCAATAAAAAAATGGGGATTCCATGGTTTCTTTTGGCTGATTCAAACCAACCTTTGTTTAAAGGGTTATTGAGATGCAGCAAAAGTTGCAGGCTTCGATGGACTAACTATCTGAGACCAGGCATCAAGCGAGGGAACTTCACTCCTCATGAAGAAGGCATGATAATTCACTTGCAAGCTTTATTGGGTAACAAGTAATCCTCAAACATCTTCTTTGATTCTATATATACTCCATTCGTTTACCTTCTTTAAGTTCTCCACTGAATCATATTCTTTGTTTGTTTGTTTATACGTAGATGGGCAGCAATTGCTTCATACCTACCACAAAGGACAGATAATGATATAAAGAACTACTGGAACACCCACTTGAAGAAGAAACTAAACAAGTTTCAGTCAGCTTTGGACCCCCACCCTTCAATTGAGAGAAAGAGCAGCTTAGAATTTGCTTCAACTTCTTCAAGTACTAGTGCTGTTGGGCTAAATCAAGCCTCTTCAACATATGCTTCAAGCACTGAGAATATTTCTAGGCTTCTTCAAGGTTGGATGAGATCATCACCAAAGACAACTAATGATAATAATAGCTCTCTACTTCTCAAGGATACTTCTCAATATCAGAAATGGGATCAAAATACCAGCTTAGATGCTGATTCTTCAGCTGGATATAAACCCAAAGCTGAACAAGAAGGCGGTAATTTGATCTCCCATGAAGAGTTTGAGTCGATTTTATCGTTTGAGAACATTAACAATGTTGTATGGGACAAGTCTACTTGTGAATCTACATCAAAGGGTGCCTCTCAAGATTCAGGAAATGGTGATGATGGTGATGATGATGATGATGGTGATGGTGATGACAAGGTCAATGTTGCAATGGCCCCAGAGAATTATAAGAAGCAAAAAGTTGATCACCACCACAACAACAACAATAATAAGAATAATCCGCCATTATCGTTTCTTGAGAAGTGGCTTTTTGATGAGAGTTCTTCAGGTCAAGTAGAAGAGATGAATCAGATGATGGAACTGTCTTCAGTCTTCTAAGTTTTTTCTTTTTTACCTTCTTTGTTCCTCTCTCTTAGCTTCATTTCGTTTCAAGCTTTTATTAATGAAGAAAAATAAGGAAGAAAACTTTGGGTTATTTAAATTCTCTTGATCATAAAGCATAAATGATTATTTTCTAAGCACTCAAAATCAGCAAGCTGGGTTTCAGATTTGTGAAATTTTTTCATGGAAATATATATTGTCCCATACATACATGATCGAATTCTTCATCTTCTTTGAATGCATTTGACTATTTTTGGGTTTTCATTGGAGAATGCATAGAACAAGGACATAAAGAGATAGAAGGTATCACTAAATATATAAGATATTATTAAGTTAAATTAACACCACACAACTTTAGGTTGATCAGAACTTAGTGGCAAATAAATGAGGGTCTCTATAACTTCAAACCTTGGAAGGCTATATAATACATTCCTACTTTTGCAGCAAGTTAATTGGAGTCTCTCTATGAGGAAAGATTTAGTGTAAAATTAACTTTTATACTATTTTATAATTTTGAGTAGATCTAATTATATAATTGATCCTATATTCATTCAGAATATTGTCTTCTATATTCTATAATTATTTTTTAAAATTAAATAAATTGTCATTTTTTTATTTTACACAATTTAATGCATATTATCTTATATGAATAAAGTACGATATACAATTATTCAATTAAATAAATCATATAAAATAATTTTAATTTAACTCGAAAGTCTAAAAATCATCTTAGCTTTGAAGTCTATTTCATGGCATGTCTCTTTAGTTTCTTCGTCTGCCTAGCTAGATGTTGTGGGGGGTTTTTTGTAGTCGGCTAGGGTTTTGATTTTTTGGGTGGTCTGGGTTTTGATTTCTTGGGTGGTTTGGTTTTCTTTTCAGGGAAGAAGATTTGGCTTGTAACACCCCTCAACTGGTTTGGTCGTCGAACTTAAGCAAAAGGATGTTACAAAAAAATATCACACAATTCCAAACAATTTATAAATCATGACCACAAATACAAATTAAGACAATTACATACATGCATGATAAAATGTGTTAATCAATCCATTTCAGGTAAATATTGACCATACGAAAGCTTTGAAACAAATCGGGGCTGAACATGGATCAATTTGAATTAAAAACAAATAGATGAGAAAAATTTGACAATAGGGGATACACAGCCGTGTGACAGAGCCCAAACCATGTGGCTCCAAACATGGTCGTGTGGCTACCCCACACGCCCGTACGGCTACTCCACACACCCGTGTTTTTAGACCGTGTAACTCTCTGACTTGGTACATACGGCCGTATCGCATGTCGTGTGTTAGGCCGTGTGAAACCTACACCTAAAAATATTAGACCACACGACCATGTGCTAGGCTGTGTATCAGCTTGTATACACATGAAGAAACTTAAAATTCAAGCCATTTCATCTATCCAAACTTAAGCATCAAGTTATACCATTTGCATAAAGCAATACCCTTATAAAAAACACATCAAATTAAGCCAAATCATGTAAGTACTAATCAACCTAAGTGCCTAATTAATATACCTACAATGGCACCTCCATGTTCAAATCCAAGTAACCATGAGGATTTGATCAAACATGCCAAATTTGAACACCTAAACATAAAACCAATTCATATTGCTTTACATCATGACCTTACCATCGATACACAAACTACCAAAGCTAACAAAATAGTAGCATACTTATAACTTAACTGCTATCCACTCCATACTAACATAACCAAAGCATAATATGTATCAACCAACCCAAGTAACCATTAACCATCAAACCAAACATGTAACCAACACATTCAAGACCACATTAGGCAATTACCAAGCAATACAAGTTTCAAGCTATTAACCATTTGATCATTACCAAAACACCTTACATATATACATAGCTATAAAGACATCAAAATTTAACTAACCATCCAATATAAAACCAACATTCTAAACCCAAGAATCTTTAGGTACATGCCGACATCAAAATAAGGACTTCACCAACGATTGAGTTCAGGATTATCTTTGGATGTTGAGTTATGCACAATTCGAATAGTACCTATGTAACAACCCAACTTCAGTGAAATCGGAATAGTGGTCTCGGGACCACAAATCCTAGCCGAAAAAAAAATTTATTTTTATTTTATTATATGATCCATATTATACTAGAAATGTCATGTGAAAATTTTGAAAAGAAAATTTTACCAATTATGTGCTTAATTACGAGAAAGACTAAATCGTATAAAATGCAAAAGTTGGATTCTAGTAGCTAGAAGGATCAAATAGCTATGGAATTCAAAAATTAAGGTCCTTATATAGTAATTTGACCATTAAGAAAAGTATGTAGATTTTTCTTGGTGACTCATCCATGGAAATATAGAAAAAGGGTAAGGATTAAATTGGAAAGTGAAAAATTTTAATTAATTAAAAGATGATAAAATAGATATCATCTTATTTTCTCATCTTCTTCCCCCCCCCCCCAAAAAAAACATGGAAACCTTAAGAGAGAGAGAGAGAAGAGCCTTTCATGGCCAAATTGGGTAAGTTTCCTTATCCTGTTTTTAGTAATTTTGATATTTTTGGAATCGGTATAGCTTAATCTCTCTATTTAGGGAATTAATTTGAAAAGTTATGAACATGGGTCATGGATGTATATGCTGGAAATTAGAAATTTATGGTAGAAAATGCAAGATTATTGATAGATAAACAACTTTTACAAAGTGATTTTTAATGAAAACATGATTTAGGGACTAAAATGAAAAGTTGTAAAATTTGATGAAAAATTATGAAATTTTATGAATACATGTGCTGTAAAATTTGTAATGGGGCTTTGGTTAGGCTTGGAATAGGTATTAATTTTCACAAGCTTCATTTTTCGAGCCTAGGGACGAAAATGGAATTTATGGAAAAGTTAGGGGAACAATAGTAATTTTGCCTAGCATGAAAATTTAGTCCACATGAATGTAAAATATGATAAATTGATGTTAAATTTACTCGTCTAGATCCGGATAAACCAAATTCGGAGTTAGAACGAGGAATGAGGAAAATGTCGGATTAGTAGATTTTACGTACACGAACCTTTGTCGAGGTAAGTTCGTGTAACTAAATTATATATGTTTTTATGCTTGATTTAAATGTTGTGTTTGTGAATTTTATCAATGTAATAAATATGTGAAATGATCACCTACTCGATATAGCTCGATAAATGAAAATGCCCAATAAAATGGTAAATGAATAAAATGTTACTCGTATGCTTGACAGGAATGTGGAATGCGTTTTACTTGTATTACATAAACGTTACGGAGGTATGAAATAATAAAATGCCCGATAATTCTTGAAAAGTGTTTAAATCTGGGTTGAATAAATGGAAAATCGATGGATATGTGATTTCCTGAAAAGAAAGAGGTCTTGCATTTGTTGCGGATAAGATTTAGCTCGGATGAGTAATGCTTCGACCTCAATTCTGATAGGATTTAGCCCGGACGGGTAATCTTGATGTGAGTCGTCTCGAGCATATGTTATGAATTGGATTTAGCCCGAACAGGTAATCTAGATCAAGCTCTTTAGAGCATATGTCATAAAAAGGATTTAGCCTGGATTGGTAATCCTGTTGTTTATATATACGTGGGTCGAGGGTGTACTCTCTGTAATTGTACTTTATAGGTACCATTGGACACAAATTGACAGATTCTAATTCGTACACCTAGAGTGTACTACCTGTGTATCCATCGATATTTCGAATAAATTCAACGGGCAAAGCTATGATAAGGGAAAATATGAATTTAAGACAAATTGACATGGAATGATATTTATATATGAAATGAAATATGACATGAAAAAGGATATTACACGAAATATAAGGAAATGATGATTTATGACTAGTAATGTATGAAAATATGAAAAGATGATAATTGTACACGGAAATTATTTGATGAGAGTGTTCATCCTTGATTATATAATTGTACACCTTGAGTGTACTACTGCTTGGTGACCTTAATACTCAAATAAAATGAGTAAAGTCCTGACATGAAATGATTTGGATTTGGAATGAACTACTATGAAACTATACTTGTAATAATAAGAGATAATATATACATACTTAATGAATACATGTTGTGGAAAGCATATATGAATGGAAACTTGATTGTTGATTGAGCTTATACATATCTTGATGTTATCATGGATTACATGAAGAACAAGGGCAATGAGAATGTGTGTAGGGCTTGAGGTCAAATTAAGTGAATATGCCTTACATAGTTACCTCAAAGTAGGATGAATGGTAAGTTAAGTACCATGTTATACGAACTTATTAAGCATTTTATGCTTAACCCATTTTATTTTCCCCTGTTTTAGAGTAAATCGAAAGCTCGGTGAGGATCACTCACGCTATCCGCTGACCCAAGTCGGTACAATATGGTAAATCAATTACGGTTGTAATGGCATATATAGGATATGTTGGCCATATTGGCATATAAACATAAACAATGCTTGTAATCTAGACATTAGAATGGCTAATAATGGTTGTTTTGATATACTTGTAATATCATGTTATGTTAGCCACATATATGTTAAGTAGTGATCAAATTATGTCTAACATGAGGACATAACTAAGGTAAGATTGTAAACATGTATGCGTGAAATGACAAGCCATGATGATGGACGAAATATGCTTGATTAGAATGCTTGAAATGGTTAGTAATTGTATGTGATGATATATCATGTTAAATGATAGAATTAACTTGAATAAAATGCTTGGATTTGTTGGGTTATGAATGTAAGATGTGGTGTAAGATTATGGAAAAGATTGGGGTGAGAAATGAAGCTAGGAACGGCTTTATTTTGTCCACATGGACAGACATACGGGCATGTGTCTAGACCGTGTGTGACACACGGCCTGGTAGCACGGGCATGTGGTTAGGCCGTATGTCCCCTACACCTTAAATTCGAGAAAATAGAATGCTCAGAAATGAGCACATGGGAAGAGACACGGGCGTGTGTCTTGGCCGTGTGAAACCTGTACCTAATTCGACTTGAAGTAATTAACCATAGGGCCTAGCACACGAGCGTGTGGCATGGTCGTGTGGCGCAAGTCAGAGAGTAACCTAAATCGGACACGGCCTGATGCATGGGCATGTCTAAGAGTCACATGGGAGTGTGAATAGTGATTGACATGATTTATCTGAAAAATATTCTGAAATGATTCGGTAACGCTCCGTAACTCTGTTTTGGCGACGAATAAGGGTTAGGGGTGCTACATTTAGTGGTATCTGAGCTACGGTTTAGTCGGTTCATGGACTGAATGTAGCATATGTGGAGTCTAGAAATACTTGCCATTATATAACCTGTGATAATGTGATATCTCCCGATTCTAGTGAAAATTATTTTACAAATAGACATAGATGCTTTCCAATCGAGCTAATTCCACTGACTCCGAAAGAGTTACTCAAGTGTTTGAGTAAAATGTTACTGATGATGAAATAGAATTCGAAAAGGTATGGATAGATATTTTATAGTACATGAAAGTGATAAATGTTATGTTATATGAGCATATATATGAAAGTTAAATTTTGAGGTTTACAATCTCCACTCCCTTACCAGTATAGTTTTATACGATGAAAATTCACAAGATTTATGTTGACTAAGTTCATAAGTGTGAAAGAAGAGTTCAAAGGCTAAATGATTAATGAAGTAGTTAGAATTGAGAATGGGTTAATAAGTAAAGAAGGTATTAAAAAAGATATTAGATTTTTCTGAGGATTATTCCTATTATGTGATGTCATTATTAAGGGAGAAGTTGTTCATGAGTAAACGACTTATCCATATATGATAATTACAGAACGGATTAGCCGAAAATTCTTCTAAACTGACTTTTTCAGTAAACTGAATAATGTAAAATAATTGATGATTTTATTGGTAAGTTGAATAGTAATAAAATTGCAAAGATATTTGAATGCAACTGTTATAATCGGTGATATTACAGCAATATCTTCTGGGTACTCTATAAGTTCCGTTATTCTCAGATTCATATGAAATTGTGCATGTACAGATGCAATATTTGTTGTATTGAAAAGCTAGTAAATCATGATAGATGAAATTATTGTAAGTCTGGTTAATTCATGAGTGGTATTGCTCTATAATACTTGGGATTTCTAATTCATCATGATTAATATAAGATTTGATGATAAGGTTTGTAACAACCCAAATTTGACCTTAATCAGAACGGTGGTTTCGGGACCACTAATCCACGTTAGAAAAATATTTTTTACATTATTTTATGTGTTAATTATATGTGATTTGGCATGTGTGAAAGTTTCATAAGATAATTTGTTTGTTTGTGTGATTATTTTAAGAAAAAGGACTAGATTGCTAAAGTAGTAAAAATAGTTTTATTAAGTGGAGGATTTAATAGAATTGTTTAGTTCATGAGGGGACTTGCATGTCAGACTATTCTAAATTTCTATGGAGTGGACGGCATGAAAATGTTTTTATTGATTAAATTATTTCAATTTGAATAAGTGATATTATAGTAATATTTCTTTATATGGAATTAAATAAAGAATCATAAAACAACTAGTGGGGGGGTTCATCTTTTACCTTGGTTCTTCAACTGTAGAAAATTTAGAAAGGAGAAGAGAAGCTTAAGCTTTTATGGTTGGCCTTGCATGTCCTCCTAAGATCAAGAACAAAGGAAAAGGATTTGGATCGGGAAAAGCGAAAATTATTGAATAGCCGATTTTCTTCGTCCGTCAATATCCGAGGTAAGTCTTTAAGCAAATATATGTCATAAATTATTTACGTAACTTGTATATGCTGAAATTTGGAACCATTATAACTATATACGAATTAGCCTAATTTGGTTAAGTAGAATATAAGTTTTAGTTAAATTATTTGAATGATAGAAGTTATTTGAATGTTCATACGATGAGATTGCGATGAGTAAAGGGTTCGATATATGAGATGATTCGTGTGAGGAATCTTAAAATGTTTCTATTCAGGCTTTGAGCCTAGCAAGCCTTGGGTCGTGAACTTATCGAGCTTTATGCCCATGAGCTTATTGCCGGTGAATGATTATCGGACCTTGGGTCAAGCGGAGCTTAGTGCTTGCGGTGCGTGATTGAGCTTATGCCTAGCGGGTTTTATACGATGATTTATAATACGAACTTACGCTTACGAAATGATTGAGTCATGATGGCAATTGAACAAGCTAAAGCTTATTTATATGAATTAGATTATTCGGCCGTGAGGTATGTATTTGGTATATGTATATGTTATATGTGATGCTTATTGGATAAGTAAGTTGTTACAAATGAGTTTATATATTCAGCAATTTGGATATGTGAATAAAATGATAATGAGTTGATATTGTTTACTTGCAAACATGAGAGTATGTGAATTCGGTTATGTGGTAATTTATTTATATATATTTGTTAATTGAGTAGCAATTGATAAGTTTTATAATTAAAGAAAATAATGATAAATATTTTGTAATGTAAGGACATAGTCATTCGGCTATGATAATCTATATGGGTTATGTAATTAAATTAAAATTATAAATTATTCAGTTTAATTTGATTGAATATCCAATTGATTTGTTAAGTTGCTTAAGACTTACTAAGCTAAGTTAGCTTACTCTATGTGATTTTTACTCTGTTTTATAGATTTTGGTCAAGCTACGAGCTTGGGGGATCGTCAACGAAGTCATCCACACTATCGACTTAATTTGGTACTTTAAAAGTTGGGATTTTGAATTTAAGGCATGTATAGGCTAGCCTAATACTTGGATGATGTTTTGATGTCGTAAACATAAGCCAAGCGAAAATGGCTTGTCCATCTTGTAAATCTTGGAATTTATATTTTGGCTTGATGATTATGTTTGGTTGTGTTTTTGGTTGATTTGGTTTTATTATATATATATGTATGGTTAATGTATAGAGTTTAAATAAAATGGAGTAAGGACGTTATAAACTAGTTAAACATATTTTGCAATGAAACAGTTTTTAGTTAGCAGCAGTGATGTGATTTTGAAAAATCACCAAAAATAGGATAAATTAAATTAGAAAGTGAATAAGATATGAAAGAAACAGAGTAGGCAAAGGAATTTTATATTATGAGATATTTAAATTTTAGTGAGACTTGTTCTGAATGACTTCGTGATTCCCTGTTCTATCTTGGAAAAATTGTTAAAAATTGTACAAAAATAATCATGGAGCATAGTTTATATGCTTAGAATCGGTAATGAGTCTATTTTTGATTGGAATAAGCAAGAACATTATTGAAATTTTGTATAATGAGATAACTGAGTTTTTGTAAAGATAGGTCAGAACCATCAACTAGTAACTTTGATGAATAAACTGTACTAATTGACCATATGAAAAATTCTGAAAAAAATTATGGTAAAATTTTATATGAGTCTAGTTTCAAGGAAAATTTACGGATCTAAATTTCGAGTTTTGTAACTCGAGTTATGGTCAATTTAGTCAACATGACGTGATTGGACAGATTTTAATTTTTATGCCCGAATTAGTAGTCAAGTCTAGTAATGCCACATACTCGACTCCGGCAAAGGTCTCGGGTAAGGGGTGTTACATTTTATTGGTATCAGAGCTTACGGTTTAGTCGATTCTAGGACTACCGTAGCGCGTGTGAGTCTAGCTATACATGCCTTAAATTATAATGCGATAGTGTGATGACTTCTGACATCTGAATTGTGTTTTTATATAGTAAATGGATCCCGATAAAGTCGTAGCGAGATGATGTCAAAGTGTGGCGCTAATCCCACGCATGGGACAGCGCCGAAGAGAATCTCGACCTATCTCGAGTAGCCATGAGGGGAGGCTAAGCAAGCCTTCTATCGGATGATGAGCGAATGGTTTACTCAATATATTCGGACTAATCCGTTGTGCAACAACAACTGCACACTGAATAATCCACCTCGATACCCATGGTACCTCCGGATGATAGATCCGATGAGATTTAGTAGACCTCCTGTAGATAAAATCAGGAAACATGGGGCCGAAGAGTTTAAAGCTAATGATGATGATGATGCGGAACGAGCTGAGCTGTGGCTTGATAATACTATCCATGTGTTTGACGAGTTATCATGTACTCTGGATGAATGCTTAAAATGTGCTATATCATTGTTACGGGACACCGCGATATAGCGCTGTGGAATACATTAGTATCGGTGGTTCCGAAAGAGAAAGTGACCTGGGAATTCTTCCAGACTGAGTTCCGTAAGAAATATATCAGTCAAAGATTCATCGATCAAAAGCGTAAAGAATTTCTAGAATTGAAGCAGGGTCGTATGACCGTGACTGAATATGAACGAAAATTTGTGAGATTGAGCCGATATGCTCGTGACAACCGAGGCTATTATGTGTAAAAGATTTGAAGACGGTTTGAATGAAGATATTAAGTTGCTGGTCGGCATACTTGAGATTAAAGAGTTCGTAGTACTTGTCGAACGAGCCTGTAAAACTGAAGAACTTGGGAAAGAAAAAAGAAAAGCCGAAATTGAAGCTAGAGACATTCGTAAAAGATCACCGAGTAAGATTTTTCATTCAGCATCAAAGAGGTTCAAATATGAACCCAGTCGACATAAAACTACTCCAGGCTTTTCTAGACGAGACCGAGATCGACCTCCTGCGGGTTCCCGAGCTACTTCAATGGCTAGTGTTGGTAATGTACAGCAGAACCGGGTTGAATGCAAGCATTGTTGAAAATGGCATTCTGGGAATTGTAGATTACATGATCGGTCCTACTTTAAATGTGGATCGATGGATCATTTTATTCGGGAGTGTCCGATGTTAGCAGAGCAAAACACTGTTACGAATGTAAGATCGAGTAATGTATTAGCACGAGGCAGACCATCTAGACATTCAGGAAATGTAGGCGGTAGTCAGAGAGGGACAAGGGATGCTACAGTTCAATCAGAGGCTCGCGCACCTATTAAAGCATATGTTATGCGCACTCGGGAGGATGCTTCTTCTCCAAATGTTATTACTGGTACTTTCACTGTTTATGATACTACTATTATTGCATTAATTGATCTTGGTTCGACTCATTCATACCTGTGTGAAACGTTAGTATCCAGTAAGACTCTACCTGTTGCGTCTACTGAGTTTGTAATTCGAGTATCAAACCCTTTTGGTAGGTGCATTTTGGTTGATAGGGTGTGTAAAAGTTGTTCGTTGATGATTCGGGATTTATGTTTCCCAGCCGATTTGATGGTGTTGCCCTTCAATGAATTCGATATAATTTTGGGAATGGACTGGTTGACTCTGGACGATGCTGTTGTTAATTGCAAAAGAAAGACCATTGATTTGAGATGTCAGAATGGTGAAATTATTCGGATTGAATCTAATGATCTGAATGGGTTACCAACGGTAATATCTTCGATATTAGCTTAGAAGTATATGAGAAAAGGGTATGAAGCTTATTTTGCTTATGTGCTTGACAGTAAAGTGACTGAAAGGAAGATTGAATCCGTTCCAGTTGTGTGCGAGTACACAGATGTGTTTCCTGAAGAATTGCCGGGTTTGCCACCTATTCGAGAGGTAGAGTTTGGTATAGAATTAGTACCAGGGACAACTCCAATTTCGATAGCTCCGTATCGGATGGCACCTACAGAATTAAAAGAGTTGAAGGCACAGTTGCAAGAGTTAACAGATAAGGGCTTTGCACGACCAAGCTTATCTCCTTGGGGTGCACCAGTTTTATTTGTGAAAAAGAAAGATGGGACTATGCGAATGTGTATTGATTACCGACAACTAAATAAGGTGACAATAAAGAATAAATACCTGTTGCCACGGATTGACGACTTGTTTGATCAGTTGAAAGGGGCTTCAGTGTTTTCAAAAATAGATTTGAGGTCAGGTTATTATCGATTCATGAGTCGAGATTACGATGTGCCAAAGACTGCTTTTCAAATGAGGTACGGACACTATGAGTTTTTGGTTATGCCTTTCGGACTCACTAATGCACCTGCTGTTTTTATGGATCTGATGAATTGAATCTTCAGTCAGTATTTGGATCGATTTGTGGTAATGTTTATAGATGATATTCGATCTACTCTGAGAGATGAAACCGAGCATCTTTGAGCACACGAGACTTGTGCTACAAACTTTGCGAGATAAACAGTTGTATGCAAAGTTTAGTAAATGTGAGTTTTGGTTGAATGAAGTCAGTTTTCTGGGCCACGTTGTTTCAGCATCAGGTATTCAAGTTGATCCGAATAAAATATTGGCTATACTCGATTGGAAACCACCGAAAAATGTTTCTAAAATTCGAAGCTTTCTGGGACTTGCTGGTTACTACAGACGATTTGTGAAAGGTTTTTCAATGATAGCTATACCGTTGACAAAGCTTTTACAGAAGAATGTTAAGTTTGAATGGTCGGAAAAGTGTCAGAAAAGTTTCGATCAGTTGAAAGCTATTTTGACCGAAGCTCCAGTGTTAGTCCAGCCTGAATCGGGTAAAGAATTTGTTGTTTATAGCGATGCATCTCTGAATGGTTTGGGTTGCGTTTTGATGCAGGAAGGCAAAGTTGTAGCCTATGCTTCGAGACAATTGAAGCCGCACGAAAGAAATTACCCAACTCATGATTTAGAATTGGCAGCCATTGTGTTCGCGATAAAGATTTGGCGTCATTATCTATTCGGTGAGAAATGTCATGTTTATTCAGATCACAAGAGTTTGAAATATTTGATGACTCAGAGAGATTTGAATTTGAGACAACGCAGATGGTTAGAGCTGTTGAAAGATTACGAGTTAGTGATTGACTATCACCCTGGAAAGGCTAATGTCGTTGCGGATGCTTTAAGTCGAAAGTCATTATTTGCTCTTCGTGCGTTGAACGCACATATGGTTATGTCTGATGATGGTTCAATAGTAGCTGAATTAAAAGCAAGACCGTTGTATATACAACAAATTAGTGATGCTCAGAAAATTGACAGAGATTTGTTAGCAAGACGAGTTCGATGCAGAAAGCAATGTTGAGTCAGAGTTTCGAATTGATGAGAATGACTGCTTGAAGTTTAAGGGCTGAATATGTGTTCCTAAGGATTCAGATTTGATTCAGACAATATTGAATGAAGCTCATAGTAGCCGATTATCTGTTCATCCAGGTAGCACTAAAATGTACAATGATTCAAAAGCAGTTTTATTGGTGGCTTTGGTATGAAGCGGGACATATCCGAATTTGTCTCAAAGTGCTTAGTTTGTCGTCAAGCCAAGTAAAGCCGAACATCGAGTTCATACGGGTTACTTTAGCCGATCATGATACCTGAATGGAAATGGGACAGGATTACTATGGATTTTGTATCTGGCTTGCCTTTGTCACCGAGTAAGAAAGATGCAATTTGGGTTATAGTGGATAGACTAACCAAATTAGCTCACTTTGTTCCAGTTCATATGGACTATTCACTCGATAGGCTCGCTGAGTTGTACGTATCTCAAATTGTGAGATTACATGGTGTGCCTATTTCTATTGTTTCAGACAGAGACCCGAGATTCACGTCACGATTTTTGAAGAAATTGCAAGATGCTTTAGGTACTAAACTACACTTTAGCACAGCTTTTCATCCGCAGACCGATGGTCAATCCGAATGAACCATTCAGATACTTGAGGACATGTTGAGATGTTGCGTCCTCGAATTTGAAGGTACTTGGGAACGGTACTTACCTTTGATTGAATTTGCTTACAATAATAGCTTTCAATCTAGTGTCAAAATGGCACGCTACGAAGCTTTGCACGGTCGTAAGTGTCGTACACCATTATACTGGACAGAGCTTAGTGAAAACAAAATACACGGGGTTGATATGATTAAAGAAACTGAACAGAAAGTGGCAGTGATCCATGATAGTTTGAAAGCTGCGTCAGATCGTCAAAAGTCATATGTTGATTTAAAACGTAAAGACATTGAGTTTCAAATTGGAGACGGGGTATTTTTGAAAGTTTCATTGTGGAAGAAAGTACTCAGATTCGGTCGTAAAGGCAAGTTAAGTCCGAGATTCATTGGACCGTATGAAATTACAGAGCGTATCGGGCCAGATGCATATAGATTGCAATTACCACCTGAGCTAGAAAAGATTCATAATGTCTTCCATGTTTCGATGCTTTGTAAATATCGATCTGATCCTTCACATGTGATTTGCCCGACAGAAGTTGAGATTCAGCCAGATATGATATATGAAGAAGAACCGATTTGTATTTTGGCTCGGGAGATAAAAGAATTGAGAAATAAGAAAATTCCATTAGTTAAAGTACTGTGGCAAAAGCACGAAGTTGAAGAGGCAACTTGGGAAACGGAGAATACAATGAAAGAACGTTATCCGAACCTGTTTAACGGTAAGATTTTCGAGGACGAAAATCCTTAAAGGGGGGAGAGTTGTAACAACCCAAATTTGACCTTAATCGGAATGGTGGTTTCGGGACCACTAATCCACGTCAGAAAAATATTTTTATATTATTTTATGTGTTAATTATATGTGACTTGGCATGTGTGAAAGTTTCATAGAATAATTTGTTTGTTTGTGTGATTATTTTAAGAAAAAGGACTAGATTGCTAAAGTAGTAAAAATAGTTTTATTAAGTGGAGGATTTAATAGAATTGTTTAGTTCATGAGGGGACTTGCATGTCAAACTATTCTAAATTTCTATAGAGTGGACGGCATGATAATGTTTTTATTGATTAAATTATTTCAATTTGAATAAGTGATATTATAGTAATATTTCTTTATATGGAATTAAATAAAGAATCATAAAACAACTAGTGGGGGGGGTCATCTTTTACCTTGGTTCTTCACTGCCGAAAATTTAGAAAGGAGGAGAGAAGCTTAAGCTTTTATGGTTCGGCCTTGCATGTCCTCCTAAGATCAAGAACAAAGGAAAAAGGATTTGGATCGGGGAAAAGCGAAAATTATCGAATAGCCGATTTTCTTCGTCCGTCAATATCCGAGGTAAGTCTTTAAGCAAATATATGTCGTATATTATTTACGTAACTTGTATATGCTGAAATTTGGAACCATTATAACTATATACGAATTAGCCTAATTTGGTTAAGTAGAATATAAGTTTTAGTTAAATTATTTGAATGATAGAAGTTATTTGAATGTTCATACGATGAGATTGCGATGAGTAAAGGGTTCGATATATGAGATGATTCGTGTGAGGAATCTTAAAATGTTTCTATTCAGGCTTTGAGCCTAGCAAGCCTTGGGCTGGTGAACTTATCGGGCTTTATGCCCAGCAGCTTATTGCTAGGTGAATGATTATCGAGCTTGGGTCTAGCAGGCTTAGTGCCGGTGCGTGATTCAGGCTTATGCCTAGCAGGTTTTATACCAGTGATTTATAATACGAACTTACGCTTACGAAATGATTGAGTCATGATGGCAATTGAACAAGCTAAAGCTTATTTATATGAATTAAATTATTCGGCCGTGAGGTATGTATTTGGTATATGTATATGTTATATGTGATGCTTATTGGATAAGTAAGTTGTTACAAATGAGTTTATATATTCAGCAATTTGGATATGTGAATAAAATGATAATGAGTTGATATTGTTTACTTGCAAACATGAGAGTATGTGAATTCGGTTATGTGGTAATTTATTTATATATATATTTGTTAATTGAGTAACAATTGATAAGTTTTATAATTAAAGAAAATAATGATAAATATTTTGTAATGTAAGGACATAGTCATTCGGCTATGATAATCTATATGGGTTATGTAATTAAATTAAAATTATAAATTATTCAGTTTAATTTGATTGAATATCCAATTGATTTGTTAAGTTGCTTAAGACTTACTAAGCTAAGTTAGCTTACTCTGTGTGATTTTTACTCTGTTTTATAGATTTTGGTCAAGCTACGATCTTGGGGGATCGTCAACGAAGTCATCCACACTATCGACTTAATTTGGTACTTTAAAAGTTGGGATTTTGAATTTAAGGCATGTATAGGCTAGCCTAATACTTGGATGATGTTTTGATGTCGTAAACATAAGCCAAGCGAAAATGGCTTGTCCATCTTGTAAATCTTGGAATTTATATTTTGGCTTGATGATTATGTTTGGTTGTGTTTTTGGTTGATTTGGTTTTATTATATATATATATGTATGGTTAATGTATAGAGTTTAAATAAAATGGAGTAAGGAGGTTATAAACTAGTTAATCATATTTTGCAATGAAACAGTTTTTAGTTAGCAGCAGTGATGTGATTTTGAAAAATCACCAAAAATAGGATAAATTGAATTAGAAAGTGAATAAGATATATAATTAAAACTTATTGTGTCTATGTTGATATGAAAGAAACTGAGTAGGCAAAGGAATTTTATATTATGAGATATTTAAATTTTAGTGAGACTTGTTCTGAATGACTTCGTGATTCCCTGTTCTATCTTGGAAAAATTGTTAAAAATTGTACAAAAATAATCATGGAGCATAGTTTATATGCTTAGAATCGTTAATGAGTCTATTTTTGATTGGAATAAGCAAGAACATTATTGAAATTTTTTACAATGAGATAACTGAGTTTTTGTAAAGATAGGTCAGAACCATCAACCAGTAACTTTGATGAATAAACTATACTAATTGGCCATATGAAAAATTCTGGAAAAAATTATGGTAAAAATTTATATGAGTCTAGTTTCAAGGAAAATTTACGGATCTAAATTTCAAGTTTTGTAACTCGAGTTATGGTCAATTCAGTCAGCATGATGCAGTTGGACAGTTTTAATTTTTATGCCCCGAATTAGTAGTCAAGTCTAGTAATGCCACATACTCGACTCCGGCAAAGGTCTCGGGTAAGGGGTGTTACAAGGTTCATGTGATGTTATTTTCTACTTCTACTGATTTAAGCCTTGAATTGGGAGTGTGTAAATTATATTGTCTTTATCACAGTTATTTCTATTGAGTAAGCGTGATGTTACTCTTCTAAATTTTCTCTGAGACATCATTAATCTCTTTATTATGTAAACGTCGGCTGCTTGTGAAAGATATTCTTTGATTGGAGGTAATTACATTTATTACCATTATAAATATTGACTCGATCATGAGGTATGGTGAAAGAGATCACAGATTATAGAAACTGTATTACTAGATTGGTTATTATTGGGGCCACTTTTGGTTTTCCCTTTTTTAAGTTGAGGTGCACTATTGATGTTGAAGTGTTGCTTTATCTATACAACTAAAATGTCAGTCATAATATTGCACTATGGTTTAAAATCTATCTGATGGTTGTGGCTTTGAAAGAACTTAAAGCTTCAAAGTTAATAATTGAAATAACTACATTGATGACATAATTATTATGGAAAGATGTAAGATTTGAATGGACTAATAAATGTTAGTAAAGCTTTGATCAGTTGGAAGCCCTAATGAACGAAGCATCAGTTTTTGTTCAGTCTGAATTGGGTAAGGAATTTATTATTACAGTGATATATCATTGAATGGATTAAACTGTGTTTTGATGAAGAAAGGTAAAGTAATGGTCTATACTTCCAACCAGATAAAGCTACAGGAAAAGAATTTCCTGCCTATATGATCTTGAATTGATAATTATTGTATTTGCACTGAGAATTTGGTAACAGTATTGGTATGGTGAAAATATCATATATGTACTGATCATAAAATTTTAAAACACCCAATGGAATAGAAAGATTTGAAATCTGACAACATTACTTGTTTGGTGAAAAATGTCATATATTCACCGATTATAAAAGTTTGAAGTATCTGATGTTGCTAAAAGATTTGAATTTGAGATAGCGCATGTGGTTTGAAAGGTTGAAAGATTGTGATTTGGTAATTGCATATCACTTAGAAAGAACGAAGGTAGTTACAGATGTTCTGAGTAGAAAATCTCTATATACTTTGCAAGCCATGGATACCGATTATGATTGTCTGATAGTATCTCAATTTTAATTGAGTATTGAGCTAGACTGATGTTTCTACAATAGATTAGTGAAACCTAGAAAAGTGATAATGAGTTGTAGGTTAAGTGAATACAGTGTGAAATAATTTCTGATTCAGAGTTTCAGAATAGATCTAATAAATGTCTATTATTCAGAGACAGAGTCTATGTACTAAAGAATTTGGAGCATGTACAGAAAATTTTATATGAATGATTATAGCGGTACTATGTCTGTTTTTCTAGGGAAATGATAAAATACATAATGATTTGAAAAAGATGTATTGGTAGCCTGGGATGAAAGGTGGTATTTCTGAACCTATATTTAAATATTGGATGTGTCAGTAATATAGAGATGATACTTTCAAGATAGTTATAGTGTAACACCCCAAACCTGGCCTAGATGTTATGGCCGGATCTAGCATGTCACATCAAAGTTGTTTAAAAGCTATTCGTTCGTTAAAAACTTTGCATCCTTTTTGTAACTCCGAATTTCGTTGTTTGTAAAAAACAAGATTTGCTTCAAGTGTACTTTTGTAAAGATGTTATTATTTTCGAGAAAAACTCGTTTATTGTAGAAATCTGACTTAATGAATTGCGGAAACGTGATATTTTGAAAACGGTTGTTATTGCTTTAAAAATCCGTGATTAATCGATTAACAATTATTAACTAGCAAAATTATCAAACGAAAGTTTAGAAGAAAAATCCAATGGCCTTATTACACAAAAATTATTAACCCAAAATAATAACATAAAATAAATTAGAACTGATTTTACTAAGTTCTGTAAGAAGCAAATCCGACGTATGGCCACCTCCTAGTCCTCCGCAGCTCCAAATCCTCTAACGCTAGGGATTACCTGCATAGTGAAAAGAGAGGGGGTAAGTTACGA
Organism: Gossypium bickii; assembly: GCA_025503065.1. NCBI lineage: Eukaryota > Viridiplantae > Streptophyta > Magnoliopsida > Malvales > Malvaceae > Gossypium > Gossypium bickii. The sequence continues at coordinate 97,077,081 of CP106711.1, forward strand.
GAACTCAGTGTGTAATCCCCTATAACGGTCACTATCTAGGCCTGAGCCCTTACGTTATCTGTCTGGGCCTAAGCCCTATTCAGAAGCAAGATGGGCCTAAGCCCTAAAATCATGATAATGCCAACAAAAATGCAGCCCAACCTAATCCAACCATCACACCACCCGTACCAACCAATCGCACCATGTAGGGATCAAGTCAACCCACCCTGCCAAACGCACCAATATTGCAGTCAAGCTGCTAAACACGATATATGTGGCTGAGCCATTAAAACAATATGTGGCTGAGCCATTAAAACAATATGTGGCATAGCCACTAAAACGGTATGTGGCAGAGCCACCAGAACTGCACTTCCTCCAATCATCAAGCCCAACCCATGCAACATGATATGAATACAATGTATTACAAGAATAAACAGTATAAATAAAATCGCATACACGATATTTATCTACAATCGAGGGTATAATGATCATTTTTACCCCTTTGGGGTATTTCGATAATCTTACCCATCGAGGGTATTGCGGTAATTCACCCACTAAGGGCATTTCAGTATTGTACCCTCTAGGGGTATTTCAGTAATTTACCACCAAGGGTATTTCGATAATTTGCCCTCTAGGGGTATGTCGGTAATTTTACCCACCAAGGATATTTCAGTAATTTACCCTCTAGGGGTATTTCAGTCATTTTACCCACCAAGGGTATGTCGGTAATTTACCTTCTATGGGTATTTCAGTAATTTTGCAAATCATGGGTATTTTGGTAATTTTGCGAATCGAGGGTATTTCAATAATTTTACAAATCAGGGGTATTTCAGTTATTTTACAAATCGGGGGTACTTCGGTAATTTTACAAGTCGAGGGTATTTTAGTAATTTTGTAAACCAAGGGTATTTCAGTAATTTTGTAAACTAAGGGTATTTCAGTAGTTTTGTAAACTAAGGGTATTTCAATAATTGTGTAAACCAAGGGTATTTAAGTAATTGTGTAAACCAGGGTATTCTAAGCAGAGATATCGATGCAAATGGGCCTATGGCCCATTCTCGGCCCAAATGGGCCCACACGCTCATGTGGCCCATTTAGCCCAAATCTAGCCACAGATATGAGATTCATATAGACCAGTTCACTATCTACTACACAATCATACAATTTATTCATATGGGCCCACGAGCCCATTGGGCCCACTTGGCCCAAGGCAGCCTAAACTCATGAGAACACTAATGAGGGCCTCAATTATCGCTTCGAAGCTCCCACACGTGCGCTCATACGCTCGTGTGACTACCATCGTCGTGTGACAGGCTTTTCGACATTTGCCGCTCTATGGCTAAAGTAGGGCGAAATACACACCTGATAGGAATTTGGAGTTGAGCCGCGCTTCGAACACTTCTATGCCCAAACGCCAACCCAGGTATGCTTACTCTCCTCATAGATTGCTCTATTTAAAGCCAACTTCTCACCTTCCCTCTTGCTAGCTTCCCAATGTGGGATCCCTCCATCAGTAGAGTTTAAATCCAACACAAACTCTGGCCGTCCCAACTTAGCAAAATAAATATCCTTTTTTGCTTGCGATGGGATTCAAACCCAGGCTCCTCTGTAACTTAATCCACGCCGCTAGCCACTAGGCCACAAGCTCCTCTTGTGTCTAAAATCATGCGCAACTAAATATAAGTCTATAGGCCAAAGTCTAAGTTCACTTAAAAATAAATCAAAATAAAATGCGAGCACCAAGACTTGAACCTTGGACCCCTTGCTTCCTTGTGTGACATCACCTCCTTGCCTTCATGTAGCGCCATTTGCCACAAGACCACAACCCCTTTTGTGTCATTTTTCTCTACATTTTATTCTTAAAGCCTACTTACTAACTCCCAGGGTTTTATTCACCTAAAACCAAAATTTTCCTAAAGCCCAAGTTTGATCCCAGGACTTCATAGAAACCCCCTAACCTTCCAAAATCACTCACCTAATAGGTCCAACTTGCATTAGTGCCGTTCTCTTGCTCACAAAAATTTTAAACGCTCCCCTGATCAAGGCCCAATAAGCCCAATTCTACTAGGCCCAAATTTGGGTTGTCACATATAGTCAGTGAAAATACTGAAATGGAAATGGAACAAAGTTACTGTGAACTTTACATCAGAATTATCATTGTCTTTGAAAAGAAAGATACTATTTGAGTAAATTTTTGATTTTTTGACGAAGCTTGGACATTCCATCTTGGTATGAATGGATTTTTCACTTGATAGATTGCTTGAATGATTTGTTTTTAAGATTGTCATATTATGATGTGCTAGCTTCTATTATTTCTGATAGAGATCCACAGTTCATATTCTGATTCTGAAACAAGTTACAAGAAACTCTAGGTACATGGTTACATTATAGTACGGTATTTCATCCCCAGATGGATGATTAGTCTGAACATATGATTCAGATTTTGGTAGATATGCTTCGATGTTGTGTACTTGAATTTGAAGATAACTGAGAAAAGTATTTGTTGGGTTGAAATTACTTATAACGGTTAACAGTCACATATAAAATTATATTGTACGAGGCTTTATATGATCACAAATGCAAAACTCCAGTATTTTGGATGGAGTTCAGTGAGAAAAGATAGATGTGGTAGTTTTTGTTCGTTGAACCCAAAGAGAGATGAAAAGGACTTGAGGCAGTTTAAAAGCAATATTTGATTGTCAAGAATCTGATGTGGATCTAAAATAAAAAGAAATAGAGTTTCTGATGATGACAAAGTATTTCTAGAGATTCACCATGAAATAAAGTTCCCAAGTTTGCCTGTAAAGGCAAATTAAGTTTGTGGTTTCTCAGGTCATAAAGATTATTGAAAATAATTTGACTGGTTTCATATTGATTGGTATTATTATCAGAGTTCTACAGAATTCATAATGTTTTTATGAGTATATGTGTTATGACAAAATCGATCAGACTCATCATTTGTTATTGCTTTGATAAATGTTAAATTCAGCTTTGCATGACTTACAACGAGTGACTGGTTGAAATTCTGGCATGTGAAGTGAAAGAAACGAAAAGTATAAAAGTATCTTTAGTGAAAGTTCTTGGGCAATGATATGATATAGAGAAAGCTATTTGGGAACCGGATAGAAACATGAGAAAGTAATGCCTGAATCTTCTTACTGGTAAATTTTTCGAGGACGAAAATTTCTTAAGGGGAAGAGAGTTGTAATAGCCCAATTTCGGTGAAATTAGAACAATGGTCTCGAGACCACAAATATGAGTTGAAAAATAAAACTTATTTTTATTTTATTATATGATCTATATTATACTAGAAATGTTGTGTGAAAATTTTGAAAAGTAAATTTTACCGATTATGTGCTTAATTACGACAAGGACTAAATCGCATAAAATGTGAAAGTTGGATTCTAGTAGCTAGAAGGATCAAATAGCAATGGGATTCAAAACTTAAGGTCCTTATATGGTAATTAGACCATTAAGAAAAGTATGTAGATTTTTCTTGGTGACTCATCCATAGAAAAGGGTATGGACTAAATTGGAAAGTGAAAATTTTTAATTAGTTAAAATATGATAAAATAGATATCATCTTTTTTTCTCATCTTCTTCCCCAAAAATAAAACACTAGAAGAGAGAGAAGAGACTTTCATTGCCAAATTGGGTAAGTTTCATTGTCCCATTTTTAGTAATTTTGATATTTTTGGAATCGGGATAACTTAATCTCTCTATTTAGGGGATTAATTTGAAAAGTTATCAAAGTATGAAAATAGGTCATGGAAGTATAAAGTATGAAAATAGGTCATGGAAGTATATGCTGGAAACTAGAAATTTATGGTAGAAAATGAAAGAATATTTATAGATAAATAACTTTTACAAAGTGATTTTTGATGAAAACATGATTTAGGGACTAAAATGAAAAGTTGTAAAATTTGATGAAAAATTTTGAAATTTTATGAATACATGTGCTGTAAAATTTGTAATGGGGCTTTGGTTAGGCTTGGAATAGGGAGTAATTTGCATAAGTTTCATTTTCTGAGCCTAGGGACAAAAATGGAATTTTTGGAAAAGTTAGGGGCAAAATAGTAATTTTACCTAGGATGAAAATTTAGTCCACATGAATGTAAAATATGATAAATTGATGTTAAATTTACTCGTATAGATCCGGATAAACTAAATTAGGAGTTAGAATGGGGAATGAGAAAAATGTCGGATTAGTAGATTTTACGTACATGAACCTTTGTCGAGGTCAGTTCGTGTAACTAAATTGTATATGTTTTTACGCTTGATTTAAATGTTGTGTTTGTGAATTTTATCAATGTCACAAATATGTGAAATGATCACCTACTCGATATAGCTCGATAAATGAAAATGCTCGATAAAATGGTAAATGAATAAAATGTTACTTGTATGCTTGACATGAATGTGGAATGTGTTTTACTTGATTTACATAAATGTTACGGAGGTATGAAATAATCAAATGCCCGATAATGCTTGAAAAGTGTTTAAATCTCAGTTGAATAAATGGAAAATCGATGGATATGTGATTTCTCGAAACAAAAGAGGTCCTGCATTTGTTGCGGATAGGATTTAGCTCGGATGAGTAATCCTTCGACCTCAATTCTGATAGGATTTAGCCCGGACAGGTAATCCTAATGTGAGTTTTATCGAGCATATGTTATGAATTAGATTTAGTTAGAATGGGTAATCCAGATCAAGCTCTTTAGATCATATGTCATAAAAAGGATTTAGCTTGGACTAGTAATCCTGTTGTTTATATCTACGTGGCTCGAGAGTGTACTCTCTATAATTGTACCTTATGGGTACCATTGGACACTAATTGACGGATTCTGATTCGTACACCTTAAGTGTACTACCTGTGTATCCATCGATATTTTGAATAAATTCAACGGGCAAAGCTCTGATAAGGGAAATATGAATTTAAGACAAATTGACATGGAATGATATTTATATATGACATGAAATATGACATAAAAAAGGATATTACATGAAATACAAGGAAATGATGATTTATGACTAGTGATGTATGAAAATTTGAAAAAAAAAAGATGACAATTTTACATGGAAATTATTTGATGAGAGTGTTCATCCTTGATTATATAATTGTACACATTGAGTGTACTACTACTTGGTGACCTTAATACTCGAATAAAATGAGTAAAGTCCTAACATGAATTGATCTGAACTCGAAATGAACTACTATGAAACTATACTTGTAATAATAAGAGATAATATATATACTTAATGAATACATGTGGATTACATGACTAACAAGGGTAATGAGAATGTGTGTAGGGCTTGAGGTCAAATTAAGTGAATATGCCTTACATAGTTATCCCAAAATAGGATGAATGGTAAGCTAAGTACCATGTTATACGAACTTACTAAGCATTTTATGCGTAACCCGTTTTATTTTCCCCTATTTTAGAGTAAATCAGAAGCTTGTTGGATTGAAAGCTCGACGGAGATCACTCACAATATCCATCGGCTCATATCGGTACAATATGGTAAATCAATTACGGTTGTAATGGCATGTATAGGAGATGTTGGACATATTGACATATAAACATAAACAATGCTTGTAATTTAGCCATTAGAATGGCTAGTAATGATTGTTTTGATATACTTGTAGTGCCATATTATGTTAGCCACATATATGTTAAGTAGTGATCAAATTATGTTTAACATGAGGACATAAGCAAGGTAAGATTGTAAACATGTATGCATGAAATGATATGCCAGGATGATGGATGGAATATGCTTGATTAGAATGCTTGAAATGGTTAGTAATTGTATGTGATGAGATATCATGTTAAATGATAGAATTAACTTGAATAAAATGCTTGGATTTGTTGGGTTATGAATGCAAAATGTGGTGTAGGATTATGGCAAAGATTGGGGTGAGAAATGAAGCTCGGAATGGCTTTATTTTGTCCACACGGGCATGTGTCTAGACCGTGTGTAACATCCTAGAATTAAGGGCTGTGCATGTGGTATGTTTTGTGTGTATGCTATGCTTAATATGCTAGTCTGGGTTGTCTTGGGGGTCTAGGAAAGGCTTAGGGTTAAGCCGAAGACTTGGCCAAATTTCTCTTTTTGGGCACCTTAGGGGAGAGCTGGATGGGATAGGACTTAAAGGTTGTTGTTTGTGCGTATTTGACACAAGAAATGCCTTAGGAAAGTGGCAAGGAGGTGCCACTTAGGAGGCAAGTGAGTGACGCCTTAGGAGAGCTGCCAGGGAGCAGGTTCGAGTTGCGTGGTTTCCCTTTTGGGGATTTCTTTTTGATGCTAAGGTAAGGGAGATGTGGTCTCAGCTTGGACTCTGGGGGATGAGTGTGGAATGATTCAAATTATTTTGAATGAAGGGAAGAGAGGAATTCAAGGAGGAGGAATCGGTCAACAAGTTTGAATGGTGAGTGGAGAGTGATCGGTGGAGAAAATCGTGGGATTGAGAGAGAGGGAGAGAGTTTGGCCGAATGTGGAAAGTGGGGTGGTGTGTATTTCAGCTAGCTAGAGAGCACCTAGTGTATTCTTTCTCTCATTTCTTGTGTACGAAAACCGAAACACCCCCACACTTTTTGGCTTGCATATCTTTTCTCTCAATTACCAAAACTGTTACCTCCTAAGTCTCTTCTTCTTTTCTTCTTTTGTGCTTGGCCGAAACCTATATTGCCATCGACCCACCACTTTTGTTTCATTCTCTTTGCTATTACCTTCAAAAGCCGAAACCCTCTGAAGCCATATCTCCTGCCGAAACTTTGTCATCTTCACTTCTCTCAAACACCATAGCCGAACCCTCCTATCATCTTATCATTCTTTCTTTTTCTTTTCTTTCATTTGCGTCAGCGAGAGCCGAAACTCCATTCTCCATTTCTTCTTTTCATCCCTTCTATTTCTTGTTTAGCCAAAATCATTTCGCATCTTCTCTCTATTCCTTCATGAACTGAAACCTATATCCTCTTCTTTCTTCTTGAGTTGCTCTTTCTCCTCTATACTTCTTGTGGCCGAATCTTCCCTGAGTGCTTATCTCTCTTCTTTCGTTTCTTTTGATCAGTAAATTGCCGCCACCTTGTTTCACAACATTGTCAATCGGATTCCTTTTTGATCGTGGAAAGTATTCCCTTCTCGTGTTAAATCTCCTTTCTCTTCTTTCTGATGCCGAAGGCATTAATCTTATCTTTTGATTCTTGGCCGATTGAGGGAGGGGCTTGTCTTCGCGTTTTTTTGGCATCTACTTGGTGTTTGAAGGGTGTTAAGGTATAAACAGTGTTAGTTGATTTAAGTATTCAATCGGTGCTTTGATCCAAGTCATTGAATCTCTGGGATTTGTCGATCTAGGTAAGGGATCTTTGCGTTTTTTACATATTCCTATTTGTTTCCTATTCAATGCTTTAATCCGATCTATTGACCAAGATCTTTTCATGGACCCAAACGTTAGCCAAGCGAAGGAAGGGGTTAAACCCATAGCCCCAGCCCCAAAGTACGAGAAGCGTGGTGGTGTCTCATTGTTCGAGATTGGCCGGGGTTGTTGGTCGGCTTCGAGCGAAACAAGAGATGTGCAGCAGTGATGGTGCATGTTAGCGATAGTGTCGACGTAGAGAGCATTGTGTTACGTATTATCAGGTGTGTAACTCTTACACACTTTTTATTTTAATTATGTTATTATCTATGATTGGCCAAAAGCCGAAGTGATGGTATGGATCACTAAGTTACCCTTGTAGGTAAGATCAAGGACTCTGGGCAAGTTTTGCTGTGTTCTGTTATTAGCTAATGTATGTATGGCTGAGATGATTATTTGTTATATTTCGAAAGCATGACCATACCATATTGTTTGTTAAAAATGAGCATGGATTTGGGGAACGATGTGAAGAGGGAGAAACATGATTTTTAGACTGTCACCAGTGGTTTGGTACCACACGTGGGTTGGCCCCACACGTTATATCTCGTGACTAAGTCTCAGTGATTTGGAACCACCAGTGGTTTGGTACCACATATACATTATTTTTGTGACTCGTCTCAGTGGCTTGGTACCACAGTGAGTTGGCCCCACGTATAAATGTTAGGGATTGTCACCAGTGGTTTGGTACCACAAGTGGGTTGGCCCCACATATTATATTTCGTGACTTTTGTCACCAGTGGTTTGGAACCACCAGTGGTTAGGTACCACTAGTGGTTAGGTGCCACAGATTTGGGGTAGATTCAGGAGATAAAGTGGATGGACATAATAGGTTGGTTGGGTTGCACTACATACATACTTAATATATGAATTTGTGTGAGAATCCAAAACACATTTGGACGGGGATTTACACGCTGAGTCTCGGTGACTCACCCCCTCCGTTAAATTTTGTAGATAATCCTTAGACCGCGGATAGGGAGCCGAGGTGGACTCGAGGTGGCAATGCGTAATGTTTTAAGTAATTTTATCTTCAATATTTAATTTGAATTATTCTACTTTAATTTGGACTTTAGTATTGTAATAAGGCCATTTAAACGTTAATTCGGGTTTCTTATTTTATTTATTTTATTTTAATTTTATTTTGATTGTTAATGCATGCCTAATAAATTATCTAAGTGGGTGTTTTTCAAAGCTTAAAAACTTTGGATTTTAAGATTCTATATTTGGCTAATTAAGATCGGGTTTTAGTGACAAAATTAACTCAAATTTTCAGACTAAAGCTCAATATTGTTTTCAATCGATCACTCAATACTTTATTATGGCTTAAGTTAAGCATTTGTTTTTAAATCTTTACCAAAGGCATAGTGATATGCAAAGATTTTTCTCAATTCATGATCTTTAACTCGACTTTTAAAATTTTTCTTTTCTGTAACATGCCAGATTCGGTCGTAGCGTTTTGACTGGGTTTGGGGTGTTACAATTTTGGTATCAGAGCCAAGTTCAAAAGCTCTACTATGGGTGTAAAGCCCAAAATATTTCCAATAGATGGCTTGAAAAATGGTTTTGACAAAATACATGTTGTAACATCCTGAATTTTTGGGCCTATGCGAGAACATGTGTAATGTGTTAATTTAAGTGATAGGGGTCCAAATTGGGCTCAGGACTAGGCAAAGGCCTTGGTTAAATTATCTGATTGGGCATTATAGAGTTAAAAGGTGGTAATTGTGTTTAAAATACCAACGTGGGCTTGTGGCCCAATAATAGGTGGCACCGCAAGGGAATTTGAAGGTGGCGTCATTAACAATTAAAGGGGCCCAAGTTTTGGCCGCAAGGAGCCCATGTTTCTGAGCCATTTTCGGCACTTTAAAGGGAGCAAGGGGTGACGCCACAAAAAAGGAGTTGTGGTCTAGTGGGAAATGACGCCACATAAGAGACAAGGGAATGATGCCACAAGGAAGTAAGGGGTCTAAGGTTCAAGTCTTGGAGCTTGCATATAATGAGCGAATCTAGTAAAAATCTAGGGGAAATCTTCTTACCTTAAAATCCCGAAATTGGAGACTAACGATTTTCGGCTTTAGATCTAGACGACCAAGTTTCCTTCAAATCCCAGAATGCCACCCAACATAGAACCATTAAACTATTAGCTTTTCAGCTTTTGCCTTTTAAGAACCGAAATATAACATGAGATCTAACAGAAGTCGACACTTACCTTAGCACAGGGAATTCGGCTAGCACTTGGAAAGAAGATTCGGCAATGTCAAAGAAGAAGTTTTGAATGCCAGAAGAATAGAACTAACTCACAAATGGGATGAATAGAGAAAAACGATGGGGATTTCAGCTTTTTAGAGAAATCGACTCAAAAGAAAAGGAGAGGTTTCGTCTTTTGAAGAAATTAAAGAATAGAAATTGTAGAGGGCGAGGCTAAGAATTTTGGCATAAGAATGAAGTGGAATTTAGGGTTTAAATGCTAGAATCAATTAGATATTCCCCCCTATTTATAGGAATTTTGGCACCTATTGCTTAAAATAAAAAGCGCCGTTCCTGATAACTAAAAGTCAAGCTAATAAAAAGGGAAAATTCGGCACCCCTTATCCATGAAGTAGCCGAATTCTTTACTCCTCTAGGTGGTGGATTTTCGGCCATCACCTTGCCTTGCAGATAGCCTTATCTTTTCTCCTTTTTATCTTCTATATTATCAATTATAAAATCCATATAAATCTTCCTATTTTTGAGCCTTGTTGCCGTCCACTTCACCTAACCCTAATGCTAAATTTAGCTAACTTAAATTAAATGATTTGGGCTCCATAAAACTTAAATTTTGGCCCCCTAACTCCTTGTGTATGGCGTCACCCCTTGCTCCCTTTAAAGTGCCAAAAATGGTCCAGAAACATGGGCTTCTTGCGGCCAAAACTTGGGCCCCTTTAATTGTTAATGACGCCAACTTCAAATTCCCGTGCAGTGCCACCTATTGTTGGGCCACAAGCCCACGTTGGTATTTTAAACACAATTACCTCCTTTTAACTCTATAATGCCCAATCAGATAATTTAACCAAGGCCTTTGCCTAGTCCTGAGCCCAATTTGGACCCCTATGAATTAAATTAACACATTACACATGTTCTCGCATAAGCCCAAAAATTCAAGATGTTACAGTTCTACCCCCTTAAAGAAATTTCGTCCTCGAAATTTCCAACTACAAGAACAGTCGTACAACCTAACCTACAACACTACGCTCATGCTGCGCACTCTGATTCCAATAACTCTTTATCCACTAACTCCTTTGGCGCCATCCTATACGGAGCAATAGATACTGACGCTGTTCCCGAAAGAAGATCGATACCGAACTCCACTTCACAATCCGAGGGTAATACTGGAAGCTCTTCTGAGAAAACATTAGGAAATTCCTTCACCGTCCTAATGACCCATTGTACTCATACTACCGGTTTGCTTTTATTTGATTAGAAGTTTTATGGATTAATAATTTCTTTCACTGATTTAGTAACGAACAGTCTTATGGACAGTAGTTTCAAGAGTAGTTCTTTCGAATTCGAAATTATATCCACGAGTTTCAGTCTCAAGTCTGTATCTCCTAGTTTTAGGAACCACATAAATTCAACCATCACATACAAATAACATTCATGAACTTACATCCATCACATAAGGGTATTTTTGTTGTTTCACTACCCAGGGGTATTTTCGTAATTTATCCTATAGGGGTATTTTCGTAATTTTCCAAAATAAGGTTCCTAGGTGATTTTTTGAAATAAGGGTATTTTGGTAATTTTGTAATCTGGGGATATTTCGGTAATTTTGAAATCTGGGGGTATTTCGATATTTTTGCAAATCAAAGGTAATTTGGTAATTTTACAAACCAGGGATATTTTGATGTTGTTTTTTTTTTTTGAAACAGAGGTACCTTGGAAAATCCAGCTTCACAATCCAGGTTACTCTCGTGAACATGAAGTTTTTGGGTAAATTTTCAAAACATGAGTATTTTATAAAATCACGGTTGTCTGAAAATTTTCACAAATCAAGTGTGTAATATCCCGGGTTAGGGGGTTATTTTATTGTTGCATAAAATGACATGTGTTGGTGTGCTATGTTGCTGATTCTATGTTTTAAGGGCTTAGTTGTGAGCTAGAAGTAAGCGGAATAGGTGGAAAAATTTTAGTTTTGAGCTAAGGTATGATGAGGAGCGAGAGGTAGTGGGGCTTAAGAGTTTTAATTGGCAAGAGTTATCACAAAAAGGGAGCTGGTGTAGTGGCAAGCTAGGCGCCACTAAGGCTTTGTGTGGGTAACGCCTAATGCAAGGGTGTAGGCCTTGTGTTCGAGCTACGGAGTGGCCACTTTTTGGCACTCATTTTGACGGCATGGAGGGAAGAGTTTGTGGCAGTTCAAACTCTGCCTAAGACTAAGTCTTCCCATTTGAATGATAGGTGGAGAGTGAGTTTAGGAGGTTGACTAGTTCAACCATTTTGAATTAGTGGAGATGAGCAATTGGTGGGATTATGGCCGATTTTTAGGGGAGGTTGGAGGGGGAGTGACGGCTTGGTATGGGGGAGCGGGAGTGTGCCGAATTTCATTTAGGTTACTTGGTGCATTTTCGGTCACTTTTTGGTGTCAAACAAAGTTTTCTTTTTGTCAAAATTCTCATTCTTTTCTTCTTGGAAAACCGAAAGTTCAAAGCTCCCATGTACCGAATTTGTTTTGCCTTTTGAGGGGGTGTGGTCGAAAGTGCTCAAGCATCTTCACTTCCCTTTCTTCTTCAATTGTGTAAACCAAAGATAGTTCTCTTTTTCTCTCACATTTTCTTTTCTTGTTTGGCTTTTGAAAACACCTTAGCAGAAACTATATTCTCCAACACACCTTCTCTAAACCTGAAAATACTTTCATTCTATCCACTTCTTTTCTTCTTAATATCCCACGCAGAAATTCCATTCTCATCTCACAAATTTTTATTCTCTTTTTCTCTCTTAAAGCCGAACCTAAGGGTGTTGAACACTATAAGCCGAATCCTTTTCTTTCTTTTTGAAGCCTTGGCGAAACTCCCCTCTCTTTTAGAAGTGCGTGGTGACCGAATATTAGTGAAGGGGATTTTGTTTGGTTGATCGATCCTTGGTGTTGGGTAAGTGATGGATATATTATTGTTAGTCCAATCTTATGATTTCGATTAAGTCAAAGGTGATTTGTGATTAACTATTTTGATAGGGTGCCGATTGTTGAAGGAGGAACCATTGTTGGGTCGGGTTGGTACGAAACCAAAGGTGTGCAAGGTGAGGTTATTCGATAGAACCCTTTTGGTTTAAATGGCTATAGCCGAATGGTCTTAGTGCCTAACCCTATGTTGGCCGAATGTTATAGGAGCGGATAATCAAGGGACTTAGATCGTTTCGTTGGGATCTTTAGACTCGTATATACCAGGTGTGTAAACTAACACACTGATACTTAGTAATGTTATTAATAAACCTGTTTGCCTGTTAAAAATCATAACAGTGTGATGGATAATTGGATACCCAAATGGGGTATGTGTACGGATCCGGGTAAGTTTATCTTATTATGAGTTCTATTGTGATACCGTGATATTATGATTTATGCTATGTATGCTATAGGATGCATTATGGGGCATGTTGGCATGTATTACTTGATTTGCATCGATATGACATGTTGGGTGATTTGAGAGGAGGGGGATATGATATCCGTGTCTTTGGGACACTGTGTCTTTGGGACACCAGAGGTTTGGCACCTCCAGTGGTTTGGTACCACAGTGATATTTTGTGACTTTGGGTCACAGAGGTTTGGCACCTCTCGTCTCGCCCCAGTGGCTTAGTACCACACGTGGGTTGGCCCCACGATTGATTATACGGGATTGACGCCCGGTGATTTGGTATCACACACGATGGGTTGGCCCCATCATCGGATTTGTGGATCTGCGGTCACCGGTGGTTTGGTACCACATTGTGTCTTTGGGACACCGAGGTTTGGCACCTCATTGCGACTCGTCCCTGTGGTTTGACACCACCGTGGGTTGGCCCCACTTGAGAGATACGGGATTGTCGCTAGTGATTTGGCATCACGCGATGGGTTGGCCCCATCATCGGATTATTCGTGACTTTGGGTCACCAGTGGTTTGGCACCACACTTATGGATATCGTGACTTTGGGTCACTAGTGGTTTGGCACCACCAGTGGTTTGGTACCACACGGGGTAGAAAAGGAGATACGGATGGTTAGGATCGGGTTGCCTTAATTGTGTTGCTATGTATGATGTGTGTTAGCCTGTTGCTTTATCGGGAGCGGGATTTATGCACTGAGTCATTCGACTCACCCTCTCCTTTGACATTTCAGGTGACTCATAGACGCGGACATGGAGTCGGGATGGACTCGGGGTGCTCATGCCATGCTTAATAAAGTTTTACTCAGACTCTATCATTTGGGTACTTTAGTTTTATTACTTTCATTTGGGTTTTACTTTGGATTGTAAAAGGCCTTTAAATTATGTTTTATGATGTTTATGTTTTAAATTAGATTTTAATATGCCTTATCAAAATAATTGGGTTGAAATTTTTACTAAAACTGGGAAAGATGATGTTTTCAAAATTTTAACGCAATGTGTTTTAAACTATACCATCGGGTATCTCACTACGTTTTGATATAAAGTGAACTCAAATGATTTTCAAATCAAACACGGCTTTCTGTTAAGTTCAAAAAAATGTTTTATGTAACACTAAGAAACTATTGAAGTTTTAAATGGAATAAACTCGTTCTAACTACACATGTTGACTAAGTTTTCAAAAAAATTCCGGGTTTCAAATACACCATTGATTTCAAACAAGTCTACTCTAAGTTCTTCAAATACACTTCATGGTGGGGAGTTTTCATCCAGTTTTAAAACGAAAAATCTAAACCTCTTAAGTACGTTTTCCCCGTAACATACCAGATTCGGACGTGGTGTCTTGTCCGGGTTTGGGGTGTTACAATTGTGGTATCAGAGCCAGGTTCAAAAGCTTTTGTGGGCACGAGGCCCAAAATGTTTTCAAAGGTTTGTTTGGGGTTAAATACATAGTATGGTTTATAAGGCATGGCACCGAGTCTCGGCACGATTCGCGCCTGTAAGTAGTTCTGAACTTTTTCGTGAATTACTATTTATAGAAGGGTAGGTGGTATGGAACGTAGATAGATCTATAGGACTTGAACCCTAGGGTTAGGTTACTCAAACATCCAAACCAACCATAAGACTTAAAGCACTAAACCAATCTATGACTTAGTCGCTGAGTTAGGGTGTGGTAACTCCGGTACGCATGTCTAGGAAAGGATCCGGAAGAGCCTGGTATTTAAGCAGTCCTCGTGACTCACCTCCTCTTCGCAGGTATCCCACCTGGTGCGTAGCTCGAGTTCACCCTGACCAAGAAGGCTCGGTCATAGGCTTAACCGAATGACTAAAACCCGAAAGGGAACTAGCCATATTTTCGAAAAAGAATGAAACAACAACAACCCTAATGTTTTCAAACTTTTGCAATAAACTCTTTCAAAACTGAGAATGTCACTTTTACAACAATTTTCTCGAAAAACCTGATTTGTGGGAAGTTACAAAAATGCCCTTAGGGGGGGTAAAACTTACTAAAATGTCCTCGGTTCATAAAATATCAACTCAATGATTTCGCCCAAAATTCCAATGATGATACAAAATTCAAAAACCTGCTTTACAAAATATCAATCGAAAATTTTGATTTTGGAAATTTACGAAAACGCCCTCAGTTTGTGAAAATTACCAAAATACCCCTAGTTTCCAAAAAGATGTTATAACTCTAAATTTTACAAAATCTTCTGAAACACCCTCCAATTTTTGGGAATTTCAAAGTGACCGATTTCTACGAAAGTTTTAAAATTTCTTTTGTTACGAAAATACCCCTGTAGGGAAAATGACGAAAATACCCCTGGGATAGAAATGGGCAGAAATGTCCGAAGAGCGAATAAGTATGGGAAGTATTAAGGAATGGATGTATGAACTCTTTTGTGTGAACTAGGATAGCAGATTGAAACCTTGTTTGCTCGAAAGAATCCCTGATTAAAGCTATATCCATAAAATTTCTTCGCGAATAAGAAAGTGGAACGATACTAATGCATAAAAATTTTCTTAATCAGATACGTAGAACGTTTAGTCATGAGTACTCGAGGCGGGCGTGGTCGTAATACTCGTGGTCGAGGTTGGGGTAGGATGACGGTTCAACCCGTAGGATCCGGGTCGTGGTCGAGAAAATGAGATCCCGCACCACCCGCAGGGGTGGTGAATTTCAGGATCAAACTGGGGATGACGTAGTGTCACAGGCGATGCTGCGGGTTCTGGAAAGGGTAGCTGGAGTAGGCGGAGGAGCTCGAAAATCTGTGCCAGAACGACTCCGGGCAAACGGGGCTGAATTCTTTCGAGGTGTTTCTGGTGTTGCTCCCAGCACTGCTGAATATTGGCTGGAGGCGACAGAGCGGATCATGGATGATCTGGACCTTTCTGTTGAGGAGAAGCTAAAAGGGATTGTATCGCTTCTTCGGGATGAGTCATATTAGTGGTGGCTCACGGTTCGGGACAGTGTGGCAGTAGAGGATCTGACATGGGATTATTTTAGGGCGGCGTACCAGAAAAAGTACATCGGCGCTAGTTATAAAGATGCGCAGCGAAAAGCATTCTTGAGGCTTGTTCAGGGGAGTAAGTCTGTTTCTGAGTATGAGGCTGAGTTCTTAAAGCTTAGTCGGTATGCTAGGGGTATTGTGGCGACAGACCACGAGAGGTGTGTTCGTTTCGAGGATGATCTGAGAGACAAGCTGAGACTGCTGATTGCTCCGCAGCAAGAGCGTGAGTTTACCGTCCTAGTTGAGAAGGCCAAGGTGGCCGAGGGTGTTAAGGAATTGGTGAGGCAAAACCTGGATAGGAACCGTCATAAGAGGAGTTTTGGATCTTCTGGACCGTCGGGTAATCCCCAGAAGAGGACTAGACCGAGTGGGCCGAACCAGTCTGGTAGGCCTGTTGCTGTTAATCAGGGACCGCCGCTATGTAATCGCTATGGAAAATCTCATTGGAGAGGTTGCTGGGCTGGAGGAAAGGGCTGTTTTGAGTGTGGGTCTCTAGATCACCGTGTGAGGGACTATCCGCGTAAGTTGGCTAGGATTCAGTCCGAGAATCAGGGCCGTAATCAGTTCCGGGGTAATGGACCGCCACCGCAGAGGGGTCGTGGTAATGGCAGAGGTGGTAATGGTTTTGGTCGAGGCCGTGGAGCACCGGGTAGAGGTGTAGGTGGTTCTGAGGCACGACAGCCTGGTTTGGTGTATGCAGCTAGGCGCCGAGAGGAGGGCGACGCACCGGACGTCATCACCAGTACGTTTTTGATTTTTGGTTCTCCCTATACTGCTTTAATTGATTTGGGTTCCACGCATTCTTATGTTGCTAGTAGTATAGTTGAGACCATGGATTTAGACTCAGAGACTACTTCTAGACAGATGACTGTACTTAGCCCTCTAGGTCACTCTGTAGTCATAGATAAGTCAGATAAGGATGTACCCCTAGAACTTGAGGGGTAGTGTTTGTGGTCGATCCGATGGAACCGCCGTTTGGGGAGTTCGATCGATTCTCGGGATGGACCGTTGGTTAAGTACTGTGCCAAGGTGGATTGCGCGGTTAAGCGCATGGCTCTAACGACGGATAAGGGTGATGAGGTGATTATGATAGGTAATAGGAGAGATTACTTATCCAATGTGGTATCTACATTAAAAGCGATAAAGATGGTCGGGAAGAGTGTGTGGAAGCGTATGTGGTTCATGTGTATGCCTTGGAGGCTAAGGAGTTTCTTGTAGAGAGAAGGTGCGAACAGATTAAGGAATTTGTGGATGTGTTTCGGGAGGAGCTCCGGGTTTGCCACCGGATCGTGAGGTAGAATTCGGAATAGATCTCATTACCGTGGGATCGCGCGCGGTGTCTATTGCTCCATATAGGATGGCGCCAAAGGAATTGGTGGAGCTTAAGGCTCGATTCAAGAGTTATTGGACCGAGGCTTCATCGGGCCAAGTGTTTCACCTTGGGAGTGCCGGTACTCTTCGCCAAGAAGAAGGACGGATGCGATGCGGATGTGTATAGACTACCGCCAACCTGAATAAGTTGACGATTAAAAACAAGTATCCGTTACCACGGATAGATGGCTTGTTTGATCAATTTGAAGGGTGCGTCAGTATTTTCAAAGATCGATCCGAGGTCCGGTACCATCGGTTGAAAGTCAAGGAAGCGAGATATCCATAAGACGGCGTTTCGGACTCGATGACGGGCACTACGAATTCTGGTAATGCCGTCGGGTGACTAACGCTCCGTAGCTTTTATGGATATGATGAATAGGGTGTTTCAAAGCAAAGATCCGGACCCGTTTTCGCCGTGGTTTTTATTGACGATATCTTGGTATATTCAAGGTCGGAAGAAGAGCATGATGTGCACTTGAGAGTGGTGTTTGATTTTGAGGAGAAGCAACTTTATGCTAAATTCGGTAAGTGCGCGAGTTCGGCTTAGGAAGTGACGTTCTTGGGTCATGTAGTATCTCTTTGAGGGATTAGAGTAGATCCTCGGAAGGTTGAGGCGATTCTAGATTGGAAACCTCCTAAGTCGGTGGCGGAGATTCGGAGTTTTCTGGTTTGGCGGGGATACTACAGAAGATTTGTAGAGGGTTTCTCGTTGATCGCAAAGACCGGATGACCAAGCTGTTATGGAAAGGAGTTCCGTTCGTTTGGACTGAGAAACAGCAGGGGAGTTTTGATAAGTTAAAGAAGATCTTGACTAAAGCTCCTGTTTTAATTCAACCTGAGGCTGGTAAGGAATTCACAGTGTACTGCGATGCATCACATACCGGTTTGGGTTGTGTCTTTGGCGCTGAGAGGGTAAGGTTGTGGCTTACGCTTCTCGGCAATGTTGAGGCCACACGAGGTCAACTATCCGACGCATACGATTTGGAACTAGCAACCGTAGTCTTCGCCTTAAAGATTTGGAGGCACTACTTGTACGGTGAGAGATCGATAGTCTCACACGAGATCATAAGAGTCGAAGTACCTATTGACTCGAAGGATCCGAATTTGAGGCGTAGATGGGTTGAGTTGCTCAAGGATTACGATCGCTCGATTGAATATCATCCGGGCAAGGCTAACGTGGTGGCGGACGCGCGTTGAGCCGTAAGGTTGTTTCGGACTTAAGAAACCTTTGTTTGCCCATTTAAGTTTGTATGACGACGGAAGTATTTTGCGCGAATACATGAGTTAAGCCTACTTGGGTTGAGCAGATCAAAGAGAAACAGTTAGAGGATGAGGTTCTGAGTGCGCGGAAGTTGCAGGTGCAAGATGGTGGTTTGGAGGGTTACAGTTTGTCTAATGACGGGGTGTTGTGTTTCCAAGGTAAGGCATGTATGCCTAAGGATGTTGAGCTAAGACAGAAGATTCTGCAGGACGCACATAGCAGTCCTTATGCTATGCATCCTGGAGGTAGCAAGATGTATAGAGATCTTAGGAGAGCAATTACGGTGGTGGTCCGAAGAAGGAGGTGACAGAGTTTGTCGGTAGGTGTTTGACTTGTCAGCAGGTCAAGGCTGAACATCAATTACCGTCAGGGTTGCTTCAGCCGGTGAAGATTCCTCAGTGGAAGTGGGAAAGAATAACTATGGATTTCGTCAGTGGTTTACCGCTTACGCCAAGCAAGAAAGATTCAGTTTGGGTTATTGTAGACCGTCTGACTAAGTCAGCCCATTTCATTCCAGTGAGAGTGGATTATTCACTTCAGAGGTTGGCAAAGCTTTATGTGTCAGAGATAGTGGGGCTGCACGGTGTACCAGTTTCGATTATCTCGGATCGGATCCCGGATTTACGTCGATCGTGGCTGGCACGCTGCGTTTGGATTTCAAAGATGACTTTTCACCCGCAAATCGACAGCGATCGGAGAGGTTATTCAGATCTTGGAGGATATGCTGAGAGGTTGTGTTCTGGATTTCAGAGGTAGTTGGGAGGAGTTTCTACCGTTAGCGGAGTTTGCCTATAACAATAGTTACCAAGCAAGCATTAAGATGGCTCCATACGAGGCGTTGTACGGCAGGAAGTGTCGCTCACCTATGTGTTGGACGGAATTAGATGAACGTCAGTTGTTGGGACCCGAGTTGGTTGCTGAGACCGAAGACAAGGTTAGGTTGATTCAGGCTCGATTAAAGGAAGCTTGGACCTCGGCGAAGTCATATGCCGACCTTAAGAGAGAGAGATATAGAATTATTTGTGGGGACCGAGTTTTCTTAAAGGTCTCGCCATGGAAGGAGGTGCCGAGAGGTTCGGAGAAAAAAGGCAAGTTAAGTCCGAGGTTTATTGGGCCGTATAAGGTGTTGAGAGCGAGTAGGACCCAGAGCGTATCGCCTTGAGTTGCCCGCAGAGCTAAGTCGATTCACGGCGTATTTCACGTGTCGATGCTTGGCGTTATCGTTGAGATCCGTCGCATGTTGTGGCGATGGAAGAGATCGAGGTAAACCCAGATTTGACTATGGAAGAGGAACTGCGTGCGATTCTAGATCGGGATGAAGAAGGTTCTGCAGAAAGTCTGTACCTTTGGTTAAGGTACTTTGGCGAGAATCATGGAGTGGAAGAGGCCACGTGGGAACCCGAGGAGATGATGAGGCAATACCCGCAACTCTTTTGACTGTAATTTGAGGCGAAATTATTTTAAGGGGGTAGAAGCTGTAATATCCGGGTTAGGGGTTATTTTATTGTTGCATAAAATGACATGTGTTGGTGTGCTATGTTCTTTGATTCTATGTTTTAAGGGCTTAGTTGTGAGCTAGAAGTGTAAGCGGAATAGGTGGAAAAATTTTAGTTTTTGAGCTAAGGTATGAGGAGCAGAGGTAGTGGGGCTTAAGAGTTTTAATTGGTAAGAGTTATCACAAAAGGAGCTGGTGTAGTGGCAAGCTAGGCGCCACTAAGGCTTTGTGTGGGTAACGCCTAATGCAAGGGTGTAGGCCTTGTGTTCGAGAGCTGAGTGGCCACTTTTTGGCACTCATTTTGACTGGCATGGAGGGAGGAGTTTGTGGCGGTTCAAACTCCGCCTAAGACTAAGTCTTCCCATTTGAATGATAGGTGGAGAGTGAGTTTAGGAGGTTGACTAGTTCAACCATTTTGAATTAGTGGAGGTGAGCAATTAGTGGGATTATGGCCGATTTTTAGGGGAGGTTGGGGGAGTGACGGCTTGGTATGGGGAGTGGGAGTGTGCGAATTTCATTTAGGTTACTTGGTGCATTTTCGGTCACTTTTTGGTGTCAAACAAAGTTTTTTTTGTCAAAATTCTCATTCTTTTCTTCTTGGAAAACCGAAAGTTCAAAGCTCCCATGTACCGAATTTGTTTTGCCTTTTTTGGGGGTGTGGCGAAAGTGCTCAAGCATCTTCACTTCCCTTTCTTCTTCAATTGTGTAAACCAAAGATAGTTCTCTTTTTCTCTCACATTTTCTTTTCTTGTTTGGCTTTTGAAAACACCTTAGCCGAAACTATATTCTCCAACACACCTTCTCTAAACTGAAAATGCTTTCATTCTATCCACTTCTTTTCTTCTTAATATCCCACTGCCGAAATTCCATTCTCATCTCACAAATTTTTATTCTCTTTTTTCTCTCTTAAAGCCGAACCTAAGGGTGTTGAACACCTATGCGAATCCTTTTCTTTCTTTTGAAGCCTTCAATAAACTCCCTCTCTTTTAGAAGTGCCGTGGTGACCGAATATTAGTGAAGGGGATTTTGTTTGGTTGATCGATCCTTGGTGTTGGGTAAGTGATAGATATATTATTGTTAGTCCAATCTTATGATTTCGATTAAGTCAAAGGTGATTTGTGATTAACTATTTTGATAGGGTGCCGATTGTTGAAGGAGGAACCATTGTTGGGTCGGGTTGGTACGAAACCAAAGGTGTGCAAGGTGAGGTTATTCGATAGAACCTTTTGGTTTAAATGGCTATAGCCGAATGGTCTTAGTGCCTAACCCCTATGTTGGCCGAATGTTATAGGAGCCAGATAATCGAGGGACTTAGATCGTTTCGTTGGGATCTTTAGACTCGTATATACCAGGTGTGTAAACTAACACACCGATACTTAGTAATGTTATTAATAAAACCCGTTTGCTCGTTAAAAATCATAATGATTGTGATGGATAATTGGATACCCAAATGGGGTATGTGTACGGATCCGGGTAAGTTTATCTTATTATGAGTTCTATTGTGATACCGTGATATTATGATTTATGCTATGTATGCTATAGGATGCATTATGGGGCATGTTGGCATGTATTACTTGATTTGCATCGATATGACATGTTGGGTGATTTGAGAGGAGGGGGATATGATATCCGTGTCTTTGGGACACTGTGTCTTTGGGACACCAGAGGTTTGGCACCTCCAGTGGTTTGGTACCACAGTGATATTTTGTGACTTTGGGTCACCAGAGGTTTGGCACCTCAGCGTCTCGTCCCAGTGGCTTAGTACCACAGTGGGTTGGCCCCACTGATTGATTATACGGGATTGATGCCGGTGATTTGGTATCACACGATGGGTTGGCCCCATCATCATCGATTTGTGGATCGCGGTCACGTGGTGGTTTGGTACCACATTGTGTCTTTGGGACACCAGAGGTTTGGCACCTCATTGCGACTCGTCCCTGTGGTTTGACACCACCGTGGGTTGGCCCCACTTGAGAGATACGGGATTGTCGCTAGTGATTTGGCATCACGCGATGGGTTGGCCCCATCATCGGATTATTCGTGACTTTGGGTCACCAGTGGTTTGGCACCACACTTATGGATATCATGACTTTGGGTCACGGTGGGTGGTTTGGCACCACCAAAGTGGTTTGGTACCACACGGGGTAGAAAAGGAGATACGGATGGTTAGGATCGGGTTGCCTTAATTGTGTTGCTATGTATGATGTGTGTTAGCCTGTTGCTTTATCGGGAGCGGGATTTATGCACTGAGTCATTCGACTCACCCTCTCCTTTGACATTTCAGGTGACTCATAGACGCAGACATGGAGCCGGATGGACTCGGGTGCTCATGCCATGCTTAATAAAGTTTTACTCGGACTCTATCATTTGGGTACTTTAGTTTTATTACTTTCATTTGGGTCTTACTTTGGATTGTAAAAGGCCTTTAAATTATGTTTTATGATGTTTATGTTTTAAATTAGATTTTAATATGCCTTATCAAAATAATTGGGTTGAAATTTTTACTAAAGCGGGAAAGATGATGTTTTCAAAATTTTAACGCATAATGTGTTTTAAACTATACCATCGGGTATCTCACTACGTTTTGATATAAAGTGAACTCAAATGATTTTCAAATCAAACACGGCTTTTCTGTTAAGTTCAAAAAAATGTTTTATGTAACACTAAGAAACTATTGAAGTTTTAAATGGAATAAACTCGTTCTAACTACACATGTTGACTAAGTTTTCAAAAAAATTCCGGGTTTCAAATACACCATTGATTTCAAACAAGTCTACTCTAAGTTCTTCAAATACACTTCATGGTGGGGAGTTTTCATCCAGTTTTAAAACGAAAAATCTAAACCTCTTAAGTACGTTTTCCCCGTAACATACCAGATTCGGACGTGGTGTCTTGTCCGGGTTTGGGGTGTTACAAAGTGTATTTTGGAAATTTTACAAAACTTGAGGTTTTTTTTTAAAAAAATAGAGTGGCTGGTCCCTTCCAGGTTTTAGTTATAAAGTTTGGCCCATCAACAAGTCCTCGTAGCTAGGGTGAACAGTCACTACGCACCAGGTAGGATTCTAGCGAAGAGGAGGTGAGTCACTAGGACTGCTTAAGTACCAAGCTCTTCCTGAATCCAATCCTAGACATGCGTATGCCTGTTGCCACACCCTAACCTATTGACTCGTTCACGGGTTTGTTTAGTTGGATTAAATCTTATGGAATTGAAGAATTGTTTATCTAAGCCTAAGGTCCATTAATACTGTCATGCTAATCTACGTTCCTCAAGCCCCTTAAGCCCACATATATATCATAACAAGAGTTTAGAATTCTTACCTGCGTGGATCGAGTGCCGGTAGACTCGAAGGCCATAACTTCAACCAAGACACTTTTTTTTCTTTCCCAAATTCACATCAAATTTTCAAAACACTAATAGACACATTTCATAGCCCGAGTTTTGAACTAGGCTCTAATACCAATTTGTAACACCCCAACCCAGCCTATACGTTTCGACCGGATCTGGTATGTACGGGTTGTATGTTGAAAAGTTTTCCATTGTTGGTTTTGGAAATTTTAAGTTAATTAGACAATATTTGAATAAATAAGTGACATAAAAAAAACCTTGTATTATTATTATTATTTCGTACAATTAAACCTTTGACATAGCTTCAAAAGTTGCAAATATTAAAAACTACCTAGGCGAATATAAACTATGGGGCCTTATCATCTAAATATTCCCAAAATGAAACTTAAGGGAAAAACTGAAAATAATTTATAAAAATAGAAACTTGATGGCCCCTCGAGTCCGTCTCGGCTCCCATGTCCATGATCTACTGCTTATCTGAAAAGTTAGGGAAAATAAAGGGGTGAGTCACCAAGACTCAGTGTGTAAATCCCGAAACACAATGACCTGAGGTCCACAAACACATTATGAGCCCTGGCCCATACATAATGGCAACAATCATAACCATATAATGAATAATAAATGATGCATAGCCCAGCCCAACCTAAAATTTCATCCTCTACACACCAACCCGTACCAACCATCACACCTTGAGGATTTCTACAATCAACCCATCAACCAGTACACACCATATCGACAGTCATACTGCTTATTCCTTATCAATCAGGAATTTTAACGTGGTTTTCTACCACCGATCACCAAGTGACCTAACATTTCATTTCGTGGGTTTTCTACCACCGATCACCATGTGACCTACCATTTCATTACGTGGGTTTTCTACCACCGGTCACCATGTGACCAATCATGCTCTTCCCCTTTCACATCATAATCCCACCCCATGCATACACATAAAAGAAACATCATACAGATTTATACATATTTCGATACACATAGAGAGTTCTATGTTTACGTACCTGGCATCTTAGCATAACCCCTTTTTGGTTTCCATTCAACTGTGTATATAGCCTCTTTCTGACTTTTTAGCCCATAACATAAATATACAGACATACATACAGGATTAATAGTCTATAAATATATAGACATACATCAATATGTATAAATCTGCATGATGTTTCTTTTATGTGTATGCATGGGGTGGGATTATGATGTGAAAGGGGAAGAGCATGATTGATCACATGGTGATCAGTGTAGAAAACCCACGTAATAAAATGTTAGGTCACATGGTGATCGGTGGTAGAAAACCCACGAAATGAAATGTTAGGTCACTTGGTGATCGGTGGTAGAAAACCACGTTAAAATTCCTGATTGATAAGGAATAGACGAGATGATCGCCGATATATGGTGTGTACCGGTTGGTGGGGTGATTGTAGAAATCCCCAAGGTGTGATGGTTGGTACGGGTTGGTGTGTAGAGGATGGAATTCTAGGTTGGGCTGGGTTATACATCATTTATTATTCATCATGTGGTTATGATTGTTGCCTTTATGTATAGGCCAGGGCTCATAATGTGTTTGTGGGCCTCATGTCATTGTGTTTCGGGATTTACACACAGAGTCTTGGTGACTCACCCCTTTATTTACCCTAACTTTTAAGGTGAGCAGTAGATCGTGGACATGGGAGCCGAGATGGACTCGAGGGGCCATCAAGTTTCTATTTCTATAAATTATTTTCGGTTTTTCCTTTAAGTTTCATTTTGGGAATATTTAGGTAATAAGGCCCCATAGTTTATATTCGCCTAGGTGGTTTTTAATATTTGCAACTTATGAAACTATGTCAAAGGTTTAATTTTACGAAATAATAATAGTACAAGGTTTTTTTTATGTCACTTATTTATTCAAATATTGTCTAATTAACTTACGATTTCCAAAACCAACAAGGCAAAAGTTTTCAACGTACAACCGTAGCATACCAGATCCGGTCGAAATGTATGGGCCGGGTTTGGGGTGTTACAAGATCTTAACTTTAGGATGAGGATTAACGATCATAAATTGTGATAGTAGTTCTGACAAGGACTTGTGATGGAATTAAATATGGATCAGGCAAAGGAGAGAATCCCTAAATTTAAGAAACGAGCGGTATCTGCCGTTCGAGATTGGCCACTTGGTTATGGATCGGCTTCTGAACAACACCTTAGGCAGATAGTAGTTGTGTCGACTAAGGATAGCGTCGACATAGAATGCATCGTTTTATCAATAATCGGGTGTGTAGATCTCTAACACACTATTAATCCTGTATATATGTCTATATATTGATGTTATGGACTAAAAAGGCGGAAAGAGGCTGTATAGACAGTCGAATGGAACCCAAAAAGGGGTTATGCTAAGATGCCAGGTACGTAAACATAGAACTCTCTATGTGTATCGAAATATGTATAAATCTGCATGATGTTTCTTTTATGTGTATGCATGGGGTGGGATTATGATGTGAAAGGGGAAGAGCATGATTGGTCACATGGTGATCGGTGGTAGAAAACCCACTTAATGAATTGTTAGGTCACATGGTGATCGGTGGTAGAAACCCACGAAATTAAATGTTTGGTCACTTGGTGATCGGTGGTAGAAACCATGTTAAAATTCCTGATTGATAAGGAATAGGCAGTATGACTGTCGATATGGTGTGTACCGGTTGGTGGGTTGATTGTAGAAATCCCCAAGGTGTGATGGTTGGTACGGGTTGGTGTGTAGAGGATGGAATTCTAGGTTGGGCTAAGCTATGCATCATTTATTATTCATCATGTGGTTATGATTGTTGCCTTTATGTATGGGCCAGGGTGCATAATGTGTTTCATTCGGGAGAGTGTTGGGCAGCTAATAGAGGATGTTTTGGATGTGGGTCTATGGATCATCGGATAAGGGATTGCCCACGGGGGCCAGTCAGGGCACAATTAGAGAGTCAAGGACGTGTACTGTTCAGAAGAGAAGGTCAACAACTGCAGAGAGGTCGTGGTCCGGCCAGGGGAGGAAATGGCTTTGGTCGGGGGCGTGGAGCACTGGGCAGAGGTGCTGGAAATACAGAGGCGAGGCAGCCTAGATTGGTCTATGTAGCTAGGTGCAGAGAGGAGGGCGACGCACCGGACGTCATAACCGGTACGTTCCTTATTTATGGGTTGCCATATACTGCTTTGATTGATATTGGTTCGACACACTCTTATGTTGCTAGTACTATATCGGGAACTCTAAGCTTAGACTTTGAGACTTCTTCTAGGGAGATGATTGTAATTAGCCTTCTAGGACATTCGATAGTGGTGGATAAACTTTATAGGGATGTACCTCTAGAAGTTCAAGGGGTAGTTTTTTCGGCTGATCTGATGGAACTGCCATTCGGGGAGTTCAATTTGATCCTAGGTATGGATTGCTTAGTGAAGTATCAAGCAAGTTTGGACTGTGCAGTCAAGCGCATGGTGTTAAGAATTGTCAAGAGTGAAGAGGTGACGGTGATAGGTGAGAGGAGGAACTACCTATCTAATGTGGTATCCGCTTTGAAGGCCGAGAGAATTGTGAGAAAAGGATATAAGGCATTTATAGTTCATGTTTGTGTTTTGGAGGCCAAGGGATCAGCTGTGGGGGATGTGCGAACAGTAAAGGAATTTTCTGATGTTTTCCCAGAAGAGCTTCGAGATTACCTCCGGATCGTGAAGTGGAGTTCAGTATTGATCTTTT
The DNA here is from genome assembly GCA_025503065.1 of Gossypium bickii. Classification (NCBI taxonomy): domain Eukaryota; kingdom Viridiplantae; phylum Streptophyta; class Magnoliopsida; order Malvales; family Malvaceae; genus Gossypium; species Gossypium bickii. The sequence continues at coordinate 97,104,278 of CP106711.1, forward strand.
CCCGAGAACATCGCCAGTGTCTATTGCCCTATATAGAATGGCGCCGAAGGAGTTAGTGGAGCTGAAAGCGCAGATTCAGGAACTGTTAGATCAAGGTTTTATCCGACTGAGTGTATCGCCTTGGGGAGCGTCGGTGCTATTCATTAAGAAGAAGGACTGATCAATGCGTATGTGCATTGATTACCATCAGTTGAATAAGTTGACGATCAAAAACAAGTACCCGTTGCCGAGGATAGATGACTTGTTCGAATAACTTAAGGGAGCATCAATCTTCTCAAAGATAGATTTGAGGTCAGGCTATCATCAGCTTAAGGTCAAGGAGGCAGACATTCATAAGACGACGTTTCGTACTCGCTATGGTCACTACGAATTTTTGGTGATGTCGTTCGGGTTGACCAATGCACCAGCAGCATTTATGGACATGATGAACCGAGTTTTTCAACCCTATCTGGATCAATTCGTTGTAGTGTTTATAGACGATATCCTGGTTTACTCAAAGTCTGAGGAGGAGCATGATTCACATCTTCGAGTGGTTTTTGCAAATTCTAAGGGAGAAGCAGTTGTTCGCTAAGTTCGGTAAGTGTGAGTTCTGGCTAAGGGAAGTTACCTTTTTGGGCCATGTGGTGTCAGCTGAGGGGAATAGGGTTGACCCTCGGAAAATTGAAGCTATGTTGAATTGGAAACCACCTAGGTCTGTGGCGGAGATTTGGAGTTTTCTGTGGTTGGCTGGATATTACAGAAGGTTCGTGGAAGGATTCTCATTAATAGCGGCACCGTTAACCAAGTTATTACGAAAAGGGGTACCATTCGTTTGGTCAGTTGAACACCAGGAAAGTTTCGAGCAGTTGAAGAGGATTTTGACAGAGGCACCGGTGTTAATTCAGCCTGAGGCAGGGAAAGAGTTTATCGTTTACTGTGATGCATCACACACGGGGTTAGGATGTGTGCTGATGCAAGAAGGGAAAGTGGTAGCGTATGCTTCTCGACAATTAAGACCTCACGAAGTGAATTATCCTCACAAAGTGGTTTTCGCCTTGAAGATCTGGAGACACTACTTATATGGGGAGAAGTCCATCATCTATATAGATCACAAGAGCTTGAAATATCTCCTTACTCAGAAGGAGTTGATTTTAAGACAGCGGAGGTGGATCGAGTTGTTGAAGGATTACGACTGCTCGATTGAGTACCATCCGGGTAAAGCTAACATTGTGGCAGATGTGTTGAGCCGTAAGGTAATATCTAAACTGAAAGCAATGTTACCCACCTTATTTTATTCGACGACGGAAGTTTATTAGTGGAATTGCAAGTGAAGCCGACATGGGTAAGTGAGGTTAAGGAGAAATAGTTATTAGATGATGACTTGAGTGCTCGACTTCTGCAAGTATAGGATGGTGGGATAGAGGATTTCAGTTTGAACTGCGATGGAGTGTTATGTTTCCGTGGGAAGGTTTGCATGCTGAAAGATGTGGATTTAAGACAGAAGATTCTTCAGGAAGCACATCATAGCCCATACACTATGCATCCTGGAGGAAGTAAGATGTATCGGGATTTGCGGGAACAGTTTTAGTGGCCGGGACTGAAGCGAGAAGTAACCAGATTTGTGGGTAAATGCTTGATGTGTCAGCAGGTCAAAGCCAAACATAGTTGCCTTTGGGGTTGTTGCAACCGGTCAAGATTTCACAGTGGAAATAGGAGAGGATCACGATGGACTTTGTTAGTGGGCTACCCCTTACGCCTTACTAAGAAGGATTCGGTTTGGGTAGTTGTTGACTGTTTGACGAAGTCTGCTCATTTCATACCAGTGCGTGTGGACTACTCTCTTCAGAAGTTGGCTAAATTATATATAGCAGAGGTTGTAAGGTTGCATGGGGTGCCAGTGTCGATCATTTCGGATAGAGACCCTAGATTTACATCGAGATTTTGGAAGGCGTTGCATCAAGCGTTGGGTACAAAGATGGGCAATCAGAGAGGGTAATTCAGGTTTTAGAAGATATGTTGAGGGGCTGTGTCATGGACTTCAAGGGTAGTTGGGAAGAATTTCTACCATTGGCGGAATTTGCGTATAGCAATAGCTACCAGTTGAGTATTCAGATTGCGCCTTATAAAGCGTTATATGGTCGGAAGTGTCATACACCTACGTGTTGGACAGAGTTGGGTGAGCGTTAGTTGTTGGGTCTAGAATTGATTTCTGAAACGGAAGATAAGGTTAAGCTAATTCGGACTCAATTGAAGGAAGCTTCGGACAGACAGAAGTCCTATGCCGATTTAAAGCGTAAAGACATAGAATTTGCAATGGGTGATAAGGTTTTCTTAAAGGTGTCACCGTGGAAGAAAGTGCTAAGGTTTGGTCGAAAGGGTAAGGTAAGCCCCATGTTTATCGGGCCTTATCGAGTGTTGAAACGTGTGGGACTACTAGCTTATCAGCTCGAGCTACCTGCAGAGTTAAGTCAGATCCATGATGTGTTTCACGTTTCGATGCTAAAACATTATCATTCAGATTCATCTCACGTGGTGCCAGTGGAAGAAATTGAAGTAAGGCCTGATCTATCCTTTAATGAGGAGCCAGTTCAGATTTTGGATCGTGATGTCAAGTTATTACGTAAGAAGATAGTTTCATTGGTTAAGGTGTTGTGGCGTAATCATGGTACTGAGGAAGCTACGTGGGAACCAAAAGAAGCGATGCGACAGCAATACCCTCACCTCTTTTGACCAGATAATTTCGAGGTCGAAATTATTTTTTTAGGGGGGTAGAACTATAACATCCTAGAATTAGGGGCTATGCATGTGGTATGTTTTGTGTGTATGCTATGCTTAATATGCTAGTTTGGGTTGTCTTGGTTGTCCAGGAAAGGCTCAGGGTTAAGCCGAAGACTTGGCCAAATTTCTCTTTTTGGGCACCTTAGGGGAGAGCTGGTGGGATAGGACTTAAGGGTTGTTGCTTGCAGGTATTTGACACAAGAAATGCCTTAGTAAAGTGGCAAGGATGCACCACCTAGGAGGCAAGTGAGTGACGCCTCAGGAAAGTTGCCAGGGAGCAGGTTCGAGTTGCGTGGTTTCCCTTTTAGGGATTTCTTTTTGATGCCAAGGTAAGGGAGAGGTGGTCTCAGCTTGGACTCTGGTGGATGAGTGTGGAATGAGTCAAATTATTTTGAATGAAGGGAAAAGAGGAACTCAAGGAGGAAGAATGGGTCAACAAGTTTGAATGGTGAGTGGAGAGTGATCGGTGGAGAAAATCATAGGATTGAGAGAGAGGGAGAAAATTTGGCCGAATGTGGGAAGTGGGGTGGTGTGTATTTCGGCTAGCTAGAGAGCACCTAGTGTATTCTTTCTCTCATTTCTTGCGTGCCAAAACCAAAACACCCCAACACTTTTTGGCTTGCATATCTTTTCTCTCAATTACCAAAACCGAGTTACCTCCTAAGTCTTTTCTTCTTTTCTTCTTTTGTGCTTGGTCGAAACCTACATTGCCATCCACCCACCACTTTTGTCTCATTCTCTTTGCTAGTACCTTCAAAAGCCGAAACCCTTTGAAGCCATACCTCTTGCCGAGACTTTGTCATCTTCTCTTCTCTCAAACGCCATAGCCGAACCGTCCTATCATCTTATCATTCTTTCTTTTTCTTTTCTTTCATTTGCGTCAGCGAGAGCCGAAACTCTATTATCCATTTCTTCTTTTCATCACTTCCATTTCTTGTTTAGCCGAATTCCTTTTGCATCTTCTCTCTATTGCTTCATGAACCGAAACCTATCTCCTCTTCTTTCTTCTTGAGTTGTTCTTTCTCCTCTATACTTCTTGTGGCCGAATCTTCCCTGAGTGCTTATCTCTCTTCTTTCGTTTCTTTTGATCAGTAAATTGCCGCCACCTTATTTCACAACATTGTCAATCGGATTCCTTTTTGATCGTGGTAAGTGTTCCCTTCTCGTTTTAAATCTCCTTTCTCTTCTTTCTGATGCCGAAGGCATTAATCTTATCTTTTGATTCTTGGCCGATTGAGGGAGGGGCTTGTCTTCGCGTTCTTTCGGCATCTACTTGGTGATTGAAGGGTGTTAAGGTATAAGCAGTGTTAGTCGATTTAAGTATTCAATCGGTGCTTTGATCCAAGTCATTGAATCTCCGGGATTTATCGATCTAAGTAAGGGATCTTTGCATTTTTTACATATTCCTATTTGTTTCCTATTCAATGCTTTAATCCGGTCTGTTGACCAAGATCTTTTCATGGACCCAAATGGTAGCCAAGCAAAGGAAGGGGTTAAACCCATAGCCCTAGCCCCAAAGTACAAGAAGCGCAGTGTCTGCTGTTCGGGATTGGCCACCAGGTTATGGGCGGCCACGAGCGTAAGCGATGAGAGCGAGATAACGATGAGTGCATGTTAGCGATAGTGTCGACGTGGAGAGCGTTGTGTTATGTGTTATCAGGTGTGTAACTCTTACACACTTTGTATTTTAATTATGTTATTATCTATGATTGGTCAAAAGCCGAAGTGATGGTATGGATCACTAAGTTACCCTTGTGGGTAAGATCGAGGACTCTGGGTAAGTTTTGCTGTGTTCTGCTATTAGCTAATGTATGTATGGCTGAGATGATTATTTGTTATATTTCGAAAGCATGACCATACCATATTATTTGTTAAACATGAGCATGGATTTGGGGAACGATGTGAAGAGGGAGAAACATGAATTTCAGACTGTCACCAGTGGTTTGGTACCACACGTGGGTTGGCCCCAAACGTTATATCTCGTGACTAAGTCTCAGTGGTTTGGAACCACCAGTGGTTTGGTACCACATATACATTATTTTTGTGACTCGTCCTAGTGGTTTGGTACCACAGTGGGTTGGCCCCACGTATAAATGTTAGGGATTGTCACCAGTGGTTTGGTACCACAAGTTGGTTGGCCCCACGTTTTATATTTCATGACTTCTGTCACCAGTGGTTTGGTACCACCAGTGGCTAGGTGCCACAGATATGGGGTAGATTCAGGAGATAGAGTGGATGGACATAATAGGTTGGTTGGATTGCATTACATACATACTTAATATATAAATTTGTGAGAGAATCCAAAACTCATTTGGACGGGGATTTACACACTGTGTCTCGGTGACTCACCCCCTCCATTAAATTTTGCAGGTAATCCTTAGATCGCGGATAGGGAGCCGAGGTGAACTCGAGGTTGCCATGCGTAATGTTTTAAGTAATTTTATCTTCAATATTCAATTTGAATTATTCTACTTTAATTTGGATTTTGGTATTGTAATAAGGCCATTTAAACGTTAATTCGGGTTTCTTATTTTATTTTTTTATTTTAATTTTATTTTGATTGTTAAGGCATGCCAAATAAATTGTCTAAGTGGGTGTTTTTCAAAACTTAAAAACTTTGGATTTTAAGATTCTATAATTGGCTAATTAAGATCGGGTTTTAGTAACAAAATTAACTCAAATTTTCAGACTAAAGCTCAATATTGTTTTCAATCGATCGCTCAATATAATTTTTCTTTAAAACTCGACTTTGGATTACGAAACCTGAACTGTATTATGGCTTAATTTAAGCAATTGTTTTTAAATCTTTGCCAAAGGCATAGTGATATGCAAAGATTTTTCTCAATTCATGATCTTTAACTCGACTTTTAAAATTTTTCTTTTCTGTACCATGCCAGATTCGATCGTAGTGTTTTGACCGGGTTTGGGGTGTTACACCGTGTATGACACACCGCCTGGTTGCACGGGCATGTAGTTAGGCCATGTGTCCCCTGCATCTTAAATTCGAGCAAACAGAATGCTCAGAATTGAGTACACGGGTAGAGACACTGGCGTGTGTCTCAGCCGTGTGGGTGACACAGCCTTGAACACGGGCGTTTGTCTTGGCCGTGTGAAACCTTCACCTAATTTGAATTGAATTAATTAACCACACGACCTAGCATATGGGCGTGTGGCATGGCTATGTGGCGCAAGTAAGAGAGCAACCTAAATCAGACACGGCCTGATGCACAAGCGTGTCTAAGAGTGATTGACATGATTTATCTCAAAATATTCTGAAAAGTTTTGGTAATGCTTCGTAACCCTGTTTCGGCGACGAATACGGGTTAAAGGTGTTACAACCTAACCTGCGCACAGAAAATACAATTGTATGTTGAGTAACTCAGTGGTATTTCTATAATCGAACAATAAAACATATTATAAATGTTATAATGCATTTTAACATGTCAATATACAAGCCCTATTACATCACCTAATTATTCAATCTATTTCCATATCTTAAACCAAGCTTATAAACTAATATCTATTATCTGCCTTTATTTCAATTTCGTTACACTCAATTTCTCAGTTCTACAATATAATTTCATCAACCAATCATTAAATCACATATGTAACAGCATAATTCATCACTAATTGAACTCAATTACACAATTATAATAATACATCATATTTTCAAATATATTCAATTTAGTTCTTATCACAAATAAGTAATTTGAATCAGTTCAATTTAGCACATTCTAATATTTCTAGTTTACCGTAAGTCATTACCATGCAACGCTATTTGTGAATGCAACCATTGAAAAAGTTTGGGTTATAGAAATACAATCCGTAAACTTCGAGTTATTTGTCTATGAGTTTATCTTTTCCTTTCCGTTTTGAGGAATCCGGGTCAATGTTAGGTACAGATATACATAAATATACCAAATCATCAATACACAATCATTTTCACATTCAATTGCTAATTTATACAACTTTTATATTTTATTCAATTTAGTCCTAAAATCGAGATTAACTTTCAAATTAAACCTCAAATTTTTATTTCGATTTAACTATATGCCTAATTTAAATTCCTATTTTTCATTTCTACAACAAATTTCAAAGTTTATGCAATTTAATCCCTATTACACAAAATCATCAATTGGCTTAACAATTTAGTCATTTTTTCAATACTAAACTTAAAATCTACTAAAATAACACTTCAAGCTTCAATTATTCAACAATGCTACATCCTCAAATTTAAACAATACCAAAAATTATGGCATGGGACAACTAGCTCGAGGTACCGGAATTTTGAAAACAAAAAAATTACAAAAAAAGACTAAATTGAACTAACCATATAGAAGCTTGAATATTTAAAAACCCTTGCCGAAAGCTATTCTCCTATCCTTCATTAGTTTCTTTTTTGTGAAGAAAATGGATGAAAATGGTTTTTGATGTCTTCCACTAACATTTTTCTATTACTTTATGTTTTATTTATTTATTAATTTTATTAAAATTTTATCACATTAAACAATACATGACCATCCACTATTAATTCTATATTGGTTTAACTACTATAAAAGTGTCTTTGTTTAATTCTAGCTAAAGATTCCTTAAGAAATCACACATTTGACACCTTTACGTTTTAGTCCTTATACCTTAATAGATCATTATTTTGATAAAATTATTCGACCGAAATTTAATTCACTTCTAATATAACTCCGTAAATATTTAATAAAAATAATTACGAGTCCGGTTTATGAAAACGAGATCTCGATACCTCAACTTCCAAAACCACTGGTTTTAGAACTGATACACTTGTACTTTGTCTGACTTTCCAAATAACCAAACTTATTAGACCAATCTTTAGTTTAATACTATAATGCCCTCTCAAATATTAATAAATAATATTTACTGACTTTCTCATACAAAAATAGAATTCTGAAACCATCTTTTTGACACCACTGACTTTTGGGTCGTTACATGGCTAATCTTCATCTTGAAGATGAAAAGGAAGATCCAGTGGAGGCAGTGGGGGATGATGTCGCAAGTGGTGAGGATTATAGTTTTTTTTTGGTAGAACCGGTGCTTATGAATAGTGTTGTGCACTTTCCATCATTGAGGAATACTTTGGCATATTTGTGGCATCCATTGGGAGGCATGACCATTACAGAAATTGGTGATAAGCGTATTCTATTTCATTTCTATAATGTAGTTGATTTTAAAAGGATAATGGATGGAATGTCTTGGTTCTTTAATAGGCATCTGATTGTGTTCCATAAAGTAGTGAAGGGCGAGGATTCGGATTAAGTTCCCCCTTTTTTTTTTTTGCTCTATTTTGGATACAGGTTCATAATCTGCTGATCGGATTTATGATGGAGGGAATGACACGGCAATTCGAGAATTTTATTGGTAAATTTTTAGAGTATCATGTTGTGTTAGTGACAAAAGGGGTGAGGAAATTCATAAGGATTAGGGTGGTGTTAGATGTCCGTCTCCCGTTGAAGAGAAAGAAGCAGGTTGGTTTTGAGCAAAAGAATTTTACATATGAGCTTTTCCAGTATGAAAGTTCAGTTTTATTTTTATTTTTTCGAAGAATAGGGTGTGGGGAAGGTTTTTTCCCTGTGCGATTAACGATAGGGACATAGGAGATGGTGTTTGGTTGGGACTTGTCATTAAGGGCACTGTCGCGAAGGGTGGCGCCGACTATTAACAGATGGCTGAGCGAGGATTTTGGAGATAGTAGTTGGATAAGGATGGAAGTGGATGGAGATAAGGATAAAAGGAGCTTTGGTACAAATCAAACAAATCTAGTTTATCAGATAATGGGTAAAAATGTAGAGGGTTGTATGGATAAAGGGGAGTGATCAGCTATTTAACGTCACAAAAATAATGTGCAAGTGTACACTGTCGATGCAAGTATAGTAGAAAGATGTGAGTTTATTGGATATCGATCCCACAGGGATGTTGTTTTTTGTCTATTAATGTCGGTGCAATAACTAGATAGAAACGAGATAAATTGTAAGGATAGATAAATTGTAAGGATAGTTGTCGGGACAAATTGAAAACAAGAAAATGAAATATGATAATGATAAACTGGGATCCCCAACATGAATCTTTAGCAGAACACTAAGTGTTCACAAGGTATAAAAAGATAGGTGATTATCGAGGCAATAAATTTCAAAGTATATCTTACTAAGTGTCATTCCTCTATTTAATATGAGACTTAAACATGCACATTAACCCCACCTTCCGATGATGGAAATATGGCATTATTAAGAACAAGTGGACTAAATTCCTCTAATCCTCACTCAACTTCAGTTGTAATGCTTGTTGGCTCAAACTGTCATTGCACTTTCCAGCGTCAGTGACTATAATAACACTTTTGTGTTAAGAAACATTCAAACCCCAAGATTAAACAATAAAACCAAGATTAAATAAGATAATATTTAACCAAGAATTCATGTGTACTTCCATATAAGCAGAAAACAGAGAGTAATCACCAGCATTTAGAAAGAATAGAGTGGAGAATACTATTCCTGGACAACTCGACTGAATCTCTCTATTCCCTCTTATCTCGCACTTAGGTCTCCTTATTAGAAGCTAATCCACATCAATTTTCACATTGGCTTGCCTGTGAGAGGCTTAAGCTACCATAGCCGCAAGCTTCAAGGTAGGATGAAAAAGATGATTGTCAAAAAAAAGCTTTCCCCCTTCTATTTTTCTTCTCACGTTAACCTTTTATGTCCTCCTCCAACAATACAAGTGTCCTTTCTTCATAATTATTCTATCCTTGTACGCATGCATTGGTTATACAGATCGATGACTCACGATTTTTAGTTCTTATACGGACAACCACAAAAGTGCGGCGACAATTCTGGATGCAATCTAGAATTAACTCATGCAGCGACATTAATGAAAAAAATAGTAAAATTAAGGATAAAATAGGCTAGGATTTACTGAGTTATAAAATGTAATTTACTAAACTAAAAAGGATGACTAAATAGGAACAATTTAACCAATAATAAGGAGGAAAATCTATGTTCTTTCTAGTGCTATCACACCCCCAAACTAGCAAGGCTACAAAAATTTTACTAAGGTAAATGATCATTCTAGCAACTTGAACCCTCTAAATTACAAATGAATGAATCACATTCAGATGAAAGAATATTGCATTGACAATATATAAGCATGAATGAATAAGGTTGCAACTTTATCATTGCTAGCATCATGCTTCAAACCCAAAGTTCTATCTACCAATACAACATTTATTGTACAATACTAAATATTTATATATATATATTAGAATAAGGGATATCATTGCATTATTGTACCCTTGTTCCTGAGAGGTAACGATGAAGTGCAACAAACCTCTAGCGAGTACGTAATTGCATTGACACACACTAATGCAGCGACTGCCTTTGGCCAGATTGATTTTTCTAACACTTGTATTGGAGTGTTCCCTCTTTAACATTCCATACTACACCCACTTTGGAGTGTCTCTATTTATAACTATATATATAAGCAACTGTAAAAAGTAGATTCATTCAAGATTTAAGGAATGATAGCAGTTATCCATTACTAATGCAACCTAATCCATTTATCAAAGAATTGAAGCTACAACCTTCTATCAAATTTATCCAACTCATTCATTGATAATTCTCATGATTCAAGAATTAAGCATCGAAAGTAACAGAAAAATTATAACAATTTTCATTAACTATAATTAAACCTTGCATGCTTCATTACCAAAAAAATTTTGAAATGTGGGTGCATTTTTAAGCCCCATGTGCATTCCCTCAAACTTAAAGTTTTCATTGTCCCCAAGACACTAACATGAAAATATAATGACAATAAAAATAAAATGACAATGTGTACTTATCAAAATAAAACATACAGCTATATACAGTGCATGAATACTATAGCGAAAGCTAAAAATAAACTAACTCAATTATCCTCTATAACACCCCAAACCCGGCTCATTCATGCCGACCGAATTTGGAATGCCACTGCGGAACACTTTCAAAAATATTCTTACTTAATAGTAAAAACTGTGGAAAATTTGTTTCCTTTAATAAAACATTTTCGTCACTTGAAATATTCTAAGTAAAAATTGAAGTTTGTTATAAAAATATCGGATTCAAGCTTTACTTGAGAAAATAAAACCATTTGCAATCAACATTTAAATTGTCCATCCATAATAGAGCATAATCATAAAGATGCTTAATAAAAGTACTTAAATACTTTAATGGGTCTTTTTACATTAAACACTTAATCAGAAAAATGAAAATGTAGGTACTTAATTAATCAAAATATCCTTTTTCATGAGAATCCGCTTCTGCATGGCCACTTTTGTATCCACTCCGACCCAGTCCAAAAATCACGATCACCTGAAAAAGTTTAGAAAAATTGGGTGAGTCACCAAGACTCAGTGCATAGTTAGTACACATGTCTCCACATATGGGCTTAACCCATATCCACACAGTCCATAAACATGAATATGTGAATATGAATATGCAATTATGAAACTCAACCCACATAGTGATCCGCATATCTTATCTTGACAGACTTACTGCTCAAGGCCGTGGCCAAGCCACCGATCCCATAGGGATCCCACATATCAATCAGTCCACGGTGATGCACACAGCTATCGACCGTCAAGATGGGCACCAAGCCAACACCTCCCTTGATGAAGCACATAGTTAACATCAAGTGCTAATGCAGCACGAGGCTAGCATTAGACCACACACATAACGTATATCATTTCCTCCAATAGTCACATCCCGAGTCCCATATATATATGTATCATGGTAATATATTACTCAAAACAATTATTCATCACATGTCATCACATTTTTATACATTCATCAATAATCATTCATTACCACAAATCACTGAAAGATTAGTACCATAACCACTAACCTGATTATGCGATCACCCACCTTGGGTATCCATCATCTTAACCCTAATTTCGGCTAACATGCACAACATATACCTTTACATAAAATAATACATACAACACATATAACAAGCAAAAGAAAAGTGCGATAACTACGCACCTGATTATAGCGAGATCCCGATCTATTGAATCTAATACAATCTAAAATCTCGGACTTGTCTACACGGTTGTCGATTAGCCTTTAAAATCAAAGTTAGAAATCGGTTAGCCACTTAAATACCAAAATGTGTGGCCTTAAGCCGAATACCATGAATCATTTACCTAGCTTATTTCGATCCCGAAACACCACTTGTTCCTGTCGATTAGCTCCCGAAGTTATCGAAATTCCATTTATCTTGCTCGACAAAGTCCCTTGAACACTTCAACTCCCGAAAGATTCCTTTGATGCTCCTCAACACTAGCTACACACAAAAGAGCACATCACTATGGCCTTATACATATTCGGCCACCCCTAAAACCAAGGTCAACATTTGGTTATCATCAAAACCCAAAATATAGCCTATGGCTGAGAGTCATATTTCCTTACCTTGCTTCTCCAAAACCTGAGTACTTGCTTGCTCCCGAAGATATCGAAATCCCTACTAACAACTTGTTAAAATCGGCTTAAACAATAATCTAAACAATAATCTAAAGAAAAGTCATTTCAAGAAAATCGGCCATGCATATTTGGAAAGGAACCAAAAACAAGCTAGGGAGATTTGGCCATGAATAGCTTGGGAAGGGAAGAAAACAAAATCAAAAGTTTGGGCACCTCCTTGCTACTAGGAAACCGAATTAAAGGTCTCTAGAGAAATCCACATTCGGCCATGCTCAAAAATGGGGGGGAAAAGAAAGACAAAGATTCAAGAAATTTGGCCAAGAACAAAGGACAAGGCCAGCCATGCTTTGCTATCCTTACGTGATAATCAAAGCAAAAATATTGCTTATTCTTTCTCCCATCACCAGAATAATAATAATAATATTAATAATAATAATAATATAATATAACCACTACCCCATCATCGTAAAATAATAAAAATTAACCCATCATTCTTCAATAAATAAAATAAAAGAAATAGCACCCATACTACAAACAATAAAAATAAAAACCATCCCCATACCTTAGCAGCTTTTGAAAACAGCAAGCAAAACAAATTAAAAGCAACTAGCCCATGCGTGCATGCCCCATGCAGGACACACCCCCACGCCGGCCAAAAGAAAATAAAATTACACAGATGCTGCCCCCATGTCTCGAACCCGAGACCTGGAGAGAATCCCTCAAGCTTCCTGCCACTCTGCTAACGCGCCTTTCACGCCAAAACTTCTCACGATATTCTTTTAAACTATCCTTCGCTGGCTCCTTATGCTTTAGCGCTAAAAGCAAAATAAAATGCCTCAAGTGCGACCCCCAGGACTCGAACATGAGTCCTCCTAGCCGTAGCTTCCAAGCAACGTCCTTAGCCGCTCGGCCACTTTGAATTTCATGCTAATATCGCGTCAATAATTTGTTTTAAGCCCTCACTCGCAGGTGTCCCTTGCTTGACGCAAAAACAAAACAAAACGGAATCAAGCGCTGCCTTCAGGACTCGAACTCGAGACCTCTCTGCCGAAGTCACCAACACGACCTGTGCCACTTTACCAACTGGACTTTCATGTCCATTTACGCTCACTAAATTCTTTTAAAGCCTCCTTAGCTCATCACACCATACAACACAAAAATAAAAACCTATGCGCCCAGCGTTACTCGAACCTTTGACCATGCTTGGCGCCAATCCCAAGCCTTAAGTGGCACACGAAAACCACTTTACCAGGGCATTTTATATGCCATAACCTTTCAAAATTTATTCTTAAGGCCTCCTTTCCTATTTTCCTCTTTTAACCCTCAAATTTCAAAATTTTCCAAAGCATCCCATTTCAATTCTGGAGTTTTAAAAACCCCTAAAACACATTCAAATCACTCTTAAGGCCCACTAACACTTGAGTTATGCTCCAAACGCACAACCCCTATTTCAGGATATTACAATTCTACCCCCATAAAATAATTTCGTCCCCGAAATTACTTACTATCGAGAAATTCATATATTTCAATTCACCGCACTGTGCTTATGCTGCGCACTCTGATCTTACCCAAACTAACACATTCCTTAAATATTATTTCAAGATTCGTATTCAAAATTTCATACACTTTGTTAGCATACAACACGAACTACCTCATTATCAGGCTCTTGACCCAATCTAACGGGTTTCGATACGGCCATTTTTGCCTCGACCACGTACTCTAAAATTCATCTCTTATCGCGAAAACTGACTTAAAAAGTTTTATGCATTAGAAATTTGTTCCACTGATTATCCGCGACCAAATTCTATGAAAAGAAATATTTAAAAGTGGTTCTTTCGATCAATCAAGGTTCATTTCAAGTTCGCTATTCTAAATTAGAGTCACATTCATGCTCATAAAAAGAGACATATTCATTCCTCAACACATTCATTCAGTGGTATTTGCCACACACATTCACTATTCAGATTACCTCAATGGCATTGATAATTTATTAATGTATAAACAAACCATACTTATGAAATTTAACTACCAAACATTTATCTACTCATAAATTATAACATTTCCAAACACACATTGATCATTGACATGTTTAATATCCCATAGACCTTATTTTGGCCAAAGATATATATATCCATATATATATCCCTATAAACACGTTAAAGGTTCACATTTGAAATACCTACTAATCGAATGCACATTTACATTTCAATTCACCATATATCAATCATATATACTCATTTATACACATATGCAAACATATCCAACCTCCTTCACATTTAGCATTTTCACATATGGTCAATTCTCCATAAGCATATTCAAACTTAAATTCCATTGTATATAAATCACACACATCAATGGTAAGATCAATTGCACATATTAAAATACTTACCGAAGCTTCAACTATATCACATCTTACTTACTTCAAATGGAAATATACTAACTTACCTTATTTCTAAAAAGAAATAAATTGTTACATACATGTTCACCTTAACTCATTTAGCACATTTGATTATTTTTACCGTTGCTCACGTAAAATTTTCTAGACATAAAGCATAATGTGATACACCGGCACAGAGCCTGCTAGGCATACAGCCTGATATTATACACCGGCACAAAGCCTGCTAGGCATAAAGCCTGATATTATACACCGGCACAAAGCCTACTAGGCATAAAGCCTGTTATCACTGATACAAAGTCATCTTATACATAATTCGATATATCCTTAAGGTTCCCACGAAGCTTTTCAAACATCCTATCTCTATTGAATCGAACTTGTTCCCAAATCTCATAAACATTTATACATTTGGCTAAGTCAAATAAAAATTCATATATTCATTTCTACTTGTATACTTCACATTTTATAAAAATTTTAGTATGTCTTTTTGCTTATAAACTTACTAATGAACATCCGTTTTCTTATCCAAAATCATCTTTCATACTCGATATCAATAGAAATTTCATTTGACCGAACACATACTATCATAATACATTTATACAATTCACATTTCTTTAGTCATAATCTCACATTCAATTACTATATAGACAGATGCACATATAAACTTTGACATGGATATGAATTTCGCATTTCTATATCATACATATATTTATATCATCAAACCGAATAAAACTAATCATATGCTTAAACATATGGTTTCATTCACTTAATTAATAGCTCTATTTAATTCAAATATTACCTCAATAATCAGAGGTACTTACCGGGTGGACTTCGGGTCGGAGGCACAGGTGCCATGCCAGAATAAACCTGAAATAAAAGTCCATATTTTGAAAAGCCCACTTTTGAAAACTGTTTCTCGGGCCCAAAACCTCAAAGCCGAGTTTTGAACCGGGCTCTGATACCAAATTATAACACCCCAAACCCGGCCCGTTCATGCCGACCGAATTTGGAATGCCAATGCGGAACACTTTCAAAAATATTCTTACTTAATAGTAAAAACTGTGGAAAATTTGTTTAACATTTTCGTCACTTGAAATATTCTAAGTAAAAATTGAAGTTTGTTATAAAAATATCGGATTCAAGCTTTACTTGAGAAAATAAAACCATTTGCAATCAACATTTAAATTGTCCATCCATAATAGAGCATAATCATAAAGATGCTTAATAAAAGTACTTAAATACTTTAATGGGTCTTTTTACATTAAACACTTAATTAGAATAATGAAAATGTAGGTACTTAATTAATCAAAATATTCTTTTTCATGAGAACCCGCTTCTGCATGGCCACCTTTGTATCCACTCCGACCCGGTCCAAAAATCACGATCACCTGAAAAGTTTAGAAAAATTGGGTGAGTCACCAAGACTCAGTGCATAGTTAGTACACATGTCTCCACATATGGGCTTAACCCATATCCACACAGTCCATAAACATGAATATGTGAATATGAATATGCAATTATGAAACTCAACCCACATAGTGATCCGCATATCTTATCTTGGCAGACTTACTGCTCAAGGCCGTGGCCAAGCCACCGATCCCATAGGGATCCCACATATCAATCAGTCCACGGTGATGCACACAGCTATCGACCGTCGAGATAGGCACCAAGCCAACACCTCCCTTGATGAAGCACATAGTTAACATCAAGTACTAATGTAGCACGAGGCTAGCATTAGACCACACACATAACGTACATCATTTCCTCCAATAGTCACATCCCGAGTCCCATATATATATGTATCATGGTAATATATTACTCAAAATAATTATTCATCACATGTCATCACATTTTTATACATTCATCAATAATCATTCATTACCACAAATCACTGGAAGATTAGTACCATAACCACTAACCTGATTATGCGATTACCCACTTTGGGTATCCATCATCTTAACCCTAATTTCGGCTAACATGCACAACATATACCTTTACATAAAATAATACATACAACACATATAACAAGCAAAAGAACAGTGCGATAACTACGCACCTGATTATAGCGAGATCCCGATCTATTGAATCTAATACAATCTAAAATCCCGGACTTGTCCTACGGCTGTCGATTAGCCTTTAAAATCAAAGTTAGAAATCGGTTAGCCACTTAAATACCAAAATGTGTGGCCTTAAGCCGAATACCATGAATCATTTACCTAGCTTATTTCGATCCCGAAACACCACTTGTTCCTGTCGATTAGCTCCCGAAGTTATCGAAATTCCATTTATCTTGCTCGACAAAGTCCCTTGAACA
Source organism: Gossypium bickii (assembly GCA_025503065.1). Lineage (NCBI taxonomy): Eukaryota > Viridiplantae > Streptophyta > Magnoliopsida > Malvales > Malvaceae > Gossypium > Gossypium bickii. Next base: position 97,121,217 of record CP106711.1, read on the forward strand.
CTTCAACTCCCGAAAGATTCCTTTGATGCTCCTCAACACTAGCTACACACAAAAGAGCACATCACTATGGCCTTATACATATTCGGCCACCCCTAAAACCAAGGTCAACATTTGGTTATCATCAAAACCCAAAATATAGCCTATGGCTGAGAGTCATATTTCCTTACCTTGCTTCTCCAAAACCTAAGTACTTGCTTGCTCCCGAAGATATCGAAATCCCTACTAACAACTTGTTAAAATCGGCTTAAACAATAATCTAAATAAAGTGGCCCTTGGCCGAACGTTATACTTACCATCTACTTTTATGTTCAAAAACCCGAGAGCTCCCTTAAAGCTCCTTCACGATGGCACATGCGAAAGAAACACATTTTATGGCCCTAAAAATATTCAGCCATCCAAACAACCAAGGCCTAAACCGATTTCTAAATTAGAAAGATACTTACCGTTGTAGATTCGGCCTAAGCTCTACAATGATGAGTAATATTCAGCACTTAACTCCCTTTCAAAACCGAAAATACAAGCCCCCAAGGTCCTTATTTCAGCCATGCACAAAGTGGGAAGAAAGAAAAGTCATTTCAAGAAATTCGGCCATGCATAGTTGGAAAGGAACCAAAAACAAGCTAGGGAGATTTGGCCATGAATAGCTTGGGAAGGGAAGAAAACAAAATCAAAATTTTGGGCACCTCCTTGCTACTAGGAAACCGAATTAAAGGTCCCTAGAGAAATCCACATTCGGCCATGCTCAAAAATGGGGGGGAAAAGAAAGACAAAGATTCAAGAAATTTGGCCAAGAACAAAGGACAAGGCCAGCCATGCTTTGCTATCCTCACGTGATAATCAAAGCAAAAATATTGCTTATTCTTTCTCCCATCACCAGAATAATAATAATAATAATAATAATAATAATATAATATAACCACTACCCCATCATCATAAAATAATAAAAATTAACCCATCATTCGTCAATAAATAAAATAAAAGAAATAGCACCCATACTACAAATAATAAAAATAAAAACCATCCCCATACCTTAGCAGCTTTTGAAAACAGAAGCAAAACAAATTAAAAGCAACTAGCCCATGCGTGCATGCCCCATGCAGGACACACCCCCACGCCGGCCAAAAGAAAATAAAATTACACAGATGCTGCCCCTAGGTCTCGAACCCGAGACCTAGAGAGAATCCCTCAAGCTTCCTGCCACTCTGCTAACGCGCCTTTCATGCCACAACTTCTCGCGATATTCTTTTAAACTATCCTTCACTGGCTCTTTATGCTTTAGCGCTAAAAGCAAAATAAAATGCCTCAAGTGCGACCCCCCAGGACTCGAACACGAATCCTCCTAGCCGTAGCTTCCAAGCAACGTCCTTAGCCACTCGGCCACTTTGAATTTCATGCTAATATCGCGTCAATAATTTGTTTTAAGCCCTCACTCACAGGCGTCCCTTGCTTGACGCAAAAACAAAACAAAACACAATCAAGAGCTGCCTTCAAGACTCGAACTCGAGACCTCTCTGCCAAAGTCACCAACACGACCTGTGCCACTTTACCAAATGGACTTTCATGTCCATTTACGCTCACTAAATTCTTTTAAAGCCTCCTTAGCTCATCACACCATACAACACAAAAATAAAAACCTATGCGCCCAGCGTTACTCGAACCTCTGACCATGCTTGGCGCCAATCCCAAGCCTTAAGTGGCATACGAAACCCACTTTACCAGGGCATTTTATATGCCATAACCTTTCAAAATTTATTCTTAAGGCCTTCTTGCCTATTTTCCTCTTTTAACCCTCAAATTTTCAAAATTTTCCAAAGCATCCCATTTCAATTCTGGAGTTTTAAAAACCCCTAAAACACATTCAAATCACTCTTAAGGCCCACTAACACTTGAGTTATGCTCCAAACGCACAACCCCTATTTCAGGATATTACATCCTCAGCCACCGATGTGGCTGCATGGTGTTTCTTCCTCCTCATTTTTTTCTCCTCATTCTTTCATTTTTTTACCCTTAGAGTGCTTTATCTTCTTTTCTTTAGGCTTAACATGGTCCTCGGATTGCTCCTCAGTTTTCGATTCTGCCCCGACATCATCAGTTGCTTCTTGTATAGGAGAGGCCACCTGGACTGGTCTAGTGTAGACCACTATTGCCAATGAATTGTATTGTTATTCACTGGTCACCTCAATAACTTCTACTAGTCTCGCTCCATCTTGCTCCAAATTATTAATATTTGCATCCACAGACTTGGGTGCGGTGACAATGTTCACAACAGAATCTTCCTCTTCTTTGTCTTTTTCATCTTCAACAACTTCTTCTTCTTCAGTAACAACTTTTTCTTTTGCAGCAGTAACTTTCTTCTCAATAATAATGTCCTCTCGATCAACAAAAATACCATCCTCGAACAAGCTATCAATCTTTAGCAGGCATTCTTCAATGTCCTTGAATTCCACTTCTTTGTCATTATCAGAAACTTGAACAATGGGAGGGGATGCCACTGATCTGTCTCGGTCTTCTAAGTAGTCATCTGTGGATGAGAGTTCATAATTTCGAATGATTAGTAGAAACACTGGGAATTTCAGTAGTAGGGATGGGTTCAATTAGCTTAATGTGGCTACAATAGAACTGTTCCAGGCTTTGGTATAAGCATAAAACAAATTTTGGGATTCCTTTATATCCTTTATTTTAGCGACAAGCCTAATCTGCCTATTGTTGATGGAGTTGACCATTTTTTTTAATATCTTTCATTTTGTGCCATAATGATGTCTAGGTATTTAATTTTGTTCCTTTGCTGTCGTCCTTGGTTTTTCCCTTCCTATCTTGCTTGTTATGCCTCCATCAGTATCGGCATATCTTTGTTGTGAGTCATTCTTTCTATAGAGGCTTTATTGACCAGACCATTATTTTCTAAGACTTCCTCACCGTCACGGGACACGATTCCTCTTTGCTGGCACAATAACATCACGAATGATGGGAAAACTAAGATTCCAGTTTGCCTTGTGGTGCAGTCAGTAATTTCCTAGTGGAGTATTGTACCGATATTTATCTTTTTGCCCTTGATGATGGAATTTATTAGACACATTCTATCAAGGTTGACTGTGGTGTTGTGAGTAGAGGGCTTTAGCCTGCAGTTGACAAAATGAAACCATATCTTGGTTTGCAGCGTCAGGAAGCGACGGTGTATCGTATAATTCTTTTGATGGGAACCCATTCACAATTCTCATTCGGCACACAAGTCTTTCACCAACAGGTCTTATTTTTCATTTGTAATATCCTCAATGAACTTGGAGTGTTCGTCTACATCCACCTTGGTGTTGTACAGCTCATTGATTTTTTTAACGTCCCATGGTATTAAGTCTTCTAAAAAAATTGAACTCTAACTCATGATCATAAAGGTTAGCTTAAAACTCACGTACTAGTGAAAGAGAATAGCTTCCAGGATAGGTGCAAAAAGTTTCCCACTTTAACTTCGAGATGGTTTTGTACACTTGCTTACCCAAGTCTTGTTGTTGCACAAGGGAAATGCCATGTTCGGGGTGGAATTTTCGCTTCAACATGTTGTCTTGAAATCATTTCTTTGCCGCTTTATTCAAAAATATTACTGGCTCATTATTCTGCACTGGCCTAAGGGATTCCGATTCACAAACTGCGGTAGCAGAGGATGAATGTTCTTTAGCAGATTTGGTGGATTTCTTGACCGAACCTCTCATTTTTGCCATATTTTGTTGAGGGAAAACAGTTTAAAGTTGAAAAGATATTATCTTGAGAAGAGAAAGGAAAAAAAATGGTTGCTTGAATGCATTACAGTTGGTACAGTGGAGGAGGATTTATAGTGAGTAAAAAAGGAAGATGGATAGGCGTGTTGTTTTGTGGAGAGATATAAAGCTGACGGGAATAGTTATGTCCAATAGAAATTGTGCCCGATCAGAAGGATCAAATGGCTGAGTTATTTTTTATCCAACGGTGGAATCTGAATTTCCCTGAATTCTGATAAGTTATAAATGGTAGTACAGAATTATGAAATGGTTGACAGCAAAATTTCAATGTGTTGACAATGGTACCTAATTATTTTGGAAAAAGGAAGGAAAACAATCTTGAACAAAACATAAATAAAATAAACTAAAATCATAGAGTAATAATTAAAAATTAAAACTTTTCGACCAATTTAATGGTCTATCACGTAAATCTCAAATTGTGACTCCACCATGAGGAAATACGTCTACAACGTCAAAAGGTCTAGACCAACGTGAACGCAATTTACCTGTGTGCAATTTAAGTCGAGAATTGAGTAATAAAACCTGTTGACCCACGATAAATTATCGCTATAAAATAATCTTGCCATGTCATCGTTTAGTCTTTTCCTTATAAATCACAGCGTTTTCATAGGCATTTCTGCTAATCTCCTCTAGTTCAGTGAATCCAACAGCCTTTTCCTTCCAGTCGCTTCACAGTCCATGTTCACTTGCTTAATTACCCACATTGCTTTGTGTTCCAGTTCAACTGAAAAATGACATGCTTTCCCAAAACCCAATTGATACATCGACATCTCTAATGGAGTTTTGTATGCTGTCCGTAATGCCCATAAAGCATCATCCAATCAGAAAGACCAATCTTTCCTCGAAGGGTTTACAACCTTCTCAAGAATGTTCTTAATTTGTTGATTCGATACTTCGGCTTGTCCATTGGTTTGCAGATGATAAGTAGTAGCCATTCTATGATTAACTCCATATCTCTTCAGTGCAGTTGCCACTTGGTTGCAATGAAAGTGTGTATCCTGATCACTAATCCATGCCTTTGATGTGCTGAAGCGGGTAAGTATATACTTGTGAAAAAATTTTAGCACTATTTTTACATCATCCTTTGGGACTGCAACAGCTTCAACTCACTTTGAGATGTAGTCAACAACTACTAATATATAAAGATTTCCAAATGAACTCGAAAACGGTCCCATAAAATCCATACCTTAAATATCGAACAATTCAACCTCTATAATTGACTGCTGCAACATTTCATTGCGTCAGGATATAGAACTAGTGTGCTGACACCTATCGTATTGATTCATATGATTGTGGGCGTCTTTGAATAATGATGACCAGTAGAATCCTGATTAGAGAACTTTAGCAGAAGTTCTCATACCACCGAAATGACCTCCATAAGGAGCATCATGAAAATGCTTCGGGATTGAAAGCATCTCCTCTTCTGGAACAAAATGTCGAATGATGTAGTCATTGCATACGTTGAATAAATATGGCTCATTCCAATGATACTTCAATACGTCATAAAGAAATTTTTTTAAGGCCTATGACACCCAATGGGAGTTTTCCACACACTAGATAATTAACAAAATCTACATACCAAGGAGTTGCATGTACAACAAATATCTTCTTATTGAGGAATGCGTCACCAATTTGAAGTATGTTTCCGTCTTTGCTGCCAACTTCCAATTGAGACAGATGGTCTGCAACTTGATTCTCTAGACTCCTACGGTATTTTATCTCGATGTCAAATTCTTGCAACAGTAATGTCCAGCGTATCAGTCTCGGTTTTCACGAAGAGATATCTCAACCCTGAGTAATCAGTGAATACAGTAACCTTTGTGCCGACAAGATAGGAATGAAACATGTCAAAAGCAAAGACTACAACCAGCAATTCTTTCTCTGTGGTGGTATAATTGAATTGAGCCTCTGTAAGAGTTTTGCTAGCATAATAGATGGCATGAAATATTTTTCCCTTTCGTTGTCCTAAAATTGCACCCATATTAAAGTCACTTTCATTACACATAACTTCAAAAGGTTGAGACCAATCTAGTGCAACGACAATAGGTACATTCACTAGCTGCTTTTTTAACTGAATAAAGGCATCTAGACATGCATCGTCAAAGAAGAATTTTTTATTCTGTTCAAGCAATGAGCATAAGGGCTTTGCAATTTTCAAAAAATCTCTAATAAACCTTCGGTAAGACCCCTCATGTCCAAGAAAATTGCGAATACCTTTCACGTTTGTTGGTGGAGGTAATGTAACAGCCCATTTTCAGTGAAATCGGAACAGTAATTTCTAGACCACAAATTCGAGCCAGAAAGAAAATTTATTTTAATATTATTGCATAGTCCGTATTATAATAGAAATGTTATATGAAAATTTAGATAAGAAAATTTTACCAATTATGTGCTTAATTATAGAAAGGACCAAATTACATAGAGTGCAAAAGTTGAGTTCTAGTAGCTATAAGTATCAAATAGCTATGGAATTTAAAACTTGAGGTCCTTGTATTGTAATTAGACCATTAAATATTTTTGGTGATTCATCCATGGAAAATTAGAAAAATAAAAGGATGAAATTGGAAAATTGGAAAATTAAAGATGATAAATAAAATAAATATTAAATAACATCATTTTATATCATCTTCTTCCCCAAAATTTACATGGAAACCATAAGAGAGAGAAAGGAAACTAATCAAGCTTAATTAGATCCAGAAAGACCTAATACTGAGTTGGATCGAGGAAAACAAAAATTTTTGTTTTAGTAAATTCTCATATACGAACAAGTATTGAGGTAAGTTTGTGTAACTTAATTTTGTAATTATATATTTGAATTGATTTAAATGATTTGTATATAAATTATGTATTGGCCATGTATATGAAATTTGGTTACATGTCTGGAAAATACCCGATAAATGTTGAATCTATATGAATGAATGAAATTCGATTAGATACAGAATTCTATTTCCCGAAATGGTAGTGGTCTTGTATATGTTGCGGGCATATCGTAGCTCAAAAGAGTGTCCCGTTATAAGCCCTCTCAAGCTGCCCGTATATGGTTCTTACGAGCTTCCCGTTAAATGCTCTTTGGAGCATCCCGATTGGTTGTGACCCTACATGTGTTGTGGGTGCACCACAGCTCTTTGTGAGCGTCCCCTTATATGGCTCGTCGTGAACTTCCCGATTAAAAGCTCTCCGTGAGCTTCCCATTAAATTTCTATCTGATGCTTCCTGATTAAGTGCCCTTCAGAGCTACCCATTATAGGCTCTTTGTAAGCTTCCCGTTAATAAGCCCAGATAAGCTTCTCATTATATGGCTCACATGAGTTCCCGTTACTATGCTTTAGAGAGACCTTCTATTTAAGTGCTCATAAAAGTACTCCCGGATATGAATTGATGGAATTTTAGTATTGTACACTTCAGATGTATTACCCAAGAGAACATGAGACCATATGAAGTCAATATGAATCAATACTCGTATATATATGAATTACATGAGATTAGATATTTATGTTTGATGAGCTCATCCTTATTGTTGATATTTACATGAAATAAGTACCTAACATATTTGTTGAATCTATGTGTTAGGCAAATGGCCTTATAGTTTTGGATGCATGTTTGTATGCTTACTTTAAAAGAATATGATTGGTAAGTAAATTTCTATTAAACGAACTTACTAAGCACTAAATGCTTACTACGTTTTATTTCCTCTCTTTTATAGTGCTCGAAAGCTCGTAAAGGTTGGAGATTGGTTAGAGCATCATCACATTCACCAGTTCATTTTGGTATAAATAGTAAACTTATTTTGATATAATGGCATGTATAGGCTAACTTTGCCCATGTTTGGCATGTAAATGGATGTTCTTAATCTAGCCATTGGAATGGCTAGTGATGGTATGTTTTGGTATATTATTATAAGGTTATATCATGCTCAATATATATATATGGTAAAGTTACATTGAACGTATGTGATGTTATATTATGCATATTAATGATGTTTGCTTGGTTTAATGCTTGGAATTGGTTGGTATATATGTACAAATGTTGTTGTAGGTTAATGGAAAATTTTGGGTGAAAAATAAAGCTAGGAAATAGCTTTATTTTGTCCACACGTGTAGACACACAGGCGTGTGTATTGACCGTGTGTGACACACAGCCTGGCACATAGGCATGTGGTTTGGCTGTGTGTCCCCTGCATCTTAAAATTGAGAAACAAAATGCTTAGAATTATGCACACGGCCAGAGACACAGGCGTGTGTCTCAGCCGTGTGTGACACATGGCCTAGAACATGGGCGTGTGTCTTGGCCGTGTGAATCCAGCACCTAATTTTTAAAAATTAAATTAACCAAACAGTCTAGCACATAGACGTGTGGTAGGTTGTGTGGCACAAGTCAGAGAGTTACACGGGTAAGGACGTAGGCTGGGACACGACCACGTGTTTCACATCGAATGCCCACACGGCCTGAGACATAGGTATGTCACCTGGCCGTGTGAGCCACACGACGTACTCACACAGGCGTATGACTCCTATATATAAGAAAAATTTTAAAATTTTTTGAAAAATTCTTTGAGATCCCAATTTAGTCCCGACTTATTTCTAATGCTTAAAACTGCCCACGAGGGTCCTTTCAAGGAACAATATGAATATTTTTAGATATGAATAGTAAATGACATGAATTATCTGTAATTGTTCTGTAAATTCTGGTACGCTTTGTAACCCTATTCTGGCAACGGATACAGGTTAGGGGTGTTACAGGTAATTTCTTAATGATTTATACCTTAGCTTTCTCTACTTGAATGCCTTGACTAGAGATGCGATGGCCTAACACAGTGCCTTCAGTTGCCATGAAATGACATTTTTCCCAATTCAAGACAAGATGTGTGTCCTCACATCGCTTCAATAATTTATCCAAATTGTCAGTGCAATGATCAAAATCATACCCATAGATTGAGAAATCATCCGTAAAACCTCTAAATAGTCTCCGATCATATCTGAGAATTTTGTCATCATACACCTTTGAAATGTGGCTGGTGCGTTGCAAAGATTGAAAGGCATACGACGAAAAGCTAAAGTACCAAAAGGGCATGTGAAGGTTGTTTTCTCCTGATCCTCAGGTGCAATAGTAATTTGGTTGTACCCAAAATAGTCATCTAAAAAGCAATAATAGGCCTTTTCAGCAAGCCAATCTAGCATTTGGTCAATGAAAGGAAGTGGGGAGTTATCATTCTTTGTAGCTACATTTAATTTGTGATAATATATACAAACTCGCCATCTCATAAAAATGCGTGTAGGAATTAATTCGTTCTTATCATTGCAAACCACAGCGATGCCACTCTTTTTAGGTACGAATTGCACTAGACTTACACAATTGCTATCAGAAATCGAGTAAATAATTCCAGCATCAAGCCATTTTATGATTTCCTTATTGAGAACTTCCTTCATCTTCTCGTTTAATCATCTTTGTTGTTCAATCGATTGCTTGCATTTATCTTCCAACATGATCTTGTGCATGCAAAAAGAAGGACTAATACCTTGAATATCGACAATACTCCAAGCAATAGCTCGTTTATATTACTTGAGAATATGGACCAATTTCTCTTCTTGATTTACATCCAATGTTGCGGAGACAATAACTGGGAGAGTATTATCATCACCCAGAAAGACATGTTTCAGATGAGGAGGTAGTGGTTTCAATTCCAGAGTAGGAGATTCTTCAATAGATGGTTTGAAAATTGGGGTGGTTATGTTGGCTAGGTCTAAGGATTCAATCTGCCATCCATGCTTGAGTTCAAGATTATTAGCTTCAACTATGCTGTTACAATCGTCTAAGGACTCGGTATCAGATGTCACTACAAACTCTTTAGAAAGTACTGTGCTTTGGTCATTGAATTCTTCCTCAATTAGATCATCTAGCACATCGACAGTAGGTCATTCTTCTTTGTCCTTGCATTGAATAGATCACTGAGGGTGACTTGCTCTTTATTAAGTTACATGGTTAGTTCACCTTTGTAAACATCAATAAAAGTTCCGCTGTGGCTAAAAATGGTCGTTCCAAGATTATGGGAAACTCATTGTCTGCCTCGCAGTCAAGTATGATAAAATTAGCCAAAAAATGAATTTATCCACACGAACTAAGACATCTTTGATTTGCCTTTTAGGTTGAGCCAAGGATCGATCAGCTAGTTGTCATGTCACTGCAGTAGATTTCATGTGACCAATTCCTAACTTTCTGAAAGTAGATCATGGCATTAGGTTAATGATAGCTCCTAAATTGCATAAAGCCTTGCCTATATAATAATTGCCAATTGAACATGGGATGGTAAAGCCTTCTATGAGTGTAATAGTTTCAGTATCAGTGAGCTTCTTCTTCTTGGACAAGAGGTCTTTTATAAATTTCCCATAATTCAAAATTTGTACCAGAGCGTCTACTAAAGGAATGTTGATCTGCAGTTGCTTTAGTGTGTCCAGGAATTGCTGATACTACTTGTCATGCTCATTCTTCCTTATTCTTTGTGGGAAAGGTAAAGGTAGAGATACATCTGCTTGCGCCGACACATTTGATTGCGTCGACAATTCTAGAGGTCGAACATTAGGCATATGAGTGACAATTTGTGGAACTTTTTTATCTGATGCATCGACAAACTCTTTAGATTCAACCTTTTCACCAGTCATGACTCTATCCGTATCTTTAGGTGATACAGTAGAGTCTATAAATTGTTTGCCAGTTTGTTTACCACTCCTAAGAGTGATAGCCTTACAATGTTCTTTCCCCCTCGGACTGGGATTTTTTGTGTCATTGGGTAATGAGCCTGGTGGTCGAATATTCAAATTTGAAGAAAATTGTCCTAATTGTACCTCCAATGCTAGAATGGAAGATGATTTGCTTTATACGACAACTTCCGTGCAAGTAATATGCTCCTGCATTAATGCCTCAAGATTTGCTAACGAGTCAGAAGTAGAACCTTGAGTGTACGGTTGCTATTGATGTTAATGAACATACTGATTCAATATTGAAGAGTGTTGTGGCTGCATCGAATTTTGGTGTGGATGTGTCTGGCCTTGTTATGGATGCATCTAAGTGTGCAGATTGTAGTTCTGTTGTTGTTAATTGTAATTTACTTGTCTTGGATTATAATTACCGTGAGTAGATGAATTCCCATATTTGAATGTCGTAGCATTTTGTCTACCATTCTCAGTTTCCCAAAACGGTTGGTTGCTTGCAGAGTTGTTGTAAGAGTTACCATAAGAATTATTGCAAATGTTACTAATATAACAAGCATTCTCTATATATTGTGGACAATCTTCATAGCTATGGTTGTCACTACAAATCTCACAACAAAAAGTAGGAACATCAACTTGCTGAGTGACTTGTATAGATGCAACGCCACTAGTCCCTTACATATTTTTACTCATGTTTGTGAGAGAAGAAACTTGAGCACTTAGTGCGGTTATTGCATCCAATTCAATAACTCCTAGAGTAGTTTTTGCTTGTGCAGCTCTGGAGATAGGGTATTAATAATCATTTTGAGCAATTCTCTCAAGAATTCTTACAGCATCATTATAAGTACAATCCAACAGAGGTTCATTTGCTGATGCGTCGATAAGATTCCTTCTATGTGAATTCAACTTATTATAAAAAATCTCAATTTGTATTTCTGGTTGAATAACGTGCATGAGACAACGTCGAAGTAAAGATTTATAATGTTCCCATGTGGTGTGAAGATTTTCATAAACCAGATGCTGATAAGCAGTAATATCATTTCGAAGATGAGAATTTATTGTTGGCGGGTTAAATTGAAAAACAAGTTGTATTGCTAGTACATCCCAAGAAGTAATTGATCTGGCAGGTAGCCCAAAAAACCAAGTACGGGCTCTTCTCTGTAAGGAATAAGGAAATAATTGCATCTTCAAGGCATCATCAGGAACGTCTTGTTGAATAAAGGAAGCACAGATCAATAAAAAGGATTTAAGATGTTCTCTCGCATCTTCATATGGTAGTCCAACATATTGACCATTAGAATTCAACATTTGAAACATTACTGGCTTAAGTTCAAATTTCCAAACTTGGATTGCTAGCCTAACAACTCCCAGTTGTAAATCATCCAAGGCAGGTACTAAAACATCTTGTATAGTCCTATTTTGTATGTGAGCATCTTACGACAATAATGGGTTATTAACATTTTGCTGTTGCATCAGGGGTATGGCTACATTGTCTCCTGATAGAACCATGTTTCTTTGTTCTCAAAGACTACTTCGAACAATCCTTTCAATTTCTGGATCAAAATCGACAAGAAAATCTGACTTGCTTCAGGTCATAAAACACCTAAAATGAAGTTGAAGAAATAGCAATAAAGAAAAGCCAGTTAGTGAATACTAAATATTATATAAGGAAAATAAAGTGCAAAAACACACAAAAATAAAAATAAACATCAAATAAACGCCATCCCTGGCAACAGTGCCAAAAACTTGATCGACTGTTTAACATCACAACAATAATGTACAAGCGTACACTGTCGATGCAATTATAGTAGACAGATGTGAGTCTATCAGATATCGATCCCATAGGGATGCTTGTTTTTTGTCTATTAATGTCGGTGCAATAACTAAATAGAAATGAGAAAAATTGTGAGGATAGTTGTCTGAACAACAACTTGAAAACAATAAAATAAAATATGATAATTATAAATTGGGATCCCCAACATGAATCTTCAGCTGAATACTAAATGCTCACAAGGTATAAAAGGATAGGTGATTGTCGAGGCAATAAATTTCAATATATATCTTACCAAGTGTCACTCTATTTAATTTGAGACTTAAACATGCACATTAACCCCACCTTCTAATGATGGTAATATGGCACTATTAAGAACAAGTGGACTAAATTCCTCTAATCTTCACTCAACTTTTGTTGTAATGCTTGTTAGCTCAAACTGTCGCTGCACTTTCCAGTGTCAATGACTACAATAACACTTCTGTGTTAAGAAACATTCAAACCCCAAGATTAAATAATAAAAGCAAGATTGAATAAGATAACATTTAACCAAGAATTCATGTGTACTTCTATACAAACAGAAAATAGAGAGTAATCACCAGCATTTAAAAAGAAATAAGAAAGAATAGAGTGAAGAATACTATTCCTAGACAAATCAACTAAATCTCTCTATTCCCTCTTGTCTCGCACTTAAGTCTCCTTGTCAGAAGCTAATCTATATCAATTTTCACGTTGGCTCACCCGTGAGAGGCTTAAGGTGTCATAATCGCAAGCTTCAAGGTAGGATGAAAAAGATGATGATCAAGAAAAAGCTCTCCTCCCTTTTATTTTTCTTCTCAAATCAACCTTTTATGTCCTCTTCCAATAGTATAGGTGTCCTTTCCTTAGAATTATTCTATCCTTATACGTATAGTTTGGTTATGCCAGACTGAACAACTCACACATTTTTAGTTCTCATCTGGACAACTGTCAGGTGCAGCAACAATTTTGGATGCAATTAGGAATTAACTTATGCAGCGACATTAAGGCAAAAAGATAGCAAAATTAAGGATAAAATAGGCTAGGATTCGCTGAGTTAAAAAATGTAATTTACTAAACTGAAAATGCTAAAATATATGCTAAAGATAACTAAATGGGAACAATTTGACCAATAAGTAAGGAGGAAAACCTATGTTCTTTATAGTGCTATCAGGGGGTGAAATAATGGCATTGTTACCAATGAAATGGGCGGTGGGTTAAAAGGTGGTATGAGCCTTAATAAGACTAAAGAAATGAGACCTGAAATTGAAGAGAGGCTTACTGAATTCATTGATGGGAAAAAGATATAAGGAGTTCAGTCAAAGGTGTGTGGGGTTTTGACTAATCATGTTCCAATGGAGTCAGATTTTATGAAAGAAATATCACCAGCCACTATCAAATAGGCCAACCGGGCGTAATGAAAATCTTAAGTTGGAATGTCCGTGGTTTGGGGCAGCCACGGACTGTTAAATGTCTCAAGTACAAATTGAGACAAGTTCAGCCTCAAGTTTTGTTTCTTAATGAAACAAAAGTCAGCGCTAGACGTATGGAATAGATAATGAGGAAGTGTGGTTTCATGTATAGAATTGATGTGGATGCTGAAGGATCACGTGGAGGATTATTTTAGGGTGGAAAGAAGGTTTGTCTATTTCGTTAAATATTTTTTCAGAATCTCATATTGATGTGGTTGTGGATGAAGGGGATGGTAGGGCAGTTTGGATGTTTACGAGATTTTATGGCTCTCCAGTGGAACAAGCGAATAGCGATTCATGGAATTTACTAAGGTAATTAAAACACGGTAGTAATTTACCATGGTTGGTTTTGGGGGATTTTAAAGAGGTATGTTTTTTTTTTAGAAGAAGAGAGGTCGTTTGTAACAACCCATTTTTCAGTGAAATCGGAACAGTGGTTTCGGGACCACAAATCTGATCCAAAAATAAGATTTATTTTTATTTCATTATATGGTCTGTATTATGATAGATATGTTGTGTGAAATTTTTTATACGAAAATTTTATCGATTAAGTGCTTAATTACGAGAAAGACTAAATCGCATAAAATGCGAAAGTTGAATTATAGTAGCTATAAGGATTAAATAGCTATGGAATTCAAAACTAGAGGTCCTTATATGGTAATTAGACCATTAAGAAAGGTATGTAGATTTTCTTGGTGACTCATCCATGGAAGTATAGAAAAAGGGCAATGACTAAATTAGAAATTGAAATAATTTAATTAATTAAAAGATGATAAAATAAATATTGTCTTATTTTTGCCATCTTCAACCTTAAAAATACATGAAAACCCTAGGAGAGAGAGAGAAGAAAATTTCAAGGCCTAATTGGGTAAGTTTTCTTATTCTGTTTTTAGTAATTTTGATATTTTTAAAATTGGGATAGTCTAATCTATCTATTTGGAGGATTAATTTGAAAAGTTATCAACGTATGAAATTTGTGTAATGGATGAATATGCTGAAAATTATAAATTTATGGTAGAAAATGAAAGGTTGTAGATAGATAAAAAAAACTTTTACAAAGTGATTTTTTATGAAAACATGATTTAGGGACTAAAATGCAAAGTGGTGAAAATTGATGAAAAATTCTGAAATTTATTGAAAATATGTGCTGTAAATTTTATGTTGGAAATTTGGTTAGGCTTGGAATAGGGAGTAAATTGGAATTTTTAGTAATGTTAGGGGTAAAATGGTAATTTTTCCTAGGACGTAAATTGAGTCCAAATGAGTATGAAATGTTGGAAATTGATTATTAAAGTTATTTATATAAATCTGAACACCTCAAATTTGAGGTTAGATCGAGGAAAGGAAAAGGTTTCGGATTAGTAGATTACTTACGGAAACAAGTGTCGAGGTAAAGTTCGTGTAACTTAATCGGGCATGTAATATGTTTAATTGAATGTTGTGCTTGTATGGAGTGTAACTTATATTGGTGTGCATTACTTGAATGCTATAATGAGAAAATTAATACATGCTTGAAAATGGTGAAAAAGGGTTATGTCCCAATTGAATATTGAACTCCGATGAATATATGTTCTTTCCCGTAATGGATGAGGTCCTGCATTTGTTGCTAATGGATTTAGCTTAAACGAGCAATCCTATTGACCTTATTATAGAAAGGATTTAACCTGGATGAGTAATCCTAATATAATATCTCTCGAGTATACGTTATGATTAGGGTCTAGCCTGGACTTGTAATCCTAATTGAGCTCCTCTAAGTATATGTTATATAAATCATTTAGCCTAGACTGGTAATCTTATTATATGATATGTGGCTCGAGAGTTTGTTTCTTGGTTAAGTGCCCTAATGGGCACCCCTAAATAAGAATTGACGGATTATCGAATTGTACACCTCGAGTGTACTATTTGAGCATCCATCAGAATTCCAATGATTCAACGGACACAACTCTTGACACGGCATGAAGATTATAAGATGAAATGATAATGACTTGAAAGAATATTGCTTGATGAGCTCATCTATGTTTACTTGATTGTTATGAAGATTTTGGTGACTAACATGTTTGATTGAGTGCATGTGTTTAGGCAATATTGCTAATGGATGGAAAACATGATATTGTATGCTTAGACTTAATAAACGGGATTGGTAAGTTTAGTTTTCGTTATACGAACTTAGTAAGCACGTAATGCTTACTCTGTTTTATTTCCCCTATTTTATAGTGCTCGGAGGCTCGCGAAGGTTGGAGATCATTGGAGCGTCGTCACACTATCAACTAGTAATTTTAGTATAATGGCATGTATAGGATAACTTGGCCATAGGTGGCTTGAAAATAATGTTTTGTAACCTAGCCATTGGAATGGCTAGTAATGGTTCATTTTAGTATGACTATGTAGGTTATTATGATATATATACACATGTGTTATGTTAAGTATATGGGATCAAATGTTGTTAATGCCTAAGTTAAACCAAGGTAAGTTTGTAAACACTTGTGCTTAATGGTATGCCTTGATGAATGATGAAGCTTGTTCAATTTGAATGCTCGAATTGGTTGGTATTGGATATGTGTTCCAAATGCAGGTCTTGGGTGCAATTTTAGGTGAAAAATGAAGCTAGAAATGGCTTTATTTTTGCCACACGGGCAGGCACACTAGCGTGTGTCCAGGCCGTGTGTCGAGTACATGGGCGTGTAGTCAGGCCATGTGTCCCCTGCACCTTAATTTTGAGAAACAAAATGCTCAAAATTAAGCACACGGGCAGAGAAACAGACGTGTGTCTCTTCCGTGTGTGATACACGGCTTAGTACACTTGCGTGTGTCTTGGCCTTGTGAAACCTGCACCTAATTTTGAATTGAATTAATTAACCACACAACCTAGTAGATGGGCGTGTGGCATGCCTTGTAGCATGGGGTCGAACACAGCCTGTAGGACAGGCGTGTCCCAGGGTCACATGGGCGTGTCCCTTGGACCACATGGGCGTGTGAGCCTTGCACCTTAGAAACAGTTTAAAATTTTACAAAAAATTCTTAGAGGTCCCGATTAAGTCCCGACTCGTTCTTGATGCTTGTATTGGGCCTCGAGGGCCCATTTAAGGGACATTATGTATAATCTCGAAAAATGAATAGTGATTATCATTAAATATCTGTAAATATTTTGAAAATTTCTGGAAACGCTCTAAAATAATATTTCAGTGACGGGTACAAGTTAAGGTGTTATATTTAGTGGTATCAGAGCTACGGTTTAGCCAATTCTCATTTTTAACGTAGCAAACACGAGTTTATTTATACATGGCATTATATATTTTGTCATAGTGTAATGACGCCTGATCATTTTAAATGTGTTTTTTATATAGTAATGTCATCCAACCAAGCTAGATCTGAATTTGAGAAAGCTGAGAGCAATACTTTAGCTTAAGTTCCAAGAGTTGCTTTTGCGTTTGGTAGTGAAAGGCCCATGTCTGAGGGCCGAATTGAGGAGGCAAAACAAGCCTTCTATCAAATGATGAATGAATGGTTTACTCAGTACTTAAGAACAAATATGTTGTACAATGACCTCCCCTACCTGCTCTGTAACACCTCTTACCTGTATTTGATGCCAGAACCGAGTTCGAAGCATTTCCAGGTTAAAACTACTTGATCGCCACTTAGTCTCAACGTGACTACTCTCTTTAAGACATCACAACAACCTCATTTTTTGACCTACGAGGTCTCACTCATACACATGAAGGCTCTCGAAACCATATCAGAAACTTCTACGATCTTAAAATTTTACCATCTATACAGGGACCATACGCCTGTGTAAGAGTAGAAACGCCTGTGGAGGTAACACACGCCCATACCCCCATCCCGTGCATGAAAACCCAAGCATTCTGCCAATGTACCACGGCTAGGGCACACGCCCGTGTTCTCCACCTGTGGTGAATACTGACTACTTTGCACTGTTAGAAATCTAGACACACGCCTGTATGGCTAGCCTGTGGCCTACACTACTTAATTCTGCCAAAGAGACACGGCCAAGTCACACGCCTGTGGGCTAGCCGTGTGTCACACATGGCCTAGACACACGCCCGTGTGTCTATCCACATGGACAAGAATAAAGCTATTTGCTAAGCTCTTCTCACCCCTCAAGCTCATACAACATGTACCCCTTCAACTCATCTATAGACAACTCATACTAAAACATAATCTTTCATGGATAACTATATCTTTTCATATAATAAAGTAGCCAACAACCATGGCATTATACAAAATAGTTTATCCATCAAATGGCCAACATATCTTAGCCAATACAACAAAATTCACTATCTTATCTAGCCCCTATACATGCCATATACAAAACATTAAGTCTAATGTTCTGGAGTGTGCTGATAGTGTGGGTGATCTTCCAATTAATCCGGGTATCACGATTCAATCCATTTTCTCTATAAGGCAAGGAAAAAGAAAGGAGCAAGCTTTGAGGTTAGTAAGTTTACACATAAACAATTTAAGCATTCTAGTATAGGCTAAATAATAATTAGCATTATACTAACATATGTAATTCACATCCACTGCTATGCTTACTCTTTCTATCCCCTACCACATCTCCAACACATTATGAGTCACATAATCACAATCATTGACATGCACCCCTGCACTCAATATCACAATTACTCAAAATACACACATCATTATTTCTCAATAATACATCCACACAGATAAATTACTCAGTGATTTCGCACTTCGCGCACCACAATTAGATCATGAGGTAGTATCGCACATAGCCTACCATAAAGGATAATTATAGTGATTCCGCACATAACTCACTAAATAATATGCTTAACAATGATATCGCACATAGCCCATCAGTGTTAAGGATCAAGGTGGTATCACACTTAGTCCACCATTAAGCATTGTCACTACACATTCACACGTCTACTTGGTAATACATTCATCCATTCACAATTACTATTTCATTCATTCCACTATAATCGAATAGGTTCTCAATCATGCTACACACTAGCTAGCATTAAAAATGTATACGCATAAATGCATCATTTATACGTAGACTTACTTCGGTACTCAAAAGTATGGAGACTTGAAATTTAGTCCTTTTTGGACAATTCAACCATAATTTAACAAAATTACTTCATGAAACTCTCACATTAATATACAAACATAGCATAAACCTCAAAACTCATACATATACCTCAAATTTATGGTCTCGCACCACTATTCTGACTAGGCCTTAAATCAGGATATTACATGCTCCTCAACCGATTCTTAAGGTTCCATAGGGTGCTAAACCTATTAGAATTGGTAAGCCTTCGATAGATAAAATCCGCAAACATGGGACGGTAGAATTTAGAGCTACCGTAGATGATGATCCGAAAAGGGCTGAATTTTGTTTGGAAAATACCATCCGGGTTTTTAACGAATTATCCTGTACACCTACCGAATGTCTAAAATGTACAGTGTCTTTCCTAAAAGATACAGCTTACCATTGGTGGAATACCATAACTTCAGTTGTACCGAGAGAGAAAGTTACATGGGAATTCATCCAAACTTAATTTAGAAAGAAATATGTTAGTTAGAGATTTATGGATCAGAAGAAGAAAGAATTTTTAGAACTCAAGCAGGGAAACATGACTGTATCCGAATATGAATGAGAATTTGTCTGATTGAGTAAATATGCTAGAGAATGGGTTCTAACCGAGGATGAGATGTGTAAGTACTTTAAAGAGGGTTTAAATGAAAATATCAAGTTATTAATTGGAATTCTCAAAATAAGAGAATTTGCGGTGTTAGCTGATTGAGCACACAAAGTTGAGGATTTGAGTAAAGAAAAGAAATAAACTGAAAGAGAGGCTCAGGTTCTTGGAAAAAGAACTATGAGTAAGTCACAATCATTTGCTTTTAAGAAATTAAAGAATTATTATGATCGTGTGACCACCTCTACGGGATATTCTGGAAAAGAGTGGGGCTCTCAACGTTCTAACCCGAGGTCTTCATCTCCATCTGTGACCAATGTGGGTAGTGTTGGTAATCCCAAACTAAAATGTAAACAATGTAACAAATTTCATCATGGGGAATGTCAGTCTAGAAGTGGAGCTTGCTTTGGATGTGGTTCACTTGAACATTTTCTTAGAGATTGCCCAGAAAGAGTTGAAAAAGAGATAGAACCAGCTCCAAAGCCTAGTAATCCAGCCTCGAGAGGTAGACCACCCTGTCATCTCGACAATGTTGGTGGTAGTCGAGGTACTACCAAGGATACAACAGTTAGATCTGAGGCACGAGCACCTATAAGAACATATGCTATTCGTGCTAGAGAAGATGCCTCTGCACCAAACATCATTACTGGTACATTTTCTCTACTTGATACTGATATTACTGCTTTGATTGATCCTGGTTCCACACATTCTTACATATGCACGAGCTTAGTGACTATTAAAAAATTACTTATTGAATTCACTAGATTTGTGGTTAAAGTTTCAAACCCCCTGGGCCAATGTATTATGGTGGATAAAGTTTGTAAGAACTGTACATTAATGGTAAAAGGTTATTGCTTTTTGGCTGACTTAATGTTATTGCCATTTGATGAATTTGATGTGATTTTGAGAATGGATTGGTTAACCCGATATGATGCAGTAGTGAATTGTAAGTAGAAATATAGTATATTGAAATGTGAAAATGGTGAATTACTTCATGTTGGATCTGATAAACTGGATGGATTACATAATGTGATTTCAAAAATATCAGCGTAGAAATGTCAGAAAAGGTTATGACGCTTATCTCGCATATGTATTGGATACTAAAGTGTCTGAGTAAAAGATTCAGTCAGTGTCCATTGTATGTGAATTCCCTGATGCATTCCTAGAAGAATTATCTGGTTTACCACCGGATAGAGAAGGTCCATAGATCTTGTTCTGGGTACAAAACCTATATCTATAGCACCTAACAAGATGGCTCCTACTGAATTGAAAGAGCTGAAAGTACAGTTGCAAGAATTGATTGATAGGGGTTTTGCTCGACCTAGTTTCTCGCTTTGGGGTGCTCCAGTTATATTTGTAAAGAAGAAGGATGGATTGTTGCGGCTTTGTATTGATTACAGACAACTCAATAAAGTTACAATAAAGAACAAGTACCTATTGCCTCGAATTGATAACTTGTTTGACCAGTTAAAATGTGCCACTGTATTTTCAAAGATTGATCTCCGTTCTGGTTACTATCAATTACGGGTAAAAGATTCAAATGTACCAAAGACAACTTTTAGAACTAGGTATGGACACTATGAGTTTTTTGTGATGCCATTCGGCTTGACAAATGCACCTGCAGTGCTTATGGATCTAATGAATAGAATTTTTAGCCCGTATTTGGACAGGTTTGTGGTGGTATTTAAAGATGATATTTTGGTTTATTCCTGAGATGAAAATGAACATGCTGAGCATTTTAGAATAGTGTTGCAAACTTTATGAGAGAAACAATTGTATGCCAAATTCAGTAAATGTGAATTTTGGTTACACGAAGTTAGTTTTCTTGGGCATATAGTATCTATCGAAGGTGTCAGAGTAGACCCAAATAAAATTTTAGCCATTGTTAATTGGAATCCACGAAGAATGTGTCAGAAGTCTAAAGTTTTCTGGGTCTAGCCGGTTATTATTGGAGGTTTGTAAAAAGTTTTTCAATGATAGCTTCTCTGATGACTCGTTTACTACAAAAAGATGTAAGATTGAGTGGTCTGATAAATGTCAATAGAGTTTGACAGATTAAAAGCTTTATTGACAGAGGCACCAGTGTTAGTTCAGCTTGAATTGGGTAAGTAATTTATAGTTTACAGTGATGCGTCATTGCATGGTTTAGGCTGTGTCTTGATGCAATAAGGTAAAGTAGTAGCCTATACTTCAAGACAACTAAAACCGCATGAAAGAAACTACGGACACATGATCTAGAGGCAAGTCCTAGAAGGAGTAGGCGTGGTTTTCTCAACAACCAACATGGAATACACTTGGAAACAGTGGTTAGCGATATAATTTATAAACAATAGTATAGTGGTATCCAGAATTTTAGCTATTTCTTTCTGGGCTTTATGGTATAATAGGAACAAAATTTCTCATAAGGGGATTAAGGAAGGGGTTCAAGATATAGTAAGGTTTATAAAAGCATATTACCTTGAAGTTGAGTAGTTGGGTAAATTGTCGATTACCTTGAGTAATCCAAGCGTTTCTATTTGGGAGCGATCAGAGGGGGATGTTATAAAGTTTCATTTTGATGATTCTTATAATCAACAACTACACATTTCAAGATCGAGTATTATAGCACTTAACAAGGAAGGAATGGTAAGGGCGCCCAATATCTATCTGTGGGAGAATATTCCGGATCCGACCATGGCAGAGGCTCAAGCATGCTTGCAAGTAGTTACCTTCGCTGAGGAGTTGGGTTTTCGTGAGGTTTGTATTGAAGGAGATGCCTTAACCATTATCAGGAGAATAAATTTTGTAGACAAGGACAAATTTAGCATTAGCAATTTGATAAAAGAGATTAAGGAAAGATTGATCAATTTTAGAAGTTTACAGTTTAGGTCTGTACCCTGGGTGTAACAGTCTGGTTTTGACCCTAATCGGAACGGTGGTTTTGGGACCACGAATCCGCGTCAGAAAAATATTTTAACATTTTTTTCGTGTTAATTATATATGATTAAGCATGTGTGAAAGTTTCGTAAGATAATTTGCCCGTTTATGTGATTAATTTAAGAAAAAGGACTAAATTGTATAAGTGGTAAAAGTAGCCTATTTGATTGATTGAGTGGTTAATTGATGTGTTTTTATATAGTGAAGGATCTATGTGGTAAATTACCCATTTTAAATGGGATAGTGGACGGCAATGCATATGTCATAATGCATTTACATGATTATTTTATGTTAAGTTATATTATAATAATAAAATTATATTATAAACTATTAATAAATAAAAGACATAAAATAAAACTTTGCATGTTCATCTTCTTTATTTCACTTAGACCGAAACTAAAAAGAAAAACAAATGAGAGAAAACTTCAAGGGTTCGGCTATCTTCAAGCTTGATTAAAGGTTAGATTTTATTCGTTTTTTGATAATTTTTACGTTTTTGACATCGTTGCATTGAATATAATTCGACCCATGTTAGAATTTTTGAATTTGATGCATGTTTGATATTCGGCCATTGATGAGTGTTTATGTTTTGTTATATTTGATGGAAAATATTAAAGATATTTTTTGAATTAACATGTTTTGAATTGGAAATTTTGGTGAATTTGAGTATTATGGATTAAATTGCAAAAATAAATTTTAGAGGGACTAGAACGTGACATAAATAAATTAGATGGACTTGTATAAATACTAGGTATATTCGGCCCTTAAGGAGTTAATTCAAATTTTGAGTATTTTGTGTGAAAGACCCCAAACCCGGCCCACAAGCCTGAACCAGATCTGGTATGTTCCTTAAGTAAACCGGTTTCAACATTCTTTTATTTCTAGAGGAAAACTTATGCGATTTTAAAAAAATATTGTTTTGGGTTGGGCTTGAGTCAAAAACCTATTTATCTTATTTTAGAATCCAATTAGTGAAGGTGACAAAACAATTAGAGTTTATTTTTAAAGAAATAAATTTTACTTCACTTTAATTGAAAATAATTCGTAACACAGTAATTAAAAATAAAAATAAAGAAATGTAACTTATGGCCTTATTACATCAAGTAAAATCCCAAAATTCCCTTCCATAGTTTCGGCCAAAATACAATATGAGGGATTAGTCCCTAAATTTCGACAGGCTTAAAAAGAAAAGAATGGAAACCGAGTCTAGATCTTACCCTTACTTGGAGAAATCGACAGCACCTATGCTTGGAGCTCCTCAAAGATTCGGCTATGGAGTCTTGAAGAATAGACGACTATGGCCTAGAGGTGTATCAACACTTTTGATTCTTGAGGCTTAAAGAATCGGCAATGGTGGATAAAGAAGAAGTAGATTTCGGCTTGACAAAATAAAAAGAGAAGAGAAGAAAGGAGAGCACTAAGAAATTCGGCAGAGAGAAGGGGAGGAAGAAAAATTGATGAGTAGCCCTATTTTCTTCCTTTTATAGCCGAAATTACTCCTCAGAATCCCTTACTTGGCCACCACTCTTCTTTATTTGATAACTTTATCCTTTGAATTATCACTCTGTTTAATAATAATAATCCTTCTATTATCTCTTCTTTTATCAATTAAAAAAATAAAAGGAATTAATCCACAATTATCTCTTGAAAATAATCCAAATTAATTCCTTTATTTATCCCCTAATTAGCCGAATTTTAAAGAGGATAAAACTCCTCTTTTGCAAGCCTTGTGCCATCCACCTCTGGGCTTCTAGAAGCAAAAAATAAAACTTCTTTTATTTGCTTCCCAAGTGACTCGAACTCAGGCCTAAACCCCTTGCATGTGGCGCCATTTCCATAGGCCCTAAGTGACATCTTCAGGCCACTTTTCCAAGCCTGTTTATGTGTCAAATTTCTCATACTTTTTCTTTTAAGGCCACCTTGCCTCAGTTTCCTCTTTTAAACTTTAAAACTCGACATTTCTAAGTCATTTCTAAGTTTCCTAAAATTTTCGTTCGGCTCTTTAAACTTGACATTTCCTTACATTTCCTAGTTTCCAGAAATGTTCACTTTCCTCTTTTAACCCTAACATTTCCATACATTTCCAGGTTTCCAAAAATGTTCACTTTCCTCTTTTAACCCTAACATTTCCATACATTTCCAAGTTTCCAAAAATGTTCACTTTCCTCTTTTAACCCTAACATTTCCATACATTTCCAGGTTTCCAAAAATGTTCATTTCTAAATCATTTCCATGCATTTTCAAGTTACCAAAAACGTTCAAAATTTATTCATAACACGTAAGACATGTCATTTCGTACAATTAAAACGAAAATGCATAGGCCCTTTTCAGGATGTTATAGTTCTACCCCCCTTAAAATAATTTTGACCTCGAAATTACTTACTAACGAACAATCGTACGGTCTAACTCACCCCACTACGCTATTGCTGCGCACTCTGATTTTATAAAACTGTCATACTTCCTATGCACAATCTCTAAGTTCATATGCAAGGCTTCGAACACATTCACTAGCAATACAAGAATACTCTACAATAATCAAAGCAATTAAGGGTATCCCAGAAATAAGGAACGTACCCGTTATCACATCTGGCACATCTTTCTCCTCGCGACAGCCAACCGCATAAACCAACCTTGGTTGCCTCGCATTTGCACCTTCAGCATCTCTGCTTGGTACTCCACGTTCTCGGCCCGAACCATTTCCTCCATGGTTCGATCCACGACCTTGCTGAGGCTGCTGTCCACCTCTACCAGCCTGATTAACATTCTGAGCTGCTGATCGACTTTCATCTGGTTTCTTAGGACAATCCTTGAGCATATGGTCCTTGGACCCACACCCAAAACATCCTCCCGTCTTTTTCCAAAACTCCCCTAAGTGCTCCTTTCCACAATGATCGCAAGGACGATATTGCCCTCTTGTAGTAGCTTGCTAACCTCGCGGCCCATCAACTCTAGGCCTCTTATTCCAAGATGATCCAGACAATCCAAAACCTCTTTCTGGCCTATTCCGATCAGTGTTCTACCTTGTAGCATCCTTAATTCCCTCGGCCACCTTGGCCTTTTCTACTAAAGCAGAAAACTCCCGCTCCTAATGCGGTGCTATCAACAATCTCAGATCATCTCTTAGTCCATCCTCAAAGCGGACACAGCGCTCATGCTCAGTTGCCACTACTCCTAGAGCATAGCGGCTTAACCTCAGGAATTCAGCTTCATATTCCGCAATGGACTTGTTCCCTTGAACCAGCCCCAGAAAAGCCTTCCTTTGCTCATCTGTATAACTGGTTCCCACATGTTTCTTCTGAAATGCTTCCTTAACATACTCCCAGGTCAGATCCTCAGCCGTGGCACCATCCCTAACAGTTAACCACCATTGGTACGCTTCATCGCGTAGTAGTACCACCATTCCTTTTAACTTCTCCTCAAGGGTCAGATCAAGCTCATCCATGATGTGCTCAATTGCTTCCAACCAGTACTCAGCTGTACTGGGTGCCACACCCGATACTCCACGAAACATTTCGGCTCCATTAGCTCGAAGCCGCTCAGGCACAGACTTACGGGTTCCCGAATTTCCTCCTGCACCAGTCACCAACTCCAAAACTCGCAGCACAGCATCTTCTCCCGTTTGAGCTTGCTGCTCAACCCCCACAGCTGGGGGTGGTGGTGGCGGTGGTATCTCATTGTCAGACCCTTGACCCGATCTAACAGGTTCTGACACAGTCATCCTTCCTCTACCTTGTCCACGATGACCACGTCCTCTAGAGCTCATTTCTAACGTCGAGATCTGATTAAGAAGTTTTATGAATTAGTCTTTGTTTCACTTGTTTACCCGCGAAGGAGTTTTATGAAAAAAGTTTTAGGAGTGGTTCTTTCGTATGCACACAATCTTTTCATTCATTCATACATCCATCAACCAATTATGAACTTTCGTTCATTCAGAGAAACGTTGTAGTTTTCATTGTTGTTGTTTCTCCACTACCCAGGGGTATTTTCGTAATTTTGTCCTATAGGAGTATTTTTGTAATTTTGTCCTACAGGGGTATTTTCGTAATTTTTCAAAAGAAAAAGTTCCTTGGTGATTTTATCAAAAAGAATTTTGGAAATTTTGAATTTCCGGGGTATTTTGGAAAATTTCGAAATCCGGGGTATTTCAGTAATTTTTCACAACCGGGATAAATTCGTAAAATTAAATCAGGGATATTTTAAAAGTTGCAAAACTTTGAGGGTTCTTTTTGAGAATTGTACTTTCCAAAACAGTGATGTTGCAAAAATTTTGGAAATCAGGGTTATTTTGGTAATTTGGTAAGTTAGGGGCAATTTTGTAATTTTCCAAAATCAAGGTATTTTTGTTAGTTTGCAAATTAGGGTTTTTGAACATTTATAAAATAATGAAATTTTGGCAAAACTGTTGAGTAGTTTGACATTTTGTAAATTAAGGGCATTTTGGTAATTTTACCACTAGGGGTATTTTTGTAATTTCCCAAATTAGAAAAATTTTCGAAAAATTTTGTAAAGATGGCTTTCACAAATTTAAAAGAAAGTTTTTAAGAGTTTGAAAACTAGGGTTTTGCTGTTTTCATAAAAACACAGCTAGTTCCCTTTCGGGTTTTAGTTATGGTGTTTAGCCTATGACCGAGTCCTCTTGGTCAGGGTGAACCAAAGCTACGCACCAGGTAGGATTCAAGTGGAGAGGAGGTGAGTCACGCGGATCGCTTAAATACCAAGCTCCCAGAAACCATTCCTAGACATGCATGCAGAGGTTGCCACACCCCTCTGAGCCCTGCGAGTTAGGGTGAACCGAAGCTACGCACTGCAGGTAGGATTCTGCGAAGAGGAGGTGAGTCACTAGGGTCGCTTAAATACCAGGCTCTTAGGATCCAATCTAGACATGCGCCACAGGGGGTTACCACACCCTAACTCGGTTGACCTAGCCATAGGTTTGTTTAATGGAATTAAGTCTTATGTGTTTGTGTTTGAGTAGACTAGTCCTAGGGTTCAAATACCTATCATACTATTCTACGTTCCATTCCTTTTCTACCCTTCTCTGATTCACATAATCACACAGATGGTTAGGGTACTTACACAGTGTGGATCATGGTCGGAGACTTAGGTGCCATGCCAGAAAACCTGCTTAACTTTAGAAATACTTTTCATAAAACTCATTTGGCTCGTTTGGAAAACGTTTTGGGCCTTAGCCCACAGCCGAGAGTTTTAAAACTGGGCTCTGATACCAAACTGAAACACCCCAAACCCGGCCCACGAGCCTGAACCGGATCTGGTATGTTCCTTAAGTAAACCGGTTTCAACATTCTTTTATTTCTAGAGGAAAACTTGTGCGATTTTAAAAAAAATATTATTTTGGGTTGGGCTTGAGTCAAAAACCCATTTATCTTATTTTAGAATCCAATTAGTGAAGGTGACAAAACAATTAGAGTTTATTTTTAAAGAAATAAATTTTAGTTCACTTTAATTGAAAATAATTCGTAACACAGTAATTAAAAATAAAAATAAAGAAATGTAACTTATGGCCTTATTACATCGAGTAAAATCCCAAAATTCCCTTCCATAGTTTCGGCCAAAATACAATATGAGGGATTAGTCCCTAAATTTCGACAGGCTTAAAAAGAAAAGAATGGAAACCGAGTCTAGATCTTACCCTTACTTGGAGAAATCGACAAAGACATCATGCTTGGAGCTCCTCAAAGATTCGGCTATGGAGTCTTGAAGACTAGACGACTATGGCCTAGAGGTGTATCAACACTTTTGATTCTTGAGGCTTAAAGAATCGGCAATGGTGGATAAAGAAGAAGTAGATTTCGGCTTGACAAAATAAAAAGAGAAGAGAGGAGAGGAGAGCACTAAGAAATTCAGCAGAGAGAATTAGAGGATGAAAAATTGATGAGTAGCCCTATTTTCTTCCTTTTATAGCCAAAATTACTACTCAGAATCCCTTACTTGGCCACCACTCTTCTTTATTTGATAACTTTATCCTTTGAATTATCACTCTGTTTAATAATAATAATCCTTCTATTATCTCTTCCTTTATCCATTAAAAAAAATAAAAGGAATTAATCCACAATTATCTCTTGAAAATAATCCAAATTAATTCCTTTATTTATCCCCTAATTAGCCGAACTTTAAAGAGGATAAAACTCCTCTTTTGCAAGCCTTGTGCCGTCCACCTCTGGGCTTCTAGAAGCAAAAAATAAAACTTCTTTTCTTTGCTTCCCAAGTGACTCGAACTCAGGCCTAAACCCCTTGCATGTGGCGCCATTTCCATAGGCCCTAAGTGACATCTTCAAGCCACTTTTCCAAGCCTGTTTGTGTGTCAAATTTCACATACTTTTTCTTTTAAGGCCACCTTGACTTAGTTTCCTCTTTTAAACTTTAAAACTCGACATTTTTAATTCATTTCTAGGTTTCCTAAAATTTTCGTTCGGCTCTTTCAACTTGACATTTCTTTACATTTTCAAGTTTCCAGAAATGTTCGCTTTCCTCTTTTAACCCTAACATTTCCATACATTTCCAGGTTTCCAAAAATGTTCACTTTCCTCTTTTAACCCTAACATTTCCATACATTTCCAAGTTTCAAAAAATGTTCACTTTCCTCTTTTAACCCTAACATTTCCATACATTTCCAGGTTTCCAAAAATGTTCATTTCTAAATCATTTCCATGCATTTTCAAGTTACCAAAAATGTTTAAAATTTATTCATAACACGTAAGACATGTCATTTCGTACAATTAAACTGAAAATGCATAGGCCCTTTTTAGGATGTTACATTGTGTTTTGTGCAAATAGGACTAAATTGTAAAAGTGTGAAATGTTAGGGGCAAAGTGGTAATTTTCCCATTTATTTGTTTTAGGACTAAATTGACTAGAAATGTGTTTGAATGAGATTAATTTGAACATGTTTAGATCAAAAACCAAAGAGAACAGATTTGGATCGGGGAAAAGCGAAAATAGCCGAATAGCCGATTTTCGTCGTCTGTCGATATTTGAGGTAAGTCTTTAAGTAAATAAACATCATAAATTATTTACATAACCTAGTATATGCTGAAATTTGGAAACATTGCAACTATATTATGAAATAGCCGAATTTGGCTAAGTAAAATATTTGATTTGGTTAAGTTATTTGAATGATATATGCTATTTGAATGTTCGTAAAATGAGTTCGAAATGAGTAAAAGGTTCGATATATGAAATGATTCATGCGAGACTAGTTAAAGTATTACTATTTAGGCTTTGAGCTTAGAAAGCCTTGGGCTGGTGTACTTATCGGGCTTTATGCCTAGTAGGCTTATTGCCGGTGAATGAATATCAGACCTCGGGTCTAGCAGGCTTAGTGCCGGTGTGTGATTCAGGCTTTATGCCTAGCAGGCTTATTGCCGGTGAATGAATATCAGACCTCGGGTCTAGCAGGCTTAGTGCCGGTGTGTGATTCAGGCTTATGCCTAGCAGGTTTTATACCGGTGATGTAATTTCAACTTATAAGTTATAAGTTTTCTTAATATAATCGGCCAAACAGGTATGTGCATAGGAGATATTTAATTGAACTTTTATGTTCGGCCAAATAGGTAAGCACATATGTGAAGTTTATTCAGCAAGTATGAGACAAATGTTCATGTACATTCGGCCTTTTTAATATGTGGATAAAATGATATTGCATTGATAGTATATACTTGAATATATGTGATGTTCAATGGACATAGGTATCTACATTCATATATATATATGAAATAAATATGTACAGGGCATTTACTTATTCTGATGTATATGTGAACTTATCGAATTATATGTATATGGATTATGAGTAGATTGTTAAGAATGATATTTAATATCTTGAACCTTATGTCAAATTGGTAAATGGTATGTTTAAGGTAAGAGTGTGAAATATGTTATGCTATGTGAGGTAATGGCATTCGGCCATAATAGACTATTTGTGCTAAGTTATAAATTCAATGCCATTAAGTGATTGTTTTAAAATGCTTGAATGTTCAATTGATTTATTATATTTGCTTAAGACTTACTAAGCTGTGATGGCTTACTTTGTGTGTTCTGTTATTATGTTTTATAGATTTTATCTCAAGCTTCGAGCTCAGGGGATCGCCACTAAAGTCATCCACACGATTGACTTATTTTGGTACCTTTAAAGTTTATATTTTGAACTTAAGGCATGTATAGGCTAGCTTAATACTTAGATAATGTTTTGTTGTTGTAAATAGAAGCCATGTGAAAATGTCTTGTTTTAAAGTCAATGTGCAAATGTTTAAACGATATTTGATCATGATATAAGTATGTGGTAACTTGATACGTAGTTGATAGATATGTTTTGGTTGTGCATTGTTGATGAGGTTAATTATAATGATTATTCAATTATGCATTAACCTAATTTATAACTATAGATAATGGATTTTTATTTAATGTGTGGTTCGGCTGTGGTGATTTAATCATGTAGTTAATTTTTATCAATAGATTTGATTAAATTAGCATGTAATGGTTATGTTTTGATATGGATATTTGTCCATTTTGAAATAGTATATTTGCATTGGAGTGATAGATTGAAATTGATGAATAATGAAAATAGGTACATTTGATTAAAGTATTAGGCTCATGTCTATAATATTAAAATTTGTTTGTTGTTTGTAATTTATATGCGTATTGGATATACTTTTCTTTTAGTATCACTTGTGCATAAAATGGTTCATATTAATATGGTCAAAGGTATAAATATATATATATATATATATATAGTGTCAAGGAAGAAGTTTATATGGACTTGAGGTGATGCTTGTATAAGTATGAATACGCATGTATGGTTAATGTGCCTTGTGGACTATCTATCTATTATAGGTTTGGTACTGAAAGTTGGCATATACGACATGATTATAAATGTATATACGATTGAGGATATGTAAAAGTATTTTGGTTATGATTGATATATTTGGTGAAGGTTGGTTCATATTTTCATTTATAAATGAATTGATGTATATAAATTTTGTTTGGTTGTTTTTATTTGGTCTATTTTAAACTCGGTCGAACAAGGCTCTTGTAAGCACATATATGTATGTTTAGTTTTGGTAATTATGTACCTGTGCATATTTGGTTAATGTGGCTTAAATGACCAAATAAATAGTATTCTTTGTTATTTATTGTAATTTGTTTATATGATTGAATTTATCCAATGGGTTTAAGTTATCTATGAAATTGTTTAAGCATATTATGAAAATGAAAATTTCTCTTAACACATTCGAAAATGATCTTATGAACTATATATATATTAGTGTGACCTATGTTTTGTTCGATAATACCTTACAACCCTAATCTGACGACGGACACGGTTTAAGGGTGTTACATTTGATTAGTATCAGAGCTTACGGTTTAGTCGATTCTAGGACTACCGTAGCGCGGGTGAGTCTAGCTATACATGCCTTCAATTATAATGCGATAGTGTGATGACTTCTGATATCTGAATTGTGTTTTTTATACAGCAAATGGATCCCGATAGAGCCGTAGCTGATGATGTCAAGAGTGTAGCGTCTAATCCCGCGCATGGGATAGCGCCGGTAGAATCTCGACCTATCTCGAGTGGCCATGAGGAGGAGGCTAAGCAAGCCTTCTATCAGATGATAAACGAATTGTTTACTAAATATATCCGGACTAATCCGGCTGTGCAACAACCTCCACCCCCGAATAATCTATCTCCGATACCTATAGTACCTCCGATGATAGATCCGATGAGATTTAGCAGGCCTCCTATAGATAAAATCAGGAAACACGAGGCCAAAGAGTTTAAAGCTAATGATGATGATGACGCAGAACGAGCTGAGCTGTGGCTTGATAATACTATCCGTGTGTTTGACGAGCTATCATGTACTCCGGATGAATGCTTAAAATGTGCTATATCCTTATTACGGGACACCGCATATCACTGGTGGAATACACTAGTATCGGTGGTTCTGAAAGAGAAAGTGACCTGGGAATTTTTCCAAATTGAGTTCCGTAAGAAATATATCAGTCAGAGATTCATTGACCAAAAACGTAAAGAATTTCTGGAATTGAAACAGGGTCGTATGACCGTGACTGAGTATGAACGGAAATTTGTGAGATTAAGCCGATATGCTCGTGAATTTGTTTCAACCGAGGCTATCATGTGTAAAAGATTCTAAGACGATTTGAATGAAGACATTAAGTTGCTAGTCAGCATACTTGAGATTAAAGAGTTCGTGGTACTTGTTGAATGAGCCTGTAAAGCCGAAGAGCTTGGAAAAGAGAAAAGAAAAGCTGAAGTTCAAGCTAGAGACATTCGTAAAAGATCATCGAGTAAGACATTTCATTCAGCATCAAAGAAGTTCAGAGATGAATCCAGTCGACATAAAGCTACTTCAGACTTTTCTAGACAAGACCGAGACCGACCTCCTGCGGGTTCTCGAGCCACTCCGATTGCTAGCATTGGGAATGTTCAGCAGAACCAAGTTGAGTGCAGGGATTGTGGAAAATGGCATTCTGGGAGTTGTAGATTCCATGATCGGTCCTATTTTAAATGTGGATCGATGGATCATTTTATTAGGAAGTGCCCGATATTAGCCGAACAAAATACTGTTCAGAATGCGAGACTGAGCAATGTATTAGTGCGAGGTAGACCATCCAGGCATTCGGGAAATGAAGGTGGCAGTCGGAGAGGAACAAAGGATACTACGGTTCGATCAGAGGCTCGTGCACTTGTTAAAGCATATACTATACGCGCTCATGAGGATGCTTCTTCCCCAGATATTATTACCGGTACTTTCACTCTTTATGATACTAATGTTATTGCGTTGATTGATCCTGGGTCGACTCATTCTTATGTGTGTGAAATGTTAGTATCCAGTAAGACTCTACCTGTTAAGTCTATTTGTGATTCGGGTATCTAACCCCTTGGGCCGGTGTGTTCTGGTTAACAAAGTGTGTAAAAGTTGCCCGTTGATGATTTGAGATTCATGTTTCCCAGCCAATTTGATGTTGTTGCCTTTTGATGAATTCGACATAATTTTGGGCATGGATTGGTTAACTTTGTACGATGTTGTTGTAAATTGCAAAAGAAACACCATTGATTTGAGATGTTAGAACGGTAAAATTATTCGGATTGAATCTAATGATCTGAATGGGTTACCAGCAGTAATATCATTGATGTTAGCCCGGAAATATGTGAGAAAGGGTTATAAAGCTTATTTTGCTTATGTGCTTGATAGTAAAGTGACTGAAAAGAGAATTGAATCTGTACCAGTTGTGTGCGAGTATTCGAATGTGTTTCCTGAAGAATTACCGGGTTTGCCACCTGTACGAGACGTAGAGTTTGGTATTGAGTTATTACCGGGGACGACTCCAATTTTTATAGCTCCGTATCGGATGGCACCTACAGAATTAAAAGAGTTGAAAGCACAGTTGCAAGAGTTAACAGATAGTGGTTTTGCACGACCGAGATTCTCTCCTTGGGGTGCACCAGCCTTATTTGTGAAAAAGAAAGATGGAACTATACGAATGTGCATTGATTACTGACAGCTAAATAAGGTGACCATAAAGAATAAATACCCGTTGCCACGGATTGACGACTTGTTTGATCAGTTGAAACGGGCTTCAGTGTTTTCAAAGATAGATTTGAGGTGAGGTTATTATCAGTTGCGAGTCAGATATTTCGATGTGCCAAAGACTACTTTTCGAATGAGGTACGGACACTATGAGTTTTTGGTTATACCTTTCGAACTTACTAATGCACCTGCAATTTTTATGGATTTGATTAATCAGATTTTCAGACAGTATTTGGATCGGTTTGTGGTAGTGTTTATAGATGATATTCTGATCTACTCCAGAGGTGAAACTGAGCATGCCGAGCATCTGAGACTGTGCTACAAACTTTGCGAGATAAACAGTTGTATACAAAGTTTAGTAAATGTGAATTCTAGTTGACTGAAGTCAGTTTTCTGGGCCACGTTGTTTCAGCATCAGGTACTCAGGTTGATCTGAATAAAATATCGGCTATACTCGATTGGAAACCACCGAAAAATGTTTCCAAAATTCGAAGCTTTCTAGGACTTGCTGGTTACTACAGACGATTTGTGAAAGGTTTTTCTATGATAGCTACACCGTTGTCAAAGCTATTATAGAAAGATGTTAATTTGAGTGGTCGAAAAAGTGTCAGAAAAGTTTCGATCAGTTGAAAGTCCTTTTGACCAAAGCTCCAGTGTTAGTTCAGCCTGAACCGGGTAAAGAATTTGTTATTTATAGTGATGCATCTTTGAATGGTTTGGATTGCGTTTTGATGCAGGAAGGCAAAGTCATAGCTTATGCTTCGAGACAATTGAAGCCACACGAAAGAAACTATCCGACCCATGATTTGGAGCTAGCAGCCATTGTATTTGCGTTAAAGATTTGGCGTCATTACCTATTCAGTGAGAAATGTCATGTTTATTCAGATCACAAAAGCCTGTAGTATTTGATGACTCAGTAAGATTTGAATTTGAGACAATGTCGATGGTTAGAACTGTTGAAAGATTACGAGTTAGTGATTGACTATCATCCAAGAAAGGCTAATGTTGTTGCGGATGCTTTAAGTCGAAAGTCATTATTTGCTCTTCGTGCGTTGAACGCATATATGGTTATGTCTGATGATGGTTCGATAGTGGTCGAATTAAAAGTAAGACCGTTGTTTATTCGACAAATTGGTGATGCCCAGAAAGTCGATAAAGATTTGATGGCAGAACGAGCTCAGTGTGAAAGTGATGTTGAGTCAAAGTTTTGAATTGATGAGAATGAATACTTGAAGTTCAAAGACCGAATATGTGTTCCGAGAAATTTGGATTTAATTCAGATGATTTTAAATGAAGCTCACAGCAACTGATTGTCTGTACATCCAAGTAGCACGAAAATGTATAATGATCTGAAACAGTTTTATTGGTGGCCTGGTATGAAATGGGACATATCTGAATTTGTCTCGAAGTGCTTAGTTTGTCAACCAGTAAAGGCCGAACATCAGGTGCCTTCTGGGTTACTTCAGCCGATCATGATACCTAAATGGAAATGGGACAGAATCACTATGGATTTTGTATCTGACTTGCCTATGACACCGAGCAAGAAAGATGCAATTTGGGTTATAGTGGATAGACTAACCAAATCAGCTCACTTTGTTCCTGTTCGTACGGACTATTCGCTCGATAAGCTTGCTGAGTTGTACGTATCTCAAATTGTGAGATTACATGGTGTGCCTATTTCCATTGTTTCAGACAGAGACCCAAGATTCACGTCACAGTTTTGGAAGAAATTGCAAGATGCTTTAGGTACTAAACTACATTTTAGTAGAGCTTTTCATCCACAGACAGATGGTCAGTCCGAACGAACCATTCAGATACTTGAGGATATGTTGAGATGTTGCGTCCTCGAGTTTGAAGGTATATGGGAACGATACTTACCTCTGATTGAATTTGCTTACAATAATAGCTTTCAATCTAGTATCAAAATGGCACCCTACGAAGCTTTGTACGGTCGTAAATGTCGTACACCATTGTATTAGACCGAGCTCAGTGAAAGCAAGATACACGGGGTTGACTTGATCAAAGAAACTGAACAGAAACTGGCAGTGATCCGTGATAGTTTGAAAGCTGCATCAGATCGTCAAAAGTCATACGCAGATTTGAAACGTAAGGACATTGAGTTTCAGATCAGAGATCGAGTATTTTTGAAAGTTTCACCATGGAAGAAAGTACTTAGATTCGGTCATAAAGGCAAATTGAGTCCGAGATTCATTGGACAGTTGAAATCACAGAGCGTATCAGGCCAGTTGCTTATAGATTGCAGTTACCACCTGAGTTAGAAAAGATTCATAATGACTTCCTTGTTTCGATGCTTCGTAGGTATCGATCTGATCCATCGCATGTGATTTGCCCGACAGAGGTTGAGATTTAATCTGATATGACCTACGAAGAGGAATCGATTTGTATTCTAGCTCGTGAGATAAAAGAATTGAGAAATAAGAAAATTCCATTAGTTATAGTACTGTGGCAAAAGCACGGAGTTGAAAAAGCAACATGGGAGTCAAAGGATACAATGAAAGAGCGTTATCCGAATCTATTCACTGGTAAGATTTTCGGGGATGAAAATCCCTAAGGGGGGAGAGTTGTAACAGTCCGGTTTTGACCCTAATCGAAACGGTGGTTTTAGGACCACAAATCAGCTTCAGAAAAATATTTTAACATTTTTTTCGTGTTAATTATATATGATTGAGCATGTGTGAAACTTTCGTAAGATAATTTGCCCGTTTCTGTGATTAATTTAAGAAAAAAACTAAATTGTATAAGTGGTAAAAGTAGCCTATTTGATTGATTGAGTGATTAATTGATGTGTTTTTATATAGGGAAGGATCTATGTGGTAAATTACCCATTTTAAATGGGATATTGGACGGCAATGCATATGTCATAATGCATTTACATGATTATTTTATGTTAAGTTATATTATAATAATAATTAATAAATAAAAGACATAAAATAAAACTTTGCATGTTCATCTTCTTTATTTCACTTAGACCGAAACTAAAAAGAAAAACAAATGAGAGAAAACTTCAAGGGTTCGGCTATCTTCAAACTTGATTAAAGGTTAGCTTTTGTTCGGTTTTTGATAATTTTACGTTTTTGAGATTGTTGCTTTGAATACAATTTGACCCAGGTTAGAATTTTTGAATTTGATGCATGTTTGATATTCGGCCATTGATGAGTGTTTATGTTTCATTATGTTTGATGGAAAATATTAAATATATGTTTTGAATTAACATGTTTTGAATTGGAAATTTTGGTGAATTTGATTATTATGGATTAAAATGCAAAAATAAATTTTAGAGGGACTAGAATGTGAAATAAATGAATTAGACGGACTTGTATAAATACTAGGTATATTCGGCCTTTAAGGAGTTAATTCAAATTTTGAGTATTTTGTGTTTTGTGCAAATAGGACTAAATTGTAAAAGTGTGAAATGTTAGGGGCAAAGTGGTAATTTGCCCATTTATGTGTTTTAGGACTAAACGGAATAGAAATGTGTTTGAATGAGCTTAATTTGAACATGTTCAGATCAAGAACCAAAGAAAACGGATTTGGATCGGGGAAAAGCGAAAATAGTCGAATAGCCAGTTTTCGTCATCCGTCGATAATCGAGGTAAATCTTTAAGTAAATAAACATCATAAATTATTTACGTAACCTAGTCTATGCTGAAATTTGGAAACATTGGAACTATATTATGAAATAGCCGAATTTGGCTAAGTAAAATATTTGATTTGGTTAAGTTATTTGAATGATATATGCTATTTGAATGTTCGTACAATGAGTTCGAAATGAGTAAAAAGCTCGATATATGAAATGATTCGTGCGAGACAAGTTAAAGTTGTAACACCCCTTACCGGAAACCCTTGCCGGAATCGAGTATGTGGCATTACTAGACTTGACTATTAATTCGGGGCATAAAATTTTAAAGCTGTCTAACTGCGTCACGCTGATTAAATTAACCATAACTCGAGTTACAAAACTCGAAATTTAGATCCGTAAATTTTTCTTGAAACTAGACTCATATAACTTTTCACCATAATTTTTCCAGAATTTTTCATATGGCCAATTAGTACAGTTTATTCATCAAAGTTACCCCTATTTCACTGCTTGACAATTCTGACCTATCATTACAAAAATACAGTTATCTCATCGTAAAAATTTTCAATAATGTTCTTGTTTATACCAATAAAAGATAGACTCATTAAGGATTCTAAACATATAAACCATGCTCCATAATCCATAATTATTTTTGTACAATTTTTAACAATTTTTCCAAAACAGAAAAGCGACTCACGAATTCATTTAGAGGAAGTCTCACTAAAACTTAAATATCTCATAACATATAAGTCCTTTGCCTACTCTGTTTCCTTCATGTAAAAATAGACACAATAAGGTTTAATTTCATATCTAATTCACTTTCTAATTCAATATACCCTATTTTTGGTGATTTTTCAAAATCACATCACTGCTGCTACTACATGCTGTTTCGTTGCAATTTATGGAAAAACTAGCTTCTAACTGAACATACCCACATCCCTAATTCAAGGATTCATTTTGTATACATACATTTCCTGATCAAAAATGATTAAACTTCGATTAAAAATGCATAAACATAGCCAACATAAATCGACATTCGTATCAAAAACACAAAAGCATACTTAACTAAAAATTTAGCCATATTCCCATGGCTATTATATACATGAACCTTAAGTTTTTATCAAAACAAAGACAAAGTCTTTCCTATACATGCCTTCGTTTAAGAACCAAAATGAAAAAGTACCAAAATGTAGATTGATAGTGTGGGCGACCTTCCGAACGATCCGACGAGCTTGAAGCTTGAACCTAATCTATAAACAGAGGAAACATTTCACACGATAAGCTTACTAGCTTAGTAAGTCCTAATTTCATGATAAAAATAACATTCAAATATCAATATTTAAATTACTATAATTCAACTTGTACGTTTGTACTCATATTATTTATCAAGCTTTCAATTTCATACTCATGTAAATAAGTATGAATTCGTAGGGAAATTTCTCTTTACCCACATATTTGTGATCAAATACTTATTTCTAATCCAATCTTTCAAACCCAAAATGTCATCTTATAACTATAGCTACAAACATTCATATACTTACATTTCAATTGTTATAACATGGCATCCACATATTAGGAAATCAAGGTCACAATATCCATATCATTCATTAATAAAACCGATAACACATACTATAACTATATATATATATGTATCCACTTCACTCGTAATACATACCATTTGTAATAAATCACTAAATCATTGGTTTACCTTGTCTTAAATAGGTAAGAAGTACACTCCTACTTTACATGCGTACCTGAGCCATTAACTCGATAAATTTGCTTTAATTCACTTTGAACATAATTTCGGTTTCTAGTTTGTAAAATACATTACCGACATCAAGCCTGCTAGGCATAAAAGCCCGATACGTAACACCGGCACAAGGCCTGCTAGGCGTAAAAGCCCGATAAGTAAGACCGGCACAAGGCCTGCTAGGCATAAAAACCCGATAAGTAACACCGGCCCAAGGCCTGCTAGGCGTAAAAGCCCGAAACACATTAATACAATCGATCATCGCTAACACTTTTCATAACTATATTACATATTGAACTTACTTTGGCTCAATTTTATTCATATACATCCTATCCCTTTTTGCTCAATTCAAAACAAAACACACATAGCTTAATTTAAGAAAAATTAAGAACCTAATTTCCTACTTCATTCGTTTAGTTTAAAACAATAATCACACAAAATTTAAGCATTCCATTTATTTAATTTAACTCAGAGCATCCCACAATACAATTTGCAACCAACTAGTATTTCTCCTCAATGGCCGAATGGTCGCTAGGTCCCTAAGATTCTCCATAACTCTTCCTTCTATCATTTTACCCCTTCCACTAATTTACCTCAAACAATTGACTCTTATACATAGCTCACCCAATAACTATATCTATGCATAAACAATCATCCATGGTCAATTATACTATATATAAATGACCGAACATCAAAACTAGAGAAAAGGGTTCATGAATGAATTCCTCACATTTGGCCGAATATGAAAACATTCTCTTGCATAAACTAAAACAATTTTCTTGCAAACTCATGCTACATCTTCTCATTTATATAAATTTTTATTTGCACAATAAGCTATAGATTTATACCCATAGCCGAACGTCACCTTGCCTAATGATAACAAATTTTTTACTTGTTTTTCATTAAAGATCAAAGAAATCAACCCATTTTAAGGATGGGTTACTAAGTTAAAGTTCAAATTCTTACCTTACTCAATACATGCAAAGGCCGAATGGAGAGGGTGAAGTTCTCTTCTCTTCTTGAAGGTAAATACGGGTAGGAGATGAATAAGGGAAGAGATGTAAAATAATTTCCTTTTTGTTTAATTCTACTAACACATTATTTTAGCATGCTTTTAGTATAATAATATTTAAATTATAAAATACTTAGAAAACACAATATTCTTGGCATGCTTATAATATAATAATGTCAAAAAATTTAATATTTTAAGACCATAATTCATCTATTGCATGCTTACCGTCCATCATTTGAATTATGGGGAATTTGACATGCAAATCCCTATGTTTAATAAATAAGTCACTTAGCCCCTTTTTACTTCATGTTCACTACCTTGGTTCCCTTAGCAATTTAATCCTTTTTGCCAATTAGACACTCAAATGGTTAAATTCTCCTACGAAACATTCACATACATCAATTCACCCATAATAGACACAAGATATAATGTTAAAATATTTATTGGGCTCGAATTCGTGGTCCCGAAACCACTGTTCCGATTAGGGTCAAAATTGGTCTGTCACAACTCTCCCCCCTTAAGAATTTTCGTCCTTAAAAATTTTACCGTTAAATAAGATCGGATATTGTTGCCTCATTGAATCTTCAGGTTCCCATGTGGCCTCTTCAATTCCGTGTCTATTCCATAATACTTTCACTAATGGAATCCTTTTATTTCTCAACTCCTTCATTTCCCGAGCCAAGATACGAATCGGTTCCTTATCATACGTCAAATCGGATCGAATTTCAATCTCTGAAGGTGTGATCACATGGGACGGGTCCGATCTGTATTTACGAAGCATCGAAACGTGAAATACGTTGTGTATCTTTTCTAAGTCAAGGGGCAATTTCAATATATAAGCAACAGGCCTTATACGCTCGATGATTTCATACGGTCTGATAAATCTCGGACTCAACTTGCCTTTCCGACCAAATCGGAGCATTTTCTTCCACGGAGAAACTTTTAAGAACACCCGATCTCTGACTTGAAATTCAATGTCCTTACGTTTCAAATCGGCGTAAGACTTTTGACGATCCGAAGCGGCTTTCAAATTATTCCTGATAAGAACCACCTTCTGTTCTGTTTCTTCAATCCAATCAACCCCGTGTATCTTATTTTCACTGAGCTCAGTCCAGTACAATGGTGTGCGACATTTTCGCCCGTATAAAGCTTCATAAGGCGCCATTTTTATACTAGATTGGAAACTACTATTATAAGCAAATTCAACCAATGGCAGGTATCGTTCCCACGTACCTTCAAATTCGAGAACGCAACACCTCAACATGTCCTCAAGTATCAAAATAGTTCGCTCAGACTGACCGTCTGTTTACGGATGGAAGGCTGTACTAAAATAAAGTTTAGTACCTAGAGCATCTTGCAATTTCTTCCAGAATCGCGACGTGAACCTCGGGTCCCTATCTGAAACAATGGAACTCGGTACACCGTGCAACCTTACAATCTGTGACACATACAATTCGACAAGTTTATCAAGTGAATAGTTGGTACGTACCGGTACAAAATGAGCTGATTTAGTCAGTCTATCAACGATAACCCATACAGCATCTTTCTTATTCGGTGTCATAGGAAGACCGAATACAAAATCCATTGTAATTCTATCCCATTTCCATTCGGGTATCATGATTGGTTGAAGTAGTCCAGACGGTACCTGATGCTCAGCTTTTATTTGTTGACAGATTAGGCACTTAGAAACAAACTCGAATATATCCCGTTTCATGCCAGGCCACCAATAGAACTGCTTCAAATCGTTATACATTTTAGTGTATCGATAGTCGACCACTATGGGCCTCACACAGGATCATCTGTATCAAATCTGAGTCCTTTGGAACACATAATCGGCCTTTATAATTCAAACAACCATTTGCATCAATCTGAAAATCTGATTCTGTACCACTTCCACACTGACTCCGAATAGCAATCAACTTTTTGTCAAATTTCTGTGCATTACAAATCTGCTGAATAAACATCAGTCTTGCTTGTAACTCGGCTATGATCGAACCATCATCAGACATAGTCACTTGTGCGTTCAATGCACGAAGAGCAAATAATGATTTTCGACTTAATGCATCCGCAATAACATTAGTTTTTCCCGGATGGTAGTCAATCACTAATTCATAATCTTTCAGCAATTCTAACCATCTGCGTTGTCTCAAGTTTAGATCTTTCTGAGTCATCAAATATTTTAAACTTTTGTGATCTGAATAAATGTGACATTTTTCGCTGAATAAATAGTGACGCCAAATTTTCAATGCGAACACAATGACTGCTAACTCCAGATCGTGAGTTGGATAATTTTTTTCATGCGGCTTCAATTGTCTCAAAGCGTAGGCTATCACCTTGCCTTCTTGCATTAAAACGCAACCCAACCCATTCAAGGAAGCATCACTAAAAATAATAAATTCTTTACCCGATTCAGGCTGAGCTAACCCTGGGGCTTCGGTCAAAAGGGCTTTCAACTGCTCGAAACTTTTCTGACACTTTTCTGACCACTCAAATTTGACATCTTTCTGTAGTAGTCTCGTCAAAGGTGTAGCTATTACAGAAAAACCTTTTACAAATCGTCTATAATATCCCGCAAGACCTAGGAAACTTCAGATCTCGGAAACATTCTTTGGTGGTTTCCAATCGAGTATGGCTGCTATTTTGTTTGGATCCACCCGAATACCTGACACCGAAACAACATGACCCAAGAAGTTGACTTCATTCATCTAGAACTCACACTTACTGAACTTTGCATACAATCGTTGATCTCTCAAAGTTTGTAGTACTAATCTCAAATACTCAGCATGTTCCGTTTCATTTTTGGAGTAGATCAGTATATCATCAATAAACACTACTACAAACCGATCCAAAAATCGTCAGAAGACTCGGTTCATTAGATCCATAAAAACAGCGGGTGCATTAGTGAGTCCAAAAGGCATAACCAACTCATAATGTCCGTACCTCGTTCGGAATGCAGTCTTTGGCACATCTGAATCTCTGACTCGCAACTGATAATAGCCCGATCTCAAATCTATTTTCGAAAACATTGAAGCCCCCTTCAACTGATCAAATAAATCATCAATCCGAGGTAGCGGGTACTTATTCTTTATAGTTACCTTGTTTAGTTGTCGGTAGTCGATACACATTCGC
Organism: Gossypium bickii; assembly: GCA_025503065.1. Taxonomy (NCBI): domain Eukaryota; kingdom Viridiplantae; phylum Streptophyta; class Magnoliopsida; order Malvales; family Malvaceae; genus Gossypium; species Gossypium bickii. The sequence goes on from CP106711.1 coordinate 97,164,596, forward strand.
ATAGTCCCATCTTTCTTTTTCACAAATAAAACCGGTGCACCCCACGGAGAGAAACTCGGTCGCGCGAAGCCCCTATCTGTCAACTCTTGCAACTGTGTTTTCAATTCTTTTAATTCAGTAGGTGCCATTTGGTACGGAGCTATCGAAATCGGAGCCGCACCCAGCACTAACTCAATGCCGAACTCAATCTCTCGTACTGGCGGTAAACCCGGTAGTTCTTCAGGAAACACATCGTGGTATTCACATACAACTGATACAGATTCAATTTGTTTCTCGGACATTTTATTATCCAGTACATAAGCCAAATAAGCTTCACACCCTTTTCTCACATACTTTCGAGCTAACATTGAAGATATTACTGTAGGCAACCCATTTATGTCACAGGATTTAATTCTGATAGTCTCACCGTTTCGACATTTCAAATCGATAAGCTTTCTTTTACAATCCACTACTGCCTCATGTGAAGTTAACGGTCCATACCCAAGATTATATCAAATTCGTCAAAGGGCAACAACATTAAATCGGTGGGAAGCAATAATCCCGAATCATCAACGGGCAACCTCTACACACTTTATTAACAAGCACACATCTACCCAAAGGGTTGGACACACACGAACCACAAACTCGGTAGACTCAACTAGCAAAGTCTTGCCAAATTCTAAAGTTTCACACACATAAGAATGAGTCGAACCGGGATCGATTAGTGCAATTACAGTAGTATCATAAAGAGTGAAATACCAGGTAATGACGTCGGGAGGAAGCATCCTCTCGGCTCGTGCGGCATATGCTCTAGCCGGAGCTCTAGCCTCGAATCGAATCGTAGTGTTCTTCGTTCCTTTCTGACTACCACCTACATTGCCCGAATGTCCGGGTGGTCTACCTCGCATTGACATGTTGCTCGGCTTAGTGTTCTGAACTGTATTCTGCTCAGCTAACCTCGGACATTCTCTATTAAAATGATCTGACGATCCACATTTATAGCAAGACCGATCATGAAATCTACAACTCCCTGAGTGCCATTTCCCACAGTGCTTACATTCAACTCTATTCTGTGGAACGTTACCAACACTGGCTATCGGGGTAGCTCGGGAACTCATAGGAGGTCGATCCCGTCTAGTTGGATCTGTAGTAGCTTTATGTCGGCTGTAGTCATCTCTAGAATTCTTGGTTGTGGAATGAAAGACCTTACCCGAAGATCTTTTACAGATGTCTCTAGCTTCTGTCTCGGCCTTTCTTTTCTCTTTCCCGAGCTCTTCAGCTTTGCAAGCTCTCTCAACTAAAGTCACAAACTCTTGAATTTCGAGAATGCCAACAAACATCTTTATATCTTCATTTAGGCCATCTTTAAATCTTTTACACATAATAGCTTCAGAGAGAAACACACTCTCTAGCATATCCTTTGAGCGACAAATTTTCTTTCATATTTAAGATTACGGTCATTCGCCCTGTTTATTTCAAGGAACTCCTTTCGTTTTTGATCAATGAATCTTTGGCTAATATATTTCTTACGAAAATCATTTTGGAAGAAATCCCATGTCACTTTTTCTTTCGGAACCACTGATACTAGTGTATTCCACCAGTGATATGCAGTGTCCCGTAGTAAGGATATAGCACACTTCAGGCATTCATCCGGAGTACAAGATAGCTCATCTAGTACCCAAATAGTGTTATTAAGCCACATTTTGGCTCTCTCTGCGTCATCATCATCATTGGCTTTAAATTCTTGGCCCCAAATTTTCGAATTTTATCAAGCTGGGGCCTACTAGATCTCATCGGATCTATCATCCGAAGTCTTTGAAGGAATCGGAGTTGGATTATTCGAGGGTGGAGGTTGGTGTACAGCCGGGTTATTTTGAATAAATTGGGCAAACCACTCATTCATCATCTGATAAAAGGCTTGTTTAGTCTCTCCTTCGTGACTACCCGAAACAGGTCGAGAGTCTCTGGCGCTGATCCGTGTGCACGGTCGAGCGCCACGCCTCTACATCATCACCACGGCTCTTTCAAGATCAGTGTCCATTTACTATATAAAACAAAGTTCAGGCTGTCAGAAGTCACCACACTATCAACATATAATAAAGGCATGTATAGCTAGACTCACACGCGCTACGGTAGTCCTAGAATTGACTAAACTGTAAGCTCTGATACCAATCAAATATAACACCCCTTACCCGAAACCCTTGCCGGAATCGAGTATGTGACATTACTAGACTTGATTATTAATTCGGGGCATAAAATTTTAAAGCTGTCTAACTGCATCACGCTGATTAAATTAACCATAACTCGAGTTACAAAACTCGAAATTTAGATCCGTAAATTTTCCTTGAAACTAGACTCATATAAATTTTCACCATAATTTTTCTAGAATTTTTCATGTGGCCAATTAGTACAGTTTATTCATCAAAGTTACCCTTATTACACTGCTTGACAATTCTGACATGTCTTTACAAAAATACAGTTATCTCATCGTACAAATTTTCAATAATGTTCTTGTTTATACCAATAAAAAATAGACTCATTAAGGATTCTAAACATATAAACCATGCTCCATAATCCATAATTATTTTTGTACAATTTTTAACAATTTTTCCAAAACAGAAAAGCGACTCACGAATTCATTTAGAGCAAGTCTCACTAAAACTTAAATATCTCATAACATATAAGTCCTTTGCCTACTCTGTTTCCTTCATGTAAAAATAGACACAATAAGGTTTAATTTCATATGTAATTCACTTTCTAATTCAATATACCCTATTTTTGGTGATTTTTCAAAATCACATCACTGCTGCTACTACATGCTGTTTTGTTGCAATTTATGGAAAAACTAGCTTCTAACTGAACATACCCACATCCCTAATTCAAGGATTCATTTTGTATACATACATTTCCTTATCAAAAACGATTAAACTTCGATTAAAAATGCATAAACATCGCCAACATAAATCGACATTCGTATCAAAAACACAAAAGCATACTTAACTAAAAATTTAGCCATATTCGCATGGCTATTATATACATGAACCTTAAGTTTTTATCAAAACAAAGACAAAGTCTTTCCTATACATGCCTTCGTTTAAGAACCAAAATGAAAAAGTACCAAAATGTAGATTGATAGTGTGGGCAACCTTCCGAACGATCCCGACGAGCTTGAAGCTTGAACCTAATCTATAAACAGAGGAAACATTTCACACGATAAGCTTACTAGCTTAGTAAGTCCTAATTTCATGATAAAAATAACATTCAAATATCAATATTTAAATTACTATAATTCAAACATACGTTTGTACTCATATTATTTATCAAGCTTTCAATTTCATACTCATGTAAATAAGTATGAATTAAGTGAGGAAAATTTCTCTTTACCCACATATTTGTGATCAAATACTTATTCCTAATCCAATCTTTCAAACCCAAAATGTCATCTTATAACTATAGGTACAAACATTCATATACTTACATTTCAATTGTTATAACATGGCATCCACATATTAAGAAATCAAGGTCACAATATCCATATCATTCATTAATAAAACCGATAACACATACTATAACCATATATATATATATATGTATCCACTTCACTAAATAATACATACCATTTGTAATAAATCACCTTGAAATTGGTTTACCTTGTCTTAAATATGTAAGAAGTACACTCCTACTTTACATGCGTACCTGAGCCATTAACTCGATAAATTTGCTTTAATTCACTTTGAACATAATTTCGGTTTCTAGTTTGTAAAATACATCACCGGCATCAAAACCGCTAGGCATAAAAGCCCGATACGTAACACCGGCACAAGGCCTGCTAGGCGTAAAAGCCCGATAAGTAACACCGGCACAAGGCCTGCTAGGCGTAAAAGCCCGAAACACATTAATACAATCGATCATCGCTAACACTTTTCATAACTATATTACATATTGAACTTACTCTGGCTTATTTACATCAACAATCAAAACCATTCTAATAGGCTTATATACATCCGGCTATGACATGAATATCTATTAAAATTTATCAAACATCATCGTCCAATAGATTCATAAATAATTCTTCAATATACTAAAGCTTAAGGACTTACCTCGGTTGTCGATAGGCCGTGCAAATCGGCTATTCGAGAACCTTTGTTTTTCCTTGATCTTGTTCCTTCTCTTTTTGTTCCCGATCTAAGAAATGTTAAGTAAATTTTATTCATATACATCCTATCCCTTTTTGCTCAATTCAAAACAAAACACACATAGCTTAATTTAAGAAAAATTAAGAACCTAATTTCCTACTTCATTCGTTTAGTTTAAAACAATAATCACACAAAATTTAAGCATTCCATTTATTTAATTTAACTCATAGCATCCCACAATACAATTTGCAACCAACTAGTATTTCTCCTCAATGGCCGAATGGTCACTAGGTCCCTAAGATTCTCCATAACTCTTCTATCATTTTACCCCTTCCACTAATTTACCTCAAACAATTGACTCTTATACATAGCTCACCCAATAACTATATCTATGCATAAACAATCATCCATGGTCAATTATACTATATATAAATGATCGAACATCAAAACTAGAGAAAAGGGTTCATGAATGAATTCCTCACATTTGGCCGAATATGAAAACATTCTCTTGCATAAACTAAAACAATTTTCTTGCAAACTCATGCTACATCTTCTCATTTATCTAAATGTTTATTTGCACAATAAGCTATAGATTTATACTCATAGCCGAACCTCACCTTGCCTAATGATAACAAATATTTTACTTGTTTTTCATTAAAGATCAAAGAAATCAACCCATTTTAAGGATAGGTTACTAAGTTAAAGTTCAAATTCTTACCTTACTCAATACATGCAAAGGCCAAATGGAGAGGGTGAAGTTCTCTTCTCTTCTTGAAGGTAAATCCGGGTAGGAGATGAATAAGGGAAGAGATGTAAAATAATTTCCTTTTTGTTTAATTCTACTAACACATTATTTTAGCATGCTTTTAGTATAATAATATTTAAATTATAAAATACTTAGAAAACACAATATTCTTGGCATGCTTATAATATAATAATGTCAAAAAATTTAATATTTTAAGACCATAATTCATCTATTGCATGCTTACCGTCCATCATTTGAATTATGGGGAATTTGACATGCAAATCCCTATGTTTAATAAATAAGTCACTTAGCCCCTTTTTACTTCATGTTCACTACCTTGGTTCCCTTAGCAATTTAATCCTTTTTGCCAATTAGACACTCAAATGGTTAAATTCTCCTACGAAACATTCACATACATCAATTCACCCATAATAGACACAAGATATAATGTTAAAATATTTATTGGGCTCGGATTCGTGGTCCCGAAACCACCGTGCCGATTAGGGTCAAAATTGGTCTGTCACAAAAGTATTACTATTCAGGCTTTGAGCCTAGCAAGCCTTGGGCTGGTGTACTTATCGGGCTTTATGCCTAGCAGGCTTAGTGCCGGTGAGTGAATATCAGACCTCGGGTCTAGCAGGCTTAGTGCCGGTGTGTGATTAAGGCTTTATGCCTAGCAGGCTTATTGCTGGTGAATGAATATTAGACCTCCGGTCTAACAGGCTTAGTGCCGGTGTGTGATTCAGGCTTATGCCTAGCAGGTTTTATACCGGTGATGTAATTTCAACTTATAAGTTATAAGTTTTCTTAATTATGTGATCATTGAGCAAATAAGTTGATAAAACGAGTTTGTATATAATCGGCCAAACAGGTATGTGCATAGGAGATATTTAATTGAACTTTTATGTTTGGCCAAATAGGTAAGCACATATGTGAAGTTTATTGAGCAAGTATGAGACAAATGTTCATGTATATTCGGCCTTTTTGATATGTGGATAAAATGATATTGCATTGACAGTATATACTTGAATATATGTGATGTTCAATGGACATAGGTATATACATTCATATATATATATATATATGAAATAAATATGTATAGGGCATTTACTTATTCGGATGTATATGTGAACTTATCGAATTATATGTATATGGATTATGAGTAGATTGTTAAGAGATGATATTTTATATCTTGAACCTTATGTCAAATTGGTAAATGGTATGTTTAAGGTAAGAGTGTGAAATATGTTATGCTATGTGAGGTAATGGCATTCGGCCATAATAGACTATTTGTGCTAAGTTAGAAATTCAATGCCATTAAGTGATTGTTTTAAAATGCTTGAATGCTCAATTGATTTATTATATTTGTTTAAGACTTATTAAGCTGTGATGGCTTACTTTGTGTGTTCTGTTTTTCTATTTTATAGATTTTAGTCTCAAGCTTCGAGCTTAGGGGATCGCCACTAAAGTCATCCACACTGTCGACTTATTTTGGTACCTTTAAAGTTTATATTTTGAACTTAAGGCATGTATAGGCTAGCTTAATACTTAGATGATGTTTTGTTGTTGTAAATAGAAGCCATGCAAAAATGTCTTGTTTTAAAGTCAATGTGTAAATGTTTAAACGATATTTGATCATGATATAAGTATGTGGTAACTTGATACGTAGTTGATAGATATGTTTTGGTTGTGGATTGTTTATGAGGTTAATTATAATGATTATTCAATTATGCATTAACCTAATTTATAACTATAGATAATGGATTTTTATTTAATGTGTGGTTCGGCTATGGTGATTTAATCATGTAGTTAAATTTTATCAATAGATTTGATTATATTAGCATGTAATAGTTATGTTTTGATATGGATATTTGTCCATTTTGAAATTGTATATTTGCATTGGATTGATAGATTGAAATTGATGAATAATGAAAATAGGTACATTTGATTAAAGTATTAGGTTCATGTCTATAATATTAAAATTTGTTAGGTGTTTGTAATTTATATGCGTATTAGATATACTTTTCTTTTAGTATCACTTGTGCATAAAATGGTTCATATTAATATGGATAAAAATATAAATATATATATAAATATATATATTTATATATATATTTATATATAAATATATATATATATTTATATATTTATATATATATATAAATATAAATATATATATAAATATATATATATATTTATATATATATATTTATATATAAATATATATATATTTATATATATATATTTATATATAAATATATATATATATTTATATATATAAATATATATAAATATATATATATATATATATTTATATTTATATATATATATATAAATATATATATAAATATATATATATATTTATATATAAATATATATATATAAATATATATATAAATATATATATTTATATATATATTTATATATATTTATATATATATATATTTATATATATTTATATATATAAATATATATATATATATTTATATATAAATATATATATATAAATATATATATATTTATATATATATATAAATATAAATATATATATATATATATTTATATATATTATATAAATATAAATATATATATAAATATATATATATTTATATATATATATTTATATATAAATATATATATATTTATATATATATATTTATTTATAAATATATATAAATATATATATTTATATATATATTTATATATATTTATATAGTGTCAAGGAAGAAGTTTATGTGGACTTGAGGTGATGCTTGTATAAGTATGAATACGCATGTATGGTTAATGTGCCTTGTGGACTATCTATCTATTATAGGTTTGGTACTGAAAGTTGGCATATACGGCATGATTATAAATGTATATGCGATTGAGGTTATGTAAAAGTATTTTGGTTATGATTGATATATTTGGTGAAGGTTGGTTCATATTTTTATTTATAAATGAATTGATGTATATAAATTTTGTTTGGTTGTTTTTATTTGGTCTATTTTAAACTCGGTAGAACAAGGCTCCTGTAAACACATATATGTATGTTTAGTTTTGGTAATTATGTACCTGTGCATATTTGGTTAATGTGGCTTAAATGACCAAATAAATAGTATTCTTTGTTATTTGTTGTAATTTGTTTATATGATTGAATTTAGCCAATGAGTTCAAGTTATCTATGAAATTGTTTAAGCATATTATGAAAATGAAATTTCTCTTAACGCATTCGGAAATGATCTTATGAACTATATATATATATATTAGTGTGACCTATGCTGTGTTCGGTAATACCTTACAACCCTAATCCGGCGACGGACACGGGTTAAGGGTGTTACACTGGGCAGCGAATGCGTCGGTGCATGGAATGGCAATAGAAGGAAAGAGGCACGAGTATCTCATGTACTGGATGGAGGAAGTTCTGATGGAGGTGGAAAAGCTCGTTGATAGAGATAGGAGAGGATTTGCGGAAAGTGAGTAATTGTGAAGGCTGAGTCCAGGCTCGGAGGCAATTGATAGTCCGAGGAACTCGATTGCCTAAGAAAGAGGTTGATTACCGGTGTATTGGCGCCTGAAATGATCTATGGAGCTGGTGGCCTCTACATTTTACTGATGCAAGGGGAGGGTTAGGAGGCTTTTGGAGATGGAGGGATTTTCAGATCTGGGGACGTTTCTTTTTCTGTTTTTACTTGCATTGTTTCGGTTGTTGTTTCAGTTTTGTAAGAAATTGAGTTATTTTTATTTTTTTTAGACTGTGATCCCTTATTCAACTGTTTTGCTGGCCATTAGTTGAGTAGCAAATGTGTGGTCTAGCTATAACTGGTTTTGTCTCCAAGCATTTATGGCATCCGTTGGCATTTTAAAAAAAACCATATAAAATTATGTAAAAAATGATAAAACTAAATTAATTTAATTTCTTGAAACAAATGCAAAAAAGAAAAAAGAAAAAAGAAAAGAATAAATGACCAATAATAAGATGAAAATTTGAATACCGTCAATGCATGAGTCTTATGCATGCCATTAAACAATAATATGATACGTTATCACTATTAAAATAAAAATGGTGGACTTGTAAATAACTACTAACAAAAAATGTTACAGGTCTCTGTTCTATTTCACAAATTTAAAATTTAGTCTTTGTACATTTATTTTCAAAATTTTAGTCAATTTATTTTTAGATTTTAAAATTTAGATCCAATTATTAACATTGTTAAATTTATTAGTGTGATATTTTGGAATTTTCAAAAAAAAAAAAAACTCACTTGGTAACAATGTAATTAAAACATACGTTGCAATGAACTTGAATTTAGCAAATTAATTTTAAAGGTGTTAATAATTGGACTTATTTTGAAATTTGACAAATAAAACTTAAATTATTAAAAATAAAAAATATAAAAATTAAATTTTAAATTTACCAAAAATACAAAAAATTATAGCATTTTTTAACCATAATTTTATTTAATCATAAACCTAAAATATGAAACTAAATAAATAACCTAAATTCTAAACATCAAACTAAATATAAACTTTAAATCTTAAATCATAATTTAAGAAAAAATATAATAACCCTAATTAATATTTTATATGTAAATAAAATTATTAATATTTTTTAGTTCTTCAACATTTCTTTTATGATAATGGATGAAATTCACATCAAAATATAATGATAATAACCATATATATATCACGAAAGTCTTGCATTCAAATAAGGCAAAAGGAAATTATTTTCTTTTAGGGAAATCATCATTCATGAGAGGGAAACATGTGATGGTATTGACCTTTTCGGTGTCAGACCCAGCTGAAATATTGATAATATCTTCTTCTCACCATGAATAACCGGAAAGAAAAAGGAGTTTGGGTGGCCTTCATGAGAAGGTATTCACAGGTTCCTCACCACCTATCAGAACAAGCCACATGTTGGGGCTGTCCCCATGACATTTAAAGTTTTTTAATCAAGTGGTTTAAGGAATAAAAGAAGACAAGACAAGAGAAGAGCAATAAATTAAATTAAATAACAATTTAAGGGTTGAAATTTGAGAAAAGATAAAATGGTATAGCAGTTCAGTAATTAAGTAACAATTACGATTGTTGAAATACAGCGCGGAACACACTGAATAACAATACAATGTACTCCAAATACTTTGATCAACACATTTACGTCCGCCTCATTTTGCTAACTAATAACAACTCAACACTATAATCTCTAATTACAACCCAAGATTATTGTAATTACGGTGTTGCTCAATTTTACTAAACTCTTCCGGAAGATATTTCAAATATTGATTACGTTTTGGAAAAAATTATAATTTTTAACGTTTGGATGATTTTATTTAAAATATTTTTATTTTTTTGATAATTTTTTAAAATTATTTTTTGAAACTTAATGTTAGTGAAATAAATACAAAATAAATTATATTTTTTAATAAAATATTAGAGAAACATTTTTCCGTTGACAACTGGAATTTATTTTATACTAAAATGATATTTTATAATAAAATAATGCATTATATAGACTTAATAATAATCAATACTTAATTAAAACTTAATTTGAAGTTACATATATTATATATGTGAGAGTGAATACTGGATGTAAGCATACATAACGATTTACAATAAAATCAGCAAAAAATATCGAATATAAATACCTCCAGCCATTGCTCGAACTAAATGCTAAAATCCAAATGTTGTTACACTACTGTCGAGCACGTCAAACCACCGATGAGGATGTCAAATTTAACTGCACGAAAAATTGAAAACTGCCAAAGTCTTCTCAGCAATCGAAAATCTCACTAGATGGAATATCTTTTATTTTTGATTTTTCGGTGCTTAAGGACCTTAACTAGTGGGTATTTATAGCGGTGGTTCCCCATCAAAAATCACCAATTACATGAAAGTAAAGGGAAACGTGGGAAAAACCCCACGGACCATAATGTACGTCCAACATTCTCCCACTTTGTTCTTATTGCCCATGAATACTTAAAGTTGAAACATAATGCACGAATCATGGTGATATTTTCTCTTAGAATTTGAGTAGTATCTTTCATGTATCACAATATATCATGTCTCAACGCTTTAGCCCAAATTTCTTAATGAATAAACCCAATGTTTATTCTAGGTCCAAACTTTAGTGCGATTTCTCAAAAATATTTAAATTAATGTGCATAAAAAATATGAGAAACATCAAACTTAATAGAGTTTCTTTATAATAGTTCTTATTGACCTGCCATAAAATGTAGTAGTTAATTCGGTTCATTTTCGCACTTAAAGAGCTTGTTTTCTAGGGAATTTAGTATTTTATATTATGTTTTTGATATTTAAGCCTTATGATTAAATATTAATAAAATAAGTGTTTTTTAAAATATTTTATAAGTGTTGTGACCCAATAGGCCGACATGGGCCTTATGTAGTATTAATATGTTTAATTGAGTGTGTAGGATGAAGATTTAAATGCCCAATTAACGTAGAAGCAAAGGACGAGCGATGCACAAGTTTTTCGAAATGTTAAAGCACAAAACTAATGACACAAGGCAGAAATTACATGTCGTCTCACTCCATAGACATGGTATGGCGTGACACAGGTCGACGTGCTGCCCAAGGATATCGAGGCTATTTTCGTCCATGCAATCAACTTAATATAAAGACCTAGGACGTGTCGAAGAATCAACTTTATACGAAGACTTAGGACATGCAAAAAACCTAATTTGGGTTGCCAACATTCTATAAATAAGATATTAGGGGTTTGATGTAACCAAGTCGTCCTAGATGCCTTAAAAAATCCTAGTAGTTTAAGAGTAGGAGCAGATTAATTCTCTTTCGACTTTTCATAACTCTTTTGTTTTTCCTCTTGGAATCAGTTTCGATTCAAGAGTTTATTTATACTATTCAAGTATTTCAATTTATTTTCTCTTTTCCTTTGACTTATTTCTTTATTCCAATCAATTGATTTGTTACTCCATTCCCCATTCAATATCAAATCCATGATTATTCAAATCTCTTTTCTCTTCTGAATCAATCGTGTTCTCATGATTTATTCAATTGAGATTGAGATTATGAATAACATGAGGGGTTAAATCCCTTAAGGGAGATCAAATAGTGGATGACATATGATTAATGGAGGATTTAGGGTTTTCTCGATAGGTATTAGTTGGTACGGATTACGTGTTCTTAAACACTAGGATTGACAACCCTAGGAAGTTACCATAGGCTAAACGAGGTCGGGAGATAAGACAAGCCGAGTAAATTGTAATTTATCCTGGTTAAGAAAGTGAGTTCGAGAGATAAGTGAGTATCAACCAACCGATTAGTTAATTAGAGGCCGAGAGGTAATAATTGGTTAATTGGTAGCTAATCTATAGAACCATAATCTGAAGTTAATTATAAACCTTGAAGCGAGTTAATCTTCTTGATTGGTTTATTGATTTTTATCGTTTGTTTATTTTTCTTATTTATTTATTTTTGTTATTTATTTTTATCTCAATTATCTATTTTTTTCACATCCCAAAATCAAGTAAATAGAACTTGGGTTAGTGAATCAAGAGTGGTCACACGCTATTTTTGGAATTAAGGTTGTGAAAATTTAGTCAAATGAATTAATCTGGTTCAGTGGTTAAGTGTTGTGCTTGTGTGTAAGAGGTTCTGGGTTCAAATCATTTCCCTTGAATTTTTATTATTTTTGTCTTAACCCTTATCCTTGAACATTTATCATAAATAATATTTTCACTCAACTAATGACAAGAATGAGCCTGTTGGTTTAGTGGTAAGGCTTTTGCTTACTCAAGAGTCTCGAGTTCGAATCTTGTTGGTTTTGTGTGCACAAAGGGTCGCGATCCCGCAAGGGTGAGCTAACTTCAAAAACCCATCCTCAGTTCGGATTGCAGGCTACAACTCGCAGGTATGAAGCTAGAATCACTAGTAATTGTTGGTCAACCATACGACAGTGAACTTGTTCTTGGGCCTTGTACATACCACCCATCACACTATGAGAGCTAGCCATGCTCGAAGTCATTACCATAATCGCAAGGAGGGGGATGCCGAAGGCAAGGCTAGTGACTGGAGTGAAGTCGTAACAAGGTAGTCGTAATAGAAGGTACGGCTAGATTACCTTCTTTTCACTGAGAGCTAATGCTTGTTGGGTATTTTGGTTTGACACTACTTTACACCTAAAAAGAAGCGAGCTACGTCTAATTTAAAGTTGGAGGTGGAAGCCTTTTTTGTTTCTCTACGGTGAAGTAAGACCAAGCTAGGTCAGAACAAGTTGATAGTGTAACATCCCGGTTTAGGGCCTAGTCAGAATAGTGATGCGAGACCACAAATCTGAGGTCTATGTATGAGTTTTTGAGGTTTATGCTATGTTTGCATGTTAGTGTGAAAGTTTCATGAGGCAATTTTGTGAAATTGCGGTTGAATTGTCCAAGAGGACTAAATTGCAAAAGTTACAAAATGTGAGATTCTAGAAGCTATTTGTCTGAAATAGCTTTAGAATATTAATTAGAGGTCCTTAAATAGAAATTTTTCCAATTTTTAATTTTTGGACAAAATTGGGCATGGATGAGTTAAAATAGGAAGTTTATCAAAAAGGGCATTTTAGTCATTTGGCAACTAAATGATTAAAATGGGAGAAAAGATGACAAAATTCATTCATCTTCTTCTCAAGGCTGCCGAAATTTTCAAGAGCCATTGTAGGGTTCTTCAAAGTTTTCAAGCTTGTTAGTAAGTGCATCCAAGCCCCGATTTTGATATTGTTCGTATTTTTGAAGTCCTAGTAGAATGAGTAAGCTATTTTTAGCTATTTGATGAGCTATAATGGATGTTCAGAAATATGCCTATGTATGACATGCAAGTATTTTAGTGTTTTATAGAAGAATATGAAAGCTTGATGTAGTAGAAACATTTTTTGCTAAATGTTTTTGTAAAAGTCTTGAGTTTAGTCATACATGTGTGATTTAGTGAGAATTGATGAATGCTTTAGTTGAGTAAGTGACTCGGCTAAGCATGTAAGGCTAGAAAGTTGAATAAAATCATTTTACGAGCCTTGGGGCAAAAGTGTAATTATGAGGAAGATTAGGGACAAGAGTAATTATGAGGAAGATTAGGGACAAAAGAGTAATTTTGCAAAAGTATGAGATAAATGTCAATTTAGTCAATATGTGTATTGAATAAGCTGATTTATTCATTATAGATCAAGAAAGACGAAGCCCGGATATAAATCGAGGCAAGAAACAAGGTGGTGGACTAAATTGCATATTTCTATACTTTTGAGTATCGAGATAAGTTTATGCTTAAACAATGCATTCCTACTTACAATTTCTTAATGCTAGCTAGTGTGTAGCGTGATTGAGAATGATTGAGAACATATATGGGATGAATGTGTTAGAATTTGTGAATGGATGTATGGTTAAGTAAGTAGATATGTGAATGTGTAGTGAGAATGCTAAATGCTGGGCTAAGTGCGATACCATCTTAATGCATATTGACGATAAGCTGGCTATGTGCGATGCTATCGTTAGGTATATCGTCTAGTGGGCTATGTGCGAAACCACTGTGAATACCTTTGTGGTAGGCTAAGTGCGATACTATCTTATTAATTGATTGTGGTGGGCTAAGTGCGAAACCACCGAGAAATTAGCTGTGTGGATTAGCTGTGTGGTTAGCTGTGTGGTTGTAGTATTGAGTTAATTAGTTGTGTGGATGAATTTTCAAGAAATGATGTTGTGTTGTATATTGTGTAAATGTGATATTGAATGCAGGGGTGCATTTCAATGGTTATGAGTATGTGACTCATGATGTGTTGGGAATGTGGGAAGGGATAGAAAGAGTAAGCATAGATGTACATTATGTGTTACTATAATGCTAATTGATGTTTAGCTTATACTATGATGTTTAATTGTTTATGTGTAAACTTACTAAGCTCAAAGCTTACTCCCTTTCTTTTCCCTTGTCTTATAGAGTAAAAGTGTTGAATCGAGATACAAGGATCAAGTGGAAGATCAACCACATTATCAGCACACTCTGGTACATGAGACTCCATGTTTTGTGTATGGCATATATAGAAGATAGACAAGTCAGTGAATTTTGTTGTAAATGGTTAAGATGCGTTGGCCTTTAGATGGATAGTCTATTTTGTATAATGCCATAGTGGTTGGCAACCTTATTTTATGAAAAGGTTGTAGTTATCTATGTGAGATTGCACTTCAATTTGAGTTGATTACGGATGTGTTGAATGAATGCATATTGTGTATGCTAGACGGGTGAAAGGAACTTGGCACATAGCTTTGTTCTTGCCCATGTGGATAGACACACGGGCGTGTGTCTAGACCATGTGTGACACACGGTCAGCCCACGGGCCTGCATGTTAACATTTTAAGTCAGAATAGACCACGGACTAGCCATACGGGCATGTGTATAGGCCGTGTGAGTTTAATCAGTAATGGCCATGGGCTAGCCATACGGGCGTGTGACTAGGCTTTGAGGCCGTGTGTATGTAGTCAGTATTCACCACGGTTGAGGAGCATGGGCGTGTGGGTCAATGCACGGGCGTGTCTCTTCTTGTACGGGCGTGTTAACCCAATACAAAAGAAAAAAAAAATTAAGATTGGAAAAAGTTCCGATATAGTCTCGGGAACCCTCGTGTGTATGAGTAAGGCCTCGTAAGTCGAGGAAGAGGTTGTTGTGGTGACTTAAGAGAGCAGTCACGATGAGCCTAAGTGGCGATAAAGTGGTGTTAGTAAGGTAACGCCTCAGACCCGATTCTGGCGCCGAACCCGTGTAAGGGGTGTTACATTTAGTGGTATTAGAGCTATGGTTTAGTGGTTCTAGGACTACCGTAGCGGGTGTAAGAGTCTAGATATACATGCCATAAGTGTACTATGATAATGTAGTGGTTTCTAATGATTTTAAATCTTGTTTCGTATAGTATATGGATCCCGATCAATCTACTACTGATGAAGCAGCTAGTAATGCGTCGGCTCCTGCGCAAGGAACCGTGCCTATACAAAGTGGACCCGAGGTTAGGGGTCAAGGGGAAGAGGCACAAGAAGCCTTTCTCTAGATGATGAGTAATTGGTACTCGGACTATGTTCGAGCGAACCCTAATGCTCACCCTCCTCCACCTCCTCCTATACCTCAGCCAAATCTAGTGGCTCCTCAAGGTATTGATGTTGTGAGGATATCGAAACCCCCAGTGGATAAGATTAGAAAGCACGGGGCTGAGGAGTTTAGAGCTAAGGTGGATGATGACCCTGAGAGGGCAGAGTTCTGGTTAGAGAACTCGATGAGAGTGTTTGATGAACTCTCCTGTACACCAGATGAGAGCTTGAAGTGTGCCGTATCCTTACTGAGAGATTCGGCATACCATTGGTGGAAGACGCTAATGTTAGTGGTTCTGAAAGAGCGGGTGATGTGGGACTTCTTTTTGGAAGAGTTCCAGAAGAAGTATATAAATCAATGATTTACTGATCAGAAAAGGAAGGAATTCCTTGAGTTGAAGCAAGGAAAAATGTCAGTAGTAGAGTATGAGCGTGAGTTTGTTAGGCTTAGCAAATACGCTCAAAAGTGTGTATCGACAGAGACCATCTTGTGTAAATGGTTCGAAGATGGACTGAATGAGGATATCAAACTCCTAGTGGGTATTCTGGAGTTGAAAGAGTTTGTGGTGTTAGTTGAAAGGGCAAGTAAGGCCGAAGAGTTGAGTAAGGAAAAAAGAAGGGCTGTGAGTGAAGCCCGATATGCTAGAAAGAGGCTAATAGGCAAGTTATATCAAGCCCAGTCAAAAAGATCCAAAGAAGGGAATCCTCGGACGACAGCACCAGTGGGTTATTCGCATCGAGACTTGGGCAATGCTCGTTCGGGTTCGAGAGTCCAAGCCACCTTGATGGAAAGTGTAGGTAATCCAAAGAGCAAACTGGAGTGTCCAAGTTATGGTAGATATCACACCGGAGAGTGTTGGGGTAACAGTCGGAACTGTTATAAATGTGGCTCCCCCGAACACTTTATCCGAAACTGCCCCGAGAGGGATGGTAAGGAAGAGAAGCAAGAGATAAGATCTAGTGATGTGTCTGCAAGAGATAGACCATCTAAGAACCCGAGAGGTGGGAATAGTGGTAGAGGTGCGTCCAAAGATTCTGCTGTGAGACCAGAGGGTCGAGCACCTGCGATGACATATGCTATTCGCTCTCGAGAAGAGGCATCCTCCCAGATGTGATAACGGGTACTTTTTCTCTCTATGACACCTTTGTTATTGCTTTAATAGATCTAGGGTCTACGTATTCTTATATTTGCATGAGATTAGCATCTAGTTTGAGTATGATCATTGAGTCTACAGATATTGTGGTTAAGGTGTCAAACCCGTTAGGAAAGCATGTGTTAGTGGACAGAGTGTGTAAAAATTGTCCTTTATTCATTGAGAATCATTGTTTTCCGGCAAACCTGATGTTGTTGCCGTTTGATGAGTTTGATTTAATCCTTGGCATGGATTGGTTAACTACCCATAATGTCTTAGTGAACTGTGGTAGTAAGTTTATTGAATTGTAATGTGAGAGTAGAGATGTGGTTCGGGTTGAATCAGGTGGATCGGATAGTCTACCAGTGATGATTTCGTCCCTAGTGGCTGAGAAATATTTGAAAAAAAGGTGTGAATCCTATCTCGCCTTCATGTTGAATACTAGAGAGGTTAGAGTGAAGTTTGAAACAGTGCCGATAGTATGCGAGTATCCAGATGTATTCCTAGAAGAGTTACCTGGATTACCTCCAGTGAGAGAGGTCGAGTTTGGGATTGAGTTGATTCCAGGAATGGCACCGATTTCAATTGCTCCATATAGAATGACACCTTTAGAGTTGAATGAACTGAAGGTACAGTTGCAAGAGTTGATAGATAATGGTTTTATAAGACCGAGTTACTCACCGTGGGGTGCTCTAATATCATTTGTGAAGAAGAAAGACGAGTCTATGAGATTGTATATAGACTATAGACAGCTTAACAAGGTGAAAATAAAGAATAAGTATCCTTTACCAAGGATTGATGACCTTTCCGATCAACTGAAAGGAGCTACAGTGTTCTCCAAGATAGATCGGAGGTCTGGTTACTATCAGTTGTGAGTGAAAGAGCAAGATGTGTTGAAAACTGCATTTCGAATAAGGTATGGCCATTATGAGTTTTTGGTTATACCGTTTGGTTTAACGAATGCACCTGAGATTTTTATGGATTTGATGAACCGTGTTTTCAGACCATATGTGGACAAGTTTGTGGTTGTCTTCATTGACGACTTATTGATCTATTCTCGGGATGAGAATGATCATGAAGAGCATTTGAGAATTGTCTTGCAAACTTTAAGAGATAAGCAGTTGTATGCTAAGTTTAGCAAGAGTGAGTGTTGGCTCTGAGAAGTAGGATTTCTAGGACACATTGTGTCTGTTGATGGTGTCAGAGTTGACCAAAGTAAGATTTCGGCTATTGTGGATTGGAAACAGTCGAGGAACATGTCAGAAATCAGAAGTTTCTTGGGATTAGCGGGATATTAGAGACGTTTCATTAAGAGGTTCTCTGTGGTTGCTACCCCGATGACGAAACTATTGGATAAAGATGTCAAATTTGAATGGACTGAGACATGTCAATAGAGTTTCGAGAGATTGAAAACAATGTTGACTGAGGCACCAGTTTTGGTTCTACTACAATCAGAAAAAGAGTTCGTGCTTTACAGTGATGCATCATTTAATGGTCTCGGTTGCGTGTTGATGCAAGATGGTAAGGTAGTCGCTTACGCCTCGAGACAGCTAAAACTGTATGAGAAGAATTATCCGACTCATGATTTAGAGTTGGCTGCGATTGTTTTCGCGTTAAAGATTTGGCAACATTACTTGTATGGGAGAAGTGTCGAATCTTTACAGATCACAAGAGTTTGAGATATTTGATGGATCAGAAGGATTTGAATTTGAGATAGAGGCGGTGGCTTGAGTTATTGAAAGACTATGAATTAGTCAGTGATTATCGTCTGAGAAAAGCGAATGTAGTTGCGGATGCCCTGAGTAGGAAATCCCTGTATGTTCTAAGAGTTATGAGCACGAGTTTAGCAATAGCTGATGATGGTGCTATTTTGGAAGAGTTCAGAGCTAAGCCACTGTTTGTTCAACAAATATGTGAGGCTCATAGAAATGACAGTGAGATACAAGTTAAGAGAGCTAAGTGCGGATTAGAAAGTGATTCTGATTTTTTAGTGGGCTCGAATGGTTGTTTGTTGTACCGTGATAGAATTTGTGTACCTAGAGAGGAAGAGTTAATCCGAAAGGTTTTGCATAAAGCCCACAGTGGATGTTTATCAGTACATCCAGGCAGTACGAAAATGTACAATGATTTGAGGAAGTTTTATTGGTGGCCGAGTATGAAAAGAGATATTTCAGAATTTGTGGCGAAGTGTGTGATTTGTCAACAGGTGAAAGCTGAGCACCAAGTACCTTCAGGATTGCTTCAACTTGTGATGGTTCCCGAATGGAAGTGGGATTGGGTTACCATGGATTTTGTAACGGGATTGCTGATGACTCTGAAAAAGAAAGATGCTGTGTGGGTTGTTGTGGATAGACTAACGAAGTCGGCTCACTTTATTCCAGTACGTGTTGATTATTCACTGGATATGTTAGCTGAGTTGTATGTTGCAGAGATAGTGAGATTGCATGGTGTGCCTATGTCTATTATTTCGGATAGAGATCCGAGTTTTACTTTGAGATTTTGGAAGAAGTTGCAAGAGGCCATGGGTACGAGGATGAATTTTAGTACTGAGTTCCATCCACAAACTGATGGTCAGTCTGAAAGAGTAATTCAAATTCTCGAAGATATGCTTCGATGCTGTGTGTTAGAATTTGTAGGTAGTTGGGAGAGATATCTACCGTTGGTCGAATTTGCTTACAACAACAGTTATCAGTCAAGTATACGGGTGGCTCCGTATGAGGCCTTATATAGTCGTAAGTGTCGGACTCCATTGTATTGGACCGAGCTTAGTGAAAAGCGGATCCAGGGAGTTGATCTGGTAAAAGAGACCGAAGAGAAAGTGAGAGTAATCCGTAATAGTCTGAAAGCTACTTCGGATCGACAGAAGTCGTACGCCGATTTGAAAAGAAAAGAGATTGAGTTTGAGATGGGTGACAAAGTGTTTTTGAAAGTGTCCCCGTGGAAGAAGATTATGAGATTTGGACGAAAAGGGAAGTTGAGTCCAAGATTTATAGGGCCGTATGAGATTACAGACAGAGTTGGGCCAGTAGCTTACCGGTTGGCTTTGCCGGTAGAGTTGGAAAAAATTCATAATGTGTTCCATGTATCGATGCTGCGACGATATCGCTTCGATCCTTCACATGTGATTCCTTCAACAGAAATTGAAATAAGACCGGATATGTCTTATGAAGAGGAGCTGATTAAGATCTTGGCTCGAGAGGTGAAATAGTTGAGAAATAAGAGCATAGCACTAGTGAAAGTGTTGTGCCAGAAACATGGTGTGGAAGAGACTACGTGGGAAACGAAAGAGACTATGAGAGAGCAACATCCAAACCTCTTTACTGGTAAGATTTTCGAGGGCGAAAATCTCTAAAGGGGGAGAGTTGTAACATCTCCATTTAGGGCCTAGTCGGAATAGTGGTGCAAGATCACAAATCCGAGGTCTATGTATGAGTTTTTGAGGTTTATGTTATGTTTGCATGTTAGTGTGAAAGTTTCATGAGGCAATTTTGTGAAATTGTGGTTGAATTGTCCAAGAGGACTAAATTGCAAAAGTTGCAAAATGTGAGATTCTAGAAGCTATTTGTGTGAAATTGCTTTAGAATATTAATTACAGGTCTTTAAATAGTAATTTTCCCAAGTTTTAATTTTTGGATAAAATTGGGCATGGATGGTTAAAATAGGAAGTTTATCAAAAAGGGCATTTTGGTCATTTGATAATTAAATGATTAAAATGGGAGAAAAGATGACAAAATTCATTCATTTTCTTCTCTAAGGCTGCCGAAATTTTCAAGAGCCATTGTTAAGGTTCTTCAAATTTTTCAAGCTTGCTAGTAAGTGCATCCAAGCCCCGTTTTTGATATTCTTCGTATTTTGAAGTCTTAGTAGCATGAGTAAGCTATTTTTAGCTATTTGATGAGCTATAATAGATGTTCAAAAATATGCCTATGCATGACATGCAAGTATTTTAGTGTTTTATGAAAGAGTATGAAAGCTTGATGTAGTAGAAACATCTTTTGCTAAGTGATTTTCCATGAAATTGCATGTAGGGACTAGTTTGTAAAAGTCTTGAGTTTAGTCATACATGTGTGATTTAGTGAGAACTGATGAATGCTTTAGTTGAGTAAGTGACTCGGCTAAGCATGTAAGGCTAGAAAGTTGAATAAAAATCACTTTACGAGCCTTGAGGCAAAAGTGTAATTATGAGGAAGATTAGGGACAAAAGAGTAATTTTACCAAAGTATGAGATAAGTGTCAATTTAGTCAATGTGTGTATTGAAAAAGCTGATTTATTCATTATAGATTAAGAACATCGAATCCCGGATCTAAACCGAGGCAAGAGCAAGGTGGTGGACTAAATTGCATATTTCTATACTTTTGAGTATCGAGGTAAGTTTATGCTTAAACAATGCATTCCTACTTACAATTTCTTAATGCTAGCTAGTGTGTAACATGATTGAGAATGATTGAGAACCTATGTGGGATGAATGTGTTAGAATTTGTGAATGGATGTATGGTTAAGTAAGTAGATATGTAAATGTGTAGTGAGAATGCTAAATAGTGGGCTAAGTGCCATACCATCTTAATGCATATTGACGATAAGCTGGCTATGTGCGATGCTATCATTAGGTATATCGTCTAGTGGGCTATGTGCGAAACCACTATGAATACCTTTGTGGTAGGCTAAGTGCGATACTACCTTATTAATTGATTGTGGTGGGCTAAGTGCGGAACCACCGAGAAATTAGCTGTGTGGATTAGCTATGTGGTTGTATTATTGAGTTAATTAGCTGTGTGGATGAATTATCGAGAAATGATGTTGTGTTGTATATTGTGTAAATGTGATATTGAATGCAGGGGTGCATTTCAATGGTTATGAGTATGTGACTTATGATGTGTTGGGCATGTGGTAAGGGATAGAAAGAGTAAGCATAGTTGTACATTATATGTTAGTATAATGCTAATTGATGTTTAGCTTATATTATGATGTTTAATTGTTTATGTGTAAACTTACTAAGCTCAAAGCTTACTCCCTTTCTTTTCCCTTGTCTTATAGAGTAAAAGTGTTGAATTGAGATACGAGGATCAAGTGGAAGATTGACCACATTATCATTACACTCGGGTACATGAGACTCCATGTTTTGTAAATGGCATGTATAAAGGCTAGACAAGTTAGTGAATTTTGTTGTAAATGGTTAAAATGCATTGGCCTTTAGATGGATAGTCTATTTTGTATAATGCCATAGTGGTTGGCTACCTTATTTTATGAAAAGGTTGTAGTTATCTATGTGAGATTGCACTTCAATTTGAGTTGATTATGGATGTGTTGAATGAATGCATATTGTGTATGCTAGAGGGTGAAAGGAACTTGGCACATAGCTTTGTTCTTGTCCATGTGGATAGACACGCGGGCATGTGTCTAGACCATGTGTGACATATGGTCAGCCACGGACCTGCATGTTAACATTTTAAGTCAGAATAGACCACGGACTAGCCACATGGGCATGTGTATAGGCCGTGTGAGTTTAATCAGTAATGGCCACGGGCTAGCCACACGGGTGTGTGACTAGGCTTTAAGGCCGTGTGTATGTAGTTAGTATTCACCACGGTTGAGGAGCATGGGCGTGTGGGTCAATGCACGGGCGTGTCTCTTCTTGCACGGGAGTGTTAACCCAGTACAAAAGAAAAAAAAATTAAGATTGGAAAAAGTTCCGATATTGTCTCGGGAACCCTCATGTGTATGAGTAAGCCTCGTAAGTCGAGGAAGAGGTTGCTATGGTGACTTAAGAGAGTAGTCACAATGAGCCTAAGTGGCGATAAAGTGGTTTTAGTATAGTAACGCCTCATGCCCAGTTCTAGTGTAGAACCCGAGTAAGGGGTGTTATAGACAGGATCCCATTTTACGACCCCGAGTCCCTCTCATGTGGCGACATGGGGGCGTAAAAAGGAAAGAGAGGGATGGGTTTTCTCTCACTTTTAGCATAGCAGGCCCCTAACAAGTGGCCTGCTCGATGGGCTATTAACTCAGTGGTAAATTGTAGCCTTGATAATTGAGTCGTTGTGCCTAGGTTGTAAGGGCTTTCAAGCACATGGATAATTTACTGAGCTCATTAACGCTTGACCTTGAGATGTGGATCATCCAAGGCACATTAACAAACTTTACGAAAATTTTGAAATGGATAGCAAATAAATTTAGTAGGTAGTTTTTTAAAATAAAATGTGTGAATTCTCCCTAAAATTCCTCCCTCACAACCATCCCTCTCTCTCCCACTTTTCACTCTAGTTTCTGTCTACTTTTCCACGTTCCCATTATTTTGTTTTGTTTTGATTTTTATTCTTTTTGTTTTTTTCTCTCTTTTCCATTAATTTCGTTTATTGCGTTGCTTTGGTGGGGGGTTCTTTTATTTGATTCTTTTTTGGCTAACCCAAATTCAGTGTTGTTAGCACTCCTTTCAGTTTTGGAGTTAGCTATACGTGATTGTGGTGTCGGGTAAGAGTATGGATTTTCTGTGATGATGTAGTATTTATGGTTGGTGGGTTTGGTAGTGAAGAATTAATCTTACAATTGGTAATCAGCTCTTAACGTGAGATTTTGAATGATGATTTGACTTTTCTATGTGGCATAGGTTTAATTGTTTCTTTGGAAATCATTGTTTTAGGTGAAAATCTTGAGACAAATGATCCTCCAACTACTTAGTTTCTGTTATAAATCGTTGTCTTATTAAGGGTAAGTGATTGATGCTTTTTTTTTTTTGCCAAATCTTAGTGTTAGGAATGTTTAGTTAGTGTTTGCGATCGAGTTAGGGACTCAAAATTTAGCTTCTCATGTTAATTCTCAAGTTTTGAAATGTCAATTTACATAATTGAATCCACATTATTGAGATTGTATAAAAAATGATTAGGTGTGTAACAACTAGAAAAATAGAGAATGATGTGATGCTGAAAAGCCATTTTTGACGTCACACGCTCGTGTGCCAATTGGGTAACACATCCATGTGGGTATCACAAGCTGGGCCAATTGGGCCGCGTAGGCCACACGAGCATGTGTGTAACACCCCCAACCTGGCCAAGACGTTATGGCCGAATCTAGCGATGCCACATGGGATGAAATTTGAAAACTAATTAATTAAGATAAAACTGTGTTCATATTATTACTCTTTATTGACTTCAGAAATCACTTACTCATCTAGTCGATTGGTTAAAACGTAATTCATTGCGGAAGCTGTAGAAATAGTTTATTTTATGAAAAACAGAGTTAATTAAGTAAGTCTGTCCATTTTAGTGAAACCTCTTTGTTTTCGAGAAAACCGCCTAATGGGATTGAGAGTTCAGAAAAATACTTAAGCTTTTCAAACCGAGTCTTCCTACGTATAGTAGTTATGATTCCATAAAACAATAATTAAACCACATTTAAGAAAAAGTCCCAAAAAGTTCACGAGATACATAAAAATAAACCCATAATTGTAAAACAGAATAAAAACCATGAATGTCCAAAACTGTGGTTACCACTGAGTCCTCAGCCGTACCAATTTGTCTAAGGTTGGGGATTTCCTGAACAGATTAAATAGAAAGAGGGTGAGTTTTCGCAAACTCAGTGTGTAATCCCCACAGAAAACATGCACACAATATAGTATCAGAAAGCAGTCAAACATTTACAATTCGGGTCTGAACCCATTACAGAATCATTGTGTACCTTAGCCCACTCAGACACAGAATATACAGAGCAGAATAGAACATTAGAATCCTACCCACCAGCCTCTACACACCATCTCCGTCCAACCCTACACACCATGTAGGGAAAAAATCAACCCACCCATCCCTACACACCACGCTGTACCGAAATGCGACACATAATTAGATATTTGCAGCTGAGCTGCCAGATAACAGGCTTAATAGCCTTTCAGATACTTCCTCCACTATCATCAACCCACCCCAATGTAATGCATCATACAATTGATGACATGCTATAATGAAATTAACAGATCACACATTCAAATCAGTATACATGCTAAGTGTAACATGCTTAATACATATATCACATAATCAGATCACATAATTAGGGGTCTAAGTAATGCTTACCGACCCTACAGTAGGTCCACAGTCGACTTGGGCGACCCGTGCAACCTTACAGATCATTTTAGAAAAATGGGCTCACATACCCATGTGACTTGCTCGGGTGGCTCACACGAACCAATAGGTCG
This sequence comes from Gossypium bickii, assembly GCA_025503065.1. NCBI lineage: Eukaryota > Viridiplantae > Streptophyta > Magnoliopsida > Malvales > Malvaceae > Gossypium > Gossypium bickii. The sequence goes on from CP106711.1 coordinate 97,189,835, forward strand.
AGATCGTGTGTCGCACACAGCCTAACTTGGCTATCAGACGGCCGTGTCACTCGCGCACGGCCCGGCTTGTCGATCACACGGCCGTGTTGTGGCTCACAGCCTTGCACAAGGCCTACCACACGACCATGTGGCATCGATAGAAAGGTCTTCAGCTTTTGCCAAAAATGCGTTTTCTAGCGATTCTAGTACACACCTAATCTCGTTTTCGCTGCTAACCCAATTACGAGCACTCCAAGACCTAAAATCGATAATTCTGAGTCCAAAATCAGTCACTTAAAATGAGTTATACATATAAAACCTAAATCTCAATGAAAACCCTACCTTTGAGCGAACACCAACAACCACGTGCTTTGTCGGAACAGTTTGGGAACCATAGCCACTTACAGAAATCCTAAACACGAAAACACTCCTCTTTAGTAATCATTCATGAGGAACAGATAAAATTAATCAAAAGTATAACCTACCGACCGTGCGCTAATGTAGAGTGAAAGGGATGGAAATTAAAATAAAATCCAAAGCGAAGGGGGTGGAAGACTACCAAAAGAATTTGGCAGCAAAACATGGGAAAAAGATGGAGAAATCGACACAGAAGAGAGGAATTTTGATCAAAATTGCAAAAAAGGAATAAAAGAAATTGAGATGGATAAGACTCAATATCACGATAACCACCCAAGTCCCCTGTTTTCCTCCCTTACATCCCACTCCATCGCAAATTCTCAGTATTTCACTACACTTCAAACTCCTACACAGCCTTAATAGCAAAAATAATGCTCATGTAGCAACTCAAACACAAGACCTTTTTCCACCCCAACACTCCTTTCAACCACCAGACCAGCAAGCCTATTCTGATAACCTTTTACCATCAATAACCTAAAAGCCTACCAACCCTAGTGAAAGCTTTATTCATAAAAATGCCAAAATTTACTCAAGTTGTGACTTGAACTTGGGACCCCGCACACACACCCAGAACACATAACCACTCAGGAAAACATATATTTGTGTCATAAATACACTGAAACAATTATACAAACTTTGGGACGTTACAGTGTGAGCCCAATTTTCGTAAAATTTCGTTAGGGTTGTATTTGAAGAGTGATTTAAAATTAGTCACTTCATAGGTTCCGAAAAGTGTTATGTATGAATTAAGGACATGAAATTTGATATTCTACCTCTGTTAATGCTATTTTTGAAAGCGTGATGGTATATTCTGATATGTACAGTATGTGTGATATATATACATCCGTTATTTGATTAGTGTTTGAATGTGAAATCTAAAATAAAAAATATTGATATTGTATGTGTAACATTCGAGAGCATTTCTGTGGTATAATTTCTATTTCTGATATGTAATTTGAGAAATTTGTACAACCATGATTTATTCATGTGCGTCTAAGTATGTAAAATGGTAGACATGTGCATTGGGGTGGGATAATGATATGATGGAGGAAGTGTTAGCATTTTAACTGCATATTGGTAACACATCATTGTCGGGCAACCGGGATGACTTAATTAGTTGTTTAAACACATACCTGTTCTGGCAACTTGACTGCAATACTGGTGGCTTGACCACATTTATCAGATTTTAGTGGATTATAGCACTATTTCTGGCAACTTGACTGTTCTATTCTGAAAAGTGACATATGCTCACTTATAGGTGTGTGGGGTTGGATGGGTATTTATTACCCTAATTGGTGTGTAGGAATGGACGTAGATGGTGTGTAGTAGATGGGGGTAGGATTTGTAACTATCTACATCTATGTATATATTAGTATCTGCATATGTGTTTGCATCAGCATCTACAACTATATTTGTAACCGTATCTGCATCTGTGCCTGTATCAATATCTGCTTCTATGTCTGTATCAGTATCTGCAACTGTATCTGTATTTGAACTACATATGTGTTTGTATGGGTTAAGTTACGCACTAAGATAGTTAGCTCACCCTTTGTTTTTTTTTTTTGTACTTTTCAGGTAATCAACAAACTTAGTATTGGACGGTGTACGAGAGCTCGGATTGGTTTCTCAGTAATTGTTCATGTTTTTAAACCATTTTGGACTATCTGGACTATTTGTTTTTTTAGGGTTGTAAGTCTATTTTTGAATTTTTCTTTTCATTTTGGTTTGCTTTTGTTGGATTTAGTAGTTATTGCTTTAAAACTACAAAGTTTTGTGTTTTACAAGCTAAGTCATGATTTTCAAAATTTAAAACTCTGAAATTTCCCTGCAAAATAAAGTAATCACTTAAGTGTTCTTTTGTAATAAAAAAATAGTTTTAACTAGTATTTTTTTAACAATTGGGAAGTGATTCGCTAAAATTAATATTGTCAAAGCACATGATTTCAAATTCAATTTTTCAGATTTTAAAAAAAGTTTATGTATTACCTCAAGATTTGGCCATAATGTCCAGGCCAGGTTTAGGATGTTACATATATTATGGTTTATCGTAATGTAGAAATTAATTACTACTTATTAGACTTACTATTGTAAAAATGTTTTTATAATTTATTCCATCCTCCCTTGGGCACGATCCTCGGAATACTTCCAAGTATTTCCTTGTAAAAACTATATTACAATTTGACCTATGCACTTGCGGACGCTGTCATTCTAATTTCTTATATTTTTTGTGTTATATTTTTCTATAAACGATAACTCGTTTATAGGCGGTCACTTAAAACGAAATTTACAAGGTGTGAGCAAGTCTCATAGTGACAACATGATCCTTAAATTTGTGTGGTGGCATGTCTTTAGTCAAAGGATCAACTAATATTTGCTTAGTGTTAATGTGATCAATGACCACTTTCTTTTCTTTAACACGTTCCCTTATGGCTAAATACTTAATGTCATTATATTTACTTTGACTTCCAATTTTGTTGCTATTAGCCATAAAGACAACAGTTGAATTGTCACAATATATCATCAACGGCCTAGAAATCAAACCTAGAAGTCCAAGCCCAAATATGAAACTCTTCAACCATACTCCATGTGAGGTAGCCTCAAAACATGAAATGAACTCAGCCTCCATAGTGGAAGTAGCAATTAAGGTTTGGTTTGTAACACCTCAAAGTTTGAGGTTAGAAGAATTAAGGTTTATGGGATGAGTAGTGGTTACTATTAGACTTTTACAATTTTCTTTGCAAATTAGAGTCAACGATGAGCCTAGTGGTTCAATGGTTAAGCTTTTGTATTCCTTTGGTCCCGTGTTCAAATCCTCGTGTGTGTAACGGGCTTGTGTCTCTACAACATAATCATGTCTCCTTTGCATCTAAATTTGACAGTGAATTACACGATTTGCTCACATGAACGTGTTCCCACCACACGGGCATGTCTCTTAGTCACACGGGCGCGTGCTCTGTCACATAGATTGGTCACATGGCTGTGAGGCCCCAGTTTTTTACAGTTTTTGCACCTTTTTGCAAATTGTTCCATTTTGGTCCCCGAGTGATTCATAACTCTTATAAGCCTTTGTAAAAGTGGATAGGACACTAATTTTGTTTGTGGAAGTTTTATTTAGGGGCGTGTTACCCCTCGAATGTTAATAATAATGTGTATTTATAAGATTCAATCTGTTGTTCGTATGATTGCACGTTGCTGTGATATACCGAATTTAGAGTATGTAAATGTATGGGTGTGTTAATTGAAAATTGTGTATAATGTCATTCCGTTATTCTGTATTTGACAACGAGTATGCTTGATTCTGTATATCTGTATTGATTTAGTTATTTAGAATAGTATGTTTGATTTTGAATATTTATATTGATTCGGTTACCTGAAAATGATTGTGATCTATCCGTATTGATTGTAATATTTGCATTTGCATTTGGGGTTGGGACATAAATGATCTGAATTCAAATTGAGGGAAGTGTGATTTGGCAATTTTAACTGTATTATTTAATTTCGCGGTAAAACCGCAATAATTCAAGTGGCAAATGACCACAAAATAGTGTGAATTGGTTGGATGGGTCCACCATAACCCAAAACTAGTGTGTAAGGGACGGAAGGGTCTAGTGAACCCTATTTGGTGTGATGGGATGGAAGGAAATGGTGTGTAACAGTTGGATAGAGGGGATTTCATTGCATTTGTTCTACATCTGAGTATGTATTATGTATACACCTAATTTTAATATTTGCATATTGATTCGTTTATTCGTTGTATATGGATATTATGAATTATCTGAGGTTCTTGTGTGTAAGGATGTTCATTTGAACCATTTATTTACGATTGTTTTAGAATCACACTAGGCTTTCATAGTTCACTCCCTCAGTTTCCTCTTTTCAGGTAGAATGCGAGGTTAGGTCTCAGACTCAACAAATCAGAAAATCTCAATATATTTCTATTTCAATTTGTTTAAATAAGTTTTCTATAATACTTGTTCCAATTTAGTTGGTTTGTAAATAACTTTAAGTAAACTGCGGTATGGGACTTTCAGTTTAAATTAAGGTATGGGACTTTCAGTTTAAATTAACTTAATTGTTTTCGTACTTTTATGTCGTATTACTTGAATATTATGATTACCAAATCCTTTTTGGTTTCAAAGCTATTACATAATTATTTTATCTAGTTTTAAGATAACTGACTAACATTTGTTTTGAGCCATATCGGTGGCCAATGTGACCTCCAGAATCGGGTTGAACTTCTAAGCCAGGTTTTGAGGTGTTACATGGTTGACGCTTCTCCAAGTTATAACTCTGCCAACAAACATAAATATGCAACCTGATGTTGATTTATGTGAATCAAGACAGCCAAAGAATTTAGAATTAGAGTAGCCAATCACCTCCAAATTTTTTGATCATTTGCACGTAAGCATGTAGTTCTTTGTCCCTTTAAGATATCTCAAAATTTTTTTACAGCTCTCCAGTGATCAATAGCTGGATTACTTTGATATCTTCCCAACACTCCTACTGCAAATGCAATATCAGGTCTTGTACAGACTTGAGCATACATCAGGCTTCCATCAACAAAATCATATGGAATGTTTTTCATTTTCTCCCTCTCAAATTCTTTCTTCGGTCAACGGTTCAAATTGAACTTATCACTCTTTATGATAGGAACAACACTCGGTGAACAATCTTTAATCTAAAATCTTTCTAAAACTTTGTTGATATAGGTCTCTTGTGATAGACCTAAGATACCGTGATGTCTATCACGATGAATCTTAATGCCAATGATGTAAGACACATCACCTATATCTTTCACATCAAAATTTTTAGAAAGAAATTGTTTAACCTCATGTATCATACCCCTGTCATTTGTTGCAAGTAAAATGTCATCCACATATAGAATAAGAAAACCAATTTTACTCTCATTGACCTTTTGGTATATGCATTAACATATGATATTTTTAGCAAAACCAAACGAAGAGATAACTTCATGGAATTTTAAATACACTGTCAAGAGACTTATTTCAATCCATATATGGACTTCTTTAGCTTGCTTACCAAGTGTTCACTATCACTATAGGAGAATCCTTCAGTTTGTTTCATGCATACCTCTTCCTCTAGATCACTACTGAGAAAGGTGATTTTTTAGATACTAGACTAAAAGTTTCAGTATGAGCTACTAAATGTTAGAATGAGCTACTAATGCAAACATAATGCGGAAGGAATATTTCTTAGATACTAGACTAAAAGTTTCTGTATAATCGCTTCCTTCTAGCTGAGTGAATTCTTTTGCAATGAGTCTAGTTTTTTATTTTTCTATGTTTCCCATTAAGCCTCTTTTTAGCTTTTTACATCCAATGCTTTTTACGCCTTTCGGCAATAACACAAGTGTTGGATTTGGTGCCTTAAGTGTACTATTTTCATCTAAGTACACTTGTAATTTTTTTGAACAGATTGATTAATAAAATTATTCATGAATTAAATTAATATACTTTGTATTACTCTCCTCAAATGGTTTTTGCACCAAAGCAAACTAGAAGAAAATGTTGCTCAATAGTTGTCTATTGTTTAACGAATACTAAGCGGTATTATGTGGTTCGATCATAGTGTAAAAGGAAATTTGTACTAGTAGACGAACCTAAACATGCCCTTAGGCTAATAGGAAATGAACAGACCAATTCAAAGACTAATATGTCATCTATCAAGTCCAATTGGGGAGATGCCTTGTCTTGGGCATTGGAGCGGATGACTCCTAGAAAATAGAGACATAGATATGACTGATTGGATTGAAAGTACAGCCGACAGGACCTAAGCAAAATAGATCCTGAATCCTTTTATGGATTTATTCACTTGTGACGTTTATATTGTGACATACCTAAATCTTGAATGGTTGGCAAACTATGTTTGCATGACTCGTACACTTTGATGTAAGTACAAGCTTGAGTTCAAATAGATAAGGAACCGAAAAATGGTATGCTGGGTGTAGGACTTCTTTACTATGTAGCGTCATTCACAATAGTGGAATTCATAGCCTAAAACATGGGTAAATGATATCCTTTCATTAACATTACATGGTAGATGAAAAGTAAACATGGAAATAGGTCGTCCGTCTTTACGATGGATGACTTGATCACTATTTGATAGTGATTAACTTTTCATGAAGAAAGATGTAATGATTACCATGAGATAAAGTATGATCATATTGCGAGAACAGATGTTATCTAAAACAGATCAATGATATCCTATGAGGATAACACACTTATGACAAGGTCATTGGACTAGCACTGAGTAGTTTCTTTCGTAATGGTATGTCGTTCGGGAGAGCTCAATCACGATACTATAGTGGAATGACTTCGTGACTAAATAGGTTTATAATTAATAGACGAAAATCTAAAACTTAATTATAAATCATTTGAGCCTCAACAACATACGTCCAATCGTTCCCTCCGCTAGCTCATTGAAACCGTAAATGAATTGCGTGTTTGAATATAAATGAATGGAATGAATAGAAAAGGAGAAATGGAAAACATTCAGGAACATTTATTGTTTTCTCAAAAATGGAGAAATGGAATAATTTGGAAATGAATGTAGGTTCCCCAAAATGGAAATGGAAACTTGAAATCTTATATAGGATTACTTGAAAATGATGGAAGAATGAGTTTATATTTTTGGACTATTTTGAAGCCTCAAAATGAAAATAAATCATTTGGTCATATTGAACATGTTGAGTTGTGACATATTGAACAAAGTTTCTCAAAATTTTATCAGGGGTAAAATCATTAAAATTTTATTAAGGGTAAATTGTCAAAATTTTACTAGGGTAAAATTGGGGTGAAAAATTATTTAATATGTAGATATTAAAATTTATTTTGGGAAATAGAAAAACTGAAATGAGTTGGATCATATTACAGAGTACTGGGGCAAAAAGGCCAAAGAAGTACTCGTAATTGGACCTGATGTGAGAGAGGCCCAAAACCCCTCATGTGAGGAGGTGGGACGACAAAACCCTAGGATCATTAACTAGGTTTTTCGCCCCCTATATCCTAGATAAACTAGGATATTATTTTTCTAGTGGAAATAAACTTCTACAACTCTACAAGGGTTCTACCTTCTCTTCCTATAAATAGATGACACTAGTAGAGCTATTAACACAACTTTTGAGATATTGTTATTCTACCGAAAAATAGAGATAATTTGTTCTAAACTTATAAACATATTTTTTAGAATAACAATTTTACCGGTTTCTATTAAAGAAGAGAATTTTTGTTTTCACCCTAAAAGGAAAACTTTTTCTTGTTCTGTGTTTTGATTCAATTGGTTCAAGCCCACATTCGAAGCAGTACATGGCACGAGAATAACATAGAAGATTGTTTGGTTGAAAGCCGAAAAACATCAAGGATCTGCTTATCGAAAAACATAGGTACAAATTAAGATAAGGTTTATTACTATAAATATCACAAATTGCGTCGGTTTTCAAATTTTTAATTTTTCACCGTGTAAGAAAACTATTTTCACACCATGTTTTTTACAACAACAAGATCCCAAATATCATTACTTTTCATGCAATTCATCTCTTCTTTCATAGCATTGTACCATAATTCTAACTTTTTGCAACTCATAGATCGTGAAAATGACTCAGGGTCATTCTCAGCTCCAATATAGTCAGACTCTTACCAATACACATTATAGTCACTAGAAATTGTTGATTTCCTTTATCAAGTAGATCTCGTCAATGGTGAAACGAAATTTTCTTGTGGATCATGTTGTTCAATTGGTTGTTCAATAATTTCTGGATTTTCTTGAACAACTTGATCTACTAGAGTGTTTTCAATAGGTTATGGATTTTCATTGATTGCTTATTCAATACCAAGTTGAGCTTGAGGGGTGTTATATATGATAACCAATCTCTCACTTGAAGTGGAAGGTTGACCTACAGGAATCGTGTCCCGAGATAGATCGCTCCCACTGATTGAGTCTTTCTTAAGAAATTTTGCATTTCTCGATTCCACAATTCTAGTGGTATGAGATGGGCAATAGAATCTGTATCTTTTGGACCTTTCGGGATATCCAATGAAATACCCACTAATGGTCCTTAGGTCTAGTTTCTTTTCTTACAAGTTATAATCTCTTACTTTAGATGGGCATCCCCATATGCATATATATATATATATATATATATATCAAAAACTTGATTTCTAACCTTTGAACAACTCAAAAGGTGTATTTGGGATAACCTTGGTTCGAACTTGGTTTCATATATACACAACCGTTTCGAGAGCTTCAACCCATAAGGACTTAGGCAACTTAGAGCTATTAAGCATATTTCGCACATGTCCATTAAAGTTTGGTTTCTTCTTTCCACAACACCATTCTGATCAGGTGAGCCTGGCATTTGTATTAGCCAACTATACTGTTATCTTAAAGAAACTTCGTAAATAGACCAAGTCCTTGTCCATCCTCAGTGTATCTACCATAATACTCACCACCTTCTGTAACACCCCAAAATATAGGGGGTTAATTGTAAAAAATGACCAAGTAAATGATTAGGCTTGATGTTTAAGTGTTTGATGTACTCCCTATAGGTCCTAGGTTCAAGTCACACTTCTCCCAATTATTTTTTTTATTTTTTTTCAGCAACCTATGATTAAAACCATACTTGAATATATATTAAATGGAGTAGAAAACAAACAAGTGTGGGCAACAACCAAAATGGTTAAGCCTCTGCATGTTTCTCTTTGATTCTCAAGTTCAAGTTACACCAACCTCACCCCATTTTCCTTTTATTTTTGGCAAAAAGGGTAAATTACCCAGCAACCCCTTAAAAGTTTGAAAACCCAGCTATTTATTCCCCTTTCCTAGTTACATGAAGATTTTGATTTATTTCTTTCATTCTAATTAGAATTTCCCTCTCTATTCTCTTTATATATCTTTATCTTTTCTTTTCTCTCCCTTTTCTTTTTTCTCCCTTTTCTTTTTCATCATATTTCATATTATTTTGTAGTTGGAAATTATTTCTTTGCTTACCATGAATCAAAATCAATCTCCATTAAAATGTTTTCCTAGCGGTTGTCAAACTCACCGTCAATAGCCTTCGTACCTTTGTTAAAAATTCAGTAAATTTAACCGTTTCAAATAGTAGAACTTGTAAATTCTAAAATAGCATCAATCCACACTAATCTTTCAATTCGATTTCGATCTTATGTGATTCTTATTGAAATCCTCCATTAATCTTGATTAATTCTTGAAAATAAATGTTGACACGTGTATAAATATCATTTCGAGGACCCGTTTTAGGTACCTCGAATCAGATTTGAACGTGAGGGATGTCGCTCAAGATCCTAGTGAAAGGTGTGAGTTCATTACAAGTGAACTAGGGCAAAATCGTTACTAGGATAGGGCCACACGGGCTTCCAAATGACCGTGTCCCCTGAAACCCTAGGATAGTTCATTTCTCACATGACCAAGACCCCTCCTCATGGTCTGCCGCACAAGCGTGTGGACCACATGACCATGTGCCATAAAAACCTTAGTATAGTTCGTGAACCACACAACCATGTCTTCCTTGTAGGTTGATTTTGCAATTTTTACACGGCCTCAGTCCGTTATATTGCCTAGCCACACGACCGTGTCCCCTATTTTTCAAAATTTACAATTTTGCCATTGTTTTACAAATTTTACAATTTTGCGACTATTTTCCAAATTTTACACTTTGGCTCTGTTTTACCAATTTTATAGTTTTGCGCCTATTTTTAAAATTTTACAAATTTACCCTATTTTTTAGATTTTACAAATTTACCCTATTTTTTAGATTTTTCAATTTTTTCCCTATTTTATAAATTTTACAATTCTCCCCCTATTTTTTAAATTTTACAAATTTACCCTATTTTTTAGATTTTTCAATTTTTTCTCTATTTTATAAATTTTATAGTTTTACCCAAAAAATTATTATTTGATCAATGTAGCCCTGAATGGTTTTCGAGTTGTTTTTAGTGTTTAATTTTATTTAATTAAACCCTTGATAATATGAATAATACTAGAATCCATGATCTAATTAACTGAACTAATAAATACACATGTCTATTGTATCTGTATATGTAATAATACTTACAACATGCCTTATGTTACTGATAAACCGAACACTTAATAAGTATGACTGTAACACCACTTACCCATATTCAACGCCGGAACCGGGTATGAGGCATTACCGGACTTAACGCACTTTAACATACAACTTTGGGATATCAAATTTCATTCCAATATAAAATCTTTTATTCACATTCATAACATTTTTATTATGGGCCTACGAGGCCTTACACATACAAACGGAGGGCCTCAGAATCAAATCGGAATCTTTTGTATACGTAGAAAAATTTTGCCTTAACAGGGCCACACGCCCGTGTGAAATGGGACACGCCCATGTGGACAGGTCGTATGATCACAAACGCCCATGTCCCTAGCCCGTGTGGAATTTATTTCCTTTTTGAACCTACATGGGTACATTTTCGTACAATTTCTTCAAAACCATTGTACATTTTCGTACTGCTTGGATGTACTGATAGGCAACCACTGTGCGCTTATGTAAAATTTTTTGGATCAACTCATCATCCCTGGGTACACGAATCCTATAATGGAACATCAGAAAACCATCTGAACTCATCCAAAAATCAGAGTCATTTCTGGATTCGCACTGAGCTCTCTTATCTTGAGCCCCACTATCATTCTTTTGAGCTTCACATATCTACTGAATAAATAATGGTCTAGCCCTCAACTCAGCCAATATAGCACCATCATCAGACAACGCTAAGCTCGTACTCATATCTCTCAAAGCATACAGGGAATTTCTGCTCAAGGCATCCGCAACCACATTCGCTTTCCCCGGATGGTAATCAATTACTAACTCATAATCCTTAAATAATTCGAGCCATCGCTGTTGTCGCAAATTCAAATCCTTTTGGTCTATCAAGGTACTTCAAACTCTTGTGATCGGTGAATATTTGAAACTTCTCAGCATATAAATAGTGACGCCAAATCTTCAAAGCAAAGACGATTGCAACCAACTCTAAATCATGAGTCAGATAATTCTTCTCATGCGGTTTTAGCTGTCTCGAGGCGTAAGTTACTACCTTACCCTCTTGTATCAAAACGCAGCCAAGGCAATTTAATGACGCATCACTATAAACCACAAACTCTTTCCTCCACTCAGGTTGTACTAAAACCGGTGCCTCAGCCAATAATGATTTCAATTTCTCGAAACTCTATTGGCATTTCTCAGTCCATTCAAACTTAACATCTTTATGCAATAGTTTCATCATCAAGGTAGCAATCATGGAGAACCCCTTTACGAAATGTCTGTAGTACCCTGCTATAACCAAAAAGCTTCTAATTTTCGACACATTCGTTGGCGATTTCCACTCCACAATAGCCGAGATATTACTTGAATCAACTCTAATACCATCACCTGACACAATGTGACCTAAGAATCTGACCTCTCGGAGCCAAAACTCACTCTTGCTGAATTTAGAATACAACTGCTTGTCTCTTAAAGTCTGCAAAACAATTCTCAGGTGCTCTGCATGCTCATTCTCACCCCGAGAGTAAACTAATATGTCGTCGATAAAAACAACTACAAACTTACCCAAATACGGTCAGAAGATGCTGTTCATTAAATCCATAAAAATCGCAGCAGCATTTGTTAAGCCAAATGGCATGACAAGAAACTCATAATGACCATATCTCGTCCAAAATGCAGTTTTCGGCACATCTTGCTCCTTAACCCTCAACTGGTAGTAGCCAGGCCTTAGGTCTATCTTAGAGAATACTGTAGCTCCCTTCAATTGGTCAAATAAATCATCTATCCTTGGCAAGGGATACTTATTCTTCACTGTCACCTTGTTCATTTGTCTGTAGTCTATGCACAATCTCATCGACCCATCTTTCTTTTTCACAAAAAGTACCGGAGCACCCCACGGTGAATAACTCGGTCCTGCAAAACCCTTATCCATTAACTCCTGCAACTAAACCTTTAATTTTTTCAGCTCCAATGGTGCCATCCTATACAGGGCAACTGAAATAGGTGCTATACCCAGAAGTAACTTAAACCCAAACTCGACCTCTCTAACTGGAAGCAATCCAGGTAACTCTTTCGGGAACACATCTAGATACTCACATACCACCAACACTGAATCAATCTTTACCCCTGACTCTGTAGTATTTAGCACAAAGGCGAGATAGGACTCATACCCTTTTCTCAAGTATCTCTCGGCTACCATAGATTAAATTATCACAGGAAAACTATCCGATCTACCTAATTCAACCCGAATGACATATCCATTTACACACTTCAATTCAGTAAAATTACTACCACAATTTACTAAAACATTATGAGTAGTCAACCAATCCATGCCAAGAATCAAATAAAATTCATCAAATGGCAACAAAATGAGATTTGTTAGAAAACATTGACCTCTAATTGCCAAAGGACAATTCCTACACACTTTGTCAACTAGCACAAGTTTGCCTAATCGGTTTGACACTTTTATCACAAATTCTGATGCGTCGTTGAAAGTACTAAATATATCCTATTCCCTGTAAAATAATGAAAATAACAGTAAAGGGGAAGTAGGGTCGAATCCTCAGGGACCGGATTATACGAATACTTGTCTCTCGAGATCCTGGGCAAAATCGTGCCCAAGAAAACTTGCGTTCCTGAAAAAAATAAAAATAACAGAATTAAAATGTTGGATCTGGAAACAAAAATAAAATAAAAACAGAATTGAGAAGTCAAACTAGAATTGCGAAAATTAAAAATAGAAAATAAAGTTGAGATAAAAAAAATTCTTATGGGGAGATTCCAGCCTCCGGTTGCCTCGATCTGCCTTGGGTTCAATACTTGGCTTTTAGATAATCCTTCTCAAACCGAATAAGCCAGTTATAGTGGAAGAGGACGCCTACGACCACCAACTCCAAGGATTTAGACTTCGATTTGGTGGAACCTGGCTCTAGCCAACAATCGCTCTTGTGGGATCATCTATGCTAGATCAATGTTTCTCAATGGCGAATCCCACTTCATTTTGTCTCTTGGGATCGCCAACCTCTGACGCAGTAAGTTAACGAACCGATGGTGCAATCCATCCAAAACACACAAAGCGGCCGCCTTTGCATACGTTGAAAAGTTTACTTCTTAAGGGACATGGACGGAAGCGTCAACCCCATAGTGCGGAGAAACAAAGAATACCCTATTTAGAAGGCTAAGTACAGATTCTAAAACCTCAAGAACCCTTTTTTGGGGATTTTCGACAACTTTTGGCTAGAAGGGTTTTATGGCTCATAGTTGTGGTGGAAAATAAAATAAATATATAAAAATGGAGAAGAGAATTTTATTGAAAGAAAATATGGAAAGAAAAAAGGACTTAAGGGGAGAGAGTTTACAGAAAAAGATGAACAAATATTTGAGTCACTTCATCCCCTATTTGTAATGCTAAGATAGTCCTACTTAAACTCCTAAAGATAATTACAAATAATCAAAGATAAATAGAGATAAATAAAGAAATTAAATAATCCTCAATAATTATCCTAATATAATTAAAATAGAGTTTGATAAAATAAAAATATCTTCTTTTTGCGATTCAACCCTTATGTCCTCCATGCTAGCACTTTTGGCACCAATCTTTTCCTTATATCGCATATTGGCCCATTTTATCTTTAATTTCACACTTTTGGCCCTTAATTTCTCTTCTACTTCCAATTTAGTCCCTATAAAATAAAAGACCATAAATAGCCCGAATTAGTAGAATCATACTCAAAATAAATATGCAATTATCACGTAAAAATATTACATTCTAGAGTATTATCAAATTCCCCCTACTTAGCCCATGCTTACCTTCAAGTATGGTTCCTGTCCACTGTGAAAATTAGATCCTGAAAGAAATTCTACTCCAAAGTTTTATAAAGATTAGTCAAAAAATGCATATGAAAAATAAAGAGAACTTCTAAGCTTGCTTTAAGTAAAACAGAAAAAGTTTTTTAATTAATACACACAAAAAATAAAATCGTCTTGAATTATTTCATGCTATTTAGGTAAATTACCAATCCTACTAAGACACTCTATTTATTTCCTCTTTTAGTCCCCCACTAAAATTTTATTAGTACTTTTTTTTATTTACTTAGGAATATATTGGACCTTTTGACGCGAAGAGAGATGACAACCCAAGCACCCCACCCCGGTTACTCAGCCCAACAAACTCCTAAAAATTATTTGTTTCCGATTAGCGGAGTTTTACCCATCACGTCACACAACCTTTTGACGCAAAGTAGAATGACAACCCAAGCACCTTACCGCGGTTACTCAGTCAGTCACATTCTAAGCTGTACTCATAACCTTGGAAATATTTATTAAACAAAATTTACACGAAATATTAATTTTAAGAGGACCTAAGAGAAATAATCAAGTGTAAAAAATATGTTTTAGTAACCACCTAATAGACATGAACATAATTTATACATGCAAATGTATTAAGTGTCCACTTTATATTAAACTCGATCAATTTCACAAAAAGCAAGATAGAGTTAACTTATTAATTATAATTATTTTTAGCCTAATAAAAATAAAATAGTGGAGATAAAATCAAATAGATAGAACCAGAATTAACTCAGTAGCCAAGAATCATGCATGTGGGTCAAACAGTGGCAAATCATTGTCAAATTCTTAGGCATGAAAAGCGACTGAATATTATAAAACAAATATGGACAAAATAAAGCCTCTAGCAGCAAACGCAATCACATTAGCAGATGATAATAATATGAAAAATACCTCCTCTCTACTTAAAACACATTGTCCTCAATGTGGACGCAAAAGAAATAAATAAGTAAGAAAGTGTAGAAAAACTCCCCATGAAGCTACTATTGATTGTGGAGGATAGCGATGAGTTCGGTGAGCTGCTGGCCAAAAGTGTCGAGTCGAGCCTCAATGCGCTCTAAATGTTGCTCTACAGTCGATGGGGGTTGGGCTTGAGTGGGTGCTGGTGCGTCATGTTGATTTCGCTGTCAGAAGACTCGTTCAGATGGTGTAGAATGAACACCAGGAGGGACAAAGTGGAAGGATGACGGAGTGCCAAGAAGTAGCCCCATTGAGTCGACGCGTCGAGGATCTAAAGGATCAACCGGACAAGCAACGTGTAAGTCTGAAATAGGAGCATTAGAACCATGCAGAGAAAACAACAGTTGTGTAATAAGAGAACCTAAAATTAGAGGGCGCTTAGCTTTAATAACATGCTCAAATTGAAGTGCAAACCAATAACCCAAATTAACCGAACGACCGGTATACATACACCATAAAAAGAATAATTCTATCTTTAAGACGGTGGCCGGAGCATCTCGACGGCCAGAGAAATTGTACGCTAAATATCGGTGTACGTAACATAAGGCGGGGTCGCGAAACCATAGATCCTTGGATGTTTTTGGGCTATACATAGATTCGGCATTATTAGTTAGCAAAGAAAAGGCCTCGCAAGCCTTAAAATCAGTAGGAAATGCACACAAACTGTTCTAAAAATCCTGAGACATAGCATACTCGTCAGTTATGAAAGATAAAGCAATATTAAATTCAATAAAAGATAAGCTATGCATGGTATCTAATAACCTAAATTTGACAACACCTGGTGTGCCTATCGAAACAGGATTGTGTCGATGAAATTGAAAAGTAGAATAGAATTTGAAAATAAGTTCATAATGGGCAGAATGAGGCACATCAAAATTTCCAACCCAGCCAATATTCAGGTTCAATATGCAAGGCAGCCAAAACAGGTATCGACAGACATTTACAAGGTATTATCGATTTATGTAGAAGAAAATCATACCTGTTCCAAGCAATAGCGGGAGTAAAAGTAAGGTTACCGTGCAAATGGCCCTCTAGGGGTAAGACATTGACGCGAGAACGATAGGTTCAGCCCTGAGAAGGTATCGGACGGTGCTCGTTAGTCGGTATCAAGGAGTCAGCAGTGTCGTTAGAAGAAGAACCCAAAGATGTCTCTGGTGCGGGTTCGGGTCATCGCTGTGGGTGTTGCGGAAGTTGGGAGGACTCGTGTTAGAGGAAGGGTCTGTGGTTACGTGGTCCATTCGGGCTGCACGTCATGGTGGACGACGACGAGGCCTATGCGCCAGTTCGGGTGACGCGTGACGTGACGGTAGTAGAGGCTCTTTTGTCGATGGCAGTGCCAGAGGGGCAAGCATTTGGTTGTCGCGTAAAGGGGCAGAGAATGATGATTCATGGAGAAGAGCCCGAGTGGGGCAAAGGGGACGTTGGCACGGTGGTCAGACTGCTTGCGCATCCAGGGGATGACGTAGAGGGTACGGCAGCTCGGGCGGCGGTCGCGAAAGAGGAATAGGAAAGGGAGGTAGAGGGAGAGTGAGTTGGGGTTGGGGGAGATTTGCAGCGACGATGAAGAGGAGGAAGAGGGAACGTCAGTTAAATCGACGGCATAAGGTGCGGAGGGACGATGGCGGCGCGAGTTAACAGTGAATGCAAGTTCGACGGTGGCGCGACTCCTTGGTTGCACCATTGCGAACACCAGCAACGGTCGCTGGAGGGCAAACAGTGAACGGCGATTGGAGGGGGAGAAGGGGTGAGTGCGGCGGCAACAGAAATGTGTGGAAAGAAATGGGAAATTATTTTAGGTTTTGGGGGTTTTAATTGGCTGAAAAGAGGTATTTGGTTGTAGGTTTGGGGTGTTCTAGAGTTGGAATAAGACTATTTGGCTGCAGGGATATGGCATTCTGGGCTAGAATAAAACCTGAAATAGAGGCTGTTTGGCACCGTTTTGTCTCCCTTTTCTTAGAATTTTTTGCTCCATTTGACCTAATCAAAGAAGAGGATTTTAT
This sequence comes from Gossypium bickii, assembly GCA_025503065.1. NCBI lineage: Eukaryota > Viridiplantae > Streptophyta > Magnoliopsida > Malvales > Malvaceae > Gossypium > Gossypium bickii. The sequence goes on from CP106711.1 coordinate 97,207,088, forward strand.
TAATATTTAAATAAATTAAAAATAATAAAATAAAAATAAAATAAAAAAGGAAAAAAATAGATAGTAAATAATAAAAAAGATGAAAATAAATAAAAAGAAAATAAAGATTTGGTTGCCTCCCAACAAGCGCTTGTTTTACATCATTAGCTCGACGATTCAAACAGTTCTATGGAGGCTCCAAATAAATATTTTCAATCGAGTGAGCTTGAAAATTCTCGTAAAATGGCTTCAACCGCTGGCCATTGACTATGAACTGCTTTCCTAATTCTTCACCTTCTATTTCAACCGTACCATGAGAGAACACTTCAATAACAACGAAAGGTCCTTGCCATTGTGACCGAAGCTTACCTGGAAATAATTTCAACACAGAGTTTTAAAGTAAAACTCTTTGTCCTACCGAAAAATGCTTTTGAGCAACTTTCTTATCATGGAACAATTTGGTCTTGTCTTTATAAATACAGGCGTTCTCATAAGCATCGTTGCGGATTTCTTCCAACTCTTGGATATCTAACTTCTTCGCCTTTCCTGCAGGGTCTAACTCCGTATTACATTGTCAGACCCCCCAATAGGCTTTATGCTCTAACTCTATCGGAAGATGGCAAGCTTTGCCAAAAACGAGCCTGCATGGGGTCATTTCTATTGTCCTTTATATGCCGTTTGATAAGCCCACAGTGCGTTATTAAGCCGAAGACTCCAATCCTTTTGGTTGTGTAACATCCCAAAATTGGGCCTAGTAAGATTGGGCCCAATGGGCCTTGAGGGTAGTAGCGTTTAAATTTTTGTAGAATAAGAGAACGACTTGTTGGACCTATTAGATAAGTGATTTTGGAAGGTTAGAGTACTTTAATGAAGTATCGGGATCAAACTTCGGCTTTAGGGAAATTTTGGTTTCAGGTGAAAAACCCTGGGAGTTAGTAGGTAGGCTTTAAGAATAAAATATGGAGGAAAATGACACAAGTGGAATGTGTGGTGTAGTGGCAAACTGACGCCACATAAAAGACAAGGGGGTGACGCCACAAGGAAGGAAGGAGGTCCAAGGTTCAAGTCTTAGCTATTGCATTTTGGTTTTCTTTTTACATGGACCTTAGAATTGGAATATAGATTTATATTTGGTTGCGCATGGTTTACGACACAAGAGGAGCTTGTGGCCAAGTGGTTAGCAGCGTGGATTATGTTGCAAGGGAGCCTGGGTTCGAATCTCATGAAAAGTAAGGGACTATTTATTTTGCGAATTGGACGGGAAGAGTTTGAGTTGGATTTAAACTCTGCTGATGGAAGGATCCCACATCGAAAAGATACAAAGAAGGAAGGTGAGAAGCTAGCTATATATATTGCATTCTAGGAGGAGGATGAATACACCTTGGAGGGTGTTTGGGCACAGGAGTGGTCGGAGCGCGGATTAGCACTAGATTCCTATCAGGTGTGTAACTCTCTCTGCTCTAGTTATAGAGCGGCAAATGCTAAAGTGCCAGTCACGACAATAGTAGCCACACGAGCATGCGAGCGCACGTGTGGGGCTTCGACGCGATAGTTGAGGCCATCAGTAGTATTCTTGTGGGTTGAGGCTGCTTGGGCCCGTGATGGGCCGAAGTGGGCCCAATAGGCCCATGGGCCTAATTGAATAAAATGTATGATGGTGTAGTATATAGTGAACCAGACTAGGTGTATCTCATATACGTGGCTAGATTTGTGTTAGGTGGGCCACACGAGCGTTTGGGCCTGAATGGGTCGAAATCGGGTTTTAGGCCCAATAGTCTGGTACGACCGAAAATGGTAGTTGAGTCGCTCGAGTGACATTAGCCCTTTGGAAAGGCCATTGCAGGTGCAAAATTACTGAAATACCCTTAGTGGGTAAATTACCAAAACACCCCTAGAAGGTATATTACTGTTATACCCTTAGAGGTTGGTTAGCTTGATTATGTCGTATTTGTTATTTTGATTATGATGGTAATTCATTTCATACGTTATCTTTGATATATGATTTGCATACATGTCATACTGCATACTCGAATTACTATGTCATGACATGTTGCATGGGCTTGGGGTATGATGTGAAGAGGGAGGAAACATGGTCTCTTTTAGACTGTCACCAGTGGTTTGGTACCACAAGTGGGTTGGCCCCACATACTATATTTTATGACTAAGTATCAGTGGTTTGGAACCACCAGTGGTTAGGTACCACATATATTATTTTTGTGACTCGTCCCAGTGGTTTGGCACCACAGTGGGTTTGCCCCGCGTATGGATAATAGGGATTGTCACCAGTGGTTTGGTACGACAAGTGGGTTGGCCCCACTTACTATTATTTGTGACTTTTGTCACCAGTGGTTTGGAACCACCAGTGGTTAGGTACCACCAGTGCCTAGGTGCCACAAAAGTTGGGTAGATTCTGGAGATATAGAGGATGTATACTAGGTTGATTGGGTTGCATTACATACATGCTTAATATATGATTGGTGTGAGAGCTCAAAGCTCAACTGGACGGGGATTTACACACTGAGTCTCGGTGACTCACCCCTTCCATTAAATTTTGCAGGTAATCCTTAGACCGCAGATATGGAGTTGAGGTGGACTCGAGGTGGCCATGGATTACGATTGCTTTTGTAAACTTCGTTTTAATTTGAACTTATTTTAATTTGGGATTTTAAGTTGTAATAAGGCCACTATTACTTTAAATTTGGTATTTTATTTGGTTTAGCTTTTAATTTGATTACTGCCTATTATTAGTAAATGTTCAATACGGGAATTTCCTAAACCCTTAATAATCGTTTTCCAAAATGTTAAATAAAGGATTACCAGCGAATAAATATTTAAACTAAAAATTTTTAACAAACGCGCAGATTTTAAACAACCCTTTCATGTGACATGCCAGATCCGGTCATAACTTCTAGGCCGAGTTTGGGGTGTTACAGGTTGGGCCAAACTGTCTTCTCCAAAATAGTTTTTATCCCCCTATTCGAGACTTCAGCTTGTCCATTTGTTTGGGGATGGTATGCCGTAGCTATACGGTGATGAACTCCATATTTCAACAATAGTGCCTCTATGACTTTATTGCAAAAGTGGGTGCCACGATCACTGATTAGGGCTCGAGTTGTGCCAAACCTAGAAAAAATAGTTTGTTTTAGAAATTCCACAACGGTTTTGGCATTATCATTACGAGTAGGCTTTGCTTCTATCCATTTAGAAACATAGTCTACCTCGAGAATTATATATATATTAATAAATGAAGAAATGAATGGGCCCATGAAATCGATGCCCCAAACATAAAAGATTTCGCATACATGAATCGGGGATATGGGCATATGATTTTGTTTAGTGATGTTACCTGTGCGTTGGCATCTATCCCAAGACTTACAGAAGTTATACGCATCTCAAAAAATTGTGGGCCAATATAGCCCGCATTCTAACACCTTATGAGCGGTTCTTTTAGGGCCAAAATGTCCTCCGCAAGCTTCAGCATGACAAAAATTAAGGATAGAAGTTACCTCAATTTCTAGAACACATCGTCGTATTATCTGGTCTGAATAGTGTTTCCACAAGTATGGGTTATCCCAAATGTAGTGTCGAGCTTCTCGTCTAAGCTTATCCCTCACGGAACGTGGTAACTCAGTAGGTAACGAGCCTGTGGCTAGAAAATTTACCATATCTGCGTACCATGGGAGATGTGCTTCGGTTGAGAATAGGCTTTCATCAGGGAATTCTTCCTTAATAGGGATGTCGTCAAAAGGCACTTTTATTCTACTTAAGTGGTCAGCCACTAAATTCTCGCATCCCCTTTTATCTCGAATTTCGATGTCAAACTCTTGGAGCACAAAATCCACCTAATGAGCCTCGATTTTGCATCCTTCTTTGTAATCAAGTACCTGAGTGCTGCATGATCAGAAAAAATAATTACTTTAAATAAGGTCAAAATTTATCTAAAGCAAATACAATGGCTAAAAGTTCTTTTTCTGTAGTGGTGTAGTTGCTCTGTGCCGCATCTAGGGTTTTCGAGGCATAGCAAATAACATGGGGTTCCTTGTCTATCCTTTGCCCTAATACAGCCCCTACACTGCGTTTGCTTGCATCGCACATAATTTCAAATGGGTACTTCCTATTTGGAGGTTGCACTATAGGAGCGGAGACCAACTTCTGCTTGAGTTTATCAAAAGCCTCCTTACACTTTTGGCCTAACTCAAATTTCTTGTCTTTTTAAAACAACTCACATAGTGGCTCTACTACTTTCAAGAAATTTTTTATAAAGTGCCTCTAGAACCCTGCATGGCCAAGAAAAGAACAAATTTCCCTAACAGTAGAGGGATAAGGCAAAGAATTTTTAATGTCAATTTTGGCCTTATCGACCTCAATTCCTTTAGAAGAAACTATGTGGCCCAAAATTAAACCCTTGTCTACAATAAAATGACACTTTTCATAATTTAAGACAAGATTGAATTATATGCACCTGCTCAAAATTATTGTTAGGTTTTTAAGGCATTCATCAGAACAATTTCCATAAATAGTAAAATCATTCATAAAAACTTCCAAAATCTTTTCCACATATTCAGAAAATATACTCATCATACATTTCTAAAAAGTAGTCGGTGCATTGCAAAAACCAAACGGCATCCTCCTATACTCAAATGTACCAAATGGGCACGTAAAAGTGGTCTTCTCTTGGTCCTCTAGCACGACCGGTATTTGGAAAAAACTTGAGTATCCATCAAAACAACAAAAGTGAGTTTTTCTAGCTAAGCTTTCAAGCATTTGATCAATAAAGGGAAAGGAGAAATGATCTTTTCTAGTGTAGGAGTTTAACTTCCTGTAATCAATGCAGACACGCCACCTATTTTGTACCCGGGTTGGCACCAAGTCACCTTCAGCATTTTTCTTTACTGTCATGCCCATTTTCTTGGGCATGACTTGCACCGGACTTACCCATTATATATCCGATATGGGGTAGATTACATCAGCATCTAAAAGCCTGATTATTTCTTTTTTTACTACGTCCATCATATTCGGATTTAGTCGTCTTTGTGCCTCCCGCCTTGGTTTCGTGTCATCCTTCAAGTAGATCCTATGTGTGCACGTCAAAGGGCTTATTCCTTTTAAGTCTGCAATGCTCCAGCCAATCACCTCCTTATGACTTTTTAGTACACGAACTAAACTTTCCTCTTCATGCGTGGAGAGTCTATTGGAGACTATGACTAGTAGGGTATTATCCTTACCCAAAAATGCATATTTTAGATGCTCAGGAAGCGGTTTCAACTCCAACTCTGGTGCTTGTATAATGGAAGGTAAAAGCTTAGTACTTGGAGATAACAGCTCATTAATAGATTCAAATTTATCAAGGTCAAATTTAAAATCATAAATCGACTCAAAATTTTCTTCCACTAATGAGTCAATTATGTCGACACAATTTATGCTCAAGATTTCATTGGGATGGCTAATGGCGTCGTAGACATTAAATTTCACTATCTCCCCCATCAAACTCCATTGTGAGAGTTCCACTTCGAACGTCAATTTTAGTACTGGCTATACTAAGGAATGGTCGTCCCAACAATAGATCTGAAGATCTAGGAGTACTATCCTCCTCTATTTTTATCACATAAAAATCTGCAGGGAAAATAAGCTCGTTAACTTTTACTAACACGTCCTCGAGGACTCCTTCGGGATGCACAACGGACCTGTCTGCCAATTGAATGATAACACCTATTTTTGTCAAAAAATTTGCGTTAAGTGATTCATAGATAGAATATGGCATTACATTTATGGAGGCTCCTAAATCGCACATAGCCTTCTTAATTCCCAAATGACCTATTTTGCATGGTATTGCAGACATGCCCCTATCCTTACATTTTGCCGGCATTTTCCGCTGTAACACTGTGGACATATTTTCACCAACATTCACCCTTTCATTACCTGTTAATTTTTGCTTGTTGGTGTAAAGCTCTTTAAGAAATTTAGCATACCTTGGTATTTGTTTGATCGTATCCAACAGGGAATGTTGATCTCGACATTCCTAAATGTTTCGAGGATTTCCTTGTCCTTCTTACCTCTTCGACACTGGTTGAATCGTTCTGGAAATGGAGGTTGAATTTTAGGCAATGGGGGTTTCGGTCGGACCTGTTCGTCTTTTTTAGGTTTTTCCTGGGCGATTTCTTGGCCAAGATTCCTGTCGGGAATTGATTCTAGTACCTTTCCACTTCACAGCGTTACTGCATTTACGTTTTGCCTTGGGTTTGGCTCTGTTTGTGACGGTAGCTTCCCTTGAGAACTTATTCTCTCAATTGATATGGTCAACTCCCTTATGGACGCCTCGGTTTTCTGTTGAAACTCAAGAACATTAGCTACTAATTTATTGACAAGAGTCTCGTAGAGAGTTACCTGGATTTTATGGCTGTTGTAGAGGCCAGTTTTTGGTATGGCTGATTATACCGTGGATTAGCTCCATAACATAAGTTAGGATGATCCTTCCACCCTGGGTTGTAGGTATTAGCATAGGGATCATAACACCTTTATGGTGGGCCAGGAAAATTTCCCACAGCATCCAAAATGAGCCATAGTGTCGTCATTCAAACTGGGACATGCATCAGTTGTGTGCTCAGGTATAGCACATATTCCACATAACCGAGCTGGTTTAGCTTTTTCTGTAACAAGAGAGCTCACAATATTAGTAAGTCTATCAAGTCTATCTTCTATGGAAGATTACTTAGCTGGTGAACCCTTCTAGGGGTTCAGGATTAGCTCGGAACTACTGAGAATTTACAGCTATTGAGGAGATTAAGTCCCTTGCTTGTTGGGGGGTCCTGTTGACCAACGCTCCTCTACTAGCGGCGTCTACCATATTCATCTCCATGGGCTTCAGGCCTTCATAGAAGTATTGGAGGAGAGATTGCTCTATTATACCGTGTTGTGGGCAGCTCGCACACAACTTTTTAATCCACTCCCAATAATCATAAAGAGTCTCTGGTTCTTTCTGCCTTATTCCCACGATCTCTCTTCTTAGCTCAGCTGCTCTGGATGCTGGAAAAAACCTACTGAGAAATAAACGAGATAAATCAGCCTAAGTAGCTATAGATCCAGTAGGTAAATAAAATAACCATTCCCTAGCTGAATCTGCTAGGGAAAAAGGGAAAGCGCGTAATTTAATTTGATCCTCAGTTACGCCTTGAGGTTTCATACTCAGAAAAACCATATGAAACTCCTTCAAATGTTTATGGGGTTTTCATTTTGCAACCCTCGGAATGTTGGCAGCAACTCAATTAACCCTGATTTCAGTTCAAAATCGGTATCCATAGTAGGATAAGCGATGCACAGTGGCAGTTGTTCTGTCGGAGCTTCGGCTAGTTGCCGAATTGTTTGAGCCATTCGTTAACCCTAGTTTCAAGCACCTCTTCAGGTGAATTGACTTCTTCTGCTTTACTTTCAAATGTTTGAGTAATGTTTTTGTTAACCCTAAACTTTGCTTCGTCATCGATTCTGATTTCTGGCGGTGGATTGCTTTGAGTCTCAACCACCGCTGGCTGCTTTTTCCTTAGCTTTGTTTCTTTATGATTAGCTCTCCAAGTCTTTTCAATTTCTGAGTCAAACGCAAGAGTGCCTGGGGCAGATTTGGTCATAGAAAACAAAAAAAACAAGATTAGTATGTTGTCGGTCCCCGACAATGGCGCCAAAATTTGATACGTCATTGAAAGCACCAAATATATCATATTCCCTGTAAAATAATGAAAATAACAGTAAAGGGGAAGTAGGGTCGAATCCTCAAGGACCTGATTATACGAATACTTGTCTCTCGAGATCTTGGGCAGAATCGTGCCCAAGAAAACTTGTGTTCCTGAAAAAAATAAAAATAACAGAATTAAAAGGTTGGATCTGGAAACGAAAATAAAATAAAAACAAAATTGAGAACTCGAACTAGAATTGAGAAAATTAAAAATAAAAATAAAGTTGAGATAAAGAAATTCATATAGGGAGATTCCAGCCTCCGGTTGCCTCGATCCGCCTTGGGTTCAATCCTTGACTTTTAGATAATCCTTCTCAAACCGAATAAGCAAGTTATAGTGGAAGAGGACGCCTACGACCACCAGCTCAAGGATTTAGACTTCGATTTGGTAGAACCTGGCTCTAGCAAACAATCGCTCTTGTGGGATAATCTATGCTAGATCAACGTTTCTCAATGGCGAATCCCACACCATTTTGTCTCTTGGGCTCGCAAACCTCTGACGCAATAAGTTAACGAACCGATGGTGCAATCCTTCCAAAACACACAAAGCGGCCGCCTTTGCATACGTTGAAAAGTTTACTTCTTAAGGGACATGGACGGAAGCGTCAAATGAAGAATACCCTGTTGAGAAGGCTAAGTACGGATTCTAAAACCTCAAGAACCCTTTTTTGGGGATTTTCGGCATCCTTTGGCTAGAAGGGTTTTAGTGGCTCATAGTTGTGGTGGAAAAGAAAATAAATATATAAAAATGGAGAAGAGAATTTTATTGAAAGAAAATATGGAAAGAACAAAAGACTTACGGGGAGAGAGTTTACAGAAAAAGATGAACAAATATTTGAGTCACTTCATCCCCTATTTATAGTGCTAAGATAGGTGGACTAGTCCTACTTAAACTCCTAAGATAATTACAAATAATCAAAGATAAATAGAGATAAATAAAGAAATTAAATAATTCTCAATAATTATCCTAATATAATTAAAATAGAGTTTGATAAAATAAAAATCTCTTCTTTTTGCGATTCAACCCTTATGTCCTCCATGCTAGCACTTTTGGCACCAATCTTTTCCTTATACCGCATATTGACCCATTTTGTCTTTAATTTCACGCTCTTCTGCTTCCAATTTAGTCCCTATAAGATAAAAGACCATAAATAGCCCAAATTAGTAGAATCATACTCAAAATAAATATACAATTAGCATGTAAAAATATGACATTCTAGAGTATTATCAAATTTCATAGACTCAACAATCATACTAATGCTAGATGCCAATTTCATGCAAATATAAGAATGGGTAGAACCCGAATCAATCAAAGCAACAACAGAAATATCATCAAGAGAAAATGTACCCGTGATCACATATGGGGATGATGCCTCTTCGCGAATGCAAATGGCATAGGTCCTTGCTGGTGCTCGACCCTCCGATCTCACAGCAGAGTCTCTAGGCGCACCTCTACTACTAGTCCCACTCCCCGGGTTCTTTTGTGGTCTACCCCTCGATGATACATTACTTGATCTTACTTATTGCTTTCTATCATTCTCATCCCTCTTTGGAAAGTTCCAAATGAAGTGGTCAGGTGAACCACACTTGTAGCAATTACGATTGTTTCCCCATCACTCCCCAGTGTGTTGTCTACCACAATTTGGGTACTCCGGTTTATTTGACTTTGGATTGCCCACGCTTTCCATCGAGGTGGCTTGAACTCTCGAGCCCGAATATGTATTACCTTGATCTCAGTGTGAATACCCAACTGAAGCAATCGTCTGAGGTTTCATTTCCTTGGATCTCTTTGATTAAGCTTGGAACAATTTATTCATCGGTCTCTCTCTTGTATCTCGGGCCCCAATCATAGCTTTTCTCTTTTCGTTATTCAGCTCATCGGCCTTACATGCCCTATCAACCAATGCCACAAATTCTTTCAATTCTAAAATCCCAACTAGCAGTCTGATATCCTCATTTAGCCCGTCTTTGAAGCCTCTTGCACAAAATAGCTTCTGTAGACACACACTCTTGTGCATACTTGCTGAGCCTAACAAACTCGCGCTCATACTCTACCACAGTCATTTTGCCTTGCTTCAGTTCAAGGAATTCTTTCTGTTTCTGATCTACAAATCTCTGACTTATGTACTTTTTTTTTGGAACTCTTCCAAAAAAAGTGCCATGCCACTCTCTCCCTTTGAACTACCGACGTCAACGTTTTCCACCAACGATATGCCGAGTCCTTGAGCAATGACATGGCACATTTCAAGCTTTCCTTAGGTGTGCAGGAGACTTCATCAAATACTCGCATTGAGTTCTCAAGCCAGAACTCCACCCTTTCGGGGTCATCGTCTATATTAGCTCTAAATTCCTCAGCCCCTTGTTTCTGAATCTTATCGACCGGGGGTTTAGTCATTCTCACAAAATCTATACCTTGAGGAGCCACGGGGACTGGCTGAGGTATAGGTGGGGGTGGAGGAGGTTGAGCATTAGGGTTTGCATGTACAAATTTGGTGTACCATTTACCCATTATGTGGAGAAAGGCTTCCCGAGCCTCTTCCCCTTGACCCAAAGTCTGGGGTCTACATTCTAAAGGCTCGGTCCCTTGCGCTGGAGCCGACGTGTTACTAGCAGCGTCATCATCAACAGCTCAGTCGAGATCTATTTACTATACGAAAACACAGTTTAAAATTTATCAGAAGTCACCACACTATCAAGATACCTTTATGGCATGTATATCTAGACTCTTACTCATGCTACGGTAATCCAGGAACAGACTAAACCATAGCTCTCAGTAACACTAAATGTAACACCCTTTACCCGTATTCAACGACGGAACTCGGTACGAGGCATTACCAGACTTAACACACTTTAACATACAACTTTGGGATCTCAAATTTCATTCCAATATAAAATCTTTCATTCATATTCATAACATTTTTATTATGGGCCTACGTGGCCTTACACATGCAAACGGAAGGCCTCGGAATCAAAACGGGATCTTTTGTATACTTAGAAAAATTTTGCCTTAACAGGGCCACATTCCGTATGAAATGAGACACGCCCTTGTGGGCAAGCCGTGTGGTCACACACGCCCATGTCCTTAGCCCGTGTGGAATTTATTTCCATTTCAAACCTACAGGGGTTTTCACACACCGGACACACGCCTGTGTTCTCCACACGACCTAGAAACGCCTATGTCATCACCCATGTCATCACCGTGTGTGAAAACCTGGATATTCTGTTTGTGACGTCAGCAGCCAAATAAGGGGACACACGCCCGTGTCCTTGCTTAGCCCGTGTTCTCCACACGACCTAGAAATGCCCGTGTCATCACCCGTGTGTGAAAACTTGGGTATTCTGTTTCTGACGTCAGCAGCCAAATAAGGGGCACATGGCCTAGGCACATGCTCGTGTGTCTAGCCCCTGGTCGACACTAACTTGCAACACTAACATGCAAGAGAAACACGACCTTGTCACACAGCCATGGGACTGCCCGTTCGTCACACACGGCCCCGTGTACCTACCTGTATGGACAAGAACAAGGCTATTTCCCAAGCTCTTTTTATCACCCTAACTCATACCACATCAATCACATTCAACCTTTTACCAAGCAACTCAATCATGTATCGTACACATTCATGAATAACATCATCTTTTCATATATATAATGATAATGAGCCATTAAATATGGCCATTTACAAAAGTGTTCATCTTTAAAAGAGCCAACACACTGGCCAAAACAACAAAACATTTCACTATGTCTAGCCCCTATACATGCCATACTCAAAATGCTAAGTATAATATACCGAGATGAGCTGATAGTGTGGATGATCTTCAAATTATCTTCGTATCTCGAGCCAGCTCTTTGGCACAATAAAATAAGGGAAAAGAAAGGGAGTAAACTTTAAGCTTAGTAAGTTTACATGTAAACAATAAGCATCATCGCATGTGTTAATCAATCAATAACATTTCATACTAAACAAGAAGAATTCACATTTTCATAACCATGCTTACTCATCTCATCTTTTACCACCTTCCAACCGTATAACATTTATATTGCTCACATATCTTGTACTCATCACCACAAAGCCCCATGAAACATTTACATAGACAATTTATCGATAAACCTTTCAGAATAATATTAAGTACTTGGTGGTTTCGCACACAGCCCACTATTAATCAATAATAGGGTGGTATCACACATAGCCCATGAATAAGAACATTTACGGTCGTTACACACAGAGCCCACAAAATGATAATACAAACGATGGTATCGCTCACAGCCCATCATGAATAAATAGTATGGTGGTATCGCACACAGCCCACCAAAAAGAATAATTACGGTGGTATCGCACATAACCCACCAATAAGAATATATACAGATATTTTTTCGCACTTATATATCTATTCCGAGGTTCATACGAGAATTATTCATTATCTATCAATTTCAATCAATCTCAAACATAATTGATCTCATTCATACAATGCACTAATGAGTAACAACATATGTATTAAAGATGTATCGTTTGCACATAAACTTACCTCGGTGCAAAATGTATTAATCGACGTTTTAGCCCGTAACTGGCCTTTTCCTCGGTCAAGGTTGTTTCCGTGCTCTTCTTGTTTTATAATAGTAAAATTCACTCATTAAATCACTTTATTAATCATGATATATCAAAATTTCTACTTAGGAAAAAATGACCATTTTGCCCTTCTACTTTGGCAAAATTACAATTTTGCCCCTAGGCTCATAAATCGTTTTTCATCACATTTTCTCATTAAACAAGCCTAGTTGAACATTTATTTCTCTTACAACAACTCACAAAACCAATTATTTCATGCATTTATTACACAAATTCAACATTTACTATAGGTCTCATTTAGGTGTTGTCATGGTAACACCTTTCACAAAAGTTATTCCTTAACTCACTAACATTCATTTTCTTCCATAAAACCTCAGCAAACAACATGAACACTCTCATGGGAAGTCCCTAAACTTTCAACCATTTTACAAAATAGTCCCCTCATTAGCTAGCTTAAGCTTTGGGGGGTTTCAAAAGTACAAAAATTATCAAGAAAGACCTCTAAAATCACTTACTTGCTAGAGGATATGTTGGATGAAAGTTTGAGGTTCAAAACCCCTATTTCTTGCTGAAAATTTTAGTAGTAAAAGAAGAGAAATGAAAAAGATGATAGCTTTCTCTTTACTTATATCTTATTTTATTCATTTTAGTCACCTAACACCACCAAATTTTTGACTCATTTAATGCTCTTGTCTCTCTTGGTTCCCTTGGTTGGCCATCATCTTTAGGGACTAATTGCACTTTAAGAACCTCCAATTTAATATTCCATAGCTATTAGGCACCCCTAGCTTCTAAAATAGTACTTTTGCACTTTATGCAATTTAGTTCTTCTCGCAATTAAGCATACAATCACTAAAATTAAGGCACCAAAATTTTCATGCATCCTTAAAAACTTGCTATAACACATAAAATAATATAAAAATAATTTTCTTCAACCTCAGATTAGTGGTCCCGAAACCACTGTTCCAACTAGCCCCAAAATCGGGCTATTACTACTCTCCTCCCCTTTAGAGATTTTCATCCCCGAAAATCTTACCGGTAAAAAGGTTTGGGTATTGTTCTCTCATGGCTTCTTCAGATTCCCATGTAGCCTCTTCCACACCGTGGTTTTTCCATAACACTTTTACTAAGGCTATGCTCTTGTTCCTCAACTGTTTAACCTCTCGAGCCAATATCTTAATTGGTTCCTCTTCATAAGTCATGTCCGGTTGTATCTCAATTACTGTTGAAGGGATCACATGCTAAGGATCGAAATGATATCGCCGCAACATCGACACATGAAACACGTTGTGTATTCTTTCTAACTCTGCTGGCAAAGCCAACCGTACACTACTACTCCAATCCTTTCAATAACCTTATATGACCCTATAAATCGTGGACTCAATTTGCCCTTTCGACCAAATCTCAACATTTTCTTCCACGGGGATACTTTCAGAAATACTTTCAAAAATACTTTGTCACCCACTTGAAACTCGATTTCTTTCCTTTTCAAATCCACGTATGACTTTTGTCGATCTGAAGCTGCTTTCAAACTATCATGGATCACTTTCACTTTCTCTTCGATCTCTTTAAGTAGATCGACCCAGTGAATTTGCTTCTCACTAAGCTCAGTCCAATATAAAGGAGTCCGACATTTACGACCATATAAAGCTTCATACCGTGCCATCCGTATACTCGACTGATAACTGTTGTTATATGAAAACTCAACCAAAGGTAGATATTTTTCCCAACTACCTTCGAACTCCAACACATAGCATCGGAGCATATCCTCAAGAACTTGAATCACTCTTTCAGATTGGTCATCGATTTGAGGATGGAACGCTGTATGAAAATTTAATTTTGCACCCAAGGCTTTTTGCAACTTCTTCGAAAACCTCGAAGTAAATTTTGGATCTCTATCCGAGATAATAGATATCGGCACCCGATGCAGTCTTCACCACCTCAGCAATATACAACTCGGCCAACCTATCAAGTGAATAATCCACACGCACCAGTATAAAGTAAGCTGACTTCGTTAATCTATCAACAATGACCCACACAATATCTTTCTTTCTCGGGAGTCATAGGAAACCCCGTTACAAAACCCATAGTGATTCGATCCCATTTCCACTCTAGAGCCATCACTGGCTGCAGTAATCTCGAAGGTACTTGATGCTCGGCTTTCACTTGTTGACAGATCAAACATTTTGTAACAAACTCGAAGATGTCTCTTTTCATACTTGGCCACCAATACAATTTTTTTCAAATCATTGTACATTTTCGTACTGCTTGGATGTACTGACAAGCAACCACTATGCGTTTCATGTAAAATTTTCTAGATCAACTCATCATCCCTAGGTACACAAATCCTGTCATGGAACATCAGAAAACCTTCTGAACTCATCCAAAAATCAGAGTCATTTCCCGATTCGCACTGAGCTCTCTTAGCTTGTGCCTCACTATCATTCTTTTGAGCTTTACATATCTGCTAAATAAATAATTGTTTAGCCCTCAACTTGGCCAATATAGCACCATCATTAGACAACGCTAAGCTCGTACTCATAGCTTTCAAAGCATATAGGGAATTTCTGCTCAAGGCATCCGCAACCACATTCACTTTCCCCGGATGGTAATCAATTACTAACTCATAATCCTTCAATAATTCGAGCCACCGCCGTTGTCGCAAATTCAAATCCTTTTGGTCCATCAAGTACTTCAAACTCTTGTGATCGGTGAAGATTCGACACTTCTCACCATATAAATAATGACGCCAAATCTTCAAAGCAAAGATGATGGCAGCCAACTCTAAATCATGAGTCGGATAATTCTTCTCATGCGGTTTTAGCTATCTCGAGCGTAAGCTACTACCTTACCCTCCTGCATCAACACACAACCAAGCCCATTTAATGACATATTTCCCCCGACTCAGGTTGTACTAAAACTAGCTCCTCAATCAATAATGCTTTAAATTTCTCAAAACTCTGTTGGCATTTCTCAGCCCATTCAAACTTAACATCTTTAAGCAATAGTTTCGTCATCAGGGTAGCAATCATGAAGAACCCTTTTACGAAACGTTTGTAGTACCTCGCTAAACCTAAAAAGCTTCTAATTTCTAACACATTCCTTGGCGATTTCCACTCCACAATAGCCGAAATCTTACTCGAATCAACTCTAGTGCCATCACCGACACAATGTGTCCTAAGAATATGACCTCTTGGAGCCAAAACTCACTCTTACTGAATTTAGCATACAACTATTTGTCTCTTAAAGTCTGCAAAACAATTGTCAAGTGCTTTGCATGCTCATTCTCACCCCAAGAATAAACTTGATACGAATCATCTCGGGTTTGAAAACGAATCGTAAATGTTGCCCGATTGTAAATTAGGTAGTTTTTCGTTTAGATAACAAAAAGGGGTAATTTTATTGATATGGTCTTTGAAAAATAAAGATAGGTAAGTGGTTAAGGTGGATACAAATTTGAAACAAGAAAGAACCTTTAATAGAAATTAAAGACCCGAATCTTATAAGCTTCAAATTGATGAAAGGAGTTTTGAATAAAAAATCGAGACCCACTATCTAGTAAGATAGGAACCAACGGTACAGATAAATGAACGCCACACCTGAAAGGATGATAAGTTCGAAACAAGGATAGAGTGACGCCACTAGAAACTAGATAAGTCAATCGAACCTTGAAGAATTAGGAGAGTGAATTAAACTCACCAAAAAGAAAAAATACTCATTCATGAAAATTCCAAAAAGTGCTTACAAATGACAAAGGTCTAACCTATTTATAGGACAAGTGGTCTTCAAGAAATTTAAATTCATGAAAGCTTGGAATTCGGCCAAGGAATGCTTTTAGCCGTCCCCATGCTTGAATAATTTCATGAAAGCCAACTTGCATGTGCTGCTCAATTGTTTAAAATCCTAGCAATTAAAAATCATTCAATCATGCTCCATTTTAGCCGTCCACTTACTCACAAGAAGACAAGAAAATATTTAATTCATGTTAAACAATCCCATTTAGCCATGCTTTCAGTCAATTGAATTTGAAGTTTTGTATTGGCTGCACATTCCTTCTTCATTGCCGTCCAAACCAATTTAGAATAATATAACCCTTATCTCTCACGCATGCTTCCACTATAGCTGTCCATGCTTAAGCTCCACCAAGCCTTGTTGGTTCATGCTCCTTGTAAGTGCCAACATGGTTGATTAAATTAATCCATAGCCAAATACCTTGTGCTGCATGCCCCATGTAGTTTATTATTTATTCAAAACAAATGTGCATGCTTTCTCAATTACATGGATCCTTGTATTCATGCTCCAAGAATTAAAACCCATGCTTGTGCACCATTTGTTGCCATTTGTTCCACTAGCTAGTGTCCATGGTTCTTGCATTATTTTATTTAATCTATGCCTTCCATCTGTTGTCATCCAACTTGCATCAAAAATGTGGAGCAAACTAGAAAACATATAAACTAACATTATTAGTAAAATTCGGCTGAACATAATTAGCACAAATTTTAATCACTTTATTTAAACACTAGGTAAAACACACTAATATTCAACTTCAACAAGAACATATTAAAAACTCGTACTATCTAGATAAAGTAACATGAACTAGGAAAATGCAGCAAGCTAATTAAATGACTGAAAATAAATCAAACATGCGTAATAAAGTGTTAAAGAAACTAGCAGTCGAACTAGCTAGTATATTCAACTTCAAATAAATTGTAACAGTTCAGCATGTTCTTGGGCTCTTCTCATTTGGTATTCCAAATTTGTGCCACCAAAGCTGACGCGACATCTTTGAATTGTTTAGCACGGGCACGCGTAATTGGCCCATTAGGTAACTCGATTGGATCTTGGTTGACTTTCGTCACAGGCTTCTTAGGTGAGTTTGTATCATCCCTTCCCTCTTTAAGTTGATTCGTCCTCGAATCATCACCTACATCCGAAAAGAGACAGATCAGAGACATTAAAACTTGCACTCACATTATACTCACCTAGTAAGTCCAATTTATAAGAGTTGTCATTTATTTGCTCAAGGACTTGAAATGGACCATCTCCCCTCGGAAGAAGTTTGGATTGTCTTTGCACGGGAAACCTTTCTTTGCACATATGAACCCAAACCTAGTCCCCCTGTTCAAAGCGAATGTGCCTACTGCCTTTGTTGGCTCGTTGCTCGTACTCCTTAGTTCTTGCCTCTATGTTGTCCCTAACCTTTTGGTGCAACTGTTTAATATATTAAACCTTGCGTTTTCCATCTACATACACAAGTTGATTAGAAGACAAAGGTATTAGATCAAGTGGTGTTAATGGATTAAAACCATACACAACTTCAAATGTGGAAAACTTAGTATTAGAGTGTATAGAGCGATTGTAAGCAAACTCCACGTGTGACAGGCAATCTTCCCATGTCCTTAAATTCTTCCAAATGATTGCTCGAAGTAATATTGAAAGAATTTGATTTACCACCTCGGTTTGACCGTCCGTTTGTGGGTGACAGGTGGTAGAGAATAGTAACTTGGCCCCTAATCATCCCCACAATGTCCTCCAAAAATGGCTAAGAAATTTTGCATCCCGGTCGGACACGATCGTCTTAGGCATGCTGTGCAACCTAACCACTTCTTTAAAAAAAGATTAGCAATATTCACAGCATCATCAGTTTTATGGCAAGCTATAAAGTGAGCCATTTTAGAGAATCTATCCACAACCACAAATATCGAATCTCGTCCATTCTTGCTTATTGGCAAGCCTAGTACAAAATCAATAGAAACATCAATCCAAGGAGTTTCAAAAATGGGTAAAGGCTTATACAAACCATGCGGGTTAGTTCGAGACTTGGGCCTTTTACAGGCAATGCATCTCTCACAATATCGTTCTACATCTCGTCGCATCTTAGGCCAGAAGAAGTGCTCTTGGAGGGTGGCTAAAGTTTTAGCAACCCAAAATGTCCCATCAATCCGCCACTATGAGCTTCATCTACTAACACCTCTCGCGCAGATCCTTGTGGAATCCATAGTTTCTCTTCTCGAAACAGATATCCGTCATGGCGGTAGTATTTCTCGTATGCTCCTTTTTCACATAACTTGAAAAATTCACCAAAGTTAATATCACTCGCATATAGGTCCTTAAGAAATAGAAACCCCATCAATTTAGAATCCATCAACAAGGCATACCTTCGGGTTAGTGCATCAGCAACTACATTTTCCTTACCTTTTTTGTACTTAATGACATAAGGAAATGATTCAAGAAATTCTACCCACTTAGCGTGTCGCTTGTTGAGTTTATGCTGCCCTCTTAAATACTTCAATGACTGGTGGTCGGTATGAATCACAAATTCTTTGGGCAGTAGGTAGTGCTGCCATGTTTCCAAGGCTCGAATTACACCATACAATTCCTTGTCATATGTTGGGTAGTTTAAGACAGCACCGTTGAGCTTTTCGCTGAAGTACGCAATAGGGCATCCGTCTTGCATAAATACAGCGCCAATACCTAATCTTGAGCCATCACATTCTAACTTGAAAGTTTTGTCAAAGTTTGGTAAAGCTAATAATGGTGCTTGAGTCAAACAGTCTTTAATTTTCAAAAATGCTTTCTCTTGTTCTTCTCCCCAAACAAAGTTAGAATTCTTACGGATTACAACGGTTAATGGTGCGGCCAACATGCTGAAGTTTGGTACGAACCGTCGATAAAAACTAGCTAGCCCATGAAAGCTTTGAACTTGGGAAATATTTGTCGGACGGGGCCATTCTTGGATCGCTTTAACCTTCTCTTGATCAACTTCAAGGCCTTCCGAATTGACAACAAATCCTAAAAACACAATTTTGTTAGTACAAAAATCACATTTCTGCAAATTTGCATATAAGGTTTCCTTTCACAAAACTTCTAGAACAGACTTTAAATGTTTCACGTGCTCATCTAAAGTTTTACTGTAGACAAGTATGTCGGCAAAGTATACAACACAAAATCTACCGATGAATGTACGCAACACGTGGTTCATGAGTCACATGAACGTGCTTGGGGCATTTGTTAGCCCGAATGGCATAACGAGCCATTCATAGAGTCCTTGCTTCATCTTGAAAGTAGTCTTCCACTCGTCACCCTCGCGCATATGTATTTGATGATATCCGCTTTTAAGGTTGATCTTTGAAAATAAGCTCGCCCCACTCAATTCATCGAGCATGTCATCCAATCGCGGGATAGGGTGTTGGTACTTGATCGTGATCTTGTTGATGGCTCTGCAATCTACGCACATCCTCCATGTTCCATCTTTCTTGGGAACTAACAAGACGGGCACAACACAAGGGCTTAAACTCTCGCGCACATAGCCCTTTTCAAGAAGTTCATTCACTTGTCTTTAAAGTTCCTTCGTCTCTTCCGGATTGCTTCGGTAAGCTGGTCTATTTGGAATTGTGTCTCCTGGCACAAAGTCTATCTGATGTTCTATTCCATGAATAGGAGGCAATCCACTTGGAATCTCTTCCGGGAATACGTCTCGAAATTCCTGTAACAAAGACAAAACAGGGGAAGGTAACTTGTCATCAAAATCGTTAGTTCCAAAGGGACTTTCCTTGTACATAAGTACCAACAGAGGCTCTTTTAACAACATAGACTTTTTGATTTCTTTCTCTTTAACATAAAAACTTTCTTTTTCACTCTCGTCTTTTGTTTTCTTTTCTTTTTGTTCCCACACACTCTTTTTATCACTCATTTTCTTGCCCCTCTTTTTTTCTAAATTCTTTTCTTTTTCTTTCTCATTTTTCCACTCACATTCTTTTGATTTTTCAATTGATGCTTTCATCTTCAATTGATCTTTGTAAACTTGCTTGGGTGTTAGCGGAGCTAGTGTCACGTTCCGACCCAAATAATTGAAGGTGTACTGATTGGTGTAGCCATCATGGATCACTCGCTTGTCAAATTGCCAAGGTCGCCCAAGCAGGAGATGTCTTGCTTACATAGGTACCACATCACACAAGACCTCATCTTGATACTTCCTATTGCAAAGGAGACCAAAACTTATTTTGTGACCTTAAGTTATCCCCCATCGTTAAGCCATTGCAGTTTATACAGATGGGGATGTTTGGTGGTAGTCAATCTGAGCTTCTCCACCAATATGTTGCTGGCCACATTAGTACAGCTTCCGCCGTCAATAATGACGCAACAAATCTTCCCTTGTACTTTGTAATGCGTATGGAAGATGTTTTTGCGTTGTTGTTCATTTTCGACGCCTTGTAAGCTAAGACTCCTTTTTACCACTAAAATCTCTCCATTTTCGGCTTGTTCTACTTCTTCTTCATCTTGGGATGCCTCACTAGCATCATCTTCCCTTTCACTTTCAGATTCAATCTCGCCATTATCTCGAATAAACATAGTGTTTCGGTTTGGACATTAACTTGCAATATGGCCTCGACCCAAACATTTGAAACACTTAATGTCTCGGGGTCGGTTCGGAATAGCTTCTATTTTGCCCTTGCTCGTCTCACCGCTTGGCTTGTTAAACTTAGGTGCTCCACTTGCTTCTTTGTTTCGACTTGGTATGTCCCATTTGTTGGTCACTTGCCCCCACTTAGATGTTGAAGCATTATTGGGGATTGCTCTAGACGTAACTTTTCGTTTGAGCTGTTTCTTGACCTTTATTGCCATGTGGACCATATCGATGATCTCGATGTAGTGGTGTAGTTCCACAATATTTGTGATATCTCGGTTGAGACCAGTGATAAAGCGTGCCATTGTGGTTTCTCGATCTTCATCCACATTGGCTCGGATCATGGCCACTTCCATTTCCTTGTAGTAGTCCTCCAGACTACGATGGCCCTAAGTTAGGCTTTGCAACTTTTGATGCAACTCGCGGTGATAATATGTTGGGATGAATCTTTTCCGCATTAGGGCCTTCATTTCCGCCCATGTCGATATTAGACATTCACCGTTCCGTCTTCGGTTTGTTGTTAACTAATCCCACCAAACAATGGCATAATCAGAAAACTCGATGGCAGCTAGCTTCACCTTTTTACTTTCTAAGTAGTTATGGCAGTCGAAGACTAGTTCCACCTTCTTTTCCCACTCAAGGTAGGCTTTTGGATCAGATCGACCCTTGAAAAGCAGGAATTTCAGTTTTAATGTTTTTCAAGTCATCATCGGCCCTCTCCCGATATCTTCGATCCCGTGCTAGTAGATTTCTTCTTTGTTCATTTTGTTCAGAAGCTTGATTGCTTTCAGCTTCACTTGGTTCATATATGTCGTTGTCATGTAACCAAGGTTGTTCTTGTACCCTTCTCAAAATTGGAGGGTGTTTGCTCGAGGTCTCCATTCATTTTTTCAGCCCAATCGCTCGTTGATTGATTGGA
The DNA here is from genome assembly GCA_025503065.1 of Gossypium bickii. NCBI lineage: Eukaryota > Viridiplantae > Streptophyta > Magnoliopsida > Malvales > Malvaceae > Gossypium > Gossypium bickii. The sequence goes on from CP106711.1 coordinate 97,228,681, forward strand.
ACAAACGTGTGATTTCTCGCATTACAGTTTGCAAATTCGGATCTCTTCCTTCAGGATCATTCCTTCGGGGTTGCAATCTTCTTCCACCCCTGGTGGCATCTGATGCTTCCTTGCTTACTACTCGCCCTTAGGGACTCCTAGACATGTTAAACAAGATTAATGAAACCTCATTACAATCCTCACTTGTTCACTCACAAGGAAATAACACTCACACTCGTGTTTTCACTCAATTTCTGGCTTTTTCTTCAATGTAATATCTCTTGCCTTTTACCGCTCGAATTCACTCCTCTAGATTCTAGAAGGTTGTCTTCGACTTACTAGCAACTCGTATGTCATTTCAAAGAGTTAAAAGGGTAAAATTGTTTCGAAAAAAGGTAGGCTTTAAAAAGGGTAGAAAGGTTAGTAGGTGGCATCGGAAAGTAAGACTCGATAGTAGAGGTCATGAATTCTGAAGAGTTTGAAAATCCAGATAGTACGACAAACAATTTTTTTTACTTACTCGAAAAAACTCGAGATGATAAAAAATGTGCCTAATTTAATTGGCTCTAATACCAACTGATACTAGTCATCTCGGGTTTGAAAACAAATCGTAAATGTTGCCCGATCTTAAATTAAGTAGTTTTCATTTAGATAACAAAAAGGGGTAATTTTATTGATAAGGTCTTTGAAAAATAAAGATAGGTAAGTGGTTAAGGTGGATACGAATTTGAAACAAGAAAGAACCTTTAATAGAAATTAAAGACCAGAATCTTATAAGCTTCAAATTGATGAAAGGAGTTTTGAATAAAAAACCGAGACCCACTATCTAGTAAGATAGGAACCAACGGTACAGATAAATGAACGCCACACCCGAAAGGATGATAAGTTCGAAACAAGGATAGAATGACGCCACTAGAACTAGATAAGTCAATTCGAATCTTGACGAATTAGGAGAGTGAATTATACTCACCAAAAAGAAAAATATTCATTCATGAAAATTCCAAAAAGTGCTTACAAATGACAAAGGTCCAACCTATTTATAGGACAAGTGGTCTTCAAGAAATTTAAATTCATGAAAGCTTGGAATTCGGCCAAGGAATGCTTTTAACCGTCCCCATGCTTGAATAATATCATGAAAGTCAACTTGCATGTGCTGCTCAATTGTTTAAAATCCTAGCAGTTAAAAATCATTCAATCATGCTCCATTTTAGCCGTCCACTTACTCACAAGAAGATAAGGAAATATTTAATTCATGTTAAACAATCCCATTTAGCCATGCTTCCACTCAAATGAATTTCAAGTTTTGTTTTGGCTGCACATTCCTTCTTCATTGCCGTCCAAACCAATTTAGAATAATATGACCCTTATCTCTCATGCATGCTTCCACTATAGTTGTCCATGCTTAAGCTCCACCAAGCCTTGTTGTCGCATGCTCCTTGTAAGTACCAACATGGTTGATGAAATTAAACCATAGCCAAATACCTTGTGCCGCATGTCCCATGTAGTTTATTATTTATTCAAAACAAATGTGCATGCTTTCTCAATTACATGGATTGTAACACCCCTTACCCGAGACCTTTGTCGGAGTCGAGTATGTGGCATTACTAGACTTGACTACTAATTTGGGGCATAATAATTTAAAAATGTCCAACTGCATCATGCTAACTAAATTGACCATAACTCGAGTTACAAAACTCGAAATTTAGATCCGTAAATTTTCTTTGAAACTAGACTCATATAAATTTTTACCATAATTTTTCTAGAATTTTTCATGTAGCCAATTAGTACAGTTTATTCATAAAAGTTTCCCCTATTTCACTGTTTGATGATTCTGATCTATCTTTACAAAAACTCAATTATCTCATTGTACAAAATTTCAATTATGTTCTTGTTTATTCCAACCAAAAATAGACTCATTAAGGATTCTAAGCATATAAACTATGCTCCATGATTATTTTTGTACAATTTTTAACAATTTTTCCAAGACAGAACAGGAAATCACGAATTCATTCAGAACAGGTCTCACTAAAATTTAAATATCTCATAATATAAAATTCCTTTGCCTATATGTTTCTTTCATATCAAAATAGACACAATAAGCTTTAATTCTATATCTTATTTACTTTCTAATTCAATTTATCCTATTTTTGGTGATTTTTCAAAATCACATCACTGCTGCAAACTAAAAACTATTTCATTGCAAAATATGATTAACTAGTTTATAACCGAATATACCCACATACAACTCATACTGTCCATGCATTTTAATCATTTATGCAAATTAACTTATACCTAAAACATTCGCGTAATATCATAACATCATCGGTTTATTAACAAAACACAACTATGGTTCCATATAATCGAGTGTACCATTGGTTACTTACCACAACACCTAATTAAAAGGTTCATTTCATAAACATACATTTCCTTATCAAATACGATTAAACTTCGATTAAAGATGCACAAACATTACCAACATAAACCGACATTTGTATCAAAAGCACAAAAGCATACTTAACTAAAAAGTTAGCCATATTTGCATGGCTATTATATACATGAACCAAAAGTTTCATCAAAACAAAGACAAAGTCTTTCCTATACATGCCTTCTCGAAAACCAAAATGAAAGAGTACCAAAATAGTTTGATAGTGTGGACGACTTTACGAGCGATCCCCGACGAGCTTGTAGCTTGCACCTAATCTATAAGACAGAGGAAACATTTCGCACAAATAAGCTTACTAGCTTAGTAAGTCCTAAGCTCCTAATAATATAACATTCAAACATTAAACATTTAAATTAAAAATAATTCCACTTGTATGTTTGTAATCACATTTACTTTCAAGCTTTCAATTCCATACCTATATAACATATAAATTCATAGAACAATTTCTCTTTAACCGAATGCTTATATAATCAAAATATTTACTCATAATCCAACCTTTCAAAACCAAAATGTCATTATATAACCAAACATACAAACATTCATATACTTAAAGCTCAATTATTATCATATAGCATCACATACACGAACTATCCATGTGGTAGAATATACGGTCTTGTATACACATAATAGAAGACCAAAACCACAATATTCATATCATTCATTTATAAAACCGAGAACACATATTATAATCATATATATATAAATTTCATTTGTAACACATACAATTTGTAATAAATAACTGAGTTACTTGCTTACCTTATTTTAAATAGGTAAGAAGTTAATTCATACCTTACATGCTTACCTGAGCCATTAACTCAATAAATTAGCTTTAATTTGCCTTGAACAAAATTCGGTTTCTCTTTTGTAAAAACACATCACCGGCATCAAGCCTGCTAGGCGTAAAAGCCCGATAAGTGACACCGGCACAAAGCCTGCTAGGCGTAAAAGCCCGATAAGTAACACCGGCACAAAGCCTGCTAGGCGTGAAAGCCCGAAAAGTAACACCGGCACAGAGCCTGCTAGGCGTGAAAGCCCGAATCTTATCAATGTAATTAAACATTCCAAACACACTTCTTAACTATTATATATATAAGTCCAATTCAATTGAGCTTGCTCACATTAAACCAATAAAATCATTATATCATTATACCATCCAACAATTCACATCACATAACCAACTTTAATCATCAACCTAGTATACCTATATACATTCGGCCATGATATAAATAGGTACTAAAATTCATCAATTCTTACTATTTAATATAGTCATAATTAGTTCTTTAACATATTTTAGCTAAAGGACTTACCTCGACTGTCGATAGACCGTGTAAATCGGCTATTCGAGAACCTTTGTCTTTCCTCGGTCCAATTCCGTTTTTCTTTGTTCTTGATCTAAACACATTAAAATTAACCCATTCAAGCATATTTCATCTCAATTTAATCCAAAAACACTTAAATAAACAATTTACCATTTTGCCCCTAGTGTTTCCCTTTTTTACAAATTGGTCTTATTTACACAAAACACAAAATGTGCAAAGTTTCCCAACACCATAGCTAGGCCGAATCTTCTCCATAGCCATATGAGTCCATGCATTTCATTTATTTGTCATTTTAACCCTTACACAAATTTATTTTTCTCAATTTAGCCCTATTTACTCCAAATCACCAAAAACTTCAATACAAAACTTGTAAATCTTTAACATATATTTAATCTAAAACCATCAAATATCAAAACCATCCAAGCATGTTAATGGCCGAATCCTATGTACATAATATTTTCAAAAATTTAGGCATGGGTCGGGTAATATATGAAGCAACGATCTCAAAAACGTAAAAATTATCAAAAACTAAAAACCGACCATACCTTAATCAAGCTTCCTAAGTTGCCGAAACTCAAAGCTCTACAATGGTGTTTTCTTTTCTTACATTCGGCTATGAGAGGAGGAAGGTGATGATGGCTTTATTTTATGTTTGTTTAATATATACACTAACATTATTTCTTTATAAAATACTAACATAACCTTATATATAAAAAAATAATTAAACAAACATATATAGATAGCTAACTTGGCCCATTGCCGTCCATCACTATGGTCAATGGGCTAATTGCCCTTTTAGGACACCCACTTAAAAAGCCACAAGCAAATTAGTACCTTTCACTTTAGCATGCAACTTTTACACTTTTCTCGATTAAATCCTTTTTATCAAATTAAGCAATTAAACGATAATATTTTTCTACGATATTTTCACACACATTAGTCCACATATAATAAACATAGAATATAATATCAAAATATTTCTCGGGCTCGAATTCGTGGTCCCGAAATCACCGTTCCGATTAGGGTCAATATTGGTCTGTTATATGGATCCTTGTGTTCATGCTCCAAGAATTAAAACCCATGTGTCCATGGTTCTTGCATTATTTTATTTAATCTATGCCTTCCATTTGTTGTCATCCAACTTGCATCAAAAACGTGGAGCAAACTACAAAACATATAAACCAACATTATTAGTAAAATTCGGCTGAACATAATTAGCAAAAATTTTAATCACTTTATTTAAACACTAGGTAAAACACACTAACATTCAACTTCGACAAGAACATATTAAAAACTCGTACTATCTAGATAAAGTAACATGAACTAGGAAAATGCAGCAAACTAATTAAATGACTGAAAATAAATCAAACATGCGTAATAAAGTGTTAAATAAAATATCAGTCGAACTAGCTAGTATATTCAACTTCAAATAAATTGTTACAGTTCAGCATGTTATTGGGCTCTTCTTTTTTGGTATTCCAAATTTGTGCCACCAAAGCTGACGTGGCATCTTTAAATTCTTTAGCACGGGCACGCGTAATTGGCCCATTAGGTAACTCGATTGGATCTTGGTTGACTTCCGTCACAAGCTTCTTAGGTGAGTTCGTATCAAAACTAATATGTCATCGATAAAAACAACTACAAACTTATCCTAGTACGGTCGGAAGATGCGGTTCAATAAATCTATAAAAATCACAGGAGCATTCGTTAAGCCAAATGGCATGACAAGAAACTTATAATGGTCGTATCTCATCCGAAATGAAGTTTTTGGCACATCTTGCTTCTTAACCTCCAACTGGTAGTAGCCAAACCATAGGTCTATCTTAGTGAATACCGTAGCTCCCTTCAATTAGTCAAATAAATCATCGATCCTTGGCAAGGGATACTTATTCTTCACTGTCACCTTGTTGAGTTGTTTGTAGTCTATGCACAATCTCATCCACCTATCTTTCTTTTTCACAAAAAGTACTGGAGCACCCCACAGTGAATAGCTCGGTCTTGCAAAACCCTTATTCGTTAACTCCTACAACTGAACCTTCAATTCATTCAGCTCCAATGGTGTCATCCTATACGGCGCAACCGAAAGAGGTGTTGTACCTAGAAGTAACTCAAACCCAAACTTGACCTCTCTAACTAGAGGCAATCTAGGTAACTCTTTCGGGAACACATCTGGATACTCACATACCACTGGCACTGATTCAATCTTTACCTCTGACTCTTGAGTATTTAGCACAAAGGTGAGATAGGACTCATACCCTTTTCTCAAGTATCTCTCGGCTACTATAGATGAAATTATCACAGACAAACTATCCGATCTACCTAATTCAACCCGAATGACATCTCCATTTACACACTTCAATTTAATAAATTTACTACAATAATTTACTAAAACATTAACAGTAGTCAAACAATCTATGCTAAGAATCAAATAAAATTCATCAAATGGTAACAACATGAGATTTGTCGAAAATCATTGACCTCTAATTGTCAAGGGACAATTCCTACACACTTTGTCAACTAGTACATGTTTGCCTAACAGGTTTGACACTTTTATCACAAATTCTGTAGACTCAACAATCATACTCATGCTAGATGCCAATTTCATGCAAATATAAGAATGGGTAGAACCGGATCAATCAAAGCAACAACAGAAATATCATCAAGAGAAAATGTACCCGTGATCACATATGGGGATGATGCCTCTTCACGAGCGTGAATGGCATAGGTCCTTACAGGTGCTCCACCCTCTGATCTCACAGTAGAGTCTTTAGGTGCACCTCTACTACTAATCCCACTCCCGGGTTCCTTTGTGGTCTACCTCTCGATGATACATTGCTTGATCTTACTTCTTGTTTTCTATCATTCTCATTCCTCTCTGGAAAGTTCCAAATGAAGTGGTCGGGTGAACCACAATTGTAGCAATTACGGTTGTTTCCTCATCACTCCCCAGTGTGTTGTCTACCACAATTTGGACACTCCAATTTATTTAACTTTGGATTGCCCACTCTTGCCATCGAGGTGGCTTGAACTCTCGAGCCCGAATATGTATTACCTTGATCTTGGTGTGAATACCTAATTGAAGCAGTCGTCCAAGGGTTCATTTCCTTGGATATCTTTGATTGAGCTTAGAACGATTTACTCATCGGTCTCTCCCTTGCATCTCGGGCGCTAATCATATCTTTTCTCTTTTCCTCATTCAGCTTCTCGGCCTTACATGCTCTATCAACCAATGCTACAAATTCTTTCAATTCTAAAATCCCAACTAGCAGTCTGATATCCCCATTCAGCCGGTCTTTGAACCTCTTACACAAAATAGCTTCCGTAGACACACACTCTTGTGCAAACTTACTGAGCCTAATAAACTCGCGCTCATACTCTGCCACAGTCATTTTGTCTTGCTTCAATTCAAGGAATTCTTTCCGTTTTTGATCTACAAATCTCTGACTTATGTACTTCTTTTGGAACTCTTCCAAAAAAAGTCCCATGCCATTCTCTCCCTTCGAACTACCGACGTCAATGTTTTCCACCAACGATATGCCGAGTCCTTCAGCAATGACACGACACATTTCAAGCTCTGCTTAGGTGTGCAGGAGAGTTCATCAAATACTCGCATTGAGTTCTCAAGCCAGAACTTCGCCCTCTGGGGTTCATCGTTTATATTAGCTTTGAATTCCTTGGCCCCTTGTTTTCAAATCTTATTGGCCAGGGGTTTAGTTATTTTCACAAAATCTATACCTTGAGGAGCCACGAGGACTGGTTGAGGTATAGGTACGGGTGGAAGAGGTTGAGCATTAGGGTTTTCTTGTACAAATTCAGTGTACCAGTTACTCATCATGTGGAGAAAGGCTTCCTGAGCCTCTTCCCCTTGACCCAAAGTCTCAATTCTATTTTCTACAGGCGCGGTCCCTTACGCGGGAGTTATGCGCGTTACTAGCAGTGTCATCAGCAGCAGCTCAGTCGGGATCCATTTTCTATATGAAAACACAGTTTAAAATTTGTCAGAAGTCACCACACTATCAATATAAGTTTATGGCATGTATAGCTAGACTCTTAGACACACTACGGTAGTTCGATAACCAACTAAACTATAGCTCTGATACTACTAAATGTAACACCCTTTACTCGTATTCAACGACGGAACTGGGTATGATGCATTACCAAACTTAACACACTTTAACATACAACTTTGGGCTATCAAATTTCATTCCAATATAAAATCTTTCATTCACATTCATAACATTTTTATTATGGGCCTAGAGGCCTTACACATGCAAACGGAGAGCCTCGAAATCAAACCAGGATCTTTTGTATACTTAGAAAAATTTTTCCTTAACAAAGCCACATGCCCATATGAAATGAGACACTCCCGTGTGGGCAGGCCGTGTGGTCACACACGTCCACATCCCTAGCCCGTGTGGAATTTATTTCTTTTTCGAACCTACAGGGGTTTTCACATGGCTGGACTCACGCTCGTGTCCTTGGTCCATGTCCTCTACAAGGCCTAGACACACCTGTGTTGTCACCCGTGTTTGAAAACCTGGGTATTCTATTTGTGACATCAGTAGCCAAATAAGGGGCACAGGGCCTAGGCACACACCCGTGTGTCTAGACCGTGGTCGACATTGACTAGCAACACAAACATGTAGGGGACACACGACTTGGTCACACACCCATAGGACTGTCCGTGCATCACACACGGACTAGACACATGCCTGTGTGCCTACCCGTGTGGACAAAAACAAGGCTATTTCCCAAGCTCTTTTTATCACCCTAACTCATACCACATCAATCACATTCAACCATTTACCAAGCATCTCAATCATGTATCATACACATTCAAGAATAACCTTATCTTTTCATATATATAATGATAATGAGCCATTAAATATGACCATTAACAAAAGTGTTCATCTTTAAAAGAGCCAACACACTTGACCAAAATAACAAAACATTTCACTATGTCTAGCCCATATAAATGTCATACTCAAAATGATAAGTCTAATATACCGAGATGAGCTGATAGTGTGGATGATCTTCAAATTATCTTCGTATCCAGAGTCGGCTCTTTGGCACTATAAAACAATGGAAAAGAAAAGGTGTAAGCTTTAAGCTTAGTAAGTTTACATGTAAACAATAAGCATCATAGCATGTGTTAATTAGTCAATAACATTTCATACTAAACAAGAAGAATTCACATTTTCAGAACCATGCTTACTCATCTCATCTTTTACCACCTTCCAACCGTATAACATTTATATTGCTCACATATCCTGTACTCATCACCATAAAGACACATGAAACATTTACATAGACAATTGATCGATGAACCATTTGGAATAATACTACGTACCTGGTGGTTTCGCACACAACCCACCATTAATCAATAATAGGGTGGTATCGCACATAGCCCATCAAATGATAATACAAAAGATGATATCGCACAAAGTCCATTGTGAATAACTAGTAAGGTGGTATCACATGCAGCCCACCAAAAAGAATAATTACGGTGGTATCGCACATAGCCCACTAATAAGAACATTTACAGATATTTTTTCACACTTACATATCTATTTCGAGGTTCATACGAGAATTATTCACTATCTATCAATTTCAATCAATCTCAAACATAATTGATCTCATTCATACAATGCACCAGTGAGTAACAACATATGTATTAAAGATGTATCATTTACCCATAAACTTACCTCGGTGTAAAATGTAGTAATCGATGTTTTAGTCCGTAACCTTGCCTTTTCCTTGGTCAAGGTTGTTTTCGTGCTCTTCTTGATCTATAATAATAAAATCCACTCATTCAATCACTATATAATTCATGATATATCAAAATTTCTACTTAGGCAAAAATAACCATTTTGCCCTTCTACTTTCGAAAATTTATGGTTTTGCCCATAGGCTCGTAAATCGTTTTTCATCACATTTTCTCATTAAAAAAGCCTAGTTGAACATTTATTTCTCTTACAACAACTCAAAAAACCAATTATTTCATGCATTTATTACACAAATTCAACCTTTACTAATAGGTCCCATTTAGGTGTTTTCATGGTAACACCTTTCACAAAAGTTATTCCTTAACTCACTAACATTCATTTTCTTCCATAAAAACTCAAAAAACAACATGAACACTCTCATTAGAAGTCCCCAAACTTTAAACGATTTTGCAAAATAGTCCCCTCATTAGCTAGCTTAAGCTTTGAGGGTTCCAAAAGTACAAAAATTATCAAGAAAGACCTCTAAAATCACTTACTTGCTAGAGGATATGTTGGCTGAAAGTTTGAGCTTCAAAACCCCTATTTCTTGCTGAAAAGTTTGGTAGAAGAAGAGAAATGAAAAAGATGATAGCTTTCTCTTTACTTATCTTATTTTATTCATTTTATTCACCTAACACCACCAAATTTTTTACTCATTTAATGCTCTTGTCTCTCTTCGTTCCCTTGGTCGGCCATCATCTTTAGGGAGGTCTAATTGCACTTTAAGGACCTCCAATTTAATATTCCATAGCTATTAGACACCATAGCTTGTAAAATAGAACTTTCACACTTTATGCGATTTAGTCCTTTTTCACAATTAAGCATACAATCGCTAAAATTAAGGCACCGAAATTTTCATGCATCCTTAAAAACTTGCTATAACACATAAAATAATATAAAAATAGTTTTCTTCAACCTCAGATTAGTGGTCCCGAAACCACTGTTTTGACTAGCCCCAAAATCGGGCTATTACAATGACTTTTTGCTATTGAGTTGATATGTTATAAGCATATTATTTCCTATCTTATTGAACTATTATGAGAATTTTGATTTTTATTATATTGTTCTATTAAAAGCATAATTAAATACTACTGTTTTGATCTGCTTGAGCTTGTCATATTTGACTTTTTTTTATAACTCACCATTTTTTTTAAAATGGACAAATAAATGTTCTAATTTGTATGTTTTATAAATTCTTATCATAGTGGTCCATCTCAGTGGATGATGTGATCTCTCGAATTCGAGTCTAACGTCTAGGCCAACTTAGGGAGGTTACAACCTTTATCGGTTCTTACAATCTTAATTTGCTTACTGCATTATTTCTTTAATTCTGCCTTGAAAACTTTAAAGGCTTCTAATGCTTTGCTCTTATTATGAAACATGTAGAGATACATGTATTGTGAGTGATCGTCTATGAAAGTGATAAAGTATTTTTTACCTTGCACATCCATATCTGGGCAACATATATCAGAATGTATGCTTTCCAATATGGTTAAACTTCTTTTGGCACCTTTCTTTGACTTATTAGTTTGCTTGCCCTTAATGTTGTCTATACAAGTATTGACATCGGTAAAATGTAAAGTACTACCCCATCATTTACTAATCTCTTAATACTTTCAATGGAGATGTGTCCTATTCTTCGGTGCCATAAAATAGAAGAGTGTTCATTTATAACACAACGTTTAGTACCAATTTGAACAAGCATAACACTATGAGTGACATTATATTGCAAATTAAAAGAATAAAAACCATTAGATAAAACACCATTTCCAACAAGTTTAGATTTATAAAATAAACTGAAACCAATTGTAACACCCCCAGACCGGCCCAGGCGTTATGGCCGAATCCGGTGATGTCACATCAAAGGGATAATTCCAAAATGACTTTGTTTAGTTAAATTTATGTTCAGTGGGAAATTTCAATTAGTTAAGAACTTAAGTTTAAGATTTAGAAACCCAAAAATCCATGCAACTTCTTAAGTTATGATGAAAGCCTATGTTTTAAGAAAACTTCCATATGTTATAGTTATTTCAAAAACCATGTTAAACTTTAAAAGTTTATTTAAGTTTAATAATTAGGCAATTGAAACAATAATAAAACCCAAATGTAAAGTCAAATTGGAGATACAAGGCCTTATTATATCCCAATGAAAATAAAGTAATTAAAATAAAGTCATTTGAAACTACTTCTAAGTAGATTGCAGTGTGCCCACCTCCGAGTCCTCTTCCACGTCGAGCCGTCTACTGAGAGTCATCTGAAACATTAAATAAAAGAGTGTGAGTTTCGAAACTTAGTGTGTACGACCCTTGGTAATCCAACCATCATGTGATTACCACATTGGGCCTAAGCCCTATCAAAATGGGTGGTCTTGGGCCTTAGCCTATAATGACCTCATATCACATCAATATCACATGAATGCAATGCTCCCATCCCAAATCAAACCCTGCACTCCATTTTCCTTCCAACCCTACACTCCTGTGGGGATATAAATATCAACCCACCCATCCCTACACCCAAAGATAGCACCAACAGCGGCACTACTCAAACGTTGCAGCAAGGCTGCTAAGCATATAATGGGCTTAAAGCCACTGGTGGATCCACGGTCGTCAAGTGACTATGCGATCCTCACATATCTTCCTCCGTATCATCAAACCCACCAAAGTGCAACATATATCTCATGAATGAAACATACACATTTTCACACATTAAGCACCTAGGGGTATTTTTGTAAATCTACCCTATAGGGGTATTTTTGTAATTCTACCCTATAGGGGTATTTTCGTAATTTTTTCATCTCGAGTTTTAGTTATGAAACTTGGCCCATCAACAAGTCCTTGCGGCTAAAGTGAATAGACACTACGCACCAGGTAGGATCCCAGAGAAGAGGAGGTGGGTCACTAGGACCGTTAAAGTACCAAGCTCTCCCTAGATTTAATCCTAGACATGCATATGTCCATTGCCACACTCTAGCCTAGCGACTTGTCCACAGACATGTTTGATTATTAAATTAGGTTTTATGCTATTTATGAATTTATCAGAACTAGGCCTAGAGTCCATTAAAACCCTAGCATGCATTTCTAAAATCCCATAAGGCCCACTAAGCCCAATCATGTCCATATAGCCCATTAAGCCCAATCATGTTTATGTAACCCATTAGGCCCGATCATAATCAAATCATACAACCATCCATATCAATCCATCATTGAATTTCACATATCAACTCTTGCCGATTTGGGCCCATGAGCTCGACAGGCCCATTTAGCCCCGTCTGGTCTAGTCGGCCAAACAGTGGCCCGAGACTATGAGATCGCTCTTTTGGCCCCCATAATAGTATCGGTGTTTCCACACGAATGTTCGTCACGCCCGTGTGGTTGCCGGTGCCCTTTCGGCTTTTTGACTTTTCGGCATTCTAATTTTTAGGATTTCGGCTTTTACCAATTTATCGTGTGTGTAAAGTGTATGTACACACCTGGTTAATGCGACGTGCTACACTATCCCCACCCTTGAACCTACAACCCATACTAATCTCCAATCAATCACACTTAACACAATATTTACCCAAAAAATCGAAGCCTTACCATAACCTTACCGTGTGCCACCAATTCTAGTAGCCATTCTTTAGCTACTATTCACGAATATCCCCTAGATCTACACCCACACATATACTATCAAAAATCAAGTGACTCATATTCCACACAAGTCACCTCTATAAGCCACACTTACATTCGGCCACTTACTAATCCACAATTGAGATGAGTACACTTACCACTTGCTAGTGATCCTTACCACGCTTGTGATCTTTGAACCCTACCCTTGCTAATACAAGGTTAATGACAAGAAAGAGTTAGATAGCCCTCCAGCTTTTACCAAAACACACTAAAGGAGGTTGACTAAGTACTTACCAAATCCAACCTTTGATCACGAGGCCTAGATAGCTACTAAACTAGATTTGACTTTTAAAACTTGATTAAGAGTAGATAACCTCAACCGAATTGTGATGGAGGAAAAACAACAAGGAATCGACAAAAATATAGGGCTATTCAATTATAAAGGAGTATTAAGCTTTTAGAGAAAGAAGAAGAACACACACCAATATGGATTTCGGCAAAAAGGAATGATGGTTTTTCAGAAATGGAAGAATTCGACAACGGAAGAAACAAAATGAGGGGGAGAAAAGAAAAGTAATGGAAAACCCAAGGAGCTTTCAAAGGAATTTAACACCCCCTTTTATAGCCAAAAGCCGAAACTACCTTCCCTCAAAGTCCCATTCGACGCCAACTCTTCACACTTCTCAGCTTCTAACTTTTCTCCCTGATAACTCCTCAATCTCATCCTAAATTTCCTCCACAACCATCTCGCAAGATCAATTCAAACTCTCTAATGTAAGAGTTCAAATCGACACAAACTCTGGCAGTCCAATCTGCAAAATAAACACTCCAATAAAATACCATACCACTACTCAAACCTTAGACTTTCTTGCCTGCTAATGATGCCACCTCCCTGCTCCCTAAGTGGTGCCACTTTGCCACTACACCACAGGCTCTTCTTGTGTCATTTTTCTTCTTCATTTATTTAAAAGGCCTACTAACTGAAGTCAGAGTTCCCTTGGGGCTAAAACCAAAATTTTCTATACCCTTACTTGACCCCCAGAACATCTCCAACACCCCTAAACACTCTAAATTCATTAACCCTCAAAGCCCACATGCCATTTGTCATATTCTCGCTCACTTAAAAATTTTCTAAGACCCAAAACCCAAAGCCCAATTCATCTAGGCCCTAAAATTAAGGGTGTTACACCAATGTTTGAAAAACTAAAACAACAATCAAAGGGAGCAAGTCTTGAAATAAAAACTGGGAATATAAAAGTTTTTTCTAAAAATAAACAAAGCCACTCCTAAGCACTAATTTGCATGTTCCAATTGCTTCCACATGTGTCTCCATCTTATTTCCTAAATAGATGTGTCGCTCAGCTACCAGTGGTTCCCTCAAGTTTATTAATCCCTGTAAGGAGTTTAAGATGTGAATTGTAGAACCAAAACCAATCCACTATGTGTTATAACTAACATCAACCATATTGGAATTAAAGCAAACAAGTGAGATTGATTTACCTTTCTTTTCAAGTCAGCTCTTAAACATGACATATTCCTTCTTTAAGTGTCCCTTCTTTTTACAAAAGAAACACTTGGACTCTTTCTTTATGTCAGCTTGGGGGTTACTGTAACACTTCAAATTTTATTAGGTTTGAATTGATAAATTATGTCAAATAATCCAATTTGGTTTGGTGATTAACTGCCTTGAATGTCTGCTTTAGGTTCTGAGTTCTGTAACAGCCCGATTTTGGGGCTATTGGAACAGTGGTTTCGGGACCACTAATTCGAGGTTGAAGAAAATTATTTTTATATTATTTTATGTGATATGGCATAATTATATGGATGCATGAAAATTTTGGTGCTTTAATTTTAGCAATTGTATGTTTAATTGTGAAAAAGGACTAAATCGCATAAAGTGCAAAAGTTCTATTATACAAGGTAGAGGTGTCTAATAGCCATAGAATATTAAATGGGAGGTCCTTAAAGTCCAATTAGCCCATTAATAATGTGTTGGCCAGCCATTGAGACAAGGAGACAAGGGCATTAAATTTTGGTCAAATTTTGGTGAAATTAGGTGATAAAAATGAATAAAATAAGATAAATGAAAGAGATATCATATTTCACTATTCATGCTTCTTCTCCACTAAAAATTGAAGGGAAATTAGAGGTTTTTGGAGTTCAAACTTTTAGCCAAGCCATTCTCTTGCAAGTAAGTGATTTTAGGGGTCTTTCTTGATAATTTTTGTACTTTTGGAACCCCCAAAGCTTAAGCTAGCTAATGAGGGGACTAATTTGCAAAATGGTTGAAAGTGTAAGGACTTGACATGAGAGTGTTTATGTTGTTTGCTGAGTTTTTATGGAAGAAAATGAATGTTAGTGAGTTAAGGAACAACTTTTGTGAAAGGTGTTACCATGAAAACACCTTAATAGGACTTATTTGTAAAGGTTATAATTGTTTAATAAATGCATGAAATAATTGGTTTTCTGAGTTGTTGTAAGAGAAATAAATGTTCAGCTAGGCTTGTTTAATGAGAAAAATGTGATGAAAATTGATTTACGAGCCTAGGGGTAAAATTTTAATTTTGCCAAAGTATAAGGGCAAATGGGTCATTTTTGCATAAGTAGGAATTGTGATGTATAATAAGATATAAAGTGATTGAATGAGTAAATTTTATTACTATAGATCAAGAAGAGCGCGAAAATAACCTTGACCGAGGAAAAGGCAAGGTTACGGACTAAGTCACCGATTAACACGTTTTGCACCGAGATAAGTTTATGTGTAAACGATACATCTTTAATACATATGTTGTTACTTATTGGTGCATCATATGAATGGGATCAATTATGATTGATATTGATTGAAATTGATAGATAGTGAGTAAGTCTCGTATGAACCTCGGAATAGAAATGTAAGCGTGGAAAAATGTCCGTAATAATTATTTGGTGGGCTGTGTGCGATACCATCGTTTATATTATCATTTGGTGGGCTATGTGCGAAACCACCGTTAATATTCTTATTAGTGGGCTATGTGCAATACAACCCTATAATTGACTAATGATAAGCTGTGTGCGAAAGCACCGGGTACTTAGTTTTATTCGAGGGGTTCATCGAGAAATTTTATAAGTAAATGTTTCATGTTGCTTGATGGTGATGAGTGCAGGGAATGTGTACAAATAAATGTGAGCAATATAGTTGTTATATGGGTGGAATGTGGTAAGAGATGAAATGAGTAAGCATGATTATGGAAATGTGAATTGTTCTTGCTTAGTATATAATGTTATTGATTGATTAGCATATGTTATGATGGTTATTGTTTGCATGTAAACTTACTAAGCTTAAAGCATACTCCCTTTCTGTTCATTTGTTTTATAGTGTTAAAGAGCTGGCTTGGGATACGAAGATAATTGGAAGATCACTCACACTATCAACTCATCTCGGTATATTTAGACTTAGCATTTTGAGTATGGCATGTATAGGGGCTAGACTTAGTGAAATGTCTTATTATTTTGGCCAAGTGTGTTGGCTCCTTCATATATGAACTTTTTGTAAATAGCCATAGTTGATAGCCCATTATTATTAATATATGAAAAGATGAGGTTATTCATGAATGTGTATGATGCATGATTGGGTTGTTTGATTAATGGTTGGATGAGATTTATGTTGTAGAGGTTTGGGTGATAAAAAGAGCTCGATAAATATCCTTGTTCTTGTCCACACGGTTAGGCACACAAGCATGTGTCTAAGCTATGTGTGACACACGGTCAGTCTCATGGGCGTGTGATTGGGCCATGTGTCCCTTGCATGTTAGTGTGGCAAGTCAATGTCGACCACGGGCTAGACATACAAGCGTGTGCCTAGGCCGTGTGCCCCTTATATGGTTGCTGACGAAACAAAATACCCAAGTTTTCACACACAGGTGAGGACATGGGCGTGTTTATGCCGTGTGAAAGACACAGGCCAAGGACACGGGTGTGTGTCCGGCCCAGCCTTGTAAAAACCCCTGTAGGTTTGAAATGAAAAATAAATTCCACAAGGTCTAGGGACATGGGCATGTGTGACCACACGGCCTGCCCACACAGGAGTGTCCCATTTCACACGGGTGTGTGGCCCTATTTAGGAAAAAATTATCTAAGTATACAAAAGTTCCCGGTTTGATTTCGGACCCTTCGTTTGCATGTTTAAAGCCTTGTAGGCCCATTTTAAGGATGTTCTGAATGTGAATGGAAAGTATTAAGTAAGAATGAAATTTTATAGCCCAAAGTTGTATGTTCAAGTGAATTAAGTCTGGTAATGACTCGTACCGGTTCGGCATTGAATACCGGTTAAGGGTGTTACAAGTTTGATTCTATTATTTTGGATTTTCCTTATTAATTTTGAATAATGTACAACTTGAGTCCTAGGGCTTATCTCTTGCTTTCATAATTTACTATCAAGGATGAGCCTACTGGTTCAGTTGTAAGGCTTCAGCTTACCCCTAGGTCTTGTGTTCGAATCTTGTTGTGCCCATGTGTGGAATACTTTTTGTTTTTGTGTATTTGTTGGACGTTGAGTTCAATTTGAATTCTATAAAATCTGGTGGGTTAGGATAACATCAAAATATTTCACCTTATTTTGTTAAAAATGATCAATTCTTTAATTTTGCTCCTAAAATTTACTTGTCCAACATTCCCACTCTCTCCATGTTTTTTTCTAGCTTTCTTCCCTTCTTCTTTCTTTTCGAAATTCCACTTTTGTTACACTAAAAGCTTTCTTTATTCCATTGCAATTTTTCTGTTTAACCTATCTTCTTACATTCTTCATTATGGATTTGTGATAGGTTCTGTAAGTGTGTAAATTATTTTTAAGTTATGTTAAGTGAAGTTCTTAATAAATTTCTTTTGTGATTAATGTCAGAATTGTGATCTTAGGAGATAATCATGCAGTGCTTAACAATCCCTCGAAAATTAAAGAATGGCTTAGGTTGCTGTCAATTTCTTGGTAGTTGGGATTAATGTCAGACTTAGGGACTTTATTGAGTTTTGACTATTGAATTCAAAGTTTCGGTATTGTTAGTTGCTTGTTAATCGATGCAAATCAATGTTGTATGTAGGATTTGGAGTGTGTTGTTGTGTGGTTAGTAAAAAATATCTCAAATGTGTGAATCTAATCTGAAAACTCGATTAGAACTTAGAAAAATCTGAAAAACAATGGTTGTTTCGAAATTGCTCTGTGTCACATAAAAGTGTGGTTGGCCGTTTTCCAAACTATGTAGAGCACACGGCCTTATGCGATTACACGAGCTGACCAGATAGGCTGTGTAGGGCCTGTTAGGCCGTGTGGGCCATATGGACGCGATGACCCATGTTGGTCAAAATGTAGGCCCGGTTTGAGGTCGATTAGTAAACTTTGAAATAAAATTTGTGACTTTATATAGGCTTTTAAAATCGTAAATTCAGTATGTTATGTGTTGTATGCTTAGTAAGCATGATAAGTGGGATTAATTTTGTATAAGCAATAAGATATGATATGATATGGGAAAAGAAGTGTAGGTATGCATGACATACATTTCATGTGATATGAATATATGTTAGTTTGATTAAGCATGTGTGGAACGAGAAAAATGTGCAAGTGTACACAATCGCGACAAGTAATAAAGTGACAAGTAAATGTCGAGTTATCGTACCCACAGGGACTGTAAAAAGGAACATTTATGAAATTGATTTTAAAACACTTTGGTGATGGAAAATATTTTGGTTTAAAGATGATTAAAAACTAAATTGATTTTAAAACACTTTGGTGATGGAAAATATTTTGGTTTAAAGATGATTAAAAACTAAGGTTTAAAAAACTAAGTTAAAAAAAAAAAGGTTCTAATGCATGAGTTCAAATAGGGTTTAATCAAGATGATATAATTGTGTTGGATTAATTACATTCCTTTAACATAGAATTATTAAACTTAAGTTTATACTACTGCGAAGAAATTTATGGCAACTCGGTAATTTGCTAACTATTACTCATACATACTTATTAAATTAATCAATCTCCTGAACATCTTTCAATGATAATCCAAGCGATTAATCAACCTTCACAACCATATAAAAGATCAAGTGAGGTAACAGAGTATTTCTACCTTGAAAAGAGTTTAATCACAATAATCTTGCAAGTTATGCAAGGCATATGTATTGCTGAATACAATGCTAATTTAAACTTCAGCTATCGTAGAAGAATAAACATGCACTGATTAAGTATTGTCTCAATTAATTACAATTTCAATATGATTTAATAATTAATTCATTAATTATCTAACAATTAATATTGCAAGAATAACTTAGGCATGATTTTAATTAATCAAGCATCTTACTGAGGCCTATAATAGCACAAACACAATTCGATAATTCAAGCAGGCAAAATATAATCAACCCAACACAGATTAAATTCAAGATAAATTGATTAAAATAACCATTTCAATAGCATGGTTTTCAAAACAGCAACGAAATTTAAAGAGATAGGGAACAAGAAGCAAATTCGATGTTTCTTTATGGCTTGGCTGATTGCTCCATTCTTCGTTCTCCGTTGTCTTCGACTATCAAGGTGGCTTATGAACACTTTAATTGCTGCTCAAAAATGTCTGATGAGGACCTCTTTCTCAAGAGAAGAAATAGACACTTGAACAAAAGCGGAAATGGAAAGGGAAAGTTGAGAGAAAGTGAGAGAGGAGAAGAGAGAATGAGAGTGTGAGGGGTGATTCGAATGGGCAGAAAAGGGGGCTTTATGGAGATGAGGATGGCTGCTAAAAATAGCAAATTTCAGCAGACAAAAAGCCCCCTCATGGCTGGCCATCCTACATGGCAAAGTTCAGACTTTCACTTTTGCTAAAATTAGCCTGGGGCAAATCTGTAAAGCCTTAATTTAAGGTCGGGTTTGAATGCAATTTGGAAGTCTTCTAAGGGCCTTTTTCAAGCTCATTTAATCAGCTAAAATGCTGATTTGGTTCAGCATTTGAACGATTTTGGGCTGCCCTATTGGTGGCTGGTTCAATTCGCTCAATTTGGTTTAACTGGTGCGGTTCAATTGGGCCCTTTTCCATAATTAATTAAAATTAATTTATTTAGCCCAAATTAAATTGGGAATAAAATAAAATTAATTATATTATGAATTAATACACATATTTGGGCCGTCTTAGGCTGGAAATTATTTTTCCTTTTTACTTCGAATTGCTTCTCGATTTTGTTCTTTTAACAATGTCTGTCGGGTCAATTTTGGCCCTTTATACGAATCTGTCAAAAATAATCAAAATTCACTAAAAAAAATTGTAAAATTGACTAAAAATTAACATGTTCAAAATTTTAAGACAATTTAATTAATTTATAAAAATTAATTATTTTATAACAAAAATTATATCGAAAATGCATGATTTTAAGTAAAATTAGGTATGAAAAAGTATATAAATCTTTATGTTTCCACACCCCCAAACTTAAATCATTGCTTGTCCCGAGTAACGCACAATTTCGAAAAAAATTTCTTGGTTGAAAAACTCCTTCAGAACAACTTTCTTCTCAAAATTATGAACTTAATATACTTAGGCTCAAAAATAAGAAATTTGATAATTATGCTAATTAAGTATACATATCGTTCAAATTACATCCAACAACTATTATAATAGCAAAATTAGACTAAATGCCTCTTTAACAAAGATATATTAAGACTAATTTGCAATCATTAAGTTTAACTTATGTCATGTTGATCTTGCAATTTTTAGAAACTTGAATCAATAGGTCTTTATTCCCTTAAAAAACCGAACATTCGAATTTTTACCTTCTATACACCAACTTTTTTACTTTCACATGCTCTTTTGTACATCTATTTTCTTTCGAGTACATGTGTTTTCTCTCTCTCTCTCTCTTTTTTTTTTTTTTTGAATTCAAATTCGAGCACTTGCTTTATGTACTACAATTTTCAAGCAATTGATACTTCTTTTCAATGTCCCCAAACATAAACGATATTCTGAATAGTACTGAGTCTAGTGTTTGGGACAATTTTGAAGAAAATGAAGAGAAAAGTGATGGATAAATATTGCAAAGGTCGAAATAAAACTAGGCCATATAGTCTCAAAGTTGGGTTTGAAAGGATAATTTTATCATGGTCGGCTTGAAAGGCTCAAACGGTCCAAACAATAATTGCCTAAATCATTTTCAACATTCCATGCTTCCTATGATTTCGCCTCAAGAAATTACTAAGTCAATTCTAAAGACTTAAACTTTCATGCATGACTAATTTTTTCGTAGTTTTTATGGTATGAATTTGCATGATTTATTAAAAATACATTCATATCATTATTAAGCTAACATAATAAATTATTGACATAATAGAACTTTATTAATACTAAAGTTTAGCATACTTAAAAAAATTCAAATTATTGAACAAAATATATGCTAATCATAATTAAAAGAAAATTTTATTCTGAGTGGAATTAATTCAAATTTTCGGTCCCCCCTACTTAAAGTGAACAATGTCTTCATTGTTTAAAGTGAATAGATACTATACACCAGGTAGGATTTTAGAAAAGAGGAGGTGAGTCAAATTGACTGCTTAAGTACCAAGCTCTCTCTAAATCCAATCCTAGACATGTATATACCTATTGCCACACTTTAGCCTTTGTGATTTGTTCATATTTTATTCATGATTCCTATCTCTTGTTTTATTGTGCAAAAATAAAAATTCCTAATTAATCTAATCCTAAAATAACTTAAGAATAAAAATAAAATAAAGTTGAGGTCCTTCCTTTTTTATTTGTTTACTGATCCTTTTAAATTCGACTAATCTTTTGCTCCATCATTACTGCCTTTGCATGAATCGCTTTGCTCCCTCTTCGATACTGAACTCCATGGTTCAAATATGAAATCTGGAAACTCAGGCACAAAAATAAATGGGTCATTATAAATTTTCCTAAGGGCACTCCTCATCTAGTCATCCCTTACTTTTGAATATCTCCAGTAGGCTTGTTGCTACCATTGCATGTGTTGCATTAAGTCCATCAGCTTTGACAGCTCATCACGAAGATCAGGTTTAGCTTCTAGTTTCATTGGTTCTGCCTTATTAAGCACTTCAGTTGATTGCTCTGGCGGGATCTCTGTGGGGTCATCTTCTGCTTCTCCAGGATCCTCACTTTCTTCAACTCGTTGCTGTAGAATAGAATCTCCAGCTACTCGGTAGAGGTCCCAATAGGTGATTGTGCCCTAACTATACCCTGTATTCTTTACGTTTGCAAGAATTTTGCTTTTAAGCACAGAATTATTATCGTAAAAGGGAAAAAGGCTGGGCCAGAACGTCTAACGGCACAATTTCGCATTTCTCTTAGGACGATTTTGCCCACATCAATGGTCTTTCTAGTTAGAATCGAGTATAATAAGACCATTCGCTCTAATAAGATTGTAGTCTCATGCGAACTAGATATAAGGCTGAAATGGATGAAATAGAACCATACCTTCACAAGTGGTGTCAAATATTCTTTTCGACACGTGTGGATTCCTTGCTTTGACATAGTCCACTTAGAACCTGGAACTGTGAGTTCCTCGAGAATTTCTTCCAAATTTTCAAGCTTAATGTTGCTTAACAAAGAAGAATATTCATCGTTTTCAAGATTAGGTAATTCAAAGAACTCATTAATTGCATTTGAATTTATTGGTAGCTTGGTTTCGCGAACTGGAACTTTGGTCAATTCGCTTAAGGTTAAGTTCACATAGAATTCACGAACTAGTTCCTCATCCACACTTGGTCTCTTTTCACAAAACAATTCCCAATTGAGGGCTTCAGCAGCTAGACGAATACGTGCCATAAAGCCTCTGTAGTTGCTTTCCTTCAATGTAAAGCCTTTCTCTGGATGCATCTGTTGATTTTTGAAGATACTTTCGTATCTTACTTTGGCTTCTTCACAGTGGACCTTATTTTGAATTTCATCGATTTGGGTGGAGGCATGAGTTCTCTTACGAGGCATGATTAACAACCCTTTCTTAAGAACTCCTAAAAAAATAATTAAAAGCAAAAGAGGTCGATTTAAGGTAGGTTGGAGGATTTGGTTAAGGATGGTTGAAGGTGTGTGTCGAAGAAGTATTGGAAGGCTATTAGGTGTGTGGGCAGATGGGTGCGGAAGCAGGCAACAACGCGTAGCAGGGGTTGCACGCAAGTAGCAGTGTACGGGACCTTCGGCAAGCAGGCCTGATGCGCTGGGACGTGCGCAGGTGTGGCGCACAAGAGCAGGACACGGCCTGGGCGACTTTTGGGGCTGGGGCGTGCGGCGTACTGGGGCTGCTAGCCAAGCAATGTGCGATTGAGGCTTGCGGCACTTAAGGGATTTGGTGCTTTGGGGTTTTGAGTGATGAATGAATGGGGGGAAGTAAGGGTGGAATTTATAGTGGGAGAAGTAGGAATTAGAGTAGAATTCTTAGAGAAATATAATAATTTAAATATTCTAAGTCTAGTCCTACTCAAAGTTAACAACAATTAATAATTAAATATATGTATATGAAATTATCAATTGCTATTAAATTATTAAAACAAGAATAAAATATGATTAAAATTAAACTAATCCTAATTCTATGCTAAGTTGATAAAAATTAATATATAAATTATAAGAGATATAATTATATATTAAAGTTTATCATATTTATATAAATATATATATTAAGTAAAAATATTTATTTTAGATGCCTTTTGGAAAAATTTACAAAAATAGGCACCTAGTTTATATTATTTAAGAAATTAGCAACCAAATTTTAAAAATAATTCAATTAAGTCCCTAGACTTAATGAAAATTTGAAATTGAGTTGTACTTTAAAACTTGGATCACAATTTGACCCTTTTATTTGAAAATTTGAAAATTTATTTTGTCATTCAAGGAATAATTTCTCGGAAAATTATGTAAAAATCAATTCCCAGGAATGTTGGAGGGGTCACAAGCGGTTCCGCTTAAGTTCCAATCTCCTAGACAGAATTTATTTAAACATAATAAACCCGAAAATATACCTTAAATAATTTATTAAAAATAAGAAAATTTAAATATCTGATAAACTGAACAATATTTGATCCCTTTCAGTTTTTCCTCCGTAGTAATGTTTCAAACGTTGAGCATTGACTTGAAAATTACCTCCCTTACCTTGGAGTTCAACAACTCCATATGGATAGACACGATGAATTGTAAATGGACCGGACCAACGTGATTTTAACTTACCTGGGAAGAACTTCAATCTGGAATTAAATAACAAGACTTACTGACCTGCTTCAACTTCTCTAACTCGAATGTGCTTGTCATGCCATTTCTTGAGTCTTTCTTTGAGTAATTTGACATTTTCACATGAGAACATTCGGAATTCATCTAGCTCGTTGAGTTGGAGCATCCGTTTCTCTCTAGCAAGCGTAAGATCCAAGTTGAGTCTTCTAAGAGCCCAGTAAGCTTTGTGCTCTAACTCCAGAGGTAGATGACATGCTTTCCTAAAGACCAACCTGTAGGGTGACATTCCTAAAGGTGTCTTATATGCTGTTCTGTAAGCCCATAAAGCATCATCTAGTCTCTTGTACCAATCTCGTCAGTTCGGGCAAACTACCTTCTCAAGTATGCCTTTGATCTCCTTATTCGCCAGCTCAGCTTGCCCATTCGTCTGCGGATAGTGAGCTGTAACAACCTTATGTTTCACTCCATGTTTATTTAACAACCATTTTAACCACTTGTTCACAAAATGGGTCCCTTCATCGCTGATAATAGCTCTTGGGGTTCCAAACTTTGTGAACATGTGTTTCTACAAGAACTTCATCACAACCTTAGCATCGTTCATCGGATAAGCTTCAGCCTCGACCCACTTGGACACATAATCTACTGCTACCAATATGTACCTGTGACCAAAAGACGGAGGGAAAAGACCAAGAAAGTCAATACCCCAAACATCGAACAATTCTACCTCAATGATATTTGTTCGAGGCATCTCATTTCTATTGGTAACATTTCCAACCCTTTGACATTGATCACAACTCTTTACGTAAGCGTATGCATCTTTGAATAGTGTGGGCCAAAAGAATCTGGCTTGCAATACTTTGGCCGCAGTGCGAGTACTTCGAAGTGTCCCCCACTCGGAGCTGAGTGACAGTGGTATAAAATCTTCGGTATTTCATCTTCTACTACACATCTCCTGACCATCTGATTTGCACACGTGAAGAAACTTTTTCCTTTGTTGGTATGTTTTATCAATCGGCATCAAACCACAAGCTAAATATTTAGCAATATCAACAAACCAAGGAATATTATGGACATGATTTACCTTTAGTATGTGTTCATCTGGAAATGTCTCTTGAATCGGTACAAATGGAGAATTTCCCTCTTGCGGCTCCAATCTGGACAAGTGATTTGCTACTTAGGTTTCTACTCCTTTTCGATCTTGAATTTCTAGATCGAACTCTTGAAGTAGAAGTACCCACTGGATCAATCTCGACTTAGCGTCTTTCTTTGCTAATAAATATTTAATTGCCGAGTGGTCCGTATAAACAGTCACTTTGGTACCTATAAGATAAGATCGAAACTTGTCAAAAGCAGATACAATAGCAAGTAACTCTTTTTCTGTTACCGTATAATTTAGTTGTTCTCTTTTTAGAGTCCGACTTGCTTAGTAGATGGGATGAAAAACTTTACTCCTTCACTAGCCCATGACAGCTCCAATTGCGAAGTCACTCGCGTCACACATCAATTCGAATGGCAGATCCCAATCTGGTGTGACGATGATGGGTGTCGTAACTAATCGATCCTTCAACTCTTTGAATGCTCTTAAACATTCATCATCAAACTTGAATGTAGTGTCCTTCTCCAATAATTTGTACAAAGGTTTTGCAATTTTGGAAAAGTCTTTGATAAATCTACGATAAAAACCAGCGTAGCCCAAGAAACTTCTAACACCCTTTACAAATGTTAGAGGTAGGAGTTTCTCAATAATGTCTACCTTTTCTTTGTCTACCTCAATTCCATGTCTTGATATCCGATGCCCTAGAACAATCCCTTCTTGTACCATGAAATGGCACTTTCCTAATTGAGTATTAGGTTTGTTTCTTCACATCGTCTTAGTACCTTAACTAGATTGGCTAAACAATCATCATAAGGGTCTCCAAATACTGAAAAGTCATCCATAAAAACTTCCAGACACTTCTCAACCATGTCAGTAAAAATTGACATCATACATCTTTGAAATGTAGCAGGTACATTACATAAACAAAATGGCATGCATCTAAATGCAAACGTATCGTACGTGCAGGTGAATTTTGTCTTGTGCTGATCTTCAGTGCTACTATAATATGATTATACCCTGAGTATCCATCGAGAAAACAATAATAGTCTCGCCCCATGAGTCTATCAAGCATCTGGTCCAAGAACGGCAAAGGAAAGTGATCTTTCCTAGTAGTCTTGTTCAGGTTTCGGTAATCGATGCAAATTCTCCATCCCGTAACCGTTCTGGTTGGTCTCAACTTGTTATTCTCGTTCTTAACGACCGTGATACCTTATTTTTTTGGCACGCACAGGACCGGACTTACCCATGAACTGTCTGAGATGGGGTAAATTATACCCGCATCCAACCACTTGATAATTTCTCTCTTTCTACATCCTTCATGATGGGGTTCAGTCTCTGTTGTCCATCAATCGTTCCTCTCTCGCCATCTTCTAATATGATCTTGTGCATGCATATAGATGGGATAATACCATGAATATCAGCTATGGTCCATCCGATAGTCTTCTTGAATTGTTTCAAGACTATGATAAGTTTCTCTTCCTGTTCAATAGTTAATTTTCTGCTGAAACAATCACAGGCAGAGTAGAAGCGTTACCTAAATAAACATATTTTAAGTGTGTAGGTAATGCCTTGAGTTATAACTTAGGTGGCTCCTCAATTGATGCTTTTGGGTGGTGTAATCCCTTTTCACTAATACCAAAGATTCAAAATAGGATTGCGGATTAAATCCCTTTTAATTAGCTTCTAGCAGAGCTAAGTATTCATTCTCCTCTTCATCATTTAGAAGGTCTGATGTCAGAATTTGTACCAACGAATCCTCAACATAGTTGAGTTCCTTCTCCATTATTAATTCCTCTAATCGGATACCACAGAACAATCATCAACTGTGTCAGGAAATTGCATTGACTTAAAAACATTAAATGTTACCTGGTCATCCTTAACACGCATCGTCAGTTTGCCTTTTCCACATCAACAAGGGTCCTTCTAGTTGCTAAGAATGGTCTTCCTAGGATAATTGGCACTTCTTTGTCTGCTTTAAAGTCTAGAACTACAAATTCAACAGGAAAGATAAATTTACCTCCACATACCAATACATCTTCAATTTTTCCTTATGGATGCGCTAAGAGTCGATCTTCTAGTTGAAGCATAACTATAGTTGGTCTAACTTCTCCTATACCCAACTTCCTAAATATTGACATAGGCATCAAGTTGATACTTGCACCTAAGTCACATAATGCCTTACCATAATATGTTGCTCCAATATTGCACGGTATAGTAAAACATCTAGGATCCTTCAATTTTAGGGGTAGTTTATCTTGAAGATATGCACCGTATTCCTTCGTCGGAGCTACCGTCTCAAATTCTCCAAGTTTTCATTTTTAAGACAAGATTTCTTTCATGAACTTGACGTAGTTCAACATTTGCTCAAGTTCTTCAACCAACGAGATGTTGATGTAAAGTTGCTTGAGTACGTTAAGGAACTTCTTGAATTGAATCTCCTGCTTCTTCTTCTGAAGTCTTTGAGGGTAGGGTGGTGGTGGTTTCATTACTAGAATTGATTCTAGTTGATTCGTCTTTTGCGACAATTCTGCATCTAACGAAGTTGTTAGTTGATCAGAATTAGCTGGTCCTGAGGTTACTTTGTCGGGTTTTGCAGATTCTGGTTCTGGTGAAACTGGGATTTCAACACTTGGTTGAACTTCTTCTGAATCTTGAGCGCCAGTTGGCTCCTTTTCAACTTCAACAGTGTTAGGCTCTACTGTCTTTCTACTCCTCAATGTCAATGCTTTACAATATTCCTTCCCAGGATTTCTCGGATTCTCCATGCCACTAGGTAGAGCACCTTGTGGTCGGTTCCTAAGTTCAGTAGCAAGCTGGCCCACTTGATTCTCCAAATTCCTTAGAGTGGCGTCATTTTTCACTATGTATGCCTTCAATAGATTCTCTAAGCCATTGGATGGTTCTAATTGGGTTGGTTTCTGAACTTGTTGGGGGAAGCTAGGCAGCTGAGTTGGTCTAGGTTGGGCGTAAGTGTTACTAGTTCCAGCCCTTCGGTTACTACAGGAAAAATTCGGGTGATTTGCCAAGATAAGTTATAAAAGTTGGACTATAGTCCTTGCCTCCCCCAGTTTTGGTTCTGGTTACCCATGTAATATACAGATTCGGGGTTCGATGGACATTTTTCAAACAAATGTCCTTCCCCACAATACACACAGGTTATATTCTCAAATTGGTTAGGTGGTTGGGCTGCAAAACTATTAGACCCATTAGTGGTAAGATTCTTAAGCATTGAGAATATTGAAGATACCTGAGATGTGAGTGAAGTGAGAGCGTCCACTTCATGTATTCTAGCGACTCATCTTCTTGATGCTACTCGATTGGTTGGCCATTGATAATTGTTCTTGGCAATCCTCTCAATAATTTCGTAAGCCTCATTATAAGACTTAGAAACGAGAGCACCATTAGTAGAGGCGTCCACTACCATCCTCGTGTGAGCGTTGACACCATTATAGAATGTCTCAAGTTGAATGCAATGTGGGATTCCATGATGAGGGCATTTTTGTAATAAATCTTTGTACCTTTCCCATGCCTCATACAGGGAATCATCATCCATTTGTTGGAAGGCAGTGATCTCATTCCTCAACTTGGCATTCTTGCTTGGTAGAAAATACTTCATGAGGAATCTCTCGACTAACTCTTGCCATGTAGAAATGGTGTTTGGTGGAAATGAGTTCAGCAAGGCATGAGCTCTGTCCCTTAGCGAATATAGGAATAGCGTCAATCGTAATGCATCTTCGGGTACTCCGGCTAACTTGAAAGAATCGCTCACTTCCATAAATATTCTTAAGTGAAGATGAGGATCTTCAGTAGGCATTCCACTAAATTGGCCCACAGTCTAAAGCATCTGGAACATGACTGGCTTCAGCTTGAATTGTTGTGCCCCAATTTTGGGTCTCCTAATACCCGGATTAAGATCGTTAAATACTGGAACAACATACTGTCGTAAAGCTCTATCCCTATCATCATCAATAAGGATAGGATTCTAAGCAAGGTTTGCTCCATTTCCTTGATTCATATTCTCGAAGTTCATCTCATCGATCCTTCTTTGATTCGCTTCTCTTCTTTGCTGTCAAAAGTTTCATTCTATTTTAGGGTCCACATGGAGTAAGTCGATAATCTAGGCAATACTCATAAACACCTAAAATAATCATAGAAAAATTACGTAAGTAAAGATTTAAACAGGAAAATAAATAAACCAAAATGTAAAAACAGATGCACAAATAATGGCTTTTTTAAAACAGTCCCCGGCAACGGTCCCAAAAATTTGGAACAACTAAAATATGCAAGTGTACACAATCACAACAAGTAATAAAGTGACAAGTAAATGTCGAGTTATCATACCCACAGGGACTGTAAAAAGGAATATTTATGAAATTGATTTTAAAACACTTTGGTGATGGAAAATATTTTGATTTAAAGATGTTTAAAAACTAAGGTTTAAAAAACTAAGTGAAAAAAATAAAAAGGTTCTAATGCACGAGTACAAATAAGGTTTAATCAAGATGATATAATTTTGTTGGATTAATTACATTCTTTTAACGTAGAATTATTAAACTTATGTTCATACTACTACGAACAAACTCACGGCAACTCGATAATTTGCTAACTACTGCTCATACATACTTACTAAATTAATCAATCTGTTGAACATTTTTCAATGTTAATCTTGATTAATCAACCTTCACAAGCATATAAAAGATCAAGTGAGGTAACAGAGTATTTCTACCTTGAAATAGTTTAATCCCAATAATCTTTCAAGTTATACAAGGCATATGTATTGTCGAATACAATGCTAATTTAAACTTCAGCTACCTTAGAAGAATAAACATGCACTGATTAAGTATTGTGTCAATTAATTACAATATCAATATGATTTAAAAATTAATTCAAAAGTTATCTAACAATTAATATTGCAAGAATAACTTAGGCATGATTTTACTTAATCAAGCATCTTACCGAGGCCTATAACAACACAAACACAATTCGATAATTCAAGTAGGCAAAATATAATCAACCCAACACGGATTAAATTCAAGCTAAATTTATTAAAATAACCATTTCAATCGCATAAATATTCATAAACATGGTTGTAAAAACAACAACAAAATTTAAAGAGATTAGGAACAAGAAACAAATCCGATGTTTCTCTGTGTAGCTTGACTGATTGCTCCATTCTTCGCTCTCCGTTGTATTCAGCTATCAAGGTGGCTTATGAATACTTTAATTGCTACTCAAAAATAGCTGATGAGGACCTCTTTCCCAAGAGAAGAAATCGGCACTTGAACAAAAGGGGAAATGGAAAGGGAAAGTTGAGAGAAAGTGAGAGAGGAGAAGAGAGAACAAGAGTGTGAGGGGTGATTTGAATGGGCAGCAAAAGGGGTTTATATAGCTGAGGATGGCTACTAAAAATAGCAAATTTCAGCAGCCAAAGAGCCCCCTCATGGCCGGCCATCCTACATGGCAAAGTTGAGACTTTCAACTTTGCTAAAATTAGCTTGGGGCAAATCCGTAAAGCCTTAATTTAAGGTGGTTCAAATGCAATTTGGAAGTCTTCCAAGGGCCTTTTTGCAAGCTCATTTAATCATCTAAAATGCTGATTTAGGTCAGCATTTGAACGGTTCTTGGTTTCCCAATTGGTGGCTAGTTTGGTTTGCTCAATTTTGTTCAACTGGTGCGGTTCAACTGGGCCCTATTTCCATAATTAATTAAAATTAATTTATTTAGCCCAAATTAAATTGGGAAGAAATTAAAATTAATTATATTATGAATTAATACACATATTTGGACCGTCTTAGGCTGGAAATTATTTTGCCTTGTTACTTCGAATTGCTTCTCGGTTTTGTTCTTCTAACGGTGTCTACCGAGTCAATTTTTGTCCTTTATACAAATCTATCAAAAATAATCAAAATTCACTAAATATAATTTTAAAATTGACTAAAATTTAACATGTTCAAAATTTTAATACAATTTAATTATTTTATGACAAATTCTATCAAAAATGCATGATTTTAAGTAAAATTAGGTATGAAAAAGTATATAAATCTTTGTGTTTCTAATGTGCATCGGGGTGGTTTTGATATGTAATGGAGGAAATGTATTCTTGTGGTATTATTGCAAATTCTAGTGGTTAAACCACCACGTACCGGTGTGATTGGATGGACGAACTCATTAGTCTTCATTGGTGTGATTGGTTGGACGGAGTTAATGTGTAGTGAATGGGGGTAGGATTTGTTCTGATATGATATTTGTTTCCGAATATATGAAATTATATTATGATAATTGCATAATTGCATATTATAAGTAAAATTTTACATGTGGGCCAAGTCACACACTGGGCTTCTAGCTCACCCATTTGTTTTGATACTTTTCAAGTGATCTCAGACTAAAGATTTGGCGGCGATTCTGGAGCTCTATTCAGACATTTTAAACTTTAAGTATGTTTCAGGTTTATTATGGACTTTACGGACTTTCGAACTTTATAAATTGTTTTGGGATATTTATTTTGGTATTTGTTTTTATTTTCCAAACATAATGCTTTAATTTGTATTTCTAACAAGACAACACAACTAATGAAAACTATGATTTTCAAAATTAAGAACTCCAAGTTATTTTTCCACTACAAAAGTTTTGAAATTATTAAAAATTTTGTGTTACGAAATTAACTAATTAAAACAAATGGTTTTGTTCTAAAATACTTAATAAGACAAGCTTTCATCAAAACGCGCTTTCATACGAATTTTTGGATACTTATGTTTTTCGTTAAATTAATTAATTTTATTTACTCTTGGTTTAAACTTAAGTTTTCATGAGAATAAACAGACAATGTTTTATGTGTCGATGTAACATTCATAATTCGATGTAACGTCAAGGCTAGGTTTGGGGTATTAAATTTGGTGGTATTAGAGCCAGGTTGAAAAACTAGGACTCTGCATATTGGGTTTGTAACGCCCTAAATTTGGGCCTAGTAGAATTGGGCCCATTGGGCCTTAGGCATAGGAGCGCTTAAAATTTTTGAGAACAAGAGAACGACACTAATGCAAGTTGGACCTATTAGGTGAGTGATTTTGAAAGGTTAGGGGGCTTCCATGAAGCCCCGGGTTCAAACTTGGGCTTTAGGAAAAATTTTGGTTTTAGGTGAATAAAACCTTGGGAGTTAGTAAGTAGGCTTTAAGAATAAAATGTGGAGAAAAATGACACAAAAGGAGTTTTGGTCTAGTGGAAAATGGTGCCACATGGGAGACAAGGAAGTGACGCCATAGAGAAGCAAGGGGTCCAAGGTTCAAGTCTTAGCGCTTGCAATTCATTTTGATTTCTTTTTAACTGAACTTGGACTTTGGGCCAGAGGCTTATATTTAGTTGCGCACGCTTTAAGACACAAAAGGAGCTTGTGTTGTGGTGGCATATAGCATCTGGAGCATAGGAAAGGGCAAAGGTTCGAATCCCATTGCAAGCAAAAAGGGATATTTATTTTGCAAAGTTGGGACGACAAGTGGTTGTGATGGATTTAAACTCTGCTGAAGGAGGGATCCCACATCGGGAAGCTAGTATGAGGAAAGGTGAGAAGCTGGCTTTAAATAGAGTGATCTATGAGGAGAGTAAGGATACCTTGGTTTGCGTTGGGCATAGGAGTGGTCGGAGCGCGAATCAACTCCAGATTCTTATCAGGTGTGTGTATTTCGCACTACTCTAGTTGTAGAGTGGCAAATGTCGAAATGCCGGTCACACGGCGATGGTAGCCACATGAGCGTGCGAACGCACATATGGGAGCTTCGACATGATAGTTGAGGCCCTCATGAGTGTTCTCATGAGTCTAAGCTGCCTTGGGCCAAGTGGGCCCGTGGGCCCATATAAATAAATTGTATGATTGTGTTGTAGATATTGGACTAGTCTATGTGAATCTTATATCTGTGGCTAGATTTGGGCTCATGGGCTAGTAAGTGTCGGATGATAGGTGTGGCTGTGAAGCCTATAGAACCGTGATCGTATATGGGCTTAACGGGCCACACTAGCGTGTGGGCTCACTTGGGCCGAAATGGGCTTTAGACCCAATTGCACCGTTTTGATAAAAAAAGGGAACCTGTGTCGCACGAGGCTATAGTAGGCCTCTAGAAAGGCCGTTGAAGGACTAAAATTATCGAAATACCCTTGGTGGGTAAATTACCGAAATACCCTTGGTGGGTAAATTACCGAAATACCCTTAGTGTGTAAATTATCGAAATACCCTTGAGGGGTGAAATTACCGTTTTACCCCTAAACAAAAAATGACCGTGATACCCTTAATGGTAGTGTCAATAGTGTTTATGTGATTTTTATATATCTGTATATGATCGGAATACACTGCATACATAACATATTGGATTGGGTTTGGTTTGCTGATTGGAGGAAGTACCGTTCTAGTGGCATCGCCACATACCGTTATAGTGGCATCGCCACATATTCTTATTTTGGTGGCTCAGCCACGTATACCATTATTTGCAGCTAGGCTGCATTATTGGAGAGTTTGGCTGGGTGGGTCGACATGGTCCCCACATGGAGAGATTGGTTGGTACGGGTGGAGAGTTTGGCTGGATAGGGTTGGGTTACATGTTCTTTTGCATTGTTACCAAAATAAGGCTTTGGTCCAAACTATTTCAATTTTTGTTTCTGTGTATTGACTGTTACTCTAGTAAGGGGATTACACACTGATTTTTCGTAAACTCACCCCATTTTTAACTGTGCAGGTAATCCTCAGCCTTAGACGGTTCGGCGCTATGAGGGACTCGGAGAAGACACCACACTGCTTATGCTTTCTGTTTTGTTTATTTACTTTTAAATATTTTGATTTGGGTTGTAATAAGGCCTCTCTATTTTTAACTTATATTTGTGATATTTATTTATGATGTTTTCTAACTGCTAAAAGTGGAATACGATTTCCAAAACGATAACTGTCTTCAAAACACTACGTTTTCGCAACGGTTTCAAAATGCTTCTGCAACTCAATTTTTAAACATCACCTTTTCCTAAACTGTCTATTCTAAATATGCTTCCGCAACAGATAAGGTTTTAAAAGTAGTTACGTTTTCAAGTGGACAACAATTGCCTAAGTGTTTTGAGTTTTAACAAAGAGGTTTTAACTCTCAAACAAGTTTAACAAGAAGAAATATAGTTTTGAAAAACACTACCATGTGACACGCCAGATTCAGGCCTAACTTTTAGGCTGGGTTTGGGGTGTTACAGGGTTCAGATTTTTTAAAAAATATATTTCTGCCTTATTCGTAAATTTTCTTAAATTTGACCTTTTTTATTTTTGAAAAGTGAAACTGAGACTCCAACGTCGATTCAAGTAAGACACTTTGAGCTTTAGCTATACTTTAGATACTTTTACATTTGTTACTTTAGTACAATATTTTCTTTTAGAAATTGTGGCAGATTAAAAATTTCTTTAAACTCTGATAAGCACTTCTAATAAAACTTTAGATTTAGGGTTTTTAAAACCTAAATTAACTCATAAAAATCTGAAATTTTAGGTAAGATAATGAGTGCACGTGGATCTTGAGGACATGGTACCTGTAACACCTCAAACCCGGTCTAACCACTACAACCGAGTCTGGCGTGCTACGGGAAAGAAAATGTTTGAAAATCGACTTGTCAATTTTGTTTAAGGGGAAAAATGTTGAATAATTTTACAGAAAACGAATTTGAATCTCGTGGTGTTCAAAACGTGTTAAATCTTGTTTTAGAAAAACTTGGTTGCTTAATTGTTACTCCATACTTATTACTTAATCAGTGAACATTTTAGAAAACACATTCTTATCGAGGTTTTAAAAACAACCCATTCATATTTACCAAGTATGCTTATCGAAAGTTATAAAAAAACAACCAAATAAAACATCACAAAAATAAAAGTTAGGCGGCCATATTACAACGATGAAAACCCAAAATTTAAATAAAACAACTAAGTCCAAACAAAAACTTTGATATGAAACAAATGCTGAGCATGACCACCTCGAGTCCACTCCGGCTCCATATCCACGATCTAAGTCTGATCTGCAAAATGTAAAGGAAGGGGTGAGTTACCAAGACTCAGTGTATAAATCCCCATCCCAAGAGAAGTTATGCTCTTACACAAGTTCATTTACACATATGCATGTCATGCAACCCGTCAACCTAAGTATCCATCCATGTCTCCCAAATCTACCCCTTGTGGCACCAAGCCACTGGTGGTACCAAACCACTGGTAACTGGAGTTACAAAATTAATATATGTGGTACCAAACTGTTGGTGGTCCCAAACCACTGAGACTTAGTCACAATTTTTATAATATGTGGGGCCAACCCACTGTTGTGATGCCAAATCATTGGTGACAGTCTGATAGATCATACTTCTCCCTCCTCTCATCACCCATAACACAGAGTTATGCTAACGACATTAGTATGATCATGCTTAACATACATAATTATGTATACAGAATATCATGCTCCCATAGATCACAATCAACGCGAGAAACATAACAACTTACCCGGCATCCTTGCCTTTTACCCACGAGGGTAATTTGGTAACCATTGCCGTCATTCCAGCTTTTAACAACACATAACATTTAACATAATAAGTAAAGAAAGTGTGTAAGAGTTACACACCTGGTTCTCATACTAATGCTTTTACTGCTTCTACACTACTGTCACTCAAGACTACCATTATCGGCCTACGATCTAGCTCCGATGTTGGCCCACACCCCGATGGCCAATCTCGCACTCCTGACACAGATCGCTTCTTGTATTTTGGCGTTGGGTTTACAGATCCAACCTCTACTGCTTGCTACACTATCAAATCCCAAAAGTCCTTAAGAAAATGTCACCTTCCCACCTTTAGCTTTTTCACCAATCGGCACTACAGATCCCAGCAAGACAGGATTTAGCTTTCAAGAGCAGAGAGTGAAACCGATAGAGCCAATCTCTCTTGAAGACTATTCGACTATGGTGCACCTTTGGGAAAATGAAACCACCCTTGTAGATTCGGCTATGGGAGAAGGAGTATGAACAGAGGGGATCGGCTTTTAGAAGAATTTTGGAAAGGGAAATAAGGCTAGGGAATTTCGGCTATAAGAGAGAAAATTATGAGAAAAGAAAGAAAAGAAGAAAACAAATGAAAGAAAAGATAGACAACTGGTTACTAATTTCGGCTACACACTCACACCTTCAGAGTTGGAGTTTCGGCCAACGCTCCCCTCTCCTGATAACTTTTATCCATCTATTATCACATCCATTATCCTTTCTTTAGGTGAGACCACCTTAAAACCAACTCTTCCCTTCCTTATTATCAGCATTTTATCTCTAAACTAAAAGAATTAAAGCTCCTAAAATATAGCTCATGTGCCGTCCTCCCCATTCCCCTAGGAGTGCCGAATTTTGACCCATCAATTTGGGCCCCAAGCGACCACACTAGGCCCAAACTCCTCCCCCTTGTGACGCCACCTACATGCCCACTTATTGCACCTCCAAACTTTGGGCAACAAGCCCAACTTGATACTAAACATACTTACTTAACTTAACTTATAAACTAACACTATTTATTAGAAATTTCCACCCAGGTTTTAAGCCCAAACCTGAGCCCAATACACACCTCAAGGCCTTAATCTACCAACTTAGCCATGCAACCTCCCAAATGCACAGACCCACAAAATCAGGATATTACAGTTGTACCCCCCTTAAAATAAATTTTGACTTCAAAATTTACATGGTCAAAAGAGTTGAGGGTAGTGCTGTTGCATGATATCCTCCGGTTCCCATGTCGCTTCCTCCGATCCATGGTTCCGCCATATACCTTTACCAAAGGGACCGGTTTCCTACGCAAAACCTTAACATCCCGATCCAAGATCTGCACTGGTTCCTCCTCAAAAGACAAGTCTGGGCTCACCTTAATCTCCTCCACTGGCACAACATGGGATGGATCTGAGCGATAGCGTCTAAGCATGGAAACATGAAACACATTGTGGATTTGACTCAACTCGGGCGGCAACTCGAGCTGGTAAGCCACTGCTCCTACTCGCTTCAATACCCGTTAAGGCCCAATAAACCTAGGGCTCAACTTGCCTTTCCTACTGAACCTCAGAACCTTCTTCCACGACGACACCTTCAAGAAGACTTTGTCACCTTCTGCAAACTCTATATCCTTCCGTTTAAGGTCAGCATAAGACTTCTGCCTGTCCGAAGCTTCTTTCAACCGAGTTCTAATCACTTTCACTTTATCTTCTGTCTCAGCAACCAACTCCAGACCCAATAACTGCCTCTCCCCTAACTCCGTCCAACATGTAGGGGTACAATACTTCCGACCATATAACGATTCGTATGGTGCCATCTTAATACTCGCCTGATAACTATTGTTGTACGTGAACTCCGCCAACGGTAAAAATTCTTCCCAACTGCCTCTAAAATCCAAGACACAACCCCTTAGCATATCTTCCAAGACTTGAATCACCCTTTTCGACTGTCCATCTAAGTGGGGATGGAATGTCGTACTGAAATCCAACCTTGTACCCAATGCCTGATGCAAAGCCTTCCAGAACCTTGACGTAAATCTAGGGTCTCTGTCCGAGATAATCGACACTGGAACCCCATGCAACCTTACAATCTCCGCTATATATAGTCTCACTAGCTTCTGAAGAGAGAAATCCATATGTACAGGTATGAAATGAGCAGACTTCGTCAGACGGTCCACAATCACCCAAACTGAATCCTTTTTAGTGGGTGTGAGGGGTAACCCACTCACAAAATCCATTGTAATCCTTTCCCACTTCCACTGTGGAATCTTAATCGGCTGTAACAAACCTGACTGTAACTGATGTTCAGCCTTGACTTGCTGACATGTCAGACACTTACTCACAAATTTCGTTACCTCATGCTTAAGACCCGGCTACCAAAACTGCTCCCACAAATCCCGATACATCTTATTACCTCCCGGATGCATAGCATATGGACTGCTATGTGCCTCTTGCAAAATCTTCTGCCTTAACTCCACATCCTTAGGCATACACATTTTCCCCTGAAAACATAATACTCCATCGCTACTCAGACTATACCCCTCCAATCCACCATTCTGCACTTGCAAGCATGGAGCACTTAAGACTTCATCTACTAGTTGTTTCTCCTTAACCTGATCTACCCATGATGGCTTAACTTGCAATTCCGCTAAAAGGCTTCCGTCATCATACAGACTAAAATGAGCGAACATCGCCCTCAAATCGACACCACTTTTCGACTTAGCACATCCGCCACCACGTTTGCCTTCCTCGGGTGATATTCAATGGAACAGTCGTAATCCTTTAATAATTCCACCCACCTTTGTTGCCTCAAATTCAGCTCCTTCTGAGTCAGCAGATACTTCAAGCTCTTATGGTCCGTGTAGATCACCGACTTCTCCCCGTACAAATAATCCCTCCAGACCTTCAAAGTGAAGACCACTGCGTAGCCAACTCCAGATCATGCGTCGGATAGTTAACTTTATGCGGTCTCAACTGCCGAGACGCATAAGCAACAACCTTCCCTTCTGCATCAATACACAACCTAACCCTGTATGGGAAGCGTCACAATACACCGCAAAATCTTTC
Source organism: Gossypium bickii (assembly GCA_025503065.1). NCBI lineage: Eukaryota > Viridiplantae > Streptophyta > Magnoliopsida > Malvales > Malvaceae > Gossypium > Gossypium bickii. The sequence goes on from CP106711.1 coordinate 97,267,662, forward strand.
CCTGCCACAGGCTGAATTAAGACCGGAGCCTCAGACAAAACCCTCTTCAACTTCTCAAAACTCTCCTGCTGCTTAACCGTTCATACAAAAGGTACCTCCTTCCACAACAACTTTGTCAAAGGTGCCGCTATCGAAGAAAACCCTTCCACAAATCTCCTATAGTAGCCTGCTAACTCCAAGAAACTGTGAATCTCCGCCACCGACTTAGGTGGTTTCCAATCCAATACTGCCTCAATCTTTCGAGGATACACTGTTATCCCTTCTGCAGATACCACATGACCCAGAAAAGTAACTTCCTTCAACCAAAACTCACACTTACTAAACTTGGCGTATAATTGCTTTTCCCTTAAAATCTGCGGCACTGCCCGCAAATGCGCGTCGTGTTCCTCTTCCGACCTCGAGTACACCAGAATATTATCTATAAATACTATGACGAACCGATCCAAGTACGGCTGAAACACCCGGTTCATCATATCCATAAACGCTGCCGGTACGTTCGTTAACCCGAATGGCATTGTCAGAAATTCATAGTGCTCGTATCGAGTATGAAACGCTGTCTTATGGATATCCGCCTCCTTTACCTTAAGTTGGTGATACCCCGACCTCAAATCTATCTTTGAAAAGACCGATGCTCTCTTAAACTGGTCGAATAGGTCATCTATCCTAGGCAACGGATACTTGTTCTTAATTGTCAATTTATTCAATTGACGGTAGTCTATGCACATTCGCATCGACCCGTCCTTTTTCTTAGCAAAGAGCACAGGTGCTCCCCAAGGTGATACACTTAGCCGAATGAAACCCCGATCTAATAACTCCTGGATCTGTGCTTTCAACTCCATCAATTCCTTTGGCGCCATCCTATACGGAGCAAAAGACACTGGCGTTATTCCCGATAGAAGGTCAATATCGAACTCCACCTTTCGATCCAGTGGCAAACCCGGAAGCTCCTCCAGAAAGACATCGACAAAGTCCTTCACTGTTCGAACACCTTCTACAGCAAAATCCTTAACTTCCAAGGCACAAACATAAACCACAAATGCCTCACATCCTTTTCTTACCATCTTTTCCGCCTTCAGCACGGACACCACACTAGATAGGTAATTCCTTCCCTCACCTATCATCACCACCTCTTCACCCTCGGCCAATTTTAGCACCATGCGTTTAGCCGTACAGTCCAGTTCTGCCCGATACTTAACCAACCAATCTATTTCTAAGATTAAATCGAACTCCCCAAAGGTTAGTTCCATCAAATCCGCTTGAAACACGACCCCTTAAAGTTTTAGGGGTACATCCCTATACAGTTTGTCTACTACCACAGAGTGTCCTAGAGGGCTAACCACTGTCATCTTCCTAGTAGAAATCTCATAGGCTAAGTTCAGAGTTCCCACTACACTACTAGCTACATATGAGTGTGTTGAACTAACGTTAATCAAAGCAGTATAAGGCAACCCAGAGATTAAAAACGTACCAGTTATGACGTCCGGTGCGTCGCCCTCCTCTCGACGCTTAGCTGCATAGACCAACCCAGGTTGTCTAGCATTAGCACCCTAAGCACCTCGGCCAGGTGCTTCACGACCTCGTCCATTACCATTACCACCCCTAACTGCACCTTGACCCCTCTGTGGTTGCTGGCCATCTCTCCTGAATTGACCACGTCCTTGACCCTCAACTTGAGTTCTAGCTAGCTTCCATGGACAATCCCTTACCCGGAGCTCCATTGACCCACACTCAAAGCACCCTCTATTACAAGCCCAACACTCTCCAGAATGAGACTTCCCACATCTAGCGCAATGAGGTGGCCACTAAGCGACAGCAGGCTTTGCAGCTCGATCCGATCCATCAAATCTAGCCCTTTTCTAAGTACTTCCATCAGACCCTGATGGCCCAAAACTCCTTTTATCCCTGCCTCTATCCTGATTCCGTTTCTCGGTTCGCTTCACCTCTTCAGCTATTTTGGCCTTTTCTACGAGAACGACGAATTCCCTTTCTCGCCGAGGTGCAATCAGCACCCGCAGCTCATCCCTTAGCCCGTCCTTAAACCTAACACAGCACTCATGTTCCGTAGCCACCATACCCCGAGCATACCTACTCAACCTCAAGATTTCACCTCATACTCGAGTACCGACTTATTCCCCTGAACCAAATTCAGGAACGCCCTACGTTGAGCATCAGTATAACTAGCTCCTACATACTTCCTATAATAAGCTGAATTAAATTAATCCCGGGTGATATCATCGGCCACTGCACCATCCCTGACTGTGAGCCACCACTGATAAGACTCATCCCGGAAAAGAGACATATCCCCTTTAACTTCTCCTCAGTCGAGAAGTCTAAGTCATCCATTATACGCTCTGTTGCCTCTAACCAGTACTCAGCGGTGTTGGGAGCTACTCCAGGAACTCCCCTAAACACTTCTGCTCCATTAGCCCGGAGCCGCTCAACCACGAATTTTCGTGCTCCTGTATCCACGCCTGCCCCGGTAACTCTCTCCAAAACTCACGAGATCGCACGGGATATTACGTCATTGCCACCGATCGATCCCGAAACTCGAAACTAACCTGCTGTGGCGGATCTGGCAGCACATTCCCAGACAAATGGCCAGACCCTACTAGCTCTGACAAGGTCATCCTACCCCTACCTCGGCCACGCGGTGGACGTCCACGACCTCGTGTACTCATTCTTCCCGTTCGCTTTTATCTAGTTAAGAATTTTTATGTACTATTAATTCTGTTCACTGTTTATCCACGAGCAATTTTATGGAAAATAGTTTTAAAAGTGATTCTTTCGAAGTCGAATCTATCTATAGTTTCAGTTTCAGGCTTATCTCCTAGTTCTAAATGCATTCATCACACAAACAACATCCACAGACCATATTCAATGTGTAGGGGTATTTTCGTCATCTTCACTACCCGGGGGTATTTTCGTAATTTTAACCTGCAAGGGTATTTTTTAAATTTTTCCAAAATAAAGTTTCGGGTGATTTTGCAAATTAAGGGTATTTTGGTAATTTCGTGAAGCAGAGGTATTTTGGTAATTTTGCAACTCGGGGGTATCTTGGTAATTTTGTAAATCAGGGGTAGTTTGGTAATTTACAAACCAGGGGTACTTTGGTCTTTTTCTAAATTCGGGGTAGTTTTCACAAATCAAGGGGTAATTTGATAATTTCAAAACTAGGGTTTTTACAAAACAGTGTGGCTGGTCCCTTTCGAGTTTTAATTATCGGATTTAGCCTGTGAACAAGTCCTCATGGTCAGAGTGAACAGTCACTACGCACCAGGTAGGATTCGAGCCAAGAGGAGGTGAGTCACTAGGACTACTTAAATACCAATCTCTTCCTGAATCCAATCCTAGACATGCGCATGGCTGTTGCCACACCCTAATTCGGTGACTTACTCACAGGTTTGTTTGATTCGACTTAAGTCTTATGTAATTAAGAAGTTGTGTAAACTAACCCTATGGTCCATCAGTTCTACCATGCTAAACTACATCTAAAGCCCCTAAAGCCTACACATAAACATTAAATCAAAGGTTAGGGTACTTACCTGGGTGGATCGGTGCCGGAGACTTAGGTGCCATGCTTTCCGAGATATTCATCTCCTTAAAAATTATTTTACACCCATCAAAACATATTTTGGGCCTTAAACCCACAACTAAGCTTTTGAACCTGGCTCTGATATCAAAATGTAACACCCCAAACCCGGTCTAACCACTACAACCGAGTCTGGCATGCTACGGGAAAGAAAATGTTTGAAAATCAACTTGTCAATTTTGTTTAAGGGGAAAACTGTTGAGTAATTTTAGAGAAAACAAATTTGAATCTTGTGGTGTTCAAAACGTGTTAAATCTTATTTTAGAATAACTTGGTTGCTTAATTGTTACTCCATACTTATTACTTAATCAGTGAACATTTTAGAAAACACATTCTTTTCGAGGTTTTAAAAACAACCCATTCATATTTACCAAGTATGCTTATCGAAAGTTATAAAAAAACAACCAAATAAAACATCACAAAAATAAACGTTAAGCGGCCTTATTACAACGATGAAAACCCAAAATTTAAATAAAACAGCTAAGTCCAAACAGAAAACTTTGATATGAAACAAATGCTGAGGATGGCCACCTCGGGTCCACTCCGGCTCCATATCCACGATCTAAGTCTGATCTGCAAAATGTAAAGGAAGGGGTGAGTCACCGAGACTCAGTGTATAAATCCCCATCCCAAGAGAAGTTATGCTCTTACACAAGTTCATTTACACATATGCATGTCATGCAACCCGTCAACCTAAGTATCCATCCATGTCTCCCAAATCTACACGAGCCCTTATCCATTCTATGTCTCGATGATAGCATTTTCATTTTCATTATAGTCCACCAGGACTTCAACATCTCAACTTACTTATTCAACATCAAATACTCAATTTAGTAGAACATCATGTATCAATATAATACCAAATATTCTCAAATGTGCTAACATAAATGTTGAATTTATCGCAAACAAACTTACCTCGATTTTAAAATAAGCTAAATCGTAGGTCTAGTCCGAGACTTTATTTTTTCCCCGATCGAGATTAGTTCTTGGTTCTTCTTGCTATAATAGCAAATTAGCTCGTTTCAATCATCATATTAATAAAAACATTCTAATAATCATGCTTTGGTAAAATTACTATTTTGCCCTTAGACTTTGGCAAAATGACCATTTTAACCCTAGGCTCGAAAATCAAATCTAATCAAATTTCTATCTTCAACAAGCCTAGGTGAACATTTATTTCTCTTATGGCTATCATCAAAACCCAACATTTCACACATTTACAACAAATTTTGCAACCTTTACAAAAGGGTCCTTTTAGGTGTTTTCATGGTAACACCTCTCACAAAAGTTGTTTATCTAACAACTATGACTTATTTTCTTCCATAAAAATGCAGCAAAAAACATAAATGCTCTCATGGAGAAACCTTAAACTTTTCACCATATTGCAAAATAGTCCCCTCTTTAGAAAGCTTAAGCTTTAGGGGTCCCAAAAGTACAAATTTTATCAAGAAATTTTCACTAGAATACTTACTAGCAAGGAGAGAAGCTTGCTAAAAATTTAAGCTCTCAAACCCCTTAGTTTGCTGCCAAATTTCGATGGAGAAGAAAAGAGAAAAAGGTGATATCTTCTTTTTCTTTATTTTAATATAAAACATCAATTTAGTCCACCTACTATTAACAACTTTGACCAATTGACATTGTTTGTCTCCTATGGTCGGCCACTCTATTCTTGGGGGTCTAATTTCACTTCAAAGACCTAAAATTAATGTTCTTTAGCTATTGAGCACCTTTAGCTTATAAAATGGAACTTTCGCACTTTATACGATTTAGTCCTTTTTCGCGATTAAGTAAGAATTCGCTAAAATTAAAATACCAAAATTTTTAGGTACTTATACAATCATACTCTAACTCATAAAATATCATGAAAAAATAATTTCTCAAACCTCAGATTTAGTGATCCCGAGATCAGTGTTCCGACTAGCCCCTAAATAAGGCTGTTACAGCGACATACCCTTGAGACATCTTGAGGAGGAGTACATTAACTTCTATGTCATGACAAAGGTCTTGATGTGTTGTGACATCGACTCTAGATGGAAATTAACATGAGCCAGAGGGCATTTTGGTCTGTACAATCAAATTTAAAGCTCGGAAACATCAACTAACCTAGGTTTAAAGACGACGACCACCTAAAATCTATAAATAGGCTCATTTGTCACACATTATGGATGAAAATTACTTAACTTAGAATTTCTCTATTAATTCTAGTTTATCTTTTCTCTTTTCTTAGGTTTTAGATTTGTTTTCAGCTTGTTCTTTGTTTTTTTCGAGAGATCTGATTTGAGGATACGATCAACTCTTGTGGATTCACTGTTATTGATAATACAAATCAGGCTTTTTCTTGATATTTTGTGCTTTTCCTAGTTTATCAATAATGCCTCTTAGAAAAGTTAGACAAGCTATGGAATCAGAGCCATCAAAGTATCAAAATCCCTCTAGTTTCTCGAACTTAAATGTTGAAAAATATTTTAATGAAGTTCAAGGAAAAACATTCATTCAAGAGAGGGGATTTGATCCATCGATGATCATTTGTAAGAAGATATGACTTCCAGTTAGATTTCATATATGGGAACATTTTTGGACAATCCCGAAATATATCACTGTTGTCCTGATAGTTCAAGAATTTGGATGCTCTATTGGAAGCTGCCGATTTAGGCAAAATCAAATAAGGGTAAATGTTCTTCCCAACTACCTTGAAATTCGATAATACAACATCTTAGCATATCTTCCAAAATTTGAATGACCCGTTTGGATTACCCGTCAGATTGCAGATGGAAAGTAGTGCTGTAATTCAAGTGGGTTCCCAACAACTCTTGTAATTTCTTCTAGAATCAAGTTGTGAAATGGGATCTCGATCTAAAATAATCGATATGGGCACTCCATGCAACCTCACTATCTTTGAGATGTATAACTTAGTTAGCTTCTGTAATGAATAATCCTTGCGGATAGGTAGGAAGTCCGCTGACTTAGTTAATCGGTCTACTATTACTCAAATTAAATATTTCTTAGTAGATGTTAAGGGTAACCTACTAACAAAATCCATCGTTTTTCATTTTCACTGCTACTGCGGTATTTTGATAAGTTGTAGTAAGAAGGGAAATGGTTCTCAGCTTTTACTTATTGACAAGTTAAACATTTGGCCACAAATTTTGTTACATCTTGTTTCAATCATAGCCACCAATACAGCTCTTTCACATCTCGATACATCTTGTTTTCTCTAGGATGCATGGCATAAGGGCTAGCATACACCTCTCAAAGTATGGTTTGTCTTAACTCATTTTCTTTCGGTACACAAACTTTTCCTCGAAAACATAAGATACTATCATCATTAAACCTGAAATCTTCAGTCTTACCCTCTTTTACTTGCTTAATTCGAGGTAATAGGGCTACGTCTAAAGGTTGTTTATATTTGATTTCATCAGCAAGGGTGGGTTTAACTTGTACTTCTGCTAGCAAGCCTCCATCATCTACTAAGCTCAACCTAGAAAACACTGCCCTTAAGTCAGTCATATGCTTTCTGCTTAGGGCGTCTGCTACGACATTTGCTTTCTTGGGGTGACAATTAATTACACAATCGTAAAATTTCAACAGGCTTCGTTGCCTAAGATTCAACCCTCTTTGGGTGATAAGGTATTTAAGGTATTTATGATCAGTATCAATGTAACACTTCTCCCCATACAAATAATTCTCCCATATCTTAAGTGCAAAAACTATTACAACCAACTCTAAGTCATGAGTTGGTTAGTTGCACTCGTGTTGCTTCAACTATGTTGACACATAAGCCACTAACTTACCGCTTTGCATCAACACACAACCAAAGCTGATATAAGATACATCACTTTACACAACAAAATTTGTCCTTGATTTAGGCTGAATTAGAGCAAGAGCTTGGGTTAGCACCGCCTTAAGCTTTTTGAAACTAGATTGATGTTCCTCCATCCATTTAAATGGAACATCCTTTCTCAATAGTTTGGCCAAGGATGCAGCTATTAAGGAAAACACTTCAATGAATCTATGGTAATACCTTGTCAAACCTAGAAAGGTACAGATTTTAGAAACATTTTTGGGTTGTTTCCATTCAAGGACCGCTTCTATCTTCTTTGGATCTACCTGGATACCCTCTGCGGATACCACATGACCCAAAAACAACCTCATTTAGCTAAAATTCACATTGACTTAACTTGGCGTAAAACTTATTTTCACGGAGGACTTGTAAAACCTTCCTAAGATGCTCATCATGCTTAGGTTTGGTTTTGGAATAAACTAGGATATCATCAATAAACACTCATGGACGGGTTGAAAAATTTGGTTCATAAGATCCATGAAAGTGGCAGGAGCGTTATTAAACCGAATGGCATCATAAGGAACTCATAGTTACTGTTACAAGTTCCAAAAGTAATTTTAGGCACATCAGCCTCATTTACCTTCAGCTGGTAATACCCTGATTTTAGATCTATTTTAGAGAACACGGTTGCACCCCTAAATTGATCGAATAGGTCGTTTATCCTAAGTAAGGGATATTTATTTATGACGATGAGCTTGTTCAACTATCAGTAATCTATACACAACCTTAGGGATCCATATTTCTTTTTCACAAATAGGACCGGAGCTCCCCGTGGAGACACACTGGGTCTAATAAGCCCGTGATTCAAAAAGTTCCTGAAGTTGGATTTCAATTATTGTAACTCTTTTGGTGTTATGCAGTAAGGAATAATAGACACTAGGGTAGTTCCTAGCATTAATTCAATACCAAATTCTACCTCATGATCTGGGGGTAATCCTAGAAACTCTTCGGGAAACACATCTGGGAATTCTCTAACAATTCAGATGCTATCTAAGGTGGAATTATCGACATTCCTATCCGCTACATAACCAAAGTATGCTTTACACCCCTTGCAAACTAAGTTTTCAGTGACCATAGAAAATATAACATTAGACAGATAGTCCCTATGCTCCCTAACCATGACAATCTCTCTACCTTCGATTGTTTTTAAATTTACCCTTTTAGAGTCACAATCTAGGCTCATTTGATGTTCTATTAGCCAATCCAAACCTAGAATTAAGTCAAACTCCATGAGATCTACAAGAAACACTACCCTTTGAACCTCCAATAAACATCTCTTATAGATTTTATTTACAACAATGAATTATCCTAAGGATCTTACTACGGTTACATCAGTAGGGGTTTCTTCTACCTCAACACCCAATTTTTTAGACATATTACAAGAACATAAGAGTAAGTGGTTCCTATATCAATTAAGCAATAGTATAAGAAAGAATTAACGATAATGATAAATACAATAAAATCGAACGCATCCCTCTCTTTACGACCCCTAAAGGCATAGACTAGGGTAGGTTGTCTTGCCTTTATTCGGTTTGTGCCCGTTGAAACTGTGTTTGTAGTCCTATTTTGCCCTCGGCCCCTCGGAGGTAATTGGCCTATCCTTTGATTTTGGGCCAAAGCTTAATTCTGCTAAGCTTGTCGAGGACAATCTCTCATCAAATGCTCCATTAACCCACATATTAAACAAGAGCCCTTCTTCTCCTAACATTTTCCCAAATGGCGTCTTCCACAAAATGTACAGTGACTGACCTCATCCCTAACGTTAATTACTGCACCCTTTTGTTGTGGTTTACCCTCTCTAGCTTGTTTAGCGGGATGGAAGTTTGAACTAGAAGGACCCAAAACTCTGTTACTAGACTTTACTTTTCTCTCATTGCTCGCAATTTACTTGTTTAATTTCCTTGACGATTTTAGCTTTCTCCACTAGGTTTTCAAATACCCTTTCCTAGTGTCGAGCGGCCTACAGCTTAAGGTCGTATCATAGCCCATTGTCAAACCGTGCGCACTTGTCTTGTTCTGTGGAAACCATACCCTAGGCATATCGGTTGAGCCTTAAGAATTCAGCCTCATATTTCGCCACAGATTTGTCCCCTTTCTTTAGCTCAATGAACTCGAGCCTGTGAGCTTCCACATACCTCGAACCACATACCTTTTCTGGAAGGCCTCTTGAAAATATTTCTAAGTTATCCTCCCAGTTTGTATGCCTCTTACCACAGACTGCCACCAGTGATAGGTCTCTTTCTCAAGCAAGGAGACAACACCCTTCAATTTCTACTTCGAAGTGTAGTCTAAGTCTTCCATGATCCTTTCTGTTGACTCCATCCAATACTCAGCTATAGTGGGAGTCGTACCAACAATGCCCTTAAAATTTTTTGTCCTATTTGATCGAAGTCTCTCCGCAACAAATCTGTGACTGGGCTTCAACAACCCTTTGCAATATCCTCAGCATCACTTTGCTGTTCTTATAGCCTCTGCCACCATTAGTGGTGGAGTTCTCAACATATTCCTTCTCATAAAATGAATCCTTGTGTAACACCTCATACCCGTATTCTATATCGGAACTGGGCACGAGGCATTACCATACTTAACTCGCACAATTATACAACTTTGGGCTATAAAACTCATTTCAAATTAAAAATTTTCCATTCATATGTCATCGTCCTCATAATGGACCTACGAGGCCCTAGACATGCTTTCAAAAAGGTTTCAGAATAATTTGGAAACCTTTACGCGCTTAAGAAAATTTTTCCTGAACAGGGGCTACACGCCCGTGGGGGAGATGACACACCCGTGTATCATCTCACTCGCTCATGTTCGACCCCCGTGGTCAACACTGACTTGAATCACAAGACCCAGACACACGCCCATATGGCTGGCTTGTGGTCGCCTCTGATTAATTCACACGGCCTAGGCACGCCCGTGTTCTTCCATCGTGTGGCAATTCAAATTCCAAATTTCAAGGTGCAGACTTTCCACAGCCTAGACACACTCTCGTGTGCCTACCTATATGGACAAGAATAAGGCTATTTGCCAAGCTCTTTGCACCCCTCTAGCTCACACCACATGAATCCGTTCAACATACCAATATAAAACTCATAGTTTGCAATATGAACTTCTATGAATAACTTCATATTTTCATAAATGACAAGGTGAGCCATCAGCCATGGCAATATACAATGAAGTTAACGTAATAAGGGGTGATTACACTTTTTGCCAAAATAACAAAATAACCTAACTAGTCTAGCCGCTATATATGCCATATACAAAATCACTAAGTCTAGATATACCGAGGTGAGCTGATAGTGTGGGTGATCTTCTGGTTATCTGCGTATCCTGGCTCGTCTCTTAAACTCTATAAAATAAGGGAAAAGAGAAGGGGAGTAAGCTTTAAGCTTAGTAAGTTTACATGTGAACAATTAGCATTATAATGTGTGCTAACAATAAATAGCATTACATGCTAAATAAGAATGATCTACATTCTTAGCATGCTTACTCATTTCCTCCTTACCACTCTCCAACCACATCACAAGCTTAGTACTCACATTCATTAACATGCATCCCTGCATTTAGCACCACAAATTCATACGATACGACACATCACAATCTAATGATCAACTACTCCAGATCATTTTCTTGGCGGTTTTGCACTTAGCCCACCGTCAGATTTATTTGGAGTGGTATTGCACATAGCCCACCAAGAGGTTAATTACGGTGGTATCGCACATAGCCCACCAAATGATAAATAGACGATGGTATCACACGTAGCCCATCGTAATTAAGTATTAAGGTGGTATCGCACTTAGCCCACCATCAAGAATTGATATAACATACTTACATATCCATACCATCATTCATCCTTGAGTTATTCAATAACTACCACATTAAATCCACTTGAATCATACATGTTCTCAAGTGTGCTATACACTAGCTAGCAACAATAATGTATATATTTCTATAATGCATTGTTTACACATAAACTTACCTCAATGCAAAACGCGTCAACTAACGGTTTAATCCGTGACCTTTCCTTTTCCCTGGTCAAGGTTAATTCCATGCTCTTTTTGATCTATAACAATAAAATTCATTCATTTAGATCATTCTATGATCATAATGCATCAAAATATATACTTAGGCAAAATAACCATTTTGCCCTTGCACTATGGCAAAATTACAATTTTGCCCCTAGGCTCGTAAATCATTTTTCAACACATTTTATCAATAAATAAGCCTAGCTGAACATTTATTTCTCTTACAACTACTTACCTTTCCAACTATTTCATGCATTTATGACACAAATTCATTCTTTGCATTTAAGTCCTCATTAGGTGTTTTCATGCTAACACCTTCTACAAAAGTTGTTCCTCACCTCCCTAACATTCATTTTCTTCCATAAAAACTCAGCTACCAACATGAACACTCTCATAGAAAGTCCCTAGACTTTCAACCATCTCACAAACTAGTCCCCTCATTAGTTAGCTTAAGCTTTGGGGACTCCAAAAGTACAAAAATTATCAAATAATACCACTAAAATAACTTACTTGAAGAGAAAATGAGTTGCTGAAAATTTTAAGCTTTCAAAGCCCTCCCTTGGTGATATTTTCAGTTGGAGAAGAAGACTAATTGAAAAGATGATAACTTTTTTTATATCATCTTATTTTATTCATTTTACCAACTAATATCACCAACTATTGACCAAATGAAATGTTCTTGCCCCCTATGCATGCTATGGTCGACCAACTCACTTAAACAATGCCAAATTGCACATTTGGAACCTCCAATTAAAAATCCATAGTTATTTGGCACCTCTAAATCTAAATTAGAACTTTCGCACTTTGTGCGATTTAGTCCTTTTTCACAATTAAGCATGCTATCACTCAAATTAATGCACCAAAATTTTTACATAGCCTTATAATAATACAATAACACATAAAATAACATCAAAATAATTTTCCTTAACTTCGGTTTAACGGTCCCGAAACCACTGTTCTGACTAGCCCCTAAATCGAACTGTTACAGCTCTCCCCTCCTTTAGAGATTTTCGCCCTCGAAAATATCACCGGTAAAAAGGTTTGGATATTGCTCTCTCATGGCTTCTTCCGGTTCCCACGTAGCTTCTTCAACATCGTGTTTCTGCCATAACACCTTTACCAAATCTATGTCATTGGCTCTTAACTATTTCACCTCTCGAGCAAAGATTTTAATCGGGTCCTCCTCATATGTCATATCCGGTCGTATCTCAGTTTCTGTTGAAGGAATCACATGCAAAGGATCAGAGCGGCAACATCTCAATATCGATACATGAAACACATTGTGAATTTTCTCTAGCTCTACTGGTCAAGCCAACCGATATGCCACTGGCCCAATCTTCTCGGTAATGTCATACGGCCTTATAAATCGCGGACTTAATTTCCTCTTTCCACCAAATCTCAATATTTTCTTCCACGAGGACACTTTTAGAAATAATTTTTTGCCCACTTCAAACTCGATTTCCTCTCTTTTTAAATTCACATATGACTTTTGTCCGTCTGAAGTCTGAAGAAGCTTTCAAACTATCCCGGATTACTTTCACCTTTTTCTCAGCCTCTTTAACCAGGTCGACCCCATGGATTTGCTTCTCACTAAGCTCAGTCCAATACAAAGCAGTCCGACACTTACTACCATATAGGGCTTCATAAGGTGCCATTCGTATACTCGAATGATAATTATTATTGTAAGCAAATTCGACCAATGGTAGGTATCTCTCCCAACTAGCTTCGAATTCTAACACACAACATCAGAGCATATCTTCAAGAACTTGGATTACTCTCTCAGACTGGCCGTCATTTTGAGGATGGAATGCAGTACTAAAACTCAACCTTGTACCTAAGGCTTCTTGTAACTTCTTCCAAAACCTCGAAGTAAATCTCAAATCTCTATCTGAGATAATGGATACAGGCACTCCGTGTAATCTTACTACTTCCGTAATATACAACTCGGCTAACTTATCTAGTGAATAATCAACACGCACCGGTATAAAGTGAGCCGACTTTGTTAATTTATCAATGACAAGCCACACAACATCTTTCTTTTTCAGAGTCATAGGTAACCCCGTCAAAAATACATGGTGATCCGATCCCACTTCCACTCAGGAACCATTATTGGCTGAAGCAATTCCGAAGGTATTTGATGTTCAGCTTTCACTTGTTGGCAAACCAGACATCTTGTTACAAACTCAGAGATGTCTATTTTCATTCCCGGTCACCAATAAAATTTCTTCAGATCATTGTACATTTTTGTACTGCCCGGATGTACTGAAAACTAACTACTGTGTGCTTCATTCAATATATTCCGAACCAACTCACCATCCTTAGGAACACAAATCCTATCATGGAACATTAAACAACCATCCGAACTCACCCGAAATTCAGAATCACTTTCTGATTCGCACTTAGCTTTCTTAGCTTGCAGGTCGTTATCATTCTTTTGAGCTTCACATATCTATTGAACAAATAGTGGCCTAGCCCTCAACTCGGCTAATACAGCACCATCATCAGACAATGTTAAGTTCGTACTCATAGCTCTCAAAGCATACAAGGATTTCCTACTCAGGGCATTCGCAACCACATTCACTTTCCCCGGATAGTAATCAATTACTAGCTCATAGTCCTTCAATAACTCAAGCCATCGCTGTTGTCTCAAATTCAAATCATTTTGATCCATCAAGTACTTCAAGCTCTTATGATCTGTGAAAATTCAACACTTCTCGCCAAACAAATAATGTCGCCAAATTTTTAACTCGAAAATAATCGCGGTAAACTCCAAGTCATGAGTTGGATAACTCTTCTCATACGATTTTAATTGTCTCGAGGCATAAACGACTACCTTACCCTCTAGCACCAACACACAGCCGAGACCATTTAGCGTCACTGTAGACCACAAACTCTTTCCTTGACTCAAGTTGAACCAAAACCGGTGCCTCAGTCCACATTGTTTTCAGTCTCTCAAAACTCTGTTGACATTTCTCAGTCCATTCGAACTTAACATCTTTGTGCAACAGTTTCATCATCAGGGTAGCAATCATGGAGAATCCCTTTACAAACCGTCTATAGTACCCCGCTAAACCCAAAAAGCTTTTGAATTTCGACACGTTCCCCGGCGGTTTCCATTCCACAATAGCTGAGATTTTTCTAGGGTCAACTCTAATACAATCACTCGACACAATGTGTCCTAGAAATCTGACCTCTCGGAGCTAAACCTTACTCTTACTAAATTGAGCATATAACTGCTTGTTTCTTAAAGACTGTAAGACAATTTTCAGATGCTCTGTATGTTGATTCTCATCTCGAAAATAAATTAATATGTCATCAATAAAGACAACCATAAACTTGTTTCAATACGGTCAAAATACACGGTTCATTAGGTCCATAAAAACTGTATGAGCATTTGTTAAACCAAATGGCAGGACCAGAAACTCATAATGGCCATACCCCGTCTGAAATGCTATTTTCGGGACATCTTACTCCTTAACCTCAACTGGTAATAACCGGAACTCAAGTCAATCTTGGAGAACACTGTAGCTCCTTTTAGTTGATCAAATAGATCACCTATCCTTGGTAAAGGATACTTGTTTTTCACAGTCACTTTGTTGAGCTCATCGACCCATCCTTCTTCTATACAAAAAGCACCGAAACACCCTATGGTGAGTAGCTTGGTCTTGAAAAACCCTTGTCCATTAACTTTTGCAACTGAATCTTCAGTTCTTTAAACTCTAGTAGAGCCATCATATACAGAGAAACTGAAATAGGTGCCATTCTCGAAATTAACTCAATTCCAAACTCGACCTCTCTAACTGGAGGTAGTCCGAGTAATTCTTCCAGAAATACATCCGAATACTCACATACAACTGGCACTGTTTCAATATTTACTTCTGACTCTTGAGTATTTAACACGAAAGCAAGATAAGACTCATACCCTTTTCTCAAATATTTCTCAGCCACCATGGAAGAAATTATCACCGGTAAACTATCTGACTCACATGATTCAACCTGAATAACATCTCCATTTTCACATTTCAATTCAATAAATTTACTACCACAATTCACTAAAACACTATAGGTAGTCAACCAATCCGTACCAAGAATCAAATCAAATTCATCAAACGGCAACAATATAAGGTTTGCCGGAAAACAATGACCCTTAGTTGTCAAAGAACAGTTCCTATGCACCTTATCAACTAACACATGTTTACCTAACGGGTTTGACACCTTTACCACAAATTTTGTAGATTCAACAATCATATTCAAACTAAATGCCAATCTAATACAAATATAAGAATCGGTTGACCCCGGGTCAATCAAAGCAATAACAAAGGTGTCATGAAGAGAAAAAGTACCCGTTATTACATCTGGCGATGATGCCTCTTCTCGAGCGCAAATAGCATAAGTCCTTGCTGGCGCCCGACCCTCTGGCCTCACAGTAGAGTCTCGTGATGCACCTCTACCACTAGTCCTACCTCGCAGGTTCTTTTGTGGCCTACCCCTAGAGGATACACTGCTTGATCTTATCTATTGCTTCCTCTCCTTGTCATACCCCTCAGGGCAGTTTCGGATGAAATGGTCGGGGGACCCACAGTTATAACAATTTTGATTATTTCCCCAACACTCCCATTGTGATGTCTGCCACAACTTGGGCACTCCGGTTTGGAATTTGGATTGCCCACACTTGCTATCGAGGTGGCCTGAACTTTTAAACCCGAGTACGTGTTGCCTCGCTCTCTTTAAGAATACCCGACTGAGGTAGTCGTTCGAGAGTTTACTTCCTTGGACCTCTTCGATTGAGCTTGGTAGGATTTGCTCATCGGCCTTTTTCTTGCATCCCGAGCTTCACTCATAGTCTTCCTCTTTTCTTTACTCAATTCTTCAGCCTTACTAGCCCTATCCACTAATACCACAAATTCTTTTAGTTCTAAAATCCCAACTAAAAGTCTGACATCCTCGTTCAGCCCATCTTCGAACCTTTTGCATAAAATGGCTTCTGTAAACATGTACTCTTGAGCGTACTTGCTGAGCCTAACAAATTCGCGCTCATATTTCGCCACAGTCTTCTTTCCTTACTTTAACTCAAGGAACTCCTTCCGTTTCTGGTCCACAAACCTTTGACTTATATTTTTCTTTTGAAACTTCTCCAAAAAGAGCTCCCATGTTGCTCTCTCCTTAGGAACCACTGATGTCAACATTTTCCACAAATGGTATACCGAGTCCCTCAGCAGAGACACGACACATTTTAAAATTTCCTCAGATGTACAGGAAAGTTCATCAAACACCCTCATCGAGTTCTCAAGCCAGAACTCTGCTCGTTTGGGATCATCATCTATTTTGGCTCTAAACTTCTCGGTCCCATACTTTCGAATCTTATCTACCGGGGGCTTGGTTATTCTTACTATATCTATACCATAAGGAGCCACATGAACTGGCTAAGGTATAGAAGGGGATGGAGGAGGTTGAGCATTGGGGTTTGCTTGTACATACTCAGTGTACCAGTTACTCATCATTTGGAGGAAGGCATCTAAAGCCTCTTCTCCCTGACCCCTAATCTCGGGTCCACTCGCACAAAGTGTGATCTCTGCATTGTGGTCGACGACATTACTAGCTGCGTCAACAGCAGCTGATTTGTAACATCCTAAATCGGGGTCTCTGCATTTTATGTGATTGCATGTAGATGGTATGGTTGTCATGCTAGGTTAGGGTATCTTAGGGTCCAGGCATGAGCTAGGAGTGGGTCAGGGCCTTAGCAAAATTTTTTTTTTGGGCGCTTAGAAGGGGGAGCTGAATGGGTTAGGAGTTAAGGGTGGTTGGTGGTAGGTTTTGACGCAAGAAGAGCCTTGGTAAAGTGGCAAGGAGGCGCCACTAAAGGCTCAAGGAAGTGACGCCTCAGGGTAGCTGAAGAGGACTTGGTTCGAGCTGCAGGAATCCCTTTTTGAGCATTTCTTTTTGACACTGGGACAAGAGAGAGTTGCACTCAGCTGGGACTCTGGTGGATAAATGTCGAAGGATTCAACAGATTCAAATAAGTGGTGGAGAGAAATCTGAGGAGTTTGGAACATCCAAACAGGTTTGAATGTGTGGTCAAGAGGAAATTGTGGAGGAAAAAGGGGGATGGACACTTGAGCCTAGAGTTGGTCGTATGTCAAACACTAAGGGTGAGGGGAGAAATCGGTTCTTGGGTGGCTAAGAGGGTGCCGAATTTCCACATTTAAACTTAGAGGGTCGGTTCTCAAGTGAGCATTTTCGGCTAGCTAGGGAAGGCTGAAAGCATTCTTTTACTTCGTCTCTTTTTGTCAAAACCGAAACACTCCCATATCACCTTGGTTGTGTTTTCATTTCTCTCGAGTACCAAAACCGAAACACCACCTAAACCTCTTCTCACTTTTGGCTTCTCTTGTGTTTGGCCGAACATACTTTACCCACTCATTAATTGTGTTTCACTCTTTGTCATTTTCTTAAAAGCTGAAAACCCTCTGAAACCATACCCCTGCCGAAACCTCAATCACTTTTTCTTTTTTTCATTTGGTTGAGCAAGAGCTGAAACCACATTTCCCATTCTTTCCCTTCATCTTTTCATTCTTTGGTTACCGAAACCTCTGTCACTTTCTTCTCTTCTCTTTTAACATTTTGGCCGAATATCATCTGTTAAAGATCACCCTTCTTTTTCATCTTTTTCTTTGCATAGTCGAACAACTTCGGCATTCGGGGTAAGTTCTTAGTACTTTGGCCGAATCTCCCTAACTCTCTCTTATTTTTTTTCTCTTTTCTCTATCGTTTTCTTTGGAAGCAAAAGTCGAAACCTCTTAGCACTCAAACCTTCTCTTTTGACTCTTGCTTGCAGTAGATCACCGTCATTGATTTGTCATCACTGCCAATTGGTTTTGCTAGTGATGTGGTAAGTGTTTCTGTCGATACAATCATCTCTTATTGCGTTAAATGCCGAAGGCAGAAATCCAATTCTACTTAATGCTTGGCCGAATGTAGGTGGTATGGTGACGCCTTCTTGTGGAAACTTCCGGGATTCGTTTGGGTTGTTAATCAAGTCTGAGCCTCAGGATTTGTCGATTTAGGTAAGGGCTTAACTTTGGGTCTCAGTTCCTTACGATTCGCTTTCACTGCTTTGATTCGATTTAGTGACCAAGGTGTTCATGGACTCTAATGCCAGCCAAGCGGTAAGAGGGGTTGGATCTGTAAACCCAGCCCCTAAGTTTAAGAAGCGGGCAGTGCCAGCTATTCGAGATTGGCGACTGGGTTGTGGGCCGACATCTGAGCAAAGTAGTAGGCAGATAGCAGTAGTGTCCATTAACGATAGTGTCGACGTAGAGGCCGTGGTATTACGAGTAATCAGGTGTGTAACTCTTACACACTTCATATGCTTAATGTGTTATTATTGTGAAATGTCAAAAGATTAAATAACTGTGGAAATTGATAAGTTACCCTTGAGGGTAAAAGCGAGGACTCCGGGTAAATCCATCTTGGTGGCTAACGTTAGTTGCCTCTATTAGATCTGCATATGCTATGTTATATTACTCTTAAATGTTAAGCATGACTATACTGTATTGAAAGGCATGTTCATTAAAATGGGTATGAAGAGAGGAGGGGGAAGGTATGATTATCAGACTGTCACCAGTGGTTAGGTACCACACGTGGGTTGGCCCCACATATTAATACTCTGTGACTAAGTCTCAGTGGTTTGGAACCACCAGTGGTTAGGTACCACATATGCTTATTCTTGTGACTCGTCCCAGTGGTTTGGTACCGCAGTGGGTTGGCCCCACATATCGATATATGGGATCGTCACCAGTGGTTAGGTACCACAAGTGGGTTGGCCCCACATATGATTATTTGTGACTACGGCCACCAGTGGTTTGGAACCACCAGCGGTTAGGTACCACCAGTGGCTAGGTGCCACACGAGGTAGATTCAAGAGACTCAGATGGATGGGTTGCATGACATACATATTTGCATATGAAACTGTGTAAGAGCTTAACATCTTTGGATAGGGTTTATACACTGAGTCTCGGTGACTCACCCCTTCCGTTACATTTTGCAGATAATTCCTAGATCGTAGATACAGAGCCGGGAGGGACTCGAGGTGGCCATGCTCAATAGTTTTTTTTTTATGTTAATGGTTATTTTCAGATTTACTTTGCTTAAAATTTGGTTTTCGGTTTTGCAATAAGGCCACTAGATTTTATTTTGGGATATTCATCTGTTTAAATTTTCCTTGAAATTTTGTTTAAACATTAAAGCATGCCTAAAAAAAACTATAAATGAACGTTTTTTAAAACTTAACTGAATTTTTGGGATTTCCAAAATTTTACCATATGGTAAATAGCAAACATGTAATGACAACAAGAAAACACTTTTTTCTTTAAAACTAAGTTTCAAAATGCTTTCAACAAGTTCAATCAGTACAAACTCGATTCTTTTACAAATACAAAGGTTTTCTTTCTAACTCGAGACAATAAATTGGTTTTCAAAATGTTTTCTTCCCTGTGACTTGCCAGATTCGGTCGTAGCATTTTGACCGGGTTTAGGGTGTTATAATTGTGGTATCAGAGCCTGGTTCAAAAGCTCAGCTGTGTGCATTCGGACCAAATTGTTTTTCAAAAACAAGGGTTTTCAAAATATTTTGAATGAGAAACATGTTTTGGGGAGCATGGTGCCTGAGTCTCCGGCACCGATCTGCGACGGTAAGTCTCCTAACTGTTGTTTATATGGTTTAGATGTTTGTGCTATGAATGCTAGTAGTAGGAACTTTACCTTAGAGACTGAAGCCTGTAGGACTTTGTGAACTTGCGAGAACAAATACTTTAATAAATTGCTCATAAGACTGTGCCATAATAAACAGTGGAAAACGCTAACTCATAAAATTCTTCTATCAGATTAAGTCGTGAAAGCTAGTCCTGAGCACTCGAGGACGTGGGCGTAATGTGCGTGGCTGTGGTAGGGGTAGGATTACTGTGTCGAAACCAGTAGGGTCTGGTCATGGGTCAGAGAATGAGGTGCCGCTGCCGCCAGCTATGGGTGTTGAGTTTCAGGATCAAACGAGAGGTGATGATGCGGTGTCTTAGGCGATACTGTGGGTTCTAGAGAAATTTGCTGAAGTAGGTGTGGGTACGGGGGCTCGAAAATCTGTGTCTGAACGACTCCGGACTAATGAAGCAAAAGTATTTAGGGGTGTTTCTGGTGTAGCTCCCAATACAGCTGAGTACTGGTTAGAGGTGACGGAGCGCATAATGGATGATCTAGATTTCACGACTGAGGAGAAGTTGAAAGGGATAGTGTCTCTTCTTCGGGATGAGTCCTATCAGTGGTGGCTCACGGTCAAGGATGGTGCGATGGCCGATGATATCACCTGGGATTTCTTCAAGGCGGCTTATCAGAGGAAGTACGTCGGGGCTGGTTATATAGATGCGCAGCATAAGGCATTTTTGTATCTGGTTCAGGGGAGTAAGTCAATATCTGAATATGAGGCAGAATATTTACGATTAAGCCGTTATGCTCAGGGTATCGTGGCTACGGAACATGAGCGCTGTGTTAGGTTTGAAGACGGGTGAGGATGAGTCATGGTAGTCGATTGCTCCACAACGAGCGAGGGAGTTTACTGTCCTTGTGGAGAAGGCCAAGATAGCTGAGGAGGTGAAGCAGTCTGTGAAACAGAATCAGGACAGAAATTGGAATAAAAGGAGTTCTGGGCCATTAGGGTTCGCTGGGAGTTCTCAGAAAAGGGCTAGATTTGGCGGGCCGAGTCAAGCTATAAAGCCTGCTGCTACTACTCAATGGCCACCACGGTGTGCTCGATGTGGGAATTTCATTTCAGGGGAGTGTTGGATTTCTTCAAGGCGGCTTATCAAAGGAAGTACGTCGGGGCCGGTTATATAGATGTGCAGCGTAAGGTATTTTTGAATCTGGTTCAGGGGAGTAAGTCAGTATTTGAATATGAGGCAGAATATTTACGATTAAGTCGTTATGCTCGGGGTATCGTGGCTACGGAACATGAGCGCTGTGTTAGGTTTGAGGACGGGCTGAGGGATGAGCTGCGGGTACTGATTGCTCCACAACGAGAGAGGGAGTTTGCTGTCCTTGTGGAGAAGGCCAAGATAGCTGAGGAGGTGAAGCGGTCTATGAAACAGAATCAGGACAGAAATTGGAATAAAAAGAGTTCTGGGCCATCAGGGTTTGCTGGGAGTTCTCAGAAAAGGGCTAGATTTGGCGGGCCGAGTCAAGCTGCAAAGCCTGCTGCTACTACTCAATGGCCACCATGGTGTGCTCGATGTGGGAATTTCATTCGGGGGAGTGTTGGACAGGGAACAGAGGGTGCTTTAAGTGTGGGTCGATGGATCATCGGATAAGGGATTGTCCGCGGAGGTCAGTTAGGAATCAGTCTGAGGGTCAAGGACGTACACAATCCAGGAGGGATGGTCAGCAACCGCAGAGGGGTCGAAGTTCAGCCAGGGGTGGTAACGGTAATAGACGGGGCCGTGGAGCACCGGGTAGAGGTGCTGGAAATACAGATGCGAGATAGCCTGGGTTGGTCTTTACAGCAAGGCGTCGAGAGGAGGGCGACGCACCGGACGTCATAACCGGTACGTTCTTAATTTACGAATTGCCCTATACTGCTTTGATTGATGTTGGTTCGACGCACTCTTATATTACTAGTAGTATAGTGGGAACTTTAAACTTAGCCTTTGAGACTACTTCTAGGGAGATGACTGTAATTAGCCCTCTAGGACACTCTGTAGTAGTGAACAAACTGTATAGGGATGTACCCCTAAAACTTCAAGGGGTAGCGTTTCTGGTTGATCTGATGAAACTACCATTCGGAGAGTTCGATTTGATCTTAGGGATGGATTGGTTAGTAAGGTATCAAGCGAGTTTGGATTGTGCAGCCAAGTTCATGGTGCTGAGAGCTGTCGAGGGTGAAGAGGTGGTGATGATAGGTCAGAGAAGGAACTACCTATCTAATGTGGTATCCGATTTAAAGGCCGAAAAATGGTAAGGAAAGGATGTAAGGCATTTGTGGCTTATGTTTGTGCCTTGGAGGTTAAGGAATCAACTGTAGGAGATGTTCGAATGGTGAAGGAGTTTTCTGATGTCTTCCCAGAAGAGCTTCCGAGTTTGCCTCGGGATCGCGAGGTTGAGTTTCGTATTGACCTTCTACCAGGAACAGCGCCAGTGTCTATTGCCCCATATAGAATGGCATCAAAGGAGTTAGTGGAGTTGAAAGTGCAGATTCAAGAGTTGTTAGACTGGGGTTTTATCCGGCTGAGTGTGTCTCCTTGGGGAGTACCCGTGCTTTTTGTTAAGAAGAAGGACGGATCGATGCGAATGTGTATAGACTACCGTCAGCTGAATAAGTTGACGATTAAGAATAAGTACCCGTTGCCGAGGGACGACCTGTTCGATCAACTTAAGGGAGCATCAGTTTTCTCGAAGATAGATCTAAGATCGGGGTATCATCAACTTAAGGTCAAGAAGGTGGATATTCATAAGACGGCGTTTCATACTCATTACGGTCACTATGAATTTTTGGTGATGCCGTTTGGATTGACCAACGCGCCGGCAGTGTTTATGGATATGATGAATCGAGTTTTTCAACCGTATTTGGATTGGTTCGTTGTGGTGTTTATAGATGATATACTGGTGTACGCGAAGTCCGAGGAGGAGCATGATGCACATCTTCATGTGGTTTTGCAAATTCTGAGGGAGAAGCAGTTATTCGCAAGGTTTAGTAAGTGCGAGTTCTAGCTAAGGAAAGTTACTTTCTTGGGTCATGTGGTGTCAGCTGAGGGGATTAGAGTGGACCTTCGGAAGATTTAAGTTGTGTTAGATTGGAAGCCACCAATGTCTATGGCAGAGATTTGGAGTTTTCTGGGATTAGCGGGGTATTGCAGAAGGTTTGTGGAGGGGATTTCCTTGATTGCAGCACCGTTAATAAAGTTGTTAAGGAAAGGGGTTCCGTTTGTATGGTCAGACAAACAACAAGAGAGTTTCGAGAAGTTAAAGAGGATTTTAACAGAAGTTCTAGTGTTGATTCAGCCTGAAGCAGGGAAGGAGTTTACGGTTTATTGTGATGCATCGCATACTGGTCTGGGATGTGTGTTGATGCAAGAGGGGAAAGTAGTGGCATATGCTTCTCGACAATTGAGACCTCACGAGGGGAATTACCCGACGCATGATCTGGAGTTGGCTGCAATGGTTTTCGCCCTGAAAATTTGGAGACATACTTGTATGGGGAGAAGTCTATCGTGTACACGGATCACAAGAGTTTGAAATACCTCCTCACTCAGAAGAAATTGAATTTAAGGCAGCGGAGATGGATCGAGTTGTTGAAGGATTACGACTGCTCGATTGAATACCATCCGGGTAAAGCCAACATAGTGGGTGACGCGTTGAGCTGCAAAGTGGTAGCAGACTTAAGAGCCATGTTTGCCCACCTTAGTCTGTATAATGACGGAAGTCTGCTAGCGGAACTGCAAGTGAAGTCGACTTGGGTAAACTAGTTTAAGGAGAAACAGCTAGTAGATGAAGTCTTAAGTGCTCAACGTTTACAAGTGCAGAACGGTGGATTGGAGGGATATAGCTTGAGCAGCGATGGAGTGTTATGTTTTCAAGGGAAAGTTTGCATGCCAAAAAGATGTAGAGTTAAGGCGGACGATTCTTCAGGAAGCTCATAGAAGCCCATACGCTATGCATCCTAGAGGTAGTAAGATGTACCCGGATTTACGGGAGCAGTTTTGGCGGCCGGGTCTAAAACGGGTAACTAAATTTGTGGCCAAGTGTTTAACGTGTCAGCAGGTAAAGGCAGAACATCAGTTACCCTCGAGATTGTTGTAACTGATGAAGATTCCGCAGTGGAAATGGGAAAGGATTACGATGGATTTTATCAGTGTGCTACCCCTTACAACTAGCAAGAAGGATTCGGTCTGGGTGATTGTTGATCGTCTGACAAAGTCTACTCACTTCATACCTGTGCATGTGGATTACTCTCTTTAGAAGTTAGCTAGACTATATATAGCAGAGATTGTAAGGTTGCATGGGGTTCCAGTGTCAATTATTTCGGATAGAGACCCTAGATTTACGTCAAGGTTCTTGAAGACATTGCATCAGGCATTGGGTACAAGGTTGGATTTCAGTACGGCCTTTCATCCGCAGTCAGATGGGCAGTCGGAGAGGGTGATTCAGATTCTGGAAGATATGTTAAGGGGTTGTGTCTTGGATTTCAGAGGTAGCTGGGAGGAATTTCTACCATTGGCGGAGTTCGTGTATAACAATAGTTACCAAGCACGTATTCAGATGGCACCGTATGAAGCGTTATATGGGCGGAAGTGTCGTACCCCTACGCGTTGGACAGAGTTGGGTGAACGGCAATTGTTGGGGCCAGAGTTAGTTGCTGAAACGGAAGATAAGGTTAAGCTGATTCGAACTCATTTGAAGGAAGCTTCGGATAGGCAGAAGTCCTATGCCGATCTTAAGCGGAAGGATATAGAATTTGCAGTGGGTGACAAGGTTTTCTTAAAAGTGTCGCCCGTGGAAAGAAATCTTGAGATTTGGTCGTCGGGGCAAGTGAGCCCTAGGTTCATCGGGCCTTATCAGGTGTTGAAGTGTGTGGGACCATTAGCTTACCAACTCGAGTTACCATCAGAATTGAGTCAGATCCACGATGTATTTCATGTTTCAATGCTCAGACGCTATCGTTCAGATCCGTCTCATGTTGTGCCGGTAGAAGAAATCGAAGTAAGCCCAAACTTGTCTTTTTAAGAAGAACCAGTGCAGATCATGGATCAGGATGTCAAAGTATTGCGTAGGAAATCCGTTCCTTTGGTGAAGGTGTTGTGGTGGAATCATGGAACAGTGGAGGCCACGTGGGAGCCAGAGGATATGATGCGGCAGCAATACCCTCAACTCTTTTGACCAGGTAATTTCGAGGCCGAAATTATTTTTAAGGGGGGTAGAACTGTAACATCCTAAATCGGGGTCTTTGCATTTTATGTGATTGCATGTAGATGGTATGGTTGTCATACTAGGTTAGAGTATCTTAGGGTCTAGGAATGAGCTAGGAGTAGGTCAGGGCCTTAGCAAAATTTTCTTTTTGGGCGCTTAGAAGGGGGAGCTGAATGGGTTAGGAGTTAAGGGTGGTTGGTGGTAGGTTTTGACGCAAGAAGAGCCTTGGTAAAGTGGCAAGGAGGCGCCACTTAAGGCTCAAGGAAGTGACGCCTCAGGGTAGCTGAAGGGGACTTGGTTCGAGCTACGGGAATCCCCTTTTGAGCATTTCTTTTTGACGCTGGGACAAGGGAGAGTTGCACTCAGCTAGGACCCTGGTGGATGAATGTCGAAGGAGTCAATAGATTCAAATAAGTGGTGGAGAGAAATCTGAGGAGTTTGGAACATGCAAACAGGTTTGAATGTGTGGTCAGGAGGAAATTGTGGAGGAAAAAGGGGGATGGATACTTGAGCCTAGAGTTGGCAGTATGTCAAACACTAAGGGTGAGGGGAGAAATCGATTCTTGGGTGGCTAAGGGGGTACCGAATTTCCACATTTGAACTTAGGGGATCGGTTCTTAAGTGAGCATTTTTGGCTAGCTAGGGAAGGCTGAAAGCATTCTTTTACTTCGTCTCTTTTTATCAAAACCGAAACACTCCCATATCACCTTGGTTGCGTTTTCATTTCTCTCAAGTACCAAAATCGAAACACCACCTAAACCTCTTCTCACTTTCGGCTTCTCTTGTGTTTGGCCGAACATACTTTGCCCACTCATTAATTGTGTTTCACTCTTTGTCATTTTCTTAAAAGCCGAAAACCCTCTGAAGCCATACCCCTGCCGAAACCTCAATCGGTTCTTCTTTCTTTCATTTGGTTGAGCAAGAGCCAAAACCATATTTTCCATTCTTTCCCTTCATCTTTTCATTCTTTGGTTGCCGAAACCTCTTTCTCTCTCTTCTCTTCTCTTTCAACATTTTGGCCGAATATCATCTGTTAAAGATCACCCTTCTTTTTCATCTTTTTCTTTGCATAGTCGAACAACTTCGACATTCAGGTTAAGTTCTTAGTACTTTGGCTGAATCTCCCTAACTCTCTCTCATTCTTTTTCTCTTTCCTCCATCGTTTTTTTGGAAGCAAAAGTCAAAACCCCTTAGCACTCAAACCTTCCCTTTTGACTCTTGGTTGCAGTAGATCGCCGTCATGGATTTGTCATCACTCCCTATTGATTTTGCTAGTGCTGTGGTAAGTGTATCTGTTGATTTAATCATCTCTTATTGCGTTAAATGCCGAAGGCAGAGATCCAATTCTATTTAATGCTTGGCCGAATGTAGGTGGTGTGTTGACGCCTTCTTGTGGAAACTTCCGGGATTCGTTTGGGTTGTGAACCAAGTCTGAGCCTCGGGATTTGTCGATTTAGGTAAAGGTTTAACTTTGGGTCTTAGTTCCTTACAATTCGCTTTCACTGTTTTGATTCGATTTAGTGACCAAGGTGTTCATGGACTCTAATGCCAGCCAAGCGATAGGAGGGGTTAGATCTGTAAACCCAGCCCCTAAGTTTAAGAAGCGGGCGGTGTCAGTGGTTTGGGATTGGCCACTGGGTTGTGGGCCGGCATCTGAGCAAAGTAGTAGGCAGATAGTAGTAATGTCGGTTAACGACAGTGTCGACATAGAGAGCGTGGTATTACGAGTAATCAGGTGTGTAACTCTTACACACTTCATATGCTTAATGTGCTATTGCTGTGAAATGTCAAAAGCTGAAATAACTGTGGAAATCGATAAGTTACGCTTGTGGGTAAAAGCGAGAACTCCGGGTAAGTCCATCTTGGTGGCTAACGTTAGTTGCCTCTATTATATCTGCATATGCTACGTTATATTACTCTTAAATGTTAAGCATGACTGTATTGTATTGAAAAGCATGTTCATGAAAATGGGTATGAAGAGAGGAGGGGGAACGTATGATTATCAGACTGTCACCTGTGGTTAGGTACCACACGTGGGTTGGCCCCACATATTAATACTCTGTGACTAAGTCTCAGTGGTTTGGAACCACTAGTGGTTAGGTACCACATATGCTTATTCTTGTGACTCGTCCTAGTGGTTTGGTACCACAGTAGGTTGGCCCCACATATCGATATACGGGATCGTCACCAGTGGTTAGGTACCACAAGTGGGTTGGCCCCACATATGATTATTTGTGACTACGGTCACCAGTGGTTTGGAACCACCAGTGGTTAGTATCACCAGTGGCTAGGTGCCACAAGAGGTAGATTTAGGAGACTCGGATGGATAGGTTGGATGGGTTGCATGCAATACATATTTGCGTATGAAACTGTGTAAGAGCTTAACATCTTTGGATGGGGTTTAGACACTGAGTCTCGGTGACTCACCCCTTCCGTTACATTTTGCAGATAATTCCTAGATTGCGGATACAGATTATTTTCAGATTTACTTTGCTTAAAATTTGGTTTCCGGTTTTGCAATAAGGCCACTAGATTTTATTTTGGGATTATTCATCTGTTTAAATTTTGCTTGGGATTTTGTTTAAACATTAAAGCATGCTTAAAAAAAAAAAACTATAAATGGACGTTTTTCAAAACTTAACTGAATTTTCGGGATTTCCAAAATTTTACCATCAGGTAAATAGCAAACATGTAATGACAACAAGACAACACTATTTTCTTTAAAACTAAGTTTCAAAATGCTTTCAACAAGTTCAATCAGTACAAACTTGATTCTTTTATAAATACAAAGGTTTTCTTTCCAACTCGAGTCAATAAATCGGTTTTCAAAACGTTTTCTTCCCTTTGACACGCCAGATTTGGTTGTAGCGTTTTGACCGGGTTTGGGGTGTTACATGATTGATATATAACACCCCTTACCCGGATTCTACGTCGGAACTGGGCCCGAGGCGTTACCATACTGAAACCACTTGATTGCTACATAGGCTCGTATTAACTACTTTCTTAAGTCACCTAATCAACCTCATTCTCGACTTACGAGACCTCACTCATACACACGTGGACTTTCTAGACCCTATTGGAACTTTTTCAAATCTTAAAATTTTTCTCTTTCGAACAGGGCTCACACGCCCGAGCAAGTTACAACACGCCCGTGTGAAGTCACACACGCCCATGTTTCCAAACCGTGCTTAAAACTTGAGCATTCTGCCAAATGCCCCACGGTTAAGCCATGCCCGTGCCTTACAACCGTGGTGAACAATAACTTCCCTCACACGGCCTGGAGTCTAGGCACACGCCCATGTGGCTAGCTCGTGGCCAATTCTAACTTAAAATGTTAACACGCAGGGGACGTACGGTCCAAACACACACCCGTGGGCTAACCGTGTGTCACACATGGCCTAGACACACGCCCGTGTGTCTATCCACATGGACAAGAACAAAGCTATTTGCTAAGCTCTTCTCACCCCTATAGCATTCACAACATGCACTCATACAACACATCCATAACAACTCAAATTGAAGTGCAATCTCACATAGAAAACTACATCTTTTCATATAATGTAATAGCCAACAACTATGGCATTATACAAAATACACTACCCATCTAAAGGCCAACACAACTTAGCCATTTACAACAAAATTCACTAACTTATCTAGCCCCTATACATGCCATATACAAAACTTTGAGTTTCATGTACCAGAGTGTGCTGATATGTGGGCTATCTTCCGATGATCCTCGTATCTCGATTCAACGCCTTTACTCTATAAGACAAAGGAAAAGAAAGGGAGTAAGCTTTGAGCTTAGTAAGTTTACACATAAACAATTAAGCATCATAGTATAAGCTAAACAACTATTAGCATTATACTAACATATAATGTATAACTATGCTTACTCTTTCTATCCTTTACCACATTTCCAGCACATCATGAGTCATATACTCATAACCATTGAAATGCAACCCTGCATTCAACATCACATTTACACAATATACAACACATCATTATTCTCAATAATACATCCACACAGCTACCTTACTCAATTTAACAACCACACAGCTAGTTCACATAACTAATCGACACAGCTGATATCTCGGTGGTTTCGCACTTAGCACACCACAACCAATTAATAAGGGGTATCGCACTTAACTTACCACAAAGGTATTCATAGTGGTTTTGCACATAGCTCACTAGAAAATATACCAAATGATAGCATCGCACATAGCCAGCTCATAGTCAATATGCATTAGAATTTTATCGCACTTAGCCCACCATCTAGCATTATCACAACACATGCACAAGTCTACTTACTCAATCTTTCATCCATTCACATATTTATTTCATTCATTGTACTTGAACCGCATAGGCTATCAATCATTCTCGATCATTCTCATTCATGCTACACACTAGCTAGCATTACAAATTGTATGTATGACTGCATTGTTTATGCATAGACTTACCTCGATATTCAAAAGTATAGAAACGTGCAATTTAGTCCACCACCTTGCTTTTGCCTCGGTTTCGATCTGGGCTTTGTCTTTCTTGATCTATAATGAATAAATCAACTTATTCAATACAGACATTGACTAAATTGACCCACATCTTATACTTTAGCAAAATTACTATTTTGCCCCTAAACTTTCTCATATTTACACTTTAGCCCCAAGGCTCGTAAAGTGATTTTTTTATTCAACTTTATAGCCTTTCATGCTAAACCGAACCACTTACTCAACTAAAGCATTCATCAATTCTCACTAAATCACACATGTATGACCAAACTTAAGTTTTTCACAAACTAGTCCCTACAATCATTTTCATGGAAAAATCACTTAGCAAAACATATTTCTACTACATCAAGCTTTCATATTCTTCCATAAAACATCAAAATACATGCATGTCATACATATGTACATTTTTTGAACATCCATCATAGCTCACCAAATAGCTAAAAATAGCTTTCTCATGCAGCTAAGACTTCAAAAATATGAAGAATATCAAAAACGGGACTTAATTGCACTTACTAGCAAGCTTGAAAAATTTGAAGAACCCTAACAATGGTTCTTGCAATTTTCGGAAACCATGGAGAAGAAGATGAATGAATTTTGTCATCTTTTCTCCTATTTTAATCATTTAATAACCAAATGACCAAAATGCCCTTTTTGATAATCTTCCTATTTTAACTTATCCATGCCCAATTTTGTCCAAAAACTAAAATTTGGGAAAATTGCTCATTAAGGACCTCTAATTAATATTCTAAAGTATTTTACACAAATAGCTTCTAGAATCTCATATTTTGCAACTTTTGCAATTTACTCCTTTAGGACAATTCAATAGTAATTTCTCAAAATTGCTTCAAGAAACTTTCACACTAGCATGCATACATAGCATTAACCTCAAAAACTCATTCATAACCCTCAGATTTGTGGTCTCGCACCACTATTCTGACTAGACCCTAAACCGGGATGTTACATGATCGAAATCCGTATGCTACATAAAAAGAAAATTTAGAATCATCAGAAGCCACCAAACTATCATTATACTTATGGCATGCATGGCTAGACTCTCACACACGTTGTGGTAGTCCAAGAACTGACTTAAACTATAGCTCTGATATCACTAAATGTAACACCCCTTACCCGTATTTTATACCGGAACTGGGCACGAGGCATTACCATACTTAACTCGAACAATTATACAACTTTGGGCTATAAAACTCATTTCAAATTAAAACTTTTCCATTCATATGTCTATCGTCCTCATAATAGACCTACGAGGCCCTAAACATGCTTCCAAAAAGGTTTCGGAATAATTTGGAAACTTTTACGTGCTTAAGAAAATTTTTCCTGAACAGGGGCTACACGCCCGTGGGGGAAATGACACGCCCATGTATCATCTCACACACTCGTGTTCGACGCCTGTGGTTGACACTGACTTGAATCACACGACCTGGACACACGCCCATATGGCTGGCCCGTGGTCGCTTCTAATTAATCCACACGGCCTAGGTACGCCCATGTTCTTCCACTGTGTGGCAATTCAAATTCCAAATTTCAAGGTGAAGACTTCCCACGGCCTGGGCACACACCCATGGACTGACCGTGTGTCACACATGGCCTAGACACACGCCCGTGTACCTGCCCATGTGGACAAGAACAAGGCTATTTTCCAAGCTCTTTGCACCCTTCTAGCTCACACCACATGAATCCATTCAACATACCAATATAAAACTTATAGTTTGCAATATGAACTTCTTTGAATAACTTCATATTTTCATAAAAGACAAGGTGAGCCATCAGCCATGGCAATATACCATGTAGTTAACTTAATAAGTGGTCATTACACTTTTGGCCAAAATAACAAAATAACCTAACTAGCTAGCCCCTATACATGCCATATACAAAATTACTAAGTATAGATATACCGAGGTGAGCAGAAAGTGTGGCCGATCTTCTGGTTATCTATGTATCTCGACTCGTCTCTTAAACTCTATAAAACAAGGGAAAAGAGAAGGGGAGTAAGCTTTAAGCTTAGTAAGTTTACATGTGAACAATTAGCATTATAATGTGTGCTAACAATAAATAGCATTACATGCTAAACAAGAATGATCTACATTCTTAGTCATGCTTACTCATTTCCTCCCTTACCACTCTCCAACCACATCACAAGCTTAGTACTCACATTCATTAACATGCATCCCTGCATTTAGTACCACAAATTCATACGATACGACACATCATAATCTAATGATCAACTACTCCAGATGATTTTCTCGGCAATTTCGTACTTAGCCCACCGTCAGATTTATTTGGAGTGGTATCGCACATAGCCCACCAAGTGGTTAATTACGGTGGTATCGCACATAGTCCACCAAATGATAAATAGACGATGTTATCACACGTAGCCCATCGTAATTAAGTATTAAGGCGGTATCGCACTTAGCCCACCATCAAGAATTGATATAACACACTTACATATCCATACCATCATTCATCCTAGAGTTATTCAATAACTACCACATAAATCCATTTGAATCATACATGTTCTCAAGTGTGCTATACACTAGTTAGCAACAATAATGTATATATTTCTATAATGCATTGTTTACACATAAACTTACCTCGGTGCAAAACGCTTCAACTAACGGCTTAATCCGTGACCTTACCTTATCCCTGGTCAAGGTTAATTCCATGCTCTTATTGATCTATAACAATAAAATTCATTCATTTATATCATTCTATGATCATAATGCATCAAAATCTATACTTAGGCAAAAATAACCATTTTGCCCTTGCACTATGGCAAAATTACAATTTTGCCCCTAGGCTCGTAAATCATTTTTCAACACATTTTATCAATAAATAAGCCTAGCTGAACATTTATTTCTCTTACAACTACTTACCTTTCCAACTATTTCATGCATTTATAACATAAATTCATTCTTTGCATTTAAGTCCTCATTAGGTGTTTTCATGCTAACACCTTCTACAAAAGTTGTTCCTCACCTCCCTAACATTCATTTTCTTCCATAAAAACTTAGCTACCAGCATGAACAATCTCATGGAAAGTCCCTAGACTTTCAACCATATCACAAACTAGTCCCCTCATTAGTTAGCTTACGCTTTGGGGACTCCAAAAGTACAAAAATTATCAAATAATACCCCTAAAATCACTTACTTGAAGAGAAAATGAGTTGCTAAAATTTTTAAGCTTTCAAAGCCCTCCCTTGGAGATATGTTTCGTTGGAGAAGAAGACTAATTGAAAAAAATGATAACTTTTGTTTATATCATCTTATTTTATTCATTTTACCAACTAATATCGCCAACTATTGACCAAATTAAATGCTCTTGCCCCCTAGGCATGCTATGGCTGGCCAACTCACTTAAACAAGGCCAAATTGCACATTTGGGACCTCCAATTAAAAATCCATAGTTATTTGGCACCTCTATTAACTACAATAGAACTTTCGCACTTTGTGCGATTTAGTCCTTTTTCACAATTAAGCATGCTATCACTCAAATTAATGCACCAAAATTTTTACATAGCCTTATATTGATACCATAACACATAAAATAAAATCAAAATGATTTTCCTTAACTTCGGTTTAGTGATCCTGAAACCACTTTTTCGACTAGCCCCTAAATCAGGCTGTTACACCTTTCCCTGAATAGTGAGCAGTTCTACAGGTGCAGCCTTTTGAGGCCTACCCCTACCACGTCTATCTTGAATGTTCATTCTAGTTGCGATAATTTAAAGTTTTAAGGTATATCTATAGTTTTCCACATAAAGCATTAGCAAGACTATATCTATAATCTCAAAATTTTAGTTCAACCAAAATATCATAATTAATTATAACTATAGTAGGACCGACACTGGAGTCTTGAATTCAAAAGACTTTTAATGCATGCAATTTATACATATTTCTTTGGTTTGAGTTTAAAAAACCTAAACTATGATACAACCAAATGTAACCTCCCCAACACGGCCTAGATGTTAGACTCGAGTTTGGAAGATTACACTAGCCACCAAAGTGACCCAATAAGCTATAAGAGTTTTTGAAAACGATCGCTTTAAAACATTTGTTTAATTTTGTTTAGAAAGCTTAGTTAAATACTTGATTTATTATTCCTCAAGTTTTATTTATTATCTAACAGTAGAAAATATGGAAATTACTTATGTTTTTAATAAAATCAGGGTTCATCAATTAATAATAGTCTAATGTCCTAATTAAAATTTATAACTGAATGTCATGCAAAATAAAATCAAGCCTAAATCTTAGGTCTTATGCCACAATTAAAAAATAAATAATACAATATTTTTAAGGAAATAAAGAATATCAATAAAACTTATACTATTAAGAAAGGATGGAAATTAAAGGGGAGTAAGCTATGATGCTCAATGTGAGTTCATTTACAATAAAACCAATGCAAATAGTTTTTAGGATACTTTAAATAGCATTGCACATGATTATCACAGATAACAGTTCAGTTCATAGTATGATTGTTTTAAATTCAAACATTATTCAAGCATTAGAACTCACAATCACAGATTTCAAAATAGTCAAATTCTCAGTTTTGCCAAAACTCCAACCACCAACACACCAAATTGTGGATTAACCATAGATAGTTTATAGTTTTACTTCCAATGGTTGTGAACACACAAAAAAATGCCACAAATAGAATATGTTATGGCTATGGCTACACAACAAAATATTGCAGGTGAAATTTACCGGTGGTAGTGGAAAATACAACATACTCGCAAATGATAGTTGTCAAAGGGTTGTGATTGCACAGCAAAACGTCATAGGTGGAATCTATTAGGGCTTTGGTCACACAACAAGACCATTGCAATTGGACTCTACCATGGTTGTGGGTACACAATAAAAATAAATACTAATGTCCTTTAAGTTCTTCCTCCAATCATATCGTCCCAACCCATACAATGCAAACTAGCCAATTTCATACAATCATAGACAATGACATTTAATATTCTAACACATAATAGTTGTCAGAGGGTTGTGATTGCACAACAAAATGTCATAGGTGGAATCTATTATGGCTTTGGGCACACAACAAGACCATTGCAGTTGGACTCTACCATTGTTATGGGTACACAAAAAAAATAAATACTAATGTCCTGTCAGTTCTTCCTCAAATCATATCGTCCCAACCCACACAATGCAAACTAGCCAATATTCATGCAAAGTTCATGCAACAATTCTACCACATTATTCAACGTCCATTGACCATACATACAGTTCATGGCACTTCAACATAGCAAATATTCAACCCAAAACAATATTGCTGAAATAATTATAACATCCATCAAAAGTGCTAGAGAACTAAACTCTTAAAATATCATGAGGATCACAGTAATAATCAATCAAAGTCTAGCCATATTGCCTTATCTCCGCAGTTCAAAGAATAATATTAATACCACCAACACAAATACTAAAGACTAACTTGGATTACTTCCTTGGTATCCGTGCATTGTTCACACCACAAATGCTAAATATCTACAATGGTTAGAGAGTGTGGGTGAGCTTAAACAAGCTCAATGAATGTCAGAGTAAACACAATATCAAAGGTTAAACATGAGCATGCTATGACACATTCACAACTATATTCTAACCAAGTCACAATAGCATATTCGCACTTCATTAAATCATAAAACTAGCATATACTCCTACGTATAACTACACTCAACTTATATACAAATAATTCATTTTATCATAATTAGTCTATAACATCCTAAATCGGGGCCTTTGCATTTTATCTGATTGCATGTAGATAGTATGGTTGTCATGCTAGTTTAGGGTATTTTGGGGACCAGGCATGAGCTAGGGGTAGGCCAGAGCCTTAGCGAAAACTTTCTTTTTGGGCACTTAGAAGGGGGAGCTGGATGAAACAGGAGTTAAGGGTGGTTAGTGGTATGTTTTGACACAAGAAGTGCCTTGGTAAAGTGGCAAAGAGGTGCCACTTAAGGCACAAGGGAGTGATGCCTCAGAAAAGCTGAAGGGGATTTGGTTCGAGCTGCAGGAATCCCCTTTTGTGCATTTCTTTTTGACGCCAGGACAAGGGAGAGTTGCACTTAACTGGTACTCTGGTGGATGATTGTTGAAGGAGTCAGCAGATTTGAATAAGTGGAGGAGAGAAATCTTAGGAGTTTGAAACATTCAAACAGGTTTGAATGTGTGGTCAGGAGGAATTTTTGGAGAAAAAAGGGGGATGGACACTTGAGCTTAGAGTTGGCCGTATGTCAAACACTAAGGGAGAGGCGAGGAATCAATTTTTGGCTGGCTAAGGGGGTGCTGAATTTCCACATTTGAACCTAGGGGGTTTGTTCTCAAGTGAGCATTTTCGGCTAGCTAGGAAAGGTTGAAAACATTCTTTTGCTTCGTCTCTTTTTGTCAAAACCGAAACACCCCCATATCACCTTTGTTGCATTTTCTTTTCTATCAAGTACCAAAATCGAAACACCACCTAAACCTCTTCTCATTTTCTGCTTCTTTTGTGTTTGGCTGAACCTACCTTGCTTCCTACTCATTATTTGTGTTTAATTCTTTTTGCCATTTTCTTAAAAGTCGAAAACCCTCTGAAGCCATACCCCTATCGAAACCTCATTCTCTTCTTCTTTCTTTCATTTGGTTGAGCAAGAGCCAAAACTCCATTTTCCATTCTTTCTCTTCATCTTTTCATTCTTTGTTTGCAGAAACCTCTGTTACTCTCCTCTATTCTCTTTCAACACTTTGGCTGAATATCACTGGTTGAGAAGCACCTTCCTTTTTCATCTTGTTCTTTTCATAGCAGAATAATTCGGCATTTGGGGTAAGTTCTTGATACTTTGGCCGAATCTCTCTCATTTCTTTTCCTTTTTCTCTATCGTTTTCTATAGAAAGAAAAGCCGAACTTGCCATCTATTTTGTGTAGCTCTTGTTTGTTTGTAAGTCGAAATTCTTCTGGCACTCATAATCTTTTCTTTTGGTTCTTGTATCAGCAGATTGCCGTTATCTATTCTCCTCCACTCCCAATCGATTTTGCTAGTGTTGTGGTAAGTGTTCCTGTCGTTTCAATCATCTCTTATTGCGTTAAATGCCGAAGGCAGAGATCCAATCCTATTAGCTCTTGGCCGAATGTAGGTGGGGGTGGTGACGCCTTCTTGTGGAGACTTTCCAGATTCTTTGGTTTGTGAATCAAGTCTGAGCCTCGAGTTGTGTCGATTTAGGTAAGGGTCTTAGTTTCGAGTATTAGTCCTTTTGATTTGAGTTCACTGCGTTAATTCAGTTTAGTGACCAAGGTGTGTTCATGGACTCTAATGCCAGCCAAGCGGTAGGAGGGGTTGGATCTGTAAACCTAGC
Organism: Gossypium bickii; assembly: GCA_025503065.1. Lineage (NCBI taxonomy): Eukaryota > Viridiplantae > Streptophyta > Magnoliopsida > Malvales > Malvaceae > Gossypium > Gossypium bickii. Next base: position 97,304,916 of record CP106711.1, read on the forward strand.
CCCTAAGTTTAAGAAACAAGCAGTGTCAGCGGTTCGGGATTGGCCACCGGGTTGTGGGCCGGCATTTGAGCAGAGTAGTAGGCAGATAGCAGTGATGTCGATTAACAATTGTGTCGACGTAGAGAGCGTGGTATTACAAGTAATCAGGTGTGTAACTTTTACACACTTCATATGTTAACAGGCTATTATTTTGTGTGTTGCCAAAAGCTGAAGTGATAGTGGAAATCAATAAGTTACCCTTGTGGGTAAAAGCAAGGAGTCTAGGTAAGTCCATTTTAATGGCTAACGTTATTTGACTATGTTAGAACTTGCATGAGCTATGTCATATCATTCTTATTATTAAGTATGACCATATTGTATTGCAAGGCATGTACATGAAAATGGGTATGATGAGAGGAGGGGGAAGGTATGATTATCAGACTATCACCAGTGGTTAGGTACCACACGTGGGTTGGCCCCACATATTATTATTCTATGACTAAGTCTCAGTGGTTTGGAACCACCAGTGGTTAGGTACCACATATGCTTATTTTTGTGACTCGTCCCAGTGGTTTGGTATCACAGTGGGTTGGCCCCACAATTTAAAAACAAGGGATTGTCACTAGTGGTTAGGTACCACAAGTGGGTTGGCCCCAAATATGATTATTTGTGACATCGGTCACCAGTGGTTTGGAACCACCAATGGTTAGGTACCACCAGTGGCTAGGTGCCACAAGGGGTAGACTTGGGAGACTCGGATGGATAGGTTGGATGGGTTGCATGACATACATGTCTGCATATGAATCTGTGTAAAGGCTTAAAATCTTTTTGATGGGGATTTATACACTGAGTCTCGGTGACTCACCCTTCCATTACCTTTTGCAGATAATTCCTAGATCGCGGATATGGAGCCGGGATAAACTCGAGGTGGCGATGCTCAATATTTCGGTTTTTATTTTTAATGTTTATTTCAAATTTATTCTACTTTATGTTTGGTTTTCAAATATGTAATAAGGCCACCTAGATTTTATTTTGGGATTATTCACTTTGTTAAATTTCCTTAAAAATTTGTTTAAACATTAAGGACATGTCTAATAAACTATGAAATGGACGTTTTTCAAAACTTAAATAAATTTCCGGGATTTCTAAAATTTTACCATCGGGTAAATAGTAAACAAGTAATAACAACAAGACAACTTTACTTTCTTTAAAACTAAGTTTCAAAATGTTTGCAACAAGTACACTCAGTACACATTCGATTTTTTTTTAATACAAAGGTTTTCTTTCCAACTCGAGATGACAACTCGGTTTCCAAAATGTTTTCTTCCCTGTGACATGCCAGATTCAGTCGTAGCGTTTTGACCGGGTTTGGGGTGTTACATAGTCAATACTAAAAACATATACATGCTTTAATAACCCCCAAACTCACCCAAATAACAAGCTCAACACATGCAATAGTGCCAGACCCCTAATTTTAGGATGTTACACTGTCATATTTCCTTATTTAAGCTCTAGTAATTCTTCCTTTTTTCTGATCCAGAAATCTTTGGCTAATATACTTCTCTCTGAATTCTATTTGGAAAAACTCCCATGTAACATTTTCCCTTGGCACAACAGAAATCAAAGTATTCCACCACTGATAAGTTGCGTCTTTCAACAGTGATATATCACATTTTAGGCATTCAGCTAGTGTGCATGATAATTCATCTAAAACCCTCATTTTATTCTCTAACAAAAAATTCAGCCCTTTTTGGATCATCTTTGGCAGTAGCCCTAAATTCTTCTGCCCTATATTTTCAAAATTTATCTACCGAAGGCTTACCACTTCTAACAGGTTCAACACCTTGTGGCATGTCAGGAAACAGTTGAGGAGCAGCAGGGGGAGGTTGTTGTACAACAGGATTTGTTCTTAAGAATTTTGTAAACCAATCATTCATCATTTGGAAGAAGGCTTCTTTTGCTTCCTCACCTCGGCCCTCAGATATGGGCCTTCTACTACTACTAGATGCAACTTTTTGAACTAAAGCTTTAGAAGTGCTTTCAGCTTCCTCAGATTCAGCTCTAACTTGGTTGGATGACATTACTATATGAACAACATGTTTAAAATGGTCAGGAGATATCACACTATCACAAATTATATAATGCATGTATAGCTAAATTCGTACTTGCTACGTTAGTCCGGGAATTGGCTAAATCGTAGCTCTAATACCAATAAATGTAACACCTCTAACCCATATCTGTCACGAAAATAGGGTTACAGAGCATTACCGGAGTTTATAGTTCAATTAACGTTAATTCATGGAATTTACTATTCATTCTAAAAATCGATCACAATCAATCATAATGTCCCTTATATGGGTCCTTGAGGCCCAAAATACATATTAGAATCAAGTCAGGACTAAACGGGATCACAGTAAATTTTTCGCAAAATCTCAAAAAAATTTTCTTAAATGCAAGGGACACACACCCGTATGGCCAGGCCATGTGGCTCACATGGCCAATAAGACGCCCATGTCCCAAGCTATGTGGGCATTCGATGTGAGGTACATGGCCGTGTCCTATCCCGTGTCCTTACCCGTGTAACTTTCTGACTTGTGCCATACGGCCTACCACACGCCCTTGTGCTAGGCCGTGTGGTCAATTTAATTTTCACAAATTAGGTGCAGGTTTCACAAGGCCAAATTCTAAGCATTCTATTTTTCAATTTTAGGATGCAGGGGACACAAGGCCAAACCACATGCTTATGTGCCAGGCCATGTGTCATACACGATTAAGACACACGCCCGTGTGTCTACCCGTGTGGACAAAATAAGGCCATTTTCTAGCCTTATTTCTCACCCAAATTTGCCAATAACCTACAACAATACTTGTACATATATATATATACTAACCAATTTCAAGCATAAAACTAAGCAAACATCATTAATAGGTATAGTATAACATTTCATATATTCATATAGTCAAACTTACCTTTATGCAAGATTATATATATTTTACCTTAATTCAATCTAACAATACCTTATACATGTATGTATTAAACATGATATAACTTTATATTATCATACCAAAATATACCATTACTAGCCATTCTAATGGCTAGATTACAAACATCCATTTACATATCATCATTGGTAAAATTAGATTATACATGCCATCATGTCAAAATAAGTTTTCTATTTCTACCAAAACAAGCTGGAGGATAGTGTGATGATACTTTGACCGATCTCCAACCTTTATGAGCTTTCGAGCACTATAAAACAGAGAAAAGAAAACCTAGTAAGCCTTTAATGCTTAGTAAGAAAGTATAACACGAATTTAACTTACAATATATTTACATTTAAGATAAGCATACAATAATGCATCCAAGCAATTTGGCTTATAGCCTAAAACACAACTTCACCAATCATGTTAGTCAAGTAATTCACATAATGCCAAGAACATGGATGAGCTCATCATTTAATGACTTTCATATACATATGCTTTCCATATCACTATTCCATATTACATGTACACTTTAATGACAAATCATTTCAAGTTCAGTTTAGCCATGTCAGAACTTTACCCGTTGAATTTATTTAAAATATCAATGGATACGCTCATATAGTACACTTTAGTGTACACTACTATAATTCGTCAATTCATTTCCAGGGGTACCCAATTAGGGTACATAATCGGGAAGCACACTCTCAAGCCATGTAACGGGAAGCTCACACAGAGCCATTTCAGAAAACTCATAAAGAGTCTATCGGGAAACTTATCCAGGCTATATAACGGGAAGCTCATAAGAGCCATAATCGGGAAGTTCACAAAGAACCTTATCAGGAAGTTCACAAAGAACCATATCGGGAAGCTCGGGATAGAAAAATCGGGAAGTTCAAGTGAGCATTATCAGGAAGCTCATGAAAAGTCTTTAATTGGGATGCTCATAAGAGCTAAGGTGTGTCCACAACAAATGTAGGATCACAATTTATCGGGTCACTCCAAAGAGCTATAATAGGAAGCTTACTAAACCATATAACGGGAAGCTCTAGAAGGCTAATAACGGGATGCAATTTCGAGCTATGGTGTGCCGTAATATATGCTGGATTACAACCAATACAGGAAATCCTGTATCCATCGACTTTCATTTATTCAAATGGGATTTGACATTTATCAGACATTATCGGATATTCAATCAATTTCACATACATGACAATTATACAATTCACATATACAACATTTAATACAAACATATAAATGTACACAATTTAGTTACACAAACTTACCTCGATACTTGTTCGTATAAGAAATCTACTAATCCGAAACTTTTTGTTTTCCTTGATCTAACTCAGTATTAGGTCTTTCAGGATCTATATAAATGAATTTGAGATCAATTTAATCCATTTCATACTCAATTTAATTCAATTCACATCCTAGGCAAATTTTACTATTTTGCCCCTATACTTTTCACAAATGATGATTTCATCCCTAGGCTCGAAAAATGAAATTCATGCAATTTAATCCTTATTCCAAACCTAACCGGAATTTTCTTATAGCTTTTACAGCACACGCATTTCACAAAATTCAGAAGTTTTCCATAACTTTTACATCTTTATAATTTAATCCCTATATTATATTTTCATCAAAATTCACTTTGTAAAAGTTGTTTATCTATCAACAACCTTTCATTTTCTACCAAAAATCTTAAAATTTCAGCATATTCATCCATGGCAAAACTTCTATACTTTGATCACTTTTCAAATTAGTCCCCAAAATAGATAGATTAAGCTATTCTGATCTCAAAAATATAAAAATTACTAAAAACGGGACAATACTACTCAATTAAGCCAAGAAAGCTTGTTCTCTTTCCTAGGGTTTCCATAGAAATTTTGGGGAAGATAATGAAAATAAGATGATATTTTCTATTTAATTTTATTATCATCTTTTAATTTTTCCACTTTTAAATTTAGTCCTTGCCTTTTTCTAATTTTCCATGGATGATTCATTAAAAATATCTACTAACTTTTCTTTAATGGTCTAATTGCCATAAAAGGACCTCAAGTTTTGAATTCCACATCTATTTGGTACTTATAACTACTAAAACTCAACTTTTACATTTTATGCAATTTGGTCCTTTCCATAGTTAAACACATAATCGGTAAAATTTTCTTATCAAATTTTTCATATGATATTCCTATCATAATGAAACACCCCAAACCCGGCCCACGAGCCTTGACCAGATCTGGTATGTTTCTTGAGTAAAACGATTCAAACTGCTTGAATACTTTGGAAAAATTTGGATGGTTTTGAAAGAAATTTTATTCGCATTGGGCTCGAGTTTGAAAACAAGTTATTCTTGAAATCTAAGTATTTATAAAATGTTATATCTTTGTTTCAAAGTTTATCTTAAATTGGAAATTATCCATACTTAGGTGTCAAAACATTTAATGTTTATTTAGAAAAACAATTTAGTCGACTTTAGATTTAATAATAAAAATATATGGATAAAATAAATAAATGCAAGCATAATTCAATTTCATACTAAGGCCTTATTACATCAAAACAATTTCCGAAATAAATCAAAATACTCAAATAAAAGAAAGTAAGTCCAAAGACAAATAAAAATTCTGGGTTGAGCATGGCCACCACTAAGCTCCTGCCGCCCCGGTCCATCACTGAGTGTCACCTGAAAGAAAATGTTCCCCAACGAGGTGAGTCAAACAGACTCAATGTGCAACCAACACTAATCTAAACAGATTCAGGCATATCAGATCATCTACACACATATAGTAATTAAGTAAAATGATGCAAACCCAAACCCAAACCTAGATGCCATCTGCTACACATCACCCGTACCAACCTGCACACCATAGGGACTACTAAGTTAACCCTCCATCCGCTACACATCATCGAAGGCAACCGCTGCAATCGACATGCTCATCGCCCTTATAAAGTTCGTGGCATAGCCACCATATAAAATAATTGTGACCTGAGTCACCATATTCAAATAATGTGACCGAAGTCACCACATTCAGATAATGTGACCGAAGTCACCACATTCACTTCCCCTTTCACAATAATCCCATATGCCCCATGTCATACAATATGCATAAGCCACGTCATATTATTTATTCACATTCTTATAATTTCACATATGCCATAACAGATCATATTATTCTCCTAGTAGGAGTAGAAAAACGTACCTGAGTACTTTGTACCATTGCTTGGTACCTTAGCCATATTTTTCACATTCTTATTGACACATATATTAAATTTTAGTACGTTAAATCTATTAAGACTTGTAGAAGGCTAACACCTAGTATTAACGTTTGTACAGAAATCTCGAAAACCTGATCTACTGATTTAGATCTCAAGTTCCTTGCCGATCAAATCCCAAAATGTTGTAGACCTTCTCCCTTGTAATTGGCTAGCACTAGATCTATTGACTTGGTTAGTTTTCGGTTTTTAAAAAAATAAGAAACAGATCTAAATACCAAAATAGAGCCTTGGCCGAATGTTCATAGTCACTTACCTTAAGAATCTCAAATCCCAAAATTAATCCTTGGTTACGGTTTCTGTCGAAATCCCTATAAACACATGTTAGATCAACTTCAAACATTTAATCACAACCAATGGCCCTTGGCCGAATGTCAAATATGACTTACCTTAGATCTTTTAAAATCCTGAAACCTTCCTCTTTTGTAGTCAACAACAGGCCTAAACCCGAAACTTCCTTCAAGTAGTCGGCCATAGAGTAACAAGGTGATTAGTTCCTATGTTTCGGCTAGAAGAAGAAGGAATAGAAATTGAATAACTTTCGTTCTTACACTTAATGTTGTAGTCGACAGCACCTTTGCCTGACACCACTTCAGAGATTCGGCTATAGGCTAAGTAGATATTCAACAGATTTTGGCTTTTGATCAAATGAAGGAATCGGCTTTGCCAAGAGTGAAAGAGAACGATTGATGATGGGGATTCGGCTTTAATGGAAGAGTATGGAACCTAGGAGGAATCGGCAATGGTGATCTTTAGGGAGAACAAGATTTTGGCTAGAGCAAATAAAAGAAAAAGAAGAGAAAGGTGATGATTTTTGGAGAAAAAGAAAACAAAAGGGAGACTAGAGTGCTTAATGAGAATTCGGTTATCCCCCTTCACTATGCTTAGCCGAAAGTCTCCTCAAAAGAGTCCCTTGGCCGGCCACCTTATCCTTACTTATCATATCCCTCATATTTCTCCTATATTATCTTTTATCTCCTGTATTATCTTTTATCTACTCATATAAGATAATTAAATTAAACCCACAATTATCTTCTATCCTAGCTGAATTTTAAAAGAGAAATCCTCATCTAAATGAAGTCCCCATGCCATCCATCACTGCTTATCCATGCAGCAAAATAAAAATTCCCTTATTGCTTCCCTTCTGACTCGAACACAAGCCCTTCCTCTCAGCTTATGGCGTCACTTACTAGGCCTTAAGTGACGCTTCCAAGCCACTTAACCAAGCCCATTTCCATGTCTTTTTTTCCCCTACAATTTCTCTTAAGGCCACCTTGCTTCAGTTCCCTCTTTTAATACTTAAAACTTAATATTTTCTAAGGCATTTCCTTATATTTCCAAGGTTCTAAAAAATGCACACAACAAATCCATAACACACAAGACATGCTATTTCATAAAATTAAGCAAAAATGCACAAGCCCAATTTCAGGATATTACAGTTCTACCCATCTTAAAATAATTTCGACCTCGAAATTACCTGGCTAAAATAAGTGAAGGTATTGCTGTCGCATTGCCCCTTCTGACTCCCACGAAGCTTCTTCTGATCCATGATTGCGCCATAACACTTTGACTAGAGGAACTGACTTCCTCCGTAACACTTTCACATCTCGTAGGATAGATCTGGCCTCAGCTCCACCTCCTCAACCGGAACTACATGAGACGGATCTGATCGATAACAACATAGCATGGACACATGGAATACGTCATGTAACTGCTTCAACTCCGGTGGCAACTCTAACTGATATGCCACTGGTCCAACTCGCTTCAATACTCGATAGGGTCCTATAAACCTTGGACTTAATTTCCCTTTGCGACCAAATCTCATCACTTTCTTCCATGGCGACACTTTAAGAAACACTTGATCGCCCACATCAAATTCTATTTCCTTCTATTTGAGATCTGCGTACGACTTTTCTCTATCAGAAGCTTCCTTCAACCGTGTCCGGATTACCTCAATCTTTTCCTCAGACTCTGCCACAATCTCTGGACCCAAAACTCGACGTTCTCCTAATTCTGTTCAACATGTAGGAGTGCGACACTTCCGTCCATACAGCGCTTCATACGGTGCCATCCGAATACTGGCCTGATAGATGTTGTTGTAAGCAAACTCTGCTAAAGGCAAATAGTCTTCCCAACTACCTCTAAAGTCTATCACACAGCCCCTCAACATATCCTCCAACACTTGGATTACTCGTTCAGACTGCCCGTCGGACTGTGGATGAAATGCCGTAGTGAAATCTAGCTTAGTGCCCATAGCCTGATGTAATACCTTCCAAAATTGAAACGTAAATCTTGGATCCCTATCTGAGATAATTGATACCGAAACTCCATGCAACCTCACAATTTTCGCCACATATAATTTTGCCAACTTCTGTAAGGAATAATCAACTCGTACTGGAATGAAATGTGCGGACTTTGTCAACTGATCCATTATCACCCATATCGAGTCCTTCTTAGTAGGCGTAAGGGGAAGCCCACTAACGAAGTCTATGGTGATTCTCTCCCACTTCCACTGCGGAATCTTGATTGGCTAAAGTAATCCTGACGGAACTTGGTGTTCAGCCTTGACTTGCTGACACATTAAGCACTTGCCGACAAATTCTGTAACTTCCCTCTTCAGACCAGGCCACCAAAACTGTTCCCTTAAATCTCTGTATAACTTAGTACCACCAGGATGCAAGCCAAAACTGTTCCCTTAAATCTCTGTATAACTTAGTACCATGCTATTCTTGAAGAATCTTCTACCTTAACTCCTTATCCTTAGGCATACAGACCTTACCCTTGAAACACAATACTCCATCACTGGACATGCTGTAATCCTCTAAACCACCATTCTGAAGTTGCCACATTTTAGCACTTAAATCCTCATCTGCCAACTGACCCTCTCTTGCCTCATTCAACCACGTCGGTTTGACTTACAACTCTGCCAGTAGACTTCCATCGTTATACAAGCTCAGATGTACAAACATTGCCCTTAAACCTGAAACCACTTTCTGACTTAGGGCATCTGCCACAACATTTGCCTTGCCTGGGTGATACTCTATAGAACAATCATAATCCTTCAGTAATTCTACCCACCTTCGCTGTCTCAAGTTCAACTCCTTCTGAGTCAATAGATACTTAAGACTCTTGTGGTCTGTGTAGATCACTGACATCTCTCCATAAAGATAGTGCCTCCATACCTTAAGAGCAAAGACCACTGCCGCCAATTCCAAGTCGTGAGTCAGATAGTTAACTTCATGAGGCCTTAATTGCCGAGACACATACGCGCCTACTTTCTCGTCTTGCATCAGCATACATCCTAATCTCGTGTGAGAAGTATCACAGTACACCACGAAATCCTTCCCTTCTTCTGGCTGAATCAAAATTGGAGCTTCAGTCAAGACCCGTTTAAGCTTCTCAAAGCTCTCCTGCTACTTATCTGTCCATACAAAGGGTACTTCCTTCCTTAATAACTTTGTCAGAGGCGCGGCTATCGATGAGAACCCTTCCACAAACCTTCTGTAGTAACCTGCCAATCCCAGGAAACTACAAATCTCAGCCACAGACTTAGGTGGTTCCCAGTCCAACACTGCCTCAATTTTCCTGGGATCCACCCTTATTCCTTCAGCAGACACCACATGCCCTAAGAACGCCACTTCCCTAAGCCAAAATTCACACTTGCTGAATTTGGCATAGAGCTTCCTCTCGCTTAACACTTGCAACACAAGATGCTCATCATGCTCTTCTTCAGACTTGGAGTACACAAGAATGTCATCGATGAACATAACGACGAACCTACCTAAGTAGGGTTGAAAAACCCTGTTCATCATATCCATGAACACGGCTGGGGCGTTCGTCAACCCAAACGGCATTACCAAGAACTCGTAATGGCCGTATCTTGTCCGGAAAGCTGTCTTATGGATATCTGCTTCCTTCACCTTCAACTGATGATATCCCGACCTTAAGTCTATCTTTGAGAATACTGCCGCCCCCTTAAGCTGATCGAACAAGTCATCTATCCTTGGCAAAGGGTGCTTGTTCTTGATGGTCAGCTTATTCAACTGATGGTAATCTATGCATATACGTATAGTTTCGTCCTTCTTCTTCAGAAACAGGACCGGTGCTCCCCATGAAGACACACTGGGTCGAATGAACCCACGATCAAGCAGCTCCTGAATCGGAGCCTTGAGCTCAACCAGCTCTTTCGGTGCCATTCTATAAGGGGCAATTGACACAAGAGCTGTTCCCGGCAGCAAGTCAATTCTGAATTCCACTTCCCTATCCGGGGGTATTCCTGGTAATTCCTCCGGAAAGACATCCACAAAATTCCTTACAGTTCTAACTCCACTAGCTCCCCTTTCTTTCACATCCAACGCACTTAAGAAGGCCAAGAATGTCTTACACCCTTTTCGAACCATCTTATCAGCCTTCAATGCCGAAACTACATTAGACAAGTAGTTCCTCCTTTCCCCGATCAAAATCACCACTTCATCCTCCGGGGTCCTTAACTCCATTCGCTTGGCTACATAATCCAACACAGCCCGATGCTCCACTAGCCAGTCCATGCCGAGTATAAGATTAAATTCTCCGAAGGGTAGTTCCATTAAATCGGCCCGGAAGTTCTCTCCTTGAATTTCTAAAGGTACACCCCGAAAGATCTTATTCACTACTACAGTTTGGCCTAATGGGCTAACTACAGTCATCTGCTTATCAGAAAGTTCAGAGGCTATGTCTAGAGTTTCAACTACTCTATACGCAACATAGGAATGGGTCGAGCCCACATCAATCAAAGCAAAATAAGGCTTGTCACATATAAGGAACGTACCGATTATGACACCCGGCGCGTCTCCATCCTCCCTTCGGCGAATCACATAAACCAGACCCGGCTGTCTTGCCTTTGTATTCCCAACACCTCTGCCCGGTCTTCCACGTCCTCTGCCAGCACCATTTCCTCTGTTATTCAAACTATAACCTCGCTGAGGCTGCTGTCCACCTCTACCAGCCTGATTAACATTCTGAGCTGCTGGTCGATTCCCATCCACCGTAATAGGACAGTCCTTAATCATGTGATCCTTGGACCCACACTTAAAGCATCCTCCGGTCTTCTTCCAACACTCCCCTAAGTGCCTCTTTCCACATTGAGCACAAGTACGATACTGCCCTCCTGTCACAGCCTGCTGACCTCGCGGCCCATCAACTCTAGGCCTTTTTTGCACATTTCCTGATGATCCTGATGGCCCAAAACCTCTCTTCTGCCTAGTCCGATTAGAGCTCTGCCTTATAGAGTCCTTAATCCCCTCGGCTACCTTAGCCTTTTCTACTAACACAGAAAACTCCCGCTCCTGATGTGGAGCTATTAACAACCTTAGGTCATCCCTTACTCCGTCCTCAAACCGGACATATCACTCATGCTCCGTAGCCACTACTCCTCGAGCATACCGACTCAGCCTTAGAAATTCAGCTTCATACTCCTCCACGGACTTATTCCCTTGAACCAGCCCCAGAAATGCTTTCTCTATGTGTCAGTGTAACGTGTGCCGACGTACTTCTTCTGATACGCCGCCTTAACATATTCCCAAGTCAGATCCTCAGCTGCGGCACCATCCCGTACTGTGAGCCACCACTGATACGCTTTATCGCGTAGCAGCGCCACCATTCCCTTCAACTTTTCCTCAGGGGTCAAATCTAGCTCATCTATAATCCGTTTGGTTGCTTCCAACCAATACTCAGCCGTACTGGGTGCCACACCCGATACACCACGGAACACCTCAGCTCCGTTGGCTCGGAGTCGCTCGGGTACCGACTTCCGAGCTCCCATGTTACCACCTGCTCCAGCCACCATGTTAAGAACTCGTAGTACAGCCTGCGAACAGCATCGTCCCCCGTCTGATCTTGCTGCTCAACACCAACAGCTGAGGGTGGTGGCATCTCATTCTCAGATCCTTGACCCGATCTAACAGGTTCCGACACAGTCATTCTACCTCGACCGCGCCGTCACGTATTACGACCACGTCCCCTAGAGCTCATATCTACAATCGTGCTTTAGTCTGATTAAGAAATTTTATGAATTAGTCCTTGTTTCATTGATTATCCACGAAGAAGTCTTATGAAAAGAAAATTAATAGGGGTTCTTTCGATTATCCAAAATTTCAAGTTTTCTATCCTAATTCAGAAAAGCACATTCATTCAACATTCCTACCACACACATTCATTATTCAAACATTCTTGGTCTATTCCAATCTCAGGGGTATTTTTGTAATTTGTCCTACAGGGGTATTTTCGTAATAAACCAGGGTCAATTTATAAATCTGAATAAATCAAGGCATTTCAAAATTTGTAAAACTCGAAGGTTAAGTTTGAAAATTTGTTCCTCAAATCGAGGATGTTGCAGAAATTTTGGAGTTAGGGGTATTTTGGTAATTTCTTCCACAAGGGCATTTTCGTAATTTTCCAAAATGAGGTCTTTGGTATTTTTTGGAGTGAGGGTATTTCGGTAATTTTGTAATTCATGGGTAGTTTTGTAAATTTTAAAAATTTGGGGGTAATTCGGTATTTTTGCAAGTCAGGGCCATTTTGGTCATTTCGGAAACAAGGGTAATTTGGTAATTTTCAAATCAAGGTACTTTAGTATTTCGTAAAGATAGGGTTTTTGGATATTTTTGCAAAATCAAAAAATTTTATTGAAGTCGGGGTTAATATGGTAATTTTTTTCGAAAATTAGGGGCATTTTGGTAATTTTACCACTAGGGGTATTTTAGTAATTTTTTGTAAATCAGGAGTATTTTAGAAAATTTTCAAAATAATTTTCTTAATTCAAAAGAAAGTAACTTGTTGATTTTTAAAACTAGGGTTTTTATAAAAACATGGCTAGTCCCTTTCGAGTTTTAATTATTGGGTTTAGCCCGTGAGTAAGTCCTCTTGGTTATGGTGAACCGTAGCTACGCACCAGGTAGGATTCCAGCGAAGAGGAGGTGAGTCACTAGGACTGCTTAAGTACCAGGCTCTTCCGGATCCAATCCTAGACATGCGCACAATGGTTGCCACACCCTAACTCGGCGACTTAGCCACAGGTTTGTTTAATTAGGCTATTAAGTCTTATGAAACTGTTGGGGTAAACTAGTCCTAGGGTTTAAGTACTTATCATACTATTCTATGTTCCATTTCTACCCTTCTACAACTCACACTATAAATCACACAAATGGATAGAGGTACTTACCTGGTAGACTTCGGGTCGGAGACTTAGGTGCCATGCCAGAAAAACCTGCTCAATTTCACAAATCTTTCACAAAACTTGTTTGGGCTTTAATTTAAAATGTTATGGGCTTTAAACCTAAGGCCGAGAGTTTTAAAATCGGGCTCTGATACCAAGCTGAAACACCCCAAACGGCCCACGAGCCTTGACCGGATCTGGTATGTTTCTTGAGTAAAACGGTTCAAACTGCTTGAATACTTTGGAAAAATTTGGATGGTTTTGAAAGAAATTTTATTCGCGTTGGGCTCGAGTTTGAAAACAAGTTATTCTTAAAATCTAAGTATTTATAAAACGTTATATCTTTGTTTCAAAGTTTATCTTAAATTGGAAATTATCCATACTTAGGTGTCAAAACATTTAATGTTTATTTAGAAAAACAATTTAGTCGACTTTGGATTTAATAATAAAAATATCGAGATAAAATAAATAAATGAAAGCATAATTCAGTTTCATACTAAGGCCTTATAACATCAAAACAATTTTCGAAATAAATCAAAATACTCAAATAAAAGAAAGTAAGTCCAAAGACAAATAAAAATTCTCGGTTGAGCATGGCCACCACTAAGCTCCTGCCGACCCGGTCCATCACTGAGTGTCACCTAAATGAAAATGTTCCCGAACAGGTGAGTCAAACAGACTCAATGTGCAACCAACACTAATCCAAACAGATTCAGGCATATCAGATCATCTACACACATATAGTAATTAAGTAAAATGATGCAAACCCAAACCCAAACCTAGATGCCATCCGCTACACATCACCCGTACACATATAGTATTTTTGTAATTTCACAAATCAGAAAAAAAAATTTCGAAAAAAATTTGTAAAAATGGTTTTCACCAACTTAAAAGAAAGTTTTTAAGAGTTTTCGAAACCAGAGTTTTGTTGTTTTTGTAAAAACACGGCTAGTTCCCTTTTGGTTTTTAGTCATTGTGTTTAGCCTATGGCCGAGCCCTCTTGGTCAGGGTGAACCAAAGCTACGCACCAGGCAGGATTCGAGTGAAGAGGAGGTGAGTCACGCGGACTGCTTAAATACCAAGCTCTCACCGAAACCATTCCTAGACATGCGCACAGAGGTTGCCACACCACTGAGCCCTCTGAGTTAGGGTGAACCGAAGCTACGCACCAGGTAGGATTCCTACGAAGAGGAGGTGAGTCACGGGGATCGCTTAAATACTGTGCTCTTGGGATCCAATCCTAGACATGCGCGCACAGGGTTACCACACCCTAGCTCAGTGACTTAGCCATAGGTTTGTTTAGTGTGTTAAGTCTTATGTGCTATGTGTTTGAGTAGTCTAATCCTAGGGTTCAAGAACCTATCATACTATTCTATATTCCATGCCTTTTCTACCCTTCTAATGTTCATAACATAGTTCACATAATCACCCAAATAGTTAGGGGTACTTACCTGGTGGACTGCGGGTCGGAGACTTAGGTGCCATGCCAGAGAACCTGTTTAATTTCAAAGAAAATCATTTGGCTCGCTTTGAAAACGTTTTGGACCTTAGCCCACAGGACGAGAGTTTAAAACTGGGCTCTGATACCAAACTGAAACACCCCACACCCGGCCCACGAGCCTGAACCGGATCTGGTATGTTCCTTAAGAAAATCGGTTTCAAACTTCATTGTTACTTAGAGAAAATTTGTGTAATTTTTGAAAAAATATTGTTTTGGGTTGGGCTTAGATCGAAACCCACTTATTTACTTAGAAATCATTTAATTATGATGACAAAACAGTTTAAGGTTTATTTTTAAATAAATAATTCTTAAGTTGAACTTTAATCAAAAATAGTTCGTAGCATAGTAAATTAAAAGTTTAAACAGAAATAGAGAAATCCTACTTGGGCCTCATGGCCTTATTACATCAATCAAAACCCAAAATAAAATTTAAGTACTGAGTAAAATAAAAGCCCAAGTCTTTAAATTTCTCCTTACGATGCATGGCCACCCTTAGCTCCTACCGACCCGATCCATTACTGCTCATCACTTGAAAAAAAATATTTCCCCAACGGGGTAAGTCAACCAGACTCAATGTGTACATGACACTAAATCGTAATAGAATCAGGCATACAGTAATTATACATTCCAACATAAAATACAAGTTATGATGCATTCCCAACCCAAACCTAAATGTCCATCCGCTACACACCCCCGTACCTGCCAAACACACCGTGGGGACTACTAAGTCGACCCACCTTCTGCTACACACCAATTTGTGAGCTTAAGGCTCGTGATCTCGTGGTTTTAGGAAACCACTTTTCAGAGACATCGTGGTCTTAGATCACCACTTTTCGAGACATCGTGGTCGTAAGTCACCACTTTTCGTGACATCGTGGCCTTAAATCACCACTTTTCACTTCCCCTTTCAATATACAACCAAATGCCCCGTTAGTATGCATAATATACCATAGTTCAAATTCTTATCATATTTTCATGTTACGAATAAATTTTTCATATTCGTAGTAGAAGTAGGAAACGTACCTGAGTACTTAGTATGCATAATATGCAACCATAATTCATATTACAAAAATAGTGTGGAGTACACACCTGTTTCACTTAATGAAGTCCTCGAAAATCCCGAAGAGAACCGATTACAGATTTAGATCTCAAATCCTACATAAGTTAATCACTTACTATTTAAAAGACCATTCGGCCATTTTTCCAAATACAACTAGGATTTGTATTACTTACCTTGTAACTGACTTGATTTTAAGAATCAAGTGACGGATCTTTGTAATCCTCCCTTGTGAATTCGGCTAAACATTATATTACTCCACAGGTTAGTTTTCGGCTTCTGATAATAAATCTAAATATTTAAAATAGCCTTGGCCGAATATCTTAAACACATACCTTGTGATTTCAAATCCCGAAAAGTAACCCTTGGCTATGGAGATGTTGAAATCCCTACAAACATATGTTAGATCTGATTTCCATATCACTTAATAATCTTAAATCAATTGGCCTTTGGCCTAAACCATGCTTTTCTTACCTTAAATCCTTAGATCTGAAATCCTAAAATTCCTCCTTTATTATTCGGCCAAAAGACAACCAAAAGAATCAGTTCCCAAATCTTGGTTGAAAGAGAATAAACAACAAGAATCCATTATTCTTACCTTATCACCACAGTCGACGGCACCCTCGATTGAAGCCACAGAGATTCGGCTATGGAGACTTAAACAGGAATCAAAGAGGTTTCGGCTTGACAGTAGAAGAGAAAAGAAGAAAAAACGAGAAGAAAAAAATTCGGCAGAGAGGGTTTGCTATGGGATTTTCGGCGAACACTTAGAAAGATGAAAGAATAGGCCTTAATTCTCCTCCTTTAGCCGAAATTATCACAAGAGAGTCCCTTACTTGGCCACTACTCCTCATGTGTGATAATATTATCTTTTAATATGATAAATAAAAGGATTTAATCCAGTATTTATCTCTTCTAAATAATCCAATTTAAAAAAAATCTAAAAAAATCCCTTATTTATCACATAATAGCCGAATTTTAAAGAGGATAAACCTCTCTTTTTCTAGATGCCTTGCCGTCCACTCCTTGTGCTTCTGGAACAAAATAAAACTTTCTTTAATTGCTTCCCAAGTGACTCGAACTCAGGCCCATTCCTCTTGCACATGGCGCCATTTCCATAGGCCCTAAGTGACATCTTCAGGCCACTTTTCCAAGCCTGTTTGTATGTCAAATTTCACAAACTTTTTCTTTTAAGGCCACCTTGCCTTCTTTTCCTATTTTAAAATTTAAAACTTGACATTTCTTGGTCATTTCTAAGTTTCCTAAAATTTTCGATCGGCTCTGTAAACTTGCCATTTTCTTACATTTCCAAGTTTCCAAAAATGTGTACTTTCCATTTCTTAAACTTACCATTTCCATACATTTCCAGGTTTCCAAAAATGTTCATTTCCACATCATTTCCATTTATTTTCGGGTTTCCAAAAATGTTAAAAATGTATTCGTAAAACTTAAGACATGTCATTTCGTACAATTAAACCGAAAATGCATAGGCCCTTTCTAGGATGTTACATGGGTAGGCCACATAAGCTTGTGAGCCCATTTTTCTGTAATGTTCTGTAAGATTGCACAGGTCACCTTAGTCGACCGTGGGCCTAATGTAGGGTCGGTAAGCCTTACCTAAACCCCTAATTATGTGACTTGACTTTCTGATTTCTGTACCGAGCATGAATTCTAATATCTAAATGTATGAACTGTGTTTGCATAATAGCATGACATCTTATGTATGTTGCATTACATCGGGGTGGGATTGATGATATTCGGAGGAAGTATCTGAAAGGCTTTTAAGCCTGTTATCTGGCAGCTCAGCTGCAAATTTCTGATTTTGTGCCGCATTCGGTACAACATGGTGTGTAGGGATAGGTGGGTTGATTTTATCACCACATGGTGTGTAGGGTTGGACAAAGTTGTTGTGTAGAGGCTGGTGGGTAGGACTCTGTTATCCGCATATTCTGTCTGAAATAGGCCTAGGCCCAGTAATATGTCTAAATCTGTATCTAAGTGGGCTAAGGTCCATACTGTTTCTGTAAGGGGCTCAGACCCGAAATGTGAATATATGTTTGTAATCTAATATTCTGTGTGTATGTTTTCTGTGGGGATTACACACTGAGTTTGCAAAAACTCACCCTTTTCTATTTAATCTGTACAGGTAATCCCCAGCAGTAGACGGATCGATGCGGCGGAGGACTCGGCGGTGACCACGATTTTGGACCCAATTCAGAGTGGCTGTCACCCAAGACTCTGACTGACGAGGCTCCTTCGTTCCTTTGCTTTTGCTCCTTTGCTGATGGCTCTCCAAGGTGGCTAACCAAGGGTTCTTTAAGAGGCTTAATTGCTAAAATGTCTATGAAGTGATGATGCTAGGCGTGGGAATGGAAAAGGCTAAGAGAGTTTGGAGAGAAGAGAGAATGATGAAAGATGAGAATGAATGAGGAATGATTGAGGGATGATGAATAAGGGAATGAAAGGGTCTTATTTATAGGTGAGGGGGGGATAGTTTGCTAAAAATAGTGGATGTTAACCTCTTCAGATCTCCTCAAATTGTGGCCGGCCATGCTTAGTGGCTTTTGACTTGATTTTTTCTTGATTCTTAAGCAATTTTGGATGCCACACAACTCAGGACTGAGACTTGGTCAATCATAAATCTTCGGGTAAATCTCTAATTTCTTCAACACTGTAAGGACCTTGTGTAATTAAACCAAAGAATGGTTTAAATGGACAACCATGTGGAGCCAAATATTGAGTTGAATTGGTCTCCAATTTGGATGGTTTTGTAATCTAGCAAAGCTATCAAACCTGTCCAGAATAAATCAACAAGTTAGAGGACCAAATAATAAAATTTATCCAATTTAAT
The DNA here is from genome assembly GCA_025503065.1 of Gossypium bickii. Lineage (NCBI taxonomy): Eukaryota > Viridiplantae > Streptophyta > Magnoliopsida > Malvales > Malvaceae > Gossypium > Gossypium bickii. The sequence continues at coordinate 97,323,751 of CP106711.1, forward strand.
TAATGAATTAAAACCCAAATTATTAATGAAATATTTTAAAATGAATTATTAAATATAATTTTATATTTTATTATTTAATTTAATCATGCATGGCCCACTTTATGTCTTAAAAAATATAATATATTCAAATTAATATAAAATAAGCCATTTATTGCATGAAAACAATATAATAAAGCATAAATCATATTTTAATAATTTCTATGTCATAATTTCATATTTTCACATATTTCATTAATTTATTAAACAATTACTTAGTTTTAACAACATATTTAAGTAAAAAGGTGATAAATTTCATAGGAAAAATCCTATATATTTTTTTGTTTACATACATATACTCTAAGGGCTATGTCGGATTACCAGTCCAGACTAAATACTTTATATGACAAAAAATTCCCTATAGAGTTCATTCTAGATTACCAGTCCAGGCTAAATCTAGTCAATTAGGATTACCAGTCCAGGCTAAATCCTAATTGAAACATATACTCGAGAGGTTCATTTCGGATTACTCGTTCGGGCTAAATCTATTCTGCAACACATGCAGTTTTATCAGGGAAATCACATTTATCCATTGGAATTCAATATTCATATAGAATTTTACCCTTTATCAATAAATTTTCCATCATATACCATTCCATCCATTAAAATTTTCATACACTTCATACATACAATTTCATACAACATATTCAATGTAATATAGCATTCAAAGCAACACATTTTTATAATCATTTAGCTTGTACGAACTTACCTTGATATTTGTTCGTAACTAAAATCTACTAATCCGAAATATTTTCCTTTCCTCAATCTAGCTCTTTGTTTGGTACTTCTAGATCAATTTATGCTTGGAAAGCTTCTTTTCTCTCTCCTAGGGTTTCCATGGATTTTAGGTTGAAGAATATGATATAAAATGATGATATTTCATTTAATTTAATTATCATCTTTATAATTTTTCCATTTCCAATTTAGTCCTTAACCTTTTCTAATTTTTTCCATTGATGATTCACTAAAAATATCTACATATTTTTCATCAATGGTCTAATTACCATCTAAGGACCTCAAGTTTTGAATTCCATAGCTATTTAATCCTTATAGCTACTAGAATTCAAATTTGATATTTTATGCAATTTAGTCCTTTCTACAATTAAGCACCTAATTGATAAAATTTTCATATCAAAATTCTCATGCAATCTTTCTATCACATTACTAATCATTCATAATATTAAAATATTTTATCTTTCCAGCTCGAATTTGTGGTTACGAAACCACTATTCTGACTTCACTGAAATTGGGCTGTTACAATGTGGATCATGCTTGATGACTTTATTCATCCATGATTAAGGACTATTATATGCGATTACTTGGCTAGCATGATGAGGATATGTGTTTAGGGCTTATGATAAAATTGATTAATAGTGTCTTGCAAGTTTATTCTGAACATAAATATATGGTAAGTTATTTACCATGTTATACGAACTTACTAAGCATTTCATGCTTACTCTGTTTTATTTTCCCTTGTTCTATAGTAATTCAGAAGCTCGTTGGATTTGAAGCATTGGTGGAGATCACTCACACTATCCATCGGCTCATCTTAGTACATATGGTAAATTAATAATGGTTATAATGGCATGTATAGGTTAATTAGCCAATATTGGCATGTAAATATTTAGGTTAAAACTAGCCATTGGAATGGCTTGTGATGAACGTGTTTTGATATGTATTAATAGGGCTATAACATGTTTGGTGTGTGCTTAAATGTTTGAATGATAGAAATCATGTTGGCATATTGATGATTAATTCTAGCATATTTGGTAAAATACACATATATGATGTAACACCCCAAACCTGGCCTAGACGTTATGACCGAATCCGGAAGTTTCACAAGGTAGGGGTTTTCAAAACAGAGTTGTCTCGTCAGAACATTCACATTTTTAATTGAAAACACAATTTAATTAGCCCATTTGTTAAAACTTATTACAGCAGAAGCCTTAAACAATTATAATTTGAAAATGCAGTTGTGTTTTAGAAAAACCTTTGTTTGCGCATTGATTGTCATTTTTATAGGAAAATGTTTTGTTTAAGCATGCAATTTAACAACATATAAGACCCAAAAAAAAAGTCCAGAGAGTCCTAGAAAAATTACAACTCTCAGAATAAATCCAAAATCATAATTAAACAATAAATTAAAACTTTAACTAGATTACGGTCGGATGGTCACCGTTGAGTCTCCACCGCACCGATCTACCTAGGTCTGTGGATTACCTGAACAGAACAGACAACAGATGTGAGTTTATGTAAACTCAGTGTGTAACCCACAGAATTAAGCATATAAACATACAAATTTAGATGCACAGTCAGGAGCAGATACAGTTTCAGATTCAAATTCAGATCCAGATTTAGATTATAGATAAAAATATGCATAAATCTTAACCCCATCCTCTACACACCATCTCCGACCATCCCATCACACCATGTGGGGTTTAAAACACCACTCATCCCTACACACTACATTGTGCCATTAAGACACATTTCAGAATATATATATGTGCAACTAAGCTGCCAGAATATAGGTGATTAACGCCGATCAGAAAACTTCCTCCATACATATAAATCCCCACCCCAATAACAGATACAAAAATCAGATGTAATGCCCCAAATTTGGGCCTAGAATTGGGCCTATTGGGCCCCGAGCGTATGAGCATTTTAAATTTTTTTGAGAATATGGGAACGGCATTAATGTAAGTTGGACCTATTAGGTGAGTGATTTTGGAAGGTTAGGGGGCTTCTATGAAGTCCCAGGATCAAACTTAGGCTTTAGGAAAATTTTGGTTTTAAGTAAATAAAACCCTGGGAGTTAGTAAGTAGGCTTTAAGAATAAAATGTGGAGAAAAATAACACAAAAGGAATTGTGGTCTGGTGGCAAATGATGCCACATAAGACACAAGGGAATGACGCCACAAGGAAGCAAGGGGTCCAAGGTTCAAGTCTTGGTGCTTGCATTTTGATTTTCTTTTTAAATGGACTTTAGACTTTGGACATAGACTTATATTTAGTTGCGCATGTTTTAAGACAACAATGAGCTAGTTGGTAAAGTGGCTAGCGGTGTGGATTATGCTACAGGGGAGCCTGGGTTCGAATCTCATGACAAGCAAGGGAGTATTTATTTTGCGGATTGGACGGCCAGAGTTGTGTTGGATTTAAACTCTACTGAAGGAAGGATCCCACATCGGAAAGCTAGCAAGAGGGAAGGTGAGAAGCTGGCTTTAAATAGAGCTACCTATGAGGGGAAGAAGCATACCTTGTTGGGCGTTTGGGCATAGGAGCATTCGGAGCGCGGATTAGCTTCAGACTCCTATCAGGTGTGTATTTCGCACTACTCTAGCTGTAGAGCGGCAAATGCCGAAATGCTGGTCACACGGCAATACTAGCCACACGAGCGTGCGAGCGCACGTGTGGGGGCTTCGACGCGATAGTTGAGGCCATCTTGAGTGTTCTTGTGGGTTAGGCTGTTTGGGCCTCGATGGGCCAAAATGGGCCAATGGGCCCGTGGGCTCATATGAATAAATTGTATAATTGTGTAGTAGATATTGGACTGGTTTATATGAATCTCATATCTGTGGCTAGATTTGGGCTAAATGGGCCACACGAGCGTGTGGGCCTATTTGGGCCGAGAATGGGCCCTAGGCCCATTTGCATCGTTATCTCTGTTTAGAATATCCTTTGTTTAAAATTACTGAAATACCATTGGTTTACAAAATTACCAAAATACCCTCAGATTTTAAAATTACTGAAATACCCCTGGTTTGCAAAATTACTAAAATACCCCTAGTTTACGAAATTACTGAAATACCCCTAGTTTACAAAATTTCTGAAATACCCCTAGTTTACAAAATTACCGAAATACCCCTAATTTGCAAAATTATCGAAATACCACTAATTTGCGAAATTATCAAAATACTCACGATTTACAAAATTATCGAAATACCCTTGATTTGCAAAATTACCAAAATACCCTTGATTTGTGAAATTATCGAATTACCCTTGGTGGGTGAAATTATCGAAATGCCCTTAGTGGGTGAATTACCGAAATGCCTTCGATAGGTAAGATTATCGAAATACTCCAAAGGGGTGAACATGACTGTTATACCCTTAAAGGTTGATTAGTATGATCGTGTGTATTCTGTTTAATTATTTACAATGGTAATTTATTGTTAGGGCCACCCGAGACGACTGTGGACCCACTGATTTGATTGTTAGGGTCGCACGGGTCACCCGAGACGCCTGTGGATCCACTAATTTGATTGTTAGGGTCGCACGAGTCGCCCGAAACGACTGTAGACCCACTGATTTGATTATTAGGGTCGCACGTGTCACCCGAGACGACTGTGGACCCACTAGTTTGATTGTTAAGGTCACACAGGTCGACTGAGATGACTGTGGACCCACTGATTTGATTGTTAGGGTTGCACGGATCACCCGAGACGACTGTGGACCCACTAATTTGATTGTTAGGGTCGTACGGGTCGCCCGAGACGACTGTGGACCTATCGACAGCTTTAAGCTGCTTATATTCTGGTAGCTCTGCCGTGATATCAGTTAGTACCTCAATTGGTGCTAACATCGGTGTGTAAGGCTGGGTGGGTTGACTTGGTCCCCACATGGAGTGTAGGGCTGGTACAGGTGGAGTGATGGTCGGGCTGGGTTGGGATGCATCCTCATACTGTTGCATATCTGTTTATGAGATCTGTTACTATACTGGGCTTAGGCCACTTGTTCTGTTATTGGTTTGGGCTAGGCCCAATTGATACTGTTATGGGCTATGACCCAAATAATCTTGTAGTGGGCTTTGACCCATGTATGCTCTAATCTGTATTGTACTATTACTGTTGAAAGGGCTTCGGCCCATACTGTTTAGGTTTCTGCTTCTGTATACTAACTGTTACTCTGGTAAGGGGATTAGACACTGAGTTTTCATAAACTCACCCCGCTTTTAACTGTGCAGGTAATCCCTAGTGTTAGAGGATTTGGAGCTGTGGAGGACTCGGAGGTGGCCATACGCGGTTTTGTTAATAAACGGAACTTAGTAATTTGGTTTTAAATTAGTTTAGATTAATTTATTTTGGGTTATTAATTTATGTAATATGGCCTTTGGGGTTTTCTTTTAACTTTCATCGGTAACTCTTTTAGTTATGAACTGCTAAACAATTTAACATGGGTTTTTTTTAAAACGATAACTGCTATTTTCAAATGTCACGTTTTCGTAACTTTAAAGTCAATCTTCTACTACAAACAATGTTTTGACAACAATACTATGTTTGCCAAGAAAAATAACTTTAAGCAAATTTTATTTGTTAAGCGACGAAACTCGAAGTTTTTAAATTGAGGAAAGGTTTTTAAAGATCGTATGGTTTATACATCCTTTTATTGTGACATGCCAGATTATGGCCTAACTTCTAGACCGTGTTTGGGGTGTTACATCAGATGCAGATATAACATGCTCAACATGCTTTATACAAATAATAGATACACACACATCAATATAGTCAGGCATACATTTAGTATCCTACACAGATCAGTCTATCAGAATATCCTTGAATACAAATTAGGGTTTAGTTAGCCCTTACCGACCCTACAGTAGGCCTACACTCGATCGAACCTACCCGTGCGACCCTAGGAAAAGTTTCAGAACTATGGGCCCACATGGCCCTGTGGCTTGCCCCTGTGGGCCCACACACCCGTGTGGCCCGCACGCCCAGATTGGCCTTCTCCCGTATGCCCACACGGCCTGGCCCAAAATCTACACTCCCGTGTGACATGCCTGTGTGGCCCATACGCCTAACTTGGCCTAGCCCGTGTGGCCCACACAGCCACACTTGGGCCACCACACGGTCGTATGCTGCGCACGGTAATGCCTTTGTCGATCACACGGCCCTGTCTCGCACACGGCCTTCTACAAGGGCGACCACATGCTCGTGTGACGCTGATAGATTCATTTTTTGACTTTTGTCGAAGTCTCATCTTTTTCCATTTTGGGTATACACCTGGTATCGATTTGATGCCACAGCAAATACAACCCCTTTAGAACCTAGAAATCAACATACCAACACTCAAAATTAGACTTAACCCACGATTAAACCGTCACTACGAAGCTGGCAACAATAAAAACAAGTGTTCATCGCTTAACCGAACACCTCAAACAATTTTTGAACTACGATTCCGCGTGAGGGGAGTCCCGTTATACTCAATTTCTTGCTGCAAAACAGAAAATAAGGTGTAACAGCCTATTTTTAGTCAAATCAGAATAATGGTTTTGGGACCACAAATTTAAGCTAAAAATATTTATTTTATTATATTTTAATTTTTATAGCATGATTGAATGATTGTATGAAAATTTCATTAAGAAATTCTACCGTTTCAATGGTCAATTTGAGAAAATGACTAAATCGCGTAAAGTGCAATATTTGATTTTCTATTTGCTAAAAGTGCCTAATAGCTATGGAACTTAAAAGAGGTGGTCCTTATGTTGTAATTAGACCATTAATAGCATGAGTGAACATATAGGGACATTAAATGGATGATATTAAATGGTTTATATTAAGGTTAAATATGTAAATTGTTTAATAAGGTTAATAAAATATAACCAAAATAACATTATTATCTTTTATTTCTTCCTCCACCGATTGTAGAACTAAAAACCTAGCCATTTTAAGTTTGAAATTTTATCAATTTCATTTGTCTATTAAGGAATGATTTTTGACTCGATTTTTTAATGATTTTTATGTTTTTGTGATTGTTGCATCTAGTACTAGCTAGCCCAAGGACTATCTTGCAAAACTGTTAAAGATTTTGAATGATGCCATTGATGAATATGTCTGAGTTTTGATGTTTGATGATAGATTATGAATATTTTTTATGAGTATTACAAGTTTTATTAAAAGATTATTAGTGAAAATGCAAAATAGGGATTAAATTGAGAAATGTTGAAACTTTGTGGTTAAAATGTGAAATAAATGAAAATTTTAAGCTACTAGGGGCATAAGAGTAATTCGGCTAAGCATGGGTATTGTGAAATTTGCATGAATTTGGGATTTTGTGTATTGAGGACTAAATTGTGAAAATGTGAAAGTTTAGTAGCAAATGTGTAAAATAGCCCTAATGTATATTTTGGATTGAATTGAATAAATAGTTTATAAAATAAGTAAATTTTGAATATATTTAGATTAAGAAAAATGGAATTCGGACCTAGATCGAGGGAAGAACAATGTATCAGATTAGTTGATCCGCGTTATCGTTTTACGTCCGAGGTAGGTTCGTATGTTAATAAGCATTATTATAATTGAGATTTAATGATTTATATTGAATTGTTGATGAATACAATGGTATGGAAACATTCGACAAAGTTTCGATTATGTATCAGCACTTAGTGTGCAAGATCGAGATAGCTTCGATTATGTATAGCACTTGGTATGCAATTTGAGATAGCTCCGGTTACGTATGGCACTTAGTATGTGATATCTAGATAGATCCGGGTATGTATGGCACTTAGTGTGCGAGATTAAAATAGCTTCGGCTATGTAATGGCACTTAGTGTGTGAGATATCGAGTATTCGACAGTATTTCGAACAGGTATGAGTTGGTTACGAGTTTGAACAGGTATCTAAATGGAAAGTATAAACTTCAATTAGAAGAGTTATAAATTTGGATATAAATTCAAGATTAAGCATATGGAAAGCTTGTTGTTACCATGAATTACATGTTAAATAGTTCAAGTTGTTGATTTATGTAATATGATTTGTTGAGTTTAATTTATACGAGCTTACTAAGCTATAAAGCTTACTTTGTTTATTTTTCCAGTGTTTTATAGTGAATTTAAAGCTAGATCAAATTCGGGGATCATAAGAGTCATCATCACACTATCCAACCTATACTTAGGTACTTTTGAACTTACGGTTTGGTCATATGGCATGTATAGGGACTTTGAGTCATGTTAGTTATGTTTTGGTAATGACTTTGGCCAAATGAATTGGTTTGTAAATGTTTATATTTTTAGTTGTAAATATAGCCATGAGTGTTGGCTTAATTTGGTGAATTTTTGGTTATGTACATATATGTGAAGATATGGTGGATATTAGATATGAATTATGTTGGTGAACTGGTTTAATGTAACGTATTTTTAGTAAAGGTATAGTTAGTTGAATTGGTATGTTTTGATGGAATCATATTAAAGGTTATAAGCATGTTGAATGTTGGTATTGAAAATGGTATGGATTATCTTGAATGTGGCTAAATTGAATGTTATTTGTGCTATGACTTTGTACCATTTGAGGTTGTTTAGGTATACAAAATGGGTGGCAAAATGGCTTGGTAAATAGCATATTTTTGTCCACACAAGAAGAGACACGGGAGTGTGTCTCAGCCGTGTGTAACACATGGTCAAGTTACACGGTCATGTGTCCCCTGGTGCTGAAATTGAAATGAAGTCAGCATGCTACACACGGTCTCACACACGGGCATGTGATCAACCGTGTGGTATAAATCAGTATACCCCCTAATTAGCACACGGCCTAGCACACGGGCGTGTGACTTGGCTGTGTTGCATAAGTCAGTATACCCTACAGGTTTGGCACGGCCTAACACACAGCCTGGCACACGGGCGTGTGCGGCCACTTCGAAGGGCACACGGGCTAGACACATGGGTGTGTGGTTGGCCGTGTGACCCAAGTTAGTATATACCCCCCTGTTTTCACATAGCCTATGACACGGGCATGTCTGGTGGCCGTGTGAGACACACGGCCTATGACACAGGCGTGTGTCCCCTGTTTGAAGTAAAATTTACTAAGTTTCACAAAAATTTCCCGAGTTATCAGTTTATTCCCGAACCATTACTAATGCATGTTTAAGGCATCGTAGGCACTTAATAGGGACAAATTGGTTGAGGTTAAATGATAGATAATTGAATTAAGAAAATGTATGTTAAATAGTTGTTTAATTTTTTCATAAGTCTAGTAATGCTCCGTAACCCTATTTTGGCATTGAATACGGGTGAGGGGTGTTACATTTATTGGTATTAGAGCTACGATTTAGTAGATTCTAGGACTAATGTAGCGTGTGTATGAGTCTAGCTATACTTTCCATATATAAATTGTGATAATGTGATGACTCCTGACATTTGAAAATGTGTTTTTATATAGAAAATGGATCCCAATTGAGTGATAGCTGATGAGGTTGAAAGTAACGCGCCTGCTTCCGCTCAAGGGACGGCGTCGTCTGATTCTAGACCCATATCGGGCAGCCAGGGAGGAGAGGCTAAAGAAGCCTTCTTCCAAATGATGAACGAATGGTTCACGCAATATATCTGAACTAGCCCGATCACTCAACAACCTCCACCCCTTCCTAATCCCCAACCGGTTCCTGTAGCTCCTCAAAGAGTTGAGCTTTTATGATTGAATAAGCTTCCAGTCGACAAGATCTGTAAACACGGGGCTGAAGAGTTTAGGGCTAATGCTGATGATGATCCTGAGGGAGCCGAGTTTTGGCTTGAAAATACGATTCGAGTGTTTGATGAGTTGTCTTGCACACTAGTTGAATGCTTAAAATGTGCCATACCAATTTTGAGGAACAATGTGTATCAGTGGTGGAATAAGTTGGTATCAATGGTGCCGAGAGAGAGAGTCATGTGGGAGTTCTTTCAGATCGAGTTCTGTAAGAAATATATAAGCCAACGGTTCCTTGATCAAAAGCATAAAGAATTTCTAAAATTGAAACAAGGCCGTACGATTGTAACTGAGTATGAAAGAGAATTCATATGGTTAAGTAAATATGCTCAAGAGTATGTTTCGACTGAAGAGATAATGTTCAAGCGGTTTGTTGATGGGCTGAACGAAGACATTAAACTTCTGGTTGGGATTTTAGATTTGAAAGAGTTTGTTGTGTTAGTCAATCATGCTTGCAAAGTTGAAAACTTTAATCGAGAAAAGAGAAAGGCTGATTCAAAGGCAAAAGATTTGAGGAAAAGACTGATGAATAAACCTTCTCATCCTTCATCAAAGAAATTCCAAGATTCATACAGTAGATCTAATGCATCAGTGGGATATCAAAATAAAGACCGTGGAAATCAACATGTGAATTTTAAAGCTCAAGCCACATCAGTATCGAGTGTTGGCAACGTAAAAGATATCAAGCCCAAGTGTCAACAGTGTGGAAGACGACATTTTGGAGATTGTTGGGTGAAATATAATAATAGAGCTTGTTACAGTTGTGGTTCATGAGATCATTTTATTAAAGACTGTCCTGAGTTGATTGAGAAAGATAAACTTCAGAATGTGAGATTAAGTAATACGGCTATTAGAGGCAGACCACCCTGAAACATTGGAAATACGAGTGGTAATCGAGGTGCTACGAGAGATTCGGCTGTGAGATCTGAGGCACGAGCACCTGCTCGAGCTTATGCTATCTGTGCACGGGAGGAGGCATCATCACTAGATGTTATTACTGGTACTTTTTCTCTTTTCGATATTGATATAATTACGTTGATAGATCCTGGATCAACCCATTTATATATTTGTATGAATTTAGTGTTTAAAAAGAGTTTACATGTTGAGTCTATAGAGTTTGTAATTAAAGTATCGAACCCCTAAGGCAAGTTCATTTTATTTGATAAAATTTGTAAGATTTGTCCTTTGCTGACTCAGGGTTACTTTTTTCTGGCTGACTTAATGCCTTTACCTTTCGATGAGTTTGATGTGATTCTGGGTATAGGCTGGCTGACTATGCATGATACAGTTGTGAATTGTAAACGAAAGATCATCGGATTGAAATGTCAGAACGGTGAAATTCTTCGGATTAAGTCTGATGATTCGAGTGAATTACCTACTGTGATATCGTCTATGTTAGCTTAGAAATGTATGAAAAAGGGTTATGATGCATATCTTGCATACGTACAGGATACCAAGGTGTCTGAATCAAAGATTGAATATGTACCTATTGTTTGTGAGTTTTTAGATGTATTTCCAGAAGAATTACCGAGTTTGCTACCGATTAGAGAGGTTGAATTTGGTATGGAATTAGTACTGGGAACAACACCAATATCAATAGCTCCGTACAGAATAGCTCCAACAGAATTAAAAGAATTGAAAGCTTAGTTGCAAGAATTGACAGACAGAGATTTTGCACGATTGAGTTATTCACCCTGGGGAGCACCGGTATTGTTTGTAAAGAAGAAAGACGGCACAATAAGAATGTCTATTGATTACAGACAACTGAATAAAGTGACTATAAAGAAAAAATACCCTCTACTGCGGATTGATGATTTATTTGATTAGTTGAAAGGTGCAACAGTGTTTCAAAGATTGATTTAATATCTGGTTATTATCAGTTGCGAGTTAAAGACTCAGATGTGCCGAAGACAGTGTTCTGAACGAGGTACGACCAATATGAATTTTTTGTTATGCCTTTTCTACTAACTAATTCTCCTGCCATTTTTATGGATTTGATGAATCGGATATTTAGACTATATTTAGACAGATTAGTTATTGTATTCATTTTCGACATCCTGATCTATTCACAAGATGAATTTGAACATACCGAGCACTTGAGAATTGTGTTACAAACGTGATAAACGATTGTTTGCAAAGTTTAGTAAATGTGAGTTTTGGCTCTGAGAGGTTGGATTTCTAGGGCATCTTGTTTCAGCCGAAGGTATTAGAGTTGACCTGAGTAAGATTTCTGCTATTGTTGACTGGAAACCTCTGAGAAATGTTTCTGAAGTTTGTAGTTTTCTGGGCTTAGTGGGCTATTACCGAAGATTCGTGAAAGGATTTTTGATAATTGCAACACCGATGACATGACTACTTCAGAAATATGTGAAATTTGAATGGTTAGAAAAATGTCAGCAGAGTTTCAAACAGTTGAAAGTACTGTTAACTGAAGCACCAGTTATGGTTCAATCTGAATCGGGGAAAGAGTTTTTGATTTATAATGACACGTCATTATACGGTCTGGGATGTGTTCTGATGCAAGAAGGAAAAGTTATAGCTTATGCTTCCAGACAATTGAAACTGCATGAAAAGATGCTATCTGGGTTGTCATTGATTGACTGACAAAATTTGCTCATTTCATACCGGTATGTATAGATTATTCACTTGATAGACTACCTGAATTGTACATTTCTGAGATTGTTCAATTGCACAGGGTGCCACTATCTATTATTTCTAATAGAGATATGAGATTTACATCGCGATTCTGGAAGAAACTGCAAGAAGCTCTGGGAACAAAGTTGAACTTCAGTGCTACTTTTCATCCTCAGACTGATGGACAGACCGAGAGCGTTATTCAGATTCTCGATAAAGTGAGCAGACTTGTCCAATCGATCTACGATGACCCAAACAGAATCCTTCTTAGTGGGTGTCAAGGGCAACCTACTAACGAATTCAATCATCACTCGTTTCTATTTCTATAAGGGACTCTAAACTAGTTGTAGCAAACTTGAAGGCAACTGGTGCTCAGCCTTAACTTGCTAGCACGTTAGACATCGAACAACAAAATTCGTAACCTCACGCTTCAAACCCAGCCACCAGTACAACTCACGGAGATCGTGATACATCTTATTACTGCTGGGATGCATAGCATAAGGGCTACAATGCTCCTCCCTCAAAATCTACTATCTAAAATTAGTATCATTTGGTACGCAGATTCGATCTTGAAAACACAGAACACCATTCATCATTCAGCCCAAAGTCTGAGGTACTACCACTCTCAATCTGACGAAACTGCAAACCCTGAGACTCATCCCCCAACTGCTTATCTCAAATCTGACCAATCCAAGTCTACTTAACTTGTAACTCAGCTAATAGACTCCCATTATTGAACAAACTAAGATGAGTGAACATCGCTCTTAGATCAGTCATCGCTCTATGACTTAGAGCATTGCCACCACATTGGCCTTACCAAGATGGTACTCTATCATGCAGTCGTAATCCTTGAGCAGCTCAATCCATCAATGCTGCCTAAGGATCAACTCCTTCTGAGTGATGAGGTACTTTTGGCTCTTCTGATTGGTGTAGATGATACACCTCTCGCCATACAGATAGTGCCTCTAGATTTTTAACGCAAAGATCACAACAGTCCTCTTGAGGTCATGCATCGGATAGTTCCCTTCGTGTGTCTTAAGCTGGCGAGACGCATAAGCCACAACCTTTCTCTCTTGCATCAATACACACCCCAAACTGACGTGTGATGCATCACTATAGACCACAAACTCCTAATCGGATTTAAGCTGTATCAGGACAAGAGCCTGAGTCAGAACAAACTTGAGCTTCTCTAAGCTCGATTGTTGCGCATCAGTCCAGACAAATGGAACACCTTTATGTAGAAGCTTAGTCAAGGGAGCTGCAATCAGAGAGACCCCTCGACAAACCGCTGTTAATATCCTACCAAACCTAGAAAGCTAAGGATCTCAAATACGTTCTTAGGCTATTTCCAATCTAGCACAGCTTCTATCTTCCTCAGATCAATACGGATCCCCTCAGCAGAAACCACATGCCCAAAAAAAAGTCACCTCACGCAACCAGAACTCACACTTGCTCAACTTCACATAAAGCTATTTATCACGTAGAATCTGAAGCACTACTCTAAGGGGCTCATCATGTTCATCCTCGTTGTTAGAGTACACTAGAATATTTTTGATGAAGACCACGATGAACCGATCTAGATACAGCTACAAGACTCGGTTCATCAGATTCATGAATATAGTCAGAGTATTCGTTAGACCAAAAGGCATAACTAGGAACTCGTAATATCCATAACGAGTCCTAAATGTAATCTTATGAACATCCGCCTCCTTACCCCTCAACTGATGATAGCCAGAATGAAGATCAATCTTTGAAAACACCGAAGCCCCTTGAAACTAATCAAACAAGTCATCAATCCTCGGAAGTGGATACTTATTCTTTACAATCAACTTATTCAACTTTCGATAATCGATGCACATCTTCATGGTCTCATCCTTCTTCTTAACAAACAGGACTGGCGCCCCCCACAGAGACACACTAAGATAAATGAAACCACAGTCCAGAAGTACTTGTAACTGAGCCTTAAGCTTTGTAAGCTCCTATGGTGCCATTCGGTATGGAGCAACAGCCACCAGAGCTGTACCTGGTAGAAGCTCAATTCTGAACTCAACTTTTCGATTCGGAGATAAAACTGGTAACTCCTCAGGAAAGACATCTAGAAAATCTCTCACTGTTCTGATATCCCAACCAGAAGAGTCCCCAGAATCAGAAACACTGACATAAACCAAGTACGCCTCACACCCTTCCGAACCAGTTTTTTAGCCACAAGAACGAATATCACATTTGACAAATAATCTCGATGCTCGCCAATCACAACCACCTCTATATCATCCATGGTCCTTAGAATGACCTTCTTAGTTGTGCAGTCCAAACTAACTCTGTGCTTAACCAACCAGTCCATACCCAGAATTAAATCAAACTCCCCAAATGAAAGCTCCATCAAATTTTCCAAGAAGACAACCCCTTGTACCACTAACGAAACATCCCTCTAGAGTTTACTAACCTGAACAGACTACCCCAACGAACTCAGTACAGTAACTCACTAGTAGTGCTCTCAACAGAAATCCCCAAGTTCTTAGATACAGAACTAGCTACATAGCAGTGAGTAGAACCTATGTATATTAAAGCAGTATATGGCACATCAAATATCGAAGCTTGCATCTGATCAGCCCACTGTGGACACTCACGAATACGGTGCTCTAATGACCCACACCTCAGACAAGCTGGTATCCTCCTCCAACATTCGCCGGGATAGCGCTTACCACAATCACCGCACAGCTGAATCCCAGTAGGAGCAATAGGTGTCCACAATCACTGCACAGCTGAATCCTAGTAGGAGCAATAGGTGTCCTTACTCTAATTGACCCATCAGATCTAGCCTTTTTCTTAATCCTCTAAATAGAACTAGAGAACTCTGAATCCCTCTTGTTCTTACCCCTCTCACGATCCCTATTCTGGCACTCCACACGCTTAAAATCCTCGGTGATCTTCGCCTTTTCAACCAGAACCGTAAACTCTCGATTACCAACCCTCATCCCCCAGCTCCAAAATGGGGTCTAGGGACCCTCTCCAAAATCCTTAGCACGGTCTGAGACAGTGCGTCGTCCCCAGCCAAGTGACTTTAAGTCCCAGTCTCAGTAACAGGCAAAATTGGTGTCTTACTCGTATTCAAATACAACATACTACCCAGAGAGGAAGACTTAGTTCGAGCCCCCTACGACCTCTACCATGGCCTCGGATACCATGTTCGCGGGTTCCACAAGCGCTCATCGTATAATTCAAGTTTTATCTACATTAAAAATTTTATGCATCAGTTTCAGTATTTATTAATAGATGTTTTATACGTAAATTATCAGAACTTCATAATTGTTTTCAAAGGTTTTAGTCTCTAACTACTCGTTATAGTTTCAGAAAGTGCTAACTACAATGTTTTAAGAGTTTTCTATCAGAAATTCAGAAATACTTACATGATCGGTGCCGGAGACTCAGTGTACCACATACTTCCTAATTTTTCCAAAAATATTGAAAACTAACTCTTTTCGAAATAAAATTTTGAAACCCAAAATTCACAACTCGAGTTTTGTAACCTGGCTCTGATACCACTAAATGTAACAGCCCAAACCCGGCCTAGAAATCATGACCAAATCTGGAAGTGTCACAAGGTAGGGGTTTTGAAAACGGAGTTGTCTCGTCAGGACATTCACATTTTTAATTGAAAAAATCATTTAATTAGCCCATTTGTTAAAACTTATTACAGTAGAAGCCTTAAACAATTATAATTTGAAAATACAGTCGTGTTTTAGAAAAATATTTGTTTGCGTATAGATTTTCATTTTTAGAGGAAAACATTTGTTTAAGCATGCAGTTTAACAACATATAAAACCCAAACAGAAGTCCAGAGAGTCTTAGAAAAATTACAACTCTCAAAATAAATCCAAAATCATAATTAAACAATAAATTAAAACATTAACTAGATTACAGTCTCGTGGTCACCGCTGAGTCTTCGCCGCACCGATTCGTGTTGGTCTGTGGATTACTTGAAAAGAACAAACAACAGATGTGAGATTATGTAAACTCAGTGTGTAACCCACAGAATTAAGCACACAAGCATATAGATTTAGATTCACAGTCAGGAGCAGATACAATTCCAAATCTAGATTCAAATTACAGATACAAATATGCATGAATCCTATCCCCATCCTCTACACACCATCTCCAACCATCCCATCACACCATGCAGGGTCTAAAACACCACTCATCCTTACACACCACATTGTGCCATTAAGACACATATCAAAATATATATATGTGCAGCCAAGTTGCCAGAATATAGGTGATTAACGTCGATCAGAAAACTTCGTCCATACATATAAATCCCCATCCCAATAATAAATAAAGAAATTAGATGCAAATATAACATGCTTAACATGCTTTATACAAATAATAGATACACACACATCAATATAGTCAAGCATACATTTAGTATCCACACAGATCAGTCTATTAGAATTTTAGCTCGAGAGGATAAACAACTGAAAAATAAAAGCATAGTTTTAGTAAAAGTATTGTGGAAATGACATGGTGTCGAAGAGGCTACGTGGGAGTTCAAGGAAGCTATTAAAAAATAGTACCCTAAACTATTCACTGGTAAGATTTTCGAGGACAAAAATCCCTAATGGGGCAAGAGTTGTAACACCCCATTTTTGGTCAAATTAGAACAAGGGTTTTGAAACCACAAATTCAAAGTCAAAATAATTATTTCATTATTATTTTAATCTCTACAGCATGATTTAGTGATTGTGTGAAAGTTTTGTTTAGAAATTTCATCGTTTGACTCGTCAATTTGATAAAAAATCACTAAATCGCGTAAAGTGTAAAACTTGTGTTCTATTAGCTAAAGGTGTTAAATAGCTATAGAATCTTAAAGTGAAGGTCCTTATGTGGTAATTAGACCATTTCAATTGTGGGTGGACATTTATGGGCTTAAAATGGATGTTTAATATGATTATATAATAAGGTTATTTATGTAATTTAGTAATTAAGGTAAATTAAATAAGAGAAACAAAGATATCATCTTTTATTTCTTCATGCTTCAATCGAAATTAGGGCAAAGAACACCATTTTTATCTTCTTCATTCGTCCAAGCTTTAAGAGCTAATTAAGGTATGATTTTTGTCCCGTTTTTAATGATTTTTATGTTTTTGAGATTATTGCAACTAGGTCTAGCTAGCCCCAGGGACTATTTTGCGAAATTGTTAAAGATTTTAGATATTTCTATTGATGAATACATTAGTATTTTGATGTTCAATGATAGATTATGAATGTTTGATCTTAGTTATACAAGTTTTATTAAGTGATTTTTAGTGAGAATGCAAATTAGGGATTAATTTGTGAAAAGTGTAAAATTCATGGTTTAAATGTGAAATAAATGAAAAATATAGGCTGCTAGGGAAATAATAGTAATTCGGCTAGTATGGGTTGTGGTTAAATTGCATGAATTTGTAATTTTATGAAATAAGGACTAAATTGTAAAAGATGTGAAACATTAGGGGCAATTATGTAAAAATGCCTTCAAGTGAATTCTGGATTAAATTGAATAGAGAGATGATTAAATAAGTTAATTTTGATTACATATAGATCAGGAAAAGCGAAACTTAGATCTAGATCAAGGGAAAAACAAAGTTCTCGATTAATCAACTCGTTTCTTTATTTTTGTGTTCGAGGTAAGTTCGTATATAATAAGCATTATTATAATTATGTTTTAACGCTTTGATATTGTATGATTGTGAATAAGACTCTACGGACACATTCGATGAAGATTCGGCAAGTGTGAAATCCCAGTTGAACCTTAGGAATAGATTTGGATACTAGTGAAATGTCATTAGGGCTTATTGTGATTATGTGATCCGGGTGCTGGTCCTGTATGTCCTACCAGTGGCTGAGTATACTGGCATATGTTGCAGTTACTTAACAGCTTGTGTGAGCAGCACTGTGTAGCTACTTTTTGACCCACAGCTTGTGTGAGCAGGCTTGTTATGTGATGTGTGATTGAGAGAGCTTCGGCTATATATGTGGAACTTCGAGTGCGAGTTTCCCATGTATTGATAGTATTCTGAATGGTTCAACGGAAAAATGAAAGACGTAGTTGTGTATGAGATTGACACGAGATGGGACAGGTATGTACATGAACCGTGTAAGCTTAAATCGAAGAAGTTGTGAAGTTTATACATAAGATTATGATTATAAATGTGAAAGGTTTGTTAGTTAAATGAACTACATGTTGATATGTTCAAATTGATGATTTGTATATTTATGTTAACATTGAGTTTATTTCGTACAAGCTTACTAAGCTATAAAGCTAACTTTGTTTAATTTTTTTTTTTTTTTGTGTTTTATAGAGATTCCAAAGCTAGCTCAGATTCGGGGATCGTCGAAGGCTTCATCATACTATCCAACTATCATTTTGGTACTTTTAAGTTCATGTTATGGTTATATGGCATGTATAGGATTATGGTCATTTTGTTAGGTAGTTTGGTAATGAGTGGTGCCATTTGAATTTGTTTGTAAATGCTTATGTTTTGGTTTGTATATAAAGCCATGAGAGTTAGCTTAATTTGGTTGGTTTGGTTATGTATATAAGAGTGTATATATGGTTTGCAATGTGGATATTAAATGGTTGATATTAGAGTAGTTACATGCATATGATTTTGGTGCATAATGATGTATGTTTAGAAGTGTATAACTAGTTGAACTATAAATGTGAATTTGGTATAAATGATATAGCATGTTTTAGGATTTGTGTGTATAGAGAATATGAGTATAGAATGTGCCTGAAATATATTTGAATTGGTTGATTTAGATGCTTATTTTAAGCCATGAATTATGCAATTTGATTTGGTATAGGTTTGTGCTAGTTGGGTAAAAAATGGCTTGGCAAATAGCCTATTTTTGTCCACAGGGGCAGAGACAAGGGCGTGTGTCTCAGCCGTGTCTGATACATGGTCACATACACGGTCGTGTGTTCCTCGGTGTTGAATTAGAAATCAAGTCAGTATACTCTACACAGCCTCACCCACATGCGTGTGACTTGGCCATATGGCATAAGTCAGTATACCCTACAGGTTTCACACGGCCTAGCACACGGCCTGGCACACGTGTGTGTATGGCCATTTGTAGGGCAAACGGGCTAGCCACACAGGCGTGTGTATTGGCTGTGTTACCCAAGTCAGAGAGTTACACGGGGTTGGACATGGGCTGGGACACGGCCATGTGCTTCCATTTCGAATGTCCATATGCCTGTGACACAGGCGTGTCTGTTGGCCGTGTGAATAAAGTTAGTAACCTCCTACGGTTATCGACATGGGCGTGTCTATTGGTACACGGGCATGCCTCTAGGTGACATGGGCGTGTGAACCCTACTTGCAAGTTGAGTGTTAGATGAAGTATCCAAAAGAGTTCGGATATTTGTTAAAGGCCTCATAGGTCCATAATATGCATGTTATGATCAAGAAAGAAAAGTTTTCAGTTGGTTCAAAATTTTACAGCCAGTAGGTACATGTTTAAACGAGTTTAAGCATGGTAATGCCTCGTATCCAGTCCTAGCATCAGTCTAGGGTATAAGGTGTTACATTTAGTGGTATCAGAGTTAAAGTTTAGTCAGTTCTAGGACTAACGTAGCAGAAGCATGAGTCTAGCTATACATGCCACACGTAAGAATGTTTTTATAATGATAGTGTGATGACTCCTGACTACTTAAATTATGTTCATACATATAGAAAATGGATCCTGACAGAGCTATGGCGAATGATGTAGAAAGTAATACACCAGCTCCCGCAGAAGGGACGGTACCAAACGAGAATGAGAATAGACCACTACGGTGAGTCAAGGAGGAGAGGAGGCTAGAGAAGCCTTCCTTCATACGATGAACGCCTGGTATACAGAGTTCGTTCGAGCAAACCCGAATGCACAACCCCCTCCACCCCCGCCTGTTCCACAACCTATCCCTGCAGCCCCTCCAGTAGTAGAGGTGGTAAGAGGAGATAAACCTCCAATTGACAGGATCAAGAAACATGGGGTAGAAGAATTCGAGGCTAGAAAAGATGATGACCCAGAACGAGCTGAATTCTGGTTAGAAAATACCATCAGGGTATTTAATGAGCTATCATGCACCCATAAAGAATGCATGAAGTGTGTGATCTCTCTCTTAAGAGACTCTGCTTACCAGTGGTGGAACACTCTTGTGTTGGTAGTACCGAGGGAAAGGGTCACATGGGAATTCTTCCAGGAAGAGTTCAAGAAAATGTATATCAGCCAAAGGTTTGTAGACCAGAAGAGGAAGGAATTTCTAGAGCTGAAGCAAGGTAAGATATCAGTAACTGATTATGAGCGAGAGTTTGTACGACACAGCAAGTATGCTCGCGAATATGTATCCACTGAGGCCATCATGAGTAAAAGGTTTGAAGATGGATTAAATGAAGATATAAAGTTGTTAGTTGCTGCCCTAGAGTTAAAGGAATTTGTTGTACTAGTAGGAAGGGCTTGTAAAGTCGAAGAACTAGTAAAAGAGAAGAAAAAGTCTGAAATGGAGTCTCGTGACTCTAGAAAGAGACAGTGGAATAAGTCATTCCAATCTTCGTCCAAGAAGTCAAGAGATTTCCCTGCGCGATCGGCTACTTCCACTTGATTTTCAAGAAAAGCCCGGAGTAAGCAAAATATGGGAAATAAAGCACAAACGACTTCAATTGCTAGTGTGGGAAATATTTGATATGACAAACCTGAATGCCCACAGTGTGGCAGACGTCATTTTGGAGAATGCCGAGCACATGAAAATGCATGTTTTAAATATGGTTCTCAAGACCATTTCATAAAAGATTGTCCACAGATGACTAAAGAAGAGAGAACTCCAAACTCGAGATCTGGAGTATAGTCGGAGGGAGACCGCAAAGGAACCTGGGAAGAAGGGCAAGTGGAAGAGGTAACCCTCGAGAGTAGGCCACAAGACTTGAGGGTAGAGCCCCTGCAAGAACCTATACCATTCGCGCTCGCGAAGAGGCATCTTCCCCTAAAGTTATTACGGGTACCTTTTCTATTTACAATACCAAAGTTATTGCTGTAATAGATCCCGGATCCACACACTTTTACATTTGTATGAAATTAGTATCTGATTTGAGTATGCCTATAGATTCTACAGAATTTTCGATTAAAGTGTCTAATCCTTTAGGCAAGAGCGTGTTAGTTGATGAAGTATGTAAAGACTGTCCATTAATAATTAGAGGTCATTGCTTTAAAGCAAATCTTATGTTGTTACCATTTGATGAATTCAACCTCATTCTTAGAATGGATTAGTTGACTGCTCATAATGTAATAGTCAATTGTGGGAAGAAGTGCCTAGAGATGAAATGTGAAAATGTGGATACTCTTCATATGTCATCAGATAGACAAGATGGATTGCCGGTAATAATTTCTCACATGATAGCACAGCGATATTTAAGAAAGGGGTATGAGGCATTTTTGGCATTTGTGATGAATGACAAAGAAATAGGCTTAAAGATTGAGTCAGTACCGATAGTATGTGAGTATCGAGATGTTTTTCCTGAGGAATTGCCAGGATTACTGCCGGTTAGAGAAGTTGAGTTCAGTATTGAGTTGGGTCCCAGTATGTACCAATATCTATTACTCCTTACAGAATGGCTCCAACAGAGTTGAAAGAATTGAAGTTACAGTTGCAAGAGTTGACAGATAAAGGCTTTACATGATCAAGTTGTTCACCATGGGGTGCTCCGGTTTTATTTGTGAAAAAGAAAGATGGCACCATGAGATTGTGCATAGATTAACGTCAGCTTAATAAAGTGACGGTAAAGAACAAGTACCCATTGCCTAGGATCGATGATTTGTTCGATCAATTGAAAGGAGTCGCTATGTTTTCCAAAATAGACTTGAGATCAGGGTACTACCAGCTTGGAGTAAAAGATTCAGATATATCCAAGACTGTCTTTCGAACAAGGTATGGGCATTATGAATTTTTAGTCATGCCCTTTGGGTTGACCAATGCTCCGGTAGTATTCATGGATTTAATGAACCGTATTCATGGATTTAATGAATCGTATCTTTAGACCATATCTCAACAAGTTTGTGGTCGTTTTTATTGACGACATACTGATTTATTCCCGAGATGAGAATGAGCATGCTAAGCACCTATGGACAGTTTTGTAGACTCTTCGAGAAAATCAGTTTTATGCCAAGTTCAGTAAAAGCGAGTTTTGGCTCAAGGAAGTAGGATTTCTGGCACATATTGTCTCGAAAGATGGAGTTCAAGTAGATCCAAGTAAAATCTCAACCATAATGGACTGGAAGCCACCAAAGAACGTCTCTGAGATTAGAATTACAAACGTTTCGTAAGGGGTTTTCCATGATTGCAGCCCCGATGACTAAATTGTTACACAAAAATGTGAAGTTTGAGTGGACAGAAAGATGCCAGCAAAGTTTTGAGAAACTGAAAGCAATGTTGACAGAAGCACCAGTTTTGGTACAACCTGAATCAGGGAAAGAATTTATAATTTATAGCGATGCATCCTTAAATGGATTAGGCTGTGTACTTATGCAAGAAGGCAAGGTGATTGCTTATGCCTCTAGACAGTTGAAACCTCATGAGAAGAATTATCTGACGCATGATCTTGAATTAGCTGCCATAGTCTTCACTTTAAAGATTTGGAGACACCATTTATATGGTGAAAGATGTCGGATTTTTACTGATCACAAAATTCTAAAGTACTTGATGACGCAAAAAGAGTTGAACTTAAGGCAACAGAGATGGTTAGAGTTGATAAAAGACTATGAATTAGTCATTGACTACCATCCAGGAAAGGCGAATATGGTCGCTGATGCTTTGAGCAGGAAATCCCTTTTTACATTAAGAGCAATGAATTTGCGGATGACTTTATCTGACGATGATTCTATTCTAGCTGAGTTGAGAGCTAGACCAATGTTTCTTCAAGAGATCTTTGAGGCTCAGAAAGAAGATAACGAATTACAAGTCAAGAGAGCTCAGTCCGAGTCAGGTATTGAATTCAACTTTCGGATTAATTCTGATGGATACTTGAAGTTTAGAGATAGAGTTTATGTACTGAGAAAAGAGGAGCTTATTCAGAGAATTTTGCATGAGGCACATAACGGATGTTTATCTGTACATCCAGGTAGTACCAAGATGTATAATGACTTGAAGCAACAGTATTGGTGGCCTAAAATGAAGAAAGATATTTCAGAGTTTGTTTCCAAGTGCTTGATTTGTCAACAAGTAAAGGCTGAACAACAAGTACCTTCGGGTTTACTTCAGCCCATCTTGGTTCCCGAGTGAAAATGGGACCGCGCACCATGGATTTTGTAACGGGTTTACCGTTGTCACCAAGTAAGAAGGATGCTATATGGGTTGTAGTTGATAGACTCACAAAGTCAGCCCATTTCATACCAGTACAAGTGGATTTCTCCTTCGACAAGTTGGCAAACTTGTATGTTTCAGAAATAGTAAGGCTTCATGGAGTTCCTTTATCAATTATATCGGATAGAGACCCGAGATTTACATCCTGATTTTGGAAGAAGCTGCAAGAAGCCCTGGGTACAAAGTTAAACTTTAGTATGGCTTTTCATCCTCAAACTAACGGTCAGCCGGAAAGAGTAATTCAAGTACTTGAGGATATGCTCAGATGTTGTATTCTCAAATTCCAAGGCAGTTGGGAAAGTTTCCTCCCATTGGCAGAATTTGCCTATAATAATAGTTTCCAATCAAGCTTAAAGATGGCGCCTTATAAGGGTCTATATGGGCGTAAGTACAGAACACCTTTGTTCTGGACTGAACTCAAGGAAAACCAAATTCACGGGGTTGATTTGGTTAAAGAAACTGAAGAGAAAGTGAAAGTGATACGAGAATGTTTAAAAGGTGCCTCAGACAGATAGAAATCCTATTCAGACTTAAGAAGAGAAGAGATAGAGTACCAAGTTGGAGATAAAGTTTTCTTGAAAGTGTCACCATGGAGGAAAGTTCTCAGATTTGGCCGGAAAGGCAAATTAAGCCCACATTTTATCAGACCTTACGAGATCATTGAAAGAGTTGGGCCGGTAGCTTACTGTTTAGCTTTGCCGTCAGAATTAGAAAAGATACATGATGTGTTTCACGTGTCAATGTTGAGACGCTACCGATCAGATCCTTCACATGTAATTACCCCGTTAGAAATAGAGATTCTTCCTGACATGACTTATGGTGAAGAACCAATCAAGATTTTAGCTCGGGAAGTCGAGCAGTTACGAAATAAAAGTATTGCCTTAGTGAAAGTATTGTGGCAAATACATGGAATAGAAGAAGCTACATGGGAACCAGAAGAGAGTATGAGAAACCAGTATCCCAACCTTTTTGCTGGTAAGATTTTCGAGGACGAAAATCCCTAAGTGGGGGAGAATTGTAACAGCCCGATTTAGGGCCTAGTCGGAATAGTGGTGTGAGACCATGAATCTGAGGTGAAATTATGAGTTTTTAAAGTTTATGTTATGTTTGCATGCTAGTATAAAAGTTTCCTGAAGTAATTTTATTAAATTGAGGGTGATTGGTCCAAAAAGAAATAAATTGCAAAAGTTGCAAAATTTGAGTTTCTAGAAGCTTTTTGTATGAAAGAGCTTTAGAGTATGAATTATGAGCCCTTAAGTAACAATTTTCCAAAAATTTTATTTTTGGACAAAATTGGCCTTGAGATGGTACTATAGAAATTTTTAGTAATAAGGGCATTTTGGTCATTTGTCTAATAAGTGATTAAAATAGGAAAAAGATGATAAAAATCTCATCATCTTCTTCCCCCATTGCCGAAAATTGAAGGAAGCCATAGCTAGGGTTCTTCAATTTTTCAAGCTTGCTAGTAAGTGCTCCTAAGCCCGATTTTTGATATTATTCATATTTTTGAAGTCCCGGTAGCATGAGTAAGCTATTTTAGCTATTTGATGAGTTAAGATGCATGTTTAAAAATTTACCCATGAGTGACATGTATGATAAATGATGTCTTATAGGAGTTTATGAGAGATTGATGTTAGATAAACATCTTTTTCTTAATGAATTTCATGAAAAATGATAGTATGGGCCATTTTGTAAAAAGTTATAAAATTGGTCATACCTATTAGAAATAGAGAGAATTGATGATTGCTATAATAGATAAAATGATTCAGCTAAGCATGGTGTTTAAGAAAGTTGCATGAAAAATCATTTTACGAGCCTAGAGGCAAAAGTGTAAATAGGAGAAAGTATAGGGGCAAATTAGTAATTTTGCCAAAGTATGAGTTATGAGTCAATTTAATCAATATGATTATTAAATGATCTATTTATGATTATAGATCAAGAAAAACAAAGCCCAGATCGAAACCGAAGCAAGAACAAAGTCGAGGACTAAATTGCATAACTACATACATTTTGTATATTGAGGTAAGTTTGTATGAGTTCTAAGCTTTATGATTTTATCATTTAATTGCTTAGTATCATATATATTGTTATCATGAACAAGTTATCATGTAAGTCCAAGGACTCAAGCTTGGCTTTGATCAAGTTATCAAGCAAGTCATCATGTAAGTCCAATGACTCAAGCTTGGCATTGATCAAGTTATCAAGCAAGTTATCATGTAAGTCCAAGGACTCAAGCTTGGCATTGATCAAGTTATCAAGCAAGTTATCATGTAAGTCCAAGAACTCAAGCTTGGCATTTAATAAGTTACCATGTAAGACTAAGGTAAGCTTGGCATTGATTTAAGAAGAGATCTTCCATATAAGTCCATATCTAGAGTATGGCATTGGCATGAAGTACATGACAAGAGATTTAGTATTCACGGTAATTCATAGAAAATCATCAGGCAAATGAGTAAGCTAAAATGTGAAAACAAGAATGTTAAGAAAGAATAGCTATTACCAAGTTGAAATTGAATATTATTCATGTTATGAATGATGAGTTAGAAGACATAATTATTATGTTTAAGTATGCTGATCAATGTGATCAAGTGATACAAGTACCTTGTTACCTTACAAGTATGAGATTAGTAAGTACCATGAGACAAGTAAGAATCATGTATGAGTAAGTAAGCTTTATAGATGAGATAATGATACCATTCTCATGTCAAATGGTTTATCTGAAGCAAGTTTATTTATTATGTATTATACATGCAAACTTACTAAGCTAAATGCTTACGTCTTTGATTGTTTCTTTCTATGTAGTCCTGCCAAGCTAATTTGTGGATCATCAGAGTCGGAGCTCGTAGCACACTATCAACCCTTATTTTGGTATAGCCAAATTATATTACTAAGTATGGCATGTATAAGAATCATTCATTTTGAGAACATGTTTTGTGTAATGCCACTGTATAGGCTATCAAGTTTATTATTCTCTTGTATAAGGCTAAGTGGTTGGCCAAACTTGTTTGAGTTGTTTGTATATAGATATCAATGAAATACGTAGTATTATTCATAAAAATATGTTATTAATGAATTGTATTGTTTTAAGTTGGGTTGATCTTAATTTTAGGGAGGCAAATGGCTTGGTAAATAGCCTCTGGTTGACTACCCGGTTACACACACGGGTGTGTGTCTAGACCGTGTTAACCCTGCACCTTAATGTTTTAAATACAGTTAGACCACGAGCATTTTATAGAGCCGTGTGTAAGGATCGTGTAAGACACATGGTCAAAGCATGGGCGTCTGCCTAGGCCGTGTGGTTGAAGTCAATAGCTTCACACTGTTGGTAGACACGGGCGTGTCAAGGCCATGTGAATAAAGTCAGTAACCTCCCACGGTTATCAACATGGACGTGTCTATTGGTACAAGGGCATGCCTCTAGGTGACATGGGCGTGTGAACCCTGCTTCCTAGTTGAGTGTTAGATGAAGTATTCAAAAGAGTTCGGATATTTGTTAAAGGCCTCGTAGGTCCATAATATGCATGTTATGATCAAGAAAATAAAGTTTTAAGTTGGTTCAAAATTTTACAACCCGTAGGTACATGTTTAAGCGAGTTTAAGCATGGTAATGCCTCGTATCCAGTCCTAGCATCGGTCTCGGGTATAAGGTGTTACATTGAGTCCACGATTTATCAGGCCGTATGAGATCATTGAAAGAATAGGTCCAGTGGCATATCGGTTCGCATTACGATTAGAATTATAAAAGATCCACAACGTGCTTCATGTGTCGATGTTGCACCATTATCGATTAGATCCATTGCACATGATTTCGCCATCAGAGATTGAGATACAACCTGATATGACATACAATGAAGAACCGATCAGAATTTTAGATCAAGAGGTTAAACGGTTGAGAAATAAAAGCATAGTTTTAGTAAAAATATTGTAGAAATGGCACGGTATCGAAGAGGCTACGTGGGAGCCCAAGGAAGCTATCAGAAAATAGTACCCTAAACTATTCACTAGTAAGATTTTCGAGGACGAAAATCCCTAAGGGGGCAAGTGTTCTAACAGCCCATTTTTGGTCAAATTAGAACAGGAGTTTCGAAACCACAAATTCAAAGTCAAAATAATTATTTTAATATTATTTTAATGTCTACAGAATGATTTAGAGATTGTGTGAAATATTCGTTTAGAAATTTTATCGTTTGACTGGTCAATTTGATAAAAATCATTAAATCGCGTAAAGTGTAAAACTTGTGTTCTATTAGCTGAAGGTGTTAAATAGCTATAGAATCTTAAAGAAAAGGTCTTTGTGTGGTAATTAGACCATTTCAATTGTGGGTGGACATTTATGGGCTTAAAATGGATGTTTAATATGATTATAAAATAAGGTTATTTATGTAATTTAGTAATTAAGGTAAATTAAATAAAAGAAACAAAGATATCATCTTTTATTTCTTCATGCTTCAACCGAAATTAAGGCAAAGAACACCATTTTTATCTTCTTCATTCGGACAAGCTTTAATAGCTAATTAAGGTATGATTTTTGTCCCGTTTTTAATGATTTCTGTGTTTTTAATATCGTTGCAACTAGATCTAGCTAGCCCAAGGACTATTTTGCAAAACTGTTAAAGATTTTAGATGTTGCCATTGATGAATACATTAGTATTTTGATGTTAAATGATAGATTATGAATGTTTGATGTTAGTTATACAAGTTTTGTTAAGTGATTTTTAGAAAAAAAAATGCAAATTAGGATTAATTTGTGAAAAGTGTAAAATTAATGGTTAAAATGTGAAATAAAAGAAAAATATGGGCTGCTAGGGACATAATAGTAATTCGGCTAGCATGGGTTGTGGTTAAATTGCATGAATTTGTAATTTTATGAAAGAAGGACTAAATTGTAAAAGATGTGAAACATTGGGGGCAATTGTGTAAAAATACCTTAAAGTGAATTCTGGACTAAATTGAATATAGAGATGATTAAATAAATTAATTTTGATTACATATAGATCAAGAAAAGCGAAACTCGGATCTAGATCGACAGAAAAACAAAGTTCTCGACTAATCGACTTGTTTCGTCGTTTTTGTGTTCGAGGTAAGTTTGTATTTAATAAGCATTATTGTAATTATGTTTTTAATGCTTTGATATTGTATAAATTGTGAATACAACTCTATGGACATATTCGATGAAGATTCGGCAAGTGTGAAATCTCGGTTAAACCTTAGGAATAGATTTGGATACTAGTGACATGTCATTAGGGCTTATTGTGATTATGTGATTCGGGTGCCGATCCTGTACATCCTACTGATGGCTGAGTATACCGGTATGTGTTGTGGTTACTTTATAGCTTGTGTGAGCAACACCATGTAGTTACGCCTTGATTCACAACTTCTGTTAGCAGGCCAGTTGATAGCTCGAGAGTGAGCATATATGTGATGTGTGATTGAGATAGCTTCAGCTAAATATGTAGCACTTTGGGTGCGAGTTTCAAATCTATTTGATAGTATTCCGAATGGTTCAACGGGTAAATGAAAGACGTAGTTGTGTATGAGATTGACACGTGATGGTACACGTATGTACATGAACCGTATAAGCTTAAATTAAAGTAGTTGTGAAGTTTATACATAAGATTATGATTATAAATGTAAAAGGTTTGTTAGTTAAATGAACTACATGTTGATATGTTCAAATTATGGTTTCTACAATCATACCTTGGGGATTTCTACAATCAACCCTCCATCCGCTACACACCATAACGAAAGCCGTACTGCCTATTCCTATCAATCAGGAATCATTAAATGTGGCATAGCCACCGATCACTATCTGACCTACCATTTGAAATTATGGTTTAACTACCGGTCACCAAGTGACCTATCATGCACTTCCACTTTATTATCATAATCCCACCCCATCATACACACATAAGGAAAACTTCACACAGGCTTTCATATATATTTCGATACACATAGAGATTCCTATGATTACATACCCGGCATCCTTGCCTAACCCCTGTTAGAGTTTCATTCGACTGTCTACACAGCCTCTTTCTGGCTTTTTAGCCCATAACGTGTATAATATAGACATACATACAGGTTTAATAGTGTGTTAGAGATCTACACAGCTAATTATCGTTAGAACAAGACTTTCTACGTCGACGATATCCATAGCTGACACAACCGCTATCTGCCTAAGGTGTTGTTCAGAGGTTGGGAACGAAGCATTAGGTTAAGGCACAACTAACGAAAAGGAAACGGTTGATCATCTTAAGGAGAATTAAAATCCTTACCTTGAAATCCCGAAAAGTGATATGAGATTCAGGGGCTAATGTTTCTGGCTTTTAGATCTAAGAGATCTACTTCAATTCTCGAATGTCGCCCAACAAGAGAATACATAAAACCATTAAACCATTAGCTTTTCGGCTTTGTCTCCCAAAACCCGAAAGAGAAAGTGAAGAGATAGAAAAATCGGCACTCACCTTTACATAAAGAATTTGACCACCCCTTAGAGATTCCGGCTTTTTGAGAAGATCAGAAGAGAAGAAGAAATCTAAGTAGTTTCGGCTTTTTGAAAGAAAAGATGTTGAGAAGATTGGGAGGTTTCGGCTTTTGAAGAAATCAAAAGAAAATAACTTGCAGAGGGAGACTGAGAATTTCGACACAGGGAAAGAAGAAAAGAATAGGGTTCCAAATGTCAGAACTGATGAGCTATCCCCCCTATTTATAGAAATTTCGGCACTTACCTATCAAAAACCGAAAGTGCCCTTTCTGATAACTAAAAATTAAGAAAATAAAAAGGGAAAATTTGGCACCCCTTTGCCATAAAGAAACTGATTTCTTCCCTCCTCGAGGCGATAGAATTTCGGCCAACACCTACCCTTGCAGATAGCTCCTATCTTTTCTCCTTTTATCTTCCATATTATCAACTATAATATCTACATTATCCCATTCACATAAATCCTCCTATTTTTGAGCCTTGTTGCCGTCCACTCCACCTAAACCTAATGCCGAACATTAGCTAACTTAAATTAAAAGAATTGGGCTCCTTGAAACTTAAACTTGGGCCCCTTACTCCCTTGTGTGGTGTCACCTCCTTGCTCCCTAAGTGGCGCCACTGACCACTGGGCCACAAGCCCATTCTGATATTTTATACACAGATACCACCTTTTAATCCCTATAGTTCCCAAACAAAAACTTAAGCAAGGCCTTGACCACATCCTGAGCCCAATTTGGATCCCTAACAGTTAAATTAACGCATTAAACATATCCACACACTAAACGTATAGGCCCATTAATTCAAGATGTTACAGTTCTACCTCCCTTAAAGAAATTTCGGCCTCGAAATTACCTGGTTAGAAAAGATGGGGGTATTGCTGCCGTATCGCTTCCTCTGGTTCCCACGTAGCCTCCTTAGAGCCATGATTCTGCCATAGCACTTTTACCAACGGAACCATTTTCCTTCGCAATACTTTGACATCACGATCCAGAATTTCCACCGGTTCTTCTTCGAAGGATAGATCAGGTTTTACCTCGATTTCCTCTACAGGCACAACATGAGATGGATTCGAACGATATCGTCTCAACATAGAGACATGAAATACATCGTGAATTTGCATTAACTCCAGAGGTAACTCAAGCTGATAGGTTATTGGTCCCACTCGCTTCAACACCTGGTATGGTCCGATAAATCTGGGACTCAATTTACCCTTCCGTCTAAACCTCAGTACTTTCTTCCACGGTGACACCTTCATAAATACCTTGTCACCCACTGCAAACTCTATGTCCTTACGCTTTAAATCAGCATAGGAATTCTGTCTGTCCAACGCTTCCTTTAGCTGAGCCCGAATTAACTCAACCTTCCCTTCTGTCTCGGTCACCAACACCGAACCCAAAATCGATGTTCCCCTAATTCCGTCCAACAGGTAGCAGTATGACACCTCCGTCCGTACAATGCTTCATAAGGCGCCATCTGAATACTAGACTGGTAGCTGTTGTTGTAAGCAAACTCCATTGACGGTAAGAACTCTTCCCAACTACCTTTGAAATCAATAACACATCCTCTCAACATGTCCTCCAAGATCTAGATCACCCGTTCAGACTGTCCATCGATCTGAGGATGAAACATTGTACTGAAATCCAACTTCGTACCCAACGCTTGATGCAACACCTTCCAAAATCGTGAGGTGAACCTAGGGTCCCTTTCCGATATGATCGATACCGGTACCCACGCAACCTCACCACCTCCGCTATATACAGCTTAGCCAATTTCTGCAGAGGGTAATCGACATGTACGGGTATGAAGTGTGCAAACTTCGTCAAGCGATCAACAACTACCCAAACTGCATCTTTCTTAGTGGGCATGAGGGGAATCCCACTAACAAAGTCCATGGTGATTCTTTCCCACTTCCATTATGGAATGTTCACTGGCTGTAATAACCCTGATGGTAACTGATGCTCTGCCTTTACCTACTGATAGGTCAAACACTTACCCATCAATTCAGTTACCTCTTGGTTCAAAACCGGCCACCAAAATTGATCTCGTAAATCCCAAAACATCTTACTTCCTCCAGGGTGCATAGCGTATGCACCACCATGTGCTTCATGCAAGATCCTACACCTTAACTCCGGATCTTTTGGCATGCAAACTCTCCCTCGAAAACATAACAGTCCTTCCTCATTCATGCTGAATTCCATTGGCCCATCCTTTGAGATTAGCTGCAACTTCCCCTTTAGCAACTCAACGGTCTGTTGCTTCTCCTTCACCTGACTGACCCAAGAGGGTTTCACTTGAAGCTCAGCTAATAAGCTTCTATCCTCGTATAAACTAAGGTGAGCAAACATCGCTCTTAGAGACTACTTTACGACTTAAAGCATCGGCCACCACATTAGCCTTACCCGGGTGATACTCGATCGAGCAGTCATAATCCTTTAACAACTCGATCCACCTCCTCTGCCTTAGATTTAACTCCTTCTGAGTCAAAAGATACTTTAAGCTCTTATGATCTGTGTAAATAACAAATTTCTCCCCGTACAGATAATGCCTCTAAATTTTTAAGGCAAACACCACTGCCGCCAACTCCAAATCATGGGTGGGATAATTCGATTCATGCGGTTTTAACTGCCGAGACGCATATGCAACCACCTTTCCATCTTGCATCAACACACATCCTAATCCCGTGTGTGACGCATCACAGCAAATTACGAACTCCTTACCCGCCTCCGGCTGTATAAATACCAGAGCCTCTGTCAAAATCCTTTTCAACTTTTCAAAACTCTCTTGCTACTTATTAGACCAAACAAACGAAACTCCTTTCCGTAGCAACTTAGTCAATGGTGCCGCAATTAAGGAAAATCCTTCAACAAACCTTCGGTAGTACCCAGCTAAACCAAGAAAACTCCTAATCTCAGCCACAGACCTAGGTGGCTTCCAATCCAACACCGCTTCAATCTTTCGAGGGTTAACCCTAATCCCTTCTGCCGACACAACGTGACCTAGAAAAGTAAATTCACTTAGCCAAAATTCGCACTTACTGAATTTGGCATACAACTGCTTCTCCCTCAGAATCTGTAAAACCACTCGTAGATGAGCATCATGTTCCTCCACTGACTTTGAATAAACCAGGATATCATCTATAAACACCACAACACACCGATCTAGGTAGGGTTGGAACACTCAATTCATCATGTCCATGAACGCTGCTGGCGCGTTGGTTAATCCAAAAGGCATCACCATGAATTCTTAGTGACCATAAAAGTTCTAAAGGCCATCTTATGAATATTCGCCTCCTTGACCTTAAGCTGATGGTACCCTGACCTCATATCTATCTTCGAAAAGACTGAGGCCCCCTTCAACTGATCGAACAAGTCATCGATCCTTGGCAACGGGTACTTGTTCTTGATTGTTAGCTTATTCAACTGGCGATAATCAATGCACATACGCATTGATCCATCCTTCTTCCTAACGAATAACACCAGCGCTTCCCAAGTCGACACACTCGGTCGAATGAACCCCCTATCCAACAACTCTTGTATCTGCGCTTTCAACTCTACCAACTCCTTTGGCGCCATCCTATATGGAGCGATAGATACTGGCGTGGTTCCTGGCAAAAGATCGATTCCAAACTCCACTTCACGATCCAGGGGTAATCCTAGAAGCTCTTCAGGGAAAACATCAGGAAATTCCTTTGCCGTCCTAACGTCCCCAATCGTTAATTCCTTAGCTTCTAGAGCTCGAACAAACATTAATACGGCCTCGCATCCTTTCCTCACTATCCTTTCCGCTCTTAGGGCAGTCACCACATTCGACAGACAGTTTCCTCTGTCTCCTATCACCAACACTTCATCACCCTCGGGGGTTTTTAACACCATGCGCTTGGCTGCACAATCTAGATTAGCTTGATACTTCACAAGCCAGTCCATGCCTAAAATTAAATCAAACTCCCCGAACGGTAATTCCATTAGAACCGTTCGAAAGACCATCCCCTGAACTTCTAGAGGTACTTCCGGATAGAGTTTATCCACTACTACAGATTGTCCTAACGGGCTAACTACAGTTATTGCACTAGAGGTAATCTCAGATTCTAACCTTAAAGTTCCAGATACGCTACTAGCTACATATGAATGCGTCGACCCAATGTCAATCAATGCAGTGTAAGGCAAACCAAAAATTAAAAACGAACTAGTTCTAACATCCAGTGCGTCAGCCTCCTCTCGACGTCTGACAGCATAGACCAACCCCGACTGTCTCGCCTCAGTATTTCCTACCCCTTGGCCTGGTGTTCCACGATCCCGACCAGACCTATTGCCACCTCCGGCTGCATCACGACCTCTTTGTGACTGCTAACCTCCTCTACCAGGCTGGGCATTCCCTCGACCCATGGGCCCATCACTGTCCCGTTGCTGCGGACAATTTCTAACTTGGTGGTCCGTAGATCCACACCTAAAACACTTTCCAGTGCCTGCCCAACACTCATCGGTATGGAACTTACCACATCGAGTACACTTTTGTGTCCGGTTAGCAGCAGCAGGTCTCTCATCCTGTTTCGGCCCATCTGACTTAAGTCTCTTCTGATTACACCCAGCTGACCTTGACGGTCCAACATTCCTCTTATTCCCACTCCTATCTCTATCCCGATTCAGTTTCTTGGTCCTCTTTACCTCCTCAGCTATCTTAGCTTTTTCCACTAGGACCACAAACTCCCTCTCCCGCTGTGGGGCTATCAAAACACGCAAATCGTCTCTCAGGCCACCTTCGAACTGTACGTAACGTTCATGTTTCGTGGCCACCATTCCTCGAGCATATCGACTAAGGCATAAAAATTCAGCTTCATACGCAGTCACTGACCTACTCCCTTGAACCAGATTCAGGAATGCTTTCCGCTCTGCATTCACATAACTCGATCCAATGTACTTATTCTGAAATGCCATTTTGAAAAGATCCCAGGTGATACAGTCAGCCATGGTACCATCCTTAACCGTAAGCCACCATTGATACGCTTTATCCCGCAGGAGAGATACAATCCCTTTCAACTTCTCCTTCTCCGTAAGATCCAAATCATCCATTATGCGTTCCACCGCCTCCAACCAATACTCAGCTGAGCTCAGGGCTACACCAGAAATTCCCCTAAATACTTCTGCCCCATTAGCTCTAAGTCGTTTCGGCACAGATTTTCGGGCTCCTGTGCCCATACCTACCCCAGCAACTCTCTCTAAAACCCTTAACATTGCCTGAGATACCGCATCATCTCCGGCAGTCTGATCCTAAAATTCCTCCTCCGCAGCTGATGGTATCGGCATCTCGTTTCCAGATCCATGGCCAGATCCCACTGGTTTCGACACTGTCATCCTACCCCTACCACGACCACGTGGCGGACGTCCACGACCCCTTGTACTCATTCTACCGATTCACGTTTATCTGATTAAAAATTTTATGAATTATTAATTTCTTCCACCAATTAACCACGAACAATCTTACGGAAAGTAGTTTTAAGAGTAGTTCTTTCGAATTCAAACCTATCTACAGTTTCAGTCTCAGGTTTATCTCCTAATTCTAGAAACCACATACATTCAACCATCACACATCAACATACATATAACATCTATGAACTCACATTCATCACATGAGGATATTTTCGTCATTTCACTACCTAAGGTATTGCCGTAGTTTTACCCTACAGGGTATTTTCTAAAATAAAGTATCTTGGTGATTTTTCTTTGAATTTAAAGTACTTTGGTACACATTTTTTTTAAAAAACGAGGGTATTTTGGTAATTTCCCTCAAAATGGGGTATCTTGGTGGTTTTGTTTTTTTTTTTTTTCAAAATAAAGATATTTTGATGTTGTTGTTGTTTTTTTTTTCCTGAAGCAGGGATACTTTGGAAAATTTAGTTTTGCAAACTGGGTTACCTTTGTAAATCTAGAGGTTTTCGGGTAAATTTGCAAAACATGGGTATGTTGTTTTGGTAATTTTCACAAACCAAGGTTATTTTAGAAATTTTGCCAACCAGAGTGTTTCGGTGATTTCACAAATTTTGGTAGTTTTACAATTCTGGGGTATTCTGGATATTTTCACAAATCAGGTGTATTTTGGAAATTTTTCAAAGCTTGGGGTTTTTTTTTTTTTGATTGTGAAATAGAGTGGCTGGTCCCTTTCGGGTTTTAAATTATAGATTTTGACCCGTCAACAAATCCTTGTGGCTAAGGTGAATAGTCACTACGCACCAGGTAGGATTCCAACGAAGAGGAGGTGAGTCACTAGGACTGCTTAAGTACCAAGCTCTCCCAGAATCCAATCCTAGACATGCGTATGCCTGTTGCCACACCCTAACCTATCGACTTGTTTACGGGTTTGTTTAGTTGGATTAAATCTTATGAATTTAGAGAGTTGTTTAAACTAAGCCTAAAGTCCATTAATGTCTAATATACTAGCCTACGTCCACCAAGCCCATCAAGCCCAACATGTATATCACAACAGAAATTAGAATACTTACCTGCGTGGATCGGGTGTAGTGGTGAGACTCAAGGCCATATCTCAACCCCAAAGCATTTTTCCCAAATTTACATCAAATTTTCAAAACACTACTAGACCTATTTCACAGCCCGAGTTTTGAACTGGGCTCTGATACCAAAATGTAACACCCCAAACCCGGCCCGTACGTTTCGACCAGATCTGGTATGCTACGGGTTGTACATTATAAACTTTTGCTTTGTTGGTTTCGAAAATCGAAGGTTAAGTAGACAATATTTGAATAAATAGGTGACTTTTTGAAAATAAAACCTTGTATTATTATTATTTTGAATAATTAAACCTTTGACAAAAATTCATAAGTTGCAAATATTAAAAACTAAGCAGTGAAATATAAACTATGGGCCCTTATTACATAAATGTTTCAAAAAAAATTAAAACTTAAAGAAAAGTCGAAATAATCTATAAAAAAAATAAAAACTTGATGGCCTCTCGAGTCCGGCTCGGCTCCTATGTCCACGATCTACTGTTCATCTGAAAAAGCGGAGAAAAATGAAAGGGTGAGTCACCAAAACTCAGTGTATAAATCCCGAACGCACTGACCTAAGGCCCACAAACACATTATGAGCCCTGGCCCATACATAAAGGCAACAACCATAATTACATGAAAATAATGAATGATGAATAACCCAACCCATCCTAGAATTCCATCCTCTACACACCAACCCGTACCAACCATCACACCTTGGGGATTTCTACAATCAACCCTCCATCCTCTACACACCAACCCGTACCAACCATCACACCTTGAGGATTTCTACAATCAACCCTCTATCCTCTACACACCAACCCGTACCAACCATCACTTTCTACGTCGACGCTATCCATAGCTGACACAACCGCTATCTGCCTAAGGTGTTGTTCAGAGGCTGGTAACGAAACATTAGGATAAGGCACAACTAACAAAAAGAAAACGGTTGATCATCTTAAGGAGAATTGAAATCCTTACCTTGAAATCCCGAAAAGTGATATGAGATTCAGGGGCTAGTGTTTCCTACTTTTAGATTTAAGAGATCTACTTCAATTCTCGAATGTCACCCAATAAGAGAATACATAAAACCATTAAACCATTAGCTTTTCGGCTTTGTCTCCCAAAACCCGAAAGAGAAAGTGAAGAGATAGAAAAATCGGCACTCACCTTTACATAAAGAATTTGACCACCCCTTAGAGATTCCGGCTTTTTGAGAAGATCAGAAGAGAAGAAGAAATCTAAGTAGTTTCGGCTTTTTGAAAGAAAAGATGTTGAGAAGATTGGGAGGTTTCGGCTTTTGAAGAAATCAAAAGAAAATAACTTGCAGAGGAAGACTGAGAATTTCGGCACAGGGAAAGAAGAAAAGAATAGGGTTCCAAATGTCAGAACTGATGAGCTATCCCCCCTATTTATAGAAATTTCGGCACTTACCTATCAAAAACCGAAAGTGCCCTTTCTGATAACTAAGAATTAAGAAAATAAAAAGGGAAAATTCGGCACCCCTTTGCCATAAAGAAACTGATTTCTTCCCTCCTCGAGGTGATGGAATTTCGGCCAACACCTACCCTTGCAGATAGCTCCTATCTTTTCTCCTTTTATCTTCCAAATTATCAACTATAATATCTACATTATCCCATTCACATAAATCCTCCTATTTTTGAGCCTTGTTACCGTCCACTCCACCTAACCCTAATGCCGAACATTAGCTAACTTAAATTAAAATAATTGGGCTCCTTGAAACTTAAATTTGGGCCCCTTACTCCCTTGTGTAGCGTCACCTCCTTGCTCCCTAAGTGGCGCCACTGACCACTGGGCCACAAGCCCATTCTGATAAACACAGATACCACCTTTTAAACCCTATAGTGCCCAAACAAAAACTTAAGCAAGGCCTTGACCACATCCTGAGCCCAATTTGGATCCCTAACAGTTAAATTAACGCATTAAACATATCCACACACTAAATGCATAGCCCATTAATTCAAGATGTTACATAAGTATCCGGTTTAGTCTCGACATGATTCTAATGCATGATTTAGGCCTCGAGGGCTCATGTAAGGGACTATATGATTAAATTTGATTAAAATCTGATATGAACGCTAAACATTTATGAAATGTCCGTTACTTGACCCGTAATCTTCAGTAATACTCCGTAACCCTGTTTCGGCGATGGATTCAGGTTAGGCGTGTTGCACCACACTCAATTCAAGCATAAAAATCAACACAATTTAGTTAGACGAACTTACCTCGACACTTGTTCGTTTATGAAAATCTATTAATCTGTCACCTTTTTCTTTTCCTCAATCTAACTCTTTATTTGATCTTTCCGAATCTATATAAATGAATTTAACATCAATTTAATCCATTTCATACTCAATTGAACTCAATTCACTTCCTAGGCAAAATTACCATTTTGCCCCTATACTTTTCATAAATGATAATTTTGTCCCTAGGCTCGGAAAATAAAATTCATGCAATTTAATCCTTATTCCAAGCCTGACAAATTTTTACTTGTTTTAATAATAGCCCATGAATTTCACAAAAATTAGAATTTTTCCATGGGTTTTACCATTTTTCAATTTAGTCCCAAAATCGTAATTTCATCAAAAGTCTCTTTGCAAAAGTTGTTTATCTATCAACAATCTTTCATTTTCTACCATAAATTTCAAAATTTCAGCATTTACATCCATGGAAAAATTTCTATACTTTGATATCTTTACAAATTAATCTCCAAAATAGATAGATTAAATTACTACGATCTCGAAAATATAAAAATTACTGAAAACGGGACATGATTACTTACCCAATTAAGCTTGCTTGATTTCCTTTCTCTTTCCTAGGGTTTCCATGTATTTTGGGGAAGAAGATGATAATAATAATATGATATTTCTATTTAAATTTATTATCATCCATTAATTTTTCAACATTCCAATTTAGTCCTTTTCTTTTTCTAATTTTCCATGGATGATTCATCAAAAATATCTACTAACTCCATTTAATGGTCTAATTTCATAGCTAATTAATCCTTATAGCTATTAAAATTCAACTTTTGCATTTTATGTAATTTGGTCCTTTTCACAACTAAACATGAAATCAGTAAAATTTTCTTAATGAAATTTTCATACGTCATTTCTATCATAATGCAATTCATGCAACAGTATTAAAATAAATTTTCTTTCTGACTCGGATTTGTGGCTCCGAAATCACTATTCCAATTTCACTGAAAATGGGCTATTACATGGTTATTATTTGCATTTCCTTTAATACTGTTAAGTTATAATTTATTTTCTATGGACTGTTTAATTTGGACTTTTTGGGTTACTTTGGTTTGGATTTTTACTTTTATTGCTATGATTTTATTTTAGTTGGAACATCTTCAATTCAAACTGAAAAGAGCTATGCTTTCAAAATTAAAATATGGTTCTCAAAACGACGCTAGTTTTAAGATTCCCGCTCAAGAAAATTAAAGAATGATTTTGTGGTTCTCCAAAATTAAAGTGACAAAGTTTTAAACGATGGATTTTCCTAAATATTTCAAAAAGAGATGGAAATGAGGTTTGACTTTATTTATACTGAGATTAAACTTTATTTTTCAAAACGAAGTTGTGTAACCTCTCAGAATTCGATCATAACGTCTAGGTCGACTATGAGTTTGCAACATAACAATTAGTCTAACACCACGTTATAAAAACACAAATTGCATATAAAATAATTTACATTTAAGTAAAGTGTTAAACTAAAGTGAAGAATTGAGTTGGGTTTTGTGTGTTGGGATACATTTTATTAATTAGGTTTTCTTTTTTGGGTAATATTTATAAATTTTACATCAACTTATTTTTTTTATTTGAGTATAAATTATAATTAGGTTTTATATATTTTAAAATATAAATATAAATTATATATTATATTACAATGTTCTTAAATTTTTAATATGTTTACAATAAAATTAGACATGTGGCAAGGAAAGAAAAAAAAGTATTAGTGGAGGGAAAATCGCAATATAAACCCCTTCATATTTTTTATATAATTTTTAATGGTGCTCTGCAACTTATATTTTCATAATAAGTTTTTCCAATTTGTATATATTCAATAATTCAATTTATAATTTTACATAATAAGCCATTGTAAATTTTTAAATAGTTTTAAAAAGTCTTTTTAGATTTATCACTATTTTTACAAATTAAACTCACTACTATGATTGAAATATATATTTAAAAATAAAATGTTACAATAAGTCATTTAGTGGTCACAATATTTAAATTTAATTAACAATCTATTCACTAATTAATAACTAAAAATAAGTTATAATATCTATATATAAATAGAATTTCACACTATCAACTATTATAATATTTATATTTTAAAAATAATTTCAAAATATTGTTTATTCAACTTTAATCTAATTATCATTTATCATATTTTTAAAATTTAACTTATATATTTTGTATTTTAATTTCGTCATCGTATTATAAATAAAACATTTCAAATTTATGAAAAAAATTTAAGAAATAATTAAATATAATATATAAAAAATCTTAGGCATCACTTGGGTAAAGAAAACTAATAATAATATTTAAATTCAGTTAATTTAAATTTAGTTTTCTAAAATCGAAATCGGCCCGACTTGACTTACCCAATTTACTCGACTTTCCAAACTGAATTACAATGGGAGAAAATTGGAATAATACAAGCAGTTTTGAGAGGATAAAGATACTGATATCGATCAACCAGCCATATCAGATTAGATGAGTTGATAATTATAGAGGTCGAAGATGGAAAGTTTCCAATTAGGATTAAAGAAAGAGGATTGACAGAATTGAAAAATGAGAATCCAATGAAAGCAAGGGGGCAGCTGGAGGAGGAGGAAGGAGAAACACCGGAAGCTGGGTCGGAGACCAGATCGAAATCGGGAAAATTTTCGGAGGTCAGTCAAAACGAAGTGGTGGGTTTTACAAATGCAATAAGTATCAAAGAAGGTGAAATAGAAAAAGAAGGTAAGGGATTGTGCAACGCCCCGATAATATTTACGAGCTGACATGACGAGAATTTGTGGTCCCAAAACCACTGTTCTGTCACCATTGAAAAATTGGTTGTTACAATGAGGAAGAAGTAATTGATGAAATTAGGAGATTAGAGGAGTAGTAGAGGGAGGAAGACGGAGGAAATAGATGCAACAAAGACATGATTTCAGGTGAGTTTTTCTCATTTTGGAATTCTTAATTCTGAAATTGTGGTGTTTCATAGAATAGATTGGTGTCATGAGAATTGTTTCATGGAATATAAAGGGGCTGGGGTCGGAGGTGAAAATGGAATCTGTCAAAAGATTAATTCGCATGTGAAGGGCGAATGTTTGTTTTCTACAGGAAACAAAATTAGAATTGGTGACTATGGATTTAGTGAGGAAAATATGGGGGATGATAACTGTGAATTCAGGTTTGTTGTAACAATAAGAAGGTCGGGAGGGTTGTTGACAATATTGGATAAAGACGGTTTCAAATTATCTAAAGAATTGAGTGACAACAAATTGATTGTGATCAAAGGAAAATGGGTATAGGAGGAAACGGAAGCGATGTTGATAAATGTATATGCTCCAAACAATGTGTCCGAGCAAAGAACTCTAAGGGGGGTGTTGACAGATTTGAGAAACTAGTTTACAAGTCCATGGATTATAGGAGGAGACTTTAATGTGGTGAGATCTAGAAGTGAAAAAAGTAATTGTATGGGAACAGAGAAGGGATATAGAGATTTTGATAGCTTTATTGTAAATAGAGATTTTGATAGCTTTATTGTAAACTCATTGACCTGTCATTGTTGGGAAAGAAATTCACATGGTATGGCCCAGATAATAAGAGGAGTATACTTGACAGATTTTTATTGGAAGAATTCTGGTTGATTCAGACAACAGAATAGGTTAAAGAGATCTATTTCAGATCATATACTCATTCTGCTAGCCGATGAAGAAGTAGTTTGGGGACCTAGGCCATTCAAGTTTATGAATGCATGGCTTAAGAAGAAGGAATGTGTGGGATTGATTGAGAAAGAATGGTCTAATATGAGCAGTTTGAATGGGCAAGTAGCAAGAAAATTGAGAAACTTTAGGGTGTCCTTAAGAAATAGAATGTGGATAATGGAAATGTTCTAAAGAACAGAATTTTAGATAGTGAAGAAAGGATTAAGGAGCTAGTTGAAATTAGTGATCAGAGAAATCTGAACGAGCAAGAAATTAAGGAGCTTAAAATTGAATTCTGATTTATGGGATGCAATTAAATTCAAAGGATCGATATGGGGACAAATATATAGAATGACGTGGTTGAAAGAAGGTGATGCGAATACAACATTTTTCAATAGAGCTGTGAAGATAAAAGCAAAAAGGAAGACATTGTATAGAATTAAAATCGGGAGATTTTGGTGCAGTGAACCAAAGGAGTTCAAAAATAGAATGTATGATTTCTTTAAGAATCATTTTCATGGTCAATCGGGAAATTGGAAGATGGAAATGAAGCTTAATTTTAGGAGACTAAAGGAAAAGGAAGTTGAGAAGCTGGAGGAACCTTTTTCGAGGGAGGAGATTAGAGAAGTAGTATGGAGCTGTGATGAATCAAAAGCCCTTAGACCGGATGGATTTAACATGTGTTTTTACAGAAAATGTTGGAATACAGTTTAAAAGGATCTATACAGAATGATGTCGGAGTTTTATAGAACTGGGAAGCTTGAAAGATCCATCAATTGTTCATTTATAGCACTAATTCCCAAATATGAAAATCCAAGTGAAATATCAGCCAGTGTGGGTGAGGTAGCATTTTCCAAAGCAGAGCAGCATGGCAATGAAATGGCAGAAACATTAGTGACAGCAGGTATTAATAGCTGGGTTATGTTCAAGGCGTGGTGGTGAATGTTAGATTGGTGATTGGAATGCTTGGTTTTCATGTTATAATAGCTTTTGTGACAATTGTATTGTTTAACTGGAACTATTGTTCTGTTACTTTTAAACAAAATAGTTTGAATGAAGCAAAAAAAAAAAAAAAAATTGAATTGACTAAAGCCAATCTGAAAATCCAATTATAGAAATCATTTTTTAAAAGCTATTTTGAGTGAAACAAACACAGCATAAAATATAAAGTTTAAGTTCACAAGTTGAATAAAGTATACGAACTAAACGATGGAAGTCAAGGGATTGATTGATCTTGTTTGTTTCGCTTGATGGTTATGGCAGGAATTTATTATTTTTTTTTTTTTGGTACTGTTGGTTTGTTCTCTTTGTTTGGGTGGTGGCTTTTTTTGTGGAGGAGATTGTCAGATTAGCACATACAAAGCTTCTGGTTCTACTAGCTATTTGTTTCATCTTCACGTTGGGCGGTCAACAATTGCAACCAACCATGGATCACACTAGCTATTTGGTAATGTTGGATTTGTTAAGATGGGTTGGGATTCTATTTCTAATTGCATGGCTGATGTCAAGGTTCAAGTCAGTGTGGAGAGATTCAGGGCCTGGTGGTGTCTCTTTTGGTCAGGTTTTATTGTCATAGTATGCAGGTGATTCTGTGTATTTGGTAATCCGAGGTTTAATAATTAAGAGTAAAGGATGAAATTGGTACGGACTGAATTCAAGTTCATATTATTAAATTAAGATATTATAAGTAACATTTATTGAAATTTTAATAATATAAAATATTTAAGATTTTAATTTCTAATGAGAATTTATTATTTATATTAAATTCATACCAAAGCATTGTGGTTTTTTAGTTTCATGCGTCAATTGATCATTCATGTATAGTTGTAAGTTTTAAAAAATCCAAAAACC
Organism: Gossypium bickii; assembly: GCA_025503065.1. Lineage (NCBI taxonomy): Eukaryota > Viridiplantae > Streptophyta > Magnoliopsida > Malvales > Malvaceae > Gossypium > Gossypium bickii. Next base: position 97,368,022 of record CP106711.1, read on the forward strand.
ACTACTTAAGAGTGGTTATATGTATTATACATCATATTAAACAAAGATTATTATACCTATATCAATAATATCTTTTTTTAAGAATCAATAATAAGTGTTTTAGCTCTACATATATACGAGATTAAATAAATTTTCATATATATATATATATAAATATATAAAGCTAAAATTTTAAAAAAAAAATTTAACAAAAAATGAATCGTATAATAATTTTAAGCCCCTATTTAGAATAAGAGGACTATAATAATCCAATAAATTTGTAAGTCTAAAATCCATGCAAGACCTATCAAAAAACCATGTAAGAGAAGAGAGGTGAGACATAAAAGTTTTTCCTTTTTTATATAAAAATAATAATTTATTTTTGTTAAATAGAATAAATGACCTGTGAAAGGTACTCACAAGAAAACCTTTTTTTTTTTTTTTAACAAACACAAGAAAACCTTTTTATTTATTTATTCTGGGGCAGGAAATATTGATAGTGAGATATAAGCCTGCGATTTCATTTATTTATTTTGTGGTGAAGCTGTCTCTCTAATTACTTTGCTTCACTATCAGGTAACTACGTAATATATGGCTACAAGTTTTATAAGCTTGATTAATATATAGAATATACATGCCAGGTAGTCTCGTTTGATAGACGATTGAAGTGATAAAATATTAGAATTTTCATTTTCAATTTTAATCTTTCCAATGCAAATTCCATCATTACTTGAATCCATGCAAGTCATACCCAAAATAAATGTGTTACTCTGCTATATATTCCTTTACCATAAACGCTATGAACTAATATTAGTAAGCTTAAGTATGTAAATTTTGTGTCTCAATTTTCTATTACCAATCATTTTCTTCCTTGAAGAGTTAATTAGTGATAATTTCTTTAATGACAAATACTCTAATTTTGTGCTCCTAGTTCTATAAAATTGAATCATTTTCGGTCTCATGTTGATAATTATTAGTATTGGTTTTACTTTTTATCAGTATTTTTAACTTTATTTGTACATATATATACAATTCATTTCTTATATTCTCTAATAACATAATATCATGCAACCATACTTCAATTATATAATATATATTATATGCTTATTTGTAAGTATATTTTTTTTTAATTTTAAAATATATAATCTGTAAGGTTTTGTATATCATATAAATATATTTTTAAGATATAATAAATTATTGTTAATCATATATTTAATATTTTAATTTAACTACTTTCTCTCCATTTCATTCTTTTTAATTAAAAGGCCGAGGCTATAAATATTATTAAGTAATAGCAATATCATTAATCACAAGCATAGAGTTGGCAAAGCAGGCTCAGGCCCGAAAGTTCATCCGTGTTGAACTGAACCTGTAACGATTCGAGTTCGAGAAAATCTGAGTTTGTAACAGACTTGAGCTCGAGAAAATTCGAGCCCGAGATCAATTTGGCCTGAGTCTGGGATAAATCTGACTCAAAGTCTAATTTTATTACTAAACAACCATAATCGACATTAATAATTAATACAATTTTATGATATTACTTAAAATATAAATAAATGAATTTCTTTTTTAAATGTGTTCATAAGCATTGTATATTTATATTAAAATTTTATTAATAGGAAATAATCAATAATAAATTTTTATGTTAAATTATAAAGTGAAATAAATTTTTAAAAACATTAATTTAATATAAAATATTTTTAGTACTATAATTATATGTATAATAAATATATAAAATTAATAATTATTAAAACATATAGAATTAAACTTTAATGATAATATAATAATATAGTATATAACTATTACCGAAACCGAAACCAATTACCTAACATGACCTTAAACCAATATACTAAATTAGTATATTACTAATCAATAAAATAATATTATAATATATAACTATTACTTAAAATATTAATACATATATAACTATTATTATAATATAGATTACAATAAAAGATATAATATTAGATGATATTATAATGTTTAATCATCAATGCATATATATAAATTATAAATATATTATATTATATATATCATATAATATAGCAGGAGGGCTAACTTTTAAATGTACGAAGAGTATAGAGATTCAAAACATATTTTAACTAGTATAATAATAAACAATAATATATATATATAATAAGTAAAATATAATGTACTACCATTATATATAACTATTATTATATAGATTATAATAAAAGATATAACTTTACATGATATTATAATGTTTAATCATTTATGCATATCTATAAACTATTAATATATGATATGATATAGCATTATAAAATATAGTAGGAGAGCTAACTTTTAAATGCACGAAGAATATAAGGGCTTAGAAGATATTTCAATTAGTATAATAATAAACAATAATATATAATATATAATAATATGTAATATATAATGTATTACTATTATATATCAATATTATTATATTATAGATTATAATAAAAGATATAACATTACATAATATTATAATGTTTAACATTAATGCATATATATAAAATTTTCATATATTATATACTATATGATATGATATAACATTATATAATATAGTAGAAGGGTTAACTTTCAAATGTATGAAAAATAAAGAGAATTAGTGCATATTTCAACCAATATAATAACAAACAACACTAATAATTAATATATAATGTACTAATATTATATATAACTATTATTATATATATATATATAATAAAAATATATAGTATTACATGTGCCACATCCCAAAATAGGGCCTAGAAGAAATAGGATAAAATTTAGATTGTTATTTATTTTCTCTAAAATAGGGTAAGAGAATTAGAATGCCTTAAATATTATTTGTGTTAAAAGCTAGTAAGAAAGAGCTTGTTGGTTTAATGGTAAGGTTTTAAACCCACCTATAGGTCTCATGTTTGAACCATTTAGTGAGAATTCAATTAAAATATTTTTATTCCCTTATTTTTGCCCTCAAAAGTGACAAATTTTAAAATAACTCAACCCAAAAACTATTTTTTTAAATTTAATCCTTCATCTACATGAATTTGTAAAACTTATTCCAATTAGGAAAAACATATTTCATAAATAGCTAATCTCAAAACAAATCCTAGGATTTACCTAGTAAATTTTCAAGAAAAAAAAAACACTCATAAGCACTTTCTCTCCTAGATCAACTTTCAAAACCAAAGGAGCCAAAACTTTTCAAAATCATCCCTCGTGTGGATCTACAGTCTCCTCTCCAAGAAAAAAAGGTTTTTAAAGTCTTCAAATCAAGTTTGTTAAATCTTTGTATATAATTAAAATTTTAGGAAGTAGAGAACTAAGGTTAGGCAAACCCAAGAAGAACCCTCAGTATAAGCGAGCCCTTGTGCGAACCTATGCACGTGCCCCTATATGTATGAGCCATGTACAAGAACCTTGTGTGAACTTCCCAATTTAGCAAACCCCTCTTTGCATGTGAAACCCTAGGATAGGCGAACCCTTATATATATGTCTATATGTTGCATGTGAAACCTAGTTATTTATGGCAGGTATATGCGAACTGTATATGTGTGCGAACCCTAGGTACATGCGAACTGTAAATGTGTGCAAACCCTAGGTATATGCGACTGTATATATATATGTGAACCCTATATACATGTGAACTGTGCAAAACCTAGGATTATGCAAGCCTCTATGCCATGCAAACCCTAGTATTATGCGAACTATATATGTGACCTAAGGTTAGGCAAACCCAGGAAGAACCCTCAGTATGAGCGAGCCCTTGTGCGAACCCATCCACGTGCCCCTATATGTGTGAGCCATGTACGAGAACCTTGTGTGAACCTCCTAATTAAGCAAACCCCTCTTTGTATGTGAAAACCTAGGATAGGCGAACCCCTATATATATGTTTATATGTTGCATACGAACCCTAGTTATTTATGGCAGGTACATGCGATATGTATATGTGTGCTAACCCTAGGTGACATGTAAACTTGTATATATGTATGAACCCTAAGTAACATGTAACATCCCGGTTTTGGGCCTAGTCGGAATAGTGGTGTGAGACCACAAATTCGAGGTCTACATATGAGTTTTTGAGGTTTATGCTATGTTTTCATGTTAGTGTGAAAGTTTTATGAAGCAATTTTGTAAAATTGCGGTTGAATTGTCCAAAATGACTAAATTACAAAAGTTGCAAAATGTAAGATTCTAGAAGCTATTTGTGTGAAATGGATTTAGAATATATATTGTAACATCCCCAAACCCGGCCCATTCACTACGACCGAATCTGGTTATGTTATTGCGGAAAGACGGTTGAAAAACCTCGTTAACTTAGCATAAAGCATGAAAGAATTCAATTTTGAAAACTATATCAGATATGTGAGTAAAACGAATTCCTCTTACTTAAAACTCATGTAATTTCTTTTGTTGTGTGAAAACATTTTTGAGTTAATAAGAATTTAAAATAACAAAACCATAATCAAGTAATACCAAATAATAAAATGGCCTTTATTACAACCCAATAATTCAAATAAAGTACTTATATCAAAACCAAACATAAAATATTAAATCATCATCTTCGGCATAGGCCACCTTGTCCTCTCCGATCCCGGTCCAGCCTTATGCAATACCTGAAAATGGTTAAAGGAAAAAGGTGAGTCACCAAGACTCAGTGTGCCACCCTTTTTCCGGATTAGCAAAATATCATATGCAACATAAACATAACCATCATGCATCCAATCAATATGCACCCAATCCTAACCATCCATACACCTTTTCTACCCGTGTGGTACCAAACCACTTTGGTGGTGCCAAACCACTGGTGACATATAGTCACAATGTGTTACCAAAACATTTGGTGTCCCAAAGACACGATATCCGTCAATGTGGTGCCAAACCACTGGTGTCCCAAAGACACGTTTGTGATACCAAATCACTGGTGACCGAAGTCACAAATCCGATGATGGGGCCAACCCATCGTGTGATACCAAATCACTAGCGACAATCCCGTATCTCTCAAGTGGGGCCAACCCACGGTGGTGTCCAACCACGTGGACGAGTCGCAATGAGGTGCCAAACCTCGGTGTCCCAAAGACACAAATGTGGTACCAAAACCACGGTGACCGAAGTCACAATAATCGGGTGATGGGGCCAACCCATCGTGTGATACCAAATCACCTGGCGTCAATCCTCAATACCGCCTTGTGGGCCCAACCATCGTGGTGCGAAACCACGGGGACGAGGCGAGGTGCCAAACCTCTGGAGGTGCCAAACCTCCGTGACCCAAAGTCACAAAGTTGTGTTACCAAAAACACTGGTGCTCGTCAAAGACAAAAAATATCACCGCCTCTCCTCTCATATCACCCATCATTATACCAACTCATGTATAGTATTCAAATCATGCAAACATGTTTAACGTTGCATCTCATAGCACATACATCATAAATCATGACATCATGTATCAATAACAGTACTCATAATGAAACGGACTTACCTGAATCCGTGCACATACCCCATAGGGTATCATATCACTCAACCATACTGTTTCGATTTTACCAATCAATCAGTTTATCAAACATATACAAAGCAAGAAGTGTGTTAGTTTACACACCTGGTTACTAATACGACTATCAAATCCCGGAGATCAAGATCTAACGCACTAGATCCCCCTTCCTTAACACTTTTCGAGCACTAGCCACAACTCGAGATATGCGAGATCAAGCCTTCCCCTGATAGGGCTCTGGGGCTAATCCGCGTTCCGACCACTCTTGTGCCCAAATGCCCTCCAAGATGTGTTTACTCTCCTCCTAGGATGCTCCTTATATAGCTAGCTCTTCACCTTCATTCTTTGTGTCTTTCCGATGTGGGATCCCCTACGTCGAGAGAGTTTAAATTCAATGAAACTCTTGCCGTCCAATCCATAAAATAAATACTCCTTGCTTCTCATGAGATTCGAACCAGGCTCCCTTTGTAGCATAATCCACGCTGCTAACCACTTGGCCACAAGCTCCTCTTGTGTCTTAAACCATGCGCAACTAAATATAAACTATGGGCCAAATTCTAAAGTCCAAGCAAAAGAAACCAAAATGCAAAAGCCAAGACTTGAACCTTGGACCTCCTTCCTTCCTTGTGGCGTCATTCCCTTGTCTCTTATGTGGCGTCACTTTGCCACTACACCACACACTCCACTTGTGTCATTTTTCTCCATATTTTATTCTTAAGGCCTATCTCGCCAACTTCCAGTGGTTTTTTCACCTAAAACCAAAATTTTCCCAAAGCCAATATTTGATCCCGGGACTTCATAGAAGCCCTCTAAGCTTCAAAATCACTTATCTAATAAGTCTAACTTGCATTTAAGTGATCTCTTATTCTCTAAAAATTTAAACGCTACTACGCCTAAGGCCCATTGGGCTCAATTCTCCTAGGCCCAATTTTGGGATGTTACAAATCTACCCTCCTTAAAGAAATTTCGTCCTCGAAATTTCCAACTAACTATGATCGCACATCCTAAGCTACCACACTACGCTCTTGCTGCGCACTCTGATCTTAATAAAAGTGTCATTCCACCTTGACCACGCCCCGCGACAACCACGTCCCCTAGAACTCATATCTAGCGTCGCGATTTAACTCGATTAAAAGTTTTATGCATTAGAAATTTTGTTCCACTGTTTTATCCACGAGCAAATTTTATAAGCGAAGTTTTACGGAAGTCGTTCTTTCGAGCAATCAAAGTTTCATCTCAAGTTCTCTGTTTCTAATTCAAACATTCACATACTTCTCTAAAGACACATTCATTCATCCATGTCACTTTCTTGAGCATTCCCAACCCAGGGGTAATTTCGACATTTTCCTATAAGGGTATTTCGGTAATAACTCAGGGTCAATTTGAAAATAGTTTTCAAATTAAAGATATTTCAAAGTTTACAAAATCTCGGGGTCATCTTGAAAAATTTGTTTTTCAAACCGGATGTGTTGCAAAAATTTGAAATCGGGGTTATTTCAAAGTAATTTTGGAAGTTAAAGGTATTTTTCGTAAGTTTCCCAAATCAGTATATCTCGATATTTGTAAAACAAAAGTTTTTGATATTTTCATAATCTAAGAACATTTTAGTAAAAATCGAGGGAATTATGAAAATTTAGAAACCAAGGGCATTTCGGTAATTTTGTTCATCAGGGGTAATTTTGTAAATTTTCAAATCAGGTATCTTGAAAATAGCATTTTTGTATACTTTTGCAAAGTAGGAAATTTTATTAAAATTGGAGTTAAACTAGAAAATCTTGAAAGTCAGGGGCATTTTAGTAATTTTTAACATAGGGGTATTTTTGTAATTTCCCCATACTGTGGTATCTTAACATTTTGAAATTTGAGATTTTGGTATTTTGCAAAGTAAAATCATTTTAATGAAGTTGAGGGTAGTACAGTAATTTTACAATACAAGGGCATTTTTGTAATTTTGCCACTAGGGGCATTTTGGAAATTTTGGTAAATCGAGAAAACGTCTTTCAAAATCAGATTTAGGGTTTACAACCCAAAGGGTAAGTTTGAAAATTTTAAAACTAGGGGTTTTAAAACAAGAAGGCTAATCCTTTCGGGTTTTAATACTTGGTTTAGCTTTATGAACAAGTCTTCTTGGTTAAGGTGAACCGTAGCTACACACCGTGTAGGATTCGCGTAAAGAGGAGGTGAGTCGCTGGGATCGCTTAAATACCAAGCTCTTATCGAATACCAATCCTCGACATGCGCATGAGTGGTTACCACACCTTAACTCGGTGACTTACTTCTGAGTTTGTTTAGTAGCCTTAAGTCTTATGCATGTGTTTAAGTAGACTAGTCCTAGGGTTCAATGGATCCTAGTTCACTAATCTACGTTCCCATAAAAGCCCATAATATTCACATATAAATCAATTCATACAAACAAATCACTTCAAGAAAGTCCGAAGTACTTACCTGGTGGACTTCGGGTCGGAGGTACAGGTGCCATGCCAGAATAACCTGAAAAGTTTCTTAAAAGCCCATATTTTGAAAAGTCCCCTTTTTTTTTAAAAGTGTTTTTGGGCCCAAAACCCTCAAAGCCGAGTTTTGAACCTGGCTCTGATACCAAACTGTAACATCCCCAAACCCGCCCATTCACTACTTAACGAATCTGGTTATGTTATTATGAAAGACGGTTGAAAAACCTCGTTAACTTAGCATAAAGCATGAAAGAATTCAATTTTGAAAACTATATCAGATATGTGAGTAAAACGAATTCCTCTTACTTAAAACTCATGTAATTTCTTTTGTTGTGTGAAAACATTTTTGAGTTAATAAGAATTTAAAATAACAAAACCATAATCAAGTAATACCAAATAATAAAATGGCCTTTATTACAACCCAATAATTCAAATAAAGTACTTATATCAAAACCAAACATAAAATATTAAATCATCATCTTGGCATAGGCCACCTTGTCCTCTCCGATCCCGGTCCAAATTTTTATGCAATACACGAAAATGGTTAAAGGAAAAGGTGAGTCACCAAGACTCGAGTGTGCCACCCTTTTCCCGGATTAGCAAAATATCATATGCAACATAAACATAACCATCATGCATCCAATCAATATGCACCCAATCCTAACCATCCATACACCTTTTCTACCCGTGTGGTACCAAACCACTTTGGTGGTGCCAAACCACCGGTGACATATAGTCACAATGTGTTACCAAAACACTGGTGTCCCAAAGACACGATATCAGTCAATGTGGTGCCAAACCACTGGTGTCCCAAAGACACGTTTGTGATACCAAATCACTCGTGACCGAAGTCACAAATCCGATGATGGGGCCAACCCATCGTGTGATACCAAATCACTAGCGACAATCCCGTATCTCTCAAGTGGGGCCAACCCACGGTGGTGTCCAACCACGGGGACGAGTCGCAATGAGGTGCCAAACCTCTCGGTGTCCCAAAGACACAAATGTGGTACCAAAACCATTGGTGACCGAAGTCACAATAATCGGGTGATGGGGCCAACCCATCGTGTGATACCAAATCACTGGCGTCAATCCCTCAATACCGCCTTGTGGGGCCAACCCACTGTGGTGCGAAACCACGGGGACGAGACGCTGAGGTGCCAAACCTCTGGAGGTGCCAAACCTCTGGTGACCCAAAGTCACAAAGTTGTGTTACCAAAACACCGGTGCTCGTCGGCAAAATATCATCACCGCCTCCTCTCATATCACCCATCATTATACCAACTCATGTATAGTATTCAAATCATGCAAACATGTTTAACGTTGCATCTCATAGCACATACATCATAAATCATGACATCATGTATCAATAATAAGACTCATAATGAAACGGACTTTACCTGAATCCGTGCACATACCCCATAGGGTATCATATCACTCAACCATACTGTTTCGATTTTACCAATCAATCAGTTTATCAAACATATACAAAGCAAGAAGTGTGTTAGTTTACACACCTGGTTACTAATACGACTATCAAATCCCGGAGATCAAGATCTAACGCACTAGATCCCCCTTCCTTAACACTTTTCGAGCACTAGCCACAACTCGAGATATGTGAGATCAAGCCTTCCCCTGATAGGACTCTGGGGCTAATCCGCGTTCCGACCACTCTTGTGCCCAAACGCCCTCCAAGATGTGTTTACTCTCCTCCTAGGATGCTCCTTATATAGCTAGCTCTTCACCTTCATTCATTCTTTGTGTCTTTCCGATGTGGGATCCTTCGTCAAGTAGAGTTTAAATTCAATGAAACTCTTGCCGCCCAATCCATAAAATAAATACTCCTTGCTTCTCATGAGATTCGAACCTGAGCTCCCTTGTAGCATAATCCACGCTGCTAACCACTTGGCCACAAGCTCCTCTTGTGTCTTAAACCATGCGCAACTAAATATAAACTATGGGCCAAATTCTAAAGTCCAAGCAAAAAGAAACCAAAATGCAAAAGCCAAGACTTGAACCTTGGACCTCCTTCCTTCCTTGTGGCGTCATTCCCTTGTCTCTTATGTGGCGTCACTTTGCCACTACACCACACACTCCACTTGTGTCATTTTTCTCCATATTTTATTCTTAATGCCTATCTGCCAACTTCCAGGGTTTTTTTTCACCTAAAACCAAAATTTCCCCAAAGCCAATATTTGATCCCGGGACTTCATAGAAGCCCTCTAAGCTTCCAAAATCACTTATCTAATAAGTCTAACTTGCATTTAAGCTGATCTCTTATTCTCTAAAAATTTAAACGCTACTACGCCTAAGGCCCATTGGGCTCAATTCTCCTAGGCCCAATTTTGGGATGTTACATATATTAGAGGTCCTTAAATAGCAATTTTCCCAATTTTCAATTTTTGGACAAAATTGGGCATAGATGAGTTAAAATAGGAAGTTTATCAAAAAGGGCATTTTGGTCATTGAACAATTAAATGATTAAAAAGGGAGAAAAGATGAAAAAAATTCATTCATCTTCTTCTCCAAGCTACCAAAATTTGAAGGAAGCCATTGTTAGGGCTCTTCAACTTTTCAAGCTAGCTAGTAAGTGTGTTCTAGCCCCGTTTTTGATATTCTTTGTATTTTTGAAGTCCTTGTAGCATGAGTAAGCTATTTTTAGCCATTTGATGTGCTATAATGGATGTTCAAAAATGTGGCCATGTATGACATGCATGTATTTTAATGTTTTATGGAAGATTATGAAAGCCTGATGTAGTAGGAACATCTTTTGTTAAGTGATTTCCCATGAAAATGCATGTAAGGACTAGTTTGTAAAAGTTTTAAGTTTGGTCATACATGTGTGATTTAGTGAGAATTGATGATTGCTTTAGTTGAATAAAAATCACTTTCCGAGCATTGGGCCAAAAATGTAAATATGAGAAAGATTAGGGGCAAAAGAGTAATTTTGCCAAAGTATGAGATAAGAGTCAATTTAGTCAATGTGTACATTAGTGAGTTGAATTATCATTATAGATCAAGAAAAATGAAGCCCGGATCAAAACCGAGGCAAAAGTAAGGTGGTGGACTAAATTGTACGTTTCTATACTTTTGAGTATCAAGGTAAGTCTATGCATAAACAATGCATTCATACTTGCAATTTGTTAATGCTAGCTAGTGTGTAGCATGATTGAGAATGATTGAGAACTTATGTGAGATGAATGTGGTAGAATTTGTGAATGGATGTATGGTTAAGTAAGTAGATATCTGAATGTGTAGTGAGAATGCTAAATGGTGGGCTAAGTGCGAGACCATCCTAATGCATATTGACGATGAGCTGGCTATGTGTGATGCTATTGTTAGGTATATCATCTAGTGGGCTATGTGCAAAACCACTATGAATACCTTTGTGGTAGGCTAAGTGCGATACTACCTTATTAATTGATTGTGGTGGGCTAAGTGCGAAACCACCGAGAAATTAGATGTGTGGATTAGCTGTGTGGTTGTATAATTAAATTAATTAGCTGTGTGGATGAGTTATCGAGAAATAATGTTGTGTTGTATATTGTGTAAATGTGATATTGAAATGCAGTGGTGCATTTCAATGGTTATGAGTATGTGACTCATGAGGTGTTGGAAATGTGGTAAGGGATAGAAAGAGTAAGCATAGTTGTACATTATATGTTAGTATAATGCTAATTGTTGTTTAGCTTATACTATGATGCTTAATTGTTTATGTGTAAACTTACTAAGCTCAAAGCTTACTCCCTTTCTTTTCCCTTGTCTTATAGAGTAAAAGTGTTGAATCGAGATACGAGGATCAATCGGAAGATCGTCCACATTATCAGCACACTCTGGTACATGAGACTCAATGTTTTGTATATGGCATGTATAGAGGCTAGACAAGTTAGTGAATTTTGTTGTAAATGGCTAAGATGTGTTGGCCTTTAGATTGATAGTCTATTTTGTATAATGCCATAGTAGTTGGCTACCTTATTTTATGAAAATATTGTAGTTATCTATGTGAGATTGCACTTCAATTTAAGTTGATTATGGATAATGTTGAATGAATGCATATTGTGTATGCTAGAGGGGTGAAAGGAACTTAGCACATAGCTTTGTTTTGGTTCATGTTGATAGATACAGGCGTGTGTCCAGACCATGTGTGACATAAGGTCAGCCCACGGGCGTGTGACTTGGCCGTGTGTCCCCTGCATGTTAACATTTTAAGTCAAAATAGACCACGGACTAGCCACACGGCGTGTGCATAGGCCGTGTGAGTTTAGTTTGTGTTGGCCACGGGCTAGCCACATAAGCATGTGACTAGGCTTTGAGGCCGTGTGTATGTGGTCAGTATTCACCACGATTGTGGAGCATGGGCATGCGGGTCTATGCACGGGTGTGTCTCTTCTTGCACGGGTGTGTTAACCCTGTACAAAAGAGAAAATTTATAAGATTGGAAAAAATTCTGATATAGTCTCGGGAGCCCTCGTGTGTATGAGTGAGGCCTCGTAAGTCGAGATAAGGTTGTTGAGATGACTAGAAAGTAATCAAGATGAGCCTAAGTGGTGATCATGAGGATTTTATTTGGTAATGCCTCGGGCCCGGTTCTGGCGTAGAACCCGGGTAAGGGGTGTTACATAACATGTAGATTGTATATGTGTGCGAACCCTAGGTACATGCGAACTGTATATGTGTGCGAACCCTAGGTATATGCGAACTGTAAATATATGTGAACCCTATGTACATATGAACTATGCAAAACCTAAGATTATGCAAGTCTCTATGCCATGCAAAACCTAGTATTATGCGAACTTTATATGTGAACTAAGGTTAGACGAACCCAGGAAGAACCCTCAGTATGAGCGAGCCCTTGTGCGAACCCATGCATGTGCCCCTATATGTGTGAGCCATGTACGAGAACCTTGTGTGAACCTCCTAATTAAGCAAATCCCTCTTTGCATGTGAAACCCTAGGATAGAGGAACCCCTATATATATGTCTATATGTTGCATGCGAACCCTAGTTATTTATGGCAGGTACATGCGAACTGTAAATGTGTGTGAACCCTAGGTGACATGTGAACTGTATATGTGTATGAACTCTAGGTAACATGTGGACTGTATATGTGTGCGAACTTTAGTTACAAGCGAACTATATATGCGTGCAAACCCTAGGTATATACGAACTGTATATATATATGTGAACCCTATGTACATGTGAACTATGCAAAACGTAGGATTATGCGAGTCTCTATGCCATGCAAACCCTAGTATTATGCAAACTATATATGTACATGCATATGGTATATGCGAACCCTACATATATGTTATATGCGAACTCCTAGGTGAACCCTATATATATATATATGTCACATGCAGATATGATATATGCAAACCCTTTACACGTAAAATGTAAACCTATGTACATGTGATATTGATATTCTTTTATTTTACACGAACCAAATACATGTGTGTATATGTGGAAGCATATCATTCAAATGCTTAAGCATGAGATATTGAATGTTGCATCAATTGATGATAAAAATCATAAATATGCTAAGTATATGTGCATAATTACATGAAATCGGGTTTAGAGGACCGAGGAGTTCCGTAGGAGACAGTGGCAATTTAAGTCCACACTGAAAGTCAATACTGCACGAAGTAGGAGGTAATGTCATCCAAACCGGATAAGTCGAGATGTTAGTTTGAGAATACTATCCAAACTGGATGAAACCAAGATGATAGTTTGAAAAGCCATCCAAACTGAGAAACTGGGATGGTAAGTTATTGAAGTGAAAATGATTGTCACAAATGATAAGTGAACGACCATCATCACCGAAAATCAAAACAAGGATGGTTGATTATTGTAGTGGGTTTTGGAGTGTCGAGTTATACCTTGAGGGCAGTTCAGATGGATGGGTGGGAATTAAAAACGATATTTGCATCACATCATACTATGAACCATACATTCATTACTTTATATGTTTCACATGCCATGTCTAAATTCATTGTTATGTTATTAATTATATGTGTTATGATTGTTCTATTGTATTGATGATTTAGAATTTAGACTCATACGAGTCGTTGCAAGCTTACTCCCCCTTTTCTTTTCCTCTCAGGTAGTGCTGAAAGTTAGGACTTAGGATGGCATTGGAGCACCCTCGAACTAGCAAGTCGTTTATTTTTCAATATGTCTATTTTCAAGTTTTAAAAGCATTCCTTATTCATTTTTTATCGGGACTATAATTATTATTTATTTCTTCTTTTATATAGTAGAATTAATATAGTTTAGTTTTTTATACTTAAGCATGTTATTATATTATTTACATACTATCTTTAATAATTGTTTCCGCTGCTTTTCAAAATAAAAGGGTTGTATACAACAGGATTACCAGTCCAGGCTAAATCCTTTTTATGTCATATGCTCTAAAGAGCTTGATCTGGATTACCCGTCTGAGCTAAATCCTATCAGAATTGAGGTCGAAGGATTACTCATCCGAGCTAAATCCTATCAGAATTGAGGTCGAAGGATTACTCATCCGAGCTAAATCCTATCTGCAACAAATGCAGGACCTCTTTCGTTTCGGGAAATCACATATCCATCGATGTTCCATTTCTTCAACCGGGATTTAAACACTTTTCAAGTATTATCGGGCATTTGATTATTTCATACCTCCGTAACATTTATATAATTCAAGTAAAACACATTCCACATTCATGTCAAGCATACAAGTAACATTTTATTCATTTACCATTTTATCCGGCATTTTCATTTATAGGGCTATATCGAGTAGGTGATCATTTCACGTATTTATGACATTGATAAAATTCACAAACACAACATTTAAATCAAGCATAAAAACATATACAATTTAGTTACACGAACTTACCTTGAAAAAGATTCGTGTTCGTAAAATCTACTTATCCGACATTTTCTTCATTCCTCGTTCTAACCCCGAATTCGATCTATCCGGATCTAAACGAGTAAATTTAACATCAATTTATCATATTTTACACTTATTAGGACTCAATTTTTATCCTAGGTAAAATTACCATTTTGCCCCTAACTTTTCCATAAATTATCATTTTGTCCCTAGGCTCGAAAAATGAAATTCATGAATTCCGATCCTCTACCCAGGCCTAGCCAAAATATACATACAACTTTTACAGCACATACATTTCATAAATTTTAGCATTTTCCATGGATTTTCAACAATTTTCATTTTAGTCCCAAAATCAAGTTTTCATGAAAAATCACTTTGTAAAAGTTGTTTATCTATCATCAATCTTTCATTTTTTACCATCAATTTCAAATTTCCAGCATATACATCCTTGAACCAATTTTTATACTTTGATAACTTTTCAAATTAATCCCCCAAATAGATAGTTTAGGCTATCCCGATTCCAAAAATATTAAAATTACTAAAAACGAGCCAAGGAAACTTACCCAATTTGGCCATGAAAGTCTCTTCTCTCTCTCCTAGGGTTTCCATGTTTATTTTGGGGAAGAAGATGAAATAAAATAAGATGATATCTCTTATCATCTTTTTAATTAATAAGTATTTTGCTATTTCCAATTTAGTGCTTGCCCTTTTTCTATATTTCCATGGATATGTCACTAAGAAAAATCTACATAATTTTCTTAATGGTCTAATTACCGTATAAGGACCTCTAGTTTTGAATTTCATAGCTATTTGATCCTTCTAGCTACTAGAATCCAACTTTTGCATTTTATGCAATTTAGTCCTTCTCGTAATTAAGCACTAAACCGATAAAATTTTCTTTTCAAAATTTTCACACGATATTTCTAGTATACTATAGATCATATAATAAAATAACAATAGTTTTTATTTTTCAGCTCGAATTTGTGGTCCCGAGACAACTGTTTCGATTTCACTGAAATTGGGTTGTTACAACTCTCCCCCCTAAGAAATTTTCGTCCTTAAAAATTTTACCAGTAAAGAAGTTCAGACATTACTCTCTCTCTCATAGTTTCTTTCAATTCCTAGGTAGCTCCCTCTATATCGTGTCACTATTAGAAACTTTTACTAAGTCTACCTTTTCATTTCTCAATTTCTCTTCTAGTGCCAGCATTTCAATCAATCTCTCACTGTAAGTCGTGTTAGGCTGAATTTCATTCTCTATCAGAGAGATAACAGATCATGGGTCTGATTGATACTGTCCTAACACATATACTCATAAAAACATTATGGACTCTGTAGAACTCTTATAATAATACTAATTAGTACGTAACACGTCTAATTCTTTTCAATGATCTCATTCGACTCAATAAGTCGCAGCCTTAATTTTGCCTGAACAACCAATCTGAATAACTTTATTTCATGGTAAATTTTTAGAAATACTTTGTTACTATCAGAAACTCTATTTCTTTTCATTATGGATCCACATCAAATACTGTAACATCCCGAAATTGGGCCTAGTAGGATTGGGCCCAATGGGCCTTGAGCGTAGTAACATTTAAAATTTTTGAGAACAAGAGATCGGCTTAAATGCAAGTTGGACCTATTAGATAAGTGATTTTGGAAGGTTAGAAGGCTTCTATGAAATCCCGGGGTCAAACTTTGGCTTTGGGGAAAATTTGGTTTTAGGTGGAAAAAAACTCTGGGAGTTAGTAGGTAGGCTTTAAGAATAAAATGTGGAGAAAAATGACACAAGTGGAGTGTGTGGTGTAGTGGCAAAGTGACGCCACATAAGAGGCAAGGGGGTGACACGACAAGGAAGGAAGGAGGTCCAAGGTTCAAGTCTTGGCTTTTGCATTTTGGTTTGCTTTTTAAGTGGACCTTAGAATTGGGCTATAGATTTATATTTAGTTGCACATGGTTTAAGACACAAGAGGAGCTTGTGGCCAAGTGGTTAGCGGCATGGATTATGTTGCAAGGAAGCCTGGGTTCGAATCTCATGAAAAGCAAGGGAGTATTTATTTTGTGAATTGGACGGGAAGAGTTTGAGTTGGATTTAAACTCTGCAGATGGAAGGATCCCACATCAGAAAGATACAAAGAAGGAAGGTGAGAAGCTAGCTATATATATAGCATTCTAGGAGGAGGATGAATACACCTTGGAGGGTGTTTGGGCACAGGAGTGGTCGGAGCGTGGATTAGCACCAGATTCCTATAAAGTGTGTAACTCTCTCTACTTTAGTTGTAGAGCGACAAATGCCGAAGTGCCGGTCACGACAATAGTAGCCACACGAGCGTGCGAGTGCACGTGTGGGGCTTCGACGCAATAGTTGAGGCCATCAGTAGTATTCTTGTGGGTTGAGGCTGCTTGGGCCACGATGGGCCGAAGTGGACCCAATGGGCCTATGGCCCAATGGAATAAAATGTATGATGGTGTAGTATATAGTGAACTAGACTAGGAGAATCTCTTATATGTGGCTAGATTTGTGCTAGATGGGCCACACGAGCATGTGGGCCCAAATGGGCCGAAATCGAGTTTTAGGCCCAATAGTCTGGTATGACTGAAAATGGTAGTTGAGTCGCTCGAGGCGACATTAGGCCTTCGAAAATGCCATTACAGGTGCAAAATTACTGAAATAAACTCGATAGGTAAATTACGAAAATGCCGTTGGTAGGTAAAATTACTGTTGTACCCTTAAAGGTTGATTAGCTTGATTACGTTTTATTATGTCTATCTGATTATGATGGTAACTCATGTTATACTTATATTTGATATATGTTTTACATACATGACATACTGCATACACGAATTATTATATCATAATGCATGGGCTTTGGGATATAAATGATTTAAAGGGGAAGTGTATATTGGTGACTCTGTCACGATTGATGATGGCCTCGAGCCTCATCGTGGACTTTTGTGATTTAATCACGTGGATATAGTGGCTAGACCACTTATGTGGACTTTGAGCAATGTGTCTGTCAGCATAGACTGCCAAAGAGGTGTGTAGTGGATGGAGGGTTGGTTGTAGAAATCCCCAGGTGTGTATGAGGATGGATGTACGAGTGGTGTGTAGCGGATGGAATATTAGGTTGGGTTGGGATTGCATTGCACTCATTATTTGATATGCCATGATATTAGGGCTAAGGCCCAATTTGCTTCTGTGGGCTTAGGCCCAGTTATCATTGTAAGGGGAATTGCACACTGAGTTTTCGTAAACTCACCTCCTCTTTTTAAATGTTTCAGGTAATCATTAGATCACGAATTGGAAGCTGAGGGGGACTTGTGGTGGCCATGCAATGTTTTCTCGTAAACTCGTTTCCTTTATTTGGACTTACTTTTATTTAGGTTTTGTTATGTAATAAGGCCACTATAACTTTAATTTTGGTATTTTATTTGATTTAGCTTTTAATTTGATTACTGCCTATTATTATTCAATGTGCGATATGGGATTTTCCTAAACCCTTAATATCTATTTTTTTTTAAATGTTAACAACAAGGATAACAATCAACAAATATTTAAACTCGAAATTTTTAACAAATGCGCAGTTTTTAAACAACCCTTTTATGTGACATGCCAGATCCGGTAATAACTTCTAGTAGGGTCCGAGGGTGTGTTACAAATCACGCTTTTAAAGCTGCTTTGAGATCATTTTCATCTTTCTTCGGTCTCAAAGAATCAAACCTACTACAAGTATCCTTTTTCATTAAACTCTATCCAAGACATCAGAGTTTTACATTTGTAACCATATAAGACCTCATACAGTACAATTTTGTACTTGACTGTCAACTATTATAATAAGCAAATTCAACCCAAGGCATATACTTTTCTCAGTTACCTTCAAATTCAAGTACACAACATCGAACTATCTCTTCCAAAATCTGAATCATATGTTCAGATTGATCATCTGTCTGAAAATGAAACACTGTACTAAAATGTAACCGTACACCCAGAGTTTCTTGTATCTTATTTCAAAATCGAAATATAAACTGTAGATCTTTATTAGGAATAACAGAAACTAGCACCTCATATAGTCTGTTAATCTCAAAAGCAGATAATTCAAGCAATCTATCAAGCGAGAAATCCATTCGTGCCAGAATAAAATGTGCATGCTGTGTTAAACAATCAACAATTACTCAAACAGTATTTTTCTTTTTCATAGACAGGAATAATCCCAATATAGATTTCATGGTAAATTTGTCTCATTCCCATTTCGGTATTTTCTCTGACTATAACCATCTTGAAAGTTTCATCCTTATCTTACTAGTACATCTATCGTTTAAGTACAATTTCAAAAGTACCACATTTCATTTCCGAGCTACTAATACTTCTTTTTCAATTCATTATGTATTTTATCATTTCCCAGATAAACAGACATAGTACCACTGTGATCATTCATGTAAAATTTTTAGTAAAAGCTCTAATTTCTTCAGTACACAGACTCTGTCTCTGAATAATAGACATTTACCGAATCTATTCTAAAATTCTAAATCAGAAATTATTTCACACTGTATTCATTTAACTTACAACTCATTATCACTTTTTTGAGTTTCACTGTTCTGTTGTAGAAGCATCGGTTAAGCTCTATTCTCAACTAAAATTATTCTTTCATTCAAACAATAGCAATCTAGTATCTATTACCGAAATTTACTTTTCCTAAATGATAATCAATTACCCAAATCAGGGTATTTCAATAATTCAAGCCATATACACAATCTCAAAGTCAAATCTTTTAGCAACATCAGACACTTCAATCTTTACAATCGGTGAATATATGATATTTTTCACCAAACAAGAAATGTTTTCAGATTTCAATATAGAAACAATAGCCGTCAATTCTAGATCATATATAAGGTAATTCTTTCCATGTGGTTTTTAACTGTCTAAAAGTACAGGCTATTACTTTGCCTTACTGTATCAAAACACAGTCTAATTCCATTCAATAATACATCTCTGTAATAACAAGCTCCTTACCCGATTCAGGCTAACCCAGAATTAATACTTTGGTCATCAGGGCTTCTAACTGATCAAAGCTTTACTAACATTTGTCAGTCCATTCAATTCTTACATCTTTCCGTAATAACTATGTCATCAATGTAGCTATATCAATTATTGACATTGAAGCTTTGAGTTCTTCCAAGCCACAACCATCAGATAGACTTTAAACTATAGTGCAATATTATGATTGACATTTCAGCTGTATAGATAAAGTAACACTTCAACATCAGTAGTGCACCACAACTTAAAAGAAGGAAAACCAAAAGTGGCCCCAATAATAACCAATGCAGTAATACAGTTTCTATAACCTGTGATCTCTATCATAATACCTCATGATCGAGTCAATATTTATAACGGTAATGAATGTAATTACCTCCAATCAAAGAATATCTTTCACAAGCAATCCCACATTTACATAATAAGATATTGATGATGTCTTAGAGAATATTTAGAAGAGTAATATCACGCTTACTCAGTAGAAATAACTGTGATAGACACAATATAATTTGTACATTCGCAATTCTGGGCTTCAATCAGTAGAAGTAGAAAATAACATCACATGAACCTTATCATCAAATCTTATATTAATCATGATGAATTAGAAAGCCCAAATATGATAGAGCAATACCACTCATGAATTAACCAGGCGTACATTAATTTCATCTATCATGATTTACTAGCTTTTCAATACGAAAAATATTGCATCTGTACATGCAAAATTTCATATGCCTCTGAGAATAACAAAACTTATAGAGTAGCTAGAAGATATTACTAAAATATCTCTGATTATAACAGCTGCATTCAAATATCTTTGCAGTTTTATTACTATTCCACTGATCAATAAAATCATCAATAATCTTACATTATTCAATTTACTGAAAGAGTCAATTTAGAAAAAATTTCGACTAATTCGTTCTATAATTATCGCATCTGGATAAGTCAATTACTCATGAATAACTTCTTCCTTAACAATGACACCATATATTTAAAATAATCTTTAGAAAAATCTGATATTTCTTTAATATCGTCTTTACTTATTAACCCGTTCTCATTTTGACTACATCTTTAGTCATTCAGCCATTGAACTCTTTAGTTCCACATTCATGAGCTTAATCTATATGAATCTCGTGAATTTCATTGTATAAAACTATATTGGTGACAGGGTGGAGATCGTAAGCCTCAAAATTTAATTTTCATATATATATATACTCATATAACACAACATTTATCATTCTCATCTATTATAAAGCATTTATCCGCACCTTCTCGGATTTTATTTCATCATGAGTAACATTTTACTTAAATACTTGAGTATCTCTTTCGGAGTCATCGGGATTAGCTTGGTTGGAAGGCATCTCTGTCTATTTCTAAAACAATTTACATTAGAGTTAGGAGATATCACACTATCACAGGTTATATATTGGCATGTATTTCTAGACTCCATATATGCTACGTTCAGTCCGAGAACTGACTAAACCATAGCTCTGATACCACTAAATGTAACACCCATAACTTGTATTCATCGCCATAATAGGGTTTCAGGGCGTTACAAGAACATTCAGAACATTTATCTATTAATTCAGGCAAGTTACTATTCATTCACCGAGGTCATTCATAATGTCTCTTAAATGGACCCTCAAGGCCCAACACGAGCACTAGAATCAATTTGGGACTAAATCGGGAACTCAGTGAATTTTTTGCAAAATTCTAAAATTTTCCAAAGCACAGGGCTCACACGCCCGTGTGGTCCAAAGGACACACCCGTTTGACCCTGGGACACGCCCGTGTGCTAGGTGGTTAATTAATTCAATCTGATTTAGGTAAAGGTTTCACATGGCCAAGACACAAGCCCATGTTCAAGGCCATGTCACCTACACGGTTGAGACACACACCTGTGTCTCTGCCCGTGTGCTCAATTCTGAGCATTCTATTTTCTTAAATTTAAGGTGCAGGGGACACACGGCCTAACCACATGCCCGTGTTACCAGGCCGTATGTCACACATGGTCTAGATACACGCTCGTGTGTCTGCCCGTGTGGACAAAATAAAACCATTTTTAGCTTTATTTCTCACCCAAAATTTCACCCATGACCTGCACTTGAATCACACATGCAAATATCAACCATTTCAAGCATTCAAAATGAGCAACAAATGCTATCCGCAACAAATGCAGGACCTCTTTCGTTTCGGGAAATCACATATCCATCGATTTTCCATTTATTCAACCAGGATTTAAACACTTTTCAAGTATTATCGAGCATTTGATTATTTCATACCTCCATAACATTTATGTAATTCAAGTAAAACACATTCCACATTCATGTCAAGCATACAAGTAACATTTTATTCATTTATCATTTTATCGGGCATTTTCATTTATCGGGCTACATTGAACAGGTGATCATTTCACGTATTTATGACATTGACAAAGTTCACAAACACAACATTTAAATCAAGCATAAAAACATATACAATTTAGTTACACGAACTTACCGCGAAAAAGATTCGTGTTCGTAAAATCTACTTATCCGACATTTTCTTCATTCCTCATTCTAACCCTGAATTCGATCTATCCGGATCTAAACGAGTAAATTTAACATCAATTTATCATATTTTACACTTATTAGGACTCAATTTTTATCCTAGGTAAAATTACCATTTTGCCCATAACTTTTCCATAAATTATCATTTTGTCCCTAGGCTCGGAAAATGAAATTCATGAATTCCGATCCTCTACCCAGGCCCAGCCAAAATATACATACAACTTTTACAGCACATGCATTTCATAAATTTCAGCATTTTCCATGGATTTTCAACAATTTTCATTTTAGTCCCTAAATCAAGTTTTCATGAAAAAACACTTTGTAAAAATTGTTTATCTATCATCAATCTTTCATTTTCTACCATCAATTTAAAATTTCCAGCATATACATCCTTGACCCAATTTTTATACTTTGATAACTTTTCAAATTGATCCCCCAAATAGATAGTTTACGCTATCCCAATTCCAAAAATATCAAAATTACTAAATACAAGCCAAGGAAACTTACCCAATTTGGCCATGAATGTCTCTTCTCTCTCTCCTAGGGTTTCTGTGTTTATTTTGGGGAAAAAGATGAAATAAAATAAGATGATATCTTTTATCATCTTTTTAATTAATAAGTATTTTACTATTTCCAATTTAATCCTTGCCCTTTTTCTATATTTTCATGGATGAGTCACCAAGAAAAATCTACATACTTTTCTTAATGGTCTAATTACCATATAAGGACCTGTTGTAACATCCCTTACCCTTATTCAACTCTGGAACCGGGTACGAGGAATTACCAGACTTATCTTGCTTGGACATACAATTTTGGGCTTTAAAAATCCATCCCCAACTTAAAACTTCTCATTCAAATGCATAGCATCCTTATCATGGGCCTATGAGGCCTTAAACATACATTCAAAAGGTCCCGATATTAAACTGGAAATTTTTACGCTCTTCGAAAAATTTTGCCTAAACAAGGGCCACACGCCCGTGTGAAAGGGGCCCGTGTAGGCAGGCCGTGTGGTTACACACGCCCATGTACCTAGCCTGTGTGAAATTTATTTTATAATTAAGACCTATAGGGGTTTTCACACGACCGAACACACACCCGTGTCCCTCACACGGCCTCGACATGCCCGTGTGCCAAAACCATGGCATTCTATTTACGACGTCATCACCTCACTAAGGTCACACAGCCAAGGCACACGCCCGTGTCCTTAGGCCGTGTGTTGAATTAAATTCCAAATTTTAAGTGAAGACTTCACACGGCCTGGGCACACGCCCATGTCCATGGTCGTGCCTCCCACATCGCTAGGACACAAGGTCGTGTCTCTGTCGGTGTGTTTACTACTGAGCATACTAACTTGCAATCTTAGCATACAATGGGGTACACGCCAATCAACACTCTCACGGGGCTGA
This sequence comes from Gossypium bickii, assembly GCA_025503065.1. Taxonomy (NCBI): domain Eukaryota; kingdom Viridiplantae; phylum Streptophyta; class Magnoliopsida; order Malvales; family Malvaceae; genus Gossypium; species Gossypium bickii. The sequence goes on from CP106711.1 coordinate 97,391,758, forward strand.
CCGTGTGTCACACACGGCCTAGACACACGCCCGTGTGTCTACCTGTGTGGACATTAAAAAGACTATATTTCAAGCCAAATGCCACCCTACATAGCAACCATACTTATACCAACTCAATTCATTATACTCATGACCCTAAGGTACTTCTAAGAACGTAAATCAAAGTATCCACACAAGCATGAACTTCATAATCTCGTTATCATTGAATATATATAAACTTGTCAAGTATTGGCCCAATTCCAATGACCACTTACAAAAGAATTTGATAACATAAATAGCCAACACTTTGGCTAACAAATATGACATAACAAAATACCCAAGTCCTACACATGCCATACTCAAAATAAGTCTAACTTTGTTATACCAAAGAGATGTCGATAGTTTGATTTCCGAACTCTGACGTCCCATGAATCCTTGAATTATCTTGGCAATACTACAAGGAAAAGGGAAATGAGAGGGGTAAGCATAAAGCTTAGTAAGTTTGCATGAAAATAAATAGCAATAATAAGCTCATATTGACATCAATCTATGGCATTAGATAACCACACAAAGTCATAAGCACTTTGTCATAACTTACTCGTACTTGTTCTTATCTAGAACATACCATGCCACATATCGTAAACATTCCTCGTGAATTTCTCACGGGTACCTGTACTCACTTGATAGCATGACTTTAGTATTAATCTCATTTCTGTTTCCAAGCTTATCTATTTATCCCACTAATCACTAGGGGTACTCAAAAACGCATATTCATCATCATTAACATAAACACGAAGCCAATGCCACATCCCAAATGTGGTCTTACTTGGGGTCACCTCTGAGTGCCGATGCCATATCTCGAATATGGTCTTATACGGAATTTCACATCAAGTATCGATGCCATATCCCGGATATGGTCTTATACGATTCTCATATTCGGTACCGAAGCCATATCCCAGATATGGTCTTATACGGGATCTCAATTCAGTGCCGAGGCCATGTCCTGGACATGGTCTTACACGGGACCTTATCCATCTCATGTCTCGGTGATAGTAATTTCACACTTATTATAGCTCCATTGGGACTTTAACATTTCAACTTTTATCATCTTTCTCATTCAACACCAATGCTCAATTTCATAGAATATCATGCATCATTATAATATCAAACATTCTCAAATATGCTAGCATAAATGTTGAATTTATCACATATAAACTTACCTCGATTTCAAAACAAGCTAGATCGTCAATCTAGTCTGATACTTTGTTCTTTCCCCGATCAAGGTTAATTCTTGGTTCTTCTTGATTTATAATAGTTTAAATATTCACATTAATAATTGCATTTAATAATCAGATTTGACAAAATTACTATTTTGTCCTTAGATTTTTGCAAAATGACCATTTTACCCTTAAGCTCGGAAATCAATTTTAATCAAATTTCTCTCTTTAACGAGCCTAGATGAACATTTATTTCTCTTATGACTACCATCAAAACTCACATTTCCAACATTTACTACATATTCTACAACCTTTACAAAAAGGTCCTTTTAGGTGTTTTCATGGAAACACCTTTCACAAATATTGTATATCTATTAATCAAGACTCATTTTCTTCCATAAAAATATAGCAAACAACTTAATATCTTTCATGGAAAAACTCTAAACTCTTCACCATTTTACAAAATAGTCCCCTCTTTAGAAAGCTTAAGCTTTAGGGATTCCAAAAGTACAATTTTTATCAAGAAATAATCACTAGAACACTTACTTGTAAAGAGAAGAGTGTGCTGAAATTTTTGAGCTTTCAAACCCCCATTTGCTGTAAACTTTTGGTGAAGAAATGAAGGAGAAAAGATGATATCATTTCTTTCTTTATTTTAATATAAAATCCTAATTTAGTCCACCTGACACACCTACTTGACCAAATTTTGACCCCTATTGTCCCCTATGGCCCGCCAATCATGATTTAAGGGGATAATTTCCATTTAAAGACCTCGAATTAAAATTCTATGGCTTTTAGACACCTTTAGCTTGAAATTTTGAACTTTCACACTTTATGCGATTTAGTCATTTTTCGTGATTAAGCATGAAATCGCTAAAATTAAAGCGCCAAAATTTTCATGTAGTTATACAATTATACTCTAACTCATAAAACATTGTGAAAATAATTTTCTCTAATCCTCGAATTAGTGGTTCCAAACCACTGTTCCAACTAACCCCTAAATTAGGCTATTACAGTTCTCCCCCATAAGAATTTTCGTCCTTGACAATCTTACCAGTAAAAAGGTTGGGATACTGGTTTCTCATAGCCTCCTCAGGCTCCCATGTATCCTCTTCTATTCCATGTCTCTACCATAGTATTTTAACAAGGGCTATACTTTTGTTCCTCAACTGTTTGACCTCTCGTGCCAAAATTTTAATTGGCTCTTCTCCATATGTTAAGTCCAATTGAATTTCTACCTCTGTTGGTACTATCACATGTGAAGGGTCCAAACAGTATCGTTGTAACATGGATACATGGAAAACATCATGAATCTTTTCCAGCTCAGGTGGCAAGGCCAAATGGTAAGCTACCGGTCCTATCCTCTCGGTAACTTCATAAGGTCCGATAAAGCACGGACTGAACTTGCCTTTCTTGCCGAATCTGAGGACTTTCTTCCATGGTGATACTTTCAGAAACACTTTATCACCTACTTGGAACTCAATCTCTTTCCTTTTCAAATTCGAATAGGACTTTTGTCTATCTGAGGCCGCTTTCAAACATTCACGTATCACCTTTACTTTCTCTTCAGTTTTCCTGACCAAATCAACCCCGTGAATCTGATTCTCTCTAAGTTCTATCCAATACAAGAGCGTTCGGCACTTACGCCCGTACAATGCCTCATAAAGCACCATTTTCAAACTTGACTAAAAACTATTGTTGTAAGCAAATTCCACCAACGGTAACTATTTTTCTTAATCACTTTGGAATTCCAAAACACAACATCGAAGCATGTCTTCGATTATCTGAATTATTCTCTCTGAGTACCCATTGGATTGCGGATGGAAAGCTGTACTGAAGCTTAATTTTGTGCCTAAAGCCTTTTGTAACTTTTCCTAAAACCGTGATGTGAATATCGGATCTCTATCCTAAATAATCGACAACGGTACTCCATAAAGTCTCACTATCTCTGACACATACAAACCCGCCAACTTATCGAGAGAAAAATCAACTTGTACTGGTATGAAATGGGTTGACTTCGTAAGTCTATCGACTACCACCCATACAAAATCTTTCTTTTTCAGCGTCAACGGTAAACCCATTATGAAGTCTATAGTAATACGGTCCCACTTGTTGACAAATTAGGCATCTTGATACAAACTCAAAAATGTCTTTCTTCATACTCTGCCACCAATACCATTTTCTCAAGTCATTGTACATCTTTGTGCTGCCTGGGTGCATAGTTAAACATCCGCTATGTGCTTTATACAAAATCTATTGAATAAGTTCATCATTTTTTGGTACGCAGACCCTATCTCGAAACGTCAAACATCCGTCAGGACATACCTGAAAGTCTGACTCAACATTTGACTCACTTAGAACTCTTTTGGCTTGTAAGTCGCTGTCACCTTTCTGAGCTTCACAAATCTCTTGGAGAAATAATGGTCTAGCCCTCAACTCAGCTAGAATAGAACCATCATTTAACAAAGCCATCCATGTATTCATGGCTCTCAGCACAAACAAGGATTTTCTACTCAAAGCATCAGCAACCACGTTCGCCTTTCCTGGATGGTAGTCAATCACTAACTCATAATCCTTGATAAGTTCTAACCATCTTCATTGCCTCAAATTCAATTCCTTTTGAGTCATCAAGTATTTTAGGCTTTTATGGTCGGTGAATATCTGACACTTTTCACCATATAAATGGTGCCTCCATATCTTTAATGCAAACACAATGGCAACTAACTCCAAATCGTGAATCGGGTAATTCTTCTCGTGCGACTTTAATTGTCTAGAAGTATATGCAATCACCTTGCCCTCTTACATAAGTACACAGCCCAATCCATTCTTGGATGCATCACTATAAACCACAAATTCTCTTTCTGGTTCGGGTTGCACCAAAATAGGAGCCTCAGTTAACAATGCCTTTAGTTTCTCAAAACTCTGTTGGCACTTTTCTGTCCAATCAAACTTCACATCTTTTTGCAATAGTCTCTTCATCGGAGTAGCTATCATGGAAAACCCCTTGACAAAACACCTATAATAGCCGGATAGGCCTAGAAAACTCCTTAGATCAGTTACGCTCCTTAGCGGTTTCCATTCAACAATCGCTGAAATCTTACTTGGGTCAACTCTAACTCCATCTCTTGAGACAATGTGTCCCAAAAATCCAACTTCCTTAAGCCAAAATTCATTTTTACTAAACTTGGCATACAATTGTTTATCTCTCAAAATTTGCAGAACCTTTCTCAAATGCTCGACATGTTTGTTCTCATCTCGAGAGTAGATTAGTATATCATCAATGAAGACTACGATAAATTTATCCAAATATGGCCAAAAAATGCGATTCATCAAATCCATGAAAACGGCTGGGGCATTTGTTAAGCCAAAAGGCATGACAAAAAATTCATAGTGGTCATACCTCATCCGAAATACAGTTTTCGGCACATCTAAGTCCTTGACTCTCAACTGATAGCACCCGGACTTCAAGTCTATTTTGAAAAACACCGTGGCTCTCTTCAATTAATCGAACAAATCATCGATTCTTGGAAACAGGTACTTGTTCTTTACAGTTACTTTGTTGAGTTGCCGATCATCTATACATAACCTCATTGAACTATCTTTCTTCTTCACAAATAATATGGGAGCACCCCACGGGGAAAAACTCGATCTTGCGAAACCTTTATCCATTAGTTCTTGTAACTGAGCTTTCAATTCTTTTAGCTCAGTTGGAGCCATTCCATATGGAGCAATAGAAATGGGGGCGGCACCCGGAGCTAACTCAATCCCAAATTCGATCTCTCTAACCGAAGGTAACCTTGGCAATTCCTCCGGGAAAACATCTGGATACTCGCATACTATAGGTATCGACTCAATTCTCAACTCAGTCTCTTTGGCATTCATCACAAATGCAAGGTAAGCTTCATACCCCTTTCTTAAATACTTCTGAGTCAACAAGGACGATATCACTACTGGTGATCTATTGAGCTTATCTAATTCAACACGAATAAAATCCCCACTTTCATATTTTAACTCAATAAACTTCTTTCCATAATTTACAATCACATCATGAGTAACTAGCCAATCCATCCCAAGGATGACATCGAACTCATCAAATGGTAATAACATGAGATTAGCAAGAAAACAATGACCCCTAATCATCAAAGGGCAACCTTTGCATACTCTATCAACCAATACACATTTACCTAGGGGATTTGACACTCTTATTACAATCTCAGTAAACTCCATAGACATGCTTAGGCTAGAGATTAATTTCAAGCAAATATACGAGTGGGTAGATCTCGGATCAATTAAAGCTATAACACGAGTATCATAGAGAGAAAATGTACTCATGATTACATCACGGGAGGACACCTCTTCGTGAGCATGAATAGAATATGTTCTCACCGGTGCTCTACCCTCAATTATCGCTGTCTACTCTCTAAATGAATTCTTGTTGCCCATTTCATTTCACAGGTTTCTCTATAGTCTTCCTCTAGCAATACTTCCCAGTCTTACATTCTGAGACTTCTATTTCTCACCTACCTCGAGGCAATCTCTAATAAAATGGTCTAGAGGCCCATACTTGAAACAAGCCTTCTCGCTTGCTCTGTACTCACCAGAATGACGTCTGCCACACTGCGGGCATTCGGGTCTAGTCGGACGAACGTTGCCAATACTAGGTGACTCAATTGATAAAATAATCATAAAACAAAAAGAAGCTTCATCCTTTTGATTCTTTCTCCTCTCTACCAAAAATATAAAAAAAGGGGGGTTTTGCAGCTTAAAGTTTCAACCAAATTTCCCTCTTGCAAGTAAGTGTTTTTGATGATCATTCTTGATGATTTTTGTATTTTTGTAACCCTTGTAGCTTAAGCTAACTAATGGAGGGACTATTTTAAAAAATGGTTGAGAGTCTAGGGTTTTACCATACGAGTATTCACTGAAATTTTATGAAAGAAGATGAATCTTGGTTGTTAAACAAACAACTTTTGTGAAAGGGGTTTTCATGAAAACACCTAAAAGGACCATTTTGTGAAGTTTGTAAAATAGGTGGTAAATGTGTGAAATAATAGAAATTGTGAGCTGCTACAAGTAAAAATTAGATTCAACTAGGCTTGTTAAAGGAGGAAATTTGATTAAAATTATTTTACGAGCCTAGGGGTAAAATCGTAATTATGTGAAAGTCTAAGGGAAAACGGTAATTTTGCCAAAGTAGGAATTTTGGAATGTCTTGATTAATGTGGTGATTAAATAAGTAAAATTTTTCATTATAGATCAAGAAAAACGGAACTCGGACCTAGACCGGGGGAAAACCAAGCTATTGGACTAAATGGAATTAGTCGCCCATATTTTGTATACCGATGTAAGCTGTACGTAAATAATACAACTTTATTGTTATTATGTATTGAACAATTAATATGACATAAAGTGTATGATTATTGTTGTGAATATGCATGATGAGAATTGATGTAGTAAAAACTCCCGGTTGAACCTTTGGAATAGATTGGATATCCATGCCATGACATTTGGGAGATATGTGTGCTAGTGTAAGACCATGTCTGGGACATGGCATCAGCGTTGATATGTGTGCTAGTGTAAGACCATGTCTGGGACATGGCATCGGCCACATTATGAGAGCCAGTATAAGACCATGTCTAGGACATGGCATTGGCATTAAGACGAGAGCTAATGTAAGACCATGTCTGGGACATAGCATCGGCATTTTACCATCTTATGTGAAGCTTATCGGATATCCTTTAGTATTCCAAATAGTTCCACGGGTTATTTAAAGTTTATGATAAAGATATGAAAGGATATAATCATGTTGTGAGTGGTACAGGTTCTTACTCAAAACTCATGAGATATGAGCTTAGTTATGATGTCTTAATGGTAAGGATGAAATTGAGTAAGTTCTATCTATGAGAATGAATTCGAGACGATCTTATAATCTGTAACAGTCCGATTTTGACCCTACTCGGAACAGTGGTTTCGAGACCACAAATCCGAGTCACAAAAATACTTTAATATTATTTTATGTGTTTACTGTGTGTGAGTAAGCATGTGTTAAAGTTCCGTGAGTTAATTTGTTCGTTTGTGTGCTTAATTTGAGAAAAGGGCTAAATCGCGTAAAGTGCAAAAGTGACTTGCCATTTGATAAAGGGTTATATTGACATGGCTTTATTAACAGGAAGTCCTTATGTTGCAATTTAGCCAATGAATAAAGGCATAGACGGTAGTGGACATGTTATAAGTGTTTTATATTAATGAACTATTAAGGGTAAAATGGGAATTGATGTATTGAATGGATTAATAATAATAACATGAAAATGGTCATTGTTATCATCTTTATTCCACCGATTTTTTTTTTTGAAAGAAAGGAATAGGGTTAGATACTTTGAAGCATTCGGCTAGCTTGAAGCATAAATTATGACTTCGGTTTTTGATAATTTCTACGTTTTCGTAATCGTTGCTTCGTACTCTACAAAACCCATGCTTCAATTTTGTGATTTGATGATGTTTTTGAAATGAGCCTTTGATGAACACATGAGTTTTTGGCTGTTTGATGATGAAATATGAAAGATATGTGTATGATTAACATAGTTTGTCTTTGAGTTTTTGATGAATTTGAGTAATTTGGTTGTAATTGAGAAAATGATTATTTGAGGGATTAAATTGTAAAATAAATGAAATGTATGGACTAGTATGAAGCATGTGAAAATTTGGCTAAGCATGGGTGACATGAAATTTGGTGTATTTTGTGATTTTGTGAAATAGGGACTAAATTGTTCAAATGTGAAAATGTGAGGGCTAATTTGCAAATTTCCCTAAATGTGTGTTCTTGGATTAAATTGAATGTTTTGGTGAATAAATGGGTTAAATTTGAATATGTATAGATCAAGAACCGAAGGAAACAGACTTAGATCGTGGAAAGTCAAAAGTTGTCGAATAACCGAATCCGATCAAATATTCGAATCCGAGGTAAGTCGATATACAAATAAATATATTTGTATTAATTTCTATATGTTCATATGAAATCTCTTTGTGATGAATGTATATGAGAAAGTATCGATAATGTATCAATGTCCGAGAAGTCCCGTACAAACCTAGGAATAGATAGGATTACGTATGTCATGATATAGGTGCCCGATATGTGATATCATGTAAGACCACGTCTAGGACGTTGGCCTTGATTCGAGATTTCGTGTAAGACCACATCTGGGACGTTGGCATCTGTCATAACCATTTTTTGATAAAAACGGAAATCGAACTTGGGTTTTAAAAATGAATAAAACGGGAGTCGCCACCGACCTTTTATTAGGTGTGATCGGATCACCTTTGTTTAAATAAAACATTTCGATTTACTAAAACAAATGTTTTTGGTCTACGATCATTCGAGATAATAGGTTCGGGAGTCGGTTACGTACAAGGAAGGGTTAACACCCTTGTAACGCCCGAATATCGGTACCAAATTGATTAATTGATGTCCCAATGTTGAAAGTTTAAAAATTTAGAATACGGATTTAGAAACTTGGGTCCTTTTTTGGAAATGTTTGAGTCTTCTTAAAATTGAATATTAAGATTTCCTTGTTTCGAAGGGACCAAATATCACACCCAATACGTAGGACACGATAATTTCAATCCTCAAATCCAAGGTCGTCTCTTAATCCCTAAAACTCATTTATTCAAATAACAAAAGGTTATTCAATTATTTGGTCAAGCAAGAGAACCGAAACCCAACACATAGGGCCCGATCCCTCGAATTTCCAAACACAGAATATTGCCTTATTTTGAAAATATCTTTAGTTTTTTTTTTTTTTGGGTGAAATTGATGAAAAACTAGGTTATGTTTTAAAGAAATGTTATTCAAAAAGTGAATAGGGTCATGCGATGAATAATGACGGGACACGAATTTGGCATAACGACCACATGATACACGTAATATATGACATTAAAGACAATAATAGTGGAATTAGTAACAATAATAGTGATAAGGTTAGTATGTACGAGTAATAATACAATAATGATAATAGTAATAATAATAGTAGTAATGGAAAATATATAACAAAATAATAAAATAATAGTAATAATAAAAATAATAGAAATAATAATTAGTAATAATAATAATAAGAGTAAACATATATACATAGCTTATAATACTAATAATAATAACTATTAATACTAACAATAATATAGTAATAATATATACAACAAAATACGGTAGTAATAATAATTAGTATAGTAATAATAATAAAATAATACTAATAATAATAATAATAATAATAATAGCAAGGGGGATCAAACTACAAACCAAGCTAAACTTTCGGGACAAATTTTAAAAACAATAAAAATCTAATTAAAAAACTATAAGAATGCGGAAGGGCTAAAAGGGCAATTAGCCCTTCCGTTTCAAAAACTGCGGATCCTTTGGGCCGGTCGTCATATGTGGGTTGGGACCAAAAGCGGCGTCGTTTGGCGCTTGGCACCCAACCCAAAAGCAGCGCCGTTTCACACTATTATAAAACCAAATTTTCCTTCTTTTTCTCATTTGTGCAGCTCCCTAAAAAAAAAGGCTTCCCCCCCTCTCCTTTTCTCTCTGCAGTGTTAGCCCTCCGACGGGAGGGTCCGTCCGGCGACCATCGCCAGTGCCGCCGCGCCGACCACCGCGAGCGGTGGCCGAAAAAGGTAAACTCTTTCTTTTTTTCTTTTTTTTTAGAAATATGTATATATATATGTATGTGTTTAAAGATAAAAGATAAATGAAAATCTAAGTGTGTATATAAACGGATTTGAGAAGAAGAAAAAGAAGATTAAAAGAAAAATCACCTTTTGCTCATCTTGTTTTTGTATTGCTTTTTTTTTTTTACTTTTTTATTGCTGAAATTTCTTTCAAGATTTCGGAAAAGGAACCCCCGTTACAATGTTGTCATTTGGTTTTTATAACCGGATCTGAAGTGGAAAAATAAAAAATACAATCGATTCCCTATTGTTGTTTGTTTCTTCTGCTTTCTGGCCCCTTTTCTCGCGTGTTTGCAGGTGTTAGTGGAGGCAGAGGCGATGGTGTGGAGCAGCTGGACGTGGTGCTGCGGCGCTAGTGTTAGGGGACTAGGGTTCGGTTGGTTGAAATGTTTTAGGTTGAATGGGCTAGGGTTTGGTTGTATTTGGGCTTAATGTTGGGTCAGTTAATTATTTGGACTGTAAATGGCTTTTGTTTTATTTGTTAATTTTGGTTTTGGGCCCTGGGTTAATAACCCGGGCCAAAATTGGTTACTACAGCTGCCCCTCTTTGCTCGTTGTCGTGAAACGATAATAGAGTAAAGACAATAGAAGAACCAATTTTGCCCGGTCTTGGCCAAGCCTTGACTTGTTGGTCCTAGTCTTCTTCAAACAGCCTCAAACTATACTGTAACTCATTACTTTGATTCGCTTCACCGTTTTGTTATGTCTTCAGGGAGATAAGATTTCCTATTCCATTGCTTCTTCGTGGGCACAGTAACTAGTGCCTTGATCAGCTTCGATGTGATTTCAGGGCTTTGATCTCTCCACTGAGACTTCGAGGAACTGACCTTTTCAAACTGCTTTCTAGCCATCTTCGTAGTCTTCGATCTTCAGTCTATTCCCATACTACTCCCGATAGATATGGCCTGTAGCTCCAATTTCCTCTTGCTCAATCTTCTTTGTCCACTGGAGCTTCTTTGTTCAATTTGCTCAATGCGACTTTAGTCTTCCATCTGTAAGTATCTCCGCGCGTGCCCCGAGGCTCAACCCTAACTGAGATTTTTCTTTTTTCTTTTTTTTTCTTTTCCTTCTGTTTTTTTTAAGACAGAAATTGAAAAGCAGACAATGAAAATGCCTCGGTGGGGTAATACAATTTGATTCTTGAAAATAGAAATTGAAAAACTGAAATTAAAATGCCTCAGCATGTGACCTGAGGAGTCGCAAACGATAATTAAAAAGTAAAAATTAAAAATATCTCAGCGTGCGACCTGAGGAATTGTAAACAGAAATTAAAAGTATCTCGGCGTGCAACCCGAGGAATTGCAAACGGAAATTAAAAAGTAGAAATTAAAATGTCTCAGTGTGCGACCCGAAGAATTGCAAACAGAAATTGAAAAGTATCTCGGCGTGCGACCCGAGAAGTTGCAAACGAAAATTAAAAGCAGAAATTAAAATATCTCAGCGTACGACCTGAGGAATTGCACACAGAAATTAAAAGACAGTAATTGAAAACGCCTCAGCGTGCGACCTGAGGAGTTGATTCGAACAGAAATTGAAAATGCCTCAGCGTGCGACCTGAGGAGTTGATTTTTGAAGACAGAAATTAAAATGCCTCAGCGTGTGACCTGAGGGGTTGACTTTTGAAAAATAGAAATTTAAAATGCCTCAGCGTGCGACCTGAGGAATTGACTTTTGCAGACAGAAATTGAAATTAAAAATGCCTCAGTGTGCGCCTTGAGGGGTTGCAGATAGAAATTTAAAATGCCTCAGCGTGCGACCTGAGGAGTTGATTTTGGAAAGCGTATCATCTGGTGGTATTCGGATGCCTTCTTTCTCCTTGGTTTGGTGCAGTTATTATCAAAACTTCTTGCTTTACTGGTGTACCTGTATGTGTGATGATGTCATGATACGCATGTGTCTATCTTAAATGCCTACATGATTATGCTAGGTGTCTCGGGCTCGTTTGTCATGTGCCCCTTCTTGTTATGATTCTCATGATGACCTGCATTCAACCTTTGACTTTCCTCAGGCTTTGTACCCGTTTATAGGTTATTTGTGTTTTCTCCTATACCCTTTTTTTTTTTTGGCCCCTGTTGAACTTTGTCCTTGCTTTGAAACTCCGTACTTATCCAATTCTTATCCAGATAATGCTCCATATTCTTTTTGTTTAGAGCGTGTAATTTCACTATTTATCTCCAAAATGAAACATAAATAAAATGCATGAAAATGGCAAAGTAGGCGGGAAAGGAATACCTCATATTTATTTCAAAAGCCACAAGCAAAGAAAATTGACAAGGAATGACTTGATTAAAAAAGCATAGTAAAAGGAAAACAAGTTTAGTTGCAGTAAGTAAGTGCTCTAGATATCCGACGTATGAACTTTTCCATGTTTCTTCATCCTGAATCTTTTCGAGCAAGATTTTTTTTTTTGTGTAGAAGATTCTTGAGCTTCGGAGTCTGCTTCAATACTATGATCTCACCGTTTGACTCTTTGTTCAACCCACTCCTGCCTTTCCGGACCAAATTTGCTTCCTTAGGATGCCCTTTCGGGTTTTCATCCTAAGCCTCCTCCTTTATTTATCAGGACGCCTTTTTCTTTCTTTCTTTCTTTCTTCTTTTTTTTTAGGCGTAATATTTCTTCACGGCATCTGAGTTCACCGGATTTGGTAACTCCTTCCCATCCATTTCAGTGAGAATCAAAGCTCTACCTGAGAAAGTTCTCTTGACGACGTATGGTCCTTCCCAATTCGGTGCCCATTTTCCTCGAAAGTCCTTTTCTATGGGGAGAATCTTCTTCAACACGAGTTCTCCTTCGCGAAATTCCCTTGGCCGCACTTTCTTGTCATGGGCTACGATCATTCTCCTTTGGTACATCTGTCCGTGACAAATTGCTTTCAAGTGTTTTTCTTCGATCAGATTCAGTTGGTCATATCGAGTCTGAACCCATTCAGATTCTTCTAGTTTTGACTCCATTAAGATTCGTAGAGAGGGGATTTCCACCTCGATCGGCAGCACAGCTTCCATTCCATAGACTAGAGAAAAAGGGATTGCCCCATAGAGGTCCGCACACACGTGCGATACGCGTATAAAGCAAATGGTAGCTTCTTGTGCCAGTTCTTATACGTCTCAGTCATCTTCCCAATAATTTTCTTGATATTTTTGTTAGCGGCTTCTACCGCCCCGTTCATCTTTGGACGATAGGGCGAGGAGTTATGATGCTTTATTCGAAATTGCTCGCACACTTCCTTCATCATCTTGTTGTTCAGATTTAAAGCATTATCTGAAATAATTCTCTCAGGCAAACCGTATCGACATATGATCTCCTTTTTTAAGAATCTACACACTGACGTCCTTGTCACATTTGCAAACGAAGCAGTTTCTATCCATTTTGTGAAGTAATCTATGACCACAAAAATGAATCGATGTCCATTGGAAGCCTTTGGGGAAATTGGCCCTATAACATCCATGCCCCACATAGAAAAAGGCCACGGAGAAGTCATGACGTGAAGAGGTGAAGGTGCTGCATGAATTTTATCACCGTAAATTTGTAACACTTTCGTGCGTAACTAATGCAGTCGCTTTCCATTGTCAACCAGTAATTACCGAGCCTCATAATCTGCCTGGCCATAGTGAAGCCATTGGCGTGTGTTCCACAAATTCCTTCATGGACCTCTTCGAGTATCTTTCTGGCTTCAACCGTATCCACACATCTCAAGAGCATTTGATCTTTCCCTTTTTTGTATAGGATGTCCCTATCGAGAACAAATCCCGCTGCCAATCTTCTGATCGTTTTTTTGTCGTTCTCGTTTGCTTGCTTGGGGTATCTTTGATTCTTGATATATTCAAAGATATCATGGAACCACGGTTGTCCATCTGCCTTGTTTTCAATGCTAAAACAATGCGCAGGGGCCTCATATATGCTCATCTGGAGAGGCATTATTTCTGTTTCTCGGTTTGCTTTGAACATTGAAGCCAAGGTGGCCAAGGCATCAGCCAATTGGTTTTCTTCTCGTGGGAAGTAATTAAAAGTCACTTCTTCGAATTTTTCAACCAATTCCGCGACAAGATCTCGATATTTGACCAACTTTGAGTCTCTTACTTCCCAATCCCCACGGATTTGGTAAATCACCAATGTCGAGTCCCCAGAGACTACTAAGACCTTAACGTTCTGCTCAATGGCTGCGCGAAGTCCCATGATGCAAGCCTCATATTCTGCCATGTTGTTGGTACAAAAGAAATTTAATCTGGCAGTAAAGGGGTAATGATCCCCTTTTGGTGACACTAAGACTGCTCCAATCCCATGCCCCAACGCATTGGACGCTCCATCAAAACTCATCTTCCATGACCTCTCTTTCGACGATTCGCATATCAAGTCTTCATCTGGGAAGTCAAATCTTAATGGCTCGTATTCCTCTTTTGTTCGAGTTGCTAGGAAATCGGCTATTGCACTTCCTTTAATCAATTTTTGGCTAACGTATACGATGTCATACTCCGATAGTAGGATCTGCCACCGTGTCATTCTTCCCGAGAGTGCAGGTGATTCCATTATGTATTTTATTGGGTCCAGCTTTGAAATCAACCATGTCGTGTGATACAGCACATATTGTCTAAGCCTCCGGGTTGCCGGACGAGAGCACACTGTGAATTTTTCGATAGATGGATACTTTGCTTCATACTGTGAATTTCTTGCTGAGATAATAGATCGCTTGTTCCCTTTTTCCGGACTCATCATGTTGCCCCAAGACACAACCCATTGAGTTTTCGAACACAGTCAGATATAGTATTAACGGTCGTCCGGGAGTTGGTGGTACTAGCACCGGGGGACTAGATAAATACTGCTTTATCTTGTCAAAAGCCTCCTGACACTCCTCATTCCATTCTCCGGGATTGTGCTTTCGAAGGAGTCGAAAAATCGGATCACATTGCTTGGTGAGTTGAGCAATGAATCGAGCAATGTAGTTCAGTCTTCCTAGAAATCCTCTGACTTCTTTTTGTGTGAGCGGGGGCGGTAGTTCTTGTATGGCCTTTATTTTATCCGGATCAACCTCGATACCTTTCTCACTGACGATAAATCCCAATAATTTTCCCGAGGTAGCGCCGAAGGTACATTTGGCAGGGTTAAGTTTTAGTTGGATTTTTCTCAATCTTTCGAACAGTTTCCGGAGGTTTCCCACATGCTCTCTTTCTCCTCGAGATTTGGCAATCATATCATCGACATAGACTTCTATTTCCTTGTGCATCATGTCGTGGAACAATGTTACCATGGCTCTTTGATATGTTGCCCCGGCATTCTTTAGACCAAACGGCATTACTTTGTAGCAGAATGTCCCCCACATCGTCGTGAACGTAGTTTTCTCCATATCCTCGGGAGCCATCTGGATTTGATTGTAGCCCGAAAATCAATCCATGAAGGAGAAAAACGAATTCGTTGCCGTGTTATCCACCAATGTATCGATGTGCGGTAATGGAAAATTATCTTTAGGGCTTGCTCGATTCAAATCACAATAGTCTACGCACATTCGTACTTTGCCATCTTTCTTTGGTACTGGGACTATATTAGCCACCCATTCTGGATATCTAGAAATTCGAAGGAAGCCAGCATCAAATTGTTTCTTTACTTCTTCTTTTATCTTTAAGAGCATTTCAGGCCTCATCCGCCTTAACTTCTGTTGGATAGGCTTGCATTCTGGTTTCAGTGGGAGTCTATGGACCACTATATCCTCGTTCAATCCTGGCATATCTTGATACGACCATGCGAACACGTCTTTGTACTCGTGAAGCAAGGTGATCAGATCGTGCTTGGTGTCTTCAGACATAGAGGTCCTGACTTTTACCTCTTGCTTCTTTTCTTCATTTCCTAAATTCACTGTCTCGATCGATTCTTGATAGGGCAGAATCTGTTTATCTTCTTGTTCCACCATTCTCAGTAGATCTAGGGAAGAGACATAATCTTCGGCATCTTCTTCAGCCTCGAATTCCCCCACACAAATAGCTTTCTCGAAGTCGATTTTAGGACTTGTAACAGGATTGTTCGCGTTGTTGATATCTGAGCACCTGAAAAGTAGACAAAAAAGAAGACTATAGAGGGACATCAAGGTATCGGGTCCTATAAACGTGACATGATGATATGGGATATACGGGGACAGGTAAGGAATGAATACGGAGCCGATGAGAATGAAAAGAACACGGCAAAATGCATCTTTATTCATGTTTCATTTAAAAGCTAGATAGACAAAATGAACTCTCATAACAGATTCCCTACTGACCAGGGGCATACAAAAAGTTAATCACGAGCATTACTCGGGAGGATTTGGAAACTACAAGGAGATCCACGGCGGTCAATTCTTCTGAGTGAATCCAGGAGGACAAGGGCGTATTTTGAAATATCTTTCCTTTGTATTATTCCCTTGGTTAATTACATTTATCTATGAAGTCCCAGAGGCCCCTTTCTATCCATGACATCATGTTCTGTTGATCATCTCTTTCCGGGCATGCAATTCCTGCCGATGTAAATGTTTTTGACAAAGGCGGATACATTATGGGCTCCCATTCTACTTCCCGATCTGAGGCTCTCGCAAACCTTCTTTCTTGCTCTTTTTGTAACTGTTTCCTTCTTTGCCATGCATCGGGCTTGAATCCTAAACCCCATCGAGCCTTATGGTGTATCGATTTTAGTGCTCTGGCCATTTCTTGCTGATATTTTCCCAACCCTCTCCTCGCTCGGGCTCCTCTTCCCACAGTCATGTTGATTTGCATCTTGGTATTTTTTGACAGCTTAGGCGTGGGGGCTTTGCTTCCTTTAGCAATAAAAGTAGCATTGATGAATTCGAAAGAACGAAAGGAACACTCTACTGCGTCTTTGTTCACCTCAATATAGGGTGCATCAGTAGAGATGGCCGCAATGATGTCTTCCTCACCATCAACTGTGATCAAGCGATTATCCATGACAAACTTTACTTTCTAGTGGAGCGATGAAGGGACTGCCCCAGCTGAATGGATCTACGGTCTCCCTAGGAGGCAGTTATATGAAGGTGCAATGTCCATGACCTGGAATTCAATATTGTATGTGCACGGGCCCACTTCTAGAGGAATCTCAATCTTCCTCATGACCTCTCGTCGCGTCCCATCAAACGCTCTGACTGTGGAATGACAAGGCCTCAGATAAGACATATCTATTGGCATTCTAGATAGCGTCGCCAAAGGCATGATGTTAAGTGCAGACCCGTTATCAATGAGTACACTTGGTACTATGTAACCCTTGCAATAGGCTGTGATATGTAGTGCTTTGACGGAACCCCTTCCATTTGGTGGTATTTCATCGTTGCTGAATGAGATGAAATTATCCGCGTTTAAGTTGTTTGCCCACCTATCCAGCTTTTCAATGGGTACATTGCTTGGCACATATGCTTGGTTTAACACTCTTAATAAAGCGTTTCGATGTGGCTCCGAGTTTAACAGTAGGGATAATACTGAGATTTTTGCCGGTTGTTTGTTCAGCTGCTCCACGATGTTATACTCGCTGTGTTTAATAAACTTTAAGAATTCCTGCGCTTCATCCTCATTCACGGGCATCTTGACTTCTTGTTCGGATTATTTTTCAACCTCACCCTCCGCCTCGTGCATTGGTGTCTTCCCTTTTTGACTTGTGCCAACAGTTTTTTTCTTTGTCTCAATTATCTCAGGGGAATAGCACCTCCCACTGCGGGTAAAGCGCCCCACCTCGCTGACGTTTCCAGTTGTGGCTTCGGGTATAGTGATGTTGACATCATATTTCCATGGCACTGCCTTGCTGTTCGTGTAAGGGAAAGGAGAAGGTACTTGGATTATCATCTTTGGCTTCGCCTCTTCCTTCTTTGCTTTGTAGTAGAGCATCAAAGGTCGATCAGCGCTATAAGAAGGGCCTGATGATTGGCCCCCGGAGGCGCATACATCCTTTTCATCGGCCTCTTCCCTCTTATTACAGATCTCAATCTCCTTATTGTCCATCATACCTTGAAGTAGCACTTTGAATTTCTCGCAAGATTAGATATGATGTCCTTCTACGCCGTGGAAGACGCAAAAACTCAGACTCTTCATGCTTTCTCCCTTGAGGCTTTTGTCGAGCATACCTTTCTCAGTCATTATTTCCCAGACCTTCATCAAAGGTGTCTTTATTTTAGAGACACAACGCTTGGCTCGCCACCTGTCCTCCTGTGCCGCCATATTCACGTTCCTTGCAGTGTGGTTAGGGAGCGAATTTCCAGCCATATTCCCAGTACCATCAAACCGTAAAATCCCTGCATCGATAAGGCCTTGAACTCTCCTTTTGAAGGCTATACAATTGTCTGTAGAATGCCCCTGGTTCCCGGCATGATACATGCAATTAGCATTGGGATCATACCACTTCGGGAATGGGGGCTTCAGTGGTGCCATGTAATGTGGGGAGATTAATTGTTTTTCCAATAATTTTGGGCACAACTCTCTGTATGACACAGGAATAGGGGTGAACCGAGGTCTTTCAGGATTGGGTTTTGCTGGTCTTGGTTCGCTTTTGGGCTGACTTGGGGCAGGCGCGGTATTTGGTGGGAATATAGCGAATGGTCTTTGATTATCGGTGGCATAGACGGGGTAAGAAGGAGGTGTTTGATAGTAAGGGATTGGTGGTGGGAAATAGAAATTCGGCGGTGGACAAAACTGAGGTCGTGGCTGGGTCGGATACGGGTTGGGAGCATAGAGGCTCCCAGTCTCCACCATATGGGCTTCGGGTTCTTTCTTTTTTACGGGTGTTGGCCTTTTTGAACTTTCAGGACCCTCCATCCTTCCACTCTTGATACCATTTTCGATGAGTTCGCTAGACACCACGATGTTGGTGAAGTCTTTCGTAGCATTCCCCACCAGTTTGTCGTAGAATGGCACTTTCAATGTGTTGACAAAAAGGACTGTTATCTCATTTTCAGTGAGTGGGGGCTCGACCTGGACTGAGAGGTCCCTCCACCTCTGCGCGTATTGTCTGAAGGTCTCCGTTGGCTTCTTTTTCAACATTTGTAGTGTCAGCCGATCGGGAGCCACATCAGAAACATGTTTATATTGCTCACAGAATGCATTTGCTAGGTCTTTCCATGACCGGATCCTCTCCGTGCTAAGTTGATCATACCACCGGAGGGCCGATCCGCTCAAACTATCCTGGAAACAATGTATTAATAGCTTGTCCTCATTCAGGTATCCAGCCATCTTTCGACAGAACATAATAAGATGGGCCTTCGGACATCTCGTTCCCTCATACTTTTCAAAATCTGGTGCCTTAAACTTCGGAGGCAGGACCAGATCGGGCACCAAACTAAGGTCTTTGGCACTTAGTGTAGAGAAGACTCCAGTACCTTCCACTGCCTTGAGTCTTTCCTCTAGACTCTTATATTTTTCTTCAGCATCATGGCCATCCCTCTTTAACCTAGCTATTTCCATCGGATCATCCAAGTCTGGAACAATAGGATTAGCAGAATTATCTCCACTGTTTGATACGTATATACCTTGCCCCAGATGTATAGGTGGGATGGGTTGTTGTTCCGGGCCTACTGGGTTCCTTTGAGGATATCCTCTTTGCGTTGCATGGGCGTGGGGTGGCGTGAATCCTGGGGGATAGAGCGGATCTTGATTATCCCTCAGATGGGGCTCCGTAATGTCAGAACTTTGAGTGTGTCCTTTTCCTTTGGCCATGGCCGTCAACATCTCCAACATTCTATCCATTTGATCCTTATGTTCTCGTGATTCCTCGCGGGATCTCATCATCAGGTCCTTTGCTTCTTGCTGTGACTTAGTTAACTGTTCTTGCAGCTCTTTCTGGGTTCTTTCCATCCTTTCGATCCTCTCATTGAGTTCGGCGTCCATAGCTCTAGTTCTTAAGCGTGTCCTATAGGGATGATGTGATTCCAGGTTCGTAATGTCGTAGCTGCGGATTATGTGATTTTAAGCTTAGCGAATAGTTAAGGTGATATGATGCTAATGTATGTAATGCAATGCAAATGCATGGTATGGATGCGAAAAGGTGTTGATTTAATTCAATTCCATTAGATAAACTTTTCTAGAAAACAGATTTCCTTTCATAGAACGGGCGATTACATATACGACTTAGCTTTAATGCCTAAGTCTTTAACTTTCCTAAGGAGCCAAGCTAAATTTTGGCCTCGCTCTGATCCTGATTCGTACATTAGACTTAACGTGTCAGCCCGGACTACTAAGGTTTGCAAACGATCGGCCACCTCTCGGATTTGAGCCATAGCTTCGCCCATTACATAGTCTCTGCTTCTGATCTGTTCTTGGGAATGGTGGAGCTGCTCCCACCAATGTTCGTTGTTTGCTTCAAGGAGCTCTACTCAGTTTTTGCTATCTTGTAATGCAGTCTCGAGCTCCCCTATCTTTCTTCTCATCTCCTCAACTTTGTTCTGACTGGCTCTTAATTCGACGACTGAGTTACGACTACGGTGCAGACGCAGTTGATTTTTTTCTAGTCTGCGCTACTTGGGTGCGCAACCTCTCTTTTTTGCTTTGGCTTTCTAACAGGTTCTTTCTCAAAGCGTCCTCTTGTACCCGAGCCTCTTGAAATTTCCTCTCCCACTGATTGGTCTTGGATTTTTCTTCTTCAATTTCTTACTGCCATTGCTCCGATGTCTTACCTAGACCCGCAGTTCTGATAGACATGCGCAGCTTCTTGTAGTCCGTCTTTAAGCTATCCAAATCTTCTTCAGCTTTGTTCTTCCCTTTTTTAAATTTTTCAGCCTCGAACTTATGGACGTCAACGTCTAATCCTAACTGCTTCTTTTCTTCTTCTAGCTGCTCTATCCTCTTACCCAATTCCCGGCTCTTTCTCTCGAAATCTTGCTTGATAATTTCTAATTCAGTTGTGATCACTTGCAGCTGTTCTTCTATTGGTCGAGTGTTTCCTTGGATTGGCCCTGGGATATTGTCGTTGACTCTTTTGGCCCACCATTGATCGTATTCGGGGGTCACCATGGGCCCTCTGGCGAGTCTCTTCATTTTCCAGGTTTGGGTCCATGCTTCTGATATCTCACGAACTCTCTTCTTATAGTTGTCATCCTTGTATGAAAATTCACATTGGGCTAATCCATGTGTTGCTAGTATGAACTGCCTCGATCGATACTACCTCATCACTGGTAACGGGGCATACGAGACAGCTCCCCATATTCCAAGTAAAGGAACTCAGTCGAACCCTCCACACCGATACAAGATCTCATCAGCGATCATCCACGGAGCTTTCCATACTACATCTTTGACTTGCAGATTTTGGAGAATCACCATCCACTTCTCTCCAGATATGTCGTCCCGCCTTAGTACACTCGCTAATTCCTCTAGAGGAGAGTAGTTCTCGAAGAAGACTTTGCATGAGGCCTTTTCTCTCTTTCAAAAATGGCAGTGAAACCAAGATAACAATAACTGTGCACAACCCACGAACCTCCCTTCGCCCACTCTTCGGCAAGCGTTCAGTGATCTGAAGGTTTCGGCTAAAACTGCGGGGACGGGTGTAATTCCCTTATCAAGTTTATCGAATACGTCTGAAACTGCATCCTCTACATGCCCTAACGCCTTGGGAAAGATGACCAAACCATAGATGCTTAGAGCGAATACGTAGACCCTTTTCTTCTTATTAGGATGTGCCAAGATCAAGTCCCTTAAGTGTTTCCAAGGAATGCACTTACAATCACCCTTTTGCTTAATCCGGGTCGTGACCCATTGCTCGCTCATCCCAGTAATGTTCATTAGCCTCTTTGAGAACGCCGGCACATTTGCAAACCTTGAATACGCCTTATCAGTTTGAAATCTCGGGCATCGAAACAAAGCTGTATACTCCTCTATGGTAGGTACCAAATCTATCTCTCCGAAAGTGAAGCAACTGTAGGCGGGGTTTCAAAACTGGGTAATAACTCGGAGTAGGTACTCGTCTACCTTGATATCAAGCAGATAGGGCAGATCGCCATAATTATAGTAGAGCAGTTATTTGTCCTCGTTTCCCCATGAGTTCCATATTTCCTTTAATTCTCACAGATTATTTTAAGCCGCGCTGATACGGGTGAAATCCCATAACTCTGATTCATACCCTACTGTCATGCTATCCCCCTTTTCTTGCTGTGTTCTCTCAGACCAAACCTGAACTGCCGCACTATCCTCCACTCTATTGAGAAATCCCTTTTCCATGTTAAGCTTTTCTATTTAGTAACCGAATATGGATCAACACCTTTTTATGATGAAATGCCATGCAATAAAAGCAAAACACGACAGGTTAGTGTCAAGTAAAAAAGAAACTTAATAGAAAATGATCAAACTCCTATTTTAAGGTAGCGACTAAGGTTTACACGGTTCTACCTATAACGGGCTCCTAGGTCACTCTATATGTGGTTTGGTTCTAAAGCAAGGGTACCTGAACTAGCAGATTCCTCGATCTTCACCCATTATAGGCTCATATAGACCGAGTTCAGTTCAGGGGAATACATTTCCCTATGGCTGCACGGAGATAAAAATCTCACGAAGACATAGGTACGGATGTATCCCGAAAGCGATCCCCTATCTTGCACGGAGGTAAAAACCTCATGAAAGAGTAGCTTCTCACTCCCACTTAAGGGTGTGACC
The DNA here is from genome assembly GCA_025503065.1 of Gossypium bickii. Lineage (NCBI taxonomy): Eukaryota > Viridiplantae > Streptophyta > Magnoliopsida > Malvales > Malvaceae > Gossypium > Gossypium bickii. The sequence goes on from CP106711.1 coordinate 97,414,269, forward strand.
GCAATGGTCATGCAATGCAATGCCAAAGTATTTTACGAGACCCGACACTATAGCACAAGCAAATGCATCAAAGAGAAACATGATCTTTCAAAACAATTTTCCAAATTTTCAATCAAAGGGACAAAAATCAATCAATTTACGGCCTGACTCTCAAGGGTCCCCAGTGGAGTCACCAAGCTGTCATAACCATTTTTTGATAAAAACAGAAATCGAACTTGGGTTTTAAAAATGAATAAAACGGGAGTCGCCACCGACCTTTTATTAGGTGTGATCGGATCACCTTTGTTTTAATAAAACATTTCAATTTACTAAAACAAATGTTTTTGGTCTACGATCATTCGAGATAATAGGTTCGGGAGTCGGTTACGTACAAGGAAGGGTTAGCACCCTTGTAACACCCGAAAATCGGTACCAAATTGATTAATTGATGTCCCAATGTCGAAAGTTTAAAATTTTAGAAATACGGATTTAGAAACTTGGGTCCTTTTTTGGAAATGTTTGAGTCTTCTTAAAATTGAATATTAAGATTTCCTTGTTTCGAAGGGACCAAATATCACACCCAATACGTAGGACACGATAATTTCAATCCTCAAATCCAAGGTCGTCTCTTAATCCCTAAAACTCATTTATTCAAATAACAAAAGGTTATTCAATTATTTGGTCAAGCAAGAGAACCGAAACCCAACACATAGGGCCCGATCCCTCGAATTTCCAAACACAGAATATTGCCTTATTTTGAAAATATCTTTAGTTTTTTTTTTTTGGGGTGAAATTGATGAAAAACTAGGTTATGTTTTAAAGAAATGTTATTCAAAAAGTGAATAGGGTCATGCGATGAATAATGACGGGACACAAATTTGGCATAACGACCACATGATACACGTAATATATGACATTAAAGACAATAATAGTGGAATTAGTAACAATAATAGTGATAAGGTTAGTATGTACGAGTAATAATACAATAATGATAATAGTAATAATAATAGTAGTAATGGAAAATATATAACAAAATAATAAAATAATAGTAATAATAGAAATAATAATTAGTAATAATAATAATAATAATAAGAGTAAACATATATACATAGCTTATAATACTAATAATAATAACTATTAATACTAACAATAATATAGTAATAATAATATATACAACAAAACAAAATACGGTAGTAATAATAATTAGTATAGTAATAATAATAATAATAATAATAATAATAATAATAATAATAATACGAGATGTATATACATAAGACAATAATATAAGTATAGTAGTAATAATACTAATAATAATTATAGTACTAATAATATTTAATGATAATAATGATATGGAGTATGCACAATGGAATAATATAAATATAATAATAATAATAATAATAATAATAATAGTAGGTATATTAATAATAATAATAATATAATAATAATGATAATATAATAATAATATAATAATAACAAGAGTAAAAATATATATATAACTAATAATACTAATAATAGTAACTAATAATAATAATAATAATAAATTCCAAAATAACAAAAAAAGATTAAATTGCACTTAAAAATGGGATTTGGGGTTAATTCGAAAATAAAATAAAGGAAAAGGACCAGGTTGAAACGCACGAAAAAGGGGAAGGACCTCGTGCGCAATAAAACCTTCTGGCCAAAACGCATAATAGCAAGGGGGATCAAACTACAAACCAAGCTAAACTTTCGGGACAAATTTTAAAAATAATAAAAATATAATTAAAAAACTATAAGAATGCGGAAGGGCTAAAAGGGCAATTAGCCCTTCCGTTCAAAAACACGCGGATCTGCTGGCCGGGTCGGGTCATATGCGCGGGTTGGGACCAAAACGGCGTCGTTTTGGCGCCTTGGCACCCAACCCAAAACGGCGCCGTTTCACACTATTATAAAACCAAATTTTCCTTCTTTTTTTTCTCATTTGTGCAGCTCCCTAAAAAAAAAAAGGCTTCCCCCCCTCTCCTTTTCTCTCTGCAGTGTTAGCCCTTCAACAGGAGGGTCCGTCCGGCGACCATCGCCAGTGCCGCGAGCGGTGGCCGGAAAAGGTAAACTCTTTCTTTTTTTTCTTTTTTTTTAGAAATATGTATATATATATATATATGTATGTGTTTAAAGATAAAAGATAAATGAAAATCTAAGTGTGTATATAAACGGATTTGAGAAGAAGAAAAAGAAGATTAAAAGAAAAATCACCTTTTGCTCCTCTTGTTTTTGTATTGCTTTTTTTTTTTTTACTTTTTTATTGCTGAAATTTCTTTCAAGATTTCGGAAAAGGAACCCCCGTTACAATGTTGTCATTTGGTTTTTATAACCGGATCTGAAGTGGAAAAATAAAAAATACAATCGATTCCCTATTGTTGTTTGTTTCTTCTGCTTTCTGGCCCCTTTTCTCGCGTGTTTGCAGGTGTTTGTGGAGGCAGAGCGATGATGGTGCGGAGCGGTGGACGTAGTCTTTCTTGGCGCTAGTGTTAGGGGACTAGGGTTCGGTTGGTTGAAATGTTTTAGGTTGAATGGGCTAGGGTTTGGTTGTATTTGGGCTTAATGTTGGGTCAGTTAATTATTTGGACTGTAAATGGCTTTTGTTTTATTTGTTAATTTTGGTTTTGGGCCCTGGGTTAATAACCCGGGCCAAAATTGGCTACTACAGCATCGATATGAGATTTACGTGTAAGACCATGTCTGGGACATTGACATCGTATTGATTCGTGTAAGACCCTGTCTGGGACAGTGGCATCGACATTTGGTTACATGTAAGACCACGTCTGGGACGTCGGTATTGTACGACTATTCCGAGCATTCTAAGTATCCTATTAGATTCTAAACGGTTCAATGGGCAAGTCCGAGAAATAAATGACTATGTGAGTTGTAATCCGTTTCAAGTATGTTGATATGTATGCTTTGTATAAGCATAAGAGGTGAGTAAGTATGTGCATTGTTGCAAAGTAACATTTGAAGTATATATATGTTTGAGATATGAGCAAATGAGATGCTTGAGATATGATGTATTGGTAAGCAATGGTAAACCAAATGAGCTAAAGAGATTATCTATGAGCTTGAAATAAAGATATGATAATGAATTCAAATAGTTATGCTTATGAATGATTATATGTTAAGTTTATTTGTATATTGCTTACTAAGCTTTTGGAAAGCTTACTTTATGTGTGTTTGTTCTATTTTATAGATCGTTAAAGCTACTGAAGGCTCGGGGACCGTCAAGGATTGTCATCACACTACTCAAATCACATTTTGGTACCTTTTGAAAATGTATATACTAAAAATATGGCATGTATAGGCTAGTTGTTTTGGAGTATGTTTGAGACATGTGTACATAGCCATGTGATATGGCTAGTTTAATGGATGTGTAATGAATGATGAGTCATGCTATATGATGTTTGGTCTTGGTATGATATTATGTTTACTAATTGGACAAGATTATGGAAAGCATATAGATGCAATATGAGTATATATGTTTGATCAATGAAATGGTTTTATGTATGGTAAGATGTGGATGTATCATGTTGGAATATATGTGAATTGGTTGAACTAATTAGCATATAAGTTGGTATGCTTAGAAGTGAGATTGGTTGGGATGATATGATGATCATTTGGTGTGTTTTGGTTGTCAATGATGTATGGAAATATGCTTATATATTCTTGTAGGGATGACCCAAAATGGGGTTGGCATATGGCCTTGTAAATGGCCTATTTTGTTCCCACATGGGCAGAGACACGGGCGTGTGTCTCTGCCGTGTTGCTCGAGGGTCACTTCAAAGTGAGCTTGAGTAAGGCACACGGCCACACAACACGAGTGTGTGCTAGACCGTGTGGCCAAGTCAGTATACCCCCTTCGATTGACACGGCTGAGCACACGGGTGTGGGAGGCCAATTCGAAAGGTACACGGGCTAGACACACGGGCATGTGACCGGCCGTGTGGCCAAGTCAGTAAACTCCCTAAATTTCACACGGCCTGGCACACGGGCATGTCATGTGCTTGTGTGGACAAGTCAGTATGTATGCCCTGTTTTGACACGGCTTAGACACATGGGCGTGTCTGAGGCCGTGGGAGGCACACGGCCTGCCCATACAGGCGTGTGACCTCTGTAACTTAGAAAAAGTTTTAAATTTTTGAGAATTTTCGTTTGTGTTCGGTTTAGTCCTGGCCCTATTCTAAAGCATGCTTAAGGTCTCGTTGACCTATTAAAGGTGTCGAAACCATTTTTTTAGTTTTTATGAAAAAACGGGGATCGACTTAAAAACGAAAATGGGAGTCGCCACCAATCCCTTTTTACTTAGGTGTGATTGGATCACCTTATAAAACGTTTTATTTTAAAATGTTGATTTTGGTCCACGAAATACAAGAAAATGGGTTCAGGAGTCGGTTACGTACGAGGAAGGATTAGCACCCTCGTAACGCCCAAAAATTGGTACCTAATTGATTAATTATTGTCCTAATGTCGAAAATTCAAAGAGATTTAAAAAAATGATTTCTTTAAAAACTTGAACAATTTGAGTTGGAATTGGAGATTCCTTTGTTCCGAAAGCATACAAACATCACATCCAGCACGTTAGGACGTGATGTTTTAAACCCTCGTAACCAAAATCATCTCATGATTTACAAAATTCATTAAACGGATATTTAGTTATTTGGACGAACGAAAAATCGAAACCCAGCACGTTAGGGCACAATTTCTCAAACTTTTAAACACGAAACATTGTCTTATTTTTCTAAAATCCTTATCCAAGATAACAAAACGTCATATCCAGTGAGTTAGGACACGACCGTTTTGAATTTTCGAAAATAAGTTTTTATTTAACTTTTCTTTAAAAAAAGAAAGTAATAAGTTTTTTGGACTCGAAGAAAAAAATCGAAGCCTAGTAAGTTAGGGTACGATTTCTTTCGAATCTTAGAACGCGGAGTGTTTAAAACAAATAAAATGTAGTGACTATAATAAAATGAAAAATGAATTCAAAATAAAATGTAAATCGATTTACAATGCTAGCTTGGGTAACGACATGATGACGATAAAATATAATAACAATAAAGGCAAAAATAAAATACAATAAAGCAAAAGCAAGATAGACAACTGAAATAAAATAAAAGAGAATAGAAACAAAAATGAGAAAATATATATAATAGCAAAAAATTAATGATAGAATATATTAGTAAACGAAAAATATTAAATAAATAAACAATAATAATAATAATATTAGTAATAATATAAATAATAATAATAACAAAAATAGCAATAATAATATTAATAATAATAATAATAATAGGATTAGTTATAAATAAAATAATAGTAGTAGTAATATCAAAATAATAATTATAATAGTAAAATAATACTAAATTAGTAATAATAATAATAATAATAATATAAAGAATAAATGAAAATAATAACAAAATTAATATTAAAAATAAAAATAGTATTAATAATAATAAAATAATAGTAATAATATTGAAATTAATAGTAATAATAATATAAAAATAACAGTAATAGTAAAATAAAAGTATATAAAAAATAATAATGATAATGTATGTTAATATACAAATAAATTTTATACAAAATAATTTTTTAAAAAAATAATATATAATATAATACTATATAATATACAACATTTTAAAAAATATATAATATAATAAATAATATTTAAGTTATCAAATAATATGTAATATATAAAAATAACATTAAACTAAATAAAATAACCTGGTATGAATGATACATAGAAATAATTTAATTTAAATAATATACATTAAAAATATAGAAATAATATAGAATCTTCATAAAAATAATATAATTAGATATAATGTGCAAATAATTTAAAAATAAAAATAAAAGGTTTTTTTAAAAAAGAATAAATAAAAAAAAGGATTACATAAAAAATGCGCGTAATACTGTAGGGGCTAAAATGACAATTATGCCAAATTTTAAAAACGACGACGTTCTGATCTTAGTCTTTAAGGAGCCCGAGGATTTAATTGAAACCAAATATAAACTTTAGGGCTAAATTGAAAATAAAGGAAAATGATATTCGGACATAATTGAAATTTTGCAAAAATGCGGAAGGGCCTATAAAGCAATTAGAGCATTTAATAAAAATGCGCGGATCCTCCCCTGGATATTGGGTCAACACGCGGATCCTTTCATTAAACGACGCCATTTTGGTTAATACTGGGCTATACCAAAACGACGTCGTGAGATCAGGCTATAAAAGCTAAAAAAATAGCCCATATTTCATTTTAACCCTGAAATAAAAAAAAGTGACCCCCCTTTTAATTCTCTCTGGCCTTCAGCCTAAGGCCAGGATCTGGCTTAGGCTCCGTCTCACACGCCGTCCCACGTGCCGTTGTTCGCGACAGTTCTTCAGTGAGAAATGCTCCTTTTCAAAAGGTAATCTCATTTTCCATTTATTATTAATACTATTTTATATATAAAATGTGCATGAAATCGAAAAGAAAAAAAAAAAACTTAACGAAGAGAAGAAACCACCTTCTGTTTTTACAATCGATTTCTGTACTTTTTTATATATTTTCTCTGCTTGTGTTTCGTGTCTTTTACAAATTCATTAGGGTTATTTATAACCCTGAAAATAAATTAGAAATAAATACAAATATTTCTTTCTATTTCTGTTATTTCTTTCTTTCCTTTGCTGTGGTGTTCTTTCTTTGTTTGCAGATCGGTGACGAGGAGTGCGGCAATGACTAGGCACGACTTGCTGCGCAATTAGTGGCTTCGGCGCGGAGAGGGGCTGCTTGCTGAGGCGCTTGCAGCGCAATGGAAACCTAGGGTTTCCTGCATCCGCAAGCTCTTTAGGCCACTTGGGCCATCTTAGTTTTGGGTCTGTTGGGTCTGGGTAATTTGGGTTTGTTTGGTATAATTGGGCTAATCGGGTAATGGGTCATCTGTTTGGGGTATTGGGTCTGGGTAGGCAGTTTAGGTTTTGGGTTTATTTTTTAGTATTTGGGCCATTAAATTTGGGCTCTATAAAAGGACATTGGACATTTATTTTTTATTTTTCTATTGTTTTGGTTTGTTACAAGCCCGGGCAAAATGGGTTATTACAAAAGGGACACTTTTGATTGGATTTGATGACTTATAATAAGAAATGTCTGTAAAAGATTTCGTTTTTCTGGTAATGCCTCTTAACCCTAATTCGGCGACGGATACGGGTTAGGGGTGTTACATAATCTTTGGCTTATACTTGTGATGTGTAAATATGTAATGAATCTACCATTGTTAAATCAAGAATGTTGCACTGGGTTATAATATGCTATGTGTTTAAAGATGTATGGTTGATGTTGGTACTTATTTACATGCAACTTACTAAGCTTTTTGCTTACTCTCTCTCTTTTCCATTTTCTTATAGTATCGCTAAGCTAGCTCGGTAATCAAAGGACGTCGGAGGCTCGATCACACTATCAATCTGAACATTTGGTACAGTTAGATCTATCATTTTGAGTATGACATGTACAGGGACTTGGTCTTTTGTCAAGTTTCATATTGTTTTGGCCAAATGTGTTGACTTGTCTTGAAGATTGATTCATTTTGTATAAGGTCATGGATGATGGCTAATACTTGTTATTGATATATGTAAATGATGATATTTTTCATGAATGTGCAATTTGCATGGTGAAATATATGGTGTGTTAGTACATGAATGAGTAAGTCGCATGATTGTATTGATAAGTTACGTGATAAGTTTTGCATATGAATAGAGAGTAGTGGCCTCGATGTGTGTATGTCTTGGTTGTGGCTGATTTGGTCAGATGTTTATGTGTGGATTGGTGTTACTTGATGTGGCTTATGTTGGTGCAAGTAAGGGTGGCAAAAGGGCTTGGTAAATAGCCTTGTTTTTGTCCACACGGGCGTGTGTCTAGGCCCTGTGTGACACACAGACTGCCTCATAGGCGTGTGTCTAGGACTGCCCCATAGGCGTGTAGTCCGGTCGTGTGTCCCCTGCACCTTAATTTGGTAAAACAGAATGCCTAGTAGTAACCACACGGGCTGAGACACAGCCGTGTGTCTCAACCGTGTGGAAGACACAGCCATAGGACTTGGGCATGTGCCTAGGCCGTGTGAAATATGCACCTTGAATGTGAAATCAAAATTCCCACACGGCTTTGCACATGGACGTGTGACTTGGCCATGTGACCCTAAATGATTGATGACGTCAAAAACAGAATGTCAAGGTTTTTGTACATGGGCTGAGACACGGGCGTGTCATGGCCGTGTGGGGGACACGGGCCATGGACACAAGCATGTGCCAGGCCGTGTGAAAACCCCTGTAGGTTTGAATTGAAAAATAAATCCATACGAGCAAGGGCATGTCCCTATATGCTGAGGCCATGTGAGTTACACGGTCCTTCAACATGGCCATGTTATTAGGTCACACAGGCATGTCGCTCTTCCACACGGGCGTGTGCCCCTGTTTTAGTGATATTTTCCAAAGTTTTTCTAAAGAACTCGGTTTGGTCCCGAACCATTTCTAAAGTGTGTATTGGGCCTCGTAGGCCCTTATTAAGGACGTTGAGAGGAAGTTTGAAAAGTTTTGAATTTGAATGAACTTTCACGACTCAGAATTATATGTTTGTATGAGTTAAAGTAAGGTAACGCCTCGTACCCTGTACCAGCGTCGGATACGGGTAAGGGGTGTTTCACGAAGTAAGTCTGATCCAAGCCCGGCCGCTTGCCAACTCTATACAAGTATAAGAAGCAAATGGAGATAATTTAAACAAAAAAAAATCATCTGAAGAGTTCAAACCAATCCTACTAAGATAGTTATCTACCTTATTTCGATGATCACGTCTTGAGAGTCCATTGAATGTGCTAGTTGCATCCCGTGAATAATCACGTGAGATTCAACCCATGCTAGTTTGAACTGTAACCTCCCCAACCCGACCTAGACGTCAGACCTGAGTTTGGAAAATTACATTAGCCACCGAAGTGATCTGGTAAGCTATCAGAGAAAACTTAGCTAAGTACTTGATTTATTATACCTCAAGTTTTATTTATTACCTAGAAGCTGAATAAATGGTAACTACTTTTGTTTTTAGTAAAACTGGGTTTTATCATATAATAATTACTTAATAACCTAATTGAAATTTATAAATGAATGTCATGCAAAATAAAATCAAAACTAAATCCTAAGTCCAATGCCACGCTTCATAAATAAATAATAAAATATTTTTAAGGATATAAAGAATTATAATGAAACTTAAAATATTAAGAAAAAGCGAAACTAAGTCAAGTCCCTCCGAATGTCGCACCCGCGTCCTATCCTGATGGGTTATCTGCAAGGATGGAAATTAATGGAGGAGTAAGCTATGACGCTCAGTGTGAGTTCATTTACAATAAAACCAATACAAACAATTGTTAGGATACATTAAATAGCATTGCACATAATTATCATAGAAACAATTCAGTTAAGAGTACAATTTTTCAATGAAACCATCAATTAAACATTAGAACTCACAATCATAGATTCCAAAATAATCAAATTCTCAGATTTGCCCACTATAACCATATATAAATATACACATATATATATACATATAGGTATCCACCTATATGCACATGAATTTCATAACATAATTTTTAGTCATGCATGCATATCAAAGATGCCATACAATTTCATGCTAAAACAGAGTATAGCCTACTCCACCACTACACGTCACATTAGGAGTTCTCCACAACTCCAACCACCATAATACCAGATTGTGGATTAACCACCATTAGTTTGTAGTTTTTACTGCCAATGGCTATGGACACACAGCAAAATGATGTAGTTGGAATCTACTTTGGCTGTGGGTACACAACAAAATATTACAAATGAAACCTGCCAATTGTAACACCCCAAAATAGAGCCTAGGAGTTTTAGAGGTATTTCAGGGATTTTAGCTTTAGAGTGTTCGAAATTCTGTGACATGGTACACCGTATATGTTTTTTACTATGGTTTTTAAAAAATTAAATCAATTTCTGAAAATGAGTTTTAAATACCTTTAATTTTGAAAATAGAATTGATTTGTAAAAGAGTCAAAGCTTAGAGTTTTCAAAAGGAAATTAGACCATATTTTAAAATTCAACCTAAAACCCCCGTTTATAGTTTTATTTCCACGTAAACTTTTCTCCATTCCCTTGTGTTACCGTCCAATGCTCCCACAAAACCCAATCACCTAATTATGATTCCTAAACTCTATTCTCTTTATTTCTATCATCCTCCTAGTCATATACCTCCATTGGTGGTGGATTATTAATCATATTCTTCATCTTTACTGCTACCATTTTTCACTATTTTCTAGCCCCAGATCTACCAAAAACAGCATCTATTGCTGCCATGAAAAACACCATTGCCGCCCCATGTATCTTCCTTATGTAAGTGTCTTTTACTTTCATTTTTCTATTCCATTTTTTTATAGTTTATTTACTAATTCAGATCTGGAATTTTGGTGTTAATTTCTTTAATTAAAACAGTCATTTTTCAGCCATTAAACACTCCCCTTAAGTCATTCAAGACAGCCCTAAACCGTCTCCATAAGGGTGTGTTTACCACCCATCAAACCCTCCTATGTGGCTATCGATTGGTGACCTTTATAACGTTGTTTTATGCTGTTGTTCCAGCCTTTTTTCTTCCTTATTTTTTTCAAGCCTAAAATAGTTCCTTAACAGGCCCTAAAACCGTTCCTTATGTCACCCCAAAACACCCCCTATTTGTGTCATCCACTGTGGTGTACGGCCCCTTTTAAGACCACTTTAGGGCTGTGATTTCATTTTTTGGTGTGTTCAATCCCCTCGCATTCGACAATCCGAAAGAAGCTAATGGGTAGCGTAAGTGCTGGAATTAGCGAAAACTAGTGTCGTATTATTTTCACTTAAAGTTGTTTTGGTTGAGTTTTCCTAAGGGTTTTTAACATTGTTTAATTACTTATTTTTGGTATAAAATTGACCGTAGGTATTGATAGTAACATCCTAGACCAGCAGTAAAATTGAAATTTACTTGCACTCTCATTTGGTGTTGTTTCAGTGTAAGATTGTTCGATTTAGCGAATTTAGAAATTTGTTATTGAAACATTATTTTGGCCAAACCATTAGGGTTGGTTCAAGGTTAAACCCTAAGTTTAAAATTAACATTTTAATGATATTTTTGGATCAGTGATCGTTTAAGGTTTAAGGTGTAAAAATGAGAATTTTTTACGGCGTAGCGCTGCGAGTTATGAAATAAGGTGTGGGTTTAGCCAAATAAAGTCTGAATAATAATTTATTAAATGATTACTTAATTATGAGTATTATATATTATAACATGCACTAAAATGTGATTAATTATGTACTATAAGTAGACATAATGATAGACAAATTCCTTAAATGGCTTATTACCAAGTAAGTAATTCTAATATGTTAAACCTATAATGTCACCAATATGTTTGAGTGTTGTATCATGTTGGATGAAATTGTATGTTTGACTTGACTCTTATGATATGTGATCATATGATAATTTGTGATTTAGTAAATCTGATTTTATGATGTAACATGGCTATTGTTCTGTTATTTTTTGTTCTGATAAGCATGTAAATAAAATCCATGCATACTATTTCTGTTAACACAGAAATTTGATTTCTATGTTAAGCATGCCCATTGTATTGTATTTCTAATAAAATATGATTGCATCTTAAACATGCCTTCTTATATATTTCTATTTTTGTATGTCATATCACATGCATGGGGTTGAGACAATATTGAAAGGAGGAAGATTCTAACAGTTTAATGATTTACGCATTCTGGTAGTTTAACCACATTTCTGGCTCTAGTGACTTGTCCACATATTTCTGTATCTAGAAGCTTGTTGCACTATCTAGTGGCTTATCCACAACTTTGGTAAGTTATTGGATGGACGAGTTCTAGGAAACTCTTTATGGTGTGTAGCGAAGTTGGGTAGGAACGTTTTTCCGAAAATTCTATACTGGTTTCTGAAAAACTTTGCATCAGCATCATCATGCATAATGATAGCTATGAAATTGGAATGCTTATATATTTTTTGTTATTTTTTGAAATCTATGTTTAAATTACTGTTGTATTTAAGTTGAGACTCACACTAAACTTTCATAAGCTCACTTCCCCCACAGAGTTGAACTTTCAGGTAACCTTTGAGAATAGGTCTAAACTCGACATTCAAAGCATCACCTCGAACATCAAGCTATTTTAGATATTATAGTGTTTTTAATAAGTTTTTATTGGTTCGGTTTGTAATTTTATATATTTCTGGTCTGTGGCTTGGTAACTTTTTCATTTGGGTTTTTTTTTTTTTTTGCATGCATGGATTATTGAAACGTAATAACCGGTAAAAGCATGATATCTAGCCTAAGTAAAATCTAACATTGTTCATCAATTTACGTTGCATTGCAAAGAAACAGTTTTGGAGAAGCAAACTGATAAGGCAATTAGATTTTCAAAACGACTCGAATAATAGTTTTTATGTTGCATTAGTTGACATCGAATTTTTACAAAGCAAAGCGATAAAAAAACGGTTTTTTCCAAAAACATCACTACCGATATCTTAAGTGTAGATGACCTAATAAATTAATATTTAAAATTTACTTCACGGTACAACCATAGTTTTCCTAAAATAAGTCAATTTAAGGTTTTTAAAAGTGTCGTAGGTTAGCTTAGTCATTTCGGTGGTTAATGTGGCTTTTTAATCTCGCCATAACGTCTAGACTGGATTCAAGAGGTTACAGTGTACATAGCAAAGAAAAATAAGGCTAAAACATGTGTATCGGGAGGCCAATGAAGTTGCTGACTCTATGACAAAATAGATGATTGGGAAGCGTTAGGGACATATTGTTAAAGGATATTGTAAGGCATACCAAGGATTGTTTTACACCCTTGCTTTCTTAAACTAATTTGATGTCCCTTTGTTCCCCTCGAAAATAGGGTTTTATTATTAAAATAGATATTAATTGTCTTTCTATAATTAGTGTGGAAAGACCTAATATTTAGTAAATCTATCCATAGGTTAGATTGGACAGGACAATGTTTACTTTTCTTTACAATCTTATCCAAGATCAACTCAAATCATCTTAGCAAATCATTTTGCTATTTGGAATATTAAAATAATGAAAAAAAATTCTATTAATATTTATGTATTTATATAATTAACTGTAATTAATTTTTTAACATTAAATAGGAATTTGGATTACATCCGTCTAAATTTGTAATTTTTTTTGCCTAATGCTTAACTTATAGAAGTTCAATGAAAACCTCAACATTTGGATAGGTATAATAATTATTAAAAAATATATAATCTAATGGAAAACCTTAACTTTTGGTATTAAGAAAGTATATTAGTATAGGATAACCCTAGTAATGTGCCCCCAAATCATTATATGAATTGATTCTCCAATTCTAAAACCAATGCCTTAGAGTTCTATCTCTTTCTCTTGTCAAAACAATCCATATCTAAGCTATAATTGTAGGAAAATGAAATTGTTAAACTTCACAATCCAAATAAGTCCAAGTGCATTAAGTGAGATTGCTTTATAGCCTTCAAATTAGGCTAATGAGTATATGGGGCCATTAAAAAAAAATGCGTAAAAGCAAAAACAAAATTTTCTCATAGGGCAACGGACAAGGAAAAGATCTATGAAAAAATATATAATTTTGATAAATAAATTAATATCTATTTTTTATTTGAAGTTTTTAATCTTAGATATAACACCCTACCTTAGCTGAATTGCTCACCCAAAATCCACATTACACATCTAATCTCTTTTGAAAATAGAAATTTTCAAAAATTGACAATAATATGCATGTCAAATTCATATAATTAGTTTCAATGATATGATATTTCAATTTAATTTTTGCTTTAAATTAAGTTTACTGTTTTTCTATATAGAAACAAAGATGAGGGGGGATTAGGGGTTTTCAATAGAATTTAATTAGAAAAGAGTAATTTTATAATAAATGAGCATATTTATACTTCTAAGGCTGATAAAGCTTTCATGGTCCATTTTGTACTAGTTGATATTAATTTTATATAGAATATCAATATCATTTTTACTTATTCAAGCCCAATTTAAAAAATAAAAATTTGAGTTTGAATGAATGATTAGATTGATTTTTTTTATAAAAAAAACTAATTTATTGGGAAAAAAAAGAAAAATAGATGTTCGAAAATTAGGTGCTTGTAATTAATCAAGTAAAAGTTCTTTTTTATAATGAAAGAAGTGCTAAATATTGAATTTTACACAATTATAAATATTTTTGTGGTTTATGTCCTTCCGATGTACATAATTTATTAGATGATTTCTTGAGACTAATTTCCAAATTATAAATGCCATCATATCTCTGTCTATCTTATATATATTTAGAAAAAAGAATAAATTCAACTCGAAATAAAAACAGAGGAATTAAAATTAGGTTACACAATAAACTTCTTTCTTAAATACAGAAAATTACGAATAAATTATTTCGATGGAAAACTCTCTAAAAGTGGTCGACCGTTATGGTGATTCACGGTTTTTTGAAGATCGTAACACTAAGAAAGTGAGGTTTAAAGATGATTCAGATGGGGTTTCTGTGGATATGGCTGTGGACTCTGATCCACTTTTGAGTGCGGCAACGTCATGGAAAGAAAAACTCTTTGAAATTTGGTTCGTCCGAAATTTCGGTCGAGAAAGTTGCGGGGTTTGATGGGGGAAGTGATGGAGATTTTATTCTGTTGGACGATGATATCATAAGGTCCACCGTTAATGGAATCCCGGCAATTGATTTCTCCGATCAAGTTAAAGAAATTTTATACAAGGAGATGGAGATGACAGTATTTTTAAAACTACTAGACCAAAATATTAGCTATGGTGTTCTGTTTAATCGAATTAGCAACCTTTGGAAGCCTATACATCCATTTCAACTAATTGATATTGAGAATGGGTATTTTTTGGCTAAATTCCAGAACAATGAGGATTATGACAAAGTTTTAACACAGGGACCATGGATAATTTTTGGGCAATATTTGACTGTCCAACTGTAGATAAAAGACTTTTCTCCCCTTCAACCATACCCAAGTGTAGTTATGGCATGGATCAGGCTACCTAGATTACCAGGGTTTATGTACAAGAGGAAGATCCTCGAGGCAATTGGAAGCACGATTGGTAAGGTTGTAAAGTTTGACTTTAAGATCGATAATAGAACTAGGGGCAAATCCACCATAATGGCTCTATTCATCAACCTGGATAAGCCTCTCATCTATCAGATTTGTGTTAATGGTGAATTTCAACGGGTGGAATATGAAGCCTTACCAACGGTCTGTTTTACCTATAGAAAATACGGGCATGTGAGGGAGTTGTGTCTATTGTCAAAAGAAACATCGGACAAAGCTGGTGACAAAGTGGTGGCTGACGGTGGTTCAAGTGGCAACAATGGCTACCTTGGGAAGGACTCTGAACCAACTTTTGGTCCTTGGGTGTTGGTGGAGTGTAGATCCCAGCAAAGATCGGGGGACTCTCAGGATTCTGGTGGTATGGTTGCTGGAAAAGGAAGGTTGGGCTCCAGATTTAATGTCCTTAACGTTGAAGGTAAGAGGACTGGCAGTGAAGAGGTGACGACAAAGGCAGATTTTGAGGGATTAAATGCTAATACGGTGGAATCTGATTTGATTTCCCTTGATTCTAAGGAAGAAGATAATATTAAATCTGTGACTTGCCCGCATATTAAAGCTGCTAAAAAATCGGGTCTTGATTCAGATGCCCAAAAGAAGATTTGCAATCCAGGCTTGGATTCGAAAGCCCAAAAGAATACTACTAAATTAGTTACTAAGCGCACGAGGGGAGGAGTCCATTCGGGCCAAGAAAATGACAGAATAAGGCTGAAAAGCCTGGGGATATAGATAATGATTGATAGTGGGTCAAATGGGTCTCTGGTTGGGCCGCCATCCAAAGAGAACCCAAACGGATTATGTTTGAAGGCTTGTCCAACTGAAGCAACTCTTTTTGCTTCCAGTATACATATGGATTCAGGGGCCACGGGCATTCGAGCTTGTGGATCATTGGAAAAGCAAGATAGACCTTTATCTCTCTCTAAGCCCGTTAATGACCAGCAGCCTTCTCCAGCATGGTCCAATGCCAAGAACCCCCAGGTTTTTCCAAATGTTAAATTAATTTGACTAACCTAGAATTTGGGACTATTTTGTCTGATGCAGGTAACTTTGGAAACCATTTTGACTCTAAATTGCAAGCTAGCAACTCAAATGATATCAAGGCACATTTCAACCCCACTTTTGAAGGCCCTATGGAGGTTGAGGCCAGCTAACTGATAATATTTTAGATCACAGGAAACACACTGCTGTCACTTTTAAAAATTTTTTCTAATTCCTCTGATCAGTCTAAAGATCGTACTTTTGAGCCTATGAGTGCAGGCAATACAGGAAATAAGGATCGAAAGAGCAATGAAAAATTTGGCATTACTAGAGCAGGATGTAAAAATAGTAATGTCTTAAAGGGATGCGAGAGTCGATTTGAAGCTTCTGTAAACTAATGGGCTTCTTTAGCTGACTCTATGAAAGAGGTGGCAAAGCTTATAACCTCTAACCTCTCGAACGAAGCTGAAATAGGAGTGTTTGCTGAATCTGACCCTAATGGATTGAATGATTCCCGACAGTAATGATATGGTTCTTTACTCTCTTTTTTATTAATAATGAATCTCTCGATTTTTTCTTAGAATTGTCAGGGATGCGCCAATTCCAGATTTCCTCATATTTTTCGTGAGTATAATATGGAGCACAGACCAGATATTATTAGCTTGTTGGAAGCTAGAGTTAGTGGGTCCAAGGTTGATAAAACTATTGCAAATTTGGGATTTTAATTTTCTCACCGAGTGGAGGCTATTGGTTATGCTGGGGGCATTTGGACTAGATGGAATAAGTCTGTTAGAGTTGAGATTATACGAAATAACCCTCAATTCATTATTACTCGAGTTTGGCCTAGTTCTTCATCAAATCTGATTTTGATTGGGTTCATTTATGGGAGTCCTAATTGTCAAAAGCGGAAAGACTTTTGGTATGATTTGAGAGCTACTATTCCTGCTGGGCAAACTCCTTGGATAGTGAACGGAGACTTTAATACGATTCTTTCCTCAGGTGAGAAAATGAGTGGCCTTTCGGCTGGCAAGAGATGGCCTCACTTTGGTAATTTTGTGGAATTGGCTAACCTTCATGATTTGAGGTTCAAGGGACCTCCCTTTACTTGGCACAGGGGTAATCTCTTTGAAAGATTGGATTGTGCTTTGGAAAATGAGGTTTGGGTTAACTATTTTCTAAATTGCTTAATTACTCATCTTTCGAGGATTAAATCCGATCACAGACCTCTTCTCTTTAGCCTCAATCCTGGTTTTGACTTGCCTAGGGGAAGACCATTTAGGTTCTTAGCAGGCTGGGTTGAACACCCTGATTTTGATAATCTAGTGAGTAAACAGTGGGACTTTCAAGGTAACATGTCCGCTTCTTTAGATAAATTTACTAGAAATCTCAAAGAGTGGAACAAGACCATTTACGGTCATATTACTACTCGTAAGAGAAATTTGATCCTAAGTTGTCGACCGTTAGAGGAAGATAGACCTTTTAGGTGCTAATCAATTGGCTCCTGTTGAAATAGAGATAAGACATGAGTTGAAATATATGTTACACCATGAGGAACTACTCTGGAAGCAAAAGGCTTGTTGTGACTGGCTACATCTGGAGGATAGAAACACTAAGTTTTTTTCACACTCACACTTTGCAGCGGTGAAAAAATAACCGTATTTCTACCATCCGTAACTCTCTTGGTGATTGGCTGTTTGATCCTGAGGCTATCGAGTTGGAAGCCTCTACTTTCTTCCAAAAATTAACGGAGATGATCCTGGCCCCATGAGACCCTTCCCTCCTAACAGGTTTCCCCCACTTGCTTCTACCTATATTGATTCTTTAGGAAGAGTAATCACTGATAATGAAATTAAGAGAGCTATGTTCGACATGGCTCCCTTAAAAGCTCCAAATAGCGACGGCTTTTATACTATCTTCTTTCAGAAGCAGTGGGATACGGTAGGTCCAGCTATTTGTGACTGGATGAAAATGGTCTTCAATGGTGGAGATATTGGTTCTGGACTTAATAAAACCTTGATTGTCCTTATCCCCAAGATTCAAAATCCTAAGGAGTTTGCATAGTTCCGCCTTATAAGCCCTTTCTCTGTCCTCTACAATTTGGTGATGAAGGTAATAGCTAACCACTTTAAGATTATATTCCCAAAAATTATTGTGCATGAACAGGTGGGGTTTATTGCCAGGCGTAATATTTCTGACAATATTGTCATTGTGCAAGAGGTGATCCATTCAATGAAGAGCGGCAAGAGTCAAAAGTGGATGGTGATAAAAATTGATTAGGTAAAAGCCTATAACCGAGTTCGATGAGATTTTATTAATGTTTCTCTCCAAGCGGCAGGTATCTCTAGTTAACTCATAAATGTTATTGTTTCTGCTATTTCTAACTCTACCATGTAGGTTTTATGGAATGGAGTCCTAACGAATAAATTTAGACCTCTTAGGGGAATTAGGCAAGGTTGTCCTCTTTCTCCTACCTTTTTGTACTTTGTATGGAATGGTTAGGGCATTCTATTAATTCAGCTTTGTCCAAAGAGATTTGGAAACTTATACGTTTATCACGCTCTGGGCCAGCTCTTTTGCACCTCTTCTTCGCTGATGATCTTGTGATTTTTTGTAGAGCGGATGAACAGCATGGAAGGATTTTAAAAGAAATTCTGAATGACTTCTATGAGCTTTCAGGACATAAGGTTAATCCTAGGAAAACTGACATTTTCTTCTCCAAATGAGTTGTGGAGTCCACGGTTGATCGGCTCAGTAATTTACTTAGTTTCCAAAAGGTGGATGACTTTGGACGATATCTTAGAATCCCTCTTTTCCATAAGATAGTCACTAATAGTACTCTTCACTTTGTTATTGAGAAAGTTCGTATAAAGCTTCAAAGCTGGGATGCTCGTTAACTCTCCTTTGCAGGACGAGTCACTCTCGTGCAGTCAGTTCTTCTAGCCATTCCCAGTTATTTCATGTAATCTATGATAATCCCTAGGCAGATTTGTGATGAGATTGAATGTCTGGTGAGGCGTTTTATTTAGGGGACCTCTGATGGCAAGAAAAAGATGTCGTTAGTTGGTTAGGACTCTATCTACCAACCCAAGTGGTGTGGAGGTCTTGGCATGAGACAGCTAAGGGATCAGAACATCGCTTTCTTGCTTAAACTTGGTTATAAATTGGTTTCAGATGATGAAGCTCTCTAGGTTCGTGTTCTCAGGTCTAAGTATAGGATGAACGTTTCCTTATCTGCTAGTATAAAGAAGGTGAAAAGTTTTTTTCTTTGGAAGTCGTTATCAAAAGTATAGACCCTTTTACATGACAATCTAATATGGTTTGTCGGTAATGGTAATAAAATTCGCTGTTGGAAAGACAAGTAGATTCCTAATGTTGGACCTTTGATTAATTATTTACCTGCTTATGCTAATATTAATACTGATTGTTTGCTTAGTGATTTGGTCACAGGAGAAGGCAATTGGAATATTAATTTTTTGTAGGCTTGGCTACCAGAGGAGATTATTCCCCATATTATGGAAATTCCTTCTCCTCATCCAGCTGAAGGATCGGATAGGTTGTCTTGGCGACATACTTCAACCGGAGCTTTCTCTGTTAAAAATGCATACAAGGCACTAAAGGAGGACTCTTAGAGCTCTAGAGACTAATTATAGAAGAGAGCGTGGAAAATTCTGGGTCCGCAAAGAGTTCACTTCTATTTTTGGACAGTGCTAAAGCAGAGACTCCTCACCAACGAGGAAAAAGTGAGGCGTGGTTTAGTGGTCGATGCCTCTTGTTTGATTTGTGGACATGCTTCTGAGGACATTCTGCACATCATTAGAGATTGTACTGTGGCTAAGGAAGTCTGGAAACAGGTTGTTCCGAGAAACCAACACCTTTTTTTCTCTAACCCTCTGCACGATTGGATTTCTTTTAATTTATAGGATACTTCGTTGCTTCATGGTGGGGAAATCAGCTGGGCTTGCCTTTTTGGGTTATTAGCTTGGTGTCTATGGAAGAATCGTAATATGTCCATTTTTCAAAGAAAGTCATGGAGTTCTAGTGAAATTATTAAAGTCTCCATGTGCTGGGCTAAACATGCGACTCTGGAGTCTAGAAATGGCTTGAGTGATAATATTGTTCCATTCCATGGGGAGCCTACACCCAAGGATTGGATTTTTCTTAATGCCGATGGTGCTGTATCAAGAACAGCAGGACGAGCAGTTGCTGGAGAAATGGTATGGGATAGTAGTGGCAATTGGGTGATGGGTTATAATCGATTAATAGGGAATTGTTCAATTTTTTATGCAGAACTATGGGGCATTCTGATGGCTTAAAGCTCATCTAATGTAGAGGACATAACAACGTGATTATTCATTCTAATAGTTTGGAAGTAGTCAAAACTATTCATGAAAATGTTTCGAAGAGCTCAACCTCTGCTCTAATTAGGAGAATACACCAGATTTGTCCTAAGAAAGCCAATGGATTTACGAAGATAATAAATGTGCAGACTCTCTTGCTAAATTGGCTTTTGAAAGAGAAGAGGATTTACGCCTGTTTGAGTCTCCCTTAGATGACGTGTTAGATTTCCTTAAGTCTGATAAAAAGAGGACCATTGCACCTCTCAAATATTTCTTGTAATTTAACTTTGTTATATTTTCTTTTTTCACCCAAAAAAAATTAGGTTACACTGTAAGAAAATTTATTTGGCTTTATGTTGGTCACTCAATTATTAATATTTTAAGTACAGTCATTCAATTTTTTAGAATTAAATATTTTAGTCCTACTCTCGTTAACTTAGTATTGAAAGTCTAATATGAGCTTTTTTTATTGACCTAATAACAAGTTCAATCATTCAATATTTACACATTTTATTAAGTTTGATCTTAAATCTTCAAAAAGAAAATTAACAAACTTATAGATTAAAATAGATAAGTTGAAGTAGAGATTAAAAGTTAGGGAAATGACAATGAAGATGAGATAGATAGACTTGATCGAGTGAAAGTGAGGAAGTCAAGGATTATATTAATGGTGAAGATTTTTATATTTATTTAAAGAGAAAACCATGAAGGAAGATGCCTCAAGAGCCGTTGTGCAAAGCAAGGTTGATACAATGGCAAACAAAGATACAAGGAAATGAATTTTGAAGCCATGTATGCACGAAGTAGAATAAAATAAATTTGTTGCAACTTCAGTAGCTTCTGTACATAATATCATTTGACTACAGCAACAAAATACATGCAAAAATTGTAATGATTTGCCGACACAAGGACATGGCAGGAAAGCCTTACGAACACCCATTATTTTGTTTGCAATTTTTTTCACAGTATCATCCAATAAGTGCAAGTTCTTGGGATCTACAACTGGGTTAAATTAAACTACAAATTCCAAATACAATCAATTAAGAAAGCCATAGAAGCTTAAAACCATGTCTCTTTGTTGAACTACAGAACCAAATGTTGTCAATTCATTACTAGTCTATTAAACAGAACTCCAGAACCTAATTGCAAGCATATGTTATTAGTTAGTACTAATCAAGGAACATAAGAAATCCTCATGCCAGCTATAAGATTAAAGAAATTGAGAGTGAAGGGATTCGTTTTTAAAATTAGAACTTAAATGACAAATTTTATAAACATTGAAGGTTAAATTTGTTGTTTTTTGTTTTAAATTTAGGATCAAATTAATAGAATGTGTTAACATTGAATGGTTAATCTTGTTATTAGGACAATAATAAAACCCACATTAAACTTCTATTAGTGAGTTAACGGAAGAATGATTAAAATATTTAATTTCAAACAGTTAAGTGATTAAGGGTGTGCTTGTTAGCTTGTAATCCATTTTCCGGAAATTGTTTTCCCCGATTTCTAATGTTTGTTTGCTGGAAAACATTTTCCATTTGGAAAATGAATTCCAAAACACGGGTAAAAAGGCTTACAATCTAGGAAAATGTCTGACCGTTTCAATTTCTGTAAGACATTTTCCTCAGGCAGATCCCTTTTGCGTTCCTTCTTTCTTTTTCCTAACCCCATTCTTTCTCACCCAATTTCTTTTCTCTCTTTCTTAGAAAATTTTCATGTTCCTCTTCGGCTAAAAGCGTCAGAGATTCTACTGCAAGACTGGTAATCTTCCTTTCTATTGAATTATTTTTCATTTTTCATTTTTGGCTCTTCTTGTTCCTTTCTGTTGAAACGAAAAACCAGATATTTACACTCTAATCTTTCATTTTTCGTTTTAATTCGCCTTTCGAATGGTCTAATTTTGCATCCTATCTTGTTATTCCTTGATCGGGTTCTCAATTAAACTGTGATCCCATCCACTTTCGTGCTCCTGCTAAGATCTCCAGCATACCATTAGTGGGTGTGTTTTTTTTTCGAGGTTTATTTAAAGTGTGTTTTTGAAGTTTCTTGAAGTTCTTTATTTGATGCTGTGAATGAAAATGATGGAATTTTCTGGGTTTTTTATGCTTGGTAATTTGGGAAGTGTTTATTATGAACATTTTTTCCAAGGATTTTTAACTATTTAATAAACTTGACTTAAAAACAAAGTCTACACGCTCTTGTTATTCTTCTTCTGAATTTTTTATCTGGATTTTAATATATCTGACTTATACAGCCTGTTACACATCACTTGCATTTTAGATTGACCTTAGAACTGCAGCAACTACAGAGCTTTTTGCATGCCATGCAATTGGTGATAGCAGGGGCTTTATCCCATTTATCCAGCTCAATGATATTGCAGTTGATCCAATGAACCCAAATCTCTTTGCAGTTGTAGGATCATATGAGTATGCTCGACTATATGATATTCTTAAATATAAGTGGGATGGCTCAACTGTTTTTGGTCAACCTACAGAGTATTTTTGCCCCCCTCATTTGATTGGTGATGATCAAGTTGGAATAGCGGGCTTGGCCTTTTCGGATCAGTGAGCTTCTTGCCTCCTACAATCATCGAGTTCATCTATCTCTTTACACAGGATATGGGACTGGGACCCAATCCAGTTTCATCTTCTCCATTGTCTGGTAGTGATGCAAGTGAGATGGATCCTGATCACTCATTTATGTTAGCATCAGCTATGGAAAAAGCTGATGAAAAAGTTATACCTCAAGTTTATAAGGGACATAGAAATTGTGAAACAGTGAAGTGTGTGAGCTTCTTTGGACCTAAATCCAAGTATGTGGTCGAGTGGATCACATTTGAGCGAATATTTATTTGGAATAAGAAAGGTGGAGCGCTTGTTCATGTTATGGAGGCAGATGAGCATGTGGTCAATCTGTCACGAGTCTCATCCTCATACCACAATTCTTACTAGCAAAGTGGAATTGAGAAGGATATCAAGATATGGATCTGCAATGGTTCTTTGAGAAAGCTACTCTTTCCAAAGAACATTGAAGCAGTATGCCTTGTCTTCCTAATCTCTTACCAAGAAAAAAAGAACTATAAAAAAAAAGTAACAACGCTAGTATTACTTTTCAGGTTATAAATAAGGTATTAGCTTTAGACATGAAATGCATTTTACTTGTCAACATCTGCTTGACACAATAAGGGCAAAGGGTAGAAACATCTCGCACCATTGTTCCTTATTGATTCTCTCTCTTCCAACAGAGACAATAACATATGATTTGGTTCAAGAAATAGAGCGACAAAAGTGCTTATTACAATGTGGTTTTGGTACTTTAGCTTTTTAAACTAATCTATTGTAAGAGTTGAAAGGAGGTTTCGTGATGTACTGAGCTAAGGTCCAATGGCTTTTAGTAATGTTTTCTTGTTTAGTTTTTGTTTGAGATAAATTATTGTGTAATCTCTTTCAGTCCGCCCCTCTGGCTCAATATTCATGTACTCCTAGGAATTTTGCAAAAGGTAAGGAATCTGACATGTATTTTAGATGCCAAGGAATGTATTGGTATCCTGTTGTTCATTGTGTATATTCTCATGGATTGGTTTGTAAAATGATAATATGAGTTCTACAAAAATGGCAGAAGTAGACGAACTAATCTCTGTCACTACTCCTTTGTAGAAGGTTCCAAATCCAGTCTTCCTTTGGTTGCCCCTTGTTGAGAATGAAGATGATTATTATTTATTATTTGATGTTGATGTTATTGATGATGACAACGACGATGAGGTCCATGAGGATGAAGATGACAGTTATGACTATTTTCATGAAGATATCGAGGGCGATGATGATAGTGAGTGTTAAGGATGTTGATGATAGTTAATGACAATACTGTAAAAATTTCTTGGTAGTTATGATACATGCTGCTGATAATTATGATGATTGTAATGTTGCTTTTTCTGTATGGGGTTCAAAGTTCGAACCAAAACATAGAAATTTGAATGTATGGAGAACTAAATGAAAAGACCCAATGTTGCCATTCTAGAACTTATATTGACGGTTATACTTGTGCAGATGATGGGGGAGATGCCTCTGGTCCATATGACTTGTGTAGTTGAATGATATGTTTAAAAATTATACATAACACAGGGCTTTAACTTAAAACTGCATTCAATTGGAGCTTACAAATCTTTTAAGTCCACTGCTTTTATTATATATATTACTTATTTCTCATTTCTTCTGTTGTTTATTTCAATTTGGTAGTGAATTAGATACTATAGTTTATGTTACATGGATTTGGATATTGGTATATAGTGTGCCTAACTCATCTTTTGTTTAAAATTAAGTAACTAAAATGGATTTTATTGTTAGTGCCCTCAAACAAGAGTCCATGTATAATATATACTCGCATGGCTTGTTGTTTCATTGTAATATATGTAAAAATTTGATTTATTTATAGTTAAATCATTGCAATATATGTAAAAATAATTTAAAATATAAAAATTTATTAATATTATTAATATATGTAAAAACAACTTTTAGGAAAATATATTTTGAAATCGCCAAACAATGTAAAAATATTTTACACAGATTCATCCAAACACCAGAAAATATTTCCAGTAAATTATTTTCCAGAAAAGTAAATCATTTTCCAAAAATCATTTTCCGGAAAACATTTTACTGGCAAACAAACGGACCCTAAATTGAAAAAATTAATAATTAAATGACCAAAATAGAATTAATTAATTCTCTGGCAGAAATTTGATGCTCATTTTCGTAAATAAAAATAAAAATAGCTATTTAACTTTTGATTCAACCCATATTTTTAGGGTAAATTATAGAAATGCTCACTAAAGAATTGCCTGCGTTTTGTTTTGGTCACTGAACTTTTAATTTTTCCTATTTTGATCATTAAACTATTCGAAATCAAATTATTTGGTCACCAAACATTAAGAGCTGTTTGAAATTTGAGGGAAGTGCTGATGTGGGCATTTTTATTGATATAATAATAAATTTAGCATCTAATATTTAGATATTCCATCAAATTGATCCTAAATATAAAAAATATTCAACAAATTTAGCCCTTAATATTTACAAAATTTGTCATTTTAGTTAAAATTCTAAAAAAAAAATTCAATAAATTTAGTCCAATGAAATTTTTTTTAAAAGATTTTATTCAAATAAATTCCTATTATATTTTCATTCAAATTAATCTTGTTGGAGTAAATTATAGTATCACTTAGCATTTTGGGAGTAGGTTGAAGCAACTTCATTTTAGTAACCTACTTTATGATAGCAAAGTGGATAAAAATGGGGCTTAATCTGTTTAATATAAGAAATGAACATTAATAAAACAAAGTAATCTATCAAAGCTTGAGAAAAGAATAACATGGTAAAGCAATTCTAAGAGAGCAGTACAGTTAGCTTAAAAATTTTCAATTATGTAAAAAGTAATAAATTCCAAATATACATTGCTAATTTTGGTGACATAGTCAGCCCTGGTGCAGTTCGAAGAGTCGGACCTGGAGTAGCAACCTCAACAATCGGAAGACTCTACCACTAAAATCAAGTTACTTAAAACTACTTGATACTATAATTTACCGAAAGGAGATTAATTTGAATGAAAATATTTTAGGAATTTATTTGATTAAAATTTGTCATTGAATTTTTTAGGTCGGAATTAAAATGATAAATTTTGAAAATATTAAGGGTTAAATTTGTTGATTTTTCTTTTATATTTAGGATCAAATTGATAAAATGTCTAAACATTAGAAAGTTAAATCTGTTATTAGACCAATAAAAAAAAGCCCACGTCAACACTTCCGTCTAATTTCAAACGGCTCTTAATGTTCTGTGATCAAATAATTTAGTGACCAAAATAAAACACAAGCAATACTTTAGTGATCATTTCTATACTTTATGCATTTTTTTAATTAAGAACCAAAATTAACTAACCAACCATATATGTATATCATCTATGCTATTTATAAAGCCCTTTATTGAGTTTGTATCACGAGTCAATCGGGCACCAACTCGATTAAAGAAATTACAAAATATTTTTTCGTAATTAAAATAAACTTCAGCATACAAAGGTACTTTAGTCTTTTCATTTTAACAAAAATCAATAAAAAAAAGCATACATGTAGTGAAATTTGAACCCATGTCAATTGGATTAATAAAACATTAAAATTATGACTCAATCAAAACTTCATTTTGATATTTTATATATACTTTTATTTTAATATGCACAATTTGATACCATCATTAGTTGTATATATTAATAATGTTGTTGATTAAGTTGGCACGGTTATAATAATTGTACTCATTTAATATTTTTAATATGAAGTATTTATATGTTTAATTCCAAAATTGATACAAATTTGTTTTTGTTTTTTGGTTTCGATCACCCTTAATAAAACTCATTTGTATCCCATAAATAAATAAATAAATAAATATATATATAAAATATTGAGATTATTTCAAAAATTCATGCTAATAATAATTCAAGCAAATGCTTAGGTACACCCAAAATTCTAGAGTTGAATAATAAAGTAAGATTTTAATAGACAGTATAATTAGATTTGTTTATGAATGAGTTCTAATAAAATATTAAGCCCTAACAAATTTTCATTTGAAATAAGGGTATTAAACAGTCAAGGGGATTAGGTTTAGTTTAGGCTTTTCATTTTCGTTTTCCCATTTTATTTTTAGGCTTTTTTTTTGTAGGTCGTTAGATATTAAGCCCACAATTGTTGCAGATTTGTTTTTGGTTTTGATTCCCTTAATAAATTTCTATTGTTTCCTGCAAATATATATACAAAAAATATTGAGATTATTTCAAAAATTTATACTACCGTAAAATATATATATAATTATAATATTGAGATTATTTCGAAAATTCATACTACTAATAATTCGCACCCAAAATTCTAGAGTTGAATAATAAAGTAAAATTTTAAAAGATATTATTAATAGAGTTATCCATAGGTCGAGTCGAATTCAAGCTAAGCCCTAATAAAAGTTTAAACCAAAGACCAATCTAGCCCAACCTAAAAAATGGATTTAATTTTTTGCTTAAGCTTAATCCGGATAAAAATATTAAAACTCGGGCCCAATCGTATTAACTTTTTTATTTTTATAAAAAAATTAAAAACATAATACATCAAATACACTAAAAACATTAAAATAAATATTTCCAATAAATTAAAAAATCGTTATAATTAAATAACACTAAAATAGATGCGACTTAACAAGCAAATACCTCTAAAATAGTAGCAAAATTAACAATAAAATAAGAGCTATATAATATCTAAATAATAACAAAACAACATTCTTTTTTTTTTTTTTACAAATTTGGGTCTGGACTGAGCAAAAAAACCTTATTCAAGGCCTGATCTGTTTTCTAAAACGAGCATTTTTTTTCCAAACTCATTATTCGAGTCTATACTTTTATCCAAACTCTTTCACATTTCGGGCCAAATAACCCGGGCCATGTTCAACTCTAATTATTACTCAATCAGAGTTGCCTAAACCTATCCTAATGACATTCATCTCTAATCTGCTTCAAACCATTAATTCTCACCAGAAATTCTTTGGTGCTGGTATACTTCTCAACCCTCCATGTTTACCAGGAACCACAGCATCAGAGTATCTCCTTGATTTGTTTATCTTCATCTTAACACCAGGGACCTTATGTGCTAATGACTGCCATATCATCTGAACTGCATCCCCATCTTTTGCTGGATATTGATACTCAAACAATGCCTCCACTTCTTTCAACTTCTCCCACATTTGTGTCCATTCTTCCTTGCTTATGCTCCTAATGAGGTTTATAAGGAAATTTTCTTTGACAGCATGTGAAGTACGAACGAATACACAGAACTCCGAGTAGTCGAGTATGTCTTCGTAGGGGAGTTCGATGTCATCGCTGATAATCACGGGTACACAATGGCTGGCAATGGCATCGAAAAGGCGGTTCGATGATGGTGTATCCCCTGCTATGTTTAGGCAAAACTTGGATAAGCGCATGCCTTGGCCAGCTTTGATGACACCGTTGTTTTTGAGACTTCCAAAAGCGAAATGTACGTCCTTTTCATCTTTTAGAAGATAAAACAATTCTTGTCGAGCAAATCCACCCTACAAGCACCACGAAATTCCTAAAGCATATACATATAAAATAAAATAGGAAAGGTTGGTAAGGTGGGGATACTTACATCTTTCCTGTAAATGGAACCTTGGAAGAACAACAAAGTTTGGCGGCTATCGAAATCGGAAGTATCATTGGCATAACTTTCAACCATATGTTTGTAAGGAGCAATCACATCTTTGTCAACATTTGCAATATTTAATGGATACCTACCGAAATCAGCAAGTATGAAAACTGAAGGCCAAAGTTGCATCCTAGCATCAAGCATACTATTTGGATGGTGAGCCATAACAATATGGTTTCTTCCACCTGACATCTTCCATTCCTTTTGAGCCGTCAAAAACTTCACCAACTTGGCCTGCAACACTTTGTTCATGCTCTTCTTCTGATGGGGATTTTGCTTTGAAAATCGATTATAACTCAATGATGAAAAAAAGGGTACAAATATAAGATCAGCTTCACTGGAATTTTGCACTCTCATTGCAACTCTGTTGTTTGGATTGTCAGAAATTTCAGAAGCTAAGAGGTCCAGTGTGAGCCAATATTCCATACTGTGTTGCAAATTCAATCCCCCAGGATAGGGGGGGATTTCAGTTCTAATATCAGGCCAAACACGACCACCTTGGGGCTTCCAATCCAACAGTCCAAAATGAAACTCTGGGTCTAAATCATACATGAAAATCTTAAGTGGTTCTTTAACATTGCCATTGCAATTCATTGCCCCATCTTTATCTTGGAACCCTTGTTCTCTCTTTGGAGGTTCTTCCTCTCTCCCTCCATTGTTTACAAGAATCGCTCGACTTAATCCATTTGATGATTGGGATTTGACATGGTGGAAAACAGTGGGAAGCTTTTGAGTTGGCAACACTTTACGATCCAAAGGTCGAGGGCGCCCCGTTGAACGCAACACAAACAACCAGGATAATACGAACAACACTATAGTGGTCAAAAACAAGGCAAAGAAAGATTTTCTTGCGGCAGAAGAGCTCTGTTTCTCGGCCATAGTGATGTATCCAAATACCAAGAATCTATACCATCTCTATATTCAACTCCATTACTCAAACTATGAATCAACAACCAAAGTATCTTTTAGCTAATTTCTTTCCAAAAGCTGACAAAGGAAGCAACCCAGACCTGTTGTGGGTGGACCGATGAACAAGAAAAAACAAAACTGTAAAAGAAAAAGAAACAGCAAGTAATTAGGCTTTGTTAGTTTTGATTTTGTGTTCCAGTTTACTCTGGATTTCTGTTTGGAAGAGAGAATGGAGGAAAGTGAAACGTGGGAATAGGGTCTTACTGAAGAAGCGGGCTTTCTTGACAGTTAAAGACTTCTTCCTTGTGCCTTTCCCTGTTCCAAATATTTATCCTTTAAATTTATTTATATAATTATATAATCAATAAAATTACATATAAATTTATCTTTTTCATTTTTTATCAAATAAAATTATTACATATAAACTCTTTTTTTTTTCATTTTTTTATCAAATAAAAATTCATTAGATACATATATTTATACTATTATTAAATTATAACAAAAGAAAATAAAGTAATGATTTTTGTAAGTATCATCTATACTTTTTATACTAATATTAAATTGATTAAGTGTGGTGCAATGTGTTAATCTGACATTTATTTATATTAATATAAATTAATTGGGATTAGTGTTAGTATGTTTTATAATAAAAACTTTCAACATTTAAATTTTTTAATTAAATCACCATAATAAATTTTCATTTAATTCACATTTTTTATAAAAATATGTTGAATTAAATAAGTAGATAAGTCAATTTTAATTTTTCTAACTATATTTAAAATAAATTATTTCTTTAATTTTGTTAAAGAATAAAATATTAAAATTATTATATTTAGTTTTTATCCAAAATTATTTACAATGATATAAAATATTATATTATAAATTATAAAATAAATCATTTTCAGAAATCAAGATTTATTGTTATGAAATGACATAATTATATTCTAGACTTAATTCTTATTAACAAAACAAACATATTATAATATAAATATAATATAAATTCAATACTTATTAATACTTAATTTTCATTACTTAATTTTTTTAATTTATTAAACAACACATTAATTAAGAAAAAGAATAAAATCAATTTTTTCTAAAAAAATAAAAATGGTATTATAAAGGTTTTTTATTTGGGCAATTTACTTAAAAATACCCTTTTTTTTAATTTACGGAAATGGACCTATTTTTTAATTATTTACCGGAATGGGCTGTTTTCTCCGAAAGCACGTCCACGTCAACACGATGTCAGGGGACGTGCCAGCAAAACGCGTCTCTAGGAACATTTTGCCATTTCAGCACAAAGCGCGTCGCGTTTTAGCCCGTGTTTTTTTTTCCAAAAAAAACTATTCTCGAATTAAATTTTCAAAAAATGTCATTTTTTAGATATTATAAAAATAAACTAATTTTTTTAAAAATTTACGAGAATAAACCTTTATAAAAGCTCAAAGTGACAACACCATTTTTTTTTAAGGTGTCACCAATTAATATGGAAATATAACTTACAAAGCAAATCTTTATATTGACCCAAAGTCTCATTTCTTTTGTTTTCTTAAGCATTGTGGGATATGAGATATGTGTATATATAGACTCATGAATAATTTTGCAGCTTGTTCCTAAACAATGTGGGATTCCTTCCTCTTTTAACTAACAACATGAGATTAAAGGCTACATTATATTTGATATTTTTTTTAACATTTAACAACATGATATTTGTAAAAAAAGTATCAAATATAGTGTAGCATTTAATCTCATGTTGTTAGTTAAAAGAGGAAGAAATCTCACATTGTTTAGGAACAAGCTGCAAAACTATTCATGAGTCTATATATACACAAATCTCATATCCCACATTGTTTAAGAAAATAAGGGAAATGAGACTTTGGGTCTATATAAAGATTTACTTTGTAAGTTATATTTCCATATTAATTGGTGACACCTTAAAAAAAATGGTGTTGTCACTTTGAGCCTTTATAAAGGTTTATTCTCATAAATTTTTAAAAAGTTTGGTCTATTTTTGATGCGGTCGTTGAGAGCACCAAAAATATCCTATCCCTAACAAATAATGAAAGAAAATAGTAAAAGGGAAGTAGGGTCAAATCCTCAGGGACTGGTTTGCAAAATATCCTGTTTCGTGAAATCCAGGGCAGAATCTTGCCTAAGAAAACCTGCGTTCCTAAAAAAAAAAAAAAAAAAAAAAAACTGAATTAAAAGTTGATCTTAAAAAAAATAAAAGCAGAATTTAAAGTTGACTGAAATTGTGATTACGAGAATTAAAACAAAAATAAAAATAAACAGAGTTGAGAAAATAAAGAGTTTCTTATGTGGCGAGATTCCAGCCTCCAGTTGCCTAAATCCGCCTCGGGCTCAACCCTCGGCTTTTAGATAACCCTTCTCAAACCAAGTAAGCCAATTATAGTGGAAGATGACGCCTACGACCACCAGCTCCAAGAATTTAGACTTATGAATTTAAGGAACCTGACTCTAGCCCGCAATCACTTTTGTGGGATCGTCTATGCTAGATCAACGTTTCTTGGGCTCGCCAACCTCTGATGCAGTAAGTTAACGAATCGACTATGCAATCCTTCTAAAACATACAAAGGGGCCGCCTTTGCATACGTTGAAAAGTTTACTTCTTAAGGGACATGGACAGAAGCGTCAGCCCCATAGTGCGGAGAAACAATGAATACTTGTCAAGAAGGCTAAGTATGGATTCTAAGCCTCAAGACGAGAAGGCTAAGTACAGATTTTAAGCCTCAAGAACCCTTTTTTGGGGATCATCGACAACCTTCGGCTAGATGGGTTTTGTGGCTCATGGTTGTGGTGTAAAAGAAAATAATTATAAAAATGGAAAAGGGAATTTTATTGAAAGAAAATATGGAAAGAACAAAAGGCTAGATTTTTGAAGGGAGAGTGTTTATAGAAAAAGATGGATGCATTTTGAGTCACTTCACCCCCTATTTATAGCTAGGGGAGATAGTCTAATCCTACTTAAACTCCCAAAAGATAAATACATTTAATTGAAGATAAATAAAATAAAATCCTAAAATTAAATAATCCTTAATAATTATCTTAATATTAATTATCCTAATATAATTAAAATAGAATTTGATAGAATAAAATCTCTTCTTTTTGCATTTCAACCCTTGTGTCCTCATGCTTGCACTTTTGGCACCAACTTTTCCCTGTGTCGCACATTGGCCCATTTTATCTCTAAAATCACGCTTTTGGCCCTTAATTTTGCTTTTGCCTCCAATTCAGTCCCTATGAGATAAAAGATCATAAATAACTCAAATTAGCAGGATCATACTCAGAATAAACACATAATTAATACATAAAAATACATTATTCTAGAGTATTATCAATTTTTATAATATCTAAAAAATGATCTTTTTTGAAAATTTAATTCGAGAATAGTTTTTTTTTTTGAAAAAAAAATACGGGTTAAAACGGTTCCCTTGGGGGAGCGTTTTGCCACGTCAGCACAAAGCACGTCCTCAAGGAAGCGCTTTGTGCTGACATGGACAAAACGCTCCCCCAGGGACGTGGACAAAACGCTCCCCCATGGACACGTTTTGCTGGCACATCCCCTGACATCGCGCTGACGTGGACGGGCTTTCAGGGAAAACGACCCATTCCGGTAATTAATTAAAAAATATGTTCATTTCCATAAATTAAAAAAAATGTATTTTTAAGTAAATTACCCCTTTTATTTCTAGTTTTTAATGTAATTTATTTAAATAAAATAATTTAAATCACTAAAACTCCATTTAGAATATCTACTTTTATCTTGAAAATCTAACATAATTACTTAGATAAGTTAATATTTTTTATTTCTTTCAGCAATATGGTAATATGATATAATCTCTATTAGATTATATTATGACTCACGAGTGAAAAATAAAATTATGTAATAAATAAATTTTAAAAAAAATGATATAAATAATAAGTAAGATTTTGATTGAAAGGGTAAAGTGTTAATGTAAAAAAACTAAAAAGGCATAGGCTTGAATTTTATTGTACGGTATTATTTTTCTATATAAAGGATATACAATGTTAAAATTATTGGATATACAATGTTAAAATTATTCTTAAAACAATACAATTTATTTTATAAAATAAGGATATTTTTATCTTTTTAACTAAATTGATACCCGGTTAATCCATGACATAGACTCAATTAAAAACTTTATAAATGTAAATATATTTAATAGAAAATTTAAAATAAAATTAATATTCTTAATTAATTACAAATACAATTTAAAATATAAAAAAATAGCATTGACTATTTTCATTATAAAAAGATTTACAGATATATGCATCAACAACTAAAATAAAGTTAAAGTTAAAAATGTCTTTGCTCTTTTTAGGCACACTTTCTAACAAAATTAAACCAATTATTATATCAATTTTAATATTTCTATAATTATTATTATATTGAATTTTTTATTGAATTAGTACCATAAATTAATTGGGTATAAATTTAATTAAAAATTGACTAAAAATACATTCTTTTTGCAAAGTTTTATATACCATTATGATCATTTTAAACACAATGTATCTAAAAAAAATCGACCTGTGATGATACTTGAACCTCAATCTTTAAAATATTAATTTTACCATTTTAACTAAAGATTCAATTTTTTTTTTTACAAATTTTTTATAAATGTCTCTTTTACATATAATTTTTTACTCACATTGTTGTTATGCCATAATGTAGTATGATATGAAAAAAAAAAATTGCTTAAATCAAATAATTTGAAAAGAAAAATGAAATATGATGAAAATATTATATGAAAAATTACTTATAATATATATGTATATATAAACGTTTTAAAATCTACAAAAAAAAAATCATTTGACATATTAAATTGTATTTAAATATACAAATATCTTAAAAGCATAAAAATATATTAATATAATAAGTAGCATAAAATTAATATAAATTAATATACAAATATTTAATATTAGTAGTAAATCACTACTATTTACATAAATAATAAGTAATTCTTACTACTCAAACCCGTAACGCAATCATGTAAATAATTTTAACAAATAAACTAGAAAATCACAAATTTATTTGCTTTTAAGTTACTTTAAATTCAAATTAAATTTACAAGTATCTAAACCCAATAATGCTAAAGTTAAATAATCTACATCATTCGGAATGCATGTATACTCATTATCACATATAAAGGATGACTTCCAAAATTCCATGATTATTGTAGTAGGTTGAGTACATTAACCCTGTGCTTAAATAAGAGGATATAGAATTTCATGGTAAGAGAGCAACGAGACAACAAGCAGTGGTGTCACCTTTACTCCTGCCTACAACTTATTTTTTTTTGTCATTGGATTAAGAAGTTGTTTGTATTTATATTAATTATTTAAATAATATCTATAATTTAAAATAATTTCTATTTAATGTATTGTTAAGAAATTTTTGTGTTTATGTTGATGTCCAAAGAAAAACTGAATTTGGGAGTTAGTTACATGTGGGTGAAAACCTAATAAAAATTGAACGTCTTTTTACTGAATACAACATTCGCACCATCTTCCTATTGAGAAATAGAATAAAATGAAAGATAATAAAATTAATAAATGTTTAATAGTTAAAATTACATAATTAAAATATAAGTGTACGTATAAAAATAATATCCAGAGGTTCAAGGTTAATAATAACATAATGACGTGAATGAAAAAATTGTATAAAAATATAAAAATATATATATCAAAATCATAATAGATGTGAGATATGAGTTTAAATATCATTATTTGAGTTTTTTATTTATTTTATAAAAATATAAAAAATAAAAATACTTTCATAATAATATAATTTATTTTGTATATAAAAATAATCATTTTTCTAATCGAATTAATATTTGATTAACTCATCACATAAACTCAATTAAATGTTTAAAGTTAAACATTGGTAAAAATAAGATATTAGATTTTATGTTTTTTTTTTTGGCAAAAATAAAATTTAAAAATAAAAATTTGAAATGTATTGGCTTGTCTTAAAATGCAATACTGAATAAATAAGTTTGACATTTGCTTTTACAAATCATTGTTTGAAAATCTAAAAAAATCCAAATGAAAAATTTGCCATTAAAATCATACTGTATTTGAGCTAATAATTATTTTTTGAATAAAATAGATTCGCAATTATTATATTTTGATTAAAATAACAAAACAATCATTAAATTTTAAAAAGTTACATACTAATTAATGTTATATTGGATGTTGACTAATCACGATAGAAACCTAATTTAAGAATCCTAGCTGCTGGAAGAGGAAAAAATATAAGAAAAAGAAAAAAAAAAAAAAAGAAGAAGAAGAAGAAGAAGAAGAAGAAGAGAAGAAAGGCAGATACCCACTATCTATCTCTTTTCTCCAAAATTATTCAGATGCTCATATCCAACATGGCTATTAGAGTTAACTTTCAGTACGTAAAAAGAAACTAACCGCAGCCAATCAACTTCAAGATTGCATACACATTGAAAGAGATGCAAGAATAGAAAATATTTTTATATGGAATGCACATGAAAGTTACATCACATATCAGAACAGGACAGCTCAGTGAATCATGTAAGAATACCATTAATTAGTCTAACGATGTCATGATTTTCAAGACAAAGTGACACTTATATTAAGATTGTCAAATCACATACCATTTGCATTATCTAATCAGAGGAAATGGTATCTGTTCAGCTAAATGGAGTGAGGAAGGAGTATCATAGAAATTAATTCAAAAGCTATATGCTTTTCTAATAATTTCTCTAACAGGCTCCACATGTCATGTTCTTCCCTTTTTTCTTTTTTTAGTATCCGTATCTGAAACATTATTGGGCATCCAAATACATTGAAAAACTTGAAAAACTTAACAGCATAGCCAAATCAGACACATACTCATATCCGAATCTCATCACAAGCCCGTGTAACAGTCACTATGCCTGTCCTTTCTACGTATGAAGATTTTTTATATTTTAAAAAATAATTATTGTGTTCTAGTCAAAGCAGAAAAGTTTTCTGGCATTTATTATCCTTCATTCCGAGAAAAGCTTATCAGTGTTATCTGTCATATTTGTACTTGCATTGCGGCTATGCATGAAAAAGGGGAGAAGAATATATCGGGACTTCATATTCCGATAAACCTTCTCTGCTCCTACGAGATTTACAGAAAACTGAGCCAGATAAAGAATGAAAGAAAACATGTTAGGAGATAGCCACATGGGAAAGGCAACAAACCTGTTTCAAAACGTAGTAGACTTTGAAGCGACCAGGGTACTTGGCAACAAGGCCATCCAACTCTTCCTGCAAATAAACCACTTGAATTTCACTTCTTGATCCATTTTCTAATTCTTCTGAACTAGTCACTAAGCACCCATGCCCGTATTTCATCCTCAGTGTGTACATTCACAGCAGCCATAATAATCATTGCACATTGAATGTACAACATTCAAAAATAAATAAATCTAGTCAAGGAAACTTGGAATGTGGTCTATAATAATGATAACATGGAATGGAAAATTATAAAATCCACCATGATGTTGTTTATTATAAAATAAACTAAAAGTTCGAGTCATTCCAAGTCCTACGAGGTGGCCCTAAAGGCCCTGCCCGGGGTAAGACATAAGCATCAACAGGCATGTGATCTGTTGGCAGAGTGTTAGACTCTTAGTTCCAGAGACCAGGGGTCAAACCTTGGCAACATCAAAAATTAAAAAAAAAAAAAAGGACATACGCAAGGGTTTGGGCCAATCATATGCTCGGACCCTGCTGCACCATAAAAAAGGGTCAGGCCTAGTACACAATTCCATTCAGGGCCCAATATAGCTCACCATTGCTCGTAGAGACAGGCTATTCTGTTCTCCATAATGGAAGACAGAAGAAGCCTGTCCGGAGTTTGTTACTTTGGACCAATTGAGTCGTTGAAAGATAAAAAAAACAAAGTAGAAAGTAAAATACCTTCAAAAGAATGTCCTCATATGTAACATTGGCATAAATAAGGTGTACGTTTGTCATGTCTTTTGGGTTCTCCAATATGGCTCTGGCTACCTAATCACAAACCAAAACCAGAAAACAAATATCGGAGACATGTTATACAAATATTTAAAATTTTGCAACAGGCTAAGAATAAAAACATGTGAAAAGGCAACATGTCTCTAATAGGACCAAATACATTAAAAGAAGAACTAGTTGACAAATGATTGACATACTTGGAACATTGGAGTAATGCCAGAGCCTCCAGCAATCATCCCAAATGCTCTAACTTGACCAGGTTGACACCTGAACCGCCCCTGGAAGAAACAATTCATGGAACAACATTAAGAAAATTATAACCAAAGGTGAATTCTCAAGTTGAACAAGATTCAGACAAGGCAAAAAAAGAAAAGCCTTAGGCAACAAGCCTTCGATAATACAAAAAGCCCTGGGCAGCAAGCCTTCGATAATACAAGGAAAGCGTTTAAACAAACATGATGTGTTTGTATTCTATAGAAAATGCATTGCAATGATAAGGTTGCAATTTATGGAGATAATCTAATATTTCATGTTGCAATAAAAGCAAGATAAGTAGTTCACCTAAAGAAAAAGTTGTTGCTAACACCAAAAGCAATGTTGTTAGAGTTGTGTGACCCAAATTCTAAGAGATTGCTTGCAAATCAAGTTAAACAAAATATATTTTCTTTCTAGAAGATTTAATATCTATTAGTATAATATATTTAGCATTTATTAGCATAATTTATTTGACTTACTAATTTAGCCTATAAATAGGTTCTTTTACAACTTTAGAAATACACACCCATTAGATATTAGAACTCATAACACATTTAGATAATTTTGTGTTTACGTTTTGAGGGTTCTTTGTTTTCGGGTTTTCGGGGTTTAGTTTTTATCTCCATCTTTTGTACTCTTCGTTCTTTTGCCATTATAGTAAAATTATCTTTGCCCGTGTTTTTTTATCCTATTTGGAGGAGTTTTTCCACATTAAATTTGTGTGTTCAATTTCTCAATTTATTCCGCTATTTTTTTACTTGTTGCTTAATCAGAACGAACCTAACAAGTGGTATCAGAGCTAGTTCAATTTTTATAGATCAGCCTGTTCAGAGATGGCAGCAACAAGGTTTGAAATTGAGAAGTTCGATGGTGAGACAAATTTCAATCTGTGGTAAGTTCAGATGATGACAATTCTAGTTCAAACCGGCTTGAAAAAGGTTGTTACCGGGAAAAAGCTTGAGAATTTAAATCAAACAGAATGAGAAAAGCTTGATGAAAAAGCCTTGTCTGTAATCCAGTTGTGCCTTGCAAATACGGTATTGCAGGAGGTATTGATGGAGAAAACCTCA
Source organism: Gossypium bickii (assembly GCA_025503065.1). NCBI lineage: Eukaryota > Viridiplantae > Streptophyta > Magnoliopsida > Malvales > Malvaceae > Gossypium > Gossypium bickii. The sequence continues at coordinate 97,453,240 of CP106711.1, forward strand.
TCCGCCTTGTGGAAAAGGTTAGAAACTCTTTATGCGACTAAGTCTCTAGCTAACCGTTTAGTGTTGAAACAACGTCTATTTACGTTTTGCATGAACGAATGTGAGCTTCTTAGATATCACATCAGTCAATTCATTACTCTTTTAAATGATTTAAAGAATTTTAAGGTTCATATTGATGGTGAAGATCAGGCTATGCTATTATTGTACTCTTTACCCCTTTCATACAAGTCTTTCAGGGAGACTCTAATTTATGGTAGAGACAAACTCTCGTTCAAAGATGTGAAGGGTCATTTGTTGAGTAGAGACAAACTCAAAAATGAGTTTGGTTTAGATATCAAGGCAGATAAGCAAGCTTCCGTTTTGGTAGCATCAAAGAAACGAGACAAAAGGTGTCGCTATTGTAAAAAGTTAGGTCACGTCAAAGCAGATTGTTATAAACTGCGAAATAAAAGAACTGCTGAAAGTAACGAGGAAGATGTAGCTGGTGCTAATTTGCCCGATGAAAACGGTGATGACTTCTTGTTAGTGTCAACGAGCGATAACTCCAAGCTCACGTTCGAGTGGATCCTAGATTCAGGATGTTCTTTCCACATGTGTCCCAATAGAGAATGGTTCTCCACATACAGTTCAATTGAAGGTGGAGTTGTGGGCATGGAAAATGATTCATCTAGTAAGGTAATTGATATTGGTACTGTTAAAATTAGGATACACGATGGGATGGTTAGGACACTCTCAGATGTCAGATATGTACCTGATTTACGAAAGAATCTCATCTCCTTGAGTAGTTTAGACTTGAAAGGATGCAGAATCAACATCGAGTCGAGCGACATTAAAGTATCTCGTGGAGCTCTTGTTTTGTTAAAAGGTAAAAGAACCGACAGTCTTTATATTCTGGAAGGTTCTACAATGATCGGTGAAATCGAATGTCCCTTGTCCGTTACAAAGTCGAAGTCAACTCATTTGGAGCGGAGGCAACTTGGTCATAGGAGGGAAAAACGTATGACCGTTTCATTGAAGAAATGTTCTCTTTTGGATGCAGGTTTTGAAAAGTTAGGACACTGTGTTTATGAAAATCAGACTCCGGTTAGTTTTGATTTGGCAGTGCACAAGTTGAAGGCTAGAAGTCTTCCAGCTTCTAAGCACAGATTCGACTCAATCAATTCCCTGCATAGTTCAAGATAGGTCCATGGCGGGCTTTGGCAAAGATGGCGTTGTAAGAATTCGTGTCAAGGTGGAGATTGGTAAAGTTGTGTAACCCAAATTCTAAGAGATTGCTTGCAAGTCAAGTTAAACAAAATATATTTTCTTTCTAGAAGATTTAGCATTTATTAGTATAATATATTTAACATTCATTAGCATAATTTGTTTGACTCACTAATTTAGCCTATAAATAGGTTCTTTTACAACATTAGAAACACACATCCATTAGATATTAGAACTCACAACACATTTAGATAATTTTGTGTTTACGTCTTGAGGGGTTCTTTGTTTTCAGGGTTTAGTTTTTATCTCTATCTTTTGTACTCTTTGTTCTTTTGCCATTATAGTAAAATTATCTTTGCCCGTAGTTTTTTATCCTCTTTGGAGGAGTTTTTCCACGTTAAATTTGTGTGTTCAATTTCTCAATTTATTCCGCTATTTTTTTTTACTTATTGTTTAATCGGGACGATACTAACAAATGTTAACAAAGAAACATGCAGGAAATGGAATGGAGTACACTATAGACAAGAGTACTCTATGCATTCATATTTAAGAAACTGTATACCTTGGGACGCTTCACAGCAAGATAATCACCAACACGCAACTCTGAAATGGTGTGACATCCTTCCTTGAGGATACATCTACTTACAAGAAAATTTCCATCATACAGTTAGAAGATGGGAACACTCGTATATATAAATATCACACTAAAGTTCACTCCAACCAGCAAGAAATTTTAGGAAAGTAACTTAATAACTAATTCAAAATGACCAACATCAGAATCCAATGTAGTAGGCGTATATGGTTTAATAACCTCCTCACCTTGGCTATCCTTGCCCCTGTTAAGATGAGAAGCATCTAACTTGCATACTAGTCCAGTTCGCAAGCATTTGGGAAGTATCTAAAACCACAATCTAAGAAGAAATACAAAAAGGATGAATACAATAAACTGAACCTGCAACTTATATGCTGTTCGATGGGAAGACCCAAAACTAAAGTAGGAGTAGGAAGTTCAAATGTGAAGTCTGTTACATTATGATGTCCTACAGCTCAGGTCTATTCTTAACATTTTTTGACCTTGTGTGAAATAATAAATCGAACCCTTTTAAAAAAAATTATAAAATGTAATATAATAAAATAAAATAGTACTAGTAATTTTATTAAAATAATACATTAAGTGAATAACTAACAAAATTAATATATATATATATCTTACTAACTCAACTCCATGTGTAATAGGATATTTTGCTGAAGAGTTTGAGTTGTGGTCTTATTAGAACTTCGTATCCTCCCTAAAAAGAAAAATAAAGTACATCTTCGAAGGTTGTTTTCCATTAAAATTCTTGAGTGGTCAAAAGTCGTTCACACCTCCACTCAGGGATCACCTGTAAATATATAAAGGGTTTCAAGTTTAGATACGAGACGAAAATAACGACGATGGGTTTCAACTTTAGACAGCAAATAGGATACAATGAAGATCTTTTAACTGAAATCTTTCTTAAATTGCCCACAAAATCGCTTCTGAGATACAAGGCGGTGTCGAAACAAAGGATGTATCTTATTTCTAGCAAAAAGTTTAGCCTCGCCCACATTCGCTCCTGGCATGCCAAAGCTTCTCTCAAGCCTCGTGCTGTATTCCTCGATGTCTTCGATTCCACAACTTCGGAATTGGGATTCCTTCCTTTAACTCATGACTGCATCCAAGTCCCCTGCTGCGATTTTATAGATCTCCCCAACTTTAAGATATTGCAATCGTGTCAAGGCTTGCTTCTTTGCGATTCCTTCAGTATAAATCCTTATGTTTGTATAAGGTTTTTATCTGTAACCCTGCTACCAGGAAATTTAAGATGCTCCCTCTTCCATTCCCTTTATTTAAACAGTATGAGCTGTGTGGGGTTAATCTTGCTTTTGACCCTCTTAAATCATCTTATTACAAAATTATTTCAGTTTGGCAACAGAGACGTTATTTAACATTGGAGGATATGGGGATGGAGATGGAGATGGGGATGAAGATGGAGAGGAAAGCTGAACATTTAATTGACATGTATTCATGACAAAACTGTCATTGGAGTTACCGAAAAATCTCTTTCAGTTTGGAAAAGGGTATTAAATTTGATCAAGGGGTTTTTCTTAAGGGTGCGATTTATTGGGAGATTGAGGTCTTTGAGTCACAATATTTTGATGTTGAAAATGAATGTTTGAAACCATTGACAATGCCTGAGGTTCATCGCCAAGGGTATCGCTGGTTCGGAGAGTGTGGAGGCTATTTGAATCTTGTAGTTGCCCATGTGCCTAGTCTTTTAGAGTACAGTGTATTTGAGATGGCGGAGGAAATCTTGAAGCTGATCCTTCCCGTATTCTAAAGATGAAACGTATGGTATTTAAGCTCTTGTGTGTGATTCACTCCGAGGAAGGAGGAAATTCAATGTTTATAGTAGATGAAGATGGTACCGGAATATCTTACAACTTCAAGAATAACACAAGAAAAGATGTGCGTCGCAGCATCCCCACCATTTCCTCTCCCTCCATTCAAGAATATTCTCTTCGATGCTCTCTATATTTCGAGACCCTTTGTTGTATGTGAAATTAGATAATTTCTTTCCAAAAGCTGACAAATGAAGCAACCCTAGAGTGGAATAAAACCAATCCAGACTCTCAGAAGGGAAATTAAACTATTATCAGTGAAGGTGGACTGATGAACAAGAAAAAACAAAACTGTAAAAGAAAAAGAAACAGTAAGGAATTAGGCTTTGTTAGTTTTGATTTTGTGTTTCAGTTTTCTCTTGATTTCTGTTTGGAAGAGAAGATGGAGGTCTTACTGAAGAACCGGGCTTTCTTTACAGTTCAGACTTCTTCCTTGTGCCTTTCCCTGTTCCAAATATTTATCTTTTAATTTATTTATATAAGTAATAAAATTACATATAAATTTATCTTTTTCATTTTTTATCAAATAAAATCATTAAATATATATTATTTTTTTCAAATAAAAATTATTATATTATAACACTAGTGAAAGAAATTCAATTAATAATTTTTTGAAGTATCATTAATTCTATTTATACTAATATTAAATTAATTGAGTCCGGTGCAATGTGTTAATCCAACATTTATTTATATTAATATAAATTAATTGACTTTGGTGTTAGCGTAAATTAGACACTAACTTAATTTATGTTTTATAATAAAAAAAATTCAACATATTTCACCACCATAATAAATTTTTGTTTAATTCAATATTTTTATAAAAAAATGTTGAATAGAATAAATAGACAATAACATTTTTTATCTTTTAAAATATATTTAAAATAAATTATTTCTTTAATTTTGTTAAAGAATAAAATATTAAAATTATTATATTTGGTTTTTATTCAAAATTGTCTACAATGATATAAAATATTATATTAAAATTATAAAATAAGTAATTTTCAAAAATCAAGATTTATTATCATCAAATGACATAATTATATTTTGCACTTAAGTATTATAATATAAATTCAATACTTAATTTTTTTAGCACTTAATTTTTTAATTATCAAACAACCCATTAATTAAGAAAAAAAACACAAAAACAATTATTTTTAAAAAAATAAAAATGTTGTTATAAATGTCTTTTATTTCTAAGTTTTAATGTAATTTATTTAAATAAAATAATGTAAATCACTAAAACCCCCTTTAAAAAATCTTCTTTATCTTGAAAATCTAACATAATTACTAAGATAACTTAATTTTTTTTATTTGTTTCAGAAATAGGGTGATGTGATATAATTCCTATTAGATTATATTATGGCTATTGAGTGAAAAATAAAACTATGTGTAATAAATAAATTCGAAAAAGACTAATATAAATAATAAGTAAGATTTTCATTGAATAGTAAATTATTAATGTAAAAAAAATTAAAAAGGTATGGGTTTAAATTTTATTGTGCATGTATTTTTTTTTCTATTTTTCTATATAAAAGATATACAATGTCAAAAATACCTTCAAAATAATATAATTTATTTTATAAAATAAGGGTGTTTTTATATTTTTTTAATTAAATTGATACCCAATTAATCTATGGCATCAATTCAATTGAAAACTTTATAAATATAAAGATTTTTAATAGAATAATTTAAATAAAAATTAACATTCTTATTTAAAAATTAGATAAATCTATTAATAATCACAACTTCTTACACATGCAATTTAAAATATAAAAAATAGTGTTGACTATTTTCATTATAAAAAGAATTACAGATATCTCCATCAACAATTAAATTAAATTCAAAATATTTTAATTATAAAAACTACTAAAATAAATTCAAAGATAAAAATGTCTTTGCTCTTCTTAGGCACACTTTCTAAAAAAATTAAACTAATTATTATATTAATTTTAATATATCTATAGTTATTATTATATTTAAGTTTTTTGATTGAATTGGTATCATAAATTTATTAGATACAAATTTAATTAAAAATGATTAAAAACTCATTCTTAATTTATACTACTATGATCATACTTTTCTATATATATAAAATCTATAAAAATCATTTTAAACACAATATATCTATAAAAAAAATTAATCTGTAGTGAGATTTGAACTTTAGTCTTTAAAATATTAATTTTATCATTTTAATTAGAGAGTCAAATTTTTTATACAAATTTTTTATAAATATATAATTTATATATATATATATATATATTTACTCACATTGTTCTAATACCATAAGATAGTATGATATGAAAAAAAAAAAGACATTGCTTAAATCAAATAATTTAAAAAGAAAAATGAAATATGATGAAAATATTATATGAAAAATTACATAAAATATGATGTATATATAAACATTTCAAAATCCCCATAAAATAAACATTTGACATATTAAAATGTATTTAAATATACAAATATTTTAAAAGCACAAAAATAAATTAATATCATACATTAATATCAGTAGCAAATCACTGCTATTTATATAAATAATAAGTAATCCTTACTACTCAAATCTGCAATCTAAATATTAGATAAACAATCTTAATAAATAAACCAGAAAATCACAAAGTTATTTATTTTAAGTTACCTTGAATTCAAATTAAATAATATACATCATTTGGAATGCATATGTACTCATTATCACATATAAAGGATGACTTCCAAAATTCCATGATTGTTGTAGTAGGTTGAGTACACTAACCCTGTGCTTAAATAAGAGTATTTAAAATTTCATGGTAAGAGGGCAACGAGGCAACAAGTAGTGGTGTCACCTTCACTCCTGCTCGTTTGGTTACTAAAGCATTTTTCAATTTCAAAAAGTATGAATTTTTTTTTTATTTTTGAGTAAAAATAGTCAAAAAAAAATGTTTTTTCACCTTAAGGTAAAAGCTGGAATTTAGGTATTTTTGATTTTTAACTTTTATGTTTTCAAGTGAAATTATCAAAATTACTTATTTATTTTAACTTAATAATTAGAGAAGGAAAATGGGGTTGCTTGAGATCAAACTCTCGTGCCTAAAATTTACTACTCTTGTCATTGAGCTAAGAAGTTGTTTGCATTTATATTAATTATTTAAATGATATCTATAATATTAAATTAATTTATATTTAATGTATTATTAAGAAGACAATTTTTGTGTCTATGTTGATGTCTAAAGAAAATTGATTTTGGAAGTGGTAGGCAAGGTTGTAGCACTCCCACAACGCCCAAATTTAGTGCCTTTTAACTGTATGTTGCTCGAGCTTCGAAAATTAAAAAATCAAATTTTCATTTTTAATTATAATCTCAAATATATTTAATGAAAAAAATAATTTTATTTTTTTAAGTGAATCAGATTATTATATTAATAAAAATACATAAATAAATATCTTTTCCTTATATCTCTCAAGTCGATGAAACATAAAAAATTTTGTTTTTACATTTGAGAATTGTGACTCAATTTTGAGAAGGATATTCTTTTTTTAGTTATAATCAATGAAATCTCTCCTAATAAAGTGAATGAAGCATACAATTACATATGTTATAGGAAACATGAAGACGTAAGAAATAATAACAATAAACTACATATGTTAAAATCCCAACGGTCACCATGCAAACATGTCTATTATTAGTTACTATTAATGTGTGCATATAAATGTTTAGGACAATATGTTAAAAATATTTACACATATATATTAAAATAAATATCATGTTAGTATACACGTATACCGGAGCATAGCATAAATAAAAATATAATTAATTAAGGACTTAAACACAATGAAGTTAAAACAATCATGTTGTACTATGTTGCTGTAAGGCCTTTTTTCTTTCTTTCATAATATTGATTGATAGTAGATGAAGTTTAGGTTGTTAGAAATATACTACTGTAAAATAAATTTGTTAGTATTGACTAAAAAATAAATTAAGAATTAAAAAAATTAAAATTTATTGTGTCATGCAAAAATATTGTCTTAAAAATGAATTCGCTCTGATCGGTGTAATCATGTAGTAGACAATTTCCCCTAAGGTTAACGTAGTGTTTCAATATTCGTACACTCGGACAAGAAAAGTGGAACACAATTGGTATTGCTCTTATCAGGAAAATCATACTAGGATCAATTCTCAGGAAAGTTTGGAGGGGTTACAGTCGGTCTCGTTTAAAACCCAAACTCCTAGGCCGAATTTCCTCTAATGTAATTTTGGGGGAAAATGCTAGAATTTTAAAAGGGATGGAAAAAGTGGTGAGGAGGAGGAAAGAATTTTTTTGATTGATGTGTTTTGCTTTCTGTGTAAAAATGAGGAAAATAGCTCTCTATTTATACTAGTAACAGAAGGTTAAAATAGTAAATATGTAGGGGCAAAAGAGTAAAATTGTAGGGTTTTGCGCAACAGTTAAAAATATTTTTTTTCCAAATTTTCGTAACAATAAAAAATCCGTGCCTGTGTTAAGCCTATAGCCCAATTACTCAATGAAGTTAAGAAGTAAGGCTATATATAAACCTTCTTAATAGTTTATACTTAACCAATGTAGGATATACCCACTTACCAACAATCCCTTACTAATGCAAAGTGATTTGATTTTTTTATAAACATGAGAAATAGTAGAAGTTTTTCCAATTAAAATGTGAGTAGAGCAACAACGAAATTAGTCGCTTAAATGCTAGTACCTTGTGGATTTGAACTAGTACATAGTGAAATCAGTGATTCTTCTCTTTAACAAATGAACAAATCTTTAACTTGTTAAGATAGGAGTTAACTCATAACACAACTAATCTCAGATCTAATTGGTGTTCGACGATAAATCAACAAGTTTCAGCCAATGCACTTCAGGATGCTGGTAAGTGCTCTAGAAAAATTACCTAAATGTTTTTCATAGGAGGTGGCTAGTCCTTCACACTTACGTAAGTGATTTCATTAAGTCTATCTCAATATAGACCAACTGAATCATGACTATGAAATCATTAAGAGCATCTCATCCTCTCAAATTTAGATTCGATTAATTCATCAAGTCCATCTCAATAGGACCACCCAAACTTTGGGCTATGAACTCATTAAGAGTAACAAACTCAACCTCTCAAGTCAATGAATTCATCAAGTCCATCTCAATAGGACCCCCCAAACTCTGAGCTATGAATCCATTAAGAGTAAGAACTCAACCTTATGCATGTACATCGTTCGTCATAGGGATAAGTAAAATGTACACTATGAGTCTTTTCATGATTTCATTTGACCACATTGAACTTAGAGAACTAAGTTGGGTATCCACCATGAATTCCTCAACCATTTGGCTTAAGATCCATCCCCCTCGACAAATCAAGAACCATTTTCCTACTTAACCTTTTAGTTAGTGGATCAGCTAGATGTAACAACGCGTTTTCCAGTGGTGTTAAGAACAGCAGTTTTGAGACCACAATTCCGACGTGTCAGTCTGTAAATATTAAATAATTAATAATTACGAGGTCATTAGAGTTGTATTAAACTTTAGTTAAGAAATTTTAATGTTTAGATAGTTAATTAATTAAAAAAGATTAAATCGTAAAAGTTTTAAAGTTGCATGTTATAGATTTCTCTTAACTAAATAACTTAGATAATTAAATTCGGGTTTTTATGTTGCAAGGCCATAATAATGAATTATGGCCAGTTAATGGAATTGAAAATTTTATAATTTATTATATGTTTATTAATTAAACATAAGTTAAAGTAATAAAATAAAACAAAAAGGCATCCATCATCTTCTTTCTTTTATTTTTTTAGTCGAACACTATTGTATTGAGGGGGAAGCTTTGATTTTTTCTATTTTTTCTTGCATGTAAGTATTTCTTGACTTGCTTTCTCATGAATTTTGTGTTTTTTTGTGATTGTTGTCTTGATGCCTAGCTAAATTAAGGATTAAATTGTGAAACCATCAAACATTTAGAATTTACTATTGGTGATTTTTGAAAATTTTTTTATGTAAATTGGTTTTGTTGGAAGCTTGGTTGTTAGATACGATTAAATTGTAAAGTGATTTTTAGATATTTTGAATTTAGGGACTAAATAGGTAAAATGTTGAAGTTTGATTGGTTTTCTTCAGAATTTTTGAAATTTAAGGACTGTACTAAAATAGAAATAAATTCAGCCGGCATGGAAATTAGCAAAAATTTGATAAATTTGGAATTTCGGGTTTAAGGATTAAATTAAGAGAAATGTGAAAGTTTAGGGAAAATGTATAAATAATAAAAACTTAAAGGTCATATGCATAAAATTGAGTTGGGATGTGCATTTGAATTTGATAAGATTAAATTTAATTGATCAAGGTTTGATTCATATGGAGGATAAACATGGAAAAGCTAAATTAACGAGTTAGTCGCCGACCTTGTTTTTGCAACCATGTTCATCTAGGTAAGTTCATATGGTTTAATTTAGTATAATTTGTAATATTTTAATGATATGTGATTTATGATGTATTTAATAATTATATATTTAATGAAATGATTATAAAGGTGATTCAAAATGAGAAATGTAATTGAATTGTAAGTTATTATGCGATTTTGTATATCGAGCCAAATGAACATATGATAGGATACAGTTGGCATGCCAATAGGTTATATTGCGTGCTGTATGAGTTAGATTTGAGATGAGATGATGATTCCTGATTTACTCCTGTTCACTAAATATATCAGAGTCCAGCATTTGTTGCAGACTATCGTGTTATATTTATAGTGTTTCTGGTGTGTTACCGGGGGCGAATGTAAAACCTTTAGGCTTGACACTTGGTGTTGAAGTGTGTTACTGGAGGGATGTTAGCCTATGGGCTAAGCACTTGGTGCCAAGGTGTGTTCACGGTTGGTTTAGCTCGTTTGAGCATTTTGGTGTGTTTTAGATGGTTAACCGTGTATTCTTATCTACTTATACCATTCATCGGGTTGAATTTTTAATAGTTAAATGACCTAATGATAATATGTAGCTAATACTCTATTATAATTTCTTGTGAAAGACTTGAACATGTTTTCATGATTTCTGAAATTATATCATGACTTGATAATAGTTAATACTGTATAAATGAAATGATTAAATGACTTGTATTTACGAAACTCACCTGTTGAATGGTTGTGATTCAAAGGGTTAATGATAGCCATTAATTTTTTTAATTATAAAATTGTGATTGTTCGGTAAGTTATAACGTTTTAACTTGTAAACTTACTAAGCTATGTTGAAGCTTACTCGTATTGTTTTCCTGTTTCCTTATAGATCTTGTTTTGCAGAACTAGGCGATCGAACCAAATAGAAGATCACACTATCCAGCTTTATTTTGGTAGTTTTTGAAATCGTTATACTTGGTTTTGTGGCATGTAATAAGAGTGTTTGAAATATATAATAGGAGTATCTAGTATATGTTTTAAGTACTTATTACGAGTGGTATGTTCTATACTTGTGTGATGAATATATGCTTTAGTTAATAATGTGCTAATTCATGTTTTGGTATGAAAAAAATTCAAGTATAGTGTGGAATTTGTCATGTAATAGGTGAAATTTGTATATGTTTTGATTGTATGTTGTATGTGGTATTGGTTAGATATATAAAGTGATATTTATGTTCTGTAATAGTTTATATATGATCATGTTTTATATCTTGGTGTGTTTATGGTCTTGTTGTGCTAATTGATCACTTGATATAAACTTTAAAGAGTTGTTTGAATTATTGTACAAATGAATATGGTAGAATGAAAAGAGTAATCGTAAGTTTTGACATGAATTAATGTATGGTTTTTTAACTTAAATGCAAACCATTTGGTATATGCTTGTGACATGAAAGTATAGGCTTGGTTTTAATTTATTTTGGTATACAAGTTGTGGTGCCTTTGAATGGCATATTGGTTAGAATTTATAGGTTGATTGAATTAGTATGTTTTTAATGTGTTTGAAATGTGTTTTAGTCATATGAATGTTAATAGAATCGGTGTGTCTTGGTGTGCAAGTTTTGGTTTTGAAATCACTTGTTTTAAGGGTAATTTTTGCTAGATACGGGCTATCACACGGCCATGTGCCACACACAACCACACCACACGGTCGTGTGTCTTTATTGTTTTAGATGCAGGATTTGCAAGGCCTGCGACACAGCCGTGTGTCTCAAAATAGTTTGTTGTACGACATGCAACACGACCGTGTGGCCCTATTTCGAATACTCACACAGGCTGGAACACGGTCTTGTGTCTATGCTTCGAATGTTCATAAGGCCTGGGCTATGTCACACGGCCTAGCCACACGATCGTGACCCCTATTTTCAAAATTTTCATGTTTTCTTAAAATTTTATGTTTTGTTTCAAGTTGATCCCGAATTGCTCCCAAACTATCTTTAGGGCCTCATAAACTCGATTTAAGGCCCGTAAGTATATTTGTGTTATAAATGTAATATGTGTTTGAATGTTAATACTTAATTTAAATAATAGTTTTTATTTGAAGTTAAGTGTTCTAAATTGTACTGTAATACTCTGTAACCCTAATTCGGTAACGGAGACGGGTTAGGGTTGTTACACTATGTTCTTTTCAGACCTCACATACTCTAACGCAAGTACTCCATTATTTATTAAATGTCTCACAGATTCATGTCTTATTCAAATATGCCTCTTCTTTCCATTGTAAGATTGACTCTTAGCAACGCAAATTGTGTCTTTTGAGTCACATAATAGAGATACGGTAGGTACTAGTTTTCTTCATAAATGAATCTCTACAAGTAGATTCCTAAGTCACTCAGCCTCTTCCCCGGCTAAGTCAAGAGCCATAAGCTTTGACTCCATCATGGAGCAAGCAATATAGGTCTATTTAGCATACTTCCACGAAATGGTTGCTCCACCCAAAGTAAAGACATACCCACTTGTAGAGCTTACCTCATCATTATCAGTTACCTAGTTTGCATCACAATAGCCCTCAAGGATTGTTGGGTATCCGAAAAATTCTAACTACCGAGTTATTGTACCTTTAAGGTACATTTTGGAGCATTCTAATGCTTATTGTTAGGATTATGGGTATGTCTACTTAGTCTACTAATTTCATAAGCAATGTCAGGACGAGTGTAGTTCATCAAGAACATAAGAATTTCAATAATCATAGCATCTCTAATTGAGAAACACTATTTCCTCTATTCTTTAACAGTTTTATGCTAGAATCATAAGGAGTTCTCACAAGGATTACATCAAAGCTATTAAACTTTTTTAACACTTTCTCTATATAGTGAGATTGATTTAATGAAAATCTTTTTTTTTCTAATTTTGTAACCTTAACTCCTAAGATTATATCTACCTCTCCCAAATCAGTCATTTCAAATCTGGTAGATAAGAAACTTTTGGTTTTATTAATGACTTTTATATTGGAACTGAAAACTAACATGTCATCTATATACAGACTTATGATGACACAATCAGAACCAAACATCTTAGAATACACACATGCATTTGCACCATAAACAATAAAACTTAAAATAAGAATAGTCTTATGGAATTTCTCATACCATTGTTTTGGAGCTTGCTTGATACCATACAGTGATTTTTTGAGTCTACAAACTATATCTTCCATACAAGGTGCCAAAAATCTTGGAGGTTGCTCCATGTAGATCTCCTCATCCAAATCACCATTCGAGAAAGTTATCTTCACTCCATCTGATGTACCAACAATTTGTGAATGGAAGCTAAAGCAAACAAAAAATGAGTGAGATCTTAGTCACAAGAGAGTATGTATCAAAATAATATACTTCAAATTTCTAAGTAAAACCTTTAACAACTAGTCTTGCCTGATCTAAGTTTCTTTCTAAAGACCCATTTATTACTAATAGGTCTAAAACCTCTAGGTGAGTCTAGTAATTCCCAAGTGTGATTAGAAATAATAGATTCAAGCTCGTTATTAATAACATCTCTCAAAAAAAATAGTATCTATTGAATTTATGGCTTCATCATAAGTTTTTGGATCCTCATCTATAAAAAATGCATGAGCAATAAAATCACTTATTAAGTATAAATCATTAGTCTCAATTACAAATGAAGTAAAAAAAGCAGGTCTGAAACTAGTGGTAGTCCTTTGTCTTTTACTTCTCCTAATGTGAGCATACCTGAGAAAACCCAAGATGCCTATCTCGAACCTCTTGAGCTCCTTGAAGGCCCATCAATTTTGAGTCGAATTCCTGCTCAATTAAACTTCAATCAATGCAGTTCAGCTAACATGAGTTTATTTCAGCTCATTGAGCTCGGTTTAATTTTATTTCAGCTCATTGAGCTCGGTTTAATTTTAATTCAGCTCATTTGAGCTCGGTTTAATTTCTTTTCAGCTCATTTTAATTATTTAATTGCTAGACTAAAATTTAGTTTAAGTTAATTAAATAATTTAGTTAAATATTAAATATGTTTTAAACTATTTAATTTGTATTAGCATTTTCGGCATTTATAGGATTAAATCATTTAAGTTGTCTAAATTACTACAGCAATTTAATTTGTCTTGAGCTCAATCAATATGTCTTCCTATAGCCATTTAAGTTGTCCTTAGGCTAATAAGTTGTCTTGAGTCCTACAGCTAATTAATATGTTTTATTCTAAGACAATTTAATTAGGAGCTAAAATCAGAATTAATGTGCAGGTTTTTTAGTACATTGCTGCCGAATTTAATATGTCCAAGGGGAGAACTTAATTTTTTTAATTATCTGGTGCAGGTACACTCCTTGGACGTCCAAGTGCATGGCTGACATTTAAGGGATTTTTTTTTCAGCTAGAATTAAGACTCAACAGCTCATTCCTCTTCCCCAAGTGGTTGTTCGTGTAATGCAAAGGACAAGGCAGTTTCTAAAGCTGAATTAAACACATGGTGGCTGTTCCAAGACTCATTTTAATGCTGGTAATTTTTCAGCAAAAAAGTTGCATAATGATTGAGCTTATTCAAAGCTTTGGCCGAACCTGGACATGCCTATTCAGCTCCAATGCTTTCCAAATGCATTCAGCTGGTTCCTCATTAAGCTGACCAATGATCACACTCCAAAGACTTTTCCAGCTCCATTTTCACATCTTCAAGACTGCTCACGTCCTCCTTTATTGCTGGTCACTTTTCAGCCAAGAGATGCATTTTAATGAGCTCGTTTAAGCTCAATTGGCCGAACCTAGCTGCTGCCATTTCTCCAAGTGCATTTGCTCTTCTAGAAACCATCCCTTGAGCTTCAATTCAACTGAATTTAGCTCCAGCAATTTAGTGTTTTATTTCCAGAATTTTCTAGCCTTTTCTAGCTTAGTTATTACTTAGATATTAAGTCTTTGTTTAGGCCATTCGGCTGCCTAGCTGAATATTATAAATAGTTGTTCATTTTCATTGTGAAAGGACTTTTTGCCATTTTATCAACTTGAATGAAATTTGTTCAAAGAGTGAGATTACTCCTCTATAAATTTGTACAAGTTTTGGTCTAACTTATCTAGCGAAGCTAGTGGCATCAATCGTTCTCTTCTTTCAAACTTATCACCAACCTGGTGTGGCATTCGTCCATCTTTTTATACCTTCGGTTCTTACTTTTCTAAGTAACGGGTCGAGGTCCATTTTTGAATTCCATCATTCACCTTAAACCAAATAGAAACCGGGGTGACACTCTTTAGTGTTGAATCGTTTCTCGAGTTTAAGTTCTATATTCCATCACCACCAATCTATCCCATTTACCTATCTTGTTAGCTTTTGTTAACTTCAACTAAACTGAGCCTTTTTACAAAACCCTTTACCTTTGCATCTTCTTAGCTGAACCTATCCATTTCATCTTCTAACCTATTTCCATCATCATCCAACCTCTATTCCTAACTTAAGCCATTTCTAAAGAAAATCATCTAGAAACTTCCGCAAACTTATTCCCAAATCTTTAACTTTTCGAAAGATCAATTACTCTTTGTAGATGATCGAGCAAACTACGTGAACGTCTCGATTACCTTGGGCCGTCTCACATCATCTCCTAGGTTCCACATCATCATTAAGAATATCTCTATTATGTGTACTAGAAGAAGAAACATGTTCATCTAATTGTATATCGGGATTTATGTCAAATTTCTTTACAGGAAAAATATTTTAGAAAAAACATCATCTTTAGATTCACATACGAAAGAATCATGCCAAGACATAAATCTATATGCAACACTATTTAGAGCATAACAAACAAAAATAACATCAATAGTTTTAAGTCTGATAGTGTTCTATTTAAAATCAAGTAAGCCTCATTTTGCTAAGCACCCCTACACTTTCAAGTATTGAAGATTAGGAGAATAACCTTTCCACAATTCTTATGGGGTACAATCTAATTTTTTATGAGGTACTCTATTAAGAAAGTGGTTTGTAGAAAGTACGACCTCCTCCCACATGTGGTCAAGTAAACTAGAATTAAGTAGTAAAGCATTCATCATCTTTTTAGAGTTATGTTTTTCCTTTTAGCTATGCCATTTTGTTATGGAAAATAGGGAGTGAAAAAATCATGTATAATTTCATCTTTCTCACAAACCTCTTTAAAAAAGTTAGTGTTATACTCGTCACATCTATCGGATCTAAGATGTTTTATTCTCTTATCAAGTTGGTTTTATACTCTCTTTTTTATAAAGGAAAAATGTTTGTTCAATTTCATCTTTTGTTCTTAGAATATATACCTTTGTATCCCTAGAATAGTCATCTGCAATGGTAATATAATAGTGTTTTTCCATTCTTACATTATGTGTTTCTAAAGTCTGTTAGATTAATATGAATTAAATTTAAAAGTTCAGTCTTCCTATCAGAAATAGTCTTTAAGGAAGGTCTAGCATGTTTGACTTCAACACAAATTTCACATTTATTAAAGCTACTATCATCTAGATTAGGAAGTAGATTCATTTTTATGAGTTTTTTTTCAAAAATGAATATTCATATGTCCTAATCAAGCATGCCACATGTCAAATGATTCAACAATAGAAGTAGAAGTGGTGGCTTTATTATTATTAAACATAGTCTCAATTACAAATAAACCTCCACTCAAATAACCTTTCCCCACATAATCTCCATTTCGAAAAAGTATAAGTTTATCGAATTCAAAGACTAGTTTAACACCTACCTTATTCAGTAATCCATCATTAATCAAATTTCTACACAAGGTAGGTACATAAAGGACATTATTCAATGACAATGTTTACTAGAAGTAAGTTTGAGTAAAATATTTCCTTTATAGAGTATTTCCAAAGTGCTAGAATTACCTGTGTAGACTTGTTCACCTTCAGCTGCACTTTCAAATTCGGTGAACAGTTCTTTGTTGGCATAGAAATGTTTGGAGGCACTTGTTTCTACAATTTACTCTACATTGTTCTTGACTAGGTTCACTTCGAAAACCACAACGGCTATAACCTCATCTAGATTTTCAACTATATGCGCTTGTAGTTTGTTTTGATTCTGGTGGTCAGAATGTTGGTACCATTGGTATGCTTTTTATCCAGCTTTTCCACACACATAGCATTTCACATGGTCATTTTTTTATTC
The DNA here is from genome assembly GCA_025503065.1 of Gossypium bickii. Taxonomy (NCBI): domain Eukaryota; kingdom Viridiplantae; phylum Streptophyta; class Magnoliopsida; order Malvales; family Malvaceae; genus Gossypium; species Gossypium bickii. The sequence continues at coordinate 97,470,374 of CP106711.1, forward strand.
TTCCCTGGTTTCTTAAAGTTGACAGCTTTCTTGTTCTAGAGTTTTATTATTTTCTTTGAACTCTCAGTATCTTTAAACTTGTTAAAGTTGGGACCAGAACTAGATTCGACAATGTTAGCCTTTAAAAAAATTGAGTTGAGGTTACTAAAGCCTTATCTTTAAGACGATTGAGTTCCTCATTCTTCATATGGCTAGCCAATTCTTCCAGAGGAATGACCTGTTTCTTATGCTTTAGGAAATTACAGTAGTCAGACTAGGATTTCAGTAGTTTTTCAATCAAGACGTTTGCTTGAAGAATTTCACACATCTCCATCCCTTTCACTAGGATGTCGGAGACCAGCTTCTCATAAATATGAACTTGATCCATAATCGACTTATCATCGATCATCTGGAACTTGAGCCACTCTCTAATAACATATTTCTTGACCCCATCATCATCGACTCTGTATTTCTTCTCCAATGTATCCCAAATGGACTTGGCTTTTGTAGCTGCTGCAACAGCCCATTTTTCAGTGAAATCGGAATAGTGGTTTCGATACCACAAATTCGAGCCGAAAATGAAATTTATTTTTATTTTATTTTATGGTCCATAATATGATATAAATATCATGTGAGAACTTTGATAAGAAAATTTTACTAATTATGTGCTTAATTACTAGAAGGACTAAATTGCATAAAATATGAAAGTTGGATTCCAGTAGCTAGAAGGATTAAATAGCTATGGAATTCAAAAAATAAGGTCCTTATATGGTAATTAGACCATTAAGAAAAGTATGTAGATTTTTCTTGGTGACTTATCCATGGAAATATAGAAAAATGGTAAGGAACTTTGATATAAATATCATGTGAGAACTTTGATAAGAAAATTTTACTAATTATGTGCTTAATTACTAGAAGGACTAAATTGCATAAAATATGAAAGTTGGATTCCAGTAGCTAGAAGGATTAAATAGCTATGGAATTCAAAAAATGAGGTCCTTATATGGTAATTAGACCATTAAGAAAAGTATGTAGATTTTTCTTGGTGACTTATCCATGGAAATATAGAAAAATGGTAAGGACTAAATTAGAAAGTGAAAATTTTAATTAATTAAAAGATGATAAAATAGATATAATCTTATTCTCTCATCTTCTTCCCAAAAATAGAACATGGAAACCCTAGGAGAGAGAGAAGAAACTTTCATGGCCAAATTGGGTAAGTTTCCTTATTCTATTTTTAGTAATTTTGATATTTTTGGAATTGGGATAATCTAAACTATCTATTTGGGGGATTAAATTGAAAAGTTATCAAGATATGAAAATTGGGTCATGGGTGTATATGCTGGAAATTAGAAATTTATGGTAGAAAATGAAAGATTATTGATAGATAAACAACTTTTACAAAGTGATTTTTGATGAAAACATGATTTAGGGACTAAAATGTAAACTTGTGAAATTGAAGGAAAAATTCTGAAATTTTATGAATACATGTGTTGTAAATTTTGTAATGGGTCTTTTGTTTAACTTGGAATATGGAGTAATTTGCATAAGTTTCATTTTCCGAACCTATGGACGAAAGTGGAATTTATGGAAAAGTAAGGGGCAAAATGGTAATCTTGCCTAGGATGAAAATTGAGTCTACTTGAATGTGAAATGTGATAAATTAATTTTAAATTTACTCGTATAGATCTGGATAGACCAAATTCGGAGCTAGAACGAGGAAAGAGGAAAATGTCGGATTAGTAGATTTTTGTACACGAACCTTTGTCGAGGTAAGTTCGTGTAACTAAATTATGTTTATTTATATATTTGTTTTGATTGTGATTATGTAAATTGTATAAATTTCATATATATATATATGAAAGAATTACATATTCGATCAAGCCCGATAAATAAAAATATTCTAATTAATTGATAATGCTCGATAGGTGTTAAAAGGGTAAATGATGGAAATGTTGCTCCCACGCTCGGAATGGATATGAAATATTATCATATGAATTATGTGGTGTTAAAGATGTATGAAATGATAACTTACTGGAAAATGCTTGGAAATGTTAAATCCCATATGAATAAATGAAAATCGATGGATAAATATAATTACCTAAAACAAATGAGGTCCTGCATTTGTTGCAGAATGGATTTAGCTCAGACGAGTAGTCTTAATGACTTTATTACAGAAAGGATTTAGCCTGGACGAGTAATCCTGATATAAGTCCCCTTGAGCATATGTTATGGATTGGATTTAGCTTGGACGGGTAATCCAGATCAAGCTCTTTAAAGCATATGACATAAAAAGGATTTAGCCTGGACTGATAATCCTGTTGTATACATGTGTAGCTCTAGAGTGTACTATCTGAAAATTGTACCTTAAGGGTACTATTGGACATGAATTGATAGATTATGTTTGTACACCTGGGGTGTACTAGTGTATCCATCGATATTTCGAATAAATTCAATGGGTAAAGTTCTGACAAGAGCAAAGATGAATTGAAAACAAATTGACATGGAATGATACATATGATATGGAAATATGACATGAAAAGAATATTACATGAAATACAAGAAGATGATATTTGTATATGGAAATTACTTGATGAGAATGTTCATCCTTGATCATAGACCCGTACACCTTGAATGTACTACTACTTGTGTGACCTTAATACTCGAATAAAATGAGTAAAGTCCTGCCATGAAATGACCTGAACTCGAAAAGAATTACTATGAAGCTATCCTTGTATTAATAAGAGATGTCTATACATGTTGTGGAAAACATATGTGCATGGGAACTTGATTGTTGTTGAGCCCATACATGTCTTGATGTTACTATGGAATATATGACTAACAAGGGAAATGAGAATGTGTATAGGGATTGAGATCAAAGTGGTTGAATATGCCTTACTTAGTTACCTCAAATAGGATGTATGGTAAGTTAAGTACCTTGTTATACGAACTTACTAAGCATTTTATGCTTACCCCGTTTTATTTTCCCCTGTTTTAGAGTAAATCAAAAGCTTGTTGGATTGGGAGCTCGGCAGAGATCACTCACACTATTCATTGGCCTATGACGGTACAATATGGTAAATCAATTATGGTTGTAATGGCATGTATAGGATATGTTGGCCATATTGGCATGTAAATGTAAATGATGCTTGTTATCTAGCCATTAGAATGGCTAGTAATAGTTGTTTTGAAATACTTGTAATGTTATGCTATGGTAACCATATGTATATGTTAAGTATTTGATCAAATCATGTTTAACACATGAACTGAACCAAGCTAGGATAGCAAACATGTAAGCATGCAATGATAGGCCATGTTGAATGATGAAATTTGCTTATTTGAATGCTTAGAATGGTTGGATTGTACTTCGTATGTTGTGGTGCAGGGAAAGGGTAAATTTGGGTGACAAGTGAGGCTAGGAAATGGCTTTATTTTGTCCACACGGGAGTGTTTCAAAACCGTGTGTGACACACGGCCTACCCCATGGGCGTGTAGCCAGGCCGTGTAACAGCACGGTTTGGGGCTAGTCAAAACAGTGGTTTCAAGACCACTAATCCGAGGTTGAGGAAAATTATTCTTATATTAATTTGATGTGTCGTAACATGTTTATAGGGATGCATGAGAATTTTGGTACCTTACGATTGATTGCATAATTGCGAAAAAGGACTAAATCGCATAAAGTGTGAAAGTTTCAAATTTCAAGTTAGAGGTGTCTAATCTTTAAAGGATATAAAAATAGAGGTCTTTAAAGTGAAATTAGGCCATTAGATATGTGTTGGCCGGCCATATAAGCTAGGGAGACAAGAGCATTACATTTTTGTCAAATTTGGTGATATTAGGTGGCTATAATGAATAAAATACGATAAAGAAAAGAGGAAGCTATCATCTTTTTCATTTTCTTCTTCCTCCATCGAAAATTTCAGTAAGGAATAGGGGTTTTGAAGCTTAAACTTTCAGCCAAGATATCCTCTAGCAAGTAAGTGATTTTAGGGGTCTTTCTTGGTGATTTTTGTGTTTTTGGAACCCCCAGAGCTTAAGCTAGCTAATGAAGGGACTAAATTGCATTATGGTGGGAAGTCTAAGGACTTGCCATGAGAGCATTTATGTTGTTAGTTGAGTTTTTATTAAATAAAATGAATGTTAGATAGATGAGAAACAACTTTTGTGAAAGGTGTTTGCATGAAAACACCTAAATAGGACTTAAATGCAAAGAATGAATTTGTGTCACAAATGCATGAAATAGTGAGAATGGTGAGTAGTTGTAAGAGAAATAAATGTTCAGCTAGACTTGTTTATGGAGAAAATATGTTGAAAAATAATTACGAGCCTAGGGGCAAAATCGTAATTTTGCCATAGTACAAGGGCAAAATGGTCATTTTTGTCCAAGTATAAATTTTGATGTATTATGATCATGGAATGATCTAAACGAATGAATTTCATTGTTATAGATCAAGAAGAGTGTGGAATCAACCTTGACCGTGGAAAAGGCAAGGTGATGGATTAAATCGTTAGTTAACACGTTTTGTACCGAGGTAAGTTTATGTGTAAACAATGCATATTTGTGTAAACATTATGTTGCTAATTAATGTATGGAATGGTTGAGAACATGTGTGGTTCAAGTGGATTGAATGTGGTAGTCATTGAATAATTATTGTGTGAACGATGAAATAGTCATATAAATGTGTAATGACGACACTTGTTGGTGGGCTAAGTGCGATACCACCTTGTTGCTTAATTACGTTGGGCTATGTACGATACCATCGTCTATTCATCATTTGGTAGGCTGTGTGCGATACCACCCTAATAAAGGCTGTTGGTGGGCTAAGTGCGAAACCACCGCGTAATTTGACTATGAGTAATGGAATTAGAGATAGTGATGTGTTGTATTATGTGACTTTGTGATGCTAAGTGCAGGGGAACCTGTTAATAAATGTATGCATTAAGCTTGTGATATGGTTGGAATGTGGGAATGGAGAAAATGAGTAAGCATGATCATGAATGTAGATTGTTTCTTGCTTAGTATGTAATGCTATATAATTGTTTAATACATGTTATAATGTTATATTGTTTACATATAAACTTACTAAGCTTAAAGCTTACTCCCCCTTCTCTTTTTCCCTTTTTTTATAGAGTTTAAGAGCCAAGCCGAGATACGAAGATATTCAGAAGATCGCCCACATTATCAGCTCACCTCGGTATACCTAGACTTAATGATTCTGTACATGGAATGTATAGGGGCTAGACTAGTTAGATTATTTTGTCATTTTGGCCAAAATGTATTGGCCCTTGTTAAGATAACTATTTTGTATATTGACATGGTTAATGGCTCACCTTATCATTTATGAAATTACAAAGTTATCTATGGAAGTTTATATTAAAATTATGAGATGTTTATTAGTATGTTGAATGGGTTCATGTAGTGTAAGCTATAGGGGTGCAAAGAGCTTGGCAAACAGCCTTGTTCTTGTTCACGTGGGTAGGCATACGGGCGTGTGTCTAGGCCGTGTATGACATAAGGTCAAGCCATGGGTGTGTGCTCAGGCACTGTGAATTCTGCACCTCGAATTTGGTATTTGAATTGTCACACGGTTGAAGCACACGGGCGTGCCCAGGCCGTGGGGAAATAATCAGAGGCGACCACGGACCAGCCATATGGGCGTGTGTCTAGGTCGTGCGATTAAAGTTAGTGTCGACCACGGGCGTTGAACACAGGCGTGTGAGATGATATGCGGGTGTGTCATCTAGTCCAGGGCGTGTGACCCCTGTCTAGGTGACATTTTTCTAAATGTTTCAAAGTTTCCAATTTATGTCCGATATTTTTCGGTGGTTAGTATAGGGCCATATAGGCCCATTATAAGGAAGTTAGATGTAAGATTGAAAATGTTTGAATTTGGAATTGAATTTGCTAACTCAAAGTTATATGACCAAGTGAGTCGAGTCCGGTAATGCCTCGTGCTCGATTCCGCTACAAGATACAGGTAAGGGGTGTTACATTTAGTGGTATCAGAGTTATGGTTTAGTCAGTTCTAGGACTACCATAGCATGTGTAGGAGTCTAGCTATACATGCCATAAATGTATGATGATAGTGTGGTGGCTTCTGATGATTTTAAACTTGTTTTATGTAGTATATAGATCCCGATCAATCGGCTGCTGATGATGCAGCTAGTAATGCGTCTGCTCCTGCTCAAGGGACCACGCCTGTGTAGAGTAGCCCCGGGACTAGGGGTTAAGGAGAAGAGGTTCGGGAAGCCTTTCTCCAAATGGTGAGTAACTGGTACACTGAGTATGTACGAGCAAACCCCAATGCTAAACCTCCTCCACCCCCACCTATACCTCAGCCAGTTCCTATGGCTCCCCAAGGTATAGAAATGATGGGGACAACTAAGCTCCCGGTAGACAAAATTCGGAAGCAAGGGGCTAGGGATTTTCGAGCTAATATAGATGATGACCCTGAGCAAGCGAAGTTCTGGCTTGAGAACTTAATGAGAGTTTTTGATGAACTCTCTTATACACCTGAGGAGAGCTTAAAATGTGCTGTGTCTTTGTTGAGGGACTCGGCATACCATTGGTGGAAAACGTTGACATCAGTGGTTTCTGAAGAGATGGTAACGTAGGACTTCTTTTTGGAAGAGTTTCGAAAGAAGTATATAAGTCAATGATTTGTAGACCAAAAACGAAAGGAATTCCTTGAGTTAAAGCAAAGAAAAATGACTGTAGCGGAATATAAGGGTGAATTTGTTAGGCTCAGCAAGTATGCGCAAGAATGTGTGTCCACGAAAGCTATCTTATGCAAGAGATTTGAAGATAGGTTGAATGAAGATGTCAGACTCTTAATCGGGATTTTAGAGCTAAAAGAATTTGTGGTATTGGTGGATAGGGCTAGTAAGGCCGAAGAATTGAATAAGAAAAAGATGAAAGCCCTGAGTGAGGCTCGGGATGCAAGGAAGAGGCCGATAAGCAAATCATACCAAGCTCAATCGAAGAGGTCCAGGGAAGTGAACCCTCGAATGACTACATCAGTCGGGTATTCGCAAAGAGAGCGAGGCAACACGTATTCGGTTCTAAGAGTTCAGGCCACCTCAATGGCAAGTGTGGGCAATCCAAAGTCCAAACCAGAGTGCCCAAGTTGTGGCAGACATCACACTAGGGAGTGTTGGGGAAACAATAGAAATTGTTATAAGTGTGGATCCCCCAACCATCTCATCCGAAACTGTCCTAAAAGGGATGACAAGGAGAGGAAGCAAGAGATAAGATCAAGCAGTGCATCCTTTAGAGGTAGGCCACAAAAGAACCCGGGAGGTGGGGCTAGTGGTAGAGGTGTATCACGAGACACTACTGTGAGGCCAGAGGGTCGGGCGCCAGTAAGAACTTATGCTATTCGCGCTCGAGAAGAGACGTTATCACCGGATGTAATAACGGGTACATTCTCTCTCTATGACACCTCTGTTATTGCTTTGATTGACCCGGGGTCAACCCATTCGTACATGTGTATGAGATTGGCATCTAGTTTGAGTATAACTGTTGACTCCAATAAATTTATGGTAAAGGTGTCAAACCCACTAGGTAAATAGGTGTTAGTAAACAAGGTGTCTAGGAACTGTCCTTTGACAATTAGGGGTCATTGTTTCCCGGAAAACCTTATGTTGTTGCCATTTGATGAATTTGATTTGATTCTTTGACTACCCATAGTGTTTTAGTGAATTGTGGTAGTAAATTTATTGAATTGAAATGTGAAAATAGAGATGTTATTCGGGTTGAATTAGGTGAGTCAGATAGTTTACCGGTGATGATTTCTTTCATGATAGCTGAGAAATATCTGAGAAAAGGGTACGAATCTTATCTCGCTTTCGTGTTAAACACTCAAGAGTCTGAAGTAAAGATTGAAACAGTACTGGTTGTATGTGAGTATTTGGATGTATTCCTAGAAGAGTTACCCGGATTACCCCCAATTAGAGAGGTCGAGTTTGGAATTGAGTTAATTTCGGGAACAGCACCCATTTCGGTTGCTCCATATAGGATGGCCCCACTAGAGTTGAAAGAACTGAAAGTTCAGTTGCAAGAGTTGACGGATAAGGGTTTTGCAAGACTGAGCTATTCACCGTGAGGTGCTCCAGTACTTTTTGTAAAGAAGAAAGATGGGTCGATGAGATTGTGCATAAACTACAGACAGCTCAACAAAGTAACTACGAAGAACAAGTATCCTTTACCGAGGATAGATGATCTATTTGATCAACTAAAGGGAGCTACGGTGTTCTCCAAGATCGACCTGAGGTTCGGTTATTACCAGTTGAGGGTTAAAGAGCAAGATGTACCGAAAACAACATTTCAGACGAGGTATGGCCATTATGAGTTTCTAGTTATGCCATTCGGTTTAACGAATGCTCCTGCGATTTTTATGGATTTAATGAACCGTGTCTTCCGACGTATTTGGACAAGTTTGTGGTTGTCTTTATTGACGACATATTGGTTTATTCTCGAGATGAGAGTGATCATGCAGAACATCTGAGAATTGTCTTACAGACCTTAAGAGACAAGCAGTTATATGCTAAATTTAGTAAGAGTGAGTTTTGACTTTGAGAGGTAGGATTCCTAGGACATATTATGTCGGGTGAAGGTATTAGAGTTGATTTGGGAAAGATCTCGGCTATTGTGGAGTGGAAACCATCGAGGAACGTGTCGGAAGTTAGAAGCTTTTTGGGTTTAGCGGGGTACTATAGGCAGTTTGTGAAGGGATTCTCTATGATTGCTACTCCGATGGCGAAACTATTGCATAAGGATGTTAAGTTTGAATGGACGGAAAAATGCCAACAGATTTTCAAGAGACTGAAAACGTTGTTGACGGCGGCACCGATTTTGGTACAACCTGAGTCGAGAAAAAAGTTTGTGGTCTACAGTGATGCGTGTTAAATGGTCTCGGTTGTGTGTTGATGCAAGAGGGTAAGGTAGTCGCTTACGCCTTGAGGCTGCTAAAACCACATGAGAAGAATTATCCGACACATGACTTGGAGTTGGCCATAATTGTTTTCGCATTAAAGATTTGGTGACATTACTTATATGGTGAGAAGTGTCAAATCTTCACCTATCATAAGAGTTTGAATCATTTGATGGATCAAAAGGAATTAAATTTATGGCAACGACGGTGGCTCGAATTATTGAAGGACTATGAGCTAGTGATTTATTACCATCCGGGGAAAGTGAATATAGTTGCAGATGTTTTAAGGAGAAAATCCTTGTATGCTTTGAGAGCTATGAGCACGAGTTTGTCATTATCTGATGATGGTGCTATACTGGCCGAGTTGAGAGCTAGACCACTATTTGTTCAACAAATATGTGAGGCTCAAATGAATGATAGTGAAATACTAGCTAAAAGAGCTAAGTGTGAATCAGGAACTAATTCTGAATTCTGGGAGAGTTCGGATGGTTGCTTAATGTTCCATGATAGAATTTGTGTACCCAGAGATGACGAGTTGATCCGAGAAATGTTACAAAAGGCACATAGTAATTATTTGTCAGTACACTCGGGCAGTACGAAAATGTACAATGATCTGAAGAAATTTTATTGGTGGCCGAGAATGAAAAGAGACATCTCGGAGTATGTAACAAGATGTCTGATTTGTCAATAAGTGAAAGCTGAACATCAAGTGCCTTCGGGATTACTTCAGCCAGTGATGATTCCTGAGTGGAAGTGGGATCGAATTAACATGGATTTTGTTACGGGCTTGCCTATGACTCCGAAGAAGAGAGATGTTGTGTGGGTTATTGTTGATAGATTAACGAAGTCGGCTCACTTTATACCTGTGCGTATTGATTATTCACTAGAAAAGTTAGCCTAGTTGTATATTGCAGAGGTAGTAAGATTACATAGAGTGTCTGTATCAATTATCTCGGACAGAGACCCGAGATTTACTTTGAGGTTTTGGAAGAAGTTACAGGAGGCCTTGGGTACAAGGTTGAATTTTAGTACTGCATTTCATCCTCAAACTGATGGTCAGTCTGATAGAGTAATCCAAGTTCTTGAGGATATGCTCCGATGCTGTATGTTAGAGTTCAAAGTTAACTGGGAAAGATATCTACCCTTGGTCAAATTTGCTCACAATAACAGTTATCAATCAAGCATAAGGATGGCACCGTATGAAGCCTTATATGGTCGTAAGTGTCGGACTCCCTTGTATTGGACCGAGCTGAGTAAGAAGAAAATTCATGGGGTTGATTTAGTTAAACAGACTGAGGAGAAAGTGAAAGTGATCCGGGATAGTCTAAAGGCTGCTTCGGACCGAAAAAATTCGTACGCGGATTTGAAAAGAAAAGAAATTGAGTTTCAAGTGGGTGACAAGTTATTTCTGAAAGTGTCGCTGTAGAAGAAAATATTGAGATTTGGTCGAAAGGGTAACTTGAGTCCGAGATTCATAGGGCCGTATGAGATTACCGAAAGGATTGGACCAGTGGCATATCGATTGGCTTTACCGGTAGAGTTAGAGAAAATTCATAATGCGTTCCATTTATTAATGTTAAGGTGTTATCGCTCCGATCCTTCACATGTGATTCCTCCAACAGAAATTGAGATACAACCATATATGACATATGAGGAAGAGCCGATTAAAATCTTGGCTCGAGAAGTGAAACATTTCAGGAATAAGAAAATAGCCTTAGTAAAAGTGTTGTGGAAAAAACACGGTGTAGAAGAGGCTACGTAAGAATCGGAGGAAGCCATGAGAGAGCAATATCCAAACCTCTTTACCAGTAAGATTTTCGAGGACGAAAATCTCTAAAGAGGGGGAGAGTTGTAACAGCCTAGTTTTGGGGCTAGTCGGAACATTGGTTTCGAGACCACTAATTTGAGGTTGAGGAAAATTATTTTTATATTAATTTTATGTGTCGTAACATGTTTATAGGGATGCATGGGAATTTTGGTACCTTAATTTTAACGATTGATTGCATAATTGCGAAAAAGGACTAAATCGCATAAAGTGTGAAAGTTTCAAATTTAAAGTTAGACGTGTCTAATTGTTAAAAGATATCAAAATAGAGGTCTTTAAAGTGAAATTAGGCCATTAGATGTGTGTTGGCCGACCATATAAGCTAGGGAGACAAGAGCATTAAATTTTGGTCAAATTTAGTGATATTAGGTGGCTATAATGAATAAAATAAGATAAAGAAAAGAGGAAGCTATCATCTTTTTCATTTTTCTTCTTCCTCCACCGAAAATTTCAGCAATGAATAGGGGTTTTGAAGCTTAAACTTTCAGCCAAGATATCCTCTAGCAAGTAAGTGATTTTAGGGGTCTTTCTTGGTGATTTTTGTGTTTTTGGAACCCCCAAAGCTTAAGCTAGCTAATGAGGGGACTAAATTGCATTATGGTGGGAAGTCTAAGGACTTGCCACGAGATTATTTATGTTGTTAGCTGAGTTTTTATTAAAGAAAATGAATGCTAGAGAGATGAAAAACAACTTTTGTGAAAGGTGTTTGCATGAAAACACCTAAATAGGACTTAAATGCAAAGAATGAATTTGTGTCATAAATGCATGAAATGGTGAGAATGGTGAGTAGTTGTAAGAGAAATAAATGTTCAACTAAACTTGTTTATTGAGAAAATGTGTTGAAAAATAAATTACAAGCCTAGGGGCAAAATCATAATTTTGCCATAGTACAAGGGCAAAATGGTCATTTTCTTCCAAGTATAGATTTTGATGTATTATGGTCATGGAATGATCTAAATGAATGAATTTCATTGTTATAGATCAAGAAGAGCGTGGAATCAACCTTGACCGTGGAAAAGGCAAGGTGACGGATTAAATCGTTAGTTAACACATTTTGCACCGAGGTAAGTTTATGTGTAAACAATGCATATTTGTGTAAACATTATGTTCTAATTAGTGTAGCATGATTGAGAACATGTGTGGTTCAAGTGGATTGAATATGGTAGTCATTGAATAATTATTGTGTGAACGATGAAATAGTCATATAAATGTGTAATGACGACACTTGTTGGTGGGCTAAGTGCGATACCACCTTGTTGCTTAATTACGATGGGCTATGTGCAATACCATCATCTATTCGTCATTTGGTGGGCTATGTGCGATATCACTATAACTAATCTTTTTGGTGGGCTATGTGCGATACCACCGTAACTAATCTTTTTGGTGGGCTATGTGCGATATCACTGTAACTAATCTTTTTGGTGGGCTATGTGCGATACCACGTAACTAATCTTTTTGGTGGGCTATGTGCGATACCACCCTAATAAAGGCTGTTGGTGGGCTAAGTGCGAAACCACCGAGTAATTCGACTATGAGTAATGGAATTAGAGATAGTGATGTGTTGTATTATGTGACTTTGTGATGCTAAGTGCATGGGAACCTGTTAATGAATGTATGCATTAAGCTTGTGATATGCTTGGAATGTAGGAATGGAGAAAATGAGTAAGCATGATCATGAATGTATATTGTTTCTTGCTTAGTATGTAATGCTATGTAATTGTTTAATACATGTTATAATGTTATATTGTTTACATATAAACTTACTAAGCTTAAAGCTTACTCCCCCTTCTCTTTTTCCCTTATTTTATAGAGTTTAAGAGCCAAGCCAAGATACGAAGATATTCAGAAGATCGCCCACACTATCAGCTCACCTCGGTATACCGAGACTTAATGATTTTGTACATGGCATGTTTAGGGGCTAGACTAGTTAGATTATTTTGTCATTTTAGCCAAATTGTATTGGCCCTTGTTAAGATAACTATTTTGTATATTGACATGGTTGATGGCTCACCTTATCATTTATGAAATTACAAAGTTATCTATGGAATTTCATATTAAAATTATGAGATGTTTATTAGTATGTTGAATGGGTTTATGTAGTAAGCTATAGGGGTGCAAAGAGCTTGGCAAACAGCCTTGTTCTTGTCCACATGGGTAGGTACACGGGCGTGTGACTAGGCCATGTGTGACACAAGGTTAAGCCATGGGTGTGTGCTTGGGCCGTTTGAAGTCTGCACCTCGAATTTGGTATTTGAATTGTCACACGATTGAAGCACACCGGCGTGCCCAGGCCGTGGGGAAATAATCAGAGGCGACCACAGACCAGCCATATGGGCGTGTGCTTAGGTCGTGCAACTCAAGTCAGTGTCGACCACGGGCGTGTGAGATGATACACGGGCGTGTCATCCAGTCCATGGGCGTGTGACCCCTGTTTAGGTGACATTTTTCTAAATGTGTCAAAGTTTTCGATTTATGTCCGATATTTCTCGGTGGTTAGTATAGGGCCCTATAGGCCCATTATAAGGAAGTTAGATGTAAGATTGAAAATGTTTGAATTTGGAATTGAATTTGCTAACTCAAAGTTATATGACCAAGTGAGTCGAGTCCGGTAATGCCTCGTGCCCGATTTCGCTACAAGATACGGGTAACGGGTGTTACAGGCCGTCTGTCCCCTGCCCCTTAAATTCGAGAAAACAGAATGCTCAAAATTGAGCACACAAACAGAGACACGGGCGTGTGTCTCAGCCGTGTGGTGACACGGCCTTGAACATGGGCGTGTGTCATGGTTGTGTGAAACCTGCACCTAATTCGAATTGAATTAATTAACTACACGGCTAAGCACACGGGCGTGTGGTATGGCTATGTGGCGCAAGTCAGAGAGTAACCTAAATCGGGCACGGCCTGAAGCACGGGCGTGTGTCCCTTGGACCACATGGCGTGTGAGCCCTGCACCTTGGAAAATTTTTGAAATGTCACGAAAAAATTCTTAGAGTTTTCGATTAAGTCCCGAATCGATTTTAATGTTCGTATTGGACCTCGAGGGTCCATCTAAGGGACGTTACGAATGATCTTAGTTAATGAATAGTGATTGACATGATTTATCTAAGAATTTTTGAAAAGTTTCGGTAATGCTTCAGAATCCTGTTCTGGCAACGGATATGTGTTAGGGGTGTTACAGCTGCGACATATGAGTCTTCAGGAACGGTGGCAGAACCTCTAGATTTCTCGGTGGCAGGTGGATTGAAAAGGACATAGTCAACTTTAAGTTGTTTGAAGAAGATGGCCATCCTTTGAAACCAGCGGCGGTAGCTAGTCTCGTCAAAAGGTTCAAGCTTGGAGAGATCAGAGATGTATTTGTTGATCGAGGTAGACATGTTTAAATAGTAATAATTCGTTTCTAAATTATTGGAAATATACTACTGCAAAACAAATTTGGTAGCATTGATTAGAAAAACTAAACCAAGAATTAAGAAATCAAAATTTATTGTGCCATGGAAGAACTACTGCCTTAGAAACGAATTCACCCTGATCGATGTAATTATGTAGTGGACGTCGTCCCCCAAGGTTAACACAGTGCTTTAATATTTGTTCGCACGAATAAGAAAGGGGGAACACAATTGGTATTGCTCTTCTCAAGGAAATCACACTAGGATCAATTCCCATGAATGTTTGGAAGGTCTTAGTCAGTCCCGCTTAAAACCCAAACTCTTAGACATAATTTTCTCTAATGTAATTTAGAGAAAAATATCAAAATTTTAAAAGGGAATGGAAAAAGAGGCAAGGAGGAGGAAAGAGTTTTCTAATTGTTGTGTTTTGCTTTCTGTGTAAAAATGAGGAAAATAGCTCGCTATTTATACAAGTAACAGAAAGATAAAATAGTAAATATACAGGGGTAAAAGAGTAAAAAATTGTAGGGCTCCGCGCAACAATAAAAATATATTTTGTTCCAGATTTTCATAACATTAAAAAACAGAAAAAGTAAAACTGTTTTTATTTTCTTGAAAATAATATAAAATTTTTATCCAAAACGAAATATTCAACACGGGCACGAGCCGAGCGGGAAATGACAACGCGCTTGTGTTAGGCCTATAGCCCAATTATTTAATAAGATTAAGAAGTAAGGCTACATATAAACTCTCTTAATAGCCTATACTAACAATGTGAGATATACCCACTTATCAACAATCATTTACATTACCAACATAGATCATCAAAATTCTAAATAATAATTTGTGTATCAAAATTTATAATTTCCATATGCATAATAAAATTTTTAATATATAATAACTTTCTATTCGCATAGTTGTTATACGGTATCCAACAGCCACCATTTAAATTATACTTCTATTAAATATTAGTTAATTATTTATTAACTTAAAATTTTGTAATTAATGCATTGTTTTTATGAAATTAAAAAAAACCAATAATTATATATATATTGGTAGAAGGAAACATAGGTCAAGCCTAGATACAAGAAAATATGCTAACTATTAATTAATTCCTCAAGAATACTCGAACCAGTATCCTCTTCTAATAAGATCTTGATATCATGCGGCGGCTCCTCAAGAACCACAAATGCTCAATATCACTATTAGTCATCTTGGCTAAATGATCCGCTATTTTATTATTTGTTCTTCGGATACTTTTGAATTTTACTCTCCAATCTTTAAGACACAAGTCGTGAATCAATTGGATTTCAACAACATTACTCACCGATAAGCAAAGCATTATCACTCTCCAATTCCACTTGCCTAAACCCTTTGTTCCAAGTTAGTCTCAAGCCTTCGAAAACAGCTTTGGCTTCAATTTGGAAAATATCTGTGAAACTTACTGATACCTTGAAACAAAAAAACCAATCACTGCTCGGTCCTCGAGCGACTCCGCCAATTGCTGCTCTTGAACCGCATCTTGATAAGGAACCATCAACATTAATTTTGGTCCATCCAATAGCTGGTTTTTGCCAATGTTTAACGACATAGTAGTGCATGCCCATCGTCCAATTGCACCTTCAATTTGCAAGGATTTAGTCCAAACGATAGCGGAAGAAATACTATCTCTGGTATTCCTGTTCGCCCTGTTAAAAATGGCATCATTCCTGATTTTCCAAATAAACCAACAAGTAATTCCAAAAAAACCTCCCATTGACCACAATTAAAAGCATAATTACCCTTGTTCTTTAAGTTCCACGTGATCCACTTTTCAAGGGAAAAGCTGAAAAAACATCTCCAAAATTTCATAGGGAGAACTGATTTCCAAATTGATTGAGCAGAAGAACAGTCCCTAACAACATGTAAAGCAGACTCCAATATAGCACCGCAATGTTCACAACATGGAAAATGACTCATACCTCTTTTAGTATGTTACTCGTTTGTCAATAGACGACCTCTAATAAGCAACCACAAAAACATCCTGACTCATTGAGGTTATCTTGTCGTTTCTAAAAAATCCTGAATCAGACTAAACAAAAAGAAGCTTGTAAGTCTCTGCGGTAGAAAACTTCCCTGCTGATGTCCATTCCCAAGAAATAGAATCCGATCTAGCAACATTAGAAAGCACTTTATGGGCAATAATATGTGTTACAACTTCACGGGGTAGAACAGAAGATAACCACTGCATGTTCCAGATTCCATCCGAAAGTGCCACATCGTGTACTAGGATGGATTCATCTGGTTCTCCAGATCCAAAGTAGAATTGTCTAAGAGGATCAATTTCTCGCACCTAGATTAGAAGACGCTTTATGGGCAATAATATTATATATATATATATATATATATAAATTCAAATGCTAAATACTGACTAATGATACTGATTAACAATTTTGATATAGATGAAAACTTAACAAAAATTGAATGGCTTTTTACTGAATAGAACATTTGCACATCTTCCTATTGCGAAAGAGAGAAAAATGAAAGATAATAAAATTAATAATTGTATAATTGAAAATTACGTAATTAAAATATAAGTGTATGTATGGTTTAAAGTTAGTCATAACATAACGATCTGAATGAAAAAAATGTATAAAAATATTAAAAATTATATTAAAATCAAAATAATGCTTTGATGGATGTAATAAAATTTAGGGTTTATAGATGTGAGTTATGAGTTTAAATATTACTATTTGAGTTTTTTTTTTATTTTATAAAAATAAAAAATAAAAAATATTTTCATAATAATATAATTTATTTTATATATATAAAATATCATTTTTAATCGAATAAATATTTGAATAACTCAAATTAAAGGTTTAAAGTTAAAGTTAGTAAAAATATGATCAGACTCCATGCTTTTTGGCAAAAATTAAATTTAAAAATAAAAAATTGGCATATATTGGCTTGCCTTAAAATGCAATACTAAATAAATAAGTTTAACTTTTGCTATTACAAATCATTGTTTGAAAACCTAAAAACAATCCAAAAGAAAAAACTTTAAATGAAAAATTGGCAATTAAATTTTTTGGGAAGTGATTTCTAAAATTTGATTTCGTTACTATTATTAGTATGTTTGAAAAAAAATTCAAATCAATCATGATATTTTTATTTATTTTCAGTTTCTTCATAAGTTGTTTAATTGTACTAGTGATAGAATCAATCATCTTATCAGTTTGTCGATCTAATCTATTCCATTAAAAATTTATAAATAATCAAAAAAAAAAAAAAAAAAACTCTGATCAATTATCCGATCAACAGCCAATTTAACTGATTCCTGATCTAATCAGTTCAAAATCATTTTTCGAACCAATCCCCCAATCGATTCCCAATTTGCCCGGCTAGTCCGCTTCAAACAACACTGATTTTTTTTTTCTTTCTTTCACGTTAGTCTATTCCATTTCTGGGTTTCGAAATCCCATTACTTGCTTCATCAAATAACCCCTGATAAAGCAATTATCAACTTGTTTGCCTTATAAGAAGATAAGTTAGTACTGCTACCATTGAAAGAGCAATGAGTTGCTCATTTTGAAATTGTTGAAGTTCTAACAAATTTGGTATAATTCCAGATTTATGAGACAAAAGAAAAGAAAACAATTTAAAAACATGTTTAAATAAGTAAGAAATTCCTTTGGATTCTACAAGACACAAACTTTTTACTGCCAAATGCAAGGACAAGAAATCATTGTTTGACAATCTAAAAAAAAAAATCCAAATGAAAAAGGAAAACCCCAAGAAAATGAAACTTTTAATGGAAAAAAAAAAAGAAGAATCCAAATAAAGTTTTTGCGACACAAGGCTACATTGTTAGCTTCTTGGATAGGAAGTTATATTTATGAAGTTGCAAAATAGGGATTACTGAGTTAGTAATAACAATAAATGAAAATGAAAAATATAAAGGGTCTACTTGCTTCAATAACTCTATATTATTCAACTACATGGCCATGGAAAACCCTTGTAGTAACAGTTAAAAACATCTGAATCTTGGTTCCAATGCTTAAAAAGTTCCAATTACAACAAGAGTTGATAGCAAATGGTTTTGTTCTCACCAATGAAGAAGATTAATATCAATCTGAGCAAAGCTTGACCTCGTCTAGCGGGATTAGAACTGGAACTGCATCTCAGGCAAATAACCGAGAGCATCAAGATGGCCAGCCATGGCTTTGTTCATCGGTGGAGGGCCACACCTTAGAATCTACAGGTTGCAATATCAAATTAAAATCAAAACTTTTGGTTTCCATGTTGCCATGCCGGGAAAAAGAATGTAAAGTACCTTGATATCAGGAGCCGGTGCTGGGCAGTGGGTCTGAATCATTTCCTTTGACACAAAGCCAACACCTCCATTCCATACTTCAGGAGGCTGAGAAAATAATATCATAATAATGTAGTTTGTTAATAAAATGGCTATTAGAGTTAACGTTCAGTATGTAAAAAGAAACTTAGAGTTAACGTTCAGTATGTAAAAAGAAATTAACCACAGCCAATCAACTTCAAGATTGCATAAACATTGAAAGAGAGGCAAGAATAGAAAATCTTTATATATGGAATGCACATGAAAGTTACATCACATATCAGAACAGCTCAGTGAATCATGTAAGAATATCATTAATTAGTCTAACGATGTCATGATTTTCAAGACAAAGTGACACTTATATTAAGATTGTTCAAACCACATACCATTTGCATTACCTGATCAGAGAAAATGGTATCTGTTCAGCTAAATGGAGTGAGAAAGTTGTAGCATAGATAGAAATTTCAAAAGCCATATGCTTTTCAAATAATTTCTCTAACAGGCTCCACTATGTCATGCTCTTCCCTTTTTTTTTTTTTTTTTTTTTTTAAATATCCGTATCTGAAACATGATTGGGCATCCAAATACATTGAAAAACTTGAAAAACTTAAGAGCATAGCCAAGTCAGACACATACTCATATCCAAATCTCATCACAAGCCCATGTAACAGCCACTAAGCCTGTCCTTTCTACATATGAAGATTTTTTATATTTTAAAAAATAATTATTGTGCGTTCTAGTCAAAGCAGAAAAGTTTTCTGGCATTTATTATCCTTCATTCGGAGAAAAGCTTATCAGTATTATCGGTCATATTTGTACTTGCATTGGTGCTATGCATGAAAAAGGGGAGAAGAATATTTCGGGACTTCATATTCCGATAAAACTTCTCTGCTCCTACGAGATTTACAAAAATCTGAGCCAGATAAAGAATGAAAGAAAACATGTTAGGAGATAGCCACATGAGAAAGGCATCAAACCTGGTTCAAAACGTAGTAGACTTTGAAGCGACCAGAGTACTTGGCAACAAGGCTATCCAACTCTTCCTGCAAATAAACCACTTGAATTTCAATTCTTGATCCATTTTCAAATTCTTAGAACTAGTCACTAAGCACCCATGCCCGTATTTCATCCTCAGTGTGTAAATTCACAGCAGCCATAATAATCATTGCACATTGAATGTACAACATTAAAAAATAAATAAATCTATTCAAGGAAACTTGGAATGTGGTCTATAATGATGATAACATGGAATGCAAATTATAAAATCCACCATGATGTTTTTTATTATAAAATAAACTAAAAGTTCGAGTCATTCCAAGTCCTACGAGGTGGCCCTAAAGGCCCTGCCCAG
Organism: Gossypium bickii; assembly: GCA_025503065.1. Taxonomy (NCBI): domain Eukaryota; kingdom Viridiplantae; phylum Streptophyta; class Magnoliopsida; order Malvales; family Malvaceae; genus Gossypium; species Gossypium bickii. The sequence goes on from CP106711.1 coordinate 97,490,178, forward strand.
GGTAAGACATAAGCACCAACAGGCATGTGATCTGTTGGTAGAGTGTTGGACTCTTAGTTCCAGAGACCAGGGGACAAACCTTGGCAACATCAAAAATTAAAAAAAAAAAAAGGACATAAGCAAGGGTTTGGGCCAATCATATGCTCGGACCCTGCTGCACCATCAAAAAGGGTCAGGCCTAGTACACAATTCCATTCAGGGCCCAATATAGCTCAGCATTGCTCGTAGAGACAGGCTATTCTGTTCTCCATAATGGAAGGCAGAAGAAGCCTGTCCGGGGTTTGTTACTTTGGACCAATTGAGTCATTGAAAGATAAAAAACAAAGTAGAAAGTAAAATACCTTCAAAAGAATGTCCTCATATGTAACATTGGCATAAATAAGGTGTACGTTTGTCATGTCTTTTGGGTTCTCCAATATGGCTCTGGCTACCTAATCACAAACCAAAACCAGAAAACAAATATCGGAGACATGTTATACAAATATTTAAAATTTTGCAACAGGCTAAAAATAAAAACATGTGGCAAGGCAACATGTCTCTAATAGGACCAAATACATTAAAAGAACTAGTTGACAAATGATTGACATACTTGGAACATTGGAGTAATGCCAGAGCCTCCAGCAATCATCCCAAATGCTCTAACTTGACCAGGTTGATACCTGAACCGCCCCTGGAAGAAACAATTCATGGAACAACATTAAGAAAATTATAACCAACGGTGAATTCTCAAGTTGAACAAAATTCAGACAAGGCAAAAAAAGCCCTAGGCAGCAAGCCTTCAATAATACAAGGAAAGCATTTAAACAAACATGATGTGTTTGTATTCTATAGGAAATGCACTGCAATGTTTGGTAAGGTTGCAATTTATGGAGATAATCTAATATTTCAGGTTGCAATAAAAGCAAGATAAGTAGCTCGCCTAAACAAAAAGTTGTTGCTAACATCAAAAGCAATGTTAACAAAGAAACAGGCAGGAAATGGAAAGGAGTACACTATAGACGAGAGCACTCTATGCATTCATATTTAAGAAACTGTATACCTTGGGACCCTTCACAGCAAGATAATCACCAACACGCAACTCTCTGAAATGGTGTGACATCCTTCCTTGAGGATACATCTACTTACAAGAAGATTTCCATCATACAGTTAGAAGATGGGAACACTCGGATATATAAATATCACACTAAAGTTCACTCCAACCAGCAAGAAATTTCAGGAAAGTACCTTAATAACTAATTCAAAATGACCAACATCAGAATCCAATGTAGTAGGCGTATATGGTTTAATAACCTCCTCACCTTGGCTATCCTTGCCCCTGTTAAGATGAGAAGCATCTAACTTGTATAGTAGTCCAGTTTGCAAGCATTTGGGAAGTATCTAAAACCATTAATCTAAGAAGAAATGCAAAAAGGATGAATACAATCAACTGAACCTGCAACTTATATGCTGTCCGATGGGAAGACCCAAAACTGAAGTAGGAGTAGGAAGTCCAAATGTGAACTTCGCCACATTATGACTCAGCTGCTGGCGCTTGACAAGCTTAAACTCTCTGAAATTTTCCGGATCAAGGCAGCCTAAAAGCACAAATGACAGCATGAGCAACTTCGTAATAAAACAACACAGTAACGAAACTTATGGAAAGGAAAAATTTACACTGAAGTAGATTAAGTCTCAATAAGTAAACTTTCATAGGGGAAAAAAGGGTGATTGCTTTGCATTATCAAAGAAAAATCCATTTACAACAGAGAATAATACAAGGAACTGAGGATAACCAGAGCTCAGCAAGTGCTAACAAGCCAAATTCAAGTAGATATGTCACCTAGACTGCTTGAACCTGCAACTTTGCCTAACCTAAAGGTCATAAGTTAAAACGAACACAACAGATTTCTCTCTTGAAATGTATGAATATGCAACTTTGATCAGAAATTCAGAACAATTCACATCAAAATATTGCCCTATATTGACGCCAATAGTATTTAACATTTTTCTATTGCTCCCAGCTTACACTGTTCTTTATAAGCATTAAGCACCACATAATACCAGCCTTAACCAATGATAAAGCTAACCCAGCCAAGTTATAAGATTCAGTACACAGGAATGCAATTTTTTACTTAGAAAGGAAATAAATTAGTTTGCAATACTTGCTTCTGACAACTGTATTTGAATATTTCAAATCCTAAGATTACCTTATTAAGTGTTGGATACATAAATGTATCTGGCATTGGTATGGTTGCAATTTTCTAAGTTTTTCCATATATTTGGAGGACCCTTGGAGTCAAACATGGGTACATCAAGAAAAATGAAGAGGCCGAGCAACATAGCTTCATGGACCAATACCTTACGGATAAAGTATCAGCCCGTGAAGAGTTACATACAAACACAGCCATTCCATCCAGAAAACAAGCTGTTAATATTTTATGTGACAGTCATTCACCGTCAAGCATTTCATTCAAACTACATAAGAAACGGAACTCAATCCTATACCATATATTCAATCAGTATGCCAAACATTCAGAACCACAACAAATCACGACCACCGGAAAACAGTCTATTATTCACTACATTCTTAACAAGAAACCATTAATCCATTTCAATACCTTACATGCACTAAAAACCCATTGACCAAAATACAAATGAACAGGCCAAAACATACACAAAAACCCCGGGATTTAAGTACACGGTATACCTATTAGTTAACATTCAAGGAACAATCAATCAACGGGGAAAGAAAAGAAGAAACAATCTTCGAACAAAAGAAAAGAAATTTAACTGCTAAAAAGAACAGCATAAAGACAATTAAGTGTAAAGTCAAAACCTTTGGGTTTCCTGGAGGAAAAGAGATAAGCAGCAGCCACAAGAATGGCTAAGACAGCTACTCCAACACCAACAAGAATCTGAACATCCATGGATTGCAGGAACTCCAAATCCATGATCTTAAGAACAAAACCCAACCCTTTGTAGCAATTTATAAAGAATGGGTTTAATTCCTAGTTTAAGTTTTGCTTGCAGAGAGGGGCTTTGGCTGGGTTTGGTTTAGAGGGAGAGAAGAAAAGATAGAGATGGGGAAAATGTTAGGTGTAGGCACAGTTCAAAACTCTATGCAATGAGACCAAAGTGAAGGATCTGGTGTACCTACCACCAAAGCATGACTCTCTCCCAACTTATCATTCTCTCATAGAAGACAAGATATTATAAGGTAATTTATTATATTTCCTTTAATTTTTTATTATCCATAGTTCATCTGTATTTAAAAATCAAAATATTATATATATATATATATATATATATATATATATATATAATAATACAATATATCTTATTGCTGCAACCAATATTTACTATTTTTTTATTTAAAAGAAAATGACATTTAATATTAACCACTGTATCTGTCTAATGTTGCAATGGCAACTATGTGAATCCAACCAAAGCCTGTTTTAAAATTTTTGTAACTAAATTAATTTATCTGCATTTGAATTGGTTTTATTTACCCATTTTTTATACTTAATACCTTTTTGGGTCTTATATTATAGTTAAATTATTATGTTTTTATTCTATATAGCTCGTTACACCAACCCCATTTTCTATTAAAAAAATTAAATCAATCAATGGCATGTTGTCATGTGTTAAAAAATTTTAAAAATTAATTAAAATTTAAAAAAATTAAAAATACAAAAGAAATTTAAAATTATAAAATTATAAAAACTAAAAAATCAAAATATGTTTTTGAATATTATAAAAATACTTTTTTTAAAATTATAAGGACACGAAAATTTTAAAAAATAAATAAATATTTCATAAAATTTTAAAAATGCATTTGTTTGGAATTTTTTAGAATTTTATGAAAACTTTAAAGAATTTTATGGTTTTTTTTTCTGGAAAATTTAGGGAATTTTTTTTTTCATTTTTACGAAATCTTTTATAATTTTAAGGAATTTTGAGTTTTCTAAGTAAAAAATACCATAAAATTCTTTAAAATGTTAATAAATTCCTAAATTTTATCCTAAAATTCCAAACAAACAAATTTTCGAAAAATTGATTATTTTTTTTATATTTTTGAAGTTTTACGTACTTGTAAATTTTTTTAAAAAATAGATTAAGACTTTTTTAGTTTTTTTAATAATTTTATGAGTTTTAAAATATTTGGGAGCTTTTTAAAAAAATTATGATGTTTAAGAATTTTGATGAATTTTTTTAGTTCTTTTATTTTTTAAAATTTCAGGTGAATTTGAAAATTTTTGATACGTGACAGTTGTCATTTGTTGGTTTTGGGTATTAAGGATTACAAAATTAAAGTGCATGAGTCAAATTGATAACAAAAATAAAGTATAAGGGTCAAACTGATAAAAAAATATAAGTATCAATGTGATAATTTAGTCAAACTGATATTTGGAATTAACCAATTTTAAGATTAAGCATTGAAAAATAAATATTGAAAAAGTAAATAAAATATGAAATATAATTAGATTATTTGATAAAAAATAATATAATTTTAAATAAAATAGAATAAAAGAATTGAACTTATTCTCTGTTCAGTGATAAGTTATCTATTTATAATTTTTTTACACTTTTTTGTGAAAAACAAAATTCTATCGTATAGTTTTAATTATGAATGATCAAATATATTTAAAAATTTAAGTTACTAAAAATATTAATTTTTAATTAATTGAATTTTTTAAACATTTTATCAAATGTTAAATTAGTTTTGTATTTTGTATATTTTTAATTTGTATGAAAATCTACCGACGATGGCCCAGAATTTCCTTATTGAACATTTTCCAACCATTTTCCCTTAATCCTTTTTGTACAAATTCAAGTCTTTTTTCCTCAAAAAATAAATATATATTTTTTATTGTAAATCTCAATAAATAATATATACATTTTGGAAAAATTGAGTGAACCAACCAAATGGAATTAGATTTATTAAATAAAGAAGTAAGTAAGGAGCATTTATCTGCGTTAAAAGTTGCAAACGCCAACAGTTTTGTCCGCACGTGGTTTTGGACTGCCTCATCTCTACTATTGGAATGCCTTTTTGAGATGACCGTTACAATTAGATCCAATCATATGTAATTTTTTATTTTATTTGGGTAAACTATTAAAATGGTCACTTTTGTTTAAAATGTTATGTTTTAGTAACTTATATTATCATATTGTAACATTTTAGTCAATGAATGTTAATTGCCGTTAAGGGTGTAGCGGTAAGCTAACGTGACACATTAGATCATCATTTCAAACGAAAATTTTAGGTTAAATTATACAATTGGTCCCTATATTTTTTTCGTTTTGGGTAATATAATATTTTTTTCTTTTACGTTAAAAAATATGAAGAAGGGAGGGAAATAGAAGGCGAAGCAGAAGAGAATGAAAACAAATGAAGAAAAAAAAGTTAAAAGAACATAAAAAATATAGGGATCAATTGTATAATTTAGCTTAAAATTTTTGTTTGAAATGATGATTTAACATGTCACGTCAGCTTAAGTTACACCATTAATGCCAATTAACGACTCAGTAACTAAAATATTACAACATGTTAACATAAGTGACTAAAAAGTAACATTTCAAACATAAGTGACTAAAATATAACCCGAGGAAAACAAAAGTGACCATTTTAATAGTTTACCCGTTTTATTTTTATTCAATTACTGAAATAAGCCTTTCAAATCACTATATTTTCCCGTTAATAAGGACTTACAAAAAATAAAAAAGTTAAAACTGATGGCAACGCTGGCTACACTTTCAATTGTTGCAAAATCTAATGAAACCATAGCTGCCACTATTTGGTTATTTTAGTACATTCAATGAAGCAATAATATATACGAGTCACGTTGAAGTAGTGGTGTTTATAGGTCTAGTCAGACTTAAGCATGATTTTAGAGTTGTGACCCAAATTCTTAGTAAAATAAATTATAAGTGGTAAGATAAGGTGATTCACGAGCGCGAAGGTCGTAGCCTATCGTGGATCCCTAATAAGTAAGATACGGTACGATACAGGCTACACAAGAAGAATCCGTATAGAAGTTTTCTTCCTCTGTTTAATATTATTTGAATAAGGTGTTTCGCATTACACATTACTTCTATTAGATGTTGATTAAAATAATGTTTTCCAAACCTATAAATAGACGCAATATATATTCCTTGTAATCATTCAAATTCGACATAGTGAATTTTATTCTCCTCTGCCCGTGATTTTTTTCCCGAAAGGGTTTTCACGTAAAATCTGTATGTTCTTTTTTTTTCTCTCTTTTTTTTTCTTGCCATTGTTGACATTCTATTTTAACACGTGACATTAATATATCCAAGGGGTTTCTTTTAATTTTACCAATATAATACAATCTTCATGGAGTTGGGTGAGATATTATATTGAGGCCTGACAGGTTTGGTGGATCTTCTAACAATCGAAGTAGGAATTGTAGGTGGAGTCCACCATCTACTAATTCTTTTAAATTAAATGTTGATAGAGCCCGCAATTTGTCTTCGAGTTTCACATCTTTGACAGCAATGGCAAGACATGAGTATAGTAGGTGGTTATGGGGGATTGGGAGAAATATTGAAAGATGTAGTGTTGAACAAGTTGAACTTTGGACTATTTATGACAGTTATAAACTAACATGGGATTTTAAGTGGAAGGAGGTTATCTTTGATACTGACTGTGCTTTGGCTATTAAGGTATTCATGGTGGTCTTAAAGGACAAGCAAATGGAGATTTGATTTTACGAATACAAGAACTATACAGATGTGAATAACGAGTGGTCATTAAGCAGATTCCAAGAGAAACAAATTTTGAACTTCACATTCTGACGAGATTAATGAAAGAGTTTCCGATTGGTCCTCAAATTTTCCATGTTGCACCTACTAAAGTTACCGATCAGATTCAATTAAATAATTGGTCTTTGCTGTCTAATTCTAATATTGTCTCTGTTAATTTGTAATTGATTCTCTCCAATTTTTTAATACCAAAAAAAAAAATACAAGTCGAATCTATTAAATCAACCCCATCAGATATTATTTTACATATCACACTTACACATAAGCCCTTCAAAACATTAGTTTTTTCCCTTAATGTTAAAGACTTACAAAAAGTAAAAAAGTTCAACTGACGGCAACGCTGGCTACACTTTCAATTGTTGCAATATCTAATGAAACCATAGTTGCCACTATTTATTTATGTTAATTATGACTCACATTTCAGTCAAATTTGAGAAGTAATCTTCTAGTTAAACTCTGTTTATTTGTTTCAATCAAACACTGATTAGTTTAGATTATTTTATTATTATTTAACTTATGAATTTAGCCTATAAATAGGCTCTTTTACAACCTTAGAAAAGACACACATTAGATATTAGAACTCATAACACATTTAGAGAGAATTTTGTGTTTACGTTTTGAGGGTTCTTTGTTTTCGGGTTTTCGGGGTTTAGTTTTTATCTCCATCTTTTGTACTTTTCGTTCTTTTGCCATTATAGTAAAATTATCTTTACCCGTGGTTTTTTATCCTCTTTGGAGGGGTTTTTTCACGTTAAATTTGTGTGTTCAATTTCTCAATTTCTTCTACTATTTTTACTTGTTCGTTGCTTAATCGGGACGATCCTAACAATTTATTTTAGTACATCCAATCAAGCAATAATATATTCAAACCATGTTTAAGTAGAAGTGTTTTTGGGTCAGATTGGGTTTGGATTAGACTTAAATATAATATTAATATATTTTATATTTGTCCAAGTTTAACTCAGTTCGAAATATGAGTCTAAAGTTTATCTATGTTTGTAAATTGCTAACCTAAACCTATTATAAACTCACCCATATTATTTTAAAAAAAATTAAAAATATATTTACATTTATTTTAATTTAATATTTAATAAATTTATATATTTTTATTTATTATAGCTGTCGAAACCATTTTAAAATCGGGTTTATAAAAATGGGGATCGACTTTGAAAACGAAAATGGAGTTGTCACCAATCTTTTTTATTTAGGTGTGATTGGTGCAAAACGTTTTATTTTAAAATATTTAAAACATATAATATAGTACATAGATACTAAAATAATTTTGTAAATAAAATATAATTAAAATAAAATAATAAAATAATAATAATTTAAATTACATAGTATAATAATATGCCAACTTTTATAATGTAAGTAATAAATAATAATGATTTATACAGTAGAAATAATAATTTATAAATAATTCGGGGGTTCAATTGTAATAAAAGTAAATTGTCAGGGTTAATTTTAAAACAATTGAATTAGTTAATAGGAAGTAATTAAATTAAATAAAATATTGGGGGGATTAAAAGGGTAATTTTTCATTTTTAGAAAAACATGCGGACCCTTGTTTGGATTCGGGTCAACGCACGGGTCAGGCTCGGACAAAACGACGCCGTTTGCTTTCATCTACAAGAGGTAGTTTTCTGAAAAAAAAAATCATTAGTTTTAGGTTTTTAAAAAAAAAATTTAAAATCCTCTGAGACAGGAAGAGGACTTCGTCCTTTTCGCCTACGTCCTGCTCGTTGTCCTTCTGGGCCACTCGCCACACGCGCCTCCGTGGCTGGTGGCCGAAGGTCTAGATCGCCGATTTCCGTCGTCAATCAGGTAATCTCTTTTCTTCCTTTTTACTTTTTCGAAATGATAGTTATATTTGCAAAATAAAAATAAATATATAAAAGAAAACAAATAGAACAACAGATTAAAAAAAATACCTTCGAGAGAACAAAATATTTTATTTCTCTGCAGGTTTTCGATAACACTTTGAGCCTACTGATTGTGTGTAACTCTCTGTATACTTGCTTTTTTTGCCTTTTTTTCTATAAAAAAAATTTCCTTCTCTTACAGATTTTACAAAGGGGTTCTTATACCCAAAAAACAAAATAAAAGTAGGGAAAGATATCTTTCCGTATCTTTCAATATCTGTGTCTTCCGATTTGTTTCTTTCTGTTGCTTGTTTCTTTCCTTTGCAGGTTTGAAGACGGAGGACAGTGGCAACGCGCGGATCGCGGCGTGACTGGCGACGTGATCGAGGCTCTGCTGGCATGATGGTCGGTCTCCCACTGATATGGCACGACTGTTGGGATTGCAGCGCAAGGGTTGCCTAGAAACCCTAGCTTCTCTGAATCTGCTTAGGTTTGGGCCCTTTTGGGTGAGGTGTTGTTTGGGTCAAAGCGTAGCTAGGATCCATTTGATTTAGGGCCTGTTAATGTTTTCTGGTTTGGGCCAACAGGTTTGTTTTTGGGCCTTTGAAAATTATTCTTGTAATAGGGACTGTGAACATTTATTATTTATTTTTAGTTTATATATGGGCCCGGGCAAAATGGGTTATTACAATAGTTTTATATATAGTCATCTTAATTTTTTTAAATGTTTACATTGTAGTAGTGTAATATTCCAATTTCGCCTGGGCCCAATTTACAAACAAAAATAAATTACAAGCCCAAATAAATAAAAAACCTAAAGGCTCAATGGCCCAATAACCTAAATTGTTTGATAGAAAGCCAGAAACCCTAGGGTTTCTGGCGCCACTCCTCCCTAGCAGGCACGCCACCCGAGACTCCTCATCCCAAGGCCTGCCGCCATTTCACCAAAATGGCAAGGGCTCCCTTCTCTCTTCGCCATTGACCGTGCACCGATACCTGCAAAAAGAATGAAAAAAGGACAGAAGCAGTAATGTAGGAACAACAAAGAAACAATAACAAAAATAGTAGAAAAAATAGTGAAAAAAACAAAAGTGTAATTCGGCTATAAAAGCCATCACCACAATGTATTTGGACACGAAAAAAGCAATCAAAAAAGAGATATAAAGAAAAACTTTCAAAGGTGATTTTTTTATTCAAATTTGTTATTTTTTAGAAAAAATATAAAACATAAAAAAAAGGTAAAAAACTTACCGTGCCGTTTTATATTCCTCCACCGTGATTAGATGAGGATGCCGTCTCCGATAAAGGACGATTATTCTGATGGAGACCTCCGAATTGCCTTTGGCTCGTCGAAGGCCTCGTCGGGAAAGAAGGTGCTGGGCACCCCTCGAAACCCAGAAAAACCGAAAGGTTTTTGGTCTTTTTTTGGTATTTTGGTGGGCTTTTGGAGATTTTGGCCTAAAATCGGGGTCGAGGGAAATAAAATGGCCAAAATAGGCCTTTTTTGTGAAATCTAGCCACTGGGGACGACGGTCACTGTCGCCAACGACCGGTGGTTGCGGCGGACCGATGGTAGCTCTCTAGGCCAGACTGAAAAAAATTGAGAAAAAAATGGTTTTCAAAGTTTTATTAAAAAAAAAAAACAGCTGGTAGAATGAATTTTTTTAAAATTTTTTTTGGTTTATATAGGCTGGGTTAAACGACGCCGTGTTGGCCAGTGTTCGTAAGTCCCAAAATGACGCCATCTTGAAACCAACCCAAAACCCAGCCCGATTTCCTAGCAGGATCCACGCGTTTTCATTGGACAATCTAATTGAGACCCTAGTCCTTCCGCTTTTCAAATGATTTCTAATATAGTCCTGTCTTTTTTTTTGTTTTATCACCTAATTTTATTTTACTTTCATTTTGGTCCATAGGCCATTTTTGGGAAATAGATACTTGAAACGTCGTCATTTTGATGCGACCCAATTTGACCGACGCAAACCACCCCTAGGATCTACATGTTCTTTAAGGGAGGGGATATTTTCAATTTAGGCCCTTCCGATTTTTTAAAGCTTTTTAATCCGGTCCTATTTTCAACGTTTCCCTTTTTTTTTAAAAAAATTTACCCACTTAATTTTATTTTATTTTTATTTTGGTCCCCTGGAACAGTGTGTTTAGGGAGTTTGGGATAATTTCCCATTTAGTCCCTATTTCTTTTCGCGCATTTCATTTTGGTCATTTATTCTGTTTTATTAGTTATCTTTTATTATTTACAATTTATACCCCCTAATTTCATTCTGATTTCAATTTAGTCCTTGGTTTATTTAACTTCAATCTTTTTTTTACAAATTTTATTTATTTATTATTTTATTTATTTATTTATTTATTCATCTATTATATCTTCAGCCTTTTTCAATAATTAAAATCAATTTATTTATATTCCTTTTATGTACTTTTATATTTTATTATTATTATTATTATTATTATTATTATTATTATTATTATTATTATTATCATTATCATTATTATTATTGTTGTTGTTATTATTATTATTACGATAATGGATACGACGTGGTTATCACCATTATTACTATAAATTGGTTGCATATTTATTATTCGCTAGCATGACATTTTTATTTTACCTTTCATTCGTTTTTATTTCATTTATTGATTCATTTATCTCTCTAATATCATTTTATTTTACCCATTATTATTTTGTTTTATCTTATTAATTACCATGCCTCCATACATTCATTTTTACACTATGCTTAAATGAATTAAACTTATATCATTAAAAAAAATATTGTCGTCTTATCTTATGTACGGAAAGTACATAAAAAAAGGCAATGTTCATCATTTTGGAATTAGAAGAGTCGTGTGCCTAACTTACGGAATATGGCTTCTTCCTAAAACCGAGATAGTCGAACATCTTTTTTAAAATAAATAAAAACGGGATTTAAGTAACAATCAAATGACATTTATTCTCGTTTTTGAGAATTCGAAGTATCGTGTCCTAACTTCCGGGGCATGGTCTTTCTTCTCGATCAATTTGAAATAAGGTCTTTTCCATTTAATTTAATTTAGCTAAACAATATCTTAACACAAAGAGGGATCATTTTTTAAATTCTATTCAAATTTTTAATTCTCGACACTAAGACATTAAGCAATCAATTAGATACTGATTTTGGACGTCACGAGGGTGCTAATACTTCCTAGTGCGTAATCGACTCCTGAACCCATTTCCGGGATTTTATAGACCAAAATCAATGTTTTAGTAAATCAAACTTTCTATTTAAACTATCAAATTATGAGGTGACCCGATCACACCTCATAAAAAAGATTGGTGGCGACTCCATCTTCGTTCATTTTTAAATAAAAGTTGATTAAAAAAAAGGTTTCAACAAGTAGGATTATATATTACCATAGATTTAATTTTTATGTGTTACAAATTACATAATATAAAACATTATAAACTTAAAAAACAAGTAGAGCCGAGCCAAGCCAGACCTGAGAATTGAATGTTCGAGCTCGAGCTCGACCCATATTTTAAATGGGCCTAATTTTTTTGTTTAAGCTTATTTTTCGAGCTTATTATTTTTTCCCAAATCCTTTCAAATTTTAAACGAACCTTTAAATCTAATCGAATAACTCGATCCATGAACATCTCTACATTTAATTTAATTATACCGTTAAATAATTCCAATGACACTTTTTTTTTTGGCATGTTGTTGACTTCACTTAGGTTTTAATAAATCTATAAAAAAAAAATCAATAAATTACCTTTTTGTTATTTCATCTTTTATATTGGGTTTCCTTAACATGGCCAAAACAATACTCATGTTTTATTCACTCGCTTCGGGTTCGACTCATCCGTCTCCATTTAATTGCATTACCTCAACCATGCATTAATTCGTTGGTTAAGCTTGTTTTTGTCTAAATTCGGTGGAAAAATCAACAATTCCACCCCATCACTTTTTTTATGTTTTTAAGTTAACATCCATGGAAAAAAAGAGAGTGATTTGAAGGGCTTGTGAGTTGTGACATGGGAAAATAATTTGATGTGGTTTAATTTAATAGGTTGGCCCTATAGTTTTGGTGATAAGAAAGGTTCACCCCATGAAGAGTGGGCTTATACATTAAAAATCGTAATCACATCTTTTTCTTCCGGGATTAAAAAAAACAGAAAACAAAAAGAAAATACGGTATTGTAATTTGTGTTCTCCCAAAATATTTCCACCACCCTTTTACTTCTATCAAAGAAAATCCATTACCTTTCAATAAAAAACAAATGTCATTTAAGCTTTGCTTAGTAAAGGGAAAAGAAAATCGGAAAGATGACAATTAAAGGAATAGAAAAATAGAAAGATGAAATATATAATTTTTCTTTTTATATTTTCATATGTGGTTGGTAGGAAATATTTTTTTTTTCATTACTTACTTGGTAGAGTTGAAAAATGAAAGAAAAGAAAAAAAAAACATTTGAAAAATGTATAATTTTGAATTAGTATACACATCTCTCTCAATTTGTATCCTCTCATCATTCCAATTTGGAAGGATTAATTTTTATCTATTAGAGTGAAAAATAATCATCTCTCATATTTATTTTACTCTCACTTTTCTTTCCAACCAAGTCCACTCAAAATTTATTGTCTTTCCACTTTTCTATTCCTTCCTTCCATCTATTCACCTTTCCACCCAACCAAACACATCTTTAGGAATGAATTTAGGGTCTGTTTGTTTTGGTGTAGTTGATTTTCCGGAAAACATTTTCCTCTTTTCCAGTATTTGGTAGCCTGAAAAGCTTTTCCATTTGGAAAACATTTTCCAAACACGCGTAAAATGACTTCCTAATTTTTGGAAAACGTCTTACCGATTTCTAAAGGGTAAGACATTTCCACAGCTCCTCTCTTCACTCTCTTCACCCTAACGAAGATCGTCTCTGCCTTGTCTTATCTACTGTCATCTCTGCCTCGTCTTGTCTGCGATCATTTCTATTTATCGCTTCATAGGTGTGTACGGATATTACTTTCTATAACAATTTTGGAGTTTGCCCCCTTTCTTTATTTTTTTATGGATAACAGTTATTATTCTTGTTCCCTGCTGTTGTTGCATGGTTGTTATGATCTGGGTAAATTGATTGTTCCCTTTCTTGTTTGTTTTAGGCCCTCTCTATCTCAGATCTGATACTGGGTTCTCCAAAGATACTGAAACCAGAAGAGAAATTTGCATGTTTCGAGGTAAATGTTTCTTTTCAATCGTTCTCTGATTGATTGCTTTATAGAAGATCCTGGCTATTTTACATTTCAAGTTTTGATGTTTGAAAACTGGGAATGAGCAATCGTAGGTATGAGATTTGAAAACTGTTGAATAGAGAAAATAAAATCAATATTGGAAACACTAAATCCTCTTTAAACTTTTTTGAGACGAAACATAATCAAAGGTACAAGAAAGAGAGAACACACATAAGCTTATGTTATTTACCTTCTTTGTGAATGTCGATGATAGCTGTTTCTAATGGAAAAGAAAAACATTTTGAGAAACAGGAATTGAACTTCATAATGGAAAAGAAAAACATTTTAAGAAACAAGAATTGAACTTCATGTCTTTGGGTCTGCCTGGAAAGTGGAAACTTAGAAATTTCCCCCTTTTCTCTCACGAATCTTTCTAACCCTGAACTGTGAGATTAGATGTTTGGTTAGAGGGAAAAAGTTTTCAACCAAATTGGAGGAAGGAGAGTATAGTAGCAACTAAAAGAGGAAGCGCAATGAGAACATAGCATGCTTATGGATTTTGACTTTTTCTTCAAAAAAGGAAGACTTTTAGACTCACTCATTTCTCTAGGAAAATTTAAAAACAAAGCCTAGTTTTAGCAGCATAATCAGATGAACAACAAAACAAATAAAAGTTAATATAGAACAGTTTTTACAAGACCGTAATAGTTTGTGTCTGATAATTTTAAAATTATCAGGTTTAGATTATGGCATTACATATTTTGTCTTGATAGACATCATGATCCTGCTATTTTTATTCATTGATTGATCAATTCTGTAACTCAAAACATATATATATGATATTGCCAAAGTCAGATGTAGCCTTTGGCCAAAGAAATGGGGTCAACTTAATCTAAGGGCAGATGTGTGTTTAGATCTTGAATATGCTTGAGTTCTGAGAATTCATTCTTTGCCAAATATATCTTGTATAGTTCCAATTTTATCATATTTATTAGCAGTAATGAGTTATGTTGTGTTATTACAATGCATGACGGTGATAGTAAATTTTTTTTAAACAAACAAGATTGATCCATGTCAGATCCAATATACACACAAATAAATTTTTTAAAAAATTTATACTTATCATGATAACGAACAGCTAAAGTGTTACAGTTCTTTTACAACTTATTATGGTACTATTATTAATTCACTGACCTATTAGTCTGTTGTGTTTTGATATACATTTTGTATGGGTTCACATATATACATATGCGTAGTATGAGCAAACCTACATAATATGAATTCGTTTATACACTGAGAACCATGGGTTAATTTAATATCTCAACTTTTAGCATAGTTGTACTTGAAGAGAGAAGCCGAGAAGGAAATAATGGGGTAGTTTGGTAAACTGAAAGCATTGATAAGGAGAAGTTGGCAAGTTGAGAAGAAACAAGTAGGCATAGTTTATTAAATTATCAGTAGTTCTCCACATGAAGTTTTCATTTGTTTCCTTATATTACACTAGTATAGAATAGAAAAATAGAAGCAGACCCACTCACCCACCTGTCTCACTCATTAACATCATCCACTGCAACATCAACCTCTTCCCCAGTTGGAAAGCGACTAACCCAACACCTTCTCCATTTCTCCACCCATCTAACTATATATACTCTATTTGCTCCTCATCTACTTATATTATAATACGAGGTGATGATGTTTTAATTATGAAAGATCCAAACTAAAGATCAAAAAGAGGTGATGATGAAAAAAAGGCATGCCATGTTCACAAATGAACGTTTTTGTATGGAAACATAAATGATGATGTATGGATAACCAAATAAATGCATGAATGCATAAAAGGGGTTGATTGAGAGCTAATCCCATTAAAAACAACTTATATTAATTAAGACATTAATGAAAGCCTTTTATATTGGAAACCAGTCACAATTCAACACCCGCATTGTATGTAACATGTATATGATGCATGCACAAAAAGATAAAAGAAGGTGTAATATCCGGGATTTTTGGGGTTGTGCACTTTGCTTAAATATATGTAGAAGCATGCCTGTGTGTATTTTGAATGTGTTTTATGAATTTTGAGAACTTTAGAGTGTAGGTGAATGTCTCAGAAATTATCAGATTTTAAGTCTTGAAAGGGAGCTAAGCCTGAGAGGCCTTAAGAAAAATTGTAAGGGAGATTGGACATAAAAATGGGCTTGTTAAAGTGGCAAGGAGGCGCCACTTAAAGCCTTAGTAAGTGGCGCCACAAGCAGGGTAAAAGGGCCTAGGTTCGAGCAGCAAGGGACGCAATTAGGAGTTTTATTTTGCAGCAAAGATGGGTAGTGGTGGACGGCATTGGGAGACTGAGGGGAGGAGCTTTGGATGTGATTAAATTCCTTTTTAAAATTTAGCTAAAGGGTGGAGATAATTGTTGTGTTATTTAAATTATTTTGAATACGTGAAGAAGAGAAGTTTTAGGAGAAAAACAAGGGATTGGATAGAGGGAGTAAGAGTTGGCCGAATATGGGGCTTTGGAGGATGGTATTTTCGGCTTTGGTAATAGTAGGAAGGGTGTGCTGAAATTCATTCTTTTCTCATCTTTCCCTTTAAGCCGAAAATCTCTAATTCAACTTGTGCTCTTTTCTTTTCAATTCCTCAAAAGCCGAAAGTAGGATTCTCCTAGCCATTGCTGATTCTCCCTAAAGCCTCATACTCTTCTTTTTCATTCTTGTTGAAGCCGAATCTCCCTATTGTCCATCATACCGAATTACTAACTCTTTTGCTATTCTCTCCTAAAGCCGAAAGTCTCACTTCATTGTCACTCTTTGAACTGATTTCTCATACAAGGTTGTCTTGTCGATTTCTTGGAGGGTTTGACCATTTGCGTTTTGGTCTTTCTTTTTCGGTAAGGAACCTCTTCTATGTCGAATTACTATTCTTTCCTTTCTCTGACTGTAGAAATCAAGACTCTAATCAATTTTTGCTCTATAGCTGAAACTCTGAAGGAGGGTTTCGGGATTCTGTTATTGTCGACTACAAGAAAGGGGATCTTCGGGATTTCTAGATCTAAGGTAAGCGAACATGATCTTAGGCCGAAGGCCACTTATTGTGTTTAAATGTTAGAATTTGATCTAACATATGCCTAGAGGAATTTCGACAGATACCACAAATAAGTGACAATTTCGGGATTTAGATCCGCAAGGTAAGTGAATATGAATATTCGGCCAGAGGCCATTTTTGTCTATTAATGTTAGCCGATTCTAACTATGATAATTTAGGGGCAAATCGACAGGGATAAAGAGAAGTTTCGGGATTTGATTAGTAACAAAATCGGCAGCAAGGTAAGGATTTTGGTTGCGATAATCCTTCAGGATTTGGCTATTTAGCCGAATGGCTTTTTGCTAAAATGCTTAGTGTTGGCCGAATGTAGGAACTAGGGATCTAGAGCATTAGATCGAGATTTCCAGGATTCAATAAACACGATAGTAACCAGGTGTGTAGCCCTGCACTAATTCCCGATAGATTTACGGTACTAATATTATGTATATGTTGATAATAATATGAAAATGTGGCCAAAGGTACCATACAATGGTACAGAGTATTCAGGTACGTAACCTTTAATATTACGTTAATAAATGTTATGAACATTTGGAATATGGCACATATGTGAATTGTTATGAATATGGAATAAGGTATATGGCATGATTCTTGCATGTTTTGTATTATGCATGGGCATATGGGTGATTATTGAAAGTGATCTGATGGTTTTTACCACAATATCTGGTGACTCATGTCACATAATCTGAATGTGGTGACCTATGTCACAATTTATTATCTGGTGACTTGTCACATTATCTGGTGGCTATGCCACAATTTATAGGCGATGTGCAAGTCGTGCCTGCAAATGATCGCTTCGATGGTGTGTGTGTAGAGAGATAGAGGTCAATTTAGTAATCCCCACGGTGCAAGAGGACTTATTCACGGGCTAAATCCAATAATTAAAACCCGAAAGGGACTAGCCATATTTTTATAAAAACCATTAGTTTTAAAAGCACCAAATTACCCCTTTGATTTGTAAAAAACTATTTTGGTTTTTAAAAAGAAAATCCGGTTTACAATATTACCCAAATACCCCTGGTTTATAAAATTACTAAAATACCCTTGGTTTATAAAATGACCATACTACCCTCAACTTTTACTAAGATTTTCTTACTTTACAAAAATACCAAAAATCTCTATTTTTTTCGAAATATCAAGATACACTGATTTGGAAATTTACCAAAATACCCCTATAGGACAAATTACGAAGATACCCCTGGGAGTGGAACGGACAAAAGTGTACAAGTGGTGAATGTGTATAGTAGATACTATTGAATAAATGTGTTTCTCTGAATTAGGGTAGAAGACTTGAAACGAAAACCCTGAAATGATCGAAAGAACTACTACTAAACTTCTTTACATAAAACTTATTTGTGGGTAATCAGTGGAACAAAGACTAATGTATAAAACTTTTTAAACCAGATTAAATCGCGATCGTAGACATGAGTTCTAGGGACGTGGTCGTAATGTGCGAGGGCGGCGGAGGCGAAATGACCGGCCGACGGAACTGTTAGGGTCCGGTCAAGGGTGCGAGAATGAGGTACCACCACCCCACCACCACCATTCTTTGGTGTTGAGCATCGAGATCGACGGGGGGATGATGCGAGATCGTGAAGCGGTCTTTGCGGGTTCTTGAGATGGTGGTCAAGCGGTGGAGGTATGGGAGCTCAAAAAATGCATGCCGAGCAACTCCGAGCCAATGGAGCTGAGGTATTCCGTGGTGTATCCGGTGTGGCACCCAGTACAGCTGAGTATTGGTTGGAAGTGACAGAGCGAATCATAGATGAGCTGGATCTGACTGTTGAGGAGAAACTGAAAGGAATGGTGTCGCTTCTCCGCGATGAGTCATATCAATGGTGGCTCACAGTTCGGGATAGTGCTACAGCTGAGGAACTCACTTGGGAGTATTTTAAGGTGGCATATCAAAAGAAGTATGTTGAGACTAGTTATATTGATTCGCAGAGGAAGGCATTTCTGGGGCTGGTTCAAGGGAATAAGCCCGTAGTGGAGTACGAAGTGGAATTCTTAAGGCCGGTATGCTCGAAGGATTGTGGCTACGGAGCATGAACGATGTGTCCGGTTTGAGGACGGACTGAGGGATGACCAGAGGTTGTTGATAGGCCCACAGTAGGAGCGGGAGTTTGCCGTGTTGGTGGAGAAGGCTAAGGTAGCCGAAGGGATTAAGGACTCCGTGAGACAGAATACGGATCGGAATAGGCAAAAGAGAGGTTTTGGATCATCAGGGTCATCTGGGAATGTTCAAAAGAGGCCTAGAGTTGATGGGCCGCGAGGTCAGCAGGTTGTTGCAGGAGGGAAGTATCATACTTGTGCTCAGTGTGGGAAGATGCACCTAGGAGAGTGCTGGAAGAAGACAGTGGGATACTTTAAGTGCGGGTCCAAGGAACACATGATTAAGGACTGTCCTATGAAAATCGACGGGAGCCAACCAACAGGTCAGGGTTTTAATCAGGCTGGAAGAGGTGGACAGCGGCCACCGCGGGGTCGTGGTCCGATTGGTGGAGGTAATGGTTCTGGAAGAGGACGTGGAACACCGGGCAGAGGTGTTGGTAGTACAGAGGCAAGACAGCCGGGTCTGGTGTATGTAGTTCGCCGGAGGGAGGATGGAGACGCACCGGACGTCATAACCGGTATGTTCCTTATAGCTGACAAGCCTTACTTTGCTTTAATTGATGTTGGCTCGACCCACTCTTACGTTGCATGTAGAGTAGTTGAAACACTAAGCTTAGCCTCTAAACTTTCTAGTAGGGAGATGACTGTAGAAAGCTCATTAGGTCAAACGGTAGTGGTGAAGATGATATTTCAGAATGTACCTCTAGAGATTCAGGGAGTGATATTCCCTGCCGACTTGATGGAACTACCTTTCGGAGAATTTGATCTCATACTTGGCGTGGATTGGCTAGTGGAACATCGGGCTATATTGGATTATGCAGCTAAGCGAATGGAGTTAAGGACCCCAGAGGATGAGGAGATAATTATGATAGGAGAAAGAAGAAACTACTTGTCTAACGTAGTTTCAGCATTAAAGGCTAATAAGATGGTTCAGAAAGGGTGCAAGGCGTTTTTGACCTTCGTCAGTGCGTTGGATGCAAAAGAAGGGGGAGTTAGTGGAGTTAGAACAGTAAAGGAATTTGTGGATGTTTTTTCGGAAGAGTTACCGGGGATACCCCCGGATAGGGAGGTGGAGTTCGGAATTGACTTAATGCTGGGTACAGCTCCTGTGTTGATTGCTCCATATAGAATGGCACCAAAGGAGTTGGTGGAACTCAAGGCTCAGATTTAGGAGTTGCTTGATCGTGGGTTTATCCGACCCAGTGTGCCTCCATGGGGAGCACCGGTCTTGTTTGTGAAGAAGAAGGACGGAATTATGCGTATGTGCATAGATTATCGTTAGTTGAATAAGCTAACCATCAAGAACAAGTACCCTTTGCCAAGGATAGACGACTTGTTCGATCAGCTTAGGGGGGCCGTGGTATTCTCAAAGATAGATTTACGGTCTGGATATCATCAACTTAAGGTGAAGGAAGCAGATATCCATAAGACAGCCTTCCGGACAAGATACGGGCATTATGAGTTCCTAGTAATGCCGTTCAGATTGACGAACGCCCCAGCTGCGTTCATGGATATGATGAATCGGGTTTTTCAACCTTACTTGGATCGGTTCATCGTTGTGTTCATCGACGACATCCTAATGTATTCCAAGTCTGAGGAAGAACATGATGAGCATCTCCGGGTAGTGTTGCAAGTGTTAAGGGAGAAGAAGCTCTATGCCAAATTCAGCAAGTGTGAATTTTGGCTTAAGGAAGTTGCATTCTTAGGGCATGTGGTGTCTGCAGAAGGAATAGGGGTGGATCCTCAGAAGATCGAGGCTGTGTTGGATTGGAAACCACCTAAGTCTGTGGCTAAGGTTCGTAATTTCTTGGGATTGGCAGGCTACTACAGAAGGTTCGTAGAAGGGTTCTCATCGATAGCCGTACCTTTGACAAAGTTGTTGAGAAAGGGGGTACCTTTCGTATGGATAGATAAGCAACAGGAGAGCTTTGAGAAGCTTAAGAGGGTTTTGACTTAAGCTCCGATTTTGATTCAACCTGAGGCAGGGAAGGATTTCGTGGTGTACTGTGACGCTTCTCATACAGGATTGGGATGTGTACTGATGCAGGACGGGAAGGTAGTCGCTTATGCGTCTCGACAATGAAGGCCACACGAGGTTAACTACCCGACGCATGACTTGGAATTGGCGGCAATGGTCTATGCTCTTAAGGTATGGAGGCACTATCTGTATGGGGAAAAGTCAGTGATCTACACAGACCACAAGAGGCTCAAGTATCTGCTGACTCAGAAAGAGCTGAACCTGAGACAGCGAAGGTGGGTGGAGTTATTGAAAGATTACGATTGTTCTATAGAGTATCACCCGGGCAAGGCGAATGTAGTGGTAGATGCCCTAAGTCGGAAAGTAGTGTCGGATCTGAGGGCGATGTTTGCACATCTTAGCTCTTATGACGATGAAAGTTTATTGGCAGAATTGCAAGTTAAACCGACAAGGCTGAATGAGGTGAAAGAAGAACAGTTGGCAGATGATGATTTAAGTGCTAAGTTACGGCAAGTGCAGAATGGGGGGTTAGAGGATTATGGTGTTAACAGCGATGGAGTATTGTGTTTCAAGGATAAGGTCTGTATGCCGAAGAACGAGGAGTTAAGGCGGAGAATTCTTCAGGAATCGCATAGTAGCCCTTATGCTATGCATTCTGGAGGTAGTAAGTTGTATAGAGATTTAAGGGAACAGTTTTGGTGGCCTGGTCTTAAGAGGGAAGTTACCAAATTTGTAGGGAAGTGCTTAACGTGTCAGCAAGTTAAGGCTGAACACCAAGTTCCGTCGGGACTGCTTCAGCCGATAAAGATTCCGTAGTGGAAGTGGGAGAGAATTACCATGGACTTCGTTAGTGGGCTTCCCCTTACGCCTACTAAGAAGGACTCAGTATGGGTGATAGTGGATCGACTGACAAAGTCCGTACATTTCATTCCAGTGCGGGTTGACCATTCTTTGCAGAGGTTAGCGAAGCTGTATGTGGCGGAAATCGTGAGGTGGCATGGAGTACCGGTGTCGATTATTTCAGATAGGGATCCAAGGTTTACGTCTCAGTTTTGGAAAGCACTACATCAAGCTTTAGACACCAGATTAGATTTCACTACGGCATTTCATCCGCAGTCAGACGGCCAGTCTGAGCGAGTGATTCAAGTGTTAGAGGATATGTTGAGGGGCTGTGTGATAGATTTCAGAGGAAGTTGGGAAGAATATTTGCCTCTAGCGGAATTTGCATATAATAACAGCTATCAAGCTAGTATTCGGATGGCACCGTATGAAGCTGTATGGACAGAAGTGTCGCACTCTTACGTGTTGGACGGAATTAGGGGAACGTCGAGTTTTGGGTCCAGAAATTGTGGAGGAATCCGAGGAGAAGGTTGAGGTAATTCGGGCACGGTTGAAGGAAGCATCTGATAGGCAAAAGTCGTACGCAGATCTTAAGCGGAAGGAAATAGAGTTTGCTATGGGAGATCAAGTGTTTCTTAAAGTTTCACCTTGGAAGAAGGTGATGAGATTTGGTCGCAAAGGGAAGTTAAGCCCAAGGTTTATAGGACCTTATTGGGTATTAAAGCGAGTTGGACCAGTGGCATACCAGTTAGAGTTGCCTCCGGAGTTGAAACAGATGCACGATGTATTCCATGTTTCTATGCTACGTCGTTACCGATCGGATCCATCTCATGTAGTGCCAGTTGAGGATATGGAGCTGAAACCAGATTTGTCCTACGAGGAAGAGCCGATTCAGATCTTGGAGAGAGATGTGAAGGTATTACGGAGGAAATCAGTTCCTTTATTCAAAGTGTTATGGCGTAATCATGGATCGAAAGAAGCTTTATGGGAGCCGGAAGAGGCAATGCAATAGCAATACCCTCATTTATTTTAGCCAGGTAATTTCGAGGTCGAAATTATTTTAAGGGGAGTAGAACTGTAATATCCAGGATTTTTGGGGTTGTACGCTTTGCTTAAATATATGTGGAAGCATGCCTGTGTGTATTTTGAATGTGTTTTATGAATTTTGAAAACTTTAGAGTGTAGGTAAATGTCTCAGAAATTATCAGATTTTAAGTTTTGAAAGGGAGTTAAGCCTGAGAGGCCTTAAGAAAAATTTTAAGGGAAATTGGACATAAAAATGGGCTTGTTAAAGTGGCAAGGAAGCGCCACTTAAAGCCTCAGTAAGTGACGCCACAAGCAGGGTAAAAGGGCCTAGGTTCGAGCAGCAAGGGACACAATTAGGAGTTTTATTTTGCAGCAAATATGGGCAGTGGTGGACGGCATTGGGAGACTGAGGGGAGGAGCTTTGGATGTGATTAAATTCCTTTTAAAAATTCGGCTAAAGGGAGGAGATAATTGTTGTGTTATTTAAATTATTTTGAATAGGTGAAGAAGAGAAGTTTTAGGAGAAAAACAAGGGATTGGATAGAGGGAGTAAGAGTTGGCCGAATATGGGGCTTTGGAGGATGGTATTTTTGGCTTTGGTAATAGTAGGAAGGGTGTGCTGAAATTCATTCTTTTCTCATCTTTCCCTTTAAGCCGAAAATCTCTAATTCAACTTGTGCTCTTTTCTTTTCAATTCCTCAAAAGCCGAAAATAGGAATCTTCTGGCCATTGCCGATTCTCCCTAAAGCCTCATACTCTTCTTTTTCATTCTTGTTGAAGCCGAATCTCCCTATTGTCCATCATACCGAATTACTAACTCTTTTGCTATTCTCTCCTAAAGCCGAAAGTCTCACTTCATTGTCACTCTTTGAACCGAGTTCTCATACAAGGTTGTCTTGTCAATTTCTTGGAGGGTTTGACCATTTGCATTTTGGTCTTTCTTTTTCGGTAAGGAACCTCTTCTATGTCGAATTACTATTCTTTCCTTTCTCTGACTGTAGAAATCAAGACTCTAATCACATTGTTACTCTATGGCCGAAACTCTGAAGGAGGGTTTCGGGATTCTATTATTGTCGACTACAAGAAAGGGGATCTTCGAGATTTCTAGATCTAAGGTAAGCAAACATGATCTTAGGCCGAAGGCCACTTATTGTGTTTAAATGTTAGAATTCGATCTAACATATGCCTACAGGAATTTCGACAGATACCACAAACAAGTGACAATTTCGGGATTTAGATCCGCAAGGTAAGTGAATATGAATATTCGGCCAGAGGCCATTTTTGTCTATTAATGTTAGCCGATTCTAACTATGACTATTTAGGGGCAAATCGACAGGGATAAAGAGAAGTTTCGGGATTTGATTAGTAACCAAATCGGCAGCAAGGTAAGGATTTTGGTTGCGATAATCCTTCAGGATTTGGCTATTTAGCCAAATGGCTTTTTGCTAAAATGCTTAGTGTTGGCTGAATGTAGGAACTAGGGATCTAGAGCATTAGATCGAGATTTCCAGGATTCAGTAAACACGATAGTAACCAATTGTGTAGCCCTGCACTAATTCCCGATAGATTTACGGTACGAATATTATGTATATGTTGATAATAATATGAAAATGTGGCCAAAGGTACCATACAATGGTACAGAGTATTCAGGTACGTAACCTTTAATATTACGTTAATAAATGTTATGAACATTTGGAATATGGCACATATGTGAATTGTTATGAATATGGAATAAGGTATATGGCATGATTTTTGCATGTTTTGTATTATGCATGGGCATATGGGTGATATTGAAAGGGGGAAGTGATCTGGTGGTGTTTACCACAATATCTGGTGACTCATGTCACATAATCTGAATGTGGTGACCTATGTCACAATTTATTATCTAGTGACTCTGTCACATTATCTGGTGGCTATGCCACAATTTATAAGGGCGATGTGCAAGTCGCTGCAATGATCGCCTCGCCGATGGTGTGTAGCGGATGGAGGTCAATTTAGTAATCCCCGTGGTGTGATGGGGAGTGCGGGTGATGTGTAGAGGATGGATATTTAGGTTTGGGTTCGGGATTGCATCATTACTTATATTTGTTATATATATGTGATTGATATGCCTAAATCGTTTGGGACTTTGTGTTGGCTGTTGCACGCTGAGTCTGTTTGACTCACCCCGTTGTGGGATATCTTTTCAGGTGACACTCAGTAAATGGACCGGGTCGGCAGGAGCTTAGTGGTGGCCACGTTCAGCTCAGTGTTATTTTAATTTGAGACTTTACATTTAAGTTTTGGATTTATTTCGGGTTATGCTTTGATGTAATAAGGCCATTTCTATTAACTGTTTTAAGCATACATTTTATTTGGTTTATTATGCAATTATTATTAAATCAAGATTAAATAACTTTTCTTAAAAATTTAATTTTAAATGTTTTGACACCTAAACACAAATGATTTTCAATTTAAAGATAGACTCTAAAAACCCGGCAATACTTTTAACTTATTGATTTCAAGTACAAATAAAAATATTGTTTTAACAAAATCTAGTCTTCAAGAACAACACTGTTTTCAATTTGAACTCAACACAAATCAAATTTTTCTTCAAAACCACCCAAATTTTCCAAAGTAACAAACAAGTTTTGAACTATTTTACTCAGGGAACATACCAGATCCGGTCAAGGCTCGTGGGCCGGGTTTGGGGTGTTGCAATTTGGTTTCAGAAGGAAAGGAAAAAAAATCAACTAAGGTATAGTAGCCAACCATACATAATTAAAAATATATAAATATAGAAAGCTAGACATAAAATAAAATATAAAGTGTAAGGAAAATTTATCATGCGTACTTATTTTGGTGATCACTGAAATTCGTTATAACCCTAATAATATGGATTCAAATAGAAATATACTGGAGTTATCCTTACAAATGTCTACTAAAATAATAAAGATAATCTAAGGGGATATATTTTTCTTATATCTATGTGGAGTGTTGAATTTACTCAAAAAAACGTTTGTTTTATACTCCCACTTAAACGGATGAAGCTCGGGCATCGAGCTGATGTTCTGTCACTTGCATGTACAATAAGTGAATAAAAACTCATAAATTATTTACTAAAACTGGGGTATTATATTTCAATTATAATTAGTGTAACATCCTGAATTAATGGGCCTTTGCGTTTAATGTGTGGTTATGTTTAATGTAAGTGTTAGGGGTCCAGAATGGGCTCAGGGTTGGGCCGAGGCCTTAATTGAATTTTCTATTTAGACACTCTAGTGGAAAGCCTGATAAGATAGGGCTTTAAAGATATTAGCTGTGTTTTAAGTTACAAATGGGCTTGTGGCCCAGTGGCAAAGTGGCGCCACTTAGAGAGTAGGGAGGTGGCGTCAACTGGGGAGGCCCAAATTCAAGTTGCATGAAGCCCAAATCTTTTAATTAAATGTTAGCTAATTTTTGGCATTAGGGTTTTATTCTTCCACTCTCTTCTTCAATTTCGAAATTAGGGTTTCTCTATTCTCTCATTCTCTGCAAAAGCCGAAATCCCTAAGCTTATTCTCTCATCTTCACTTCTATGCAAAAGCCGAAAGTCTAATATTCTTTTTCTGTTTTCTTCTACAAAGTCGAAATCACCCAATTCTTCTCAACATCCTTCCCTTCAAAAGCTGAAACTCTGAATTTTCTTCTCATCTCCATAGCCGAATACCTACTATTCCCTTTTGTCGATCTCTTCACTAAAAGCCGAATCTACATAGATTTCTTCCTATCATCTTCTCTTTCTGATCCTCTCAAAAGCTGAAATTTTCTAAGAGTTGCCGAAATCTCTGTAAAGGTAGGTGCCGATTTCCTCTGATCTATTCTATTTCTCTTTCAGTTTTTAGAAGATAAAGCCGAAAGGCTAATGAATTGTTGGTTTCTTATGTTTACGTGTTGGGCGATATTCGGGAATTGAAGTAGATCGCTCAGATCTAAAAGCCGAAACTGATAGTCTCTAAATTTCATATCTCTCTTTTCGGGATTTCAAGGTAAGGGGTTTTCTGTAGATTTCCATTAGATTCGCTATCACATTTGAGATCTTAACCATATGTTATGGTTTAACAACCCTATTTCGTTATAGTAGTTCTGACAAAGACTTTTGATGGAATCAAATATGGATCAGGCAAAAGAGAGGATTGGGTCTGTAAACCCAATCCCTAAGTTTAAGAAATGCGCGGTGTCAGCGGTTTGAGATTGGCCACCGGGTTGTGGACCGGCTTCTGAACAACACCTTAGGCAGATAGCGGTGGTGTTGGCTATGGATAGCGTCGACATAGGCAGTATCATCTTGTCGGTAATCAGGTGTGTAGATCTCTAACACACTAGTTAACTGTAATATATATGTTATGGGCTAAAAGCCAGAAAGAGGCTGTGTAGACAGTCGAATAAAACCCTAAAAGGGTTAGGCAAAAGATACCAGGTACGTGATCATAGAAATCTCTATGTGTATCGATATGTATTTATGAAAGCCTAGTTTCATAAGGATGGTATGATGTTTTCAATTTTTCATGTGTGTATGCATTGGGTAGGATTATGATAATGAAGGGGAAGTGCATGATAGGTCACTTGGTGATCGGTGGTTAAACCACAATTTCAAATGTTAGGTAACATAGTGATCGGTGGCTATGCCACGTTCAATGATTCCTGATTAAAAGGAATAGGCAGTACGACTGTCGTTATGGTGTGTAGCGGATGGAGGGTTGATTGTAGAAATCCCCGAGGTGTGATGGTTGGTACGGGTTGGTGTGTAGAGGATGGAATTCTAGGATGGGTTAGGCTATTCACCATTTATTATTTATCATGTAATTATGATTGTTGCCTTTATGTATGGGCCAGGGCTCATAATGTGTTTGTGGGCCTCAGGTCATTGTGTTTCAGGATTTACACACTGAGTCTTGGTGACTCACCCCTTTCGTTTTTCTCTACTCTTTCAGATGAGCAGTAGATCGTGGGCATAGGAGCCGAGACGGACTCGAGGGGCCACCAAGTTATTTATTTTCTTAGACTATTTCGGGTGTTTATTTAAGTTATGAATTATTGGGATTATTTTTGTAATAAGGCCTCCCTAGCTTAATGTTTTGATCTATATTTGATGATGTTTACATTTATAAATTTATGTTCAAAGTTTTAATTATAAAAAGGAATAAAATGGGCTCTTCAAACAAGAAGGTTTATTAAAAAAAATGCTACAAAAGTTTTCTCCATTTGTCACTTATTCAACAGATACTTCTACAAATCAACCAAGATTGGAAAACCCTTTAAAGTGTAGTTTTTAACGTAAACCCGGTAGCATACCAGATCCGGTCGTAGCATTTGGGCCGGGTTTGGGGTGTTACAATTAGCTTGATATGTATGTATGCACTTTAGTCATGGTAACTTTTCATATATGTGATATTATGAAAATCTTGCATCTTTTTTGTAGTGATCAAATATTTGTGTGGCATTATTTTGTGTAGATGGATCGTGTAACACCCCTTACCCGTATTCGACGCCGGAATAGGGTACGAAGCATTACCGGAATTACAAATTTATTTATCAGACATTTTATTTCATTTAGCATTTATATTTGAAACCAATCAAAATCAAACATATTGTCCCTTAAACATATTTATTTTTCTCGTCATGTCTTACATAAATTTATTACTCGTCTCAACATACTTAATTATCTTATATTAACATATTAAAGATAATCACATATTTACATATCATGAAAAATATCATTCAATTATCTCTTCTTCATAAACATAAATCAGTTAATTTATCATATCAATATTTCACGTACCATCAACTCATATTTTCTTATATCATATAATTAAGTTACACGAACTTACAGCTAAATTTGTAGAAATATCAAGATTCAGGGTCATTTTAGAAATTTTCTATTTTCATCGATTTTTCAATCGATCTTAATCTAAATTAATAATTTCATTCAATTTTGCAATTTTAAATAATAAAATAATCTATTTCATGCAAATTGGTCATTTCTACATTTTTACAAAATTAATCATAAAGTTTTACTTTTATTCAATTTAGTCCCTGAGTCTAAAACATTACAAATTAGCCATGCTAGCTGAATATTCATACATATTTTCCTCCTCCTCCTCTCCATTCCACATCCTTAATGTATATAACATGCTATAAGTAACATTATCAATAATTTTCAATATTTGCTTATGTGAATATTCAAGCTGTCCATCCGTGTCATAGTCACTAAATTATTTTTATCTTGAGCTACAGAACTCCAAATTAAGATATGTTAATTTTATTTGAAACTAGACTCATATATCTTCTTACTATAATTTTTACAGAATTTTTGGTGTAGCCAATTAATACAGTTTATTAGTTAACTTCTCCCCTGTTACACAGTCTGACGGCTCTGACCTTTATTCACTAAAAATCAATTACCTCATAGTACGATTTTCATATAATGTTTTTGATTATTTATAATAAAAATAGACTCATTAAGGAATACAAAAATATAAATTATAACTCATAATTATTTTTATACAATATTTAGTGAATTTCTAAAATAAGAACAGGGGATCACGAAGTTATTCTAAACCAGTCTTACAAAAATTTAGATATCTCAAAATTTAGACTTCTTTTGCTTTCTATGTTTCTTTTATATGAGAATAGACTCAACAAGCTTTAAGTACATATCTTACTCAACTTCTAATTCGATTTATAAAATTTTTGGTGATTTTTCAAAGTTAGACAACTGCTGCTGTCCAAAACTGCTTTAGTGTAACATGTTGATTTCTATTTTATCCCTAATTCCACAATTCATACAATTCAGTCCTTGCTGAATTAACCCCTCAGTTGAGTTAATTTTCTCATTTAATACTTTTGTCTATCATTTTAAACTACTTCATAACCTTTGAAATCAGAATTTTAACATTAGGCCTTAATTTTAGCTATTTCACAATTAGGTCCTAAAACCAATTTACATCAATTTCACTTGATAAAATCATCATATAACAAAATTAAAGCTTCAAATCAATATTTATTCGTCATATTCTTCCAGCACTAATCCACATCAACTTTAAAAATTAGCCATAGAATCATAAACTAATGAATTAATAAGTTGGACCCAATTGTAGAAAGTCCAAAAACATAGAAATTTCAAGGAAAAAGCAAGAATTAAACTTACATGAAACTTGAGTATGAAAACCAACTTGAACTCTCTTCCATGACTGTTTTTCAGCTGAAGAAAATGAAGAGAAATGAAGAGAATTCTCCGGATATTTCAATTTGATCCCCTTTTATTTAGCTAATTTTAAAAATTTCCCAATTTTGCCCTTTTTTCTTTCTCTTCTCTTCTTCTTTCTTTCCTTCCCTGCTCTCTGCTTCGTTTGGGTTTCTGTTTTCTATTCTATCTTTCCTTTTTTTTTATTCTATAATATAATACAATATAATATAGTATATATAATATATACATATACTTAATTATTAAGTAAATATATTTTATTATAATATCTATCAAATTTTACACATGCTTTAATGTTTATGCCGCCTCAATTATGACTATTGGCATAATTGCTCTTTTGGTCCTTTTTATTTTCTTTAATTTATAATTAAACTTTTACACTTTTTTCAGTATAGTCTTTTTCATTTAATTATATATCCAAACGTTAAAATTTCTCAACTAAACTTTAATAATAACTTAATGACACTCCATAAATATTTTTAGAAATATTTATGGCTCACTTTATGAATTTGAGGTCTCAATACCTCGTTTTTGGCCCAATTTTTTTCTAATTAATTCTTTTAGTTCACAAAATTCACTAATTTTAAAATATTTCTAAAATCACACTTAACTTATAATTATCGATTAACAAAGTTTTCTAACCTTTTTGTCAGATTTAGTGATCTCGAATCACTGTTCTGACACTATTAAAATTGGGCTGTTACAACTCTTCCCCCCGTAAAAAAAATTTCGTCCTCGAAATTTCCTTGTTATTTTGATCAAGAACTTCATTATTTCTATAATTCTATAGCTCCTTTGTGCACATATTTATCTAGTTTATCATTTATATCCATTCCATATCCTTTCAGTTTGCAATTCATTTTTAATTCAATATTGCGAACATACCTTATAACGAAAATTACTTACCTTTTTATAAGAGGCCCAATAGATTAAAAAGAACACTTAAGATATATGAAACAAATATAAAAGTGTATTATTATGTTGAAACACCCCACACCCGGCCCACGAGCCTGAACCGGATCTGGTATGTTCCTTAAGAAAATCGGTTTCAAAATTCTTTGTTACTTAGAGAAAATTTGTGTATTTTGAGAAAAATATTGGTTTGGTTGGGCTTAGATTGAAAGCCCACTTGTCTTACTTAGAAATCTTTTAATTAGGGTGACAAAATAATTTAGGGTTTTAAATAATTAATTCTACTAGGACTTTAAATCCAAAAATAGTTCGTAACATACTAAATAAAAATTTAAACAGAAATAAAGAAATTCAACTTGGGCCTTATGGCCTTATTACATCAAATAAAACCTAATAATAAAATTAAAAGTACTAAAAAAATATAATGTCCAAATGAAGTAAAATAATCCTTCTTTGAGCATGGCTACCACTAAGCTCCTTCCGCCTAGGTCCATTCTTTGTGCATCACACGAAAAATAGTCCCACAATGGGGTGAGTCAATGAGACTCAATGTGCACACAATACTAACATTCAACAAATCAGGCATACAAGTTCATATCAGGTTCATATTCATATACAATTAAATGATGCAACCCAAACCCAAGCCTATTTATCCATCCGCTACACACCACCCGTACCTGCCAATCACACCGTGGGGACTACTAAGTCAACCCTCCATCCGCTACACACCATCGAAAGCGCCATGCTGCAATCGACGTGCTCATCGCCCATATAATTTGTGTCATTAGACACCATATTCAGATAATGTAACCGAAGTTACCAAATTCAGATAATGTAACCGAAGTTACCATATTCAAATTATGTGACCGTAGTCACCATATTCCGTTGGTGAGACCGAAGTCAACACCTTCTTCCCCTTTCACATATAGCCCGAAATGCCCCAAATATTATTATATCATGCATAACATACTTATTTCTCATTCATGTTACTATTCACATGTTCAAAATATATCATATTCGTAATCCTATCAGAAGTAGGAAACGTACCTGGGTACTTTTTGCCACATTTGTGGTACTTAGCCACATTCACATTCTTATACATATTCATATATTAAAATAATTATTGCCATAATATATCGAAAGTTAATGTGAGTCCACACCTGATTCGCTTAATAGGTTCCTTGAAATCCCGAAGAACGATCTACCGATCTAGATCTCAAATCCTACATAAGTTAATCACTTTAAAAGACCATTCGGCCACTTTTCCAATTACAACTAGGATTTGTATTACTTACCTTGTTGCCGAATTGGAATGATAATCAAATCCCGAAGATTTGTGTTCTTCCCTTGAAATCGGCTAACCATTAAATCCATTGATTTGGTTAGTCTCTGATTTAAAACAAATAGATCTAGACATTTATGAGAGAACCTTGGCCGATTACATAATGTTTACTTACCTCAAATCTTTGAATCCCGGATCTCTCCTCCTGATTAGCCGAAAATCCTTGAATCTGAAATCCCGATATTCTCCTTTAATAATCGGTCAAGAGACAACAGAAGAGATTATTCCCTAGATCTCGATTAGAAGGATTAGAAGAACAAAATTGATTGTTCTTACCTTAATACCTTAGTCGATTACTTCCTTGCCTAGAGCCACAGAGATTTGGCTATGGACTATTAATCAGGGATCAAAAGAAAAGGTTTTGGCTTGACAGAAGAAAAGGAGAGAAGAAGAAAAGATGGAGTTTTGCTTAGGGAAAATTTCAACAGAGAGAAAAAGGAGCTAGGGAAAATTTCGGCACACTTAGGAAAAGATGAGAGAAAAGCCTTTAATTCTCCTTCTTTAGCCGAAATTATCAATAGGAGAGTCCCTTACTTGGCCACTACTCCTCATAAGTGATAATATTATCTTTTAATTATCACCTTATTTAAATTAAAAGTATTTAATCCATCCTTTATCTCTTTAAATTAAAAATCCTTTATTTATCACTTAATTTATCAAGTATTAACAGAAATAAAACTCCTCCCTTTCTAGAAATAGGTGCCGTCCACCTCAAATTTTATCCGGAAGCAAAATTAAAACCTTCATTATTTGCTTCCCAAGTGACTCGAACTCAGGCCCATGCCTTTTGCACATGGCGCCATTTCCATAGGCCCTAAGTGACATCTTCAGGCCACTTTTCCAAGCCAGTTTGTGTGTCAAATTTCACCAACTTTTTCTTTTAGGGCCTTCTTGCCCTAATTTCCTATTTTAAACTTTAAAATTTGACATTTCTGCATCATTTCTAAGTTTCCTAAAATTTTTGATCGACTCTGTTTACTTGCCATTTTCTTACATTTCCAAGTTTCCTAAAATGTATACTTTCCATTTTGGATCATTTCCATTTTCATTTCTTAGTTTCCAAAAATGTGTACTTTCCATTTTTGAACCATTTCCTTACATTACAGGTTTCCTAAAATGTTCATGTCCTAATGCATTTTGTGTTTCCAAAAATGTTGAGTTTCCAAAAATGTTCATTTCCATTTCCATGCATTTTCATACATTTTCGAGTTTCCAAAAATATCAAAAATTTATTCATAATGCTTAAGACTTGTCATTTCATACAATTAAACCGAAAATACATAGGCCCTTTCCGGGATGTTACGCTTCTACCCCTTAAACAAAATTTCGTCCTCGAAATTTCCTAACTAAACAATCGAGGGTATTCTTTGTCGCATTGTCTCTTTCGACTCCCACGAAGCTTCTTCCGATCCATGGTTGCGCCATAACACCTTGACTAGAAGTACCGACTTCCTCAGTGTAGTACTTTCACATCACGTTCCAAGATTCGAATCGGCTCTTCCTCGTAGGATAGATCTGGCCTTAGCTCCACTTCTTCAACAGGTACCACATGAGACGGATCCGATCGATAGTGACGTAGCATGGATACATGGAATACGTCGTGCATTAGCTGCAACTCTGGTGGCAACTCCACTTGGTATGCCACTGGTCCAACTCGCTTTAGTACTCGATAGGGCCCTATAAACCTTGGGCTTAACTTCCCGCTGCGATCGAACCTCATTACCTTCTTCCAAGGTGAGACTTTTGAAACACTTGGTCTCCCACTTCAAACTCAATTTAGTTCCGCTTAAGGTCCGTGATACGACTTACGCCTATCGAGGCTTCCTTCCGGTGTGCCCAAATTAACTCAACTTTCTCTTGGGCCGCCACTAACTCGGGCCCAAAACTCGGCGTTCTCCTAACTCAGTCCAACAAGTAGGAGTTCTACACTTTCGACCATACAATGCTTCGTATGGTGCCATCCGAATACTTGCCTGATAGCTGTTGTTGTAGGCGAACTCAGCTAAAGGCAAATAATCTTCCCAACTTCCTCGAAAATCCATAACACAACCCCTTAACATATCCTCCAACACTTGTATAACCCGTTCAGACTGCCCATGTAACAACCCAAACCCGGCCCAAATGTTATGACTGAATTTGGTTTGCTACGGAGAAAACATTTTGAAATCTTTGAAAACCAGCTTAACTTTTTAGTAAAAGATAGTTATTTTGGTTAGAACATTTGAGGTGTGATAACCCATATTTAGATTTATTTTGAAAATAATTTGTTAAGTCAAGTTAATATGTATATTTTAAATGTACCCGATGGTACTTTAAAACCTTTACGATTGCTTTGGAAAACATATGAACTCGTTCTTATAAGTAAGTAGTTTAAAACAAGTATTCAAACATGTAACGCTAATAAAATAATCCTAGGAGGCCTTATTACAACCCAATTAAAAATTAAACCAACAACCGAAAAATAAATAAACCGAAATTCAAGTCTATTAAATTTAAATCCCACTGCATGGCCACCTCGAGTCCCTCTGACTCCATATCCGCGATCTACGTGTCACCTGAAAAATAAAGGAGAAGGTGAGTCACCAAGACTCAGTATGTAACCCTTCCCCTAGTTTAAGCAATTTCATACACACTTTATAACAATCAACATGCATAAGGTTATGTACCCAACCTAGCCAACCAAATGCCTCTGTCTACCCCGTTGTGGTACCAAACCACTGGTGGTGCCAAACCACTGGTGACGTATAGTCACAGATGTGATGCCAAATCACTGGAGGTGCCAAACCTCTGGTGTCTGAAGACACAAATCGGTTGATGGGGCCAACCCATCGTGTGATACCAAATCACTGGCGTCATACCCGTATTATCATCTGTGGGGCTAACCCACTGGGATGAGACGCTATGAGGTGCCAAACCTCTAGAGGTACCAAACCTCTGGTGACCGTAGTCACAATGTGTTACCAAAACACTGGTGTCCGTCGACACAATATCACTGCCCCCTCCTCTCATCAACCCATATCAAACAGTTATAATAGAGTTCATGCCATCATTCATTTATTACATGTATCAAATAAGCCATGCTTCCCAAAAGCATTATAATCAATCTCATCTTGTGAGAGACTTACGGGATCCTAAAGCATGTACAGTTAAGGTACTAAATTAAATATCTACATCAAGCGATTTACATACAACATGTATCTAGTACAGTTTATTAATTGTTATGTGTGTGTGTACACACTGTCACCACGATAGTCCTTAAGTTCAAGAAAACCGATTGGCCACACTCAATGTCCTTGCCCCTATATTCGGCCAACTGTCAATGTTAGTACCCAAAGGCCTATTCGGCCAAACCCAAAATTTAAGAGAGTTCTCTTGTGAACCCGAAACCTTACCTATTCGCTTTTGAGTACTAACTCACGAGATGTGATTCTGCTTCGCTTCCTACAATCGGCCATCACTAAAGTTAGTAGCCTTCGGCTTCAACGAATACTTAAATAAATATATATAGATCCTTACCGAAATCGCTTGACAGGGAATGGGCTTGAATCGTATTCCTTAAAACCCCGGCACCTAAACAGAATCGATTCTATCACTGATTAATCACTGAAATAATTCGGCTTTTCCATTTAACCAAGTCGACAGAGAGAAGAGATATGGGAGAGGAATTTCGGCATACTTACCCTTGCTTGAATATTCGGCCAAGACTTCACAAAACATGGAGAAGGGAAATTCGGCTATGGCTAGGGAGTAGGTTCGGCTAACCAAGAAAAAGGGAAGAAAAAGAAAGTGAAGATGAGAGAGGGATTCGGCAAAGAGGAGCAAGGTAAGTTTCGGCACAAGAGTTTCTATGAAAGAAAGAAAATAAAAGAAAGAGAGGGATGAGAGGGAGGGATGTTCGGTTTTGAGAAAGAAGAGGAAAAGAGATAACAATTGAGAAGGATGCTAGCCGAAATTGTCAAGTAAAAGACTAGAAAAGAATTCGGCCCCCCCTTCACATAGTCTCCATGCCATCCACTCCACTCCAACAAGGAGTTCAAATTTCGGCAATTAACTTGAATTGCTCTTGACCAATCGTTTGAAGATATTCAAAATAATTTGAATAAA
Organism: Gossypium bickii; assembly: GCA_025503065.1. Taxonomy (NCBI): domain Eukaryota; kingdom Viridiplantae; phylum Streptophyta; class Magnoliopsida; order Malvales; family Malvaceae; genus Gossypium; species Gossypium bickii. The sequence continues at coordinate 97,526,653 of CP106711.1, forward strand.
CTAGAAGCCTAAATTTTCTCTGCCAACTCTTGTTGATTATTCACATAATAATCCAATTAATAAATAAAATAACTTCATTATTATCCTTAGAATTAAGCAAATAAAAATCCAATTTAAAAATGCTCACATTATCCCTTAATATTGAAATCAAATTTGAGCATTTTCACTCTCTTATTTCCGTCCAAACAAGGTTCCAAAAAGAAAATTGCTATGACTCGAACCAAGGCTCTCCCTTACCCCTTGTGGCGTCACATGTAACTCCCAAGTAGCCCTCCTTTTGCCACTTTACCAAGCTGATTTTTATGTCCACAATTCCTCTATTTATTCTTGTATCCCCTACTTGCTAAGGCTCCCTTTCTTTAAAGTTCCCAAATTAAATTTTCTACTATCCCGAACCAACTCAAGACCTTTAATTAAGTCTTACTACACCACAATCAATACCATAGCAATTCAAACTCAGGCAAAATAATGCAAACATGAATAACCCCAATTTTAGGATGTTACAGTTCAACCCCCTTAAAAAAATAATTTCGGCCTTGAAATTACCTGATTAGAATAGATGAGGGTATTGCTGCCACATCACATCCTCGGGTTCCCACGTAGCTTCCTCCGCACCATGGTTCCGCCATAGCACTTTCACTAAGGGCACTGACTTCCTACGTAAAACCATCACATCTCGATCTAAGATCTGAACCGGTTCTTCTTCAAAGGACAAATCCGAGTTGACCTCAATCTCAGCCACTGGTACAACGTGCGATGGATCTGACCGATATCGCCTAAGCATCGACACGTGGAAAACGTCATGAATCTGACTCAACTCCACCGGTAGCTCGAGCTGATAAGTTACCGGTCCCACTTGTTTCAACACTGTATATGGGCCAATGAACCTTGGGCTTAGCTTCCCTTTTCGCCCAAATCTCAACACCTTTTTCCAAGGTGACACCTTCAGGAAAACCTTGTCTCCTACATCATACTCCATTTCTTTGCGCTTTAGATCAGCATAAGACTTCTGTCTATCTGATGCTTCCTTAAGACGAGCCCGGATCACTTTAACCTTATCCTCAGTTTCTGTTACCAACTCTGGACCCAAAACTTGTCGTTTACCCAACTCTGTCCAACATGTAGGAGTACGGCATTTTCGTCCATATAGTGCTTCATATGGAGCCATCTGAATACTCGCTTGATAACTATTGTTATAAGCGAATTCCGCTAATGGTAGATACTCTTCCCAACTCCCACTGAAATCCAAAACACACCCTCTCAGCATATCCTCTAAGATCTGTATAACCCTTTCCGACTGCCCGTCCGACTGTGGATGGAAAGCTGTACTAAAATCCAATCGTGTACCCAACGCTTGATACAATGCTTTCCAGAACCTTGACGTGAATCTCGAATCCCTATCCGAGATAATTGACATTGGCACACCGTGCAATCTTACTATCTCAACCACATACAACTTTGCTAGCCCCTGAAGAGGATAATCCATTCTTACCGGTATAAAATGGGCTGACTTCGTCAGACGGTCTACAATCACCCAAACTGCGTCCTTTTTGCTGGGCGTCAGGGGTAGCCCACTGACAAAATCCATGGTGATCCTCTCCCATTTCCATTGAGGATCTTTCTTGGTGAAGTAGCCACGATGGCAAATGGTGTTCGACCTTAACTGGCGACACGTCAGACACCTTCCCACAAATTCAGTTACCTCACGTTTCAACCCCGGCCACCAGAACTGTTTCCGTAAATCTCCATACATCTTGCTTCCTCCAGGATGCATGGCGTATGGGCTGCTATGTGCATCTTGGAGAATTCTTTGTCTCAATTCTATATCCCTCGGCATACAGGTTCGCCCTTCAAAACATAGCACTCCGTCACTAGACAGACTGTACCCTTCTATACCACCATCCTGAACTTGCACCCTCTTGGCATTCAACCCTTCGTCCACTAACTGCTTTTCCTTAATCTCCCCAATCCAGGTTGGCTTAACCTGAAGCTCTGCCAAAAGACTCCCATCATCATACAGACTCAACCGAGCAAACATTGCTCTTAAATCCGTCACGACCTTCCAGCTCAACGCGTCAGCCACCACGTTAGCCTTACCCGGGTGGCACTCAATTGAACAGTTGTAGTCCTTTAACAGTTCAATCCATCGGCGCTGCCTCAAGTTCAGATCTTTCTGAGTCAAAAGATACCTCAAACTTTTGTGATCCGTGTAGACTATCAACTTCTCCCCATACAAATAATGTCTCCATATTTTTAAAGCAAAGACTACAACCGCTAACTCCAGGTTGTGCGTTGGGTAGTTAACCTCATGCGGTCTTAACTGACGGGATGCATAGGCTACTACCTTCCCTTCCTACATCAATACACATCCCAACCCAGTATGGGACGCGTCACAGTAAACTGTAAACAACCTCCCTGCCTCAGGCTATACCAAAACCGGAGCTTCCGTCAGAATCTTCCTTAGCTTATCAAAACTTTCTTGTTGCTTCTCCGACCATACAAATGGGACTCCTTTCCTTAATAGTTTCGTCAACGGCGCTGCGATTAAAGAGAATCCTTCCACAAAGCTCCGATAGTACCCTGCCAGACCAAGAAAGCTTCGAATTTCTGCCACTGACCTAGGCGGTTTCCAATCCAACACTGCTTCAATCTTGCGGGGATCCACTCTTATGCCTTCAGTTGACACTACGTGACCTAAGAAAGCCACCTCTCTAAGCCAAAATTTGCACTTACTGAATTTGGCTTATAACTGCTTCTCCCTCAGCACTTCTAAAACTATACGCAAATGCATATCATGCTCCTCCTCCGTCTTTGAATAGACCAATATGTCGTCTATGAACACCACGACGAATTGATCCAAGTACTGTTGGAATACTCTATTCATTAAGTCCATGAATGCCGCCGGTGCGTTGGTCAATCCAAATGGCATTACCAGAAACTCGTAATGCCCATACCTTGTTCGGAATGCTGTCTTGTGCACATCAACCTCCTTCACCTTCAGTTGATGGTAACCCGATCTAAGATCTATCTTCAAAAACACCGACGCACCCTTCAGTTGGTCAAACAAGTCATTGATCCGAGGCAACGGATACTTGTTTTTGATCGTTAACTTGTTTAACTGACGGTAGTCGATGCACATCCTCATGGACCCGTCCTTCTTCTTGACAAATAACACAGGTGCTCTCCACGGAGATATACTGGGTCGGATAAACCCCCTATCCAAAAGTTCCTGAATTTGAGCCTTCAGCTCCACCAATTTCTTTGGTGCCATTTCTGATGCTGCTATAGACACGCAGTGCCGCCCGGTAGCAAGTCTATACCGAATTCAACTTCCCGGTCTGGAGGTAGACCCGGAAGTTCTTCTGGGAACACATCAGTGAATTCCCCAACCGTTCGGACCTTCTCCACTTCCGATTCCTTAGCCTCCAAAGCACAAATGTGAACCAAATACGCCTCACAACCTTTCTTGACCATCTTCTCAGCCTTCAAAGCAGAGACCACGTTGGATAGGTAATCCCTTCTATTACCTATCATGACCACTTCATCACCCTCAGGCATCTTAAGAACCATGCGCTTAGCCGCGTAATCCAACCTCGCCTGGTACTTAACCAGCCAGTCCATTCCGAGAATCAAATCGAACTCCCCAAACGGCAGTTCCATCAAATCAGCTACAAATACGACCCCTTGGAGTTCTAGGGGTACGTCCCTATAAAGCTTGTTCACAACTACAGAATGGCCTAAAGGGCTAATTACAGTCATCTCCCTAGAAGCAGTCTCAGAGTTTAAGTTCATAGTCTCTACCACACTACTGGCTACGTACAAGTGCGTCGAACACACATCAATTAAAGCAACATAAGGAAGACCGAAAATTAAAAACGCATCAGGTTATGACATCCGGTGCGTCACCCTCCTCGCGCGCGCCATCGCATATAGACTAAGCCAGCCGCCTTGCCTCCGTATTGCCGCACTCGCCTCGAATTCGCGACTTATTAGGACCACTGCCGCCTCTACCGTTACCGCGACCTCTCTTTGGTCCCACATTTCTATTCTGAGTACGGTTCTTCCCCTCTGACTGATTCTGAGCTCGCTTCTGGGGACAATCCCTCACACTGTGATCCAAAGACCCACATTCAAAGTAACCCCTCTCACCGGTCCAACAACCTCCCCAATGGGATTTTCCACAGCGATTACAATCGAGCGGTCTCGATTAGTAGCCATGGGCCTTGCCGCTTTGATTTGGCCCACTCTGCCTAGCCTTTTTCTGAACATTACCACTTGACCCAGACGACCCAGAGCCTCTTCAGCTTATTCTTATCATAATTTTGCCTCACGGACTCCTTGATCCCTTCGGCTACCTTAGCCTTCTCCACTAGCGACGAAAACTCACGAACCTACTGTGGAGCAATTATCAGCCTCAAGTCATCTCTAAGCCCATCCTCAAAGCGGACACAACGCTCATGTTCGATAGCTACGATGCCTCTAGCATATCTACTCAGCCTTAGGAATTTCGCCTTGTACTCCGACACTGACTTAGTTCCTTGTACCAATCCCAGAAAAGCCTTCCTCTGCGTATGCGTCGGTGTAGTGGTACCACATACTTTTTTCTCGGAAAGCGACCTTAAAGTAATCCCATGTAAGATCTCTGCCCGCGTGGCGCCATCTCGGACCGTGAGCCACCACTGATATGCTTCATCCTTCAGAAGCGACACGGCTCCTTTCAGCTTCTCCCCATTAGTCAGGTCAAGATCATCCATAATCCTTTCCACTGATTCTAGCCAGTATTTCGCTGCACTGGGTGCTACTCCCGACACACCCCGAAATACCTTAGCTCCGTTAGACCGAATTCACTCGAGAACCGATTTTCGAGCTCCCAAATTTCCACTAGCCCCAGCCACCAACTCGAGGACTCGCAACACAGCTTGCGATACTGCCTCACCTCCGGTCTGATCCTGCTCCTCAACTCCAAAAGCTGGAGGTGGTGGTGGCGGTAGTACTTTATTTTCAGAACCCTGACCCGACCTGACAGGTTCTGACACGGTCATCCTACCCCTACCGCGTCCACGGCATCCACGTCCTCTAGAACTCATTCTATCTACTGCGCTTTTAATCTGATTAAGAAAATTTTATGGATTAGTACTTGTTCCACTTGATTATTCGCGAAGAAATTTTATGAAGAAATTTTAGTTAGGGATTCTTTCGAGCAAACAAGGTTTCACGTCTTCTATCCTAGTTCACACAAAAGAGTACATCCATTCCCTAATACTTTCCATACTTATTCACTCCTTGGACATTCTGTCCATTTCTATCCCAGGGGTATTTTCGTCATTTTCCTACAGGGGTATTTTTGCAATTAAAATCTGAGGGATTTCAAAACTTTAATAAAGCTGGTCACTTTGAAATTTCCAAAACTGGAGAGTATTCCTGAAAATTTGCAAAATTTTAAAGACATGGCATCATTTTGGAACCCAGGGATATTTTGGTAATTTTGTCAATCAGAGCAATTTTGTAATTTTGGTAAATCAGAGATATTTTAAACAGTTGTAAAACTCCGAGGGTTCTTTTTGAGAGTTCCTCTTCTTAAAACGTTGATGTTGCAAAAATTTTAGAATTCAGGGTCATTTTGGTAATTTTGCAGGTTGAGGGCATTTTCGTAATTTTCCAAAACCAAAGTATTTTATTGGTGATTCGCAAAGTAGAGTTTTTGGATATATATAAAATAATGAAATTTTTGGGCAAAACCATTGAATTGATATTTTAAGGACCAAGGGCGCTTTGGTAATTTTACCCCTAAGGGCATTTTTGTAATTTTCACAAATCAAATTTTTCGGGAAAAAGTTGTAAAGATGGTTGTTCTCAAATTTGAAAGAGTGATTTTTAAGAGTTTTTAAAACTAGGGTCTCGTTGTTTTCTTTTTTTTCGAAAACATGGCTAGTTCCCTTTCAGGTTTTAGTCATTATGTTTAGCCTATGATCGAGCCCTCTTGGTCAGGGTGAACCAAAGCTGCGCACCAGGCAGGGTTCGAGTGGAGAGGAGGTGAGTCACGCGGACTGCTTAAATACCAAGCTCCTGCTGAACCTTTCTAGACATGCGCACAGAGGTTGCCACACCACTGAGCCCTCTGAGTTAGGGTGAACCGAAGCTACGCACCAGGTAGGATACCTGCGAAGAGGTGGTGAGTCACTAGAACTGCTTAAATACCAGGCTCTCCCGGATCCAATCCTAGACATGCGTACAGGGGTTACCACACCCTAGCTCAGTGACTTAGCCATAGGTTGGTTTAGTTTATTAAGTCTTATGTTCTGTTTGTGTTTGAGTAGTCTAATCCTAGGGTTCAAATTCCTATAAGTCTATTCTATGTTCCATGCTTCCTACCCTTCTACATAAGAAATAATCCACCAAGAGGTTTAGAAGTACTTACCTGGGCAGATCGGTGCCGAGACTCGGTGCCATGCTATTCAGAACCTAAAAATAACTTAGAAAGGCCTACTAGTATAAAAACAAAACATTTTGGGCCTTGGGTCCCCACAGCCGAGCTTTAAACTGGGCTCTGATACCAATTTGTAACAACCCAAACCCGGCCCAAACGTTATGACCGAATTTGGTTTGCTACGGAGAAAACATTTTGAAATCTTTGAAAACCAGCTTAACTTTTTAGTAAAAGATAGTTATTTTGGTTAGAACATTTGATGTGTGATAACCCATATTTAGATTTATTTTGAAAATAATTTGTTAAGTCAAGTTAATATGTATATTTTAAATGTACCCGATGGTATTTTAAAACCTTTACGATTGCTTTGGAAAACATATAAACTCGTTCTTATAAGTAAGTAGTTTAAAACAAGTATTCAAACATGTAACGCTAATAAAATAATCCTAGGAGGCCTTATTACAACCCAATTAAAAATTAAACCAACAACTGAAAAATAAATAAACCGAAATTCAAGTCTATTAAATTTAAATCCCACTGCATGGCCACCTCGAGTCCCTCCGGCTCCATATCCGCGATCTACGTGTCACCTGAAAAATAAAGGAGAAGGTGAGTCACCAAGACTCAGTATGTAACCCTTCCCCTGGTTTAAGCAATTTCATACACACTTTATAACAATCAACATGCATAAGGTTATGTACCCAACCTAGCCAACCAAACGCCTCTGTCTACCCCCGTTGTGGTACCAAACCACCTTTGGTGGTGCCAAACCACTGGTGACGTATAGTCACTGAGATGTGATGCCAAATCATTGGAGGTGCCAAACCTCCGTGTGTCAGAAGACACAAATCGGTTGATGGGGCCAACCCATCGTGTGATACCAAATCACCGGCGTCAATCCGTATTATCATCTCGTGGGGCCAACCCACTGTGGTGCTAAACCACTGGGATGAGACGCTATGAGGTGCCAAACCTCTGGAGGTACCAAACCTCTGGTGACCGTAGTCACAATGTGTTACCAAAACACTGGTGTCCGTCGACACAATATCACTGCCCCCTCCTCTCATCAACCCATATCAAACAGTTATAATAGAGTTCATGCCATATACATTTATTACATGTATCAAATAAGCCATGCTTCCCAAAAGCATTATAATCAATCTCATACTGACAGAGACTTACCGGGATCCTCGCTTGTACCATTAAGGTACTAAATTCGTATCTACATCAAGCAGATTTACATACAACATGTATCTAGTATAGTTTATTAATTGTTATAAGTGTGTATGTACACACCTGTCACCACGATAGTCCTTAAGTTCCGAAGAAAATCGATTGGCCACACTCAATGTCCTTGCCCCTATATTCGGCTAACTGTCAATGTTAGTACCCAAAGGCCTATTCGGCGAAACCCAAAATTTAAGAGAGTTCTCTTGTGAACCCGAAACCTTACCTATTCGCTTTTGAGTACTAACTCACGAGATGTGATTCTGCTTCGCTTCCTACAATCGGCCATCACTAAAGTTAGTAGCCTTCGGCTTCAACGAATACTTAAATAAATATATATAGATCCTTACCGAAATCGCTTGACAGGGAATGGGCTTGAATTGTATTCCTTAAAATCCCGACACCTAAACAGAATCGATTCTATCACTGATTAATCAATGAAATAATTCGGCTTTTCCATTTAACCAAGTTGACAGAGAGAAGAGATATGGTAGAGGAATTTCGGCATACTTACCCTTGCTTCAATATTCGGCCAAGACTTCACAAAACATGGAGAAGGGAAATTCGGCTATGGCTAGGGAGTAGGTTCGGCTAACCAAGAAAAAGGGAAGAAAAAGAAAGTGAAGGTGAGAGAGGGATTCGGCAAAGAGGAGCAAGGTAAGTTTCGGCACAAGAGTTTCTATGAAAGAAAAAAAATAAAAGAAAGAGAGGGATGAGAGGGAGGGATGAGAGGGAGGGATGTTCGGTTTTGAGAAAGAAGAGGAAAAGAGATAACAATTGAGAAGGATGCTAGCCGAAATTGTCAAGTAAAAGACTAGAAAAGAATTCGACTCCCCCCCTTCACATAGTCTCCATGCCGTCCACTCCACTCCAACAAGGAGTTCAAATTTCGGCAATTAACTTGAATTGCTCTTGACCAATCGTTTGAAGATATTCAAAATAATTTGAATAAACTAGAAGCCTAAATTTTCTCTGCCAACTCTTGTTGATTATTCACATAATAATCCAATTAATAAATAAAATAACTTCCTTATTATCCTTAGAATTAAGCAAATAAAAATCCAATTTAAAAATGCTCACATTATCCCTTAATATTGAAATCAAATTTGAGCATTTTCTCTCTCTTATTGCCGTCCAAACAAGGTGCCAAAAAAGAAAGTGCTGTGACTCGAACCAAGGCTCTCCCTTACCCCTTGTGGCGTCACATGTAACTCTCAAGTAGCCCTCCTTTTGCCACTTTACCAAGCTGATTTTTATGTCCACAAATCCTCTATTTACTCTTGTATCCCCTACTTGCTAAGGCTCCCTGTCTTTAAAGTTCCCAAATTAAATTTTCTACTATCCCGAACCAACTCAAGACCCTTAATTAAGTCTTACTACACCACAATCAATACCATAACAATTCAAACTCAGGCAAAATAATGCAAACATGAATAACCCCAATTTTAGGATGTTACAGCCCATCGGATTGTGGATGAAAAGCTCTAGTGAAGTCCAACTTGGTGCCTAAAGCTTGGTGAAGTGCTTTCCAAAACCGAGACGTAAACCTTGGATCTCGATCGGAGATGATCGATACGGTACTCCATGTAACCTTACGATCTCCGCCACATACAACTTTGCTAATTTTTGGAGAGAATAGTCAACCTTCACCAGAATAAAGTGCGCGGACTTGGTCAAACGGTCCATTATCACCCATACCGAGTCCTTCTTAGTAGGCGTAAGGGGAAGCCCACTAACGAAGTCCATGGTAATTCTTTCCCACTTCCATTGGGGAATCTCAATTGGTTGAAGTAATCCCGATGGAACTTGGTGTTCAGCCTTAACTTGCTGACACGTTAGACATTTCCCCACAAATTCAGTCACTTCCCGCTTAAGATCAGACCACCAAAATTGTTCTCTTAGATCCCTATACAGCTTAATACCTCCGAGATGCATGGCATAAGGGCTACCATGCGCCTCCCGAAGAATCTTTTGTCTCAACTCCTTATCCCTTGGCATACAGACTTTTCCTTTGTAGCACAGTTCTCCATCATCATTGACGCCATAATCTTTTACTTCTCCATTCTGTACTTGCTGTAACTTAACACTTAGATCCTTATCTGCCAACTGGCCCTCTTTCACCTCATTCAGCCATGTGGGCTTGACTTGTAATTCTGCCAACAGGCTTCCATCATCATATAGACTTAAGTGAGCTAACAAAACCCTTAAATCCGACACAACCTTCCTACTCAGGGCATCGACTACCACATTCGCCTTGCCCGGATGATATTCTATCGAACAATCGTAGTCTTTCAGTAATTCTACCCACCTTTGTTGCCTCAAGTTCAACTCCTTTTGAGTCAACAAGTACTTAAGGCTCTTGTGGTCTGTGTAGATAACTGATCTTTCTCCATAAAGGTAGTGCCTCCAAACCTTGAGAGCGAAAACCACTGCTGCTAGTTTCAAGTCATGGGTTGGGTAATTAACCTCATGAGGCCTTAACTGCCAAGACGCGTAAGCGACCACTTTTCCATCTTGCATTAGCACACACCCTAATCCCGTATGCGAGCGCGCCACAAGACACCACAAAATCCTTGCTCGCCTCCTACTGATTAACACTGAGCTTCCACAAGACCTTCTTAAGCTTTTCAAAGCTCTCTTGTTGCTTATCCGTCCATACAAAGGGTACTTCCTTCCTTAGCAACTTTGTCAAAGGTGCGGCTATTGACGAGAATCCTTCCACAAACCTTCTGTAATAGCTCGCCAATCCTAAGAAACTTCAGATTTCAGCCACAGACCTAGGTGGTTTCCAATCCAACACTGCTTCGATCTTCCTAGGATCCACTCTTATTCCTTCTGCGGATACCACATGACCTAAGAATGCCACCTCTTTAAGCCAAAATTCACACTTGCTGAATTTGGCATAGAGCTTCTTCTCCCTTAACACTTCCAACACATCTCGGAGATGCTCATCATGCTCCTCCTCCGACTTCGAGTACACCAAAATATCGTCGATGAACACAACGACGAACTTATCCAGGTAGGGTTGGAAAACCCGATTCATCATATCCATGAATGCGACTGGAGCGTTCGTCAACTCAAACGGCATCACTACAAATTCAAAATGACCGTATCTTGTCCTAAAAGCGGTCTTATAAATGTCAGCCTCCTTCACCTTCAACTAGTGATATCCCGACCTTAAGTCTATCTTCGAGAATCTGTTTGCCTCTTCTTTGGTGGTCGAACAAGTCGTCTATCCTTGGCAAAGGATACTTGTTCTTGATGGTCAGTTTGTTCAACTGACGATAATCTATGCACATACGCATAGTTCCGTCCTTCTTCTTCACAAACAAGACCGGTGCTCCCACGGAGACACACTGGGTCGGATGAACCCATGATCCAACAACTCTTGGATTTGAGCCTTGAGCTCTACTAACTCCTTTGGCGCCATTCGGTATGGAGCGATTGATACAGGAGCTGTTCCCGGTAGCAAGTCTATTCCAAATTCCACCTCTCTATCTGGGGGTATTCCTGGTAATTCATCTGGGAACACATCTACGAAGTCCCTTACCGTCCTAACCCCATGAACACCTTCATCTTTACCTCCTAACGCACTTACGAAGGCTAAGAACGCCTCGCACCCCTTCCTAACCATTTTCTCAGCCTTCAGCGCCGAAACTACATTGGACAAGTAGTTCCTCCTTTCCCCGATCATCACTACTACCTCATCCTCGGGGGTTCTTAGTTCCATACGTTTAGCCGCACAATCCAACACGGCTCGATGCTCTACTAGCCAATCCATTCCAAGTATAAGCTCAAACTCTCCGAAGGGTAACTCCATTAAGTCAGCCCGAAAATTCACTCCCTGAATCTCTAGGGGTACATTCCGAAAGATCTTATCTATCATCACAGCTTGGCCTAATGGGCTTACTACAGTCATCTGCCTATCAGAGAGTTCTGAGTCTAGGCCTAGTGTTTCCGCTACACTACATGCAACATAGGAATGGGTCGAGCCCACATCAATCAAAGCAAAATAGGGTTTGTCAGAAATAAAGAACGTACCGGTTATTACATCCGGTGCGTCACCATCTTCCCTCTGGCGAACCGCATAAACCAAACTCGGTTGCCTTGCCTCAGCATTTGCAGCACCTCGGCCCTGTGCTCCACGGCTCTGCGCCGGCACCATTACCTCTGTTGGCGAACCACGACCTCGTTGAGGCCGTCGTCCGCCTCTACCACGGCGACTAGCATTCTCCGAGCCGCGGTCGGCTCTCATCTGGTTGCTTGGGACAATCCTTAAGCATATGGTCCTTGGACCCACACTTGAAACATCCTCCCATCTTTCTCCAACATTCTCCCAAGTGCCTCTTTCTACAATGCTCACAAGGGCGTCATCGCACACCGTACCGACTTGTTGATTCCGTGGCCCGTCAACTCTAGGCCTCTTATGACCCTTTCCAGATGGCCCAAAACCTCTTTTGGGCTTATTCCTATCCACAGCCTGCTTGGTAGCATCCTTGATTCCCTCGGCCACCTTGGCCTTTTCCACCAAAACAGAAAATTCCCGGTCCTGATGCGGTGCTATCAACAGTCTCAGATCGTCCCTCAGTCTATCCTCAAAACCGACACAGCGTTCATGCTCAGTTGCCACTACCCCTCGAGCATAGCGGCTCAACCTCGAAAATTCGCCTCATATTCTGCGGCGGACTTACTCCCTTGCACCAACGGTAAAAGCCTTCCTTTGTTCATCTCAGTATACTGGTTCCTACATATTTCTTTTGGTACGCTTCCTTAACGTACTCCTGTGTTAGATCCTCAGCCGTGGCACCATCTCGCACAGTTAACCACCATTGATACGCCTCATCGCATAACAGTGCCACCACCCCCTTCAACTTTTCCTCAGGGATCAGATCAAGCTCATCCATGATGCGCTCCGTTGCTTCCAACCAGTACTCAACTGTACTGGGTGCCACTCCCGACACTCCACGAAACATCTCGGCTCCATTAGCTCGGAGCCGTTCCGGCACAGATTTTCGGGTTCCCGAATTTCCACCCGCACCAGCCACTAATTCCAAAACTCGCAAAGCACGACTGCGACACAAAGATCTTCCCGTCCTCGAGCTTGTCGCTCAACACCCACAAACGGTGGGGTGGTGGTGGCGGTGGTATTTCATTGTCAGAACCCTGACCCGATCTAACGGGTTCTGACACAGTCATCCTTCCTCTACCTCGTCCACGACGACCACGTCCTCGGGAGCTCATTTCTTAGCGTCGAGATCTGATTAAGGAATTTTATGAATTAGTAGTCTTGTTTCACTTATTACCCGCGAAGATGTTTTATGAAAAAGAATTTAAGAGTGGTTCTTTCGTAGTCATACAAGCACACAGTCTTTTATTCATTCATCCATCCATCAAACAATTATGAACTTTCGTTCATTCAGAGAAACGTTGTAATTTTCATCGTTGTTGTTTTTCCACTACCCAGGGGTATTTTCGTAATTTTGTCTTACAGGGGCATTTTCGTAATTTTTCAAAAGAAAAAATGTTCCTTGGTGTTTTTGTTGAAAAGTATTTTGAGAATTCAAAGTCTCGGGGTAATTTGGAGAAATTTTCAAAATCCAGGGGTATTTCGGTAATTTTCGACCTCAGGGGTATTTTGGTAAATTTTCACAAATCAGGGTAAATTTGTAAAATTTAATAAACCAGAGATATTTCAAAAGTTGTAAAACTTTGTGGGTTCTTTTTGAGAATTGTTCCTTCCAAAATGGAGATGTTGCAAAAATTTTGGGAATCAGGGTCATTTTGGTAATTTTGTAAGTTAGGGGCAATTTTGTAATTTTCCAAAATCAAGGTATTTTGATATATTACAAATTAGGGTTTTTGAATGTTTATAAAATAATGAAGTTTTGGCAAAATCGTTGAGAAGTTTGACATTTTTGTAAATCAAGGGCATTTTGGTAATTTTACCACTAAGGGCATTTTTGTAATTTTCACAAATCAGAAATTTTTCGGGAAATTTTGTAAAAATAGTTTTTACAAATTTAAAAGAAAGTTTTAAGAATTTTAAAACTAGGGTTCATTGTTTGTTCTCTTTTTTTTTTTTTAAAACATGGCTAGTTCCTTTCGGGTTTTAGTCATTATGCTTAGCCTATGTCGAGCCCTCTTTGGTCGAGGTGAACCAAAGCTACGCACTGCGCAGATTCGAATGGTGAGGAGGTGAGTCACGCGGATCGCTTAAATACCAAGCTCCCATCGAAACCATTCCTAGACATGCGCACGAGAGTGCCACACCACCGAGCCCTCGAGTTAGGGTGAACCGAAGCTACGCACTGCAGGATTTCTGCGAAGAGGAGGTGAGTCACTAGGACCGCTTAAATACTGTGCTCTTAGGATCCAATCCTAGACATGCGCATGCGGGGTTACCACACCCTATCTCGGTGACTTAGCCATAGGTTTGTTCGGTGCATTAAATCTTATGGGTTCGTGTTTGAGTAATCTAGCCTCAGGGTCCAAATTCCTATCATTCTATTCTATGTTCCATGCCTTTCCTACCCTTCTAAGGTTTATAATATAATTCACATAATCACCCAAATAGTTAGGTACTTACTTACCGGTGGATCATGGCCTGGAGACTTATGTGTCATGCCAAACACTGCTTATTTCATAAAATATTTTCAAAAACTTACTTGGGCTCGATTTGAAAACATTTTGGGCCTTAGCCCAAAGCCGAGAGTTTTAAAACGGGCTCGATATTCAAATGAAACACCCACACCTACCCACGAGCCCGAACCAGGATCCAGTATGTTCCTTAAGAAAATCGGTTTCAAAATTCTTTGTTACTTAGAGAAAATTTGTGTATTTTGAGAAAAATATTGGTTTGGGTTGGGCTTAGATTGAAAGCCCACTTGTCTTACTTAGAAATCTTTTAATTAGGGTGACAAAATAATTTAGGGTTTTAAATAATTAATTCTACTAGGACTTTAAATCCAAAAATAATTCAGTAACATATAAAAATTTAAATGAGAAATAAAGAAATTCAACTTGGGCCTTATGGCCTTATTACATCAAATAAAACCCAATAATAAAATTAAAAGTACTAAAAAAATATAATGTCCAAATGAAGTAAAATAATCCTTCTTGAGCATGGCCACCACTAAGCTCCTTCCCGCCAGGTCCATTCTTTGTGCATCACCGAAAAATAGTCCCACAATGGGGTGAGTCAACAGACTCAATGTGCACACAATACTAACATTCAACAAATCGGGCATACAAGTTCATATCGTGTTCATATTCATATACAATTAAATGATGCAACCCAAACCCAAGCCTATTTATCCATCCGCTACACACCACCCGTACCTGCCAATCACACCGTGGGGACTACTAAGTCAACCCTCCATCCGCTACACACCATCGAAGGCGATCATTGCGATCGACATGCTCATCGCCCATATAATTTGTGTCATTAGACACCATATTCAGATAATGTAATCGAAGTTACCAAATTCAGATAATGCAACCGAAGTTACCATATTCAAATTATGTATTGTAGTCACCATATTCCGTTGGTGAGACCAAGTCAAGACCTTCTTCCCTTTCACATATAGCCCGAAATGCCCCAAATATTATTATATCATGCATAACATACTTATTTCTCATTCATGTTACTATTCACATGTTCAAAATATATCATATTCGTAATCCTATCAGAAGTAGGAAACATACCTGGGTACTTTTTGCCACATTTGTGGTACTTAGCCACATTCACATTCTTATACATATTCATATATAAAAATAATTATTGCCATAATATATCGAAAGTTAGTGTGAGTACACACCTGATTCGCTTAATAGGTTCCTTGAAATCCCGAAGAACGATCTACCGATCTAGATCTCAAATCCTACATAAGTTAATCACTTTAAAAGACCATTCGGCCACTTTTCCAATTACAACTAGGATTTGTATTACTTACCTTGTTGCCGAATTGGATTGATAATCAAATCCCGAAGATTTGTGTTCTTCCTTTGAAATCGGCTAACCATTAAATCCATTGATTTGGTTAGTCTCTGATTTAAAACAAATAGATCTAGACATTTATGAGAGAACCTTGGCCGATTACATAATTTTTACTTACCTCAAATCCTTGAATCCCGGATCTCTCCTCCTGATTAGCCGAAAATCCTTGAATTTGAAATCCCGATATTCTCCTTTAATAATCGGTCAAGAGACAACAAAAGAGATTATTCCCTAGATCTCGATTAGAAGGATTAGAAGAACAAAATTGATTGTTCTTACCTTAATACCTTAGTCGATTACTTCCTTGCCTAGAGCCACAGAGATTCGGCTATGGACTATTAATCAGGGATCAAAAGAAAAGGTTTTGGCTTGATAGAAGAAAAGGAGAGAAGAAGAAAAGATGGAGTTTTGCTTAGGAAAAATTTCGGCAGAGAGAAAGAGGAGCTAGGGAAAATTTCGGCACACTTAGGAAAAGATGAGAGAAAAGCCTTTAATTCTCCTTCTTTAGCCGAAATTATCAATAGGAGAGTCCCTTACTTGGCCACTACTCCTCATAAGTGATAATATTATCTTTTAATTATCACCTTATTTAAATTAAAAGTATTTAATCCATCCTTTATCTCTTTAAATTAAAAATCCTTTATTTATCATTTAATTTATCAAGTATTAACAGAAATAAAACTCCTCCCTTTCTAGAAATAGGTGCCGTCCACCTCAGCCTTCTGGAAGCAAAATTAAAACCTTCATTATTTGCTTCGCAAGTGACTCGAACTCAAGCCCATGCCTTTTGCACATGGCGCCATTTCCATAGGCCCTAAGTGACATCTTCAGGCCACTTTTTCAAGCCTGTTTGTGTGTCAAATTTCACTAACTTTTTCTTTTAGGGCCTCCTTGCCCTAATTTCCTATTTTAAACTTTAAAATTTGACATTTCTGCATCATTTCTAAGTTTCCTAAAATTCTCGATCGGCTCTGTTTACTTGCCATTTTCTTACATTTCCAAGTTTCCTAAAATGTATACTTTCCATTTTTGGATCATTTCCATTTTCATTTCTTAGTTTCCAAAAATGTGTACTTTCCATTTTTGAACCATTTCCTTACATTTCTGGGTTTCCTAAAATGTTCATGTCCTAATGCATTTCGTGTTTCCAAAAATGTTTGAGTTTCCAAAATGTTCATTTCCATTTCCATGCATTTTCATACATTTCTGAGTTTCCAAAAATATCAAAAATTTATTCATAATGCTTAAGACTTGTCATTTCATACAATTAAACCGAAAATGCATAGGCCCTTTCCAGGATGTTACATATGTACTATTAATCAGATAGCACTTGATGAGTACCAAAGTGTTATTATCAGAGAATGCGCCAGAGTCCCTTAATGGTATACCACTAATATCCTAGTATATCTAATCTGATTTACTTGGGCAAATTACATTATGCACACATATCATTTTTTCTATTCCAATTTCATTTTCAATTTATTCACAACTACATTTAATTTTACTTTCTCATCAATATACAATTCAATATAATATTTATCCATCACTTAATTCAATTTCCATTTAATTCAACAATAACACTTACCTCATACTTCACTTACTATACGCGTGTCTGTATCTATACTCAGTGGTATTACCATAATTCAAATTATAAAAATTATAATAAATAATAAATAATAAATAATAAATATCAAACATGTAACAATATAAATCATATGTGTTAGTTTATGCTTTAATTTCATATCTCAACAATAGTCTTTCATCAAATAGCATCATATATCATTTATATTATCTAATCAACTTATGAACCTTTGGTTCAAGTTTTCAACTTTATATATCAATTTTAATTCATAATTCCACTTTTTCGTACTGTCAATAATTCAATCGATCAAATTCATTCAATTTTCTCATTTCATTTATTCAACTGATTTTAATATCAATAATTCGATATTTTAGCAAATTTATGAACCTTAAGTTCATACTTCAATTATCACATTTCAATTCGATTCACAATTCAACTCATAATGTCTTTCTCATATTTTTAGTAGTACGGTCAATCAAATTTATTTAATTTTCTCATTTTAGTTATTCACCCTATTAACAATCCAGACTTTGACGGATACACGGATTCCAACCCAAACACACCAGTACGGCACATTGTGCCTAAAACGGTACATAGTACCCGATCAGTATACGACACACGAGGTGCCTGAAATACGACACATAAAGTGCCTGATACGACACACGAGGTGCCTGATACGACACATAAAGTGCCTGATACGACACACGAGGTGCCTGATACGACACACGAGGTGCCTGATATACGATACATAAAGTGCCTGATACGACACACGAGGTGCCTGATATGACACATAAAGTGCCTGATTTACGACACATAAAGTGCCTGATCGGCAAAGCCGATAAATCCCGTTCTCTTTCAAATCCTATGGCATGCCAATTATATCCGACTAGTCCGACAAGTTAATAGGGAAATCAATTCTCATTTTAATTTCACTTAATATTCATATCTACCCCTATTAACAAGACTCGGACTTTGACGGATACGCGGATTCCAACCAATCACACCAAAATAATGAAATCCTCCATTACACACCAGTATATTATATCCTCCCAAACACACCAATATATCATATACTCCAAAACACACCAATAAGGCATTAAATTCCTCTTCGGATAAACCGAAGAATATAATACAGATTATCACCTCGTAGAGCCTCAAATCTCCTCATCACATCACAAATCCTATGGCATGCCATTTGTATCCAATCTAGTCTGATAAGTTAATAGGGTATTCAAATCATTTTTTTTTATTTCAAATTCACTTTTTCATTTTCTAATCAGTATACAATTCAATACCAATACATATTTCACATATTCACATATAATCATACTTCAATTCAGTTCCAACCACTTTTCAATCAATACACGATTCATATATTTACACATATTCATAATTTAATGCATTTTTATTCAATTCGTATTTTTAATTTATTGTCCAATCAAATTTAAAATCACTAATTACTTTTCAATCAATATACATTTCAATTACTCGCATATTTTCTTTATTTAATTCAATTTGATTCAATTCAAATCACTTTTAGTTTCCTATTAATATACCTTCAAATATTCACATAATTCATAATTCAGTCACATAATTTAAATAACTTTCTAAATTCCAGTTCATTCTATTTTCACTTCTTATTTCAACCAGATTTCACAAGATGTAAAGTAATTCATTACATCAATAATTTCATAGTTTAACGCAATACACATAACAATATTCAAGAACTTCACAATTCAATTCAAGACTCAAAATAATATTCAATATTCCATAATTCATTCGAAGATCGTCTCAATTTTCAGTACCCAATCTTAAATTTATCATTTTACTAAACACTTACCTTAAAATACTTACCGCACATAATTAATAAATTACACATAATAATGATAAAGTTTGAATAATAGTGATACAAATATCATCAAAGTCCAAGCTATCACATTATCTTAAGTTATATATTAATAATGGCATACATTTCTAGACTTTACACATATTACGTTTGGTCCGAGAACCGACTAAACCATAGCTCGATACCACTAAATGTAACACCCTTACCCGTATTCGACGGAATAAGTGCGAAGCATTACCAGGAATTACAAATTTATTTATCGGACATTTTATTTCATTTAGCATTTATATTTGAAACCAATCAAAATCAAACATATTGTCCCTTAAACATATTTATTTTTCTCGTCATGTCTTACATAAATTTATTACTCGTCTCAACATACTTAATTATCTTGTATTAACATATTAAAGATAATCACATATTTACATATCATGAAAAATATCATTCAATTATCTCTTCTTCATAAACATAAATCAGTTAATTTATCATATCAATATTTCACGTACCATCAACTCATATTTTCTTATATCATATAATTAAGTTACACGAACTTACCTAGCTAAATTTGTAGAAATATCAAGATTCAGGGTCATTTTAGAAATTTTCTATTTTCATCGATTTTTCAATCGATCTTAATCTAAATTAATAATTTCATTCAATTTTGCAATTTTAAATAATAAAATAATCTATTTCATGCAAATTGGTCATTTCTACATTTTTACAAAATTAATCATAAAGTTTTACTTTTATTCAATTTAGTCCCTGAGTCTAAAACATTACAAATTAGCCATGCTAGCTGAATATTCATACATATTTTCCTCCTCCTCCTCTCCATTCCACATCCTTAATGTATATAACATGCTATAAGTAACATTATCAATAATTTTCAATATTTGCTTATGTGAATATTCAAGCTATCCATCCGTGTCATAGTCACTAAATTATTGTTATCTTGAGCTACAGAACTCCAAATTAAGATCCGTTAATTTTATCTGAAACTAGACTCATATATCTTCTTACTATAATTTTTACAGAATTTTTGGTGTAGCCAATTAATACAGTTTATTAGTTAACTTCTCCCCTGTTACAGTCTGATGGCTCTGACCTTTATTCACTAAAAATCAATTATCTCATAGTACGATTTTCATATAATGTTTTTGATTATTTCTAATAAAAATAGACTCATTAAGGAATACAAAAATATAAATTATAACTCATAATTATTTTTATACAATTTTTAGTGAATTTCTAAAGTAAGAACAGGGGATCACGAAGTTATTCTAAACCAGTCTTACAAAAATTTAAATATCTCAAAATGTAGGCTTCCTTTGCTTTCTCTGTTTCTTTTATATGAAAATAGACTCAACAAGCTTTAATTACATATCTTACTCAACTTCTAATTCGATTTATACAATTGTTGGTGATTTTTCAAAGTTAGACAACTGCTGCTGTCCAAAACTGCTTTAGTGTAACATGTTGATTTCTATTTTATCCCTAATTCCACAATTCATACAATTCAGTCCTTGCTGAATTAACCCCTCAGTTGAGTTAATTTTCTCATTTAATACTTTTGTCTATCATTTTAAACTACTTCATAACCTTTGAAATCAGAATTTTAACACTAGGCCTTAATTTTAGCTATTTCACAATTAGGTCCTAAAACCAATTTACATCAATTTCACTTGATAAAATCATCATATAACAAAATTAAAGCTTCAAATCAATATTTATTCATCATATTCTTCCAGCACTAATCCACATCAACTTTAAAAATTAGCCATAGAATCATAAACTAATGAATTAATAAGTTGGACCCAATTGTAGAAAGTCCAAAAACATAGAAATTTCAAGGAGAAAGCAAGAATTAAACTTACATGAAACTTGAGTATGAAAACCAACTTGAACTTTCTTCCATGATTGTTTTTCAGCTGAAGAAAATGAAGAGAAATGAAGAGAATTCTCGGATATTTCAATTTGATCCCCTTTTTATTTAGCTAATTTTAAAAATTTCCCAATTTTGCCCCTTTTCTTCTTTCTCTTCTCTTCTTCTTTCTTTCCTTCCCTGCTCTCTCTGCTTCGTTTGGGTTTCTGTTTTTCTATTCTATCTTTCCTTTTTTTATCCTATAATATAATACAATATAATATAGTATATATAATATATATACTTAATTATTAAGTAAATATATTTTATTATAATATCTATCAAATTTTACACATGCTTTAATGTTTATGCCGCCTCAATTATGACTATTGGCATAATTGCTCTTTTGGTCTTTTTTATTTTCTTTAATCTATAATTAAACTTTTACACCTTTTTCAGTATAGTCTTTTTCATTTAATTATATATCCAAACGTTAAAATTTCTCAACTAAACTTTAATAATAACTTAATGACACTCCATAAATATTTTTAGAAATATTTATGGCTCACTTTATGAATTTGAGGTCTCAATACCTTGTTTTTGGCCCAATTTTTTTCTAATTAATTCTTTTAGTTCACAAAATTCACTAATTTTAAAATATTTCTAAAATCACACTTAACTTATAATTATCGATTAACAAAGTTTTCTAACCTTTTTGTCAGATTTAGTGATCTCGAATCACTGTTTTGACACTATTAAAATTGGGCTGTTACAGATCGTAATCAAGATCAAAATGCTATTGTCGGAGTCGTGGCTTCAGTTTTAGCTTTTGGGGTTCTTTGGATTAAAAAATTAAAAACTAGGAAGGAAATTGCTGCTCACCCTCATGTGAATCGAGATTATGAAAGAGAAAATTATATTAATAGTATTTTATATAGTGGTGACCAACATTGTATTGATGTGATAAGGATGAGACCGATCGCCTTTTTTAATTTGTGTGATATTTTTAGTAGGAATAATTTGTTACAATCATCTAAATCTGTCAATATTAGGGAGCAAGTAGTTATATTTTTACATATAATTGGTCATAATGTAAGGTTTTGAGTGATTGGATCTAGATATTATAGATCAACTGAGATAGTTCACCGTTACTTTAGGGTTGTATTGAGAGCTATTTTGAAATTGTATAAACTAGTTATTAGATTACCTGATGAGTCAACTCCTAGTGAAATCAGAAACAATCTAAGGTTTTATCCTTATTTTAAAGATTGTATTGGAGCATGAGATGGAACTCATATTCGTGCATCCGTTCCACTTAGCATTCAAGGAAGATTTCGTAGCCGTAAAGGGGGGATGACACAAAATGTATTTGCTGCCATTACATTTGATTTGAAATTTTCCTATGTTCTAGCTGGTTGGGAAGGTAGTGCACATGATTCTCGTATTTTAAGTGATGCACTTTCATGCCCAAGAGGATTAAGAATTTCGGAAGGTAATAATTATCATTAAATACCAAATAGTTCTAGTAAACTCATAATTTATTAGTATTAATTATGTTTTGTAAAATTGTAGGTAAATATTATATTGCTGATGCTGGATATGGCATTCGAAATGGATATATTACCCCATATTGTGGTGTTCGATATCATTTAAAAGAGTTTAGTGCTCAAGGGCTTGAAAATGCAAATGAACTTTTTAATCTTTGCCATTCATCATTACGAATCACTGTTGAACGTGTTTTTGGGATTTTGAAGAAACGGTTTTGTGACAGACCAATTTTGACTCTAATTGGAACGGTGGTTTCGGGACCACGAATCCGAGTCCGAGAAATATTTTAATATTATAGTCTGTGTTTATTACATGTGATTGGGTGAGTGTGAAAGTTTCGTAGAAAAATTTAGTCATTTAAATGTTCAATTTAATAAAAAGGATGAAATTGCAAAGGTGACCAAAGTTGTGAGCATGATTAAAAAGGGGTAAAGTGAATTGTTTAAGGGACTTTAGGATTTGCATGTCAAATCTCCCACTTTTAGAATAGTGGACGGTAAGCCCATGGCTATTATAATTTAGTATATTATAATTAAAATATTATTTGTATAATAAGCATGCTTTAATGTGTGATAATTTTTAAGCAAAAAGGAAACATTTTTAAATTCTATTTTCTCTCCTATTCTTCATCTTCTTCACCGATTGTAATTGAAGAAAAGAAAACATAGAACCTCCATTGTTTCGGCTGGACATGTGGTAGTGAGATCAAGGAAGAAAAGATTTGGAAAAGGATCGGGGAAAGGCTAAGGTGAACGAATAGTTGGAAAATTTCAAATCTGTCGACTACCGGGTAAGTCCTTAAGCTATAGTATATTGAAGAATTACTTATAAATCAATTGTACGATAATGTTTGATAAATTTTAGTAGATATTCATGTCATAGCCGAATGTATATAAACCTATTAGAATGGTTTTGATTTTTTTTGATGTAAATAAGCCAAAGTACTTTCATTATGTGATATAGTATAAAAGGTATTAGCGATGATTGATTACATTAATGTGTTTCGGGCTTTAAGCCTAGCGAGCCTAGTCTTGGTGATTTGATCGGGCTTTAAGCCTAGCGTGCCTAGTGCTTGGTGATTTGATTCGGGCTTTAAGCCTAGCAGGCCTTGTGCCGGTGTTACTTATCGGGCTTTTACGCCTAGCAGGCCTTGTGCCGGTGTTATTTATCGGGCTTTTATACCTAGCAGGCTTGATGCTGGTGTTGTATTTCACAAACTAGAAACCGAAATTGTGTTCGAGAAGTAATTAAAGCAAATTTATCGAGTTAACGGCTCAGATTAGGTACAAACTACAAGCTCGTCGGGATCGTTCGGGAAGTCTCCCACACTATCAATCTACATTTTGGTACTCTTTCATTTTGGTTTTAAACGAAGGCATGTATAGGAAAGACTTGGTCTTGTTTTGATAAAATCTTAAGGTTCATGTATATAATAGCCATGCGAATATGGCTAAATTTTTAGTTAAGTATGCTGTTGTGTTTTTGATATGTATGTTGATTTATGATGGCAATGTTTATGCATTCTTAATCGAAGTTAAATCGTTTTTGTTAAGGAAATGTTTGTGTATGAAATGAATCCTTGAATTAGAGGTGTAGGTATGTTCGGTTAGAAACTAGTCTTTCATAAATTGCAACGAAACAGCTTGTAGTAGCAGCAGTGATGTGATTTAGAAAAATCACCAAAAATAGGGTATATTGAATTAGAAGGTGAATGAGATATGAAATTAAACCTTATTGTGTCTATTTTTACATGAAAGAAACATAGTAGGCAAAGGTTTTATATATTATGAGATAATTAAGTTTTAGTGAGAATCGCTCTGAATGAATTCGTGAGTCACTGTTCTGTTTTGGAAAAATTTTAAAAAATTGTATATAAATAATTAAGAAGCATGGTTTATATGTGTAGAATCCTTAATGAGTCTATTTTTCATTGGTATAAACAAGAACATTATTGGAAATTTGTGCAATGAGATAACTGTATTTTTGTAAAGACATGTCAGAATTGTCAAGCAGTGTAATAAGGGTAACTTTGATGAATAAACTGTACTAATTGGCCACATGAAAAATTCTGGAAAAATTATGGTGAAAAGTAATGTGAGTCTAGTTTCAAGGAAAATTTACGGATCTAAATTTTGAGTTTTGTAACTCGAGTTATGGTCGATTTAGTCAGCGTGGCACTGTTGGACAGCTTTAAAAGTTTTATGCCCTGAGTTAATAGTCAAGTCTAGTAATGCCACGTACTCGATTCCGGCATGGGTTTCGGGTAAGGGGTGTTACATTTGATTGGTATCAGAGCTTACGGTTTAGTCGATTCTAGGACTACCGTAGCGCGTGTGAGTCTAGCTATACATGCCTTCATTATATGTTGATAGTGTGGTGACTTCTGACAGTCTGAATTTTGTTTTATTTAGTAAATGGACACTGATCCTGAATGAGCCGTAGCTGATGATGTAGAGAGCGTAGCGCCTGACTGCGCGCGCGGATCAGCGCCGGTAGACTCTCGACCTGTTTCAGGTAGCCACGAAGGAGAGACTAAACAAGCCTTTTATCAGATGATGAATGAGTGGTTTGCCCAATTTATTCAAAATAACCCGGCTGTACACCAATCTCCACCCCCGAATAAACCAACTTCGATTCCTTCAGCTCCCCCGATGATAGATCCGATGAGATCTAGTAGGCCCCCAGTTGATAAAATCCGAAAATTTGGGGCCGAAGAATTTAAAGCTAATGACGATGATGACGCTGAGAGAGTTCTTAATGTGGCTTGATAACACTATTCGGGTACTTGATGAGCTGTCTTGTACTCCGGATGAATGCTTGAAGTGTGCTATATCCTTACTGCGGGACACTGCATATCACTGGTGGAATACACTAGTATTAGTGGTTCTGAAAGAAAAAGTGACATGGGATTTCTTCCAAAATGAGTTTCAAGAAGTATATTAGCCAAAGATTCATTGATCAAAAACGAAAGGAGTTCCTTGAAAGTTAAACAGGCGAATGATCAGAATCGGAATATGAAAGAAAATTTGTCAGGCTCAGCAGATATGCTAGAGAGTGTGTTTCTACCGAAGCCATTATGTGTAAAAGATTTGAAGATGGCCTAAATGAAGATATAAAGATGTTTGTTGGCATTCTTGAAATTCAAGAGTTTGTGACTTTAGTTGAGAGAGCTTGCAAAGCGGAAGAGCTCGGGAAAGAGAAAAGAAAGGCTGAGACAGAAGCTAGAGACATCCGTAAAAGATCTTCGGGTAAGGTCTTTCATTCCTGACCAAGAAGTCCAGAGATGACTACAGTGACATAAAGCTACTACAGATCCTCCTAGGCGGGATCGACCTCCCATGAGCTCCCGAGCTACCTTGATAGCCGAGTGTTGGTAACGTTCCACGAGAATAGAGTTGAATGTAAGCCTTTGTGGGAAATGGCACTCGAGGAGTTGTAGATTTCATGATCGGTCTTGCTATAAATGTGGGTCGCCGATCATTTTATCGAGAGAATGTCCAAGGTTAGCCGAGCGAATACAATTCGTAACACTAAGCCGAGCAACATGTCAATGCGCGAGGTAGACCACCCGACATATTGGGCAATGTAGGTGGTAGTCGAAAGGAACGAAGAACACTACGATTCGATCTCGGAGCTAGAGCTCCGGCTAGAGCATATCTTTGCACGAGCCGAGAGGATGCTTCCTCCCGACATCATTCATCGGTATTTTCACTCTTTATGATACTCACTGTAATTGCACTAATCGATCCTGGTTCGACTCATTCTTATGTATGTGAAACTTTAGAATTTGGCAAGACTCTGCTAGTTGAGTCTACCGAGTTTGTGATTCGTGTGTCCAACCCTTTGGGTAGATGTGTGCTTGTTAATAAAGTGTGTAGAGGTTGCCCGTTGATGATTTGGGATTATTGCTTCCCAGCTGATTTAATGTTGTTGCCCTTTGACGAATTTGATATAATCTTGGGTATGGACTGGTTAACTTCACATGAGGCAGTAATGGATTGTAAAAGAAAGCTCATCGATTTGAAATGTTGAAACGGTGAGACCATCAGAATTAAATCCTGTGACGTAAATGGGTTGCCTACAGTAATATCTTCAATGTTAGCCCGAAAGTATGTGAGAAAAGGGTGTGAAGCTTATTTGGCTTATGTCTTTGGATAATAAAATGTCCAGAAACAAATTGAATCTGATCGGTTGTATGTGAATACCCGATGTGTTTCTGAAGAACTCACGGGTTTACCCCGAAGACGAGAGGTTGAGTTCGGCATTGAGTTAATATTGGGTGCGACTCGATTTTGATAGCTCCGCATCGAATGGCACCTATTGAATTAAAAGAATTGAAAGCGCAGTTGCAAGAGTTGATAGATAAGGGCTTCGCGCGACCGAGTTTCTCTCCGTGGGGTGCACCGGTTTTATTTGTGAAAAAGAAAGATGGGACTATGCGAATGTGTATCGACTACCAAGCAACTAAATAAGGTAACTATAAAGAATAAGTACCGTTACTCGGATTGATGATTTATTTGATCGGTTGAAGGGGGCTTCAGTGTTTTCGAAAATAGATTTGAGATCAGGCTATTATCAGTTGTGAGTCAGAGATTCAGATGTGCCAAAGACTGCATTCCGCACGAGGTACGGACACTATGAGTTTTTGGTTATGCCTTTTGGACTCACTAATGCACTCTTTGTTTTTATGGATCTAATGAACCGAGTCTTCCAACAGTTTTTGGATCGGTTTGTAGTAGTGTTTATTGATGATATCTTGATCTACTCCAAAAATGAAACGGAACATGCTAAGCATTTGAGATTAGTACTACAAACTTTGAGAGATCAACGATTGTATGCAAAGTTCAGTAAGTGTGAGTTCTGGATGAATGAAGTCAACTTTTTGGGTCATGTTGTTTCGGTGTCAGGTATTCGGGTGGATCCGAACAAAATAGCAGACCATACTCGAATGGAAACCACCAAAGAATGTTTCAAGATCCGAAGTTTCTGGGCCTTCATGGGTATTACAGACGATTTGTAAAAGGTTTTTCTGTTATAGCTACACCTTTGACGAGACTACTACAGAAAGATGTCAAATTTGAGTGGTCAGAAAGGTGTCAGAAAAGTTTCGAGCAGTTGAAAGCCTTTTTGACCGAAGCCCCATTGTTAACTCAGCCTGAACCGGGTAAAGAATTTACTATTTTTAGTGATGCTTCCTTGAATGGGTTGGGTTGCATTTTAATGCAAGAAGGTAAGGTGATAGCTTATGCTTCGAGACAATTGAAGCCGCATGAGAAAAATTATCCAACTCACGATCTGGAGTTAGCAGCCATTGTGTTCGCATTAAAAATTTGGCGTCACTATTTATTCGGCGAAAAATGTCATATTTATTCAGATCACAAAAGTTTGAAATATTTGATGACTCAGAAAGACTTAAACTTGAGACAACGTAGATGGTTAGAATTGCTGAAAGACTATGATTTAGTAATTGACTACCATCCGGGGGAGGCTAATGTTGTTGCGGATGCGTTAAGTCGAAAATCATTATTTACTCTTCGTGCATTGAACGCACGGGTGGCTATGTATGATGATGGTTCGATCGTAGCCAAGTTACAAGCAAGACCGATGTTTATTCAGCAGATTTGTGATGCACAGAAAGTTGACGAAAAGTTGATTGCTATTCAGAGTCAGTGTGGAAGTGGTACAGAATCAGATTTTTAGATTGATGCAAATGATTGTTTGAATTATAAAGGCCGATTGTGTGTTCCAAAGAACTCAGATTTGATACAGATGATCCTGTGTGAGGCCCATAGTGGTCGACTATCGATACACCCGGGTAGCACTAAAATGTATAACGATTTGAAGCAATTCTATTGGTGGCCTGGCATGAAACGAGATATATCCGAGTTTGTTTCTAAGTGCTTAATCTGTCAACAAGTAAAAGCTGAGCATCAAGTACCATCCGGACTACTTCAACCAATCATGATACCCGAATGGAAATGGGATAGAATTACAATGGATTTTGTATCCGGTCTTCCTATGACACCGAGTAGGAAAGATGCCGTATGGGTTATCGTCGATAGACTGACTAAATCAGCTCATTTTATACCGGTACGCACCGACTATTCACTTGATAAGCTTGCCGAATTGTATGTGTCACAGATTGTAAGGTTGCACGGTGTACCGAGTTCCATTGTTTCAGATAGGGACACGAGGTTTACATCGCGATTCTGGAAGAAATTGCAAGATGCTCTAGGTACCAAACTTCATTTTAGTCTGACCTTCCATCCGCAAATGCATGACGGTCGATCGAGCGAACTATTTTGATACTTGAGGACATGCTGAGGTGTTGCGTTCTCGAATTTGAAGGTACGTGGGAATGATACCTACCGTTGGTTGAATTTGCTTATAATAATAGCTTCCAATCTAGTATAAAAATGGCACCTTACGAAGCCTTATATGGACGAAAATGCGCGACACCGTTGTAATCGGATCGAGCTCGGTGAAAATAAGATACACGGGGTTGATTGGATTAAAGAAGCGTAAGAAGGTGGTTCTTATCAGAATAATTTGAAAGTCGCGATCGGATCGTCAAAAGTCCTACGCGATTTGAAACGTAAGGACATTGAATTTCAGGTCGGAGATCAGGTGTTCTTAAAAGTGTCTCCTTGGAAGAAAATACTCCGATTTGGTAGGAAAGGCAAGTTGAGTCCGAGATTTATCGGACCGTATGAAATCATCGAGCGTATAGGGCCTGTTGCTTATAGATTGAAATTGCCCCTTGACTTAGAAAAGATACACAATGTATTTCACGTTTCGATGCTTCGCAAATATAGATCGGATCCGTCCCATGTGATTACACCGTCAGAGATTGAACTTCGATCCGATTTGACATATGATGAAGAACCGATTCGTATCTTGGCTCGGGAAATGAAGGAGTTGAGAAATAAGAGGATTCCGCTAGTGAAAGTATTATGGAATCGACACGGAGTTGAAGAGGCCATGTGGGAACCTGAGGATTCAATGAAACAACAATATCCGATCCTATTTAACGGTAAGATTTTCGAGGACGAAAATTCTTAAGGGGGGAGAATTGTGACAGACCAATTTTGACTCTAATCGGAACGGTTTCGGGACCACGAATCCGAGTCCAAGAAATATTTTAATATTATAGTCTATGTTTATTACATGTGATTGGGTGAGTGTGAAAGTTTCGTAGAAAAATTTAGTCATTTAAGTGTTTAATTTAATAAAAAGGATGAAATTGCAAAGGTGACCAAAGTTGTGAGCATGATTAAAAAGGGGTAAATTGAATTGTTTAAGGGACTTTAGGATTTGCATGTCAAATCTCCCACTTTTAGAATAGTGGACGATAAGCCCATGGCTATTATAATTTAGTATATTATAATTAAAATATTAAAGCATGCTTTAATGTGTGATAATTTTTAAGCAAAAAGGAAACATTTTTAAATTCTATTTTCTCTCCTATTCTTCATCTTCTTCACCGATTGTAATTGAAGAAAAGAAAACATAGAACCTCCATTGTTTCGGCTGGACATGTGGTAGTGAGATCAAGGAAGAAAAGATTTGGAAAAGGATCGGGGAAAGGCTAAGGTGAACGAATAGTTGGAAAATTTCAAATCTGTCGACTACCGGGTAAGTCCTTAAGCTATAGTATATTGAAGAATTACTTATAAATCAATTGTACGATAATGTTTGATAAATTTTAGTAGATATTCATGTCATAGCCGAATGTATATAAACCTATTAGAATGGTTTTGATTTTTTTTGATGTAAATAAGCCAAAGTACTTTCATTATGTGATATAGTATAAAAGGTATTAGCGATGATTGATTACATTAATGTGTTTCGGGCTTTAAGCCTAGCAGGCCTAGTGCCGGTGATTTGATTCGGGCTTTAAGCCTAGCAGGCCTAGTGCCGGTGATTTGATTCGGGCTTTAAGCCTAGCAGGCCTTGTGCCGGTGTTACTTATCGGGCTTTTACGCCTAGCAGGCCTTGTGCCGGTGTTATTTATCGGGCTTTTATGCCTAGCAGGCTTGATGCCGGTGTTGTATTTCACAAACTAGAAACCGAAATTGTGTTCGAGGCGAATTAAAGCAAATTTATCGAGTTAACGGCTCAGATTAGGTACAAGCTACAAGCTCGTCGGGATCGTTCGGGAAGTCGCCCACACTATCAATCTACATTTTGGTACTCTTTCATTTTGGTTTTAAACGAAGGCATGTATAGGAAAGACTTGGTCTTGTTTTGATAAAATCTTAAGGTTCATGTATATAATAGCCATGCGAATATGGCTAAATTTTTAGTTAAGTATGCTGTTGTGTTTTTGATATGTATGTTGATTTATGATGGCAATGTTTATGCATTCTTAATCGAAGTTAAATCGTTTTTGTTAAGGAAATGTTTGTGTATGAAATGAATCCTTGAATTAGAGGTGTAGGTATGTTCGGTTAGAAACTAGTCTTTCATAAATTGCAACGAAACAGCTTGTAGTAGCAGCAGTGATGTGATTTAGAAAAATCACCAAAAATAGGGTATATTGAATTAGAAGGTGAATGAGATATGAAATTAAACCTTATTGTATCTATTTTTACATGAAAGAGACATATAGGCAAAGGTTTTATATATTATGAGATAATTAAGTTTTAGTGAGAATCGCTCTGAATGAATTCGTGAGTCACTGTTCTGTTTTGGAAAAATTGTCAAAAATTGTATATAAATAATTAAGAAGCATGGTTTATATGTGTAGAATCCTTAATGAGTCTATTTTTCATTGGTATAACAAGAACATTATTGGAAATTTGTGCAATGAGATAACTGTATTTTTGTAAAGACAGGTCAGAATTGTCAAGCAGTGTAATAAGGGTAACTTTGATGAATAAACTGTACTAATTGGCCACATGAAAAATTCTGGAAAAATTATGGTGAAAAGTAATATGAGTCTAGTTTCAAGGAAAATTTACGGATCTAAATTTTGAGTTTTGTAACTCGAGTTATGGTCGATTTAGTCAGCGTGGCGCAGTTGGACAGCTTTAAAAATTTTATGCCCTGAGTTAATAATCAAGTCTAGTAATGCCACGTACTCGATTCCGGCATGGGTTTCGGGTAAGGGGTGTTACAGGTTTCATGTATTAGATGCTGAGCCATTTTGGAATTTTCAAACTCAAGTAGATATAGTTTTGGCTTGTTGTATCATTCATAATCATATAATGGGAGTTGATCCTAGTGATTTACTTAATCAAGGATTATACGAGGAGTCTGAGTCTAATTTGATAATACCAACTCTTACGGAGCGAGAAGAAAGAGAAGAAGCAAGAGAATGGTCTGCTAAGAGAGACGAAATTGCACAAACTATGTGTACTGATTATATGGCTAGAAATATTAGGTAGGTTTAGGGCTTAAGGTCATTATTTCTATGTTATGTATGTTTTAGTAAATTGTTTCTTTTTTTGTTAATGTTGGTTGGATAATGATATTGAAATTTTAGTTTGTTGGATTTTGAAATTATTATGTCTTGAATTTGTTAGATATTGATTATGTTTTAAGCTTGTTAGATATTGAATTTATTATGTTTTAAGCTTGTTGGATATTGAAATGATTGACAATGACAATTATTAATGTAGAATGGGCAAGGGCAACAAAGAAGGGACCTCCAAGCAATTCAGGTGGACAAAACCGATGGAACATGTTTTTCTTGAAATTCTAGCAGAGGAGGCCCAGAAAGGAAATAAGCCTTCTAATGCTTTCAAAGCAGTTTCTATTAATCGAGTTGTCGAAGCTATTTCTGAAAGATTCCAAGTCCAATGCGATGCGAAGCATGTGGAAAATCATTTGAGGACTGTAAAAACCCAGTGGCAGATTGTATGCAAAATTCTAGGTGAAAATGGTTTTGGATGGGATGGTAACATGAAAATGATCACATGTGATAGAGCGACATATGATGCGGCAGTGATGGTAATATATGTATATATATGTTAAGTATATTTCAATTGTTTTTTACTTGTTAATCTAATTGTGTATAATATCCAACAGGCACACAAGAAGTATGAACCATTTTTGAATAAAAGCATCGATCATTATGATGAAATGGCTTTGGTTGTTGGCAAAGATATGGCAACAGGGAGTTTTGCTAGAACATTTGCTGACATAGATTTGGATGATGGTAACCAAGATTCAGTGCCTCTAGACTGCGACAATGAAGAGGCTGAAGAGGTAAGAACAAATGTATCTTCATCTGGCACATCCAAACGTAAAAGAAAAAATGTTCAAGAAAGTGTTGTTGATGAACAAATTAAATTTGTGGGTGAACAACTTGGCAAAATTGCTAATGCTTTGGAACAATTTACTGCGGATAAGACACCACAGCTTTACGAACAAGTGATGTCGATGGAGGAAGAAGGATTTGATGATGACTTCTTGTGTTCTGTGTTTGATTATCTAGTGAGTGTGAATCCGTGGCCAAAGCTTTTTTAGTTAAAAGTAAGAACATTAAAAAATTTGGCTTCAAAAATTTTCTCAAGGTTGAAGATATTGATACTTTTATGTGGTGTAATATTAGTTATGCACTTGGACAATGTTGTTTTTATTATGTGGTGTACTACTAATTATGCATTTGGATAATATTATTAATTTTTAGTATTAATTGTGGTTTGGAAGCTTATTTATAAATATTCAATCCTTGTTTTTTATTTTCTTTAACACAATTACAAATAATTTATTTGACTTTGGTTGTTTTCATTTTATGAAGGTTAGTAATGTAGCTTAATAATTGAGTATTATTATATATTTAATTTTATTTATTTATTTATAAATAAATCATTGTAATATATGTAAAAACAATTTAAAATATAAAAAATTATTAATATGGATATAAATTTATTAATATATGTAAAAACAAATTTTTCCGAAAAATATTTTGAAATCACAAAAACAATGTAAAAATATTTTACACAGATTCATCCAAACACCAGAAAATATTTTCAGTAAATCATTTTCCAGAAAAGTAAATCATTTTCCAAAAATTATTTTCCGGAAAACATTTTACTACCAAACAAACAGACCCTTACTATCTCAAATAAAAAAGAATGGCTCTTAATGTGATGCAAAAATTGTTCATCATGACAGTTTTTTCTAAATTCAAAATTCTTACTCTTTTCTTTTTGTTAGAGGTCTCTATATAGGGATCTAATCAAATTAATCCTTCTATTATTAATAGATTAATTTAGTCCATGTATTATTAAAAAGAATCAAATAAGGCCAAATTGGAATATAGTTAACATTTACTATATAAAAATGTAATTTATTGTTTCACAATGTTAATATTTTTAAAGTTTTTATGGTTTTGTAAATGAAATCTTTTATTTGGAATTGAAATGCAACTGGAAAAAAACAATTTTCAGAATATTTTTTTATACACTACTTATTTGTTTCTTTTTAATAATATAAGGACTAAATTGATCCATTTAACAATAAAGGACTAATTTGATCAAATCCTATAATACAAGGACCTCCCAATTATAACATTTTTTTTTTCCTTTTAGCTTCTAGTTTTCTTAACTTTAAAAATGGTAACCATCTTTTTGGTAGTATTTGAATACAAAATTTATACTACTTGCTATTGAATATGGTGCTCTAAGTGTAGTATTTTCATCTAAGTACACTTATAAATTTTCAAACAGATTGCTTAATAACATTATTCATGAATTATTTAATATAAATATTGAACTTTATTTTTTAGAAACAAAAAAAAAACAAATATTGGGTTGGATTAAATTATAAAGTATTGGGTTAAAAGCCTAAAAAGTACTTGTAATTGGACTCGATATGGAAGAGACCCAAAAGTCCCTTATGTTAATAAGGTGGATGACTAACCCTAGTTATTATTAACTAGGGCTGCCGCCAGCTATACTCCTAACTAGACAAGGAGTTCATTTTTCTAGTTGAAATAAACTTCTCTAATTCAATAAGGCATAATGACAAAATTAGTCCTTAGCATTTGGGTGTTGGGTCACTTTGGCCTTTAAGGTTTTTTTTGGGAGCACTTTCATACATAACTTTTTTTTTTGATCAAATTGATCATTTTTTAACGATCTTGCTGACGTGGCCGTTAAGGGACTAATGACGCTGACGTGAAATTTTTTTTCCACCTAGGCGCCACACATATGTAGATGCTGACATGGCATATAAGACAAAATAATGTCACATCAGCAAATAAATTTAAACTTAAAAAACAATTAAATTAAAAAAATTTAAAACCCCTAACTAACACACAGAGTAAAATTAAAAGAAATCAGCAGCTCCTAAATGAAGAACCCTAAATCTCAAATCCTTTCCCTCTCCATTGAAATTCTTTAGAAATTGAAGCTTGAAATTTAGTGGTTTGTAAAAGAATCGAAAATATTATTTGAAAAAAGTGATTGGAAGCCATCAATGGAGAAGTTACCTTATTCAAAGCTGGTTTCATCATCACGAGGGGAATTCGTTTATGATAAAGAGAAAAGAAATGTTTTTGTAATAAGTTAGCTCCGAGAGAGACATCATGGAACGGTATAAACCCAGGCAGAAGGTATTATGGTTGTTTAGATTTTCGGGTAAGCATATATTTAGCTGATTTGTTTTAGGATTCACAAGAAATTGGGGATTTTTTATTTTTTGATTATTGTTTCAGTTGGACTAAATTGGTGCTACAATTCATCATAGCATTAGAATTAGGATTGGGGTAGTCACTGTATATTTAGCCGATTTATTTTAGGGTTTATAAGAAATTGTGTGATTTTTTTATTTTTTGATTATTTTAATTGGATATTGATGAAACATTTCTTTCCCATGCATGAAATGTATTTGGGTAAGTATATTTAGCCGATTTATTTTAGGGTTCATAAGAAATTAGAGATTTCTTTAATTTTTTTTAATTGGATTTGATGAAACATTCATTTCCCATGCGTGAATATTAGAGTAGTCACTATATATGAACTCGGTTGTGGATATTTCATTTTTCTTGAATGACGTTACCAGATTACAGATTTGACAACTATGACATTAGAACTGCATTTGGTCATTTTTGGATAGGTGTTGAGGATGTAAGCTCAAACATTGGCCTCCATGAATTGTGTTAGGTTTTCCATTTTTAACAAAATGGTTGTTCTTGTATTTTGGAAGTGCTGGATAAATTTGAATTGGGGATGTAAAAATTTTGTCATCTTACAATTTTTTATGTAGAAAGACGGATGAATTTCTCATAGAATTAAGATATGTGTAAAAGAGTATTTGAGATTTTCTACATATACAAAATTGTATATGGGTAAATTTTATTTTTTTATTATTATGTCGACTTGACTAAATTAGGGAATTGTAGAGTTTATAAAATAAATATTTAATTTTTTGGTGTGAAATGCAGGTTGGTGGATACAGATTTTTTTAAGTGGTATGATGATAAGCTGTGTAATAGGGCGAATGAAGTAATAAATGAATTGCATGATAGCGAAAGAAAACTTGCAAAAGAGAATACGAGACTTAGGAAGCAAATAATGAAGTGTGGAAGTGGTGAGATGTCTGAGAGTGGCAGTGTGCAAAATGTGGGTAATGACAAGCAAACAAAAGAGGTGAATCATGATGTTGTGGATAACATTGGATTAAACACAAAGATTAATAGCTTGAAGCAAAAATGTAAGTCACTCAAGAAAGAGAAAGAGTTTTATAAGATGTTTACTTGTAGTGTATTGCTTATCTTATTTGTCACATTATTTAGGAATGTTATAATTTGACCCATTTATATGTACTAAATGTTCGGGGATTGCAAACATTTTTAATATTTTTTTAGGCTTTGGTAGCCTTAAAGGAACCTTTTTAATGTTGTGGATTATTGTTGGATCATTAGTTGTTTGATGAACAGTTTATTCATAATATGGATGAAAGTGTTACATGAAGATAACTATTACATTAAAACTTTCACAAATAAAGTCTTCTAAGATGGTTTTGGGCAGTTCCATTTTGATTTTTATTGGATTAAAATCATTAGATTAAAACTGCTCTCTATAATTTAATTTTTATAAGATTTGGTCATTCCATTATGCTTTGTTTTGATTTCAGTTTCATGTATTTGAACAACTTAACTAAAACTAGCAAGCAAGGCTGACATTAGTATAAAAATATTGTAACACCCCGAAATTTGGGGCTGGAAGTTTTGAGATTTGTAGGTAGGGTCAGTGGCTAGATCGAACAATTGGTTTTGTTGCTGTGTTTTATGTCAGAATGGGCCTGCTGGTCTGATGGTTGGATGTGTGTTAGTTTATCTCTGGGTTTTGGGTTCGAATCCTCATGTGTGTTGAGGAATTAATTTTATTTGAGTTTTGTTTTATATATATATATATATATATATATATATATATATATATATATATATATTTATGTGGTTATTATTTTTATTTTTGGAAAAAAAGAAAGAAAAGGAAGTTGTTTCTAAATCACTTCTCATGTTCTTCTCTCCCCTCTTCACTTTTTTCTTCTTTTTTTTTTTAATCTTTAATTTTCTTCTACTACTCTGTTTCGGTGGTTTGTTTTGGTTTCAATTGGGGTTCGACTCTTTTGCTTCTACTCCATTTCTTTTGACGTGTTTACCAATTTGTCTATAGGAGTTTCCGGGATTGGTGGATTTGAGGCGTTGATCATTTTTGGGTGTTTTAATCGCGATTTCAGGTATGGGTTCGAAAATTTTTCCTTTTTCTTATTGATGAAATTCTGATTTGGTTCTGTGAATTTTGACATGGTTTGTGGGTTTATGAAATTTATCAACTAAAGTATGGTTATTGTGGAATCGTTTGGAATTCTGTGTGTTTTTGACTTATTCTTGAGTTAACGAGGGTTAGAGATCATTTCGACATCAAAGGCACATTTTGCAGCCTATTTTGGTGTGGTTCTGTGACCACACGGGTAGCCACACGGGCGTGTGCCCCACATGGGTGGCTCACACGACCGTGTGAAATTGGGAATTAGGGTTTTTGCGTGAATTTTGGTGCCACACGGCCTGGCCACACGAGCATGTGTCCCACACAGGCGTATGAGATCTCCACACAACAGTGTCTCCTCTGCTCTTAATTGTTAGCACTTTTAGACAGTGAGTTACACGAGCTGCTCACACGGGCGTGTGTCCTCTCCACACGGGTGTGTGTGGCCTTCACACGGGTGTGTGTGGACTTCACACGGGTGTGTGTGGACTTCACATGGGTGTGTAGATCCCCACACGGCCTGGTTATTTCCATACGACCGGGGCACACAGCCATGTGGTCCTACCTTGCCAAATTTTTGTATTATGTTGATTTATGACCTGTTTCTGGTTCTGTGTGTTTTGACCCTTGGCTAGGTCTTAGTAAGGGTAGTCGGGACTTTGTTTGAACTTGAACATATCTATTTTATGTAATCGTTGCATTAGCTAAGTGACTCTTTAATGTGATATTGCCTAATAAATAAGTATCTACTCAGTGGTTAAGTGATGTGGGTGTGTGTGTGACTGTCTGGAAACTGTGTACATCGATTTTGTAACTGATTGATTGATTACGAGCTTCTGCATCCATGTAATTGACAATGTTTGGGGTGCATTCTTGCATCTGCATTATGATTTCGGGTTTGGGATGTGAAGAGAAGGAAGTCTAATCTATTTTGGCTGTTTCAACTGCAATACGTCTGTATAGAGGTTTACCGCACAGTACGATATTTCTGGCAGCTCAGCTGCATACTGCTATTTACGTGGCTTTGTTCCACATTCATGGTGTGTAGGGTTGGATGTGCCTTTCGAGGTCCTTCGTGGTGTGCAAAGTTAGTTGAGTTTCTTATAGCTCACTTGTGGTGTGAATGGGGGACGAATAGGTGTTTGGCTGGATGGGTGGATTTCATGTTGATGCATTTGTTCCGCATTTTGTCTGTCTATATGTCTGTTTGATTTCGTGATTAATGGTATATAAATCAATGTGTTCAGTATTGATGATTCTGTTTTGGTTGTGATAATTATTTGGATATCAGACTGTCATTGTGATATTTTGTTTTTATTGTAGCACTTAATTTTCGTTTTTCTATCATTTCGATTTCACACTGGGCTCGTGTAGCTCACCCCCTCAGTTTCTCTTTTTCAAGTATTTTCGTATGCTGTTGCTGGACTCGGCACGCCGGAGGTCTTGGACAACCATGTTTTATAATTGACTTTAAAAGTATTTGTCATAAATTCCGCATTTAAAAATAAACAGTTTGAATTGTAAGTTTAATTTTGAATATTGTGGTACGAAATATTGTGTTATGCGCACATAAGCGTCTTTTGGACTAAAATTTTTATAATATCGAGATTTTACAATGGAGAGTTTTACGTAACTTAAATACTGTTTATTTTCTAGCTGGTTAAACTACAATTTTTCCTACGATTGCTTCGGTTATCAATGTGACCTCCGGAATCCAGCCTAAACTTCTAGGCCGGGTTTTAGGGTGTTACATTTAGTGGTATCAGAACTAGGTTTGCAAAAACTCAGCCTGTATTTTTACGTATCCGTGTGCGCACGTGTTTGTTTATTTTTTTTAAAATTTGATAAACCGTACCACAGTATTTTGAAATGATATGTATTTCACCGATTTTGAGGAGATAAAATGTCTGAGACTCCGATGCTGGTCCAGGGTGAAAATTCGAAATTGTAAGATTAGAAATATAGATTTTCATATTTATTTTGTGTTTATTTTTTGAGAATGTAGATACTCTAAGTTAATCACAAGACTGATATGGATTCTGATGGTAAGCATGATCGTGAGGGTTAATCTGGTGAGACTCTCGAAGAGTCGTTTGCTTCTCCGGGATGTGAGTTTGTTCAGGAGTCAAAAGTCAATATGGTTCTACCAGCTTCGGGTAGTGATGACCCAAAGGTTGGTACCGAGGCATTGAGTCGGGTGGTGAGAATGGTGTTAAAGAAATTCTTCGAGTCTAGTTTAGAGAGGAATAGAGAGTTAGTTCAAGGTAGGTGTGTGGATTGAGGGAAGAAAAGGGATCGTTGTCCTTTGAGGTTGGAGCCTCAGCCTACGAAGCGTATAAGAACGCAGTTGGATGTTAGTAAAGATTGTGCGAATGGTTCTTGTAATGGGGCGAGCATATCGGTTTGTGGGCATTGTAAGAAGCGCCATTTGGGAAACTGTTGGAAGAAGTTAGGAGCGTGTCTTAGATGCGGGTCCACGGAGCATCGAATTAGAGAGTGTCCGCGGTGACATTAAGACAGGTATTGTTGTAGTTGTTGTGATTCTATGTGTTATTTATTTGAATGACATTGATTACTTATTTGTTGGATAATATTTGTGTGTGTGCTGAACAAGTATGTATCTGCTTCAATGACTAAGTGTTCTGGTTGTGTGTGAGGTCTTGAGTTCAAGTCTAGTGTGGTAGCGCTTCTGGACTAAACTGCGCAACGAGAGCGTAGTGTTCTAGGTTGTGTTATACCACTGTTCTGCTAGTGGGAAATTTCAGGGATGAAATTTCTATAAGGATGGGTGAGTTGTAACACCCCGAAATTTGGGGTTGGAAGCTTTGAGATTTGTAGGTAAGGACAGTGGCTAGATCGGACAATTGGGTTTGTTACTGTGTTTTATGTTAGAATGGGCCTGCTGGTCTGGTGGTTGGATGTGTGTTAGTTTACCTTTGGGTTTTGGGTTCAAATCCTCATATGTGTTGAGGAATTAATTTTATTTGAGTTTTGTTGTTTTTGTTTTATATATATATATATATTTATGTGGTTCTTATTTTTATTTTTATATTTGGAAAAAAAAGAAAAGGAAGTTGTTTCTAAATCATTTATCACGTTCTTCTCTTCCCTCTTCACTTTTTTCTTCTTTTTCTTTTAATCTTTGATTTTCTTCTACTGCTTCGCTTCAGTGGTTTGTTTTCATCTCGATTGAGGTTCGACTTTTTTGTTTCTACTCCATTCCTTTTGTCGTGTTTACCAATATGTCGATAGGAGTTTCTGAGAATGGTGGATTTGAGGTGTCAATTGTTTTTGGGTGTTTTAAACGCGATTTCAGGTGTGGGTTCGAAAACTTTTCCTTTTTGTTATTGACGAAATTCTGATTTGGTTCTGTGAATTTCGACATGGTTGTGGGTTTATGAAATTTATCAACTGAAGTGTCGTTGTTGTGGAATAGTTTGGAATTCTGTGTGTTTTTGACTTATTCTTGAGTTAACAAGGGTTGGAGATCGTTTCGACATCAAAGGCACATTTTGTAGCCTATTTCAGTATGGTTTCGTACACGAGTGGCCACAAGGGCGTGTTCCCCACATGGTGGATCACACGGTCGTGTGAAATTGAAAATTAGGGTTTTTGGGCGAATTTTGGTGCCACACGGCCTGGCCGCACGGGTATGTGTCCTACACGGGCGTGTGAGATCTTCACACGACCATGTCTCCTCTTCTCTTAATTTTTAGCACTTTTGGACATTGAGTTACACGGGGTGCTCACACAGGCGTGTGTTCCCTCCACACGGGTGTGTATGGCCTTTACACAGGCATGTGTGGACTTCACATAGCTGTGTAGACCCCCACAAGGCCTGGGTATTTCCATACGGCCGGGGTACAAGACCTTGTGGTCCTACCTTGCCAAAATTTTGTATTATGTTGATTTATGACCTGTTTGTGGTTTTGTGTGTTCTGACCCTTGGCTAGGTCTTAGTAAGGGTAGTTGGGACTCTGTTTTGACTCGAAATTGCTTTAGTTAAGTGACTCTTTAATGTGATATTGCCTAATAAATGAGTATCTGCTTCAGTGGTTAAGTGATATGGGTATGTGTGTGACTGTCTGGAAACTGTGTACATCGATTCTATAACTGACTACTCAGCTCAGCTCAACTACATACTGCTATTTATGTGGCTTTGTTCCACATTCATAGTGTTTAGGGTTGGATAGGCTTTTGAGGTCCTATGTGGTGAGTAAGGCTGGTTGAGTTTCTTATAGCTCACTTGTGGTGTGAATGGAGGACAAATAGGTGTTTGGCTGGATGGGTGGGTTTTATGTTGATGCATGTAACACCCCTTACTCGTATTCTATGCCAGAACCGGGTACGAGGCCTTACCATACTTAACTCGCACGATTATACAACTTCAGGCTATCAGACTTATTTCAGACAAAAATCTTTCCATTCATATGCCAATCATCCTTTCAATGGACCTACGATGTCCTAAACACGTTTCCAAAAGGGTTCGGGGATGATTTGAAAACTTTTACGCACTTAAGGAAATTTTACTTAAATAGGGGTCACATGCCCGTGGAGTAGATAACACGCCCGTGTATCATCTCACACGCCCATGTTCGACGCCCGTGGTCGACACTGACTCGAATCATACGACCTGGACACACGCCCATATGGTTGGCCCATGGTCACCTATGATTAATCCACACGGCCTGGACATGCCCGTGTGCTTCAACCGTGTGGCGATTCAAATTCCAATTTCAAGGTGCGGACTTCACACGGCTTGGGCACACGTCCATGGACTGGTCGTATGTCAACACGATCTAGTTACACGTCCGTGTGCCTACCCATGTGGACAAGAACAAGGCTATTTGCCAAGCTCTTTACACCCCTCTAGTTCACACCCAATAAATCCATTCAACATATCGATAAACAACTCATAAATTGTAATATGAACTTCCATGAATAACTT
Source organism: Gossypium bickii (assembly GCA_025503065.1). Lineage (NCBI taxonomy): Eukaryota > Viridiplantae > Streptophyta > Magnoliopsida > Malvales > Malvaceae > Gossypium > Gossypium bickii. Next base: position 97,568,811 of record CP106711.1, read on the forward strand.
CATATTTTCATAAATGATAAGGTGAGCCATCAACCATGGCAATATACAAAAAAGTTAGCTTAATAAAGGGCCAACACACTTTTGGCCAAAATAACAAAATAATATAACTAGTCTAGCCCCTATACATGCCATAAACAAAATCACTAAGTCTAGATATACCGAGATGAGCTGATAGTGTGGACGATCTTCTGATTATCGACGTATTCTAGCTCTACTCTTAAACTCTATAAAACAAGGGAAAGAAAAGGGGTGTAAGTTTTAAGCTTAGTAAGTTTACATGTAAACAATATAACATTTTAGTATATGCTAAACAATTATATAGCAATACATACTAAACAAGAAACAATCCACATTCATAATCATGCTTACTCATCCCTCCCATTTCCACTTTCCAACCATGTCACAAGATCAATGTATACATTAATTAGCATAACTCCCTACACTTAGTACCACAGTATCACATAATGCAACACATCACAATCTATTGATCAACTACTCAAGATTAATTTCTCTGTGGTTTCGCACTTAGCCCACCATCAAATTTATTTGGGGTGGTATCGCACATAGCCCACCAAGAGGTTAGTTGCGGTGGTATCGCACATAGCCCACCAAATGATAATAGACGATGGTATCGCACATAGGCCATCGTAATTAAGTATTAAGGTGGTATCGCACTTAGCCCACTATCAAGTATTGATATAGCACACTTACATATCCATTCCATCATTCATACTAGAGTTATTCAATAACTACCACCATAAATCCACTTGAATCATACATTTTCTCAATTGTGCTATACACTAGTTAGCAACAACAATGTATATATATAATGCATTGTTTACACATAAACTTACCTCTGTGCAAAACGTTTCAATTCGTGATTCAATCCATAACCTTGCATTTTCCCCGGTCAAGGTTAATTCCGTGCTCTTCTTGATCTATAACAATAAGATTCACTCATTTAGATCATTCTATGAGCATAATGCATCAATTTCTACACTTAGGCAAAAATGACCATTTTGCCCTTGCAAATTTTGCCCCTAGGCTCGTAAATCATTTTTCAACACATTTTATCAATAAATGAGCCTAGTTGAACATTTATTTCTCTTACAACTACTCACTATTCCAACTATTTCATGCATTTATGACACAAATTCATTCTTTGTATTTAGGTCTTATTTAGGTGTTTTCAAGCTAACACCTTTCATAAAAGTTGTTTCTTACCTCCCTAACATTCATTTTCTTCCATAAAAAATCATCTAACAACATAAATACTCTCATGACAAGTCCCTAGACTTTTAACCATATCTCAAATTAGTCCCCTCATTAGCTAGCTTAAGCTTTAGGGACTCAAAAAGTACAAAAACCATTAAGAAAAACCTAAAAATCACTTACTTGCTAGGGAATATGTTGGCTTAATGTTTTGAGCTTCAAAACCCCTATTTCTCTTCAATTTTTGGTGGATGAAGGTGGAGGAATAGTGAAAAGATGATAACATCTTTATTCATCTTATTTTATTTATTTTTTATCACCTAATATCCACCAAATTTGACCAACATTAAAATCTTGTCTCCCTAGCTCCTATATGGCTGGCCATCACTAGATAAATGACCTAATTGCACTTCAAAAACCTCCAATTTACATTCTATAGCTATTAGGTGCCTCTACCATATAAAATAGAACTTTCGCACTTTATGCAATTTAGTTTTTTTTCACAATTAAGCATGCTATCACTCAAATTAATGCACCAAAATTTTCACATAGCCTTATAATAATACCATAACACATAAAATAATATCAAAATAATTTTCCTTAACTTCGGTTTAGCGGTCTCGAAACCACTATTTCGACTAGCCCCTAAATCGGGCTGTTACAACTCTCCCCCTTTAGAGATTTTCGCCCTTGAAAATCTTATCGATAAAGAGGTTTGGATAATTCTCTCTCATGGCTTCTTTCGGTTCCCACGTAGCTTCTTCTACACCGTGCTTTTGCCATAACACTTTTACTAAGGCTATGCTCTTATTCCGCAACTGTTTCACCTCTCAAGCCAAAATCTTAATCGGCTCTTCCTCGTAAGTCATATCCGGCCGTATCTCATTTTCTGTTGGAGGAATCACATGCGAAGGATCGGAGCGATATTGTCTTAACATCGATACATGTAACACATTGTGAATTTTCTCTAACTTTACCGGTAAAGCCAACCGATATGCCACTGACCCAATCTTTTCGGTAATCTCAGACGGCCCTATGAACTGCAGACTCAATTTCCCTTTTCGACCAAATCTCAATATTTTCTTCCATGAGGACACTTTCAGAAATACCCTGTCGCCCACTTTAAACTTGATTTCCTTTCTTTTCAAATCCGCATACGACTTTTCTCGGTCTGAAGTAGCTTTTAGACTATCCTATATCACTTTTACCTTTTCTTTAGTCTCTTTAACCAGATCGACACCATGAATCTGCTTTTCACTAAGCTCGGTCCAATACAAAGGAATCTGACACTTATGACCATATAAGGCTTCATACGGTGCCATCCGTATACTCGACTAATAACTGTTGTTGTACGCAAATTCAACCAAGGGTAGATATTTTTCCCAACTACCTTTGAACTTTAGTACACAGCATCGGAGCATATCCTCTAAAACTTGAATTACTCTCTCTGACTAACCATCAGTTTGCAGATGGAATGCAGTACTAAAATTTAACCTTGTACCCAAGGCTTCCTGCAACTTCTTCCAAAATCTTGAATTAAATCTCGGATCTTTATCTGAGATAATGGATACAGGCACTCCATGTAATCTTACCACCTCCACAATATACAACTCGGCTAACTTATCCAGTGAATAATCAACATGCACGGTATAAAGTAAGCCGACTTTGTTACTCTATCAACGACAACCCACACAACATCTTTCTTTTTTGGGGTCATAGGCAACCCCGTCAAAAAATCCATAGTGATCCGATCCCACTTCCACTTGGAAACCATCGTTGGCTGAAGCAATCCCAAAGGCACTTGGTGCTCAGCTTTCACTTGTTGACAAATCAGACATCTTGTTACAAACTTCAAGATGTCTCTTTTCATACCCGGCCACCAATAAAATTTCTTCAGATCATTGTACATTTTTATACTACCCGGATGCACTGACAAATAACTACTATGTGCTTCATTCAATATCTCCCGAATCAACTCATCATCCTTAGGTACACAAATTCTATCATGGAACATTAAACAACCATTCGGACTCACCCGGAATTTAGAATCCTTTCCCGATTCACACTTAGCTTTCTTAGCTTGCATCTCATCGTCATTCTTCTGAGCTTCACATATCTGTTGGATAAATAGCGACCTAGCCCTCACCTCAGCCAATATAGTACCATCATCAGGCAATGCTAAGCTTGTGCTCATAGTTTTCAAAGCATACAAGGATTTCCTACTCAGGGCATCCGCAACCACATTTGCTTTCCCCGGATGGTAATCGATTACTAGCTCATAGTCCTGCAATAACTCAAGCCACCGTTGTTGTCACAAATTCAAATCCTTTTGATCCATCAAGTACTTCAAGCTCTTATAGTCTGCGAAGATTCGACACTTCTCACCATATAAATAATGTAGCCAAATTTTTAACGCGAAAACAATCGTTGCCAACTCCAAGTCATGAGTCGAATAGTTCTTCTCATGCGATTTTAGCTCCCTCAAGGCGTAAGTGACTACTTTACTCTCTTGCATCAACACACAACCGAGGCCATTAAACGACGCGTCACTGTAGACCACAAACTCTTTCCTTGACTCAGGTTACACTAAAACCAGTGCCTCAGTCAACAATGTTTTCAATCTCTCAAAACTCTGTTGACATTTTCAGTCCATTGAAACTTAACATCTTTGTGCAACAGTTTCTTCATCGGGGTAGCAATCATGGAGAATCCCTTCACAAACCGTCAATAGTACCCCGCTAAACCCAAAATGCTTTTGACTTCTGGCACGTTCCTCGATAGTTTCCACTCCACAATAGCCAAGATCTTTCCCGGGTCAACTCTAATACCATCACCCGACACAATGTGTCCTAGGAATCTGACCTCTTTGAGCCAAAACTCACTCTTACTAAACTTAGCATATAACTGCTTGTCTCTTAAAGTCTGTAAGACAATTCTCAGATGCTTCGCATGTTCACTCTCATCACGAGAATAAATCAATATGTCATCAATAAAGACAACCACAAGCTTGTCCCAATACGGTTGGAAGACTCAGTTCATTAAGTCCATAAAAACCGTAGGAGCGTTCGTTAAATCAAACGGCATGACGAAAAACTCATAGTGACCATACCTCGTCCTAATGCCGTTTTCGGCACATCTTGCTCCTTAACCCCCAACTGGTAATAACAGGACCTCAGATCAATCTTAGAGAACACCGTAGCTCCCTTTAGTTGATCAAATAGATCATCTATCCTTGGTAAAGGATACTTGTTCTTCACAGTCACTTTGTCAGAGACTGCCCCGAGGTGGGCGAGAAGGAAAAGCCTCTGAATGCAAGATCGGGAAGTACTGCTAGGGGAAGACCACTGAAAAACCCGAGACATAAGATGGGTAGAAAGAACCCATCTAGGGAGTAGGCTACTAGAGTCGAGGGTAGAGCATCGGCGAGGACATATGCCATTCGTGATCGAGAAGAGACATCTTTCCTCGACGTAATCACGGGTACCTTTTCTCTCCATAATACTCGTGTTATAGCTTTAATTGATCCGGGATCTACCCACTCATACATATGTATGAAAATGGTCTCTAGCATGAGCATGCCTATAGAGTCTACCAAAATTTATCATAAGAGTGTCTAATCCCCTATGCAAGTGCGTGTTGGTTGATAGAGTTTGCAAAGGTTGCCCTTTGATGATTAAGGGTCATTGTTTTCCAGTTGACCTTATGCTATTGCCTTTTGATGAGTTTAACGTCATCCTTGGGATGGATTGGTTAGTTACTCATGGAGGGAGAAGCATATTGAGTTGAGAGATGAAAATGGTAATCTTATTCGTGTTGAATCGGATAAGCCAGATAGGTCACTAGTAGTGATGTCAATCTTATCGACTCAGTGGTATTTAATGAAGGGATACAAGGCCTATCTTGCCTTTGTGTTGAACACTAAAGAGACTGATTTGAGAATTGAGTCAGTACCCACAATATGCGATTAACCGGATGTCTTCCCGGAAGAGTTGCCAAGGCTACCTCTAGTTAGAGAGATTGAATTTAGGATTGAGTTAGCTCTCGGTACTACCCCTATTTCTATTGCTCCATATAGAATGGCCCTAACTGAGCTAAAAGAGATAAAAGCACAGTCGCAAGAACTAACGGATAAAGGTTTCGCAAGGCCGAGTTTCTCCCTGTGGGGTGCTCGTGTTTTATTCGTGAAGAAGAAAGATGGTTCCATGAGACTATGTATAGATTGTCAGCAAGTCAACAAGGTAACTGTGAAGAACAAGTACCATTGCCAAGGATCGATGATCTATTCGATCAATTGAAGGGAGCCACGATATTTTCCAAGATAGATTTGAGGTCAGGGTACTATCAGCTGAGAGTCAAAAACTCGGATGTGCCAAAAACCGCATAATAGGACTAGGTATGGCCACTATGAATTTTTGGTCATGCCTTTTGGTCTAACGAATGCCTCTGCGATCTTCATGGATCTGGTGAATTGCATTTTTCGGCCATACTTGGATAAACTTTTTGTGGTTTTTATCGATGACATGCTAATCTACTCTCGGGATGAGAACAATCATGCTGAGCATTTGAGTATGGTTCTACAAGTTTTAAGAGAAAAAAATTGTATGCCAAATTCAGGAAGAGTGAATTTTGGCTCAAGGAAGTGGGATTTTTGGGGCACATTGTCTTAGGAGACGAGATTAGAGTTGACCCGAGTAAGATTTCAACAATCGTTGAATGGAAATCGCCGAGGAGTGTAACTGAAGTAAGGAGTTTTCTAGGCCTAGTCAGCTATTATAGGCATTTCGTCAAGGGTTTTCCATGATAGCTACCCTGATGACAAGACTGTTGCAAAAAGATGTGAAGTTCTATTGGACAGAAAAGTGTCAACAGAGTTTTGAGAAACTGAAGACACTGTTGACCGAGACTCCTATTTTGGTGCGGAAGAGAATTTTTGGTTTATAGTGACGCATCCTTGAACGAATTGGGTTGTGTACTTATGCAAGAGGGTAAAGTGATTACATACGTCTCTAGGCAACTGAAGCTGCACGAGAAGAAATACCCGACTCATGATTTAGAGTTGGCCGCAATCGTGTTTGCGTTAAAAATTTGGAGGCATCATTTGTATGGTGAAAGGTGTCGAATTTTCACCGACCATAAAAGCCTAAAATATTTGATGACTCAAAAAGGAATTGAATTTGAGGCAACGAAGGTGGTTAGAGCTGATTAAGGATTATGAGTTGGTAATTGAATACCATCCGGGAAAGGCGAACGTAGTCGCCGATGCTTTGAGCAGAAAATCATTGGTTGCACTAGGAGCCATGAGAACTCAGATGACCTTGTTGGATGATGGTTCCATTTTAGCCGAATTGAGGGCCAAACCATGTTTCTTCAAGATATTGTAAAGCTTAGAAAGATGATAATAGTTTGCAAGCCAAGAGAGTTATATGTGAGTTAAACGTTGAGTCAGACTTTCGAGTAAATTCTGATGGATGTCTAACATTTCGAGATAGGGTTTGTGTACCTAGAATTGATGAGGTTATTCATAAAATCTTACATGAAACCTATAGTGGATGTTTGAACATCCAGGCAGCACGAAGATGTACAATGATTTGAATAAATGGTATTAGTGGCTTGGTATGAAGAAAGACATTGCTGAGTTTGTATCGAAATGCCTGATTTGTCAGCAAGTGAAGGCTGAACATCAAGTACCTTTGGGTTTGCTTCAGCCCATTACGATTCCCGAGTGGAAATGGGACCATATTACCATGGACTTCGTGACGTGTTTACCGTTGACTCCAAAGAAGAAAGAAGCAGTATGGGTAGTGGTTGATAGACTTACAAAGTCAGCCTATTTTATACCAGTGCGAGTCAATTATTCGCTCGATAAATTGGCGGACTTGTATGTGTTAGAGATAGTAAGACTTCATGGTGTACCATTGTCGATCATTTCGAATAGAGATCCGAGATTCACGTCACGGTTTTGGAAAAATTTGCAACAGGCCTTGGGCACGAAGTTGAGTTTCAGTACAACCTTTCATCCACAAACTGACAGGCAGTTGGAGAGGGTAATTCAGATACTCGAAGACATGCTTCGATGTTGTGTTTTGGAATTCCAAGGTATTTGGGAGAAATACCTACCATTAGTGGAATTCACCTACAACAACAGTTTTCAGTCAAGTTTGAAAATGGCGTATTATGAGACATTGTATGGGCGTAAGTGTTGAACGCCCTTGTATTGGTCAGAACTCAAAGAGAAACAGATTCACGAGGTCGACTTGGTTAAGGAAATTGAAGAGAAGGTAAAAGTGATATGTGATGTCTGAAAGTCGCCTCAGATAGGCAAAAGTCCTATTTGGATTTGAAAAGAAAAGAGATTGAATTTAAAGTCGGTGATAAAGTGTTCTTGAAAGTATCACCTTGGAGGAAAGTCCTCAGATTTGGTCGGAAGAGCAAATTGAGTCCGCGTTTTATCGGACCTTATAAAGTTACCGAGAGGATAGGACTTGTAGCTTATCGGTTGGCCTTGCCACCTGAGTTGGAAAAGATTCATGATGTCTTTCATGTATCCATGTTACGTTGATACTGTTCAGACCCTTCACATGTCATAGTGCTAAAAGAGGTAGAAATTCAACCGGACTTGACTTATGGTAAAGAGCCGGTTAGAATCTTGGCGCGAGAGGTTAAGCAATTAAAGAACAAAAACATAGACCTAGTGAAGGATCTATGGCAAAGGCACAGAATAGAAGAGGCTACATGGGAGCCCGAGGAAATAATGAGAAACCAATATCTCAACCTTTTCACCGGTAAGATTTCCAGGGACGAAAATCCTTAAGGGGGAGACTTGTAACAGCCCGATTTAGGGGCTAGTCGGAATAGTGATCTCGAGATCACTAATTCAAAATTAGAGAAATTTATTTTCATGATTATATTATTATTCAGAGCATGTTAATATATGTGCATGAAAATTTTGGTGCTGTAATTTTAACGATTTTATGTTTAATCAGCACCAAAATTTCTTTAAAAGGCATAGATTGACAATTCCTTGACTCAGGTTGCACCAAAACCTTTCCTTGACTCTTTCCTACATGAAAATTTCTTTAAAATCGCATAAAGTGCGAAAGTTCCATTCTATAAGCTAAAGGTACCAAATAGCCATAGATTGACAATTGGAGGTCTTTAAAAGGCAATTAGCCCCCAATATTGGCTTGGTTGGTCATAGACTTCATAGGGGACAAGAATTGACCAAGTTGGTCAAAGTTGATGGTGTTTGGTGGACTAAATTGTTAGTTTATTATTAGAATAAAGAAAAGATGATGTCAATCTTTTTTCTCATCCTTCTGCACCAAAAATAGCAAGCAAATAAGGACTTTTGAAAGCCCAAAATTTTAGCAAGCTCTCATCCATTCAAGTAAGTGATCTAGTGATCTTTCCTTGAAAATAATTGTACTTTTGCGACCTCTAAGGCTTAAGCTTTCAAATGAAGGGACTATTGTGCATTATGGTGAAAAGATTAGAGTTTTTTCATGAGAGCTACCATAGTTATTCGCTGTATTTTTATGGAAGAAATTGAGTCTTAGTTGTTAGATGAACAACTTTTGTGAAAGGTATTGTCTTGAAAACACCTAATTGGACCTTGATGAAAATGTTACAAATTTGTAGTAATTATGTGAAATGTCAAGTTTTGATGATAGCTATAAGAGTATTAAATGTTCACCTAGGCTTGTTAAAGGTAAAAATGTGATTAGAATTAATTTCTGAGCCTAGAGGCAAAATGTTCATTTTGCCAAAGTCTAGGGGCAAAATAGTAAATTTTCCTAAGCATGATTATTGAAATGCTTTCATTAATGTGGTGATTAAAATGAGCTAAATTGCTATTATAGAGCAAGAAGAACCGAGAATTCTCCTTGATCGGGGAAAGAACAAAGTCTTGTACTAAGCCGACGAGTTAGCTTATTTTGAAATCGAGGTAAGTTTGTATGTGATTAATGCAATAATTATGTTAGCATATTTGAAAATGTTTGGTATCCCATTGATGCTTGATGCTCCACTAAATTGATGTTGAATGAGATGTTGAGGTCCTAGTGGACTATATTATCTATGAAAATGCTATCATCAAGATATGAAATAGATAAGGTCCCGTATAAGACCATGTCCTGGACATGGCCTCGGCACCGAGTGGAAATCCCGTATAAGACCATATCAGGGATATGGCTTCGATAATTGATATGAGAATCGTATAAGATCGTATCTGGGATATGGCATCGATACTTGATGTGAAAGTCCATATAAGATCATATCCGGGATATGACATTGGCATTTAGGAGTGATTCCATATAAGACCACCTCGGGGATGTGGCATTGGCTTTGTACCTTTATTAATGATGATGAATATGAGTATTTGACTATCCCAGTGATTAATGGGATAAGTAGATGAGCTTAGAAGTAGAATTGAGAATTTCACTAAAGTCATGTGAATGAGTGAATACAGGTACTCGTGATCGAGTCACGAAGAAATGATCACGATATGTGGCACGGTATGTGCTAAATATGGACAATTGTAAGTAAGTATGGCCAGGAGCCTATGACTTGTGTATGGTTAGTTAATGCCATGTATGGATTATATTATGAGCTTATTACTGCTATTTATTTCCATGCAAACTTACTAAGCTTTATGCTTACCCCTTTTATTGCCCCTCTTTTATTGCCAAGATAACTCGAGGAACGTGGACATAAGAGTTCGGGAATAACACTATTGACATCACTTTGGTATAGCAATTTAGACTTATTTTAAATATGGCATGTATAGGACTTAGGTATTTTGTTAAGTTATAATTTTTAGTCAAAAGGTTGACTATACAGGTTTAAAAAGTCATTTTTGTAAATGGCCTTATGAGTTAGGCAAATTCTTGGCAAGTTCTATTGCTTAATGAAGATGAATTTCATGAAGTATATGTCCTTTTGTATATCTTGATTTTTGAGCTCCTAGAGATACCTTTGATTTTCTTTTATGTTGGAATGAGATCTTAGATGTGCCATTGGGATAGGAGTTGTATTGGTTTGAATTGGAATATGTATGTGTGTAGTATATAGCCTGCTATTGTCCACGGGGGTAGACACACGGGCGTGTGTCTAAACTGTGTGTGTGACACCCCTATCCCGAGCACGTCATCGGATTATGGTTAGGAGCGTTACCGGACAAATCGGAAAGCGTTTACAAAAATTCATACATTCATTCATCATTCTCAAGCATATTGTCCCTTAAATGACTCCTCGAGACTTTAATCATGCTTATAAATCGGGTCGGGACTCAACTGGAACACATACAAATTCCATGGAAAATTTGAAACTTTTCTAAAATTCAGGGGATACACGCCCATGGAAGGAGACCGTGTGCCCTCCACGGCTTGTAGACACTCCCATGTGTCTTCCCCGTGGTCATATAGTGACTATACCTCCACGGCCTCAAAGCACGCCCGTGTGCTAAGGCCGTGCACTCTTAAGCCACATATTGACGTCTCCACCACGACCACCAAGCACGCCCGTGTGCTCTTAGGCTGGCTACTGACTTGAGCCCACAGCTAGTTGACACGCCCGTGTCAAGGCCGTGTATTATTAGACTAAATCCTGTTATTCATCCACAGTCTCTAGGCATGCCCGTGTGCCACGACCGTATGACAATATAGGCCATTTTCAAGGCCAACATGCCACCCCTTTTTGGGTCTCACCTACAAGCAATACATACTAAAACATAGCATGCAAATATGGAAACCACAAACATACTAATTTGACCATTCAATCTATACATTCAATACCCTTTTCATTCATGCCAACTTTTAAGACTAAAACTTATCTCATCACAAGCATAATTCATTCATTTGCTTACTCAAAAGCTTAACCATTTCATGGGCATCAAGCTATACCAAAATAACAATACATACCACATTTATCAAGGTAAAATATGAATCAAATTAGCCACCTCTCATGACCAAGTCTATACATCAACTTATACCAAAAACTAGACTATACATGCCATATCTAGTTATAAACATTTCCAAAGTGTACCAAAATGAGTTTAGTAGTGTGATGACGATCATTGACGGTCCCGAGCCTTCAGTAGCTTTGACGACCTATAAAACAGAGAAAACACACACAAAGTAAGCTTTCCAAAAGCTTAGTAAGTCAATATACAAAGAAACTTAGTATGAATTGTACATAACAAAATCAATAAGATATCCAATATGGTTCTCATGACAAAAATCACTTCATTCTTCCTTGAGCACAATCATAACTTATCGTATATCCAAATCACATACCATATACATAACATCATAATATGCTCTCATCGATACTTACCTCATATACACAATTAGTATATAAGTAACATACCTGAAACGGATATTCATTCAATTAATTTATCAAGCTCGGATTTTCAACTCGTATATCACAGACTTCCCCATTGAACCGTAAGGAATCTAGTAGGATATTCAGAAAGCACGGAATAGTTGTACAATTCCAATGTCCCAGACGAGGTCTTACATGCACTCGAATATCGATGCCACTGTCCCAGACAGGGTCTTATACAAATCAATATGGTGCAGATATCCCAGACATGGTCTTACACGTAAGGATCATAACGATGCCAACGTCCTAGACGTGATCTTACACGTAAAACTCATATCGATGCCAATGTCCCAGATGAGGTCGTACACGAGTCTCAAATCAACGCCGACGTCCCAGACGTGGTCTAACATAATAGAAACAGAACAGATACCTATGTCATGACATAGCTAATCCTATCTATTCCTAGGTTCGTACGGGGCTTCTCGGACTTAGTCACTATATCGAACTAATCTCGAAATTCATATGTATAACCTCTCATAAGCGTTAATTATCAACATCAATCATATGAACAATTACAATTGCTTACATATACGTTTATTAGCATAGTGACTTACCTCGGGTTCGATATATTGGAATTCACACGGCTACTCGGTTACTTTTGCTTTCCCGCGATCTAAGCCCGTTTTCCTCGGTTCTTGATCTAAACATATTCAGAATTAACCATTTTATTCCCTAATTCATACAATTCAATCCATGGATACACATTTAGGGTTATTTGCAAATTAACCCTCCTATTTGCACACTTATCAATCTAGTCCATTTTTCACAAAACATCAAATTCACAAAATCCACACATATACATACTTAGCCAAATGCATATACATCACATACAAGCCCACATTTTTCATCAAATTCACAAATTAGTCCCTCAATTTACTATTTTCTCAATTTAGCCCTAATTAGCTAAATTCATCAAAAATTCAAGAACAAAGTATGTTCATCTATTTCATATCTTTCATTTAACACCAAAAATCATCACAAAGCTCAACATAACATCAATGGCATTTCTCATAAACAACATTAATTCATTAAATTGAGACATGGGTTTTGTAGCTCTTAAAGCAACGATTACAAAAACGTAGAAATTATCGAAAACTAACCGAAAACATACCTTGAATTCAAGCTTGAAACCAACTGAAAATGCCAAGCTTCAAAGCTTTCTTTTTCTTTAGTACATTCGGCCAAAAGAAAAGAAATAAAGATGAACACTCATCTTTTGTTTCATTAATCTATTGTTAAAAATCCAATTACCAAAATAGCTAAAACACCCCAGACCCAGCCCACGAGCCTTGACCGGATCTGGTATGTTCCCTGAGTAAAACCGTTCAAAACTTGTTTGTTACTTCGGAAAATTTTGGCTGGTTTTGAAGGAAATTTGATTTGTGTTGAGTTCAGATTGAAAATGGTGTTGTTCTTGAAGACTAGGTTTTATTAAAACAATGTTTTTAATTGTAGTTGAAATCAGTAAGTTAAAAGTATTGCCTGAGTTTTTAGAGTTTAACATTAAATTGAAAATCGTTTGTGATTAGGTGTCAGGACATTTAAAATTTATTTTTAAGAAAAGTTATTTAATCTTGATTTAATAATAAACGTATTATAATAAACCGAATAAAATGCATGCTTAAAACAATTAATAGCAATGGCTTTATTACATCAAAGCAAAACTCGAAATAAATCCAAAATACTTAAATATAAAATTCAAAATAAAATAAATGCTGAGCTGAGCATGGCCACCACTAAGCTCCTGCCGACCCGGTCCATTTACTGAGTGTCACCTGAAAAGATATCCCACAACGGGGTGAGTCAACAGACTCAATGTGTAACAAGCAACACAAAGTCGCAACGATTTAGGCACAACAAATCTTATATATAACAAATATAGTCAATGATGCAATCCCGAACCCAAACCTAAATAACCATCCTCTACACATCACCCGTACCAACCAATCACACCGTGGGGATTACTAAATCGACCCTCCATCCGCTACACACCATCGAAGGCAGTCGCTGCAGACAACATGCACATCGCCCTTATAAATTGTGGCATAGCCACCAGATAATGTGACAGAGTCACCAGATAATAATATGTGACATAAGTCACCACATTCAGATTATGTGACATGAGTCACTAGATATTGTGGTAAAAACCACCAGATCACTTCCCCATTCATATTCACCCATATGCCCCATGCGTCATACAAACATGCATAAATCATGCCATATTCCTTATTTCATATTCGTTACAAATTCACATAGGTGTCATAACAGATATTCATAACATTATTAACATAGTAGTAGTAGGTTAACGTACCTGAATACTCTGTACCATTGAATGGTACCTTTTAGCCATATTTTCCATATTTCTATTAACACGTATATTAAACTAATACCATAAATCAATTAAGAATCAGTGCGGTGCTACACACCTGGTATTAACGTGTTTACTGAATCCCGAAAATCCCGATCTAACACTCTAGATCCTTAGTTCCTACCTAAGCATTTTAGAAAAACCAATCGGCTAAATAATCAAATCTCAAAGGATTATCGCAACCAAAATCCTTACATTGCTGCCGATTTGGTTACTACACAAATCCCGAAACTTCGTGATGTTTTCCCCTTGCAATCGGCCAAACACAAGATCACTTAACTGGTTAGTTTTCGGCTTTTGAACGAATAAGAAACATATCTGAATCACTAGAACCCTTACCTTGCAGATCTAAATCCCGAAATTAATCTTTGCTCCTGGTGATGTCGAAATACCTATAGGCTCATGTTAGATCCGATTTTCAATCACTTAATGAACATCATAAATGGCCTTTGGCCTAATATTACGCTTTACTTACCTTAGATATCTAAATCCCGAATGATCTTCTCTTGTAGTCGACTTAGCAGAGTTCCCGAAACCCTCCTTCAAAGATTCGGCCAAAGAGCATTAATGGGATTAAAGCCTTGATTCTCGACAGTTAGAGAAAGAAAAGAACAAGAGTTCGGCCAAGAGAGATCCTTACTAATAGAATGATCAAAACGCAATTGGCTCACCAACTTGAAGTGCCGACAAGAGGAAGGAAGTGTTTGAATTTCGACTTTTGATCTAGTGAAGGAATCGGCCCCAAAAGAAAAGATGCAATCGGCTATGGCCACCAAAATAGGAGATTCGGCTTTTGGAGAATTGCAAAAAGAGGAAGAGAATGAAGTACAGAAAGGTTCGGCCAAAGTGAGAGGAGGGAATAGGAGTATGGTATTCGACTTGGGCTTTTCAGAAAAAGGATTGAAGAGAGTTTCAATCAAGAATGGAAAAAGAAGGAGAACTTTCGGCTTTGACAAAATAAGAGAAGAAGAGAAGATTTGCTAAAGAATTCGGCAGAGGCACAATTGAAAAGAAAAGATTGAAAATGGCCTCACTTCTTCCCTTTGGCCGAAAATACCACACCTAGATCCCCCTATTCAGCCAACTCCTCATCTATCTATCCAATCCCTTGTTATTTTCCTATTTTTCCTCTTCTTTGCCCTTTCAAAGATAAATTGAATAAATCAATAATTATCTCCCCACCTTAGCCGAATTTTAAAGGGAATTTGACCAAGTCTAATCCTCATCCATCAAGTGTCCCATTGCCGTCCACCACTGCTCATCCTTGCTGCAAAATAAAACTCCTATTTGCATCCCTTGCTGCTCGAACCTAGGCCCTTTGTACTGCTTGTGGTGTCACTTACAGAGGCTTTAAGTGGCGCCTCCTTGCCACTTTAACAAGCCCATTTTTGTGTCTAATTTTCCCTATAAATTTTCTTAATGCCTATCAAGCTTAGCTCCACTTCAAGACTTAAAATCTGATAATTTCTAAAACATTCACCTACACTCTAAAGTTCTCAAAATTCATAAAACACATTCAAAATACACACAGGCATGCTTCCACATATATTTAAGCAAAAACGCATTAGCCCAAAATCCTGGATATTACAATAGCCTTTATTAATACAATTAAAACAAATGGACAATATGGACATTTAAGACTTTTATCCATCCACTATCTATAATTTGGTATAATAGCAACATAAGGCCTCCACCTTAACAAAGCCACAACAGCTTGGTACTTTAACAATTAGCAAGCAACTTTCACATTCAAAGTAATTTCATCCTTTTGTCAAATTAAACACACAGACAGACAAATTAACTCACGGAAATATACCACATGCTTGGTCACATATCAACGGCACAGAAAATAACCTTAAAAATATTATACAGACTCGGATTTGTGGTCCCGAAACCACTATTCCGACTAGGGTATGAACCGGACTGTTACAGTTCTCCCCCTTAGGGATTTTCGTCCCCGAAAATTTTACCGTTAAGCAGAGTCAGATATTGTTGTCTCATTGAATCTTCAGGTTCCCATGTAGACTCTTCAATTCCATGTCGATTCCATAATACTTTTACTAACGGAATTTTCTTATTTCTTAACTCTTTTACTTCACGAGCTAAGATACAGATTGGTTCCTCTTCATATGTCATATCAGATCGGATTTTAATTTCAGATGGGGCAATTACATGTGACGGATCGGATCGATATCTTCGAAGCATTGAAACATGAAATACGTTGTGTATCTTTTCTAGCTCAGAGGGCAACTTTGATCTATATGCAAGAGGCCCGACACGTTCAATGATCTCATACGGTCCGATGAACCTTGGACTTAGTTTGCCTTTACGTCCGAATCGAAGCACTTTCTTCCACGGAGACACTTTCAGAAATACTTTGTCGCCGATCTCAAATTCTATATTTTTTCGTTTCAAGTCTGCATAAGACTTTTGACGATCAGATGCTACTTTCAGACAATCTCGGATCAGTTTCACTTTCTGTTCTGAGTTTTTTATCAAATCGACCCTGTGAAGCTTATTTTCACTAAGTTCAATCCAATACAGAGGTGTACGACATTTACGCCCGTACAAAGCTTCATATGGTACCATTTTGATGCTCGTCTGAAAACTATTATTATACGCAAATTCGATCAATGGCAAATACTGTTCCCACGAACCATTAAACTCAAGTATACAGCATCTTAACATATCTTCAAGAATCTAAATGATTCGTTCAGACTGACCATCTGTTTGCGGATGAAAAGCTGTATGGAAGTGTAATTTTGTGCTCAAAGCTTCTTGAAATTTCTTCCAGAATCGCGATGTGAATCTCGGATCTCCATCTGAAACAATGGATAGTGGCACCCCGTGCAATCTCACAATCTTAGAAATATAAAGCTCGGCTAATCTCTCAAGTGAGAAATCAGATCTTACCGGAATAAAATGGGCAGATTTAGTTAATCGGTCAACTACGACCTATATCGTATCTTTCTTTCTCGGAGTTAGGGGTAAACCAGCAACAAAGTCCATTGTCACTCTATCCCATTTCCACTCAGGAATCAAAATCGATTGTAACAACCAAGACAAAAATTGATGTTCAGCTTTCACTTGCTGACATACTGAACATTTTAAAACAAAGTCAGAAATGTCCCGTTTCATACCAGACCACTAGTAATGTTGTTTCAAATCATGATACATTTTAGTGCTTCCCGGATGAACAGATAGGAGACTATTATGTGCTTCATTCAAAATCAACCAAATCAACTCTGGATTTCTTGGAATACAAATACGATCCCGAAATCTCAAACAATCATCAACAATTTGAAATTCAGATTAGGAACTCACTTCACACTGAGCTCGTTTCGCTAGCAATTCATTATCAAATTTCTGAGCATCACATATCTATTGTAAGAACAACAGTTTTGCTTTTAATTCAGCTATCACAGAACCATCATCAATCAAATCTAACTGGGCATTCAGAGCATGTAGTGCAAATAATGATTTTCTACATAGTGCATTTGTAACAACGTTCGCTTTACCCGGATGATAATCTATCACAAGCTCATAATCTTTTAACAGTTCTAACCATCTTCTTTGACGCAGGTTCAAATCTTTCTGAGTCATCAGATATTTCAAACTTTTATGGTCTAAAAACATGTGACATTTCTCACTGTACAGATAATGACGCCAAATCTTAAGTGCAAATACAATCGCGACTAATTCAAGGTCATGAGTCGGATAATTCTTTTCATGAGGCGTTAACTGTCTCGAGGCATAAGCTACAACTTTGCCTTCCTGCATCAAAACACATCCCAGACCATTTAACGAAGCATCCCTGTATACAACAAATTCTTTACCCGATTCTGGTTCTACTAACACTGGAGCTTTTGTTAACAGAGTTTTCAACTGATCAAAACTTCTCTGACATTTATCAGACCATTCAAATCTAACATCTTTCTGAAGCAATCTAGTCAACGGAGTAGCTATCATCGAAAAGCCTTTTACAAATCTGCGATAATAACCAGCTAAACCCATAAATAGCAGAAATCTTACTTGGATCTACTCGGATTCCAGAAGCTGGCACAATATGTCCCAGAAAGCTAACCTCGTGCAACCAGAATTCACATTTGCTAAATTTCGTATACAATTGCTTTTCTCTCAAAGTTTGCAAAACAATTCTCAAATGCTCAGCATGTTCAGCCTCATCACGTGAATAAATCAAAATGTTGTCAATGAATACAACAACAAATTGATCTAAATACAATCTGAAAATTCTGTTCATTAAATCCATAAAAACAGCAGGAGCATTGGTTAGTCCAAGTGGCATAACTAAACACTCATAATGCCGATACCTCGTTCTAAAAGTAGTTTTCGGTATGTCTGAATCTTTCACTCTCAACTGATAATATCCTGATCTTAGATCAATCTTGGAAAACACAGTAGTTCCTTTCAACTGAACAAATAAGTCATCAATTCTGGGCAACGGATATTTATTCTTTATTTTGACCTTATTCAACTGATGGTAGTCGATGCACATTCTTATTGTGCCATCTTTCTTTTTCACAAACAGAACAGGAGCACCCCAAGGCGAAAAACTCGGTCTAGCAAACCCTCTATCTGTCAATTCTTGCAACTGTGACTTTAACTCTTTCAACTCTGTTGGTGCCATTCTATACGGAGCTATCAAAATAGGTGTAGTACCAGGCAACAATTCAATACCAAACTTAACTTCTTGAATCGGAGGTAAGCCCGGTAACTCTTCAGGAAACACATCAGAAAACTCACAGACAACAGGCACTGACTCAATCTTCCTTTTGGACATTTTCAAATCAATTACATAAGCAAAATATGCCTCATATCCCTTTTTCAAGTAACTTTGAGCTTTCAAAATAGATATCACAGCAGGCAATCCATTCAAATCATTAGACTCAACTCGTACAATCTCATTATTCGGACATCTCAAATCAATAGTCTTTCTTTTGCAGTTCACAACAGCATCATGCATAAACAACAGATCCGTACCTAGAATAATATCAAACTCATCAAATGGCAAAAGCATCAAATCAGCAAGGAAACAAATATCTCGAAACATTAACAGATAGTTCTTGCACACTTTATCAACAATGACACTTTTACCTAAGGGGTTCGATACTTTTATAGCAAACTCAGTAGACTCTACAGGCAAAGTCTTGCTGAATACTAAATTTATGCATATATATGAATGCGTAGAACCAGGGTCTATCAATGCAATCACAGAAGTATCATAAAGTGTAAAAGTACCTGTTATAACATCTGGAGATGAAGCCTCCTCTTAAGCTCAGATAACATACACTCTGGCAGGCGCTCTAGCTTCAGATCTGGCAACATTATCTCTCGTAGTTCTCTGACTACCACTAGCATTTCTTACATTTTTCAAAGGTCTACCTCTCACAGGTGCGTTATTCGATCTCAGATTCTGAACAGTCTCTGGCTCGACAGACTCAGGGCAATCACGAATAAAGTGATCAAGCGATCCACATCTGAAGCAAGCTCTGTCGCTTAATCTACAGCTTCCCGGATGTCTTTTTCCACAATGTTTACATTCAAGTCTCTCAGATCGAGCATTTCCAACGCTAGCCACTGAAGTTGCTGGAGTTTTAGAACTCATTTGCGGTCTAGATTGATTTGTGTTCGAATATCTCACATTATCTCTGAAATGACTTTGATTATCTCTGAATCTTTTCGGAGCAGACTGAAATGATTTACACTAAAATCTCTTTCTCATATCTCGAGCTTTAGACTCAACTTTTCTTTTATCTTTCCCGAGTGTCTCAGCTTTGCATGCTCGATCAACAAGTACGACGAACTCTTTTATTTGTAAAATCCCGACTAACAAACGAATGTCTTCATTAAGACCATCTTTGAATCTTTTGCACATTATGGCTTCAGAAGATACACATTCCCAGGCATACTGACTCAGTCTCACAAATTCTCATTCATACTCAGAAACAGTCATTCGGCCCTGTTTAAGTTTTAGAAATTACTTTCGTTTCTGATCAACAAATCTTTCACTGATATATTTCTTCCGGAACTCGATCTGAAAGAAATCCCATGTAACTCGTTCTCTCGGAGCAACAGAAATTAAGGTTTTCCACCATTAATAGGCTGCACCTCGAAGTAACGATACAACAAACTTTAAGCATTCTTCCAGAGTCAGAGACATTTCATCGAATACCCAGATAGTATTTTCAATCCAGAACTCAAATGTAACACCCCTATCCCGAGTCCTTCACCAGATTAGGGTTAGGAGCGTTACCGAACAAATCTAAAAGCATTTACAAAAATTCATACATTCATTCATCATTCTCAAGCATATTGTCCCTGAAATGAGTCCTCGAGACTTTAATCATGCTTATAACTCGGGTCGGGACTCAACTGGAACACATACAAATTCTATGGAAAAATTTGAAACTTTTTTAAAATTCAGGGGATATACGCTTGTGAAAGGAGACCGTGTGCCCTCCATGGCTTGTAAACACCCCCATGTGTCCTCCCCGTGGTCATATAGTGACTATACCTCCACGGCCTCAAAGCATGCCCATGTGCTAAGGCCTTGCACTCTTAAGCCACATATTGACTTCTCCACCACGGCCACCAAGCACGCCCGTGTGCCATGGCCGTGTGCTCTTAGGCTGGCTATTGACTTGCGCCCACGGCTAGTTGACACGCCCGTGTCAAGGCCGTGTATTATTAGACTAAATCTTGTTATTCACCCACGGTCTCTAGGCACGCCCGTGTGCCACGGCCGTGTGACATTATAGGCCATTTTCAAGGCCAAAATGCCACCCCTTTTTGGGTCTCACCTACATGCAATACATACTAAAACATAGCATGCATATATGGCAACCAAAAACATACTAATTTGACCATTCAATCTATACATTCAATACCCTTTTCATTCATGCCAACTTTTAAGACTAAAACTTATCTCATCACAAGCATAATTCATTCATTTGCTTACTCAAAAGCTTAACCATTTCATGGGCATCAAGCTATACCAAAATGACAATACATACCACATTCATCAAGGCAAAATATGAACCAAATTAGCCACCCCTCATGACCAAGTCTATACATCAACTTATACCAAAAACTAGACTATACATGCCATATCTAGTTATAAACATTGCCAAACTGTACCAAAATGAGTTTAGTAGTGTGATGACGATCCTTGATGGTCCCGAGCCTTCAGTAGCTTTGACGACCTATAAAATAGAGAAAACGCACATAAAGTAAGCTTTCCAAAAGCTTAGTAAGTCAATATACAAACAAACTTAGTATGAATTGCACATAACAAAATCAATAAGATATCCAATATGGTTCTCATGACAAAAATCACTTCATTCTTCCTTAAGCTCAAATGCTTAATCATAACTTATCGTATATCCAAATCACATCCCATATACATAACATCATAATATGCTCTCATCGATATTTACCTTATATACACAATTAGTATATAAGTAACATACCTGAAACAGATATTCATTCAATTATTTTATCAAGCTCGAATTTTCAACTCGTATCACAAACTTGCCCGTTGAACCGTAAGGAATCTAGTAGAATACTCAGAAAGCACGAAATAGTCATACAATGCCAACGTCCCAGACGAGGTCTTACACGCACTCGAATATCAATGCCACTGTCCCAAACAGGGTCTTATACGAATCAATACGATGCCGATGTCCCAGACATGGTCTTACACGTAAGGATCATAACGATGCCAACATCCCAAACATGATCTTACACGTAAAACTCATATCGATTCCAACATCCCAGACGAGGTCTTACACGAGTCTCAAATCAACGCCAACGTCCCAGACGTGGTCTTACATGATAGAAACATAATAGATACCTATGTCATGACATAGCTAATCCTATCTATTCCTAGGTTCATACGGGGCTTCTCGAACTTAGTCACTATATCGAATTTATCTCGGAATTCATATGTATAACCTCTCATAAGCATTTATTATCAACATCAATCATATGAACAATTACAATTGCATACATATACGTTTATTAGCATAGTGACTTACCTCGGATTCGATATATCGGAATGAAAATGGTTGCTTGGTTACTTTCGCTTTCCCGCGATCTAAGTCTATTTTCCTCGGTTCTTGATCTAAACATATTCAGAATTAACCCTTTTATTCACTAATTCATACAATTCAATCCATGGACACACATTTAGGGTTATTTGCAAATTAACCCTCCTATTTGCACACTTATCAATTTAGTCCATTTTTCTCAAAACATCAAATTCACAAAATCCACACATACACATACTTAGCCGTATGCATATACATCACATATAAGCCCACATTTTTCATCAAATTCACAAATTAGTCCCTCAATTTACTATTTTCAATTTAGCCCTAATTAGCTAAATTCATCAAAAATTCAAGAACAAAGTATGTTCATCTATTTCATATCTTTTATTTAACACCAAAAATCATCACAAAGCTCAACATAACATCAATGGCATTTCTCATAAACAATATCAATTCATTAAATTGAGACATGGGTTTTGTAGCTCACAAAGCAACGATTACAAAAACTTAGAAATTATCGAAAACTAACCGAAAACATACCTTGAATTCAAGATTGAAACCAACCGAAAATACGAAGCTTTAAAGCTTTCTTTTTCTTTAGTACATTCAGCCAAAAGAAAAGAAATAAAGATGAACACTCATCTTTTGTTTCATTAATCTAATGTTAAAAATCCAATAACAAAATAGCCTTCATTAATATAATTAAAACAATTATACAATATGGACATTTAAGACTTTTATCCATCCACTATCTATAATTTGGTATAATAGCAACATAAAGCCTCCACCTTAACAAAGCCACAACACCTTGGTACTTTAACAATTAGCAAGCAACTTTCACATTCAATTCAATTTCATCCTTTTGTCAAATTAAACACACAGACAAATAAATTAACTCACGAAAATTTATCACATGCTTGGTCACATATCAAGGCACAGAAAATAACATTAAAAATATTATATAGACTCAGACTTGTTGTCTCGAAACCACTATTTCGACTAGGGTATAAACCGGACTATTACAGTGTGGAAGGCACGGCTAGCACATGGCCGGATGCCCAGGCCATGTGAAGTCTGCACTTGGCACTTGCGATTTAAATTGTCACACGGCTGAAGCACACGATGTACATATAGGCCCTGTGGATTAATCAGAATGACAAGGTTTGGCACACGGACTAGGGCCACGAGCGTGTCAAGGCCATGTGAAATTAGTCAGTGTCGACCACGGGTGAAAGACACGGGCATGTCTTAGGGGCACACAAGCGTGTCCCTAGTTCAACACGGGCGTGTGGCCCCTGTTTTGATGGAAAAGCCTTCCAAGTCCGTAAAAGACGCCGATTAAATCCTGAAACCTCTCGGAGGCATGTTTAGGGCCTTGTAGGCCGAGTAAGAGCAAGAAATGGGTTTGAACGAAATTTTATAACCCTTATCGAGATGTTTAAGCAAGATTAGTTAGGTAATGCCTCAAACCCTGTTCCAGCTTGCATACGGGTAAGGGGTGTTACAAGAGGAGGTTGAACATTAGGGTTCGCTTGCACATACTCTGTGTACCAGTTACTCATCATTTGGAGAAAGGCTTCCTGAGCCTCTTCTCCTTGACCCCTAGTCTCGAGTTCGCTTTGCACAGGCACGGTCCCTTTCGCGGGAGCCGACGCATTACTAGCTGCATCATCAGCAGCTGATTGATCGGGATCCATATACTGCATAAAAACAAAATTTAGAATCATTAGAAGCCACCACAATATCATTATACACTTATAGCATGTATAGCTAGACTCTTACACACGCTACGGTAGTTCGAGAACAGATTAAACCATAGCTCTGATACCACTAAATGCAACACCCCTTACCTGTATTCTATGCCGGAACCAGGTACGAGGCCATAGCATACTTAACTCGCAGGATTATACAACTTCGGGCTATCAGATTTATTTTAAACTAAAACCTTTCCATTCATATGCCAATCGTCCTTATAATGGACCTATGACATCCTAAACACGTTTCCAAAAGGGTTCGAGGATGATTTGAAAACTTTTACGCACTTAAGAAAATTGTACTTAAACAAGGGCTACACGCCCGTGGAGTAGATAACACGCCCGTGTATCGTCTCACACACCCGTGTTCGATACCCGTGGTCGACATTGACTTGAATCATACGACTTGGACACACGCCCATATGGCTAGCCCGTGGCCACCTCTAATTAATCCACACGGCCTGGACACGCTCGTGTGCTTCAACTGTGTGGCGATTCAAATTCCAATTTCAAGGTGCATACTTCACACGGCCTGGGCACACGTCCAAGGACTGGCCGTATGTCATACACGACCTGGACAGACTCCCGTCTGCCTACCTATGTGGACAAGAACAAGGCCATTTGCCAAGCTTTTTACACCCCTCTAGTTCACACCCCATGAATCCATTCAACATATCGGTAAACAAATCATAAATTGCAATATGAACTTCCATGATTTTCATAAATGATAAGCTGAGCCATCAACCATGGCAATATACAAAAGAGTTAGCTTAATATAGGGCTAACACACTTTTGGCCAAAATAACAAAATAATCTAACTAGTCTAGCCCCTATACATGCCATAAACAAAATCACTAAGTCTAGATATACCGAGATGAGCTGATAGTATGGGCGATCTGCTGATTATCGACATATTCCGGCTCTGCTCTTAAACTCTATAAAACAAGGGAAAGAAAAGGGGAGTAAGCTTTAAGCTTAGTAGTTTTACATGTAAATAATATAACATTTTAGTATATGCTAAACAATTATATAGCAATACATACTAAACAAGAAACAATCCACATTCATAATCATGTTTACTCATCCCTCCCATTTCCACATTCCAACTATGTCACAAGATCAATGTGTACATTTATTAGCATAACTCCCTGCACTTAGCACCACAATATCACATAATACAACACATCACAATCTGTTGATCAACTACTCAAGATCAATTCCTCGGTGGTTTCGCACTTAGCCCACCATCAGATTTATTTGGGGTGGTATCACACATAGCCCACCAAGAGGTTAGTTACGATGGTATCGGACATTGCCCACCAAATGATAATAGACGATGGTATCGCACATAGCCCATCATAATTACGTATTAAGGTGGTATCGCACTTAGCCCACCATCAAGTATTGATATAACACACTTACATATCCATTCCATCATTTATACTAGAGTTATTCAATAACTACCACCATAAATCCACTTGAATCATACATGTTATCAGTTGTGTGATATACCAGTTAGCAACAACAATATATATATAATGCATTATTTACACATAAACTTACCTCGGTGCAAAACGTTTCAATTTGCGATTCAATCTGTAACCTTGCATTTTCCCCGGTCAAGGTTAATTCCGCGCTCTTCTTGATCTATAACAATAAGATTCACTCATTTAGATCATTCTATGATCATAATGCATCAATTTCTACACTTAGGCAAAAATGACCATTTTGCCCTTGCACTATGGAAAAATTACAATTTTGCCCCTAGGCTCGTAAATCATTTCTCAACACATTTTATCAATAAATGAGCCTAGTCGAACATTTATTTCTCTTACAACTACTCACCATTCCAACTATTTCATGCATTTATGACACAAATTCATTCTTTGCATTTAAGTCCTATTTAGGTGTTTTCATGCTAACACCTTCCATAAAAGTTGTTTCTTACCTCCTTAACATTCATTTTCTTCCATAAAAACTCAGCTAACAACGTAAATACTCTCATGTCAAGTCCCTATACTTTTAACTATAGCTCAAATTAGTCCTCTCATTAGCTAGCTTAAGCTTTAGGGACTCCAAAAGTACAAAAACCATTAAGAAAAACCTCAAAATCACTTACTTGCTAGGGAATATGTTGGCTGAAAGTTTTGAGCTTCAAAACCCCTATTTCTCTTCAATTTTTGGTGGATGAAGGTGGAGAAATAGTGAAAAGATGATATCATCTTTATTCATCTTATTTTATTTATTTTTTTATCACTTACTATCCACCAAATTTGACCAACATTAAAATATTGTCTCCCTAGCTCCTATATGGCCGGCCATCTCTAGATAAATGGCCTAATTGCACTTTAAAAGCCTCCAATTTACATTCTATAGCTATTAGGTACCTTTACCTTTTAAAATAGAACTTTCGTACTTTATGCGATTTAGTCCTTTTTCACAATTAAGAATGTTATCACTCAAATTAATGCACCAAAATTTTCACATAGCCTTATAATAATACCATAACACATAAAATAATATCAAAATAATTTTCCTTAACTTCAATTTAGCGGTCCAGAAATCACTATTCTGACTAGCCTCTAAATCGGGCTATTACAATGCATTTGTTCCACATTTTGTATGTCTGATTGCGAGATTAACGGTATATAGATCGATGTGTTCAGTATTGATGGTTCTATTTTGGTTGTGATGATTATTTGGATATCGGATTGTCATTGTGATATTTTGTTTTTATTGTAGCATTTAATTTTCATTTTTCTGTCGTTTCAATCTCACACTGGGCTTGTGTAGCTCACCCTCCTCAGTTTCCCTTTTTGAGGTATTTTAATATGCTGTTGCTGGACTCGGCACGCCGGAGGTCTCGGACACCCATGTTTTATAATTGACTTTAAAAGTATTTTTCATAAATTCTGCATTTATAAATAAACAATTTGAATTGTAAGTTTAATTTTGAATATTGTGGTACAAAATATTATGTTATACGCACGTAAGCATCTTTTGGACTAAAATTTTTGTAATTTCGGGATTTTACAACGTAGAGTTTTATGTAACTTAAATATCGTTTGTTTTCTAGCTGGTTAAACTAAAATTTTTCCTACAATCACTTCGGTGATCAATGTGACCTCCGAAATTCAGCCTAAACTTCTAGGCCAGGTTTTGGGATGTTACAAATATTTCCCTGCAAAACAAAAATCTTATACACATACCAATTTCATGTTCACTCTTTTCATATGTGGGGTTTCACCAATTTCATGTTAAAAAAAGCTACTATAGCAATAATGGTATACATCTTTCAAAAAATCATTTCAAAAAACAAACAAAATATGTTATACTAACAAAATGATCTTGTAGCAGTAAAGTGTTAACCAATTATTTCAAAAAACAAACAAAATATGTTATGCTAACAAAATGATCCTATAGCAGTAAGATGTTAACCAACCATTTCAACAAATCATTTCAAAAAATGAATAAAATATGTTAACCATCTCAAATCATTTCTTCATCTTCTTTATGGCAATGGATTCTTATGTGCTGATAGGTTCCTGATATGCCATCCTTTTTTGGCTTCTAGTTCTCATACTCGTACTAGATTGAGAACAAAAATTAGAACTCCAAGTTAGATTTAAATAATTTGTAATTGACGTTAAAAAAGAGTTTATGATATTCCTGTGATCCAGTTGTGTTAGGCTGAATGCATGGTGTTCTGTTGTTCTTTTTTTGGCTTCTAGTTTGTTTACTTGTACCAAACTAAGCCTAAAAAAATCAGAACCCTAAATTAGATTAAATTATTTTTTTAATTGACATTAAAAATAGTGTATACGATATACCTGTGATCCAGTTGTATTAAATTGAATGCTTGGTGTTATGTTGTTATTTTTTGGGCTTCTAGTTCTCGTACTCATACTAGCCTAAGACCAAAAAAATCAGAACCCAAATTAGATTTTAATATTTTGGAATTGAAAATGAAAAAATGTTTACGATATACTTGTGTTCCTGTTGTGTTAGGTTGACTGCATGATATTTTGTTGTGACCCTCACCACCACATTTCTTGTATCTCATAATTAGACCAACCCTACTGAGTTGTCCAGACTTCACTTTTTTTGATTAATTTTTTTCCTTCCTTCTATTCTTCTTTGGCCTCCCAGGCATTGTTTTCTCAATTGGTGGAAGTCGGGTTCAATACCAGATTTAGTCTATTCATGTGACCCATTTATGGGTTGCAAATCATATTCATATTCCTTCAAATACGTGTCCTTGTGGTAGTACCTATGTAAGTAGTCATCAGGATCTTGTTCAATATGTCATATAGCACAACATGTATGGGGACAAGGGATCCCAGATAATTTCCAAATTTGACAACTGTAGGTTTTATGCTCTACATTTACTACATACTGTTTTTTGCCTTTCCTAACTTCACACCCATTTTCCTCATTCTAGATCATCTTCCAATCAACAACTTCCTTCTTGTTGTCATCAAATTTCTTCTTTATTAGTGGACTGAAACACCCCAAACCCGGCCCACGAGCCTCGACTGGATCTGGCATGCTCCTCGAGTAAAACACTTCAAAAGCTTGTTTGTTAATTCGGGAAATTTGGGGTCATTTTAAAGAGAAATTGATTTGTGTTGTGATTAAATTGAAAACGTTATCCTAATTGAAGTCCATACTTTATTAAAACATTTTCTTCGTAATTGAAAACCATAAGTTATAAGATGTGGCTGAATTTTAGCCCATTTGAATTTATTTTAAGAAAATTGTTTAACGTATGGTTTAAAATTAATCGTTCCATAACAGAAATTTAAAAATGAAAGCATAAAACAGTTAATAATAATGGCCTTATTACATCAAGCAAAACCCGAAATAAATCCAAAATACTTAAATATAAAATTCAAAATAAAATAAATGCTGAGCTGAGCATGGCCACACTAAGTTCCTGCCGACCCGGTCCATCTACTGAGTGTCACCTGAAAAGATATCCCACAACTGGGTGAGTCAAACAGACTCAGTGCATAACAGCCAACACCAAGTCCCAAAAGATTTAGGCATATCAAATCATTCATATATACATATAGCAAATATAGATGATGATGTAATCCCGAACCCAAGCCTAGATATCCATCCTATACACATCACCCGTACCTGCAATCACACCGTGGGGATTACTAAATCGATCCTCCATCCGCTACACATCATCGAAGGCAGTCGCTGCAGACGACTTGCTCATCGCCCTTATATATTGTGGCATAGCCGCTAGATAATGTGACAGAGTCACCAGATATTAATATGTGACATAAGTCACCACATTCAGATTATGTGACATGAGTCACCAGATATTGTGGTAAAAACCACCAAATCACTTCCCCTTTCCATATCGCCCATATGCCCATGCACATTCAAAACATGCAAAATCATGCCATATGTCTTATTTCATATTCGTAACCAATTCTCATATATGTCATATTCATTGTTCATACACTATTAACATAGTAGTAGTAGGTTTACGTACTTGGATACTCTGTACCATTGAATGGTACTTTTAACCACATCTTTCATACTTTCAATTAACACATTCATAACAGTAATACCATAGATCTATTAGGAGTTAGTGAAGGGCTACACACCTGGTTACTACCGTGTTCACTGAATCCCGAAAGTCTCGATCTAATGCTCTAGCTCCCTAGTTCCTACATTCGGCCAACACTAAGTATTTTAGCAAAAAGCCATTCGGCTAAATAATCAAATCCCGAAGTATTATCGCAACCAAAATCCTTACTTTGCTGTCGATTTGGTTACTACACAAATCCCGAAACTTCGTGATGTCTCCCCCTTACAATCGGCCAAACACTAGATCACTTCACTGTTTAGTTTTCGGCTTATGAACGAATAAGAGACAGATCTGGACCACTAAATATGGCCTTGGCCGAATATCATATTCTCTTACCTTGTGGATCTAAATCCCGAAATTGCTACTTGGTTGTGGTATCTGCCGAAATCACTATAGGCATATGTTAGATCCAATTCTAACATTTAATCACAATAAATGGCCTTCGGCCTATGATCATATTCGCTTACCTTAGATCTAGAAATCCCGAAGATCTCCTCTTGAAGTCGGCTATAGTAGAAATCTCGAAACCTCCTTCATAGTTTCGGCCAAAGAATACTAATGGGGTTAGTTTTTAGATTTCGGCTAATCTAAGGGAAAGAGGTAGGAAACATTAAATACCAAGAATCACTTACCAACTCAATCGGATGTCCTTGCTTGGAACCGAGATTTGGCTCCTGATCAAATGGTCAAATCGACACCAAAAAGGGGTAGAGGAGCATTCGGCTATGGCCTCAAAATAGAGGATTCGGCTAAGACAATAGGTGAACAATCGGTTAGGGGTTACTTGAGTATTCGGCTTAGTGTGAATTTGCAAAAGAAGTAGTGAAAGGTTGATGATGAAGATTCGGCTTCAACAAGGATGAAAAGGAAGAGTATAAAGCTTTAGGGAGAATCAGCAGTGGCTAGGAGAATTCTACTTTCGGCTTTGACAAAATAAGAGAAGAAGAGAAGATTTGCTAAAGAATTCGGCAAAGGCACAAAAGAGAAAAAAGAATGAAGAATGGCCTCACTTCTCCCCTCTTGCCAAAAATACTACCCCTAGACCCCTCCAATCGGCCAACTCTCCTTCCCCCTACCTCATCCCTTCCTTTTCTCCTATTTTCTCTCCTTTTTGCACATTTAAAATAAATTAAAATAAATCAACATTTATCTTCTACCTTAGCCGAATTTTAAAAGGAATTGACCAAGTCTAATCCTCATCTAAATAAAGTCCCTATGCCGTCCACTACTGCTCCCTATTGCCGAAAAATAAAAGCTCCCTTTTTGCTTCCCCTGTGGCTTGAACCCAAGCCCTTCTCCACTTCTTGAGGCATCACTTACCAAGGCATTAAGTGGCGCCTCCTTGCCACTTTAACAAGCTAATTTTTATGTCTAATTTCCCCTACAAATTCTCTTAAGGCCTCTATTACTCAGTTCCACTTCAAGACTTAAAATCTGATATTTTCTAAGGCATTCACCTACACTCTAAAGTTCTCAAAAATTTGTACAACACATTCAAACACACATAGGCATACTAGCACATGCAATTAAGCAAAAATGCACAAGCCCTAAATCCCGGATATTACAGTTGTACCCCTCTTAAAATAATTTTGACCTCGAAATTACCTAGCTAAAACAAGTGAGGGTATTGCTGTCGCATTGCTTTTTTTGGCTCCCACGAAGCTTCTTCCGATCCATGATTACGCCATAACACTTTGACTAAAGAAACTGATTTCCTCCGTAACACCTTCACATCTCGCTCTAAGATCTGAATCGGCTCTTCCTCGTAGGACAAATCTAGTCTCAGCTCCACATCCTCAACTGGGACTACATGAGATGGATCTGATCGGTAACGACGTAGCATAGAAACATGGAATACATCGTGTATCTGCTGCAACTCCGAAGGCAACTCTAACTGATATGCCACTGGTCTAACTCGCTTCAATACCCGATAAGGTCCTATAAACCTAGGACTTAACTTCCCTTTGCGACTAAATCTCATCACCTTCTTCCAAGGCGAAACTTTAAGAAACACCTGATCTCCCACAGCAAACTCTATCTCCTTCCGCTTGAGATCGGCATACGACTTCTGCCTATCAGATGCCTCCTTTAACCATGCCCGAATTACCTTAACCTTCTCCTCGGATTCGGCCACAATTTCTGGACCCAAAACTCGACGTTCCCTCAATTCTGTCCAACACGTAGGAGTGCGACATTTCCGTCCATACAGCGCTTCATACGGTGCCATCCGAATACTGGCTTGATAGCTGTTATTATATGCAAATTCCGCTAAAGGCAAATATTCCTCCCAACTTCCTCTGAAGTCTATCACACAGCCCCTCAACATATCATCTAACACTTGGATCACTCGTTCAGACTGACCGTCCGATTGCGGGTGAAATGCCATAGTGAAATCCAATTTGGTGTCTAAAGCTTGATGTAGAGCTTTCCAAAATCGAGACGTAAACCTTGGATCCCTATCTGAAATATTTGACACCGGAACTCCATGGAACCTTACAATTTCTGCCACATACAATTTCGCTAACTTCTGTAAAGAATAGTCAACCCGCACTGGAATGAAATGCGCGGACTTTGTCAATTGGTCCACTATCACCCATACCGAGTCCTTCTTAGTAAGCGTAAGGGGAAGCCCACTAATGAAGTCCATGGTGATTCTTTCCCATTTCCACTGTGGAATTTTTTTTTGCTAAAGTAATCCTGACAGAACTTGGTGTTCAGCCTTGACTTGCTGACACGTTAAGCATTTCCCTACAAAATCTGTAACTTCCCACTTAAGACCAGGCCACCAGAACTGTTCCCTTAGATCTCTATACAACTTACTACCTCCAGGGTGCATAGCATAAGGGCTACTATACGATTCTTGAAGAATCCTCTGCCTTAACTCCTTATTCTTAGGCATACAGACCTTGCCATGAAAACACAGCACTCCTTCACTGTTAACACCATAGTTTTCCAACTCCCCACTCTGCACTTGCCGCAACTTAGCACTTAAATCATCATCTGCCAACTGACCTTCATTCACCTCATCCAACCATGTCGGCCTGACTTGCAACTCTGCCAATAAACTTCCGTCGTCATACAAGCTAAGATGTGCAAACATCGCCATCAGATCCGACACTACTTTCCGACTTAGGGCATCTACTACCACATTCGCTTTGCCCGAGTGATACTCTATGGAACAATCGTAGTCTTTCAATAACTCCACCCACCTTCGCTATCTTAGGTTCAGCTCTTTTTGAGTCAGCAGATACTTAAGGCTCTTGTGGTCTGTGTAGATTACTGACTTTTCTCCATACAAATAGTGCCTCCATACCCTAAGAGCAAAGACCACTGTCGCCAATTCCAAGTCATGCGTCGGGTAGTTAACCTCGTGTGGCCTTAATTGTCGAGACGCATAAGCGACTACCTTCCCGTCTTGCATCAGAACATATCCTAGTCCTATGTGAGACGTGTCACAAAACACCACAAAATCCTTCCCTGCCTCCGGCTGAATCAGAATCGGAGCTTCAGTCAACACCCTCTTAAGCGTCTCAAAGCTCTCCTGTTGCTTATCCGTCCATACAAAAGGTACCTCCTTTCTCAACAACATTGTCAAAGGTGCGGCTATTGATGAAAACCCTTTTACAAACCTTTTGTAATAACCTGCCAATCCCAAGAAACTACGAACCTCAGCCACAGACTTAGGTGGTTTCCAATCCAACACTGCCTCAATCTTCCTAGGATCCACCCTTATCCCTTCTGCGGACACCACATGCCCTAAGAACGCAACTTCCTTAAGCCAAAATTCACACTTGCTGAATTTGGCATATAGCTTCTTCTCCCTTAACACTTGCAACACTATCTGGAGATGCTCATCATGTTCTTCCTCAGACTTGGAATACACTAGAATGTCATCTATGAATACAACGACAAACCGATCCAAGTAGGGTTAAAAAACCCGGTTCATCATATCCATGAACGCGGCTGGGGCGTTCGTCAACCCGAACGGCATTACTAAGAACTCATAATGGCCGTATCTTGTCCGGAAAGCTGTCTTATGGATATCTGCTTCCTTCACCTTAAGCTGATGATATCCAGACCGTAAATCTATCTTTAAGAATACCGCGGCCCCCTTAAGCTGATCGAACAAATCGTCTATCCTTGGCAACGGTTACTTGTTCTTGATGGTCAGCTTGTTCAACTGACGATAATCTATGCACATGCGCATAGTTCTATCTTTCTTCTTCACAAACAAGACCGGTGCTCCCCACGGAGACACACTGGGTCGTATAAACCCACGATCAAGCAACTCTTAAATTTGAGCCCTAAGCTCCACCAACTCCTTTGGTGCCATTCTGGACGGAGCAATTGACACAGGAGCTGTACCTGGCAGCAAATCAATTCCGAACTCCACCTCCTTGTCCGGGGGTATTCCAGGTAGCTCCTCTGGAAAAACATCTACAAATTCCCTTACTGTTCTAACTCCACTAACTCCCTCTTCTTTTACATCCAACGCACTGACGAAAGTCAAAAATGCCTTGCACCCTTTCCGAACCATCTTATCAGCCTTTAATGCTGAAACTACGTTAGACAAGTAGTTTATTCTTTCTCCTATCATAATTATCTCCTCATCCTCTGAGGTTCTTAACTCCATTCGCTTAGCTGCACAATCTAATATAGCGCGATGTTCCACTAGCCAATCCATGCCAAGTATGAGATCAAATTCTCCGAAAGGTAGTTCCATCAAGTTGGCAGGGAATATCACTCCCTGAATCTCTAAAGGTACATTCCGAAATACCTTGTTCACCACTACAGTTTGACCTAATGGGCTTACTACAGTCATCTCCCTATTAGATAGTTCAGAGGCTATGCCTAGTGTTTCCACTACTCTACATGCAACATAAGAATAGGTCGAGCCAACATCAATTAAAGCAAAGTAAGGCTTGCCAGCTATAAGGAACGTACTGGTTATGACGTCCGGTGCGTCTTCATCCTCCCTCCGGTGAACTGTATACACCAGACCTGGCTGTCTCGCCTCTGTATTACCAACACCTCTGCCCGGTGTTCCACGTCCTCTTCCAGAACCATTACCATTGCCAATCGGACCACGACCCCGCTGAGGCTGCTGTCCACCTCTCCCAGCCTGATTAAAACCCTGACCTATTGGTTGGCTCCCGTCTATTTTTATAGGACAGTCCTTAATCATGTGTTCCTTGGACCCGCACTTAAAGCACCCCCTGTCTTCTTCCAATACTCTCCTAAGTGCATCTTTCCACATTGAGTACAAGTACGATACTGCCCTCCTGTAACAACCTGCTGACCTCGCAGCCCATCAACTCTAGGCCTCTTTTGAACATTTTCGGATGATCCTAATGATCCAAAACCTCTCTTTTGCCTATTTCGATCCGTATTCTGTCTCACAAAGTCTTTAACCCCTTCTGCTACTTTAGCCTTCTCTACTAACACGGCAATTCCCGCTCCTGCTGTGGAGCTATCAACAACCTTAGGTCATTCCTCAGTCTGTCCTCAAATCGGACACATCGTTCATGCTCCGTAGCCACAATTCCTCGAGCATACCGGCTCAACCTTAAGAATTCACCTCAGACTCGCTACGGACTTGTTCCTTGAACCCAGCCTTGAAATGCCTTCCTCTGCGCATCAATATAACTAGTTCCAACATACTTCTTTTGATACGCCACCTTAAAGTACTCCCAAGTGAGTTCCTTAGCTGTAGCACCATCCTGAACTGTGAGCCACCATTGATATGACTCATCGCGAAGAAGCGACACAATTCCTTTCAGTTTCTCCTCAGCAGTCAGATCCAGCTCATCCATGATTCGCTATGTCACCTCCAACCAATACTCAGCCGTACTGGGTGCCACTCCGGATATACCACGGAACACCTCAGCTCCATTGGCTCGGAGTCGCTCGGGTACAGATTTTCGAGCTCCCCTACCTCTACCTGCTTCAGCCACCATCTCAAGAACTCGCAGCACCGCCTGCGATACTGCATCATCCCCCGTCTGATCTTGATGCTCAACTCCAGCAGCTGGTGGTGGGGGTGGTGGTACCTCATTCGCGGACCCTTGACCAGACCTAACGGGTTCCGATACAGTCATTCTGCCTCTACCACGTCCTTGCACATTACGACCACGTCCCCTAGAACTCATTTCTATGGTCGCGCTTTAATCTGATTTAAGAAATCTTATGCATTAGTATTTTGTTCCACTGATTATCCGCGAACAATTTTATGAAAAGGAGCTTAGTAGTAGTTCTTTCGATCATTTCAGGGTTTTTGTTTCAAGTTTTCTACCATAATTCAGAGAAATACATTTATTCAGTAGTACCTACCACACACATTCACCATTCGAACATTTTTGTCTGTTCCTATCCCAGGGGTATTTTCGTAATTCTTCCTATAGGGGTATTTTGGTAAATTTTCAAATCAGGGCATCTTGATATTTTTGCAAAATAGGTTTTTGGATATTTTATAAAGTAAGAAAATCTTGATTAAAACTGTGGGTAGTATGGTAATTTTATAAACCAAGGGCATTTTAATAATTTTACAACCAAGGGTATTTGGGTAATTTTGGAATTCGAGAATATTTTGGAAAAATTTTATAAAATAGTTTTTACAAATCAAAGGGGTAATTTGATAATTTTAAAAACTAAGATTTTTATAAAAAGTATTCCTAGTCCCTTTCGGGTTTTTATTAATGAATTTAGCCTATGAATAAGTCCTCTTTGTTAGGGTGAACCGCCACTACGCACCAGGTAGGATTCAAGCGAAGAGGAGGTGAGTCACTAGGACTGCTTAAATACCAGGCTCTCCCTGAATCCAATCCTAGACATATGCACAATGGTTGCCACACCCTAACTCGGCGACTTACTCACAAGTTTGTTTAATTAGGCCTTAAATTTTATGTAATTCCTGTGTTGGGGTAGCTAATCCTAGGGTTCAATAACTTAATATACTAATCTACGTTCCCATTATTCCCACATACAAATCATAGAATAAATCATACAACAGTTAGGGGTACTTACCTGGTGGACTTAGGGTCGGAGACTTAGGTGCCATGCCAGAAAAACCTGCTTATTTCACAAAAATTTTCACAAAACTTATTTGGGCTCAATTTTGAAAACGTTGTGGGCTTTAAAACCCCAAGGCCGAGAGTTTAAAACTGGGCTCTGATACCAAACTGAAACACCCCAAACCCGGCCCACGAGCCTCGACCGGATCTGGCATGCTCCTCGAGTAAAACACTTCAAAAGCTTGTTTGTTAATTCGGGAAATTTGGGGTCATTTTGAAGAGAAATTGATTGGTGTTGTGATTAAATTGAAAACGTTATCTTAATTGAAGTCCATACTTTATTAAAACATTTTCTTCGTAATTGAAAACCATAAGTTATAAGATGTGGAATTTCAACCCATTTGAATTTATTTTAAGAAAACTGTTTAACGTATGGTTTAAAAATTAATCGTTCCATAACAGAAATTTAAAAACGAAAGCATAAAACAGTTAATAATAATGGCCTTATTACATCAAACAAAACCCAAAATAAATCCAAAATACTTAAATATAAAATTCAAAATAAAATAAATCTTTGAAAGTGAGCATGGCCACCACTAAGTTCCTCGCCCGACCGGTCCATCTCTTTGAGTGTCACTGAAAAGATATCCCACAGGGGGTGAGTCAAAGCAGGACTCGGTGCGTAATGACCAACACCAAGTCCCAAAAGATTTAGGCATATCAAATCATTCATATATACATATAGCAAATATAGATAATGATGCAATCCCGAACCCAAGCCTAGATATCCATCCTCTACACATCACCCGTACCTGCCATCACACCGTCGGGATTA
Organism: Gossypium bickii; assembly: GCA_025503065.1. Taxonomy (NCBI): domain Eukaryota; kingdom Viridiplantae; phylum Streptophyta; class Magnoliopsida; order Malvales; family Malvaceae; genus Gossypium; species Gossypium bickii. The sequence goes on from CP106711.1 coordinate 97,606,050, forward strand.
CTAAATTGACCCTCCATCCGTTACACATTATCGAAGGCAGTCGCTGCAGACGACTTACTCATCGCCCTTATATATTGTGGCATAGCCACCAGATAATGTGACAGAGTCACCAGATATTAATATGTGACATAAGTCACCACATTCAGATTATGTGACATGAGTCACCAGATATTGTGGTAAAAACCACCAAATCACTTCCCTTTTCCATATCACGCATATGCCCATGCACATTCAAAACATGTAAAATCATGCCATATGTCTTATTTCATATTCGTAACCAATTCTCATATATGTCATATTCATTGTTCATACACTATTAACATAGTAATAGTAGGTTTACGTACCTAGATACTCTGTACCATTGAATGGTACTTTTAGCCACATCTTTCATACTTTTAATTAACACATTCATAACAGTAATACCATAGATCTATTAGGAGTTAGTGAAGGGCTACACACCTGGTTACTACCGTGTTCACTAAATCCCGAAAGTCTCGATTTAATGCTCTAGCTCCCTAGTTCCTACATTCGGCCAACACTAAGTATTTTAGCAAAAAGCCATTCGGCTAAATAATCAAATCCCGAAGTATTATCACAACCAAAATCCTTACCTTGCTGCCGATTTGGTTACTACACAAATCCCGAAACTTCGTGATGTCTCCCCTTTGCAATCGGCCAAACACTAGATCACTTCACTGTTTAGTTTTTGGCTTATGAACGAATAAGAAACAGATCTGGACCACTAAATATGGCCTTGGCCGAATATCATATTCTCTTACCTTGTGGATCTAAATCCCGAAATTTCTACTTGGTTGTGGTATCTGTCGAAATCACTATAGGCATATGTTAGATCCAATTCTAACATTTAATCACAATAAATGGCCTTCGGCCTATGATCATATTCGCTTACCTTAGATCTAGAAATCCCGAAGATCTCCTCTTGAAGTCAGCTACAGTAGAAATCCCAAAACCTCCTTCATAGTTTCGGCCAAAGAATACTAATGGGGTTAGTTTCTAGATTTCGGCTAATCTAAGGGAAAGAGGTAGGAAACATTAAATACCAAGAATCACTTACCAACTCAATCAGATGTCCTTGCTTGGAACAGAGATTCGGCTCCTGATCAAATGGTCAAATCGACACCAAAAAGGGGTAGAGGAGCATTCGGCTATGGCCTCAAAATAGAGGATTCGGCTTAGACAATAGGTGAACAATCGGTTAGAGGTTACTTGAGTATTCGGCTTAGAGTGAATTTGCAAAAGAAGAAGAGAAAGGTTGATGATGAAGATTCGGCTTCAACAAGGATGAAAAGGAAGAGTATAAAGCTTTAGAGAGAATCTGCAGTGGCCAGGAGAATTCTACTTTCGGCTTTGACAAAATAAGAGAAGAAGGGAAGATTTGCTAAAGAATTCGGCAAAGGCAAAAAAGAGAAAAAAGAATGAAGAATGGCCTCACTTCTCCCCTCTTGCTGAAAATACTACCCCTAGACCCCTCCAATCGGCCAACTCTCCTTCCCCCTACCTCATCCCTTCCTTTTCTCCTATTTTCTCTCTTTTTTGCACATTCAAAATAATTTAAAATAAATCAACATTTATCTTCTACCTTAGCCAAATTTTAAAAGGAATTGACCAAGTCTAATCCTCATCTAAATAAAGTCCCTATGCTGTCCACTACTGCTCCCCATTGCTGAAAAATAAAAGCTTCCTTTTTGCTTCCCCTGTGGTTCAAACCCAAGCCCTTCTCCACTTCTTGAGGCGTCACTTACCAAGGCCCTAAGTGGCGCCTCCTTGCCACTTTAACAAGCTAATTTTTATGTCTAATTTCCCCTACAAATTCTCTTAAGGCCTCTCTCACTCAATTCCACTTCAAGACTTAAAATCTGATATTTTCTAAGGCATTCACCTACACTCTAAAGTTCTCAAAAATTTGTACAACACATGGACCATAATTATATTTCCATGAACTGCATTGCATCCTCTTAGCCACTATTTTGATCATCATATTAACTCTAATTTCCTCCAACAAGGTTATTATGTTCTTAAATATAGACTCCATGATGCTGGAGTTAAATGCTTCACAGAGGTTATTGTCTACAATATCTGGCACCGAGTCTAACCCCTAGAAGGCCTTGGTCCAAGCTTTCGAATTCTTAGAGAACAACTCCTTTGCAACACCTTCATCAAGCTTATACAAGTCTTATTTGTTTTGTTTCCACACTCTCTCTGTTGTAGACTTCACAACTTTTCAAAAAGCAATTTCGAATATCTTTGCTTTCTTCCTACTAGACTAGTTTGATAAGACACGCCTAGCATAATTTCTATGTTCTACTCTGGGCAGAATGTCATTAATGGCTATCTCAAGACCCTACAAATTAATTTACAAAATATAAGTAAATCATCAGTAATATTTAATAGTATTAGTAATAAATAAATGCAAAATAAACAGTTTACCTTTTTTTGGTTACTAATGATGGTATACCCAAAACCATATTCCATTCCTAAGTTTGCTGTCAATTGACTAAGAAACCATGCCCAAGAATCAATGCATTCCCCCTCAACAATAGCCCAAACAACTAGGTAATCTGATTGTTTCCATCTTTCCCTACAGCAGCCAACAACTCACCCTTAAATGGACCTTTTAAAAAGCAACCATCCAAACCTAGTATATGTAACTGCCCAGTTTAGACCCTAGTCAGAATAGTGGTTTTGGGACCACAAATCTGAGGTCGTAAAATTATTTTTTTACATTATTTTATGTTTTTACAGCATATAAATTGATATGTGCGAAAGTTTCGTGAAATAATTTTATCGATTGGTTGTTTAAATTGATAAAAGGACTTAATCGCGTAAAATGCAAAAGTGACATGCTATTTGTTAAAGTGCTACATTGTTATTGTTTTTATAATGTGGAGTCCTTAAGATGTAATTTCACCCTTGGAAACATGCATGGACAGTAATGGGGTTATATTATAAGTTTTATCATTAAAATCATTAAGGTTAGCTTTGTAAATTAAGAAATAATATGTAATATAATAAACAAAAACAAAAAAATGGCCATGCATGTTCATCTTTGGCCGAATGTTGGAGAGAAAATGAGCCATGGTTGAGTTTTGGAGTTTGGCACACTTCTAGCTTGAATTAAGGTATGGATTTTGTTCGGTTTTTGATAATTTTTATGTTTTTTTAGATCGTTGCTTCGTATTCTAGCTAGCCCATGCCTTAATTTTTGAATTGGTTGATGATTTTGTGAAATGCCATTGATGAATATTCAAGCTTTTTGTTGTTTGATGATGGATTATGAGAGTTTGATGCTAGATTATCATATTTTATTAAGTGATTTTTAATAAAAATGCTTATTAAGGATTAAATTGTGAAATTAGTAAATTGATGGGTCAAAATGTGAAATAAATGAAATAAATGGGCTGTTAGGGACCTTGGTGAAATTTGGGCAAATTTTGAATATTTTGAATATTTTGTGTTTTGTAAAATAGGGACTAAATTGAGAAAATGTGAAATTTTAGGGGCTGAAGTGCAAAATGCCCATTTATGTGTTTTTGGATTAAAATTGAATGAAATGTTGAATACGTAAGTTAATTTTGATATTAATTAGATTGGCAAAAGTGAAATTCGGATCTAAATCGTGGGAAAGTCAAAATATCAGATTAGTCGACTTAATTTGTCATTACTACGAACGAGGGAAGTTCGTACTTTAATAGACATTACAAAATCATGTTATAAGTGCATATTATTTGTATGATTGAATTCAATATTGAATGGTAATGCAAATGTATGTATTTTGAATAAGTTATATATATGTTATTATGATACTGAATTGTTCGATAAGCAGAATATGTGAATACGAGAAAGTTCTGATAACGTGACGATGTTTGAAAAGCCCCGTACGAACCCTAGGAATAGTAGAGCATACATGTGTCATGACATAGGATTCCGAGATATGATTTCGTGTAAGACCACGTCTGAGACGTTGGCAACGATTCGAGATATTGTCTAAGACCATGTCTAGGACATTGGTATCGATTAGAGATTACGTGTAAGACCATGTTTGGGACATCAACATTGTATATGATTTCATGTAAGACCCTATTTGGGACAGTGGCATCCATATTTAATTACATGTAAGATCACGTCTGGAACATTGGCATTGTACAATCTTTACGAGCTATTCGGGTATCCTTATTGATTCCGAACGGTTCAACGGGCGTTCCAAGAAATAAGTGATTAAGTGAATGAAATTCTGATTCAGGTACGTTGAAATGTATACAATACTTGATAATGAAAGGTATGTATATATGTGCAAAGAATGTTATGTGATGTATATGCAAATGAAATGTGAATATGTGCAAATGAAACATGAGCAAATGAATAAGATGTGATTTGTAAAGTGGCATATGTGAAATTGTCAGATACTATATGAATGAAAGGTGAACTTGGGTATAAGTGATTGTAACATCCCGAATTTGGGCCTAGAAGAATTGGGCCCAATGGGCCTTGAGCGTAGTAGTGTTTAAATTTTTGGAGAATAAGAGATCAGCTTAAATGCAAGTTGGACCTATTCGATAAGTGATTTCAGAAGGTTAGAGGGCTTCCATGAAGTCCTGGGATCAAAATTTGGTTTTAGGGAAATTTTGGTTTTAGGTGGAAAAAACCCTGGAAGTTAGTAGGTAGGCTTTAAGAATAAAATATGGAGAAAAATGACACAAATGGAGTGTGTGGTGTAGTGGCAAAGTGACGCCACATAAGAGGTAAGGGGGTGAAGCCACAAGGAAGGAAGGAGGTCCAAGGTTCAAGTCTTGGCTTTTGTATTTTGGTTTTCTTTTTACATGGACCTTAGAATTTGACTATAAATTTGTATTTAGTTGCGCATGGTTTAAGACAGAAGAGGAGCTTGTGGCCAAGTGGTTAGTAGTGTAGATTATGTTGCAAGGGAGCCTGGGTTCGAATCTCATGAAAAGCAAGGGAGTATTTATTTTACGAATTGGACGGGAAGAGTTTGAATTGGATTTAAACTCTGCTGACGGAAGGATCCCGCATCGCAAAGATACAAAGAAGGAAGGTGAGAAGCTAGCTATATATATAGCATTCTAGGAGGAGGATGAATACACCTTGGAGGGCGTTTGGGCGCATGATTGGTTAGAGCGCGGATTAGCACCAGATTCCTATTAGGTGTGTAACTCTCTCTACCCTAGTTGTAGAGCGGCAAATGCCGAAGTGCCGGTCACGACAATAATAGTCACATGATCGTGCGGGCCCAATTGATTAAAATTGTATGATGGTGTAGTATATAGTGAACTAGACTAGGTGAATCTTATATACGTGGCTAGATTTGTGTTAGGTGGGCCACATGAGCGTGTGGGCCCGAATAGGCCGAAATTAGGTTCTAGGCCCAATAGTCCGGTAACGACTGGGAATGGTAGTTGAGTCACTCGAGGTGACATTAGGCCTTCGGAAAGGCCACTGTAGGCGCAAAATTACTGAAATACCTTCGATAGGTAAATTATGAAAATACTCCTAGAAGGTAAATTACTGTTATACCCTTAGAGGTTGATTAGCTTGATTATGTTGTATTTGTTATTCTGATTATGATGGTAATTCGTTTCATCTTATACTTATATTTGATATATGATTTGCATACATGTCATACTGCATACATGAATTATTATGTCACGACATGTTGCATGGGCTTGGGAATATGATATTAAAGGGGAAGTGTTGTAGTGGCTCCACCATGATCTGTTGTAGTGGCTCTGCCACAATCTGTTCTAGTGACTATGTCACGAATCTGACGATGAGGCAGCTAACTGCAGCATGTCTGCCATCGATGGTGTGTAGCGGTGAGGTTGATTGTAGAAATCCCCATTGGTGTGATTGGCAGGTACGGGTGGTGTGTAGCGGATGGAAATTTAGGCTGGGTTTGGTTTTGCATCACATTGCATTGATATCTAATTATCTGCTATTCTCTGCTAGTAGGGCTAAGGCCCAATCTGATTCTGTATGGGCTTCGCCCATAGTGATATGTAAGGGCTAGGGCCCAGTTACGGTTAAGGTAGAGTAATTGCACACTGAGTTTTCGTAAACTCACCCCCTATTTTTAAATGTTTCAAGTAATCATTAGATCGCGAATTGGGAGCTGAGGCGGACTTGTGGTGGCCATGCAATGTTTTCTCGTAAACTCGTTTCTTTTATTTGGACTTATTTTTATTTGGGTTTTTGTTATGTAATAAGGCCACTATAACTTTAGTTTTGGCATTTTCTTTGGTTTAGCTTTTAATTTGATTACTGCCTATTATTATTCAATGTGTGATACGAGATTTTCCTAAACCCTTAATAATTGTTTTTTTCAAAATGTTAACAAAAAGGATAACAATCAATAAATATTTAAACTCGAAATTTTTAAACGATCACAAGTTTCTTTAAACAACCTTTCCCTGTGACGCTCCAGATCCGGTCATGACGGTTGGGCCGGATTTGGGGTGTTACAGTGATGATATGTGATTCATATGAGAAAGGTATGTGATTAAATATGTTATTTCCCAAAATGTGCTCATTTGGCTATATGAAATTGAGAATTAAATGTTATATGAGAATCGAATTGAATAGGCTTGTGAAAGCTAAAGTTAGTAACTAACACTACACCAAAATAGACTTTTAGCGGCATTTTTAGTGGCGTTTTAATGAAAAACGCCGCAAATATTATACATTAGCGGCGTTTGAAAGAAAACGTCACAAAAAGTTAAGCAATAGCGGCGTTTATTTACAAAACGCCGCTAAAAAGGAGAAATAGCGGCGTTTTTTTCCCAAACGCTGCTAAAGATCTGAGTATTAGCGGCGCTTTAAAGAAAATGCCGCTAAAGCTCTGAGCATTAGCGGCGCTTTTAAAAAAAACGCCGCTAAAGACCTGAGCATTCTTTTAAAAAAATGCCGCTAAAAGTTTTTCATTTTTTTTGTCTTATTCTTGCTTTGAATTATATTTTATTTTGATACATTCACTTATAAGCAATGAGAAAGTTTCATTTTAGTTACTTAATTATGAAAAGTTATAAATTGCTAACTAAACAATTTAGAAGTTTTCATTTAAGTTACAAATTAAGCTATTAAAATTGATTTAGGGTTTAATGTTTAGTATGTTAATTTCATGGTTTAGGGTTTGTTATTTTGGTGTATGGGTTTAGTGTTTTAAATTTTGTTGTTTGGGTTTATTGTATGGTGTTTAATATGTTTATCGGTATTAAGGTTTAAGTGTTAGTAGTTAGGGGTTAAGGTTTAGGGTTAGGGGTTTAAGGGGAAATGGTTAATGGGTTAGGGTTTTGGGTTTTGGGTTTATGGTTTATGGTTTATGGGTTTAGGGTTAGGGGTTTGGGAGAAATGGTTAATGTGTTAGGTTTTTGAGTTTAGGGTTTATGGTTTATGGTTTAAGTTTAGGATTTTAGGGTTTAGGGCGTTAGCTATATGACCCAAAATCTCGAAACCGAAATCCCTCATGAGGGATTTATGGTTAATGTGTTAGCTATTAAAATATATATTTTGTACTACACTAACATTGGCCACATGAATTCCCAAAAAGCTGGTCTCGGATTATGGTTTAAGGTTTGCAGTTTAGAGTTTAGGGTTCGAGTTTTATGGTCTAAAATTTATGGTTTGGGTTTTTGAGTTTGTGGTTTAGGTTTTGGTGTTTGTGGTTTAGGGTATAATATTTAGGGTTTAGGATTTATGATTTAGGGATTAATCTTGGATTTTTTAGAATATATATCAAAATAAGATAAATTTAAATTATTATTTTAAAAATATATATATCAAAATGGGTTAAATCCCAAAAGCATACATGAACAATGGTTTAGTGTGCAATTGTATACATGAACTTTAATTTGATCCAGATCTTGTAAAATATTGACACAATTATTGATATATTAACATCATTTTTTATTTATATATTTCATACATAAAAATTTATATTTATTCAATATAAAAATATATTGATGTATTTATATTTTAAAATAATGTGTATGGTTAAATCAAAATTAAAGTTTCAACTATACATTTAAACCACAATTAGAATTTTACATCTAGAATTACACATTAAACCAAAATTCATATATAATTCTGAGAGGTATATATATCAAAATTTAGGTGTATACATATAATTAAATGCCATTTATATAAAAATCTAAACAACTAATGCAGACCATACTTAAAAGAATAATGTTGATGTAAAAAGAAAGAAAAAAGAAATTCCTAAAAGAGTTGATAATGGTAATTAAACTTTTAAAATTTAATAATAAAAAATTTAAAAATTAAAAATTAAAAATTTTAGTTAAAAAGTTCAATACTCAAAATATAATAAAAATAAAAATTCAAAAAAAAACTGATAATCTCAAGACAAATTTTGAAGAAAAAAATATAGAAAAAATTGTGTAATAGTGGAAATGCCATAAAAATGGAGCTATAGTGGCGTTTTATACTAAAACGCCACAAAATTTCATAAGTTTAAATAAACGACACCGAATCAGTATATCGGTTTAATAAAAATCTACAAATCGGGGTTACTTAGTTTTTTAGCAGAGAAAATTTTCCTATATCGGTTTCCCAAAATTAGTCTACTCCGATTCGCTCTACTTTCGCCAAACAAACACAAGATTTGTAGATTCATTTCTCTTGTCTCTCCGCCTCCGAATCAATGGTGAGCCCCTCGCTCTTTCTCTTCTTTTTATTTTTATTTTTTTTGGTTGTTTTCTATATCTTAACTATAATCTAGGGTTTTAGTGTCAAGATAGATCTTGATTTTTTCCCCTTGATTCATGGTGCAGGCTTTGCCGACCAAGCAAACAGTTGATTATCCAAGACTCAAGCTCGTTATCGTCGGTGATGGAGGAACTGGTATTTTTATATTTTGAATTTTATAAAAATAAAGTAAAAAAAGAGTGTTTAATATATTTATCAAGACATATATATATATTAAATTTCAATCGTTATTACTGTTCAAAACCTAGATTTTTTTTTGAAACTTAAACTATATTTCATAGAAAAAAAAACAAAGCTTATTTGTTTCTCTTTCTTTTAATAGAACGAAGCAAGTAATTGATCATGGTTTCAGTAAACCCCAACTTAATATAGGTCATTGATCATGGTTTCAGTAATATAACTTTAAATTAAAATATAAAAAGAGTTCCGATTGTGAATTCTACAACTGATGCCAAGTGTAACGACTTGAATTTGGGCCTAGAATAAATGGGTTTCGTGTGTTCAGAGAATGAATTTTTGTCGATCGAAAAAAAAAAAGAAAGAAAGAAAGGGAATAAAGAATTAAGTATGATTAAAAAAAATTATGATTTCATGTTTAGTTTAATTTTTAGGTGATTTAGGAAGGGTTGGTAGTGCTGGAAAAGTTTTAGGCTTGATCTAGGGCTTTAGCAAAAATGTTATTTTTACCCTTGAGGGAGGTTGGTGGTAGTCATAAGCTTTTAAAATGTTGTTGGGTTAAAAGATATCACAAAGAAGTAGGTGGTCTGGTGGCTTGGGGTGTTTGGAATAAGTTGGTGGTCAGAGGTTCAAGTCCTGGACTTGGCAAAAATTTTTATTGCGCATAAGTAGTATGAAGGCTAGAGTTTACGCCTTATAATTAGTTGGGGCTGATTACCAACAGAAAGAAATGGCTGACCTAGTGGCAAAGGCGTTAGGAGAAGGAGGGGAAGCAGGGTTCTAGTCGCAGCGTGCGCCAAATGTTGGCTTTTTTTTTAAGTAAACCTGGAGCGTGGCAGAAAGGGTTATAATTAATTAGGTAGGAAATATGACTCAAATAAAATAAGTGGCACAGTGGCAAGGGACGTGCCTCATAGTGAAGAGGTCGGAGGTTCGAATCTGGGTGTTGGCTAATATTTTTAGATTTCTTTGGATGATTCGGTCGCTGAAAAATATGCTTTAAAACAAGTTGAGAATTTTAAACACGTCTTATGTGTTATGAAAGTATTTTGAACATTTTCTTTGGAAACCTGGAAATGTATGTAAATGTTAAGTTTAAAGTAAACATTTTTGGAAATCTGGAAATGTATGGAAATGTTAAGTTCTAAGTGAACATTTTTTTGGAAACCTAGAAATGTAAGGAAATGATTTAGAAATGATTCAAAAGAGGAAAGTGAACATTTCTGGAAACTTGGAAATGTAAGGAAATGTCAAGTTTAAAGGGGCAAACGAAAATTTTTGGAAACTTGGAAACTTGGAAATGTCATAGAAATGTTAAGTTTTAAAGTTTAAAAAGGGGAAACTAAGGCAAGATGGTCTTAAGAGAAAAAGTATGCGAAATTTGACACATAAATAGGCTTGGAAAAGTGGCCTGGAGATGCCACTTAGGGCCTCTGGAAATAGCGCCACATACAAGGGTATTGGGCCTGAGTTCGAGTCACATGGAAAGCAAATAAAAAAGAAATTTTTATTTTGCTTCTAGAAGCAGAGAGGTGGACGGCACAAGGCTTTTAAAAGAGGAGATTTATTCTCTTTAAATTTCGGCTAATAAGGGGATAAATAAAGGATTTATTTTAGATTATTTTCAAGAGATAAATAAGGATTATTCTTTAATTTTTTTAAAATTAAGGAGATAAAGTTATCAAAATAAGAAAGAGTGGTGGCCAAGTAAGGGACTCTAGCCTAGTAATTTCGGCTAAGAAAGGAAGAGTAAGGCCATTCTTCATTCACTCTTTTCTCTCCTACTCTCTGCCGAATTTTCCCTAAGCAATATCTTCTGTTCTTTTTTTTATTTTTGACAACCTGAAATCTACTTTTCCTTTAATCCACCATTGCCGAATCTTTGAGCCTCAAAACCCTCTCTTTTCTTTTCCTTATTAAAGACGAATCCCCTGTGTTGGTGACCATAGCCGACTATTCTCCAAGTCTCAAGGCCGAACCTTTGTGTTGACAGAGTTAGGTGCTATCGATTCCTTCAATATAGGTAAGAACAAGTTGGTTTCCATTCTTTTATTCCTAAAGACTTGTCGAAATCTAGGAATAATTCAAGTAAGGTGCTTTGGCCGAATCTATGAAGGGTTTTCCGGGATTTAGGTGTTGTGACTTCAAGAAGGGAATACTTTCGGAATTTGAAGTCCACAAGGTAAGCACATCTGATATTCGACCATAGGCCATTTAATGGTGATTAGGTGTTAGAAATTGATCTAACATGTGGCTATAAGGATTCCGACAGATACATAAGCCAAGAGATCAATTCCGGGATTCAAGATTCGGAAGGTAAGCACATAGGTATATTCGGCCAAGGCCTATCTTAATATCTAGATCTATTCCATATTCGTTTGAAAAGACGAAACTAACTTGTTTAAGTGATTCAATGCTTGGCCGAATGCAAGAAGAGTATAGCAGAGATTTTGGGATTTGATTCTTAAGTCAATCAGCAATAAGGTAAGTTCTAGTGTACTAATCCTACTAGGATTTGGATTTATGGCCGAATGGTTTTTTTTTTTAAATAATAAGTGATTAATCAAATGTAGGAACTTGAGATCTAAGGCAATAGATCAGATTTCGGGATTTTCAGTGAAGTTGTTAAGTAAATCAGGTGTGTACCCCACACTAATTCTTAATATGTTTTATGGCAATGTTTAATAAATATGTGTGATATTAAGAATGTGAAAAGTATGGCTAAGGTACCATAAAGTGGTACAAAGTACTCAGGTACGTTTCCTACTCCTACTAGGATTACGAAATATGTTATATTTAACATGTGAAAAGTGACATGAATGTGAATTTATGTATGACATGTATAATATGAATAACATGGGGCATTCGGGTTATATGAAAAAGGGGAAGTGAATGTGGTGACTTCGGTCTCATTATCTGAATGTGGTGACTTCGGTCACATAATCTGAATGTGGTAACTTCGGTTACATTATCTGAATGTGGTGTCTCATGACACAATTATCTGGTGGCTACGCCACAAATTTTATATAGGCGATGAGCACGCGTCGACTGCTGCAGCGCGCCGATGGTGTGTAGCGGATGGAGGGTCGACTTAGTAGTCCCCACGGTGTGCAGGTTGGTACGGGGATGTGTAGCGGATGGCATATAGGTTTGGGTTCGGGAATGCATCATTAATTGTATACTATGATATGAATGTGTATTATTTGATATGCCTGATTCTATTTGGACTTAGTGTTGTGTACACATTGAGTCTGTTGACTCACCCCGTTGTGGGAACATGTTTCAGGTGATGAATAGTGATGGACCGGGACGGCAGAACTTGTGGTGGCCACGCTTAGCATGAAGTTTTATTTAATTTGGACTCTTTATTTCTTTTAAGTACTTTATAAATTTTATTTTGGGTTTTTATTTGATGTAATAAGGCCACAACTGAACTATGTTATTTTCCGCTTTATTTGCTTTGTTATGACATTTTTATTTATTAAAGAATAAGTCAACTTAATTTAAAAATAAACTTTAAATATTTTGTCACCATAAACAAATGGGTTTTCAATATAAAACAAACTTGTTATCAACTCAAGCCCAACCCAATTTCGAACTTTCTCCCAAAAAATCACTTTAAAGTTTTCAAAGTGTAACGAATTTGAACCGGTTTTCTTGAGGAACATACCAGATTTGGTCAAGACTCGTGGGCCGGGTGTAGGGTGTTTTAGTTTGGTATCAGAGCCCAGTTTTAAACTCTCGGCCTGTGGTCTAAGGCCCAAAATGTTTTCAAATCGAGCACAAATGAGTTTTATGGAAGTAATTCTGAAAATAAGCAGGTTTTCTGGCATGGCACCTAAGTCTTCGACCCGCACTCCACCAGGTAAGTACCTCTAACCATCTGTGTGATTATGTGAATTATAGAAGGGTAGAAAAGGAATGAAACGTAGAATAGTATGATAGGTATTTGAACCGTAGGACTAGTCTACTCAAACACAAATACATAAGACTTAATTGCCTAACTAAACAAACGTATGGCTATGTAACATCCTGAAAAGGGCCTATGCATTTTTGGTTTAATTGTACGAAATGACATGTCTTACGTGTTATGAATAAATTTTGAACATTTTTGGAAACTTGGAAATGTAAGGAAATGTCAAGTTTAAAAAAGCCGAACGAAAATTTTTGGAAACCTGGAAATGTATGGAAATGTTAGGGTTAAAAGAGGCAAGTGAACATTTTTGGAAACCTAGAAACGTATGGAAATGTTAGGGTTAAAAGAGGAAAGTGAACATTTTTGGAAACTAAGGAAATGTAAGGGAATGATTTAGAAATGATACAAAAGAGGAAAGTGAACATTTCTGGAAACTTGGAAATGTAAGGAAATGTCAAGTTTAAAAGAGCTGAACGAAAATTTTTGGAAACTTAGAAATGACTTGGAAATGTCGATTTTTAAAGTTTAAAAGAGGAAACTGAGGCAAGGTGGCCTTAAAAGAAAAAGTATGTGAAATTTGACACACAAACGGGCTTGGAAAAGTGGCCTGAAGATGCCACTTAGGGCCTATGGAAATGGCGCCACATGCAAGGGGTTTAGGCCTGAGTTCGAGTCACATGGGAAGCAAATAAAAGGAAGTTTTATTTTTGCTTCCAGAAGCCTGAGGTGGACGGCACAAGCCTTCTAGGAAGGAGGAGTTTTATTTTCATAAATATTCGATTAATAAGGTGATAAATAAGGGATTTAATTTGGATTATTTTTGAAGAGATAATAAATGATTATTCTCTAATTATTTTAAATTAAGGAGATAAACTTATCAATAAAGAAGAGTGGTGGCCATGTAAGGGATTCTGAGTAGTAGTTTCGGCTATAAAAGGAAGAAAATAGGGCTACTCATCAATTTTTCTTCCTCCTCTCTCTCTCTGTAGAATTTACGAGTGCTCTCTCTTCTCTCTCTTCTCTTTTTCTTTTGTCAAGCCGAATCTATAGTCCACCATTGTTAAAATTCTCAAGTTTTCTTTTCTTCCTATTTCTTCTTACCAATCCATTTAAAAGCCGAATCTTGGAAGGGCTTCAAGCATAAAGTCTTTGTTGATTTCTTCAAAGGTAAGAATAAGTTTGATTTCCATTCTTTTCTTTTAGATTAGCCGAGAGATAATCTAACCCCATACATATTATGGTTGCCGAATATGGAAGGATCTTTCGGGATTATCAGAGTAGTCGACTAAAAGGAGGAGTATTCGGGATTTCTAAGATTAAGGTAAGACATGTGAATATTCGGCCAAAGGCCTTGATTTATGTTTCGATGATTAAGATTAAGTCTAACGTAAGGTTTTAGGGATTTCGACATTCCTAGGGAAACACAAAAACAGTTTGGGATTTGTTGGTGTTCCAATCGGCAACAAGGTAAGAATACTAATCCTACTAGAATTTGGAATTTTGGCCGAATGGCTTTTTATTAAGGTAATAAGTGATAAATCAATGTAGGGATTAAGGATCTAAGCATTAGATCAAGCTTTTCGAGATCTCAAGGAAATTTTAAGCGAATCAGATGTGTACCCCCTCACTTTTTCATAATATGTATTATGGCTATGTTAATTAAAATATGTGATATTAAGAATATGAAAGTGGCTAAAGTACCATGTTATGGTACAAAGTACCCAGGTACGTTTCCTACTCCTACTAGGATTTCGAAATATGTTAGTTGTAACATGAGAATTTGATAAGAATGTGAACTTTGGCATATTATGCATATTATTATTATGGGGCATATTGGTTGTTGAAAGGGGAAGTGAAAAGTGGTGACCTAAGACCACAGCAATCTGAAAGTGGTGACCTAAGATCACAGTAATCTGAAAGTGGTGACCTAAGACCACAGTAATCTGAATGTGGTGACCTAAGACCACGAATGCGGTGACCTAAGACCGCAAATTGGTGTGTAGCGGAAGGAGGGTCGACTTAGTAGTCCCCACGGTGTGATTGGCAGGTACGGGGGTGTGTAGCGGATGGATAATTAGGTTTGGGTTTGGGAATGCATCATAACTTGTATTCTATGTTTTGAATGTGTAACTCTTGTATGCCTAATTCTATTATGATTTAGTGTCGTGTACACATTGAGTCTGTTTGACTCACCCCGTTGTGGGACCATGTTTCAGGTGATGAACAGTGATGGACCGGGACGGCAGAACTTGTGGTGGCCATGCTCAACATGAAGTCTTTATTTTTATGGAACTATTAGTTTTTAAGTACTTAAATTATTTGGAAATTTTTTTTGTTATAATAAGGCCATAAGGCCTGTAACACCCCAAACCCGGTCCAAACACCACGATAGACCGAATCCGGTATGCTACGAGGGAAAACGTGTTTGAAAATTTTGATTTCGTACTCAAAAGGTTTGATAAAACTTTTTTTTTTTTTTAAACAAATTGTTTAGTATTATTACAAAACTTTCAGTCTTAGTAAAAATTTTGGTTTCAAGTTTGAATCCGGTCGTTTTTCAAACAATTATAAAATTGGTGTAATACCCGATGGTATAGTTTAAAAACAATCTGCGTTATAATTTGAAATCATTATCTTTCCAAGTTTTAGTAAACTTCATCTCAGTTTATTTATTAAGGCATATTAAAATCAAACTTTAAACATAATATCAAAAAGCGAATTTAAAGGCTTTTACAATCCGAAATAAACCCAAATGAACGTAAATAACTAAAATACCCAAAGCAATATCTCGAGTAAAACTTTTATTCTCGCATGGCATGAGCACCCCGAGTCCACCCGGCCCGAGTCCGCGTCACGAGTCACTGAAATGTCAAAGGAGAGGGTGAGTCGAGTGACTCGATGTGTAAATCCCGCTCCCGATAAACAACATGCTAACACCCATCATACATAGCAATACAATCAATGCAACCCGATCCTAACCATCCATACTCCTTTCTACCCCGTGTGGTACAAAAACCTTTGGTGACATACAAATCACGATGTGTTACCAAAACAACGATGTCCCAAAGACATAATATCCATCATTGTGGTCCCAAACCACTTTGGTGTCCCAAAGACACAATTGTGCTACCAAAGCTTTGGTGACCGAAGTCACAAATCCAACGATGATGGGGCCAACCCATCGTGTGTTACCAAAACACTAGCGAGACGATCCCGTATCTTAAGTGGGGCCAACCCACGGTGGTCAAACCACGGGGACAAGTCGCAATGTGGTGCCAAACCACCTGGTGTCCCAAAGACACAATGTGCTACCAAAGCAGCTTTGGTGACCGTAGTCACAAATCTGTTGATGGGGCCAACCCATCGTGTGTTACCAAAACACTTGGCGTCAATCCGTATAATCATCGTGGGGCCAACCCAGCGTGGTATGAGCCAGCCTGGGGACGAGACGCCGAGGTACCAAACCTCTGGAGGTGCCAAACCTCTGGTGACCAAAGTCACAAAGTGTGCTACCAAAGCAACGGTGCTCGTCAACACAAAATATCACTTTGCTCCCTCATCTCATATCACCCATCAACATACCATACTCATGTAATCATGCATTTCATACATATCATGCATCTCATGCTACTATGTCTAACCACATATCCCATATCACATATATCCATAGCCATGATATCATATAAATCATCAAGTAACTCATAATGATATTAATAATAACTTACCCGAATCAAGCTCATACCCAAATGGGTATCATATCAATCCATCAGCGCCATAATTTTAATAGGCATACAGGTTTATTAATAATATTACTAAATATAAGTGTGTTAGTATACACACGATTATCTGAGCCTAGAAATCCCTACGAGCGATCTATGTCCCTCGGTTGTCAAGCCCCTAAAACAATCGGCCAACCTAGGATTAGGCACTTACAACATTCGGCTAACAACCAATAACCAAAGGGATTAATATCGAACCCTTACCAAAACTTACCCTCCCGGCTAATCAGAAACGAAGGCTCCACTTGATTGTATCCAAAATCCCAATGACCTATAACAAAGAGGTTAATACCCTTCCAAAAATAACCATATTCGGCCTTTAAGCAAACCCACATCAACAAAGTGTAAGGGAGAAGGAGATGGCCATTCGGCCCTGCACTTACCAACACCCAACACCAATATTCGGCCAACCTAACACCGGGAAGAGAGGAGATTCGGCCAAGGCTTCAAAAGAAAAGGATTTGGTCAAGATGAAAACACAATCTAGAGGGAAATTTTGGCAATCACCAAGGAGGTTTGGCTAGTATCTTGAAAGTGAAGCAGTAGTAAGATGTGTTTCAAGAAGAAGAAGAAGAGAATCGGCCAATGGTCTTGAGAAGAGAAGAAAATGGAAGAAGGATAGGTGCTTTTTCGGTTTTGGAGAAGAAAGAAATAGAGAAAGTATTTGGAGCAGGAGGTTTTGGCTACAATGTTTAAGCAAGAAAGAAGAAAATGAATATGACAAGGGATGATAGAAGTTTTGGTTTACTTAATCGAAGGAGGAGGGAGAGAGAGCATACGGTTACCAAAATAATTGAGAGCACAAAATCAACAAAGTTGCTGGACTTTCGGTTTGTAGAAAGAAATGATGGAGAACACACTTGGACTTTCGGTTTTAACAAATGAAGAAAAACGAGAGAAAATGGACACTTTGCTTACCAAAAAGAAGACCGAAAATGTACCCAAAGCCAAAATACATTCGGCCTCCCCCTTCCCTACACTATGCCGTCCACTCCCCACTCCAACACCCCACAAAAATCGGCCAAGAATCCCCACTCACTCTCATTCACTCATTTGAAATGAGTGGACCAAGTCCTTCTCCACATTTTACTCTCCACCATCCAAGTCTCCTTTTGACCAAGTCCAAGTTAGAGTTCCACTTGCCTTTCCGCCTCTTCTCCATGCCGTCCCAAAAAGCAACCAAAATGGGGGTTTCGCAGCTCGAACTCAGGACATCCTCCCCTTGTAAAATGAGCGCCACCTTCAGCTCCAAGTGGCGCATGCTTTACCACTTTGCCAGCTCTTCATTTGTGCTATAAAATTCCATTTTATTTTCTTAAGCCCCAACTCAATCAGCTCCCCACACCTAAGGCCAAAAACTAAAATTTTCCTACCTACTCAGGCACGCACCTAACCTATAATTAAGCCCCTAAAACATCGAAATAGCAACACAGCGCACCAAACACATGCAATATCATGCAACACAAAATAGCCCCTAACCCAGGATATTACAGGTTCTACCCCCTTAAGAATAATTTGGCCTCAAAATTACGATCAAAAGAGTTGCAGTATTCTTTGTCTCATCGTATCCTCGGGTTCCCATGTGGCTTCCTCCACACCATGATTCCGCCAAAGTACCTTAACCAAAGGCACAGACTTTCTACGCAGAGAACTTTCACATCCCGATCAAGAATCGCACGAGTTCCTCCTCTATGGTCATATCTGGATTTACCTCGATCTCCTCCTTTGCTACTACATGCGATGGATCTCGAGCGGTACCTCGAAGCATCGAAACGTGAAAAACATCGTGAATCGGCTAAGCTCTGCGGCAACTCCGGTGATCACGCATGCTGGTCCAACTCGTCTCAATACCTTATACGGCCCAATAAACCTCGGACTAAGCTTGCCTTTTCTCGCCAAACCTCGGCACCTTCTTCCAAGGCGAGACCTTTAAGAAAACCCGATCTCCGCGGCGAACTCTATATCTCTTCGCTTAAGATCGGCATAAGACTTTTGCCGGTCGAAGCTTCCTTTAAACGAGCTGGATCACTTTGACCTTGTCCTCGGTCTCAAACAACCAACTCGAGTCCTAACAAGCGGCGTTCACCTAACTCTGTCCAACATGTAGGTGGCGACACTTTCGCCATACAACGCCTCATACGGAGCCATCTTAATGCTCGCTTGATAAGCGTTGTTGTAGGCGGTCGGCTCATGGCGGGAACTCTTCCCATCGCCCACGAAGTCGAACACAACCTCTCAAAGCATGTCTTCCAAGATCCGAATAACCCTTTACATTGCCGTCGGATGGGTGAAAAGCCGTCTTTGAAATCAAAGCGAGTACCCCGAGCACGATGCAAAGCTCTCGGAACCTCGGCGTGAACCTCGGATCCCTATCTCGAGATTATCGAAAGCTGGAACACCGTGTAGCCTTACTATCTCGACACATAAAGCCGCCAACCTCAAGTGAATAGTCCACTCTCACAGAATGAAATGGGCCGACTTAGTCGGACGATCCACAATAACCAAAATGAATCCTTCTTGCTTGGCGTAAGCGGTAAACCACCGACGAAATCCATAGTTATCCTTTCCCATTTCCATCGAGGAATTTTCACGGTGAAGCAAACCCGACGGCGGCAGCGATGTTACGCCTTGACCACGACAAGTTAGACACTTCCCAACAAACTCACATCACCTCTTTCTTCAAACCAGCCACCAAAAGCGCTCTCTAAGATCCCTATACATTTTACTACCTCCGGGATGCATAGCATAAGGGATGCTATGTGCGTCTGAAGAATCCTCCGCCTTAGCTCAACATCTCGGGCATACAAGCCTTACCACGAAAACACAGAACCTCATCACTAGACAAGATGTAACCCTCCAAACCACCATTACGAACTTGTAACCTTCGCGCGCACTCGAACCTCATCCTCCAATCTGTTTCTCTTTGATCTGCTCAACCCAAGTAGGCTTAACTGCGAGTTCGCCAAAAAATACTTCCGTCGTCGTACAAACTCAAATGGGCAAACAAAGCTCTTAAATCGAAACAACCCTACGGCTCAACGCGCGTCGCCACCACGTTAGCCTTGCCCGGATGATATTCGATCGAGCGATGCGTAGTCCTTAAGCAACTCAACCCCATCTGCGGCGCCTCAAATTGAGATCCTTACGAGTCAATAGGTACTTCAAACTCTTATGATGCGTGTAGGCGATTGACTTCTCACCGTGCGGTAGTGCCTCAGATTTTTAGAGCAAAGACTACGGTTTGCTAGCTCCAAGTCGTGCGTCGGATAGTTGACCTCGTGTGGCCTCGGTGCCGAGAAGCATAAGCCACCACCTTACCCTCCGCATCAAAGACACAACCCAAGCCCGTGTGTGATGCATCGCGATGAGACCGTGAATTCCTTACGACCTCGGGTTGAATCAAAGCAGAGCCTCTGTCAAGATCTTCTTCAACTTATCAAAACTCTCTTCTTCGCTTCTCGGTCAAACAAGCGGAGCTCCCTTCCTTAACAGCTTAGTCGCCGGTCTTTGCAATTAACGAAACCCTCAACAAATCTTGGTAGTATCGCCAAACCCGGAAACTCGAATCTCAAATCGATCGACTTAGGAGGCTTCCAATCCAAAACCGCCTCAACCTTCCGAGGATCTACTCTAATCCCCTCGGTGATACTACATGACCCAAAAGCGTCACTTCACTAAGCCGAACTCGCACTTACTGCGAACTTAGCATAGAGTTGCTTCTCCTCGGAACTTGCAACACCACTCTAAAGCGTGCATCATGCTTTTCTTCCGACCTTGAATATACCAAGATGTCGTCAATAAAAACCACGACGAACCGATCCGGATATCTTTGAAACACCCTATTCATCATATCCATAAAAGGCTGCGGGGCGTTAGTCAACCCGACGGCATTACCGAGAATTCGTAGTGCCCGCATCGAGTCAAGCGCATTTGTCTTATGGATATTCGCTTCTTAACTTTCAACCGATGGTACCCGGACCTCAAATCGATCTTGAAAATACCGATGCACCTTTGGTGATCAAACAAGTCATCTATCCGTGGTAGCGGATACTTGTTTTTAATCGTCGACTTATTCGGTTGGCGTAATCGATACACATCCGCATCGAACCGTCCTTCTTCTTGACGAATAACACCGGCGCTCCCCACGGCGAAACACTTGGCCTAATGAAGCCTCGATCCAACGGCTCGTGATCTCGAGCCTTAAGCTCCACCAATTCCTTTGGTGCCATCCTATATGGAGCAATAGACACCGCGCGATCCCCCGGTAGCGATCTATCCCAAACTCTACCTCTCGATCGGGTGGCAACCCGGAAGCTCCTCTGAAACACATCCACAAATTCCTTTAATGATGCGAACCTTCTCAACAAGCAGATTCCTTAGCCTCCAAGGCATACACATGAACCACATACGCCACACGACCCTTCCCGACCATCTTTCTGACTTTTAAGGCCGACACCACATTGGATAAGTAATCTCTCCTATTACCTATCATAATTACTTCATCTCCTCATCCGTCGATAGAACCATGCGCTTAGCGCGCAATCCACTTTGGCACGGTACTTCACCACCGGTCCATCCCGAGAATCGGATCGAACTCCTCAAGCGGCGGTTCCATCGGATCGCGACAAAAACTACCCCTTGGAGTTCTAGGGGTACATCCTTATCTGACTTATCTACCACTACTGAGTGACCTAGAGGGCTAAATACGGTCATCCGCCTAGAAGATATCTCGAGTCTAAGTCCATGGTCTCAACTATACTACTAGCAACATACGAATCGTGGAACCCAAATCAATTAAAGCGGTATAGGAGAACCAAAAATCAACAACGTCACGGTGATTACGTCCGGTGCGTGCGCCTCTCTCGTGGCGCCTCAAAGCATACACCAAACCGGTGTCGTGCCTCGGAACTACCCGCACCTCTGCGGTGCTCCACGACCTCGACCAAATCCATTACCACCTCCGCCATTACCACGCCCCTCTGCGGTGGCGGTCCATTACCTCGAACCGATTACGTACGACGACTCGATGAATCCACGGCCATCCTACGCGGACATTCCACGATGCGATGATCCGGTGAACCACACTCAAAGCGGCCTTTTCCACCGGTCCAACAACCACCCCAATGAGATTTCCCACGCGATTATCGCTGCGGTGGTCCTTGCCTAGCAAAGCACCAAATCTAGCGATCGATTACGCCCACTAGGTCTAGCCCTCTTCTGCGGATTACCCGGCGATCCAGAAGACCCAAAGCTCCTCTTAAGCCTACTCCCGTCCATGTTCGCGCGCCTCGCGATTCCTTAACACCCTCGGCTACCTTAGCCTTCTCGACTAAGACAAACAAACTCGCGCTCCTGGCTGAGGAGCAATCAGCGACCTCAACTCGTCTCATGAGACCATCCTCGAAACGAACACACCTCTCATGCTCGGTGGCTACAATGCCCGGGCATACCCTACCGACTTCAAGAACTCGGCCTCGTACTCAAAGAATGATTTACTCCACTGAACAAGCCTCGAAATGCCTTTCATTTGGGAGTCGATGTAACTAGCTCCGATGTATTTCTTTTGGTAGCGGCTCTGAAATAATCCCATGTCGGATCCTCACCGCCACACTGTCCCGAACCGTGAGCCACCATGCGGTATGACTCATCTCGGAGAAGCGATACAATCCCCTTAAGTTTCTCCTCGATCGTCAAGTCCGGATCGTCCATGATCTGCTTCGATTTGCCTCTAGCCAATATTCAAGAGTGCTAGGAGCAACACCCGATACACCTCGGAAAAATTCGGCCCCATTAGCCGAAGTCTCTCAGAAGCGATTTCCTAACTCCCGCACCACCACTTACACCGGCTACTCTTTCCAACACCCGCGGCGATCGCTGCGCGACACTCGCATCGTCTCGGTCGATCTTGGAACTCACCACCTCCGGTGGTGGCGGGCAAGCATCTCATTTTACGAACCCCGCCCGGATCCTACGGGCTCGAAACCGTCATCCTACCCCTACCTCTACCACGAGTGTTACGACCACGTCCGCCTCGAGTGCTCATGTCTAAACGATCACGATTCGATTAAAAGGATTTTTATGCATTAGTATAGTTCCACTTTCTTAATCGCAAAGAAATTTTATGATTAGAGTTTATTTAGGGGTTCTTTCGAACAATCAAGGTTTCAATCTTCTATCCTATTCACGCAAAAGAGATTATACATTCATTCCTTAAACCTTTCCATACCTATTCACTCTTCGGACATTGCTGCCCATTCCTAGCCCAAGGGTATTTTCGTCATTTTCCTTACAGGGTATTTTCGTAATAAAAATATTTTAAAACTTTCGTAAAACCGGTCAATTTGAAATTCCAAAAATTTGAGAGTGTTCTTTGGAAAATTTTGTAAAATACTTTGTTTTGGAAACCAGGGGTATTTTAGTAATTTTCACAAACTGAGGGCGTTTTCGTAAATTTTCCAAAATTAAAATTTTGGTTGATACTTTGTAAAACAGAGTATTTGAATTTCGTAACATAATTGAAATTTTGGGGCAAAATCATTGAGTTGATATTTCATAAACCAAGGGCATTTTAGTAAATTTACCCCTAAGGGCATTTTTGTAATTTTCCATAAAACAGGTTTTTCGAGAAAATTGTTGTAAATGTGACATTTTCGGTTTTGAAAGAGTGTATTGCAAAAATTTTGAGAACATTAGGGTTGCTGTTGTATTTTTGAAAACATAGCTAATTCCCTTTTCGGGTTTTAGTCGTTAGGTTAAGTCTATGACCTAGCCTTCTTGGTCAGGGTGAACTCGAGCTACGCACCAGGTGGGATACTTGCGAAGAGGAGGTGAGTCACGAGGACTGCTTAAATACCAAGCTCTTCCGGATCCTCTCCTAGACATGCGTACAGGAGTTGCCACACCCTAGCCCCGTGGCTAAGTCACAGATTGGTTTAGTGCTTTAAGTCTTATGCTTTAGTTCAAGTGTTTGAGTAATCTAATCCTAGGGTTCCAGTCCTATTAATCTAACTACGTTCCATATCACCTACCCTTCTACAAATAGAAATTCACAGAAGAATTAGAATTACTTACTTACAGGCGGCTGAGTGCAGGAGACTCGGTGCCATGCCTTGTAAACCATGTATTCAATCCCAAAATACTTAAAACGAATTCTTAGAAAACAGTTTGGGCCTCAAGCCCACAGCCGAGCTTTTGAACTTAGCTCTGATACCACAATTGTAACACCCCAAACCCGGTCCAAACACCACGACCGAATCTGGTATGCTACGAGGGAAAACGTGTTTGAAAATTTTGATTTCGTACTCAAAAGGTTTGATAAAACTTTTTTTTTTTTTTTAAACAAATTGTTTAGTATTATTACAAAACTTTCAGTCTTAGTAAAAATTTTGGTTTCAAGTTTGAATCCGGTCGTTTTTCAAACAATTATAAAATTGGTGTAATACCCGATGGTATAGTTTAAAAACAATCTGCGTTATAATTTGAAATCATTATCTTTCCAAGTTTTAGTAAACTTCATCTCAGTTTATTTATTAAGGCATATTAAAATCAAACTTTAAACATAATATCAAAAGGCAGAATTTAAAGGCTTTTTACAATCCGAAATAAACCCAAATGAACGTAAATAACTAAAATACCCAAAGCAATATCTGAGTAAAACTTTTATTCTGCATGGCATGAGCACCCCGAGTCCACCCCGGCTCCGAGTCCGCGTCTACGAGTCACCTGAAATGTCAAAGGAGAGGGTGAGTCGAGTGACTCAGTGTGTAAATCCCGCTCCCGATAAACAACATGCTAACACCCATCATACATAGCAATACAATCAATGCAACCCGATCCTAACCATCCATACTCCTTTCTACCCCGTGTGGTACCAAACCACTGGTGACATACCGTCACGATGTGTTACCAAAACACTGATGTCCCAAAGACATAATATCCATCATTGTGGTCCCAAACCCTTTGGTGTCCCAAAGACACAATTGTGCTACCAAAGCACCGGTGACCAGAAAGTCACAAATCCAACGATGATGGGGCCAACCCATCGTGTGTTACCAAAACACTAGCAGACGATCCGTATCTTAAGTGGGGCCAACCCACGGTGGTCAAACCACGGGGACAAGTCGCAATGTGGTGCCAAACCACCTGGTGTCCCAAAGACACAATGTGCTACCAAAAGCAGCGTGACCGTAGTCACAAATCGTTGATGGGGCCAACCCATCGTGTGTTACAAAACACTTGGCGTCAATCCCGTATAATCATCGTGGGGCCAACCCACCGTGGTATCTTGAGCCACTGGGACGAGACGCCGAGGTACCAAACCTCTGGAGGTGCCAAACCTCTGGTGACCCAAAGTCACAAAGTGTGCTACCAAAGCACTTTGGTGCTCGTCACAAGACAAAATATCACGCTCCCTCATCTCATATCACCCATCAACATACCATACTCATGTAATCATGCATTTCATACATATCATGCATCTCATGCTACTATGTCTAACCACATATCCCATATCACATATATCCATAGCCATGATATCATATAAATCATCGGTAACTCATAATGATATTAATAATAACTTACCGAATCAAGCTCATACCCAAATGGGTATCATATCAATCCATCAACCGCCATAATTTTAATAGGCATACGAGTTTATTAATAATATTACTAAATATAAGTGTGTTAGTATACACACGATTATCTGAGCCTAGAAATCCCTACGAGCGATCTATGTCCCTCGGTTTGTCAAGCCCCTAAAACAATCGGCCAACCTAGGATTAGGCACTTACAACATTCGGCTAACAACCAATAACCAAAGGGATTAATATCGAACCCTTACCAAAACTTACCCCTCCTGGCTAATCAGAAAACGAAGGCTCCACTTGATTGTATCCAAAATCCCAATGACCTATAACAAAGAGGTTAATACCCTTCCAAAAATAACCATATTCGGCCTTTAAGCAAACCCACATCAACAAAGTGTAAGGGAGAAGGAGATGGCCATTCGGCCTGCACTTACCAACACCCAACACCAATATTCGGCCAACCTAACACGGGAAGAGAGAGAGATTCGGCCAAGGCTTCAAAAGAAAAGGATTCGGTCAAGATGAAAACACAATCTAGAGGGAAATTTGGCAATCACCAAGGAGGGTTTGGCTAGTATCTTGAAAGTGAAGAAGGAAGTAAGATGTGTTTCAAGAAGAAGAAGAGAATCGGCCAATGGTCTTGAGAAGAGAAGAAAATGGAAGAAGGATAGGTGCTTTTCGGTTTTGGAGAAGAAAGAAATAGAGAAAGTATTTGGAGCAGGAGGTTTTGGCTACAATGTTTAAGCAAAAAGAAGAAAATGAATATGACAAGGGATGATAGAAGTTTGGTTTACTTAGCTGAAGGAGGAGGGGAGAGAGAGCATACGGTTACCAAAATAATTGAGAGCACAAAATCAACAAAGTTGCTGGACTTTCGGTTTGTGAAAGAAATGATGGAGAACACACTTGGACTTTCGGTTTTAACAAATGAAGAAAAAACGAGAGAAAATGGACACTTTTGCTTACCAAAAAGAAGACCGAAAATGTACCCAAAGCCAAAATACATTCGGCCTCCCCCTCCCCTACACTATGCCGTCCACTCCCCCACTCCAACACCCCACAAAAATCGGCCAAGAATCCCCCCACTCACTCTCATTCACTCATTTGAAATGAGTGGACCAAGTCCTTCTCCACATTTTACTCTCCACCATCCAAGTCTCCCTTTTGACCAAGTCCAAGTTAGAGTTCCACTTGCCTTCTGCCTCTTCTCCATGCCGTCCCAAAAAGCAACCAAAATGGGGGTTTCGCAGCTCGAACTCAGGACATCCTCCCCTTGTAAAATGACGCCACCTTCAGCTCCAAGTGGCGCATGCTTTACCACTTTGCCAGCTCTTCATTTGTGCTATAAAATTCCATTTTATTTTCTTAAGCCCCAACTCAATCAGCTCCCCACACCTAAGGCCAAAAACTAAAATTTTCCTACCTACTCAGGCACGCACCTAACCTATAATTAAGCCCCTAAAACACCGAAATAGCAACACAGCGCACCAAACACATGCAATATCATGCAACACAAAATAGCCCCTAACCCGGGATATTACAAGGCCATAGTTGAATCATTTTACATTTATTATTATTTATTATGTTTAGGAACCTTATTTATTAAAGTTTAAGTAAAAATTTCTTTAAACTAAATCCTAAATGTTTTATCACTTAATATTAAAAAGGGGTTTCCAAAATAAAATCGAGTCTGTTTCAACACAAGCCCAACCCAAACAATATTTTTTTTTAAAATCGCACAAGTTTTCTCTAAGTAACAAAAGAATTTGAAATCGGTTTTCTTGATGAACATACCAAATCTGGTCAAAGCTCATGGTTCGGGCTTGGGGTGTTTCAGTTTGGTATCAGAGCCCAGTTTCAAACCCTTGGCCTAGGGGTTTAAGGCCCAAAACGTTTTCAAAGTGAGCCCAAATGAGTTTTATGAAAATATTTTTGAAATAAGCAGGTTTTGGCATGGCACCCAAGTCTCTGACCCGCAGTCCACCAGGTAAGTACCCCTAACCATTTGTGTGATTATATGATTTATGAATTATGGAAGGGTAGAAAAGGCATGGAATGTAGAATAGTATGATAGGAACTTGAACTCTAGGACTAGTCTACCCAAACACAAATACATAAGACTTAACGCACTCATCAAACCTATGGCTAAGTCATTGAGTTAGGGTGTGGTAACACCTGTGTGCATGTCTAGGATTGGATCCGGAAGAGCCTGGTATTTAAGCAGTCCTAGTGACTCATCTCCTCTTCGCAGGAATCCTACCTTGTGCGTAGCTTCGGTTCACCCTAACCCAGAGGGCTCAGTAGGTGTGGCAACCTCTGTGGGCATGTCTAGGAATGGTTTCGGTGGGAGCTTGGTATTTAAGCAGTCCGCGTGACTCACCTCCTCTCCATTCGAATCCTGCCTGGTGCGTAGCTTTGGTTCACCCTGACCAAGAGGACCCGGTCATAGGCTAAACACAATAACTAAAACCCGACAAAACCCTAGTTTTTAAAAAAAACTCTTAAAACTTTCTTTTAAATTTGTGAAAACCATCCTTACAAAGTCTTCCGAAAAATTTCCGATTTATGAGATTACAAAAATACCCCTAGTGGTAAATTACAAAAATGCCATTGATTTATGAGATTTCCAAAATACCCATAGTTTTAATCCAAACTTCATTATTTTATAAATGTTCAAAAACCCTAATTTGTAAAATATCAAAATACCTTGATTATGGAAAATTACAAAATTGCCCCTAACTTACAAAATTACCAAAATAGCCCTGATTTCCAAAATTTTTGCAACATCACTATTTTGGAAAACAAATTCTCAAAAAGAACCCTCAAAGTTTTGCAACTTTTAAAATATCCCTGATTTATTAAATTTTACAAATTTACCCTGGTTTATTATCGAAATACCCCCGAGTTTCAAAATTACCGAAATACCCATGGATTTCAAAATTTCCAAAAATTTCCCCCGAAATGCAAAATTACCAAAATACCCTTATTGGCAAAATCATCAAGGAACCTTATTTTGAAAAATTACGAAAATACCCCTGTAGGACAAATTACGAAAATACCTCTGGGATAGGAATAAGGCAAAGAGTGTTCGAATAGTGAATGTGGGTGGTAGATGCCACTGAATAAATATATCTATGTTGATGAATGAATGTGCCTCTATTGAGGAATGAAGGTGTCTCTGTTGATGAATGTGATTCTCTGAATTACAGTAGTGAACTTGAACTGAAACTTTGTGTGATCGAAAGAACTACTTCTAAATATCTTTATTTCATAAAATTGTTCGCGGTTAATAAGTAGAACAAAATTCTGATGCATAAAACTTTTTAATCAGATTAAATCGCGGCGTTAGAAATGAATTCTAGGGGACGTGAACTTAGAGATTGTGCCTAGAGTATGATAGTTTTATAAAATCAGAGTGCGCAGTAATAGCGTAGTGGGGTGAGTTAGACCGTACGATTGTTCGTTAGTAAGTAATTTCGAGGACGAAATTATTTTTAAGGGGGGTAGAACTGTAACATCCTGAAAAGGGCCTATGCATTTTCGATTTAATTGTACGAAATGACATGTCTTACGTGTTATGAATAAAATTTGAACATTTTTGGAAACTTGGAAATGTAAGGAAATGTCAAGTTTAAAAGAGCCGAACGAAAATTTTTGGAAACCTGGAAATGTATGGAAATGTTAGGGTTAAAAGAGACAAGTGAACATTTTTGGAAACCTGGAAATGTATGGAAATGTTAGGGTTAAAAGAGGAAAGTGAACATTTTTGGAAACTAAGGAGATGTAAGGAAATGATTTAGAAATGATACAAAAAAGGAAAGTGAACATTTCTGGAAACTTGGAAGTGTAAGGAAATGTCAAGTTTAAAAGAGCTGAACGAAATTTTTTGGAAACTTAGAAATGACTTGGAAATGTCGAGTTTTAAAGTTTAAAAGAGG
Source organism: Gossypium bickii (assembly GCA_025503065.1). Lineage (NCBI taxonomy): Eukaryota > Viridiplantae > Streptophyta > Magnoliopsida > Malvales > Malvaceae > Gossypium > Gossypium bickii. The sequence goes on from CP106711.1 coordinate 97,635,199, forward strand.
AAACTGAAGCAACGTGGCCTTAAAAGAAAAAGTATGTGAAATTTGACACACAAATTGGCTTGGAAAAGTGGCCTGAAGATGCCACTTAGGGCCTATGGAAATGGCGCCACATGCAAGGGGTTTAGGCCTGAGTTCGAGTCACATTGGAAGCAAATAAAAGGAAGTTTTATTTTTGCTTCCAGAAGCCTGAGGTGGACGGCACAAGCCTTCTAGAAAGGAGGAGTTTTATTTTCATAAATATTCGTTTAATAAGGTGATAAATAAGGGATTTAATTTGGATTATTTTTGAAGAGATAAGAAAGGATTATTCTCTAATTATTTTATATTAAGGAGATAAAGTTATCAATAAAGAATAGTGGTGGCCAAGTAAGGGATTCTGAGTAGTAGTTTCGGCTATGAAAGGAAGAAAATAGGGCTACTCAACAATTTTTCTTCCTCCTCTTCTCTCTGCCGAATTTCTGAGTGCTCTCTTCTCTTTTTCTTTTGTCAAGCTGAATCTATAGTCCACCATTGTCAAAATTCTCAAGTTTTCTTTTCTTCCTATTTCTTCTTACCAATCCATTCAAAAGCCGAATCTTGCAAGGGCTTCAAGCATAGGTGCTGTTGATTTCTTCAAAGGTAAGAACAAGTTTGATTTCCATCCTTTTCTTTTAGATTAGCTGAGAGATAATCTAACCCCATACCTATTATGGGTGCCGAAAATGAAAGGATCTTTCGGGATTATCAGAGTCGTCGACTAAAAGGAGGAGTATTCGGGATTTTTAAGATTAAGGTAAGACATGTGAATATTCGGCCAAAGGCCTTGATTTATGTTTCGATGATTAAGATTAAGTCTAACGTAAGGTTTTAGGGATTTCGACATTCCTAAGGAAACAAGGAACAGTTTCGGGATTTGTTGGTGTTCCAATCGGCAACAAGGTAAGAATACTAATCCTACTAGGATTTGGAATTTTGGCCGAATGGCTTTTTATTAAGGTAATAAGTGATAAATCAATGTAGGGATTAAGGATCTAAGCATTAGATCAAGCTTTTCGGGATCTCAAGGAAATTTTAAGCGAATCAGGTGTGTACCCCTCACTTTTTCATAATATGTATTATGGCTATGTTAATTAAAATATGTGATATTAAGAATATGAAAGTGGCTAAAGTACCATGTTATGGTACAAAATACCCAGGTACGTTTCCTACTCCTACGAGGATTTTGAAATATGTTAGTTGTAACATGAGATTTTGATAAGAATGTGAACTTTGGCATATTATGCATATTATTATTATGGGGCATATTGGTTGTTGAAAGGGGAAGTGAAAAGTGGTGACCTAAGACTACAGCAATCTGAAAGTGGTGACCTAAGACCACAGTAATCTGAAAGTGGTGACCTAAGACCACAGTAATCTGAACGTGGTGACCTAAGACCACGAATGCAGTGACCTAAGACCGTAAATTGGTGTGTAGCGGAAGGAGGGTCGACTTAGTAGTCCCCACGGTGAGATTGGCAGGTACGGAGGTGTGTAGCGGATAGATAATTAGGTTTGGGTTTGGGAATGCATCATAACTTGTATTCTATGTTTTGAATGTGTAACTCTTGTATGCCTAATTCTATTATGATTTAGTGTCGTGTACACATTGAGTCTGTTTGACTCACCCCGTTGTGGGACCATGTTTGGTGATGAGCAGATGATGGACAAAGGATGGCGCGAGAACTTGTGGTGGCCATGCTCAACATGAAGTCTTTATTTTTATGGAACTATTAGTTTTTAAGTACTTGAATTATTTGGAAATTTTTTTGTTGTAATAAGGCCATAAGGCCATAGTTGAATCATTTTACATTTATTATTATTTATTATGTTTAGGAACCTTATTTATTAAAGTTTAAGTAAAAATTTCTTTAAACTAAATCCTAAATGTTTTATCACTTAATATTAAAAAGGGGTTTCCAAAATAAAATCGAGTCTATTTCAACACAAGCCCAACCCAAACAATATTTTTTTTTAAAATCGCACAAGTTTTCTCTAAGTAACAAAAGAATTTGAAACCGGTTTTCTTGAGGAACATACCAAATCTGGTCAAAGCTCGTGGGCCGGGTTTGGGGTGTTTCAGGCTAAGTCGACCGAGTTAGGGTGTGGTAACCCCTGTGCCCATGTCTAGGATTGGATCCAGAAGAGCCTGGTATTTAAGCGATCCTAGTGACTCACCTCCTCTTCGCAGAATCCCTGCAGTGCGTAGCTTCGGTTCACCCTAACTCGGAGGGCTCGGTGGGTGTGGCGACCTGCATGCGCATGTCTCAGGAATGGTTTCGGTGGGAGCTTGGTACTTAAGCGATCTGTGTGACTCACCTCCTCTCCATTCGAACCCTACTGCAGTGCGTAGCTTTGGTTCCCCCGACCAAGAGGACTCGGTCATAGGCTAAACACGATAACTAAAACCGAAAAGGAACTAGCCAGTGTTTTTATATAAAAAAAAACCCTAGTTTCAAAACTCTTAAAATTACCTTTTTAATTTGTGAGAACTATTTATACAAAATTTTTTCCGGAAAATTCCTTGATTTATAAAATTACAAAAATACCTTGATTTTTGGAAAATTACGAAAATGCCCCTAACTTACAAAATTACCAAAATGACCCTAATTTCTAAAATTTTTGCAATATCATCAAAATAGAAAGCAAACTCGCAAAAAGAACTCTCAAAGTTTTGCAAAATTTGGAAATACCCCAGAATTATTAAACTTTACAAATTTACCCTGGTTTATTACCAAAATACCCCTGTGTTTTAAAATTATCGAAATACCCCCGGATTTCAAAATTTTCCAAAATATCCCGGGAATTTAAAAATTCCAAAATACTTTTTGACAAAACCACCAAGGAATTTTTTCTTTTGAAAAATTTCGAAAATACCCCTGTAGGACAAATTACGAAAATACCCCTGGGTAGTGGAAAAACAACAATAATGAAAACCACAACGTTTCTCTGAATGAACGAAAGTTCATAACTGATTGATGGATGTATGAATGAAAAGGCTGTGTGTATGTATAAGAAAGAACCACTCCTAAAATTCTTTTCATAAAACTTCTTCACGGGTAATCAACTGAAACAAAGACTAATTCATCAAACTTCTTAATCAGATCACGACGTTAGAAATGAGTTCTAGAGGACGTAGTCATCGTGGATGAGGTAGAGGAAGGATGACCGTGTCGGAACCCGTAAGATCGGGTCAAGGGTCTGACAATGAAATACCACCGCCACGTGGGGTGTTGAGCAGCAAGCTCAAATGGGAGATGATGCTGTATCGTAGGCTGTGCTGCGAGTTTTGGAGTTGGTGGCTGGTGCAGGAGGAAATTCGGGAACTCGAAAGTCGATACCTGAGTGACTTCGTGCCAACAGAGCTGAAGTGTTTCCTGGAGTATCTGGTGTGGCACCCAGTACAGCTGAGTACTGGTTAGAGGCAACTGAGCGCATTATGGATGAGCTCGACTTGACCTCTGAGGAGAAGTTGAAAGGGATGGTGGCACTGTTATGCGATGAAGCGTACCAATGGTGGTTAACTGTTCGGGATGGTGCCACAGCTGATGATCTGACCTGGGAGTATGTTAAGGAAGCGTATCAGAAGAAATACGTTGGAACCAGTTATACTGATGAACAAAGGAAGGCTTTTTTGGGGCTGGTTCAAGGGAACAAGTCCGTAGCCGAGTATGAAGCTGAATTTCTGAGGTTGAGCCGGTATGCTCGAGGAGTAGTGGCAACCGAGCATGAGCGCTGTGTCTATTTTGAGGACAGACTAAGGGATGATTCGAGATTGTTGATAGCACCGCATCAGGAGCAGGAATTTTCTGCTTTAGTAGAAAAGGCCAAGGTGGCCCAGGGAATTAAGGATGCTACAAAGCAGACTATGGATCGGATTAGGCCAAAAAGAGGTTTTGGATCGTCTGGGAAGGTTCAAAAGAGGCCTAGAGTTGATGGGCCGCGAGGTCAGCAAGCTGGTACAGGATGACAGTATCGTCCTTGTGAGCATTGTGGAAGGAAGCACTTAGGGGAGTGCTGGAAAAAGACGGGAGGATGTTTTAGGTGTGGGTCCAAGGACCATATGCTCAAGGATTGTCTTAAGAAACCAGATGAAGGTCGATCAGCAGCTCAGAATGTTAGCCAGGCTGGTAGAGGCGGACAGCAGCCTCAACGAGTTCGTGGTTCGAATACCAGAGGTAATGGTGCTGGCAAAGGACGTGGAACACAGGGCAGAGGTGCTGCTAATGTTGAGGCAAGGCAATCGGGTTTGGTTTATGCGGTTCGCCGGAGGGAGGATGGAGACGCGCCGGATGTTATAATCGGTACGTTCTTTATTTATGGCAAGCCTTATTATGCCTTAATTGATGTGGGCTCGACCCATTCTTATGTTGCATGTAGTATAGTGGAAACACTAGGCCTAGACTCTGAACTTTTTGATAGGCAGATGACTGTAGTAATCCCATTAGGCCAAACTGTAGTGGTGGATAAGATCTTTCGAAGTGTACCTTTAGAGATTCAGGGAGTGAACTTTTGGGCTGACTTAATGGAACTACCCTTTGGGGAGTTTGAACTCATACTTGGAATAGACTGGATAGTAGAGCACCGGGCCGTGTTGGATTGTGCGGCTAAACGAATGGAACTAAGGACCCCGGAGGATGAAGTAGTAGTAATGATCGGAGAAAGAAGAAACTACCTGTCTAACGTAGTTTCGGCGTTAAAGGCTGAGAAAATGATTAGGAAAGGGAACAAGGCATTTTTAGCCTTCGTAAGTGCGTTGGGTGGAAAGGAAGAAGGTGTCAGTGGAGTTAGAACGGTAAGGGACTTTGAAGATGTATTTCCGGAGGAATTACCAGGAATATCCCCAGATAGGGAGGTGGAATTTGGAATAGTCTTGCTACCAGGAACAGCTCCTATGTCAATTGCTCCATACCGGATGGCGCCAAAGGAGTTGGTTGAGCTCAAGGCTCAAATCCAAGAGTTGTTGGATCGTGGGTTCATTCGACCCAGTGTGTCTCCATGGGGAGCACCGGTCCTGTTTGTAAAGAAGAAGGACGGAACTATGCGTATGTGCATAGATTACCGTCAGTTGAATAAGCTGACCATTAAGAACAAGTATCCTTTGCCAAGGATCGATGACTTGTTTGATCGGTGAAAGGGCCGCATGATATTCTCGAAGATAGACTTAAGGTCGAGGATATCATCGATTGAAGGTGAAGGAAGCGGATATCCATAAGACCGCTTTTAGGATAAGATACGGCCATTATGAGTTTGTAGTACTGCGGTTTGGGTTGACGAATGCTCCAGCCACATTCATGGATATGATGAACTGAGTTTTCCAACCCTACTTGGATAGGTTCGTCGTTGTGTTCATCGACGATATCTTGAGTGTACTCCAAGTGCAAGAGGAGCATGATGAGCATCTCAGAGAGTTGTCTTTGCAAGTGTTAAGGGAGAGAAGCTACATGCCAAATTCAAAGCAAGTGTGAATTTTGGCTTAAGGAGGTGGCATTCTTAGGACATGTAGTATCCGAGAAGGTATAAGGGTGGATCCTAGGAAGATCGAAGCAGTGTTGGATTGGAAACCACCTAGGTCCGTGGCTGAGATTCGAAGTTTCTTAGGATTGGCAGGCTATTACAGAAGGTTCGTGGAAGGGTTTTCATCAATAGCCGTGCCTTTGACAAAGCTGCTAAGGAAGGAAGTATCCTTTGTATGGACGGATAGCAAACAGGAGAGCTTTGAGAAGCTTGAGAAGGTCTTGTGGAAGCTCAGCTTCTGATTTGCTTTGAGGCGAGGAAAGGATTTTATGGTGTACTGTGACGCTTCGCATACGGGATTAGGCTGTGTTCTAATGCAAGATGGAAAAGTAGTCGCTTATGCGTCTCGACAGTTAAGGCCGCATGAGGTTAACTACCCAACCCATGACTTGGAGTTGGCAGCAGTGGTTTTCGCTCTTAAGGTTTGGAGGCACTACCTTTATGGAGAAAGGTCGATAATCTACACAGACCACAAGAGCTTTAAGTATTTGTTGACTCAGAAGGAGTTGAACTTGAGGTAGCGAAGGTGGGTGAAATTATTAAAGGATTATGATTGCTCGATAGAATACCACCCGGGCAAGGCAAATGTAGTGGCTGATGCCCTAAGTCAGAAGGTTATGACGGATCTAAGGGCTATGTTTGCACACTTGAGTCTGTATGATGATGGGAGCCTGTTGGCAGAATTGCAAGTCAAGCCCACATGGCTGAATGAGGTGAAAAGAGGGCAGTTGGCTGATAAGGACCTAAGTGCTAAGTTGTAGCAAGTACAGAACTGAGAATTAGAGGATTATGGCGTTAATGATGAAGGAGTATTGTGCTACAAAGGAAAAGTCTGTATGCCGAAGGACGAGGAGTTGAGACAGAAGATTCTTTGGGAGGCGCATAGTAGCCCTTATGCTATGCATCCCGGAGGCACTAAGTTGTACAGGGATCTAAGGGAACAGTTTTGGTGGCCTGATCTTAAACGGGAAGTTACGGAATTTGTGAGGAAATGTCTGAAGTGTCAGCAAGTTAAGGCTGAACACCAAGTTCCATCGGGATTACTTCAGCCAATTGAGATTCCACAGTGGAAGTGGGAAAGAATTACCATGGACTTCGTTAGTGGGCTTTCCCTTACGCCTACTAAGAAGGACTCGGTATGGGTAATAGTGGATCGTTTGACCAAGTCCGCGCACTTTATCCCGGTAAAAGTTGATTATTCTCTTCAGAAGTTAGCCAAATTATATGTGGCAGAAATTGTGAGGTTACATGGAGTACCGGTATCGATCATCTCTGATAGAGACCCAAGGTTTACGTCTCGATTTTGGAGGGCACTTCATCAAGCTTTAGCACTAAGTTAGACTTCACGACAGCTTTTCATCCACAATCAGATGGGCAGTCTGAGCGGGTAGTACAAGTGTTGGAGGATATGCTGAGAGGCTGTGTGATGGATTTCCGAGGAAGTTGGGAAGATTACTTGCCATTAGCTGAGTTTGCCTACAACAACAGCTATCAGGCTAGCCTTCGGATGGCACCATATGAAGCATTGTATGGTCGGAAGTGTCGAACTCCTACTTGTTGGACTGAGTTAGGAGAACGTCAAGTTTTGGGTCCTGAGCTAGTGGCAGAAATTGAGGAGAAGGTTAAGATAATTCGGGCACGGTTAAAGGAAGCCTCTGACCGGCAGAAGTCGTACGTAGACCTTAAGTGGAAGGAAATAGAGTTTGAAGTGGAAGACCAAGTGTTTCTGAAAGTCTCACCTTGGAAGAAGGTGATGAGGTTCGGTCGCAAAGGTAAGTTAAGCCCAAGGTTTGTAGGGCCATATCGAGTGTTGAAGCGAGCTGGACCAGTGGCATACCAGTTAGAGTTGCCACCAGAGTTGCAGCAGATGCACGACGTATTCCATGTGTCCATGCTATGTCGCTACCGATCAGATCCATCTCATGTGGTACCAGATGAAGAAGTGGAGCTAAGGCCAGACTTATCCTACGAGGAAGAGCCAATTCAGATATTGGAACGTGATGTGAAAGTGCTACGGAGGAAGACAGTTCCTCTAGTCAAAGTGTTATGGCGCAATCATGGATCGGAAGAAGCTACGTGGGAGCCAGAAGAGGCAATACGTCAGCAATACCCTCAATTATTTTAGCTAGGAAATTTCGAGGACGAAATTATTTTAAAGGGGTAGAACTGTAACATCCTGAAAAGGGCCTATGCATTTTCGGTTTAATTGTATGAAATGACATGTCTTATGTGTTATGAAAGTATTTTGAACATTTTCTTTGGAAACTTGGAAATGTATGGAAATGTTAAGTTTAAAGTGAACATTTTTGGAAAACTGGAAATGTATGGAAATGTTAAGTTCTAAGTGAACATTTTTTCGGAAACCTAGAAATGTAAGGAAATGATTTAGAAATGATTCAAAAGAGGAAAGTGAACATTTCTGGAAACTTGGAAATGTAAGGAAATGTCAAGTTTAAAGAGGCAAACGAAAATTTTTGGAAACTTAGAAATGTAAGGAAATGTCATAGAAATGTTAAGTTTTAAAGTTTAAAAAGGGGAAACTAATTAAAGTTTAAAAAGGGGAAACTAAGGCAAGGTGGTCTTAAGAGAAAAAGTATGCGAAATTTGACACATAAACAGGCTTGGAAAAGTGGCCTTGAGATGCCACTTAGGGCCTCTGGAAATGGCGCCACATACAAGGGTATTGGGCCTGAGTTCGAGTCACATGGAAAGCAAATAAAAAAGAAATTTTTATTTTGCTTCCAGAAGCAGAGAGGTGGACGGCACAAGGCTTTTAAAAGAGGAGTTTTATTCTCTTTAAATTTCGGCTAATAAGGGGATAAATAAAGGATTTATTTTAGATTATTTTCAAGAGATAAATAAGGATTATTCTTTAATTTTTTTAAATTAAGGAGATAAAGTTATCAAAATAAGAAAGAGTGGTGGCCAAGTAAGGGACTCTAGCCTAGTAATTTCGGCTAAGAAAGGAAGAGTAAGACCATTCTTCATTCACTCTTTTCTCTGCTACTCTCTGCCGAATTTTCCCTAAGCAATATCCTCTGTTCTTTTTATTTTATTTTTGACAAGCTGAAATCTACTTTTTCTTTAATCCACCATTGCCGAATCTTTGAGCCTCAACACCCTCTCTTTTCTTTTCCTTATTAAAGACGAATCCCCTGTGTTGGTGACCATAGCCGACTATTCTCCAAGTCTCAAGGCTGAACCTTTGTGTTGACAAAGTTAGGTGCTATCGATTCCTTCAATATAGGTAAGAACAAGTTGGTTTCCATTCTTTTATTCTTAAAGACTTGTCGAAATCTAGGAATAATTCAAGTAAGGTGCTTTGGCCGAATCTATGAAGGGTTTTCCGGGATTTAGGTGTTGTGACTTCAAGAAGGGAATACTTTCGGGATTTGAAGTCCACAAGGTAAGCACATCTGATATTCGGCCATAGGCCATTTAATGGTGATTAAGTGTTAGAAATTGATCTAACATGTGGCTATAGGGATTCCGACAGATACATAAGTCAAGAGATCAATTCCGGGATTGAAGATTCGGAAGGTAAGCACATAGGTGTATTTGGCCAAGGCCTATTTTAATATCTAGATCTATTTCATAATCGTTTGAAAAGCCGAAACTAATTTGTTTAAGTGATTCAATGCTTGGCCGAATGCAAGAAGACTATAGCAGAGATTTCGGGATTTGATTCTTAAGTCAATCAGGAATAAGGTAAGTTCTAGTGTACTAATCCTACTAGGATTTGGATTTATGGCCGAATGGTTTTTTTTAAATAGTAAGTGATTAATCAAATGTAGGAACTTGAGATCTAAGGCAATAGATTAGATTTCGGGATTTTCAGTGAAGTTGGTAAGCAAATCAGTTGTGTATCCCACACTAATTCTTAATATGTTTTATGGCAATGTTTAATAAATATGTGTGATATTAAGTATGTGAAAAGTATGGCTAAGGTACCATAAAGTGGTACAAAGTACTCATGTACGTTTCCTACTCCTATTAGGATTACGAAATATGTTATATTTAACATGTGAAAAGTGACATGAATATGAATTTATGTATGACATGTATAATATGAATAATATGGGGCATTCGGGTTATATGAAAAAGGGGAAGTGAATGTGGTGACTTCGGTCTCACTATCTGAATGTGGTGACTTCGGTCACATAATCTGAATGTGGTAACTTCGGTTACATTATCTTAATGTGGTATCTCATGACACAATTATCTGGTGGCTATGCCACAAATTTTATATGGGCGATGAGCACACCATCGCAAATGATCGCCTTTGATGGTGTGTAGCGGATGGAGGGTCGACTTAGTAGTCCCCACGGTGTGCAGGTTGGTACGGGGATGTGTAGCGGATGGCATATAGGTTTGGGTTCAGGAATGCATCATTAATTGTATACTATGATATGAATGTGTATTATTTGATATGCCTGACTCTATTTGGACTCAGTGTTGTGTACACATTGAGTCTGTTGACTCACCCCATTGTGGGAACATGTTTCAGGTGATGAACAGTGATGGACCGGGACGGCAGAACTTGTGGTGGCCACGCTCAGCTTGAAGTTTTATTTAATTTGGACTCTTTATTTCTTTTAAGTACTTTATAAATTTTATTTTGGGTTTTTATTTGATGTAATAAGGTCACAACTGAACTATGTTATTTTCTGATTTATTTGCTTTGTTATGACATTTTTATTTATTAAAGAATAAGTCAACTTAATTTAAAAATAAACTTTAAATATTTTGTCACCATAAACAAATGGGTTTTCAAAATAAAACAAACTTGTTATCAACTCAAGCCCAACCCAATTTCGAACTTTCTCCCAAAAGTTACTTTAAAGTTTTCAAAGTGCAACGAATTTGAACCGGTTTTCTTAAGGAACATACCAGATCCGGTCAAGACTCGTGGGTCGGGTGTGGGGTGTTTCACTGCTAGCGTGGGGAAGATATTTGAAGTGGACCAAAATGCCAGAAGATGGCTGCTGTTCGGGGAAGCTATTGGAATGAAATTCAAATTGAATTTTTGGCTAAATAAAAGGACTTTTTGGGATGAGGATGAGGATAAATTTTGGCGATAATAAAGGAATTTAATTGGTGATAAGTTTGAGTTGATTAGGAAGTGTAGGTTTATTCTATTTATTTATTTATTTATTTATTTTAGTATATATATGGGTGCCAAAATTCTCTTTAAATAGAGGGAATATCTCTTCAATTCCAGCATTTGAACCCCATTCTCTCAATCTTTTCTCTCATTCTCTACTACAAGCCAAAACCCTAGTTGTTTTCTTCAATCTTTCTTTTGAATTCTTCAGAAGCCGAAACCTTTTATTTCATTCTCTTCTTCATTCTTTTTCTCTTGTGCCGATTTTTCTATAAAAGCTGAAATCTCCATAGTTTTTCTCTGATTGCTGAATCTTTCTACAAGGATAGCCGAAACCTTCTGTAGAGGTAAGTATCGATTTGTGTTTTCTTTCAATCTTTTTCGGCTTTTGGAGGCCATATCTGAATGGCTAAATAGTTGGCTTATCTCGTGTTTTCTCTCATTTGCGGCATTCCGGGATTTGAAGAGGAGTCAATCGCATAGATCTCTAAGTCAGCATTCAGTAACACACGAATCGTGTTACTTTTGAGATTTCAAGGTAAGGAGATCTATTAATTTTAAACGTATAAATTCGGGTATTTATTAACCCTTGGCCGAATATAGGAGAAGTCTTATCTTCGCGTTCTTCTGGCTTTTGAGCAAAGTAATGGACAAAAGGCAGTAGATCTGATTAGTAAGGGTATCGACCTAGAGAGTAGTACTACGTGTTATCAGGTATGTAACACTTCCACACCATTTAGATTGCCTGTTAAAAATATGTTTATTAATCTGAAATATTCTGCAAAATGCTGAAATCCTAGCATAACGGATGAAACTCAAGGAGGGTAAAAGTGAATCACCAGGTTAGTGATCTCTATCATTCCTAAGTGAATGTTCCTGTTAAGATGACAAATGTGATAAGTATGCTGATTTTTGTGATTGCATGGGGTTGGGTTTGATGAAAGGGGAAGTGTTCTGTTGTAGCGGCTTTTGTCGTGACCTGTTGTAGCGGCTTTTGTCGTGACCTATTGTAGTGGCTTTTGCCATGACCTGTTGTAGTGGCTACGGCCATGATCTGAGGATGAGCAGCATGACTTCCATCAATGGTGTGTAGCGGTGTGGGTTGATTGTAAAAATCCCCAATGGTGTGACTGGCAGGTAAGGGGTGGTGTGTAGTGGATGGAAACCTAGGATTTGGGTTGGGCTTGCATAATTTTTGTTATATATTAATCTTTTATTCCGTTCTGTGGGGCTAAGGCCCAAATCTAATGGTGCTGAGTTGCACACTGAGTCTCGCGACTCAACCTATTATTTAACATTTTCAGGTAGCACCTAGTGCATCGGACCGGGCTGGAGAGGAGTGCAAGGTTGCCTTGCAGGAGAGTATTTGGATTCAGCAAAGGACTTTTCGTTATTTAGTTATTTTAATATTTTTTTATTAGTGGTTTTGAAGTTTCAATGTAATAAGGCCATGGGCCACTAGACTCATATTTATTTCGGGTTTTATGTTGGGTTTTTTATTACTAGACATTTAAATTTCATGCTAAAATTAAGCTAAGACATGTAACAACTTAGTTTTATTTTCTAATTCATCAAGGTATCATTTAAATTTATATTTTATACAGAATATTAAATTACTAAGTTTTCCGGTTAAAATGTTTAAACTTGATGCTCGTTTTCCAAAATGTGACATGTTTTATAAAATTCCTTAGTGACATACCAGATCAGGTTGTAGTGTTTGGGCTGGGTTTGGGGTGTTACAAATTGGTATCAGAGCCCGATCAAAACTCAGCTTTGGGGGTTTTGGGCTCAAAACATTTTCTAAAGATGGGTTTTGGAAATATGCATGCTTATAAATAACACATGAGGGATTTCTCGGCATGGCACCTGCGTCTTCGGCCCAAGTCCGCCAGGTAAGTATTCTGGACTCACTGTGTGTTATATAAGTATGTGGGCTTGATGGGCTTTAAGGGACGTAGATTATTTTTAGAACTTGTTGGACTTTAGGCCTGGTTAAACAACTCTTTAATTCTATAAGACTTAATCTATCAAAACAAACCCGCAAACAAATCGCAAGGTTAGGGTGTGGCAACAAGCATGCGCATGTCTAGGATTGGATCCGGAAGAGCCTGTTACTTAAGCAGTCCTAGTGACTTACCTCTTCATCACTGGAATCCTACGTGATGCGTAGTGACTGTTCACCTTAGCCACAAGGATTTGTTGACGGGCCAAAATCTATAATTAAACCCGAAACGGACCAACTATCCTATTTTGCAAAATTCCCAAATTACCCCTGATTTATAAAATGACCAAAATATCCTTGATTTGTAAAATTCCCAAATTATCTCTAATTTGTAAAATGACCAAAGTACCCCTAATTTGTATAAATTACCGAAATGCCCCAGATTTCAAAATTTCTGAAATACCCTCGAATTGCAAAATTACCAAAATACTTTTATTTCACAAAATCACCAAGGAACCCTATTTTGGAAAATTACAGAAATACCCCTATAGGATAAATTATGAAAAAACCCTGGGTAGTGAAATGACGAAGATACCCCTACAGGCTGAATGTATGTGCACCCTAGAACTAGGAGATGTGAACTTGAGACTGAAACTTGTAGATAAAATTTCAAATTCGAAAGAACTACTCTTAAAACTACTATTCATAAGACTATTCGTGGTTAATTATTGGAAGAGAATTAATAATTCAAAAAATTTCTAATCAGATAAACGCGAATCGGTAGAATGAGTACAAGGGGTCGATGATGCTCTAGATGCGAATACCGGTGCGTATTCTACCATAGTATACCAAGTGTTTCTTTTGGCTTTACAATTAGAATGCGTAGCGAAAGCATAGTGGTGAGACTTGGGCAGTACAATTAATAGTTAGTTGGAAATTTCGAGGACGAAATTTCTTTAAGGAGGGTAGAATTGTAACGACCCGAATTTGGGCCTAGAATATATGGGTTTCGTGTGTTCAGAGAATGGATTTTTGTCGATCGAAAAAGAAAGAAAGAAAGAAAGAAAGGGAATAAAGAATTAAGTGTGATTAAAATAAAATTATGATTTCATGTTTAGTTTAATTTTTAGGTGATTTAGGAAGGGTTGGTAGTGTTGGAAATGTTCTAGGCTCGATCTAGGGCTTTGGCAAAAATGTTGTTTTTTACCCTTGGGGGAGGTTGGTGGTAGTCATAAGGCTTTTAAAATGTTGTTGGGTTAAAAGATATCACAAAGAAGTAGGTGGTCTGGTGGCTTAGGGCATTTGGAATAAGCTGGTGGTCAGAGGTTCAAGTCCTGGACTTGGCAAAAATTTTTATTGCGCATAAGTAGTATGAAGGCTAGAGCTTACGCCTTATAATTAGTTGGGGCTGATTACCAACACAATGAAACGGCTGGCCCAGTGGCAAAGGCATTAGGAGCAGGAGGGGGAGCAGGGTTCTAGTTGCGGCGTGCACCAAATGTTGGTTTTTTTCTTAAGTAAACCTAGAGCGTGGTAGAAAGGGTTATAATTAATTAGGTAGGAAAATATGACTCAAATAAAATAAGTGGCGCAGTGGCAAGGGACGTGCCTCATAGTGAAGAGGTTAGAGGTTCGAATCTGGGTGTTGGCTAATATTTTTAGATTTCTTTGGATAATTCGGTCGCTGGAAAATATGCTTTAAAACAAGTTGAGAATGGAATATATCACAAGAATGGTTGTGGTGCAGTGGCGAGAAGCGTGTGGTGGTGCTTGGAGGTCTTGGTTTCGAGTTGCCTTGTGCACAATAATATGTTATTTTGCTGCTGGCGTGGGGAAGATATTTGAAGTGGACCAAAATGCCAAGAGATGGCTACGGTGTGGGGAAGCTATTGGAATGAAATTCAAATTGAATTTTTGGCTAAATAAAAGGACTTTTCAGGATGAGGATGAGGATAAATTTTGGAGATAATAAAGGAATTTAATTGGTGATAAGTTTGAGTTGATTAGGGAGTGTGGGTTTATTCTATTTATTTATTTATTTTAGTATATATATGGGTGTCGAAATTCTCTTTAAATAGAGGGGATATCTCTTCAATTCCGGCATTTGAACCCCATTCTCTCAATCTTTTCTCTCATTCTCTTCTACAAGCCAAAACCCTAGTTATTTTCTGCAATCTTTTCTTTTGAATTCTTCAGAAGCTGTAACCTTTTATTTCATTCTCTTCTTCATTCTTTTTCTCTTGTGCTGATTTCTCTATAAAAGCCGAAATCTCCATAGTTTTTCTCTGATTGCCGAATCTTTCTACAAGGATAGTCGAAACCTTCTATAGAGGTAAGTATTGATTTGGGTTTTCTTTCAATCTTTTTCGGCTTTTGGAGGCCATAGCTGAATGGCTAAATAGTTGGCTTATCTCATGTTTTCTCTTTTTTGCGGCATTCCGGGATTTGAAGAGGAGTCAATCGCATAGATCTCTAAGTTAGAGTTAAGTAACACAAGAATCGTGTTACTTTTGGGATTTCAAGGTAAAGAGATCTATTAATTTTAAACGTGTAAATTCGGGTATTTATTAACTTTTGGCCGAATATAGGAGAGGCCTTATCTTCGCGTTCTTCCGGCTTTTGAGCAAAGTTGTGGACAAAAGGCAGTAGATCTAATTAGTAAGGGTATCGACATAGAGAGTAGTACTACATGTTATCAGGTGTGTAACACTTCCACACCATTTAGATTGCCTGTTAAAAATATGTTTATTAATCTGAAATATTCTGTAAAATGCCGAAATGCCAGCATAACGGATGAAACCCAAGGAGGGTAAAAGCGAATCACCAGGTTAGTGATCTCTGTCATTCCTAAGTGAATGTTCCTGTTAAGATGACATATGTGATAAGTATGCTGATTTCTGTGATTGCATGGGGTTGGGTTTGATGAAAGGGAAGTGTTACTGTTGTAGCGGCTTTGCCGTAGTGACACATTATAGACTTTTGCCGTGACCTGTTGTAGTGGCTTTTGCCATGACCTGTTGTAGTGGCTACGGCCATGATCAGACGATGAGCAGCGTGACTTCCATCAATGGTGTGTAGCGGTGTGGGTTAATTGTAGAAATCCCCAATGGTGTGACTGGCAGGTAAGGGTGGTGTGTAGCGGATGGAAACCTAGGATTTGGGTTGGGCTTGCATAATTTTTGTTATATATTAATCTGTTATTCTGTTCTGTGGGGCTAAGGCCCAAATCTAATGGTGCATGAGGGTTGCACACTGAGTCTCGCGACTCAACCTATTATTTAACATTTTCAGGTAGCATCTAGTGCATCGGACCGGGCTGGAGAGGAGCGCAAGGTGGCCATGCGATAGAGTATTTGGATTCAGCAAAGGACTTTTCGTTATTTAGTTATTTTATTATTTTTTTATTAGTGGATTTTAAGTTTCAATGTAATAAGGCCATGGGCCACTAGACTCATATTTATTTCGGGTTTTATGTTGGGTTTTTTATTACTAGACATTTAAATTTCATGCTAAAATTAAGCTAAGACATGTAACACCTTAGTTTTATTTTCTAATTCACCAAGGTATCATTTAAATTTATATTTTATACAGAATATTAAATAACTAAGTTTTCCTGTTAAAATGTTTAAACTTGATACTCGTTTTCCAAAATGTGACATGTTTTATAAAATTTCTTAGTGACATACCAGATCCGGTTGTTGTGTTTGGGCCAGGTTTGGGGTGTTACAAATTGGTATCAGAGTCCGGTCAAAACTCAGCTTTGGGGGTTTTGGGCTCAAAACGTTTTCTAAATATGGGTTTTGGAAATATGCATGCTTATAAATAACAAAGGAGGATTTTCTCGGAATGGCACCTGCGTCTCCGGCCCAAGTCCGCCAGGTAAGTATTCTGGACTCACTGTGTGTTATATAAGTATGTGGGCTTGATGGGCTTTAAGGGACGTAGGTTATTTTTAGAACTTGTTGGACTTTAGGCCTGGTTAAACAACTCTTCAATTCCATAAGACTTAATCTATCCAAACAAACCACTAAACAAATCGCAAGGTTAGGGTGTGGCAACAGGCATGCGCATGTCTAGGATTGGATCCGAAAGAGCCTGGTACTTATGCAGTCCTAGTGACTCACCTCCTCTTCGCTGGAATCCTACCTAGTACGTAGTGACTGTTCACCTTAGCCACAAGGATTTGTTGACGGGCCAAAATCTATAATTAAAACCCAAAATGGACTAGCCATCCTACCTTGCAAAATTCCCAAATTACCCCTGGTTTATAAAATGACCAAAATATCCCTAATTTGTAAAATTCCCAAATTACCTCTTATTTGTAAAATGACCAAAGTACCCCTGATTTGTAGAAATTACCGAAATACCCCGGATTTCAAAATTTTCGAAATACCCCCGGATTGCAAAATTACCAAAATACCTTTATTTCACAAAATCACCAAGGAACCCTATTTTGGAAAATTACAAAAATACCCCTATAGGATAAATTACGAAAAAACCCCTAGGTAGTGAAATGACGAAGATACCCCTACAGCCTGAATGTATGTGCACCCTAGAACTAGGAGATGTGAACTTGAGACTGAAACTTGTAGATGAAATTTCAAATTCAAAAGAACTACTCTTAAAACTACTATTCATAAGACTGTTCGTGGTTAATTAGTGGAAGAGAATTAATAATTCATAAAATTTCTAATCAGATAAACGCGAATCAGTAGAATGAGTACAAGGGGTCGAGGATGCTCTAGATGCGAATACCGGTGCGTATTCTACCATAGTATACTAAGTGTTTCTTTTGGCTTTAGAATTAGACTGCGCAGCGAAAGCATAGTGGTGAGACTTGGGTAGTACGATTAATAGTTAGTTGGAAATTTCGAGGACGAAATTTCTTTAAGGAAGGTAGAATTGTAACGACCCAAATGTGGGACTAGAATAAATGGGTTTCGTGTTTTCAGAGAATGGATTTTTGTCGATCGAAAAAAAAAAGAAAGAAAGAAAGAAAGGGAATAAAGAATTAAGTGTGATTAAAATAAAATTATGATTTCATGTTTAGTTTAATTTTTAGGTGATTTAGGAAAGGTTGGTAGTGTTGGAAAAGTTCTAGGCTCGATCTAGGGCTTTAGCAAAAATGTTGTTTTTTACCCTTGGGGGAGGTTGGTGGTAGTCATAAGGCTTTTAAAATGTTGTTGGGTTAAAAGATATCACAAAGAAGTAGGTGGTCTGGTGGCTTAGGGTGTTTGGAATAAGCTGGTGGTCAGAGGTTCAAGTCTTGGACTTGGCAAAAATTTTTATTGCGCATAAGTAGTATGAAGGCTAGAGCTTACGCCTTATAATTAGTTGGGGCTGATTACCAACACAAAGAAACGGCTGGCCCAGTGGCGAAGGCGTTAGGAGCAGGAGGGGGAGCAGGGTTCTAGTTGCAGCGTGCACCAAATGTTGGTTTTTTTTTTTTTAAGTAAACCTGGAGCGTGGCAGAAAGGGTTATAATTAATTAGGTAGGAAATATGACTCAAATAAAATAAGTGGCGCAGTGGTAAGGGACGTGTCTCATAGCGAAGAGGTCGGAGGTTCGAATCTGGGTGTTGGCTAATATTTTTAGATTTCTTTGGATGATTCAGTCGTTGGAAAATATGCTTTAAAACAAGTTGCGAATGGAATATATTTCAAGAACGGTTGTGGTGCAGTGGCGAGAAATGTGTGGTGGTGCTTGGAGGTCTTGGTTTCGAGTTGCCTTGTGCACAATAATATGTTATTTTGCTGCTGGAGTGGGGAAGATATTTGAAATGGACCAAAATGCCAAAAGATGGCTGCTATTCGGGAAAGCTATTGGAATGAAATTCAAATTGAATTTTTGGCTAAATAAAAGGACTTTTTGGGATGAGGATGAGGATAAATTTTGGAGATAATAAAGGAATTTAATTTGTGATAAGTTTGAGTTGATTAGGGAGTGTAGTCTTATTCTATTTATTTATTTATTTATTTTAGTATATATATGGGTGCCGAAATTCTCTTTAAATAGAGGGGATATCTCTTCAATTCCAGCATTTGAACCCCATTCTCTCAATCTTTTCTCTCGTTCTCTTCTACAGGCCAAAATCCTAGTTTTTTCTGCAATCTTTTCTTTTGAATTCTTCAGAAGCCGAAACCTTTTATTTCATTCTCTTCTTCATTCTTTTTCTCTTGTGCCAATTTCTCTACAAAAGCCGAAATCTCCATAGTTTTTCTTTGATTGCCGAATCTTTCTACAAGGATAGCCGAAACCTTCTATAGAGGTAAGTATCGATTTGGGTTTTCTTTCAATCTTTTTCAGCTTTTGGAGGCCATAGCTGAATGGCTAAATAGTTGGCTTATCTCATGTTTTCTCTCATTTGCGGCATTCCAGGATTTGAAGAGGAGTCAATCTCATAGATCTCTAAGTCAGAGTTCAGTAACACATGAATCGTGTTACTTTTGGGATTTCAAGTTAAGGAGATCTATTAATTTTAAACGTATAAATTTGGGTATTTATTAACCCTTGGCCGAATATAGGAGAGGCCTTATCTTCGCGTTCTTCCGGCTTTTGAGCAAAGTTGTGGACAAACGATAGTAGATCTAATTAGTAAGGGTATCGACATAGAGAGTAGTACTACGTGTTATCAGGTGTGTAACACTTCCACACCATTTAGATTGCCTGTTAAAAATATGTTTATTAATCTGAAATATTCTGTAAAATGCCGAAATCCCGGCATAACGGATGAAACACAAGGAGGGTAAAAGCGAATCACCAGGTTAGTGATCTCTGTCATTCCTAAGTGAATGTTCCTGTTAAGATGACATATGTGATAAGTATGCTGATTTCTGTGATTGTATGGGGTTGGGTTTGATGAAAGGGGAAGTGTTCTGTTGTAGCGGCCTTTTGCCGTGACACTGTTATGCAGCGACTTTGCCGTGACTGTTGTAGTGGCTTTTGCCATGACCTGTTGTAGTGGCTACGGCCATGATCTGACGATGAACAGCATGACTGCCATCAATGGTGTGTAGCGATGTGGGTTGATTGTAGAAATCCCCAATGGTGTGACTGGCAGGTAAGGGTGGTGTGTAGCGGATAGAAACCTAGGATTTGGGTTGGGCTTGCATAATTTTTGTTATATATTAATTTGTTATTCTGTTCTGTGGGGCTAAGGCCCAAATCTAATGGTACATGAGGGTTGCACACTGAGTCTCGCGACTCAACCTATTATTTAACATTTTCAGGTAGCAACTAGAGCATCGGACCGGGCTGGAGAGGAGCGCAAGGTTGCCATGCGAGAGAGTATTTGGATTCAGCAAAGGACTTTTCGTTATTTAGTTATTTTAATATTTTTTTATTAGTGGATTTTAAGTTTCAATGTAATAAGGCCATGGGCCACTAGACTCATATTTATTTCGGGTTTTATGTTGGGTTTTTTATTACTAGACATTTAAATTTCATGCTAAAATTAAGCTAAGACTGGTAACAACTTAGTTTTCTTTTCTAATTCACCAAGATATCATTTAAATTTATATTTTATACAGAATATTAAATTACTAAGTTTTCCGGTTAAAATGTTTAAACTTGATACTCGTATTCCAAAATGTGACATGTTTTATAAAATTCCTTAGTGACATACCAGATTCGGTTGTAGTGTTTGGGCCGGGTTTGGGGTGTTACACCAAGAAATACTAAAAGGGGGGAAATCTATTTTGATTGCTTGATTCTTGTGGATAATATATTGAGTGCTTGTTTCTTCATAATCCTCTAAAGGGATTAATATTTTTCTGTTATTTTAATTTGACAGAAATACACTCTTTTTGGCCAAATATTTATTATCTACAGTAGTGCGTCGAAGGAAGTTAAGCAAGTTTGGTTAATGCATATTGGAACCTTATCTTAGAAATTATCAAAATCCTTGGTGTTCTCTTTCTTATTAAATGGGTATTGCAGGCAATCCATCGTCATATTCCAATACTAGTCTATACCATGGGCTTGTCATCTGACCTTCTTGAAATTATTTCAGATCCTCCTAGTGGAAGTGGGAATCTTCTGATGCATGTTTGCTATAGTTTTGAAAACTGTATAATTTTCTGAATCCCCTAGTCGAAGCTATAAAGTTTTTAACTTGGTCTGGTTTGCCTTTTGTCCACCTGATCTCAAATGCCAGGTTTTGCAGACACTGATAGAAGGGACAATTCCTTCTGCAAAATTGATATTTACCATTAAGAAGTTATTTGATTGAAAAGTGAAGGTACAAGTAAAGTTTGCTATCTTGTTTTTTTTTTTTCATGAACCAGATTTGCTTTGAGAATATTTGTTAAGGTGTGTTTGGTTTGGATTAGTGACAGGATGTTGAAATTCTAGTTCCAGTATTGCCATTCCTACCAGGACATGAGGTTGTTCTCCATTCTCTGAATAATTTCCTTTCCTTTTGTAATGACCATGACTGTTGAAAAAGCTTCGTGGATGGATATTCAGGAAAACAGAAGCATAACGCTCACAACATAATTCCTTTTTTATTAGAATCAAAGGCCAAGCCATATTAAATAGAGATGAAAGTTTGGGCTAAGGAATTACTTGAAAAGAACATCCCCAAAAGACAGGAATTACTTGATGGTCTATGGCTGTTATGGGGTAAGAGGAAATGTCTAGTTTACAAAATTGGCTTTTAGCAATTATGAATATGCACTTGCTTTTGGTTGACGCTCAAACAATATTGTTAAGTGGTGTTATCTCACATTTCTTAAGTATTAGGTTTCCTGTGGTCTTATATTAAAGTTACACATTCTACTTATTGCCAATTTGCTTTGGGGTGGATGCTTGGTATGATATTTGTCAGCAGCATGTGAATGTGTGTGTTTGTTAAGTGACTCCTATGGTCTTATTATAAAGTTGGGCCTTCCACCAATTTCAAATTGTTATTAAGTTGGATAAAATTGCGAAGCCTTACTTTAAAAATGTTGAAAATTTTCCAACTCTAGAGAGCGGAGAAGTGATGATGATTATAAAATATTTGTTGTTTCAAAGTTGCAGAGGCTAAAACACACTTCTTGGTCCTTATATCGTATCTTGAACAAAGGGAGTTATTTTACCTAAAGGATATTTTTCTTGCAAAGTTATAATTCCCAATCCAAACATCCGGTATGTACAAAATGGTTTTATTTCCTTTAAAAAGTTCTTATAAGAGTATGTACTGAATAGTTTTTCAATTGCAGTGAGATTTGTAGAAATTTTCCACCTGAGGTGATGTAACACCCCAAACCCGGTCTATGCGTTAAAACCAGATTTGATATGTCACACAAAACGAACATACATCTAGTCCTCTAATGATTTAAAGAAAATAGATCCTCAAAAATATTTTGGAAAAGGAGTTTATTAAATATCGATGTTAATTTAAAATCTAAGATTTAAGACATAAAAGTTTATAAATTGAAATTTAGAAAATAATTGGTTTAATTTTACGAAAAGTTTAAAAGAGTTCAAAAGAAATTTGAAAACAAGATTCTTAAAAGAATTCTTACATAAAAATTTACGCAATAATATTATTTAAGAAAAACCCCCTTTTTGTACGTAAATTAAAGAAAACATTTATAAAAATAAAATAGTCCCACTTAAGTATCTAAAACATAATTAAAATCCATCTACGAGTAAAACATCCATAAAAATAATACCAGAGGCCTTATTACATCACAACTGAAATAGTAATTAAATAAAAATACTTAAAAGTAGTTCAAAGTTCATAAAAAACCATCATTCGTAGTATGGCCTCCACAAGTCATCCCCGGCTCAAGCCTCCATTACTGATTATTACTTGAGAAGGGAAAAGAAAATGGGGTGAGTTACTTAGAACTCAGTGTGTAACCCACTTACCATAGTCCACTGGGCCAAAACCATTTAAGCATTTAATTGGGCCTGAGCCCATTTACAAATATAACAATTTAACATGTGTAGAATGCATGTGATATGCAATTCCCAAGCCAAAACCTAAATTTGCATCCGCTACACACCACCGGTACCAACCAGCACACCTGTGGGGAGCTTTAGTCACCCACCCCGCCAACACACCAAACTGGGCATTTAGCCATATATTAAACTGGGCAATTAAGCCATATATTAAACTGGGCACGAAGCCATGTATCAAACTGGGCACGAAGCCATGTATCAAACTGGGCACGAAGCCATCAGAATTTTGTAACAAAGCTACCAGAACTTCTCTTAATCAAGTATCCTAACCCATGCAATCATGTATACAACATGCATAATAATTCATTCATATAAATATTCCAACAAAAGGCCCATTATAAAAAAAATTTATTGCAATCTAGCCTATATCATATTTTGGCCTATTTCACAAGTTGGCTGTAACATCCCAAAATTGGGCCTAGGAGAATTGAGCCCAATGGGCCTTAGGCGTAGTAGCGTTTAAATTTTTAGAGAATAACAGATCGGCTTAAATGCAAGTTAGACCTATTGGATAAGTGATTTTGGAAGGTTAGAGGGCTTCTATGAAGACCCGGGATCAAATATTGGCTTTGGGAAAATTTTGGTTTTAGGTGAAAAAAACCCTGGAAGTTGGCAGATAGGCCTTAAGAATAAAATATGGAGTAAAATGACACAAGTGGAGTGTGTTGTGTAGTGGCAAAGTGACGCCACATAAGAGACAAGGGAGTGATGCCACAAGGAAGGAAGGAGGTCCAAGGTTCAAGTCTTGGCTTTTGCATTTTGTTTTCTTTTTGCTTGGACCTTAGAATTTGGACCATAGTTTATATTTAGTTGCGCATGGTTTAAGACACAAGAGGAGCTTGTGGTAAAGTGGCTAGCGGCGGGGATTATGTTGCAAGGGAGCCTAGGTTCGAATCTCATGAAAAGCAAGGAGTATTTATTTTATGGATTGACTGGCAAGAGTTTGATTGAATTTAAACTCTACTCGACGAAAGGATCCCACATCGGAAAGACACAAAGAATGAAGGTGAAGAGCTAGCTATATAAGGAGCATCCTAGGAGGAGAGTAAACACATCTTGGAGGCGTTTGGGCACAAGAGTGGTCGGAATGCCGATTAGCCCTGCAGAGTCCTATCGGTGTGTAACTCTCTACTCTAGTTGTTGTAAGCGGCAAAATGCCGAAATGCCGATTACATGGCATTAGTAGTTACACGAGCGTGCAAGCGCGCGTGTGGGGCTTCACGCAGCGATAGTTGAGGCCATCGTAGTATTCTTGTGGGTTCATTTGCTTGGGCCTCGATAAGTAGAAGTGGGCCCAATGGGCCCGTGGGCGATATGAGTAAATTGCATGATTGGTTAGTATATGTTGAACTAGACTAGGTGGAACTTATATACGTGGCTAGATTTGTGCTAGGTGGGCCACACACGAGCATGTGGGCGGATGAAATTGAAATCGAGTTTTTAGGCCCAATCGTCCGAATCTGACCAGGAAATGGTAAATGTGAGTCGCTAGTGGCGACATTAGGCCTTCGGTAAGGCCATTGCAAGTGTGAATTCTGAAAATACCCTTGGTGTGTAAATTACGAAAATACCCTTAGTAGGTAAAATTACGGTTATACCTCAGAGGTTGATTAGCATGATTATGTTGTTTAGTTCGCCGATTGTAGGGAAGGCTTGATCTCGCATATCTCGGGTTGTGGGTGGTGCTCGAAAAGTGTTAAGGAAGGGGATCTAGTGCGTTAGATCTTGATCTACGGGATTTGATAGTCGCATTAGGAACGGTGTGTAAACTAACACGCTTCTTGCTTGGTATATGTTTGATAAACTGATTGATTGGTAAAACCAAAAGCAAGTATGGTTGAGTGATATGATACCCTATGGGGTATGTGCGCGGATTCGTGTAAGTCCGTTTCATTATGAGTCTCGTTATTGATACATGATGTCATGATTTATGATGTATGTCTTTGTGAGATGCAACGTTAAACATGTTTGCATGATTTGAATACTATACATGAGTTGGTATGATGATGGGTGATATGAGAGGAGGGGAAGTGATATTCGTGTCGGCGGACACGAGTGGTTTGGTACCACATTGTGGCTACGGTCACGGAGGTTTGGCACCTCCAGAGGTTTGGCACCTCATAGCGTCTCGTCCCAGTGGCTTAGCACCACAGTGGGTTGGCCCCACAGTTTACATTATGGGATTGACGCCAGTGATTTGGTATCACACGATGGGTTGGCCCCATCACTTGATTCGTGACTTCGGTCACCAGTGATTTGGTATCACATTTGTGTCTTTGGGACACCAGTGGTTTGGCACCACAAGTATTGACGGATATTGTGACTTTAAGTCACCAGTGGTTTGGCACCACCAGTGGTTTGGTACCACACGGGGTAGAGAAAGGTGTTTGGAAGGCTATTTGGGTGCATATCAGTAACTTGTGCATGTTAAACCTGTTTATGATTGGTGTATGATGTTTTACTAAACCAGGGAAAAAGGGCTACACTGCTGAGTCTTGGTGACTCACCTTTTTCCTTTAACATTTTCAGGTGATGCATAAAGATGGACCGGGTTTGGAGAGGACACAAGGTGGCCCATGCAGAAGAAGATATTTGGATTATTTTAAGCATTTTTAATATTGAGTATTTTGTTTTAAGTATGGGTTGTAATAAGGGCCTTACTACTATTTTGGTATTATTTTAATTATGGCTTGATTAAACTGAACCACTATGTGAAGAGGATTTTATCTTAGCAACCTGCTTATTCAAAATAGTATTTAATAAAGTTTAAATTCAGACAATTTTATAACACTAAGGTTTTTCATATTACTTTAAATGGACATGGTTTTCAAAAGTTAACAAACTTTCATGATTATTCTAAGTCAAAAAGATTTTCAACCGTCTTTCCGCAGTGACATAACCTGATCCGGTCAAGGCTCGTGGGCCGGGTTTGGGGGTGTTACATTGGCCCATTTCACAAATTGGCCCATTTCACAATTTGGCCCATTTCATATCTCATATCACACTTAGCCAATTTATCAAATAACACATATGGCTCATTTATCACATATGGCCGAAAACATCATACTTTATTGTTTTAGCCACTTTAAGGGCAATTTTGTAATTCACCACATTCTTAATACCAATTTTGTGATCTTAACACTAAAGTGTTAATTATACCATATTTTTCGATTTCACCATCTTTGCGATTTTTAATCCAATGTTTACTACGGTATAGTCATCTAACCCATGAGATAAGTGTGAGATTACACACCTGATTATGGTGAGGACTACACTTTCCTGATCGTCGATACCTAAATACGTTATAACGCTCGATTAGAACACCAACTCTTAAAATAAATCTATGCTAAAGTAAGCGGTCTAGATTTTTATCCTCAGAATCTCGAACAACAACTATTTGTCGATTCTTTCCGGTTGACGGTTCAGAACCCGGTGGAAAACCCCGAACAGCTAAAGGCTCCAAACTACGAACAACTTCGAATAATTGATTCTCCTCAGATGAGGGTCCACAACCCAGTGGACAGTCTCGGATTACCGAAACAGCCCTTCGCTTGAATCTAGAGGGAATAGCGAATCCGCCCCTCTTTTTAACACTATTCACCACCCTTTTTGACCCTATCTTGTTTGCCTCCATTGACAAAAGAATATTAGTCCAACTAATAATTCGAAAATTATGACTATTGGTTTTAAGGGTGAAATCGACTTACCACAAAATCTTAACGTTCAAGGGATGAAAATAGAGTGATAGCGTCCCTAAGATAAAGTCGATTAGTAAACCCTATTTTTAACGAAATCACGAGTAATATAGAAGTCCTTGATAGAAACCCTTACCTAAACACTTTGGACCGAATCCTAGCGATTCACGATGATTACAAACACTCCGAGTTTCGGCCTTTCTCTATGTCACTATAAAAACGAAAAAGATTGTCAAAGAGAGAGAGATAGAGGATGATATTTTCGGTCAAAAAGACCCTCCCAACCAATATGTAGATTCGGCAAAAGAAAAAGAAGAAAATAAAGAATCGAAGAGGGTTCTTACTGATTGATCAAAATAAGAGTAGAAAGAATGATTGATAAGAAAATATATGTGAAGAGGAAGATTCAGCTATGAAGAAAAATTGAAGAAAATGGTGTTAGCAACATTTGGCCATGGAGGAAAAGAGAAAGGAGAAAATATGTTTGTAGGAATGAGCAATATGAAGAAAAGAGAAAGAAAGAAATAGAGGATGAGAGGTTTGTGTTTCGGTTTTCAAAAATGAAGTAGGAGCAAAGAGAGAGGTTTGATGCTAGAGAGCATTCGGCAATGGAGAAAAAAAGAAAAAGAGAAAAATGGCCTTCAAGTTTTGGTGTTTTCGGCACTAGGGGAAAATGACTCGAGAGGTTAGACAAAATAAGACCAAATGGTCAAAATAAAATGACCAAAAGAAGAAAAACAAAAGATGCTCACAAATGTTCAATGCGCATTCGGCTAGGGAGAGAAAAGATGGAGAGAAAATGCTTTGAGAGAAAACAAAAATGACCAAAGAGATATGTGCCCAACAAGCACCTATCCTTACCCAAAGTTCTTCAAAAATTCGGCCACCCCCTAGCCCCTAAAACCTTCCAAATACATGGACCCGAAGGTCAAAGTTTGGCCATTCCAAACTTTCCAAAACACACTCCTTAAAAAAGTGCCTTGTGTTCCCCCTACATACCTTATTCATATGATTCCCTTCCTTAAGTTTACACTTGCCTTTTCTCTTAGCCACCTTACCATAAAAATTAAAAGTCCAACATACCAAAAATAAAGCTTGGCCGACACTTAATAGGAGAGTGCAAAAATTTTAAGTTACAAAAATGCATACCAAGGGATTTGAACCTTTCCCCTCAAGACAATACATATGGCGCATATCCTCTTTACTACTAACTCAATTATGCTAACCTTTTACCACTTAATTACCTTAGGCTTTAAGGTCACATGTTCCATTTCATTAAAGTACTAATTTCCAAAAATTATACCAACTCCAAATAAATCCCGAACCTTCTCAGGACTATTTTAACACACGCATAGGATAAATAAACTAGCTGAGCACCAAAATAATGCAACACATAAAAATTCAAATTTTAGGATGTTCCAATTCTACCCCCTTAAAGAAAGTTTCATCCTCGAAATTTACCTGGTTAAAAGAGTTGAGGATATTGTTGTCAAATTGCGTCTTCAGGCTCCTACGTAGCTTTCTCCGCTCTGTGATTACGCCATAGAACCTTAACCAACGGCACAGACTTCTTTCTTAACACCTTAACATTACGATCTAAGATTTTCACTGGTTTCTCCTCGAAAGGCAAGTCCGGCCTTATCTCCACTTCTTCTACCGGTACTATGTGAGACAGATCTGATCGATAACGCCTTAAAATAGAGACATGGAAGACACTATGAATCTGACTCAACTCTGGAGGTAGTTCAAGCTGATAGGCCACTGGCCCTACACGCTTCAACACACGGTACGGTCCAATGAACCTAGGGCTCAACTTTCCCTTCCTTCCAAATCTGAAAATCTTCTTCCAAGGTGAAACTTTCAGAAAGACCTGATCTCCCACCGTAAACTCAATATCCTTACGCTTCAGATCCGCATACGACTTTTTAACCGTGCTCGAATCACCTTTACCTTTTCTTCAGTCTCTAATATCAATTCAGGAACTAATAACTGTCGTTCCCCCAATTCAGTCCAACAAGTAGGGCTATGACACCTACGACCATATAATGCTTCATAAGGTGCCATTTGGATACTGGATTGGTAACTATTATTATACGCGAACTCTGCCAACGGTAGAAAATCCTCCCAACTACCTCTGAAGTCAATCACACAATCCCTTAACATGTCTTCCAAAATCTGGATTACTCTTTCTGACTGACCATCTGACTGAGGATGAAAAGCCTTACTAAAGTTTAACTTTGTTCCCAAAGCCTCATGCAAAGCTTTCCAAAATCGTGACGTAAACTTAGGGTCTCTGTCCGATATAATAGACACTGGCACTCCATGCAACCTCACGATCTCCGATACATACAACTTAGCTAACTTCTGTAGTGAGTAATCCGTACGAATTGGTAGAAAATGGGCAGTCTTCGTCAATCGATCCACTATTACCCAAACAGAATCTTTCTTAGTAGGTGATAAGGATAACCCACTAACAAAATCCATTGTTATCCGTTCCCATTTCCATAATGAAATCTTCACTGGTTGAGGCAATCCTGACGGCAATTGATGTTCTGCCTTCACTTGTTGACAAGTCAAGCTCTTACCCACGAAATCAGTAACCTCCCGCTTCAACCTTGGCCACCAATACTGTTCACGGATGTCTCGATACATCTTATTTCCCCCGGGATGCATAGCATAGGGGCTACTATGCGCCTCTCGCAGAATCATTAGTCTCAAATCCGAATCCTTGGGCATACAAATTCTTCCACGAAAACACAGTACTCCATCCTTATTCAATCCAAAATCCCCTATTACACCACTTTCAACTTGTTGAATTAGGGGACCCAACTTTTCATCTGATAACTGCTTCTCCTTGATCTGTTCTAACCACATAGGCTTCACCTGAAGTTCCGCTAGCAAACTGCCATCTTCATACAAACTAAGATGAGCAAACATTGCTCCAACTCTAATATCACCTTACGACTCAACGCGTCTGCCACCACGTTAACCTTTCCAAGATGATACTCGATTGGGAAGTCATAATCCTTCAACAGCTCTATCCATCTCCGCTGTCTTAAGTTCAACTCCTTTTGGGTAAGAAGGTACTTTAAACTCTTATGGTCCGTATAAATAATTGACTTCTCACCGTAGAGATAGTGCCTCCAAATCTTCAAAGCAAAAACCACCGCAGCCAACTCCAAATCATGGGTAGGATAGTTGACTTCGTGCGGCCTGAACTGACGAGATGCATAAGCCACCACTTTTCCAGCCTGCATCAACACACAACCTAAACCCGTGTGGGACGCATCACAGTAAACGATAAACTCTTTTCCATCTTCAGGTTGAATCAGTATTGGCGCTTTCGTTAAAATCTTCTTCAATTTCTCAAAACTTTCTTATTGTTTCTCTGTCCACACAAACGATACTTCCTTTCGCAACAGTTTAGTTAGGGGTGCAGCAATCAACGAAAACCCCTCAACAAAATGTCTATAATAACCAGCTAATCCTAGAAAACTCTAAATCTCAGCCACTGACTTCGGTGGTTTCCAATCCAACACAGCCTCTACCTTCCGAGGATCAACTCTGATTCCTTCGGCTGACACAACATGTCTCAAAAAGGTCACTTCCTTCAACCAAAATTCACACTTACTGAATTTGGCATAAAGTTACTTTTCTCTCAATACTTGCAATACAATGCGCAGATGAGAGTCATGCTTTTCTTTATTACTCGAGTATACTAAAATATCATCTATGAACACCACCACAAACCGGTCTAAGTAGGGTTGGAAGACCCGGTTCATCATGTCCATAAATGCAGCAGGTGCATTGGTCAACCCAAACGGCATTACCAAGAACTCGTAGTGTCCATAACGAGTTCGAAATGCTGTCTTATGAATATCTGCCTCCTTGACCTTAAGCTGGTGATAACCCGATCTCAAATCTATTTTGGAGAAAACTGAAGCTCCTCGCAATTGATCAAACAGGTCATCGATTCTCGGCAATGGATACCTATTCTTGATTGTCAATTTATTCAACTGCCTATAATCAATGCACATACGCATCGACCCATCCTTCTTCTTGACGAACAAAACCAGTGCTCCCCACGGAGACACGCTCAGTTGAATAAATCCCCGATCCAACAACTCCTGAATTTAGGCCTTAAGCTCCGCTAACTTCTTCGGCACCATCCTATAAGGAGCAATGGATACCGGAGCAGTTCCAGGCAGAAGCTCAATGCCAAACTCTACTTCCCGGTCTGGAGGTAAACCCAGAAGTTCTTCGGGAAAAACATCCGAAAACTCTTTCATAGTTCTAACACCTTCTATCGATAATTCCTTGACATCCAAAGCACAAATGAAGGCTAGAAATGCTCCACACCTTTTTCGCACCAACTTTTCTTCCTTTAAAGCAGATACCACATTTGCTAAATAATTTCTCCGTTCGCTTATCATCAAAATTTCTTTATCTTCCAAAGTCCTTATCGACATCCGCTTTGCAGCACAATCCAAGTGCGCATGGTGCTTTGCCAAACAATCCATGCCCAAAATAAGATCGAACTCACCGAAAGGCAGCTCCATCAAATCTGCCAAAAATATTTCTCTTTGAATTTCTAAAGGCATGTCTCTATACAATTTATTCACGACCACAGACTGTCCCAAAGGACTAATTACCGTCATCATTCTCTCGGTAATCTCAGATCTAATATTCAAATTTCCAGATATGGCACTAGCAACATATGAGTGGGTAGACCCAATATCTATCAAAGTAATAACAGGTACATCAGAGATGAAGAACGTACCAGTTATCACATCAGGTGCATCACCATCCTCTCGGCGTCTGACCGCATACACTAACCCTGGCTGTCTCGCCTCCGCGTTACCTCTGAAGCCATTACCTCGACCCAGTGCACCTTGACCTCGTCCAGCGCCATTACCACCACGACCTGGTCCACGGCCTCTCGGTGGCTGCTGAGAGCCTCTCGATCGGGTCGTGTGCATCGTGGTTACGAGCTTCTTGAGTCAGAGCAGTCCGTCGAGGGCAATCCTTAAACTGGTGATCCTTAGAACCACATTTAAAACAACCACCGGTTCTCTTCCAGCATTCCCTGGGGTGTCGCCTCCTACAGTCAGCACATTGCTGAATTTGGTTGGTTGCCACAGGTGCTCTAGCTCGAGCTAGCTCATCATTCCGAGGCCTCTTTTGGAACCTTTTAGCAGAACCCGAGTACTTAAAGTCCCTCTTGCCTCTGACTCTTTCCTGGTTCTGACGTTCTAAATTCTTAGCCTCTTCGGCTATCTTGGCTTTCTCCACAAGCTTGGCAAAAGTCCTTTCTTGTTGTGGGGCTATCAGTACCCGCAACTCATCATTCAGCCCATCTTCAAAACGTACACAATGCTCATGATCAGTTGGCACTATTGTCCGAGCATAACGGCTCAAGCGTAGAAATTCTGCCTCGTAAACGGCCACCGTCTTATTTCCTTGAACCAGATTAAGGAATTCCTTCCTTCGGGCATCCACATAGCTTGCCCCGACATGCTTTCCTTGGAATGCAGTTTTGAAGAAATCCCAAGTAATATGTTCAGCCTGAGTGCCTTCTCGAACAGTAAGCCACCATTGATACGCCTCGTCCCTCAACAAGGACACAGCTCCTCTTAATTTCTGTTCAGCGGTACACTCTAGGTCATCCATAATCCGCTCTACAGCCTCGAGCATAGGAGATTCGGCTAACACTAGAGAGAAGATTCGGCAATGCCAACGGAAGATTTAAATGCCGATAGTATAGAACTAATTCTGTAATATCCCAAAATAGGGGTTATTTGTGATTGAATTGTTTTGCATGAGTTTGGATTGTTGCGTTATTATTTGTGATGTTTTAAGATCTAGTTATAAGTCTAGAGCAGGCCTGGGAGGTAGGAATTTTTGTTTTAAAGCTTTAAGTAAATGGAGCTGAAGGAGCTAGGGGTTATATGTATTTTAAGGGGAATTTTAGCACAAGATTGGGCTTGGTAAAGTGGCAGGGAGGTGCCACTTAGGGCCTTGTGATTGACACCACAACCAGGGGAAGGAGAGCCTGGGTTCGAGCTGTGGAGATCCCCTGCTGCTCTTTCTTTTTGACGCCAAGGGGGGGAGGAGTTGTGCTCAGCACAAACTCTGCAGATGAAGTTTGGACTCAGTCAAATTAATTCAAATGGGTGGCAGAGAGGAAATTTAGGAGTTTGATGAGTTCAAACTCATTTGAACTATTGGCCAGGAGAGAATTTAGGTGGCTGCCGAATTTTGAATTCCTGCTTAGGGAGAGTGATCGGTTTGGGAAGCTGAGTAGGGGGTTGCCGAAATTCTTTTGGGTGGCTAGATGACATTTTCGGCTAGCCTTTGTTCTATGTCAAAAGCTGAAAAATCCTTTTTGAAGCCTTGTCGATTCCACCTTAGTGCGCCATAATGAACCAAAAGCCGAAACTCCATAGGTAATTGTCGATTTCCCTCTAAATAATTTGGCCAAATCTTCATTTGAGTCTTTTTCATCTTTTCTTTTCTTGATAGCCAAAAATTAACCCTCTCCTCTTCATCTTTTCTCCTTCTTAAGAGCTTGGCCGAATCTTCCTCTTCTCCACCTTTCTTCTTCTTCTCTTCATAACTGCTCAAAGTAACATCTTCCTCTTCACTTTCTTTTCACCGAAACCCCTTAGTCCCTTCTCTTTAAACCCAAGGCCAAACACCATTCATACCTCTTCCTTTTCTTTTCTTTTTGTGTTAGCCGAATATTAATTGTTTCTCTTCTATCAACCATAGCCGAATCTCCCTTCATCATTCAACCTTTGTCGAAATCTTCTTTCTTTCTCCTAGTGTTGTTTTGGCAGAATATCAACAAGGGTAGATCTCTTTTGGGTCTTTTCTCTAATCGGTTTTGAAGGGTAAGTGTGCTTGGTTCTTATTTTCTCTTTTCTCTATCGACTTTCATAAGAGGAAAGCCGAATTTCGGCATTTGGTGATAGATTTCTAACCATCTTTTAGAACCGATTTCTTCTAGGTTCCTTAGAGTTTTGGAAGCAGTCGATCTAAGCATCTTTTCTCTATCAATCGGATTCGGTAAGTCAAGTGGTAAGGATCCATGATGTTTTAATCATTCTTGTTGTTGTTTGAAAGCCGAAGGCTATTGAGGCTAATTATTACTACGTAATAGGGTGTGACCGGTTGCAAGGGGGACCATCACATAGTTTCGAGATTTGATTGAAAATCAAATCGGCAGTAAGGTAGAGGTCCATACGTTAACTCTTTTGGGATTGGTTGGTATAGCCGAATGGCCTATGTTACTAACCTAAGTGTTGGCCGAATGTAGGATCAGGGGATCTAGTGCAGTAGATCGGTTCTTTGGGATTTAGGGCTTACGTTAGTAACAGGTGTGTAACTTACACACTTTATAATTAAGTAAATATATTAATAACCTGAATGTATTAAAGCTGAAACAGTGTAGATATTGGTATGATACCCTATGGGTAGGAGCAAGGATTCGGGTAAGTCCTTTCCGATATGATTTGTTATATGATGTATGAAAATACGATGTATGCTATATTTACAATATGTTCATATTAAAGCATGATGGCATGATTTGCATGAGTATTGCATTGATATGGGTAACATGAGTGGAGGGGGAAGTATGATATCCGTGACTTTGGGTCACCAAAGGTTTGGCACCTCCAGTGGTTTGGTACCACAGATTCTTTTGTGACTTTGGGTCACCAGAGGTTTGGCACCTCATAGCGACTTGTCCCAGTTGCTTAGCACCACAGTGGGTTGGCCCCATAGTTGACATATCGGGATCGTCGCCAGTGATTTGGTATCACACGTGGGTTGGCCCCACATTTGGATTATTGATATATTTTGTGACTTTGGGTCACCAAAGGTTTGGCACCTCATAGCGACTTGTCCCAGTGGCTTAGCACCACAGTGGGTTGGCACCATATTTGATATTACGGGATTGTCGCCAGTGATTTGGTATCACAACGTGGGTTGGCCCCACAGATGGATTATTCGTGACTTTAGGTCACCAGTGGTTTGGCACCACATTATTATTGGATATCGTGACTTTAGGTCACCAGTGGTTTGGCACCACCAGTGGT
This sequence comes from Gossypium bickii, assembly GCA_025503065.1. Taxonomy (NCBI): domain Eukaryota; kingdom Viridiplantae; phylum Streptophyta; class Magnoliopsida; order Malvales; family Malvaceae; genus Gossypium; species Gossypium bickii. The sequence goes on from CP106711.1 coordinate 97,669,523, forward strand.
TTGCTACCACACGGGGTAGAAAAAGGAGTTATGGATGGCTAGGTTTGGGTGCATTATTTATATTGCTTGGTTATGATTTGTGTAAGTGCGATACATTAATCAGGAGAAGGATTTATGCACTGAGTCTTGGTGACTCACCATCTCCCTTATCTTTTCAGGTGACTCGTAGATTGCGGATGAGGAGCCGGATGGACTTGAGGTGGCCATGCATTAAAAACATTTGGTATTGCTTGGATTTTGAATTGGATATTTATTTTCTTTTCCATTTTTATTTGGGTTTGTAATAAGGCCTTTTTGATTATATTTTCTTAGATTATTTATATGCTTTGGACTGCTTTAAATATGGATTAGTAAATTACTTGACTAAATTAATAATTTGAACACAAGTTTTCTAAACTACAAAAGCGCAAAGGTTTTCAAAACTTACCATCGGGTAACACTAATCACTTCATAATAAAGCAGACTCAAATAATTTCCAAGCTTAAGTTTTCCACACTTAATTCAAACGATTTCAAATTAACTAAGCAAGAATCAATCGAGTTTTATAACCTAAACGTTTTTCTACCTATGGATCGACAACTAAGTTTTAAAGATTGTTTCCCAGAATTTTAAAATAAACTATCGGTTTTAACAAGTCATGCACCTGATTTCTACAAACATAAGACAACCAAGAGTTTTCACTAAAATTTTAACTGGTAACCCGTTTTCTCCAAAACATTTTTCCTCTGTGACATGCCAGATTCGGTCGTGGTGTGTTGACCGGGTTTGGGGTATTACAAATTTTCAAATAGGATGAATAGAAGAAAAGACTATGGATGCTTCGGCTTTTTAGAGAAATCGACACAAGAAGGAAAAAGTGGAGAAGAGTTTCGGCTTTTAAAGAAATTGGAGAAAAGATATTGGAGAGGGAGAGGCTAGGGAATTTCGGCACAAAGGGAGAGGATTTTAGGGTTTTCAGTGTCAGACACATGGAGCTAACCCCCCTATTTATAGATATTTTGGCACCTACTGCTAAAAACTGAAAACGCCCTTAAAATGCAAGCTAAAAGAGAGGAGAAATTTGGCACCCTCTTTGCCATGTAGTAGCCGAATTTTACACTCCTCTAGGTGGTGGATTTTCGGCCAAGACTTCCCTTAGAGATAAGCTCCAAATTTTTCTCCTTTTTATCTATTATATTTTCACTTAAAAATCCACATAGATTCTCCTATTTTATAGCCTTGTAGCCGTCCACCTCTACTAACCCTAATGCCAAATTTAACTCACTTAAATTAAAAGATTTGGGCCTCATTAAACTTAGTACTTGGGCCCCTAATTCCTTGTGTGTGGCGTCACCCTCTCTTTATTTAAAGTGCCGAATTTGGCCTAAAAACATGGGCTCCTTGCGACCCAAAACTTGTTCCTTTTTAATTGTTCAGGATGCCACCTTAAAATAATTTAATCTGGGCCTTTTGCTTAATTCTAAGCCCAAATTTAGACCCCTATCAATTAAATTATCCTATTTAAACTTATCCTTATACTAAATGCATAGGCCCATAAATTTAGGATGTTACAGTTCTACCCCCCTTAAAGAAATTTCGCCCTGGAAATTTCCAACTAACTATTAATCATACTACCCAAGTCTCATCACTACGCTTTCACTGTGAACTCTAATTCTAAAGCCAAAAGAAACACTTAGTATACTATGATAGAGTACGCACCGGTATTTGCATCTAAAGTGTCCTCGTCCCCTTGGCGACGTGCTGTATAGACCAAAGCTAGCTGCCTTGCCTCAGCATAACCTGGACCTCCACCTGGTGCTCCACGACCATGTCCTGTACCATTGCCACCATTGGCTTGACCACTACCTCTTTGTGGCTGCTGACCTCCTCTGCCAGGCTGAGCATTTCCCTGTCCTGTGGGCCCTTCATTGCCCCGTTGCTGCGAACAGTTTCTAACTTGATGGTCCATAGATCCACACCTAAAACACTTCCCACTGCCTACCCAACACTCACCTTCATGGAATTTACCACATCGAGCACACTTTTGTGTCTCACCCGCAGCAGCAGATCTTTCATCTCATCTCGGCCCGTCTGACCTGGGTCTTTTCTGATTACGCCAGTCTGCATCTGACGATCCAAAATTCCTCTTATCTCTACCCCTATCTCTATCCCGATTCAGTTTTTCAATCCGCTTTACTTCCTCGGCTATCTTAGCCTTTACCACAAGGACAGCAAATTCCCTCTTCCACTGTGGGGTTATTAAAACATGCAAGTCATCCCTCAGGCCATCTTCAAACCTAACACAACATTTATGCTCCGTGGCTACCATCCCATGAGCATATCGGCTAAGACGTAAGAACTCAGCTTCATACGCAGCCACTGACCTACTCCCTTGCACAAAATTCAGAGATGCTCTGCGCTGCGCATCCACATAACTCGATCCAATGTACTTATTCTGAAACGTTGTTTTAAAGAAATCCCAGGTGATACTGTCAGCCACAGCACCATCCTTAACCGTAAGCCACCATTGATATGCTTCATCCCACAGGAGAGATACAACTCCTTTCAACTTCTCCTCCTTCGTGAAATCCAAATCATCCATTATGCGTTCTACCGCCTCCAACCAATACTCAGCTGAACTTGGGGCTACATTAGAAACTCCCCTAAACACTTCTACGCTATTGGCCCTGAGCCGTTCAGGCACAGATTTCTGGGCTCCTGTGCCCATACCAACCCCCAACAACCCTTTCTAAAACCCTTAACATTGCCTGAGATACCGCATCATCTCCGGCAGTCTGATCTTGAATTTTTTCCTCCACCGCTGGCATCTCGTTACCAAATCCATGGCAAGATCCTACTGGTTCTGACACGGTCATTCTACCCCTACCACGACCACGTGGCGGACGTCCTCTTCCCCTTGTACTCATTCTACCACTTCGCGTTTATCTGATTAGAAATTTTATGATTTATAGTTTTCTTCCACTATTTTAACCACGAACAGTCTTCTGAATAATAGCTTTAAGAGTAATTCTTTCAGATTCGCATTCACCAATCAGTCTCAAGTTCATATCCTCTAAGAAACACATACATTCAATCATCAACATCCATGAACTCACGTTCATTACAGAAAAGTGGTGTTATTATTGTTGTTGTTGTTGCTTTCACTACCCAGAGGTATTTTCGTAATTTTATCCTACAGGGGTTTTTTTCGTAATTTTTCAAAATAAGGTTCCTTGGTGATTTTTTAAAATAAGGGTATCTTGGTAATTCTAGAATCCGGGGCATTTCGAAAATTTTAAAATCTGGGGGTATTTCAGTAATTTTGAAATTTGGGGGCATTTCGGTAATTTTAAAATTTGAGGGCATTTCGGTAATTTTATGATCTGAGGGTATTTCGGTGATTTTACAAAACAAGGGTAATTTGGTAATTTTACAAACTAGGGTTATTTTGGTCATTTTGCAAAACAAAGGTAATTTGTTTTTTTTCATAGCTATGAACATTTTCAATTCAAGTGTATTTTTCTGGAAGTGTACAAAACTTAGGGGTTTTTGTTTGCAAAATAGGGTGGTTGGTCCCTTTCGGGTTTTAATTATGGGTTCAGCCCATGAACAAGTCCTTATAGCTAGAGTGAACAGTTACTACGCACCAGGTAAGATTCCAGCGAAGAGGAGGTGAGTCACTTGGACTGCTTAAATACCAAGCTCTTCCGGATCCACTCCTAGACATGTATATGCCTATTGCCACACCTTAGTCTTGCGAATTGTTTACAGGTTTTGTTTAGTGAAATTAAGTCTTATGGAATTGCAGAGTTGTTTGTCTAAGCCTAGAGTCCATCAAGTTCTAATTTAGATAGTCTACGTCCCATGAAGCCTATTAAGCCCACATTTATATCACAATCAGGAGTTCAGAATACTTACCTGGGTGGATCGGGTGCCGGTAGACTCGAAGTCCATATCTTCATCCAAAACTTTTTTTTATCAACTTTTTAAAATAGTACTAGACCCATTTCACACCCTGAGTTTTGAACTGGGCTCTGATACCAAAATGTAACACTCCAAACCCGGCCCATGCGTTTCAACCGGATCTGGCATGTTATCGAACACATAACACTTTATCGCGTTTTGAAAACACAAGTTAATTAAATTTGAATAAATGAGAGACTTTATGAAAATAAATCTCTTTATATTTTTATTATTAAGTATAAATAAACCTTATCATAAAATTCATAAGTTGCTTCACATTGATAACTGCTGAGTTGAATGAACACTAGGGGCCTTATTACATAAATATTCTCGAAATAATAATGAAATAAATTAAACTTTAAGAAATCCCAAAAGAAAATAACTTGTAGAAATAGAACTTGATGGCCCCTCGAATCCGTCTCGGCTCCCATATCCACGATTTAGTGCTCATCTGAAGAGTAGAGAAAGGAAAGCGCGAGTCACAAAGACTCAGTGTATAAATCACAAAACACACATCGACCTGAGCCTACAAACACATTATGGGCCCTGGCCCATACAGGAAGGCATCATTCATAATCACTTAATAAACAATAAGGAATGCATAACCCAACCCATCCTAGGTTTCCATCCTCTACACACCAACCCGTACCAACCATCACACCTTAGGGATTTCTACAATCAACCCTCCATCCGCTACACACCAAAACGACAGCCGAACTGCCTATTCCTATCAAGTAGGAATCATTAAACGTGGCATAGCCACCGATCACTATGTGACCTTACATTTATATTATGTGGGATTTCTACCACCGATCACCAAGTGACCTATCATGCACTTCCCCTTCAATTATCATCATTCCCACCCCATGCATACATATATAAGAAAACATCATGCAACTTAAATATTTTTCGATACACATATGGAGTTCCATGTTTACGTACCTGGCATCCTTGCCTAACCCTTTTAGGGTTCCATTCGACTGTCTATACAGCCTTGTTTTGGCTTTTTAGCCCATAACATGCATAAATAGATATACATACAAGTTTATTAGTAGTGTGTTAGAGATCTACACACTTGATTAATGTCGATACCCTCGCTAAACCGATCTACAGCTTTGCTTCAAAAAGCCAGAAGGATATGAAACTAGGGCCTCTCCTATATTCGGCCATGGTTAGTGTTCTACCCAATTTTATATATTTGAATAACAAATCTTCTTACCTTAAAATCCCGAAATTGGAGACTTATGATTTTCGGCTTTTAGATCTAGTCGACTAAGCTTCCTTCAAATCTCGAATTACCGCCTTAGCATAGGAGATTCGGCTAACACTAGAGAGAGGATTCGGTAATGCCAATGGAAGATTTAAATACCGGAAGTATAGAACTAATTCTCAAATAGGATAAATAGAAGAAAAGACTATGGATGCTTCGGCTTTTTAGAGAAATCGGCACAAGAAGGAAAAAGTGGAGAAGATTTTCGGCTTTTAAAGAAATTGGAGAAAAGAAATTGAAGAGGGAGAGGCTAGGGAATTTCGGCACAAAGGGAGAGGATTTTAGGGTTTTCAGTGCCAGAAACAAGGAGCTAACCCCCCTATTTATAGATATTTTGGCACCTACTGCTAAAAACCGAAAACACCCTTAAAATTCAAGCTAAAAGAGAGGAGAAATTCGGCACCCTCTTTGCCATGTAGTAGCCGAATTTTACACTCCTCTAGGTGGTGGATTTTCGGCCAAGACTTCCCTTGGAGATAAGCTCCTAATTTTTCTCCTTTTTATCTATGATATTATCACTTAAAAATCCACATAAATTCTCCTATTTTATAGCCTTGTAGCTGTCTACCTCTACTAACCCTAATGCCAAATTTAACTCACTTAAATTAAAAGATTTAGGCCTCATTAAACTTAGTACTTGGGCCCCTAATTCCTTGTGTGTGGCGTCACCCTCTCTTCATTTAAAGTGCCGAATTTGGCCTAAAAACATGGGCTCCTTGCGACCCAAAACTTGTTCCTTTTTAATTGTTTAGGATGCCACCTTAAAATAATTTAATCTGGGCCTTTTGCCTAATTCTAAGCCCAAATTTAGACCCCTATCAATTAAATTATCCTATTTAAACTTATCCTTATACTAAATGCATAGGCCTATAAATTTAGGATGTTACAATTTCTGGCATATGTCCCGATGCCTCAGACACGGCTCTAGCACCTCGGCCTCTACCACAGCCACGTCTACCACGTCCATGTCCTCTAGCGCTCATAATGACTAATTCGGTTTAATTTGATTACAAGTTTTATGAATCAGAATTCTATTTCAATGTTTATTAACGATATTTTATAAGATATAAGAGATAGAGTTGTTTTTGCAATCACATCCTATAGTCTCAATCTCTACAGTTTCAACACCTAAAACTAGAAGTTCTAGAGTGTTCCTATGGTCATATCACAATAACAATCATTCAGTATATGAATACTTACTTGACTTGGTGCCGGATGCTCGTGGTGCCATACTACCTTTAAAACATAAATTCTATAAATTTGAAACAGTTTTAAACAAAAATTATTGTTGAACCCAAACCACAGTCGAGTTTTGAAACTGGCTCTGATACCATAAAATGTAACACCCCAAACCCGGTCTATGCGTTAAAACCAGATTTGATATGTCACACAAAACGAACATACATCTAGTCCTCTAATGATTTAAAGAAAACAGATCCTCAAAAATATTTTGGAAAAGGAGTTTATTAATAATAGAGGTTATTTTAAATCTAATATTTAAGACATAAGAGTTTATAAATTGAAATTTAGAAAATAATTGGTTTAATTTTACGAAAAGTTTAAAAGAGTTCAAAATAAATTTGAAAACAAGATTCTTAAAAGAATTCTTACAGAAAAATTTACGCAATAATATTATTTAAGAAAAACACCCTTTTTGTACGTAAACTAAAGAAAACATTTATAAAAATAAAATAGTCCCACTTAAGTATCTAAAACATAATTAAAATCCATCTACGAGTAAAACATCCATAAAAATAATACCAGAGGCCTTATTACATCACAACTGAAATAGTAATTAAATCAAAATACTTAAAAGTAGTTCAAAGTTCATAAAAACCATCATTTGTAGTATGGCCTCCTCATGTCATCCCCGGCCCAAGCCCCCATTACTGATTATTACTTGAGAAGGGAAAAGAAAACGGGGTGAGTTACTTAGAATTCAGTGTGTAACCCACTTACCATAGTCCACTGGGCCAAAACCATTTAAGCATTTAATTGGGCCTGAGCCCATTTACAAATATAACAATTTAACATGTGTAGAATGCATGTGATATGCAATTCCTAAACCAAACCTAAATTTGCATCCGCTACACACCACCCGTACCAACCAGCACACCTGTGGGGAGCTTTAGTCACCCACCCCGCCAACACACCAAACTGGGCATTTAGCCATATATTAAACTGGGCAATTAAGCCATATATTAAACTGGGCACGAAGCCATGTATCAAACTGGGCAAGAAGCCATGTATCAAACTAGGCACGAAGCCATGTATCAAACTGGGCACGATGCCATCAAAATTTTGTAGCAAAGCTACCAGAACTTCTCTTAATCAAGTATCCCAACCCATGCAATCATGTATACAACATGTATAATAATTCATTCATATAAATATTCCAACAAAAGGCCCATTATAAAAAAAAAATTATTGCAATCTAGCCTATATCACATTTTGGCCTATTTCACAAATTGGCCCATTTCACAAATTGGCCCATTTCACATCTCATATCACACTTGGCCAAATTATCAAATAACACATATGGCTCATTTATCACATATTGTCCAAAATATCATATTTTATCGTTTTATCCCATTTAAGGGCAATTTCGTAATTTACCACATTCTTAATATCGATTTTGTGGTCTTAACACTAAAGTGTTAATTATACCATATTTTTCGATTTCACCATTTTTGCGATTTTTAATCTAATGTTTACTACGGTATAGTCATCTAACCCATGAGATAAGTGTGAGATTACACACCTGATTACGGTGAGGATTACACTTTCTTGATCGTCGATACCTAAATACGTTATAACGCTCGATTAGAACACTAACTCTTAAAATAAATCTATGCTAAAGTAAGCGGTCTAGATTTTTACCCTCAGAATCTCAAATAACAACTATTTGTCGGTTCTCCCCGGTTGACGATTCACAACCCGATGGAGAACCCCGAACAGCTAAAATCTCTAAACTACGAACAACTTCAAATAATTGATTCTTCCCGAATGAGGGTCCACAACTCGGTGGAAAGTCTCAGATTGCCGAAACAGCCCTTCGCTTGAATCTAGAGGGAATAATGAATCCGCCCCTCTTTTGAACACTATTCACCACCCTTTTTGACCCTATCTTGTTTGCCTCCATTGACAAAAGAATATTAGTCCAACTAATATTTTGGAAATTACGACTATTGGTTTTAAGGGCGAAATCGGCTTACCACAAAATCTTTACATTCAAGGGATGAAAATCAAGCGATAGCGTCCCTAAGATAAAGTCGATTAGTAAACCCCATCTTTAACGAAATCACGAGTAATATGGAAGTCCTTGATAGAAACTCTTACCTTAACATTTTGGACCGAATCCTAGCGATTCACGATGATTACGAACACCTCAAGTTTCGGCCTTTCTCTATGTCACTATAAAGACGAAAAAGATTGTTTAAGAGAGAGAGATAGAGGATGATATTTTCGGTCAAAAAGACCCTCCCAACCAATATGTAGATTTGGCAAAAAAAAAAGAAGAAAATAAAGAATCGAAGAGGGTTCTTATCGATTGATCAAAACGAGAGTAGAAAGAATGATTGATAAGAAAATATATATGAAGAGGAAGATTCGGATATGAAGAAAAATTGAAGAAAATGGTGTTAGCAACATTCGGCCATGGAGGAAAAGAGAAGGGAGAAAATATGTTTGTAAGAATGAGCAATATGAAGAAAAGAGAAAGAAAGAAATAGAGGATAAGAGGTTTGTGTTTTGGTTTCCAAAGATGAAGTAGAAGCAAAGAGAGAGGTTTGATGCTAGAGAGCATTCGACAATGGAGAAGAAAAGAAAAAGAGAAAAATGGCCTTCAAGTTTTGGTGTTTTCGGCACTAGGGGAAAATGACTCGAGAGGTTAGGCAAAATAAGACCAAATGGTCAAAATAAAATGACCAAAAGAAGAAAAACAAAAGATGCTTACAAATGCTCAATGTGCATTCAGCTAGTGAGAGAAAAGATGGAGAGAAAATGCTTTGAGAGAAAACAAAAATGACCAAAAAGAAATGTTCCCAACAAGCACCTATCCTTATCCAAAGTTCTTCAAAAATTAGGGCACCCCCTAGCCCCTAAAACCGTCCAAATACATGGACACCAAGGTCAAAGTTTGGCCATTCCAAACTTTCCAAAACACACTCCTTAAAAAGTGCCTTGTGTTCCCCTTACATACCTTATTCATATGATTCCCTTCCTTAAGTTTACACTTGCCTTTTCTCTTAGCCACCTTACCATAAAAATTAAAAGTCCAACATACCAAAAATAAAGCTTGGCCGACACTTAATAGGAGAGTGCAAAAATTTTAAGTTACAAAAATGCATACCAAGGGATTCGAACCTTTCCCCTCATGACAATACATGTGGCGCATATCCTCTTTACTACTAATTCAATTATGCTAACTTTTTACCACTTAATTACCTTAGGCTTTAAGGTCACTTGTTCCATTTCATTAAAGTACTAATTTCCAAAAATTATACCAACTCCAAATAAATCCCGAACCTTCTCAGGACTATTTTAACACACACATAGGATAAATAAACTAGCTGAGCACCAAAATAATGCAACATATAAAAATTCAAATTTTAAGATGTTACAGGTGATCACTTATGATCAATGGGTGCAATTAGAACCAGAACCCAAAGGTATGATATTCGAGTGGGTTAAGGGCGCTTTTCATGGTGGGAAGAAGGAAATGCATGACTCTTTCCATCAGCAACTTAACTTCGTTCTCAGTACAGCCCCCATGTGGGACAGGTTTGTTATCTGATGTGCCAATAACTTTTTTTTTTCACTTTATTTAACATCATGTTATAAATTTCTTATGCATGTCATTCCCTTTTTGTCAATAATGTTGATAATATGCCTTACTATATGGTACTGAAATTTTTTTTCGCCGAATGAATTGCAATATGTTAAGAGATTCATTGGGAAATAAAATGACATGTTATGATCTACCCTTTTTTGTTTTAGTATTATCTGGGCTTAGCTTTCTGTTAATTTTGGGTGTAGAGCTTTTAAGGACTACTTTTAACTGATACTAATCTTGGTGCTAATTTATGGCAAATTTTCAGGTTATTACCTCTTTATATGGGAATATAGAGGTATGCATTGTCTTTCAGTTGTCATGCCTTCTTTTTTTTAGTTATTATTTTGCAGTGTTGTAATGTAACTGTCCCTTTAATTTCTATAATTTAGTCACCACATTCACTCCTAGCTAGTGATGTTTTACACATAAAGCAATCGCTTTCAACTCACGCTTTGTTTGGATAATGTTAATTCTAATGGAAAGTTTTGGCCATATGGAACTAAGTTGATTAGTGAATACAATGATAATATAATGTAATTGAGCGGTAGTAGGAGCAGCTATATCCGCATCAAAGTTGGTGCCACTTTCAGTGTTAGTTTAGGTAGTGCTTAAGGCACTACTTTTCTGTACATGACCATCTTAAGTGTCCAGTTGAGGATTTTGTCAATTTTATTTGGTGCCTCACTTACTTCTCTTAACCATTATATAGTATGTCTTATTTCTTGTTTTTCCTCTTCAATGTCTTAGGACGAATTTGAGTCTTTATGCAATGAAACACAGGTATTCCCTTTTATACTACTACAGTGACTGTTTCATTGATATCTATTTATCATGCACCTGATGTAGCTTACTTTCATCACTTAGATATGTACATGAATCAATTTAAATAGTTTGGTAACTTTATGTCATTACAAACAGAATAGATAATGAACTAGTGTATTCTGGACTCATTCTTTGCTTAGTTTTGTTATTGCTCTCCTTGTTCTTGTTATTTTTAATATTTAGCTCATGCAAAGTAGTCGTTCTTCCTGTTCAGTTTATTGAAAACTACTTTGAAACAAGGATTCGCTTGAATGGCTAAATTACACTGCTGCATTTTGTCTTCTTTATTTTGGGCAGTAACAGCTTATCTGAGGTTGAAAAAGCTGTTACATTTATAGTAAGAGCATCCGCTGTAACAGCCCAATTTTGACCCTAATCGAAACGGTGGTTTCGGGACCATGAATTCGAGTTAAAAATTTTTTTTAATATTATTTTTAGATGCTCATTATATGTGTATTGGTGTGTGTGAAAAGTTCGTATTAAAATTTGATCGTTATAGTGCTTAATTGTGAAAAAGGGCTTAATCGCATAAAAAGAAAATTTGGTGGTTAAATGTGTAAGTACTGAAATAATGATGTCTTTATAAATTAAAGGTTTAGAGTTGCAAATTGACCAGAAAATGGAGATAGTGGATGGTCATGATTATGTATGTAATAGTGATTGATTTTGTTTGTTTTATTTTATTTTATATTATAATGAAATAATTTAATATATGTTATAATAATATAATAGATAAAAAGATGAAAAAAATGTTCATCTTCTTCTAGCTTTGACCGAAAATAAAAGAAAAGAGAAAAAAAAGGTTTAGCTCCATTCGGCCATGCTTGAGTTTGATTAAGGTAAGTGTTTAGCCCGGTTTTTAATAATTTTTACATTTTTGATATCTGTGTTATGTGTTTGAGCATGTGTTAAAATATCGTAGACTAATTTGTCTATTTGGATGTTTAATTTTAGAAAAAGGATTAAATTGCATAAGTGAGAAAAGTAACCATTTATTAAATTAAGTGGCAAAATTGATTTGACTTCTTAAGTATGAGTACTTAAATGGCAAATTTACCTTTAAATGGTATAGTGGACGGTAACATGACTTTATAATATATATTATATGTTTATTTTATTTGTTAAATCATGATAGTAATATAATATACATTATATACATATTATAATAAAACAAAAAGGAGAAAAAGTATTGCATGTTCATCATTTTTTTTTTTTTGCTCTCTTGGCTGAAACTAACAAAAGAAAAAGAAAAGAAAAACCAAGCAACGGTTCGGCACTCATCAAGCAAAATTAGGTGAGTTTTAGCTAATTTTTTATGATTTTTGTATTTTTGAGATGGTTGTTTACTTTACTATCAAGCCCATGTATTAATTTTGTGTATTGATGATGTATGTGAGATATGCCATTGATGATATATTGAGTTTTGTGATGATTTTTGGTATTAAATGAAAGAGTTGAGCTAGATGAACATATTTTATTCTTGAGTTTTTGATGGATTTTAGTTAATTAAGGTTAATTTGTGAAAATATTATTTTGAAGGGTTAAATTGTGAAATTTATGAGAAATATGGACTTATAAAGTCCCTAGGAAAATTTGGCTCTAAGGAATGGTAGCCAAATTTTGTGTAATTTGTGAGTTATGTATTAGGGACTAAATTGTAAAAATTGTAAATGCCAGGGTAAAATGGTAATTGGCATAATTATGTGATTTTCGATTAAATTTGAATGAGCTCAATTTGGAACTATTTAGATCAAGAATAAAAGGAAACAAGATTGGATCGGGGAAAGGCAAAGTTGAACAAATAGCCGGGAAACCTTAATCCGATAATTTTCGAGATAAGTTTTAAGCAATTGGATTAAATTGAATTTTATTCTATATTATGCGCATATGTTAAATGATTTTAGGTATGTTAATTATCATAGTGCCGAATGTGTGTTAATGAATTTAGCATGAGTTGGCCGAATGTATGACTTGGTATAAGTGAACTTTGATTAGTTGAGTTGTTTGAATATGTATGTATGAAATATGAGATGGTTATATGTAAGGATGATATCAGAGATGATTATTTTAAAATGGTTGATATAAGTTTTTATGTATGATAAGGGTGCCGAATGTAATAGTGAGTATCAGAATGAATGAATTATTTGTAAACCTTTAATTATACGAGTATATGTGAATAAATATTAGAACATATATGTATCTCATAATGAGGAGAAACTGGATTGATGGAACTATGTGTGCGAGCTTATATACCGGGCACTGTGTGTGCGAGATCGGTTGTTGGGGCACTATGTGTGCGAGCTTATATACCGAGCACTGTGTGTGCGAAATCGATCGTATGGCACTATGTGTGCGGGAAATAAGTAACGGCACTAAGTGTGCGATACGTTACAGAAACTAGGCACTAAGTGTGCGGAATGCCAAAGTAATAACACTATGTGTGCGATACGTTACCGAATCTTGATAACAAGTATACAGGTTTGATGTTTCTCTTTAAATATTCCTATTATTAATGTTGGAAAGGATATTAAAATGTTCAAATATAAAGTCACATGATATGTACAGGTAGTTACGGTTGGAAAGGAAAATAACCTAGAGGTATGTATTATATATAACGACTTATGATTGATGGTAGCTTGCAATGTAAGATGAAATTTGGTGAGTAAAAGATGCATATGCGGGTTATTTTATTTTGTGAAGGTGGTGTATGGATATATATACATATATATATACATATATATATATGTATATATTACATGCGTATAATGTTGTTATGAAATCTATTTTTGTATATTTAATTTTTCGGCAAGGAATTTATAAGTGAAATAATTTATTTGAATCATGACAAAGCTTATATGTGTATTACTTAAAACTTACTAAGCTATGAAAGCTTACTTTGTATTTGGTTGTGTTACGTATTGTAGATTTTTTTTGGATGTTCATATCGCGCTCGGGGATCATCATCGAAGATCATCACACTATCGTCGAAATTTTTGGTATCTCTTTTGTGTATAAACTTAAGGTCTATGTCATGTATAGGCTAAATCATTTTTGAATTGACTCAAATGATGTTTAAATTAATGTATATAAATGCCATACAAAAATGGCTTAATATGTAGGTTTGAGTTGATCGAATATGCTTGCGTTGGTTGAATATATTTGAGTTGTTGGTTATGTATGTGCATATTCGGACATGATATCATTTGGTTTTAGTATGTGTGATTTATGAGATTAAGTTATGAATATTATCAATAGGTTTAAGTAAATTTTATATTTGACTTATAAGCTCAACTTTAAGGTTGTTCCATATTATGTTTTGTGCATTATTTGAGTATTGGTTTTAGTTGAGTAAAGCCTATAATACATTGTGGATAGTGGATAGACCTTGCTTATTTTTGCATGTATCTATAAGGTAATTCATGAAAGAATAGGATTAATTTATATGCATGGAATAAATAGGTTTGATGATCTAATGATCCAATGGAATTATATTCGGTTGTAAATATTTGATTAAGTAATTGTTTTAATTGGTGTTTATATTTATCTTAGATTGTTATATATGTTCATATTCGGTTATGAGGGCTTAATAAGAGTATAATATAGTTGTAAATACTTGGTCATGCATGCGATAGAATATGTGTGGTCTATTAATTGATAAAAGTTGAATAGAGTCTAACTTATATATATATGTATTCGGTTATGTTACTCAAAAAGACCAAAGGGATAGTATTGAGTTATTTGTATGGAATTGTATCTCCGAATGATGCACATGGTATTACATTGAGATGATTTTTAGTTGTGACATAATAAATTAATTTTGCATTTACCTTGTATTAAGATTTTATTGAATGAGTTGATGATGTAAAAGTATACTGACTTGTATTTGGTCAAGTAATGCCTCGTAACCCTAATCCGGCGACGTACACGGGTTAGGGGTGTTTCATCCGCTTTTTGGATTTTGCAAGCAGTAATATTGATAGTTGAAATATCATATACTTGACAGATAGTGAAGAATTATTTAAGGGTTTGACGTACTAGATGCTTTGAGGCTGTCAGATTTTGTGCCACTGATATAATTTGAAATTATGGCAACTTTGCTAATAAGTTTGAACATAAATCTGTTTTTTTAATCTGGAATAAGTTGGTAAAAGATTTTAATTGTGGTTCAAGATATTTCTTTTCCTCAAAGTTCATTATAAGCGATAGTATTACGGTTTTTATTCTCCTTCATTATAGCAAAGATATCTCTTACGGTTCTGATAAGAAATACTTAACAACTCTTACTGTTTTCCAGTTTCATAAAGATGAGGTGAAAGCTGAGGATGATATCCGTTATAACTACGGGTTTTTGCACATCATATTCTCCTTGGGAGCCACGTACTTTGCCATGTTATTCATTAGTTGGAACCTGGAATACTCTACAAGCGAGTGAGTAATATATATTAATTTTCACTATTTTTGTAAGAGTATTTTTCTAGTGTGTATATGCTTCTACTCACTTTGCAGCAATCAGATGGAGCATGGATGTTGGGTGGACAAGCACTTGGGTGAAAATCATCAATGAGTGGTTTGCAGCCAGCACCTACAGTAAGTGAATCCCTGTTATGCAATTCTTTTGGAATTTGCTTTAATATCTTTTTTCTTTTAATATGCAGTGTGGAAGTTGATTGCCCCAGTTGTGAAGAAACAACCTAAAGTGGTGAATAATGAGGAGTCGGTGCAGCAGATAAATAACTCAAACTCGCCATAATTTTGTTTTGCTGATGAAATTTTATCACATCCTTATTGTTTATTTCTTTTTTCTTTCCCCCACTTCTTTTATTAGCTGGTTTTACGGTGTGGCTTAATTTGTTAATTAAAATCCTAGTATTGATTGGCTTAATTTTTTTTTTATGGTTTAAATGTTATGGGCTAAAAAATGTTTAATTTTATTATTTTTCCCTTAAATTTTTTATAATATTTTAATCTTATTATTTTTTTATAATATTTTATTTTTTTATTTTTCATGACTTTTAGCGGCATTTTCAGAAAAAGCGCCACTAAAGGTCAAGCTTTTTGCGGCGTTTTTAGAGAAAGCGTTGCTAAAGGTCATGCTTTTAGCGGCGTTTTTGGAGAAAGTGTCGCTAAAAACCCTGACCTTTAGCGGCGTTTGTGGGAAAAGCGCCGCTAAAAGTCATGACCTTTAGCGGTGTTGGTGGGAAAGTGCCGCTAAAAGTCATGACCTTTAGCTGCGTTTGTGGGAAAAGTGCCGCTAAAAGTCATGACCTTTAGCGACGTTTTTTTCATAAACGCCTCTAAAGTTTGCGACGTTTGTTTTAGCGGCATTTTTGTGGCGCTTTCAAAAGCGCCGCAAATACTATTAGTGGTGCTTATAAACGCCGCTAAAAGTCTGTTGTGGTGTAGTGTAATAATTGAATGGTGATGATTTGATATGAAATCATGTTATAAACTTGAGATAAGTTGTGTTTTGGCATGTGAGATAGCATATCATGCTTATGGCATTGTAATGAAATTATTTGTTATGTTAAGTTTATTAAGATACGAGCTTACTAAGCTTTCAAATCTTACTCTGTGTGTTTTTCCTATGTTTATAGATTTTTAGAGATTTGCTCAGGTTGGAAGTCGGCGGAGATCGCATCACACTATTTGGCTAATGATTTCGATATTTATACATTTTATGACTTGGTTATATGGCATGTATAGGCTTTATGATTGTTTAATGAGTATTTGTAATTTGGGCAATTGATGCCTATGTGTTTAATGCAATTTTCCATGAGATGTGGCTTGGAAATTGATGTTAATTTTGATGTGTATATGTTGCCTTATGTAATGGCATAGTTTGGTATGGTTGATGATGGTTCAAGTTGTTTTACTTGATTATTTGGTAGATGTTGAATAATTGCTTACAATGCATGATCTTAAGCTTGATCAATGAATGGTTAGTAGATGATTTATGAGTCAAGCTTGGTGTGTGATTGATGATAAAACACATTTTTGAAATAAGTTGACTTGATGAATGTGATATGTGTTTTGGTATATGATGGAATAAGTGTGAAATGAGAAATGGATCATGTTGGCTTTGGTATATGTTTTGTATAGAAAATGGTTATGATTTGAGTTTATGAAATGGAGAGAATTGGTATGGCATGTTTGGTGTATAAAAAAACATGTTTTGGCTGCCTATTAATTGTATTAAAATGGTACAAAATGATGTGGTTTAGGTGTGCATGAGGAGGGTGAGAAATATGGCTTAAACCAAGCCTAATTTCGTGCCACACGGCCTGAACACACGGGCGTGTGACTCAACCGTGTGACCCCTACTGCTTAAATAAAACAAGTCAGTATGTTCCACGGCCTAGACACACGGGCGTGTCTTGTGACCGTGTGAGGCACACGGCTTGCTCACACGGGCGTGTGACGTCTGTAGCTTAGATAAATTTTAAAGTTTAAAAATTTTTTTATATGTGATTGGTTTAGTCCCGAACTCTTTCTAAAGCATGTTTAAGGTCTCATAGACCTTCTAAAGGAACTCTATGTGTATATTTCGCCATGGAATGTTTGGGAATATTTGATGTTAGTGAAATGTTTGTGATATGAGCCACTATGTCCGGCAACGCCTCTTAACCTTAGTTCGACGATGGATACGGGTTAAGGGTGTTACAGTATAGGTCTGCACCCTTCTTTCTGACCTCTTTTCAATGCTTCAAAACATACATAAAACCTTTTGAAATGTGGTGGAGATTCAAGTGTGACTCTATTCACTGCCATCTTTATAGTATTTCCAGGATTCTTTAGTATCACCTTATCAGCATAATCCCACAGCATAGCAAATTCCTGTACGAAGTTCCTTACCAACTTATCATTCACCATTTTCTTGGCCCTTGTAACACCCCAAACTCGGTCAACACACCACGACCGAATCTGGTATGTTACGGAGTGAAAACAGTTTGAAAACACATGTGTGTCGGGTAATTTTTTTTAAGAAAACTCTTTGATCGTTTAAAAAGGTTAGAAATCCCTGTTTAAAGTGATGTTGAAATCGTGTGATTGTTGTTTTAAAACCTATGCTAGAAAAACTTACTTGATATTACAAATTTTTAGAAAAACATTTGATACTTATTAAAAACTGAGTGCGACGAGTATAATCAAGTTTAAAACCATTTGCCTTTGAAGTTGTTTGAAAATTAGAAATTGTAAAAACATTCAAGTTATCTTTGTTATCAACTTATAAGTTGTGTTACCCGATGGCAACGTTTAAAAACCCGAAAGAATCATAGTTTTGAAAACATTGCTTTTTACCGGTTAATTTAACAAGTTCACAAATTCGACATATGTATTATATAATCAAAATAAAAGCAAGTAATTAAAACCCAAAATAATACTAGCGGCCTTATTACAAACCCAAAACCAAATTAAAAGGAAATTTATAAAACCGAAATAGCAGTTTAAAGTCCAAAACCAATCTAAGATGCATGGCCACCTCGAGTCCTCCTCGGCTCCATATCGGCAATCTATGCCTCATCTGTAAAATATAAGGGAAGGGGTGAGTCACCGAGACTCAGTGTATAAATCCCCAACCCGATAGTTCAAGCACTTACACAGATCATCAGTAAAACATGCAGATTATGCAACCCATAACCTAACCATCCAATCTCTTTTATCTACCCCGTGTGGTCAAAACCACTGGTGGTCAAAACCACGGGTGACCGAAGTCACAAATAATATCAGTGTGGTCAAAACCACTGGTGATCGTAGTCACAAATCAAGTGATGGGGCCAACCCATCGTGTGGTCAAAACCACTGATGACAATCCCGTAATATATCATGCGGGGCCAACCCACTGTGGTACCAAACCACTGGGACGAGTCACAATATCCATATGTGGTCAAAACCATTGGTGACCGTAGTCACAAATATCAATAGTGTGGTCAAAACCACTGGTGGTCAAAACCACTGGGACTTAGTCACAAATAATAATAATAGTGTGGTCAAAACCACTGGTGACCGTAGTCACAGATCAAATGATGGGGCCAACCCATCTTGTGGTCAAAGCCACTGGTGACAGTCTATAATGAATCATCCCCCTCCTCTCATCAAACCCATCATCATGTTCATAACATACGTGTCATAATATCGAATGATCATGCAAATAACATATAACATAGCATTTAACAGATCATGATGATGTATACCAAAAATCACATAACAGGGGACTTACCCGGTTTCCAAGCTCATGCCCACAAGGCAAAGTCTCTAATGCCAATGGTTATAACAGTAACATAATAAGCATTATTATACTAATAAAGTGTGTAAGCGTTTACACACCTGGCTATTCGTAAATCTAAGCGAATCCTGAAACTACGCAAACTAATGAGATCCCAAACGTTGCTCCCTCCTACATTCGGCCAACATTAGTTAGTAATCCAAAAGCCCATTCGGCTCTCTTAGAAATCCCAAAGGATATATCACCCGATATAGTACTCACCTTAAACCGATTTGGTTTCCAACCAAATCCCGAAGCTACTCAATGAACCCCCCTTGCAATCGGCCTAACACAAGCACTGACAAATGTTAGCCTTTGGCTTTTGATCAATTAAGAAATAGATCCCAAAACATTAAAGCACTTACCTACGTTAACAACCAAATCCCGAAGATCCACAAGTTCGGGTTGTACTCCTCCCTACAATCGATTTTGACACATCATCTTGAGTCTAAGGGCCATTCAGCCATAATCATAAATCCTGAAACCAAAGGGATTATCGCTACCTTACTTTGATGATTGATTCGGCTCCTAACCACCACAGATCGGCACCTCTTAATGTTGTTAGGGGTTTCGGCTACCTTTAAAGAATAAGAATAAAATTCAACACATCACTCTATAATAGAAAGATGATAGAAAAGAGATGGGGTTTCGATCATTACCCGAATTGATCAAGAAGAGAAAAGATATTACTTACCACTACATTCTGCTATCCTCAAATGAAATAACTTGGTTTCAGCAATGAGTTGATGATGAGAAAACGCAAGAAAAGAGGGGCTTAGAAGCAGGGTATTCGGCCAAGAAGAGAATCAACAAGACTTCGGCTTTTTGAACAATGGAAAGGTGAAGATGAATAATGCAATGGAGAAGAAAGAATTTGGCAAAGGTGAATGCAATCACTTTCGGCACAAGAGGTTTTGAGAGAGAAGAGAGAAGATGTCGATTGGGAGGTGAGGTTGTTGTTTTTGGCTTTGAACAAAATAGAGGGAAAAAGAAGTGAACAAGATGATTTCGGCTTTGAGCAACAAGAAGGAGAAGAAGTGAACAATCGGCCAAGTGCCCAAAATTGCCAAAAGAGGAAAAGAAAGAAAAGCACTTAAGGTTCGGGTTTTAGCACAAAACGCAAAAAGAAAAGAAACCATCTAAGCTAGCCGAACCCTCCTTTATACCATCATAGATATTCGGCCACCACCAAAAATGCTCCCAAAACTGATAGCACCCTTCCCCCAAAGCACCTTACCAAATTCGGCTAAACACTCTTCCCCCAGAGTTCAAATTCGGCCAACTCCCTTCAAATGAGTTTGAAAATATTCAAACTCCTAAATTTCCTACCCTCCATCAATTCAAATTCGTTTGAACGGGTCAAACTCCACAAATTTCCCCTCTCCATCCAATCCAGAGAGTCCCACCTAAGCACTCCTCTCCTTGCTTGTGGCGTGAAAAAGAATAAGCAGGAGTGCAATTCCTGCTGCTCGAACACAGGCACTCCCTCCCTGCATGTGGCGTCATCTCCTTGGTGCTTAAGTGGCGCCTCCTTGCCACTTTTCCAGTTGATTCCTTGTGTCACAAACCTCCAATTAATTCTTTTAACCCCTACTTCATCTAGCTCCTTCCCCTTAAGTACTAAAATGAAATTTTTAGCCCAACTCCGGCCTAATCCAGGGTTATACTAGACCCGAGAGCATGGTAAATGAACATTATAGACAATTCATCACATACAACACAAGCAAAATATAGAACCTCGATTTAAGGATGTTACAGTTCTACCCCCCTTAAAAATAATTTCGGCCTCGAAATTACCTGGTCAGAAGAGTTGAGGGTATTGCTGCCGTATCACATCCTCTAGTTCCCACGTGGCCTCCTCCATGCAATGGTTCCACTATAATACCTTCACCAGGGGTACTAACTTCCTACGCAGCACTTTGACATCCCGATCCAAAATCTGTATCAGCTCTTCCTCAAAAGACAAATCAGGACTCACCTCTATCTCCTCAACTGGTACAACATGCGACGGATCCGATCGATATCGCCTAAGCATTGAAACATGAAAGACGTCGTGAATCTGACTCAATTCTGCTGGTAACTCAAGCTGATAAGCTACCGGTCCCACTCGCTTCAACACTGTATACGGCCCAATGAACCTAGGGCTTAACTTGCCCTTTCGACCAAATCTCAACACTTTCTTCCAAGCCGATACCTTCAGAAAGACCTTATCACCCATTGCATACTCAATATCCCTGCGCTTAAGATCAGCATAAGATTTCTGCCTGTCCGACGCTTCCTTAAGACGAGCCCGAATTACCTTAACCTTATCCTCTGTTTCTGCCACTAACTCAGGACCCATCATCTGTTGTTCACCCAGTTCTGTCCAACACGTAGGAGTACGACATTTCCGCCCATAGAGTGCCTCATATGGTGCCATCTGAATACTCGCTTGATAACTATTGTTATGTTTAACTCACATAAAGGTAGATACTCCTCCCAACTACCACTCAAATCTAGAAACACATTTCCCTTAACATATCTTCCAGAATCTGAATTACCCTCTCAGACTGTCTATTAGACTGCGGATGAAAAGCCGTACTAAAATCCAACCTCGTGCCCAAAGCCTGATGCAAAGCTTTCCAAAACCTCGACATAAACCTAGGATCCCTATCCAAAATAATTGATAAAGGCACTCCATGCAACCTTACTATCTCTGCCACTTACAACTTGGCTAACTTTTGGAGTGAATAATCAACCCTTACCGGTATGAATTGAGCTGACTTAGTCAAATGATCCACTATTACCCATACTAAGTCCTTCTTACTAGGCGTAAGGGGAAGCCCATTGACGAAATCCATCGTAATCCTTTCCTACTTCCACTGTGGGATCTTTACCGACTGCAACAGCCCTGACGGCAATTGATGCTCAGCTTTAACTTGCTGGCATGTCAAACACTTGCCCACAAACTCTATTACTTCCCGCTTAAGACCTGGCCACCAGAACTGTTCCCTCAAATCACGATACATCTTACTGCCTCCAGGATGCATAGCGTATGGGCTGCTATGAGCTTCCTGAAGAATCCGATGTCTCAATTCGACGTCCTTAGGCATACATACCTTCCCTTAAAAACATAGTACTCCACCACTATCCAAGTTGTAACCCTCAGATTCACCATTCTGCACTTGTAACCTTCGAGCACCCAAAACCTCATCTGTCAGCTATTTCTCCTTAACCTGATCAATCCAAGATGGCTTCACTTGCAATTCTGCCAAAAGACTCCTATCATCATAAAGTCTAAGGTGAACAAACATCGCTCGTAAGTCCGCTACCACCTTACGGCTCAACGCATCAGCTACTACGTTTGCCTTACCCGGATGGTACTCAATCGAACAGTCATAATCTTTCAACAATTCAATCCACCTTCGCTGCCTCAAATTTAAATCCTGCTGAGTCAAGAGGTACTTCAGACTCTTATGATCCGTGTAGACTATCGATTTTTCCCCACACAAGTAATACTTCCAAATCTTTAAGGCAAACACCACTGCAGCGAACTCCAAGTCATGCGTCGGGTAGTTACCTTCATGAGGCCTCAACTGCCGAGATGCATATGCTACCACTTTACCATCTTGCATCAACACACACCCTAAGCCAGTATGTGATACATCACAATAAATCGTGAATTCCTTTCCTGCCTCAGGCTGAATCAAGACTGGAGCTTCAGTTAGAATCTTCTTCAACTTGTCAAAACTCTCTTGCTGTTTCTCAGTCCATACAAACGAAACCCCTTTCCTCAACAGCTTAGTCAACGGCGCTACGATTAAAGAGAAACCCTCTATGAACCTTCTGTAGTATCCTGCCAAACCCGGAAAACTCTGAATCTCTGCAACCGACTTAGGTGGTTTCCAATCCAATACTGCCTCAATCTTACGAGGGTCCACCCTAATTCCCTCAGCTGATACAACATGACCCAAGAAAGTTACCTCATTAAGCCAGAACGCACACTTACTAAACTTGGCGTATAACTGCTTTTCCCTCAGAATCTGTAGAACCACTCGAAGATGCACATCATGTTCCTCCTCAGATTTTAATTATACCAAAATGTCGTCTATAAACACTACGACCAACCAATCCAAATACGGCTGAAACACCCGATTCATCATGTCCATGAATGCTGCTGGTGCGCTGGTCAAACCAAAAGGCATTACCAGGAATTCGTAGTGCCCATACCGAGTACGGAATGTCATCTTATGAATATCAGCCTCCTTCACTTTGAGCTGATGATACCCCGACCTAAGGTCGATCTTAGAGAAAACCGAGGCACCCTTGAGTTGATCAAACAAGTCATCAATCTTGGGCAACAGATACTTGTTCTTGATTGTCAACTTGTTCAGCTGGCGATAGTCTATACACATCCGCATTGTACCATCCTTCTTCTTAACAAAAAGCACTGGAGCTCCCCAAGGCGATACACTCGGTTGGATGAAACCTCTGTCCAGCAACTCCTGAATCTGAGCCTTCAACTCCACCAATTCTTTCGGCGCCATCCTATATGGAGCAATAGATACTGGAGCGGTTTCGGGTAACAAGTCTATACCGAACTCAACCTCGCGGTCAGGAGGTATACCTGGGAGTTTCTCAGGAAATACATCAGCAAATTCCCCTACAGTTCAGACATTCCTCACAGCTGCATCCTTTACTTCCAAGGCACAAACATGCACCAAAAATGCTTCATAACCCTTCCTAACCATTTTCTCAGCCTTCAGTACAGAGACAATATTAGATAAGTAATCTCTCCTATTACCTATCATCATCACCTCTTCACCTTCCATGGTCTTCAACACCATGCGCCTAGCTGCGCAATCCAAACTAGCTTGATACTTAACTAGCCAATCCATCCCAAGAATCAAATCGAACTCCATAAACGACAGTTCCATCAAATCAGCCAAAAATACAACCCCTTGAAGTTCTAGGGATACCTCTCTATATAGTGTACTAACTTCTACAGAGTGACCTAGAGGGCTTATCACTGTCATCTTCCTAGAAGTAATCTCAGAGTCTAAGTTCATGGTTTCCACTATGCTACTAGCAACATACGAGTGCGTCGAACCAACATCAATTAAAGTATTATAAGGTACTGCAAAAATTAAGAACGTACCGGTTATGACGTCCGGTGCGTCGCCCTCCTCTCTACACCTCGCCGCGTAGACCAACCCAGGCTGTCTCACCTTTGTACCACCTGCACCTCTGCCGGTGCTCCACGGCCTCTACCAGAGCCGTTACCTCCCCTGACTAAACCACGGCCCCTCTGTGGCTGCTGATTATCCCTCCTAAACTGTGCACGATTCTAATCCTCAGACTGCAGCCTAGCTGATCTATGTGGACAATCCCTAACTCGATGCCTCATCGAGCCACACTCAAAGCATCCTCTGGTACCAGTCCAACATTCTCCCGTGTGAGACTTTCCGCATCGAGTACACCGTGGCGACCACTGAATGTTAACAGCAGCAGGCCTAGCAGCTTGATTTGGCCCACTATATCTAACCCTTTTCTGCTGATTCTCAGAAAATCTAGATGATCCAAAACTCCTCTTGTTCCAACCCCTATCCTGATTTCGCCTCACAGACTGTCTTACCCCTTCAGCAGCCTTAGCTTTCTCCACTAGAATGGCAAACTCTTGTTCCTGCTGTGGGGTAATTATCATCTGCAGCTCATCTCTCAGGCCATCCTCAAATCTGACACAGCGCTTATGCTCTGTGCCCACAATACCCCGTGCATACCGACTCAACCGAAGGAATTTCGCCTTATCTTCCGCTACAGTCTTATTACCCTTAACCAAGTTTAAGAAAGCTCTGCGTTGCGCATCAACATAACTAGCCCCTATGTACTTCCTCTGATAAGCTGCCCTTAAGAATTCCCAAGTGAGGTCATCTGCCATCGCTCCATCCCTAACTGTGAGCCACCACTGATATGACTCATCTCGCAGTAGAGATACTATGCCCTTCAGCTTTTCCTCAGCTGAAAAATCAAGGTCATCCATGATACGTTCTGTCGCCTCCAACCAATACTCCGCCGTACTAGTTGCCACGCCAAACACACCTCTGAATACCTCTGCACCATTAGCCTTGAGTCACTCGGTCACATATTTTCGAGCTCCTGTTCCAACGCCTGCACTCGTAACCCTTTCCAGTACCCCCAGCATAGCCTGCGACACTGCATCTGTAACATCCCAAACCCGGCCCAAACATTACGACCGAATTTGGTTTGTTACGGAGGAAAACATTTTGTAAAATCCCTTTAAATCGAGTTAAATTTTGTTGAAAACCCTTCATTTTCAATTTTTTTACTAAAATCGTACTTAGCTTGTTTAAAAAAGTTTATTAAGTCAAGTTGTTGTAGATTTCCATTGTGCCCGATGGCACGATAAAACGTTTTTGCATTTAATTTGAGAAAACGTGTGAACTTATTTTAATAACATAAAATAGTTTAAAACAAGTGTCCAAAACATGTAGATAAATAAAGTAAAGTATTAGGAGGCCTTATTACAACTTGAATCAAGTAAAACCAATAACAAAAATAAAGTAAAATTTAAAGTCCATCAAATCTAATTCCACTGCATGGCCACCTCGAGTCCATCCGGCTGCTCATCCGCCATCTATAACAAAGATAAGAGAGAAGGTGAGTCACCATCAAATCTAATTTCTCGCTTAAACCATTACGGTATTAAACCTCGCATCTACACAAGTCAGATTTAACAAACACTTAACATACTAATTCATTATAAAGTGTGTATGTACACACCTGATGTTGACGATAGTCCTAAATCCCGACGAAACCAATCGGCCACCCTAGACTTCTTGCCCCTATATTCGGCCAACATTAGGTTAGTGCCATTGTCCATTCGGCCAAACCAAAATAAACTCAATGGGTTATCATCTGAACCCGAAACCTCACCTATTTGCCTTCAAGTACTAACTACAGCACACGGTACCCGAATCTGTTTCACCAAACTACAATCGGTCAATCCACAATATCAATAACAATAGCCTTCGGCTTTCGAATACTAAAATAGATCCTTATCCATACTTACCAATCTCGATTGACAGAGAATGAAGGATCAGATCTACCCTAGGTGAAATCGGTTTCAATCAGAAAGATTAGCCAACCATTAGTATATTTCGGTCCTTTATCAGTCAACCAAATCGACAGAGAACAAGAATATAGGAAGAAATCGACTTTCGGCTTTCAACACTTACCTTCTCCAACCGATTGAAAGAGAAAACCCAAAGAGATCAACACCACACTTGATATTCGGCCAATAGTGAGTTTAATAGAAAAAACAGAAGTTTCGGCACAAGGGTTGGGGTAAATTCGGCTAAGGGTTTTGAGAAGAGGAAAGAAAGAAGTGAGATAGATGGGATTTTGGCAAAAGAGAAAACAAAAGAGAGGAGTTTTGGGACTTTGAACAATTCTGTAGAAAGAAAAGAAAATAGAAAAGTTCTCAATAGGGAATTCGGCTATGTGCAAGAATGAAGAAAAGAGAAACAAGATGATAGGTATGTGCCTTAAAAAGAATTCGGCACCTCCCCCCCTATGCTTGCCGTCCACTCTTCCATGAAGAGTTCAAATTTCGGCAAACACCTAAAATTCCTCTTGGCCACTAGTTTAAAATTATTCAAAATAATTTGAATACTCAATTGCCTATTTTTCCTCCTTGCCACCTTTTAAGATTAACCAAAATAAAATCTAATTAAAAGCTAATATTATCCTTATTATTTAAAGGAGTTTAAAAAGAGAAAAACTCTCCCCTATGCCAGTCCAAATAAAGAGCAAAAGGGGATTTTCGCGACGAACACACAGCTCCCCCTTGCTCCTTGTGGCGTCACTTGCAACTCCTAAGTGGCCTTCCTTTTGCCACTTTTCAAGGCCATTTCTGTGTCAAATGTTGCCTCTTTTATCCTTGTAACCCCTACTTGTTAAGGCTCCCTACCTTTAAAGCTTACAAAAATATTTTTCTACCATTAAGAGCCTACTCAAGACCCCTAATCAAGTCTTATTACACCTTGGATACTATCACAAAGAATTCAAACATAAGCAAAAATAATTCAAACACGAATAACCCCTATTTTAGGATGTTACGCTTTCTACCCCCTTAAAAATAATTTCGCCTCAAATTACCCGATTAGAAGAGGTGGGGGTATTGCTGCCGCATCACATCCTTAGGTTCCCACGTAGCTTCCTCTGCACCATGATTTTGCCAAAGCACTTTCACCAAAGGTACTGACTTCCTACGCAAAACTTTGACATCTCGGTCCAAGATCTGCACTGGTTCTTCCTCGAAAGATAAGTCCGTGTTCACCTCAATCTCAGCCACTGGCACAACGTGTGATGGATCTGACCGATACCGTCTCAGCATCAACACATGAAAGACGTTACGAATCTGACTCAACTCTGCCGGTAGCTCGAGCTGATAAGCTACCGGTCCTACTCATTTTAACACCGTATATGGGCCGATGAACCTTGGGCTTAGCTTCCCTTTCCTCTTAAATCTCAATACCTTTTTCCAAGGCGACACCTTTAGAAAGACTTTATCTCCTGCCGCATACTCCATTTCCTTACGCTTGAGATCGGCATAAGACTTCTGTCTATCCGACGCTTCCTTGAGACGAACCCGAATCACCTTCACTTTATCCTCAGTTTCCGTTACCAACTCAGGACCCAAAACCTGTCGTTCACCCAACTCCGTCCAACACGTAGGAGTTCGACACCTTTGCCCATATAGCGCTTCATATGGAGCCATCTGTATACTCGCTTGATAACTATTGTTATAAGCGAATTTCGCCAACGGTAGATACTCCTCCCAACTTCCACTGAAATCCAACACGCACCCTCTCAGCATATCCTCTAAGATCTATATAACCCTTTCCGATTGCCCGTCAGACTGTGGATGGAAAGCTGTGCTGAAATCCAATCGTGTACCCAACGCCTGATGCAACGCTTTCCAGAACCTTGACGTGAACCTCGGATCCCTATCCGAGATAATTGATACTGGCACACCATGCAATCTTACTATTTCTGACACGTATAACTTTGCTAGCTTCTGGAGAGAATAATCCATTCTCACTGGTATGAAGTGAGCTGACTTAGTCAGACGGTCCACAATCACCCAAACTACATCCTTCTTGCTGGGCGTGAGGGGTAGCCCACTGACAAAATCCATAGTGATCCTCTCCCATTTCCATTGAGGGATCTTTACTGGTTGAAGTAACCCTGATGGCAACTGGTGTTCAGCCTTCACCTGCTGACACGTCAAGCACCTACCCACGAATTCAGTTACCTTACGCTTCAACCCTGGCTACCAGAACTGTTTCCGCAAATCTCCATCCATCTTGCTTCCTCCCGGATGCATAGCATACGGGCTGCTATGTGCATCGTGAAGAATTCTTTGCCTCAACTCCACATCCTTTGGCATACAAGGCCGCCCTTGAAAACATAATACGCCATCCTCAGTCAAACTATACCCTCCCAAACCACCGTCTTGAACTTGCAATCTCCGTGCATTCAAACAATCCTCCATCAATTGCTTTTCCTTAATCTCCTCGACCCAAGTTGGCTTAACTTGTAACTCTGCCAAAAGACTTCCATCGTCGTATAGATTGAGGTGAGCGAACATCGCTCTTAAGTCTGTCACGACCTTCCGGCTCAACGCGTCAGCCACCACGTTAGCCTTACCCGGATGGTACTCAATTGAACAGTCGTAGTCCTTCAATAGCTCAATCCATCGACGCTGCCTCAAATTCAAATCCTTCTGCATTAAGAGATACCTCAAACTTTTGTGATCCGTGTAGACTATCGACTTCTCCCCATACAAGTAATGTCTCCATATCTTTAAAGGGAAAACTACTGCCGCTAACTCCAAGTCGTGTGTTGGATAGTTAACCTCATGCGGTCTTAACTGCCGGGATGCATAGGCCACTACCTTCCCTTCCTACATCAACACACATCCCAATCCAGTATGGGATGCATCACAATAAACCGTAAACAACTTCCCTGCCTCAGGCTGTACCAGAACTGGAGCTTCCGTCAGAATCTTCCTTAGCTTATCGAAACTTTCTTGCTGCTTCTCCGACCAAACAAAAGGGACTCCCTTCCTTAATAACTTAGTCAACGGCGTTGCGATTAAGGAGAATCCTTCCACAAATCTCCGATAGTACCCTGCTAGACCCAGAAAACTTCAAATTTTCACCGCTGACCTAGGCGGTTTCCAATCTAACACCGCTTCAATCTTGCGACGATCTACTCTAATCCCTTCAGCTGACACTACGTGACCTAAGAAAGCCACCTCCCTAAGCCAAAATTCGCACTTACTGAATTTGGCATATAACTGCTTCTCCCTCAGTACTTGTAGAACTATCCGCAAATGCATGTCATGCTCCTCCTCCATCTTTGAGCAAACCAATATGCTGTCTATAAACACCACGAAAAATTGGTCCAAGTACTACGGAAACACCCGATTCATTAAGTCCATGAACGCTGCAGGCGTTTTGGTCAACCCAAATGGCATCACTAGAAACTCGTAATGTCCATACCGAGTTCAGAATGCCGTCTTGTACACATCAACCTCCTTCACCTTAAGTTGATGATAGCCCGACCTAAGATCTATCTTCGAGAACACCGCTGCACCCTTCAGTTGGTCAAACAACTCATCAATCCGAGGCAACAAATACTTGTTTTTGATCGTTAACTTGTTTAACTGGCGATAGTCTATACACATCCGCATCGAACCATCCTTTTTCTTAACAAATAACACAGGTGCTCCCCACGGAGATATACTTGGTCGGATAAACCCTTTATCCAAGAGCTCCTGAATTTGAGCCTTTAGCTCCACCAACTCCTTTGGTGCCATTCGGTAGGGTGCTATAGACACAGGTGCCGTTCCAGGTAGCAAGTTTATACCAAATTCAACTTCCCGATCTGGAGGCAGACCCGAAAGTTCTTCTGGGAACACATCAGCGAATTCCCCTACTGTTTGAACCTTCTCAACTGCTGACTCTTTAGCCTCCAAGGCACATATTCGAACCAGAAACGCCTCAAAACCCTTCTTGACCATCTTCTCAGCCTTCAAGGCAGACACCACATTGGATAGGTAATCTCTTCTATTACCTATCATGACCACTTCATCACCCTCAGCCATCTTGAGAACCATGCACTTAGCAGCGCAATCTAATCTCGCCTGATACTTAACCAACCAGTCCATTCCAAGGATCAAATCGAACTCCCCAAACGGTAGTTCCATCAGATCGACCACAAACACTACCCCTTGGAGTTCTAGGGGTACATCTCTATATAGTTTGTTTACGACTACAGAGTGACCTAAAGGACTAATTACAGTCATCTCCCTAGAAACAGTCTCAAAGTCTAGGTTCATAGTCTCTACCACACTACTAGCAACGTATGAATGCGTCGAACCCACATCAATTAGTGCAACATATAGAAGACCAAAAATTAGGAACATACCGGTTATGACGTCCGGTGCATCACCCTCCTCGCGACGCCTCACTGCATAGACTAAGCCAAGCTGCCTAGCCTCTGTGTTGCCTGCACCTCTGCCCTGAATTCTGCGACCTCGATTAGGACCATTGCCTCCTCTACCATTACCACAACCCCTCTGCGGTCCCACATTTCTATCCTGAGTATGGTTCTGCCCCTCTGGCTGATTCCTAACTAACTTCCGAGGACAATCCCTTACACGGTGATCCAGAGACCCACATTCAAAGCAACCCCTCTCACCGGTCCAACAATCTCACCAATGTGATTTTCACACATGACATTACACGGGCGGTCTCTCGATTAGTAGCCATGGGCCTTCCTGCCTGATTTGGCCCACTCTGCCTAGCCTTTTTCTGAACATTACCACCTAACCCAGACGACCCAAAGCCTCTCTTCTACTTGTTCCTATCATAGTTCTGTCTCACAGACTCCTTGACCCCCTCGGCTACCTTAGCCTTTTCCACCAGAACAGCAAACTCACACTCCTGCTGTGGAGCAATCAATAACCTTAACTCATCCCTAAGTCCTCTTCTTCAAAACAGACGACGCGATCGATCATGCTCGGTTGACACAATCCTCGAGCATAGCGGCCACACCTCAAGAATTCGCCTCATACTCCGACATCGACTTATTTCCTTGTACCAACCCCTGAAAAGCTTTTCTCTGCGCGTCAGTGTAACTGGTACCCATATACTTCTTCTGATAAGCAGTTTTGAAGTACTCCCAAGTCAGATCATCTGCCATAGCACCATCCCGAACCGTGAGCCACCATTGATATGACTTATCCTTTAGAAGCGACACCGCCCCTTTTAACTTCTCCTCATTGGTCAGATCGAGATCGTCCATGATTCTCTCAGTCGATTCCAACCAGTATTCCGCTGCACTGGGTGCCACGCCCGACACACCCCGGAATGCCTCAGCTCCATTGGATCGAAGTCGCTTGGGAACAGATTTTCGAGCTCCATTCCTCCACTAGCACCAGCCACCATCTCGAGGACTCGCAACACAGCTTGCGATACTGCCTCACGCCCTGTCTGATCCTGATCTTCAGCTCCAAAGTTGGGGGTGGTGGTGGCGGTGGTACTTCATTTTCAGAACCCTGACCCGACCTAACGGGTTCTGACACGGTCATCCTGCCTCTACCGCGTCCACGACATCCACGTCCTCTAGAGCTCATTCTAACTACCGCGCTTTAATCTCATTAAGAAATTTTTATGGATTAGTGACTGTTCCACTTGCTTACTCGCGAAGAAATTTTTATGGAAAGTTTAATAGGAATTCTTTCGATCAAACAAAGTTTCAAGTTCTCTATCCTAGTTCACACAGAGAGGAACATCCATTCCCTAATATCTTTCATACTTATTCACTCTTCGGACATTTCTGTCCTGTTTCTATCCCAGGGGTATTTTCGTCATTTTCCTAAAAGGTATTTTCGTAATAAAAGAAATTTTAAAACTTTATTAAATCAAAACATTTTGAAATTTTCAAAACTGGAGGGTATTTTCAAAAATTTCACAAATTAAAGGTATAGCAAAATTTTTGGAAACCAGGGGTATTTTGGTAATTTTGTCAATCAGGGGTAATTTTGTAAATTTAATAAATCATGGATATTTTAACAGTTGTAAAACTTTGAAGGTTCCTTCTTGTGAGTTTCCCTTTTTAAAACAATGATGTTGCAAAAATTTTAGAACTCAGGGTCATTTCGGTAATTTTGCAAGTTGAGGGCATTTTCGTAATTTTCCAAAACCAAAGTATTTTTGATAATTTGCAAGGTAGGGTTTTTGAATGTTTATAAAATAATGAAATTTTGGGCAAAACCATTGAGTAGTTGATATTTTATGAACCAATGGCATTTTGGTAGTTTTACCGCTAAGGGCATTTTTGTAATTTCCACAAATCAAAATTTTTTTCGGAAAAAGTTGTAAAGAGGGCTGTTCTCAACTTTGAAAGAGTGATTTTAAAAGTTCTAAAAAACTAGGGTTGGTTGTTTTCTTCTTTTTCTAAAAACATGGCTAGTTCTCTTTCGGGTTTTAATCATTATGTTTGCTTTATGACCGAGCCCTCTTGGTCGGGGTGAACTGAAAAGCTACGCACTGTGAGGGGATTCGAGTAGAGAGGAGGTGAGTCACGCGGATCGCTTAAGTACCAAGCTCCCACCGAAACCATTCCTAGACATGCGCACATGAGGTTACCACACCATCGAGCCCCCGAGTTAAGGGGTGAACTGGCTACGCACTGCAGGATACCTGCGAAGAGGAGGTGAGTCACTAGGATCGCTTAAATACCAAGCTCTTAGGATCCAATCCTAGACATGCGTACAGGGGTTACCACACCCTAGCTCAGTGACTTAGCCATAGGTTGGTTTAGTTCATTAAAGCTTATGTTTTGTTTTTGTGTTTGAGTAGTCTAATCCTAGGGTTCAAGTTCCTATAAGACTATTCTACATTCCATTCCTACCCTTTCTACAAGTAATAATTCAAACAAAAAGTTAGAGGTACTTACCTGGGCGGATTGGTGCCGGAGACTCGGTGCCATGCTGTTCCAAAAACTAAAAATATATCAAAAAGGCCTACCAAATCATTTTTGGGCCTTGGGCCCCCACAGCCGAGCTTTGAACTGGGCTCTGATACCAATTTTGTAACATCCCAAACCCGGCCCAAACATTACAACCGAATTTGGTTTGTTACGGAGGAAAACATTTTGTAAAATCCCTTTAAATCGAGTTAAATTTTGTTGAAAACCCTTCATTTTCAATTTTCTTACTAAAACCGTACTTAGCTTGTTTAAAAATGTTTATTAAGTCAAGTTGTTGTAGATTTCCATTGTGCCCGATGGCACGATAAAACGTTTTTGCATTTAATTTGAGAAAACGTGTGAACTTATTTTAATATCATAAAATAGTTTAAAACAAGTGTCCAAAACATGTAGATAAATAAAGTAAAGTATTAGGAGGCCTTATTACAACTTGAATCAAGTAAAACCAATAACAAAAATAAAGTAAAATTTAAAGTCCATCAAATCTAATTCCACTGCATGGCCACCTCGAGTCCATCCGGCTCCTCATCCGCGGTCTACGGGTCACCTGAAAAGATAAGAGAGAAGGTGAGTCACCAAGACTCAATGTGTAACCCTTCCCCCGGTTTAGTGCGACAACATACACAATTTATAACAAATTAACATGCACGAAATCATGCACCCAACCTAGCCATCCGTAACACCTTTCTCTACCCGTGTGGTACCAAACCCACGGTGGTGCCAAACCACTGGTGACTTATAGTCACGATATCCGTCAATACTTGTGGTGCCAAACCACTGGTGACTCGTAGTCACAAATTAGATGATGGGGCCAACCCATCGTGTGATACCAAATCACTAGCGTCAATCCCATAATGTAAACTGTGAGGCCAACCCACTGTGGTGCTAAGCCACTGGGACGAGACGCTATGAGGTGCCAAACCTCTGGAGGTGCTAAACCTCTCGTGACCGTAGTCACAATGTGGTACCAAACCACCGGTGTCCGCGTCGACACGAATATTACTTCCTCCACTCACATATCCCACATCAATCAAGGATACACATTTAACAGAGATCATGCCATAAAGTTACCATTAGCCATAACCACATATAACAACATGTCATGCTTCCCAAAAGCATCATAAAAAGAGTCATAACCACGAGACTTACGATTTCTCGCTTATACCATTACGGTATTAAACCTCACATCTACACAAGTCAGATTTAACAAACACTTAACATACTAATTCATTATAAAGTGTGTATGTACACACCTGATGTTGACGATAGTCCTAAATCCCGACGAAACCAATCGGCCACCCTAGACTTCTTGCCCCTATATTCGGCCAACATTAGGTTAGTGCCATTGTCCATTCGCCAAACCAAAATAAACTCAAGGGTTATCATCCAACCCAAACCTCACCTATTTGCCTTTAAGTACTAACTACAGCACACGGTACCCGAATCTGTTTCACCAAACTACAATCGGTCAATCCACAATATCAATAACAATAGCCTTCGGCTTTCGAATACTAAAATAGATCCTTACCCATACTTACCAATCTCGATTGATGAGAGAATGAAGGATCGATCATCGCTTTGAGATCCCGGAGTCCTAGGTGAAATCGGTTTCAATCAGAAAGATTAGCCAACCATTAGTATATTTCAGTCCTTTATCAATCAACCAAATCGACAGAGAACAAGAATATAGGAAGAAATAGACTTTCGGCTTTCAACACTTACCTTCTCCAACCGATTGAAAGAGAAAACCCAAAGAGATCAACACCACACTTGATATTCAGCCAATAGTGAGTTTATTAGGAAAAACAGAAGTTTCGGCACAAGGGTTGGGGTAAATTCGACTAAGGGTTTTGAGAAGAGGAAAGAAAGAAGTGAGATAGATGGGATTTCGGCAAAAGAGAAAATAAAAGAGAGGAGTTTTGGGACTTTGAACAATTCTGTAGAAAGAAAAGAAAATAGAAAAGTGCTCAATAGGGAATTCGGCTATGTGCAAGAATGAAGAAAAGAGAAACAAGATGATAGGTATGTGCCTTAAAAAGAATTCGGCACCTCCCCCCCTATGCTTGTCGTCTACTCTTCCATGAAGAGTTCAAATTTCAGCAAACACCTAAAATTCCTCTTGGCCACTAGTTTAAAACTATTCAAAATAATTTGAATACTCAATTGCCTATTTTTCCTCCTTGCCACCTTTTAAGATTAACCAAAATAAAATCTAATTAAAAGCTAATATTATCCTTATTATTTAAAGGAGTTTAAATAGAGAAAAACTCTCCCCCCCTATGTCGTCCAAATAAAGAGCAAAAAGGGGATTTTCGCGACTCGAACACAGGCTCTCCCTTGCTCCTTGTGGCGTCACTTGCAACTCCTAAGTGGCCTTCCTTTTGCCACTTTTTCAAGGCCATTTCTGTGTCAAATGTTGCCTCTTTTATCCTTGTAACCCCTACTTGTTAAGGCTCCCTACCTTTAAAGCTTACAAAAATATTTTTCTACCATTCCGAGCCTACTCAAGACCCCTAATCAAGTCTTATTACACCTTGGATACTATCACAGCAATTCAAACATAAGCAAAAAATAATTCAAACAAGAATAACCCGTATTTTAGGATGTTACAGCGTCATTACCACCCATCTGATCTTGATATTCCGCGCCCACAGCTGGCGGCAGTGGTACCTCATTTTTCGAACCATGTCTGGACCCTACTGGTTCCGAAACCGTCATCCTACCCCTACCGCATCCATGAGTGTTATGCCCATGTCCACGTGCACTCATGTCTACCGATATATTCGAGCTGATTAAAAGTTTTATGCGTTAGACTTTTATTCCACTTCTATTAAAGCACAGTCTTATGAGGGTTTTAGTAAGAGTTTGTTTCTCGAGTTCACATCATCCTATAGTTCCAGTCTCTATAGTAGTTCTTACTATTATCCAATCATGCCATCATCACAATCATTTAATCAACAAAAAATAGTATGGGGTACTTACCTGGGCGGATTGGTACCGGAGACTCGGTGCCATGCCTTCATCACTATACTTTTCTCATACAAAGCCTTTCATAATCCTTTTTAAAACATTTTTGGGCCTCGGGCCCACAACCGAGCTGTTGAAACTGGCTTTGATACCACAATTGTAACACCCCAAACCCGGTCAACACACCACAACCGAATCTGGTATGTTACAGAGTGAAAACAGTTTGAAAACACAAGTGTGTCGGGTAATTTTTTTTTTAAGAAAACTCTTTGATCGTTTAAAAAGGTTAGAAATCCTTGTTTAAAGTGATGTTGAAATCGTGTGATTGTTGTTTTAAAACCTATGCTAGAAAAACTCACTTGATATTACAAATTTTTAGAAAAACATTTGATACTTATTAAACACTGAGTGTGACGAGTATAATCAAGTTTAAAACCATTTGTCTTTGAAGTTGTTTGAAAATTAGAAATTGTAAAAACATTCAAGTTACCTTTGTTATCAACTTATAAGTTGTGTTTCCCGATGGCAACGTTTAAAAACCCGAAAGAATCATAGTTTTGAAAACATTGCTTTTTACCGGTTAATTTAACAAGTTCACAAATCTGACATATGTATAATATAATCAAAATAAAAGCAAGTAATTAAAACCCAAAATAATACTAGCGGCCTTATTACAAACCCAAAACCAAATTAAAAGAAAATTTATAAAATTGAAATAGCAGTTTAAAGTCCAAAACCAAACTAAGATGCATGGCCACCTCGAGTCCTCCTCGGCTCCATATCCGCGATTTATGCCTCATCTGCAAAATATAAGGGAAGGGGTGAGTCACCGAGACTCAGTGTATAAATCCCCAACCCGATAGTTCAAGCACTTATACAGATCATCAGTAAAACTTGCAGATTATGCAACCCATAACCTAACCATCCGATCTCCTTTATCTACCCCGTGTGGTCAAAACCACTGGTGGTCAAAACCACTGGTGCCCGAAGTCACAAATAATATCGGTGTGGTCAAAACCACTGGTAACCGTAGTCACAAATCAAGTGATGGGGCCAACCCATCGTGTGATCAAAACCACTGATGACAATCCCGTAATATATTATATGGGGCCAACCCACTGTGGTACCAAACCACTGGGACGAGTCACAATATCCATATGTGGTCAAAACCACTGGTGACCGTAGTCACAAATATCAATAGTGTGGTCAAAACCACTGGTGGTCAAAACCACTGGGACTTAGTCATAAATAATAATAGTGTGGTTAAAACCACTAGTGACCGTAGTCACAGATCAAATGATGGGGCCAACCCATCTTGTGGTCAAAACCACTGGTGATAGTCCATAATGAATCATCCCCCTCCTCTCATCAAACCCATCATCATGTTCATAACATACGTGTCATAATATCGAATGATCATGCAAATAACATATAACATAGCATTTAACAGATCATGATGATGTATACCAAAAATCACATAACAGGGTACTTGCCCGGTTTCCAAGCTCATGCCCACAAGGCAAAGTCTCTAATGCCAATGGTTATAACAGTAACATAATAAGCATTATTATACAAATAAAGTGTGTAATCGTTTACACACCTGGCTATTCATAAATCTAAGTGAATCCCGAAACTATGCAAACTAATGAGATCCCGAACGTTGCTCCCTCATACATTCGGCCAACATTAGTTAGTAATCCAAAAGCCCATTCGGCTCTATTAGAAATCCCAAAGGATATGTCGCCCAATATAGTACTCACCTTAAACCGATTTGGTTTCCAACCAAATCCCGAAGCTACTCAATGAATCCCCCTTGCAATCAGCCTAAAACTAGCATAGACAAATGTTAGCCTTCGGCTTTTAATCAATTAAGAAATAGATCCCAAAACATTAAAGCACTTACCTACGTTAACAACCAAATCCCGAAGATCCACAAGTTCGGGTCGTACTCCTCCCTACAATCGGTTTTGACACATCATCTTGAGTCTAAAGGCCATTCGGCCATAATCATAAATCCCGAAACCAAAGGGATTATCGCTACCTTACCTTGATGATTGATTCGGCTCCTAACCACCATAGATCGGCACCCCTTAATGTTGTTAGGGGTTTCGGCTACCTTTAAAGAATAAGAATAAAATTCAACACTTCACTCTATAATAGAAAATGATAGAAAAGAGATGGGGTTTCGATCATTACCCGAATTGATCAAGAAGAGAAAAGATATTACTTACCACTAGATCCGGCTATCCTCAAAAGAAAGAACTTGATTTCGGCATTGAGATGATGATGAGAAAACGCAAGAAAGGAGGGGCTTAGGAGCAGGGTATTCTACTAAGAAGAGAATCAACAAGACTTTGGCTTTTTGAATAATGGAAAGGTGAAGATGAATAATGCAATGGAGAAGAAAGAATTTGGCAAAGGTGAATGCAATCACTTTCAGCACAAGAGGTTTTGAGAGAGAAGAGAAAAGATGTCGATTGAGAGGTGAGGTTGTTGTTTTTGGCTTTGAACAAAATAGAGGGAAAAAGAAGTGAACAAGATGATTTAGGCTTTGAGCAATAAGAAGGAGAAGAAGTGAACAATCGGCCAAGTGCCCAATTGCCAAAAGAGGAAAAGAAAGAAAAGCACTTAAGGTTCGGGTTTTAGCACAAAACGCAAGAAGAAAAGAAACCATCTAAGCTAGCCGAACCCTCCCTTACACCATCACAGATATTGGCCACCACCAAAAATGTTCCCAAAACCGATAGCACCCTTCCCTCAAAGCACCTTACCAAATTCAGCTAAACACTCTTCCCCCAGAGTTCAAATTCGGCCAACTCCCTTCAAATGAGGTTGAAAATATTCAAACTCCTAAATTTCCTCCCCTCCATCAATTCAAATTCGTTTGAACGAGTCAAACTCCACAAATTTCTCCTCTCCATCCAATCCAGAGAGTCCCACCTGAGCACTCCTCTCCTTGCTTGTGGCGTGAAAAAGAATAAGCAGAGTGCAATTCCTACTGCTCGAACACAAGCACTCCCTCCCTGCATGTGGCGTCATCTCCTTGATGCTTAAGTGGCGCCTCCTTGCCACTTTTCCAGTTGATTCCTTGTGTCACAAACCTCCAATTAATTCTTTTAACCCCTACTTGATCTAGCTCCTTCCCCTTAAGTACTAAAATGAAATTTTTAGCCCAACTCCGGCCTAATCCAGGGTTATACTAGACCCCAGAACATGATAAATGAACATTATAGACAATTCATCACATGCAACACAAGCAAAATGCAGAACCCTGATTTAAGGATGTTACAGCCCTTCTACACATTGTCATATTAACATTGACATGCATTTCTGAAGCTACCCTTCTTTGTATCTCTCTTAGCTTTATTTTTGGGTGGTCCCCAATTATAGCTTCAAAAGGTTCTGTAATAACTTTTACATTGACCATTTTGTTTCTAAATCTGAGACAACAATTGTGCTCATCATGAAAATTTTTTTCACCTGCATGCATCTGGCCATGTTATTGTAACTTGCAAATATTCCCCATTTACACTTTTTTGATGTAATACATTTAACTCTAACCCTATTTGGTTCGTTCCTGATTATCTTAAGCTCCCTTCTACACCAAATTGAGTACTTACGAATTGTGGATTTGAATTGCTCACCATCTTTAAACAACATCCTAATACAGAATTGTGGACCTGCTGAGTTTAGATTGTATGTGGGGAATCTACTTCCTCTTCTACAAACATCAGTATTATCATCATCTTTTGACCCAAGTATGCTTCCATGACCATCACTATCAAAATATTCAATCTGTAACACCCCAAACCCGGCCCAAACACTACGACCGAATTTGGTTTGCTACAGAGAAAACATTTTGAAATCCCTTTAAAATAATTTAAAGTTTTGTCGGAAACCCTTCATTTTTCAAGTCTCTTGTTAAAAACCATACTTAGTGTTGTTTTAAAAAAATATATTTATTGAGTCGGGTTGTTTATAGATTTCGAATGTGCCCGATGGCACTTAAAACATTTTTGCGTTTGATTTGAGAAAACATGTGAACCCGTTTTATCATCATTAAATAATTTAGACAAATTATTCCAAAACATAAAATATGAAAAATTTATCTAGGAGGCCTTATTACAACTTGATGAAAATAAATCCAACAATAAAAATAAAATAAACTAAAATTTAAAGTTCATTTAAATCATATGTCCACTGCATGGCCACCTCGAGTCCCTCGGCCCACATCCGCGATCTACGTGTCACTGAAAAAGTAAAGGAGAAGGTGAGTCACCAAGACTCGATATGTAACCCCTTCCCGGTTTAATGCCACAACATACACAATTTATAACAATTAACATGCACTAAGTCATGCACCCAACCTAGCCATCCAAACGCCTTTCTACCCCGTGTGGTACCAAACCACTTTGGTGGTGCAAAACCACCTGGTGACTTAAAGTCACAATTGTGATACCAAATCTTTGGAGGTGCCAAACCTCGGTGTCAGAAGACACAAATCGAATGATGGGGCCAGCCCATCGTGTGATACCAAATCACTGGCGTCAATCCCTTAATATCGTCTGTGGGGCCAACCCACTGTGGGGCCAACCCACTATGGTGTTAAGCCACTGGGACGGGACGCTATGAGGTGCCAAACCTCTGGAGGTGCCAAACCTCTGGTGACCGTAGTCACAATGTGGTACCAAACCATCGGTGTGCGTCGACACGAATATCATTCCCCCTCCTCTCAACAACCCACATCAATTAATAACATACATATACATAAGTCATGCTTATCAGGCACATATCAAAAGTCACATTTATCAAATATATCATGCTTCCCAAAAGCATCGTAACACAAGGACTTACCTGAATCCTTGCTCATACCATGTCGGTATCAAATCCAAATCTACACAACCAGATTTAGCATATACAAACAATTAGCATTTTAATCAGTTATAAAGTGTGTATGTACACACCTGTCACCAACAGTCGTTCTAAATCCCGAAAAATCAAATCTGCACCCTAGACTTCCTGCTCCAATATTCGGCCAACCATGTAAGTTAGTACCAAGGCCATTCGGCCAACCAAAATAATCTCAAGGGTTTATCTTTTGAACCCGAAACCTTACCTACACGCTTTTGAGTACTAACCACGGCACACGATACCCGAATCTGCTTCACCAAACTACAATCGGCAATCACATGTTAGTAGCCTTCGGCTTTCGATTACTAAAAGAATACCTATTAAAAATAGATCCTTACCACCACTTACCAAACGGTTTGACAAAGAATGGAAGATCAATTTTACTGCTTTGAGATCCCGGAGTTCCTTCCAAAATCGATTAAAAGAAAGCGTCCACCCATGTTCAATATTCGGCCAAAGCAAGAAGAGGAAGAAGACATTCGGCTAAATACAATTAAAAGAAAAGGAGGAAATCGACTAT
Organism: Gossypium bickii; assembly: GCA_025503065.1. Lineage (NCBI taxonomy): Eukaryota > Viridiplantae > Streptophyta > Magnoliopsida > Malvales > Malvaceae > Gossypium > Gossypium bickii. The sequence goes on from CP106711.1 coordinate 97,711,116, forward strand.
GGTTGCTTAAGATTCAGTTTGAGTGGAAAAAGAGAATGAAGAAGAAGCGGGATCGGAATTTCGGCTAAGGGTTTGAGAAGAGAAAAGAAAGAAATAGATGGGAGATTAAGGTATAGAAGATTCGCCAAGGTTTTAGAAGAAGAAAAGGTAGATGATAATGGTGTTTTGGTTTGAAAGAACATGAAGAAGAAAAATCAAAAAGATGAACTAGCCAAAAATTATGAAGAAAAAGCTAAGAAAAATTAAGCACTAACCCCTATACTTGCCAGTCCACTCTTCCTTTGAAGAGTTTAAAACTCAACAATTTCCTCAATTCACTCTAGGCCACATATTCAAATGAATAAAAACAAAAACATCAATTATCCCTACTAATATCCCATTTAATCCATTATCACCTCTTCAAAATAAAATAAATAAATAAAATAAATTAATAGCTATCCCCCACTCCAAATTTAATTCTAAATCAAAACAATTACTAAAGCTTATCCTTATCTTCTAATAAATAAAATAATTATTATCCCACTCTTCCAATAAAATAATAATTATAATAAAATAATTCCCATCTGCATGCTTCAAAACCGCCCATGAAAACCCCCATAGGAACTCCACATTCGGCCATCACCCCAACATGATAAAAACACCATAAAACATTTCTTAATAATATTCCCATCTTCCATGCATTAAAATAAAACTAACCCATGCATAAAATAACTAACAAAAATATAACCCATACTCCAACAACAATAAAATAAAACTCCCCATCTTTCTATCCCATTTTCCTATAACATATAATAATAAAACAAAATAAAATACTAAAACTAGCCCATACACTCCAGCAGAAAATAATAAATAAAACAAGGCAGCATGCCTTCATGCATTAAATGCCCATGCAGGCCATTAATCACGCTGGCATAAAAAGAAAACCCAACCTGCTGCCCCCAGGTCTCGAACCCGAGACCTGGAGCAAACACCCCAAGCCTCCAGCCACTCGGCTACTGTGCAATTCATGACATAGACGCATCAAAAATTCCTTATAACCGTTCTTTCCTTGGCTCCCTCATGCAGTAATGCCAAAGGCTAGAAAAATAAAATGCCCCCAAATGTTCTCCATGTTACTTGAACATGGGACGTTACTGCCAGAGGCCCATGAAGCGCCCTTAGCCACTCGGCCAAGGCGCTTCTTTGCGTCATAAACTTGCCCCAATTATATTTAAAGCCTCTTTCTCCCTCAATGCCAAAGCCCAAAAATAAAACTCCTTACTTCCTTCATGTCTCGAACCCGAGACCTCATACCAAGGCCCTTAAGCCACGCCCCATGCCACTCCACCGAACCTAACTTTCATGCCACAAACCTCCTTTATTTAATTATAAGGCCTCCCTAGCCCTAACGCCCAAAAAGCCCAAAAGGAAAAACATTTCCCCCTTGTTACTTCCACGGATCGAACCCAAGACCTCCCCTGCATCACCCTAAGGCGCACCAAGCCAATTGTACCAAGCCCATTTCTTTGTCATATTTCGCCCAAAATTTTATTTAAGCCCTATCTCACCTAGCTCCCTCCTTTTAGGTACTTAAAAAAAAATTTTTTTTAACACTAAGTCAGACCTAGCTCGGGGTTATTTCTAGACCCTAAAACATACCAATTGATCCTAATATTTAATTCCTCAAGCACACACATGGGAGAATAATTAAATTACAAACAACCCCTAACTTAGGGTGTTACAATTCTACCCCCCTTAAAAATAATTTCGTCCTCGAAATTACTTACTATCATTCAATCATGCATCCTTAACTCATCACACTATGCTACTGCTGCGTACTCTGATCTTTAAAGAACTATCATACTTTCTAGACACATTCTCTAAATTCATAATCAAATTTCCCCACACATCACTAGCAACATAAGAACGAACTAACTTAACCACAAACAAGACAATTGAGGGTATTTCGGAAATAAGAAACTTACCCGTTGTCACATCTGGCACATCTTCCTCCTCGCGATGGCCAACTGCATAAACCAAACTTGGTTGCCTCGCCTCTGCACCTTCAGCACCTCGGCCACGCCCGATACTATTACCATTACCTCTAGCTGCACCTCGACCCCTCTGTGGTGGTCCTTCATTTCTAACCTAAGCACGGTTCTGACCCTCTGGTTGATTCTTAGCTAACTTTCGAGGACAATCCCTTACACGGTGATCCAAGGATCCACACTCAAAGCACCCTCTACTTCCAGCCAAACATTCTCCCGAGTGGGATTTCCCGCATTTAGCACACTGAGGTGGCCACTGAGCAGGCTTTGTGGCTCTTTCTGGTTCCCCAAATCTAGCCTTCTTTTGCACATTATTATCTGATCCAGGCGATCCGAAGCCTCTCTTCTGCTTGTTCCTTTCATGCTTCTGCCTTACGGTTTCCTTGATCCCTTCGGCTACCTTAGCCTTCTCCACTATGGACGAGAACTCACGAACCTGCTGTGGGGCAATCAGCAACCTTAACTCATCTCTAAGCCCGTCCTCAAAGCGGACACAGCGCTCATGTTCAGTAGCCACGATGCCTCTAGCATATCTACTTAGCCTTAAGAATTTCGCCTCATATTCTGACACTGACTTAGTTCCTTGCACTAACCCCAGAAAAGCTTTCCTCTGAGCATCAGTGTAGCTAGTGCCCACATTTTCTTCTAAAAAGCAGCTTTAAAGTAATCCCACGTAAGATCATCTGTCGTGGCACCATCTCGAACCGTGAGCCACCACTGATATACTTCATCCTTCAGAAGCGACACTGCTCCTTTCAGCTTCTTCTCATTTGTCAGGTCGAGATCGTCCATGATCTTTTCTGTTGATTCCAACCAATATTCTGCTACACTGGGTGCCACTCCCGACACACCCCGGAATACTTCAGCTCCGTTAGATCGGAGTCACTCGGGAACAGATTTTCGAGCTCCCAAATTTCCACTAGCCTGACCACCAACTCCAAAGACTCGCAACACACGACTTGCGACATCGCCTCACCTCAAAATCCCGATCCTCGCTCCTCGACTCTAAAAGTTGGAGGTGATGGTGGCGGTGGTACTTCATTTTTTCAGAACCTTGACCCGACCCAACGGGTTCAGACACGGTCATCCTTCCCCTTCCGCGTCCACGACGACCACGTCCTCTAGAGCTCATTCTAACTAACGCGCTTTTAATCTGATTAGAAAAATTTTATGGATTAGTAATTTGTTTCACTTGGTTATTCGCGAAGAAGTTTTATGGAAAGCTCAATAGGGATTCTTTCGATCAATCAAGGTTTTAAGTTCTCTATCCTAGTTCACACAGAGAAGAACATCCATTCCCTAATACCTTCCATACTTATTCACTCTTCGGACATTTCTGTCCTGTTTCTATCCCAGGGGTATTTTCGTTATTTTCCTACAGGGGTATTTCGGTAATAAATCAAAGCGATTCTGAAAACCTCAATAAGTCAGGATTTTTTTTTAAAATTTCCAAAACTGAAGAGTATTTTTGAAAATTTTGCAAATTGAAGGTATAACAGAATTTTGAGAACCAGGGGTATTTTGGTAATTTTGTCAATCAGGAGTAATTTTGTAAATTTCAAAAGTCAGGATATTATTTTGAAATACAGAAATTTGGATACTTTTGCAAAGTAAGGGGATTTTATTAAAATTGGGGTTAAACCAGAAATTTTAGAAGTTAGGGGCATTTTAGTAATTTTCAACACAGGGGTATTTTCGTAAATTTCCTCAAATTAGAGTATCTTGATATTTTTAATATTTTGCAAAGTAAAGTCATTTTAACAAAAGTTGAGGGTAGTACGGTAATTTTATAATACAGGGGCATTCTTGAAATTTTGCCACTAGGGGCATTTTGGTAATTTTGGTAAACCGAGAATATTTTGAAAATTTTTCCAAAATAAATTTTTCCTACTATCTAGAGAGTACTTAAACAATTTTAAAACTCGAGTTTTCATGAAAGCATGGCTAATCCCTTTCGGGTTTTATTTATTGTTTCGCCTATGATCGAGTCCTCTTGGTTAGGGTGAACCAAAGCTACGCACCAGGTAGGATTCCTGCGAAGAGGAGGTGAGTCACGAGGACTGCTTAAATACCAAGCTCTTCCGGATCCAATCCTAGACATGCGCACCATGGTTACCACACCCTAACTCGACGACTTGGTCCTAGGTTTGTTTAATTAGGCTATTAAAGTCTTATGTATTTTGTTGGGGTAAACTAGTCCTAAAGTTCCAAGTACTTATCATGCTATCTACGTTCCTTACCTACCCTTCTACAGATAATAATACATACAAAGGTTAAGAGTACTTACCTGGGCGGATAGGTGCCGGAGACTTGGTGCCATGCTGTTCAAACCAAAACAGTTTCAAATCATTCCAATAAGGCCTACTAACATAAAAACAAAACATTTTGGGCCTTGGGCCCCCACAGCCGAGCTTTGAACTGGGCTCTGATACCAATTTGTAACACCCCAAACCCGGCCCAAACACTACGACCGAATTTGGTTTACTACAGAGAAAACATTTTGAAATCCCTTTAAAATAATATAAAGTTTTGTCGGAAACCCTTCATTTTTCAAGTCTCTTGTTAAAAACCATACTTAGTGTTGTTTTAAAAAAAAATATTTATTGAGTCGGGTTGTTTATAGATTTCGAATGTGCCCGATGGCACTTAAAACATTTTTGCATTTGATTTGAGAAAATATGTGAACCCGTTTTATCATCATTAAATAATTTAGACAAATTATTCCAAAACATAAAATATGAAAAATTTATCTAGGAGGCCATATTACAACTTGATGAAAATAAATCCAACAATAAAAATAAAATAAACTAAAATTTCAAGTTCATTTAAATCATATGTCCACTGCATGGCCACCTCGAGTCCCTCCGGCTCCACATCCGCGATCTACGTGTCACCTGAAAAAGTAAAGGAGAACGTGAGTCACCAAGACTCAGTATGTAACCCTTCCCCCGGTTTAATGCCACAACATACACAATTTATAACAATTAACATGCACTAAGTCAGGCACCCAACCTTGTAACATCTTAGATTAGGGGTTATGCGTTCGTGCCTAATTCATGAGTTAGTAGGTTTTGGCAGTGTTGGAAGTGTATTAAGGGTTTTTAGAATTTTAGGATGGAAGAAGAAAGCTTTGGAAAATTATTGGTTTTTAAGTAAAAAGAGGAGCTAGGCAAATGAGGCTTGAAAAGAAACTCCGTGTGAAGCATGACATAAGAAACCATGTGGTAAAATGGCATGTTTTATGAATTATGAATGTGTTATGTGAATTCTAGAAATAAGGAAATGTATGGAAATGTAAGGAAATATGGAAATGTAAGGAAACGTATGGAAATGTAAGGAAATGTAAGGAAACGTATGGAAATGTAAGGAAATGTAAGGAAATGTATGGAAATGTAAGGAAATATATGGAAATGGATGGAAGTGTATAGAAATGTGTGGAAATGTGTGGAAATGTATGGAAATGTAGGGCAATGTAGGGAAATGTAAGAAAATGTAAGGAAATGTATGGAAATGTAAGGAGATGTAAGGAAATGTGAGGAAATGTATGGAAATGTAAGGAAATGCAAGGAAATGTAAGGAAATGTCTTGTCTTGGAAATGTAGGGAAATGTCCTGAAAATGTAAAGGAATAAAGAGGAAAGTGAACATTTATGGAAACTAGGAAATGTAAGGAAATGGTTCAAAAATGGAAAGTACACATTTTTGGAAACTCGAACATTTTGAAATCGAACATTTTAGGAAACTGAACATTTTGAAATCAACATTTTAGGAAACCTGAACATTTTGGAAACTGAACATTTTAGGAAACTTGAACATTTTTGGAAACTTGGAATGTAAGAAAAATGGCAAGTTACAGAGCCGATCGAAAATTTTAGGAAACTTAGAAATGACCCCGAAATGATGAGTTTTAAAGTTCAAAATAGGAAATAAGGGCTAGAGGGCCTTAAAAGAAAAAGATGGTAAGATTTGACACACAAACAGGCTAGGAAAAGTGGCCTGAAGATGGCACTTAGGGCCTATGGAAATGGCGCCATGTGCAAGAGGCATGGGCTTGGGTTCGAGTCACTTGGGAAGCAAATAAATAAGTTTAATTTTTGCTTCCTGAAGGTACGAGGTGGTGGACGGCATGGGTTTCTAGAAAAGGAAGAGTTTTATTTGCATAAATATGTGAATAATAAGAGATAAATAAAGGAGTTTTATTCACATAAATATGTGAATAATAAGAGATAAATAAAGGATTATTTTCTAAGGAGATAATTGAGGAGATAATTGATGGATTAAAGGCTTTTATCTTTTAAATAAAAGAGATAATATTATCAAAAAGAGGAGTGGTGGCCAAGTAAGGGACTCTTTGGCTGATAACTTTGTCTATAAAAGGAAAGGAGGAGGGCTACTCCTCAGTTTACTTCTTTTTCCTCTCTGCCAAAATTCTCCCAAAGCAAAACCTCTCTCTGCCGAAATTTTCATTAAGCAAAAATCCCTCTCTTTCTCTTCTATTTCTTCTCCGTTTCTCATTGTCAAGCCCGAATCTTTGTGGATTCTAAGGAAGAGGGCAATCATCCACAACATAAAAAGGGGATCTTTCGGGAAATCTAAGGATCTAAGGTAAGGATTATAATATAAATATTTGGTTAAAGATTATGATTCACGTTTTCAAAGTTAGATTTATTCTAACACGAAGTTATAGGATTTCGACAGGATTATAAAGGAATCCTCTTGATTTGGAATCCCATCATAAGGTAAGTGATATTCGGCCAAGGCTAACTTGTTAAATATTTGGGATTATTTTTCCATTATTTCAAAAGCCGAAAACTAATCTATGGAGAAATATAGTGGTTAGCCGATTTCAGAAGAGGAACACAAACCTTCGGGATTTGATTAGCAATCAAATCGGCAAAACAAGGTAAGTGGTAGTAAATTCTACTTCTAGTAGGATTTGGTTTTTTTAGAATAAAGGGGTCATTTATATGTTTTAATTAATGGCCGAATATAGGAGTGAAAGATTTAGACCGGTAGATCGCTCTTCGGGAATTCACGGAATCTATTAAGCGAAAAAGGTGTGTACCCTTACTAACCTTCAATAAATTACGTGGTAATTATTAAATATATGAATATGTATCAGTATGTGAATATGGTTAAGTACCACAAATGTGGTAAGGAGTACCCAGGTATGTTTCCTACTTTTGATAGGATTATGAATGTGATATACTTTGAACATGTGATTAGTAACATGAATGAAAATTTAAGTATGATATGAATGATATGCAATATTTGGGGCATTTGGGATATATGTGAAGGAAGAAAGTGAAGGTGTTGACTTCGGTCTCACCAACGAAGGTGTTGACTTCGGTCTCACCAACGAAGGTGTTGGTTTCGGCCTCACCAACGAAATATGGTGGCTACGGCCCCATTGCGTGAATATGGTAACTTCGGTTACATTATTTGAATATAGTGTCTAATGACACAACGTAAAGTGGGCGATGAGCACGCCGATCGCAAATGATCGCTTCGATGGTGTGTAGCGGATGGAGGGTTGACTTAGTAGTCCCCACGGTGTACAGGTTGGTACGGGTGGTGTGTAGCGGATGGACAAATAGGTTTGGGTTTGGGTTGCATCATCCTTAAATTTGTATGCACATGAAATTGATATGACTTGTATGCCTGATTTGTTGGAAATTAGTACTGTGTACACATTGAGTCTGTGGACTCACCCCGTTGGGGAATTATTTTTGGTGATGAACAAAGAATGGAATGGACCGCCTACAGGAGCTAAAGGTGGCCATGCATCACTTGAAGAATTTATTTAGAAATTTTGGTCTTTATATAATCTTAGTACTTTAAATTTTATTTTGGGTTTGAATGATGTAATAAGGCCATAAGGCCCAGTTGGATTTTCTTTATTTCTGTTTATTTTATTTGATTAAGATACAATTTATTTTTTGAATAAAGTTAAGTAAATTTATTTCTTTTAAAATTATTTTGTCACCTTAATTAAGTTGGAATTTCAAAATTTAATAAATGGGTATTCAACCTAAGCCCAACCCAACACCAATATCTTTCTAAAAATTCACAAAAAATTTTCTAAGTAACGAAAGAATTTGAAGCCGATTTTCTTAAGGAACATACCAGATCCGGTTCAGGCTCGTGGGCCGGGTGTGGGGTGTTTCAAACCTAGCCATCCAAACGCCTTTCTCTACCCCGTGTGGTACTAAACCACTGGTGGTGCCAAACCACTGGTGACTTAAAGTCACAATTGTAATACCAAATCATTGGAGGTGCCAAACCTCTGGTGTCCGAAGACACAAATCGAATGATGGGGCCAACCCATCGTGTGATACCAAATCACTGGCGTCAATCCCTTAATATCGTCTGTGGGGCCAACCCACTGTGGTGCTAAGCCACTAGGACGGGACGCTATGAGGTGCCAAACCTCTGGAGGTGCCAAACCTCTGGTGACCGTAGTCACAATGTGGTACCAAACCACTGGTGTCCGTCGACACGAATATCATTTCCCCCTCCTCTCAACAACCCACATCAATTAATAACATACATATACATAAGTCATGCTTATCAGGCACATATCATAAGTCACATATATCAAATATATCATGCTTCCCAAAAGCATCGTAACACAAGGACTTACCTAAATCCTTGCTCATACCATGTCGGTATCAAATCCAAATCTACACAACCAGATTTAGCATATACAAACACTTATCATTTTAATCAGTTATAAAGTGTGTATGTACACACCTGTCACCAACAGTCGTTCTAAATCCCAAAAAATCAAATCTGCACCCTAGACTTCCTGCTCCTATATTCGGCCAACCATGTAAGTTAGTACCAAGGCCATTCGGCCAACCAAAATAATCTCAAGGGTTTATCTTTTGAACCCGAAACCTTACCTACGCGCTTTTGAGTACTAACCACGGCACACGATACCCGAATCTGCTTCACCAAACTACAATCGGCAATCACATGTTAGTAGCCTTCGGCTTTCGATTACTAAAAGAATACCTATTAAAAATAGATCCTTACCACCACTTACCAAACGGTTTGACAAAGAATGGAAGATCAATTTTACTGCTTTGAGATCCCGGAGTTCCTTCCAAAATCGATTAAAAGAAAGCGTCCACCCTTGTTCAATATTAGGCCAAAGCAAGAAGAAGAAGAAGAGATTCGGCTAAATACAATTAAAAGAAAAGGAGGAAATCGACTATGGTTGCTTAAGATTCAGTTTGAGTGGAAAAAGAGAATGAAGAAGAAGTGGGATAGGAATTTCGGCTAAGGGTTTGAGAAGAGAAAAGAAAGAAATAGATGGGAGATTAAGGTATAGAAGATCCAGCCAAGGTTTTAGAAGAAAAAGGTAGATGATAATGGTGTTTCGGTTTGAAAGAACATGAAGAAGAAAAATCAAAAAGATGAACTAGCCAAAAATTATGAAGAAAAAGCTAAGAAAATTCGGCACTAACCCCCTATACTTGCCGTCCACTCTTCCTTTGAAGAGTTTAAAACTCAACAATTTCCTCAATTCACTCTAGGCCACATATTCAAATGAATAAAAACAAAAACATCAATTATCCCTACTAATATCCCATTTAATCCATTATCACCTCTTCAAAATAAAATAAATAAATAAAATAAATTAATAGCTATCCCCCCCCACTCCAGCCGAATTCTAAATCAAAACAATTACTAAAGCTTATCCTTATCTTCTAATAAATAAAATAATTATTATCCCACTCTTCCAATAAAATAATAATTATAATAAAATAATTCCCATCTGCATGCTTCAAAACCGCCCATGAAAGCCCCCATAGGAACTCCACATTCGGCCATCACCCCAACATGATAAAAACACCATAAAACATTTCTTAATAATATTCCCATCTTCCATGCATTAAAATAAAACTAACCCATGCATAAAATAACTAACAAAAATATAACCCATACTCCAACAACAATAAAATAAAACTCCCCATCTTTCTATCCCATTTTCCTATAACATATAATAATAAAACAAAATAAAATACTAAAACTAGCCCATACACTCCAGCAGAAAATAATAAATAAAACAAGGCAGCATGCCTTCATGCATTAAATGCCCATGCAGGCCATTAATCACGCTGGCATAAAAAGAAAACCCAACTCTTTGCCCTGTGTCTCGAACGAGAGACTGGAGCAAACACCCCAAGCCTCCAGCCACTCGGCTACTGTGCAATTCATGACATAGACGCATCAAAAATTCCTTATAACCGTTCTTTCCTTGGCTCCCTCATGCAGTAATGCCAAAGGCTAGAAAAATAAAATGCCCCCAAATGTTCTCCATGTTACTTGAACATGGGACCTTACTGCCAGAGGCCCATGTAGCGCCCTTAGCCACTCGGCCAAGGCGCTTCTTTGCGTCATAAACTTGCCTCAATTATATTTAAAGCCTCTTTCTCCCTCAACGCCAAAGCCCAAAAATAAAACTCCTGCTTCTTTCATGTCTCGAACCCGAGACCTCATACCAAGGCCCTTAAGCCACGCCCCATGCCACTCCACCGAACCTAACTTTCATGCCACAAACCTCCTTTATTTAATTATAAGGCCTCCCTAGCCCTAACGCCTAAAAAGCCCAAAAGGAAAAACATTTCCCCCTTGTTACTTCCACGGATCGAACCCAAGACCTCCCTTGCATCACCCTAAGGCGCACCAAGCCCATTGTACCAAGCCCATTTCTTTGTCATATTTCACCCAAAAATTTATTTAAGCCCTATCTCACCTAGCTCCCTCCTTTTAGGTACTTAAAAAAAAATTTTTAACACTAAGTCAGACCTAGCTCGGGGTTATTTCTAGACCCTAAAACATACCAATTGATCCTAGTATTTAATTCCTCAAGCACACACATGGGAGAATAATTAAATTACAAACAACCCCTAACTTAGGGTGTTACACAATCTCATTTCCATCTTCCCTGCCAACACTATCATATAGTCCTTCACCATCGATTTCTTTAGGGACCTCAACTTTAAATTGCTCTCCAGAGCTTTAACTTTCTGTCTCATTAAGTACTGTTTCCTTACCTTTCCTATTGGTTTTCCTCTCCACTCCCCTCACATTTCGCCTAGCTTCTTGAAGCTCTTCATCATCATCACTATATGGTAAGTACATAACCTTCATCAAATAAGCATTTTCATCCTTTGAATCACTATCACTTTCATCCCTAACCCCCTTCTCACCACCTTCATCACTCTCACCACATTCACCAACAGCAACATCAACCCTCTCCTCACCACCTCCATCACTCTCACCACCTTTACTGACATCAACATCATCACTCTCCCTACCTAAACCTTCAGCAACCTCACCACCCTCCTTAACACCCTGACCTTCAACACCCTCACCACCTTTATTTCCAACAACCTCACCACCCTCTCTCTCACCATTTTTACTGCCAACAACCTCACCACCCTCACCACCTTCATTACCATCACCACCAAATTGCAAAAATGCTATATGTAAGATTGATTCATCATCGACAAAAACAGTAGTGTCAATCTCATGCTTTACATATAAGTCTATCTCCTTATGCTTAACCCAGTAGTTTATCATGCCAATAGTGCTACTATCATACCACACAACCCTAAGGTTATCCTGCAATGTCTAACTGCCAGGTACATGGAAATAAATTAGTTGCACTATTTTAAACCCTAACCCATCTTTAACTATTTTAGACAACTCAAAATACGATATCATATCTGGATCCTCTTTAAGCCTTACCATCTCACCACCTAAACACCTAGCGTAGGGATCACGTACAAATTTACCTCCAACATGAAAGTTGATGTGATATTCCTCCTCTACAGACATCTGCAGTTTAAAGAATAAAAAAACATAAGCATAATGACAAACAATGTGCAACAAGAAAAAGGTAAATACAAACAAATTGTTAAATAATATAAATCATAAAATGATTTAATAATTATATATATGTCATAACAGCACAACAATAAAACATGGAGGGACCACTTCAATTCCTTATGCAGTGAAAAATCTAAAATTATTGCCCCCACTAAGAGTTATTACTAAGTTCACAGAAAATCCAAAATTATTGCCGCCACCAAAGTTATCAGCAACAATAAACAACAATAGTTACCAGTAGACATATTAAACATAAAGCTTCTTCTTTGAAAAGGACATGTTGAAGGCTACATACTAGAGGTTATTGTTTATAAAAATGCTCTTGAACTTAGCGTTACAAAAGATGGTAGGGAAATAATCGGTGAAGGAATAAGTCATATTTTCCAAATACATTAGTAAAGTCCTTAGAAAACTGTCTGTACCAAGGATGCAGAACTCAATGAAACTACGAGTTAACATTGCAAATGCTGAACCTGCAAAAGATGGGATCTCTAGTTTGGCAAAGCAGGCAGAAAAAATTCTTAGCAAAAGGAACTGCATATAGAATTCAATTTAAATTAAAAAAAATACAAATTATTTAGTAAACAAAAAAAAATATCCTTAAACCAAACAAGAAGTAGTAGTCTTTGTTATTAGCTTAACAAAACTGTAGTTATATTGGTAAAGTGAGTATAAATTGATAGCAATTGTGAAGGCTCAAATACTCTTCAATTAATTACCTCTCCAAATTTGTAGTAATAATAGTAAAAAAGAACACGATACAATATAGTTTATTAATTATTAAAATTATTGGAGAACCTTTTACATGGCTAAGCCATTCAATTATATACCATTATAGTAACTAAATTTTAGATAAAAAAAAACAATTCAACTTCTCAAATTATCAGTTAAAAACCATGGAAAGAAAGATAATATTTGAACAAATAAAGAAACTAGTACAGTACTAAGTTTTCATTTATTTAATTTTCCCAGGAAATTAGGCCAGCAGACAAAACTGCCTTTATACACCAAGCTTAGGCCGCACTATCTAAACATGGAGAGGCTTATAATTTAAGCTCAATTTAATTTCCCAGAATCTTTTCAATTAATAAATAAATTTTTTTAGTGGTATTACTTTTACATTCCATGACAATTTCAATCAGCAACATAAACCAAAATGATGGAATTCAAAATCTGGCAAAGAGGATATATCTATGTTCAAACCTAAAGGCTTCAAAAATTTTCAAATTTCAAATTTTTATTGCTTCTCCTTCTCCCTCTCTCTCACTTCTCTCTCATTTCAAAGAAGTTTTATTGTTTCATATTAAACATATTAGCTCGAGGGGAATCTTCCTTTAGTCAGTCTTCAATGTACAAAAAGACAAGATACACACAAGTTTATTAGGGGGAAGCTTACATAAACTAATTTATCGAGGGGAATCTTCTTTTAGAAAGATTTATTTAACTCCAAATACATGAAAAGTTGCAGTAAAGTAAAAAAACCAAAAGCAAAAGCAAATCCAAACAAATACAAAAAGAAACAATCATACAAAACAAAGAATTAAAATGAAAGAACAGTTTGTTTGTTTGTACCTTTTCTTCTCTATGATTTGGAGCATGAACCTTAATCTTTACTACAAAAGAGTAAAGAAAAAACATGTTATAAATGAACCATAAACTCGAAATTCCCTAAAATCAACAATCCCATAATCCAAAAATCCCTAAAAATCCCCAAAATTTTGAAACCTAAACAAAAATCCTCAAACCTAAGAACCCTAAACATTAACTGAAATAACATATATAATAGTTTGAAAGTGAAAATTATAAAAACATACCCTAATTTTTTTCCTTTCTTGAGTTAGGGTTCTAATATTTTGTTTTGATTAACTGATTCAAAAGTTAGGGTTTAGTTTTTTGTTTTGATAGATCCGACTTCTCTTTTCTGGTTAGTGTTTAACTTGTTTTAATTTTTTAATTGTTTTAATTGTGGGTAAACCTTAAAAATATTCTAAATGTTTTTTTAATTTTAATTATTTTTTAAGTTTAAATTCATTTGCTGACATGAAGTTATTTTTTCTTATATGCCATGCCAGTATCTACATACGTGTGGCACCTAGGTGAAAAGTTTTTTTCCACATCAGGGCCGTTAGTCCCTTAACGGCCATGTCAGCACGGTCGTTAAAAAATGACCAATTTGACCCAAGAAACAAAGTTATGTATAAAAGTGCTCTAAGAAAACCTTAATGGCCAAAGTGACCTAACACCCACACGTTAGGGGATAATTTTGTCATTATGCCATTCAACAAGGGTTCTACCTTCTCTCATTATAAATAGATAACATCGGTAGAGCTATTTACACAACTTAAAGATATCGTTATTCTGTCTGAAAATAAAGAGACTTTATTCTCTTAGAATTAAATATATTTCCAAAATAACGGTTCTACTAGTTTCTATTTGGGAAGAGAAATTTTCTTTTCACATAAAAGAAAAGAATTTCTAGTTCTATGTTTTTATTCAATTGGTTCGAGCCCACCCTTGAAGTAGTTCGTGGTATGAGAATAGCGGAGAAGATCATTTGGTTGAAAGCTGGAAAACGTCAAAGACCCTTTTAGTTGAAAATACAAGTACAGTTTTGGTCTAAGGTTTATTGCTACAAATATCACAAATTGGATCGATTTTCAAATTTTTAATTTTTTGTTGTGCAAGAAAACCATTTTCAAACCGGATTTTTCCAACTATTGGTATCAAAGCTATGGTTGTGTTATGTTTATAATGTAAACTGAGATTGAAACTCTCCTTCATGTATGATTATATTTGATAAGATGTGACATTCTCATAATTGTATGCATGTTTAGGGGAATGTATGCGAATAATGTATAATATTATCTTATTATTATTTGATAAAGTAATTTTTCCAAAGTTGCGATTCTTAGAAATTTAACTGTAAATTATTATTATCTTGGGCATGTATATTTTAGATCATACACTATCATATCCATGCAATGAGATGCATTTAAACTTATTGAGACGATGCAAACTCAATCCAGAATCGGGAAGTGACCAACAATGGTCCGACAGTGGTGGTTGACGATGGTTGATAGTGGACGACGGTGGTTTGACCCGATAGCAGCGACACGAAAATGGTGGTGAAAAGACAATGACGACAAAAAACGTGAACTAGTATCGTAGCAAAAGTCCATGGTGGCAAAATTGAAGACCTACAATATGCTTCGGGGTGAGATTTTTGTAATTTTACAATTTTTATTTTCCTAAGATGGAATCATGGAAACTTTGGTTGGTCAGAGTCATTTAACTTTATACTTTTAATTTTATAAGATAAACAGGATGATAATTATATGACTGTGAATGTATGTTAATGCATATATGATATAAGCATGTCATATAGATTAGGGAAGAATGTCACACGTACTTTTATGTATATATTGATCATTCATGATTGAATTGAGTGGGAGAAGGTTCTTAAACAAGACCTACAACCTCCATCAATGGTCTTTTGTAATGTCATGAAATGAACCTGTCCTAAGGTAGACATTGTAATGTGGATTTCACTGACGAGACTTCCTGAAAGTATGCAGAATTTTCTTATAATTGTATGATAGTTAGACCGGCCTTTGTGGTAAGTATTCTCTTGTGGTATATCAAGAAATTCTATCTTCAAAGAGGTCAACTAGTCACAACATGCTACTTGGTAAGATTGTCTCGAGATGACTTATCGTGGTGCATGATGCGATAGGTGTTCAGTTAAAAGTTATACACTCAAGATCATCTAGTTAAGTAACTCCCCAAGGAGCTATATTGAAGTTAGAATGATGGCCAAATGTTACACAATTATTAATATATGTGAATGCCCAAGGAATTAGATTCATGTACTAATTGCATGGAAATCCATGTTCTTACTAGTTGATCATGATCACCCCAAGGTGGCTTGATTCAATTGGTGTAGCAATTATCATTGCAACAACTTACAAATGTTTTCAAGGTTTAATGTAAGATGCATGCATCATCTTAATGCATATCGTAATGTTGCAAAATGTTTTCAAACATTTGCTTAATACAAAGATATTAATATATTAATCTTTTTATTTTCAATTCAAAAATTGCACCAACTTTCTTATTGAATATACTCACTGAAAACAAACTGAATGAAAATAAATATAAGGTATGGAAAAGGAACCTGATAATTGTCCTGAGCTGTGAGAAACTTCAAACAGTCCTTGGTTCCCTCCGACCACTCAAGTTGAGGCTAGAAAAAGCTGGGAGGAGTCCAATGAGATAACTCTTTGCTATATGCTGGCAAGTTTGACTAGCACCCTATATAAGCAATTGGAGAGTTGTAAGACTGCCAAAATGATTCTAGATAAGCTAGAATACATGTTCAAAGGCCAAGCTGCCTTAACTCGATAGTATGCTATAAATAGCTTGATGAATGCCCAACAAAAACTCAGTACTCTGATCAAAAACCATATGCTACCTCTTATGGGATACTTTACCGAGGCCGCGAATAATTAGACTAATTTGGACCAGAACACTAAGATTAAGATAGCGTTCAAGAGCTTGTCTAATGACTCTGCTAGCTTTTGAGCCACATATAACCTTGGAAACAATAACCCAATGCTTATACAACTCATGAAGGAATTACAATCCTATGAGTTGATGTTGAATGATAGTCAACTAGTCTGAAGAGTAGAAGCAAATATAACTATCACTTCTTTCTCAAAAGGGAACGAAAAATGCACCAAGAAAGGCAAGACGATAGTCTTTAAGTGACCACAAGTGGAAAGGAAGAGACCAGTAAGCCTAGAGATTTATCTGAGCTTAAATGCTTCTTCTGTAGTAATAAAGGACACTTCAAGGCAAATTGTAGAGAGTGGAAGGAATACTTGGTCACCAAAGACAAAGTTATGGAACTCTTTACTATAGAAGCTTTCTTAGTGGAGGATTCAATAAATCACTAGGTCATTGATTCGGAAGCCACTAATCATGTTTGTGTTTCTCTACAGGGGTTTGAGGAGACAAAAGATCTTAAAGTTAAGAAACTATCATTGTGGATCAAAAACGGGATAGCTGGCAGCTAAAGCAGTAGGAGATGCACATCTTTATTTTGATAATTTTAGGAAGATTATTTTAAAAGACATTTTCTATATACCAAGTGTAACACCCCCAGACCTGGCCTAGACGTTATGGCTGAATCTAGTGATGTCACATCAAAGGGATAATTCAAAACGATTTTGCTAAGGTAAAATTTTAAAGCCTAAAAGCCCAAAATCCTTGAATCTAGCTAAGTAATGATAAGAGCCCATGTTTAAATTTAAGAAATTTATCCAGGTTCAACAATTAAGTAAACAGTTGAAACGAAAACAACAAAACTCAAAATCTAAAGTCAAATCGGAGTACAAGGCCTTATTACAACCCAACGGAAACAAAGTAATTTAAAATTAAGTCTTTCAAAACAAATTAAAAACTTCTTGTAGTGTGGCCACCTCCGAGTCCTCTTCCACATCGAGCCGTCTACTGAGGATCACCTGAAACATTTTAATAAAAAGGGTGTGAGTTTTGAAACTCAGTGTGTATGACCCTTGGTAATCCAATCAACATACAATTATTACATTGGGCGTAAGCCCTATAAAAAACGGTGGTCTTGGGCCTTAGCCCACAATGACCTCATATCACATCAGTACCACATATCAAATCTACACACTACTTGATACTGAATTAACGAATAAAAGACTTAAAACTTCTCACTTTAATGAGGCGTACATTTGACATTTAAGACTTGGCCATATTAACAAAGTAAGAATCACTACACTTGTGAAAAACGACATCTTAAGTTCACTTAAAAAAATTGATCTTCCACAATGTGAATCTTGTTTGGAAGTTAAGATGACCAAGCGATCTTTTAATGCAAAAAGAAAGAGAGACGAAAAACCCTAAAACTTGTGCACACTGACGTATGTGGCCCCATGATCTTTTAAAAAAGTTTATTTCTATAAATATCACAAACTGACTCGGTTTTCAAAATTTTAATTTTTCGCTATGACAGAAAAACATTTTTAAACTGGATTTTTTTCCAACAAAAATGCTTGTACGGATTTTGAGCTTCATGATATTCTTGATTTTCTTATGGTTGATTGTGAAGCTAATTGTTTATATTTGGTTGATTGCTTGTTTGATTGTATTGAAGTGTTTAATATACTAGATTTGATGCCTCTAGTGGAAGATTTAGATAGATGAGGTCGAGAGGTGAATTTATCATGTAGAACTTTGAAATGATTGTGTCAAGTAGAGAGACTGAAAGGAGATCTATGTGCCTAGTTGAGACCAAGAGGAGAACCTATGGGTAGCATCTAGTTTAGAATAAGACCGAGAGAAGATTCCTATTACAAGTGACAAAACATATAACCAACTCATGTACATTAATTTAATAATTAATTGGTAGATCAATCAACCATATACACAGTTTAAGACAAGAAAGAGGAAAGTTAGGATAGTGTATTTACTTGATAATGTAGACTTAATTTCTTCTTAATTTCTATTTTGTTTGCACTCATAATGTCCGAAATGATTAGATTAATAATCACTTGAGTAGTACTTGACTTGACTATTGCATTTCCCCTTATCAATCCCTTGGGTTCAATGCTCAGAATACTTCTATATTTTGTTGTAAAACAAAATTCATTATTACAATTTGGCATTGTATGCTTGCAGTATAACCGCAAGTAAATTGATTATTTATTTTTTCTCATTTGTTATGCCTGTACAAGTGTGGTCACTTACTTAAGTAAATGTTATGATTGTGGTTTACTTGGAAAGGTATTTGGATGCCCGGTTGATCTCAAACAAAAATTCATGCCATTTGCATTTATTGCCACATATGCCCATACCTTTAACAGAAAAAAAAAATCATAATCATGAATTATTAGAAGATATTACTTCATTCATAAAACTCATTGAAAAGCTTCTATACCTAACAATTACAAGACTAGACATATCATATGTTTTGCAATGTTAGAGTCAATTCATGCAAAAACCAAAGAAGACATGTTACAAGGC
This sequence comes from Gossypium bickii, assembly GCA_025503065.1. NCBI lineage: Eukaryota > Viridiplantae > Streptophyta > Magnoliopsida > Malvales > Malvaceae > Gossypium > Gossypium bickii. The sequence goes on from CP106711.1 coordinate 97,730,095, forward strand.
AACACTCAAATAGTGAGGTATATCAAGAAAAATCATGAACAAGGAATCCTACTTATAGCTTCAAGTTCTCAAGAGTTAATAACATATTGTGACTCAAATTGTGCTGCATACCCTATGATAAGGAAAATGATTTCTATTTTTTTTTTTGTATAAATATTGGGAGGAGTCTTATACCTTGGAAATCTAAAAACCAAAGCACTTTGTCCAAATCATCTATTGAAGCAAAATATAGAAGCATAAGTGTAGCTGTTGGATCTGGTGCTCTAAGTGTAGTATTTTCATCTAAGTACACTTGTTAATTTTTGGAATAGATTGATTAATAAAATTATTCATGAATTAAATTAATATTCTTTGTATTATTGTCCTCAAAATGGTTTTTTTCATGCAAAGAAAAATGGAAGAAAATGTTGCTTATTGGTTGTCTAATGTTTAACTAATACTAATCAGTATTATGTGGTTGGATCATAGTACATGAATACAACTTGTATTAGTAGATGAACCTAAACATGTCCTTAGTTTGATCAAAAAATGAGCAAACTGATTAAAAGACTAATATGTCGTCTATCAAGTCCTGTAACACCCCTTACTTGTGTTCGATGCTAGAACCGGATACGAGGCATTAATGAACTTAACTTGCTTAAATATACAACATTGGGCTATAAAATTTCATTTCAACATAAACTCTTCATTTATATACATAACATCTTTATAATGGGCCTACGAGGCCCTAAACATGCATACGGAAGGTTTCGAAACTAAACCAGAAACTTTTTGCCTAAATAGGGCCACACGCCCGTGTGAAATGGAACACGCTCGTATGGGCAGGCCGTGTGGTCACACATGCCTATGTCCTAGCCCGTGCGGGATTTATTTTTCATTTTGAACCTACAGGGGTTTTCACACGGCCGAACATACACCCGTGTCAGTAGCTCGTGTCCATCATACGGCCTAGACATGCCTGTGTCCTCACCCGTGTGTGAAAAACCTGGGTATTCTATTTATGACGTCAGCAAACTCTTAAAGGCACACGGCCTAGGCACACGCCCGTGTGTTGGCCCGTGTGACGAATTGAATTCTTTCAATTTGATAGAGGGGACACACGGCCTATTAACACACCCATGGGGGTGACAGTGTGCCACACACGGGCACATGCCCGTGTGTCTATCCTTGTGGACAATTAGAAGGATATTTTCCAAGCCATTTGCCGCCCTGAAACATAAACACACATATACCACCACAAGCAACACATAACATGGCATTAATACACTATGAAAAATCCCTAAATCATCATTCATACAAACCACTTTTTACACCATCAATTTCATGAACTTTCACTTCATAAAACTCATCATTATTAAAAATAAGAAACTTGACAAGTATTGGTCAATTCTTAATGGCCACTTACAAAATGAATGAGTAACATTAATAGCCAACACTTTGGCTTTCAAATATGACATAACACAAGATGACCAAGTTGCTATACATGCCATACTCAAAATAAATCAACTTTACTATACCAAAAGAATGATTGATAGTGCGATCTGAGCTCCGACGTTCTATGATTCTGGAGCTAGCTTAGAGATACTACAAGGAAAAGGGAATTTTCATTTCTACACCAAAGGAGAAAGAACTTTTTCTTATTATGTGAACTTTTTCTTATTCTGTGTTTCAATTTTCGTGGTACGAGAATAACAGAGAAGATTATTTAGTTGAAAACCAGGAACAATGAATGTTCGTTAAGCCGAAAACACAAGTACGAATTTGGTTAAGTTTTATTGCTATAAATATCACATGTTCTTACTAGTTTATCATGATCACCCCACAGTGACTTGATTCAATGGGTGTGGGAATTATTGTTGCAATGACTTACAAATGTTTTCAAGGTTTAAAGTAAGATGCGTGCACCATCTTAATGCATATTGTAATGTTGCAAAATATTTTCAAACTTTTGCTTAATACCAAGATATTACTATATGAATATTTTATTTTGAGTTCATAAATGGAACCAACTCCCTTATTGAACATACTCACTGAAAAAAACTGAATGAAAATAACTATAAGGAATGGAAAAGAAACCTGATAATTGTCTTGAACTGTAAGAAACTTAAAATAATTTTTGATACTAAGTGCCCTCCGACCACTCAAGTTGAGGCTAGAAAATGCTGGGAAGAGTATAATGAGATAGCTCCTTGCTATATGCTGGCAAGCGTGACCAATATTCTACATAAGCAACTGTAGAGTTGTAAGACTGCTAAAGAATTTCTGGATAAGCTAGAATACATGTTCGGAGGCCAAGTTGGTTTAGCTCAACAGTCTGCTATAACTAGTTTGATGAATACCCAAAAAAATCCCAACAGCTGGTCAAAGACCATATGATCACTCTTATGGGCTACTTTTCTGAGGCCGTGGACAATGAGGCCAATCTGGATAAAAACACTCAATTTGAGATGGTTTTAAAAAGTTTATCAAAGGATTTTGTTGGTTCCAGGTCGCATATAACCTTGGCAAAAAAAACTTGACGCTTATACAACTCATGAAGGAGTTATAATCCTATGAGTTGATATTGAGTGACGTTTAGCTAGTCTGAATACTATGAAAGGAAAGACTAAGGTCTCTAGGCCACCACAAGTGGAAAGGAAGAGAACCAGAAAGCCTAAAGATTTATCTAAGTCTAAATACTTATTCTATAGTAAGAAAGGGCATTTTAAAGCAAACTGTAAAGAGTGGAAAGAATGCCTAACCACCAAAGGCAAAAGTATAAAACTCTTGATGATAGAAACATTTTTAGTGGAGGATTCAATAGACCACTGGGTCATTGATTCTAAAGCCACTAACCATGTTTGTGTTTCTCTACAAGGGTTCAAGGAGACCAAAGATCTTAGAGATAAGAACTTATCGTTATGAACCGGGAATGAGACAAGTGTAGCAGTTGAAGCAGTAAGAGACGTACATCTTTATTTTGATAATTTTACGAAGATTGTTTTAAGAGACATTTTCTATATACCAAGTTTCAAAAGAAACTTAATTTTTGTTGCATGTTTATATAATGGAATTGGCCGTGACTTTTAATAATGGAATTGCTATATTTACAAATCATAATCTTATCTGTAATGGATGGATGTCAAATAATCTCTATTTTATCAAACCAAAGATGTATACACTGCTTGAGGTTGAAATATCAAATAAAAGACTTAAAACTCCTCACTCTAATGAGGCGTACCTTTGGCATTTGAGGTTTGGTCATATTAAATAAGAAAGAATCACTAGCCTTGTGAAAGACAACATATTAAATTCACCTAAAGGAGTTATTCTTCCACAATATGATTCTTGCTTGGAAGGTAAGATGACTAAGCGATCTTTTAATACAAAAGAAACAAGGGCAGTAAAACCCTTAAAACTTGTGAACATTGACGTATGTGGCCCCGTGAGCATTAGTACAAGAGGTGGTTAAGAGTTTTATGTAACATTTACTGATGACTATTCCAGATATGGGTATGTATACCTGATGTATTGTAGATGTGAAACCTTTGATAAATTCAAAGATTTTCATGCGAAAGTGGAGAAACAACTAGGTTTACCCATAAAGACACTTCGATCGGGTCGAGGTGAGGAATAATTATCTGATGAGTTCTTAGGGTACCTCATAGAGAATGAGATTTCATCCTCTTAACCATGCTGGGCACTCTACAATAGAATAATATGGTAGAGAAAAGGAATCGAACGTTGTTTGACATGGTACGTTCGATGTTAAGTTATTGAAAGCTGCCAATCTCTTTTTGGGGATACGTTGTACAACTAACTTGTTATATTCTAAATGATGTGCCAACTAATGCAGCATCAAAAACCTTATAGGAATTGTTGCATGGTAGGAAGTTGAATCTTAATTATTTAAGGATTTAGGGATGCCCGGCCAATGTATTGATAAAGATGCGAGGAAGTTGGACTCACGGATAGAATTGTGCATGTTTGTAAGATATCCAAAAGAAAAAAAGGTGGTTATTTTTATAGCCCAAAAGAGAAAGCTATTATAGTCTCAACTCATGCTACTTTCCTTAAAAAAAGTTACATGAATGACTTCAAACCTTGGAGTAAAGAGGTAATTGAGGAGCTTTTAGGAAATATACAAAAACTTACGGAAATGATTCCAGAACAAACTCCTGATAGTAGACCTGCAAAGGATTAACAACATAGGGAGCCTCGTTGTAGTGGGAGGATCTCTCGTACGCTTGAGTTCTTCCAATCTGGTGAAAGTGTTTTTAACACTGAGTCTACCGAACAGGAAGATGATGACTCACTCACATATGACAAAGCGATGTAGATTGCTAATTCCAAGCTTTGGGAAATAACTATTAAAGCTAAGATAAACTCTATGTATTCCAACTCAGTGTGGGAACTTGTAGACTTACCGGAAGGGATAAAACCCATAGAGTGTAAGTGGATCTACAAGAGGAAAATAAATACAGATGGAAAAGTGGAAACTTATAAGACCAGACTTGTAGCAAATGGTTATACTCAGAAAGAAGGTATCGATTACGAAAAAACCTTTTCTCATGTTGCCATGCTCAAGTCAATCAGCATATTACCATCCATTACGACGACTCTCGATTATGAGATCTGGCAAATGGATGTCAAGACAGCATTTTTGAACGACTATCTTGAAGAGAACATTTACATGTGCAACCCACTAGATATATAGCTAAAGGAAACGAGCATAAATTTTGCAGCTACTTAAATCCATATATTAACTTAAGCAGGTATCCCGCTCATGGAATCAAATATACTTTCAAGCGATGAAGACTGTTGGATTTGTGCAAAACGTAGATGAACCTTGTGTTTATAAACCTTAAAGGGATGGAAAGATGATCTTTCTTGTTCTATATGTCAATGACATTCTTTTCATTGGAAATGATATAGGGACATTGTCATCGGTTAAATTGTGGTTAACCTAACAGTTAGCATGAAAGACTTCGGGGAAGTTAATTTTGTTCTAGGTATTCGAATCCTAAGGGGTTGTAAGAACAAAATGATAGCATTGTATTAAGCTTCAAACATAAACAAGATATTGGAGTGTTATACAATGACCGATTCAGAGAAAGGAAATCAACCCTCCGTATTGGGATTTCATATCTTTTTAGAGGATTGTCCTAAGATAATGGAAGAAAGAGAGAACATGAGAAAGGTTCCTTATGCTTCGACAGTAGGAAGTCTCATGTATGTTATGCTATGCATATGCCCATATATCTATTTTGCAGTGGGGTTGGTAAGTCGATATCAGACGAATCTAGGACCTAGGCACTAACAAGCAATTAAGTATATACTCAAGAATTTACAGAGAATGAGGGATTATATGCTTGTGTATTTCGGAGGAAACTTCACTCCTATCGGATATACTAATTTTGACTTCTAAACATGTTGGGATTCGAGGAAATCAAAATTAAGTTGTGTTTTTGTCCTAAAACGGCGAGTCCATAGTGTGAATGAGCAATTAAGGTTACACTGTTAACTTAACTATGGAGGGCCAAATATGAGGTATGGAAAAACTATGGCACTATAACATTGCTGATATAGCTAAACCTAAAAGAAACCACAAAAGGATAAAAGAAACATTAAGTGAGACGATAGTGTTTAACAAAATGGTAGACGTAGTCAAAGATCGCATATGAGGACAAACCTAGGGGATTTGTTTAGCCAAGACTCTTATAACTAGAGAGCTCGTTAGGAAACATATAGAGTGGCACAAGAATGCAAAACATGACTCATTTACTTCACTATGGCAAATGGGAGACTGTTGGATCTGGTGCCCTAAGTATAATTGTAAATTTTTCGAACAACTTGATTAATAAAATTATTTATGAATTAAATTAATATACTTTGTATTATTTTCCTCAAAATGGTTTTTGCACGCAAAGCAAAATGGAAGCAAATGTTGTTGATTGATCGTCTAATGTTTAACTAATACTAAGCTGTATTACATGGTTGGATCGTAGTACAAAAAGACAAGTATTAGTGGACGAACCTAAACATGTCCTTAGTCTAATCGAAAATGAGAAAACTGATTAAAAGACTAATATGCCATCTGTCAAGTCCAATTGAGGAGATGTCTTGTCTTGGTCATCGAAGTGAATAACTCCTAGAAGATAAGAACATAGATGTGACTGATTGGACTGTAAGTACATTGGACAAGACCCAACCAGAATAAATCCTGAATCTGTTTATAGATTTATTCACTGGTGACATTCATAGTGCGACATGCCTAAATACTGAGTGGATGGCAAGCTATGTATATGTGACTCATACACTTTGATGTAAGTAAAAGCTTGAGTACAAATAGATAAGGAATTGAAAGTTACTGTATTAGGTTTACGACTTTTGTAGTATGTAGTGTCATTCATAATAGTGGAATTCATAGCCCAAAACATGGGTAAATGATATCCTCTTATTGGCATTACATAGTTGATGAAAAGTAAACGTGACCACGGGTCATTTGCCTTTGTGATGGATGACTTGATCTCTATTTGATAGTGGTTGACTTTTCATGAATATGTAATGGTTACCATGCGATAAAATAGGATCATATTTGGAGAACGGATATTATCCCAAAGAGGTCAAGGATATCCTATGAGGGTAACACACTTATCACAAGATCATTGGATGAGCACTAAGTAGTTGCTTTCGTAATGGTATGTCGTTGGGGAGAGCTCAGTCATGATACTATAGTGGAATGACTTCGTGACTAAATGTGTTTATAATTAATAGGAGAAAATCAGGAACTTAATTATAAATCATTTGAGCCTCAACTACATATGTCCAACCTGTCCCTCCGCTAGCTCATTGAAACTAGAAATGTCCGGAATGAATAGAAGAGAAATGGGAAACATTCAGTAATAATTATAGTTTTCTTCGAAATGGAGAAATGAAATCGTTTGGAAATGAATATAGGTTTCCAAAAATGAAAATGAAAATGAAAATTTGCAATCCTATATAGATTACTTAAAAAATGAATAGAATAATAAGTTTATGTTTTTGGATGTTTTGAAGCCAGAAAAATAAAAATAAACTATTCAGTCATAGTGAACATGTTGAGTTTTGAAATATTGAACATATTTTCTCGAAATTTTACTAGTGGCAAAATCTTCAAAATTTTACTAGGGTAAAATCATCAAAATTTTGTTGGGATAAAATAAGGAATACTAGGGTTGGGATAAAATCGTCAAATTGAATCGGGTTGGATCACATTACAGAGTATTGTGTCAAAAATGCCCAAGAAGTACTCATAATTGGACCAAATGTGAAAGAGACCTAAAACTCCTAATGTAACATGAAGGGGGCGACACTCCTAATAGGAATACTAGGGTGTATCACCCACTTCTCTTCTACTCTAAGTAGGATGTTGTTTTTATATTTGAAATAAACCACTACAACTCAATAAGGGTTCTACCTTCTCTTCCTATAAATAGATGGCCCCGGTAGAGCTTTTAACAAAACTTGGAGAGATTGTTATTCTACCGGAAAATAGAGAGAGCTTATTCTCAACTATTACATATATTTTTCCGGAATAACAATTTTATCGGTTTCTATTAAGAAGAGAGAATTTTCGTTTTCACCCCAAAAGGAGTGAAATTTTTTTCTTGTTTTGTGTTTCAATTCAATTGGTTCGAGCCCACATCTGAAGTAGTTCATGGTACGAGAATAGCAGAGAAGATTGTTTCTTTGAAAGTCGGGGACAATGAATGCTCGCTAAGCCAAAAACACAAGTATGAATTCGATTACGGTTTATTGCTATAAATATCACAAACCAGGTCGATTTTCAAAATTTTATTTTTCCATTGTACAAGAAAACCATTTTCAAACTGATTTTTTTTCCAAGAATAGCAGTTATAGAAATAATATGGATAACTAGTTTGATCAAAGAAGTTGGGATAGAAGATATAAAACATGTTAAACTTTACTGTGATAATTAAGTAGCCTTGTAGATATAAGAAAACCTAATATATCATAAAAGGACTAAGCATATAGAAATAAATTGTCATTTTATTAACGAAAAAAATTCAAGAAAAACTGATTAAAGCTAGGCTTATCTTAAAAAAAAGCAAATAGTTAGTAACTGTGATAATTAAGCAGCCTAATCTTCTTAAAACCTTCCATCTCTAGAAACTAACAAAATATTCTAGCCCAATGGAGAGTATCTACTTTTAAACCATAGTTCATGCACTTAATTATAAAACCCCAACTCTTATTTAATTCAAATAAACCATTAAACATTTAGCACTTTTTTCAATCATACTATATTCACAACTCAAAGAGAGAAAAAAGAAAAAAAAGCATAACTTTTCAAACAAAAAAAAAAACTGTAATGACTTGATTTTAGTTGGTGTAAAAAAATGCAGTTTCAAAGCTTGATTTCATAAATTGAATTAGTCTAAATATTAATCAAGAGGTTTACATGAAAAATATGAAATTATAAGGTCGATTGATCAAGTAATTGAATCAAGGAAGTTGTTAATAATACAGGGACCGAATGTAAAGTGTTGTCACGAGTGAGTTTTGAGTTAATATATGTTTAAAGCCTTATGAGGCAGTTGGACCAAGGACTAAATAGCTAATTAGCCATATTTAGTTTATTAATTAGTGGGAAAGAATGATCCTTACCTTTAATTTCCACTTAATCTAATGATATTGATTAATGGCCATTGATTTAGCATTTACTGTAGCACCCCTAACCCGTATCCATCGTTGGAATAGGGTTACAAGGCATTACCTATCAAATCACAACATACAACATACATTTATGCATCAATTCTCAAACACCATTCAATCATAAACACATTGTCCCATATAAGAGACTATGAGTCCTTAAACATGCTTTACAAGTGGTTCGGGACTTTACCGATAACATACAAAAATTCTCAAAAACATAGAAATTTATCAAACATACAACGGTCACACGCCCGTGTGAACAAGTCGTGTGCCTCACACGGCTCCAGACACGCCCGTGTCCCTGGTCGTGTGAAAATAAAGCATACATACTGACTTGGATCACACAGTTGACCACAAGCCCGAGTGACTAGCTCGTCTGCCCTTCGAAATAGCCACACATGCCCATGTGCAAAGTCGTATGCTAGGTCGTGCCAATCCTGTAGAGTATACTGACTTATGCAATAAGGCCAAGTTACACGCCCGTGTGCTAGGCCGTGTGCCATTTAGGGGGTTATACTGACTTGTGCTACACGACCGGTCACACGCCCGTGTGTAAGGCCGTGTGTAGCATACTAACTTCAATTCAATTCGAACACCAGGGAACACATGGCTGTGTATCGTGACCGTGTATCGCACATGGCTGAGACATACGCCCGTGTCTCTGCCCGTGTGGACAAGAATAGGTCATTTGCAAGACCAATTTGCCACCCTTTCTCATGCTCACCTAAACAACCAAAATAATACCATTTCAACACATTTATAGGCACCAAAAAATGCTATTTCATATACAAATCATGCCATTTAAAATCCATCCATTTCACTACTCAAATCATAGTCCAAAACATACTAAAACAATATGCCATTACCAACAATTTCACCTATCTTCTCTATGCATTTTTCTAATAATCTTATCAACTAATTCATGTTATAAAATATACCAAATCATCATCTTAAAATCAAGTCGCAACATGCAATTTTTCAAGCAATAATACACCATTTGACAACTAGCTAATTGAGCAACCATATAACCATCACAACAACCATCCCAAACATGTCAAAACACAAGACAATATATACATCATATATCACTTATCAAACTTATAATTTAAGCCAACTTAAATGGCCAAATACACATCAACATTTACATCATACATGAGCCAAATCTCATAGCTAATATCATATCTCAAAACACATCATCATATCACTAGCCTATACATGCCATATACCATATTTACAAAACATCAAAACTACCCACAAGCTGATCGATAGTGTGATGATATTCCTGATGATCACCGAATCCGAGCTAGCTACGATTATCTATAAAACATGGGAAGAACACACAAAGTAAGCTTTAAAAGCTTAGTAAGCCATATACAAATAAAATTACCACATGAATCAACATTATTTCCATCAATAGGTAAACTATGAGTAAACATATATAAGTTCACAAACCTTTCCCAATGGATACATATTCAATATCACAAGTGAATTCATCAAATACTTCTCTTTTCAATTCTTATATGAATCTCGTACGTACCTGAGCCACTTAACCCATTCACACATTCTTTCTTGACTTGACTTTGCCCGTTGAACCTTTCAGATTTGTTAAGGATACTTGGAAATCACATATAGCTCGTACAATGCCATATCCCTGATATGGTCTTACATGTTCTTACATATCGATGCCGATAACCTAAATACGATCTTACACGAAATCAAATAACGATGCCAATATCCCAGACATGGTCTTACACGTAATCACATATGATTCCAATGTCCCAGACATGGTCTTACACATAATCACATCTTGTTAATCCTAATGTCATGACATTAGTATCCTATACTATTCCTAAGGTTTGTACGATACTTTTGAATATTGTAAACCTATCGGTTCTTGCTCGTATTTAATCATTCAACATTCATAGCAGTTCAATGACAATTAAACATATATAATTCAATTTAATGACATTTATTTGCATATGAACTTACCTCATGTTAGGGATAAACGGACTGGATCGACTATTCGATAACCTTTGATTTTCCTCGATCTAAATCCGACTTCTTTTGTTCTTGATCTATATACATTCAAAATTAACTCATTTATTCATCAAATCATTCAATTCAGTCCACAAACACATATTTGGGCATTTTTACATTTTAGCCCCTAAAGTTATACATTTTTACAAGTTAGTCCTTATTTCATAAAAACACAAATTATGCAAAATTTAACAAAACACATGCTTAGCCGAATTACCATAGTATCCCTAGCAGCCCATATTTCACATTTATTTCACATTTTAACCACATAATTTATACTTTTCACAATTTAATCCCTAAATAGCATTTTTACCAAAAATCACTTAACAAAATATTATAATCTATCAAAAATATCCATTTTTCATTATCAAACATTTAAAAGCTTAAACATTCATCAATGACACTTCACAAAATCATCAACAAACTCAAAAATTAGGACACGGGCTAGCTAGTACTCGATGCAACGATCACAGAAACATAAAAATCATCAAAAATCGAACAAAATTCATACCTTAATCAAGCTTCAAAGGTACCAAATATTAAAGCTCCCCAATTCTAGGTTTTCTTTTCTATTTTCAGTTTAAATAAACAAAGATGAACATGTTTTCATCTTTTGTTTTATTTAATATACATTGTTTTATTTAATTACCATATTAACCTTAGTTAAATAACATTTAAGACATCAAATACATGCCCATTTAGGTCAAATTTCACTATCAATGGTCTAATATCATCATAAGGACCTTTGGTTTAATGAATCATAGTAATTAAACACTTTTAACAAATAGAATATAACTTTTGCATTTTACGCGATTTAGTCCTTTTATCAAATTAGACATCCAATCGATAAAATTAAATCACGAAACTTTCACACATACATAATCACATGCTATAAACACCAAAATAATATTAAAATAATTTTTTGACCTCGGGTTTATGGTTCCAAAACTATTGTTCTGACTTAGCTAAAACTGGGCTGTCAAAATCTCCCCCTTAGGGATTTTCGTCCCCGAAAATCTTACCAGTGAATAGGTTCGGGTATTGATTTCTCATAGCATCCTCAGTTTCCCACATAGCTTCTTCAACCCCGTGCCAATGCCACGAGACTTTCACTAATGCGATTTTCTTATTTCTCAGCTCTTGGATCTCATGAGATAAAATTCGAATCAGTTCTTCATCATATGACATGTTTGATTAAATTTCAACCTCGGTCCGGGAAATGACGTATGAAGGGTCGAATCGGTATCGTCGAAGCATCGACACATGAAATACATTATGTATTTTCTCTAACTCAGATGATAAAGATAGTCGATAAGCAACTTATTTGACTTGCTCGATAATCTCATACGGTCCGATGAATCCCGGACTCAATTTCCCTTTTCGACCAAACCGCAATATCTTTTTTCACGACGGCACTTTCAGAAACACTCTATCCCTGATTTGAAACTCAATATCTGTTCAAGTCTACGTAAGATTTCTGTCGATCTGATGTTGCTTTCAAACTATCGCGAATTACTTTCACTTTTTCTTATGTTTCCCTAATTAGATCAACTCTATGAATCTTATTATTACTTAGCTCAGTCCAGTACAATGGTGTTCAACATTTAAGACCATATAGAGCTTCGTATGGTGCCATCTTTATACTTGATTGAAAGCTATTATTGTAAGCAATTTTAATCAATGGTAGGTATTTTTCCCAGCTACCTTCAAACTCAGGAATGAAACATCTCAACATATCTTCAAGTATCTGAATAACTCGCTCGGATTGACCATCCGTTTGTGGGTGAAACGCAGTGCTAAATTACAGCTTTGCACCTGAAGCTTCTTGCAATTTCTTCCAAAATCACGATGTGAACTTTAGATCTCTATCCGAAACAATAGATAATGGCACTCCTTGTAATCGAACAATCTCTGGGATATACTATTCAGCTAATTTATCAAGTGAGAAATCTATACTCACCGGAATGAAATGCGCATATTTCGTTAATCTGTCAACAACAACCTAGATTGCATCTTTCTTTCTCGGAGTTAAGGGTAAACCCATAACAAAATCCATAGTTACTCTGTCCCATTTCTACTCAGGAATCATGATAGACTGTAAGAAACCTGACGGCACTTGATGCTCAGCTTTGACTTGCTAGCAAATCAAACATTTCGAAACAATTTCTGAGATATCCCTTTTCATGCCATGCCACCAATAAAACTATTTCAAATCATTATACATTTTCGTGCTTCCCGGGTGTATTGATAAACAATTACTATGTGCTTCACTCAAAATCATCTGAATCAACTCTGAATTTCTCAGAACACATATTCGATCTCTAAATCTCAAACAATCATCGGAATCAATTTGAAACTCTGAATCAAAATTTGACTCACACTAAACCCGTTTTGATTGTAGTTCATTATCAAGCTTTTGAGCCCCATAAATCTATTGTATAAACAACAGTTCCGCTTTCGACTCGGCTACTAACGAACCACCATCGAACAAAGCCAAATGTGTATTCAAAGCACGTAAAGCAAACAAGGACTTTTGGCTTAAAGAATCAGCAACTACATTCACTTTCCCCGGATGATAATCTATCACTAATTCATAGTCTTTTAGCAATTCTAACCATCTCCGCTGTCGTAAATTCAATTCTTTCTGAGTTATCAGATATTTCAAAATTTTTTGATCAGCATAAATATGACACTTCTCACCAAACAAATAATGACGCCAAATTTTCAATGCGAACACTATCGCAGCTAACTCCAGATCGTGCGTCGGATAATTCTTTTTGTGTGGTTTCAACTGTCTCAAGGCATAAGCTACAACTTTTCCTACCTGCATCAAAACACAACGCAGGCCATTTAACGATGCATCACTGAAAATTATGAATTCTTTACTAGACTCAGGCTGAACTAACACTGGAGCTTCAATCAGTAAAGCTTTTAACTGCTCAAAACTTTTCTGGCGTTTATCTGACCACTCGAACTTAACATCTTTTCGAAGAAATCTTGTCATAGGAGTTGCAATCATCGAAAAGCCTTTTAAAAACTGTCTATAATATCCCGCTAGTCCTAGAAAACTGCAGACCTCAGAAACATTTCTCAGAGGCTTCCAATCTATAATTGCAGATATTTTACTCGGATCAACCTGGATACCATCAGCTGAAACAATATGTCCCAGAAATCCAACTTCCCGTAGCCAAAACTCACATTTGCTAAACTTTGCAAACAACTGTTTATCTCTCAAATTTTGTAGTACGATTCTAAAATGCTCAGCATGCTCAGATTCATCCCGAGAGTAAATCAATATATCATCAATGAGCACAACTACAAATCGATTTAAATACGGCCTGAAAATCCAGTTCATCAGGTCTATAAAAACAGCAGGTGCATTCGTTAATCCAAAAGGCATAACAAGAAATTCATAGTGTCTTACCTTGTTCTAAATGCAGTCTTTGGCACATCCGAGTCTTTTACACGCAACTGGTAATAACCCAATCTCAAATCAATTTTCGAAAACACTGTTGCCCCTTTCAACTGATCAAACAAATCATCAATCCGTGGTAGAGGGTATTTTTTCTTTATAGTCACTTTATTCAGCTGTCTATAGTCAATACACCTTCTCATCGTGCCATCTTTCTTTTTCACGAGCAACACTGGTGCACCCCAGGGAGAGAAACTCAGTCTAGCAAAACCTTTATCTATCAACTCTTGCAACTAAGCTTTCAATTCTTTTAACTCTTTCGGGCCTATTTTGTACGGAGCTATCGATATTGACGTAGTTTCTGGCACTAACTCAATGCCAAACTCAACCTCCCGGATCGGTGGTAAACCCAGTAACTCTTTAGGAAACACATCCGGATACTCACACACAACTGGCACTGATTTGATATTTTTTCTGTCACTTTCGTATCAAGCACATAAGCAAAATAAGCTTCGCAACCCTTTCTCACATATTTATGAGCTAACATCGATGAAATCACTACTGGTAAACCATTAAAATCATCTGTCTCAATCTGGATAATCTCATTATTCTGACATATCAGATCAATCGTCTTTCGTTTATAGTTTACTATAGCATCATGTAGCATTAGCCAATCCATACCCAGAATTATATCAAATTCATCAAATGGAAACAACATCAGATTAGCCAGAAAACAGAAATCCTGAATCATTAATGGATAGTTCTTGCACACTTTATCAACCAAAACAGACTTGCCTAAGGGGTTCGATACTCCAATCACAAATTTAGTAGACTCTATAAACAAAGTCTGTAACGCCCCAAACTCGGCCCAAACACTACGACCGAATTTGGTGTGCTACAGAGAAAGTATTTTTAAAAATCCCTTTAAGCCGATTTAAGTTCTATCGAAAATCTTCCATTTCCATTTGTCTTGCTAAAACCATACTTAGTTTGTTTTAAAAATATTTATTAAGTCAGGTTATTATAGATTTCAATTGTACCCGATGGCACTTTAAAACATTTTGCGTTAGATTTGAGGAAACATGTGCACCCGTTTTAATTTCATTAAAAAGTTTAAACAAACTATTCAAAACATGTAAAAATAATAAAAATAATCCTAGGAGGCCTTATTACAACTTAATTAAAATAAAACCAACACTAAAATATGATAAAACAAAATCCTAGTTCATCTAATTAAAATTCCACTGCATGGCCACCTCGAGTCCATCCGGCTCCATCTCTGCGATCTACTCATCTGCAAAATGTTAAGGGAAGGGGTGAGTCACCAAGACTCAGTGTGTAAATCCCCCACCCGGAAAATACATCTCATACACAATTCATTAATAAACATGCTCATGCAACCCAACTAGCCATCCATACTCCTTTTCTACCCCGTGTGGTCAAAACCACTGATGACTTAAAGTCACAATTTAAATGATGGGGCCAACCCATCGTGTGGTCAAAACCACTGATGACCATAGGTCACAATATATCAAATCTGGTCAAAACCACTAGTGGTACCAAACCACTGGGACTTAGTCGCAAATAATCAATCGTTGTGGTCAAAACCACTGATGACCATAGGTCACAAATAATCTGATGGGGCCAACCCATCTTGTGGTCAAAACCACTGACGATAGTCCATAGTTCATCCCCCTCCTCTCATCAATCCCACTATCACATGCTTACACATCAAATTTCATATATCATGTCATAGTATTAAACATCATGTGATGGCATGCAAACATATAAAAATTACAAATTAGGGGACTTACCCAAAATCCATGATTATGCCACAAGCTAACCACAACCAAAAGATCTAAGGCAAATAATAACAGCATGTAAATTAATAAAGTGTGTATAGAGATCTTACACACCTGCTTCTATCGAAATTCCTAGATCCCGAAGTTTCCAATCTTTAGTGTTAGGTGTTGACCCTATATTCGGCCAGCACAAGATTAGTGACATGGCCTATTCGGCCAAACCAAATAAATCTAGAGGGTTACTGCTTGAATCCGAAACCTTACCGGATTGCCTTTGACACTAGCCAACACACTCCAAGTGTGAATCGGCTTCACTTTCCTACAATCAGCACTTATCCAAAATTAGTAGCCTTCGGCTTTGAACACCAATTAAATAACTCACTAGAATATAGTCTATTTAAAATAAACTCTTACCACCACTTACCAACCGGTCAACAGAGAAAGAAGGCTACGCTTGATTGCTTCCAAGTCCCGGAGACCCCTTGCCAAAACGATTGTCAATGAAAATCTGAAGAGATCTATCCCACTTAATATTCGGCCAAGGCTACTAAAGAAATAGCAGGGAGATTCGGCTTGAATGGAAAGAAAATAGTGAGAAAATGGGAGATAGGGGTTCGGTTTTGAGAAGGAAAGAAAAGAAAATAAATTGAAGGTGAGATGTATAGGATTCGGCCAAGGTTTGAAAGAAAAAGAAAAGGTAGATTGCAATAGTGTTTCGGTTTGAGAGAGAAAAGAAAAAGAAAAATCAAAAGATGGAGGTTTAGCCGAAATTATAAAGAAAAGGCCAAAAGAATTCGACATTATCCCCCCTATGTTTGCCGTCCACTCTTCCCATGAAGAGTTTAAAATTCAGCCAATTACTTGAATTGCTCTTGACCAATAATTTAAACTATTCAAAATAATTTGAATGCTCACTTGCCTAAATTCTCTCTTGCCAACTATTAAGGATTAATCAAATAATAATCTAATTAAAATCTAACGTAATCCTTATTATTCCTTATTATCTCATCAAATAAATAATAATAAAAACAAAGAAGCCATGTGCTCATCAACTTCCTTCCAGCCGAATGCAAAAACAACAAGGAAACCATGTGCAGGCCAATTCACTTTGTCACGCCAGCAGCAAAAAGGAAAAAAACAAAATGCTACTGCTTTGATTCGAACCAACGACCTCACGCACCAGCCCTCTCTTCCAACGTCCCTAGCCACTTCTCCCATTAAACTTTCATGTCAAATAACCCCACCATTTAATTATAAGGCCTTCTTACTTAAGCCCATCACCGCATATAAAAATAAGATGCAAAATGCTGCTCCAGCTACTCGAACCTGCGACCTCCCTGGAACCATAATCTGCAGCCAATGTCCCAGCCAATTTGCCAATGCACCATTTGTGATATAATCCCCCCAAAAACCTCTTTTAAGGCCTCCTTCGTTAGCTCCCTTGTCTCACGCCAAAACCAAAAATAAAACCCATGTGCTTCCCATGTTACTCGAAGTTGAGTCCCTTGCCAAGACCTTCAAGTGGCGCCCCAAGCCACTCCATCAGCCCATCTTTCTTGTTATAAAACCCCACCATTAAATTTTAAAGCCTTCCTACCTAAGCCCATCACCGAATATGCTAAAAAATAAAACGCGAAAAGCTCCCCCATCCATTCGAACCTGCGCCCATCCTCACCTCCAATTCCTAAGTGGCGCATGGAAGCCACTTAGCCAATTAATTCTTTGTGTCATGCTTCTCCCTAAATTTTACTTAACCCCTATCTCCTAGCTCCTTTCTTTTAGATACTTAAAAAGAAATTTTTAGATCTAAGTCAAGCCTAGCTCGGGGTTATTTCTAGACCCTAAAACATGTCAAATAATCATAGAATTTAATTCTTCAAGCACACACATGGGAAAATATTTAAATTACAAACAACCCATCTTATGGTCAAAACCACTGACGACAGTCCATAGTTCATCCCCCTCCTTTCATCAATCCCACCATCACATGCTTACACATCAAATTTCATATATCATGTCATAGTATTAAACATCATGTGATGGCATGCAAACATATAAAAATTACAAATTAGGGGACTTACCCGAAATCCATGATTATGCCACAAGCTAACCACGACCAAAAGATCTAAGGCAAATAATAACAGCATGTAAATTAATAAAGTGTGTATAGAGATCTTACACACTTGCTTCTATCGAAATTCCTAGATCCCGAAGTTTCAAATCTTTAGTGTTAGGTGTTGACCCTATATTCGGCCAGCACAAGATTAGTGACATGGCCTATTCGGCCAAACCAAATAAATCTAGAGGTTCTTTGCTTGAATCCGAAACCTTACCGAATTGCCTTTGAACACTAGCCAACACACTCCAAGTGTGAATCGGCTTCACTTCCCTACAATCGGTACTTATCCAAAATTAGTAGCCTTCGGCATTGAACACCAATTAAATAACTCACTAGAATATAGTCTATTTAAAATAAACTCTTACCACCACTTACCAAATAGGTCAACAGAGAGAAAGAAGGCTACGCTTGATTGCTTCCAAGTCCGGAGACCCCTTGCCAAAACGATTGTCAATGAAAATCTGAAGAGATCTATCCCACTTAATATTCGGCCAAGGCTACTAAAGAAATAGCAGGGAGATTCGGCTTGAATGGAAAGAAAATAGTGAGAAAATGGGAGATAGGGGTTCTGGTTTTGAGAAGGAAAGAAAAGAAAATAAATTAAAGGTGAGATGTATAGGATTCGGCCAAGGTCTAAAAGAAAAGAAAAGGTAGATTGCAATAGTGTTTTGGTTTGAGAGAGAATGAAAAGAAAAATCAAAAGATGGAGGTTTAGTAGAAATTATAAAGAAAAGGCCAAAAGAATTCGACATTATCCCCCTATGTTTGCCAGTCCACTCTTCCCATGAAGAGTTTAAAATTCAGCCAATTACTTGAATTGCTCTTGACCAATAATTTAAACTATTCAAAATAATTTGAATGCTCACATGCCTAAATTCTCTCTTGCCAACTATTAAGGATTAATCAAATAATAATCTAATTAAAATCTAACTTAATCCTTATTATTCCTTATTATCTCATCAAATAAATAATAAAAAAAACAAAGAAGCCATGTGCTCATCAACTTCCTTCCAGCCGAATGCAAAAACAACAAGGAAACCATGTGCAGGCCAATTCACTTTGTCACGCCAGCAGCAAAAAGGAAAAAAACAAAATGCTGCTGCTTTGATTCGAGCCAACGACGTCACGCACCAGCCCTCTCTTCCAACGTCCCTAGCCACTC
The DNA here is from genome assembly GCA_025503065.1 of Gossypium bickii. NCBI lineage: Eukaryota > Viridiplantae > Streptophyta > Magnoliopsida > Malvales > Malvaceae > Gossypium > Gossypium bickii. Next base: position 97,749,324 of record CP106711.1, read on the forward strand.
TCCCATTAAACTTTCATGTCAAATAACCCCACCATTTAATAATAAGGCCTTCTTACTTAAGCCCATCACCGCATATAAAAATAAAACGCAAAACGTTGCTCCAGCTACTCGAACCTGCGACCTCCCTTGAACCATAATCTGCAGCCAACGTCCTAGCCAATTTGCCAATGCGCCATTTGTGATATAATCCCCCCAAAACCTCTTTTAAGGCCTCCTTCGTTAGCTCTCTTGTCTCACGCCAAAACCAAAAATAAAACCCATGTGCTTCCCATGTTACTCGAAGTTGAGTCCCTTGCCAAGACCCTCAAGTGGTGCCCCAAGCCACTCCACCAGCCCATCTTTCTTGTTATAAAACCCCACCATTAAATTTTAAAGCCTTCCTACCTAAGCCCATCACCGAATATGCTAAAAAATAAAACGCGAAAAGCTCCCCCATCCATTCGAACCTGCGCCCATCCTCACCTCCAATTCCTAAGTGGCGCATGGAAGCCACTTAGCCAATTAATTCTTTGTGTCATGCTTCTCCCTAAATTTTACTTATCCCCTATCTCCTAGCTCCTTTCTTTTAGATACTTAAAAAGAAATTTTTAGATCTAAGTCAGGCCTAGCTCGGGGTTATTTCTAGACCCTAAAACATGTCAAATAATCATAGAATTTAATTCTTCAAGCACACACATGGGAAAATATTTAAATTACAAACAACCCCTAATTTAGGATGTTACAAAGTCTTACTGGATACTAAATTCATGCATATATAAGAATGAGTTAATCCTAGATCTATCAATGCAATCACATTAGTATCATAGAGGGTGAATGTACGGTGATAACATCTGGAGATGACGCTTCTTCGCGAGCGCGAATAGCATAGGCTCGTGCAGGTGCTCTGGCCTCAGATGTCACAGTAGAGTCTTTTGTCGCTCTTTGACTACCACTCACATTACCTACATTTTTGGGTGGCCTCCCTCTAACTACAGTATTACTCAGCCTCGTACTCTGAGCATTATCTTTTTCAGCTAACTCTGGGCAATCTCTGATAAAATGATCTAATGATCCACATTTAAAACAAGCTCGATCATTCAATCTACAATCACCAAAATGCCATTTTCCACACTGTCTACATTCGGGTCGATTTGGTTTCGCACTCCCGACACTAACTATCGAGATAGCCAGTGTTTTAAAGCTCAAATGTTGCCTTTTACAATCTCTATTTGAATGTCCCATTGATACATTAGAACGATTAAACGAGTCTCAGAATTTCTTCGATGAAGATTGATACGACTTACTAATTGATCTTTTTCTCGAATCTTTAGCTTCTGAATCTGTTTTTCTCTTTTCTTTACTATGATCCTCGGCTTTACAAGCCCTCTCAACTAGAACGAAAAATTCTTTCAGCTTTAAAATTCTGACTAATAATTTTATATCTTTATTCAATCCATCTACAAATCGTTTGTACATGATTTCTTCAGTGGAAACGTCTTCCCGGACATATTTACTTAAACGTACAAATTCTCTTTCATACTCAGTGACAGTCATCCGACCTTGTTTTAACTCTAGAAACTCTTTATGCTTTTGATCAAGGAATCTTTGATTAATGTACTTCTTTCGGAATTCAAATTGGAAGAACTCCAAAGTAAGTCGCTCTCTAGGAAGCACAGATATCAATGTTTTCCACCAATGGTACGCATTATCTCTCAGCAAAGATACAATACATTTAATACACTCATCAGGAGTACAAGACAATTAATCGAATACTTGGATCGTATTTTCGAGCCAGAACTCAGCTCTCTCAACATCATCATCAACAGTAGCCCGAAACTCTTCTGCCCCATGTTTACGAATCATATCTACTAAAGGCTTATTTAATTGTATCAGATTTACAACTTGAGGAATAACAGGAATTTGTTAAGGAATAGGTGAGGATGGAGGTTGTTGAGCAGCCGGATTCATTTGAAAGAACTTTGTAAACCACTCACTCATCATCTAGAAAAAGGCTTGTTTAGCCTCTCCCTTATGGCTACTAGATACATGCCTAGTGTCAGATTGCGCTGCCCTTTGAGCAGGAGCGGGCGCGTTACTCTCTACATTGTCAACTTCAACTCTTTCGGGATCCATTACTATATGAAAACACAATTTAAGCTGCCAGGAATCATCACACTATCGTAAAGTATAAATGGCACGTATAGCTAGACTCTTACACATGCTACGTTAGTCCTAGAATCGATTAAATTGTAGCTTTGATACCAATAAATTAAGACCTCTAACCCGTATTCGTCATCGGAATAGGGTTACAAGGCATTACCTATCAAATCACAACATACAACATACATTTATGCATCCATTCTCAAACACCATTCAATCATAAACACATTGTCCCTTATAAGGGCCTACGAATCCTTAAACATGCTTTAGAAGTGATTCAAGACTAAACCGATAACATAAAAAAATTTTCGAAAACTAAGAAATTTATCAAACATACAAGGGTCAAACGCCCGTATGAACAGGCTATGTGTAACACCCATTGCCAGTATCCGAGTCAGAATAGGGTTCGAGGCATTACATAGCTAATCTTGCTTAAACATAAAAAAATAGGGTTATAAAATTTCTTTTAACTCTATCGCTCAGACATATCCGGCCTAGGAGGCCCTAAATATACTTCCGAGAAGTATCAGAATTTATTCGGGAACTTTTACAAGTTCGATAAACTTTTTAATAAAACAGGGGCCATACGCCCGTATAGGCCTAGGGACACGCCCGTGTGCCCCTAAGGCATGCCCGTGTCTCCCACCCGTGGTCGACACTGGCTAATTTCACACGGCCTTGACGCCCGTGTCACTAACCCGTGTGCCAAACCTTGGCATTCTGACTTATCCACACGGCCTATACACATGACCATGTACCCCAACCGTATGGTGATTCAAATCCCAAGTGTAGGGTGCAGACTTTACACGGCCTGGGTGCACGCCCATGTGCTAGCCGTGCCTCTCACACGGTCTAGACCCACGCCTGTGTGTCTAGCTAAGTGGGCAATTAGCAGGCTATATACCAAGCCCTTGCCACCCTAGAATGCACACATACATATTTCTACTCAAAATAATACAATTCCTATCCCATAAGCAAGTCTAAGAACTCATTCCCAACATACAAGATGATTAAAGAGACATACATTTCATGAATTTCATCTTCATTGAACAAAAGAGTTTGTCAAGTATTTTCCTAACTCATAAGGCCATTTACAAAATGACTTTTACTGACTTACATAGCCAACAATTTGACTAACAATTACAACTTAACAAAATATTCAAATCCTATACATGCCATACTCAAAATAAGTGATAAACCGTAAAAGTAACATATTTTAAGCCCACATTTAATATGCTTTTGGATGATTTATCCCTTGATTTGTGTAAAAAAGTGCTCTTAATCCTTTCTTTTCATGTCTTATACCCAGGAAAGCATCCGAGGATGAAAAGAACACAAAACGGGCCTAAAAAGAAGCAAATGGGCCTTTCCACGAAATCGACACAGCCTGGGCCAAGGACCACACGACCGTGTCTCGATGAACATCTAGAACACGGCCTAATAGCTATTAACACGGCCATGCCTCATTAAAGAAGTCCAAGCACAGCCTCCTTACCACTACACACGGCCGTGCCATTAGTAAAATCTGAACACAGTCAGGTTTTGATTTATAGGGGCGTGTATCATGACCATGCCTCTGTTGCTGGAAAGAGCAATTTCAGTCGAAACAGGATACTTCAGGAGAAAGAATCGCATTCCAAGAGCCTATAAATATACCCCAAGTACCACCTTTGAAAGGGGTCGAAAGCTAGGCCAAGGAGCCAAGTCGAGAAGGTCAGAGTTAGGGAGTAACACGAGGATAGCCAGTTGATTCATCCCAAGAAGTCGGAATTATACTCAAGACGACAGAATTCTCCTTCAATCCCATCAGGGAGTTTTAGGATTTTTCTTATGTTTTGTTTTATCTTTTCTCTTGTGATGTTTTCTTTTTACATTATGAACTGAATCCTTCAGATACCTGAAGGGGATGAAACCTAGATGAATCTTTTTATTTGATTTTTAGGTTATATGATAATTAATTAGTTTGTTCTTAATTATGTTGCTTAATCCAAATCTAATGTGCTTAGGTGGAGGAGGAATAGACCCTGCCTAAGAGTAGATCTAACATAATTAAGCGGAGTTGATCGGGCACCTAGAGATTGGGTTACGAGATTTTACCGGATTAAGGTGAAACCTAATATGGGAATCCATTGATCGATTTACTGCTTTCCTAGGGGGTTATTATAAGCGAATGAGAGTTCCACTAATTAACCTAGGATTAGACGTTATTCGCTTCGAGAGAGGGTTTAACATAGGTTAGGGAGTCTCACAGATCAAGCTAAGTAAAAGAAATCATATAATTTAAGGTTAGATAATAAGAGAAGTCTAGGTGGATTCTTCCCGAAGGTATCATAAAAATCAACTGAGTCTTTTTTAAGTTATCCCCAAATTCATCATTTTGTCTTTGTTTCCTTAGTTTAGTTGTCATCAATCTAGTTTAAAAGCAACTTTTATCTTAGTTAGGTTAAATAATAAAAAGAAAGTGAGTATTAATACTTTTAGTTCCTTTGGGTTCTATATTCAGTCCTGCCTAATCTATACTACTGTTCGATAGGTACACTTGCCTTAATATCGTTGTCAGAGTTAGTCTCCAGGTTTGATCATTCTTTTATAAATATTTAAAACTCTGATTTTACAGCGATCAAGTTTTGGCGCTGTTGCCGGGGAACTACAATATTAAGAAAGCTCTATTTTTTATCACTTTAGCCATTATTCACAATTTATTTCTTTTTTTTTCTTAGGTTAAATTTTAATTTTTCTATTTTTTTATTTCTTTCTCTTTTCTATTCTAGGTACCTCTAGTTTATGACTAGAAGGAATCCGAGAGGACCTTTTGTATACAATAGTGATATTGAAGCAACCGCTCGTAGGAATCGCAAGGAAACCAGGTGAACCCTAGATTACACAGAAAGAGAGGAAGAAAGCAGATCCAATCCTACTGAAGGGATGGGCGAAAATAACCCACCACTACGCGATGTGGGAGATCACAATGCTCCACGTACAATGTTTGCTTATGCGAAACCGCATTTAACAGGAGCAGAATCTAGTATTGTTAGGCCTACTATATCTGCTAAAAATTTTGAATTAAAGCCTAACACAATACAAATGATTCAACATTTTGTTCTATTCGATGGTTTGCAGGACGAAGATCCAAACATGCATATAGCTAATTTTTTGGAGTTCTGTGATACCTTCAAAATAAATGGCGTTTCTGATGATGCCATTCGTCTTCGGTTATTCCCTTTTTCATTGAGAAATAAAGCCAAACAGTGGTTAAACTCATTACAACGAGGGTCAATCACTACATGGGAGCAGATGACCGAAAAGTTTTTAATGAAATATTTCCCACCAGCCAAAACAGCCAAATTACGTAACGATATCTCTTCTTTTGTGCAGATGGATGTAGAGACACTATACGACGCATGGGAGAGGTTCAAAGATCTCTTGAGGAAGTGTCCACACCATGGTTTGCCCCCGTGGCTACAAGTCCAAACCTTCTACAACGGAGTAAACCCCTCAACGAGGCAACTGATAGATTTAGTCACTGGTGGAACTCTGAACAATAAAACTTCTGAAGCAGCCTACGAGTTCATTGAGGAGATGTCAATAAACAATTATCAGTGGCAAGCTTGGACAACTAAACCAACGAAATCGGCAGGAGTTTTCAACATTGACACCATGACCATGCTATCAACGCAGCTAGAGATGATGAATAAAAAGCTTGATAGTTTGTGTTCTTCACAGATACATCCAGTCATGCAGTGCAATGCTAGTGGAACTATGTTGAATCCTGAGTACCCACCCTACCAACCAGGAGCAGAAGATGAACAGATGAACTATATAGGTAATAATTTCCGATCTAATAATAATCCTTATAGTAACACTTACAATCTAGGTTGGTGGAACCACCCAAATTTTTATGGGGAGGACAAGGCAATCAAGGAAATCAAAGTCAACAACCTCCTCATCCACAAGAGGAGAAACCAATACATGAAAGGGAATCAGCAATCACATACAAACGCCTGCAAGATATTGAAAGAACCCTTAAAGATCAACAAACATTAATTGAAAAATTCACCTAGACATTTTGGGAATTTACTAAGACGGTTGGAATGTTTACCAAAATAATTGAACCACGTACAGAAAATTTTCCTAAGGGGATAGAACAGGTAAAAGCAGTCACACTAATAAGTGGAAGAGAATTGAGCGAACTGAAGAAACACTCCCTAACAGACAGTAACAAAGCAAGCGACAAGGGAATTGAGGAAGTGACTCCATTATGTGATGAAAACAAGCCATCACTCCCATACCCGGCAAAGTTAAAGAAAGAACGAATAGATGCACAATTTGGTAAGTTTCTTGAACTTTTTAAGCAAATACATATTAACTTACCTTTTGTTGAAGCTATTTCACAGATGCCAAAGTACGCAAAATTCTTAAAGGAACTCCTGATGAATAAATGAAAATTTGAAGAGGTGTCAATAGTGGAACTTAATGAAGAATGCTCAGCCATCCTCCAAAACAAGCTACCAACCAAGTTAAAAGACCCAGGAAGTTTTACTATCCCTTATCTAATTGGTAGTTTAAATGTTAAGAAAGCATTAGCTGATCTAGGCGCCAGTATAAATTTAATGCCTTATAAAATGTTTAAACAACTAGATCTTGGGGAACCAACACCCACTAGGATGAGTATTCAGTTAGCAAACAGATCTATTAAATATCCTAGAGGAGTCATCGAAGATGTTTTGGTCAAAATTGATAAATTTATTTTCCCTGTTGACTTCGTTGTATTAGACATGGATGAAGACATTAATGTTCCCTTAATATTAGGGCGTCCCTTTTTAGCCACAGCTAGGGCTGTTATTGATATAGGAGATGGTAAGCTCGCATTAAGGATAGGAGATGAAGAAATTATTTTACAAATTTATGATGCCAAGCGATATTCTAAAGAGTAAGATGATTCCTATTATTTTGTTGATACTGCTGATCATATCATTCAAAATTCATTACAGAAAATCATACATGACGACACGATGGGTCTGTGTCTAACTCAAAAAGAGGGGGAAGAAGATGAAGATGATGAGCTGAATTGGAAAACTTCGTCATCCAAACAAATGAAGGAAGAAATCATTGACAATGTTGACGAAACAAGACAGAAGCCCTCCATCAAAAAGCCACCCAAATTAGAATTGAAACAGTTACCAAAACATTTAGAATACGCATTCCTCAGAGACAATTTTACATTACCAGTAATCATATCTGCAGAACTAGAACCTGAGGAAAAAGAGGAGCTGATAAAGGTACTAAAGGAGCACAAAAAAGCCAAAGTATGGAAAATTTCTGACATCAAGGGAATAAGCCCCGCGTTCTGCACCCACAAAATTCTAATGGAAGAAGAATACAAGCCTTGTGTGCAACCTCAGAGGCGGCTAAATCCCAACATGAGGAAGTGGTCAAAGATGAGGTCATAAAACTCCTAGATGCAGGAATAATTTATCCTATCTCTGACAGCACTTGGGTAAGTCCTGTACAGGTAGTTCCAAAGAAAGGGGGAATGACGGTAGTGCCTAATGAAAAGAATGAGTTGATTCCTACAAGGACAGTCAGAGGCTGGAGAGTTTGTATAGATTATAGAAAGTTGAATGATGCCACCAGAAAAGATCACTTCCTCTACCTTTCATAGATCAAATGTTGGAAAGATTATTCGGGCATATGTACTACTGCTTTTTGAACGGACTCTCTGGCTACTTTCAAATCCCCATAGCTCCTGAAGATCAAGAAAAGACAACATTCACATGCCCATACGGTTCGTTTGCTTATCGTAGAATGCCTTTTGGATTATGTAATGCTCCTGCTACTTTTCAGCATTGCATGTTGGCAATCTTTGATGAACTCGTGGAAGACATCATAGAGGTATTTATGGATGACTTCTCGGTATTCGGTAATTCTTTCCATCTTTGCCTTAAAAATTTAAAACAAGTGTTAATGAGATGTGAGGAAACAAACCTCGTTTTAAACTGGGAAAAATGTCACTTTATGGTGAGAGAAGGGATTGTGTTAGGACACAAAATTTCTATTAAAGGGATAGAGGTAGATAAAGCAAAGGTCGAAGCTATAGAAAAACTACCCCCTAGTTCTGTCAAGGCTATCCGAAGCTTTTTAGGACATGCAGGGTTTTATAGAAGATTTATTAAAGATTTTTCTAAAATAGCTAAGCCTTTGACAAAATTACTAGAAAAAGATGTTCCTTTTGATTTCAATCATGAATGTTTAGTTGCATTTAATATCCTTAAAGATAAACTAATAAATGTGCCAATTATTATTGCACCTGATTGGAACTTACCCTTTGAATTAATGTGTGATGTAAGTGATGTAATATCCTGAAATAGGGGTTGCGAGTTTGGAGAATAACTCAAGTGTTAGTGGGCCTCAAGAGGGGTTTGGATGTGTTTTAGGAGTTCCTAAAACTCTCGGATTGAAATGGGATGCTTTGGAAAATTTTGGAAATTTGAGGGTTAAAAGAGGAAAATAGGCAAGGAGGCCTTAAGAAAAAATTTCGGAAGGTTGTGGCATATGAAATGCCCTGGTAAAGTGGCTTCCGTGTGCCACTTAAGGTTTAGGATTGGCGCCAAGCACGTCAGGGGTTCGAGTAACGCTGGGCGCATAGGTTTTATTTTTGTGTTGTATGGTGTGATGAGCTAAGGAGGCTTTAAAAGAATTTAGTGAGCGTAAATGGACATGAAAGTCCAGTTGGTAAAGTGGCAGGTCGTGTTGGTGACTTCGGCGGAGAGGTCTCGAGTTCGAGTCCTGAAGGCAGCGCTTGATTGCGTTTTGTTTTGTTTTTGCGTCAAGCAAGGGACGCCTGCAAGTAAGGTTTAAAAGAAATTTTTGACGCGATATTAGCATGAAATTCAAAGTGGCCGAGTGGCTAAGGACATTGCTGGTGAGCTACGACTAGGAGGGCTCGTGTTCGGGTCTTGGGGGCCGCACTTGAGGCGTTCTATTTTTACTTTTAGCGCTAAAGCATAAGGAGCCAGCGAAGGATAGTTTAAAAGAATTTCGACGCATTTAATTACATGAAATACGCAAAGGGTCGAGTGGCAGAAGGCTTGGAGATGCTTCCTCAGGTCTCGAGTTCGAGACCTGGGAGCAGCAAGGCATGGGTTTTTTCTTTTTGTGCCAGCGTGGCAAAGGGCTGCATGGCCCATGCACGCATGCAAACATAAAAGAGTCACGCTTGTTTTATTTTATTTATGTATATTGGGAGTATGGGGCATTATTCTTTTATTTTTATTGTTTCTATTATTTATTTTATTGTGAAGAAAGAGAATAAGTGATGGGGTAATGGTTTTATTATTATTGTTATATTATGTATAGGAAATGGTGAGGTATGGGTTATATTTTGCTAGTTTATTATAGGTATGGTGATGGGAAAAAGATTAAACAATAGTAATTGATGTTTGAAATTAGCAAAAGGGAGAGCATGACCGTGGGAAGCATGATAGAGGTATGGCCGGCCTTGAATTGCAAAAACATGGCCGAATGAAGCATTTTGGGGGTGAGCATGGTCGGCTTGGATGTTGAAAAAAAAGCATGGCCGAATTCTTGATTTTCGGTTTTTCCTTTCTTTGCTTTTGATGCATGGCCGAGTGAAGCATCTCTCTAGGGGCTATCTTGGTCGATTTTCTTGTAGCAAAGGAGGTGCCAAATTCTTTTGTGAAGTGTCTAGCTTGCTACCGAATGCTATTTGGTCTCTCTCTCTATCTTTTTGACATAAGCCAAATCCTCTATGTTGATCCATAGCCGAAACTCAAGAGAGCTTTATTCTTCTTCTTTTGTTACAAGTTTGAGAAGCTAGGGAGTATTTCGGCTAGCAAAAGTTTCTTTCATTGTTGTTAGTCGTAAGTTTTATTACCATTTGAACCATAGCCTCTTTCTTCACTCTTTTTCTCTCCATTATTAGTGCCGAAACACCTTAGCCGAATCTTGATTTGAAGGTGCTGTCGACTATGTGTTTGTGATCTCTTCAATCGTTTTGGTAAGTAAGTTCTCTCCTAACAATCGGTTTGGATTTCTTTCCATTAAAGTGCCAAAATCAATGGTTAAACCTTGATTTCTAAAAAGGGCCGAATGTACAATAAGCTTTCATAAGTGTTCTTTTGTGTGGCCAGTGTTAGGGCTTTAAAAAAGAGTCTTCAGGGTTCGACTATTCATGGTAAATGGTAAGTATAACATTTGGCCAAGGGCCATTGTTCATAGATGTGGGTATTAGCCGATCCTAACAATGTTTTAGTAGGAATTTCGATAACTTCGGGAGCAAATCGACAGGAACAAGTGGTGTTTCGGGATCGAAATAAGCAAGCTAGTGTCAAGGAGCATGAAAGGAGTCTTTCGAATTGAAGTGCGCAAGGCAAATCGACAGCAGTAGGACAAGTTTCGGGATTTTAGATTTTGTTAGATTCGATAGATCAGGATCTCGCTATAGTCAGGTGCGTAGTTATCGCATTGTACTCTTGTTTGTTATATATGTTATTTTATGTAAATGTATATGTTGTGCATGTTAAATAAATAAGGGCTAAGAGTGTGGATACCCAAGGTAGGTGATTGAATAATCAGGTTAGTGGTTATGGTATTAACCTTTCAGTGATTGCGGTAACAAATGATTATTGATGAATGTACAAAAATGTGATGGTATGTGATGTATGTGTGTTTCGAGTAATATGTTGCCATGGTATATTTATATATATATATAAGCATGGGTTGAGTTTCATAATTGCATATTCATGTATATGGACTGTGTGGATATGGGATAAGCCCATATGTGAGGACATGTGTATTAACTATGCACTGAGTCTTGGTGACTCACTCAATTTTTCTCAACCCTTTCAGGTGACGCATAAAGCTTGGACCGGGTTTGGAGTGGGTACAAAGGTGGCCATGCAAAAGTGGATTTTCATGCAAAGGAATCTCTTATTTAATGAATTAAGCATCTATATTATCAATATTTTGATTAAGTGTGTATTGTAAGAAGGCCCAGTAAAGTATTTCAGTTCTTTTATTAAGTACCTTTATTATTATGCTCTATTATGGGTGGACAATTTAAAATGCTTATTGCAAATGATTTTATTTCCTTGAGTATGTACAATAAAGTTTTGCATCTCGTGTTTTCATAATAATTTAGTTTTTACTTAGAATATTTCAAGTCACGAAAATGTTTTAAGAAACTCAACAAATTTTTATCGGCTTTACTCTTAAGTAAAGATATTTTTCGAACGTGTTCCGCAGTGGCATTCCAAATTCGGTCGAAGTGAATGGGCCGGGTTTCGGGTGTTACAAGTGATTTTCCAGTAGGTGTAGTTTTGGGACAACGAAGAGACAAGCACTTTCAGCCAATTTACTACGCTAGCAGAACACTAACACCCGCACAAGAAAATTACACCACCACAGAAAAAGAGTTGTTAGCTGTAGTTTTTGCTTTTGATAAATTTAGACAGTATCTAATAATGTCCAAAGTTGTCGTTTACACTGATCACTCAGCTCTTCGTTATCTTCTAAACAAACCTGATGCTAAACCCAGGCTCATACGATTGATTTTACTCTTACAGGAATTTGACTTGGAAATACAAGATAAGAGGGAAGCTGAAAATCTTACAGCAGATCACCTTTCTAGAATTGAAAATCCACACACCAAAGAGCTCAACGAAGGTGAAATAAATGACCTATTCCCCGAGGAACAACTATTTTCTATAACACATTCTAAAATACCATGGTTTGCAAATATTGCGAATTATTTAGCAGCTAACATCTTGCCAAGAAAGTTAACACATCACCAAAGGAAGCGATTCTTTGCTGATGTGAAAAATTATTTTTGGGAAGATCCCTTTCTTTTCCGCATTTGTGTAGATCAGGTCATTCGAAGATGCGTTACAAAGACAGAAGCAAACAAGATCTTGGAATATTGTCATCCGGGGCCATCAGGAGGACACTATAGTGGTATCAAGACGGCACACAAAATACTTGAATCAGGTTTCTTTTGGCCCACTCTATTTAAAGATGCCAATAGGTACGTTACCTCATGTGATAGATGCCAACGAACAGGTAATATCTCTAAACGTGACGAAATGCTCTAGACATATATGCTATCATGTGAAATATTTGATGTATGGGGTATTAATTTCATGGGACCATTCCCTAATTCATTCGGAAATAAGTACATCCTAGTAGCAGTCGATTACGTGTCAAAATGGGTAGAAGCAGAAGCTTTACCTACCAATGATGCTAGGGTAGTAGTCAAATTTCTCAAGAAACTCTTTTCTCAATTTGGCACATCGAGAGCAATCATTAGCGATAAGGGTACGCACTTCTGCAATACTCAGTTTGAAAATGTTCTAAAAAAACATGGAGTATATACAAGACAGCAACCCCATATCATCTTCAAACCAGTGGGCAAGTTGAGGTGGTAAATCGAGAACTTAAGCGCAGTCTGGAAAAAACCATTGAAACAAATAGAAAAGACTAGGCATTAAAATTAGATGACGCATTATGGGCTTATAGAACAGCTTTTGAAACACCTTTAGGGACATCCCCATACAAGTTTGTATATGGGAAAAGCTGTCATTTACCATTTGAATTAGAACACAAAGCTTTTTGGGCAATAAAATTTTTGAATACTGATCCCAAAATTGCAGGAAAGAGAAGAATGATACAGATGAACGTGCTAGATGAATGGAGAACGGAAGCCTATGAGAACTCAAAACTGTACAAGGAAGCAACGAAGCGACGCCATGATAATCGTCTTAAAAGACCAAGACAATTCAAAGTAGGAGATCTGGTTCTATTATACAATTCAAGGCTTAAATTATTCCCGGGAAAACTAAAATCAAGGTGGTCGGACCCATTCATGATCAAAATAATTTTTCCTTATGGCACTATCGAGGTAACCCATACAACTAAAGCACATTCAAGGTAAATGGTCACAGATGAAACTTTATAATAGCACAGATGTTGGAGATAAAAGAGAGGAGCTTATGCTCCATAAGCTGACTTTTAGAACTGAAAACAGGGAGAGTCTAGCTTAAGACTATAAACAAGCGCTTCTCGGGAGGCAACCCGTGCACTAACATACTAACATTGTTTTTTTTTATTTTATTTTCCTAACATCGTATTAAAATGCAGGATCATACGCACGCCCTTGAACACGGCCGTGACATGCGGCGTGTAGAAAATAGGGGAAGGCACACGGGCATGCCACGCACCGTGTCTAAACAGGGTAGAATTGTTTCCCCGATAACACAGGCTGCACCTCCTGAACACGGTCGTGCCCCATAACCGTGTGAAATTATTCAAGCTACTGACTTTTAACACACGGGCACCACACGGCCGTGCCACACAACCGTGTAAAATTTTTGAGGTTACTGACTTATTATACACGGACGAAACACGACTGTGGGGCCTCGCTGTGCCTACAGTTTACCTTACCAAGCACGGGCGTGCCCAATATATACATGGCCATGCCACGAATTTTGAAGGCACCTACTCCTGAAAAAGGCAAAAAACATGGGCGAATTCAAAATGACCCGGGCGTGCCGACAGACCGTGCCCCCTCCCTATAAATATAAACTAACAGTCATCTTCCCCAAACACAAACCTTAAAATCAAAATTTTCACCCCCAAACCTCAAAATCCGGCCACTCAACCAGTCTACCCCATTCTCACCACCGTTTCTCCTCAAAAATCTTAGTCCAACCACCCACACGGCCACAACACAGCCGTGCCCATGCCACAAACCCAGCAACACCACTGTGCCCGCCGCCCGTGTTCGTCATTCACCACCACTGCTGGTTCATTTTTTTCTTCAAGTCTTCCTCCTATTCTTGCATATTTCTCCTTTATGTCATTTTGTGTTTAGAATTTTGATTAATATTGCTTAGTTTAGTCAATTTCTTATTTAGTTTACAGAAATTCTTTGTTTAGTTCACAGAAATTTGTTTAATATTCTTTGTTTTCATTTTTCTTTGTCTTCATGTTTACTTTATTATGCTTATGTAAATTGCAAAATTTTCAATGTTTGGTTCATCTTTTTATTAATGCATGTTAGAATAGTTTGTTGCATGATTCTTGAATTAATGCTTTGATATTGATAAAATGCAATTGGGAAATTTAGCAAAATATTGGTTGAACTAGAAAATTTTGCATTTGATTTATAGGAAGATGTCGTCGTCACAAATTAAAAGAGTCGTCCCAAGCAAGAAACATAAAGGACCCGGATCCTCTTCTGCAAGTGCCAAACTTCGACACCCGTTTCTTCGTTTTCCACAAGACGCTCAGGAGGACCGATACAAAGCCATAAGGGATAGGGCAATAGGCACTGGACGCCGAATTGATTGGGAGGCCGTCAGACAAGTAGGGCTCGCTACTGATATCCAAGCACTACTGTTGACTGATCCATGGGAAACCTTCTTCGAAATTAATGAGCCTACATACCTCGACCTTACATTTGAGTTCTGCTCCACATTCACGTTACAAACGGTGATGGCTCAATTCGATGACCCGGCACCATACAATTCTGTCTCAGGGACGAGGTATGTCAATTGAGCGTACCCCAATTTGGAGTAGCCCTTGGTTTCTACATAGCGAAATTCATCGCAGAAAACCCGTTAGTAGGTCTAAACCGAGAACCTCACAAACTCTCATACGACTGCTGGCTCACCCTCAACCCAACGACGGCAATTTACAACCCCAGTAAATCTAAAGCAACAGCCCTTCCTCCCGCCTTATGATACATTCACGCCATACTCGCACATACCATCACAGGTCGAAAGGAAAGCACCGGCATCGTCAACAAACACGATGTTTACTTCCTATCCTGCATGTCTAAAGGACATGTGGTTGACTTGGCATACTTTATTGCATGCGCAATGCAGCATCAAACCGAAGCTCATACGACGGGAATTCTGTCAATGGGACCATACATTACGAGGTTAGCTCGACACTTCAACCTCCTCAACTTCGACGAGCAGATCTCCTCCCTCACACTGATGGGGAACATGGTTCCTCAAGGCATCCAAACCATGCTACACATGAGGATGATAAAACAACGTCGAGGGACCAATCCTGTGTAGTATATACTAAAGTCACCATCCATCGAAGAAGAGGACGAGGACATTTCTGATGATGTCCCACCACCACCAGAGGAGGCAACGAATCCGAGCCAGTATCCACACCGTGTGCCACATCATTAGCAGACATCTCTGCTCGACTTGATCGATTCAAGATGCATTTTGTTGAAAACGCCCGGCGCTTTGACGGAATAGAGAACAAATATGTCAGCAACTCCACATTTCGTCATCGGCACCGCCATCGGATCAAACTAATGATGAGGGCCTCTAAGTTTTTTTTTTTACTTTAATTTTATTCAGACTTCTTCATTTTTAATATTTTATTTTATTTTATGCTGTTTAAATTGAACTTTTATTACAATTTTTTATCATTGGCTATTCAATTCTACAAAGCGTCTCTAGCAAACTTTTTGATCGAAAAGATCACTAACAAGTGACTTTGCAGAATAAAACATATATATTCCATCTACACAACAGCACAAATAGGTGATATCTGAAATGTCACCTGATGCCACACACTATCCACATCCTCAAGGAACTCGTCCGAATATACAGGAAGTAAAACTTTTCCCTCCTATCTTTTTGATTGATCACTAATTGTCATTATCCATGTTTGTACATTGAGGGCAATGTACATCTTAAGTGTGGGGGGTGAATAGGTATTCTGAGAAGATGCCTAGTTTGTCATTATTCTCAAACCCTGAGGATAAAAATGCCTAACTGTCTGCATTGTCCTCAAATCCCTGAATTTAATCTTGTTTTAAAGTAATTTTCTCATATTACTAATTAAGATGAAATTTCTAATGATTTGTGATTTTTATTGATATGTTTTGGAATAAGTCATAGTTAATTGTGCATTGATAATTAAATTTGAAGAATACTAGGGAATCAAGCATGATAAGTCTAATTTTCTAAAAATTAAAATTTTAGGTTGTCAACCGGAATTTGAATATTATCTTGAAATTTGAGATTTACAAGGTTGATGTCAAAAACACCCATAATTTTTGTGAGAATTTGAGCCTTACAGAGCATACATTCTTTTTCATGCTCACTTCTTGATTATGAGTGTGTCGACTACGAATTGTTATTCTAGAACTTGCCTCGATTATACATGTCAAGACCACAGTTATAATTTGATATACCGAGATGATAAAGGCACTTAGGTTTTAACCCACTTGCTCTACTAAATAGCCTACCCTTATAATTAACCCTTAGTGAACCTCGTTGAGCCTAACAACCCTTTTTATTGACTTACCCGCTAATTTAAACCCAAAACCCTTTATATTTGTTCTCACCTTTTATTTTGACTACCCCTTAATCGAGATTTGATTTGAACCAGTTATCTAAGTTTATTATTTTGGTAGTTAAATTTATCTTGTATTTAATTTGTTCTAAAAAATAAAAATAAAAAAAAATTCAAGTTTTCAATATTAGTAGTATGGAAAGTGAGCTTACACAATCAAAGACTATTTCCCAAAAGAAAAAGCTCGTATTAGTAGGATTTTTATTATTTTCAGTTGATGTAATTATTATCTTAGAAATTTTTAGGTAGGTAACTTATCAATTCAATCTCGATTATAACCTTCTAATTTCAGCCTTTATCCACACCTTTATCCCTAGCCCCGTTACAACCCTAACAAAGACCTTTTGATCTGTTTATCATATCATTTTACAGTGGTGGAGATTTGATTTTCAGGCAAGCCTATGGGATTAACTTTTCATGTTTGACTTATGAGTGCTTAATTTTGACCCTTAAACACTTTTTGAGTTATTTGAGTGAATCTTTTGTGAGGATATCAATCCTTGTCGATTTTGAATTAAAGGTAATTATTTAGATGAAGGGAAACACCTATGTTTTTCATGCTACAAATTTATGACTTATCTTATTTGAATTTTTAGGAATCTTTGAGTTGAATTATCCATGTATAAATTATCTATGAATTAGGATAAGGCATTGTTGATAGGAATTATGAATCATGGAAAGTTTGTTTTAATTGTAAGTTGAGAATTTTGCTTGAGGACAAGCAAAAGCTTAAGTGCGGGGGTATTTGATAAACCGTAAAAATAACATATTTTAAGCCCACATTTAATATGCTTTTGGATGATTTATCCCTTGATTTGTGTAAAAAGGTGCTCTTAATCCTTTCTTTTTATGTCTTATACCTAGGAAAGCACCCGAGGATGAAAAGAACACAAAACGGGCCTAAAACGAAGCAAATGGGCCTTTCCACGAAATCGACACGGCCTAGGCCAAGGACCACACGGCCATGTCTCGAAGAACATCTAGAACATGGCCTAATCCTGATTTACACCGTCGTGCCTCATTAAAAAAGTCCATGCACGGCCTTTTCACCACCACACACGGCCGTGCCATTAGTAAAATCCGAACAAGGTCAGGTCTCGATTTGCACGAGCGTGTGTCATGACCGTGCCTCTATCGCTGGAAAGAACAATTTCAGTCAAAAAAGGATACTTCGGAAGAAAGAATCGCATTCCAATAGCCTATAAATATACCCCAAGTACCACCTTTGAAAGGAGGCGAAAGCTAGGCCAAAGAGCCAAGCCGAGAAGGTCAGAGTTAGGGAGTAACGCGAGGATAGCCAGTTGATTCATCCCAAGAAGCCGAAATTATACTCAAGACGGTGGAATTCTCCTTCGATCCCATCAGGGATTTTTAGGATTTTTCTTATGTTTTGTTTTATCTTTTCTCTTGTGATGTTTTCTTTTTACATTATGAACTAAATCCTTTAGATACCTGAAGGGGATGAAACCTAGATGAATCTTTTTATTTGATTTTTAAGTTATATGATAATTACTTAGTTTGTTCTTAACTATGTTGCTTAATCCAATTCTAATGTGCTTAGGTGGAAGAGGAATAGACTCTGCCTAAGAGTATGTAACATCCCGAAATTGGGCCTAGTAGGATTGGGCCCAATGGGCCTTGAGCGTAGTAGCGTTTAAATTTTTGGAGAACAAGAGATCGGCTTAAATGCAAGTTGGACCTATTAAATAAGTGATTTTGGAATGTTAGAGGGCTTCTATCAAGTCCCGGGATCAAACTTTGGCTTTAGGGAAATTTTGGTTTTAGGTGAAAAAAACCCTGGAAGTTGGCAGGTAGGCCTTAAGAATAAAATGTGAAGAAAAATGACACAAGTGGAGTGTGTGGTGTAGTGGTAAAGTGACGCCACTTAAGGAGCAAGGGGTGACGCCAAGTCTTCGCTCTTGCATTTTGGTTTTCTTTTTGCTTGGACCTTAGAATTTGGCTGTAGATTTATATTTAGTTGCGCATGGTTTAAGACACAAGAGGAGCTTGTGGCCAAGTGGTTAACAGCGTGGATTATGTTGCAAGGGAGCTTGGGTTCGAATCTCATGAAAAGCAAGGGAGTATTTCTTTTGCGGATTGGATGGCAAGAGTTTTAGTTGAATTTAAACTCTACTGACGAAGGGATCCCACATCAAAAAGATACAAAGAAGGAAGATGAAGGGCTAGCTATATAAAGAGCATTTTAGGAGGAGAGTTAACATACCTTGGTGGGCGTTTGGGCACAGGAGTGGTCGCAGCGCGGTTTAACACTAGACTCCTATCAGGTGTGTAACTCTCTCTACTCTAGCTGTAGAATGGCAAATGTCGAAGTGTCGATCATGGAAATAGTAGCCATACGAGCGTACGAGTGCATGTGTGGGGCTTCGACGTGATAGTTGAGGCCATTAGTAGTATTCTTGTGGGTTGAGGCTACTTGGGCCACTATGGGCCAAAGTGGGCCCAATTGAATAAAATGTAGGATGGTATAGTATATAGTGAACTAGACTAGGTGGATCTCATATACATGGCTAGATTTATGTTAGGTGGGCCACACGAGCGTGTGGGCCCGGATAGGCCAAATTTGGGTTTTAGGCCCAATAGTCCGGTACGACCGAAAATGGTAACCGAGTCGCTCGTGGCGACATTTGGGCCTTTAGGAAAGGCTATTGTAGGTGCAAAATTATAGATATACCCTTGGAAGGGTAAATTACAAGAATAACCTTAGAAGGTAAATTACGAAAATGCCCTTGGTGGGTAAATTACGAAAATGCCCTTGGTGGGTAAACACGAAAATGCCCTTGGTAGGTAAAATTACGGTTACACCCTTAGAGGTTGATTAGCGTGATTATGTTGTTTTATGTCTATCTGATTATGATGGTAATTCATGTTATACTTATATTTGGTATATGTTTAGCATACATAACATACTGCATACACGAATTATTATGTCATATTGCACGAGTGTAATGAGAGGAGGGGGAAGGTATGATTTCAGACTGTCACCAGTGGTTTTGACCACACAGTGGGTTGGCCCCGTTTTCTATAATATTGTGACTAAGTCTCAGTGGTTTTGACCACCAGTGGTTGGGTACCACATGTATCTATCTTTGTGACTCGTCCCAGTGGTTTGGTACCACAGTGGGTTGGCCTCACATATCGATATACGGGATTGTCACCAGTGGTTTTGACCACAATGTGGGTTGGCCCCACACATATTATTTGTGACTTTGGTCACCAGTGGTTTTGACCACCAGTGGTTTGGCACCACACTTATATTATTTGTGACTACGGTCACCAGTGGTTTTGACCACTAGTGGTTTGGTACCACACAGGGTAGACTCAGGAGTTTCGAATGGTTAGGTTTTGGGTTGCATGGCATACATATTCTCTTATGAAATTGTGTAAAGGCATCAATATCTCCGGGATGGGGATTTATACACTGAGTCTCGGTGGCTCACCCCTTCCTTTACATATTGCAGGTGATTTATAAATCGCGGATGCGGAGCCGGGGTGGACTCGAGGTGGCCATGCGCAATATTTCAGGTTTATGTTTAAACTACTATTTCAGATTTACTTTGCTTTAAATTTCGGGTTTTCGATTTTTGTAATAAAGCCACTAGATTTAATTTTTGGGATTGTTTATCTGTTTTAATTATCATTGAACTTTGCTTAGGTTAATGATGGCATGCCTAATAAATCTATTAATGAATGTTCTCCAAACTTTCACGAACTTTCGGGATTTTTTCGAAACTTTACCATCGGGTAACGGCAAACCAGTAGTAACAACAAGTTAACTCAATTTTCTTTAAGACTAAATTTGAAACAGTTTTTAGCAACGTTACTCAAACAACTCGGCTTTTCATAAAATCAAAAGTTTTCCTAAAATGAGAGACGACAACTTGATTCAATAACGTTTCTTCACAAAATTAAATCAACAACTTGTTTTCTTTAAAAACGTTTTCCCTGTGACATGCCGGATTCGGTCATAGTGTTTTGACCGAGTTTGGGGTGTTACAATTATGGTATCAGAGTCAGGTTCAAAAACTCAGCTGTGGGTTTGGGTTCAAAAATGTTGATCTAACATAATTAAACAGAGTTGATCAGGCGCCTAGAGATAGGGTTACGAGATTTTACCGGATTAGGGTGAAACCTAATATGAGAATCCATTGATCGATTTACTGCTTTCCTAGGGGGTTATTATAAGTGAACAAGAGTTCCACTAATTAACTTAGGATTAGACGCCATTCGCTTAGAGAGAGGGTTTAACATAGGTTAGGGAGTCTCACGGATCAAGCTAGGTAAAAGAAATCATATAATTTAAGGTTAGATAATAAGAGAAGTCTAGGTGGATTCTTCCCGAAGGTATCATAAAAATCAACTGAGTCTTTTTCAAGTTATCCCCAAATTCATCTTTTTGTCTTTGTTTCCTTGCTTTAGTTGTCGTCACTCTAGTTTAAAAGCAACCTTTATCTTAGTTAGGTTAAATATGTAATATCCTGATTTTGTGGGTCTGTGCATTTGGGAGGTTTCATGGCTAAGTTGGTAGGTTAAGGCCTTGAGGTGTGTATTGGGCTCAGGTTTGGGCTTAAAACCTGGGTGGAAATTTCTAATAAATAGTGTTAGTTCATAAATTAAGTTAAGTAAGTATGTTTAGTAGCAAGTTGGGCTTGTGGCCCAAAGTTTAGAGGTGCAATAAGTGGGCATGCAGGTAGCGTCACAAGGGGGAGGAGTTTGGGCCTAGTGTGGCCACTTGGGGCCCAAGTTAATAAGTCAAAATTTGGCACTCCTAGGGGAAGGGGGAGGACGGTACATGAGCTACATTTTAGGAGCTTTAATTCTTTTATTTTAGAGATAAAATGCTGATAATAAGGAAGGGAAGAGTTGGTTTTAAGGTGGTCTCATCTAAAGAAAGGATAATGGATGTGATAATAGATGGATAAAAGTTATCAGGAGAGGGGAGAGTTGGCTGAAACTCCAACTCTGAAGGGGTGTGTGTGTGTAGCCGAAATTAGTAGCTAGTTGTCCATCTTTTCTTTCATTTGTTTTCTTCTTTTCTTTCTTTTCTCATACTTTTCTCGCTTATAGCCGAAATTCCCTAGCCTTATTTCCCTCTCCAAAATTCGTCTAAAAGTCGAATCCCCTATGTTCATACTCCTTCTCCCATAGCCGAATCTACAAGGGTGGTTTCATTTTCCCGAAGGTGCACCATAGCCGAATAGTCTTCAAGAGAGATTGGTGAGTTTTCGGGATTTCTCTTCTCTGCGATTTTTCTATTTTTCATCAAGTTTCTAATCCGAATCATTTGTTCTAAGGCTCTATCGGTTTCACTCTTTGCTCTTGAAAGCCGAATCCTGTCTTGCTGGGATCTGTAGTGCTGATTGGTGGAAAAGCCGAAGGTAGGTTGGTGGTAGGTTGGGCAAATGGCCACTTCCTTGTTTTTCCTTTTTGGCCAAATGTTATATGGCACTCGATTGGGTGTGATTAAGGGATTGGTTTAATATTTTAGGCTTGGCCGAATATAGGTGGGAAGGTCACATTTTCTTAAGGACTTTCGGGATTCGATAGTGTAGGTAAGGGTTCATTTTAAGTGATATCATTATTTAATTAGTGAGATCTCATCGTTTAATTGGTTTAGTGATTAAGGGATTGTTATGGACTCGATTATCAGCCAAGCAGTAGAGGTTGGATCTGTAAACCCAACGCCAAAATACAAGAAGTGATCTGTGTCAGGAGTGCGAGATTGGCCATCGCGGTGTGGGCCAACATCGGAGCTAGATCGTAGGCCGATAGTGGTAGTCTCGAGTGACAGTAGCTAGAAGTAGTAAAAAGCGTTAGTACGAGAACCAGGTGTGTAACTCTTACACACTTTCTTTACTTATTATGTTAAAAGTTATACCCTTATGGGTAAAAGGCGAGGATGCCGAGTAAGTTGTTATGTTTCTCGCGTTGATTGTGATCTATGAGAGCATGATATTCTGTATACATAATTATGTATGTTAAGCATGATCATACTGATGTCGTTAGCATAACTCTGTGTTATTGGTGATGAGAGGAGGGGGAAGTATGATCTATCAGACTGTCACCAGTGATTTGGCATCACAACAGTGGGTTGGCCCCACATATTATAAAAATTGTGACTAAATCTTAGTGGTTTGGGACCACCAGTGGTTTGGTACCACATATATTAATTTTGTAACCCCAGTTACCAGTGGTTTGGTACCACCAGTGGCTTGGTGCCACAAGGGGTAGATTTTGAAGACATGGATGGATACTTAGGTTGACTGGTTGCATAACATGCATATGTGTAAATGAACTTGTGCAAGAGCATAACTTCTCTTGGGATGGGGATTTATACACTGAGTCTCGGTGACTTACCCCTTCCTTTACATTTTGCAGATCAGACTTAGATCGTGGATATGGAGCCGGAGTGGACTCGAGGTGGCTAAGCTCAGTAATTGTTTTATATCAAAGTCTTCGGTTTGGACTTAGCTGTTTTATTTAAATTTTGGGTTTTCATCGCTGTAATAAGGTCGCCTAACTTTTATTTTTGTGATGTTTTATTTGGTTATTTTTTTTATAACTTTCGATAAGCATACTTGGTAAATATGAATTGGTTGTTTTTAAAACTTCGATAAGAATGTGTTTTCTGAAATGTTCACTGTTTAAGTAATAAGTATGGAGTAACAATTAAGCAACTAAGTTTTTCTAAAACAAGATTTAACACGTTTTGAAAACTACAAGATTCAAATTCATTTTCTCTAAAATTATTCAACAGTTTTCTCCTTAAACAAAATTGACAAGTCGATTTTCAAACATTTTCTTTCCCGTAGCACACCAGACTCAGTTGTAGTGGTTAGACCGAGTTTGGAGTGTTATATTTTGGTATCAGAGCCAGGTTCAAAAGCTCAGTTGTGGGTTTAAGGCCCAAAATATGTTTTGAGGGTGTAAAATGATTTTTAAGGAGATGAATATCTCGGAAAGCATGGCTTTGAGTCTCCTGGCACGATCCACCTGTAAGTACCCTAACCTTTGATTTAATGTTTATGTGTGGGCTTTGGGGGCTTTAGACGTAGTTGAGCATGGTTGAACTGATGGACCATAGGGTTAGTTTACACCACTTCTTAATTACATAAGACTTAAGCCGAATCAAACAAACCTGTGAGTAAGCCGCCGAGTTAGGGTGTGGCAACAGCCATGTGCATGTCTAGGATTAGATTCAGGAAGAGCTTGGTATTTAAGCAGTCCTAGTGACTCACCTCCTCTTCGCTCGAATCCTACCTGGTGCGTAGTGACTGTTCACTCTGACCATGAGGACTTGTTCACAGGCTAAATCCGATAATTAAAACCCGAAAGGGACCAGCCACACTGTTTTGTAAGAACCCTAGTTTTGAAATTATCAAATTACCCCTTGATTTGTGAAAACTACCCTGAATTTGGAAAAAGACCAAAGTACCCCTGGTTTGTAAATTACCAAACTACCCCTGATTTACAAAATTACCAAGATACCCCCGAGTTGCAAAATTACCAAAATACCCTACTTCATGAAATTACCAAAATACCCTTAATTTGCAAAATCACCCGGAACTTTATTTTGGAAAAATTTCAAAAATACCCCTTGTAGGTTAAAATTACGAAAATACCCCCGGGTAGTGAAGATGACGAAAATACCCCTACACGTTGAATATGGGATGTGGATGTTGTTTGTGTGATGTATGCACTTAGAATTAGGAGATAAGCCTGAAATTGAAATTATAGATAGATTCAACTTCGAAAGAATCACTTTTAAATCTATTTTCCATAAAATTGCTCGTGGATAAACAGTGAACAGAATTAATAATACATAAAATTCTTAACCAGATAAACATGAACGGGAAGAATGAGTACACGAGGTCGTGGACGTCCGCCGCGTGGCCGGGGTAGGGGGTAGGATGACCTTGTCAAAGCCAGCAAGGTCTGGCCATGGGTCTGGGAATGTGCTACCAGATCTGCCGGCGGAGGAAGCTGAGTTTCAGGATCAGACTGGTGGTAATGATGTAATATCACAGGCAGTACTGCGAGTTTTGAAGAGAGTTACCGGGGCAGGCACAGGTACAGGAGCCCAAAAATCGGTGGCTGAGCGACTCCGAGCTTACGAAGTGGAGGTGCTTAGGGGGGTGTCCGGTGTAGCTTCCAACACTGCTGAATACTGGTTAGAGGCAACAGAGCGTATAATGGATGACTTAGACTTCTCGGCCGAGGAGAAGTTGAAGGGGATAGTGTCTCTTCTCCAGGATGAGTCGTATCAGTGGTGGCTCACAGTCAGGAA
This sequence comes from Gossypium bickii, assembly GCA_025503065.1. Classification (NCBI taxonomy): domain Eukaryota; kingdom Viridiplantae; phylum Streptophyta; class Magnoliopsida; order Malvales; family Malvaceae; genus Gossypium; species Gossypium bickii. Next base: position 97,774,168 of record CP106711.1, read on the forward strand.
TGGTGCAGTGGCCGATGATATCACCTGGATTATTTTAAGGCAGCCTATCAAAGGAAGTATGTGGGAGCTGGTTATACTAATGCGCAACGTAGGGCGTTCCTGAATTTGGTTCAGGGGAGTAAGTCGGTACCTGAGTACGAGGCAAAATTTTTGAGGTTAAGTAGGTATGCTCGGGGTATGGTGACTACGGAACATGAGCGCTGTGTTAGGTTCGAGGATGGGCTAAGAGATTGGTGGGTGTTGATTGCACGCAAGAAGAAAGGAATTCGTTCTCGTGGAAAAGGCCAAAATAGCTGAGGAGGTGAAGCAAACCGAGAAACGAAATCAGGATAGAGGCAGGGATAAAAGGAGTTTTGGGCCATCAGGGTCTGGTAGAAGTACTCAGAAAAGGGTTAGATTTTATGGACCGGATCGAGCCGCAAAGCCTGCTGTCGCTCTGTAACATCCCAAAATTGGGCCCAGGAGAATTGAGCCCAATGGGCCTTAGGCGTAGTAGCGTTTGAATTTTTAGAGAATAAGAGATCGGCTTAAATGCTAGTTAGACCTATTGGATAAGTGATTTTGGAAGGTTAGAGGGCTTCTATGAAGTCCCGGGATCAAATATTGGCTTTGGGGAAATTTTGGTTTTAGGTGAAAAAAACCCTAGAAGTTGGCAGATAGGCCTTAAGAATAAAATATGGAGGAAAATGACACAAGTGGAGTGTGTGGTGTAGTGGCAAAGTGACGCCACATAAGAGACAAGGGAGTGACGCCACAAGGAAGGAAGAAGGTCCAAGGTTCAAGTCTTGGCTTTTGCATTTTGGTTTCTTTTTGCTTAGACCTTAGAATTTGGACCATAGTTTATATTTAGTTGCGCATGGTTTAAGACACAAGAGGAGCTTGTGGCCCAAGTGGCTAGCAGCGTGGATTATGTTGCAAAGGAGCACAGGTTCGAATCTCATGAAAAGCAAGGGAGTATTTATTTTATGGATTGGACGGCAAGAGTTTTAGTTGAATTTAAACTCTACTGAGGAAGGGATCCCACATCGGAAAGACACAAAGAATGAAGGTGAAGAGCTAGCTATATAAGGAGCATCCTAGAAGGAGAGTAAACACATCTTGGAGGGCGTTTGGGCACAAGAGTGGTCGGAGCGCGGATTAGCCCCAGAGTCCTATCAGGGGAAGGCTTGATCTCGCATATCTCGGGTTGTGGCTAGTGCTCGAAAAGTGTTAAGGAAGCGGGATCTAGTGCGTTAGATCTTGATCTACGGGATTAGATAGTCGCATTAGTAACTAGGTGTGTAAACTAACACGCTTCTTGCTTTGTATATGTTTGATAAACTGATTGATTGGTAAAACCGAAATAGTATGGTTGAGTGATATGATACCCTATGGGGTATGTGCACGGATTCAGGTAAGTCCGTTTCATTATGAGTACTGTTATTGATACATGATGTCATGATTTATGATGTATGTGCTATGAGATGCAACGCTAAACATGTTTGCATGATTTGAATACTATACATGAGTTGGTATGATGATGGGTGATATGAGAGGAGGGGGAAGTGATATTCGTGTCAGCGGACACCGGTGGTTTGGTACCACATTGTGACTACGGTCACGTAAGTTTGGCACCTCAGAGGTTTGGCACCTCATAGCGTCTCGTCGGTGGCTTAGCACCACAGTGGGTTGGCCCCTGATGATGATACTGGGATTGACGCCCGGTGATTTGGTATCACACGATGGGTTGGCCCCATCACTTGATTCGTGACCGGTCACCGGTGATTTGGTATCACATTTGTGTCTTTGGGACACCCGGTGGTTTGGCACCACAAGTATTGATGGATATTGTGACTTTAAGTCACCGGTGGTTTGGCACCACCCGGTGGTTTGGTACCACACGGGTAGAGAAAGGTGTTTGGAAGGCTAAATTTGGGTGCATATCGTAACTTGTGCATGTTAAACCTGTTTATGATTGGTGTATGATGTTTTACTAAACCGGGAAAAAGGCTACACACTCGAGTCTCGGTGACTCACCTTTTTCCTTTAACATTTTCATGTGATGCATAAAGATGGACCGGGTTGGAGAGGACACAAGGTGGCCCATGCGAGAAGAAGATATTTGGATTATTTTAAGCATTTTTAATATTGAGTATTTTGTTTTAAGTATGGGTTGTAATAAGGGCCTTACTATTATTTTGGTATTATTTTAATTATGGCTTGATTAAACTGAACCACTATGTGAAGAGGATTTTATCTTAGCAACCTGCTTATTCAAAATAGTATTTAATAAAGTTTAAATTCAGACAATTTTATAACACTAAGGTTTTTCATATTACTTTAAATGGACATGGTTTTCAAAAGTTAACAAACTTTCATGATTATTCTAAGTCAAAAGATTTTCAAATCGTCTTTCTGCGGTGACATAACCAGATCCGGTCAAGGCTCGTGGGCCGGGTTTGGTGGTGTTACACGCTCAGTGGCCAATTCAGTGCGCTAGATGTGGGAAGTCTCATTCCGGAGAGTGTTAGGCTGGTAATAGAGGGTGCTTTGAGTGTTGGTCAATGGAGCACCGGGTAAGGGATTGTCCGCGGAAGTTAGCTAGGACTCAAGCTGAGGGTCAAGGACATGGTCAATTCGGGAGAGATGGCGGCAACCACGGAGGGTCGAGGTGCGATTAGGGGTGGTAATGGTAATAGACGAGGTCGTGGAGCACACCGCCCGAGTCTTTGGGAGTGCTAATCTTAGGATACTGGGTTGGTCTATGCGACCAAGCATTGAGAGGAGAGCGACGACCGGACGTCATAACCGGTACGTTTTTAATCTCTGGATTGCCTTATACTGCTTTGATTGACGTTGGTTCAACACACTCATATGTAGCTATTAGCGTAGTTGGAACTCTGAACTTAGCCTACGAGATTTCTGCTAGGAAGATGACAGTAGTTAGCCCTCTAGGACACTCTGTGGTAGTAGACAAACTGTATAGGGATGTACCCCTAGAACTTCAAGGGGTCGTGTTTCAAGCGGATTTGATGGAACTACCCTTCGGGGAGTTCGATTTAATCTTAGAAATGGATTGGTTGGTTAAGTACCAGGCAGAACTGGACTGTGCGGCTAAGCGCATGGTGCTAAAATTGGCCGAGGGTGAAGAGGTGGTGATGATAGGTGAGAGAAGGAATTACCTATCTAGTGTGGTATCCACACTGAAGGCAGAAAAGATGGTAAGGAAAGGATGTGAGGCATTTGTGGTTTATGTTTGTGCCTTGGAAGTTAAGGATTTGGCTGTAGGAGGTGTTCGAACAGTGAAGGACTTTGTCGATGTCTTTCCGGAGGAGCTTCTGGGTTTGCCACCGGATCGAGAGGTGGAGTTCGGTATTGACCTTCTACCGGGAACAGCGCCAGTGTCTATTGCTCCGTATAGGATGGCACCAAAGAAATTGGTGGAGTTGAAAGCACAGATCCAGGAGTTATTGGATCAGGGTTTCATTCGGTCAAGTGTATCACATTGGGGAGTGCCTGTGCTCTTTGCTAAGAAAAAGGACAGATCGATGCAAATGTGCATAGACTGCCGTCAGTTGAATAAATTGACAATTAAGAACAAGTATCTGTTACCTAGGATAGATGACCTGTTTGACCAGCTTAAGGGAGCATCGGTCTTTTTCAAGATAGATTTGAGGTCGGGGTATCACCAACTTAAAGTAAAGGAGACGGATATCCACAAGACGGCGTTTCGTACTCAATACGGGCACTATGAATTTCTGGTAATGCCATTCGGGTTGACGAACGCACCGGCAGCATTTACGGATATGATGAACCGGGTGTTTTAGCCGTACTTGGATCGGTTCGTCGTAGTATTTATAGATGATATTCTGGTGTACTCGAGGTCGAAAGAGGAACACGACGCGCATTTGCGGGTAGTGTTGCAGATTTTAAGGGAAAAGCAATTATACGCCAAGTTTAGTAAGTGTGAGTTTTGGTTGAAGGAAGTTACTTTTCTGGGTCATGTGGTATCTGCAGAAGGGATAAGAGTGGATCCTCGGAAGATTGAGGCTGTATTGGATTGGAAACCACCTAAGTCGGTGGCAGAGATTTGTAGTTTCTTAGGGTTAGCAGGCTACTGTAGGAGATTTGTGGAAAGGTTTTCATCGATAGTGGCACCTTTGACAAAGTTGTTGAGGAATGAGGTACCTTTTGTATGGACGGATAAGCAGTAGGAGAGTTTTGAGAAGCTGAAGAGGGTTTTGACTGAGGCTTCGATCTTAATTCAGCCTGTGGCAGGGAAAGATTTTGTGGTGTATTGTGACGCTTCCTATACGTGGTTAGGTTGTGTATTGATGCAAGAAGGGAAGGTTGTTGCTTATGCGTCTCGGCAGTTGAGATCGCATGAAGTTAACTATCCGATGCATGATCTGGAGTTGGCTGCAGTGGTCTTCGCTTTGAAGGTAGGCATTATTTGTACGGGGAGAAGTCGGTGATCTACACGGACCGTAAGAGCTTGAAGTATCTGCTGACTCAGAAGGAGCTGAATTTGAGGCAACGAAGGTGGGTGGAATTATTAAAAGATTACGACTGTTCGATTGAATATCACCCGGGGAAGGCAAACGTGGTGGCGGATGCGCTAATTCAGAAAGTGGTGTCGGATTTGAGGGTGATGTTCGCTCATTTTAGTCTGTATGATGACGGAAGCCTGTTAGCAAAATTGCAAGTGAAGCCATCATGGGTAGATCAGGTTAAGGAGAAACAGCTGGTAGATGAAGTCTTAAGTGCTCGATGCTTGTAAGTGCAAAATGGTGGATTGGAGGGGTATAGTTTGAGCAGCGATGGAGTATTATGTTTTCAGGGGAAAGTGTGTATGCCTAAGGATGTGGAGTTAAGGCAAAAGATTTTGCAAGAGGCACATAGCAGTCCATATGCTATGCATCCGGGAGGTAATAAGATGTATCGAGATTTGTAGGAGCAGTTTTGGTGGCCGGGTCTTAAGCGTGAGGTAACGGAAATTGTGGGTAAGTGTCTGACATGTCAGCAAGTCAAGGCGGAACATCAGTTAACGTCAAGTTTGTTGCAGCCGATTAAGATTTCACAGTGGAAGTGGGAAAGGATTACAATAGATTTTGTGAGTGGGTTACCCCTCACACCCACTAAAAAGGATTCGGTTTGGGTGATTATGGACCGTCTGACGAAGTCTGCTCATTTCATACTTGTACGTATGGACTTCTCTCTTCAGAAGCTAGCGAGACTATATATAGCGGAGATTGTAAGGTTGCATGGGGTGCCAGTGTCGATTATCTCGGACAGAGACCGTAGATTTACATCAAGGTTCAGGAAGGCTTTGCATCAGGCATTGGGTACAAGGTTGGATTTCAGTACGGCATTCCATCCCCAGTCAGATGGACAGTCGGAGAGGATGATTCAAGTCTTGGAAGATATGTTAAGAGGTTGTGTCTTGGATTTCAGAGGCAGTTGGGAAGAACTTTTACCGTTGGCGGAGTTCACGTACAACAATAGTTATCAGGCGAGTATTAAGATGGCACCATATGAAGCTTTATATGGTCGAAAGTGTCGTACCCCTACGTGTTGGACGGAGTTGGGAGAGCGGCAGTTATTGGGTCTGGAGTTGGTTGCTGAGACAGAAGATAAGGTGAAAGTGATTAGAACTCGGTTGAAAGAAGCTTCGGACAGGCAGAAGTCTTATGCTGACCTTAAACGGAAGGATATAGAGTTTGCAGAAGGTGACAAGGTCTTCTTAAAGGTGTCGCCGTGGAAGAAGGTTTTGAGGTTCAGTAGGAATGGCAAGTTGAGCCTAGGTTTATTGGGCCTTATCGGGTATTGAAGCGAGTAGAACCAGTGGCTTAGTAGCTCGAGTTGCCACCCGAGTTGAGTCAAATCCACAATGTGTTTCATGTTTCCATGCTTAGATGCTATCGTTCAGATCCGTCACATGTTGTGCCAGTGGAGGAGATTAAGGTGAGCCCAGACTTGTCTTTTGAGGAGGAACCAGTACAAATCCTGGATCGGGATGTTAAGGTTTTGCATAGGAAATCGGCCCATTTGGTAAAGGTATTATGGCAGAACCATGGATCGGAGGAAGTGACATGGGAACCGGAGGATATCATGCGACAGCAATACCCTCAACTCTTTTGACCAGGTAAATTTCAAGGTCGAAATTTATTTTAAGAGGGGTAGAACTGTAATATCCTGATTTTGTGGGTCTATGCATTTGGGAGGTTGCATGGCTAAGTTGGTAGGTTAAGGCCTTGAGGTGTGTATTGGGCTCAGGTTTGGGCTTAAAACCTGGGTGGAAATTTCTAATAAATAGTGTTAGTTTATAAATTAAGTTAAGTAAGTATGTTTAGTAGCAAGTTGGGCTTGTGGCCTAAAGTTTGGAGGTGCAATAAGTGGGCATGTAGGTGGCGTCACAAGGGGGAGGAGTTTGGGCCTAGTGTGGCCGCTTGGGGCCCAAATAATGGGTCAAAATTCAGCAATCCTAGGGGAACGGGGAGGACGGCACATGAGCTACATTTTAGGAGCTTTAATTCTCTTATTTTAGAGATAAAATGCTGATAATAAGGAAGGGAAGAGTTGGTTTTAAGGTGGTCTCATCTAAAGAAAGGATAATGGATGTGATAATAGATGGATAAAAGTTATCAGGAGAGGGGAGATTTGGCCAAAACTCCAACTCTGAAGTTGTGTGTGTGTAGCCGAAATTAGTAGCCAGTTGTCTATCTTTTCTTTCATCTGTTTTCTTCTTTTCTTTCTTTTCTCATACTTTTCTCTCTTATAGCCGAAATTCCCTAGCCTTATTTCCCTCTCCAAAATTCTTCAAAAAGTCGAATCCCCTCTGTTCATACTCCTTCTCTCATAGCCGAATCTACAAGAGTGGTTTCGTTTTCTCGAAGGTGCACCATAGCCGAATAGTCTTCAAGAGAGATTGGTGAGTTTTTGGGATTTCTCTTCTCTGCGATTTCTCTATTTTTCATCAAGTTTCTAATCTGAATCATTTGTTCTAAGGCTCTATCAGCTTCATCTCTGCCTTGACAGCCAAATCCTGTCTTGCTAGGATCTGTAGTGCCGATTGGTGGAAAAGCCGAAGGTAGGTTGGTGGTAGGTTTGGCCAAATGGCCACTTCCTTGTTTTTCCTTTTTGGCCGAATGTTATATGGCACTTGATTGGGTGCGATTAAGGGATTGGTTTAATATTTTGGGCTTGGCCAAGTATAGGTGGGAAGGTGACATTTTCTTAAGGACTTTCGGGATTTGACAGTGTAGGTAAGGGTTTGTTTTAAGTGATATCATTATTTAATTAGTGAGATCTCATCATTTAATTGGTTTAGTGATTAAGGGATTGTTATGGACTCGATTAACAGCCAAGCAGTAGAGGTTGGATCTGTAAATCCAACGCCAAAATACAAGAAGCGATCTGTATCAGGAGTGCAAGATTGGCCATCGGGGTTTGGGCCAACATCGAAGCTAGATCGTAGGCCGATAGTGGTAGTCTCGAGTGACAATAGCGTAGAAGCAGTAAAAGCGTTAGTACGAGAACCAGGTGTGTAACTCTTACACACTTTCTTTACTTATTATGTTAAATGTTATGTGTTGTTAAAAGCCGGAATGATGGCAATGGTTACCAAATTACCCCTGTGGGTAAAAGGCGAGTATGCCGGGTAAGTTGTTATGTTTCTCGCGTTGATTGTGATCTATGAGAGCATGATATTCTGTATACATAATTATGTATGTTAAGCATGATCATACTGATGTCGTTAGCATAACTCTGTGTTATGGGTGATGAGAGGAGGGGGAAGTATGATCTATCAGACTGTCACCAATGATTTGGCATCACAACAGTGGGTTGGCCCCACATATTATAAAAATTGTGATTAAGTCTCAGTGGTTTGGGACCACCAGTGGTTTGGTACCACATATATTAATTTTGTAACTCCGGTTACCAGTGGTTTGGTACCACCAGTGGCTTGGTGCCACAAGGGGTAGATTTGGGAGACATGGATGGATACTTAGGTTGATGGGTTGCATGACATGCATTTGTGTAAATGAACTTGTGTAAGAGCATAACTTCTCTTGGGATGGGGATTTATACACTGAGTGTTGGTGACTCACCCCTTCCTTTACATTTTGCAGATCAGACTTAGATTGTGGATATGGAGCTGGAGTGGACTCGAGGTGGCCATGCTCAGCAATTGTTTTATATCAAAGTTTTCTGTTTGGACTTAGCTGTTTTATTTAAATTTTGGGTTTTCATCATTGTAATAAGGTCGCCTAACTTTTATTTTTGTGATGTTTTTTTTGGTTGTGTTTTTTTTTTTATAACTTTCGATAAGCATACTTGGTAAATATGAATTGGTTGTTTTTAAAACCTCGATAAGAATGTGTTTTCTGAAATGTTCACTGTTTAAGTAATAAGCATGGAGTAACAATTAAGCAACTGGTGTACAGTTAACAATCATAATGCTCATAAAATAATCCATCCACGGTATTAGTTAACTGTACACCAGTCAAGGCTTATTGACGATACTTACTTACAATTACCCTTATCTAGCACATACCGTGCCACATATCGAACCGATTCTTCGTGACTCATTCATGAGTACCTGTATTCATTCGTTCACATGACTTAACTATCATTCACATCTCTACTTCTAAATTTATCTACTTATCCCACCACTCACAAGGGATAGTCAAAGACGTGTGTTTATAATCACTACTGTAAGTATAAAGCCAATGCCACATCCTCGAGGTGGTCTTACATGGAGTCTCCTCTAGATGCCAATGCATATCCCAGTCATGGTCTTACATGGGATTACCTCTAAGTGCCAATGCCATATCTCGGATATGGTCTTATATGGGATTATCCTTCATGTATCGATGCCATATCCTAGATATGGTCTTATACGATTTCCATGTTCATCTCCGAAGCCATATCCTGAATATGGTCTTATACGGGATCTCAACTCAGTGCCAGGCCATGTCTCGGACACGGTCTTACACGGGACCTTATTTATTTCATATTTCAAATATAACATTTCTATAATCAATATGGCCTATTAGGACTCCAACATCTCATTCACGTTAACTGCCCAATTTAGTAATGCATCATGCTTTAATATAATGCCAAGCGTTTCTCAACATGCTAATATGAATGTTGCATAAATCACATACAACTTATCTCGTTTTCAAAATGAGCTAGTTCCTCGGTTCAGTCCAAGACTTTATTCTTTCCCCGATCGAGGTGGATTCTCGACTCCTCTTACTCTATAATAGCAAATTAGCTTCTTTTAATCGCTACATTAATATAAGCATTTCAAAAATCATGATTAAGCAAAATTACCATTTTGCCCCTAGGCTTTGGCAAAATGACCATTTTGCCCCTAGGCTCGGAAATAAATTCTAATCACATTTCTACCTTTAATAAGCCTAGGTAAACATTTAATCCTCTTAAAGCTATCATAAAAATCAATGTTTCACATACTTACTATTCTTAAAGCTATCATAAAAATCAATGTTTCACATACTTACTACAAAATTTGTAACCTTTTCATTAAGGTCCTATTTGGTGTTTTCATGCTAACACCTTTCACAAAAGTTGTTCATCTAACAATTAAGACTCAATTTCTTCCATAAAAATGCAGTAAATAGAAATGATAACTCTCATGGCAAAACTCTAAACTTTACACAATATTGCACAATAGTCCCCTCATTTGAAAGCTTAAGCTTTATGGGTCTCAAAAGTACAACTATTACTAAGAAACAACAATGGAGGGAAGTTTGCTGAAAATTTAACCCTTCAAAACCCCTATTCTTGCTTGAAATTTCGGTGGAAGAGATGAACAAGGAAGATGATATTTTCTCTTTCTTTATTCTAATATTAAACTAGTCAAATTTTTGTCACCAACTCTTACTAACTATGACCAAATTTGTCCATCTTTGTCTCCCTTTAAGTCTATGGCCGGCCAAGCACATGAAAAGGGCTAAATTTCCTTTTAAAAATTTATGGCTATTTGGCACCTTTAGAAATAAAAAAAATGGAACTTTTGCACTTTATGCGATTTAGTCTTTTTTTTTTTTCACGATTGAACACGAAATCGCTAAAATTAATTTTCGTGCATATGTGCTATCATGTTCTAACTCATAATATAACATGAAAATAAATTTCTCAAATCTTGGATTAATGATCCCGAGATCACTATTCCGACTAGCCCCTAAATCGGGCCGTTACACCATGTGCCTCACACGGCTCTATACACGTCCGTGTCCCTGGCCGTGTAAAAACAGGGCATACATACTGACTTGGGTCACACGACTGACCACACATCCGTGTGTCTAGCCTGTGTGCCCTTCGAAATGGCCACACACGCCCGTGTGCTAGGTCGTGTGCTAGGCCAAGCCAATCCTGTAGGGTATACTGACTTATGCAACACGGCCAAGTCACACACCCGTGTGCTAGGCCGTGTGACATTTAGGGGGTATACTGACTTGTGTCACATGGCCGATCACATTGTAACACCCCTTACCTATATTCGACACTGGAACAGGGTACGAGGAATTATCGGACTTGTATGCAAGAAATCATACAAAAGCAAGACATGCTTTTTCCATTCAAATTTAAAACTTTTCACAAACATTCACATCACCCTTTAAACGAGCCTTACAAGGCAAAAAACACACTTTAGGAACGATTCAGGACCAAACCGAATTCTTTAGAAGACTTTGGAAAAGTCACTAAAAATAGGGGCACACGCCTGTGTGGATTTATTTTCTCAATTTGAACCTATAGGGGTTTTCACATGGCCATGACACGCCTGTGTTTTAGCCCGTGTGCAAAAACCTTGACATTCTGTTTCTGACATCATCAGCCCAATAAGGTCACACGACCAACGCACACGCCCGTGTCCTTAGACCGTGTGGCAAATTAAATTCCTAAATTCAAGTGCAGACTTCGCACGGCCTTGGCACATGCCCATGTCCTATGACCGTGTTTTCCACACGGTTGAGACACACGGCTGTGCCTCAGCCCGTGTGGTTACTACTAGGCATTTTGTTTTGCCAACTTATGATGCAGGGGGACACACGGCCAAACCTTACGCTCATGGGGCAGACCGTGTATCACACACGGCCTAGACACAAGCCTGTGTGTCTACCCGTGTGGACAAGAACAAGGCTATTTACCAAGCCCTTTATACCACCCCTACTTACACCATCATAAGCCGCATCAAACAACCTATTTATTCATATATATAACTATACCATTTACTCAACCATGCAACTTGTACATTCATGAAAAACATCATCATTTCATATATTAATAAGAAATAGCCATCAATTATGGCCTTATACAAAAGAATTCATCTTCAAATAAGCCAACACATTTGGCCAAAACAATATGACATTCGATAAAAGACTAAGTCCCTATACATGCCATACTCAAAATGCTAAATCTAACTATACCAAAATGTGTGGATAGTATGGGTGATCCTTCGATGGTCTCCACATCCCGAGCTGGCTCTTTTGACACTATAAAACAAGGGAAAAGAGAAGGGAGTAAGCTTTAAGCTTAGTAAGTCTATATGTAAACAATGAACATCATACCACATACTTATCAATCAAGAACATTACATACTAATCAAAAATAATTTAGATCCTCGTAATTATACTTACTCATTTCAAATCTTACCACATTCCAAATGCATAAACATAGCTCACATTTACTTGCACTTATACCCTACGCTTGTCACCACATAGCCACACATAATTTCACTTAGTCAGAGTTTCTCGATGAACACTTCGAAATAATAACGGATACACGGTGGTTTCACACACAGCCTATTATTAATAAATAACACGGCGGTATCGCACATAGCCCACCAAGAATAATAACTACGGTGGTATCGCACACACCCCACCAAGAATAATAACTATGGTTGTATCGCATACAACCCACCAAGATTCACATATCTACCGATGTTTATCCGTATCCTTTTTCCTATTTCGAAGGTTCATCCGAGAATTTTCTCACTATCTATCATTTTAATATATATCAATAATATTCATTCACATTTCACATGATACATTAATATGTAACATCATAAGTAAAAAAGGGTGTATCATTTACATATAAACTTACCTCGATACAAAATATGTTAATTTGAAGTTTAGTCCGAAACATTGCCTTTTCCTCGGTCAAGGTTGATTCCACATTCTTCTTGATCTATAATGATAAAATTTACTCATTTAATCACCACATTAATCAAGACATTTAAAATTTCTACTTTGGCAAAATTACTGTTTTCCCTTAGACTTTCACAAAATTACGATTTTGCCCCCAGGTTCGTAAATCGATTTTCATCAAATTTCCTTATTAACCAAGCCTAGCCGAATATATTTTAAGCTTATAGCAACTCACAATTCCAATTATTTCACACATTTACTACCTATTTTACAACCTTTACAAAAAGGTCCATTTTAGGTGTTTTCATGGAAGCTCCTTTCACAAAAGTTGTTTATTTAATAACCAAGTTTCATTTTGTTCCATAAAAATTTCAACAAAAACATGAATACTCATATGGAAAAACCCTAGACTCTCAACCATTTTGCAAAATAGTCCCCACATTAGATAAATTATGCTACAAGGGTTCCAAAAGTGCAAAAATTAACAAGAATGATCACCAAAATCACTTACTAGCAAAGGTTGAAGTTGCTGAAAATTTTCAAGCTTCCAAACCCCTATTCTTGTTGATATTTTCGGTGGAAGAAGAAGAAAAAAAATGGAAAAGATGATAGCTTTTCTTTATTTTATTTTATTAATCAATTAAGTCACCAAATGCTTTACCTAACCTTGACTATGTCACTTCTTTGTCCCTATGGCCGGCCATCACACTAAATAAGGCCTAATTTCACATTAAGGACCTCCAATTTAATGTTCTATAGCTATTTGACACCTTAGCTAGAAGAATAAAACTTTCGCAGTTTATGCGATTTAGTCCTTTTTCAAAATTAAGATGCAATCACTACAATTAATGCACCAAAATTTTCATGCACTCATATAATCATGCTATAACATATAAAACAATATTAAAATAAATTTTCTCCGATCTCTAATTAGTGGTTCCGAAACCACTATTTCGACTAGCCCTAAAATCGGGCTGTTATACACATGCCCGTGTGTGAGGCCGTGTGGAGCATACTGACTTCAATTCAATTCCAACACCAGGGGACACACGGTCGTGTATCATGACCGTGTGTCACACCCGGCTGAGACACACGCCCGTGTCTCTGCCCGTGTGGACAATAATACGCCATTTGCAAGGCCAATTTGCCACCCTTTCTCATGCTCACCTAAACAGTCAAAATAATACCATTTTAACACATTTATAGGCACCAAAACATGCTATTTCATATACAAATCATGCCATTTAAAATCCATCCATTTCACTACTCAAACCATAATCCAAACCATACTAAAACAATATGCCATTACCAATAATTTCACCTATCTTCTTTATACATTTTTCTTATAATCTTATCAACTAATTCATGTCATAAAATATACCAAATCATCATCTTAAAATCAAGCCACAACATGCCATTTTTAAAGAAAGAATACACCAATTGACAAATAGCTAATTGAGCAACCATATAACCATCACAACAACCATCCCAAACATGTCAAAACACAAGACAATATATACATCATATATCACTTATCAAACTTATACTTTAAGCCAACTTAAATAGCCAAATACACATCAACATTTACATCATACATGAGCCAAATCTCATAGCTAATATCATATCTCAAAACACATCATCATATCACTAGCCTATTCATGCCATATACCATATTTACAAAACATCAAAAGTACCCACAAATTGATCGATAGTGTGACGATATTCCTGATGATCCCTGAATCCGAGCTAGCTTCGATTATCTATAAAACAGGGGAAGAACACACAAAGTAAGCTTTAAAAGCTTAGTAAGTCATATACAAATAAAATTACCACATGAATCAACATTATTTCCATCAATAGGTAAACTATGAGTAAACATATATAAGCTCACAAACCTTTCCCAATGGATACATATGATGTCAATGTCCCAGACATAGTCTCACACATAATCACATATGATGCCAATGTCCCAGACATGGTCTTACACATAATCACATCTTGTTAATCCTAATGTCATGACATTAGTATCTTATACTATTCCTAAGGTTCGTACGGGACTTTTGAATATTGTAAGCCTGTCGATTTTTGCTCGTATTTAATCATTCAACATTCATAGTAGTTCAATGACAATTAAACATATATAATTCAATTTAATGACATTTATTTGCATATGAACTTACCTCGTATTAGGGATAAAAAGACTAGATCGACTATTTGATAACCTTTGATTTTCCCCGATCTAAATTCGACTTCTTTTGTTCTTGATCTATATACATTCAAAGTTAACTCATTTATTCATCAAATCATTCAATTAAGTCCACAAACACATATTTGGGCATTTTTACATTTTAGCCCCATAACTGCCACATTTTTACAATTTAGTCCCTATTTCATAAAAACACTAATTATGCAAAATTTAACAAAACTCATGCTTAGCCGAATTACTATAGTACCCCTAGCAGCCCATATTTCACATTTATTTCACATTTCAACCACATAATTTGTACTTTTCACAATTTAATCCCTAAATAGCATTTTTACCAAAAATCACTTAACAAAATATGATAATCTATCAACAAATATCCATTTTTCATCATCAAACATTTAAAAGCTTAAACATTCATCAATGGCACTTCACAAAATCATCAACAAACTCAAAAATTAGGATACGGGCTAGCTAGTACTCGATGCAACGATCACAGAAACATAAAAATCATCAAAAACCGAACAAAATTCATACCTTAATCAAGCTTCAAAGGTACCAAATATTAAAGCTCCCCAATTCTAGGTTTTCTTTTCTATTTTCAATTTAAATAAACAAAGATGAACATGTTTTCATCTTTTGTTTTATTTAATATACATTGTTTTATTTAATTACCATATTCACCTTAGTTAAATAACATTTAAAACATATACATGACCATTTATGTCAAATTCCACTATCAATGGTCTAATATCATCATAAGGACCTTCGGTTTAATGAATCATAGCAATTAAACAATTTTAACAAATAGAATGTAACTTTTGCAATTTACGCGATTTAGTCCTTTTATAAAATTAGACACCCAATCGATAAAATTAAATCACGAAACTTTCACACATACATAATCACATGCTATAAACATCAAAAATAATATTAAAATAATTTTTTGACCTCGAATTTATGGTTCCAAAACCACTGTTCTGACTTAGCTAAAACTGGGCTATTACATTTATAGTTAAGCTTAATAAATTTATGGAGAGAGATGAAATAATTCACTTAGCTTATTCATTTTATTCTCCCACGACTTAAGTAAAGAAGGAAAGAACCCAAAATTTGCATGTTTTCTTCTCCATCTAGTTGTGTATTCTAACTGGCTTTATTCCTTTCGGTCATGTACTGATGATCCAGGGTGGTGATATTTGTATATATACGAGTTGTGTTGAGTGTTTAATCTGCTTATCTATCTTGAGTTTGTATCTGATTAATAGGGCCATAATATAAGTACTAAATTGATAATGATTTAATTTTTATGTGAACTAAATTACTTGAGTAGCTAAATTTAAGTTGATCATTTTGATATCTATACCAACCAAATAGTTGATAGCGTGTGAAAGATCATGTGAAATGAATATTTAGGAGCCTTGGGGGCCAATGAGGATATAAATGAATTAATATATTCGATTTGGTAAAATGAGATAGAAAGAACATGAAAATCTTGAGACAATGTTACCTAATGTATGCTTATTTATAGTTATGAGATTACAATTAGTTTTTATACTTAATTGGTTTATGCACTGCATTGTTTTCAAATTATGTTAGCACTACTAAGCTCTTTTACTGAGGGTGCAGATTGATTGTTTTCTATGAGCAGGTGACATTTAGATACTGTATTGATTGGAGAGTGTGGACAACATCCAAATCCTACGTCTTAGCTTAGCCTTACTATGTAAAATTTTGTTATGATATGTTGTTTCCAAAGCATGTACCTAAACGGTTGAGGTCATTTTGAGTCTTGGTAAAATGTTGTTGTTTTGGCTATCTTGTGATTTTGATAATGATATACGACTATACATACATATAAGCTTGGTGATTTTAAGTAACTAATCTTATGTGATGATATGGTGAAATGGTGAAGTTAAGTATGCTTGTCTATGAATGGTTGTTTCTTACTCTAGTTCATTAAAATGGTGATAACTTTTGCTGTTAGTAAGCATGATATTGTTTCATGGAATTTGAACAAATCCTTGTTTGGTTCATGGTGTTTGGAGCTTGAACATTAGGTGTTTTTAGCCATAATAATGTATCGGTATTTTGCTAAGGGTCAAGATAGGTGAAATTGGTATGCTCAAATCCAAACAGTAAGTTATGTCGCGATGTCCTTTACCCCAATGCCACGACGTTCTTGAATAAAGTCGGGACGTAGTCGTCCCACGCTGTAACCTTACTTAGTGCATAAGGTCGCCATCACGTCCTCTATTATCACATCGCGACATAGTTTCAACACTTAGTCCCAGATCACATTTAAAGTTTCATGAATGCCTTTGTGGGCACAAGTAAAATCGTGACATGTTAGACAAATGTATTTAAATATAGAAAATTGTGTTAATTCTTGATCTAGTTAACTAATGGTATTAATGTTCGATTTAAGTTATGGTAAGTTAGAAGAATAATTGTAAATAGTCTAAGTTGATTTGGCAATGTAATGTGACATCGCACACTTGAATTTGATGATCGAGTCGGGTGTGGGTATCACGAAAAGAAATAACACAACAAAATTCCCCCCCAAAAAGGGAAAAATCTCAACCCAAGGTTCTCTACTGTGTAATGCATCCTAACATAGTAGTTCACTTTTTTTTTTCACCATCACGACTTTAAGTTCTTCTAGTCCTTGATTTCTAATTTCTACCACCATGGCTTTAAGTCCAACTATTTCTTGATTAAAAAGCCCACTTTGTTGAGAAAATCTCTGCCATGAGTGGGATTACTGCTTCCACCACCACCAATAGGATTTTTCTAGCTTGATGGCATACTTGGAGAATTGGTTGTACATCCATCAATTTGTGGATGCTTTTGCTTGTCATCATTTGAAGCTATACCCATGGTTTCTAGCCTTGGAGTTTGATGAAAAAAGTTGAGTAATCTTGCATTCGAGACACATCAACTTTTTCATTCTTCTAATTATTTTGAGTTGCACCCATGGTTTCTTGCCTTGAATCATCTTCTAATATGACACGTGGCATAACTCTAGGTTCGAATATGGAGAAAATTTATGGAATGACTTAGATGATAAATTTTATAAAAGGAATTTGATATTGGAGATGAGAACATGTGAAAAGAATTGAAAATGTGACAAAAAGGATTAAATTGAAAATTTTGAAAAGTTTGGGACTAATGTGCAAAATTATCCAAAATGGAAAAATATTAATTATTATGGATTATTTGGCATGAAATGGATTCAAATGTGAATTGGTGTGATGAAAATCATTTTTTGGACTAAATTAGAAAAATTGAATAGGATAGGGACTAAAATGTAATTTTTCCATTTTTATCATGAAAAGAGAAAAAATACAATTTTCATTACTCATAGAGTTATAATAAATATTTATGATGAATGATGAACTGATCTGATTTAAGTATTAAATTTTGAGAAAGAATCACTAAAAGGGCAAAATAAAAATTTTAGTGTGAAAGATAATTTGATCAATTTTTAAGATTTTTATGATGAAAATATCATTTAAATATGATATCTGATATTATTTTGGATTGTCAGAACTTCTTATTATTGAAATGAGCTTCAAATTGACTAAACTGTACTTGAATAGTGGGCATGGGTCTTGAGCCCATTTATTGATATTTTTAAATGGTTGGATGCTCGTCACCCCTTCATTTTCTTTTTCTTTCTTTCTCAGCCAGCCAACAACCCTATTGGTTATTCCTCATCTTCCTCTTCTTTTCCTTGCCATTTTCTACTTTTTTCTTTTAAATTTTCCATTACCAGCCTTAAGATTTTGTTAAAATCTTCATTTAAAGAACCTCTGAAGCTCTATTCCCCCATCCATTTAATCATTCTCAACCTAGAATTTATAGAGTTTTGACAAGTGAAATTGAAACTAGAGTGAGAAAGCTGAAAAGGTGTGAGAAAAGGGTTGTTTAAAGTAAGGTTAGCAGAACATGGAACAACAAGCAAACCCAAATTAACATCTGAATAAAAGAAAAAAAAAATACTAGTTTGAACTATAAAAACACATCTAAAAGAAAAAATAGAATAGGAGTAAGCTCATAAGAAGACATCATCTTTGAGCCACTAAATCACCGACTAAAGCTTCTTTAGAAAGCCAAGAAACATGCCAAAAGATATCAATGGAAAGAAGACACTATCTTCGAGCCACCAAGCACCAACTAAAGTTGCCTTAGAAAGCCAAGAAACATGCCAAAAAAAAATCAATGGAAAGAAACACCAAGAACCTTGGGGGAACACAGACCAACAAACACCAAAAAAAATAATGCAAAAAAGCTCCTTAAAGGTGCCAAAATCAAATGGACAAACTTCTAACCAGCAAAGAAAAAACTTCGCAACCTCGAAAATATTGGAGCGATCGACACCAGCTTTCGCCGCCCCATCCATTGTGTCAATTGCCGCGAGAAAACCTGAAATGATACACCATAAACTCCCTCAAAACAGACAAATCCAAGACACTTTCTCCCTAATCCCCATTGAACCCTCCATTCAAGAAAAAACTATTTCATTTTTCAATCCCATGGCCACAACAATTCTCATACAAATTATACAAATAAAAAACATAAAAGCTACATGGAAAAAAAAAGAAAAAAACAACCCAAGCTCCAAATACAAGAGAAATCAAGCATAAAATTTCACAGATGTGCTCTGTCATCCCTCTCAATGATCCGCATTAACACAAAAATCACCTCCTCATCTGACCAACAAGCTATGAAACCAAAAGGTTTATCAAGCTCCAAAGTCTATTCCGCTTCAGCTCTCAGTACTCTCCTTCGAACATTTTCGATGCCTTCGTCCAACAGCGATTCCTCGGCATCAATCTATGATCGCATCACTTCCACTTATTGTTTTCCATTTCAACACTCGATGTTCTTCCTCAATTCGTAATTATCCTATCCTTCTTCCCAGATCGCTTCAACACTTTTCGTCTAAACTCTCAAGAATTTTGATAACCTGTCGAGTTCTCTCAGACCTGCTCCGAGATAAGACCCATGCAAAGCAACACAACACCAAGGATCATTACCCTACTCGGAGACGTTAAACATCAATAATTCGCACACCTGCATATCTTCTACAAAGCCTTTTGATTCTTGTTCACCTATATCCTTTTGAATGTGGTATTCTTGTTCTCCAATGCATCCATTAAGCGTACTAGCTTGAATCCAACTTCCGTAACAAAACTCCAACAAATCTTACTCTGCACAGGTCTTCAACATATCGGTTTATAGCTCACTTCAAATCTAAAGAGGGAGAATTGTTATACTAGCTTGAACAAGTTCGGCTGACTTAGGCTAAAGCCCAAAGAAACATGTGGCTCATAAGGCCCAAGCTTTATTAAGCATTAGCTAGCAACTAAAGAACATGCCACCTGAAGAGAAAGGTAGCTATCGGCTTCCAACATACCCTATCAAAAAGGACCCTGACACCGCCCAAGCCACAAGGAACAAAATGGCCATATTCCAGACACATCAACATGCAAGGGGTAAACCAAGGCTTAGGTATAATACCGAGTATCTTCTTCCTCTCTTCATCTTCTTCACTTTAGTCCATTACTCTGTAAACATATATCCTTACTTTCCTCCAGTATGATACACATTTTGATTTAAGCGTTGGGAGCATCTTAGTGCCAAAATTTTGAGAGCCCCTAGCTTACATATACTTTGTAGGAAGCCTAGTTATCAACCTGAGAATCTAGCCTTCAGCCAAATTCTATACGGAAAAAGACGTAAAAAAGAAAGATCATTTTCTATTTATATTGAAAGACTGGTTGTAGTAAAATAAAAATGTATAAAGATAATATTTTTTTTCAATTTTCCCCCATCAAATTATTGCTATTATTATAAAATTTCTTCAACAAAGAGACCACAACATGAGATTGAGGAGGAGCTTCAAATGAACTCAGTAAAAATATAGTAACATGAAGTAATTCAATTAAGCTTTACATTTTTTGTGAAAACCATGTTTTATTTCGAAAAATAAGTTCCCCTTGAGGGCTTCTTGAAAATAAATATTTTATTCACCCTCAGTATGGGCATGATGGTGGTGGTGAGTTGCAGTATTTTCCCAGATATGGAACAAATTGTGAGCAAAATCAGTCTCTCTGGTGAGGATGATAGAGCGGTGGCCAGCATTTGGGATGTTGAGAAGCTCCACATCAGGGAATTTGGTCTTGATGTTGTGCCTAAAATCTGGTGGAATGGTTTTGTCCCTGCTGCCACAATAACATGCACTCTTTTCTTTAATTTCATCAATGTTTCCAGGTTTTTATCCATTTCTTTTACTCCTCTGTATAGCACGTTATGTGTAGTATGCCACCCTAAATGATGGATATGCTTTGTCAAGTCCATAACCATGAAGTTCACATCCCTGAATACTCACCAAATAAGACATCCGTTGTAACACCAAAAAATAATACCAAACATTTTTTAAGATTATATATTCTTTTTTTTAATATATTAAAATCATTATTGAAAATATTTTATTTAATATAAAATATATTTAATAAGATTAAAATTATAAAATAAAGAATTTCAAAAATCAAGATTTATAATTATGAAAAAAATGAATATAATTTGTAATTAATTTTTACTAATACATTAAATAATTTTATAATATAAATTCAATTGTTAATTTTCATCCATCGATTATTATTGTTTAATGAAAGACATGGTTAAAATTGATTTTGACTACCTTAATGATGTGAGGCGTTTAATAAGTGCTTCCCAAAACCTAATATTTCGGCACACTAATAAGCAGACACATCGACTCGTGTGTTTATACCACACCATTATCGACCAAATAAACGCCGTCGGCGGCCACAATCTTTTAGGTGTTAGCCATTTCATTGCCCTCATTTCTACTCCTTCCTTTGATGGAAAGTATGGCTGAAACCATTCAGTTTTAATATTAAAAAAAAGGCATTGATAAATTTAAAAAAAAAAATTGAAACAATATATATACTTACAGGGGCAACAAGGGTGATAGATTTGAGGGAAGTGGAGTGCTTTGCAGCTAAGGCTAATCCAATAATACAGCCCATCGAGTGAGCAACCACATGAAATGAATTTAACTTATATTCAGATATTAATGATTTCTCAATCCATTCCACGTGCTCTTTTAATGTGTATAAATTGTCTCTTGGCTTTGGACTTTTTCCATGTCCCAAAATATCTACTGCATACATCTGGTACTCTTTAATTGGAAAAAGTGTTTTTGTCTAAAACGATGAAGAACTTAGGGTTAGTTTGTCAATGTTTTTGAGAAGTGCTTTTAAAAATTTTGAGTGTTTGGTATTACTGTCAAAAAGTACTTTTGAGAAATAAAATGTTCATTTTAGACATAATATTATAAAATAACAAATATATATTTAAATAATGTTCAAATTAGTTAATATTATGATATTTTAGTAAAAATATAAAAAATAATTTATTATAACTTATTGTTAATATTTTAATATATAATACTAATTTTAAATATTTCTAAGTAATTAATATTAATTATTTATTAAATTTAATTAGAATATAAACTATATTTAAATATTTAAATATAATAATTAAATATTTTTAATTAGATATTGACACAATTGTATTATTTTAAAAATTACTTTTTATTTTTAATTAATGTTTTTAACACATTTGTGTTATTTTATTTTAAAATGTATTTGAATATATAACTCATATTAGATATTAACATAACATAGAAAACATAAACCTAACAAATTAAAATATTACATATATTTGGATTAAAGTTTCAAAAAAGGATAATATTTATATACCAGATATAAATACTAAAAATTTTACAATAGCATTTACAATTTAAAGTGAATTCATTAAACTAGAACCTATAGCATCTCTTGTTAATTCCATTTCAAAATCACTTGAATTGTTTGATTCACCGTCATCATCACCATCACCGTCGTCGTCGTCATCATCATCACTTTCTTGACCATGCGCATTTTCTGAATCAATAATATTCTCATATGCCTAGTTAATATCTTCGTATTCCATAAAATCGGCATCATTTCGACCGACATGTTTTCAGATATTGTGTATCGTCATTGTAGCAACAACGATCATCGTTTTCTTTTCAAAACTATAACTTGGCATATCCCTTAAAATGGCCCCCCCTTTTTTTTTTGAAAACACCAAAAGTTCGTTCAATCACACTACGTAATGATGAATGTGAATGATTAAATATCTCTTCTTTACCAGATACTGGTCTACCTCTACGAAAGTCAAGTAAATGATATCGCTGACCTCTATATGGTCCAAGATAACATTTCATTTGAGGATATCCAGAATCAACAAGATAATATTTTCCTACATGCCATAATATAACAAACAATTAATTCAAGAATTTTTTTATAAAAATTATCAATTAAAGAACTTATACTTTATTATTTAAAAAATCACATATAAATAAAATACCTAACCATTTGGTGGGTGCGGAAATTTGTATTTTGGATCTCGAATTGCATCAAGAAATATTCTAGTGTCATGTGCCGGTCCTTCCTATCCAGCCATGACAAAGGTGAAACACACATTAAAATCACATACTGCGATAACATTTTGAGTCGGGATACCTTTTCTTCCAATATAGGGAATTTGTTCATTTGGTGGAAGAATAGCGGCAATATGAGTACCATCAATTGCACCTATGCAATCCTGAACAAATAATCATATTAGTCTCGTGCATATTTTTAGTCAACCAAAAATATTAAAATATAATAATATAAAATTAAATTTTAACCTTCAAATGCGGCATATATCTAGAATCATTTCGTATTTGTTCGGGTATTGAGCTAAAAAAAGGATCTTCGGGTGCAATTAGATCAGTGGCCATCCTTGAAACTTTCTCAAGCCCAATTGCAAAGTATTGACTTATTGTTGATCCAGACCTTTGAAATCTTTCTCGACATTGGGAAACTTTTGCATCGGTGCCCAAGATGTATAAAAAAATTCTCAACATTTCACTAGAAGATATGTTTCTTGAAGTTTGCAAGTTGTATCTTGTCTCCAAAACTCTCAACAAGTGAATACCATTTTAGACATCTTAAAATTAATCATACAACGTGATTCGTGACCGTCAAGGATCTCTCGGATCTATGTCTCACTTGACAGTTCTAAATCCATGCATGGTTGCTTCAATATATACTTCTCGTAATATATTTGCACGGAAGAAGATGCAACAACAAATAATCAGTTAAAACATTCCATGCGTTGTAAAATTTCTTTCTTTTCCCTTTCATCATCACTTTCACCACCGCTTTAATTCTCAACTATACTTATCACCTATGAATAAATTTTATATCCAAAATCATATATAAACAACTATTGATAAAACTAATTTAGTATAAATAACTAGAACATAAATTCAATATCCAAAGACCAAACATAAACAACTATTAATAAAACTAGATTACACATTAATAAGTAGAACATAAATTCAATACCCAACAACCAAACATAAACAGCCATTGATAAAACTAGATTACACATAAATAAGTAGAACATAAATTCAATATCCAAAAACCAAACATAAATAACTATTGATAAAACTAGTTTAGCATTGTTGTTTAGTCACATAATGGATATCTCTGAATCCTAGAAGATCAAAAAATTTTCAACTATCCTCCATTTCCGTTTTAAGCCACAAAGCTCTAATCTTGGGATTAATTGATAAAAACATAATTCGCTTGTCCTTATTGAGTAATAATCTAAGTGCGAAAAAGTATAGCGGACTAGCTTCTGGAACTTCTTCTGACATGCTGTCAAGCACTTTGACTGCTTGTGGAATACCATATAGATCCATAACAGGAGTCAAACTAGATATGGCTTGACTTATATTGTCAGCTGCATTGCATAATTTTTCTATTTGTCTGGACAATCTTGTAGCCCCTCCAATTTGCTTTGAGGATTTCTTTCTTCCAGTTTTAAAATGTGAAATTGATATCTCAGGGTTTTTTCTTTTTTGGCCGTTTCCATCAATTTGAACATCATTTGAAATGTGAACAGCATTTAAAATGCGAACATCATTTCTCACATTTTCTTCTTCATTCTCTTCAAGTATTTCGTTGTTAACATCCTCAAAAAAATCACTACGGAATGTACCAGAAGAAGGTGCCCATGCTTTATCACTTGTTGCAACTATCCCCATGAACATTTGGTCCAACTTCCTTTCGAATTCAGGATCAATGCCCGATGTTTTAAGTTTTTGAGCTTCAGGCACAACCTACATGTAAAATGATAGTTTAATAACAGTAATTATCAATAACCTCATAAAAAAGAAAAAAAAACAAAAATATTCAGAATTATTAATGTACCTTTAGCCTACTCTCCCACCAATCATCCGATCCATCAACGGTTCTTTTTATAAGATTCCACCCTAGACCAGTATCTTCACCTTTAAGTTTTTTCCAAGCTTTCCATTCTTTTTTTAGGGCATCCCACCTATTTTTAAGTTGTCTTTGTGAAAAAGCCTTGCACGTTTCTTTCTCAAAGTTGGTCATTATTTCAACCATCCATCTTTTGTGAAATGAGTACCAGGCCTATTGCCTTTCAATATCTTTTTAATACAAATATCACAAAATATTTTTGTCAATCTCTTATCCCACATTGCTTTCACTTTTTCACCACTAACTTCAACCGCCGAAGTACTCATCTATTGTGTATACGAACAGATTCGTTTCAGCCAGTAAAGCAATCAAGAAGATCAAATGTCACATAAGTGTATTTGTTTACATGTGTATCAAAATATTTTCTTCTAATATTAATTTTACCAAAAATGGACCCGACAGTAAATGCTATATGTCTTTATTATATTCCCAATGTCCAATGAAACTTCAAAAATTAGCCTAATAGCAATAACATGGCTAGCTCCCAAATGCCATCAATTTTTATGCTTAAAATTTGGGTATTCACTATAACATGTGACCATGTCGGCTAAAGCAAAAAAAACTTACAACCACAGAGAGTGGCTAAGAAACTTGTAACTAAGTTCCAGGGTAATGCTTAGGACAAGAAGACATGCATAATAGACATTATTGCTCTTAGAAATATTCTATCATTTCGTATAACACAAAAGACTAATAATTTTGAATTATGATCACCAGATCTCAGGATATAATAGTCCAGTTCAAAGAAGCATAATTACCTTCCCTCGGACTATTTGCTGTTGCCCTCGGTATTAACTAGGCCACCATTGCTATTCACAAGTTCTCTTGCAGCTTCAGGCTTAGATTTGTCTGCTTGATAAGTTCCTGAAGCTATCGCTTCATGCTTTGATAGTATAAGCTACAAATCATCATTCAATGCCAAACCTTAACATAAGAGTGATTCATCCCTACAAGAGAGACAAAGGGTTATATGAAAAAGATATTTCTTACAACCTAACGTGTTTAGATAGAAACAAAAGAAGACATATGGCCTCTGCTACTACATGAATTCAATCAAACATGCTGAGAATTACAACAATCCAATGCTAAAATGAATAAATAGAAAAGACTACTGATCATTCCATCCCCCCTTAAGCTATATATTAATAGAGGGATACTAGCAAAAATAATGAGATGACATGAATGAGCAAGAATACTTATTGTGACAAAGATTTAGAATTTGAAACATTATTCAAATTGGAAATATTTTTTAGAACCCAACTTTTAGCTGACTTGGACATAGTCACAGCCACCAATAACTTAGTAAACCCGTCACCAACAATATTTCATTGCTACTACCAATCCCAAAATATAATACAATTAATAATGGCCAAGAAAGTCCAAAAGCTTTATGCTAGAGAATCAATGTTCAGAATGCAACGCATACATGGTGCCTAAATAACAAATAAAGGGAGTTCAGAGTAACCTCTGTCAACATCCAAATAGGGCATATACACAGGTGGTATAAAGAAGTCAAAAGAAAACAGGCAGAATACTGGTTCTCAAAGCCATTTGCATGTAGCCAAAGCCCAGAGAATCAATCAGTTTTAAAAAATCCACGAGTAAAAATTTCTCAATTCTTATCTCCATATTTGTTGAGTACAAACAACTTGATAAAAAAACAAATGTAGGTGGAGAGATCCAACAGGAATAGAAGACAAATGAAATCTAAGACTTAACATATGTAGGATAACACCACTTTAACAGGGTGTCCTTACGTTGTTGAATTAACAAGGTGTACAACTCTTTGCTTGTAGGCACGACACTGCTCCACTAGGTCAATAATCACCTCCTGTTTAAGTCCCTGAAATTGTAAAAGAAAGATTAGTGAACATGCAAAGAGAAAATGAAGTTTAAAAAACTAAAGCATAATGAACAATTAAAGAGGAGAAGAAGAGAAGAAAAAGATAAACTCACCGGTGGAGAAGAGAAACAAAGAACCAGAGGAAAAAGTAAAGTTCAGACAAAAGAGAAAAGGGGAAAAAAATCTTCTAACGTCTATTTGGAAGAAGAAATAAAGTCCCTGAAATTGTAAAAGAAAGATCATTGAACATGCAAATAGAAAATGAAGTTTAAAAAACTAAAGCATAATGAACAATTAAAGAGGAGAAGAAAAGAAGAAAAAGATAAACTCACCAGTGAAGAAGAGGAACAAAGAACCAGAGGAAAAAGTAAAGTTCAGACAAAAGAGAAAAGGGGAAAAAATGGTCTTCTAACGTCTATTTGGAAGAAGAAATAGTAAGGTTAAAAAAGTAAAATACCGGATAAAAGCACTTTTGAAATTTGAAAAAGCTAAAAATTCTCGCTTTTCATCTGGCTAAAAGCACTTAAAATAAGTTAAAAAATTTTCTGCACTGATGTCTGTTATTTATTGCTTTTCAGAAAAAATCACTTTTTAATGGAAAAGCTCATCTGAAAAGCAATGAAGAACACAACCTTAGTATCCCATGTATGAATATCGCTTTTTCAGTTGGATTTGGATTTCCCATGGCTGTCAAAATTGAAACAAAAGTAGTTATTAATTTTTAAAATTGTTGATGGGAGATTATTTTCTTCTGGAGAAATCTTGGAAATGTAGCTTTAGGGGATATTGACTCATCCCTTAATAATAGAAGATATTGTCTTTCAAGAGAGGATTTTGACTTTCATGCTCTATTGAGAGTTAGTATACTGTGAGCGACTGCCCTTCATAGACCCAAGAGTGCTTTAATCACACATGAGCGTACAACCTATTGACCTATTTTCATAGGTCAAGGGTTCAGGGGCGAAGCTATGGGGGCTGGCATGGGCCCTGCCCCCCCTAAAATGTAAAATGCTATTTAGGCCCTTAGAATTTTTAAAAATTCTAAATTAGTAAAGGTAAAATTACACTCTGCCCCCCTAAAATTATAAAATTCAATTTAATCTTTTACAAATTAAAAAATTAAAATTTTATCCGCCCCTCTAAAAAATTGTTTTAGCTTCGCCCCTGCAAGGGTTCAAACCCCACCAATGGAAAGATGCTTACGTTACCTATTAGTGACTGACTGCATGTTTACGTACGGTCGAGGTGTCCCCTTTATGAACTACGGTCGAGGTGTCCCCTTTATGAACTGTACACGTCTCTCCACATGCAGGAAAAGGGGGACGAAATCCTCCCTCGGGGGACAATACCCTCTATTATTGAGGGATTGTAACACCCCAAACCCGGTCAATATGCCATGACCAAATCTGGCATGCCACAGAAGAAAACATTTTGAAAAGAATCAAATTTAACAGATAAATTTTTAGTGAGAAACTCTTTGTAATTCTATATTTGTAGAAATCAGGTGTAAAATAAGTTAACACCGAAAATTTACTTAAAATTTCATAAATAAAAACTTTAAAACTTAGTCGATAAATCATAGGATAGAAAACATTTATATCTTTTAAGAAAAATCTGAATTATTACTTTGGAAACCGATTGCATTTGAGTATAGAAACTTGAATTTTGGAAATCACTTAAATTGTAGAAAACACTTAATTTATAATTTTGCCAACAAACAATTTGTATTACCCGATGGTAAGATTTTAAAACCATTGCGATTTTATAGTTTAGAAAACTTTGGGTTCAATTATTAAATTAACCAAGTAATTTATAAATCACATTTTAAAACATGTCCAAAACATATAAATAATCCAAAAACATAATTTAAAGAGGCCTTATTACAAATTCATAAAATATGAAAACCAAATAAAATAAGTACCCAAATGGAAGTTCATATAAAACCAACTTTTATTGCATGGCCTCCTCGAGTTCATCCAGCTCCTCATCCGCGATCTCACGAATCACCTGAAATGATAAGGGAGAAGGTGAGTCACCAAGACTCAGTGCATAGTCCCTCTCCCGGGTAAATGCCACATACTTACACAAATTATAAGAAAGCAACATATATGTATAATGCACCCAACCTAGCCATCCATAACTCCTTTTCTACCCCGTGTGGTACCAAACCACTGGTGGTGCCAAACCACTGGTGTCTCAAAGATACAAATGTGATACCAAATCATTGGTGACCGTAGAAACAAATAATCTATCTGCGGGGCCAACCCACGTGTGATACCAAATCACTGGCGACGATCCCATATCTCAAAAGTGGGGCCAACCCACGGTGGTGTTAAACCACAGGGACAAGTCGCTATGAGGTGCCAAACCTCTGGTGTCCGAAGACACGAATGTGATACCAAATCACTAGTGGTGCCAAACCACTGGTGACCGAAGTCACGAATCATCAAGTTGTGGGGCCAACCCACGTGTGATACCAAATCACTGGCGACAATCCCATATCTCAAAAGTGGGGCCAACCCACGGTGGTGTTAACCACAGGGACGAGTCATTATGAGGTCCCAAACCCTCGGTGTCCAGAAGACACAAATGTGATACCAAATCACTGGAGGTACCAAACCTCTGGTGTCCGAAGACACAATATCAATCTTCCCCCTCCTCTCATATTGCCCATACCAATGCAATAGATAAACAAATCATGTCAATATACTTTGATATGAATCACATAACAAAAATATCATAAATCGTAGATCATGATTTTAATCCACATGTATTAATAACATATCGAAGCGGACTTACCCGAATCCTCATTCATACCATCATGGTATCATATCAAGATCTCATCGTTTTCCCACTTTAATAATATGATTAGCAACTTAATATTATAAAAACATATACAAAACCGAGTTATAAAGTGTGTAAGATACACACCTTTCACCAACGCAAGAACTAACTTCCAAAGATCCGATTTACCGCACTAGATCACCTTGTCCTACAATCGGCCAATACTAAAATTAAGAACAAAGGCCATTCGGCCATACTACTAAATCCCAAAGAGTTATCGCTTCGAAATACCAATCTTACCTAAAAGTTTACCCAAAACGAGAGACGAAGAAACGAGGCTTAGATTGATTGCTTCTAACGTCCCGAGAAGCCTAAAAGAAATCGGTTCCTAGAATGGTTAGAACCTTGCAACAAATGCCCATAGGTTCGGCCTTTGTCCACAAGAAAATAACATATAAAAGAGAGAAAAATGAAGGAAAAATGGTTATGAACACTTACCCTTTTTATCCAAAATCGATTGAAGAAACCAAAGAGAGTCTACCCTTGAATAATCGGCCAAACTAAAACTAAAAGGAAGTAGAAGATTCGACTATTTGGTTATGAGAGAAGAAAACAATTGATTTGAGTCTAATAGGATATGAAATACGAAAGTAGAAGAGAAGATAAAATGAGAGAGAGAATTCGATTTTTAGCAACAATGGAAGAAAGAAAAATGAGTTTGGAGAAGAGAGAGATTCGGCCAAAAGGAAGAAAAAGAATAAGAGAGAAAATGGGGTTGAGAGATTCGGCCAACTCATTGTTTGCCAAAAAGAAAAGTGCACAAAATGACAAAATGAACTTTTGGTTTCAAAAGCAAAGATGAAAGAAAGGAAATAACATTTTTGGTTCAACAAAATGAAGGCTAAAACAAAAGCAAAATTTGCACAAATTGCACAATATACATTCGGCCAAGGTGGAAGTTTTTGGAGAGGAAAAACAAAAATGCAAAAAGATGCACAAAAGAAAAATTGGCCAACTATCCCCCCAAGCTACCTATCAAAATTCGGCCACCCCCTAGCCTAACATGCCGTCCACATACATGCTCTAAAGGCCTAGGAATACTTTCCAAAACATCCTCCTAAAACCAAGCCTTATGTCTCCCCAACCTTCCATAACTTTAAGATTCTTATCCCCAATTTCATGCTTTCCTTAAACCAACATTCAACTTACCAAAAGATGAAAGTCCAACCTATCATAAACATAGATTGACCGTCCATAAATGCTATGAAGAAAAATAAAATCCTCAAAATGCTTTCCATGCTACTCGAACCACTAACCTCAAGCAACCCTTCAAGCATCCTAACCATCTTGCCACTAACTCCTCTTGTGCTTTAATTAACACTTAAATTAACTTAAGTGCTAAGCTCACTTAATCCACTTCATTAAATAAACCATACTAAAAATTATTCTAACTTCCTAAATAAAATCAAGCCTTCACAAGACTATGCTAACACACAAAATTCATACCCGAGCCAACACAAATGATACTCAAATTTTGGGATGTTACAATTCTACCCCTTAAGAAAATTTCGTCCTCGAAATTACACTCAAAAGAGTTGAGGATACTACTGCCTCATCGCATCCTCTGGTTCCCACGTAGCTTCTTCTATGCCATGATTCCGCCATAAGACCTTCACAAAAGGAACTGTCTTCCTACGCAAAACTTTCACATCTCGATCTAGAATCTGCACAGGTTCCTCTCTCACCGTCAAATCTGGACTCACTTCTATTTCCTCTACTGCCACGACATGCGATGGATCAGAACGATAGCGTCTAAGCATGGATACATGGAGCACATCGTGAATCTGACTCAATTCCGCTGGCAACTCAAGCTGATAAGCTACTGGTCCCACTCGTCTCAACACCTTAAATAGACCAATGAACCTTGGACTTAACTTGCCTTTTCTTCCAAATCTTAACACTTTCTTCCATGGTGAGGCCTTCAGAAAAAATTTGTCACCCACGGCAAACTCTATATCCCTCCGCTTGAGATCAGCATATGACTTCTGCCTATCCGAAGCTTCCTTCAACCGAGCTTGAATCATTTTAACCTTATCCTCAGTCTCCGCAACCAACTCTGGTCCTAACAACTGGCATTCACCCAACTCTGTCCAACACGTAGGTGTGCGACACCTCCTACCATACAACGCCTCATATGGAGCCATCTTAATGCTTGCCTGATAACTATTGTTGTATGCGAACTCAGCTAACGGCAAAAACTCTTCCCAGGTGCCTCTGAAGTCCAAAACACATCCTCTCAACATATCCTCTAAAATCTGAATAACTCTTTCCGACTGCCCGTCAGACTGTGGATGAAATGCGGTACTGAAATCCAACCGCGTACCCAAAGCCTGATGCAACGCTCTCCAAAACCTCGACGTAAATCTAGGATCCCTGTCCGAGATGATCGACACAGGTACACCGTGCAACCTCACTATCTTAGCCACATACAACTTAGCTAACCTCTGAAGCGAGTAATCCACCCTTACCGGAATAAAATGAGCTGACTTAGTCAGACGATCCACAATCACCCAAACTGAGTCCTTCTTACTAGGCGTAAGAGGTAATCCACTGACAAAGTCCATAGTGATCCTCTCCACTTCCACTATGGAATCTTCACCGACTGAAGTAACCCAGACGGCAACTGATGTTTAGCCTTGACTTGCTGACACGTCAGACATTTACCTACAAACTCAGTTACCTCCCGCTTCAGACCTGGCCACCAAAACTGCTCTTTTAAATCCCGATACATCTTGTTACCTCCAGAATGCATAGCATATGGGCTGCTATGTGCGTCCCGAAGAATCCTTTGCCTCAACTCAACATCTTTTGGCATACAAGCTCTCCCTTTAAAACACAAAACTCCATCACTGGACAAACTATAATCCTCTAAACCTCCATTCTGAACCCGCAACCTCCGATCATTCAAACCATCATCCTCCAACTGCTTCTCCTTGATCTGATCTAACCAAGTCGGCTTGACTTGCAATTCTGCCAAAAGACTCCCATCGTCATACAAGCTAAGACGAGCAAACATCGATCTTAAATCCGATACAACCTTACGGCTCAACGCGTCTGCCACTACGTTAGCCTTGCCGGGATGATACTCGATCGAACAGTCGTAGTCCTTCAACAACTCGATCCATCTACGTTGCCTCAAGTTCAAGTCCTTCTGAGTCAAAAGGTACTTAAGACTCTTGTGATCCGTGTAGACTATCGACTTCTCTCCGTACAAATAGTGTCTCCAAATCTTCAAAGCAAAAACCACAGCAGCTAATTCCAAGTCATGCGTTGGATAATTAGCCTAATGCGGTCTCAACTGCCGAGATGCATAAACCACTACCTTCCCTTCTTGCATTAGCACACATCCCAAACCAGTATGTGATGCATCACAATAAACCGTGAATTCCTTGCCTGCCTCAGGTTGAATCAAAACCGGAGCTTCAGTCAGAATCTTCTTCAACTTGTCGAAACTTTCCTGCTGCTTCTCTATCCACACAAATGGAACTCCTTTACTCAACAACTTGGTCATCGGTGCAGCGATCAAAGAAAATCCTTCCACAAATCTTCGATAGTACCCCGCCAGACCTAGGAAACTCCGAATCTCAGCCACTGACTTAGGCGGCTTCCAGTCCAACACCGCTTCGATCTTCTGAGGAACCACTCTAATCCCCTCGGCTGATACAACGTGACCCAAGAAAGTCACCTCCCTAAGCCAAAATTCGCACTTACTAAATTTGGCATACAAATTTGCTTTTCCTCAAAATCGCAACACTACTATAAATGCGCATCATGCTCCTCCTCTCGACTTGAGTATATTAAAATATCGTCTATAAAAACCACAACAAATTGATCCAAAAGCTGCTTTGGAATACCCGATTCATCATATCCATGAATCTTTGCCGGTGCGTTAGTCAACCCAAATGGCATCACCGAAACTCGTAGTGCCCATACCGAAAGTGCGTAAAAGCCGTCTTATGGATATCACCTCTTTCACCTTTAGTGATGATATTCGGACCTTAAATCAATCTTGAGAAAACCGCAATTTCTTTAAGGTGATCAAACAAGTCATCTATCCTTGGCAAAGGATACTTGTTTTTGATCGTCAACTTATTTAACTGGTGGTAGTCAATACACATCCGCATCGAACCATCCTTCTTATTGACAAAAAGTACCGGCGCTCCCCAAGGCGAAACACTTGGTCGAATGAAACCTCGATCCAACAACTCCTGAATCTGAGCCTTCAATTCCATCAATTCCTTTGGTGCCATCCTATACGGAGCTA
The DNA here is from genome assembly GCA_025503065.1 of Gossypium bickii. Lineage (NCBI taxonomy): Eukaryota > Viridiplantae > Streptophyta > Magnoliopsida > Malvales > Malvaceae > Gossypium > Gossypium bickii. Next base: position 97,807,889 of record CP106711.1, read on the forward strand.
TAGACACTGGCGCCGTTCCGGGTAACAGATCTATACCAAATTCAACTTCACGATCCGGAGGCAGTCCCGGAAGTTCTTCAGGAAATACGTCAGCATATTCCCTTACAGTTCGGACATTCTCCACCGAAGACTCTTTAGCTTCCAAAGCACACACATGGACTACAAACGCCTCGCAGCCCTTCCTGACCATCTTCACGGCTTTCAACGTAGATACCACGTTACATAGATAATCTCTTCTATTACCTATCATGACCACCTCTTTACCCTCAACTGTCTTCAAAACCATGCGCTTAGCAGCGCAATCCAAACTTGCTTGGTACTTGACCAACCAATCCATTCCAAGAATTAGATCGAACTCCTCAACCGGCGGTTCCATCGGATCGCCTACAAACACTACCCCTTGGAGTCTAGGGGTACATCCCATATCTGACTTATCTACTTCTACAGAGTGACCTAGAGGACTAAATCATTGTCATCCTTCTGAAAGGTCTCGAAACTAAGCTCATAGTCTCTACTATGCTACTAGCAACATATGAATGCGTCGAACCCACATCAATCAAAGAAGTATATGGAACACCAAAAATTAAGAACGTACCGGTTATAATGTCCGGTGCGTCCCCCTCCTCACGACGTCTCGCAGCATATACCAAACCAGGCTGCCTTGCCTCAGTGTTGCTTGCACCTCTGCCCGATGCTCTGCAGCCTCGACCAGAACCATTACCACGACCTCTCTGCGGTGCTGGTCCCTCCTTTCTAAACTAAGCACGACCTTGACCCTCAGATTGATTTCTGGCTTGCTTACATGGACAATCTCTCACACGATGATCCAGCGAGCCACAATCGAAACATCCTTTCCCTCCGGTCCAACATTCGCCCCAATGATACTTCCCACGCCGGTTACTGCTGCGGCGGCCTCGATTAGCGATGCGGGCCTTCCAGATTGATTCGGCCCACTCTGCCTAACCCTCTTCTGAGCATTACCGGCTGACCCGGATGATCCATAACCTCTCTTATGCTTGTTCCGATCGTAACTTTGCCTTGCAGATTCCTTGATTCCTTCGGCTATCTTAGCCTTTTCAACCAAAGCAGCAAACTCTCGCTCCTGATGTGGAGCAATCAGCAATCTCATCTCGTCTCTCAAACCATCCTCAAATCGAACACAACGCTCGTGCTCCGAAGCCACAAAACCTCCAGCATACCGGCTCAATCTTAAGAACTCAGCCTCATACTCTGATATAGATTTACTCCCTTGGACCAAATTCAGAAATGCCTTACGCTGCGCATCAACGTAATTAGACCCAACATATTTCCGCTGATACGCTGCCTTGAAATAATCCCAAGTGAGATCCTCATTGCGGCACCATTCCGCATCAGTGAGCCACCACCGATATGACTCATCCCGAAGAAGCGATACAATCCCTTTCAGCTTTTCCTCCGCATTCAGATCCAGATCATCCATGATTTGCTCCGTCGCTTCTAACCAATATTCAGCCGAGCTAAGAGCTACACCCGAAACACCTCGAAATACCTCGGCTCTGTTGGCTCGGAGTCGCCGGATCTGATTTTGAGCTCCCGCGCTCTACCTATTCCGGCTACCCTCTCAAGAACTCGCGAGATCGCTCGAGACACGCTGCGTCATCCCCGTTTGATCACGATGCTCAACTCCAACTCGCTGGTGGTGGGTGGGCGGTGGTACCTCATTCTCGGATCCTTGACCCGAACTCACTGGCTCAGACACAGCCATCCTACCTCGACCACGTCCATGCAAAACACGACCTCAACCTCGAGTACTCATGTCTAAAATCTCGACTTATCTAAGTTAAAAGTTTTATGAATTAGTCAATATTCCACTTTCTTTAAAGCACAGTTTTATGAAAAATTTTAATAAGAGGTTGTTTCGCAAGTACACAAAACCTATAGTTTTGGGTCTCTAAAGTAGTTCCTACTACTATACAGTCATGCCAACATCATCATATCATCAAAATCAACAGTTTGATGTACTTACCAGGGCAGATCGGTGTCGGAGACTCGGTGCCATGCTTTTCCAACCATAAAATTTTAAAGAATAACATTTTAAAACCATACTTTAAAACATTTTGGGCCTCGGGCCCACAGCCGAGCTTTTGAACTTGGCTCTGATACTAATTTGTAACACCCCAAACCCGGTCAATACGCCATGACCGAATCTGGCATACCACCGAGGAAAACATTTTGAAAAGAATCGAATTTAACAGATAAATTTTTAGTGACAAACTCTTTGTAATTCTATATTTGTAGAAATCAGGTGTAAAATAAGTTAACACCGAAAATTTACTTGAAATTTCATAAATAAAAACTTTAAAACTTAGTCGATAAATCATAGGATAGAAAACATTTATATCTTTTAAGAAAAATCCGAATTATTACTTTGGAAATCGATTGCATTTGAGTATAGAAACTTGAATTTTGGAAATCACTTAAATTGTAGAAAACACTTAATTTATAATTTTGCCAACAAACAATTTGTATTACCCGATGGTAAGATTTTAAAACCATTGCGATTTTATAGTTTAGAAAACTTTGGGTTCAATTATTAAATTAACCAAGTAATTTATAAATCACATTTTAAAACATGTCCAAAATATATAAATAATCCAAAAACATAATTTAAAGAGGCCTTATTACAAATCCATAAAATATGAAAACCAAATAAAATAAGTACCCAAATGGAAGTTCATATAAAACCAACTTTTATTGCATGGCCTCCTCGAGTTCATCCGGCTCCGCATCCGCGATCTCACGAATCACCTGAAATGATAAGGGAGAAGGTGAGTCACCAAGACTCAGTGCATAATCCCTCTCCCGGGTAAATGCCACATACTTACACAAATTATAAGAAAGCAACATATATGTATAATGCACCCAACCTAGCCATCCATAACTCCTTTTCTACCCTGTGTGGTACCAAACCACTGGTGGTTCCAAACCACTGGTGTCTCAAAGACACAAATGTGATACCAAATCACTGGTGACCGTAGTCACAAATAATCCATCTGTGGGGCCAACCCACGTGTGATTCCAAATCACTGGCGACGATCCCATATCTCAAAAGTAGGGCCAACCCACGGTGGTGTTAAACCACAGGGACAAGTCGCTATGAGGTGCCAAACCTCTGGTGTCCGAAGACACGAATGTGATACCAAATCACTGGTGGTGCCAAACCACTGGTGACCGAAGTCACACATCATCAAGTTGTGGGGCCATCCCACGTGTGATACCAAATCACTGGCGACAATCCCATATCTCAAAAGTGGGGCCTACCCACGGTGGTGTTTACCACAGGGGCGAATCGCTATGAGGTCCCAAACCTTTGGTGTTCGAAGACACAAATTTGATACCAAATCACTGGAGGTACCAAACCTCTGGTGTCCGAAGACAAAATATCAACCTTCCCCCTCCTCTCATATTGCCCATACCAATGCAATAGATAACAAATCATGTCAATATACTTTGATATGAATCACATAACAAAAATATCATAAATCGTAGATCATGATTTCAATCCACATGTATTAATAACATATCGAAATGGACTTACCCGAATCCTCATTCATACCATCATGGTATCATATCAAGATCTCATCGTTTTCCCACTGTAATAATATGATTAGCAACTTAATATTATAAAAACTTATACAAAACCGAGTTATAAAGTGTGTAAGATACACACCTTTCACCAACGCAAGAACTAACTTCCAAAGATCCGATCTACCGCACTAGATCACCTTGTCCTACAATCGGCCAATACTAAAATTAAGAACAAAGGCCATTCGGCCATACTACTAAATCCCAAAGAGTTATCGCTTCGAAATACCAATCTTACCTAAAAGTTTACCCAAAACGAGAGACGAAGAAACGAGGCTTAGATTGATTGCTTCTAACGTCCCGAGAAGCCTAAAAGAAATCGGTTCCTAGAATGGTTAGAACCTTGCAACAAATGCCCATAGGTTCGGCCTTTGTCCACAAGAAAATAACATAGAAAAGAGAGAAAAATGAAGGAAAAATGGTTATGAACACTTACCCTTTTTATCCAAAATCGATTGAAGAAACCAAAGAGAGTCTACCCTCGAATAATCGGCCAAACTAAAACTAAAAGGAAGTAGAAGATTCGGCTATTTGGTTATGAGAGAAGAAAACAATTGATTTGAGTCTAATAGGATATGAAATACGAAAGTAGAAGAGAAGATAAAATAAGAGAGAGAATTCGATTTTTAGCAACAATGGAAGAAAGAAAAATGAGTTTGGAGAAGAGAGAGATTCGGCCAAAAGGAAGAAAAAGAATAAGAGAGAAAATGGGGTTGAGAGATTCGGCCAACTCCTTGTTTGCCAAAAAGAAAAGTGCACAAAATGACAAAATGAACTTTTGGTTTCAAAGGCAAAGATGAAAGAAAGGGAATAGCATTTTTGGTTCAACAAAATGAAGGCTAAAACAAAAGCAAAATTTGCACAAATTGCACAATATACATTCGGCCAAGGTGGAAGTTTTTGGAGAGGAAAAACAAAAATGTAAAAAGATGCACAAAAGAAAAATTGGCCAACTATCTCCCCAAGCTACCTATCAAAATTCGGCCACCCCCTAGCCTAACATGCCGTCCACATACATGCTCTAAAGGCCTAGGAATACTTTCCAAAACATCCTCCTAAAACCAAGCCTTATGTCTCCCCAACCTTCCATAACTTTAAGATTCTTATCCCCAATTTCATGCTTTCCTTAAACCAACATTCAACTTACCAAAAGATGAAAGTCCAACCTATCATAAACATAGGTTGACCGTCCATAAATGCTATGAAGAAAAATAAAATCCTCAAAATACTTTCCATGCTACTCGAACCACTAACCTCAAGCAACCCTTCAAGCATCCTAACCATCTTGCCACTAACTCCTCTTGTGCTTTAATTAACACTTAAATTAACTTAAGTGCTAAGCTCACTTAATCCACTTCATTTAATAAACCATACTAAAAATTATTCTAACTTCCTAAATAAAATCAAGCCTTCACAAGACTATGCTAACACACAAAATTCATACCCGAGCTAACACAAATGATACTCAAATTTTGGGATGTTACAGGGATTGAGTCGTCATATTCAAAAATAACACGTTGAAGACTTTTTCTAGGGGAACCAATCTCTCTTAAGAAAGATATATAATCAGTTATCATCAGAATCAATCAAACTAAAGCAACATGAATCAATTACAAACCTTGTGAAGAAGCCTTGTTCACCTCATAATGAAGCTTGGGATCATCCGTCTTCATCCAAGATATGCAAGAATCACACCCACAATCAGACCACCTATTTCCAACTTTATAAAAGTCACCATTTTTGCGATTCTTTGAACTATATATAGCTTCAAAGCCTTTACTTTTGTTCAAAAAATCTTCCAAATATCGAAGTAAAACAACCAATTCCTTCAATTTCTTTCTTTTCCCATATTGCAAAGTCTCTGATATCTCATTATCATCAGACAATTGGCCATTGATGTCAATCTTTTTGGTTGTGCAGTAACATGGAGAGGCCTTCCCTTCAAACAACAAGTCAAGATGTTTGTATATGACACAAAAGACAGCATCAAGAAAATCAAGATATGAAAACACCACAAATTGGGAGCTGAGAGGAGGTGTTTGGCAAATTTTCTTCTCTATTTTCCTAGGAAAGTTGAATCAGACATGGAAAGGAAATTAGTGATTTGATTCAGCATCTATTTGGTTTGAAGACTTTAGCTTGGATTTAAGGACCTTATATATATATATATATATTGTAGAATGGAGCAATCATGGAAGAGAATATGAACAAGGAATTTATATGATGAAAGCAAAATATAAAAAAGAAAAAAAATGTAATATGTTTAACACATGATGGATAATAAATTTGAAGGTTAGCGTAGTTCATACAATTAACTTTAAAAAAATGCAAATAATAGGTTTAAAGCCCTTACTTGATTTATTGCTTCTGGTGTTTGGTTGGATTAATTAATAATCCCATCTAATTTTCATTAATGGAGAAATCTAAAATTATAAAAATATTAGTGGTTGATTAAACTAAACCCAATTTTGTTATGAACAAATTAATGAAACTGAAATAATTTTATCATTTCATTTAATCCAATAAAACTAACATTTCAATTTTTTTTTATTATAAAACAAACCAACATCTAAAAGCAAAGATAATAAAAATGTTAATAACTGTAGGGTATAAAATTGAAACATGCTAAAAGTTTAAATCAACTAAAATGAAAATATAAAAATCTAATAACATTGTAAGTTAATGACATCTTGGTATAATTGGTAAAGGTTGAAGCGTTTTTGTAATTGTTATGTATGCAGTTATATATTTTTATGGTTTAGGGGTTAAAGTGTAACTTTATTATATACTAATTTAAAAATTATAAAAAAATTAAAAGTGAAAATTTCCATTTTAGGGGACTAGGGCCCTTGCCAGCCCCCTTGGGTCTGCCCTGTATATATGAATCTCATTTCTACTATATGTGCATACCATATGTGAGTTTCGTTTAGTTCTTATTCATTGTGCATTATACTAGTTGAATTAAATTTTAAGTTATAATTGATCAATATATATTTGTACATGTATTGTACTTATATTTTTACCAATAAAATTTTCAATAAAAATTTAATAAGATAAAATATAATATATAATCGAAACAACATTTAAATAGCAAATTCTAGTTAATATAGGTAATTTGATTAATTTCTCTTAACCAAGCTGAATGTAACACCCTAAAATTGGCCTAGACATTAAGGCCGAATCTGGCGTGTCACATTGAAGTGTTTTTCGAAAACCATGTTTTCATTGAAAACCCTTCTTGAAATTTAAAGCTTCTTGCCATTTAAAACTTGTACAAAACCTCAGTTTGCGTTTGTTATTTTCAATCATGGTTTATTAAAAAGTTATTCCCCTTTAAAAAGTTATTACCTTTAAAACTTTATTTGTTGTAGAAGCTTAATTTAAAACAAATGATTTATAAAGACGTGATATTTAAAAATTAAGTTGCAGAAACTTAGCGTTTGAAAATAGTTATTGTTTTGGAAACTGTGTTCTACTTGTAGCAGATATAAATAAAAAAATCCCAAATTTAAAATCCAAAAATTTTAGAGGCCTTATTACAACCCGAATCAAAATCAAAGTGCTTAAGTAAATGAGCAAAATAGAATAAAACTTGTGTAGTTGTGTGGCCCTCTCCGAGTCCCTCGCAGCTCCGGACCGTCTAACGCTGGGGATTATCTGAAAGGTTAAAAACTGGGTGAGTTTACGAAAAACTCAATGTGTAATCCCCTTATTAAAGAAATAGTCGATATATAAAAAGCGAGAATCGGTCTAGGCTCGAGCCCTTTAACATGAATGAAGACAGATTGATTCGAGTATATGTGAGCCAAAGCCCAAAACAATGTCATTTGGGACACAGCCCATAACAGAATCAATTGGGCCTAGCCCATCACAGTAACAGGCTTAGTACAAATGATGCATGATGCATGCATACCCATCCAACCTTGCACTTGCCTCTGTCCAACCCTGCACTACCTATGGGGAATAAATCACCCACGCCATCCCTACACTTACAGTGTTAGCACTGGTTGTAGCACTAATTGAAATCGCAAAAAGCTGCTAGTATATATGCAGCTTTAAGCCTTCAGTAACGGTCTCATAATTGGCACATAGCCATCGGTAATTGTAATAAGATCGACACATAGCCATCCGCTACGATAACATAACCGACACACACCCATGGGTAAGTATGATCGACATAAAGTCATCAATAATTATGATCAGATGATCGACACAAAGTTATCAATAATTACGACCGGCACACAGCCACGAATAATCAAGACGACACAGGGCCATAATTAGGTTGGCACAGAGCCATAATCAGATTAACTGGCTTAAAACCATCGGTAGGTCCACAGTCATCTCGTACGACCTGTGGGACCTTAACAGATCATTACTGGGTCTACAGTCGTCTCGTGCGACCCGTGTGACCCTATCAGAACAGTACTTCTCCATAATCAATATCCTAACCCCATGCAGTATGTCATGTATGCAGAATGTCTAACCCACAAATCGTCATATCATTCATAGTTAAGTCAATCAAATAATAGTCATACAATCACAGTCAAATTAGTCAAGTCATAGCACAAGTCAGTCATTTACCCTCGAGGGGCATAATAGTCATTTTACCCTTCAAGGGTATTTCGATAATTCTACCTTACAAGGTATTTAAGACATTTTCCCTTCAAGGGCTTAACGGTCATTTCTCACACTAGGGTCCAAGTATGTGTATCAACTCATCAATAGGTCCACAGTCGATCCGCACGTCTTGTGCAACCTTTAGCAATCAAAAGGTATGGCCCTAATGGGTCCCACACGCTCGTGTGGCCCGCTAAGCCTAAAACTGCCCTTAGCCATGTGAACGACATGGTTGAGCTCATTATTTCACATAAGTTCATGAAGTTGGCCCATGTGAGGCCGGCAAGCCCATTGGGCCCACACGACCCATTTCAGCCCATTTGTCCCAAAAGCAGCCCAAGACCATGAGACTGCTCATGGTGGCCTCTGTCATTGTATTGACTTCCCCACACGAGCGTTCATGCGCTCGTATGGTAACAGTTGTCGTATTTCCAGCTTTTCGGCATTTCTGCATTTCGGCATTTGCAGATCTACAATTAGAGTGGTGTGTGTGTACACATACTTTCGGCTTTAAGCCGATCAACAGAAATAGGGTATACTGTAACACCCTGGTTTAGGGGCTATGCATGTTGGGTATAATTCATGTTCTAGTAGGTTTTGGGTATGCTTGGATGTGTTTAAGAGGTGTTGAGAATGCTCGGATTAAAGGGAAAGACTTTGGAAAATTTTGGATTTTTAAGTGCTAAAAGGGGAGCTTGGCTGTAGTTGTCTTAAGAGAATTATTTGGGAGAATATAACACAAGAATTGGGTTGGTAGAGTGGCAAGGGAGACGCCACTAAGGGCTTGGAGAAGTGACGCCTCAAGGGGTGCTAGGGGGCCAGTGTTCGAGCTGCTAAGGCAGCATTTTGGTTTGTTTTTGCATCATGAGAGAGGGGGAGGTGTTGGATTCGGTTTGGGCACCTAAAAGATGAGGGAAGACTTGGTCTTTGTTTTTAAATTCGGCTAGGTAGAGGTTTGACTCATTCAAACTTTTTGAATGAGTGTCAGGGAGAAAATGTAGGAGCAAATAATGGGATTTGGAAGGGAGTTGAGTTGGTGGCCGAATTCGGGGAGCTTGAGGGGGGAATTTTTGGTTTTGTTGGATGTGGGTAGGTGTGAGCCGAAATTTAGTTCTATAAATAGGGGGAGGTGCTCACCTTTTGGTTCCTTTTTCACCATTTGCTCTCTTGCCGAAATTGTTAGTTTTGCTCAAACACTTTAGTAGCCGAAACCTCTTCCTCCAAAGCACTTTCTCTTCTTTTTGCTCTCAAGGTTGCTAGGTGGCTGAACCTTTTACTCTCCCTTCTCCCTTCTTGTTAAACTTTGTTTAAATCGACATCCCCCCTAAAAGGTTGCTTGGCCGAATATTCCAACTCCATCTAGGAGTGTTAGCCGAACCATCCATTCACCCATTCTCTCCGCTTTGTTTGCAAATCCCTGTAGCCGAACCTTATTTCTAAGAGGTGGCCAATTCTTGGTTAGTACAAAAGGGAGTGGTCATCAAGGTAAGGAAGTGGTAGGTGTTCGGCCAGAGGTCACTTTTTGATGTTTATTTGGTTTAGAAGCCGAATCTAATATGGTTTCTGTTAGGGATGTCGACAAGCCTGTAGGTGCAGCGTGTGACTTTGAGGTTTGGTTGATTGTATCAAACAGGTGCGTAATCATCGCACTATTTCTCGGTTATTTGCTTGCTAATGCTTATACATATGCATGATGTGTGGTAGCCGATTATAATGGCTTAAGTGCTGAATGCTTATTTTGGGTAATTGGATATCAGGTGAGTAAGTCTTTGACATTAAGTTATTTATGATATATATACATGATATGGTAATTAACATGTGATGCCTACTCTTATGTTATGATCTGACATGTTACATTTTTACATACATACATGGGAGGTGGATTGGATCGATGAAGGAAGGAGTGTACATGTTGGTGTACGTGGTCTAACGTTAGCTTCAGGCTACATTAGCGCTTGATGAGTTGTCGTGTGCATCATCAAGGAGATGGTGGCTTGGTGCCCATCTCGGCGGTTGATAGTCGTGAGTGCATCACCGTAGACGGATTACCGCTGGGATCACGATGTGATCGGTGTCTCAGCGACGGCCTTGTGCAGCAGGTCTGCCAAGGTAGGATATGTGGGATCACTCGGTTGTGATCGGTGGGTTAGCCACGGCCTGGGCGAGAGGTCTGAGAGGTAGGTGTTTGGATGGATTTTAGGATTGGGCTGTGGTGCATGGATGCATGAATGGTTCGTGGATTGTGTGGATGTGGGCTAAGCTCATACGTGTGGAAATATGTGTTATGATTATGCACTGAGTCAGTGGACTCACCCAAATTTTTCTCAACCATTTCAGGTGATGCGTAAAGTTGGACCGGGTTTGGAGTGGATACGAGGTGGACATGTTGATAAAGAAGATTATGTTGAATATCTTTATGAAATTTTATAATAAGTATTTGAGAATTTCTTTTGATGTAATAAGGGCCTTATTATTATTAATATTGTTATTACTATTTTTGATATTATTTTCTATTATGGTTTACTTAAAATAAATTACCATGTGAATATGATTTTAAATTTTAGCAATCTATTTATTCAAAGTATATACATATGTATATTTTTACACCAAAGTTTTAATATGGATCATTTTTAATAACAAAGTGTTATTTAAAATTTTAGATGGACATGGTTTTCAAAAGTCAAAAATTTTCATGTTTTAATCTAAGTCAAAAAGAATTTTTTTTGTACCGTTCTTCCATAGTGACATAACCAGATCCGGTCAAGGCTCGTGGGCCGGGTTTGGAGGTGTTACAGTTTGGTATCAGAGCCAAGTTCAAAACTCGACTTTGAGGGTTTTGGGCCCAAAAACATTTTCAAAATGGGCTTTTCAAAAATATGGGTTTTATGAAATAATTTGTGTTATTTCGGCATGGCACTTTGTACCTCCTACCGAGTCCACTGTAAGTACTCGATTGTTGAAGTGATTTGTATATGAACTTGTTTGGGCTCTTATGGGAACGTAGAGTAGAATGTTAGGGCTATTGGACCCTAGGACTAGTCTACTCAAACAGATGCATAAGACTTAAAGCTACTAAACAAACCTACGACTAAGTCGCCGAGTTAGGGTGTGGTAACCCTGTGCGCATGTCAGGGATTGGATCCGGAAGAGCTTGGTACTTAAGCAGTCCTCGTGACTCACCTCCTCTTCGCGGGATTCTTACCTGGTGCGTAGCTTCGGTTCACCCTAACCAAGAGGACTCAGTCATAGGCTAAACACACTGAATAAAACCCGAAAGGGATTAGCCTTGTTTTATGGAAACCCTAGTTTTAAAATCACTAAGCATTTTTTTTTCATAGTAACGAAAATTTTTTTTTGAAAATTTTTTTTTTCAAAATACTTCTGACTTACCAAAAATTACGAAATTACCCCTAGTGGCAAAAATTACGAAAATACCCTTGATTTCTAAAATTATCGTATTACCTCGATTTCGATAAAATTTTCATACTTTGTAAAAGCATCCAAAATTCTGTATTTCAAAATAATACCCTAATTTTGGGGAAATTTACAAAAAATATCCCTGTGTTGAAAATTACTAAAATGCCCCTGACTTTCAAAATTTCTGGGTTAACCCCAATTTTAATAAAATTTCCCTACTTTGCAAAAGTATTTAAAAACTCTATTTTGTGGCAATTCAAGATACCCTGATTTGAAAATTTACAAAATTACCCCTGATTGACAAAATTACCAAATTACCCCTGGATTCCAAAATTCTACTGTATCTTTAATTTGATAAATTTTCAGAAATACCCTCCCGTTGTGGAAATTCCAAAATGTCCTGGTTTATTAAAGTTTTAAAATTTCTCTGGTTTATCACAAAAATACCCTGTAGGAAAATGACAAAAATACCCCTGGGGTAGAAACGGGCAGAAATGTCCGAATAGTGAATGTGAGTGGTAGATACCACTGAATGAATGTGTCCTTATGGATGAATGTGATATTCTGAAGTAGAATAGAGAACTTGAACGGAACCTTTGATTGATCGAAAGAACCACTTTTACTTCTTTTCATAAAATTGCTCGTGGGTAAACAGTGAAACAAAATTTCTAATGCATAAAACTTTTTAAACAGATTAAAATGAAACGCTAGATATGAGTTCTAGAGGACATGGCCGTCGTGGACGTGGTCGAGGCAGAATGGCCGTATCGGAACCCGTTAGATCGGGTCAAGGGTCTGAGAATGAAGTACCCCCTCCACCACCAGCCTTTGGTGATGAGCAGCAAGATCAGACGGGGGATGATGCGATATCGCAGGCTGTGCTGTGAGTTTTGGAGATAGTGGTTGGAGCGGGTGGAAATATGAGAGCACGTAAGTCTGTGCCGGAACGGCTTCGAGCTAATGGAGCTGAGATGTTTCGTGGAGTATCTGGAGTGGCACCCAGTACGGCTGAGTATTGGTTGGAAGCAACCGAGCGAATTATGGATGAGCTCGATCTGAGCCCTGACGAGAAAGTGAAAGGAATGGTGGCGCTGCTTCGCGACGAGGCATATCAATGGTGGCTAACAATTCGGGATAGTGCCACAGCTGAGAACCTCACTTGGGAGTACATTAAGGCGGCGTACCAGAAGAAGTATGTCGGTACTCACTACATTGATGCTCAGAGGAAGGCATTTCTGGGGCTGGTTCAAGGGAACAAGTCCGTGGCAGAATACGAGGCCGAATTCCTAAGGTTAAGTCGGTATGCTCAAGGAGTAGTTGCTACAGAACATGAACGATGTGTCTGGTTTGAGGACGGATTAAGGGACAACCTGAGACTGTTGATAGCTCCTCACCAGGAACGGGAGTTCGCTGTGTTAGTCGAAAAAGCTAAGGTAGCTGAGGGAATTAAGAACTCTGTGACGCAGAACAGAGATAAGGATAAGAACCGGGATAGGAGGAATTTTGAATCGTCTGAATCATCTGAGGGTCTTCAGAAAAGACCGAGGGTTGAAAATTCTGCTCGGGGAACTAGGCCAGCTTCAGAAAATCTGGATCATCCGTGTGCTCGGTGTAGAAGGTATCATGTTGGCGAGTGCTGGAATCTGGATCGAGAATGCTTCAGGTGTAAGTCTAAGTCTCACCTGATTAAGGATTGTCCCCAGAATCCGAATAGGGCTTGGATGGAAGACCAAGGTTATGTGCAACCGGGCAGAAATGGTCAACAAGCGACAAGGGGTCGTGGTCCGAACCATGGAGGGAATGGTCCCGGCCGAGGTCGTGGAGCATTAGGCCGCGGTAATGGTGACACTGAGGCAAGACAACCGGTGTGTCGGTCTATGCAGTTCGTCGAAGAGATGATAATGATGTACCAGATGAGTCAGCTGGTAAGTTTCTTAAGCCTGGAATATTCTTTATTGTTTTGTTCGCTATTATGGCAGTTTGTTTTGTTGCTAGTCAAGTATCTAGAACCTTGAGTGTGGACCTTGATACAGTGCCTAGTAATATGATAGCTCTTTAAGATCAGAGTGCGCAGCTGTAGCATAGCGAGGTGAATTAAGATGTTCCACTGTAGTCTAACCAAGTAATTTTGAGGACGAAATTATTTTTAAGGAGGGTAGAATTGTAACACCCTGGTTTAGGGGCTATGCATGTTGGGTATAATTCATGTTCTAGTAGGTTTTGGGTATGCTTGGATGTGTTTAAGAGGTGTTGAGAATGCTCGGATTAAAGGGAAAGACTTTGGAAAATTTTGGATTTTTAAGTGCTAAAAGGGGAGCTTGGCTGTAGGTGTCTTAAGAGAATTATTTGGGAGAATATAACACAAGAATTGGGCTGGTAGAGTGGCAAGGGAGACGCCACTAAGGGCTTGGAGAAGTGACGCCTCAAGGGGTGCTAGGGGGCCAGTGTTCGAGCTGCTAAGGCAGCATTTTGGTTTGTTTTTCCGTCATGAGAGAGGGGGAGGTGTTGGATTCGGTTTGGGCACTTAAAAGATGAGGGAAGACTTGGTCTTTGTTTTTAAATTCAGCTAGGTGGAGGTTTGACTCATTCAAACTTTTTGAATGAGTGTCAGGGAGGAAATGTAGGAGCAAATAATGGGATTTGGAAGGGAGTTGAGTTGGTGGCCGAATTTGGGGAGCTTGAGGGGGCATTTTCGGTTTTGTTGGATGTGGGTAGGTGTGAGCCGAAATTTAGTTCTATAAATAGGGGGAGGTGCTCACCTTTTGGTTCCTTTTTCACCATTTGCTCTCTTGCTGAAATTGCTAGTTTTGCTCAAACACTTTAGTAGCCGAAACCTCTTCCTCCAAAGCACTTTCTCTTCTTTTTGCTCTCAAGGTTGCTAGGTGGCCGAACCTTTTACTCTCCGTTCTCCCTTCTTGTTAAACTTTGCTTAAATCGACATCCCCCCTAAAAGGTTGCTTGGCCGAATATTCCAACTCCATCTAGGAGTGTTAGCCGAACCATCCATTCACCCATTCTCTCCGCTTTGTTTGCAAATCCCTGTAGCCGAACCTTATTTCTAAGAGGTGGCCGATTCTTGGTAAGTACAAAAGGGAGTGGTCATCAAGGTAAGGAAGTGGTAGGTGTTCGGCCAGAGGCCACTTTTTGATGTTTATTTGGTTTAGAAGCCGAATCTAATATGGTTTCTGTTAGGGATGTCGACAAGCTCAGAGGTGCGTGCGATGTGACTTTGAGGTTTGGTTGATTGTATCAAACAGGTGCGTAATCATTGCACTATTTCTCGGTTATTTGCTTGCTAATGCTTACACATATGCATGATGTGTGGTAGCCAATTATAATGGCTTAAGTGCTGAATGCTTATTTTGGGTAATTGGATATCAGGTGAGTAAGTCTTTGACATTAAGTTATTTATGATATATATACATGATATGGTAATTAACATGTGATGCCTACTCTTATGTTATGATCTGACATGTTACATTTTTACATACATACATGGGAGGTGGATTGGATCGATGAAGGAAGGAGTGTACATCTTGGTGTACGTGGTCTAATGTTAGCTTCAGGCTACATTAGTGCTTGATGAGTAGCTGTGTGCATCATCAAGGGAGATGGTGGTTTGGTGCCTATCTCGGCGGTTGATAGCTGAGTGCATCACCGTAGACGGATTACCGTTGGGATCACGATGTGATCGGTGGCTCGGCCGACGACGCTTTGTGCAAAGCAGTGCGCCAAGGTAGGATATGTGGGATCACTCGGTTGTGATCGATAGGTTAGCCACGGCCTTGGGCAGGGAGTCTACCGAGGTAGGTGTTTGGATGGATTTTAGGATTGGGCTGTGGTGCATGGTTGCATGAATGGTTCGTGGATTGTGTGGATGTGGGCTAAGCTCATACGTGTGGAAATATGTGTTATGATTATGCACTGAGTCAGTGGACTCACCCAAATTTTTCTCAACCATTTCAGGTGATGCGTAAAGTTGGACCGGGTTTGGAGTGGATACGAGGTGGCCATGCTGATAAAGAAGATTATGTTGAATATCTTTATGAAATTTTATAATAAGTATTTGAGAATTTCTTTTGATGTAATAAGGGCCTTATTATTATTAATATTGTTATTACTATTTTTGATATTATTTTATATTATGGTTTACTTAAAATAAATTACCATGTGAATATGATTTTAAATTTTAACAATCTATTTATTCAAAGTATATACATATGTATATTTTTACACCAAAGTTTTAATATGGATTATTTTTAATAACAAAGTGTTATTTAAAATTTTAGATGGACATGGTTTTCAAAAGTCAAAAATTTTCAGGTTTTAATCTAAGTCAAAAAGAATTTTTTTTTTACCGTTCTTTCATAGTGACATAACCAGATCCGATCAGGGCTCGTGGGCCGGGTTTGGGGGTGTTACATATACGGTTACACACACTTTTCAGCTTTTAAGCCGACTATCATTTACGGAAAAATAGTTACACACCTGTTTGGATTCCTGGTATGAATGATCCTGAAATGATTCACACTTCCACTACTTCAATCGATGTAGTCTTACAATTCTATAGATAAACCGAGTTCAATACATTTTGATGCTGCCAAAACAATGCGACATGATCACATGTTAAGAACCTTAATAAATTACCAAATAACACACTACTTACACGCTTGCAATGTTGCTTTTCTCCTTACCGAAATACTTATCCACCAGAAGCAACTAGCGTTGGCAGGGCCAACCGCTAGGAGAAAGACAGTCAATAGAAGAGAAAGAATAGGAATACCAGATGCCAAAATCATTTTTAGGTTTTGGAAAAACAAGGTCGACTTTGAAAATTAGAAATGGAGTCGCCACTGACCTTTTTCGAGGTATGATCGGATCACCTTGAATTTGATGATTTTAATAAAACTTTGATTCATTAAAAAAAATTTTAGTTTACAAAAACTCGAGAAAATGGGTTCAGGAGTCGGTACGTACGAGGAAGGGTTAGCACTCTCGTAGAGCCCAAAATTGGTACCTAATTGATTACTTAATGTCTTTATGCCGAAAATTTGAAAAGATTCTAGATTACGATCCGTTTGCTTAAAACACATTTGGACAATATCATATTGGATGCCAAAACTTTTTAATTCGAAGAAATAAAATGTCATACTCAGTAAGTTGGGGCACAATGTCTTATATTCTCGAAATTAAATTTTTTTGTTTAAAATATTATGCATTTTGATTTAAAAGAGAAAAGGGTACTCGGTTGTTAGGTTTTAACGAGAAGAATCGGAACCCAGTAAGTTAGGGCACGATTTTCTCGAGACCTCCAAACATGAGCATTACCTTATTTTTTTTAAAAAAAACTTTGAGTAAAAATGATTTTAAAACTGAAATGACATTAAGACACAACAAAAAATGATTTTAAAACTGAAATGACATTAAGACACAACATTTTTCATAAGATACAACGGAATACTAATATACAAAGCAAGATATTAATCCATACATCAAATATTACAAAGATGAATCACAAATAATTAATAGCTACAAATTAACAATTTATAATCCATACAATAGCAATAATCATATAACACAATTTCGACATTAGCAATTGAAGAAAATGAAGCAAAATCATATATAACCAATTATAGGAAATGAACCTAAATCCAATTAAAATAATAAATAAGTTTAAAAATAAATGATGTAAAAAATAGATTTAAAAGAAATCAATAATAGACAATAATTTGAAACGAATGATGTATAAAACATTTAAATATACTTATAAAAGTGTAAAATAATATTGAAATATTTTTTAAAATAGATAAATAAAAATCTAAAATAAAGCATATAAAATGATTTAATATAAAAGATATAAAAGTTTAAAACAATATATAAAAGAGAAAATTATAATATACAACAATTTTAAAGGAATAATATATATATATATATATATATATATATATATATATATATATATATATAAAAGAATAAACTATATAATATGAAAACAAATCTAAAATAAATAATATATGTAAGAGTTTAGAATAGATAATATATATAAAATTATTTTAAATAAATAGTAAAATGAACTTTAATAAACATTATATTAAGTTAAAATAAATAATACATATAAAAACTAATTTAAAAAAACAAATAGTATAAATATTTTTATATCACATGATAAAATAGTTTAAAACCTAATTAATAAATGAGTAAATTTGATAAAAATGCAAAGATTGTGTATTAAAACAAAAAGGTACTTAATTGAAACAATACAAAATTAAAAGACTACTTTATAATAAATAAAATCATTTAAATATGCACAAAGGTCAAACTGAAACGCGAGTAAACTATCAGGGACTAAACCCGCAAATATTTCCATGATTCAAAACGCAGCTTAGGGACTAGACTGAATCAAAATGGCGTGTAAATTACAGGGGTCAATTTAAAAGAAACAAAGGAAATGTATAACAGGCTTGATTGAAGAACGGTGCGACGAAGAGGGACTGAACGCACGAATATTCCATCACCGCAAAACACGAGGGTCCTATGGATGACGGGTCGGGTGGAATCGGGTCGCCTGTACGGCGTCGTTTTAATGAACTAAAACCAGATTAAAAACAAATTAATTATCACTTTAAACAAAACCTAGCCTCCTTTGTTTTCCCTTCAGCCAAAACCCCAAATCCCCCTTTCTTACCATCGAACCGCCATTTCAGTCAATGGTCGGTGATGAGCCATAGTGGAGGGAGACTTCGATTTCCCCTTGGGTGCGATCTCAACGAAGAAGATGAAGCTTCAACGGCGCTACCCAAATCAGGTATTTTCTGATCCCTCTGTTTTTTATTCACACATACAAAAAGAAAAACTAAAAAACGACTCGAACAATAGCTGTAAATTGGATCTGAAATTCGAGAAAGATTCCAATCAGAAATCACCTTTGTTTCTATATATTTCTCTATATGCCTAAGAATCAGTGTTCAATACCCTTTACATTGATTTGCATTTGGCTTTATAAAGCCGGAAAATCCAAAAATAAAATCCCAAAAATATATTATCATTTTCTTTTTTCTCTTATTCTCCTATTTGTTGTCATTGTTTTTCAATTTGTTGTAGGTACAGAGGCGTGCGTGGCTGTACGGAGGTGGGCTGACGTGGGCACATGGTGTGCGCGTGGGGGTTTGCGGCGCGTGAAACACCCCAAACCGGGCCCACAAGCCCGACCGAATATGGTATACTTCTTAAGAAAAACTCGTTTTTGTCGTTTTGTAATAAGATGTGATTTTGGGGTAAAAGAATAAATTTAAAGTACGAACTTGTTAAAAACCGTTTTTAATACGATTATCGAAAATATTTAATTGTTTAGTTGAAATTGATCGTAGCAGAATATAAATTAATACGTAAAAGTAACATAACTAATGGCGGCCTTATTACAAAAACATATCCCAAATTAAATCCCGAAATATATAAGAAACGTAGTAAGTTTAATAAAAAGTGAAAATCCCAATTTACTGAGTTGAGCAATGGCCACCACACGATCCTCTTTGACCTGGTCCAAAATCATTGTGTTTCACCTAAAATGATATCCCACGAATGGGTGAGTCAAAAGACTCAATGTGTAACAATACACCAAAAGTCCAATCGATTATAGCAATAAAGCCCATAATATAGCAAATCATATAATCACATGTACATATAAAATGAAATGCAATCCCGAGCCCAACCTAAATATCCATCCGCTACACACCACCCGTACCTACCAATCACACCGTGGGGATTACTAAATCGACCCTCCATCTGCTACACACCATCGAAGGCGCGCTTTGCATCAACATGCACATCGCCTTATAATCGTGGCATAGCCACGGATAATCGTGATGAGTCACCGGATTCATAGTATCGTGACCGAAGTCACCGGATTATGTGCAAAATCCATCGGAACACTTCCCCTTTCAATATTACCCATATGCCCATGCAATAACATATTATTTCATTATCATGCCATATACCCCATTATCATATCGGAATCGGACACATTTCATATTATGTATATAGCATTATTAGCGATGCAAATATCATGCCTTGTACATTATATCAAAATCATAATCAAATATCGAATATGTTTCATATTAGAATCATACATAGTACGAAGGAATAACATACCTCAATTCACCGTACCATTGAATGGTACCCGAAGCCATAATCATTTATATTTCTTTATAAACACATTTTTATCAATAAAGCTATTGATCTATTAGAAGTTTAGCATAAGTTACACACCTTGCAAACACGGAAAGTGATATAATACTTAAGATTTCCGACCCTTGCCTACAACGTCGATAGCACCTACATAACACTATATTAGAAATCGATTATCATTACAAGATATGGCCCTTGGCCGAATATCATCATCTCCTTACCTTGGATTATTCGAAACCCGAACGATCTCTCCCTAATCGTCAACTACAAGAAACCCCGAAATCCTCCTTTAAAGATTTGGGCACGAAGGAGTAAGATGATTAGATTCCTAAAATCGGTTAATCCAAAGGAAAATAAAGAAAACGATTGATAGATAATCCTTACCCGAAATACGGAGATTGATTCACCCTTATTTGAACTATAAAAAAAAGGATTCAACTTTAACAATTAAAAAGAAAAGAAATGGTGATTTCGGCTTTAACAAAAGAAGAGAAACGATGGTAGTTTCAAATATGATGGTTTCAGTTTTTAACAAAAAGAAAAGAAAGAAAAATGGTGAAAAGTATAGGATAGTTTCGGCTATGAGAAAGAAAGAGAAGAGAGAAAGAGAATGAAAAAGAAAAAGAAAATAAGAGAAATGCCTTTGGTGATAGGATGAATTCGGTACTAGAGAGGAAGAAAAGAAATGATAAATGTCTTCAAAAGTGACAATATTTTGGTACCAAAAGAGAGTAAAACTTGAGAGGAAAAGAAGAAATAAAAAGTACCAATTTGGTCAAAAATGTAATGGCCAAAACAAAGCAATGTTTTTACCAAATTCCAATTGACAATTTCGGCTACGAAGAAAATATTTGGACAAAGGAAAAAGATGCACAAATTGACAACTTTTGGTCAACTAACACCTCCCTACTCCCATATCACATTCGGTCAACACATTAGCCAACACAATCCCCCTTTTTCCTCCTCAATTCTTCCCTATCAATCCCTTAATCTCCATCACTATTAAACCAACCCCCTTAGCCCCTTATGCCGTCTAGGTTCATGGTCAAATGACCATGGAAAAGCTTCCAAAACAACACCCACTCTTCAAGCCTTTTGTCCCCTAAACCTTCCTTAACAATTTGATTTCTTACCAAAACTACTAACTTGCCTTTTCCCTTTGGTCTACTATCCAAAAATAAAAGAAGAGTCCATCCATTCAAGATAAGGTTTGACCGACACTATAGGAAAGAGAACAAAATTAAAATTCCTCCCAATTGCTAGCTAAAGGATTCGAACCTCTCACCTCATGCATTCACCCATGCGCCTTCACCACTTTACCAATAGCTCAACTTATGATCAAAACCTCAAATTAATTCTCTTAAGGCCAAACTTGCTTAGTTCCCCTTCTAAGATAAAAAAAATCTAATATTTTCTAAGGCAATCCTTTACATTCTAAAATTCCCAAAGTCCCTAAAACTCATACAAAGAGCACATAACAAAAATGCACATATTCAAGCGAAAATTTTCATAACCCCTAAATCCTGGATATTACAGTGCGTGCGAGGGACAAGCTGCGGCGCATGAATAGCCTGGAAACCCCTAGGGTTTCCTCTGACTCTAATTTGTTTTGGGATGGGATTGGTAAAGTTTGGGCTCGGGTTTAAGTAAAATTTATTTGACTTAGGCCACAAATTTGTAACTTGGACTGTAAACAATTTAATTTTTATTTATTTTCGATTTATTTTTGGTTTTATTTCAAATGGGCCGGGTGAAATGGGCCTATTATACCAAATATTTGGCCAATGAAACAGAGGACTATTGAAGTCAATTCCCCCTCCTTTAAGAGAAACTGAAAATAGAAGAGGGAAAGAGAAGAAAATATTCTGAAACACCCCAAACCCGGCCCACGAGCTTTGACCAGATTTGGTATGTTCCTCAAGAAAACTAGTTTCAAATTCTTTTGTTACTTAGAGAAAACTTGTGCGATAAAAAAAAAATATTGTTTTGGGTTGGGCTTGGGTTGAAAACCAATTCATCTTATATTGAAATCCAATAAATAAGGTGACAAAACAATTTAGGGTTTATTTTGAAGGAAATAAATTTTAAACTTAACTTTAATTGAAAATAATTCGTAACATAGTAATTAAAAATAAAAGTAAAGAAATGTAACTTATGGCCTTATTACATCGAGTAAAAACCCAAAATAAAATTCCAAAATACTTAAATAAAATTAAATATCCATATTAAATAAAACTTCAAGCTGAGCATGTGTAACACCCCAAACCCAGCCCAAACACTACGACCGAATTTGGTTTGTTACAGAGAAAACATCTTGAAATCCCTTTAAATAATTTAAACAATTCATTTTTCAAGTCTCTTGTTAAAAACCATACTTAGTGTTGTTTAAAAAAATATTTATTGAGTCGGGTTGTTTATAGATTTCGAATGTGCCCGATGGCACTTAAAGCATTTTTTTTTCGTTTGATTTGAGAAAACATGTGAACCCGTTTTATCATCATTAAATAATTTAGACAAATTATTCCAAAACATAAAATATGAAAAATTTATCTAGGAGGCCTTATTACAACTTGATGAAAATAAATCCAACAATAAAAATAAAATAAACTAAAATTTAAAGTTCATTTAAATCATATGTCCACTGCATGGCCACCTCGAGTCCCTCCGGCTCCACATCCGCGATCTACGTGTCACCTGAAAAAGTAAAGGAGAAGGTGAGTCACCAAGACTCAGTATGTAACCCTTCCCCCGGTTTAATGCCACAACATATACAATTTATAACAATTAACATGCACTAAGTCCTACACCCAACCTAGCCATCCAAACGCCTTTCTCTACCCCGTGTGGTACCCAACCACTGGTGGTGCCAAACCACTGGTGACTTAAAGTCACAATGGTGATACCAAATCACTGGAGGTGCCAAACCTCTGGTGTCCGAAGACACAAATCGAATGATGGGGCCAACCCATCGTGTGATACCAAATCACTGGCGTCAATCCCATAATATCAACTGTGGGGCCAACCTACTGTGGTGCTAAGCCACTGGGACGGGACGCTATGAGGTGCCAAACCTCTGGAGGTGCCAAACCTCTGGTGACCGTAGTCACATTGTGGTACCAAACCACTGGTGGCCGTCGACACGAATATTCCTTCCCCCTCCACTCACATATCCCACATCAATCAAGGATACACATTTAACAGAGATCATGCCATAAAGTTACCACTAGCCAAAACCACATATAACAACATGTCATGCTTCCCGAAAGCATCATAAAAAGAGTCATAACCACGAGACTTACCTAATCTCTCGCTTATACCATTACGGTATTAAACCTCGCATCTACACAAGTCAGATTTAACAACACTTAACATATTAATTCATTATAAAGTGTGTATGTACACACCTGATGTCGACGATAGTCCTAAATCCCGACAAAACCAATCGGCCACACTAGACTTTCTTGCCCCCATATTCGGCCAACATTAGGTTAGTGCCATTGTCCATTCGGCCAAACTAAAATAAACTCAAGGGGTTACCATTTGAACCCGAAACCTCACCTATTTGCCTTTGAACACTAGCCAACACACTCCAAGTGTGGATCGGCTTCACTTCACTGCAATCGACACTTACCCAAATTAGTAGCCTCCGGCTTTAAACACTAATTAAATAAGATTGATCCTTACCACCTTACCAAAATCGATTAACAGGGAATGGAGGCTTGGATCGAATTCTTCAAAATCCCGGCACCTAAACAGAATCGGTTTCAACATACTGATTAGTCCAAACATCAGTATATTTCGACTCTCTTCCCTTCAACCGAATCGACAGAGAATCCAAAATATGGAAAAGAAAGTTTCAGCACACTTACCTTCCTTTATAGCCGATTGAGAATCACTAAAAAGGGATCACCCTTGCTTTGATCTTCGGCCAAGGCACTCCTAAATGGGAGAAGAGAGTTTCGGCACACCCAAAGGAGTATATTCGGCTATAATTGATCAACACAATCACTCAAGGTTCAGCTTTGTATGGAAAAAGAGGAAGTAAGGAAGTAAAATAAGAGTTTCGACTAAGGTTTTTGAGAAAAGAAAAGAAAGAGTAAGATGGAAGATGGGGTTTCGGCCAAAGAGAGAACAAAAGAGAGGAGTTTTGGACTTTGAACACCTTTGGAAAAAGAAAAGAAAATAGAAGAGTGCTCAATAGAGGATTCGGCACTCCCCCTAACACCTTGCCGTCCACTCCCCTTCAAGGAGTTCAAAATTCATCCACTACCTAAAATTCCTCTTAGCCAACCATTCCAAAGTATTCAAAATATTTTGAATATCTCAAATGCCTGCATTTTCTCTTTGCCGATTATCAAAATAAAATCCCATTAAAATCCAACAAAAATCCTGATATATTATCATTATCCTTAATATCTAAAAGTGTAAAAAAATTGAGAAATTCTCTCTCTTTTTGCCGTCAAAATGAAGTGCAAAAAGGGGAAATTCTGCGACTCGAACCCAAGCTCCCCTTGCTCTCCTTGTGGCGTCCCTTCTAGCTCTTAAGTGGCCTCCCTTTTGCCACTTTTTCAAGGCCTTTTTAGTGTCAATTAACCCCTCATTTATCCTTGTAACTCCTTCCTACCAAGGCTCCCTATCTTTAAAGCTTAGAAAAATATTTTTCTACCATTCCGAGCCTACTCAAGACCTCTAATTAAGCCCTATCATTTCACAAATAATGTCACAGTAATTCAAACACAAGAGAATTAATTTAATCACAAACAACCCCACTTTTAGGATGTTAGAGTTCTACCCCCCTTAAGAATAATTTCGGCCTCGAAATTACCTGATTAGAAGAGGTGGGGGTATTGCTGCCGCATCACATCCTCGGGTTCCCATGTAGCTTCCTCTGCACCATGGTTCCGCCATAGCACTTTCACTAAGGGCACTGACTTCCTACGCAGAACCTTGACATCTCGATGTAAGATCTGAACTGGTTCTTCCTCGAAAGATAAGTCCGAGTTTACCTCAATCTCTGCCACTGGCACAACGTGCGATGGATTCGACCGATACCGTCTAAGCATCGACACATGAAAGACGTCATGAATCTGGCTCAACTCTGCCGGCAGCTTGAGCTGATAAGCTACCGGTCCCACTCGCTTCAATATTGTATATGGGCCGATGAATCTTGGGCTTAGCTTCCTTCGCCGCCAAAACCTCAATACCTTTTTCCAAGGTGACACCTTCGAAAAACTTTATCTCTACAAAGATACTCCATTTTCTTACGCTTCACATTTCAAAGATAAGACTTCTGTCTATCCGACGCTTCCTTAAGATGAGCCCGAATCACCTTAACTTTATCCTCCGTTTCTGTAACCAATTCTGGACCCAAGACTTGTCGTTCGCCTAACTCTGTCCAACACGTAGGAGTACGGCTTTTCCGTCCATACAGTGCTTCGTATGGTGCCATCTGAATACTCGCTTGATAACTATTTTTGTGTTTAATTCGCTAACAGTAGATACTCCTCCCAACTACCATCGAAATTCAAAACACAACCTCTCAGCATATCCTCTAAGATCTGTATAACCCTTTCCGACTGCCCGTCCGACTGTGGATGGAAAGCTGTACTGAAATCCAATCGTGTACCCAAAGCCTGATGCAATGCTTTCCAGAATCTTGACGTGAACCTCGGGTCCCTATCCGAGATAATTGATACTGGCACACCATGCAATCTTACTATCTCAGCCACATACAACTTTGCTAGCCTCTGAAGAGGATAATCCACTCTTACCGGTATGAAGTGAGCTGATTTAGTTAGATGGTCCACAATCACCCACACTGCATCCTTCTTGCCGGGCGTGAGGGGTAGCCCACTGACGAAATCCATAGTGATCCTCTCTCACTTCCATTGAGGGATCTTTACGAGTTGAAGTAGCCCCGATGGTAACTGATGTTCAGCCTTAACCTGCTGACACGTCAGACACCTTCCCACAAATTCAGTTACCTTACGCTTCAACCCCGGCCACCAGAACTGTTTCCGCAAATCCCCATACATCTTGCTTCCTCCAGGATGCATAGCGTATGGGCTGCTATGTGCATCTTGGAGAATTCTTTGTCTCAATTCCACATCCTTCGGCATACAAGCTCGCCATTGAAAACATAGCACTCCATCACTAGACAGACTGTACCCTTCCAAACCACCATCCTGTGCTTGCAACCTTTGCGCGTTCAAACTATCATCCACCAACTGTTTTTCCTTGATCTCCTCAATCCAAGTTGGCTTAACTTGAAGCTCTACCAAAAGACTTCCATCGTCATATAGACTCAAACGAGCAAACATCGCTCTTAAGTCTGTCACGACCTTCCGGCTTAACGCGTCAGCCACCACGTTAGCCTTACCCGGATGGTACTCAATTGAACAGTCGTAATCCTTTAACAGTTCAATCCATCTACGCTGTCCCAGGTTTAGATCCTTCTGAGTCAGAAGATACCTCAAACTCTTGTGATCCATGTAGACTATCGACTTCTCCCCATACAAATAATGCCTCCATATTTTCAGAGCGAAGACGACTGCTGCTAACTCCAAGTCCTGCGTTGGGTAGTTAAGCTCATGCGGTTTTAACTGACGGGATGCATAGGCTACTACCTTCCCTTCTTGCATCAACACACATCCCAAACCAGTATAGGACGCATCACAATAAACTGTAAACAACTTCCCTGCCTCAGGCTGTACCAAAATCGGAGCTTCTGTCAGAATCTTCCTTAGCTTATCAAAACTTTCTTGTTGATTCTCCGACCATACAAATGGAACTCCCTTTCTTAGTAACTTAGTCAACGGCGCTACGATTAAAGAGAAACCTTCCACAAATCTCTGATAGTACCCTACTAGACCCAGAAAACTTCGAATTTCTGCCACTGACCTAGGCGGCTTCCAATCCAGCACTGCTTCCACCTTGCGAGGGTCCACTCTAATCCCTTCCGCCGACACTACGTGACCTAAGAAAGCCACCTCCCTAAGCCAAAATTCACACTTACTGAATTTGGCATAGAACTGCTTCTCCCTTAGCACTTGTAGAACTGTACGCAAATGCATATCATGCTCCTCCTCTGTCTTTGAGTAAACCAATATGTCGTCTATAAACACCACAACAAATTGATCCAAATACTGCTGAAACACCCTATTCATTAAGTCCATGAACGCTGCCGGCGCGTTGGTCAACCCAAATGGCATCACTAGAAACTCGTAATGCCCATACCGAGTTCGGAATGCCGTTTTGTGAACATCAGCCTCCTTCACCTTAAGTTGATGATAACCCGATCTGAGATCTATCTTCGAGAAGACCGATGCACCCTTCAGTTGATCAAACAAGTCATCAATCTGGGGCAACGGATACTTGTTCTTGATCGTTAACTTGTTCAGTTGACGGTATCGATACACATCCGCATTGACCCGTCTTTCTTCTTGACAAACAGCACAGGTGCTCCCCACGGAGATATACTTGGTCGAATAAACCCTCTATCCAAGAGCTCCTGAATTTGAGCCTTTAGCTCCACCAATTCCTTTGGTGCCATTCGATGCGGTGCTATAGAGACATGTGTGTCGTTCGGGTAACAAGTCTATACCGAATTCAACTTCACGACTGAGGCGGCCCGGAAGTTCTTCTGGGAACACATCAGCGAATTCCCTTACAGTACGGACCCTCTCAACTGCTGACTCCTTAGCCTCCAAGGCACAAATTCGAACCAAAAACACCTCGCAACCTTTCTTGACCATTTTCTCAGCCTTCAAGGCAGACACCACGTTGGATAGGTAATCTCTTCTATCACCTATCATGACCACTTCATCACCTTCAGCCATCTTAAGAACCATGCGCTTAGCAGCGCAATCCAATCTCGCCTGATACCTAACCAACCAGTCCATTCCAAGGATCAAATCGAACTCCCCAAACGGTAGTTCCATCAGATCGGCCACACTACCCCTTGGAGTTCTAGGGGTACATCTCTATAAAGCTTGTTTACGACTACAGAGTGACCTAAAGGGCTAATTACATTCATCTCCCTAGAAGCAGTCTCAGAGTCTAAGTTCATAGTCTCTACCACACTACTAGCAACGTATGAATGCGTTGAACCCACATCAATTAAGGCAACATATGGAAGACTAAAAATTAGGAACGTACCAGTTATGACGTCCGGTGCGTCACCCTCCTCGCGACGCCTCGCTGCATAGACTAAGCCAGGCTGCCTAGCCTCTGTGTTGCCTGCACCTCTGCCCTGAATTTCGCGACCTCGGTTAGGACCATTGCCTCCTCTACCATTACCACGACCCCTCTGTGGTCCCACATTCCTATCCTGAGTACGGTTCTGCCCCTCTGGCTAATTCTTAGCTAGCTTCTGAGGACAATCCCTTACGCGGTGATCCAACGATCCACATTCAAAACAACCCCTCTCACCGGTCCAACAACCTCCCTAATGGGATTTTCCACAGTGATTGCACTGGGCTGGTCTCTGAGTAGTAGCCATGGGCCTTCTCGCCGACTACCACTACCGCCTAGCCCTTTCTCGAACATTACCACGACCTGCACGACCCAAAACCTCTCTTCTGCTTGTTCCTATCATAGTGCTGTCTCACAGACTCCTTGACCCCTTCGGCTACCTTAGCCTTCTCCACCAAGACAGAAAACTCCCGTTCCTGCTATGGAGTAATCAGCAACCTTAACTCATCTCTAAGTCCGTCCTCAAAACGGACACAACGATCATGCTCAGTTGACACGATGCCTCTAGCATATCGACTCAGCCTTAAGAACTCTGCCTCATACTCAGATACCGACTTATTTCCTTGTACCAATCCCAAAAAGGCTTTCCTCTGAGCATCAGTGTAGCTAGTGCCCACATACTTCTTCTGATAAGTAGTTTTGAAGTAATCCCAAGTCAGATCGTCTGCCATCGCACCATCTCGAACTGTGAGCCACCATTGGTACGCCTCATCCTTTAGAAGTGATACCGTTCCTTTCAGCTTCTCCTCATTTGTCAGATCGAGATCGTCCATGATTCTCTCGGTCGATTCTAGCCAGTACTCCGCTGCACTGGGTGCCACCCCCGACACACCCCGGAACACCTCAGCTCCGTTGGATCGGAGTCACTCGGGAACAAATTTTCGAGCTCCCATTCCTCCACTAGCCCCAGCCACCATCTCGAGAACTCGCAATACAGCTTGCGACACTGCCTCACCCCCTGTCTGATCCTGTTCCTCAGCTCCAAAAGTTGGAGGTGGTGGTGGCAGTGGTACTTCATTTTCAAAACCCTGACCCGACCTGACGGGTTCTGACACGGTCATCCTACCCCTACCGCGTCCACGACGTCCACGTCCTCTAGAGCTCATTCTAACTACTGCGCTTTAATCTGATTAAGAAAATTTTTATGCATTAGCATTTGTTCCACTTGATTATTCGCGAAGAAATTTTATGAAGAAAGTTTAATCAGGGATTCTTTCGAGCAAACAAGGTTTTAAGTCCTCTATCCTAGTCCACACAGAAGAGTACATCCATTCCCTAATACTGTCCATACTTATTCACTCCTTGGACACCTCTGTCCGTTTCTATCCCAGGGGTATTTTTGTCATTTTCCTACAGGGGTAATTTTGTAAATTTAGTAAATCAGGGATATTTTAACAGTTGTAGAACTTTGAGGGTTCCTTTTTGAGAGTTTCCCTTTTTAAAACGATGATGTTGCAAAAATTTTAGAACTCAGGGTCATTTCGGTAATTTTGCAAGTTGAGGGCATTTTCGTAATTTTTCCAAAACCAAAGTATTTTTGACAATTTGCAAGGTCGGGTTTTTGGATATTTATAAAATAATGAAATTTTTGGGCAAAACCATTGAGTTGATATTTTATGAACCAAGGGCATTTTGGTAATTTTACCCCTAAGGGCATTTCTGTAATTTTTTCACAAATCACATTTTTCGGGAAAAAGTTGTAAAGATGGTTGTTCTCAAATTTGAAAGAGTGATTTTAAGTGTTTTGAAAAACTAGGGTTTTGTTGTTTTCTTCTTTTTCAAAAACATGGCTAGTTTCCTTTCGAGTTTTAGTCATTATGTTTAGCCTATGACCGAGCCCTCTTGGTCAGGGTGAACCAAAGCTATGCACCAGGCAGGATTCGAGTGGAGAGGAGGTGAGTCACGCGGACTGCTTAAATACCAAGCTCCCACCGAGACCTTTCTAGACATGCGCACAGAGGTTGCCACACCACTGAGCCCTCTGAGTTAGGGTGAACCGAAGCTACGCACCAGGTAGGATACCTGCGAAGAGGAGGTGAGTCACGAGGACTGCTTAAATACCAGGCTCTTCCGGATCCACTCCTAGACATGCGTACAGGGGTTACCACACCCTAGCTCAGTGACTAAGTCATAGGTTGGTTTAGTTCATTAAGACTTATGTTTTGTCTTCGTGTTTGAGTAATCTAATCCTAGGGTTCAAGTTCCTATCAGTCTATTCTACATTCCATGCTTCCTACCCTTCTACAGAAAATAATTCATACAAAAGTTAGGAACACTTACCTAGGCGGATCGGTGTCGGAGACTCGGGCCATGCCGTTCAAAACCTAACAACATTTTAAATCATTCCAATAAGGCCTACTAACAATAAACAAAATATTTTGGGCCTTGGGCCTCCACAGCCGAGCTTTTGAACTTGGCTCTGATACCAATATTGTAACACCCCAAACCCGACCCAAACACTACGACCGAATTTGGTTTGTTACAGAGAAAACATCTTGAAATCCCTTTAAATAATTTAAACAATTCATTTTTCAAGTCTCTTGTTAAAAACCATACTTAGTGTTGTTTTAAAAAAAATATTTATTGAGTCGGGTTGTTTATAGATTTCGAATGTGCCCGATGGCACTTAAAACATTTTTTTTTTCGTTTGATTTGAGAAAACATGTGAACCCGTTTTATCATCATTAAATAATTTAGACAAATTATTCCAAAACATAAAATATGAAAAATTTATCTAGGAGGCCTTATTACAACTTGATGAAAATAAATCCAACAATAAAAATAAAATAAACTAAAATTTAAAGTTCATTTAAATCATATGTCCCTTTGCATGGCCACCTCGAGTCCCTCGGCCCACATCCGCGATCTACGTGTCACTGAAAAAGTAAAGGAGAAGGTGAGTCACCAAGACTCAGTATGTAACCCTTTCCCCGGTTTTATGCCACAACATACACAATTTATAACAATTAACATGCACTAAGTCATACACCCAACCTAGCCATCCAAACGCCTTTTCTACCCCGTGTGGTACCAAACCCTTTGGTGGTGCCAAACCACTGGTGACTTAAAGTCACAATTGTGATACCAAATCCTTTGGAGGTGCCAAACCTCCGTGTCCAAGACACAAATCGAATATGGGGCCAACCCATCGTGTGATACCAAATCACTGGCGTCAATCCCATAATATTAATTGTGGGGCCAACCCACTGTGGTGCTAAGCCACTGGGACGGAACACTATGAGGTGCCAAACCTCTGGAGGTGCCAAACCTCTGGTGACCGTAATCACATTGTGGTACCAAACCACTGGTGTCCGTCGACACGAATATTCCTTCCCCCTCCACTCACATATCCCACATCAATCAAGGATACACATTTAACAGAGATCATGCCATAAAGTTACCACTAGCCAAAACCACATATAACAACATGTCATGCTTCCCGAAAGCATCATAAAAAGAGTCATAACCACGAGACTTACCTGATCTCTCGCTTATACCATTACGGTATTAAACCTCGCATCTACACAAGTCAGATTTAACAACACTTAACATATTAATTCATTATAAAGTGTGTATGTACACACCTGATGTCGACGATAGTCCTAAATCCCGACGAAACCAATCGGCCACACTAGACTTTCTTGCCCCCATATTCGGCCAACATTAGGTTAGTGCCATTGTCCATTCGGCCAAACTAAAATAAACTCAAGGGGTTACCATTTGAACCCGAAACCTCACCTATTTGCCTTTGAACACTAGCCAATACACTCCAAGTGTGGATCAGCTTCACTTCCCTGTAATCGACACTTACCCAAATTAGTAGCCTCCGGCTTTAAACACTAATTAAATAAGATTGATCCTTACCACCTTACCAAAATCGATTGACAGGGAATGGATGCTTGGATCGAATTCTTCAAAATCCTGGCACCTAAACAGAATCGGTTTCAACATACTGATTAGTCTAAACATCAGTATATTTCGGCTCTCTTCCCTTCAACCAAATCGACAGAGAATCCAAAATATGGAAAAGAAAGTTTCGGCACACTTACCTTCCTTTATAGCCGATTGAGAATCACTAAAAAAGGATCACCCTTTCTTTGATCTTCGGCCAAGGCACTCCTAAATGGGAGAAGAGAGTTTTGGCACACCCAAAGGAGTATATTCGGCTATAATTGATCAACACAATCACTCAAGGTTCAGCTTTGTATGGAAAAAGAGGAAGTAAGGAAGTAAAATAAGAGTTTCGACTAAGGTTTTTGAGAATAGGAAAGAAAGAGTGAGATGGAAGATGGGGTTTCGGCCAAAGAGAGAACAAAAGAGAGGAGTTTTGGACTTTGAACACCTTTGGAAAAAGAAAAGAAAATAGAAGAGTGCTCAATAGAGGATTCGGCACTCCCCCTAACACCTTGCCGTCCACTCCCCTTCAAGGAGTACAAAATTCATCCACTACCTAAAATTCCTCTTAGCCAACCATTCCAAAGTATTCAAAATATTTTGAATATCTCAAATGCCTACATTTTCTCTTTGCGAATTATGAAAATAAAATCCCATTAAAATCCAACAAAAATCCTGATATATTATTATCCTTAATATCTAAAAGTGTAAAAAAATTGAGAAATTCTCTCTCTTTTTGCCGTCAAAATGAAGTGCAAAAAGGGAAATTCTCATGACTCGAACCCAAGCTCCCCTTGCTCTCCTTGTGGCGTCCCTTCTAGCTCTTAAGTGGCCTCCCTTTTGCCACTTTTTCAAGGCCTTTTTAGTGTCAATTAACCCCTCATTTATCCTTGTAACTCCTTCCTACCAAGGCTCCCTATCTTTAAAGCTTAGAAAAATATTTTTCTACCATTCCGAGCCTACTCAAGACCTCTAATTAAGCCCTATCATTTCACAAATAATGTCACAGTAATTCAAACACAAGAGAATTAATTTAATTACAAACAACCCCACTTTTAGGATGTTACAGCATGGCTATCCCTAAACTTCTGCCGAACCCGGTCCATTATTGATCGTCACCTGAAAAATAGTCCCACAATGGGGTGAGTCAAACAGACTCAATGTGTACACGACACTAAATCATAATAGAATTAGGCATACAAGAGTTACACATTCAGAACAATGAATACAAGTTATGATGCATTCCCAAACCCAAACCTAATTGTCCATCCATTACACACCCCCGTACCTGCCAAACACACCGTGGGGACTACTAAGTCGACCCTCCTTCCGCTACACACCAATTTGCGGGCTTAAGGCTCCGCATCTGTGGTCTTAGAAAACCACTTTTCAGATTACTGTGGTCGTAAGTCACCACTTTTCAGATTACTGTGGTCTTAAGTCACCACTTTTCAGATTACTGTGGTCTTAAGTCACCACTTTTCACTTCCCCTTTCAATATACAACCATATGCCCCATATAATAATATGCATAAATATGCCAGAGTTCACATTCTTATCATATTCTCATGTTACGAATAACATATTTCATATTCCTATTAGAAGTAGGAAACGTACCTGAGTACTTAGTACCATAACATGATACCTTAGCCACTTTCATATTCTTAATGTCACATATTTTAATTAAACATGCCATAAAACGTATTATGAAGTAGTGTGGGGTACACACTTGATTCGCTTAGCAAATTCCTTGAGATCTCGAAATCTGATCTACCGCTTAGATCCTTAATCCCTACATTTGTTTATTCACTTACTATTTTAATAATAAAAAGCCATTCGCCATAAATCCAAATCCTAGTAGGATTAGTATTCTTAAACTTACCTTGAAATTCTCAAATCCCAAATCTTTGTATCCTCTGTCAAAATCCCTATAACTACATGTTAGATCAATTTCTAACATTTATTCACAATAAATAACCCTTAGCCGAATGTTAAATATGACTTACCTTAGATTATTAAATCCCGAAATTCACCGAATAACTAGGGAACACGCGGCCTATGGTGTACCTTCGGGAAAAGAACTTCTCCTTCCTTGTAGTCGACACTTAATAAATCCCGAAACTTTCCTTCCATGATTCGGCCAAGATCAATAATAGGAATTAGTCCCTAAATTTCAATAAGTCTAAAATATAAAAGAATGGAAACCAAACTTGGATCTTACCCTTATTTGAAGAAATTGATTGCGCCTTCACTTTAACTTTCAGAGATTCGGCTATGGCCAAATGATGCTCTCACAACTTTCAGCTTTTGGAGGGATTAGAAAGAAAAGAAAAGGAAGAATAAAGATGGAGGACTCGGCTAGAACACAAGGTATTTTGGTTTGGCAAAACAGAGAAGAGAGAATTTTGCTAGAGAATTTCAGCAGATGAACAAAAGAGAAAAGGAAGAATGAAGGTTGGCCTCTCTTTTCCTTTTATAGCCAAAATTACTAGGCTAGAGTCCCTTACTTGGCCACCACTCTTCCTTATTTTCCTCCTTATCTCCTTATTTAAAAATTAAAGAATAATCCCTTATTTATCTTTTTAATTATCACCTAAAATAAAAGATAATTCAAAGTCCCTTACTTGGCCACCACTCCTCTATATCGATAACTTTATCCTTTAATTATCATAAATAAAAGAGTTTAATCCAACATTTATCTCTTCAAAATAATCCAATTTAAAAATCCTTTATTTATCACCTTTTTAATCGAATATTTATGAAAAGATAACACCTCCTTTCTAGAAGCATGTGCCGTCCACCTCAGTCTTCTAGAAGCAAAAATAAAATTTCTTTTATTTGCTTCCCATGTGACTCGAACTCTGGCCCACTTGCTCATGTAGGTGGCGTCACTTACTGGGCCTTAAGTGGCATTTCCAGCCACTTTTCCAAGCCTGTTTGTGTGCCAAATTCTTCCTACTAATTTTCTTAAGGCCACCTTGCCTTAATTTCCTCTTTTTAAGCTTTAAAACTTGACATTTCCTTTCATTTCCAATTTTCCAAAAATTTTCGTTTTGCCTCTTTAAACTTGACATTTCCTTACATTTCCAAGTTTCAGAAATGTTTACTTTCTCTCTTTGAATCATTTCCACATCATTTCCTTACATTTCAGGACATTTCCTCACATTTCCAAGACAAGACATTTCCTTACATTTCCAACACATTTCCTACATTTCCAAGACAAGACATTTCCTTACATTTCCAACACATTTCCCTACATTTCCAAGACAAAACATTTTCTTACATTTCCTTACATTTCCAAGACAAGGCATTTCCTTACATTTCCTTACATTTCCATACATTTCCTTACATTTCCTTACATTTCCATATATTTCCATACATTTCCTTACATTTCCATACATTTCCTTACATTTCTTACATTTCCTTACATTTCCATATGTTTCCTTGATTCCTTACATTTCCATATTTCCTTACATTTCCATACATTTCCTTATTTCTAGAATTCACATAACACATTCATAATTCATAAAACATGCCATTTTACCACATGGTTCCTTGTGTCATGCTTCACACGGAGTTTCTTTTAAAGCCTCATTTACCTAGCTCCCCTTTTTACTTAAAAACTAATAATTTTCCAAAGCTTTCTTCTTCCATCCTAGAATTCTAAAAACCCATAATACACTTCCAACACTGCCAAAACCTACTAACTCATGAATTAGGCACGAACGCATAACCCCTAATCTAGGATGTTACAGTTCTACCCTCCTTAAAAATAATTTCGTCCTCGAAATTACTTACTAACAGTCGTACAATCCCTCTCACCGCACTATGCTTACGCTACGCACTCTGATCTTAATAGAACCATCATACTTTCTAGGCACAATCTCTAAGTTCACGTCCCTTTAGAACTCATTTTCTAACGTTGCGATTTAATCTGATTTAGGAGTTTTATACATTAGTACTTTTGTTTCATTGATTAACCGCGAACAGTTTTATGAAAAGAGATGTTTAAAAGTGGTTCTTTCGATCAAACAGAGTTCTCAGCTCAAGTTCACTATTCAGAAAGTCACGTTCACATTCATCAACCAATTATGAACTTTCATTCATTCAGAGAAATGTTGTAGTTTTCATTGTTGTTGTTTTTCCACTACCTAGGGGTATTTTTGTAATTTGTCCTACAGGGGTATTTTCGTAATTTGTCAAAATAAGGTTCCTTGGTGATTTTGTCAATAAGGGTATTTTGGTAATTTTGAAATCCTGGGGCCTTTCGGAAATTTTGAAATTCGTGGGTATTTTTGTAAATTTTTACAAAGCAGGTAAATTTGTAAAGTTTAATAAATCGAGGGTATTTCAAAATTTGCAAAACTTTGAGAGGTTCTTTTTGAGAATTTTATTTTCCAAAAGCGGTGATGTTACAAAAATTTTGGAAATCAGGGTCATTTTGGTAATTTTGTAAGTTAGGGCAATTTTGTAATTTTCCAAAATCAAGGTATTTTGATATTTTGCAAATTAGAGTTTTTGAACATTTTCTAAAGTAATGAAATTTTGATAAGAACTGTGGGTATTTTGGGAATTTCATAAACCAAGGGCATTTTTGTAATTTACCACTAGGGGTATTTTTGTAATTTCACAAATCGAAAATTTTTTGAAAAATTTTGTAAAAATAGTTCTCACAAATTAAAAAGGAAATTTTAAGAGTTTTAAAACTAGAGTTTTTATAAAAACACGACTAGTTCCCTTTCGGGTTTTAGTTATTGTGTTTAGCCTATGACCGAGTCCTCTTGGTCAGGGTGAACCAAAGCTACGCACCAGGCAGGATTCGAGTGGAGAGGAGGTGAGTCACACGGACTGCTTAAATACCAAGCTCCCATCGAAACCATTCCTAGACATGCGCACAGAGGTTGCCACACCCTACCTCAGTGACTTAGTCATAGGTTTGTTTAAGTATTAAGTCTTATGTATTTGTGTTTGAGTAGATTAGTCCTAGGGTTCAAGTTCCTATCATGCTATTCTACGTTCCATTCCTTTTTCTACCCTTCCATAACATAATATAAATCACATAATCACCCAAATGGTTAGGGGTACTTACAGTGGATCATGGGTGAGACTTAGGTGCCATGCCGAAAAACCTGCTTATTTTCAAAGAAAATCATTTGGGCTCATCTTGAAAATGTTTTGGGCCTTAAACCACAGGCCGAGAGTTTAAAATTGGGCTCTGATACCAAACTGAAACACTCCAAACCCGGCCCACGAGCTTTGACCAGATTTGGTATGTTCCTCAAGAAAACCGATTTCAAATTCTTTTGTTACTTAGAGAAAACTTGTGCGATTAAAAAAAATATTGTTTTGGGTTGGGCTTGTGTTGAAAACCAATTCATCTTATATTGAAATCCATTAAATAAGGTGACAAAACAATTTAGGGTTTATTTTAAAGGAAATAAATTTTAAACTTAACTTTAATTGAAAATAATTCGTAACATAGTAATTAAAAATAAAAGTAAAGAAATGTAACTTATGGCCTTATTACATCGAGTAAAAACCCAAAATAAAATTCCAATATACTTAAATAAAATTAAATATCCATATTGAATAAAACTTCAAGCTGAGCATGGCTATCCCTAAAGCTCACGCGAACCCGGTCCATTATTGATCGTCACCTGAAAAATAGTCCCACAATGGGGTGAGTCAAACAGACTCAATGTGTACACGACACTAAATTATAATAGAATTAGGCATACAAGAGTTACACATTCAGAACAATGAATACAAGTTATGATGCATTCCCAAACCCAAACCTAATTGTCCATCCATTACACACCCCGCATTCGCCAAACACACCGTGGGGACTACTAAGTCGACCCTCCTTCCGCTACACACCAATTTGCGGGCTTAAGGCTCGTGATCCGTGGTCTTAGAAAACCACTTTTCAGACATCGTGGTCGTAAGTCACCACTTTTCGGACATCGTGGTCTTAAGTCACCACTTTTCGACATCGTGGTCTTAAGTCACCACTTTTCACTTCCCCTTTCAATATACAACCATATGCCCCATATAATAATATGCATAAATATGCCAGAGTTCACATTCTTATCATATTCTCATGTTACGAATAACATATTTCATATTCCTATTAGAAGTAGGAAACGTACCTGAGTACTTAGTACCATAACATGATACCTTAGCCACTTTCATATTCTTAATGTCACATATTTTAATTAAACATGCCATAAAACGTATTATGAAGTAGTGTGGGGTACACACTTGATTCGCTTAGCAAATTCCTTGAGATCTCGAAATCTGATCTACCGCTTAGATCCTTAATCCCTACATTTGTTTATTCACTTACTATTTTAATAAAAAGCCATTCGGCCATAAATCCAAATCCTAGTAGGATTAGTATTCTTAAACTTACCTTGAAATTCTCAAATCCCGAAATCTTTGTATCCCTCTGTCAAAATCCCTATAACTACATGTTAGATCAATTTCTAACATTTATTCACAACAAATAACCCTTAGCCGAATGTTAAATATGACTTACCTTAGATTCTTAAATCCCAAAATTCACCGAATAACTAGGGAACACGCGCCTATGGTGTACCTTCTTCAGGAAAGAACTTCTCCTTCCTTGTAGTCGACACTTAATAAATCCCAAAACTTCCTTCCATGATTCGGCCAAGATCAATAATAGGAATTAGTCCCTAAATTTCGATAAGTCTAAAATATAAAAGAATGGAAACCAAACTTGGATCTTACCCTTATTTGA
The DNA here is from genome assembly GCA_025503065.1 of Gossypium bickii. NCBI lineage: Eukaryota > Viridiplantae > Streptophyta > Magnoliopsida > Malvales > Malvaceae > Gossypium > Gossypium bickii. Next base: position 97,846,640 of record CP106711.1, read on the forward strand.
AGAAATCGATTGCACCTTCACTTCAACTTTGGAGAGATTGGCTATGGCCAAATGATGCTCTCACAACTTTCACTTTTGGAGGATTAGAAAGAAAAGAAAAGGAAGAATAAAGATGGAGGATTCGGCTAGAACACAAGGTATTTTGGTTTGGCAAAACAGAGAAGAGAGAATTTTGCTAGAGAATTTCGGCAGATGAACAAAAGAGAAAAGGAAGAATGAAGGTTGGCCTCTCTTTTCCTTTTATAGCCGAAATTACTAGGCTAGAGTCCTACTTGGCCACCACTCTTCCTTATTTTCCTCCTTATCTCCTTATTTAAAAATTAAAGAATAATCCCTTATTTATCTTTTTAATTATCACCTAAAATAAAAGATAATTCAAAGTCCCTTACTTGGCCACCACTCCTCTATCTGATAACTTTATCCTTTAATTATCATAAATAAAAGAGTTTAATCCAACATTTATCTCTTCAAAATAATCCAATTTAAAAATCCTTTATTTATCACCTTTTTAATCGAATATTTATGAAAAGATAACACCTCCTTTCTAGAAGCATGTGCCGTCCACCTCAGTCTTACGGAAGCAAAAATAAAATTTCTTTTATTTGCTTCCCATGTGACTCGAACTCGCCCACTTGCTCATGTAGGTGGCGTCACTTACACGGGCCTTAAGTGGCATTTCAGCCACTTTTCCAAGCTGTTTGTGTGCCAAATTCTTCTTACTAATTTTCTTAAGGCCATCTTGCCTTAATTTCCTCCTTTTAAGCTTTAAAACTTGACATTTCCTTTCTTTTCCAAGTTTCCAAAAATTTTCGTTTGCCTCTTTAAACTTGACATTTCCTTACGTTTCCAAGTTTCAGAAATGTTTACTTTCCTCTTTTGAATCATTTCCACATCACTTCCTTACATTTCAGGACATTTCTCACATTTCCAAGACAAGACATTTCCTTACATTTCCAACACATTTCCCTACATTTCCAAGACAAGACATTTCTTACATTTCCAACACATTTCCTACATTTCCAAGAAAGACATTTTCTTACATTTCTTACATTTCCAAGACAAGGCATTTCCTTACATTTCCTTACATTTCCATACATTTTCTTACATTTCTTACATTTCCATACATTTCCATACATTTCCATACATTTCCATACATTTCCTTACATTTCCTTACATTTCCATACGTTTCCTTACATTTCCTTACATTTCCATATTTCCTTACATTTCCATACATTTCCTTATTTCTAGAATTCACATAACACATTCATAATTCATAAAACATGCCATTTTACCACATGGTTCCTTGTGTCATGCTTCACACGGAGTTTCTTTTAAAGCCTCATTTACCTAGCTCCCCTTTTTACTAAAAAACCAATAATTTTCCAAAGCTTTCTTCTTCCATCCTAGAATTCTAAAAACCCTTAATACACTTCCAACACTGCCAAAACCTACTAACTCATGAATTAGGCACGAACGCATAACCCCTAATCTAGGATGTTACATATTCGACTTAAACCAATGTAAGGGGAAACTCGAAAAACCTGAAGGAATAGAGTAAAAGAGACGGGGATATTCGGCCAGAGTGGGGAAGGTAGAAGAGAGAACTCACAAATGAATGATTTGACAGGGACTAAAACAGAAAAAAAAAGAAAGAGAATTGAAAAATGCAACACAAAGCTTCGGTATTTCACGAAACGAAGAAGAACAAAAATAATGTAACACCCCAAACCTGGCCTATGCGATAAGGTCAAATTTGACATGCCACACAAAACAATTGTACTTTGAGTCCTTTTTAAGTAAAACAGATTTTGAAAATTTGACGAAGATTTATTGAGTAAAAGATTTGTTTGATAAATCGACAAATTAAGGTATAAGATCTTAATAAATTGTAACTTTGAAAATATCGTTAACAGTACGAGTAAATTTTAAAAGAAATTAAAAGATATTTTTCGAAAAGAATTGATGAAAATCTTAAGAGTAAATTTCTGAGTTTAAAATATGAAAATTTTTAGGAAATCCTTTTTATATATTCATTTTTTTTGAATAAAACGTTTATTTAAGTTTTTAGAAAAATAAAATCTCAATTTAAAATACTTTAAGCAGTTTATAAATTCATCAAACAATAAACAAAACAAAAATTAATCCAGAGGCCTTATTACAACCTTAATTCAAAATAGCAAAGTAATTAAAAATACTAAAAAAATCCAAATTCCAAATTTAACCATTTATGAAGTATGGCCTCCACCGAGTCATCCACGGCTCAAGTCTCCATCACTGATCATTGCCTGAAAGGAATAAGGAAAACGGGGGTGAGTTACTAGAACTCAGTGTGTAACCCACTTACCATTGTCCGCTGGGCCAAAATCCCATTAAGCAATTATTTGGGCCAAAGGCCATTACAATAATATAAATGAATCATATATATAATATGCAAATGATATGCAATTCCCAAACCAAACCTAGTTTTCCATCCGCTACACACCACCCGTACCAACCAACACACCTGTGGGAGATCTTTAGTCATCCTACCCCGCCAACACACCAAATGTAGGCATTAAGCCATTTATATCAAATTTGTGGACAAGCCACCAGATTAATAGAATTTACATGGCATTGCCATTTTTCAGATTTGTGGCAGAGCCACCAGATTTATGTAGCAAAACTACCAGAACTTCTCTTCATCATTATCCCATCCCATGCAAAACATGTATAATATGCATAACAATTCACAATAATTTATTGAGATATTTCTTACAACAATTTTGGCCCATTATAACAATTTATCAAGTTGGCCAATTAAGCAAAATATCATCTTGGCCCATTTCACAATTTATTTCAAATTGACCCATATAGCAAATATATCGATTTGGCCCGTATAACAAATATATCAATTTGGCCCGCATAGCAAATATATCAATTTGGCCCGTATAGCAAATATATCAATTTGGCCCGCATAGCAAAATATATCGATTTGGCCCATATAGCAAATATATCAATTTGGCCTACATAGCAAAATATATCAATTTGGTCAATTTTACCAAATAATGTGATCTAAGTAAATTTTCCCGGTTTCACCTTAATATGATCTTAATTGAACATTTACTATCAATATGACACTAATCTCTAACCCACGAAACATGGTGTGAGATTACACACCTGATTACGGTAAGCACTACACTTTCTCGATCGTCGACACCTAAAATTTTATAACGCTCGATTAGTCAACGTACATGATTTAATAAATCTACTTTTAAAACAAACGATCTAAGATTTTACCCTCGGGATCATGAACAACTACGATTTGTCAGTTTTCCCCGAATGACGGTCCACAACCCGGTGGAAAATCCTGAATCGCTGATGCCTCAGAATTGGGAATAACTTCGAATATTTGATTCTCACTCGATAAGGGTCCACAACCCGGAGGAAAGTCTCGTATCTCCAATACAGCCCTTCGCTTAAATTTAGGAGTAGGGATTGTTAATCCGCTCCTTTTGTGATCTCCACATGACTTCCCTCGGTACCACAAGTCTTCATTCGGTTAGATCTTACACAATCGGTATTACGATAAAATATAAACTTATCAAAATGGTAAAAATCGGCTTACCACTAATTTTTGAGTGCTCAACGATTGAATGGATCAAGCGTTTAAATCCCTATAATATAATCGGTCAATCAATACCATACTAATAATCATCTTAACTAATAAAGGATGATCATGAAATCCGTGAAGAACTCTTACCCTAAAGGTTTTTGAACAGATTCCTAGCGATTGCGAGATGACTTCGGAAAAATGATGATTCAGCCTTCTACTGTATCACTACGAAGAAGAAAGGGATTTGTTTAAGAGAGAAATAGATGATGATTTCAGTCAAAAAGACCCTCCCAAGCCAACATATGGATTCGAAAATAAAAAGAAGAAAATAAAAGAATTGAAAAGAGTTCTTACCGATTGTTCAGAGGTAAGTGACAACTCGAATGAGAAAGAGAGTTCAATGAAGGGATGGAAGGTTCGACTATAGAGAAATAGTGGACTCAATATTCTGTTATGGTGAAAATATTAGAGGGGAAGTGATGTTTGAAAGATTTTGAAAAAAGAAAAGAAGATGAAGAAATAAAAAATATAATGGATTAGTTTCGGTTTTCAAGGATGATGAATGAACAAAGAAATGGTCTCAAAGTTTGTATACATTCGGCAAGAAGGAAGAAAGAAATGGAATATGCCTCTTCAAGGTTGCATGGATTCGGCACAAAGAAGAAAAAGAGTTTGGGGAGAAAAGAAAAATGATACCAAATTGTTAATAAAGAATTGGCCAAAACAACCAAAATTTTACCTATTGCAATTGACCAAATTCGGCTAGGAGAGGGAGTTTTGAGAGAAAAATACAATTGATGGCATTGGTATTTTGACCCAAAACTAACACTTTTGTTTTTACCAAAACATCAAGCACCAAATTGGCTATCATCCTACCCCCAAGCCGTCCACATTCGTCCCCCCTAGGATAAGAGTTTGGCCACCCAAACTTTCCAAAACACCATCCACAAAATAAGCCCCTTGTCCCCCTTACTTACCTATTTCTCTTGGTTCCTTTCCCAAACTTCAACCTTGCCTTATTCTTTTAGCCACCTTACCAAAAATAATAAAGTCAAACTTGCCATAAATACTCCTTGGCTGACACTTTAAGGAAGGAATGCAAAAATAAAAGTCAAATATGCACACAAAAGGATTCGAACTTCTTCCCTCAAGGTAATACATGTGGCGCCATAACCTCTTTACTAATTGCTCATTTATGCTAGCTACTTACTCAATTATTTCCATATGCTTCAAGGTCACTTACTCCATTTCCTTAAAGTGCTAAATGACAAAAACTTTTACTAGGTCCAAATAAACCCCGAGCCTTCTCAGGACCTCCTAAACATATACAATTAATAATTTAACAAGCTTAACACCAAAAACAATGCAACACATAAAATTCCAAATTTTAGGATGTTACAATTAACCCGAATGGTCACTTTCCAATTTCGGCACCATCGAGAAAAGGGAAGGATTAGAGGTTCAAAACATCAAAGAAAGCAATAAGGAAAATATTAAAACTACAATCAGCACAGCCAATAATATCCCCAAAGCTCTCAAATGGCCGCAAATACACACACAGAAGGACCCCTAGCCGAATTCACCTACTCAAGCTACCCAATTCGGCTACAAGTCCCCTCACACTTCAAATTCCTTGAAAATCTCCACAAATCACTCCCCTTATCCCTCCTTGATTTACTCCTTGATATCCTCTATAACAACTCCAAGACCAGTTCAAAATTTCACTCAATAGAGTTCGAATGTACTTCCAACACTTGCCGTCCCATGCTAGCAAAATAAATATTTCTTCGCTCCAGGCGTGACTCGAACACCATCCCCCTTTAAAGCTTTATCACGCCACTTACCATCAAGCCAATAGGCTCTTTATGTCATAACTTATCCTCAATATTTTATAAAGCATTCACGCCAATATCCAGGTTTATTTAAGGAACAACCAAAAATTCTGCACACACCCTGACTTGAACCTCAGACCACATGCATACTCCTAACGCCACCTTGCCACTAGACCACATGCTTCCTTTGTCATATTTTAACCATAAATAATTATAAGGCCTTCCAGCCAATGCCAAGGTTCACTTAAAGGAAAAACTAAAATTTTTGCTAAAGCCTAGATTTGAACCCAAGACCTCCCAACTAAAATTTGTGAAATTTTCTAGCACAACTAAAATCCAACTGTTCCGATGCCTAAGGCTTATTTCTTCTAGGCCAAAAATTCGAGGCGTTACACTGGAATTTTTTAAAAAATATCTATTCAGTTAATTTTTTTATAAAATAAAGAGAGACGGAGAGAATAAATAACAAAGAAAATATAAAAGCAATAAAGAATGTACTTTATTGATCAAAGGGTTGATTTACAATGCTTCATCAGAGTCTCTATTTATAGGAATAAGAAGTATAAAAGAAGTAGATATCTAATTCTAATAACTATTAGAATTTAAAGTACATCAAAACTTTATCTTGATCATGATGTACATCCACTTAATAAGATATTCATAACACTCCCCCTTGGATGTCCATTGGTAGATAATGTGTCTCGTTAAAACCTTATTAGGAAAAACCCTGTGGGATAAAAAACCTAATGAAGGAAAAATAGTACACAATCTTCTATTACAAGTTGCCTCGTTAAAACCTTTATCAGAAAAACCCAATGGGACAAAACCTTGGTTAAAGGAAAAGAGTAACACTTGTTTTTAGACTCCCCTTGTAACACCCCAAACCTGGCCTAGACGTTATGGTCGAATCTGGCGATGTCACATGGAATGGGTTTTGAAATTGAATTTATCAAGTCTAAACCATTTCTGTTTACTAGCTTCTAATTATCTCTTGTCAATTTCAAAAGCATTTTCATGAAAATTTGATTCGTTTAAAAACATATTCTGTAGCGAACGCTTTTAAAACCATGATATTTTAAAGAAAACCCGTTCGTGTTTAGGAAAAACATTTTTTTTTATTAAACCGAGTCTTCGTTGAGTTTATAGTTTAAAAGTCCACGAATAAAGTTAAAATCCAAAATAAAGGAAAATAGTCCAAAAGTCCCAAATTACATAAAAAAATACCTCAAAAAAATGGTAAATGAAAACCATAAATGAATTTAAAGCAGTTCAATACACATGTGGTCACTGTTGAGTCCTCCACAACACTGATCCGCCTTAGCCTGCAGACTATCTGTACGGATAAAACAGAAAGGGGTGAGTTTACATAAACTTAGTGTGTAATTCCCATAGAAGACATGCATACAGTTAAACAACAGTTATCAGTCAAATGCAGTCTGGGGCCTAAGCCCATTACAAATTCAAATGCAGTTTAAGCCTTAGCTCATCCAGATACAGTTTCAAATATAAATTAGGGCCTTAGCCCATATCAGATACAGTATGCACACAGTAACGAAATCAATATCCTACCCACCAGCCTCTACACACCATCTTCGACCATCCCTACACACCATGTGGGGTTTAAGACACCCACTCAGCCCTACACACCAAGTCGTAACGAATGCGCCACATATCAGTAATATTGCAGTTGGTCTACCACATAATAGGCATGAAAGTCTTTCAGTACACTTCCTCCAATAATCAATCATCCCACCCCAATGCAGGTGCAACTAAACATGCTCAATGCAGACATACATAAATACATGCTTCCATGCTAAAATCCAATTATCAGTCATACATACGGATCAGTAAACATGCATAAATTTAACATGCTCAATACATACATTATATATTCAGGTCACACAATTTAGGGTCTAAGTAACGCTTACTGACCCTACAGTAGGTTCACAGTCGACTTGGGCGAGCCGTGCAATCCTAGGAAACATTTTAGCTAAAGGGGCCCACAGGCCTATGTGGGTTGCCCGTGTGGGCCCACATGGCCAGATTGGCCTTACCTGTGTAGATCACATGACCTGGCTCAGATATCACATGCTCGTGTGGTATGGCCGTGAAGGCCACACAGTAGTGTGGGCCCATGCGAACACGCCACAAGGGCGCGCGGCCTAGCCTTCATCGATCACGACCGTGTTATCGCACACGGCCTGCCACACGGGTGACCACACGCCCGTGTGGCGTCAACAGTAGCCTTTTTCGGCTTTTGCTGAAAGCTCGATTTTTGTGTTTCGGGTACACATCTAGTATGATTTCGATGCTTCTGCCACTACAAACACTCCAGAACCTAAAAATCAGTATACCAACGCTCAAAAATAGACTTATTACTCATTTGAATAGAAACATCAAACAAACTTCAAACACTTACCCTCATCGCCGAACGATTTTGATCATGTTTCCGCGCAAGGAGAGCCTCTCACGTCCTAATTTGTTGCTGCCAAAACAGCGTATAAGATTCAAACGAAAAGAATCAAAAATTCAAGAACTAATTAAAAAGGAACCCATATTCGAGCCGAACAATCTATTCCTACTTACCAATGTGTAATACCTTGAATCGAACACTGAGATTAAAAATCAATTTTGCCTAAAATGAAAGAAAGAAAGATGAGAGAATACATGAGAAAGAAAAGAAAAAGATTGTAGAAAAAGAGAGGGAGAGACGTCATTTTTTTTTTCTAGGAGAAGTTTTTAGGAAACAGATTTACCCAAATCCCACTACCTCACAATCATAACCACCCACTACTCAGAATTCTACTACAACTGGAACTCTATCACAGAGCCGAGCAAAAATAACACCCACGCTCGTGTAAGGGTTCGAACACAAGACCTTCAGCACTCTAACACTTAACTTAACCACCAGACCAGCAGGCCCATTCTGATATGATTCCACCAATAATTAAATATAAGCCCACTCCCAAAACAAAAGGCTTAGATCAAAAAAATATTAAAATTTGTCAAAGGTAGGGCTTGAACTTGGGACCTCTCACACACTCCCAAAACAATTAACCACTAAAGCAGATACACAATTGTGTCCACATTTTCACAAAAGTCAAAATAAGAATTTTGGGGCATTACACCCCCTAATGGCAACATTACTTTACATATTTGAGTTGACGCATTCCAATCTTGTGTAGTAGTCTTTAAAATGTTGAAGTTGGCAATGCCTTAGTAAAAAGATCTGCTAAATTATCACTAGAACAAATTTGTTGAACATTTATATCACCTCTTTTTTCTGAAGATCATGGGTGAATAATAATTTTGGTGAAATATGTTTCGTTCTATCACCTTTGATGTAACCACCATTTAATTGAGCTATACATGTTGCATTATCTTCATATAAGATAGTTGACATCTTTTCCTGTAAAGGCAAATTACATATCTTCTGGATATGTTGGGTCAATAACTGTAGCCAAACACACTCTCGACTTGCCTTATGCGTTGCAATTATTTCTGTATGATTGAAAAAGCGGCAAGTAATGTTTGCTTTGTTGACACCATGATATGGCAGTACCCCCACATGTAAATAAATATCCTATTGAGATCAACCTTTATGTGGATCTAATAAGTATCCAGCATCAACATAGTCAACTAATAAGGATTTTGAATAATTTGAAGAAAATAACCCCATATCAATGGTCCCTTTGAAATATCTAAATACATGTTGTAATAACCAAATTTTCCCGGCCCATTAAGGCCTAATACCAAGCTAAAAACAAGACCAAATAAAAATACAAAATCCAGAGTCCTTATTTACAGCAAGGTCCAAATACAAACCCAATGATATACAGCCCATACAGACTAAAAAACCAATACACAAAACCAAAACAAATAAACATTAACAGTCCAATAACGTCCATTTACAAAAAGCCCAATATGGCCCAAGGACTAAGCCAAATCAGAAAACCCTAGGGAGTCATCACCCCTAGCCGCGCACCCGCCGTAAATCGCCAAAGACGCGCGCGACCTTTAAATGCGCCGCCATCGCGTCCTTCACACGCGCGCCCCGTATTGTTTCGGCTTCCTACGCGCGTCGGTTTCCATGCCCATACCTCCTGACGACTGCAACTCCCCGCGCCTCGGTCGACACCTACGCATGCATCGCCCATCACCTGCAAAGAAGAACAAAACCAAGCAATAGAAAACGAAGCAAAGAATAATAGAAAACAACAAAATGCTTTTGTAAATCGGTTATAAGAACTGAAACCATTGTAACAGAGGGGGACCCTTTTTACACACACACTGATTACATACGAATATCTGAAATCAAAAGAAAGAATCGAAAAAGAACGTTTGGACTCTTACGAATCATCAACAATCAGAAATAAAAAAAAAACCTTAAAGGTTGATTTCGTTCTTCAGTTCTATTTTCATTTACTGTTGTTTCTTATTTATTTTATTTTGTTTTTTTTTAAAAATTGTTATAAACAAAAACAAAAAGGGAAAAAAGGGGGAATCCTTATTGAAGTCCATGGCTACAGCGTCAGAGGATTCTCTTCCCATCGTCGGAACGTGGCCGGAGAAAAGGGTGCTGAAGACCCTCACCCTTCGCTTTTGGGTGTCAACGGGCTAGCCTTCAAATGGGGTTCGAAATAGGGGCTAAGACTCACCTCTATGCCTCGTCAGCCACCTAATACGGTAGTGGTGCGACGGGCAGTAGAAGACAACCAAATCATCGGGCATGGGAAGACCAAAGGAAGAGATTTTGGGAAGAAATGGGGTTGGCTGCGGTTATGTTTTAGTTTTAAGGTTAGAGATTTCTGTTTGCAAAATGCTTGGGCTTATATGTCCTTAATTAAAACGGCACCGTTTAAGGAAGAGGGAGACTGCGCATATCCCCTTAGGGGGATATTTGCGCGATGACCCCTCTCCCTTTTGCTGCGTTTCTAATCTCGGCCGAATGTAGCATTTCATTTTTTTTTTAATTTTACCCCATCATTTCGTTTGTGTTTTAACTTGGTCCCTGCCAAAACGCGGCACATGAGGTATTTGGGATATTTTCCCATTCAGTCCTCGTTATTTTTTTCGCTTCATGTTCACCCCTTTTTCATTTTAATTTTTTATTATTTGTCCTTTTATTTCATTTTTACTTCAATTTAGTCCCCTTTTTTTAATTACATTGCTGTTATTATTATATCTATTATTATTATTATTATTATTATTTATTTTGATTTTTTATATTATCTTTATTAAACTATATGTTGTTATTTTAATTTAATTTAATTTTATTCTATTTTATTTTGACATCATTTTAAAACTATTCCATACATTACTTATTTCTATATTCTGTGTCCTTGGCTTAAAATCATTTTTTTGACTATTTTAAATTATTTTATGTATTATTTCTTTTAAAATTGCTCAATTCATTGTTCTGTGATTGTTAATGTTGATATCTAAATAGTGTAGGCTATGTGATTATCGTTCTTGCGTATATTATAATTCGTTCATTCGTATTTCCATATTATTGATATTATCATCATCATTATTATTGTTTATATTATTGTTTCATTATCATTATTATTCATGTATATTAATATATTAGATTAATGATACTAATGTTGTATTACATGTATTATGTGATCATTGCGCCAAGTTCGTGTTACATTATCGTTATTCGAATACAACCCCGTTCATGCTTTAAATAATGCTTCTTAAAACATACCTAAAATCTTTTATCAATTTTATCCAAAAGCAAAAGTTTTTAAAATAAGGCAATATTCTGTGTTTGGAAACTCGAGAGATCGCGTTTGGTTTTTTTTTTTTGCTTGGCCAAACAATCGAATATCCTTTTGATATTTTTTAACGCGTGAGACTCGAGAATTATGAGATCATCTTGAATTTGAGGATTCAAATTATTTTTTCCTAACGTACTGAATGTGATATTTTATTCCTTCAGAGCAAGAAAATCTTAATGTTCAATTCGAGAAAATCCAAATGTTTCCAAAAGAGATCATATTTTTAAATTCTTTTGAAATTTTCAAACTTTCGACGTTAGGACATTAATTAATCAATTTGGTACCAGTTTTGGGGGTGACGAGGGCGCTAACCCTTCCTCACACGTAACCGACTCCCGAACCCGTTTTCTCAAATTTCGTAGACCAAAAACCCTATTTTAGTGAGTCAAAATGTTTTATTAAAACAAAGGTGATCCGATCACACTTAACAAAGATCGGTGGCGACTCCCGTCTTTTTCAAAACCCAAGTCGATTCCTGTTTTTCAAAAAATGGGTTATGACACATGTTTAATTCCATTTCAATGTCTACATGTTGGAGAAGAACTAAATCTTGCTAACAAGTTTACAACGAAAGCTATATTAGGTCTTGTGTTGTTTGCAATATACATCAATGCCCTCATGACACTTAGATATGACACTTCAGGACCAAGAAACTCTTTATCATTCTCACAAGGATGAAATTGATCTTTATTCACATCTAAAGATCGTACAACCATTGGAGTACTTAATGGGTGTGGTTTATCCATGTAAAATTTCTTTAATATCTTTTCTATATAGGTTGATTAATGAACATGAATTTCATCTTTTAAATGCTCGATTTGTAATCCAAGATAAAACTTTGTTTTTCCAAGATCTTTCATCTCAAATTCATTCTTTAAACAATTTATTGTATTTTGAAGCTCTTTAGGAGTTCCAATAATATTTAGACCATCAACATAAACAACAATTATCACAAAATCTGATCCAAAACTTTTTATAAAAACACATCAATAAATTGGATCGTTTTTGTAACCTTCTTTTAACAAGTACTCATTTAGAAGATTGTACCACATATGTATAGATTTTTTTATTCCATATAAACTTTTCTTTAATCTGATCGAGCAATTTTCTCAAGAAACTTATATCTTTTCGGGATTTTAAATCCTTCAGGGACTTTCATATAAATTTCACTATCAAGAGTACCATATAAATAGGATGTAACAACTTCCATTAGATGCATGTCAAGTTTTTCATGTACTGCTAGACTAATAAGATAACTAAAAGTTATTGCATCCACTACAGGAGAATATGTCTCTTCATAATCAATGCTGGGCCTTTGCGAAAGTCCTTGTGCTACAAGGCGAGTTTTATATCTTACGACTTCATCAAATTCATTTTGTTTTCACACAAATACCAATTTATATCTTACCGGCTTTTACAACTTTAGATGTTTGGACTACAGATCTAAAAACTTTACGTTTAGAAAGTGAACTCAATTCTGCTTGAATTGCATCTTTCCATTTTGGCCAGTCTTTTCTATTTTTACATTCCTTAGTAGATCTAGGCTCAAGATCCTCATTTTATTTTATTATTTTAATAGCAATATTATAAGCAAAATTGTTGTCAACAACTTTTTTTTTTTCGGTTCCATCTTTTTCTCGTATTAACATAACTTATCGAGACATCTTTATTCTCATCATTTCCATTTTCACTTTTAGGTACTGAATCTGTTCTTGGGTTTTATAATTAGTTATGTCATGGGTCTCTTCAGGAACCCCCGCCTCTACTATATGACCATCTTGAATGTTTGCTCCTTTACTTTTACGAGGATTTTTATCTTTGGAACCGACTGGTCTTCCACGCTTCATGCATGGATTACTTTTTTTTTGCGTTAACAGTTTTCCTTATTAGGACATCAATTCGTATTGGAGCATTTTCAGTTGGTATGTAAGATTTAATGCATCTGGCAGTTAATTTGTAAAATGGATTATCTGTTGAACTTCTGGTTCACATTACTTTGTACGAGGATCTTAGACTTTGATAATTCATTTCAAATACTTTATTAATCCAACTTTTTATTCTCTCTCCCTAATGTTGGGAAAACTGACAAATCTTGTCATAACTAAATATCGAATTAATAGCTCAAAAATATTATAAGGAGACTCATATAAATATATATTCCCAATCTCTTATAATGACTCATCTTTTGTACGTTGTGGTGGAGCAGTTGGAAAATATATTGCATATCCAAAAAATTGTAAGATGGGAAATATTTGGCCCTTGACCAAAAATCAATTGTAATGAGGAGTATCTATAATTTATTAGCTTGATGCGTACAACATGTAAATCAATACAATCTCATGCTGAAATAGAAAGTTTTTTTTTCTCATAAGTAATAATTTAGCTATTAGTTGGAGGCATTTGATAAACAATTTAGCTAAATCATTTTGTGTGAACATGTGCTATAAGATGTTCAACTTTTATCCCAATTGGCATGCTATAATCATTGAAAACTTGGGACGTAAACCCACCAACATTAGCAAGATGAATTATTTTAGTTGCATAACCTGAAATTGATCATTTAAACAAGCAATCTCGCAAGCAACAAGTTACGAGTTGATAACGCATGTGATTATTTTGTGGATACATCTACCAAAATCATATAATATCAAAACCATCCACATGGTGGATGAATGAGGCCATATTCATTTCAAAAATGCAAGACATTAAATCTCAACTTTAGCTAGTGTGTTTCTAAGAACCAATTTTTATTGAGAACAAGCAACAAATGAGAATTCTTTAAATTAAAGAATCTTCTGGTTCTTTAATGGATGTACATATGAATTCTCAATTAATTTTCGCATCATATACGATCCAAGATGGTATAACTGGTCACGCCAATTAGTAAACACATTTGTATTAGTAAACTTCTGGTTTACTTTAACATGTTTTTCAATTATACTAAATTGTAACAAATTGATAATTTTATTATCATTCCTTTTAATTTGTATCCACATATAAGTACTATTGTGACATTTACTACTGGAAATGTCTAAATCAATGTGAAGTCTATAATGCCACCAAGTCAATAAATATAATTTTCAAAAAATTATATGCAGTATTTGCTTTAGGGAATATGCCAAAATCTTCAAATGCCCAAAATATATTAATAGCAATCTTTGAGAGTGGATCTTATTTTCCAAATGTACAACATGTACATAACCAATAACTTTTCATACATAAATTTTCTCTATTGTAAGTTCTCATCAGTAATATTTTACCATGAAATTTTAGTTGAGAACTTATTCTGAATACTATAGAGTTATACTCACAGTTTTTAAAAAAACTTGCAACTTTAGGTGCATCCAACCATAATAAGCTTTAGATAGAATTATCATATTCTAATACTCATAAGTATATCTGTAACAGCCCGATTTAGGGCCTAGCCAAAATAGTGGTGCGAGACCACAAATTCGAGTTAGTAAAATGAGATTTTAAGGTATTTGAGATGTTTGCATGATAATATGAAAGTTTCATGTAGAAATTTTATAGAAATTTCCATTTAAGGGTCCATTAGGACTAAATTGCAAAAGTTGCAAAATATGAGTTCTAGAAGCTTTTTGTATGAAATAGCTTTAGAATATTAATTAGAAGTCTTTAAATAGCAATTTTCCCAAATTATAATTTTTGGACAAAAATGGACATGAGTTAGTAAATGGTGAAATTGTAAAGAGAAGGGCATTTTGGTCATTTATCAATTAAATGATTAATAGGGGAAAAAGATGACAAAAATCATTCTCATCTTCTTCCCCAAGTACCGAAAATTTGAAGGAAGCCATAGCTAGGGTTCTTCAATTTTTCAAGCTTGCTAGTAAGTTCATTTTAGCCCCGTTTTTAATATTCTTCGTGTTTTTGGAGTCCTCGTAACATGAATTAGCTATTTTTAGCTATAAGATGAGCTAAGATGCATGTTAAAAAATCTACCCATGTATGAAATGTTTGTAAAATGATGTTTTATGGAAGATTATGAGAGTTTGATGTTAGATAAACATCTTTTTCTAAGTGACTTTCATGAGAAATGTTAGTAAGGACTAGTTTGTTATTATTATGAAATTTGTAAGGACTAGTTTGTTATTATTATGAAATTTGTCATACATGGTAGAAATAGTGAGAATTTGTTATTGCTATAGTTGAGATAATAAATCAGCTAAGCATGAAGTTTACGAAAGTGGTATGAAAATTATTTTACGAGCATAGGGGCAAAAGTGAAATTATGAGAAAGTTTAGGGGCAAAATTGTAATTTTGTCAAAGTATGAGTTAAGAGTCAATTTAGTCAATGTGATTATTAAATGATCTAAACTATTATTATAGATCAAGAAAAATGAAGCCCGGATCGAAACCGAGGCAAGAACAAAGTCGAGGACTAAATTGCATATCTACACACATTTTGTATATCGAGGTAAGTTTGTATGATTTCTAAGCTTTATGATTACTATCATTGAATTGCTTAGTATAATGTACATTATTACCCTAGAAATGTTTAATGCTATGTTAAATAAAGAAATCAATGAGATTAAGTATGAGAAAGTCCCGATTGAAGTTGGATTACTTAGGATACTCAATCTACCACATGAGATAAGAAAATTCGTATAAGACCAAGCCAAGGCATGGCATCGACAATCAAGCAAAGTTACCATGTATGTCCAAGACAAGTCTTGGCATTGAAGAGTTATTATGAGATGAAGACCCATGTAAGCCCAAGCCAAGGCATGGCATTGGTAAGTCCCCAAGCAAAGATGTCATGTAAGTCCAAGACAAGTCTTGGCATTGAAAGGCTATCATGAGATAGAGATCCCATGTAAGTCCAAGCCAAGGCATGGCATTGGTGAGCAACAAGGAAGATTTCATGTAAGTCCTAGCCAATGCTTGACATTGATCAGTTCATGAGTAAAGATACCAAATAAGACCATGTCAAGACATGGAAATGTAAGTTCCCAAGGGAACACACAAGGAAGACTTTGAGTAAGTCCATGTCAAGACATGGCATCGATATCAAGATGAGAGATCCCATGTAAGACCATATCTAGGATATAGATTTGGCATCGAGTTATATGTGGGGTGAGATTCAGTATCCTCGGTTATTCATAAAAATTCATCGGGCAAATGAGTAAAGCTTAAATGAGATAGCAAGAAAATTAAGTAAGCAAAGCTATTATCAAGTTGGAAATGAGTATTATTCATGTTATGAATGATGAATTAGAGATTATGATTATTATAGTAAAGTATCTTTGATCTATGTGATCAAGTGATACAGTACCTTGTTTACCTCACGAGCATGAGACTAGTAAGTATCATGAGATATGTAAGAATCAGTAAGAGTAAGTAAGCTTAAATAGCTGAAATTATGATGTGATTGTTTATGCCAAATGGTTTATGTTAAACAAGTATTGTAACCCCCGAAACCCGGCCCATGCGTTACGACCGGATCTGGTATGTCACGTGAGGAAAGTGTTTAAAGAACTTGAGAATGTACTAAAGATTGACGTTAATTTGTTATAGATATGAAAGCAAGTTTGGTTTATAAATATTTGATAAAATACTACAAATTTCGAGAAGTTAATTGATTAATCGAAAATCGAACTATTGAACTTTAAAACCATGACATTTGAAAATATTGTTGATAATTTTTTTAAAAAAATTCCAAGTTAAATTATTTGTACAAGTTTGTTATGAAATCCATTTGTTAATCAATTTTGGAAACCCTTATTTATGATTTTAATAAATCCCCATTTAAAACAATTTAAGAAAAATAATAAACACGTCCTAAACATAAAGCAAATTAAATCTTATCCCAGAGGCCTTATTACAATTTAAAACCCAAATAGTAAAAATAATGAAATAAAGCGGAAAATGAAATTTACTAAATTTCGAAAACACCATTGCTAAATTATGGCCTCTACCGAGTCATCCATGGCCCAAGTCCACATCACTGAGCATTACTTGCAAGGATTAAGAAAAAGGGGTGAGTTACTAGAACTCAATGTATAATCCCCTTACCGTCATCCACGGGGCCTGAACCTGCATAGCATCATCTTGGGCCGAAGCCCATCAACATAACAATATTAAAATGAAATAAATGTATGCAACCCAACCCATCCATCCATCACACCCCCGACCAGCCAATCACACCTGTGGGGATCAAGTTAACCCACCCCGCCGCTCACACCAATTTGCAGTCAAGTTGCTATATTATATAATTATTGTGGCCATGCCACCGGATTCATAAGTAAACATAATATTGAACAAATTGTGGCTATGCCACTAGGCTACACTGCTCTCCATACAATGATTCCCATCCCAAGCAATATGTAAAAATGCCACATACATAAGAAAATATCCATATGTAAATAACAACTATTTATCTAGTGAATTATTACGGTGAATCGGCCTATCAAAGAACTTTGTAATTCGGCCCGTTAAGGCATTCTAGCAAATCGGCCCATAGGGGCATTTTGGTAAATCGGCCCATAGGGGCATTTTGTTAAATCGGCCCATAAGGGCATTTTCGTAAATCAGCCCATAAGGGCATTTTCATAAATCAGCACTTTAAAGGCAATTAAACAATTTGGCCCGTTAAGGCATTTTGATAAAACGGCTCATTGAGGGTATATTCGTAATTCGACCTATAAGGGCATTTTCATAATTTTATAAATTAACGCCGATTTTGACAAATCTTAGTATTAACGATGTTTAAGCAAATCACTCGATTCATACCGTATTACTGTTATTAAGTTCCTAAGCAACATCGATCAATTTTTCTAACATGATGATAAATAACAGATTTACGAGATTTCGGTGTGAGATTACACACTTGATTTCGGTAAGGACTAAGCTTTCTTGATCGTCGGTACCTAAATCACCATTACACTCAATTAACCAACAAACGAGATTTTATTAATCTAAATCTAAATCTAACGATCTAAAATACTTACCCTTAGAATCGTGAACGACCATGATTTGTCTATTCTCACCAGATGATGGTCCATAACCCGGTGGGAAATCCTGAACTGCCGATGCCGCCCTTCGTTTGAACTTAGGAGTAGGAATTGCAAATCCACTCCTTTTGTGTTCTCATATCGCTTTTCCTTTCAAATCGTTACCACTTGCCTCCATTGAAAAAGTCTCGGTTAGAAAAATACTATGATGAGTGAACGTATTTATCTAATGAGAGGTTTCGGCTTATCACTATTTCCGAAGAGCCAACGAGTAGAGAAAATAAGTAATTTAGCCCCTAACATAATCGATTAGTCAAATTTTGATTCCGAATAGAAACATAACCGAGCAATGAAATAGATCCAAATAAACCGTGACGAAACTCCTTACCTTAACGATGATGATTCTGATTTCCACCGATTGACTTATGGCTACGGATGAATCGATAAGGATGTAAGGTTCAGCTTTCCCACTTTAACACTACACTAGGAGAAGAACATGATGTGAAAGAGTAGGAGAGATATGTTTCGATAAAGAAATAAGGTGAAATAACCGAATAGTGATGGACACACATATTTGGCTAGGAAGAAAAAGAAAACGGAAGGAAACAAACGAAGCCACTTACCCGATTCAACCAAAGAAGAAATGCCCATCATTGAAGATGGAGAAGAGAAAAGATGATAAAGTTTCAGTTATTGATGAGAAAGGAACAAAGAAGGTCCTGCCACAAAGTAGTGTCGATTTAAGAAAAAGGGAGACAGGTTGATGAAATGGTCAAAAAAAAAAGGGATGAAGAAAAAGAATGCTAGGTAGTTTCGGCTAACAACAAAAGAAGATGAACCAAAAATGAGTTGAGGGTTACGGCAAAACAAAGGAAAAGAATGATGAACAATGGCTAGTATGTTTCGGCTACAACAAGAGAAAAAGGAAGTGCACAATTTGGCTTTAGAGTTTCGGCAACCAAAAGAAAAAATTGGAAAAGAAAGCACCAAAGATGCTAAAAGAAAATAAGTCTCTCAAGCACTAGAACTAGCAAAATGACTAGGAAAATTCAGCTCCCAAGACCCGCTCCCAAAATCGTGTATCCTTTTTACCAAAAGGATCAAAATTGACCAAAAATTCTTTCCAAAACATCTTCCCCAAAATCGGCCAACATATCCCCCTTCTTACTCCTTTCTTTTACTCCTTTCCTTACACTCCTCCTTACCTTATTTTCTTAGCCATCTTTCCAACATTAGAAAAGTCTTCCTTTCCATAATTATAGCCATGGCCGACACTTAGGGAAAAAGCACAAAAATTAATCAAATAATTTGCACTTGGTGGGATTCGAACCCCTTCCCTCCATGCTCTCCACTTGACACCAGACCACTCCACCATATGCTCCATTTATGCTAGCAAAATACACGCTTATTTCTTTAAGTCATGATGCCACTTACCTTCTCTCCTTAAAGTGCATAAATACAAAAATTTTGCTAAGGCCCTACTCAACCCCAAGCTTTCTTAAGACCCTTAAACATATACAATTAACATTTTAACTAGCCCATCGCAAGGTATAATGCAAAACATAAAATTCTAAATCTCAAGATGTTACAATTTTACCCCCTTAAAGAAATTTCAGCCTCGAAATTTACCTGATTAAAAGAGATGAGGATATTGCTGTCGGATCGTGTCCTCTGGCTCCCATGTAGCTTTCTCTGATCCATGATTATGCCATAATACTTTAACTAACGGAATCGACTTCCTTCTCAGCACCTTAATATCCCGATCTGAAATCTACACTAGCTCCTCTTCAAAAGACAAGTCAGGTCTTATTTCAACTTCCTCCACTATCACAACATGAGACGGGTCCGAATGATAATGCCTTAACATCGAGACATGAAATACGCTATGTATCTGACTTAACTCTGGAGGTAGCTCAAGCTGATAAGCCACTAGCCCAACACGCTTTAATACACGGTAACGTCCGATAAATCTAGGGCTTAACTTGCTTTTCCGCCCCAATCTTAAGATCTTTTTCCAAGGTGAGACCTTCAGAAAGACCTGATCTCCCATCGCAAACTCTATATCCTTACGCTTTAGATCCGCATACAATTTCTGTCTGTCCGAAGCTTCCTTTAACCGAGCTCGAATTAACTTAACTATTTCCTCCGTCTCTGAGATCAACTCAGGACCCAATAACTGTCGCTCCCCCAGCTCAGTCCAACAAGTAGGAGTACGACACCTACGTCCATACAACGCCTCGTAGGGTGCCATCTGGATGCTGGATTGATAGCTGTTGTTGTATGCAAACTCTGCCAATGGTAGAAAATCTTCCCAACTACCTCTGAATTTGATCACACAACCCTTTGACATATCTTTTAGAATCTGGATTACTCTCTCCGACTGACCATCAGTCTGCGGATGAAACGCCATGCTGAAATTTAGTCTTGTACCCAAAGCTTCATGTAAAGCCTTCTAAAACCGTGATGTAAACCTAGGATCCCTGTCTGATATGATAGACATCGGTACCCCATGCAACCTCACGATCTCTGCTACATACAACTTGGCCAACTTCTGCAATGAATAATCCGTACGAACATGTAGGAAATGAGCAGTCTTCGTTAATCTATCCACTATCACCCATACGGAATCTTTCTTAGTAGGCGTTAAGGGTAACCCACTAACAAAGTCCATCGTTATCCTTTCCTATTTTGCATAGTGTAATTTTTACCGGTTGGAGTAACCTAGAAGGCAGTTGATGTTCCGCCTTCACCTGCTGACATGTCAAGCACTTGTTGACGAAGTCGGTAACCTCCCGCTTCAACCTTGGCCACCAATACTGCTCACGGAGGTCTCGGTACATTTTATTTCCCTGGGGTGCATAGCATATGGGCTATTATGCGCCTCAAGCAGAACTATTTGTCTCTATTACGAATCCCTGGGCATACAAACTCTTTCGCAGAAACACAACACTCCATCACTATTTAATCCAAAATCCCCTATCTCACCACCTTCCACTTGCTGAAGTCGAGAACCCAACCTTTCATCTAACAACTACTTTTCCTTAATCTGACTTACCCAAGCAGGCTTTACCTGAAGTTCAGATAACAGGCTACCATCTTCATAAAGGCTAAGATGAGTGAACATCACTCTCAAATCCGATATCACCTTACGACTCAATGCATCAGCCACTACATTAGCTTTACCTGGGTGATATTCAATTGAGCAGTCATAAACATTCAACAATTCTATCCACCTTCACTGTCTTAAATTCAACCCCTTCTGGGTAAGGAGGTACTTCAAACTCTTATGATTCATATAGATGATTAATTTCTCACCGTACAGATAGTGTCTCCATATCTTCAGAAAAAACACTACTGCAGCTAACTCCAAATCATGCGTGGGAAAGTTCACCTCATGTGGCCTTAATTGACGAGATGCATAAGCCACCACTTTTCCCCCTTGCACCAACACGCATCCCAAACCCGTGTGTGACGCATCACAGTAAACAATTAACTACTTACCAGCCTCAGGTTGAATCAATACTGGCGCTTCAGTCAGGATCTTCTTCAATTTCTCAAAGCTCTCTTGTTGCTTATTTGACCACACAAACTGTACTCCCTTACGCAACAACTTAATTAGGGGTGCAGCAATCAACGAAAACCCCTCAACAAAACGTCTGTAATACCAAGCCAGACCTAGAAAACTCTAAATTTCAACAACTGACTTCGGTGGTTTCTAGTCTAATACAGCCTCTATTTTCTAGAGATCAAATCTAATTCATTCGGCAGACACAACATGCCCCAAAAAGGTTACTTCCTTTAGCAAAAATTCACACTTACTGAATTTGGCATACAGTTGCTTCTCCCTTAGTATCTGCAATACAACCCATAGATGCGAATCATGCTCCTCTTCAGTCTTTGAGTACACTAGGATGTCATCTATGAACACAACCACAAATCGGTCTAGATAGGGTTGGAAGACCTGGTTTATCATGTCCATAAATGCAGCTGGTGCAATTAGTCAACCCGAACGGCATCACTAAGAACTTGTAATGCCCATAACGAGTTAAGAACACAGTCTTATGAATATCCGCCTCCTTGACTTTTAACTGGTGATACCCCGATCTCAAGTCTATCTTGGAGAAAATCGAAGCTCCTCGTAGCTGATCGAACAGATCATCGATCTTCGATAACGGATACTTGTACTTGATCGTCAACTTTTTCAATTGTCTATAATCGATGCACATACGCATCGACCCGTCCTTTTTTTAACGAACAAAATTGGCGCTCCCCATGGTGACACACTTGGTCAAAAAATCCATGATCCAACAACTCCTGAATTTGAGCTTTAAGCTCCGTTAACTCCTTCGGTGCCATTTTATAAGGAGCAATGGACACCGGAGCCGTTCCAACAGCTCAATGCCAAACTCTACCTCCTGATCCGAAGGCAATCCTGGAAGCTCATCGGGAAAGACGTCTGAAAACTCTTTCTCCGTTCTAACACTCTCTACTGACAACTCTTTGGCATCCAAAGCACTGATAAAGGCTAAGGACACTCCACATCCCTTTCGCACCAACTTTTCTGCCTTTAAAGCAGATACCATGTTAGACAAATAATTTCTTCTTTCACCTAACATTATCACTTTCTTATCCTCCAAAGTTCTTAGTACCATCTACTTCGCAGCACAGTCCAAGTTCGAACGGTGTTTAACCAGCTAGTCCATGCCCAAAATAAGATCGAACTCGCCAAATGGCAGTTCCATCAAATCCGCCATAAATACTTCCCCTTGAATTTCTAAGGGCACATCCCTAAACAACTTATTTACTACCACCAACTGTCCTAAAGGGCTAATCACAGTTGCTTCTCTAGCAGTAATCTCAGAACTAATATTCAAAGTTTTAGACACAGCACAAGCAACATACGAATGGGTAGATCCAATATCCAATATCTATCATCAGCTATGAAAAACGTACCGGTTATGACGTCCGGTGCATCACCATCCTCGATGTGTGACCGCATAAACCAAACCTGGCTGTCTTGCCTCTGTGTTACACCTATTACCGGTACCTCTACTCGGTGCACCCTGACTTTGTCCTACACCATTACCACCTCAGCACGGCCTCACGGCATCTCAAATGACTCATCGATCGCGCCTCCGGTGGTGCGCAAAATCATTACTGAACCACCTGAGTTTGAGCAGGCTCTCGAGGGCAACCCTTAAAGTGGTGATCCCTGGAACCACATCTAAAACAACCACCAGTTCTCTTCCAGCATTCACCCGAGTGAAGTTTTCCACAATCCACGCAAGATTGTATCTGATTGGTAGTAGCTGGAACTTTTGCTTGAGCTGGCTCCTCATTTCTGGGCCTTTTCTAAAAACCTCTAGTAGGGCCTGAATAATCAGAGTCCTTCTTGCTCCTGTCCCTATCCTTGTCTCAGTTTTGCCGCTCCGAGTGTTTAACCTCCTCAGCTATCTTAGCTTTTTCCACAAGTGTGGCAAAATTCCTCTCCTTCTGTGGGGCTATCAGTACCCGTAACTCATCACGCAATCTGTCCTCAAAGCGCACACAACGTTCACAATCAGTTGGGACTATTCCTCGGGCAAACTAACTCAGACGCAGAAACTCCACCTCGTATGCTGCCACAGATCTACCTCCTTGGACCAGATTCAAAAATTCCTTCCTCCGAACATCAACATAACTAGCCCCAACATACTTTCCATGAAATACGGTCTTAAAGAATTCTCAAGTAATACGATCAGCCTGAGTGCGTTCCCGAATAGTGAGCCGCCACTGATACGCCTCGTCTCTCAGCAATGACATAACTCCTTTCAGTTTCTGCTCGGTGCAATCCAGGTCGTCCATAATCCGCTCCGCAGCCTCAAGCCAGTACTCCGCTACGCTAGGGGATACACCCGAAATATCCCTAAAAACTTCGGCCCCATTCGATCTAAGTAGCTCCGATATCGACCCACGAGCTACCGACCTAGTTCTTACCCCAGCAACCCTTTCTTGAACTCGCAGCATCATTTGGGGCAGAGCGTCGTCCTCTTTCATTCAATCGTGTGACCCAGCTTCAGTCACTGGTGACGCAGGTGCGTCCATTTCAGGTATATGTCCTAATACCTCAGATACAACTCTAGCACCTCGGCCTCTTCCATGTCCACGTCTACCGCGTCCATGTCCTCTAGCGCTCATGTTCACTAATGTCGATTTAATTTGATTAAAAGTCTTATGAATTAGTTATGCTATTCAATGTTTATTAAACAATGTTTTATGGAGTATAGTAAGTAAATTTGTTTTCGCAAAACGTATCCTAAAGTCTCAATCTCGATAGTTTCAACTCCTAAAGCTAAAAGTTCTAGAGTATTTCTATTTTGTGAAATTTTCTTACCACAGTAATAACACAATAATCATAAAATGAAAACAAATACTTACTGACTTGGTGCCGGATACCCGTGGTGCCATACTTCCTTTAAAACATGCATTTATAAAAAAAATTCAAACAGCTTTGGAAAACACTTTTGAACCCAAACCACAACCGAGTTTTGCAACCGGGCTCTGATACCATAAAATGTAACACCCCAAACCCGGCGTATGCGTTACGACCGGATCTGGTATGTCACATGAGGAAAGTGTTTAAAGAACTTAAGGATGTACTAAAGATTGACGTTAATTTGTTATAGATAAGAAAGCAAGTTTGGTTTATAAATATTCGATAAAATACTACAAATTTCAAGAAGTTGATTGATTAAACAAAAATCGAACTATTAAACTTTAAAACTGTGACATTTGAAAATATTGTTGATAATTTTTTAAAAAAATTTCCAAGTTAAATTATTCGTACAAGTTTGTTATGAAATCCATTTGTTAATCAATTTTGGAAACCGTTATTTATGATTTTAGAAAATCCCCATTTAAATAATTTAAGAAAAATAATAAACACGTCCCAAACATAAAGCAAATTAAAGCTTATCCCAGAGGCCTTATTACAATTTAAAACCCAAATAGTAAAAGTAATGAAATAAACCGGAAAATGAAATTTACTAAAGTTCGAAAACACCATTTTTAAAGTATGGCCTCCACCGAGTCATCCATGGCCCAAGTTCACATCACTGAGCATTACCTGCAAGGATTAAGAAAAAGGGTTGAGTTACTAGAACTCAATGTATAATCCCCTTACCGTCATCCACTGGGCCTGAACCCGCATAGCAACATCTTGGGCTGAAACCCATAAACATAACAATATTAAAATGAAATAAATGTATGCAACCCAGCCCATCCATCCATCACACCCCCGACCAGCCAATCACACCTGTGGGGATCAAGTCAACCAGTCGAGCTGCTATATTATGTAATTATTTTGGCCAAGCCACCGGATTCATAGGTAAGCATAATATTGAACAAATTGTGGCTATGCCACCAGGCTACACTGCTCTCCATACAATGATTCCCATCCCATGCAATATGTAAAAATGCCACATACATAATAAAATATCCATATGTAAATAACAGCCATTTATCTAGTGAATTATTACGGTGAATCGACCCATCAAAGAACTTTGTAATTCGGCCCATTAAGGCATTTTAGCAAATCGGCCCATAAGGGCATTTTCATAAATCGGCCCATAGGGGCATTTTGGTAAATCAGCACTTTAAAGGCAATTAAACAATTCGGCCCGTTAAGGCATTTTGATAAAACGGCCCATTGAGGGTATATTCGTAATTCGGCCCGTAAGGGCATTTTCGTAATTTTATAAATTAATGCTGATTTTGAAAAATCTTAGTATTAACGATGTTTAAGCAAATCACTCGATTCATACCATATTATCGTTATTAAATTCCTAAGAACATCGATCAATTTTTCTAACATGATGATAAATTACAGATTTACGGGATTTCGGTGTGCGATTACACACCTGATTTCGGTAATGACTAGGCTTTCTTGATCGTCGGCACCTAAATTACCATTACACTCGATTAAGCAACAAACGAGATTTTAATAATCTAAACCTAAATCAGACGATCTAAAATACTTACCCTTAGAATCGTGAACGACCACGATTTTCTATTCTCACCGGATGATGGTCCACAACCCAGTGGGAAATCCTGAACTGCAGATACCGCCCTTCGTTTGAACTTAGGAGTAGGAATTGCAAATCCACTCCTTTTGTGTTCTCCTATCGCTTTTCCTTTCAAATCGTTACCACTTGCCTCCATTGAAAAAGTCTCGGTTAGAAAAATACTATGATGAGTGAACGTATTTATCTAATGAGAGGTTTCAGCTTACCACTATTTTTGAAGAGCCAACTAGTAGAGAAAACGAGTAATTTAGCCCCTAACATAATCGATTAGTCAAACTTTCAATTCCGAATAGCAATATAACCGAGCAATGAAATATATCCAAATAAACTGTGACGAAACTCCTTAGCTTAATGATGATGATTCTGATTTCCACCGATTGACTTATGGCTACGGATGAATTGACAAGGATGTAAGGTTTGGCTTTCCCACTTTAACACTACACTAGGAGAAGAACATGATGTGAAAGAGTACGAGAGATATGTTTCGATAAAGAAAGAAGGTGAAATAACTGATTAGTGATGGACACACATATTTGGCTAGGAAAAAAAAGAAAATGAAAGGAAAAGAACGAAGCCACTTACCCGATTCAACCAAAGAAGAAATGCCCAACACTCAAGATGGAGGAAAGAAAAGATGATAAAGTTTCGGTTATTGATGAGAAAGGAACAAAGACGGTTCGGCCACAAAGTAGTGTTGATTTAAGAAAAAGGGAGAAAGATTGATGAAATGGTCAAAAGAAAATAAGAGATGGAGAAAAAGAATGCTAGGTAGTTTCGGCTAACAACAAAAGAAGATGAACCAAAAATAAGTTGAGGGTTACGGCAAAACAAAGGAAAAGAAAGATGAACAAATGGCTAGTGTGTTTCGGCTACAACAAGAGAAAAAGGAAGTGCACAATTTGGCTTTAGAATTTCGGCAAGCAAAAGAAAAAATTGGAAAAGAAATCACCAAAGAAAATGCTAAAAGAAAATAAGTCTCTCAAGCACTAAAACTAGCAAAATGACTAGAAAAATTCGGCTCCCAAGACCCCATCCCAAAACCGTGTATCCTTTTTACCAAAAGGATCAAAATTGACCAAAAATTCTTTCCAAAACATCTTTCCCAAAATCGACGAACATATCCCCCTTCTTACTCCTTTCTTTTACTCCTTTTTTTACACTCCTCCTTACCTTATTTTCTTAGCCATCTTTCCAGCATTAGAAAGTCTTCCTTTTTTTAATTATAGCCATGGCCGACACTTAGGGAAAAAGCACAAAAATTAATCAAATAATTTACACTTGGTGGGATTCGAACCCCTTCCCTCCATGCTCTCCACTTGACGCCACACCACTCCACCATATGCTTCATTTATGCTAGCAAAATACACACTTATTTCTTTAAGTCATGATGCCACTTACCTACTCTCCTTAAAGTGCATAAACAATAATTTTGCTCAGGCCCTACTCAACCCCAAGCCTTCTTAAGACCCCTAAACATACACAATTAACATTTTAACTAGCCCATCGCATGGTATAATGCAAAACATAAAATTCTAAATCTCAAGATGTTACAAGTCTGACACTATGTGCATTATATGCAAACTTACTAAGCGAAATGCTTATGTCTTTTATTCTTTCTTTCAATGGAGTCCCGTCAAGCTAATCTCGTGGATCATCATCATCAAAGCTTAGAGCACACTATCAGTCGCCATTTTGGTATTGCCAAGATGTTTATATTAAGTATGACATGTATAGGAACATTTCATTTTGAGAATATGTCTTAAAAAGGGCAAAAGTACGGGCTATCAAGTTTATTATTCTTTTGTATACGGCTAAGTGATTGGCCAAGATTGACTAAGTATGTATGTTTATTGATATCAATGAAGCATGTAGTATTGTTCATGAAAGATGTAGTAATTTGAGTTGTTGAATTGAATATGAGATTGATCTTAATTTCAAGGTGGCAATTGGCTTGGTAAACAGCCTTCAAGTGCCCACACGGATAGACACGCGGGCGTGTGTCTAGGCCGTGCATCCCCTGCACCTTAGTACCTTAAGTTAGAATAGACTACAAGCTAATCCAATGACCGTTTGTTTAGGCCGTGTGTGACACATGGTCAGAACATGGGTGTGTGCCCCAGGCCGTGTGAATAAGTCAGTATATCAAGGTATAGCGCACGGTCTAAGTCCACGGGCATGTCAAGGCCGTGTGAATATAGTCAATGTCGACCACGGTTGGAAGACATGGGCGTGTGACCCCTGTTTTAAGGAAAAGTTTTCGATTAAGTTCTGAAAGTTTCCAGATATGTGTTTAAGGCCTCGTAGGCCCATGAAATA
Source organism: Gossypium bickii (assembly GCA_025503065.1). Lineage (NCBI taxonomy): Eukaryota > Viridiplantae > Streptophyta > Magnoliopsida > Malvales > Malvaceae > Gossypium > Gossypium bickii. Next base: position 97,875,201 of record CP106711.1, read on the forward strand.
TATGATTAGACTAAGAAAGAGAAGTTTTTAATTCGAAACAAAATTCTACAGCTCGTAAGTGCATGTTTAAGAAAGTTCAAGCATAGTAATGTCTCGTATCCAGTCTCAACCTTGGACTCGGGTATGAGGTGTTACAATATCTTTCACAGTCAAATATTTAACTTTCAACCCTTTAATACGGATAATGACAAAAGAATATTACAAATACTATAAAATAAATATAAATTAATAGCCCAATCCCCTTTTTTATTCATATGAAATATAATATTTTCCTCGTTCATAATCTCAATATAAGATCCATTACAAATAACTTTTAAAAATAATGTATTAACCATCACAAATTTTGTATTTTTTTAGATAGTGATATATTAGCTCTCCTAGAGCTTTCAACTAATTTTATACTATCAAATATTTGTATTATCAAATATTGGAATAATATGTTTTTGTTTCAATATCAAATAAGACAAATATTTTCTATCTATAATGATAGAATTCATTACTACATTTTCATATCATTCCTCAAAAAATATTAACAGAAACAAAATATTTGGGCATATGCCACATATGTGGCCAATAATCTTTCATATCACATTAATAACATAAGTTATCTTTTCCCTTTAAAAAGTTATCTTGAGAACTCTCATTGTTCTCTTATTTATTACTATGTTTCCACTTTTAGTGGTCCATGAGTATATCTTTTATTTTCTTTATATTTACATTCGATTCGGGGAATGCAATAGATTTACTAGGACGAACTTATAAACGTCCCAATAGATTCTTTATTTCATAATCACCATCGAAAAAATGCGTGAATTTTAAATCAGAATCTATCTATTCATGTTGTCATGATTAGTCTCCATTATAACAAACATGATATAATAAATAAAATATAGTAAAATATACTTGAAGAACTTTAACATCATCGTCATCACCTTGACAAATCTATTCTTTACCCATGCTTGTACAATTATAAACCAAAGATCAGGAATAAGAACCACAAACCATTCTGAGATTGAATCTTTCAACATCCTGAAGATGAAATTGTAAGGGATAAAGTTTAAGGTGAAAAGAAATTTGATTTGTGGGATGACTTCGAAAGATTTTGAAAAAATGAAGAATCATCGTGCTGCTAACATGTTATAAAATAAAGAGAGACGGAGAGAATAAAGAACAAAGAAAATATTAAAGCAATAAAGAATGTACTTTATTGATCAAAGGGATGATTTATAATGCTTTACCAGAGTCTCTATTTATAGGCATAAAATGTATAAAAGAAGTAGATATCTAATTCTAATAACTATTAGAATTTAAAGTACATTAAAACTTTATCTTGATCATGATGGACATCTACTTAATAAGATATTCATAACAAAATTAATTTTCTTTATAGAATTTATAATTTATTTTTATAATAAATTGAGAATATTTTTAGTTTAATTTAGTAAATTAATATAAATTAGTGTTTACATATCAAATTGGTAAAAATAAAATTAAATATTTTCAATATTTAAGTATAAATAGTATCTACATTTAATTAGGTAAAAAGATAAACCTAAACAATTATAATAATATAAATCTATTGTAAATACATTAATAATGGATATCAATAACTCCTTTAAGCATTTATTAAAGCAATGAGATAAAACTCTCTACTTCATTTATGACCATGAGATGTTTAAATGAAGTAATTAAGAAGACTTAATTTACATTTATTGATTGAATGGAAATGAGTTTATAAATAAATCACCTTGTAAATGAAAATTAAATAATGAAAATTCTCCCGTATTTTTCATCCACCTTTTACTTCTTATTATTGTTTTATTAATTTTTCTATAACATGTTACCAGCACGAGCTTCTACAGGTTCATAGTGAAGTTCACGTCATTTCGTATTTATATAATTTGCCTGTATAGCTCCCGTTAAACTATATATGGTATACGTATTTTCATCTCTTTTATTTTATTTTTCTAGATGAAATATTTCTTTTTGGTAACATTTGCAAATTTATTTTTACAACTTAAATGTTATAATGATAATTATATATACATATTTTTTTACAAAAAAATATCCAATTAATGCAGTTTGTTTTAAGTTATTATTATGATTATTCCTCTTTATGCCAATATTTGACACACATATTATTATTTCGTAAATTTGGTATATCTAATTGGATTATTTTACGATTGAGAATGTGTAACGCCCTAAATTATTAAACTCTATTTTTATGAATATTGTCATAAATAAGTATCTGCTTTAGTGGTTAAGTGATTTGAGTGTGTGCTTGAGGTATTGGGTTCAAGTCCCACTTTTGGAAATTCTACTATTTTTTGTTCCTAGCCTTGTCCTTAATGGCTTGACTTATAACATATTTTCAGTCAACTCATATTAGAATGAGCTTGTTGGTTCAAGTGGTAAGGTGTTAGCTTGCCTTAGGGTCCTGTGCTCGAACTATCGTGTGAGCGAAGGATGATAATTTTTGCTTTTAAGTGTGCGTATCGGTTATGTAGTAGAGGTTCAGTGGAATTGAAATTCTATGGTTGTTGGATGAGGATCAGGTGTCAGTTTTAGTGGGATTCAATGGTTAGTAGGGAGTTGGGGTTATTTTTCTTAATTTTATTTTGGTTCCCAAAAACTCCTATTCTTCCTGACGTTCTTTTCTATCTTTCTCTGTAAATTTTTTTCTTTCTTCTTTCCTTTGATTCTGTTCAAAAATCATTTGTTCAAATAGCTACATTTTGGTTTCCTTGTTCTCTGTTCGAATTGGTAGGTAAGTCTTCTTTAAATTCGTGTAATAGTGGATTTTTCTCCGGGTGTGTTAATGTTGTGAACTCTCGTGGTAGATGTTAATCAAGGGGATCGAAATTTATCTTCTACCGTGTAGTTGTGGTTGGACTAATGTATTGTCTCGGTAAGTTGTTGAACTTTAGAAGGATTGATTTCGGTTTATAAGGCTAATACTTTCAAGTATGTCGTTTGAGCTTTTGGTAATTTGGTGTTTCAATACGTAGAATTGATCATTTGTATGATGTTTCTAGGTTTCATAGGTCTTATGGTGGTATTCGCGTCGAACATGAACTAGGTGTGTAGCAAGAAACTCAAAAAACGACAATCGGTGAAAGTCGAAATTAGGGCCAGGTTGCAAAATTTGGGCTATGAAATTTTGGGTTCAAATATTTGTAAAAACTATTTTTTGAGTAAAGTTTATTTTTGAAATTTGAAAAGTAAGTATGTGGCACACCGAGTCTCCTGCGCCGATCCTGTAAGTATTTGTAACTTAGAAATATTTTAGTTAGAAAACTTTAAAATTATTAAAACTGCATTGAGTTAGTTAGAGACTGAAATTTCTAAACTTTCTAAAACTACTTCATAATTATTTGAAGCATAAGATACTGCTAATAAATACTGAAACTGATTCATAAAACTTCATAAGGTATATGAAACTTTAATACAATAAGTGCTCGTGGAACACATGATCGTGGTACTCGTAGGCGTGATGGGCACCGTAGAGGGACTCAAGCTGATCATCCTCAATGGACAGTATGTATAATTTGGATAAGAGCGAGACATCGACTACATCTACTAAGACTGGGTTTTATAGTTGCTCGTTTGGGGATGATGCATTGTCCCAAGCTATGCTCTAAGTGTTGGAGAGGGTCATTGGGCCCATTCTAGTTTTGGGAGCCGTGGGTTAGTAACTAAACGACTCTGGTCTAATGGTGCTGAGCTGTTTAGGGGCGTCACTAGAGTCACCCCGAGTGAGGCCGAATACTATTTGGAGGCCATCGAGAGGATAATGAATGATATTGACTACACCCCTGAGCAGAAATTGAAAGGTGCAGTATCTCTGCTTGGGGATGAGGTGTATGTGATGGTTAATAGTTAAGGAGGGTACTCAGTTGGATTAGGTTAACTGGGAATATTTTAAGACTGCCTTCTAAAGGAAATATGTGGGGGGGAGTTATGTGGATGCTCGCAGACGCGAGTTCAGGAACCTCACTTAGGGGAATGGGATAGTGGCCGAGAATGGGGCTGAATTTCTGAGATTGAGTCGTTACGCTCATGGGATGGTGGCGTCTGAATATGAGAAATGTGTCCATTTTGAGGATGGTCTAAGGGATAACCTGAGAGTCCTAATAGCTCCGAAGATGGAGTAGGAGTTCGTCGTTTTTGTGGACAGGGTGAAGATCATCGAAGAGGTTAAGCGCATTGAGCGCCATAATAGAGACCATGAGAGACGAAAGAATAAGAGGGATTTAGAGGCTTCTAGTTCTATTCAGAGACCTAAGAAATAGGCCAGATCTAATGGGCCTCCTAGGGTTGGAGCTCCAGTTGCTCTACGCCATCTGAGCAAGTGTTGGAGGAGGTTGGGAGCGTGTCTGCAATGTGGGTCGATGGAGCATTATATCAAAGATTGTCCACATCGTTCTGATCAGATGCAAGCTCCATCTTCGAGTCTTGTTCAACCTCAGAGGGCAGTTTAGCAGCCATCTAAGGGACGTGGTATGACTAGGGTGGTAATGGTATGGGTAGAAGACAAAGAGCACCGGGCAAATGTGCTAATCAGATTGAGGTAAGACAGTCGACTTTGCTTTATGATCTCGACATCTTGAGGATAGGGACATCACTGGTGTGATTATGGGTACGTTCTTTATATATGATGTCCCATACTTTGCACTGATAGACATAGGTTCAACACACTCATATGTAGCTAGCTCTGTTTTTGTAAACTTGGGGTTTTTAGTTGAGAACATCTCCGATGAGATTACTGTATTGTGTCCATTGGGTCAATTTGTTCGAGTGAATAGACTGTATAGGAATGTATTGTTGGAGGTACAAGGGGTTGTGTTTCTAGCTAATCTGATGAAGCTACCGTTTGGGGAATTTAATTTAATTTTGGGTATGGATTGGCTTGTGGAGCATCGAGTCAATTTGGATTGTGCGGCTAAGAGGAAGTTTTGAGGTTCGAGAATGATGTGGAGGTGGTTATGATCAGCGATTGTCGGGATTACGTATTTAATATGATCCCTGCTCTTATGGCTAAAAAATTGGTTCGAAAAGGATGTGAAGCGTATCTAGTTTTTGTAAGTGATTTCGCTTCTGTGGACTCTTTTATTGGGAACACCCAAACAGTTAAGGAATTTTCGGATATTTTTCCTGAGGAATAACCAGGTTTTCCTTTGAATCGGAAAAAAGGAGTTCAGAAATGAACTTCTACCAGGTACAATTTCAGTGTCCATTGCTCCTTACCGCATGGCAACGAAGAAGCTTAGGAAGCTAAAGGCCCAGCTTTAAGAGCTCTTGGATCGTGGGTTCATCTGTCCTAGTGTGTCTCCATGAGGAGGCACAAGTTTTGTTTGTAAAGAAAAAAATGGTACCATGAGAATGTGTGCCAACTACCATTAGTTGAATAAGTTAATGGTGAAGAACAAGTACCTACCTACAAGGATCGACGACCTGTTTGATTAGTTTCGTGGGGCTTCTATGTTTTCTAAAATATATCTTCATTCTGGGTATCATCACGTTAAGGTTAAGGAAGTTGATGTTTATAAGACTACTTTTAGAACTCGTTATGGGCACTATGAGTTCCTAGTCATGCCCTTTGGTTTGACAAATGCTCCGGCTGCATTCATGGATATGATGAATCAAGTTTTCCAGCCGTATTTGGATCAGTTCACTGTAGTCTTTATCAATGACATTCTGGTATACTCTAAGACCGAATATGATCATGATGAGCATCTTAGAGTAGTTCTTCAGATTCTGCGAGAGACAACTTTACGCTAAGTTGAGCAAGTTTGAATTCTAGTTAAGGGAAGTGACTTTTCTAGGACATGGGGTTTCTACTGAGGTAGTCCGAGTTGATCCTAAAAAGATTGAGATTGTGCTTGATTGGAAACAACCTGAGAATGTTTCTTAGATTTGTAGTTTTCTGGGTCTTGCGGGCTATTATTAGAGATTTGTTGAGGGGTTCTCGTTAATTGCAGCTCCTCTGACTAAGCTATTACGGAAGAATGCCCTTTTTGTTTGGACTGATAAGTAGCAAACGAGTTTTGAGAAGCTCAAATCTATTTTAACTAAGGCTCCTATTCTGATACAGCCTAAATCTGGTAAGGAGTTTGTGGTATATATTGATGCATCGCATATCAGTTTGGGATGTGTTTTAATGCAAAATGGTAAGGTTGTGGCTTATGCGTCCCGACAGCTTAAGTCACACGAGGGGAATTATTCGACACACAATCTTGAGTTAGCTGCCGTTGTCTTTGCCTTAAAGATTTGGATGCACTATCTATATGGTGAGAGGTGTATCATCTACACCGATCACAAGAGCCTTAAGTACCTCCTTACCCAAAAGGAGTTGAATCTTAGGCAACGTAGATGGATTGTGCTGCTTAATGATTACGACTGCACTATTGAGTATCATCCTGTTAAGGCCAATGTGGTGGCCGATGCTCTTAGTCATAAGGCAATGTTTGATTTGAGGGTGATGTTTGCTCGCCTAAGTTTGTTTGATGATAGGAGTCTATTAGCTGAGTTGCAAGTTAAGCTGACTTGGATTGATCAAATTCAAGATAAATAGTTGGGGGATGATTCTTTGGTTCTACGTTTCTGTCAGGTAGAGAATGGTAGTACGTCTGATTTTGGGCTAAATAGTGATGGGGTTCTGTGTTTCCAAGGACGGTTTTGTGTACCAAATGATTTTGATTTGAGACAGTCTATTCTGAGGGAAGCGCATAGTAGCCCATATGCTATGCATCCCGGTAGAAATAAGATGTATCAAGATATTTGTGAACTTAACTAGTGGCCTGGCTTGAAATAGGAAGTGACAGACTTTGTTTCTCATTATTTGATGTGCTAGCAAGTTAAGGTCGAGCATTAGTTGCCTTCAAGTTTGCTTCAACCCATTAAGATTTCCATGTGGAAATGGGAGTACGTGACTATGGACTTCGTTATTGGGTTGCCCTCAACACCTACTAAGAAGGATTCTGTATGGGTCATCATGGAGATCAAGTTTGCCCACTTCATACCTATTCGGACAGATTACTCCCTACAGAAGTTGGCCAAGCTATATATTTCTAAGATTGTGAGACTTCACGGGGTATCGATTTCGATTATTTCATATAGAGATCCTCACTTTACTTTTCGATTTTAGAGGAAGCTTCATGAGGCTCTGGGTTTAAGATTGGACTTCAATACTGCGTTCTATCCTCAAACAGATAGTCAATCTGAAAGTGTGATTTAGATACTAGAGGATATGCTTCGGAGTTGTGTGATCGATTTTTGAGGTAGTTGGGAGGATTTTCAGCCTTTAGCCGAGTTCGCCTATAATAATAGCTTCCAGTCTAGTATTCAGATGGAACCTTACGGGGCTCTGTATGGTCGTAAATGTTGTACTCTGTTGTGTTTGACTGAGCTGAGTGAGCGACAGGATCGTCTTAAGACTAAAGACAAAGTCAAATTGATTCGGGCTTGTCTTAAGGAGGCTTCTGATAGACAAAAGTCCTATGCAGATTTAAAAATGAGATATATTGAGTACTCCGTATGTGATTACGTGTTCCTTAAGGTATCTTCGTAGAAGAAGGTTCTACGGTTTGGACGTAACGGCAAGTTAAGCCCTAGGTTCATTGGGTCGTACTGGATTCTGAAGTGTGTGGGACCGGTTGCTTATCAGTTAGAGCTACCTCTAAAGTTAGACCATATTCATGATGTGTTCACGTCTCCATGTTCAAACGGTATCAGTCTGATCCATCCTATGTTTCTGTTCAAGAGATTGAAGTTAGACCAGATTTGACTTTTGAGGAGGAGTCGGTTTAGATTCTAGATTAAAACGTTAAAGTTTTGAGGAAGAGATCTATTCCGTTAATGAAGGTTCTATAGCGAAATCATGGCACTGAGGAAGCCACGTAGGAACCTGAAGACTCGATCCATCAACAGTATTTGTATCTATTTGAATTAGGTAAATTTTGATGTCGAAATTTCTTTTTGGGGCTGGAGTTGTAATGCCTTGAGTTATTAAACTCTATTTTTATGAATTCTGTCATACATAAGTATCTGCTTCAGTGGTTAAGTGATTTGAGTGTGTGCTTGAGGTATTGGATTCAAGTTCCAATTTTGGAAATTTTGCTATTTTTTGTTTCTAGCCTTGTCCTTAATGGCTTGACTTCTATCATATTTTCGGTTAACTCATATTAGAATGAGCCTAATAGTTCAAATGGTAAGGTGTTAGCTTACCTTGGGGTCCTGTGTTCGAACTTCTGTTTGAGTGAAGGATGATACTTTTTGCATTTGAGTGTGTCTATTGGTTGTGTAGTAGAGGTTCGATGGAATTGAAATTCTATGGTTGTTGGATGAGGATCAGGTGTTGGTTTTAATGGGATTAAGTTGTTAGTGAGGAGTTTGGATTATTTTTCTTAATTTTAATTTTATTTTATTTTGCTTCCCAAAAACTCCTCTTCTTCCTAATGTTCTTTTTTGTCTTTCTCTACAAATCTTTTTTTTTCTTTCCTTTGATTCTATTCGCAAATCATTCGTTCAAATCACTGCGTTTTGGTTTCCTTGTTCTCTGTTCGGATTGGTAGGTAAGTGTTCTTTAAATTCGTGCAATAGTGGATTTGTTCTTCAGGTGTGTTAATGTTGTGAACTCTCATGGTAGGTGTTAATAAAGAGGATCAGATTTTGTCTTCCACCTTGTAGTTGTGATTGGACTGACGTATCTGTCTCAGTAAGTGGTTGAACTTTGGAAGGATTGATTTCGGTTTATAAGGCTAATACTTTCTAGTATACCATTTGGGGTTTTGGTAATTTGGTGTTTCAATACATAGAATTAATCGTTTGTATGATGTTTCTAGGTTTGAAAGGTCTTGTGGTGGTATTTGTGTTGAAAACGAACCAGGTGTGTAGCGAGAAACTCGAAAAACTGTGATCGGTGAAAGCCGAAATTGGGGCCTGTCGATGCCACGGTCGTGTGCCTGGCCGTGTGGTAAGCCGTGTGGGCCACTCGGGCTATGCCATTTTGGGCTGTGTGGGCCACGTGGGCTTGTGCACCCAAATTTTAGAATTTTTTCCTAGGGTCGTACATGTCGTTCCGATCGACTGTGGGCCATCTGTAGGGTCGGTATGTGTGGTATAAGCCTTAAAGCATGAAATCTATTACTCTGTTAGATTGAAATTGATGTAAATAACATCTACACGAGTATTGTGTATTATGATATGTATGATATGTTCTGTTATGTATGAGCATGCTAGTATTTTTATACGAGCATGCATGTGATATACGTTCTAGTATCTGTCATTCTATTTTATTTGATGTTCTGTCTGTATCTAGTTATAGGGCAGTTTATGTATTATGAGGAGGAAGTATTCTGTGAAAAGCGATATTTCGCCAATATACTGGCAGCAGTGCTGCGATTATTCTAAAAAGTGTTGTATGAACACTATGTAGTGTGTAGGGCTGGGTGGGTGTTTTATACCCCACGTGGTGTATTGGGATGGTCAGAGTTGGTGTGTAGAGGATGAGGGCAAGATCTTGTATATTTGTAGCTGTGTGAATCTGTTATAATTCTAATTCTGCAAAAGATTTACATCTGTATATATTTTGCAATGAGATTGAATTTGAATTTATGTTTGTGTATGTGTTACACACTGAGTTATCAAAACTCACTCTCTATTTGTCTGATAATTTCAGGTAGCCCTCAGACTTAGGCCGGTTGGTGCAACGGGAGCTCGGTTGTGTCCACATTGTCGTAAAACTACTTTTACTTTAATTTGGCTTACTTAATTTTTCTGTTTTGAGAGTTTTGTATAATTTGGACTCTGAGGACTTTTGGAATTGTTTTTGGTTTTAGATTTTTATTTTGGTGTTCTAGCATAACGAGATAAAATGATTTTATGAAAATGACAATTCTTCTGAAATTAACAGTTTTCAAGGAAACAAAATTGATTTATCAAAATATAACGTTTTAAGAATCTCCGCTGCAAATTACCTGATTTATTTGAAAATGTAAACAATTGACAGTTTTAATTGATAAGTATAACAACACGTTTTTAAATAAGTGGACTCTTTTAGTAACAAGTTATACGAAGATTTCAAGATGAAAAGGTCAGACTTATTACTTTTCTTCGTAACACTTCCAGATTCGACCATAATGTCTAGGCCAAGTTTGGGGGGTTACAGAATGATTATTATATTAATATTTATTTTTATTTTTATTTTTATTTTAGTGATTGAATGTCAAATCTTACCAAACTTGAATTTACGGCATTAGACATCTCAGGCAAGAATTATTTGTCATGGGTGTTAAATGTTGAAATTCACCTAGATGCTAAAGCTCTAGGAAATACTATATTAGCAGATGAATAAGCATCTACTGATAACAAGGAAAAAGCAATGATTTTCCTCCGTCATCATCTACATGAAAGATTAAAAGTGGAATATCTCATTATGAAAAACCCTCTTGATTGAAGAATAATTTGAAAGAATGATTTGACCATCAAAAAATAGTTATATTCCCTAAGCTCATTATGATTGGATGCACTTACAGTTGCAAGATTTAAGACTGTAAGTGAATACAATTCGGAACTTTTCAAAATTAGTTCTCAACTAAAATTATGTGGAGAAAACATAACTGATGAGGACTTGTTAGAGAAAACATTTTCAACCTCTCACGCTACTAATGTGCTCCTTCAATAGCAATACCGTGAAAAAGGTTTTAAAAGGTATTCTGAATTGATTTCATGCCTTTTGGTGGCTGAACAAAATAATAAGCTATTGATGAAAAATCATGGAATTTTTCCCATTGGTTCTACACCATTCCTTGAAGTGAATGTAGCTATACACTAATATGGAAAATATAGAGGTCGTGGTCGTGGTCGTGGACGTAGTGGGACGTGGTCATGACCGGTTACGCCATCCCAGATATATTATGATGCGAAGAATAATTGAGAATTCAATTGGCACCTATTAAAGAACCAGAAGATTCTTGAATTCAAGGATTTATCTTATGTTGCTTGCTCTCAAGGAAAATTGATTATTAGACCATCACCAGCTAAATTTGGGATTGAATCTCCCACATTTTTGGAACGTATTCAAGGTGATACATATGGGCCAATTTATCCACCATATGGACCATTCAGATACTTTATAGTATTGATAAATGCATCTAGTAGGTGGTCACATGTGTGTTTATTATCGACTCGCAACCTGGCATTTGCGAGACTACTTGCTCAAATAATTCGATTAAGAGCACAATTTCCAGATTATGCAATCAAAACTATTCATCTTGATAATGCTGGTGAGTTTATGTCCCAAGCTTTAATGATTATTGTATGTCAATTGGGGTAAAAGTTGAGCATCCTGTAGCTCATGTTCACGCACAAAACCGTTTAACTGAATCCTTTATCAAACGCCTCCAACTAGTAGCTAGGCCATTGCTTACAAGAACAAAACTCCCTATCATAGCTTGGGGACATGCTATTTTGCATGCAACAGCACTTGTACGCTATTGGTTAGGAGTCAAATATTTCTCATCTTAGAATTTTTGGATGTGCAATATATGTTTCAATTGCCCTATCACAATGCACAAAGATGGGTCCTCAAAGGAGGTTAGGAATATATGTAGGTTATGGATCTCTTTCTGTAATTAAGCATGTTGAACCATTAATTGAATATTTATTTATTGCACAATTTATTGATTTTCATTTTGATGAAACAACATTCCCAACATTAAGGGAAAAGAAAATACAACTGGTAAAAGAAATTACATGGAATGGATCATCATTATCTCAATTAGATCCTTGTACAAGTCAATGTAAACAAGAAGTTCAAAGGATCATACATTTGCAAAACATCGCCAATCAATTGCCAAATTCATTTATTGACCTAAAAATAATTACAAAATCTCACATACCAGCTGAAAATGCTCCAATACGAATTGATGTCCCAATATGGTAAACTGTTAGTGCAAAAGAAAGTAATCCATGCCTAAAGCGTGAAAGACTAGTCGGTTCCAAAGATAAAAATCCTTGTAAAAGGAAAGGAGAAAATATTCAAGATGGTTATATTGTGGAGGCAAGTGCCTAAGAAGAGACCAAAGATATAACTAATCGAAAAATCCCTGAAGAGGTTCAGGTCCTAAAAATGGTGATAATGAAGAGATCTCAATAAGTTATATTACTTCAGGAAAAAGATAGAATCAAAAAAATATAGTTGCCGACAACAATTTTGCTTATAATGTTGCTATTGAAATATCAAAAGAAAATGAGAATCCTGAGTCTAAATCCATTAGGAAATGTATTAATAGAAAAGATTGGTCAAAATGGAAAGACACAATTCAAGTAGAATTAAATTCACTTTTTAAACGTGAGGTTTTTGGACCTATTGTCCAAGCACCTAAATATGTAAAGCTGGTAGGATATAAATGCATATTTGTGTGAAAATGAAATGAGAAAAATGAAGTCATAGTATATAAAGGACGACTAGTAGCATAAGGATTTTCGCAAAGGTTCGACATTGATTATGAATAGACATATTCTTTTGTGGTGGATGCAATCATGTTTAGATAACTTATTAGTCTAGCAGTACGTGAAAATCTTGACATGCATCTAATGGATATTGTTACAGTGTATTTGTATGGTACACTTGATAGTGAAATTTATATGAAAATCCTTGAAGGATATAGAGTTTCTCGGGAAAATTCCTCAAACAGATTAAAGAAATTTTTATATGGATTAAAAAAATTTGGACATATGTGGTATAACCATCTTAATGAATATTTGTTAAAAGAAGGTTATAAAAATAAACTAATCTGTTTATGTGTTTTTATAAAAAGGTCTAGATCAGACTTTGTGATAATTATTATTTATGTTGATAATCTAAATATTATTGGAACTCCTAAAGAGCTTTAAAAATGCAGTAAATTATTTAAAGAAAGAATTTGAGAGGAAAGATCTTGGAAAAACAAAGTTTTGTCTTAGGCTACAGATCGAGGATTTAAAAGATGGAATCCATGTCTACAGAAAAGATCTTAAAGAAATTTTACATGGATAAAACACATCCATTGAGTACCCTGATGGTTGTACAATCGTTAGATATGAATAAAGATCAATTTCGTCCTTATGAGAATGATGAAGAGTTTCTTGGTCCTAAAGTACCATATCTAAGTGTTATAAGGGCATTTATGTATCTTGCAAACAACATAATACCTGGTATAGCTTTCGCTGTAAACTTATTAGCAATATTTAGTTCTTCTCCAACACGTAGACATTGGAATGGAATTAAACATATATTTAGATATCCTAGAGGGACCATTGATATGGGGTTGTTTTATTCAAATGACTCTAAATCCTATTAGTTGGCTATGCTAATGCTGGATATTTATCGAATCCACATAAAGGTCGATCTCAAATAGGATATTTATTTACATGCGGAGGTAATTCCCTATGGTGTTCAACAAATCAGTCATTAGTTCCTGCCTCTTCAAATCATGCTGAAATAATTGCAATGCTTGAGACAAGTTGAGAGTGTGTTTGGCTAAGATTATTAAACCAACATATCCAAAAGATATGTAATTTGCCTTTACAGGAAAAGATGTCAACTATCTTATAGGAAGAAAATGCAACATGTATAACTCAATTGAAGGGTGGTTACATCAAAGGTGACAGAACAAAACATGTTTCACCAAAATTATTCTTCATGCATGATCTTGAGAAGAAAGGTGATATAGAAGTTCAACAAATTCGTTCTAGTGATAATTTAACAGATCTTTTTACCAAGGCATTGCCAACTTCAACGTTTAAAAGACTACTACACAGATTGGAATGCATCAACTGAAAGATATAATGTGATATTGCCATTAGGGGAAGTAAAAAACACATTGCACTCTTTTCCTTTAACCAAGGCTTTGTACCACTAGGTTTTCGTGGTAAAAGTTTTAAACAAGGCAACTTGTAATAGGAGATTGTGTACTCTGTTTCCTTCATTAGGTTTTTATCCCATAGGGTTTTTCCTAATAAAAGTTTTAATGAGGCATATTTTTATTTCAAAGATATCCAAAGGGGAGTGTTGTAAATACATTAATAATGGATTTCTATAACCCCTTTAAACATTTATTAAAGTAATGAGATGAAACTCTTTACTTCATTTTTGACCATGAGATGTTTAAATGAAGTAATTAAGAGGACTTAATTTATATTTATTGATTGAATGTAAAGGAGCTTATAAATAAAACACATTGTAAATGAAAATTAAATAATGAAAATTCTCCAGTATTTTCCATCCACTTTTTACTTATTATTATTGTTTTAATAATTTTTCTATAACAAAATCGACATTTAACTTATTTTACTTTTCCTAAATTTTGATAATCAAGATAATTTTATATAAGTCGACATAATTTTTTTATATAAATATCCTACTCTTTCTCTTATCAAAGTTTTTAATTTCGTCCCTAAGAGTTTTCTTGATAAATTTGTTTAGTTTCAATTTTGTTGTGGTAAGGTGAGGGGAGTGGATTGTCCAATTCAAACTATCAAACTCCTTTCTTTGGATGTAAAGTATATGCTTTTCTACAAATAAAAAGAGTTTGCGTTTGATTTTATATTTATGTTTTGCCCTAATTAAGTTATATCCTTTCCAAACAAAAACACACTAATTACCTTAATTAGTTAATATCAATTTGATAAGGATTATGTTAATTTAGTCCAAAACTTGATGTCTAAGACATGTTCTCCATTTCTCTTCAATTTAAAACGTATGGATCCTACTAAATTATCACCATGTCATTGTGACATTTTAAAAAATTGCTCTGCTATGCACAAGTTAATTAAAATATGCTTGATTATTTTTAATTTTTATAATAAATTTCTAAAGAAATCTTTATTTAAAAAATTTTAAAACAAAATTTTTACATATTTATAGGAATGTTAAATTATTATCTACTTTCAGAAAAGTTTTAATTTTAAACATAAAATAAATTTCGAAGAACTATATGATAATTTAGTATTTAGCTTTATGTATTTTAGTTAATGTAGTTTAGATTAAGATTTTTATAATTGATTATTTAAATAAGATTTTAATGGTTAAATATATTTCAGCAGCGTAAAAAAACATGTATCAATTAAAATTAAAATATTTTAAATACCTATATTGTAACATCCCGAAATTGGGCCTAGTAGGATTGGGCCCATTGGGCCTTGGACGTAGGTGTGTTTAGAATTTTGAGAACAAGAGAATAGCATTATTTCAAGTTGGACTTATTAGAAAGGTGATTTTGGAAAGTTACGAGGTTTCTAGGAAGTTCCGGGTTCAAGTTAGGCTATAGGAAAATTTGGTGTTTAAAGCCTATTAAGGAGAGATAGTAAGTGGCATCAAGGCTTATAGAAATAAGAGAGCAATTTGCTTGCATAAATGAGCCTATGGTAAAGAGGATGTGGTGTCACATGAAAGGCTTTAAGGGAAGAGGTTTGAATCCTTCTTGGTGCAAAATTCTTACTATTTTTTTGTATTCCTTCCCTAAGTGTCGACCATGGTGGTATTTAAGGCAAGGTGGACTTTTTAATTTTGGCAAGGTGGCTAAGGAAATATGGTAAGGAATAGTGGATGGAAAGGAGTAAAAGAAAAGGAAAGGAGTAGGGAACATGTTGGCATTTTTCGTGGGGGATGTTTTGGAAAGGTTTTATTTGGTCTATGTTCATCTTTTGGTAAAGATGATAATGGTTTGGGAAAGGGAGAGGGTAGCCAAATTTTGATGGGAGCATTTTGATAGTTTTGGTGTTTGTTAGGCCTAATTCCTTTTGGCATCCTTTATGTTCATTCTTCCAACTTCTCCTCTCATTGCCACAACTTCAAGACAATAGTGGGCATTTTCTCTTCTCTTTCTTCCTCTCTAGTCCATACTCTCATAGCCGAAATTGTTCTTGTTCATTTTTCCTCCATAGCCGATCCTTTTTTGTTGTCTTGCTACTAGTGCCAAATCGTGTTCTTCATTTTGGTTCATCCCTATTATTAAGGTAAATGTTCTTTCTTATTATTTCATGTTGTTTGTTCTTTCTTCTCTTGACTTGGCTAAGCCGAAACTCTCATCCATTGGCTAAGCCGAACCTAGCGTTGTAATTTTAAACTCCTCTTATTCTCTTTTGATGAAGGCCGAATCAAGCCATCCTTTGCTGCTACTTATCTTTCTCTTAGCCTTGGTTTCGAAAGTTAATTGGAACTCGTTTGTAACACCCCAAACCCGGCCCATGCGTTAAGGCCAGATCTGATATGTCACATGAGAAAAATACTACTAAGTCCTTTTTCATTTGTGCATAAATAGAATTGGATTTAAAATCAATTAAATCATCTCCCAGTTAAAAATTTTTGGTAAAGTATTATTGAAAAAGAGGTTGATTGATAAATCAATAAATTTGAGATATACGTGAATTTGAAAACATCGTTAATAGTTCGAGAAGAATTTGAAAATAATTTTTCGAAAAGTGTTGATGAAAATTTCTAAGAGAAATTTCTGAGTTAAAAATATATTTATGAAAGTTTATTTTGAAACCCTTTTTGTATATCCATTTTAAGAAAACGTTTATTTAAGTTTTTAGAAAAATCTCAATTTGAAATATTTAGAGCAATTTATAAATTCGTCAAACATAAAACAAAACAAAAATTAATCCAAAGGCCTTATTACAAACCTTAAATCAAAATAGAAAAGTAATTAAAAGTACTAAAAGAAATCCAAATTTCAAATTAAACCATTTTTTTAGTATGGCCTCCACCGAGTCATCCATGGCCCAAGTCTCCATCACTGATCATTACCTGAAAGGGGGAAGGAAAAACGGGGTGAGTTACTAGAACTCAGTGTATAATCCCCTTACCATTGTCCACTGGGCCAAAATCCCATTAAGTAATCATTTGGGCCTAAGCCCATTTACAATAACAATAATGTATCAAATATAACATGTGTATGAAATGCAATTCCGAAACCAAACCTAGTAATCCATTTGCTACACACCACCTGTACCAACCAACACACCTGTAGGGATCAAGTCAACCCACCCCGCCAACACACCAATCGCAGCCATTAAGCCATTTATAACAAATTATTTGTGGACAAGCCACCAGAATAACAGAATTTACGTGCATTGCCACTATACAGATTTGTGGCAGAGCCACCAAAATCATGTGGCAGAGCCACCAGAACTTCTCTTCATTATTATCCCATCCCATGCAAATCATGTATATAATGCGTAACAAATCACAATATAACAAAAATAATTTATTCGGATGTTTATTATAAAAATTATGGCCCATTATAACAATTCATCAAGTTGGCCCATTAAGCAAAATATCATATTGGCCCATATAGCAAATTATTAGATTGGCCCATATAGCAAATTATCAATCGGCCCATATAACAAATTATAATGATTTGGCCCATATAGCAAATTATAACGATTTGGCCAATTAGGGGCATTTTCATAATCTTTCACGATGTTAATACCGATTTTGTCAATTTTATCAAAATAGTGAGATCTAAGCCAATTTTCCCGATTTCACCATGATATGATCTTAGTCAAGTGATTTACTACCAATATGATATTAATCTTTAACCCACGAAAAACGGTGTGAGATTACACACCTGATTACGGTAAGCAATACGCTTTCTTGATCGTCGACACCTAAAATATTATAACACTCGATTAGTCAATGTATGCGATCTAATAAATCTACTTTAAAACAAATGATCTAAAATTTTACCCTCGGGATCGTGAACAACTACGATTTATCGTTTTTCCCCGGTTGACGGTCCACAACCTGGTAGAAAATCCCGAATCGCTGATGCCTCAAAATTACGAACGGCCTCGAATAGTCGATTCTCACCGGATGAGGGTCCACAACTCGGTGGAAAGTCCCGAATCGCCGATACAGCCCTTCGCTTGAATTTAGGAGTAGGGATCGCTAATCCGCTCCTTTTGAGATCTCCGCTCGACTTCCCATACGAATCGGTACCATAAGCCTCCATTCGGTTAGATCTTATATAAATTGATATTACGATAAAATATGGACTATCAAAATGGTAAAGATTGGCTTACCACTAATTTCCAAGTGATCAACGATTGGGTAGATCGAGCGATTTAATCCATATAAATAATATCTGTTAATCATCACCATTTTAAAGAAATAAGAACGATTTACAGAATCCTTGAAGAACTCCTTACCTTAATGATTTTTAGTACCGATTCCTAGCGACTATACGATGTCTTCGAAAGAATCAAAGTTTTGGCCTTCCACTATATCACTACGAAGAAGAAAATGATCTCGAATGAGAGAAAGTGAGGTGATGGTCTCGGTCAAAATGACCATCCCAAACCAAAGTATAAATTCAGTCATTAAGAGAAAGAAAATAAAATACTAAGAAGAATACTTACCGATTGATCAAGAAATGGATGTTAATATGGATGAGAAGAAGAAATAGAGAAAAGATGAAAGTTCGATTATGGAGGAAATTGTATGTTGATATTCGGCTATGGTGAAAAAGAATTAGGACAAAAGAGATGCTTGAAGGATTTTGTGAAAAAGAAAAGAAATAAGAAGATAGATGTTTGACTAGCTTGGTTTTCATGAAAGATGAAAGAACAAATTTTGGTCTCAATGGTTGGTGTACATTTGGCAACAAGAAGAAAGAAAAGAAGAGAATATGCACACTCAAAGTTGAAGATTCGGCAAGAAGGAAATTTGGAGAGAAGAGAAAAATGTCACAAAAGTTGCATAAAGGAAATCTTGGCCAAAACAATACCAAAACTTTTACCAATTCCAAAGACAAAATTCGGCTAAGAGAATGGTATTTTGGAGAAAATGACACACTTGATGCTAAAGGAATTTGTTCAAAACAAGCACTAAAACTTTACCAAAACACCAAGCAAAATTCGGCTATCCCTCCTAACACACAAAACCGTCCACATACATGACCATAATGGTCAAAATTAGCCACCCACACTTTCCATAACATTTCCCTTGAAAAAGGCCACTTGTTCCCCTTACTTTCCCCTTTTTCTTGATTTCTTTCCTCACCTTCATTCTTTCCTATTCTCCTTAGCCATCTTGCCAAAAATAAAAAGTTCACCTTGCCATATTTACATGCTTAGCTGACACTTAAGGAAAGAGTGCAAAAATAATAGTCAAATTTGCACACAATGGGATTTGAACCTCTTCCCTCAAGGTACTTCATGTGGCGCCATATCCTCTTTACTAAATGCTCATTTATGCTAGCTATTTACTCATTTATTTCCATATGCTTTAAGGTCGCTTACTCTATCTCCTTAAAGTGCTAAATGCCAAAATTTTTACTAGGTCCAATCAAACCCCGAGCCTTCTCAGGATCCCATAAACATACAAAATTAATAATTAAACTAGCTTAACACCAGTAATAGTGCAACAAATAACATTCCAAATTTTTTTTTTTTGGATGTTACATCGTTGCAATAGCCAAGGTGCAAGACCGGATTTTAGAATCTAGTAAGGAAGGATCGCGATTGTCGTAAGTGACTCTTGTGAGTGAGTACTTTCAGACTTTTGGAACCTTTAAGAAATCGAGGCTAACTTTTAATCGATTTTATTTTTAGAGGGCAACGAAGAATGGTTCTTTAGGGAATCCTAATCAAGATGTGTTAATCCCGTACCCTTCCGAATACATGGATGAAATGGTGTGTAATCTCATACCTCTTTGAATGTTACATGAACTATTCTATGATCCAGTAGAAATACCTAAGAAAACCGGAAACCGGCATTTGTGACCACTTGGGCGTGCGTATGGTCGTAGTAGTAACCATTTTTCGCAATGAAACAGTTTGGTCAACAGTAGTGAAGTGATTTTGAAAAATCACGAAAAATAGGAGAAATGGAATTAGGAAGTGAATAAGATATTGAATTAAAGCTTACTGTGTCTATTTTTATACGAAAGAAATGGAGAAGGAAAAGAAATTTTATAGTCTGTGATATTTTAATTTTAGTGAGACTAGTTCTGATTGACTTCGTGGTTCTCTGTTTTGTCTTGGAAAAATCGTTTAAAATTTTACAAAGTGAATTATGAGTTATGATTTATATGTATAGATTCCTTGGTGAGCCTACTTTCAATAGAAACAAGTGGGAGCAACATATGAAAACTGTACAGTGAGATATTTGAATTTTGGATAAGAGATGTCAGAACCATTAGACAGTGAAACAAGGGAAACTTTAAGGAATAAACTGTACTAAATGGTTAAGCCAAAAATTCTGGAAAATTGTAGTAAGAATATATATAAGTCTAGTTTCAAGGAAAATTTACAGATTTAGATTTCGAGCTTCCTAACTCGAGTTATAGTCAATTTAGTCAGTATGACGCGGATGGACAGTTTCAATTTTCATGCCCAAAGTAGTAGTTAAGTCTAAGTTGAGAAATTACCAAAATACCATTGGAGGGTAAATTATCGAAATACCCTTGGAGGATAAATTATCGAATTACCTTTAGTGGGTAAATTACCGAATTACAAAAATGCCCCTATGGGCTGAATTACGAAAATGTCCCTAATGGGCCGATTTGATATATTGCCCCTAATGGGCCGATTTGATATATTGCCTTAATGGGCCGATTTGATATATTGCCTTAATGGGCCAATTTGATATATTGCTTTAATGGGCCAATTTGATATATTGCATATTACCTTAATGGGCTGATTTGATAGATTGCCTTAATGGGCTGATTTGTAGGTGTTACAATGGGCCAAATTTTTGTAATGAATCTTTGAATTAATTATTGTTGTTTATATCTGTAAATATCATGGTTTGCTATGTATTATGCATTTACATGTTTTTGCATGGGGTGGGAAAATGTTGAAGAGAAGTAATTCCAGTGGCACTGCCACAAATATGTTTGATGATATGATACACTATGATTATGGTGGATTGCCCACAATCAAAATTTGTTATAAATGGCATAATGTCTGCGATTGGTGTGTTTGGCGGGGTGGGTTGACTTGATCCCCACAGGTGTGATGGATGGTACGGGTGATGTGTAGCGGATGGATTATTAGGTTGGTTTGGGATTGCATTACATTCATATGATATATTTGATACATTATTATGTAAAAAGGGGCTTAGGCCCAAAATATTGTTAAATGGGTTTCAGGCCCAGTAGACAACGGTAAGGGGATTATGCACTGAGTTCTTGTAACTCACCCCCCCTTTTTCTTAACCCTTGTAGGTAATGCTCAGTGACGAGGACTTGGGGCCATGGATGACTTGATGGAGGCCATACTTCAGAAATGGTTTTTATTAAACTTTAAATTTCTTCTCCATTTACTACTTTTACTATTTGGGTTTTAAAGTTGTAATAAGGCCTCTAAATTATTTTATTTTTTCTTTATGTTTGACGAACTTATTATTTTGCTTAAATTACTTTAAATGGGAATTTTTCTAAAAACTTAAATAAAGATTTTCCAAAATAGATTAACATATGGATTTTATAACAAACTTCTACGAATATTTTAACTCGAAAATTTTCTATCGAATTATCAAACGATATTTTCAAAAGCCACGTTTATAAAATCTCTAGTTCAAATTTATCGATTTATCAATCAATCTTCGAGGTTAGTAGCAATTTTATCAAATATTTCAAATCAAACTTGTTTTCTTGATTTTAACAAATCAATACCTATTTTAGTACGAATGAAAAGGATTTAACATGTTTTTCTCATGTGACATGTCAGATCCGATCATAATGCATGGGCCGAGTTTGGGGTGTTACATTTTATGGTATCAGAGTCTAGGTTGCAAATCTTAGCTATGGTTTGGGTTCAAAAGTGTTTTCCAAAGCTGTTTAAAATTTTAAATTTATAAATGCATGTTCTAAAGGAAGTATGGCACCACGGGTATCCGGCACCAAGTCAAGTAAGTATGTGTTTTTATTTTATGATTATTGTGTTAGTACTGTGGTAAGAAAATTCCACAAAATAGAATACTTTAGAACTATTAGCTTTAGAAGCTGAAACTATAGAGATTGAGACTCTAGGATACGTTTTGCGAAAACAACTTCTACTATTATACTCCATAAAACATTGTTTAATAAATATCGAATAGCATAATGATTCATAAAACTCTTAATCAGATTAAATTGACTTAGTGAACATGAACGCTAGAAGACATGGACGCGGTAGACGTGGACGTGGTAGAGGCCGAGGTGCTAGGGCTAGATCTTCGGCACTGAGGCATGTGCGCAAAAGGGAGGTGTTGGCATCGCCAGCAGTTGAGATGGTATCTCATGATGGAGCTGGGGTTGATGAGCTGACTCAGATAATTAAGGAGGTATTGAAGGAGGTTAAAGGAATCAGTGAAGCAGTTAGAGTTGGGTACGTGGACTGTAAGAAGAAAAGAGATCGCGATTCTCTAGGGTCACAGACTCGTTCCGTAAAGCATGTCAAGGCACGTTCAAACTTTTCGACTTGCAATTATTGTAAAAGGCGTCATCCGAGTGAATGCTGGAGGAGGTCAGGAGCATGCTTGAGATGCGGATCTAAGGAGCATAAGGCTTGGAATTGTTTCATCACCATCAAGTCAGGTATGTTTCTGTTGGACGTGATAATGGAATGTAAAAAATTTTAGGTATAAGTGGTAGATAATGGCTTACTTCTGTGGTTAGATGTTTGGTTGTGTGAAAGAGGATTCAAGATTATGTTAAAAAGTAAATTAGTGTTATTAAGATCAGAGTGCGCAACAAAAACATAGTGGTGTGATTTGAGTGGTACGTTTAGTAGTTGGTTGGAAATTTCGAGGACGAAATTTCTTTAAGGAGGGTAGAATTGTAACATCCCGAAATTGGGCCTAGTAGGATTGGGCCCATTGGGCCTTGGACGTAGGTGTGTTTAGAAATTTGAGAACAAGAGAATAGCATTATTTTAAGTTGGACTTATTAGAAAGGTGATTTTGGAAAGTTACGAGGTTTCTAGAAAGTTCCGGGTTCAAGTTAGGCTATAGGAAAATTTGGTGTTTAAAGCCTATTAAGGAGAGATAGTAAGTGGCATCAACGCTTATGGAAATAAGAGAGTAATTTGCTTGCATAAATGAGCATATGGTAAAGAGGATGTGGTGTGTAACACCCCAAACCCGGCCCATACGTTTCGATCGGATCTGGTATGCTACGGGTTGTATGTTGAAAACTTTTGCCTTGTTGGTTTTGGAAATCGTAAGTTAATTAGACAATATTTGAATAAATAAGTGACATAAAAAAAAACCTTGTATTATTATTATTTCGTAAAATTAAACCTTTGACATCGTTTCATAAGTTGCAAATATTAAAAACTACCTAGGCAAATATAAACTATGGGGCCTTATTACCTAAATATTCCCAAAATAAAACTTAAAGGAAAAACCGAAAATAATTTATAGAAATAGAAACTTGATGGCCCCTCGAGTCCGTCTCGGCTCCCATGTCCACGATCTACTGCTTATCTGAAAAGTTAGGGAAAATAAAGGGGTGAGTCACCAAGACTCAGTGTGCAAATCCAGAAAACACATAAAAGGCTTGGGCCCACAAACACATTATGGGCCCTGGCCCTTCCATAAAGGCAACAATCAAAATCACATGACAGATAATAGATGATGAATAGCCCAACCCATCCTAAAATTCCATCCTTTACACACCAACCCATACCAACCATCACACCTTGGGGATTTCTACAATCAACCCTCCATCCGCTACACACCATAACGACAGCCGTACTGCCTGTCTTAAAGACCGATCACTGTGTGACCTATATGGCAAAGCCACCGATCACCATGCGACCTTAATAATACATCGTAGCATTTCGATAGCTAAGCTGCCTGTCATAAAGACCGATCACTATGTGACCTATGTGGCAAAGCCACCGATCGCTATGCGACCTTCTTCCCCTTCATCATTTCAGTATCCCACCCCATGCATATACACATAAAGAAAACATCATACAGGCTTTTATATATATATATATCGATACACATAGAGATTTCTATGATTACGTACTTGGCATCCTTGCCTAACCCTTTTAGGGTTTTATTCGACTGTCTACACAGCCACTTTCCGGCTTTTCAGCCCATAACACATAAAACATAGTTAAAGAGTGTGTTAGAGATCTACACACCTAATTACCATTAGAACGACTAAGTCGACGCTATCCGTAGCCAGCACCACCGCTATCTTGAAATCTCGAAAAGTTATATGAGATTCAGGGACTAGTGTTTCTGGCTTTTACATCTAAGAGATCTACTTCAATTCCCGAATGTCGCCCAACAAGAGAATACATAAAATCATTAAACTATTAGCTTTTCGGCTTTGTCTTCCAAAAATCAAAAGAGATCTTAAGGAATAACAAGAGTCGACACTCATCTTACTAGAGAAGATTCGGCTACTCCTAGAAGATTCTGGCTTTTTGTGAAAATCAGGAAGAGAAAATGATTTGAAGAAATCTATAGAGATTCGACTTTTAAATAAAGAAATCGGCAGGAAGAAGAAAAGAGAATTTTGGCAGAATGGGGGTAGGTTCGGCCTTAACAAGGATCAAAAGAAATATAGAAAAAGGATTATGAGGTTTTGGCTTTTTAGAAGGAAGAAGAGAAAAGAATCATGGAGTTTTCAACTTTTAGAAGAAAAAAGAGAAAAGAATAATGGAGTTTTTTGGCTTTTAGAAGAAAGAAGAGAAAGAAAATATGGAAACCCTAAATGCCGAAAAATAAAGAAGAGAACCCTCATCTGACTATTTAAAGTTTCCTCCCCCTGAGAGTTTGAAATTCGGCCATCACTGTGACCAGCAGATAGAACCCTAAATTTCCTCCCTTATCTTCCGTATTATTAACTATAATATCTACATTATCCCTTTCACATAAATCCTCCTATTTTTGAGCCTTGTTGCCGTCCACTCTACCTAACCCTAATGCCGAAATTTAGGTAACTTAAATTAAAAGAATTGGGCTCCATAAAACTTAAATTTGGGCCCTTTACTCCCTTGTGTGGCGTCACCTCCTTGCTCCCTAAGTAGCGCCACTGACCACTGGGCCATAAGCCCATTTTGATATTTTAAACATAGATACCACCCTTTTAAAACTTATAGTACCCAAACACAAATTTCACCAAGGCCTTGGCCACTTCTTGAGCCTAATTTGGACCTCTAACAGTTAAATTAACACATTACACCTGTTCTCCCATTAAACGCATAGGCCCAAAAATTCAGGATGTTACAGTTCTACCCCCTTAAAGAAATTTCGTCCTCGAAATTTCCAACTAACTATTAATCGTAATACCCAAGTCTCACCATTATGCTTTCGCTGCGCA
This sequence comes from Gossypium bickii, assembly GCA_025503065.1. Classification (NCBI taxonomy): domain Eukaryota; kingdom Viridiplantae; phylum Streptophyta; class Magnoliopsida; order Malvales; family Malvaceae; genus Gossypium; species Gossypium bickii. The sequence continues at coordinate 97,900,514 of CP106711.1, forward strand.
CTCTAATTTAATAATATATAAACATTGCACACATACAGTTTCTATACCCAAAAATATAGCATCCACACAAAACATACCCGACTTAATGGTGACTGAACAATCCCGAGCCTTATGCTCCTCAGACCCGCATCTTAAACACGTTTCTGACTTCCTCCAACATTCACCCGGATGACGCCTTCTGCAATATTCGCAAACCTGAAAGTTTGGACATACCTTAACATGCTTTACAGAACGCGACTGCAACTCTAGAAAACTACAATCTCTTTTTTTCTTACAGTCCACGCACCCAAACCGAAGTGTTTACCGATTTTTTTAACCTCCTTCAGTACCTCCCTAACTAGCTGAGTCAGCACATCAGTCCTAACACTTCCACGGCCTTGGCCGCGACCTCTTCTTCCTCTTCTAGTGCCCATCGTTGATTCTCGTATTATCTATGTAACATCCTAAAATAGGGGTTATTTGTGATTGAATTATTTTTCTTATGTTTGAATTGCTGTGATATTATTTGTGGTGTAATAAGACTTAATTAGAGGTCTTGAGTAGGCTCGGAATAGTAGAAAAATTTTATTTGGAAGCTTTAAAGTTAGGGAGCCTTAGTAAGTAGGGGTTGCAAGGTTAAATGAGGAGATATTTGACACTAAGAAGGCCTTGGAAAAGTGGCAGAAGGGAGGCCACTTAAGGGCTGGAGATGACGCCACAAGGGGGAGCAAGGGGAGCCTATGTTCGAGTCGCGGAGTTCCCCTTTTTGCTCTTTATTTTGGACGGTAAAAGGGAGGAGGAGATTGAGCTCAATTCAAATTCGTGTAGATAATAAGGATAATAAGGATAATAAGGATATTATTATTTTAATTGGATTTTAAGTGAATAGTTGGCAGAGAGAAAATATAGGCATTTGACTTATTCGAATTATTTTGAATTATTTCAAATGAGTGGCTTAGAGTGAATTAGGGAAGTTGCCGAAAATTTGAACTCCTTGGAGAGGAGTGGACGGCAAGGTAATAGGGGGAGTGCCGAATTCTCTTTAGGCTTACTCTCCATCTTTTTGCTTTTCTTTTCTCCATTTGCAAGTAGCCGAAACTTTCTTCTCTAAAACACCTTTCTTTCTTTTGGTTGGTGGCCAAATCTCCTACTCCTCCATCTTCCTCTTTGTTTTCTTTCCTTAAACTTGCTCTAAACCGAAAGCATCCTCCTCCTGTTCATCTTTACTCTGTTGCCGAAACCCCTATCTTCTTTTCACTTCTTTTCTTTCTCTCCTTCCACTCAAGCCGAATCTTAAGTGTTATTTTTAAGCAACCATAGTCGATTTCCCTCCTTTTCTTTTTGATTGCAGTAGCCGAATCTCCCTGCTATTTATTTGGTTGCTTTGGCCGAATATTAGACAAGGGTGGGGGCTTTTCTTTAATCGATTGGAAAGGTATGTGACAGTGGCCGAATCTATTTCTTCTTTTTTTCCCTTCCTCTGTCGACTTTGGAGATGGTAAGAGCAGATTTCGGCACTTGATAGCAAGGGTGCTAATCACCTATTTTGAAACCGTTATGTTGTAGGGCTCCGGGATTTGTGAAATATTCAGTCTCCATTCGTTAGTAATCAAACTTGGGAAGCAGAAACACTTGGTGTGTGGTGGCTAGTACTCAAAGGCGTTAGGGCAAGGGAATCTTGTGTGGCCGATCTGTCTTTTCGGGATATAGGGCTATCATTGACATCAGGTGTGTACATACACACTTCATAACTAAATAATGTGCTAAGTGTTTGTGTATGCTAAATCTGACCTGTGTAGATTTGGGATCTAATACCATAATGGTATAAGTAGGGATTCAGGTAATTCCTTGTCGTTATGACTTTTTTTATGATGCTTTTGGGAAGCATGACATATTTGGTATATGTGGTTATGGCTAATGGTAAACTCTATGTATGTTGCTAAATGAGCAAGTGGGCATGATTTCTGTTAGATGTATATCCATGATTGATGTGGGTTAAACGAGTGGAGGGGGAAGTGATATTCGTGTCGACGGACACCAGTGGTTTGGTACCACATTTCGTGACTACGGTCACCAGAGGTTTGGCACCTCATAGCGTCTCGTCCCAGTGGCTTAGCACCACAGTGGGTTGGCCCCACGGTTTATATTATGGGATTGACGCCAGTGATTTGGTATCACACGTGGGTTGGCCCCACCAGTGGTTTGGCACCACAAATATTGATTGATATCGTGACTTAAAGTCACCAGTGGTTTGGCACCACACGGGGTAGAGAAAGGCGTTTGGATGGCTAGGTTGGGTGCATATTAAACTTGTGAATGTTAAATTATAGTTATGATTTGTGTATGTTGTTGCACTAAATCGGGGGAGGGTTACACATTGAGTCTTGGTGACTCACCTTCTCCTTTAATTTTTCAGGTGACTCGTAGATCGCGGATGAGGAGCCGGATGGACTCGAGGTGGCCATGCAGTGAAAATGTGGACTAAATGAATTTTGAACTATTTTTCTTTATTTTATTGTTGGTTTTATTTTGATTAAGTTGTAATAAGGCCTCCTAAGATTATGTTTTGATTATTTTACCTGTCTTGGATATTTGTTTAAAATACTTAATGATAAAGAAATGGGTACACATGTTTTTTTCAAATTCAAACGCAAAATGTTTTATCGTGTCATCGGGTACATTTGAGACCTGTAACAACCTGACTTAATAAATTTTTAAACAAAACTAAGTATGGTTTTCCTCATACAACTCAATGGTTTTTTTTTTAACAAGACAATATCTTTTACCTTAAATGGAATCGTTTTAAAGAGGGATTTCAAAATATTTTTTTCTCTGTAGCATACCAAATTCGGTCGTAATGTTTGGGTTGGGTTTGGGGTGTTACAATCTGAATTAGAAATTTTGTGAATTATTAATTTCTTTCACTGCTTAACCACGAACAATCTTATGGAAAGTAGTTTTAAGAGTGGTTCTTTCAAATTCGAACCTATCTACAGTTTCAGTCTCAAGTTTATCTCCTAATTCTAGAAACCACATACATTCAACCATCACACATCAACATGCAATAGCATCCATGCACACACATTCATCGCATAAGGGTTTTTTTATTATTTAATTAATTAATTATTTTTTCATCATTTCTCTACCCGAGGTATTTCTGTAGTTTTGTCCTACAGAGTATTTTGTAGTTTCCTCAAAATAGGGTATCTTGGTGTTTTTTTATAAAGTAGGGGTACTTTGGAAAATTTAATTTTGCAAACCGGGTTACTTTTTTAAATCTAGGGGTTTTCGGGTAAGTTTGCAAAACATGGGTATTTTATAAAGTCACGGTTGTTTTGGATTTTCACAAACCAAGGGTATTTTGGAAATTTTGCCAATAGGAGTGTTTGATAATTCTCACGAATTTTGGTGGTTTTACAGTTCTGGAGTATTCTGGAAAATTTTCACAAATCAGAGGTAATTTAGTAATTTTGCAGAATAGGATGGCTGGTCTCTTTCAGGTTTTAATTATAGGTTTTTGCCCGTCAACAAATCCTCGTGGCTAAGGTGAACAGTTACTACGCACCAGGTAGGATTCCAGCGAAGAGGAGGTGAGTCACTAGGATTGCTTAAGTACCAAGCTCTCCTTGAATCCAATCCTAGACATGCGTATGCCTATTGCCACACCCTAACCCATCGACTCGTTCACGGGTTTGTTTGGATAGATTAAGTCTTATGAGTTTAAAGAGTTGTTGTAACTAAGCCTATAGTCTATCAATGCCTAACATACTAGTCTACGTCCATCAAGCCCATCAAACCCAACATGCATATCACATCAAAAGTTAGAATACTTACCTGCGTGAATTGAGTACCGGTAGACTCGAAGGCCATATCTTCTTCTAGAATTTTTTTTCCAAATTCACATCAATTTTACAAAACATTACTAGACCAATTTCACAGCCCGAGTTTTGAACTGGACTCTGATACAAAAATGTAACACCTCAAACTCGACCCATACGTTTCGACCGGATCTGGTATGCTACGGGTTGTACGCTGAAAACTTTTGCCTTGTTGGTTTTGGAAATCGTAAGTTAATTAGACAATATTTGAATAAATAAGTAACATAAAAAAAACTTTGTATTATTATTATTTCGTAAAATTAAACCTTTGACATAGTTTCATAAGTTGCAAATACTAAAAACTACCTAGGCGAATAAAAACTATGGGGCATTATTACCTAAATATTCCCAAAATAAAACTTAAAGGAAAAACCGAAAATAATTTATAGAAATAGAAACTTGATGGCCCCTCGAGTCCGTCTCGGCTCCCATGTCCACGATCTACTGCTTATCTGAAAAGTTAGGGAAAATAAAGGGGTGAGTCACCAAGACTCAGTGTGCAAATCCCGAAAACAAATAAAAGGCTTGGGCCCACAAACACATTATGGGCCCTGGCCTTTTCATAAAGGCAACAATCATACTCACATGACAGATAATAGATGATGAATAGCCCAACCCATCCTAAAATTCCATCCTCTATACACCAACCCGTACCAACCATCACACCTTGGGGATTTCTACAATCAACCCTCCATCCGCTACACACCATAACGACAGTCGTACTGCCTGTCTTAAAGACCGATCACTGTGTGACCTATGTGGCAAAGCCACCGATTGCCATGCGACCTTAATAATAAATCATAGCATTTTGACAGCTAAGCTGCCTGTCATAAAGACCGATCACTATGTGACCTAGGTGGCAAACCACCGATCGCTATGCGACCTTCTTCCCCTTCATCATTTCAGTATCCCACCCCATGCATACACACATAAAGAAAACATCATACAGGCTTTTATAGATATATATATCAATACACATAGAGATTTCTATGATTACGTACCTGGCATCCTTGCCTAACCCTTTTAGGGTTTTATTCGACTGTCTACACAGCCACTTTCTGGCTTTTTAGCCCATAACACATAAAACACAGTTAAAGAGTGTGTTAGAGATCTACACACCTGATTACCATTAGAACGAGACCCTCTAAGTCGACGCTATCTGTAGCCAACACCACCGCTATCTTGAAATCCCGAAAAGTTATATGAGATTCAGGGACTAGTGTTTCTTGCATTTAGATCTAAGAGATCTACTTCAATTCCCGAATTTCGCCCAACAAGAGAATACATAAAATCATTAAACCATTAGCTTTTCGGCTTTGTCTTCCAAAAACTGAAAGAGATCTTAAGGAATAACAAGAGTCGACACTCACGTTACTAGAGAAGATTCGGCTACTCCCAGAGGATTCCGGCTTTTTGCGAAAATTAGGAAGATAAGATGATTTGAAGAAATCTATAGAGATTCGGCTTTTAAATAAAGAAATCGGCAGGAAGAAGAAAAGAGAATTTAGTGATGATGGGGTAGGTTCGGCCTTAACAAGGATCAAAAGAAATATAGAAAAAAGATTATGAGGTTTCGGCTTTTTAGAATGAAGAAGAGAAAAGAATAATGGAGTTTTCGGCTTTTAGAAGAAAGAAGAGAAAAGAATAATGGAGTTTTTCGGCTTTTAGAAGAAAGAAGAGAAGAATAATGGAGTTTTCGACTTTTAGAAAAAAGAAAAGAAAGAAAAGATGGAAACCCTAAATGCTGAAAAATAAAGAAGAGAACCCTCACCTGACTATTTAAAGTTTCCTCCCCCTCAGAGTTTGAAATTCGGCCATCACTGTGACCAGCAGATAGAACCCTAAATTTCCTCCCTTATCTTTCGTATTATCAACTATAATATCTACATTATCCCTTTCACATAATTCCTCCTATTTTTGAGCCTTATTGCCGTCCACTCTACCTAACCCTAATGCCGAAATTTAGCTAACTTAAATTAAAAGAATTGAGCTCCATAAAACTTAAATTTAGGCCCCTTACTCCCTTGTGTGGCGTCACCTCCTTGCTCCCTAAGTGGCGTCACTGACCACTAGGCCACAAGCCCATTTTGATATTTTAAACATAGATACCACCCTTTTAAACCTTATAGTGCCCAAACACAAATTTCACCAAGGCCTTGACCAGATCCTGAGCCTAATTTGGACCCCTAACAGTTAAATTAACACATTACACCTGTTTTCCCATTAAACGCATAGGCCCAAAAATTCAAAATGTTACATGGTGTCACATGAAAGGCTTTAAGGGAAGAGGTTCAAATCCTTCTTGGTGCAAAATTCTGACAATTTTTTTTGTATTACTTCCCTAAATGTCAGCCATGGTGGTATTTAAGGCAAGGTGGCTAAGGAAATATGGTAAGGAAGAGTGGATGGAAATGAGTAAAAGAAAAGGAAAGGAATAGGGAACATGTTGGCATTTTTCGTGGGGGATGTTTTGGAAAGGTTTTATTTGGTCTATGTTCATCTTTTGGTAAAGATGATAATGGTTTGGGAAAGGGAGAGGGTAGCCGAATTTTGACTGGAGCATTTAGATAGTTTTGGTGTTTGTTACGCTTAATTCCTTTTGGCATCCTTTGTGTTCATTCTTCCAACTTCTCCTCTCATTGCCGCAACTTCAAGACAATAGTGGGCATTTTCTCTTCTCTTTCTTCTTCTCTAATCCATACTCTTATAGCCGAAATTGTTCTTGTATATTTTTCCTCCATAGCCGATCCTTCTTTGTTGTCTTGCTACTAGTGCCAAACTGTGTTCTTCATTTCGGTTCATCCCTGTTATTAAGGTAAATGTTCTTTCTTCTTATTCCAAGTTGTTTGTTCTTTCTTCTCTTGACTTGGCTAAGCCAAAACTCTCATCCATTGGCTAAGCCAAACCTAGCCACTTGTTGTAATTTTAAACTCCTCTTATTCTCTTTTAATGAAGGTCGAATCAAGCCATCCTTTGCTGTTACTATTCTTTCTCTTAGTCTTGGTTTCGAAAGTTGATTGGAACTCGTTGCAATAGCCAAGGTGCAAGACCGAATTTTAGAATCTAGTAGGGAAAGATCACGATTGTGGTAAGTGACTCTTGTGAGTGAGTACTTTTGGACTTTTGGAACCTTTAAGAAATCGAGGCTAACTTTTAATCGATTTTATTTTTAGGGGGCAACGAAGAGTGGTTCTTTAGGGAATCCTAATCAAGGTGTGTAATCCCGTACCCTTCCGAATATATGGATGAAATGGTGTGTAATCTCATACCTCTTTGTATGTTACATGAAATATTCTGTGATTCAGTAGAAATACCTAAGAAAAATCGGAAAGCGGCATTTGTGACCACTTGGGCGTGCGTATGTTCGTAGTAGTAACTATTTTTCGCAATGAAACAGTTTGGTCAGCAGCAGTGACGTGAATTTGAAAAATCACGAAAAATAGGAGAAAAGGAATTAGGAAGTGAATAAGATATCGAATTAAAGCTTACTGTATCTATTTTTATATAAAGAAATGGAGAAGGAAAAAAGGAATTTTATAGTCTGTGATATTTTAATTTTAGTGAGACTGGTTCTGATTGACTTCGTGGTTCTCTATTCTATCTTGGAAAAATCGTTTAAAATTGTACAAAGTGAATTATGAGTTATTATTTAATGTATAGATTCCTTAGTGGGCCTATTTTCAATAGAAACAAGTGGGAGCAGCATATGAAAACTGTACAGTGAGATATTTGAATTTTGGGTAAGAGAGGTCAGAACCGTTGGACAGTGAAACAAGGGAAAGTTTTAGGAATAAACTGTACTAAATGGTTAAGCCAAAAATTCTGGAAAAATTGTAGTAAGAAGATATATGAGTCTAGTTTCAAGGAAAATTTATGGATTTAGATTTCGAGCTTCCTAACTCTAGTTATAGTCAATTTAGTCAGTATGATGCGGATGGACAGTTTCAATTTTTATGCCCAAAGTAGTAGTTAAGTCTAAGTTGCGAAATTACCAAAATACCCTTAGAGGGTAAATTACCGAAATACCCTTGGAGGGTAAATTACCAAATTACCCTTAGTGAGTAAATTACCAAATTACGAAAATGCCCCTACGGGTCGAATTACAAAAATGCCCCTAATGGGCCGATTTGATATATTGCCCCTAATGGGCCGATTTGATATATTGCCCCTAATGGGACGATTTGATATATTGCCTTAATGGGCCTATTTGATATATTGTCTTAATGGGCCGATTTGATATATTGCCTTAATTGGCCGATTTGATATATTGCTTTAATGGGCCGATTTGATATATTGCCTTAATGGGCTGATTTGATAGATTGTCTTAATGGGCTGATTTGCAAGTGTTACAATGGGCCGAATTTTTGTAATGATATTCTGAATTAATTATTGTTGTTTATATTTGTAAATATCATGGTTTGCTATGTATGATGCATTTACATGATTTTGCATGGGATGTGAAAATGTTGAAGAGAAGTAATTCCGGTGGCACTGCCACAAATACGTTTGATGATATGATACACTGTGATTCGGGTGGCTTGCCCACAATCAAAATTTGTTATAAATGACATAATGCTTGCGATTGGTGTGTTTGGCGGGGTGGGTTGACTTGATCCCCACAGGTGTGATGGATGGTACGGATGGTGTATAGCAGATGGATTATTAGGTTGGTTTGGGCATTACATTCATATGATATTTTGGATACATTATTATGTAAAAGGGGCTTAGGCTCAAAATATCGCTAAATGGGTTTTAGGCCCAGTTGACAACGGTAAGGGGATTATGCACTGAGTTCTTGTAACTCACCCCCTTTTTCTTAACCCTTGTAGGTAATGCTCAGTGACGAGGACTTGGGGCCATGGATGACTCGATGGAGGCCATAATTCAGAAATGGTTTTTATTGAACTTTAAATTTCTTCTCCATTTACTACTTTTACTATTTGGATTTTAAAGTTGTAATAAGGCCTCTAAATTATTTTATTTTTGCTTTATGTTTGACGAACTTATTATTTTGCTTAAATTACTTTAAATGATAATTTTTCTAAAAACTTAAATAAAGATTTTCCAAAATAGATTAACATATGGATTTTATAACAAACTTCTACGAATATTTTAACTCGGAAATTTTCTATCGGATTATCAAACGATATTTTCAAAAGTCACGGTTTATAAAATCTATAGTTCAAATTTATCGATTTATCAATCAATCTTCAAGGTTAGTAGCAATTTTATCAAATATTTCAAATCAAACTTGTTTTCTTGATTTTAACAAATCAATACCTATTTTAGTACGAATGAAAAGGATTTAACATGTTTTTCTCATGTGACATGTCAGATCCGGTCATAACGCATGGGCCGGGTTTGGGTTGTTACATATATCAAACATATGTATCAATTAAAATTTAAAAGTGATTAAAATATGTAAAAACATATTCTTTTAATACATATTTTATGTGTATCAATTTAAAATATGATATATTTTAACTTTTTTTTTAATTCTTATTTAAATATGTAAAAAAATATTTTTTTAAGTTACATTTGTTAATTACATTTTTTAAATGGTAAGTATAAAAATGGTCACTAAACTATTGACTTCATTTTATTTTAGTTATTCAATTATTAAATTTTCTAGTTTAGTCACTAAACTTTTCGAAATCAAATATTTTGCTCATTCTCTTATTATTTGTCATTAGATGAGTGATGAGAAACTGATGTGAGATTATTTTTATTGGTCTAATAACAAATTGAACCCTCTAATATTTAAATATTCTATCAATTTGATTTTAAATATAAAAATTTTAATATTTACAAAAATTATCATTTTAGTTCAAATTCTAAATAATTCAATAAATTACTTTTAATATTTACAAAATTTATCAATTTAGCTCGAATTTCAAAAACAAATGAAAAGCACAACAATCATTCCAAAAAAGAAAAAAAAAACTCAGACCTAGAATGTCGAAATTCATTTTTATACACTCTAATCTTCATATAACAGTACAAATATTTACAATCTAAGAAAATGGAAAGTTGTAACCTTTACTAATTTAGGGTCAAACAATCGATTAAAGGAAAGAAATCCAAAATTCATCACAAAAGAATGCCCAATTAAACCCAAATTATATTAAACTCTACCCTTAACAAATAATAATAATAATAATAATAATAATAATAATAATAATAATAATAATAATAATAATAATACCTGTTATACCTTATTGGAGCTGTTGGGTTTGGCATGGTTGCCATTAGACGATTCTTGGTTGTCATAGACCTCATAGGAGCAAAGTATATCATGGGATCCAAAATCCAACTCTTTGGAATTAATTAAAATATAATTAATTTAATTTATCTTATTTATAAGTTAATTTGATTTATAATATTTGTAAAATACGATACTTATATCAAACAAAAATCATGTTGATAGAACTAATTAAAAATCAAGTTGATAAATCAGGAATTTTGTATAAATATAATTTATTTATAAAATTAGAACTAAATTAAAAAACTTACATGAGTGTTAAATTAATTGAATTTTTTAGAATTTGAATTAAAATGATAAGTTTTATAAACAATGAGGGTTAAATTTGTTAAATATTTTATATTTAGGATTAAATTAATAGAAAATATAATCATTAAAGGGTTAAATTTGTTATTAAACTAATAAAAATAAGCTTATGCTAACTTTCTATCACCCATCTAATGACAACTGAATGGAGAGTGATTAAAATATTTAATTTCAAAAAATTTAATGACTAAACTAGAAAAATTAATAGTTCAATATCCAAAATAGAATAATTGAAATAGTTTAATGACATTTTTGTATGAAAATATTATAATATATAAAAAGCATATTTTTTTAATATCAATTAAAATATATTTTAATGGTTAAACATATCTTCAAAAGGATATATCAACGAACTTTGTACACATATTTTAATGGTTTTAAATTTATATACAATTATAATCAACAAAGTATTTTAAACAATTTGTTTTAAATAGGTTTGCCAAAACTTTTTAAACTTGTTAGGCTTATTTTTTTTAAAAAAAAAATTAAATTATTTATAAAAAAATTAATGTAAATATTTTTTAAAATTTTAGACTTATAACAAAAGATTCTATTGCTTTAGTAATTGTCACAACATAAAAAGTCTTCTTGTCCAGCATTGGTATCACAATGCATCTATTCAGATCTTCATATGCCGCCCGAGAAGACTCCTTACATTCTAGAAAAGTAGTGACAGTTACACGTCACAGGTCTCTGTTTTCACATTCCTGGGCAGTTACATCCCACAAACGGGAAACACCCGATATGCATATCTATACTTGCCCGTACATATATATATATATATATAAGTTTGATAAATAGAACTTGAGGGATACCAGTGGAGAGTTGTACCCCTTACATATATATGTACATTTATATCATGTATGTTGTTAGAGAAAGAACTCGTGAGGGACTTCCGTGGATAGCTACATCCACGATTTATGTTTTTCTCATATCTATAAATTTTATGGTCAACTAGCATTATTTGATAAATTATTTTGATATAACAAAAAAAATCATCTTTAAAAAAAAATATTTTTGAACAAAAAAAAGAAAAGAAAATTCAAAGCATGAATAATATTTTAAAACTTCCAAACATCTTAAAAAATGCTTTAAACACTTTGAATATTTCTAACAAAGTTTTAAAATGAATTTAAACTCTTCAACTTAATTAAAACGATTTCAAATCAGTTTTAAAACTGCTCCCTATAAGAAGTATCGATGCTTTCCAAAATATATTGATAATTGTACAATTATATCGATACCTTAATTTTTATAGATACCAAATCAACTTTCTGTTTTGAATCAAAAATTGAACACAAACAATAAGTATCGATATATTGAAAATTATATTGATACCTACTGAATTTTACCGATGCCTAAACTTTATATCAATATCGTTTTTGCATTCTGTTTTTAATAATCTTTCAAAAATTGTCAACAAATATCAATACCCATAAAATTATATCAATACCTTTTATCAGGTATCAATAAATCATTTTGGTATCCTTGGAAACTAACCTTAACGGTCACTGAATAAGATATTAAATGCCTCTGGTATCGATACTCGTTCAAAAAGTATCGATACCTTTTGTTATAGGTGAATTTAATGGTCTGGTATTTCCATCTCAACGACTCTATTAATTTTTCCAACAACCATAATGATTGGAAATAAATTAGAGGGTGTAAATACCAGCTTCTGATGGTCCTACAATAACAAGAGAGATAATCAAGTCTAAAGATCAATCAATTCAACCTTAGTGCTCAATTCTTTCATACTTTTCTTGTATACACTTGTGACCTTCCATTGTTATTCTTTAGCTCGAGTGTGTTCTTGTCTATTTGTGCTCAATTGGCAAACATTATGATCAAGTAAGAATTTCTTCTTAATTTACTATTTGTATTTACTCTTTGAGAGGATTAGCGTCTTAAGATTTGGGTAGAAATCTTAAAGAAGTTGTAAGGTTAAACATTGTCCTCAAAGGTTGAACAAATTAGTGAATTTGGGAAAATCATTAGTTGTGGAAAGCCAAGATAGTGAAATAGACAATTGGGGTCAAACCACTCTAAATTGTTGTGTTCATTGTTCTATCTTTTCTTCCTAGCCTTCCTAAATTTTTAAAAAGCCAATTCACCCCCTTGATAATTTTGGTTTGATTAATCGAGCTAACAATTGGTATCAGCTAGTCTCTAAAAGACAGTCTAACAACCAAGTGAAGATCCTCGAGGTATTTCATCTATTCAAATTACACAAGATAACTTCTACTTCCGACTCCATTTTTCTTAGTGAGTCTCAACCCATTTCTAAACCTCATTACTTCAATGGTGCCAATTATTCCTATTAGAAGACTAGAATGATGTTGTTTATACAAGCTAATAATCTTGCCATTTGGGACATCATCATGGATGATTCATCCTTACCTCTCAAGCAAGAAGGAGAGCTCTGAGTTTCAAAGAGCAAGAAGGAATGAAACGAGGAAGATAGGAAAAAGCATACAACTCAACACTAAGCCCATGCACACTTTCTTTTGTGCACTTAGTCCAAAATAATATAGTAGGGTATCATCTTGTTCCAGTGCTAAGGAAATTTGGGACAAATTAGAGATAACTCATGAGGGTACTTATCAAGTCAAGAAATCAAAGGTAGGAATTCTCACCCTCAATTATGAGAGGTTCATGATGAAGCCCGAGGAAAACATCAAAGTTTTGTCCAATAGATTCACCGTCATCATCAATGAGCTCAAATTGTATGAGAAGACTTATCCCAATAAAGAAGTAGTGCGAAAAATGCTTAGAAGCTTGCCAATGTCTTGGGATGCCAAAGCTACAGCCATAGAGGAAGCAAAAAACTATTTCATTAGATGAGCTGATTGGTTCTTTTCTCACTCATGAAATGAGACTCAAATGAGTGAATAAAGGAGAAGAAAAAGTTGAAAAGAAGAAGGTTGAATATTGCCCTTAAGTCCACAATAGAATAAGGTAATTCTAGTGACAATGTGGATAAGGATCAAGAGATAGAAATGTTTGTTAGACGATTCAAAAGATTTATGGGATCCAATAAAGGTAAAATGTAACACACCAAACCCGGCCTAGACGTTACGACCGAATCTAACGTGTCATCTTGAAGTGATTTTCGAAATTTGGACTTGTTGATAACAAGATCCATATTTAAATTAAAACTCATTTAGTTTTTATTGATTGAGAAAATTCAGCAAATTAAGTTATTACAATTTGAAAATAGCTTATCAAAACGATTGCCATATTTGTTACCGTTGGTTTCTTAAACTGAATAAAACCGCGGAAGTTTCTCTACTTAAAACCTTAAAGTTTAAAATGCGTGTTTTTCTTGAAAACAGATATTATTTTGAAAACTCATTTATGTTAGTTTGGCAGTTTAAAACAAGAAATCAAAGCCCAATTAAAAATTAAATCCACCAACGACCTTATTACATAATCAAAAGCCCAATATGAAATCTAAATAAACAAGTTTAAAGCAGATCATCAGGGATTGTGTGGCCACCTCCAAATCCCTCACGGCTCCAAATCGCCTAAGGCTGGGGATTACATGTACAATTAAAAGAAAGGGTGAGTTTACGAAAACTCAGTGTGTAATCCCCTATCAGTCAGTCAGTAACAACATATGCAGTAATAGTCTGGGCCTGAGCCCTATTCAGTAACAGTGCAGTATGGGCCTTAGCCCATTACAGAACAGTGTGGGCCTAAGCCCAATACAGTATCAGTACGGTGCAAATATGCAACCCACCCCAATCCAGCCAACACACCATGTGAGGATAAAATCGACTCACCCAGCCGGCACACCAATATCGCAGCATAGCGCGCGCATGAATAATGACGCAACATGTGAGTCGCCGAAGAATGAGGAATGTGGGCGAGCCGCCAAGATCTGATATTTCCTTCATATCAGAATCCCAACCCCATGCAGTATGTCATGTCATAAATAGTTCGTGTATGCAACGTGTCCTACTCAGTACAGTCTTATAAATAATCATACACTCATCAATCAACCTACCTTTAGAGGTAAGATGGCCATTTTCATCCATTAAGGGTAAAATAGTAATTGTACCATATAGGGGTATTTTGGTGTAACAACCAGAATTTTTGGGCCTAGAAGTGTTGGGCCTTGTGCATGGTAGCCGCTAAGAGACTGCACATAAAAGTTTATGCGTGCAAGAAATATCACAATTGCTTGTTTGCTTCAGTGGTTAAGTGATTTGGGTGTGTTTGGGAGTGTTAGAAAAGTCTTGGGTTCAAACTTGGGCTTTAGCAAAAATTTATGTTTTTCTCTTAAAGGAGCCTTGATGTTAGAGGGTAGGTTTTAAGAATATTTTATGGATAATTTATAACACAAGAGGAGCTTGTGTTGTAGTGGCAAGTGGCATTAGGAGTATGCATGTGGTCTGAGGTTCAAGTCATAGCGTGTACAGAATTTTTTATTTTTCTTGAATGAACCTAGATATCGGCAGGAAGGCTTTATAAATATTTGAGGATAAAATGTGACACAAGGAAGTGAGTGGTCTAGTGGCAAGGCGTCATTAAGGTTGCAAGGGAGCATGGGTTCAAGTCTTGGCGCTTGCAATTCATTTTGATTTCCTTTTAAATGAACTTGGACATTGGCCCATAGGCTTATATTTAGTTGTGCTTGTTTTGTTATAGAAGGAGCTAGTTGGTAAGGTGGCTAGCGGCGTGGATTAAGTTACAGGGGAGCCTGAGTTCGAGACCCCTTGCATGCAAAAGGTGACTATTTTGCTAATTTGGGACGATTTTGAAGGATTGATGGAGGGATCCCACATCGGGAAGCTAGCATGAAAGTAGGCGATAAGCTGGCTTTAAATAGAGCGATCTATGAGAAGAGTAAGCATACATTGGTTGACATTTGGGCATAAGAGTGTTTGGAGTACGGATTAAATCCAGATTCCTATCAGGTGTGAATTTCACACAACTCTAGCTGTAGAGCGGCAAATGCCGAAATGCCGATCACACGGCGATGGTAGCCACACGAGCGTGCGACCGCACGTGTGGGAGCTTTGACGCGATAGTTGAGGCCATCATGAGTGTTCTCGTGGGTTTAGGCTGTTTGGGCCACGATGGGCCGAAAGGGGCCATGTGGAGCCAATGGGCCTGTGGGCCCAATCGGATAAGTTGCATGATTGTGTACTAAATATTGGACTAGACTATGTGAATCTCATATCTGTGGCTAGGTTTGGGCTAAATGGGCCACACGAGTGTGTGGGCCCATTTGGGCTGGGAATGGGCCCTAGGCACATTCGCATTGTTATCTCTGTTTAGAATACATTGGTTTACAGAGTTACTGAAATATCCTCAATTTGCAAAATTACTAAAATACCCCTAATTTTTAAAATTACTGAAATACCCCCAGTTTGCAAAATTATCGAAATACCCCTGATTGGTGAAATTACCAAAATACCCCTAATTTATAAAATTACCAAAATACCCCTAATTTGTGAAATTAACGAAATACCCTTAGGTTGTGAAATTACCGAAATACCCCTGTAGGGTAGAATTACCAAAATACCCCTGAAGGGTAGGATTACTGAAATACCCTTATAGGGTAAAATGACTATTTTGCCCCTTAGGGTAAATGACTGATTTTTTGCCATGACTTGACTGTGATCGTATGACTGTGTTTTAACTGACTTGACTGTGGTCATGTGACTGATATGCTTGTAATATATGTTAAATGACTGTTACTAAGCATGGCCATTTCGCATACAAGTGTAATGATTGAGCATGACATACACGACATATTACATGGGGTTAGGACATTGATACGGAGGAAGTTCTGATAGGGTCGCACGAGTCACCTGACGACTGTGGATCCAATATTGATCTGATAGGGTCGCACGGGTCGCATGACAACTGTGGATCCAGTATTGATTTGATAGGGTCGCACGGGTCGCATGACGACTATGAACTAACCAACGGCTTAAAGCCGCCTAATCTGATTATGGCTCTGTGCCATCTTGATTATGGCTTTGTGCCAATTATATTTACCCGTGGCTATGTGCCTAACATATATATTGATGACTCTGTGTCGATCATAATTACTCATGGCTGTGTGCCGGTTATATTACCGTCGCTGATGGTTATGTGCCAAACTTATTACAGTTAGCGATAGCTTTGTGTCATCCTAATTATGGCTCTGTGCCATCCTAATTATGGTTTATAACCATTCTGTTTATGGCTTTTAGCCGTTTCGCTAACTGGCAATGTTGCTACAATATTTATGGCTTTTAGCCGTTCTGTCCACGGCACCGAGCCGTTTTGTTAACTTAGTACCGCAACCGGTGCTAAGCTTGGTGTGTTGGCTGGGTGGGTCGATTTTATACCCACATGGTTTGTTGGTTGGTACGGGTGGTATGTTGGCTGGATCGGGGTGGGATGCATCCTCATACTGTTGCATATCTGCTTATGAGATCTGTCACTATACTAGGCTTAAGCCAATTGTTCTGCTATTGGTTTGGGCTAAGCTTAATTGATTCTGTTATGGGCTGTGACCCAAGTGATATTGTAGTTGGCTTTGGCCCACGTATGCTTTGAAGTGGGTATGCATTATTACTATTAAAGGGCTTTGGCCTGCATTCAGTTTCTATTTTCGTATCTCGACTATTACTCTAGTAAGGGGATTACACACTGAGTTTTCGTAAACTCACCCCATTTTTAACTGTGCAGGTAATCCCCAACATTAGGAGGATCGGTGCTGCGAGGGTCTCGGAGACAACCACACAGCCACACATGTTTTTCTATTTTGTTCACTTACTTAAGCACTTCGATTTTTGAGTTAGGTAGTAATAAGGCCTCGCTATTTTTAACTTTTATTTGGGATATTTACTTAAGCATGTTTAATATCTGCTAGAAGTAGGACATGATTTTTCCAAAACAATAACTGCTTTCAAACACTATGTTTCCGCAACCCAATTTTTAGATATCATGTTTCCATAAATCATTTACTTTAACTAAGCTTCCGCAATTGAAAAAGTTTTTACTAAGTGATTGATAATATTTTGAAAAGGGAATGGTTTTTTTTAAAACCAAATTTTGAAAATATACGAACGCAAATGAAATACGGTTTTCGAGAAACACTTCAATATGACACGCCAGATTCGGGCCTAACTTCTAGGCTGGGTTTGGGGTGTTACATTTGGTCACTTTATTTATTTTAGGGTCTTGGTGCAGATAATGACCTCTCCGAAGGTCTACAGTCGCCTCGAGCGACACAAATAACCTAAATGGTCATAACGGTGTAAATGGGCCCAAGGCCCATTATTCGGCCCAAGTGGGCCCACACGCTCGTGTGGCCCATTTAGCCCAAATTCAGTCACGACTACACAAACCACATAGCCCAGTCGAGTATTTACTACTTATCATGGATTTTATTCGTGTGGGGTCTACTTGGGCCCACACAACCCATTTCAGCCAAATAAGACTCATATCGGCCCAAGAGCACGAGAACGCTCATAGTGGCCTCTACAGTCTATCGCTCACGATTTATGGGCACAATTTACCACACGAGCGATCACACGCTCGTGAGGCCTCAAATGTCGAAGTTTCAGCTTTTCGACTTTTGCCGATTCACAGAAGAGAGGAGTGTGACTATACACCTGTTTGCACAATGAACAGAATACCCCACGCGCGATCAACCTACAATCATCCCAAAATAATCAATCTTTCATCCTTTCATGACCATTAACACTAAAGCCCCAAACCGATATCACCACTTACCTTAACCAAAAGTTATGTGATTATTACTCTTAGATCGTTGGTTGAAAACGACCGCACCCTTCTTCTCGATTCACTGCGCATATAACGGATTTCATTAGCAATAATCGTTTAATACAAGGCTTGAATTGATAACCATAATCCAAAGAATTAGAGTTAGAGCAGATTGAGTATTCGGCCAATACTATAAAACAAACCTACTTACCCCAAGGTATTCGGCCAAAGAAGTATTGGAAGAAGAAAGCAGAGATGTGCAGAGAAGCAAGGCAGTCGACGCTCTACCGATTGTCAGATAATAGTTAAGAAGCACAGTATTCGACTTAATACCAAAAGAAAGAGTGATGATAAAATCAGTTAGAAAGGAATAGGTGCATTCGGCCCAGCACAATAGGGAGAGAAGATGATAAAATGAATGTACCTGAAAGGCCTAAGATGTGTTCCGCTAGGATTGTGAAGGAATGGGAAGCAGAGAAGAAAATAAAGAAAGGTGGAGAGAAGATTCGGCTTAGAAGAGAGTCCGAAAGGAGAAGAATTAGAGAGGAAGGAGAGAAGGACTATTCGGTTTTGAGAAACAGAGAAGTAGAAAGAATTGGAAGAAGAAAGACGATTCGACAAATATTGAAAAGTGAATTCGGCAATACTAACCAGTTTCCCTAAACGGTCAATTCAACAAAACTTTAACAACCAAAACAGAGAACAGAAAACTATTTTTGGCACTTAAGAGTTTAGAGCAACCGACCTAAACAAAAATACCCAAAAATTGAACCAAACTGAGAGGTGAAAGTCTCATAGCCGAATTTCCTATACACCAACATACCAATCGACTCAGACTCCTCCTTTCTCTCCACAATCCACTCCTAAAAATCCTCCCTGATATCCTCCACATATCACTCCACATATCATTCCAACCTCTTATCTATCAGAATTTTACTGCAACACAACCACTAGCTGAACCAAGCTACAAAATAAATACCCCCTCATGCTATGCCAACACTCGACCTCAGACCCCTTGCCACACTTGTAACGCCACAACCACTGCACCAATAGGCTTTTGTGACTTAAAACAAGCAGAATAATTAATAAGACCTATGTGCCATTGTCCAGATTCTTTTAAGAGCAAATTTTAAAAAATTCTGAAAAAGCCAAGACTTGAACCCAGGCTTCTCAAACACTCCCAAACAC
This sequence comes from Gossypium bickii, assembly GCA_025503065.1. Taxonomy (NCBI): domain Eukaryota; kingdom Viridiplantae; phylum Streptophyta; class Magnoliopsida; order Malvales; family Malvaceae; genus Gossypium; species Gossypium bickii. Next base: position 97,919,858 of record CP106711.1, read on the forward strand.
ACCTAAATCACTTAGCCATTAAAGCAAACAAGCAACTTGTGTCAGATCATGCAAAATTAAAGACCCTATATTTTTAGGGTGTTACAACTCTACACCTCTAAAAGAAATTTCGGCTTTGAAATTTACCTGGTCAGAATAGGTGAGGGTATTGTTGTCGCATCACCTCCTCAGGTTCCCACGTGGCTTCCTCTGAACTGTGATTGCGCCAAAGCACTTTGACTAGCGGAATAGATTTCTTCCTCAGTACTTTAACCTCACGGTCCAATATCTGTACTGGTTCTTCCTCGAAGGTTAGATCTGGCCTAACCTCAATCTCCTCAACATGCACTACATGTGTAGGATCAGAGTGATAACGTCTCAGCATGGAGACCTGGAACACATCATGAATCCTGTCTAATTCTAGAAGCAACTTAAGTTGATAGGCGATCGGTCCCACACGCTTTAGTATACGATAAGGCCCAATAAACCTAGGGTTAAGCTTACCCTTCCGCCCAAACCTTAGTATCTTTTTCCATAGGGAGACTTTGAGAAATACGAAGTCCCCCACAGAATACTCAATCTCTTGGCACTTAAGATTTGCGTAAGACTTTTGCCTATCAGATGTTTCTTTCAATCGGTCTCAAATCTATTTTACCTTTTCTTCGGTATCAGAATCTAACTCTGGCCCCAGAACTCGCCGCTCGCCCAGCTTAGTCCAACAGGTAGGGTGCTACACCTATGACCATATAACGCCTCGTACGGTGCCATTTGAATACTAAACTGGTAGCTATTATTATACGCGAACTTTGCTAGCGGCAAATAGTCTTCCCAGTTGCCTCAAAAATCAGTTACACAACTTCTTAACATGTCCTCCAGTATCTAAATCACCCTCTCTGATTGACCATCTGTCTGAGGATGGAAAACAGTACTGAAGTTCAATCTAGTACCCAAAGCCTCGTGTAATTTCTTCCAAAATCGAGATGTGAATCGAGGGTCTCTATCGGTTATGATAGAAACCGGTACCCCATGCAGTCTCACAATCTCAACCACATATAACTTTGCCAGCTTCTACAGCGAGTAATCAGTGCAGACTAGTATAAAATGGGCATATTTAGTCAATCGGTCTATAATAACCTATACCGAATCTTTCTTAGTAGGCGTTAAGGGCAGCCTACTCACAAAATCCATAGTTACCCTTTCCCACTTCCAGAGTGGAATCTTAATTAGCTGTAGTAACCCAGAAGGCAGCTGATGCTTACCCTTAAATTGCTAGCATGTTAAGCATTTCCTCACAAAATCAGTAACTTCGCGTTTCAGTCTTGGCCACCAGTATAGCTCACGAAGATCTCAGTATAACTTGCTTCCGCTAGGATGCATAGCATATGGACTACTATGCGCCTCTCGCAGTATAGACTGCCTCAGCTCAGAATCCCTCGGTAGATAGACTCTCCCACGGAAACACAATACTCCCTCACCATTCAACCTAAAATCTACAGCCTTTCCATTCTCAACTTGTCGGAAACGAGAAACCAGTGACTCATCCAACAACTGTTTCCCCTTAATTTGCTCAGTCTACATTGGTCTCACGTGAAGTTCAGCCAACAAGCTACCATTATCATACAAGCTGAGACGAGCAAACATTGCTCTTAAATCAGATACAGCCCTACGGCTCAGTGCGTCAGCTACCACGTTAATCTTACCAGGGTGATACTCAATCGAGCAGTCATAATCCTTAAGCAGCTCTATCCATCTTTGCTGCCTAAGATTCAGCTCCTTTTGAGTAAGGAGGTATTTGAGGCTTTTGTGATCTGTGTAAATAATAAACTTCTCACCGTATAAATAGTGTCTCCAAATTTTCAGTGCAAATATCACCGTGGCTAACTCCAAGTCATGAGTAGGGTAATTTGCCTCGTGAGGCTTAAGCTACAAGACGCATAAGCAACCACCTTACCCTCCTGCATTAACACACAACCTAAACCAACGTGTGACGCATTACTATAGATGGTGAATTCCTTCCCAGACTCTGGCTGTATCAAGACAGGGGCCTCAGTCAAAACTTTCTTCAGTTTATCAAAACTTTCTTGCTGCTTATCAGTCCAGTTAAATGATACTCCTTTATGCAGAAACTTAGTCATAGGTGTAGCAATCAAAGAAAACCCCTCCACAAAACGTCTGTAATACCCTACCAGACCCAGAATGCTTCGAATCTCAGATATGGTCTTAGGTGGTTTCCAATCCATTACGACTTTAATTTTTCGAGGATCAACCCCAATCCCCTCGGCAGATACTACGTGACTCAAAAATGTCACCTCTCGCAGGCAAAACTCACACTTGCTGAACTTCGCGTATAGCTGCTTCTCCCTCAGAACTTGCAGAACAATTCGAATATGTGCATCACAATCCTCCTCGATTCTCGAATATACTAGGATATTGTCTATAAACACTACTACGAATAGATCTAGATAGGGTTGGAACACTCGGTTCATCAGATCCATGAAAGCAGCTGGTGCATTTGTCAGCCCAAACGGCATCACTAGGAACTCGTAATGACCATAACGAGTTCTAAACGCAATCTTATACATATCCTCCTCCTTAACTCTCAGCTGATGGTACCCAGAATGAAGATCTATTTTGGAGAAAACCGAAGCTCCTTGTAGCTGATCAAATAGATCATCTATCCTCAGCAAATGGTACTTATTCTTGATAGTCAGCTTATTCAACTGTCGATAATCGATGCACATGCGTATAGATCCATCCTTCTTCTTCACAAACAACACTGGTGCTCCCCATGGAAACACACATGGTCGAATGAATCCTTGGTCCAGTAGTTCTTGGATTTAGGCTTTTTAACTCTACCAGTTCCTTTGGTGCCATCCTATAAGGTGCGATGGACACTGGAGCTGTTCCAGGCAGGAGCTCAATACCAAATTCCACTTTGCGGTTCGGAGGCAACCCAGGGAGCTCATCAGGAAATACATCAGAAAAATCCTTAATTGTTCTGATATCTCCAACAGAAGGACCCTCAGAATCAGATACACCAATATAGGCAAGAAATGTCTCACAACCCTTGAGAACCAGTTTTTCAGCCCTTAATGTAGAGATTACATTAGACAGAAAGTCTCTTTGCTCCCCAATCACAACCACCTCCTCATCATCCATAGTCTTCAACATCATACGCTTAGCAGCACAATCCAAACTTGCATGGTGTTTTACCAGCCAATCCATCCCCAAGATTAGGTCGAATTCACCAAATTGTAGCTCCATCAAATTCGCTGAAAATATTATTTCTTGAACCTCTAAGGGCACATCCTTGAATAACTTATTTACCCTAACTTACTGTCCCAGTGGACTTATCACAGTCATCTCACTAACAGTATTTTCAAACTGAGTGCCCAATGTCCTAGACACATTGTACGTAATGTACGAATGTATAGACCCGATATCAATCAAAGCAGTGTATGGTACATTATAAATTAGGAACGTACTGGTTATGACATCTGGAGCGTCACTATCCTCTCGGTGACGAACAACATAAACCAAAGCTGGCTGCCTCGCCTCAGTATTACCAGCACCTCTGCCTGGTTCTCCACGACCTCGTCCCATACCGTTCCCACCTCTGGCCTACCCACAGCCTCTCGATGGCTACTGACCACCTATCACTGGCTGAACATGACCTTGTCCTACAGCGTGCATCTTAACAGGCCTCTGAGGATAATTCTTAACCTGATGATCCATGGACCCGCATCTGAAGCACACCCCAATCTAACCCTGGTGAGACCTCCCACAATCAGTGCAAGGCTGCGGTCTAGCAATAGCAACAGGAACTCCAGCCTAAACTAGCCCATCAAACTTGACCTTCTTTATAGGCCATCTAGAAGAACCTGAGGGCCCAGAATCCTTCTTATTTCTGTCCTATCTTTCTTGCAGTTCTAGCGCTCCGAATGCTTCACATCCTCAAAACTTTTTACCTTTTCTATAAGGGTAGCAAAGTCTCGCTCCCTCTATGGAGCTATCAAGACTCGTAATTCATCTCGGAGGCTGTCCTCGAATCGCACACAGTGTTCGTACTCAGTTACTACTATCCCACAAGCATATCGACTCAACCACAAGAACTCTGCCTCATATTCCACCACTGTCTTACTCCCTTAGGTCAGGCTCAGAAATTCCCTTCTTCAGGCGTCCACGTAACTTGCACCTATATACTTCCTTTGAAAGGCCGCCTTAAAGAAATCCCATGTCAACCGGTCGTCCTGCATTCCCTCTTTCACAGAGAGCCACCACTAGTAGGCCTCGTCTCGTAGTAAGGACACTACTCCTTTTAACTTTTGTTCCGCAGTACAGTCAAGATCATCCATTATTCTTTCAATGGCCTCCAGCCAGTATTCTGCCACATTTGGGGCTACTCCAGAAATACCCCTAAAAGTTTTTGCTCCATTAGATCAGAGTCGCTCTGAAATTGACCCTCGACCCACTGCACTAGTACTAAATCCAGCAATCCTCTCTAAAATACGGAGCATAGCTTGGGATAGGGCATCATCCCCAGCCGCTTAATCACAAGACCCCGTCTCGATCACCAATGAAGCTGGTGCCTCCCTAGCAGACATATGGCTCGATGCCAAAGACCCAGCCCGAGCACTTCCTCGACCTCAACCGCGACCCCGTGTACCCCTTCCGCGAGTACCTCTTGTGCTAATTTCGATATACGCTTTATCTGTTTTAAAATTCTTATGCATCAGATTATAATTTCAGTAATTAATAACAAATGTGTTATGAAAGACAGTTATTAGGGGTTTGTTTTTGCAGATCAAGGTCTCACTACAGTTTTCAGTCTTTTACGGTCTCAGTTTCCTCTATCTAGAGTTTCACAGTATAGTCCTACTATCCAAAGTAGTTTCTCAGTATAACTTCTCAGTCTATAATAGTAAAAAGTATTAGAGGACTTACAAATTTGGTGCCGGAGACTCAGTGTGCCACACTTGTGAATCTTTCAAAACATTTTCAATCTTTAAAATCTATTTTCAGAAAAACTTCCATAACCGAGTTTTGTAACTCGATTCTGATACCACTAAATGTAACACCCCAAACCCAGCCTACAAGTTACGACTGAATCTGACGTGTCATCTCGAAGTGATTTTTGAAATTTGGACTTGTTGATAACAAAATTTGTATTTAAATTAAAACCCATTTAGTTTTTATTGATTGAAAAAATTCGGCAAATTAAGTTATTACAATTTGAAAATAGCTTATCAAAACGATTGCCATATTTGTTACTGTTGGTTTCTTAAACTGAATAAAACCATAGAAGTTTCTCTACTTAAATCCTTGGAGTTTAAAATGCGTGTTTTTCTTGAAAACAGTTATTATTTTAAAAACTCATTTATGTCAATTTGGCAGTTTAAAACAAGAAATCAAAGCCCAATTAAAAATTAAATCCACCAATGGCCTTATTACATAATCAAAAGCCCAATCTGAAATCTAAACAAACAAGTCTAAAGCAGATCTTCAGCGATTTTGTGGCCACCTCCGAATCCCTCGCGGCTCCAAATTTTCTAAGGCTGGGGATTACCAGTACAGTGAAAAGAAATGGTGAGTTTACAAAAAATCAGTGTGTAATGCCCTATCAGTCAGTCAGTAACAATATATGCAGTAACAGTCTGGGCCTAAGCCAATTCAGTAATAGTGCAGTATGGGCCTTAACCCATTATAGTAACAGTGTGGGCTTAAACCCAATACAGTATCAGTACGGTGCAAATATGCAACCCACCCCAATCCAACCAAGACACCATGTGGGGATAAAATCAACCTACCCAGTCAGCACACTAATATCGCAGCATAGCTACCAGTAATAATGACGCAGCAGAGCTACCAGTAACAGTGAATGTGGTAGAGCCACCAGTACAGTGCTTCCTCCATATCAGGATCCTAACCCTATGTAGTATGTCATGTCATAAATAGTTCGTGTATGCAACGTGTCCTACTCAGTATAGTCTTACAAATAATCGTACACTCATCAGTCAACCTACCTCTAGAGGTAAGATGGTCATTTCCATCCATTAGGGGTAAAATAGTAATTTTATCCTTTAGGGCTTATTTGGTCACTTTATTTATTTTGGGGTCTCGGTGCAGATAGTAACCTCTCTGAAGGTCTACAGTTGCCTCGAGCGACACAAATAACCTAAATGGTCATAACGGTGTAAATGCGCTCGTGAGGCCTCAAATGCCGAAGTTTCAGCTTTTCGGCTTTTGCGGATTCACAAAAGAGGGGAGTGTGACTATACACTTGTTTGCTCAACGAACAGAATACCCCACGGATGATCAACCTACAATCATCCCAAAATAATCAATCTTTCATCTTTTTATGATAATTAACACTAAAGCCGCAAACCGATATCACCACTTACCTTGACCAAAAGTTATGCGATTATTACTCTTAGATCACTGGTTGAAAATGATCGCACCCTTCTTCTCGATTCATTGCACATATAATAGATTTCATTAGCAATAATTGTTTAATACAAGGCTTGAATTGATAACCATAGTCCAAAGAATTAGAATTAGAGCAGATTGAGTATTCGGCCAATACTATAAAACAAACCTACTTACCCCACAGTATTCGGCCAAAGAAGTATTGGAAGAAGAAAGCAGAGATGTGCAGAGAAGCAAGGCAGTCGATGCTCGACCAATTGTCAGATAATAGTTAAGAGACACAGTATTCGGCTTAATACCAAAAGAAAGAGTGATGATAAAATTGGTTAGAAAGGAATAGGTGCATTCGGCCCAGCACAATAGGGAGAGGAGATGATAAAACGAAAGTACCTGAAAGGCCTAAGATGTGTTCCGCTAGGATTGTGAAGGAATGGGAAGCAGAGAAGAAAATGAAGAAAGGTGGAGAGAAGATTCGGCTTAGAAGAGAGTCCGAAAGGAGAAGAATTAGAGAGAAAGGAGAGAAGCACTATTTGGCTTTGAGAACAGAGATGTAGAAAGAATTTGAAGAAGAAAAATGATTCGACAAATATTGAAAGTGAATTTGGCAATCCTAACCAGTTTCCCCAAACGGTCAATTCGGCAAAACTTCAACAACCAAAACAAAGAATAGAAAACTATTGTCCCCAATAGAAAAAAAAAGAGGTCAAACAAGCAAAAACTCAAGTCTCATGTTGTTACTTGGAGTGGTGAGGATTCATCTGATAATGATGATGATGAAGTAGCCAATATTTTCCTTATGGCCATCGATGAACAAAAGGTAAATTCTAACTTATCTATTTCTAATTATTATTCTTTTGATGAGTTGCAATATGCTTATAATGAATTACTCTTGAAATATGAATTAATGAATATAAAATATAGATAAACTATTTCAAAACTAAAAAAAATGAAAATAATCCACTCTTTAAAGTCAAGAATGAATTGAAAGTTAAATAAATGATATACAAGTTAGTATAAATGATTTTGAGAAAAAGAATTGTGACTTAGATAATTTTCTTTCTAAAATCCATGATGATCATCAAAAGTAACTTGAGTTGCTTAAAAGTGAAAAAACACACTCTAATAAAGTTTTACCAAAAAGATTTTTAAAAGGAGAAAGTTCAAAAGAAAACTGTCAAAACTAACTTTAATTTATATAAACATAGATGTCCCCCAAGTTTTTACAAAGGAAAAATTGTTCAAAGTATATGGGTCCCTAAAAGACTCATAAATATTCAAGATAAATACATCCTTTCAAAATGGATACCTAAAGAGACTAAAATTATAGAAACTAATGCTTATGGACCCAAAATAATTTGGGTACCAAAAATTAAAGTTTAATTCTATGTTTGTAGGAAGATGAGCATTTCTTTAAGGTGGAAGATTCATTCAAAAACTCATGGTACCTTAATAGTGGATGCTCAAGGCACATGACCGGTGACAAGAGCCACTTCATCAATTTAAAGCCAAAAAATGAAATAGCTACATTTGGTGACAACTCTAAAGGACAAGTAGAAGGAATATGCTACATTGGTACAAGCTCTTCAATTCTTATTGAAAATTTTCTCAATGTCAATAGTCTTAAGCATAATCTACTTAATATTAGCCAAAGGTGTGATAGTGGTCTCTATGTCATTTTTTAATCTAATGGATGTAAAATAGTTGACATTGTGTCTAATAAGATTATACTTCTAGGACATAAGATAAGAAATATAAATATCGTGCATTTAGATGATTTGCATGATTCACTCATATGCCTTGTTGCTAAAAATGAAAATAGTTCTTTATTATGGCATAGAAAACTAGGACATGTTAGCATGAGCATATTGCCTAAACTAGCTAAAAATGACTTAGTAAGAGGATTGCCTAAAATTATTTTTGAATTAGATAAATTTTGTGATGTATGTCTTAGGGGTAAACATAAAAGAGTTTCCTTTAAACTTATTAATGGTGTATCACCTAGTAGAGTTCTTCAGCTAATTCACATAGATTTATTTTATCTTATTAGGACAACTAGCTTTGGTGAAAAACAATATGCATTTGTGCTTGTTGATGACTATTCTAGGTTTAGTTTGGGTTCTTTTCTTAAGTACTAAAGATAAAGCTTTAGAAAAATTCATCACATTTTTAAAAATAAATTAAAATGGAAAAGGTTACTCTAACAGTAGTGTTAGAAGTGACCATGTAAACAAATTTCAAAATCTTGATTTTGAAAATTTTTGCAACTCAAATGTTATTAGCCATAAATTTTCTACACCTAGAACCCTTCAAAAAAATAGAGTTGTTAAGAGGAAAAATAGAAAGAAATGGCTAGAACCATGCTTTGTAAAAATAATTTACCAAAATATTTTTGGGCAGAAGCCACAAACACTACTTGTTACATTGTTAATAGAGTGATGATTAGGCCTATTTTAAGAAAACTCCATATTAACTTTTCAAAAATAAAAAGCCTAACATTAGCTACTTTCATCCTTTTGGATGTAAGTGTTTTATTTTTAATAATGGAAAAGACAATCTTAGTAATTTGATGCAAAAAAGTGATGAAGCAATTTTTCTTGGTTACCCTTTAAATTCTAAAGCCTTTCGAGTGTTTAACAAAATAACTTTAGTAGTGGAAAAGTATATACATGTTATTTTTTATGACTCTAACCTTCCTCCTAGAAAAGATTCTTGTATTGATGATGATTATGCATAAATTTTTAATAATAATGATAAAGTGGATCAATCATCAAGTGAGAAAATACAAGAACAAACACAAGATGATCTAGAGGAGCTTACAATAGAGTAGAGGGAAGTCACTCATCCAAGAGAGTTCAACTATGTGAAGGATGGTAAATTTTTGTGAGGTCCATCCAAAGGGGTAACTACTAGATCTTCTCTAAAAAATACTTATAATTATGTTGCATTTGTCTCATGCATTGAGCCTAAAAATATCAAAGAAGCATTAAATGATGAATATTGGATATTGGCTAGGCAGAAAGAGTTAAATCAATTTGAGAGAAGTAAAGTATAGACCCTAGTTGAAAAACCTTTTGATAAATCTATTATAGGTGCTAAATGAGTTTTTAGGAATAAGCTAGATGAGAGTGGTAACATAGTGAGGAACAAGTCTCAATGATACACTCAACAGGAATGAATAGATTATTATGAAACTTATGCTCACTTAACTAGGATGGAAGTTATTAAAATGCTTTTAGTTTTTGCATGTTTTAATGGGTTTAAACTATACCAAATGGATGTTAAAAGTGTTTTTCTAAATGTTTTATAAATGAAGAAGTATATGTTGAATAACCACCCTATTTTGAAGATTCAAAATTTCCAAATCATGTTTTCGAACTTTCAAAAGCCTTATATGGTTTAAAACAAACTCCTAGAGCTTGGAATGAAAGATTATCAAATTTTCTCATTGAGAAAGGTGTTTTGTAAAGGGAAGATTGGCATAACACTTTTTATCAAATGAAAAGATAATTTTTTTAGTAGTTCAAATTTATGTTGATGACATTATTTTTGTTTCTACTAATGATCTTCTTTGTCAAGAATTCTCTAAGCTAATGCAGGGTAAATTTGAGATAAGCAAGATGAGAAAACTAAATTTCTTTTTGGGACTTCAAATTAAGCAAAGAAAGGATGACATCTTCATCAATCAAGGTAAATACACAAAGGAACAACTTAAGAAGTTTGGGATGGACACTCTCAAACCACAAACTACTCCTATGAGCTCTTCTACAAAACTTGAAAAAAATGATGAAGGTAACTGTGTTGATTTAAAGTTATATAAGTCTATAATTGACTCTTTTCTTTATCTTACAGCAAGTAGACCCGATATAATGTTTAGTGTTTGCTTTTGTGTTAGATTTCAATCATGTCCCAAAGAATCACATTTATATGCCCTTAAGAGAATCTTTACCTTAAAGACACTCCAAATTTAGGTCTTTGGTATCCTAGAGACTCATCCTTTAGTTTGCATGCATTCTCGGATGTGGATTTTAGAGGATGCAAACTAGATAGGAAGAGCACCTCTAGTACTTGTCAATTCCTAATCAACATGCTTATATCATGGTTTTCAAAAAAAAAAAAAAACAAAATAGTGTTGCTTTATCCACCACCGAATCAGCATATATTTCTATTAGTAGTTGTTGTGCTCAAGTTTTATGGATGAACAACAACTTATAGACTATGAAATTGATGTAGGTACCATACTTATCAAGTGTTACAATACTAGTGCTATTTGTCTCACCAAAAATCCCATCTAACATTCTAGAACTAAGTATATTAAGATTAGGCATCATTTCGTTAGGGATCATGTTAAAAAAAGAGAGATTGTTCTAGAGTATGTTGACACCTTAAATCAATTAGCTAATATTTTTACAAAACCTTTAGACAAAGAAGGATTTTGGACACTTAGAAGAGAATTAGGTATTACTACCTCACTTTAATTTTGTGTTCAAATGGATTTTTGCACTTTGTTGTTTTCAAAATGTTTTATGGCTTCAAATTGATTACAAAAGTGTCTATGCATGATTTTTATGGCTCCTATATGCAATTAGTTAAATGGAGTTAATGTTGCATGATTAATATATTTTGATTAATATTGTCTAGCATAAAATTTTTGAATACCTTTGAAATTGCTCAATTAGACTTTATTTGATGAAAATGTTCAATTTTTACATACCCGACCTGGTCGCCAAGCCCAAATATCAAGGTGTCACACCACTGTCTCATGTCAAATACAACAAGTAAAAGCTCATTCTCAACAAAATGTCTTACATTTTAACATTCGTACAGGTTTAGAGTCTATCTTAAGCTTTAGTTATCATCGTTACATGCTAACATACATCAAATAGCCTTAAAATAACAATTCAACATCAATATGATCCGTTTTAGCAAAATCTCAAAACATCAACGTACGTATCGATACTAAAGACATGGTATTGATATTTTGCTTAAGAGGTATTGATACCGCATGGAAAATCGGTACCAAAATTGCTTATTGTTTTTCAGTTAAAAACCCAAACTTCGAAGATTATCAGTACCCCTGCCAAAGTATCAATATTTCTTCCCCAAGTATTGATACTCGAGATAAGGTATCAATACCGAATCTCTATTCTATTTTCCTACACATTTGAAAATATAGAGGTATCGTTTCTAAAACACGAATATCGATACTTCTGCTCCAGACCCGAAAAATACAACATTTTTAAGCATATAAGTCATTCCAACTCGTACCAATTCAACGTTCTATCATATCATTATCAAATAAACACCTAAACGGCCATAATAATAGTTTCAAACATCAAAAGCAAATTTGAGCAATAGTCAACATATTACAAAAAAAAACCCCAAAATCCTACGAGCAATTAAATCATTGAGACAACTCAAAATATCATATCCAATATTATAACAAAGACTACCACATTACCTTATTCCCAAAACATAATCAATTAATAAACACCTACAAATAACGAAAATGGACTTACTTGGACCACCCCTCGAAAAGCCATATCGCTCACACCAACACAACTACTCTGCAAAGTTTAAGAAGGGAGCGGGTGAACTTAACAAGTTCTGTGAATGCTTAGAGTAACCACAATGTACACACAATATCAAAGGTCAATCAAGAGCATACTACAACACATTCACAACCATATTCTATTCGAGTCAGAATTATATGTTCATGTTTCATTAATTCATTTAACAATAATTCGTCAAGACTAAAACAACATATACATGCTTTAATAACTCATAAGGTTAACTTATATATTCGTAGGTATTCACAAGTTATATGCAAAACAACCCAATCCACAATTACATACGTAATTTACGATGAGAACATACTTAAAAGATAAATTGGCACTTAAAGCTCTGAAACATAAAGTGAGCTCTATCATCACTCATTGGATACATGAATCTCCAATACACCAATTGACTCATAGAGTCAAACATATCCCAAAAGTGAAGCATAAAGCTAGCACTCTCCAACACGCCAAACATGTCCCATTGAATGGAGCTTAGCTCACATTCCCTTATCTCTCCAACATGTCCAAGGGCCTCAACTCTCAAATCACGTAACACATATAGGTGAGTACTCACAATTCTATGACATGCCAACTATATCCAACGGTCTCATAAGGTCACAAGGCCAAAATATCCATATTATAATTACACATTTTTTTATTACTAATTTGTTGCACATCAACTCTGTTCATATTCGTCAATTCACATTACAAACTTGTACATAATGCAAGATATTGAATTCATATTTAATTGCACTTAAAGTGCCACAATAATTACGATTTCAATCAATACAATTCAACATATTTAATATACCCATACAAACTTGTACACATACACACTCACCAGATTTTGCACACTTTCACTGCACATCCTTATATTGCTAACACAACATCATTACTGTTATTCAACATATTTAATATACCCACAATACAACACAATTCACAATATTGCATCATAATAATCAATTCATAGTTATTCACATATTCGCTTCTTAAAGCTCATTTGTGGTGTGATTAGGGGACAGAGAGGTATTTGGCTGGATGGGTGAGTTTTTAATACTTGGTGCATTCACACGTATCTGTTTGTATATCTTAACATGTGTGACTGATCTTGCTTGTATTAGGGTGTTAGCATAGTGACACTTTGGAACGTTGTGCCTGTGATGATAAGTGTTTTGGTATCGACCCGTTGATGGGTTTATCAGTTGAGTGTTCGTGTTTGATGTGGTGTGCTTTGATTGTTACGTACGGTGGGGACGTTGGTTCCGTGTTTACCTTTTGGTTCTGTATATCTCTGCAAGTACGTTTTGCTATTGAGCTGCTATCCGAAATTCTGTTCTGTAATTCTATTGTTAGTTTGGTTTTGGACTCACACTGAGCTCATGTAGCTCACCCCCTCAGTTTTCCTTTTTCAGGTACTCGCATTTTCTTAAGCTTGGACCCGGTATGCGAAGGTCTCGAAAGCGTCACGTTTTAAACAGGCTATTAAAGTGTTTTCTTAAATTCGGAGTTTTAAATAAATGGTTTTGGACTGTAAGTATTGATTTGAAAACTGTGGTATGAATTTTTGTGTTATATGTACGTAAGTGTTATTTAGACAAAATGTTTTTGTAATTTTGGGATTTTATTTCTGAACGTTTTTACGTGACTTAAATAGAGTTTTGTAATGCGATTTGTTAAACTAAAAATGTTTTCAGATCACTTCAGTGATCAATGTGACCTCCGAAATTCGATCTAAACTTCTAGGCCGAGTTTTGGGGCTTTACAAGAAACATTTGTTGAAATAATTTTTTATTAACATCAAGTAATTTTGGGATAATTATTTATTTGACCCTTCAACTTTAAAAAAAGTCATTTTAGTCTTTAATTTATTTTTTTTCCCTTTTTAGCCCTTAAACTTGTATTTTTTTTATAAAATCATCTCAAAATGAATGAAAAAGTTAACGTTCTTTTTAACTTTGCTGACGTTGCACATAAGTGGATGACAAGTCAGCATTTAAATAATTTTTTTAAAATTTAAAAATTTAAAAACATTATAAAAACTATTTTTAAATAATAAAAATTATTAAAATTATTATAAAATTATAAAAAAATTTAAAAATTTTAAAAATTAATTAAATGTCGATGTGCCATTTACATAGCAATTCACATGTATATCACATTTTAATTTTTTTAACCATTTAAAATAATTTGACAAAATAAAAATAAAAAAATTAAATAAAATACTAAAATAATTTTTCTTTTATAAAATTAAAGAGCAGAAAAATCATTATCCCTCTACATTAAAAATGGAAGCACAAAGGAATTGATGCATGTTAATTAATATTTGATGATAAAAAAAAAAAAGTGGATCCATGTTGATTGATTCTATTAACAAAGAACTTCCATGATAGCGACAACTGATTTTGTAAAATATACTTATTAACATCATTTAACCTAAAGTGCGAGAAATTATATATAATTCATCAATGAATAATCGATTTATCATATTGAAGCCATATACATTTCCTTTATACAAGGAAAAGGTTAAGAAGGTTTGAATTAGACCATTTTTCTAATTGTAAAAGATTAAAAAAATTCATAGCTTAGTTGAGTGATGTTCATAACTAGGGAAACATCATGCTAAAATTCGGTTATTCTACTTATGGCATAATCTACTATTTCTTTTTTTTTTTTTTAAATATATTCTTCAATTAACTCATATTTTATTATTATTTAAAATAGAATACATCAATCCTTTTTTCTTATCTCATCTTCTATTTTTCATTAATCAACAAATAAGGCTTATTTAATCAATTAATATTTAAATATTTAAATATTTTTCATAATGATTACTCTTTTATTGATCTCAATATTTAAATATTTTAACTTCTAGCTATCGCAATTAAAATTTTAGAAATTATTATTTATTTATATATATCTATATAATAATATAAATTTCACACATAGTAATTAGAGAGAGTTTGAATAACTTTAAGTATAAAAGTTTACATATTATTATTATTATTATTATTATTATTATTATTATTATTTCAAAATTTGGTAATTATAATAAATTGTTATAACTATGTTATTATTAAGTGAATATTCATCATGATTAAAATAAGTTTAATATATATTAGGAATCTAATACTCATTAGAAGTAGAGTTTTATATTATTTATACTTTTTGTGTCTATAAATATAACTTTGGTGAAGCATTGTAGACATCTCGATCGATTAGTAAAATTCAGAGTCCTCTTGCTTCTTCTACTTATTTTGCTCTTTATTCTCTTTGTTATTTATTTTATAATACGTTATCAGCACGACCTTGCTCAAAGTGATAAATCTCTTTATCAACAATCAAATTTATCTTCCATGATTTCCAAGATCTTTGACGAGTAACATGCAAAGTTTTTACAGAAATTTTCTTTTATTTAATGTTTTATATCTGATTTTTTTTTCATTCTTCTTTTATTATATGTTATCATTGTTTTGATTAACTTATTTTATTTTTTGTTCTTAAGGATGGTGAAAGATTTCAAACTTTTATCTATATGAATTCAAGAAATAAGATCCACTCTCAAAGTTTGCTATTAATAAAATTTGATTGGATTTAAAGCCTACTATTAGAGTTTAATTTGCTTACTTCTTGATAAAATCATCAATATTATCAACTTAATTAGATCTCTATCTTTACACTTTTTCTCAACAATAGCATGTTTAAACATTAAATCAACTTGATATATGATTGAAATATTTGAGATTTTTTTTTAGTTTTAATTCCATGGATTACTTATTGTTTTGCATATTATTTATTCATGAAAATGAATATTGATTGACTTGTTTATGTCTCTATAGTAGGTTCTATAATTAAATAATATATTTGCCTAAAACATATTTAATATGTGTTTCTTTTCTTGTTCTGTTAGATTAAATAATGAATTTTTGTTGGTAAATTGTTGAATTTCATGATGGTTCGGATTTGATTTTGCTAAACTAGATTTATTTAATAAATTGTTTTGATATAACAAACAAAAATGTTTTTAAATAAAATTTATTTTTGAACAAAGAAATTATTAAGTTCAAAGCATAAAAATCATTTCAAGACTTCCAAACATCTTAGGAAATATTTTGAACATTTAGAAAATTATGGAAAAAGTTCAAAAACCGTTTTAAACTCTTGAACTCGATTGAAACAATTTTAAATCAATTGAAAAATTGCTCCCTACAAAAAGTATCGATATTTTCAAAAAAGTATTGATACCCATATGATTTTTATCAATACCATATTTTTTATTGATACCAAAGTTGCTTCCTGTCTTGAATCGAAAATTGAATAAAAGTAATAAGTGTCGTTACTTATTGAATTTTATCGATATCATCTTTTTATATCAATACCACTTTTGCATTATGTTTTTCATGATTTTCAAACAATGAAAAAAGTATTGATACGCATTAAAAATATATCGATACTGTCACACCCCCGAAATTGGGGTTAGAAGAATTAAGGTCTACTAGTTGGGTCAGTGGTTCGGATGGACTTTTAAGTTATTTTTTGAGTTT
This sequence comes from Gossypium bickii, assembly GCA_025503065.1. Classification (NCBI taxonomy): domain Eukaryota; kingdom Viridiplantae; phylum Streptophyta; class Magnoliopsida; order Malvales; family Malvaceae; genus Gossypium; species Gossypium bickii. The sequence goes on from CP106711.1 coordinate 97,936,359, forward strand.
TAAAAGTAGAATGAGCATGTTGGTTCAGTGGTAAGGTGTTAGTTTACCCCTAGGTCTTCTGTTCAAATCCTTGTGTGAGCTTGGAGGAGGTTGATTTTTTTAACTCTGAAAAATCTGATGCGTTTTTTGTTAATTTTTATCTTATTTACTTTATTTTAAATTTTGAAAAAGAAATCCCAAATATCCCTCTCACGTTTCCTACTTCTCCTTATGTCTCCCTCTTCCACATTTTGTTTTTTTTTCCTTCAATTCCAGATTTGGACTATTCTTTTGCTATTATTTTTCTTTTCAAATTCACCTTTGTTCTTGGGTTCTTTACCTTTGTTTTGCCGAATAGGATACTCTTAGTTCCAGTAATTTTGTGTCACTTTCGTTGTTTAATATCGTTGCCGATTTTCGTCTCTTTGGAGATTTGCATGCCTTGTCGCATCTTTGTTCAATTCAGATTCAAGTAGGAGAAGTGTAAGTGTGTTGTTTTGGGTATTGATCGGTGTTTTTCTTAGTTATTTTTATTTTTTCTTAATTGATTTCCTCATAGGTTTTGTGTGTTTTTCGTAATCAAGTTTCAGATTGGTTTTGTGGAGGTACTTTGATCGAATCTTATTGCTTTGGAAGTACATTTCTAGTGTGTTTCTCCAAAACTCATAAATAGGGGTTATTTTGTGGTTAATTTTCATGATATGCAACAATATTTGGGGTGGTTTTTGAACCACACGGGCGTGTGCCGCACACGAGCAAAACTAGGAATGGTGGAGGAAAAAAAAACAAAAAGAGGCAGTTGAGAGATAAACAAAAGAGAGAAAAGAGAGGAAATGGAAAGGAGAAAATGGTGGTGTGAGGGGAGAAGAGTGAGAGGATGGATGGCAAAAGTGTCGTCAACCTTATCTAGGTCTAATAAACCATTCATAAGGCAAAAATGGAGAAATTTGCAAGTTAGGGGGATAAAGGAGTGAAATAGGGATCATGGTCTCGACATTTATGATATGTTGACCAAAAGAAAAGGAAATAATCTTTCCCTCTTATGGAAAGCTAGGTTGGATGGCAAGAGCTTTAAGCACATGGAAAAATAAAAAAAAATAAATTAAAAGATGTATAGGAGGAGACTTGAACCTAGAATCATTAAGAAACTTTTTAAACTCTAAACCACTAGTCCATTTCATTTCCTTGTGATAATTTTAACAAGAAAATAATTAAAACATAGGATGATCTTTGCTAACAGTTTAAAACAAATTTTCACCAAAAAGAAATTAATGAGAGGGAAGGGATTTGAACTCAGATCATCAAGGACAGTTCCACCACTACCCAATCACTATAATTGAAATTTATTTATTATCAAATGAGCAAAATATTATCTAAATAAAAATTCAGTCGTGACCACTTTCGGTTCATTAACCTAATTTCTACTAACCTGATTCTTGGGATGTGACACAAATGTGTGGAACGTGCAGAAACAAGAATTTGTTGCAAAGCGGTGATGGGTTTGAAGAAAGGCAAATGGATTGAAAGTAAGTTTATAGATAAACACAATCACGAACTGCTTACACCCAGAAGTACAAGTTTTCTTCGTGGGCATCAAAAAATAACCCAAAAGAATTTGATCAATACATTGAATGAAGCTGGTGTACCAACTCGAAAAATTATATCAATTTTAAGTCAAGGATCTGGTGGTCATTACAATATTAGTTGTACGTCGATTGATATCTAAAATTATTTAGGAAATAAAAGAAAGAAGATTCTTGTAACACCACATACCCGGCCTAGACGTTATGGCCGAATCTGGCGATGTCACATGGAATGGAATTTGAAAATGAATTTCTCATGTTGAAACCTTTACCATTTATTAGCTTCTATTTATCTCTTGTTGTTTCCAAAATCGCTTACTTATTTAATTGATTGTTTTAAAAGCGTTGCGGAAGCTTTAGAAAATCATTTATTTTCTGAAGAACTGAGTTAATTAAGTAAATCTGTCCATTTTAGGAAAACCCCTTTGTTTTAGAGAAAACTATTTGTTTGTTGAGTTTGTACAATTATTAAATCCATGAAAACCTCAATAAAGTAAAAGTCCAAAGAAAGTCCCAAATTACATCAAAAATTTACCCAATAATAAAAATATAACCAGAAATTAAAACTGAAAGTTTTATTAACAGTAGTAACCGCTGAGTCCTCCGCCATACCGATCCGTTTAAGTCTGGGGATTACCTGTACGGATAAGACAGAAATGAGTAAGTTTGCATAAACTCAGTGTGTAGTCCCCACAAGTCACATGCATACAGTCAATCACAACAAATAGTCAAACGCAGTCTGAGCCTAAGCCCATTTCAGTTTCAGTAGCAGTTCGGGCCTTAGCCCATTTCAGTTTCAGTAACAGATATGCATTAGGACCTAAACCCGCCATGTAAGCCCGTCCACAAGAATGAGATCGGATATGCATTTATCAGAGCAGAATCCTACCCAACCAACCTCTACACACCATCTCTATCCATCCCTACACTCCATGTGGGATTTAAAACACCAACCCATCCCTACACTCCATGTGAGGTTTAAAACACCCACCCATCCCTACACTCCAAGTAGTACCGAATGTGGCACATTATCAGTAGATTTGCAGTTGAGATGCCAGATATTAGGCTTAAGAGTCTTTCAATACACTTCCCCCATATATCATCATCCCACCCCAATGCAATGCAAACATACAATAAATAACATGCTATTACATGATTAATAGTTCACATACAGTTCAGTATACATGCATATAAGCACCATGCTCAGTTTATACATCGTTCATTCAATTTACGCATATAGGGGTCCAAGTAGTGCTTACCGACCCTACAGTAGGTTCACAGTCGACTTGGGCAACTCGTGTAACCTTAGAACACATTTCAGTTAAATGGGCTCACACGCCTATGTGGCCTGCCCGTGTGGATCACACGGCCTGGCCCAAATTCTCACACACCCTTGTGGATTACCTGTGTGGGCCAATACGGCCCAAATCAATCTAGCATGTGTATCGTACACGGCCTACCTGGCCATCACACGGAAGTGTCTTGTGTGCACGGCATGGCCTCGTCGATCACACGTCCGTGTTAGGGCACACGGCCTACCATACGGGCAACCACACGCCCATGTGGCGTCAACAGTGGGGTTTTTAGCTTTCGGGTACACATCTGGTATCAATTCGCTACAAAAACAATTCTGAGCCCACCATAACTTATAATAGGAATACCAAAGCTTAGAATCAGACTCAAAAACACGATTAAACCAAGAATTTGAACCCAACCATAATTCAAATTAACTCTTTCACTTACCCAAACTATCAGAGTGACTGCCTATGATTCCACAGGAGAAGAAACACAATCTTCCTGATACGTTACTGCCCAAGACAACCAAAGGAGCCCAATCAATGTTTTTAAAAAAACACAAGTTACTTGATATAAAAGCTCCACTTACCAAGATTGAACGGCGAAAGCAAAAACAACGAGAACCCAGGCGTGATGGTCGATAGAATGCAAATAAAATCGAAAGGGAGATTGGAAACAAGAAAAATGGCAGAGAGGCAGATAACAAAATACTAACGTCAGAATTTTGGGGAAGGGAAGCCGAAATTTTGAAAAAAAAAAATAATCAGGATAATTCCCAACTCCTCATGTCCCTCAAATCTCTCCACTCAACCCACTACTCAGAATTTCTGTTTGACTGAAACTTTCTCGGTCAAATGAGCAAAAATAAACTCCCACCCCTATACAAGGATTCGAACTCTAGACCCCAAACACACCAACACACATCCTAACCACCAGACCAGCAGGCCTATTCTGATATGGTTTTACATATAACTAAATATAAGCCCATTGAACAGAGATAGGACTTAATTCCAAAATAATAAAAATTTGTCAAAAGCAAAGCTTGAACTTGAGACCTCACACACACACCCAGAACACTTAACCATTGAAACAGATACACAGTTGTGTCATTTTTTAACAGAAACAAATATAAGATTTTTGAGGCATTACACTTCTTGAAAAAGGGATGCATAGAGGTTATACAAGTACTTCAAAGAACTTCAAATAAAAGATCTTGGTTTCATTTATGCGATTCAAGTTGATGAAAGTGGTCACATGGGAAATTATTTTTGGGCTGATGGGAGATCGAGAGTGGCATACAAATATTTTGGAGATGTTGTAACTTTTGATGCTACATATCTTACAAATCGGTATAGTATGCCTTTTGTACAATTCATTGGTGTCAACCATCATTATCAATCAATAATGTTTTGATGTGCTTTATTAGTTAATGAAACTGCAGAATATTGTATATGGTTGCTAACTGATAATGCTCGGTCATGCACCAACTTCAATTATCACTGATGATGAAAAATTTATGGATAAGGCAATTTCATAGGTATTACCAAATGCTACTCATAAATCATGCATTTGGCATATTTTACAAAAACTTCCAGAACATTTATCACACATATATAATAAATATTCTTTTTTTCATGACGAGCTTCACCATTGTATTCATGATACAGTTACAATTGAAGAGTTTGAGCTAGAATGGAATGGGATTATTTTTAAGTATGGCTTGGCAAAAAAAATTGGTTGGAAGTTTTATATATTAGTCATGAAAAGTGAGTTCTTGTATATTTGAGAAAAGTGTTTTGTGCCAGAATCTCAACAACACAACGAAGTGAGAGTATGAATAAATTTTTTAAAGATTTTGTTCGTATTAGCACATGAGTAAGTGATTTCATTAATTAGTATGAATAGGCTTTAAATGCACGATATGTTAAATAGAAATAAAAGGATGTGAAAACAATGAACTCTATAGCAATTTTGAAGACATGTTATAATGTTGAGGCTATAGTTGCAAACACTTACACTAGAAAAATGTTTCTGCAATTTCAGAAAGAACTTTTTTTAGTCAAAGTTTAAAGATAGTCAAACTTAATGAAAATGGGGTGAAAAGACATATAGAGTAATGCCTTTTGGGAAGGAAGGTTCAGCATATGAAGTAGCTTTCACAAAATCTAAAAGAAAGCCATATGTTCATGCCACATGTTTGAATTTGTTGAGATTTTATGTAGTCATTGTAACACCCCAAAGATTTAATTCTTGTTCTGATAAAATTCTTCATAGTTAAATACTTGCTTTAGTGGTTAAGGCCATGGTCTGTGAAGAGTGGGTCGTATGTTCGAGTCTCAGAGAGAGGTTTTTGTTTCTAAGTAATTTTTGTTTGTGTTGTTTAGTAGAATTTGAATTAAAGTTTAACTCTGGGAGTGGGGGATATCTATTGCTTGATTATAGGGATAGGAGTTGGGTAGTTTTAATTTATTTCAAAAAAAGAAAAGAAACAGAACCCTTTCCCTCAACCCTACGTTTGGAGACGTAGGTAAGACTATTACCACGACTATCGACACGGGAAAAATTCTGATCACAAGTTAAATGCTAAAGTTAATTATAATACCAATCATTTTAGACTCGACCCTACTATCATTCGTTACTACTATTTAGAGTTATTTGTAAGAATTATTTTTAGTGGTTTCGACGCCCATCAAAGCCACACAAGCATGTCTCCAGCCGTGTGCGACACACGACCGTGTGATGGTTGAGTGTTTGGTTGTGTGGGTCACACGACTTAGGACAATTTGGGCATTTAGGTCATAGGCCAGGTTGTGTGGGCCACAAGGGCATAGCCAAGTTGGGCATGTGGGTTATACGAGCATGTGGGCCTACACAGGCAAATGGGCCTAAAATTTGGAAGTTTTCCCTAGGGTCGCACATGTCGTTCTGATCGACTGTGGGCCTTGTGTAAGGTCGATAATGGCAAACCAAATCCTAATGCATGAGATCTGCTATTCTGATAGAATGTTTTGAGTATTAAGAAAACTGATATGTATGATTTGACTAGTTTGTATAAATATGTATGATATTTGTATATGAGCATGCGAGACATGTTAATTCTATTATATCTATTTATCTGTTATCTGTATCTATATATGGGGTGGGATTTGTATATGTGGAGGAAGTATTCTCTAAGGCGATATTTTGCCGATATACTGGTAGCTTGGCTGCAAACTATTCTGATAAGTGTCGTATAGACACTATGTGGTGTGTAGGGATGGGTGGGTGTTTTATACCCCACATGGTGTGCTGGGATAGTTAGAGTTAGTGTGTAAATGGTGGGGGTAGGAATTTGTATATTTGTGTGACTGTTATTATTTGATTCTACTAAGGACTTATGTCCGTATCTGATCTAATACATGAGAAATTTGAGTTTATGTGTATGTATGTATTTGTTAAGTTACACACCGAGTTTTCAAAACTCACACCTGTTTATCTGTCTTGTTTAGGTAATCCTCAAACATAGGCAGGTTGGTGCGACGGAGGCTCAGCGGTGACCACTAGTCTGGAAACTGTCTTTTAATTAACAATTTAATTTAAATTTCTACTTTTTTTTCTTGAAAGATTTGTAATTTTGGGACTCTCCGGACTTTTGGATTTGGTTTTTTTTTGTGATTGGTTTTGATTATGTTTTCTACGACGCACAAAAAATAATTTTTCAGAAATAACGGTTCCTCGCATATAAATGTTTCAGAAAATACAAACTCGATTTTTAAAATATAATGACTTTTAATATTTCTGCTGCAAATTAAGTTTTTCCTGAAAGAACAAACTATTGACAATTTCAGTAATGAATACGTTACCAGATATGTTTTATAAAATATGGACTCCTTTTTACCAATATACTATACAAGGTTTTTAACGTGATAAGTTTAGTTTCAAACCCTTCTTCGTAACATTCCTAGATTCGGCCATAACGTCTAGGCCGAGTATGGGGTGTTACATTTAGTGTTATCACAGCCAAGTTACAAAATTTGAGCTGTAAATTTGGCGTTCAAAATTTTATTTGTAAAAGAACTGGTTTTCAGACAAAATTTGTTTCATTTTTTAGTAAGTATGTGGTATACCAAGTCTTCGGCGCAAATCCTATAAGTACTTCTAAACTTAGAAATACTATAGTTAGGAAACTTTGAACTTTCTAAAACTTCACTGAGTTAGTTAGAAACTGAGACTTCTGGAAGATTTCTGAAACTTTTAATAAATATTTTAAACATAAAACACTTCCTAATAAACATTAGAATTGATACATACAATTTTGTAATGTAGATAAAATAATAATTACGATGAGCATTCATGGAATGCGTGGTTGTGGTATTCGTGGGCGAGGCAAGCGCTGTAGGGGGAATCGAGCTAAGTCTTCCTCATCGGGCAGTATGCCAAATTTGTATACGAGCGAGACACTGACTAAACCTACTGTCGACATCAAGTCTTAAAGCCGCTTGACTGGGGATGACGCATTGTCCCAAGCTATGCTGAGAGTTTTAGAGAGAGTCGCTGGACCCTATTTTGGATTTGGGGGGTCGTGGGTTAGTAAGTAAACGACTCTGGCCTGATGGAGCTAAACTATTTAGGGGCGTCATTGATGTCGCCCCTACCATGGCTGAGTACTGGTTGGAGGCCACCAAGAGAATAATGAATGATATTGACTGCACACCTGAGTAGAAACTAAAGGGTGTAGTTTCTTTGCTTCTCAATGAGGCATACCAGTGACGGTTATCGGTTGAGGAGGGTACTCAATTGGATCATCTTACTTGGGATTATTTCAAAACCACCTTTTAGGGAAAGTATATGGGAGCGAGTTATGTTGATGCTCGTAGGCATGAGTTCATGAATCTTACGCAATGAGATATAGCTGTGGCCGAGTATGAGGCCAAATTCATGAGGTTGAGCCGCTATGCTCGAGGGATGGTAGCATCAGAATACAAAAGTGTGTACATTTTGAGGATGGTCTGAGGACCAGTTTGAGGGTTCTGATTACTCCGCAGAGGAAGTAGAAGTTTTTCGTTCTGGAAGACAAAGTGAAGAGTGCTGAAGAGGTTAAGCGCGTTGACACCAGAACAATGATCGTGAGAGAGGCAAGAATAAGGGAGATTTGAAACCCTCTAATTTTGCTCAGAAGCCTAAGAAATAGGCCAGACCTGATGGACCTTTCAGAGTGGGAGTTCCAGTTGCTCCTACTGGGGTTCAGCCATGCAATGACAATGGTAGGCGCCATTCGAGCGAGTGTTGGAGAATATTGGGGGCATGTTTACATTGTGGATCGATGGATCACCGTATTAGATAGTACTCACAGTGTTCAGATCAAATGCAAGATTTAGTTCTAGGTTTTGTTCAGCCTCAGAGGGTAGTACAGTAGCCGCCTAGGGGCCATAGTTCGGCCAGGGATGGTAATGGTTTGGGCAGATGACAAAGATCATCCGACAGAGGTGCTAATCAGACTAAGGCAAGGCAGCCTACACTAGTATATGATGCACGATGTTGCGAGAACAGATATGCCCCTAATGTGATTATGGGTACATTTCTTATTTATAATGTTCCTATGTTGCATTGAGAGACATAGGGCCAACACACTTGTTTGTTGCTAGTTTTGTCTTTAGAAAATTGGGGCTTACTGTTGAGAATACTTCGGGTGAGATTTCTGTATTGAGTCCGCTGGGTCAGTCAGTTCGGGTAAACAGATTGTATAGAAATGTACTGCTGGAAGTACAAGGGCTGGTGTTTCCAGCAAATCTGATGGAGCTACATTTGGGGATTTTGATTTGATTCAGGGAATGGACTGGTTAGTAGAGTACCGAGTCAGCTTGGATTGCACGACTAAGAGGGTATTTCTAAGAACCGGGGATGATGTGGAAGTTATTGTGATTGGCAAGCGTCGGGATTACTTTTCTAACATAATCTCCACTCTATTTGCTGAAAAGCTAGTTCAAAAAGTATGTGAAACGTATCTGGCTTACGTAAGTGTTCCAACTTCCGGGGACTTTTCTGTTGAAAACATCAGAATAGTGAGAGAATTTCTGAATGTTTTTCTCGAGGAGTTACTGGGTTTACCTCCGAATCAAGAAGTTAAGTTCGACATTGAGCGTCTACTAGGTACAGCCCCGGTGTTCATCACTCCTTATCGAATGGCACCGAAAGAACTTACAAAGCTTAAGGCTCAGCTTCAAAAGCTTTTGGATCGTGGGTTCATTCATCCTAGTGTGTCTCCATGGGGGGCACCAGTTTTGTTTGTAAAGAAAAATGACGACACCATGAGGATGCACATCGATTAACGACAGCTGAATAAGTTATCTGTGAAGGTTAAGTACCTACTTCCGAGGATCGATGATCTGTTTGATCAATTTCGTGGGGCTTTAGTGTTCTCTAAGATAGATCTCCGTTCTGAGTATCATCATCTCAGGGTTAAGGAAACTGATATTTTTAAGACGACTTTTAAGATTCGTTATGGGCATTACGAGTTCCTAGTTATGCCCTTTGGTTTGAAGAATGCTTTGGCTGTATTCATGGATCTAATGAACCATATTTTCCAACCGTATTTGGATTAGTTTGTCGTAGTCTTTATCGAAGAATTCTGGTGTACTCTAAGATCGAGGATGAGCATGATGAGCATCTTAGAATAGTTCTTCAGATACTCTGAGAGAAACAGGTCTACGCTAAGTTGAGTAAGTGTGAATTTTGGTTAAAAGAAGTAATGTTTCTAAGGCACGTGGTTTCTACCGAGGGAATCCGAGTTGATCCTATAAAGATTGAAATTGTACTTGATTGGAAACAGCCTAAGAATGTTTCTAAGATCTGTAGTTTTCTAGGTCTTACGGGTTATTTTCAGAGGTTTGTTGAGGGGTTCTCGTTGATTGTAGCTTATCTGACTAAGATTTTACATAAGAATATTCCTTTTGTCTAGACTGATACATAGCAATCGAGTTTTGGGAAGTTCAAGTCTGTTTTGACTCAGGCTCCTGTTCTGATACAGCTAGAATCTGGTAAGGAGTTTGTGGTTTATAGTGATGCATCGCATGTCGGGTTGGGATGTGTTTTGATGCAAGATGGTAAGGTTGTGGCTTACATCCCAACAGCTTAAGTCATACGAGGGAAATTATCTGACGCATGATCTTGAGTTGGCTGCCGTGGTTTTTGTCTTAAAGATTTGGAGGCATTATTTGTATGGTGAGAGGTGTATCATCTATACCGATCACAAGAGCCTTAAGTACCTCCTTACTCAAAAGGAGTTGAACCTTAGGCAGCGTAGATGGTTTAAGCTACTCAAAGATTATAACTGCACGATAAAGTATCATCTCGGTAAGGCCAATGTAGTGGCCGATGCTCTTAGTTGTAGAGCAATGTCTGATTTGAGGGTGATGTTTGCTCGCCTAAGTCTGTTTGAGGATGGGAGTCTATTAGCCGAGTTGCAAGTTAAGCCAACTTGGATTGATCAGATTCAGGATAAGCAGTTGGGGGTTGATTCTCTGATTCTACTATTTCTTCAAGTAGAGAGTGGTAGTACATCTAATTTTAGGCTGAATAATGATGGGGTTCTGTGTTTTCAAGGATGATTTCGTGTATCGAACGACTCAGATTTGAGACAGTCTATTCTGAGTGAAGCGCATAGTAGCCTTTATGCTATGTATCCCAGTGAAAATAAGATGTATCAGGATCTCCATGAACTATATTGATGGTCGGGTTTAAAACAAGAGGTAACAAATTTTATTTCTCGTTGTTTGACATGCCAGTAGGTTAAGGCTGAGCACCAGTTGCCTTCGGGTTTGCTCCAACCCGTTAAGATTTCCTTATAGAAATAGGAACATGTAACTATGGACTTCATTAGTGGGTTGTTTTAACACCTACTAAGAAGGATTCTATATGGGTCATCGTGGATTGGTTGACCAAGTCCACCCATTTCATTCCGGTTCGCACAGACTATTCACTGCAGAAGTTGGCCAAACTCTACATTTTGATATTGTACAACTTCACGGGGTTCCGGTTTTGATAATTTTTTATAGGGATCCTTGCTTCACTTCTCGGGTTTGGAAAAAGCTTTATGATGCTTTGGTTCGGGATTGGACTTCAGTACTGCGTTCCATCCTCAAATCGATGGTCAATCTGAGAAGGTGATTCAGGTACTGAAGGATATACTTCAGAGTTATGTAATTGATTTCCAAGAAAGTTAGGAAGATTTCCTGCCTTTAGCTGAGTTTACCTACAACAATAGTTTTTAGTCTAGCATCTAGATGACCCCTTACGAGGCTCTGTATGGTCGTAAGTGTCGTACTCTGCTGTGTTGGACTGAGTTGGGTAAACGACGGGTTTTGGATCCTGAGTTTGTTTCCAAGACTGAAGACAAAGTAAGACTGATTCGGGATCATCTTAAGGCGGCTTTTGATAGACAGGAGTCCTATGAAGATATGAAAAGGAGGGACATTGAGCACTTTGTGGGGGGATTACATGTTCCTTAAAGTATCTCCGTGGAAGAAGGTTCTACGGTTCGAACGTAAGGGCAAGCTGAGCCCTAGGTTCATTGGGCCGTATCGAATTCTGAAGCGTGTGAGACCGGTCACTTATCAGTTAGAGTTACCTTCGGAATTAAACCGTATCCATGATATGTTTCACGTCTCTATGTTGAGGTGGTATCGATCTGACCCATCTCACATTGTTTTTGTTGAGGAGATTGAAGTTGACCAAATTTGACATTTGAGGAGGACTTGGTTCAGATTTTGGATCGAGATGTAAAAATTATGAGGAGGAAATCTATTCTGATAGTTAAGGTTCTGTCGAGGACCTGAGGAAGCCACGTAGGAACCTCAGGTTTCGATCCATCAATAGTATCCACATCTATTTGAATCAAGTATCGAGGCCGAAATTTCTTTTAAAAGGGTTAGAGGTGTAACGCCCCAAAAATTTAATTCTTGTTCTAATAAATTTCATCATAGTTAAATATTTGCTTCAGTGGTTAAGGCCTTTGTGTGTGAAAGGTGGGTCATGGGTTTGAGTCTTAGGGAGAGTTTTTGTTTCTAAGTAATTTTTAGTTGTGTTGTTTAGAACTTGAGTTAAAGTTTAACTCTGGGAATGGGGTGATATGTGTTGCTTGATTAAAGGGATAGGAGGTGGATAGTTGTGTAGGTTTAAAATTTAAAATTTTAATATATTTTTAAAAAAGAAGAAGAAAAGAAACAAAACTCTTTCCCTCAACCCACGTTTACATTTTCTTTCTATCTTGATTTCATTATTTTTTTTCTTTTTCTCTTTCTCACTTCTTGCGGCACTATCAATTTCGGGATTGGGTAAATTGTTTTTTTTTTAATTATTCTTTTTCTACTCTATTGCTATTCGACTTTTGGCAATAGTGTGGTTACTTTTTGGCTTTTGCAATTTCGTGCGTCATAGGTAAGGGTAATGGTTCTTTATTCGTTTAATTTTGGAATGATGGGATGCTAGTGGTGTTGATTAATTTGTAGTCATTATTAATTGGTTCTGCATTTAGGTGAAGGTTGTGAGACATTAGGCTCTCATTCAACATCGTAGTTTTGTGTAACTGCGGTTTCTTAATCAATAAGAGTATGGAGGAGTGTTGGTGTTTTAATGAGTTCGATTTTTGGCTATCTCATGCCTAATTATTGTAATTAATCATTTTATTTGGCATATTTAGGTCTCCGGAGTCCTGTAATTGTATTCTCGCCGAAATCGAACCAGGTGTGTAACAAAAAAGCTAGAAAACAAGGTTCGGTGAAAGCTGGAAAAGTGGTCTGTCGATGCCACACGAGCGTGTGCGACACACGGCTGTGTGATGGGTGAGTGTGTAGCTGTGTGGGTCACACGGCCTAAGCCGATCTGGGCATTTGGGCCGTGTGGGCCACACTACCGGAGTCAATTTGGGGGTGTAGGCCAAAAATTCTAAAATTTTCTCTAGGGTCGCATATGTTGTTTTGATCGATTGTGGGCCTTCTGTAGGGTCGATAAGGACAAACCAAACCCTAATGCATGATATTTACTATTCTGATAGACTGTTTTAAGTATTAAGAAAATAGATATGTATGATTTGACTATTTTATATAAATATGTATGATATATGTATATAAGCATGCCGGACATGTTAGTTCTGTTATATCTATTTATCTGTTACCTGTATCTGTATATAGGGTGAGATTTGTATATGTGGAGAAAGTATTCTCTAAGGCGACATTTCGCTGATATACTGGCATTTTGGCTGCAAACTATTCTGATAAAAGTCGTATAGACACTATATGGTGTGTAGGGATGAGTGGGTATTTTATACCTCACGTGGTGTGTTGGGATGGTCAGAGTTGGTGTGTTGAAGATGGGGGTAGGAATTTGCATATCTGTATGACTCTCTTATTATCTGATTCTGCTAAGGACTTATGTCCGTATCTGATCTGCTACATGGGAAATCTGAGTTTATGTGTATGTATGTGTAACAGCCCGTTTTTGGTCAAATCAGAACAGTGGTTTCAGGACCACAAATTCGAGGTCAAAGTTATTATTTTTTATTATTTCAATATTTACAGCATGATAATATGTTTGTGTGAAAATTTCGTTAAGAAATTTTATCGTTTAATTTGTTAATTTAATGAAAAAGACTAAATCGCGAAAGTGCAAAAGTGATGTTCTAATAGCTAAAGGTGTCTAATAGCTATAGAACTTTAAAATAAAGGTCCTTATGTGGATATTAACCCATTTATAACATAGTGGATGATAGTGGCATGGCATTTGGTGTAATTATTGAATATTTTTAAGGTTGACATTGTAATTTAGTAAATAATGTTAAAATAACTTAAGTAAAATATGTCCATCCTCTTCATTTTTTGCATCATCCATAGCCAAAATTATCAAGGAAGCCATAGCTAGGGTTCAACCAAGTTATTTCCTTGCATTGGTATTTATTCTGACTCCGTTTTTAATGATTTCTATGTTTTTGAGATCGTTGCAGCTTAGTTTAACTAGCCTAGGGACTATTTTGCAAAATTGTTAAAGGTTTAGAGTTTTTCCATTTTTGAATACATCAATATTTTGATGTTTAATGATAGATTATGAATGTTTGATGATAGTTATACAAGTTTTGTTAAGAGATTTTTAGTGAAAATGCAAATTAGGGATTAAATTGTGAAATGTTGAAAATTTATGGTCAAAATGTGAAATAAATGAAAAATATGGGCTGAAATGTGCACTAGAAAAATTCGGTTAGCATGGGTTGGTATTAAATGGCATGAATTTGTAATTTTATTAAATAAGGACTAAATTGTAAAAGATGTGAAACATTAGGGGCTAATGTGTAAAGTGCCTTAATGTGAATTTTGGATTAAATTGAATAGAGTGATGGTTAAATAAGCTGAATTTGATATTATATAGATCAAGAAAAATGAAATTCGAATCTAGAACGGGGGAAAAACAAAGTTCTCGACTAATCAACCAGTTTAGCCATTTTTTACATCCGAGGTAAGTTTGTATGTAATAAATTACGTTATAAATGTATTTTAAATGTTTTGATATGGCATAAGTTGTGAATACAAGACTACAGACATATTCGACAATGATATGATGATGTTTCGGCATTAGAAATCCCGGTGTAACCTTAGGAATATATTAGGATACGCATGACATGTCATTAGGGCTTATTGTGATTATGTGATCTGGGTGCTGGCCCTGTACGTGCTATCGGTGGCTGAGTATACCGGCATGTGTTGTAGTTACTTGACAGCTTGTGTGAGCAGCACCATGAAGCAACGTCTTAACCCACAGATTGTATGAGCAAGCCCGTTGATAGCTCGAGAGTGAGCATATATGTGATAGAGATTGAGATAGCATTGGCTATGTATGTGGCACTTCGGTGCGAGTTTCCCGAGTATCCGATAGTATTTCAAATGGTTCAACAGGTAAATGAAAGACGTGGTTGAGTATGAGATTGATACGAGATAGTACAAGTATGTACATGAACCGTATAAGCTTTAAATCAAAGTGATTTGTGAAGATCACATATAATCTTATGATTGAATAAATGAAAGGTTTGTTAGTTAATATGAATACAAGATGATATATTCATTTTTTTGAATTGTGTATTTATGATTATATTTAGTTTATTGCATACGAGCTTACAAAGCTATAAAGCTTACTTGTTTATTTTTTCCATGTTTTATAGTGATTTCAAAGCTAGCTCGAATTCAGGGATCATCGGAGACTATGTCACACTATCTTACTATCACTTGGTACTTTTGAACTTTGGTATTTTTGTATATGGCATGTATAGGGACTTTGGTCATTTTGGTTATGAGTTGATAATGTTTTTGGTCATTTGAAATGGCTTGTAAATGTTAAATGTTTTGGTTTGTATATAGCCATGAGAGTTGGCTCATTTTGGTTGACATGATTGTGTATATATTTTTGCATGTGGCTTTTATTATGTGTTTGAATATGGTAATGTATTATTGGTTGATATTTGGAAATTAGAAGTACTAAATGGATTGAAATGAACTTAGCATGTTTATGAGATTAGGCTAAATTATGCAAAATTTGTAAGTGTTCATATTGATGATTTGAGTTAATTAGGTTTGATATGAATTGAGTGGTATATTATGGTATGAATGTGTTTTAGATTGGTTAGAAATGAAATGGTATGGATTATGCTTGTTTGGAGTTAATTTAAGTGTTCATATATGCTATATTTAAGTGCCATTCAGTTTGATGTAGGTGTACCAAAGTTTGGGTGGCAAATTGGCTTGGTAAATAGCCTATTTTTGTCCACACGGGCAGAGACATAGGCGTGTGTCTAAGCCGTGTGTGATACACGGCCGTGTGTCCCCTGGTGTTGAAATAGAAACCAAGTCAGTATGCTTCACACGGCCTCACACACGGGCATGTGATTTGGCCGTGTGGCATAAGTCAGTATACCCTACAGGTTTGGCACGGCCTAGCACACGACCTGGCACACGGGCGTGTATGGCCATTTTTAGGGCACACGGGCGTGTGTGTTGGCTGTAACCCAAGTCAAAGAGTTACACTGGGTCGAACATGGGCTGGGACACGGCCATGCTCTCCCATTTCGTGTGTCAACACGGCCTATGACACGGGCGTGTCTTTGACAGTGTGAGACACACGGTCGGGCCATATGGGCGTGTGTCCCCTATTTTTGAGAAAATTTTCTAAGTGCTCTAAGAGTTTCCAAAGTTATGGTTTAGTCCCAAATCACTTCCAATGCATGTATAGGGCCTTGTAGGATCATATTAGGGACAAATTGATTGGTTGTGAATGAATTGTATTTGAAATGATTAATTTGTATGAGGAATGTATGTTTTAATGTGTAATAAGTTCGGTAATGCTCCATAATCCTATTCCAGCTGTAATGACCCAAAATTCACGGGCACCGTAAAAGTGAGTTATAGGTCCTCCGCCTTAGTAAATCGAGTTCGAAAATAATTATTAGAAATATTTAGGAGTCTAGTAGTGTGCTTGATTAGGTTTTAATTAGGTGAATTTAGCTTAATTGAGAGAAATTAGGAAAAAGAACTAAATTGAATAAAAGGTAAACGTTTAATTATAGATTAGTAGAAAGAAAAGATGTAACACCCCCAAACTCGACCCAAACACCACGACCGGATCTGGCATGTCACTAAGAAGATTTAGTAAAACGTGTCGCATTTTTGGAAAATATTTTTCTTGATTTTAACATTATATTCGGGAAAATGAATGGTTGAATGATTCGTAAAAGATATAAATTTTCATTTAAATGCCTTTATGAATTAAAAACCGAAATTTAATACAGGTCTTAACTTAATTAAATAAAAAAAAATCTAAGTGTCTAGTAGTAGTAAAAGCCCAAAACAAACGAAAATATAAAGCAAGTGGCCCATGGCCTTATTACAATGGAATTTAAAACCCATTAATTAAAGATATTAAAAATAAAACTTTTAAGTAAAGTTTTCTGCTGGATTTAATTACTCTCTCGCATGGCCACCTCGCGCTCCTCTCCAGCCCGGTCTGATTCACTAAGTGCTACTTGAAATTGTTAAATAATAGGGAGAGTTGCGAGACTCAGTGTGCAACCCTCGTGCACCATTAGATTTTGGGCCTTAGCCCCACAGAATATATAACAGAATATAATATAATAGAAATTATACAAAGTCCAACCCAAGTCCTAGGTTTCCATCCGCTACACGCCACCCTTACCTACCAGTCACACCATTGGGGATTTCTACAATCAACCCACACCGCTACACGCCATTGATGGCAGTCATGCTGCTCATCGTCAAAGTTATAACAGAGTCACTAGGCTGAAATGGCAAAAGCCACCAGAAACAGAGTTGTGACAGAGTTACCAGGCTGAAATGGCAAAAGCCACCAGAAACAGAGTTGTGACAGAGTCACCAGGCTGAAATGGCATAAGCCATCAGAACAGATCACTTCCCCTTTTTATCAATCACCCAACCCCGAGAATACATAGAAATCGACATGCAAAACATATCTTTTTAACAGAAACATTCACTGAAGAATGGTAGAAAACACTAACCTGATATTTAGCCTTTACCCTTCTCGAGTTTTCAAATGTTATGCCGGGATTTCAGCATTTAACAGAGTATAGCAGATTTATACTTATATATATAGATATACATAATAGCATTCAATCTAATGGTGTGACAAGTTACACACCTGATTAATGTCGATACCATTGCTAGGCCGATCTACAACTTTGCTCAAAAAGCCGGAAAGATGTGAAAATAGGGTCTCTCCTATATTCGGCCAAGAGTTAGTAAATCTCGAATTTACACGTTGAAACTAATAGATCTTATTACCTTGAAATCTCAAAAGTAACACGATTCGAGTGCTACCGATCTATAACTTAGAGATCTATACGATTGACTCCACTAAAGTTCCCTTCAGATTTCGGCACAAGTAGGCACCACAGAAGCAATTTGGCAATCACAGGAGATGAGATCTAGGGATTTTAGCTTTTAGGAAAATCCCAGAAAAAGTATGAACAAGAGAAGGCTGATGAGTCTTTGGCTTCTAAAATACTTGAGTGAAGAGTTTTGGTTTCTAGCAGGAAAAGAGAAGAAGAAAAGAAAACAAGGAAGAGACTTGAAGATTTCGGCTCAGAAGAAAAAGAACGGAAAGAGTTTCGGCTTTTGAATCAAAGTGAAGATGAGGGATTAGGCTTAGAGATTTCGGCTTTTGCAGAGAATGAAGAAGAAGATGGAACTTTAGGAGTTTTCGGCTTTTACTCAGAGAAGAAGATAAAAGAATGAGAGAAAAACCCAAATGCCAAAATTGAAGAGATATTCCCCCCATTTATAGAAATTTTGGCACTTACCTAATCTTGCAGATAAATCCTATCTTTTCTCATTTATCTTAATCTACTAGCTCATCTAAAAGAGACTTAATTATCTCTAACTCCTCCCTCCTTTATCAGCATATTATCCACATATTTTAATCATTAAAATACCTAAATTTTAGCCTTTATCTTCTTATTATCCACATAAAATAACTTCCTAAATAATAGCATTTATCTGCTTATTATCCACATATTTTGAACATTAAAACCCCTAAATTTTAGCCTTGTTGCCATCCACTCCACCTAATCCTAATGCCCAAAATTTAGCTAACTTAAATTAAAAGAATTGGGCTTCATAAAACTTAAATTTGGGCCCCTTACTCCTTGTGTGGTGTCACCTCCTAAGATTGGGCCACAAGCCCACTTTGGTATTTTAAACATAGATACTACCTTTTAAACCCTATAATGCCCAAATAGATAATTTTAATCAAGGCCTCTACCTAAGCCTAAGCCCAATTTGGACCCCTAACACTTAAATTAACACATTAAACATATCCACCCATTAAACGCATAGGCCCAAAATTCAGGATGTTACAGTTCTACCCCCTTAAAGAAATTTCATACTCGAAATTTTCAACTAACTATTAATCGTACTATCCAAGTCTCACCACTATGCTTTCGTTGCGCACTCTAATTTAATAATATATAAACATTGCACGCATATAGTTTCTATACCAAAAAATATAGCATCCACACAAAACATACCCGACTTAATAGTGATTGAACAATCACGAGCCTTATGCTCCTCAGACCTGCATCTTAAACACATTCCTGACTTCCTCCAACATTCACCCAGATGACGCCTTCTGCAATATTCGTAAACCCGGAAGTTTGGACGTACCTTAACATGCTTCACAGAACGAGACTGCAACCCTAGAAAACTACGATCTCTTTTTTCCTTATAGTCCGCGCACCCAACTTGAAGTGTTTCACTGATTTCTTTAACCTCCTTCAGTACCTCCCTAACTAGCTGAGTCAGCACATCAGTCCTAACACTTCCACGGCCTCGGCCGCGGCCTCTTCTTCCTCTTCTAATGCTCATCGTTGATTCTCGTATAATATGAATTAGAAATTTTATGATTTATTAATTTCTTTCACTGATTAACCATGAACAATCTTATGGGAAGTAGTTTAAGGAGTAGTTCTTTCGAATTCGCAACTATATCTACCATTCATGTTCACATCTCCTAGTTCTAGGGAGCACATACATTCAGTCATCAAGTATTAACATACAAGCAGCATCCACGAACTTACATTCAGCATGTAGGGGTATCTTCGTTATTTCACTACCTAGGGGTATTTTCATAATTTATCTTACAGGGGTATTTTCGTAATTTTCCAAAATAGGGTTCCTTGGTGAGTTTGTGAAATAAGGGTATTTTGGTAATTTTTGCAATCCGGGGGTATTTCGGTAATTTTAAAATTCGAGGGTATTTTCGTGATTTTAGAATCCGGGGTATTTCGGTAATTTCTACAAGTCAGGGGTACTTTGGTCATTTTACAAATTAGGGGTAATTTGGTCATTTTATAAATCAAGGGTAATTTGGGAATTTTGCAAAATAGGATGGCTGGTCCCTTTTGGGTTTTATTTATAGATTTTGGCCTATCAACAAATCCTCGTGGCTAGGGTGAACAATCACTGCGCACCACGTAGGATTCCAGCGAAGAGGAGGTGAGTCGATGAGGGATCGCTTAAGTACTGTGCTCTTAGGATCCAATCCTAGACATGCGCGTGCCTGTTGTCACACCCTAGTCTTGTGACTTGTCTACAGGTTTGTTCGGTTGGATTAAGTCCTATGCAATTGAGAGTTGTTTAACTAGGCCTAAGGTCCATCAAGCTCTAATTAAAATAATCTACGTCCCTTAAAGCCCACATACTTATATAACACACAGTGAGTCCAGAATACTTACCTGGCGGACTTGGGCCGGAGACGCAGGTGCCATGCTGAGAAAAGCCTCCTGTATGATTTATAAATACACATGTTTTAAAAACCTATTTTTTTAGAAAACGTTTTGAGCCCAAAACCCCCAAAGCTGAGTTTTGAATCGGGCTCTAATACCAATTTGTAACACCCCCAAACCCGGCCCAAACACCACGACCGGATCTAGCATGTCACTAAGAAGATTTAGTAAAATGTGTCGCATTTTTGGAAAATATTTTTCTTGATTTTAACATTATATTCGGGAAAATGAATGGTTGAATGATTCGTAAAAGATATAAATTTTCATTTAAATGCCTTTATGAATTAAAAACCAAAATTCAATACAGGTCTTAACTTAATTAAATCGAAAAAAATTTAAGTGTCTAGTAGTAGTAAAAGCCCAAAACAAACTAAAATATAAAGCAAGTGGCCCATGACCTTATTACAATGGAATTTAAAACCCATTAATTAAAGATATTAAAAATAAAACTTTTAAGTAAAGTCCTCTGCTGGATTTAATTACTCTCTCGCATGGCCACCTCGCGCTCCTCTCCAGCCCGGTCCGATGCACTAAGTGCAACCTGAAATTTTTAAATAATAGGGTGAGTCGCGAGACTCAGTGTGCACCCTCGTGCACCATTAGATTTTGGGCCTTAGCCCCACAGAATATATAACAGAATATAATATAACAGAAATTATGCAAAGCCCAACCCAAGTCCTAGGTTTCCATCCGCTACACGTCACCCTTACCTGCCAGTCACACCATTTGGGATTTCTACAATCAACCCACACTGCTACACGCCATTGATGGCAGTCATGCTGCTCATCGTCAAAGTTGTGACAGAGTCACCAGGCTGAAATGGCATAAGCAACCAGAACAGATCACTTCCCCTTTTTATCAATCACCCAACCCCGAGCATACATAGAAATCGACATGCAAAACATATCTTTTTAACAGAAACATTCACTGAAGAATGGCAGAAAACACTAACCTGATATTTAGCCTTTACCCTTCTCGGGTTTTCGAACGTTATGCTGGGATTTCGGTATTTAACAGAGTATAGCAGATTTATACTTATATATATACATAATAGCATTCAATCTAATGGTGTGAGAAGTTACACACCCGATTAATGTTGATACCCTTGCTAGACCGATCTACAACTTTGCTCAAAAAGCTGAAAATATGTGAAAATAGGGCCTGTCCTATATTCGGCCAAGGGTTAGTAAATCCTGAATTTACACGTTGAAACTAATAGATCTTCTTACCTTGAAATCTCGAAAGTAACACAACTCGAGTGCTACCGATCTATAACTTAGAGATCTATGCGATTGACTCCACTAAAGTTCCCTTCAGATTTCGGCACAAGTAGGCACCACAGAAGCAATTCGGCAATCACAGGAGATGAGATCTAGGGATTTCGGCTTTTAGGAAAATCCCGAAAAAAGTATGAACAAGAGAAGCCTGATGTGTCTTTGGCTTTTAAAATACTTGAGTGAATAGTTTCGGTTCCTGACAGGAAAAGAGAAGAAGAAAAGAAAACAAGGAAGAGACTTGAAGATTTCGGCTAGGAAGAAAAAGAATTGAAAGAGTTTTGGCTTTTGAATCAAAGTGAAGATGAGGGATTAGGCTTAGAGATTTCAGCTTTTGTAGAGAATGAAGAAGAAGATGGAACTTTAGGAGTTTTCGACTTTTACTCAGAGAAGAAGAGAAAAGAATGAGAGAAAAACCCAAATGCCGAAATTGAAGAGATATTCCCCCTATTTATAGAAATTTTGGCACTTACCTAACCTTGCAGATAAATCCTATCTTTTCTCCTTTATCTTAATCTACTAGCTCATCTAAAAGAGACTTAATTATCTCTAACTCCTCCCTCCTTTATCAGCATATTATCCACATGTTTTAATCATTAAAATCCCTAAATTTTAGCCTTTATCTTCTTATTATCCACATAAAATAAATTCCTAAATAATAGCCTTTATCTGCTTATTATCCACATATTTTAAACATTAAAACCCCTAAATTTTAGCCTTGTTGCCATCCACTCCACCTAATCCTACTGCCCAAAATTTAGCTAACTTAAATTAAAAGTATTGGGCTCCATGAAACTTAAATTTGGGCCCCTTACTCCCTTGTGTGGCGTCACCTCCTAAGAATAGGCCACAAGCCCACTTTGGTATTTTAAACATAGATACTACCTTTTAAACCCTATAATGCCCAAACAGATAATTTTAATCAAGGCCTCTACCTAAGCCTGAGCCCAATTTGGACCCCTAACACTTAAATTAACACATTAAACATATCCACCTATTAAACGCATAGGCCCAAAATTCAGGATATTACAAAAGAGGACCAAAATGGCAATTAAGCCATTAAAGAGGAATGAGGCGGCATATAAGTAATAAAAATCCAAGATTTTATGTATTAGCATATCTTATTATATTATTGTTATTAAATTGAATTATATTATTATTATTATTATTATTATTATTATTATTATTATTATTATGAAGTAAAATATGATTTTGACAAATGGATGGTGATAAAAATATACAAATGTAATAATAATATATATACAATTGTAACATATTTATTTAATTACTTTTATTAAAGTAAATAAATATTTATTATTATTTACAATTATTTAAATAGATATTTATTATAATTAAATAATATTATAAGATTTTTATATGACAAATAAATTAAATGGTGACAAGTGTAAGGTGATGATGAATCCAAGTGTACTAAATAAAATATATACATTTGTAATTTATATATGTATTTACTTAATATCAAAGTAAATAGATATTTGTTATTTTTAGATTTGTATGAAATAATTAGATAAAATCATGACAAATGTATGGTATTGATCATGTACAAGTGTAGAAAAGTAAATGTATACATTTGTATTATATTAATAATTATATGATAGATATTTATAATAATTAAATTATAATATATTAAGTTAATAAAATAAATAAAACAAATGAAATAATAAAAGAAAGACAAAAGAAACAAAAGGGTAAAAGAACAGAGAAGCTTTCGAAATAGAGTAGGGAAAGAAGAAAGAAAGAAGAAAAAGAAATAAAAAGGGGAAATAGGGAATTTGAAGTTGGAGTTTAATTGGTAAGCTTAATTAAGTCATTTTCTCTTAATTTTGATGTTTTAGAAGTCTTAAAACAAGGTTTTAGTAAAATTAAGTTGATAATTTAGAAGTTTATAGGTTTTCAAGTATAATTTATGTTGGACAAAAAGATGAATTAGGGATTTAATTGAATGAAATTCAAGTTAGAATTGATAAAGGGATTAAATTGTAAAGTAAGCTCTAAGTTTTATGTTGTAGGGACTAAATTGAGGAAAATTCAAAATTTGGAAAATATGCTGAAATTTTAATAGTTAAATTTGAGTTTGGATGAAATTTGAATAGAAATAGAGTGTGAATTGAATTAGAAAAGTAAGTAAACTTAGTTAGGATTAAATTGGGAATAAGGTAGGAATTGATTAGAAATTCAATTATTTATGATAATTAGTACTATAATTAATAGTATAATTATTTTAATTTTCATAGCTAGCAAAGAACCTGAGGCATCGGCACCGAAAGGAAAGGAAAAATTTGTCGAGGAATAATCGAACAAATTCGGGTTTGTATTATTATAATTCAAGTTATTTATTATTAAATATTAATTTTAAATTTATTTATTTTATGGTAAGTAAATATTGAGGTAAGTGACTTTATTGTTGAATGAGAAATATGTGTTAGTATTGAATTGTATTTTGATTAGTGAATGGAAAAGTGAATTTGATATTGAAAGTGAATTTTGAAATGAAAGTGAACTTGAATTGAGAATTGGAAACCCTATTAACTAGTCGGGCTGAGTCGGATATAGTTGGCATACCATAGGATTGGAAGAGTTCAAGGATTCTTCGACCTCGTGTCGATGAGACACTAGGTTTCATTATATTAGTTTGGATAGGTTTGCTGAGGTACTAGGTACCAACATTCTTCTGCTTGGCTGATGAGACACTAGATGTCAAATATTGCTTCGAACTATCCGATGAGGCACCAGGTGCCAATTTGGTGTGTATGGTTGGATCCGTGTATCTGCCAAAGTTCGAGTCCGTTAATAGTGGTAATTAAATGAAAAGTTAAATCGAACGAAATGAATCAGTTGAGCTATTGGAAAGAAACGTGATTGTGGAATATGATTTGAAAATGTGAATTGAATATGAAAATGTGAAGGGAAAGCATGAACTAAATGTTCATTAGATAAATAATGACTCAATGTGAAATTATATGATATTAACTAATGAAAAGCTAAATTGAATTTTAAATATTGAGAAATGAAAGTTATATATATGAATTAGTTTGATAAATCTTAAAGTTATATGATTTAATTTACTTTGTTATTGTATTATAATTTGAATTATGATAATACCAATGAGTATGGAATATTCAGCGTACGGTTGTTTTCGTGTGCAGGTTGATAGGAATTCAATGTCTCGGTCCAGCATCCGAATGATCTCGACTCCAGCATAAAGATTTTGGTGATGTTTTCTTCCTTTAAGTGAAAGTGGCATGTACATAGGGACTATAATGGTTGTTTTGGTATGTTATATAATTTTGTTGTAAAGAAAGGTATTTGGTGTTTTGATGATTAAATTTGTAACAGCCTGATTTTGGGCATAATCAACAGTGGTTTCGGGGCCACAAATCTGATGAGGAAAATCTTATTTTTATTATATTTTTATGGTCTACGATTTCATGGAAAGATTTCGTGAAAATTTCGTTCGAAAATTTTGACGTTTGGACATTCAATTTAGTCAAAAGGACTGTCGAAACCCTTTTTTACCGTTTTAAAAAATAGGGATCGACTTTTAAAATGACAGATGGAGTCGCCACCGACCCCTTTTTGAGGTGTGATTGGATCACCTTGAAATTTTGATTTATTAAAAGATATTTTGGTCTACTAAAACTCGAGAAAATGGGTTTGGGAGTCGGTTACGTACGAGGAAGGGTTGGCACCCTCGTAACGCCCAAAAATTGGTACCTAGTTGATTACTTAATGTCTTAATGTCGAAAATTTGAAAAGATTCTAGATTACGATTTGTTTGCTTAAGACACATTTAGACAGTATCATATTGGATGCCAAAATTTCTTATTTCGAAGAAATAAAATGTCGTACTTAGTAAGTTAGGGCACAACATCTTATACTCTCGAAATTAAATTCATCTTTTGAATTTTAAAAGCCACGTGATAAAGTTTGAGAAGGGTATTCGATTGTTTGGGCTTTATGAAAAATTGGAACCCAGTAAGTTAGGGCACAATACCTCAAAATGCCCAAATACGGAACATTGCCTCTCTTTTTTTTTTTTTTTTGAAATTCGTATCTCGAGATGATAAAACATCACATCCAGTGAGTTAGGGCGCAATGTCTCAAATTCCTGGGAATAAGTTTTTTTATTTAAAATATTTCAATTTAGAAAATGAAAAAAGGGACTCGATTGCTAGGTTTTAACGAAAAAGAATTGAAACCGAGTAAGTTAGGGCACGATTTTCTCGAAACCTCCAAACACGAGCACCGCCTTTAAAAAAACCTTTGAATGGAATGATTTTGAAACTTGAATGACATTAAACATGACTTTTTAAACGAATAAAGTGTGATAGAATAATAACGTACAACATAGAGTAATTATTTACAAATGAAAAGCTATACTATTAAATTGCAAAGTACAAATAAATATAAAACAAGAATTACCATACACATAATAGCAATAATCACATAACATCTTATCTTAATATCTACATTACCACAATACGTAACAAGTGATAAGAAAATCTGAAATAAAACATAAAACAATTCTAAGCGAATAATATATAAAAGATTTGAAATGGATGTTATAAAAGCGTCTATTATAAATAAGACATAATAAATAATATATATATACATACCCAAAATAATTTCAAAATAAATAACATAATATAAAAAAATTTAAAAAATATTATACAAAACATTCTTAATAATAAGATAATATGTAAAATGATTTTGAAATAGTTAATAAATAAAAAACAGCTCAAACTAACAATTAATCTTAATTTACTAATATAAAAAAAAGGTTTACCATGAATAATATATATACAAAACCATTTTAAAATAAATAATACATAAAGAAGAATTTAAAATAATTTGTAGAAATAATTTAAACTAACTAATATATATGTGTGTGTGTGTGTGTGAATATTCAATGTAAATAATATGCATAAAAGAAAATGGATGAAAATGGCTGTAGTTGATAATATAGAATTATTTTTTAAAATAAACCATAATAATAAAATAAATAAATGATAAACAAGCAAATTAAAACAGATTTAGGGCAAATTTAGAAGTAAATCAAAATTCGGGGTCTAAATGCTAAATATTAAAACAACAAGGGACCTAAACGGAGTGCGCGCGCAAAGAACAGGGGCTTAATGGGTAATTAAACCAACCCTTAAAACGCATCGTTTCAGCGCAGACCAAAATGAATCAAGAACAAATATCTTGGGGCAAAAATAAAAAATAAGAAAGAACGTAGGACCGCATTGTAACACGCCACAAAATCGAAAGGACTTGTCGCGAAATATCCCTTCACCGCAAAACGCGCGGATCCTGAAGGTTCAAGTCGGGTCAACTCGATCCAACTCAAAACGACGCCGTTTTAAAGCTACCGCAGTTAGCCCTAAACGACATCGTGTATCTCGTCTATAAAAGACAAAATTTGTTCTTTTTTAAAAAAAAATTGCTGTGTTGTTTCTAAAAAAAAAAAACAAAGAGAGGAAGGGAATCCTCTCTGCTAGGGTTTCGTCCGTAGCCCCGAGCGCCGCCATGCCCGTTGTGGAGCCACCGTGAACGGTGCTTGAAACTAGGTAAATCACTCCTTCTCCCTTTTTATTTCTATCCTTTTCGAAAATATATGTAGTATATGCAAAAAATATTTATACGAATATAAAAATCGATTTGAAGAGAGGAAAAAAGAAAAATAAGAAGAAGCAGAGACCTTTTTTCAATCTGAATTTTCTTTTCTTGTATTCAATGTATTCGTAAAAAGGAGAACCCCCTACATTTGTTTTAGGCCTTTGTTTATAGCCGAGTGGAAGAAAACAAAAAAATACAAAATTGTCATTTTTGCTTCATGCCTGTTGTGTTTTCGTCGTGTTGTGCAGGTGTATGACATGCGTGGCTGTACGGAGGCCGTAAAAGCAGGCGTGGTGAGCGCGTGGAAAGGGAGAGCTGCTTGCGGCGCTGCTGCGGGGTTAGGTCTTAGGGTTTCACATTGTTATCTGTTATGGGCTAAGGTTTAGGGTTAGGCATTTGGGCTAGTATTTGGCCTGTTATTATTGGGCTTGTCTTTTGGAAATGGAGTTTTAAAATGGACTCTTTTTTTTTTTTCTGTTTGTTTTTGGTTTTTTGTTTTTGGTATGGGCCCAGGCAAATTTGGGCTCCTACAAGGACTAAATTGTAAATAGTGCAAAAGTTGAGTTCTACATGTTAGAAGTGTCCAATTGTTATGAAGTTTTAAATTGGAGGTCCTTAAATGGTAATTAGACCATTGGTTAAATTGTTGGACAAAATGGACATGAGATAAGTGAAATAGAATATTTAGTCCATTCTAGCCCCATTTTTAATGATTTTTTACGTTTTTGAAATCCTCGTAACACGATCTCTCTATTTCTACCATTTATTTGAGCTAGGGTTGATGTTTGAAAATTTACCCATATGAGAAATGCTTATGTATTGATGTTTAATGGTAGAATATGAATGCTCGTTGTGTAATAAACGACTTTTACTAAGTGATTTTCGGTGAAATTGTCAAAAAGGACTAGTTTGTAAAAAGTTGTAAAATATGTGCAAGTGTGTGAATAAATGGAAATTGTGGACTACTATAGTTATGAAAATGGTTCATCTAGGCTTAAAATACAAGGAAATTGAATAAAAATCATTTTAGGAGCCAAGAGAAAAAGTGTAAATATGACAGTTTAGGGGAAAAATGTAATTTTGTAAAATGTGAATTTAGGCTAATTTGAGTAGCAGGATGAATAAATGAGTTAAATATGTTGTTATAGATCAAGGAAAACGAGATTCGAACTTAGAACGGGGGAAAAACAAAGAACATGACGAATAAATCCTTTTCACCGATTGTGCTACCAAGGTTTGTATGTAAATAATGCATCGTTTTTACTTATGTTTTCATATGTTGATAAATGGTATGGATTGTGGCTGAATATTTGATGTAATTGACAAAATATCGACAAGTGAGAATTTCCGGGTTGAACCTTAGAATAGAATAGGATACAAGTGAAATGTCACTAGGGACCTCTGTGAAATCTATGTTAAATTGTGACTAAGTGAATCCGGGTCTGGTATGTTCCTCGATGTAAACTGAATTCAAAATTTTTTTGTTACTTTGGAAAATCAGTGTGTTTTGATAGAAAGATTGTTTTGGGTTGGGCTCGAGTTGAGAACAAGTTTATCTTTTATTGAAAACCCTTTATTTTAGGTGACAAAACACTTAGAGTTTATTTTAAAATAAATTTACTTAATCTCTAATTGATAAAAAAAAATTTGTAACATAATAAATAAAAGTAAAATAAATTAGTTCAACTATGGCCTTATTACATCAAAATAAATCCCAAAATTAAATTCCAAGTATTTAAAATAAAAAGTCCAAATAAAATGAATTCCTTGCTGAACATGGCCATCCCTAAGCTTCTGCCGACCCGGTCCATCACTGATCGTCACCTGAAAAATGTTCCCACAACGGGGTGAGTCAACAGACTCAATGTGTAACCACAATACTAAGTCCTAATAGAGTCAAGCATATCAAATCATACATGTACGCATATAGCATTTAAATAATATGATGCAAACCCGAACCCAAACCTAGATAGCCATCCGCTACACGTCACCCGTACCAACCTGCACACCGTGGGGACTACTAAGTCAACCCTCCATCCGCTACACACCATCGAAGGCAGTCGCTGCAGTCGACGTGCTCACCGCCCTTGTAAAATTTTGTGGCATAGCCACCAGGTAATTATTTGTGTCATGTGACACCACATTCAGATAATGTGACCGAAGTCACCACATTCACTTCCCCTTTTTCAATCATGCATATCATGCCTTAATTCACATTCTTATCCCTATTCACATGTTAAGTATAACATATATTTGTAATCTTAATAGGAGTAGGAAACGTACCTGAGTACTTTTGTACCATTATATGGTACCTTAGCCATAGCTTTCATATCATTATAACACGTAATTTAAATTTTTTTATGCCTTAAATCTATTAAGTCTTAGGGAAGGGTACACACCTGATATTCTTATCGATTCACTGATTTTCCGAAAACCCGATCTAACGCTTTAGATCCTAAATTCCTTGCTGCCAATTTGATTACTAGTCAAATCCCGAAACGTTGTACTCCCTCTTCCTTGTAATCGGCTTACGATTCTCAAATCCTGAAAACTTATCTCTTGTCTTGAAGATGTCGAAAATACCAAAATAAATTCTTCTTTCATTCAAATTCCAAAAGTTCCTTACAAATGGAAAACATCACATATTTATAGGCCAAGGATAGGTAGCCAAATGTTTTAAACAAATTAAAGGAAATTAAAAAAAAAATTATTCAAGTTGTGACCGTTTTGCTCCACTAGTATCATCATGTTGATTAATCAAATGCTTGTGCCTTTTATGCACTACACACCCAATTGCTTGATTTTATTCTCTACCATGGTCGTCCATCATGTTCATAAGAAGACAAGGCCTATGTTTATTTTATTCAACAAACATGCCGTCCAAGCTTCCACTTTGTTTATCCCCCTATTTGTTTAATCACCACTAATTGTTCATGGCTTATACAACCAAGCTTATTTTAATAAAACAAAACAATCATGCTCCATTTAATTTGTCATTGCAGTCCAAGTGCTCACCCATGCCTTGGTGGTCTTCATTTATTTATTCTTTTGTGCCATCCAACATTAAGCCATCTCTAATTGATTATTTTTTTTATTTAATTCATGCACATCCTTCATAGCCGTCCATATGCTTCAAGTTGCTCCCCAATATTTAATCAATTCCATCATCTTAAAATAATGGAGCATGCCGTCCCCACTCTTTCAATACTAGTGCCGTCCCTTATCTTTAAGCATAATAAACAATGAAAACTCCTATCATGGTTTGCATTCCAATTTTATTCCAAACACCACACACAAGCATGCTATTTCATATAACTTAGTACTAATGCATAGGCTATAATCCAGGATATTACACTACCAGTGGCTGGGTGTATTGACGTGTGTTGCGAATACCTGACAGCTTGTGTGAGCAGCACTGAGTAGTAACGAATGGCTAACAACTTGTGTGAGCAGACCCGTGAAAGCGAATAGCTCGAGAACGAGCCTCTATGTGAAAAGTGATGTAGCTTTGGCTACAAGTGTGGCACTTATGTGCAAACTTTCAATGTATCCAATAATATTCCGATGTGTTCAACGGGAAAATGACTAAGTGTAATTGAATGTCACTATGTGATGAACAAGTGCAGGTACATGTGTATATATATTCATGAGCAATGTGTTCGATATGTGATCGAACTTTGGTAAGGTTGATATGGAGTAAGTGTTACAATGAAGACTTGTAAATATTTGATGATGACTAGCTATTGGCATGGTTAACTATGGATATACTTTAGTGTTATATGTGTGTTAATGAGAACTAATACAAAGAAAACATGATAGAGTAAAATTAGCAATAAAACAGTTTGGATAGCAGCAGTTGTATCACGTTGAAAAATCACCAAAAATGGTAGAAATCGAATTAGAGGTTGAAACAGTGTAAGCGAAAGAATGTCATATTCTGAGATATTTGAATTTTTGTGAGACAGGGTCAGAATGATTTCAGAATCCTCTATTCTAAATTTGGAAAATCATTAAAAATTGTATAAAAATAATTATGGGTTATAATTTACATGATTAAAATCCTCAATGAGTCTAATTTCAAAAGAAACAAACGGAAACATCATTTGAAACATGTACGAGGAGATAATTAATTTTTAGTGAAGAGGGGTTGGAACTGTCAGACAGCAAAATAGGGATGACTTTAATGAATAAATTGTACTTATCAGCTAAACCAAAAATTCTAAAAATTTTATGGTAAGAAGATATATGAGTCTAGTTTCAGGAAAAATTATCAGATATTAATTTGTAGTTTCGTAGTTCAAGATATAAATAATTTGGTGATTGTGACTCGAGTAGATAGCTTGAGATGGACATGAGTAAATGGTAGAATTATGTGTAATTATGATTGTATTATTTTGAGAACATATTGTGAAGATTTATAAAAGCCTGTTAATAAATCACTTATTATTTACATACCTACTTACTAAGCTATAATGCTTACCCCCCCTTCCTTTCCTTTTTCCTATAGTGCCACAGATGTTAGCTCGAGTTGGAGGTCGTCGGAGATTCTATCACACTAACAAGTTATTGATTGTATTGTATCAACGATCTTCAAGTATTTTTAAGTCTATGGCATGTATAGGGACTTGATTATGTATATATGTTATTATGAGTTGGCCTAGAATGTTGGCCTATGCTATTTGATGGTTATTGTTGTATAAGGCCATTTAATGTGGCCAATATTTGTTATGTTATAAGTTTATGATGATGCATTTCAAGGATGTGTATGCTTGCATGTGAATGGTTAAGTGTGTGTGTGTGTGAGTATGCATGATGAATGTGGTTTGTAAATGGTATGTGGATGTCTTAGTGTGGATGTTTGAATGCTTAATAATACCATGTTGTGTGATGATAAATTTGTATAATTGTATAAGTGTTTTGGGGTGGCAAAGGCTTGGTAAATAGACTTACTTGTGGCCACATGGCCATGTGCCCAGGGTATGTGAAGTCTGCACTTGATTTTCAGAAATTCAAAACGCCACATGGCCTAAAACACGGGCGTGTGCCCCTGTTTTTCAAGAAATTTTCTAATGTTTTCCAAAGTTATCGGTTTAGTCCCGGACCACTTCCAAAGTATGTATTGGGCATCATAGGCCCTATTTAGGGACTCAAAGATAAAAATTTGAAAAGTTTTAATTTGGATGAAATTTTATGACTCGGTTTAATACGTTTACAAGTGTATGTGTTTTGTTAATGCCTCGTACCTTATTCCGGCGTTGAATACGGGTAAGGGGTGTTACAAAATTAGTGAAATGGTAGAAATTGTTTATGGCATTGGTATTGAATTGAAATGGTTTGAATAGTTTTATGAGCTAATTAGAAATGATAATAGGGTTTTCATTAATTAAGTTGTTAAGTCAATATGTCAAGTATGATTTAAGTATATTTGAGTATATATATGCATTGGTTGAAATACTGGAATTGGTTTAGTTGCGATTTGAAATTTGCAGGGAAGGTTAAATATTTATAAAGGGGTTATATCGAATTTTTTTTAAAAAAATGAATGAAGTCAATTAGCAAAAATTTATATGAATTTATGATTATATTATAATATGATTGTTACTTATTTAAGAATTATTTGTAAATTGTCTGATATGTCCGGTAATGCCTCGTAACCCTGTTCCGTCGACGGTTTAGGGTTAAGGGGTATTACACCGGTGTTGAGTACGGGTGAGGGGTGTTACAGTATGTCTCTGTTAAGTTACACACTGAGTTTTGATAACTCATATCTGTATGTAGGCTCAGCAGTGACCACTAGTTTGGATACTGTCTTTTAATTAATGGTTTAATCTAAATTTTTGGTTTTTTTATCTTGAAAGATTTGTAATTTTGGGACTTTCCGAACTTTTTGATTTCTTTTTTTTTTTTTTTTTTTTTTTTTGGTGATTGGTTTTGATTATGTTTTCTACGACACACAACAAACAATTTTTCGAAAATAATGGTTCCTCACAAATAAACATTTTGGAAAATATAAACTCGGTTTTCGAAATATAATGACTCTTAAGATTTCCGCTGCAAATTAAGTTTTTGTGAAACAACAAACTATCGACAATTTCAGTAATGAATATGTTACTAGATATGTTTTATAAAACATGGACTCCTTTTTAGCAATATATTATACGAAGTTTTTAACGTGATAAGTTTAGTTTCAAACTCTTCTTTGTAACATTCTCAGATTCGGCCATAATGTCTAGGTTGGATATAGGGTGTACAGTTATATTTGGGTGGAGTATGTCTTAAAAAGATGGACAATGAAAGCTATAAAATGAGTAGTTGATGGAAATTTTGGAGACGTTATACAAGTTGAGAGACAACCTTTTAAATTTTCTATGTGAAATAGTTTAATGGTGCAATTTTTTGGAAATCGTTAAAATTGGATCAAAATCGTGTAAGAAATTTGAACACCTTTCTATGGCTTTGAAAAAAGTTCATGAAGAGCTTTTGTCCATGTTTGATGGTGAAAATGACACAACTTTAGAGGATGGCAATTTAGAACGCACAACTCAATTTCAAGATAAACATTTTTTTTCAAATATCATTCCTTTAAAAGATCCGTTGCATTTCCCGACTAAAAGAAGACCAAAATCCATGAGACAAAAAAATCCAAGAGAAAATCATTCAACAAGAAAAGAAAAAAGATGTAGTGTGTGCAAACTACTTGGACATACAAGGACTACATGTATTGTTAACAAACGGTTAAGGTATGTATGAATTTATTTTGAGTATATATATTTCAAATTTGAATCGTTTAATTTGATTATATTAACTTCCTTTTTATTTAGAGGGGAGGATATGATTTTAACATCAACAATGATAGATCCAATACCATTCAATCAAGGAGATAATACTTTAAAGGTAAATTAATTAGGAATTTATGTATTGATTGAATAAAACGTTAAAGGATTAACTCTTTTCTTTTTTGTATATGTTATGTATGAATATTACAGGGAATCTCACCTAATAAATTTCTCTCATTTGATACCATCATTCAACACGTCTCAGAATTTCAATCCTCAATCATATACCGTAAAAATACTATTGAAATTTTTTATTTATTTTAAAGATCTTCAAATTCATAATATGTTATTTTACCAGTTTTTCATGCTATTATGTTATACTGTAATAGCTGATGAGGGAGCAACACTTGAATGCATACAACCAACACTAAATTTGAGCTTGTCAAGTTAAATTTTAATTGGATAGAAGGGGAGTAGCTTTTAAATGCATATTGCTAGAACTAAATATTTTTTTTATCAAGTTAATTTTTTAATGAGATATTTTTTTGATATTATATTATATTATGTGTTAAAAAGACCTTAATTTGATATTTATATTTTTTAAAATAGATTGATTTTAGTAGAAACAAGAGTGAAATGCTCCTCTATTTGTTAGTCTCTTCCTCATGATCTGTAGTTTCACATATAACAATTAACATAGAGAAATCTAAATTGAAGTCCAGTTTTGATTATTAAATTAGTTAATATACAACAACTATAATAATTAGTTAATATACAACAACTATATTAAAATAACCAATAAATTTTAAAGTATTTTGCACATTATTCAGCTATACAAATATACATCAAAAACCCAAATAAGAATATCAGCTTCCAAGTAGTTTACTATGTTGCCTGATCACCAAGTTTCTTAACTCAAGTCGACTGACCATTTTATCCATCACTTAACCATTCTTATCCTTAGCCAATGGTGTTCTATGGTAGACATAAATGTGAACATTGTCTAGGCCTGTAGCTTTCAATATCTGAACAAAGTCATTAACTCCTCAAAACAAAGTCGGACAGCATGTCCAAATTTTATCACAAATAAGCTATTGATATTGTATTACAACCTGCTTCCAAGTTTCAACACCTTCCAAAGTGTTTAATAATGAAAAAATAGTGGGCAAATGCTAGAGGCAAAGGTAGTAACATAATTTATAATAGTGATGCACAACAAATACATAATTTCAATGGACTTAATGGTGGTTGCTGAGATTTAAGACCCTCAAACCCATGTAAACAACTTAACATTTTAGTACACAAAATAAAGGGACTTTAGACATATAACAGTGTATGCACAACAAATACATAATTTCAATGGAAGCAACATAAAAATATATTTTATTTGTAATTTTAATATGAGTTGATTTTAAAAGGTACTAATTTTTTATTGTAATTTCTCAAACTAAAATTTCAGAACTCTCATGCAATGCTAAACTAAGTTCAAGGTGGAAATACCTTTGATTAATTATTATATAAATATATTTTAGAACAAGAGATCCCAAATGTTAAATTTCAATAAAAATATAGTTCAAAAAATTGATCGAGAAAGAATGAATAGAAAATTAATAGTCTATAAATTACTATGTCCTCAAAGCAATGAGAGAACTAGAATACTACTCTCACTGGTAAAAAAAATCCTTTAACTCAACAGATATATCTTACATAATAATGTAATAATTAAGATATTACGAGTAATAGAACTCCAATTTCATTTTAAGCCATTAAATAATTCAGAGAAAAAGAAAAGTTATAGAGGTTTAAGAGAAAACATACAAAGATTTATGAAACCCAACCAAATCAGTTAAAATTCTTCTCCAGATCGAGTAAATGCAGTGAGAATTTGCAATTTCTCCCTATTCAGACCTAAAAGAAAATGTGTTGACTGCCTAAAGGTTTCAGTATATAAATCATATATCAAGAACATCATATCAGAGAAAAGAGATTAAAGCTATAGATCAATAGTATAAAAATAAGATTGTACCTTTTTTGAATTGAAATTTGACTGGTGATGATTTTTCCACTAAACCTTACAAGAGTTGTTCAACGATTTTTTTTTTTTTTTTTGTAATCTTTATTTTTTTAATCAACGTTAAATTGAGTTGGGTAGACGATAAAAAATTTGAGTTAAGATAATGATTATATAGAATTGAGAGTATGATAAAATTTGTATGTGCTCATTAATGCCTAAAAATTATAATTTTTAGGATCATTTTAATATAATTTATTTCCTTTATTATTTATTAATTGTTTGTTATGATGCTTTAATTCTTTTAGTAATTACAGTTGTGTTTAATATTGCTTTTATTGTTATTAATTTTCTTTATAGGAGTTATTGATTTTATATATATATATATATATAGTGTTCTTTGGCCTTATTAAACTTTTTAAGTTTAAATAATTTATTGCTATCTTTTTGTTTTCTCCAAATTTGCATAAATTTTATTTTGTAGTTCCGTTTTTATTATTATTTATTTTTGAACTTTGCAGGATTTGTATACACATGAAGATGATAATTTCTATAATGCTTCTTTAAATTTAATATTATCAATAGTTAAAAGTTTATTATTTGTTTCTATAATCCTTGAGTTTACATCGAGAACAGGAAGAAAACGCAATATATATATATATATATATATATATATATATATATAAAAGTTAGGTAAAATGTATGATACAAACAAACATTACAGTATAAAATACCATTTTACAGATTTATTTGCTTTTTGATTTAAGTGAATTGTTCATCAATATTTTGGATTTAAATAGCACAAATGAAATGTTGATGCATCAATCATTTTAAGTTAATAGTGTGTTTTCAAAGTTGTACTATTTTATCATGAAAATTATTGTAAGATACAGTCGACCTTCTCTATAACAGTTTTATTTATTAGTTTAGATTTTGTCTGTTATACATCTATAATAATATGTTGTTGTAGAGAGATAACCATTGTAAATTTACCATAAAATCCATATCGTGAATTTCTATTAAATAAAAAAATTGAGAATTATGTTCAAAAATAAAAAGGTGGGAACCAAATCAACAAAATTAAAAGATGTATAAGAGGTGCATGTATTATTACTTTTGTGCATATTTTATTTTACATTCTTTCACCGATTAATTATAAAGTTCATAAGTTTAACAAGTTCAATTAATCAATATGAGTTATCAAATGAAATTATTTAATTTATCATGAGTTACAAAATTCAAATAATTAATTTATAAGTTTATGATGTTCCAAATTCATACTAGAATATTTAATTAGGGAACTTAACAGTTTCTTGAATTGATATCTTTAATTCTACCCATTGGAGATTATTTTCATTTAATAAAATATGATCAATAGATTTCTTCACTGAAATTTAATCATTTTATTGAAATAATGTATTAAGATCATTATCATTTAATAAATGATAATTAATAGGCTTGATTATATGAAATACTATAATTTTACTTAAAAAATTAGACCATGTGATTTTATAGAGAATTAATTTAATAAAGGACTTACTTCATAACTTAAATGTTGTTATAAGTGAAAAACTGTTATAAATGGTTAAAATAAAACATAAAAAATCGGTTCTTCTAAAAACTTGACTATTATAGTGTAACGCCCTGATTAATTTATCCTTGATTCTGTAAATATTTGACACAATTGAGTATCTGCTTTAGTGGTTAAGTGTTTTGGGTGTGTGTGTGAGGTCTTGGGTTCAATTCTCACCTTGGTAATTTTTGTTGTTTTTCTAATCCTAGCTTTATCCTTGTTCTGTGGGCTTATACTAAATTGTCTGTAAATTCATATTTGAATGAGCTTGCTACACTACAGCAAAACAGACTTTTAGTGGCGTATTTTTAGGCCTTTAGCATCACAAGCGTCGCAAAAAACGCTGCTATAGACAACGCCGCTAAAATTTGCAGCGCTTCCCGAACAAACGCCGCTAAAGACCATGACTTTTAGTGGTGCTTTTTCATCAAACGCAGCTAAAAGTCATGACCTTTAGCGGCGCTTCCATAGAAAACGCCGCTAAAGATCACGAATTTTAGCTGCGCTTTTATTGTAAATGCCACTAAAGGTGATTACATTTAGCGGCGCTTTGTCTACAAACGCCGCTAATTTTTACAGATTTGCAATTGACCTTTTTTATCAATATCCAACCCTTCCTGCATTAAATCCAACCAAAAACAGCAAATGTAGCATACAAATCCAACCAAAAACATCAAATCTAAATCAATGAAAGATATATGATGTAAATTAATAAATGAAGAATAACTTAAAATATTCTTACAATAATGTTAAATGTGACAATGTTAAAAATATTCTTACATAGAGAAAACAAATGTCTAAGATGGCGGCTTTTGCGACTGCTGGAACATCTTCATCATATGTTTGTGATTGTACACCGGAGCTCATCGTATTTTTCTACTCTACTCTGCGCCATCATTCTTTGCCTCTGCCTCTCTCATTGCCGCTTTGCCTCCTCATTCTTGCATCCAGTATAAGTTTTTGCTGGAGTTCTTCATATTTTCTTTGAACCTCGGCAATTTGCTCAACTGTGCTTGCTTGCATCTGAACTATCTGGTCTCTTAACCTCTGAAATTCAGCTTGAGCTTGACTTCCGGAAGGCATGTATTTCTTGGAGCTGGATCCAAAATATTGGGTCGGGGTAACACCAGATCCTTGAAATCGAACCCGACCATACCTTTCAGGACCCAAAACTTCAGTAATAATTCTATTATTTATGTCCTCAAGATTAACAGAACTATCAGTCGAAGCAATCGCTTCATACTCCGCCTTCTTCTCCTTTAGTTTATCCTAATAAATCAATTAAAGAGTTAGAAACGAAATATAGAATAAAAAGGAATGCAACATAACATAACTTAACATTATTTAAACCTACTAACGACGAATTAAACCATTATAATTAAACATTATAAATATTTATAATTAATCAAATTTTATTAAGTAAATATAGCATAATTTCTCTAGCTTCGGATGTTATCAGAGATCCATCTTTCTTCCTATGCGTAATGTCAAAAAGCTGAAGGCGTTCAACTTTTTTACCAGACGAGACTTCTTACATATATTAATAGTAGAAAAAATATTTTTTAATAGTAGAAAGTCATTAATATTTGACAGAATTAATAAATTCATAATACCTCGGCCTCAGCTACACAAGCAAAACTTTTTGACCCTACCGTGTGCGTGAATTTTTGTTTTTGTCTACTACTTGTTCCAACTCGCTCACGGTCCTACACAATGAAATTATTATTACGTATATAGTAAATACTATAAACTGAAAAATTTATAAGAGTTTGGAAGTACGTAATACCTCTCCTTTCTTTGAATTCCAGAATCTAACCGCATCTTCCCATTGGTACCTCAGCAATCCCGACGGGACATTTCGTAATTTTTCTTCGAGGCTTATGTCTTTCTTAAAATATTCTTTTTTTTTTCAAAGTGCTTTTATGGTCTCTCCATTTTTTACCCAATGCCTTCTTGATATACTCATCGAAGACCTTTAAAGCAAATCTCTCCTAAAAAAAACACAAGTTTAGAAAGTAAATAAAAATGAAACTTAAACCAAAGTATTATAAACTACAGTCACGTTTTGTTACCTTAATATTATCGAGAGCTTGATTTTTGTTGCTATCAGGCATGTTACGCCATGATTCGTAGTTGATGGGCAACATATTGACATTTCGTGCTATAATGCCCAAATAGCCAGCTAAAAGTCGAGCTTCAGATCCAACAGGCTGGCCATGATTGTTTCTACTTACTTTGACAAGCTCGACAGGATCTAAGTCGTATAAATCTTTAAGTAGCGCACGTCCTTGACCGCTGCGCGTCCCACCACTTTCAGCTGAAAAATGATATATTATTATTATATTAAAATTGAAAAATGAATCAATAATAAAAGTCAACATGCATGTAAAATAAACTTAACATTACTTTGAAATTCTGCAGGCTCATCAATTGTCTCCGATACATTCGAAGATCCAATAACTGTTTGCTATTCACTATTTCCTTCTTCCGAATTTGGAGTATTCTGGACAATACTTAAATCTCGTAATCTTCTTCTACGCATTTTTCCTGAAATACACATAAAATAGTTGAAATTTTAGTAACAAATAACAACAATAATAGTACATATAAAATAGTTAAATTATATAACATGACCAAGATTAAAATTATAATATTACATATAAATAAAACATCGTAAAGTCTTACTACATCATAATTCATAAATATCTTCGTCCACATCCTGACGAACCTATTGAAATTGTGTACTAGTACTAGGGATATTTTCATTTAAGTTTTGTTCTGGAAAAGACAAAGTTTCTGATCTTTCGACGATATCATCTCTACTTCTATTGCCCATGTCAAACAAGTCTCTAGGGGTGTTTCGGAGTACAACGTACCAACCCTCATCAGTTGGATCTTTTGAGTAAAAAACTTGTTTCACTTGAGAAGAAAATACATACGGCTCGTCTATCAATTGTTCTCCAG
The DNA here is from genome assembly GCA_025503065.1 of Gossypium bickii. Taxonomy (NCBI): domain Eukaryota; kingdom Viridiplantae; phylum Streptophyta; class Magnoliopsida; order Malvales; family Malvaceae; genus Gossypium; species Gossypium bickii. Next base: position 97,976,784 of record CP106711.1, read on the forward strand.
TGTGAATCAATCGAGAGAAATTCACCATTGTAAAACCATATTGATCATTTTTAATTCTGCGAGCAGTATTCACATTAGCCCAATCACCTCGAAATAAGACAACTTTCCATTTTCCATAGTAATCCAACTCAATAATGTCAATAAGAAGTCCGTAATACTCCACATTTCCCTCGACAGGGTTACTGTCCCTAGCACTAGCATAACTTGTAATAGAAGAATTAACAACTACTCCACAATTTTGAGTTCTCCTCAATCTCTCGTGATATTTTGTATGAAATCTGAATCCATTGATGATGAAGGCACTATATCTTTTTACTACTCGATTCGGACCTTGGGAAAGCCATTTAACTTCGTCATTAACGTCCTTCCCACTCCAACCCTATTGAATCGAAAGTAAAATGAGTAATTGTAAATGTTATGAGAAAACATTATTATTTGTCAATAAAAGGTTGAGTTTCATACCGTTTGGCTTAACCATTCATGAAAAGATTCTGTGAATAACTTATTAATCTCTCGATGTTGTAATCTTCATGAGCGTGAACGAGATCTCAATATTTGTTTTTACTCACTATGTTAAAAACAGGTTTAATTCGTTAGAAAATAAACAAATCTTTGTTATTGACTTGTAGAAGGGAAGATTACTTAATATTTGCTGTAGTTCGCTTTGTTTGCACCATTCTTACTCGTCATGTAAGTTAATTCACTCATAATTTTGCTATTTATATCGTTTTATTTTTCATTTAATTTATTATTTTTGATTTTATGGAGTCTCTTTTTTATTCTTCTTGTAGCTTCTCAAAAGTTTTGGGCGTCCTTTGCTCACCACAACAGTAGTTGCTGGAATCAACTCTACCATCCAATTTACAATTTCTAAGAGGTATGTATATTTAATTTTCTAAATTTAAATTGCACATAATATCTCCATCGGCAGACCTCTGCTACTTGTCCATTTTTTTGCCATTCATTTTTCTGTTATCTGCCATATTGTAAGTTCTGTTTCTAAAAACTCAGTGAATTAGTGTTGTCTGATTTGATTTTTTTAAACTTTAAATTTGTTGGAATGAATGGTAAACTGGAAGGTTGAAAGGAGTATAAATGCTTGTTTAATTGGAGCATAAATGTTATCCAAAACAGGGTAGGTTACTTAGGTTTTGTCGTACATAATTGCTTGTGAAAATTTGTTAAATTCAATATCCTAATGTGCCACCATTTGTGTTGTATCATTAGTCAATAAAGCTATCCAAATGTGTTAAATTCACTGTTCTGAATACCAATCACAGTATGGTTGGAACAAAAAAAAAAAAGATTTAAAGTATATAGGCTGGAAACCTAATAGGTTGCCTTATATCTCACTGTAAGATATAATGGATCCTCCCTAGGTATAACAATGCCATGTATGATGAATCTTAAAAAATTCAAAAAGATTTAAAAAAAGTTTTATCAAACTCTGAAACCCGCGTAGGACTAACCTGTTAGCATCTAACTGGAATTCTCATTGAAGATAGTCAAACATTTAAATCCAATGAAATGACATATTTAATCGTTAACTTAATAGAAATTCCAATATATCATTATCATCTATTTTCTCATTTTTATTTTCATCTTAAAAAAAAATTCTACTTTGAATTTATAAAAATTAACCTTGTCGCGAGAAATGTTCCCCGTTTGCAAAAATCCTTCAATCATGCAAAGACATGAAGAAAGTGATAAAAGATTTGAAAAAAGTTTTATCAAATTCTGAAACCCGCGTAGGACTAACCTGTTAGCATCTAACTGGAATTCTCATTGAAGATAGTCAAACATTTAAATCCAATGAAATGATATTTTTAATCGTTAACTTAATAGAAATTCCAATATATCATTATCATCTATTTTCTCATTTTTATTTTCATCTTAAAAAAAATTCTACTTTGAATTTATAAAAATTAACCTTGTCGCGAGAAATGTTCCCCGTTTGCAAAAATCCTTCAATCATGCAAAGACATGAAGAAAGTGATAAAAGATTTGAAAAAAGTTTTATCAAACTCTAAAAGCCGCGTAGGACTAACCTGTTAGCATCTAACTGGAATTCTCATTGAAGATAGTCAAACATTTAAATCCAATGAAATGACATATTTAATCGTTAACTTAATAGAAATTCCAATATATCATTATCATCTATTTTCTCATTTTTATTTTCATCTTAAAAAAAATTCTACTTTGAATTTATAAAAATTAACCTTGTCGCGAGAAATGTTCCCCGTTTGCAAAAATCCTTCAATCATGCAAAGACATGAAGAAAGTGATAAAAGATTTGGGCCTTGGGTACAACAAAATTCATAGTTGCCCAAATGATTGTATGTTGTATTGGGGTGATTGGAGAAATCAACAGTCTTGTCATGTTTGCGGTAAATCTCGTTGGATGAATAGAGATGCAGAAGATGTTAATGAGGATGAATATAAAGCACAGTCAAGAAGGAAGCCGAACAAGATTTTGCGATATTTCCCGCTAATCCCAAGGCTTCAAAGGCTATTCATGTCATCAAAGACAACCGAGTTTATGACTTGGCCGAAACTTATTTATTTCAAAGTTATGGGGAGCCAATCGGTAAAGTTGAAATTGCAAAATTAGATGAAAGATCTTGGGTACAAGCACATAGATATGTTCTTTTTCACCACGATGCAATTGAACCATTACGCAAGTAAGTTCTAGAATATGATAAATATTCATCTTTTTGTCTATAACATTGTCATGGATAAAATTACACCTGCAAGCAATGAAGATAAGGTAATTAACACCCAAACCAAAATATTAAAATAATATTTAGAGAACACATAAAATGTCAATAATCAACAGAATATTATACTTGTTAGCAATGAGATCTTTTAATGTAAGTCTCAACTTTAACTATTGTTCTGTCCAATTCATAATAGTTGTGCTTAAGTAACTGCTTACCTTGTTTGATTACTGCGAGGATCCCATCTTCAGAGTAGATTATAACAGGTAGAAACCATGTGGAAGGGATATTGCTAATCTTCAGAGCAGAAAATAGAACCTACTGAAAGGACCAGCAAGTTAATCACTAAACATCAAAAGTCATCATCGAAAGATAAAAAACCTGATTGTTCTTTGAATACAAAGGAGACAGTTTAGCCAACAATATATTCAGCCAATGAATATTCAGGAAAAGGAAATTGCAAGAAAAAGACTACATTTTCCTCCTCTTAGTTCTTATTTATTAGTCAGGTTTTTTCTTTATGGAACGAACTTATTTTATTTGTTAATTAATTAGAGAATGAAAATGACCAAATTTTATTATAACATAGTATTTTGTAAGGTAAAATAAGCATTTTGCATGCAACTTGACTAAGAAATTAATACCAACTAGCAAAATAAAACTCCAACCAGATTTAACTACTGTCATGGTGATTTTAAATCTCTCTTGCCTCTGAGAAATTGCAGCTTTTTCAAGTCTTTACATTTGAAGTATTTTTATTTTTCTATACAAATATATGGATTGTTTTAAGAAATAAAATTTGATTTTTTAGATTAAAATACTTGTAACCAATGATACATTCGTTAATGCATTTGATATTATAATAATAAGCAGTATGTGGAATTGTGAATACACAAAAACAAAATGTCAGACTTCAAATCTATCCATTACATTATGTTTTGTGAATGATTATTTTTCAAATAACAAATTGATAGAATAGGCAAGAGAGATTTCACTTTGAGAAAACTTAGAAAATAATCAATAGAACAGAGAGTTCATATACAAATGCAAATGCAAATTGATAGAACCCAATCAAACAACACAAAAAATCGAAGCTTACCGTCGTCCAACAATAATGGAATTCTATCTGGGTATTTTACCCTAATTCTTGCAGCCTTAGCAAGCCTTTTCTCTGTAACAAAAACAATAACAAATTAAAGAAGCCAACCAAAAAATAGCTAAATCAATAACATAAACTAATACTAATACACAAATATCAGTAAATACCCTAACACTAAACCTTGAACTGTTTTCTTCAACCACAAAGCCAACTTCTGAAACCCTTGTCTTTCTTAATCCGATTTTCTATAGATGGGAAATCAATGGCCGGTAGGAAGGGTGAACTTTAGGGATTTCAAATTGGAGAAAAAGGAGTTATTACATTAGGGATTTTGGATGTCGAATTGGGGAAAAAAGGTTGATAATACTTTAGGGATTTAAGAGTAGGGAAAAGGGGGGAAATGAACTAGGGAAAACGAAATGGGGAAAAAGGTTTAAGTGTTATCGTGTGGGTAAAAAACAAGAGAGCAAAACGACACCGTTTTGCCCAAAATAATTTAACATTTACGGCGTTTTTAATCGAAGCGCCGCTAAAAGGGAAACCTATTGTGGCGTTTTACCAAAACGCCACTAATAAACTAATAAAAAGACGACGTTTTGATTTAAACAAATATAACCTTTAGCGGCGTTTACACGTAAAACGCCACTAAAAATCCAATAAAACGACACCGTTTTGTTTAAAACATATCTTTTGCGGCGTTTTGTTTAATGCCTTTAAAAATTAAAATTATTTAATATATAAAATAAAAACAATATAAATTAAAAAACAATCAGTTATATACCCAAAAAACTTTAAAATTATTTTAAATAATAGTATTTTAATTTTTTCATTTAAATAAATAATTTTTTAAAATTTAAATAATATTTAAAAGAATTAGATAAAATTTGAAATCTTGAAAATTATTTAAAATTTGAAATTATTTAATATATAAATTAAAAACAAATCAGTCATATACCCCTTTCAAATTGTTAACATATATTTTTCACACTAATTACCCTAAACCCCTAACCCATGTCCCGTTAACTCCTAAACCCCTAACCTCTGTCCTCTTAACCCTTAAACCCCTAACACCTAACACCTAACCCATAAACCCTAAACCCATATCCCTTAAACCCTAACCCCTAACCAATAACCCCTGAACCTTAAATCATGGACTCTAAACCTTAAACCCTAGACTCTTAACCTTAAACCCCTAACCTTCTAAACTTATAAACCTTAAACCCTAAACCATAAACACTAAACCTTAAACCATACACTCTAAACCTACCTAAACCCACTAAATCACTAAACGGTAAACACTACACCCTAAACCCTATACCATACACCACACACCCTACACATTACATCCTAAACCTTAAACCCCTAAACCATAAACACTACACCTTAAACACTACACTTTAAATCCTAAACACTAAACCATTAAACTACTAAATTGTAAACACTAAACCCTAAATCATACACCATAGACCCTACACCTTACACCGTAAACACTAAACCCTTAACAATAAATTATAAACCCTAAATACAAAACCCTAAAATAAAATTATAAACCCGCAACTGTTTCAGTTTTTTTTTCAATTTTTGTATTGAGACCAAAACGCCACTAATGCTGAGTTTTTTCTCAATTTTTATATTGATACCAAAACGCCGTCATTATATTCTGGAATAAAATAGCTATTTACAGCGTTTTTGTTAAAAACGCAAACGCCGCTATTTCTATACCTTTAGCGGCGTTTGTGAACAAAATGCCGCATTTTCTATACCTTTAGCGGCGTTTTTATAACAAATGCCGCGAAAAATCTATTTTGCTATAGTGAAACGATGCCTTTTTGAAATCTCTTAATAGATTTTTGTGGCGTTTTAGGAAAAGCACCGCTAAAAGCTCGATATTTAATGACATTTTTGGGAAAGTGCCGCTAATGCTCAGATCTATAGCGGCGTTTTTAAGGAAGCGCCCTAATGCTCAGATCTATAGCTGCATTTTTACGAAAGCGCCGCTATTACTCAGATCTATAGCGTCGTTTTCTTTCAAATGCCGCTAATGCTCAGATTTATAGCGGCATTTGGTAAAAAAACGCTGCTATTAATCCTTTTTAACGGCCTTTGGGACAAAAACGCCGCTATTGCTCGGCGTTTTCTTTGAAAGACCGTTAATGTATTATATTTGCGGCATTTTTTTATTAAAATGCCATGAAAAACGCCGCTAAAAGTCTGTTTTGGTGTAGTGCTAGTTCGAGTGGTAAGGGTGTTGGTGTGTTAGAGGTCTTGTGTTTGAATTCTTGAGTTAGTGAGGGTGTTATATTTTTGCTCTTTATCTGATAGAGTTCCGGTGGAGTTGGGATTCTAGGGTAGTTGGATGGTTAGTGGGGAGTTAGGATTTTAGTGGGATTGTTAATAGATTATATTATTATTTTTTATTATTTTATCTTTATTTCTTTTTTTTCCCAAAATCCATTTTCTCTTTTTGGACATTCCTGTCTTCTTTCCGTTTCTGTACAATTTTCGTCTCTTCATTCCATCTCGATTTTCTTAATTCACTCCCTTTTGTGTGATTTGCGGCTATGTTCATTCGGTAAGTCTTATTTTGTTAGAATCTTAATGTTTTTGGCTAAGTTTTAATAAGGGGGTTTGTGTTTGTTACTTTTGGTTTAGGCAAAGGACAAGAATCAGTTGGGGCTCCTGCAGCAAATTAAGTGTTCGGGGTTTTCGCTTGATAACAGTAAGTTTTCACATGTTTGATTGGCATTGTAGGGCTTCGTTTGTGAAATAATTGCGGTTGAGTTATTGTAAGTGTTACTAAATTCAGGTTCTGGAATGTTGATTTTTAGGTTCTGGTGGGCTCGAGATTACAATAGCGTCAAAATCGTACTAGGTGTATACCCGAAACGCAGAAAAATGAGCTTCGGCGAAAGCCAAAAAAACCCCACTATCGACGCCACACTGGCGTGTGGTCACCCGTGTGGTTGGCCGTGTGTGAGACACGACCGTGTGATGGTATGACTATAGCCGTGTGGGTCACATGGGCATGCCATACGGACGTGTGGATTTTGGGCCAGGCCGTGTGGGCCACACGGGTGAGGACAATTTGGGCGTATGGGCCACACGGGCATGTGGGCCCATATTTCTGGAAATTTTTCTAAGGTCACACGGGTCATTCCGAATGATTGTGGGCCTACCGTAGGGTCAGTAAGAGTTAACCAAACCTTAAAACTATGGATCTGATAGTTTGATATTCTGTTCTGAGTATGATTATGCTATGCATGTCTGATTATTTCGTTATCTGTATATAAGCATGTTGAGCATACTTAATCAGTTATTTCTGTATCTATTTTCTGTATCTATTTTGGCGTAGGATTTGTATATGTGAAGGAAGTGTTCTGTATGGCGATCATCGCCTATTTTCTGGCAGCTTGGCTGCACATTATCTGATATGTCGTAATGGCACGATATGGTGTGTAGGGTTGGGTGGGTGTTTTTAACCTCATATAGTGTGATGGGATGCTCAGAGGTGGTGTGTAGAGGATGGGGGTAGGATTCTGATTATCTGATCTGTATATTTGTATCCGTTGTCTGTATCTGAGATGGACATGAGTCCAAATCTGTATCTGATTATATATATGAGATTTCTGTATGTTTGCATGCTTAATTCTGGGGTTACACATTGAGTTTGCGAAAACTCACATCTGTTTATCTGTTCTGTTTAGGTAATCCTCAGACTAAGGTGGATCGGTGCGGTGGAGACTCAACTTAGTATTTATGGTTTATTTAAAAATTTGGATTTATTTGGGAGTTTGTAATTTCTGGGACTCTCTAGACTGTTTGGTTTTAACTTTTGATTTTTGGTTTGTTAGATAATTTATTTGCTTTAGAAAAATGTTTTATGAAAACGACGGTATTACGCAAATAAAGGTTTTCTGAAAATGCAAGCTGAATTTTGTTTTAAATAGAATGGTTTTCAAAAGCTTCCGCTATAAAACACGTTTAAAGGTAAATTAATTAATTAGATAACGTTTTGACATTGGATACAAGCAAATAAGAATTGAAAAAAAAATGAAATGGTTTCATCGTATTGACTTCGTTTTCAAACTCATTCTTTGTGACATCTCCGAATTCGGCCATAATGTTTAGGTCGGGTTTGGGGTGTTACGTATTGCAAAATGTTGTTTTAGTGAGTGGTTGTTATAAAATGAGTTGATTGTACTTAAAACCTTAGTTAGTAGTACCTCTTATATTTTTACAAAGATTTTATATCTTTATTTTTTTTAATTTTATTTGAAACTATAACCATTTTAGTCCCATTTTAATCGATATTTATTATATGATTGAACAAAAAGAACATTTAATATATATATATATATGAGTTAAAATAGCAGTTCATGATTTACAATACAATTTCTTAAATGCTATTAAATATTTTGTAACTCCTTAATCAATATATTATTATGAAGTTTTTTTATTTGAAATTAAATATCAAATCGATTCCATACTAAACAATTTTAAATGTTAAAATTATCATGAGTGCTAACACAAAATTAAAAGAAATAAAATAATATTACTTGCACGAAAAATGACATGCACAATACGACCAACGTGTGAAAATTTATATAATATAATTTATTAATGTATCAAAATTCATATAGATATACACATTACATTAACCATGATTCTAATATGTGAAAATATATTAATAGAATACGAATATAAAAAATTAGAAATTTACTATTCTTTTTTTGTTTTTTTATGTTTATCATTATAAGATCAAAAAATTATAACATGTTTCCATATCAATTACAAAATAAATTTCTCATATTAGAATTAAAGAAATTTTAAATTAGAAAATAATTAATTAATTAATTTTATTATCATATAATATTAGTTTTATAATTGTAGATTTTATGGGGATTGAAACCATTCTAAATTATACTATTAACAAGAATGGTAAAATTTTTTAATAAAAAATAATGAGTACTTATTTGATATATTAATGATAGAGATTTTTAATTTTACAAGAGAAGCACTAAATATTGTTATATCTTAAGCCCAAAGCACTCTACCTAATTGGCCTATATCCATCAGTTGGGTTTGTGTAAACATTGATGGTTCTGTTACGATTAACGAGGGCTTTGCAGCTGCGGGAAGTTGCGTGAGAGATCACAAGGGAGAGTGGATTATAGGGTTCGGGAGATATTTAGGTAATTGTTCAGTTTTGGAGGCAAAGCTCTAGGGGAATTTGGATGGGTTGAATCTTACGGCAGATATGTGTTTCTAAAAGGTCCTTATTCAAACGGATAGTATTGAAACTATTAAAGTTATAATGAAAGATGATACGAAAATCTTCAATTCTACCATTATTAGAAGAATTCATCAGACACTTAAAAGGATGGAGCAATGAAAATTTTAACATATTCCCAAGAGAAGTAATCTAATTGCGAATAGTCTGGCTAAAATTGTTCTTATTAAAAATCTAAGGTTAAGACTGTTTCTGGACCGTCCTTTGAGGATTTAGTTTGTATTATTTCCTTTTCCTAAAAAAAAGAGAGAAACTTATTGGGTTTAGAGTTTATTAGGTGAAAACATTTTTGGTCGGATTTTGGGTTTAAATTCCAACGTTTTTCTTTGGGGGTTTAAATTCCAACTTTTTTCTCTCTCTCTCAATGCTACTTCCAAGGTTATCACTTAGGAAATTGTCCCCTCATATGTTGTAAACAAAGGGATTTAGATTTTATTTTTATGCTTAATTTTACCATTCACTAATTATAAAATTCTATTAGCTACGCCATCTACTAACTTCAATAATAATTTTAGTTACGATTTGGTTAAATGAAAAAAATTATAGCAAATATAAGTTTTTCAGGGATAATAAAAATCCTCTATATTTTAACACAATTTTCAATGTGGTACTTATAGTTTTAATTTGTCTAATTTAGTATCTAATTTTTTATTCCATATACCAATTTAGTACTTTCCTTTAACAATGTTAACTTTTGTCAGAAATTGACATGTGGGCACGAGGAAAAAGTTAAACGGTAAATAAACATAAATAAATAAATATATTAAAAATTAATTTTACATTTTAATTTAATTAAAAACTCTCCTCCAGGTCTCTTTCTCTTCCTCTTCTACTTTGTTTCTTTAACTTGATTTTTTTTTTTTGCCACTATTGTTCATTGCCAGACTGATGATCAGGAACCTTTCGGAAATAGCCCAAAGTCTTCTTCTCTTCTTCTATAGCAAAATCAACATGGAAATTTTTCTAGAAATCCCTAAACTTTTGGGTTCTTCAAACTTCGATTTTGTGGTTCAGACCGTCAAATGAGTCTAATTTTGACATATATTCTTATCTATCTTGAGCTATGCCTATGGTTCCAACCCTATTCGTTGCCTACCCCGTCATCTCTGTCGTATTATTATTTAGTAAACTGTGGTTTGAAAATTTTAAGTCTACAAATCGGGATTTTGTCACATTCTATTTATTTTAAATAAAACTTAAAGGACACGTGAAAAAAATCTCAATCTATAGAGTTAAAAATTTTTACAGCTTGTGTACCAAATAATTACCTATTAAAAAATACTTTTAAAATTATTATTGTAACGACTCAATAGTTAGGGGTGTCAGAAAGAGTATTTTCAAGACTCTGTTTCTACAAACTAGACCCTTAAATATTATTACTAAATATTTACGGAGTTATATTAGAGACGAATTAAATTTTGGATTAGTAATTTTTATGAAATTAGAAGCTATTAAGGTACGAGGACTAAATCGCGCAAGGATTAAAAGTTAAATTATAAATTACAATTAATTAAGGGGGACTAAAGTGATAATTATACCACTAATTAAATGTGATGGACGGTGGTGGGATTGATTGCCATAATCTTTATTAGTTAAATAATAATAATAATAATAATAGTAATAATAATAGTAGTAGTAGTAGTAGTTAGTACTAATAAACAAAACCAAAAACCATTCCTCTCTTTTATTTTTGCATGCAAACCGAATACGGAAAGAAGAAAAGAAGAAACGCACGGCTTAGGGAACTTGAGCTCAAGCTCAAAATTGGTTAATATAATTTAGTTTTTTTTTTTAATTTTTATGTTTTTGGAATTTCGGTACTTAGAATTAGTCGACCCATGTTACAATTTTTACCATTATTCAAGATTGGTGATGTTAACATTGTTGATTAGTTAAAGCTTTAGGGATTTTATTGATAGATTTTTAAGTTAAAAGTGGAAAAGGATTAAATTGTGAAGTTAATTGTTAATTTTGAGCAATAGGGACTAAATTGTGAAAATTTGAAATTAAGGGGTAAAATTGAAAATAGAGAGCTAAATTTAGCTTAGATTAGTATAAAAATTTGAGGTTAAATATGGAGATTAAAATTAGTCTCGGTTTAGAGACTAAATTGAAGATTAAGCAAAATGTGGTAAAAAATTTGAAATTTAATAAAAATTGAGTTATGTATTATTAATCTATTTTAATTATTTTATTCCGTAGCAAACATCGTTCCGGAATCCTCGAATAAGAAGGGGAAAGACAAGGTCAACGTGGAGTAACTCGGAATATACGATTTGTGTTTCTATTGTAACACCCCCAAACCCGGCCCACAAGCCCTGACCGGATCTGTTATGTCACTGCGAAAAAAACGTTTGAAAATATTTTAATTTAAGAGTGAAAACATAAAATTTTGTTAACTTTTGTAAAGCCTTGTATATTTAAAATTTATAAGTAAAGCTTTATTGTCACACCTTTCCGGGTTTTAAAACTTTAATAGATATTTCAAAATGTAAGTTGCTGAAAATAACTCATTTTCAAATCATAACTCAGTTATCATTCCATCTTAAAAGTAAATAATAAAGATACTTAATAAATATACTTAAATACTTTAATGGGCCTTATTACAATAAACACTTAACCAAAATACTGAAAATATAAAATACGTAAATAAATAAAAACAGTTTCTGCATGAAAATCTGCTTCTGCATGGCCACCTTTGTATCCACTCCAGCCCGGTCCGATTATCATATGTCACCTGCGATGTTGGTAAAAATTGGGTGAGTCATACAGACTCAGTGTATAGTTATTTCACATGTCTCCACACATATAGGCTTGGCCCATATCCGCACAGTCCACATAATCAGTCATGCAAAAATGCATCCCAACCCATCCTAAAGTCCATCCGTTACACCTACCTTAGCAGACCTGCTGCTCAAGGCCGTGGCTAATCCACCGATCAACTATGTGATCCCACATATCTTACCTTGGCAGACCTGCTGCCCAAGGCCGTGGCTAATCCACCGATCACCTAAGTGATCCCACATATCTGTATCCACGAGGTGACACGAGGTCATCCTCAGTCCACGGTGATGCACACAGCTATCATCCGCCGAGATGTGGCACCTACCCAACACCTCCCTTGATGAAGCACGTAGCTAACATCAAGCGCTAATGTAACACAAGGCTAACATTAGACCACGTACATAAATAGGTACACCCTGTCCTTCTTTGTTCAAATCCCAGGCCCCATACATGTATCATGACAACATATCACTTGAAACAAATATACATCACATGCCATCACATTTTCATACATATATCATATGTAAATTAACGTCATAAAATACTGACCTGGTTAATCGATTACCCATCATGGGGTTCCACCATTTTAGCCATTATTGTCGGCTACCACACATCATACACATTTATATATATAACACATGTAAACAATCAAGAGAACAGTGTGATAACTATGCACCTTTTAGCACAGTCTACTCAATCCCGAAACCTACGTCTAAACGATTTACACCTTGCGATTGTTGCACTCCTTCCTTAATGCCGATTTGGTCTTTTACCAAATCCCGAAGGCTTTGCTTATTCCTGTTGACTAGCCCCTAGGTCGAAGTCCCGAATTCGTCACTTGCTCCTGAAGTTGTCGATCTCCCTTGATGTTTAAAACCCGAGAAATTTCCTTTAATGCACCCACCACTCACGTTTGAAGAGAGTAGTCGACAACAAGGAAAAAGTGCTTGATTTTCGGCTTTTAGTCTAAGACTGAATCGGCCCTAAAAGAAGAGATGCAATCGGCTATGGCCTCAAATGGTGATGAACTATTCGGCAATGGTGAGTTTGAGGGAAGGATTTCAGCTTCAAATGAAAAGAAGAAAAAGAAGGGATTCCTTTGACTAACAATTTCGGCAAAAGGAGAAATAAAATGAAGAAAAAGAATTTCCAAAGGATGATCACCCTTATTTATACTACCCAATTCGGCACACACACTCCCTATCTATGCCTCAAAACCGACTAGGCACCCACCAAGAATCCCACATTCGACCACCAACCTTCCTCCTATCATATCCCACTTTCTTCTCCTCCTTTATCTCTTATCCTATCATTTAAAATAAATCAAACACAATCCCAATTATCTACCTATTTAAACTAAATAAAATAAATCCACACTTATTCAAAATAAATTAAATAACCCCCATTCATCCACTATCTCAATATTTAAAACAAATAAAACAAAATCCCCAATTATCTACCCACTTAAAATAAATAAAATAAATCCACACTTATTCAAAATAAATTAAATAACCCCCATTCATCCACTATCTCAATATTTAAAACAAATAAAACAAAATCCCCAATTATCTACCCACTTAAAATAAATAAAATAAATCCACACCTATCCCACTCTTTAGCCAAATTTTAAAATAAAAACAAGCCTTATCTCATCTATTTAAAAGTCCAATGCCGTCCAACTCTTTCCCCCTCACTTGACGCCAAAATGAAAAATAAAAGCACACTTTGCTGCCATCAAGACTCGAACCCAGGCCCTTCTCCCCTGCTCCTCAGGTAACGTCCCAAGCCACCTTGCCACATGGTTTCCTTGTGTCATAAATTCCCACGCAAATTTCCTTAAGACTTCATTGCCTAGCTTCCCTTTTTTTTTTTACCTTAACGCAAAAGCAAAATAAAACAACACTTATGCCGCCCTCATGATTCGAACCTCCTGTCTTCTCCTTGGCTTGAGGCGTCACACTCCAAGGCCCTAAGTGGCGCCTTGCAGACACTTTACCATGCTCAATTTCATGTCCAAAAACGCTTAAAAATTCCCTTAAGGCCTCTTTAGCCCAATTCCTCTTTTTAACGCCAAAAATAAAAGCTCCCAAGTGCAATTTCTGCATCTCGAACCTCCTCCCCCTAGGAACTTCTCTTGACGCCAACTCTTCTGCACCCTAGATGGCATCCCTTGCCACTCTTCCAATTGCTTTCTTATGTCATGCTTCGCACCGAATTTCTTTTAAAGCCTCATTTACCTAGCTCCCCCTATTTAACACTTAAAACAAATTTTTTTTTTCTAAAACGCTTTCCTACATCCTTGGGTTCTTAAAACCCTTAAAACATATCCAAACACACTCCAAGCCTACTATCACTTGAATTATGCACTAAATGCATAACCCCTAAATCCGGGGTATTACTGTTCTACCCTCCTTAAAAATAACTTCGTCCTCGAAATTACTTGGCTAAATGCACTCCTACTCACCACACTATGCTTATGTTGCGCACTCTAATCTTAATAACACTATCATACTTCCTAGGCATAATCTCTAAATTCACATGCAAGGCTTTAGGCACTTCACTAACAATACAAGAATGAGTTAATTCATAACAAGCAAAGTAATAAAGGGTATTCCAGAACAAGGAACGTACCCGTTGTCACATCTGGCACATCTTCCTCCTCGCGATGGCGAACTGCATAAACCAATCTTGGTTGCCTCGCATCAGAACCTTCAGCACCTCTATTTGGTGTTCCACGACCTTGGTCGGAACCATTCCCTCCATGGTTCGGACCACGACCCCTTGTCACTTGCTGACCATTTCTGCCTGGCTGCACATAACCTTGGCCTGCTGTCCGAGCCCTATTTGGATCCTGAGGACAGTCTTTAATCAAATGAGACTTAGACTTGAATCTAAAACATTCTCGTTCCCGGTTTCAGCACTCGCCAACATGATACCTTCCACACTGAGCACACGGACGATCCGAATTTCCAGTAGCTGGCTTAGAACCGCGAGTAGAATTCTCAACCCTCGGTCTTTTCTGAAGACCCTCAGACGATTCTGATTGTCCAAAACTTCTCTTATCCCGGTTCCTATCCTTATCTCTGTTCTGCCTCACAGAGTCCTTAATCCCTTCAGCTACTTTAGCCTTCTCTACTAACACAGCGAACTCCCGCTCCTGATGTGGGGCTATTAACAACCTCAGATCATCCCTTAGTCCGTCCTTAAATCAGACACATCGTTCATGCTCCATGGCCACCACTCCTCTAGCATATCGGCTTAACCTCAAGAATTCAGCCTCGTACGCCGCTACGGACTTGTTCCCTTGAACCAGCCCCAAAAATGCCTTCCTCTGCGCATCAATGTAATGAGTACCAACATACTTCTTCTGGTATGCCGTCTTGACATATTCCCAAGTAAGATCCTCAGCTGTAGCATCATCCAGAACGGTGAGCCACCATTGATATGCCTCGTCGCGAAGCAGCGCCACCATTCCTTTCACTTTCTCTTTAGCGGTTAAATCGAGCTCATCCATAATTCGCTCGGTTGCCTCCAACCAATACTCAGCCGTACTGGGTACCACACCCGATACACCACGAAACACCTCAGCTCCATTAGCTCGGAGTCGCTCGGGTACGGACTTCCTAGCTCTCATATTTCCACCTACTCCAACCACTATCTCCAGAACTCGCAAAGATCGCTTGCGATCATACAAGACCCCCCCCATCGATCTTCATTGCTCAAAGACCAACACGGTGGTGGTGGTGGTGGCGGTACCTCATTTTCAGATTCTTGACCCGATCTAACGGGTTCCGATACGGCCATTCTGCCTCGACCGCGTCCACGACGACCACGTCTCTTAGAACTCATTTCTAACGTCGTGGTTTATCTGATTAAAAGTTTTATGCATTAGAATTTTGTTCCACTGATTATTCGCGAACATTTTTATGAAAAGAAGTATCTAGAAGTAGTTCTTTCGATCAAACAAAGTTCTCAGCTCAAGTTCACTACTCTAATTCAGAGAGTCCCATTCATTCCTTAGTAGAGGCACATTCATTCATCAACATAGACATATTCATACATCCATCACACTTCCATGGGCATTTTATTCATTTCCCCCTAGGGGTAATTTCGTCATTTGCCCTACAGGGGTATTTTGGTAATAATTCAGGGTCAATTTTGAAAATCTTTCCAAATCAAAGGTATTTCAAAAAAACTCGGGGTAATCTTGAAAATTAGTTTCCCAAATCGGAGGTGTTGCAGAAATTTTCTGAAATAGGGGTTATTCTGGTAATTTTGCAAGTCAGGGGTAATTCAGTAATTTTCCAAATCAGGGTATCTTAACATTTTGCAAAAGTAGAATTTTTCGATATTTTTATAAAGTAAGAATATTTTAATAAAAGTCGAGGGTATTTTTTTCAATCCAAGGGCATTTTAGTAATTTACAACATAGGGGTATTTTCGTAATTTTACAAATCGAAAATATTTCGAAAATGTTTTTCAAAATCTAATTTAGTGTTTATAAATCAAAAATGGTAATTTGGTGACTTTAAAACTAAGGTTTTTATAAAAATACGGCTAGTCCCTTTCGGGTTTTAATTATTGAGTTTAGCCGATGACTAAGTCCTCTTGGTTAGGGTGAACGGTTACTACGCACCAGGTAGGATTCGAGCGAAGAGGAGGTGAGTCACTAGGACTGCTTAAATACCAAGCTCTTACCATATCCACTCCTAGACATGCGCTGCTTGGTTGCCACACCTTAACTCGGTGACTCAATCACAGGTTTGTTTAATGGTCCTTAAGTCTTATGCACTTGTGTTGGAGTAAACTAGTCCTAGGGTTCAATAGCCCTATTTTACTAATCTACGTTCCCTTAATGCCCCTAAAGCTCATCTATTCAAATCACTTCAATAATTAGAAGTACTTACCTGGTGGACTTCGGGCCGGAGATACAGGTGCCATGCCAGAATAAACCTGAAATAAAAGTCCATATCTTGAAAAGCCCTTTTTTTTTTAAAACTATTTTCGGGCCCAAAACCTCAAAGTCGAGTTTGAAAACACGGCTCGATACAAATCAGAATAACACCCCAAACCCGCCCACAAGCCCTAACCGGATCTGGTATGTCACTGCGAAAAAAAAGTTTGAAAATATTTTAATTTAAGAGTGAAAACATAAAATTTTGTTAACTTTTGTAAGGCCTTGTATATTTAAAATTTATAAGTAAAACTTTATTGTCACACCTTTCTGGGTTTTAGAACTTTAATAGATATTTCAAAATGTAAGTTGCTGAAAATAACTCATTTCCAAATCATAACTCAGTTATCATTCCATCTTAAAAGTAAATAATAAAGATACTTAATAAATATACTTAAATACTTTAATGAGCATTATTACAATAAACACTTAACCAAAATACTGAGAATATAAAATACGTAAATAAATAAAAACAGTTTCTGCATGAAAATCGCATGCATGGCCACCTTTGTATCCACTCCGGCCGGTCCGATCATCATATGTCACTGCGATGTTGGTAAAAATTGGGTGAGTCATACAGACTCAGTGCATAGTTATTTCACATGTCTCCACACATATGGGCTTGGCCCATATCCACACAGTCCACATAATCAGTCATGCAAAAATGCATCCCATCCCATCTTAAAGTCCATCCGTTACACCTACCTTAACAGACCTGCTGCCCAAGGCCGTGGCACCGATCACCTGAGTGATCCCACATATCTGTATCCACGAGGTGACTCGAGGTCATCCTCAGTCCACGATGATGCACACAGCTATCATCCGCCAAGATGTGGCACCTACCCAACACCTCCCTTGATGAAGCGTAGCTAACATCAAGCGCTAATGTAACACAAGGCTAACATTAGACCACGACATATAAATATGTACACCCTGTCCTTCTTTGTTCAAATCCCAGGCCCCATACATGTATCATGACAACATATCACTTGAAACAAATATACATCACATGCCATCACATTTTCATACATATATCATATGTAAATTAACGTCATAAAAATATCGACTGGTTAATCGATTACCCATCATGGGTTTCCACCATTTTAGCCATTATTGTCGGCTACCACACATCATACACATTTATATATATAACACATGTAAACAATCAAGAGAACAGTGCGATAACTACGCACCTTTTAGCACAGTCTACTCAATCACAAAACCTACGTCTAAACGATTTGCACCTTGCGATTGTTGCACTCCTTCCTTAATGCCGATTTGGTCTTTTACCAAATCCCGAAGGCTTTGCTTATTCCTGTTGACTAGCCCCGGTCGAAGTCCCAAATTCGTCACTTGCTCCTGAAGTTGTCGATCTCCCTTGATGTTTAAAACCCGAGAAATTTCCTTTAATACACCTACCACTCACATTTGAAGAGAGTAGTCGACAATAAGGAAAAAGTGCTTGATTTTCGGCTTTTAGTCTAAGAATGAATCGGCCCTAAAAGAAGAGATGCAATCGGCTATGGCCTCAAATGGTGATGAACTATTCGGCAATGGTGAGTTTGAGGGAAGGATTTCAGCTTCAAATGAAAAGAAGAAAAAGAAGGGATTCCTTTGACTAACAATTTTGGCAAAAGGAGAAATAAAATAAAGAAAAAGAATTTCCAAAGGATGATCACCCTTATTTATACTACCCAATTCGGCACACACACCCCCTATCTATGCCTCAAAACCGACTAGGCACCCACCAAGAATCCCACATTCGGCCACCAACCTTCCTCCTATCATATCCCACTTTCTTCTCCTCCTTTATCTCTTATCCTATCATTTAAAATAAATCAAACACAATCCCAATTATCTACCTATTTAAACTAAATAAAATAAATCCACACTTATTCAAAATAAATTAAATAACCCCCATTCATCCACTATCTCAATATTTAAAACAAATAAAACAAAATCCCCAATTATCTACCCACTTAAAATAAATAAAATAAATCCACACTTATTCAAAATAAATTAAATAACCCCCATTCATCCACTATCTCAATATTTAAAACAAATAAAACAAAATCCCCAATTATCTACCCACTTAAAATAAATAAAATAAATCCACACCTATCCCACTCTTTAGCCAAATTTTAAAATAAAAACAAGCCTTATCTCATCCATTTAAAAGTCCAATGCCGTCCAACTCTTTCCCCCTCACTTGACGCCAAAATGAAAAATAAAAGCACACTTTGCTGCCATCAAGACTCGAACCCAGGCCCTTCTCCCTTGCTCCTCAGGTAACGTCCCAAGCCACCTTGCCACATGGTTTCCTTGTGTCATAAATTCCCACACAAATTTCCTTAAGACTTCCTTGCCTAGCTTCCCATTTTTTTTTACCTTGATGCAAAAGCAAAATAAAACAACACTTATGCCGCCCTCATGATTCGAACCTCCTGCCTTCTCCTTGGCTTGAGGCGTCACACTCCAAGGCCCTAAGTGGCACCTTGTAGCCACTTTACCAAGCTCAATTTCATGTCCAAAAACGCCTAAAAATTCCCTTAAGGCCTCCTTAGCCCAATTCCTCTTTTTAACGCCAAAAATAAAAGCTCCCAAGTGCAATTTCTACAGCTCGAACCTCCTCCCCCTAGGAACTCCTCTTGACGCCAACTCTTCTGCACCCTAGGTGGCATCCCTTGCCACTCTTCCAATTGCTTTCTTATGTCATGCTTCGCACCGAATTTCTTTTAAAGCCTCATTTACCTAGCTCCCCCTATTTAACACTTAAAACAAATTTTTTTTTTCTAAAACGCTTTCCTACATCCTTGGGTTCTTAAAACCCTTAAAACATATCCAAACACACTCCAAGCCTACTATCACTTGAATTATGCACTAAATGCATAACCCCTAAATCCAGGATATTACATCTATAATCCGTATTAAGTTATAAATTTCTGCATTTTATTTGGATTGTTCATGGTAAGTAGTTGAGGTGAGATTTCTTATTCAAGTTAGGTTGATTCGAATTAATGGAAAATCATGAGAATTTCATGGTACATATTTGAAAAATATATATTTTTATGAACGTTGAAATGAATATATGTATGGAGAAAATGTGGTTGCTATCAAATTGAATATATGCTTATATGTGATAATATACATATATGAAATTGAGACATTGGTTTTGTTAAAAAGTGAAATGAAACTCTTTTAACTCTTTCGAGCTAAATTGGACATAGATGGCATGCCATAGGATAGGAAGAGTTCAGAGATCGACTTTGAGTCGATGAGGCACTGGGTGCTAATTTACTTCGGTTTAACCGATGAGACACTAGGTGTCAACGTATTATAGCTTGGAGCATATCACATGGCCTAGCCACACGGCCGTGTGACCCCTATTTTTAAAATTTTTGAAGTTTTTCCCAAACCCTTCTGAATTGTTTCAAATTAGTCCCTGTTTGTTTTCTGATTATTTTTAGGGTCCCGTAAACTCATATTAAGGACTGTAAGAGTATTTTTACGCTAATTTTAAATGAAGTAGCAAACCTAATATCATTGAAGGTAGTAGTCAGAGTATGGTTCAATACTCTGATGCTAATAATTGCAATAGTGTTGTTATTTATCCAACTTCTAGCTTCTAAGAGGGGATAAATATTGATAAGAGTGTAAACAGTGGAAGACCAAGTTTAGCATTGCATAGCATATCTCATCATTCGGTTGTTTACGATAATAATATGGAAACATTAAATTAGCATGTTCTACTTTCTGTATAATATGATGTTAATAGTCAGCTTACATAATTGCTTATGTTGTAATTAAATGTTCTGATTTGTTAGTAATGCCCATGATCCTAATCCAACGACAGAGACAAGTTAAGAGTGTTACAATTATACAAAACTAAATATATTTTTCAAAAACTTAATATTATCATTTTTTATTTTTAAACTAAAATAATTAATAAGAAATATATTTAATATTAAATATAATTAGCCTATACATCGCAAGGGAAATTAATTAGTTTAGTAATATAAAGAAAACAAAAAAAAATATTAGTAATTTTACATGAAAAAAATTTGGCAACTAATAATTATAAATTGAATCACAAAATTATGTATTTATCACAATTAAATTATAACATTTTGTAATTATATCACAATTTAAAAATATAAATATACAAGGATTGTTATTTGAGGTAGAATTCTTTTGCAACTTATAATTATTATAAATTAAATAGTACAACTATTATTTTACGGCTTAACTAATATAAATCTAAAATTAAATCAATTTGTAAAGATAAAAAGCACAACTATTATTTTACATATTAACATATATAAATCTAAATCTAAATTAAAATTAAAATTATTTTTAAGATGTCAATTTAGTAATATGATGAAAAAATATTTAAGATGTCAAATATCTTGATTCGGGTTAATTTTAATTAATTTGATTTGATTTTATTCAAATTGATTTATTAATGTAGATTTATATCTTTATTCATAAAAATTTCCAAAATTTCTCCGTACTGAATGCCTATAAAAGCCTAAAGAATACGCAGAATCCTTTATAGATAGAAAAATAACGAATTTTTTCACTCTCAAAAATTCTTTTCTTTTTCCTCTCCAAATTTTCAAACTTTTCGGTGACAAAAGAAGGCAAGGTTTGCCCGTTGATCACTGCAAAGGTACTACTGCCGCGATCATTTTGTTATTGTATCCTGGGAGACAGTCAGCCAACGTTTCTTCAAGTACCATAGGAGCAGCCGAATCTATCTTAAGGAAACTATGAAAACATGCCTCAACATCTAGTAAAACTCGATTCCTTTTATTCAATTTTTGATTTTTCTAAAATCTTGTTTATTTAATTGTTTTCAAGTTTGATGTTTTAAATAAATATAAATATTTATTTAATTTGTTTTATTTAGATATGGTGTTTATACATAAATATAAATATTTTTTTATATAAATGTTTGCTTATATTAATTTGATTTATTTGTTTATATAATTATTTATATTTATATTTGTTCGCTAACGTGTTTTGTCCAACAATATTTTACTCAATTATGCCACTCAATGGTTCCTGGATGGTCCTCTCTTGAAGAGAATGTACTCGTTAATAATGTGTGGCTTAACAGAGGATCCAACCAAGTGGCTAAGGATGGATGATCCTTCCCATGGGTGGTATGAAGCATGGAGAAGGTTGGTCACTGGGTAATCATTTGGACAAAATAAGGCGGAAGGCAATCTGTGGATGTCTCTCCAATCGCTTCTCTTGTAACCACGTGTCCACGTTAAGGTAGAAGTATAACAATTGTCATTCCAGTGGCGAATTTGGGGGGAGGAGGGGCTGGCAGTGGCCCCGGCCTCCCCTAAAATTATAAAAAAATATTTATTCTTTAGTCCCTTAAGATTTTAAAACTTTAACCCCCCTTAAATTGTTGTTTGGCCCCCCTTTCCAACTTTGAAAATTAAAAAAAAAATCTTTATTTTTTTATTTTATCCATATAATATATTTTAACTTTAAATATTTATATAATATATTATTGTAATCAATATTAATATAACATTAAATGTAATATTGATATATTTTCAACTTTCTTTTTTTAGATGATAGTTTTTAGTATAATATTAAATGTGAATTTAAGTTAAAATTCAATTTGTTAACTAGTGAAAAAGAAGTCTCTTTTCCTATTGCTATTAACAACTATTGTCATCAACGTTTGTCCTTTAAACGCGGCTTCGAGTTCATCTTCTAAGGTTTTTCTTTTCATCTTTTTACAAATTTACAATTATTTTTATTGTGTTTTAAAATTTATAGTTTAATTTTATTTTATAGTTATTAATTTTGTTTTTATTGTGTTTTAAAGTTTATAGTTTAATTTTATTTTATAGTTATTAATTTTATTTTATCTTTTAAGATATTGTAGTTATGAAGTCAAAAACAATTGATTCGTTTTTTAAAAAGAAAAGTACAGATACTACACAATCACCTTCAGAAGCGTCACAAATTGAGGTACCATCTTCATCGTTTGTTCCTTTAAACTCTGATGCTCGTCCTTCTAAAATTCCTAGAGTTGAAGATGAGGCACTTGATTTGTCTAACTTAGAACATGAACCTGGGTTACGTAAGCAAATATATGAGTATCCGATTAATATGCGTAAAGAAATTCGAAGAGCTTATATTAAGGCTGGACCATATCAACCTATTCTTTCAAAATATCCTGCTTCCAATTCAAAAAAGCATCCTCGTTATTTTCAACCATCATGGTTTAAACAATTTTCCTGGTTAGAATATTCACTTCTAAAGATGCAATATTTTGTTTGCCTTGTTTTCTTTTTAATAGCAATCCAACTAGTCGTTTTGGATCAACTGCATTTACTCTTAATGGCTTTAGTAATTGGAAAAAGGTACACGATGGATGCAATTGTGCTTTTTTGACACATATGGGAAAAGATCCGAATTCACTGCATAACAATGCACAACGAGCTTATGTAGATTTAATGAATCAAGCTCAACATATTGAAGTATCACTTGATAGAAAAACTACACAACAAATTTCAGCTAATTGTCTACGTCTGAAAACTAGTATAGATGTTGTTCGATGGTTGTCATTTCAAGGTTGTGCTTTTAGAGGTCATGATGAAAGCTCGAGATTAAAAAATCGTGGGAACTTTCTTGAATTGTTATCACTATTAGCATCGTATGATGAGAAAGTTGAAGATGTTTTGAAAAGTGCTCCACAAAATGCTAGTTATACTTCTTCAACAATACAAAAAAAGATATTGCAAATTTATGCCAATAGAGTTCGTAATGTAATTCGTGAAGAAATTGGTGACAGAAAGTTCAGCATTATTGTGGATGAAGCGAGAGACGAGTAGAAAAAAGAGCAAATGACAATTATTTTGAGATTTGTTGATAAACAAGGACAGGTAAAAGAATGATTTTTTGATATAGTCCATGTTAAGGATATTGCATCATTGACTTTGAAGAATGTGATTTTTAATGTTCTCTCGCAACATAGTTTTGACATACAAAATATCCGAGGTCAAGGCTATGATGGAGCAAGCAATATGCGTGGGGAATTTAACGGCTTGCAAGCTTTGATTTTGAATGATTGTCGATATGCTTATTATGTTCACTGTTTTGCTCATCGTCTTTAGTTAGCATTGGTTGCAGCAGCTAGAGAAGTGGTTGAAGTGCATCAATTCTTTAAAGACTTGTCTGATATTTTTAATATCGCTTCGGCTTCTTCCAAACAACACAATGAATTACAAAAAGCCCTAGCAGCTGAAATATCTCGTTTGGTATCCATCAATGAGTTAGAAACTGGAACATGAATGAATCAGGTTGGCACTTTACAACGTCCTGGTGAGACTCGATGGAGTTCCCATTTAAATTCAGTTACTAGTTTACTGAAGATGTACAATGCTACTAGTACAATTCTTGAAAATCTAAAAAATACCGTTTCTAACTATTCTCAGTGAGGAGATGCTCATAACGCATATAATAGATTGAGATCTTTTGAGTTTATTTTTATTTTGCATATGATGAAGGAAGTTTTAGGGATTACCGATAACCTTTGTCAAGCTCTGCAACGCCGTTCTCAAGATATATTAAATGCCATGAGTTTAGTTTTGACAACGAAAGATTTAATTCAAAAGTTGAGAGATGATGGATGGAATGAATTGTTGAAAAATGTGATATCTTTTTGTGAAACTTGGGAGTTGGATTTTCCAGATATGAATGCTCAATACATTGTGGGTCGTAGCCGCAACAAGAAGGAAGATGTTACAGTGGAGCATCATTATCGAGTGGATATATTTTTTGCTACAATAGATACTCAGTTGCAAGAATTGAATAGGAGGTTTAATGAAAATGTTGTCGAGCTTCTCACTCTCACTACAGCTTTAGATCCCAAGGAGTTTTTCAAGTTATTTGATATTGATAAAATTTGCATTCTTGTAAACAAGTTCTATCCAGAAGATTTTTCTCAACAAGAGAAAGAACGTCTCCCATATGAGTTGAAGCATTATGAACTTGATGTATGTAAGCATCCTGATTTGAGAAAAATATCAACACTTTCTGAACTTTGCAGAAGCTTAGTTGAAAGTGGAAAGTCAATCATGTACCCGCTCGTTGACAGATTGATTCGTCTTATATTGACTCTTCCAGTTTCAACAACATCCTCAAAACGTGCTTTTTCTGCTATGAAGATTGTGAAGACTCGACTTCGTAGCAAGATGAAAGATGATTTTTTAAGAAGTTCTTTGGTTATGTACATTGAGAAAGAAAATGCAGAAAAATTTGATATAAACGAAATAATTGATGATTTTAGTGAGGTCAAGGATCGAAGAGTGCAATTCAAATAAATTTTAAGATTTCTTTCTAGTTTAATTTTATTTATTGAATTATTTTTCTTTAATTAATTTTTATTTTTAAATTTATTAATTTTCATTATTTCGGCCCCCCTCTTGAAATTTCCTGGCTTCGCCCGTGTCATTCCCCAACTCAAGAAGTAAGTTATAAAATAGCATGAGTCATAATTATATATATATATCATAGATATAAATTTATTAAAAAAAAGTGGATTTAAATAAAAATTAAAACTCTTAGTTTAAGAGAGGATAAACCTTAACCATATGTCGATAGAAATGAATTTGGAAACAAAGGAAAAGCCCAAAAAAAGCCTTCAATGATGATCATATTCCTGGTTTTATTGCAAAGTTTGTTGTTATCAGTTATGTATTTAGAAAATGAGGGAGTCAAATCTTGTTGTTGCATAATAATTTATGAATGATCTTAAGCTTTGCCTTTTTCAACGAAGGTTACTGTGTTTCAAAAACAAAAGAAGCCACGTTATTTGTGGTAATCATGTTCCAACACCACCGGTAATTGTCTTCACTAATTATATTTAACCTTAATTTTTTATTAGATTGATTGATAATGTTGGTGATTTTCCTCCCGACACTACCTCGAAACTTTCAACTCAATTATATCACTTACCCTTGGCTTCTTCTGTTTTTGTTTTCTTTTTTTTCTCAACTTGAGATATGTCCTATAGATGCCTTCCAAAGTTGGGTGAGTTGTATATGAATTTGAATAAAGATTTTACAAGTTAAATTATAAAAAAAATATATTTTTATATTTATTATTATTTTGAAAAGTGTTTTTAAGTATTTGAATACAATCTAAGGTCACCCAATTATATTTATGTTCTTGTGTTCGTCGTTCAACTTTAAAAAAATTTAATTTAGACGCTAATGTTTAAATTCATTCCTATTTTCATCACTCTTCCTTAAAATGATAATGAAAAGTTTTTTTGTAACTAGTGTAATAACATATTTACTTTTCAATACTTACATATTATATCAATTTGATCTTAATTCTAAACAATTCAATAAATTTAATCATTGATAGAAAACTAATGAAAAAAGAAAAGGAAATAAAGTTATACCAATTTTAAAAAGTCTTTCTATTATCAATTTAACAGGGTAACCAAAACAGAACAAATTCAAACATTAGTACCTAAATTAAAATTTTTTAAAATTGAGCAACCAAAACATAAATATAAACTAATTAGATAACCATTTAAATAGTTAAATTGAATTTAAATACTTAAAAACACTTTTTAAAATAATAATAAATATATATTTTTTAATTTAACTGAATTTATAGTTATAAACTCTTTATTCAAATATATATATATATATATATATCTATACCCAACTCTAATTGTAACTTGTTGATGCACAATATCAATAGTAGAATTTGATAATGAGAAAGTGGTCTTCCAGTCAAAGAACAGGGGAGAAGTAGAAAATAAAAAATTGGGCCCTCTCACATCCATTCCCTTAGAATTTTATTATATAAGTCAAGTAATCGGGTTGAATTTCGAGTCAAGTTATTATTATTATTATTATTATTATTATTATTATTATTATTATTATTATATAACACATCTGAACTTAAAAAAACAAAAAAATAACAATAACAAAAAAGCCAAGGTTAAGTTATATTATTTTAGAATATTTTTATTTTTTATTTTAATAAAAATCAATAAAAATATACATACGATGGGATTTAAATCTGTACTAATTAGATTGATAAATTAAGATTAAATTAAAACTTTTATTTGATAAATGAATTAATATTGTACATATTTCATGTGTTACTATAATTAATTAGTTTCAAATCATATATTTTATTGTTTATTTATATTATTTTTAAAGAGGCTTTAAATTTCTAGTATAATATGATGCATGTGCACTAAGATTGAACTGTAACGGTAGTCCAAATCGTTTTCAATCCTTTATTTAAGTCTAGCTGGGGCTAATCTTTAAAATTTGAAGTATTGAATTAAAAATTGTGAATATGATCCGACCTTGAGAAGCTAAGAGGTGTAAAGGATCACCCCGAAATATTAGAGAAGGGGACAAAAACCTTTCAACCATCTCTCTTACGTTATTGAGAGTTTTGGTTGACAATTAGTGGAACTTTGTAACGCTTTTTACTCCCCCAATTTTCGTATAAGACGATAATGATTTTGGATTGGATAATCATTTCTCCTTTTAACCTAATTTATACCCTTCCCCGGTTAAGTTATTAATTAACGAGTTAACTATTAAAACGGTCATTTTTGTTTGTCTTAGGTTACATTTTAGTTATTTGTAGAAATATTACGTTTTAGTCACTTATGTTATCGCTTTTTTATGAAATGGTCACTCTGTCGTTAAAGATTTGTTTCCTCCCAAACAGCAGCTCAATGTGACAGTTAAAATGAGTTTTAAATGCGAAAGATGTCCAGCTAGGATGAGAAAAGTTAAAATTTTTTTTATGAAAATAGAATACAAAATTTTACCCTAAAACTCAATTTTCTCCAATTTTAAAATAGAATACATATACATAAAAACATGAAAAGATGGACCACCTTTTTGCAAAAAAAAAAAAAAAAGAAAAGGAAAACCATAATATCTGAACCAAAAACCAAGGTAAATAACAAATAAACTCATTACTTATTGTAATCCATGCTTGGACCCTCCGTTGAATCAATCATTTGTTCTTTCATTTTGAATTAAAAAAAAATCCAACTGATTGATGGAGCACTCAATTTGATTTCTACTGTTTCGATTCAACAAAGATAACTATGAAAATGGATAGTTTTTCAGTCAAAATGAAAACAAAAACTACAAAGAAAAAGGAGACCAAGGGTTCTTGTTTTTTTTTTTTTTTTTTCCAATTCAAGGATTAATATGATGTATTGGTTTTGATTAATTCTGGAAACCAAATTAAAATTTTTCTTTAAATAATTTAGAAAACTCAATAAATTTAATTTCATTTATTAAAAAATCAATTAATTTACTTAGCTAGACATCCACGTTAGCATTTAAAACCCATTTAATTGCCACATCAGACTATTGTTTGGGAGGTAACAGATCTTAACTGTAGAGTGACCATTTCGTAACAAAATGATAATGTAAGTGAATAAAACATAACATTTCAAAAATAAGTGACCAAAATATAACCTGAAGCAAATAAAAATGACTATTTTGGTAATTTACCTTTAATTTATTTATAATTATAATCTGTGTAAAGATATTATTAGGGGATTAATCCCACGAAATATTTCCAAATTTTGGATTAAGTCTATATTCATGATCAACTTCTAAATATTCTCATTTCCTTCTAAATTAAAATTGTGTTTGGACCTACATATACAAATTTGATCTCGTTTAAAACATTTTTATTATTATTAAAGAAGGCAATTGACTGTCTTAAAATCAAGTGCTTCTTACATGTGATGCACCAAATTTATCTTCCAGCAAAAGTTTTCTAATAGGAAAGCTAGGGAACTCAAGAAGAGTGAGTTCAACATCATTATTTGAGCCTAATTTAGCTAACCAATCTGCCACCTTATTACCCTCCCTTGGAACATGTAACAACCCAAACCCGGCCCAAACGCTATGGCCGAATCTGGTTTGCTACTTAGAAAATATTTAGAAAACTTGGAAGAAATTTGATGTTTTAGTAAAAGATAATTATTTTTGGTTGAAACCTTTGAGGTGTATAAAACAAAATTTTGGAAATATTAATTAACTCAAATTATTATAAAATTACAAGTGTGCCCGATGGCTCGTAAAAAAAACAATTTCGTTCTAACTTGGAAAACATACGATTGTTAATTAATAGTAGGAACAAATTTAAATCAAGTATTCGAGCATATAACAATAATAAAATATTCTAGGAGGCCTTATTACAATCCAAATAAAATATAATAGGAAATAAAATATTATAACTTAAAATCCAAGTTCATTTAAACTAGACCTTTGCATGGCCACCTCGAGTCCACCCGGCCCACATCCGCGATCTATGTGTCACTGAAAAATGTAAAGGAGAAGGTGAGTCACCACGACTCAATATGTAACCCTTCCCCGATTTTAACATTTCATACACAACATATAACAATTAATATGCAAAATATTATGGGTCCCAATCCTGACCATACGCCACTTGTCTACCCGTTGTGGTACCAAACCACTGGTGGTGCCAAACCACTTGGTGACATATAGTCACGATGTGTTACCAAAACACCGGTGTCCGTAGACACAAATCGGGTGATGGGGCCAACCCATCGTGTGATACCAAATCACGGCGCAGACGATCCCATATCTCAAGTGGGGCCAACCCACGGTGGTGTTAACCACGACGGGGACAAGTCGCTTTGAGGTACCAAACCTCTGAGGTACCAAACCTCTCGGTGACCGTAGTCACGAGTGTGTTACCAAAACATCGGTGCCCGTCGCGCGACGAATATACCGCTCCTCCACTCAATCAACCCACACAATCAACAATCATAAGTGATTTATTATATGTATTAACACGACATGCTTCCCAAAAAGCATCATAATAATTTCATATAAATAGAGACTTACCGAGGTCCTCGCTTGTACCATTTGAGGTACTAAATCCGTATCTACATCAAGCAGGTTTACATACAACATACATTTATCACACATATTAACTGCTATAAGTGTGTATGTACACACCTGATGTCGATGATAGTCCTAGCTCCTAACAAAACCAATCGACCACTCACAACCTCCTTGTTCCTATAATCGGCCCAACTCAAAGGTTAGTGATATGGGCTATTCGGCCAAACCAAATAATTTGAGAAGGGTTCCTTGTGAACCCGAATTCTTACCTTCACACCTTTGGGTACTAATCACAACACTAAACTCTTGAATCTGCTTCCAAAAATCCGAACACTATGGATTAGCGGCTTGAGTCAATTGCTTTACGAATCCAGAGTACCCTTAGGATCGTTTGAAGAAGAAATCAGAGGAGATTGCCCTTGCTTGAGTTCGGCTAAGGCTTGACAAAAGAGAAAGAAAAGAATTCGGCACTTCACTGGTGTATTCGGCCAAAGAGGAAATTAATGGGAAAGAAAGGTGCTAAGAGTTTTGGGCTTGAAGGGGTTTGAGAGAATGGAGAAAATACAAGAAGAACAAAGGAGGGTTAGGGAATTCGGTCACTTAGCAAAATGAGGAAAAGAAAAAAACAAGGGGTCAACTAATGCTTTTATAGGCACTTAGTGCCCTTTGCAAATCCACACTCCTTCTTAATTAATTCAAAATAATTTGAATTAATCCCCAATAATCCATTAATAATCCCTTAATATCCCCTTTTATCTTCTATTATCTTGTTTATCTAAATAAAACTAATATTATCCTAATTATCCCTAGAATTAAACAAATAAAATCCTTGATTATCCCATCAATTAATCCCATGATAATTCATTTAAAAAAAAATAAAATACATCCTTATTAATATCCAATGATAAAAGCTAATATTATCCTTAATATATCCTACTATCTTATTATCTAAATAAAAATCTAATTAATAATCTATTTTTTTTAAAACTTAGTAATATCCTCACTATTTATCTCTATTATCCTTAGAATTAAGCAATTAAAAATCCAATTTAAAATGCTCATATTATCCTTTAATATTAAAACAAATTTGAGCATTTTTTTTTCTCTCTCTTATTGCCGTCCAAACAAGGTGCTAAAAAGGAGAATTCCGTGACTCGAACCAAGGCTCTCCCTTGCTCAAAGTGGCGTCACATATAGCTCCCAAGTGGCCCTCCCTTTGCCACTTATTCTAGGCTCATTTTATGACAACAAATCCCTTATTTATTCTTGTAACCCTACCTGCTAAGGCTCCTCACCTTAAAAGCTTGAAGATAATATTTTTCCCCCTACTCAAACCTACTAAAAATCCATAATTAAGCCTTACAACACCATAATTAATAACACAGCAGCTCAACCACATAACAAAAATAATTTAATCACAAATAGCCCCATTTTTAGGATGTTACAGACCAAACTAGAATTTAACTTCTTTGTAATTGCCTCTTAGCTTCCATAATATGTCGTATAAGCGTCATCAAAAGAGTATTCACAGAATTTCCCAATTCATCTCAATAGCATTTAAACAGTCAATCTCAACAATAATTTTACTATAGTTTCGTGGGAAAGCCACTTCAATACCAATTAAAATCAGCCATAATTTAGACTTTAGAGCATAGCCTCTCACAATGTATTTCCTAAAGCCTTTTAACCAATTCCATACAGAATCTCTCACCACACCACCAACCATCAAATAGTGTCCATTCATATTATAAGACCCATCAACATTAACCTTAACCCATCCACTACTCGGTGGATGCCATTTCACCCTGACACCGTGATTAATTCCCAATGTAACATCCCAAACCCGGCCTAGACGTTATGGCTGTATCTGGTAATGTCACACGATAGTGTTTTTTAAATCTAGTTGTTACGATGAAAACATTCCATGTTATTATCTTTAGTAAACCTTTGTTAGAACTTAGGAAGTCATCTTTATTCATTTAAAACATTTGTTTTGAAACATCCCTCGTTGCGGAAACTTTAATAAAATAGTTTAGGTGATCATGTGTTTAGAAATTACTTTAACTTTTTGAAAACCGACTTCCTATGACCAGCAGGTATAAATCCATAAAGTAAAATAAATAAATAAAAACCCCAATTTAAAACCAAAGTCCCAGAGGGTCTTTAAATTACAACCCAAATAACCAATAATAATCAAATCATAAATCGTAAATTGAAAACCATGAAGTCCAAAAATTACTGTGGTCACCGCTAAGTCCTCCGTCGCACCGGTCCTTCTAAGTCTGGGGATTACCTGTGCACATTAAACAAAAAGGGTGAGTTTACGTAAACTCAGTGTGTAATCCCGCAGAAACAAACAAAAAAATTAGTATTCACAGTGCACAGTTGAACAGTCTTGGGCCTAAGCCCTTTTCAGTATCAGTGACAATTTGGGCCTTAGCCCATCTCAATACAGTGTCAAAAATGCAGTAGGGCCTTAGCCCATCACGATGTCGATAGCGATACAGATTATGCAAAGAGCAAAATCCTACCCAACCAACCTCTACACACCATCTCCGTCAAACCCTACACTCTATGTGGGGATATAATCAACCTACCCATCCCTCATTAAAAACATTTTGGTAAAAATGGGCCCACATGCCCATGTGAACTGCCCGTGTGAGCCCACACGTCCGTGTGGCCCACTCGGCCCAAATTGGCCTTGGCCGTGTGATCCATTTTTAATGTAACTCATACTAGCTCAATACTCATATATGCTTTCACTATTTACTTGTATGTTCATTCAAAGCTGTCTACTTGAGTTATTATTACTAAATTATTTATATCTTGAGCTACAGAATTCCAAATTAAGATCCTCTTGATGTTTTTGAAACTAGGCTCAAATAACTTTCTACCATAAAATTTTCAAAATTTATAATTTATCAAATAAGTACAGTAAAATCTTTAAAGTTATCCCTATTCTGCTGTTTGACAGCTTTATCCTTTCCTTACTAAAAATTATTTATCTCTTAGTACGGAATTTAGATGATGTTTCCATTTGTTTCTCTTGAAAATAGACTCATTAAGGATTTAAACATATAAATTCAAGCCCCTAATTATTATTTTTACAATTTTTGATGATTTTCCTAAGTCAGAACAGGAGAAGCCAAAATCATTCTAACATTGCCTCACAAAATTTATTATATCTCATGATTTACAATTCAATTTCTTACATGTTTCTTCCATGAAAAACTAGACTCAATAAACTTTAATTTCATATTTTATTCAACCTCTAACTCCCACTATTTTTGATGATTTTTCAAAATTAGATTACTACTGTTGTCCAAAACTATTTTAGTGCAAAATGTTGATTTCCAAGTTTTATAACACCTTTAATTCTTTTGTCTACAATTTTTTCGCATCATTTTCTCTTATTTCTCTTATTTCTCGACGACAAGTAATTTCGACTTTTCACTGAATCCCATTTTCTGTGTTTCGGGTACATACATGTATCGTTTTCGCTACTTAAGCAATCCCGAGATCACCAAAAACCTATAATCGACAATCCCAACTTTGGAATCAGTCTTAATGTAACATCCCAAAATTGGGCCTAGGAGAATTGAGCCCAATGGGCCTTAGGCGTAGTAGCGTTTGAATTTTTAGAGAATAAGAAATCGGCTTAAATGCAAGTTAGACCTATTGGATAAGTGATTTTGGAAGGTTAGAGGGCTTCTATGAAGTCCCGGGATCAAATATTGGCTTTGGGGAAATTTTGGTTTTAGGTGAAAAAACCCTAGAAGTTGGCAGATAGGCCTTAAGAATAAAATATGGAGGAAAATGACACAAGTGGAGTGTGTGGTGTAGTGGCAAAGTGACGCCACATAAGAGACAAGGAGTGACGCCACAAGGAAGGAAGGAGGTCTAAGGTTCAAGTCTTGGCTTTTGCATTTTGGTTTCTTTTGCTTGGACCTTAGAATTTGGACCATAGTTTATATTTAGTTGCGCATGGTTTAAGACACAAGAGGAGCTTGTGGCCAAGTGGCTAGCAGCGTGGATTATGTTGCAAAGGAGCACAGGTTCGAATCTCATGAAAAGCAAGGAGTATTTATTTTATGATTGGACAAAGCAAGAGTTTTAGTTGAATTTAAACTCTACTGAGGAAGGGATCCCACATCGGAAAGACACAAAGAATGAAGGTGAAGAGCTAGCTATATAAGGAGCATCCTAGAAGGAGAGTAAACACATCTTGGAGGCGTTTGGGGCACAAGAGTGGTCGGAGCGCGGATTAGCCCCAGAGTCCTCGGGTGTGTAACTCTCTCTACTCTAGTGTAGAAGCGGTAAAATGCCGAAATGCGGTTACATGGCATTAGTAGCCACACGAGCGTGCAAGCGCGCGTGTGGGGCTTCGACAGCGATAGTTGAGGCCATCAAGTAGTATTCTTGTGGGTTGGTTCGCTTGGGCCTCGATGGGAAGTGGGCCCGATGGGCCCGTGGGCCCATATGAGTAAATTGCATGATTGGTTAGTATATGTTGAACTAGACTAGGTGGAACTTATATACGTGGCTAGATTTGTGCTAGGTGGGCCACACGAGCATGTGGGGCCGGATGGGCCGAAATCGAGTTTTAGGCCCAATCGTCGTCTGACGACCAGGAAATGGTAATGTGAGTCGCTAGTGGCGACATTAGGCCTCGGTAAGGCCATTGCAAGTGTGAATTTATGAAAATACCCTTGGTAGGTAAATTACTAAAAATACCCTTAGTAGGTAAAATTACGGTTATACCCTTCAGAGGTTGATTAGCATGATTATGTTGTTTAGTTACGGCGATTGGGGAAGGCTTGATCTCGCATATCTCGGGTTGTGGCTAGTGCTCGAAAAGTGTTAAGGAAGGGGGATCTAGTGCGTTGATCTTGATCTACGGGATTTGATAGTCGCATTAGGAACGTGTGTGTAAACTAACACGCTTCTTGCTTTGTATATGTTTGATAAACTCGATTGATTGGTAAAACCAAAACAGTATGGTTGAGTGATATGATACCCTATGGGGTATGTGTGCGCGGATTGAGTAAGTCCGTTTCATTATGAGTAATCGTTATTGATACATGATGTCATGATTTATGATGTATGTGCTATGAGATGCAACGTTAAACATGTTTGCATGATTTGAATACTATACATGAGTTGGTATGATGATGGGTGATATGAGAGAGAGGGGAAGTGATATTCGTGTCGAGCGGACACCGGTGGTTTGGTACCACATTGTGGCTACGGTCACGTGAGAGGTTTGGCACCTCCAGAGGTTTGGCACCTCTTGGCAGCGCCTCGCCCGGTGGCTGGCTTAGCACCACAGTGGGTTGGCCCCACGATTTACATTATGGGATTAGCGCCGGTGATTTGGTATCACACGATGGGTTGGCCCCATCACTTGATTCGTGACTTCGGTCACGGTGATTTGGTATCACATTTGTGTCTTTGGAACACCAGTGGTTTGGCACCACAAGTATTGACGGATATTGTGACTTTAAGTCACCGGTGGGTTTGGTACCACACTGGGGGTAGAGAAAGGTGTTTGGAAGGCTAGTCATATGCATATTGTAACTTGTGCATGTTAAACTGTTTATGATTGGTGTATGATGTTTTACTAAACCGGAAAAAGGGCTACACATCGAGTCTTGGTGACTCACCTTTTTCCTTTAACATTTTCAGTGATGCGTAAAGATAGACCCCGGGTTCGGAGAGAGGACACAAGGTGGCCCATGCGTAAGAAGATATTTGGATTATTTTAAGCATTTTTAATATTGAGTATTTTGTTTTAAGTATGGGTTGTAATAAGGGCCTTACTATTATTTTGGTATTATTTTAATTATGGCTTGATTAAACTAAACCACTATGTGAAGAGGATTTTATCTTAGCAACCTGCTTATTCAAAATAGTATTTAATAAAGTTTAAATTGAGACAATTTTATAACACTAAGGTTTTTCATATTACTTTAAATGGACATGGTTTTCAAAAGTTAACAAACTTTCATGATTATTCCAAGTCAAAAGATTTTCAACCGCTCTTCCGCAGATGACATAAACTGATCAGGGTCAAGGCTCGTGGGCCGGGTTTGGGGGTGTTATACTTAAACTAAGATTAAACCATATTCACGTACCAAAAGGTCTAAACTTGTCCGTTCATCACTTACCTTCTAACTTCGCACAATTCCACCACCACTCAACACGAGGGAGATAGCAACCGAAACGATTCGCTGCTGTAAAAATAACCATTCCTCATTAACGAAGAGTTCAAAAAAGTTAAGAACGAATTCAAAGCCAAAACCACTCACCCAAACAACACAAAAAAACACATACCTTATACGCTTGCAAAATGATCACCACTTTGAGTCAAATCAACAAACGTTAATTCCAACCTAACGATCGACTCCTAAACAGTCAACAAAGCACTCCTTAATCCCTTATCCAGAGTAATATTTGAGTTTAATAAAACGGAAACTTACCGTACAACACAATTGCACGCTTGCACAAAGGGGAAAAGATGAAGAAAGATAAAGAAAACGGAAGGGGAATTCAAAGGAAATTCAGCAGCAGAGATTTATTATTTAGAAAAAAGAGGAAAACCAAAAATTGAGAGTGGGGGAGAAGAGAGAAAACGTCAAAAAGGTGGAAAAGAGTCTGAAATTTGAAAAAAAAAATAAACAAAAAGATAATACCTAAAAATCTAGTAACTTATCTCCTTAATTCTCTCTCTAACCTCCCACAACAACTCCACTACTCGAAATTTCAATTTGACTAGGACTCCACCATGCCACATGGCCAAGCAACAAAAATAATTCCCTTGCTCGCGCAGGGACTTGAACTCCAGACCTCCCACACGCCAACACACACCTTAGCCACCAGACCAGCAGGCCCATTTTGATATATTTTTACCAATTTTTTACTATAAGCCTACTGACCAAAGATAGAGCTTTATTCATAAAAATAAAAAAATTTGCCCAAGTCAAGGCTTGAACTTGGGACCTCATACACACACCCAAAACACTTAACCACTAAAGGAGACAGATATTTGTGTCACACATACACGAAATCAAAAATTAAAATTTTAGGGCGTTACACCCAATGACCCAAAACTCAGTAGTGATTCATGGATATTGGAAACAAAGTATTCTACCTTGCATACAATCTGATCAGGCCTGTTTGAAATCTGTTGAAAAATAAATTTATTTCTATTCTTCCACAGTAACCAGCACAACAAAAAGTCTCGCATGGGCATAATTTCCCCCAAAAAATCGCCATTCAAGTTGGTAGTTACCCAATCCAAAAGATCTAAATCAAAGAAGCAAGATAAATAATTTGAGGGTATTACCTTTTCCCATACCTTAGCTGTAATAGAGCAGTCACACAGGATATGAATGACTATTTCTTGAATATACCCACACATGGTGCAGTCTTTTGAGGGAGACAGATTCTTTCTATTCCTTTTGAAATTTGTTAAGAGTTTATGGTGTATAACCATAAAAAATGCTTGATTCTTGGTGGTAGATTAGTCTTCCAAATTACACTCCAAATATTGTCCCCTTCCCGGCCATCCATCTATACTAAACTGTTATACGCCACTTTGACAGAGAACTTCTCAACTCTATGATTTTGCAACATACAAATGTCTCTTCCGACCATATCACAAGGGGGAGGGCACACTGTTATATAGTCCAAGACATCTCTACCAACATACCACTAAAGTGATGACCAATTCTACTGACCATTCGCTTTAACCATATCGGCTGCCTTGATTTGTTCCGTTCTATTCGCGTTGGCTAGCATGTGATTTCGAATCGCTCCCAATTCAAGAACTCAAATGTCATAAAAAAGAATCCTCATTTTTCCCATCACCTATGCTACAAGAAATGTTCTGCCTAAATTGTTCCCAAATATTTGATAAAGAACACCAATCATAAGAACAATAAGGCAGATAAATAGATTTGGAGCACCGATCCATTATCTTATATTTATATCGCAACAAACGTACCCAAAGAGCATCATCATTGTTTGTAAACTAAAAAGCTACCTTCATAAGAAAATAACGATTTTGGGAGATCATTCTCTTAAATCCAAGACCCCCACACTTCATAGATTGGCAGCATGTGTCCCAATTAACTAAGTGCACTTTCTTGGCATATCTCGTGAAGCCCCAAACAAAGCTTCTAACAATTTGTTCAATCTTGTCACAAGCACCAACAAGAATCATGGACGATTGCATAAAATAACTTGGAATGGTCAATAATGTTGACTTGGCCAAAGTAATACGACCAACCAAAGAAAAAAGTTTAGTGTCAAATTATTAAGCCTCTTCTATACCTTATCTATAATAAATTGGAACATAATCTTAGTGACTATCTTATGGAACAAAGGTATTCCCAAATAGACCCCCAAGTCATCTACTTCCTGAAGACCCATCTCCTCGCTAAGCATCTCCTTAACAACTTTATCAGTGTTGGTTGATAAATGAATTTTTTTATTTTTCTGCAATCATTTTGTGACCCGAATACAAGCAAAATTGGTGAAGGAAAAATTTCATGGCTACAGTAGTTTCCTTGCTTCTTCAAACAATATTAGGTCATTCAAAAAAAAAAAAAAAGATGTGATAGATGAGGTCCTTCTCTTCCAAGCCGAATAGGCTTCTAGGTAGATTCAGTGACAACCAACTTAATAGTTTGGTCAAGCTTCTCCATAGTTAACACAAATGAATAAGGAGAAATAGAATTCCCTTGCCTTACTCATCTTGAAGGGAGAAATTCATCAGTGTAGCACCCATTCTATAAAATTTGCATAGAAAAGCAGACATGACACATCGTATAATGGCACGAACTAATGTCTCGAGAATTTAGGCATCTAAAAGTGTATCCTCAATAAACTCCCATATTAGTCTATCATAAGTATTCTCCATGTCAGTTTTGATTGCCATCCATCCTTTCTTCCTCTTTTTGTGTCGCATCGAATGAACAACCTCTTGAGTAATAAACACATTATCCATAATAATTATTCCCCCAACAAAGCTAGTCTAATTAGCTGCAATAAGAGACAACATGATAGGTTTGAAACGGTTCACAATTACCTTCGTTAGGACCTTGTAAGGCACTATACATAAGCTTATGGGTAAACTGAGAGATTGATTCTGAAGAACTTACTTTAGGGATTAGCACAATTGATGTTTTATTAAGAAAAGACTCAATATTACCTCCTTCAAGCACCCTTTTAACCATGCACACCAGTGACTCTCCTACAATATTCCATTGGCTTTGACAAAATTGGGCATGAAGTCCATCCACCCCCAGCGCTTTAAGCGGTGTCATTTCAAAGAGAGCATTATGAACTTCTTGATGAGAATTAATTCACCTAATTAATCCAATAACTCCGATTCAAGAATGGAGAACATGTTCTGAATAAGAAACCAGCCTATAGTAGATGCATCTGTTGTATACAACCTTTTAAAGAGAAGAATAGTTTCAAATCTCAACACTTCCTCATCGTAGCACCACTCGCCATCAGACAATCTTAGACCTTTGATCTCATTAAAATGCCTCCTTGAGTTAGCCTTACAATATAAGTATTTGGTGTTTCAGTCTCCAAGAGTCAACCAATCACTTCGCACCTTTTGTCACCAAAGACTATTCTAAGTCCATAATTCCTTCAAGTTCTACTTGCAATGATTTCTCCAAATTAAGAAGGTTTTTAGATTGAAACCTCTCTAGTGCTCTTTAGATTCCATCAAGTTGGTTTGTCATATTTCTTTTCCTCTTTAAAATATGCCCAAAACATCCTTATTCCACATTCTCGTTGCTACCATGAACTTCTTTGCCGAACCTTCTAACGAGCTTTCACTATTCCAATTCTCATTAACCATAGAAGTAAAATTACTATGAGACAATCAACCACTTAAGAACCAGCAAGGACGAGGGGAATTTGTTCTTATCTTGTTTCCAAACAAAATCGAAAGCTGGCAATGATCAGATTTGATTATCAGCATATGAAAAACAACAATATTCGGGAACATTAGCTCCCAACGAGAATTGTATAAGGCTCTATCAGGACGTTCAAATATATTTCCTCTTTTCCAAGTGAATTTAGGACCTCTAAATCCAAGATCCTTCAACTCATAGACTGAGCATACCTGCTGGAAAGCTGGACAACTAACAGCAACCCTTTTCGAGCCACCTTTTTTCTCATCCTCATCAAGCAAAGCATTAAAATCCCCAGTAATCAACCAAGGAAGAATAATATTCTTAGCAATACAGCTTAGGCCATACCATAAATCTTTCCTCAAATTTTTATGGGGACTCCCATAAACACCTGTAAAGAACACCTAATCGATAACATCATCAAATTTAATTTTCATGTGAGTAAACTGCATATGATTAACCATAACTTCAACACTGATATTATCTTTCCACAGAACCCAAATTCCACCTGAATATCCCACAGCTTCCACCCGATGCCAATAAGGTAGACCAATAATTTTAATCACTCTATCTACTTTTAAACCACTTATTTGGGTTTCCATCAAAACCATAATACAAGGATCTACTTCGCGTAAACACTCCTTCATGTTCTGCCAAAATTAGAGTGCCAAACACCTTGGCAGTTCCATACAAAAATTTTTGACATTATAAAAATCAAAATTACAAAAACGACCAAACCTTTGAGGACACCATCATTCATCTAATGAATCGTTCATGAGTGTCGCGTCACTTTCACCTCCATGAACCACTCCCGATGGTCAACCCAAAATCTATCCACTATTAGCCTAGTCCAACACCACCAGTTTCGTGTTCCCCTCTCGCGTGTCCGCATCTCTACCCTCCACCTCTAAATGATCCACCATACCTTGGATAACCTATCGAATAAGAACCATGCCAGCCAAGCCATCAAAAGTTTCATCATCACTTCTAGACTCAGAGTTCAGAGTATTATTACTCCTATTTTCTTTTAAAAAATGAGGGAGTGCAGAATGAGGAATAACATTTTTTATTCCTATTCCATTTCCCATAAGAGAAGAAGAACCAATTAGACCATTTGGGTTCTAATTTTCTTTGAAAAGGTGAACTGTGTGAAATTTTCGATCCAATATTCCTTGGTTACCATTGATACAAAATACAGGTAGCCTAAACCCCACTTTCAGCCCAATCTTGAAAGTTCCACAACTCATCCCAGACTCCTCAATACCACCTCCTGACTGTCCATTCTATGCCCACCCACAGCCTGTTTATTAGCCTACCCTTTAACACCCACAACCCACTTTTTATGACCTTTAGCTTTAATATTCTCCCCTTTATTACTCCCATCAAATTTTCTCCCATTCATAGTCTTTGTAACAGATTCAATGAGCTTTTCTTGAACCTCAATTGAAAATTCAGCAAGCAAATTAGCTCTTTGTTCCTTTTTGGTTCTTGAAATTAAAAATACCTGTACCATTCTCGTTACTTTCATCCTGTGAGACACCTATTTTGGAAAGAATATTAAATTGAGATTCGAAAAGATTGTTTCTGTTTCCACTCTCTTGTTTATCATCATTCATTTGATTTTGTTTACGATTCTAATGATCCATAATCATCCACTCACAGAACCTTTCATTCTCAACCCGTTCTTGAATTGATGTACTGTTTTATGTTGATCCAGTCTAACAAGATCCTTAGCTTCACTCGATCCTTTCTCCATATCCTCCACTATCTTTGTTTGAGGACAGTCTCTTTTCAAGTGTCCAAAATTTCCACAGCAAAACAAACTGTTGGAAGATATCTATACTCTACTCTGTGGATCCTGCTAGCAATTCTTATTTTAGAAACAAACGGCTTCCTTAAGTTAATTTGAACTACAAATCAAGCAAACTGACCCCTTACTCCTTTATCCGTCATTAAATCAATTTTGATTTCATTCCCTACCATTTCACCAATAGCTTGGAGAATACTTCTCTTATATAATGATCCTGATACACCCAATGTAGGGACCCATGCAACAACACTAATGGAGAACGATTATAATGGAGAAAACTACTTCGTCCAAGGTTAAACCGTCAGATACTGACCATAAATCACCCATGAACCATTCAAAAGAATGTTACTATAATCCACAAAATATTCAAACTTAGCTAGAAAATAGTCATTTTCAATATCCATAAGCTGGAGTCACATAGATGGTTTCCACAACGATCAGACTTTGTTCCATAAGGCATTGTATCCTATCTTCCTCCCAAAAAGTTTGATGACCACAGTTTTTAACACGGTCTCCTCAATTATTGAATAGATTCTATCAGAAAAATCAATTGAGGGAACTTCATCAATAATCTCCTTTCGTATATCACCATCCATTAAATCAATATCACCATCTTCTTACTTGTTATTCAGAGAGTTATACAACTGATTTGAATTCATCACCGCATCTCTAAACGAGAAAAGTTTAAAACTCACTAGCTCCGTTTGCTCACTCCTTCCTCCGTCATCGAGAAGGTCCTCTTCTCTTCGCCTTACTTTTTTGACCGCCTGACCAGGAGGATCTTCGTTCATACCTTTTTTTTTCTTGAAAAATATTATTAATCTCATTTAAAACATTAGTTAGACTTAGGCTTCCTTTGGTTTAGCTTTTAATGCCAGTGTGGTGCAGTTGGGGTAGATAATTACTACCAACCTCACTGATTGCTTGTTTGGTTTAGCATCACAGTACAGTCAAAATTGATTTCAACCACACTGATATGCTGAAAAGTGGCTGGAGATTTTGGCAGCAATTAAACCCATTAGGGTAGTAGGTATTTTTAACAGACCAAAATAACTATACTTTTATTTATTATTTTACCATTTTATCCTTGAAAGTTAAACTAATGTCTTTCCCAACCTTATTTGTTTTCAGATTTGGGAAGAAAACAACCAATTGTTTTTCAGATTTGAGAATTAAAATAGTGATTATTGCTGGTTTCTCCCCTCTTTTTTGCTTTGTTCTTGGTTGTGGCTGCTACTTTTTTCTTTGCCTAAAGGTTTGTTTTTATATATTTGTGTTGAGTATGGTATCATGTTCATGTTATGTTTTCATCTTGTTTCTAAATTTTTTGAGTTTAGATCGGATTATTGATCAGTCTAGGGTATCTATAAATATGAGTTATAGTTTCCACTTCTACAACGAATGCAAAAATTTAGCTTGTAGTTGGGAATTTTTTAAGAATTTTTTAGTACAGTGTAGTGCTCTTCTTCTTAATATAAGATTGAAATGATGAATCAAACCATAAAATTGAGAAATGAATCTTAACCTAAAAATGAATACAGTGTTTCTAGTTGTTAAAATTTTGAAATAATTTTGAGCTATAAAAAAAAAAGAAAAGGAAAGATCCATGTATTTGTACGAGAAAAAAGTATTTAAGTTGGGTCATTCTTTGTTCTATTACTACAGAGTAGTTCTTGATATCTTGTGTTTTTCTTTTTCCATTTAGTTGTGTTCTTAATTCATAATCATGACGTGAATTAACATTTTATTTGTGTAACAGCCCAATTTCGGGGCTAGTCGGACCAGTGGTTTCGAGACCGCTAACCGAGATTAATGAAAATTATTTTGATGCTATTTTGTGTGTTATGGCATTAATATATGGCTATATGCAATTTTTGGTGCTTTGATTTT
Organism: Gossypium bickii; assembly: GCA_025503065.1. Taxonomy (NCBI): domain Eukaryota; kingdom Viridiplantae; phylum Streptophyta; class Magnoliopsida; order Malvales; family Malvaceae; genus Gossypium; species Gossypium bickii. Next base: position 98,020,177 of record CP106711.1, read on the forward strand.
AATGATTATATGCTTAATTGTGAAAAAGGACTAAATCACATAAAGTGCGAAAGTTCTATTTTTCAAGGTAGAGGTGTCTATTAGCCATAGAATATTAAATTGGAGGTCCTTAAAGTGCAATTATGCCAATCGGGGTGTGTTGGCCGGAAATAGAGACTAGGGAGACAAGAGCATTAAATTTTTGGTCAAATTTGGTGATTTTAGGTGATAAAAATGAATAAAATAAGATTAGTAAAGGGAAAGCTATCATCTTTTTCATTTCTCTTCCTCTCCTACCAAAATTTACAGCAAGAAACAAGGGTTTTGAAGCTCAAACTTTCAGGCAACATATTCTCTAACAAGTAAGTGATTTTAGAGGTCTTTCTTGATGATTTTTATATTTTTGGAACCCCCAAAGCTTAAGCTAGCTAATTAGGGGACTAAATTACAATATGATTGAAAGTTTAGGGACCTTCCACGAGAGAGTTTATGTTATTATCTAAATTTTTATTGAAGAAAATGAATGCTAGTGGGATGAGAAACAACTTTTGTGAAAGGTGTTAGCATGAAAACACCTAAATAGGACTTGAACGCAAAGATTAAAAAGTGTGTAATAAATGCATGAAATAGTTAGATTTGTGAGTAGTTTTAAGAGGAATAAATGTTCAGCTAGGCTTGTTTAATGAGAAAATGTGTTGAAAAATGATTTACGAGCCTAGGGGAAAAATCGTAATTTTGCCAAAATGTAAGGGCAAAATGGTCGTTTTTGCCTAAGTATCGATTGTGATGTATTATGATATATAAGATGATTGAATGAGTGAATTTTGTTATTATGGACCAAGAAGAGTGTGGAATCAACCTTGACCGGGGAAACGGCAAGGTTATGGAATGGACCGTTGATTTACGCATTTTGCTTCGAGGTAAGTTTATGTGTAAACAATGCATCTTAAATACACATGTTGCTACTTATTGGTGTATTTTTATGATTGAGAACAATTATGATTCATGTGGATTGAATACGATAGATAATAAATAATTCTTGTATGAACGTTGAAATAGACATGTAAATGTGGAATAATGTCTGTAGTAATTAAAGGTGGATTGTGTACGATACCACCTTAATTATACTTGTTGGTGGGCTATGTGCGAGACCACCTTACCACTTCATTACGATGGACTGTGTGCGGTACCATTGTCTATAATATCATTTGGTGGGCTATGTGCGATATCACCGTAATTATCCCTGTTGGTGGGCTATGTGCGATTCCACCCTGTTAAACATTAATGGTGGGCTAAGTGTGAAACCATCGAGTGATTGGTATTATTATGATGTATTATTCCATGTGATCATGTGGTGATAAGTGCAGGGTTGCATGTTAATAAATGTGAGCATTATGTTCGTGACATGGTTGGAATGTGGTAAGAGGTGAAACGAGTAAGCAAGACTATGAAATGTGAATTGCTCTTGCTTGGTTTGTAATGCTAAATGCTGAGTAGCATATGTTATGGTGTCATTTGTTTATATGTAAACTTACTAAGCTTAAAGCTTACTCTCTTTCTTTTCCCTTATTTATAGTGTTAAAGAGCCGGTTCGGGATACGAAGATAATTGGAAGATCACCCACACTATTAGAACATCTCGGTATATCTAGACTTAGTGTTTTGATTTTGCCATGTATAAGGGCTAGACTAGGTGAATTGTTTTGTTATTTTGGCCAAGAGTGTGTTAGCCCCTTTAAAGGTGAACTCTTTTGTAAATAACCATAGTTGATGGCTCATTATTATTTATGAAAAGATGAAGTTATTCATGGAAGTATATATTGCAAATCAAAGTTGTTTAGTGATTTGTTGAATGGATTTATGTTGTGTGAGCTAGGGTGGTGAAAAGAGCTTGGCAAATAGCCTTGTTCTTGTCCACACGGATAGGCACACGGGCGTGTGTCTAGGCCATGTGTGACACATGGTCAGTTCCATGGGTGTGTGACCAGGCCGTGTGTCCCCTGCATGTTAATTTTTACAAGTTAGTAAGCTTTGTAGTAAACACACAGGCAGAGACACGGTCGTGTGTCTCAGCTGTGTGGTAGGCACAGCCACGAACATAGGTGTGTGCTCAGGCCGTGTGAAGTCTGCACCTTGAAATTGAAATTTAATTTAACACACGAGCTAAGGACACGGGCGTGTGCCTTGGCCGTGTGACCTTATCCAGATGCTGAGGTCATAAACAGAATACCAAGGTTTTGGTACACGGGGCTAAGACACGGGTGTTCGAGGCCGTGTGAGGGACACGGGCCAAGGACAAGGGCGTGTGTCCGGTCGTGTGAAAACCTTTGTAGGTTCAAAATGAAAATAAATCCCACATGGGGTAGGGACATGCGCGTGTGTGACCACACGGCTTGCCCACACGGGCGTGTCCCATTTCAAACGGGCGTGTGGCCCCTTTTTAGGTGAAAATTTTTAAGAGCACTAAAGTTTCCGGTTGAGTTTCGAAACCCTCCGTATGTATGTTTAAGGCCTCGGAGGTCCTTAATGAGAATTTTTTGGATGGTAAAAGAGATATTTTAGGTTGTATGACCAAGTGAGTTAAGTCCGGTAATGCCTCGTGCCCAGTTCTGACGTAAGATATAGGTAAGAGGTGTTACATTTAATGGTATCAAGGCTATGGTTTAGTCGATTCTTGGATTACCGTAACGTGTGTAAGAGTCTAGCTATACTTGCCATAAGCATGCGGTGGCTTCTGATAATTTTAAACTTTATTTTTGTATATATTAAATGAATCCCGATCGAGCGGCTGCTGATGACGCAGCTAGTAATGCGCCGCGCAAGGGACCGCGCCTGTAGAGAGTGGACCCGAGACTAGGGGTTAAGGAGAAGAGGCCCGGGAAGCCTTTCTCTAAATGATGAGTAATTGGTACACGGAATATGTACAAGCGAATCCTAATGCTCAACCTCCTGCACCCCCTCCTATGCCTCAGCCAGGTCCTATGGCTCCTCAAGGTATAGATTTGGTGAGAATGACCAAACCCCCAGTAGATAAGATTCGGAAGTAAGGGGCCAAGGAGTTTAGGGCTAATATAGATGATGACCCTGAGAGGGCGAAGTTCTGGCTTGAGAACTCAATAAGAGTATTTGATGAATTCTCCTGTACACCTGTGTCAATAGAAGCTATCTTGTGCAACAGGTTTGAAGATGGGATGAATGAGGATGTCAGACTTCTAGTTGGGATTTTGGAGTTAAAAGAGTTTGTAGTGTTGGTTGATAGGGCATGTAAGGCTAAAGAGTTGAATAAGGAAAAGAGGAAGGCTGTGAGTGAGGCCCGGGATGTAAGAAAAAAGCCGATGAATAAATCATACCAAGCTCAATCGAAGAGATCTAAGGAAGTAATCCCTCGGACGACTATGTCAGTTGGGTATTCGCATAGAGATCGAGGTAACACATACTCGGGCTCGAGAGACCAAACTACCTCGATGGCAAGTGTGGGCAATCTAAAGTCCAAATCGGAGTGTCTAAATTGTGGAAGGCAACACACTGGGACTGTTGAAGGAATAACCGAAACTGTTATAAGTGTGGCTCCCCCGATCATTTCATTCGAAATTGCCCTGAGAGGGATGACAAGGAAAGGAAGCAAGAGATAAGATCCAGTAATGTATCTTCAAGGGGTAGATCACAAACGAACCCGGGAGGTGGGGCTAGTAGTAGAGGTACGTCTCGAGATTCTATCGTGAGACCAGAGAGTCAAACACCTGCAAGGACTTATGCCATTCGCGCTCGCGAAGAGGCATCATATGCAGATGTGACAACGGGTACTTTTTCTCTTCATGACACCTCTGTTATTGCTTTGATTGATCTGAGGTCTACTCATTCTTAGGTTTGCATGAAATTGGCATCTAGTATGAGTATGATTGTTGAGTCTACAGAATTTTTAGTTAAGGTGTCAAACCCGTTAGGTAAAATGTGCTAGCTGACAAGGTGTGCAGGAATTGTCCTTTGACAATTAGGGGTCATTGTTTTCCAGCAAATCTTATCTGATTGCCATTTTATGAATTTAACTTGATTCTTGGAATGGATTGGTTGACTACTCATAGTGTTTTAGTGAACTGTGGTAGTAAATTTATTGAATTGAAATGTGAAAAATGAAGATGTTATTCGGATCATGTGGGTTAGATAGTTTACCGGTGATAATTTCATCTATGGTGACTGAGAAATATTTGAGAAAAGGATGCAAGTCCTATCTCGCTTTTATGCTAAATACTCAAGAGTCTGAAGTAAAGATTGAAACAGTACCGATGGTATGTGAGTATCCAGATGTATTCCCGGAAGAGTTACCGGGATTGCCTCTAATTAGAGAGGTCGAGTTTGGGATTTAATTAGTTCTGGGTACGACACCTATTTCGGTTGCTCCGTGATCGTGTGTCTGAGAGATTTAATATTTATATAATGAATGATTGAGCCTAGCAACTAACTATCACCACGATTGAGGCAAGCGCACCTATCGAACAATAGTATAGCTTAGTGGCAAGACCGGAATGTCGAACCCAAGGGAACCAAAAGTACTAGTACTGACTTTCTTTCTATTATTTAGCCTAAAATAAAAGGGATTTAATGTTTATCTAACTAATTACTAAGCTAAGGATCTAAGACACAGAGAATGAATTGGGAAAATACTTCTGAGAAAACCAATTGATTAAGACAATACCCGAGGAAGAATCCACCTAGACTTCACTTGTTATTTAACTCTGAACCAGACGATTTATTCACTTGACTTGATCCGTAGGATTCCCTAATTTTATTAATACCTCTTTCGAGGCTACTAACATCTAACCCTAGGTTGATTAATTGAAATCTCTTTCTAATTAAATAGAAAAACATAAAGAAAACCCTAAAACCCCCTGAAGGAAATTGAAGGGAAAATCTTCAGTCTAGAGCGTGGTTCCTGCTTCTAAGATGGATCAACTGGCTTTTCTTGGAGTAATCCCCTGTATTCAGCCCTCTTTGGCTTTTCTCCTGTCAAAAGAACCCTGACAGAGGCCTTCTGTCGAACTTCTGTCGACCTCTGTCCAACCCCCATTTTAGGTTACACTTTAGGGTGTTTATATAGGCTTTCGGAATGTCTTTCTTTGTCTCTAAGTATCCTTTTCCGAGTGGAATTAAAACAGGTCACGGCAGAGACACGCCCGTGTGAATCAAGCCCAAGACCGTGTTTGAGTCTTCTAAAGTGGCACAGCCGTGAGGCGAACTTTAGGCCGTGTGAATTTCTTACTTTGGCCCATTTTCTCCATTTTTGGCCCGTTTCTTGTTCTTTTCATCCTCCTATGCTCTCCTAAGTATAAAGCATGAAATTAAAGGATAAGGAGTATCAAATTCCACAATTCAAGGGATAAATCATCCAAAAGTATGCCAAATGTGGGATTAAAATATATATATTATGGTTTATCAAATACCCCGACACTTAAGCATTTGTTTGTTCTCAAGCAAAAATCCTCAACTCACAATAAAAATTCATTCTTCTCAATTTATAACTCCTATCAATAATGTTTCGAAATAATTCACAGGTAATCATACATTGAGAATTCAACTAAAAGAACATCAGTGTTTCAAACGATCCAAGTTGAGCATTTTATTCATGAAAAAACATAGGTATCCCCCTTATCTAAGTAATCACCTTTGATTCAAAATATCACAGAGTTAACATCCTCACTAAGGATTCACTCAAATCGCTCTAAGTGTTTAAGGGACAAAAATTAAGCACTCAATAGGCTTGCATGAAAATAAAATTTCCACCACTATAGATTGATATGATACATCGATCAAAAGGTCTTTAAAAAGGGTTGTAACGTGGCTTGGTTAGGGGGTGTGGTCACAGGCTGAAAGAGGAGGTTAGAATCAAGATTGAATTGACAAATTACCTAACTAGAAAAATAGACTAATAATGAATAATTACATTAATAATACGAGCTTCTTCTAAAGATGTGAGATTTACTGCTTAAGCTCATAAAAAATAGAACTAATAATGGATATACTTTCAACTTTTTTTTTAAGAACAAATCATACGATTATAGGAAAGAATTTTCAACTGAAATAGAGAACATAGTTAGGCAACTTCTCAAATCACATCTCGACAAAAAGGTTAATAGGAAAAATTCTTTAATGAATCAAAAATAGTAAGTCTTGGGTTAATATTAAGGGTAAATCAAGAAATGGTTAATTAGGATCAAAGGGGTTCACTAGGGGTTAATTATAGAGGTAGGCCTTTTGGGAAGTAAGTGGGTTAAATTCTAGGTGCCTTTATCATCTCAGTATATCAAATAAAAAATGTGGTCTCGACTTGTACAACCGAAGCAAGTTCTAGAATAACAGATCAATATTGACTCACTTAAAGCAACAATAAAAGTAAGCACGAAAGAATGTATGCTCTAAAGGCTCAAAATCTCACAGAAATTATTGGTTTTTGATGTCAATCCTGTGAACTTCAAACTTCAAGATAATACCTAAACTTGGGTAAACATCCTAGCAAAAAATTTTTATTTTCTAAATATCATGCTTGATTCTCTAAAGCCTTCAAGTTTAAACAGTAAATGCACAACTCCCTATGTTTTAATTCAAGACATATTAATAAAAATCATAAATTAATCAGAATTTGTTTAACAAAATTTAGGGATTTGAGAATAATGCACAAAGTTAGGGCTTAAAATTCACCCCCATACTTAAGATGTACATTGCCTTCAATGTACAAACGAAGATATTCTAGTGGTTAATAGCATTATTATAAAAGAGAAAGGGAGTGGTGAAACTTCCTGAATTTTGGATGGATTCCTTGAGTTGGAAGTGTAGAAATTTGATTCGGAGGTGAAAGATAAGTTAGAGGAAGCGTCTCTGGTAGTGGTATGGTGGCCGCCAACAATCACTGCACTAAATGAAGAAATTGGGTAACTCGTGAAGAAATAGCCAGGAAATAATAAGAATAATTCAAAATATACTAATTATGTATTTAAAGGCAAGAAAGATAAAGAGAAAGAAAATAAAAATTAGAATAAAATAAAAAGAAAAGATCAATGGACTTAAAAGTCCTTATAGTTAGATGGTTCGTGAGGCGGGGGTGATTTTTATGGTCGTGGTGTGGTGATTCCCTAACAGCCTTTTGAACCTAAATGATAGAAATTAAAATATAATAATATAAATTAAGCACAAGAAAGAAAAAGGGAAGGAAAATAAAGGATAAGAGAAAAGAAAAAGAAAAATTAAATGCACTCAAATGTCCTTGGCTTGTCAGATAAATGAAGCAGCCGGCATGAACTCATGCAGATTGGTCTCGTATGGGGAGACTGTGCTAGGGTCCATTCGCTTCTTCAACATGGGAATGGTAGTGTTGGCCTTGCCTTTGGGCATTGAGTTATAGGGGTAAGGATGGTGAAAAAGGAAGAAAAAGTACGGTTACTAGGGTTGAGAGGAAAGGGGTTTGGTGGAGAAAGTGAGTAGAAAAGGGGGTTTATATAGAAACAGGAATCTGGTGGCTTCCCATGCCCGTGTACCACGGGCGTGTTATCCCACATGGCCATATCGCACGGCCGTGCTGATCTTCGTTCGCTTCTCCTATGGCCGTGTCTTATATCCTATACCAGTGTAATGGTCGCCACGCCTATGTTGATAAATTAGTATCGACCACGGCCGTATCGCACAGTCGTGACATTTTATCACTGTACGTGGGTAGGAGATTTTTCGTCCTTGGTTCGCACGATCTCTACCACGCCGGTGTGTAAATCTATGGTGTCCATACGGCCACGGCCACACCCATGTGTAAGGCCATGTGGTAGGGAAGCCTATGTTTCATTAATTTTGTTAGTTTGTAGTTAGATGCTAAAAGTAAAAATAAAAATAAAATAAAAATATGAAAATTAATGGGGTTAATGTTCGGGTTGCCTCCCGAGAAGCGCTTGTTTATAGTCATGAGCTCGACTTACCTCTCATTCGCACATTCATGGTGGTTTGAGGAGTTGAAACTATTCACCCCTACTACAAGTTCTATGATTACTATATAGTTCGAGTCGAGTAGTGGTTACCTTAAAAGTGCCGAACTTGGGATTAGTTACCTTGACTGTTCTATATGAGAAGATATTCAGTACCTCAAAAGGGATTTCTTCATTTGTATCAAGGTCTAAAGTGGTGATTCGAGGGTCTGTTTTATTCAACAACACCTGATCTCCGATCTTAAATTTGTTTGGCTCATCCTTAAGTTTGACATGGTTTTGCTTTGATTCTGCTTCGTGTGTCCCTAAGTTTTCCTTGAAATGTGTTTTCCACTTGTCTAGTTCATCGATCTGAAGCCTTCGTTTCTCATGAGTTATTTCCCTGTTGGCATGAGATCTAGGATCTGGCTCAGTTGTATAGTTCCGTGGTGCTTCCTGAAAAGAAGGTTTAACCAAATGGTTATTAATAGAATTTATATTCTCACCTTTATTACTTGATGTCCTAGGTGAGTCAAGAGCTTTAAGAGTGACCATTTTGTCAGCTACACGAAGTATGAGTTCTCCTATACCAACATCAATTTTAGTTCTAGCAGTTGCTAAAAAGGGTCTTCCTAAAATTAAAGGGATATTATTGTCGTCATCCATGTCTAAAACGACAAAGGCTACTGGGAATACGAATTTATCAATTTTTACTAGAACATCTTTGATTATACCCTTAGGAATTCTAATAGTTTTATCAGCTAATTGAATGCTCATCCTAGTTTGTTTGGGTTTCCCTAGACCTAGCCATTTAAACATTTTATAAAGCATAACATTTATGCTTGCCCCTAAATCTACTAAAGCATTATCAACAGATAAACTACCAATTAAGCATGGAATTGTAAAACTCCCTGGATCTTTTAATTTTCGTGGTAGTTTATTTTGCAGAATTCCTAAGCACACTGTGTTTAGCTCCAGGAATTCTCGTCTAACTTCTGTTTGTTTGTTAAAAGCTCTTTTAAAAATTTCCTTGAATCTGGCATCTACGAAAGAGCTTCAAGAAACGGTAAGTTAATATGTAATTTCTTTAAAAGTTTAAAAAATTTACCGAATTGTTCATCTGTGTGGTCTTTCTTCATCGTATTGGAGTATGTACGAGCAAATCCTAATGCTCAACCTTCTGCATCCCCTCCTATGCCTCAGCCAGATGGCTCCTCAAGATATAGATTTGGTGAGAATGACCAAACCCCCGGTAGATAAGATTCGGAAGCAAGGGGATGAGGAGTTTAGGGCTAATATAGATGATTACCCTGAGAGGGCAGAGTTTTGGCTTGAAAACTTAATGAAAGTATTTGATGAACTCTCCTGTACACCTGAGGAAAGCTTGAAATGTGCCGTGTCATTGCTACGGGACTCGACCTATCGTTGGTTGAAGACGTTAACTTCAGTAGTTCCAAGAGAAAGGGTAACGTGGGACTTCTTTTTGGAAGAGTTCTGAAAGAATTATATAAATTAGAGGTTTGTGGACCAAAAACGGAAAGAATTTCTTGAGTTAAAGCAAGGAAAACTGACTGTGGCAGAATATGAGCGCGAGTTTGTTAGGCTCAACAAGTACGAGCAAGAGTGTGTGTCAACAGAAGCTATCTTGTGCAAGAGCTTTGAAGATGGGCTAAATAAGGATGTCAGCCTTCTAGTTGGGATTTTGGAGTTAAAAGAGTTTGTAGTGTTGGTTGATAGGGCATGTAAGGCCCAAAAGTTGAATAAGGAAAAGAGGAAGATTGTGAATGAGGCCCGGGATGCAAGAGAAAGCCGATGAATAAATTATACCAAGCTCAATCGAAGAGATCTAAGGAAGTAAACCCTCGGACGACTATGTCAATTGGGTATTCGCATAGAGATCGAGGTAACACATACTCGGGGTCCAAACTACCTCAATGACAAGTGTGGGAAATCCAAAGTCCAAACCGAAGTGTCTAAATTATGGAATGCAACACACTGGGGAGTGTTGAAGGAATAACCGAAACTGTTATTAGTGTAGTTCCCCCGATTATTTCATTCGAAATTGCCCTGAGAGGGATGACAAGGAAAGGAAGCAAGAGATAAGATCCAGCAATGTATCTTCAAGGGGTAGATCACAAATGAACCCGGGAGGTGGGACTAGTGGTAGAGGTACGTCTTAAGATTCTGCCATGAGACCGGAGAGTCGAACACCTGCAAGGACTTATGCCATTCACGCTCGCGTAGAGGCATCATATGCAGATGTGATAACGGGTACTTTTTTTTTTATAATACCTCTGTTATTGCTTTTATTGATCCGAGGTCTACTCATTCTTATGTTTGCATGAAATTGGCATCTAGTATGAGTATGATTATTGAGTCTACAGAATTTGTAGTTAAGGTGTCAAACCCGTTAGGCAAATATATACTAGTTGACAAGGTGTGTAGGAGTTGTCCTTCGACAATTAGGGGTCATTGTTTTCCTTCAAATCTTACGTTATTACCGTTTGATGAATTTGACTTGATTCTTGGAATGGATTGGTTGTCTGCTCATAGTGTTTTAGTGAACTGTGGTAGTAAATTTATTGAATTGAAATGTGTAAATGGAGATGTTATTCGGGTTGAATCATGTGGGTCAGATAGTTTACCAGTGATAATTTCGTCCATGATGGCTGAGAAATATTTGAGAAAAGGATGCGAGTCCTATATCGCTTTTGTTCTAAATACTCAAGAGTCTAAAGTAAAGATTGAAACAGTATCTGTGGTATGTGAGTATCCGGATGTATTCCCAGAAGAGTTACCTGGATTGTCTCCAATTAGAGAGGTCGAGTTTGAGATTGAGTTAGTTCTGGGTACGACACCTATTTCGGTTTGTTCCGTATAGGATGGCACCATTGGAATTAAAAGAATTGAAAGTTTAGTTGCAAGAGTTAACGGGCAAGGGTTTTGCAAGACCAAGCTATTCACCATAGGGTGCTCCGGTGCTTTTTGTGAAGAAGAAAGATGGGACGATGAGATTGTGCATAGACTACAGATAGCTGAACAAAGTGACTGTGAAGAATAAGTATCCTTTACCAAGGATAGATGATTTATTTGACCAATTGAAAGGAGCTACGGTGTTCTTTAAGATAGACCTAAGGTCTGGCTATTACTAGTTGAGGGTTAAGGAACAAGATGTGCCGAAAACTACATTTCGGACGAGGTATGGCCATTATGAGTTTTTGTCATGCCATTTCGTTTAACGAATGCTACTGCGATTTTTATGGATTTAATGAACCGTGTCTTTCGACCGTATTTGGACAAGTTTGTAGTTGTCTTTATCGATGACATACTGATTTATTCTCAAGATGAGAGTGATCATGCAAAGCACCTGAGAATCGTTTTGCAGACTTTAAGAGACAAACAGTTGTATGCTAAATTTAGCAAGAGTGAGTTTTGGCTCCTAGAGGTTGGATTCCTAGGACATATTATGTCGGGTGATGGTATTAGAGTTGATCCGAGTAAAATCTCGGCTATTGTGGAGTGGAAACTATCGAAAAATGTGTCGAAAGTCAGAAGCTTTTTGGGTTAACGGGGTACTACAGACGGTTCGTAAAAGGGTTTTCCATGATTGCTACCCCGATGAAGAAGCTGTTGCATAAAGATGTTAAGTTTGAATGGACTGAGAAATGTCAACAGAGTTTTGAGAGTTTGAAAACATTATTGACTGAGGCACCGATTTTGGTACAACCAGAATCGGGGAAATAATTTGTAGTCTTCAGTGATGCGTCACTAAATGGTCTCGGTTGTGTGTTGATGCAAGAGGGTAAGGTAGTAGCTTACGCCTCGAGACAGCTAAAACCATATGAGAAGAATTATCCGACTCATGATTTGGAATTGGCTGCAATCATTTTTGCTTTGAAGATTTGGCGTCATTATTTATATGGTGAGAAGCGTCAAATCTTCACCGATCATAAGAGTTTAAAGTACTTGATGGATCAAAATGATTTAAATTTGCGGTAGCGATGGTGGCTCGAATTATTGAAAGATTATAAGCTGGTAATTGATTACCATCCGGGGAAAGCGAATGTAGTCGCGGATGCCTTGAGCAGGAAATCCTTGTTTGTTTTGAGAGCCATGAGCACAAACTTAGCGTTGTGATGGTGCTATATTGGCCGAGTTGAGGGCTAGACCACTATTTATTCAACAAATATGTGAAGTTGAAAAGAATGATTATGAGACGCAAGCTAAGATAGCTAAGTGTGAATCGGGTAATGATTCTGATTTTTGGGTGAGTTCGGATGGTTGTTTGATGTTTCACGACAGAATTTAAGTATCAAAAGATGATACGTTGATCCAGAAAATTTTACATGAAGCACACAACGGTCATTTGTCAGTACATCCCGGTAGCACGAAAATGTATAATGATTTGAAGAGATTTTATTGGTGGTCGGGTATGAAGAGAGACATCTCTGAATTTGTGACAAGATGTTTGATCTGTCAACAAGTGAAAGCTGAGCATCAAGTACCTTCAGTATTGCCTCAGCCGGTGATGGTTCCCGAGTGGAAGTGGGATCGGATCACAATGGATTTTGTGACGGGGTTGCCTATGACTCTGAAAAAGAATGACGCCGTATGGGTTATTGTTGATAGACTAACGAAGTCAGCTCACTTTATACCAGTGCAAGTAGATTATTCACTTAATAAGTTAGCTGAGTTGTATATTGCTGTGGTAGTGAGATTTCATGGAGTGCCTACTTCTATTATCTCAGATAAAGATCCGAGATATACTTTGAGATTTTGGAAGAAGTTGCAGGAAGCCTTGGGTACAAGGTTTAATTTTAATACTGCGTTCCATCCCCAAACCGATGGCCAGTCTGAAAGGGTAAATCAAGTTATTGCGGATATGCTCTGATGCTGTGTGTTAGAATTCGAATGTAGTTGGGAAAGATACCTACCTTTGGTCGAATTCGCCTACAACAATATTTATCAGTCGAGTATACGGATGGCACCATACGAAGCTTTATACGGTCATAACTGTCAGACTTCCTTGTCTTGGACCGAGTTGAGGGTTAGACTGCTATTTATTCAACCAATATGTGAAGCTCAAAAGAATGATGATGAGATGCAAGCTAAGAGAGCTAAATGTGAATCGGATAATGATTTTAATTTTCGGGTGAGTTCGGATGGTTGTTTGATGTTTCACAACAGAATTTTTATACCAAAAGATGATAAGATGATCCAGAAAAGTTTACATGAAGCACACAGTGGTCATTTGTCAGTACATCTCGGTAGCACGAAAATGTACAATGATTTGAAGAGATTTTATTGGTGGCCGGGTATGAAGAGAGACATCTCCGAGTTTGTGACAAGATGTTTGATCTGTCAACAAGTGAAAGCCGAGCATCAAGTACCTTCGGGATTGCCTTAGCCGGTGATGGTTCCTGAGTGGAAGTGGGATCAGATCACCATAGATTTTGTGACGGGGTTGCCTATGACTCCATGTAGTCGCAGATGCCTTAAGTAGCATATATTATGATGTTATTTGTTTATATGTAAACTTACTAAGCTTAAAGCTTACTCGCTTTCTTTTCCCTTGTTTATAGTGTCAAAGAGCCGGTTCGGGATACGAAGATAATTGAAAGATTACCCACACTATCAGCTCATCTCGTATATCTAGACTTAGTGTTTTGAGTATGGCATGTATAGGGGCCAGAGTAGGTGAATTGTTTTGTTATTTTGGCCAAGAGTGTGTTGGCCCCTTTAAAGATGAACTCTTTTGTAAAAAACCATAGTTGATGGCTCATTATTATTTATGAAAAGATGAAGTTATTCATGGAAGTATATATTGCAAATCAAAGTTGTTTAGTGGTTTGTTGAATGGATTTATGTCGTGTGAGCTAGGATGGTGAAAAGAGCTTGGCAAATAGCCTTGTTCCTGTCCACATGGGTAGGCACACGGGCTTGTGTCTAGGTCGTGTGTGACACATGGTCAGTTCCATGGGTGTGTGACCAAGCCGTGTGTCCCCTGCATGTTAGTCTTACAAGTCAGTAAGCTTTGTAGTAAACACAAGGGCAGAGACACGACCGTGTGTCTCAGCCGTGTGGTAGGCACGGCCACGAACATTTGTGTGTGCCCAGGCCGTGTGAAGTCTACACCTTGAAATTTGAATTTAATTCGACACACGGTCTAAGGACACGAGCGTGTGCCTTGGTCGTGTGACCTTAGCGAGATGATGATGTCATAAACAAAATGCCAAGGTTTTGGCACACTGGCTAAGACACGAGTGTGTCGAAGCCGTGTGAGGGACACGGGCCAAGGACACGGCCGTGTGTCCGGTCTTGTGAAAACCCCTGTAGGTTCGAAAAGAAAATAAATCCCACATGGGGTAGGGACATAGGCATGTGTGACCACACGGCCTGCCCACACGAGCGTGTCCCATTTTGCACAGGCGTGTGGCCCCTGTTTAAGTGAAAATTTTTAAGTGCACTAAAGTTTCCGGTTGAGTTTTGAAACCCTCCGTATGTATGTTTAAGGCCTCGTAGGTCCTTAACGAGAATGTTTTGGATGGTGAAAGAGATTTTTTAAGTTGTAAGACCAAGTGAGTTAAATCCGGTAATGCCTCGTGCTCAGTTCCGACGTAATATACGGGTAAGGGGTGTTACAATTTGATTTGGATTAGTTGCAGAAAATGTAAATAAAAATGATTAATTTAATTAAGCTTTAAATAATTTTTCACAAGAAAGAAAAAATTGATTTAAGGGACAGCATGAAGGAAGACTATAAATCATGCAATTAGTGATTAATTATTTTCAATGGAGGATAGGATAGAAAGCCAAATAATTTCCCATTGAGAAATTGTCTACCCATTCGTGATGAATTGGCTGGTATTTACAATGAGATGGTATTTAATATTTGTTATGTATTATTCTTATTTTTTATGAAACTATATTATTATGTCTAATTATATAAAATGAACAAATTAAATGAAATATATTTTGAATGTTATAAAAAATAATGTTATCAAAATTCGGGTTATGTCTAGAAATGACGTAGTTTACTCAATTAGTGATTTTGAGAGCAACAAATCTTGAGAAACACAACTTTGAAATATCACCCTTTTGAAATAATTTTAGCCTTCTCAATCCCCTGCATATCTTTGTGTTTGAGAGGCCGAATTGTTATACGTCTTTAGAAAATCTAGATATATGAAACTTAGGTGGTGTGAAAAATCTATCTAACATGGTTATACAATTATCCAAGAAGTAATGAAATGTTGTATGATTGGGTGCTAATGCTAGACTATGTCACATTGGCTCTTCATTTTTTTTTAAGTATTCATATTGGACACCCTTAGTTTTTTCATTCATATTTGGAAATCAGTGTGGAGACACGATATACATGTATGCATCTCCCAGATGAGTGAAAATAAAATACTTATATTCTATTATTTTGTTTAGTACAATACATCAAATTGTTAAAGAGTTTTTGTGAGAAATATTGAATGAGCTTTACAAATGTGTGGATGTATATATACCATGATATCTTAAGATGTATGTTTGCTTATATTTGTTATACTGGTGATCTTTAAATGATGCTTATTATGATATATATATATGGTTTTATGTCAGTTGACATTTAAAATCGAAATAATAATAATAGATGGTAAAGACACGAAATTTTGTGGAGGGAGATAGTACCTTAGCAACAAAAGCTGTTTGAGATGATGAGCTGACGTTGATATTTTGTGAACTTTCTGTGAATGAAGTCAATGCTGGTAATAGACCGACAACTCATCTAAACTCCAAAGGATGGGAAAATTTCATTGCTCTTTTTCAAGCAAAAACACAAAAAAAATTATGGAAAACCTCAATTGAAAAATAAGTGGGATACATTAAAAAAGGAATGGAGGTTATGGAGGGGTTGCTTAAGAAATCTACAGGTATAGGATGGTGTCCATCTAAAAAGACGGTCGATGCTACCGAAGAATGGTGGGCTGAAAAAATACAGGTTAGTGTTAACTTTATCATTATTTTAATACATAAATTTTATTGAAATTAATAATTTACAAATATAAAAATCTTAGTATAACACTTAACATTTAACATGTTATGTAGGAAAATCCTAATTTTAAAGGATTTAAGAAGAAAGGAATTAAACCACGATTGAATGAGTTAATGTGGCAAATGTTTGGTGGCATTTGTGGCAAATGTTTGGTGGCATTGTAGCCACTAGAGAGAATGCATGGGCACCTTCGTCTGGTTTCTTCCAGGAGGGGTTCCTATGGGAGATGATACACCTAATAAGGGATTTGGTGATTCAGATGAACATAGTAATAAAAATGAAGGTATTCCTCCTAATGAGGTACCATCAAAACCCTTCTCATGAAACTTCTAATCGAATAAAGCAAACACTTGAGGTTGTACATGGTAAAGGAAAAAAATCAAGTTCAAGTAGAAAATCATCAAGAAATACCTTAACTACTCAAATTGAGAAATTGTGTGAGAGTATGGCTAGTCTAAGGAAGTCAGTGAATGGAATTATTTTTCCTCACTCTCAATATACTATTTCAAATGTAATGGATGCTTTGCGTGCTTTGGGAGATGAAATTCCAAAAAAAGATGAACTGTATTATTTCTCCATCAAAATGTTCCAAATACCGATGAAACGAGAAGTGTTTTTGAACTTTGCTCCAGATGTTAGAGTTTGGTGGCTTCGACGTGGGTATGCTGAACAAAATCCAACTATATCAGTTTCATCATTGATAGCAACATCCTCATTTGCCTTCCAACCATACCATCAACCACCTCCACCATAAGCTCCTTAGAATTATTATTGTAATATAACTATACTAGTTTTTTATATGTAAAACTAATGTATGATATTTTTTATGTTTGGTATTTTATGCTATGCTTTTATTCAAGTTTCTGTATTGTACAGAATGTCACAAAACATTAATTTATTTTCATTTGATTACTTTTTCAGGTTATGGATGAATTTAACAATATGTATAATAGTTTTGATATTAATTATGATACCCTTGAATTAGGTGAAGAAGCTCAACAAAGAATAGCCACAATTGTTACACAAGTTGAGCACAACAATTATCATGAAGAGGAAGAATATGTGTTAAGCAGTGTATTGGTACACCATGAAACGTATTTCACTATGCAACTGTGTATGCATTCAAATTATACAGGTCAAATGTGGGTGGACAAAGTATTAAATGGGCATGATGATCATTGCATGAATAGTTTTAGGATGCCAAAAAATATATTTCATAGCTAGTTGCATGATTTGCAAACAAATTATGGCTTAAAGCATGGGAAAGTATCGGCGATGGAGAAGTTAGCATTATCATTGTACATTCTTGGAAATAAAGAATCAAATTCAAATACAACAGAGCGATTTCAACGATTTAGGGAAACTGTTAATAGAATTTTTACTGATATGTTGCATATATTTGCTTGAATAGGAATAGGCACGATTAAACCCACTGAAGGTCAATTCGAGGAAGTACCGAACCATATTCGACATGATACAAGATATTGGCCTCACTTTAAGGTAAAATTTAAACAATCTTTATATTTTTAAAATATAAATTATTTCTAACTTTTATCTCATTACTTGTATTTGTTTTAAAGGATTGTATTGGGGCCATAGATGGAACACACATAAAAGCATGCATTTCGCCTTCTTGTCAAATACCTTATATCGGACGGAAAGGTGAACCAACTCAAAATATTATGCCAGTTTGTGACTTCAACATGTGCTTTATTTTTGCATTTCCTGGTTGGGAAGGAACAACACATGATTGTAGAAATTTTTTGCAAGCACTTAGAAAACAAGAGTTAAAGTTTCCACACCCTCCACCAGGTTGAACTTTAATTAATCTTTACATAAAAACAATATTAAAATTTTTAATTTATTTTTAAACTTGATATTATGTTTTACTTTTTTGTAGGAAAATATTATCTTGTGGATTCAGGATATCCACAAATGGCAGGTTTTCGTCGAGGTAATCATCGAGTATCTGGAAAAAAAGAAATCTTTAATCATGCCCATTCTTCATTTCGCTCTGTGATTGAACGAACATTTGGAGTGTGGAAAAAAAATGGCCAATATTAAGAGATATTCCAAGTTATTCATTCAACAAGCAAGTTTTAATAGTTATTGCAACAATGGTTTTGCATAATTACATTCGAAGACATGCTTGGTCAAATGATGAGGATTTTTGAAAATTTGAGAATATACCCGACATGCCAGTCTCTTCAAGCCATTTTGATAGAGGTGATTCGAGTTCTTCTAACAGTAAAAGTGACCTTGAAATCGCAATGTTAAGGGAAACCGTTGCAACTAGTTTAATGAATCCATATTTGAAAAAACATTTTGTATCATAACCTAATTTCTAGTAATAATGAAACTTGTTATGTCTTATGTTACTATTTTTTTTTTATTAAAAATCATCCATTTAGATACTTAAAAATTTGATCCAAGTATAATGTTACTATTTGTGAAAATAATATTTATCATTGTTATAAAAGAATATTTAACTATAAAAAAATTAAAAATAATTATCATTTTATCTAATAAATAATTTAAATTGATTATATAATTCATTAAAATATTTATAATAAAATATTGGAAGATACGTTTTAATATTTTATTAAATGAATTTATAAATTCACATATTTTAATAATTTTATAAAAGTAAAATAATTTAAAAAACTTTTATTATACATCAATTTTAATATGATGTCCTTAATAGTCATTTTTTATTCTCACCTCACCGCTACAGCTGCGTTTGAATCCAAATACACACTCCACTATTGTTTCTAATCATTGTTTCTATATCACTTTGTTTTCTTTGTAAATGAATAATTCAGTAAAATATAAAATTCATTTACATTGACTTATTAAGAATCTATATATTCCTTTTTATCATTTTATGATTAAATTAATAAAAAAATATTAATATAAAGTATTACTCATTTTTTTGTATTTATTTATTAAAAAATGAAAACAAAGGCCTAAGAAATATAAGAAGGAAAATAAAAATGATATAATGATAAATTTAGCCTTTTAACATTTACATCTTTTATCAATTTGACCCTCAACCTTTTGAAAAAAGTCAAATTTGAGCATCAACCTTTCAAAATAAAAAAGAGTCATATTGTTGTTTTTTAACGGAAATACTAACTAAAACATTAAAATTTTAAACATGGTAACCCACATGTACTTTATTTTTTTTAAGGATATATATATATATATATGTATAAATTTTAAATTATTTTTTGATGTAACATACAAAGCAAATATTTTCATATCAGCACAAAGTATACGTGGATTGCCATGCAAGTTGTCTACCAACATTACTAAAGGTAAATGTTTTAATCAGTATTCCCATTAAAAAAAATAACTTGACTTTTTTTGAAAGTTTAATGACCAAATTTAACCCCAAAAAATAAAAGTCAAATTGACAAAAAATGAAAAAATAGTGAGAACTAAATTTATTTTTATCTCAATAGAAATATACATTTGAAGTATTTTATGATCCAATATTTTTTTATTTTTCCTTTTATCGAAAAAGAGAAAGGACAAAATATTATTACAAAAGTTATCTTAATTGTTTATAAATTAAACTTTATTAACATATTAGTTTAAATTATAATTTATTTTTAGTATTCTTTTATAGATAGAGAAAAGATAAGAAAAGGGAAAAAAACAAAGAACATTTGTATAAAATTAAGGAATAACGATGAATTTGGCTTTTAATGTTTATGTTTTTCTTAATTGGGTCTTTATTTTTATTTTTATTTTTTTGAGTTAAATTTAGCTTTTAACTTTTTAAAAAGAGTTAAATTTAATCATCAATCTTCTGAAAAGAGTCAAATAGCTATTTTTACCCAAAATATGGACTAAGATTTTAAATTTTTAAACATAGCAGTCTATATGGTAATCTATGTGTGCTTCATGCTAATATTTTATCTTTATAACTTTTTAATTTTGAGGTATTTTATATTTTGAATATTTTTATAATATTAAATTATTGTTGGCATACGGATTAAATAATGTCATATCAACACGAATAACACATAAATTGCTATGCAAGTGTCACATCAACATTGTTAAAAAAAACTAATGTTTGAATCAATATTTTCATTAAAAAAGCAATTGACTACTTTTGAAACGTTAATAGTCAAATTTAACTCAAAAAAATAATAAAAGATAAATTAACAAAAGATGTAAATATTGAAGACTAAACTTATCATTATGCGTAAAATTAATACAAATAAATAACTTTCATTACTTATTTTAAAGAAATTTTCATTACTTTTAAATAAAAAAACTTATTATAATTATAGTAGATACCAATTTGATAGATACTTGTAATTAGAGATCAAATTAAAATATTTATATTTTATAAAAATTATATACATAATAAAATTTAAATCAACGACATCATAAAATTTGAAGTCTTAAACTTCATTATTTTAATCAAAGTGTGATTTAATTCTTATAAAATTACATCTTAATCTAATTTACATAACCCTCTGGAGCACCAATTTCATACATTTACTAACGGAAATATATAATTATTCTAAAATCAAAATGCTTTGCAATTTGGAAACTAAACCAAAAGCCCCTCTCTTTAACAATGTTATGTCCAAAACTAATTATTTATTTAATATACAATTACTCATTATTGAGTATAGAAAGCAATATCCTGTTAGAAAATTATTTTAAGGGTTGAAATTAAATTATAATTTTTACGATAGTAAAAATATAATTTTATTATTTTATATGATCTCTATCTTTATAATTTTTAAAGGATTAAATTAAAATTTTATTATTTTTAGGAGATTAAAGTATAATTTTATCTATACTAATTTAAAATTTTAAAAATTTTAAAGGATTTAGATAAAAACTTTTCTACTTTAGAGAACCGGACCCTGCCACCCCTGAAACATTATTGAAACTGAAATAGAAAGCGGTGTTTCTAATCACGCGTGTGCATGTTGCTCCTACCCTACTCTCACCACTATTCTTTTTTTAATAATTCCAGTTTTACTTTTTCTTTTTTAAAATCAAAGAAATAAGATTATCTAGGTTTTAACTCAAATTTGATGGTAATAAACACTTAATTTCTATTATACTAATATCTATTTCACTTACTTATATATAATCATGTTACTGTGGATTGAATTATAAATGGATATTAATTATAGGTCCCATCCTTAAAGAATCATTATCTTTCTCCTATTATATTTAGATTCTTATACTTTTTTATTATATTTATATTCTTGTTAGTTGTTTATAATTAGACATGATTATGAGTTGGGTTAGCTTGAAATTTTAGGCCCAGTCTAAAAAATAGACTTAAAATTCTACTTAAGTTAGACCCAAATTAAAAATACTAAACTCAAGCTTGGTTCGCTCGTATTTACCTAATTTTAGATTATTTTTCATATAAAAATAAATTCTAAAAATATAATAAAATTGAATAACACTAAATAAACATTTCACGTCACCCACATCATGCAAGTCCACCTCCAACCCCAACAAGTTTAAATTTGCACCCCATTGTGCATGAGGGAAATTATTAATTGGTTCACATATATAAACATATTCCATTATTAATATCTAACCAATGTGGGACTAAACTTACCATTTTACTTAACATAATTCACAAGTAGCTTACTTTGAGCATCAATTTCTCATTCATCACTCAATCATTTTGAGCATATGATATACCGTAGTAAAGATCTCACAGAGCAAAATATAAAAACATAGTTTTATGACTAAGATCTTTAACTTTACTAATCAAGAATATGCCTCAAAGTTTCCAAAATATCTATTTTTTCCAACATATAATAGATGCTTAAATACCTTTTTAAAACTCAATCACAGAAGTTAGCTGAGATGACAATGGTCTCTCCTACCTTAATCAGTGATTGGGGGTTCGATCCTCACCTTGGATATGAAAGTAACTGGGGGTTCGATCCTTACATTGGGTATGAAATAACTTTAAAACTCGTGACTAGCGTTTAACTCCTTTATAAATCCATTGAACGCAAAAAATTAATCATTAAGCTCATTCCAGTAAATATTTTAAGGAAAAAAAAACCTTTCTAAACTCAAATTCAGAAACACTATAATTAGCTTGGCTTCCTAGAGACTGACAAAAGCAGCACTTTCTTTTTTACATCCCTTTCTCAAATCCTTCCAACCTAATTTAACTTTAACAATTGGTGTATACATTATATTGCCCTTTTCAACACTATAATTAGTTTTCCCTTTGTTTTGCTTTTATTTTTCCACTCATAAAATCAAGAAATATTTTCAAACGTTGAAATATATAAGATTTGCAGTTGTGATAGAGGTTGATTCTTCCTTAAAGTAGGAATATTTACTTTTGGGAAATATTACAACAAGAAGAAAATACTAATTATTATTTTACTTCATAGAGTTTACTTAACAAGATTAAGGAATTAATAACTTTTTTTATAATATTAAATCTTTAATAATTTTGTATTATTGGAAGATGTGACACCCATCTATGAAATTTTTAAGATAAAATTACCATTAATGACAAACAACTTAAATCCCTCAACTTTAACCCTCATCTATTTTTATTTTTCTAAAAATTTTATAATTTAAACTATTTATTTCTTAAAAATTTACATATATATGAAAGGCCTTTACAATAAGAAGTGTTGATTTTAAATTTTAGTAATAATTAAATTAGCATTAGATTAAATGGTAATTGAAAATTTTATAAAATAGTACAATGATGTCTTCCATGGTCAAGCAAGCAAGAAAGATAAAAACAAAACCATACGTTTGAAAGGAAAAAGAAGTCTCTCAATACGTTACAACCTTTTTTTCTGAATAGGCATTTTTCTTGTGATATAGCTTTCTTATGCATGTATGATAAGTGTGATATAGGTTTCAAAACTATACAATTTACTACTTGTTTTAGTTAGAATTAATTTTAAGTTTCCATAATTTTTGGGTAAATTTGATCTTCAATTTTGGTGGCAATGGCGATAAGGTTTTATTTTTACAAATAACATTACTCAATTATCATCAAAATATCTCCTAATTAAATAGAAGCTTGTATGGTGACTAACTAATACATACATTGCAAAATATATTTTACGGGAAGCTAGTGCAAATTTTGGTACTAAATTAGACAAGTATATTATAAGGATATAGGGAAAAAATTGCAAATAATAGAATTTAAGTACATTTCTTTTATTAAAGGTCCAATGATTAATGCTAATTGAATACTTTGAACACAAGTTCTTCTTCATCACTATTTAATTGGCGAAAGTCAAATCTATTAATGTACGCTATTCACTTGGTTGAAACAATGTTAATTAGTTAGTCAGCATACAACTTGTCATGTGCATGCTTCAATGTTTGCTTATATATATAAACAAAGTTAATATATGAAATCAATACTTAATTTGAGGGGTTTACATTGCAAAATAATTTAAAGGAAAATAAAAAAAATACTCAACTTTTAATGGAAAGCAGAAAGTATAAAACATTTTATGAAAGCATAAAAGTGGGACATAAATTCAACAGTCAAAAGGATTCAAACAAAGAAAAGCATACATACATATATATATATATAAAATAACCGTTAATTTTTTTTATAGGTTTGCGTTAGTAAGGTTTGACAAAAATAATTAGGACTCACTTAAATCAATCAAAAGAAAAAGAACAGTCATAAAAATTTATTTCTTTTTATCTTTCAAAAAAATATATAGCGATAATTAAACTATTTCTTTGCCTAAAAAAGTTTTGATTGGAAAACCAGTTAAACACTCGGTTTTATTATCAACAATGTTAATATTTAATTGGTCAGGAGAAAAAAGGATTATATGTTGAAGGAGTTGAAAAGAAGAGTGTTTGGAGAGCAGATTCTCCTAAAGAAAATTTTTAAAAATGTATATAAGGGGGGTTTCAGATTGGATTCTGGGTCACCAGAGTTGGTCGAATTTCCGGTTGGGTTATGATATATTTTATTATAATTCTATAATAATTTGTCTCCCACCTTGTTGAAGAAAAGTTATAAAGTGACTCTTTTGAGACAAACTTACATGCGTGTAGTGTGTAATTGGGGGCTTACTACGTAAGTTTTAACTGGAAACTTTACTAAGCGAGTTTTGTTGTCTGACAATATGGTACAGGAGCCAAAAGGTTTTTGGAGAAATGGTTTTAATGAAATGAACCGTGTTGTAGAATACTACGAACTGTATTCGTAGAAATGCAACGAACTGTATTTATAGAAATGCCACGAACTATATTATAGAATATTATGAATTGTATTTATAGAAATACTACGAACTGTATTGTAATCCATAAGATTCTGAAAATCTTGTATGCAGAAGGTCGTGATCGTAAATAAGCAGTGATCATAAATCAACGAACCGTGAGATTTGTAAAAGCCAGTAAGTATAAGGTCATGATTGTAAATCGGTGGACCGCGAGATTCATAAAATCCTGTAAGTAAAAGGTCGTGATTGTAAATCAACGGACCATAAGAAAGCCGAAGGCCATGATCGTAAATCAGCGGACCGTAAGAAAACTGAAGGTCATGATCGTAAATCAATGGACCATCTGAAAACCAAAAGTCGTGATCATAAATCGATAGACAATAAGAAAGCTGAAGGTCGTGACCGTAAATCAGTGGACCGTAAGAAAGCCGATGATTGCAATTGTAAATCAATAGACCGCGAGGCTCATAAAATCTCATAAGTAAAAGGTCGAGATCGTAAATCAGTGGGCCGCGAGATTCGTTAAATCCCATAAGTAAAAGGTCGTGATCATAAATTAGCGGACTGCAAGATTTGTAAAATCCCGTAAGTAAAAGGTCATGATTGTAAATCAGCGGACTGCGAGATTCGTACAATCTTGTAAGTAAAAGGTTGTGATCATAAATCAACGGACCTAAGAAGGTCGAAGGTCATGATCGTAAATCAAGGGACCATAAGAAAATCGAAGGTCATGATCATAAATTAGCAGATCGTAAGAAAGTCGAAGGTCGTGATCGTAAATTAGCGGGCTGCGAGATTCGTAAAATTCCGTAAGTAAAAGGACGTGATGAAAAAATAATAAATAGCTCTACAAACCTGAAACACCCCACACCCAGCCCACGAGCCTGGACCGGATCTGGTATGTTCCTCAAGTAAACCGGTTCAAAGTTCTTTTGTTACTTTGGGAAAATAGTATGTTTTGAAAGAAATATTGTTTTGGGTTGGGCTCGAGTAGAAAACAAAATCGTTTTATAATGAAAACCCTTTTAAATTTTAGGTGATAAAACATACAGAATACATTTAAAGTAAATTATTTAATCTTTAACTTAATAAAAATTTCGTAACATAATAAATAAAAACAGAAATAAAATAGTGCACTATGGCCTTTTGGCCTTATTACATCAAGTAAATCCAAATAATTCGGAGTACTTAAAAATTAATAGTCCATAAAAATAAAAACTTCATGTTGAGCATGGCCACCACAAGTTCTGCCGTCCCGGTCCATTACTGTTCATCACCTGAAACATGGTCCCTCAACAGGGTGAGTCAACAGACTCAATGTGTACACAACACTAAATCATAATAGAATCAGGCATAACAAATATTACACATTCATATCATAGCATGCAAATTATGATGCATTCCCAAACCCAAACCTAATAAGCCATCCGCTACACTCCCCCGTACCAACCTGTACACCGTAGGGACTACTAAGTCAACCCTCCTTCCGCTACACTCCATATCGCGGTCTTAGGTCACCGCATTTGTGGTCTTAGGTCACTACATTCAGATATCGCGGTCTTAGGTCACCGCATTCAGATTACTGTGGTCTTAGGTCACCGCATTCAGATACCACGGTCTTAGGTCACCGTGTTCGTGGTCTTAGGTCACCGCATTCACTTCCCCTTTCAATAACCCATATGCCCCATTTTGTAATATGCATTAATATGCCAAAGTTCACATTCTTATTCTCATGTTACAGATAACATATTTCATATTCCTAGTAGGAGTAGGAAACGTACCTGAGTACTTAGTACCATAACATAGTACCTTAGCCACTTTCTTATTCTTAATATCACATATTTTAATTAAACATAGCCATAAAACATATTAAGAATTAGTGTGGGGTACACACCTGATTCGCTTAGCAAATTTTTTGAGATCTCGTAATCTAATCTACCGCTTAGATCCTTAATCCCTACATTTGATTAATCACTTACTAATTTAATAAAAAGCCATTCGGCCATAAATCCAAATCCTAGTAGGATTAGTATACTAAAACTTACCTTGTTGCCGATTGACTTAAGAATCAAGTCCCGAATTGAATCCTTGCTTCCTCATCTTGTTGTCGAAAACCCTATAGACACATGTTAGAGTTTAATCTAACATTAAACATAATGAATGGCCTTTGGCGAATCTTATAGTTTCTTACCTTGAATCTTAGAAATCCCGAAACCTTCCTCCTTGTAGTCGCGGTCACAAAATCCCAAGTTTTCCTTCAAAGTTTCGGCCAACATGAATATGTCATTAAAACCTTGCTTTTTGTTTTTAAAGAAGAAAGAAAATAATCATAATAGATCATTACCCTTTTATATGGAAATCGGCAACACCCTTTGATCTACGAAAATATTCGGCTATGGCTTAGATGTGTATCACCAAATTTGGTTTCCTTGAATAATTGGCTAGGGGTTTTCTTTGGGGTTTTTAAACACGATGGATTGGAAAGAAAAGAAGAAGAAGAAAGAATAAAGGATGAGAGGAAACTTGTGATTTTGTCAGAAAAGAATTTGGGGAAGATAACAAGAGAATTTCGGCAGAGGCTTGCTTGGAGAGAAAAAAATTGTAAAATGCCTCACTTTTCCTCCTATTGCCGAATTTACTAGGCCAAAAGTCCCTTTCTTGGCCATCACTCTTTTATTTGATAACTTTATCTCCTTAATTTAAAATAATTAAAGAATAATCCTTTATTATCTCCTTGAAAAATAATCTAAAATAAAAATCCATTATTTATCCTTATTAGTCGAAATTTAAAGAGAATAAAACTCTTCTTTTTAAACACCTTGTGCCGTCCACTCACTTCTTCGGAAGCAAAATAAAATTTCTTTTATTTGCTTTCCCCTGTGACTCGAACTCAGCCCAATCCCTTGCATGTGGTGCCATTTCAGAGGCCTTAAGTGGCATCTCGTGCCACTTTTCCAAGCCTGTTTGCGTGTCAAATTTGACATACTTTTTCTCTTAAGGCCACCTTGCCTTAATTTCCTCTTTTAAACTTTAAAACTCGACATTTCTAAGTCATTTCTAAGTTTCCAAAAATTTTCGTTTGCCTCTTTAAACTTGACATTTCCTTATATTTCCAAGTTTCCAGAAATGTTCACTTTCCACTTTTGAATCATTTCCAAATCATTTCCGGGTTTCTAAAAATGTTCATTTCTAAATCATTTCCATGCATTTCTAGGTTTCCAAAAATGTCAAAAATTTATTCGCAATACATAAGACATGTCATTTCGTACAATTAAACCGAAAATGCATAGGCCCTTTCCAGGATGTTACAGTTCTACCCCCTTAAAATAATTTCGTCCTCGAAATTTCCTAACTAAAATAATTGAGGGTATTGCTGTCGCATTGCTTCTTCTGGCTCCCACGAAGCTTCCTCCGATCCATGGTTGTGCCATAATACTTTGACTAGGGGAACCGACTTCCTTCGCAGCATTTTCACATCACGTTCCAATATCTGAATCGGCTCTTCCTCGTAGGATAAGTCTGGCCTTAGCTCTACTTCTTCAACTGGTGCCACATGAGATGGATCCGATCGGTAGCGACGTAGCATGGATACATAGAATACGTCGTGCATCTGTTGCAACTCTGGTGGCAACTCTAACTGGTATGCCACTGGTCCAACTCGCTTCAGTACTCGATAGGGCCCTATAAACCTTAGGCTTAACTTCCCTTTGCGACCAAACCTCATCACCTTCTTCCAAGGCGAGACCTTCAGAAACACTTGGTCTCCCACTTCAAACTCTATTTCCTTCAGCTTGAGGTCTGCGTACGACTTCTGCATATCAGAGGCTTCCTTTAACTGTGCTCGGATTATCTCCATCTTCTCTTCAGTTTCAGCCACTAACTCTGGACCCAAAACTCGACGTTCTCCTAACTCAGTCCAACAAGTAGGAGTTCGACACTTCCGACCATACAATGCTTCATATGGTGCCATCCAAATGCTAGCCTGATAGCTATTGTTGTAGGCAAACTCAGCTAAAGGCAAGTAATCTTCCTAACTTCCTCGGAAATCCATCACACAGCCTCTCAACATATCCTCCAACACTTGTATAACCCGTTCAGACTGCCCGTCTGATTGTGGATGAAAAGCCGTAGTGAAGTCTAACTTAGTGCCTATAGCTTGATGAAGTGCCCTCCAAAACCGAGACGTAAACCTAAGGTCTCTATCGGAGATGATCGATACCGGTACCCCATGTAACCTCACAATTTCCGCCACATATAACTTGGCCAACTTCTGAAGAGAATAGTCAACTCTTACCGGAATGAAGTGCGCAGACTTGGTCAGACAGTCCACTATCACCCATACCGAGTCCTTCTTAGTAGGCGTAAGGGGAATCCCACTAACGAAGTCCATGGTAATTCTCTCCCACTTCCACTGCGGAATCTCAATTGGTTGAAGCAATCCCGATAGAACTTGGTGTTCAGCCTTAACTTGCTAACACGTCAGACATTTCCCCACGAACTCAGTAACTTCCCGTTTAAGATCAGACCACCAAAATTGTTCCCTTAGATCTCTATACAGCTTAATGCCTCCAGGATGCATAGCATAAGGGCTACTATGCACCTCCCGAAGAATTCTTTGTCTTAACTCCTCGTCTCTCGGCATACAGACTTTTCCCTTGTAGCACAATACTCCTTCATCATTAACGCCATAGTCCTTTACTTCTCCGTGCTGTACGTGCTGTAACTTAGCACTTAGGTCCTTATTAGCCAACTGTCCCCTTTTCACCTCATTCAGCCATGAGGGCTTGACTTGTAATTCTGTCAACAGGCTTCCGTCATCATATAAACTTAAGTGAGCGAACATAGCCCTTAGATCCGACACAACCTTCCGACTTAGGGCATCAGCCACTACATTTGCCTTGCCCGGGTGGTACTCTATCGAGCAATCATAATCCTTCATTAACTCCACCCACCTTCGTTGCCTCAAGTTCACCTCCTTCTGAGTCAACAGATACTTAAGGCTCTTGTGGTCTGTGTAGATCACCGACCTTTCTCCATAGAGATAGTGCCTCCACACCTTAAGGGCGAAAAACCATCTTGCGCGGTTCCAAGTCATGAGTTGGGTAGTTAACCTCATGAGGCCTTAGTTGCCGAGACGCACACGCGACCACTTTTCCATCTTGCATTAGGACACATCCTAATCCCGTGCAAGGCGTCACGAAGACACCACAAAATCCTTTCCCGCGCCTCATTTGAATTAACACTGGAGCCTCCGTCAACACCTTCTTAAGCTTTTCAAAGCTCTTCTGTTGCTTATCTGTCCATTCAAAGGGTACTTCCTTCCTTAGCAACCTTGTCAAAGGCGCGGCTATTGACGAGAACCCTTACACAAACCTTCTCGTAATAGCCGCCAAACCTAAGAAACTTCGGATCTCAGCCACGGACCTAGGTGGTTTCCAATCCAACACTGCTTCGATCTTCCTAGGGTCCAAGTCTTATTCCTTCTGCGGATACCACATGCCCTAAGAATGCCACCTCCTTAAGCCAAAATTCACACTTGCTGAATTTGGCATAGAGCTTCCTCTCCCTTAACACTTCCAACACAACCCGTAGGTGTTCATCATGCTCCTCTTCAGACTTAGAGTACACCAAGATATCGTCGATGAATACAACGACGAACCTATCCAAGTAGGGTTGGAAAACTCGGTTCATCATATCCATGAACGCGGCTGGAGCGTTCGTCAACCCAAACGGCATTACTACAAACTCAAAATGGTCGTATCGTGTCCTAAAAGCG
Source organism: Gossypium bickii (assembly GCA_025503065.1). Classification (NCBI taxonomy): domain Eukaryota; kingdom Viridiplantae; phylum Streptophyta; class Magnoliopsida; order Malvales; family Malvaceae; genus Gossypium; species Gossypium bickii. Next base: position 98,050,137 of record CP106711.1, read on the forward strand.
GTCTTATGGATATCTGTCTCCTTCACCTTCAACTGATGATATCCCGACCTTAAGTCTCTCTTCGAGAATACCGCGGCCCCCTTCAGCTGATCGAACAAGTCATCGATCCTTGGCAAAGGATACTTGTTCTTAATGGTCAGCTTATTCAACTGACGGTAATCTATGCACATACGCATAGTTCCATCCTTTTTCTTTACAAACAGGACCGGTGCTCCCTATGGAGACACACTGGGTCGAATGAACTCACGATCCAGCAATTCTTGGATTTGAGCCTTGAGCTCAACCAACTCCTTTGGTGCCATTCGATACGGGGCAATTGACACAGGAGCTGTTCCCGGTAGCAAGTCTATTCCAAATTCCACCTCCCTATCTGGGAGTATTCCTGGTAATTCCTTCGGAAACACATCTTCAAAGTCCCTTACCGTTCTAACTCCACTAGCACCTTCTTCCTTTCCATCCAAGGCACTTACGAAGGCTAAGAATGCTTTGCACCCTTTCCTAACCATTTTCTTGGCCTTCATTGCCGAAACTACGTGGGACAGGTAGTTTCTTCTTTCTCCGATCATTACTACTACTTCATCCTTCAGAGTCCTTAGTTCCATTCGTTTAGCCGTACAATCCAATACGGCTCGGTGCTCTACTAGTCAGTCCATTCCAAAGTATAAGTTCAAACTCCCCAAAGGGTAGTTCCATTAAGTCAGCCCAAAAGTTCACTCCCTGAATCTCTAGGGGTACATTCTGAAAGATCTTATCCACCACTACAGTTTGGCCTAATGGGCTTCCTACAGTCATCTGCCTATCAGAAAGTTCAGAATCTAGGCCTAATGTTTCCACTACACTACATGCAACATAAGAATGGGTCGAGCCCACATCAATTAAGGCATAATAAGGCTTGCCATAAATAAAGAACGTACTGGTTATAACATCCGGCGCGTCTCTATCTTCCCTCCGGTGAACCGCATAAACCAAACCCGGTTGCCTTGCCTCAGCATTAGCAGCACCTCTGCCCTGTGTTCCACGGCCTCTGCCAGCACAATTACCTCTGTTACTCGAACCACGACCTCGTTGAGGCTGTTGTCCTCCTCTACCAGCCTGACTAACATTTTGAGCTGTTGGTCGACTTTCATCTAATGCCTTAGGACAATCCTTGATCATATGGTCCTTGTACCCACACCTAAAACATCCTACTGTCTTCTTCCAGCACTCTCCTAGGTGCTTCTTTCCACACAAATCACAAGGACGATCATCGCCTCCTAAACCAACTTGCGACCTCATGCCCATCAACTCTAGGCCTCTTATGAACCTTTCAGACGATCCAAAACCTCTTTTGGGCCTATTTCGGTCCATAGTCTGCCTGGTAGAATCCTTGATCCCTTCAGCCACTTTAGCCTTTTCCACTAACGCAGAAAATTCCCGCTCCTGGTGCGGTGCTATCAACAATCTTAGATCATCCCTTAGGCCGTCCTCAAAACGGACACAGCGCTCATGCTCGATTGCCACTACTCTCCGGGCATACCGGCTCAACCTCGTGAATTCACCTCATATTACGCCACGGACTTGTTCCTTGAACCAACCCCGAAATGCCTTCCTTTGCTCATCCGTATACCCGGTTCCAACATACTTCTTTTGATACGCTTCCTTAACGTAGTCCCGTGTCGATCCTGTTTGTGGCACCATCCCGAACAGATTAACCATCATTGATACGCTTCATCGCGTAACGATTGCCACCATTCCTTTTAACTTCCCTCGGGTCGGTCAAGCTCATCCATGATGCGCTCGGTTGCTTCCAACCAAGATTTCACGGTGCATTGGGTGCCACACCGATACTCCACGAAACATTTCGGCTCCATTAGCTCTGAGCCGTTCGAGCACTGACTTTCGATTTCCCGAATTTCCTCCCCGTACACCCACCAACTCCAAAACTCGCAAAGCGACCTGCGACAAAGATCATCATCCCCATCCGAGCTTGCGCTCAACACCAACAAACGGGGGTGGTGGTGGTGGTGGTATCTCATTGTCGGACCCTTGACCCGATCTAACGGGTTACGACACGATCATCCTTCCTCTACCTCGTCCACAACGACCACGTCCTCTAGAGTTCATTTCTAACGTCGAGATCTGATTAAGAAGTTTTATGAATTAGTCTTTGTTTCACTTGTTTACCCGCGAAGAAATTTTATGGAAGAGTTTTAAGAGTGGTTCTTTCGTATTCATACATGCACACAGTCTTTTCATTCATTCATACATCCATCAACCAATTATGAACTTTCGTTCATTCAGAGAAACGTTGTAGTTTTCATTGTTATTGTTTCTCCACTACCTAGGGGTATTTTCATAATTTTTCAAAAGAAAAAGTTCCTTGATGATTCTATCATAAAGTATTTTGGATTTTTTTTTAAATTCCTGGGGTATTTTGGAAGATTTGAAATCCGAGGGTATTTCGGTAATTTTGAATCTCGAGGGTATTTTGGTAATAAACTAGGGTAAATTTGTAAAATTTAACAAATCAGGGATATTTCAAAAGTTGCAAAACTTTGAGGGTTCTTTTTGAGAATTGTTCTTTCCAAAACGGTGATGTTGCAAAAAATTTTGGAAATCAGGGTCATTTTGGTAATTTTTTTTGTAAGTTAGGGGCAATTTTGTAATTTTCCAAAATTAAGGTATTCTGATATGTTGCGGATTAGGGTTTTTGAGCGTTTATAAAATAATGAAATTTTGGTAAAATTGTTGGGTAGTTGGACATTTTATAAACCAAGGGTATTTTGGTAATTTTACCACTAGGGGCATTTTTGTAATTTCATAAATCGGAAATCTTTCGGAAAATTTTGTAAAGATGGTTTTCACAAATTTAAAAAAAAGTTTTAAGAGTTTTAAAACTAGGGTTTTGTTGTTTTATAAAAACACGGCTAGTTCCCTTTCGGGTTTTAGTTATTGTGTTTAGCCTATAACCGAGTCCTCTTGGTCAGGGTGAACCAAAGCTACGCACCAGGCAGGATTCGAGTGGAGAGGAGGTGAGTCACGCAGACTGCTTAAATACCAAGCTCCCACCGAAACCATTCCTAGACATGCGCACAGAGGTTGCCGCACCCACTGAGCCCTTTGGGTTAGGGTGAACCGAAGCTACGCACTAAGTAGGATTCCTGCGAAGAGGAGGTGAGTCACTAGGACTGCTTAAATACCAGGCTCTTCCAGATCCAACCCTAGACATGCGCACAAGGGTTTTCCTTCAAAGTTTCGGCCAACATGAATATGTCATTAAAACCTTGCCTTTTTGTTTTTAAAGAAGAAAGAAAATAATCATAATAGATCCTTACCCTTTTATATGGAAATCGACAACACTCTTTGATCTACGAAAATATTCGGCTATGGCTTAGATGTGTATCACCAAATTTCGGTTTCCTTGAATAATTGGCTAGGGTTTTCTTTGGGGTTTCGGCTTCTGATGGATTGGAAAGAAAAGAAGAAGAAGAAAGAATAAAGGATGAGAGGAAACTTGTGATTTTGTCAGAAAAGAATTTGGGGAAGATGACAAGAGAATTTCGGCAGAGGCTTGCTTGGAGAGAAAAAAAATTGTAAAATGCCTCACTTTTCCTCCTATTGCCGAATTTACTAGGCCAAGAGTCCCTTTCTTGGCCATCACTCTTTTATTTGATAACTTTATCTCCTTAATTTAAAATAATTAAAGAATAATCCTTTATTATCTCCTTGAAAAATAATCTAAAATAAAAATCCATTATTTATCCTTATTAGTCGAAATTTAAAGAGAATAAAACTCTTCTTTTTAAACACCTTGTGACGTCCACCTCACTTCTTCTAGAAGCAAAATAAAATTTCTTTTATTTGCTTTCCCTGTGACTCGAACTCAGGCCCAATCCCCTTGCATGTGGCTCCATTTCTAGAGGCCCTAAGTGGCATCTCCAAGCCACTTTTCCAAGCCTGTTTGCATGTCAAATTTCGCATACTTTTTCTTTTAAGGCCACCTTACCTTAATTTCCTCTTTTAAACTTTAAAACTCGACATTTCTAAGTCATTTCTAAGTTTCCAAAAATTTTCGTTTGCCTCTTTAAACTTGACATTTCCTTACATTTCCAAGTTTCCACAAATGTTCACTTTCCACTTTTGAATCATTTCCAAATCATTTCCGGGTTTCCGAAAATGTTCATTTCTAAATCATTTCCATGCATTTCTAGGTTTCCAAAAATGTCAAAAATTTATTCGCAATACATAAGACATGTCATTTCGTATAATTAAACCGAAAATGCATAGGCCCTTTCCAGGATGTTACAAAACCACTAAAGGTAAATAGCTTCATCAATTTTCAATGGTATATAAAAGCATCTCTACCACTGCCAGAAGAGCATTATGATGATAATCATGAAAAATATAGATAAAGATAAGATTTTACATCCAAAGCCTAGAAAACGTGCCTTGTTGCTATTAGTGAAATGTGTTAAAATGCTATTAAATGTACCTTAGTACAAGCAAATGGTTAGGTCTAAAGACATGAAATATAACTCTTTTCAAGAGTTATCAACCATACCCAGTAGCCGAGCAAAATCTTTGGTATAATGGGTGATGACGTCACGAACTAACTAAAGTACGACAAAGGCAAGCGCACCTATCGAACAGTAGAATAGCTATAGTGAGTCCGGAATATCGTATCCACGAGGACTAAAAGTACTAGTAATTACTATCTTTTTATTATTTAGCCTAATAATTAAAGGGGTGTTTTAATTTAAAAATAAACTATCTAATTAACTATGAACGTGACAGAGAGTGAATTGGGAGAATACTTTAAGAAAACCAATGAGAGAGACAATACCCAGGAAAGAATCCACCTAGATCTCACTTATTATTCCGATTCTAAATCAAATGATTTATTCACTTGCCTTGATCCGTAGAAATCCCTAAATTATGTTAATATCTTTTTCGAGACTAATAACAACTGACTCTAGGTTGATTAATTGAAATTTCTTTCTAATTAAAACCTCTTTGTCACATTAACTTGATCTATAGATTCCCTTATTAGATTTGACTCTAATTCGGAAGATTTATGTCGTCCTATTTCTAGGATTGCAATCAACTCCGCTCAATTATGCTAGATCTACTCTTAAGCAGGGACTTTTTCTCCACTGATTAAGCACATCAAACTTGGATTAATATCCTGAAAATATTAAGGCATGGATTAAGAAGACATAATTAAGAACAAGAACAAGTATTTATCATGTAATTCAGTTTAAATAATAAGATTCATCATAGGTTTCATCCTCTCTAGGTATTTTAGGGAGTTTAGTTCATAATGTAAAAGGAAAACATCTCAAAATAAGGAAAACAACAAGACATAAAGAACCTAAAAAATTCTAAGGAAATTTGATGAAGATCTTCAATCTTGAATGAGATCTTGCTTCTGAATTGATTCCGACGGCTTCCTTCGAGTAATTTCTTCGTTCTACTCTGCGTGTCCCCTTAGGTCTTCTTTTCATCTGTTTTTATAGATATTGGAATGCTCAAAATACCTAAAAATTGTCTTTTTCCATGTGAAAATGAAACATGATTTGACAGGGACATGGGCATGTGATCAGCCTGTGTAAGAATGCCCAGGCTGTGTGCAATACTAACATGGTTCGATATCGACACGGGCTAGAACACGAGCATGTGGCCAGACTGTGTGGTTCATACAGGCATGTGCTTAGCCCGTGTGGGATTGGCTTGGCCATGTGGATCCTTAAGACAACCTGTTTTGTCTGATTTTGTCCCACTTTCCGCTCCTTTTACTCCACAATGCTTACCTAAGTATAGAAACATGAAATTAAAGGAGTAAAAGTATCAAATTCACTAAATTATATAATAAATCATCTAAAAACATGCTAAGCATGGGATTTAAAATATGTTACTTTTATGGTTTATCAAATATCCCCACACTTAAGCGTTTGGTTGTCCTCAAGCGAAATCCTCAACTCATAATTAAAATTAAACTTTCTCAATTCATAATTCTCATCAATAATGTTTTTATCATAATTCACAAATAATCACACATTGATAATTCAACTAAAAGAGCACTAAAGATTCAAACAATCCAAGTCACACATTTTTAAAGCATGAAAACATAGGTATTTCCCCTTATCTAAATAATTACCTTTAATACAAAACGAATAAGATTTGACATCCTCACTAAAGATTCACTCAAATCACTTAAAGTGTTTAAGGTTCAAAAATTAAGCACTCAAAAGTCAAACATGAAAAGTTATTACCATAGGCTTGCATGAAAATCAAATCTCCACCACTATAAAATGAGATGATACACATATCAAGAGGTCTTTAAGGGTTGTAATGGGGCTTGGGTTAAAGGTGTGGATAAAGGCTAAAAAAGAGGGATAGAATTGGGATCGAATTGATAAATTACCTACTAGAAAAATAAACTAATACTCAAAAAGTACATCAATCGAAATTATTAAAGAAAATCACGAGCTTTTTCTCAGAAAATAAAATTAATTACTTAAGCTCAAACTTAAAGAACTAGTAATAATCAACATAAATGAATATATATATTCACTTTTTTTTATCAATGGATAATAAGAGAAAATTTAACAACTGAAACAAAGAACATAGTTAGGCAACTAACCAAATCAAATCTCGACAAAAAGAGAGTCAATAAAACGGGAACAACGAATCAAAAATGAGTTATGGGTTAATATTAATGGGTGAATCAAGAACAGTTTATTAGACTCAAAGGGGTTCACTAAGGGTTAATTATGAAGGTAGGCTTTTTAATGGGATAAGTGGGTTAAAACCCAAGTGCCTTTATCATCTCAGTATATCAAATCAAAGGTGTAGTCTCAACATCCATAATCAAAGCAAGTTCTAGAATAACAAATCAATATTGACACACCCATAACCAATAATAAAGTGAGCAAGAAAAGTGTATGCTCTTAAAGGCTCAAAATCTCACAAAAACTATGGTTTTTGATGTCAACCTTGCAAATTTCAAACTTCAAGGTAATACCTCAATTTAGGGAAACAACCTAAAAATTTTAATTCTAAAAATAGACTTCTCATGCTTAATTCTCTAATGTCTTAAAGTTTAAACAATCAATACACAATTACCTATGAATTTAATCTAAAACACATCAATGATAATCACAAATCAATAAGAATTCATTATAATAGTAAAATGAGAAAGATTACTTAATCACAAGACAAAATTAAGGTATTTTCTGATAATGATATAATTAACCTCCCCACACTTAAGATGTATATTGTCCTCAATGTACAAACAAATATAATCACAGTATAAACAGAATATCACAAGAGAGGGAGAAAACTGAAACTGCCCTGAATAATGGATGAAATTCCCAGAATAGTGAAAAATGAAATGGTAGACAAAGTTAAATGTAGAGCATGATTCTGAGCAACTGATAAGAAAATAAACACAAATACTGAAGAGGATTAAATGATTAAAACTTGATTAGGAACAATTATTATAAAGAAAAATATAATTCAAAATATAAAAACAAAATAAACATAAACATAAAAATAAAAATAAAGACAAATGGACTCAATGGTCCTCATCATCAGGCTCGTCGTGAGTCGTCGGCATCGAAGATGAAATATGGAGATGGTGGAAAATCTGCTGCAATGTACCCTCAACACTGTCGAACCACTGAAAGCACTGCTACTCGAAGCGAGTGAGACGCTCAGATATGTCTGTCAAAGTAGTAGCAGAAGGAGGAGGTCGGTGACTCGGAGGTGGAGAATGAGGTTGGTCCTCATGAGAGGGAGGAGCATCATCAATGATGTCATCGGTTTCATCCTGAGCATCAGAATGAGACAATGGGTACTGAGAAGGATCCACTCTACGACGTCGCTCTATCATCCTCATGTGGATCATGGTTGAGAGTCCTTGCGGGGACTTCTAGCCAACTAATGTGAGTGACGAGGATTGCACCAGTGTGTCCAAAAGGCCGAAATGTTGAGCGATACGAGTCATATAAGGACCTAAGTAGATAAAGCCCTTCCTGTGGTGTTTGGTCTGATGGCGAAAAACGAGGGCAATGAAGTATGCCAAGTTAAATACATGTCTTTGCACCAATAAGCATCATGAGTAATAACGATGCCGGCGCTCTCTTGCTGACCTGTCAAGGTGTGAACTAATATTGTGCGAAGGTATCGTAGAGCCGAAGAGAGAGATATTAACTTCGAGCGACTCGGACCATAAGGCCCGTACTTACTAGAAGAGTCACCCAACAGGAGGAGGGTGGGTAATGAATGTGTCGGTGGAGGCGAGGGAAGTTTTCAGCACCCATAAACTCCTTCGTATAAAACCCCAAGGCAACTCCAAACTCTAGGACACTCAGCTGGCGCACTAAGCCGCCAAGTCGAAAAGTAATGGCACCTAGCTCATCATGCATTGACATGACTGACTGTAGCTAGAACGTCGAGCAAAGTTCCAAAGTGAGCTCCATATTTGTGGGCTCGACGATATCAAAAAAGCGGTCCCATGGAGCTGTAGTTAGAAGGGTTCGAATAGGGGTCAGCAAGATGAACTTGCTCCAAAGTGGCCCAATCTATGCATCGGCCCACGCCGAGTGGTCGTGCACAAAGAAGCTGAAATAAATCATCCTGGGGTACCACTGGGAATCGCAAATAAGGATGGTGATCCTCGGTAGATGCGCTCGAAGAGGTCGCGCTAGGACCCTTCCGCTTTTTTGAAGCGGGGACAGCGACCTTGTATTTACCGCGTGTGTTCGTCATAATAAATCTGCAAGAACGCGATCACAAAATTCAATTTGACGAATCAAAATAATAGGCAAGCTAACAGTAATCAAGCATCTACTTTCAGGTTCAACATTTCGGCTAAATAGAGAATGAACTTATAATATGTTGAAACTAATATGTAAAAATTCTCATATAAAATAAAAAAGCAAAGTAAACGAATATAATAATAATATTGATAATTATTAATAAAAATGAATAACTAACACTAGCCAGAATAAAATCAACAATGAAAGTACCGAAAACAAGAATAAATGTATAAACTACAGAATAATAAAATAAACTAGTAAGAATATCCAAAAATGATGTCAATAATCAATCCATATTCAATTAATAAAGAAACTAAATAAATAAAACATGAACTAAGCTATCAATAAAATTAGTAAAATCAATGAAAATAATAATAAAAAAGAAATAAACAAAAAAATCATAATAATAATAATAATAATAATAATAGATAATAAATAATGGATTAAATAATACAAAGGGAAGGGCAAAAGAGGAAACCGACTGAACGACGGACGGTGACCAGAAGTGCAAGGGTTTGGCAGTCAATGGTGAATGGTGGTCGAATGGTGGGGGTCGGAAGTGCGGCTGCGCAAGGGAGAGGGTAGTTGGCGCTAGGGTGCACACGCAAGGGAGAGAGAAAGGGGAAGAAGAAAGGGGGAAGAATGGGCCAACAGTTTGGGGAGGATTTCGTGGTGCAAAAGAGAGGGGAAAGAAGGGAAAGGAAGATAGAAAGGCTAGTCAGGATGGGGCAGTGGTGCATGCAAGTAGAGAAGAGGGGGAGGAGTGGTTGTGCAAGGAAAGAAAAGAAAGGGGAAAGAAGAAGAGAGAAGGAGCGACGGTGCAACGGCCGGAGAAGGGGGGTGGGTTGACGGCGACTAGGGTTCTTGGGGTTTAAGGAAGAAGACAAAAGACAAATGAAATAAAAGGGGGTTAGGGTTTAAATGGAGGACACGATTGTGTCCGACGCCCGTGCGGTGTCCTGTTTAGCTCGTGTTTGATAATAAATGAAGTCAGTCCGTCGCATGGCCTCAGACACGCACGTGTGTCCAGGTCGTGCATTTCACACGGCCATGTCGCACGAGTGTGTGCAATGTCCTTCGCTTTTCCCTCGCCTGTGTGACCTCTCATAACGGCCTTGGACACACCCGTGTGTCCAGGCCGTGTGGTTCACATGGCTGTGTCGCACGGCCATGTGCAATCGCCTTCGCTTCTCTCATGCCCGTGTGATTTCTTCCATTCCCGTGGGCTTTGGCTATGTCTCATACACGGTCATGTACCTTGCCTGTTTTCCTTCCTGACTTGTTTTAAACTTGGGAAGTTTAGCTCCGGGGTTCACACGGCCTAAGACACACCCGTGTGTCCAGGTCGTGTGTCCAACACAGCTGTATCGTACGGCCGTGGGTATTAATCGTAGGCCTTGTCTCTGTCATTTTTGGGAAAAATTTAAGTCCTGTTTGCACATGGCCAAGAACACGCCTGTGTGTCCAGGCTGTGTAGGTCACTGTCGATTTTCTTAAAGTTTAAAAACTAAGTCATGAGAGTTTACACGGCCGAAGACACGCCTGGATGTCTAGACCGTTGGGTCCACACAGCCAGGGGCAAGCCCGTGTGTCTAGGCCGTGTGAGTTAAAAAACTTGCATTTTAAACACGAAGAATAGATAAAAATAAGCTAATTAGTAGCGTTAGTGCTCGGGTTGCCTCCCAAGAAGCGCTTGTTTAAAGTATTAAGCTAGACTTACCTTGTGTTCATCACTTTCGAAGGTTCACGGAGCCTCTCTATTATCTATAAAATCTTTACCATTATAAAGTTTAAGTTGTTGACCATTTACCTTGAATGTGCTATAAGTCGGGTGAGTTACCTCTATTGTGGCGTAGGGAAAGACGGTTTGGATTACAAATGGACCTGACCATCTTGATTTCAACTTTTCAGGGAACAATTTGAGCTTTGAATTGTATAGCAAAATAAGATCTCCAACTGCAAATTGCTTAGGTTGCTTCAAACGAGCATCATGGCGTCGCTTTGTCGCTTCTTTGTATAATCGTGAGTTCTCATAAGCATTTGCTCGCCACTCATCTAGCTCGCTCAACTATATCAATCTCTTCTCACCTGCAAGTTTAGGATCATAGTTTAGGAATTTTATATCCCAAAATGCTCTGTGCTCTAATTCAAATGGTAAATGACAGGTCTTCCCATAAACAAGACTATACGGAGATGTTCCTATGGGAGTTTTAAAAGCGGTCTTATAGGCCCATAAAGCGTCGTCTACTTTTATCGCCCAATCTTTCCTATTTGATTCTACGGTTTTCTCTAGGACACACTTAAGCTCTCGGTTTGCTACTTCAACTTGTCCACTAGTTTGAGGGTGATAAGGGGTAGCTGTTCTGTGGTACACTCCATATTTCTTTAGGACTTTATCAAATTGAGCATTACAAAAATGAGTACCCCTATCACTAATAATTGCTCTAGGTGTTCTGAATCGAGAGAAGAGCTTCTTAAGAAATCTCACTACCACTCTAGCATCATTAATGGGTAAAACTTGAGCTTCCACCTATTTTGACATATAATCAACCGCTACTAAGATGTATTTATTCCCAAATGAGCTAAGGATGGGACCCATAAAATCAATGCCTTATACATCAAATATTTCACATGATAGCATATATGTTTGAGGCATTTCATTGCATTTAGAGATATTACCTGTTCTCTAGCATCGATCACAAGAAGTAACATACCTGTTAGCGTCCTTGAACAGTGTGGGCCAATAAAAACCTAATTTAAGCATTTTATGTGTTGTCCTAGTCCCACTGTAATGTCCTCCTGTTGGTCCTGAATGGTAATGTTCTAGGATTTTGCTTGCCTCTGACTTTCTAACACATCTTTGAATTACTTGATCTGTACATATACGAAAAAGAAAAGGATCCTCCAAAAAATAATTTTTCACATCGGCAAAGAATCGCTTCTTTTGATGATGTGTCAACCCTTTTTGTAGGATGTTAGCAGCTAAGTAATTTGCAATATCCACAAACCAAGGTACTTCAGAGTCAGATATAACCAAGAGTTGTTCCTCAAGAAACGAGTCATTTATCTCACTCTTATCGAGCTCTTTGAGATGTGGATTCTCAAGCCTAGAAAGGTGGTCTGCCGCAAGATTTTTAGCCCCTTTCTTATCCTGAATTTCCAAATCAAATTCCTACAAAAGTAGAATCCATCTTATGAGTCGAGGTTTTGCATCAGGCTTAGTTATGAGATAACGAAGAGCTGAATAGTCAGTGTAAACGGCAACTTTAGGTAATATCAAATACTGTCTAAATTTATCAAATGCAAAAACCACAGCTAGCAATTCTTTTTCCGTGGTAGTGTAGTTTTCTTGTGCGTCTGTCAATGTCTTGTTAGCATAATAAATCAATTGAAAATGCTTGTCTCTTCGCTGTCCAAGAACTGTACCTACTGTAAAATCACTCGCATCACACATTAGTTTAAAGGGCAAATTCCAATCAGGTGCAATTATAATTGGAGCATTGATTAATTTATCTTTGAGTGTATTAAATGCTTCTAAACATTCTTGATCAAAATTGAAAGGCACGACTTTTTCTAGTAGTTTTGTTAAAGGCTTAGCTATTTTAGAAAAATCTTTAATAAATCTTTTGTAAAACCTAGCATGTCCTAAAAACCTTCTAATAGCCTTAACTGAACTAGGAGGAGGTAATTTTTCTATGGTCTCAATTTTTGCTTTATCAACCTCAATCACTTTACCAGAAATTTTGTGACCTAACACAATCCCTTCTTGAACCATGAAGTGACACTTTTCCCAATTAAGCACAAGGTTCGTCTCCTCACATCTCATTAGAACTTGTTTTAGATTTTAAGGCAAAGGTGGAAAGAATTATCCAATACTGAGAAGTCGTCCATAAATACCTCCATAATATCTTCCACAAGTTTATCAAAGATGGCTAACATGCAGCGTTGAAAAGTAACAGGAGCATTGCATAATCCAAAAGGCATTCTACGATAAGCAAACGTACCATACGGACATGTAAATGTTGTCTTCTCTTGATCCTCAAGAGCTATCGAAATTTGGAAGTAGCCAGAAAGTCCGTCCAGGAAGCAATAATACATATGCATAGATAATCTTTCCAACATTTAATCAATGAATGGTAAGCGAAAGTGATCTTTTCTCATGGCATCGTTCAATTTCCTATAGTCAATGTAAACTCTCCAACCTGTTGGAATTAATTCATTCTTTTCATTGGCTACAACAGTCATGCCTCCCTTCTTTGGAACAACCTCACAAGGCTCACCCAAGTACTGTCAGAAATAGGATAAATAACTCCCGCGTCTAGAAGTTTAATTACCTCAGCTTTAACAACTTCTTTCATGTTGGGATTTAGTCGTCTTTGAGCTTGTACACATGGTTTATAGTCATCTTCCATTGAAATTTTGTGGGTGCAAAACGAAGGGCTGATCCCTTTAATGTCAGAAATCTTCCAAGCTATGGCTCTTTTATGCTCCCTTAGTACTTGTAGTAGCTTATCTTTCTCATTGGGTCGCAAGTTTGAAGCAATAATTACCGGTAGTGTAGAATTATCTCCGAGGAATGCATACTCTAAGTGATTTGGTAATTGCTTCAGTTCCAATTTGAGAGGTTTTTCAATAGAGGGTTTTTGTTTTAGTTCATCATTCATTTCAATGCCCTCATACTTTTTTTGTCTTGGAAAAGACTCGTTAGAGTTTAACTCAATTTTTATCTCCCCCATCTCAGTGGTATCGTCATCTGCCTCCTCACCTTGAACAAGACATAGTTCCAACTTGTCTTTACAAATGATTTCCAGAAAAGAATCTTGAATAGAATGAATAATAGAGTCAATAAAATAACATGAATCATCTTGTTCTCTAGAGTATCACATAGCATCATAAATCTTAAAAATAATTTCTTTGTCACCTACCCTAAGCACAAGTTTACCATCACCTACATCAATGAAAGCCCTTGCAGTGGCTAAAAATGGGTGACCTAAAATTAAAGGTACCTCAACATCCTCATCCATGTCAAGCACAACAAAATCAATAGGGAATATGAATTTATCTACTTTTACCAAAACATCTTCAATAATTCCCCTAGGATATTTAACAGATCTATCAGCTAATTGAATACTCATCCTAATGGGTTTTGGTTCCCCAAGACCAACCTGTTTGAACATTTTGTAAGGCATCAAATTAATACTGGCACCTAAATCAGCTAATGCTTTCTCAATATTTAAACTACCGATTAAACAGGGAATAGTAAAACTTCCTGGATCTTTCAATTTGGTTGGTAGTTTATATTGAAGAATAGCTGAACATTCCTCGTTGAGTTCCACGGTTGATATCTCTTCAAACTTTTTTTTATTTGTTAAAAGCTCTTTTAAAAATTTTGCATATGTAGGCATTTGCAAAATAGCTTCAACAAAAGGTAAGTTAATATTCAATTGCTTAAACAGTTTAAGAAATTTACCAGATTGTGCATCCATACGGTCTTTCTTCAACTTTGCTGGATATGGGATTGGTGGTTTATATTCTTTAAGCACTAGTGTTACACTCGCGTCGGAGTTTACTCCCTCACCCTTCGTCTTATTAGCTTCCTGTGGCATCTTCTTTTCAGCTTCAACCAACACTTTCCCATTCCTTAGTGTAACTACCTTTACATGCTCTTTTGGGTTAGGTTCAGTGTTACTAGGTAGACTATCTTGTTGCCTTTTGGAAACTAATTTAGCCAGCTGTCCAATTTGATTTTCAAGCCCTTGAATCGATGCTTGCTAATTTTTCAATACTATCTCGGTATTTTGAAAAAGAGTCTCTGACACTGAAATAAATTTTGCTAGCATATCTTCAAGATTCAGCTTTTTCTCTTGCTGGTAGGGTGGTTGGAAACCTAGAGGGGTTGTGGTCTTTGATTCCCTTGACCACCCCATGAAAAATTTGGGTGGTTTCTCCATCCTGCATTATATGTGTTACTATAAATATTATTTGGAGGTTTAGAGTTATTACCCATATAATTCAATTGCTCATTCTCCATGCTAAGACCGTAGGGAAGATATTCTGAGGTATTCATCCCTCCTCCATTTGTGTCGCATTGCATCACCGGATGTATCTGTGTAGAAACACATAAACCATCAATCTTTTTATTTAAGAGCTCTACCTGGTTTGATAACATGGTGATCGCATCGAGGTTGAACACAACAGCGGCTTTTGTCGGCTTTGTTCTCATGACTTGCCACTGATAATTATTCAGTGACATCTCTTCTATAAACTCATAAGCCACTTCAGGTGTTTTGTTATTCAGAGTCCCACTAGCGGCTGCATCAATCAGTTGCCTAGTTGAGGGGTTCAAACCGTTGTAGAAAGTTTGAACCTGTAGCCATAGAGGTAACCCATGGTGAAGGCACCTTCTCAATAAGTCCTTATACCTTTCCCATGCATCGTAAAGAGTTTCTAAATCCATCGGCACAAAAAAAGAGATATCATTCCTCAACTTTGTTTTAACCGGTGGAAAATACTTTAATAGAAAATTTTTCAGTCATTTGTTCCCAAGTAGTGATGGAACCTTGTGGTAACGAGTTCAACCACTGTTTAGCTTTATTCCTCAATAAAAAAGGAAATAACCAAAGGCGAATGGCATCGTCAGAAATGCCATTAATTTTAAAAGTGTCGCAGAATTCTAAGAAATTAGCCAAATGAGTATTTGGGTCTTCGTCCTGCAAACCATCAAACTGAACAAACTGTTGAATCATTTGAATAGCGTTAGGTTTCAATTCAAAATTATTTGTAGCAATAACAGATCTAACAATACTCGATTTAGCCCCAGTTAAATTGGGCTTGGCATAATCGTACATAGTATAAGGAGCAGGATTTTGATTCACAGGATTTGTGGCAACCACAAGAGATAGTGGATTATTCTGATTATCAGCCATCTCCTCAGTAATATTGATATCTGATCGCTGTGAATCAGAGTCTTAAATTTATAATGAGAATGATCGAACCTGGAAACTAACTCTGACAATGATTTAAGGTAAGTGCACTTATCGAACAGTAGTATAGTTTAGGCAAGACTGGATTATCGAACCCAAAGGAACTAAAAGTACTAATACTAACTTTCTTTCTATTATTTAGCCTAAATATTAAGTGATTGGTTGTCTAATCTAAAATTAACTAACTACCAAGCTAAGACGCAAAGACAAAAAGACTAAATTGGGGAGATAACTTTTAGAAAAACTCAGTTGATTTAGACGATACCCTTAGGAAGAATCCACCTAGACTTCACTTGTTATCCAACACTGAACTAGATGATTTATTTACTTAGTTTGATCCGTAAGACGTATATTAAACCCTCTCTCGAGGCGAATAATGTCTAGCCCTAGGTTAATTAATGTAAATCTCTTTCTCTGTTAATAACCCCCTAGAATAGCAGTAAATCGATCTATGGACTCCCATATTAGGTTTCACCCTAATCCGGCAAAATCTCGTCACCCTATCTCTAAGCGTGCGATCAACTCCGCTTAATTATGCTAGATCTACTCTTAAGCAGGGACTTTTGCTCCTCAACCTAAGTACATCAAATTTGGACTAAGCTCACATAATTAAGAACAAACTAAGTATTTATCATAATTAAGAACAAACTAAGTATTTATCATATAATTCAGAAATCAATAACAAGATTCATCATAGGTTTCATCCCCTTCGGGTATCTGAAGGGTTTAGTTCATAACTATAAAAGAAAATATTTCAGAAGAAAAGATAAAACAAAACATAAGAAATCCCTAAAACTCCCTAAGAAAATTGAAGGAGAGATCTACCGTCTTGAGTAGAATTCCGGCTTCTTAAAATGGATCAACTGGATATCTTCGAGTGATTCCCCACAAATCTGGCATTTTCGGCTTGGCTCCTTAGCCTAACTAACCGCCCCCTTTAGCTGATACTTAGGGGGTATATATAGGCTATTGGAATGTGTTTCTTTGCCCCGAAGTATCCAAATCCGAATGAAATTGCTCTTTGCCACGACAGGGACACGGCCATGGCAGACGCCCGTATGGACGATCTTCAAGCCGTGTTCGGATTTCTTTAATGAGACACGGCCGTGTGGATCGGGGTCAAGCCATGTTCTAGATGATCGGTGAGGCACGGCCGTGTAGGCTTAAGTCCAGGCCGTGTCGATTTCTCCCTTGGCCCAATTTGCTTCGTTTTAGGCTCGTTTCTCGTTCTTTTCATCCTCAGGTGCTTTTCTGAGTATAAGACATGAAAAGAAAGGATTAAGAGCACCTTTTTACATAAATTGAGGGATAAATCATCCAAAAGCATACTAAATGTGGGATTAAAATATGTTACTTTTACGGTTTATCAGTATCGTCCTCTTGCTCTTCCTCTATATACTGTAGCCTTCGCCTTATTTCTCTATGATTTCTACGCGCTATGCTTTCAATTTCACTATCAAATTATAGAGGTCATGTCGGGTTTCTTCTAGTCATAAACTAAAGAACCCTGCCAGAATCAAAACAAAAGAAAGATTAGAAAAAAATAATAAACTAAAAAAATAAAAAAAGCAAGTTACAGAAAATAAAAATGGCTAAAGTAATAAAAATTAAGTGTTCCTAATATTCTAGTCCCCAGCAACGGCTCCGAAAACTTGATAACCTTACGAACTAACTAAAATACAATAAAGGCAAGCGCACCTATCGATCAGTAGTATAGCTATGGTGAGTCTGGAATATCATATCCACGAGGACTAAAAGTACTAGTAATTACTATCTTTTTATTATTTAGCCTAATAATTAAAGGGGTGTTTTAATCTAAAATTAAACTATCTAATTAACTATGAACGTGACAGAGAGTGAATTGGGAGAATACTTTAAGAAAACCAATGAGAGAGACAATACACAGGAAAGAATCCACCTAGATTTCATTTATTATCCCGATTCTGAATCAAACGATTTATTCACTTGCCTTGATCCGTAGAAATGCCTAAGTTATGTTAATATCTTTTTCGAGACTAATAACAACAGACTCTAGGTTGATTAATTGAAATTTCTTCTAATTAAAACCCCTATTATCGCATTAACTCGATCTATGGATTCCCTTATTTGATTTGAGTTTAATCCAGCAGATTTATGTCGTCCTATTTCTAGGATTGCAATCAACTCCGCTCAATTATGCTAGATTTACTATTAAGCAGGGTCTTTTTCTTCACTGATTAAGCACATTAAACTTGGATTAATATCCTGAAAATATTAAGGCAAGGATTAAGAACACATAACTAAGAACAAGAACAAGTATTTATCATGTAATTCAGATAATTAAATAATAAGATTCATCATAGGCTTTATCCTCCCTGGGTATTTTAGGGAGTTTAGTTCATAATGTAAAAGGAAAACATCTCAAAATAAGGAAAACAACAAGACATAAAGAACCTAAAAACTTCTAAGGAAATTTGATGGAGATCTTCGATCTTGAATGAGATCCTGCTTCTGAATTGATTCCGACAGCTTCCTTCGAGTAATTTCTTCATTCTACCCCTTAGGCCTTCTTCTCATCTATTTTTATAGACTTTGAAATGCTTAAAATACCTACAAATTTTCTTTTTCCGCATGAAAACGAAACAGGATTCAACAGGGACACGGGCGTGTGATCAACCTATGTAAGAATACCTAGGTTGTGTGCAATACTGACATGGTTCAATATCGAAACAAGTTGGAACACAGGCATGTGGCCAGACCATGTGGTTCACATGGACATGTGCTTAGCTCGTGTGGGATTGGCTTGGTCGTGTGGATCCTTAAGACAGCCTGTTTTGTCCAATTTTGTCCCATTTTCCACTCCTTCTACTCTCCAATGCTTACCTAAGTATAAAAACATGAAATTAAAGGATTAGAAGCATCAAATTCACTAAATTATATAATAAATCATCCAAAAACATACTAAGCATGAGATTTAAAATATGTTACTTTTATGGTTTATCAATGGGATGATAGCGTAACTATGTCCCACTATTGGAAACACTAATGCAATAAGATACAAAAGAGTCCTTTTGGATTTTCGCTCAGTGGAAGCATAGGACAAATGAGAAGCATAGTGGCGCTGACTGTAAAGGAAGATAATCTCACTAAACATCGAGAACCATAAGAATGGAAATCAAAAGACCGTGTTAGAGCTTTGTGCTAAATTCACATCTTAACATCAGACCATTGGTGCCACATCCAGAAGAAGCTTTAAAGAACTTGTAACTCGAATATAAGGAATCAGGAAGAAACCTTGATTCATGCGACAAAATACGTAGATTCTTTGAGTGATTCAAGAGAAAAATTCTACTTGAAATTCTTGACCATGACATGATGTTAGGCACCTATGTGTCATTGCAAGGGCAACAACAAAAGAGAAAAAGAAATGAACATTGAACAATAAATTCTACTAGAAAATCTTGACCAGATGTTAGGCACCTATAGCAATTGAATTTGAATTTTAGTTTGGTTATAACAAGTTACAATAAAATCAAACCAAACCAAAAATCATAAAAGGAAGCCTATATATTCATTATAATCAAACATAAGAATAGCTTTCTTTAACAAAAAAACTCGCCAATGAAAAGTTTTTCCATTCCATATATGTATAGCAGACTAAAGGCAAACAACAGTCTACTAGTTCCAAACCTAAAGGAGCAAAATAATGTTTGACATAAAAGAAACATGTAAACAACAATCACTCAAAACTGAATGTTATGCACATACTTGTGAGATAAAAATCAATATTCAAAATCATTATCACTCTCCACTAGATTTACTACACCTCAATAATCCCAACCAATAAATGAACCATATCTGGCAAAAGAAAACAAAAACGTTCAAGCTAAGGAACCAATGAAATGATAAGATAGGAATACTAACATAGATGGGGAAAAGAAAGCAGCGTTGGTGAAGACGGTTCATGAAAAAGCACAATAACGTATTGAAAAGATAAATTAGTGTAATGCCAACAAAGCTAATAGGGGGAGTAAATAAGTGATATTTTAACTTGTGATTAAGTTTAGGTCCATATGAGGAAAGAACAATTTTTGAATAAACGCAAATCCAAGTTGGACCTAAGAGGAGATGATCCTTTCCAAGTTGTAGAACACATCTATAAAAATGCTTATAAGATTGATCTGCCTTGTGAGTATAATGTGAATTCTTTTGTTGTAACCAATCTCTCTTCCTTTAATATTTCATAGTCAAAGGCGATTCATTTTGAGGAATGGAGGAATGATGTGAACATTAAGACCCATTTTCAGGAACATGAACGTGATAGGCATAGCTTTCCTCGAGGCCCAATTACTCGCTTTAAGCCCAACCAAATTAGAGACCAATTGAATGTATTGGTCCAAGAGTTTGTGACAAAATGCCTTCAAGGAAGTGGTTTTGAAGGCTTAAACATTCAAGACTCCATTGTGAGACAAACTTGGCCTATGGACGCAAGCCAAGAAGGTAAACTTGATTGACAGATATTTTTAAGCTTGGAATTGAAGTGAGCAGACTGAATGCACACCCTCTTGAAGATTAGCACATTTGATCACTTAAAGATTTAATTATTTTATTTTTGGCCTAATTTGTTAATGACCCAATTAAGAAGTTTATTTTTTTAAACCACTATTAATTTTTTTTCTTCTAAATCTGGTTTATGCACAACTCCCATAAAGTTGGCCAAATAGTCTTTAATTTCATCCTTTAAGTTTCTTAGGAAGAAATAGTTACCTTTCATAGCTACCTATACTTTTTAGGCTACATTTCAGTGATTTGTTTTTTTTAGCCATCCACATTTTCTAGACTAGCTTTTTTAGAGATTTGTCTCTCTTTTTATCAGCTCTCTTCTTGAATAAGAAGGGTAGCCACCCGCCATAGAAAGCACCCAATTTTGATTTGAATAAAAGTACTCTTTGAGTTCTTCTTCTTTGCAAGAAATCTTTTCCTATTTCTTTTAAAAGAGTTTTCAACTCAATCTTCTTCAAGATTGTTTGTAACAGCCTGATTTTGGGTCTAGTCAGAACAGTGGTTTCGAGTTCACAAAGCTGACGAAGAAAATTTCATTTTTATTATATTTTTATGGTCTACAGTTTTATGGAATGATTTCATGAAAATCTTGTTTGAAAATTTTGACGTTTGGGCACTCAATTTAGTTAAAAGGACTAAATTGCAAAAAGTGCAAAACTTGAATTCTATATGCTAAAGGTGTCCAATTGCTATAAAATTTTAAATTAGAGGTCCTTAAATGGTAATTATACCATTGGTTAAGTTGGTGGACAAAAATGGACATGATTTGGTATGTTTCTAAAGTTTTTCATTAAAGGCATTTTAGTAATTTGGTAATTAAAATGAATTAATAATCAAATTAAAAGCCAATTTTTGCTCATCTTCTTCCCCTTGGCCGAATTTTACATGGAAAAGACATGGATAGGGTTTTTCAAGCTTCCAAGCTCGATTGTAAGTCTGTTCTAGCCTCATTTTTAATGATTTTTACGTTTTTGAAATCCTTGTAACATGATCTATCTATTTCTACCACTAATTTAAGGCATAATCAAAGTCTAAAATTTTACCCATGATGGATAGTTGTGTATTTTTATGTTTAATGTAGAAAATGAATGTTAGTTGTTTGTTAAACGACTTTTGCTAAGTGATTTTTGGTGAAAATGCCTAAAAGTACTTGTGTGTAAAAGTTGTAAAATATGATGGAATTATTTTCTATTATAGTTATGAAAATGGTTCATCTAGGCTTGTATATTAAAGAAATTGAATAGATTTCATTTTACGAGCCTAGAGACTATATTGTAAAAATGTGAAACATTAGCGGCAAAAATATAAAATTGTCCATAATATGATTTTGGGCTAATTTGAATAGTATTATGATTAAAGGAGATGAACATGATATTATAGATCAAGAAAAAATGAAGTTCAGACCTAAAACAGAGGAAAAACAAGTATTTGACAATTTAGTCCTTTTTGTTGTTTCTCTGCGGAGGTAAGTTTGTATGTAAATAATGCATTGTTTTATTTATGTTTCAAATGCTTTAATATTGTATGAATTATGATTGACTCATTGGATGTAATCGATAAAGTTCGGCAAGTGAGAAATCCCTGTTGAACCTTAGGAATAGGTAAGATGCAAATGTCATGACATTAGGGTTATTTGAGATTACGTGTAAGACCATGTAACGCCCCAAAAACCCTTAATTTTTTTATTTTATTTTCATATGTTGATACATGTATACTTCAGTGGTTAAGTGTTCTGGAAAGTGTCTGAGAAGACTTGGGTTCAACCCTTAACTTGGGCGAAAATTTTGTCTTTAATTGAATAAACCCTTATCTTTGGACAGTAGGCTTATAAATAACTTTTGATAAAACATGTCAGAATGGGCCTGTTGGTCTAGTAGTTAAGTGGAGTGTTAATGTTGCAAAGGGTCTGGAGTTTGAATCTCTGTGCGATAAAAGGGGGATTTATTTTTACTGCTTGGACGTGGAAGAATTGTAGTGTGACCAAAATTTAAGTGTTTGAGGAGTGTGGGAAAGGTGTGGCCGATTTTTAGGAAGATAAAGAGGGGGGATTTCGGTTGTTAAGGGATTTGGATAGGAGAGGTTGGAGATTTTTGAGGAGAGATTTTGGGGATAAGAGGAGAGTTGGTGCCAAATTGGTATTGCTTCTCTCAAAATTTCGGCTAAGGAATTGTTTCCTCTCCTTTCTTCTTTTTTTTTTCTTTCCATCCTTTCCTGTGTTTTCTACCGAATGTTGTTCTGCTAGAGTGCTGATTTTTTGCTGAGGGATTTTGCTATTTTCTTTCTTCTTTCTTTTCTTTCCTTTCTGTGTCATTTCATTCCTCTTCGCCTGGGTGCCATTTTTCCCCTAAAAAATCTTCTTCTGACTATCGATATTTCACCATAATTGCTATGACTTCCTTTTTCTTTCACGCTTTTAGTAAGTTATGATGATGTTTTTCGTTATGGTCACCTAACCAATCGGTCACTAAGGTTTCGACTTTCGTTTAGGAGACAATCAAAGTTTGAGGGCTGCTAGTCGAACCTGTGGCTTTGGGTATTCGTCGTTTTCCATTGGTGGTAAGACTGAAATGACTGAAAGCCGAATGGCTTGTTATATCTTGTTCGATTCTCGTTAAATTTTCACTGGTTCTTTTGTTAACTTTAACTTCGTTGGGTCTTGTTTTACTCCTAATTAAATGGATGATTGGGGTTATTTTGTCTTGACAGCAAGGAACCGTTTGGAGCAAGGTCCCTTTTCTGTAGAGTCTTAGCATTTTCGTTCGAGGTTTCAAGGTTGGTACCGTGCGTTATTTTGGAAGTGTTTTTGGCTGTATGTTATTGTGCTAGTGGTAAGTGAGACTAACGATAAAATTGGAATGTTCGAATTTAGGTACAATTGGTCTCGGGGGATGGTTTGCTACGAAACCATAACAGGTGTGTAAATACAATCGCGATTATAGAAACCGACAAAAGCCAAAATAAGTGAACGTTGACGCTACACGGGGGTGCTCTCGCTCCTGTGGTAGGTCGTTTGACTACACATGGGTGTGTGATCGACGAGGGCGACCATGTGCAAGTTCATGGGCCGGGCCGAACTAGGCCGTGTGGAAATTGTTGGGCCAGGTCGTGCATTTCTCACGGCCAAGGCCATTATGAGTCGTGTGGGCCACACAGGTGTGTGGGCCCGCATGGGCTAGCAACATGGGCTCATGGGCCCATTTTCACTGTTTGACTGTTAAAGTTACACGGGTCGCCTGAGTCGACTGTGGACCTACTGTTGGGTCGGTAAGCTTACTTAGACCCCTAATTGACTGAATGACTGTTATGCCCTGTGTGATATATTTATATGTATATGTACATATAAGGCTATATTTTAGCATGCTATGTAGACTGTACTAAATACATCCACGATACTATGATATGACATGACATGATTGCATGATGCATTGCATGGGGATGGGTTGTTATTGATTGAAGAAAGTGTACTAAAAGGCTTCGAGCCTAAATTACTGGCAGCCCAGCTGCATATCACTGTATAATGCCGCATTCAATACTCTCTGGAGTGTAAAGATGAGTGGGTTGATTATATCCCCATATGGAGTGTAGGGTTGGACGGAGATGGAGTGTAGAAGCTGGATGGGTAGGACTTGTATACTGGTTCATATGTTACTGCACTGATTAATGTTACTGTAATGGGCTAAGGCCCAAGCCCATGACTGTTTTGTACTAAGATGGGCCAAAGCCCAAACTGATATTGTCACTGATACTTAAAAAAGGCTTAGGCCCAGACTGTGTTTGTTTTCTGTCTGTTTGCTATTATGGGATTACACACTGAGTTTTCATAAACTCACCCATCTGTTTTAACTGTACAGGTAATCCCCAGTCATAGGTAGATCGGTACAACAGAGCACTCAGCGGTGGCCACACGACCTATCTAATTCGATTTAGTATTTTATGATTTCAACTTAATTTTGGGGGTATTTTATTGTAATAAGAGCCTTTGGATCTATATTTTAAATTTGGGATTTTATTGTTGTTTTGGTTTATAACTGCTAGCAGTAGGAAAAGCCACAAGTTTTTTAGAAAGATAAATGTTTTATCAAGATTTCCTCAAATACGCAATCGGTTTACAAGCTTCCGCAATAAATGATGCTTTGAAAATTAATAACGTTTTTAAAAGTGAATAAACTTTTCAAAGATTCATGCTTTGAAAATGAACGACTCGTTTTTGGACTCATCATTGAATAACACAAAGTGATTAAATAGAAATGAGGATTTCAACGACAACATATTTTACAAAAAACACTTCAATGTCACATCACCAAATTCGGCCATAACATCCAAGCCGGGTTTGGGGTGTTACAAACCATATTTGGGATATGGCATCGATATGAGGCTTCGTGTAAGACCATATTTGGGATATGGCATCAATGTGAGACTTCGTGTAAGACCATAGCTGGGCTATTGGCATCGATAAGAGATCCCATGTAAAACCATATCTGGGATATGGCATTGGTATGGTATTGTGTGTTCGAGATCCCCGAGTATCCTTTAGTATTCCTAGTGGTTCAACGGGAAATTCAACGTGTATGTCAAAGATGAGAAAGTATGAGAATATGTTATGAGATGGTATAGGTATGTACGAAAAACTCAAAGAAAATGAGCTCAATATATGATGAACAATTGGTAAGACTGTGATTGAATAAGTTGTGCGTATAAAGCTTAAATGACATTTATGTTGATACGTGATATGTAATTCATATGATGAACTATTGATATATGACCATTATGTTGATATGTGTTATGTTGATATAAAATGACATTTAAGTTCATATGTCATTTATGAAGTTTAATGATATTTATATTGATATATGTTATGTTATTCGTATGATGAGTTATAGGCAAGAATGTGATTGAGTAAATTATACTCATGAAGTTTAATGACATTCATGTGGAAATATGTTGTGTAATTCATATGATGAGCTGTTGGTAAGATTGGGATTGAATAATTAAGTAATTGAGTAATTGAGGAATAATTGTTAAGTTATTTGTTAAGTTATTTGTATGAATAATGTTTATTATTATTTGCATATGAACTTACTAAGCTATATAGCTTATCCCCTTCCTTTCCCATGTCTTTTAGGGTTATTAAACTAGCTCGGGTTGGAGATCCCCGGAGATCTTATCACACTATCAAGTTATCATTTTAGGTATAAATGAATTCAAGCATTTTACGTCTATGGCATGTATAGGGACTATGTCAATGTGTTATGTGTGCCATTATTAATTTGGCCATATGTGTTAACTTGTAATTGTTAATGTTTCATCTTATATATGTAGCCATGAATGCTGGCTTATGTTGATCATAAGTTTATTCATATGTTAATGCCCTCTTGTGAATGTGAAATTAATATGTTTTTATCGGGCTAAGTATGATGTTTTAAGTATGATGTTTTAAGCATGATAAATGATGGTATAAGAATGACATGTTATTATCTTGTTTGTGGTTGTTGGGTTGCATTTATATGCCTGAATTTGTGCCATATGATGTTGTGTAAATGTGTGCAAGTGAAGGTGGCAACATGGCTTGGTAAATAGTCTTATTTTTATCCACATGAGTAGACACACGGGCGTGCGTTTAGGCCGTGTGTGACACAGGGTCTGCCCCATGGGCATGTGTTTCGACCGTGTGTCCCCTGCACCTTAATTTTGGAAAAACAGAATGTCCAGAATTGAGCACACGAGCGCGTGTCTCAGCCGTATGTGCTACACGGCCTAGCACACAGGCGTGTGGCACGGCCTTGTGGAATAAGTCAGAGAGCACCCTAATTTGGACACGGTCTGAAGCACGGGGTGTCCCAGGGTCACACGGGTGTGTCCCTTGGACCACACGGGCGTGTGAGGCCTACTTTTAGCAAAAATTTTCTAAAGTTCTCAGTTTAGTCCCGAACTACTTCTAAAGTAGCCTCATAGGCTTGTATTAGGGACTTTATGATTGAATGTGAATGGTTTTAGTTTGGACGCAAATTTATGACTTGAAATTGTATGAATGCTTGTGTTAAGTAATGCCTCGAGCCCTGTTCTGGCGTTGAATACGGGTAAGGGGTGTTACACTATTGGTGGGAGTTCTTCACCCTTCGGTTTGCCAAGTTATTTACTTGGAGGTTCGATTAAAGCCATCAATGGAGTTTATTGAAGCTTGTTCTTTAAGGAGTTCCATTGAATATCTTTCTTCCTCATCTTCTTTCTTCCTCATCTCGCCATCACCATTGTTATCATTCTTCCATCTTTCATCTCTCTTTATTTTTTTTTATTTTTTTCTTGAATTGCCTATAACTTATTTTATCTTTTAATTTTAGATTCAAGAGTTCAAATTTGGTCTCATATTTTTGGGAGAATAATATTCGACTTTTCTCCTTCCAAAATCCATCAAAAATTACCTAAAATCTATCTCCTATTTTTTTTTTTTTAATTTCAGATTCAGATTCTAAACATTTTCAGCAATTTGAAATCGATCCTCCACTGCTCTTTCTCAATTTCCCTGATTTACTAAATAAGATTTTTTTTTTAGCTTGGTTGATCGATAAATTGGAGAAGTAGTAATAGGTCTTGAGAACTTATTTCAACAATTGAGCTGAAGGAATTGAGACCTTCAAGAACAAATAGGAATCATCAGCAAATTCCAGGTGATTTAGAAGTGGGTAGTTGCGATGTAGAGGAATGCACGGGCCTTTTAAATTGCATTCAGTGAGTTGAAACATTGATGACAACACATTTCAGCTAAGTAGAATGAGGTGTGGGGAAAGTGAGTTTCCTTTTCATAACCTCGCTTTAGTTGTAGAAGAGCCATTGACCGTCCATTGACTTGGACATGGTAGGAAACTGTATTGAAACACTAAGAAATTAGTTGTCGACTATACGGGTTGAATCCTATATGTTCCATAAGTCTGTGGAGGAAATCCCATCAGACGTGATCATAAGTTTTGCACATAACTATTTTGAAAACTGCTAATGTGCCTTTACCCTATCGCTTGCTACGAATGTTATGGGTCGATTCACTACCCATGTGAATGTTATCAATAAAGTTGCAGTTTTGGATGAAGGCATTTTAATATGGAGAGATTATTTTAACCATTTTCGGTTTGAGTTAATTTATGAGTACCTTCGAATTGATCTTATATATCACGTTGTAGAGGCTTATTGGTCAAAAGTCACATAACCTCTTATGATGTTCCCTTTTGGGTATTAGTGTAATGAATGTTTTGTTAAATTCTTTGAGAAGGAAATTGAAGTTCAAGAACTTCAGGCAAGACTCCTATATTTTCATTTAAGACTCTAAAACAAAAAGAAGCGACATCACTCTCTACTATGTGCTAGCATTTTTGGAAAAACAAAGTCGGAAGTCCATCTTCCCTAGATGCCTTGGTTGGTCCCATTTCTTTTAATGCCAAAAAGACCTCTTCTTCTGTATATTTTGCCATTAGCCTCAAATTTGCATCATTTGAAATGTAGATCTCTATCCCAGAAAGAACAGGATCCGTATCTCCAACTCCACCAGATGAGAACAACTTCTAAAAATAATTCCAAGTTATTTCCTCCATTTCATCCTCATTATTAGTTTCCCTCCCATCCTCATGTTTCAAATTCTGTATCGTATTCTTTCATCTACGATGAAATGTGTAATTGTGGAAAAAAAAATTGTATTTTTATCCCCTAGCCTGAACAAGTTAACACAAACTTTCTGTTCCCAATTTTTTAGTCAACTCTTTTTTGAGACCCTCTCTTTTATTTCTAACGAGCCTGCCCGTTTAACCAAGCCTTTTGTTAAAACTTCCAATTTATCCAATAAATCTCCTAATGTGGATAGCCATAACCGCTTTACCTCCTCTTCAAAAGATGCTTCCATAATCCACCATGCTTCAAAGCAAAACCTCCTCCTCACCAAATTGTTCCTCCCCTATTCTGTTCGAATAAAAAGGGGGCAGTGATCAGAAAAAGAAAGTGGAATGTAACAGTCCGTTTTTCAGTAGTGTCGAAAACAGTGGTTTTGGGGCCACCAAATCGACGATTAAGTTCGTAAATATTATTAATATTTACGAGACAAGTGTGATTTTTAAAAAGGTTTTTGATTTGATAATTATGTTATATAAGTGATTTACTAAGTTCAAGTGGTTTTAGAAAATGAGGTATCGGGACCTTGTTTTTATAAATTGAGCCGTAAATATTTTTATAAATATTTAAGGAGTTTCATTAATTGGTATTAAAGTTTCGTTAAAAAATTTTAACGTTTTGATAGTTAATTAATTAAAAAGGACCAAATTGAAAAAAAAGAAGTACATTCCTAGGACTCCGTTCCCGTAAATTACACTCGTAAATATTTTTAAGAAGCTAGTTGTGTTGTAACAACCTGTTTTTCAGTGGTGTCGAAAACAGTGATTCGGGGCCACCAAATCCGATGAGTAAGTTCGTAAATATTATTATTTAATATTTACGAGGCAAGTGTGATTTTTAAAAAGGTTTTTGATTTGATAACTTATATTATATAAGTGATTTATTGAGTTCAAGTGGTTTTAGAAAATGAGGTATCGGGACCTTATTTTTATAAACTGAGCCATAAATATTTTTATAAATTTTTATAAGTGATTTATTTTTATAAATATTTATGGAGTGTCATTAAGGTCGTATTAAAGTTTCGTTAAATATTTACGAAGCTAGTTGTGTAACTAATTAGGTTTCAGTTAAGTGAATTTACTTGAATTAAAAGTAAATTAAATTTAAGGACTAAATTGCATATAGGATGAAAGTTGAATTATAGATTAAAGAATAATTAAAGGGCCTAAAGAAGCAATTATACCTTATTCCATTAAGTGGACTGTATTAGTTACTTACATGTGTAAATTTACATATATTTAAAATATTTACGAGTCTGATTTACGGGAACGGAGTCTCGTGAATGAACTTCTCTTTTTTTCTTCAATTTAGTCATTTTTAATTAATTAACTATCGAAACGTTAAAATTTCTTAATGAAACTTTAATACCACCTTAATAACACTCCGTAAGTATTTATAAAAATATTTACGGCTTAGTTTATAAAAACAAGGTTCCGATACCTCATTTTCTAAAACCACTTGAACTTAATAAATCACTTATATAACATAAATTATCAAATCAAAAACCTTTTTAAAAATTACACTAGTCTAGTAAATATCTTACGAACTTACTCGTCGGATTTGGTGGCCCCGAAACCACTATTTTTGACATCATTGAAAAACAAGTTGTTACAACTCTTCCCCCCTTACGAAAATTTCGTCCTCGAAACTTCTTACGCAAACTTAACTGAGTAGCTCTGATTAGAGGTGTACATGGGCCAGGCCGGGCCGAGCTCGGGTCGGGCCCAACTAAAAATCTAGGCCAGTTTTGTAGGCCCTGGCCCGGCCCAGCCCGAAATATGGGCCTGAAAAATTGTCCAAGCTCTGCCCGACATGAAATTGGTAAGCCCGAGCCCGGCCCGTATTATTTTTTTATGTTATTAAATAAAAAATAAAAATAATGAATCAAATACATTTGAAGAAAATATATGCTTAATTTTCTACTTTGAATCTCATAATGATACTATTCCACCATTTAATTTTCTACTTTACGAAAATAGATGCTTAATTTGTTTAGCTTAATTTATTAATAATTTTTTCATATTCTCAAAAATTCAATTTTAAAGAAATTAAATATGGAATAAAATAAACACATGTTCCTAATTTGGTAACAAAAATCAGGTAATATTCCAACTTTTGCAAGCAACTTAAAACACATATTTGTCACTTGGAAACTTGAGATACGGAGCCTTCAACTTAAACATTAATGATTAATATATAAAAAGTAGTAAAGAGTTTTTTTTTTAAAGTCTTAATATTCAATCAATATATTATAGGATTTCAAAGATCATATCGAAATAATATTAAAAATGACAACAGAACAGTAAAAAATAATTATATTAAAATTGAAACAACTTGTTTGAACTAAAATAATAACCAAATTAATAATAAAACAAAAGTTCTACAATATCGAAATAATATTAATTCGACAACAGAACAATAAAATACCATAAAAGAACAATAAAACACCATCAAAATAGCCCCAAAACAGTATCAAATAGCATCAAACAGCAACAAACAACAACTAACAGCAACAAAAGAGTGCCAAAAACAACATAAAATAGCACTAAACAGCAGAAAAACAACATCACCAACAATCCCAAAACAGCACCAAAAACCTGCAAAATATAATCAACCAACCAAAATATCTATACATTAACCAATTAACATATTTAATTTTATAAGAAACTATAAATTGTAAGCTAAATTAAATTGTCAATAGTTAGAAAGAAAGGTAACCTACAAAGTAATCGAAGAAATATCGTCCTCATCGTCATTCTTGTCATCAACTTCTAACATGAAATAAGAATAAATAATTAGATTATCAAATTGATAAAAAATAATATAAAATTACAACAATAAAACGAGAATAATAATTACCCATTGAAAATCCCTTAGCTCGCATCCAATCATCAAGGCAAACAACAGCTTGAACCATTTTTGGCTTAAGTGAACTCCTCAAAGGTGTGATAACTTTTTTACCCATGCTAAAAGTCGATTCGGAAGCTTCAATCAATTTTGGAATTGCCAAAAGATCACGAGCCAATAATGAAAGCTCATTATATCGAACTGAACTTTTGCTCCAATAATCTAAAACATCTATTTGACTATTCAACTCAAGCTTTGGTTCTTCCAAATAAATGTCCAACTGTGACTTTTCACTCTTAGTGCTAGATTCATTTAAATACCGTCTATAATCATCACTCTCATCAAAATCTTCCCCAAAATCAACACTATTAACATTTTGTTGATGCAAACTAGAATCAACGGGATCTTTATCTGAGACATTAGAATTCTCAGCCAAAGAGGAAGACGTGGATTTGGATTTCTTAGCATACTCGTCAAGCAAAAGTCTAAGATTGCTAAGAATGGTTTCAACAAAATCTAAAGCATGAATACCATAGATTGTAGTAAAGCAATACTGCACATAATTCAACTTGTAACGAGGATCTAAAATTGCAGCACATGGCAATATCAACGAATACTCAGCCCAATATTTATTAAATTTCTCTTGCATTTGCTTAACCATTGGAGTTAAAAAAGAATGAGGACCTTTAACTGTATCAAGCAAGACCTTGTGAACCTTCCAAACCCCTCTGAAATAAAGATTGGCCGTCGGATAATTAGAACCAGAAAAAATACAAGTCACATCATAAAAAACTTTCAAAAATTTGCAAAGAATAGCAACATTTCTCCACTCCTCGTCAGAAAGTACAAATATTTGATAGTCTTTATCCCGTTGGCCCCAATAATCTAGCACATCTCTATAGTAGAGAGAAGATTCAAGCATCAAATAAGTAGAATTCCATCTTACACACACATCTTGATGCAACTTTTTGGTCACATTCAAATGACAACTTTTGTCGGCAACATCATAAAATCTTTTCCTACGAATTCCTGACTTTTTTATGTACTTAATTCCATTTCGAATCTTACCACCAACATCATTAGCAAGTTCCAAACCAGCTTTAACTATAAGATTCAAAATATGTGCACAACATCTAACTTGAAAAAAAGCACCATCACACAAAATAGCTCGGTTTGCACGAAAACGATTTTTAAGACAAGAAACCAACACATCATTATAAGAAGCATTATCCAAAGTGATGCTAAAAATTTTCTTGCCTATACCCTCATTGAGATAAACATAAAACAAGTTCATCCACTATGCTCAAACCATCATACGGAGGAAATAAAGCTCTAAACCTTATGATTCTCTTTTGTAGCTTCCAATCTTTGTCAATCCAATGAGCAGTAATGCAAATATATTCATCATTAGTATGCTCTGAGTTCCAATTATCGGAAGTTAGACAAATTAAACTAGGTGCTTTAGCCAACTCTTCTTTAATATGATCTCTCTCTTTTGCATAATACATTAGGACATCCCTAGCAGCTGTAACTCTACTTATATTCTTAAAATTAGGACTAGCAATTCTCATCATGTATCTAAATCCCGGTTCTTCAACTATCCTAAATGAATGCTTGCCACACACAAGAAAAGTAGAAACAGCTCGACGACACTCATCAGCATCAAACTTATAGTTTTTTATAGATTGACCACCTCCTAATAATGGTTGATTGGCTATGTTGTATGGAGTGATGTCCTTATTAAATTTTCTCAAACATTGATTTAGATGATGTCTTAAATGAGAGGTTTCACTAGAAGATTTAGCAGACAAGATACTCTGACAATGATTACATTGTGCCTTCAATTCATTTTTGTCCTCACATTCAAGCTTTGTCATTTCATCCCACACCTTTGAAGTGGTAGACTTTTGACAGTTGGCAACACTTTCATACTCATTAAACCCATCGTCCATAGGTATAGGAGTGTTCGAACTAGCCATGGTCATAAAAACTTAAGTCCTAGAATCCAAATAAACCAAATTAGCCCAAATTATTCATAGTCATAAAAACAACCAATGGATGTAAACATTTCAAATTTGACCTAAGGCAGCACATTTTCTTGAGTTTAAAGCCAATTTTGTCAAATTAATTGCAGCCTCAAGCAATACGTTCATGCATTATCCTTGAAAAAATAATATATTTTTTAATTTTTTGATATAACATATAAAAATAAGAACTCAATTTGAATGCTATAAAATTTAGGATCAATTTAAAATATGAATCATAGTTCATCTCAAAATCACTAAAAGCAAATGTTGCAATAATCTCTGCACTAAGAGACTAATTAAATTTAAAAAAACAAAATCAGCATGACAGTTACTATTTCGTTCAATTCATAGTTACTTTCTTAAAGAAGTGAGATGACAATGTAAGGATTTCAATTTTAGAATCATTGCGTACAAAATGAATGAAAAAAAAGGTTAGAATTAGCAGATTGTAATTCAATATTTTTTTCAATTTTAGTTGTAAGGATTTTTTATGATAGTTGAAATTGTAAGCCACCATTAAATTAGATTTGAAAAAAGACGATCTAGAATCACTCTCAACTTATTCTAATAAGCATTTTGAATAAGACACTCTTTTTTTTTTTATTAAAAAATAAAATAAGATCACTAACTATTATCCATATATAGTATAATAAAATTAATTGATTAAACCTTAATCCTATATGAATTTTAAAATTGAGAAATTTCATATATTTTTATTTTCATCCCATAATCAGCTTTCCATTTACATAAGAGAATATATAATCTATTTATTTTAAAGATAGAATCTCCGATTTTCAATGAGATTTTACTATTCATGAATTTAATCGGATCCATCAAATTTAAATTATAAAAAAATATAATTGATATTTTTTAAAAATAATAAAGTTAAGTTAATAACAAACTTCAATAATTTGTTAAAATATTAAATAAAAAAATCATATGGTAGCTAAAATGCAATACTACCAGTCTGCCACTTCCATTTATAATGATAATGACCCAAAAAATATAAATTTGTTAAAATTTTTAAAAGAAATTGTTTACATCTAACACAAATAATGAGAATAGCATATAAATCCACAAAAAATAAATGCTAACACTAAAATATGTTGAGGTGATGCTCACATTCTTAAAACTTCAATAATTCAATGTCTTTGTTACATTGTAGAATAGGATGTTGTTTTAATCTTTCCCCACCAGTTCATTAATCTCAAAAGCCAATAAATCATATTAGAATTCAATTTTCAGGTAATTATTTAATCAAATAAATCAAGGCAATAAATCAGCCCATAAATCAGCCTTTTAAGATACACAATATACATTTTTTTAGACGTAGGATTTTTTCTTGGAAGGAAAGGAAATTTCTCCTTTTTCTACCTCAAGCTGCCATTTTTATAATCATTTTTTTCCTTCATTTCCCATCAGTTTTGGCTTCTTCAATGCTCCAAAATCCCATAAACCAGACACCCAAAAGAGGAGGGAAGAAAACTTCTAATACTATAATTCAATTTTCAAGCATGATTGGGTTTTTAAGCTATCATAAAAAAATTTGAAGAAAAAAATGCTCAATGCATCTAAGACCTCTACTGCAACTAGGTATGCTGAAACCAAAAAGAAAAAAAGAAAAAACAAAACTCAACCAAGATAAAGACCTAAGTGGTAAATGAAGATTGAAGAAGAAGCTTACAACCTGGGGAGCTCCGAGACCGCAAAATTGAAGATGCTAGAGACAATGTGCTGTTAGGAGGTGGAGAAGTTCCACTGGAGGCTAAGACTGGAGATGAATGGGTATTCGAGAATGTTTAGGAGGAAGAGAGAGAAAGATGAAGAGGAAGGTAGAGACTACAGACTAGTTAGGTTAGGGATTTTGATTTCAGAAATGGAAAAAAGGGGAGGAAGACTGGAAGAGAAAGGCACGTGAAAACTGAAAAAGTAAATTACTAAAGTTAAAATTTTATTAATAAAAAAATAAAAATAATACTAAAATATTTCGGGCTGGGCTGGGCCGGGCCCGGGCCAAAAAAATCATACTCGAAACGGGCCTCATTTTTGGCCCAAGCCCATTTTTCGGGCCTATATTTTTACCCAAAACCTCCCATTTTTCGGGCGGGCCTTCAGGCCGGGCCAGGTAGCCCGGCCCATGTACAGCTCTAGCTCTGATGTTCTCCTATCATCACTTTATCATTAGTAGTATAAGTACTGAGAAATTCTCAGTAATCGTCTGTTGAAACATAACTGAGAAACCTAGAGTATCAAACTCTGACTGATGCTTCTGACTTGGCTGCATCTTTAACTTTCAACTAATATTTGTTCCCCTTTTTCCAGGAAAGTTTCAAGCAATATCATTTTACACAAGTGCGATAACTTCAACAACCGGAACGACTTTAACCCATAATAACATTTCTTGATTAGAACTGACCTGATTGATATATTTCTGTATCAATTCTTCTAGAATCTAAATTTCTCACCCTGACTGTCCGTCTATTTACCCATGAATGCACAAAATTTATTCTTGGGCCTGAGGATAAACTCAAATGCGTATAACTTAATTAACTTTTCAAATGAATAACACACTCTGATTAAACACAACTGAGTTGATTTTATCTATCAGATAATAACATTTCAGAATAATCCCTTCTTCTTATTGTCAAGACAACCCTGACATACAATCTATCACAATTCCCTCAGAATATTAATAAAAGATCTTAAAAACTACATTAACTTTAATGAAACATAACATCTAGTTTTAACTTGTTGACATTAATCAAGATTACCTGAAGAATGAAAGCCAATATACAAGTTTGAGATCAATCTTCCACCGTCTACTCTTTTGTCGATGTCAACCCTTTCACGAAAGCTAGAAAGGGATTATATATAATAAATCTATTTTAATTATTAACATCGAAGCTTTGAACTATACCGAAGCCACAACCATCAGATAGATTAAAAACCATAGTGTTATAATAGGATCGACGTTTCAGCCATATAGATAGAACAATACCTCAACATCAATAGTGCATAGTCCCAATAACAACCAATGCAGTAATACAACTTCTATAACCTGAGATCCATATATCGAACCAGGATTTATAATAGTAATAAATGTAATTACCTCCGGCCAGTGAATATCTTTTACAGATGAACCATGTTTGATAGATAATATTAGACCATAAGAATAATAAGAAAACTTTGATAATGAAATCCAAGATGTGAAGCTATACTGAATTTCCGAAAATAAAAACAGTATCGCTCATGCGCACTAGAAAAAGTTGTGATAGAGACAATGTAAATTGCATATATGTAATTCAGAGCATCAACCAGTAGAAATAGAAAATAGGATCATATGAGTCTTATCATCAAGTCTTCTATCGAACATAAGGAATTAAAAAACCAAAGAAAGAAAGAGCATGCCGATTATTAATCAACCAGACTAACAATAATACCGTCTAACATTATACTTAGTCAGCCTTTATATATGATAAGAATCACATCTGAAAATGAACAGTTACATATATCTTTGAGAATAAAAGAACATGTAGAATACCCCACTGTAAAATACTTAACTATAACAGCTGTATTCAATATCTTTGTAATTTCATCATTATCCCACTGACTACTACAATTTGATTGGTTTATGACTTGAATATTATATGACATGAAATGTTTGAAATTTTTGTCTGTTTGATCTGTATACTCTGGTAATACTTCGTAACCCGGTTCCCGCGATGGATACGGGTTAAGGGTGTTACATGTAAGATATTGAACCATTGCAACTAGGAACATACTTATCCATGTAACATTCACCATTCTTCTGTCTAGTCACTCTCTAATATTTGTTTCTAGTAAATTCTCTCTTTCCCATGTAAACCAAACCCCATAATATCCAACATTCATTAACTAACTTTCTTCCAAAACCCCTCTAAAAACCTTCATTCTCATTTTATCTCTTGGCACCCCCAACTTTTTCAAAGGTGTACATTATCTCATTAAAATCACCACATACTAACCAAGGGAGCTTTGGAGAGTGACCTAAATTTCTTAGCAAATTTCACGAATCATCTCTGATATGCGCATAAGGTGTCCCATAAAATCTCATAAACCTCTACTGTTTTCCTTCATCACTTTCCTAAATCTCAAGTCAACATGAATACTCGAGAAACTTCTGAGATTAATTTTAACATTCTCCTTACATGCCAAACAAAGACCTCCTCTTAAACCATCAGCCGAAACTTCAATGCTATTTGAAAAACCACACCTTTGTCGCACGCTTCCCATTCGCACGTTACTGATCTTAGTCTCCATAAAGAAGATCACCTAGAGATTATACATATTCAACATATACCAAAGTCGTCTAATAGCTCGTGGGCTCTCCAACCCACGAACATTCCAACTTATCGTTTTTATTACGATCGGTTGGCTTACCCCTTGGCAGTCACCGATGAAAAGTGATTTTGTCTCATCGATCTCATTTCTCTAACCACCAATGAACCTAGTTCATTCCCAACGCTATAATCCTTCTTGGCCTCTTCTTTCCATCACCCCATTCTATTGCACAGCCTTTAGAGTCGTGATCCATATCCAAATGACCTTGCATTTTTGAAGAATCCCTTTTCAAAGGCGATGTTAGATTTAAGTCCCCTTCCAAATTCAACCCCAACATAGGATCAATGTGCTTCCCGAAGTCTCCTTCTTCTCACAACCACACACTGTTCATCGCGAAAGCTCTCATGGATTGGGCATTTAAAGAAAAATACCATCTCATTTTAACTACTTCTACTCCTAATGCCATTTTAGCCCTACAAAAAGAATCATTGTGTCCCAAGCAACCACAAAAGAAGCAAAACAAGGTCAATCACTCATATTTAAAATTGACATATGAATAGTTCCCGAGTGAAAACATGACTTTCTTTTTGCTTTTCAAAGGGCACCTAATATCCAATTGAACCCGTATATGTAAATAATTTCGTAGCCCCTTACCCAAGTTTGTGCTATCATACTCTAAAAATTTCCCAAGAAAATGACATATTTGTCTTGCTAAAGATTAGTAAAAAAACATCAGTGGTACATCATGAACTTGTGCCCAAAAATTTAAAAACATTAGTGTCACCTGCATCGGGTCATCCCTCTTCTCCAAGCGATGAATCATCAAAAAATGATTATTAAACGTCCATGGAGTCCCTTTTTATAACCACTCCATGTCCATTTTGTGAAAAAAAATTGAACAAAAACCTTCTCTCCCCAAAATTTGAGATTCAAACCCCTCTGATAGGATGTCATAAATTCGCCATCGTACTTCTCATCGCCTGAAAGTGGGTAACACTTGATATAATAAAGCATCCTACAAGGCAAAACTCATATTCCTCCATCGCAGAATAGAGAACCTTCTCTGCTTGCAAAATATCTTCTTCCTTATCGTCCAATGGTAAATCAGCCAATATGATTAGAGAATACAACAAAATCACTCCTGATTCAGAAGTGACGTCACCAAAATTTAAGAAAAACACAACTAAAACCTAGAAAAACCAAGAACATGCTAGAATCAGCAGACCAGAGACATGCGAGGAGAGCATACACTTTTTTATTATGTATAATTTCTCCAAAAAAAAAAAGGAGAAATTAATGTGCCTTGTTGCAAATTTGAAGAGAATAAATACATGAAACACTAGTAATCTAGTTTTGAATGAGTTTAGTTTTTCAAAGAGTAAAGCAAAATACCTCGTTGAGAAGGACACCGTATGTTTGTGTTGGATAATTAACAAACCCCAAACTAATTAATGGATAATTAATAGACTCCAAATTAATTGATAATGATTAAAATGAAAAATGATACAAATACTTTGGATACAAATTAACGATTCAATATCGAATCTTTAGTTTGGATAAGAGTAATTAATATCGTATGAGTGAATATATTATTTTTGTTTAACATTGATACATTACGATTATCTATATATTTTAGTGTATTGTTTTAAATTTATTAGTAAAGTCTAAATTTTTAATATATATTAAATGTGAATTATATATATTTATATGACAATGTTAATTTTAAAATTATTAATTATGAATCATAGATTTAGTTTTGAAGGTGAATTATAGATTTATACGTGGTTAATTTTCAAAGGCAATTAATTTAACCTGAAGTATTATTATTTGGATTAAAAGTGATGTAAGAAATAAGAGTGTTACATAAACCTAAGATTTCATTGTTCACATGCATCGAGTTGAATTAATAAAATCCTTTACCAACTAAGTGATCTCTCTTTTTTAAGTTTGTTGTAACTTGTAACCCTTTTCTGTTTTTATAAATTTATTGATTGATGGAGAAAAGCAAAAGGGTGCTGAGAAAGAGACAAACAGATTCTGGTTTTGGACCAAACCCCGATGAGAAAGAGAAAATGAGTCACAGCCAACATCAATACCGACACTTTTCCAAACCAAAAACACCATTCCCACGGACACTGCGACACACACCACCACCCACACGAGCGGGTCTCGAGTTGCATGCAACCCCATCGTCCTCTTTCTATTATTTTAAATAAAATGAACTAATAACCTTGCCTCTTTTTAACCTTGATTTTTCCCTTTCATTCTTCTCTGCCCCTTTCCCTTACTCCCTCCCATGGTTGTCACAGCTAGCTAGCTACCTTCTTTCTTCTTTCCTCTTTAACTGGTCTTGTTTTTCTTGCTTTTCTTTTCTCGGTTTATCCTGGTTTTTGGTGACAATGAGTCTACCAAAT
Organism: Gossypium bickii; assembly: GCA_025503065.1. NCBI lineage: Eukaryota > Viridiplantae > Streptophyta > Magnoliopsida > Malvales > Malvaceae > Gossypium > Gossypium bickii. The sequence continues at coordinate 98,089,721 of CP106711.1, forward strand.
CTAAATAATGATTTCGATTGCTGCTCTGGGGTGGTTAAAGAGATGAACTTTTTAGCTCCTCCTCCTATTCTTTCTCCTTCTGTGGAGAGAGATTCTACAAATCCTCAAATGGGGTTTCAGATTCCAAGCTCTTTGATGGAACAACACAATAAATGTTTGAGCTTTGAGCCATTAGAAAGCAGGGGAACCATGAGAACTGCTGCTTGTGATGGGAAAGATGGGGTTTTGGGTGTTGGGAAAAAGGGACTGGCTTTGAATTTAGGGGTTGAAGTTGATGATGTAAGCAATAAGAACTCAGGTGCTGTTGGTGGTACCGAAATTGGAAACACTAAGCTTTGTTCTAGAGGCCATTGGAGACCAGCTGAAGATGCTAAGCTAAAGGAGCTTGTAGCTCAATATGGTCCTCGAAATTGGAACTTGATAGCTGAACATCTTGAAGGAAGATCAGGTAACTCAACGGAACCTTTATGTCAAACAAATTTACCAACAATTTTAACAAGTCCCCCTTTTTTTAGCTTGATCTTCACTAGACGAGAAGGAAAGTTTTTGTTGGTTTTTTTTCTACATTTGTGAGGGAAGGTCTTAAACAATGCTTTGAATCTGATTGATGAAATCATCCAACCGATTAAAGTTCCATTTTGCTATCATTAGTTTTGCAAAAAAGTTGAAACTTGTTTATATATATGATTGGCAGGGAAGAGCTGTAGATTAAGATGGTTTAACCAGCTAGATCCAAGAATTAACAGGAGAGCTTTTAGTGATGAAGAAGAGGAGAGGCTGTTATCAGCACATAGGGTGTATGGAAACAAATGGGCAATGATTTCTAGACTGTTCCCTGGCAGGACTGATAATGCAGTAAAGAACCATTGGCATGTTATAATGGCTAGGAAACATAGAGAGCAATCTAGCTTTTATAGAAGGAGAAAGCCTTGTTCTTCTTCTTTTGCTTCTCAAGCAGTCCCTAAAGGACTGGATGTGACTTTTCAAAACAATGCTTGCAGTGATCAATCAACAATTTCCAGCAACATAGATGAATCTGCCTCTACTTGCACTGATCTATGCCTCACTCCCTCATCAGCTGAAGTACCCCTTGGATTTTTCTCCAGTTTCAGTCCTGTTCTTCAAATGGGTATGTTTACTTTTTCCTATTTTTATCAAAAGTTACACTGATCATTTACTTTTTCATGGTGGGTTGTGATTTTTTTATCTCATCTTAAACAGTAATAAGAGTTGTGAATGTAACTTTTTTGTATTGCAGGTCCATCACGTACCAAAGAAAATGGGGATTTTGGGAAGCTTTATGGCAGTGGCAATGTGTTATACCAACAAGAAGGACCAATGGGAGTGGCTAATGGTGTGGACCAATGTACTCACTCATCAGACTCAGAAGTTACAGCAGCCGAGTCAGTGGGCACAAATAAGACCAACCATTCCATAGAAAGTGAAGATGGAAATGAGAAGAAGATCCACAACATGCGCTTCATTGATTTTCTTGGAGTTGGAGCTTCTTGAGCAACATCATCAGCTCTCTATTTTTTTGGAGATTAAAACTAAATATGTCCTGCTGAAAACAGTGGAAAAAATAGAACAAAAGTTTTGTTAGGCAGTTGAAATTATGGGCAAAAAATGGGAGCTATAGTCCTTGTTTGTATAGTTTAGTTTTCCATGGATGAAGAAAAAAAGGAACTATAGTAGAGAGAGAGAAAGAGTTCTAACTTTAAGCAGTTATGAGTTTATAATAAATAAATCTTCAAAACTTTTTTATTTGCATTACTTTTGGTTTTGGAATTATCCAAGCAAACGGCTGCTAGTTTGCCCCTCTCATTGAATATTAGAATTGCTGGATCCATTTTTCAGTTAATTGGTCAAACCTTGTCGACTGTTTTACTCACCCGTTGAACTTGATTGAGATAATTTAGCAAGTTTGTGGTGGGAGATTTTTGTCCCCTTTGGGTAAAGGATTTTGTATTAAGAGTCGGATTTTATTCTCTTTTTTATTTAAAAATTAAGTAAATTTGTATTATTAAATTAAACAGTAAATTGATTCTTTTATTAAAAATTTCATCTATTTATATAGTTAAAAATCGATTCATATACATTAACATGATATACAAGTGGCATAACACATATTACTGTCTTTAATAGTATAAATAAATGAAATTTTTTAATAAAGAAGACTAATATGCACTTTGAAGCAATATACAAAAACTAATTTACCCATTTTCTGAGTAGAAGAAATAAAATGTAATCTGATTCTTAATAGAGAAACTTCTATGATAATTTTACCTCCCATTTAAATATTCAATTTAATTTCGAATTTAGTTAAGTGATATAAAAAAATCTCAAAAAAAGATAAAAATCAAAGGTGGGACAGGTATAACTAAAAATAACATATAAAACTCCAATGGCAAACATTTATAGTCCATTGTTGTAGTCAATAATTTTCATAGAAGGATGAAGCTTCATTTTCTGTCCATGTAAGTATACATAACCATTTAACTGAAATGAATGAAGCTGCCCATCTTTCATGACTTTTCATAATTAGTTTGACCATGTTGGAGTCAATCACTATCCAGTGGTTAAGGCAGGACCACCAAGTAGATGGAAATAGCAGAAGTTTGAAGGCTAACATCAAATGGGGCCTACCTATCTTGCATCAATGATTCTTAGACACTATAAATGGTCAATTATGAGAATGTTTTTATTGTCAACCAAACTAGGAGATTATAACTCTACAATTTCCTCTTTTTTATTTATTTATTTATAGGAAATAATAATAAAAAACAATCAAATTATGTAAACAGCCCATGAATGATTTGAATTTAATCTTTAGACTTTGATTCTAAAGAAAACCATTAGATTCTTTAAACTAAGGGTGGATTTGGATGGGAGGTGTGGTATATTACGTTTAGTTTACTTTTTGTTTCACATTACAATATTATTATAGTATTTAATCTCACTGTTACCGCTATTTTTACACTAATGGCAGGTGAACGTACCCGCCTATCCAAACTTACCCTAAGACGAAATAAAAAGCTAACTTCACATGTGTAGTCAATTTTCTTTTTTTCCCTCATTTCCTTTTATCTTCTAGAACTTGTTCTTCTTTAGTTTCAAAATGTTAAATTTTGCTATTAATATTTGTACTTTGCAAAAGTTATGAGTTTAGTCTTTGTACTTTAATTTGATCATTTTTAATACCTATACTTTTCAAAATTTAAAATTTCGGTCATTACCAATTGATAATTGTTAAATTGATTAAGCAAATTACGCTATTTCCAAAATCTGATAAGGCAAACATATAAACATATGTGTAATGTCATGTTAGCTTGTAATTTCCACATATTGCTCACTAAAAATCATGTTAATGAATTAGCGAATATCATTTGCGTCAAGATTGGAATTTCAAAATTTTAAAAAGTATAGAGACTTAAAATAATCTAATTGGAGAATATAGACTAATGTCTAGTTTAGCATTGCTATTGTGGTTGAAAAGTGTTTTTGAAAAGCCCAATTTGAAAAAAGTGCTGCGAAAAAGCATGGTTTGTTAATTTAAGGTGTTCAACATTGCTACAAAAAATTGCAATGGAAAGTTAAAATCTCCATTTTAGACATGATATTGAAAATTTTTAAATAAATAAATTTAAATAATTTTTAAACAATTTAATATAGTTATACATAAAATCTAGAACTGTACACATAACACATGATTAGTAATTGAATTTAAACAAATAGATTTAACTGCTATTATTTGAGTTAAATCTAAAATATTAAAATAAATTAACTATTTCAAAAATTACATGAATTAAATCCATTTTTTAAAGTACAAGGACTGATAGCAAAATTTAACCATTTAAAAACAACAGGTTTGGTTAGCGAATGGAATAATCCTTCCCTCTTATTTAGTGATGATCATTTTTCCATAATTAGTTTTGTTGGAATGAATGAGGAATGATATTCATCCTCTAATCTTGCCTCTCTTGCAATACTCACTCTTTTAAGATGCCAAAAAATGGACTCTTCCATCAAAGAATAGGAAAATAGAACATACTTTTATATTTTCCTTTCTGAAACAATCAAATGTTGGGATATTGAAGAAAGAGGAGAGAAAAACTTTTAATATTTATAAAATATCAATTTAATAAAAAAGTATTTATTGAAATAAAATATTGATTATATATTTTAAAAAGCTCTTAGATAATATTCATTAAATATATATAATATTTACAATATAATTTTAACTAGAATTTCAAAATTTTGGTTTTAAAATAATTATTTATTATGGTGTTATATTACAGATGTGTGCATAAGTTGAGCAATTTCTTAGGTTTGGTAGACCCATTTTAAGTCATATTAAATGATAAAATTATATGTTTAGTTTAATTATAAAAATATATAAATATTGATATAAAAAATTATTTAAAATACTTTATAATATATGAACAATGACAATAGATCCTGCTCAGGTCGAATATAGGTTTTGGCATGAAACAATTTTTGAAATCAAATCGTCTTGGGGATCATTAACATGTCTATTATATTATTATATACAAATTATTGCATATATTTATTTTTTAAAATTTAAATATATTATGTTGGTAGAGTTTTAGTTTAGTTGGCAATGATATATTGTTGTTAATGCAGGGTGATATAGGTTCGATAGCATTGAAGTGGGTTTATCCTATTATTTAAAAGTTAGGGAGAGATTATGAATAGTTCTAAGTATTGTATAAAAAATAATAATTTAAATATATTACTAAATTAATATAAAAAACATTAATTTTTGGAATTATTAATAATATTTATATTAGATAAAATGACTATACTTTTAATAATTCAACATTATTAGTCAATTGAAAGGTAAAATAGTAGTTTTATAGAATAAATATACTTGTAATAAATGAAATATAATTTCTATTATAATTATAAAAACATTTTAATAAGTTATATTAAAACATGTTTTTAGAGTAATACTAAAATATGTTATAAATAAATTTTCATGATTTTTTTTATTTTATTAATAAATTTAATGAATTTAATTTTTTATAAGATATTAATAATATAAATCATTTTTTTATCTAAGGGTAAAATTGTTAGTTTTAGTCTTTTCCTTGCTTAATTTGTAATATTATTTTACTCAATTAAATGATATAATACTAAACCAATTAAAGTAAACTAGAAACTTTATCACACGTATGCTTGTGGAAACCATGTATTTATGACACAAAGGTATATTTGAAAGTAACATATAATAAATAATGAGATATATGGTTCAAAGCTAATTAATAATAACATATGAAATATATACGATATTAAAATGGAAAAATTAGATTAGGTTGTGATCAAAATAAATTTTAAACACAAAAATACATTAGATTAAGAGTACTAAATGAGTACAATTGTTTACCATAATGTTGTCATTAATTTTGAGTTGATGTTGAGTTAACTTGTGACACTAACTCAATCAACAATATTAGTAATACTAGAAATCATATCACATGCGTATGGGTGTGGAAACCATGGATTTAGAACATAGATATGTGTTTAAAAATAGCACACCATAGATCATGAAATGTATTGTTTGAAACTAAATAATCATAATAACACTTAAAATATGTACGATATTAAAATTAAAAAATAAATTAAATTGTGAGTAAGACAAAATTTAAACACATAAATACATCAAATTAATAATATTAAGTGCATTACAATTATTATTGGCATAAATTTAAGGAATGTTAAAATAAAAATGTATAAAAAGTAGTGTTAATATAATGGAGATAATAAATTTTACATATTAAAATAAACATGTATAAAACATATTAAAATGAAACTTTATTAAAATAAAAATGTATGAAATAGATTAAATGAAGTTGGTTGTGTTGTAAATTTAAAGTTTTACTAATTTAATTGTCTTGTGATTAAATATTCATCATATATATATTTTTATTTTTTATTTATTTTTGTAAGTTCCCTTAAATAATATAACTTATTTTAATTAAAAAATACATTTCTTATTCAATAAATGAATAATCAATTGAATTCTTAATAGAATATAACACCCAATTGAGCTTTAGATAAAAAATTAGCGATGAATTAAGTCACGGCATTATGTTTTCCATTTAAACCTCTAATGTTGTTAAAATTGTGCTATGACAGTTAAAAAATTATTAAAAAAGAAAAAAACCTAAAATGTATAAATATTAAAAATTTAAAATACAACAAAAATATATAAAATAATAATAAACTATATAATTATTAAAAATAAAAATATTATCAAACATGTCAATTAACCTAAAAATTATAACTACAACTCATGTAATTGCAAACCGTGTTTAAACTGCTACAATTTCCGGGTGGGATGTTTGGTCCTAGTCATCCAGCAATTATAATTTTTATAGTTTTTTTTTAAATAATTTTAATAATTTTTTATATTTAGGTTCTAAAACCATGTTTTATTTTTGTATCTTAGTTAGATTCCCTACAAAAAAAATCTAAAAAGTATAAAAAATAATCCAAAAAATGTGAATTTTTTTCTCAAATATGAGGTTTTTATATTATTAGTTTTTGAATTATAAAAAAAGTATACATCAAATTACTAAAAAGTATATGTCCATAATGAATTTAGACTAATAAACATACATGTCCATTTAAATATAATTATCTATTAGTTCAAATTCATTTCAGACATGAAATAAAGTAAAAAAAAAAAAATCTATAATATGTCACGTTATTTATCATGTCATAGGTCATATCATTAATTTTTAAATTCAATTATCGCATTGGTTCTTATGTCATTAATCACACCAACTATCACGGACGACAAATATTTTACAACACATAATTTGAATGATTTAATTAATTACTAATTTTTATTATTATTAAGGATTTAATTAAATGCAATTTTTAATTAAAAACTCCATTAAATATTCATTTATTTTAGGAAGACTATTTAAGAATTTCCATTCTTATTTTGATATTTCAAAGCCGAAGCCTTTTCCATTTGTATTCAATTATTAGCTCAAAATTCCCGTCAGTCGTATATACATTACTTTATTATAACAATTTAGTCCATAAATTATATCACTTTTTTTCATTTTATTAGCTTATTTCAATACTTAACGTTAGATCTATCACAAAGTTACGTCCAACAAAGGTGGTCATGTGCAGAGGCAAAGTTAGAGAGGCATTTAAGAATTTAGGGATTTATCTCTTAAAATGATAAAAAAATATACTTCAAATTATAAATTAATTTTTTCCTTCTGAAAATGATAAAATTATAATTTAATCTTTCTAAATATTATGAAATATGAAGTTATAAATTTACAATAGAAAATTATAATTTAGCTTCTTCCCCTCTAAACTCTTTTTTGGCTTCACCCAAAATTTCAACTTTGACCCAAACAGTAATAGTTAATTCGTTAGGTTAAAATTTGTCATTAATCTTGTAATATGAGTAGGTTGTGGATTTAGTCCATATCCTTTAATTTTAATCATTTTTAGCTCTTATATTTTAAAATTTTCAAAATTTCAGTATTTACTCAAATAGTTGTTAGATTTATTAACTAGAATAACATTTTTTTTATTTTGTTTTGAGTATTATGTAAAAATAGTAAATGGTGATTAAATGTTTTCTCATAAAATTTTAGAAATATCAAGGGGACTAGGGAGGTCCTTCTCCCTTTCTTGGGTGATGGTGTTGACTGAGTCTCTTTTGACCCTCTCCTACCTGAAGCCTCGTCGAGCCCTTCATCTATGGCTGGCCACTTTTGCGTTAGATCTTGGCCTGATAGTGTCCCTCCCGGGGTTGCTTCCGTCTTCGATGGCATTATGTTGGGGAGGCGGCTATCACAATTTGTCCATGATGGTTTTAGGCCTGTGTTCTTAAAGATGTCGCCACCGTTTTTGTCCTTTATTATTATTATTTTTTACTTGCTATGAAATACCCATCGGTGGGCAAATGACGACTAGACAAGGGGCTCTTACGCGCATCATGGCATCTCTGTGTGTGATGACCAAGCAGCCAAGGTCACAGGCCACCCATGATTGGCAAGGGAGGTTTGATACTGACTTGTGTGGTTTCAACTTTTTGATTGCTAGCCTTGGGGTCTTTATACCTTTTTAGCTCTTTGTAATTTTTGGAGTTAAAGCATGATCTGCTTCTAATGTTTCTTCATCTTATGAAATGAAGCGAGTGCTAATATATATATGTAGGGGGCCTAGGGGCATTTGTAGTTCCTTTTAAGAATAGAGTTGCTGTTGGGTTTTGTGGGCTCAATTTGTTGTTGTGCTGTAGCCTTATGTAGTGTGAGTATAATACTTGCACCGAGCCTCAACGGAAAAAATGGGACCCAAACTTGAATGACAGTCTAAGATTGTTAATTCAGCTTGTTTTTTTAGACTATAATCTGTGTTTGGTTACGTGTGAAATATTAAATGTTTAATTCATTTAATTAAGTTTAAATTTATTAATAATAACTTTTAATTTCATAAAAAGCATTTAACTCACTAAATGTAATTTCTTAAAAAAATGAATTCACTATTTTAAATATTGTATATATCTACAATTTTTTATTTAATATTTCTCTAACAACAAAATAATGCATTTCCACTTAATAAATAAATATTTTAAAAAAAATTTCCACAATCGTTAATGTATACCTCATAACTATATTTATAAAATACTTTTAAGTATAAATAGGTTTAATATTTTTAAATAAATATAATTTTAATATATAATATCGTTGTTCTTATTATTATTAAACTAATATATTTATGTAATTGTGTTATATATATATATATATATATATATATGATGTGGTGTACTCTATTCAAATTATTTGCATATATTTTAAATATTTTCAATTACAACTTTATCTTACTTTCTAAACTAAACTTTATATTTTTAGTTATTAAATCTTTCGCATAAGAAAAATGGATTAATAATATGTAAATGTTGGTAAGATATTAAAATTTGAAAGTATTTTTAATATCAAAATATGATCACAAATTTTATCTTTTTATACTTACACTCTAATTTTTTAATTCATTTATATTTTATACCATAACAATTTAAGTAAAATAATTAGTCTATAATGTATAATAATAGATAAAAAATAATATACAATGAGACACTGCAGAAGTTGTGCCTTCTAAGATTGACACGATTACCTCCTTCTTCTTCTTTTTTTTTTTTTTTTTTTTTTTTTTTTAATTCTTTGAGCGGGAACGGGAGAAGCAGGAAATGAGAGAAAGAAACGAAGAATGGGAGAGGAATTAAAAAGAAAAAAAAGGAGATAATAATAAAGGGAGAAATTTTTAAAATAGATTATATATTTATTTGAATATTTAAAATTTTCAGACCTCGAGGGTCCAATTGAGGAACATTATGCATGCTTTCGGTAAATGAATAGTAAATGATATGATTAATTTTGTAAATGTTTTGTATTTACCGGTAATGCTTTGTAACTCGGTTCCGACGACGGATACGGGTTAGAAGTGTTACAAAAAAATATAGGCCCGAAAAATAGGCTTGGACAAAAAAATAAAGCCCGTTTAAAAAAGGGGCTAGGCCTCGGATAAGGTATTTTTGGCCCAGGCCAGCTCGAGTTCACTAAATGACAAAAAAAATTTTCTTTTTTTTTATGTTATTTTCTTATTGTTTTCTCCCTCTTTTGCTACCATTTTACTATTATGTTGCTACTATTTTATTGTTGTTTGGATATTGTATAAAACTTATTTTATTGTTAATTTTATTATTATTTTAAAGGAATTTATTAATTTTGTTATTATTTTAGAGACATTTGCTTGTTAAGTTATATTTATCTTAGTGTTATTTAAGTCTACATATTTTTTAAAATTTATTTTCAATTTGTTAGGAAATATTTATTTTGATGTTTTTAGTATTTTTGATATATTATATATATTTAAAAATTATATAAAAATTTATCCGAGTCGAGTTTGGATAAAATTGTAGGCCCATTTTTTCAGGCCGAGCCGGGCCCAGATCTAGTAAATGAGCCTGAATTTTTAGTTGAGCCCGACCCGGTCCGACCCCTTGATCACCTCTACTCGTAACCATGTTCCGTCATTTGAGTTTTATTTCTGTCCTTGTTCCCGTCACTAAATTTATCACAATTTTCAGTCACAATTTGTTGCCTCCTATAAATTTTTGTTCCTTTTCTGTCACTACAATTCTGTCACATTTGGAATTTTCCACAACAATACTTAAAAAGACAAATCTAAATTAGAAAAATACTAAAATACCCAATAAGATTTAAAATTGAATAGAAATTATTATTAAATTCAAATATCAAGTAATTTTACATTGTCAAAATTACAATAATAATATATTTTCAAAAAATATAATTTTAACTTTGTATTAATTTATAGCATTATAATTTTTAGAGGTAACATACAACAATTGTACCAACTTTGGGGAAATAAGGGAAAAGAGGCAATTGTAGATAACCGACCATTGTTGCATCAGCGGCTAAAACGCCTCGTTTTCAACCTCTAATATCATAATTTGGGAATCATAAGGAGACTTATTAATATACAAATATAACTTGTGGAAGCCATCAATTAATAACAAGGAAAAAGAGTTGATCCAACTTAAAAAAATTAAGGTCGAAGAAAGAAACTCCAAAGATTACATGTACAGTTAGCTGGCCTCACACCATATCCATTAAATACAATTCAAAACTACTTTATCATGTAAATGCTTAAAATAAACAAATCAATGCTATATAGATGCTGAACAATACTTACAAAGTCAACTCCAATGTTTCTAATGTAGTTTCCATAAATGAATCATCCTGGTTCTCATGAGTAACAGATCATGAAATACCTTCGACCTTATTTTTAAGGTAAGTCAACAATAACACTTATTAATTAAAATCTTATTAACATGTTTCACATATTTATTTTATTAAAGTATTACTAACATGTTTCAAATTACAACATCACCCACAATACTAGACCAAAAGTATTTATTAGCCAGACCGTATGTAATCTTCAACAACCTCAATTAATACCAATCACAAAATGTCACACCTGAAAATGTTAAAGGTGAAGTGTCACGACAATTATGGGTACTAAATTAGAAAAACTTTATGTTTAAACGGGTTCTACTATGATTACGAGAATCTAGCGAACTCCCTGGTAAATAGTTAGAATTCAAGTTTAGTCTCGTTACATTAGAAATAATAGTTTTTTAGTAGGAAACATTATGATTAAGGGTATTAATAATACTGACCGACTTGGAATTAAAGGAAACGGTAGTGGAAAGATTATATATGGGTGGATTTTTTCATTCTGATATTCATTTTCTTTCTTCCATATTCTTCTCTAGTTTGTTCTGTAAGAGAGAAAAGTTAAGAAGTGATCTACATGGAGGGAAAAATTAGTGTATCAACTTAAGTGATTGAGGATTTAGTAAACTAATAATCTTTCTAAGCTTTGTTGTATCTTTTGATTGAAGAAAAGGGAGGGAAAATTGAATATTTCAGTTTAATTCATCGAGCTTGTATTGAGATGTGTATGGTTGCAGCTAACCTTTAAATTCTCTCTGCATGCAAATGAATTTTGATTTTCTTACATTTGAATGCCTTCGTTTTGATCTTAATATGATTATTATGTTTAGCCAACTGAGAAGGAGAAGGCTCAGGTGATAAGAAAAAGCTAAGTAGGTGTAATCGATGCCAACTTTCAAGTATTTTTCTAGTGAGTTTCTAAACTCAAACTCTCTGTGGTTGTTTATATTTATCAGTACTATGTTATTGCGTTGTGTTTGACTTCATATTCTGCTGATGATGAGTTGAATTGTTGTGGGTTGTTTGATATATGGTTGAAGTGTGCAAAGTGATGATTTACAAATGTATGTTTGATTGTATGTTTCAGTTCGTGGTTTTGTCAAACTTTCACTTATAAAATAATTATTGAAGAATTTATCATTGAAATGACCCGTTAGATGATATGTTTGGTGTAATCTATGTTGTGTTATTAATAGAATGATTCGTTGAATTCTTGTTATATATCTGTTATAAATATGAATGATATGCATAGTATAGAGGGTTGTTTTGGTGGATGAAAGATGAAGAAATGACGTGTTGTGCACTCTGTGCCATATGATATTGGATTTGCGGAGGTTTGGGTGGATTGTATAAAGAATGTATACGCATGGTATTCAACTTGCGAAGGTTCGGTTGGATTTTACGGAGATATATGCACACATATATATATGATAACCTTACATGGGTTCTTCTAAGTATGAGACTTTGCGGAGTCTAAGGCTTAAAGCCTCATGTGTATAAGCAAGTCCATGGCCATGACATTTGTAAGTTATAGAAGTTTGTTAGACTTGTTCTTTAAGATTTATGTCAAAGTTATATGTGAGATTTCACTATGCGAAGTCCGTAACATGAATCTGCATGTATCCGATTGTATGAATCCACCATATTATGAAGTTTCTTCTATGAATCTGTATTTATATGTAAGTATTCACCTATGGATTCGCACACATGAGTTTTCCATATATGAGTTCGTATTCATAAATCTTCCTCTATGAATCCGTATGCATGACAATCAGTTTGACTTGTTCTTTGGGTTTCATGATAAATTTTTACGTGGAATTCCTTCATGCGAAAATCTGCGAAATAGCCCGCATATATGAATCCGCATTTATATGTAAGTATTCGTCTATGGATCCTCAAGTATGAGTTTGCCTTATATGAGTTCACACCCATGAATCTTCAATATGAATTTGTATATGTGATTGCCCACTGGATGTATCATTATGATTCAAGATATGACAGTCTATTGATCTTATATCCATGTTCAAGTTTAAGAGTTCAAAGAGACTACCTTTCACAAGAGTCAGTATAGACTATTATCTAAGCAAGAAATCGCAAGTTCTTGCTATTATGTTCAAGCTATGAGAGTTCGTATGAGTTATTTTTCTCAAGCCAAAACCGTAGGGATTTTCTTTCATATAGGAGCCCGCCAAGGTTTATCTTTAAAACAAGGGTCTAACAGTGGCTATCAGCCAAATATGTAATATCCCAAATTAGTGGGCTTATGCGTTTGATGTGTAGACATGTCTAATATGGTAATTTGAGAATTCAAGATGCAAATGGGGCTCAGGTTTGGGCTGAGGCCTTGATTAAATATTCCGTTTAGACACTCTTGGGTTTAAAATAAAGTTTTAGTAGTTTAATTGACATATTGGGCTTGTGGCCCAGCAACTAGGGGCGTAGTAAAGGGGAGCTATAGGTGGCATTACTAGTAGATGGAAAAGGCCCATATTTTGGCTACTTGGAGCCCAAGTTATAGGGCCAAATTCGACACTTATAAGGGACTAAGGGGGGACGAGAACAAGGCCAAATTTTAGGGATTTTTATTGTGTGGATATGAAGCAGATAAAGGGAGAAGGAGTTGGTGGTAATTAGGGCTATTTTTTAGGAGTTAATAGATTAAGATAAGGGATAGAATGATAAGAATGATCTCTTAGTTGCAGAGTTGGCTGAAAGTCAAACACAGGAGAGGGAGGAAATCGATTCAGTATAGGCTAGGGGGTGTGCCGAAATTTCACTAGTGTTTCTGAGAACTTTCTTTCAGTTTTCTCAGTTGTCGAAATTTCTCTCTTCTTTTTCTTCTTCTATCGAAATTACTTCCTAGCCGAAATTTCTAAGGTGTTCTTTTGTTTATTTTTCCTAAACTGAAACCAAAACTCCATTCAATTCTTCTAAAAGCCGAAAAACACATCTAGTTCATCTTTCCGGGATTTCTTTAAAAAGCCGAAACTCCTAGATCTCTAATCTTCTACGCTTCAAACTTCTTCTGTGATTGCCGAATCTTTCTACAAGGAATAGCCAAAACTCTCTATAGAGGTAAGTATCGATTTGGGTTTCTTTTGATCTTTTCCGGCTTTTGGAGGCCATAGTCGAATGGCCATATGGGATTAATCTTGTGTTTTGTTTCTCTTTTTTTGGCATTCCGAGATTTGAAGGGGGATTCAATTGCTTATATCTCTAAGTCAGAGTTCAGTAACACTCGAATCGTGTTACTTTCGGGATTTCAAGGTAAGGATATCTATTGATTTAACATGTAAATTCAGGATTTTCTAACCCTTGGCCGAATGTAGGGGAGCCCAAATCTTCGTATTCTTCCAGCTTTTGAGCAAGGTTTTAGACTAAGGGTTGTAGATTCGAATAGCAAGGATATTGACTAAGAGTGTAGTACTATGCGATATCAGGTGTGTAACTTCTCACACCATTAGATTGATTGCTAATATATATGTATATGTAATAAATCTGTTATACTCTGTTAAATGCCGAAATCCTGGCATAACGTTTGGAAACTCGAGAAGGGCAAAGGCTAAATATCAGGTTAGTGATTTTTGCCATTCATCAGAGAATGTTGCTGTTGAAAACGGTATGTTTTATATGTCGAATTTTTATATATGCTTGGGGTTGGGTGATTGATGAAAGAGGAAGTGATCTGTTCTGGTGGCATATGCCATTTCAGCCTGGTGACTCTGTCACAACTCTGTTTCTGGTGGCTTTTGCCATTTCAGCCTGGTGACTCTGTCGCGACTTTGACGATGAGTAACTAACTACAGCATGACTGCCATCGATGGTGTGTAGCGGTGTGGGTTGATTGTAGAAATCCCCAATGGTGTGATTGGCAGGTAAGGGTGGTGTGTAGCGGTTGGAAACCTAGGATTGAGTTGGGCTTTATGTATGCTATCTACTATATTATGTTCTATATTCTGATTTGTGGGCTAAGGCCCAATCTGATGGTGCACGAGGGTTGCACACTGAGTTTCGCGACTCACCCTATTATTTTAACAATTTCAGGTAGCACTTAGTGCATCGGACCAGGCTGGAAAGGAGAGCAAGGTGGCCATGTGATAGAGTACTGAGGATTCAGCAAAAGACTTTACTTTATTTATCTATTTTTAAGAAACTTGTTTTAAGTGGGTTTTATATTTTGTTGTAATAAGGCCTTGGGCCACTAGACTATTATTTATGTTTTGGTTTTATGTTGGGCTTTTCTTTATGGGCATTTAAATTTTATGTTTGAACCAAGCTAAGACATGTACGAAATTTCGGTTTCTATTTAAAATTCACCACGACATTTTCTAACTTTATACCTTATATGAATTGATCAATTATTAAGTTTCCGGTATAAATATTTAAACCTGCTAATTGCTTTTCAAAGTGCCATAACTTTTTGTAAAATTTCCTTAGTGGCATACCAGATCCTGTTGTAGTGTTTGGGCCGGTTTTTGGGGTGTTACAAATTGGTATCAGAGTCCGGTTCAAAACTCGGCTTTTGGGGCTTTTGGGCTCAAAACGTTTTCTAAGAATAGGTTTTTTAGTTATAAATTATACAGGATGGTTTCTCAGCATGGCACCTGCGTCTCCGGCCCAAGTTCGCCAGGTAAGTATTCTGGACTCACTGTGTGATTATAAGTATGTGGGCTTGATGGGTTTTATGGGACGTAGACTATCTAGATTAGAACTTGATGGACTTTAGGCCTAGCTCAAACAACTTTCTAAATCTCATAAGACTTAATTTCGCTAACCAAACCCGTGAACAAGTCACAAGACTAGGGTGTGGCAACAAGCATGCGCATGTCTAGGATTGGATCCGGAAGAGCCTGGTACTTAAGCAGTTCTAGTAACTCACCTCCTCTTTGCTGGAATCCTACCTGGTGCGTAGTGACTATTCACCCTAGCCGCGAGGATTTGTTGACGGGCCAAAATCCATAGCTAAAACCCAAAAGGGACTAGCCACCCTATTTTCACAAAATTGCTAAAATATCCTTATTTTGAAAATTACCAAGATACCAATGATTTGCAAGTATACCCCCAGATTTACGAAAATACCCCGATTTACAAAGTCAACGATTTTTAAAAGAAAAAAAATACAACACACAACATCAATCAAAAACCACAAACACTTGAACGCCACTATTATTCCTTTAAAATCAAATTCTCTAGGATACCCCTGTTTTAAAAAAAAAAAAAAGAAAAAAATACCCTTTAGTTCTGTAAAATTTTTGAAAATACCCTTGATTGGTAAAAATTTTCCAAAATACCCTTGATTTGAAAAGTGACCAAAGTACCCCTAGTTTGTAAAATTACCAAATTGCCCCTGATTTGTAAAATGACTAAAACACCCCTGATTTTAAAAAAATTACCAAAATACTCCTGCTTCACGAAATTACCGAAATACCCTTATTTTGCAAAATCACCAAGAAACCCTACTTTGCAAAATTACGAAAATACCCCTGTAGGATAAATTACGAAAATACCTCTAGGTAGTGAAAAGACAAAATACCCCTAACAGGATAAACATAAGTTTGTGAATGCTACTTGTATGTGGTGGTTGATGATTGAATGTGTGTGCTTCCTAGAACTAGGAAATGTGAACTTGAGACTGAATTGTAGTTATAGTTGCGAATTCGAAAGAACTACCCTTAAAAACTACTATTCATAAGACCATTCGTGGATAATCAGTGGAAGAAAATTAATGATTCATAAATTTTTTAATCAGATAAACGTCAATTGAAAAAATGAGTACAAGGGGTTGAGGACGTCCGCCGCGTGGTCGTGGTAGAGGTAGGAGGATCGTGTCAGAGCCAGTAGGGTCTGGTCACGGGTCAGGAAACGAGATGTCGGACCTGCCGGCTGTAGAGGGAGAATTTTGAGATGAGGCGCCCGGAGACGATGCAGCATCTCAGGCGATGTTGCGGGTCCTTGAAAGAGTTCTTTGGGGGCGCACGGTTCAGAGCCCAAAAATGCGGTCGAACGACTCCGAGCCAACGGAGCAGAGATGTTTAGGGGTGTTTCTGGCGTAGCCCCTAACACAACTGAGTACTGGTTAGAAGTGACTGAGCGCATAATGGATGACCTAGACTTTACAATGGAGGAGAAGTTGAAAGGGGTTGTGTCTCTTCTTCGAGACGAGGCCTACCAGTGATGGCTCACGGTGAAGGAGGGTACTGCCATAAATCGGATTGACTGGGATTATTTTAAGGAATCGTTTCAAGGGAAGTATGTTGGGGCTAGCTATGTGGACGGCTAGAGGAAGGCATTTCTGAATTTGGTGCAGGGAAGTAAATCTGTGGCTGAATATGAGGCGGAGTTTCTGCGCTTGAGCATCTACGCTCGAGGAATGGTAGCAACTGAATATGAACATTGTGTGCGGTTCGAGGATGGACTGCAGAATGAGTTAAGGGTATTGATAGCTCCACGGTGAGGGAGGGACTTTGCTGTTCTGGTTGAGAAAGTTAAGATAGCTGAGGAGGTAAAACGGACTGAAAGACAGGAAAGAGATAAGGAGCGGGGAAGGAATAAGAGAAGTTTTGGGCAGTCAGGAGCATCTGGGAATTTTCAAAAAAGGCCTAAGACTGATGGGCCAGCTCGTGCTCCGGCGGGTCAGAATCGATCATGTAATTAGTGCGAGAAAGCACATTCTGGGGAGTGTAGAAGAAGAACTAGTGGATGCTTCAGGTGTGGATCCACAGAGCATATGATTAAGGACTATCCATAGACGGATCAGGTGCAGCCAACAGGCCGAGGTTCTGATCAGATTAGGAGAGGTGATCAGTCGGGACCAAGGGGTCGTGGTGCAGCCAGAGGAGGAAATGGGTCTGGTCGGGGTCATGGAGCACCTGGTAGGGGTGCAAGTAATGTAGCCGCGAGGCAGCCGGGCCTAGTTTATACAGTTCGTCGACAGGAGGATGGTGACGCACCGGCCGTCATAATCGGGACGTTTCTTATTACTGGTAACCCTGTTTTTGCCTTGATTGATATTGGGTCAACCCACTCCTATGTTGCATGTTCGGTATTTGAGACCCTAAGTATAGACTCTGAAACAACCACTAGGAAGATGACTGTGGTTAGTCCTTTGGGACAATCTAGGGTAGTGGACAAACTATTTAAGGATGTACCTTTAGAGACTCAAGGGGTAGTGTTTCTGGCAGACTTAATGTAATTATCGTTTGGAGAGTTTGATCTTATTTTAGGAATGGATTGGTTGAGTTGGATTGTGGGACTAAGCGCATGATGTTGAGTACCCCGGAAGGCGGGGAGGTGGTGGTGTTAGGAGAAGGAAGGAATTATCTGTCCAACGTAGTTTCGACATTGAAAGCTGTTAAGATGATTCGGAAGGGATGTAACACATTTCTAGATTTTATCAGTGCGTTGGATGCTAAGGAGGTGACTGTCAATGAGGTTCGAATAGTCAAGGATTTCACGGATGTTTTTCCGGAGGAGTTGCCAGGATTATCCTTGGATCGCAAAGTGGAGTTTGGAATAGAGCTATTACCGGGTACAGCTCCGGTGTCCATCGCTCCTTATAGAATGGCGCCGAAGGAGCTGATGGAGCTCAAAACTCAGATCCAAGAACTGTTGGATCGAGGGTTTATTTGACCTAGTGTGTCTCCATGGGGAGCGCCGGTCCTATTCGTGAAGAAGAAGGACGGATCCATGCGTATGTGTGTGGACTATCGTCAACTGAATAAGTTAACGATTAAGAACAAGTACCCACTGCCAAGAATTGATGATCTGTTCGATCAGCTCAAAGGAGCTTCAATTTTCTCTAAGATTGATTTAAGGTCGGGTTATCATCAGTTAAAGGTGAAGGAATGGGACATTCAGAAGACGGCGTTCCGAACTCGCTATGGTCACTATGAGTTCTTGGTGATGCCGTTCGGGTTAACGAATGCGCCAGTAGCATTTATGGATATGATGAACCGGGTATTTCAATCATATCTTGATCGGTTCGTCATGGTGTTCATCGACGACATCTTGGTTTATTCCAAGTTAGAAGAGGAGCATGATGAACATCTTCGTATGGTGTTGCAAACTTTGAGGGAGAAGCAGTTGTTCGCAAAGTTCAGTAAGTGTGAGTTCTGGCTAAGGGAAGTAACTTTCTTAGGACATGTGGTTTCTTGTAACACCCCAAACCCGGCCCAATTGCTACGACCGGATCTGGTATGTCACTAAGAAAATTTTTGTCAAACATGTCGTATTTTTCCGAAAAGCCCAAATATATTTCATATAGAATATGACTTTGTAAAATAAAACCAAACTTAATTACATGCCTTAGTTTAATTAAAAAAATATTAAATAACTAAAAGTAATTAAAGCCCAAAAATAAAACAAAATATAAACTAGTGGCCCATGGCCTTATTACAACGAAATTTTAAAATCCACCAATTAAAAATATAAAATAATGACTTGAGTCTTTTTGCTAAATCCACATATTCTTCTGCATGGCCACCTTATGTTCTTCTCCAGCCTGGTCCGAAGCACTAAGTATCACCTGAAATATTAATTAAAAGGGTGAGTCGCGAGACTCAGTGTGTAACCCTTATGCACCACTAGATTTTGGGCCTTAAGCCCGTTAAACAAAGTAAACAGTTTAGTACTTATAATAAAAATTTATAACAAATAATATGCAAGGCCAACCTGTTTGCCTAGGTTTCCATCCGCTACACGCCCCCGTACCAACCGTACACACCATTGGGGATTTCTACAATCGACCCACACCGCTACACACCATGATGGCAGTCATGCTGCTCATCCACATATGATGGCCGAAGCCCTTATAACATATAATGGCTGAAGCCCGTATAACAATTCACGACATTAGCCGCTACATCAGATCACGGTAAAATCGCTACACATATAACATATAAGTTCCTCTTTTCATCAACCCAACCCATGCAATCACATACAAGCATTTTACTTATAACATATAAACAGATTATTTACTAACCTGGTGAACCGCTTTTACCCTCCTTGGGCTTTCATCAATAAATCGAGATGTCGACAATTATCAAAACATATAAATCTTATGATCATGCATTTTATGATTAGATCTAGATGGTGGGGAAGTATTACACACCTGATATCGCGAAATCCAATATTCTTAGTCGATGTCCTTGCTATCCGGATCTATTATCCTCAATCTATAGCCTTGCTCAAAAGCCGAAAAAATTGCGAAAATAGGCCTTTCCTATATTCGGCCATGGTTAGTATTCTAATTTTATATATATAAATAAACAAATCCTCTTACCTTGAAATCCCGAAAGTAACACGATTCTATAACTTAGAGATCTATGGGATTGGCCTCCTTCTTCAAATCCCGGAATACCGAAAAGAAGAGTGAAATAAGAGATTAGTTTCTAATAGCTATTCGGCTAAGAACTTTTGAAAAGCCGAAAGAACATTAAAATCCCGAAATCAATACTTACATATTGTTTCCTTCAAGATTCGGCACAAGCAGGCACCACAGAAGCAATTCGGCAATCACAGGAGATGAGATCTAGGGATTTTGGCTTTTAGGAAAATCCGGAAAAAGTATGAATAAGAGAAGGCTGATGTATCTTTGGCTTTTAAAATATTTGAGTGAAGAGTTTCGGTTTCTGACAGGAAAAGAAAAGAAGAAAAGAAAACAAGGAAGAGACTTGAAGATTTCGACTAGGAAGAAAAAGAATGGAAAGAATTTCGACTTTTGAATCAAAGTGAAGAGGAGGGATTAGGCTTAGAGATTTCGGCTTTTGCAGAGAATGAAGAAGAAGATGGAAGTTTAGGAGTTTTCGGCTTTTACTCAGAGAAGAAGAGAAAAAAATGAGAAAAAAAACCCAAATGCCGAAATTGAAGAGATATTCCCCCTATTTATAGAAATTTCGGCACTTACCTAACCTTGCAGATAAATCCTATCTTTTCTCCTTTATCTTAATCTACTAGCTCATCTAAAAGAGACTTAATTATCTCTAACTCCTCCCTCCTTTATCAGCATATTATCCACATATTTTAATAATTAAAATCCCTAAATTTTAGTCTTTATCTGCTTATTATCCACATAAAATAAATTCCTAAATAATAGCCTTTATCTGCTTATTATCCACATATTTTAAACATTAAAACCCCTAAATTTTAGCCTTGTTGCCATCCACTCCACCTAATCCTAATGCCCAAAATTTAGCTAACTTAAATTAAAAGAATTGGGCTCCATGAAACTTAAATTTGGGCCCCTTACTCCCTTGTGTGGCGTCACTTCCTAAGATTGGGCCACAAGCCCACTTTGGTATTTTAAACATAGATACTACCTTTCAAACCCTATAATGCCTAAACAGATAATTTTAATCAAGGCCTTTGCCTAGTTCTGAGCCCAATTTGGACCCCTATTACTTAAATTAACACATTAAACATATCCACCCATTAAAAACGATAGGCCAAAAAAAATTCAGGATGTTACAGCTTCTATTTCTTAAAGAAATTTCGTCCTCGAAATTTCCAACTAACTATTAATCGTACTACCTAAGTCTCACTACCATGCTTTCGCTGCACACTCTAATTCTAAACCCAAAATAGACACTTAGTACACTATGGTAGAGTACGCACCGGTATTCACATCTAGAGCGTCCTCGTCCCCTTGTACTCATGCTATCGGTTCGCGTTTATCTGATTAAAATTTTTTATGAATTATTGGTTTTCTTCCCCTGATTATCCACGAACAGTCTTATGATTAGTAGTTTTAAGAGTAGTTCTTTTGAATTCGCATTTTAGTCTCAAGTTCACCTTTCCTAGTTCTATAAACTACATACATTCAACAATCAACCTACAGACAACATCTATACATCCACACTCAATACATAGGGGTATTATCGTTATTCCACTACCCAAGGGTATTTTCGTAATTTATCCTACAGGGGTATTTTTGTAATTTTCCAAAATAGGGTTCCTTGGTGATTTTATGAAAGAAGGGTATTTTGGTAATTTACAATCTGAGGGTATTTCGGTAATTTTAAAATCTAGGGGTATTTTGGTAATTTTGAAATTCGGGGGTATTTCTGAAATTTTGAAATCTGGGGGTATTTCGGTAATTTTGAAAATCAAGGGTAATTTAGTAATTTACAAATCAAGGGTACTTTGGTCATTTTGCAAATCAAGGGTAATTTGGTAATTTTACAAATCAAGGGTATTTTGGTCATTTTACAAGTCAGGGGTATTTTCAATTTTTTTTTTTTACAAAACTAAGGGGGTATATATATATATTTTTAAAACAAGGGTATCTTGGAGAATTTGATTTCAAATGAATAATAGTAGTGTTCAGGTGTTTGTGGGTTTTTGGTTGTTGTCGTGTGTTGTATGTGTTTTTTTCTTTAAGGAAAAATTTTGTTGACTTTGTAAATCGGGGTATATTTGCAAATCATGGTATCTTGGTAGCTTTTTTTTTCAAAATAAGGGTATTTTAGCAATTTTGTAAAAATAATGTGGCTGATCCCTTTCGGGTTTTAATTATAGATTTTGGCCCGTCAACAAATCCTCGTGGCTAGGGTGAACAGTCACTACGATGAAGAGATATTCCTCCTATTGATAGAAATTTCAGCACTTACCTAACCTTGCAGATAAATCCTATCTTTTCTCCTTTATCTTAATCTACCAGCTCATCTAAAAGAGACTTAATTATCTCTAACTTCTCCCTCCTTTATCAGCATATTATCCACATATTTTAATAATTAAAATCCCTAAATTTTAGCATTTATCTGCTTATTATCCACATAAAATAAATTCCTAAATAATAGCCTTTATCTGCTTATTATCCACATATTTTAAACATTAAAACCCCTAAATTTTAGCCTTGTTGCCATCCACTCCACCTAATCCTAATGCCCAAAATTTAGCTAACTTAAATTAAAAGAATTGGGCTCCATGAAACTTAAATTTGGGCCTCTTACTCCCTTGTGTGGCGTCACTTCCTAAGATTGGGCCACAAGCCCACTTTGGTATTTTAAACATAGATACTACCTTTTAAACCATATAATGCCTAAACAGATAATTTTAATCAAGGCCTTTGCCTAATTCTGAGCCCAATTTGGACCCCTATTACTTAAATTAACACATTAAACATATCCACCCATTAAACACATAGGCCCAAAAATTCAGGATGTTATATTTCTGCAGAGGGAATTACGATGGACCCTCGGAAGATAGAAGCCGTATTGGATTGGAAACCGCTGAAGTCTATGGCAGAGATTCCAAGTTTTTTGGGATTGGCCGGGTATTACAGAAGGTTCGTTGAAGGGTTCTCAGTAATAGCGGCACCTTTAACTAAGTTGTTAAGGAAGGGAGTACCGTTTGTTTGGTCTGACAAACAGCAGGAGAGCTTTGAGAAGCTGAAGAAGATTCTGACAGAAGCACCGGTGTTAATTCAGCCATGTGATGCGTCGCACACAGGTTTAGGTTGTGTGTTGATGCAAGATGGAAAGGTGGTTGCATATGCGTCCCGACAGTTAAGACCACATGAGTTGAACTACCCTACGCATGATCTGGAGTTGGCAGCGGTAGTGTTCACTCTGAAGATTTGGAGGCACTACTTGTACGGGGAAAAGTCAGTTATTTACACTGACCATAAGAGCCTGAAGTATCTCTTCACTCAGAAGGAGTTGAATTTAAGAGAGAGAAGGTGGATCGAGCTATTAAAGGACTATGACTGCTCGATTGAGTACCACACGGGTAAGGCTAACGTGGTGGCAGATACGCTGAGTAGAAAGGCGATAGCAGAGTTGAGGGCGATGTTCGCTCATCTTAGCTTGTATGAGGATAGCAGTCTGGTAGCCGAACTTGAAGTAAGACCCATATGGATAAGTCAAATCAAGGAAAAGCAATCTGGATGATGTCTTGAGTACTCGAATTCGACAAGTACAGAATGGTGAAGTAGAGGACTATAGCTTGAACGGTGATAGAGTTTTGTGTTTTCGAGGGAGAGTCTGCATGCCTAAGGATGTGAAGTTAAGACAGATGATTTTGCGAAAGGCGCATAGTAGTCCATATGTAATGCATCCTGGAGGAGTTAAGATGTATCGGGATTTGCGGGCGAGATTTCGGTGGCCAGGTCTGAAGCGAGAGGTAATGGAATTCGTGGGTAAGTGCTTGACGTGCCAACAGGTGAAAGCAGAACACTAGTTGCCTTCGAGGTTGTTGCAACCGGTGAAGATTTCGCAGTGAAAATGGGAGAGAATCACGATGGATTTTGTTAATGGGTTACCCCTTACGCCCACTAAGAAGGATTCAATTTGGGTGATTGTGGACCGACTCACAAAGTCTACTCACTTCATACCGGTTTGTGTTGACTATTCTCTACAGAAGTTGGCAAAGTTGTACGTGGCTGAGGTCGTGAGACTACATGGTGTACCGGTGTCGATCATATCAGATAGGGACCCTAGGTTCACGTTACGTTTCTGGAAGGCTCTTCATCAAACAATGGGAACAAGGTTAGACTTTAGTACCGCTTTTCACCCACAGACTGATGGTCAGTCTGAGAGGGTAATTTAGATTTTGGAGGATATGCTAAGGGGTTGCATCATCGATTTTAGGGGTAGTTGGGAGGAGTATTTACCTTTGGCAGAGTTCGCATACAATAATAGTTATCAAGCTAGTATTCAGATGGCGCCTTACGAAGCATTATACGGAAGGAGATGTCGTACCCCTACTTGTTGGACAGAGTTGGGTGAACGTCAGGTGTTGGGTCCAGAACTAGTTTCGGAAACGGAGGAGAAAGTTAAGTTGATACAGGCACGGTTGAAGGAAGCGTTTGATCGGTAAAAGTCTTATGCGGATCTAAAGCGGAAGAAGATGGAATTTTCAGTAGGAGATCAGGTCTTTTTGAAAGTATCTCCATGGAAGAAGGTAATGAGGTTTGGACGGAAGGGTAAGTTAAGTCCTCAGTTTATTGGACCTTACCAGGTACTAGAACGTGTGGGACCAGTGGCGTATCAGTTGGAGTTACCTTCAGAGTTGAAGCGGATACATGATGTGTTTCATGTCTCGATGCTAAGAAGATATCGTTCTAATCCATTTCACATTGTGCTAGTGGAAGAAATTGAAGTAAGGCCAGATTTGTCTTTTAAGGAGGAGCCAGTGCAAATCATGGATCGAGACATAAAGGTGTTGAGGAGGAAGTTCATCCCTTTGGTCAAGGTTTTGTGGCGGAATCATGGCGCGGAGGAAGCGACTTAGGAGCCAGAGGATGTTATGCGACAATAGTACCCCCATCTCTTTTGAACAGG
This sequence comes from Gossypium bickii, assembly GCA_025503065.1. Classification (NCBI taxonomy): domain Eukaryota; kingdom Viridiplantae; phylum Streptophyta; class Magnoliopsida; order Malvales; family Malvaceae; genus Gossypium; species Gossypium bickii. The sequence continues at coordinate 98,114,814 of CP106711.1, forward strand.
TAAATTTCGAGGCCGAAATTTATTTTAAGGGGGTAGAACTGTAACATCCCAAATTAATGGGCTTATGCGTTTGATGTGTAGACATGTCTAATGTGGTAATTTGAGAATTCAAGGTGCAAATGGGGCTCAGGTTTGGGCTAAGGCCTTGATTAAATATTCCATTTAGACACTCTTCGATTTAAAATAAAGTTTTAGTAGTTTAATTGACATATTGGGCTTGTGGCCCAGCAACTAGGGGCGCAGTAAAGGGGAGCTATAAGTGGTGTTACTAGTAGATAGAAAAGGCCCAAATTTTGGCTGCTTGGAGCCCAAGTTATACGGCCAAATTCAGCACTTATAAGGGGCTAAGGGGGGACGGCAACAAGGCCAAATTTTAGGGATTTTTGTTATGTGGATATTAAGCAGATAAAGGGAGAAGGAGTTGGTGGTAATTAGGGCTATTTTTGAGGAGTTAATGGATTACGATAAGGAATAGAATGATAAGAATGATCTCTTAGTTGCAGAGTTGGCTGAAAATCAAACACAGGAGAGGGAGGAAATCGATTCAGTATAGGCTAGGAGGGTGTGCCGAAATTTCATTAGTGTTTCTGAGAACTTTCTTTCAATTTTCTCTGTTGCCGAAATTTCTCTCTTCTTTTTCTTCTTCTGTCGAAATTACTTCCTAGCCAAAATTTCTAAGGTGTTCTTTTGTTTATTTTTCCTAAACTGAAACCAAAACTCCATTCAATTCTTCTAAAAGCCGAAAAACGTATCTAGTTCATCTTTCCGGGATTTCTTTAAAAAGCCGAAACTCCTAGATCTCTAATCTTCTACGCTTCAAACTTCTTCTGTGATTGCCGAATCTTTTTACAAGGAATAGCTGAAACTTTCTATAAAGGTAAGCATCAATTTGGGTTTCTTTTGATCTTTTCCAGCTTTTGGAGGCCATAGTCGAATGGCCATATGAGATTAATCTTGTGTTTTGTTTCTCTTTTTCGGCATTCCGGGATTTGAAGGGGGATTCAATTGCTTAGATCTCTAAGTCAGAGTTCAGTAACACTCGAATCGTGTTACTTTCGGGATTTCAAGGTAAGGATATCTATTGATTTAACATGTAAATTCGGGATTTTCTAACCCTTGGCCGAATGTAGGGGAGCCCAAATCTTCGTATTCTTCTGGCTTTTGAGCAAGGTTTTAGACTAAGGGTTGTAGATCCGGATAGCAAGGATATTGACTAAGAGTGTGGTACTACGCGATATCAGGTGTGTAACTTCTCACACCATTAGATTGATTGCTAATATATATGTATATGTAATAAATCTGCTATACTTTGTTAAATACCGAAATCCCGGCGTAACATTTGGAAACCTGAGAAGGGTAAAGGCTAAATATCAGGTTAGTGATTTTTGCCATTCATCAGTGAATGTTTCTGTTGAAAACGATATTTTTATATGTCGAATTTTTATATATGCTTGGGGTTGGGTGATTGATGAAAGGGGAAGTGATCTGTTCTGGTGGCTTATGCCATTTCAGCCTGGTGACTCTCTCACAACTCTGTTTCTGGTGGCTTTTTCCATTTCAGCCTGGTGACTCTGTCACGACTTTGACGATGAGTAGCTAACTGCAGCATGATTGCCATCGATAGTGTGTAGCGGTGTGGGTTGATTGTAGAAATCCCCAATGGTGTGATTGGCGAGTAAGGGTGGTGTGTAGCGGTTGGAAACCTAGGATTGGGTTGGGCTTTATGTATGTTATCTACTATATTATGTTCTATATCCTAATTTGTGGGCTAAGGCCCAATCTGATGGTGCATGAGGGTTGCACACTGAGTTTCGCGACTCACCCTATTATTTTAACAATTTCAGGTAGCGCTTAGTGCATCGGACCGGGCTGGAGAGGAGAGCAAGGTGGCCAATGGATAGAGTACTGAGGATTCAGCAAAAGACTTTACTTTATTTATCTATTTTTAAGAAACTTGTTTTAAGTGGGTTTTATATTTCGTTGTAATAAGGCCTTGGGCCACTAGACTATTATTTATGTTTTGGTTTTATGTTGGGCTTTTCTTTATGGGCATTTAAATTTTATGTTTGAACCAAGCTAAGACATGTACGAAATTTCGGTTTCTATTTAAAAGTCACCACGACATTTTATAACTTTATACCTTATATGAATTGATCAATTATTAAGTTTCCGGTATAAATATTTAAACCTGCTAATTGCTTTTGAAAGTGCCATATCTTTTTGTAAAATTTCCTTAATGGCATACCAGATCCGGTTGTAGTGTTTGGGCCGGGTTTGGGGTGTTACAAAATAAGAGTCAAACAGTAAGTTCTATTTAAGAAAGAGTTCACAAGTAAGAATCAACATATATGAATTTGTGATAATGATTCCACATATAAAGGATTTGCATGTATGGTCTGCAAGTATGTGTTCGCCATGCCCGAGTCAACATTTGTAAGACTTTAAGTGTAAATTCACAGGTAAAAATTCTCCACGTGTGAATATCTATGCATAAATTTTCTAGAATCAATCTGTCGTAGAATAATCCGCAATTATAATAATTGCTAAGGTAATTCACACATGTTCTGTTAGTAAAAGAGGTACGGATTCATTTTGTATGAAATTAGTAGAAATAAGTAAGTGAAAGAAATCCACTTAGTTTTTGTTATTTTTTACGAGTAAAATGGTTTATGTAACGAGTTGAAGAGGGATCAAGCCAAAATTCATTCAAGCTTAGGAGAACTTATGTTTTTAGTTTTATTACGCATATAGTGGCGCAACCTAGAGGTTGAGCCTCAAGGTCAAAATTTACTTTTTATAAGTAAATGTAAACTATAATATTAAATTTACAGTGAAGATAAATTGATTAAAAATATTAGAACTATTATTCATAATTGTACATAAGTTCACTTGTTAGGACTTTTGATCTAAAGGTTGATAATTGTATGTTCGTTTAGCAGTTCACCTAACTAAGTTAAGTATGATTAATAAAAGCATATTTGGTGGTTTTAATTATGTTAGTTTTACATTTTAGTTGAAATTTGTTCATGGTTCATTTAGGAGTTAATGTGACATCTGGTAATTGGATCCATCAATCGGGTCGGGTGTAGGGTGTTACACATAGGCATTCTTTCCCTTACAAATTTGCACTTAAATAGACTTGCCTTATTTGAAAATCGTTGCCTGTAGTTGCTACTGGCTGCAATTCTACTCCATTTCAATCTAAAGATTTATTATCATAGGTTAATAAATTACCCAAACTAACAACTAAAAACACAAAAACAAGACATCCAAATTCAATATACACCATTTTCACTAGCTGCCCTTAATAAGTTACCAAAATAATAATATAAATTTTTCCCAATTGAAACCTGATCGCAACTTTTTCATCATTAATCTTAAAAGAACCTTCAGTATATAAAAATTTAACCTATTAAATTTAAATTTTTTCCTGTTTAACCCCAAAACCTAAAAAATAATATATATATATTTAAATAAGAAAAAAAATGAGCATACCCCATTTGAAGAGGAGAAGAAGCTCTAAAGGAAGAAAGGGTTGTCGCATCTTTGCTTTCGTATATCTCTATCCTTACCTTATTATTTTCTTTTCCTTTAGGTAATGAAAAGACCAAACATGGAATGGAAGAGAAAGTTGATCCAAACTCCAGACTAGAAGTTATATAATGAATCAACTATTAAAAACAGAAAAATAGTGACACAGAAAAGAAACAGTTAGAAGTAAGTGAGCCTTCTTTGTTCCTCTCTATTAGGCTACAATAATAATCAAAGCGGATTGGATTGGGGAGAGATGAGAAACCTAAAGTCCAAAAATAAGGTCTATCCAACACAAGTCAACCCTTAAATTTCTCTTACTAAATCTTTTAGAAAACCGTAGTCACAAGGACTCATCAAAACAAACCCAATTTACCAAACATAAAAATGCATCTAATGCAAACCAAATGTAAACAAAAGCAATAATGCACCAAAATAACAAGTCAAAAACCCTCATCATTTGACCAAGCATGTCAGATCTAAATTGCTTATACAATAAATATACATTTATAGATAAATTCACATGTTATAAATATGTGAAATTTGTTACCCTTTAGCCCGAACGGAAGAAGTGAACTGATGGTGACTGGTAAAGATGATCGATGATGGTGGTAAGTTGGTGGCCGACAAATGACGGGTTCTCACTTCTCAAACCTCACTGTCGCAACAGTGGAAACGATTGAAGAAAAGAAGGCAATGACTGGTGAAGATAGTCGATGATGGTGGTGGTCGGTGGGCTGGTGGTCGATGGGTGTTGGACAATTGGTGTAACACCCCTTACCCGTATCCGACGCCAGAATCGGGTATGAGGCATTATTGTACTTAACTTGCTTAAACATGCAACATCGAGACATGCAATTTCTTTTTGACTTAAAACTTCTCATTTGAGATCATAATGTCCCTATTATAGGTCCACGAGACCCTAAACATACATACAAATGGTTCGGGACTAAACCGAAAACTTTTAAACACTTAGAAATTTTTTGCTTAAAACAGGGCCACACACCCGTGTGGTGAGGACACGCTCGTGTGGGTAGGCCGCATGGTCATACACGCCCATGTCCCTAGTCCGTGTTGATTTTAATTTTCATTTCGAACCTACAGGGGTTTTCACATGGCCGGACACACGCCTCTGTCCATGGCCTGTGTGCAAAAACCTTAACATTCTGTTTCTGATGTCATCACCCTATAAATGTCACACGGCCAAGGCACACGCCCGTGTCCTTAGACCGTGTGGCGAATTAAATTCCTAATTCAGGTGCAGACTTCACACGGCATGGGCATACGCCCATGTCCTATGGCCGTGTTACCACATGGTTGAGACATACAGCTGTGTCTCAGCTAGTTTAATTACTACTAGACATTTTTTTTTGCCATCTTGGAATTCAGGGGGACACACGGCCAAACCATATGCCCATGGGGTAGACCGTGTGTCACACACGGCCTAGACACACGCCCATGTGTATACACGTGTGGACAAGAACAAGGCTAGTTACCAAGCCCCTTCTGCCACCCCTACTTGTACCATCCTAAGCTACATTTGGCAACCAACTCATTCATGCATAATTACACCAATGAATCAACCAAGTAACTTGAACATTCTTGAATAACATCATCATTTCATAGATTAATAAGAAAGAGCCATCAACTATGGCCTTAGACAAAAGAATTCATATCATGACAAGCCAACACCTTTGGCGAAAATAAAATGACACTTAACAAGGACTAAGTCTCTATACATGCCATACTAAAAAAGAATGATCTAGCTATACCAAGAGCGTAGATAGTGTAGGTGATCCTCTGACAGTCTCTGTATCCCGAGCTAGCTATTCGGCACTATAAAACAAGGGAAAAGAGAATGGAGTAAGCTTTAAGCTTAGTAAGTCTATATGTAAACAATAAACATCAAACCACATATTTATCAAACAAGAATAATTCCAATCATTGTAATTATACTTACTTATTTCAAATCTTACCACATCCCAAACACATATCATAATCATTGCTCACATTTACATGTACTTATACCCTGCACTTATCACCACAAAGCCACATGAACTTTCACCTAAACAAAGTTTCTCGATGAACACTTCAGAATAATATTTGATACAAGGTGGTTTCGCACACAGCCCACCATTTAGTAATTAACAAGGTGGTACCGCACACAGCCCACCAATAATTACATGTTTATGGTGGTATCGTACACAGCCCACCAATGATAATAATTACAATGGTATCGCATGCAGCCTATCATTAATAAATAACAAGGTGGTATTGCACACAGCCCACCAATAATCACATGTTCACAGATATTTATCCGTACCCATTTTCCTATTCTGAAGGTTCATCCGAGAATTTCCTCACTCTCTATCATTTCTATAAATATCAATGACATTCATTCATATTTCACATATTTCATTAATATGTAAAAAACATAAATAAAAAGAATGTATCATTTACATATAAACTTACCTCGATACAAAATATGCCAATTTGTAATTTAGTCCGAAACCTTGCCTTTTCCTCGGTCAATGTTGATTCCACGTTTTTCTTGATCTATAATAATAAATTTACTCATTTAACCACTACATAAATCAAGACACTTTAAAATTTCTACTTTGGCAAAAATTATAGTTTTGCCCTTAGACTTCGGTAAAATTACGATTTTGCTCCTAGGCTCGCAAATCATTTTTCACCAAATTTCCTCATTTAACAAGTCTAGCTAAATATTTGTTACTCTTATAACAACTCATAATACCAATCATTTCATGCATTTACTACCCATTTTATAACCTTTACAAAAAAGTCCTTTTTAGATGTTTTCATGAAAAATCTCTTCACAAAAGATATTTATTTAACAAACAAGTTTCATTTTCTTCCATAAAATTTTAGCAAACAACACTAATGCTCTCATGGCAAAACCCTAGGCTTTCAACCATTTTGCAAAATAGTCCCCTCATTAGCTAGATTAAGCTTTACAAAAAAGTCCTTTTTAGATGTTTTCATGAAAAATCTCTTCACAAAAGATGTTTATTTAACAAACAAGTTTCATTTTCTTCCACAAAATTTTAGCAAACAACACTAATGCTCTCATGGCAAAACCCTAGGCTTTCAACCATTTTGCAAAATAGTCCCCTCATTAGCTAGATTAAGCTTTAGGCGTTCCCAAAACACAAAAATCATAAAAAATAACCATCATAATCACTTACTTGCAAGAGGATAGCTTGGTTGAAAGTTTGAGCTTCAAAACCCCCTAATTCTTACTGAAAATTTTGGTGGTGAGGAAGATGGACACTATGCTTTCTTTCTTTATTTTATTTTTAGTCAATTTAGTCACCAAAACCCCACCTAATCCTTTGACATTTCATGATTTTGTCTCCATGTCCAGCCGCTAACAAATTTGTGGTCTATTTACTCAATAAGAACCTTTAATTTAATGTTTCATAGCTAATTGACACCTCTAGCTATTAAAACAAAACTTTCACACTTTATGCGATTTAGTCCTTTTTCGAAATTAAACGTGAAATCACCAAAATTAATACACCAAAATATTCATGCACTCATATATTCATGATATAACACATAAAATAATATAAAAATAATTTTATCTGATCTCGGATTAGTGGTTCTGAAACCACTGTTCCAACTAGCCTCAAAATTGGGCTGTTATAACTCTCCCCCTTTAGAGATTTTCGTCCCCGAAATTCTTAGTGATAAATAGGTTTGGGTACTATTTTCTCATGGCTTTTTCCGGTTCCCACGTAGCCTCTTCTACACCATGTTTTTGCCACAAGACTTTCACTAGGGCTATACTTTTATTCCTCAACTGTTTAACTTCTTGAGCCAAAATCTTAATTGGTTCCTCTTCATAAGCCATATCCAGTCGTATCTTAATTTCAGTCGAAGGAATTATATGTGAAGGATCGGAACGATATCATCGCAACATCGACACATGGAACACGTTGTGTATTCTCTGAAACTCCACCGGCAAAGCTAAACGATAAGCTACTGGTCCAATCCTTTCAATAACCTCATACGGCCCTATGAATCGCAGACTCAATTTACCCTTTCGACCAAATCTCAATATTTTCTTCCACGGAGATACTTTCGAAAATGCTTTGTCACCCACCTGAAACTCAATTTCCTTCCTCTTTAAATCCACGTATGACTTTTGTCAGTGTGAAAAAGCTTTCAAACTATTACGGATTACTTTCACTTTCTCTTCGGTTTCTCTAACTAGAACAACCCCATGAATTTTCTTCTCATTAAGCTCGGTCCAATACAAAGGAGTTCGACACTTGCATCCATATAATGCTTCGTACGGTGCCATCTGTATACTCGACTAATAACTGTTGTTGTAGGCAAATTCGACTAAAGTTAGATATTTTTCCCAACTACCTTCGAACTCTAAGACACAGCATCGGAGCATATCCTCAAGAACTTGAATCACTCTTGCAGATTGACCATCGGTTTGTGGATAAAACGCAGTACTGAAATTCAATTTTGTACCTAAAGCTTCTTGTAAAATTTTCCAAAACCTCGAAGTAAATCTTGGATCTCTATCAGAGATAATGGACATAGACACCCCATGTAATCTCACAATTTCAGCAATATACAGCTTAGCCAACTTGTCAATTGAGTAGTCAACACGTACCGGTACAAAGTGAGTCGATTTCGTTAATCTATAAACGATAACCACATAACATCTTTCTTTTTTAGAGTCATAAGTAACCCTGATACAAAATCCATCGTGATTCAGTCCCGTTTCCATTCGGGAACCATAACTGGCTGAAGTAAACCTGAAGGTACTTGGTGCTCGGCTTTCACTTGTTGACAGATCAAACATTTCGTAACAAACTCAGAGATGTCTCTTTTCATGCCCGGCCATCAATACAACTTCTTCAAATCATTATATATTTTTGTACTGCCTAGATGTACTGACAAACAACCATTGTGTGCCTCATGTAAAATTTTTCAGATAAGTTCATCCTCTCTTGGTACATAGACCCTATCTCGGAACATCAAACATTCATCAGAACCAATACGAAAGTTTGACTCTATACCCGATTCACATTGAACTCTTTTGGCTTGCAAATCACTATCGCTTTTCTGAGTTTCACAAATCTCTTGGAGAAATATTGGTCTAGCTTTCAATTCAGCTAGAATAAAACCATCTTTCGATAAAGCCAACCGTGTATCCATGGCTTTCAATGTAAACAAAGATTTCCTACTCAGGGCGTCGGTGACCACATTCGCCTTCCCTGGGTGATAATCAATCACCAGCTCATGATCTTTTAATAATTCAAGCCACTGTCGTTGTCACAAATTCAAGTCCTTTTGGTTCATCAAGTACTTCAAACTTTTGTGATCGGTAAAGATTTGGCTTTTCTCACCATACAAATAATGATGCCAAATCTTCAAGGAAATGACAATGGTGGCCAATTACAAATCGTGCGTCGGATAATTCTTTTCATGCGGTTTTAGCTGTCTCGAGGCATAAGCTACTACTTTTCCCTCTTGCATCAACACACAACCAAGACCATTTAATGACGCATCACTATAGATTATAAACTCTTTTCGCGACTCAGGTTGTACCAAAACCGGTGTTTCAGTTAAACGTGCTTTTAACTTCTCGAAACTTTGTTGACATCTATCGGTCCATTCAAACTTAACATTCTTTTGCAACAACTTAGTCATCGGGGAAGAAATCATCGAAAATCCCTCGAAAAAACATCGATAGTACCTGGCTATGCCCAAAAAGCTTTAAACTTCAGATATATTCTTCGGCGGTTTCCATTCAACAATCGCCGAAATTTTGCTCGGATCAACCCGAATACCATCACCTGAAACTATATGTCCCAAAAATCCGACTTCCAGAAGCCAAAACTCGCTTTTACTAAACTTAGCAAATAATTTCTCCTCTCGTAAAATCTGTATACTGTTCTTAAGTGTTCTGCATGTTTGGCCTCATCTCGGGAATAAATCAATATATCGTCTATGAACACTACTACAAACTTACCCAGATACAACCGAAAAATTAGGTTTATCAAATCCATAAACATAGCGGCTGCATTAGTTAGACCAAAAGGCATCACAAGAAATTCGTAGTGTCCATACCTCGTTCCAAAAGCAATTTTCAACACATCAGATTCTTTAACCCTTAACTGATAGTAACCGGATCTTAAATCTATCTTGGAGAACATAGTTGCTCCCTTCAATTGATCGAATAAATCATCAATTCTCGGAAATGGGTACTTGTTCTTTATAGTTACTTTGTTAAGTTGTCAGTAATCAATACAAAGTCTCACTGTTTCGTCTTTCTTCTTTACAAATAATACAAGAGCACCCTAGGGAGAAAAACTCAGTCTAACAAATCCCTTATCGATCAACTCTTGTAGCTGAGCTTTTAACTCTTTCAATTCAATTGGATCCATTCTATATGGAGCAATGGAGATCGGTGCTGTCCCAGGTACCAGATCAATAGCAAACTCAATTTCTCTAGTCGGAGGCAATCCAAGTAATTCTTCCGGGATTACATCTAGAAACTCACAAACTACTAGCACAAATTCAAGCTTCGACTCAGTCACCTCAGTATTCAACACATATGCAAGGTATGCTTCACACCCTTTTCTCATACACCTTTGTGCAGGCATGTACGAAATCACCACAAGCATCTTATTTGAGTTATCTGTTTCAACCCAAAGAACCTCACCATTTTCACATTTTAACTTAAGAGTTTTTTGTCTACAATTTACCTTAGCATCATGTAATTTCAACCAATCCATACCCAAAATAACATCAAACTCGTCAAAGGGCAACAACATCAAATTGGCCAGAAAACAATGACCTTGAATCGTCAAAGGACAATTCCTACAAACCTTATCTACTAACACATACTTGCCTAAAGGATTTGAAACCTTAATCACAAATTCAATCAATTCAACATATAATTTCTTACTATTTACTATATTCACACAAACATAAGAATGGGTGGATCTAGGGTTAATTAATGTAACAGCCTGTTTTTAGGGTTAACCAGAACAGTGGTTTTGGGACCACAATCTGACATTGAAAAATTTATTTTATTATTATTTCAATATTTACAGCATGATATTAGAGTTGTGTGAAATTTTTATAAAGAAATTTTATCGTTTAAATGGTTAATTCGGCAAATAGGACTAAATCACGTAAAGCGTAAAAGTTGGGTTCTATAAGCTAAAGGTGTCAAATAGCTATAGAAATTAAAAGTGAAGGTTCTTATGTGGCAAATAGCCCATTTATGAGTTAGTGGTGTTAGTGGAGTGGCATTTGGTGTAATTATTAATGTTTTTAAAGGTAAAAAGGTAAATAGGTAATTAAAGTTAATAATAAATAAAATAAAAGCCAAAATCATGTTATTTTCCTTCATCTTCCACCGAATATAGATAATAGAAACATCCATGGAAGAATAAGAGGGTTCGGCCCTTGTTGTTTTTAATTGAGGTATGTTTCGAGCTCAGTTTTTTGATGATTTTTATGTTTTTGTGATCGTTCTTCGTGTTCTAGCTAGCCCTACCCTAATTTCTAAATTTTTTGATGAATTTGTGAGTTTCCATTGATGATAGCTTGATTATTTTGAGTGTTGATGATGAAAAATGAATAATTGTTTAAGTGATTTTTGGCAAAATTGTCAATTAGGAATTTATTTGTGAAATTGTAAAATTTTATGGTTAAATGTTTGAATAAAATGAAAATATGGGCTGTTATGAAGCTATACAAAATTTGGCTAGTATGGGTTGTCCTTAAATTTTATAAATTTGCAAATTTATAAGTTAAGGACTAAATTGTAAAAAATGTAAAACATTAGGGGCAAAAGTATAATTTTGCCAAAATGTGTAAATGGTGTTAAATTAAGTGAATTAGTGATTAAATAAGTTAATTTTGATATTAATTAGATTGGCAAAAGCGGAATTTAGATCTAGATTGAGGGAGAGTCAAAATATCTTATTAGTCGGCTTAATTTGTCATTACTACGAACAAGGTAAGTTCGTATTTTAATAGACACTACAAAATCATGTTATAAATGCATATTATTTGTATGATTGAATTCAATGTCGAATGGTAATGCAAATGTAAGTATTTTGAAAAAGCAATATATATGATATTATGATATGGAATTGTTCGAGAAGCAGAATATATGAATACGAGAAAGATTCGATAACGTGACGAAGTCTGAAAAGCCCCGTACGAACCCTAGTAATGGTAGAGGATACATATGTCATGACATAGGATTTCGAGATATGATTTCGTGTAAGACCACGTCTGGGACGTTAGTATCGACTTGTGTTTACGTGTAAGACCATGTCTGGGACATTGGCATTGTATTTGATTTGTGTAAGACCCTGTCTGGGATAGTGGCGTCGATATGTGATTACATGTAAGACCATGTTTAGTATGTTGGCATTGTACAAGATTTCAGACTATCTAAGTATCCTTATTAATTCCGAACGATTCAATGGGCGTTCTGAGAAATAAGTGAATAAGTGAATGGCATTCCGATTTAGGTACGTTGAAATGTATACTATTTGATAATGAAAGGTAAGTAAATACGTGCAAAGAATATTATGTGATGTGTATGTAAATTAATTGTGAATATGTGCAAATGAAACATGAATAAATGAATAAGATATGATTTATAAAGTGGCATATGTGAAATTGTCAGATACTATTTGAATGAAAGGTGAATTTGGGTATAAATGATGATATGTGATTCATATGAGAAAGATATGGGATTAAATATGTTATTTTCCAAAACGTGTTCATTTGGTTATATGAAAGTAAGAATTGAATGTTATATGAGAATTGAATTGAATAAACTTGTGAAAGCTAAAGTTAGTAAGTAAACAAGTATATTATTGAATGGTGTTGATTTGATATGAAAACATGTTATAAACTTGAGATAAGTTGTGTTTTGACAATTGAGATAGCATATCATATTTATAATATTGTAATGAAATTATTTGTTTTGTTACGTTTATTAAGATACGAGCTTATTAAGCTTTAAAAGCTTACTCTATTTGTTTTTCCTATGTTTATAGATTTTTTGAAGATTTACTCGGGTTGAAAGTCGGTGGAGATCACATCACACTATCTGGTTAATGATTTTAGTATTTATACCCTTTATGACTTGATTATATGGCATGTATAGGCTATGCTATGTGATATTATGTTTGGAGTGTATTTGGTTATTTGAGATGGTTGATTATGAATGTGGTTATGGAATTTAGTATATTTTGATAAACTTGATATTGGCTAAATAGCTTAGAATTGTTATGAGATTTGTTTGAAATGATCTAAGTGTATATGGTCGTTTTAATAAAGGTTTAAGTTATACATATGATCATTTGATAAATGATGAGTATTTGCTTAAGAAATGCATAAAATTAAGTTGATGAATTGGTTCATTTTTGAGATATGGATTGATGTTTGAATTGGGAAATATTGTATAAATGAAATAGGTTATATTTATGATTATTGCTTGTGTATTTGGAAATTTTTTGGCTGCCTATTAATGGTACTGAAATGGTACAAAATGATGTGGTTTAAGTATGCATGAGAAGGGTGAGAAATATGGCTTAAACCAAGCCTAATTTCGTGCCACACGGCCTGAGCACACGGGTGTGTGTTTCAACCGTGTGACCCCTGCTGCTTAAGTAAAACAAGTCAGTGTGTTACATGGCCTAGACACACAGGTGTGTCTGGTGGATGTGTGACCAAGTCAGTATATATGCCCTGTTTCCACACGGTCTGTGACATGGACGTGTCTGGAAGCCATGTGAGGTACACGGCCTGTCCATACGGGCGTGTAACGTTTGAAAATGTGAAAGTTATTCTAAGTTTTGAAATTTTGTTGTATATGTTCGGCTTAGTTCCGACATTATTATCGTAAAGAGAAAGATACCCGTAATCACGTAGGGGGATGATGCCTCTTCGCGAGCACGAATGGCATAAGTTCTTGCAGGTGCTCTACCCTCTGATCTCCCTGCTGAATCTCTAGGTGCACCTTTACTGCTAATCCCACTTCCTAGATTCTTCTGTGCTCTACCCCTCGAAGGGGCATTATTCACTCTCACTTCTTGTTTTCGGTCTTTCTCATCCATCTTCGGACAATTTCGAATGAAGTGGTCTAGTGAACCACACTTGTAGCAAGCTCGGTTGTTTCCCCAACACTCTCTAGTATGTTGTCTCCCACACTTCTGACACTTGGGTCTATTATACTACACATTACTCACACTTGCCATCGAGGTGGCTTGAACTCTAGAGCCCGAATATGTTTTACTGCAACCTCAGTGCGAATATCCAGCCGAAGCGGTCGTCCGAGGATTCGTTTCCTTAGACCTCTTTGATTGGGGTTGGAACTGTAACACCCCCAAACCCGGCCCACAAGTCCTGACCGGATCTGGTTATGTCACTGCGGAAACCGTTTGAAAAATCCTTGACTTTAGAATAAAACTTGAAAATTTTATTAAACTTGGAAAGTGTGTCCATTAAAAATTATTTTAACAAATATAAGCTCGATATAAAATATGTGAATTAAAACTTTATTATAATTTATTATATTATAAACCATTTGAAGAAAATATATCTAAGTATAATATAAACTTCAATAATCGTAACTAGAATACTTTAAATAGAAGGTGGCCCTTATTACAACCAATATTAAACAAAACACTTAGTATTAAAAATTTCTCAAAAGTAATTAAATCAATCTCTCTTCTCGTGCATGGGCCACCTTGCATCCTCTCCGACCCTGGCCCGATCAACATGTCACTGCGATGTTGGATAAATAATTGGGTGAGTCATACAAACTCAGTATGTAATTAAACCACTGATATCCACCCACATGTTAACCACAAGTCAACCCAATTAAATGCAACATGTAACTATAAACATACGTTACCAAATTCTCGGGCTTGGCCCACATTCAATCCACATTCAATCATTGGGCTGCAGCCCTTTTTCTCATTAATCCATCGACATCGGGCTTTGCCCATTTCCACGTATGTTCTTAAAACATACCTATCCACATGCCATATTGGGCTTGGCCCATTACCATATCTTTTCATAAATGAAATAATGCAATCATGAAACCCAACCCAAGCCTAAGGTCCATCCGCTACACACCCCCGATCCACCTTTACACACACGCAGGGGACTATCGAGTCACCCTCTCCTTTTCCCTCCAAAAAGGCAACCAATGCCATCCACGATGTAGCGTATAGCTAACATCAAACCACGATGGGGCACATAGCAACCCATCAAGCCACGATATGGCATAAAGCCGATATCAATCAAGGTAACCACGCGAACTAAATCGCAAAGATCCACAACGCGACCTCAGTCAGCGCCAATCCACGATGTAGCACAAAGCTGACATCAACCACGTACTCGAAGTACACCCGTACCTTCTTTCATAACCCACCCATGCACATGTAATGTAATATAATGCTGAGATGATGCATGTGCATGATATTCACAAATATAGGCATACTCACATATTTAAAACCAATTATCACGTATTAACAAATTTACTACTTACCTGGTCATCACCATACCCCCTTCAAGGGTATCTTTTACACATATGGCACTGCATTTATTAGTAATCATATAGCACATTGAGAGATCATACAAATCCGGAAAACAATGGCTATAACACATAAAACCGGAAGCGATGAGGCTAATTACACACCTTATATAACCTCAAGTTCTAAACCCTCGATTTCGACGCTATCGCTTAGCGAGACTACGACTATCGCCTATCGTTTTCTGCTGCACGTCCACACCCGGTGGCCAATCCCGAACTCGCCGAGAGGCGGCTCTTTTCTTAAACTTCGGATGGGACTTTCCCTTGCTCACCTTGGATCGGTATTCGCATCCATAACGATATCTAATCAAAACTTGGTTAATACAGATCTCAAATGAATAATCATAAACTACTCATCCTTACCGATGAGTCTTGAAATCCCAAAGCTCCTTAATCATCGCTAAAACTCCTAAATGGTCAAGGTCAGAATCGGTTACCACAAATGCCAAATATGGCTTATAACAAAAATCCATGAAAAGAGGACCCCTTTGGCCGAATAGCTCCTAACCCTTACCTTGAGTAGCCGAATCTGAACAGCCCCTAAGTGCTCCCTTGCGTTGGCCTTAAAACCGAATGGAGAAGAACTAGGAGAGGTCGCCTTGCTAGAATTCCCCAACCGCACTAGGATGCCAAGGATTTCAACAATGGTGCTTAGTATTAAAAGAGTTTCGGCTTAGTCTAATGATTAGAGAATCAAAGTTGAAGGAAATAAAAAGGTATGGAAATAAAGAGAGTAAAAGGAATTCGGCCACGCAGACAATGATGGGGAGGTTTTGGTTTCAAGGAAAAAGGGAGAAAAAAAATATGAATTGGTTGACTACAAATTTTCGGCAAAACTAAAAGGAAAAAGAAGAACCAATTCGGCACTCCCCCCCATATACTTGACCAAATTTACCAACACAAGAGCCCCCCTTCAATCGGCCACTTAATTCAAAACAATTTGAATTAAACAAATCCCTTTGTTTACTCATCTATATCCATTCAAAAACAATTTGAATGGTTCAATATTTATCCCACCTATTAAGATAATAATAATAATAATAATAATCCTAAACTAAAACAAATACTAGATAGAATAAAACACCAACCCCACCTAGCCGTCTAACACCTTCCATTTCTTTGCCCAACAAAAAAAAAATTAAACTTCAATGTCTTTTGCCCACTTTCATGACCAAGAGCAAAAAGAAGGAAAACCCCCCCAAAAGCAGCCCCCAAGATTCGAACATAGGACCTGGGGGAAAGCCAGCAGCCAAGTAGCGCCCAAGCCATTCGGCCAACCTGCTTTTCATGCCCAAAAGCCCCAACATTTACTTTTAACACCTTCCTACTTCAGCCCATCACCATACAAAAATAAAAACGCCAACATGCAGCTCCAGGCGCTCGAACCTGCGCCCTTGCTCTCCTCCAGCGCCTAAGTGGCGCATGAGAGCCACTCCACCAGCCCATCTTTCTTGTCCGAATTCCTCACCATATATCTTTAAGGCCTTACTAAGCCCAACGCCCAAAACAAAAAATAAAACGCCACTTTTGTTGCCGCCTAAACTCGAACCCAGGCCCTCAATGGCCCTACTTCCAGCCCCTTAAGCAGCGCATGAAGCCACCTTGCCATAGCCTTTCATGTGTCTTAAACCCCATAAAATTATTTTAAGGCCTTCTGACCCAGTTTCCCCGTTTTACACAAAAAAGAAAATCCAAAATTTTCCACAGCCTTCCCCTTTCATCCAAGCATTCTTGAACCTTTAAAACACATCCAAAAACACCCCAAAACCTTCCAATACTTAAATTCTACCCAAATTGCCTAGCCCCTAAACCAGGGTGTTACAATTCTACCCTCCTTAAAATAATTTCGTCCTCGAAATTACTTATTACTGAACAATCATAACTCGCTATTCTACGCCTCTGTTGCACACTCTGATCTTAATCTATCATACTTCTCGACACAGTCCCTAAGTTCTCACTCAAGATCCAAATCATACAAGAAAGAGCTAACTTACAAACAAGGAAAATAATTAAAGAATATTCCAAAACAAAGGAGCTTACCCGATATCACATCCTTGGTTGGCTTTGACTAGAACCACGACCCCTCGTTGTTCGAGGACAATTCTTAACCAGATGTGCCTTAGATCCGCACCGAAAGCATTCTTTATTATTTCCCCAACACTCTCCTGTGTGAGACCTTCCACATCGAGCACAGAGACGATTCCAATCCACTGGTACAAGTGCATGCATAGGATTCTCGATCCTTGGTCTTTTCTGGACATTACCAAACGATACTGACGATCTAATATTTCTCTTATTCTCGTTCCTATTCTTCTCTCGATTTTCTCTTATAGTCTTTTTAACCTCTTCGGCAATCCGAGCTTTCTCTACCAGAATGGCGAAATCCCTTTCTCTTTGTGGAGCGATCAACTCCCGTAACTCATCTCGCAGCCCATCTTCGAATCGAACACTCCTTTCATAATCAGTAGCCACGATTCCTTTGGCGTACTGACTTAGTCGCAAAATTTCGCTTCATACTCCGCTACCGACTTATTCCCTTGTACTAGGTTTAGAAACGCTTTCCTTTGCGCATCTAAGTAACTGGCTCCTACATACTTCCCTTCAAACTTAGCCTTAAAGTAATCCCAATCCAATCGATCTACCGGTACACCTTGTTTGACAGTGAGCCACCATCGATAAGCCTCGTCCCGAAGTAACGAGACAGCACCTTTCAACTTCTCCCCTAGGGTACAATCCAAATCTTCCATAATTCTCTCGACTCCTTCTAGCCAATATTCAGCCACGTTTGGAGCCACCCCAGATACTCCCCTAAAAACTTCAGCCCCGTTCGACCTGAGTCTCTCGGACACTGACTTTCGAGTTCCATTTCCCATACCAGCTCTTGCCACTTGCTGTAGCACGCGTAACATAGCTTGTGACACTGCGTCTTCCCCTCCTGCCTGATCTTGATCTTCCGCACCCACGGCTGGTGGCGGCACTTCATTTCTCGACCCATGGTGGACCCTACGAGTTCGAAGTCGCCATCCTACCTCTACCGCGTCCCTAGAACTCATCTTTATCGTCGCGATTTAACTCGATTTAAGAAATTTTATGCATTAGAAATTTTGTTCCACTATTTAATCGCGAGCAAATTTTTATGAAAGAAGGGTATTTTAAAGTAGTTCTTTCGATCACACACAAAGTCTCGATTCAAGTTTGCTACCCTAATTCAAAGAATCACATTTACACACACATTCATTCATCCACAAGAACACATTTCTCCCTCGGTAGAGGCACATTGATGGTATCCACCACACACATCCACTATTCGAACATTTACTGCTGTTTTACCCTGTGTGGTATTTAGTCATTTTCCTACAGGGTATTTTCGTGAATAATCGAGAAAAATTTTGAAAGCCTTAATAAATTAGGATATTTGGATATTCCAAACCTTTAAGGATATTTTGAAAATTCTTCAATTTGAAAGTACGGTAGAAGTTTGAAACTAGGGTAATTTTGTCAATCAGGTAATTTTGTAAATTCCCAAAGTCGGGTATTATTTTGAAATACGAAAGATTGGATACTTTTGCAAAGTAAGAAAATTTTATTAAACTAGGGTTAAACCGGAAATTTTAAAAGTCGGGGGCATTTTAGTAATTTTCAACATGAGGGGTATTTTCAGTAAATTCATAAATCGGAGTATCTCGATATTTTGAAAACTAAAGATTTTGGTATCTTACAAAGTAAAAATTATTTTAACAAAAGTTGAGGTAGTGCGGTAATTTTACAACACAGGGGTATTTTTGTAATTTTCTTTGCTAGGGGCATTTTGGTAATTTTGGTAAATTGAGAAAACGTTTTCCAAAATCGATTTAGGGTTTACACATCAAAGAGTAAGTTTTGAAAATTTTAAAAATTAAGGGTTTTAAAGCATGAAGGCTAATCCCATTCGGGTTTTAATAGTTGGTTTAGCCTATGACCGAGTCCTCTTGGTTAGGCGAACGAAGCTAAGCACGGTAGGAATCCATGAAGAAGAGGAGGTGAGTCACGAGGACCGCTTAAGTACCAAGCTCTTAGGATCCAATCCTTGACATGCGCATTGGGGTTACCACACCCTAACTTCGGTGACTTAGTCGTAGGTTTGTTTAGTAATTTTTAAGTCTTACGTATATGTTTGAGTAGACTAGTCCTAGGGTTCAATAGATCCTAGTTCACTAATCTACGAGCCCAACTAAGCCCACAACAGTTCATATAACAAACTACTTCACAAGTCTGAAGTACTTACCTGGTGGACTCGGGCCGGAGGTACAGGTGCCATGCCAGAATACCTGAAAATATTTCATAAAAACCCATATTTTTGAAAAGCCCATTTTGAAAATGTTTTTGGGCCCAAAACCCTCAAAGCCGAGTTATGATTACAATTTCAATAAAAATTGAAAATTTTATTAAACTTGGAAAGTGTGTCCATTAAAAATTATTTTAACAAATATAAGCTTGATATAAAATATGTGAATTAAAACTTTATTATAATTTATTATATTATAAACCATTTGAAGAAAATATATCTAAGTATAATATAAATTCAATAATCGTAACTAGAATACTTTAAATAGAAGGTGGCCCTTATTACAACCAATATTAAACAAAACACTTAGTATTAAAAATTTCTTAAAAGTAATTAAATCAATCTCTCATCGCATGGGCCACCTTGCATCCTCTCCGACCAGTCGATCAACATGTCACTGCGATGTTGGATAAATAATTGGGTGAGTCATACGGACTCGGTGTGTAATTAAACCAGCGATATCCACCCACATGTTAACCACAAGTCAACCCAATTAAATGCAACATGTAACTATAAATGAC
Source organism: Gossypium bickii (assembly GCA_025503065.1). Taxonomy (NCBI): domain Eukaryota; kingdom Viridiplantae; phylum Streptophyta; class Magnoliopsida; order Malvales; family Malvaceae; genus Gossypium; species Gossypium bickii. The sequence continues at coordinate 98,134,813 of CP106711.1, forward strand.
GTTACCAAATTCTGGGCTTGGCCCACATTCAATCCACATTCAAGTACTGGGCTAGGCCCTTTTTCTCATTAATCCACTGATTACTGGGCTTTGCCCATTTCCACGTATGTTCTTAAAACATACCTATCCACATGCCATATTGGGCTTGGCCCATTACCATATCTTTTCATAAATGAAATAATTCAATCATGAAACCCAACCCAAGCCTAAGGTCCATCCGCTACACACCCCCTGATCCAGCCTACCACACACCAGGGGACTATCGAGTCACCCTCTCCTTTTCCCTCCAAAAAGGCAACCAATGCCATCCACGATGTAGCGTATAGCTAACATCAAACCACGATGGGGCACATAGCAACCCATCAAGCCACGATATGGCATAAAGCCGATATCAATCAAGGTAACCACGCGAACTAAATCGCAAAGATCCACAACGCGACCTTAGTCAGCGCCAATCCACGATGTAGCACAAAGCTGACATCAACCACGTACTCGAAGTACACCCGTACCTTCTTTCATAACCCACCCATGCACATGTAATGTAATATAATGCTGAGATGATGCATGTGCATGATATTCACAAATATAGGCATACTCACATATTTAAAACCAATTATCACGTATTAACAAATTTACTACTTACGGTCATCACCATACCCCTTCAAGGGTATCTTTTACACATATGGCAATCTTGCATTTATTAGTAATCATATAGCACAATGAGAGATCATACAAATCTCGGAAAACAATGGCTATAACACATAAACCCGAAAGCAAAGAGGCTAATTACACACCTTATAAACTGAAGTTCTAAACCCTCGATTTGACGCTATCGCTTAGCGAGACTACAGCTATCTGCCTATCATTTTCTGCTGCACGTCTACACCCCGGTGGCCAATCCCGAACTGCCGAGACGGCTCTTTTCTTAAACTTCTGGACAGGGACTTTCCCTTGCTCACCTTGAGTGGTATTCGCATCCATAACGATATCTAATCAAAACTTGGTTAATCTGAGATCTCAAACGAATAATCATAAACTACTCATCCTTACCGACGGAGTCTTGAAATCCCGAAAGCTCCTTAATCACTGCTAAAACTCCTAAATGGTCAAGGTCAGAATCGGTTACCACAAATGCCAAATATGGCTTATAACAAATATCCATGAAAAGAGGACCCCTTTGGCCGAATAGCACCTAACCCTTACCTTGAGTAGCCGAATATGAACAGCCCCTAAGTACTCCCTTGCGTTGGCCTTAAAACCGAATGGAGAAGAACTAGGAGAGGTCGCCCTTGCTAGAATTCCCCTAACCGCACTAGGATGCCAAGGATTTCAACAATGGTGCTTAGTATTAAAAGAGTTTCGGCTTAGTCTAATGATTAGAGAATCAAAGTTGAAGGAAATAAAAAGGTATGGAAATAAAGAGAGTAAAAGGAATTCAGCCACACAAACAATGATGGGGAGGTTTTGGTTTCAAGGAAAAAGGGAGAAAAAAAATATGAATTGGTTGACTACAAATTTTTGGCAAAACTAAAAGGAAAAAGAAGAACCAATTCGGCACTCCCCCCCCATATACTTGACCGAATTTACCAACACAAGAGCCCCCCTCCAATCGGCCACTTAATTCAAAACAATTTGAATTAAACAAATCCCTTTGTTTACTCATCTATATCCATTCAAAAACAATTTGAATGGTTCAATATTTATCCCACCTATTAAAATAATAATAATAATAATAATAATAATCCTAAACTAAAACAAATACTAGATAGAATAAAACACCAACCCCACCTAGCCGTCTAACACCTTCCAGCTGCTGCCCAACAAGAAAAAAAAAATAAACTTCAATGTGCTGCCCACTTTCACACCGACCAGTAGCAAAAAGAAGGAAAAACCCCCAAAAGCAGCCCCCAAGATTCGAACATAGGACCTGAGGGAAAGCCAGCAGCCAAGTAGCGCCCAAGCCATTCGGCCAACCTGCTTTTCATGCCAAAAAGCCCCAACATTTATTTTTAACACCTTCCTACTTCAGCCCATCACCATACAAAAATAAAAACGCCAACATGCAGCTCCAGGTGCTCGAACCTGCGCCCTTGCTCTCCTCCAGCGGCTAAGTGGCGCATGAGAGCCACTCCACCAGCCCATCTTTCTTGTCCGAATTCCTCACCATATATCTTTAAGGCCTTACTAAGCCCAACGCCCAAAACAAAAAATAAAACGCCACTTTTGTTGCCGCCTAAACTTGAACCTGTGCCCTCAATGGCCCTACTTCAAATTTCCATAGCGGCGCATGAAGCCACCTTGCCAAAGCCTTTCATGTGTCTTAAACCCCATAAAATTATTTTAAGGCCTTCTGACCCAGTTTCCCCGTTTTACACAAAAAAGAAAATCCAAAATTTTCCACAGCCTTCCCCTTTCATCCAAGCATTCTTGAACCTTTAAAACACATCCAAAAACACCCCAAAACCTTCCAATACTTAAATTCTACCCAAATTGCCTAGCCCCTAAACCAGGGTGTTACAGGAACGGCCTATTCATTGGTCTCTTCTTTGCATCTCGGGCTTCAATCATAGCTTTTCTATTTTCCTTATTCAGCTCTTCAGCCTTATAAGCTCTATCGACCAATACTACGAAATCTTTCAGCTCCAAGATTCCAACAAACAATCTAATAACCTCATTCAGCCCATCTTCGAATCTCTTGCACACCAATAATTACATGTTTATAGTGGTATCAGACACAACCCACCAATGATAATAATTACAGTGGTATCGCACGTAGCCCATCATTAATAAATAATAAGGTGGTATCGCACACAGCCAACTAATAATCACATGTTCACGAATATTTATCCGTACCCATTTTCCTATTCTGAAGGTTCATCCGAAAATTTCCTCACTCTCTATCATTTTTATAAATATCAATGACATTCATTCATATTTCATATATTTCATTAATATGTAAAAAACATAAATAAAAAGGATGTATCATTTACATATAGACTTACCTCGATACAAAATATGCCAATTTGCAATTTAGTCCGAAACCTTGCCTTTTCCTCGGTCAAGGTTGATTCACGTTCTTCTTGATCTATAATAATAAAATTTACTCATTTAATCACTACATAAATCAAGACACTTTAAAATTTCTACTTTGGCAAAAATTATCATTTTGCCCTTAGACTTCGACAAAATTACGATTTTGCCCCTAGGCTCGTAAATCATTTTTCATCAAATTTACTCATTTAACAAGTCTAGCTAAACATTTATTACTCTTATAACAACTCACAATACCAATCATTTCATGCATTCACTACTCATTTTATCACCTTTACAAAAAGGTCTTTTTTAGGTGTTTTCATGAAAAATCTCTTCACAAAAGATGTTTATTTAACAACCAAGTTTCATTTTCTTCCATAAAATTTCAGCAAACAACACTAATTCTCTGATGGCAAAACCCTAGGCTTTCAACCATTTTGCAAAATAGTCCCCTCATTAGCTAGATTAAGCTTTAGGGGTTCCAAAAATAAAAAATCATAAAAAATAACCATCATAATCACTTACTGGCACGGGGATAGCTTGGCTGAAAGTTTGAGCTTCAAAAACCCCTAATTCTTGCTGAAAATTTTGGTGGTGAGGAAGATGGACACTATGCTTTCTTTCTTTATTTTATTTTTAGTCAATTTAGTCACCAAAACCCTACCTAATCCTTTGACATTTCATGATTTTGTCTCCAGGTCCAGCCACTAACAAATTTGTGGTCTATTTACTCAATAAGAACCTTTAATTTAATGTTTCATAGCTAATTTACACCTCTAGTTATTAAAACAAAACTTTCACACTTTATGCGATTTAGTCCTTTTTCGAAACTAAACATGAAATCACCAAAACTAATATACCATAATTTTCATGCACTTATATATTCATGATATAACACATAAAATAATATAAAAAATAATTTTCTGCGATCTCGGATTAGTGGTTCTGAAACCACTTTTCCAACTAGCTCTAAAATTGGGCTGTTACAGTTCGAGTGGGGAAGGCATGGTTAGGGATTTAAAAATTTGCAGGAGAAATGGACTGGAAATAAAAAAAAATAGAAGAAGGCTTGGTGTAACAAAATTAACTCTTTAGACATGTATTCGGACCAGGCCCAGGCAAAAAGAAAAGCTTTCCTGAAGCCTAGTCGGTTTAGAAAATGAACATCATTTTCTATCCAAGCTTATATTTCGGGACTATATTTTTGCCCTATTCGAGTGGCTCGACCCATGGACAACTCTAGCTTAAAACTAGATTTGGAATTAAAAAATATTAAATTTATTCAGGTTGAGTCAGGCTGGGTCCAAAAATATCCTACCCGAGGCAATTTTATGTCCAAGCCCATTTTTCGGGCCTATATTTTTGTCTAAAACCTCTCATTTTTCAGGTGGGCCTTCAGGCCAAGCCATGATTTGTTCTAGTTTCAATGCGCTTCCATTCCGTTTTTGGCTTTTTTTCAAAATTGGCCCAAAATTATTAATTAATCATAAAAATGACCCACTTGCAAAATCTTGTATGAAAATAACCCATTTGCTACAGTGTCCCTCGGTGCTGTCATTACCATTGGCGGCACCACCCAGTCATCATTGAGCAATCATCACCTTTTTAAAAAAAATACTTTTTTTGAGTGTCGTAGTAGCCATTGGTAGCACAAGACTAAAGTGTGATTATATAAAACATTCAGGGACCTAATGAAGCAATTACGCTTTTTAAATTGGATGAAAAAAGGTGACGTGATTGCTGGAGGTAACAAATTTAAACTTTTGGTCTATTTGCATGTTAGGTCTGTCTCTTTTTGAAATTAAATTTAAATAACCTTTAAAATATTTTAGAATTGAATTAAAATTTAACTTGCTCATTTTAACTCGATTTAAGTATTTTAAATTGGATTATTTTAACTCGATTTATAGTCAATAAGAAACACCCCAAGTACCCAATTTGTCAACAAGAGTAAATATGTTGCTAAGAAAATTTTTTCTTTCACCTGATTGCGGATGATGGTGAAGGCCAGTGGGCTGGTGGTCGGTAGGTGTTGGACAAGTAGAGTGGAGAAGGCAGGGTTAGGGATTTAAATTTTGGGGGAGAAATGGATTGAAAATTAATAGAATAGGAGAATGCTAGGGGGTAACAAATTTAACTATTTAGACATGTATCCGAGTCGTTCCCCTCAATCTCTGCTCTATAGTCGAGTGAACAATGGCGACACTTCAAAAAATAAAAAAAATCTTCTATACCTTTATTTCTTGTAAATGAAAATGGAAATGATTAAAGAGATCATTAACAAGATCAGTCATGAGTTTCAGTCTTTTACTTCAATCTTAACTTGGAGAGAAGTTGTAACAGCTCGTTTTTGGTCAAATTGGAACAGTAGTTTTAGGACCACAAATTTGAGGTCAAAATATTTATTTTCTTATTATTCTAATGTTTACCGCATCATTGAATGATTGTGTGAAAGTTTCATTAAGAAATTTTATCGTTTGGTTGGTCAATTCGATAAAAAGGACTAAATCGCTTAAAGCGTAAACCTTGAGTTCTAATAGCTAAAGGTGTCTAATAGCTATAGAACCTTAAAGTTAAGGTCCTTAAGTGGTAATTGGACCATTTTAATTGTGAGTGGACAAAGATGGACATTAATAAGATGATTTTAATGGTTTATTATTAAGGTTATAATTGTAAATTGGTGGTAGGAAGACCATCCCGTAATGTTGGAAATGTGAGTGGTGGTAGAGGTGCGACATGAGATACTACTGTGAGATCTAAGGCTAGAGCACCTACCAGAACTTATGCTATTCGCGCTCGTAAATAAGCGTCATCTCCAAATGTTATTACCGGTAAATTCTCTCTGTATAACACTGATGTAGTTGCATTGATAGATCCCAGATCAACTCATTCATATATATGTGTGAACTTACTATCTAGTAAGAATTTACTTGTTGATTCTACTGAGTTTGTTATAAAAGTGTCGAACCCCTTAGGCAAATATGTCCTGGTTGACAAAGTTTGCAAGAATTGTCCGTTAATGATTCAGGGTTACTATGTTATGATTGATTTGATGTTGTTGCCGTTTGACAAGTTTGATGCTATTTTGGGTATGGACTGGTTGATGTTGCATGATGCAATTGTAAATTATAGATGAAAGACAATTGAGTTGAAATGTCAGAATAATGAAACTCTTCGAATCGAATCAAATGATTTGAAGGTTTTACCAGCTGTAATTTCGTCGATGTTAGCTCAGAAATATGTGAAAAAGGGATGCAATACATATCTTGCATATGTATTGGATACAAAAGTGTTAGAAACAAAGATTGAATCAGTATCCAGATGTGTTTCAAAAAAGTTACCGGGTTTGCCACCAATCAGAGAGGTTGAATTTGCTACTGATTTAGTACTGGGAACTTTACCGATATCGATAGCTCTGTACAGAATGGTTCCGACAGAGTTAAAAGAATTGAAAGCTTAGTTGCAAGAATTAACTGATAGAGGATTCGCAAGACCGAGTTTCTCGCTCTAAGGTGCACCAGTGTTGTTTGTAAAGAAAAAGGATGGTTCTACGAGAATGTGTATAGACTATCGACAACTCAACAAAGTGACAATCAAGAATAAATATCCTCTACCTAGAATTGACGATTAGGTGCAATTGTGTTTTCAAAATTGATTTGAGATCTAGTTATTATCAGTTGCGAGTTAAAGACTCAGATGTGCTAAAAACTACGTTCAGAATGGGATACGGACATTATGAATTCCTTGTTATGCCTTTTTGATTGACTAATGCTCCTGCCATTTTTATGGATGTGATGAATCAGATTTTTAGGCCGTATTTAGGTAGATTTGTTTTGTATTCTTTGATGACATTCTGATCTACTCTCGAGATGAGTCTGAGCATGCCGAACATTTGAGGATAGTGTTATAGACCTCGAGAGATAAGCAATTGTTTGCAAAGTTCAACAAATGTGAGTTTTGGCTCCGAGAGGTTGGATTTCTGGGGCATATCGTTTCAGACGAAGGTATTAGAGTTGACCCGAGCAAAATTTCTGCAATTATAGATTGGAAATCTCCAAGAAATGTATTTGAAGTCTAAAGTTTTCTGGGATTAGCTAGTTATTATCGATAATTTATGAAAGGATTCTCTACGATTGCAACACCAAGACTCGATCACTTCAGAAAGATGTAAAGTTCGAATGGTCTAAGAAGTGTGAACAAAGTTTCGAACAGTTGAAAGCATTAGTGACAAAGGCACCAATATTAGTACAGCCTGATTCGGGTAAAGAATTCATAATTTTTAGTGATGCATCGTTGAACAGTCTGGGTTGTGTATTGATGCAGGAAGGCAAAGTAATAGCTTATGCTTCTAGACGGTTGAAGCCGCATAAAAAGAATTATCCGACACAAGATTTAGAGTTAGCCGCGATTGTGTTCGCATTGAAGATTTGGCGACATCACTTGTTTGGTGAGAAATGCCACATTTATACAGATCACAAGAGCTTAAAATATTTAATGACTGAAAAAAACTTGAATTTGTGACAACAAAGATGGCTTGAATTACTAAAAAATTATGAGCTAGTAATTGATTATCATCTCGGGAAAGCGAATGTATTTGCTGATGCTTTAAGCAGATAGTCATTATTCGCTTTGAGTAGGATGAATACACAGTTAGCTGTGCCTGATGATGGTTCGATTGTAGCTGAGTTGAAAGCGAGACCGTTATTTCTTCAAAAAATTAGTGATTCTCATAAATGTGATAAAGAATTACAAGCTAAAAGAGTGCAATGTGAGTTGACTAGTGATTCAGAGTGCCAAATTGGATCTGATGATTGTTTGATGTTCCAAGATAGAATTTGTGCACTGAAAAATCCAGAGTTGATTCGGAATATTTTATACGAGGCACATAGTGGTTGCTTATCCGTTCATCCTGGGAGTACCAAAATGTACAATGATTTGAAAATTTTGTATTGGTGGTCTGGTATGAAACGAGACATTTCTGAGTTTGTATCGAAGTGTTTGATTTGTCAACAAGTGAAAGCCAAGCATCAAGTACCTTCAGGTTTGCTTCAGCCTACAATAATACCGGAGTGGAAATGGGATAGAGTAACTATGGATTTCATATCGGGATTACCTCTGTCTCTGAAAAAGAAAAATGCAATTTGGGTTGTCGTTGATCGACTGACGAAATAAGCACATTTTATTCCGGTACGTACTGACTATTCACTCGATAGATTACTTGAATTGAATATTGTTGAGATAGTTAGATTGCACGGGGTGCCAGTTTTGATTATTTCAGATAGATATCCGAGATTTACATTGTGGTTTTGGAAGAAATTGCAAGAAGCTCTGGGTACGAAGTTGAATTTCAGTACAGCTTTTCATCCACAAACTGACAGTTAGTTTGAGAGAGTAATTCAGATTCTCGAAGATATGCTTCGATGTTGTGTTTTGGGATTCGAAGGAAATTGGGAGAAATATTTGCCACTGGCTGAACTTGCGTATAATAATTGTTTTCAATCGAGCATAAAGATGGCACTGTAAAAAGCTTTGTATGGTCGCAAATGTCCCACTCCATTGCACTGGACTGAGCTTAGCGAGAAAAAGATTCACGGGGTTGATTTGGTTAGGGAAACCGAAGAGAAAGTGAAAGTATTTCACGACTATTTGAAAGTAGCTTCAAATAGACAAAAATTGTATGTGGATTTGAAACGAAAAGATATTGAATTTCAGATCAGTGAAAAAGTGTTTCCGAAAGTATCTCCGTGGAAGAAAATACATCGTTTCTGTCGCAAAGGAAAATTGAGTCAGCGATTCATCGGGACATATGAGATTATTGAACGAATAGGGCCAGTAGCATATCGACTACCTTTTCTATCAGAGTTAGAAAATATCCACAACGTGTTTCATGTATCGATGCTACGTTGGTATAGATCTGATCCATCACATGTGATTTCTCCATTTGAGATTGAAATTTAACCTGATATGATATACAATGAAGAACCGGTCAGAATTCTAGCTCAAGAGGTTAAAGGATTGAGAAATAAATAGCTTTAGTGAAATTTTTGTAGCAACGTCACGGTGTCGATGAGGCTACGTGGGAGCTCGAGAAAACTATGAGAAAATAATAGCCTAACCTATTCACTGGTAAGATTTTCAGGGGTGAAAATCCCTAAGGGGGAGAGTTGTAATAGCCCGTTTTTGATCAAATCGAAACAGTGGTTCTGGAGCCAAAAATCAAAGGTTAAAATATTTATTTTATTATTATTCTAATGTTTACAGCATGATTGAATGATTGTGTGAAAGTTTCGTTAAGAAATTTTATCGTTTGGTTGGTTAATTCGATAAAAAGGACTAAATCGCATAAAGCGTAAAACTTGAGTTCTAATAGCTAAAGGTGTCTAATAGCTATAGAACCTTAAAGTTAAGGTCCTTAAGTGATAATTAGATCATTTTAATTGTGAGTGGACAAAGATGGACATTAATATGATGATTTTATTGGTTTATTATTAAGGTTATAGTAGTAAATTGGTAATTAAACATAACATAAATAAAACAAAACGAAATTAGTCTTGTTATCATCTTCCATAACCGAAACTTAGGGCTTGAAGAAGCCATTTTTATAGCTTTCATTCGGTCAAGCTTCTCATGCTCATTAAGATCAAGAAAAGAGGAATTCGGACTTAGATCGGGGAAAAACCAAAGTAATTGAATAATCAGTCCGTTCCGTCATTCCGTACACGAAGTAAGTTCGTATAATTGAACTTAATTATGCATTTTTTTTAATTGATAGATGGAATTGAGATTGTATTTATTCTATTAGTTAAATTTGGAAATCTTAAATTAATTATACGATTTAAATGAGGTGAGTTGATAAATAAGACCATAGCTGGGCTATGGCAAATCAGAAAATAAGACCATAACCGGGTTATGGCATGTGAATGTAAGACCACAGAAGGGCCATGGCAATATAGGTATAAGACCATAGTTGGACTATGGCTCGGAAAATTGAAATACTCATATAGTAAGTATTTATAAGCTGGAGTGATTCGGTAGGAGGATTGGTGAGATATAGATACATATTGATACAAGAATGTACGGAAAATTGTTGAAGTAACAAATTAAAAGAAGTTGAGAGCTTATGAGTTACTATGTGGTTAAATTTTATGTTAACTCATTGAATGATACTTTAAATGCAGTTTATGTTATCTATTTGGAAATGTTAATTAATGATGAAATTATTTCATTTTTACATACGAACTTACTAAGCTTTATAGCTTACTTTGTTTATTTGCTTCTATGTTTTATAGTATTTTGAAGCTAGCTCGGATCTGGGAATAGTCATGGACTTCATCGCACTATCGGACATTTATTTTGGTACTTTTGAAGTGTGTATATATGGTATATGGCATGTATAGGCTTGAGTCATTTCGGTATGTTTGATGAACATGTATTTAGTCCATTTGATTTGGTTTGTGGTGGTGAATTTGATGTTGTTTATAAATGTGCAAATGGTATTATTTTGAATTAGGTAATTGACCTATAATGAGTGATTGAGGTTGAATGGATATTGCATGTTTGGAATGGTTTAGTTATTGAATGGTACATGTGACCTATAATTATATGATAAATTGTGGTATATTTGTGATTTATATTGATGGTAAAGAATTGGTATGATTTGAACTTTGGTTGAAACTTTTGGCTATTTATTTGTGTCCTGAAATGGATCTATTTGGGCTTGTTTAGGTATATGTAAAATGGGTGGCAAAATGGCTTGGTAAATAGCCAATTTTTGTCCACAGGGCAGAGACACGGGCGTGTGTCTCAACCGTGTGTGACACACGGTCATGTTACACCGCTGTGTGTCCCCTGGTGTTGAAAGAAAAATGAAGTCAGTATGCTCCACACGGTCTCACACACAGGCATGTGACCGGCTGTGTGGCACAAGTCAGTATAACACTCTAATTGGCACACGGCGCAGCACACGGGCGTTTGACTTGGCAATGTTTCATAAGTCAGTATACCTTACAGGTTTGGCACGGCCTAGCACACGGCCCTGTACACTGGCATGTGTGGCCACTTCGAAGGGCACACGGGCGTGTGGTTGGTCGTGTGACCCAAGTCAGTAAGCTCACTTGTTTGGACACAGGCTGGGACACGGCCATGTGATCCCATTTCGAATTTCCACACGGCCTATAACACGGGCGTGTCTGGTGGCCGTGTGTCTCACACGACCTGGTCACACGAGCTTGTGTCCCCTGTTTTGGAGAAAAAATTTCTGAGTGCTTAAATTGTTTTAAAAGTTATGGTTTAGACGCGAACCACTTCCAATGCATGAATAGGGCCCCGTAGGCTCGTATTAGGGACATATTAATAGAGGTTGATTGATGAATGCTTGAATTGATGAAATGTATGCTAATAGTATGTATAATTGAGTTGTAAGTTCGGTAATGCTCTTTAGCCCTATTTCGGCGTTGAATATGAGTGAGGGGTGTTACAAATGTAGTTAATCGAAGCGATTAGTAAAGACAACCGATGATGGTGGTAGGCTGGTGGCCAATAGGCAACGGGTTCTCACTTCTCAAACCTCACTATGGTGACAGTTTAGAAGAGGGGCCTCATTTTTTGTCGGAGCCCATATTTCAGGCCTATATTTTTGTCCTAACCCTCCCATTTTTTGGGTGAGCCCTTGGGCCTATTCAGGTGGCCCAACCTATGGACAACTTTAGTCTAAAATATTTGGGATTAAAAAATATTAAATTTATTTGGACCGGGTCAGGGCCAAAAATATCCTGCCCGAAGCTCGGCCCATTAAAAAAAGTCTCATTTTTATCCAACCCCATTTTCGGGCCTATAATTTTTTCCAAACCCTCTCATTTTTCAGATGGGCCATGATTAGGTTTAGTTTCAATACATTTCCATTCCCTTTTTGTGGCCATGTTTTTTCAAAATTGACCTAAATTATTGATTAATTACAAAAATAATCCACTTGCAAAATCTTGTACGACAATGACTCATTTTCTACAATTTCCCTTGATTTATCGATTCAACATTTTTTAACTTGATTTAAAAGGCAATTTTTTTATACACATAGTATTTGCAAGCAAGAGTCAAGTACTCGAGTTAACTCGTAGTTGAGTTTGAGAATTTTAACTTAAGTATAACTTCTCAAAGTACTGAAACACTAGACTGTTGTGGATTCTAACTTATGTAGCATTAGTCTAAGTTAAGTCTAGCTAATCGCTGAAGAATACTATAACTTTGTTGAAGGAAGAACACTATAAACAGTGCTACAATTTTAATAATAAAAAATATTGACTCATGAAATTGAAGATATTATGATCAAAAGTAAAAATTTTGTATTTAACTGAAAATACAACCATATTTTCTACTCTTAACTTATCACACACACTCTTAAAACAAAAAAAAAATGTGCAAAAAAATTTGCTTGGGCACAAGTATTGTAACAGCCCGATTTTGGGCCTAGTCAGAACAGTGGTTTTGGGGCCACAAATCTGATGAGAAAAATCTTATTTTTATTATATTTTTATGGTCTATGATTTCACGGAAAGATTTCATGAAAATTTCGTTCGAAAATTTTGACATTTGGGCATTCAATTTAGTCAAAAGGACTAAATTGTAAATAGTGCAAAAGTTGAGTTCCACATGTTAGAAGTGTCCAATTTCTATGAAAATTTAAATTGGAGGTCCTTAAATGGTAATTAGACCATTGGTTAAATTTTTGGACGAAAATAGACATGGGATAAGTGAAATAGGATATTTTTAAGTTACGGGCATTTTGGTAATTAAATGGACTAAAAGACTAAAATAAAAGCCAAAAACCCTTTTCCATTTCTTGATTGGCCGAATTTAGCAAGGGGGAAGCCATGACTAGGGTTTTCAAGCTTTCAAGCTCAATAGTAAGTGCATCCAAGCCCCGTTTGTAATGTTCTTTACATTTTTGAGATCCCCGTAATTCGGTTTAGCTATTTCTACAATTATTTTGAGCTAGGGTTTGTGTTTAAAAATTTACCCATGGATGACATGCATGTGCTTTGATGTCTAATGTTAGAATATGAATGCTCGGTGTGTAGTAAACGACTTTTACTAAGTGATTTTCGATGAAATCGCATAAAGGACTAGTTTGTAAAAAGTTGAAAAATGTTTGAAAATGTGTGAATGGATGCAAATTGTGGACTGCAATAGTTATGAAAATGGTTTAGCTAGGCCTAAAATACAAGGAAATTAAATAAAAATCATTTTATGAGCCTAAGGGCAAAAGTGTAAATATGACAAAGTTTAGGGGCAAAAATGTAATTTTTCCATAATATGATTTTTGGACTGAATTGAATAGTATAATAACTTAATAATTCAAATGTGATATTTTAGATAAAGAAAATGAGTTGCAGACTTAGAACGGGGGAAAGACGAATATTGGACGACTCGGTCCCTTTCGCCATTTTAAGTCAAGGTAAGTTTGTGTGTAATAATTCAGCATCATGTTATTTTAAATGTTTGACATTTCGTGAAATGTATATTATTTATATGAAATCGACTAATGATGCTTCGATGAGAGTATGATGAAAATATATTAAGATGAAGTCCCGGTGGAACATTCGGAATAGAAAGGATACCAGTGTCACAACATGAGATAAGGAAGGTCCCGTATAAGACCATGTCTGGGACATGGCATCGGCACCGAATATAGGTCCCGTATAAGACCATGTCTGGGACATGGCATCGACACCAGAAGAGGGTCCTGTGTAAGACCATGTTTGGGATGTGGCATCAACAAATAAAGGAGGTCCCGTATAAGACCATGTCTGAGACATGGCCTCGACACCAAAGAAAGATCTCGTGTAAGACCATGTCTGGGATATGGCATCAACATCTATATACGATCTCGTATAAGGCCATATCTGGGATATGGCATCGACATTGAGAAATGAGATCCCGTGTAAGACAATATTTGGGATATGGCATCGACATCAAGATGTGATCCCATGTAAGACCATATCTGGGATATGGCATTGGCATCGTGACACATGTATGATGAGATTGAGTATCCTTCGATATTCTGAGTATTTCAACGGTAAAGAGCTAAGTTTATGATTCAATAAGGAAAAAGTGCTAAAGTTATGTGATGAAATGATACAGATACATATGAAAAAACTCACGAGAAATGAGTCCAATATGTGATATGTGATGATCAACTGCAAGTATATGTATGTATAAACTCATGAGCAATGTGCTCAGGATGTGATCCAATTTCAGTAAGAAGGTGAGTAAGTTATACATATGAGAATGACCTTGTGATTATAAGATCATGCTTATGATGTATGAATAAGTGGGAAATGTGATTGATGATCATGTGTGAGGCTTTTAAGCCAAATTAAATTGAGAAATGAAATGTTCAAGTCTTTGTTGTAGATGTATAGGTTAAATTGGCCAATGAATGGCTTGTAAATATTTGATGATGACTAGCTATTGGCATGGCTAACTATGGATATACTTTAGTGTTACATATGTGTAAATGAGAATTAATACAAAGAAAATACGATAGAGTAAAATTAGCAACAAAACAGATTGAACAGCAGCAGTTGTATCATTTTGAAAATTCACCAAAAATGGTGAAAATTTAATTAGAAGTTGAATAAGATATGAAATTAAATGAGTCTATTTTTTTCATAAAAGAAACAAAATAAGCAAAAGAATTTCATATGATGAGATATTTGGATTTTAGTGAGACAGGGTCAGAATGATTTCAGAATCCCCTGTTCTGACTTGGGAAGTTCATTAAAAATTGTAAAAAAATAATCAAGGGATAAAATTTATGTGCTTGAATTTCTTAATGTGTCTAATTTCAAGATAAACAAACAGAAACATCATTCGAGTTCAGTACCATGAAAAAATAAATTTTTAGTGAAGAGGAGTCAGAACTGTCAGACAACAAAATAGGGGAGACTTTAAAGAATAAACTGTACTAATTGGCTAAACCAAAAATTCTGTAAATTTTATGATAAGAAGATATGTGAGTCTAGTTTCAAGGAAAATTAGCAGATCTTAATTTGGAGTTCTGTAGCTCTGGATAAAAATAATTTAGTGACTATAACTTGAGTAGACAACTCAAGATGAACATAAATGAATTGTGAAATTTGATGCAATTATGATTGTATTACCTAGAGAACATATTGTGAGAATTGGTGAAAAACATGTTAATAAGTTGCTTATTATTTGCATACAATCTTACTAAGCATTGTAGCTTACTCCCCTTCCTTTCTCATATCTTATAGGGTTTTATGTAGCTCAAGTTGGAGATCGCCGGAGATGTTATCACAATATCAAGCTATCATCGTGGGGTAAAAGTGAATACAGACCTCTTAAGTTTATGGCATGTATAGGGACTTAGTCAATTGTGTATGTGTCATTTGATTTGGCCAAATGTGTTGGTTCATAATGGTAATATGATTCATTTTGTATATGGCCATGAGATGTGGCTCATATTGGTTAATGAGTTGTAATGCCTATTTATATGTGTGTGCTTATACTAAAGGTTTCATGTGATGTGGTTATGTGTGTTTGGTATGGATGGATTTAGGATGTGTTGATGATAATCATGGCATGAAAGTTTGATAAGTTTAAGCTAGGTAAAGTATGGTGCCTTATGCATGAATAAGATTATATGAATTCGCTATGATCATGACTTGTTTGATGATGTTTATGTACTCAATTATGCCATGAAAGATGCCATTGAGGTTGTGTTTAAGTATGTGAAAATGAGGGTGCCAAATGGTTTGGTAAATAGCCATTTTCTTAGCCACACGGGCAGAGACACGGCCGTGTGTCTTAGCCATGCGGAGGACACGGTCCCGGGACATGGGCGTGTGCCCAGGGCGTGTGAAGTCTGCATTTATTTTTCAGAATTTAATTCACCACATGACCTAAGCACATGGCCGTGTGACTTGGCCGTGTGACCCTTTTTTGTTGATGACGTCATAAACAGATAGTTACATGGGCTGAGGACATGGGATTGTGTGACCACACGACCTACCCACACGGGCGTGTCCCAAGCCACACGGGCGTGTGACCCCTCTTTTGATGAAAAATTTTATAAGTCTTCTTAAAGTTTCTTAAGTTCTCGATTTAGTCCCGAACAGTTCCCAATGATTGTTTTGGGCCTCGTGGGCCCATATAAGGGACGATTTGCATGTGAATGAGTGATTTTAAATTGAATGAAATTCTAACTGCCCAATTTTGTATAAATGTTTATGTTTAAGTCCGGTAATGCCTCGTATCCTGTCCTGGCATTGGACACGAGTAAGGGGTGTTACAACTACAGTGGAATTGCCTTAGCCTACAAGATAGAAAACATTCACTGGTGTAAATAGGACAAGCAAACGAGATAAAAAATTGCATGGGCACAAGTGTAGTGCATACCTAACTCATTTTGTTGTCACCCTTGCTACTGCCATAAACACAACAAAGTCAAACATATTTTCCAACATGTATTAACTTATCATGCACACTCTTAGAACAACAAAAAAATGTGTCAATTAGTTACCTTCTCTCTTTCAAGATGAAATCTAGAAATAATATTGTCCCTTCTGAATTTTGATTTGGAAAGAAAGGGTGAAGTTCACAATGGTCTTTTTATACCAACGGGTAGAAATATTTTCCAAATCTACTTCTTTACATAGACGAGTCTTCTTCTTAGGTTTCTTATTTGCTTGAGTACATTTTTTGTATACCTGCCCATATGGGCGAGACAACCCTAGGCCACTCTAAGAGCTAACTGTTGCTCTTGCTTCATGGGGTCATCATGTCCCAATTGATGATCCTGCTACTGCATGGGGTTATCATGCCCCAACTGATCATCCTCCATATCCAAGAGTTGATCTAAGTTCTCTACACAAATTTAAATAACTTAAATCTAATAAGTAATATTAGATAGTGAATTTGGTTTGGAAAATATCTAATGAACATTACCAAAAGGAGAGAGCAAGTTGTAATGAGAGTCCCCATGTCTCTCATTTAGACACAATCCCTATGTTAAGGTTATGTAAAGAAAAAAATCAACGTATCTATTTCCCTATCACACCAAACTGACACAAAATCTTCATGGACCAAGCTCCAATTTTTGTTTTATCCTCGCCTAAATTTTTTGTTTTTACATCTATCATGTTTTTAGTGAATAGAATAGATATGAATCATCTTGGATTGAAGATGACAAGAAACATGTAGTTGCTTTTTCTTCGAGACACCAAGATCATGGAGAATTACCTTCTTTATAGATATAAGTGATGTCAAAGCATGTTCCAGAGGAACTTGACAATCATATAGAGAGATAAGAAATTTCTTGGTAGTCTAGCATATACCCTATTCAACCAGTTTGAAACATTGGAATAGGAAAGACTAAAAAATAAAAGTAATTTACAAGAGTTAAAATTAAATATTTAGAAAGAAGAAAATATCTTCACTTACTTTAGCTGGTTGTAACTTTCTGAAATACTCATCAAATTCAATAAATGTGTAGCGACTTTTGTGCTTATTGGATGGCGTAATCAGCCTTTCATGCCAGCCAACCAGCTAAGGGAAGTCCTTGGGACCATTTTGCTAATCTTCGACTATAACAATTGCATTTTTTTCTTTAATGGCAGGATGGAGCAACCAAGATGAAACTCATGGTATGTGCTCTAATATACACAACTACAATACAGAAAAATAAAATGTTAATCCACAAGAAATAGAGAGAAAAACTACTAAACAAATGAAAATTGCAAAATAGATTTTGTCCCTTTAATTTGTGGTTCTCCAAGCTGCGGAGTAGAGTTGCTAGCATGGTTGCACTCCATGCATAACTTCCGATTTGATCAATGCTAAAAAAAATTTAGATAAAATAGAGCCACCACATCAACACTAGAAGGGAGTACGATAGACCCTATGATGTAGAACACTACTACTCGAACATAGCAGTCAAGTTCCTACCCTTCAAGAACAAGATTTTCATCCTAATGTCCTTAATTTTTTTAGCCAAGATGGACGAATTCCACTTTTCATCGGGTTTAGGCACTCGTTAGTGTCAAAAGACTCTATGCACAAGTCATTTAAATTTACATTTTTTTAATTTCCTATAACTGGAAAACCATTTATTAATAATCTAGTAATTCTCAAAACATCCATAGACCCATAAATAATTTAATAGAACTTTCGCGTCTAAATATAAAACATCTTTCTTTTACACTATATCTATTAGTTACGAATGTTATAAAAGATAGGAAATTCTTTGAAGGGCTTGTGAGCTTCAATGGATTCTGAAAGCCCGTTCGCCTCAATCTTGGCTATGCAGCCAGGTGAAAATTGAAGTTTATTAAAAACAAATTTTCGGTAGTGTCAACAACAACATAAACATGCCTACAAAACAATTAAAGTGCAAGTGAACATCAAGTTATCAACAAGATTAAACAAAACATATCAAAAGTACAAAGCTTACTAAGGAGTTTTTCTACATTAGGGTTCCATTTTTACAATTGAAAGGGTTGTTATATATAACTTGTTAGTAGTGTTAAAAATATATAATAGTTGATCTAAAATACATTGAGCAAAACATTGAATCATTAAATAATAAGAACAGTCAAAATGACCAGCAATGCACAGTAAAACATTGAGCAAACAAATTCAACATGAATGGCAATAATTAATAAATCAGTAAGAAAGATCCAATATGAATGACACTACTATAATATTTAAAATTAATTTAATATAGAAAACAAATTCAATGGAAATTAATAAGAACAAAATATATGAACTGTGGAAGCAACAGTGGAAGCATGGTGCATATATATCGAGCAAACCAGTCAACAAGTTCGACATGAATGACAATAATTAATAAGTAATTAAGAACAATTCAACATGAACGACCAATGGCAAAGCCACTAAGAGACCCAGGGGGGCCATGGCCTCCCCAAGGTCTAAGAAATTTCAATTTCCCCCTTTATATACATATCATGGCCCTCCCACATATAAAAGTAGTCCCCTCTAATATTTTTTTAGTATTAAAAATAAAGTTAAAAAAATTATTCTTGATAAAAAAGGGAAAATCTTCTTAAAGAAGCAAAATTTGGGGAGTAAAAATGTAACACCCCTTACCCCTATTCGACACCGGAACAGGGTACAAGGCATTACCAGACGTAAGCACAAGCAAACATGCAATACCGAGACATGAATTTTTGTCCAAATTTAAAACTTTTCATTTACATTCATATCGTCCCTATTATGGGCCTAGGAGGCCCAAAAAGATGCATTGGGGGTGGTTCGGGACTAAATCGAGATCTTAGGGAGATTTTATGAAACTCAAAAAAATTTTGAGGTTTTAGGGGCACACGCTCGTGTGGGTCAATGGGCACGCCCGTGTGGCATGTCACATGCCCGTGTGTTTAGGTCGTGTCGATTTTTGGGTGTATTCTGTTTATGACGTCAGCAACAAATGGTTGCCACACGGCCAAGTCATACGCCCGTGTGCTAGACCGTGTGATCAAATTTTTTTTTCATGATTTTTCATAAATCAGGTGCAGATTTCACACGGTCAGGGCACATTGCCCATGTTCCAAGGCCGTGTCACTCACACAGTCGAGACACACGGCCATGTCTCGTGCCCGTGTGATCACTACTGAGCATTCTGTTTCTTAAAACTAAGGTGCAGGGGACACACGGCCAGATCATATGCCTATGGGGGCAGACCATGTGTCACACACGGCTTAGACACACCTGTGTGTCTACCCATGTGAACAAATACAAGGCTATTTTCCAAGCCATTTTGTCACCCTCACTTGCACACATTTGCACAACATCACATGGCATCACACATAGCACACTTAGGCAAGCAGATGACCACAAATAAGTCAATAACATGTCATTCTCATATCATCATTTTTCATACTTAATCATCATATTTAGCTCATTATAAACATACTAGCTTCACATTTCACAAGAGGGCATTAACACATGCATAAGCATATAATCAACATAAGCCATCATTCATGGCTATATACAAATTGAACCATAAACTATTTTAAGCCAACACATTTGGTCACATTAACAATGACATAATTAATCAAAAGACAAAGTCCCTATACATGCCATATCTCAAAAATGCTTGAATACTTATACCCAAAGTGACAGCTTGATAGTGTGACAGCATCTTCGGCGATCTCCAACCCAAGCTAGCTAAATTAACCTATAATAGATGGGAAAGGAAAGGGAGTAAGCAATAGAGCTTAGTAAGTTCATATGCAAATAATAAACAACTATTAACATTCATTTACTTTATCCATCCATAAGAGTACTATTATTACAATTTGCATTAAATCTCAAGTTTACCACTTATTCATTCATAGTGCTTACTCTTTTAACTTATAAACACCATTTACATGCCTTGGCATTAGCCTAAACACCATAGTCTCCCTATTATAACATATCACATTATTTAACAAGTTATTTCCATCCTCTTAATCACACGCACATTAATTATGAGTAATCATAATTTCAACATATAGTTAAACCACCTTTCACTTGTCTAAGCTCATATCTTACTATATTCTCATAATGACTTTATTCGGTAATTATACCTGTCCTTCCTTTTTCTCATATCCAAAGAAACACAATTTAATTATATATATCGTACTATATCACAACCCAATTAGGCTCATAAACCAACAACATGGTCATTATCAAATCTTTTCATATATCCATTCATCTTAAATGTAGATCAATAATCATAAGGTTATCGATATTTCTCAAGTGTAACTTACTCGAATACATTCTTACCGAATGTTCATCACACACCGAGCTCCTTACTCATGAGTTGTTGTAAATACCTGTACCATCTCATAACATAACCATTTGCTTTCTCATCTTTGGCAAACCCGTTGAACACTTGGAATACTAATTGGATACATGGAAAGTCTTTGCACATAATTGCCACATATGTAACTAAAGCTACCTCATATCTCATATCACATAAATGCTTGCTCTCGAGCTAATCACGGGCCTGCTCACACAAGCTGTCAGTCAAGACATCACAACGCAGTGCTGCTCATACAAGCTGTCAGGTATTCGCAACACATGCCGGACTACCCAGCCACTGGTAGACGTACGAGACTAGCACCCGGATCACATAAGCACATATATATCACATGGGTCCCTAGTGACATGTCACTAGTATCCTATTATATTCCTAAAGTTCAAACGGAATTTTTCATACTTATCGGAACTTGTCAATTGTATCCATAGAATTAATCATTCATTCCACAAATTAACGAAGCATTTAAAATATTTAAAATACAAACATAATAATGCATTACTCACACACGAACTTACCTCGATACTGAAAAGCCGAAAAGGGACCTAATCGTCAATTTCTCTCTTTTTCTCCCGTTCTAGGTCCGAACTTCGTTTTTTATCTATAACATCACATTTAGTCTATTTATTAGTCATATTATTCAATGTGATCCAAAAATCACATTATGGAAAAATTATGTTTTTACCCCTAAAGTTTCACATATTTACACTTTTGCCCCTAGGCTCCTAAAATGAAATGTGTTCAATATCCTTGTAACCCAAGCCTAGAAGAATCATTTTCATGCTTATAGAAGCCCACATTTTCCATTAAAACACACTTTTATGACATATTTTATAACTTTTACAAATTAGTCCTCTTAGGCATTTTTACCGAAAATCACTTAGTAAAAGTTGTTTCTCTAACCATAAACATGCATAATATACCATTAAACATCAAAATACACAAATTTATAATATGGTTCAAACCCTATACCTTCATCATTTCTCAAATAAAGGGTAGAAATAGATAGATCACATTACAAGGATTTCAAAAACGTGAAAATCATTAAAAATGGGGCAAGAATGGACTTACTATGGAGCTTGAAAAGCTTGAAAAAACCCTAATCATGGCTCCCACTGTATTTTCAGGCAAGGCTTGAAGAAATGAAAAAGATGACATCTTTTTCCAATGTTATTTTGACTTTATTTACCAAATTACTAAAATACCCTTAATGTTTTTCTCTCAAAATTCACCTAACCACGACTATTTTTGTCCAAAAAATTATCCAACGGTCTAATAACCCTTTAAGGACCTCTGATTTAAAATTTCATAGCAATTAGACACCTCTAGCTTCTAGAACTCAAAATTTACACCTTTTACGATTTAGTCCTTTTGACTAAATTGAGTGCCCAAACGTCAAATTTTTCAAACGAAATTTTCATGAAATCATTTTATGAAATAATAGACCATAAAATATAATAAAAATTAATTTTTTACGTCATATTTGTGGTCCCAAAACCATTGTTCCGACTAGGCCCAAAATCAGACTATTACAAAAAATTGGAATATGAAAAGAGTCGTCCCCACTCTTGGCACTTACACTACTTTCCTCATATCTTCTCCTTGTAGCCGTCCCTACTTGCAAGTTGTAGAGATTCCATTCCTAATCAAATTCGATAAACCATTTTAAGTATGTTTTACTATTAGATGGATTATTTTTTTACATTCATGCAAACATTTTTTAAGAAAAAATTGTCATTATAATGGCAAAAAAGTATGGTCACTACATGCTATTATGTTGTATTGGTAGAATTAGTATTCTTGCATTACATTATGTTGTATTCATCCTTGCAAAAGATTTAAATCTTTTATAAATTTATAAAATTAAATTCCAAGTCAATTATAAAGAATGAAGAAGGTAAAGACAATTGATACTTTTTTTAAGAGGAAAAATAGTGATACTTGTGATGCTAGTCGACCAGTAATCAATGAAGATTCTCCAACTATCGAAGTTAATACTTATAAATGTGTAAGATTTGAAAGTGAAGATCATCCAAATCTTTCTTTTGATATTAATAATCTAGACTGGGGTTCGACATTACATCCTAAAATATAGGAATATCCTGTTAATTAGTGAGATGAAGTCATTCAAGCACATTTAGAAATGGGGCCATGTCAAATACGTTTTTCTGAGTACCCACTTTTTAGTGAAGAATCCCCGAAGATTTTAGATTTTTTGGTTTTACAAATTTCTTTAGTTGGAGTATTCCCCTACTAAAGATGCAACATATTGTTCGCCATGCTATCTTTTCTCAAAACTAATGTTCATCATGGAATGGATCCATGCTTTCCACATAATAATGTTGACAAAAGTTGTCAAGATTTGTTAAATGAATCTTGGTACATTGACAAGGTTATCAATGTACAAAGTTTAGACAAAAAAGAAGGTAACCGCTTACAAGTCAACACATCAATGATGTTGTTCGGTGGTTAAATTTGCAAGGATGCGCTTTTAAAGGTCATGATAAAACCTTTAATTCAAGCAATCGAGGTAATTTTCTTGAATTGATTACATTGTTAGCTTGTTATAATGATAAAGTTGCCAAAGTTATTTTGGATAATCCTACAAGAAATGGTAAATATATTTCTCATGTGATCCAAAAGGAGATTTTACATATTCTTGCAAATAAAATGTGTCATAATATTCATGAAGACATTGGAGATTCTAAATTTTTTATCATTATTGATGAGGCATGTAATGAATCTAAAAGGGTGCAAATGGCTATTGTTTTGAGATATGTTGATGAGAAAAGATTCATAAAAAAAAAAACATTTATTTGATCTTGTACATGTCCAAGATACTACAATAATAACTTTGAAAGAAGAAATCTGTGTTGTTCTTTCTTGGCATTTTCTTGATGTTCAAAATATCTGAGGTCAAGGATATGATGGTGTTAGCAACATGCTGGGTGAATGAAATGATTTACAGGAATAGTTTTTAAAGGATTGTCCCTATGCATATTATGTTCATTGCTTAGCTCATCGACTCTAGTTGACATTAGTTGTTACTTCTTGAAATGTAATTCCTATTCATAATTTTTTCTCTGATTTGAACATCATTTTTAATATAATTAGCGCCTCTTGCAAAGGCTATGATCAATTACAAGCTTCCCAAGCAATTGAAATTGCAAATTTGTTGGCAATTAATGAACTTGAAACTGGTAAAGGACTTAACCAAATTGGCACCATGAAACGAGCTAGAGAAACTCATTGGAGCTCTCATTTTAGTTCTGTTTGTAGCTTAATAAGGATGTTTGATAATGCTTGTTCTGTTCTAGAAAATATTATTGATAGTGGCTCTAATTATTCTATCCACGGGGATGCAACTGCAACATATAAAAGGATTACATCTTTTGATTTTGTTTTTACCTTACATCTAGTGAAAGAGATAATGGGCATTACAGATATTCTTTGTCAAAATCTATAGAAAAAATCCCAAGATATAGTAAATGTTATGTACTTAGTCTCAAGCACCAAAACTTTGATGCAAAAGTTGAGAGAAGATGGTTAAGGCAATCTGTTGGAAGTTGTGAAAGCATTTTGTGAAAAGTACAATAATGAGGTTTTTGATATGGATTCTCCATATGTTGTAAAGCGTGGTCATAACCAACAAGCTGATTTCAATATAGAGCACCATTATCAAGTTGATATATTCAATGTTGCTATAGATTCTTAACTTCTTGAGCTAAATAGTAGATTTAGTGAACAAACAATTGATCTTCTTATCCTTAGCTCCGCTTTGAATCCTAAGGATACTTATAAATCTTTCAATATGGATGATATTTGTTGTCTTGTGGAAAAATATTATCCTCTTGATTTCACTGAGTAAGAGAAAGTAATCTTAAAGTATCAACTGCAACATTATAATCAAAATGTTCCAAATCATCCGAAATTGTAGAATCTGTCCACAATTTCTGATCTTTGACAAGGATTAACAAAGCCACAGATGTTAAAGTATATTTTATTGTTGATAGATTAATCAGTCTTCTATAGACTTTTCTTGTTTCAGCTGCAACAAAAAAAAGGAGCATTTTCAGCGATGAAATTGCCAAAACAAGGCTTCATAATTAAATGGAGGATGAGTTTCTTACATATAATCTTGTTGTTTATATTGAGAGAGATTGTTGAAACCTAATATATGAACTGTGGAAGTAGCAGTGGAAGTATGGTGCATATATACCGAGCAAACTAGTCAATAAATTCAATATAAATAAAAATAATTAATAAATCAGTAAAAACAATCTAACATGAATGACAATAATACAAGTTTAGAACTCAATTAACATAACAAACAAATTCAATGAAAATTAATAAGAACAAGATTGGGATTTAACTAAACTAGAATTAACTAACAAACAAATAACAATAATTAATAAATCGGTAAGAACAATCCAACATAAATAACACTAATGCGACATTTAGAACTCAGTTAATATAGCAAACAAATTCAATGGAAATTAATAAGAACAAAATATATACTCCATGATGCATATATACCGAGCAAACTAGTCAACAAATTCAACATGAATGACAATAATTAATAAATTAGTAATAACAATCAAACATGAATGACATTAATACAAGATTTCAAATTGAATTAATATAGCAAACAAATTCAATGGAAACTAATAAGAACAAAATATATGAACTGTGGAAGCAGCAGGAGATGTATGGTGCATATATATCAAGCAAACCAGTGGAACGACCACGACAACGACTAAAGGTTGGATGGGAGAAGTTGACAGAGGAAGCGAGAGACGAACGGGAAGCAGCGTTGGAGGTCACTGAATTGATGAGTATTGGCAACTAAAAAGGTTGTTATATATAACTTGTTAATAGTGTTAAAAAAATATAATATTTTATCTAAAAAATTTGAGGAAAACATTGAATCATCGAATAAAAAGAAAAGTCAAAATGACCAACAATTGAACGTGAATGAAAATAATTAATAAATTAGTAAGAACAATCCAACATGAATTATACTAATACAAGATTTAGAACTCAATTAAATATAGCAAACAAAATAAATGGAAATTAATAAGAACAAGATTGAGATTTAATTAAATAAAAATTTAACTAAACTGGAACTAACAAACAAACAATTAATAAATCAGTAAGAACAATCCAACATGAATTACACTAATACAAGATTTAAAACTCAGTTAATATAGCAAACAAATTCAATGGAAATTAATAAGAATAAAATATATGAACAAATTCAACATGAATAACAATAATTAATAAATTAGTAAGAACAATCCAACACTAATAACACTAATACAAGATCCAGAATTAAGTTAGTATAGGAAACAAACTCAATGACAATTAATAAGAAAATAATATATGAACCGTGGAAGCAGCAGTGGAAGCATAGTGCATATATATCGAGCAAACCAGTCAACAAATTCACCATGAATAAAAATAATTAATAAATCAGTAATTAATAAAGAAGAACAATTCAACAGGAATGACACTAATACAAGATTTAGAACTCAGTTAATATAGCAAACAAATTCAATGGATATTAATAAAAACAAGATTGAGATTTAACTAAACTAGGATTTAACTAACAAACAGATAATATTAATTAAAAAATCAGTAAGAGCAATCCAACATGAATAACAGTTTTATAAGATTTAGAATTCAGTTAATATAGCAAACAAATTAAATGTAAATTAATAAGAAGAGAATATATGAACTGTGGAAGCAGCAATGGAAGCATGATGCATATATACCGAGCAAACCAATAAAAAAATTCAACTTGAATGACAATAATTAATAAATTAATAATAACAACCCAACTTGAATGAAACTAATACAAGATTAATAACTCAGTTAATACAACAAACAAATTCAATGAAAATTGATAAGAACAAGATTGAGATTTAACTAAACTGGAATTAACAAACAAACGAATAACAGTGTAAGATCCAACAAACCTTTTCAATGATGTCCAGAATATCCAGACCAACATGAATGGCACTAATAAAATATTTAGAATTCAGTTAATATAGCAACCAAATTTGATGGAAATTAATAAAAACAAGATTCAGATTTAACTAAACTGGAACTAACAAACAAACAAATAACAGTTTGTAAGATCCAACAAATCTTTTCAATAAGGTCTAGAACATCCTTACCAACATTAATGACACTCATACAAGATTTAGAATTCAATTAATATAGTGAACAAATTCAATGAAAATTAATAAAAAAAAGATTGGGATTTAACTTGTAATGCCCCAAAATTTTAATTTTTGATTTCGTGTATGTGTGACACACAATGTCTATCTGCTTCAATGGTTATGCGTTCTGAGTGTGTGTGTGAGGTCCCAAGTTCAAGCCTTACTTGGGCAAATTTTGGTATTTTTATAAATAAAGCCTTAACCTTGTGCAAGGGCTTAAGTTTAATTGTTGGTAAGTTTATATTAGAATGGGCCTGCTGGTTTGGTGGTTAAGTGGAGTGCTGGAGTGTTGGAGGTTTGTGTTCAATTCTCTGTGATGGCGCGGTGACAATATTTTTGCTCCAATTTTGGCTAAGAGTTGTGTTGGGGCAAAATTCTGAGTAGTTGTGTTTTAGTGGGTTAATAGGGAGTGATTTTAGGAGATAATTGGGGAGAGGTTATCGAAAAATAATTTGATTATCTTTTTGTTGCAAAAAAAAAAGTAGAGTTTCGGTTTTCTCTCCAATTCCCTAAAATTTTTCTGACGTTTTCTTCTTTTTTTCCCTCCTCTGCCGATACTTTCCCCTAGTTGCTGCCGAAATTTCCATTATTTTTTCCCCTTCCGTTTCTTTCTTTTTTCTTCAATTGATTCGATTATTCATCATTGGTTGCACGTGTTCGGAGTTAATCAAAGGGCTGGTGGCATTGAATTGACGCTGTGGTTGTGTGAAGTCGTGGTTACTTAAGAGAGGTTCTGGAGGCTTAGGAGAGCTTACGCATTAGAAAGAATACCAGGTGTGTACTCGAAATGCAGAAAACAGGATTCTGCGAAAAGCCAAAATTGCTTGCTATCAAGAAATAAGAAAAAGAAGAGAAAATGATGCGAAAAATTGTAGAGAAAGAAAATAAGGGTGTTATAAACTTGGAAATCAACATTTTGCACTAAAATAGTTTTGGACAACAGCAGTAGTCTAACTTTGAAAAATCATCAAAAATAGTGGGAATTGAGTTAAAGGTTGAATAAAATATTAAATTAAGTTTTATTGAGTCTAGTTTTTCATGGAAGAAACAATGTAAGAAATGGAATTGTAAATCATGAGATATAATAAATTTTGTGAGACAAGGTCATAATGATTTCGGGTTCCCCTGTTCTAACTTAGGAAAATGATCAAAAATTGAAAAAAAATAATTAGGGGCTTAAATTTACACGTTTAAATCCTTAATGAGTCTATTTTCAAGAGAAACAAATGGAAACATCATCTAAGTTCCGTACTAAGGGATAATGTAACGACCTGAATTTGGGCTTAGAAGAAATAGGCCTTGAGCGTAGGAACACATAAAAGTTTATGTGTGCAAGGAATTAACACAATTGACTGTCTCCTTCAGTGGTTAAGTGATTTAGTAGTGTTTGGGAGTGTCTGAGAAGTCCTAGGTTCAAACCTGGGCTTTAGCAAAAAAATTATTTTTAGTGAATTAAATCATTAGGATCTAGATAGAAGGTTCTTAAATATTTGTGGTTAAATTATGACATAAAAAGAGCTTGTGGTTTAGTGGCAAGGTGACGTGTAGAGTTCTCTCGAGGTCTAAGGTTAAAGTCATGGCAAGGTAAAAAGAGTATTTATTTTGCTCTCTTGCCATGTGAAGCAGAAGTCGACTGAAACTCTGCAAGGTGGAATTTGAATTGGTCAAGAGATGATGGTGGAGAAAATCAAGGGAAAGATTATGGAGCAAATCAAGGAGCATGGGGGAGAGAGGGGATAGGTCTACCAAATTAGGACTCTGAACTCCCTAGTAATCGATTTTGGTAGGGAATTTTCACTTTTGGTTAGTTTCTGCTTTGCCACCAATTTGTTTCCTTTCTTCTCTATATAGTGCCGAATTTTACATTTGATCTTTTGTGCATTTTTTTCGGTTCTTATTGTTCTACCAAATTTTTTGTGCCACCTATTTCTAAGCCATTCTATTCTCTTTCTTCTATTTCAACCCGTGCCGAAATCACTAATTCTGCTCCTGCCTCCTCTCGGTTCCCAAGCTTTGGCCGAATATCCTGCCTATTATTTTTGCTCCATTGATTATTATTTTCTGGGCTTAATTCATCATTTTTTCTCTTTCTTGTTCTTTTTCTTTCTCGACATTCTAGTAAGTTGTGACCGAAGTTCTACCCTTCCCTCATCGAATCGATTTTTTCCCTTTTCACTGGGTGTTTCATACTTTGGCTAAATCTCAACACTGTCGCTCTCTGTTTCAGTTCTGCAAGTGTTCCTGGCATATTGGTAAGTGTCCATATTTCCTCCTTTCATTCAAATTTGTTCTCTCTAATCATTTTCTAAAAAGCCGAATGTTTTTCTCCATATAATGTCTGACTGCGGTTCTCGTTCCTTCTTTGCGATATGGTGATCGATGGGTTAGGTGTTCCCAAGAAGTGAAGCAGTGCAAGGGTTACCAAGCCGTCGAGGTTCGTTCTTCTGTTATTCGATTAAGGTAATTTCGATACCTTGTTATTGGGTAGGCCGAATATTCATTTTTTTAGAGGATAGTATTCGAGGATTTAAACCACATTTACAATCGATCCTTTCTAATAAGATTTGTTGTTATGCAGTAAATCAGTAAGGGACATACGATTGTTCTTAGTCAGCGATCTAAAAGGAGTAGATCGTGTGGTACTCAATCAAAGTTGGTAGTGATTATTGTTTGGGGATTAAGTGCTTTGAACAATAATATATGAAAGACTGACTGTATGTGGAATGAATATAGGTTGGGCACTTAAGAAACTTGGAACGGTTGCTTAAACAGGTGTGTAACCGTACCCTGCAAACGATAATAGGCGTAAAAGCCAGTAAAGTGTGTAATCGCACTATCTCTGCTGTGAATCAGCAAAAGCTAAAACTTTTTCATTCGAGGCCTCACGAGCGTGCGATTACTCGTGTGGTAAACTGAGCCCACAAATCATGGGCGATAGATTGTAAAGGCCACTACGAGCGTTCTCGTGATCTTGGGCCTCGTTTGGCTAAAATGGGTCGTGTGGGCCCAATAGGCTCGTGGGCCCCACACAGATAAAATATATGTTAAGTGGCAAATACTAGACTGGGCTATGTAGTTCGCATAGCCGTGACTGAATTTGGGCCAAATGGATCACACGAGTGTGTGGGCCCACTTGGGCCAAATATTGGGCCTTAGGCCCATTTACACCATAATGATCGTAATGCCCCTGTAGGGTAAAATGATCATAATGCCCAAGTTAAGGTAAAATGATCGTAATGCCCCTGTAGGGTAAATGACTATTTTGCCCCTCGAGGGTAAATGTAACATCCTGGAAATGGCCTATGCATTTTCGGTTTAATTGTATGAAATGACAAGTCTTAAGCATTATGAATAAATTTTTGATATTTTTGGAAACTCGAAATGTATGAAAATGCATGGAAATGGAAATGAACATTTTTGGAAACTGAACATTTTTGGAAACACGAAATGCATTAGGACATGAACATTTTAGGAAACCCAGAAATGTAAGGAAATGGTTCAAAAATGGAAAGTACACATTTTTGGAAACTAAGAAATGAAAATGGAAATGGTTAAAAAATGGAAAGTATACATTTTAGGAAACTTGGAAATGTAAGAAAATGGCAAGTAAACAGAGCCGATCGAAAATTTTAGGAAACTTAGAAATGATGCAGAAATGTCAAATTTTAAAGTTTAAAATAGGAAATAAGGGCAAGATGGCCTTAAAGGAAAAAGTTGGTGAAATTTGACACACAAACGGGCTAGGAAAAGTGGCCTGAAGATGGCACTTAGGGCCTATGGAAATGGCGCCATGTGCAAGAGGCATGGGCACTGGTTCGAGTCACAAGGGAAGCAAATAAGCTGAAGTTTTATTTTTGCTTCTGTAGGCTAAGAGTGGACGGCAAGGCTTTAGAAAAAAAGGAGTTTAAATCCCTTTAAAATTCGGCAATTTATGAAGATAATAGAGGATTTTTTTTAGGATTATTCAGAGGAGTTAAATAATGGATTAAACTCTTTTATTTATGATAAATAAAACATAAAGCTATCAGATAGAGGACTCCCTAGCTGATAATTTTGGCTATAAAAGGAAGGCAGGAGGGCTACTCATCAATTTTTGCTTCCTCCTCATCTCTGTCGAAATTTTTAGGGTTCTCTTCTCTTTTCTTTTGTCTAGCCGAATTCCCTAGCCTCCTCTCTCTTTTTCTTTTCTTCTTTTTCAAAAACCAAAAACACAATCCAACCTAGCCGAATTCTTCATAGCATCAAAAGTCAGAATTGCGCAAAGCCGAATCTCAAGCGACGATGTCGGGAAAGATCGTCGAATTCAAAAGGTAAGAATCTTGTGGTTATCGATTATTCTCCTCTTTAAGTCAAACATAGAGGCTAATGTTATTATTTTTGTGGCCGAAACTATAAGGAGTGTTTCGGGATTTCTAGTGCTATCAACTACAAGGAAGAGATCATTCGGGATTCAAGAATCTAAGGTAAGTAATACAAATCCTAGTTGTATTTGGAAAAAGGGCCGAATGGTCTTTTAAATAGTAAGTGATTAACTATTGTAGGATTTGAGATCTAAATCTGTGATCGATTCTCTTCGGGAATTCAAGGAACCTATTAAGCGAATCAGGTGTGTACTCACACTAACTTTCGATATATTATGGCAATAATTATTTTAATATATGAATATGTATAAGAATGTGAATGTGGCTAAGTACGACAAATGCGGCAAAAAGTACCAGTGCACGTTTCCTACTTACGATAGGATTACTAATATGATATATTTTGAACATGTGAATAGTAACATGAATGAGAAATAAGTATGTTATGCATGATATAATAATTTTTGGGGCATTTCGGCTATATGTGAAAGGGAAGAAGGTGTTGACTTTGGTCTCACCAACGAAATATGGTGACTACGGTCACGTAATATGAATATGGTAACCGGTTACATTATCCGAATTTGGTAACCGGTTACATTATTCGAATATGGTGTCTAATGACACAAATTATATGGGCGATGAGCATCGTCCGATCGCAAATGATCGCTTCGCTGGTGTGTAGCGGATGGAGGGTTGACTTAGTAGTCCCCACGGTGTGATTGGCGTACGGGTGGTGTGTAGCGGATGGATAAATAGGCTTGGGTTTGGGTTGCATCATTTAATTGTATATGAATATGAACTCGATATGAACTTGTATGCCTGATTTGTTGAATGTTAGTATTGTGTGCACATTGAGTCTGTTGACTCACCCCATTGTGGGACTATTTTTCAAGTGATGCACAGCAATGGACTGGGCCGGAAGGAGCTTAGTGGTGGCCATGCTTAGCAAGGATTATTTTACTTCATTTGGACATTATATATATATTGTTAGTACTTTTAATTTTATTATTGGGTTTTATTTGATGTAATAAGGCCATAAGGCCCAAGTTGAATTTCTTTATTTCTGTTTTTATTTACTATGTTACGAACTATTTTTGGATTTAAAGTCCTAGTAGAATTAATTATTTAAAACCCTAAATTATTTTGTCACCCTAATTAAAAGATTTCTAAGTAAGACAAGTGGGCTTTCAATCTAAGCCCAACCCAAACCAATATTTTTCTCAAAATACACAAATTTTCTCTAAGTAACAAAGAATTTTGAAACCGATTTTCTTAAGGAACATACCAGATCCGGTTCAGGCTTGTGGGCCGGGTATGGGGTGTTTCAATTTGGTATCAGAGCCCAGTTTTCAACTCTCGGCCTGTGGGCTAAGGCCCAAAACATTTTTAATTCGAGCCCAAATGATTTTCTTTGTAATAAAGCAGGTGTTCTGGCATGGCACCTAAGTCTCCGACCCGCAGTCCACCAGGTAAGTACCCCTAACTATTTGGGTGATTATGTGAACTATATTATGAACCTTAGAAGGGTAGGAAAGGCATGGAACGTAGAATAGAATGATAGGAATTTGAACCCTAGGGCTAGATTACTCAAACACAGAAACCATAAGACTTAATGAACTTAACAAACCTATGGCTAAGTCACTGAGATTAGGGTGTGGTAACCCCTGTACGCATGTCTAGGATTGGATCCGAAAGAGCCTGGTATTTAAGCAGTCCTAGTGACTCACCTCCTCTTCGCAGGAATCCTACCTGGTGCGTAGCTTCGGTTCACCCTAACTCAGAGGGCTCAGTGGTGTGGCAACCTCTGTGCGCATGTCTAGGAATGGTTTCGATGGGAGCTTGGTATTTAAGCAGTCCGCGTGACTCACCTCCTCACCATTCGAATCCTGCCTGGTGCGTAGCTTTGGTTCACCCTGACCAAAGAGGGCTCAGTCATAGGCTAAACATAATGACTAAAACCCGAAAGGGAACTAGCCATGTTTTAAAAAAAAAAAAAGAGAACAAACAACGAACCCTAGTTTTAAAATTCTTAAAACTTTCTTTTAAATTTGTAAAAACTATTTTTACAAAATTTCCCGAAAAATTTCTGATTTGTGAAAATTACAAAAATGCCCTTAGTGGTAAAATTACCAAAATGACCCTGATTCCTAAAATTTTTGCAACATCTCCATTTTGGAAGGAACAATTCTCAAAAAGAACCCACAAAGTTTTACAACTTTTGAAATATCCCTGATTTATTAAATTTTACAAATTTACCCTGATTTGTGAAAATTTACCAAAATACCCCTGAGGTCGAAAATTACCGACATACCCCTGGATTTTGAAATTTCTCCAAATTACCCCGAGACTTTGAATTCTCAAAATACTTTTCGACAAAAACAATCCTTTTGAAAAATTACGAAAATGCCCCTGTAGGATAAAATTACGAAAATACCCTTGGGTAGTGGAAAAACAACAACGATAAAAAACTACAACGTTTCTCTGAATGAACGAAAGTTCATACTTGTTTGATGGATGGATGAATGAATGGAAAAGACTGTGTGCTGTATGAATGCGAAAGAACCACTCTTAAATTCTTTTTTCATAAAACATCTTCGCGGGTAATAAGTGAAACAAGAATACTAATTCATAAAATTCCTTAATCAGATCTCGACGCTAAGAAATGAGCTCCAGGGACGTGGTCGCCGTGGGACGAGGTAGAGAGGAAGGATGATCGTGTCGAACCCGTTAGATCGGGTCGGGGTTACGACAATGAAATACCACCGCCACCACCACCACTTTGTGTGTGGGTCTTTGGCGAGCAAGCTCGGGCGGGGAAAATCTTTGTGTCGCAGTCAGGCCGCGAGTTTTGGAATTGGTGGCTGGTGCAGGTGGAAATTCAGGAACCCGAAAATCTGTGCCGGAACGGCTCCGAGCTAATGGAGCTAAGATGTTTCGTGGAGTGTCGGGAGTGGCACCCAGTACAGCTGAGTACTGGTTGGAAGCGACGGAGCGCATCATGGATGAGCTTGATCTGACCCCTAAGGAAAAGTTGAAGGGGATGGTGGCACTGTTACGCGATGAAGCGTATCAATGGTGGTTAACTGTGCGAGATGGTGCCACGGCTGAGGATCTGACCTGGGAGTACGTTAAGGAAGCGTACCAAAAGAAATATGTGGGAACCAGGTATACGGATGAACAAAGAAAGGCTTTTCTGGGGTTGGTGCAAGGGATTAAGTCTGTCGCGGAATATGAAGCGGAATTCCTAAGGTTGAGCCATTATGCTCGAGGTGTAGTGGCGACTGAACATGAACGCTGTGTCTGTTTTGAGGACGGACTGAGAGACGACCTGAGGCTGTTGATAGCACCGCATCAGGAGCGGGAATTTTCTGCTTTGGTGGAAAAGGCCAAGGTGGCCGAGGGAATCAAGGATGCTACCAAGCAGGCTGTGGATAGGAATAAGCCCAAAAAAGGTTTTGGGCCATCTGGAAAGGGTCATAAGAGGCCTAGAGTTGACGAGCCACGGAATCAACAAGCTGGTACGGGCTGGCAGTATCGCCCTTGTGAGCATTGTGGAAAGAGGCACTTGGGAGAATGTTGGAGAAAGACGGGTGGATGTTTCAAGTGTGGGTCCAAGGACCATATGCT
Organism: Gossypium bickii; assembly: GCA_025503065.1. NCBI lineage: Eukaryota > Viridiplantae > Streptophyta > Magnoliopsida > Malvales > Malvaceae > Gossypium > Gossypium bickii. The sequence goes on from CP106711.1 coordinate 98,169,891, forward strand.
TAAGGATTGTCCCAAGCAACCAGATGAGAGCCGACCGGCAGCTCAGAATGTTAGTCAGGCTGGTAGAGGCGAACAGCAGCCTCAACGGGGTGGTGGTTCGGCCAACAGAGGTAATGGTGCTAGCAGAGGCCGTAGAGCACAGGGCCGAGGTGCTGCAAATGCTAAGGCAAGGCAACCGGGTTTCGTTTATGTGGTTTGCCGGAGGGAAGATGGTGACACACCGGATGTAATAATCGGTACGTTCTTTATTTTTGACAAACCCTATTTTGCCCTGATCGATGTGGGCTCGACCCATTCCTATGTTGCATGTAGTGTAGTGGAAACACTAGGCCTAGACTCTGAACTCTCTGATAGGCAGATGACTGTAGTAAGCCCATTAGGCCAAACCGTAGTGGTAGACAAGATCTTTTGGAATGTACCCCTAGAGATTCAGGGAGTGAATTTTCGGGCTGACTTAATGGAGTTACCCTTCGGAGAGTTTGAGCTTGTACTTGGAATGGATTGGCTAGTAGAGCATCGAGCCATGTTGGATTGTGCGGCTGAACGTATGGAACTAAGAACCCCCGAAAATGAGGTAGTAGTGATGATCGGAGAAAGGAGGAACTACTTGTCCAACGTAGTTTCGACGCTAAAGGCTGAGAAAATGGTTAGGAAGGGGTGCGAGGCGTTCTTAGCCTTCGTAAGTGCGTTGAGAGGTAAGGATGAAGGTGTTCATGGAGTTAGGATGGTAAGGGACTTCGTGGGTGTGTTCCCAGATGAATTACCAGGAATACCCCCAGATAGGGAGGTGGAATTTGGAATAGACTTGCTACCCAGAACTCTGTGTGTCAATCGCTCCATACTGAATGGCGCCAAAGGAGTTGGTGGAGCTCAAGGCTCAAATCCAAGAGTTGATGGATCGTGGGTTCATCCGACCCAGTGTGTCTCCGTGGGGAGCACCGCTCTTGTTTGTGAAGAAGAAGGACGGAACTATACGTATGTGCATAGATTATCGTCAGTTGAACAAACTAACCATCAAGAACAAGTATCCTTTGCCAAGGATAGACGACTTGTTCGACCGGTGAAAAAAGGGCAAATTGTGTTCTCAAGATAGACTTAAGGTCGGGATATCACCAGTTGAAGGCGAAGGAGGCTGACATTCATAAGACCGCTTTTAGGACAAGATACGGTCATTTTGAACTTGTAGTGATGCCGTTTGGGTTGACGAAAGTTCCAGCCGCATTCATGGATATGATGAATTGGGTTTTCCAACCCTACCTGGATAAGTTCGTCGTTGTGTTCATCGACAATATTTTGGTGTACTCAAAGTCGGAGGAGGAGCATGATGAGCATCTCCGAGATGTGTTGGAAGTGTTAAGGGAGAAGAAGCTCTATGCCAAATTCAGCAAGTGTGAATTTTGGCTTAAGGAGGTGGCATTCTTAGGTCATGTGGTATCCGCAGAAGGAATAAGAGTGGATCCTAGGAAGATCGAAGCAGTGTTGGATTGGAAACCACCTAGGTCTGTGGCTAAAATCTGAAGTTTCTTAGGATTGGCGGGCTATTACAGAAGGTTTGTGGAAGGATTCTCGTCAATAGCAGCGCCTTTGACAAAGTTGCTAAGGAAGGAAGTACCCTTTGTATGGACGGATAAGCAACAGGAGAGCTTTGAGAAGCTTAAGAATGTGCTGACGGAAGCTCCGGTGTTAATTCAGCCGGAGGCAGGCAAGGCTTTGTGGTGTACTGTGACGCTTCGCATACGGGATTAGGCTGTGTGCTAATGCAAGATGGAAAAGTGGTCGCTTACGCGTCTCGGCAGTTAAGGCCTCATGAGGTTAATTATCCAACTCATGACTTGGAACTAGCAGCAGTGGTTTTCGCTCTCAAGGTTTGGAGGCACTACCTTTATGGAGAAAGGTCAGTGATCTACACGGACCACAAGAGCCTTAAGTACTTGTTGACTCAGAAGGAGTTGAACTTGAGGCAACGAAGGTGGGTGGAGTTGTTGAAGGATTATGATTGTTCGATAGAATATCATCCGGGCAAGGCGAATGTGGTAGCCGATGCCTTGAGTAGGAAGGTTGTGTCGGATTTAAGGGCTTTGTTCGCTGACTTGAGTCTGTATGATGATGGAAGCCTGTTGGCGAAATTGCAAGTCAAGCCCACGTGGCTGAATGAGGTGAAAGAGGGACAAATGGCTGATAAAGATCTAAGTGCTAAGTTTCAACAAGTACGGAGCGGAGAATTAGGGGATTATGGCGTCAATGAAGAAGGAGAATTATGCTACAAAGGAAAAGTCTGTATGCCGAAGGATAAGGAGTTGAGACGAAGGATTCTTCGGGAAGCGCCTGGTAGCCCTTATGCTATGCATCCCAGAGGCATTAAGCTGTATAGGGATCTAAGGGAACAATTTTGGTGGTCCGATCTTAAACGAGAGGTGACTGAATTCGTGGGAAAGTGTCTGACGTGTCAGCAAGTTAAGGCTGAACACCAAGTTCCATCGGGATTACTTCAACCAATTGAGATTCCCCAATGGAAGTGGGAAAGAATTACCATGGACTTAGTTAGTGGGCTTCCCCTTACGCTTACTAAGAAGGACTCGGTATGGGTGATAGTGGACCGTTTGACCAAGTCCGCGCACTTTATCCCAGTAAGGATGGATTATTCTCTTTTGAGGTTGGCTAAGTTATATGTGGCAGAGATTGTGAGGTTACATGGAGTACCAATGTCGATCATCTCCGATAGAGACCCAAGGTTCACGTCTCGATTTTGGAAAGCACTTCATCAAGCTTTAGGCACTAAGTTAGACTTCACTACGGCTTTTCATCCACAATCGACAGGCGATGCGAACAGGTTATACAAGTGTTGGAAGATATTTGAGAGGGTGTGTGATGATTTTTGAGGAAGTTGGGAAGATTATTTGCCTTTAGCTGAGTTCGCCTACAACAACAGCTATCAGGCAAGCATTCGGATGGCACCATACGAAGCATTGTATGGTTGAAAGTGTAGAACTCCTACTTGTTGGACTGAGTTAGGAGAACGTCGAGTTTTGGGCCCGGAGTTAGTGGCAGAAACTGAAGAGAAAGTTGAGTTAATTCGGGCACGGCTGAAAGAAGCCTCTGATAGGCAGAAGTCGTATGCAGACCTTAAGCGGAAGGAAATTGAGTTTGAAGTGGGGGACCAAGTGTTTCTGAAGGTCTCACCTTGGAAGAAGGTTATGAGGTTCAGTCGCAAAGGGAAGTTAAGCCCAAGGTTTATAGGGCCTTATCGAGTACTGAAGCGAGTTGGGCCAGTGGCATACCAATTAGAGTTGCCACCAGAGTTGCAGCAGATGCACGATGTATTCCATGTGTCCATGCTACGTCGCTACCGATCGGATCCATCTCATGTGGTACCTGTTGAAGAAGTGGAGCTAAGGCCGGACTTATCCTACGAGGAAGAGCCGATTCGAATCTTGAAACGTGATGTGAAAGTACTACGGAGGAAGTCAGTACCTCTAGTCAAGGTGTTATGGCGCAACCATGGATCGGAAGAAGCTTCGTGGGAGTCAAAAGAGACAATGCGACAAACAATACCCTCGATTGTTTAGTTAGGAAATTTGAGGACGAAATTTTGTTTAAGGGGTAGAAGCGTAACATCCTCGGAAAGGGCCTATGCATTTTCGGTTTAATTGTATGAAATGACAAGTCTTAAGCATTATGAATAAATTTTTGATATTTTTGGAAACTCGAAATGTATGAAAATGCATGGAAATGGAAATGAACATTTTGGAAAAACTGAACATTTTGGAAACACGGAAATGCATTAGGACATGAACATTTTAGGAAACCAGAAATGTAAGGAAATGGTTCAAAAATGGAAAGTACACATTTTTGGAAACTAAGAAATGAAAATGGAAATGGTTCAAAATGGAAAATATACATTTTAGGAAACTTGGAAATGTAAGAAAATAGCAAGTAAACAGTGAGCTAGATCAAAAATTTTAGGAAACTTAGAAATGATGCAGAAATGTCAAATTTTAAAGTTTAAAATAGGAAATAAGGGCAAGATGGCCTTAAAAGAAAAAGTTGGTGAAATTTGACACAAAAACGGGCTAGGAAAAGTGGCCTAAAGATGGCACTTAGGGCCTATGGAAATGGCGCCATGTGCAAGAGGCATGGGCACAGGTTCGAGTCACAAGGAAGCAAATAAATGAAGTTTTATTTTTGCTTCTGAAGGCTAAGAGTGGACGGCAAGGCTTCTAGAAAAAAAGGGAGTTTAAATCCCTTTAAAATTCGGCAATTTATGAAGATAATAGAGGATTTTTTTTAGGATTATTCAGAGGAGTTAAATAATGGATTAAACTCTTTTATTTATGATAAATAAAACATAAAGCTATCAGATAGAGGAGTGGTGGCCAACTAAGGGACTCCCTAGCTGATAATTTCGACTATAAAAGGAAGGCAAGAGGGCTACTCATCAATTTTTGCTTCCTCCTCATCTCTGCCGAAATTTTTAGGGTTCTCTTCTCTTTTCTTTTGTCTAGCTGAATTCCCTAGCCTCCTCTCTCTTTTTCTTTTCTTCTTTTTCAAAAACCAAAAACACAATCCAACCTAGCCGAATTCTTCATAGCATCAAAAGCCGAAATTCTGCCAAAGCCGAATCTCTGAAGCAGTGTCAGGAAAGATCTGTCGAGTTCAAAAGGTAAGAATCTTGTGGTTATCGATTATTCTCCTCTTTAAGTCAAACATAGCGGCTAATGTTATTATTTTTGTGGCCGAAAGTATAAGGAGTGTTTCGGGATTTCTAGTGCTATCAACTACAAGGAAGAGATCATTCGGGATTCAAGAATCTAAGGTAAGTAATACAAATCCTAGTTGTATTTGGAAAAAGGGCCGAATGGTCTTTTAAATAGTAAGTGATTAACTATTGTAGGATTTGAGATCTAAATCTGTGATCGATTCTCTTCGGGAATTCAAGGAACCTATTAAGCGAATCAGGTGTGTACTCACACTAACTTTCGATATATTATGGCAATAATTATTTTAATATATGAATATGTATAAGAATGTGAATGTGGCTAAGTACGACAAATGCGGCAAAAAGTACCCAGGTACGTTTCCTACTTCTGATAGGATTACGAATATGATATATTTTGAACATGTGAATAGTAACATGAATGAGAAATAAGTATGTTATGCATGATATAATAATTTTTGGGGCATTTCTGGCTATATGTGAAAGGGGAAGAAGGTGTTGACTTCGGTCTCACCAACGGAATATGGTGACTACGGTCACGTAATATGAATATGGTAACTTCGGTTACATTATCTGAATTTGGTAACTTCGGTTACATTATCTGAATATGGTGTCTAATGACACAAATTATATGGGCGATGAGCACGTCGACTGCAGCGACTGCCTTCGCTGGTGTGTAGCGGATGGAGGGTTGACTTAGTAGTCCCCACGGTGTGATTGGCAGGTACGGGTGGTGTGTAGCGGATGGATAAATAGGCTTGGGTTTGGGTTTGGGTTTGGATAAATAGGCCTGATTTGTTGAATGTTAGTATTGTGTGCACATTGAGTCTGTTGACTCACCCCATTGTGGGACTATTTTTCAGGTGATGCACAGCAATGGACCTGGCCGGAAGGAGCTTAGTGGTGGCCATGCTCAGCAAGGATTATTTTACTTCATTTGGACATTATATATTTTTTTAGTACTTTTAATTTTATTATTGGGTTTTATTTGATGTAATAAGGCCATAAGGCCCAAGTTGAATTTCTTTATTTCTGTTTAAATTTTTATTTACTATGTTATGAACTATTTTTGGATTTAAAGTCCTAGTAGAATTAATTATTTAAAACCCTAAATTATTTTGTCACCCTAATTAAAAGATTTCTAAGTAAGACAAGTGGGCTTTCAATCTAAGCCCAACCCAAACCAATATTTTTCTCAAAATACACAAATTTTCTCTAAGTAACAAAGAATTTTGAAACCGATTTTCTTAAGGAACATACCAGATCCGGTTCAAGCTCGTGGGCCGGGTGTGGGGTGTTTCAATAAATGACTAACTTGTGCTATGATTTGACTGATTTGACAGTGATTGTATGACTATGATTTGATTGACTTAACTGTGAATGAAATGATGATTTGTGGGCTAGACATTCTGCATGCATGACATACTACATGGGGTTGGGATTTTGGTTATAGAGGAAGTACTGTTCTGATAGGATCGCACGAGATGACTGTGGACCCAGTAATGATTTGTTAAGGTCGCACGGGTCGCACGAGACGACTGTGGACCTATCGATGGTTGTAAGCCAATTAATCGGATTATGGCTCTATGCCAACCTAATTATGGCTTTGTGCCATCTTGATTATGACTTTGTGTCGATCATATTTATCCATGGCTGTGTGCCAGTCGTAATTATTGATGACTTTGTGTCGATCATACTTAGCTATGGTTGTGTGCCCATTATATTACCGTAGCTGATGGCTATATGCCGATCTTATTACAATTACCGATGGCTATGTGCCAATTATGAGACTGTTACTGAAGGCTTAAAGTCGTATATATACTAGTAGCTTTGTTGCGATTTCGGTTAGTGCTGCAACCGGTGCTAACACTATAAGTGTAGGGATGGCGTGGGTGATTTATTCCCCACAGGTAGTATAGGGTTGGACGGAGGCAAGTGCAGTGTTGGATGGATTTGCATGCATTATGCATCATTCATACTGAGACTGCTACTGTGATGGGTTAGACCCAATTGATTCTGTTATGGGCTGTGACCCAAATGATATTGCTTTGGGCTTTGGCCCACATATGCACTGAACTGAATTGTACTATTATTCTTAAAGGGCTCAAGCCCAGACTGATTCTGTTTCTGTATACTGACTGTTTCTTTAATAAGGGGATTACACACTGAGTTTTCGTAAACTCACCTCCTTTTTAACCTTTCAGGTAAACCCCAACGTTAGACGATCCGGAGCTGCGAGGGACTCGGAGAGGGCCACACAACTACACATGCTTTATTCTGTTTTGATCATTTACTTAAGCACATTCTGGATTTTAAATTTGGGATTTTATTGATTGTGATTTATATCTGCTAGAAGTAGAACACGATTTTCCAAAACAATAACTATTTTCAAACGCTACGTTTCTGCAACTCAATTTTTAAATATCACATTTTCGTAAATCATTTGTTTTAAATTAAGCTTCCGCAACAAATAAGATTTTAAAGGTAATAACATTTTAAAAGGGAATAACTTTTTAATAAACCACGATTGAAAATAAACAAACACAAACTGAGGTTTTGTACAAGTTTTAAATGGCAGGAACTTTTAAATTTCAAGAAGGGTTTTCAACGAAAACATGGTTTTCAAAAAACACTTCAATGTGACACCCAGATTCAGCCATAACGTCTAGGCCAGGTTTGGGGTCTTACAGATAAATAATTTTTAGTAAGCAAAGGATGAAGCTGTCAAACATCAGAATAGGGATAACTTTAAAGATTTTACTGTACTTATTTGATAAACTATAAATTCTGAAAATTTTATGGTAGAAAAATATTTGAGTCTAGTTTCAAAAACATCAAGCAGATCTTAATTTGGAATTCTATAGCTCAAGATATAAATAATTTAGTGATAATGACTCAAGTAGATAGCTTTGAATGAACATATAAGTAAATAGTAAAAACATAAATGAGTATTTAGCTAGCCTGGGGTACTTTAACAATGGATCACATGGCCAAAGCCAATTTGGGCTAAGTGGGCCACACTGGTGTGTGGGTCCACACGAGCAGATCACATGGGCGTGTGGGCTCATTTTTACCGAAGTGTTTTTAAGGTTGCACGGGTCGTCCAAGTCGACTTTGAACCTACTGTAGGGTTGGTAAGCGCTACCTAGACCCCTAAATGTGTGAAATTGACTGAATGATATCTATACTGGGCCTATTAATATCTGAACTAAATATATGTACTGAAATTGCATAATAACATGTCATCCATTGTGTATTGCATTACATTGGGTTGGGGGCTTTAAGCCTAATTTACTGGCAGCTCTGCTGCAAACTACTATATTGTTCCGCTTTCGGTACTACTTGGAGTGTAGGGATGGGTGGGTTGCTTATATCCCCACATAGAGTGTTGGGTTGGACGGAGATTGTGTGTATAGGCTGGTCAGGTAAGATTTTGCTACTGCATAACTGTTACTGCTACTGATACTGTGATGGGCTAAGGCCCTACTGTATTTTTGACACTGTACTGAGATGGGTTAAGGCCCAAACTGTCACTGATACTAAAAAGGGCTTAGGCCCAAGACTGTTCAACTGTGCACTGTGAATACTGATTGTTTGTTTGTTTTTGCAGGATTACACACTGAGTTTATGTAAACTCACCCTTTTTGTTTAATGTGCACAGGTAATCCCAGCATAGACGGATCGGTGCGACAGAGGACTTAGCGGTGACCACAGTAATATTTGGACTTCATAGTTTTCAATTTGCGATTTATGATTTGATTATTATTGATTACTTGGGTTGTAATTTAAGGACCCTCTGGGACTTTGGTTTTAAATTTGGGTTTTTATTTATTTATTTTACTTTATGGATTTATACCTACTAGTCGTAGGAAATTCGGTTTTCAAAAAGTTAAAGTAATTTCTAAACGCATGATCACCTAGACTGTTTTATTAAAGCTTTCAAAACGAGGGATGTTTCAAAACAAATGTTTTCAAAACAAATGTTTTAAATGAATAAAGACGACTTCCTAAGTTCTAACAAAGGTTTACTAATGTTAATAACTTGGAATGTTGTCACCGTAACAACGAGGTTTCATAAACACTATCATGTGACATTGCCAAATACGATCATAACGTCTAGGTCGGGTTTGGGGTGTTACATTTAGTGGTATCAAAGCTAGGTTTCAAAACACGGCTGTGGATTATGGGTTTTATAAAAAAGAAATGGGCTTTCGAAAAATTGATTGATTTCCAAATGATTTGAAATGTTTTTTACTGAATAACTGGTACACCGAGTCTCCAGCCCCAATCCTGTAACTATTATGAACTGTGATTTGTGTTAAACTGAAACTGTTATGGATAGTATATTCTGAAACTACTATAGGTAGTAAACTGTACTGAAAACACTCTAGTTAGTTATACTAAAAATTGTAAAGAAACTGAAAACTGTAGTGAAACTGCAATTGACGAAAACGAACTCTGAATAATCGATACTGTTTTACATAAAACACTTGTTAAAAACACTAAAATTGTAACTGATTCATAAAACTGTTAATACAGATAAACGTGATTAGACAATGAGTGCGCGAGGTATCCGCGGACAGGGTACAAGATCGCATGGCTGAGGACGATGCATTGTCCTAGGCTATGCTAAGGATTTTGGAGAGGGTCGCTAGGCCCAATACTAGATCTGCTGACTGAGGGTCGGTTACGGAATGACTCCAATCCAATGGAGCTGAGCTCCTTAGAGGTGTCATTGGAGTTGCCCCTAATGTGGCCGAGTACTAGAGTTGAGCAGAAATTAAAGGGTGCAGTCTCATTATTGCGGGATGAGGCTTATTAGTGGTGGCTTACTGTTAAGGAGGGCACTCAGCCCGAACGTTTGACCTGGGAGTTCTTTAAGATCGCCTTCCACGGAAAATATGTGGGAGTCAGTTATGTGGACGCCCGTAGGAGGGAGTTTTTGAATCTGGCACGAGGAGATCGATCAGTGGCCGAGAATAAGGTCAAGTTTCTAAGACTGAGTCGCTATGCACGAGGTGTGATGGCATCGGAGTATGAGCGATGTGCTTGCTTTGAGGATGGCCTCAGGGATAACTTGAGGGTTCTGATAGCTCCACGGAGGGAGCGAGATTTTTCTGCCTTGGTCGAGAAGGTGAAAATTGCCAAGGAGGTTAAGTGCACTGAGTGTCAAAACCGTGATAGAGAGAGAGGTAGGAACAAGAGGGATTTGGAGCCCTCGAGTTCTGTACAGAGGCCTAAAAGAAAGGCTAGAGCTGATGGGCAGTTAGAGCTGGGTCCCCTGTTGCTGCTACTGGACAGCAGCTGTGTGTTGATTGTGGTAGACGCCACCAGGGCGAGTGTTGGAGAAGGAGTAGGGCGTGTCTAAGGTGTGGATCATTGGATCACCGTATCAAGGAGTGTCCACTGAGGGGCTGATCAAATACAAGCTCAGGGTACTGGTAATGTACAGCCACAGAGGGTAATACAATAGCCACCGAGAGGCCGTGGTCAGGCTAGGGGTGTTGATGGCATGGGCCATGGGCAGAGAGCACCGAAGAAGTGCTGGACAGACTGAGGCGAGGCAGCCGACTCTAGTATATGATGCACGCCGCTGAGAGGATGGAGATGCTCCGGACATCATCACGGGTACGTTCCTTATTCATGATGTACCTTAATTGCATTGATAGATATAGTATCCACTCACTCCTATATAGCCTGTACTGTGTCTGGAAACTTGGGGATTTCAGTTGAGAGCACTATGAGTGAGATTACGGTACTGAGCCCGTTAGGGCAATTTATTAGAGTTAGCAAACTATATAGGGATGTTCCTTTAGAGGTACAAGAGGCAATCTTCCTGGCTGATTTGATGAAGCTTTCATTTGGGGTGTTCGAATTAATTCTGAGGATGGGCTGGTTGGTCAAGCATCGTGTTACCTTGGACTGTGCGACTAAGAGGGTCGTACTAAGGACTAAGCAGGAAAAGGAGGTAGTCATGATTGGAGAAAGTCGAAATTACTTATCTAATGTGATCTCTGCACTGGTGGCAGAGAAGATGGTTCGTAAGGGATGTGAGGCATTTTTGGCCTACGTAAGTGTTTCGGATTCGGAGGATTCTACAGTTAAGGATATCAGAGCGATAAAAGATTTTCCGGATGTCTTTCCTGAGGAGCTACCACGGTTACCTCCGAATCGCGAGTTGGAATTTAGGATTGAGCTACTTCCAAGTACAACTCTGGTGTCCATCAATCCCTATCGAATGGCACCAAAGGAGCTTGTGCAACTTAAGGCTCAGATTCACGAGCTGGGCTATTAATTTTCGAGGCAGTTGGGAGGATTATCTACCACTAGCGGAGTTCGCCTATAATAACAGTTTCCAATCTAGCATTTAAATGGCACCTTATGAGGCAATGTATGGTCGTAAGTGTCGCACTCCTTTATGTTGGACTGAGTTGGGCGGCGGCGTGTTCAGGTCTGAGTTGGTTTACGAGATAGAGGATAAGGTTAGGCGATTCGGATCGACCGAGAAAGTGGCTTCGATGACGAGAAATCCTATGTGGACCTGAAGCGATGTGAGATTGAGTATTCAGTGGGGGACTTTGTATTCCGTAAGGTCTCGCCATGGAAGAAGGTACTGAGGTTTGGTCGTATGGGCAAGTTGAGCCCTAGGTTTATTGGACCTTACCATATTTTAAAGCGAGTGGGACTAGTCGCTTATTAGTTGGAGCTACCTCCAGAGTTGGATCGTATCCATGACGTGTTCCACGTCTCAATATTGAGGCACTATCGCTATCCTACTCACATCGTTTCTGTTGAGATTGAGGTTAGGCCAGACTTGACCTTTGAGGAAGAGCCGGTTCAGATTCTGGATCGAGATGTAAAAGTACTGAGGAGGAAATCTATTCCACTGGTTAAGGTTCTTTGGCGTAATCATAGCATTGAGGAGGCTACGTGGGAGCTTGAGGATACGATGCGTCAGTAATATCCTCATTTATTCTGACAGGGTAAATTTCGAGGGCAAAATTTTCTTTTAGGGGGTAGAATTGTGACACACAATGTCTATCTGCTTCAGTGGTTATGTGTTCTGGGTGTGTGTGTGTGAGGTCCCAAGTTGAAGCCTTACTTGGGCAATTTTTGGTATTTTTATAAATAAATCCTTAACCTTGTGCAAAGGGCTTAAGTTTAATTGTTGGTAAGTTTATATAAGAATGGGTCTATTGGTCTGGTGGTTAAGTGAAGTGTTGGAGTGTTGGAGGTCTTGTGTTCAATTCTCTGTGATGGCGTGGAGATAGTATTTTTGCTCCAATTTCGGCTAAGAGTTATGTTGGGGGAAAAATTCTAAGTAGTTTTGTTTTAGTGGTTTAATAGGGAGTGATTTTAGGAGATAATTGGGAAGAGGTTAGTAGAAAATAATCTGATTAACTTTTTGTTGCAAAAAAATAAGTAGAGTTTCAGTTTTCTCTTCAATTCCCCAAACTTTTTCTGATGTTTTCTTCTTCTTCTTCTTCTTCTTCTTTTTCCCCTCCTCTGTCATTTCTTTCCCCTAGTTGCTGCCAAAATTTCCATTATTTTTTCCCTTTCCGTTTCTTTCTCTTTTTTTTCCTATTGATTCGGTTGTTCATCGTTGGTTGCGCGTGTTCAGAGTTAATCAAGGGGCTGGTGGTTTTGTATCGACGTTGTGATTGTGCGAAGTCGTGGTTACTCAAGCGAGGTTCTGAAGGCTTAGGAGTGCTTACGCATCAGAAACAATACCAGGTGTGTACCTGAAACGTAGAAAACGAGATTCTACGAAAAGTTGAAATTGTTTGCTTTCGAGAAATAAGAGAAAATGATGCGAAAAATTCTAAAGAAAGGAAATAAGGGTGCTATAAACTTGGAAATCAACATTTTGCACTAAAATAGTTTTGGATAGCAGCAGTAGTCTAACTTTGAAAAATCATCAAAAATAGTGAAAATTGAGTTAGAGGTTGAATAAAATATTAAATTAAAGTTTATTGAATCTAGTTTTTCATGAAAGAAACAGTGTAAGCAATGGAATTGTAAATCATGAGATAAAATAAATTTTCTGAGACAAGGTCAGAATGATTTCGGGTTCCCCTATTCTGACTTAGGAAAATCATCAGAAATTGTAAAAATATGATTAGGGGTTTAAATTTATATTTTTAAATATTTAATGAGTATGTTTTCAAGAGAAACAAATGGAAACATCATCTAAATTCTGTACTAAGAGATAAATAATTTTAAGTAAGGAAAGGATGAAGCTGTCAAATAGCACAATAGGGATAACTTTAAAGATTTTACTATACTTATTTGATAAACTATAAATTCTGAAAAATTTAAGGTAGAAAGGTATTTAAGTCTAGTTTCAAAACCATCAAGCGGATCTTAATTTGGAATTCTGTAGCTCAAGATATAAATAATTTAAAGATAATGACTCAAGTAGACAGCTTTGAATGAACATATAAGTAAATAGTGAAAACATATGTGAGTATTGAGCTAGCATGGGTTACTTTAAAAATGAATCACACGGCCAAGGCCACACGGGTGTGTGGGCCACACGGGCAGATCACATGGGCGTGTGGGCCCATTTTTATCGAAATGTTTTTAAGGTTGCACGGGTCACCCAAGTCGACTGTGAACTTACTGTAGGGTCGGTAAGCGCTACTTAGACCCCTTAATGTGTGAAATTGACTGAATGATAACTGTACTAGGCATGTTCATATCTGAACTGAATATATGTACTGAAATTGCATAATAGCATGTCATCCATTGTGTGTTGCATTGCATTGGGTTGGGGGTTGTTATTTGGAGGAAGTGTACTGAAAGGCTTTAAGCCTAATATACTGGCAGCTCAGTTGCAAACTACTGTATTGTGCCGCATTCGGTACTACATGGAGTGTAGGGATGGGTGGGTTGATTATATCCCCACATGGAGTGTTGGGTTGGACGGAGATGGTGTGTAGAGGCTGGTTGGGTAGGATTTTGCTCCTACATAACTATTACTGCTACTGATACTGTGATGCGCTAAGGCCCTATTGTATTTTTGACACTGTACTGAGATGGCCTAATGCCCAAACTGTCACTGATACTAAAAAGGGCTTAGGCCCAAGACTGTTCAACTGTACACTGTGAATACTGATTGTTTGTTTGTTTCTGTGGGATTACACACTGAGTTTACGTAAACTCACCCTTTTTTTTAATGTGCACAGGTAATCCCCAGACTTAGAAGGATCGGTGCGACGGAGGACTTAGCAGTGACCACAGTAATTTTTGGACTTCAAGGTTTTCAATTTACGATTTATGATTTGATTATTATTGATTATTTGAGTTATAATTTAAGGATCCTCTAGACTTTGGTTTTAAATCTGGGTTTTTATTTATTTATTTTACTTTATGGATTTATACCTGCTGGTCGTAGGAAATTCGGTTTTCAAAAAGTTAAAGTAATTTCTAAACGCATAATCACATAGACTGTTTTATTAAAGCTTCCACAACGAGGGATGTTTCAAAAAAATGTTTTAAATGAATAAAAATGACTTCCTAAGTTCTAACAAAGGTTTACTAATGATAATAATATGGAATGTTGTCATCGTAACAACGAGGTTTCAAAAACAATACCGTGTCACATTGCTAGATACGGCCATAACATCTAAGCTGGGTTTGGGATGTTACATAACTAAACTAGAACTAACAAACAAACAAATAACAATTTATAAGATCCAATAAACCTTTTCAATAAGGTCCAAAACAACCTGATTATCAACAAATTCAACATGAATGACAATAATTAATAAATCGGTAAAGAACAATCCAACATGAATGATACTAATACAAGATTTAGAACTCAATTAATATAACAAACAAATTCAATGGAAATTAATAAGAATAAAATATATGAACTGTGGAAGTAGCGGGGGAAGCATGGTGAATAAATACCGAGCAAACCAGTGAGACGATGATGGTGATAATTGAAGGCTGGAGCAGAGAAGCTGATAAAGAAAGAGAGAGATAGATGGGCAGCGGTGCTGCAGGTCACAGAATTGATGAGTATTGATAACTGAAAAGGTTGTTATATATAAATTTTTAGTAGTGTTCGAAAATTATAATATTTAATCTAAAAAAATTGAGCAAAATATTGAATCATCGAATAAAAAGAAAAGTCAAAATGACCAACACTGCACAAGAAAACATTAAGCAAACAAATTCAACATGAATGACAATAAGTAATAAATCAATAATTAATAAATCAGTAAGATCAATCAAGCATTAATGACACTAATACAAGATTTAGAACTGAGTTAATATGACAAACAAATTCAATGGAAATTAATAATAACAAGATTGAGATTTAACTAAATTGGGATTTAACTAAATTGGAACAAACAAATAAACAAATAATAGTAATTAATAAATCAGTAATTACAATCCGACATGAATGACACTAATAAAAGAATTTGAACTCAGTTCATAATAGCAAACAAATTATATGTAAATTAATAAGAACAAAATATATGAATTATGGAAACAACAATGAAAGAATGGTGCATATATACCGAGAAAACCAGACAACAAATTTAACTTGAATGAAAGTAATTAATAAATTAGTAATAACAATCAAACATGAATGACACGAATACAAGTGTAGAACTTAGTTAATATAGCAAACAAATTCAATGAAAATTTATAAGAAAAATATTGAGATTTAACTAAACTAGAATTAGGAAAAAAAATAACAGTATGTAAGATCCAACAAACCTTTTCAATAAGGTCCAGAACATTGTGACCAACATGAATGACAATAATACAAAATTTAGAACTCAACTAATATAGTAAACAAATTCAATGAAAATTTACAAGAAAAATATTGAGATTTAACTAAACTGGAATTAAGAAAAAAAGAAATAATAGTATGTAAGATCCAACAAACCTTTTCAATGAGGTCCGGAACATTGTGACCAACATGAATGACAATAATACAAAATTTAGAACTCAATTAATATAGTAAACAAATTCAATGAAAATTAATAAGAATAAAATGTATGAACTGTGAAAGAAGAAAGCATGGTGCATATATACTGAGAAAACTAGTAGGACAACGACGGTGATGACTGAAAGTTGGAGCAGAGAAGTTGATAGAGGAAGTGGGAGATGGACAGACAGCATCATTGGAGGCCATTGAATTGACAAGTATTGGCAACTAATAAAGTTTTTATATATAACTTGTTAGTAGTGTTAAAAAATATAATTTTTTATCTAAAAAAGCATTGAGCAAAACACAATAAAACATTAATAGAGAAAACAAATTCAATGGAAATTAATAAGAACAAGATTGAGATTTAACTAAACTGAGATTTAACAAACAAACAAATAACAGTAATTAATAAATCAGTAAGTACAATCCAACATGAATAACACTAATACAAGATTTAAAACTTAGTTAATATAGCAAAAAATTCAATAAAAATTAATAAGAACAAAATATATGAACTGTGGAAGCAGTAGTGGAAGAATGGTGCATAAATATCAAGCAAACCAATTATCAAATTCTAAATGAATAACAATAATTAATAAATCAGTAATAACAATCTAACATAAATTACACTAATACAAGATTTAGAACTCAATTAATATCGCATACAAATTTAATGGAAATTAATAAGAACAAGATTGAGATTTAACCAAACTGGAATTAACAAACAAACAAATAACAGTCTGTAAGATCCAACAGACCTTTTCAATGAGATCTAGAACATCCTGACCAACATGAATGACACTAATACTAGATATAGAACTCATTTAATATAGCAAACGAATTCAATAGAAATTAATAAGAACAAGATTGGAATTTAACTAAACTGGAACAAATAAAAAATAGTCTGCATGATCCAACAAACCTTTTCAATGAGGTCCAGAACATCCTGATTATCAACAAATTTAACATGAATGACAATAATTAATAAATCAGTAAGAACAATCCAACATGAATGACACTAATACAATATTTAGAACTTAGTTATTATAACAAACAAATTCAATGGAAATTAATAAGAATAATATTGGAATTTAACTAAATTGGGATTTAATTAAACTAGAACTAACAAACAAACCATTAATAAATCAATAAAACAATCCAACATGAATGTCACTAATACAAGATTTAGAATTTAATTAATATGTAACACCCCTAACCCGTAACCATCGCCGGTCTAGGGTTAAAGGCATTACCGGACAAAATGGAACATTTTACGGACATTTCATAATATTATTCAACAAATCAAATCTAAGTGTCCCTGGAATAGGTCAACGAGACCTTAAACATACTTTAGAAAGGGGCCAGGACTAAGCCGAACACATACAAAAATTTTCAGAAATTTAAAAAATTTTCAAACATACATAGGTCACACGCCCGTTTGGGCAGGCCGTGTGCCTCCCATGGCCTCAGACACTCCCGTGTGTCTAAGCCGTGTCAAAACAGGGCATACATACTAACTTGTCCACACGCCCGTGTGCCTTACCCACGGCCGCTACTGACTTGAACCACACGGCTAGTCACACGCCTGTGTGTCCATCTTGTGGTCGGAAACCTATGTCATGACATATGTAATCCTATCTATTCCTAGATTCGTACGGAACTTCTCGGACTTTAATACATTGTCGATACTTTCTCGGATTTCATATATTTATCATCTCGTACACATTCATCACAATGAAATTTCATATGAACATACATAAATCAATACAAATACATTTATTTGTATATAGACTTACCTCGTACGGAAAGAACGGAAATGAACAGTTATTCAATTACTTTCGACTTTCCTCGATCTAAATCCGTTTTCTTCGGTTCTTGATCTATACATATTCAAATTTAACCCATTTATTCACCAAATCATTCAATCCAATCCAAAAACACATATTTAGGGCAATTTACAAATTAGCCCCCACATTTTCACATTTTGACATTTTAGTCCTTATTTCATAAAATTACAAAATACACATAATTTCATATCACCCATGCTTAGCCGAATGTTCACTATGATCATACCATTCCATACATTTCATTTATTTCACAATTTCATCCTTCAAAATATTATTTTCTCAATTAAGTCTAGATTACTCAAATTCATCAAAAATCCAAAGACAAAACATGTTAATCTAACACGTTTATTTCATATTTCATCAACAATCATCATAAAGCTCATGAATTCATCAATGGAACTTTTCAAAATCTTCATCAATTCATAAAATTAAGACATGGGTTTCAAAGTATTCGAAGCAACGATTACAAAAACGTAGAAATTATCAAAAACTGAAGCAAAACATACCTTGAATCAAGCTAAAATCATAGCTGGAACCTAGCTTATTCTTTTCTTTCTTTTCTTTGGTATTTTCGGTCAAATGGATGAACAAAATGCCTATTTTCATACTTGTTTTTATTATATTTCATAATAATTATCTATTTCCACTTTTACCCTTAATGATATATTAATGAAAAACATATAAACTATGGACATAATTGTCCACCAACTTAATAATGTCATAATAACATCATAAGGACTTCATACTAATAAAGACATGACAATATAGCACATTAACAAATAGCATGTCACTTATATCTTTTATGCGATTTAGTCCTATTCTCAAATTAAGCACACAAACGGACAAATTAATTCACAGAACTTTAACACATGCTTAATCACAGACAGCAGACACAGAAAATAATAGTAAAATATTTTTTTGAATCAGTTTTGTGGTCCCGAAACTACTATTCCGACTAGGGTCATAACCGGGCTGTTACATAATATAGCAAACAAATTTAATTGAAATTAATAAGAACAAAATATATGAACAAATTTAATATGAATGATAATAATTAATAAATTAGTAATAACCAATCAACATGAATGATACTAATACAAAATTTAGAATTCAATTAATGTAACAAATAAATTCAATGAAAATTAATAAGAACAAAATATATGAACTATGGAAGCAACTATGGAAGCATGGTGCATATATACCGAGTAAATCAGTCAACAAATTTAACATGAATGAAAATAATTAATAAATCAATAAGAACAATCCAACATGAAAATCACTAATACAATATTTAGAACTCAATTAATATAGCGAACAAATTCAATGGAAATTAATAAGAATAAGATTGAGATTTGACTAAACTGGAACAAACAAATAACAGTAATTAATAAATCAGTAAGAACAATCCAACATGAATAGCATTAATACAAGATTTAGAACTCAGTTAATATAGCAAACAAGATCAACAAAAGCATCAACATTTCTATGATATGGACCCTTGTAGAAGAAGAAAACAAAGAAAAAGAGAAAAGAGAAGAGAAAGAAACAAAATTGAATTCCACGACAATTTCACATAGCTTCCATTTTCTCCCACACTCACCTGAAAGGAAACAACGTCAACATTCCCTGGCAGATACAAGAGTCGTTATTCACAGCTGGCAAGGTGCACAAAACGCACCGTATAACTATTGACCCTAAGCATACTGTTTCACTAAAGTTAAACTCAGTGTTTCACACTTATAATTTTCCCTCCCAAAAGTCCATGTTTACAACAATAATGAAAGGCAAATGTCATAAAAAAAATTCAAACTTAGACAGAATTACAAAGTCATCTATAACAATTACTCCACCCCTCAAAAGATCATTGTCCTCAAGGATCAAAAGTGGGAAATTTCTACTACAAATCCTTCAATATCTCCCATGTGAAATCCTCAGATATGGAAAACCTTAGTGACAGCTTGATTGCCTCTCTTGGTTTTACCCCTTTCTAGGATTTGAACTATTTCTT
Organism: Gossypium bickii; assembly: GCA_025503065.1. NCBI lineage: Eukaryota > Viridiplantae > Streptophyta > Magnoliopsida > Malvales > Malvaceae > Gossypium > Gossypium bickii. Next base: position 98,189,411 of record CP106711.1, read on the forward strand.
TGGCTAAGGCTCCATTAGTGCTCACTAAAGGCAGATGCTATTGAATTTGGGCCTTCCTAACATGCTTCTTTAGCTAGGAAACATGGAAATTTGGATTGATGTTGGAACTTGGTGGTAACTTGAGATAATATGCCATAATTCCCACCTTAACTTCTAAAATAAAAAGGTCAAAGAACTTGAGTGCAAGCTTCTAGTTCAAAATCTTCCTCACAGTGGTCTATCTATAGGTTGTAGTTCAAATAACCATAGTCACCTACTTCAAAAGATCTCTCACCTTTCTTATGATCCACAAACTGTTTCATTCAATCTTTAGCTTTCTTTATGTGAAAATGAAGAAGCCTTCTTACTGCCTCCCTTTGTTGTAGCCTTCTGTCTACCTTACCCATAGTAAAAAAACCAACCATATAGGGTAAATGGTAAGGTGGACTTTGACCATAAAGGGCCTCATAAGGGGAAGTTTGAATAGATCAGTGAAAGGTAGTGTTATACCATCATTTAGCCAAGGGTAACCATATGAACCAGTCCCTTAGCCTCTCTCCTGTCATACACCTTAAGTAGTTTTCTACACACCTACTAAGAACTTCAGTTGGCCATCTGATTTTAGGTGATAAGATGTAGAAAGATGTAGTTTGGTACCAAATCTTGTAAATAATTCTTTTCAAAACTAACTAACAAAGACTATGTTCCAATTTGAGACAATTATCTTTTTGGCCTCATGCCATTTGTAGATGTGATGCAAGGATGTGGCATTGCTGCAAAATGTCTATATTTGCTTGGTAATGAAAACCAAAATGGTGTCCTTACCCTTTAAATCGGGGAGGCCTTCAATGAAACCCTTGCTCGTTGCTTCTCAAGACCTAATAGGAATGGGCAAGGGTTGAAGAAGGTCAGTCATTGCTTGACATCCTTGGTCAAACCTTTCCAATACACTAAATTGGCTAACCTGTGTTTTATAATATGCACCCTAAATGACCACCAATTGCTTTTCTATGAAAATGCTGAAACAACTCTTTCCTAAGGTCTCCATGCGTGCCAATCACCAATTTCCCTTTCCTTCTCAGTACCTTACTATCCTTTGAATATTTTGGATGCAAGGAGTGCTATTGTTAGACCTTCAAACATAGATTGTGGAGCTTAGGGTCCATCAACCAAGAATCTTGAACCATGCCCCATAAATAAAAAATAAGTATAGAACTATTATATTGCACCAGCTGAGTTGCAGATTCTTGAGGCCTCATTGATAAGGCATTTCCCACCATATTTTGGGTGCCCTTTGTAACACCCTTAACCCGTATTCGTCGTCAGAACAGGGTTACGGAGCATTACCAAAACTTTTAGAACATTTATAAATAATTCATGTCAATTACTATTCATTAACCGAGATTATTGATAGCGTCCCTTAAATAGACCCTCGAGGTCCAATACAAACATTAGAATCGAGTCGGGACTTAATCAAAAACTCTAAGAATTTTTCATAAAATTACAAAAATTTTCCAAATTGCAGGGCTCACACGCCCATGTGGTCCGAGGGACACGCCCATGTGACCTTAGGACACACCCATGCTATAGACCGTATTCGACCTCGTGTAACTCTCTGACTTGTGCACACGGACATGCCACATGCCCGTGTGCTAGGCTGTGTGGTTAATTAAATTTTTTCAAAATTAGGTGTAGGTTTCACATGGCCAAGACACACGCCCGTGTTCCAGGCCATGTAGCACACACGGCTGAGACACACGCCCGTGTCTCTACCCGTGTACTCAATTCTGAGCATTGTATTTCTCAAAATTTAGGTGCAGGGGACACACAGCCTAACCACACGCCCATGTACCAGGCCGTGTGGACGAAATAAAGCCATTTCTAGCTTCATTTCTCACCCAAAAATCACACCAATGACCTGCACTAATACTTACATCCATGTACCAACAAATTCAAGCATTTAAATTAAACAATTTCCATCATTGAACATGGCATACATGATTATATTCTTACCTTGATTTAATCTAGGCATTAGCATCTTTATTATATTCACTTAAATCACATGTATCATTTACATAATAATCTACTTCATAATAACAAAGTAGATCATTACTAGCCATTCCAATGGCTGAGATACAAAACATCATTATCAAGCCAATTAAGGCTCAGTTAACCTATACATGCCATTATACCAAAATGATTTGCTATATACCCAAAATATGCTGGTGGATAGTGTGATGATGCTCCAATGATTTCCAACCTTCGCGAGCTTCTGAGCACTATAAAACAGGGAAAAATAAATAAGTAAGCATTACATGCTTAGTAAGTTCGTATAACAGAAAACTAAACTTACCGATCCTGTTTATTAAATGTAAGCATACAATAACATGTTTTCCATCAACTTGGCAAAATTGCCTAAATACAAACATGTTAGTCACAAAATTTTCTTATACATCAAGTAAACATGAGCTCATCATGTCATATTCTTTCAAGACATTATCATTCCATCTCATAATTCTCTCATCTTGCCAAGAGTTTTTTCCGTTGAACCATTGAAGTTTCGGTTGATGCTCAAGTGGTATACTCGAGGTGTACGATTCAATAACCCATCAATTATTTTTCAAGAGTACCCATTAGGGCACTTAATCAAGGAACACACTCTTAAGCCATATATTGTATAACAGGATTAATCCAGGCTAAATCCTTTATTTAACGTATGCTCAAAAGTGCTCAATTAGAATTCCAGTCCAAGCTAAATCCTAATTGTAACGTATACTCGAGAGGTATTATATCAGGATTACCCGTCTGGGCTAAATCCTAGGTATTATATCAGGATTACCCGTCTGGGCTAAATCCTTTCTATAATAAGGTCAATAGGATTACTCGTGTAACATCCCAAAATTAGGCCTAGTCGGATTGGGCCCATTGGGCCTTGAGCGTAGAAGCGTTTTAAAATTTTGAGAACAAGAGAACGGCATTATTTCAAGTGGAACTTATTAGTTAAGTGAATTTGGAAGGTTACGAGGTTTCTAGGAAGTTCTGGGTTCAAGATGGGCTATAGGAAAAATTCTGTGTTTAAGCCTATTAAGGAGAGATAGTAAGTGGCATCAAGGTTTATGGAAATAGATGAGTAATTTGCTAGCATAAAATGAGCAATTGGTAAAAAGGATATGGCGCCACATGAGGTGCCCTGAGGGAGGAGGTTCAAATCCCATATTGTGCAAATTTTGACTATTATTTTTGCATTCTTTCCCTAAGTGTCGGCTAAGCTTGTAAATAAGGCAAGGTGGACTTTTTAATTTTGACAAGGTGGCTAAGGAAATTAGGAAAGGATGAAGGTGGGGAAAGAAATAAAAAAAAAAGGGAAAATATTGGGAACATGTTGGCATTTTTCAAGGGAGGTGTTTTGGAAAGTCTTGGTTGGCAAATGTTTGACCTTTTTGCCAAGGTATGTACGGTTTAGGTGAGGGGGAGTATAGTCGAATTTTGCTTTGCCTTTGGTAGAAACCTAAGTGTTTGTTTTGGCCAAAAATTTCTTTAGTATCAAATTGTGTCATTTTGTCCAACATTCTTCTTCTCCTTGCCGAAACTCCAAGTTGCTAGTGAACATTTCTTCTTCTTCATTTTCTTCTTGTTGGTCGAATGTACCAAACCATTGAGACCAAATCATTCTATTTTATTTTCTCTTGAAAACCGAAACTAGTTAGTACCCATTCTCTCCCTTTCTTTTCTTTTAAATCATCTTTTTAATCCTTCTTTCATATCTTAAAAGCAAAACTTCATTTTGATCAAATCCTTTTCTTTTATTCATTCTCTCCATAGCCGAATCTAATAGCAACTTGTCTCTCCACTATCTCTTTTCCATTCATGTTGGACACTATCTTCTTGATGAATCGGTGAGTAATAATTTTCTTTTCAATTTCTTCTCTTAAGGCCGAATATATGTTCTTGTCATGGGATGGTTCTATTAACCGGAATCATCATTTTCTTCTACTCTCTCAAAACATGATCTTTTTCCCTTTTGTAGTATTCTAGTGGGAGGCCGAACATCATTCTAACCTTAAGTTGAAAGGTAAAAATCGGATCCAATATTGATAAGGTAAGGAGTTCTTTATGGATTATTGATATTATTTAATATTCGAATAGTTGCTAGCGGAATAATAGTTTGGACTAATCGACTATATGTTTTAGGGACTAAATCACTCGATCTATCGACTTGTTGATCATACGATTATAGTGGTAAGTGATTCAAGTGTAAGTAATACGTTGGGTATGAAATCTTTTGGAAATCCGAGGCTAACTTTTGGTTGGTATTGTTCTAGGGTCAACGAAGAGTGGTTTTTTAGGAAATCAATCATGTGTGTAATCCCCTACCTTCCGAATACATGTTTTAAATGGTGTGTAATCTCACATCTCTCTGAAAGTTTGTATGATATGTTTTGTAATTAAGTCGAAATACCGAAGAAAACCAGAAACCGGCATCCGTGACTCGGGAGTGCGTATATTCGTAGTAGTAACCATATTTTGCAATGAAACAGTTTGGACAGCAGCAGTGACATGATTTTCGAATAATCATGAAAAATAGGATAAAGGAAATTAGAAAGTGAATAAGATATTGAATTAAATCTTATTGTGTCTATTTTGATATCGAAGAAACAAAGAAGGAAAAAGAATTTTATATTCTGAGATATCTTAATTTTAGTGAGACTGGTTCTGAATGACTTCGTGGTTCCCTGATCTGTCTTGGTAAAATCATATAAAATTGTACAAAGTGAATTATGAGTTATAATTTATATGTTTAGATTCCTTAGTGAGCCTATTTTCATTAGAAACAAGTGGGAGCAATATATGAAAATCGTACAGTGATATATTTGAAATTAAGTTAAGAGAGGTCAGAACTGTTGGACAGTGACACAAGGGAAACTTTAAGGAATAAACTGTACTAAATGGCTAAGCCAAAAATTCTGGAAATATTGTAGTAAGATGATATATGAGACTAGTTTCTCGGAAAATTTACGGATTTAGATTTTGAGATTCTAACTCGAGTTATAGTCAATTTGGTCAGTATGACGCAGATGGACAGTTTTGATTATTTATGCCCCAAATTAGTAGTTAAGTCTGGTTTGCGAAATTTACCAAAATACCCTTAGAGGGTAAATTACCGAAATAACCCTGGGTTGCAAGATTACCAAATTATCCTTAGTGGGTAGAACTTCTGATTTACTAAAATGCCCTTATGGGTCGAATTATGGAAATGCCCCTAATGGGCCGATTTGTTATATTGCCTTAATGGGCTGAATTGTTATATTGCTTAATGGGCCAATCTGATATATTGCTAAATGGGCCAATTTGATATATGCCTTAATGGGCCGGTTTGATGTATTGCTAAATGGGCCAATTTGATATACGGTTTAGTGGGCCGATTTGATATATTGCCCTAATGGGCCAATTTTGCAAAGTATTAATGGGCCAAATTGTTCGTAATAAATCTCTGAATTATTAATTATCGTTGTTATATTGTAAATAGCATGATTTGCTATGTATGATGCATTTACATGACTTTACATGGGATGGGAAAATGTTGAAGAGAAGAAATTCCGGTGGCACTGCCACAAATATATGTGATAATATGATATTCTGTGATTTTGGTGGCTTGCCCACAATTTCATTTATTATAAATGGCATAATGCCTGCGATTGGTGTGTTAGCGAGGTGGGTTGACTTGATCCCCACAAGTGTGTTGGTTGGTACGGGTGGTGTGTAGCGGATTGATTATTAGGATTGGTTTGGGAATTGCATTACATTCATTTGATTCATTTGATATATTCTGTTTTGTAAAAAGGCTTCGGCCCAAGTTATTGTTAAATGGGCTTCGGCCCAAAATATTGCTAAATGGGATTCAGGCCCAGTGGACAACGGTAAGGGGGTTATACACTAAGTTCTTGTAACTCACCCCCTTTCTTTCTTAACCCTTGTAGGTAATGCTCAATGACATGGACTTGGGCCATGGATGACTCAATGGAGGCCATACTTCAAAAACGGTGTTCTTGAACTTTAGAATTTCTATTTACGTTACTTTATTACTTTTACTATTTTGGGATTTAAGTTGTAATAAGGCATCTGAACTATTTTTATTTTTACTTTATGGTTGGGAATGTTTTTATTATTTTTCTTAAATTGTTTAAAAAGGGAATTTTCTAAAAACTTAAATAATGGTTTCAAAAAAATTGATTAATAAATGGATTTTATAGCAAAACTTTTACAAATGATTTGACTCGGATTTTCTTTCAAAATTATCTGCGACATTTTAAAAGTCACGATTTTAAAGCTCACTATCTCGATTTTCGACTCATCAAACGATCTTTCAAAAAGAGTTGTATTTTATCAAATATTTACAAATAAAAACTTGTTTACTTAAACACAACCAAGTAACGCTTATTTTAGTAAGAACACATGATGTTTTATGTTTTCCTTATGGTTTTTAAAGTTCAAAAGTTCGGTTTTTGATACATCAATCAACTTCTCGAAATTTGTATTTGCTTTCTTACCTGTATCCGTTAGTACATACATAAGTTCTCAAAACATTTTCTTCATGTGACATACCAAATCCGCTCATAACGCATGGGCCGGGTTTGGGGTGTTACAACTCGTCTGAGCTAAATCTGTCAGCAACAAATGCAGGACCTCATGTGTAACACCCTAAAAATCCGAGTATCGATATATTGCATGTTTTGGTGTTTAGCTTATGAAGGAAAATTTTCTTACTTCTTTTTCGTGTTTATTATAGCCTTGAAAAGGGCATAGAATTATTCGGGAATGGAATAATTTTTAGTATTGAGAATTTATTGAAGTGGATCAAGTGACATTGATACTTAAGTTAATTTAAGTGTCAAAAAGTAGCATAAGATGAGTAAATGGCATGGTGGTGTTGGCGCATGAGTAATTGCATGAGGGGAGAGGTTCGAATCCCTTGGATAGCAATTAGATGACTTTTATTTTTGCACTTGTATGGCAAGTGTCGGTCAAGCAATAATTATGGTAAGGATGGACTTTTTCATTTATGGAAAGTAGACTAAAGGAATAAGGTAAGTAGACTAAAGGAAAAAGGTAAGTACTAACTTATGGTATGGAATCAAGAAATTTTGGTAAGATAAGGGGACATAAGGCATGTATCAAGGTAGATGTTTTGGAAACTATTTCATGGCCATTTTGACCATGAACTTGGACGGCATTGTGGACTAAGGGGGGGTTGGCCGGATATGTTAGTAGCTTAGCTAGGATTAGGAGTTAGCTTTTGGTCATTCCTAGCATTTTTGTGCAAAATTTGCAATTCTCTTCTCAACCTTTTCCCTTGGCCGAAATTGAGCTTTTGGTAAGCCTTGTTCTTTTGACCATTTGGTCATTTTTTGCTTATCACTCTAGTATTCTATTGTGTGCCTTCCTCATAGTGCCGAAATTACCAACACCAAAAAGCTATTTCTTTTTCCTTCTCCTCCCCCATTGCCGAATGCACATTGATACTAAACTCATCTCTTTTCCTCATTCTCTTTTCTTCTCTTTGAAAACCGAATTTTAACACCTTTTTCCTACTCTCTCTTCTTCTTCATTTTTATCATTCAAACACTCTCTTTATTATTTTTCTCTCATGGCCGAATGTTAGTGTACTATGGCCGAACCATTTTCTCTTCTCTTTGGTTAATCATAGCCGAATCTTCCATTATTCATAAACATCCTTCTCAATCATTTTTTTTTCAACCGTGCACAATAGGTAAGAGTTCTTTTTAGTTTATGTTAGTTAATAGTTGTTTTGGCCGAATTTTGATGGTGGTAAGAAGGATCTCTTGGATCGAAATCATCGTTCATTCTATTAACGTTTTCTTTGGTCATACTTCAGTGTGATAGTGGAGGACCGAAACTCAAGTGTTTGTGAGTATCATAGAACGTTGGAATCGATTTAAGGTGTTAAGAGAGCGTTTTGGTCGATTTTCATATTGAGGAATAAGGATATTTGTGGTAAGCAAATCTCACCCTTAAAACCTTTAGTCATATTTTCAATATATTATTAGGTTGGACTAATGATCTTTTGTCAATAAAGACAATCAAGATAGGGAAGAAAAGGGCGGTGAATAGTGTTCGGAAGAAGGGTGGTTCCGCTATTCCCCCTAAGTTTAAGCAAAGGGCTATTTCGAGAATCCGAGATTTTCCACCGGGTTGCGGACGCTCATCCGGGGATAATCAATTGTTTGAAGTCGTTCGTACTCCCGAACCTTTGTTTTTTCGTGGACTTTCATCGGTTAACGAACCATCAATCGGGGAGAAACCGCAATTAGAAGTAGTTCGAAATTCTGTGGGTAAAAGTCTAGATCGTCATTTCTAAGATTCGATTTGTTAATAAATTATAGTGTTTTAATTTATCGTGATGCGTTTAGGTATCGACGAGCGGGAAAGTCTAGTTCTCACAATAACTAGGTGTGTAACTTCACACTTATCTCTCGGGTTAGATACCAAACCGTAAGTATGGTGATAAAATTTTAAAGATGGCAAAATCGAAAAATACGTAGTAATTAATACTTTTGTGTAAATACATGGAAACGGTTAAAGTTGTGAAATTTACGAAAAACTGCTAGATTGTTAAAAATCTTCTAGTTCGATATATGGGCCAAAGTTCGCTAGATTGCTAAATGGGCTAAATACTATTTTATTTAATGGGCTCCAATGGAAATTTTAAAATTATAGACTCATTTGTAATGTGGACTACTTGATAAATTATTATATGGATATAGATTGTTATGCATACATGATTGCATGGGTCGGGATATTCGATGAAGAGAAGAAAGGCTTGTTGCCAAAAATCTAGTTCGGTGGCTCTGCCACAAATTTTAATAGCTTAATGCCTCTAGTTCGGTGACTATGTCACAATCTTGTTCGGTGGTGCACCACAATATTATTTAAAAAGGCTTAATGCCTACGATTGGTGTGTTGGGGGGGTGGGTTGACTTGATCCCCACAGGTGTGTTGGTTGGTACGGGGGTGTGTAGTGGATGGAAATTAGGTTTGGTTGGGAAATTCATGTTACATGCATTTTATTTATTATAATGTTAAATCTGGAAATGGGCTCAAGCCCATAATAATGACTCGATGATCTGGCCCAATAAATGTGGTAAGTGAGTTACACACCGAGTTCTGAGTAACTCACTCTGTTTTATTATCCATCTCAGGTAATGGAAATTGATGTGGACTTGGGCCGAGGATGACTTCGTGGAGGCCATACTACGAACATGGGTTTTATAAACTATGAACTTTATTTAAGTTATTTATTTTAATTACTATTTTGGGTATGAAGTAATAAGGCCTCTATTAATATTTTTAGGGATTTATATGTGTGGATGGTTTTAAATTTTGGATTTAAGACACTTAACATAGGCTTATGTTAATTTTATAAGGTTTTCGTAAAAACTGTGTTTTATAACATTTTAGATACTTAAATTATTTTCTTCTTCCTTTCAAATACTTTTAAACTCCTAAATGATTACCTTAAGGTTTTAACAATTAAATTCTAAATGATAAGTTTTCAAACTAATATTTCTTAATTCATAAATTTTTAATCATAGCTCTTAACTTTTACTAAACTTTACTTTCAAAAGGTTTTGTGGAACTGTTTTACCTAAATTATTAGAGAATTAAATAGATGTTCATTCTATGTGACAAACCAAATCTTGTCTTAACGCATAGACCTGGTTTGGGGTGTTACATTTAACCAAATCTCGTCTTAACGCATAGACCTGGTTTGGGGTGTTACATCATGCATTTTCGGAAAGCACATATATTCATCGGAATTCAATATTCAAACAGAACTTCACCCTTTTTCAACCATTTCAAGCATCTATTCATTCTTATATCGTAACATCCAAGCAATTCACATAAATACTAATCACATTTCATACAACACAACATTTAATTTAACATAATTACATGCTCGATTAAGTTACACGGACTTACCTCGACACTTGTTCACGTATAAAATCTAATAATCCGAAACATTTTCTGTTCCTCAGTCTAACCTCGAATTTGTGATTTCCGAATCTATATAAATAGCTTTAATCATCAATTTCACACATTTCATATTCATTTGGACTCAATTTATGTCATAGGCAAAATTACCATTTTGCCCCTAACTTTTCCATAAATTCCAATTTCGTCGCTAGGCTCAAAAAATGAAATTTATGCAATTTACTCCCTATTTCAAGCCTAACCAAAATTTCAATATAAAATTTACAGCACATATTTTCTATAAATTTCAGAATTTTTCATCAATTTTCACAACTTTACATTTTAGTCCCTAAATCATGTTCTCATCAAAAATCACTTTGTAAAAGTTGTTTATTTATCAACAACCTTTCATTTTCTACTAGAATTCAACTTTTGCATTTTATGTGATTTAGCCCTTCTCGTAATTAAACACATAATCAGTAAAATTTTCTTATCGAAATTTTCATTTGACATCTTTATCATAATACGGACCATGTAATAAAATAAAAATAAATTTTATTTTCGGATCGAATTTGTGGTCCCGAAACCACTGTTCTAATTTCACTGAAAAATGGGTTGTTACACCCTTCTTATAGGTAACCCATCGTTGTTGATAATGAGTGATAGTTTGTTACTCAGTTAAAAATTTGAGGCTTTGGTGATCAGTCCGGATTTGGAAACACCTCTCAATCAAGTAAGGATGTCATTTCTTCACTGCCAAAAGGACAACCAACATTTTCTTATCATATATAAAAAGGGTTTCATGTTTGGCACCAAAACCCTTGCTTAAAAAGGCCAAAGGTCTTCCTTTTTGGTGTAGTACAACTCCCACACCTTGACCACAGACACCATCAATGTAAAACTTAGAGTGGAAGTCAGGTAAAACAAGGATAAGAATTATACAAATGGCCTGCTTAAGTTGCTGGAAGGCCTCATTGGCCAAGATAGACCACTCTCATACCACCTTCTTCAATAACTCAGTTAAAGGCTAAGATATAGTACCATAGTGCTAAATAAACCTACAACTGTAACTTGAGAACCCAATGAGTCCCCTTAATTCTTTCAAAGATCTTGGAATTGGCCATTGAAGGACACAGTCAACCTTAGATGTGTCCATGGCCACAGACCCCTTGGAGATAACATGGCTGAGGTACTCAATCTTAAAGGTCCCAAAGATGTACTTGCTTTTTTTGGCATAAAGTTGGCGCTCTCTCAGCAGTTGCAAGAATGCCCTCAAATGTAACAAGTGGCCTGTCCAAGTGACTAAGTAGACCAAAATGTCATCAAAGAATACAAATATAGACTTTATGAGGAGAGGTTTAAAAACTGCATTCATTAATGCCTGCAAACTAGAGGGGCATTAATTAACCCAAAAGGCATGACTAAGAACTCATAATGGCCCTCATTAGTTCGAAAGGTAGTATTGTAAATATCCTGCTCCCACATTCAGATTAAATGGTATCCTAACCTTAAATCTAGCTTAGAGTAAAAGTGTGCTTCGCCAACCTTATCAAGCAATTCCTCTATAACTGGGATGTGACACTTATTTCTAACAGTCAAGTAGTTAAGTTGCTTGTAATCCACATAAAGCCTCCAACTCTCATCTTTCTTATTAACCATGACTATAGGAGATGCAGTGTCACGCCCTACATTTAATTTATTAACTTTTACAAGTTTGTATCACAAGGTAATTAGTAGTCAAGTGGTTAAAGGTGTTAAGTAAATTCTAGAGGTCCCATGTTCGAATCCCCTTACACTCCATTTTATTTATTTTTGTCATCCTAGCCGCAATAGTTGACCATTCTACAAGATCAATACCCACCTTCCTGTCCAAGTCTTTCCATAAAGGGGGAAATTTTCCTTCCTTTTGTTTGAGTCAAACTTTCCTTCTAAAACCCCCTTTTCACTCATCTTTTTCTTTACGATCCACTTTTTACTCCCTTTGTCCCCAAACTTACCTAAATTAAGCCTTTGACTACTTATAGCTGGCCCTAGCACTGCCATAACCCTATTTTTCATTTTGATACTCCAATTTTTACTCTCCTCCCCTCTCTTGCCATCCATCACCCTTTCTCCACTAGTTTTTGGCTTTTTTTCCTTCAGTTTTCACTAACTTTGAAGCTAATTCTCCTGCAATCTCTTCCCTTCTTCCACACACATGGAAGCTGCACCACTTTCTAACCTCCACCGTTACCGTCACCGCACTATTGTCGATTTTTCTCATTTTTTTCTTTTCTTCTCCTCTTTCCAAAAATCCTCCCATAAACTCCTGAATCTGATTTTTAAATGTTAAAGATCATCTTTCGTATTATTTTTATGTCTAAACTCTTCTATTTTTTTGTTTATAGTGCCAAATCCCCCTCTTTGATCGGTTTTTTGAGATTTTGTTGTCGAGCCTTTTACTCTCTATTTAATCGTAAGTATGAAGGAATATTGTTCTTGTTACACTTCTTTAATATTATTTTTGATTTAGCAAGGTTCTAACTATTCGATTTCATACATTGTTGAAGAGTACTCAAAAATCCCAGAATTCACACATTAACTGTAGAAAGGGTGATAGTTGACGACGTTTTTTGCGTAAGTAGTGCCAAATCAGTGTTATTTTTATTAAGGGAGTGTTATTTATTCATTATATCGGCACTAACATGTATATTGGTTAAAAATTAGTGACTCAATAAATCGGACTTATCCCTTTTGAAGAGGAATCGAGATTTATTCAATCAGATCTAAGGTGTGTGGGATCTTCTTGTTAATAATTAATAATATTGATCACATAATAAATAAAAGTGATATTTTAAATGTATTATTTTTTATTATATAATTCTTAAAATAAAAATATGTGTGAATACAAGTGTATACATAGAGATCAATGAAAAACCGATAAATGAGGATATCAAGTAAGTAAAATCCCAAAAATCTGATATATGTGATGTGATTGGTTTATTGGATGATTCTCTAATACCAAACTGAAACACCCCAAACCCGACCCATGAGCTTTGACCAGCTTTGGTATGTTCCTCAAGTAAACCGGTTCAAAGTTCTTTTGTTACTTTGGGAAAATAGTGTGTTTTGAAAGAAATATTGTTTTGGGTTGGGCTCGAGTAGAAAACAAAATCGTTTTATAATGAAAACCCTTTTAAATTTTAGGTGATAAAACATATAGAATACATTTAAAGTAAATTACTTTATCTTTAACTTAATAAAAATTTCGTAACATAATAAATAAAAACAGAAATAAAATAGTGCACTATGGCCTTATGGCCTTATTACATCAAGTAAATCCAAATAATTCTAAGTACTTAAAAGAAATAAGAAGTCCAATTTAAATGAAACTTCAAGATGAGCATGGCCACCACAAGTTCTCGCGTCCGGTCCATTCGCATTCATCACCAAACATGGTCCCTCAACGGGGTGAGTCAACAGACTCAATGTGTACACAACACTAAATCATAATAGAATCAGGCATAACAAATATTACACATTCATATCATAGCATACAAATTATGATGCATTCCCAAACCCAAACCTAACAAGCCATCCGCTACACTCCCCCGTACCAACCTGTACACCGTGGGGACTACTGAGTCGACCCTCCTTCCGCTACTAAAATAGGCCTTGGCCGAATATTCATAGTCACTTACCTTAAGGATCTTAAATCCTGAAATTATCCCTTGGTTATAGCTTCTGTCGAAATCCCTAAAACCACATGTTAGATCAACTTCTAACCTTTAATCACAATCAATGGCCCTTGGCCGAATGTCAAATATGGCTTACCTTGATGGTCAAATCCCGAAGATCTTTTCCTTTATAGTCGACTATGGCAAAAATCCCGAAAGAATCCTTCCAAATTTCGGCAAATAAGAATATTGATGGGATTAGTCCTAGATTTCGACAAATCTAAAAGAAAAGAATAGAAATCAAAACTTGTTCTTACCCTTTCTTGAAGAAATCGACAAAGACTATGCTTGAAGCCCCTCAAAGATTCGGCTTTTGATGGATTGGAAAGAAAAGAAATTGGCTAATGGTGATATCTTGAATTTTCGGCTTTGGCTAACAAAAAGAAGAAGAACAAATGCTCTAGGAAATTCGGCAGAGAGAAGGGTTGAGAGAAAGAATGATGAATGGCCCCTTTTTCCTTATATAGCCGAATTTACTAACTTAGAATCCCTTACTTGGCCATCACTCTTCTATTTTGATAGCTTTATCTCTTTAATTATCTCCTAAAATAAAAGATAATTCAGCAACTATCCTTACTTAGTCGAAATTATTAAACTCAAAGTCCCTTACTTGGCCATCACTTGTCCCTTATTTTCCTAATTAAAGAATAATTCCTCATTTATCTCTTGAAAATAATCTAAAATAAATCCATTATTTATCCCTTATTTATCCACTATTTATCTCTTAAAAATAAAAGAATAAAGGCTCCTAAATTATAGCCTTGTGCCGTCCACCTCACTTCTTCTGGAAGCAAAATAAAATTTCTTTTATTTGCTTTCCCTGTGACTCGAACTCAGGCCCAATCCCCTTGCATGTGGCGCCATTTCCAGAGGCCCTAAGTGGCATCTCCAGGCCACTTTTCCAAGCCTGTTTGTGTGTCATATTTTCACATACTTTTTCTCTTAAGGCCATCTTGCCTTAATTTCCTCTTTTGAACTTTAAAACTCGACATTTCTAAGTCATTTCTAAGTTTCCAAAAGTTTTCGTTTGCCTCTTTAAACTTGACATTTCCTTACATTTTCAAGTTTCTAGAAATGTTCACTTTCCACTTTTGAATCATTTCCAAATCATTTCCGGGTTTCCAAAAATGTTCATTTCTAAATCATTTCCATGCATTTCTAGGACATTTCCTTACATTTCCAAGACAAAACATTTCCTTACATTTCCAAGTCATTTCTTACATTTCAAGACAAGACATTTCCTTCCATTTCAAGTCATTTCCTTACATTTCAAGATTCGAAAATGCACACATCACATCCATAACACATAAGACATACTAATTCATAGGCTATAATCCAGGATGTTCTGGTTCTACCCTTTCTTAAAAATAATTTCGTCCTCGAAATTACTTGGCTTGCATTCCTACTCACCATACTACGCTTATCTTTGCGCGATGCGATCTTAATAACACTATCATACTTCCTAGGCACAATCTCTAAGTTCACGCCCCTAGAACTCATTTCTAACGCCGCGATTTAATTTGATTAAAAAGTTTTATGCATCAGAATTTTGTTCCACTTATTAACCGTGAACAATTTTATGAAATAAAGATATTTAGAAGTAGTTCTTTCGATCACACAAGGTTTCAGTTCAAGTTTACTACTCTAATTCAGAGAATCACATTCACATTCATCAACCAATTACGAACTTTCGTTCATTCAGAGAAACGTTGTTGTTTTCATTGTTATTGTTTCTCCACTACCCAGGGGTATTTTCGTAATTTGTTCTACAGGGGTATTTTCGTAATTTTTCAAAAGTAAAAGTTCCTTGGTGATTTTGTCAAAAAGTATTTTAAAATATTTTTAAATTCCCGGGGTATTTTGGAAAATTTTGAAATCTGAGGGCATTTCGGTAAATTTGAATCTCTTGGGTATTATGGTAATAAACCAGGGTAAATTCGTAAAGTTTAATAATTCCGGGGTATTTCAAAATTTGCAAACCTTTGAAGGTTCTTTTTGAGAATTGTACTTTCCAAAACGGCGACGTTGCAAAAAAAAATTTTGGAAATCAGGGTCATTTTGGAAATTTTGTAAGTTAGGGGCAATTTCGTAATTTTCCAAAATCAAGATATTTTGATATTTTGCAAATTAGGGTTTTTGGACTTGTTATGAAGTAAGGAAATATTGATAAAACTATGGGTATTTTGGGAATTTCATAAACCAAGGGCATTTTTGTAATTTTACCACTAGGGGTATTTTTGTAATTTTGTAAATCAGAGATATTTTGGAAAAATTTTCACAATAATCTTTTACTACAATTAAAAGGGTAATTTAGGGATTTTTAAACTAGGAGTTTTATAAAACTGCATGGCTAGTCCCTTTTGGGTTTTAATTATCGGGTTTAGCCCGTGAATAAGTCTTCTTGGTTAGGGTGAACCATAGCTATGCACCAGGTAGGATTCGAGTAAAGAGGAGGTGAGTCACTAGGACTGCTTAAATACCAAGCTCTCACTGAATCCACTCCTAGACATGCGCACAACAGTTGCCACACCCTAGCTCGGCGACTTAGTCATAGGTTTGTTTAGTGATCCTTAAGTCTTATGTAAATGTGGAGAAAACTAGTCCTAGGGTTCAAGTACCTATCATACTATTTCTACGTTCCATTCCTACCCTTCTACAGATCATACAATAAATCACATAGATGATTAGGAGTACTTACCTGGTGGACTGCGGCTCGGAGACTTAGGTGCCATGCCAGAAAAACCTGCTTATTTCCAAAAATATTTTCATAAAACTTACTTGGGCTCAATTTGAAAACGTTTTGGGCCTTAAACCTCAGGCCGAGAGTTTGAAACGGGCTCTGATACCAAACTGAAACACCCCAAACTCGGCCCACGAGCTTTGACCAGATTTGGTATGTTCCTCAAGTAAACCGGTTCAAAGTTCTTTTGTTACTTTGGGAAAATAGTGTGTTTTGAAAGAAATATTGTTTTGGGTTGGGCTCGAGTAGAAAACAAAATCGTTTTATAATGAAAACTCTTTTAAATTTTAGGTGATAAAACATATAGAATACATTTAAAGTAAATTACTTAATCTTTAACTTAATAAAAATTTCGTCACATAATAAATAAAAACAGAAATAAAATAGTGCACTATGGCCTTATGGCCTTATTACATCAAGTAAATCCAAATAATTCTAAGTACTTAAAAGAAATAAGAAGTCCAATTTAAATGAAACTTCAAGATGAGCATGGCCACCACAAGTTCTGCCGTCCCGGTCTATTACTGTTCATCACCTGAAACATGGTCCCTCAACGGGGTGAGTCAACAGACTCAATGTGTACACAACACTAAATCATAATAGAATCAGGCATAACAAATATTACACATTCATATCATAGCATACAAATTATGATGCATTCCCAAACCCAAAACTAACAAGCCATCCGCTACACTCCCCCGTACCAACCTGTACACCGTGGGGACTACTAAGTCGACCCTCCTTCCGCTACACTCCATATCGCGGTCTTAGGTTACCGCATTTGTGGTCTTAGGTCACCACATTCAGATATCGCGGTCTTAGGTCACCGCATTCAGATTACTGTGGTCTTAGGTCACCACATTCAGATACCACGGTCTTAGGTCACCGTGTTCGTGGTCTTAGGTCACCACATTCACTTCCCCTTTCAATAACCCATATGCCCCATATCATGTTATGCATTAACATGCCAAAGTTCACATTCTTATCATTATTCTCATGTTAAATATAACATATTTCATAATCCTAGTAGGAGTAGGAAACGTACCTGAGTACTTTGTACCATAACATGGTACTTTAGCCATATTCACATTCTTAATATCACATATATTAATTAAACATAGCCATAAAACATATTATGAAATAGTGTGGGGTACACACCTGATTCGCTTAGCAAATTCCTTGAGATCTTGAAATCTGATCTATCGCTTAGATCCTTAATCCCTACATTTGATTAATCACTTACTAATTTAATAAGAAGCCATTCGACCATAAATCCAAATCCTAGTAGAATTAGTATACTAAAACTTACCTTGTTGCCGATTGACTTAAGAATCAAGTCCCGAAAACTTGTATTCTTCCCCTTTGAAATCGGCTAATCACTAGATCCCTTGAATCGGTTAGTTTTTGGCTTAAAACACGTAAAAATAGATCTAACTACAAAAATAGGCCTTAGCCGAATATTCATAGTCACTTACCTTAAGGATCTTAAATCCCAAAATTATCCCTTGGTTATAGCTTCTGTCGAAATCCCTAAAACCACATGTTAGATCAACTTCTAACCTTTAATCACAATCAATGGCCCTTGGCCGAATGTCAGATATGACTTACCTTGATGGTCAAATCCCGAAGATCTTTTCCTTTATAGTCGACTATGGCAAATATCCCGAAAGAATCCTTCCAAATTTCTGCAAATAAGAATATTGATGGGATTAGTCCTAGATTTCGACAAATCTAAAAGAAAAGAATAGAAATCAAAACTTGTTTTTACCCTTTCTTGAAGAAATCGACAGCACCTATGCTTGAAGCCCCTCAAAGATTCGGCTTTTGATGGATTGGAAAAAAAAGAAATTGGCTAATGGTGATATCTTGAATTTTCGGCTTTGGCTAACTAAAAAAAGAAGAAGAACAAATGCTCTAGGAAATTAGCAGAGAGAGAAGGGTTGAGAGAAAGAATGATGAATGGCCCTTTTTTCCTTATATAGCCAAATTTACTAACTTAGAATCCCTTACTTGGCCATCACTCTTCTATTTTGATAGCTTTATCTCTTTAATTATCTCCTAAAATAAAAGATAATTCAGTAACTATCCTTACTTAGTCGAAATTATTAAACTCAAAGTCCCTTACTTGGCCATCACTTGTCCCTTATTTTCCTAATTAAAGAATAATTCCTCATTTATCTCTTGAAAATAATCTAAAATAAATCCATTATTTATCCCTTATTTATCCACTATTTATCTCTTAAAAATAAAAGAATAAAGGCTCCTAAATTATAGCCTTGTGCCGTCTACCTCACTTCTTTTGGAAGCAAAATAAAATTTCTTTTATTTGCTTTCCCTGTGACTCGAACTCAAGCCCAATCCCCTTGCATGTGGCGCCATTTCCAGAGG
The DNA here is from genome assembly GCA_025503065.1 of Gossypium bickii. Lineage (NCBI taxonomy): Eukaryota > Viridiplantae > Streptophyta > Magnoliopsida > Malvales > Malvaceae > Gossypium > Gossypium bickii. The sequence continues at coordinate 98,208,224 of CP106711.1, forward strand.
CCCTAAGTGGCATCTCCAGGCCACTTTTCCAAGTCTGTTTGTGTGTCATATTTTCACATACTTTTTCTCTTAAGGCCACCTTGCCTTAATTTCCTCTTTTAAACTTTAAAACTTGACATTTCTAAGTCATTTCTAAGTTTCCAAAAATTTTCGTTTGCCTCTTTAAACTTGACATTTCCTTACATTTCTAAGTTTCCAGAAATATTCACTTTCCACTTTTGAATCATTTCCAAATCATTTCCGGGTTTCCAAAAATGTTCACTTCTAAATCATTTCCATGCATTTCTAGGACATTTCCTTACATTTCCAAGACAAAACATTTCCTTACATTTCCAAGTCATTTCCTTACATTTCCAAGACAAGACATTTCCTTCCATTTCCAAGTCATTTCCTTACATTTCCAAGATTCTAAAAATGCACACATCACATCCATAACACATAAGACATACTAATGCATAGGCTATAATCCAGGATGTTACAGGTAATATGTGATTTTCATTACTCATGTCATGTGATTTATGGCTAATAAAAAATGATATTCTGATTTATATGAAAATAATATTTGTTACCAAATCTGATCTATGGATTTGCATGTTGAGCATGCCTTACTATGATATTCTGATTTGCATGATAAAACATGTCATTGTGAAACTATGTATAAAAATATGAGATCTAATTTGTTTGTTCAGCATGCACTATTCTAATAATCTAATTCACATGTAAAGCATACTACTGAAAAAACTGTTATGTTGCCATAACGCATGCATGGGGTGGGAAGAATGTATGGAGGAAGTATCTGATAGTAAATTTGCAAATATCTGGCGGTTCAACCACACTAATCTATTTCTGACAGCACATCTACACTATCTGGTGGCTAATCCACATTTATTGGTTTGATATTGGATGGATGAGTTTTGGGGAACTCTTATTGGTGTGTAGCAGAGTTCGATAGGTTCTGTTTTCAAAATTTGCACTATTTTCTGAAAAGCATTGCATTGACATCGTCATATCACATTTTGCTATATGTGATTCTGTTATTGAATATTTTGTGTTATGATTTGTTTGAAATTAATGTTGACACTACAGCAAAATAGACTTTTAGCGGCGTTTTAAAGGAAAACGCCGCAAATATTATACAATAGCGGCGTTTGATGAAAAACGCCGCCAAAAAATGAGCAATAGCGGCATTTATTTAAAAACCGCCGCTAAAAATGATATATAGCAGCGTTTTTTGGCAAAAAGCCACTAAAAGTCTAATCATTAGTGGGGCTTTAGAACAAACGCCGCTAAAAGTCTGATCATTAGCGGTGCTTTAGAAAAAATGCCGCTAAAAGTCTGATCATTCGCGGCGTTTTAGAAAAAACGCCGCTAAAAGTTTGATCATTAGCGGCGCTTCTGTACAAACGCCGCTACAAGTCTGAACATTAGCGACGCTTCTATAGACACGCCGCTAAAAGTCTAAACATTAGCGGCGCGTCTATAGAAACGCCGCTAAAAGTCTGAACATTAGCGGCGCTTCTATAAAAAAGCCGCTAAAAGTTTGAACATTAGCAGCGCTTCTGGAAAAACGCCGCTAAAAGTCTAAACATTAGCGGCGCTTCTAGAAAAACGCCGCTAAAAGTTTGAGCATTAAAAAAATTATAATAGATAATAGATAAGCTTTATATATATTAAAATTAAAAAAATTGTAACCCATGCATTTGTAGAGAAACAAAATTAATTAGTAAATTGAAAATGTTATTTAAATTTATTAAAATATTGAAAGAAATATTATATAATATTCAAAACTTATCTAAATAAATTAGGGTTTAAGGTTATAATTAAGGGTGCTTTAGTCGTTTGTATGGGCTGACTAGGGTTTCGAGTTCAGTATTTCAAGATATTTAGGAATTAGGGATTAAGATCTATGATTTAAAGTTTAGGGTTTAGGGTTATAAGTTAGGGTTTTTCTTTAAAAAGCCATATATGGCTTGGGTTTATGGGTTTGTTGTGGGTGTATGGTTTAAGGTTCACGAGTTTAGGGTTTATTGAACGAAGACAGGATATCAAATTTCATTTAATCATTAAAAAATTATAAAAATATATGCTATAAATTAAATCTGACTGTGCATCTGTTAATCCATAAACCCTAAACTGTAAACACTAAAATGTAAACCCTATACAGTCTAAACCCTAAACTTTAAATATCGAATTTAGATTCTAAACCCTAAATCATAACTCGAAATACTCGACCATAAACCCCTAAACTGCAAACACTAAACCATTAACCAATTAAACCGCAAAATATTAATCCCTAAAAAGTCTAAACGGCCTTGAAACTTTATTTCATAGGGATATATATATTGATGTGTATACATGTAAATATTAGTTTAAAATCTTATGTTTATAATAATTAGTGGAAGCACTTACTATTGATTAAAAAGTTTATTAAAATTTAGAAATTAGAATAAATCATAAAATTTAGTTTTGCTGTAATAAATAAATTAATAAATCAAAAATTATAAAAATAATTACCTAACTATTCTCTATTTTAATTTAGGAATAAGAATAAATTTATTTTTTATTTTGATTGGTTACAATTTAGATTTCAGGGACTTTTGTTTAGGGTTACGAGTTTAGGGGTTAGGGTTTATGGTTTAGAGTTTATGGATACAGATTTTATGAATTTAGGGTTTTTTGGGTTTAGGGTTTGACTTAGGGTTTGAATTTAAACTATTTGATCTATTAATTAAGTAATTTCTTTATATTAATTAAAATAAAATTTAATTGTAATTTAATTGTTAAAAAAATTTTAAAAAAATTAATGACATGTAGAAAAAAATTAGAACTACTAACATTAAAAAAATATATGTTAAAAATGAAAAAAATTAAAATACTATTATCTAAAATACTTTTAAAGTTTTTTTGGGTATATGACTTATTATTTTTTAAATTATATATTAAATAATTTATTATATAATGGTAAAAGAGATAATTTTAATTTTAATATATTAAAATTATCAGTATGTTTTAAATTTTTTATATATTAAGTTATCAGTAGGTAAACTTTATGTATAATAAAATTTAAAAAATCTATAAAAAAGTGAAGTATTGTAAGAAAATATTATAATTAAAATCTGAAAAAACTAATTTTAAGTTAAAGTTTTAGTGGCGCTTTATAAAAAAAACGCCGCTATAAGTAAGCAATAGTGGCGCTTTATAAAAAACGCCGCAAAGTTTAAGAAGTTTTTAGCAAAACGACGCCGTTTGTTTGTGTTTGTTTTCAGTTAGTTTTTTTCACGAAATGCCTAAGTCTTCACCTATTTTCCCAATCCCTAATTTCCCAAAAAAAATCAGAATCTCTAATCGAATCTGACCATCTCCTGCTTCGTGTTCGCCTCGATTTTTTAGCAAAACGGAGCCCTCGATTGTCCATTCTGCCATCGCGTTCGCCTCCATCTGCCTCGTCGCTAGTCACCGTCTCCATCGACCAACGGGTAAGTCTTTTATACTGTTAGTTTTGAGACTAAACAACCTCTTTCATATTGTTTGCATTTGACGCCGATACTTTTCATATTCATTCTTCAAGAAGCCTGAATGTTTTTAATTTCTAACATTACTGTATTCCTGCACTTTAAATTAGTTGCTCCTTCTCTATTGTTTGTCCATGCGTAGAACTACCTTTGAGGTTTTACGATTGCAATGCAATCTTGAAAGCTTGAATTCCCTTATACATCTAAATGCTTTAGTGATAATTTGGCCTTTTCGTTTAAGAATTGGTTAAAGTCGCCAAGAATGACCCAACTTTCATCCTTTTCGTTTAAGAAGTTCTTAGTCTCAACATTAACTTTCTCTTTATGATCAACTCTTTTAAGAAATGAACTGCTAAGGGTCAACCCAACCTATTACGTACCGTTCCAACTTAATACCCTCATGGCTTACTTGGAGGCACTTTCAGGCCAACCCTCTTAGCCCCCAATAGTAACTCCACTTTCACTCACTGTGCTAATGGTTCAAAAGTACTGCCTCACGTTCCTGCTAGAATCGACATCATCAGTATCTTTCTCACAGTCAACATCTTTTGTCATTCTTTGCTACTATTTAAAGAACTAGTATTTGTATCTCTCTTAACATCAGTGTTTAGTGCCTTTGAAGCATCCTTTGGTGGCCTTAACTATGTTTTCTTTTAAGACCAAGTTAGTTAGTGGGATAAGCCCACCATCCTCTTCATTCAACAAACAAATCATATTACTTTAACCCTGGTTTTGTAAAGAAACTTCTTATTCTTTTTATTCAAGTTTACAATATAGTAGTTTGGTCTCAGCTACTTCCTTTCTACCCTCCTCAAGATAAGCTCCTTTACTCTTTTACTATATTATTGTTTCAATTGCTTAATTTTATTGAAAAAGAAAAATGCTTATGTTTCGTACTAAATCTTTTGCAAGATGATCCTTGCTTTGCTCTGAAGCTTTTTACTAGCTGCAAGCTTAAAATTGCACTTCAAATGCCCAATATGCATGAGAGTCCATCGAAAAACCTTAAGATGAGATAATATCATATGCCCTATATATTTTGAATTTCATATGAATATATTTTTCATGCTAAATAAAATGAAGTACATCGCACCATTTTATCTTTGGATATTGTTTGCATTTGTGATAATACTTTTCATATATATTCTTCAAGAAGCTTTGAATGTTTTTCCTCAGCAAACATTTACCATTCAAAGTTTGGTCCATATGACTAAATTTGTGTCTTCTATTTTCGTAACAGGTTGAATATAACAAAACAATCTGAAAGTTTTCAATAGATCAACATTTAAGACCCTCTTTGGTCTTTGAGTTTCGTTACGGACTGTTCCACATTCTGTTAAGCATGGAGACGAAGTTGATGAAGAAAGCTGTTGAGGGTGTTTGTACCATTAAATGGTGTTAGCTTTGACAAACTTTCACATGTGTAAGTGTATTAGTTCAAAGTTTCAAACCATTTAATTTTGTGTATTGTGTTCCCACTTGGATCTTTCTGCTAAATGCCAATTTTGGTACTTGATTTGACTTTTTTATTCTTTTTGTAGGTATCCAATTTTAGTTGTCAATTTTTTTGCTCCTTGGTGCTAAACGCCTATTACTGCTGTAAATTAAAGTGTTTATATTGATTTGTCTTATAACCTTTCCTTACAATCAAATTATTAACCCGACTTTATGGAAAAAAACTAGCTTCCTCTCCCTTTTTAAGTTTTGTGCTGCTGTTTGCAAGTTTTGGATTATTTATTTGTAAATTTTGATTAATTTAATTATATGTTTCAGGTGTTATTGAAAAATTGACTTTCTCTCCAAACATTTTCTCTTACCAATAACATGTTAACAGGTATACTTTCATCTTTCTTATTTTTATTTTTTCTATTAAATTTATCCAAAAATTGTAGTAGTTTCCTTTTAATAGATCAAAATCTTATAGTCTTTCTTGAAAAGTTTTTTTTACTGAATCTGATTCCTTGACAGCAAAGTGAACAAGATGAATAAGCAGTATTGAGAGCAATTGTTTCACCTCTACATTTTCACCAACCAAGAATGTAAGTTAATTCACTTGTACTTTTGCTATTTATACCATTTTATTTTTCATTTATTTTATTATTTTCGATTATGAAAATATTTTTATCTCTTTTTATATAAAATCAATAAAAACTGAATTATATTGAAATTTAATTATGTGTTTGATTAATGTTTCTTAATGATAAGAATCTAACCATTATTGTTTTATAAAATGATGTTTGTAGATAAGAAGATATTTGGGGCTGTTTGATTCTAGTATTTGATCTCAAGAAGTTGGCAGCACCATTTCTGACATTTCTAGGGGTTGTCTTCATTTGGCATTTGCTGTGTTCTCTAAACATTTCTTAGAGGTATGTATATGCTGTTTAAGCGATTTGATTGGTTTAAATTTTCATTTTACAGTAGTTGCTAAAGTTAATCAATTCATAACATGCGCCAATTTTAAGCAAACAAAAGAAATCAGATATGAAGCTTAAGCTATTTGCTTGAGTGAAAGCCAAAAAAAATGAAGAAGAAAATGTGTATTTTCAACTGAGGGTGGTGGGACGTGCAGAGGTCGGGGACGTACATTACTTACAGATTTATATGACTTAGAGCCTACCCAGCGTGTTGAAGTAAGGAGAAACAATCATGGCCAGCCTATTGGATCTGAAGCTCGATTGTTGGCAGGCTATTTGGGCATTATAGCACGAAATTTGAATATGTTGCCCATTAACTACGAATCATGGCATCACATGCCTGATGCCAACAAAAATCAGGCTCTCGATAATATTAAAGTAATAAAAGGTGAATTTAATTTATAATACTTTAATTTAACCTTCATTTATATTAACTTTTTAAAAAAAAAAATTCAGGGTAGATTTGCTTTAGAGGTCTTCGATGACTATATTAAGAAGACGTTAGGTAAAAAATGGAGAGACAATAAAAGCACCCTAAAAAAACAATATTTTAAGAAAGACATAAGCCTTGACGAAAAATTGTGAAATGTCCCGCCGGGAATGTTGAGGTACCAATGGGAAGATCAAGTTAGATTCTGGAATTCAAAGAAAGGAGAGGTATTACGTACTTTCAAAGTCTTATAATTTTTTTGGTTTATCGTATTTACTATATACATAATTCAAATTCCATTATGTAGGACCGTGAGCGAGTTGGAACAAGCAGCAGACATAAACAACAATTCACGCACACGGCAGGTTCCAGAAGTTTTGCTCGTGTAGCTGAGGCCGCGGTATTATAATTTATTACTTCTTTCAAATATTAATGACTTTATACTATTAAATTATATTTTTTCTGCTATAATGTAGGAAGTTTCGTCAGTCAAAAAGTGTGACGCCTTCAGCTTTTTGACATTACGCATAGGAAGAAGGATGGATCTCCGATGACATTCGAGGCTGCAGAAATTTTGGTATATTTATTTAATAAAATTTGATTTCTTATAAATATTTATAATGTTTAATTATAATAGTTTAATTCATCGTTTGTAGTTTTAAATTTATAATTTTAAGTTATGTTCCATTCTTTTTTATTATATATTTCTTTTCTAACTCTTTTATTGATTTATTAGGATAAACTACAGGAGAAGAAGGCGGAATATGAAGCGGTTGCTTCGTCTGACAGTTCTGTTAATCTCGAAGAGATTGATAACAGAATTATTACTAATGTTTTGGGTCCTGAAAGGTACGACTGCTTCGATTGATAGTTTTGTTAATCTTGACTATATTTAATTTATAACAGAATTATCACTAATGTTTTGGGTCTTACAAGGTCTGGTCGTGTAACAACCCAAACCCGGCCCGAACACTATGGCCGAATCTAGTTTGCTACAGTGGAAAATATTTTTGAGAAATTCGTTTTTCTAAATCGATTTAAGTTGTTGAAAGCCTTTTGTTTGATTGTTTTGTTAAAACCTTACTTAGAATTTATTTGGAATTAGTTCAACCAAGTTATTATAAAATATCGAATGTGCCCGATGGCACGATGAAAACATTTTCGTGCTAATTTGGGAAAACATGTGACTTTAATTTAATATTTATAATCATAGTTTTAAACAAAGTATTCAACAAATGAAAAATAGCAAGAATAAAATATCAGGAGGCCTTATTACATCCAAATGAAATAAAAACCGGAAATAAATATCATAACTAAAATTAAAGTTCATTTAAATTAAATCCACTGCATGGCCACCTCGAGTCAACCCGGCTTCACATCCGCGATCTACGTGTCACCTGAAAAATGTAAAGGAGAAGGTGAGTCACCAAGACTCAGTATGTAACCCTTCCCCCGTTTTAAAACATTTTTATACACAACATATAACAATTAATATGCAGAATATTAGGTACCCAACCTAGCCAACCAAACGCCACTGTCTACCCCGTTGTGGTACCAAACCACTGGTGGTGCCAAACCATTTGGTGACATATAGTCACGATGTGTTACCAAAACACGGTGTCCGTAGACACGAATCGATTGATGGGGCCAACCCATCGTGTGATACCAAATCATCGCGACGATCCCATATCTCAAGTGGGGCCAACCCCACGGTGGTGTTAACCACGAGGATAAGTCGCTATGAGGTGCCAAACCTGCGGAGGTACCAAACCTCTCGGTGGACCGTAGTCACAGTGTGTTACCAAAACATCGGTGCCCGTCGGCACAATATCACGCCCCTCCACTCATTAATCCCACATCAGTCATATATATATATATTTCATGCCATCACATGCTTAAATCTCATGTATCAATACATCATGCTTTCCAAAAGCAGCAAATAACATATTCATCTTAACAGGTACTTACCTGAATTTCCATCTATACCGATATGGTATATTATCCAATGCTACATAAATTAAGTTAGCATTCACAGTATTCAGCACATTTAATAAGTTATACGTGTGTATGTACACACCTGTCACCAACGAGAAGTCTAAATCCCAAAAAGAGGAGTCGGCCACCTAGATCTATTTGCACCTATAATCGGCCAAACATGGGAGTTAGTGATATGGGCCATTCGGCCAACCAAATGATTGAGAGGGGTTCCTTGTGAACCCGAATCCTTACCTTCACACTTTTGGATACTAATCACAACACTTGATTCCCGAATCGCTTTCACAACCACCTTTGATTAGTAAGTAAAACTAATAGCCTTCAGCTTACTCGAATGTCAAAATAAAGAGATTAATCTTACCACCTTTCTTCCAAAACCGATTGCTAGAGATTGGGGCTTAGATCGCCTGTTTCCAAATATCCCGGGGTACCTAGGAGAGATCGTTTACAAGAACGTTTACAAGCGTCATTAACAATTGCCGAAATTGGCACTTTTCCTTGTAAAAGTCGACAGAATATAAAGGAGAAACCCATAAGTATTCGGCCATACACTTACCTTTACAATCGATTTGGATAACAGAGAAATCCCGAAGTACCTATGCCACTGTACTATTTGGCTAATGTGAGTTAATAAGAGGAGAGGAAATCGGCACTTCCAAGGGAGTGTATTCGGCCAAGGGGAGAAAGAAAATAATGGGGAAGAAAGGTGCTAGGAGTTTCGGCTGAAGGGGTTTGAGAGAATGGAGAGAATACAAGAAGAACAAATGAGGGTTTAGGGATTTCGGCACTTAGCAAAAGTGAAAAAAAAAAGAAGAGCAAGGGGGCCAACTGATGCTTTTATAAGCATTCGACACCCCCCCTAACACCTTGCCGTCCACTCCTCTCCTACCAAGGAGTTCAAATTCGGCCAACACCTTGTTTTACTCCAAGCCAATCATTTGAAAATATTCAAATAATCTTGAATGCTTAATAATAATCTCATAATAATCCATTAATAATATCCCTTATTATCACCTATTATCCTTAGAATAAAAATCCTTTTAAAAGCTCATATTATCCCTTAATAAAATATGTAAAAAAAAAAAGAGTTTAAAGGGAGAAAAACTCTCCCATTGTGCCGTCCAACCATAATGCAAAAAGAGGGATTGTTGTGACTCGAACCAAGGTTCTCCCTTGCTCCTTGGTGGCGTCACATGCTAGTCCTTAAGTGGCCTTACTTTTGCCACTTTACCAAGGGCTTTTTAGTGTCCAAATTCCTTCCTTTATTCTTATAACACCCTTCTGCTAAGGCTCCCTGCCTTTATTGTTCAAGATGAAATTTTTTACTAAACCGAGCCTACTCAAGACCCTTAATTAACCTTTATTATTCCATAAATAATATCACAGTGGTTCAAACATAAGAAAAATAATTTAATTCCAAATAGCCCCATTTTTAGGATGTTACAGGTCGGGTTCGATGTCAAGGATCAGGTGTTACCCCGACCCAATATTTTGGATCTGGCTCCCGGCAATACATGCCTTCTGGGAGTCAATCTCGTGCTGAAGTTCAGAGACTGAAAGACCAGATATCTCTGATGGAAGCGAGCATAGCTGAGCAAATTTCTCGGCTTAGAGCGGAGAGAAAAGAATGAGGAGAGCGGAACAAATTTCTCACTTAGAGCGGAGGTGAGCGAGGAGGCGGAGCATATTGCTCAACTTAGAGCGGAGGCAGTAGCGCGGGAGGCCGAGCAGAACAGAAAGTATGAAAAACTCCAGCTACAGCTGCAGACTATGATCTGATTGTTCCAACAAAGGCGATGCAGAGAGGCCGCCTCTTAGACATTTGTTTTCTTGTTGTAAGATTTTTTAACATTATTACTGATTAAACATTATTGTAAGAATTGTTTGAATTATGCTTCATTTATTAATAAATATCATATATGTTTTATTAAATTTGAAGTATCGTTTAGATTTAATGCTTTTGGTGAGATTTAAATGTTTTATGTGCTGCCTTGGGTTGGAATTATATGCAATTGTTCTTTGTTTTTGGTTGGTTTTTAATGCAGGAGGAAGGATATTGGAAAAAAAGAGCATTGCGAGATCTATGCAAATTAGTGGCGTTTTTGTAAAAAATGCCGCTAAAAGACCTCATATTTAGCGGCGTTTATTTACAGAAACGCCGCTACTGGTTTGGACTTTTAGCGGCGCTTTTATAGGAAACGCCGCTAAAAGACCCACTGTGTGGCGCTTCTACAAAAACGCCGCTAAAACACCCACCTGTAGCGGCGCTTTTACAAGAAACGCCGCTAAAAGACTCTACCTGTAGCGGCGCTTCTACAAAAAACGCCGCTAAAAGACCCCACCTGTAGTGGCGCTTCTATAAAAAACGCCGCTAAAAGACCCACCAGAAGCGGCGCTTCTACAAAAACGCCGCTAAAAGACCACACCAGTAGCGCTTTTCAAAAAACGCCGCTAAAGGACCCCACCTTTAGCGGCGTTTTCTATAGAAGCGCCGCTAAAGGTGTAGCCTTTTAGCGGCGTTTCCTTTAGAAGCGCCGCTAAAAGCCAAGACCTGTAGTGGCGTTTTTTCACAATAAATGCCGCTAACTTTTGCAAAGACACTTTTTTTGGCGTTTTTAAAGCACTTTTGGAACGCCGCATGCAAATAGTATTAGTGGCGCTTAGAAACGCCGCTAAAAGTAAAAAAAAAAACGCCGCTAAAAGTCTATTTTGGTGTAGTGTGATATGAGTTATTCTATGATTATTATTATTATTGGATATCCACACTAAGCTTTTTAAAGCTCACTCCTTTTTTAAAATTTGAATTTCAGATAATCGAGGTTAAGATGGGCTTGGCTACGGAAGGGCTTTCAGTCTTTTTTCAGTTAACTCTACTATTATTGGCAATTGATATTTTGGGGTGTGTTTATTTACTATGGACTTTAGTTTTGGGACTTTGGTTTGGTTTTTAGTTTTGGGACTCAGATTTGATTTGGGAATTTTTCTTCATGATTTGGATTTAAAAACTATCGTTTAAATGGTTTGAGAAAATAATAAGTTACGATGGATTTTCATAATTATGACAACACTTAAACTCAATAAGGACGATTTTTAAAACTTAATTTTATGTTCTTAAAATTCTACACATATAGTTACGAGACTACTATTTTTTACGAGTTGTATGATTATTTTATGTTTTCAAAATAAATAATGAAATTTTTTATTTTTGTCTGCTACGATGTCTTAGATAAATTACGACATTTTCAATAAACAATCACAATACTTAAGTTTTACCAAAGAAAAGATACCAACTAAATTCAGTTTTACCTTAAACAAGTATTAACAATGATTTGTCAAAGAAATTTTAAAGAGAAATTTTCTAAACATTTTTTCTGCACCATTGTCATGGCCAATGTGACCTTCGAGATACGACTATCATGTCTAGGTTAGATCTAGGGGGTTTTTCAACACTTAACCTTACATTTGTAACACCCCAAAAATTATAGGGTTAGAATTGATAAAATTATTAAAAACAGAGTCTTAGTCTAGGTAGAAGAGAGCTTAGTATATTATTTAGAGAGCCAAGGTTCAAACTCTACTCTTTTCAATTTTCCTCTTTTATTTTTCAGCAATTAGGCAGCAAATTCATGCTAGTATAAGTATTAAATGTGGTAAAAAATAATCAAGAATGAGCCTATTGGTTCTGTGATAAGCCCTTAGCATATTTTCCCCTTACACCAAGGTTCAAACCATGCCAATTCCCTTTCATTTTTATTAATTTCGACAGAATGGTTTGATTACCAAATTAGCCCTCTAAAGTTTGCTTAACCTAGCCATATAGTCCCTTCCTAATCATAATAGAATTTTGATTATCTTTTTCAACCCTATTTATAATTTCTTTTCTCTCTTCTTTAAATACATATTTTATCTTTTATTTCTCACTTTTTCTTTTCATAAATTTTCATATTCTTTTGCTAGAATTTTATTGTTGAAACTCTACCCCATTCAATCCCTTTCTTCGTATTGTTTTAGCGTAATACAATCAAAATTCGTTTCTAATGTGCCAATATTGGTAAGAATTCTTATTTTTAATTTTGTAGAACCCTATCATTATGGAATAAATAACGTTCTTGTCAATCTTTTACGACCTTTCCCGAATATCTTGTTACGTTCGGCAAATCTTAGAAATCAATAGTAATTCTTACATGTTTTTCGATCAAAAGACCCATTATAGGTGACTCAGATCAGATTTGGATGTAAGGATCATTGTACGAGACCTCGAAAGTTAATTGTATTTTATTTTACGAGAAAATCAAGGCAAAATCGAACCCAATCTAAACCACACTGCTTGCCACACGGGCATGTGGGCTATTCGTGTGGACCACACAGCCCCTCACACAGCCATGTGGCACTAAAATCCTAGGATTTTTGCTTCTCACATGGTTTGGACCCTTCCTTATAACCTGACCACACGATCGTGTCTTCCTTGTAGCTTAATTTTTGTATTTTCCACATAGCCCCAGTTTGTTACAAGGCCTAGTTACATGGCCTTGTAACCTTTCCACATGGTTTGAGCTATCCCACACGAGTATGTGTCCCTATTTCTTAAATTTTACAATTTTTCCTAGGATTTTATGTTTTATGCAAATTAGTCCCTGAATGGTTCCCGAACTATTTTTAATGTTTAAATTATGCAATTAAGTCTCTGATAATATGAATTTAATTTATGCAATTATGTCTTTGATAATATGAATTATACTTGAAACCTTGATTTAAATGACTGTATTAATATCAAATACATATACCCAATTGCATGAACTGTGACTAATCATGTTTATTGTATATGTACTTATGATTTTTCGTATAACATGCCTTAAGACACGGCTAAGTTGAACCTTTGAAGAATATATGATTTTGCCACTGAATTAATTGATTGAAAGCATATTTATTGTTGTAATATTTGATTATTTTTAATCATAATATTTGTTATGTTATGATCTGTTTTAAACATGCCTTTTTTTTGTTGCGTGGGTTAGTATGATTTGTAAGGAGAAAGTTCTAACAGGTTATAAATCTAAAAATCTAGTGGTTCATCCAAATATTATCTGGCAACTTTTATCTCCATGTTGTGTATTCACAACCATCTGGTAGCATATTAACCTGCAACCTTGGTGGTTCGCCCACCCATTATCTAGCAGTTTTTATCTGCAATTATGTTGTGGATTCACAACCGTCTAGTAACGTATTAACTTGCAACATTTGGTGGCTCATCCACCCATTATCTGGCAGCTTTTATCTCTAATTATATTGTGTATTCACAATCGTCTAACAACGTATTAACCTTGAACATTTGATTGTTCATCCACAACCCGGTGTGTAGGATGGACGAGTTTTGGGGAACTCGTATGGTGTGTAGTGGTAGGGAGGGTCTTATCTATTAAACCAAATCTGTTTGCATCCATAAAGCATATGCTTGAAATTCTAAAAATTTCTAATATGATATGGTATATGTGCTTGGCTTATACATTATGAAATTTGTTATGTTATTATGATATACTGAATTTGCTAAATGTGATTTAAGCTATGTAATTTGAATTAATATGCTTATTGATTGTGTAACGACCCGATAGAGGGGTGTTCAATAACGTATTTTTGGAACTCTATTTTCGTTAACCGAACCCGTAAATATTTTTATTAAATATTTACGAGGCTAGCTTAGTAGCTAATTAATTTTTGGAATAGTGAATTTTGTGAAATTAGGAGTTAATAAGGTACAAGGACTAAATCACGTAAGGGTTAAAAGTTGAATTATAAATTGAAATAAACTAAAGGGGCTAAAGTAACAATTAAACCATTTAATAAATGATTGTGTATAAGTGGTCGAATATGGGTAAGTGTAAATGCATGTATATATATTATATATGTTATATTATAAAGTTAGTAGTAGTAGTAGTAGTAGTAGTAGTAGTAGTAATAATAATAATAATAATAATAATAATAATAATAATAATAATAATAAAATTAAAATGAATGTATAATAAAAGAAAGAAAAAGAAATGAAAGTGGAGGCATCCAATTTTTAACAAAGAAAAGAATAAGATATTCACGCAGGGCTAGGGAACTTAGGGTTCAAACTCAAATTGGTCAGTACAATTTAGTCCTTTTCTTGTAATTTTTACGTTTTTTTGGAATCCCGATACTTAGGGCTACCCAACCCATATTGTAATTTTTAGTATTGTTCAAGATTTTAGATGTTGACATTATTGAATAGTTTAAGTATTAGGGATTAAATAGATAGATTTTTAAGTTAGAAATGAAAAAGGACTAAATTGTGGAATTAGTCGTTGATTTTGAACAATATGGACTAAATTGTGAAAAATTAAAAATTAAGAGGTCAAATTGGAAAAGAGGAAGCTAAATGTGGTCTAGAGTAAAATTAATATAAAAATATGAATTTAAAAGTGAATGTTAAAATTAGTCTCGGTTTAGTGACTAAATTGGAATTTAAGCAAAAATTGAGTAAAAATTGAAATATTCAATGTGGAATTGAAATGTGTAATATTAATGTGATTTAATTGTTTTATTTCGTAGTTAATGTCGTGCCGGGATCCTCAAGTAAAAAGGGGAAGGATAAAATCGACGTCGAATAGCTCAGAATTCACGGTTTGTGTTTCTATAATTTGATTTAAATAGTAGATTATTGCATATATAATTGTTTGGATATGGTAAGCATTTGAGTTGAGTACTTTGGTACTTTGGAATTGAATTAAATTCATAACTGAAATGAAATGGATTGATTTTGTATATTATGAAATATATTGATTATGAATATATGTGTATTGAGAAAAATATGATTATTATCAAATCAAATATATGCTTATATGTGATGATATATATTCATGAAATTGAGACATTGGTTGTATTGAAAAGTGAAATGAATCCCTATTAACTGTATCGGGCTAAGTCAGATATAGATGGCATGCCATAGGATAGGAAGAGTTTAGGGATTACTTCGACCTCAAGTCGATGAGGCACTGGGTGCCAATTTGCTTCGGTTTAACCAATGAGACATTAGGTGTCAATTTATATAGCGCTGGGCGCAGTTATTACTTCGGATTTTTCGATGAGCCATTAGGTGCCAAACTGGTGTGCTGGTTGGATCCGTGTATCTGTCCGAGTCCGTGTCATGTTAATAGGTGAAAGTAAAATAATAATTTATGTGATTGATATTGAAATGGCAAAAATGAGAAATGAATATGAGATGAGAAAATATTAAAATGGCAAATATGAGAAATGATTATGAAATGAGAAATGAGATATGAAATGATGAATTGAGATGTAAAACTTGAATGAATTCAACTATAGATCAAAGATATGAATCATGCCATTGCATGAGATGATGTATTCAAATGTTAAATGAAATGCCATTGATATATACTTATATATTTGAACATGTGAAAATCTTAGTAGATGTGAATAAGGAATGAGCAAAAATTATATTATTGAATTGAAACACATGAACATAGCTTACTTGTTGCATTTTGCATTTTAAATACTTATATCAAGTTTATGTTATTCGGATTATAGAAATACCACTGAGTTTTACTCAGCGTGCCATTTTTTTTCCATGCGAAGGCTAGGTACTGTTCGAATTATTGCAGACTCAGCATCAAATCACAAATCCTGAGGTCAAGTGTGGTGATATTTCATTTTGTAATGGCATGTACCTAAGGAGTCTTTTGTTGATATTGTTTGTAAGATATTGTTAACTTAGTTGTTTATGGTTGTGGTTGAGGCTATGTTGGTATGTTAGCCTAGTTTATATTTTGGTATGTGATAGTTTAAAGTTTGGTAGCTTAACATAATGCTTGGTATGTCTTAGCTTCATATTTGGTAAATTTAGAAGTTGAAAGTTAGTTCAAATATGGTAATTGTGATATGAATGAAAATCTTGAATGTTTGATGTGTTGTTGATATATTTGAACATATAAAATGTGGTACCAATGAGGGTACACTGGTTAGGCATATTAGGTGATGAATTTGGCAAATTTTGGGCATGTTTAATCGTGTTTTGAATAGGTTAAACGATTGGTAAATGAGTTGTTTAGTGCCTAAGTAAGTATGAAATGATAAACTTGAGTTTTAAAGTACTTTTGGGTGCACACGACCTGGCCACACGGACGTGTGTCACACACGGGCAACACACATGGGTGTCCTCACACGGCCTGGCCAAATGAGTGTTTGACCTCTGAAATCAAATTTCCAAAACTTTCAAAATTGCTTCAAATTAGTCCCTGCCTATATTTAAGCTACTTTTAGGGTCCCGTAGACTCGTAATAAGGGATGTAAGAGTAACTTTTACTCTAAATTGAGGTGGATTAGCAAACCTAAATTAAGTGCATTCCTGTAACACCCCAAACCTGGTCAATACGCCATGACCGAATCTGGCATGCCACAGAGGAAAACGTCGTAAAGAAAATCGAGTGAACAATTAAATTTTTGTAAAAAAAAAAAAAAACTCTTTGTTGTTCTATGTTTGTGGAAAACAAGTATATGATAAATTGAAAGCTAACAATTTACTTTGAAATCTCGTAAATAAATCTTAAAAACTTAGTTGCAAAACCATAGATTAGAAAACCTTTTATAGTTTAAAAGAAACCAAAGTGATTAGGTTGAAAACTGTATCGAATGAAAATTTGGAAACTTGAGTTTTGGAAAATAATAGTATTAATTATCGAAAATACTTAAGTTGTTAAAACTATCAAATGAATTATGTTACCCGATGGTAACGTTTTAAAAACCATCGCATTTTGTAGTTTAGAAAACTTTGTGCACATACCATTAATTCAACCATATAATTTGTAAACCATATTTAAATCAAATCCAAAGCGTATAAATAATCCCAAAACATAATTAAAGAGGCCTTATTACAAACCCAAATTAAATCAAAACCAAATAAAAATAAAGTTAAGTACCCAAATGGAAGTTCATGAAAGATCAAACTTTATTGCATGGCCTCCTCGAGCTCATCAGGCTCCTCATCCGCGATCTCACGAATCACTGAAATGATAAGGAGAAGGTGAGTCACCAAGACTCGAGTGCATAATCCCTCTCCAGGGTAATAGCCATGTACTTACACAAATTATAACCAAGCAATATATATATATGATGCACCCAACCTAGCCATCCGAAAACTCCTTTTTCTACCCCCGTGTGGTACCAAACCACCTGGTGGTGCCAAACTCATCGGTGACCAAAGTCACGATATTCAATATTGTGATACCAAATCACTTTGGTGACCCAAGGTCACAAATAATCGATTAATGGGCCAACCCACTTGTGATACCAAATCACCTGGCGACAATCCCATATCTCAAAAGTGGGGCCAACCCACGGTGGTATTAAACCACGAGGGACGAGTCGCTATGAGGTGCCAAACCTCCGTGTCCCAAAGACACAAATGTGATACCAAATCACTGGAGGTACCAAACCTCACGGTGTCCAGAAGACACAAATATCAATCTTCCCCTCCTCTCATATCACCCATCACAATGCAATATTTGAACAAATCATGTCAACATACTCGTAGTATGAATCACATAACAAATATATCATAAATCGTAGATCATGATTTCAATCCACATGTATTAACAACATATAGAAAGCGGACTTACCGAATCCTCATTCATACCATCATGGTATCATATCAAGATCTCATCGTTTTCCCACTTTGATAATATGATTAGTAAATTAATATTATAAATACATATACATAACCGAGTAATAAAGTGTGTAAGGTACACACCTTTCACCAACGCAAATACTAACTTCCGGAGATCCGATCTATCGCACTATAACACCTTGTCCTACATTGGCCAAACCACAACACTTTAATCAAGACCATTCTACCAACATCATATCTTAATCCCAATAGCCTTAGGCTTTCTCAACCAACTTAAAGAATATTGAATCCTTACCACTTGACTTACCAACTTCGATTGCTAATGGAATGGACTTAGATCGATTGCTTCCGAAGTCCCAAAAAGCCTTAAAGAATGATTGATTCCTAATATTGATTAGAACCTTGAAACAAATGCCCATAGTTTCTGCCTTTGTTCATAAGAAAACGGCATAGAAAAGAGAAAGAAAAGAAAGAAAAATGGCCATTAACACTTACCCTTTTCTAAAACCGATTGAAGAAAACCCAAAATGAATGCCTACCCTTGATGATATTCGGCCAAGACAAATCAAAAAGGGAGTAGGAAGTTTCGGCAATATGGTTATGAAAGAAGAAAAATATGTGAGTAGAAAAGAGAATAAAAATGAAAGAGAGAGAGGATTCGGTTTTAGCAACAATGGAAGAAAGAAAAAGTGAGTTTGGGGAAGAAAGAGGTTCGGCCAAATGAAACAAAAAGGAAATGTTGTGATTTTGAACAATATTCAAAAGAAAGAAAAGAGAGAAAATGAGATTAAGAGATTCGGCCAACACCTATTTTTCCAAAGAAGAAAAGTGCACAAAAATGCACAAGTTCAAATGTAATTTCGGTTTCAAAAGGACAAATGAAAGAAAGAAAATGGTATTTGGTTCAAACAAAATGAGGCTAAAAACCAAAAGCAAAATTGCACCAAAAGCACAATACACATTCGGCCAAGGAGGGGAGTTTTTGGAGAGAAAGAAAAACAAAAGCCAAAAGATGCACAAATGCAAAAGTTGACCAACTATCCTCCCCCAAACCTCCTATCAATATTCGGCCACCCCCCTAGCCACACATGTCGTCCACATTCATGCACTAATGGCCTTGGAATAGTTTCCAAAACATCTTCCCTAAGCCAAGCCTTATGTCCCCCCATCCTTCCATAACCTTAAGATTCCTTTCCCAAAGTACAAACTTTCCTAAACCAATATTCAACTTACCAAAAATTTGAAAGTCCAACCTTCCATATATAAAGCTTGACCGTCCATTAATGCTAAGATGTACAAAAATACAATCCTCAAAATGCCTTCCATGCTACTCGAACCATTTCCCTCATGCCACCTTTCAAGCTCCTTATCCATTATGCCACTAACTCCTCATGTGCTTTAATTTAACACTTAAATTAACTTAAGTGCCAAGCTCACTTAATCCACTTCACTAAATTTTAGCTTACTAAAAATTATTCTAGCTTAGCTAATATTTCCAAGCCTTCACAAAAATATACTAAGCATACAATAACAATCATATCCAAGCTAACACAAGTAACAACATGATGCTCTAATATTTTTAGCATATTACAATTCTACCCCCCTAAAAAAAATTTTCGTCCTCGAAATTACCTGATCAAAAGAGTTGAGGGTACTGCTGCCCCATCACATCCTCTGGTTCCCACGTAGCTTCTTCCACGCCATGATTCCGCCATAAAACCTTCACTAAAGGAACTGACTTCTTGTGCAAAACTTTCACGTCTCGATCTAGAATCTGCACAGGTTCCTCTTCCACCGTCAAATCTGGACTCACCTCTATTTCCTCTACTGCCACAACATGCGATGGATCAGAACGATAGTGTCTAAGCATGGAGACATGAAACACATCGTGAATCTGACTCAGCTCTGATGGCAACTTGAGCTGATAAGCTGCTGGTCCCACTCGTCTCAACACCTTATACGGCCCAATAAACCTTGGACTTAACTTGCCTTTTCTCCCAAATCTTAACACTTTCTTCCATGGCGAGACCTTCAGAAAAACTTTGTCACCCACGGCGAACTCTATATCCCTCCGCTTGAGATCGGCATACGACTTTTGCCTATCCGAAGCTTCCTTCAGACGAGCCTAAATCATCTTAACCTTATCCTCAGTCTCTGCAACCAACTCTGGTCCTAACATCTGACGCTCACCCAACTCAGTCCAGCATGTAGGTGTGCGACACCTCCTACCATACAACGCCACATATGGTGCCATCTTAATGCTTGCCTGATAACTATTGTTGTATGCAAACTCAGCTAACGGCAAAAACTCTTCCCAGTTGCCTCTGAAGTCCAAAACACATCCTTTCAACATATCCTCTAAAATTTGAATAACCTTTTCCGACTGCCCGTCAGACTGTGGATGAAATGCGGTACTGAAATCCAACCGCATACCCAAAGCCTGGTGTAACGCTCTCCAAAACCTCGACGTAAATCTAGGATCCCTGTCCGAGATTATCGACACTGGCACACCGTGCAACCTCACTATCTCCGCTACATACAACTTAGCTAACCTCTGAAGTGAGTAATCCACTCTTACCGGAATGAAATGAGCTGACTTAGTCAGACGATCCACAATCACCCAAACTGAATCCTTCTTACTAGGCGTAAGAGGTAATCCACTGAAAAAGTCCATAGTGATCCTTTCCCACTTCCACTGTGGAATCTTCACCGGCTGAAGTAACCAGCATCAGAATCGATGTTCGACCTTGACTTACGACACGTCAGACATTTGCCCACAAACTCAGTTACCTCCCACTTCAGACTTGGCCACCAAAACTGCTCTCTTAAATCCCGATACATCTTACTACCTCCAGGATGCATAGCATATGGGCTGCTATGTGCATCCCGAAGAATCCTTTGTCTCAACTCAACATCCTTCGGCATACAAGCTCTCCCTTTAAAATATAAAACTCCATCACTGGACAAACTATAATCCTCTAAACCACCGTTCTGAACCCGCAACCTCCGATCATTCAAACCATCATCTTCTAACTGCTTCTTCTTGATTTGCTCTAACCAAGTCGGCTTGACTTGTAATTCAGCCAAAAGACTCCCATCATCAAATAAGCTAAGACGAGCAAACATCGATCTTAAGTCTGATACAACCTTACGGCTCAACGCGTCTGCCACCACGTTAGCCTTGCCCGGATAATACTCAATCGAACAGTCGTAGTCCTTTAACAACTCAATCCATCTACGCTGCCTCAAGTTCAAATCCTTCTGAGTCAAAAGATACTTAAGACTCTTGTGATCCGTGTAGACTATCGATTTCTCTCCTTACAAATAGTGTCTCCAAATCTTCAAAGCAAAAACCACTGCAGCTAATTCCAAGTCATGCGTCGGATAATTAACTTCATGTGGTCTCAACTATCGAGATGCATAAGCCACTACCTTCCCTTCTTGCATCAGCACACATCCGAAACCGGTATGTGATGCATCACGAGAAACAAGTGAATTCCTTGCCTGCCTCAGGTTGAATCAAAACTGGAGCTTCAGTCAGAATCTTCTTCAACTTGTCGAAACTTTCTTGCTGCTTCTCGGTCCACACAAATAGAACTCCTTTCCTCAATAACTTGGTCATAGGTGCGGCGATCAAAGAAAATCCTTCCATAAATCTTCGATAATACCCCGCCAAACCTAGAAAACTCCGAATTTCAGCCACTGACTTAGGCGGCTTCCAATCCAACACTGCCTCAATCTTCCGAGGATCCACTCTAATCCCCTCAGCTGATACTACGTGACCCAAGAAAGTCACCTCCCAAAGCCAGAACTCACATTTACTAAATTTGGCATACAGCTGCGTTTCCCTCAGAATCTGCAACACTACTCGCAAATGCGCATCATGTTCCTCCTCTGACTTTGAGTATACCAAAATATCATCTATAAATACCACAACAAACTGATCCAAAAATTGCTGGAATACCCGATTCATCATATCCATGAATGCTGTCGGTGTGTTAGTCAACCCAAACGGCATCACCAGAAATTCGTAATGCCCGCATCGAGTCACGAAATGCCGTCTTATGGATATCACCTCTTTCACCTTTAGTGATGATATCCGGACCTTAAATCAATCTTGGAGAAAACCGCTGCCCCTGCAAGTGATCAAACAAGTCATCTATCCTCGGCAAAGGATACTTGTTTTTGATCGTCAGCTTATTCAACTGGCGGTAGTCTATACACATCTGCATCGTACCATCCTTCTTCTTGACAAAAAGTACCGGCGCTCCCCATGGCGAAACACTTGGTCGAATAAAACCTTGATCAAACAACTCTTGAATCTGAGCCTTTAATTCCCCTAATTCCTTCGGTGCCATCCTATACGGAGCAATAGAAACTGGCGCAGTTCCGGGTAACAGATCTATACCAATTTCAACTTCACGATCCGGAGGTAGTCCCGGAAGTTCTTCTGGAAATACGTCCGCATATTCCTTTACCGTTCGAACATTCCCTACAGCAAACTCCTTAGCCTCCAACGCACACACATGGACTACAAATGCCTCACAGCCCTTCCTGACCAACTTCACAGCTTTCAACGCAGATACCACGTTGGATAGATAATCTCTTCTATTACCTATCATGACCACTTCTTCACCTTCAGCTGTCTTCAAAACCATGCGCTTAGCAGCGCAATCCAAACTTCCTTGGTACTTGACCAACCAGTCCATCCCAAGAATCAGATCAAACCCCCCAATTGGCAGTTCCATCAGATTAGCTACGAACATTACCCCTTGGAGTTCTAGGGGTACATCTCTATACAGCTTATTTACTTCTACAAAGTGACCTAGAGGACTAAGTACGGTCATCTTCCTAGAAGTAGTCTCAGAATCTAAGTTTATGGTTTTTACTATGCGACTAGCAACATACGAATGCGTCGAACCCACATCTATCAAAGCAGTATATGGCACACCAAAGATTAAGAACGTACCGATTATGATGTCCGGTGCGTCTCCCTCCTCTCGTCGTCTCGCTGCGTACACCAAACCAGGCTGTCTTGCCTCAGTGTTGCCAGCACCTCTGCCAGATGCTCCTCGGCCTCGACCAGAACCATTACTTCCTCTACCATTACCATGACCTCTCTGCAATGGCGGTCCTTCCCTTCTGAACTGAGCACGATCTTGACCCTCAGACTGATTCCTGGCTAGCTTTTGTGGACAGTCTCTCACACGATGATCTAGCAAGCCACACTCGAAACATCCTTTCCCTCCGGTCCAACATTTGCCACAATGAAATTTCCCACATCGGTTACACTGTGTTGGTCCCTGATTAACAGTGACTGGCCTCCCGGACTGATTCGGCCCACTCTGCCTAGCCCTCTTTTGAAAATTACTGGCTGACCCGGATGATCCATAACCTCTCTTATGCTTATTCCGGTCGTAGCTCTGCCTTCCAGATTCCTTTATTCCTTCGGCTATCTTAGCCTTTTCAACCAACGCAGCAAATTCTCGCTCCTGATGTGGAGCAATCAGCAATCTCAGCTCGTCCCTCAAACCATCCTCGAACCAAACACATCGTTCGTGCTCCGAAACCACGATACCTCCAGCATACCGACTCAGTCTTAAAAATTTCGCCTCATATTCTGATATGGACTTACTACCCTGGACCAAACTCAGAAATGCCTTACGCTGCACATCAATGTAATTAGACCCAACATATTTCCGCTGATATGCTGCCTTGAAATAATCCCAAGTGAGATCCTCCGCTGCAGCACCATTCCATACCGTGAGCCACTACTGATATGACTCATCCCGAAGAAGCGACACAATCCCTTTCAGCTTGTCCTCAGCACTCAAATCCAAGTCATCCATGATTCGCTCCGTCGCCTCTAGCCAATATTCAGCCGCACTAGGAGCTACACCTGAAACACCTCGAAATACCTCCGCTCCATTGGATCGGAGTCGCTCAGGTACAGATTTTCGAGCTCCCGTGCCTCCACCTAATCCAGCTACCCTTTCAAGGACTTGCAGCACCGCCTGAGACACTGCATCATCCCCCGTTTGATCATGATGCTCAACTCCAACCGCTGGTGGTGGGGGTGGTGGTACCTCATTTTCGGATCCTTGACCAGACCTCACTGGTTCAGACACAGCCATCCTACCACGATCGCGTCCACGAGTCATACGACCTTGAGCTCGAGTACTCATGTCTAAAATCTCGACTTATCTGATTTAAAAGTTTTATGCATTAGTCATTATTCCACTTTCTTTAAAACAAAGTTTTATGAATATTTATAATAAGAGATTGTTTCGCGAGTACATCCAACCTATAGTTTTGGGTCTCTAGAGTAGTTCCTACTACTATTCAGTCATGCCAACATCATCATATCATATTATCAAAATCAACAGTTTGATGTACTTACCAGGGCGAATTGATGCCGGAGACTCGGGGCCATGCCTTTCCAACCATTAAATTTTCAACAAAAACATTTTAAAACCATACTTCAAATTATTTTGGGCCTCGAGCCCACAGCCGAGCTTTTGAACTTAGCTCTGATACCAATTTGTAACACCCCAAACCTGGTCAATACGCCATGACCGAATCTGGCATGCGACAGAGGAAAACGTCGCAAAGAAAATCGAGTGAACAATTAAATTTTTGTAAAAAAAAAAAAAAAAACTCTTTGTTGTTCTATGTTTGTGGAAAACAAGTATATGATAAATTGAAAGCTAACAATTTACTTTGAAATCTCGTAAATAAATCTTAAAAACTTAGTTGCAAAACCATAGATTAGAAAACCTTTTATAGTTTAAAAGAAACCAAAGTGATTAGGTTGAAAACTGTATCGAATGAAAATTTGGAAACTTGAGTTTTGGAAAATAATAGTATTAATTATCGAAAATACTTAAGTTGTTAAAACTATCAAATGAATTATGTTACCCGATGGTAACATTTTAAAAACCATCGCATTTTGTAGTTTAGAAAACTTTGTGCACATACATTAATTCAACCATATAATTTGTAAACCATATTTAAATCAAATCCAAAGTGTATAAATAATCCCAAAACATAATTAAAGAGGCCTTATTACAAACCTAAATTAAATCAAAAACCAAATAAAAATAAAGTTAAGTACCCAAATGGAAGTTCATGAAAAATCAAACTTTATTGCATGGCCTCCTCGAGCTCATCCGGCTCCTCATCCGCGATCTCACGAATCACCTGAAATGATAAGGGAGAAGGTGAGTCACCAAGACTCGATGCATAATCCCTCTCCGGGTAATAGCCACGCACTTACACAAATTATAACCAAGCAATATATATATGATGCACCCAACCTAGCCATCCAAAACTCCTTTTTCTACCCCGTGTGGTACCAAACCACTGGTGGTGCTAAAACCACTGGTGACCAAAGTCACGATATTCAATATTGTGATACCAAATCACTGGTGACCCAAGGTCACAAATAATCAGATTGTGGGGCCAACCCACTTGTGATACCAAATCACTGGCGACAATCCCATATCTCAAAAGTGGGGCCAACCCACGGTGGTATTAAACCACAGGGACGAGTCGCTATGAGGTGCCAAACCTCTGGTGTCCCAAAGACACAAATGTGATACCAAATCACTTTGGAGGTACCAAACCCTCGGTGTCAGAAGACACAAATATCAATCTTCCCCCTCCTCTCATATCACCCATCACAATGCAATATTTGAACAAATCATGTCAACATACTTTAGTATGAATCACATAACAAATATATCATAAATCGTAGATCATGATTTCAATCCACATGTATTAACAACATATAGAAACGGACTTACCCGAATCCTCATTCATACCATCATGGTATCATATCAAGATCTCATCGTTTTCCCACTTTGATAATATGATTAGTAAATTAATATTATAAATACATATACATAACCGAGTTATAAAGTGTGTAAGGTACACACCTTTCACCAACGCAAATACTAACTTCCAGAGATCCGATCTATCGCACTATAACACCTTGTCCTACATTCGGCCAAACCACAACACTTTAATCAAGACCATTCGGCCAACATCATATCTTAATCCCAATAGCCTTAGGCTTTCTCAACCAACTTAAAGAATATTGAATCCTTACCACTTGACTTACCAACTTCGATTGCTAATGGAATGGACTTAGATCGATTGCTTCTGAAGTCCCAAAAATCCTAAAAGAATGATTGATTCCTAATATTGATTAGAACCTTGAAACAAATGCCCATAGTTTCGGCCTTTGTTCATAAGAAAACGGCATAGAAAAGAGAAAGAAAAGAAGGAAAAATGGCCATTAACACTTACCCTTTTCTAAAACCGATTGAAGAAAACCCAAAATGAATGCCTACCCTTGATGATATTCGGCCAAGACAAATCAAAAAGGGAGTAGGATGTTTCGGCAATATGGTTATGAAAGAAGAAAAATATGTGAGTAGAAAAGAGAATAAAAATGAAAGAGAGAGAGGATTCGGTTTTAGCAACAATGAAAGAAAGAAAAAGTGAGTTTGGGGAAGAAAGAGGTTCGGCCAAATGAAACAAAAAGGAAATGTTGTGATTTTGAACAATATTCAAAAGAAAGAAAAGAGAGAAAATGAGATTAAGAGATTCGGCCAACACCTATTTTTCCAAAGAAGAAAAGTGCACAAAAATGCACAAAGTTCAAATGTAGTTTCGGTTTCAAAAGGACAAATGAAAGAAAGAAAATGGTATTTGGTTCAAACAAAATGAGGCTAAAAACCAAAAGCAAAATTGCACCAAAAGCACAATACACATTCGGCCAAGGAGGGGAGTTTTTGGAGAGAAAGAAAAACAAAAGCCAAAAGATGCACAAATGCAAAAGTTGACCAACTATCCTCCCCCAAACCTCCTATCAATATTCGGCCACCCCCTAGCCACACATGCCGTCCACATTCATGCACTAATGGCCTTGGAATAGTTTCCAAAACATCTTCCTTAAGCCAAGCCTTATGTCCCCCCATCCTTCCATAACCTTAAGATTCCTTTCCCAAAGTACAAACTTTCCTAAACCAATATTCAACTTACCAAAAATTTGAAAGTCCAACCTTCCATATATAAAGCTTGACCGTCCATTAATGCTAAGATGTACAAAAATACAATCCTCAAAATGCCTTCCATGCTACTCGAACCATTTCTTTCATGCCACCTTTCAAGCTCCTTATCCACTATGCCACTAACTCCTCATGTGCTTTAATTTAACACTTAAATTAACTTAAGTGTCAAGCTCACTTAATCCACTTCACTAAATTTTACCATACTAAAAATTATTCTAGTTAGCTAATATTTCCAAGCCTTCACACAAATATACTAAGCATACAATAACAGTCATATCCAAGCTAACAAAGTAACAACATGATGCTCTAATATTTTTAGGATATTACAATTCCACTAACATCATCGAAGATAAATTAAAAAGATAATTGTAGACAGAGTATGGACTAATACTTTGATGCTAATAATTGGAATAGTTTGTATGTATCTGAATTCTGACATTCTAGAAAAGATAAATAGTGATAAGAGTGTAGATAGTGGAAGACTAAGTTTAGTAATGTATAAATAGTGATAAGAGTGTAGACAGTGGAAGACCAAGTTTAACATTGCATAGCATGAATAATTATTCGATTGTATAATATTCTAGTATGATATAATTTGATTGTTTGTGACTTGCCCTGTATATTATATTGTTAATGTCTAGTATGTATATGTGTGATTATGATTGATTAATTGTTTGAAGTGTTAGTAATGCCCCTGACCCTAATCCGACGTCGGAAAGGGGTTGAGGGTGTTACATTGCTTTGGTTATCTTGTGATAGAACTCACACTGAGCTTATATAGCTCACCCCCTCCTTATTTTTCCTTCTTTTTAGATAACCCACAAGGTTAGGACGTGGACTTGACATTCGAAAGGCTCGGCTCGAAATATTGATCTTTATATAAAAGTATTTTAGACTGGTTATCTTGTAAATCTGGTTCTTTCAAACTATATTAATATTATTGTGGCATAGGACTTAGTTTATGGTTTTTTTACTTAAGCATGCATGAAATTTAAATCATTTAGGCTATTAGAATATGAATTTTTATCTAATTATGCATGAAACATGGTTTTTATTAAAATTATGTTAATATCACTTTTCCGCTGCTAAATTGTAAATGTGTTTTGTTATAAAAGTATTTCGGATTTTCAACTAAGTTTTCAATAGTAACACATTTATAATGAATATGTTAAACTTAATTGTATTTTTTAAAACTTCTAAGTTTTTCTGAAAAGAGACCAAAATTTCTTACTAAATAAACAAATGTTTAAATTAATTGTTTTTAAAACTCTGATAATTCTGCCGAGCTAGGTGGTCGATATAATCTCTCGAATTTGAGTTTAACGTCTAGGCCGGGTTAGGGAGGTTATAACATTAGCGCTACTAGGAGAAGATTAAATATTGGTGGTGGACTGGTTTTAGATATAGGAAACAAGGAAGGAGGTTGTGGCTGTCCCCCATGCTCATAGGAGCTAGTTTCTTACTAGAATTAGATAGGATATTCTCAACTTGCTTAGCCACCAGATAACCTTCTACTAAAGACTTAGGTCTGAAAATTTGCAAGTGTTGTCCTATTTTAAGCTTAAGGTTCCTTAAGGCTGTAACACCCCAAACCCGGCCCATGTGGTATGACCGGATCTGACATGTCACATGAAGGAAGCGTAAAACATTGTGTGATTCTTACTAAAATAGGCGTTACTTGGTTGTGTTTAAGTAAACAAGTTTTGTATGTAAATATTTGATAAAATACAGCTATTTTGAAAGGTCATTTGATGAGTCGAAAATTGAGGTAGTGAGCTTTAAAACCGTGACTTTAGAAAACGTCGTAGATAATTTTGAAAGAGAATCCGAGTTAAATCATTTGTAAAAGTTTGCTATAAAATCCATTTACTAATCTATTTCGGAAAATCATTATATATTTTTTTAGAAAAATTCTCATTTAAAACAATTTAAGCAAGATAATAAATATACCAAACATAAAGCAAATAATAAAATACTCCAGAGGCCTTATTACAGCATAAAAACCCAAAATAGTAAAGTGAACGGAAATAGAAATCTAAAGTTAAAAATAAGACACCATTTCTGAAGTATGGCTTCCACCAAGTCATCCATGGCCCAAGTCCACATCACTGAGCATTACCTACAAGGGTTAAGAAAAGGGGGGAGTGAGTTACAAGAACTCAGTGTATAATCCCCTTACCGTCATCCACTGGGCCTGAATCTATATAGCAATAACTTGGGCCTAAACCCATTTACAATACAATATTAAAATGAAATATATGAATGTATGCAACCCAACCCATCCTAGTAATCCATCCGCTACACACCACCCGTACCATCCCATCACACCTGTGGGGATCAAGTCAACCCACCCCGCCAAACATACCAATCGCAAGCAAGTTGCCATAATAATATATTTGTGGCTGAGCCACCAGAGTCATAATTATGCGTGGCATAGCCACTATAAAGATTGTGGCAGAGCCACCAAAATATCATATACGATAATATAACCGGCACAAAGCCTTGGTTAAATATGATCGACACAGAGTCATTGATTCATATGTTAGGCACATAGCCATTATCAGAATTTGTGGCAGAGCCACCAGAATATGTGGCAGAGCCACCAGAATCAGATTGTGGCAGAGCCACCGGGTTACTCTTCTCTTCATTATTTTTCCCATCCCATGCAAATTATGTAAATGCAACATACATAATTAAGCATAATATCCACAAATATAAACAACAATCATTAATCCAGAAATTTGGTACCATAAATCGGCCCATTAAAACACTTTGCAATTCTGCCCATTAAGGCAAATCGGCCCATTATAACACTTTGAAATTCTGCCCATTAAGGCATTCAATCAAATCGGCCCATTATAACACTTTGCAATTTGGCCCATTAAGGCATTCAATCAAATCGGCTCTTTAAGGTTATTTCTGTAATTCGGCCCATAGGAGTATTTTCGTACTTCTGTCCATAGGGGCATTTTTGTAATTCGGTAATTTTACCCACTAAGGGTAATTCGGTAATCTCGCAACCTAGGGGTATTTTGGTAATTTACCCTCCAAGGGTATTTTGGAAATTTCGCAAACCCGAGCTACTAATTTGGGGCATAAAAATTGAAACTGTCCATTTGCGTCGTACTGACTAAATTGATATAACACGAGTTAGGAATCTCGAAATTTAGATCCATAAATTTTTCTTGAAACTAGACTCATATATCTTCTTACTATAATTTTTCCAAAATTTTTGGCTTAGCCATTTAGTACAGTTTATTCATTAAAGTTTCCCTTGTTTCACTATCCAACGGTTCTAACCTCTCTTACCCGAAATTCAAATATCTCACTGTACCGTTTTCATGTGTTTCTCCCACTTGTTTCTATTGAAAATAGGATCACTAGGAATCTATACATATAAATTATAACTCATAATTCACTTTGTACAATTTTAAATGATTTTTCCAAGACAAAATAGGGAACCACGAAGTCAATTAAAACCAGTCTCACTAAAATTAAAATATCACAGAATATAAAATTCCTCTTCCTCCGCTATTTCCTTCATATAAAAGTAGATACAGTAAGCTTTAATTCAATATCTTATTCACTTTCTAATTTCTTTTCTCCTAATTTTCGTGATTTTTCAAAATCACGTCACTGCTGCTGACCAAACTGTTTCATTGCAAAATATGGTTACTACTACGAACATACGCACGCCTGAGTGGTCACGGATGCCGGTTTTCGATTTTTCAGTCTTTCGACCAAATCATAGATCATTTCATGCAAATATTCAGAGAAGTGTGAGATTACACACCATTTCAAACATGTATTCGGAAGGGTACGGAATTACACACCTTGATTACGAGTTGTGCTTCCTACCGATTTCAACACCACGAATGTGCACTGAATCGATCCTACCCCTTAGCTACTGAAATCCTGTCCTAACAATATTTGGTGAGTGAATGAATTGTTAGCAATTATCCCACCTTCGGCCAAAACAAATCTTACGACAACGTTCTTACCCTACTTACTTGACGAGTCGACGATAACGATTTGGTTAATACAAATCACTTGTGCTCCTTCACCTTGTTGAAAGCCCTAAGCCCAACTATGGCCATAACATAGAAAAGAATGTAACTCATACCCAACGAGAGAGAAAGAAGAATACAAGATTATTAAGGAAGACTCAAATGAAACAAAGTTATTAACAAAGAGAGAACTACTACTTACCGATTGTACTTATGGCTACGGATGAATCAAGTGTGATAGATTCGGCCTTCCCACTATTACGCTACAAAAAATAACGATTGAGATATGAGGGACACCCATTCGGTTAAGGAGAAAAAAAGAATAAAACGATTAAGGATTAGGGAAGAGAGAAAAGGTTAGGCTATGGAGAGGAATGAGTAGGAAGGAAATTGAAGAAGAAAAGAGAGTGCTTAAGAATTCGACAAGAAGAATTGAAAAGGAGATGACCCGAAATGCTCAAGGAAGAAGTACCCAAAACGTCACTCTCAAAAAGAAACCCGAAAGAACACTCAAAAGAAAAGAAAAGTTTCGGTTTCTCCCTTACACCAAATGGCCTAAAATGCTCTCTTGGAAAAAGACACAAAATGATCAAAGGAGAAAAATATCCCTCATGCTAAAGACTTGCAAAAAGGTATGGAAAATTCGGCTCCTCCCTCTCCCTAACAAAATCATCCATCACATTAGCCTAAAGGAAGAATGTTGACCAAAATTCTTTCCAAAACATCTTCCACCCTTTAAGCCAACATGTTTCCTACTCTTGCCTTTTCTTTCATTTCTTTCCTTCATTATCCCTTATCTTCCTCCTTTCCATAATCCTTAGCCACCTTTCCATAATTTAAAAAGTCTTACTTACCTTATTAGTACCATGACCGACACCTGGAAAGAAAGCACAAAAATAAATCCAAAATTGCAACAGATGGGATTCGAACCTCAGACCATTAGTACACTCCGCATGCCACTTTCCACCTTTACCAATAGACTCCTTGTGCTAGCAAAATGCACACTTATTTCCATAAGCATTGATGCCACTTACTAACTCTCCTTAAAGTACTTAACCACAAAAATTTTCTTATAGCCTAACTCGAACCCGGAACTTCCTAGAACTCCATAACTTTCCAAAATTATCTTCCTAATAAGTCTAACTTGAAATAATGTCGTTCTCTTGTTCTCAAAATTTTAAAACGCTTCTATGCTCAAGGCCCAATAGGCCCAATCCTACTAGGCCCAATTTCGGGATGTTACAAGGGCATAGTTTCAGGAAGGTTGATTGAAGAGACTTACAAAATGGTCATGGAATTGATCCACATGACCAACTTGCTTGAGGGACAGTAGTTCTTCCATGTGGTCCTTAAAAGAACTTAACCCAAACTTTTCCTTGAGACTGTGGGCATAACAATCCCAAGTTAGCAAGCGAAAACATCCATGTCTGTAACATCCTAAATTAGGGGTTATGCGTTTGGAGCATAACTCAAGTGATTAGTAGGCTTTAAGTGTGGTTGGATATATTTTAGGAGTTTTGAGAACTTTAGGTGAAGGGGAAAAACTTTGGAAAATATTATAATTTTAAATGAAAAGGGGAAATTAGGCAAGAAGGCCTTAAAAGAATTTTATGGAGTTTAGGACACAAGAAATTAATTGGCAAAGTGGCTTGAGGCGCTAAGGTGCAAGGGAGTGCAGGAGGGAAGAGGTTCGAGTAACGCGGGGCGCATCAGAGACTTTTTATTTTTGCGTCTGGAAGGGGAGCAAGGCCAGGGAGGCCTTAAGGGTAATTTGTGGGCATTTTGGGACAGGGAAGGAGGCTCGGTAAAGTGGCTGCAAGGCGCCACTTAAGGGCATAGAGGTGACGCCTGGCGCAGGTCTTTGGTTCGAGTTGCAGAGGAAGCGAATGGGATTTTATTTTTGCGTTAAGAAGGCGCCTGGCGAAAGAGGTGTTAAAAGAAGTTCTAGGTGAATCATATCACAAACAGCGCCTTGGCAAGATGGTTGGGGCGTTATCTGTGGAGCAAGGAGCAGGTCTCATGTTCGAGTCGTGGTGATGGCATGGGAGTGTTTTATTTTTCCTTTTTGCGTTAGCAAGTGAAACTGGGCTAAGGAGGACTTAAAAAGAACTGAGGCGAGTTTGTGACACAAAAAAAGGCCTGGGCAGAGTCGCTTGGGGCGTTATGGCAGCCTGCAGCAGTGAGGGCTGGGGTTCGATTCACGTGGGCAGCAAGAAGTGGGATTTTAATTTTTTTTGGCTTTTTGCTTCAGGTGGAGGGTAATTGGACGGCACATGGAGTTTCAATTAGATAAGGATTTGGCTTAAATTCTCCTATTAAAACTTGGCTGCAGTAAGGTAGGATAAATATGGCTTTAGTTATTTTTTTATTTTAGTTTAATAGGTAGATAAATTTGGGTTGTTTTAATTATTTTAGTTAAATTAGTAAGATAAGGATAAGGGCTGTTGTATTTTATTTATTTTTGAATAGGTGGTAAAGTGATAAAGGGTTGGGTTTTTTTTTTATTGTGAACAACTAGGGTGGTATTTTCGGCTTGGGGGTATACTTATTAGGTGTGCCGAAATTTGCTTCTTCTTTCTCTCTTTTATTTCTTTTGGAGTAGCCAAATATTCAATCTTTTTTTTTACAAGCTTGGCCGAACCTTGGTGCATCTTCTTCTCTTCTCTTTGCTTGACATCTTAAAGGAATACCATAGCCAATATTTTAGTTATATCTTGAAGCCATAGTCGAATAGCAAAAAGGGTTCTATTCTCTTCTATTTGTTGTAAGTTTTAGAAGCCAAAGGTGCCATTGGTGGTAAGTAGAGTGCTCTCCTAATCATTCTTCTTATTCTTTTAAGTGTGCCGAAAGCAAGTGAGTAAGGCCTGATTTCTAAGGTTGGCCGAATGAGTATAGTGGCATAACTTTGAATTTCTTTTTGTATGTGTTAGTATCAAGGTGCATTGAAGGAGGTCTTTTCGGGATTTGATTTAAGCAAGGTAAGTCAAGGTGATAATTCGGCCATAGGCCATATTTGGTAAATAAGTGATAACCGATTCTGACTGTGGCCATTTAGGAATTTCGACAAAGGTAATCAGAAGCTTCCGGGATTTGATTCGTTGGTAAGAATATTTAGTAAGTATAGTTTAGATTTGGTATATTTAGATTATAATGTTATCGGTTAACCATTTGGTTCTGATTAAGATATCATTAATGGACATGGATGCCGGTCAATAAGGTAAAGGGAAAATCCCTATCCCGAAGTTTAAGAAAAGATCTGTCTCGGCAGTTCCGGATTGGCCACCGGGGTGTGTGGGCGTGAGCTAGAGAAAGCTATAGGCAGATAGCCGTAGTCTCGCTTAGGGATAGCGTCGGGATCGAGAGTTTAGAACTCCAAGTAATCAGGTGTGTAGTTAGCCTACTGTTTTCCGAGGTTTATGTGATATTTGCATGTGTTATGTGTTTAATAATAAGTGCAGTGATAAATGTGAAATAGATACCCTTAAAGGGTATGACGATGACCAGGTTAGTATCGAATCTGTTGAGATGTTATCATTGATTTGTATATGTAAGTATGCCTATGATTATGAATAACATGTACATGCATTATCATGGCACTATTTTATGTTGCATGTGCATGGGTGGGTTATGGAAGAAGGTACGGGTGTACTTCGAGTACGTGGTTTGATGTTAGCCTTGAGCTACATCGTGGATTGACGTTGACCGAGGTCACGTTGTGGATTATTTGCGATTAAGTTCGCGTGGCTTGATGAGTGGCTATGTGCCTCATCGTGGTTGATATCGGCTATGTGCCATATCGTGGTTGATGAGTGACTATGTGTCCCATCGTGGTTTTGGTGTTAGCTACGGCTACATCGTGGATTAGCGCTGACTAAGGTCGCGTTGTGGATTATTGTGCTTAATTGCACGTGGACGGCAGTGATTGCCTTTGGGGTGAAAAGGAGAGGGTGATTCGATAATCCCCTGGTGTGTGGTAGGCTGGATACGGGGGTGTGTAGAGGATGGACCCTAGGTTTGGGTTGGGTACACTTTGCATAATTATATATGATATGTGAATTCAATGTGAAAGTGGGCCAAGCCCAATGGATATATGGACTAATGTGTAAATGGGCCAAGCCCAGTATGTGAATGTGGACTTGAATAAGAAATGGGCTAAGCCCAGTATGTGGAAAGTATGTGGCTAATTACCCTGTTACCTGATCAGTGTTATGAGTATGGGCCAAGCCCAGAATGTGATATTATCTGAATATGATATATGCTATCTGATATATATGTTATTATGTGGTTAACATGTGGGTGGAATTCAATGGTTAATTACACACTGAGTCCGTGTGACTCACCCAATTTTTATTAAACATCGCAGATGATTCGTGGTGATCGGACCGGGTTGGAATGGATACGAGGTGGCCCATGCAGAAGACGTTTTGATTATTTCAATCAGTTTATTATTAAGTACTTTGGTTTAATAATTTATTGTAATAAGGCCCATTAAAGTATTTAAGTATTTTTATTCAGTATTTTTATTATTATGTTCTATTATGGATTGACAATTTAAATATTAATTGCAAATGATTTTATTTTCTTAAGTATGTATAATAAAGTTTTGAATCCGGTATTTTTATAACAATTTAATTCTTACTTAGAATATTTTAAGCCACGAAAATGTTTTATTAAAGGCAACAAATTTTTTTAACGGCTTTTCACTCTTAAGTAAGAATATTTTCGAACGTGTTCCGCAGTGGCATTTCAAATTCGGTCGTAGTGAATGGGCCGGGGGGCGTTACAATGTCTTCATGCACAAAAATAATGCCAATCTAACGTCTTCCCCTCCAAATGCAACATCATAATCCGGACCTTAGCACTATCAGCTACACCCTCAGCCTCAAAATAATTGTTCCAACTTGGACCACCACCCCATAAAATTGATACCATCAAACCTTGGACAACCCAATCTAAGGAGGCACCCATTAACCTCAATGGAGCTTGTGAGCGAGAATGCACCAGTGTTGCCGAGATCTCCATAGGAGAAACCACTAAGGTATATCTCTGGGAGGAAAGCTAAGTGGTGAACTTTCTAAAATACTCTTACCACGATCCTAGGAAGAACTAGTAGCAACAACAGTAGGGAAATGTCCTAAATACTACTTAAACAAATTTTGTAGTTCAGATTTAATCTTCCTCCCCCACCCCCAGAAAATCATCCCTGAGCTCCTCTAAACGGCTACCACTTTTGGTGTCAAATTGTGACAACTCAACCTGAAGTTGCTGCAAGTGGCCAACCTTCTTCTGCAATATAGTGGTTACCCTTCACCTGCCATAGAAAGTCATCTAACTCTATACCCTTGATATAGACGCTTGAAGAAGAAGAAGAAACAGGGAAAGAAAGAAAAGATACGATAAGGAAACAGAAATGAATTCCATAAGAATTTCGCATAGCTTGAACTTCTTCCCTCCCTCAGCCTAAATGGAAACAACCTCAACATTCCCTGGTAGTTATAAGAGTCGTTATTCACAACTAGCAAGGTGCACAAAACACACCGTATAACTAATGACCCTAATCGCATCGTTTCACACTTATAATTTTCCCTCTCCAAAATAGAGCATTTACAATAGTAATAAAAAAAAGCAATGGTTATAATAGAAATTCAAACTTAAACAGAATTACAAAGAATCATGAGAAAGTAATAGAGAAAAGATTTACGCTAATATGATGAAATATGTAACACTAAACAAATGGAAAAAATACATGTTGAAAGATTTTATGATAAAGTAATAAAAAAGAGATTTATCACAATCTCTCTACACCAATGAGATCTAATTTGAAGAGAAGCAGATGAGAGAGTAATTTTTGTAGAAAATTCTTAATCGGTATTGAAAAACCCTTTGTAAGTTCCATGTATGACTTGGACATCATCGCCTTTGCAAATCGGCATGGACTGACCGTCGTACACTGACCACTGCTCAAAGGAAAGTGGCGCACTCATTAGTAGGCAACAAATGCTAGATGACACCATGAAATGGGCCTTATGGTTCTTGCACTGTAAAGAGGAAAGGTGAAGGTTGTATTTCAATTTTTTTGAAGGAAAGAGGTGTTGTAGGAAGCATTTTAGCTTTGCCTTTTAGTTTTAGGGTAGAACGAGTGGGAAAAAAATAGGTGAGTTTTTTTTATAATGTGATATTTTTTTTTATTTGAACATATTTTCTTAATCTACCTTATGATAGATTTTTTTATTTTTTTAATATTATTGTTCAACCTATCATATTTATTTTTAACAATCACAATGTTATTTTTTTTGAAAAAATAATAATTATCAAATCCGTCACATGTTTGTCACAAAAATTCGTCACTATTTGTAAATTTAATCTTTGTGATAAACTTTTTTTATTAAAAAGCGTTGTCGAAAAATAATTTTACAACCCTGAGACGATAATTGTGATGAAATATGATTTTTATCCCATGTCTGTTACAAGTTTGTCTCTAATTATGTCATAGTGAATGATCGAGTCCTAAATTTCATCTTAGTCACTAATCTGTCAGTAATTAATCACTAATAAGCTATAATAGTGACAGAAAACTGTGACAGAAAAATTTCTGTCACTGTTAAAGCATTTTCTGTTAGCATCAATATATGATTTAAAATAAATATATGATTACTATTTAGCATATACAATAATTTTATTTTTATAACATTATATATTTCCGGGCCAATTCAAGTCAGGTTTGAGCTAAAAACTCCTAGTTAAGGCCTAATCCGTATAGGAAATAAGCCTTAAGTTTTGTCCAAACTTATTTTTCGAACTTTATCTTTTTATCCAAACCTTCCCATTTTTTAACTAACCTTTAGGTCTAGACCAGTGGTGGTCCAATCCATAAGCAGCTCCAGCCTGAATTAAGTCCAACATTTTCCAATTTATTGGCATCACCATTCACTGTCCTGGGAACATGAGAAATAAACCATGTTTTTTAATTCGTGTAAATTCTTTTTATGTCGTAGTGGTGAACAAATTAGGGTATTTTTGGAATTTTTTAGGTCAGATAATTTTTTATATTTTTGTTTTAGTTTTAATAATTTTTTATATATATATTTTTTAGTTTTCTATAAATTTTAGTTTTTAATATATATTTTTTTTTCGGGAAAATGAAAAAACATTTTTATATATTTTTATATTTTCTAAACTTTTATATATTTTTTTGTACGTTTTATCATTTTTATCATTATTTATTATTTATATTTTTTTATTATTTTCAATAATTTTTTAAAAAATATAACTTTTTATATTTTTATTAATTTTTATATTTTTTATAAAGAAAAATATCAATTTTTGTCATATGGTAGAGTTGTAGCATGTGACAAACATAATCCCAAAAAATAGAATTGTCAGATCTTAATGGCAAAAGGGCCTAATTGGGTGTATTTTTACTATTCAAAAGTGCAATTAGATGTAAAAAAAAAAAAAAAAAAAAGATTTAATTGATTTTTTTGGGAAAAATTCAAGGGCAACCTTTAAGAAATCATATTTCATATACTAATATTGGAATATTTTAACTTTTATAAATGGAGTTAAAAGAATTACGATATCCTATTTTTATATATTTAATATTTTAAATATTTATACTACGTTTGATTAGCTTTGATGATAAAATTACAAAACTGTAAATTTTAAATTTTAAATTTTAAAAATAGCAACTGTCCTACTCATAAAATTTTAAACACTGAGCTAATAATCTAGGAAATAATTACCTATTTATTGAACTTCATGTTTTTAGGATTCTCATCCCACTTCCAAGCATGTGATGGTGCAGTCAATTTCGGGAAAATGCTCATCCAAATCTCTCTATCAGTAATTTTCTAAGGATCAATTAGTGGACAAAAGAACTCACAGCTATAATTCTTAAAAAGTTTCATTTTTCTCTACATCATTACAATGGAGTTACTGGTTCGTCCAATGAGACGAGTTGAATGTCATAGTTTAATTGAAAAGGAAATTAAATATTAAATTAGAGTCTAATATGGAAATGGAGAGATGTTAGAGTATAAAAAAAGAATTAAACTCTCAAAATAATATTTATAAATTTATAAAAATAATTAATGGGTTTTACAATAAATTATATTTTGGTGTAACCAGTAATGTGACGAGGATATGTAAGTAACTCAAACAATCAAATAAATGAAGTCAAAGTGTTACAATCTGCCCCAAAGAAAGGGGGAAAAAAAAGGGTTGCAATTAAATATGGGTATGGAAGGCTAAACACAAAACAAAACCCTTACAAAGGCAATGGATTTCAAACAGAATATTTCCAAGCTATATATATGTTTATGTTAGCTCTTTTCTTGGAGCTCGGCTTATTTATTAGTAAAAATAGCTTTAAGAAATCAAGCAACTTCGTCTTCGCTTTTTGCAAACACAATTCAAAAGGCTCAGATCCTTCGTCTGGGATTAAAAACCCTGCAATTTTTCCTAATTTCCCCAGCGTTTCCAACAAGAACTTGGATATTTCCCATCTTCACCATTGCCTGAGCAAACCTAGTTCTAAATAGAGTCGCATTCGCTGCAAAACCCGATACGATACGTCTCGACAATGGATCATTAGCTAACTCTTGATCGATCTTCATTACCCCTCTCTTCAACCCTATCTGCTTGAAGAACTGATTATCAACGGCGAATGGTGTGGCCTGGTCCAGAAATGCTGTAGGGTCAGGATTGGTACCACTGGCTTCACCACAAATGCTCCTTAGCTTTGCAGCCAGACCACGATGCATTGTAGGATCAGGTCTGGTAATCCTGTCCAAGAAGAAACTGCAATGCGCGACACCAACTGTATGTGCTCCCAAAACGGTAACCATATCATCCATGCTCATGTTTTTAGCCCTGAAAGCTTGGAAAGCCTCTGAAACAGTCAATGTAGGGCCTGGCAAGTTCACTTCGTCAGGATCCGAGACCAGACCGTCCCGCCTCCCTGTTGGGACAAAATAGAAGGGTCCCCCCGACAGAAACACAGCATCTCGGGTGGCTAGTGTTATGATATCTGCACATGAAACTTTTGAAGGGCAAGTGGCTTCTACAGCTTTCTTCGCTTCATCGATGAGCTCGAATCCACGCACCGTCAAGTTTGGCCCGGCATCTTTCTCAGATGAACTTTTGCTGTTGGAGTCTATGAGAATGGATGCGTCACAACCCTACATAACAGTAGAACCTCATTATAACCAGTTTGTCATTTACAAAAAAAGGGTTAATGCCATGATGCTCCACTTCCTAGAAAGCTTACCCTAACGAAACAGTCATGGAAATGCATGCGAAGCAAGGCTGCAGTGATGGATTTATCACGGCTTAAACGTCGTCGGACAGCTGCTCGAACTATGGATTCGGCATTTGGACAACTTCTTCTGTAAAAACCAACCCTAAGGTTTGCCAAGGCAAGCGGAAGAATCAAAAGGAAAAGCACAAATATAACCTTCAATCTCATCATTTCTTTCTCTTGGTTTTTTTCTCGAAGCTCTTTGGGGTATGAACAACACATTCCAGAATACGAATATATAGGTGGAGAGATTGTAGGCATGTGCTTGGCCTCAAAGAATGTATAGAAGTTGAAACGTGCAAAGGTCAATGTTTCCAGTATCCAACACGGTTTGAGAAGCAACCATATACATAAGCAGTTGTGTGCTCTATTTTATTATTTGATGCATCACGGTTTATAATTTTAGTATTTCTTTCACTTACATGTAATTTCTAATTAAGCATACTGTTTTACTAACTAAATCCTTATTATATTCCGAAAACCATAGTTTAATTATGATAAATTAGCATCATATGTAACACAGAAGGAATTGGGATTGGGATTGGGATTGGGATCGGGAAAATTTGTTTAATCAATAATTGACAAGTTAAATTACATCATTTGTAATCATTGGGAGACACAGCCACCAAGACCAAAAATATAAATTAATATGTGAAATATTCATGACAAAGAAATTTAATCCACCAACGAATGTCAACGGAATCTGATTATATATAAAACAGGTTTTAATCCTTTTCTTTTTCTTTTTCTTTTATTTTAAAAAAAAAACTATTTTTGTTTATAATTTTGTGGAATGAACAGGCTTGCACGTTTCAAGATTATTCAATGCATCCACCATAAAATAAAAATAAAAGAAGTAGGCTAAATAATTAATGCTTATTTGCACAACAAGGAAGGATAAATTTGGATAAAATGTTTTATTTATTTTAATGTTACTTTTATCATAAAATATTCCATGTATAAATATGTTGAGTTATCTATTAAGATAATTTTTTTATTCGATGAACAACTTTTTTAAATTTGTTTAATGTCTTAGAATTATATCTAAATTGTTTCCATTAACACTATTAATAAAATATAATATATATTTTTTAATTTAAACATTATACTAATAATATTTTATTTTATTTACTGAAAAAGAAAGGTGAAAGTACAAAAAAATTACTAAGAAATTGAAATAAAATAAATGACCGATTAATAAGTTCACCACGTTTTTTGGAGAAAAAAATTGTGATTGATTTTTATTATTTTAAAATTTATTAAATTATACTTATCTTTTATATTAAATATATTTTAATCATTTTATGTATTAAAATTTTAATAACCAATAACATAATAATAAAATATTTTAAAAAGATGAAAATTTCATATGTTAAAAAAATTAAACTGTCATTTTACCATTGTTAGCTTTTGATTAAAAAAAATTGTTATAGTATATTAAAATGAACTTATAATTTCTATATTTTAATTATTCAATATAATTTAATAATACACAACAATATAAATTTTGAGCAAGGTTAGAGAGCTAGTAAAAATTAGTTTTTGATTTAATATCAAAACATTATTGTTTAATAAATTTTAAACAATTACCTATAAAGATTTAACACCCCACACCCGGCCTAGATGCTACGGTCGAATTATGGAGGTTACATCGTCCAAACAAAAGAAACAAGTGTTTAATTTTGATGAAAACCAATTTTAGCGAAAAGAAAATCAATTTGAATAACTATTTAAAAACATAGTGATTTCCCGGAACCACAACTTATATACCAAAATCAAAACCAATTTACTTGAACATTTGTGAGACAAAATACTTTAGAAAATTTCAATTAATCTTGCAGCGGAAATCCTTATAGCGTATCGTTTGTAAAACCGTGGTTCTTTTTTTTTAGTTATTTTAGTTAAGCGTTATTAAAAAAATAAAGGTTTTTGCATAATAAAAATCAGAATGGTCCTAACGATATAAACAAATCATAAAACGTCCAAAAATAAACAAAACCCAAGAAAAGTCTAGAATGTCCATAATAAACAAAACAAATGAAGTCATAGTACTTAAACAAAAATCATGAAACCCGAGCTCTAGAGTCGTTGTCCAATCCTAAGTCGAAGAATCACCTGAAATGAAGCAAACAAGGCGTGAGTTTTGAGCCCAATGTGTAATTTGACCCATAATTTAAGTGCAATTAAATATAATTATCAGATTGTCTTATAGCATATTAGAACTCAAATCGAAGTATAACTTATCATATTATAACGAATCGTAACATATCACATCATACCATATCGTAACATAGCATAGCATATCAAATCATATCATGTCCTACCCACATCCGCTACACACCATCTCCGTCCAACTAATCACACCATATAGGACAACAAGAGTTCATCCATCCAATCACACCAATATGTGATGATGTGCCACTCATATAGTTGCAGCTGAGCTGCCATACATAAATTTGCGGACTAGCCGTGTAACAGCCCAATTTTGGGGCTAGTCAGAATAGTGGTTTCGAGACCACTAAATCGAGGTCGAAGAAAATTATTTTGAATTTGTTGCATGTGTTGTAGCATAATTATATAGATGCATGAATTTTTGGTGCTTTAATTTTGATGATTTCATGCTTAATTGTGAAAAAGGACTAAATCGCATAAAGTGCAAAAGTTCTATTTTTCAAGGTAGAAGTGTCAAATAGCCATTGAATTTTAGATTGGAGGTATTTGAAGTGCAACTAGGCCATTAGGAGGGCATGGCCAGCCATAGGAGTGAAGGAGATAGTAGCATTAAATATTGGTCAAATTTGGTAGAGATTAGGTGATAAAAAAAATGACTAAAATAAAACAAAAAGATGAGATATCATCTTTTACTATTCCTCCTTCTTCCCACCGAAAATTTGAAGAGAAAATAAGGGTTTTGAAGCTCAAATTTTCAGCCAACATATTCCCTAGTAAGTAAGTGATTTTTGAGGTTTTCCTTAATGATTTTTGTACTTTTGGAGTCCCCAAAGCTTAAGCTAGCTAACGAGGGGACTAATTTATGATATGGTTGAAAGTTTAGGGACTTGCCATGAGAGTGTTCATGTTGTTTGCTAAGTTTTTATGGAAGAAAATGAATGTTAGTGAGTTAAGGAACAACTTTTGTGAAAGGTGTTATCATGAAAACACCTAAATAGGACTTAAATACAAAGAGTGAATTTGTGTCATAAATGCATGAAATGGTTAGAATGGTGAGTAGTTGTAAGAGAAATAAATGTTCAGCTAGGCTTGTTTATTAAGAAAATGTGTTGAAAAAATGATTTACGAGCCTAGGGGAAAAATCGTAATTTTGCCATAATACAAGGGCAAAATGGTCATTTTTGCCTAAGTGTAGATTTTGATGCATTATGATCATGGACTGATCTAAATGAATGAATTTCATTGTTATAGATCAAGAAAAACACGGAATCAACCTTTACCGTGGAAAGGGCAAGGTGACGGATTAAACCGTTAGTTAACATGTTTTGCACTGAGGTAAGTTTATGTGTAAATAATGCATTTTTTTTATTTTTATATACATTGTTGTTGATAATTAGTGCATAGCTTGATTGAGA
Organism: Gossypium bickii; assembly: GCA_025503065.1. Taxonomy (NCBI): domain Eukaryota; kingdom Viridiplantae; phylum Streptophyta; class Magnoliopsida; order Malvales; family Malvaceae; genus Gossypium; species Gossypium bickii. The sequence continues at coordinate 98,252,208 of CP106711.1, forward strand.
ACCTGAATGGTTCAAGTGAATTGAATGTGGTAGTTATTGAATAATCGTTATATGAACTACGAAATAGATATGTGAATGTATAATGACAAGACTCAACGGTGGGCTAAGTGCGATACCACCATATGACTTAATTATGATGGGCTGGGTGCAATACCATCGTCTATTTATTAATTGGTAGGCTATGTGTAATACCACCGTAATTATCTTTTGGTAGGCTATGTGCGATACCACCCCGATAAAGACTGATGGTGGACTAAGTGCGAACCCACCGATTAATTTGATTATAAATAGTTGATTATGAGATTGTGATGTGTTGTATTATATGATGTTGTGGCGTTAAGTGCAGGGAAGTTTATTGATGAATGTGTGCATTAAGCTTGTGATATGGTTAGAATGTAGAATTAAAAGGAATAAGTAAGCATGATTATGAATATGAAGTGTTTCTTGCTTAATATATGATGCTATATACTTGTTTAGCACATACTATAATGTTATATTGTTTACATGTAAACTTACTAAGCTTAAGCTTACTCCCCCTTCTTTTTTCCCTTGTTTTATAGAGTTTAAGGGCCGAGCCGGGATACGTGAATAACCAGAAGACCGCTCACACTATCTGCTCATCTCGATATATCTAGAATTAGTGATTTTTGTATATGGCATGTATAGAGGCTGGACTAGTTAGAGTATTTTGTTATTTTGGCCAAAAGTGTGTTGGCCCCCTTTTAAGACAAACTATTTTGTATATTGCCATAATTGATGGCTCACTTTGTCATTTATGAAATGATTTAATCATTCATGGAAAAATTAGATTGCAAAATATGAGTATGTTTGAAAACAGGGCAAACATAATGACTTGTATCACACGGCTGAGGACACGCCCGTGTGCTAGGCCGTATGAAAACTGGAGAGTATACTGACTTGGGTCACATGACTCTAGCCCGTGTGCCCCTCGAAATGGCCATACACGACCGTGTATCAGGCCGTGCCAAAATTGTAAAGCATACTAACTTATGCAACACGGCCAAGTCACACGCCTATGTGCTAGGTTGTGTGCCATTTAGGGGGTATACTGACTTGTACTACACGGCCGGTCATACGCCCGTGTGGTGAGGCCGTGTGGAGCATACTGACTTCAATTTCATATCAACACCAGGAGACACACGGCCGTGCAACATGACCATGTGTCACACACAGCTGAGACACACGCTCGTGTCCCTGCCCGTGTGGACAAAAATAGGCTATTTGCAAAGCCATTTTGCTACCCTGTATACACAACCATTCACAAGCATAAATGACCCCATTTCATAACCCAATTGGCAATCATTCCATAACATTTCATACACATAATATACCAATTCAACTTGGTACCCAATTACCTAATTAATACCATGCATATATCAACTACATATCAAGACTTCACTTGTACATTTTCATTACATCAATTCCTTACCCAAAACATACCATAATTGAACACTCATACACAACCAAATATGATACCAAAATAAGCTAAATCTCATGGCTTAACTCATACACAAAATATACCAAAAGCATAATTTTCAAGTAACCATAACTATCATCATTTAAACTAGCCCATACATGTTATATTTACATATATCTACAAGTTCAAAAGTACCATTCAGAAATTGGATAGTGTGATGTGTAACTCCTACTTGTCCGAAACGAGCGAGCTATCGGACCTCCATAAAACATAGAAAAGAAACAAAGTAAGCTTTATAGCTTAGTAAGCCCGTATTATTTAGAATTAAACTTACCATTTATACCAAACCAATACAAATAACTAAGGTAAACTCCATACAATTTCCAAATGCCTATCACAAACATTCATCCATAGGTTAGACATGTTAATACATGAAATCATCCATTATCACAATTCAATACTCAATATAACTAGCATTCAACATTTCATTCTCAATCATATAACCAATAATCCATTCAATAACAATACTCATCCGTATAAATAGAATTTATGTCCATTGAACCTATTAGAACTCTAAAGGATACTTGGGTGATAAACATCCGTAATCCGTCAATTCATTATCATTTATGCTCTTTCGAGCCATGATCGGTAAGCTCCTCTTGAGTTGATGAACAGTAAGCTCTATTGAGCTGAAACGGTAAGCTTTGACGAGCTTAACAATAAGCTCATACGAGCTAAGAATAGTAAGCTCTTGCGAGCTAATATATCGGTAAGCTCATACGAGTTGTTGTGAGTCAGCAACAAATGCAGGAGCTCGACAAAAATGGTAACCCTAGTGATGTAACACCCCTTTCCCGTATTCGACGCCGGAACATGGTACGAGGCGTTACCATACTTATATGCAAGCAATCGTACAAAACAGAGACATGGCTTTCCACTCAATTTTAAAACTTTTCATAAACCTTCATATCACCCCTTAAACAAGCCTACGAGGCCCAAAACACATTTTAGGAACGGTTCGGGATCAAACCGAATTTTTTAAAAGATCTCTGGAAAAACTTAGAAAATTCTCAGCAAACAGTCCACACACTTGTGTGGTAAATGGAACATGCCCGTGCTCTACACCCGTGTAGATTTATTTCTCAATTCGAACCTACAGGGGTTTTCACATAGCCTAACACACGCCCGTGTCAATGGCCCGTGTCCTTCACACGGCCTTGACACGCCCGTGTCTTGGCTCGTGTGCAAAAACATTGACATTCTATGTCTGACGTTAGCAATCTCAGGTGGTCACACGGGCAAGGCACACACCCGTGTCCTTAGACCGTGTGGCGAATTAAATTCCTAAATTCAGGTGCAGACTTTACACGGCCTGGGCACACGTCCATGTCCTATGGCCATGTATTCCACACAGTTGAGACACACGGTCGTGTCTCAGCCCGTGTGGTTACTAGTGGGCATTCTATTTTGCCAACTTAGAATACAGGGGGAAACACGGCCGAACTACACGCCCATAGGGCTGATCGTGTGTCACACACGGCCTAGACACACGCCCTTGTGTCTACCCGTGTGGACAAAATAAGGCTATTTGCTTAGCCTTTTGCCCACCCATACTTGCACCAATCTACACAACATCAAAACCACACTAAACATCCATAAACACATACAACATATTATCATTCAACCAACACTAACCATAGGCCATAACATAATTGCATTGGCACATACATGCATATCTGAATAGGTTTACATCAAAATAATCATTATGTGCCATATCTCATGGACTTATACAAAAATGAATCAAATATCATCACTAGCCAACACATTTGGCTAAACCAATACGACATATAACCAAAAAGACCAAGTCCCTATACATGCCATACTCAAAAAGAATGATCTAACTATACTAAATGTTTAGATAGTGTGGGTGATCCTCCGACGGTCTCTGTATCCCGAGCTGGCTTATCGATACTATAAAACAAAGGAAAAAAGAAGGGAGTAAGCTTTAAGCTTAGTAAGTCCATATGTAAACAATGAACATAATACCAAATACTTATTAATCAAGAACATTACATTCTAATCAAGAATAATTCTGATCATTTCCATTGTACTTACTCATTTTTCACATCTTACGACATTCCAAATACACAACATACACATTGCTCACATTTACATGCACTTATACCCTGCACTTATCATCACACAGTCACTCATAATCTCATTTAATCAAAGTTTCATGATAACCACATTCGGTATAATACCGAATACTGGGTGGTTTTGCACACAGCCCACCACTAATAAATAACATGGTGGTAACACACACAACCCACCAAAGCTACCATTTTCACGGTGGTATCGCACATAGCCCACCTATAATAGTGAATACGGTGGTATCGCACACAGCTCACCAATAATAATAATTACGGTGATATCGCACACAGCCACCTATAATGGTGAATATGGTGGTATCGCACACAGCCCACCAATAATAATAATTACGGTGGTATCGCACATAGCCCACCATTAATCATATATTTACGTTATTCATTCGTAATCTCCTCACTTTCTATCAATTAAAAATTATCAGCCATATTCATCCACATTTCATATAATACACTTATATGTAAAAACATGGGTAAAATGAATGTATTATTTACATATAAACTTATCTCGGTACAAAATATGTCAATTTGCAATTTAGTCCGAAACTTTTCCTCGGTCAAGGTTGATTCCATGCTCTTCTTGATTTATATTGACATATTTAGCTTATTAAATAACCATATTAATCAAACCACTCAAAAATTCCTATTTTGGAAAAATTACCATTTTGCCCCTATACTTTTACAAAATTACTATTTTACCCCTAGGCTCGTAAAATGAAATGTGTTCATTTCTCACACACCCAAGCCTAGATGATTCATATTCCCTCTTATAGCAACTCAAGATTTCAATTATTACACACATTTACCACTTATTTTACAACTCTTACAAAAAGGTCCTTTTAGGTGTTTTCATGGAAACACCTTTCATAAAAGTTGTGTATTTAACAACCAAGACTCATTTTCTTCCATAAAATTTTAGAAATCAACATGAATATTCACATGGAAAAACCTTAGACTCTCAACCATTTTGCAAAATAGTCCCCTCATTAGCTAGCTTAAGCTTTCGGGGTTCCAAAAGTACAAAATTTATCAAGAAATACCACCAAAATCACTTACTTGCAAGGAGTGTAAATTTTTGAAAATTTCAAGCTTCCAAAACCCCTCTTTGGCTGATATTTTTGATGGAGGAAGAAGGAGAATGAAAAAGATGATAGCTTTTCTTTTTGTTTTATTTATTTATTCAATTAAGTCACCTAATCCACCAAACATTGACCAAATTTAGTCTTCTTGTCCCTATGGCTGGCTATCAACCTTAGAAAAGTCTAATTTCACATTAAGAACCTCCAATTTAAGGTTCCATAGCTATTTGACACCTCTAGCTAGTAAAATAAAACTTTCACACTTTATGCGATTTAGTCCTTTTTCACAATTAAGCATGAAATCACTAAAATTAATTCACCAAAATTTTCATGCACTCATATAATCATGCTATCACACATAAAATAATATTAAAAATAATTTCTCTGGCCTCGGGTTAGTGGTTCTGAAACCACTTTTCTGACTAGCCCCAAAATCGGGCTGTTACAAGTGACATGTCACTCGTATCCTATGAATTCATACGGTTCAAACGGGGCTCGGTAACAAATAGATTTATCAATAAGGAATTCATGTTTCAAGTATATCAATTACTCAATTATACATATTCATTTCAACAATTACAAGTATTTAAAAGTTCGATTCTAATTATACGAACTTACCTTGAGTGGCTCGGATGGAAATTATCGTCTATTCGCCAACCTTTCTTTTTCCTCGGTCTAGTTCTGGTATTTGCTTATCTTGATCTATAATATATCAAAATTAACCCATTCAATAGTTATTCAATTCAATTAAGCCCATATTTCCTAATTTTGGCATATTACACATTTGCCCCTAATGTTTTACATTTTTTACAATTTAGTCCCTAAGCTAGTAAAAATGAAATTCATTCAATTTTCATGAAACCCAAGCCTAGAAGAATTTCCTAGGATTCCTAGCAGCCCATATCTTTCATTATTTTATACTTTTAACCACATAATTTTACATTTTCACAAATTAATCCCCTTTTTTGACATGTTTGTCAAAAATCACTTAACAAAACATGTAAAACTATCATCAAACTTTCATAATATATCATCAATCATCAAATTACTCAAGCATTCAACAATGGTAACATGTTAAATCTTCAAAAATAACAAAATCTAAGGTACGAGCTAGCTAGAATACGAAGCAATGATCTCAAAAACGTAAAAATCATTAAAAACTGAGTCAAATTACATACCTAATTTTCAGTTAACTTCTTCTTCTTCCAATTTTTAGTGCACGTAGATGATAAGAATTCTTAAATTAACTTTGTTTTATTTAATATAACATTATTTAACATTTTACCATATTAACCTTAATTAAAAACCACCAAAATAATGATATTATGCCCATTAATGTCCATTAAATTTAATTATGGTCTAATTACAAAATAAGGGCTTCTCATTTAATAAATCATGGCAATTAAACACCTTTATCAATCTGAATGCAACTTTTACACGTTATGCGATTTAGTCCTTTTTACCGAATTAAGCATTTAAACAGTAAAATTTCTTAACGAAATTTTCACATAATAATTCTATCATGTTGTAAACCTTATTAAAATAATAAAATAAATATTTTAACTTCAGATTTGTAGTCCCAAAACCACTGTTCCGATTTGACTTAAAAACGGGCTGTTACAAGCACAAAGTAGGAGGGATGGCTTGGACGGTTAGAATGAAACAACAAATTTAGGGATTTCCAAAAATTTTGTAAAAATAAATATAAATGGGAATACCCAGACTAACTTGTCCACATCCTAAATATCTGCTAAAGTGATTCAAATTGAATTCTACCTCCCAAGAATAGGTCACAACAACAACAAATAAAAATAATATTCCTCTTGCACATAACGGGGTTCAAACTCAAGACTAAGGAATAAATAGATGCTTAATCATTGAACCACTAGGCTCATCATTATCATAATTCAACAAAGAAAATAATTTAAGCCATAAGGCTCAAACTTAACATAAGCCAAAATTTAACAAGAAATCCCAATACAAAGGAATTAAACTTGGGACCTAAAGCATATTTTTAAGGCACTTAACCAACACACCACATCAAATTACTTAACAAACATACACATTCAAAAATATATAATAAAATGAATAAAAATTTAAAAAATTCAAACTAAAAGAAATTAAAATAAAATTATTTTTGACAAAGTAGAACATTTAACTTTATCAAACAACAAAATTAAAGTTTAATTCAAAAATAAATACTAATAATATTACAAAATATTTTAATGTTCTTTTTTTAAAAGAAGTATGTCGTTTAGTATTTAAAATGGGCCTGAAAAGCATGTAAAGTGTAAGGCCCTAAAAATAGGTCTAGTAATTTCGAGTAAGTTTATCAGGTTTTGAGTGAAAAATTAGGAGTTGGTTGGGGTTATTAGTAATTTTTCTCTTAGTTTAGTTAGTTTAATTTCATTTTAAAAAAACTGGGAAATAATATTCTAGAAAATAAAAATACTTTTAGAAATATTGATTTTATAGTTTTAAATAATTTTTTGGTAAAATAAATATTTTGGGTCAAATTTGAATTGAAAAATAAATTAAAATGGGGGTTTAATTGAGAGAATTTAAAATATTAATTACATAGGACCGTTTTGCAAAACAAGGGAAATCTTTGAGTGGTTTTAAGATAAATTACCCATAGTTTTAGAATTTTTGAGGGAAATGATTACTTTGTAAAATAAGGGAATTGTGGGAATGGCCTGATGGCAATTTCCCCAATTTTTGAAAATCAGGTGAGGATTCTTTAGCTCAAAAACATTGCAACCTCCTCACTTCACACACAATTTTCACCCACTTTCTAAGCATTTTCTCTCGTTTTTCATTTTCATTTTCGAAGTCCACATATCAAAGATTAGATCTCATATTTTATTTTCTCAAAATTCTCCAAAAAAGATTTTCAAAGAAGGAAAAAACTCATCCGAGTTCTTTAAAGATCTTGATCGAACCTTCAATATTGATGATTCTAGATCGATTGAAGGTAACTTACCAACTCTAAATTCATTTTAAAGTTGTTTCAAATCATTATTTTTGATTTAAATTAATTAAAATGGTTTTTCAAATATTGATCTCTTCTCTCTTGAACATGAAAATCATCAATGGTGAATTCATGGTTTTGAGTTGGAATCCAAGTTTAAATGGATATCTAAGCTCAAATCATGTTTATTAAGAGGTTTTTCTATCAAAAAAAAAAACAAAAGATTAAACTCGTTTGATTGATCAATTTTGACAAATCTATTTTTAACTAAGAACATGAGTTGATTTTCCAGAAAATTATGAAACGGTTTGTTTGATAAAATTTATGCTTAGGTTTTGTGTTGACAGATTAGAAATGATGTTTAGAAATGGGCTGAAATTTGTGTTTCGGCTATACCGTGAGTTTTCGATAAGGTAGGTTGGAAAGGAGTTTTAGATCAGTGTAGTTTATGATTTTTTTTTTTTTATTTTCTTGTTGTTAATGATATCTTGTAGCATGTATTTTATCTCTGTTTAAGTTCCACAATGAGGAGAGACCATTGTTAATCATAATTGAGGTCCAAACACAACTAGTTGATACACTTTGGCTTGAGAAGAAAAGTGTGAAGGTGGGCGGTTTTTAAAGGCAATTGGTAAACATGCCTATTTGCATTCTAAATTAAGGTTTTGAATTATGTTTCTAATAATTCAATTGTATCTCAAATGGTTTAGATTATTAAAATTGATTTTAATTTTATATAAGCATATTTGTAAATGATTTATGGAAATTGTGAATTGTGTATTTGGTATAATTTATTTGGATTGTATTGAATAATAATTGAAGCATGGATTATTGTATATTAGAGCACTTGATGATGGTTCTATGATTAATTTTAGATCCATGGACAAAGATACTTATTGTGCTTATTTATGTTGGTACTAAAACTGCTAAGTGACATGATTTAAATTGAATTTTTATATCACGAATTAAGTGTTTAAATATTAGTTTTTATGCCTTGTATGATTGGTTATATTAGCAACAGTGCATGGTGGATCCATTGGATATAGAAGGCATGTCATAGGATTAGTGAGTGCTCACCACTATATCAGTTATTTGTGAGCATATGGCTCTAAGAGTATTGATTTTGTTGGAGTGGATAAGAGAGTATTGAGCCTTTTTCTCCACTCAATTATTGGTTATTTCGAGGCCATAAAAGGGAGTGTGTGGCTACGCCCCACTCAACCGAAGTATTGTATTCGATATTTGGGAGATAGGAGATCTGTTGATCTAATGCATGATCACATATTTATATTTTTCCATGGATGTTATTTGCCAATATAAGTGTTTGTTTGTTAATTAAATTATGTTTCCATATGCCATAATAAATGTGATTTTTACTCGTGGAATAACATATGGAATTATGATGTTATGATGTTGCATTGTTGCTGGAAATTTTAGTCAATTGAATGTTATAATTGAGCATGAAAATATAATTGAAACTATTATTTATATACTCAAAATTTGATACATGATTTGCCTTGGTTTAAGTATGTTTGTGGTGTGATTTACTTATTGAATTTATGATCACGCACTGAACTTTTTAAGCTCACACCCTCACAACTCTATGCATAGGTTTTTTTTTCCGGCTTTGGGTAGTTGAGGAGCAAGGGCAAGGCTTGTAACTACCCCAAATTATCGAGTCAATGTTTGAATGTTGACCCTGTTTGGCGATGGATAAATTTATTTTGGGATCGGGTTTTGTTGGAATTAATTTGGGTGAATTTTGGACCTTTTTATAAGAAATTAAAGATGTTGGGAAGCTTGTGTGAAGTAGGGGGAAGATGGATGGCTAATATGGTTATTTTACCTTTGGAGCTGTTTTTCAATATCTTTCTTTGACAATGATCTTTCTCTTTTTATTCTTGCAAACCATTTTTCAAGACCCTCCCCAACATTTTGTAGCTTCACTGGAACAGAGCTCGAGCTAGTGCCCTACAAATTCTTCACCTCCACTTCACATGTGTCTTCCAAGAGCCAAGCTGTCTCGAAGAAAAAATGGTGCACTCTTGTCGTACTCTCCACCTTTGAGTTTAGGAACAAAGGACAATGATTCAAAAAAAAGTGTGACAGGTGGTACACTTTATAGTTCAGAAATAAATTCCACCATTCATTGTTAGCAACCCCACGATCCAATCGCTCACGGATGTTATTTGAATTGGTCCAACCCTTCTCCCAAGTAAACTACTGTCTTGAATAACCTCGACTAGAAACAGAACAATCAAATAACATTTCCTAAATTTTTTTCATTTGGCTTTTGCATCTAACTAAACCTCCCCGTTTCTCAGACAAATATGTGATCTTGTTGAAATCCCTAATGACTACCTAAGGGATTTGTGGGCAATAATTAAGAGAACGTAAAAGATTCCAAGAAGTCTCCATTTGACTTTCCTCCGGAGCTCTATAAAAATTGGTACACCTCAATTTTATTCCATCCAGATCCTTTTCAACCATAATATCATGTCTTCGCGAATACGATCTATGTGACACCTAGCAATCATTTTTCCACCCTATAGATAATCCCCCACTTCTCTTATCTGAATCAACACCGATTCCATTCATATAAGCACACGTACACCTGATCTTTTCCATATAAGAATCCTATAGTTAAGTTTCAATCAAGAAAACTATAGAGGGATTAGAGTCCCTCAGCATATGTCGAAGACATTAAACTATCTGGGGACTCCCTGAGCCACGATCGTTCCAGCTTAATAACTTCATTGTTTCCGGTTGGCCTCTTTAGCAAGGCCTGACGATTTGCTTCAGTTAGGTATCTCCATCAGAATACCCGAAACTTCGTTTGAATCCACATTTTCAAAAACTCTCAAAGCAATTGATTGGGACCGAAGTCGTTTAAGCCTGTTAGTCTTTCTTTTTGGGTTAACTTCTTCTTCTAAAATTGTCATCACATCATCAAATTTATCATTGAATTCTTTATTAAAATGGTCCAATCTGCTTTTAATTATTGATTCAGGTAGGATAGTGATATTTGACTTTCCTTTTGCAGTGTAAGGAAAGTTGGAAGGAAATCCATTATTCATTTCTTGATTTACAGGCCCAGTTTAAGAATCCCCCAGATCACTCATTCCATAATTATTCGTGAAGTTTCCATAATTCAATACTTTTCCATCATTGTCCTCTACCAGCCACTTACTTCTTCACGTTCCAGTTCCTTTATACTATGCACGATGTAACAACCCGTTTTTGGGTCAAATCAGAACAGGGGTTTCGGGACCACAAATTCGAGGTAAAAATATTTATTTTATTATTTTATTAAATTTTACAACATGATATCATTATTATATGAAAGTTTCATAAAGAAATTTTACTGTTAGAATGCTTAATTCGGTCAAAAGGACTAAATCGCGTAAAGCGTAAAACTTGTGTTCTATTAGCTAAAAGTGTCAATAGCTATAGAAAATTAAAGTAAAGGTCCTTAAGATGTAAATAGACATTTATAGTTAGTGGATGATGATAGCATGGCAATTGGTGTAATTTTTAATATTTTTAAAGGTTATAAAGGTAAATTAGTAATTAATGTTAATTATAATAAAACAGTCATTTTTATTTCATCTTTCTTCATTATCTTACCGAAATTAAGAAGAAAGAATAGAAAACTTAGGTTTTCATTCGGCCAAGCTTTGAAGGCTAGATTGAGGTACGGTTTTAGCTCAGTTTTTAATAATTTTTACGTTTTTGAGATCGTTGCTTCGTATTCTAGCTAACACGTACCTTAGATTTTGAAATTGTTAAAAATTTTTCATGTTTCCATTGTTTAATGTTTGAGTAATTGGATGGTTGATGATGTATTTTGATTAATTGTTAATAGTTAAACTAGCTTTGTAAAGTAATTTTTGACAAAAATGTAAAATAGGGATTAAATTGTGAGAATATAAAATGTGGTGGTTAAAAGTATGAAATAATGAAAGATATGGGCTGCTAGGAGTCCCTATGAAATTCGGCTAGGCATGGGTTTGTACTAAATTGCATGAATTTGCAATTTTATGTGATAAGGACTAAATTGTAAATATATGAAAGTTTAGGGGCAAATGTGTAAATTAGCAAAATATGAATTATGGACTAAATTGAATAGATTGAATGCTGAATGTATTGAATTTGATAATATATAGATCAAGAAAAAGCTGAGATCAAGTTTAGATCGAGGAAAAGGGAAGATTGATGAATAGCCGATAGTTGTTATCCGAGCGATACGAGGTAAGTTCATATAATTAGAATCGAACTTTAAATACTTGTATTTATTTGAGATGTATGTATATAATTCAGTATTTGATATACTTGGAATACAAATGCTTAATTGATAAAGATTGATTATTACCGAGCCCCGTTTGAACCGTATGAACTCGTAGGATACGAGTGACATGTCACTAGGGTTACCGTTTTGGTCAAGCTCCTGCATTTGTTGCGGACTCACCACAACTTGTATGAGCTTACTGATATATCAGCTCATAAGAGCTTACAATTCTCAGCTCGTTAGAGCTTATCGTTTCAGCTTAATAGAGCTTACTGTCTATCAACTCAGGAGGAGCTTACTGTTCATAGCTCGAAAGAGAGGGAAATGATAAGGAATTGACTAATTACTAATTTATATGTAGTGTATATCACCCAAGTATCCCTTGAGATTCTAATAGGTTCAATGGGTATAAATTCTGTGATATGGTAAAGTACTGGTGATACGAACAAATTACTGTTTATACGACTAAAAGTAAAATGTTACAAATGATGTACATCATATATGTGAATTTGATATGATACAATGTAATAAGTAATTACATTGAGTTAATGGATGGTTTCATGAATTTTGGTGACTAACTTGTGATTAATGTTTGTGTTTAGGCATTTGTTAATTGAATTGAATACTTCTTAATTGTTGCCTTGATTATGTATAAATGGTAAGTTTAATTCTGAATTATACGTGGTTACTAAGCTATAAAGCTTACTCTGTTTCTTTTCCATGTATTATAGAGGTTCGATAGCTCGATCGTTTTGGACAAGTTAGCGTTACACATCACACTATCCAGTTGCCGATTAGTACTTTTGAACTTGTGGATATATGTAAATATGACATGTATAGGCTAGTTATAATTATGACAGTTATGGTTACTTGAAAATTGAGATTTTGGTAAATTTGTGTTATAAGTCTAAGCCATGTAATTTGGCTAAACTTGATATTATGTTTGGGTATATTCGACAAGTAGTAGATGGAATGGAAATATGGAAATGTGTCTTGTTATATGGTAGGCTTATGAATGGAAAATTTATGTGATTTATTATGCATTTGAATTCCATGTTGAAATGGAATTAATATGTGTATGAGATGTTATGTATTGGCAGCCAATTGAGTTGTGAAATGTTGTAATTTATGCTTGTGTATGCATGTCAAAATAGGGTGGCAAAATGGCTAAAGAAATGGCCTATTTTTTGTCCACACGGGAAGAGACACAGGCGTCTGACTGGCCGTGTAGTACAAGTCAGTATAACCCCTAAATGGCACATGGCCTAGCACACGGGCATGTGACTTGGTCGTGTTGCATAAGTCAGTATACCCTATAGGTTTGACACGGTCTAGTGCATGGCCTAGTACACAAGCGTGTGTGGCAATTCGAAGGGCACACGGGCTACACACACGGATGTGTGTTCGACTGTGTGACCCAAGTCAATATACTCTCCAGTTTTCACACTATCTGGCACACGGGCGTGTCCTCAGCCGTGTGATGCAAGTCAGTATATATGCCCTGCTTACACACGGTCTGGGACACGGATGTGTTGGAGCCGTGTGAAGCACACGGTCTATTCACATGGGCATGTGACCTTTGAAATGCTGAAATTTTTCTAAGTTTCCAAAATTTTCATATGTTATCGATTTAGTTCCGAACCACTTCTAAAGCATGTTTAAGGCTTCGTAGACCTTATAAAGGGACAAGATGATTGTGTTGTATGGTATTTGAATATGAATGCATAAATGTAAGGGTTATATATGTTAAAATAAGTGTATTGATCAGTAATACCTCGTAACCCTACTCCGACGACAGTTACGGGTTAGGGGTGTTACATTTATTGGTATCAGAGCTACAGTTTAGTCGATTCTAGGACTAACGTAGTGTATGTAAGTCTAGCTATACATGTCATATATATAAATTGTGATAGTGTGATGACTCATGACATTTTTAAATGTGTTTTATATAGTAAATGGATCTTGATCGAACTGTTGATGAGGGTGAGAGTAATGCGCCTGTTCCCACGCAAGGGACAGCACCATCTGACTCTAAACTCGTAACGGGTAGCCAGGGAAGAGAGGCTAAAGAAGCCATCTTCCAAATGATGAATGAATGGTTCACACAATACATTTGTACAAACCCAGCTGCTCAACAACATCCACCCCCACCTATTCCCCAACCGATCCCTGTAATTCCTCAAGGTATGGATCCTTTGTGAATGAATAAGCCACCTATTGATAAGATAAAGAAACACGGGGCTGAAGACTTTAGAGCTACTGTTAGCGACGATCCTGAGAGAGTCGAGTTTTGGCTTGAGAACACGATTCAAGTATTTGACGAACTGTCATGCACACCTGAATAATGTTTAAAATGTGTTCTATCATTGTTGAGAGACACTGCGTATCAGTGGTGGAATACTTTGATATCTGTAGTTCCTCGAGAAAGAGTTACTTGGGAGTTCTTTCAAGTTAAATTTAGAAAGAAATACATCAACCAAAGGTTCATTGATCAGAAAAGAAAAGAATTTCTTGAATTGAAATAAGGCTGTATGTCGGTAACGAAATATGAAAGAGAGTTTATACGACTCAACAAATATGCTCGTGAATATGTTTCTTCTGAGGCTATAATGTGTAAAAGATTCGAAGATGGGTTAAATGAAGAAATCAGACTATTAGTGGGGATTCTTGAGTTGAAAGAATTCGTTGTTCTATTTGACAGAGCCTGCAAAGCCGAAGAGCTTAGCAAAGAGAAAAGAAAAGTCGATTCTAAGGCCAGAGACTTTAGAAAAAGATTTGCGGGCAAATCACTTTAGTCAGCATCAAAGAAATGTAAATAATATCATCCTCGTTCTACTGCTTTTACGGGGATTTCAATCAGAGAAAGAGATGCAAGAAATTTCTGCTCTAAACCTCAGACGACATCTGCTACCAGTACGGGTAGTGTTAGAAATGGCGTACCTGAATGTAAGCATTGCAACAAACGACATTACGGTGAATATAGAATAGTGAACAGAGCTTGATTTAGATGCGGATTTGTAACACCTCTTACCCGTATTCAACTCCAAAATAGGGTACAAGGCATTACCGGACTTAACTTGCTTGAACATTCAACTTTGGCTATAAAATTTATTCCAATTTAAAACTTTTTCTTTTATAAACGTAACATCCACATTATGGGTCTACGAGACCTTATACATATACTCGGGATGCTTTGGGATCAAACTGGAACTTTTAAACACTTAGAAAATTTTGACATAAAACAGGGTCACACACCTGTGTGAAGAATAGGACACGCCCGTGTGACATATCACACACCCGTGTTCCATAACTGTGTAGAATTATTTTCTTTTCGAACCTATAGGGGTTTTCACACGGTCAGACACACGCCCGTGTGCTTGGCTCGTGTGTAAAAACATGGGTATTCTGTTTGTGATGTTAGCAACCTCATAAGGGTCACACGGCCTAGGCACACGCCCATGTTTTGGCCCGTGTGACGATTCAAATTCTCGAAAATAAATGCAGGGGACACACGGCCTATCAACACACCCATGAGGGTTGACCGTGTGTCGTACACGGCCTAGAAACATGCCCGTGTGTTTACCCGTGTGGACCAATTCAAGGCTATTTTCCAAGCCATTTAGCCACCCTTACTTGCACACATACACACATCATCACATAAAATTCTCAAATCATCAATTATAGCTCTTAGATGATCATATTCAAAACATGAAAATAAACTATCTTCCCATATACGAGGGATAGCTACTAATAGCACCATTACAAATGACATGAGCCATCATCCATGGCTATATACAACCAGCCCATAACCCATTTAGGCCCACACATTTGGCTACTTTAACTATGACTTAATTAAACAAAAATAAGATCCCTATACATGCCATATCTCAAGAAGACTTGAAACCTCATACCCAAATGACTGCTCAATAGTGTGAAAACATCTCTGGCGGCCTCAAACCCGAGCTAGTTAAGTTAACCTATAAGAGATAGGACAGAAAGATGAGTAAGCAATAATTCTTAGTAAGTTTATATGCAAATAATAATCAACTATTGACATTCATTTATTATACTCAACCACATAGGTGCTATACTGAGGTTTACTCTTAAGCTCATGGTTACCCATTCAATCATTCATAAAGCTTACTCATTCCGTCTCTTACCACATTCTAGCCATGTGACAATTATAGTACTCTCATTTATTAGCATGCAATCCTTGCACTCATCATTACAACAATCATGAAGCATATATTTATACAATTTCCCAATGCTCTATTCAGAATAATACCAAACTCTCGTTGGTTCCGCACACAGCCTACCATTTAATAACGTATAAGGTGGTAACGCACATAACCCACCATTTAATAATTTATAAGGTGGTAACGCACATAGCCCACCATTTAATACTAAGCACGATGGTATCGCACACAGCCCATCGTAATTGAGTAACAAGGTGGTATCGCATACAGCCCATCGTAATTGAGTAACAAGGTGGTATCGCACATAGCCCACCATTTACTAAGCATGATGGTATCGCACACAGCCCATCGTAATTGAGTAACAAGGTAGTATCGCACTTTGCCCACCAAATGATAATATGAATGATGGTATCACACACAGCCCATCGTATATGAACAATAAGGTGGTAACGTACATAGCCCACCATTTATCTATAATTAGATTCATACTGGAATTATCAAACATATATTGAATTCAATTCATCTCAGCCATGAATAATCTCATTCATACAATGTACCATTAATTAACATGTATACTCCTAATGAATTGTTTATACATAAACTTACCATGGGTTCATCATATACCGAACTCATCTCAATTGAGTTCTGACACATACTTATGCCTCTCATGGTACAACCACGTACTTTCTCATTTTCAACATACCTATTGAATCACTCACAATGCTAAATAACACTCTTGAGTCCCATACACATAATATCGTATCAACATTATACCCCGATAGGGTCTTACAAGAAATATCATATTGATGCCATGTCCCTGACATGGTCTTATATGAAATCTCACACCGAGGCCATATTCCTAACATGGTCTTACACGGGACCTTAATTATCATAGTATCATGATGTTTGCATTCCCTCTATCCTTAGATTTAATTGAAGACTTATAATTCTTGACATTCCGTCAAACCATTTTTAAAATTTTCATAGATTCAATATACAATTCATACAACATCGAAATAATAAATACTTCACCTATAGTTGCACTATTAGCACATGAACTTACCTCGATGCAAAATGCACTAATTGGCGGTCTATTCCGTAACCTTGCCTTTTTCCTCCGTCAAGGTTGTTTCTATGCTCTTCTTGATCTAAAATAGTGAAATTCACTCATTCAATCACTTTATAAATCATAATACTTCATAATCTATACTTAGGCAAAAATGACTATTTTGCCCTTACACTTCGGTAAAATTACGATTTTGCCCCTAAACTCGTAAATCATTTTGTCCCCTATGGCCAGCCATCACTCCCTCAATGGCCTATTTGCACTTTAAGGACCTCCAATTAATATTCCTTAGCTAATTGGCACCTCTAAAAATTAAAATAGAACTTTCACACTTTATGCTATTTAATCCTTTTTCGCAATTAAGCCCCCAATTACTAAAATTAAAGCACCAAAATTCTCATACCTCTTCATAAACATATTATAACACATAAAATAATATCAAAATATTTTTCTTCAACCTCGAATTAGTGGTCCCGAGACCACTATTTCGACTAGCCCCTAATTCGGGCTGTTACAGGATCTCTTGATCATTATCTCAGGGACTGTCTAGAAAAGTCTATAGTTGAAAGAGATCAACCAGCGAAAGTGAGTAATACGGCTACTAGAGGGAGACCACCCCGAAAAACTGGAAATACGAGTAGTAATCGAGGTGCTACGAGAGATTCTGTTGTAAGATTTGAGGCACGAGCACCTGCCCGAGCTTATGCTATCCATGCATGGGAGGAGGCATCATTGCCAGATGTTATTATCGGTACTTTTTCTCTTTTTAATACTAATATAGTTGCATTGATAGATCCTGGATCAACCCATTCATATCTTTGTATGAATTTAGTATTTAAAAAGAGTTTACATGTCAAGTCTACAGAGTTTGTAATTAAAGTATCAAACCCCTTAGGCAAATCTGTGTTGATAAATTTTTTAAGAATTGTCCTTTGATGACTCGGGGTTACTATTTTTGGGCTGACTTGATGCTTCTACCGTTTGATGAGTTTGATGTGATTCTTGGTATGGATTGGCTGACTATGCATGATATAGTTGTGAATTGTAGACGAAAGACTATCGAATTGAAATGTCAAAGCGGTGAAATCCTTCGGATTGAGCTTGATGGTTTGAGTGAATTACCTACTGTGATATCTTCTATGTTAGAGAAAAAATATAGAAAAAGGGCTATGATGCATATCTTGCATACGTATTGGATACAAAGGTGTCTAAATCAAAGATTGAATCTGTACCTGTTGTTTGTGACTTTTCGAATGTATTTCCAGAAGAATTACCAAGTTTTCCACCGATCAGAGAAGTCGAATTTGGTATTGAATTAGTACCGGGAACAACAACGATATCGATAGCTCCGTACAAAATGGCTCCAACAGAATTACAAGAATTGAAAGCTCAGTTGCAATAATTGACAGACAGAGATTTTACAAGACCGAGTTATTCGCCCTCGGGTGCACCAGTATTGTTTGTGAAAAAGAAAGATGGCACGATGAAAATGTCTATCTATTACAAACAACTGAACAAAGTGACTATAAAGAACAAATACCCTCGTTAATTTGAGATCGGTTTATTTGATGATTTATTTGATCAGATGAAAAGGGCAACAATATTTTTAAAGATTAATTTGAGATCGGGTTATTATCAGTTACGAGTTAAAGAATTGGATGTGCCGAAAACTGTGTTCAGAACAAGGTATGGACATTATGAATTCCTCGTTATGCCTTTCGGATTAACTAATGCTCCTCCAATTTTCATGGATTTTATGAACCAAATATTTAGACAATATTTAGACAGATTTGTTGTTGTATTCATTGACGACATTCTGATCTATTCACGAGATGAATCTGAACATACCGAACACTTAAGAGTTGTGTTACAAACTCTACGTGACAAGCAATCATTTGCAAAGTTTAGCAAATGCGAGTTTTGGCTCCGAAAGGTTAGATTTCTAGGGCATATTGTTTCAGTAGATGGTATTAGAGTTGACCCGAGTAAAATTTTTGCTATTGTTGATTGGAAACCTCCGAGGAATGTGTCTGAAGTCCTTAGTTTTCTAGGTTTAGCAGGCTATTACTGAAGATTCGTAAAAAGATTCTCGATGATTGCGACAAATATGACACAACTGCTTTAAAAAGATGTGAAGTTTGAATGGTCGGAAAAATATCAGCAGAGTTTCAAACAGTTCAAAGTATTGTTAACTAAAGCACCAATTTTGGTTCAACCGGAATCGGGGAAGGAATTTGTGATTTATAGTGACGCGTCATTAAATGTTTTGGGATGTGTTCTGATGCAAGAAGGAAAAGTTATAGCTTATGCTTCTCGACAATTGAAACCACATGAAAGGAACTATCCGACACATAACTTAGATTTGGCTGCAATTATATCTGCGTTGAAAATTTGGCGACACTACTTATACGATGAGAAATGTCACATTTATACGGATCACAAAAGCTTAAAATATTTGATGTCACAAAAGGATTTGAATCTACGACAACGAGGATGGCTCGAGTTATTGAAATATTATGACTTTGTGATTGATTATCACCAGGGAAAAGCTAATGTTGTTACTGATGCCCTAAGTCGGAAATATTTGTTTGCATTACAAGCAATGAACACCTAGTTGATGATTTGTGATGATGGATCTATTTTAGCTGAATTAAAAGCTAAACTGGTATTTCTTCAACAAATCTGTGAAGCTTAGAAAGATGACCGTGAATTGCAAGTTAAACGGATTCAATGTGAGAACATCCCTGATTCAGAGTTTTAGTTTGGGATCGATGATTATTTAAGGTTCCGAAATAGAATTTTCATACCGAGAAATTCAGAACTCATTCACAAGATTTTGCACGAAGCAAACCATAGTTGCTTATCCATTCATCCGGGAAGTACCAAAATGTATAATGATTTGAAACAATTTTACTGGTGGTAAGGCATGAAACGAGATATCTCAGAGTTTGTTTCTAAATGTTTGATTTTTCAACAAGTCAAAGCTGAACATCAAGTACCATCTGGTTTGCTGCAACCTGTAATGAATCCTGAGTGGAAGTGGGATAGAGTTACAATGGATTTTGTGTCGGGATTGCCCCTAACTCTGAAAAAGAAAGATACTATCTGGGTTGTCGTCGATCGACTAACGAAATCTACTCATTTCATATCGTTAAATACAGATTACTCACTTGACAGATTAGCTAAATTATATATTTCTGAGATTGTTCGATTGCATGGGGTGCCATTATCTACTATTTTTGATAGAGATCTGAGATTTACGTCGCAGTTCTAGAAGAAACTGCAAGAAGCTTTAGGTACGAAGTTGAATTTCAGTATAGCTTTTCATCCTCAGATTGACGATCAAATCGAAAGAGTTATTCAGATTCTTGAAGACAAGTTGAGATATTGTATTTTAGAGTTTGAAGGTAGATGGAAAAAATACTTGCCGTTGATTGAATTCGTGTATAATAACAGTTTTCAGACGAGTATAAAGATGGCACCGTACGAAGCTTTATATGGTCACAAATGTCGAACTCCGCTATACTGGACTGAACTAAGTGAAAAAAAGATTCACGGGGTTGAATTGATCAGAGAAACTGAAGAAAAAGTGAAAAGGATTCGTGATAGTTTAAAAGCAGCTTCAGATCGACAGAGATCTTACGCGGAATTGAAATGTAAAGAAATTGAATTTCAAATCGGGGTCTGAGTGTTTCTAAAGTGTCACCGTAGAAAAAGGTTATTCGATTTGGCCGAAAAGGAAAACTGAGTCCTCATTTCATTGGGCCGTATGAGATTATTGAGATAATAGGGTCGGTAGCATATCGACTAGCTTTACCATCAAAACTTGAAAAGATTCATAATGTTTTTCATGTTTCTATGTTACGCCGATATAGATCCGATTCGTCACATGTGATTCTTTGACAGATGTTGAGATACAGGCAGATTTGACGTATAGCGAAGAACCAATAAGGATTTTAGCTCGTGAAATCAAAGAATTGAGAAATATATGCATAGCTCTAGTAAAGGTTCCCTGGCATAAACACAGGATCAAAGAAGCAATGTGGGAACCCGAGGAAGCTATGCGAAAACAGTACCCTAACGGGGAGAGTTGTAACAGCCCGTTTTTGGGTCAAATCAGAACAGTGGTTTCGCGACCACAAATTCTAGGTCAAAATATTTATTTTATTATTTTATTAAAGTTTACAACATGATAGTTTATTATATGAAAGTTTCGTAAAGAAATTTTACTGTTTGAATGATTAATTCGGTAAAAAGAACTAAATCGCATAAAGCGTAAAACTTGTGTTCTATTAGCTAAAAGTGTCAAATAGCTATAGAACATTAAACTAAAGGTCCTTAAGAGGTAAATAGACCATTTATGGTTAGTGGATGATGATAGCATGGCAATTGGTGTAATTTTTAATATTTTTAAAGGTTATAAAGGTAAATTAGTAATTAATGTTAATTATAATAAAACAAAATCATATTTATTTCATCTTTCTTCATTATCTTCTCGAAATTAATAAGAAAGAATAGAAAAATTCAGTTTTCATTCGGCCAAGCTTTGAAGGCTAGACTGAGGTATAGTTTTAGCTCGATTTTTAATGATTTTTACGTTTTTAGATCGTTGCTTCATATTCTAGCTAACTCGTACCTTAGATTTTGAAATTGTTAAAAATTTTTCATGTTTCCATTGTTGAATGTTTGAATAATTGGATGGTTGATGATGGATTTTGTAAAGTGATTTTTGAAAAAAATTGCAAACTAGGGATTAAATTGTGAAAATATAAAATGTGGTGGTTAAAAGTGTGAAATAATGAAAGATATGGGCTACTAGGAGTCCCTATGAAATTCAGCTAGGCATGGGTTTGTACTAAATTGCATGAATTTGCAATTTTATGTGATAAGAACTAAATTGTAAATATATGAAAGTTTAGGGGTAAATGTGTAAATTAGCCAAAATATGAATTATGGTCTAAATTGAATAGATTGAATGCTCAATGTATTGAATTTGATAATATATAGATCAAGAAAAGCCGAGATTAAGTTTAGATCGGGGAAAAGGGAAGATTGACGAATAGCCGCTAGTTGTTATCCGAGTGATACGAGCTAAGTTCGTATAATTAGAATCGAACTTTAAATACTTGTATTTATTTGAGATGTATGTATATAATTCAGTATTTGATATACTTGGAATACAAATACTTAATTGATAAAGATTGATTATTACCGAGCCTCGTTTGAACCGTATGAATTCGTAGGATACAAGTGACATGTCACTAGGGTTATCATTTTGGTCGAGCTCCTGTATTTGTTGCGAACTCACCACAGCTCATATGAGCCTACCGATATATCAGCTCATAAAAGCTTACTATTTTCAGCTCAATAGAGCTTATTGTCCATCAGCTCAAGAGGAGCTTACTGTTCATAGCTCGAAAGAACGGTAAATGATAAGGAATTGACGGATTACTGATTTATATGGACTATATATTACCGGAGTATCCCTCGAGATTCTAATAGGTTCAGCAGGTACAAATTCTGTGATATGGTAAAGTACTATTGATACTAACAAATTACTGTTTATACGATTGGAAATAAAATGTTACAAATGATGTACATGATATATGTGAATTTGATATGATACAATGTAATAAGTAATTACATTGAGTTAATGGATGGTCTCATGAATTTTGGTGACTAACTTGTGATTAATGTTTGTGTTTAGGCATTTGTTAATTGAATTGAATACTTCTTAATTGTTGCCTTGATTATGTATAACTGGTAAGTTTAATTTTGAATTATACGTACTTACTAAGCTATAAAGCTTACTCTGTTTCTTTTCCACGTATTATAGAGGTTCGATAGCTCGATCATTTTGGACATGTCAGAGTTACACATCACACTATCCAGTTGCCGATTGGTACTTTTGAACTTGTGGGTATATGGAAATATGGCATGTATAAGCTAGTTATAATGATGATAGTTATGGTTACTTGAAAATTGATATTTTGGTACATTTTGTGTTATAAGTCTAAGCCATGTGATTTGGCTAAACTTGATATTATGTTTTGGGTATGTTTGACAAGTAGTAGATGGAATGGAAATATGCAAATGTGTATTATTATATGGTAGGCATATGAATGGAAAATGTATGTGATTTATTATGCATTTGAATTCCAGGTTGAAATGGGATTAATATGTGTATGAGATGTTATGCATTGGCTGCCAATGGAGTTGTGAAATGTTGTAATTTATGCTTGTGTATGCATGTCAAAATAGGGTGGAAAAATGGCTAAACAAATGGCCTATTTTTTGTCCACACAAGAAGAGACACGGGCGTGTGTCTCAGCCGTGTCCGACACATGGTTATGTTGCACGTGTATCCCCTAGTGTTGGAATTAAATTGAAGTCAGTATACTCCCCACGGTCTCACACCCGGGAGTGTGACTGGCCGTGTGGTACAAGTCAGTATACGCCTTAAATGGCACACGACCTAACACACAGGCGTGTAGCTTGGCCGTGTTACATAAGTCAGTATACCCTATAGGTTTGACACGGCCTGGTACACGGGCGTGTCAGTATACCCTATAGGTTTGACACGGCCTGGTACACGGGCGTGTGTGGCATTTCGAAGGGCACACGGGCTAGACACACGGGAGTGTGGTCGGCCATGTGATCCAAGTCAATATACTCTCCAGTTTTCACACAGTCGTGTGATGCAAGTCAGTATGTATGCCATGTTTTCACATGGTCTGTTCACACGGGCGTGTGACCACTGAAATGTTAAAATTTTTCTATGTTTCCAAAATTTTCATATGTTATCGGTTTAGTCCTGAACCACTTCTAAAGCATGTTTAAGGCTTCATAGACCTTATAAAGGGACAAGATGATTGTGTTGCATGGTATTTGAATATGAATGCATAAATGTATGGGTTATATATGTTAAAATAAGTGTATTGATCGGTAATACCTCGTAACCCTACATCAGCGACGGTC
This sequence comes from Gossypium bickii, assembly GCA_025503065.1. Taxonomy (NCBI): domain Eukaryota; kingdom Viridiplantae; phylum Streptophyta; class Magnoliopsida; order Malvales; family Malvaceae; genus Gossypium; species Gossypium bickii. The sequence continues at coordinate 98,276,386 of CP106711.1, forward strand.
ACGGGTTAGGGGTGTTACACACGAAGTGAGATATCCCACTAAAAATCATACTCCTATTTGAGGTTAATCACTCTAATTGAGCAATAATTCTCACAATGTCCTAATTTGCCACAGAGAAAGCAAAAAAAAGTATGTTTTTCATAGTCAAATCTTACATTGGCAAATGTACCATTTGGGAGTGAAAGCTTCTTTTTCCTTTTCAAAGGTTTTCCAACGTCTATCTGTACCTTCAACCTCATTATTCCTTTACACCTTAATTGGATAGCCAAAGAATCATATTCCAAAAAGGTCCCAATAAAGTTCTCCAACTATCTCGCAACAACCTCGGACATGAAACCATGGAGGACATCATTAACAAGAACCTAGAAATCAACTTCCGATAGTTGGACAGTCAACGAATTTCTCCTGGCTTTAGTTAGTGTAAAACCAACAAATGGGAGTTGGAATTCCACAGGTCATTCCTCTCCACCCGATCCATATCTACTTTAAAATAAAAGCTGATGGGTGTCGAAACCGCCAAATAAAAATTCCTAGAACAAAATAATACGAATTAGCAGTATAGAGCAGTAGGGTTGATTCCATAGGGATTGGTTGTTTAATTTTGCCTTTTCTTGTAAGCAGAATTATTGTCATAGTAACAGTCGTGGACACGACTAGTGACGAGCTTGCTAAAATAAAGTAAATAAGAGGGGAAGTGAAAATGTTTGGGAAGTAAATAAAATCAAATAGCAGTAAATAATTATTATATTAATAAAAAATAAAATAAGTAAATGAGTTGAGCTTCGTAAAAAATAATATAAATTCTTAGCCTTAGACTCAGTTAATTTTGGTTCTGAATCGGTCCTTAAAAATGAGTTTTCTCCTACAAACAATAAGTTGGTTATAGTGGCTAAAAACATCCTAACAACCAATTTTTTCTTTCGTAGTTGATTCTGGTACAACCTACAACCTTACCGATTGTCTACCCACTATACATGTGTTCACAATTCAAGACCCTGGCAGCCTTGCGTTCTGAAGAACCCAACTCGGGTCAACGACCTCAACCACGTAGGTCGTTTAAATCTTATCATTATCTCCCTTGATGAAAATCTCACTAGTATGACCCTGCCAGGATACGCCAATTTGTTCGCGGGAGTCCGAATATAGCACGGTCGACTCGACTTACCAACTGTACACCAAACAACTCCAACCCAATGCACGCTTTTTTATTTGACTTTAAGGGACGAATTTGTACTATCCCATATTCCGAAGAGATGGTGAATATCGTTATGAAATATTTTTAGTACGAATTCATTTCTCACAATTCTTGACCGAAAAGAATAATGGCCTAAAGCTAAGTAAAAGTTTAGTGGAGCATGAAAATAATCATGCTTTGTTGGCTTATGGAAGTGGATTTAATAGAAATGATGGAAGATGGAAAGGGAATGGACTTAGGAAGCAATTAAACAAAATAAGGAAATGGAAAGAAATGTGAAATGGAAATGGAAAAATGCTTAAAAGAAATGGCTACATACGCATGAAATAGAAAGGAATAAAAATAATTTCATTCAATTTCTAATGTATTCAAGTGTATTTTTCAATGGCCACCACACACCCTATTTATATACATATCATATACTAAAATTAGCCTAACTCACTTGACAACTAATTACATGAAATCACATTCATATCGGATTTTTTTTTTCTAAATATGGCTTTTCCAAAGTCAAAAATATGATCAATCCTTAAATATCTTCAAATTTATGATTCGGCCCCTCTTTTATTGCTTGTGCTCCAATTTAGTCATTTTCTATTTGTTTTTGAATTAAAGCATCCGAATTTCGTTCTTGACAGAATTTAAACATAAATTCACCAATTTAGCAGGAATTAATTCAAGAATTAATTGATTTAAAAACTTAAAATATGCAAAATAAATATGCTATCAAAAGCGAAATAAAAATCTACCATTTTCCAGATCAGAAATGGAGACTCCACCGATGGGGTGCCAAACATTGGCTAGAGTAGATCTTATAGCTTGTAAAATGAACCACACTTGAAGTGAGAAACATTCCCACTAAGCAATTGGCATAAGATGTTTCATTTTTAGATGATTCTATCCCTAACTGGATTGATTCTTCCTCTACATCGTCTAAAGATAAACTTGCCATAGAATCTTCCATTGATTGGTAGAATCTTCCATTGATTGGAACTTGTAGAGAAAACGTATTGAACAAGATATGATTAAAACTAGGAAAACAGAGTAAACGTGCTATTAAGAGCAGAAAAAACATGTCAAAAGACAGAGAAAGCATGTCATAAGATAGAAAACTTCATTTTCTTTAAATATTTTAATGTTCTCAATCTTGATTTTCTTATTTTCCATTAATAAGGATCTTGACTTGTTTAATTTGTAACGTAATTAATTGCATTTTGACTTTCATTCCTTAATTTAACTTTATAAGAAAAATATTGTTAATATTAAATAAAAAAGTATTATGAAATATCAAATTATAATAAATTAATAAAAATCAAACTTACCAAGTACTAATAAAAATTAAACTTTTTTTTTGTGATGAAAACAAAACCTATCAAATAATATTAAAAGTATTATAAAATAATCAAATAAAAGAATACTTAAAGTAAACAGGTAATTTTCTCGTATCTCTTTTTTTATTTACGAAAGAGTCTTATTTATAAGTAAATTTAAATTCAATGCAATACAATAAATGAAGCTTATTTAAGTGCTTCATTAACACATTAAACAATTTGCAATGAATGAGAGGTTTTACCTTATAAATGAGGGGGATTAGAATATGGACATTCATATTTATTTATAACACTCCCCCTTGGATGTCCATTAGAGAAATCTGTGCCTCATTAAAATCTTTATTATGAAAAACCCTATGGGATAAAAACCTAATGAAGGAAAAAGAGTACACAATCTCCTATTACAAGTTGCCTCATTAAAAACCTTTACCAGGAAAACCCAGTGGGACAAAACCTTGGTTAAAGGAAAAGAGTACAACATGTTTTAGACTCCCCCTAATGGCGACATCACATTATATCTTTGAGTCGACGCATTCCAATCTTGTTTCATAGTCTTTCAAATGTTGAAGTTGGCAATGCCTTGGTAAAAAGATCTGCTAAATTATCACTAGAACGAATTTGTTGAACTTCTATGTCACCTTTCTTCTCAAGATCGTAAGTAAAGAATAATTTTGGTGAAATATGTTTCGTTCTGTCACCTTTGATATAACCACCCTTTAATTAAGCTATACATGCTGCATTATCTTCGTATAAGATAGTTGGCATATTTTCCTGTAAAGGCAAATTACATATCTTCTAGATATGTTGGGTTAATAACCTTAGCCAAACACACTCTCGGCTTGCCTCATGCATTGCAATTATTTCAGCATGATTTGAAAAGGCAGCAGCTAATGTTTGCTTTGACGAACGCCATGATATGGCAGTACCTCCACATGTAAATAAATATCCCATTTGAGATCGACCTTTATGTGGATCCGATAAATATCCAGCATCAGTATAACCAACTAATAGGGATTTTGAATCATTTGAATAAAATAACCCCATATCAATGGTCCCTCTAAGATATCTAAATACATGTTTAATTCCATTCCAATGTCTATGTGTTGGAGAGGAACTAAATTTTGCTAACAAGTTTACAGCAAAAGCTATATCAGGTCTTGTGTTATTTGCAAGATACATCAATGCTCCTATGGCACTTAGATATGGTACTTCAGGACCAAGAAACTCTTTATCATTCTTACAAGGACGAAATTGATCTTTATTCACATTTAACAATCGTACAACCATCGGGGTACTCAATGGATGTGCTTTATCCATATAAAATTTATTTAAGATCTTTTTCGTATAAGTTGACTGATGAACATGAATTCCATCTTTTAAATGCTCGATCTGCAGACCAAGACAAAATTTTGTTTTTCTGAGATCTTTCATCTCAAATTCTTTCTTTAAATAATTTACTGCATTTTGAAGCTCTTCAAGAGTTCCAATAATATTTAGATCATCAACATAAATAGCAGTTATCACAAAGTTTGATTCATACCTTTTTATAAAAACACATGGGCAGATTGGATCATTTTTATAACCTTCTTTTAACAAATATTCACTAAGACGATTGTACCACATACGTCCAGATTGTTTTAATCCATATAAACTTTTCTTTAATTTGATTGAACAATTTTCCCTGGAAACATTATATCCTTCAGGGATTTTAAATCCTTCTGGGATTTTTATATAAATTTCACTATTAAGTGTACCATACAAATAGGCTGTAACAACATCCATTAGACGCATGTCAAGTTTTTCACATACTGCCAGACTAATAAGGTATCTAAACGTGATTGCATCCACCACAGGAGAATATGTCTCTTCATAATCAATGCCGGGTCTTTGCAAAAACCCGCTACAAGTCGTGATTTATATGTTACGACTTCATTTTTCTCATTTCGTTTTCGCACAAATATCCATTTATATCCTACCTACTTTACATATTTAGGTGTTTAGACTATAGGTCCAGAAACCTCGCGTTTAGAAAGTGAATTTAATTCTGCTTGAATTGCGTCTTTCCATTTTGGCCAATCTTTTTTATTTCTACATTCCTCAATAGATTTAGGCTTAGGATCCTCATTTTCTTTTGCTATTTCAGTAGCAACATTATAAGCAAAATTGTTGTCGGCAACTATATTTTTTCGGTTCCATCTTTTTCCTAAAGTAACATAACTTATTGAGATTTCTTCGTTATCACCATTTTCAGGTACCTGAACCTCTTCTGGGGTTTTTTGATTAGTTATATCTTTGGCCTCTTCTGGGGCACTTGCCTCCACAATATTACCATATTGACTAATTGATCCTTTCTTTTTACGAGGATTTTTATCTTTGGAACCGATTGGTCTTCCACGCTTCAGGCGTGGATTACTTTCTTTTGCACTAACAATTTGCTTTATTGGGATATCAATTCGTATTGGAGCATTTTCAGTTGGTATGTGAGATTTTGTAATTCTCTTTAGGTTAGCAAATGAATTTGGCAATTGATTGACAATGTTTTGCAAATATATAATCCTTTGAACTTCTTGTTCACGTTGACTTGTACGATGACCTAATTGAGATAATGATGAGCCATTCCATGTAATTTCTTTTACCACTTGTATTTTTTCTCCCCCTAATGTTGGGAATGTTGTTTCATCAAAACGACAATCAATAAATCGTGCAGTAAATAAATCTCCTGTTAATGGTTCAACATATTTAATTATAGAAGGATATTTATAACCAACATATATTTCCAACTCCTTTGAGGACCCATCTTTGTGCGTTGTGGTGGAGCAATTGGAACATATACTGCACATCCAAAAATTCTAAGATGGGAAATATTTGGCTTCTGACCAAAAGCTAATTGTAATGGGGAGTACTTATTATAACTTGTTGGCCTTAAGCGCACAGGTGCTGCTGCATGCAAAATAGCATATCCCCAAGCTGTAACAGGGAGATTTGTTCTCATAAGCAATGGTCGAGCTATTAGTTGGAGGCATTTGATAAATGATTCAGCTAAACCATTTTGTCTATGAACATGAGCTACAGGATGTTCAACTTTTATCCCAATTGACATACAATAATCATTAAAAGCTTGGGATGTAAACTCACCAGTATTATCAAGACGAATAGTTTTGATTGCATAATCTGGAAATTGTGCTCTTAATCGAATTATTTAAGCAAGTAGTCTCGCAAACGTCAGGTTGCAAGTCGATAATAAGCACACATGTGACCACCTACTAAATACATCTATTAATACCATAAAATATCTGAATGGTCCACATGGTGGATGAATAAGCCCACATATATCACTTTGAATACGTTCCAGAAATGCTGGAGATTCAATCCCAACTTTACCTAGTGATGGTCTAATAATCAATTTTCCTTGAGAACAAGCGAAACAAAATAAATCCTTGAATTCAATAATCTTTTGTTTCTTTAATGGGTGTCCAATTGAATTCTTGATGATTCTTCGCATCATAATAGATCTGGGATGGCCTAATCGTCATGCCAAATAGTGAAAGTATGTGGTTCTACAAACTTCTGGTTTGTAGTAACATGTGACTCAATTGCACTAATATGTGTATAATATAAACCTGATGAAAAAGCAGGTAACCTTTCCAAAATATATTTCTTTCCATATTCAACATTTGTAATATATATATATATTCAACATTTTTCTCATTCATAGTCTCAATATGATATCCATTAAGACGAATATCTTTAAAACTCAATAAATTTCTTTGAGACTTGGTGGAATGTAAAGCATCATCAATGATAAATTCTGTACCTTTAGGTAATAATATAATAGCTCTTTTAGAGCCTTTAATAAGTTTTGAACTACCCGATATTGTATTAACATGGGCATTACTCATTGTCAAATGAGAAAAATATTTTTTATCTTTGAGTATTGTATGTGTTGTAGCACTATCTGCAAGACACATGTCTTCATTGATTTTGGGTCCATCAAAATTTTGTTGAATATTCATATTCTTCATAAAAACAAACAAAATATAATATGAGAAACATTGCAATTATTTATTAAATATATAAATAATTTTTTATGCAAGAAAATAAAATATACTTAAACAACATAAAAATGTCAAAATAACATCAATTTTTCTAATGATTCTCAAAGAAATCTGCCACATCTAGGTGAGTTATATTATTAAGGTCATTAAATTATTAAATTTATCATTCTCGTAGGCATGGTTAGTTTTATTATTATAGTGAATATCTTCATCTTTTGCCTCCATTTCATCATTTTGGGATATAAAATTTGTCTCCATATGCTTTCCCTTCCTTTTAATGGATGCTTGATAAAGTTTCACTAAATGCTCAAACGTACGACAGGTACGTGACCAATGCCCCTTCATACCACATCGGTAGCATATATTCTCAACAATCTTTGAAGGATTATTTTGACCACTTCTTTCTTGTCTTTCATTGTTATTCTTTTTCTGGTGGTTAGAAGTATCGTTGTTATGACCACCATGATAACAATTACTAATACGTCATCGACCACGTCCCCCACTACGTCCTCGACCACGGCCGCGACTTCTATATTTTCTATTTTCATAATTATTGTGTACTGCTACATTCACTTCAGGGAATGGTGCAGAACCAGTGAGACGAGTTCCATGATTTTTGTTCAGCCACCAAAAGGCATGAAATCAATCCAGAATACCTTTTAAAACCTTTTTCACGGTATTGCTGCTGCAGGAGCACATTAATAGCGTGAAAGGTTGAAAATGTTTTCTCTAACAAGTCCGCATCGGTTATGTTTTCTCCACATAATTTTAGTTGAGAACTAATTTTGAAAAGTTCTGAATTGTATTCACTTACAGTCTTAAAATCTTGTAACCGTAAGTGCATCCAATCATAACGAGCTTTAGGGAGTATCACAGTTTTCTGATGGTCAAATCGTTCTTTCAAATTTTTCCACAACTCAAGAGGATCTTTCACAATGAGATATTCTACTTTTAATCCTTCATGCAGATGATGACGGATGAAAATCATTGCTTTTCCCTTGTCTTGATTAGATGCTTCTTTATCTGCTAATATAATATTTCCTAGACCTTTAGCATCTAGGTGAATTTCAGCATCTAACACACATGACAAATAATTCTTACCTGAGATGTCTAAGGCCGCAAATTCAAGTTTGGCAAGATTTAACATTATAATCACTTGAATCAAAATAAAAAAAAAATATTAGTAAAATAATAAGTATTCTCAATCGTGAAATAATTCAATTGTATATACCAAATTTGCTAAATAATAATATGTATGTCAAATATTGGCATAAAGAGGAATAGTCATAATAATAACTTAACACAAATTAAATTAATTGAAATTTCTTTTAATAAAAAAAACATGTATATATAATTATCATTATTAGATTTTAGTTGTAAAAATAAATGTGCAAATGTTACCCAAAACAAATATTTTATCTAGAAAATAAAATAAAAGAATTATGAAAATACGTATATCGTATATAGTTTAACAGGAGTTATACGGCCAAATTATATAAAGTCGGAATGACGTAAACTTCACTATGAACTCGTAGAAGCTCGTGCTGATAACGTATTATAAAAAAATCAAATAAAAGAATACTTAAAGTAAACAGGTAATTTTCTCGTATATCTTTTTTTATTTACGAAATAGTCTTATTTATAAGTAACTTGAAATTCAATGCAATACAATAAATGAAGCTTATTTAAGTGCTTCATTAACACATTAAACAATTTGCAATGAATGAAAGGTTTTACCTTATAAATGAGGGGGTTAGAATATGGAGATTCATATTTATTTATAACAAAAAGTTTATTTTTTTCATAATTCTTTAACTATTATCGGAATGAAAATGTCTCGCTAATGCATTTATTTATAGTGTTAAATCTTAATTTTAATCGGTATATAATTGTAACATTAATTAAGTGGTAATAACTACACAGATAGTCACCCCACTATAAAAAAATTTCATTTTACACATCCAAAATAAAAGTTTACAATTTAAGCACCCATGTTACATAGTTCGATCATTTTAGTCAAAACTGTTAAAATAAAAAAAAAATGGCAAGCTAATGTGGTAGTTAAAAAATTGATATAATAACAAATTTAGCCCTCAACTTTTACATATTATATTGATTTAATCATAATTTTAAAAAATGAACTTTCAAATTTTACAAATATTCTCAATTTAATCCTAATTGGTATACTAAGAGCTTCAATTGCCTAACAACTAAGGTACAGTAAGGTGCAAATGTAATTCTGCTTAGGATTGACAAAAAGGAGCTATTTTTAATTTAAAACGATAACAAAAATTAATGGAAATTCAGTGATGTAAGAAGTTCAGGCAAACGTTTGATAAGATACTCCTCTTAAGCGTGAATTCATCATCTTTTGTTTGGCTTATTAACTGCACATTAGAACCCCAAAAACAAAGAAAAATTCATGGTTTAGTACCATCTCAAATGGCAGATGCTTATAAACTGAAAACTATGATTCATCTTTACATTTAACTGCTAAACTCTACTACAAAGAGTGCATCAATACGAGTTATTAATATAATTATAATGTGGGAGGGAGAGGGACGGTGAGGGAGAGAGGGGGACGGTGGTGGGGGAGAGGGATGGGCGTGGGGGTGGGAGATTTTAAAATTAGGATCAAATTGAGAATAATTGTAAATTTTGAGGTTTAATTTTTTAAAATTATAACTAAATCGATATAGTATGTAAAAATTAAGGGCTAAATTTATTATTATACTAATTTTTTTTAACTGCCATGTTAGTTTTTTTATTGTGATTTTAATGTGAGTGGCTAAAATGACCTAATTATATAACGTGGCTGTAAATGTTTAATTTTGGGTGCCTAAAATGAAAACAATTTATAGTTGAGTGACCATGTGAGTAGTTTAACCTTTAAAATAATAATCAAAAAATGATTAATAAAATAAATATAATTAAAATTGTTTTATATTTTATATAAAAAATGGTTAATAAAATTATACAATTTTATATTGATATTCTTTTTTACAATATTTACTTGAAAAGAAACTTTAAAAAAAAACTATATGAATAATTAGATTACTTTCATTATTATCATATAGCAGTTAATTAATATTAACATATGATAATTAGTGATATAATAAATTATTATTGTAAAATCAGTTTAATAATATAATCAACCATAAAAAATATTTTCTGTATATCATATAGAAGTTGGAGGAGAAGATCAGTTGTTGACGAAAATAGAAAAAAGGATTAAAGAAAAAGGGGTTTGCTGATATAAGCCTTGGGGTGTATGTATAATTTCAAGGGACTGCTTGAGAGGTGCCGTGAGGATGAAGAGCAAAACCAAATGCCAATTTCTGGCTCTATTTTATATTATATATATATATATATAATATTTTTTAAAAATTCGCATTTCAAATATTTTATTGATATGAATATTAACATCACCACACAACTGAATTACTTGCTATTAACAGTTATGTTAGTATGGTAATGGTCGACAACGGTGCTTGTTAATCAAAAGATTTAAATTTTATTTGATAAAAGTAATTAAAAATAAATATTTTATTTTTTAAATATATTTAGTAGCCTATATTTAATAGTCTACTTATCATTTAATAGAAAATAAATTCTTTACTTTACTTTTTTCTATTTCATTTAAGATAATATTATCATTCATCAAATATTCTAATATATAATTTTAACTGATACACCAAACAGCTTTTATAACTTAATTTCTATATTTCATTTTTCAATATTTATTTTTACTTTTTCAGTTTATCAAACATAATCTTAACCGATACAGGGCTACATTAAATACGTGTTTTTCAAATCAGCTTAATTGATTTTTTTGGAAAAATTGTGTTTAGACTTAATAAACTATGTAGCGGTGTTTTATTTATATATTTCAATATATCATAATCATATATTACGTTATTATATAAATTTTACTATGTTCTTTTTTTTATAATTTGTAATAATAGTTTTGTATGATTTTTGCACCTTTCTATATTTTTTTAAATATTTTGAATTAATTTTTTTTGTATTTTAAACAATTTTTCATAATTTTTATAGTTATTTTAAATATTTATATATTTTTATTATGTTAACAATTTTTAATATCTACTGTAAATTTTTTAAAATTTATATAAATTTTTTCACTTTTAATAATTTTTTAATAATTTTCTATATTTTATATTTTTTTGCGCTTTAATAATTTTGTATTTTTAAAGAATACTTTTATAATTTTTAATAATTTTATATGTAAAATACCAATTTTCGTCACGTGACCAATTCTAGCATGGAATGTGGCGAAAACAGTCAGAAAAAATGAAAGTAACTGTTGACTATTAACTTTAATGGTCAAAAGGCTTAATTGATGATAATTCTAACATTCAATGGTTCAACTGATTGCAAAAAAAAAAAAAAATCCAAAACATAATTGATTTTTTTGAAAAAATTCAATAGCAGGAATTAACTTTTGTTAAAAAATTATAGGATATAGATTTTGATTTTTTTTATGTATTTGAATATATTTAATTTACTTTTTATATGGTAATAGTGTGATGTAATATAAGGTTATTGAGTGAAATTGTGTTGTTAATTTATTCATGTGTATACACACGGGGAAAGGGAAAAGAAGGGATTTTAATGGGGAAAATGTATTTCCAACGGCAAAGTTTGCCTTTTATCCTTTGAAAACGGTGAGTTTTGGCTCAATCCAATTTCTGTCCTTGCCTAGCTTTCCGCTCAACCCATGGCTTAAAAACTCCCTACCATCCATACATATTCCTTCAAACTTAGATTTATTTGGTCTAATTTTATAAATACAAAATTTATTTTAGCTTTTTTTTAATATTTTTTTTCAACTATTAAATTTGTATTGTTTGTCAAATCATGCTCATAATAAAAGAAAAAAATTTAACATTTGCTAACGTGGCATCCACATAACAATCCACGTATATGCCACATTAACAATTAATTAATTTTAAAAAAAATTAAAATATTTTTATAATTTTTTAGTACTTTTAATTTTTTAAAATATTTTTTATAATTTAATTTAAATTTTAAATATTTAATTAATTACCGATATGACATCCATATAGTAATACATGTGCATGCCACACATCAGTATCCATTTTAAGGTGATTTGAAAAATAACACAAGTTTAAAGTTAAAAAATGAATAATTAAATGATAGGTTAAAATAATTTTTTTATAAAGTTAAAGGATTAAATAAGTTATTATGCCAATATTTAATTAATGAGCAAAGTTAACGAATAAGGGTTTATTATTATTATCAAAGTTTGACTTGATTCAGCAACAAATCACCGAGAATATTAAATATTATATTAATATTGTTAACGATATAATTTTTTTCTAATCAAATAAAAATTGTAATGTCTAACTAAAATAATTAAAAGTGGCACAAATTTGTTTCATATTACAATGAAAAACATAATATCACATTCATTAACAAAAGTAAAACGCAAACTTTAGATTTTATTTTATTTTTTATGAATAGTTAAGTAAAAGTGATAAAAAGTAAAAATATAATATTTAACTTAGGGACAAGGTCAAGAGTGCTCTCTCAGAATCTCTCAAAGAAACTTCTTTCATTGTGGCTGGGGTTAAGAAGGCTAGTGACTTTGGTGTTGATAGAGAGGGGGGAGAGGGATGTGATTTCTCTTCTGGAAGAAGAATTGGTCTAGTTATCGGTGAAAAGTTCTTCGATTGTGTATATGGGGAAGCCAATGCTATTATGCTCTGTAAAGACAAGGAAATCGTACAATCCTGATAGCCTTCGAGCCCAATTGAAAAGTATCTGGAAGAAACGGAAAAAAGCTCGAAATACAAGTTGCATGACAAAATTTTTTCATGATTCTGTTTGAAGAAGAAGAGGATCTAGAGACGATCTTGGAAGGACAACCTTAGCTTTATTGGAGAAATTTAATTATTTTTTATCGACTTTCAGAATCCATGGAGAGAAAAAAGATCAAGTTGATTAAGTCTCCTTTTTGGATCAAAGTTGGCCCTTGCCCGCTTGAATGTGACAGAAAAAACCTTGTGCATGCAATTGGGTCCACCTTTGGTGGAGTTCTAAGATTGGAGTCAAAAGGGGATTTTTTCTGAATTCGAGTCCATATCAATGCACAGAAACCGTTAAGGCATGGAATCTTTATCCAGGTTGGTTCAAAAGGAAAACAATGGCTCCCTTTTAAGTATGAAAATTTGTTCGGGTTTTATTTTGGTTGTGGCTGTTTGGGGCATGGGCTAAAGGAATGCACAGAGGTCTCTAATGACATTAAACATTTACTAGAGGATGATTTACCCTTCTCTGCAGCACTTAAAGTAGAATTTAAATTGGTGGGTAAGGTAAGTCAAAAGTTGGGTGCCAACTTAAGGATATCCATGAAATAGATGGCATATGTGGGAGAAGACGATGAATCCACACATTCGAAACCTTAGAATGCTAAAATTGGAATGCCTCTTTTGGCAGTTTTAAAAACCCCGATTTCAAAGAAAGCCGGTAATTTCGAGAATGAGACACCGATGTCCGAAATTACCAATGGGGAGACAGGTGGTGTGGGTGACGTGACTATGTTGGAATCTAATACGAAAAATAGACAAAAAGAAAGCGTGTTGGACTCAAACACTAATAAAAGGGGGAGTAATTTAAATGGATAGTATTGACAAAAATGCCTTGGAGTAGACTTTAGCTTTAACTAATGAAGGATCGGCAGCTGCCAACGGGCGGATCGAGCGCAATGAAACTGTTATGTTAGAATGTTCGTGGTTTAATGAAACCACGGATAGTGCGTCACCTTTGACACTCGCTAAGGCTTTATAAACCCCAATTGGTCTTCTTTATGGAGACAAAAATAGGTTCTTATAGAATGGAAACATTTAGGAAATGATGTGGTTTTGTGCATGGATTAGAGATTGGGGTTGATGGCAGTAAAGGATACCTATGTCTAGCATGGAAAAAGGAATTACAAGTTTGTTTAAGGAAGCTCTCCAACAATTTTATTGACGTTACAATCAAAGGGACTAATGAGGATGATGAGTGGTGCTTTACGGGATTTTATGGATCTCCTTTTGCTAACAAAAGACAAGAAACATGGAATGCCCTCAGATATTTAGAAGCTGATTGTAATCTCCCATGGCTAGTGTGTGGGGACTTTAATGAGATTCTCTATGTGTCTGAAAAAAATGGGGGTTACCAAGGGAAAAAAGGTGAATGAAAGACTTTCTTGATGCCTTAGTTGATTATGGTCTATTTGGTATGGGTTTTTTCAGGTCCTTGTTTTACAGGGGAAAAAGGGAATTTGCTAGAAACAAACATCAGAGAACGACTGGATAGGGGGTTGCAAACGAAGAGTATCTTTCTCGTTCCCCTAGTGCTTTCATTCGCCTTTTATCCCACTCTTTCTTAGACCATTGCCCATTTCTAATCCAAATTGATCAAGGAAAAGATGTCAAAAAATCTATGCAAGTTTCGAATGGAAACTTGGTGGACTTTAGAAGACTCTTTTGAAGCTGAAGTTAAGAAGATATGGGATTCAAAAATGGGGGATCTTCTTTTTAAGCTAGATAGTACTCGAATTGGTTTGCTTAAATGGGCCTGAAAAAGAAAGGAAAATAGATATGGGTTAAAGGAGACTTTGATAAAGAAGCTTGAGTTACTACAAAAGGCTGATAGAGACTATACAAACCTCCAAGAATTTATTGATACAAAACTCCTTAACTAAGAGATTGATAAAGAAGAGCTTTTCTGGGAACAAAGGGTGGGGGTGAATTGGTTAAAGGTTGGTGATAAAAATACCAGTTTTTTTCACAAAAGTGCATCGCAAAGAAAGAGTTTTAATAGGATCTCCACATTAGATTATGGGGATGCTAAACTTACCTCAGATCATGACGAAATGGAAAAAATTGCATCAAGTTATTTTGTTGAGATTTTTGCGATAAAAGTGGGGGAAAGTGGGATAAGTCATATTCTGTCAAGAGTTGACAAGTGCATCGCTAAGGAGGCAAATACTGAGCTAACTACTTCCTACACAGAGGAAGAAATCTTTGGGGCTTTAAAGAGTATGGGTCCTACGAAGGCGCCAGGATTGATGGCTTCCCAGCAATCTTCTTTCAAAATTATTAGCACATTATGGGTAAGGAGGTTTATTGATTTTATTTAGAAGTATTGAATAATGGCATGAGTATAGATTCTATAAATAGCACTAATATTGTTATTATGCCAAAAATTCACAATCCTAAAAAAATGTGCAATTTTAGACCAATTAGTCTATGCACGGTTATATATAAAATATCGCCAATATGGTGGCAAATAGGTTTTAGGAGGTCTTACATGTCTGCATTGACAAGTTCCAAAGTGCTTTTTTTCCTGGCCGATTAATATCTGATAATGTTTCATTGGCATATGAATTATTGCAAACTTTTAGCCAGAAGATGACAAGCAGAAAGGGCTTACTTGTGCTCAAATTAGACATGAGTAAAGCCTGTGATAGGGTGGAATGAAATTTCCTACGAATAATGATAGAAAAAATGGGTTTTGTTCAGGCTTGGGTTGACACTGTGATGAGGTGTATTTCTACTGTCTCTTATTCGGTCAACTTAAATGATAGAATTGGGGTACCTTTCTACCCTTTGAGAGGACTTCGACAAGGGAACCCTCTCAGTCCTTTTCTCTTATTTGCAGCGAGGGTCTATCTTCATTAATGAGGTTGGCTATTCATGAAGATTTTCTAAAAGGGGTAAAAGCGAGTCGAAGAGGTCCACTAACATCTCATTTACTCTTTACTGGTTATTGTTTCTTTTGGGAAGGCTACCGTGGGAGGTGCTAGAATTTTAAAGAAAATCTTGAAAGAATATGAAACCCATTCGGGACAATGTATAAATTTCGACAAATCCACAATCATTTTTAGTGCAAATACAATTGTATCGTGAGGACACAAATTTCCTCTGAATTGGGTATGAGATGTTCCACTAATCCCAAGAAATATCTTGGCCTTCCAAATATAGTGGGCAGAAGGAAGAAGGTCTCCCTTTAGTATTTAAAAGGCCGTATAAAACAAAATGTTGATAATTGGAGTACATGTTTCCTCTCTCAAGATGGTAAGGAAGTGTTTATTAAAGCAGTGATGCAAGCAATACCTACTTATGCTATGGGCTATTTCCTTTTGCCAAAATCCTTGTGTGAAGAGATGGAGAGCAATATGACTCAATTCTGGTGGCAAAAGACTCATGGGAAGCATGGTGTACATTGGTGTCGATGGGACTCTATGTATAAATTAAAAGAAACTGGTGGCATGGGCTTTAGGAGTTTTACAAAATTTAACATCGCCCTTCTTGCAAAATAAGGATGGTGTCTTTTGACTAATCCAAATTCTTTGTTGGCGTAAGTCTTAAAAGCAAAATATTATCCACATTCTAATTTTCTAAATTCATGCCTTAAAGTGAACGCTTCGTATACATGGAAAAGCTTATGGGCAACAAGAAAGGTACTTCAAGATAGCTCTAGCTGGAGGGTGGGTATAGGTGAAACGATCCCTATTTTTAATGTAGCATGGATACCAGGCTCTTTTAATTTTCAAGGACGTAATTCAGTTAGTAATTTTCCTTTTGAATTTGTGTCTGAGCTTATTAGTGATAATAGAGAATGGAAAAGGATACCATTACTTCCATCTTTAATGAGGATGATGCATCAAGAATCCTTCAGATCCTACTGGCACTTGAACCGCATGAAGATGTCCTGGTTTGGCGGGGGGAAGCATCTGGTGAGTTTTTCGTTCCCAGTGCTTATAAATTGTTACAAACAAATAGTGCTTCTCTTAGTTTAAGGGAATTACAAGCTACCTATAAAAATTTCTATCGTAATCCATAGAACCTAAATCTTCCTTCTAAGCTTAAAATTATTGTCTGCGTATTTCAAAAAAAATTATCCCTACCATGTCAAATCTACTATTGAAGAAGTTGGTTCCTGATGCTATGTGGCCCATTTGTGGGGGAGGTCCAGAAACAGTAGATCACGCCTTCCGACATTGTCTTGTTGCAAATGAAGTTTGGAAAATTTTAGGCCTCGTCAATTTATTAAACCTACCGAGCCAGGGATGGTTAGACTGGCTTACTGCGGTTTTTAATGTTTGTTCGCCTACTCAACTAAGAGTTGCTCTCTATGGGCAATTTGGTCTGCAAGGAATAAAAGAGTTCATGAAAAAGTGATTCAAACAGGGAAGGAAATTACTAATTTTTTATCCAGCTATCTTTGTAAATTGGATTATCTAAAAATGAAAAAACTTACCGTCCAAAGTGGTAAAGCCATTTGGACTCCTCCTCCTTTTGATTTTATCAAAGTAAATTTCGACACAGCTTTTGCAATGGATCGACTCGAAACAGCAAGGGTACGGTAATAACGTCTAAAGTAGTCGTTCATGACAATGTGGGGTCGGCTTTCACCGGTGAAGCCCTTGCATGCATTAAGGTGGTTAAAATGGGGTTAGTTATCAAATTAACAAAAGTAATCATCGAAGGAGGTTCCTAATCTGTCATTACGAAATGTAAATCAAGTCACATTGACAAATCAAAAGTTAGCTCATACATTGGTAACATCAAGGATATGCTCGCTCGATTTTAAAGCATCAGATTTGTACATGTTAATATATCTGGAAATATTTTAGCAGATGCTAGAGCCATTGAGTGTCTCAGAAAGGGAGAAGGGTTTTACCTAAATAGATCTATTTCAGACTTCGCTAAAACTATTTTGGTCAATGATTGGATTTGCGAGCCTGACTAACAAATGAATGTTTTTTTTTTTTGGTCCTCCGGGTTATCGAAGTGCTAAATCTGGATAGAGATGCTTCGATTGAACGATCGTTTCAACTACAAGGAAAAGAAGTTAAATAGTTTTGGGGAGAAATTCTAGAACTGTCAGTAACCTTCTAAAAAGATGTTGATAAGTGGGACGGGCAATCTTTTTCCCCAAGGGAGTGGGCATTGTTTTCTTTGTTTTTCTTTATAATTTGTTTTTTTTTTTATTCCTTTACTTTTCCAATAGTTCTCTTTAGGATCAAGTAATTTTTCTCTCTTTGAGCCGATGTGCACTATTGTTCTTTCATATTTTGCTCTCTTGTAACTTTTAGTTTTGAATTAATAAAACCCAACGCTTTTTCTCTCTCTCAAAAAAAAAGTAAAAGTGATAAAGATATTTAAGATAACAAAATGAATGAGATTTAAATTAAAAGGTTATTAAATTTAAGGCATAAAATTACAACTAAAATAAAAATATTTTTTTAAAAGGCCAAAAATATAATTCTATCATTAATTTAAATAATAATAATAAAACCTTTGGTCCATGTTATAAAATTACCACATAACTGCTTGCAGCTTCATAAAATTTATTATTCAAGCATTCTTAGCAATTCTCATAATAAATCTGAAAATTAAAATTTAATATTCACATTCTACTTCTTGAGTTATAAAATTGTGTATTTAACAATTATTTGGGAGAAACTCGTATAAGAAACGAACCAAAATGAAAAGAGAAAAAATAAAATTGGACACACAAATATTTATGTGAAAAACTCTTCTGAAGAGGATAAAAATAACGAGCAAAGAAAACTTCACTAAAACGACAACTAATCTACACGAGAACAAGATGGAGATAACTCAAAAACAAATAAATCCTAAACCCAAAAACAAAGCTCTCTAAGCGAAACACAATTTCCTTAAAGCTCTCAAAACTCTCTTAATCTTAATGTGATGAAGATATCAATTTTAAGGTTTCTAAAGCCCTTTTATAGGTTGAAATTTGTGTGAATATATGGCCAAAATATCCCTAGAATAATTAGAGCTTAATTGGGAAAAGAAACCCAATTTATGTGGGAACACGTCACAACATCACGAATCGCCTCGTCACGACGTCGTGACGTCTGGAAACTCCTTGTTGTAACATCGCATCATCATGACATTGGAAACCTCCTCGTCGCAACGTCGTCGCCTACTAGAGGTGTTGTGATTTTGACATCCTCGTGTAGTGATACACTTATCGGTAAGTGCTTCAAAGGGTTCGAAAAATGCGAGGCACACTCCGCAAATCTCCATATTGACTCGTATTTTCTTAACGCCTTCTTTGTCGAGCCCCGTTAGTGGCCTAACTTGATTTTGCAGGATACTTAATTGAGTCCAATAAGTGCTTGAACTTTGAAATTGGAAGAATTTTAGTTTTCTGTACTGTCAAATCAAAGTTGACTCGTGTTTGCTTCCCATAAACAAAGTGCTCTGTCTTTCCAACTCCTGCACTCGAAAGAGAACCTCTCTTATTCAAAACGATCATACCTTTTTCACTTATATGACCAAGTTGCTTATGCCTCAAACGAGTCGACTCTGAATCCTTAACAAATGAGGAAATTATTGCTTTACCAATCACTGTTGTACCTTGCAGAGTATATAGACCACCTATTTTCTGATCTTTCATCAAAACGAGAGCTCCACGAGATACCTCAATGTCGCTTGACTTAATGATGATTCTACAATCATTCAATTCTAACATACTCAAGGAGATGAGGTTTTTCCTTAAATCAGACACATGTCTGACACCTAACTGTGCCCTGATAATCTCGTCGTGCATCTTGATCTAAACGGTACCAATATCGATTATCTTACAAGGTGAACTATTAGATGAGCACAATTCCACCTTCAACTGAACTATATGTGGAGAATCATTCCTTGTTGGGACACATATGGTAAAAATAACTCGAATCTAAGATCCCCTCGAACGTAAGCTTAGACCTTTCAATCGTAGGCACCAACAACTAATCATCACCCTTGTCTTCGGCCACATTAGCATCGACTACCGCCCTTTCGTTGCTCTCAACGGCACTTCTGTTCTTTTGCAACTTATAACACTCTGCGTTAATATGACCTAACTTCTTGCAATAGCCACATACCTTATCTCAATTCCTTGACTTTAATCTAGTCCTGCTTCTTGCAACCAAAACTGAGGTTTATCTATCTGATTTACTATCTAAACCAAACGCATTGTTGAGTTTGTCTTTGCTCAGCAAGTTTCCCTTCACTTCCTCGAACGAAAGTTTATCTTTACCAGAAATCAGGATTTTCTTAAAAGATGTAAATGAATGGGGCAAATAGCACAATAATAGCATAGTTTGATCTTCATCATCTATATTGACCTCGACATTCTTTAGATCGTTCAAGACAGTAACAAATTGAATGATGTGACCCTTAATGTGCTCAAATTTGTCCATACAGAACATGTATAGGCATTGTTTCAACACAAATCGATTAGCTAGAGACTTTGTCATGTATAGGGTTTCTAATTTTCTCCACAAGCTTGCTGTTGTCTTCTTTGTAAACATCTCCTTCAACACATTATTTGTGAGGCACAATTGAATTGTTGACAGAGTCTTCTCATCAAGCTCATCTTATTCTAATTGATTCATATCCGCGGGCTTTTGCCTTGTAACGACATTCTTTAGACCATACTGAACCAAAATTTTTGTCATTTGAAATTGTCATAAACTGAAATTTATGATCACATCAAACTTCTCGATATCGAATCTAATTTCCATATATGAATAGGTTGATTTCAAAATTCAAACCAAGCTCTGATACTATCTTATTGGGGATAAACTCGTATAAGCAAAGAACAAGAACGAAAAAAGAAAAAAATAAAATTGGGACAAATATTTACGTGGAAAACTCCTCTAAAGAGGATAAAAACTACGAACAAAAAAAAACTTCACTAAAATGGAAAATAATATGCACGAGTACAAAATAGAGATAATCCAAAAACAAATAAACCCTAGACCCCTCGAAAACAAAACTCTCTAACCAAAACACGAAATTCCCTTAAAGCTCTCTCAAAACTTTCTTAATCTTCTCTTAATCTTCTCTTAATCTTAATGTGATAAAGATATCAATTCTATAGTAAGACCCTTTTATAAGTTGAAATTCGTGTGAATATATTACTAAAATATCCCTAGAATAATTAGAGTTCAACTGGGAAAAGATAGCAAGTTTAACTGGGAAAAGAAACTTGATTTATGTGGGAACACATTGCCACGTCACAACGTCTCGAATCGCCTCCTCATGACGTCTCCTCGTCGTGGCGTCAGAAACCTCTCCGTCATGACGTTGTCGCCTGTTGGAGCTGTTGCAATTTTGACGTCCTCGTGTCATGATAAAGTAACGATAAATGCCTGAAAGAGTTCAAAAATGCAGGCACACTCCACAACAATAATATCAAATAGAATCACTTTCTTTCGATAAGCTAAAAAATGAAGCTAAAGAGAAAAAAAAAAGAGTGTTTAAATATAAGAGAGAAAAGAAAGTTTTTACTACTTATAATGAAGTTTTGGGCTTATAACTTAGGAATGGAGAATAATATATCAAAATGATGGAACGCTGGTGGAAGTTTTGAATTCCTTTTGTAGATATATGGTTTTATGGGTTAATTTAGAGAAAGCTAACACAATAATTAAAAAAGAAGAGGCTAAGATTAATCAAGACTGAAATTTTAAGAAAGAAATGGCGTTGGCAAGTGGTGGCAAATGGTGCTTGTTTGCTTATTTCTGGAAAAGATGAATTTAATGATGAATATTCATCTTTTCTTTAGAGAGGGAGGGAGAGAATTTGAGAGAGAGGATAAACTAGAGAGAGAAAAAAGTGAAAACGAATAAAAACTTATATATTTAGTAAAAGAATTATTAAATATATTTAAAATTGAGGAAAAATATTTAAATTTCATATTTTATATTAACATTTAAAAAATAATATTTTGATAAATAATGCATAATGATATTTAAATAATATTTAATATAATTAATAATAGGGAAGGTATTTGATACATGTGGAGTTTTTAAAACTACACAAGTAGGTTTAAAGTGTGACAAGTGTCACATTTATTTTTATTTATATATATTTTTATTTTTTTTCTATACCCTATAAGATCACTTGGGTCTTGACTTTATATAAAGCGGTTAAAACTTGTATCAGACACCCGTTTATATTTTAATGATGATATTGTCACGTCCATCCTACTTGAATATTGTCTAAAAAAACATTGTATTTTAACGATGATATTTTAAATCAGTTTTCATTAAAATAAAAATATTTTAATAGATTATATGAAAAATTTATAAATAAATTATGTTTAATTTTTTACAAGACATGAATACTAATATTAAAAAAAATACTAAGGATAAAATTATCATTTTTAATCTATTTCTCACATATTTTATAATATTATTGATGTGAACCAAATAATGTAATATTATTAAACTAAGTAATAAAGCAAATAATAATGGCAAGTTACAAATAAAATTGAGATTTTGAGTTTGAGTTTGAGTTTGAAACTTGGATGATTTAAATTTTAAGGGCTTGGATTCTGTTTGATCATAATAAAATAGGAGGTTGGGCTTTAACAATTGACATTCTTAAGATTCCATAATACATCTTCTCTAAGTAATTTTATCTGCTTTTCTTTTTCTAAATAGAAAAACTTTATTTTCCCCAGAAAACCTAATGGCAAAGTTAACATGTACAAGTTATGTTCCTTAAGGCTTAAGGAATGTTCAGGTTTACATAAAAATATTTACATAAAAATGGCATATAGTTTGAGACACGTCATTAAGAAAAAAAGAAAATAACTTTTACTTTATTAAGTTCCCTTTTTTGTTTTGTAAATCTATACTTGAATAAAAAGTTTCTGATTTTTTATTAAATAAAAAATTATATACGAAATTAGAAAAGTGTGGTACGATAGGATTTGACTTTTTTGCAATTTTATTTAAGAAACTCAATTAATTTTTGTTTACAAATTTTTGAAGCAAGCTTTAAAGCTTATTACAAAGACTATATATATATATATATATATATATATTATGGATTTATTGCCATTTTGTTAGGAAATGAGTCATAAAGGAAGGATATATTTCTCCCATGGCGTATTGAATCTTCTTCCTTTAACATGCAATAAGGAAAAGAGAAAGTTTTGGTGCAAAAAGAAAAGCAAACGTATACAAAGGAAACCCCTTTTGCACAAAGCTTTTATATTCTCCTACTGCTTTTGTCAATCAAAAGATTTTGACTCTCATGCTTCTACTCTTTTCATGTTATAATCATATTTGTTTTTTTGTTTTTTTTTTTTGGTACGTTATAATGGAGTGGTGATTCACTAGATTGAACCCCGCTGGAGCTGTTAACCATTGCATCAATGGCTTGCCGCCCACATTTTTATTTCTAAAATTATCAAAAGCACTTAAAAGAAAAAGGTAGAAATAAAGGTCTACCAATATTAAGAAAAACAAACTTCCGTGATGATGTCTTTAGTAGTAATAATAATAATAATAAAAGGAAAGGAAAGAGAAGAACCCGATCGTGTTACTTACAAATTACAACTGAATGAATGAAAATATAAACATTGCAGAAAGGATCATAAACCTCAACTTTATATGGCTATTGTTGAAGTTATCGGATACTTCTCACTAAGCTAGGTTCCATAAACATAGGGAAACTGAAACCCAACTGTGCTGTGTTTTCACAATGCCTCCAAATGTCAACTTCCACATACACTTAACTTGTTACTTAGCAACTGTTTTCAGGTCAACAGCTATGGATGTGAATAATCCATCATGATTTTGATCTTTTCATGAAATTTTTGTATCTAATACTTGTGTCCAGAGATGAGAGATCTTCCAAATATATGAAATAATTTTGGCTTGATGCTACGTAGTTTCAGCAAGCCAAACTGATCTTTGCAGCAGCTGATAATTTTCAGGAATCAAAGCATAAAGGAATGAAAACTGTATTTACCGGGAAATCTTTTTTTATCCATCTTCAAAACTGGAGATATTGTACACAAATAATTTCAGAAGAAGACCAACCCCTAACATAATTTGAATAAATCAAAAGCACCATCTGCTCATCTTTTTTCGTTTCTTGTTTCTCAAACTACATCGATAGAGATATGCATGTGTATGAAATCCGCAAATGATGAACACCACTCGATCACTGTCTTCTACTATTTACACGAGTCTCGAAAGTAAGAATGGATACATTGCCTAACCTGTCGGTAACTGGAGCAGCTTTACTTCCATTCAGCTTTCAACTGATGAAATCTGTGCATTCAATAAGCTCATACCATATTATCATACACCTAGATTTCGTGGCAAATATTTATGTGCTCTCCTGGAATGTGTGTGAACGAGAAAGGGCTGCAGGGTTTGCTTCCAAAATATAACTGCCATCTGATACATGATCTTTGCCTTCTGCTTTAGATTCGAAGGCGTTGAAAATTTTACCTCCTCGTAAAGGATCCTTCTGGCCAGGTTTAATACCTAATGTAGCCCATATGGGACTCCTTGAAGCTTCATTTGGATTGTCAATTCTTAGCGTTTTGGGGACCAGAATGCACTTCTCTGATTGCTCCTCTTCGACAACATTAGCTTCTCTGTAATGTTTGCCTAGTGTCGGTAAGCCATTGCCCGAGCCACAACTGTTGCTAGTAGAGGACGATGGAGATAGGCAACCACTGGAATTACTGATAGAGACATTTCCGCCACCGGGAGCCCATAGAGGAATGCAACCCCAATAAGCAGGCACAAACTGTAATTGAATGTTTGACGGGCAAAATCCCGGAACTGCCACCATTGGTGCAGGGCACCATTGAACTGTATTCGAAGTAGTGCCATTTGGTGCACCAATATGTTCAGAAGAACATTGACCAGTCGCCATTGAAGCTATATTACTTGGGCCTGTATTCCAAGGAAAAATACAAGGAGAAACAGGATAACACTGTGTTGGATGCTTTGTGTTCAGCTCATTAGGTCCTGCTGAACCTATTCTCTCTTTTTGCATGACATTTCCAGGCATGCCGCATGGCGTCATGGAAGACCCACACAAGGAAGGTTCTTCTCTTATTTCTCCTGAACTGACTGTACTGGTCTCAACACATCTCTTCTGGTCCCCAAGGCTAAGCACTGTCTCCATGGATTCACAAAGAGGTGCTTCTGCACCAAATTTTAGTACTGTTCCATTTCCCATGGCAGTTGTAGTTTCCCCCGGAGATAGAAGCTGTTGAGTTGTAGAGTCGGGGGTTTCTATCCGAGTCACTGGTACGCCGCCAGAAGAAGCTATTATCTGTCGGTATTGAGAGGCCAAGTGCTTGTTCTTCCTCCGCCCAGCACCTATAGGAACATTTCTCATTGTTCCACCAGCTGTCCAATATCTCTGGCAGTTCTTGCAGAAGTGCCGAGGTTGGTTGACATTGTAGTTATTGAAATAACAAAATTTTGTGTCAAAGCTGTTGCATCGTGGACATGGAAGGATCTTGTCTGGTTTCTTAAAAACTTTCTCTTGGTCGGTACCATTTGTCTCTACCTGTTCATCTTTTACAATACAGCTCATTCGTATCCCGCTGGATTTCAAAGAAGTCCGGCATTCTTCCGTATCATTTTCTACCGTAATGGACTGACATGTGTTCGCCTGAGAAGTTTCGATTTCGAGGATGGTCGTATCCTGAAATCCAGAATCCAAATTGCAATCTCATTTATAAAAGGTAAAAGAAAAATGAAAGATACCCATCAGTCAAATTGTAGTTAAAGTAATGCAAAAGAAAGATGTTTCTTGACCAAATTCAAAGGAATAATGTTCAAACTGTCCTTTTTCCCAAGTTTACAAGAAATTGACTGGGAACAAATGAAAAAAGAAAAAAGTATGGCTGCCATAATTACATGACTTTGGGCAAAGGTACAGGCCATGAACAGCTTCTAATAAATCATGTTGGACTAACTGCTTTTGCCCATCACCCTAATACAATAATATAATATATATTTATATTTACATAAAGCTGGCTTTTCATTCAAAAACCAGGAAAAGATAGTCAAAAAGAAATCATAAGTTACAAAATTCTACAAAGAAACATGTTTTACAAAATTCGTCATGAACATGTAATCTCTACTGCCAAAATCAACTAGATGTTTTTAATAGATGAACAAAATAAATTATTTAAAAAAAAAACCCTAAACATAATTTTAATGTTCTTACTTCCCGGAGCATCCAAAGCAAAACTTGACCCCATTTTTTGCGAAATTTAAGGCTTCGTTACTTCATTTAAAACCATATACTAAAACACACACACAAGCACATTTAAAACGTCAGAAAGGAAAGGACTACATAAAAAAAAAAATGAAACCATTTATCATTAACCATTTACTCGGTTTTTTATTGACTTATATTTGGAATGAATTTTGTTTGCTTTTTTGGTATATAAACGAGTAAATATGAAAGTGAAGATGCCAAAAACATGTGTTTTGAGTCCCAAAACGTCAACTTTGGAACCATAAAAGAGGTTTAACAAACCCACACTTTCCCAACACATCATAGCAAAACAAAACAAAAAACCCATAAACATGAAGGCAACAACAGCAGAAAAAGAAAATGGGTAATTAACTAGAGAAGAAAACATACGAAGTACGAATAGAAACAATACAAGCAATGTAAAAAAATAAGAAATGAAGTCTGAATATATGGAAAAAGGTGAGGTTACCCCAGCATGAATCTGAGATTGAGGCATAGGAATCTTCCTTCCAAAGAGCTTGAAAGCTGGATCTCCACCCTTCATCTTTTACATAAAGATTTTGATGTCTTTGAAACTATGAAGAGCAACAACCATTACTGGGGGGAGGAAAAAAAGAGCTCTTTTGTAGAAGCAAGGAAGCAACTTTTTATAGTGTTTTTAGTCTTTTTCTCTAAAATCCCAGAAAACCCCTCAAAACACACAAAATAAAAATGGAAAAAAGATTTGATAAAAGTCTGAGATAAAAGCATAAAGAACGTGAAGGATCAGAGTTCAATTTTTAAACCTTTCTTTTTTTTCCTGCTTTTTTATTATAGTATTTTTAAAGATAAGCTGTCTAGTTGGGAAACCTTTTTTCTTTTTCGATTTCTTGGCAGGGTTATAAAATCTAGGCCATGTCAACTTTTTTTTGGTTTATTTCTCTCACTACTCCTTCTACTCTTCTTACATTTTCAATTTACTTTTAATTCTCAAATTTTAGTTTTTCTATTTTTACATTTCAAATTTCACCTCTAACTTTATAATTATTTTGTTAGATTCAGGTTTCAGTTTTTTAGTTACAGTGTTAACAATTAAAAATTAAATTAAATTCTTGAAAATAAAAATAGAAAAACTAAATTCTAAATTTATAAATAAAAAAAAGTACAGAGACTTACTGCATATTTTAACCCTATGTTTTTCTTAACGAAATATATTTTTATAATGAAATTTAGATGGTTGACTATGAGATTAAATAAACCAAGTTTTTATGAAAAATGAATTTCATATTTTTATTTTTAGTATAATAATAAAGTAGTATAACTTGCAAATTAATATAAAAATATTTCAAAATCGCTTCACCACTTTATTATTATTATTATTATTTTAAACCAAAGTAGTAAAATTTTCACGAGTGAAAATCTTTTGAAAATTTTAACCATCCATTTTCAATTATTCTCATGATATTTATTTCTCATTTTTGTTTATACGAAGACCATCAAAATTGAACATTATGTTATGACATGATGGTTAATGGTGTTTATTCCCCTCAAGTCTGATATGGGTTTGAATCGCTCTAATTCTTTAGTTGTTCGAGCTTTACCCTATTATCGTAATCCATAAAAAAAATATTGAAGAAATACAAGAGAGAAATTAAAATATTAATCAATATTTTTAAAAACATTCAATTTAATACCTCTCCAAAGTCTAGTATTATAATGCAATCATTCATGTACTTTGAAGCATTATTTAAAGAATTTATATACAATTATTTTGTATAAATAAAGAACACAATAGTTGCCGTACAAATTAAATTTTAATTAATCGACGTTTATATAAAAGATTCAAGTCAAACTTTTATGTTTTATTAAATAAAAAATCCGTTTTATTATTTGAAAATTAATAAAATATATAAATTTATATTTATATCTACATGTTTTTATTATTAAATTTATATAAAAATATTTTAAAAATTATTAATTTAAATTTGAAATGAATCTAGCTAATATAAGAATAGAATACTTTTGTCCAAGTTTGTTTCAAGAGTTGACTAAACTATAATACAAACATTTATGTATTTTTTGGATCAAATTATCAATTTTCGTTTCAAATCAAATAAATTATTTTAAAAAATATAAGATTTAATTCAGTTCATCTGGATTTATTATCTCTCTTTAGATGGAATTTAATTGTATATATGTGAATGAATGGATGGAATGTGATAGAGAGGAAAAAGGGAGTCTGGGTGGGGGTGGGGCCATTTCATAAGGAAGGGAGGCAAAAAAATGAAAAGGGAATTTGAAAGAGACTCGCTTTTTACGCCGCCTTCAATGTCTTTGCTTCCCCCTCTTTGCCTTTTCCTACCAGTGGAATGGGCCCTCCCCTTCTTTCTTTCTTTATTTTATCCCATTTTAGTTCGTGATTTGTGCCTTTCACCAATCACTTCATTTTTCCCCATTTTTTAATGCCTCCAATTAAAATTTCCCACTACTTTATTTCTAATTTTAGTATTTTATATTTATTAATTTCAATCCACTCAAATTTGTTTAATTATATTTACTCAAAATTTATGTATTTTGATTCACTTTACAAAATAGAATCTTTTAAATTTATGGTGTTATGTTCATATATCATGTATGGATTTTTATCCATTTTATATAAAAAAAATTTATAATAATGTACTCTAGATTTTGTTTGATAAATGATTCAATCTTCTTAAATTTAATTTTTTAAGTATGTTTGATAATTATAATAAATTTGTACTTCATTCAAAAATTTTAATAAAAAAGTGTGTTTTTAGATGTAAAAAAGTGTTGAATAGATTAAATAGGTAAATATTTATTTATCACTTAGGTAGTGTTTGGAAAGTAATTTACACTATGTTTGGTTCGCTGTAATGGAATAGAGTTGTAATTTGTAATTCAACTATTTAGTTAACTGGAATTAGAAGAGAACTGTAATAGTATTCTTGTATTTGGTTGAATGGAATGATGTATTACATTCAATCAAACAAATGAATGATTTACCATTCAATGAATAAGGGAGAATGCTATTCCATTTCCCCCAACAAAACATGGTGTTAGTAATTGCTTGTAATTACATGGGATGATATGTTTGAGAAACTATTGTAATTTGTGGGTCCACCTAAATTGGGTGTAATTCAAGCATCTAATTACACTTTCCAATTCTTAGGGAAAGGTGAGAATCGAAGTAATTACGTAAGTAATTATATCCAAATCTAATTATCCTATAGCTTTCCAAACACTCGTATATGGTTTAACCTTGAAAAATTATTTTTATACAAGTTTAAGTTATAAGAAATTATATTATAAGCATACACACGAATGAGTGTTTGGATGGTTATTACAAAATATTTCTAAAGTTATATTATAAATCTTAAAAAATTATATCATAAAAATAATTTGTGTATTTTATATATTTATAATAAAAAAACTATATTCCTTAAATATTAAAAAAATTTAAAGTTATGACCAAAAAGTGTATTATAAAAAATTAATTTGCATGTTATAAAAAATGTCAGAATATACTTATTTATAAAAAAATTATGACAAAAATATATGGGCATAACTTATTTACGTGTTCATGCTATACATTATGTAAAAACAATATACTTATTTATAATAAAAAAGTGTTATAATTTTTTTCCATAGTTTATTTATAAAAAATAAATTTCTAAAGTTATGACAAAAAATTATATATTATTTTTAAGTGTTTTGAAGGTTACTGAACGATTTATAATTTTTTTTTCTATAAAGGTTATATATTATAGATTTTATATTATTTTTAACTTAATTTACTTATTATAAAAAATGTTATTGTAACGATTCACAAGTCAGTGGTACCGGAAAGTGTGGTTTCGAGACTCTATTTCCATAAATCGAATTCATAAATATTTTTTTATTAAATACTTACGAAGCTATGTTAGGTGTGAATTAAATTTCAGATAGGTAATTTCGTCGAAATAGTGTTTAATTAGAGTACAGAAACTAAATCGTGTAAGTAATCAAAGTAAAAATTATTAAGGAATTGCAGTTAGAATTTAATATATAGGACTATAAAATAAATAAATCATTACATATGAATATACATTAGTGGCGGGTTAAAACTTATTATATATATTTTATATTAAAAACTTTAGTTAACTTATTACTAAAAAAAATAAAATAAAAACAAAAAGAAATGAAAAGATGATATTAGTGGATGGAAAGAGAAATATTATTCTCATTTCATCCCGGACTTTTTGAAGCAAAAAGAAAAGGGAGAATGACAAAGTAACAGGGTTTAAACCTTTCAAGCTTCAATTGGTTAGTTAATTTAGTTCTTTTTCTTATAATTTTTATATTTTTAGAATCTCGGTAACTCGAGCTAGTTGACCCATGTTGTATTTTTCATTATTGTTAAAATTTGAGGATGTTACTTTAGTTGAATATTTAAAGTTTTAGAGACCAATTTAATAGACTTTAGTTTAAAGTAAAAAAAGGACTAAATTGTAAAGTCAATTGATGATTTTGTGCAATAAGGACTAAAATGCACAAATTGTGAAAATTATGTTAGTCCCAATTTTAGAGAATAGATTGAATAAAATGCAAAATTTTCATAAATTAGAAATTGAATGAAAATTTTAATTTTATTTTGATGAAATTTCTTGTTGTTTTAATTCGTAGCTAATGTTGACCCGGATCCCTCGTAAAACAAAGGAAAAGATGAAGTTGTCGATGAATAACTCGGAATTCATGGTCATTCCAATAAAAATTTAAATAGAATCCAATGGGCGGTACCGAGCGTTGATTCAGCTGGTGCTCAACAACCTAGGGTTAATAGAGACAGAAATGATGGTTAAGGTGATTTGACTATTCTTCGAGTTATAGCTGACACCCTTCAAAGAGTGGCGAGAGCTACTCCTGCAATTGTACCTATACATGTGGTTCGACAAGCTCTGATTAAAGAATTGCAGAGGTATGGTGCCACTAAATTCGCTGAAGTTAAAGGAATTGATCCATCAGCACCTGAGATGTGGCTAGAATCCACAACCCGATTATTTCAACAACTAGAGTGTACTTTCCATGATAGTGTTATTTTTGTTGTTTCATTGGTACAAGGGGAAGCTTATACTTGGTGGCAAGCTGTTACGCGTCACATTCCTATTGAATTTATTGATTGGGAAATCTTTCAGTCAGAGTTCCAGAAGAAATAAGTCGAGGAGCTATACTTGGAGGATTAGAAACAAGATTTCTTTTCGCTAAAACATGAAGATCTATCTATGGTAGATTATGAATGAGAGTATTTGCGATTTAGCAAATATGTTGTAGAGCTTATTTCAACCGAAGAGGTGAGTTGTAAACATTTTCTACGTGAGTTACGAGATGAAGTTAGAACTCAGTTGGTGACATTGAAAATTAAGGAATTTGCTGATTTATCTAAGCAAGCAAAAATGGTAGAACATTCTATGGGATTAAGCAAGAAATCTGAACCTCCTCATCTTATTGGAAAACGATTCGGAACTCCTAATTTGTATTCAATATCCAAATGAACTAGAGAATCTCATGGGTCTTAGAGAGCTCCTGCAAAATCAGCTACATCGAACATAGTGCAAGATTGACAACCGACGATATCAATTGGTAGTGTGAAAGGTCCAACTAGAGCTCCTGAAGTGTCGAGTTGTGAGCATTGTGGGAAGAAACATTGGGGAAAATGCTGGAAATTATCTAATGTATATTTTCGATACGGATCATAAGAGCATTTCGCTCGTGAGTGTACCGGCGGCTACACAAAGATCTGCACCTTCAGTTAAGAGTTGTGGTGGTTCTATTTCTAGATTAGGTGTAAGAAAGGGGAGTGAAGTTGTTACCCATCAATCAGAGGCCAAAGCGTCGGCTCGAGCATACGATGTACGGACTCGCGAGGAGGGTGACGCTACCGATGTTGTAGCAGGTATCTTTTTATTATACGCTACGCTTGTTTATGATTTAATAGACCCTAGATCATCATACTCTTATATTAATGACAAATTGGTTAAATCGAGGAGTTTAAAATCTGAGACATCTAAAGCATCCATGGTTGGGTCAAGTCCATTAGGGCAATCAGTATCGGTCGACTAAGTGTGTAACATCCCAATTTTAGGGCTAGTCGGAACAGTGGTTTCAAAACCACTAAATCGAGGCCAGAGAAATTATTTTTAATATTAGTTTATGTGTTATAGCATGATTATATGAGTGCATGAAAATTTTGGTGAATTAATTTTAGTAATTGCATGCTTAATTTTGAAAAAGGACTAAATCGCATAAAGTGTGAAAGTTTTGTTCTACAAGCTAAAGGTGTTAAATAGCTATGGAACACTAAAGTAGAAGTCCTTATTGAGTAAATAGACCAATAAAATTATGGTGGCTGGACATGGAAATTTTAATTGGAGACAAAAGTCATAAAATTAGGTGACTTGTCTAATAATAAAATAAAACAAAAAGAAAAGGCTATCATCTTTTCTTCTCTCCACCGATTTTTCTCCAAGAAAACAGCCACGGAATCTTTAAAATTTTCAGCAACTTACAACCCTTGCAAGTAAGTCATTTTGATGGTCATTTTTGTTGATTTTTGTGTTTTTGGAACCCTTATAGCTTAATCTAGCTAATGAAGGGACTATTTTGGACTATGGTTGAAAGTCTAGGGTTTTTTCATGAGAGCATTAATGTTGTTTGCTAAATTTTTATGGAAGAAAATGAATCATGGTTGTTTAATAAACAACTTTTGTGAAAGGATTTTTCATGAAAACACCTAAAAGGACCATTTTGTAAAAGTTATAAAATGGGTAGTAAATGTAAGAAATAATTGGAATTGTGAGCTGTTATAAGCTTAATAAAGGTTCGGCTAAGCTTGAGTAGTAAAGAAATTTGATGAAAATCATTTTACGAGCCTAGGGGTAAATTTGTAATTATGTAAAAGTCTAAGGGCAAAACTATAATTTTGCCAAATTAGGAATTTTGGAATGTCTTTATTAATGTGGTGATTGAATTAGTAAATTTTGTCATTATAGATCAAGAAAAACAGAGTTTGGACCTAGACCGGGGGAAAACCAAGTTATTAGACTACATCGAACTAGTTGCCTATATTTTGTATACCGAGGTAAGTTGTACGTAAATAATACAAATTTATTGTTATTATGTATTGAACAATTAATATGGCATAAAGTGTTTGATTATTATTGTGAATATGCATGATAAGAATTGATGTAGTAAAAACTCCTGGTCGAACCTTAGGAATAGATTGGATATCCATGCCATGACATTTGGATGATATGTGTGCTAGTGTAAGACCATGTCTGGGACATGGCATCGGCCACGTTATGAGAGCCAGTGTAATACCATGTATAGGACATGGCATCGGCGTTGATATGTGTGCTAGTGTAAGACCGTGTCTAAGACATGGCATCGGCCACATCATGAGAGCCAGTGTAAGACCATGTTTGGGACATGGCATCGGTATTGAGACGAGAGCCAGTGTAAGACCATGTCTGGGATATGGCATCGGCCTTGACATGTGAGCCAGTGTAAGACCATGTCTGGGACATGGCATTGGCATTTTACCCTCTTGTGGGAGGTTTATCGGATATCCTTTAGTATTCTAAGTGGTTCCACGGGTTATTTAAAACTTATGATAAAGATATGAAAGGATATAATCATGTTGTGAGTGGTACAAGTCATTACTTGAAACTCATGAGATATGAGCTTAGTTATGATGTCTTAATGGTAAGGATGAAATTGAGTAAGCTCTATTGATGAGAATGATTTCGGGACGATTTTGTAATCTTTAGCTTATATTTGTGATCTGTAAATATGTAGTAAATCTACCATTGCTAAATCAAGAATGATATGCTGGTTTATAATATGTTATGTGTTTAAAGATGCATGGTTGATGTTGTTACTTATTTACATGCAACTTACTAAGCTTTGTGCTTACTCTCTTCCTTTCTATTTTCTTATAGTATCGCCAAGCTAGCTCGGGGATTGAAGGATGTCAGATGCTCAATCGCACTATCAACTGAAACATTTGGTATAGTTAGATTTATCATTTTGAGTATAGCATGTATAGGGACTTGGTCTTTTGTCAGGTGTCATATTGTTTTGGCCAAATGTGTTGGCTTGCCTTGAAGATTAATTCATTTTGTATAAGGCCATAGACGATGGTTAATATTTGTTGTTGATTTATGCAAATGATGATGTTTTTCATGATTGAGCAAACTGCATGGTTGAGTAATTGGTATACTAATGCTTGAATGAGTTGTTAGCATGATTAAATTGATAAAGTATGTGATAAGCGTTGCATGTGAATGGAGTGTAATGGCCTTGATGTGTGTATGTCTTGGATGTGGCTTATGTTGGTGCAAGCAAGGGTGGCAAAAAGGGCTTGGTAAATAGCCTTGTTTTTTTTTTTGTCCACACTGGTAGACACACAGGCCCGTGTTTAGGACGTGTGCGACACACGGTCTACCCCATGGGCGTATAGTCCGGCCATGTGTCCCTTACACCTTAATTTGGTAAAACAGAATGCCAAGTAGTAACCACACAGGCTGAGACACGGTCGTGTGTCTCAACCGTGTGGAAGACACGACCATAGAACATGTGTATGTGCCCAAGCCGTGTGAAGTGTGCACTTCTAATGGGAAATTAAATTCGCGCCACCTTTGCCACAGCACTGCGGGCGTGTGCCTTGGTAAATATGACCCTAAAATGTTCTTTGGCGTCGAAGCGAGAATGTCAAGGTTTTAACACACGGTCTGAAACACGGGTGTGTCATGGTCGTGTGAGGGACATGAGCCATGGACACGGGTGTGGGCTAGGCCGTGCGATATCTTGACTTTTCGCGAAGCACAAGTCAAGCACGTGCACGGGCTAAGGACATGGTCAGGTTGTGAGACCACACGGGCGTGTCGCCTTTCCACACGGGCGTGTGCCCTGTTTTTAATGGAATTTTCTAATGTTTATGATAGTGTTCGGTTTAACCCCGAATTGTTCCTAAAGCCTGTTTTGGGCCTCGTAGGTCCTTATTAAGGATGTTAAGAGGAAGTTTGAAAGGTTTTGAATTTGAACGAACTTTTACAACTCAAAATTTTATTTTTGTATGCGTTTAAGTAAAGTAACGTCTCGTACCCTATACCGGCATCGGATACGGGTAAGGGGTGCTACATTTTATGGTATCATAGCTATGGTTTAGTTAATTCTCGGGCTAACCTAGCGTGTGTACGAGTCTAGCTATACATGCCATATATGAATTATGATAGTGTGATGACTCTTGACAATTTAAAACGTGTTCTTATATAGTAAATAGATCCCAATGGAGTAGTGGCGGATGATGTCGAAAATAATGCGCCAGCTTCCGCAGTCTGCATGTTTGGTATTCGGAGTTTGTTCATGCATACCCGAACACTCCACCTCCTCCAATCCCCCAGCCTGCCCCTATAGTTCCCCAAGTGGTGGAGATTTAAGAAGGGAAAAACCTCCAGTTGACAGAATTCAGAAGCAAGGGGCTGAAGAATTTAGAGCGAATATAGATGATGACCTCGAAAGCGTAGAATTTTGGCTAAAAAATAACATTAGGGTATTCGATGAGTTGCCTTACACACCAGAGTAGTGCATGAAGTGTGTAGTGTCACTCCTGCAAAACTCAGCCTACCGATGGTGGAACACCCTTATGTCGGTTGTACCAAGGGAAAAGATTACATGAGAGTTTTTCCAAGATGAATTCCGGAAGAATGATATTAGTCAAAGGTTTATAGACTAGAAGAGGAGGGAATTTCTAGAATTGAAGCAAGACCGAATGATAGTAACAGAGTATGAGCATGAGTTTGTGAGGCTCAGCAAATATGCTTGGGAGTACATATCCATCGAAGCCATCATGTGTAAGAGGTTTGAGGACGGATTAAATGAAGACATCTGACTATTAGTTGGCATCTTGGAATTAAAAGAGTTTGTAGTGCTTGTTGAAAGAGCTTGCAAGGCCGAGGAATTGGCCAAAGAGAAAAGGAAAGCTGATATTGAGTCTCGTGACTCAAAGAAGAGACAGTTGGGGAAATCATTTCAGTCCTCATCCAAGAAATTGAGAGAATTCACTACCCGATCAAATGCTTCAACGGGATTCTCGAGTAGAAATAATAATAAGCAGTATAGGGCGTCTAAAGCTCAAACCACTTCTATTGCTAGTGTTGGTAGTGCTCGACCAAATAAATCAGAGTGTTCGCAGTGTGGTAGACGACATTTCGATGAGTGTCGAGGAAATTATAGAGGCTGTTTCAAGTACGGTTCACTAGACCACTTCATTCAAAATTGTCCCGAGATGGATGAGAAAGACAGAAAGCAAGATGTGCGAGCGAGTAATGCTCCCTCTAGAGGTAGACCATAGAAGAACCCTGGAAGTGGGGCTAGCAATAGAGGTGCGCCTAGAGATTCCACAGTGAGATCAGAGGGTAAAGCACCTGCAATGACCTAAGCCATTCGGGCTCGCGAAGAGGCTTCATCCCCAGATGTGATTACGGGTACTTTTACTCTTCATGATATCTCTGTTGTTGCTTTGATTGATCCGGGGTCTACCCATTCATATATTTGTATGAAATTGGTGTTTAGTATGAATATGCATGTTAAGTCTATTGAATTTGTGGTAAAAGTGTCAAACCCTTTAGGCAAGCATGTGCTTGTTGACCAAGCGTGTAAAAATTGTCCCTTGATAGTTAGAGGTCATTATTTTCCGGCTAATCTTATGTTGTTATCGTTTGACGAATTGGACATGATTCTTTGTATGGACTGGTTAGCAGCTCATGATGTGATAGTAAATTGTGGGAGAAAATTTATTGAACTAAAATGTGAAAATGGGGATATCCTTCTGGTTGAATTAGGTGAATCGGATAGCTTGCCTGTAATGATTTCTTCTTTGGCGGTTGAGAAATGTATAAGAAAAGGGTATGAGTCTTATCTCCCATTTGTGTTAAATACTCAAGTGTTTTGGATATGGCTTAGTAAGGGTGGCAAAAAGGGCTTGGTAAATAGTCTTATCTTTTTTTTGGTCCACACGGGTAGACAAACGGGCATGTGTCTAGGACGTGTGTGACACGTGGTCTACCCCATGGACGTGCAGTCCGGTTGTGTGTCCCCTACACCTTAATTTAGTAAAACAGAATGCCCATTAGTAACCATATAGGCTGAGACACGGCCGTGTGTCTCAACTGTGTGGAAGACACGACCATAGGACATGGGCATGTGCCCAGGCCGTGTGAAGTCTGCACTTCTAATACGAAATTAAATTCGCCATACGGCCTAACACACAGGCGTGTGCCTTGGCCGTGTGACTCTAAAATGTTGCTGGTGTTAGAAACAGAATGTCAAGGTTTTAACACACGGGCTGAGACACCAGCGTGTCATGGCTGTGTGAGGGATATGGGCCATGGACACGGGTGTGTGCCAGCCCGTGCGACATCTTGATTTTTCGCGAAGCACAAGTCAGGCGCGCGCACGGGCTAAGGACATGGCCAGGTTGTGAGACCACACGGGCGTGTCGCCTTTCCACACGGGCGTGTGCCCTGTTTTTAATGAAATTTTCTAATGTTTATGATAGTGTTCGGTTTAACCCCAAATTGTTCTTAAAGCGTGTTTTGGGCCTCATAGGTCCTTGTTAAGGACATTAAGAGGAAGTTTGAAATGTTTTGAATTTTAATGAACTTTTACAACTCAAAATTTTATGTTTGTATGGGTTTAAGTAAGATAATGCCTCGTACCTATACCGACGTCAGATACAGGTAAGGGGTGTTACAAAGTGTGTAGGCGATGCCCATTAGAAATTCAGAACGTATCATTTCCTATTGGTTTGTTGATTATACCATTTAGCGATTTTGATTTGATTTTAGGTATGGATTGGCTCTCTGAACAAAGAATAGTTTTAGATTGTCGTAAAAAAGAAGTTTGTAGTTCAGAGTGCCAACGATAACTTGATTAAGGTGAATGGTGTTCGAACGATTGGTTCAACTTGTATCATTTCAGCAGTTCGAGCTAATAAACTCCTCAATCAAGGCTATGTCTTTAACTTGAATGTTTGTGATAGTCAGATCAACAAGATTCGAACTGTTTGTGAATTCCCTAATGTGTTTCCTGATGAATTATTGGGATTACCACCAGATCGGGAGGTCGAGTTCGTAATTGAAGTGTTTCTTGGTACAGCATCGGTGTCAATATCACCTTATCATATGGCACCGACAAAGTTGAAGGAATTGAAAGTTCAGTTACAAGATTTATTGAAATGCAACTTTATACACCTAGTATATCGCCCTAGAGAAGCTCCCGTATTTTTCGTTAAAAAGAAAGATGGTTTGATGTAGCTTTGTATAGATTAACAACAACTGAAAAAGTTGACGATTAAGAATCGATGCCCCCAACCTCGTATCGATGACTTGTTTGATAAGTTAAAAGGAGCTTCAATCTTTTCCAAGATTGATTTGAGATCAAGCTACTATCAGTTGAAAGTTAAAGATACTGACATTCCGAAAATGACATTCCGTACACGTTACAGCCATTACGAATTCTTGGTGATGCCTTTCAAATTGACAAATGCTCTGGTGACGTTCATGGATCTCATGAACTGTATTTTTCATCCCTATTTAGATCAATTTGTGGTAGTTTTCATTGATGATATTTTGATCTATTCGAAATTTGAGAGGAGTACGAACAACATCTTTGGATCATTTTGCAATTGTTACAAGAAAAGCAGTTATGTCAGATTAGAGTGAATCTGAAAAAGATCAAAGCCATTGTTCATTGGGAAGCATTGAGAAATGTGTCAAAAGTTCATAGTTTTATTGGTTTAGTTGGTTACTACTAAAGACTCGTAAACATATTTTTGAAAATAGTTATACTGATGTCGAAACTATTACAAAAGAATGTTCAGTTTGTTTGGAATGAGCAGTGCCAAGAAAGTTTTGAGAAATAAAAATAGATGTTGACTGAGGCGTCAATTCTAACTTTGCCTGATTCAGGAAAAGACTTTGTGGTTTATAGTGATGCTTCATTGAGTGGTCTGGGTTGTGTTTTAATGCAAGATGGGAAGGTGATTGCTTATGCATCTCGCTAGCTAAAAACGCATGAACGCAACTATCTAACGCACAATTTAGAGCTAACCGTTGTGAGTTTTGCTCTAAAGATATGGAGGTGTTATCTTTATGGTGAAAAATGTCATTATTTTACCAATAAAAAAATTATTAAATATCTCCTAAGCCAAAAGGAGTTGAATTTGAGACAACATCTCTGGGTTGAACTTTTGAAGGATTATGATTGTGTTATCAATTACCAGCTTGATAAAGCTAATGTTGTAGCTAACGCGTTAAGCAGAAAGGCAATAGTTGATGTGCGAGCGATGTTCACTCAACTTAGTATTAACAATAACGGTGGTTGAATGGACGAGTTGAAAGTCAAATCGGTGTTGTTTGACCAAATCAGAGCAACAGAGTTAGTTAATGCCAAGTTGGTGGGATAAAGAGAAATGGTCCAGAATGGCTTGATAGAGAATTTCAGCATTGATGATTGTAATTGTTTTCGATTCTGTAATCGAATTTGTGTTCTAGATGTTGCTGAATTAAAGGAATTAATACTTCGCGAAGCTCATGATAGCCCTTTTGCTTTGCACCTTGGTGGAACAAAAATGTATCGTGACTTGCGAGAATTATATTCGTGGCCCAGTATGAAGAGAAATAGTCGACTTCGTTGATAAATGTTTAACTTACCAATGGGTTAAAGTGGAACATCATATTCCCACCGGACTGCTTCAATCTATTTCAATTCCTGAATGGAAATGGGAGCGCATAATGATGGATTTCTTAATAGGGTTACTGTTATCTCCAAACAAGAAAAATGTTGTTTGGGTGATAGTTGATCAACTTATGAAATCGACTCATTTTATTGCAATTAGGACAGATTGTAACACCCCTAACCCGTATCCGTTGCCAGAATAAGGTTAAGAGGTATTATCAGACAAACGGAAACATTAACAGACATTTCATAATTTAATTCAAAGAATCTAATCCATGTGTCCCTAGAATAGGTCAACAA
Source organism: Gossypium bickii (assembly GCA_025503065.1). Classification (NCBI taxonomy): domain Eukaryota; kingdom Viridiplantae; phylum Streptophyta; class Magnoliopsida; order Malvales; family Malvaceae; genus Gossypium; species Gossypium bickii. Next base: position 98,316,128 of record CP106711.1, read on the forward strand.
GACCTTAAACATGCTTTAGAATAGGGCCGGGACTGAACCAAACACATACGAAAATTCTCAGAAATCTAAAAATTTTTCAAAGTTACAGAGGTCACACGTCCGTATGGGCTGGCCGTGTGCCTCCCACGGCCTCAGACACGCCCGTGTGTTTAAGCCGTGTCGAAACAGGGCATACATACTGACTTGTCCACACAACCGTGAACACGCCCGTGTGCCTCTCCCGTGGTCGCTACTGACTTGCACCACACGGCCAGTCACATGCCCGTGTGTCCAACCCGTGGTCGAGTTTGACTTGTTTTGTAATACAACCACGAGGGACACAGTCGAACAACACACCTGTGTGCTCAACCGTGTGGGCAATTATAGGCCATTTGCAAGGCCAAAATGCCACCCACACTTTGGGCAATCCCTACAAGCATCATACCAATTTAATTCATGACAAAATATTCAACTTTTCCAAGCATTCAAAGGCATCTCATACACACCATCTTATGCAACAACTAGTTCAACTAAATGACAAACATTTCTAAGAAAATTCCATCTACAAACTTACCAAAAGAATATAACATATTCCCATCAATATGATACTAACTTTGCTTCAATAAACTTACCATTTCACTAGCCACCAAACCATACCAAAAACCAAGCATTATATAACAAAACAACTCATTCATAAAAAAACCTTTAAACTAGCCATATCACATGGCTATGTACTTATCTCAAATATACTCCAAAACATTTAGCCTATACATGCCATATTTATATATATACATTTTCAAAAGGTACCAAAATATGATTAAGTAGTGTGATGATGATCCTCGACGATCCCCGAGCTCTCAGTAGCTTTAATGATCTATAAAACAGAACAAACACACACAAAGTAAGCTTTCCAAAAGCTTAGTAAGTCATATACAAATAAACTTAACATATAACATAAATAATCATATCAAATACAAAATCATTAATATCTCTCAATTGCAATTTCATAACATTTCCCTTTTGCTCATTTGTTTAGCAATTGCTTACCACATTTCAAAACTCAAAGTATCACTTTTGCTTATAACACAATCAAGGTTATTTCACATATTATCTCATCAAATTTATACACATATTTCATTATGGTAAGTTCATGTATATACTTACCTTTCATTCTTAATCAAAGCATATATAAAAAACATACCTGAATCGATTATACAATTCACATAGTCTCTCATTTCTCGAATTTGCCCGTTGAACCGTTCAGAATCAAATAGGACACTTAGAATACCCGGAATAGTCATACAATGCCAACGTCCCAGACGTGGTCTTACATGTAACCAAATATCGATACCACTGTCCCAGACAGGGTCTTACACGAATCAATACGATGCCAATGTCCCAGACATGGTCTTACACGTAAATCTCATATCGGTGCCAACGTCTCAGACGTGGTCTTACACGAAATCTCGAATCAATGCCAACGTCCCAAACGTGGTCTTACATGATATCACATATCGAAAACCTATGTCATGACATATGTAATCCTATATATTCCTAGGTTCGTATGAGGCTTCTCGGACACTGTTACACTATCGATACATACTCGAATTTCATATATTTATCTTTCTCGTACGCATTCATCACAATGAGATTTCACATGAACATACATAAATCAATACAAATACATTTATTTATATATAGACTTACCTCGGATTCGGGTAACATACGGACTCGACTATTCGATCACTTTCAATTTTCCGCGATCTAAATCCGTTTTCTTGGTTCTTAATCTATACATATTCAAATTTAACTTATTCATCCACCAATTCATTCAATTTAATCCAAGAACACATATTTAGGGCAATTTAAAAATTAGCCCTCATATTTTAACATTTTGACATTTTAGTCCCTATTTCACAAAATCACAAAATACACAAAATTTGCACACATCATGCTTAGGCCAAATATTCCCATGCTCAATACAAATCCATACATTTCATTTATTTCAAAAATTAGTCCTCCAAAAATATTATGTTCTCAATTAAGTCCAAATCACTTAAATTCATAAAAATTTCAAAGACAAACTATGTTAATCTATCACATATCTTTCATAATTCATCCTCAAACATCACAAAACTCATGTGTTCATAAATGGTATATTTCAAAATCTTCATCAGCTCACAAAATTGAAACATGGGTTTTGAAGAACACTAAGCAACGATTACAAAAACGTGGAAATTATCAAAAACTGAAGCAAAACATACCTTGAATCAAAGAACATCCATGGTCGAATGTTTGAAAGCTTTAAACCCTTATTTTCTTTTTGATTTTCAGCAAGAATGATGAAAAGATGAAGCAAAAATCATGTTTTGTTTATTTAATTAACATTAATTATTCATTTCCATTTTTGCCCTTAATGAAACATTAATGGTTTAACATTTAAACTATGGACATAATTATCCATCAACTTAATAATGGCATAATAACGTCATAAGGACTTCATATAATAAAATCTACAACAAATAGATACCTTTTCATATGGCATGCTAATTTTGCATTTAATGCAATTTAGTCCTTTTCTCAAATTAAGCACACAAATAATCAAATTAAATCATAGAAATTTCCCACATACTAATTCACATGATATAGACTCAAAAAATAATATAAAAAATATTTTTCTAACACGGATTTATGGTCCCAAAACCACTATTCTGAGCTAGCTTTGAAATCACTATAAAACATGGTAAAATAAACAAAGTAAGCTTTATAGCTTAGTAAGCTCGTATGAAATAAACTCAATGTAATCATAATTACACAATTAAACAAATTGAATATATCAATATGTAGCTCCCATCAAATAACAAACCTTTCACATCCTTAAATCATAAGATTATATGCGAACTTCACAATTTTTTCGATTTAAAGCTTATACTATTCATATACATACTTGTACCATCTCGTATCCATCTTATACTCAACCGCATCTTCCATTTACCTGTTGAACTTGTCGGAATACTATCAGATACTCGGGAAACTCGCACCAAAGTGCCACATACATAACCAATGCTATCTCAATCTTATATCACATATATGCTTATTCTCGAGCTATCAACGGCCCGCTCACACACAAGTCGTCAAGTCAAGAAGTAGCTACGGTCTTTGCTCACACAAGCCGCATCAAGTAACCACAACACAACAGGCAATTATACTCACCTTTGGTAGGACGTCACAGGACCCGACACCGAATCATAAAATCACATTAACCCCTAATGACATGTCATTCGTATCTTAATCTATTCCTAAGATTTAACCGGGATTTCCAATGCCGAATCATCGTCGAATCATTGTCGAACAAGTCCGTAGTCTCGTATTTACAATTTATGCAATATCAAAGCATTTAAAATACATTTATAACAAAACTTGTTACATACGAACTTACCTCGAGTGTAAAAACGACGAAATAGGTCGATTAGTCAAGTACTTTGTTTTTCCCTCAATCTAGATCCGAATTTCACTTTTTTTGATCTATATGTAGTCAAAATTAAGTTATTTGATGATCTCTCTATTCAATTTAGTCCAAAACTCACATTAAGGCACTTTTACACATTTGCCCCTAATGTTTCACATTTTTACAATTTAATCTTTATTTCATAAAATCACAAATTCATGCAATTCCATCCAAACCCATGCTAGCTAAATTTCAATTAGGTCCTTAGAAGCCCATATTTTTCATTTATTTCACATTTTGACTACAAATTTTCAACATTTCTCAATTTAATCCCTAATTGAACATTTTACTACAAATCACTTAACAAAACTTGTATAACTTTCACCAAACTTTCATTTTCAACTGTCAAACACTAAAATACATGCTTATTCATCAATGGCAACATCTTAAATCTTTAACAGTTTTGCAAAATAGTCCCTGGGCTAGCTAGACTAAGCTGCATCGATCTCAAAAACATAGAAATCATTAAAAACCGAACAAAAATCGTACCTAAATGGACAACAAAGCTTTGGCCAAACATCAAGCCCCAATCATGGATTTTTCTTCTTAATTTTCAGTTGAGGAAGAACATAAAAGATGATGACCATTTGTTGCTTAATTAATTTATTAACATGTAATGCATATTACAAAAATAACCTTATTATAAAACCATTTAATATCATCCATTTTATGTCCATATTTGTCCACTAAATATAATATTGGTCTAATTATCATTTAAGGACCTCCACTTTAATGTTCTATAGCTATTAGACACCTTTAGCTAATAGAACTCAAGTTTTTCACTTTACGCATTTAGTCCTTTTTATCAAATTAAGCATTCAAATGATAAAATTTCTTAACAAAAATTTCACACAAACATACTATCATGCTGTAGACCTTAAAATAATAATAAAATAATTATTTTGACTTCGAGTTTGTGGTCCCTAAACCACTGTTCTGATTTGACCAAAAACAGGTTGTTACAACTCTCCCCCCTTAGAGATTTTCGTCCCCCAAAACCTTACCAGCAAAAAGGTTAGGGTACTATTTTCTCATAGCTTCTTAGAGCTCCCACGTAGCCTCTTCGACTCCGTGATGTTGCCATAACACTTTCACTAAAGCTATGCTTTTATTTTTCAATTGTTTAACCTCTCAAGCTAAAATTTTGATCAGTTCTTCATTGTATGTCATGTCGGGTTGAATTTCAATCTTTGTCGGAGAAATTACATGCAATGGATTTGATTGAAATCATCGTAACATTGACACATGAAATACATTGTGGATCTTTTCTAACTCTGACGGTAAAGCTAGCCGATATGCCACTGGCCCTATTCGTTCAATAATCTCATACGGCCTGATGAATCGCGGACTCAATTTTCCTTTGCGACCAAAACGAAGTATTTTCTTTCACGGAGATACTTTTAGGAATACTCTGTCACCGATCTGAAATTCAATGTCTTTACGTTTCAAATCTGCATACGATTTCTGTATCTGAATCTGCTTTCAAACTATCATGAATTATTTTCACTTTTTCTTCAGTCTCTCAAATCAAATAAACCCTGTGAATCTTTTTCTCACTAAGCTCAGTCCAATATAATGGAGTTCGGCATTTGCGACCATATAAAGCTTCATACGGTGCCATATTTATACTCGATTAAAAACTATTGTTATACGTAAATTCAATCAATAGCAAATATTTCTCCCAGTTGCCTTCAAATTCTAAAACACAACAACGAAACATATCTTTGAGAATTTGTATTACTCTTTCAGACTGACCGTCAGTTTGTAGATGAAATGTTGTACTAAAATTGAACCTCGTACCCAGAGCTTCTTGCAATTTCTTCCAAAATCACAATGTAAACATCAGATCTTTATCCAAAATAATCGAAACTGGCACCCCGTACAATCTAACGATCTCATAAATGTACAATTCAGCCAATTTATCAAGTGAATAATCCATATGTATCGGAATGAAATGCGCAGATTTCGTTAGTCGATCAACGACAACCCAAATAGCATCTTTCTTCTTTGAAGACAAGGGTAATCCTGTAACACCCCTTACCCGTATTCTATGCTGGAACCGGGCACGAGGCATTACCAAACTTAATCCACTTGATCACACAACTTTAGTCTATAAAATTTCAGTCCCAACTTGACATATCTCTATCATCATCACAACATACTCGTTAAGGACCTATGAGGCCTTGAACATACATATGGGGGGTTTCAGTACACAACCGGAAACTTTTGCGATCTTAAAAATTTTCACCTAAACAGTGGCCACACGCCCGTGTGGGCAGGCCGTGTGGTCACACACACCCATGTCCCTCACCTGTGGTCGACAATGACTTATTTCACACGGCTAGACACACACCCGTGTCCCTCATACGGCCTCGACACGGGTAAACAAATAAGTTTACATGTAAACAAATAACATCATACTATGTGCTAAACAATAAATAGCATTACATACTAAACAAGAACAATCCAAATCATATTCATGCTTACTCATTTCCTCCTTTACCACATTCCATCCATATCATAAGTTTAATGCTTACATTCATTAACATGGACCCCTGCACTTAACACCACAAAGTCACATGATACCACACATCATAATTTCTTAATAAATCATTCATAATACCAATCACTCGGTGGTTTCGCACTTAGCCCACCATCAATCTTTAATAGGGTGGTATCGTACATAGCCCACCAAAAAGGATAGTTACGATGGTATCTCACATAGCCCACCAAAAAGGATAGTTATGGTGGTATCGCACATAGCCCCTCGTAATTAAGTAATAAGGTGGTATCGCACTTAGCCCACCATCAAGAGTTGTTATCTCACATTTACATATCTATTTCGTCATTCATACAAAAAATTATTCAATAACTATCAAGTTTAATCCACTTGAATCATACATGTTCTCAATCATTCCATGCACCAATTAGTAACAACAATGTGTATATAAAATGCATCATTTACACATAAACTTATCTCGGTGCAAAACGCGTTAATCAATGGTCTATTCCTTAACATTGCCTTTCCCTCGGTCAAGGTTAATTCCACGCTCTTCTTGGTCTATAACAATAAAATTCGCTTATTTAAAACATCTTATGATCATAATGCATCAAAATCTATACTTAGGCAAAAATGACCATTTTGCCCTTACATTTTGGCAAAATTACAGTTTTGCCCTTAGGCTCGTAAATCAGTTTTCACCATATTTTCTCATTAAACAAGCCTAGCTGAAGATTTATTTCTCTTACAACGACTTACAAAACCATTTATTTCATGCATTTATTACTAAATCACAACATTTACAACTTGGCCCCATTTAGGTGTTTTCATGATAACACCTTTCACAAAAGTTGTTTCTCATCTCATCAACATTCATTTTCTTCCATAAAAACTCAGTAAACAACATAAACTCTCTCATGACAAGTCCCTATACTTTCAACCATATTACAAATTAGTCTCCTCATTAGCTAGCTTAAGCTTTGGGGGTTCTCAAAATACAAAAATTATCAAATAAAACCACCAAAATCACTTACTTGCAAGGAGATAGCTTGGCTGAAAGTTAGGTCTCTAAAATCCCCTATTTTCCCTTCAATTTTTTATGGAAGAAGAAAGATGAATAGTGATAGATGATATCTTTTCTTTTTATCTTATTTTATTCATCTTTTCATCACCTAATTTCACTAAATTTGACCAAAAATTTAATGCCCTTGTCCCCTTGCTTCCTATGGCCGGCCAACACACTCCATATGGCCTAATTTCACTTTAAAGACCTTTAATTTAATATTCTATGGCTATTAGACACCTCTACCTTGAAAAATAGAACTTTCGCACTTTATGTGATTTAGTCCTTTTTCACAATTAAGCATGTTATCACTCAAATTAAAGCACCAAAATTTTCACATAGCCATATATTAATGCCATAACACATAAAATAACATCAAAATAATTTTCCTCAACCTCAGTTTAGTGGTCTCAAAACCATTGTTCCGACTAGCCTCAAAATCAGGCTGTTACAAATCTCAATACGAAATCCAATGTAACTCTATCCCATTTCCACTCTGGTATCATCACAGGCTATAATAATACCGAAGGCACTTTATGTTCGGCTTTTACTTGTTGAAAAACTAAACATCTTGATACAAACTCTGAAATATTTTGTTTCATACCCGACCACCAATACAATTGTTTCAAATCATTGTACAATTTGGTACTCCCCGGGTGAACAGATAGACAACCACTGTATGCTTTGTTTAGAATTTTCTGTATAAGTTCTGGATCTCTTGGTATGCAACTCTACCTCGGAACAATAGACAACAATAGCGGCCAACTCTAAATCATGCGTTGGATAATTCTTTTTATGCAATTTCAACTGTTTGGAGGCATACGCTATCACTTTTCCCTCTTGCATCAAAGCACAACCCAGATCGTTCAATGACGCATCGTTGAAAATCACAAACTTTTTTCCCAACTCAGCTTGAACCAATACTGGTGCCTCAATTAACAATGCTTTCAATTGTTCGAAACTCTGTTGACATTTCTCGGACCGCTCAAATTTTACATCTTTCTATAGCAATCTAGTCATCGGTGTAGCAATCATCGAGAATTCTTCAACAAAACGTCGATAATAACCAGCTAACCCCAGAAAGCTTTTGACTTCGGATACAATTCTAAGTAGTTTCCAATCAACAGCTGCTAAAATCTTGTTCGGATCAACTCGTATACCTTTCGCTAAAATAATGTGTCCCAAGAATCTGACTTCTCGTAACCAAAACTCACATTTACTGAATTTTACGAATAGTTGCTTATCTCTCAAGGTTTGTAGCACAATCCTCAAATGCCTGGCATATTCAAATTCATTTCGTGAATAGATTAGAATGTCGTCAATAAATACAACAACAAATATGTCTAAATATGGTCTAAAGATCTGATTCATCGAATCCATAAAAACTACAAGAGCATTAGTTAATTTGAAAGGCATAACAAGAAATTCATAATGTCCGTACCTCGTTTTGAACGTAGTTTTTAGCATATCTGAATCTTTAACTCGCAACTGATAATAGCCAGATCTCAAATCAATCTTAAAGAATATTGTTGCCCTTTTCAACTAATCAAACAAGTTATCTATTCTCGGCAAAGGATACTTGTTCTTTATCATGACCTTGTTGAGTTGTTGATAATCAATACACATTCTCATTAATCTATCTTTCTTTTTTATAAATAACACTGGCGCATCCCAGGATGAAAAACTAGGTCGTGCAAAACCTCTATCTGTTAACTCTTGCAACTGAGTTTTCAACTCTTTCAACTCTTTTGGAGCCATTCTATACGGAGCTATCAATATAAGTGATGTTCCCGATACTAACTCAATAGAAAATTCAACCTTTCTGATCGGCGGTAACCCCGACAACTCTTTTGGAAACACATTCGAAAACTCAAAAACAACTGGCACTGATTCAGTCTTAGATTCAAAAACTTTTGTATCCAAAGCATAAGCTAGGTAAGCATCAAAACCTTTTCTCACATATCTTTAAGTTGACATTGATGAAATTATCAAAAGCAACCCACTCGACTCATCTGATTCAATTTGAAGAATTTCACTATTCTGACATTTCAATTCAATACTCTTTCATCTACAATTCACAACAGCATCATGTAACGTCAACCAATTCATTCTTAGGATTACATCAAACTCATCAAATGATAAAAGCATCAGATTTGTTGGAAAACAGTAACCCCGAATCATCAAAGGACAGTTCTTGCAAACTTTATCAACTAGAACATACTTGCTTAAGGGGTTCGATACTTTAATTAAAAACTCAGTAGACACAACTAGCTAACTCTTACCAGACACCAAATTCATACAAATATACAAATGAGTCGATCCAGGATCAATCAAAGCAATCACATTAGTGTCATAAAGAGAAAATGTACCAGTGATAACATCGGGTGATGACGCATCTTCATGAGCGCGAATAGCGTAAGCTCTAGCAGGTGTTCTAGCCTCGGATCTCATAGCGGAGTCCTTAGTAGTTCCTCTACTACTAGTCACATTTCTCGCATTTTTAGGTGGCCTCCCTCTATTAGCTGTGTTGCTATGTTTTACATTCTGAAATTTATCTTTCTCATCTAATTCAGGACAATCTCGAATGAAATGATCTTGTGAGTCACATCTGAAACAAGCCCGGTCATTCATTCTACATTCACCAGGCTGTCATCTTCCGCATCGTCGACATTCAGGACTATTGTTTCTCACACTGCCAACACTCGATACTGATGTAGCTTGAGCTTTAGGACTTGAGTATTGTTTTACAGGATCTCTATTTGAATATCTCAATGAAGCATTTGAGCGACTATACAATTCTCGGGATTTCTTTGATGAAGATTGATATGATTTATTCATCAATCTTTTTCTCGAATCTCTAGCTTCGAAAATAGCCTTTCTCTTTTCTTTTCCAAGTTCTTTGACTTTACAGGCTCTGTCAACAAGCACCACAAATTCTTTCAACTCTAGAATCCCGACTAGCAATCTGATATCCTCATTCAACCCATCTTCAAATCTCTTGCACATAATAACCTCAGTTGAAACACATTCTCGAGCATATCTACTGAGTCTAACAAACTCTTGCTCATACTCTATCACAGACATACGACCCTGTTTTAACTCTAAAAAATCTTTGCATTTCTGATCAATGAACTGTTGACTGATGTATTTCTTTTTGAACTTAGCTTGAAAAAATTCCCAGGTAACTCTTTCTCTCAGCACCATTGATACTAGGGAATTCCACCATGAATAAGTTGTGTCCCTCAAAAGTGATATAGCACATTTTAAACACTCAGACGGTGTGTAAGAAAGTTCATCAAATACTCGAATAGTATTTTCAAGCCAAAATTCAGCTATCTCGGGATCGTCATCAACGGTAGCTCTAAACTCTTCAGCCCTGTATTTTCAAATTTTTTCTACTGGCGGCTTATTCAATTTTAGAAGTTCCACACCTTGAGGAGCTACAGGAACCGGTTGGGGATTAGGTGGCGGTGGAGGTTGTTGAGCAGTCGGATTTGTACGAACATACTCCGTAAACCACTTATTCATCATCTGGAAGAAGGCTTCTTTAGCCTCTCCTCCCTGACTACCCAATACGGGTCTAGACTCGAATTGCACTACCCCGTGAACTGAGGCAGGTGCATTATTTTCAACATCATCAGCTACAACTCAATTGGGATCCATTTACTATACGAAAACACATTTTAAACTGTCAGGAATCATCACATTATCACAGATTATATATGGCATGTATAGCTAGACTCACATATACGCTATGTTAGTTCGAAAATTGACTAAACCGTAGCTCTAATACCAATAAATGTATCACTCCTCACCGTAATCAACGCCAGAATAGGGTTACGGAGCACTACCGAACATATTATACAATTACACATACATTTTCTCATACATTTCCAATTTCATGTAATTATCAATCAACAACATTCATATCATCCCAAATACGAGTCTATGAGGCCCAAAACATGCATTTGGGGTGGTTCGATACTAAACCGATAACTTTAGAAACTTTTAGAACACTTAGAAATTTGTTTTCCAAAAATAGGGGACACACTCCCTTATGGCCCGACTGTGTGTCTCACACGGCCAAAGATACGCCCATGTCACAGGCCGTGTAGACATTCAAAATGGAAGCACATGGCCATGTCTCAACCCGTGTCTGACCCCACATAACTCTCTAACTTGGGTCACACGGCCAATACACACGCCCGTGTGACTAGCTTGTGTACCCTAAAAATGGCCATACGCGCCCATGTGTCAGGCCATGCCAAACTTGTAGGGTATACTGACTTATGTCACACGGCCAAATCACACGCCCGTGTGGAGCATATTGACTTGGTTTCTATTTCAACACCAGGGGACACACACCCGTGTCTCTGCCCGTGTGGACAAAAATTGGATATTTACCAAGCCATTTTGCCACCCAATTTGCACAAACCTAAACCAAACCAAATTGCACAATTCATGGCATAAAAATAGGCATACAAACCAACTAAATCAAGCCTAAATCATGCCAACTCAATTCCATTATCCACAATATACACAAGTCACAAAATAGGTCAATCCATCTATACCAAATTCACATATACATTTCAACTAAGTAAACATTTCTAAACATGTATCATTATGCTCAAATTCACAAGCATATATCTTCTCTAATTTCAACCATTTGACAACCACAATACCTACTATCAATAAGCATCACAAAACCAACCTCAATCACATAATATAAGCCATATGCACACATATATATACACAACCAAACCAACCAAATTAAGCCAACTTTCATGGCTATATATACAAATCAAACCATGGACATTTACAAGCCAATTCAAATGGCTAAATTCATTATCAACTTATATACCAAAATGACCCCAGTTCCTATACATGTGATATATTCCAAAAACATAGGTTCAAAAGTACCAAAACGATAGCTTGATAGTGTGATGAAGTCTCCGACGGTCCCCGAATCCAAGCTAGCTTTGAAATCACTATAAACACGGTAAAATAAACAAAGCAAGCTTTATAGCTTAGTAAGCTCGTATGAAATAAACTCAATGTAATCATAATTACACAATTCAACAAATTGAATATATCAATATATAGCTCACATTAACTAACAAACCTTTCACATCCTTAAATCATAAAATTATATGCAAACTTCACAATTTCTTCGATTTAAAGCTTATACGATTCATGTACATACTTGTACCATCTCGTATCCATCTCATACTCAACCACGTCTTTCATTTACCCGTTGAACCATTCGAAATACTATCAGATACTCGAGAAACTCTCACCGAAATGCCACATACATAGCATATGCTATCTCAATCTCATATCACATATATGCTCACTCTCGAGCTATCAACAGGCCTGCTCACAAAAGTTGTCAGTTAAGACGTAGCTACACGGTACTCCTCACACAAGTTGTCAAGTAACCGCAGCATATGCTGGTATACTCAGCCACCGGTAGGACGTACAGGACCAGCACCCGAATCATATAATCACATTAACCCCTAATGACATGTCATTCGTATCCTAATCTATTCCTAAGGTTTAACCGGGATTTCCAATGTAGAATCATCATTGAATCATTTTCAAACATGTTCGTAGTCTCGTATTCACAATTTATGCAATATCAAAGCATTTAAAATACATTTATAACAAAACTTGTTACATACGAACTTACCTCGAATGTATAAACGGCGAAATAGGTCCATTAGTCGAGTACTTTGTTTTTCCCCAATCTAAATCTGACTTTCGTTTTTCTTGATCTATATGTAATCAAAATTAACTTATTTAATCATCTCTCTATTCTATTTAGTCCAAAACTCACATTAAGGCACTTTTACACATTTACCCCTAATATTTCACATTTTTACAATTTAGTCTTTATTTCATAAAATCACATGTAACATCCTGAATAATTGGGTCTGTGCATTTTATGTGTTTGAATGCTTAAAATATTAATTTGAGAATTTGAGGTACAATTGGGGCTCAAATTGGGCTGAGGCCTTGTTTTAAATATTTTGTTTAGACACTCAAGGGGCTTAAATTAAAGTTTTAGTAGTTTAATTGACATATTGGGCTTGAGGCCAACAGTTAGGAGCATAGTAGAGGGCTAAATTTTGGCAGCTTGAAGCCCAAGTTTTTAGGGCTAAAATTCGACACTTAAATGGGTAAGGGGGGACGGCACAAGGCTATTTTTTTGGGAATTTTATTATATTTATTTTATATGGATAATAAGCAGATAAAGGCTATTATTTAGGGATTTAGTCTTTAAGGATAATAAGCAGATAAAGGCTATTTTTGAGGAAATAACAGATTAAGATAAGGGAAAAGGGATAGGAGCTATCATGTGTGGCAGTGTTGGCCGAAAATCAATCTCTGCTAAAGGGAGGAATCGGTTTTCTATATAAGAGGAGGTGTGCTAAAATTTTGAAGCCTCTCTTTATTTTCTTTTCTCATCTTCTTCTCTCAAAGCAGAAAGCCACCATTATTTTCTCTTCTCTTTGGTGAATCTTTCTATCCATCCTTTGCTTATCTTTTAAAATCCTTTGTTCTTCCAAAAGCCGAAATCCCTAGGATCTCACCTCTGAAGTTGCGAATCTTCTTTAATGGAGTGCTGCTGTGTGTAGAAAAATCAAGGAAACAATAGGTAAGTATTGATTTCGGGATTTCATTGTTCTTTCAGCTTTTCAAAGTCCTTAGCTGAATGGCTATTGGAAACTAATCTCTTATTTCACACTTTTTTTCGACATTCTGGGATTTGAAGAAGGAGGCCAATCGCATAGATCTCCAAGTTATAGAATCGTGTTACTTTCGGGATTTCAAGGTAAGAGGATCTGTTTATATATATAAAATCGGGTAGAATACTAACCATGGCTGAATATAGGAGAGGCCTATATTCGTAATTTTTCCGGCTTTTGAGCAAGGCTATAGATTGAGGATAAGAGATCCGAATAGCAAGGACATCGACTAAGAATATTGAATTTCGCGATATCAGGTGTGTAATAATTCCCCACCATCTAGATCTAATCATAAAATGCATGATCATAAGATTTATATGTTTTGATAATTGCCAACATCTCGGTTTATTGATGAAAGCCCAAGGAGGGTAAAAGCGGATCACCAGGTTAGTAAATAATTTGTTTAAATGTTATAAGTAAAATGCTTGTATGTGATTGCATGGGTTGGGTTGATGAAAGGAGGAAGTTATATGTTATATGTGTAGCGGTTTTTACCATGATCTGATGTAGCGGCTAATGCCTGAACTGTTATACGGGCTTCGGCCATTAAATGTTATACGGGCTTCGGCCATTATATGTTATAAGGGCTTCGGCCATCATATGTGGATGAGCAGCATGACCGCCATCATGGTGTGTAACGGTGTGGGTTGATTGTAGAAATCCCCAATGGTGTGAATGGCTGGTACGGGGGCGTGTAGCGGATGGAAACCTAGGATTTGGGTTGGGCTTGCATATTAATTTTTATTATGTATATTAAACTGTTTATTTTGTTTTATGGGGCTAAGCCCAAATCTAATGGTGCATGAGGGTTGCACACTAAGTCTCGCGACTCAACCAATTAATTAATATTTCAGGTAGCACTTAGTGCATCGGACCGGGCTGGAGAGGAGCGTAAGGTGGCCATGCAAAAGAACATTTGGATTCAGCAAAAAGACTCTAGTTTATTATTTTATATTTTTAATGGGTTTTAAATCTCGTTGTAATAAGGCCATGGGCCACTAGTTTATATTTTGTTTTATTATGGGATTTTATTACTTTTAGTTATTTAAAATTTTATTTTATTTAAACTATCAACTATTTATTTTTTCCCCGAATAAAAGGATAAACTTCAGAAAAATATTTTCTAAAAATACGATATGTTTTCCAAGAATTTTCTTAGTAACATACCAGATCCGATCGTGGTGTTTGGGCCGGGTTTGGGGTGTTATATCACAAATTCATGCAATTCCATCCAAATTCATGCTAGCCAAATTTCAATTAGCCCCTAGCAGCCCATATTTTTCATTTATTCCACATTTTGACTCAACATTACTCAATTTAATCCCTAATTGAGCATTTTACTAAAAATCACTTAACAAAACCTGTTAACTTTTCACCAAACTTTCATTTTCAACTATCAAACACTAAAATACATGCTTATTCATCAATGGAATCATCCTAAACCTTTAACAGTTTTGCAAAATAGTCCCTTGTATAGCTAGGCTAAGCTGCAACGATCTCAAAAACATAGAAATCATTAAAAATAGAACAAAAATCGTACCTAAATGGACAAAAAAGCTGTGGTCAAACATCAAGCCCTAACCATGGCTTTTTCTTCTTGATTTTCACTTGAGGAAGAACATAAAAGATGATGACCATTTGTTGCTTAATTAATTTATTAACATGTATTTACAAATTACAAAAATAACTTTATTAGAAAACCATTTAATATCATCCATTTTCTGTCCATCTTTGTCCACTAAATATTTAAGGACTCCCACTTTAATGTTCTATAGCTATTAGATACCTTTAGCTAATAGAACTCAAGTTTTACACTTTACGCGATTTAGTCCTTTTTATCAAATTAAGCATTCAAATGATAAAATTTCTTAACGAAAATTTCACAAAAACATACTATCATGTTGTAGACCTTAAAATAATAATAAAGTAATTATTTCAACTTCAAATTTTTGGTTCTGAAACCACTATTTTGATTTGACTAAAAACAGGCTGTTACACAGAAAATACATGATGTTT
The DNA here is from genome assembly GCA_025503065.1 of Gossypium bickii. NCBI lineage: Eukaryota > Viridiplantae > Streptophyta > Magnoliopsida > Malvales > Malvaceae > Gossypium > Gossypium bickii. The sequence goes on from CP106711.1 coordinate 98,331,943, forward strand.
TTCATGTGTCAATGCTTAGAAAATATCGATCGGATCTTTCTCATATTATTTTTATGGAAGAGTTGAAATTCAACTCAACTTGTCATACGAGGAAGAACCAGTTGAAATTTTAGCTTCCAAGGTGAAAAAGTTAAGAAACAACGTGTTCCCCTCATGAAAGTTCTATGGTGTAGCCAACGAGTCAAGGAAGCAACTTGGGAGTCAGAAGAGACGGTGAGATCTCAGTATCCCCACATCTTTTCAGGTAAATTTCAAGGACAAAATTTCTTTAGAGAGGGAGAATTGTAATGACCCAGAAGTTAGTGGTTTCGGAAAGTGTGGTTTTGGGACCCTATTTTCGTAAATCGAATTCATAAATATTTTTATTAATTAAATATTTACGAAGCTATGTTAGGAGTGAATTAAATTTTAGATAGGTAATTTCATCGAAATAGAATTTAATTAGAGTACAGGGTCTATATCGTGTAATATGAGAAATAATAATAAAATAATATGTTTTTCATGTAGTAGCCCATTTTTAGTCAAATCGGAATAATGGTTTCATGACCACAAATCCAAAGTCAAAATAATTATTTTATTATTATTTCAAGGTCTACAACATGATAATATAATTGTGTGAAAGTTTCGTTCAGAAATTTTATCTTTTGATTAGTCAATTTGATAAAAAAGACTAAATCGCGTAAAACGTAAAACTTGTTTTCTAATAGCTAAAGGTGTCTAATAGATATAAGAACCTTAAAGTGGAGGTCCTTATGTGGTAAATATCCCTTTAACTAGATAGTGGATGTTAATGGCTTGGCATTATTGTAATTTGAATTAATTTTTAAGGTTAAATTGGTAAATAAATAATTAAATGGTAATTAAATAAAACAAAAGGTAATTTTATTCATTCATCATCTTCTTAGCTGAATCTAGGGCATAGAAAAACCAAGAAAAGATTTTGAAGCATTCGGCCTTGTCTTCTTGAGCATGTAAGTTCAATTTTGTTCCTTTTTTATTGATTTCTATGTTTTTGAGATCATTGCAACTAGGTCTAGCTAGCCTAGGGACCATTTTGAAAATTGTTAAAGATTTAGGATGTTTCCATTGATGAATAAACGTGTATTTTGATGATTGATGATAGATTATGAATGTTTAATGATAGTTATACAAGTCTTGTTAAGTGATTTTTAGTGAAAATGCAAATTAGGGATTAATTTGTGAGATGTTGAAATTTGGTGTTTAAATTTTGAAATAAATGAAAAATATGGGCTGCTAGGGACCTAATTGAAATTCACCTAGAATATGTTGTGGTTAAATTGCATGAATTTGTGATTTTATGTAATAAAGACTAAATCGTAAAAGTTGTGAAATACTTGGGGCAAAAGTGTAAATGTGATTTAATGAGAATTGTGGACTAAATTGAATAGAGAGATAATTAAATGAGCTAAATTTGATTACATATAGATCAAGAAAAGCGAAATCTGGATCTAGATCGAAGGAAAAATAAAATACTTGACTAATCGACATATTTCACCGTCTTTGCGTTCGAGGTAAGTTCGTATGTAATAAGCATTGTTATCTTTGTGTATTAAATGCTTTGATATTGCATAAATTGTGAGTTACGAACTTATGGATACATTCGATGAAGTTTCGGTATTGGAAATCTCGGTTGAACCTTAGGAATAGATTAGGATACGAATGACATGTCATTAGGGGATACATTGAGTTGGCTTCGGGCCATGATATTGGCACATAGGGTGCGAGACTCTCGAGTATCCAACCTTTATTCCAAATGGTTCAACGGGTATATCGAAGTTATGAATTGGTGAGAATAGATACGTATCGGTACAGGTATGCACGGAAACTGAATGTGCATTGATCATATGAAAGGTTTAAGTTTATGGTTAAATAGATGATTGAGTATAAGTTAACACTTTGTTATATATATTTTGTGGTAAGTTTATGCATATTTTGAATGGAAATTAAATGGTAAGTTTTGCTTATTATTTTCATACGAACTTACTAAGCTATAAAGGTTACTTTGTTTATTTTACCATGTTTTATAGTGATTTCAAAGCTAGCTCGGATTTAGGGTTCGTCGGAGACTTCGTCACACTATCCAACTATCATCTTGGTACTTTTGAAACTAAGTTTTGGTCATATGGCATGTATAAGAGTTGGTCATTTTGATGTATAGTTTGGTAATGAATTTAGCCATTTGGTTTGGGTTGTATATGGGAAGTATTTTGTTTGGTGTATAGCCATGAGAGATGGCTTATTTTGGTTCCATTTTGGCAAATATGATGATGTATATATATGTGTTAATGTTCCTTGGTGATGTGGTTTATAATTGCTTGTGAATGGCTTGTTGAAGTTTAGAGTTTAGGATAGCTAATGGTGAAGAATTTGATATTGATATGTTTGTGGTTTTAAGCAAAGAAATGTTTAGATGAAATTGTGCATATAAATGCTTTGTGAATGTGAAAATAGTATGACTGAATGAGCAAAACTTGATATTATAAGCATTTTAGTTGTTGGATTTGAAATGGCATGTTTTATTCGTGGTTGTGGTTGTATTGGATGCCTATTTATGCTATGATTTGAGCCATTTGGGTTGTGTAGGTGTGAGCAAGTTTGGTTGGCAAAATGGCTTAGTAAATAGCCTATTTTTGTCTACACAGGCAGAGACACGGGGGTGTGTCTTAGCCGTGTGCGACGCACGATCAGGTTACATGACCATGTGTCCCCTGGTGTTGAAATAGAAACAAAATCAGTATGCTTCACACGGTCTAGCACACGGGCATGTATGCCTATTTTTAGGGCACACGGGCTAGTCACACGGGCGTGTGTGTTGGCCGTGTGACCCAAGTCAAAGAGTTACACGGGGTTGGACAGGGTTGGGACACAGCTATGTGCTCCCATTTTGAATGTCCACACGGCCTGCGAAACAGGCATGTCTTTCTCACATGGCCGGGCCACACGGACGCGTGTCCCCTATTTTGGAAATATTTTTAAGTGTCCTAAAAGTTTTTAAAGTTATCGGTTTAGTCCCGATGTAACACCCCTATCCTGAGCCAGTCACCGAATTAGGGTTAGAAGCGTTACTAGACAGATCGAAAAGCATTTACAGAAAGTCATCCATTCATACATCATTCCCAAACATAGTGTCCCTTAAAACGGTCATCGAGACCTTAAGCATGCTTAAAATTTGAGTTGGGACTAAATAGAAACTCATACAAAATCTCATGGAAAATTTAAACTTTTCTAAAATACAGGGGAAACACGCCCATGGAAGGAGACAGTGTGCCCTCCACGGTTACAAGACACCCTCGTGTGTCTTTCCGTGTCTATATACTGACTATATTAACACGGTCACTAGGCACGCCCATGGAAGGAGACCGTGTGCCCTCCACGGTTACAAGACACCCCGTGTGTCCTTCCGTGTCTATATACTGACTATATTAACACGGTCACTAGGCACGCCCATGTGCCATGGTCGTGTGTTACTAGGTCATATACTGACTTCCATGCCACGGCCATCAAGCACGCCCGTGTGCTATGGCCGTGCACTCTTAGTTAGCTACTGACTTATACACCACGGCTAACTGACACCCCCGTGTCGAGGCCTTGTACTACTAAGCTACATTCTGCCAATTTACCCACAGTCTCTAGGCACGCCCGTGTGCCAAGACCGTGTGACAATATAGGCCATTTGCAAAGCCAAAAAGCCACCCATTTGGGTCACACCTACAAGCCTCACAAACCGAGTCATAACATGAACATATAGCAACCAAAAACATACAATTTTTCCCATTCAAACCATACATTCAATACCAATTCCAACCATGAACTAAAATTCATATAATCACAGGCATAATTCATTCATTTACTTTCTCAAAGCTTAGCCATTTCATATGCTTCAACCAAACCAAAATATGCATATTATAACACATTTATTCAAGCAAAGTCTCAACTCCTAAATAGCCAAATCACATGGCTAAGATCACATAAAAACTTATACCAAAATGCTAGCCTATACATGCCATATCTAGCTTTATACATTTTCAAAATGTACCAAAATAAGTTTAGTAGTGTGATGATGATCCGTGACGGTCCCGAACCTTCAGTAGCTTTGACGACCTACAAAACAAAGAAAACGCACAAAGAGTAAGCTTTCCAAAAGCTTAGCAAGTCACATACAAATAAACTTAATATCGAAGGCATTTATGCAAATAAATACATTGGCACATATCAATCACTTATCAAACCCTCACATATTTGCTTTGGTTCATACTTCATTAACCATTTTCACAATTCAAGAATCATATAAACACATAGCTCATCTAGCCAAAACAATTCTTATCATCTCATAAATTCCATATACATACTATCATAGTAAGATCATTTAGATGCTTACCTTATATACACATATAGTGTATAATCAATGTACCTGGATCAGATTTAATATCACATATTTGTTCATAGCTCGGATTTGCCATTTGTATCACATATTTGCCCGTTGAACCATTAGAAATCTATAGGATACTCAGAAAGCTCAGAATAGTCGTACAATGCCAATGTCCCAGACGAGGTCTTACATGCATTCGGATATCGATGCCACTGTCCCAAACAGGGTCTTATATGAATCAAATGATGCCGATGTCCCAGACATGGTCTTACACGTAAATATCATAATGATGCCAACGTCCCAGACGTGGTCTTATACGTAAAACTCATATTGATGCCAACGTCTCAAACGTGGTCTTACACATAATCTGATATCGATGCCACTGTCCCAGACAGGGTCTTACACGAATCTCAAATCAATGCCAACGTCCTAGACGTGGTCTTACATGATAAAATAGAACAGATACTTGTGCCATGACATAGCTAATCCTATCTACTCCTAGGTTCACACGGGACTTCTCGGACTTAGTTACTATATCGAACTTCTCTCGAAATTCATAACCACAACTCATCATAAGTATCCATAATCAACATTAATCATATGAACAATTATAACATCATACAAGTATGTTTATTTGTATAATGACTTACCTCGGATTCGGTTTATCGGAATAGAAACGGCTACTCGACTATTTTCGCTTTCCCGCGATCTAAGTCCGTTTTCTTCGGTTCTTGATCTAAACATATTCAGAATTAATTCTTTTATTCACTATTTCATTCAATTCAATCCATACACACATATTTTGGGCTATTTACAATTTAGCCCTCATATTTGCACGTTTTATCAATCTAATCCATTTTTCACAAAACACAAAATTCACAAAATCCACACATATACATGCTTAGCTGAATACCTATACATCACATACAAGCCCACATTTTTCGTCAAATTTGCAAATTAGTCCCTCAATTTACCATTTTCTCAATTTAGCCCTATTTAGCTAAATTCATCAAAAATTCAAGAACAAAATGTGTTCATCTAACTCATATCTTTCATTTAACACTAAAAATCATCAAGAAGCTTGACATATCATCAATAGCATCTCACATAAACATCACCAATTCATCAAATTAAAACATGGGCTTGATAGTAGGAGAAGCAACGATTACAAAAACGTAAAAATTATCGAAAACCGATCGAAATCATACCTTGAATTTAAACTCTCAAATGGCCGAACCTTAGCAAGCTTATTCTTTCTTTTTCTTTTACTAATTTCAGCAAAGAGATGATAAAATGAAACCACCCACTTATGTATCTTTTATTATAACATATTAATATAAAATATAAAATACATATATATTTAACATAACATATAAAATAATCATATATAAACATAATGTGTTGACACATTGCCGTCCACTATCTATAATTTTGGCCAAATTGCCACATAAGACCCTCACTTTTACAAAGCCACAACAATTTAATACTTTAACAAATAGCAAGCAACTTTCACATTTAATGCAATTTCATCCTTTTGCAAATTAAACACACAGACGGACAAATTAGCTTACGGAAATTTAGCACATGTTAACTTTTATTTTGAATTCTTGAAGGAAAAAAGAAAACACATTTGTATGGGGGTTCCAAATTTTAACTTTCTTTTATGAATGTTTTTTAGTTTACTTTTTACATTTTACCTTTTATTGGGGGCCAGTATTGTTACTTTACTTGAAGAAGTAGCAAATGCTCAATTATAATCTGGTGTGCCAATCAATTATTTCTGCAAATATCACTGCTTCCAATGTGGTTTTAATTTAACTGGTCCTTCATTTTTGGAAAGTTAAAACATTAAATAGAAAATATTTTCTTATTTAAAATTTTCATTCTCTAAATATCTATAATCTATAACAATAAATAAGAGTCATCCAAATTCATTGTGATTTGTGAAGCTGGAGTCAGCAAGTAAATTGATGGTATTTTTTTTCTCTTTTGGGCAATTTCTCAGAAAAATAATTATATTAAAATTTACATTTAGTTTTTAATGTTGTTAGAAATTTTTACAATTATTTTATGTTGTTTTTGTGTAATATATTAATTTATATAATATTTTGCATATTATTATCATACTTCAATTTAAATATTATGTTTCAGGCTCGGGTTTTAGTTTATAATATATTTTACATGATTTATCATTGATTTGATTTAAAATAAAATAAAATTTATCTTCATTAGTCTTTTGTATTCAAAATATTATAAATTAATATAGTTTTAAATCACGTTAATTTTTAAATGTTTATAATGCATGCCATTTTTTTATGTCAATTTTGCAAGCGGTGAGAATCAACCTTTTGAATTTTTTTTCAACAATATTATTTTTAAAATCTGAATTTAAAAAATTTCTTCGAAAGTTCAATATACCATACAATTGTATACAACAATTGTTTATTTTCCATGTTAACTTTGTGACATATTTAATTGAAATTCATAATAGTTTGATTTTAACTCTATATTTATTTATTTAAGATATTAAAATATAAAAATTATTTAAATAAATAAATTATTATAGTAACCAATTTAGAAAAAAAAATTAAAGTAATTGGTACATACCTCAGATGTTGGCTTAGGTTAATTTAAAATCTGTATTTAGCTAGCATTAGAGGAAATTAAAAATAAATTATATTAGGATTTTTTAAATGATATATATTTTAATATTCTACTTAATTCAACGCTCAACAGGAAAAATAAAAAAAAAATATTTTATGTATTTAAAAAGAGTAATTTGCATAATCACATGCATGAATTTAAGATCTCCATTCGACCTTAACATAAATATAGTTTTAGTAATGAATGAAATATCAATTATCAATATCAAATTTAAATAAAATATATTTTGGCATTAAATATATTATTCAATAATGGATCACATACAAACTTCCATTTCCGGTGGATTTAATCCAGGAAAAAGGTGAATTGAAGGGATAAATTATTCAAATCTCTTATCATTCATTCAAACCTGTTGGTCTCATTCTCATTAAATATAATTCTAAAACAACAATTTCAAATATACATCATAAATATTATAAAGAATTATTAAGAATTTATTATGATTTTCTTAATCTATGCTTTACCTATATATAAATTGTATACTTTAATTTGGTCGTTTTAGTTCTTATACTTTTTCAAATTTTAAATTGTAACCCTTACAAATAATAATTGTTAAATTCATTAAGTTTTGTTATTTTTAAAATTTGACGTAGCAAATATATTACCATATTTGTAATACCATGCCAACTTGCGATTTTAAAAAAAAAGTCAGTTAATGGGTTTAACTGTTGTTGCTTGCGTCAAAACTGAAATTTTGAATTTCAATTAGTACAGAAACTAAGAATGATGTAATTGAAGAATGTGAATTAAATTTATAACTTTGCGCATAGTACAAAATTAATAGTAAAATTTAACCAATTGGATTTAATTGCTATTGTTTGGGTTAAGATTGTAATTTCAAAATTTGAAAAGTACAGGGACTAAATTTGATCAATTCAAAAAGTATAAGGACTAAATTTGAACAAACTAAAGTATAGAGATTAAATCCACAATTTACACATATTACAAGATTAATAGCATAATTTAGCCAACTAGATTTCACTTCTACAGTTTAGGTTTAGGATTGTAATTTAAAAATTTAAAAATTAGAAAGACTAAAATCAATCATTTCAAAAAGTATAGGGGCTAAACTTGATCCAATTAAAGTATAAGATTAAATTCACAATTTATGCATACTACAATGACTAATGGCAAAATTTAACCCTTGTATCATAAAACTATAAACAATGTTTTTAGAATTAGATGATCGAATCGATCAAACCATCAATTCTCGGTCTGATTGATTTTGTCTGGTTCAATTGAATAAATTATTAAAAATTTAAAAATAGAGAAAATTAGTTCAACCAAATTTTAGCCTGATTCAATTGATTTTGTAACCAGGTTGTACCGATTTGTAAGTTAATCCATCCAACCCATTCTTCTAGACCAATATCTAGACTGATCCTATTCTAAAAACAATAGTCGTAAGGGATATTTGGTTCAAGTAATATTATATTTCATAAACTAAAAACTAAATAAAGTAATAAAATATATCTAAAAATATGCTTTTCTATTAATAAAAAAAACTTTGGTTTGGTGAATCTTTATATTAAACTTGAAATATATAATTTACTTACAAAACTAAAAGAGAGGAAAAAGAGAAGCAAAAACCGGTATATTTATTGTGTTAAGGTGACGTTGGAAATTGGGGGTAAAAGGAAAAAGGAAACAGGAAACAGTAGCTAAAGTCCTGAACTTTAAAGTGGGGGAAGAAAGCTGCCACTTTTTTTTTTTTTTTTTCCCCTCTTCACTGAGGCATTAAAGCAGACATAAAGGGATTGTTTAATTGCTAATGGTGTGAGTCAGTCATATTTGGCTCCCATTGCAATGAGGTGTGAAAGTACGTATAAAGGAATAAATTAGCCTCTTTGTTTCTCTTCTACTCTCAATCTCTCTTTAGTGCCATTCTGTCAAACACCTCCAATAATCAAATGGGTTTTTGTTTCCAATATCAAATTTTACCTATTATTTTAATGTAAGTATATTTAAAATATAATATATTTTGTTGATTGAATTTTAGTTTAGCTGATATCGTATTATTGGGATAACGAGTTCAACCCTAATTTTTCTCGGGTTATGGATAGAAATAGGTAATATATCTTGATATTTTATTAATTATATTCCTACCTATAGGATTTTACCTAAGTCATTTTTATGAATTAGGTCCATCCAAGGCCCCATAAGTGCGTTTATTGTTGGGTTGTGGACTAACCTACTTCTTCTGCTTGTTGGGCTGGTCCGCATTTTATTCTTCTAATTGAATTTTTGAACTTAATCTATCAAGGCCCAAATATATTTACGACATTACTAATTACTGTTATAGTTAATGTTTTTAAATTTAGATTGGTAATTCAACCAGTTTGATTATCGATTTTCAGTCTGGCTGATTCACTCAGTTAACTACCGATTCGACTGATTTACTGTTTAATAATATAAAAGAAAACAAGAAAAACCCAAGTAGCTATTACTATAAGGCCCAACTATGTGCATCTTTATAACCTAACCATGTTTATAAATTACTATAAGACCCAACTATGTTATGTCCAGAGTAAAAAATAAAATAAACTTAATTCCTTCGTAATTTCCTTGCTGCCTATTTCTTCTCATCTTTTCATTTTTCATTTTTTTTTTCTTTCTTTCTCAGACTTTTTTTTAATTAAATTGTATATTTTCATAATAGTAAAAATGTAATTTTATCATTTTAATAGTCCATGTTTTTATAATTTCTAAAGGATTAAATTAATTTTTTATGTAATTTTACTATTATTAATTAAAATTTTATAAAATTATAAAAATATCTTAATAGAAAATTTTACATTTTAAGGAGTTGGATAGACTTCGCCACTATAGTTGGCTGGCGACAATAAGAAGATAGTAAACGACAGTTGGTTGGTGGTTAAAAAATCTTAGTTCAAAAATACAAAAAATCTGTTGAACTAATTTTTTGTTAATTCGTCTGATTTTTAGTTCATGAGTGAAAGACAATTTTAACTAGTTGGCAATTCATCTATTTCCGATTTAATCCACCGATGTAATCTAATTTCAAAAATTATTGGTTATAACGTCTCATTTGGTTGGGTTGTTAACATTACTTGTATACACAAAATGGAGTGATTTAAGTTAAGTGTTTTGGTAACTTTCAAATGTAAACCACTTTTTCACTTGACAAGTGATAAGACATCTCATTAATTTGAATAATTTTTATTGATGACTCTAATTTGTCACATAAAAGTCAAAATTCATTATGAATGTTGGAAAAAAATTGCTGATCGTATACGCAATGGAATATTAGACATTAAAGTGTTTTTAATTATTTTACATTTATGATGTAGTATTTCTTATATATTTCAATTAACCCAAGGCAATGGTATATATTATAAAATTACATCGAATTTATATTGAATTTAAGAATTCCAGAATATGAAATATATAAATGAGTATTGTAAAAATTAATTATCAATTATTAAATTAAATTACATATATGTACCAAAAAAATTATTAAATTATCATTGCAAAAAAATAATTGACTATCGGTTTTAATATTAAGTTTAATTTAGACGATAAGTTATGTTTTTTAGATAATTTTTATTTTGATTGATTATTATATCTTAACTATTTGTTTGCTATTGTTTTCAAGGAAAGGGGGGCTTGCAACATAAAATGAATGTCGCACTGAAAAAAAGGAAGGAGAAGATAATTTTATTTTAGGTCCCTCGAATTTTAAATTTTTTTTAATTTAATACCTAATTTTAAGTTTCAATTTAATTGATTTAATCATTTAAGCATGTTTTAATTTGTGCAATTGTATCCTTACAACATGTCTTAATTTATTCAATTGAGCCTCTTATGGTTTTATGCAATTTGAAAAGTTGTAAAATAGTTATATATTCCATTTTATTAGTGAAAAATTGTTAAAATTATATGTGTGCAATTTTTTTTTGGTAAAAAAAAGAAAATACAACTCAAGTATTAAAAACTCAACACATAATCCTTGTCAACCAGCCATAAACTCGGTTCTTTGTCTCGCCTAAGCTTGGCTATCTTGTCTGCAATTCTATTCTCTTCTCTAGGAATATAATTAAGATTCCAATGACTCAGGAGCTTCAAAAGCGAAGTATTCTCTTTACTAAGGCAGAATAAGTACCAATACAAAATCTTTCATGAATAAGTTTAACAACTTCACGACTATCTGTCCGAATGATGACTTTCCGATATCTACGTTCGAGAGCAATTTGCAACCCATCAAGGGTGCCCCATAACTCTGAATCAATAACTTAACAACTTCCCAAATACCTTGTTAAACCAACAATCCACTTCCCATTATGATCTTCCAGAAGTCCTCCAGCTGCGGCAAACATCTCCACAAGTTTAACCAAACCATCCGTATACAAATAGACCCAACCATCCGAAGACACCAGAACTAAATCCGATCTTAAAAATTTGGAACCTTGCAAAAATGATGCCGAAACATACTGCTTTTCCCAACATAATGATGTCTTGATAACCTCATTAGTATTCCACGAAAGGCCTTGAAAAATGTAGAGGTTCCGAATCTTCCAAATGCGCCAAATGATAATCCCGAACAGACAGGACCAAATGACTCCTCCCATTAGATTTATGTCCTGCAGATTCTGTAAATTAAGCTCCATCCATTCATATAGAGACCCTGCAAAAAAAAAAAAAAATAGATTGTAACACCCCTAACTCGTATCCGTTGCCGAAACAAGGTTACGAAGCATTACCGGAATATTAAAAAACATTTACTGATAATTCATGCAAGTTACTATTCAAATTTCAAAATCATTCGTAACGTCCCTTAAATGGACCCTCGAAGCCCAATATGAGCATTAGAATCGAGTCGGGACTTAATCGGAACCTCTAAGAATTTTTTCACGAAATTTCAAAAAAAATTTTAAGGTGCAGGGCTCACACACTCGTGTGGTCTAGGGGAGACGCCCATGTGATCCTGGGACACGCCCGTGCTGGCCGTGTTCGACCCCGTGTAAATCTCTGACTTTTGCACACGGCCGTGCCACACGCCTATGTGCTAGGCCGTGTGGTTAATTAATTCATTTCGAAATTAGATGTAGGTTTCACACGGCCAAGACACACACCCGTGTTCTTGGCCGTGTAACACACATAGCTGAGACTCTCTACCCGTGTACTCAATTCTGAGCATTCTGTTTTTCAAAATGAAGATGCAAGGGACACACGACCTAACTACACGCCTATGTACCCGGCCGTATGTCACACAGGGTCTAGACACACGCCCGTGTGTCTACCCATGTGGACAAAATAAAGCCATTTCCTAGCCTCATTTGTCACCCAAATTTACGATTTTCCTGCACTAAAACATACCAAACACATTCCACCCATTTCAAGCATTCAAATTAAGCAATTTCCATTATTCAACATGGCATATCATTGCTTGTATACATGTTTACTATCTTACCTTGGTTCAATCCATGTGTTAAACATGATTTCATCAACTACTTAACATATATATATATATATAGCTACCATAGCATGACATTATAAGTATATCAAAACAACCATTACTAGCCATTCCAATGGCTAGATTACAAACATCATTATCAAGCCACTAAAGGCCAAGTTGTCCTATACATGCCATTATACCAAAATGATTTTACTACATATACCAAAATAAGCTAGTTGATAGTGTGACGATGCTCCAATGATCTCCAACCTTCGCGAGCTTTCGAGCACTATAAAACAGGGGAAAATAAGATAGAGTAAGCATTATATGCTTAGTAAGTTCGTATAACAGAAACTAAACTTACCAATCCCGTTTATTAAATCTAAGCATACAATATCATGTTTTCCATCCATTTGAAAAAATTGCCTAAACACATGCATCCAATCAAACATGTTAGTCACAAACTTTACATATACATCAAGTAAGGATAGATGAGCTCATCATGCAATATTCTTTCAAGACATTAACATTTCATCTCATAATTCTCATACCATGTTAAGAGTTTTATGTCCGTTGAATCATTGAAATTCCGATGGATACTCAAGTGGTACACTCAAGGTGTACAATTCAATAACTCGTCAATTCTTTTTCAAAAGTACCCATTAGGGGACTTAATCAAAGAAAACACTCTCGAGCCACATATCATATAACAGGATTACCAGTCTAGGTTAAATCCTTTATATAACGTATGCTCAGAAGAGCTCAATTAGGATTAGCAGTCCAGGCTAAACCCTAACCGTAACGTATACTCGAGAGGTATTATATCAGAATTACTCGTCCGGGCTAAATCCTTTCTATAATGAGGTCAATAGGATTACTCGCCCGAGCTAAATCCACTAGCAACAAATGCAGGACCTTATCCATTTTGAGAAAGCACATATATTCATCGGAATTCAATATTCAATAGAGACTTAACCCGTTTTTCACCATTTCAAGCATGTATTAAGTCTTTCATTATAGCATTCAAATAATGTACATCAATATAAGTTACATTCCATACAAACACAACATTCAATTAAACATATTTACATGCTCGATTAAGTTACACGAACTTACCTTGACACTTATTCGTGTAAGTAATCTACTAATCCGAAACCTTTTCTTTTTCTCGGTCTAACCTCGAATTTGTGTTGTTCGGATCTATATAAATAGCTTTAATCATCAATTTCTCATATTTCATACTCATTTGGACTCAATTTATGTCTTAGGCAAAATTACCATTTTGCCTCTAACTTTTCCATAAATTCCAATTTCGTCCCTAGGATCGGAAAATGAAGCTTGTGAAATTTACTCCCTATTCCAAGCCTAACCAAAATCCCATTAAAAAATTTACAGCACATGTATTCATAAAAACTCAACATTTTTCTTTAATTTCACAAATTTACATTTTAGTTCCTAAATCATGTTTTCATCAAAAATCACTTTATAAAAGTTGTTTATCTATTAACAACCTTTCATTTTCTACCATAAATTTCTAATTTTCAGCATATTTATCCATGACCAAAATTTCATACCTTGATAACTTTTCAAATTAATCCCTCAAATAGATAGATTAAGCTATCCCAATTTCAAAAATATCAAAATTACTAAAAACGAGACAAGGAAACTTCCCCAATTCAGCCATGAAAGTTTCTTCTCTCTCTCCTAGGGTTTCCATGTATTTTAGGTTGAAGAAGATGAGAAAATAAGATGATATTTTCTTTTCATCTTTTAATTAATTAAATGTTTTTCAAATTCCAATTTAGTCTTTGCCTTTTTTCTAAATTTCCATGGATGAGTCACCAAAAATCTACGTACTTTTCTTTAATGGTCTAATTACCATATAAGGATATCAAGTTTTGAATTCCATAGCTATTTAATCCTTCTAACTATTAGAATTCAACTTTTACATTTTATGCGATTCAATCCTTCCTGTAATTAAGCACATAATCGGTAAAATTTTCTTATCAAAATTTTCACACGACATGTCTATCATAATACGGACCATATAATAAAATAAAAATAAACTTTATTTTCGGGTCAGATTTGTGGTCTCGAAACCACTGTTCTGATTTCACTAAAAAATGGGTTGTTACATAGATTGTTTACCTGTAGGGGTTAACTGCATCCATATGTCTCTTGCTATTGTGCAATCCCTTAGAACATGAATGAAACTTTCATAGTTATGACCACAAGTACCACAAGCAGTATCTGACCCCAAACGGTGTTTGATAGCAAGCCAAATGAATGCTCTAACCCTTTGCAGACCCTGATACTTCCATGGTAATTTCCAAACATCCTCTTTTGCATTCCATGAAACTTCCCGAAGTTTCCTATACGCACTTTTAATTGAGAAAGAGCTAGACATGGAACCCCCCCAAATAATTCTATATATGCCAGAATTTGGATAAGGTGGCAGAATTCTTACAATCCGATGAATGATGTCTTCAGGTAACCAAAGACGGAAGAAATCTAAAATCCAATCCTCATTTTCCGTGACCATATCACTAAGGGAACAATCCATATCCAAGCTAGAATTACAAGCTATCTTTTTGAAAAGAGGCCCAACACTAGGAACCCAAGAATCTTTCCAATAGTTAATATTGCGACCATCTCCAACTGACCAAAGGATATTTTCACGTATGAGCGGCCAAATATTTGAAAGAGATCTCCAAAGGAAAGACCAATGTCCCCTCGTTAAAGATTCTGGTAAACCACTTTGAACTCCATACTTAGAATGAAGCACTTTAGCCCATAAAGAAGAAGAATCAGACACTAAATTAAATCCCAACTTCATCATGAAAGAAGTATTATTGTATCGTAAAGATCTTATATCAAGACCACCATTTGCTTTAGGTTAACATATTGCATCCTAACTAACCAAAGCCAATTTTTTATTTCCTCTAATGGATCCCCAAATGAATTGTTGAACCATAGCTTCAATCTCATCACACAAACCTTTCGGGATCATCATCGATTGCATAAAATAGTTCGAAATAGAAAGCAACACCGCTTGAGCTAAAGTGATTCTACCAACAAGAGAGAGTTGTCTAGCGTCCCAACTACAAAGCTTACTACGCACTTTATCAACGACAAAGCGCAGAGTATTATTCGTAACCTTCTCATGGAAGAGGGGAACTCCTAAATATGAACTGAGATTTTTCACCACCTGGAAACCAAAGAAACCACTAATGCGCATTTGGATGTCTTCATCCACTCCTTTAGAGAAAAACATATTTGACTTTTGCAGATTAACATTATGGCCCGAAAATCTACAAAAAGTGTCTAAAACTTCCTTGATAACCTGTGCTTGCTCTTCCTCTGCTTGGCCAAAAAGGATTAAGTCATCTGCAAAAAAAATATGAGAAAGGAACAGACCTGATCTAGACAACCGGATAGGTGACCATCTACCATCCGTCATGGCCACATGGATACCATGCCCTAACCAGTCCATGCATAAAATGAAAAGGTACGGTGAAAGAGGACATCCTTGACGAACTCCTCTTGCCTGTTTGAATTTCTAGGATGGCACTCCATTCTAAAGCACCTGCATAGTTGAACTAGAAATAGCTGACATAATAACATTATAGAGAAAATTACGAATACCTGCAGCCTGTAAAAAAGCTTCAATGAAGTCCCAACAAACACAATCATAAGCCTTCTCTAAGTCGATCTTAATGGCCATCCATCTTTTATTTTTTCCCTTACTCTTCATAGAATGAATAACTTTCTGAGCAATAATGATGTTATCATTTATATTCCTTCCTACTACAAATCCTGCTTGTTCAGGTCCAATGATCTTTGGAAAAACCACTTTAAATCTATTAGCAATCACCTTCATCACTAACTTGTATAGAACTGAACAGAGACTGATAGGACGAAACTGCGAGAAACATTCCGGGTGCTGCACTTTAGGGATAAGGACAAACAGAGAAGAACCATTTAACCCACTCACAAATCGAAGGACCCACTAGCTCCCACTGACTTTGATAAAAAATAGCATGTAAGCCATCACTGCCCAGTGCTTTTAAAGGTGCCATATCAAACAGAGCCTTCTTGATCTCCTTATTAGAAACTAGCATATTAAGGAATTGAATTGATTCTTGCTCAAGAGCCGGGAAGGAGCCACACCCAAGACTACCCGTTCTTCCTGATTGTTCACCACAAACATTTTAAGAAGGAGTTGGCCAAGCTTCGCCATTATAGTTGGCTGGCGACAATAAGAAGATAGTAAACGACAGTTGGTTGGTGGTTAGAAAATTTTAGTTCAAAAATACAAAAAATCTGTTGAACTAATTTTTTGTCAATTCGTCTGATTTTTAGTTCATGAGTGAAAGACAATTTTAACTAGTTGGCAATTAATCCATTTCCGATTTAATCCACCGATGTAATCTAATTTCAAAAACATTGGTTATAACGTCTCATCTGGTTTGATTGTTAACATTACTTTTATACACAAAATGGAGTGATTTAACTATATATATATATATATATATATATATATATATATATTATATAAGGAGATTGTTAAGTATTTTGGTAACTTTCAAATGTAAACCACTTTTTCACTTGACAAGTGGTAAGACATCTCATTAATTTGAGTAATTTTTATTGATGACTCTAATTTATCACAAAAGTCAAAATTCATTATGAATGCTGGAAAAAATTGCTAATCAATTTATGGTATACGTAATGGAATATTAGTCATTAAAGTGTTTTTAATTATTTTACATTTATGATGTAGTATTTCTCATATATTTCAATTAACCCAAGGCAATGGTATATATTATAAAATTACATCGAATTTATATTGAATTTAAGAATTCCAGAATATGAAATATATAAATGAGTATTGCAAAAATTAACTATCAATTACTAAATTAAATTACATATATGTACCGAAAAATTATTAAATTATCATTGCAAAAAAAAATTGACTATCGGTTTTAATATTAAGTTTAATTTAGACGATAATTTATGTTTTTTAGACAATTTTTATTTTGATTGATTATTATATCTTAACTATTTGTTTGCTATTGTTTTCAAGGAAAGGGGGGCTTGCAACATAAAATGAATGTCGCAGTGAAAAAAAGGAAGGAGAAGATAATTTTATTTTAGGTCTCTCGAATTTTAAATTTTTTTCTAATTTAATACCTAATTTTAAATTTCAATTTAATTGATTTAATCATTTAAGCATGTTTTAATTTGTGCAATTATATCCTTACAACATGTCTTAATTTATTCAATTAAGCCCTTTATGGTTTTATGCAATTTGAAAAGTTGTAAAATAGTTATATATTACATTTTATTAGTGAAAAATTGTTAAAATTATATGTGTGCAATTTTAGTTTCATGTTATTGAAATAGCATAACAATGTTAAGTATTACATTTTATTAGTGTAATTTATATTTTTCATGGTTTGACTAATATTAGTTTCTTTGAAAAATTGTATACTCTTTTTTTTATTATAAATATTTAAGTATGAAATTGTCATCTATTTTTTTTAACATTTTCAACTATTATATTAAAAAAATTATATTAGGTAAATATATGTTTCATTATTGGTTTTTAGTAATGGAAAAGAAAAATGCAAATCTCGCATTGGTTGGGAAAGGATTCTAAAAAGGGTTTAAATATAATCTTACTTCTTACCCACATTGAGTAATTGTGGCTAAGGCCCAACACATGAGCACCACCTCTGTGTTTGTGTTGACACGTGTTTATTGCACGTACAGTGCAAGGTTTTTTTGGATAATTTTTTTGTTATTTTTCTTTTACAAAAATTAAACTGTTACAATTTTGACTTGACTAACCAAACTGTTGCATTTTTTTTTGGAAACTAGCTTCTGGCCATTGTGTTATTCAGGAAATTGACTCTTCAGATTTACCTTTTTACCCCTTTAATTTTACCATTTTGCCTTTCAGAAAATCCTATAAATACCTGGGTCATTCTCCTCATTAAACACACAACAAACAAAAATCACTTCTTTCTCAAAGTCTTTTTATTCTTCTTTTTGAAAACTTTTTCTGCTCAATTACTCTGATCATGTTTTCAGTCTTATTTTCCTAGCCTATTTTCTTTTCAAGAAGAGAAATACTAATTAGCTTCCACCTTCTTTATTCATGTGTACGAATATTAAAGTTGTGTTAACCTTGGGAGGTAACATCCATTATACGATTACATCGATCTTGGCAAGTTTGATTTTAAAGCAGGGGTTCTTTCACGACACAATAATCATTTTGTTTATTTACGTACTATTTACTCTTTCATGTCAGTGTTAACGCTGAGTTTTACAGTAGTATATTTTCAACATTTTAGAAGCACATCTCATACTACTATTTATACATGATTGTTACAATGATGAACAATTTCATTCCTGATCTATCCAAGCTCAAGCATCTTGATAGAACCAACTATCGTCGCTGGTCTCAAAGGATGGTTATATTTTTCGAACAACTTAAAGTTGACTACATCCTCTTCAATCCACTTGTCACCAAAAAAACTAGAGATTCTGCCACTGTTCTTGGAGACTCAGATGTCAACGCCACCACAAAAGCCAAGTATGACAAGGAAAACAAAATGGTAAGAGGTTACATATTAAGCCACATTTCTAACAATCTCTTTGACCTATCTGTCAAAGATAAGTCAGCCAAGTCCATTTGGGATACCTTGGAGAAGAAGTATAGAGTTGATGATGTTGGAATTAAGAAGTACGTTGTTGGAGAGTGGCTCAAATTTCAAATGATTGATGATAAATTGATAATGGATCAAGTATATGCCTACGAAAAATTAGTTTTTAACATTGTAGATAAAGGGATGAAGATGTGTGAAATCATCCAAGCAAACGTCCTAACTGAAAAATTGCCAAAGTCCTAGTCCGACTACCGTTATCTTTTGAAGCATAAGAAGCGGGACATTTCTTTGGAGGAACTGATTTCCCACATGGAGATTGAGGAAGCCAATAGTTTTAAAGATAAATCTTTAGGTACTTCAAGTGAATTTTATTTAAAAGCTAACCTTATGGAATCTAGTTTTGGTCCTAAGTTTAATAGGTTAAAAGGCATTAAAAATTCAAAGAATAATGCAAAACTTCAAAACAAGAAGGTTTTCAGCTTCAAGAAACCATGAAATGATAAATCCAACAACTCTGTGAATTGTTACATGTGTGGCAAATTTGGACACAAAGCATACAATACTAACAACGCTCTGGTCGCCAGAATGAAAAAAAACCACAAGCACATCTAATTGAAAAACCAGATGAGATAACAACTGTTGTGGTTTCCGAAGTGAACCTGGTTGAGAATAAGGCCAAGTAGATTGTAGACATAGACACTTCCAAACACTTCTACACCAACAGAGAAATGTTCAAATTTGAAAGGGTAGTTGAAGGTGAACAAGTCTACATAGGTAATTCTAGCAATTCAAAAGTACTCGGTAAAGAAATGATCTTACTCAAACTTACTTCTAATAAAGTATTAACATTAAATAATGTTCTTTATGTATGTGCCCTGCGTAGAAATTTGATCAATTACTAAATAAGGCAGACATTAAATTAGTCTTTGAATATGATAAACTTGTTGTATAAGCCCAAATTCGCCCGGGCCCAAATTAAACAAAAACCATTAAAGAAAACACCAATAATTAAAGTTTAGTCCCTTTTACAAACCCAATTACTACACCCACAAAGCCCGATTCGTCTAGCCCAATACCCCAAGACTAGACCCAACATCAAAACCCACTTATTCTAGCCCAAAATCCCAACCCAAAGCCCAATACCAGAGCCAACAAGACTCATAGAAACCCTAGGTTTCCTTAGTGTGCCGCTGACCCTTCTTCTGCCACCGCGTCCCCTGCACGCACCCCTGCGTCGTTTTGGCCTCCAACGCGCGCCCTTCCTCAGACCTCGTTTGTCAACCGCACGCTTCTGGCTCCCCAAGCACCTCACCTCCATCGCCGTATGCTTCGCTCCCATGCCCTGCAAGAAGAACAAATAGCACAAACAGCAAAAACAACAAAGAATTATAGAAAAAACAGATGTAAATCCGTTATATAAACGGAAGTAAACAGATTTTGTTTTTTTTAGGGACCATCGGAAGCAAAAAAAAGAAATACAAAGAAAAAAACAAAAATAGAAGTTTGAAAGGCCGGCTCTCTTTTTGACGAACTACGGATAAGGAATAGTAAAAAAAACAAGCAAAGATTTCGAAGGTTGATCCAATATATTATTCTACTGTTTACCGTTTCTATCTTTGTTTTTTTAGTATACTCATGTCGAATCTTTCAAAAATAAAAATCAAAAAAGGAAGAAAAGAGGAGTAATACAAAGAGTTTCACCTCCGTAAGATTCTTCTCGTTCCCTCCTTCGCAATCGGGGCCGGATAAGGGGTTGGTCGAGGGAATCGAACCGTCGTGAGCCATTTCTCGTTGACTTGCAGGGACGATTCGGCGTTTAACAGAGGGATTCTCTTCGGTTTGCAGCGGAGAACCATAAGAAAAGGGGGGCTAGGATTCGGCCTGGAGAGAAAAGGAGAAAGCAGAATCCATTTTTTTTAAGGGGAAGGAAACAAATGAGTTTTTTAGAAATTTCGGGCTTAAATATGCCCACCAAAAATGGCACCGTTTCAAGGGTCTCCCATGCGCCAAAACGGCGTCGTTTTGGGGAGACCCGTGCGACCCGACCCGACCCGTATAGCAGGGGATCCGCGCGTGTTCACCCTTAATGGAAAAATTGCGCATTTGGTCCCCCCTTTCGATGCTTTTTGATTGAACCCTGTTCGCATTCTTTTTGTTCTTTGATGATCTCACCCCATTATTTCTATTTCATTTCAATTTAGTCCCTACCAAGACGGAGCGTTTCAGAGGGCGGGGAATATTGCCTCATTCAGTCCCTCCGTTTATTCGTCTTTTTCAAACTGACCCTTTATTTTTATCTTTATCTTAATTTATCCCTTAAATTTGTTTTGAGTAACGATTAAGTGGTTTGGTTAAGTTTATTTATTTAGTTACTTATTAGTTGTTTCATTATCCTATTTATATTTCATATTTTATTATTATATTTGTTCCTTACGTTTATCCACTCATTATATGATATATTATATTATTATTATTTGTCTTGAGTTTTTTGTATATTATCTTTATTAACCTATATATTGTTATTTTAATTTTAATTTTTATTCCTCCTTGGCATTATTTTAAAATTATCTCATATATTTTTTTTATTACGCATTCTTTACTTAAAATTATTTTTGTTAATTATTTTAAATTGCTTCATGCGCTATCTCTTTTAAACTTGTTTAATTCATTTTTTTACTATTAATGTTTATGTTTAAATAGTGTAAAATATGTGATTATCGTTCTTGCATGTATTATAGTTTATTTGTTCGTATTCCCATATTATTGACGTTACCATCAGTATTACTATTGTTTATATTATCGCTCCATTATTACTATTATTATTCATGCACATTAATACTCTAGTTTAACGATTCTGATGTATTACATGTATTATGCCAAATTTGCATTACATTGTCGTTTTCCGTCGCATAATCCCACCCACGTTTGAATAATGTATCTTTAAAACATAACCTAATTCTTTATAAATTTCATCCCAAAATAAAAGTTTTCAAAATGATGCAATATTCATCTTGGATTCGAGAATTTAAATTGTCGTGTCCTAAAGTATTGGATGTGATCTTTTATTCCTTCGAAACGAGAAAATTTTGACATTCAATTTAGGAAAATTATAAGATGACCTTGGATTCGAGGATTTAAACTATCGCGTCCTAAAGTATTGGATGCGATCTTTTATTCCTTCGGAACGAGAAAATTTTGGTATTCGATTCGGAAAAGTTATAAGATGATCTTGGATTCGAGAATTTAAATTATCATGTCCTAAAGTATTGGATGTGATATTTTATTCCTTCGAAACGAGAAAATCCTGGTTCAATTTCCAAAAGAGATTAATTTTTTTAAATTCTTCTTAAAATTTTCAACTTTCGACATTGAGACATTAATTAATCAATTTGGTACCAATTTTGGGCGTGACGAGGGTGCTAACCCTTCCTCGCACATAACCGACTCCCGAACCCATTTTCTCAAATTTCGTAGACCAAAAACACTGTTTTAGTAAATCAAAGCGTTTTATTAAAACAAAGGTGATCCGATCCCACCAAATAAAGATCGGTGGCGACTCCCCTTTTTGTTTTCGTTTTCAAAACTCAAAAGTCGATTCACACCTTTTCAAAAAGGATGGTTTCGACAGCTTGGTGACTCCACTGGGGATTTGTTGAGAGTCAAGCCGTAAGATTGATTAATTTCTGTCCTTTTGTCAAAAATTGAAAATTTGATCTGAAAAATTATCCTTTTGTCGAAAGTTGAAAATTTGATTTGAAAAATTACGATTCTTTTTAGCGCATTCGCTTGCGTCATCTTATTTGATTATGTGGTTCGAGTCTTGTATAATATTTTTACATCATATTGCATGACCGTTGGGTCACATCCTTTTAAGTGGGAGTGAGAAGCTACTCTTTCGTGAGGTTTTCACCTCCGTGCAAGATAGTGGATTGCTTTCGGGATACATCCGTACCTATGTCTTCGTGAGATTTTCATCTCCGTGCAGCCATAGGGAAATGTGTTCCCTTGAATCGAACTCGGTCCATATGAGCCTATAATGGATGAGGATCGAGGAATCTGCTGGATCGGGTACCTTTACTTTAGCACCGAACCGCATATAATGAACTTTAAGAACCAACCCTAGATAGAACCTCGCCGAACCTTAGGGGTTAACTGAATAAGCGTTTGATTACTTCTTGTTTATCTTGAGTTTTTGTGCATAGTACTGACTGGTGACTTTTGTTGTAATTGCATGGCACTTCATCATCAAGGTGTTGATTCACGTTCGGATACTAGATTGAAAAGCTTAACATGGAAAAGGGATTTCTTGATAGAGTGGAGGATAATGCGGTTGTTCGAGCCTGGTCTAAAAGGATACAGCGAGAGAAAGGAGATAGTTTGATGGTGGGATACGAATTAGAGCTGTGGGACTTCACCCGTGTCAGTGTGACTCAGAATAGCCTGTAAGAATTGAAGGAGATATGGGATTCGTGGGGCGACGATATGAAACAACTATTCTATCGTAGATATGGTGATCTACCCTATTTGCTTGATATCAAGGTGGACGAGCGCCTATTCCGGGCTATCACTCAATTTTGGAACCCCGCTTATAGTTGCTTTACTTTCGGAAAAGTGGATATGGTACCTACCATAGAAGAATACACAGCCTTTCTCCGTTGCCCAAGTATTCAAGCTAGCAAGGTTTATTCGCGAGCTGTTAATATGCTGACATTCGTAAGAAAGCTGATGAACATTACAGGAATGAGCGAGCAGTGGGTTACAGCTCGGATCAAGCAAAAAGGAGATTGTAAGTGCATCCCTTGGAGACATTTGAGAGACCTAATCCTAGCGCATTCTGATGTAAAAAAGAAGGTCGACGTTTTCACCCTAAGCATCTACGGTTTGGTTATCTTTCCCAAAGCGTTAGGATATGTGGAGGAAGCTGTCTCAGACCTATTTGATAAACTGGATAAAGGAGTCACACCCATCCCTGTAATCTTAGCCAAAACATTCCGATCGTTGAACGCTAGTCGAAGAATAGGTGAAGGGAGGTTTATAGGGTGTGCACAGCTTTTGCTATCATGGTTTCATAGCCACTTTTGGAAGTTGGAAAAGGTCTTGAACAAAGTTTTTTTCAAGAACTACTCTCCTTTGGAGGAATTAGCAACTACGCCAAGGCGGGATGACCTTTTCGAAGAGAAATGGATAGCAATTCTCTGAAATTTACAAGTAAAAGATGTCGAATGGAGAGCTCCATGGATGATCCCTGGCGAGATCTTGTATCAGTGTGGAGAGTTTGATTAGGTTCCTTTACTCGGGATATGGGGAGCTGTTGGGTACGCTCCACTACTCGTTGCAAGGCAGTATCGATCAAGACAGTTCATACCCGCAACGCATGGGCTAGCTCAGTACGAGTTCTCATAAAAATGCGATAATTATAAGAAGAGAGTTCGTGAGATAACGAGTGCGTGGACCCAAACCCGATAAATGAAGGGACTCGCTGCAGAACCAATGACAACCCCCAAATATGACGAGTGGTAGAATGCAAGAATCAATGACAATATTCCGATGTCAAGCCAAAGAGATGCTTTACCGATAAAAGAACATTTACGAGTTGTCCCATCTGAATTAGAGATCATCAGAGGAGATTTCGAGAACAAGAGTCGGAAATTGGGAAAGAAGATAGAGCAACTAGAGGATGAGAAGATGCAGTTAGGGCTAGAAGTCGACATCTACAAGTTAGAAGTCAAGAAAGTGAGGAAAGGAAAAGACAGGGCTGAAGAAGATCTGAATAGCTTAAAGATGGATTACAAAAAAACTACGCACGTCAATCAGAACCGCTGGTTTGGGCAAGATGTCAGAGCAATGGCGGCAAGAAATTAGAGAAGAAAAGACTAGGGCTGACCAGTGGGAAAAGAAATTCCAAGATGTTCGAGTACGTGAGGACATTTTGAAAAAGAATCTGTTGGAAAGTCAAAGTGAGAAAGAAGAATTATGGGCCCGAGTGACAGAATTGGAAAGATCACTACATCTGTATCAAAATCACAACTCGGTAAATGAACTGAGAGCCAACCAAAGCAAGGTCGAGGAGCTAAAAAGAGAGATAGAAGAGCTCAAAACTACATTGCAAAACAGTGAATTCCAAGCTGAACTCCTTAATGAACGCTGGAAAGAGCAGTTCCATCATTCTCAAGAACAGGTCAGGAATAGAGATTATATCATGGGCGGAGCTGTGGCTCAAGTCCGAGAGGTAGCCGATCATTTGCAAACCTTGGCAGCTCGGGCTGATGTATTAAGTCTAATGTATGAGTCAGGATCTGATCGAGGCCAAAATCTAGCTTGGCTTCTTAAGAAAGTCAAAGATTTAGGTGTTAAGGCGAAGTCGTATGTATAATCGTCCACTCTATTTAAAGAAATTTGTTTTCCAGCAAAGTTGATCTAATGGAACTGAATCAAAATCAACACTTTTCTTTCTTTTGTGCATTCGTTTCATGCATTTGCATTGCATTTCATACACTCGCATCGCATCATATCATATGCATTTAAGACCATGGGGAGGCCTGATGAGCTGAAAATATACAGAAGAGGAAAAAAGAGAACCTGGAAGACAAACATCCGTACTGCACTCGCGCTAAAACGAAAAAAATAGATCAAAGGCTAGAGCAATTCCAGAAAGAGGTGCAGGACCAGGTGCAAGAGCAGCTAGTCAAAGTCCAGCAAGATATGATGGATAAGATGATAGAGTCTCAAAGAAACATGACGGCTCAAATAACTCAAATGGCCCAACTATTGAATGGATTTATGGAAAAAGGAAAAGGCCCCATGATCATTACTGGAGGAGAGAATGAAGGTATTCCCTCAGGTTCTACCCTGCCGCATGTGTCTTTACCGCACGAAGTATCCCCAGAGGCCATCCATCACGATTAAGCCTCCACAAGGACAAGCTAATATAGGATCCCCTATGAATTTCCAAGTGGGCTCAGGATCCAACCCGGGAGATGACCTTATTAACCCGATTGTGCCAGATTTCGATATGATGGAGAAAGAAGGAACGAAAGCTGAATCCTCAAAGCAGATGGAAGACCGCTATAGATGGTTGGAGGAGAAAGTCAAGGCGATAGAAAATGCTGAGATTCGTTATGGAATTGATATCCAAGAGCTAAGTCTGGTCCCAAAATTAGTGCTTCCACCAAAATTCAAAACTCCAGATTTTGAAAAATACAACGGGACTAGCTGCCCTGAAGCACATCTGAAGATGTTCAGTCGATGAATGGCGGGACACGCCGACAACGAAAAATTACTAATTCACTGCTTTCAGGAAAGTCTGGTTGGATCTGTGGCCAAATGGTACGATCAGCTCAGCAGTACCCAAATCAAGACATGGAAGGACTTGGCCCAAGCCTTTATAAAACACTACGGCCACGTAGCGGACATAGCTCCTAATAGAATCACGCTTCAAAATATGGAGAAAAGGCCAAGCGAGAGCTTCAGGCAGTATGCTCAACGATGGAGAGAGTTAGCCACACAGGTTCAACCGCCTCTTTTGGAAAAAGAAGCGTCCATACTCTTCATCCACACTTTGAAAGCTCCTTTCATCAGTCACATGCTGGGGAGTTCTACGAAGGATTTTTCAGAAGTCGTGAGGTACGGAGAAATGATAGACATGCAATTAGATGCGGCAAGATAGAAGCAGGGGAAGGGTCCGGAAAAGCGGTCGAAGAAGAAAAGAGAAAGTGACATGAACAACGTAAGCGCCTGGGATAAGCCAACCACTCTGAGTCAACCTAGTACTGTAATTACCGATCGTCCAAGCTCACACAGACGGGGATCCAATACAAAGCCGAACGTGGAGAAGCTCTAATTCACTCTGATATACACGACATACGGGAAACTGTACCAAAAATTATACGACACACATGTTGTTGCCCCCCATTACTTACAGCCCCTACAGCCTCCATACCCCAAATGGTATGATGCATTTGCACAATGCGAATACCATGCGGGAATTGTGGGACGTTCAATAGAAAATTGTCCTGCCTTCAAGAGGTTGGTAGATAAACTCATTCAAATGGGTGTGGTGAAGGTTAACGATGCGGAACACCCGCTACCCAATCACACTAATAATGGGGTAAACATGATGGGTGAAAATATAAGAAGAAGAATAAAGACGAACGTGGCGGAGATAAAAACCCCACTAAGATAGGTCTGGAAGCAAATGATAAACAGAGGCTTAATCAAGCAAGAACCGAGAGAAGATCTTAAAGGAGCTGGAGGGCACTGCGAGTTTCATGCTGAAATGGGTCATGACATCCAAGACTGCCCCAAATTCAGGGCCGTAGTCCAACGCCTCATGGATAACAAAGAGGTGGAATTCTATGAAGAGATTGGAGGGTTAGAAGAAGGAGAGGTCCATGCATCGGAGGAAGGACCATCTAGGAAAGTCTATGGGGGCAATCACCCCGCGGTAATCATATCACGGCCAAGAGCGAGTGGAGCTGGAGCACCGATTATACCAAAGGTCATAATTCAAAGACCTATAGCCCCTCCTTACAGAGACAACAAAAAGGTTCCGTGGAGTTATGATTGTAAAGTAATAATCCCAGGAAAAGAGAATCCAGTTAATGCTGCAGAGGAAGACCGAGATGGGGGTTTCTTCACACGTAGTGGAAGGCGTTACACCCCAAACACGAGAGCAGAAGCGGCCAAAGGAAAAGCGGTGGCCATTGAGCAAAGAGAAGAAAGAACAATCGAACCTGGAACATTCGTCAATGAGCCAGTGACGAAAAACGAGGCTAGAAATTCTTAAAATTCCTCAAACACATCGAGTTTAGTGTTGTGGAGCAATTGCACAAACAGCCGGCCCGCGTATCGATACTGGATTTGCTTAGGAGCTCAGAAACCCATCGAAACGCATTGATGAAAGCATTAAATGAAACGTATGTCACAAGGGATATATCTGTCAACAAGCTAGACCGTCTGGTCGGTAATATAAGCGCGGGCAATTTCATTTTCTTCAACGATGATGAGATACCTTCAGGGGGTATGGAATCTACAAAGGCCCTACACATAACCACACGCTGCAAAGGGTATATATTGCCGGGGGTGTTAGTCGATAACAGATCAGCCCTAAATGTATTACCTTTATCCACATTGAATAGATTGCCCGTGGATAGCTCCCACATGAAGACATGCCATAATGTTGTGAGAGCATTCGACGGAACGGAGAGAAAGGTCATGGGGAGAATTGATATACCTCTTCAAATCGACCCAAATACATATGAGGTAGACTTCTTGGTGATGGACATTAAACCTTCCTGCAATTGCCTGTTGGGAAGACCTTGGATCCATTCAGCAGGGGCAGTACCGTCATCACTGCACCAGAAGTTGAAATTGGTAACGGAAGATAGATTGGTCACGATCAACGCTGAAGAAGATATCATAACTTCTGTTACCAGTAGCACTCCGTACATTGAGGTAGAAGAAGAGGCAATAGAGTGTTCTTTCCGATCATTGGAATTCATCAACACAACCTTCATTGCCGAGGGCAGCAAGATCCCTATGCCTAAAGTATCCAAGTCTACGATGATGGGCCTCCAAATGACAATTGGGAAGGGAGCTTTACCCGGGAGAGGATTCGGGAGAAACTGGCAAGGAAAGACTGAAGTGCCGATGCAAAAAAAAAATGAGACCGCTTTGGCTTAGGGTTCAAGCCAGACGCGAAACAAAAGAAGAGAGAAGAAGAGAAAAGAAGAGAGAGAAGAAGGGCGCTCCTAGGTGAGGAAGAGATCAAATGGGAGCCAATGACCTTTCCTCCTTTATCCAAAACATTTGTCTTGGGGGGAATCTTATACCCTGACCAAAGCATGGCAGTAAGAGAAGAAGAAGAAGAAATGTTGGGAAACTTGAGTATCAATGCCGTATCGGAGGAAAGGGCCGAAGAAAGAGATTTATCTGGGATCCGCCCTTATGCTCCTGGAAGTGTTTTGAACAATTGGACAATAGAAGAGATTCCTGTAGCTTTTAGGAGTAATTCAGAGTAATGTTCGAAACACGCTTATTGCTTTAAGCCTGGGAGCAATGAGAGACTTTTTGTTGAATAGACATATGTCCAAGCGTCTTTATTTCAATAAAATGCATATTTTGAGTAAATATTCTTTTTACTCTTCATTCATAGT
This sequence comes from Gossypium bickii, assembly GCA_025503065.1. NCBI lineage: Eukaryota > Viridiplantae > Streptophyta > Magnoliopsida > Malvales > Malvaceae > Gossypium > Gossypium bickii. Next base: position 98,361,241 of record CP106711.1, read on the forward strand.
CACTCACATAAATATTCATTCTTAGATTTTTGTTTCTGCGTCTTTCTTTACCCTTTTAACAGGTCTCCAGATATCAATGACATGAGCGACACTGCTATTAACTCAGAATCTCCTTTTGAACAAGATACGGGCATGGAAGATTCTCGGGATTTCGAAGATGACCAAGACCGTAACATATCTCCCGATTTGTTAAGGATGGTAGAGGAAGGTGAAAAACAAATCCTACCCCACAAAGAATCAGTAGAAATGGTGAGCTTCGGAGAAGGAAAAGAGTTGAAAATTGGGGCTAGCATTACCGCAAAAACGAAGCAAGACCTCATCGAGTTACTCGAAGAATTCAGAGACGTCTTTGCTTGGTCATATCAAGACATGCCCGGGTTAAACACGGACATAGTGGTGCACCGACTCCCTATAAAGGAAGAATGTAGACCCGTTCAGCAAAAACTTCGAAGAATGAGGCCCAATGTTTTGTTAAAGATAAAAGAAGAAGTCAGGAAGCAGTTTGAGGCTGGTTTCTTGCAAGTGGTTAAATACTCAGAATGGGTAGCAAACATAGTATCTGTCCCTAAGAAAGATGGAAAGGTACGAATGTGCGTGGACTATAGGGATTTGAACAAGGCCAGTTCAAAAGATAACTTTCCGTTACCTCACATTGATACCTTAGTGGATAACACAGCTGGTTATTCACTTTTCTCTTTCATAGACGGCTTCTCGGGGTATAACCAGATTAAAATGCACCCTGAAGATATGGAGAAAACCATATTCGTAATCATGTGGGGGCCATTTTGTTATAAGGTAATGCCTTTTGGACTAAAGAACGCGGGGGTAACGTATCAAAGGGCCATGGTGACTCTCTTCCACGACATGATGCACAAGGAGATCGAAGTTTATGTGGACGACATGATTGCAAAGTCCAAGACTGAGGAAGAACATGTACAAGTTTTGAGGAAACTGTTTCTAAGGTTGAGAAAATTCCAGCTTAAACTCAACCCCGCAAAATGTACCTTCGGGGCTAGGTCGGGAAAATTATTAGGATTTGTAGTCAGTGAAAAAAGAGTTGAGGTTGATCCAGATAATGTGAAAGCTATCCAAGAGTTGTCTCCACCACGTACCCAAAAGGAAGTTTGAGGTTTCCTAGGAAGATTAAACTACATCGCTCGGTTCATCGCGCAACTAACGGAGAAGTGTGACCCCATATTCCGTCTTCTTAGGAAACACAACTCAGGTGTATGGAATGAGGAGTGCCAGAAAGCTTTTGATAAGGTCAAGCATTACTTGTCTAAAGCCCCGGTACTGGTACCACCTTACCCAAATAAGCCACTGATATTGTATTTGTCAGTATTCGAAAATTCTATGGGATGCGTGCTCGGCCAACATGATGAGTAAGAAGTTTACAGAATGCAAGACAAGATATTCGCCAATCGAGAAGTTGTGTTGCGCTCTGGTTTGGACGACCTGGAGATTGAGACAGTACATGTTACATCACACCATTTGGCTTATCTCCAAGCTAGATCCTATCAAGTTCATGATGGAATCAACAGCATTAAATGGGAGAATAGCCCGATGGCAGATTCTACTTTCTGAATTCGATATAGTCTATGTAAACCAGAAGGCTATAAAAGGGAGTACAATAGCAGACTTTCTAGCCAGCAGAGCGTTAGAAGATTACGAGCCGTTGGACTTCGATTTCCCAAATGAAGATGTAATGTATGTGGTGGCCACTAAAGAAAAGGTCCAAAAGGAGGGTCATCCTTGGAAACTAAACTTCGACGGAGCTTCAAATGCAGTAGGGAACGGAATTGGGGTAGTCCTAGTGTCTCCCAACGGAGACCACTATCCTCTTACTAGTAAATTGGATTTTGATTGCACAAACAACATGGCCGAATACGAAGCGTGCATCCTGGGAATCCGTGCAGCCATTGAACGAAAAATTAAAATATTAGAGGTGTACGGCGATTCTGCACTAGTAATCTATCAACTGAAAGGTGAATGAGAAACGAGAGACCCCAAGTTAATCAGTTATCGAAGGCTAGTTTTGGAATTAATCAAGGAGTTTGACAACGTCACTTTCTGTTACCTCCCACGAGAAGAGAATCAGATGGCCGACGCCTTAGCTACCTTAGCTTCTATGATCAAAGTGAACAAAGAAGAAGAAGTAAAGCCTATCCAAATGAGCATTTATGAGGCTCCGGCACATTGCTGCAACATCGACGAAGAAGAAGAAGAAGAAGATAGTTACCCATTGTATCACGATATATTACGATACGTGAAGAATCTTGAATACCACGACCAAGCAACTGAGAATGATAAGAGGACGTTGAGAAGACTGGCTAACAATTATGTCCTGGATGGAGAAGTCCTATATAAGAGAAGGAAGGATCAGGTACTTCTAAGATGCGTAGATACGGTTGAAGCCAAGAAAATCCTCGAAGAAGTTCAGGAAGGTGTCTGTGGGACGCATGCTAATGGTTTTACAATGGCAAGACAAATCATGAGGTTCGGGTATTATTGGTCCACTATGGAAGGAGATTGCATTAGCTGTGCCAAGAAATGCCACAAATGTCAAATCTATGGAGATAAAATTCACGTGCCTCCTTCACCTCTCCATGTCATGACCTCTCCATGGCCTTTCTCTATATGGGGGATGGACGTCATTGGGCCGATCTCACCAAAAGCTTCGAACGGGCATCGATTTATCTTTGTGGTAATTGACTACTTCACCAAATGGGTAGAGGCCATTTCATATGCAAATGTCACGAAATCAGCGGTCAACAAGTTCCTAAAGAAAGAGATCATATGCCGATATGGGATGCCTGAAAGGATCATATCTGACAATGCACTAAACTTGAATAATAGCACGATAGCGGAGGTCTGCAGCCAATTCAAGATCAAACATCACAACTCGTCACCGTATCGTCCAAAAATGAATGGTGCAGTCGAGGCAGCTAACAAGAATATCAAAAAAATCGTAGGAAAGATGATGAGACTTACAAAGATTGGCACGAGAAGCTACCGTTCGCTCTTTACACTTATCGAACATCAGTCAGAACCTCTACCGGGGCAACTCCCTTCTCTTTAGTTTATGGAATGGAGGCAGTACTTCTGATCAAAGTTGAAATCCCTTCCCTTCGGGTCTTGTCAGAACTAAAGTTGGATGAAGCAGAATGGACTCAATCCCGGTATGATCAGCTGAACCTAATTGAGAAAAAGAGGCTAAGAGCCCTTCGTCATGGACAAATGTATCAAAAGCGAATGATACAGGCTTATACCAAAAAAGTTCGCCCTAGTGAATTCTATGAAGGAGACCTTGTCCTGAAAAAGATTCTTCTCATATAAAAAGACTTTAGAGGAAAATGGATGCCAAATTGGGAAGGACCTTATGTAGTAAAGAAGGCTTTCTCCGGTAGAGCCCTAATCTTGACAGAGATGGCCGGAAAAAGTTTACCGAATCTTGTGAACTCAGATTCAGTCAAGAAATACTTCGCCTAAAAAAATAAAAAAAAACTGGAGAGGCCAAAGTGAAAACCCGCCAAGGGCGCTTTGCGACCAAAGAGGTTTTGAATTGAAAACCCAAGAATGGGTGATTCAAATCATTTGATTGGAGGGGAGGCATGTAGTAGTCTCGATGTAACCCAAACTAACAATAAGGAGAGACGTCACGATTTGGGGCATCAATGAAGTCTTCTTATTCTGCCAGGCACCCATCAAGTACAAAAGGGGTCCTCAAGAAGTTTTGTGCAGAAAAGCTCATGCTATGATATCTGGACACTTGTTCTTACCTTATTCATGTCAAAATCTAACCTTTTGGTCAATCTATTCATTTTGAGCTTTATCACAATGTCAATCTATTCATTTTGAGCTTTACTCTCAATGTCCTTTGTGATAACATTTTTCAAGCACTTTTCAATGAAATAACGACTAATGGACAATTAATATTCAAATTAAGAGAGTTTCGCATACTACTCTGAAAACTTCTAATTATTACAAGAACCTGAAGTGAGATCAATATCCAGAACTAACCAGGTTCATGGGGGGAATTGAGGCCCGAAATGGTAACCCCCAAAGATACCAGCTGAAGAAGAAGGCAGGGTGACGTGCCACGAAGGAATCATTCTGTATTCATACAAGTAGTTAGGAGCATTCGATTTATCAATGGTCATTGCATCTTAAATCATTGTGAAAAATCATCATTCTCATGACATTCTGCATCTAAGTAAATGTCATCCATAGCACATGTAATTGAGGGCATTCGAATCATTCCGATCATAGCATCCTCATCATTTATTTAAGTATAAGCACATTCTACAGGATAGGTTCCACAGTGTAGCAAGTTCAGATCTTGCTCCTTAGAGGTGATAGTGGAGCAGATTGAAGATGGAAGTCTTCCTGAAGATAGTAAGGAAGCAGATTAAAAAGTTCAGATCTTGCTCCCTAGAGGTGATAGTGGAGCAGATTAAAGATGGAAGTCTTCCTGAAGATAGTAAGGAAGCAAATTAAAAAGTTCAGATCTTGTTCCCTAGAGATGATAGTGGAGCAGACTGAAGATTGAAGTCTTCCTGAAGATAGTAAGGAAGCAAATTAAAAAGTTCAGATCTTGTTCCCTAGAGATGATAGTAGGAGCAGACTGAAGATTGAGGACTTCCTGAAGGAGGCAAGTTGAAGATCGTCCTGTTGCCATTAAACAGCGGTGGAACGGGTTGAAGATCGTCTTGTTGCCACTAAACAGCGGTGGAACGGGTTGAAGATCGTCCTGCTACCACTAAACAACAGTGGAACGGGTTGAAGATTGTCCTGTTGCCACTAAACAGCGGTAGAACGGGTTAACGATCGTCATGTTTCTATTGAACAGCAGAAGAACAGGTTGAAGATTGTCCTGTTGCCACTGAACAGCGGTGGAACGGGTTGAAGATCATCCTGTTGCCACTGAACAGCGGTGGAACGGGTTGGAGATTGTCCTGTTGCCATTGAACAGCGGTAGAATGGGTTGAAGATCGTCCTGTTGCCACTGAACAACGGTGGAACGGGTTGGAGATTGTCCTGTTGCCAATGAACAGCGGTGGAACGGGTTGAAGATCATTATATTCCCACTAGCCAACGGTGGAAGAGGTCGAAGATCATCCTATTGCCACCAATCAACGGTGGGAGAGGTTGAAGATTGTAGATTTTGTCGCCATAAACAGTGGTGAGACGAGGTCGAAGGCGAACATTGTGTCTCTAAATAATAGTGGAATGTGATTTAAGCCATAGTCATATTGACTTGACCAGTAGTGGAATAGGCCAAAGATCGCAAAAGAAATGACGAAACAATAAAGCAAATTGAGGCTACAGGCCTTATCTCTCGGAAGTAGCAGTGGAGTAGAGCGAAGTAATAAGTCACAATGGAGCTTGAAACTACCTGATAAAGAAGAGTACCCAAAGAAATCAAGGCTCGATAAGACCGGACAAATTTGGGTCTTTTAAAGTCTTTGCTCTATTCTCGTCTCACGACAATGAGGCAGCTGTATAAGCCCAAATTCGTCCGGGCCCAAATTAAACAAAAACCATTAAAGAAAAAACCAATAATTAAAGTTTAGTCCCTTTTACAAACCCAATTACTACACCCACAAAGCCTGATTCGTCGAGCCCAATACCCCAAGACCAGACCCAACATCAAAACCCACTTATTCTAGCCCAAAATTCCAACCCAAAGCCCAATACCAGACCCAACAAGACTCATAGAAACCCTAGGTTTCCTTAGTGTGCCGCCGACCCTTCTTCTGCCACCGCGTCCCCTGCACGCGCCCCTGCGTCATTTTGGCCTCCAACGCGCGCCCTTCCCCAGACTCGTTTGTCGCCCGCACGCTCCTGGCTCCCTAGGCACCTCCCCTCCATCACCGCATGCTTCGCTCCCATGCCCTACAAGAAGAACAGAGACCACAAATAGCAAAAACAACAAAGAATAATAGAAAGAACAGATGTAAATCTGTTATAAAAACGGAAGTAAACAGATTTTGTTTTTTTTAGGGACCATCGAAAGCAAAAAAAGGAAATACAAAGAAAAAAACAAAAATAGAAGTTTGAAAGGTCGGCTCCTTTTTTGACGAACTACGGATAAGGAATAGTAAAAAAAACAAGCAAAGATTTCGAAGGTTGATCCAATATATTATTCTACTATTTACCATTTCTATCTTTGTTTTTTTAGTTTACTCATGTCGAATCTTTCATAAATAAAAATCAAAAATGGAAGAAAAGAGGAGTAATACGAAGAGTTTCACCTCCGTAAGATTCTTCTCGTTCCCTCCGTCGCAATCGGGGCCGGATGATGGGTTGGTCGAGGGAATGAACCGTCGTGAGCCATTTCTCATCGACTTGCAGGGACGATTCGGCGTTTAACGGAGGGATTCTCTTCTATTTGCGACGGAGAACCATAAGAAAAGGGGGGCTAGGATTCGGCCTGGAGAGAAAAGGAGAAAGCAGAATCCATTTTTTAAGGGGAAGGAAACAAATGAGTTTTTTAGAAATTTCGGGCTTAAATATGCCCACCAAAAACGGCACCGTTTCAAGGGTCTCCCATGCGCCAAAACGGCATCGTTTCGGGGAGACCCGTATAGTAGGGGATCCGCGCGTTTTCACCCTTAATGGGAAAATTGCGCATTTGGTCCCCCCTTTTCGATGCTTCTTGATTGAACCCCGTTTGCATTCTTTTTGTACTTTGATGATCTCACCCCATTATTTTTGTTTCGTTTCGATTTAGTCCCTACCAAGACGGAGCGTTTCAGAGGGCGGGGAATATTGCCTCATTCAGTCCCTCTGTTTATTCGTTTTTTTCAAACTGACCCTTTATTTTTATCTTTATCTTAATTTATTCCTTAAATTTGTTTTGAGTAACGATTAAGTGGTTTGGTTAAGTTTATTTATTTATTCGTTTAGTCACTTATTAGTTGTTTCATTATCCTATTTATATTTCATATTTTATTATTATATTTGTTCCTCACGTTTATCCACTCATTATATGCTATATTATATTATTATTATTTGTCTTGAGTTTTTTGTATATTATCTTTATTAACCTATATATTGTTATTTTAATTTTTATTTTTATTCCTCCTTGGCATTATTTTAAAATTATCTCATATATTTTTTTATTACGCATTCTTTACTTAAAATTATTTTTGTTAATTATTTTAAATTGCTTTATGCCCTATCTCTTTTAAACTTGTTTAATTCATTTTTTGACTATTAATGTTTATGTTTAAATAGTGTAAAATATGTGATTATCGTTCTTGCATGTATTATAGTTTATTTGTTCGTATTCCCATATTATTGACGTTACCATCAGTATTACTATTGTTTATATTATCGCTCCATTATTACTATTATTATTCATGCACATTAATACTCTAGTTTAACGATTCCGATGTATTACATGTATTATGCCAAATTCGCGTTACATTGTCGTTTTTTGTCGCATAATCCCACCCACGTTTGAATAATGTATCTTTAAAACATAACCTAGTTCTTTATAAATTTCATCCCAAAATAAAAGTTTTCAAAATGATGCAATATTCATCTTGGATTCGAGGATTTAAATTATCGTGTCCTAAAGTATTGGATGTGATCTTTTATTCCTTCGAAACGAGAAAATTTTGACATTCAATTTAAGAAAATTATAAGATGACCTTGGATTCGAGGATTTAAACTATCGTGTCCTAAAGTATTGGATGCGATCTTTTATTCCTTCGGAACGAGAAAATTTTGGTATTCGATTCGAAAAAATTATAAGATGATCTTGGATTCGAGGATTTAAATTATCATTTCCTAAAGTATTGGATGTGATATTTTATTCCTTCGAAACTAGAAAATCCTGGTTCAATTCTAGAAAACTCAAATATTTCCAAAAGAGATTAATTTTTTTAAATTCTTCTTAAAATTTTCAACTTTTGACATTGAGACATTAATTAATCAATTTGGTACCAATTTTGGGCGTGACGAGGGTGCTAACCCTTCCTCGCACGTAACCAACTCCCGAACCCGTTTTCTCAAATTTCGTAGACCAAAAACACTGTTTTAGTAAATCAAAGCGTTTTATTAAAACAAAGGTGATCCGATCACACCAAATACAGATCGGTGGCGACTCCCCTTTTTGTTTTCGTTTTCAAAACCCAAAAGTCGATTCACGCCTTTTCAAAAAGGATGGTTTCGACACTTGTTCTTTCCCGTCATGGAGATTATGTTGGGAAAGGTTATCTTAGTGGAGGTTTATTTGTGATTGAGACTATGCTTAATAATAATAAAGTCACCACTTCAGCTTATATTGTCGAATCCTTTGATATGTAGCATGCTAGATTAGGTCATGTGGATATTCATTCTAAAAAAAACTTATAAAAATGAATCTACTCCCTAATCTAGATTATAGTAGCTTTAATAAATGCGAAATCTGTGTTGAAGTCAAGCATGCTAGACATTCTTTAAAAATTCTTACTAATAGGAAAACTAAACTTTTAGAGTTAATTAATACTTATCTAGCAAACTCTGAAAACACAAAGAGTAAGGCTGGAAAACGTTACTATATCACCTTTGTAGATGACTACTCTAGATATACAAATGTTTATATTTTAAGATAAAAAGATTAAGCTGATAAAACTTTTCTTTTTTATAAAGCAGAAGTAAAAAAAATCAGTTTGATAGGAGAATAAAATGTCTTAGATTCAATAGAAGTGGCAAATATGTCACTAATTTCCTTTAAAAGGTTTGTAAAAAGACAACATTATACATGAGTTTTTTGCTCCTTATTTCCCATAATAGAATGACATAGTTGAAAGGAAAAATAGAACTCTAAAAGAAATGATGAATGTTTTACTCCTAAGTTCTGGTTTACCTAACAGTATGTGGGTGGAGGCCATACTTTCTACAAACCATATGCTTAATAGAGTGCCTCATAAAAAATTAGGCAATACCCCATATGAATTGTGGAAAGGTTATGCCCCTAATATGCAATATTTGAAAGTGTGTGCTTTTAAAAAGAGCACTAACGAATCTAAAATTATTGATGTTGTATTTGTTGGGTATGCTCTAAATAGTGCTGCATATAGATTCATGTCTTTGCATGATCATTGCATATGTGAATCTAGAAATGTTGTTTTCTTTTAAAATGTTTTTCCTTTAAAGAAATCTAGCATAAGTAGTAATCTATAGTTAGATGAGCATGCAGCCTTTTCTAGTACACATAATAGAGATGTTCTTAACAATGATGTTGAACATAGGAGGAGTAAAAGACAAAGAACTGCCATTGGTTTTAGACCTGATTTTCTTACTTCCTTTGTAACTAAGATTAGTGATTTAAACATGATAAGTGATTCTATTGCTCATGCATTTTTTTTATAAATGAGGATCCAAAAACCTATGATGAAGCTATAAAATCAGTAGATGCTAGTTTTTGGAGAGATGCCATTAATGATGAGCTAGAGTCTATTATGTCTAATTAGCGAACTAGTGGACTTGCCTAGAGGTTTTAGACAAAGACCACAAGCTTATTTTAAAATACAAAATCCAACATCCAAAATCCAATACCATTGAACCTATCCAACTATGTTGGCAAGACAGTTGCTTAATACTTGTTGCTCTTTGATAGACAAAAACATTGAAATAATAGAATCCATATCAATGACAAATAATAATGTTCACATTCAAATACTATCGTACATCGTTATAGTAAACTGAACATTGTAAAGACATAAAAAAGCTTTTACCATTGAAGTATATTACACTCAGTTGTCTACGATACTTCGCCTCAAACCTTAATACACCAGGCCAACTTACAGAACTTCTACAAAACTTAGTAACTTAGCAACAATTAAAAGTAACTTTCCATAACCTTTAAAAAATCATTAATACAAACAGGTTTAGAAAACGTTGAACCTGCCTTAACCTAGGCAATGTTGCATCTCTAACTCAAAGCATATCAGAACACATCATTTTCAACTTGGATTCTATCTTGATACTGATATAGAAATATAAAAAATATTTGCTAAAGTTGCATGTCCCATTCCAATAATCTTTCATGATTAAATCACTACAACAAAATAGTCTTATAGGGACACATTTTTTGACATAAGACGACGCAAAAAAGGTTGCCATAGGTTTAGCGACGCTTCGCTCGACGCTTCAAAAATGGTCGTATATAATGGGGTTGGTATATGTACGGCGATGCTTTTGAAAAAGCATCGCTATAAGGCAACATAAGCCGACGCTTATTTATGTGTTGGGAAAAGTTTTGTAAATACCGACTTTATAAAAAGGTTGGGGAAGGCCTAGTCAAGTACAACCTTTGGAGAAAGGTTGCCAAATACCTGTTTAAGACAACATTAAAAAGGTTGGTATAGACTAGTCTAAGATAACCTTTTAAAGAATATTGGGATAAAATTTGCCTAAGGCAACTTTTAAAAATAGTCGCGATAAACCTTGTTTAAGGCAACCTTTAAAAAAAGATTGGGATAGAATAGTCTAAGGCAACTTTAAATACGTTGGTATAGACCATGCCTAAGGCAACCTTTTGAAAAAGTTGGAATTGACCTTCTCTAAGACAATCTTTAAAAAAGTTGGGATAGACCTGTCTAAAGTAACCTTTTAAAAATGTTAGGATAGACCTTGTCTAAAACAACTTTTAAAAAAAGGTTGGTATAAATTAGTCTAAGGTAACCTTAAAAATGTTGGGAAAGATCTTCTCTAAGGCAACTTTTAGAAAACGTTGGTATTGACATGTCCAAGACCAATGTTAAAAATGTCGAGGATAACCCTTTTTACAAAGAACCCTAAAAACGTTAGGATAGACATTTTCCAAGGCAACTGAAAAAAAGTTGAAAGAAACCCGTCTAAGGCATCCTTAAAAAGGTTAGGGCAAACCTATCTAAAACAAACTTAAAAAGGTTGGGATAGATCTTTTTCTTATGTCGATTTTTTTTACGATATTTTTTCTAATTTTTAAGAGCCTATTTTAGTGAAATATGAGCAAATTTGTATGAATTGAGTTTCGATGAGTCAATATTAATTGAACAATTAATTAACATAAAAATAATCATATAAATACAAAATTATCATTAAATAATGTAGTTAGTAATTTATATACAAAATCCTAATAGAAGTAGTCAACAAGTTGCAAGCATGTTGTCAACCTATTTCACATGATATCAAAAAATTATACAAAATCCTAACAGAAGCAGTCAATACGTTGCAAACATGTTGTCAACTTGATTCCCATGACACCAAAAAATTATGGGACAACTGCATTCATCAACCACTATTAACATATATATAATACATAATATGCAGTAACCGTCATTCATCATCATCTGAGCTGAAGGCTTTATCATTAAGTCCGCTACTCTGAAATTCAACTGTAAAAATAGCAATGTACATTTTCTATTTATACGAGTTAAATGAGAAACAACATGAACACATTGGAAGACTATTAATATTAACCAAAGAACCATAAATTGAAGCTAAATAAAGAATTTTCAGCAGTACATCCAGTAAATATTAGTTGAGCAAGCAATGAGGACATTAAATAAGAACCTAGCATTCAATTACAACAGCCAATGTCTATTAAACCATTAACAAAGTTGTTGACAATATAGTTATAAAATAGTGACCTTAATATGTTTACTATGAAAAACCTTGGAACTTACTTGACATTCCCTTTGCCATACACTCATCGATGAGAGCCTTATACTTTTTATCACGAGCATCCATCATATCCATGAACTTTACCTCTTGAATTTCAGTTAATTTCATAAATCTTTCTTCTACCTCAGCTATCAAACGAGCTTCTCACTCCGCGACTTCCGTACGAAATCGAGATTCTGCTTCCTCGAGTAGAGTTTTCTCTCGAACTGCTTGTTCGGCTTGAATTGTTTGTATTTGCTCGACATGTTTAGCGCTCATCTCTTCAATCAATGTACTGATGGCTGATGTAGATTGGCTTCCTCGGGTGACTGACCCATAGCCAAACAACCTAGATTTGGTCATCCCATGTCCATACCCCAACATTATTCCATCCTTTTCAGGGCCGAACAATTGTGTATAAACCTCATTTTCTAATGCAATATTATCTTGAGGTGTGAAAGAACTCTCAGGTGTTGGCATAGAGTCTTTAACCATCTTGCATGCTTCATCCTATAGTTCTCTTTAATTAGAAAAATCTATTTTGAAAAAAAAAATTGATGTAAAAATAAATATAAATAAATAATACCCATTTGTTTCTTACATAAACTTGTTCTCTTTGCTTTGACTGCTCAATTTGTCACTCCCATCTTTGCATGCAAACGTTGAAATCTAAACCGCTCCAAACGCTGAGGTTCACGGCCTTCCTTCTCTCGACCTATTATACAACAAAAAAATAATTGTTAACAATATTCAACAATGAGTGCAGAATAATTAATATAAGTTACATATTGATTAATATGTAATACTTTACAAACTTGTGCATTTAGTGGTCGCATATCCCTGTCCTACCAAAGCAGTGTTTGCATAACGCATCTTTGTTCGGGATTCTTTGGCCTTTTCTGATTGTGCCTATTTGTTTAAATTAATGAGAAAAAATATGAGTGTAATAGGAAAACTAAGTTCATTATGCCTCATTCAACAAATCACGCATTTATGCACCCCCTACTTTAATGATACCGTAAGTGGAAGCAGGAAAAATGAGACATTTAGTCTAATAAAAGTGTATACCGCACCTTGCGGTGTTACCCATTGCTCCACTAGCCACTTCCATTGATCATCGTGCACACCAGGAGGATTGTTTTCGTATATTTCTTCAATCGTTCGACCTTATTGGACCATCTCTTTGTAGTATCTAGTTTTCAAAGTCGATTTAAACTCCTTCCGGAGTTTTCCAACATGTGAGAGGATGTCAGAGTCCTCCACCTTACCTTGGAGATCAAACTTTTCCTACACATATAACAAAATAATGTAACAATTACTCATAACATACGATTTCAAATAATTCAAAATTATTGCAATATATTAAATTAGAAAATGATTATGTACTACATACATGAACAATTCTCAATATGTTTTCCAACACATATTTAGAAAGATGTTTCCAATGTTTTGTATTCAAAGAACAGATAGAACCAGTCCTTGAAATTGTACTGAGAAATTCAGCCAATTTGGATGCTTCCTTCCCAATAGGCTGGCCATATTGGTTGGCATCTACTACTATACGAGTTCCAGGTTCAAGATTCCATATATCTTTCATGTTTGTAGGCCCTCTCTTTCTCTTAGTACCCTTAGTAGCCTCTGTCAAAAGTGACAATTATATTTTTGATATGAAAATTGAAAAAAAAATTATGTATCAATTTAAAAAAAATAAATATGATGCATGAGCAAATTGTGAATATGGTAAAAAAAAAGAACAAAAACCAATCTTAATTATACAGAAGCATAATAAAAGATTTTATTTATCATAAAAAATACATAAACAAGTTTCTTTTATGCTATTATCTATAATGTGGAAGTGCCTCAAATAGGGCTAAAGTCAGAGAAGCATCAAAATTATTTATGTAAGAGAAGGGTTTTTGAACAATAACAAAAATTCTTTCTATTTGTTCAAATAACCGATAATTTCATAGCTAAAAAAAAGTAACAAAAGAAAAAAAAAAGAAGAGCAGTGAGAAAAAGAAAAAATTTTTTGGCTCAACCTACACCTCAGAAGAAAATTACATAAATGAAATCAAGAACCACCTACATAAGATACATAAGAGCAGAAGGTTAATTAACAAATAATTAATAAAATATATTAATACGATATATGTATATATGCTTAGACCAAATTTGGCTCGACATACACCTCTAAATTTCAAAAAGCAGTGAGAAAAGAAAAAAAAAAGAAGAGCAGTGAGAAAAAGAAAAAAAATGGCTCAACCTACACCTCATAAGAAAATTACATAAATGAAATCAAGAACCACCTATATAAGATACATAAGATACATAAGAGCAGAAGGTTAATTAACAAATAATTAATAAAATATATTAATACGATATATGTATATATGCTCAGACCAAATTTGGCTCGACATACACCTTTAAATTTCAAAAAACAGTGAGAAAAGAAAAAAAAAAGAAGAGCAGTGACAAAAAGAAAACAAAAAGAAAAAAAAAAGCAGTGACAAAATGGTAACAAATAGAAAAAAAATGGTAACAAAATGGTAATGAAGAGGAATCTATGAAGGAAATTAAAAAAAAAAAAAGAACCCGTCTTTAAAACAGAGAAATAAGGCGTGAGAAGGCAAAGGTACCAGCCGGAGTTGCAGGTACTGCTTCTACTGACTGAGTTGGAGTTCCATCTCCTGTGCTTTGACTATCGGTAGCAGCACTTTCGAAGGTGTTCGAATCAATCGAAGAACTCCTCGAAGAGAATCGTACACCTTTTAATGTGTGCCCTTTGCGAATCATTTTCCTAGAAACAAAGTGGTGCTGGTTAAAGATGAAGTAAGCAGCAGAGGAAGGAAAAAGTCATGGGTTTGAGGAGGAAAAACCGGGAAAATATGAATTTTCAACCAGGAAAAGTTTGGAGCAAGGGTTTCTTCTTTTTTTACTTACCTGTTCTTTTACCATGTAGGGCTTGGACGGTAATTTCAAAGTGAAGAGATAGAGAATTGGCTTTTATATATTTTCCAATATATGTACTGCACTTTATTAAAAGCATGGCCAAGATAAACAGCCCAAAAAGACCAAATGAAGCCCAAAAAAAAGAAAAAAAAAAAAACAGCCCAAATTGTCTCTGCTCTAATTACATATATAACATGAGAAAAGTGTAGAGACTAAAAGTGACTAATTTAAAAAGTCTAGGATTAAAATTGAAAAAATTAAAGTACAGGTCCTAAATTCATACCTTTTACAAAATAGACGAACTAACAGTGAATTTAACTAGAAATGAACTTCATGCGACCCACGTATATGACAGCAAATGCATGATATATGCATGAATTTGATGATGACACACATGAGCATATTTTTTAAACATATACATAATAAATTAACAACAATTTTAATTTATGAAACTAATTATAATGTTTGTTTTTTACAAGGAAAAAGACTGAATGTGCCACGCATGACCTATATTGTGGAGTCATCAACACCATCTCTTCCAGATAAAATCTATTCTCCTTGTGGACCCAAAAGCATCAAATAAACTTGAAAGCAAAAGGCATATTAGTTAAAGGACATGTTTTTTTCCCTCCCCACATCCAGTGAAAAATCAAGAGTTTAACCAATTCTAACAGATAATGAAATATAATAACAAGGAAAGCTAATTCAAGATGGGAAAAATGGAAGGAGATCTTCATGTTAAACTTACAGAATTTTCATCTCTGCAATTTCAGAAAGATTAAGAGAATTTGCCTTAGCAAGAAATCTGGAGTGAAGTGAGTATTCTTCTGCAGCAGATAATGGAGGCCCACCTATGTCACCAAAACCAAGCATCTTAGCACAATTCCAACCACCTCGGCCTTGAGCGCTTTTTTTTTTTTCCGATTGTTCCGGCATCTCTCCGGTCCGGATCTTTCATCGAGGACATGAAAGCAGGATCCAAATATGTATCTAAGTAACTTGAGTTTCGAAAAATAAACAATTTTTTGACATGGTTAATTAATGACTTGAAATTCAAATAGACCATGATCATTTATCGTAATCAAAAGAACCATGACAATTTAAAGAGAAGACTTGAAAGCTGACATAAAACTACATGTCATCTCCACAGAGCAATGGTATGTTACATTTCGCGAATTCTAATTCTATAGCAACTTAGACATAATTAAAATAATAACAAGATTTACTTCTTGCTTTAATAATATATTCCTCAAAACCTATCAAATCCACAAATATGGGGAAAAAAACAAATCCCATGTCTTATCACAGAATGTAACAAGTACAAGCATCCATATGTGGCAACAAATAAAATGAACTACTCTGTTTATAAGTTAAACTTGCTATCACAAGGAATAGCTTTGATGGAATTCAAATTGTTGATATGTTACACTGAAAAACACTTAGTCTCTTAGAGATGTTAATCATTAAAATGTTGGAGAAAGAGCCTCTTAAACCACAAATGCATAAGGTTGGAATATGGATACACCTATATTCCAATATCTGCACAGGGACTGACCTTTGTACCAAACCTACATCACTAGCTGGATAAGGAGATTGATTGATTCCATTTTAATTATGATGTGTCTCAAAATATTCAGCAGAATTTGAGTTTGTCATAACCAAAACACGCAAGAAAGTCGTCAAATGATCGAAACTTATGGACAAATAGATAAGAGTCATATATGCAAATGAGCAGATTCATAGAAGACTCAAAAAAGAAACAACTATTTTGAGGATATCTATGCTAGACTGACCTACTAAAGATTGTTCAATTACATACAGATAGACAAGAATTTAGCAGCTCATAATATAGCGTACTGCATTGTGCTTTAGTGCCGACTAACATTACAATAAGGAAAATACTTGGAACATTAGAAAAGCTCAAATGACAGTAAAGCAGGAATTTTCACAAATGGAAAAAGCCGATATGCATTAGAACTTAAAAACTTATATTCTCTCTTTTCTTAAATAGAAATATAATACTAAAAAAGGGTTCTCAAGGAGGTACATTCACCCTCATTTTTACAAAGAACCCAACAATACATAGAAACAAACCAGTAACAGCAGACAAGACATCAGATACTAAATTCTGGCTTGGGAAAGAAAGATGTTTTTTGAAGAAAACAATGTCTATATCAAGACAATAACATGAAATTGAAAAGTAATATATCCAATCAAATTCTCAACACAACAGGGAACCTCTTTTGTTCTCCAGGATTGAAGAATTGACAATGCATGTAAACACATATTGCACATGCACACAGCAGTTCCATTTTACATGCCCACGGTAATGGCAAATTAAATAATGTTCTTTGTAACCAAAGGGTTAAGAATGCAGATCACCTAAGATAAGAAAATAACTGCTACCAGTATATATCAGTACTAATGTCCCACAACACACCTTAATGATGGCAACAAAGGACGCAACTATGACTGCAAAAGCATCTCCAGTGTTAAAATGTGGTCTTCCCCTTTGAAATGGATACGAAAACCTTATCCTGTATATGTAGCAAACCAAAGATTTAGCTAACCTCTAATCGGACTCAACAATACCCTGAGGCATGGAGGCGAAATGGCAAGTTTCATATATTAGTAATTGAGGGTAAACGATAGAAAAAACCTCCTACCGTCATATATTATATGAAATTTGTTAATGAACAAAGTACTTACTTTGGATCTTGATTTTGGGTTTTGATTAGGGAAGAGATTAGGGAAGGGAGGAGAAAAGGGGTTTTGATTTTGGGTATGGGAGTTTTGTATGTTTTTTTTCAAGAACAGAAAAAAAACTCTAAGGGGATTACAAATTGCAGAAGAAGATCATGAAAGACAGAAATGACAAAACAGCAAAAATCCCAAAAAATTCGAACGCATTTTGAAACTAAAATCCAAATTTTCAATAAAATAATCCCCTTTTCTTCGCATTTTTGAACCAAGAAGCATAGAAGAAAACAAAGAGAAAGCTTCCTGACTTCACCTTACCTTGGGAAATCGAGATATGGTGAGGATGGATCGGAGAGTACAATCAACTCCGAAACGCTTGCGTTTTAGGGGTGGGTTGTTTAATCTGATTTTGGGATTTAGATTTGTTTCAAAGTCCATAATTCAAATCTCTAATGGGATAACTTTTCCTTGGACTGAAATGACTAAAACCAGTCGCCCAATAGTGAATTTAATTTAGAAATCAACATTAGAAAAGCAATTCACTTAATTGTCCACTAAATTAAGGGTGAACTATATAAAGTTAACATCTTATCATTTTGAACATCTAATTTCAAAAAACGGTCATTAAATTATTTGAAATTAAATCATTTAATTAATAATAAATTTTTATTCAAGTTATTACATTGTTATATGTTTAAAGATCCAGCTAGCAAGTTTCAAGTTGTGATTTAATAATCGGTACGATATAGTAATATTTATCAAATATTCAAGTTAATTTAACGATTAATGTCAAAGATAAAAAAAGAAAGTTGTATAGGTTTTTGTTTGTAGATTACTGGTGTTCAAAAAAGCTTCATGAAAAAACAAGAACTGTAGAAGAGGAGAGCAATATGAGAGCTTTCAATTGGTGCGGCCGATTGCAAATAAAAAAAGACTATAGTGATTTTAGCAACTACTGACTTGAATGAAATTTTTTGAAAAATTTAATAACTATTTTGTAACTTTTTAAAGTTAAAATTGATATTAGGTGTGGTTTTGACAGCATTACATTAAGTTAAAATATATTTAAAAGAATAAAAAAATAAATTAATCTTTTTGATGAAAATTTACACACTAAATATTTCATGAGTAAATGTTAAAATTAAAAATCTTTAAGATGTTCCTAAAAAATAAAAATTCAAACTCAAATCTATTAGTGTTTTTCACTGCTTTAGAAGAGATAAGTGGAAGTTAGCATCCTTCCCTAGCTAATTGAAAGCTTAACTCCAGCGACTAATTCACATGCTTCACTTTTCACTTCCACTACACTGCAACTTCCTCTTTCATCTTTGTTCTTTCCTAATGATCTTTGCCAATTCAAATTGCATTTTCTCTTAATATAAACTTAAATACTTAATTTCTAGCCCCTTGAAACGCTGTGATGTCCCACTGATTAAAATATCTGAGCATATTCTAAAAACATAAGTCAGATGCTTCCATCTTATTAAACTCTAAACCCTAAATCCATAATCACAAAATTCTAAAATGATAAACCCTAAACTCATAAACCCTAAACCCTAAAATATAACACTTAAACTGTAAACCCTAAATCTTAAAATATAATCCCTAGCCCCTAAATTTTAAACTCTAAACCCTAAATCCATAATCACAAAATCCTAAAATGATAAACCCTAAATTCATAACCCTAAACTTTAAAATATAACCCTTAAACCTTACACCCTAAACTTTAAACCTTAAACCCTAAAATATAATCCCTAATCCCTAAACCTTAAACTCTAAACCTTAAATACATAATCACATACTCCTAAAATGATAAACCCTAAACTCATAAACCTTAAACCCTAAAATATAATTCCTAAGCATTAAACCCTACACTCTAAATTTAACCTTAAACCCTAAACTAAATTTAATTTTTGCGACATTTTTATTAAAAACCTTATTCACACTCAAACCTATTAAGTTATTTTTAATTTGAATATCTATAATTATTAACAAACTGATGATGTAAAATTTTAAGAATATTCATATTTTAAATCTATTTTTTTGGTGCTACGCATTCAAAAAAAGCCAGAATTAAGGAAATTTAGGACGTTATACCTTTATACAAAGAGTTAGCCAGAGCGTATGTTGACAAGTCTATCCCAACACTTAGGAAAGTGTCGCCCCAAAACTATCGTCTTAGGACTAGGCAAAAGCCAACTCAAATTCAAGCGTTGCCTTAGGCATCCATATCCCAAACTTTATACAAAGAGTTGGCCAAAGCATAGTCTATCCCAACACTTAGGAAAGTGTCGCCACAAAAGTGTCATCTTAGGACTACACAAAAGCCGACTCTTATTCAAGCGTTGCCTTACGTATACATATCCCAACCCTTATACAAAGAGTTAGCCAAAGCGTAGCCTATCCCAACACTTAGGAAAGTGTCGCCCCAAAATTGTCGTCTTATGACTACACAAAAGCCAACTCTTAGTCAGGCGTCGCCTTAGGCATACATATCCCAACCCTTATAAAAAGAGTTGGCCAAAGCGTATGTTGGCAAGTCTATCCCAACACTTAGGAAAGTGTTGCCACAAAAGTGTCGTCTTAGGACTATACAAAAGTCAACTCTTATTCAAGCGTTGCCTTAGACATACATATCACAACCCTTATACAAAGAGTTGGCCAAAGCGTATGTTGGAAGTCTATACCAACACTTAGGAAAGTGTCGCCCCAAATGTGTCGTCTTAGGACTAGACAAAGCCAACTCTTATTTAAGTGTTACCTTAGGCTTGCATATCTATCCCAACACTTACGAAAGTGTCGCCCTGTAATTGTCGCTATAGGACTGTTTTGTTGTAGTGAATACTCATTTTATTCTCTTCACCAAAACATTCATCACATCTTTTATAGATAATTATTGTCTGTATGATGATTGTTTCACTCCTAAAACTCATTAAACTAACTCTATAAGGCTGCAGTAAGCACAATGGTTCAGCATTGCAAACTTAAAGCCATTAATTTTTCCTCATATATAATTTTACAAACTGTAGGATAATATAAGCCAATTGGCATCTTACAAACAAAATTTCTAGTAAAATTCTGGTAAAAACAAGAAAGCTATCACACATTGCAATATAGGAGAAATTCAAAACTTTAGCATTTGTACAAAGAGAAAAGGACACAGTACAAAGACAATGGTTTTAGTATAACAGTATCAACAACATTTGGAGCATGAGAAATGATTACTAATTTACACAACTGCAGAAAAATAAAAAGGAAATAAAGAGATTAGGGATGTGGGAGCTTAAAAGGGATTAGAAATGGAAAACCATAAAATCATACAATTGCAGTCGGTGCATGTCTCTTCTACTGATGTCACTCAATTTCTCTCAACATCCCCCATCACCATTGAGTAATGTTGCTTCTTAGCTACTGCTTTTGAACTAGAGCTGGAGAACCCAAAGAGTTTGCCAACATTGGAAAAGATAATGAAAGGAACCTCAGCATCACAGAGAACGATGAACTTTTTTGGCGTGTCTTGTCCACACTCACCGCACCATTGTTGATACACGAGAAAAAGGGGATGGTGAAGAAGCAAAGAAGAACAAGACAATCCAGTGGCTTATCTGGAGTCCCCCCCCCCCCCCCCAAAAAAAAATGGAGTGTCTGAGGTTATTTGAATCATGGGTATTTGGGTCGGATCCCGGGTCAAGTTATTATATATTTTATTATAATTGTATAACAATCTTAAAATAATCTTTTACATTATATTGTTCTATTAATTTTATTTTATTTTATTTATAATTTTTTTAAATTCATTATAATATTAGTTATATATTTTGATTTTGTAACCATATTATTAATGAAATATTAAAAATTTTAAAAATCAATACATAATTAAATATAATATAATTAAATCAATACATACAATCCACTGTATGATAGTTTAATACTATTAACAAACCTATAAAAAAAACCCTTTATTTGACACACATTCAATATGGAAGAATTATACTAAATCATATAAAATATATTTTATAGTGCTTAAGTAGGGTTATTCAAATTTTGACACTTCACATATATATTTTTTTTAAGAAAATTCTTTTAGTTGAAAAAAGTGGATCCCAAATAATTTTAATTTCCAAAAATTAGTGTTTCATTGTGAAAGCTAGGAAAGTATTAATTAAATTCTTTTAAATCTTTATTTTCATACTCGAGGAAACAAAATATTTTATTTGAATTTGAAAAAAATCTTTATTCCATCTGCTCACATTATTTTTTTACTTTTAAATATTTTGGGTTTAAAATTTAGATTAATTCCTTTAACAGATTCTATATTTTCAATTTTCATTAATTTATTTAATTTATTTATAAAAAAATAATTGTTTGTAAATGAAGGGAAGTTATAACATTTTCAATCATTATTTTTATATCAGAATATAAACAAGTTTTATTTTAATCTATATGAATTTATTTGATTATATATTACTAATTAAAAATAAGTAAATAATACACATGATTAATTTTTGCATGTAGGGAGAAAAAAAGTATACCAAAATTTTGGAGGAAAATTGGTAAGTTAGCTTATGATTGTCATTTAACACCATAAAATTAATCTTCTTCATTGGCATTTGGCAATAATTTGGATGCATTAATTGATTAAATATAAGTCCAAATTATTATTCAAATTCAGATTAATATTAACAAAAAAAAGGGTAAATATTTAAAAAGTTTGAAATATACAAGTTAAAAAACAGATGGTTACTAGTTTATTGTTACATTAGAGATGGTGTGGTTTTGTATTTGTAATTATATCCTCGTATAATTAAACAATTTATCATTATTTAGATTTATAATTAAACAGTTTATATCCTCGCATTTCATTTCAACATCCCTCAAATCTAAAATCCATCACCTAAATAGAGGAAAACTAGTCCAGATTTCTATAACAAATACCTAAACCACTTCAACCTGCCAAGTTACCTACTACATTTTTAACCCCTTTATCGACCTCGTGAATAGAAACAATTATTTGCTCTTTCCTTCTTTCTCCCTCCATGGCTCAATCAAGCCTTTTGCAACCCAAAAACTCTTACCTTATACGTCAACTAAGCAATAGATCCACAAAAGCAAATTGGAATCACATTCGAAGCATCCATTTCCTTTTCTTCTATTTTTCTTCCTTTCTTGTTCTCCCGTTTCTTCTTAGAAGACTACTATAGCAAAACTAAAAAGAAGAAAGTGATTTTAATTTTAGGATTTCAACCATTAAAAATGGAATAATGAGTTTAAAGCATCTGTTAATTTCCATCGTGGCAAATGATGTGTAAAATCGACTAAATATGTGGAATTTTTAAATTATATGTTAAATGTCATGTCAACATTCTCATTATTGATTTAACATCTTCGGAGACCAAAATAAAAACAACCTAACAGGTGGGCAAAGGCGAATCGGGCTAGCTGGGCCCCTCAAAATAGAAAATTCCTAGGTCATTTAAATTTTTTTACAAAATTAAAATTAATAAAGGTAAGTTTACACTTTGGCCCCCTTAAGATTATAAAAATTTAATTTAGTCCTTTAAAAATTATAAAGATATAAACTATTAAAAATCAAAATTTCATTCACCCCCTAAAAAGTTTTTCTGGCTTCGCCTCTGCATGTGGGTGACCATTTGAGTAGTTTATCCTAATATTCTATATAAAAATTTTATTTTGAAAAATAATGATAATTTTTTACCAAAAAAATGGATAATTCTTAATAGGTGTGTTAAGTTGACTTATCATTCATCCTTTCTATTTGAAGCAGAAATTTGTTGGTTATTTAGCAAAAGCTCTACTGGTATTGATGTTGGGTTCAAATTTTTATAGAGTATATATATATTTAAAAAATACATTTGATTGAGTTGATGTTACTCTCAATTTAGTTCATGAGATTTGAATCTAAGCCATTGTAACACCCTGAATTTTGGGGTTAGAAGTTTGAGCTTTGTGGTTAGGGTCAGTGAGCAGGTTATGCTATTGTGTTTAGTTGCATGTTTAAGTGACAGAACTGGCCTGTTGGTTTGGTGGTTAGTTGTGTGTTAGTGTATTTCTAGGTCACGTGTTCGAATCTTTGTGTGTGCGTTTTGGAGAAATATTTTTATTTTGTTAAATAGTAAACTTGTTTTAAGTTTAAAAATAATTATTAGTTTTATTATTAAGTTGGTTATTGCTTTTCTTTTCACGTTCTCCTCTCCCTCTCCATGGTTTTTTCTTTTATTTTTTTCTTTTGCTTTTTCTTTTGTTGGGAAACAGTTTTACTTGCGGGTTTCAAAAAGCTACGCTCTTTTGTCATCAAGTTGGTGTCTAGACATTATCTATCGCGAATCGGGTGTGGGATTCGAACCTTATCTAATTTATTCGCAAGTTGTTGTTTCGGCATTTCTTGAGTGTGATCTAAACCGTTGATTTTGGGTATTTAGTTGTTGAGGAAGTATGGGGAATACTGCATATTCCGATATATTTTTGTCATTACAAAGGTTGGGGACTGATTTGACAACTAAAACGACGATTTTGGCCTATTCGATGTGGTTTCGTGACCACATGAGTGGCCATACGAGCGTGTGCCTATTTACACGGTCGTGTGGAATTAGAAATTAGGGTTTCCAAGCAGGATTAGGTGCCACATGGCCATGTGGCTGATTTGGGAAAATTAATTGATTTTCACACGGCCGTGTCCCTTGGGCACACGGGTGTCTGTTTGGGAATTAGGGATTTAGTGATTTGGTGCCACACAGCTGTGTGACTAATTTGGGGATTTAGGGATCCCACACGGGCGTGTGTTTTGGACACACGGCCGTGTCTGGTGGACACATGGGCGTGTGAGACCTTCACACGACCGTGTCTGCCCTGTACTCTATTTTAGCACAAATGGACAGAGAGTTACACGGCCTGTTCACACGGGCATATTGACCTTTCACATGGCCTAGGCCAAGGCACACGGCCGTGTGGTCCTAAGTCACCAATTTTTAGTTCTGTGTATATTTTTATCTGAAAATGTGTCTGTGTGTTCCGACCCTTGGCTAGGTTTTAGTGAGGGTAGTTAAGACTCTAATCTGGGCTTCGGCTTATTTGTTATTTGTGAATATTGTGTGAGAAGTCTGATTTTGAACCTGGTTAACTAGGTGTGACATGTTTATTTCTGTCTGACTGTTTGTCGATGTGTTCATTGTTTCTATGAGGTTGTAAGCATACAAGCTCTTGCATAAAATAATTTTTGGGTTGGTTGTGAAGAGAAGGAAGACTGATTCTGATCTGATCTAGTAGTTTAACTGTAACTTATCGGTATAGCGATTTACTGCACTGTACCGCATGTACGTCAACTTTATTGCGTAGTGTTATCTAATTTGGCATATTAACTACAATATGTCTGTACAACGATTTACTGCAATGTATTGTATTGCAGATACGCCAGCTTTTCTACGTATTATTATCCGAGTGACTTAGTCCACATACATGGTGTGTAGGGTTGAATGGGCCTTTCGAGGTCCTATATGGTGTGTTTGGTTGGATGAGCTTATACAACTCTTTTGGGGTGTGATTGGGGGACGGAGATGTGTGTTGGTTGGATGGGTGGATTTTATTACTTGATTGCATTTATACGCATCTATTTGAGTGTTCTGGGTGTAAGATTATTTGATTGTATTTTGTCTAATTAAATAACATTTGTGACTGAGTGTCTGTGTGTGACATAATGTGCTTGAATTGTTACATTCTGTTAGGGCATTGGTTCCAAGTTTACTTTTTGATTTTGTGTATATATGTAAGTATGTATCGCTATCGAATTGATATTTGTAATTATGTTTTTAGTCGTGTGTCGAGCTCACACTGAGCTCGTGTAGCTCATCCCCTTAGTGTTTCCCCTTTCAGGTTTCCATTTTCTGTAGCTAAGACTCGGTATGCCGGAGGTCTAGGACAGTCACGATAAGGAAATATGTTTAAAAGTCTGAACTGTCGTACAATTTTAATTTGGGTTTTTGAAAATGGTTTTATTTGGGATGAATTTTTTGTAATAACGGGACTTTATATCTGAGATTTTTTACGGAACTTAAATACTGTAATGTTTTTGGTTTATTAAACTAAAATTTCCCACGCTCATTTCGATGATCTATGTGACTTCTGGAATTCGGTCTAAACTTCTAGGTTAGGTTTTGGAGTGTTACATTTAGTGGTATCAGAGCTAGGTTTACAAAAACTCAGCCTATGTTTTTACATAACCGTCTGCGCGTGTGTTCATTTTAGGAAAAATTGAGAAACTATACCATAATAATTTGAAATGATTTGTGTTTTGGAAATGTTTTACAAAAATAAAATGTCTAAGACTCTGATGCCGATTCGAGCTAAACTGGGGGAGTTGTAAGATTAGTTCGGTAAGCTTAGAACTGCAATACTTAGACATTTATGCTTGTGTGTGAATTTGGAAATTGTAGATTCTTAAAGCTTAGGTACAAGATCGATATGGATTCTGAAGGTAAACAAGATCGCGATGAGTTGTTTGCTTCTTCGAGACGTGTAACTGTTTAAGAGTCAGAGGTCAATGTGATTTCGGTAACTTCGGGTAGCGATAACCCGGAGCTTGATATTAAGGCACTGACTCAGGTAGTGAGGGAACTACTACAGAAAGTGTTTGAGGTTAGGTTAGAGAGGACTAGAGAAATGCTACAAGTTAGGTGCATAAATTGTAGGAAGGAAAGAGATCGTAGTATTTCGAGGTTAGAACCTTGGCTTGTGAAGCGTGTTAGAACGCATTTGAGTGGCAATAAAGGTTTTGCAAAGGGTACCGGTAGTAGTGTGAACGCTTCATTTTCGATGCGGGTCCACAAAACATCAGATTCGAGAGTGTCCTCGGCGACTTTGAAACAGGTAGGGTTATGAATGTTTTGACGTTTTGATTAGAGTATAGTAATTGTGTGTGATAGGATAAATATGTATCTGCTTAATGGTTAAGTGTTCTCATTATGTGTGAGGTCTTGAGATCAAGTCTAGCGTAGTAACGCTCTAGGATTAGAGTGTTCAGTAGAAGTTTAGTGGTGTAGCTTGTATGATACCACTATTCTGTTAGTTAGAAATTTCGAGGACAAAAATTCTTTAAGGAGGGGTGAGTTATAATACCGCAAATTTTGGGGTTAAAAGTTTGAGCTTCGTGGTTAGGGTCAGTGAGTAGGTTATGCTATTGTGTTTTGTTGCGCGTTTAAGTGACAGAATGGGCCTGCTGATCTAGTGGTTAGTTGTGTGGT
The DNA here is from genome assembly GCA_025503065.1 of Gossypium bickii. Taxonomy (NCBI): domain Eukaryota; kingdom Viridiplantae; phylum Streptophyta; class Magnoliopsida; order Malvales; family Malvaceae; genus Gossypium; species Gossypium bickii. The sequence goes on from CP106711.1 coordinate 98,387,784, forward strand.
AGTGTATCTATTGGTCACGTGTTTGAACCTTTGTGAAACACCCCACACCCGGCCCATGAGCCTTGACCGGATCTGGTATGTTTCTCCATATAAACCGGTTAAAGATCCTTTTGTACCTTCGAAAAATAGTGTGTTTTAAAAGAAATATTGTGTTGGGTTGGGCTTGAGAAGAAAACAAAATCGTTTTATAGTAAAAACCCTTTTGAAATTTTAGGTGATAAAACATATAAAGTACATTTAGAATAAATTACTTAACCTTTAACTTAATAAAAATTTGTAAACATAATGAAACAATGAAATAATTCAACAGTGGCCTTATTACATCAAAACAAACCCAAATAATTTTAAAATACGTAAATGAAATAAAATGTCAAAATAAAATAACTTCAAGCTGAGTATGGCCACCACAAGTTCTGCCGTCCCGGTCCATCACTGTTCATCACCTAAAACATGTTCCCACAACGGGGTGAGTCAACAGACTCAATGTGTAACCAACACTAAAGTTAACAAATCAAAGCTACATAATCATATCACATATCAATACATATAATGAGATAAGAATAATGATGCAACCCGAACCCAAACCTATATGCCATCCGCTACACATCACCCGTACCATCCTGCACACCGTGGGGACTACTAAGTCAACCCTCCATCCGCTACACACTATCGAAGGCGATCATTTGCAATCGGCGTGCTCATCGCCTTATTATGAGTATTCGTGGTCTTAGGTCACCACACTCGAGATATCGTGGTCTTAGGTCACCACATTCAGATATCGTGGTATTAGGTCACCACATTCAGATCTCGTGGTCTTAGGTCACCACATTCAAATATCGTGGTCTTAGGTCACCACATTCACTTTCCCTTAAAATAACCCATATGCCCCATATCATACATATTATGCATTAACATGCCAAATTTCACATTCTTATCACTTATCACATGTTAAATATAACATATTTCATAGTCCTAGTAGGAGTAGGAAATGTACCTGAGTACTTTGTACCATATCATGGTACCTTAGCCACATTCTTACACTTTCATATTAACACATTTATCAAGTTTAAGCCATAAATCTATTAAGATTAGTGTGGGGTACACACCTAATTAACTTAGCAACTTCACTTCAAATCCCAAAAATCTGATCTAAAGGCTTAGATCCTTAGTCCCTACATTTGGCCATTACTTAAAAATTTAATGAAGACCATTCGGCCATAAAACCAAATCCTATTAGGATTGTTGTAACCCAAAACTTACCTTGGTGCCAATTTCACTACTAATCAAGTCCCGAAATCTTTGCTATGCTCCTTCTTGTATTCGGCCAAGCACTAGATCTCTTCATAGGTTAGTTTCTGGCTTTTAAGATAATGAGAAACAAGTCTAAATACTAAAATAGGCCCTTGGCCGAATGTGTGAGTACACTTACCTTGAAATTCTCAAATCCCGAAAAGTATCCCTTGCCTTAGGTGTCCGTCGAAATCCCCATGGATATATGTTAGATCAATTCCTAACATTTAAACACATTAAGAATGGCCTATGGCCGAATATCATCTTACCTTGAATATTAAAAATCCCGAGAGATCTTCTCTTGAAGTCGACAATCACCTAAATCCCGAAACCTCCCTTCCATAGTTCGGCCAAGATTAATAATAGGGATTAGTCCCTAAATTTCGATAGTCTAAAATATAACAGAATGGAAACCAAATTTGGATCTTACCCTTATTTGAAGAAATCGACAGTACCTTTGCTAGAAGCCCCTCAAAGATTCGGCTATGGCTAAAGGAACTTGGTTTCGGCTTTTGGAGAATCAAAAAGGAGAGGAGAAGAGAGTGTATGAGGCTTTAGAGAAAATCGTTAATGGTGGATTCAGGGAGAGGAATATTTCGGCTAAAGAAAAAGAAGAGAGAAAAGAAGAGTTGCACTAGAAAATTCGGCAGAAAGAAAAGAGTTGAGAGAAAGAATGATGAATGGCCCTCTTTTCCTTTAGTAGCCGAAATTACTAACTCAAAATCCCTTACTTGGCCATCACTTTTCTATTTTGATAGCTTTATCTCTTTAATTATCACCAAAAATAAAAGATAATTCAGCAACTATCCTTACTTAGCCGAAATTATTAAACTCAAAGTCCCTTACTTGGCCATCACTTCTCCTTATTTTCCTTATTAAAGAATAATTCCTCATTTATCATCTTTTATCCTTATTATCACACCTTTTATCTCTAAATAATAATAAAAATAAAAGGATTTTAAACTCCTAAAATATAGCCTATGTGCCGTCCACCTTTGTCCATCCTTGCAGCAAAATAAAATTCTTTATTTGCTTCCCATGCGACTCGATCCTTGGCCCAATTGCCTATGTATGTGGCGTCACTTGCTAGGCCCTTAAGTGGCGCATTGTAGCCATTTTACCAAGGCTATTTGTATGTTATATTTCACATACATTTTCTCTTAAGACCACCTTGCTTCATGTCCCTCTTTTAAACTTTAAACTTGACATTTCTAAAGCATTTCCTTACATTTCTAAGACATTTCCTTACATTTCTAAGACATTTCCTTACATTTCCAAGACAAGACATTTCCTTACATTTCCAAGTCATTTCCTTACATTTCCAAGACAAGACATTTCCTTACATTTCCAAGTCATTTCCTCACATTTCCAAGTCATTTCCTTACATTTTCAAGATTCTAAAAATGCACACGTCACCTCCATAACACATAAGACATACTAATGCATAGGCTATAATCCAGGATGTTACAGTTCTACCCCCTTAAAAATAATTTCGTCCTCGAAATTACTTTGCTAACTGCATTCCTACTCACCACACTACGCTTATGCTGCGCACTCTGATCTTAAAGAACTATCATACTTTCTAGGCACATTCTCTAAGTTCACAATCAAAGTTCCATACACTTCACTAGCAACATAAGAATGAATTGACTTAACCACAAACAAGACATTAAGGGTATTCCAGAAATAAGGAATGTACCCATTGTCACATCTGGTACATCTTCCTCCTCGCGACGCCAACCGCATAAACCAACCTTGTCGCCGCTCGCTCAACCTTCAAGCACTCTCGCTTGGTGCTCCATGACCTCGGCCATTCGGACCACGGCCTTGCTGAGGCTGTTGTCCCCCTCTACCAGCTTGGTTAACATTCTGAGCTACTGGTCGATTTCCATCTGGCCTCATAGGGCAATCCTTAATTATATGGTCCTTTGACCCACACTTGAAGCATCCTCCTGTCTTTTTCCAACACTCCCCTAAGTGTTTCTTCCCACATTGATCACAAGGACGATACTGCCCTCCTGTAGCAGCTTGCTGGCCTTGCGGCCCATCAACTCTAGGCCTTTTATTCCAAGATGATCCTGACGATCCAAAGCCTCTGTTCGGCCTACTCCGATCAGAGTTCTGCCTCAAGGAGTCCTTAATTCCCTCAGCTACTTTTGCCTTCTCGACTAACGCAGAAAATTCTCCCTCCTGATGTGGAGCTATCAACAACCTTAGATCATCCCTTAGTCCGTCCTCAAAACGGACAAATCGCTCATGCTCCGTTGCCACTACTCCTCGAGCATACCGGCTTAACCTTAAAAATTCAGCTTCATACTCTGCTACGGACTTGTTCCCTTGAGCTAGTCCCAGAAAAGCCTTCCTTTGCTCATCAGTATACCTTGTGCCGACATACTTCTTCTGATATGCGGCCTTAACATATTCCCAGGTCAGATCCTCAACTGTGGCACCATCCCGAACTGTTAACCACCATTGATACGCTTCATCGCGTAACAGTGCCACCATTCCTTTCAATTTCTCCTCAGGGGTCAAATCGAGCTCATCCATAATGCACTCGGTTGCTTCCAACCAATATTCGGCCATATTGGGTGCTACACCAGATACACCACGGAATACCTCAGCTCCGTTGGCACGAAGTCGCTTAGGTACCGACTTTCGAGCTCTTGAATTTCCTCCTGCACTAGCCACCAACTCAAGAACTCGCACACCGCGACTGCGATCTGACATCACCCCGCTCCGATCCCCGCTACTCACCATCAAAAGTTGGGGGTGGTGGTGGCGGTACCTCATTCTCAGATCCTTGACCCGATCTAACGGGTTTCGACACGGTCATTCTACCTCTACCGTGTCCTCGTACATTACGTCCACGTCCCCTAGAGCTCATGTCTACGTTCGCGCTTTAATCTAATTAAGGAATTTTATGAATTACTACTGGTTTCACTGATTATCCGCGAAGAAATTTTATGAAAGAAGTTTAGAAATAGTTCTTTCGATCAATCAAAGTTTCAGTTCAAGTTCACTACTCTAATTCAGAGAATCACATTCACATTCATCAATAGAGACACCTTTATTCCTCAATAGAGGCACATTCATTCATCAACATAGACATATTTATTCAGTGGTATCTACCACCCACATTCACTATTCGAACATTCTTTGCCTTATTCCTATCCTAGGGGTATTTTCATAATTTGTCCTATAGGGGTATTTTCGTAATTTTTCAAAATATAGTTCCTTGGTGATTTTGTCAATAAGGGTATTTTGGTAATTTTGCATTTTCGAGAGTATTTTGGAAATTTTGAAATCCGTGGGCATTTCAGTAATTTTGAAACTCAGGGGTATTTTGGTAATAAACCAGGGTAAATTTGTAAAGCTCAATAAATCAGGGGTATTGCAGATTTTACAAAACTTTAGGGTTATTTTTGAGAATTTGTTTTCCAAAATGGTGGTGTTGCAAAAATTTTGGAAATTAGGGTCATTTTGGTAATTTTGTACGTCAGGGGCAATTTCGTAAATTTTCCAAATCGGTGTATTTTAATATTTTACAAAATAGAATTTTCTGATATTTTTGTAAGGTAAGAATATTTCAGCAAAAGTTGAGGGTAATATGAAAATTTTAGAAACCAGGGGTATTTTTGTAATTTCGCCACTAGGGGCATTTTGGTAATTTTTGTAAATCAGAAGTATTTTGAAAATTTTCTAAAGGTAAGTTTTTGTTACTATTTAAAGGGGTACTTTGGTGATTTTTAAAACTAGGGTTTCCATAAAAACATGGCTAGTTCCCTTTCGGGTTTTAGTTATTGGGTTCAGCCTATGAATAAGTCCTCATGGTTAGGGTGAACCGAAGCTACGCGCCAGGTAGGATTCCAGCGAAGAGGAGGTAAGTCACTAGGACTGCTTAAGTACCAGCTCTTCCGGATCCAATCCTAGACATGTGCACAGGGGTTACCACACCCTAACTCGGCGACTTAGCCATAGGGTTGTTTAGTTAGGCACTTAAGTCTTATGTAAGTGTTGGGGAAAACTAATCCTAGGGTTCAAGTACTTATCATGCTAATCTAAGTTCCATTCCATTTCTACCCTTCTACATATCATACTATAAACCACACAAATGGATAGAAGTACTTACGGTGGATCATGGTCTGGAGACTTAGGTGCCATGCCGTAAAACTCGCTTATTTCAAAAAATATTTTCATAAAACTCATTTGGGCTCGCTTTGAAAATGTTTTGGGCCTTAAACCCCTAGGCCGAGGGTTTGAAACTGGGCTCTGATACCAAACTGAAACACCCCACACCTGGCCCACGAGCTTTGACCGGATCTGGTATGTTTCTCGATGTAAATCGGTTAAAGATCCTTTTGTACCTTCGGAAAATAGTGTGTTTTAAAAGAAATATTATTTTGGGTTGGGCTTGAGAAGAAAAAAAAATCCTTTTATAGTAAAAACCCTTTTGAAATTTTAGGTGATAAAACATATAAAGTACATTTAGAATAAATTACTTAACCTTTAACTTAATAAAAATTTGTAAACATAATGAAATAATGAAATAATTCAACAGTGGCCTTATTACATCAAAACAAACCCAAATAATTTTAAAATACGTAAATGAAATAAAATGTCAAAATAAAATAACTTCAAGCTGAGTATGGCCACCACAAGTTCTGCCGTCCCGGTCCATCACTGTTCATCACCTGAAACATGTTCCCACAACGAGGTGAGTCAATAGACTCAATGTGTAACCAACACTAAAGTTAACAAATCAGGCTACATAATCATATCACATATCAATACATATAACAGATAAGAATAATGATGCAACCCGAACCCAAACCTATATGCCATCCGCTACACATCACCCGTACCATCCTGCACACCGTGGGGACTACTAAGTCAACCCTCCATCCGCTACACACCATCAAAGGCAGTCGTTGCAGTCGACGTGCTCATCGCCCTTATGAGTATTCGTGGTCTTAGGTCACCACACTCAGATATCATGGTCTTAGGTCACCACATTCAGATATCGTGGTATTAGGTCACCACATTCAGATCTCGTGGTCTTAGGTCACCACATTCAAATATCGTGGTCTTAGGTCACCACATTCACTTTCCCTTAAAATAACCCATATGCCCCATATCATACATATTATGCATTAACATGCCAAATTTCACATTCTTATCACTTATCACATGTTAAATATAACATATTTCATAATCCTAGTAGGAGTAGGAAACGTACCTGAGTACTTTGTACCATATCATGGTACCTTAGCCACATTTTTACACTTTCATATTAACATATTTATCAAGTTTAAGCCATAAATCTATTAAGATTAGTGTGGGGTACAAACCTGATTAACTTAGCAACTTCACTTCAAATCCCGAAAATCTGATCTAAAGCCTTAGATCCTTAGTCCCTACATTTGGCCATTACTTAAAAATTTAATGAAGACCATTCGGCCATAAAACCAAATCCTATTAGGATTGTTGTAACCCAAAACTTACCTTGGTGCCGATTTCACTACTAATCAAGTCCCAAAATCTTTGCTATGCTCCTTCTTGTATTCGGCCAAGCACTAGATCTCTTCATAGGTTAGTTTCCGGCTTTTAAGATAATGAGAAACAAGTCTAAATACTAAAATAGGCCCTTGGCCGAATGTGTGAGTACACTTACCTTGAAATTCTCAAATCCCGAAAAGTATCCCTTGCCTTAGGTGTCCGTCGAAATCCCCATAGATATATGTTAGATCAATTCCTAACATTTAAACACATTAAGAATGGCCTATGGCCGAATATCATCTTACCTTGAATCTTAAAAATCCCGAAAGATCTTCTCTTGAAGTCGACAATCACCTAAATCCCGAAACCTCCCTTCCTTAGTTTGGCCAAGATTAATAATAGGGATTAGTCCCTAAATTTCGATAGTCTAAAATATAACAGAATGGAAACCAAATTTGGATCTTACCCTTATTTGAAGAAATCGACAGCACCTTTGCTAGAAGCCCCTCAAAGATTCGGCTATGGCTAAAGGAACTTGGTTTTGGCTTTTGGAGAATCAAAAAGGAGAGGAGAAAAGAGTGTATGAGGCTTTAGAGAAAATCGTTAATGGTGGATTCAGGGAGAGGAATATTTCGGCTAAAGAAAAAGAAGAGAGAAAAGAAGAGTTGCACTAGAAAATTCGGCAAAGAGAAAAGAGTTGAGAGAAAGAATGATAAATGGCCCTCTTTTCCTTTAGTAGTCGAAATTGCTAGCTTAGAATCCCTTACTTGGCCATCACTCTTCTATTTTGATAGCTTTATCTCTTTAATTATCACCTAAAATAAAAGATAATTTAGCAACTATCCTTACTTAGCTGAAATTATTAAACTCAAAGTCCCTTACTTGGCCATCACTTCTCCTTATTTTCCTTATTAAAGAATAATTCCTCATTTATCATCTTTTATCCTTATTATCACACCTTTTATCTCTAAATAATAATAAAAATAAAAGGATTTTAAACTCCTAAAATATAGCCTATATGCCGTCCACCTTTGTCCATCCTTGCAGCAAAATAAAATTCTTTATTTGCTTCCCATGCGACTCGATCCTTGGCCCAATTGCCTATGTATTGGCGTCACTTGGTAGGCCCTTAAGTGGCGCATTGTAGCCATTTTACCAAGGCTATTTGTATGTCATATTTCACATACATTTTCTCTTAAGACCACCTTGCTTCACGTCCCTCTTTTAAACTTTAAACTTGACATTTCTAAAGCATTTCCTTACATTTCTAAGACATTTCCTTACATTTCCAAGACATTTCCTTACATTTCCAAGACAAGACATTTCCTTACATTTCCAAGACAAGACATTTCCTTACATTTCCAAGTCATTTCCTCACATTTCCAAGTCATTTCCTTACATTTCCAAGACAAGACATTTCCTTACATTTCCAAGATTCTAAGAATGCACACGTCACCTCCATAACACATAAGACATACTAATGCATAGGCTATAATCTAGGATGTTACACTTTGTGTGTGCGTTTTGGAGAAATATTTTTATTTTGTTAAATAGTAGACTTGTTTTAAGTTAAAAATAATTATTAATTTTATTATTTATTTATTTTTGAAGTTGGTTACTGTTTTTCTTTTCACGTTATCCTTTCCCTCTCCTTGGTTTTTTCTTTTATTATTTTTCTTTTTCTTTTTCTTCTATTGGAAACGATTTTACTTGTGGATTTCGGAGTGCTTCGCTCCTTTGTCGTCGAGTTGGTGTCTAGACGTCATTTATTGCAAATCAGGTGTGGGATTCCAACCTTATCTAATTTATTTACGAGTTGTTGTTTCGACATTTATTGAGTGTGATCTAAATCGTTGATTTTGAGTATTTAGTTGTTGAGGAAGTATGGGGAATACTGCGTATTCCGATATATTTTTGTCATTGCAAAGGTTGGGGACTAATTTGACAGCTAAAACGAAAATTTTGGCCTGTTTCGATATGGTTTCGTGACCACATGGGTGGCCACACGGGCGTGTACCTGTTCACATGGCCGTGTGGAATTAGGAATTAGAGTTTCTGGGCAGGATTAGGTGCCATATGGCCGTGTGGCTGATTTGGGGAAATTAGTCGATTTTCACACTGCCGTGTCTCCTGGGCACACGGGCGTGTGTGTTTAGGAATTAGGGATTTAGTGATTTGGTGCCACAGGCTATATGGCTAATTTGGGGATTTAGAGATCCCATATGGGCGTGTGTTTTGGACACATGGTCTTGTCTAGTGGGCACACGGCCTTGTTTGCCTTGTACTTTATTTTAGCACGAATGGACAGAGAGTTATACGGCCTATTCACACGGTCGTGTCCCTGGCTCATACGGGCGTGTGCCTCAGCCACACAGCCGTGTGTCTCCTCCCACATGGGCGTATTGACCCCCCATACGGCCTAGACATTTTCGCATGGTATGACATACTGCCGTGTGGTCCTAAGTCACAAATTTTTAGTTTTCTGTATGTTTTTATCTGAAAATGTGTCTGTGTGTTCCGACCCTTGGCTAGGCTTTAGTGAAGGTAGTTAAGACTCTAATCTAGGCTTCGGCTTATTTGTTATTTGTGACTATTGTGTGAGAAGTTTGATTCTGAACCCGGTTAGATGGGTGTGTGCATGTCTGTTTCTGTCTGACTATCTGTCGATGTGGTCATTGTTTTTGTGAGGTTGTAAGTAATTTTTGGGTTGGTTGTGAAGAGAAAAAAGACTGATTCTGATATGATCTAATTTGGTAGTTAAACTGCAACTTATTGGTACAGTGGTTTACTGCACTGTATCGCATGTACGTCAGCTTTGCTGCGTACTATTATCTAATTTAGCAGTTTAACTGTAATATATCTGTTCAGCGGTTTACAATAATGCACTGTACTGTAGATACGCCAGCTTTGCGCGTACTATTATCTGAGTGGCTTAGTTCATATACATGGTGTGTAGGGTTGGATGGGTCTTTCGAGGTCCTATGTGGTGTGTTTGGTTGGATGAGCTTATACAACTCTTTTGGGGTGTGATTGGGGAACGGAGAGGTGTGTTGGCTGGATGGGTGGGTTTCTATTACTTGATTGCATTCATACGCATCTGTTCGAGTGTTCTGGGTGTAAGATTATTTGACTGTATTCTGTCTGACTGAATAACATTTGTGACTAAGTGTCTGTGTGTGACATGGTGTGCTTGAATTGTTATATTCTGTTGGGACGTTGGTTCCAAGTTCACTTTCTGATTCTGTGTATATCTGAAAGTATGTTTCACTATCGAATTGATATTTGTAATTCTGTTTTTAGTCGCGTGTCGAACTTACACTGAGCTCGTGTAGCTCACCCCCTTAGTGTTTCCCCTTTCAGGTACACTTCTGTTTTCACTAGCTTGGACTCGGCATGCCAGAGGTCTCGGACAGTCACGATAAGGAAATATGTTTAAAAATCTGAACTGTGGTGTAATTTTAATTTGGGTTTTCAAAAATGGTTTTATTTGGGCTGAAATTTTTGTAATAACGGGACTTTATATCTGAGAGTTTTTACGAAACTTAAATACTGAAATGTTTTTGGTTTATTACACTAAAATTTCCCATGATCACTTCGATGAGCAATGTGACTTCCGGAATTCAGCCTAAAGTTCTAGGCCGGATTTTGGGGTGTTACAACCATTATAGTTTTCACTATTACAAATTTACCTTTTCAACAAAAACCATATCTATTTTTTGTACTTTTATTATAAATTTATTGCTTAACTTTTTCTTGACATTGTGTGTCTGCCATAATCTAGTTGTTATTAATGTTTGTTACATCAAACTAGGATGGATAGTGGCTAGGTCCACGAGCAATACATGCAAACTCCCAAAGGAGCTCCTCGTAAGAATCCCTTAGCTTATCACTTGCCTAACAAGCGGAACTATTCATTAATTGTCATATCAAGTCTTGACTATCACGTTCCATCTAAAATGATCAAGGATACGTCATTGTGCCTACCTAGGCCTATAGCACCAGACCATTTGGCCACTTGCCCTTGACCCACCAATAACAACTTGAGATGTGACACCGTAGAATAGGATATGACATATATATATAAAGTTTGGGGCCTAAGATCGAAGGCAAGCAAGCTACATCTCTCCTATTACCTCACTCCCAACTCCTTATTCTGGTCATCTTACTAGATGGCTCTCCCCCTTATCCTAACCAATTTTATGGCATTGTTGAGAATGGAAGGAACTCTTGAGGTGGTTGGAGACGGTTAGCAAGGAATACAAAGGTGGGCACAGAAGTTGGCAACTTGTTTTTCTCATCACTTACAAACCAAAAAGTAACCATCATCGTCACCTCTAAAATCAAGCTTTAATTAAAATTCAAATCCATAACCATACCAACTACCTTAAAACTCCAACAAGTCAAAACCCAAACCCGAACTTGAAAATCCAATAAAAGAAACCTCTCTTTGGTGGTCAGAGAAACAACCGTTGATAGTATTGAAATGGCGATGCGTGGTGATAGTTTGCAAAGGAGAGGGAACCCAATTTTTCTATCCTCCTTTCGTGACAGTGAAGAATGATATTTTTATTTTATTTTATTTACAAGCCTTGATATTAAGGCCAACAAGAATTTCAACCCAATATTAGCAGATCAACCAGTAGAAATTAAATGACAATTGTGTTGATTTTTTTTAAATGATAAGCGATTTTTGTTCTAATTTATATACGAGCTTTGGTTGGTTATATATGACTTCTAACTTAATTTTTAAATGATTCTACGTATATAATTTTTAATTTTTATTGTAACTTTCGTGAAACGAAGACTTTTTTTTATCTAAATAAAACAAAAAATAAATTTAATAACTGAAATGGTTTGCCTATAAGATTATTTACCAAAATGGTATAGTTTTACTGACAGGCGGCACTGGACTGAAATTTAATGATCTAAAGTATTCAGGGACCTGTTATGCAATTTTTCCATTTAGAGTGGCTGCTTAATAAAAGGGAAAGGGTGCCGCGTGACAGTGTGGCGGCACCAAACTTTAAATATGACTAATTACCTTGTAAGCCCTCATTATTTATTATTTTCTTTTTATTCCCCTTCAACTTACTATATTGTTTTTAGACAAGTCCTTAACCTATTTTTGTAGTTAAATAAGCTCTTAACTTATGTTTTTACTCATAAAAGCCCTTTATTTTAATATTAAAGTAAGTATATTTTACCCAAAGTAAAGCTATTAAAAAAAACTAATTCACATTTTACGTTGATGTGAATAGTTTATTAAATAAAAAAATAAAATTTTAAAATTTCTTGAGAGTGCTTATATACATGATATTCTTTTAGATTTTATGTTGATGTTAAAGTGTATATAATTTTTATTGCATCAACAAAAAAATTAAGATAAGAGCTTGAAATTCAAAATATATTTACTTTAATATTAAAATAAAAGGCTTTTATGAGTAAAAACCATAAGTTAAAAGGGTTATTTAAAAACAATATAGTGAATTAAAGGGGAATAAAAAAAATAAATAAAGAGGGCTTACAAGGCAATTAGCCATATTTAAAGTTTGGTGCCGCCACACTGTCAGGCGACACCCTTTCCTTTTTTTTCTAGCAGCCACTCTAAATAGAAAAATTACATAATAGGTCCATGAACACTTTAGATCATTACATTTCAGTCCTATACCATTTTGGTAATTAATTTTATGAGCATACCATTTCAGTTATTAATTTTATTTTTTATATTATTTAGGTGAAAAAGCCTGAAACTAATTTTATTTAAAATTAATTATGACACTTATAATTACACAAAATCAAAATTGTACCATTTAGCTGGTATAAACAATAACATTGCCCATAAAAATTGAACCAACTTATAATAAAAGTGGTAACAAATTCACGTCTTCAATGAAGTCTTTCATTGGATGATATTTTTAATTTAGAGGTTGCTAAAATGGGTACTAATTTTGAAACATTGAGAAATATCCTTCTTGTAGGGAAAGCAAGTGAATATTGGTGGATTAGATTGGGCTACTACTTACTTGCAACACAGTTCCTTTAATTCCTATTTTTTTTTTTTAAATGATGTATAAGTTGGATGGGAGCTAAATGGGTTACACAAACATATATACTAGGTAGTATATCGTGTGATATATGGGCTAATTGTATGTATTAATTAAAATACATTTAATTATTTTTATGAATTTATTTAATTTCTTTTATAAAGTTTGACTAAAATTATTTGGATTGAATTAAATTTTGTTTGAAACTACCAATATATTTAATAATTAAAAGAAAAAAGTCAAAGTGTTATTGGGCACAGCATTCAATGCCAACCATCATTTATGTAAATCATTTATTCACTTTCTATTTGCCATCCAAATTTACATAAGAACAAACCAACCTCCAACCTACTCTTTTTACCTCTCTTACATTAATTATATCCATCCAAACTTATTCACCAATTTTATCTCTAAATTCTAAAAATAACTGCAAATTTCTTATTTGGCTTCCTATTTACACATTTTAAATCATCTAATTATCTAATTTTAATAAAATTCACCAAACTATCTAATCACCTAAAAACATAAAACACATTCAATTCAATATTTATTTTTTTAAAATTCCTTATTTGGCCAGGTTTATATATGCTTTAAATTATCTAAATTTTTTTAGATATTTTATCTATTTGTCTAGTTATCTAAATAACTTTATTTAAGTTAAATTAAATATTTTAGAGTATTTTAAAATAAATAAATTAAACAAACTATCTAATTTTTTTTGAAATGATCTAATTATCTAAAAATGTATGATAAATATTAAAATTTAAATATTATAAAAAACTCTTTTTTTAAAAAAAAATTCTTATCTGAGTTTGTTTACAGACATTTTAAATTATTTAAATTAAACAAATTATCTAATTTTCACTTGTTTAAAAACAATCTATTTATATAAGTAACTTTACTTTACTTAAATTAAATAGATTAATATATATTTATAAAATAATCTAAAATTAAATAAAATATCTAGTTTTAAAATTATTAACCAAATTATGTAATTATCTAAAAAATGTATAATATATATTAAAGTGAAATTTTAAAAAAATAATTAATTTCCGGAATTTCTTATCTATCATGGTTTGTATATGTTTTAAATTATCTAAAATTAAACAAATTATCTAATTTGGATTTCTAAAATTATTCAAAATAATTTATTCATTTCAAGAAAAATAATCTTACTTATATCTTATAATGAATTTATGATAACAATATTAAAATAACTATCCATAGTTTAACTAAAAAAAAAAATTCCTCAATAAATTCAAATTTGCTATAAAAATATCAAAACTGTGAAGTGTTTAAAATTTAGAGCATATCTAACATTATATATTTAAAAGAAAACAATCTATTACTTAATAGCAAAGTATTTATTTTATATATTTTTAAAATTATAAAATCTGTTAAATTTTAAGAGAACTCTGTCGTTTGTATTGAATGATTTTTGTTTTGGGCTTTGGGTTTTCCTTTGATTTTCTCTATCTTTTGTACTCTCTTTTTATTATAGTGAAATCTCCTTTTGCCTATGATTTTTTATTCTCTTTTGAGGAGTTTTTTCACGTAAAATTTCTGTATCCGATCTTGACAATTTTACTTTATTTACTTGTTCGTTGTATACACGAGTTAATTCCCTACAATATCATTGGTGTTTTAATCAAGATTAACCAATATAAAATACATTTTACAATTTTAAAACATTTAAGTTTTCATTAATTTCACCAATGAGGTCTTGGTAAAAGCGGAGGATTAGGGGTCTAGAGTATCTAGGTTTGAAATTCATCATTTCCAATTATATGTGTGAGTCTTGAAGTCCCACCATATGTGGGTTTAGTCCTGTTAGTTTAGTTTGTGGACTTTAGTCTAGACCGTACCAATTCTTAGTTTAGTTGTATTGTAATTATTTGATTCTACTTTGTGATTCCTTGAATAGTCTATGTTGTAATAATTTGGTACTTGCGATTATTCAAATATGTATTTGTACTTTGATCTTACTTGTAACACTTTTAAAATTTTATTATTTTGTTTATTAATACATCTTATTTCTTCTTTATTAATTTTTTATTAAGTTAATATTTTAAGATAATATATCATTAATTTATTTTTCATATATCTTTTATTTATTAAAAAATTTAATTACTATTAAATAATTATATTAAAAATTTTAAATCATAAGAATGAGGTCAGAATTTTACTTTACAACTTTGTTAATAGACAAACTTTTATTATTTTTTGTAATGAAATTTTTTATATGTAGTTTTCACACTTTAAATATTTTACCATATATATTTTTCTAAAATATATTTTATGATATGTGGTTTTAATATTTTAATTTAATCATTCAAAATATAATGTTTAAACATATTTAGAAAAATAACAAAAAAAAAAGTGTAATAATCATGGAGTAGGCATTATTAAATTGGGACAAACTGAAAAGAGCTCCTTTTGGAACATTAGCTTTATTGCAGACTTCCAACTCCAATTGCCACATTTCCGACATTAACTTGTTTAGTAGTATGAGCATTGTGTTTTGTGGAAGAATGTGTTTAAAATATTATTTTGAATAAACTAATTAATAATTTTATTTATCAATGAAAATATCACCGACCCTTACATAGTGACTTAAAAAGACATCTTTTTAACATAATCTCATTTTATGAACAATACCCAGCAAGTTATGTCTGTAAACTGTATAGTACAGTCCGAACCTTCCATCATAGTTTTCCCACTATCCAAACAACAAACCTTAAAAGAGAGGAAATTCTAGCAAAATATTGGAGGAAACCCAGATTCAAAGACTTGCCTTTTATCCTGTCATGTCTTAAGCTATACATAAAACAAATAGGTTATGGGTCTTAAATGTTTTTTAAGCTCTCCCTGGAGTTTTGGGATCATGGTTCTTGTTTGCACCTGTCCCTGGGTAATCAGTGCTTTCCATTAACATCCTTTCCCCATTGAATCCGTCACCTTCCGTTATCACTTCCTCTCCATCAATCAATTCCATTACATCCTGCAAATTATAAAAAAAAATGTTCAAAATTATGAATATCATATGCCTAGAAATTATAATCATAAACATGTGAGAGAGAGAGAGAAAAGGGACCTGAGCAAGTAAATCTTGGACAGAAGGAGGGAGTTCCTTGTTTGATTTGAGGCTTCCTATAAACAAAGTAAAATTTTATTTATTAGATTGAAAAAAGAAGTTGAAAGAAAAGCCAAAATAGTAGACTTACTAGTAGTGGGAACAGCAGCAGAAGAAAGAAGAAGATAAGAAAAACCCAGAAAAAGTAGCATCAATCTAACAAAACCTTTCTTCTCCATCTTAATGGTCTACAATACTGACCAAAGAGAAAGAAATTTGGAATGGCAAGGGGAACCATGTGGGCTTCCTGCTTTATATAGAGTTATGAGAGAAGTGATGAATTCCTTTCCTTATTTATTTAATCAATTTATGAAGAAATTGAAAAGAAAAAAAAGGTTAAGTAGTACTACAATACCACACAAAGTCAACTTCTTCCATTTATTTGATTTTAAAGTTGGGTGAGTTCCCACTTGCCTAATTCCATCTCCTTTTTTTAGATTTCAATATCTCGTGTTTTTATATTTTATCGTAAGTAAAAGAAAAAAAGAAATTGATATTTCAATATTATTTAAAATTTGACATTAAAATCAATTTTTTTCCGTATGGTAGTCATGTGTAATGATTGTTGTCTAGTATTATCAAGTTTACCTTTTCCTTACGTCATTTTCATACCATAAAGTACATAAAAGTAATTAAATGTATGCACATTAATATTTTATGTTTAGGTAAGTAAGATAAGATGTGAATTTGGGTATCTAACAATTGAAGACTTAGGGCAGATACAAACAAGCTAGGGATGTCACGGGATTTAATTTGTTGTGTCTCACACTTGGTCCATCTTGGGACTTGTGTTTACATAAATTTTAATTTACCTGGACCATACATGTCATGCTCCCTGTTGACTTTTGGAAATTTTTAATATTAACCTCTTGTGGTCTCATTTGCCCAAAGGACTTCACATAATATTTTCTCGAAAAAAAGAAGAAAACTTTATATATTATTTCTTTTGTTGTAAAGGAAAAAGTTTCATATACTCAACGATATAATAAAAAATTATAAAAGGTATTGATTCATAGTTAGAAGGTGGTGACTAATGTACCAAGAGTTTATAGTAGAGGTTTGGTGAGTAACGGTGGAACTTAAAAAGGGAGATGTGGGAAAGAGGTAATTTATAAAAGAGGAAGAGCTTTAACATCGGTCTCCTTAAATAATAAGGGTGGTAGTAGAGCAATGAAGGGCTTTGTTAGGAAAGTGATTTCACAGTAGCATGTGAAATCAATAATAAAGTTACGATTGAATGAATTTATAATTGAATTTTCATGAAATCTAATACGACTCAATGCTCTAATAATAATCAATATAGAAGATGTATGAAAACTTTTACCTAGGTGATACCTTTTGCGAACAAGCTCTCATTAATTAAAATAGTCGATTTAATAAGACCATAAAAAGAATGTAACTAATTCATATTAAATTATTTCTAAAATAATTACATATATTTAATTACTTTCTAGCCTTATGATTTCTACTCCATTTTGAAAACTA
Source organism: Gossypium bickii (assembly GCA_025503065.1). Classification (NCBI taxonomy): domain Eukaryota; kingdom Viridiplantae; phylum Streptophyta; class Magnoliopsida; order Malvales; family Malvaceae; genus Gossypium; species Gossypium bickii. Next base: position 98,405,232 of record CP106711.1, read on the forward strand.
TAGAAAGGGGAAAAAAATAAATCAAGGCCATCATTCCTTTGAACGAGGAACATCCGTTATGATAGCTGCCACCTTGACAGCTAATGTATATGAAAAGAATGTTTTGTTTTCTCAAGTAAGAAGTTTAAATATTAGACGTGAAAGTAACATGAAGTTTTCCTCCTATTTTATTTTTTATAAAAAAATATAAATGAATTTTTATACGTTAGATTAAAAAATAAATTAGTCTTTCCTATTAAAAATTAATGTAGTTGACAAAATATCTAAATAGTTGCACGTAGTGTGTCACTTGTACCTCATTTCGATGTATAGAGATCAATTTTTAAAATTAGAAATAAATGAGATTTTAGTAGGAAGACTGTTTGCCTTTTAATTTAACATATACAAATTAATTTACCCATATTTTGAGTTGATTACTACAAAAACCTCCACTCTGCTTTTACTAATATTAAACTGAAATGATAGGGAAAAGGCATTTAATTAAGTTGTGCTAGAAGATAATGTCACACGAAATCTCCCAATTAACTTAATGGAAGCATTTCAGCTGCGCTATTTTTTACTAGTTGAATGATGATACAAAATCAAGGATTTTGATGCATATTCGTGAATCTTGTGCACCCATAACCATCCACCTACAGGCTAAGATTTCTCCAACATATCATGCATTTGGCATTAAATACAAGCCTCATTGCTGCCAAACATACCTACTTCATACCTTTTATTTATTTATTTATTTATTTGTATCATCTAAATGTTTTTTTTTATACAATGCCTAGAACTACCTACAGTTCTTCTTCAACCCTTAAATAGAAGGATGATACGCTTCAGCACACTCAAACCCACGTCTTTTTATACTAGCAACAATGCTAATACCAATCGAACTAAAAACTCAATTGACTATCATCTAAATGTTTAACAAGAATTTTTGTTAAGTCTTGGCATCATTTATTTATTTCTGGTTTCATTTAACTTGAAATTTATAAACACTTATCCATTTATTTAAACTTAAATTTTACAAGATTTATGAAATAAAAAGGAGGTATTGCTGTAGAATTTGAAACTTTATCAGACCATCTGATCACCAATTAATTAGTTAATTAATTTAAAAATAAATACTAAATATATGGTTTTGTTATTAAATAGAATAAAAGATTAAGATGTAAAAAGTTAAAATCTTACCACTTATAAACAAATTAATAATAACCAAAAGAGAAGTGAATATGTACTATTTTGGTATAATTTGTTTAGCTGTTCTTTAACCGAATAAACTAGTTCTGTTGCAAAAGAACATTAGAGAAGCGGTGTGTGGAGAAATGTCAAGTTCCATAAAAGATTTGAGGTTAGGGCGGTGGGCAGACTAAAATGACATCACATTTGTCATGTAATAAAGGGATTATTTTATGTGACAAGGCACATTTGTCTCTTAGGTTATTTTCACATCCATGGGGTGGCTGAGGTTGGTCCCATTTTCATAAAGTTTACTTATATAATAGAGGGGAGGAGATACATCATTTCAAGCTATATATATATATTGTTCCAACAAGCTATATAATTGAAATAAAACTTATCATTCCTTTTTCTTTTTCAGCTAAGGAAATAAATTATAAAGTCAAAATCACGTTTATATAACTCAATTATTACTTTATAAAATTAAGGGTTTGTATTTAAAAAAACTCATATTTTTAATATTCGTTCTATAAAAATATAATTTGAAAAACGAAAAATGGATTAATCTTAGTATTGTGTTTTCTTTTTCTTTCTTATGAAAATACAAAAACGAATAAAGAGATGGAGGTTTAACCTATTTCCTTTTCCAATTTAATAATAGAACAGTCCAATAAACTCTTACAAGTTACAAGGAGTGACTAAGTTAATTATTACATGCTCCTGATGTTCATATGGAGTCCTCATAGTTTGCATAAAAAGTTGCTAAAAGCAAGGTAATTTAAAAGTGAAAAATCATTTAGTAATAGCTTTGTTGACTTGGAAGTCTTGAAAACAATATTGCATTATTTTATTTTTTTTATAAAAGATATGTAGGGTTTTGATGTGAAATAAAAATTTTAACACAATTTTTTGTGATTTTATCTATCGTTCGATTAACAATATCACACTATTAAACAAATAAAACAAAAAAGCCAAAACTTACTACCTAGGTTCAAATTTGCATTACAAAAGCATAGTATATGTACTTAAAGATAGCTTTGTTATACCTCACAACTAAATACTTTGCCGGGCACTCTTTGTACCCTGGACATTGTGTTCGAGGCGTTGCTTAACCCTTTCTTTGAGAACACCGACAAGGAAATGCCTCGCCCACTACAGCAAAACAGACTTTTAGCGGCGTTTATAAGCGCCACAAAAAGTTTTTGCGGCGCTTCTGCAAGCGCCCCAAAAAACGCCGCTATTACACGCGCCGCAAAATTTTGCGGCGTTTATGTTGAAAAAGCGCCGCGAAAGAACATGGTCTTTCGCGGCGCTTTCTCAAAAACGCCGCTTAAAGACCATGTTCTTTCGCGCGCTTTTCCCAAAAACGCCGCTAAAGACCATGTTCTTTCATGGCGCGCTTTTTCAAAAACGCCGCTAAAGACCATGTTCTTTAGCTGGCGCTTAGCCAAAAACGCCGCTAAAGACCATGTTCTTTTTGGCGCTTTTTTGAAAACGCCGCTAAAAACCATGTTCTTTAATGGCGCTTTCGCCAAAACGCCGCTAATTTGTACAGATTTGTAGTGCCATTTATTCAATATTATACCCCCTCCGCATTAAAACCAACCAATAAACGATAAATACAAAGATATAATTCCATCGCAAAACAACAAATTTAGCATAAAAATCACACCAAATACATTAATTGTAAATAATATTGTAACAATAATGTTAAATGTAATAATGTCAAAACATTCTTACAACGAGAAACTAAATGTGTCTAAGATGACGGTTTTGCTGATCGCTCAAACATTCGCATCATACGCAAGCCATTCTTTGGAGCTCTTCAGATTTTTTCGTTTCGCTCTGCGAGCATCGATGATGCCTCTGCCTCCTCGCAATCGCCACGCCTCTCTCTCGCCGCCGCCGCTGCGCTCCCGCCCGCTGCGCTCGCATCCACTTTAAGCCATTCTTTCGAGTTCTTCATATTTTCTTTGAACATCGCAATTTGTTGCCTCTCGCCAACCGTGCTCTCTTGCATCGAGCTATTTGGTCTTGTAGCCTCGAACTTCAAAGACGAGATTGACTCGGAAGGCATGTGCTGGGGGAGCCGGATCAAAATATTGGGTCGGGGTAACAGGATCCTTTAGATCGAACCCGACCATGCCTTTCAAGTCCAAAAATATCAATGATAATTCTATTAAAAATATACTAAAGATTAATGTAACTATCGATCGAAGCGATCGTGACTTTCGGGACCCAAAACATCGTAATAATTCTGTTATCAATCTCCTCAAGATTAACAGAACTATCAGTCGAAGCAACCGCTTCATACTCCGCCTTTTTCTCCTTTAGTTTATCCTAATAAATCAATGAAAGAGTTAGAAACGAAATATATAAATAAGAAAGAATGCAAAATAATTTAACATTATAAATTTAAAACTATAAACGATGAATTAAACTATTATAATTAAACATTATAAATATTTATAAAATATAAAATTTTATTAAGTAAATATACCAAAATTTCTGCAACTTCGGATGTCATCGGAGATCCATCCTTCTTTCTATGCGTAATGTCAAAAAGCTGAACGCGTCCAACTTTTTGACGATCGCGATTTCTGCATTTTAGCGTAAAAATATAATTTAATAGTATAAAGTAATTAATATTTGTGAATTAATAAATAATAATACCTCGGCCTCGGCTACACAAGCAAAACTTCTAGAACTGCGCGTGTGCGTGAATTTACATTCTTTGTCACGCTTATTCCAACTCGCTCACGGTCCTACATAATGCAATTTGAATTATATATATATAGTAAATACTATAAACCAAATAATTTCTAAGATTTTAGAAGTACGTAATACCTCTCCTTTTTTTGAATTCCAAAATCTAACTGCATCTTCCCATTGGTACCTCAACATTCCCGGTGGAACATTTCTTAATTTTTCGTCGAGGCTTATGTCTTTCTTAAAATATTGTTTTTTGAGCGTGCTTTTATTGTCTCTCCATTTTTTGCCCAAGGTCTTCTTAACATAGTCATCAGAGACATCTAAATTAAATCTAGCCTGAAGAAAAAAAGTATAAAAAGTTAATATAAATGAAAATTAAATTAAAGTATTATAAATTACATTCACGTTTTGGTACCTTAATATTTTGAGAGCTCGATTTTTGTTGGCATCGGGCATGTGATGCCATGATTCGTAGTTAATGGGCAACATATTGGCATTTCGTGAAATAATGCCCAAATAGCTTCCTAACAATGAGCTTGAGATCCAACGGCTGGCCATAATTGTTTCTCCTTACTTTAACACGACATGTGCTCTAGGTCGTATAAATCTTTAAGTAGTGTACGTCCCGAGCTCTCGCGCCCCACCACCTTCAGCTGAAAAATAATATATTATTATATTAAAATTGAAAAATGAATCAATAATAAAATTCAACATACATGTAAAATAAACTTAACATTACTTTCAAATTCTCCAGCTCATCATCTATGTCCTAGCAGAGTAGAAGATCCAACAACCTGTTTGCTCTTCACTATTTCTTTCTTCTAAATTTGGAGTATCGCGAACAATATTGAAATCTCGTAATAATCGTCTTCTAGGCATTTTTTCTGCAATACACGTAAAATAGTTCAAAATTTTAGTAACAAATAACAACAATAATAGGACATTTAAAATAGTTAACTTATATAACATGCCCAACATTAAAATTATAATATTACATATAAATAATAAATCGTAAAATCTTACTAAATCATATTTCAGTAAATATCTTCGCCCACATCTTGTGAACCCATTGAAATTGTTGACTAGTACTAGGGATATTTTTGTTTAAGTTTTGTTCTGGAAAAGGCAATGTTTCTGATCTTTCGACTATATCATCTCTACTTCCACTGCCAATGTCGAAAAAGTCTCTAGGGGTGTTTCGAAGTACAACGTACCAACCCTCATCAATTGGATCTTCCGAGTAAAAAACTTGTTTAACTTGAGAAGAAAACACATACGGCTCGTCCATTAGTTGTTCTCCGGTGTGAATCAATCGAGAGAAATTCACCATTGTAAAGCCATATTGATCGACTTTAATTCCACGAGCCGTATTCACATCAGCCCAATCACCTCGAAATAAGACAACTTTGCATTTGTCGTAGTAATCCAACTCAATGATGTCAGTAATAAGTCCGTAGTACTCCAGATTCCCCTCGACCGGATTACTGTCCCTATCACTAGCATAACTTGTAATCGAAGAATTAACAACAATTCCGCAATTTTGGGTTCTCCTCAATCTCTCGCGATACTTTGTATGAAATCAGTATCCGTTGATAAGGAAGCCATCGTATCTTTTAACTAATCTGTTTGGGCCTTGTGAAAGCCATTTAACGTCGTTATTTACTTCATTCCGACTCCAAACCTATCGAGTCGAAAGTAAATCGAGTAATTATTATGAGAAAACCTTATTACTTGTTAATGAAAACTTAAATTGCATACCATTTGACTTAACCATTCATGGAATGATTCTGCGAACAACTTATTAATTTCTCGTCGATTTAATCTTCGAGAGATCGTGCACGAGCTCTCAATATTTGTTTGTACTCACTACGGTAAAAAGGTTTCACTTTGTTAGAAGACAAACAAATCATAATTGATGAGTATTTATCAAATTGTAGAACTTACTTCGAAATGGTTCCATTGATTCGTGATGAAAAAGAACGATCGATGCTGCTTTTTTTGGACCACGATCTATCGTCTAATTCACGTAATTTCGACTTTGCCGATCGGTTCTCGAAACTTTGAAATAAATAAGTTTCAGCCAAATTATGATTTGTGAGCCCAAAGATTTCTACTTGGTCTGTTCATTCTAGTTTCAACATCTTCCAAATACTCGAACAGAAAGTCATACATTCCTCTCGCCAAGTAGCTCCTCGGCTATTGATCCTTAGGATAACGCTTATTACGCAGTATGACTTCAATTTGGAAAGGAACCTAAACACGATATACAACATTATCAAAAGTTGCAACTAAAGGCATGAAAGAGTGAATGAAGGAATATTTTACAAATAAAGTAAGACCTTTCAATGGGATACATCCATCGATAGAAAACGGGTCCACCAAGAAGTGCTTCACGCGGAAGATGAATTAACAAGTGCACCATAATAGTGAAGAAGGAAGGCGGGAATATCTTCTCCAGATTGCATAAAGTCAATGCGGCTCGATCTTGTAGTCTCTCAAGTTCTTGAACATTCAAAACTTTACCACAAATACCTTTCATTATATTTGACCAGTTCAATTACAGGAGCCGTCACCTTTTTCGACATACAACACCGCATAGCAACTGGCAGTAAGTCTTGCATCAATATGTGATAGTCATGCGATTTTAAGCCATATAATCTTCGATCCTTAAGACTCACACATCGCGATATATTTGATGCATACGCATCCGGGACCTTTATATCCTTCAACACCGTACAGAACACTTCTTTCTCTGTCTTCGACATTGAAAAAATTGCAGGCGGCAACTGATATTTCATATTCGGAAGTGCTCGGGGATGAAGCTCACGCCGAATTCCCATATGGACTAAATCAAGTTGACTCTGAAGATTATCTTTTGATTTTCCATCAACATTCAAAATAGTCCGAATGATGTTCTCGCAGACATTTTTCTCTATGTGCATGACATCAAGATTATGGCGTAAAATCTGATGCTCCCAATAAGGCAACTCGAAAAAAATACTTCTTTTTTTCCACAATTCCGCCTCATTAGGATCATCCTCTTCATCGGATTCATCATCAGATTCATCCCTAGATCTTCTATTTCTATGCGGGTTTGCCGGTTGATTCATCTTGCCATAAATGAAATTGCTATCTTTCAACATTAAGAATATTTCGGATCCACTGGTCTGCGAAGGAGCTGGTCTGAACTCTTCAGTACCATCAAACTGAGCACTCTGAAATCTAAATGTATGATTATCCAGAACCACCGACGATGCCCCCATGTAAGAGAACTTTTTCCCATTATATAACCATTGCGAACATGTCTGCGCAGCACAACACGGACAAGCATAACGTCCCCTGGTACTCCAACCAGATAAATTAGCATAAGCCGGGAAGTCGTTAATAGTCCACATTAAAGCCGCACGTAAATTAAAGTTCTCTTTTCTCATTGCATCGTATGTCTGAACACCAGCCCATAGTTGTTTTAACTCGTCAACAAGTGGCTGCAAATAGATGTCAATATCATTCCCCGGCCCTTTCTCTCCAGGTATAATCATAGACAAGATAAAAGAAGATTGTTTCATGCAAACCCATGGAGGCAAATTGTAGGGAACAAGTACCACAGGCCAAGTACTGTACGTTGTGCTCATGAGTTTGTAAGGGTTAAATCCATCGGATGCTAGCCCAAGCCTCACACTCCGAGGATCGCTTGCAAAGCTTGGAAATTTGGAGTCAAATGATTTCCAAGCTAAAGAATCTGCAGGATGTCTTAACAGCCCATCATCTGTTCGTCCATCACGGTGCCACGTCATTGATTCGGCTGTCTTCAACGACATGAAAAGCCGTTGAAGCCTTGGTATTAGCGGAAAATACCGTAAAACCTTAACTGGCTGCTTCCTTGACTGTGTATCGTGTCCATCCTCGTTACTATCCTCTGTATTTCTATTAATCCAACGGGATTGACCGCATACATGACAGCACTGTTGGTTTATCCGGTCGCCCCAGTACAACATGCAGTCATTTGGGCAACTATGGATTTTGTTGTAGCCAAGGCCCAAATCCTTTATCGATTTCTTCATGTCTTTCAAGATTGAGGATTTTCGCAAGCGGAAACATTTCTTGCAAAAACTCTAACAAAGATTGTCAACGAAGTTTCCGGTCCATCCTCCCAAACATTTCAAGTGAAAAAGACGAATACAGAAAAGACGGTTTGGAAAATTTTGACCCCTCATACGCTTCTTCATTCATTTCACCAAGTAACGTGTAGAACCTCGCCGCTTCTTCATTTGGTCATTCATCGGGTACACTTCTTCCTCCTTTGGTGAAAGTATTTCCACCAAAATTATAAGCATCGATTGCACCCAAGTCGGTGGAAACGACCGAAACCATCATCACAAGCATATTAAAAGCATCCCGCAACATGCCTTCCATATTATCATCTCTAACATTTCGATTTCGATTGTAAGCGGTATGAGGATAACCCATATTCATCGATGAAGATGCTCCACTAGATGTACACTCTCCATGGAAAATCCATTTTTTATACCCCCGGACAAAACCATCAACAACTAGATGTTCGTAGACAACTTCACGACAATACCAATTGATATTGCAACACTTCTTACACGGGCAAAGAATCATATTCTCTTGGCTTGCATTTTGAAATGCGAAATTCAGAAGAGTTTCTACTCCATTTCGATACCTATTGCTTACCCTTGACAATTTCATCCAACTCCTATCCATTTCGTAGTTGTTGAAGTCTAAACTTGGCAATAAATTACACGGCTAAAGTGTTAATTTATAATTTATGTAAGTAATGATATGATCATATATATAATTAAATGCAATGTAAATTATGTAAATTATCTAAGTTATGAAGTTTGATCTTAAAATTATGTAAGTTATGTATTCTTTAAGATTCATCATACGTGGCTTTGTTACACCTGGGGAGGATCCGTTATATCTTACGATGAGATATAAGGCAACCCGTCAGGTTTCCAGCCTATATACTTTGAATCTTTTTTTTAAAAGAATTTGAATTTGGAAATGAATTTTCTTTTAAGGTTCATCATACATGGCATTGTAAGTTATGTATTATGTAAGTTATGAAATATGATCTTAAAATTATGTAAGTTATGAAATTTGATCTTAAAATTATGTAAGTTATGTATTCTTTAAGATTCATCATACGTGGCTTTGTTACACCTGGGGAGGATCCGTTATATCTTACGGTGAGATATAAGGCAACCCGTCAGGTTTCCAGCCTATATACTTTGAATCTTTTTTTTAAAAGAATTTGAATTTGAAAATGAATTTTCTTTTAAGGTTCATCATACATGGCATTGTAAGTTATGTATTATGTAAGTTATGAAATATGATCTTAAAATTATGTAAGTTATGAAATTTGATCTTAAAATTATGTAAGTTATGTATAACGGAAGTTATGAAATTTGATCTTTAAACTAAATGCTTATATTTTAATTATTACATTAAACTACATGTATTATGTAAGTTATTTAAGTTATGTATGTTTTAAATTACTTATGTAAGTTTTAAATAATATTTGTTTATTTAAATAAAAATTATAAGTTTTAAAAACATTGAAAAATATTACATTTTGAAATCAAACATTATTCTATGAATTTAGATAACATAGATTATATGAATGTGTAATATTTTCTGAAGAAAAAATAACACAAACTTTAATACAATTATAACTCTTTTACACATTATATGCAAGTTTAAATTAAAAATCATAAGTTCAATAATAATTTAATACATTAAAAGTTAAAATTAAAATATAGTTTAAACATTACAACTCTTTTAAATTAGGAATAAATAATTTATTCAAGATAATTTAAAATTTTATATGATTAAGATTAAAATTAAAAATGATTAAAATATAAATTTATTTACAAATTCGCTTAACATTAGAATTACAATACAAGTTTTTAAAATGTTAATTTTAAATGATAAAAATATCATATTTAATATAATTTGTAAATATTGTTTGACTTTTTTAAACTAATTATAATATTTTATAATATGATAAAAACATATTTAATTTGTTAAATAATATAATTAAAATTAGTTTTGTTTTCAATAAGAAATAAAATATGTTTTCAAAGAAGAAAAAATGAGTTTTATTAATATTATCTCGATAACAAAATTTTACTACCATTTTATATCATTTTATATCATCTTATATGCAAGATTTTAGCCATTTTATTTTACAATTTTTAAAATTTAGGTCTTTATTATTATTATTATTATTATTATTTGTTAAATTAAAGTTAATCAAAAATTAATTTTTACATTTTTAAATTTAACAACAACCAAAAATGACAATAATTAAATTTAATATATAACAAATTTTAAACATTTTTAACAATTAAATTTTATTTTGTGTTTATGTTAATCTTTATATCATTACATACCTTTAACTTAGTTAAATTAGAACCAAGTTGTTAATGTACTTGATGTATTTTTGTTGACGTTTGAGTGATAAATCAACTTTACCAAGTGTGCAAGTTTAGTTTAGTTTCAATGTAAGTAGTCGTAGTAGGTAGATGTTTAGGTTTCAAATCGCAACATTCTTAGCAAATCGCAACATTCTTAGCAAAATGAAAAGAAATCAAACAAAGCGTAATACCATAGTTTAAAACTTCATTTTACAAAGCATTTAAATTGATCAAATTGCAGCACATTCTTAGCAAAATGAAAAGAAATCAAACAAAGCGAGAATACCATAGTTTAAAAGTTCATTTTACAGCATTTAAATTGATCAATTTGCAGCACAACCTCCAAAGCAAGCAACAACATACAAATAAGAATAATAATGATTTCATACTGTTAAGTTATTACCACCAAATCCAATCCAACAATTGCAGAGGAAAGAGGGAAGCGAATCGAGATGCAAACAACGTAAGATCAATTTACTTCATACAAATATATATTAAAGACGTATATTAAAAGAATAACTTAAGCATAAACAATTACAAACAATAACTAACATGTAAACATATATATCATAATATATACATAGAAAAAGGGATCAATTTAAGTAACTTAAGCATTTTAAATTGATAACTTCAGCATTTAAATTGATCAATATGGTTAATAAGGTTAATGCATGGGGCATGCACTGAGTGTTCATTATTGTCCAAACTCCCAAAGTAGTGTATCCTCAAAAACTATATCATAAACAATAAGAATTTGCTTTATATTGACAAGCAAAGTTAAAATTTGCTATTACTCCCTATATTAATTTTAAATTCTAAATTTAATACTTATATATTTTAATTTAATCAATTTTAGTTCTTCTACTTTTTCAGCTCTAATCCAATTGGTAGCAATTAAATCAATTAGGATCAATTTTAGTTCTTGATTTTGGTCGTTCTTAAACTCTATACTTTTTCACATTTAAGTAACTTACATGTAAACATATATATAATCTGAATAAACAAAGTATTCGTGGATTAGACATTAAAACAACAAATAATCGAGAGGACATTTCTTTAACACAAGCATCAACGATTAATTTGAAGTTCAAAATCAACTCCAAATACAAGTACTGAAATTTACCGATTGTATGCTGTGGCGGTGGAGAGCGGCTTGATGGATGTGACGCAGAGAGAGGAGACGGTAATGCAGCAAGGCCTCGGCTCGGAAGTCCTCTTCAATTCAACTCACTTTCAAAATTACCTGTGAAGCCAAATTTAGAGCTTTCAGATCAGCAAATATATACAGAACGAAAAATTAATTTCACTTATTTACATCATTAAATTTTTTTAATTTAACTTTTTAAAGTCACATATTGAAATTAACCAGAGATGAATATAATTCTAACTGCAATCAAAATTCATGTAACCAGAGATGAATATAGTTCTAACTGCAATCAAAATTCAAGAATTTTCACCACATGGCCATATACCAGTAAAGATACAAAACTTCTCATATATCAAACAAAATATACTTAGAAGAAGAAATATCAAACAAAATATACTTCAATATCAAACACAATATCAAACAAAGCAAAAGTAATTAACAAAATATCAAACGGAAGTGTGTAAACAAACTATACGTAGAAGAAGAAATATACTTCAATGCCTAAAAAAATTCTTTAGTTTTCAAATATTTCATATAAAAAAATTCTTTATTTATTTAAAATAGATTTTTTTCAAAGTAAAAGGAATAAACGAATTCAAATATTTGAATTTTTTACTAAAATAAGTAACAGGAATATTGAATCAAAACTAAAAATTATTTGAAAACTAAAAACTAAAGAAGAAATATTTGAAAACTTAAAATTTTAGACATCACACTACAGAAAGAAATAGTTCTCTTAGTTTAGTAGCATTTGGAAAAATATCTATGGTTTGAGGAGTGTTAAACTTTATTACCCTTACTTTCAATTGAATTTTAATTAATGCTATTTTGTTAGTACTATTTAAAATGGTTTTATAAATCAATAGAGTTCGTTAGACCATAAAACAAACAATAAAAGAAGTGCGAGAATCTAGATAGTGATTGCTAGAGTCAATAGTTAATATAGAATTTTTAGCACTAAAATAACTAGTAAATAGCATTGTTTTCTTAAAAGAATTAACATAAAAGAATATGGTTCACTTGCAATGAGCAAAATGCTAATATCAATAAAAGAAAAATTCCATCAAAACTTCAAAAACAAGACAAGAAAAATTAAAACAAAATTCTCGAAACATATGTTTGACCCTACCCATTTCTAACTCAAAAGAATCCTCTCTGAAGCATAAACTATGACACAATGAGACATCTCGTAAAACATCATAACTATACTTATACTTATCAATCTAGGTAAAAATCGGACCAAAGGTCGAACAGTTAAACCTCCTATTCTCCGTAAAACATGTCGGGATACGGACAACATGAGGTAGTGAATCAAAGCGTGCACTTGCCCAACTCTCATCTATTCTAGAAAGTTCATCCCTTAAGTGCTGCAATTAATCATAAGAAATCGGAAGAAGAACCGTGAAAAAACACTAAAACACATAGGGTAACCAAGGAAATAGCAGTCAATCACTCAAGTGTCATAACAAGAGCAAAACTTAACAAAGAAGAACTAAGGAAATACCTCCACGACCGAATATCTAGCGGCGCGATTAGCGGAGAAACTATGAACCAAAAAAATAATAATAACGACGTGAAACAGGAAGCCGTTTCTCACAACGTGAAAAAGGAAGCCCTGAAACAGGAACCAAAAACTATGAAACTTGTAAATAAAAGTGAAAATTTGTAAATGAAATTGAAACAGGAAATATGGCACTGAAATGAAAATAAAAAAATTTCAATTGAGATTCGTTCTCACAACTTACCTCAAATAGATTAAATAATGAAGGCATGAAATCAAAGAGATGTGAAAAAGGAAGAGATTGGAAATCAAAGCAAAAGAAAAGGAAGAGAAAGCGCAGAAAGCGTTAGGGATTTTTCGATTTGGGAAACAAAGATGAGAATAGGAGCAAAGAGATGGAGTTAGGGATTTCGGGAAATCAAATGGGGGAACAGAAAGCGTTAAGCAATTTTTGCTTCACGCTAACAATACGGCGCCGTTTTTAGGTAAAATAAAATGATTATTTGCGGCCTTTTTTGAAAAGCGCCGCTATTTCTTACCTTTTGCGACGTTTTTAATTAAAAACGCCACTAATATTCTTGATACTAATATATTGTTAAAGATTTAATCAAATTTTTTATTTATTTTAAAGTTTAAGTAATATTTAAAATAAAACATAAAAAATAGATTCTACTAGAAACTTAGCTGTTAAACCTAATTTAATTAATTCTTAAATATATTTTTAATTTTTAACTCTTACATATAATTTTCTAAACTTAATTATAAAAAATAAAAAATCAACGGTTGAAGACAGTTTGTAAGTTTACAAACTATCAACTTAGAGTTTTCCATAATTTTATTTTCGATGCCAAACAAAACTTAAAATTATTTGCATTACTTTTTTACTCAAACTAAGAAAAGCAATTAATTTAATTAATTGTAAGGATTTTTCTTTTTCTTTTAGCTTAACATGAAAGATTCGAGATTATATAATCAAAAGAAATTTAAGTTTATAGACAATTATTAAATGCAAGTTATTTGAGTTGATTTTGTTAAGAATAACTGAAACCCAAAATATAAATCCAGATCCTAACCCTAAACCCTAAACCCCTAAAACCTATAAAACCTTAAACACGTAACCCCAAAATCTAAACCCTAAACTATAAACCTTTATAAACTTTAAACCCTAAAATACCATAAACCACAAAGTCTTAAATCATAAAACCCTTATAGACATATAAACCCTAAAAGCATAAATACTAAACCTTAAATCAAAAACTCTAAACAACTAAAACCCTAAACTATAAACATTAACCCCTAAAACCTTACGACCCACACCTTACACACTAAATGCTAAACTTTTAACACTAAGGCAAAAAATTAAACACAGAACGAAATTAAACCCTAAACCTTAAACCCTAGACCTTAAAATTCTACACTTATATCATAAACCCTAAACTCAAAAACCTGACACATTAATCATTTCCCCCTAAACCCCTAACCCTAAACCCATAAACTATAAACCTAATTAAAACCGTAACCTATTAACCATTAATTTCCCTCTAAACCTCAAACCCCCTAACCCTTAAAATATTTACCCCAAACCCTTAATCATTTACCTTAAACCCATTAACCCTAACTTTTAACCCATAAAACCCTAGGACTATAATCCCTAAACATTAAAACAGTAAATCCTAATCCTTACACCCTAAACTATATATGTTAAAAACAATCATGAGAATTAATATTCAATATTTTAAAATTAATACTATCTCTTTTACGATTATATAAGAAATTATTTAATAATTTTTTCATTTTTAACAAATTTTTTCTCTTAAATAATTTAAACTAGAATCATAATTTTAATGTATTAAAATTAATGTTATCTCTTTTACAATTATATAAAAAATTATTTAATATATATATTTAAAAACAATCGACATATATAGCCAAAAAACTTTAAAATTATTTGGCGTTTTCCAAAGCGCGCTGCTATGAACAGACTTTTAGCGGCGTTTTTGAGAAAGCGCGCTAAAAGTCGGACGATCATGGCGCTTTCTCAAAAACGCCGCTAAAGATCGACTTTTAGCGCGCTTCCCAAAACGCCGCTAAAAGTCGACTTAGCGGCGCTTTGGGCAAAGCGCGCTAAAAGTCGGACTTTTAGCGGCGTTTTGGGAAAAAGCCGCTAAAAGTCGAGATCTTTAGCGGCGTTTTTGAGAAAGCGCCGCTAACGGTCCGACTTTTAGCGGCGTTTTTCAGGAAGCGCCGCTAAAGGTCCGACTTTTAGCGGCGTTTTAGTAATAAACGCCGCTATATATCATTTTTAGCGGCGTTTTTTAAATAAACGCCGTTATTTCTCATTTTTTAGCAGCGGTTTCCTTAAAACGCCGCTAATGTATAATTTTTGCGGCGTTTTTCTGTTAAACGCCACTAAAAACGCCGCTAAAAGTTAGTTTTGCTGTAGTGGCCCGACAAAATCCTAACAGTATCCCTTCCCACTTCAAGTGGTCTTTTGATTAATTCAAGGATTTCCTACCTTTCATAGCGCCACCTTACTTACATTTATTAATACAATATAGCAATTCATCTAAACCTCAACCACAACTCGACATGTAATATCTTAAGTTTAAGAGAGCTTCTATATATAAGTTAAGGCCTCAATGAGAAAATCAATCAACTCACCACTTCTTCAACTCTAACGCACTCCTAACTCATCTGACTATTTATACGACTCTTTGCTTCTTTTTACTCTAAACCAAATAAATCATCTTGAAGCACCACAACCTCCTCTTATATTAACATGGTTGAAAGAAAAAAAAAATAGAAAGGAGTTGCTTAAAAGAAATGTTAATTTGACTTGCATATTTGGTTAGGAGCTCGAGATAGAAACTAAATTAACTAATGCAATGTTTGTGGGCTAGAAAGAAGACAATTGAATCTATGCCACATCACAGTAGAATATTGGCTTAATTTATTGTATATAAAATAAAACAAAATTTGATCAAGTGAGATTAGATTTAATTACTTTTAATTAACTTTGGAATTAATAAACTTTTAAATTTAATTTTAAGAATTTCTTTGCGCTTATAGTTATTTATAAATAACTATTTAAAAAAAAAATTGGTACAAAAGAACTCAAATGTAAACATAGAAATGAAAATGGGATGGGGTGAAATGAAAGCGTACTTCGAAATCAATCCAACTTTAGCTATAATACAATTTTAACCGCCCTAAACCTGACCTCTAAATTCCGCCTTGTCCCAACTTGCCACAAGAAAACAAGAAGAAATAAACAAAGAAAGATTAAGTCTCTCGAATCATAAGGTTTTCCTTGATAGAGTGAATTTTTTTTTAAAAAGATGAAAAACTGAAAGGGTGGAAAAATAGAAAGATATAAGATATATATTTATATATATATATTTGCATAGGTGTGCTTGGTAGGAAAGATGGAAAAAATAAAAGAAAAAGTATTTTTCTTTTCATCCAGTGCTTGGTAGAATTGAAAATTGAGAAGAAAGAAAATGAAACTTTTGAAAAGTGAATAATCTTAAGCTAACATACATACCTCTCTTTCATTTTCTCCCATCCTATTATTCCAATTTGGTATTGACTTTTATGTAATAGGATGAAAAATGATCATCTCTCCTATTTTCTTTTCTTTCACTTTTCTTTCCTATCAAGCACACTCCAAATTTATTTTCTTTCCATTTTTCCACTCTCACCTTTCATCCTTTCACTTTTTCTCTCAATCAAGCACACATTAAAAGATTAAATCTATAGAAACTAAATCGAATAAGACAAACCCATATGAAATAAACAAACAAAGATTAATTTAAATACAATAAAGAATGGAAATAACCATTCAAAATCAATTTTTAAGCCAAAAGAAACTTGCTTTCTAGAACTTTAAAGGCTTTGTTTGCTAGAAAATAATTCAAAATATTATTTTTAGTTGTTTTGTTTAAATAAGTCTTTTAACATGTGAGTTGAAAGGGTCAAAATAGTTTGTTTGTTTGTTCCTTTATATATGTTAGATTCAAATCTTTGTTCGTTAGTGGTTAGTTGTGTCAAGTCTAGTGGGAGATGTAGTTGAAATTATATGGATTGTACAAGCCAATAAACGTAACATCTTTTCACTATTTAATATCTCTCTCTTTGACAATGTTCTTTTACTTGTTTTTGCTGTATATTTTTAGTATTAAAAGATCTTTTTGCAATATTTTGGTATCAGGGCAAGTTATTCAATCTTTCAATGGGGTGAATTGGAAATTGCTATGGGGTTAACTGTAAGAGTATGCCCAAAGACCAATCATGAGATGGTTGTAATAACATACTTAATTTACCATGTTTATTAATATAAAGCGTTGTCATTATTATTTCAGTTTTTCTTTCTGTGTGTATAAA
The DNA here is from genome assembly GCA_025503065.1 of Gossypium bickii. Classification (NCBI taxonomy): domain Eukaryota; kingdom Viridiplantae; phylum Streptophyta; class Magnoliopsida; order Malvales; family Malvaceae; genus Gossypium; species Gossypium bickii. Next base: position 98,422,585 of record CP106711.1, read on the forward strand.
TAAACTGTTTTATAATAATGTCCTAAGAATAATATGATTATTCTTAAAAGATCCTTAGTCGAGTATTATTGTTGACTAGGACAACAATAATGCATTAAGACTAACATGTAGTTGATTGATGATAAAGAGTTGTCATTGATGTGGATTGTCAAAATCAATGCGTGAATATGTGTGTTAGAGAACAACATATTGGATTTACCCGTTATGAGTATGTTTATTGGATTATTATGTAATTGTCACAACATTACTCATAGTGATTAATATGTATATGATCCTCGGACTTGAGATAATTATTATCTCAACATCGTGAGTTGTATATTTTGATCTGATCAAACGTACACCATAATTGGTTGTTCTATAAAGATCGATGTTGGATATACCACAATCTATGTAGAGGATATGGTTGATCAATATAGGATAAGTCCCTCCTACATAATGGGAGTAATATCTTAGGCCACTTGATTGAGTGAGACTAGAAATGCATGGCCATGCTCAAATAAGTTGACATGAGATGTCATACTAATTTGTATATCATAGTCTACTCAAGATATCAAGAAACATGGGATGGACTATACAAGTGTGACTATTCCATGACTTGTGTCCATTCCGGAGATAAAGGACTTAAGGATTAATGTATGAAAGGTTAATCACAAAAAGTTATATGGAATCATGACTTCTTGTAACTTAGGTAGCAATGATGCATTGCTAGATGCCACTCATTGTTTGTGACATTAGAATCGTTCTATTATTATCGCTAACGTTGCAAGAACCTCTGTGGTCACCACATGGTTTAAATGAACGGAATAAAATATAATTGGTATTGTTTTTAGTTGTCACATGAATTAAATTAATTAAAGAATTAATTTAATTGGGCAATCAAATATTGAACATATTATATGTACAAGGATGTTGTACACATAATGACAACATAATTCTATTAATATATGAATTTCATTCATATATAAATTTAAATAAATATAGTTTACAAGAAATCCTTATTATAATTAATGTAATTATAATTTTCGGATATAATTAATGTAATTATAATTTTCGGTTAAAAACTTTATTATATTTATTTAATCTTATGATACATTCAAGAGATACCAATTATAAAAGGGTATTAAAAGGATACCAAATAATGGGCCCAATGAAAAAAAAATACCCATTATAAAAGGCCCAATTAAAAGGATACCCAATATAAAAGGTATTTAAAAGAGGCAAAGCTTATGTGAAAACCCTAAGAGATTGCTTGTTAGGTCTAGCGTGTCAAGCAAATAAACCTCCAAAATAGTTTTGGAGATTTATTTAGTTCATAGTCAAACCGGGTGAATCACCCAGAGGCCGACATCAAAAAGGTTGTGGCTTGATTCGACGAAGAGATCAAAACTCTTGTTGCCAAGGCGCATTGTCTACTCAGATTGAAGTTTTGGTAATTTCGAAACCTTTATTTCACCCCGATTCGTTCCTCACACATGGATCCATGGTTTGGATCGCCGGATCTAATTTTATTCTGCTGCGCCATAGGGTATCGGCGTTCCAACAGTGGTATCAGAGCCACTTGTGTGATACGAACTCGGGTTTAAATACTTGGGTGATGCAATTGTATGAGATTCATGTTTTGATCTTATTGTATTTTTGATTGTTTAAATCGTTTAAGCATAACCTGATAACCGTTCCTTTTGGAAATTGATTAAATGTTAATCATGGTGTTGTGGCCTACTTGATTTTATGTTATTACTGTTAACTATTAACAAATCTGTAATAATGCGACGGTGGTATTTATAGTTTCCAGTAAGTGTTAACTGGCTAGTGGAACAAGGGTTGTTCCGATATGAAACCTCAAGGATTAAAATCCTAAAAACACGATTCTGTTGATAAAAAGTTATCAAATTGTGAGGTTTCATTTGACTGGGATATGCGATTTGTATCGCAGGGGTTCTGCCACCGTACCCCTGGTCTATGACGCGGGGGCTCCACCCCCGCACCCCCGGGGATAAGGATCTGAGGATGGCTCCGGCCGCGGGCCTTCGGCCCGCTTCCTCCGACATCCTCAGACCCTCGCAAAAAGTTTTGTTAATAAAAGAAATTTATAAACTTGATGGGCTACAAAAGGTTGAAAGGATATTTTATAATTCACTTTAAAATAATAATAATTGAATTATGTATGCTATTTTTGACTAGCACGGTGTTTGAAATGCTTAGTTATAGCCCAATGACCCATTCGATAAAAGGTTGTATTTTTTTTTAAATACTACTGCGTGTCGTGCCTGCCTTACTACTATTCTCTTGTATTTCTCTTCTCATCTTATTCCCTCGTATGTAAAACGAAGTTTCACGATATTGTAATTTGCAAGAGTTCTTTGTGGGCCAAACGAGAAGGAAGGTGGGACAATGATTTAGAATGATAGCTTGTGAAATGGCTTACACCTTTAGGTTTCTTTTTGGTTTTCCCATTGGCTTGGGTTGAACCACCTTAGTTTATGGGCTATAACTATTGCATTTATTTATTGCTTTATTTTTTCATGTATGAGATGCTATGGATGTCTAAAGCATGCCAATTTTTTTATATATATTAAAATTTGAAGATAATAAACCCTATTAATTGATGAGATCGATTAGAAGACTAAATGGGTGAAATAGATGTAATTGGTGAGATGCAACAACCTAATAATAAAATCCTCTATTAAAATATTAAGTCAACATGGCCTTCCAATTTTGCCCTCGTTAAGGCCTCGATCAATACTATGTAGGTTCTGCCAAAGCGAAGTACTAGTATTTATCTTGGTTAAACGCGAAGAATAAACAAGTGATATTCGCTGGTTAAAATTTGGTTAATGACTTAACTAGGTTACTCTAATAGGATTAGAAACCTAGAGGCAAGTAAATTGGATAAATCATAAGATGATTAGAACAAGAGTTGTTCACCAAATATTAGGAGTTACATATGATGTAATTAGCAAATGTTGCTTACCTAAATAACCATAATCTTAAGAGTAAAGCCAAAGCTGACTTAAGAGGTGGTGAAATATGGATCCTTAACCTACTAGAAATACTTTTGAGAAAGTTTTTCCGAAATTAATATACGAGGGTTATTAATTTTGAAATAAAATAATGGGAATATCATTTAATAAAATCTTTTAATGATTGATATAAAAATGGTAAATTTACTCACATGCATATTTAATTGTTGTAGATATATTATGGCTGCAAACACTAGCACACTCTCATTGCGATCGGTCCTTGAGAAGGACAAATTGAATGGTTTGAATTTTCTTGATTGGTTCCAGTAACTTGAGGATTGTCCTTAAACAAGAACGGAAATTATATGTCATTGAACAACCACTTCCTAATGAACCACCCGCTAATGCCTCGAGGATCGATAGAGATGCTTACAAGAAGTATCTCGATGACATGATAGATGTTGGATGTCTTATGCTTGCCACTATGAATCTCGAACTTTCAGAAGCAACATGAGGACATGGTTGCTTATGATATGATCGAGCACTGAAGAACTTTATCGGGGCAAGCACGGCAAGAGAGGTTTGATATCTCTAAAGCCCTATTCCAATGTAAGTTGGTGAAGGAAGCCCAGTAGGACCTCATGTCCTTAAGATGATTGGCTATATTGAAAGCCTATCTAAGCTTGGGTTTCCATTGAGCCAAGAGTTGGCCATCGATGTTATTTTGCAATCGTTGTTCGATAGCTACAAACCCGGTTTGTCCTCAATTTCAATATGAATGAAACCGACAAGACTCTACCACAATTGCTCAAGTATGTTACTTAACTGCTGAAGTCAACTTGAAAAAGGTTGGACCCAAGCCCATACTGATGGTCCGTAATAACAAGGGCAAGGGAAAGGCCAAAGTTCAAACAAAGCCTAAGGGCAAAGGTAAGCCCAAATTTGGAAAAGGAAAGGCTACACTGAAACCTAAAGGTGGGGTGTCTAAGGAAGGAAACTGTTTTCATTGTGGTGTGACTGGACATTGGAAACAGAACTGCCCTATCTATCTTGAAGAAGTCAAGAAGGCTAAAGCAAGCGGAATGTCTGCTTCAGGTATTTATGTTATTGATATTAATTTATCAACTACTACTTTTTGGGTATTAGATACTGGTTGTGGTTCTCATATTTGTACTTCTGTACAGGGACTACAAAGGAGTAGGACTTTGGCTAGAGGAGATGTGGACCTACGAGTTGGAAATGGAGCAAAAGTTGTCTTTGCATTTAATGTGGGAACATATACTTTATCTTTGCCTAGTGGACTTGATTTATGTTTAGAGGATTGTTATTTTGTGCCCAGTTTGACTAAAAACATTATTTCAATTTCTTGTTTAGACAAAATTGGTTTTGAGATAATTATTAAGAATAATTGTTGTTCATTTTATCGAATAATGTTTTCTATGGTTTGGCACAATTAATTAATGGCCTCTATATTTTAGATCGAACTAATCCCATTTACAATATAAATACTAAAAGATCTAAAATAAATGACTCAAATCAAACTTATCTTTGGCATTGTCGTTTGGGCCACATAAGTGAGAAACGCATATCCAAACTCCATAAAGATGGTCTCTTGAATTCATTTGTTTTTGAACAATTTGAAGTATGTGAATCTTGCTTATTGGGAAAAATGACTAAATCTCCTTTCACTGGTAAAAGTGAACGAGCTAGTGATTTATTGGACCTAATACATTCTGATGTATGTGGACCAATAAATACACAAGCCAGAGGTGGATTTCACTACTTCATTACTTTCATTGATGATTTTGGTAGATATGGGTATGTTTATCTCATGCGCCATAAGTCCGAGTCCCTTGAAAAGTTCAAGGAATTCAAAAATGAAGTACAAAATCAACTAGGCAAAACTATCAAGTCACTTGATCCGATCGAGGTGGAGAGTACTTGAGCCTAGAGTTTGATGATCTTTTGAAAGAATGTGGGATTGTCTCACAACTTACTCCTCCCGGTACTCCTCAATGGAATGGAGTATCCGAGAGAAGAAATCGAACTTTGTTAGACATGGTTCGATCCATGATGAGTCATGTTTGATCTACCGACTTCCTTTTGGGGATATGCACTTGAGGCATTTGCTTTCACATTAAATCGTGTTCCATCTAAATCGGTTCAAAAGACGCCATATGAGATGTGGACGGGAAACGCCCTAGTATGTCTTTTATGAAAATTTGGGGTCGCATGAAGCTTATGTTAAACGTCGACGTCTACTAAGCTTGAACCCAGATCTCGAAAAGTGTATTTTTGTGGGGTATCCAAAAGAAACCAAAGAATATTATTTCTTTAATCCCACCGAGAACAAAACGTTTGTTGCTCTGGATGGTGTTTTCCTAGAGAGAGAATTTACTTCTAGAAAAGGAAGTGGGAAAAAGATTGAACTTGAAGAAATTCGAGAATCACAAGATACCACTGAACCAGAGATTGAACAATAGCAAATTCCACAAGAAATTGAGGAACAAACAACTCATCTTGTAGAAACACAACCATCATGCAGATCTTTAAGAGAACGCGCGTGCACCCGAGAGATATGGATTTCTCATTACAACGCATGGTGACGTTCTTCTTATAGATCAAGATGAGCCTAGGACTTATCAAGAAGCGGTGTGAGCCCAGACTCGAGAAATGGCTTGAGGCCATGAGATCCGAGATGGATTCCATGTATGAAAACCAAGTATGGACTTTGATTGATCCACCCGAAGGGTTAAACCTATAGGGTGCAAATGGGTTTTCAAAAAGAAAACCGACATGGATGGTAATGTACAAATATACAAAGGGCGATTAGTCGCTAAAGGTTTTCGCCAAATTCATGGTGTTGACTATGATGAAACCTTTTCTCCTGTAGCTATGTTTAAATCCATCAGATCTTGCTCGCCATACCATGCATTTTCATGATTATGAAATCGCAGATGGACGTCAAAACATGACTTTCCTTAACGGAAACTTGAAGAGGATGTGTATATGACACAACCGATGGTTTTGTAAATCCAGGATGCTAGAAAGATATGTAAGATGCAAAGATCCATTTATGGATTAAAGCAAGCTTCTCGAAGTTGGAATCTTCGTTTTAATGATGCAATCAAAGAGTTTGGTTTTGTCAAAAATGAAGATGAACCATGTGTTTACAAGAAAGTTAGTGGGAGCACTATCACATTCTTGGTACTATATGTGGATGACATACTTATCATGGGAAATGACATACCTACTTTGCGAGTCTATTAAGACTTGGTTAAGAAGTTGTTTTTCTATGAAGGACTTGGGGAAGCCACTTATATCTTAGGAGTCAAGATCTATAGAGATAGATCAAGGCGACTACTAGGTCTAAGCCAAAGTACATACATAGAAAAATCTTGAAAAGGTTCAGTATGGAAGAATCTAAAAGAGGATTTCTACCTATGAGACATGGAATTTCACTCTCGAAGGAAATGTGTCCTTCAACTCCACAAGAGAGAGAACGTATGAGTAAAATTCCATATGCTTCCGCTATTGGATCTATCATGTATGCTATGTTATGTACCCGCCCGGATGTATCGTATGCCTTAAGTATGACGAGCGGTATCAAGTAGATCCCGGTGAAGGTCATGGACCATTGATCAAGAGTATCCTTAAGTACTTAAGAAGAACTAAGGATACGTTCCTATTATATGGAGGTGAGGAAGAGTTAAGTGTAAAGGTTACTGCGATGCGACTTCCAAACCGACAAGGATGATTCTCGATCGCAATCAGGTTTTGTGTTTTGCCTTAATGGTGGTCTTGTGAGAGTGGAAGAGTTCAAAGCAAATCACGAGAGTCGATTCTACAACAGAGGTGAGTATATTTGCGACAAGTGAGGCGACAAAGGAAGCGGTTTGGATCAAGAAGTTCATTCTTGAACTAGGGGTTGTGCCTAGCATATCGATGCTATAGAGCTCCGATGTGATAACAATGGAGCTATTGCACAAGCTAAGGAACCCGAGATCTCACCAAATGATCCAAACATATACTTAGACGCTACCATCTTATTCGTGAGATTATCGATCGAGGGGATGTAGAGATATGCAGAGTACCTTCGGATGATAACATTGCGATCCTCGACCAAGCCTCTCGACACGTGAGGCATGATCGTCACACTAAGTCACTTGGTATTAGATATATGAGTGATTGGTCTTAGTGCTAGTGGGAGATTGTAAGAGTATGCCTAAAGACCAATCATGAGATGGTTGTAATAACATACTTAATTTACCATGTTTATTAATATAAAGCGTTGTCATTATTATTTCATTTTTCTTCTCGTGTGTATAAATAAACTGTTTTATAATAATGTCCTAAGAATAATATGATTATTCTTAAAAGATCCTTAGTCGAGTATTATTGTTGACTAGGACAACAATAATGCATTAAGACTAACATGTAGTTGATTGATGATAAAGAGTTGTCATTGATGTGGATTGTCAAAATCAATGCGTGAATATGTGTGTTAGAGAACAACATATTGGATTGACCCGTTATGAGTATGTTTATTGGATTATTATGTAATTGTCACAACATTACTCATAGTGATTAATATGTATATGATCCTCGGACTTGAGATAATTATTATCTCAACATCGTGAGTTGTATATTTTGATACATCAAACGTACACCATAATTGGTTGTTCTATAAAGGCGATGTTGGATATACCACAATCTATGTAGAGGATATGGTTGATCAATATAGGATAAGTCCCTCCTACATAATGGGAGTAATATCTTAGGCCACTTGATTGAGTGAGACTAGAAATGCATGGCCATGCTCAAATAAGTTGACATGAGATGTCATACTAATTTGTATATCATAGTCTACTCAAGATATCAAGAAACATGGGATGGACTATACAAGTGTGACTATTCCATGACTTGTGTCCATTCCAGAGATAAAGGACTTAAGGATTAATGTATGAAAGGTTAATCACAAAAAGTTATATGGAATCATGACTTCTTGTAACTTAGGTAGCAATGATGCATTGCTAGATGCCACTCATTGTTTGTGACATTAGAATCGTTCTATTATTATCGCTAACGTTGCAAGAACCTACAGGGTCACACCCTATGGTTTAAATGAACGGAATAAAATATAATTGGTATTGTTTTTAGTTGTCACATGAATTAAATTAATTAAAGAATTAATTTAATTGGGCAATCAAATATTGAACATATTATATGTACAAGGATGTTGTACACATAATGACAACATAATTCTATTAATATATGAATTTCATTCATATATAAATTTAAATAAATATAGTTTAATCGAAATCCTTATTATAATTAATGTAATTATAATTTTGGATATAATTAATGTAATTATAATTTTCGGTTAAAAACTTTATTATATTTATTTAATCTTATGATACATTCAAGAGATACCAATTATAAAAGGGTATTAAAAGGATACCAAATAATGGGCCCAATGAAAAAAAAATACCCATTATAAAAGGCCCAATTAAAAGGATACCCAATATAAAAGGTATTTAAAAGAGGCAAAGCTTATGTGAAAACCCTAAGAGATTGCTTGTTAGGTCTAGCAGCCGTCAAGCAAATAAACCTCCAAAATAGTTTTGGAGATTTATTCCGTTCATAGTCAAACCGGGTGAATCATGTAGAGGCCGACATCGAAAAGGTTGTGGCTTGATTCGACAGTAGATCAAAACTCTTGTTGCCAAGGCGTCATTTTGTCTACTCGGATTGAAGTTTTGGTAATTTCGAAACCTTTATTTCACCCCGATTCGTTCCTCACACATGGATCCATGGTTTGGATCGCCGGATCTAATTTTATTCTGCTGCGCCATAGGGTATCGGCGTTCCAACATTAACATCATCTGAGTTTTCATCTTCCTCATCACTACGTATACCCATCTTCATTGGATAGAAGTATGAGTTTTGGAGTATTAAAATGAAAACCCTATTCAAATCATAAGTTTTGTGGGATTTCGTTGAATATGAGTTTATTGATGTGGATAATCCTGATCAAGAGGAAGATGAGAGATTGAGAGAAAATAAAAAGAAGGATGCTAGGGTCTTCTTTTTAACCCAACAGGCAATGCACAAGATGATCTTTTCTCGGATTGTTGATGCAAGCACTTCAAATGAGGCATGGGATATTTTGAAGAAAGAATTTCAAGGTACTTTAAATGTAATTGTTGTGAAATTACACACTTTGCATCAATGCATGAGTTAATGCATTTATCAAGAGTTTACTGAATTGTGAGTAAAATGAAATCTTATGATGAAGAGATTAGTAATGAAATTGTTGTTGTAAAAGTTTTAAGGAGTTCATCCTCTAATTTGATTATGTTAAAGCTATAATTGAAGAGCTAAAAGACTTACCTGTATTTTTTTATGAACTAATGGGTTCCTTGCAAACTCATGAGTTAAGAATTAATAAGTTATAGGAGATGAAAGAAGAATAAGATTTCCAAGTAAAAGATGATTCATTGGACCAAAATGAGAAACTAGAGCAGGGTATATCATTGGCGGAGTTACTTTTAGAGGTAGGGGACGTGGTAGAGGTAGTAGCCAATAAGGACGGATGAATAGTTGTAGAAGTAGGGTACAATGCTATCATTGTTGCAGATTTGGTCACATTGAAGAAAATTGCTGGTCAAAGAAAAGTCAAGCTATTTACTCAAAGGAAGAAGAAAAGGAAAGTATGTTGTTTATGGCTTATTCTATTGTTTTTGAAAGAGAAGATGGTTGGTTCGTGGATAGTGGTTGTTCTCATCATATGAATGGGGACAAGTCTGCTTTTAAGAAATTAGATGAGATGAAAAAGAAGCAGCTTTGCCTTGTTGATAACAAGCAAATGCAAGTGGAAGATGAAGGTATTATTGTTGTCCAAACTAGTCAAGGTAAAATAAAATTGATTCAAAATGTTTTATTTGCTTCTTGCTTGGAACATAACTTGCTTAGTTAATTAAAGTATAAGAACTAAATTGTAGAAGTTGTAAAAGTTTATCGGTATAGATTTTTAAATAACCAAAGGAGCAATTGAACAATTAGACCACTTATGTAGCTAATCAGTGGTGGACGAGAAGGAATTCCACTAAGTTCGCTTAATTATGCTTAAAGTTTAAAAATTAAGGTTTAATTAATTATGTTTAATTAAGGTTAATATATATATGTTAGTGCTTGTTATCATCTTTATTCCTTCCTTCTAACCAAATGAACAAAAGAAAACCTAGAAAGCGATTCTTTTAAGCTTCAAGCTATTCAACCCTTAAATAAGTAAGTTCAATTTAATCATTTTCTTGTAAATTTTATGTTTTTGAGGTCGTGAGAGCTTGATTTAGCTAGCCCATGTACTAATTTGTAAAACTTTTAAAGTTTCTAAAAGTTTCCATTGATGAATTCTTGATGAATTGGTGTTAACTGGTTAGATTTTAAGCTTAGATGTGAAAAATGACTAGATGTAATTGCTAATTTTTGAACATAAAGACTAAAGTGTTTAAAATTTGAAATTGATGTGAAAATTCTGTAATTATATATATTAGAGTGTCATAGAAGGATGTAATTGATATCAGTTTTGAAATCGAAGCTCAAATTTGAAAGATATGACAATTTTGATTTTAAGGACTAAATTGAATAAATGAAAAACTTTAGGGGCATTCAAAAAGTGAAATTAAACTATTCCATGCATATAATAAAACATTACAAACAATTTGAAATTGATAAATAGAATTGAATTATCGTTTAGATCGGGAATTGAACCAAACTGAGGATAACCGAAGGAAAAGATAAAATTATCGGTTAGTCATTGTAAATTCAGCTTGTTTGCTAATTTGACCAGGTAAGATCATATGGTATGATTGTATTTAAATTGTTATATATTTGGATTATGATTTTGTGTATGTTTGATAGTAAGTTGAATTGTTTGTAATTTGGTAAAAAACGTGAGATATTAACTAAATCGTAAAGAAATGATAAATTGACTGATAAATTGAATATAATGAATTGCAATTTGAGATAGATTAGTTGAATTGAATTGGTATGTAAATGTTTGATTTTTGAGATGGAGGACTAAATTGAATAGAATTGAAAATTTCACAATTTGCTTCAGTGTGACCAAATTTGCGACAATGATAGCATTGTACCTTGCTTCTACAACTATTCATCCATCCTTATTTGGCTTCTGCCTCTACCACGTCTTCTGCCTCTAAAAGTAACTCCGCCAATGATATACCTTGCTCTAGTTTCTCATTTTGGTCCGATGAATTATCTTTTACTTGGAAATCATTTTCTTCTTTCATTTCTTGTAACTTATTGATTCTTGACTCATGAGCTTACAAGGAACCCATTAGTTCATAAAAAAATACATATAAATATTTTGACTCTTCAATTATAGCTTCAACATTATCAAAATATAGGATAACTCATTAAAAAATTGTAACAACAATTTCATTACTAATTTTTTCATCATAAGATTTTATTTTACTCACAATTCTAGTAAACTCTTGATAAATACTCATGCATTGACTCATTATTTTTTTTAAATATTTTTTAATTTTTTAATTTTGTTTTCAAAATTTTGAAGTAATATTAAGAAAAAGTATACTAAGTACACAACATAATTAAAATAAAATAAAAAAACACACTTGGGTTTTCTCTTGAGGAGTACTTATTTAAAGTCTAAGCTCAACTTCCCCTTTTAAGCTCACTGTTAAGTCAGATTTTAGGGCCAAAGCTCTTTCGTTATTAGTATCACCACCAAAATAAAGTTTGAGAAAGTGACCTTTTACTTTGAATGTGTCGTAATCAAGGTGTGTTACTGTCGTGTGTGAAATGATATGCAAATTGTGCAACTATACATGTCAGTTCAAGTAATAAAGTGATGAGTGAGTTTCATTCTCACAAGGATCGAATTGAGGCACAAAAGTGGTCAAGTTATTATAAAATGCAATTAATGTTTTGGTAAGTATGTAGTGCTAATTCAAAGGAATGATGATGTATGTGATAGATGGAATTGATGAATAATTGGAAATGCTATAGCAAAAGTGAGAGCAGAAATGTAATGGCAATAACGAAAGTGATTATCCGAGTAGAATGTAAACAAAGAAATAAACAACTAAATATGTTGTGACAAAGATACTACAACAAAGAATAAGGATAAAGTGATGTTGGTTCGGATGGTCATGATTACTCAGAATCGACACTTACTATCAATAATGCCTTGGCAAAATCGTATCTATTTTACTGTATAGAAAATGTTCTAAAATGACCTACCTCTCACGAGGACAAAACCTCAGTTTACCTTGCTTAGTCTACACTTTTGCAGCACAACATCTTATGATGGCTAAGAAGGACTGCTTTCGACTTTCTGTCCTTTGTGTAGCCGAACACTTATTCACACCTAAGAATCTCTCCCACTTTTTCTTCACCGTTTGTGAGATCCCCTGTAACACCCCTTACAGTATTCAAAGCTGGAACCAGGTTTGAGGCATTACCTACCTTATCTAGCTTAAACTTCTCAAATAGTGCTATAAAAAATTTATTTAAACCCATCACTTGCTCAATCTCGGCCCACGAGGCCCTATGCATACCTCCGAGAGGTTTCAGAATCTATCCGGGAACTTTTACGAGCTTGGAAAACTTTTCTTCAAAATAGGGGCCACACGCCCATGTTGGTTTAAGGGCACGCCCGTGTGTCCCTAACACATGCCCGTGTCTTCCACCCATGGTCAACACTGACTAAGTTCACACGGCCAGACACACGCCGGTGTCCCTAGCCCGTTTCCTTAGCCCGTGCCCTCATACGGCCTCGACACGCTCGTGCCTTAGCCCGTGTGCCAAAACCTTCGAATTCTGACTATGACATCATCATCTCATTAAGGTCACACGACCAAGGCACACGCCCGTGTCCTTAGGCTGTGTGTCGAATTAAATTCCACAATTAATGTGCAAACTTTACACGGCCTAGGCACATGCCCATGTCCTAGGCCGTGTCTCCCACACGGTTGAGGCACACGGTCGTGTCTCTGCCCGTGTGTTTACTATAAGGCATACTAACTTGCAATTCTAGCATGCAAGGGGACACACGGTCGATCCACATGCCCATAGGGCTAACCGTGTGTCACACATGGCCTAGACACACGTCCGTGTGTCTACCCATGTGGAAAATTAGATGGCTATATACCAAGCCCTTTGTCATCCTAAGTTGCACACATACATATTCCAATTCAAGTCAAAACAACTTATAACCCAAAGGCACATCCAAGAACTCAATTCAAAACATTCCAATATAAAAGATGACCAAAAGGTATCTCTAGGAACTCAAAGAATCAAGACATACACAAGGGCATACACTTCATGAAATTCATCTTCATTAAGCAATAGAATTTGCCTAACTTATAAGGCCATTTACAAAATGACTTTAATAACACACATAGCCAACACTTTGGCCAACAATTACAACCTAACAAAATTACCCAAGTCCTATACATGCCATACTCAAAATAAGTCTAAATTGTTATACCAAAGTGATATCGATAGTGTGATTTCCGAACTCCGATGTCCACAGCCTCTTGAGTTATCTTGGCAATACTTCAAAGAGAAAATGCAAAGAAAGGAGTAAGCATAAAGCTTAGTAAGTTTGCATGGGAGTAAATAGCAACAATAAGCTCACAATATAATCCATCCATGGCATTAATTAACCATACACAAGTCATAGGCTTCTTGCCATACTTACTCATACTAGCCCTTGTTTAGCATATACCATGCCACATATCGTAATCATTTCTTCGTGACTCATTCACGAGTACCTGTATTCACTCATTCACAAGACTTTAATACTAACCTCATTTCTACTTCTAAACTCATCTACTCATCCCATTAACCACTAGGGATACTCAAAGACATATAATATCATCATTAATATGAATACGAGGCCAATGCCACATCCCGGAAGTGGTCTTACATGGAGTCGCCTCTGAATGCCAATGCCATATCCCGGATATGGTCTTATACGGAATTTCACATCAAGTATCATTGCGACATCCCAGATATGGTCTTATACGATTCTCACAATCAATACCGAAGCCATATTCCAAAAATGGTCTTATACGAAAATCTCAATTCGGTGTCGAGGCCATGCCCCAGACATGGTCTTACACAGGACCTTATTCATCTCATGCTTTTATGATAGCATTTTCACATTCATTATAGTCGACTTGGATTTCAACATCTCAACATAATAGAGCATTATATATATCAATATAATACCAACATTCTCAAACATGCTAACATAAATGTTGCATTAATCACATACAAACTTACCTCGATTTCAAAATGAGCTAGCTCGACGGTCTAGTCCGAGACTTTGTTCTTTCCCTGATCGAAGTGGATTCTCGGTTCTTCTTGCTCTATAATAGCAATTTAGCTCATTTTAATCATCACATTAATAAAAGGATTTCAATAATCATGCTTTGGCAAAATTACTATTTTGCTCGTAGACTTTGGCAAAATTACCATTTTGCCCCTAGGCTCGGAAATAAATTCTAATCATATTTCTACCTTCAACAAGCCTAGGTGAACATTTAATACTCTTATAGCTATCATCAAAACTCAACATTTCACATACCACGAATTTTATAACCTTTTCATCAAGGTTCTTTTTGGTGTTTTCATGACAACACCTTTCACAAAAGTTGTTCATCTAACACCCAAGACTCATTTTCTTCCATAAAAATGCAGCAAATAACAATGAAAGCTCTCATGGCAAAAATCTAAACTTTTCACCATATTACACAATAGTCCCCTCATTTGAAAGCTTAAGCTTTAGGGGTTTTAAATGTGCAACTATTTTCAAGAAAAGATCACTAGAATACTTACTTGTAAAGATATGAGTGTGCTGAAATTTTTTTGAAGCTTTCTACCCTCTATTTGCTGCTAATTTCGGTGGAAGAGTGAAGGAGAAAAGATGATATTTTTTCTTTTTTTATTTTATTAATACTAGTCAAATTAGTCACCAACTATCAACTACTTTGACCAATTTTTTGTCCATCTTTGTCTCTTATGGTAGTCTATGGCCGGCCAAGCCTTTTCAAAGGGCTAAATTTCCTTTTAAAGACCTCAAATTAACAATCTATGGCTATTTGGTACCTTTAACTTATAGAATGGAACCTTCGCACTTAATGTGATTTAGTCCTTTTTCGCGATTAAATAAGAAATCGCTAAAATTAAAACAGCAAAATCTTCATGCACTAATGTAAACATGCTCTGACTTATAAAATAACATGAGAATAATTTTCTCTAGCCTCGAATTAGTGATCCCGAGATCACTATTCTGACTAGCACCTAAATCGGGCTGTTACATCCCCTTCATCGATTTTTATAGATAGATTAGGCTAGGGTTAGCTAACAGTTCGTGATTATCTTCTCCTCTTTTAAGGGGTTTATCTGGTACAATTTGAATTTTAACTTGAAATGCTACGCGAAAAATGTTGAGTTGGTCTTCCCGGCATTGCCACGGTATCCGTGCTGGAAAACTATCTGCATTTTGCCATGACAAAACCTCACTCCTTTATTTCTTTGTTTCAAAACCTATTCTTGCCACATCAACACAAAAATAAACTCCACCACAAGTGATTAAAAGCACCCAGTTCCAACACAGTCCAAGTCCTAATGCAATATTAAAAATGCTAACTAAAATGTCCTAAAATGCAACAAAATGTACTTAAGTACAAGCGATCCTGAAATGTTCCATATGAGAATACGTTCTATACAACAAATGGATTCAACCATCTTGACTTAAGTTCCTTCTGCAGGGAACATTCGTGGATTTAAATTGTCCAGCAGCACTTTGTCTCCAACTCTGATTTGGTTTGTACTTTTTAAATGTACACCATGTCATTACTTTATTTCTTCTTTAAACGTTCTCGGGTTTGCATAAGCCTTTGTTCTCTAATTCATCAAGCTGTACCATTCGTTCTCCACTCGTCCCTTGATTTTTATCACATTGAAAAGGATACGATTTTAACACGTATTCGTGAGTGATTTCTTGCAAAGAATGTTGAGCCACGTGATTACTAACATTAATAGAATAGCAAGTATCATATCGCTTACTAGAAACTCTCATAGCATCACGTGCTTGAAGGGTAACCTCTTCATCACCTACCCTCAACACAAGTTCACCATTACCCACATTAAAAATAGTTCTAGCAGTGGCTAAAAAAGGTCGACCAAAGATCATGGGTACCTCAATATCCTCATCATGTCCAATATAACGAAATCAACATGGAATATAAATTTATCAACTTTAACATGTACATTTTCAGTAATGCCCTTCGGATACTTAATTGATCTGTCAGCTAATGGAATACTCATCCTAGTGGATTTTGGTGCCCCAAGACCAAGTTGTGTGAACATTTGTTAAGGTATTAGATTTATACTAGCACCCAAATCAGCCAAAGCTTTTTCTATATTTAAACTACCAATAAAACAAGGGATAGTAAAACTCCCCGGATCTTTCAGCTTAGTGGGTAATTTGTTTTGGAGAATGCTTGAGCACTCCTCGTTGAGCTCCACAATGGACAGTTCATCTAACTTCTTTTTATTCGTTAACAGCTCCTTTAAAAATTTTGTATACTTGGGCATCTGCGAAAGAGGTTCAACAAAATGTAAGTTAATCTGTAAGTTTTTTAAAATTTCAAGAAATTGACCATATTGTTCGTTCATGTGGTCTTTCTTAACTTTTGTCGGATATGGAATTGGCTGTTTATATTTTTTGATCACCAGTTTATGCTCTTTATTGCATTCCTCAACCTTATCATTTTTCTTAATAGCTTCAAGATTCAACTTCTTTTCAGGCTCGACTAATACCTTTCCACTTCGTAAAGGGATTGCATGGACTTGTTCTTCTGGGTTGGTTTTAGTGTTACTAGGTAAACTACCTTGTTGTCTCCCCGAAACCAATTTGGCAAGCCGATGAATCTAATTCTCCAGTCCTTGAATAGATGCCTGCTAATTCCTCAAAGCTATCTGAGTACTTTGGAATCTATTTTAAGACATTGAAATCAATTTCATTAACATATCTTCCAAATTCGGCTTCGTTTCTTGCTGATAAGGTTGCTAAAAACCCAGATGGAGTTGTGACCTTTGATTTCCTTAACCACCCAAAGAGAAATTTGGATGATTCCTCCATCCTTAATTATAATTATTGCTATAGGGGTTATTATGAGGTTTAGAATTGTCACCCATAAAGTCGACTTGCTCATGCTTCATGTTAGAACTAAAGGGTAAACATTTCGGATTAATCATCCTCGCTCTTGTCACATCACATTACATTATCGGGTTCATTTGCTTAGCCATACTCAAACCATCAATTTTCTTACTCAATGCTTCTACCTAACTTTCCAACAGAGAAATTTCATCTATATTAAAAACACTGGTTGCCTTAGTAAACTTTGTTCTTATAACTTGTCACTGATAGTTATTCAGTGCCATCTCCTCAAAAAATTCTTGGGTTGCCTTAGGTGTCTTATTCTTTAGTGTTCCACCAGCTACTGTATCCATTATCTGTCTAGTCGAGGGATTCAAACTATTGTAAAATGTTTGGACTTAAAGCCAAAAAGGTAACCCATGGTAAAGAAACCTTATCAGAAGATCCTTAAATCTCTCACATGCATCATACAATGTCCCAAGCTCAAGTTGAGCAAAAGAAGAGATGTCATTCCTCAACTTAGTTGTTTTGGCCGGTGGAACATACTTCAACAGAAACTTCTCAGTCATCTGAGCCTAAGTTGTGATGGAACCTCGTGGAAGTGAATTCAACCACTGTTTTACCTTTGTCCTCAGATAGAATGGGAACAACCATAAGCGTATGGCATCATCAGTAACACCATTAATCTTAAATGTGTCGCAGATCCCCAGAAAGTTAGCTAAATAAGTATTTGGATCTTCATCTTAGAACCCATAAAACTGAACATACTATTGTACCATCTGAATTGTGTTCAACTTAATTTCAAAATTGTTTGTAGCAATACTCGGTCTAACAATACTCAATCAGCCCCAATTAGAGTGGGCTTAGCATAGTCATATATAGTACGAGAAGCAGGAGGTGTAAGAGGACATTGATTAATAGGATTATTATCCATCTCCACAATAATGTCCTTTATATTAGAATTTGTGAACCCATCCTTGCTTCTCTAACTTTTTTCCAATTTTTATGAGCAATTTTTTTTTATCTCACTATCAAAAATTAATTGTTCCAATGGGTTGCCTTTAGTCATAAACCAAGAGGAACCTATAGGAATCAAACAAACGAAAAATATAATCTAATAATTAAATTTAAAAGAAAAATATTAAAAATAAAAATAAAATAAAAGTAGCTAAATTAATAGAAATAAAGTTTTCCTACACAAAAATAACTAAAAATTTGATTAAGGAAATGCACCTATCAATTAATAGTATAGATACAATGAGTAAAGATATCGTTCCCACGAAAACCAAAAGTACTGGTAATTACTTTATTTCTATTATTTAATCAATAAATTCGAGTGATTTATTAAAAGCAAAAGTTAACTAAATTAATTACTAACGAACATGACAAAAAACAAAACATGAAAATAACTGATTAACAACCAAGAAGGGAAGCAATGCCCAGGAAAGAATCCACCTAGATTTCATCTATTACTATTAAACTAAATTACGCAATTTCTTTACTTAGTAACTTGATCCATAGAAATCTCTACATTATGCAAATATCTCTTTTGAGCATAAGAGCAATTGACTCTATGTTGATTAATTAAAATTTCTTTCTAATTAAAACCCCTATTATTCCATTAACTCATGCTATGAATTCCCCTAACCCATGCTATGGATTCCCCTATTAGATTTGACTCTAATCTAGTAGATTTATGTCATCCTATTTCTAGGATTGCATGCAACTACATTCAACTATGCAAGATCTACTATTAAATAGAGTCTATTCAACCTCCGATTTAAGCACATCAAACATGGATCAATAATCTAGAAATATTAAACCAATAATTTAGCACACATAATTGAGAACAAGAAATTAAATATTTATTGCATAAAATAAAAGTCAAGCGATAAAATCCATCATAGGGTTCATCTCCCTAGGTATTTAGAAAATTAGTTCATGTTTGAAAATAAAAACATCTAAGATACAGTATAACCGAAAAAAATAAAGAAACTCAAGATAATCTCCTAATATATCAACTAGGAATATTCAATATTGACGAAAATTTGCTTCAGAATCGACTTTAATAGTGTTTTTCGAGTTGTTTTCTTGAATATTCTATGACGACTCTCTCCTATCTTCTTATTTTTATCATATATACGTCTTAGAATGCCCGAACAACTTAAAAATCATAATTTTCTAAAGTCCAGTGTGAAATCTCATGAAAATGACATGGCCTACCACATGACTGTAAGGTAAGCCGTGTGGGTTGTAACACCCCAAACCCGACCTAGACGCTATGGCCAAATCTGGGGATGTCACATTGAAGTGTTTTTCGTAAAGTGTGATATCGATGAAAACCCCTTTTCTATTTAACCTCTTTGTGTTATTTTATGATGATTACAAGACGTGTCATTCATTTTCAAAACATGAGTCATTATCAAAAAGTTATTCACTTTTAAAACGTTATTAATTTTCAAAACGTCATTTATTGCGGAAGCTTTGGAATAGGTTGCGTATTCGTGGTATTTTGTTAAAACATTTTTCTTTTTGAAAACTCGCGTCTTATCCTACTGTTAGTAGTTAAAAATCAAAATAAAAATCTCAAATTAGAGTAAAAACCCATAAAGGCCATTTACAGTAAAAATACCTCAAATACTTAAAAACATAATCAAGTACGAAAAGATATGCGGACATGTGGCCACCTCTGAGTCCCTCGCTACACCGGTTCGCCTATGACTGGGGATTTTTTGTAAAGTTAAAACAGATGGGTGAGTTTACGAAAACTCAGTGTTTAATTCATACTTAGCAAACAGGCAGAAAACAAACACAGTCTGGGCCTAAGCTCTTTTTTAGTATCGGTGACCATTTCAGTTTGGGCTTTGGCCCATCTCAGTACAGAACAGTCATGTGCTTGGGCCCTGGCCCATTACAGTAACATTAATCAGTTCAGTAACATATGAAAAAGTATACAAGTTCTACCCATCCAACCTCTACACTCTATCTCCGTCCAACCCTACACTCCATGTAGGGATATAATCAACCCACCCATCCCTGCATTCCAGAGAGTACCAAATGTGGCACTATACAGTGATATGCAGCTAGGCTGCCAGTAATTTAGGCTTGAAGCCTTTCAATAATTTGTAGCAGAGCTGCCAGTATAGTACACTTCCTCTAATCATATTTTCCCAACCCCATGCAATGCATCATACAATCGTGACATGCCATCTCATGGAAACGTGCCTATAATCAGAATAGTGTAGATATCATGCTCTGTAAACAGTCATACATATTTAAATGTCATACAGTCAATTAGGGATCTAGGTATAGCTTACCGACCTTACAATAAGTCCACAGTCGTCTCAGGCGACCCGTGTAATCTTAGCAGTCAAACAGTGAAAATGGGCCTACGAGCCCAAGATGCTAGCCCATGTAGGCCCACACGTCTGTGTGGCCCACATGGCCTAAAATGGCCTTGGCTGTACGAATCACACGACCTAGCCCAATAGTTTTTACACGCCCGTGTGGTTTGCTCGTGTGGGCCCCACATGCCCCAGTTCGGCCTGGCCCATGAAATCGCACATGGCCGGTCCCGTCGATCACACACCTCCGTTTAGTCACATGGCCTACCACATGGGTAGTCGCAAGCCCGTGTGGCGTCGACGATTCACACTTTTCAGCTTTTTACCGATTTTCTATTGTAGAACAGTGTTTACACACTTTTCGGCATTTCGCCGATATCGTTTATAGAGTACTGTTACACACCTGGTTTCTATTTGCTGAGAAAACTACCCCAAACCTTGAAACCTACATTTTCCCGAACCATTACAATTAATCTCCTAAACCTTTACTTAATCGAAACACACGAGTTGAACACGCGTTAAACTAATAACAATGTTACCTTCGATCGAGTAAAGAGGGAGGTTTCGTCCACTTCAATGCCAATGAAATATCTTTCATTCCCTGAATAGTTCATAGGCATCAACCGAAGTTAGATAAGCATTGATTCCAAGTAACCAGATAACCATATACCATTAGCACTTACCAACGATAAACACTGCCCTAAATGCTCCAACCTCAGTAGCAGCACAAGCCGATCACTGCCTAAATCTTACCATAAATATAACAATCCCCTTAATCACCAATTAAGGATCAAAAGACAAGAGGCAAAACATTACTTACCAAACGTACAACAGTAAACGGAGACAACAAGTTGCGGCAACAAGAAGCAAATTAGGAAACAACAGTAGTTGACAGTAAAAGAAAAAGAGGGAATTGACCGAACCCCAATGAAAGAATAAATAAAGAGAAGAAGGGATAGGAATAAGAAAATGGTCAAAATCACAACATTAATCGACACTTAGGAAAAAGAGCAGTCGACAGGACAATAGGGAAACCAATGCCAATATCGAAATTGGGGTAGAAACCGATTATGTTCTAGCTAGGGAAAACCAACGAGGAGACTTTCAGTAATGGGAAGCAAGCAAATTAATTGGAAATTCGACAGAAACCAAGGGAAGTTGAGAACGGCAGAAAAAAAGAAGAAAAAGAAAATGAGAAGAGGGGAAGAGAGAAAATTCGGTAGAGGGTTTTTGGAAACCAAATGAAATCAAAATTGGAAAAAAAAAATCAAAAACGGATATTCTTTCTTTCCCACCCCTTTCTCTTAAAATCACTCCTCAATCCCAATATTTCCTCCTAAAAATCAGCCACACATCCCCTACACTCCTCAAACACTTAGAATTTTGGTGAAACTCCAACACCTCCCCGACCAAGCAATAAAAATAGGTCCCATGTTTGCGCAGGCACTCGAACTCTAGACCTCTTGCAACATAACACTCCACTTAACCACTAGACCAACAGGCCCATTCTGACATGTTTTACCAGCATTTAGTTATAAGCCTACTGTCTAGAGATAGGGGTTAATAAATTAAAACAACAAAAATTGCCCAAGCTAAGGCTTGAACTTGGGACCTCTCAGACACTTCCCAGAGCACTTAACCACTGAAGAAGACATACAATTGTGTAACAAAAATATATGAAGGTAATTTATAAAGGATTTTGGGGCGTTACATGGGTCACATAATTGTATGGTCTAGCTGTGTGGAATGGTTCAGCCTATGTGGCTCTTGCAGCTTGCTTCGACGCTCTGGTTTTCACTCAGTTTTTGCTTCTTTTGCTTCCAAGTGCAAACATGAATTTAAAGGATTATGAGCATAAACTTCAGAATTAACATCGAATAATCACCCAAAAATTGTAACACCCCAAACCCGGCCTAGACGTTATGGCCAAATCTAGAGTTGTTACGTTAAATGATTGAAAATTTGGTTTTTTATGAATCTTGAAACTCATCGTGAACTTTTAAAATCCTAAATTAAAAACATATTTTCGTCTAACTATTTGTTTGAAAGCGATGTTTGATTATATTTTCTAAAAACTCATGGTTTTGCAACTGAAATCCTTAGAAAGATGTATTTTTTTTAAAACACAAATTGTTAATTAAAGCCTGTTGTTCTTGTAGAAAGTAATCGTTATCGATAAAACGTTTAAGCAATATTATACTGAAGTAAAAAATAAGGTTTAAAAACCAAAAATATTCCCAAATGTCTAGAAAGTCCAAAATTTACAAAAATCTCAATCTAAAATTTCAATAAGTCAAATTTAAGAAAAATACGATGTTAACTGAGTTCCTGGTTGCATAGATCCTTCTAAGTCCGAAGATTACCTGAAAATAAAAATCAAACAGAATATGAGTTTTCGAAACTCTATGTGTAACAACAAACTCAAAAAGATAATTATTATTAGAGAATTTAATAGTACAGAATTAGAGCAGTTTAGATGTAGAAAAACATATATAATTCCTACCCCCAACCGCTACACATCATCTCCGACTATCCTAAAACACCATATGAGGTTTGAAATACCCATCCAACCCTACACACCACTTAGTGTCGTTACGACACTTACAGGATATTCGCAGCTGTGCTGCCAGTATAGAGGGCTAGATGTCGCCTCTCACAGAAATATTTCTTCCATATAATATATATCCCATCCCAGAATTAGATGTAATCAGAGCAGAAATCATACATAACATATTAGATACAAATCACATATATAACTTTATTCTTGGTTTTATTTATCATATGACATCCCAAATACATTTGCAGATAGCAGAAATTATATTAACAGATGACCAAATTTCATGTTTAATAATATATTCAATCACAAATCGACCCTACGGAAGGCCCATAGTCAACCGAGACGACGAGTATGGCCTTAGGAAAAAATTATAAATTTTGGGCCCACACGCCTGTTGGATTGCCGATACCCCTATGGCGCAGCAGAAAAAAATAAATTTCGTCGATCCAAATCATAGATCCATGTGCGAGGAACGAATCGGGGTGAAATAATGGTTTCAAAATCACCGAAACTTCAATCTGAGTAGATAGCGACGCCTCGACAAAAAGAATTCTGATCTACTATCGAACCAAGCAGCAACCTTTTATGATTTCGGCCTCTACGTAATCCACCCAGTTGACGATGAACAGGAGAAATCTCCAAAACTGTTTTTAGAGGTTTCTTTGCTTGACGGCTGCTAGACCTCAGAAGTAATTTTTAGGGTTTCTTAAAAATCTATTTTCTTACCCTTTATAATTGGTGTATATATATATAATGAATCATAATTAAAAATAAATAAATATAATAATATTTTAACCGAAATTTATAATTATATTAATTATAACAAGAATTTTGGTAAACTATATTTATTTAAATTTATATATGAACCAAATTCATATATTAATAGAACTATGTTCTCATTATGTGTACAACATCCTTGTACATATAATATGTTCAATATTTGATTGCCCAATTAAATTAATTTAATTCATGTGACAACCAAACACAATATCAACTATGTTATATTCCGTTCATTTCAACCATAGGGTGTGACCCTGTAGGTTCTTGTAACGTTAGTAGTAATACTAGAATGTTTCTAATGTTACAAACAATGAGTGGCATCTAGCAATGCATCATTGCTACCTAAGTTACAAGAAGTCATGATTCGACATAACCTTTTGTGATTAACCTTTCATGCATTAATCCTTAAGTCCTTTATCTCTGGAATGGACGCAAGTCATGGAATAGTCACACTTGCATAGTCCATCCCATGTTTCTTGATATCTTGAGTAGACTATGATATACAAATTAGTATGACATCTCATATCAACTTATTTGAGCATGGCCATGCATTTCTAGTCTCATTCAATCAAGTAGCCTAAGATATTACTCCCATTATGTAGGAGGGACTTATCCTATATTGATCAACCATATCCCTCTACATAGATTGTGGTATATTTAACATCAGCCTTTATAGAACAACCAGTTACGGTGTACGTTTGACTGTATCAAAATATACAACTCACGATGTTAGGATAATGATGATCTCAAGTTTGAGGATCATATACATATTAATCACTATGAGTAATGTTGTGACAATTACATAATAATCTAAGAAACATACTCATAGCGGGTTAGTCCAATATGTTGTTATCTAACACACATATTCATGCATTGATTTTTACACTCCATATCAATGACAACTCTTTATCATCAATCAACTACATGTTAGTCTTAATGCATTATTGTTGTCCTACTCAACAATAACACTTGACTAAGGATCTTTTAAGAATAATCATATTATTCTCAAGACATTATTATAAAACAATTTATTTGTATACACAGGAAAAAAACCTGAAATAATAATGACAACGCTTTATATTAATAAACATGGTAAATCAAGTATGTTATTACAACCATCTCATGATTGATCTTTAGGCATACTCTTACAACGCCCGTGTAGCCAACACGGTCAAAATAGCCAGCCCGTGTGGCCCACACAGCCTAGCACACAACCTCACACACGCCCATGTGGTCTACACGGCCTAAATGGCCCAAACCGTGTGTAACACAAGGTGTAGCATACGACCTGTCACACGGCCGTGTGGCGTCGATAGTGTTGTTTTTTTGGCTTTTTCTATTCATTGGTTTTTGGATTTCTCATTATACACCTAGTCTGATTTCAATGCGAATACTACCACGAGACCTCTAGATCCTAGAAACGTCATTCAAAAGATCAATTCATAATATCGATTCACCAATTACCAAAAACCCCAGTCAACACAATCGATAGCATTACCCTTAACAAACCAAAATTAAACCTTCTAATGCTCAATCACTTACCTATACAGATACAACAGTCCAATCAAAACTACACAATAGAAGGCGAGTTCAGACCCCCTTAATTAACACCTATCAACGAAATTTCACAAAATTAACCCCACACCAAAAGAATAAATTCACCATTAATAAAAAGCCCTTACAAGAATCTAAAGGTTCACTTACAATTACTTGGATAATCAAATCGCAAAAGAGGAGAAAATGACCCCTCACCAAAACGCAAGAACATAATTGGAAGCAATATGAGACAAGAATAAAAAGAAATTGAAGAAAGTAGCAAGGGACGAAAGAACAAACAAAAGGAAAGGGGAAAAGAAATAAGAAAGAATAGAAGATGAAACACAAAATGGGAAAAACGTGGGTAAGGGATTTTGGAAAAAAGAAAAAGAAAAAGAAAAAAGAAATCTTTTAGTAAAATAAAATCAAAATGAAAACTCCCCAACACTAATCCTCAAATAGCTGATTTCCTTCCTAGAGTTTAAAGTTAATCCAAAGCCTTCCACCAGTTTGCTAAAGAATAAGAAAAATAAAATAAAATATTTCTTACACACACAGGGACTTAAACACAGAACCTTAAATAGATACACAAAGCTCTTAACCACTCAACAAAACCAAATCACACAACAATGATTAGCAAATCAAAACTTAAATTTTTGGGGCTTTACAAAAATGCATTAAGAATAAGGTTAAAATATGTTACTTTTAGCACTTATTAAATATCTCATTTCAATTGATTTTTAATCACTTCAATAAGTTTTTAGTGGTTCAATCAATTTTTATTGATTTTAGTATTTGATGAATCTATTGGACCACTAGTTCCTAGTTCAATCAAAATCCGATCTTGTTTTGGAAACTATGAGATAGCGATCATATGCATACATATATATATATATATTAACTTATTTGAAAAATTAAATTTAATATATTAATTTTTTTTTGACAGAAATCGTTAAAATTAAGTTAAAAAGGGAACTTAAGATAGAAAAAAAAATTATATGCTCTACATTTACATAAACCTATAACTAAGTTAACCGCACACCAACTCAATTGAAAATGACAAAAATATTAAATTTATTCAATTTTAACATATATATAGAGAGAGGGGGAGGTATAAATGTTAAAAGTTAAAATAATTTTAGTTATTGTCTTTAAAATATAAGGTTATTTCATATGCATCTTTAACCATATATAAACTAGTGATAACATGTATACATATTTATATGTGAATTAAATAAACACTAATGTTTAAATAAAGATGTTCATAGGCTAGATCAGGGCAAACGTATGTAATGTTATTAGCATACTTTATGTGTGTCTTAGTCCAACTCAGCTCTAAAGATTGGTCTCAAGCTTTGCCTAAGCCCATCTATATTGAGAATAATAATATTTCATATAAAATTTTTACATTTTGAGAGATAATAATATCTTAAAAAAGGTGGATATATATATATATATATATATATATATATATATATAATAATTGGAAGTTAATGAATAATAATGAATAGTTTAGTTTTTGAGAAAAACAAAGAAATAGTTTTATTTGAGAAAATGTTTTTTTAAGTAGTTAGTTTAAGAGTATTGAAAAATTTAATTTATTTGATAAAATATTTAAAAGATATAATTGTCATTATATTTAACAAAACATAATTTTTTTTTTACCAATTGAGTTGATGCCCGTTGACTTGAGAAACCAAACTTAATAAGAAATTTTATTGTAGTATAAATAATTATCTTGTGATCATATACATATCTACATGTGAAATAGTAATTATACATGTGAACTAAAATTTTAAATTTACCACCCATATTTATATATTTTTTCCTTTATAATTATCTTTTTGTATCATGTTTCTATAATCTATGATGTGATCATAAATTAAACTCTTAATTATAGTGATTAAACTTCAATTTTTCCACTGAAGTCAATAAAATAAGTTTAATAAATTACATTTTTATATTAATTAAAAGAAAACATGTTTATATTAATTATATTATGAAAAAGTATGTTTGCATTAATTACAAAACAAGAGAGAAAAATGAAAAAGAAATAAAAATTCTATGAATAAAGATATCCATGTAAATTTATAGTTTCTTGACAAATTTTGGGAAAAAAAAATCATCATAAACATAGTAGGGTTGAAAGGGCATTGAGCTATGGATGATAGCGGCCGACTCCCATCATCTTTTAAGAGAGACTTTCTCGAAAAAGTGAAATAAAGAAAAATTTGATGACTTTGCCACAAAACCATGTGCCAATTGACAAAGGTCAACTGGGTAGTGCTAAAAGTCAACGCACATGCTCCGACAGACTTTTTTTTATCAGCCATGGTCCGGAATGCCAAAAGTCAAAAGACGTGTGCTCTTCTTTTATAATTAAAATTAAATTCATAGACTTTTCAATTTATCGATTAGCCATTGACGGGGTTAATGAATGTTTCTTTTCAGTTTGTCAGATAATTTTCATAATCCAAATATTATTGCTTTTAGATTTTATGGATGGGTTACAATTTTCTTGTTATTGCATTTTATATAAAGTCACGAATATAAAATCTTTATAATAAATACGAATATAAAGTTAAAATTTTGTTTGATTAAATGAAATTTTAAATAAATTCATTTAGATTTTGTTAAGGATTAAAAGTTTTAAAATTGTTAATATGCAATTTAACTCTTCAATTATATCTCATCAAACAATATCAACACTTACATAATTTTGTTCACAATTAGCTATCTTTAGTATGACATTGTCCAACACTTTGTCTACACATGTGGCACATCATTTAAAAAAATTAACAGCCCTTTTTATATTTTCTTATAAAACTCTTGTCCAATGAGATGTTCACAAGTAATAATATAATTAATTTTTTTTAAAGATGTTATATATCTTTTTCACATCTAAAAATAGGGTTAGAAGAGATAGGTATAAAATTTAGATTTTCCTTTTTTTACCTTTTTAAGCATAGGGTAAGAGAATTTAGAATGTCTTAAAAAATTAACTTTGTTAAAGAATTAATAAGAATAACCTTTGGTTTAGTGGTAAAACCTTAGCTTTCTCTTAAGTCCTAAGTTTGAAACTCCTTGTGTGCCTTTTAGTCAAAATATTTTATTTTCTTATTTTTACATTGTAAAGTATCAAATTTTCAAACTAACTCAACCCCAAAATTGTTTTTTTAGTCCTTAATTTAAATAAACTATAATTCTAAACTAATTCCTAATCCTATTGCAATTCTAACGCCCCAAAAATTTAAATGTTTGACTATTGAATTCTGTTGTAATTAAGTCTCTGTATTTGTGGCTATGAGTTCTATTTATGTGTTTGAGGTCAGGGGTTTGAGCCGAGTCTTTAGGAAGTTTTTGCTCTTTTGTTTAAAATTAACCTCTACTCTTAAGCCATTGACTTAAGTTTATTTCCTTGATAATCTGAGTCAAGAGTGAGCCTGCTGGTTCATTGGTTAAGAATCTGTCTACTCTCTGGTCCTGTGTTCAAGTCTCAGCGTTGGTGTTACAAAAATTTTGCTAAATGCTAGAACTCTGTTGGTAGTTAAATTAGATTCTAAAACAATATTCTTTTTCTCCATCTTCTTTCTCTTTTTCTTTCTTTTATTTTCTTTTTATGTTTCTTCTTTCTTTTGATTTTTTCTTTTTGATTGTAATCGGCAGGTGGTTACTGAAACTAATTGAGGGTCCTAAGTTGCTCGATGCGTTGTTAGAAAATCTCTGTGTAAGTTCTATCGTAAAGTCTTGTGTTTCTACGAAGTTGTGTTGGTTTCCATTTGTGTATTTAAATTGGGATTTCTTTGTCTGTTTCAATTGCATTCTCTGTTTAATTGTCGTTGATCTCTTTCCCTTAGGCGTGTATATTAAGGAAAGTGGTCTTTCGCCTCCTGTTTCGAGTTAGTTCTATTGATTTGTCGGTAAGCGTTCGTTTGTTGGAAGTTTCATGTCGAGGTTCTCGACACAATTGGTTGAGTATTAATGTATGTGATTTTCATCGTTTTAGTTGTTTAATTGGTTGTTGGATGGAAATTAGGTTTCAGGATTCCTCTGCGCTGTTCCTACGTCAACATGTTATCAGGTACGTACCGAAAACCCAACTACAGTGAATTTAAGACGCCGAAAAACATGGTTGTCGACACATGAGCTATGAACATGAGCGTGTGCCCAGGCCGTGTAACTCACTGGTCACGATTTAGAAGCACACGGGCGTGTTCCAGGCCGTGTGAAACCACACAGGCCAGCTTTTTGGGGCGTGTGGGTCAGAAATGGGATTCTTCCTAGGGCCATAAGAGTCATTTGAATCGAACACAGGGATTTTGTAGTGTTCGCATGATCTGAATTAAATCGTATATGTTGCTATTTAATGAGCAAGATTGAATAATTGATTATCTAAATGTACTTAAATGATATAACTGCAATGATATTGACCTATACAATCTAAATATGAACTGTATCCGAGTAATTATGTATACGTTCTTGACATCTAACATCTATAATTTGCATCTGCATTGTATAGGAAATGTGTAAAAAAGGGAGTGATCTGTTCTAGTTCAGTGGCTAAGCCACAAGCTATATCTGAATCTGGTGTATTATCGCAACTTGATCTGGCAGCTAGTCTGCAATCATATCGAACCTGTCATACCGACATTATGTGGTGTGTAGGGATAAATGGATATTAAATTCCTTTAATAGTGTGTTGGGTTGGTCAGAGATGGTGTGTAGCGGATGGGGTAGAAAAACTACATCTATAACTAATCTATACTGATTATGATACTGAATTATTATGTTTTTCATCTAATTTATCAATACTGTATTGAATATCCTCTGATTCAAATTTTGAGCATGAGTTTGGGAAATCATCGTTATATTGATGATTCTATTTGACTTTACATTTGTTTTGTACATGGAGTTATCAACTCATTTTGTCTGTTGATTGAATTTTAGGTAACTCAAAGTCTTGATCAATTCGGCGTAATGGAAGCTCAATCATTCTGTTTTATCACCTTAATATATTATCAGTAATTTCAATATTTTCTTCGTATTATGACTTTCTAAGATTATTGGATTTACGATTGGGTTTTCATGATTATTTATAATCTATTGACGACTTTAAACTGCGGTTGCAAAAGTGGGTTTTCTTAATAGCGTTTAATGTAACTCTTCAGACTTTGTCTTAACGTCTAGGCCAGTTTAGGGTGTTACATTTAGTGGTATTAGAGCTAGGTTTAAAAATACTTGGGTTGTGTTCTGGGCCCTTATGTTGCGTTAAAAGTGGTTTAAATGAAAATAAGCTATTTGAGTTATCCTGGGAATCAATTTTGTAAAAGACCGAGTCTCTGATGCCAAACCTGTAAATGTTTCTACTCAGTTGTTGTGATTAGTTGATACTGTAGTAAGTAAATTGTTGTTTGGTTAAGTGTTCCGTTCTGAACTGACCTGTGCAATTATGAAATTGTAGATAAATTGGAAAGAAAATGAGTTTGTGCAGTAGTCATGGAAGTCACGGGTGTCAAAGAGGAGCTCGAACAGAGTCATCCTCTAGAGGAAATATGCCCAATTTAGAGACCGGTGAGACTATTAGTACTCTTACTATTGAGACTAGATCTCAGACCCCAACAGCTAGGGATGACTTACTGTCCCAAGCTATGATTCGAGCATTAGAGAGGGTCATTGAGACATGTTCAGAATCTGAAGGTCGAGGGTCACTTACAGAGAGGCTTCGATCGAATGGGGCTGAGCTATTTAGGGGTTTCATTGCAGTCGCCCCTACCGTGGCCAAGTATTGGCTAAAGGCCACCGAGTGTTTTATAATCGATATTGACTGCACTCCCGCTCAGAAATTAAGGGGTGTTGTATCCTTGCTCCGGGGTGAAGCCTATTAATGGTAGCTGATGGTTAAGCAAGGTGCTTAGCTCGAATAAGTTAATTGGGACTACTTCAGGAATGCCTTCTAGAGTAATTATACAGGGGCGAGTTATGTGGAGGCTCACCGACGCGAGTTTATGAGTCTGGTTCAGAGCAATCGATCTGTGGCCAAGTATGAAGCCGAGTTTTTGAAATTGAGTAGGTATGTGCGGGCTCTGGTAGCATCTAATTATGAAAAATATGTTAGATTGGAGGAAGGCTTGCGTTATAATCTATAAGTTTTGATAGCTCCTTAGGGGGAGTGGGTTTTTGAATTCTTGGTTGGTAAGGCTAAGATAGTGGAGGAGGTGAAGCGCAATGAGCGCGAGAGGCGAGACCGAGAGAGAGGTCAGTGTAAGACCAAGAGGGGTTCAGGTCCCTCTAGTTCTAAACAGCACCCTAAGAAATGATCAAGGTTTGATGGGCCTCCAAGGATCAAGGCATCAGTTGCAGGGACTGAGGTTCAGCTCTGTAGCGACTACAAGAAGCGCCGTCTGGGCGAGTCCTGAAGAAATTTGGGAGCATGCCTCCATTTAGGGTTGATGGAACATTGGGTTCGATATTGTTCGCATCGATTGGATCAGGTGCGTGCAGTGGCACAGACACTAGTTCAGGGTTCCATTTAGCCTCCAAGAGTAACTCAGCAACCACTTAGGGGAGCACCGGGTAGAGGTGTGGGTTAGACTGAAACACGACAACCTGTATTAGTTTGAGCAATGAGACATCGTGTGGCTAGTGATTATTCCTATGTTATAGGGGGTACGTTCCTTATTCATTTTGTTTCGTATTTGTCTCTGATTGATTTTAGGTCTACACACTCGTACATAGCTAGTACTCTTTCTGCAAATCTGAGTATATCTATTGAGAGTACTATTAGGGAGTTTTCCATGATTAGTCCTTTAGGCCAGTCAGTTCGAGTTAATAAAGTGTATAGACGGGTTCCGTTAGAAATTCAGAGTGTGGTATTTTTGGCAGATTTAATAAAATTGCCTTTCGGCGAGTTCGACCTAATTCTAGGAATAGATTGGCTCTTGGAACATTAGGTCAGTCTTGACTGTGCCTCTAAGAGGGGTTGCTTTGAGAATAGATGAGAACAGTGAGGTTGTAATGATCGGTGAGCGTTGAAAGTACCTCTCTAAAGTAATCTTCGCCCTTGTAATTGAAAAGTTAGTTCAGAGAGGGGGTGAGGCATATCTTGCTTTTGTGTCCAATTCTGTACATGTTAAGCTTTCTGTAAAGGATATTCGTACTGTGCGGGACGTTTTGGACGTCTTTTCCAAGGATTTTTCAGAAGTACCTCTGGATAGGGAGGTTGAGTTCGACATTGATCTATTACCCGGTGTTGCTTTTGTCTCCATTGCGCCCTATCACATGACACCGAAGGAACTTGTAGAGCTAAAAGCTCAGCTCCAGGAACTTCTCGATCGAGAATTTATTAGACTAAATGTGTCTCCGTGGGGAGCAACGATCCTGTTTGTTAAGAAGAAGGATGAATCGATGAGAATATGTATAGATTACTGTCAACTAAACAAGTTGATAATAAAAAATAAGTATCCATTACCGAGGATCGACGATTTATTTGATCAATTCTGCGGAGCATCTATTTTCTCCAAGATTAACCTCTATTTTGGCTACCATTAGCTCAAGGTTAAAAAGACTGATATGTAGAAGATTACTTTCAGGACTCGTTATGGACATTAAGAGTTCCTGGTTATGCCTTTTGAATTGACGAATGCTCTAGCTGTGTTCATGGATTTCATAAATTGGGTCTTTTAGCCATATTTGGATAAGCTTATAGTAGTCTTCATTGATGACTTACTAATTTATTCAAAGACCTTGATTGGGATTGACGAGCATCTTCATATAGTTCTACAAACACTTCAGGAAAAGCAATCGTATACTAAATTTAGTAAGTATGAGTTTTGGTTGTAGGATGTCTCTTTTTTGGGGGCATGTTATGACTGTCGAAGGAATCCAAGTCGACCCTAAGAAAATTAAGGCTGTAGCCGATTGGAAACAATTAAAGTATGTGTTTGAGCTTCGGAGTTTTCTGGGTTTAACCGGTTACTACCGAAGATTCGTTGAGGGATTCTCCCTAATTGCATGACCTCTAACGAAGCTACTACGTAAGGACACACCGTTTGTGTGGTTTAATGAGTAACAGTCTGGCTTCGAAAAACTCATGTTTGTTCTAACACAAGCTCCTGTTTAGTTCAGCCTAAATCGGGTTGGGAGTTTGTGGTTTATAATAACGCGTTGCACGTTGGTCTAGGATATTTTCTAATGTAAGATGGTAAGGTGGTGGCTTACACATCACGACAGATTAAGTCACACGAGGGTAACTATCCTACTTTTGATCTTGAGTTAGCTACAGTCATGTTTGCTCTGAAAATCTAAAGGCACTACTTGTTTGGTGAGAGATGTATCATTTACATGGACCACAAGAGCCTCAAATATTTGTGAACTCCAAAAAAGTTGAATCTTAGGCAGCGAAGGTAGGTTGAATTGCTTAAAGATTATGACAGCATGATAGAGTATCATCCCGATAAGGGTAACGTCGTAGCTGACGATCTTAGCCATAGAGCGATAATTGATCTAAGAGCGATGTTCGCTCGTTTGAGTTTTTGTGAGGATGGAAGTCTACTAGTTGAATTGCAAGTTAAATTAGATTGGATCGATCAGATTCTGGTTAAACAGTTAGGAGATGAGTTTTTAGTTTAGCGTTTGTGTCAGATTGATTTGGGTGAAACCTCTGGTTTCAGTTTGAATGGCAACAAGTTTTGTGTTTTAAGGGTCTAATTTGTGTGCCTAACGACAAAGAATTGAGATGATTGATTCTCTATGAGGCACACAATAACCCTTATGCTATGCATCCTGGTGGGAATAAAATGTATCAAGACCTCTAGGAACTTTATTGATGGCCCGGTCTGAAATGGGAAGTGATTACTTTTATGTCTCACTGCCTGATGTGTCAAAAGGTTAAGGCTGAACATCAGTTGCCCTCTGGGTTGCTTCAATCAGTTAAGATTCATCTATGGAAATAGGAGCAGGTAACGATGGACTTTGTCAGTGGATTGCCCTTAACACCCACTAAGAAAGATTTAGTTTGGGTTATCATTGATCGATTGACCAAGTCCAGTTATTCTCTTCCTATCAGGACAAATTACTCACTAGAGAAGCTTGCTAAGTTATATGTTTCTAAAGTCGTGTCACTACACGGAGTTCCGGTCTCTATCATCAATCATAGGGATTCACACTTTACGTTTCAGTTTTGGAAGAAACTTCATGAGGCATTACGCACTCAACTTGATTTTAGTATTGTATATCACCTTCAGACCGATGGACAGTTTGAGCGAGTTGTTCAAATTCTAGAGGATATGTTTTGGGGTTGTGCTATTGATTTTTGGGGTAATTGGGAGGATTATCTATCGCTGGCTGAGTTTGTATGGTTATAAGTACTCCTCTGTGTAAAACTGAGTTACGAGAACATCGAGTTTTGGGTCCCGAGCTAGTTTTTGAGATTGAGAATACTGTCAAGTTGATCTGAGACCGTCTTAAAGCCGCTTTTGATTGACAGAAATCTTATACAGATTTAAAGAGAAAAGATTGAGTTTTCTGTAGGCAGTCAGATGTTTCTGAAGGTGTCTTCATGGAAAAAGGTTATTCCATTTAGGCGTAAGGGCAAGTTAAGCCCGAGATTAGATCGAATCTGTGGCTAATCAATTAGAATCACCCCATAAATTGGATCAGATCCATGATGTGTTCAACGTCTCGGTGTTGAGATGGTATCGGTCTAACCCATCACACATCATCTCGGTCGAAATTTCTTACATGTTTGAGTCAGGTAAATTTCAAGGCCAAAATTTCTTTTAGGGGGAGAGTGTTGTAACGCCCAAAAAATTTGAATGTTTGACTGTTGAATTCTATTATAATTAAGTATCTGTATCTGTGGCTATGATTTTTGTTTGTGCGTTTGAGGTCAGGGGTTCGAGTCGAGTCTTTAGGAAGTTTTGCACTTTTGTTTAAAATTAACCTCGACTCTAAAGCCATTGACTTAAGTTTCTTTCATTGATAATATGTGTTAAGAATGAGCCGGCTGGTTCATTGCTTAAGAATCTGTCTACTCTCTGGTCCTGTGTTTGAGTCTCGACATTGGTGTTACAAAAAATTTGCTAAATGTTTGGACTCTGTTGGTAGTTAAATTAGATTTTAAAACGTTATTCTTTTTCCCCATCTTCTTTCTCCTCTTTTCTCTTTTCTTTTCTTTTTTATGTTTTTTCTTTCTTTTGAATTTTTCATTTTGATTGTGATCGGCAAGTGGTTATCGAAACTAATTGAGGGTCCTAAGTTGTTTGATGCATTGTTAGAAGACCTCTGTGTAAGTTCTATCTTAAAGTCTTGTGTTTCTGCGAAATTTTATTGGTTTCTGTTTGTGTATTTAAATTGGGATTTCTCTGACTGTTTCATTGAATTCTCTGTTAAATTGTCATTGATCTCTTTCCCTTAGGCGTGAATACTGAGGAAAATGGTCCATCGCGTGCTGTTTCAAGTTATTCTGTTGATTTGTCAGTAAGCGATCGTTTGTTGGAACTTTCACGTCCAGGTTCTCGACATAATTGGTTGAGTATTAATGTATGTGATTTTCATCATTTTAGTTGTTTGATTGGTTGTTGGATGGAAATTAGGTTTGGGGATTCCTTTGCACTGTTCCTATGTCAACACATTATTAGGTGCGTATCGAAAACCTGACTTCAACGAATTTTGGATGCTAAAAAACATGGTTTTCGACACCACACAGTCGTATGGCAAACTGTGTAACCCATTGTTCATGAATTAGAGACACATGGGCGTGTGTTCAGGCCGTGTGTGGGAATGCTTGGTTAGGCTTTAGACGGGCCAGAGACACAAGCGTGTGCCCAGGCCGTGTAACTCACTGGTCACGAGTTAGAGACACACGGGCGGGTGTCTAGGCCGTGTGACTCACTAATTGCGTAAAAGGACCGCATGGGAAGATGACATGGGCATGTGTCAGGCCGTGTAAATCACACGGGAGGGCACATGGGCGTGTTCCAGACCGTGTGGAGCCACATAGACCAACTTTTTGGGCTGTCCAAAACCACATAGGCTTGTGGGGTCAGAAATGGGATTTTTCCTATGGCTGTAAGAATCATTTGACTCGAACGCAAGCCTTTTGTAATGTTCGTATGATCTAAATTAAACCGTATATGTTGCTATCTAATGATCTGAGGCTGAATAGTTGATTTTCTAAACATAGATTGAATTCTATAACTGTAATGATATTGACCTGTACAATATGAATATAAACTGTATACAAGTAATTGCGTGTACGTTCTTGACATCTGACATCTGTAATTTGCATTTGCATTGTATGGGAAATGTGTAAGGGAGGGAGTTGTAACACTCCTTACCCGTGTTCGAAGCTGAAACCGGGTTTGAGGCATTACCTAACTTATCTCACTTAAACATCTCACATTGAGCTATGAAAATTTTGTTTAAACCCCTCACTTGCTTATTCTCGGCCTACGAGGCCCTAAACATACCTCCGAGAGGTTTCGGGATTTAACCAGAAACTTTCACGAACTTAGAAAACTTTTCATCAAAATAGGGCCCACACGCCCGTGTTGATCTAGGAACACGCCCGTGTGCCGCTAAGACATGCCCGTGTTCACCACTCGTGGTCGACACTGACTTATTTCACACGGCCGGACATACGCCCGTGTCCCTCACATAGCCTCAACACGCCCGTGTCTTAGTCCATGTGCCAAAACCTTGGCATTCTATTTATGACGTCATCACTTCACTATGGCCACACGACCAAGGCACACACCCGTGTCCTTAGACCGTGTGTCGAATTAAATTTCACACTTAATGTGCAGACTTTACACGGCCTAGGCACACGCCCATGTCCTAGGCCGTGCCTCCTACACAGCTGAGACACATGGCCATGTCTCTGCCCATGTGTTTACTATAAAGCTTACTGACTTGTAAAAATTTCATGCAGGGGACACACGGCCTGATCACACACCCATGGGACTGACCGTATGTCACACACGGCCTAGACACACGCTTGTGTGCCTACCCATGTGGACAAGAGCAAGACTATTTACTAAGCTCTTTTCATCCCTCTAACTCACACAACATGAATCCATTCATCATATCACTAAACAACTCAGAGTTTGTAATATAAATATCCATGAATATCTTCACCTTTTCATATATATATATAACAAAGAGCCAACAAATATGGCTATATTCACAAGAGTTTCTCATTATAGGGGCCAACACACTCTTGGCCAAAATCACAAAACAATATACCTAGTCTAGCCCCTATACATGCCATACTCCAAAAACACTAAGTCTAGATATACCGAGATGAGCTGATAGTGTGGGCGATCTTCCAATTATCTTCATATCCCTACCTGGCTCTTTAACTCTATAAAACAAGGGAAAGGAAAGGGGAGTAAGCTTTAAGCTTAGTAAGTTTACATGTAAACAAATAACATTATAGCATGTGTTAACAATTAAATAGCATCACATACTAAACAAGTACAATTCACGTTCATAATCATGCTTACTCATTTCCTCCCTTACAACATTCCCACCATATCACAAGCTTAATGCTTACATTCATTAACATTCTTCCCCGCACTTAGCACCACAATGTCATATAATAAAACATATCATAGTTTCTTAATAAACCATTCATAATACAATTACTCGGTGGCTTCGCACTTAGCCCACCATCAGTCTTTAATAAGGTGGTATCGCACATAACCCACCAAAAAGGATAATTACGGTGGTATCGTACATAACCCACCAAAAGGATAATTACGGTGGTATCGCACATGGCCCACCAAAAAGGATAATTACGTTGGTATCACACATAGCCCACCAAAAAGGATAATTACGGTGGTATCGCACATAGCCCACTAAATATTGATATAAACGATAGTATCGCACACAGCCCATCTTAGTTGCGTAATAAGGTGGTATCGCACTTAGCCCACCGTCAAGTGTTGTTATTACACATTTACATATCTATTTCGTCATTCATATGAAATCTATTCAATAACTACCAAATTTAATCCACTTGAATCATACATGTTCTCAATCATGCCATGCACCAATTAGCAACAACAATGTGTATATAAAATGCATCGTTTACACATAAACTTACCTTGGTGCAAAACGTTTCAATTTGCGGTTTAATCCGTAACCTTGCCTTTTCCTCGGTCAAGGTTAATTCCGCGCTCTTCTTGATTTATAACAATAAAATTCACTCATTTAGATCATTCTATGATCATAATGCAACAAAATCTACACTTAGACAAAAATGACCATTTTGCCTTTGTACTACGGCAAAATTACGATTTTGCCCCTAAGCTCGTAAATCATTTTTCAACTCACTTTCTCATTAAAAAGTCCTAGCTGAACATTTATTTCTCTTACAACTACTCAAAGATCCAACTATTTCATGCATTTATGACACAATTACAATTTTTGCCTTCAAGTCATCTCTAGGTGTTTTCATGCAAACACCGTTCACAAATGTTGTTTCCCATCTCCCTAACATTCATTTTCTTCCTTCAAAAATCAGCTAACAACATAACCATTCTCATGGCAAGTCCCTAGACTTTCAACCATATCACAAATTAGTCCCTTCATTGGCTAGCTTAAGCTTTGAGGACTCCAAAAGTGCAAAAATTATCAAATAACACTACCAAAATCACTTACTTGTAGGGACATAACTTGGCTGAAATTTTAAAGCATTCAAAACCCCTCTAAGCTTGAACTTTCAGTGGAGATGAAGAGTGAATAGTGAAATATGATAGCTTTTCATTTTACCATATTTTATTCATCTTTTCTCACTTAATTTCACCCAATTTTGACTAAAATTAATGCTCTTGTCCCCTTTGCTATCAATGGCCGATCAACACATTCTCTAGGGTGTAATTGCATTTTAAGGACCTCCAATTTAGTAATCTATGGCTATTGGACACTTCTACCTTGAAAAATAGAACTTTCGCACTGTATGCAATTTAGTCTTTTTTCACAATTAAGCAGACTATCGCTCAAATTAATGCACCAAAATTTTCACATAGCCTTATAATAATACCATAACACATAAAATAACATCAAAATAATTTTCTTTAACCTCAGTTTAGTGGTCTCGAAACCACTGTTCCGACTAGCCTCAAAATCGGGCTGTTACAGGAGTGATTTGTTCTAGTTCAGTGGCTAAGCCATAGGCTATATCTAAATCTAGCATTTTATCACAACTTGATCTGAAAGCTAATCTATAATCATATCAAACGTGTCGAATAGACACTATGTGGTGTGTAGGGCTAGATGGGTATTAAATTCCCTTAATGGTGTGTTGGTTTTGTTAGAGATGGTGTGTAGCAGATTGGGTAGGAAAATTGCATCTGTACTGATTCTGATCCTGAATTATTCTGTCTTTCATCTGATTTTTTTAATACCATATTGAATATCCTCTGATTCAAATTTTGAGCATGAGTTTGGGAAATCATCGTTATATTGATGATTCCATTTGACTTTACATTTGTTTTGTACATCGAGTTATCAACTCATTTCGTCTGTTGACTGAATTTCAAGTAATTCACAATTTTGATCAGGTCGCCGTAATGGAAGCTCGGTTATTCTGTTTCATCACCTTATTATATTATCAGTAATTTTAGTATTTTCTTCGTATTATGACTTTCTAAGATTGTTGGATTTACGAATGGGTTTTCATGAATATTTATAATTTGTTAGATGACTTTAAACTGCAACTGTAAAAGTGGGTTTTCTTAGTAATGTTTAATGTAATTTTTCAAACTTGGTCTTAATGTCTAGGCCAGGTTTCGGATGTTACAACAATTAGGGAAATAAAGTTTGATAAATAGCAAATCTTTACATAACCTAGAAATTCTAAAATTTCAATGTTTTATAAATGGTCAATCTTTATACATAGCTAATTAGGGAAGAAAAGTTTTATAAATAGCCAATCTTTACTAATTCCTAACCCTATTGCAATTAGAGAAGAAAGTTTTAGCCCTCAAACTCTCAAAACTCTCTCTTCTTCTTTTTCATTACTGAAACCCTTATTGCAATTAGGGTTCTTAAATGATTTCAAGATTTTCTAATCGCATCCCTCTCCTCCCAGTTGATTATTGTACCCCTCATTCGATTAATGTTTTTGTGTTTTCAAATCAGGTATGGGTTTTAAACTTAAATCATTATGTATGATTAATGGAAATATTATAAAGTAATTTATCGGTATAGGTGAACCCTTTTATGCGAACCCATGTATACGAACCCCTATAGGTGAACCCTTGTATGCAAACCCCCATACGTGCGATCCTTTACTACATAGATGCAAACCTTATATTGTAACAACTCGTTTTCCAGTGGTGTATGAAACAGTAGTTTTCGAACCACAATTTTGATGTGTCAGTCCATAAATATTAATTATTTCATATTTACGAAGTCATTTGTGTCGTATTAAATTTTGGTTATGAAATTTTAATGTTTAGGTAGTTAATTAAGTCAACAGGATTAATTTGTAAAAGATGGAAAAATTCCTTACTATTGAATTATCTTAACAAAATGATCTAAATAATTAAAGTAGAGGGATTTATGTTGAAATTAGACCATAACATTTTAGTATGGACGGTTTTGGGCTACAAATATTTGTTAAGGGCAACACGTTAAATAATTAATTAAAACATAAACAAATAAAACAAAAAAAGTTATCATCTTCTTTCTTCTTCATTGCCTAAATTGGGGGAAGAAAATGAGACATGAAAGTAGCTTTATTGTTCAACATTTAGTCTCTTGCATGTAAGCTCGTTTTTAACCCGTTTCTTGTAATTTTTATTTTTTAGAATCGTTGTAACTTAATCTAGCTAGCCGATGGACTAATTTTTTTATTCTGTTAAATGTTTAAAAATTTACCATTGATGGCTTTGAATGTTTTTTATGTTAGTTGATTTTATTGGAAGGTTGGTTGTTTGATATGATTAAATTGTAAAGTGATTTATTGTAATTTTGAGTTTAGGGACTAAATAAGTAACATATTGAAGTTGGCTTGGTTTTCTTGTGAATTTTTGAAATTTAAGGGTTGTAATAAGATGGATAAAAATTCGGTTACATGGATATAGGATTTAATTGTAGGAATAAGCTTGTTTTGGTCTTAGAGACCAAATTGTATAAAATAAACGTTTGGGGCAAATGGGTAAAATTGTAAATAAGAAGTTATATGTATTAAATTGAATAGTATATAGAATTGAGGCTAATAATTGAAATAAATTATATTATAGATCAAGAACAAGTAGATAACTGAAGAAAAGGAAAAGTTGCGGAATAGTCCCTGAACTTTTGTTGTTTTTTCATGTTTACTGAATAAACCAAAGTCCATCATTTGTTGCGGACTATCATGTTATATTTTTAATGATTCAGGTGTGTTACTGGGGGCGAATGTAAAGCTTTTGGGCTTAGCACTTGGTGCCTAGGTGTGTTTCGGAGGGATGTTAACCTACGAGCTTAGCACTTGATGCCCAGGTGTGTTCTCAATTAGTTAGCTCATTTGAGCATTCTGGTCTGTTTTGGGTGGTAGCTGCGTATCCAAATCTGTTATATCGTTCATCGGGTAGATTTTCACGGGTTATGTGATTTGACATCTATATTAAAATTGGATATATGGTTTTCTGATTGGTTAATATGAATTGATATTGAATTGCATGATATAATTGAATTGATTATTATTATGAGTATAGATATAAGACTCATTTGTTAAATGGTTGTGTTTGACAGGAATTTAATCATTTAAATTCTAATGTGTGACTTATATGTTTTTACGGTAAGTTATCGTTTTAACCGTTTAACTTACTAAGCTCTATCAAGCTTACTCGTGTATTTTCTCTTATTTTATTAAAGATTACGTTTTTGTGGAATCGAATGATAGGATTAATTCAAAGAATCACACTATACGAATATATGTTCGGTGGGTTTTTATATATTTATTTTTGAGTTATATGGCCTGTAATAGGTGTGTTTTGTATTTATGTCGAATACATATTTCTATGTGTTACATATTTGGTTGATGTAAAGTTATTTAAAATTGGTTTTAGATCACTTATGCATGTGCCTTTTGTGTAACAATCTGGTTTAGACCCTAGTCAGAATAGTGGTTTCGGGACCACAAATCTGAGATAGAATAATATTTTAATATTATTTTCTGTGTCTATGATACGTGTCTAAGCAGGTGTGAAATTTTTGTGAATTAATTTATTCGATTGTGTGCTTAATTTGGCATAAGGACTTTATTGTGAAAAATGCAAAATTTGCATGCTATTTGTTAAAGCACCATGTGTTATGGCTTTTAAATGTTGTGGCTTTATAAGGCAATTAAGCCATTTATAAGATAGTGGTTGGTTAATGGACAAGAATGGCCTTGAATTATATTTGTCTTATATGTTTATTAGAGGTCAATTTAGTAAATGAATTATAAATGTTTTATAATTAAAATAAAACACCAAAAACAAGCCATTTTCCATCTTTGTTGGCCGAATGTATGAAAGAAAGAAAACATCCATGGCTTTTTAGGTTTCGGCTATTAACAAGCCTAATTCAAGGTATGTTTTGTGTCAGTTTTTGATAATTTCTACGTTCTTGTAATCGTTGCTTTGTATACTACAAGACCCATGCTTAAATTTTGAGAATTGATGAATATTTTGAAAAGTGCCATTGATGATTTCATATGCTTTATGAAGTTTTATGATGAAATATGATGTATATGTAATTGATTAACATGTTTTGTCTTTGGAGTTTTCTTGATTTTGAGTATTTTGGACTTAATTGAGAAAATAGTATTTTGAGGGACTAAATTGTGAAATAAATGAAATGTGTGGACTTGATTGAGCATGGGTGATATTCGGCCAAGCATGAGTATCATGAAATTTGATGTATTTTGTGATTTTGTGAAATAGGGACTAAAATGTCAAAATGTAAAAATGTGAGGGCTAATTTGCAAATTGTCTTAAATATGTGTTTTTGGATTGAATTGAATGAATTAGTGAATAAATGGATTAAATTTGAATATGTATAGATCAAGAACCGAAGAAAACAGACTTAGACGGCGGGAAATTGAAAGTGATCGAATAATCGAGTTCGTTCGTTAATCCGAATCCGAGGTAAGTCAATATACAAATAAATGTATTTGAATTGAATTATTTGTACATATATGAAATGTAAATTGTTATGAATATACATTGAGATGGAATGTATATGAAATCCAGGTTTATGTATATATCGACAAGCTATTAGTGTCCGAGAAGTCCCGTTTGAACCTAGGGATATATAGGATAGTTTATGTCATGACATAGGTGTCCGTTATGTGATATCATGTAAGACCACGTTTGGGACGTTGGCTTTGATTCAAGATTTCATGTAAGACCACGTCTGGGACATTGGCATTGATATGAGATTTACGTGTAAGACCATTTCTGGGACATTGGCATCATATTGATTCGTGTAAGACCCTGTTGGGACAGTGGCATCGATATTTGGTTACATGTAAGACCACGTCTAGGACATTGGCATTGTACGACTATTCTGAGCACTCTGAGTATCCTATTTAGTTTCGAACTGTTTTATGGGCAAGTCCGAGATGTGAATGGCTAAGTGAACTGTATAATGATTCAGGTACGTTTGAAAGGTACACTATGTACGTTTATGAAAGGTAAGTATATATATATATAAACTTACCAAAATGAATGTGTATATGAATTTGATGAGATAACATATGATATACAAGCTCGAATGAGCTATGAGCATAAGTGATGCTTGAGTTAAAGAATGTGGTAAGTGATGGCTAAACAAATGAGCCAAATGCTATGCGATAAATTTGCATATAAGAAATATTTATGTTGATGTATCAATGTGGCTATGTGCATTATATGTTAAGTTTATTTGTATATGGCTTACTAAGTTTTTGAAAGCTTACTTTGTGTGTGTTTGTTCTATTTTATAGATCGTTAAAGCTACGAGAGGCTCGGGGACCGTCAAGGATCGTCATCATACTACTCAAACTCATTTTGGTACTTTTGAATGTGTATATAGCTAAATATGGCATGTATAGGCTAGTTGTTTTGGGAAATATGTTTGAGATATGAAAATAGCCATGTGATGTGGCTTGATAAATGTTGGCAATATGCATGTGTGAATTTGAAATATGATGCATGTTATGGTATGGCTTGATGTTAATGAAATGGTCTTACGAATGGTAAGTTTACTGATGGATTGATGCCATAGTGAAT
This sequence comes from Gossypium bickii, assembly GCA_025503065.1. NCBI lineage: Eukaryota > Viridiplantae > Streptophyta > Magnoliopsida > Malvales > Malvaceae > Gossypium > Gossypium bickii. Next base: position 98,467,227 of record CP106711.1, read on the forward strand.
TAGTGAAATTATGGATGAATCATGTTTGGTTTTACATATGGTTTAGTTGTGCTAATTGGTTTACAAGTTCGCATGATTTGAAATGAGAATGAATGGAATGAAATGTTGATCATTTGACATGTTTTTTGTTACCAATTGTGTATGGAATGATGCTTGTGTGTGCTTGTAGGTATAACCCATGTGTGGGTGGCTATTTGGCATTGAAAATGGCCTATATTTGCCCACATGGTTGAGCACACGGGCGTGTGACTCGATCGTGTCCCTCGTGGTTGAAATTCAAAACAAGTTAGGATCGACCACGGGCTAGACACATGGGCATGAGACTGGCCGTGTGGTAAAGTCAGTAGTGACCACGAGTGAGGCACATGGGCGTGTCCACGGCTGTACGGACAAGTCAGTATGTATGCCCTGTTTTGACACGGCTTAGACACATGGGCGTGTCTGAGGGCTGTGGGAGGCACACGACCTGCCCACACGGGCGTATGACCTCTGTAACTTTGAAAAAGTTTTAAATTTTCAAGAATTTTTTGTATGTGTTCGGCTTAGTCCCGGCCCTATTCTAAAGCATGTTTGAGGTCTCGTGGACCTACTTAAGGGACACTTTGATGTGATTGACTGAGCTATGATATGAGATGTCTGTAAAAGTTTCCAATCTGTCCAGTGACGCCTTTAACTCTATACCGACGATGGTGACGGGTTAGGGGTGTTACATTTTGTGTTCGGAATGAAGTGTGCATATAACCTTGGTATAATAGGATGTTTTTAGTGGTGTCAAAAATTTTAAGGTTTAAATAGTTAATTAGGTAAAAAAGACTAAATCGTAAAAGATGCAAAAGTTGGTTTCTATTAGTTAAATGGATTAAATGGATTTGGTGTGCAAATTAATGGGCTTAGTTGGTAATTATGCCACACATAATGTTAGTGGACAATTATGGACATGTATTGTTAAGTATTAAGTTCAAATTTATAAAGGAAAAAAGGTAATTAAATAATAAATTAACATAAAAAAGGCAAAAAACATTATCATCTTCTCTAATGCTCTCCACTGAAAATTTGAAAGAAAAAAACCATGGAAGAAGTTTGATATTCAGCTAATCAATATACCTTGCATGCAAGTGAAATTTTATCTCGCTTTTATTAATTTTTATGTTGTTGAGCTCGTTTTAGCTTAATCTAGTTAGCTCGGGGGTTAATTTGAAAATTGGTTAAAGGTTGAAGGACTTCCATGAACGAATTTGAGGTGTTTGTGAAGTTCATTGATAGAATATTAAGGTTGATTGTGGAATAAGCTTGTTTTGTTAAGAGATTTTTAGTGATTTTGAGTATTAGGGATTAAATTGTTGGAAGTGTAAAATTCATTAGTATTAAAGTGAAATTTTGGTAAAAATGGTTGTATGGAACCTTTAATAAAATCGGTTAGCATGGATTTGGTTAAAGAAATGGTGAAATTGCGAGTTTCGAATTAATGACTAAATTGCTCAAAGGGTAAAATATTAGGGGTGATTTCATCATTTCGCATTAAAATGAGTTATGAACTAGAATTAATGATTTTTGACTATTGAAAATATGAATTGAGTTAAATTACTATTTAGATCAAGAAAAGAATCAATCAGACTTGAATCGAGGGAAAATGAAAATCTTAGATTAGTTTTCAACTTAGATATAACAACTGTGTGGTTGAGGTAAGTTCGTATGAGTTATATATCTATTGATTATTATTTGTATTGCTTATTAGTTAATGATATGTTGGGTATAATTTGATTCGGTAATATTATGATGGCTTGAAGACTTGAAGGTTTAATAATCCCGTTTGAACCTTGAGAATGCTTAGGATACAAATGACATGTCATTAGGGATTATGTAGTTTTGGGTGCTAGTCTTGGATATCCTACTGATGATTGAGGTCTTGCATTTGTTGCGAATTCTCCACAGCTTATGTGAGCAAAATCATGTAGCTAACGTCCCAACCCACAGCTCGTGTAAGCAAGCCCATTTCACACCTTGTGTGAAAATTATTGAAAAGGTTACGGTTACATGGAAACGCACACTTCGTGTGAGCATTCCCGAGTATCTGATGTTATTATATATGGTTCAACCGGTAAGTAAAGGTTAATGGAAAGGCATGTATATAAACTTGTTGTTGTTAATGATCTTATGAAATGGAAATTTTGGTATTTACAAATGAAAAAAGGTTAATAATCAAACATGTAAAGAAAGGTGAATGTTTGTAATTCATTTCATGTTATATACCATGTTTCATAGATGTTATGTTTTTAAGTTATCTACTAAATTTGTGGATTGTTGTGAATAGGAAAGTAAAATACCTATATGAATTATTGAGCATGGTTGACTGATTTATCGTTTGATGTTTGATAAGTTGAGTTTCTCTTATACGAGCTTACTAAGCACTAGTTACACGTAGTTGTTTTTCCTATGTTTTGTAGATCATCGGAAGCACGACCGGTTGGAATCTTGTCGGAGCCCTATCAGACTATTCGTCGATCACTTTGGTAGATTTGGTTATTTTTGGCTATGGTTATAAATGGAATGTATAGGGCTTATATGTAATAGGAGTTTTTGAATATGCTATTTGGTCAACTTGATATGGTTATGCCCTTTTGTGTACATTTTTGCTTGAATTTGTAATACTTTGGTAAGTTTGTGTCTTTGGTCACTTTTAAGTGCATTGTAAATATATATTTATATGTGATTGAAATGGTTAAATGATGTGTGGATAGGGTGATGTATGTTTAGGGTACAATGTGACTTTGAATGAAATGAATTGGTGTGATTTGTGGTGCCTTTGAATGACATATTGGTTATGTAACACCCCAAACCCAACCCAAACACCACGACCGGATCTAGCATGTCACTAAGAAGATTTAGTAAAACATGTGGCATTTTTGGAAAACGATCAGGTTTAAACATTTTAACCGGAAAACTTAGTAATTTAATATTCTGTATAAAATATAAATTTAAATGATACCTTGGTGAATTAGGAAAAAAAACTAAGTTGTTTTACATGTCTTAGCTTAATTTTAGCATGAAATTTAAATGTCTAATAATAAAAACCCAACATAAATCCCAATATAAATATGAGTCTAGTGGCCCATGGCCTTATTACATTGAAACTTAAAATCCACTAATAAAAAAAAATTAAAATAACTAAATAATGAAAAGTCCTTTGCTGAATCCAAATACTCTCTCGCATGGCCACCTTGCGCTCCTCTACAGCCCGGTCCGATGCACTAGGTGCTACCTGAAAATGTTAAATAATAGGTTGAGTCGCGAGACTCAGTGTGCAACCCTCATGCACCATTAGATTTGGGCCTTAGCCCCACAGAACAGGATAACAGATTAATATATAACAAAAATTATGCAAGCCCAACCCAAATCCTAGGTTTCATCCGCTACACACCACCCTTACCTGTCAGTCACACGATTGGGGATTTTTACAATCAACCCACACCGCTACACACCATCGATGGCAGTCATGCTTCTCATCGTCAGATCATGGCCGTAGCCACTACAACAGGTCACGGCAAAAGCCATTACAACAGGTCACGGTAAAAGCCGCTACAACAGATCACAGCAAAAGCCGCTATAACAGAGCACTTCTCCTTTCATCAAACCCAACCCCATGCAATCACAGAAATCAGCATACTTATCACATATGTCATCTTAACAGAAACATTCACTTAGGAATGAAAGAGATCTCTAACTTGGTGATTCGCTTTTACCCTCCTTGGGTTTCATCCGTTATGCCAGGATTTTGGCATTTTACAGAATATTTCAGATTAATAAACATATTTTTAACAGGCAATCTAAATGGTGTGGAAGTGTTACACACCTGATTAATGCGTAAGACTACCCTCTATGTCGATACCCTCGCTAATCGGATCCACTGCCTTCTGTCTACAACTTTGCTCAAAAGCCGGAAGAACGCGAAGATAAGGCCTCTCCTATATTCGTCCAAAGGTTAGTGTTTACCCGAATTTATATGTTTAAATTAACAGATCTCCTTACCCTGAAATCCCGAAAGTGGTACGGTCCAAGGGCTACTGAACTCTGGCTTAGAAATCTAAGCGATTGAATCCCCTTCATATCCCGGAATGCCGCAAATGATAGAAAATACCCGATTAGTTAACTATATAGCCATTCGGCTAAGATCTCTAAAAGCCGAAAAAGAATACACAAATTGACATTTACCTCTACAGATGATTTCGACTACCCCTTACAGGAAGATTCGGCAATCCCATAAGAAGATCGAAGCGAAAAAGAGTATAAATCTAGGAATTTTGGCTTTTAAGCAAATCCCGAAAAGATGAACTAGATGTGTTTTTCGGCTTTTAGAAGAATTGAATGAGGAGTTTCGGCTTTTAGTGAATGGGAGAAGAATAACAATAGGGATCAGAAGATTCGGCTAAAAGGAAGTTTCAAAGAAAAAGAAAGAAAAGGTGAGGGAGGTGGAGATTTTCGGCTTTTGGAAGAGAAAATATGATAAAAGAAAACAATGGTGATTTTCGGCTTTTGGAAGAGAAAAGATGAGAAAAGAAAACAAATGAGATGGCCTTCAAATTTTCGGCACAGGAAGAGAGGAAAAGAATAGGGTTCTAATCCCAGAATTGATTAGCTATCCCCCCTTATTTATAGAAATTTCGACCCTTACCTAACCTTGCAGATAAATCCTATCTTTTCTCCTTTATCTTAATCTCCGAACTCGTCTAAAAGAGACTTAATTAGCTCTAACTCCTCCCTCATTTATTAGCATAATATCCGCATAATTTAAAGCATAAAATCCCCTATTTTGTAGCCACATTGCTGTCCCCCTCAGCTCTCCTTGGCCTGCCAAAATTGGCCCAATTTCTTGGGCTCCAATCGGCCACACTGAGGCCCCCTTCCTTTACCTATTGGCACCACTTATAGCTCCCTCCTACTGCGCCTCTTGTTCCTGGGCCACAAGCCCATCTTGCCTATTACACTGTTAATACTTTATTTAAACCCAATAGTCTCTAAACAAAAATATTTAACCAAGACCTCGGTCCATTCCTGAGCCCAATTTGCACCTCTAAACCTCAAACTAACATTTTAAGCATAGACACCAAAATGCATAGGCCCATTAATTCAGGATGTTACAAGTTAGATCTTATAGGTTGTTTAATTTGGTATATTTTGATTGAGTTTGGAAAGTGTTCTGAACATAGGAATGTTGTGTAAATGGTATGTCTTGATGGACAAGAAATGGTTTTATGATGGCTTGTTTTAGGGGCTAAAATTGGAGCACACAGCTTGGGACACGGGCTGTCGCATGGTCGTGTGCCACATACGGTCACCACACACGATCGTGTGTCATTATTGTTTTTGGTGCAGGTTTCAAAGGGTTTGAGATGCAGTCTGTAACATGGTCGTGTGTCTCAAAACAATTTGTTGCACAGTCTAGCACACGGCCTGCGACACGATCGTGTAGCCCTATTTTGAATACCCACACGAGCAGATACATGGGCTGAGACTCGATCGTGTGCCCCTACTTCGAATGTGCATATGGTCTAGGCTATGTCAAACGGCCCTATGACCGATGTTGACCAAAATTTTCATGTTTTTGCAAAATTTTCTGATTTGTTTCAAACTGATCCAGATCGTTCCCAAATTTTTTTAGGGCCCCAAAGGTTCGATTTAAGGCCCAAATGTGTATTTTTTCCATGATTGTATTGAGTTATAGTTTAGTTAATATTAAATTGTATTATTATTCTATTTTGAAGTTAAAGGTTCTATTTTGTGCAATAATGCTTGGTAACCCTATTCTGACGACGAAGACGATGCTGTGACACAGGCTGTCACAAGGCCGTATGCTGCACATGATCTCTTTATAGGATCGTGTGTTTCAAGTTAGTGTGTTACACGGTCTAGGACACGACTTGCAACATGGCCATGTGACCCAACATCGACTTTAACATGGTCTAGCACACGACCTGCGACATGGTCGTGTGAGGGTATTTCGATTGTTACAAAGTCTGGCACACAGCCTACCACACGGCCGTGTGAATTTATTTTGAAATTTACACAGCCTGGGCTTTGTCAAACGGCCGTGTCGCAAGCCGTGTGACCCCTATTTTCAAAATTTTCTAATTTTTTTTAAAACTTTTAGTTTGTTTCAAATTAGTCCCTAATTGTTCCTAAATCATTTTTAAGACCTTGTAAGCCAGATTTAAGGTTAACAATTGTATTTATGCTATGAATGAAAATTGAATTTGATTATTTATTGTTTAATTTGATATTTGGATGGTTAAATGGTAGTAATGGTTATGATATGTGTTGTAATACTCTGTAACCCTAATCTGGCAACGGAGACGGGTTAGGGGTGTTACATATATGTTTTATACATGTAAGCTCTACAAGTTTTAGCATGCGAACACCCATGTTATATAGTATGATGTAGTATGCAAACCCTCATGTTATATAGTATGACGTAGTATGTGAAGCCCCATGTTATATAGTATGACGTAGTATGCGAACCCCATGCTATATAGTATGTGATTTATGTACGAACCCTGCATGTGTGAACACTACATGTGCAGATACTATATGTGCAATCCCTATACATGTGAACCATAGCGCGAAACTTATATGTGTGAACCTTGAATGAACTCATACGTGCGAACCCTATATATGTATACCCTGTATGTACGAACCTTACATCCTAACTAAGCATGCTAATATTGTAGAAGATCAATATATATATATATAAAAGGGTTGAGAAAGAGCATTAGGAAGAAGAAAAGTGAAACTTCAGAATTGTTAACATCAAAATTCTAGTTTTACCTTTAATTAATTTAAAAATTCATTATGTATTATAAAACAAAGAGAAATATAAAATGAACTAGAAAGAAGAATAAAAAAAATGAAAAGATGATTCAACTTTAATTTGGGATATCTAAAAAATCTCTACATGCCCTCTATTTATAAGGTCTCAACTACCATAGGTTACAAGACTCTAATAAATATAATTAAGGTACCCTATAATTTTTTAAGGGTTACAAGAGTTACAAGAAAATGAATTCTTGGGGGAAAGGGGTTATGAGAGCTATATAGATATTCATTTTACAACACTCCCCCTTGGATTTCCATAAATGAAAAATATGTCTCATTAAAACCTTATTAGGAAAAACTCTGTGTGATAAAAACCTAATGAAGGAAAGAGAGTGAACAACCTCCAATTACAAGTTTCCTCGTTAAAAACCTTTATTAGGAAAACCCAGTGGGACAAAATATTGGTTAAAGGAAAAAAGTGCAACGTGTTTTTGACTCTCCCTAATGACAACATCACATTACATCTTTGAGTCAACGCACTCCAATCTAGTATAGTAGTATTAGAAATGTTGTAGTTGACAATGCCTTGATAATAAGATCTGCTAAATTATCGCTAGAATGAATTTGTTGAACATCTCTATCACCTTCCTTTTTAAGATCATGGGTGAAGAATATTTTTTGTGAAATATGTTCTGTCACCTTTAATGTAACCACCCTTCAATTGAGTTATACATGTTGCATTGTCTTCGTATAAGATAGTTTATATCTTTTCCTGTAAAGGCAAATTACATGTCTTTTGGATAGTTTGGATCAATAACTTTAGTCAAACACACTCTCGACTTGCCTTATCCATTGCAATTATTTTTGCATGATTTGAAGAGGTAGCAACTAATATCTGCTTTATTGAATGCCATGATATGGTTGTGCCTCCACATGTAAATAAATATCCTATTTGAGATCAACCTTTATGTGGATTCGATAAATTTCTAGTATCATCATAGCTGACTAATAGGGATTTTAATCATTTAAATAAAATAACCCCATATCAATGATCTCTCTAAGATATCTAAATACATGTTTAATTTCATTCTAATGTCTATGTAATACCTCTAACCCGTATCCGTTGCTGGAATAGGGTTTTGGAGAATTACCGAATAAATGTTACCTAAATCATTCAATTCAAAACATTTCAATAACCACATCATATTCCATCATTAAGCATGCATATCGTTCCTTATTCAAGCCCTTGAGGCCTTAGAATCACTTTAGATTCGATTCGGGACTAAATCGAGAACATTTAAAAATTTTAGGAAAAAGTTAAAAAAAATTCAACTACAACGGTCACATGGCTGTGTGGCTAGGCCGTGTGACTCACTTGGCAGAGACATACGCCCGTGTCTTAGGCCGTGTAACTTTCGAAATAGGGACACACGGTCGTGTCCCAGCCTGTGTCCGTGCCCATGTAACTCTCTATCTTGGGTCACACGGCCAAGCCACACACCTGTGTGCTAGGCCATGTGCTAGCTGACTTGTTCCCTAAGCACTCAACAGACGGCCGTGTCGCCCGGCCGTGTGGACCTAAAATGCACCTTAAAAAACAAGTTTACCATTTCCTACTTGCTTGGGCATTAAGCAACTTAAAAACCATTCGTTTAAAAGCAGCTCAAAAACCATTCATTTAACCTATTGAAAACACGATCAAACATACTCAAAACATGTCAAAACAATCATAATAACTGCCTAACCAATGTACCCTCATTGGTACAACATCTATATCATCAAAACCTATTAACAATGCATCATTCAAATCAAAGTTTAAAATATACCAAAATCACGCAATGTAGCCTAGCTTATAATTACCTAATGATCAAGCTTAATTCCACATACACCTAACAAGCCTTGACTCAAAACAACATGCCAAATTATGGCTTCAAACAAAAACATATACTATATATGCTCAAACTATTCACACAGTTAATAAAATTAACTATCAACTTAAGACATCCTAGGTACATGCCATCACAAAAGGTAGACATCACCGCATTTGAGATCGGGATTGTTGTTGGATGCTGAGTCAGTGATCAAAAGAGAAGTAACTAACTTACGCACGGAAAACAAAACTGTACGCTAAGTAAAACTCAGTGATATTTCTATAATCTGAACAATTAAAGACATAATGATACAAGAATGCATAATTTGAACTATACAAACGTACTATTGTCTAAGCTCACAACTACCATATTCTATCATTTCAAATTCATGCATATTACCATATCATTTTGTACTATACTCAATTTTCACATGCTATCATATTTGATTTGTTTAACAAATATCTCAATTCACATCGCTTGCTATATAAATAGCTTTTCACATATCAATCCACATTTGTTTATACAATGGCATTATCCATTCCATAATCAATTCATGAGTACATAACTTATATATTTCATTTAATCATAACATATCTCATTTCCATTCCACATATCATGCCATTCAATATCGATCATAGAACTTTACTATTTAATTACCCTTATTAACACGACTCAGACTCGGATAGATACACGGATCCAACCAACACACCAGTTTGGCACCCAGTGCCTCATCGAATAAATCTGAAGTAATAACTGTGCCCATCGCTATATAAATTGACACCCAGTGTCTCATCGGTTAAACTGAACCAAATTGGCACCCAATGCCTCATCGACTTGAAGTCGAAGAAATCCCTGAACTCTTCCTATCCTATAGCATGCCATCTATATTCGACTTAGCCCAATATAGTTAATAGGGTTTCAATTCATTTTTCAAATACAACCAATATCCAATTCTCATATTTGCACATTGTCACATTTATGCATATATTCATTTCAATTCAATAATCAATACATTTATAATGTATATACCAATTCAATTCATTTCAATCAACTATAATTTCAATTCACTATCAAAGTGCCAAAATACTCACCTCCACCACTTACCATATGCATTAAATCAATATACAACAATTAACAACTAGGTTTGGATTTATAGAAATACAAACCATGGATTCCAAGCTATTCGACGTCATTTTATCCTTTCCCTTTTTAGTCGAGGATTCCGGTATGACGTTAGCTACAGAATTAAAATAATTAAAATACATCAATACAACACAATTCAATTTCACATTGAATATTTATATTTTTACTCAATATTTTCTTAAATTCCAATTTAGTCCCTAAACCGAGACTAATTTTTATTCTTCATAATTAGCTCTATATTTTCATACAAATTTCACTTTAAACTAAATTTAACTCAATTTTGAATTTTTTGAAAATTTAGTCCCTTTTACTCAAAATTTACAATTTGTTCCACAATTTTATCCTTTTCCATTTCTAGCTTAAAAATCTATCAATTTAATCCTTAATACTAAAACTATTCAACATTAACAACATTTAAAACCTTAATCAATGTTAAAATTTTGACATGGGTCGGGTAGTACTTAACATCGGGATTCCAAAAATATAAAAATTATAAGAAAATGGACTAAATTGACTAACCAAATTTGAATTTAAACCTTTAAGTCCCTAGGTTTGCTGTTGGTCACCCTTCATTCTTTCTTTCCTTTTCTTTCTTCTTTTTAATTTGCATGCCACCACTTTCTCTTTATCTTTTTATTATAATAACCATTATTATTATTTAACTTATAAATATAAATCTTATTTCATTTATTAAAACATATAATATATATATTAAACTATCATATATATAATACAACCATCAATGTCGTCCACTTAAAGAAACAAAGGTATAATTGTTTCTTTAGTCCCTTTAGTTTTTTTTTTAATCTTATAATTCAACTTTTACTCTATACGTGATTTAGTCCTTATACTATAATAATTTTTAATTCATGCAAATTCACATAATCGAAGTCTAATTAACTACACAACTAACTTTGTAATTTACGGGAACGAAGTCCCGAGAATGCACGTTTCGACACCCCTAACTATAAGGTTGTTACAGTCTACATGTTGGAGAAGAACTATATATTACTAACAAGTTTACAACAAAAGCTATATCAAGTCTTGTGTTGTTTGCAAGATACATCAATGTCCTTATGGCATTTAGATATGACACTTCAGGACCAAGAAACTCTTCATCATTCTCACAAGGATGTAATTGAATTTTATTTAGATCTAATAATCATACAACCATCGGGGTACTCAATGGATGCACTTTATCCATGTAAAATTTCTTTAAGATCTTTTTTGTAGAAATTGACTGATGGACATGGATTCCATCTTTTAAATGCTTAATTTGTAAGCCAAGACAAAAAAAAATTTTTCCAAGATCTTTCATCTCAAATTCTTTCTTTAAACAAGTTACTGTATTTTGGAGCTCTTCAGGAGTTCCAAAAATATTTAGATTATCAACATAAACAACAATTATAAAAAAAATTGATCCAAACATTTTTATAAAGAAATATGGACAAATTTGATCATTTTGTAACCTTCTTTTAACAAGTATTCACTAAGACGATTGTACCACATATTTCTAGATTGTTTTAATCCATATAAAATTTTCTTTAATCTGATCGAGCAATTTTCTCGAGAAACTCTATATCCTTCTAGGATTTTAAATCCTTCAGGGATTTTCATATAAATTTCACTATCATGTGTGCCATACAAATAATATGTAACAACATCCATTAGACACATGTCAAGTTTTTCACGTACTGTTAGGCTAATAAGATATTTAAACATGATTGCATCCACCACAGGAGAATATGTCTCTTCGTAATCAATGTCGAACCTTTGTGAAGACCCTTTGTGCTACAAGTCGTGCTTTATATCTTACGATTTCATTTTTCTCATTTCTTGTTCACACAAATACCCATTTATATCCTATCGGCTTTATATCTTTAGGTGTTTGGACTACAGATCCAAAAACCTCACATTTAGAAAGTGAATTCAATTATGTTTGAATTTTTGCCTATCTAATCTATTTCTATATTCCTCAAGGTATTTAGGCTCAGGATCCTCATTTTCTTTTACTATTTCAATAACAACATTATAAGCAAAATTGTTGTCGGCAATTATATTTTTCTAGTTCCATTTTTTTTTCTAAAGTAACATAACTTATCGAGATCTCTTCATTATCACTATTTTCATGTTCCTAAACCTCTTCTGGGTTTTTTTTTATTAGTTATATCTTTGGCTTCTTCTTAGGCACATGCCTCCACAATATGACCATACTGAATATTTGCTCCTTTCCATTTATAAGGATTTTTATCTTTGGAACCGATTGGTCTTCCACACTTCAAGCATGGATTACTTTCTTTTGCACTAACAATTTGCCCTATTGGGACATCAATTTGTGTTGGAGCATTTTCAACTAGCATGTGAGATTTTGTAATTCTCTTTAGGTTAGTAAATGAATCTGGTAGTTTATTTTTAAAATGAATTATCTAGTGAACTTTTGGTTTACATTGCTTTGTGTGAGGATATTAGATATTGATAATTCATTCCAAGTATTTTATTCATCCAACTTTTTGTTCTCTCCCCCTAATGTTGGGAAAATTATCTCATAATAATTAACAACTTATGTTATAACTAAATCTCCAATGAATATCTCAAAAATGTTTATTAATAGAAGTAGATTTATATCAATGTACATTTCCAACCTCTGATGAGGACTCACTCATCTTTGTACACTGTGGTGGAGCAATTGGAACATATACCACACATCCAAAAATTCTTATATGAGAAATATTTGGCTCTTGATAAAAAAAACAATTGTAATGGGGAGTATTTATTATAAATTGTTGGCCTGATGAGCACAAGTGTTTTTGCATGCAAAATAGCATATCCCCAAGCTGTAACACAGAGTTTTGTTCTCATAAGTTATTATTAGATAGAGGCATTTTGATAAATGATTTATCTAAACTATTTTGCATGTCAACATAAGCTACAAGATGTTTAATTTTTATCCCAAATAATCATTAAAAACTTGGGACGTTAACTCACGAGCATTAGCAAGATGAATTATTTTAATTGCTTAATCTGAAATTAATTATTTAAACAAGCAATCTCACAAATGACAGGTTGTGAGTTGATAACACATGTGATTATTTTGTAAATGCATCTACCAAAATCATATAATATCAAAACGATCCACATGGTGGATGAATGAACCTCACATTCATTTTAGAAATGCAAGACATTAAATCTCAGCTTTAGCTAGTGAGTTTTTAATAATAAATTTTCATTGAGAACAAGCAACACATGATAATTCTTTTAAATTAAAGAATCTTCTGGTTCTTTAATGAATGTTCATATGAATTTTCAATTAATTTCCGCATCATATATGATTCAAGATGGTCTAATCAATTATTGCAAAACTAGTGAACGTTTTCTCAGTATCTCATGTGTCAATCATATAAATATAATGTATTCTATCGGGGAATATTTATAATACAAATACATGAGTATCTTATGTCATTTTTGCATATGATTTTAATGTAAAACATATAAAGATTTCCTTCAATATATATATCTTCTTGATCTAAAAAGATAATAATATATTCTATAATATTTTGCACCACAAGGATATGCAACATTAGCTCTTCAAGAGATTTTACAATATGATGTAATACCTTAATGAATGCGTAACTTATTTGAAATAATATGGAATTTTACAATTCTGTTGAACATGGATGATAAAAATTCCGGATCCTTAAAAATTTTATTTATTCATATAATAAAAGAAAATGTAAATTTGTATAAAGAATAAATATAAATAAAATATATGATAAACATAGCAAAGAATAAATTTAATTTACTACTCAATCACTTTAACAAACATGCGGTTAGATATTAAAGTTGCAACTAGAGGTTTAAAATTAAAATTTTCTAAACTCTACCTCTTATAGCATAACTTCAATTCAAATTTTATTATCATGCATTACGGAGTATCTTTTTTTTATAAGACTTTGCAAAACTTAAAGTTTTAGGCATGTTATAGGCATGTACATGGTGCATTCATATTTATCACAATGTTTTTTAGCATCATCTTTTTTTTTTTAGCCTTATACTTTTCCACAACTAGTAGAATTATAATTTCAATATAAATTGTAACAATTGATAATTTCATTGTCATTCCTTTTATTTTATATCCACTATGACGTTTACTTTTGAAAATGTCTAAACCATTGAGAGGTTCATAATGTCATTAACTCAACAAAAGAAATATAATTTGTTTACAATTATGTGCAATATTTGCTTCAGTGATTATATCAAGATTTTCAAATATTCAAATTGATTTTAATGATCAAAAGTAATCAAAAGTGATAAATCAAATGTGTCAAAGAATCTTTGTGTATCGCATAAATATTTTTGTTCTCTTTGAAGGGTTATTTGGAAAAATTTAGCGATTCTCTTATTTAAATTTATCATTCCACTTTATAGGACAGAAAAAATATTATAATCATTATAGTTATAGTGATTATTATAACCATACTAGCCCATCAAAGACCATGTTCATAACCACAATTATAACTTTATTCTTTTTAAGATTGATTATGTAATGCTACATTCACTTCAGGAATGATGCATATATAATGATGTTTTTTTCATTATCATAATTTTTTTCAAAACTAAACCATAAATTTAAAGTATCTTTTACATGCTTTCTTAGTGACATTGTAGTAAAAAATTCACGATTAATGTCCTTATCCAGTTCTCAAGCATTTATAGATTTGAACTCCTAACTAATCATTGCATATAATAGATATTTACAATAGATAAGAAGATATAAGAACACTAGTATATTTTAAACAAAATTAAAACTAAACCAATCAAATCTATAAAAATAACAAAAAAGACATATACCTCTATGTAGAAAGACCAACAATTAAACTCGAGAAGGGATTGATAAATTCATAGAGATGCAAATAGAGAATTATATAAATTTACCTTCTTAATAGAAATCGAATCAAATTTTGAAAAAAAAAATTAATTAGACTTACTTAAGTAATTGGGGATGAGAAATAGAGACTATAAACATTCTTTGTAGTTAAAAAAAAAAAAAGTGATCATCCCCAAGCAAACCTATAACGCCCCAAAATTTTTAACTTTTAATTGTTAAATCATGTTATGTGAAATGATTTGTTTTAATGGTTAAGTGTTCTATTTATGTGCTTAAGGTCTTGTGTTCGAATCTTTTCTCTTGAATTTCACTTTTTTTATCTCAACCCCCATCTTTGAATATCTAGCTTATATATTATTTTCACTCAATTATTGATAAGAATTAGCTTGTTTGTTTAGTGGTAACGCCTTAACTTAACTAGAGGTCTTGTTTGTAGCGTATTATCTCCTAATTTCTCTCCACTATTGTCGTTCCTCTCAGCCCCCCTCTTTCCACGTCCTGTTTTCCAATTTTTGATGATTGATTTTTCTGTCGTTTTCTCTTTTGGGTTTCTGCTCTTTCTGTTCTCTTTCTACTTTCTCTTTTCATTCATTCTTTATTCCACTTTCTTTGCTTCCATTTGCGTTGCTAGATGCATGAGATTAAGGTGCTTCTACTTAGTACGATATTTTCTCCATAACTAGCTTCTGTTTACTTTTAGGTGATTTGTTTATTCTCATTACATGTGGAAGATATGGAAGTGTGTGTGGGTTTGTGAGTTTTTTTATCTAATTGATGGTTTTGGTGGACTATTAGGAGAAGTTCACGAGGCGCACGACGTTTTTCCAATGAATTTGGAGATTTTTAGGACTATCGTTACTGTCTGGGTAAGTAACCGAATGACGAAGGGTTGATTCTCGAACTTAAAGTTGAAAGTTCAATCGTTCATGATCGAATTAGTGACTTGATTTCATATGTTGTTACTAATTAGTCCATTTTAAATGTTATTTTTAGGGTTTGGGGGTGTGTCATATCATCGTTTTCCAAAAACTATAAGGTGTGTGACTCAAACTCGTAAAAAAAGTGAACACAAAGCAAGAAAACCAATTGTTAATGTCACACAGTAGGGTGCCAAGCCGTGTGAAACATACGGTCTTGTTGGCCACACGGACTAGGTTAAGTGGGTCGTGTGGTCCACATGGGTTGGGCTAGGTAGGTCGTGTGGGCCCAATTTTTGTAAACTCTAATTAGGGTCGTATTTTGATTACGTTTCGAGGTTAGCCACATTATAGGGACTGATATGTGATATGTATGACTTATATATATATATATATGAAGTCTTATATTATGCTTCTATATGTGCAATGTAACACCCCAAACCCGGCCTAGAAATTATGGCCGAATCTGGAATGATTATGTAAAATGGTTTGAAATCTAGCTATCGTTTATTTTTATTAAAAAAAAAAATCATGAACTTTTGTTACTTAAAAGCTCATTTTATTTGAAACATGTTTGACATGATTATTCAGTTAAAACGTTGTGTATTTACATTTTTTAAATAAATTGAATACTTTGCAGTTGAAATTCTTAAAACATTATATTTTGAAAACCAGGTTCGTTTTCTTAAAACCGATTATTTGCAAGAAAACTGACATTTTCGATAAAATCGTTTTACAAGTATCACACGAAAATCGAAAATAAAATCCAAAGAAAAAATAATCCCAAATGTCTAGAGAGTCCAAAACTTACAAAACTCTTAAACCAAAGTTTTAAATAAGTCAAGTTTAAAATAAACTGAGTTTACGAAAATGTGGACATAACCGAGCTCCCGTCGCACAGACCCGCCTAAGTCTGAGGTTACCTGAACGTAACATACAAACAGATAGTTAGTTTTCATAACTCAGTGTGTAACTTAAAAGAAAATAGATTTACAGATTTATTTCCAGATTTATTACATAGTAGAGCAGATACAGATGTATAACTCATACAAAATCATAATCATATGCAAATTTACAATCCTACCCCCATCCGTTATCCACCATCTCTGACCGTCCCTAACACCATATAAGGTCTTAAAAACCCATCCAGCCTTACATACCACTTAGTATCGATAAAACACTTTTCCAAATATTCGCAGCAGTGCTGCTAAAATAGCGGGCGAGATATTGCCTTTCACAGAACACTTCCTCCACATAACATATGTCCCACCCCAAAATCAGATATAAACAGAACAGAAATCATGCATAACATATCATATACATAGCAATATTTGGGTTAATTATAACCTATTTCAAGGTTTACTTATCATATGATGTCTCTAATATATGAACAAATACCAGATTTTATATTAACAGATGATTGAATTTCATATTTTACTGTCTATATGATCACATACAGATCCCACGGAAAGCCCACAGTCGATCTAGACAATGTGTACGACCCTAGGGTAAAATTCTAAATTTTGGGCCCACATACCCATGTGGCCCACACAACCCAAATTGCCTAGCTCGTGTGGCCCACATGGTCTGGCACATGGCCCACACACGCCTGTGTGGCACACACGGCCCAAAATGGCCTAGACCGTGTGTCACATGTAACAGCCCGTTTATGGGTCAAATCAAAATAGTGGTTTCGGGACCAAAAATCCAAAGTGGAAATATTTATTTTATTACTATTTTAAGGTCTACATCATGATAGAATAATTTTTTGAAAATTTCGTTACGAAATTTTATCGATTGAGTACTTAATTTGACTAGAATGACTAAATTGCAATAGGTGCAAAACTTGAATTCTATAAGTTAAAGGTGTCTAATTGCTATGAAATTTTAAATTGGAAGTCATTATGTGGTAATTAGACCATTATTTAAATTGGTGGACAAATATGGACATGGTTAAGTATGTTTTTAATGTTTTTCATTAAGGGTATTTTAGAAATTTGGTAAATAAAGACAAATTAACCCAATAAAATATGTCCATCTACTTCAATTTAGTCCCCCTAGCTGAAGTTTTGAAGGGAAGCCATAGCTAGGGTTTGGCCAAGCTTTCAAGCTCGATTGTAAGTCCATTCTTGTCTCGTTTTTAATGATTTCTATATTTTTAATATCGTTGTAACTTGATCTAGCTATTTCAAGGACTAATTTGAGAGAAAGTTAAAGTCTAAAATTTTACCCATGTTGAATATGTTTGTATTTTTGATGTTTGATGGTAGAAAATGCATGTTAGTTGTTAGTTAAACAACATTTGTATAGTGATTTTTGATAAAAAGGTCAAATGGGGACTTATTTGTAAATGGTTATAAAATGTGTAGAAAAGTGTGAATAAATGAAAAATGTAGGCTGTTATGAGTACAAGTAATGTTTGGCTAGGCCTGAGTTATGATGGAATTGAATGAAATTCATTTTTCGAGCCTAGGGACTAAATTGTAAAATGATGAAATGTTAGGGGTAAAAATGTAATTTTCCATAGTGTGTTTTTGGACTATATTGACTAATGTGATGATTAAATAAGTTAAATTTGCCATTATTGATCAAGAAAAATGAGGTTCAGATCTAGATCGGGGGAAAAATAAAATAATTGACGAATAGATTCATTTTGCCATTTTTGCATCCGAAGTAAGTTCGTATGTTAATAAGTTTTGTTATAATTGTATTTTAAATGCTTTAATTTTTGCATGAATTGTGTAAACGACTCTACGGACACGTTTGACGACATTTTCACAAGCGAGAAGTCCCAATCGAACCTTAGGAATAGATTAGGATACAAGTGACATGTCACTTCGGTATTAAGTTATGTAATCGGGTGCTGGTCTTGTACGTCCTACCGATGGCTGATTATACCGGCATATGTTGCGGTTACTTGAAAGCTTGTGTAACCAGCACCGTGTAGCTATGTCTTGACTGAAAGCTTGTGTGAGCAGGCCCGTTGACGGCTCGAGAGCGAGCATTTATGTGTTATGAGATGGAGGTAGCAAAGGCTACATAAATGGCACTTTGTGTGTAAGATTACCTGAGTATCCGATATTATTATTTCGAGTGGTTCATTGTGTATGTCAAAGATGAGAGTAAGAATGAAACCATTAGAGATGGTACAGGTATGTGCATAAAGCTTATGATTATTAAATTCGCGAAATGATGAATTCAAGGTAAGTTCGTGATGGATTGAAATATGGTCATGAGATTATGGTGAATTACATCGTCTTATATTATATTACATGAATGTTAAATGTATGGTAGATTTGCTTATTTCTTTCATATGAGCTTACTAAGCTATATAGCTTACTCCGCTTTACTTTCCATGTTTCATAGTGTTACCAAGCTAGCTCGGGTTGGAGATTGTCGGAGATCGCATCACATTATCAAACTGTCATTTTGGGTATCGATGATCTCGACATTTTGAGTATATGGCATGTATAGAGACTTGGTCATTTTGTTTATATGTGTCATCATGATTTTGGCCAATATTGCCTTGTATTAGTCAAAGGCTCGATTTGGTATTTGGCCATGTAAATTGGCTCATTTTGGTTAAATTGATTGTAAGTTTATACAATTATGTATATGCATATATGTGCCAATGCCCCTTGGTGATGTGGTTTATATTGATTTTCTAAATACTGATTGTGGCTTAATGACTTGTTGTGAAATGGATGAGTTTGGTTCATTGGTATGCTACAGTATCTTGATAAGTTATTGCAAGTTGAAAGTAGTCTTAGTGGTGTTTTTGAATATGAAATTGGTATGTTTGATTTGGCATAATGAGATGTCATGAACATGATAAATGATGGTACTGCATAGACATGTGTTAGCCATGATTGTGGTTGTTTTGGTTGTCTAAGTATACCATATTTTATGCCATTGAATTTGTGTATGTGTATGGGTAAATAAGGGTGGAAAATGGCTTGGTAAATAGCCTTTATTTTGTCTACATAGTCTATCTCATGGGCATGTGTTTTAGCCATGTGTCCCCTGCACCTATATTTTAAGAAACAGAATGCTCAGAATTGAGCACACGGGCAGAGACACGGGCGTGTGTCTCAGTCGTTTGAGGAACACGGCCTTAAGCACGGGCTTGTATCCTGATCGTGTGAAGTCTGCACCAATTTATGAAAACTAAATTAACCACAAGGCCTAGCACACGAGTGTGTGACTTGGTCGTGTGACTTCAATTGTTCATGCCTTGCAAGTTAGAGAGTTACACGAGTTAGGGGCATGGGCGTGTGTGACCACACGGCTTGCCTACACGGGCGTTCCCAAACCACACAGGCGTGTGGCCCTTATACATGGCAAAAATTTTCTAAGTTTTGTAAAGGTTTCCTAAGTTCTTGGTTTAACCCCGGACCACTTCCAACGCATGTTTTGGGCTTCGTAGGCTCTTATTAGGGACTATATGATTGAATGCAAATGGTTTTAATTTGGTTGAAAATTTAAGACTTGGAATTGTATAATTGTTTATGATGTAAGTCCGGTAATCCCTCGTAACCCTATTTCGGTGTCGAATACGAGTGAGGGCTGTTACATCACACACGGCCTAACACACGGCCGTGTGTCACGCATAGCCTACCACACGGTCGGGTGGCTTCGATAGTGCCTAATTTTGACTTTCATCGTTCACTACTTTCCAAGTTTCTCATTACACACCGGCTCAATTTTGATACGAATGAAACCACGTGATTCCTGGTGTAACAGTCCAGTTTCGACCCCATTTGAAACAGTCGTTTCAAGACCACTAATTTGAGTCAAAAAATATTTAAATATTATTATCTGTGTTTATACTGTGTGAATTGATATCTGTGAAATTTTCGTGATTTAATTTTATCGTTTGAGTGTCCGATTTAATAAAAGGACTTAATCGCATAAAATGTAAAAGTAGCTTTCTATATGTTAAAGTGCTTATTTGCTTTGAGGAATTAATTATGGATTCCTTATGTGGAAAATTGGCCATTAACTAATAGCATGGTCGGTTTTAGGCTTGAAATATATGGTTTACTAATTAAATTTATAAGGTTAATTTAGTAATTGTATTAATTATATTAATATAATAAAACATAAAATAAAAACCACATTGCATGTTCATATTTTCATAGCTGAAATTAGCTAAGGAAAATAAAAAGAAAAGAAAAGCCACATTTGGCCTTGGTTTTACTTGATTGAGGTATGTAATTAGTTCGGTTTTTGATAATTTCTACGTTTTTGTGATCGTTCCTTCGAGTACTACAAAGCCCATGTCCTAATTTTTGAATTTGATGACGATTTTGTGTTTTGCCATTGATGATAGCTTTTGGTTTTTGCTGTTTGATGATAAAATATTAAAGATATATGACAGATTAAAATGTTTTGTATTGGAAATTTTGATGATTTTGAGTAATTAGGACTAAATTGTAAAAATAATAAATTGAGGGGATAAAATGCGAAATAAATGAAATATATGGACATGTATGATCATGGGGTAGATTCGGCCTAGGCATGGGACTATGAAATTTTGCATATTTTGTGTTTTATGCAATAAGGACTAAATTGTGAAATGTGTAAAATGTGTAAAATGGTAATTTGCCCATTTATGTGTTTTTAGACTAAATTGAATAAAATGGTGTTTAAATAAGTTTAATTTAAATATGTTTAGATCAAGAACCAAAGAAAACGGATTTTGATCGGGGGAAAACAAAATTAATCGAATAGTCGTTTATTTCCGTTCGTCGATATCCGAGGTAAGTTTATAAGCATTTAAATGTTGTTAATTTTGAATATATGTAAATTTTATATATCAAATTGAATTCTTGATTATATATATGTGTTGGTTGAATGTCTATAAGCTTGCGAGCTATGTTTACGAGTTTGATTCGATCGAGTTATGATGTCCGAAAGTCCCGTACGAACCTTAGGAATAGCTAGGATACATATGTCATGACATAGGATTCTGTTATGTGTTATCGTGTAAGACCATGTCTGGGACGTTGGCATCGACTTGTGACTTACGTGTAAGACCCTGTCTGGGACAGTGGCATCGATATGTGATTACATGTAAGACCACGTCTGGGACGTTGGCATTGTACGAAATATTCGACTATCCAAGTATCCTTTTTAATTCTGAATGGTTCAACGAGCAATGATAAATTAAGATCGAGTGTAAAATCGAGCTAGAAAGGCTCAGGTATGTACTCATACTAAGTTATGAAAATAAGGTAAGTTGAATATTTGAATTGATGATATAAAGTTATATGTAATATGAATTACGTGATGGTATATTTGAACATATATGTATTTCGGCCTATTGATGTATATGTATTGTAAAAAGTAATGGTTAATTATACTAATGTTTGAATGAGTATTTGGTCAAAGTATAATTTATGCAAAACTTATATGTTTTGATATATGAGATTATAAATTGGAAATGTATATGAGTTAATAATGGTTTATTTTGGTTTGAATAGATTAATTTTTCTATATGATTAAATGTTTTCATTGCTTATGACTTACTAAGCTGTGAAAGCTTACTGTATGTATGTTTTCTCTTTGTTTTATAGATTTTAGAAGTTGGTTACGGGCTCATGGATTGTCAGAGAAGTCTATCACACTATCGACTATTTTTGGGATTTTATAAATTTGAGTTTGAACCAATGGCATGTATAGTCTAGTTAAAATGTTTGATTTTGGGATATGTAAATATGAGCCATGTGAAAATGGCTTATTTCTCTTGGTTAAGCTTAGTTTTTTTTATGCTTTTGATATAATGGATATATTCAATGCTTAAGTTATATAATTTCGGTCATGGTATATCTATGTGTGATTTGTTTAGTATGCTTTGCTAATGATTGTCTGGATTTAGTCATGGTTTAAGCTTGCATGTGTTATAATTGGTTTATGCTTGGTGCTAAGGTCTTGTGATGTGGGTTGAATAAATAGGTGAAATGCTAAGTATATCATAGAAGAAATGATAGTTAAAATTAGTTTGTAAGAGTATAATTCCATTGATAAATTGATTTGAAAGTAACTAGTAAATTGGCATGTGTATGTTTGGTTATAGGGTATGGAAGAACATGTGTATATTCGATCATGATCTAGACCTGTTTTGAAAGTGTGTTTTATACTATAAATGGGTGTATGGATATAAGATTGGAAAATGTGAAGTGATATGTATGATTTTTATTATGTGAATCGATATGATTTGAATAGGATATGGCATATTTTGGCTTATGTTTTGATAGCTAAATTTTATATAATTTATGAGATTACTTATGGTTGCCGATTTGTCATGAAATAAATTAGTATGTAAGTGAAGTATATTATAATTTGCATTTGTGTTAATATAATGGTTTACATGGATAAGCTAAAGTATGTATTTAATAAACAATATTAAAGCATGTTCTGTCTTATAAATTTGTTATGAAAGTTGTTTATATGTTTGGTCATTGAAAGGTGAATAATGGATCATTTGGTTTATAATTTGCGCATATGTTCGTTGAAGGTTATAGACATGTTATATAAGCATATGGTGTATTTGATAAATATTTGATTTGTACATGTGAGTAATATTGACGTGGCTTAATAAGTGTAAGGTGATATGTTTTGTATAGATTTATGAGAATGGCTCAATTGATGTATATATATATGTGCAAGCTTGTAGTAGGAAAATATGTATGATTTAGTCTTATAAAATAATGTATATGCAAATTCGAGAAATGTTAGTTAAATGATTAATGCATGTTTTAGGTTTAGCTTTTATAGTCTTAAATGGTTAGCTGAATTGAGGACAAGATGAATGGCAATGTATGTGTATATTTTATGTTTGAATGTTTCAAATTTGATGTGAAGAGTACATAATTCACGCTTATATTAGAAATGTATATATATTTTTTGTATGGCTTTGAGGCATGTTTGTTTAAGTGTAAATATGATTATATGCAAGTGAATTGTATTTGTTTTATGATTAATAGTGTATGTTTAATATTTAATCAGCCATTTATTTTATTTATGCAAATATGACATGTATGCACTCAAAATTGATCGAATGTTGTGTCTTGTTCGGTAATGCCTCGTAACCTTAATCCGGCGATGGATATAGGTTAAGGCTGTTACACCTAGTACCTAAAAATCCTATCCCAATGATTAATTTAGTAATTGATTTACAAATTCAAACAAGAATTGACCGTGAAATTAGCCTCAATCCAACCTAGAAGTTTCAGCCGTATCTCGGAGGTCACATTTGTAACATCCCGAATGAGCCTAGTAGGATTGGGCCCATTGGGCCTTGGGCATAGGAGTGTTTAAAATTTTGAAAAACAAGAGAATGGCATTATTGCAAATTGGACTTATTTGTTAAGTGAATTTGGAAGGTTACGAGGTTTCTATGAAGTCTCGGGTTTAATTGGGTCGTAGGAAAATTTTGGTATTTTAGCACTTTAAGGAGAGATGGTAAGTTAGCTTCAAGACTTATAGAAATAAATGAGTAATGTGCTTACATAAATGAGCAATTGGTAAAGAGGATATGATGCTACATGATGGACTTTGAGGGAAGAGGTTCAAATCCCATTGTGTGCAAACTTTAACTATTATTTTTGCACTCTTTCCTTAAGTGTCGGCCAAGCATGTAAATAAGGCAAGGTGGACTTTTTATTTTTGGCAAGATGGATAAGGAAACTAGGAAAGGATGAATGTGAGGTAAGAAGTCAAGAGAAAGGGGAAAGTAGGGGGAACATGTGGCCTTTTTCAAGGGATGTGTTATGGAAAGGGTGGTTGGCAAATTTTTGACTATTAGGGGCATGAATGTGGATGGTTTTGGGGCTAAAGGGTGATAGCCAAATTTTGCTTGGTGTTTTGGTGAGACTAAAGTGTTTGTTTTGGTCAAAAATGCCTTTTGCATCAAATGTGTCTTTTTCTCAAAATTTGCTACTCTTTGTGAGTTTTGGTTTTTCTCCTATTCTCTCATCTTTGCCGAATCCTCCTAGCACATTTGTGCATCTTCTTCCTCTTTTGTTTGGTCAAGACCTTCATTTCTTGTTCACCTCCCTTTGATAGCCGAATCACCTAGCATCCATCCAACCTCCCATCCTTTTCCTTTTAACCATTCCTCTATTCTTTTCCCTTCTCTAAACCGACACCACCATTAAATCACATATTCTTGTTTGATCATTCCTCATAACTGAAACTGTTCTTGTTCATTTTCTTTTATAGCCGAAACTCTCAATCCACAATCACTCCTTCATAATTTCTTTCTCGTTTGAGGTGACATTCCTTCTTCGATTAAATCGGTAACTGAATTCTTTTTTATGATCATATTCTTTTCTCTTTAGCCGAATAAGTATTTATCACTATTCAGTTGTAAATCATGATCGTAATCGAAAATGGTGTTATCTTCCACTTCTTCATGTCTCAATCGCCCTCTTTTCGTAGTGCTTTAAGTCGGAGACCTTGTATTGTTCTAGCCGAAGTCAAACGGTGGAAATTGGATCCAATACCGATAAGGTAAGGGGGTTCATTTTGGATTTTTTGTTATATCTCTATTTGGCTATGTTGCAAATCGGATTGAAGTTTTGACTAATCGATTATGTTTTAGGGACGAAATCACTCGATATATCATATTTGCAAATCCTTCGGATATAGTGGGTCAACGAAGAGTGGTTCTTTAGGGAAACCTAATTAAGGTGTGTAATCTCGTATCTTCCGTAAACATATCTGAAATGGTGTGTAATCTCACACTTCTCTGAAAGTTTGCATGAAATATTCTGTGTTTTGGTCGAAATACCAAAGAAAATAGGAAACCGGAATCCGTGATCACTCGGGCGTGCGAATATTCGCAGTGGTAACCATATTTTGCAAAGAAACAGTTTTAGTTAGTGGTAGTTATGTGATTTTGAAAAATCATGAAAAATATGAGAAAAGGAAATAGAAAGTGAATAAGATATCAAATTAAAGCTTATAGTGTCTACTTTAATATGGAAGAAACGGAGAAGGAAAAGAAATTTTATATTCTGAGATATGTTAATTTTAGTGAGACTGGTTCTGGTTGACTTTGTGGTTCCCTTATCTGTTTTGGAAAAATCATATAAAATTGTACAAAGTGAATTATGGGTTATAATTTATATGTATGGATTTCTTAGTGAGTTTAGTTTCATTAGAAATAAGTGGGAGCAATATATGAAAACTGTACAATGAGATATTTGAAATTAAGGTAAAAGAGGTCAGAATTGTTGGACTGTGGAACAAGGGAAAATTTAAGGAATAAACTGTATTAAATGGTTAAGTCAAAAATTCTGGAAAAATTGTAGTAAGAATATTTATGAGTCTAGTTTTAAGGAAAATTTACAGATTTAGATTTCGAGATTCCTACCTCGGGTTATAGTCAATTTGGTCAGTATGACGCAGATGGACAGTTTCGATTTTTATGCCCCAAATTAGTAGTTAAACCTAGGTTACGAAATTACCATAATACCCTTAGAGGGTAAAATTACCGAATTACGAAATGTCCCTATGGACCGAACTACAAAAACGCCCCTATGGGCCGATTTGGTAAGATTGCTCTATTTGGGCCAAATTGCAAAGTGTTAATGGGCCGATTTGTTATATTGCTAAATGGGCCGATCTGATATATGGCTTGTTGGGCCGATTTGAGATAATGCCCTAATGGGCCTATTTTTACAAAGTGTTAATGGGCCAAATTGTTTGTAATAAATCTCTAAGTTATTAATTATCATTGTTATATTGTAAATATTATGATTTGCTATGTATGATGCATCTACATGAATTTGCATGGGTTGGGAAAATGTTGAAGAGAAGTTCTGGTAGCTCTGCTACAAAAATTTGGTGGCTCTGCCACATATTCTGGTGACTCTGTCACATTTTGTCTAGTGGCTAAGCCAAGTATATTCTGTTATTCTGGTGGCTTGTCCACAATTCGAATTTGATGTATTATAAATGGCTAAATGCCTACGATTGGTGTGTTGGCGGGGTGGGTTGACAAAAGATCACCCACAAGTGTGTTGGTTGGTACGGGTGGTGTGTAGCGGATGGAATACTAGGCTTGGGTTGGGAATTGCATACATTCATACATTTGCTTCATTTTAAGATTGTTATGTAAATGGGCTTAGGCCCAAGATGATTGCTATATGGGTTCTGGCCCAATAGATAACGGTAAGAGGATTACGCACTGAGTTCTTGTAACTCACCCCCTCCTTTTTAATCTCTGTAGGTAATGCTCCATAGTGAGGACTTGGGGCCCATGGATGACTCGGTGGAGGCCATACTTCAGAAATGGTGTTTTGAACTTTAATTTCTATTTCCGTTTATTTTATTATTTTGCTATTTTGGTTTAAGTTGTAATAAGGCCTCTGGACTATTTTTTTATTTGCTTTATGGTTGATATACTTTTTATTTTGCTTAAATTTTTTATATCGAGAATTTTTCTAAAAACTTAAATAAAGGTTTTCCAAAGTCGATTAACAAATGAATTTTCATAATAAACTTTATAAATATTTTAACACGGAAGTTATTTTCTCGAACTATCAAACGATATTTTCAAAAGTCACAGTTTTAAAGTTCAATTCCTTGATTTTTGATTCATCAATCAATCTCTCAAAAAAAATACTTGTATTTTATCTACGTTTCCGCAATGTTTTCAAAATGTTTCTGCAACTCTATTTCCAAACGTCATATTTTCGTAAATTGATTATTTCAAATATGTTTTTGCAACCAAAAAAGTTTTTGAAGATAATTACGTTTTCAAGTATATAACAATTGCTTAAGTGTTTTGGGTTTTAACAAAGAGGCTGAAATTTTCAAACGATTTTTTTTTTTTGACACGCCAGATTCGGGCCTAACTTCTTGGGCGGGTTTGGGGTGTTACAACATTGGTCACCGAAGTGATCTAAAAGAAATTGTACAACACAAATTGTGAAAATATCATACGAACATAGTTTGCTAAAATTGAACTAAACCGTTAAGGACTCAAAACAGAAAGTTTGGGTTATGTTAAAAACATTCAGAAATATAATTCTGCAGTTTCCAAAATTCAGTCCAAAATAGTACTTTACGAAAATAATCCACAATTAAAGTTTACAAAAATCTAGAATTAAATTGTATACCATATTTCTTATAAATTCTTATAGTCCAAAATAGTTCAAAAAACTAAGAATTTAATCAAAACCCTTATTTTAGCTAATTTGAAACTTATCTATCTGAGACCTTCAACCGCCGAGTCTAAGCTTCAGAATTTCAGGGTACCTGAAAGGGGAAAAACTAAGGGGGTGAGCTACACGAGCTTAGTGTGAGTTCGAAACACAATAGAAAATAAATGACCTAGTGACACAACAAAATATACTAGCGTAGCATATGTTTATATATCACATGCAAATACCTCTACAGCAGTTTGATACACGAACAGTTATCAACAAATCAAACGCATTAATGTTATCGTTTCATACATTCATATACTCAAAAGCACCAGTATAGAAACATAGCGATCTATATACAGTTAATCTCGCAATCATACAAACAAACTTGACAGAATGTGAAATGGATGCAACAGTATAAAACCCGCCCCAACCAACCGAACACCACTTCGACCAACCTACACACCACATATGAACTATAACAAGCCCATGCACCCTGCACACCACATAGAACTTTGAAAGGCTCATCCACCCTACATACCACAATGTGGAACTAAGCCACACTGATAGCAATATGCAGCTGAGCTACCATATGTATATGTTGCGATATCACCGCTAATAAGTAATGCAGTTAAACTACCGGATCAGACTTCCTTCTCTTCTCAACTAAAAACCTAGATTTTCATGCATATGCTCATTGTACACAACTTATAGACAGTCACACAACAAACAAACATAACAAAGGTGCACACACTCAATCGACCAGAGTCGGAATCAGTTATGGCGGTACTTAATTACTTAGTAACATCATTTATTACTTAAACGAATCATTAAATCAAAGCGATGATTATGAATAACGCATAAGTCCGTGCTGAAACAAAGTCCCAACAACCCTTACTAAGGCCTAGCCGAGGGTCGGAACACACAGATACACAAACAAGTCAAAATCTGACACAGAATAAAAATTTGCAAAACAGGGCCACACGGCCATATGGTGGTCTGCATAACCATGTGGAAGAGGCACATGCTGGTATGAAGAAGCACACGCCCGTGTTAGAGGAGGCACACGGGCATGTGAGATTTCAACACGGCCGTGTGACCGAGTGACATTGTCGTGTGAACAGCTCGTACAACTCTCTGTCCAAATTTGATAAAATAGAGTGCAGTGTAGATACGGCCGTGTGGAAATCTTACACGCCCGTATGGCTGAGGGACACGACCATGTTTCCAAAACACACGCCCGTGTGTATATTGACTAAAACCAACAAATCGAAGCCACACGACCGTGTGGCACCAAAATTTGCCCAAAACCCATGAACTACCCATGTGCGGCACACGCCCGTGTGGCTACCCTTGTGGTCACAACCACACCGAAACAAGCTGAAAAATGTGCTTTTGGAAATGAAACGGACCCCAACCTTTGATAATTTAAAGATACACCAAAAACACACAAAGTTTCAAGCAATTCCACAACAATTGACACTTCGGTTGGTCAATTTCAAAACATACAAAATATGCCAAATTGAAGAGTTTCTGAACACACCTAAATTTGAGATTTAATCGCCCAAAAATGATTGACGCCTCAAATCCACCAATTCTGAAAACCTCATTAATCAGCATAAAACCTTAAGCAACTAATCTAAAATTCAGAGAATAATCAACAAAACAATGCTAATACTTACCTGGAAACTTCTGTCGACGAAATTATAAAACAAAGAAAAAGAAATGAAGTAGAAGCAAAAGAGCAGAATTCCAATCAAGACAAAAACAAACCACTGAAATGGAGCAGAAGAAGAAAATCAAAGATTAAAAAGAAAAGGAAGAAAAACATGAAAAGAGAGGAAAAGAACGTGAGAGAGAGGGAGAAGAGAACGTGAGAAAAGATTTTTGGCCTTTTTCAAATAAAATTAAAAATAAACAAATATTTTAAAACTTAAAAACAAATCTAAAATGAAATGAAGTAATTTTTTTCAAAACACCCATGAGGGTTCAAACCGAGAACCTAAAGGTAAACTAACACACATCCAACCATAGAACCAGCAGGCTCATTCTGACATTAAAATGCGGAAATAAACACAATTGCTCAACTTACTCACTGACCCTAAACACATACCTCAACACTTCTAACCTTAAATTCTGGGATGTTACAGCCTCTCGATTCCGAACAACGCATACGTACACTTACCGCCAATGAAAAACAATCACATGACACTTAAATCGCTGGAGGAGCACCGATCGTCTCTTGATTTTCCCCTATTCGAGCATTAAAACGAACAACTCATTAATAAATTTTCTGTTACAAGAATAATGACAACCCCCAAATCACATGATTAAAGAATTACCCAACAACTTACCTATCCAGAACGAATCAAAGAAGCGAAATGGACAACATCCAAAACCACAACAATGGACAAGGATCAAATAAGAAAAAAAAGGGGGAACTAGAAGGAAATTGCAGGGAAAACGAAAAAGAACGTTGGAAAGAAGAGAGGAATTTTGGGAAACAAAGCAAAAAAAAATTAAAATGAAAATGAAAATTCAAAAAAAAATGATCTAAACTCCCCCACTACCCCACTAACAACCAAATCCCACAAAATCCGACTCACTAATTCTCATCCAACTACCACAGAATTTCAATTCCACCAAACCTCTACAACACAACCGGTACGCACACCCGAGGACTCGAACATAAGATCTTAGGGCAAGCTAACACTTTACCACTCGAACCAGTAGGTTTATTCTAACATGAGTTGACCGAAAATATAATATAAGCCAAACAATTAAGGATAAGGCTAGGAACAAAAATAATTGAATTTTCCTAAAATCAAATTTAAACCCATGGCCTCAAACTCACACCCAAATCACTTAACCACTGAAGCAGATACATGTTTATGAAGAAAATTAACGAATCAAAACTTAAGACTTTTGGGATGTTACATGCAATTTCTGAATGCATGAATGATTTATGTGTATCTGGATATATGGATAAAGATCAGGCAGCGCACAGGAGCTCGGTTTGATTTTCTGGTTAAAAATAAGACGGCTTATGTTTTATTTTAAAACTATTCTAGATTTTTCGGATTTTTTAGACTGTAAATTATTTTGGGACTTTGTTTTTCGATTTTGATTTGATTTTGTTGAATTTAGTAATTATTATTTCAAATTGCAAAATTATATGTTTTTATACACTAAGTCATGGTTTCTGAAATTTAATAACTTAGAAATTCCCGCTACAAATTAAAGAAATCACTTAAGTATTTTTCTGTAATAAAATAAATAGTTTTAAAGAGTATTTTCCTAAAAAGAAATGGAAAGTGATTTATCAAAATTAACATTGTCAAAACATATGTTTTGTTTTTAATTCAATCTGGGTTTACAACGAGTTTATGTAATTCCTCAAGATTCGACCATAACATCTAGGCTAGGTGTGGGGTGTTACAAAACCTCAAGCAAATGCTCACAATTTTTAATCCAAACAATTAAATTTCAAGGCTTGGAGTCCAACAAAATTGTGACACAAACTAAGATCTTATTACTCTTGAATAAAATCATGTTGATAATGTATTATAAAACAAAGAGAAATATAGAATGATTAAGAGAGAATAATACAAAAATAAAATGATGATTCAACTTTTACCTGGGATATCTAAAAAAAAAAAAAAACCTATACATGCCCTCTATTTATAGGGCTTCAACCACTATAAGGCTCCGTTTGTTTGGTGAAAAATGTTTTCCGGAAAACATTTTCTGGATTTTCCAGCGTTTGTTTGGTGGAAAATGAATTCCTAAAGGAAAACATTTTCCAAACATGGGTAAAATCACTTCCTTGGTTCTGGAAAACATTTTACCGATTTGGAATCAGTAAGACATTTTCCATTCCCTTCCCTACACTCTCATCGTCTCAGCTTCAAAAATTTCTTCGCAGACTTTATTTAGAAAGGTATATTTTCTATTTCCACTCATTTCTACTCATTTTTTAGAGGTGTAATTCTCTGTGGCTTGTAATTTTTTAGACTATTGTGAAGGAGGAAAAGGAGAGACCGTTTCTGGAAATTTTTGGAATGGAGGAGTTGGAAAGATTTTGAATTTTCTCTGTATTTTAATAATAAAAAATCTTTCCAATTCCTCCCATTCCACTGATTTCCAGCACTTCCTCTCCATTTTCTTACCTTTCTTCAATCCTTTATGTTTCATCATTTCTTGCAGTTTGTAAGTGAAATCGGTAAACCTTACCTAATTTTCTTACTCTTCTATTTTATTTTTACATAGATCTGTTCTTAACTGTCTTCCATGGATCTTCTGATATTTACTTCTTGTTGTATAGTTCCAGATCCTTGGATTTATTTTTTAGTTAAAAATTAGGTAAAAGGGAACTTAATCTTGAAATTGTAAGTGGAAAATTTTGGATCTGTCATTGAGTTGGTGGAGATCAAATTAAGTCAGGATATATTGATTTAATTGAAAGGTAGGTGGATTTTATATCTTTTTTACCCTGTTTTTGAAAAAGTTAAAAATGGTGGAGCAATGAAAATGAGATGGATAAGGTAGATCTATGTTGTTTTTTTAGAACATAAAGTTTCTGTGATGGAAAAAGTGGTGTAACTTGAAGCATAATAATTTTAGTTTGCTCACCCTATAACATTCAATAAAGCAGGAGTTTTGTTCTATTTGTTGCTAACCATCCAGCTCTAGTTTATGGTTTTTAGTTCTATGTTGAACATTTTAGCTTTCAAATCTTCTGTTTGTATATTCTAGATGTTTATGTTATGATCTTTTTATCTTGATTACTGTAATTTAAAAATCCTTTTGGAATGTGTGTTTATTTTGCAGAAAGCAATTTGCAAGGAGCCTCAAAAGTCAAAGGTTCCCCCATCTCTTCCTTTTAGTGATAAATTTTGATTTTCTTGATGCATTCATGCCATTTATACATTTCTACGAAATTTTTCTATTTATTGTCAAGGATCAATTTCATAATAATGTCATGCAAAAATCATAAAACATATTTATAAGGTTTACAATTAAAATAGTTCTTTATAAAAGAATCAAGACTGAAATTTCGTTGTGATATTAGGCAATAACTAGGATGTTGAGTTGGGTCTTTTTAGGCAAACAATCTATACCTAATTCTAGTTCTGTAACACCCCAAACCCGGCCCATGCGTTAAGGCCAGATTTGACATGTCACAGGAGAAAATACTACTAAGTCATATTTCAAAAACAACTCCCATTTAAAAAATTTTGATAAATTATTAATGAATAAAAGATTGATTGATAGTTCGATAAATTTGAGATATGAAAATCTTATAAATCGTGACTTTAAAAATATTGTTTATGGTTTGAGAAGAATTTGAAAATAATTTTTGAAAAGTGTTTATGAAAATTTTAAGAGAAATTTCCGAGTTAAAAATATGTTTATAAAGGTTTATTATGAAACCCTTTTTGTTTATTCATTTTAGGAAAACGGTTATTTTAGTTTTTAGAAAAATCTCAATTTGAAATACTTAGAACAATTTATAAAATTCGTCAAACATAAAACAAAACAAAAATTAATCCAGAGGCCTTATTACAACCTTAACTCAAGATAACAAAGTAATTAAAAGTACTAAAGAGAAATCCAAATTCCAATTTAAACCGTTTTGTAGTATGGCCTCCACCGAGTCATCCATGGCCCAAGTCTCCATCACTGATCATTACCTGAAAGGGGTAAGGAAAACAGGGTGAGTTGCTAGAACTCAGTGTGTAACCACTTACCATTGTCCACTGGGCCAAAATCCCATTAAGCAAATATTTGGGCCTAAGCCCATATACAATAATAATAATGTAATGAATATAACATGAATATGAAATGCAATTCCCCAACCAAGCCTAGTAATCCATCCGCTACACACCACCCGTACCAACCAACACACCTGTAGGGATCAAGTCAACCCACCCCGCTAACACACCAATCACAGGCATTAAGCCATTTATAACAAATATAATTTTGTGGTCAAGCCACCAAAATATCAGAATTTATGTGGCATTGCCACTATACAGATTTGTGGCAGAGCCACCAAAATTTTGTGGCAGAGCCACCAGAACTTCTCTTCATCATTATCCCGTCCCATGCAAATAATGTATATAATGCATAACAAATCATAATATAATAACAATGATTTAATCGGATGTTTATTACAAAAATTATGGCCCATATAACAAAATATCAAATTGGCCCATTTAGCAAAATATCAGATCGGCCCATATATCAAAATATCACATCGGCCCATATATCATGTTTTCACATCGGCCCATATAGCAAATTTTCAAATCGGCCCATATATCAAATTATCACATCGGCCTATATATCATATTATCACATCGGCCCATATATCAAATTTTCAAATCGGCCCATATATCAAATTATCACATCGGCCCATATAGCAAATTTTATCGATTTGGCCCATTAGGGGTATTTTCGTAATTTTTTTCACGGTGTTAATACCGATTTTGTCAATTTTATCAAAATAATGAGATCCAAGCCAATTTTTCCGACTTCACCATAATACGATTTAATCAAGCGATTTACTACCAATATGGTATTAATTATTAACACGGATAACGGTGTGAGATTACACACCTGATTACGGTAAGCACGACACTTTCTTGATCGTCGACACCTAAAATATTATAACGCTCGATTAGTCAACGTGCGCGATTTAATAAATCTACTTTAAAATGAACGATCTAAGATTTTACCCTCGGGATCGTGAACAACTACGATTTGTCGGTTTTCCCCGGTTAACGGTCCACAACCCGGTGGAAAATCCCGAATCGCTGATGCCTCAAAATTGTGAACGACCTCGAATAGTCGATTCTCACCGGATGAGGGTCCACAACCCGGTGGAAAGTCCCAAATTGCCGAAACAACCCTTAGCTTGAATTTAGGAGTAGGGATCGCAAATCCGTTCCTTTTGAGATCTCCACACGACTTCCCAATCGAACCGGTACCACAACCCTCCATTCAGTTAGATCTTATGTAGATCGATATTACGATAAGATATGGGCTTATCAAAATGGCAAAGATCGACTTACCACTAATTTCTGAGTGATCAATGATTGGATAGATCAAGCGATTAAATCCCTATAATATAATCAGTTAACCATTACCATACTAATAATCATCTTAACGAATAAAGAATGATTATAAAATCCGTGTAGAACTCTTACCTTAAAGATTTTAGGACCGAATTCTAGCGATTATATGATGACTTCGGAAGAATGAAGGTTCCAGCCTTCCACTATATCACTATGAAGAAGAAAGAGATCTTGTTTAAGAGAGAATAAGTGATGGTCTCGGTCAAAAAGACCCTCCCAAACCAAAATATAGATTCGGCAATAGAAGAAAGAAAAAATAAATAGTTGAAAAGAACACTTACCGATTGAATCAAGAAATGAGTGCTAAAATGGATGAGAAGAAAAGATAAAGAAGAGATGAAGATTCGATCATAGAGGAAAATATATGTTGATATTCGACTATGGGAAATAGTCAAACAAGAATATGTGATTTAGTGGTGGTGTTGGTTTAGAAAAGAGAAAAGATTAGAGGAATGGTTAAAAGAAAGGATGAGAGGTTGGATGGATGATAGGTTGTTCGGCTATCCAAGAAAGATGAACAAGGGATGAAGGTTTTGACCAAACAAAAGAGGAGGAAAATGCACAATTGTGCTAGGAGGATTCGGCAAAGAGGAGAGAATAGAAGAAAAAACAAAACTCACAAAGAGAAGAAATTTTGAGAAAATGACACAATTGATACCAATGGTATTTTTGACCAAAACTGACACTTCAGTCTCACCAAAGCACCAATCAAAATTCGACTATCACCCTATAGCCCCAAAACCGTCCACATTTATGCCCCTAAAGGACAAAAGTTTGGCCACCCAAACTTTCCAAAACAATCTCCATGAAATAAGCCACATATTCCCCTTACTTGCCCTTTTCTTTTGATTTCTTTCCTCAACTTCATTCTTTCCTATTCTCCTTAGCCATCTTGCCAAAAATAAAAAGTCCAACTTGCCTTATTTATAAGCTTGGCCGACACATTAGGAAAGGGTGCAAAAATAATAGTCAAAATTTGCACATAATGGGATTTGAACCTCTTCCCTCAAGGTACTTCACTTGATGCCATAACCTCTTTACTAATTGCTCATTTATGCTAGTTATTAACTCATTTATTTCTTAAGGTCACTTACTCTATCTCCTTAAAGTGCTAAATGCCAAAATTTTTACTAGGTCCAAATAAACCCCGAGCCGTCTCAGGACCTCCTAAACATACAAAATTAATAATCTAACTAGCTTAGAACCAAAATAATGCAACACATAAAATTCCAAATTCTAGGATGTTACAATTCTGCCCCCTTAAAGAAAATTTTGTCCTCGAAATTTACCTGATTAAAAGAGATAGGGATATTGCTGCCGAATCGTGTCCTCAGGTTCCCACGTAGCTTCCTCCGCTCCGTGATTGTGCCATAAAACCTTGACTAACCGCACCGACTTCCTTCTCAGCACCTTAACGTCCCGATCTAAAATTTGCACTAGCTCCTCCTCGAATGACAAGTCAGGTCTTATCTCAACTTCCTCTACCGATACTATATGAGACGGATCCGATCGGTAACATCTTAATATTGAGACATGAAATACACTATGTATCTGACTCAACTCCGGAGGTAACTCAAGCTGATAAGCCACTGGCCCAACACGCTTCAAAGCACGGTACGATCCGATGAATCTAGGGCTCAACTTGCCCTTCCTTCCAAATCTGAAGATCTTCTTCCAAGGTGAGACCTTTAGAAAGACTTGATCTCCCACCGCAATCTCAATATCTTTACGCTTCAAATTCGCATACAATTTTTGTCTATCCGAAGCTTCCTTTAACAGTGCCCGAATTACCTTTACTTTTTCCTCCGTCTCTGATATCAGCTCAGGACCCAATAACTGTCGCTCCCCCAATTCAGTCCAACAAGTAGGAGTATGACACCTATGACCATACAACGCCTCATAGGGTGCCATCTGGATGCTGGATTGATAGCTATTGTTATAAGCAAACTCTTCCAATGGTAAGAAATCCTCTCAACTACCCCTAAAGTCAATCATACAGCCCCTTAACATGTCTTCCAGAATCTGGATTATCCTCTCCGACTGACCATCTGACTGAGGATGAAATGTCGTGCTGAAATTTAACTTTGTTCCCAAAGCTTTAAGTAAGACTTTCAAAAACCGTGATGTAAACCTAGGGTCCCTGTCCGAAATGATAGGCACTGGTACCCCATGTAACCTCACGATCTCTGCTACGTACAACTTGGCCAACTTCTGCAATGAGTAATCCATATGAACAGGTAGTAAATGGGCAGTTTTCGTCAATCGATCCACTGCTACCCAGACGGAGTCTTTCTTAGTAGGCGATAAGGGTAACCCACTAACAAAGTCCATCATTATCCGTTCCCATTTCCATAATGGAATCTTCACCGGTTGTAGTAATCCCGACGGCAATTGATGTTCCGCCTTCACTTGCTGACATGTCAAGCACCTACTCACAAAATCAGTAACCTCCCGTTTCAACCCTGGCCACCAATACTGTTCACGAAGGTCTCGATACATTTTATTTCCCCTAGGGTGCATAGCATATGGGCTACTATGCGCCTCATGCAGAATCATTTGCCCCAATTCCAAATCTTTGGGCATACAGATTCTTCCGCGGAAACACAATACTCCATCATTATTCAATCCAAGATCCCCTATCACACCACCTTCCACTTGCTGAAGTAAAGAACCCAACCTTTCATCTAATAACTGTTTTTCCTTAATATGACCAATCCATGCAGGCTTCACCTGAAGTTCGGCTAGCAGACTACCATCTTCATACAAGCTAAGATGAGCGAACATCGCTCTCAAATTCGATATCACCTTACGACCCAACGCGTCTGCCACCACGTTAGCCTTTCCGGGATGATACTCGATTGAGAAGTCATAATCCTTCAATAGTTCTATCCACCTCCGCTGTCTTAAGTTCAACTCCTTTTGGGTAAGGAGATACTTTAGACTCTTATGATCCGTATAGATGATCGACTTCTCACCGTATAGGTAGTGTCTTCAAATCTTCAAAGCAAACACCACTGCAGCTAACTCCAAATCTTGAGTGGGATAATTCACCTCGTGCGGCCTTAACTGACGAGATGCATAAGCCACCACTTTTCCACCTTGCATCAACACACATCCCAAGCCCGTGTGTGACGCATCGCAGTAAACAATGAACTCTTTTCCAGCCTCAGGTTGAATTAGTACTGGCGCTTCCATCAGAATCTTCTTCAATTTCTCAAAACTTTCTTGTTGCTGATCTGACCACACATATTGTACTCCCTTGTGCAACAATTTAGTTAGGGGTGCAGCAATCAAACGAAAACCCCTGAACAAAACGCCGATAATAACCAGCCAACCCTAAGAAACTCCGAATTTCGGCCACTGACTCGGTAGTTTCCAATCCAACATAGCCTCTACTTTCCGAGGATCAACTCTAATTCTTTCAGCCAACACAACATGCCCCAAGAAGGTCACTTCTTTCAGCCAAAATTCACACTTATTGAATTTGGCATAAAGTCGCTTTTTCCGCAATATCCGCAATACCACCCGCAGATGCGAATCGTGCTCTTCCTCATTCTTCGAGTACACCAAGATATCATCTATGAACACCACCACAAACTAATCTAAATAGGGTTGGAAGACCCGGTTCATCATGTCCATCAATGCAGCTGGCGTATTAGTCAACCTAAACGGCATCACCAAGAACTCATAATGTCCATAACGAGTTCAAAACGCGGTCTTATGAATATCCACCCCCTTGACCTTAAGTTGGTGATAACGAGATCTCAAATCTATCTTCGAGAAAATCGAAGCTCCTCTCAATTGATCGAACAGGTCATCGATTCTCGGCAATGGATACCTATTCTTGATCGTCAATTTATTCAACTACCTATAATTGATGCACATACGCATCGACCCATCCTTCATTTTGACGAACAAGACCGGTGCTCCCCACGGTGACACACTATGTCAGATGAATCCCCAATCTACAACTCCTGAATTTGAGCTTTAAGCTCCACTAACTCCTTCAGCGCCATTTTATAAGAGCAATAGACACTAGAGTCGTTCCTGGAAATAACTCAATGCCAAACTCTACCTCTCGATCCGGAGGTAATCCAGGAAGTTCCTCGGGAAAGACGTACGAAAACTCTTTCACCGTTCTAACACCTTCCACCGACAATTCCTTGGCATCCAACGCACTAATAAAGGCTAAGAATGCTCCACACCCTTTTCGCACCAATTTTTCTGCCTTTAAGGAAGATACCACATTTGATAGATAGTTCCTCCTTTCACCTATCATCACCACTTCCTTATCTTCCGAAGTTCTTAATGTCATCCGCTTTGCAGCACAATCCAAGTTCGTACAATGTTTCACCAACCATTCCATGCCCAAAATAAGGTCGAACTCGCCGAAAGGCAGTTCCATCAAATCTGCAAAAAATGTTTTTCCCTGAACTTCTAAGGGTACATCTCTAAACAATTTATTTACTATCACAGATTGTCTTAAAGGACTAATTATCGTCATCTCTCTAGCAGTAATCTCAAATCTAATATTCAAATTTCCAAATACAGCACTAGCAACATACGAATGGGTGGATCCAATATCTATCAAAGTAGTAACAGGTACATCAGATATGAAGAACGTACCGGTTATCACATCAGGTGCATCGCCATCCTCTCGGCGTCTGATCGTATAAACCAACCCTGGCTGCCTCGCCTCCACGTTACCCCTGAAACCAGTACCTCTACCCAGTGCACTATGACCTTGTCCTACGCCATTACCACATCGACCTGGCCCACGGCCTCTCGGTGGCTGCTGAGCGCCTCTAGTTGGCTGTGCATCAAAGTTACTAGCATCTTGAGTCTGAGCAGTCTGTCGAGGATAACTTTTGAGTTGATGGTCCTTGGAACCACATTTGAAACAACCACCAGTTCTCTTCCAGCATTCACCCGGGTGTTGTTTTTCGCAGTCCGCACATTGCTGTATCTGATTGGCAACAGCTGGTACTCTAGCTCGACCTGGCTCATCATTCCTGGGCCTCTTCTGAAATCTTCTAGCAGGACCTGAGTACTTAAAGTCCCTCTTGCTCTTGCCTCTATCTTTTTCTTGGTTTTGCCGCTCTGAGTTCTTAGCCTCTTCAGCTATCTTCGCTTTCTCCACAAGTGTGGCAAAATTCCTTTCTTGTTGTGGGGCTATCAGTACCCACAACTCATCACTCAACCTATCCTCAAAACGCACGCAGTGTTCGTAGTCAGTTGGCACTATACCCCGGGCATAACGACTCAGTCGTAAAAATTCTGCCTCGTAAGCTGCCACAGTCTTACCTTCTTGGACCAGATTTAGGAATTCCTTCCTTTGGGCATCCACATAGCTAGCCCCGACATACTTTCCTTGAAATGCAGTTTTGAAAAATTCCCAAGTAACACGGTTGGCCTGAGTGCCTTCCCGAACAGTTAGCCACCATTGATACGCCTCGTCTCTCAACAAAGATACAACTTCTCTCAATTTTTGCTCGGCGGTGCAATCCAGATCATCCACGATCCGCCCCACAGCCTCGAGCCAGTACTCCGCGACATTTGGGGCTACACTCGAGATACCCCAAAAAACTTCAGCACCATTTGATCTGAGTCGCTCCGAAATTGACCCACGAGCTGCTGGCCCAGTTCTAGACCCAACAACCCTTTCCAAGACTCGCAACATTGCTTGGGACAAAGCGATGTCCTCCTGTATATGGTCTTGTGATCCAGTTTCAGTCACGGGTGATGCAGGTACGTCCATTTCTGGCATATGTCCCGACGCTTCAGACGCAACTCTAGCGCCTCGGCCTCTACCACGGCCACGTCTACCGCGTCCATGTCCTCTAGCACTCATATTGGGTAATTCGATTTAATCTGATTAAAAGTCTTATGAACCAGTATACTGTTTCGGTGTTTATTAAATAATGTTTTATGAAACATAAGAAGCAAAGTCGTTTTCGTAATCGCATCCTATAGTATCAATCTCTATAGTTTCAACATCTAAAACTAAAAGTTCTAGAGTGTTCCTATAGTCATATCACAATAATCATAATCATTCAATAACATACACTTACTTGACTTGGTGCCGGATACCCGTGGTGCCATACTTCCTTTAAAGACATACGTTCTATATTTCAAAACAGTTCTTAACAAAATGTTTTTGAACCCAAACCACAGCCGAGTTTTGAACCGGGCTCTAATACCATAAAATGTAACACCCCAAACCCGGCCCATGCGTTAAGGCCATATTTGACATGTCACAGGAGAAAATACTACTAAGTCATTTTTCGAAAATAACTCCCATTTAAAAATTTTTGATAAATTATTAATGAATAAAAGATTGATTGATAATTCGATAAATTTGAGATATGAAAATCTTATAAATCGTGACTTTAAAAATATCGTTAATGGTTTGAGAAGAATTTGAAAATAATTTTCAAAAAGTGTTTACGAAAATTTTAAGAGAAATTTCCACAACCCGGTGGAAAATCCCGAATCGCTGATGCCTCAAAATTGCGAACAATCTCGAATAGTCGATTCTCACCGGATGAGGGTCCACAACCCGGTGGAAAGTCCTGAATCGCCGAAACATCCCTTCGCTTGAATTTAGGAGTAGGGATCACAAATCCGCTCCTTTTGAGATCTCCACACGACTTCCCAATCGAATCGGTACCACAAGCCTCCATTCTGTTAGATCTTATGTAGATCGATATTACGATAAAATATGGACTTATCAAAATGGTAAAGATCGGCTTACCACTAATTTCTAAGTGATCAACGATTGGATAGATCAAGCGATTAAATACCTATAATATAATCGGTTAATCATTACCATACTAATAATCATCTTAATGAATAAAGAATGATTATAAAATCCGTGAAGAACTCTTACCTTAAAGATTTTAGGACCGAATTCTAGCGATTATACGATGACTTCGGAAGAATGAAGGTTTCAGCCTTCCACTATATCACTACGAAGAAGAAAGAGATCTTGTTTGAGAGAGAATAAGTGATGGTCTCAGTCAAAAAGACCCTCTCAAACCAAAATATAGATTCAGCAATAGAAGAAAAAATAAATAGTTGAAAAGAACACTTACCGATCAAATCAAGAAATGAGTGCTAAAATGGATGAGAAGAAAAGATAAAGAAGAGATGAAGATTCGGTCATAAAGGAAAATATATGTTGATATTTGGCTATGGGAAATAATCAAACAAGAATATATGATTTAATGGTGGTGTTGGTTTAGAGAAGAGAAAAGATTAGAGGAATGGTTAAAAGAAAGGACGAGAAGTTGGATGGATGATAGGTTGTTCGGCTATCTAAGAAAGATGAACAATGGATGAAGGTTTTGCCCAAACAAAAGAGGAGGAAAATGCACAATTGTGCTAGGAGGATTCGGCAAAGAGGAGAGAATAGAAGAAAAACCAAAACTCACAAAGAGTAGAAATTTTGAGAAAATGAAACAATTGATACCAATGGTATTTTTGACCAAAACTAACACTTTATTCTCACCAAAGCACCAATCAAAATTTGGCTATCACCCTATAGCCCCAAAATTGTCCACATTCATGCCCCTAAAGGACAAAAGTTGGCCACCCAAACATTCCAAAACAATCTCCATGAAATAAGCCACATGTTCCCTTTACTTGCCCTTTTCTTTTGATTTCTTTCCTCAACTTCATTCTTTCCTATTCTCCTTAGCCATCTTGCCAAAAATAAAAAGTCCAACTTGCCTTATTTATAAGCTTGGCCGACACATTAGGAAAGAGTGCAAAAATAATAGTCAAAATTTGCACACAATGGGATTTGAACCTCTTCCTTCAAGGTACTTCACTTGATGCCATAACCTCTCTACTAATTGCTCATTTATGCTAGTTATTAACTCATTTATTTCTTAAGGTCACTTACTCTATCTCCTTAAAGTGCTAAATGACAAAATTTTTACTAGGTCCAAATAAACCCCGAGCCTTCTCAGGACCTCCTAAACATACACAATTAATAATCTAACTAGCTTAGCACCAAAATAATGCAACACATAAAATTCCAAATTCTAGGATGTTACAAGTTCTATGCTGAACATAGTTAAATGTTGTTTGAGTGGAACATTCTAGATCTGTCGTTGAGTTAGTGGAGATCAAATTAAGTCAGGATCTATGTTTTTTGAGCAGTGAAAAA
The DNA here is from genome assembly GCA_025503065.1 of Gossypium bickii. Lineage (NCBI taxonomy): Eukaryota > Viridiplantae > Streptophyta > Magnoliopsida > Malvales > Malvaceae > Gossypium > Gossypium bickii. Next base: position 98,510,314 of record CP106711.1, read on the forward strand.
GTCAAGGTAACTTTGAACTTTTAAAGCTATGACTTCTTTTTTTGCTTTGATTTACTAGTAAAAGTTAAAATTTGATTTAGATTTGCTTTTAGGCCTTTGTAAAAGCTTACAATTCAATTTATGAGATAGCTATGCATTAATGATTGTTTTAAAGGAAAGGATTAAACAAATTATACCAAATGATATAACCCCTAAGTGATATAATCCTATTTGAAATGTATGTAACATACTCTGTCAAAAGTTCTAAGAGCAAAAAGGATTCACATAACTTTTAACAGAGGACAATCAATTCAACATTGAAAGATGCATAAAAGATTAAAAATTACAACCATGAGCAATTTGCTGCTAGTTATATGAATATGTTGGACAGGGATGTAAGATAATATGTATTGGATACAATAAGGAAAATAAATAAGAGGAGTAAGCTAAATACAGCCCATACCTAACTAATCTCCAGCTCTTTCTTTGTTCTACATGGAGTTTTAAGAAAAAACACATTTTTTCTTACACAAGAAAATACACTCCAAAAATCATTAAAAAATCATTAAGCTTCTCAATGATTTACTGTTAAGTTTGATGGACCGATATCAACAAGCCAAAAACAAGACAAATAAACCAACTTAACTCAACTAATCAAGAAATGATGTTTAAACTCCATCCCTCTAATAAAAGGAGAAAAAAACAACATTCAAAACAAAACCTTGACTTTCCCAAGAACTTAGACCAAAGCTACACTGGTCAAAATACTCATGAAAATACAACCTTTCAGATTTTACAACATATTTAGATTTTTTTAACTGCTAAAGGAACCAAAATGTAATTAAAAAGAATCAAAATCCAGACATACTAAACACAACCAAGTTGGCTGCCACAACTTAAATTATAGCATCTTGAACAAATAGGTTGAATTAGTAGAAGCACTCCAAATAATCATTCAATAAATCTTTCAACTTGAGAAAACCAGAGGAAGATGCAAAATTTAAGTTCCCTGCCCTCTAAAAAAATAACTCTGTATAGATTGTTTGTCCTTTTTCTTCCTTTAAACTTTTAGCAATTTTCTTTACAAAAAGTAAATCTAATAAAAGTTAAAATATTTTCCCCCAGAATAGCACCATTAAATAAGAACCCAATGTTTTATTGAAGGCATATATCCCTACATTAATTAACAAATAGGTAGTCATATAGGTAGTCATAAAAGGGTGAATAAATTGCATTTCCATGTACATGCTCTTCCAAAGCTAGTAGGGTTGGTTATGGATATAATAGAATATGCCATCTAATATCTTATATGTATGTATGCACTTTAGTCATAGTAACTTTATTCATATATGTGATCTTATGAAAAGCTTGCATCTTTTTTGTAGTGATTTTCATATTTGTGTGTCGTTATTTTCTGTAGATTGATCATAATCAAGATCAAAATGCAATTGTCGGAGTCGTGGCTTCAGTTTTAGCTTTTGGGGCTATTTGGATTAAAAAATTAAAATATAGGAAGGAAATTGCTTCTCACCCTCATGTGAATCGAAATTATGAAAGAGAAAATTATATTAATAGTATTTTATATAGTGGTGACCAGCATTGTATTGATGTGATAAGGATGAGACCGATCGCCTTTTTTAATTTATGTGATATTCTTAGTAGGAATAATTTGTTACAATCATCTAAACCTGTCAATATTAGGGAGCAAGTAGTTATATTTTTACATATAATTGGTCATAATGTAAGGTTTCAAGTGATTGGATCTAGATATTATAGATCAACTGAGACAGTTCACCGTTACTTTAGGGTTGTATTGAGAGCTATTTTGAAATTGTATAAACTAGTTATTAGATTACCTGATGTGTCAACTCCTAGTGAAATCAGAAACAATCCAAGGTTTTATCCTTATTTTAAAGATTGTATTGGAGCATTAGCTGGAACTCATATTCGTGCATCCGTTCCACTTAGCATTCAAGGAAGATTTCGTATGTTCTAGCTGGTTGGGAACGTAGTGCACATGAATCTCGTATTTTAAGTGATGCACTTTCATGCCCAGGAGGATTAAGAATTCTGGAAGGTAATAATTATCATTAAATACCAAATAGTTCTAGTAAGCTCATAATTTATTAGTATTAATTATGTTTTGTAAAATTGTAGGTAAATATTATATTGCTGATGCTGGATATGCCATCCTAAATGGATATATTACCCCATATCGTGGTGTCCGATATCGTTTAAAAGAGTTTAGTGCTCAAGGGTCTGAAAATGCAAAGGAACTCTTTAATCTTCGTCATTCATCATTACGAATCACTATTGAACATGTTTTTGGGATTTTGAAGAAACGGTTTCGTGTATTAGATGCTGAACCATTTTGGAATTTTCAAACTCAAATAGATATTGTTTTGGCTTGTTGTATTATTCATAATCATATAATGGGAGTTGATCCTAGTGATTTACTTAATCAAGGATTATACGAGCCTGAGTCTGATTTGATAATACCAACTCTTACGGAGAGAGAAGAAAAATAAGAAGCAAGAGAATGGTCTGCTAAGAGAGACGAAATTGCACAAACTATGTGGACTGATTATATGGCTAGAAATATTAGCTAGGTAGGTTTAGGGCTTAGGGTCATTGTTTCTATGTTATGTATGTTTTAGTATTAAAATTGTTTTTTTTTTTTGTTAATGTTGGTTGGATAATGATATTGAAATTTTAGTTTGTTGGATTTTGAAATTATTATGTCTTGAAATTGTTAGATATTGATTATGTTTTAAGCTTGTTAGATATTGAATTTATTATGTTTTAAGCTTGTTGGATATTGAAATGATTGGCAATGACAATTAATAATGTAGAATGGGTAAGGGCAACAAAGAAGGGACCTCCAAGCAATTCAGGTGGACAAAACCGATGGAACATGTTTTTCTTGAAATTCTAGCAGAGGAGGCCCAGAAAGGAAATAAGCCTTCTAATACTTTCAAAGTAGTTTCTATTAATCGAGTTGTCGGAGCTATTTCTGAAAGATTCCAAGTCCAATGCGATGCGAAGCATGTGGAAAATCATTTGAGGACTGTAAAAAATCAGTGGCAGATTATATGAAAAATTCGAGGTGAAAGTGGTTTTGGATGGGATGATAACATGAAAATGATCACATGTGATAGAGCGACATATGGTGCAGCAATTATGGTAATATATGTATATATATGTTAAGTATATTTCAGTTATTTTTTACTTGTTATTCTAATTGTGTATAATATCCAACAAGCACATAAGAAGTATGAACCATTTTTGAATAAAAGCGTTGATCATTATGATGAAATGGCTTTGGTTGTTGGCAAAGATATGGCAACAGGGAGTTTTGCCAGAACATTTGCTAACACAGATTTGGATTATGGTAACCAAGATTCAGTGCCTCTAGACTGCGACAATGAAGAGGCTAAAGAGGTAAGAACAAATGTATCTTCATCTGGCACATCCAAACGTAAAAGAAAAAATGTTCAAGAAAGTGTCATACTGAACAAATTAAATTTGTGGGTGAACAACTTGGCAAAATTGCTAATACTTTGGAACAATTTACTGCGAATAAGACACCACAGCTTTACGAACAAGTAATGTCGATGGAGGAAGAAGGATTTGATGATGACTTCTTGTGTTCTGTGTTTGATTATCTAGTGAGTCATGAATCCGAGGCCAAAGCTTTTCTAGTTAAAAGTAAGAAGCATAAAAAAATTTGGCTTCAAAAATTTTCTCAATGTTGAAGATATTGATACTTTTATGTGGTGTAATATTAGTTATGCACTTGGACAATGTTGTTGTTATTATGTGATGTACTACTAATTATGCATTTGGATAATATTATTAATTTCTAGTATTAATTGTGGTTTGGAAGCTAATTTATAATTATTCAATCCTTGTTTTTTTATTTTTTTAACACAATTACAAATAATTTATTTAACTTTGGTTGTTTTCAATTTGTGACGGTTAATAATGTAGCTTAATAATTGAGTATTATTATATATTTAATTTGATTTATTTATTTATAAATAAATCATTGCAATATATGTAAAAACAATTTAAAATATAAAAATTTATTAATATATGTAAAAATAACTTTTCCAGAAAATATTTTCAGGAAATTTGCCAAACAACAGAAAATATTTTACACAGGTTCATCCAAACACCAGAAAATATTTTCAATAAATTATTTTTCAGAAAAGTAAATCATTTCCCAGAAATCATTTTCCGGAAAACATTTTACTGGCAAACAAACAGACCCTAAATTACAAAACTCTAATAAATATAATTAAGGTATCCTGTAAATTTTTAGCGGTTACAAGAGTCACAAGAAAATAAATTATTTGAAAGTTACGAGAGCTATAGGAAATCTATTTTACAACATTATAAAATATTTTTATTACTAATGTGTAATAATTTTATCATTATATATAAATTTTCGTTACTTATATATTTTTATTTACCTTAATAAAAAATTATTCATTTATTTTTATTTTAAATAAATCATGTATTTAGCTATATCTTTTTGTGTATAAAATTCATTTTTTCTTTTTATGAATTTTGGATATTAGATTCAAATGGGATTGATCTCCGGTTGGAATTTTTAGTGGATCGCATTTTTATAACTCGAGTCATCAGATCACGTCGAACATTTTGGTTTATTTTTAAAAATTCAGATTTATTTTTTTGCATACAAATTTCAAATTTCGTCCTTGATTTATTAAAATGATAATTATAATGTTATTGTTTTTACTGAAAACTAATTATATGTATTTTAATTTTTTTATTTATTTCCCTTCATTTTTAATCTTTAATTTTTTTTATATAATATTTAGAACTACTCATAATTAATTTCTTCTTCTTTTTTATATAAAAAATGAGCTCAAAAGCCGCTATCTTAAATTAACAAGTATTAGCAAGTACAAACCCATGGATATCGTTCGAATACTCCATGTTAAAAGGAAAGGTACAACATTTGTAAATAGCAAATTTACAAAGGCTATCAGCCACTCTGTTGCTCGAATGAGTAACCTACTCAATCTTCTCATAGCTCCTTTCTAATCTTTAAATAAGAGAATAATATGTTTCAGCGCACCCGAATCCTCGTCCTCTTGTACTGATAATAATACCGATACTAACTGAATTAAGACTCAATCGACGTATGTATTCTCAATAATTGTTTGAAATCATTTAGAGCAATTAATGTGTATATATTATATAGTTTTCTTATAAAACCTTTTTGAGAAATTATTATTTTGGATAACCATTTCCCTTGTCAATCCGTTGATAATATATATGGTCCCATCAAATGAAAATTTCAATCATGCTTGTCGTCCGGCCACCGGCCACTTGAAATGATTAAATGCTTCAAGTGTATTTCCCTGTCAACTTATGTATATTTAACTACTAAACTTTCCCATCAAAATTAATATACGCAAAATTCTTTATATTTCTTTTTGTCTTCTTGCATTAATAATATTTGTGTTAATTAGTGTAAACCTGAACTTTTTCATTTTTATATTGAATTTTATATGAAATCAGTTTTAATTTGAAATATAAGTAAATGCTTTTTCATCTTAAAATTGATGGATGTTACTCTGCCCTCGCACTCTGATGGAGAAGATGGAATAGGGGAGTAGCTGTCGCTTTCCAAGAGTGGTCGAGTGACGAAGAAGGTTCATGCACTACAAACTATCTTCCCCTATCTACATGACATTCTAATTCTATAATTTAACATCATAATTCATAATCCATAGTGAATTCGTTTAACTTATTTAAGCACCTCTTAAATATTATTTGCACACTAACACGTAAAAAATTACGTGTTAAACTTCATGAAAATTTAGTAAGTACTCAAATAAAATTTATTATATTTAAATATTAATTAAGATATCTGGATAATACCTCAATTCTTTGGTACAATATTATTCATAATATTCTTTAATATAATCTAATTACCAAGAAATACATTACCATTTGATTTCATAAACATGAAAGAGAGTTTAATATTCACTTACCACAAATTTTATTTGCTTGATATTTATTTACTTCACCAATTTTACTTTATTTTTTTCTTATATGAACATTGTAACAACCCAAACCCGGCCCAAACACTATGGTCGAATCTGGATCGTTACGGGGAAAAGCTTTTCGAAAACCATTTTGGAAACCCATTAAACTTTGTTGAAAAACTTCTCGGATTTGATTATCTTGATAACAAAGAAAGAAAAATTCATACTTAGTGTTTATTTAAAAAAAAACATTTTTAAGTCGAGTTATAAAACAAATTCCAAATGTGCCCGATGGCACGTTAAAAACAATTTTCGTTTTAACTTGGAATACATGTGATTTTAATTTAATTTTAATAATATAGTTTTAAACAAAATATCCAACATATGAGAAAGATAACAAAAATAAAGTTTGAGGAGGCCTTATTACATCCAAAATAAAATAAGCCAATAATAAAATAAAATAACTAAATTTGAAGTTCATTTAGTTCAAGTCCACTGCATGGCCACCTCGAGTCCATCCGGCTCCACATCCGCGTCTATGTATCACCTGAAAAATAAAGGAGAAGGTGAGTCACCAAGACTCGATGATGTAACCCTTCCCGGTTTAAACATATTCATACACAACATATAACAAATTAATTATGCAAGTTATCATGTGTCCCAACCTAGCCTGACCATACGCCACTTTGTCTACCCCGTTGTGGTACCAAACCACTTTGGTGGTGCCAAACCACCGGTGACATATAGTCACAATGTGCTACCAAAGCACTGGTGTCCGTAGACACAGATCGGGTGATGGGGCCAACCCATCGTGTGATACCAAATAACTGGCAGACGATCCCATATCTCAAGTGGGGCCAACCCACGGTGGTATTAACCACAGGGATAAGTCGCTACTGAGGTGCCAAACCTCCGGAGGTACCAAACCTCGGTGACCGTAGTCACGCAGTGTGTTACCAAAACATCGGTGCCCGTCGGCACATTATCACCGCCCCTCCACTCATCAACCCATATCGCAACCATAACAGAGTTTATACATTTATCATATGTATTAAAATAAAACATGCTTCCCAAAAGCATCACAGTAATCTCATATAAACAGAGACTTACCAAGGTTCTCGCTTGTACCATTTAAGGTACCAAATCCATATCTACACCAAGCAGAGTTACAAACAACAAATATTTATCACACATATTAATCGCTATAAGTGTGTATGTACACACACGATACCAATGAGAGTCTAAATCCGAAAACAACCAATCGGCCACACTTAATGTCCTTGCCCCTATATTCGGCCATTCACGGGGTTAGTATCCCCTAGCCATTCGGCCAAAACCATAATACCAAAAGGGTTAAGATTTAACCCAGAAAGCCTTACCTAGCGTCCTTGAGTACTAGCCACCAAACTATGTATTTCGTCCCCCCTACAATCGGCCATTGCCACACTCACATTCAGTAGTCTTCAATTTAAAGGACAACCAAATAACTAACTAAAAGAGATCTTACCTCACTTACCAAAAACCGAACACTTTAGGAATTAGAGGCTTGAATCAATCGCTTATGAATTTGGAGTACCTTCTTGATCGCTTGCTAAGGAAGATTCAAGGAAATCTATCCTGCTCAAAAATTCGGCTTAGATGGGTTCAAAGAAGAAAGAGAGATTCAGCACCCAAGTTAAAAATAGATTCGGCTATAACTTGAAAGAAAGGAAAAATAATGGCAAAGAGAGAGTAGGTGTTTTGGTCAGAAATCAAAAGTAGAAGAAGAGAAAGATGGTGATGTAGAAATCGGTTTTGGGAAAATGAAAGAAAGAAAATGTAATAGGTGATTGCTAGCCGAAAATTGAGAAGAAGAGACTTAGCAAATTCGGCACTTAGCAAAAATTGGAGAAAAGAAAAACAAGGGGTCAACTAATGTATTTATAGACTTGCCGTCCACCCCTTCTAATTAATTCAAATAAATTTTGAATTAATCCCATAAATCCTTTGATAATCCAACCAATATCCAATAACCTTTTTAATCTAATAATCCCCTCAATTATCCTACATTTATCACATTATCAAAATGATAATAGTAATATCCTTAATTTATCTTCTTAATATTAAGGAATTAAAAACCAATTAAAATGCTCACAATATCTTATTATCCAAGTAAAAATCTAATTAATAAACCCTTTATACATAATAATAATATCCTCATTATTATCTCTATTATCTAAATAGATAATAAAAAGAATTAAGGAGAGAAAATCTCTCTCCCTTGTGTCGTCCAAACAAAGAACAAAAAGAGGATTTCATGACTCGAACACAAGCTCTCCCTTGCTCCTTGGTGGCGTCACATGTAGCTCTTAAGTGGGCTTACTTTGCCACTTAGTCTAGGCTCACTTTATGTCCAAATTATCCCCATTTATTCTTATAACACCCTCCTGCTAAGGCTCCCTATCTTAAAAGTTAAAAACTAAAATTTCCTACCAAATCGAGCCAACATAAAGCCTTAAATTGATCATTATTATTCCATAAATAATGACACAAAGATTCATACATAAGAAAAATAATTTATTTCCAAATAGCCCCGTTTTTGGGATGTTACAGTTCTACCCCCCTTAAAATAAATTTCGTCCCGAAATTCCTTGATCAAAACAGGTGAGGGTATTGCTGCCGCATCACATCCTCGGGCTCCCACGTGGCTTCCTCTGAACCATGGTTCCGCCACAAAGACCTTCACCAAGGGCAATCGACTTCCTACGTAGAACCTTCACGCCTCGGCCTAAGATCCGAATCGTTCCTCCTCAAACGATAAATCTGAATTCACCTCGATTTACGCCATCGCACCACGCGTGCGATGGGTTCGACCGATACCGCCTCAAAGATTGATACGTGAAAAACATCATGGATCGGTCCGATTCGCCGGTAACTCAAGTTGGTACGCCATCTTTGGTCCAACACGCTTAATCACCGTATATGGCCCGGATGAACCTTGGGCTTAGCTTCCTTCTTCGCCCAAATCTTAACACCTTTTTCCAAGGCGACACCTTCAGGAAAACCTTGTCTCCTACCGCATACTCCATTTCCTTGCGTTTTAAATCAGCATAGGATTTCTGCCTGTCCGATGCTTCCTTCAGACGAGACCGAATCACTTTAACTTTATCCTCTGTCTCTGTCACCAATTCTGGACCCAAAATCTGTCGTTCGCCTAATTCCGTCCAACACGTCGGGGTACGACATTTCCGCCCATACAATGCTTCGTATGGTGCCATCTGGATACTTGCCTGATAGCTGTTGTTGTAGGCGAATTCTGCTAACGGTAGAAATTCCTCCCAACTACCACGGAAATCCAAGACACAACCTCTTAACATATCCTCCAAGATCTGTATCACCCTTTCCGATTGTCCGTCAGACTGTGGATGGAAAGCGGTACTAAAATCCAACCGTGTGCCCATAGCTTGATGCAAGGCTTTCCAAAACCTTGACGTGAACCTGGGATCCCTATCCGAGATGATTGATGTTGGAACCCCATGCAATCTTACTATCTCCGAGACGTACAGCTTAGCTAGCTTCTGAAGAGAGAAATCCATCCTCACCGGTATGAAGTGAGCCGACTTAGTTAACCGGTCTACTATTACCCAAACCGCGTCTTTCTTACTGGGCGTAAGGGGTAGCCCACTAACAAAATCCATAGTGATCCGTTCCCACTTCCATTGGGGAATCTTCATCGGTGAAGCAACCCTAACGGAACCGATGTTCACCTTGACGCGACAAGTCGACACTTACCAACAAACTCTGTCACTTCACGCTTTAACGGGCCACCAAAAGCGCTCTCTAAGATCCCTATACATCTTGCTTCCTCCCTGATGCATAGCGTAAAGGCTGCTATGTGCATCATGGAGAATCTTTTGCCTCAACTCCACATCCTTTGGCATACACGCTCGCTCTTGAAAGCATAATACTCCATCACTCGACAAAGTTATATCCTTCCAAACCACCATCCCGAACTTGTGCTCTCTTAGCGTTCAACCCTTCATCCACTTGCATTGCTTTTCCTTAACCTCCTCAATCCATGTTGGCTTAACTGAAGTTCCGCCAATAGACTTCCATCATCATATAGACTTAACCGAGCAAACATTGCTCTTAAGTCAAAATCACTACCTTCCGCCAACGCGCGCCTACCACGTTGGCCTTGCTCGGATGATACTCGATTGAACAATCGTAATCCTTCAAAAGTTTGATCCACCGACATTTGTCTCAAGTTAAGATCCTTTCGAGTCAAGAGATACCTCGGACTCTTGTGATCTCTGTATAAACTATCGACTTCTCCCCATAAAGGTAGTGTCTCCATATTTTCAGAGCGAAGACAATCGCCGCTAACTCTAAGTCGTGCGTTGGATAGTTCGATTCGTGTGGCCTTAATCGCCGTGATGCATAGGCTACTACCTTCCCCTCTCGCATCAAGACACATCCCAAACCAAGTATGAGACGCATCACAATAAACGGTGAACAACTTCCCCGCTTCGTCGCACCAAAATCGGAGCTCAGTCAAAATTTTCCTTAGCTTATCGAAGCTTTCCTGCCGCTTCTCCGACCATACAAATGGGACTCCTTTTCTTAGTAGCGTCAGCGGTCTGCCGCGATCGAGAAAACCCTTCCACAAACCTCCGATAGTACCCCGCTAGACCCAGAAAACTTCGGATCTCCGCCACTGACCTAGGCGGTTTCCAATCCAATACCGCTTCAATCTTACGAGGGTCTACTCTAATTCCTTCCGCCGATACTACATGTCCTAAGAAAGCTACTTCCCTTAGCCAAAATTCACACTTACTGAATTTGGCATATAATCGCTTCTCCCTTAGTACTTGCAACACTATTCGCAAATGCTCGTCATGCTCCTCCTCCGTCTTAGAGTACACCAAGATGTCGTCAATGAATACTACGACGAACTGGTCTAGGTACTGCTGAAATACTCTGTTCATCAAGTCCATAAATGCCGCCGGCGCGTTGGTCAACCCGAATGGCATTACCAGAAACTCGTAATGTCCATACCGAGTTCTGAATGCCGTCTTGTGGACATCAACTTCCTTCACCTTTAGTTGATGGTAGCCCGACCTAAGGTCTATCTTTGAAAACACCGCGGCACCCTTCAGTTGGTCAAACAAGTCATCGATCCGAGGCAACGGATACTTGTTTTTGATCGTTAACTTGTTTAACTGACGGTAGTCGATGCACATCCGCATTGAACCGTCCTTCTTCTTGACGAACAACACACAGCGCGCCCCACGGAGATATGCTTGGTCGAATGAACCTCTATCCAAGAGCTCTCGAATTTGGGCCTTCACTCCACCAATTCCTTTGGTGCCATTCGGTATGGTGCTATAGACACAGTGCCGTTCGGGTAGCAAGTCAATACGAATTCAACTTCCCGATCCGGAGGCGGACACGGAAGTTCTTCCGAATACGCCAACAAATTCCCCAACCGTTCGAACCTCAACCATCGACTCCTTAGCTTCCAAAGCACGATCCGAACCAAATATGCCTCGCAACCTTTCTTAACCATCCTTTCGGCCTTCAAGGCCGACACCACATTGGATAGGTAATTCCTTCTATCACCTATCATAACCACTTCATCACCTCACTGTCTTAGCACCATGCGCTTTAGCGCGCGCAATCCAAATTCGCCGATACTTAACCAACCGGTCCATTCCAAGGATCAAATCGAACTCTCAAAGGTAGTTCCATCGGATCGGCTACAAATACGACCCTTGGAGTTCTAGGGGTACACCTCTATAAAGTTTGTCTACTACTACAGAGTGTCCTGGGGGCTTAGCATGCAGTCATCTTCCTAAGAGTAGTCTCAGAGTCTAGGTCCATAGTTCCTACCACACTACTAGCAATGTACGAGTGCGTCGAACCCACATCAATTAATGCAACATAAGGTAAACCAAATATTAGAAACGTACATCGTTATGGACGTCCGTGCGTCTCTCTCCTCGCGCGCCGCGTCACGCATAGACTAAGCCAGTGCCGCCTAGCCTCTGTGTTACCCGAACCTCGCCGCTCGAGTTCCACGACCTCGGTTGAAACCATTGTTTCCTCCGCCATTACCCCGACCCTCCGTGGTGGTCCAACATTTCGCCTCGAGCGCGATTCGACCTTTCGGTCGATCCTTAGCCGCCTTTTGAGGGACAGTCCCTTACCCGATGCTCCAAAGACCCACACTCAAAACAACCTTTGTTACCGGTCCAACAACCTCCCAATGGGTTTTTCCACGGTTGCAATCGAGTCGGCCTTTGATTAGTAGTCGTGGGCCTACACTGGTCCGATTTGGCCCACTCTGCCTAGCCCGCTTCTCGAGCATTAGTGTGCTACCCGATCCGGTGACCCAAATCCTCTTTTTTCGGTTATTCTTGCTATAGTTTTGCCTACATGACCTCCTTAACCCCTTCGGCCACCTTGGCTTTCTCCACAAGAGATGAGAACTCCCGAACTCTGCATGGGCAATTAGTAATCTCGGATCATCTCGAGCCCGTCCTCAAAGCGGACACACAGCGTTCATGTTCGGTGGCTACGATTCCTCGGCATACCTACTTAGCCTTAAAAACTCACCTCATACTCGCCACCGACTTAGTTCCTTGCACTAGACCTAGGAAGGCTTTTTCCTTTGAGCATCAGTGTAACTAGTGCCCACATACTTCTTCTGAAAGGCCGTCTTAAAGTAGTCCCACGTGAGATCATCAGCCGCGGCTCCATCCCGGGGATTGTCACCACCACTGGTACGCTTCATCCTTTAGAAGCGACACCGCCCCTTTCAGCTTCTCCTCCTCGGTCAGTCGAGATCATCCATAACCCTTTCCGTAGATTCCAACCAATATTGCGGCAGACTGGCGCCACTCCCGAGACACCACGGAATACCTCGGCCCGTTAGACCGATTCGCTCGGGAACGGACTCCGAGCTCCCAAATTCCCACCAGCCCCGGCCACCATCTCCAACACTCGCAAAACAGCTTGCGACACAGCCTCACCACCGGTCTGGTCCTGCCCTTCAGCCCTGAAAGTAGGAGGTGGTGGTGGCGGTGGTACCTCGTTTTCCGAACCTTGACCTGTCCTGCCGGGTTCAGACACCGTCATCCTACCCCTACCGCGTCCACGACGTCCACGTCCTCTAGAACTCATTCTATCTATCGCGCTTTTAATCTGATTAAGAAAATTTTATGTGTTAGCATTTGTTTCACTTTCTTATTCGCGAAGAAATTTTATGAACAGAATTTAATTAGGGATTCTTTCGAGCAAACAAGGTTTCAGTCTTCTATCCTAGTTCACACAAAGAGTTCATGCATCCATTCCTTAATGCTTTCCATACCTATTCACTCTTCGGACATTTCTGCCCATTCCCAACCCAGGGGTATTTTCGTCATTTTCCCTACAGGGGTATTTTCGTAAATAAAGAAATTTTAAAACTTTAGTAGAGTAGATCATTTTGACATTCCCAAAACTGGAGGATATTTATAAAAATTTGTAAAATCGTAATCGTTTTGAAACCAGGGGTATTTTGGTAATTTTGTCAATCAGGGGCAATTTTGTCATTTTGATAAATCAGGGATATTTTCGACAGTTGTAAAACTTCGAGGGTCCTTTTTGAAAGTTTTCCTTTTCAAATAGTGATGTTGGTAAAGTTTTCCAAAGATCAGGGTCGTTTCGGTAATTTTCACAAATTAAGGGCGTTTTCGTAATTTTCTAAAACCAAAATATTTCAGTGTTGATTTTCAAAACTAAGTTGTTGGATATTTGTAAAGTAGTTGAAATTTTTGAGCAAAACCATTGAACTGATATTTTATGAGTCAGGGGCGTTTTAGTAATTTTACCCCTAAGGGCATTTTTGTAATTTTCCACACATTTGAGTTTTTCGAAGAAAACCTTGTAAAAATGATGTCCTCAGATTTAAAAAGAGTCATTGTAAAAATTTTGAAACATTAGGGTTGTTGTTGTTTCGTTCTTTTTGAAAACATGGCTAGTTCCCTTTCGGGTTTTAGTCATTAGGTTTAGCCTATGACCGAGCCATCTTGATCAGGGTGAACCAAGGCTACGCACCAGGCAGGATTCGAGTGAAGAGGAGGTGGGTCACGCGGACCGCTTAAATACCAAGCTCTCACCGAACCTTTCTAGACATGCGCACAGAGGTTGCCACACCACTGAGCCCTCTGAGTTAGGGTGAACCGAGGCTACGCACCAGGTAGGATACCTGCGAAGAGGAGGTGAGTCACACGGATCGCTTAAATACCGTGCTCTTCCGGATCCAATCCTCGACATGCGCATGTGGGTTACCACACCCTAGCTCACTCGCTAAGTCATAGATTGGTTTAGTTCTTTAATGTCTTATGTTTGGTTCATGTATTTGAGTAATCTAATCCTAGGGTTCAAGTCCTATAAGTCTATCTACGTTCCATACTTCCTACCCTTCTACAGAATATAATTCACCAAGAGGTTCAGAAGTACTTACCTAGGCGGATCGGTGCCGGAGACTCGGGCCATCTTTGTTCAAAATCCAAAAATTAGTTCATAAGGCCTTTTAAAACATTTTTGGGCCTTGGGCCCCACAATGAGCTTTGAACTGGCTCGATACCAATTTTGTAACAACCCAAACCGGCCCAAACACTATGGTCGAATCTGGATCGTTACGGGGAAAAGCTTTTCGAAAACCATTTTGGAAACCCATTAAACTTTGTTGAAAAACTTCTCGGATTTGATTATCTTGATAACAAAGAAAGAAAAATTCATACTTAGTGTTTATTTAAAAAAACATTTTTAAGTCGAGTTATAAAACAAATTCCAAATGTGCCCGATGGCACGTTAAAAACAATTTTCGTTTTAACTTGGAATACATGTGATTTTAATTTAATTTTAATAATATAGTTTTAAACAAAATATCCAACATATGAGAAAGATAACAAAAATAAAGTTTGAGGAGGCCTTATTACATCCAAAATAAAATAAGCCAATAATAAAATAAAATAACTAAATTTGAAGTTCATTTAGTTCAAGTCCATTTGCATGGCCACCTCGAGTCCATCCGGCCCACATCCGTCTATGTATCACTGAAAAATAAAGGAGAAGGTGAGTCACCAAGACTCGAGATGTAACCCTTCCCCGGTTTAAACATATTCATACACAACATATAACAAATTAATTATGCAAGTTATCATGTGTCCCAACCTAGCCGACCATACGCCATCTGTCTACCCCGTTGTGGTACCAAAACCTTTGGTGGTGCCAAACCACCGGTGACATATAGTCACGATGTGCTACCAAAGCACGGTGTCCGTAGACACGGATCGGGTGATGGGGCCAACCCATCGTGTGATACCAAATCACCGCGACGATCCCATATCTCAAGTGGGGCCAACCCACGGTGGTATTAACCACGTGGATAAGTCGCCATCGAGGTGCCAAACCTCCGAGGTACCAAACCTCACGGTGACCGTAGTCACAGCAGTGTGTTACCAAAACACTGGTGCCCGTCGGCACATTATCACTGCCCCCTCCACTCATCAACCCATATCGCAACCATAACAGAGTTTATACATTTATCATATGTATTAAAATAAAACATGCTTCCCAAAAGCATCACAGTAATCTCATATAAACAGAGACTTACCAAGGTTCTCGCTTGTACCATTTAAGGTACCAAATCCATATCTACACCAAGCAGAGTTACAAACAACAAATATTTATCACACATATTAACTGCTATAAGTGTGTATGTACACACTGATACCAATGAGGAGTCTAAATCCGAAAACAACCAATCGGCCACACTTAATGTCCTTGCCCCTATATTCGGCCATTCATGGGGGTTAGTATCCTAGCCATTCGGCCAAAACCATAATACCAAAAGGGTTAAGATTTAACCAGAAAGCCTTACCTAGCGCCCTTGAGTACTAGCCACCAAACTATGTATTTCGTCCCCCCTACAATCGGCCATTGCCACACTCACATTGAAGAGTCTTCAATTTAAAGGACAACCAAATAACTAACTAAAAGAGATCTTACCTCACTTACCAAAAACCGAACACTTTAGGAATTAGAGGCTTGAATCAATCGCTATGAATTTGGAGTACCTTCTTGATCGCTTGCTAAGGAAGATTCAAGGAAATCTATCCGCTCAAAAATTCGGCTTAGATGGGTTCAAAGAAGAAAGAGATTCAGCACCCAAGTTAAAAATAGATTCGGCTATAACTTGAAAGAAAGGAAAAATAATGGCAAAGAGAGAGTAGGTGTTTTTGGTGAAATCAAAAGTAGAAGAAGAGAAAGATGGTGATGTAGAAATCGGTTTTGGGAAAATGAAAGAAAGAAAATGTAATAGGTGATTGCTAGCCAGAAAATTGAGAAGAAGAGACTTAGCAAATTCGGCACTTAGCAAAAATTGGAGAAAAGAAAAACAAGGAGTCAACTAATGTATTTATAGACTTGCCGTCTCACTCACTCTTCTAATTAATTCAAATAAATTTTGAATTAATCCCATAAATCCTTTGATAATCCAACCAATATCCAATAACCTTTTTAATCTAATAATCCCTCAATTATCCTACATTTATCACATTATCAAAATGATAATAGTAATATCCTTAATTTATCTTCTTAATATTAAGGAATTAAAACCAATTAAAATGCTCACAATATCTTATTATCCAAGTAAAAATCTAATTAATAAACCCTTTATACATAATAATAATATCCTCATTATTATCTCTATTATCTAAATAGATAATAAAAGAATTAAGGAGAGAAAATCTCTCTCCCTTGTGTCAAATCCAAACAAAAAGACAAAAAGAGGGATTTTCGCGACTCGAACACAAGCTCTCCCTTGCTCCTTGGTGGCGTCACATGTAGCTCTTAAGTGGGCTTACTTTGCCACTTAGTCTAGGCTCACTTTATGTCCAAATTATCCCCATTTATTCTTATAACACCCTCCTGCTAAGGCTCCCTATCTTAAAAGTTAAAAACTAAAATTTCCTACCAAATCGAGCCAACATAAAGCCTTAAATTGATCATTATTATTCCATAAATAATGACACAGCAGTTCATACATAAGGAAAATAATTTATTTCCAAATAGCCCCGTTTTTGGGATGTTACAAACATTTTGAGTAAACAATAGAGAACCCCGGAGGATACATGAAACAATATCATAATAACCACTAGACATATCAAAGTGCTCATATCACAAATGTCACAATATAATAATATCACTATTAACATGAATTGCAGCAAAGTATCACGAATTTCACGAGCAGCACGAATAACACAGGAGTACTTGAATTCCTATAGCATGTCAATTATATCCCATAAATTCTACCTAATTCACCAAGACTTTTTACACGATTTTATTTATTTAATTTTGAGACTTTTATTCTTACCACAACTGCACTTTATATTTCATTTTTACCCTACATCACAAAAAGAAATATTATATGTTTCTATTATTTATGCTGGATTCTATATTATTTCCTTACACTTTCGATTTCTCACTTATATCACAATACTACTATTATACAAAAAAAAAAAAATCACAAAATGAATATTTTACCAAATTATTTAATTCTATATTAACACAATTATGTGTGACTTCAAATGATTCACTTATCACAAGATACTTTTATATTTATATTATTACACAAGTATATATAAATATTAAAATTTCACTTATATAAATCAATTAGTTTTCCACTTAATTTCTTTATCACTAAGTTTTTATGTCACGAATATATATTTTCAAACTCGTATATGCTTTATGATAACACGATTACGATTCACGAATAATTTTCATTAATTCACACGTAACTATTAATATATTTCTCATACTTTTCACTGAATATTCATTGGTTGAATACTAAAATTATTTTTCACATCATTTCATAATTTTCATGATTCACTAAATTCCTCTCTAAATAGTTTCATACATGAAATTTCTCCTCCTCTTCAAGACATCGCTATTTTATTTCAGAATTATATTTATATTTTAAATTTTTATATTAATCTGAAAATTATTTTAATTATATATTTTATTAAATTAATTTATCATATCAAAATTTGATAATTTAGGTGCATGTATCATTAAAATTACTATATATCTGAATAGATATTTCAGACTTATAAACATCAAAGGATGTATCATTTTTGAACATTCAAACGATGAAATGGATAATACAATTTAAATAAAATGATTACATTCGGTCCACAATCTGTTTTCATGAAATGCAATTATTTTGTAAAAAAATGTGTAGGCATTGTCATGGACAATGCAACTATTGACGTTTGAGTTAGATGAAATCCATCCCTAAAATGTAATTCTCTGATAACAAGAAAACAATGATAATGAAATGTTTTTGAGCCCACTATATCAGATAAAAAGTGGATGTTGTTTTCAATATTATGACGTAAGAGCACTCCACAATATATACAATATAAAATTAGTTTTTTTTTTCTATATTGTAATTAAATTTTCAAATTTCATATTATATTTATATAGATGATACAATATATGTCACGTGTGGATTTTTTCCGATTTTTTCTGATTAAATTTGGTTATTTTTGGTACTTTATCTACTTTACTTTGTACTGAATTGATTTTACATGTCAATATAATCGGTTATTATTAAAATCAATAGATAATTCATTAAAATATATTTATATATTATATACATACACATACCCTTGAAAAAGAAGCATGGGTATACGTTTGAAATTCAGAATTTTGATGAAATTATAGAAATAAATGGAAAAAAGGAAGTGAATTGAGAAAGGCATTTCAAATACGATATTGGTTCATGGCCAATAGAGAAATGACAGTTGTATTGCTTTGTTTTGAGGTCAGAAAATGGCCTATCTCTTAATGATTTTGACCAAACAATCTATACTACTTTAAATAATGCATCTTTGCCTCCTTTGATGTTTTCTATTTGAAATTTATGACTGAATTCAAATCATTAAGATGTAAAAAATTAAAGCCCTTCTTGATTGAAACTTTTGAATATGCTGCTCAGGTTCAACGAACAAAATTAAAACCCTAATAACTCACTCTATTATGATTTGGGAATTTGTTCTTTTTTTTTACCCAACTAAATTTCTGGTCTGAAATCTTTAACATCTTATCCTTGTTCTGTGTTTCATTCATTGTTATGTAGTAAACTTCTTTTGTGCTATGCTTATCTGTTCTGTATGCAAAGATTTTTTTGTGTGTGTGTGTCTTTTCAAGTAGGGGGAGCCTGCCTGTTAGTGCTTGTTGATACTGTGGGGTAGCTACTTGAGATTTTGTAGACTTTAGTGCTTGGGGACCGAGAGTAGAAGTGTTCAAAGACTCTACTATTACTTAGTTTTTAAAATGTTGAATTTGGGATGGGTTTGAGTTCATTTTTGGCTCATTTGACTAGTTAAAATATAATAAAATCTATTAAGCAGTAACTAGTAGCTCAATGTGCATCAACCTTAAATAGAGAAATAACATATTGCATATGTAGAAAATTTAATAAGATTTAATGCCTTGATGTCAAAAGAATTAGAATTTAATTAAATTATGTATAAAATTTATTTAATATTAACTTAACAATTTTTTTTACTTCAATATTACTCCAAATAGGATTAATATTAATCTGTAAAATAGATGAAAACACTTGCAATTATATATAAAAAAACCTTAACAATTAACGTAAATACACTTGAATTATTAAAAATTAAAATAGAGAATTAAACTAATATAAATTAATGAGATTTAAACAAAAAAAAATACCAAAATATAATTTCAAGCTAAATATATTTATGAATGACAAAATTTTAAAAAAAAAAAATCGAACATCAATATACCTTATATAATATAGAGTACATTATGAAATTTCACAGTTAAGTGCAAACTCTTTTTTAAGAAAATATAATAAAACACTTGATAAATTCTAGGGTCCATGGCCCTAAACTCCTTCAAAAAGTGAAAATATTAAAGTTGGGATTCAATCTTCACTAATAAGAATGGAACATATTTTATTATCAGTTATTTATTTATTTGAAGAGCATTCACAGTGAAAAAATTAATCATTGTTACTAATAGTGACCCTAATTTTGACAAAAAAAAATTGAAATTATATAATATAATTTTTTATAGCGGTAGTTGCATGAATTAGGTGGATTTGGCTTCCATCACACTTATAGTGAGATGGAATCTTAAGATTATATGCTTTTTTTTTTTTAATTTCTTTTCACAAATGTTGTTCAGAATGAGAGGGCGTTATTATATGTATACTTAGACCTGATCATGGCCCGGCCCGAAGGTTCGCCCGAAATGTAAGAGGGTTTAAGAAAAAATATGGGCCCGAAAAATAGGCTTGGACGAGACATAAGGCCCATTTAAAAAATGGACCGGGCCTCAGTAAGACATTTTTGGCCCGGCCCGAATTCACTAAAGGATAATTTTTTAAAAAATATTATTTTCTTATTGTTTTCTCCCTATTTTGCTACCATTTTACTATTATGTTGCTATTATTTTGTTGTTATTGTTTGGATATTGTACAAAACTTAATTTATTGTTAATTTTGTTATTATTTTAGAGGCATTTGCTTGTTAAGTTGCATCTATCTTAGTGTTATTTAAGATACATATTTTTTAAATTTATTTTCAATTTGTTGGGAAATATTTATTTTGATGTTTTTAGTATTTTTGATATATTATATATTTTCTAAAATAATATAAAAATTAATGTGGGAGGGCCGGGTCGGGCTTGGGCAAAATTTTAGGCCCATTTTTTGAGCCGGGTCCGACCTGGGCCTAGCAAACGGGCCTAAATTTTTAGTTGAGCCCGACCCATCTACACCTCTATGTATACCTCTTTTAGGTTGTTTTATTTAATTTTTGAGTCAGTTATTTTACTCAATTGGATATTAAAAAAAATTATTATATTATAATGATATATATATATATTACATAAACTTTATTAATATAAAATTAACTAAAAAAATAATTACATAAGACAATAAGTATAAAATATGATATCATATAGTTTTATTAACTTTTAATAAGTTTATTATTTAATAGTAATATGATTTTTATAATAATTATTATGTATTAATTTCTTAAATGTCCTTTCATACATACATACATATATATATATAAATTATAATAATCCTAATTGATTTGTCTACCACAAGGCTTTTAAGATGATAAGGATAGAAAGAAAGCTTTCATGGAGATTGGAGTGAAAATTTTAACATAAAACCTTTCTTCTTCTTTTTTATATAATTTTTATGGGATTTTGTAAATTATATTTTCATAATAAGTCTTTTCTAATTTGTTTATATTGAATAAATTAACTTACAATTTTACATAATTTAGCTTATAATGTTACATGCATTGCAATTAATTATAATATTAAATTAAAATTTAAAAATAAAATAAAATAAAATAACATGCATAATTATAATAATGATTCATTATAAGTACGAAAGATATTTACATTATATTGATAAACACATTTAATAATGATGATTAAAAATAATTATTGAAATCTTATATGATAAATCTTTTTTACTTTTTTAAAAATCTCTCTCATCCATTTACAACTTAATGCATAATAAGAAGAAGGAGGAGGAGGAAGAGGTAGAAAAAGTATAAAAGTACTTGCTTTGCAAGAAATAAACAACTTATAAAAAAATTTAAAAATATCATAATATTATATAGTGTCTTCATCAATTAAAATGATCTTACATATCTCTCCGGTGTCATTGAAATATATATTTTTCTTTGAGATACTTCTAACTTATTAATGCTGATAATTCTCATTCTTTTTATTGATTATTTTTCTTAAATGCTACTAATAGATGCTATTTATAGTTCTAAACTTAAATTTTAATTGATATATAACTCTAGCACAAATTAAGTGATAATTAAAAGATAAAAACAATATCTATTTTTATACTTAGACTTCTATTCAAGTTTACTTTATTATTAAAATAAAAAAATTACTAATAAAAAATAAAAATAATTCAAAATTTTTAAAAATTATTAACCTTAATTATTAGTTATTTTGGCTTATTGGTAATGAGTATGCTTAGACTTTTATTTAAGTTATAATTCTAGAGCCACAGAATTGTCACAACTTATTTTTAAATAAGATTATAACTAATAATTCTAAATTAAATTATAAATATTTCTAAATGTCAATTAGTAATATGGTAGGAAATAAAGGAAATTCTTGTTAATTTAAAGGTTTTTCTAAACTCGTGCTTTTATATATATTATAGATAAATTATAGATAAGCTTCATTAAACCTGTTTTGAAAAAGTCTTTTAAATTCATCACTATTTTTACAAATTAAATACACTATTATGATTGACATAAATATTTATAATATAAATAATGTTAGAATAAATTATTCAATGGCAGCAATATTTAAATTTAATTATAGCCTATATTGACTATTTCCGAATGATCTATTATTATAATATTTATATTTTTAAAAAAATATCAAAATATTATTTATTTAAATTTATTCTAATATCAATTATCATGTTTTTAAAATTAAACTTATGTATTATTATATTTTAGTTTTATAACTATATTATTAATGAAATGTTACAATTTTATAAAAAAATTAAAAAATAATTAAATGTAATTTAATTAATACATAAAATCAATTTGTGTATAGAACGGGCAGAGAAAACTAACTTTATATATACTTAGATTTTGTCTAAATTTATTTTTTTGTTATATTTAGGCTTTGTCAAAATTTATGATACTTTAATTTGATTTGTGTTTGGTAATGATTTGAATGTTGTATAATATTTGTAATTATTAATATGTTAATATTTGGTGCACCGGTAGCATATTTTTTATTTATTTCATGAGCCGTCTTAAAAATTTGTCATGTGTCTTTTTTTTTTTAAATATTTATTTATTTAATATTATACTATACCCTATAGGACACTTGTCAACCATTAATCCTGTTTGTAGAGTTTAAAAACTCTACTACAATTATTTCATTAGTAATTAATACAATTATAGTTGTATCTCGAGAGTTTTAAACTATTATTCAACATTTTATTAGTTTATGATTATTATTTGATATAACATTTTATTAGTTAATTTGGAAATTCCCCAATTGTTGGATATAACCTAACTGAGACCAATATGGAACCTGTGCCACCCAACTAGCTAGCTGCTATTCATGCTTGAGAAAGAATGTGCATAAAATAAGGGTAATGTGCCTAATATTTCAGAATAAATGTAGTTAATGGAAATATAGAGACATTAATTTAAGCTAAAAGATTTGGTGAGCATCTATATTTTATTCTGCTGTTCCACCTGAGTCTGCAACTTGGGTTTTATGACAATCATCATTGGAATCCGTATAAGAAACATAATCTATTTATATCTAAATCCCAGTAACCAATTTTTAAATTACATGAAGAGGAAATATCAGTAGAAAAGAATCCAACAAATTACATTATTTTATGAATCTTTGTATCCCCCCTGATTCAATGGCAGACATAGTGAAGTATAGAAAAATCATTCACAGATATCATTAATGGATTAGCATCGTAGGAAAATGGTGGATTGCGACCTGCTGGCTTTGATTCTTTTTGTCTGGATGGTACAGTGAACCAATGCATAGTTTTTAGGTGAAGGAAATGACTTTTAATTATCCCAAAAGCATGACGTGTTGGTGGTATTGGAAAATCCATGCGATTCTGACATGTGTGTTGATGACCATCATTAGTGGTGTTTCTTTTGTTGATAAATGCAACTACTACTGTATGGATGCTTTGTCAGCTTACTATATATTTGTCTGCCAAGTTCCAACTTGGAAAATCTTGCCTTTCCCTTCTAACCAAGCAGTGATTCAGAAGAGATTACTCATCTTCAATTCAAGTTTAAATTCTCTTATGGACAGCTCATAATTTAATTTGTGGGCCAAATTTATTTGGATTTTTTTAAAATAGAAATTACCTTTCGGGGGGATACTTAACATGTTAGTTACATACAACGCTTAATATCCATCATTTATAATTAAATTAGAATTATTAGCCTTTAACTTCTCTTCCCCTGCTAGTCT
The DNA here is from genome assembly GCA_025503065.1 of Gossypium bickii. Lineage (NCBI taxonomy): Eukaryota > Viridiplantae > Streptophyta > Magnoliopsida > Malvales > Malvaceae > Gossypium > Gossypium bickii. The sequence continues at coordinate 98,534,397 of CP106711.1, forward strand.
AGTCTAGTGTTTTCTGATCTTTACGCTACCCTAATTTGGCAGTTTTTACCGCTTATCCACAGTTGATCCTACTCGTAAAAACGGATTTTGATTTGGATTTGAGCAGGATTCAAACCCAATCTCATTTTGAAAATCTGAGATTTTAAGAAAAACACAGAAAATTTTTGCTCTCTCTTTCTCTTTCTTTTTTTTTTATAAAAAAAAACAGCTTAAAAAGTCAAAAATTACATTTATGTTTGATTTGTTTCTTTAGTTGCTTTATCTTCTTTGATTGATTTGTTGTTAAAATCTAAATTTTTCATCATTCTTTATCATGTAACACGGGAGATTATTTCGGCTAAACAATTTGGTACGCTCTTTACCCCTAGATGTTGAGTGCGCCTATGTAAATGAAGCCACCAATTAAACAAGTGCATAAGAATTATCCAACTACTATGACAGGTGCTGGGTTTATCCACCAACCAGAGCTCATTATCCAAGTATACATGGATGAGTAACCATTTCCATGTATATATATATATTTCATCAACTCTATAAACTTACATAAAAGAAATGCTGAGAAAAAAAAAACAAATAAATACAGCAAAAGACATGAAGCTTTAATCCCTTAGTAATTATACAATTGGTTCCAATTTTCCTAGTGAGGAATCAATATCAGCCCTATCTATGTTATTCGGATTCGATTATGAGTGTCAGATACACTTGTTTGACACAGGTTTCAGTTTTTCATAGTTTTTGCTTGTTTTTAAAGGATCCTGAAAGGATCAAATATAGGTACCGGATCCTTCACAACAAAATGCAGTGTGATGGTGCAACATCCCTACAACTAACACAATCCACAAATTATCACTTCATAAATGGAACCCCAAGCCAGAACAAACAATCAATCATATTCCTCATTATCTGCATCAAAAGAGAAGCCGTTCCCAAGGGATCCTCTTTGGAAAGAACGGCCAAACCACAACAGCAAAACAATAATTAAAACAGGATTACAGAGCATAATCTGAGTAGCAACTACCCAAACAACGAAATCTTATGACCTGGATGATGAACGAATCCATGAGTCCTGTCTCTACAACTTATGATGTTTATCAAGGAAAGCTACGCCTTAATCAAAAGAAATTTCATTTTGCTCACTTGAAAAGCTTTTACAAACCAATGCCAACCCTTCTCATACAATCAACAAACCCTCCACATACAAGAAAAAAATTGAACATAAGTGTGCGGAACTCACATCCGAATCTGAGCAACATAAAGAATAGGTACATTTTATGAGTATCCACTTACCAAACAAAGAAACCTTATATTCCCTTGGTGGCGAAGGATCCATGAACTCTTGTCTAACAAACTTACAATGCTTCTCATAGTATTTTATACCTTTAACAGAAATAATTTTCCTTTCCCTTACTTGAAAAACTTATAAAAGCTAATGCTAATCATACTAACACAATGCACTAATCAAATGGAACCCCGGAACAAACACTTCAAACATACTCATAACCTGTCCCAAATTTTGCTTTAAGGAAAGGCCACTCATAAGGGATCCACTTTGCAAAGAACTGCCTTACAGAGTGTTATCTGATTACAAACTTACCAAACAAAGAAACCTTAATGATCCGTAGGATGAAACAATCTACAAGCTACATCTAACCAGTTTGAAATGTTCCAAATGGTAAAACATAACTTAATCAAATGCTCAAATGACTAGCCACAGTCAGAATAGAAAATTTTCTATTAACTACTATCACTTAAACAAGACAAGCCCCAAACTACTAACCCAAAATAAGCTTATCCGAGTCAGTCAGTCAGTCCTACAAACATAATCCAAGAATTATCACATCACAAATGGAACCCCAGAAGGAACTCTTCGAGCATACTCCTCATAATCCGCCCCAAAAAACTGCCTCAAAAAATACTCCTCATAAGGAATCCTCGCCGCAAAAAACCGCCAAACAACAACAGCAAAACCAACAGTGGCTATAGGATTACAAAGCATTATCTGAGTACCAACTGACCAAATCAGGAAACCACAATAACTCGGATGACGAACAAAGGCATAAACTCCACTGGTAACCAACTTATGATGATCCTCATGATAAACCCGAATTAAATGTGTAAAAGACCGACCAGCAATTACAATAGCCAATTTCCTTACAATTTCTCCTACAACAAGCATTGCAAGCCCTAGATTACTAGCCCACAAATGTTCTTTCAGTCCAGGGAAAAAAAGGAGTTCAAAAAAGTATTCAAGCAATGCGAAGACCATGGCTAAAACATATTCTTTACTGACAAGAAGTGATTTGACATTAACATTTGACATCCCATGAATAGCAGCAGCTAAAATGTATTCTGAGCTATGGAAAAAGAGAATTGCCAATAAAAACTGAGATAATGGATCCATTTTTCTGAAACTAAACTAGCTTCCCTGAATATAAAAGTCGAGCCCTCTGTGAGTTGGGTTTTCGCTTTTACCTACCGCCAATCCACTGCTCGTGAAAGTTGCTGAGATCTTTGGAGAGAAAGGTACGGCCGATTAGGCTATCAACTACGAACAATAGCACAGATGGAGAAGGGTTTTCGTCGTTTCTTTCTTTTAAGGGTTAATTAAGTAAAAGGTTAAAATTTGGTTGAGGTCCATGTACTCTTCATTTATTTGTAATTTAGTCCATTTACTTTTATTTTTAAGAATTTAATCTCTCTTTTCGAATTTAAAAATTTAGATCTATTTTCTAACACCGTTAAAATGTGGCATATTGAAATAAAAAAAACTCACTTGATAATCATATAACAAAATAAGACATTATAATGTACTTAAATTTAACAGTTTGGCAAAAAGAAAAGTACCTAAATTTAACAGAAAAAATTTATTATGATTAATAACTGGACTTGTATTTTTAAATTTAAAAAGTAGAAATACCAAATTCTTTGAAATAAAAGTAGAATGACTAAATTTTATATATACGAAGAGTATAGAGACTTAATCATATTTTAACCCAAGCAAACTTAGTAGAAACTATATTTTTTAGGGTAAACTACATGGTAGGTCATTCAACTATGCTTAAATTTCTTTTTTTGTCATCCAACTATGAAAAGATACAAAATAGGCATCCAACTAATTGTGCTTGTCTTTTTTTTTATTATCTAATTCTATAAATTTCATTAATGTTGTGACGGAGAGATGATGTGACAATTCTAAAATTGGCAAAATAGAAAATTTAATCCTCTTGTAAGGACCTGATTTTCAACGGCATCGAAAAATTTAATTTTGAGGCCGCATTTCTTAAATTGAGGAGTCTCATCTCACTTATGTTATCTAAACATCACTCAATGCTTTAGTAAGATGAGTTTTATCTTGAAAGTTATGAAAGATAACTTCAATGGAATCCAAGCAACCCAAATACATATCAACCATTGGTGTATCCAAAATGGAGTAGACTCCTTGTCTATATTAGTTTATTTTTTCTATTTTTTTATGAGTAACACCAAATATAATCTAAGCTAGAGCCCACCAACTTGTTTGAGAAGAAAAACAAGAGTGCCATTTATATGAGATGCCATGACTCTATCCATTGCACCTACAAATTCCCCACCAATGAACAAAACACGAACAACGGACGATGGAATTGAGGAGGTATCGTGCAATGGCGCAAAGGTTGAAGGAAAGGAGCACAAAGTGAGTGATGGAGTAGGCAAAGATTTGCATGTGACGATAGTGGCGAAGGAGGAAAGGAGAGAGTGGTGGTACTTCTTATAATTTTTTTTAAATATAATATGTTATAACTTTTTTACAATTTTTATATTTGCTTAATAGTTTTATAATTTTTAATTCTATTTTAAATTGTTTACAATTTATAATAATTTTCATTTTTTTATAATTTTATTACAATTTCAATAATCTAGTAATAATTTTTTGTTATAAAATAAAGAAAGATAGAGAGAGTAAAGAACAAAGAAAATATGGGAAGTAATAGATAATGTATTTTATTGATAAATGTGATGAATACAGTACTTCTTCAAAGTCTCTATTTATAGGCATAAGAAGTATAAATGAAGTAGAGATCTATTTCTAATGACTATTAGAATTTAAAGTACATCAAAACTTATCTTGATCTTTATGGACATTCACTTAATAAGATATTCATAACACTCCCCCTTGGATGTCCATTGGTAGATAATGTGCCTCATTAAAACCTATTAGGAAAAACCCTGTGGGATAAAAACCTAATGAAGGAAAAAGAGTACACAATCTTCTATTACAAACTGCCTCGTTAAAAACCTTTACTAGGAAAACCTAATGGGACAAAACATTAGTTAAAAGAAAAGAGTACAACTTGTTTTTAGACTCCCCCTAATGGCAACATTACATTACATATTTGAGTCGATGCATTCCAATCTTGTGAAGTAGTCTTTCAAATGTTGAGGTTGGCAATGCCTTAGTAAAAAGATCTATTAAATTATCACTAGAAAGAATTTGTTGAACATTTATATCACCTCTTTTCTCAAGATCATGGGTGAAGAATAATTTTGGTGAAATATGTTTCGTTCTATCACCTTTAATGTAACCACCCTTCAATTAAGCTATACATGTTGTATTATTTTCATATAAGATAGTTGTAATCTTTTCCTGTAAAGACAAATTATATATCTTCTGGATATGTGGGGTCAATAACCTTAGCCAAACACACTCTCGATTTGCCTCATGCATTGCAATTATTTTTGCATGATTTGAAGAAGCGACAGATAATGTTTGCTTTGTTGAACGCCATGATATGGTAGTACCCCCACATGTAAATAAATATCCTGTTTAAGATCAACCTTTATGTTGATCCGATAAATAACCAACATCAGCATAGCCAAATAATAAATATTTTGAATCATTTGAATAAAATAATTTCATATCAATGGTCATTCTGAGATATCCGAATACATGTTTAATTCCATTCTAATGTCTACGTGTTGGAGAATAACTAAATCTTGCTAATAAGTTTACAACGAAAGTTATATCAGGTCTTGTGTTGTTTGCAAGATACATTGTTGCCATTTAGATATGGTACTTCAGGACCAAGAAAATCTTCATCATTCTCACAAGGACAAAATTCAATCTAACAATCATACAACCATCAGGGTACTGAATGGATGCGCTTTATCCATGTAAAATTTCTTTAAGATCTTTTCCGTATAAATTGATTGATGGACATGAATTCCATCTTTTAAATGCTCGATTTGTAAGCCAAACAAAAATTTTTTTTTCAAGATCTTTCATCTCAAATTCTTTCTTTAAACAATTTACTGTATTTTGGAGCTCTTCAGGAATTCCAATAATATTTAGATCATCAACATAAACATCAATTATCACAAAATTTGATCCAAACTTTTTATAAAGACACATGGACATATTTGATCATTTTTGTAACATTCTTTTAACAAGTATTCACTAATACGATTGTACTACATATGTCCAGATTGTTTTAATCCATATAAACTTTTCTTTAATCTGATCAAGCAATTTTCTCGAGAAACTCTATATCCTTCTGGGATTTTCATATAAAATTCACTATCAAGTGTACCATACAAATAGTATGTAACAATATCCATTAGACGCATGTCAAGTTTTTCATGTACTATCAGACTAATAAGATATCTAAACGTGATTGTATCCACCACAGGAGAATATGTCTCTTCATAATCAATGCCGTGCCTTTGCGAAAATCCTTGTGCTACAAGTCGTGATTTAAATCTTACGACTTCATTTTTTTCATTTCTTTTTTGCACAAATACCCATTTATATCCTACCAGCTTTACACCTTTAGTGTTTGGACTATAGGTTCAAAAACTTCACGTTTAGAAAGTGAATTCAATTCTGCTTGAATTACATCTTTCCATTTTGGCCAATCTTTTCTATTTTTACATTCATCAATAGATTTAGGCTCAGGATCCTTATTTTCTTTTGTTATTTCAATAGCAACATTAAGGAAAATCATTGTCGACAACTATATTTTTTTTCGTTTCCATTTTTTTCTCGTATTGACATAACTTATTGAGATCTTTTTATTTTCATCAATTTTATTTTCACTTTTAGGTACCTGAATCTCTTCTTGAGTTTTATAATTAGTTATGTCATGGGCTTCTTCAAGAACCCCTGCCTCCACTATATGACCATCTTGAATGTTTGCTCATTTTCTTTTACGAGGATTTTTATCTTTGGAATAGATCGGTCTTCCATGCTTCAGGCGTAGATTACTTTCTTTTGTACTAACAGTTTGCCCTATTAGGACATCAATTTCTATTGGAGCATTTTCAACTGGTATGAGGGATTTAATGAATCTGACAGTTGATTTGTAAAATAAATTATCTGTTGAACTTTTGGTTCACATTGCTTTGTACGAAGATCTTAAACATTGACAATTCATTTCAAGTACTTTATTAATTCAACTTTTTATTCTCTTCACCTAATGTTGGGAAAATTGACAACTCATGTCATAACTAAATATCAAATTAATAGCTTAAAAAATATTTAATAATATAAAGAGACTCATATAAATATACATTATCAATCTCTTATGATGACCCATCTTTGTGCGTTGTGGTGGAGCAACTAGAATATATACTGTAACACCCCAAACCCGGACTATACGTTATGGCCGAATCCGGAGATGTCACAAAGTATGGGTTTTGAAAACAGAGTTGTTACGTTAAATCGTCTCAGTCTATTATCACAAAATCTTTTATAACCATAATCGAAAACGTTAATTAATTGTTTTCTTTGCCAAAACTTATTTACAGCAGAAGTTTAATAAAACCGATACCTTTTAAAAACCCGATTTGTATTTTTTAGAAAAAACTTTATTTGTTTAAAATCATCGTTATCATAAAACATTTTATCGAAGCATGCAAGTTAACAAACAATACAAAACCAAAAACCAATGGTTAAAAGTCCATACAGTCCAAAGATTCCCAGAAATTACAAACTCTCACATAATCTGAAATTTAATATAAAAACAATAAATTATTAAATTAAAACAGTTTACGGTCGAGTGGCCACCACTAAGTCTCTGCTGCACTGATCCGCCTAAGTCTGTGGATTACCTAGACAGAACAGACAAACAGATGTGAGTTTTCGTAAACTCAGTGTGTAACCTAATAGAATTAAGCATGCAAACATACAAAAATCTCATAACAATCAGATACAGATTTGGGCTCATGCCCATTTCAGATACAGTCATTGGAATCAGATATACAGATCAGAACATACAGAATCCTGCCTCTATCCTTTACACACCAACTCCGTCTATCCCAACACACCATGTTGGGTTAAAAACACCCACCCATCCCTACACACCATATCGTGCCAATACGACACGAATCATATAATGTGCAGCCAATCTGCCAGAAAATAGGCGATGATCACCATTGAGAACACTTTCTCCTCATATATAAATCCCACCCCAATAAACATATGCAGAAATCAAATACAGATGTAGCAGATTAAACATGCTTAACATGCTTATTACAAATAACAGATATGCATCTAGCATAATAATCAGACATGTATAGCATTAACATACTCAAAATAGAGTATCAGTTTATCAGATCCACAGTTTTAGGGTTTGTTTAGCCCTTACCGACCCTAGGTAGGCCCACAGTCGATTGGAACGACCCTTGTGATCCTAGGATAAATTTCAAAAATAAGGGCCCACATGCCCGCGTGGCTTACCCGTGTGGGCCCACATGCCCAGATTGGCCTTGCCCGTGTGGCCCACACGACCACACTCACGCCACCACAAGGCCATGTACTATGCACGACCATGCTTTCATCGACCACACGGTCGTGTCTCGCATACGGGCTATCACACACCCGTGTGGCATCGACAGTCCAATTTTTCGACTTTTGCCAAAGTTTGACTTTCTGCGTTTTGGGTACACACCTGGTAACGTTTTGATGCGAAAACCATCCCGAGCCTTCCAAGACCTAAAAACAAAGTACACAACATCGATTTAGCAAATTGGTTAACAAATTCGACACGAGATTTGACAAGAAACTGACTTACCACTAAAGACAAACTCCTCTAACACGAACTAAATCATTGAAGTGTAATTCCCTGCTCCACAATTTGCTTCTAAACACAATTTACCAACAATCAATCATTACAGATTGACATTTCTAAAACCCCAACCAAAATTTAACGGAAAGCCAAACATACTTACCAACCGAAAGAGTCAGAAAATGCAGTAGCGATGGTTGAATGAAAGTTTTCCACAGAAACCAGAGGAAACCATGAAAGTTGAAGGTGGAAGACAAAAAGAGAAAGAAAGTTAGAGAAAGGGAATTTGGGGGAAAAAGAAAAAAAACTGGATAAAAGAATTCACGTCAAAATTTCTGGAGAAGAGAGAAACAAATTTTGAAAATTAAAAATAAAAATAAAAAATATTTTTATAACTCTCCAAATCCCAACTCCCCACTATCTTCTTAACCCCCATAATCCCACTACATCTCAACCACCTCAGAATTTCAGTTCCTAACAACCTCTATCAAATATCCGAAGCAAAAATTAATACTTACGCTCACACAATGATTCAAAAATAGGATCTTCCACATACACCAACTCCTTTACCACTCGAACCAGCAGGCTCATTTTGATATGAACTAACAGACAATTTCATATAAGCCCACTCAACCAGGATAAGGCTTGAATCTAAAAAAATAACCAAAATTAACTAAAGATGAGACTTAAACCCAAGACCTCTCAACACACCCGCGCACTTAACCATTGAAACAAAGACACATTTGTGCTAGATATTTACAGAAACAAAAATAAATACATCAGGGTGTTACAACTCTATCCCCTAAAAGAAATTTTGACCTCGAAATTTACCTGATCAGAACAGATGAGGATACTGCTGGCACATTGAATCCTCAGGTTTCCACGTGGCCTCCTCAATACCATGATTCTGCAACAGAACCTTTACTAAAGGAATGCACTTCCTCCTTAGAACCTTAATATCACGATCTAGAATCTGAATCGGCTCCTCCTCAAAAGTCAAATCCGGCCTAATCTCGATCTCCTCAACTGAGACAACGTAAGATGGGTCAGGCCGATATCGCCTCAACATCAAGACGGTAAAATACAACGTGGATACGGTCTAACTCTGAAGGTAGCTCAAACTGATAAGCGACTGGTCTCACACGCTTCAGAATCCGATACGGCCCAATGAACCTAAAGCTCAACTTGCCCTTACGACCGAATCTCAGAACTTTCTTTCACGAAGAAACCTTAAGAAACACGAAGTCCCCTATAGAGTACTCAATATCTCTCCTTTTCAGATCCGCATAAGACTTTTGCCTATCAAAAGCCACCTTCAGACGATCCCAAATTAGTCTAACATTGTCTTCGGTCTCAAAAACTAACTCAAGACCCAAAACCCGATGCTCACCCAACTCAGTCCAACATAGTGGAGTACGACACTTACGACCATATAGAGCCTCGTAAGGTGCCATCTGAATGCTAGACTGGAAACTGTTATTGTAGGTGAACTCAGCTAGCTGCAGATAATCCTCCCAACTACTCTGAAATCTATCACATAGCTCCTAAGCATACCCTCCGATATCTGAATCACCCTATCAAACTGACCATCGGTCTGAGGATAGAACGCAATACTAAAGTCTAATCTCAAACCCAGAGCTTCGTGCAACTTTTTCTAGAACCGAGAACTGAAGTGAGGATCTCTATCAGAAATAATCAAAACAGGAACCCCATGTAGTTTTGCTATCTCGGAGATATACAGCTTTGCTAACTTCTGTAGAGAATAGTCCGTCCGAACCAGAATAAAATGAGTAGACTTGGTGAATCGATCCACGATGACCCAAATAGAATCCTTCTTAGTGGGTGTCAGGGGCAACCCACTAACGAAGTCCATTGTTACTCGTTCTTACTTCCATAAGGGAATCTTCACGGGCTATAGCAAACCTGAAGGCAACTAACGCTCAGCCTTAACTTGCTGACATGTCAGACAATGAGCAACGAAATTTGTAACCTCACGTTTCAAACCTAACCACCAGTACAACTCACGAAGATCACGATACATCTTATTACCACCGAGATACATAGCATAAATGCTACTATGCCCCTCTCTCAGTATCGAATGCCTCAAATCAGTATCATTCAGCACACAGATCTGACCTCGAGAACACAGAACACCATCACTATTCAACCCCAAATCAGAAGTACTACTATTCTCAACCTGACGAAACCGCAAACCCAGAGACTCATCCCTAACTGCTTATCTCGAATTTGATCAATCCAAGTAGGCTTAACTTGCAACTCGGCTAGCAGACTCCAATCATCAAACAGACTAAGTCGAGCGAACATTGTTCTCAAATCAGTCATTGCTCTACTACTTAGAGCATCGGCCACTACATTGGCTTTACCAAGATGATATTCTATTGTGCAGTCGTAATCTTTGAGCAGCTTAATCCATCGACGCTGCCCAAGATTCAACTCTTTCTGGGTAAGGAGATACTTGAGGCTTTTTGTGATCAGTGTATATAATACACCTCTCTACATACAGATAGTGCCTTTAAATTTTCAATGCAAAACCACCACCACTAACTCGAGATCATGCTAGGATAATTCCCTTCGTGTGTCTTAAGTTGACGGGATACATAAGCCATAACCTTACTATCTTGCATTAATACACATCCCAAACTGACATACGATGCATCACTGTAGACAACAAAATCCTTACTAGATTCAGGCCGTATCAGAACAGGAGCCTGAGTCAAAATAGACTTAAATTTCTCAAAGCCCGATTGTTGATCATTAGTCTAGACAAAAGAAACTCCCTTGCACAGAAGTTTAGTCAACTAAGCTACAATAAGAGAGAACCCCTCGAAAAACTGCCGATAATAACCCACCAGACCCAGAAAACTGTGAATTTTAGATACATTTTTAGGCTATTTCCAATCAAGCACCGCCTCAATCTTTCTAGGATCAACTTGGATCCCCTCAGCAGAAACCCCGTGCCCTAGAAAAGTTACCTCACACAATCAAAACTCACACATGCTCAACTTAGCTTAGAGCTACTTCTCTCGGAATATTTGAAGCACTACTCTAAGATATTCATCATGCTCATCCTCGATCTTAGAGTAAACCAGAATGTCGTCAATGAAGACCACGACGAACTGATCCAGATATGGCTGAAGCACTTGGTTCATCAAATTCATGATTGCCGCCGGAGCATTCGTCAGACCAAAAGGCATAACTAGGAACTCGTAATGTCTATAACGAGTCCTAAATGCAGTCTTATGAACATCCACCTCCTTAACTCTCAACTAATGATACCCAAAACGAAGATCAGTCTTTGAAAACATAGAAGCCCATCAAAATTGATCAAATAAATTGTCGATCCTCTGAAGTGGATACTTATTTTTTACAATCATTTTATTCAACTACTGATAATTGATACACATTCTCATCGTGCCATCTTTTTTCTTCATAAGCAGAACCGATGCCCCCACAGAGACACACCAGAGTAGATGAAACCACGATATAAAAGCTCTTGAAGTTGAGCCTTAAGCTCCGTAAGCTTCTTCAGTGCCATGCGGTAGGGAGTGATGGACAACGGAGCTATTCCTAGTATAAGCTCAATCCCAAACTCAATTTCTCGATTCAGAGGTAATCCTAGTAACTCCTCAGGAAAGACATCCAAAAAATCCCTCACAGTTCTGATATCCCGGTAGCAGAGTCCCTAGAAGTAGAAACACAAACGTAAGCCAAATACGCCTTACACCCTTTTTGAACCAGTTTCTCAGCCACAAGAACGGAGATCACATTGGATATATAATCTCAATACTCATCGATCATAACCACTTTTTTATTATCCTCACTCCTCAGAACAACCCTCTTAGATGCGCAGTCCAAGCTAACACGATGCTCAACCAACCAGTCCATTCCCAGAATAAGTCGAACTCCCCAAACGAAAACTCTATCAGATTCGCCAGAAAATAACCCCTTGAACCACTAACGGAACATCCATATAAAGCTTATTAACCCGAAAAGACTGCCCTAACGGACTCAATATAGTAACCTCACTAGAAGTGCTCTCAACAGATATCCCTAGGTTTTTAGAAACAAAATTAGCTATATAGGAATGTGTTAAACCTATGTCTATCAAGGCAGTATAAGAAAAATTAAAAATTAAGAACATACCGGTGATAACATTTAAAGCATCTCTATCCTCTTAGCGTATGCGGATCTTAAGCGAAAGGAGATAGAATTCGCAGTAGGTGACCGGGTATTCCTCAAAATTTCACCGTGAAAAAAGGTGATGAGATTCGGATGTAAGGGTAAGCTGAGTCCCAGGTTTATAGGACCTTCTCGGGTGTTGAAGCAAGTAGGACCTGTAGCGTATCAGCCAGAGTTGCCTTCAAAGTTGAAACAGATGCATATGTGTTTCACGTCTCGATGCTAAGACGTTACCGTTCGGATCCATCTCACGTGGTGCCAGTCGAGGAAGTCAAATTGAGGCCAAACTTGTTATACGAAGAGGAACCAATCCAGATTCTGGAATGAGATGTGAAAGTGCTGTGGAAAAAATCAGTTCCTTTGGTCAAGGTGTTGTGGCAGAACCATGGTTCGGAAGAAGCGTCGTGGGAGCTGGAGGAGGCAATGCGACAGCAATACCCTCATCTCTTTTGACCAGGTAATTTCGAGGCTGAAATTTCTTTAAAGGGGTAGAACTGTAACATTCGGGATTTGGGGGTCTTGCATTTTAATTCATATCTATGTGTTGGTATGCTTTGCATGACTGTTTGAGTGTGGAGGGGGGTTTCGAGAAACCTAGAGGTTAAGTTTGAGCCTTGGGGAAAATTTTTGATTTTAAGCTTTAGGGGAAAGCTAGGGGAGCCAGGCTATTAAGGATTTAATTTTGTGGTTATTGACACAAGGAGAAGGGTGGTGTAGTGGCAGGGAGGCGTTACTTGGTGTGCTTTGGTGGTGGCGTCAGAATAAAGTTCAAGGGGGGAAGAGGTTCGAGCAACGTGGACAGCATTTTGGAGTTCATTTTTGCGCATGGAGGGTGAGGAGATGGATTCGGCTGGGGCATTTAAGGGGGAAGGTTTGAAGGGGTCAAATACTTTTGAATAAGTGGTAGAGAGGAATATTAGGAGGTTGAATCATTCAAACTTGTTTGAATGAGTGAAGGGGAGAAAATTTAGGAGAGAAAGAAGGGATGAGGAGAGGGGTTTGAGTGTTGGCCAAATCTGAGGTTCTAGGGAGGGAATGTTCGGTCATGAAGGGGGTGTTTCGGTTGGAGGGCTTTAGGTGCCGAAATTTGGTGTTTAGAAGCTTGAGAGGGTGTTCATTTTTGAGTTTTCTTCTCTTTGGTTTTTTTGCTAAAAAGTGCTAGACAAGAGTCTTTCGTTTGCTTTCTTTCCATATGACCAAAAGCCGAAAGAGGGACTGACCATTTGGTGCGTTAGTTCATCTTCTCTTCTCTCTATTTCTTCTCTAAAGCCGAAGCATACTTCTCTCTTCTCCTCTCTTCTTTTCACATTAGTAGCCTTAAACCTTCACTTCACTTTCCAAAAGCCGAATAACCCTTCTATTCATTAGAACCTTGGTCGAATCTCCCATTCATCATTACTTCTCTCTCTTTTTCATTTCTATTCTTCTTTTCTTCTTCCATTCTATTTTCCTCAAGTTTCCTCTCTTGGCCGAATCTATCAGAGCCGAACATCTCTTGGGTGGTGACTCCTTCTATCAATCCTTTCATTCGAATCCTATAGGTGGTGGTAAGGGGTTTTCTTTTTACCCGAATCTCTCTCATTTCTATTTGGTTGCCAAACCAAAAGCCTAACTTTGTTCCTATGTGTGGCCGAATCTATAAAGGGCTTGATTCGGATCTTCTGCTTGAAGCCAGCGTTAGAGGCATTAAGGATCTTTCGGGATTCGATCAATCAAGGTAAGAAGGTTATAACATTCGGTCGAAGGCTACTTCTTTTAACCATAAGTGTTAAAGCCGAATCTAATGTGGGTTTATGTAGGAACTTTGGCAATCTTTAAGCGCAAGTGAATAACCTTTGGGTTCTATCGACTTAGGTAAGGAGTGTTCGATCGTAGCATTCAGTTAGTTTCGTTTAAATCCTATTCAATGTTTTAACCGGGTTTTCTGACCAAGATCTTATTTGATGGAATCAAGTACCAGTCAATTGAAGGAAGGGGTTGGAGGCATAGTCCCTACCCTTAAGTTCAAGAAGCGTTAGTTTCAGCGGTTCGGGATTGGCCACCGGGCTGTGGACTAGCGTTTGAGAAGGATGAGCAGATCGTTGTAATCTCTTCAAGTGAGGGCGTTAGGGAGATCGATAGTCTAGTTCTTCAGGTTTTCAGGTGTGTAATTATCACACTGTTTTCTTAGTTGTTTTTAATAAAATGTATGTATCATATATGGTAGCCGAAATAGTGGCTGTGGTGGTGTTATTACCTACAATGGGTAATTCGGTAAATCAGGCTAGTATACTACCTATGTCAAAGTTGAGGTTAAGTGGCTGTGGTTGCCTGTGAGCATGTTATATATGTATTTAGATGTTTTTATGATCTATCATCATGCCATTCACTATATTATGCTGCATGTACATGGGTTTCGGGATATAATGATTAAAGGGGAAGTGTACATATATATGTGGGTGACTCTGTCACGGTTGATGATGGCCTCAGGCCTCATCGTGGATTTTTGTGATTTAATCACGTGGATTTAGTGGCTTGACCACTATTGTGGACTTTGAGCAGTGTGTCTATCAGCATAGACTGCCAAAGAGGTGTGTAGCGGATGGAGGGTTGATTTAGTAATCCCCAGGTGTGTATGAGGATGGATGTACTGGTGGTGTGTAGCAGATGGATACTAGGTTGGGTTGGGTTATCATATTGTATCTCTGTGCATGGTATATTGATTTGATGTGGATTTGGGGCTAAGCCCATTCGTGGAACTGTGTTGTATAATTGCACACTGAGTCTGGTGACTCACCCTATTTTTCCCAAAACAATGCAGGTAACTCGTGATACACTGGATCGTGCTGGAGTGGACTCGAGGTGGCCATGCAGAAGTTGTTTTCGTTAATTTTATTTAAAGTTGTTATTTTTACTTTGGGTTATTTTATTATGTAATAAGGCCACTTAAATAATTTGGGATTTACGGTTTTAAGTTGAATTTGCTACTAACTAAGTACTTAAAATATGACTGCAAAATGTTTTCAGCACGGGAGACAAGCTAAGTTTTCAAATCTCAATTCCTTAAAACAATCGTTTTCTCTCAAAACCAGTACAAACATCGAACCGAATTCACGTAACTTGAAAGGTTTTATTCATCGACAAACTACTTTTAACGAAACCATTAAAGTGAGGATCTTTTTCTCAAACTCAAAAGTTATTTTCACCTTCAAAAGAAAATTTCATTTTCACCTACTTCCTAGTAATATTCTGGATTTGGTCGTGGTGTTTGGGCCGGGTTTGAGGTGTTACAATTTGGTATCAGAGCCCAAATTTTAAACTCAGCCTTGGGTTTTGAGGCCCACAACATTTTCAAATTTTGTATTCAAAGTTAGTTTAAAAGAAATTTTTCATAAAATGGATTTGTGAAGGCGTAGAACTCGAGTTCCCAGCCCAGGTCTACCAGGTAAGTCCTCTGACTGCTAAATGAATTATATGGGGTGGTTATATGATGTATTGTTGTGGAACCTAGAGGCTAGGATATTTACTGTAGAAACGGAAACCTTTTGGATGTGGGTACTTCACGAAAGAACAACTTAAAAATTCTATATCATAAAACTTTCCGTTGTTAAACAAGTGAAAAGATTTGCTGACTCATAAAATTTATAACCAGAGTAAGGGCGGAACATTAGCTATGAGCACTAGGGGGGTGAACGTAATGCGCGTGGACGGGGTAGAGCGGGGTTCTGGCGTGCCGGAACCAGTGAGGTCTAGCCAGCCACGGGTCGAAAACGAGATGCATTGTCGCGGTGCGAAAGTAGAATTCTAGGATCAAACGGGTGGAGATGATGTGGTGTCCCAAGCAATGCTGCGGGTCCTGGAGAGAGTTGCGGGGGCAGGCTTCGGCAATGGGGCTTGAAAATCGTTTCCTGAGCGACTCCGAGCGAATGGAGCTGAAATATTTAGGGGTGTCTCTGGAGTAGCTCCAAACGTGGCTGAGTATTGGCTAGAGGTGGTCGAAAGAATTATGGATGACTTGGATTACACAACTGAGGAAAAGCTGAAGGGCGCAATTTCTTTACTTAGGGATGAAGCCTACCAATGGTGGCTTACCGTCAGGGAGGGTACTCCGGCAGATCAGGTAGATTGGGATCTCTTTAAGATAAAATTCCAGGGGAAGTACGTTGGGGCCAGTTATGTAGATGCTCAAAGGAAGGCTTTTCTGAATTTAGTGCAATGGGGTAAATCGGTAGCTGAGTATGAGGCAGAATTTTTGCGACTAAGTCGGTACGTCCGAGGGATTGTTGCAACCGATTACGAGCGCTGTGTGAGATTTGAGGATGGGCTGCGGAATGAGCTGCGGGTGTTGATAGCTCCTCAGCGGGAAAAGGACTTTGCTATTTTGGTGGAAAAAGCTAAGATAGCTAAGGAGGTTAAGCGTACCGAGAGGCAAAATAGAGACAGGGACAGAGGTAGGAATAAGAGAAGCTATGGATCGTCAGGATCGTTGGGAGGACTTCAGAAAAAGCCTAGGGTTGATGGACTTATTCGTGATACTACGCCGGCTGCTGGGTGGCAATTTCGTCAGTATGCTTAGTGTGGGCGGTCACATGCAGGGGAGTGATGGGGAAGAAGTAAGGAGTGTTTCAGATGTAGGTCAAAGGATCACTTGATTAAGAATTGTCTACAAGACGCGACTAGGGCTCGAATGGTAGGTCAGGGGTACGTGCAGCCAGGTAGGGGTGGTCAGCAGATGCCGAGAGGTCGTGGTCCGAACCGAAGAGGGAATGGTTCTGGCCGAGGTCGTGGAACGCAGGGTAGAGGAATGGGGGGTACTGAGGCAAGACAGCCTGGGTTGGTTTACGCGGCCAGGCATCATGAAGAGGGGGATGCGCCAGATGTTATAACGGGAACGTTTCTTATTTCTGGGTTACCCTTTTCTGCATTAATTGATGTTAGGTCAACTCACTCTTATATTGCTAGTATGGTGTCTAGAACATTGAATATGAATCCTGAAACTGCTTCTAGAAAGATGACTGTACTTAGTCCTTTAGTGGTGTGCCTTTAGAAATGCAAGGGTTGGTGTTCCCAACTGACTTGATGAAATTACCGTTTGGGGAATTCGACCTGATCTTAGGCATGGATTGGTTAGTACGGTATCGTGCAAACTTGGATTGTGCTGCTAAACGCATGACGTTAAAAACTTCTGGAGATGATGAAGTTTTGGTAATAGGTGAGAGGAGAGACTATCTGTCTAATGTGGTGTCAGCTCTTAAGGCAGAAAGGATAGTGAAGAAAGGGTGCATAGCTTTCTTGACATTTGTTAGTTTCTTGGATGCAAAGGAAGTGACCGTGGAGGAGGTTAGAATGGTAAAGAAGTTTGTAGATGTTTTTCCAGAGGAGCTTTTAAGGTTACCTCTAGATCGCGAGGTGGAGTTTGGAATCGAGCTTCTACCGGGTACGGTTCCGGTGTCTATCGCCCCTTATAGGATGGCACCAAAGGAGCTAGTAGAACTGAAAGCTCAAATCCAAGAGTTATTAGATTGCAGTTTTATTCGACCCAGAGTGTCTCCATGGGGAGCACCGGTGTTGTTTGTAAAGAAGAAAGACGGATCTATGCGTATGTGTATAGATTGCCGTCAGTTGAATAAGCTGACGATCAAGAACAAGTACCCGCTGCCGAGGATAGACGACTTATTTGATCAGCTCAAGGGGGCATCGGTATTTTCGAAAATAGATTTGAGGTCCGGGTATCACCAGCTTAAGGTAAAGGAAGTAGATATTCATAAGACGGCTTTCCAGACTCGATACGAGCATTATGAATTCCTGGTAATGCCGTTTGGGTTGACGAACGCACCAGCCGCGTTCATGGTTATGATGAATCGGTTTTTTCTACCCTATTTGGATCGGTTCATAGTAGTGTTCATAAACGACATCCTAGTATACTCCAAGTCAGAAGAAGAACATGATGTGCATCTTCGGATGGTTCTACAGATTCTAAAGGAGAAGAAATTGTACGCCAAATTTAGTAAGTGCGAATTTTGGTTAAGAGAAGTTACCTTTCTGGGTCATGCGGTATCTGCAGAAGGGATAAGGGTTGATCCTCGGAAGATCGAGGCGGTGCTGGATTGGAAACCACCTAAGTTTGTGGCAGAAATTCGGAGTTTCTTGGGATTGGCAGGTTATTACAAGAGATTTGTCGAAGATTTCTCCTTAATTACAGCGCCTTTGACTAAGTTGTTGAGAAATGAGGTACCGTTTGTGTAGACAGACAAGCAGCAAGAGAGTTTTAAAAAATTGAAAAGGATTTTTATAGAGGCTCCGGTTTTAATTTAGCCTGAAACTGGGAAAGATTTTGTGGTATATTGTGATGCTTCTCATACGGGGTTAGGTTGTGTTCTGATGTAGGAGGGAAAAGTTGTTGCCTATGCGTCTCGGCAGTTAATACCACATGAGTTAACTATCCTACGCATGATCTGGAGTTGGCTGCAGTAGTTTTTGCTCTAAAGGTGTGGAGGCATTATCTGTATGTAGAGAAGTCTGTTATTTATACAGATCATAAGAGTTTAAAGTATCTGCTGACTCAGAAGGAACTGAACTTGAGACAGAGAAGGTGGGTGGAGCTGTTGAAGGATTATGACTGCTCGATTGAATATCATCCGGGTAAGGTGAATGTGATGGCATATGCACTAAGCCGGAAGGTGGTATCGAATCTGAGAGCACTGTTCGCTCATCTTAGCCTATATGACGACGGGAGTTTATTAGCGAAGCTGCAGGTGAAGCCGACATGGGTAAGTCAGGTCAAAGAGAAACAGTTAGTGGATGATGTTTTGAGTGCTCGACTTCTGCAAGTTCAGAATGGGGGAATAGAGGATTACAGTTTGAACAATGACGGGGTTTTGTGTTTCCATGGAAAAATTTACATGTCGAGGGATGTGGAGTTAAGGCAAATGATTTTTCAGGAAGCACATAGCAGCCTTTACGCTATGCATCCTAGAGGAAGTAAGATGTATCAGGATCTGCGAGAACAGTTCTGGTGGCCTGGATTGAAGTGAGAAGTTACGAAATTTGTGGGGAAATGTTTGACGTGTCAGCAGGTCAAAGCTGAGCACCAAGTGCCTTCAGGTTAGCTGCAACCGGTGAAGATTCCACAGTGGAAGTGGGAGAGAATCACTATGGACTTTGTTAGTGCGCTCCCCCTTACGCCTACTAAGAAAGACTCGATATAGGTGATCGTAAATCGGTTGACAAAGTCCGCACACTTCATACCAGTGCGTGTCGATTATTCTCTTCAAAGGTTGGCTAAGTTGTATGTAGCGGAAATTGTGAGGCTGCATGGTGTACCAGTGTCAATCATATCAGATAGGGACCCTAGATTTACGTCGCGGTTCTGGAGAGCGTTGCATCAAAGCTTTGGAGTGCGAGGTTGGACTTTAGCACGGCCTTTCATCCCGCAGCATGATAGCTTGATCCGAAAGGGTAATTCAGGTTTTGGAGGATATGTTGAGGGGGTGTGTTATTGATTTCAGAGGCAGTTGGGAGGAGTTCTTACCGCTGGTAGAGTTCGCATACAACAACAGTTACCAGGCTAGTATTCAGATGGCGTTGTATGAAGCATTGCACGGGCAGAAGTGTTGCACTCCCACTTGTTGGACAGAATTAGGTGAACTCATGCTTTGGGTCCAGAAATGGTTGCAGAAACAAAGGAGAAAGTTAGAGGGGTTCGAACTCGATTGAAGGAAGCATCAGACAGGCAGAAATCGTATGCGGATCTTAAGCGGAGTGAGATAGAATTCACAGTAGGTGACCAGGTATTCCTGAAAGTTTCACCGTGGAAAAAGGTGATGAGATTCGGATGTAAGGGTAAGCTGAGTCCCAGGTTTATAGGACCTTATCGGGTGTTGAAGCGAGTAGGACCGGTAGCGTATCAGCTAGAGTTGCCTTCAGAGTTAAAGCCGATGCACGATGTGTTTCACATCTCGATGCTAAGACGTTACTATTCAGATCCGTCTCACGTGGTGCCAGTCGAGGAAGTCAAATTGAGGCCAGACTTGTCATACGAAGAGGAACCAATCCAGATTCTGGAGCGGGATGTGAAAGTACTGCGGAGGAAATCAGTTCCTTTGGTCAAGGTGTTGTGGCGGAACCATGGTTCGGAAGAAGTGTCGTAGGAGCCGGAGGAGGCAATGCGACAGCAATACCCTCATCTCTTTTGACCAGGTAATTTTGAGGCAAAAATTTCTTTAAGGGGGGTAGAACTGTAACATCCGGGATTTAGGGGTCTTGCATTTTAATTCATATCTATGTGTTGGTATGCTTTGCATGACTGTTTGAGTGTTAAGGGGGGTTTCGAGAAACCTAGAGGTTAAGTCTGAGCCTTGGGAAAAATTTCTGATTTTAAGCTTTAGGGGAAAGCTAGGGGAGCCAGGCTATTAAGGATTTAATTTTGTGGTTATTGACACAAGGAGAAGGGTGGCGTAGTGGCAGGGAGGCGTTACTTGGTGTGCTTTAGTGGTGGCGTTAGAATAGAGTTCAAGGGGGGAAGAGGTTCGAGCAACGTGGACAGCATTTTGGAGTTCATTTTTACGCATGGAGGGTGAAAAGATGGATTCGGTTGGGGCACTTAAGGGGGAAGGTTTGAAGGGGCCAAATACTTTTGAATAAGTGGTAGAGAGGAATATTAGGAGGTTGAATCATTCAAACTTTTTTGAATGAGTGAAGGGGAGGAAATTTAGGAGAGAAAGAAGGGATGAGGAGAGGGGTTTGAGTGTTGGCCGAATATGGGATTCTAGGGAGGGATTTTCGATCATGAAGGGGGTGTTTTGGTTGGGGGCTTTAGGTGCCAAAATTTGGTATTTAGAAGCTTGAGAGTGTGTTCATTTTTTAGTTTTCTTCTCTTTGGTTTCTTTGCCGAAAAGTGCTAGACGAGAGTCTTTCGTTTGCTTTCTTTGCATATGACCAAAAGCCAAAAGGGGAAGTGACCATTTGGTGCGTTAGTTCATCTTCTCTTCTCTCTATTTCTTCTCTAAAGCCGAACCATACTTCTCTCTTCTCCTCTTTTCTTTTCACATTGGTAGCCTTAAACCTTCACTTTACTTTTCAAAAGCCGAATAACCCTTCTATTCATTAGAACCTTGGCGAATCTCCCATTCATCATTACTTCTCTCTCTTTTTCATTTTTATTCTTCTTTTCTTCTTCTATTTTGTTTTCCTCAAGTTTCGTCTCTTGGCCGAATCTATCAGAGCCGAACATCTCTTGGGTGGTGACTCTTTCTATCAATCTCCTCATTCGAATCCTAGAAGTGGTCGTAAGGGGTTTTCTTTTTACCCGAATCTCTCTCATTTCTATTTGTTTGCCGAACCAAAAGCCTAACTTTGTTCCTATGTGTGGCCGAATCCATGAAGGGCTTGATTCGGATCTTCTGCTTGAAGCCAGCGTTAGGTGCATTAAGAATCTTTCGGGATTCGATCAATCAAGGTAAGAAGGTTATAACGTTCGGCCGAAGCCCACTTCTTTTGACCATAAGTGTTAAAGCGGAATCTAATGTGGGTTTATGTAGGAACTTCGGCAATCTTTAAGCGCAAGTGAATAACCTTCGGGTTCTGTCGACTTAGGTAAGGAGTGTTCGATCGTAGCATTTAGTTAATTTCGTTTAAATCCTATTCAACGTTTTAACCGGGTCTTCTGACCAAGATCTTATTTGATGGAATCGAGTACCAGTAAATTGAAGGAAGAGGTTGGACGCGTAGTCCCTACCCTTAAGTTCAAGAAGCGTTAGTTTCAGCGGTTCGGGATTGGCCATCGGGCTGTGGACTAGCGTTTGAGAAGGATGAGCAAATCGTTGTAATCTTTTCGAGTGAGGACGTTAGGGAGATCGATAGTTTAGTTCTTCAGGTTTTCAGGTGTGTAATTATCACACTGTTTTCTTAGTTGTTTTTAATAAAATGTATGTATCATATATGGTAGCCGAAATAGTGGCTGTGGTGGTGTTATTACCTACAATGGGTAATTCGGTAAATCAGGCTAGTATACTACCTATGTCAAAGTTGAGGTTAAGTGGCTGTGGTTGCCTGTGAGCATGTTATATATGTATTTGGATGTTTTTATGATCTATCATCATGCCATTCACTATATTATGCTGCATGTGCATGGGTTTCGGGATATAATGATTAAAGGGGAAGTGTACATATATATGTGGGTGACTCTGTCACGGTTGATGATGGCCTCAGGCCTCATCGTGGATTTTTGTGATTTAATCACGTGGATTTAGTGGCTTGACCACTATTGTGGACTTTGAGCAGTGTGTCTATCAGCATAGACTGCCAAAGAGGTGTGTAGCGGATGGAGGGTTGATTTAGTAATCCCCAGGTGTGTATGAGGATGGATGTACTGGTGGTGTGTAGCGGATGGATACTAGGTTGGGTTGGGTTATCATATTGCATCTCTGTGCATGGTATATTGATTTGATGTGGATTTGGGGCTAAGCCCATTCGTGGAACTGTGTTGTATAATTGCACACTGAGTCTGGTGACTCACCTTATTTTTCCCAAAACAATGCAGGTAACTCGTGATACACTGGATCGTGCTGGAGTGGACTCGAGGTGGCCATGCAGAAGTTGTTTTCGTTAATTTTATTTAAAGTTGTTATTTTTACTTTGGGTTATTTTATTATGTAATAAGGCCACTTAAATAATTTGGGATTTACGGTTTTAAGTTGAATTTGCTACTAACTAAGTACTTAAAATATGACTGCAAAATGTTTTCAGCACGGGAGACAAGCTAAGTTTTCAAATCTCAATTCCTTAAAACAATCGTTTTCTCTCAAAACCAGTACAAACATCGAACCGAATTCACGTGACTTGAAAGGTTTTATTCATCGGCAAACTACTTTTAACGACAACCATTAAAGCGAGGATCTTTTTCTCAAACTCAAAAGTTATTTTCACCTTCAAAAGAAAATTTCGTTTTCACCTACTTCCCAGTAACATTCCGGATTTGGCCGTGGTGTTTGGGCCGGGTTTAGGGTGTTACACCAACTCCTTTACCACTCGAACCAGCAGGCTTATTCTGATATGAACTAACAGACAATTTCATATAAGCCCACTTAACGAGGATAAGGCTTGAATCTAAAAAAATAACCAAAATTAACTAAAGATGGGACTTGAATCCAAGACCTCTCAACACACCCAACACACTTAACCATTGAAGTAGATACACATTTGTGTCAGATATTTACAGAAATAGAAATAAATACATCAGGGTGTTACATATACCACATATCCAAAATTGTAAGATGGGAAATATTTGGTTCTTGACAAAAAATCAATTGTAATGGGGAATATTTATAATTTATTGGCTTGGTGGTACACCATGTAAATCAATACAATGTCATTCTGAAATAGCAAGTTTTGTTCTCATAAGTAATGGTTTGGCTATTAGTTGGAGGCATTTGATAAATGATTCAGCTAAATCGTTTTATGTGTAAACATGAGCTACAAGATGTTCAACTTTTATCCCGATTGACATACAATAATTATTGAAAGCTTGGGACATAAACTCACCAACATTTGCAAGATGAATTATTTTAATTGCATAATCTAAAATTAATCATTTAAATAAGCAATCTCATTAATGACATATTGCTAGTTGATAACACATGTGATTATTCTGTAGATGAATCTACCAAAACCATATAATATCAAAATCATCCTAAGTGTGGATGAATGAGCCCATATTCATTTCAGGAATGTAAGACATTAAATCTCAACTTTAGCTAGTGAGTATGTAATATTCAATTATCATTGAGAACAAGCAACACATAAGAATTCTTTAAATTAATGAATCTTCTAGTTCTTTAATAAATATCTATATGATTTCTCAATTAATTTTTGCATCATATATAATCTAGGATAGTTTAACTGGTCACGCCAAATAGTAAATGTATTTGTATCAATAAACTTTTGGTTTACTTTACCATGTTTTTCAATTGTACTAATAATGTCAATATACATTTTGACAATTGATAAATTTATCGTTATTCTTTTTTTTTGTATCCGCATATAAGCAATACTGTGACATTTATTTCTGGAAATGTCTACATCAATGTGAAGTCCATAATGTTATTAACTCAATAAAAGAAATATAATTTGCAAACAATTATTTGCAATATTCACTTCATGGAATATGGAAAAATCTTCAAATGTTCAAATTGATATTAATAATCAAAAGTGATTATACAATTTATTATGTTTATTGCAAACATTCACTTCAAGGAATGTGTAAAACAATAATTCGAACAATAATGTAAGTATATATCATATTCCTTACCAATAAGATTATATAGATATCATTCGCTTCAAGGAATGATTAATTAGCATGAATCATTGGTCATTTTGTTCTAAGAATGAACAATTAGCAACATTTCAAATCATCCATCTTTTTATTTATTTGTCAATAATGACAAGAGGTTCCATTTTACAATTGTTATGTATTGCTACATTCACTTTGAGGAATGAATCAGAATTAGTAGAATAAATATTTCATTATTTTGTTTAGCCTTAAGAAGGCATTTGTAACGCCTTGAATAATTTATTTCTGTTTCTGTGAATATTTGACACAAATGTGTGTCTGCTTCAGTGATTAAGTGTTCTGGGTATGTGTATGAGGTCTTGGGTTCAAGTCTCACCATTTGCAAATTTTGTTATTTTTCTAAATCCTAGCCTTACCCTTGTTGAGTGGGCTTATAGAAAATTTCATGTTAATCCATATCAGAATGAACTTGCTGGTTCGAGTGGTAAGGGAGTTAGTGTGTTGGAGGTCTTGTATTCGAATCCCTGCGTGAACGTGGATGTTATTTTTGGCTCGATTGTGTGTTAGTGTTTTGGTGGAGTTGGGATTCTGTGGTGGTTGTAAGTTAGTGGGTTAGCGGGAAAAAATTAAGGGATGTGTTATCATACCTTTTATTATTATTATTATTATTATTATTATTTTCTTTTTCAAAATTTCAGTTTCTCTCTTCCAAATTTTTTACGTTGTTTTGCTTTCCTTACCTATTCTTTTCTCCTGTTATTCTTCCTTTTTAATATGTGCTCTCTCTTCTGTTCTTCCAAATTTCGTATTTCGATTCATTGTATTTGTACGGCTTGGCAAGTGGTAGTATTATGTTTTTGCTTGAGTTTGGGGAGAAGTTTCTTTTTAAGCCATTTAGAACGGGTTGTATTTTTCGATGGTGTTGAATGTGTGTTTTTGGCAGCAGAGAATCGAGCGGTGCAGAGTGCTTCTCTTGAGGAATCTTAGGTAGGATAGCTCAAGAATTCGGGTAAGTGTTAAACACTCAGATTTCACCATTTTCGATTTTGTTATTCCAGTTTAATTGAGAATTTAGATTGATTTTGGAAGTTTGTTATGACGATTTTAGGTTTTGGTGGCCTCCGGAGTGTTTTTGCATCAAAATCGTACCAAATGTGTACCCAAAATGTAGAAAAACGAGCTTCAGTGAAAGTAAAAAATCACACTGTCGATGCCACATAGGTGTGTGCCTGGCCGTATGGTTGGCCGTGTGTTTGACGAAGGCATGGTCGTATGCAAGACACGACCGTGTGGTGGTGTGAGTGTGGCCGTGTGAGCCACACGGGCTAGGCCAAGTAGGGTGTGTAGGCCCACACAGGCATGCCACATGGGTGTGTGGGTTTTGGGCCAGGCCGTGTGGGCCACATGGGCAAGGCCAATCTGGGCGCGTGGGCCCACACGGGCATATGGGGCCATAATTCTGAAATTTTCCCTAGGGTCGCACGGGTCATTCCGATCGACTGTGGGCCTACCGTAGGGTCGGTAACAACTAACCAAACCCTAAAATTATGTGTTCTGATATTTTATTTTGAGTTGGATACTGTTATGTATGTCTAATTATTCTGTTAATTATATATATGACATTCGTATATGAGCATGTTATGCATGGGATGACGTGTCTATATATCTGTATCTGTGACTGGGGTGGGTTTTGTATATGTGGAGGAAGTGTTCTGTATGGCGTCCATCGCCTATATTCTGGTAGCTTGGTTGCATATTATCTGATGTGTCGTAATGGCACGATGTGGTGTGTAAGGATGGGTGGGTGTTTTTAACCCCACATGGTGTGTTAGAATGGTCAGAATTAGTGTGTAGAGGATGGGGGTAGGATTCTGCATATCTGTTCTGCATATCTGATTCTATTTTCTGTATCTGTAAAGGACTTAAGTCCGAATCTGAATCTGAATATGACTGTGTATGTGATATCTGTATGAGTTTCATGTCTAATTCTGTCGGGTTACACACTGAGTTTAAGAAAACTCACATCTGCTTGTCTGTTCTATTAAGGTAATCCACAAACTTAGGTGGATCGGTGTGCTAGAGCCTTGCGGTAACCACGGGTTCGTACTGCTTAAGATCATGATATTTACTTATTTAATTAAGGAATGTTTTTTGGGAGTTTTTTAATATATGGACTCTCCGGACTGTTTGATTTTATTTTGGGATTTGGATTTGAACTTGACTTTTAATTGCGTCGGTAGGCTAAAAACATGGTTTTTACTAAAACAACGGTTTTCTAAAAATACAAACGAGATTATTAAATATAACGATTTCTAAGACTTCCGCCATAAATTATGTTTTGAAAATGAATTGCTTAAATGACATTTTTCAATAATAGTTTTTAACAAATAAAGGTTACAAAGCTTTATTGAAATAACTCTATTTTCACAACCCTTCTTTGTAACATCTCTAGTTTCGGCCATAACATCTAGGCCGGATTGTAACGGCCCCAAATTCTCGAGTCAATGTTCGAGTGTTGACCTGGGTTGACGATGGATAAATTTATTTTGGGATTGGGTTTTTTTTGGAATTAATTTGGGTGAATTTTGTACTTTTTTTTATAAGAAATTAAGGATGTTGGGAAGCTTGTGTGAAGTAGGGGGAAGATGGATGACTATATTGTGATTTTACCAT
Organism: Gossypium bickii; assembly: GCA_025503065.1. Lineage (NCBI taxonomy): Eukaryota > Viridiplantae > Streptophyta > Magnoliopsida > Malvales > Malvaceae > Gossypium > Gossypium bickii. The sequence goes on from CP106711.1 coordinate 98,561,580, forward strand.
TTTTGAATAAAAATCTTCTCCCAATTAATGAGAAAAAATGGTTTCGTAGATTGAGGTATGCGATAAATTAGATTTGTCCCTATTTTTCCCTATATTATAATCACCCTATTGTTTTTTTTCCTTTTACATTTCTTCATTTTTATTTTTTTATCTTCTTTTCTTCATCTATTTTTTTCCTTAGCAAGTCTTTTAGAGGGAGAGAGATTTGAGTGAGTTCTCACATTTTCTTTTTCATCCTCCAAATCTCAAAGAAGGTAAGGGTTTTGATATTTTTTTGGTGTTTGGAAGGGTTTGAGTTTGAGGAAGTCTCTATCCATCTTCTCATATTTTATTTTTTTATTGATTTAAAGTATATATTTTTACATCCTATCAAGTCTTATTTTTGTGGGAAATCTTGTGTGTTACATGGTTATTAGCTAAATAGGGTGGTGAATCTTCTAAAGCTAAAGGCAAAGGCAAATTAGTGGAGAGTTAGGCAAGAAACTTTGTTGGTGTTTTTCCATCAAGGGGGTACCCTCTAACTCTCCTATACTTCTTGATAAGTCATAAATATGATGCTTGTGTGATAATGCATGCATGTTATATGTCTTTGGGTGGAAATCTTGTTTGGATGATTTAAAATGAAGCTAAAAACTTAGTTGTGAAATCTGCTAGAAATAGATTATTACAAGAACAGTAAGTTTGAAAATTCACCATAAATTATTTAAAAATACTTAAGAAGTGATCTATACATCTTTGTAACCGTGAGTCAATCTAGTTTTTTTTAGAACAAACGGAGATCAATTTCGATTTGTATTTTAAAAGATATGAATTTTTGAGTGTTGAAAGGTAATAAAAATCTGGCAGCAGAATTCTTATAAAACAGATTTAGTAGTGACTTTGAAAAATCACCAAAAAATTCATAAGATAAAATAAGAAGCGAGCCTTATATCTCTATAACAGTACAGAAGTCTAGTTTCATTTAAAACAAACAGTGCTCGATTTAGAGTTATATATTAAGAGTTATTAATTTTTGAATGAGGAAAGGTCAGAATGTCAAGGTAGCAGACTGTTACATCTCTTTAGTTAATATTTTAGCTGAAATGATAAGCAAGCTGAAACGAGTATGAGACTCGAATGTCATGGTTTTATTTTTGTGATTATATGTTTGATGCTTTGTTTGCGCTCAGCCTTCGGGCTCTAACCTAACTAGCGGCCATGAGTGGCGCTCGGGATAACCCTATGGACACTCAAGATTATTTGACTAGTGGCCATGAGTGGCGTGGGACTATTAGGATACCCAATTATTTAAGCAATATGTGCAATCCAACAATTTTGACAAGTTTGATATGCAAGTGATTTGGTTATGTAGTTTTAATGACTCATGATTTAATTATTCGATACTCATGTCATGTTTCTATGTATACATTTGATTTGCATGCTTATATTTATGAATTGCTTGAAGTATGATAGATTTGTTGTGTACCATTAAGCTTGTAAAGCTCAGCCTTCGAATTTTCTTATTGTTCAGATTTGTAGACTTTTGTTCGTGTCTGAGGAACATCATCGACGAGAGACTCCTAGCATCACGTATTCAAAGTACAATACCTTATTTATTACTGGACATTGTATTCCTAAGGCCTTACTTGTATTTTTTTATAGGTCTGTAACTCATTTATTATTATTTTTTGTTATTTTGACAATTTTGATATACGATGATATTGGAGCTCTACATATTTTGTATAACTACTTTTATTACTATTTTCAGTATAATTATGTATGATATTTTCTCTTATATAAAATATATTTCAATGTTTTAAATTTTTTTGAAAATTTTGTTGGGTTACTCCGGGATTAGGGTGTTACACGGGTTTGGGGTGTTACAGTATTAGATCAATCCAAAATACTTTTAAAGCCATTTTCATTAGTCTTTTATCATCAATTAACTAGAAAGAAATAACCAAGTCAAGTATGGAGTTTATTGCAAATCAAATGTACGAATAAAATTGACATTTAAAATATCAAACCTGATATAATGCTAGTGCCAACAAAAAATTCATAAACCATTGCAGACATGTATGAAATTTACTTCAAAATCATACACCTCATGTTCACTAAAACTTTTCCATTTGTACTTGCTCATTTAATTTCCCTAATAATTAACAAATATAAAGTGTATGAACTACCTTTAACAACTTTACAAAAGTAACAAGTTTCCTAGAGTTGTATAGTAAGAAAATATATGGCATTTACAAAATCAAACCACACAAGTTGTTTTAATGCTTCTTATCAAATAACAATTGATTAATAGAAACGAAATTCATAAAAATGCAAATGGTCAAATTAATATAGTAATTCTCATTTTTAAATTTATGAAAATGTTTTCAACCAAAATAATTTAAGAATTAAAAATGACAACAATTAAACTTGAAATTTAATATTAGAACCAACCCAAAAATCAATTTAGATATTCCTCAAAAAAATTGTCTTTAAAACTACGCATGTATGAGTATTGAAAAATTTCAAATTGTATAACCAAAATAATAAGAGACATTAAAGGAACGTAATCTATATTCGAACTAAACCAAATCTGAACAATCATAAATTTCATAGGTTTATCAACACAAATTTACATACTAATATGTTTTTAGCCAAATACATTATTTAATTATAAAATCTACTATAGCAACATAAATAAGTCAATCAATATTCATTTTCATGAACAAATAAGATGTTTGAAACCATAAGTAACCCATGGAACCAAAACTTAAAATAAAATCATCTCAAATATTTAAACCATATATCAAATTGATTTATTATCTAAAGATGCTATTATTGAGAAAAAAGTGTAAAGATAGAGATCTAATTAAGTTGATGTACATTTCTTGTTCAACGAAGTCTTGATGATTTTATTAACAAGTAAGCAAATTTAAACTCCAATAGTAGATTTTGAATCCAATAAAAAATTTTCAATAGCAAATTTTGAGAATGGATCTTATTTCATAATTTCATATAGATAGAGATATCAAATCCTTAATAATATAAAAATAAAATAAGTTAATTAAAATAATTATAATTGATCATGAATTAGCTAAAAATAATCAAATATTAAATATTAAATAAAAGAAACTTCTTGCAAAAACTTTGCATCTTGCCATCTAAGATCTTGGAAATCATGGAGAATAAATTTGATCGTCGATAAAAGGTTTTACCATTTTGAACAAGATTGTGCTGATAACGTGTTATAAAATAAAGAGAGATAGAAAGAATAAATAACAAACAAAATATGGGAAGCAATAGAGAATGTATTTTATTGATCAATGGGATGATTACAATGCTTCTTCAAGATATCTATTTATAAGCATAAGAAGTATAAATGAAATAGAGATCTAATTCTAATGACTATTATAATTTAAAGTATATCAAAACTTATCTTGATTTTTATGAACATCCACTTAATAAGATATTCATAATATTTTTATTTTTATTTTACAATTTTTAATATTTTTTACCTTTTTATATTTTATAATTAATTTCATATTTGGCATGCGACATGTTGCTTTTCAATTGCTTCCTCCTATCATATCACCTTTAATTAACATTCAAATTGGTCAACATCAATTTCTGATGATAAAAAACTTAATTAATTTTATTTTTAACATTCACTTCATGCATATTTTTTTTCTAGCTCAATTTAAAAAAAAAAACATTTTTAGTAAGTACTTACCTTTTAGTCATGGTAACTAATTTTCTTTAATGATTAAATCAATGATGTTTGAACCGGATTAATCTGTCGGTCGATTTGGGAATTAGTGAGATACCAGTTCGAATAATGACTTTGAATTGGTTAGATCAAGAATTGATACAGACCGGTTGAATTAGATTTTTTTTTAATAATTTTTAAATTTTCAATATTTTTAATTGAATCTATCGAATAGACGAACAAATTACTTGACCGATTCAACCACCACTTTACCTCAACATAGGATTAAATTTGGTCGACATTGTTTTCATGAAATGCAATTATCTTTCAAAGAAAATGTGCAGGCATTGATGTGGATAACGTTGACATTGGAGTATTTATTATATGTGCTATACGTATTCCTTATTTATGTTTTCGACCCCACCAAAACAATAAAGATGAATATGATTTTCAAAACCTGCATATGATAAGATTTGAACCTAAAGTAACATGATTTTGATTTTATTATTTTAACTAACACCTCATTTGTTTTTTTGCAGAAAACATAGCGGGGATCGGGTGACCCTCAGCTGAAGATGTTGATGACTTCCCTGGTTGGTGGTGGGAAAAAAGAGAAAATTCTCAATTAAGTACCACTAGCTACTCTGTCGATCCTCACGATATGAGCAACAACGAATCACATTGGAGATGGTTATGGCATGTTTAGTGCCCCCAACGAATAAGGGTATTCTTGTGGCTTGCTTATTGATAATACTCTAGAACGATTAATATTAAGATAACTATTAGGAATTATTTAATTTTAGAATTTATTTTATTTATCTTTATTTATCTTTGATTATTTGTATTTATCTTTTGAGAGTTTAAGTAGGATTAGACTATCTCCCCTAACACTATAAATAGGAGGAGAGGTGACTCAAATTGATGTTCTTCTTTTTCTGAAAAATACTAGTCTTTTGTTCTTTCCATATTTTCCTTTAATAAAATTTCCTTTTCTATTTTTATAATTATTTTCTTTTACATCCCATCCATGAGCCACTAAAATCCATCTAGCCAAAGGTTGCCGAAAATCCCCAAAAAGGGTTCTTGAGGTTTAGAATCCGCACTTAGCCTTTTCAAACAGGGTATTCATCGTTTCTCCGCACTACGGGGCTGACGCTTCCGTCCATATCCCTTAAGAAGTAAAATTTTCAACGTATGCAAAGGCGGCAACTTTGTATGTTTTGGAAGGATCGCACAGTCGGTTCGTTAACTTACTGCATCAGAGGTTGGCGAGCCCAAGAGACAAAATGGCGTAGGATTCACCATTGAGAAACGTTGATCTAGCATAAGATGATCCCACAAGAGCGATTGTTGGCTAGAGTTAGTTTCCACCAAATCGAAGTCTAAATCCTTGGAGCTGGTGGTCGTAGGCGTCCTCTTCCACTACAACTGGCTTATTCGGTTTGAGAAGGATCATCTAAAAGCTAAGGATTGAACCCAAATCAGATCAAGGCAACCGGAGGCTGGAATCTCCCCATAAGAATTTCTTTATCTCAACTCTATTTCCTATTTTTAATTTCCGCAATTCCAATTCGACTTCTCAATTCTGTTTTTTTATTTTATTTTCGTTTCCACTGCCCATGATTTCGAGAAACAAGCATTCGTATAATCCGGTGCTTGAGGATTCGACCCTACTTCCCCTTTACTGTTCTTTTTCATTATTTTGTAGGGAATAGGATATTTTTGGTGCTTTCAACGACGCATCACTTATAAAGGAAAGTTGCTAACTAATGATGAGAGAGTTAGATGGCACATGGCATTGGATTCACGCTGTGAGTTCTGTGGAGAAGTTGAAACGGTGAGCCATGTGCTTCGTGGTTGTCTTGAAGCTTTGGCTATTTGCTTTGGCTATTTGGGTGCTGTTAGTTAAACGGGATGAACTTGATGAATTTCGAAGTATGGAGCTGCAGCAATGGTTTGTTTTAAATTTGTCTGATGCTAGTCATTTTTCCAATGAGGTAACAGATTGGGACACTCGGTTTGCAATTATACGTTGGTGTCTTTGGGGTCGTAGAATAAGAGACTTTTTTACGAGGAGTTTGCGGAAGGAGAGGGACTATAGGAGCATTGTCTACAACTTTGGCAGAATACTTGTAGATTGAATATGGTGCAGGGGTCTGCAGTAATCGAGAATTGGTGCATGATCCGATGGATACCACTCCCTCAGGGATGGTACAATGTTAACTCTGATGGGTCGCATAAGCTGGACACTAGATGAGCTTCTTCGGGTGGTATTATCCACGACCATAATGGTGCTTGAGAAATACTGGTTTACGTTAACCACTAGAAGCAGGCAGGCTTGGGCATCGGGTTTCAGGCAAATCATTCTTGAAATTGATAGCAAGGCTGTGTGACAAGTGAGCGATAACAGGGGTGGGGAGTTGATGGCTAATGCAGTGGCTCAGACAATTTCTAGAATTAGGCTCCTTAATTGGGGGCATCTCAACATGCTAGAGGATTGCATACTCTCAGGACACCGCCAGCTGAAGTTTGCTCACTGCTCGATGATGATGCAATGGGAAGAGCTAGTGCAAAGAGTGTAATCTCCGGTGGATATTCTTTCTTTACCAAAAAATAATCTAGTACTTTATTCACATAATTAAAAGTGTCTATTTATGGGGTTGATGTGAAAACTTTCAACTATTAATTAAATAATTAATGTAACAAAGATATCATATGGATATTTTCTTTGAGAAACAACTTATATCTGCACTTAGAATCATTTTAACCCTTAGAAAAATAACCAAGTCTAAATGGTTGATTCGTTTTTCCCACAGTGAAGGTAGGACTGAGATAGAAAACTCCAACTAGATTGTGAAGGGAAAAAAAACTTTGCTCTTAGGCTCCATTCCTCTTTCATGCAAGACAAGTCCTTTACTGTGACATTCCACAAGAAGGTGCCAACAAATAACTAGTGTTATAAGAGAAACCAACCTTTTCAACCTGTGTACGTGGAACCACCACTTCATCAGATATCATATAAAAGCGAATAGCACCTTTCGATCTACCTTGCCAAAGGGCCTGTACTTGCCTTTTCACAGTGTCTATAACAAGTGCAAACCATAGCTAATGCAGAACTGAGCATAAGTTACTCTACATTAGACATTCTATGATCTGCAAAATCTAGCATTGAAGCCCCACGGAAACCATGACTCCTCGCAGCAGGAGACGCAACAGAATTTCCTGCTGGACCAGAAGCAGCCTCATTAACATTTGTAGTTCAGCCGCTTGGCAGAAGTACAGCAATGGTATGTATCTTGACTGTCAGGACATAGAAGAAATAGCTGCAGATATTGCACGAACTACTGGAGCAGGACTAACTCGGGCAGGCCAGGGTGCAGCAGCAAGAGCAAGCAAACGTCCAGCACTGAATTGAATGCATTCTAGCATAGATACAACTTCAGCTCCATCTATGAAATCCTCCAAAAATTGTACAAAGTAACCAGAAAAATTAGTGCATTTGCAATATATGAAGTGAACTGGAACCAAGTAAAATTAGATTTGAACCAAAGACAAAGTTCCTGTATCATCAAGATAAGTCAAACTGATCTACAATTTCAAAGTCAAAGAATATCATCAGTGTTTCAGATGAAAAGATTCTGTGGTCCTTATTTGAGCTTAGCTTATTACATATTTATTAAGCCAAATCTCATAAGTAATCACACAGAGTTTGTTCATAAGATGACTTAAATTGTCTCATTAATTTATAATACAAATACCAATAATCCTGATATTTGTTACAGGAAAGAGGAGACATAAAAGGAAAGAAAAAGTTTATGTTAATGCAGAACTTTTGGCTATCTATTACTTACCATCCCATATCAAACAATTGAATCCCACTTCAATCATCAAGGTGAACTGCAGACAGTCTGTATGTAACTACCACCAGGTTTGGTTTCTACCCTCTTTAACTTCATTTTGTTTCTTACCATCTCCACTTGTCGCCATCTTCCAGTAGAAGCATAAACATTTGATAAAGCTATATAATCTTCACTTGTAATAGGCATATGTAAAGAATTCTTCGGTGGCTCTAACCGGAGCAAAATCTTCCCCACTTTTTCAGCCATTGCAAGATCTCCATGAACAGTACATGCACTTAATAAGCTCCGCCATAATACGGCATCAGGTTTGATTGGCATCTCTATGATGAAATCATAGGCTTCATTTAGATATCCTGCCCTGCCTAGAAGATCAACAATGCAACCATAATGTTGTATCTGAGGCTCAAGACCAAACCTGCTCCTCATACTGTGAAACAAGTGAAGTCCCTCTTCAACAAGCCCTGAATGACAACAAGCTGAAAACAAGCTAGTGAAAGTCACTGGATTAGGTTTAATACCTGAATCCTCCATTGCATCTAGAAGCTCCAATGCTTCTTTTCCTCTCCCATGAACAGCTAAGCCAGTTCCCATGGCAGTCCAAGTCAGAACATTTTTCACACTCATTAGCCTAAAAATGCTTAAAGCACTATCAATGTACCCACATTTTGCATACATGTCAACAAGACCAGTTCCAATAAAAACATCACTTTCAGGCACCCAAATTGTCTTCTCTATAAAACCATGAACACAAGCCCCACTGTAAATCTCTCCCAATTGAGAACAAGCTGAAAGAACACAAACCATGGTAGTATCAGTAGGAATCTGCCCAGAAACATCATTTAACATATCTCTAAAAAGCACCAAAGCTTCCCTACAACATTTCTTATATCTCTCCCTTTGTGAAGTATAGCCTTTAATCATGGCATTCCAAGTAGCACTGCTTCTCTCAGTCATTTCATCAAACACACTTCTTGCTAACAAAATATCCTTATTATTTGCATAGAAATGAATCAACGTAGTCTTCACCAAAAGATTTGACATAAGACCAGATTTAAAAGCTTTTACATGAACTTGTCTTCCTAACCATAATGTAGACAATGATTGCGATCTAGCACAAGCTCCAAGCACAAAAATATAAGTGAAATCATCAAAAACTAAGAGTCCTTTTGAAACCCAATAGGCAAAAGTATAGATTGAGTCCTTGGGTTGGCTGCATCTTAACAAAGTGTTGAAAAGGAACAAACTTTGAGTGTGAAAGTGTTTGAATATCAATCGTGCATATTTGGTATTTTGTGGAGAGGATAAAAGGCAGTAGTTTTCAATTAGTTTGGCAAAAAAGGAGGGTTCTTTGAGGCCACTGGTGATTAACTGGGCATGGATTTGTTTAAGGTGGTGTGAAGATATTGGTTTTTGGAGGTTTAATAGAGGCAAGAAGCTGAACCTTGATAGAGACTGCATGTGCCCATAAAAGTAAATTGTTGGGATTAAGTCTCTTGTCTTTGATGATATAATATATCTCGATAGAAACTAAAAAGTATGATGGAGGTTACTTCTGTGACTCTCTCTCCCTCAATACTTCCACTAACTACAATCCCATTTTCTTCTTCTGTCCAATTTTATCACGAGCAGTAAAACCATTTCTTTGTTGAACTATACTAAATCTCAAAACAAATCTGTTTTATAGTTGTTCAACCATGAGAAAGACAAGAGCTGAACCTGCTTAAACGGGTCTTACTTGCAATGCTTTGTATGGTCTTGGTCCGCCTGAACTTGTTGTGATTGCTGGAGCAGCTGCTCTTGTATTTGGACCAAAAAGGTTACCTGAAATTAGGAGTATTGGGAAAAGCGTCATGGGTTTTCAACATATGCTCAGTCTTAAATTTGGCTTTCATCTCTAATTGAATCTCAAATATCCAACGCTTTGAGAGCTGCTGAACTAATTGGATTGTTTTGAAAACACTCATTCCTATTGGATGTCTTGAATCCTTGCTAAAGTTTGCTCTACAAGCTTTGCTTTGTTAGAATCAAGAAGTGGAAGCAGATTACACAAAATACATCACTGAAATTTCATTGAACTTAAAGGACGAATAAATCAGTAAACCACGATAACTGGGATGACGAACAAATCCATGAAATCCATTAGCAGCCGACTTATGATGATCAAATGTGTGAAAGACCGACCAGCGGGTACAATAACAAATTTCCTTACGATTTCTCCTACAACAACCATTGCAAGCCCATATTACTAACGCGCAAATGTTCTTCCAGTCCAAGGAATAAAAGGAGTTCAAAAAAGTATTCAACCAATGAAAAGAAACATGTGCTATAAAAAAGGAGAATTGCAATGGAAAAAAGAGAGATAATGGGTTCAGAAAGCTGAAACTAAAACAGCATCCTAAATCTCAAAGTAGAGTCGTAAAGTAGCTTCCTTTGAGTTGGGTATTGGGTTTACCTCTAGCTTGCTCTTTGAACCACGGCCTATCTATTGTTTTGGAGAAAGATGCTGGCATCTTTGGAGAGAAAGGTGAGGTCGCATGGGTGAGAAGGGTTTGAATTTAAAAACCCTTTTATTCGCTTGAAATTAATGCTTAAAATTTCGCAGCTATAGAGGTGGAGAGATTTACAAAGCTGACAACAGTATTTTTTGTACTCGAAGCCCTCGAAATTCTTTTAAAAATTTAATTAATTTGCAGCGAATTCAACCTCGATTAACAAAATTGATCAAATCGAGTATTTAATAACAATGCTCAATTCTGTGATAGTATCATGTTAAAAAATAAAAATATATATTTTATAATTATTTTTTAAATAAGTACACAATGAAAATGCTTGTCTAATTTAATTTGAATTTTAACATACATTTATTTAGATTCATTCTAAAATTATAAAAACCATTAAAGTTTATAATAATTATTAGAAATTAACCATAAAATTTTATAATAAAAATAATTTTTTCTCATTTTGAAAAAAAATACATTTTACTAATATAACTTATTTTTAAGTATATCAAACATTGAAATAACTTATTTATATATTTAAGGACTTCATCATTACTTTAATAAAATTTAAGAAAATCATTTTTATAAAATTTTTTAAAGACAATTTAAATTTTTTTATAATTTTTTATTGTTTTTAATAAAAAAATTCTAAATTTTATAATAATTTATGGTTTTTAATTAATTTCTAAGAGCTTTTTTAAAAGAATCATGTTTTCTAAATTTGTATGGTTTTTAATAAATTATTTTTTTTCTAAATTTTATAATATTTTATGGTTTTTAATTTTTAATTAAAATAATACTTTCATAAATAAAATATTTAATAAAATAGATAAAAATATAATTGATATTCACCATATTTAATAAAATGGAAGAATTTATATAATTTATAAATTATAAACCAATTCATATTAGAATAGTTTTTATAATTTCTATTTTAGTAAATAATATTATCAAATTTTAATATTTTAGTCACTCTTTCGTTAAACCATTAATAGTGTCCTTCATTTATTTGCATAATAAAAAAACTTAGCCCTTCAATGTTTACAGATTCTATCAATTTAGTCCTAAATTTAAAAATATCCAACAAATTTAGCCCTCAACTTCACACTTTCTATTAATTTAGTTTCACTTCTTATAAATTCAAAAGTAAAAAGTAAAAAAAACCTTAAAAATAAAAAAAAAATATTTAAAAGTTCAATTTTTGATAAAAATATATAAGATTTTATAAAAATGCATACAAAATTATAAATAAATGAATACTTATTTTGTCACACCCCATATTTTTTTTATTAATATGTGCGCAAGAATGAAAACAAGAAAGTGCTGACACTTTCTAATGTCACACCCCTTAGTTATCTTGATGGTCCAAGATTTAAGTCTTAATGTTCACACTATCCTATTATTATTTTTTTTTTCAATTTTTCCATCTGACTTAAGTGCTTGTCGTCCACCCCCTTTGTTGCTTCAAATAAGTTGATTCTCTTCCCCTTTTATGAGTCAAACTTGCCTTAAGTTGGGAAACATCATCCCTCTTTATGTTCTTATGTTCCCTCTATTTCCTTTCACTTTATTCTTGCCTATTTGCTATGATTCAATGAACCTGGTTATAGTTGACCAAGCTTACCCCACCTTCTCGTCATCCATACCACTCATTCCTACCATATTCTCATTTCTTTTCATTTCTTCTTTTTTCATTTTCTCTCCTTTTTGACAAACAACCACCACCTAAAATTCCTCCACCGCAGGCTATAGCTTCACCACCTCCACACCACAGCCCAATATTCTATTCTCCTCCTCTTTTCTTTCAAACTACCGTTGAACCACCATTGTCTACACTGTTTTCCACCGAGATTCAATTTTTCCCCTATTTCTTTCCATTTCGATCTCTCCCATCTTCTCTAAGGATTCAATTATCCTATTTTAATTATTTTGTGTTCAAGACTCTTCGATCATATATTTTTTTAGATCATTAAGCCTCTCCGCTCTTTTGTCAAGACTTATCAACGATCTCTTAGTATTGTTGATTAGTGTAAGTGCATGAAAGTGTTGGGAACATTCTTTTCTATTTTTTTCCTCATAGCTGAATGGTGTTAAGACACATTTGTTTTTCATGTGTTAACATTTTGTTCCTATATTCTTTGAAGGACCAAACAACGCCAATCCAAGAGATTCTTAGTGTGATAACGGAGGCATCGAATCTAAGTCTCGATTTAAGGGTAAGTACTTGGTGAGAATTATTTCAATGACTAATCTTTAAGTAATAAGACACATCCAGTAGATCTAAAATACGTGTTTGATTGATAGATTCATCTATCGGGATTAGATCCAAGCGAAACCTCTTCTAATAGGATTGTGGCAATCGGATCTTCAATATAAGGTGTGGGATCTAAATCTTTTATTTGAGTATAATATGCTACTTTTATTTTTAATAAGATGCGATTAAATAATTATTTGAGAATACACTAAGTACTCAAAGCAGAGTTGAAAAACTCATCATAGGGAAATTCCAAGTAAAAGTTCCTAAAATTATTAATTCATGAAAACTATGATTTGTGATGTGTTGATGTATGTGATGATAACCTGTGTGCAAATCTCATCTCTGTGTTATGCGATACATGGCTTCATTGATACGTGATGATCTAAATATGTGTTGTATATATGTGTGATAAGATCCATGATTTAATATGAAAATATATTAAAGCATGCTAAAGTGAATAAAAAGTGAATATTATGTGATATATGAAAATGCGAGCATGTTTACATGCAAATGTGTAAAATTGATAAATATGCGACTATGAGCATGACTACATGAGAAATGCGAAAAGTTATTATATGTGTTAAATTCAAAAATGGTCATATCACATGCATGAGGTGGGTTTTGTGAAAGGTGGAAGTTATGTGGCAGTTTATCTACGATTATGTGGCCGTTATCAGCAATTATGTGGTGGCTTGTCCACAATGTGTTATGTGGCTGTTAATCAGTATTTATGTGGTGGCTTGTCCACAAATGGTGTGTTATTGGATGGATGGGTTTTGGGGAACTCGATATTGGTGTGTAGTGGAGATGGGTAGGAAATTCTTCAAAATGTGCATTGTTTCATGAGCATGTCTCAATATATTTATGTATATGTGTTAATGATGATATGATATTTTTGTGAAAATGGTTTACATATATGGAATTGGATGTGTTTATTTGATGTGTGAAACACATGTTATATATATATATTATGTATTGATTTCACAATGAGCCTTTTAAAGCTCACCCACATTTCTTATGTGTTTATGGTTAGGACTCAAATTCAGTCATCATAGATGCTCTCAGAAAAATGGTTTTATAGTTATGGATTTTTAAGATGATTTAGGACTTTTATGGACTTTATGATTTTTATGGAAACTATTATGGACTTTAATTTGGGTTTGATTTAATAATTTTTTGGGACTTGATTTTAAATTGTGAACTATGGCATGGGAAATTTCTATTTTGATATTTTGGGAAAATATTGCATGGATTGTTTATATTGGATTTTTAAATGACTGTTAAATGTTTTAAGAAAATTATTAGACGCTACAATTGTATTTTAAAAACTAAGTTATAATACAAGTATTTTTAAATAAAAAGGAACAAATAAATTATTTTTTTTTAGGAACAAGATGCTTTTAAAATAACATGTTTCGAGGACAAATGAAATTTTCTTGTAGAAACATTTTGGCCATTTTCATGGCCCATGTAATTACTCAGATTGGGTCGTAACGTCTAGGCTCAGTTTGAGGGATTACACATTTTTTTTCTCTTTTTTGACATGAAATTTATTTATTAAAATAATACTTGTAACAGCCCGATTTAGGAGCTAGTTGGAACAATGATCTCGGGATCACTAATTCGAGATTAGAGAAATTTATTTTCATGTCATTTTATGAATTAGAGCATGATGGTATATGTACATGAGAATTTTGGTACTTTGATTTTAGTGATTTCATGTTTAATCGCGAAAAAGGACTAAATCACATAAAGTGCGAAAGTTCCATCCTATAAGCTAAGGGTACCAAATAGCCATAGATTATTAATTTGAGGTCTTTAAAAGGCAATTTAGCCCTTTAAAAAGGCTTGGCCGGCCATAGACTACCATAGGGGACAAGATTTGACCAAGTTGGTCAAAGTTGATGATGTTGGTGGATTAAATTGATAGTTTAATATTAAAATAAAGAAAAGATGATATCCATCTTTTACTCATCTTCCTCCACCGATATTTTCAGCAAACAAGGGGTTTTAGAACTCAAAAATTTCAGCACACTCTTCTCTTCACAAGTAAGTGTTCTAGTGATCTTTTCTTGAAAATAGTTGTAGTTTTGAGACCCCTAAAGCTTAAGCTTTCAAATGAGGGGACTAATGTGCAATATGGTGAAGAGTTTAGAGTTTTGCCATGAGAGTTATCCTTGTTATTTGCTGCATTTTTATAGAAGAAATTGAGTTTTAGTTGTTTGATGAACAACTTTTATGAAAGGTGTTGTCTTGAAAACACCTAATTGGACCATGATGAAAAGGTTACCAATTTGTAGTAATTATGTGAAATGTTGAGTTTTTATGATAGCTATAAGAGTATTAAATGTTCACCTAGGCTTGTTGAAGGTAGAAACATGATTAGAATTAATTTCTGAGCCTAGGGGCAAAATGGTTATTTTGCCAAAGTATAGGGGCAAAATAGTAAATTTTGCCTAAGCATGATTATTGAAATGCTTTATTTTAATGTGGTGATTAAAATGAGCTAAATTGCTATTATAGAGCAAGAAGAACCGAGAATCTGTCTCGATCAGGGAAAGAACAAAGTCTTGGACTAAACCGACGAGTTAGCTCATTTTGAGATCGAGGTAAGTTTGTATGTGATAGATTCAACATTTATGTTAGCATGATTGAGAATGCTTAGCATTATATTGATGCATGATGCTCTACTAAATTGAGTAGTTAATGTTGGATGAGATGATGAAGTCCTAGTGGACCATATTAAATATGAAAATGCTATCATCGAGAGATAAGATAGATAAGGTCCCATATAAGACCGTGTTCGGGACATGGCTTCGGCACTGAGTTGAGATCCCGTATAAGACCATATCTGGGGTATGGCTTTGAAAATGAATCTGGAAATCGTATGAGACCGTATCTGGGATATGGCATCGATACTTAATGTGAAAATTCATAGATATGGCATTGACATTTAGAAGTGACTCCATGTAAGACCACCTCGGGGATGTGGCATTAGTTTCGTACCTACATGAATGATGATGAATATGCGTCCTTGACTATCTCTAATGTTTAAGGGGATAAGTAGATGAGTATAGAAGTAGAAATGAGAATTGTACTAAAGTCACGTGATTGAGTGAAAATAGGTATTCGTGAATGAGTCACGAAGAAATGATTACTAGGTATGACACAGTATGTGCTAAATAAGGGCAACTGTAAGTAAGTATGACAAGGAGCCTATGACTTGTGTATGGTTAGTCAATGCCATGGATGAATTATATTATGAGCTTATTGTTGCTATTATTTCAATGCAAACTTACTAAGCTTTGTGCTTACCCCTTTCATTGCCCTTTTTCCTTATAGTTTTGCCAGGATAACTCGAGAGGTTGCAGACGTCGGAGTTCAGAAATCACACTATCGACCTTACTTCGGTATAACAATTTAGACTTATTTTGAGTATGGCATGTATAGGACTCGAGCATTTTGTTAGGTCGTAATTGTTGGCCAAAGTGTTGACTTTGTAAGGTATTGAAGCCTTTTTGTAATGGTCTATTAAGTTAGGCCGATGCTTGGCAAACTCTTATGCTTTATGAAACTGATTTTTTTTGAAAGTGTGTGCCCTTGTGTATAGATGTTGAATTGAGTATTTAAAGGTGCTTTAAGGATATAATTTATGTTGTATTGAGTTGGTGTGTGCATGTGTTCAATGTAGGGTGGCATTTTGGCTTTGCAAAAGGGTCTATTTTGGGTGTGCGACTCAAGGGCCACTTCGAAGTGTGCCTGGGTAGGTTACACGGCCGTGGCACATGGGTGTGCTTGGTAGCCGTGTGGCCAAGTCAGAATGCCAAGGTTTGGCACACGGGCTAAGGCCACGGACATGTCAAGGCCGTGTGACCTTAGTCAGAATCGACCACGGTTGGAAAACACGGGCATGTCTTAGGGGCACACGGGAGTGTCCCTAGACTAACACGGGCGTGTGGCCCCTGTTTTATTGAAAAGTTTTTTGAGTCCGTAAAAGTTCTCGGAATAATTCCCAAACCTCTATGAAG
This sequence comes from Gossypium bickii, assembly GCA_025503065.1. Lineage (NCBI taxonomy): Eukaryota > Viridiplantae > Streptophyta > Magnoliopsida > Malvales > Malvaceae > Gossypium > Gossypium bickii. Next base: position 98,577,905 of record CP106711.1, read on the forward strand.
TATATTTAGGGCCTTTAGACCGAGTACGCGCAAGTGATGGGTTTAAACGAAATTTTATAACCCAATTCGAGACGTTTAAGTAAAGTTAGTTAGGTAATGCCTCAAACCCGATTTCGGTTTGAATATGGGTAAGGGGTGTTACAATACTTCTATAAATAAAATATATATTTTTAAAATATACTCCTTGATAATCGATTATGGGGTGTTACAGTATCCACATACAGATAGTATTCGCCAACGAATACTTCAAGGGGAAATTTGTACTCCGCCTATAGTGGAGTGTCTTTTAAATAGTCTAAGTAATTTGGTAATGCAGTGTTGGTTGAACCTTGATGCGAGGTTGTACTTCTGCGGAACTCACTAAGTTCTTATGAACTTTGTTTCTTTTTCTTATTTTCAAGTGTTTAGGTTGAAAGATTATATTTGGAAAAGGATTCAGCTAGAACTGTAGCCTCTTTCATGAGCCATCTCTTATTTATACTCGCAACATGTTTTCGTTGGGGATAGGACAAATGTTAAAATATGCCAATTACTAAATCTAAGACTTGTACCTGAACAATTGATTTTGTACTATTGGGCTCTTAAGAGTAGTATTATCGAGGCACTCCACCAAACTGTGTTAATGGAGACAGTCAGTCAAAAATGAATTTTGAACTTCTGAATGAGAATTAGCATATTTTATCCTTTATTTATATATCAAGGATTTAAGGGCTTTCGCCAAATGTTTGATTAGATTTTGTTTATTTGAACGTAGTGTATTACCGCATAAAATGCACTTTTAAAGCTTATATGTCATTTGATATTTTGGGTTAACACCACAGTATGTAGAGTAGTTCGCTAAACTCAAGGTGTTAGATTTTTTATTTCATTCGCTTGCCCGATTTTTTTCTTAAGTGTAAAGCTCCATACCCGAACCAGGTGATCGGGTCGGGTGTAGGGTGTTACAGTTTTATTGGTATCAAAGCTTTGGATTAGCTAATTCTTAAGAATTGACATTAGTTAGAAACCCCACGATGCATGTTATGTAATTTTGGCTTAGTCTCTTATAGTGTTTCTAAACTAAGTTTGTGTTTTGTAACAAAGAAAAGAAAATTTTTGGTGAATTCAAGAAATGCTAAAGGAGAGGAGATTGAAAGAAATGCTCTTCCTCAAACAAGTAGTCCAAGTCCCACAGCAAGCCTGAGAGCTTTAGAAGCAGAAGCCAGAGAAGCCCTCCTAGAAATGATGGGTCTCTTTATGGGGCAATGGTTTGACCGGTATATGAGCGGTTCTCAAACTTCTACTCACCATTGACTTGATGAGGTAGTGAAACCGAAAGAAACAGTGACAAAAACTGAAGTTGCACAACTATTAAATCCCACACCTCTTGTTCTCGTTGTAACAATTTCCCATGGAGATCTAGTGGAGGTAATTTGCAAGCATGAGACGAAAGAATTCAAAGGAAGTTAGGAAGATAACCCAATGGTAGCTGAGAACTGGTTCTTATGAGTCTTCTATATGACAGAAGAGTTGCAATGCTCTCCAGCTGATAGTCTTCTATGCGTAATTTCCCTATTAGAAGACGAATCTTATCAATGGTGGAATACTATAACCAGTATCGTTCTCAGAGATCAAGTGAACTGAGAAATTTTCTTGAAGAAGTTCGGAGAGAATTTTATTAACAAGCTCTTTATTGAAAAGATGAAGAAAGAATTCTCAGGGTTCAAATAAGGGAAAATGACAATGTTCGAGTATGAGCAATAATTCATCCGGTTGAGTAGATACACTAAGGATTTGGTCTCAGATGAGGAATGCATTTGTATCAAATTTGAAATATGGTTGAATAAAAAACTCCGTATGCTATTATCTGTATTAGAAGTTTAGGACTTTGCTGCCCTGTCAGTAAAAGCTCAGAGAATGGAGTCTGTGATTTAGGAAAGAAACAAAGGTAGAAACAGAGAGAGGAGCAAACGTAGAGCCTCTGGTGCATTTTCAAATGTTAGATTTATAAAGCATAAGGATGTAAAGGTTTATTTAGCCACACTAGTAATGGAGTCTCAAATAGTTGGTTTCCACAGAGATTGAAGTGGACGGCAAGCCACTTCCATGGCTTGTATAAATGGATCAAGAAAGATGAAGGTCCATGAATGCAACAATTATGGGAAAAACCATGTAAGAACATGCTGGAAAGTCACAGGGGCTTGTTTCATTTTTGGAACACTCGATCATTAGAAACGAGATTTCCCAGCCAGGAGAGAAGGGAATACTAAACATTCTTTTCAAGTAGCCCGTGAGCAGTAAGAGGTGAAGACTAGAACTATTGCAAAGTCAAGGTCTGTGTAGGGGACTCCAAGAAGGAACATAAAAAAGCTAAGACTAAAGGCCTCAACCAGAGTTTACGTGATGCAAACAAAGGAGGAGGTTGAGCCTTCGATGTCATCATTGGTAATTTTTCTTTATTTAAAAAAAATATTTATGCATTGATAGATCCTGAATCTACTCACTTATATATATGTGATAAGTTTGTGGATGGAAAAAGTCTTCAGGTCATCCCTCCTAAGACTAGTGTGATAGTTACCAATCTGCTCGGTCATAGTACCATTGTCAATAAAGTAATAACATATTGGATTTTGGTGGATATGTCTTTTTGGTGGACTTGATGCTGCTGAGTTTCCATGAGTTTGACAATATCTTAGGGTTGGATTAGTTGACCTGTCATAACACTGTTGTTGAATGTAAATCTAGAGGTGTTCGGCTATTAACTAAAGATGGAAAAATGTGTTTATTTCAGGAGCGAAGCATGATATCAAAAATTATATAATCTCAATTGTTACAGCTTGGAAGATGATTGTGAAAGGTGAATACGCTTATTTGGCGTACATCTTGGATTCAACAATGGCGAAAGAAGATTTCAATTGAGTGCCAATTGTGAATGAGTTTCCGGATGTCTTTCCTAAAGAGCTTCTAGGGATACTGCTGAATAGAGATGTAGAGTTTTCAATTGAAGTTGTGTTGGGAACTTATCCTATTTCAATTACACCGTACTGAATGGAGCTACTAGAATTGAATGAGTTAAAGACTCAATTGCAAGATTTGTTAAACAAAGGATATATCCGGCCTAGTGTTTCACTATGGGGTGTGCCAGTCTTATTTGTTAAAAAGAAGGATGGGTCTCTTCGTTTATGTATTGATTATTGACATCTAAACAAGGTGACCATCAAGAATAAGTACTCGTTACCCATACTTGAAGACTTATTAGCAGAGCCAAAGTGTTTTCAAAGATTGATTGTTGTTCGGGGTATTACCAAGTCAAGATAAAGGGTGATGATATTCCTAAAACTGTCTTTCACACTCACTAAGAGTATTATGAATTCCTAGTAATGCCCTTCGATTTGATGAATGCATCATCCATGTTTATGGATTTGATGAATAGGGTTTTCCAACCCCATCTTGACTACTCCGTGGTCGTCTTCATCGATGATATTCCGATTTATTCAAAAAGTGAAGTAGAGCATGCAAAGCACTTGCGAATAGTTTTAAATATTCTTCGTGAAAATAAGTTATTTGCCAAGTTTAGCAAATGTAAATTTTGGATAAAAGAAGTCCATTTTTTAGGTCATGTCATTTCAATGGTTGGAATCAAAGTGAATTCCAAAAAGATTAGGGTTATGTTGGATTGGAATCCGCCAAAGAATGTCACTAAAGTATACAATTTTCTTAGGTTGACGAGTTATTACAGAAGGTTTGTAAAAGGATTTTCTATGATTGCAACACTTTTGATGTGACTCTTGAGGAAGGATGAAAAGTTTTGCTAGTCTGACGAATGCTAAAAGAGTTTTGACAAGTTAAAAAAGGCATTAATTGAACCCCCAGTGTTAAGCCAACCAGAATCAAGAGCGGAATATGTAATGTTTACCGATGCATCTATAAATGGTCTGGGATGTATGCTTATGCAAAATGGAAAGGTGATCGCATATGCCTTACGCCAACTCAAGCCTCATGAGAAGAACGATCCAATACACGGTCTGGAATTGGCAATTGTTGTTTTGGCTTTAAAAATTTGGAAACACTATCTTTTTGGAGAAAAGTGTTGTATATTCCCCGATCATAAGATTTTGAAGTGTTTGCTCACCCAGAAGGACCTAGATCTACGTTAGTTGTAACACCCCTAACCCGTATCCATCATCGGATTAGGGTTACGAGGCATGACCAATCAAAAACACAGCTCAGAACAGTCATTTATTACAATTCAAGCATAAAATTATAACATCTCCTTTATAAGCACTTCAAAACTCAAATACCACAATTTACATATACCAATTTTGCATATATAAATCATATAGCCAACCACAATCAATCATGCTTTACTAATCATATATCACATTCAAACCATACTAAAAAAACTCAATCATTTCAATTTTTGTTTACCTATTCAAATTTTCGAACTAAGCTATCATACATCAATAATATAATACACGTGCTTCATAAGTCCAATGTTCGAACCTTATTACCATCACATTCATGTCATTCAAATACTTAAAATATATTCAAGCACATATCCTTACAAATCATATACTGATGCATATGTCAAAACATCCATTTGCATACATTTATTTCATTATCTAATTATCAAATGTACCATTTTATAAACCTATATACATTCGCATATCAAGTCAAAACAAATCATATTATACAACTCATAAGTTATCTATATAATGAATCATTATTAAACATCACCAAATGATCGAATATAGTTCTTGTACATTACAAAATTATGCGCATTTTACTAAATCAACATGGACCATTTTTGAACAAAAATAACAAGCCAAAGCATCCTAATTCACATGTGAATATCATGTCTAAACATCATATATTCAATCATCCAATAAGCCATTAATTCGGTCATTTAAATGGCCTCAAAATTCGTACCAATTCCATCATACAATATTAAGCTAATTGTACGATTTCATAACTGAATACAAACAGCAATATGTCAATTTTATAAATATCCATATAACCAACAAAACATACCTAAAACATAGTCATTATTTACTAATAAATATTCGAAGCAAAGTAGCCATTTTACTACTATAATTCGCCATTAACACTTTATGCACATAACAAAAATCAAACATTAAACTAACCAAATTGACCTTTAAATACCGAACCACAAACAAACATGTCATATACATATGTATTTAATTTATCTATCATTAACCGGATATGAATGCACATCATTTACCGTTTCTAAATTGATTTACAAGACAAATTTTACAGCAATTTATAGGTCACTAATGAGCCACTTCAAATAGCCAAATTCACAAGATATAGCAAGAACATCACATAGCTTATAAAAACATGTACCACAAATCGAAAACATCTCCATCAACTACATAATTGCTCAAGCCAAATCACATGTCCATCAAACAAACTTTCCAAACTGAGCTAATTAACAAGGTCGATTATTCACAAACATTAACATCATTATCAAGCCATTTTCGCATGGCTATTTATACACAATTCAAAACAAACCATACTAAAACTAGCCTATACATGCTATATGTCAAAAGTACAAGCTTTCAAAGTACCGAAATAGCAATCAATAGTGTGATGATGATCCTTGACGATCCTCGAGCTCAAACTAGCTTTATATATCTATAAAACAATGAAAGAACGAAAGCTTAGTAAGCCATAAGCAAATAAATCATCACAATAACATTAATAATTCCATTCGAAAAGGCCACATTTAACTAATCTCTTACACATACAATCACTTTTCTCATATAATCCATAATACCACAATAAGTAACTTCACTTACCTCATTTTTCAATGAACATATAAACCTCATACGTACCTGAATTATTTAGCTCAAATTCACATTCGGACTCGTTTGACATTGCATGTTGAACCATTCAGAATCATTAAGGATACTCAAAAACACATATATCAGATACAATGCCATATCCCAAATATGGTCTTACATGTTATCACATATCGATGCCTCTGTCCCAGATAGGGTCTTACATGAATCATATACGATGCCAATGTCCCAGACATGGTCTTACACAAAATCACACCTCGAAAGTCCTAATGTCATGACATATGTATCCTATACTATTCCTAAGGTTCGTATGGGACTTTCGGACTTCGTAATTCAATTAATTCATGCTCGAAACAGGTCATCCCATGCTCAGTTCAATTCAGCAACATATATATTTGTATATACAATTCAATTCAGGATTATATAATATATACATTTGAATTTTAAGAACATTTATTTACTTATGAACTTACCTCGTTTGAAAATGAATGGATCAGAACGACTATTCAACAACTTTCGACTTCCCTCGATCCAAATCTGATTTCTTCCTTTCTTGATCTAAATCAATTCAAATTTAACTTATTTAAAGACATATTCATTCAATTTCATCCAAAAACAGATAAATGGGCATTTTGCACTTTAGCCCTTAACATTTCACATTTTTACAATTTAGTCCCTATTTAAAAACAACACAAAAATACTCAAAATTTCATTTAACCCATGTTTGGCCGAATATTCCTTAGGTCTCTAACAACTCTTAAATCCATTTATTTCATATTTTAACCTCTCACTTTACAAATTTCACAATTTAATCCTTAATAAGCATTTTTATCAAAAATCACTTAATAAACTATGAAAATCTAACAACAAATATTTATTTTTCATCATCAAACAACGAAAACATCAAGCTATCACCAATGGAAACTCACAAATTCATCAACCAATCCAAAAATTAGGGCATGGGCTAGCTAGAATACGAAGCAACGATCTCAAAAACGTACAAATTATCAAAAACTGAGTAAAGAACATACCTAAATCAAGCTTCCTAGGTGCCGAACTTAAAAACTTCAAATATGGCTTCTTTCCTTCACACCATTTGGCCAAAAAGATGATAATGCATGCATTTTAATGTTTTGTTTTATTTAATCACATATTAACACATAATTTACCATTTTAACCTTTATAAATTAATATGAAAACTATACAATACAAGCCTAATGTCGTCTACTCATCTTTATAATGACCTAATTTAAATTTAAGGACTATAAAAATAAGAAACCATAGCAAATAAGTACTTTAACAAATAGAAAGCCACTTTTACATTTTACGCGATTAAGTCCTTAGCACACAAACAGTAAAATTAAATCACAAAATTTTCACACATATAAAATAACATGCTGTAAATACAAAAATAATATTAAAATAATTTTACGACCTCGGATTTGTGGTTCCAAAACCGCTGTATCGATTTGGCTAAAATCGGGTTTTTAAATTAATGGCTATGGATGGAGTTGTTGAATGATTATGATCTAACAATCAAGTACCATCCAGGGGAAACAAATGTGGTGGTCAATACGCTGAGCAGAAAGACTGTTACAATCAAATACTGTAATCCTAAGCAAATGATGCACGATGTGGAGAAGTAAAAAAATGGATAGAATTAGGCGATGCAAGAAGTTTTAGCCTTGGAAAAGAGGGCGAGCTATGTTTCATGGGAAGATTATATGTTCTCGACGGGGATGATCTAAGGAAAGAAATTATAAGGGAAGCTCATCAAGGACCTTTTCACTCTATCCAAGAAGTTTGAATATGTATCCAGATTTGAGAAACTTGTTTTGATGGTTAGGAATGAAAAGGGAAATATTGAAATTCGTGACAAAATGTCTAACTTGTCAAAGAGTTAAGGTGAAACAAGAAGTTCCTTCTGGTATGCTATATCCACTGGAGGTTCTTGAATAAAAGTGAGATATAATCACCATGGGTTTCGTTTCAGGTTTACATCTTAGTAAGTCGAAGAAGAATTCCATGTGGGTGATCGTTAACTGGTTAACGAAATCAACTTATTTTGTGGCAGTACATACAAACTATTCGGTGGAATAGCTTGCGCAGCTATTTATTTCATAGGTAGTTCATCTTCATGACATTCCCTCGTCAATTATTTCTAATCATGATCCAGATTCACGTCGAGATTTTTGAAGCAACTACAGATGTCTCTTGGAACTAAGTTTCAATTCATCACTACCTTTCATCCTCAAACTGATGGTCAATCAAAAAGGGTAATTCAAGTGTTAGAATATCTGATTAGAAGCTACGTGATTGACTTTAGAATGAATTGGGAGAAGCACTTGCCTTTGGTAGAGTTTTTCCAATAAAAGAATTTTCCACGTCAATTTGGGCAAGTCTTCCTTCGAGGTGTTATATGGAACGAAATGTAGGTTTCTAGTCTACTGGTTAGAGCTTAATGAAAAGAAGCTTGTTGGTCTAGAATTGGTTCGGATAGTAAAAGAGAAATTGTTAATCATTAAGAATTATTTAGAGACTACGTAGGATCGCCAAAAAGTGTATGCGGATCAAAAAAGGAAAGATGTGTCCTATGAAGTTCCTGACAAGACATTTCTCAAGGTCTCCCCTGGAAGAAAATCATTCATTTTGGGTTAAAAGGGAAACTTAGCCCAAGTTTTGTTAGACCTTATGAGGTATTTGCATAGGACCAGTGGCGTATCGTTTAGCACTCCCTTCAGAACTATCCAAGATCCACAAAATATTCCACATGTCAGTGCTAAGAAGATACTGTTCCAATCCAGATCATGTGGTAGAGACATTAGAAGTGGAGTCAAACCTGTCATACGAAGAAGAGCCCGTTTGCATTTTGGATAATGAGATAAAGATACTAAGGAATAAATAAATTCCCTTAGTGAAAGTTCTGTGAAGGAACCATAAGGTTGAAGAAGCTACATAGGAGTGAGAAAGCACCATGAAAGAGTAGTACCCTCACCTCTTCTTAAGTAAGAAATTTCGAGGACAAAATTTTCTTTAAAGGAGGGAGAGTTGTCACACCCTCACCTGGCAAACCAGTATTTTTGGAAGCATGTGCTGGAAAAACCACCTAAGTCGCGAGATTTAGATTGGTTGGCGTTGGCGAATTCTCTGGCGAAGTATTTCGCTAAGATTTGCTGAACATGCAAACTCTTATTCTACAGTTGACAAGTTATTTGTTTGGCGAGATCCTTATTGGATGGATCCTCCCACCAATAAGTCTGCCACCCGTATTTTTTGTTACTGTAAATGTATTATTTGTGTTAGAAAAAATGGTTAGAGGGACACGTTTAAGTCATGTGGCATCCTAATGGAAGTAACATTTCAATAACCAAGACACTTGGAGAACCTCGTAGGATGTGATTAATTAGTGGAAGCGTGTGTGCATGGATACTGATTAGAGAACCTACCTAGAGTGGGATTAGGATTAGAGTTTTGTATAAATAGGACAACCTGATAGTGGAGAGAAGACTTTTACTTTCATTGTCTCTACTCAATTTCGTTATCCTCGAAGAAACCTCAAAAGTGTTTTTCATTGTTAACAGAGGAACTGATCATTTAGCTTGTAGAAGCTACATTCTCTAAGTTGCCTACTGGTAAACTCTTAAATCCTTCTTTAAATTCTACCAGATAAGAAGAGGTAGTCGTAGGAGCTATTCATTATGGTTTTCATTTGAAATACTGGATAGGAAGAAAACTTCCCTCTGGAAACTATTTTCATGTTTATAGATTCTTACTAGTATGTTGAATTTTTGTTGTTTTTGTACTTAAAAAAGTTATTTGATTGTTTTTAGCCAAATAAATGGGATAAGTTCCCATTGCAAAGGGAAAAGAACCCGTCGATTAGATAAAACCCTATGTGAAGGTTTCTAGTGAGTTCCTTTGTACTTTGTGCTTGATAACTGTATCATCATGTTTAACTATCTTACTGTTTACTCAGGTGAGTTGTCCTTACCTTTGGTTTTACTGTGTCTTCCAAAGAAATGTGGAAGTGAGAAGTTGCATGTATTGGTAATGTCGATAAATCATGGATATGAGTCTTGCATGTGCATTGGTATGAATACTCTTTCCTTGGGGCATAAGCTTCATATCTGGATCAATGAAAAGAGGTATCAAAGGGTTGGTATGTATGATGGTGAAAAGAAGAAATGAGAATCATTACTATATTAATTTGCCTCCTGTATGGCACATTGATGAAAATCTTGACTAGTGAATAGTTGGCCTTGCGGGGGAACACTTAGGTGTTCAAATTAACAAGGAGTATTTGTAGAGGTTCGATTGGTATAATTGGTCTACTAGATCCACGAAGCAGCATGATGGAAATGTAATCTTGGCTCATCGAAGAAAGTATCAGAAGCTAGCACAAGAAAGGGCTGTATTAGAATAAAAGTACATAAATGTATTTAGACAGTGCGTGGATATGTGCATGAAGTATAAATAGTATGTGGCAGTGGTCATAAAAGTTAGTTTAAAATGACGACATGCTAATAGAGTCTTCATGGTATGTGTCCGCTAAATATTGGTATCTAGTAGTAGATGGCATCTACCAATTGATTGTATCCACCTGTGGATGGTATCCGTCAGCGGATACTTCAAAAAGGGGAAATTTTTACTTTGCCTGCAGTGGCGTGTCTTTTAAATGGTCTAAGTAATTTGGTCATACAGTGTTGGTTGAACCTCGATACAAGGTTTTACTTCTAAGGAACTCACTAAGTTCTTATGAACTTAATTAGCTTTTTTTTTTTTTTTCTTATTTTCAGGTGTCTAGGTTTAAAGATTATATCTAAAAGGGGATTCAGCCAGAACCCTACCTATTTCATGAGTCATCTCTTATTTACGCTCGTAACATTTATTCGCTTGGGATAGAACATATGGAGGATTTCGCCAGTTATTAAATCTAAGACTTGTACCTAAACAATTGGTTTTGTACTTTTGGGTTCTTAAGAGTAGTATCATTGGGGCATTCCGCCAAACTGTGTTAATGGAGACAGTCAGTCAAAAATGAATCTTGAACTTTTGAATGAGAATTAGCATATTTTATTCTTTATTTATATATCAAAGATTAAAGGGCTTCTGCCAAATGTTTGATTAGACGTTGTTTATTTGTACTTAGCGTATTACCGCATAAATTGTACTTTTAAAGCTTATGTGTCATTTGATATTTTGGGTTAACACCACAGTATGTAGAGTAGTTTGCCAAACTTGAGGTGTTAGATTTTTTATTTGGTTCAGTTGCTCGATTTGTTCTAAAGTGTGACGCTCCATACCCGGATCTGGCGATCAGGTTGGGTGTAGGGTGTTACATTTTTATACTTGAATTATCGTATGTAGCTAAAAATAATGTTGGGTCGTCCCAAGATAGAGGAAAGGCGAGAATCATAGAAGAATAACTAATCCCTGATTTATGTTTTTATGATTTGAATTTAATAGATCTATATATGTCTTGTTACAAACTAGCTTGATTAAGGCAACAACCCTACTTGTCTCATGATTTGGTGTATATATATATGATGATATGAAATGGTATGTATTGAATTGAGCTTGATATAATAGGTTATATATATGAAACTATTATTATATGAGGATCATATATATATTTATATGTTAGATAACATTGGTTACCTTGTTAACGGTCTCGGGCAGAGTGTAACACCCTTAACCCGTATCCATCACCGGAATAGGGTTATGAAGCATTACTGAAAACTTTTAACTTAAAACATTCGATTAAAATCATTTATATTAAAACATTCGATTAAAATCATTTATAAAACACACCATATTCCATTCAAACACATGCATAACGTCTCTTTTTCTTGCCCTCAAGGCCTTAGAAAGACTTTAGAAATGACTTGGGATAAATTGAAAAACATTTAGAACTTTATAGAAAAAGATAGGAAAATTCTTACTACAGGGGTCACACGGCTAAGACACACACCCGTGTCTTAGACCGTGTGGGCATTCGAAGTAAGGACACACGGCTGTGTCCCAGCCCATGTCCGTACCCGTGTAACTCTCTGACTTGTTTCACACGGCCAAGCCAAACACCTGTGTGCCAGGCCGTGTAACTCTCGAAATGCAACCTTTAAAAACCTACAGGGGACACATGGTCGTGTTGTATGATGATGTGCCACACACGACTGAGACACACACCCGTGTCTTAGGATGTGTGGACAAGAAATAGGCTATTTCCTAGCCGTTTCCTTCACCTTAAAATTGCTCACAAATACCAACCATTTGTACCAATTTCAAGCATTCAAAAATGTACCTAAAACATGTATAATGGAGCTAACTCAATATGGTATCTATCCATACAACCAATATGCCCAAAGGCACCTAAATCACAAATACCAAACGTGTTTAAACATTTGCATAATTTTAGCCATTAACCAACCATACATTTCTCATCTAATTTACTTACCAAATTTACCACCATGTCTAGATGTCAAAATCATATAAAAACATACCAAAATGGTCACCAAAACATACATCAATTTGACCATTCTAACATCAACCATGAAAGCACTAAAGTGCCAAAAGCACACTACCCATCAAGGCATCAAAATAACATAAGTTTCACAAGTTCATAATAACATTACATGCTAATATCACACAACCATACCTATTTGACCATTTAAAACGTATCATCTCTAAACCATTTTAACATTTTCCATCAAGCTTAAAAATGCTAAAATGTCATCAATCATACAACCATATTTACAAGCCAAACATAGTGGTCATATCATCAAGCACAAAACATGTAACTGCCCGATTTAGACCCTAGTCGAAACAGTGGTTTCGGGACCAAAAATATGAGGTCAGAAAAATATTTTAATATTATTTTTCGTGTTTACAGTATGTGATAAAGTATGTGTGAAAGTTCTTTGTGAAAATTTTATCATTTGAGTGCCGATTTGTGAAAAAGGATTTAATAGCATAAAATGTAAAAGTTGTGTGCTAGAGGTTAAAGTGCTTAAATGCTATGCTTTGAGATGTGTGAGGTCCTTATTATGGAAATGGACTATTAGTTGTGTAAGTGGTCATAAATGACCTTATAATGGATGATTTTATAAGTATAATAATAAGGTTAAATTGGTAAAATGATAATTAAGTTAATATTAATTAAAACAAAACATGAATTGGTGGCATTTGTGTTCATCATTTCTGAAAATAAAAAGGAAAAAGAAAAGAAAAAGATTCTTAGGGTTCGGCACTAATCTTGGCTAATTGAGGTATGTTTTGTGCTCGGTTTTTGATGATTTCTTTGTTTTTATGATCGTTGCTTTCTGTTCTATCAAGCCCATGTCTCAATTTCTGAAATTGATGAAGATTTTGAGTTATACCATTGATGAAATTGTGAGCTTTGTGATGCTAGTTGATGAAAAATGAAAGATAGGTGTTGGGTTAACATGTTGTGTATTTGGATTTTTAATGAAATTGGTTATTAAGGGCTAATTTGTGAAAATGAAACATTGAAGGGTTAAAATATGAAATAAATGTGAAGAATGGGTTGCTAGGGACTAGTATGAAATTCGGTCAAGCTTGGGTGTGAATAAATTATGTGTATTTTGTGTAATTGTGAAATAGGGACTAAAATGCTAAAAAGGTAAATTATAAGGACTAAAGTGTAAAATGCCCTAATATGTGTTGTGAATTGTTTTGGATGAAAATCTGATTGAATGAGTTGAATTTGATATTATATAGATCAAGAAAAGAGAGATTCAGACCGAGATCGAGGCAAAAACAAAGTGCTTGATTGATCGACTAGTGTTGTTGTTTTTACGTTCGAGGTAAGTTCGTGTATAATACGAATTGTTTAAACAATGTTCACCTGTTATGAAATGAATGGAAATATAATTGTTGATTTAGTAATGCAAAATGTGAGTTCAAACATATGTGGCACTAAGTGTGTGTAAATAGAATAGTTACTGCGATGAAATGCACTAAGTGTGCAAGATAAAGAAATGTATTGGCTATATTAGTTGGCACTGTATGTGCGATACTGGCACATCTTTGGTTTAATGTGATAGCACTAAGTGTGCGATATTATTGTAGTTTCGGTTAATTAAATGGCACTGAGTGTGCGAGTTCATCAAACGTTTAAAGAGGATCGAACGAATTATGGCATTGAGCATTAAGTGGTAAATGTGATAAATAAATACGTGCTGGTACAGGTATGTACAGAACCTATGTGGTTGATGATATTGTGTATGAGATAAATGGATGATTATGTGAATGAATGATGAAAAAGAGATGGTTTGAGTAGCATTAAAAATGCTTGTACTTGAATCTATGGATATGGTATGAAAGTGAGTAATAGCTATGGGTGAGACTGAGTAGTGATGTGAATTAAATCAAGTGATAGTTAATTTTGTTTATTGAATCTGATTTGCTGAGTTAATTGTGTTATATTATGTGGTTGATGATATTGTGTATGAGATAAATGGATGATTATGTGAATGAATGATGAAAAAGAGATGGTTTGAGTAGCATTAAAAATGCTTGTACTTGAATCTATGGATATGGTATGAAAGTGAGTAATAGCTATGGGTGAAACTGAGTAGTGATGTGAATTAAAGCTTACTGTGTGAAGTCTTTCCCTGTTTTACAGTGTCATTAAAGCTAGCTCGGATTCGGAGATCATCAGCGACTCAATCACACTATCGGACATCTATTTTGGTACCTTTTTGGAAGTTGTATATATGGTATATGGCATGTATAGGCCAGTAAGGTTGTGAAATGATTTTGGTACATACTTTGCTTTGTGATAATGGTGTAAGTAATGTGTAAATATAGTATTGTGTGAATGGCCATTAAGGTATGCTTTGGTGATTTTGAAATGGTATATATCATACTTGATTTGGTAGTTGAGAATGATGATTGAAATGTATATTATTGATGTTGGAATTGAGCATGTAGGAATGACCCAAAATGGGTGGCAAAGTGGCCTTGCAAATGGCTTATAATTGCCCACACGGGTGAGTGCACGGGCGTGTGTCCCAACTGTGTTTTTCACTATCCATTTTTGTAGTAAGCCAGGCTTATACATGGGCCATAAACATGGGCGTTGGATAGGCCATGTGATCCAAGTCAGTGCTGCACATGAGCCAGACACACGGGCTTGTGACAGGCCGTGTGATCCTATTCAGTGTTGCACCCGGGGTAAGGCATGGTTTAAGACATGGCCGTGTAAGGCACACGGTCTATCCACATGGGTGTGTGCCCTATTTTAGAAGAAAATTTTTTCTAAGTTTGTAAAGTTTTTATATGAGATCGGTTTAGTCCTGAACCCTCTTTAAAGCATGTTTAAGGTCTCGTAGACCTACTAAAGGGACTTTGTGCTATTGATTACTATGATGTGTTGATGTGTGAGCCATGCTACTATAAATGTTATGATTTGATCAATAATACCTTGTAACCTTAGTCCGGCGATGGATATGGGTTATGGGGGTTACAAAACACATATACATGCTATTATAACCGCGAACAAAGCATAAAAATCTACCGATAAAAATAGATGGACAATGTGATGGATCTCTAACTAGCTTCTAACTCGATCGAGCTTCCGATAATCTGTAAGGTAAAAGAAAAACTACGTAATGTAACACCCCTTACTCAGGTCGACGCCAGGACTGGATACGAGGCATTACCATGCTCGACCTTGCTTGAACATGCAATAACGGACTATAAAATTTCATTCCGAATTAAAACTTTTTTTTCTTAGACATGACATGCATAACATGGGCCTATGAGGCCTTAAACATATATTCGGAAGGTTTCGGAGTTCAACCGGAAACTTTTACAGTCTTTGAAAATTTTTGCCTAAACAGGGGTCACACGTGCGTGTAACACGGGACACGCCCGTGTGGGTAGTCCGTGTGGTCTCACACGCCCATGTCCCTAGCCCGTGTAGAATTTATTTTTATTTCGAACCTACAGCCATTTTCGCATGGCTAAGTACACACCCCTGTCTATAACCTGTGTCCTTTTCACGGCCTCGACATGCCCGTGCCCTCTGCCCGTAAAGCTCTCTGTTTATGATGTCATAAAATCCTTAATAGTACACGGCCAGGGCACACGCCCGTGTGCTGGTCAGTGTGACAAATCATATTCTCGTAAGTTGATGCAAGGGACACACGACCTATTAACACACCCATGGGGCGCCCGTGTGTCTATCCGTGTGGACAATTTGAGGCTATTTTCCAAGCCACTTGCCACCCTGAAACATGATCAAGTATATAAGAACACCAACAACACCATTACTCTATCAATTGCATAAACTTCAATGCATAAACTCATCATCATTAAAGGTACGTAACTTAACAAATATTGACCAATTTCTAATGGCCATATACAAAAGAATGCATAACTTTAATAGCCAACCATTTTTCTATAATATGACATATTCATAATGATCTAACTCCTATACATGCCATACTCAAAATAAAACATCTTTTCTATACCAAAATAATGATTGATAGTGTGATCCGAGCTCCGACATTCAACGATCCCCGAGTTAGCTTGGCGATACTACAAGAAAAAAGAAAAGAGAAGGGTAAGCATATAGCTTAGTAAGTTGCAATAAATCTATGTAGCAACATAAATGTTCAAAATAACTTATTCATTTCATGATACTTGAGCAACATAAGTCTTAAGTATTTAAACATACTTACTCATACTTACTCTTACCCATCTCATATCACAATATAATTTCATACTTTGCATTTTACTCATGGTACCTGTAACACTTAGTCACATAATTTAGAACTTTTGCTAAAGTAATCATAAACTCAAATCGTTAGCTTCCTTAACTTAAACAAAACTCTTTATCAGTCTTAAGTAACTTCATTTGTTACTATATTTATTCACTTAACTCCTTTGTTAACTCCCTCACACTTGTCTCTTTTGCCTTTTAAATTTCTCTGAATAACAGAGGATATTCAATCTCATCAAAAATGTATCTTGGTGCCAATGCCACATCCCGGATATGGTCTTACATGAAACCACCTCATGATACCGATGCCATATCCTAGGTATGGTCTTACATGGGATTCCTTAACTTGATTTCGATGTCATGTCCCAGACATGGTCTTACACGAGATCTTCCTTTGGTGCAGAAGACATGTATCAGACATGGTCTTACACGGGACCTTCCTTGTATGGTGTCGATGCCATGTCCTAGACATGGTCTTACATGAGACCTTCCTTATTCGATGCTGATGCCATGTCCCAGACATGGTCTTACAAGGGACCTACATTCCTTTATACCAATGCCATGTCCCAGACATGGTCTTACACTCATGTTATGAACATAGATATCCTTGTTATTCCAAGACTTCAATCGGGACTTTCATTTTCTGTACTCGTTGATTTCTTTATTAAGGCATCATTATTCTTTTTCAAGGAATATAGTATATTCAATAACATAATAAGTGATTTAATGTAAATACACATAAAGCCTTAAATTCATAAAAACTTACCTCGGTACTCCAAAATATGTGTAGATGTGCAATTTAGTCCATAACTTTGTTCTTGCCTCAGTTTCGGTCCGGGCTTTGTGTTTCTTGATCTATAATGACAATTTAACTTGTTTAATACTTACATTGACTAAATTGACTCATGAATCATACTTTGGAAAAATTACGATTTTACCCCTAAATTTTCTCATATTTACACTTTTGCCCCTAGGCTCATAAAATGATTTCCATTCAACTTTCTTATATTTCAGACCTAGTCGAATCATATACTTAACTATAACAACCTTCAATTTCCACTATATCACTCATATATGACCATTTCTGCAACTTTTACAATTTGGTCCTTTTATGCATTTTTCATGAAAATCACTTAGAAAAAGATGTTTATCATACATCAAGCTTTCATATTCTTCCATAAAACATCAAAATACATGCATGTCATACATGGGTAAATTTTTGAACATAATCCCTAGCTCAAAATATAGCTAGAAATAGCTAAACTGAGCCACGAGGATCTCAAAAATACGAAGAACATTAAAAACGGGGCTAGGATGCACTTACTATCAAGCTTGAAAGTTGAAGAAACCCTAGCTATGTCTTCCTTGTGATTTTCGGCCAAGGGGGAGGAAGATGGACAACATTTTTGACTTATTTTCCCTTTTTAATTCTGTCATTAACCAAATGACAAAAATGCCCTTAATGCTCCTTTCTTGAGATTTTTCCTTCCCATGTCCTTTTTTTCCATCTTAACATATAATGGTCGAATTGCTAAATAAGGACCTCTAGTAGTTTTTATAATTCTATCTCATACTTAAATCTTCTAGAATCTCATATTTTCCAATCTTTGCAATTTAGTCCTAGTGGCCAATTCATTCACTAATTAATAAAATTCCTTCATGAGATTTTCACATAATCATGCAAATACCTCATAAGCCTCATAAAAATTATTAAAACATATATTTCTGTTTTGGATTTATGGTCTCGCACCACTATTCTAACTAGGCCCTAAGTCGGGCTGTTACACGTAAGCAATGAATGCTTAGTAAGCTTGTATAAACTTTAAACATTATATTCCATTTCAATAACAAACTTTATAGAATAAACATAAATCTATTCTAATACTATAAGATTCATAAATCGATATGATCATCAACTCACAAATGAGTAAGTTCATTAATATCGCATATTTATTGACCATTCATAACATGATTTCATGAGACATAATATATAACCATCAACCTTTTATAAAATTATATTATCTTTCTATTTACTTACTTTCCATTCCGTCCCCAATGCTTATCATAAGCTTAAACAACATTATTAACTCTTGCTTCAGTGTAGTTATGCATAGCATAAGTAATTTGCTCACATATAATACATCATAATACATCCCAACTATGTATTTACCGTTTCATTTCCTTTTCTTGCCGGTTTCATATGCATTGTACAAGCATAATCATAAACATAAATCATATCCACAAGCTTGGCATAAGCCCTAGCACATCAACAACTCATGTTAGTTTATCTAAACATGATTATGAATTTGACATGGATAACCATTATTCTTGAGTGTGATTCAATTGGATTTATCATCCATCACAACATATCATGTTTTTCCATGTATCACCATTCCATTGAGTTTCATATAAACATGTCTTAGTTCTTATTGAACACTTACCATTTCATTTGCATACACATAAGACATAAATATAACATTAACCATAGCCACAAGTTAGTGATTAAACACATAACTTAGCAATATCATCACATGGTAAGATAGGGGTACCTAACATAGCATCACTTATACCATACCTTTCATAAACATGAATATTCATACTTTGATCATTGGTACATCATACCTTTCCATATTTGTCGTAGTGAAGTCAATCAGAACCCTTACCCGAGCTCACATAAAGTGTGTTGAACAATGGTTGTAACCGTCCCTTTTCAAATTCGATGGTTGAAACCATCTTTTTTCATTAATCGATGGTCATTACCATCCCTTTTCATAGTTGATGGTCGCCACCATCCCTTTTCATAATTGATATACGAAACTATCCCTTTTAAATCGATAGCCAAAACTATCTATTTTCATATTCGATGGTCGTCACCGTCCCTTTTCATTGTTGATGGTCGTCACCATCCCTTTTCATAATTGATAGCTGAAGCTATCCATTTTCATATTCGATAACCGAAGCTAAGCTATCTATTTTCATATTCGATAACCGAAGCTATCCCGTTTCATAATCGATAGCCGAAGCTATCCCTTTTCATTGGTCGATGATCGCTAATATGCCGTTGGATTTACGTCGTCTCACAACATGATAACTTGTATAATAATATATATATTGATTAATTTTCAATAAAATCATATATTAACATTCAATTTAATCAACATTATACATAATACAGTTCATACGAACTTACATGGCTAAATTGTAGAAATGTCAAAGTACAAAGGCATTGGTAATTTTCCATTCTCCTCGATCACCCGATCTTGACCTAAATTAATAATTCATTCAATATATTACCTTAGACAGTAAAAAATGCATTTTATGCAATTTAGTCATTTTTTACCTTTTTACAAAATTACCCCTAAAGTTTTACTTTTATTCAATTTAATCCCTGAGCCTAAAACATGGATTTAACCATTTTTCCCAAATTCAAGCTTAGCTGAATGCTCATGGTATCAAATACAGCTCAACTTTGTAATAATTTTACAACAAATCCTTGTATTTTTACTATTTTAACAATTTAGTCCCGAATCGGCAAATTCATCAAAAATTACTTAACAAAATACTTTTAGATAACAACTAATATTTCTGTAACATCCTGAATTTTTGGACCTATGCGTTTAATAGGAGAACAGGTGTAATGTGTTAATTTAAGTGGTAGGGGTCTAAATTTGGGCTTAGAATTAGGCAAAGGCCCAGATTAAATTATTTTAAGGTGGCATCATTAACAATTAAAAAGGAACAAGTTTTGGGTCGCAAGGAGCCCATGTTTTTAGGCCAATTTCAGCACTTTAAATGAAGATAAGGGTGATGCCACAACAAAGGATTTAGGGGCCCAAAAATTTAAGTTTAATGAAGCCCAAATCATTTAATTTAAGTAAGTTAAATTTCGGCATTTAGACTTGATGAGGTGGACGGCTACAAGGCTTAAAAATAGGAAGATATATTTGGATTTTATAATTGATAATATAGAAGATAAAAAGGAGAAAATATAGGAGCCTATCTACAAGGAGAGTGATGGCCAAAAATCCACCACTAAGAGGAGTAAAGAAATCGGCTACTGCATGGCAAACGGGTGCCGAATTTTCCCTTTTATTTATCTTGAATCTTAATTAATTAGGAAGGGCATTTTCGGTTTTATACAGGAGGTGCCGAAATTCCTATAAATAGGGGGGCTAGCTCCTTGATTTTGGCATTTAAAAACCCTAATTCTCTTATTCTTTGTGTCGAAAATCCCTAGCCTCTTCCTCTCCAATTTCTCTTCTTCAATTTCTTCAAAAGCCAAAACCTTTTCTCCATTCTTCTTTCCCTTGTGCCGATTTCTCTGAAAAGCTGAAATCTCTATTGTTTTTCTTTATTCATCCTATTTGTGAGTTAAATCTATTCTTCCGGCATTTAAAACTTCCTTTGGCATTGCCAAATCCTCTCTCTAGTGCTAGCTGAACCTCCTGTGCTAAGGTAAGTGTCGATTTCTTATTAGTTCTCATGATCTATTCTCAATTTTTGAAAGACAAAAAGTCGAAAAGCTAATAGTTTAATGGTTTTATGATGGGTAGCCATTCAGGATTTGAAGGAAGCTTGGTCAATTAGATCTAAAAGCCGAAAATAGCCAGTCTCCACTTTCGGGATTTTTAAAGTAAGAAGATTTTCCTAGATTTCTATTAGATTTCATCATTATATACAAGATCTTAATGTTATAATGAGGATTAACGATTAAATATTGTGATAGTAGTTCTGATAAAGACTTGTGATGGAATTAAATATGGATCAGGCAAAGGAGAAAATCCTTAAATTTAAGAAAAGAGCAGTATCTGCCATTCGAGATTGGCCACTTGGTTGTGGACCGGCTTTTGAACAACACCTTAGGCAGATAGCAGTTGCGTCGACTAATGATAGCGTCGTTATAGAAAGCATTGTTTTATCGGTAATCAGGTGTGTAGATCCTTATCACATAAGTTTTATTTTGTATTATACTGTTAGGAAAGTGAAAAGCTAGAAAAATGAGGTGGATGAGCGATCGTGTGTAGATCTCAACACACTAATAATCTGTATGAATATATGTATGTTTATGTTATGGCTAAAAACACCGAGAAAGTGGAAAGTGGTGTGATAATCGAATGAAACCCAAAAGGGTTAGGCAAGGAATGCCAGGGCGTAATCATAGAACTCTCTATGTGTATCGATGTATGCGAAAGATCAGTAAACTCTTAGGTAGTAGATTGTTTGATTTTGCATGAATGAATGCATGGGATGGGTTTGTTATGAAAAAGGGGAAGAGCATGATTGGTCACATGGTGATCGGTGGTAGAAAACCCACCTAATGAAATGTTAGATCACATGGTGATCGGTGGTAGAAAACCCACCTAATAAAATGCTAGATCACATGGTGATCGGTGGTAGAAAACCCACCTAATGAAATGTTAGATCACATGGTGATCGGTTGTAGAAAACCCACCTAATGAAATGCTAGATCACATGGTGATCGGTGCTAGAAAACCCACCTAATGAAATGTTAGATCACATGGTGATCGGTGGTAGAAAACCCACGAAATGAAATGTTAGGTCACTTGGTGATCGGTGGTAGAAAACCCACGTTAAAATTCCTGATTGATAAGGAATAGGCAGTATGACTGTCGATATGGTATGTAGCGGTTGGCGGGTTGATTGTAGAAATCCCCAAGGTGTGATGGTTGGTACGGGTTGGTGTGTAGAGGATGGAATTCTAGGATGGGTTGGGCTTTGCATCATTTAGTATCTGTCATGTGAATATGATTGTTGCCATTGTGTATGGGCCAGGGCTCATAATGTGTTTGTGGGCCTAAGCCTTTTATGTGTTTTCGGGATTGACACACTGAGTCTTGGTGACTCACCCTATTATTTTTCCCTAACTTTTCAGATAAGCAGTAGATTGTGGACATAAAAGCTGAGGCGGACTCGAGGGGCCATCAAGTTTTTTTTTCCATAGATTATTTTCGGTTTTTTTCCTTTAATTTTTATTTTGGGAATATTTAGGTAATGAGGCCCCATAGTTTATATTCGCCTAAATAGTTTTTTTTTTTAATATTTTCAACTTATAAATTTATGTCAGGGGTTTATTTATACCAAATAATAATAATATAAGGTTTCTTTTCAAAAGTCACTTATTTATTCAAATATTGTCTAATAACTTACGATTTCCAAAACCAACAAAGCAAAAGTTTTCAATGTACAACCCGTAGCTTACAGATTCGGTCGAAATGTATGGGCCGAGTTTGGGGTGTTATAATTTGGTATCAGAGCCCAGTTCAAAGCTCAGGCTGTGAAATGGGTCCAGTGGTGTTTTGAAAATTTGATGTGAATTTGAGAAAAATGTCTTAGAAGAAGATATGGCCTTCGAGTCTACCGGTACCCGTTCCACGCAGGTAAGTACTTTAACTCTTGGTGTGATATACTTGTTGGGTTTGATGGGCTTGATGGACGTAGACTAGTATGTTAGGCCTTAATGGACTTTAGGCTTAGTTTTAACAACTCTTTAAATTCATAAGACTTAATCTATCCAAACAAACCCGTGAACAAGTCGCAGGGTTAGGGTGTGGTAACAGGCATACGCATGTCTAGGATTGGATTCAGGGAGAGCTTGGTACATAAGCAGTCCTAGTGACTCACCTCCTCTTCACTGGAATCCTACCTGGTGCGTAGTGACTGTTCACCTTAGCCACGAGGATTTGTTGACGGGCCAAAATATATAATTAAAACCCGAAAGGGACCAGCCACCCTATTTCACAACTAAAATACCCCCAAGTTTTGTAAAATTTTCAAAATACAATTGATTTGTGAGAATTTCCAGAATACTTCAGAATTGTAAAACTACAAAAATTTGTGAAATTACCGAAACACTCTGGTTGGCAAAAATTTCAAAATACCCTTGGTTTGTGAAAATTTCCAAATAACTGTAATTTTATAAAATACCCATGTTTTGCAAATGTACCCGAAAACCCCTAGATTTACAAAAGTAACCCGGTTTGTAAAATTAAATTTTCCAAAGTACCCTGCTTCAAAAAAAAAAACTTGTTTTCCAAAATACCCTTGTTTTATATATATAAAAAAAGTGTACCAAAGTACCTCTAATTCAAAGAAAATTACCAAGATACTTTATTTGGAAAAAAAAATACCTTGTAGGGCAAAACTATAGAAAAAAAACCCCTTGGTAGTGAAATAACTAAGATAACATTATGCGATGAATGTATGTGCATGGATGCTACTTGTGTGACTGATGTATGCTGGTTGAATGTATGTGGTTTCTAGAATTAGGGGATAAACTTGAGACTGAAACTCGTAGATATAATTTAGAATTCAAAAGAACTACTTTTAAACTACTGTTCATAAGATTGTTCGTAGTTAATCGATGAAAGAAATTAATAATTCATAAAATTTCTAATCAGATAAGCAGAATCGGTAGAATGAGTATAAGGGACGAGGCGCTCTAGATGCGAATACCGGTGCGCACTCTACCATAGTATACTAAGTGTTTCTTTTGGCTTTAGAATTAGAGTCTTGTAATGAAAGCATAGTGGTGAGACTTGGGTAGTACGATTAATAGTTAGTTGGAAATTTCGAGGATGAAATTTCTTTAAAGGGGGTAGAACTGTAACATCCTAAATTTTCGGGCCTATGCGTTTAATGGGAGAACAGGTGTAATGTGTTAATTTAAGTGATAGGGGTCTAAATTTGGGCTTAGAATTAGGCAAAGGCCCAGATTAAATTATTTTAAGGTGGCATCATTAACAATTAAAAAGGAACAAGTTTTGGATCGCAAGGAGCCCATGTTTTTAGGCCAATTTTGGCACTTTAAATGAAGATAGGGGTGACGCCACAACAAAGGATTTAGGGGCCCAAAAATTTAAGTTTAATGAAGCCCAAATCTTTTAATTTAAGTAAGTTAAATTTCGGCATTTAGACTTGATGAGGTGGACGGCTACAAGGCTTAAAAATAGGAAGATATATTTGGATTTTATAATTGATAATATAGAAGATAAAAAGGAGAAAAGATAGGAGCCTATCTACAAGGAGAGTGATGGCCGAAAATCCACCACTAAGAGGAGTAAAGAAATCGGCTACTGCATGGCAAAGGGGTGCCAAATTTTCCCTTTTATTTAGCTTGAATCTTAATTAATTGGGAAGGGCGTTTTTGGTTTTATACAGGAGATGCCGAAATTCCTATAAATAGGGGGCTAGCTCCTTGATTTTGGCATTTAAAAACCCTAATTCTCTTATTCTTTGTGCCGAAAATCCCTAGCCTCTTCCTCTCCAATTTCTCTTCTTCAGTTTCTTCAAAAGCCGAAACCTTTTCTCCATTCTTCTTTCCCTTGTGCCGATTTCTCTAAAAAGCCGAAATCTCTATAGTTTTTCTTTATTCATCCTATTTGTGAGTTAAATCTATTCTTCTGGCATTTAAAACTTCCTTTGGCATTGCCGAATCCTCTCTCTAGTGATAGCCGAACCTCCTGTGCTAAGGTAAGTGTCGATTTCTGATTAGTTCTCATGATCTATTCTCAGTTTTTGAAAGGCAAAAAGCCGAAAAGCTAATAGTTTAACGGTTTTATGATGGGCGGCCATTCGGGATTTGAAGGAAGCTTGGTCAATTAGATCTAAAAGCCGAAAATAGCTAGTCTCCACTTTTGAGATTTTTAAGGTAAGAAGATTTTCCTAGATTTCTATTAGATTTCATCATTATATACAAGATCTTAATGTTATAATGAGGATTAACGATTAAATATTGTGATAGTAGTTCTGATAAGGACTTGTGATGGAATTAAATATGGATCAGGCAAAGGAAAAAATCCCTAAGTTTAAGAAAAGAATAGTATCTGCCATTCGAGATTGGCCACTTGGTTGTGGACCGGCTTTTGAACAACACCTTAGGCAGATAGCAGTTGTGTTGACTAAGGATAGCGTCGATATAGAAAGCATCATTTTATCAGTAATCAGGTGTGTAGATCCTTATCACATAAGTTTTATTTTGTATTATACCTGTTAGGGGCTGAAAAGCCTGAAAATGAGGTTGTATGAACAGTCGTGTGTAGATCTCTAACACACTAATAATCTGTATGGATATATGTATGTTTATGTTATGGGCTAAAAAGCCGGAAAGTGGCTGTGTAGACAGTCGAATGAAACCCAAAAAGGGTTAGGCAAGGAATGCCAGGTAAATAATCATAGAACTTCTCTATGTGTATCGATGTATGCGAATGACTGTGAACTCTTAGGTAGTAGATTGTTTGATTTTGCATGAATGTATGCATGGGATGGGTTTGTTATGAAAAGGGGAAGAGCATGATTGGTCACATGGTGATCGGTGGTAGAAAACCCACCTAATAAAATGCTAGATCACATGGTGATCGGTGGTAGAAAACCCACTTAATGAAATGTTAGATCACATAGTGATCGGTGGTAGAAAACCCACTTAACGAAATGCTAGATCACATGGTGATCGATGGTAGAAAACCCACCTAATGAAATGTTAGATCACATGGTGATTGGTGGTAGAAAACCCACAAAATGAAATGTTAGGTCACTTGGTGATCGGTGGTAGAAAACCCACGTTAAAATTCCTGATTGATAAGGAATAGGCAGTATGACTGTCGATATGGTGTGTAGTGGTTGGCGGGTTGATTGTAGAAATCCCCAAGGTGTGATGGTTGGTACGGTTGGTGTGTAGAGGATGGAATTCTAGGATGGGTTGGGCTTTTGCATCATTTATTATCTGTCATGTGAATATGATTGTTGCCATTGTGTATGGGCCAGGGCTTATAATGTGTTTGTGGGCCCAAGCCTTTTATGTGTTTTCGGGATTTACACACTGAGTCTTGGTGACTCACCCTATTATTTTTCCCTAACTTTTCAGATAAGCAGTAGATCGTGGACATGGGAGCCGAGGCGGACTCGAGGGGCCATCAAGTTTTTATTTCCATAGATTATTTTCGGTTTTTTTCCCTTAAGTTTTATTTTAGGAATATTTAGGTAATGAGGCCCCATAGTTTATATTCGCCTAAGTAGTATATTTGTAACTTATGAATTTATGTCAGGGGTTTATATATACCAAATAATAATAATATAAGGTTTCTTTTCAAAAGTCACTTATTTATTCAAATATTGCCTAATAACTTATGATTTCCAAAACCAACAAAGCAAAAGTTTTCAATGTACAACCCGTAGCTTACCAGATCTGGTCGAAATGTATGGGCCGGGTTTGGGGTGTTACAATTTCAAATTCGTCATTTAGCATTAAAAAATCACTAAATTCTCAATGGTAACATTCAAAATCTTTAACAATTTCAAAATCGAAGGTACGGGCTAGCTGAACCTAGTTGCAACGATCTCAAAAACATAAATATTATTAAAAATGGGGCTAAATCAGACTTACATGCATCATCCAAAGCATGGCCGAAGCTTGAAGGTATAACCATGGTTTCTTCCTTCTTTCAATTCGTGAAGAAGGCATGAAAATGATGATATAACATTTTGGTTTTTATTTTCTTTTATTTAATTATCAAATTACCATTTTGTCCATTTAATAATCATCAAATTTTCGTGCTTTTAGTTGCTCAAAACCATCCACTACATTCCTAAATGGTCTAATTACCATTTAGGTCCCTTTTTCTTTATTCAAATAACCATTTAATCACTCAAATTAAATGGTGATCAAATTTTACATCTTTTACGATTTAGTCCATTTTAATTAATTAACTATCGAAACGTTAAAAATTTTCAACGAAACTTTAATACCACCTTAATGACACTCCGTAAATATTTATAAATATTTACAGCTTGGTTTGTAGAAACAAGGTCCCAATGCCTCATTTTCTAAAACCACTTGGCCTTAAGGTCTTACCACTTGAACTTAATAAATCGTTTAAATAACATAAATTATCAAATTAAAAACCTTTTCAAAGTCACATTTGACTCGTAAATATTAAATGATAATATTTACTTACTTGTCGGATACGGTGGCCCCAAAGCCACTGTTTCCAACACCACTGAAAAACTGGTTATTACATAAAGTTGGGTATAGTTGGCATGCCATAGGATTAGAGTACGAAATTATACTTCAGTTTATACCGATGAGGCACGGAGAACATATTGTACTTCAGACGTACAATGAGGTACTGGGTGCCAGTTATATTGGTGTGTTGGTTGGATGATCCGTGTATCCGTCTTGAGTCCATGTCCATTTAATAGGGATAATAAAACATATACCTTGGTAAATGAAATTTGATATGAAAAGCTAGTAGCAAAATATGTATCTTTCATATTAATGTTAAATTAATAGAAGATGACATGTGAAAGAACATTTGAACCGATTAAAATGAACCCTAAGGACCTATATAGATATAAAGCGAATATAAGGATTTGAGATAGAAACGAAAAAAAAGGTCTTTTTAATATGCAATGCCACATATGTAGTTAACATATGATAATAAAGAGATTAGGTATTTATGAATGAAATGTCAAAAAAAATTTGGTATTATAACATCCTCAAAATTTTAGGCGTTCAGAATAGTGATAAATACACAATAAATTAGTCAGAATTTTGAAAAAGTCAAAAATTGGAAATTTATAGTATTATGAGACAGTGAAAATTGGTGTAGAAGGTATTTGGAAAAGTATGTATGTTAAGAGAAATTAATCTGGGGAATCGACTAAATTATAAGAGTGTGGAAAGTAATGGGGCCAAAATGAGAAAATTGAAAGTTATATGATTAAGTTGAATTAATGGAAAAGGATGAGGGACTAGAGGTGAAATTTTACCAGAAGAAAAGACGAATCATCTATGGAATTATAGGAAAACATAAGGGGGAAATAGTAATTTGTAACATCCCAAAAATTGGGGGTTAGTAGAATCAGGTTTGTGAATCAAAAGAGAGTGGTCATGCCCTAAATTTTTTTAGATTTATCTATGTGATTTTAAGGATAAATGAGATATTGGTTTGTTAGGTAAGAGTTAGTAAAATGTTCCTTGAAACCCAAGTTCAAATCCTTTCTATTACACCATTTTTATAATGTTGTGAATTTTACCTAAACCCTAGTGTGTGACACATTGGTTTTTAAAATAAATATTGAAAAATTATTTCAAAAATAAGGAAATAGCCTAGTTTCTTTTAATTTTATTTTATTAAATATATTGGTTTATTTCTATTTTTTATATCTTATAAATATTTTTTTAAATTTGTTTTGTTTTGGTGATAATTATTTCAAACATTACAAAACTCGAGTTTACGGCTCTTGATATAACTGGGAAAAACTTTCTATCATGGATACTTGATGCTGAAATTCATCTACATGCTAAAGATCTTCTAAGTATGATTGTGCAAGACAATCAAGAATCAAACCAAGACAAAGCAAAGCTATGATTTTCCTTTATTATCATCTTAATGAAGGAATGAAAGTAGAATATTTACCATAAATGATACACTTGAATTGTGGAATAACTTGAAAGAAAGATACAACCATTAAAAAAAGGTAATCCTTCCTAAAACTCATTATGATTGGATACATCTTAGTCAAATCAATGAGTATAACTCTGCATTATTCAAGATAAGCTCTCAACCAAAGTTGCATGGAGAGAAAATTACTAATATCGTGAAAAGGGTTTTGAGAAATACTCTGAATTAATCTCATGCCATTTGGTGGCTGAGCAAAATAATGAGATATTAATGAAAAACTATGAAAGTCATCCCACTGGTTCTACTCCATCTCCATAAGTGAATGTGGCAGTACACAATAATTCTAAAAGTGAAAGAAATTATGGTTGTGGTCGCGGTCGTAGGCATAATATGGATGTGGTCGAGGACGTAATAATTACTGTTATCATAGTGGTAATATTGACCATCAAAGGAAGAATAACATTGAAAAGAAATAAAAAGGTGGTCCAATCAATCTTTCAAAAAGTACATAAAATTTGTGCTATTGACGTGGTATGAAAGGACACTAGTGCATATTTTTCGTACACCTGAACATCTTAAAAAACTATATTAAGCCTCCATTAAAAAGAAGGGAAAGAATGTTAAAATAAATTTGATAAATCAAAATAATGATGTCGAGTCCAATTTTGAACACAAAAATGATGATCTCGATTATAATGATAAGCAAGATGTGCTTACAATGATGATGACTTCAAAAACCTTGTCAATTTTACTCACTTGGATTTGAAAGATTTTTTTAAGAATGATGGTGGAAAAGTTGGGGATGAAAAGAACAATTGAATTATGGTTTAAACATTTGATTTATTATTTTTAGGAAAAATGTTATATTTTCATATTATCCAATTCTAGAACATTTGATTTATTACTTTTAGGAAAAAGTTATATTTTCATGTTATTGAATTTTAATATTTTCTTTTGAATAAAGTGCTTTTCTAGAACATCACTTATGGTGTACTTTTTTATGAAGATGTATGTCTCGTAGACTTTACTACAACACATACAATACTTAAAGTTAGGGAATATTTTTATCAATTAATGGCAAGTGGCACAAATGTTAATGTCATATCTAGTAGTGCAAATCTAATTGAAGGCTTTGGAAGAGCTATAATATTATTACCCCGAGGGAAATATTTTGTTATAGATGATGCACTATTTTTATCCAAGTTTCAAAGAAATTTATTAAGCTTTAAAAATATTTGTCGAAATGAATATAATATTGAGACTACTAGTGAGAAAAATATAAAGTATCTGCAAATCATTATAGTTGTAGCTAGAAAGAAATATATCTTGGAAAAATTACTTGCCTTGTCTTTTGCTTTGTACTATACAACTATTAGTACAATTGAAGCACAAGTTGTAGATCCAATTTCATTTATTATTTAGTACGACGGATTAGGTCATCCTAGATCATTGATGATGTGAAAAATAACTGAGAATTCACATGGTCATCCATTGAAAATGTAGCACCCCTCACTCGGTCTGGCCGCCAGACCCAAGTTACAGGATGCTACATCAACCAACGGAACTTAATCACATGCATATAAGGTTTCGAATAAAAGCACCGGCTACTAAAATTAACATTTAAAGAAAAGTTCATGGCTAATTTAAACATTTAAATGAGAACAAAAATAGTTTTAACCGTAATTAAGGTTCATTTTTAATAAATCTCAAAAAATCACGTAGGTATCGATATTTTTATCACGAGTATCGTTACTCGTATATGGATATCAATACTAAAGTTGGATTCTATCAAATTTTGAAAACGTCCCAACTTTGAAGTGTTGGTATTCGAATCCAGAGTATTGATACATTTACCCAAAATACCAAAAATTCACAAGTTAAAATGTTATTCATACTCAAAACAATGTTCTACTCAACACACAATTATAGTCTAATTTAACTGAACTTATTAGCATCCTTTAAACATTCATCATGCCACATCCATATATTTAAATAAGAATATCTAGCATGCATTATCAACTATAATCTCAAACGTCAATTTAGTTGCAAACGAAGTCCAAAACAAAATCCATATTCTGTCAATCCAATACCAAAATAGAATTAATAAAATAATGATAATAATAAAAACTAAAAATGTAACCCATATTGCCTTTATTCAATAAGTTCAAAAGAATCGCAAAAACCACCTACTCAAAATTTATATCTTGCTTAGATCACTTCCTTGGTCACTCCACTCACACTGAAAGAGCTACTTATATGCAAGATTTTAATGTGGAGTGTGTGAGTTTAAATAAGCTCAGTGAATGTTCGACATTACCACAAATCATGCATAACATCATAAGTTAAGCAAGAGCATACTAAAGCACATTCACTATCATATTTTCATCAAGTCAAATCACGCTTCATTAAATCATTAAACTAGCATATGCTCTCACATGCAATTACACTCAACTTGTAACAGCCTGATTTTCAGTGGCGTTGGAAACAGTGATTCGAGATCACTAAATCTGACAAGTGAGTTCAAAAATTTAATAAATTAATATATTAGTCAAGTGTGATTTTAGAAGTATTTTTGAATTAGTGAATTTTGTGATTTAAAAGAATTTATTAGGTAAATTGGGTCGAAAATGAGGTATTAAGACCTCGAATTTATAAAACGAGACATAAATATTTTTAGAAATATTTATGGAGTGTCATTGTGTTAGTATTAAAGTTTCGTTAGAAAATTTTAACGTTTTGATAGTTAATTAATTAAAAAGGGCTAAATTGTAAAAGGTGCAAAAACTTGTTAAAGTGATTAAATAGCTTAAGTGTCTAATAAGGAATAATTTAAAAGGCAATTAGACCCAAAATATATGGGTTGGACGGTATGGGCAAAGAAAATAAGCAAGGAAACAATATGAACAAGGGGCAAAATTGGAAAACAAGTAAAATTAATAGTTAAAATTGAATTTTCATGAGAAATCTAGATATTTTCTGCATTTTTCTTCAGAAAAACGCCATCGAAGGTCTCCAAGAAGCTGGTTTCTCATATTTTTGGCACCATGTGAGTTTATTTCTTGCTCTTTTCTTGTAATTTTTGTGTTTTTAATGCTTTTGCAATTAGGTCCAACTATCTAATTCATTAGTTTTTGATTTTATGTGTAATCTTGGAAGTTACCATTGATGAGTGGTGTATGTTTATGATGAATTAACATGGAATTGAAGTTTTAATTTTGTTATATGATGATTTTATCAAGTAATTTCAATAGAAATTGATTTTAGGACCTAATTGTGAAAAAGTTAAGAATTAGGGTTTGGTATTAAAATTTTGAATATTAATGGCTGTATTGTAGCCTAAAATAATTAGGAAAATTGTAAATTAAGGAAAATTAGGTCAATTGATAGGATAATTGTACAGGGATTAGATTGTAAAAACTATCAAATTTAGGGTAAAAGTGTAATTTCAAAAATTGAAAGATATAAATTGTAAAGTGAATTAAAAATAGAATAGATGCTAATGAATGAGTAATTTTATATTATAGATTAAGAAACCGAAGATAAACGGGGAAAAGAGAAATTAACAGACTAGTCCCCGAATTTCTATAAATTCTACAAATAGGCCCAGTAAGTTCATATGATTGAAATTTGATATTTATATTGAATTTATGTATGATATTATGTATTTATTTATATTATATGTTAAAAACATGGAAAATTTATAAATATGAATGGTTAACGAAATAAATACAGATAAAATTCATGAGAATAATGGTACAGGGAATATTGATTGTTATTGAATTGAATGTATGTGGAATAGTGATATTTGAATATTGGATATATTGAAACTGATAGATTTAATAAGTGATGAATTTATTGAAATTATATTGATTGAGTTGGTATATATATATTGATTATATTGACTAACTGAATTGAAATAAATATTAATTGTTATTGAAAAATGAATTGAATTGTATTGAATTATGAATATATTTGATCAATTAAAATGTTTATTGATTGGAAATTTAAAAGTGATTTGGAAACCATATTAACTAGTCGGGCTAAGTCAGATATAGTTGGCATGCCGTAGGATTGGAAGTGTTCAGGGTTACTTCGACTTCGGGTCGATGAGACACTGGGTGTCATTATATTACTTCGGATAGATTTGATGAGGTACTAGGTACCAACCTACTTCGGCATAGCCGATGAGACACTAGGTGTCAACTTATTGCTTCGAACTATCCGATGAGGCACTGAGTTCCGTACTGGTGTGTTTTGGTTGGATCCTTGTATCCGTCCGAGTCTGAGTCAGTGTAATAGGGGTGTAACGCCCCAAATTTTATAATTTTGTTTTTATAAATTCTAGACACAACTATGTATCTGCTTCAGTGGTTAAGTGTTCTAGGTGTGTATGGAAGGTCCCAAGTTCAAGCCTTAGCTTTGGCAAATTTTGGTATTTTTCTAATATAAGCCCTATCTCTGTTCAATAGGCTTATATTTAATTATTTGTAAAACCATATCAGAATGGGCCTGCTGGTCTGGTGGTTAAGCTGAGTGTCAGATTGCTAAACGTTTTATGTTCGAATCCCTGCGCGAGCATGGGAGTATATTTTTTCTCATTTGACCGAGAGAGTTTTGGTCAAATAGGAATTCTGTGTAGTAGGTTAGTAGGAGTAATTTGAGGGATTTGGGGAAATAATGACTGTTTTAGTTTTATATTTTTTATTTTTTCTTAATTCCCCAAAATTCATTCAAGCTTTTGACATCTGTTTCCCTTCTCCTCTGCCGATTTCCCCTCTATTTTCAGTTTACCAAAATCTCCTTTGTTTTGTCCAATGCTTTGATTGCACTCGTTCGGTAAGTAATTTTTTTGTTGCTACTTTATTGTTTTGTGATTAGTATCCTAAAAGGGGGTTGTTTTGGTTTTTTCGTTTAGGCGAGAGTTAGGATTCTGTTGGGCCCCTGTAGCGATTCAGGCGTTAAGGGTTTCGTTTCATTACTGGTAAGTATACAAATATATTGTTGGATGTAGTGAGTTCCGTTCGTAGAATTTCTCCGTTAAGTTTTCGAAGGTGTTACTGAAATGGGTGTTGTTATATTAACTTTTAGGTTTTGGAAGGTTCGGGAGTGGTTTTGCACCAAATTGATACTAGGTGTGTACCTGAAACACAGAAAACAGGGTTCGACGAAAAGCCAAAAAACCACACTGTCGACGCCACACGGGCATATAGTCGCCCGTGTGGTAGGCTGTGTGCCCTAACACGGGCATGTGATCGACAAGGCCAGGCCGTGCGCGCAAGACACGGCCGTGTGATGGCCAGGTAGGCCGTGTGCAACACGCGCACTAAACAGATTTGGGCCGTGTGGGCCACACAGACGTGTGGGAAGTTGGGTTAGGCCGTGTGATCCATACAAGCCAAGGCCAACCTGGGCGTGTGGGCCCATACGGGCAAGCCACATGGGCGAGTGAGCCCATTTATATGAAATGATTCCTAGGGATGTACAGGTCGCCCAAGTAGACCGTGAACCTACTGTAGGGTCGGCAAGCGTTACCTAGACCCCTAAATGTATGATCTGAGTGTATGTAATGCATGATAAATTATGCATGGTTACTGATGTATATATGTATATGTATGACTGATGGCTGCTTAAAAGCATAACATATTGTATGTTTGCATTGCATTGGGTTGGGATGATGATATTTGGAGGAATGTACTGGAAGGGTTTAAGCCTGTTATCTGGCAGCTCAGCTGCAAACTACTGTTTTGTGCCGCATTCAGTACTACCTGGAGTGTAGGATTGGACGGAGATTGTGTGTAGAGGCTGGTTAGGTAGGAAATTGTTACTGAATATTGTATATTTGTTAATGATACTGTGATGGGCTAAGGCCCTTGTACATACTGATACTGATACTGAGTTAGGCTAAGGCCAAACCGTTACTGATATTGAAAGGGGGCTTAGGCCCAAGACTATTTTTTTGCCTTTGCAATGTGTTTACTATTGTTTGCTTTCTAAGGGATTACACACTGAGTTTACGTAAACTCACCCCTCTCTGTTTAATGTGCACAGGTAATCCCCAAACCTAGACGGATCGGTGTGGCAGAGGACTTGATGGTGACCACAGTTTTTGGACTTTTACGATTTATAATTTATGATTTGTGGTTTATTTGGATGTAATTTGGGAACTTTTGCTTAAATTTGGTTTTTATTTATTTTTATGGATTTATAACTACTAGACGTAGGAAAACTTAATATGCTACATTTAGTTGTATCAGAGTCAGATTGCAAAACTCAGCTATGGATTTTGGGATTTAAAACTTAATTTTTAAGAACTATTTTTCAAATGATTTGAAATGATTTGACTAAGAATGTGGTACCCTGAGTCTCCGGCGTCGGTCCTGTAAGTATTCTGATAAACTGTTAAGCAATTATGTTCTGCAAACACTTTAGTAGTGTATAGTAAAACAGTAGTAAAACTGAGATGGTAGCAAAATTGATAGAGACTGCGATTCGCGAAAATCACTTTGAATTACTCAAAACTGTTTACATAAAACATCTGCTAATAAATACTGAAACCGTAACAAATTCATAAAATTTGTAATATAGATAAATACGATTAGACATGAGTGCACGAGGTATTCGCGGACGAGGTACTAGAGGACGAGGTAGAGGCCGTAGAGGGGCTCAAGATGAGTCATTTTCCCTAGGAAGTATACCAAATCTAAACATGAGTGAGACGCTGGTTTCACCTGCTACTGAGACTGGGTTTT
The DNA here is from genome assembly GCA_025503065.1 of Gossypium bickii. NCBI lineage: Eukaryota > Viridiplantae > Streptophyta > Magnoliopsida > Malvales > Malvaceae > Gossypium > Gossypium bickii. Next base: position 98,613,621 of record CP106711.1, read on the forward strand.
AAGATCACATGGCGGGGGACGACGCTTTGTCTCAGGCTATGCTAAGGATATTAGAGAGGGTCACTGGACCCAATACTGGATCTAGGGGCTGAGGGTCATTTATAGAATAACTCCGGTCCAATGGAGTAAGCTCTTCAAGGGTGTCATTGGGGTCTACCCTAATATGGCCGAATACTGGATTGAGGCCACAGAGACGATCATGGATGATCTAGATTGCACCCCCGAACAGAAATTAAAGGGTACAGTGTCACTGCTGCTAGGTAAGGCTTACCAGTGGTGGCTGACTGTTAAGGAGGGCACTTAGCCCGAATGTTTGACCTGAGGTCTCTTTAAGACTACCTTCCAGTGGAAATATGTGGGGGCGAGCTATATGGATGCCCGTAGGAGGGAGTTCCTGAACCTTACTCAAGGAGATCGATCTATGGTTGATTATGAGGCCGAATTCCTACGATTAAGCCGCTATGCGCAAGGTATGGTGGCAACTGAGTATGAACGATGTGTCAACTTTGGGGATGGCCTTAGGGATAATTTGAGAGTCCTGATAGCTCCGCAAAGAGAGCATGATTTTTCATTACAAGTTGAGAAGGTGAAGATCGCCGAGGAGGTTAAGCGCATTGAGCACCAAAATCGTGACACAGAGAGAGGTAGGAATAAGAGGGATTCGAAGCCCTCGAACTCTGTTCAGAGGCCTAAGAAAAAAGGCTAGACCTGATGGGCCAGTTAGAGCTAGAACCCCTGTTACTGCTACTAGACTGCAGCCATGTGTCAATTGTGGTAGACGCCATCAGGGTGAATGTTGGAGGAGGACTGGGGCGTGTTTGAGGTATGGATCATTGGATCATCACATTAGGGAGTGTCCGTTGAGGGCTGATTAGATGCAACCTCAGGGTACTGGTACTGCGCAGCCATAGACGGTAGCACAACAAGTACCGAGAGACCGTGGTCAGACTAGAGGTGGTAATGGTATGGACCATGGTCAAAGAGCATCGAGAGGTGTCTTTGGATGATCGAGGCGAGAGACTGCCGCTCTTGTTTATCTTTGCACATCATTTGAAAGGACAGAGATGATCTGGACGTCATCACGGGTACGTTACTTATTTATGATGTGTCTTACACTGCATTGATAGATATAGGATCTACGCATTTCGGTTGAGAGTACTTCTAGCGAGGTGACAGTGTTGAGCCCGCTGGGGTAATCTGCTAGAGGTAGAAAACTATATAGGAATGTTCCTTTAGAGGTATAAGGGGCGGTATTTCTGGCTGACTTGATGGAGCTTCAGTTTGGGGAGTTCGATATGATATTGGGGATTGACTTGTTCGTCAAGCATCATGTAAGCTTGGATTGTGTGACTAAGAGGGTCGTATTGAGAACTGAGAAGGATGATGAAGTAGTTGTGATTAGAGAACGTCAAAACTATTTGCCTAACTTGATCTCTGCACCTGTAGCTGAGAAACTAGTTTACAAAGGATACAAGGTGTGCTTGGCCTACGTTAGTGTTTCTGCTTTTAGGGACTCTACTGTAAAGGAAATTCGAACTGTAAGGGATTTTTTGAACGTTTTTCCTGAGGAGCTATCGGGTTTACCTTCGAATCAAGAAGTGGAGTTTGAGATTGAGCTTTTCCCTGGTACAGCTTTGGTGTCTATCGCTCCCTATCAAATGGCACCGAAAAAGCTTAAGGAGCCTAAGGCTTAGATTTAGGAGTTATTGGATTGTAGGTTCATCCGCCCTAGTGTGTCTTCGTGGGGAGCACCGGTATTTTCTGTTAAGAAGAAGGATGGATCGATGATGATGTGTATTAACTATTCGCAACTGAATAAGCTAACCATCAAGAACAAGTATCCGTTTTTGAGGATCGATGACCTGTTTGACCAGTTTCGAAGAGCTTCGATATTCTCTAAGATTGATCTCTGATCTGGGTACCATCAGTTGAGGGTTAAGGAGGCTGATGTGCATAAGACGGCATGTAGGACTCGTTATGGTCACTACGAGTTTCTAGTGATGCCATTTGGACTGACTAATGCACCAACAGCTTTCATGGATATGATAAACCGAGTTTTTTAGCCCTATCTGGGTTAGTTTGTAGTGGTGTTCATCGACGACATATTGGTTTATTCGAGGATTGAGGATGAGCATGACGAGCACCTTAGGATTGTTCTTCAAATTTTAAGGGAAAAGTAACTTTATGCTAAGTTCAGCAATTGCGAGTTCTGGTTACGTGAAGTAATGTTTCAGGGTCATGTGGTGCTGCTGAGAGGATTCGAGTTAATCCTCGAAAGATTGAGGCTGTAGTGGATTGGAAATAGCCTAAGAATGTGTCTGAGATCCATAGCTTTCTGGGTTTGGCAGGTTCTTACCGACGGTTTGTGGAAAGTTTCTCACTGATTGCAGCACCTTTAACTAAGCTGCTACTTAAGGGTGTACCATTTATCTGGTCTGATACGCAGCAGGAGAGTTTTGAGAAGCTCAAGACTGTACTGACTGAGGCTCCTATTTTGATAGAGCCTGAACTTGGAAAGGAGTTCACGGTTTATAGTGATGCATCACATGTCAGTTTGGGATGTGTGTTGATGTAGGATGGTAAGGTGGTAGCATATGCGTCATGTCAGCTTAAGACGCATGAGGCAAACTACCCGATGCATGATTTGGAATTGGCTGCCATAGTCTTTGCTCTAAAAATCTGGAGGCACTATTTGTATGGTGAGAAGTGTGTCATCTACACTGGTCACAAGAGACTCAGAAGGAGTTGAATCTTAGGCAGCATAGATGGGTTGAGCTCCTTAAAGATTACGACTGTACCACTTAGTACCATCCTTGAAAGGCCAATTTGATAGCCTATGCATTGAGCCGTAGGGATATGACTGATCTGAGAGCGATGTTCGCTCGACTTAGTTTGTTCGATTATAGGAGTTTGTTTGTTGAACAACAAGTCAAACCAACTTGGATCGAGCAGATTAAGAGTAAACAACCGGAGGATAAGCCACTGAGCTAGAGGTTTTGACAGATTGAGAGTGGTACTACTGCCGACTTTGGGTTAAACAGTGATGGTGTGTTGTGTTTTCGAGGGCGGATCTGTGTACCGAACGATGTGGATCTAAGACAGTTAATTTTTAGGGTGGTGCATAGTAGCCATTATGCTATGCATCTCGGCGGTAATAAGATGTACCGAGATCTTCGAGAACTGTACTGGTGGCCGAGATTGAAATTGGAAGTTACTGATTTTGTGGCACGATGTCTGACATGCCAGCAGGTTAAGGCTAAGCGTCAATTTCCTTCGGGTCTACTGCAGTCGGTTAAAATCCCGCTATGGAAGTGGGAATGAGTAACGATGGACTTCGTTATTGGGTTGCCTATAACACCCACTAAGAAGGATTCTGTCTGGGACATCATAGATCGATTGACCAAGTCTACGCCCTTTATTCTAGTTAGGACTAACTATTCACTGCAGAAATTAGTGAAGCTCTACATTTCTGAGATAGCAAGGCTGCATGGGGTACTGGTCTCAATCATTTCTAATAGGGATCATCGCTTCACGTCTCGATTTTAGAAAAAGCTAAATGAGGCTCTGGGTTTAAGGTTGGACTTCATTACTGCGTTTCATCCTCAGACCGATGGTCAATCGAAGAGGGTGATTCAGATACTGGAGGATATGTTAAGGAGCTGTGCTATCGATTTCCGAGGCAGTTGGGAGGAGTATCTGCCATTAGCGGAGTTTTCTTATAATAACAGTTTCCAGTCTAGCATTCAGATGGCACCTTACGAGGCTCTATATGGTCATAAGTGTTGCACTCCTTTATGCTAGACTAAGTTGGGTGAACGACGTGTTCTGGCTCCTGAGTTGGTTTCCAAGATTGAGGATAGGGTTTGACTGATTCAGGATCGTCTGAAAGTGGCTTCTGATAGATAGAAATCGTATGCTGATTTAAAGAGACGTGAGATTTAGTATTCTGTGAGGGACTTCGTGTTTCTTAAGGTCTCACCATGGAAGAAGGTTCTGAGGTTCGGTCGTAAGAGCAAGTTGAGCCCAAGGTTTATTAGACCGTACCAGATTCTGAAACGAGTGAGACCGGTTGCGTATCAATTGAAGTTACCTCCAGAGTTAGACTTTACTCATGACGTCTTCTACATCTCGATGTTGAGGCGCTACCGCTCTGATCCTACTTATATTGTCCCTGTTGAAGAGATTGAGGTTTGGTCAGATTTGACCTTCGAGGAGGAGCCAGTTCAAATTTTGGATCACAATGTTAAGATTATGAGGAGGAAACCCATTCCTTTAGTGAAGGTGTTATGGCGGAATCATAGTACTGATGAGGCCACATGGGAGCCTGAGGATGCGATACGTCAGCAATATCCTCATCTATTCTGATCAGGTAAATTTCGAGGCCAAAATTTTCTTTTATGGGGGTAGAGTTGTAACACCCCAAATTTTATAATTTTGTTTCTGTAAATTCTGGAAACAAATGTGTATATGCTTCAGTGGTTAAGTGTTCTAGGTGTGTGTGGGAGGTCCCAAGTTCAAGACTTAGCTTTGGAAAATTTTTGTAACATCCTGAAAAGGGCCTATGTATTTTCGGTTTAATTGTACGAAATAACACGTCTTACGTGTTATGAATAAATTTTGAACATTTTTGGAAACTTGAAAATGCATGGAAATGATTTAGAAATGAACATTTTTGGAAACCTGGAAATGTATGGAAATGTTAGGGTTAAAAGAGGAAAGTGAACATTTTTGGAAACCTAGAAATGTATGGAAATGTTAGGATTAAAAGAGGAAAGTGAACATTTTTGGAAACTAGGAAATGTAAGGAAATGATTTGGAAATGATTCAAAAATGGAAAGTGAACATTTCTGGAAACTTGGAAATGTAAGGAAATGTCAAGTTTAAAGAGCCAAACGAAAATTTTTGGAAACTTAGAAATGACTTAGAAATGTCGAGTTTTAAAGTTTAAAAGAGGAAATTAAGGCAAGGTGGCCTTAAAAGAAAAAGTTGGTGAAATTTGACACACAAACAGGATTGGAAAAGTGGCCTGAAGATGTCACTTAGGGCCTATGGAAATGGCGCCACATGCAAGGGTGTTGGGCCTGAGTTCGAGTCACATGGGAAGCAAATAAAAGAAGTTTTATTTTGCTTCCAGAAGAAGTGAGGTGGACGGCACAAGCTTTTAAAAAAGGAGGAGTTTTATTCTCTTTAAAATTCGGCTAATAAGGGGATAAATAAAGGATTTAATTTGGATTATTTTCAAGAGATAATTGTTGGATTAAATTCTTTTAATTTGAATAAAGTGATAATTAAAGGGATAAAGCTATCAAAATAGAAGAGTGGTGGCCAAGTAAGGGACTCTAGCTTAGTAATTTCGGCTATAAAAGGAAAAGAGAGGCCATTCTGCATTATTTTCTGTTCTTTGAAAGTCTCTGCCGAATTCTCTTCACCAAATCTTTTTCTTCTTTTATTTTTGCCAAGTCGAAATATCTTGTGTTCTAGCCAAATCCTCCATCTTTATTCTTCCTTCTCTAATCCATCCAAAAGCCGAAAGTTGTGAGATCATCATCTAGCCATAGCCGAATCTCTGAAGATTGAAGTGAAGGTGCAATCGATTTCTTCAAGTAAGGAGATCTTTCGAGATTTACAAGGAAGGAGAAGTTCTTTTCTCGAAGGTACACCATAGGCCACGTGTTCCCTAGTTATTCGGTGAGATTTGGGATTTAAAATCCACAAGGTAAGCATATGAAGTATTCGGCCAAGGCTTATTTTTGGTATTTAGAATTATTTCCTATTTATTCAAAAGCCGGAAACTGACCTAGTTAAATGATTTGGTGGCTAGCCGATTTTTAAGGAAGGAATACTACAAAGTTTTCGGGATTTGATTTATAGTGAAATCGGCAACAAGGTAAGTTTAAGTATACTAATCCTACTAGGATTTGGATTTATGGCCTAATGGTTTTTTTTAAAGTGATTAATCAAATGTAGGGATTAAGGATCCAAGCGGTAGATCAGATTTCGAGATCTTAAAGAATTTGCTAAGCGAATCAGGTGTGTACCCCATACTATCTTTTAATACGATGTATTGCTTAAACTTGTTATATGTTCTAATATGAAAATATAAGAATGTGGCTAATGTACCATGTTATGGTACAAAGTACTCAGGTACGTTTCCTACTCCTACTAGGATTACGAAATATGTTATATTTAACATGTGAAAAGTGACATGAATGTGAATTTAAGTATGATATGCATAATATGAATAATATGGGGCATTCGGGTTATATGAGAAAGGGAAGTGAATGTGGTGACTTCGGTCTCACTATCCGAATGTGGTAACCGGTCACATTATCTCGAATGTGGTGACTTCGGTCACATTATCCGAATGTGGTAACGGTTACGTTATTCGAATGTGGTGTCTCATGACACAATTATCTGGTGGCTATGCCACGAATTTTATATGGGCGATGAGCACGTCGACTGCAGCGACTGCCTTTGATGGTGTGTAGCGGATGAAGGGTTGACTTAGTAGTCCCTACGGTGTGACTGGCAGGTACGGGGGTGTGTAGCGGATGGACAATTAGGTTTGGGTTTGGGTTTGGGTTGCATCATCATTTTTATCTCATTATATGAATAAGTATTTGATATGAAAATGCATGCTCGATCTATTGAATTTTAGTGTTGTGTACACATTGAGTCTGTTGACTCACCCCATTGTGGGACTATTTTTGAGGGACGATCAATAATGGACGGGTTGGCAGAGAAGCTTAGGGATGGCCATGCTCAGCTTGAAGTTTTATTCAATATGGAAATTTAATTTTATTTAAGTATTTTAGAATTTTATTTTGGAATTTTACTTGATGCAATAAGGCCATAAGTTACATTTCTTTACTTTCATTTTTAATTACTATGTCACGAATTATTTTCAATTAAAATTAAGTAAAATTTATTCTTTAAAAATAAACCCTAATTGTTTTGTCACCTTAATTAATTGGATTTTAAAATAAGATAAATAGGTTTTTTTTAACTCAAGCCCAACCCAAAACAATATTTCTTTCAAAACACACTATTTTTCCTAAAGTACAAAAGAACTTTGAAACCTGTTTACTTAAGGAACATACCAGATCCGGTTCAGGCTCGTGGCCCGGGTTTGGGGTGTTTCAATTTTGGTATTTTTTTGATATAAGTCCTATCTCTGTTCAGTGGGCTTATATTTAATTATTTGCAAAACCATATCAGAATGGGCCTGCTGGTCTGGTGGTTAAGTTAAGTGTCAAATTACTGAAAGTCTTATGTTTGAATCCCTGCACGAGCATGGGAGTATATTTTTGCTTGTTTTGACCGAGAGAGTTTCGGTTAAACAGGAATTCTGTGTACTGGGTTAGTGGGAGTAATTTGAGGGATTTGGGGAAATAATAACGGTTTTAGATTTATTTTATTTTTATTTTTTCCTAATTCCCCAAAATTATTTCAAGCTTTTGACGTCTATTTCCTTTCTCTTCTATCGATTTCCCCCATCTTTTTAGTTTACCAAAATCTTCGTTTTGTCCAACGCTTAGAATGCACTCGTTTGGTAAGTAATCGTTTCGCTGTTACTTTATTGTTTTGTGATTAGTATCCTAAAAGAGGTTGTTTTGGTTCTTTCGTTTAGGCGAAGGTTGAGATTTTGTTGGGCCTCTATAGCGATTCAGGCATTAAGGGTCTGTTTCGTTACCAGTAAGTATACAAATACATTGTTGGATGTAGTGAGTTCCGTTCGTAGAATTTCTCTATTAAGTTTTCGAAGGTGTTATTGAAATGGGTGTTGTTATATCGATTTTTAGATATTGAAAGGCTCGGGAGTGGTTTTACACCAAATTGATACCATGTGTGTACCCGTAACGCAGAAAATAGGGTTCGGCGAAAAGCCAAAAAACCTCACTGTCAACGCCACATGAGCGTGTGGTCGCCCGTGTGGTAGGCTGTGTGCCCTAACACGGGCGTGTGATCGACGAGGCCAAGCCGTGCGCGCAAGACACGGCCATATGATGGCTAGATAGGCTGTGTAAGACACATGGGCTAGAATGATTTGGGCCGTGTGGGCCCATACGGGTAGTCCACACTAGCGTGTGAGAATTTAGGCCAAGCAATATGATCCACACGGGCTAAAGCCAATCTAGGCGTGTGGGCCCACACAGGCAAGCCACATGGTCGTGTGAGCCTATTTATATGAAATGATTAATAGGTATAATCGGGTCACCTAAGTCGACTTGAACCTACTGTAGGGTAAGTTAGCATTACTTAAACCCCTAATTGTATGTTCTGAATGTATGTGATGCATGATAAATTATGCATGATTACTGATCTATATATGTATATGTATGAGGGATGGTTGCTTAAAAGCATGACATATTGTATGTTTGCATTGCATTGTGTTGGGATGATGATATTTGGAGGAAGTATACTGTAAGGCTTTAAAGCCTATTATCTGGCAGCTCAGCTGCAAACTACTATTTTGTGTCACATTCGGTACTACCTAGAGTGTAGGGTTGGGTGGGTTAATTTAATCCCCACATAGAGTGTAGGGTTGGACAGAGATGGTGTGTAGAGGCTGGTTGGGTAGGAATTTGTTACTGAATACTGTATATTTGTTACTGATACTATGATAGGCTAAGGCCTTTGTGCATACTGTTACTGATACTGAGTTTGGCTAAGTCCAAACCGTTACTGATACTGAAAAGGGGTTTGGGCCCAAGACTATTTTTGACTGTGCACTGTGTTTACTATTGTTTGTTTTCTGTGGGATTACACACTGAGTTTACGTAAACTCACCTCTCTCTGTTTAATTTGCATAAGTAATCCCAGACCTAGACGGATTGGTACAGCGGAGAACTCGATAGTGACTACAGTTTTTGGACTTTTACGATTTATAATTTATGATTTGTAGTTTATTTGGATGTAATTTGGGTAGTTTTGCTTAAATTTGTTTTTTTATTTATTTTTATGAATTTATAACTGCTAGACGTAGGAAAACTCAATTTTCAAAAAGGCAAAGTTTTCTCTAAACACACGATTTACTCAAAATAGTTTTAAAATCTTCCGCAACGAATTATGTTTATAATAATCGACTAAACAAGTAAGGATTTTGGAATTAGGAAGAGATAAGAAAAGTAAGTAAATGAAAATGGTTTTATCGTAGAAACTTAGTTTTCAACTCGTTATCATGTGACTTCGCCAGATTCAACCATAACGTTTAGGCCAGGTTTGGGCTGTTATATTTAGTGGTATCAGAGACAGGTTACAAAACTCGACTGTGGATTTTGGAGTTTAAAACTTAGTTTTTAATAACTGATCTTCAAATGATTTGAAATTATTTGACTGAGAATGTGGTACTCCGAGTCTCCGGCTCAGATCCTAGAAGTATTCTGATAAACTGTTAAGCTATTCTGTTCTGCAAACATTTTAGTACTGTATATTGAAACAGTAGTAAAACTGAGATGGTAGCAAAACTGATAAAGACTATGGTTTGCAAAAATCACTCTGAATTACTGAAACTGTTTACATATAACATCTGCTAATGAATACTGAAACTGTTACGGATTCATGAAATTTGTAATACAAATAAATACGATTGGACATGAGTGCACGAGATACTAGAGGCTGATGTAGAGGCTATAGAAGGGCTCGAGCTGGGTCCTCTTCACTGGGTAGTATGCCAAATCTAGACACGAGTGAGACGCTAGTGTCGTCTGCTACTGAGACTGGGTCTCAAGATCACATGACGGCAGATGAAACATTGTCTCAGGCTATGCTAAGGATATTGGAGGGGGTCTCTAAACCAATACTGGATCTGGGGGCCAAGGTTCAGTTACGGAACGACTCCGGTCCAATGGAGTTGAGCTCTTCAGGGGTGTCACTAGGGTCGCCCCTAATTTGGTCGAATACTGGATTGAGGCCACGGAGAGGATCATGGATGATATAGATTGCGCCCCTGATGAGAAATTAAAGGGTGCAGTCTCACTGCTGCTAAATGAGGCTTACCAGTGGTGGTTGACTATTAAGGAGGGCAGTTAGCCCGAATGTTTAACCTGGGATTTCTTTAAGACTGCCTTCCAAGGGAAATATGTGGGGGCGAGCTATATGGATGCTCGTAGGAGGGAGTTCTTGAACCTTACTCAGGGAGATTGATCTATGGTCGAGTATGAGGCTGAATTCCTATGACTGAGCCGCTATGCGAAAGGTATGGTGGCGACTGAGTATGAGAGATGTGTCTGGTTTGAGGATGGCCTCAGAAATAATTTGAGAGTCCTGATAGCTCCGTAGAGGGAGCGTAATGTTTCTTCACTAGTTGAGAAGGCAAAGATCGCCAAGAAGGTTAAGCGCGCTGAGCGTCAAAACCGTGACACAGAGAGAGGTAGGAATAAGAGAGATTCGGAGCCTTCGAGTTCTATTCAGAGGTCTAAGGAAAAGCCAAACCTGATGGGCCAGTTAGAGCTAGACCCCTTGTTACTGCTACTAGACTACAGCCATGTGTCGATTGTGGTATACGCCATCAGGGCGAGTGTTGGAGGAGGATTGGGGCGTGTCTGATGTGTGGATCTTTGGATCATCGCATTAGGAAGTGTCCGTTGAGGCTGATCAGATGCAAGCTCAGGGTACTAGTACTGTGCAACCACAGAGAGTTGCACAGCAGCCACCAAGAGGCTGTGGTCAGGCTAGAGGTGGTAATGGTATGGGCCGTGGCCAGAAAGCACCGGGTAGAGGTGTTAGACAGACTGAGGCGAGGTAACCTGCTCTCGTTTATGCTGCACGTCACTGAGAGGACAGAGATGCTCTAGAGGTCATCACAGGTACGTTTCTTATTTATGATGTGCCTTACACTGCATTGATAGATATAGGATCTACGCATTCCTATGTAGCCTGTTCTATTTCTAAAAATCTGGGGATTCCGTTTGAGAGTACCTCTAGCAAGGTGACAGTACTGAGTCCGCTGGGTAATCTGTTAGAGTTAGAAAACTGTATAGGAATGTTCCTTTAGAGGTATAAGGGGCGGTATTTCTGGCTGACTTGATGGAGCTTCAGTTTGGGGAGTTCGATATGATATTGGGGATTGACTTGTTGGTCAAGCATCGTGTAAGCTTAGATTGTGCGACTAAGAGGGTCGTATTGAGAACTGAGGAGGATAATGAAGTAGTTGTGATTAGAGAACATCGAAACTATTTGGCTAACGTGATTTCTACACTGGTAGCTGAGAAACTAGTTTGCAAAGGATGCAAGGCGTGCTTGGCCTACGTTAGTGTTTCCGCTTCTAGGGACTCTACTGTAAAGGAAATTGGCACTGCATGGGAGTTCTTAAACGTTTTTCCTGAGGAGCTATCGGGTTTACCTTCGAATCAGGAAGTGGAGTTTGAGATTGATCTTTTCCCTAGTGTAGCTCCGGTGTCTATCGCTCCCTATCGAATGGCACCAAAAAGCTTAGGGAGCTTAAGGCTTAGATTCAGGAGTTATTGGATTGTGGGTTCATCTGCCCTAGTATGTCTCCGTGGGGAGCACAGGTATTGTTTGTTAAGAAGAAGGATGGATTGGTGATAATGTGTATTGATTATTGGCAGCTGAATAAGCTAACCGTCAAGAACAAGTATTAGATACTAAGGATCAATGACCTGTTTAACCAGTTTTGAGGAGCTTCGGTATTTTTTAAGATTGATCTCTGGTCTGGGTACCATCAGTTGAGGGTTAAGGAGGCTGATGTGCATAAAACAACATTTAGGACTCGTTATGGTCACTACGAGTTTCTAGTGATGCCGTTTGGACTGATTAATGCACCGACAGCTTTCATGAATATGATGAAACGATTATTTCTGCCCTATCTGGATTGGTTTGTAGTGGTGTTCATCGACGACATATTGGTTTATTCGAGGACTGAGGATGAGCATGACGAACACCTTAGGATTGATCTTCAGATTTTGAGGGAAAAGCAGCTTTATGCTAAGTTCAGCAAGTGCGAGTTCTGGTTCTATGATGCATTGAGTACCATCCTGGCAATGCCAATATGGTGGCCGATGCATTGAGCCGTAGGGATATGACTGATCTAAGAGCGATGTTCACTCGACTTAGCTTGTTCAACGATGGGAGTTTGTTGGCTGAACTGCAAGTCAAACCAACTTGGATCGAGCAGATTAAGGGTAAACAGTTGGAGGATGAGTCTCTGAGCTTGAGGTTTTGACAGATTAAGAGTGATACTACTGCCGACTTTGGGTTAAACAAAAATGGTGTTTTGTGTTTTTTAAGACGGATCTGTGTACCGAACGATGTGGATTTGAAATAGTCAATTTTGAGGGAGGCGCATAGTAGCCCTTATGCTATGCATCTCGACAGTAATAAGATGTATCGAGATCTTCATGAACTGTACTGGTGGCCGAGATTGAAACGGGAAGTTACTGATTTTGTGGCACAATGTCTAACATGCCAGCAGGTTAAAGTTGAGCGTCAGTTACTTTTGGATCTGCTGCAGCCAGTTAAGATCCCGCTATGGAAGTGGGAACGAGTAACGATGGACTTCGTTATTAGGTTGCTTGTAACACCCGCTAAGAAGGATTCTGTCTGGGTCATGGTAGATCGATTGACCAAGTCTGCGCACTTCATTCCGGTCAGGACGGACTATTCACTGCAAAAGTTGGCGAATCTCTACATTTCTAAGATAGTGAGACTGCATGGGGTACCGGTCTCAATCATTTCTAATAGGGATCCTCGCTTCACGTCTCGAATTTGGAAAAAGCTATATGAGGCTCTGGGTTCAAGGTTGGACTTCATTACTACGTTTCATCCCCAGACCGATGGTCAATCGGATAGGGTGATTCAGATACTGGAGGCTATGTTGAGGAGCTATGCTATCGATTTCCGAGGAGTTAGGAGGAGTATCTGCTATTAGCGGAGTTTGCTTATAATAAACATTTCCAATCTAACATTCAGATGGCACCTTACAAGGCTCTTTATGGTCATAAGTGTTGCACTCCTTTATGCTGGACTGAGTTGGGTGAACGACGTGTTCTGTGTCCTAAGTTGGTTTCCCAAACTGAGGATAAGGTTTGATTGATTCGGGATCATCTGAAAGCTGCTTCTGACAGACAGAAATTGTATGTTGATTTAAAGAGACATGAGATTGAGTATTCTGTGGGGGACTTCGTGTTTCTTAAGGTCTAACCATGAAAGAAGGTTTTGAGGTTCGGTCATAAGGGCAAGATGAGCCCTAGGTTTATTGGACCGTACTAGATTCTGAAGCAAGTCGGGCCAATTGCGTATCAGTTGGAGTTACCTCCAGAGTTAGACCGTATTCATGTTGTCTTCCACGTCTCAATGTTGAGGCACTACTGCTCTGATCCTACTCATATTGTCCATGTTGAAAAAATTGAGGTTTGGCCAGATTTGACATTCAATTCTGATCAGGTAAATTTCGAGGCCGAAATTTTCTTTTAGAGGGTAGAGTTGTAACGCCTCAAATTTTATAATTTTGTTTCTGTAAATTCTGGACACAACTGTGTATCTGCTTCAGTGGTTAAGTGTTCTAGATGTGTGTGGGAGGTCCCAAGTTCAAGCCTTAGTTCGGCAAATTTTGGTATTTTTCTGATATAAGCCCTATCTCTGTTCAGTGGGTATTTTGGGAGTGTCAGATTGCTGAAGGTCTTGTGTTTGAATCCCTGCGCGAGAATGAGAGTATATTTTTGCTCGTTTGATCGAGAGAGTTTTGGTCAAACAGAAATTCTGTGTAGTGGTTTAGTGGGAGTAATTTGAGGGATTTGGGGAAATAATGACTGTTTTAGTTTTATTTTATTTTTTTTCCTAATTTCTCAAAATTCTTTCAAGCTTTTGACGTCTGTTTCCCTTCTCCTCTGCCGATTTTTCCCCTCTTTTCAGTTTACTAAAATCTCTTCCATTTTGTCCAACGTTTTGATTGCACTCGTTCAATAAGTAATCGTTTTGTTGCTACTTTATTGTTTCGTGATTAGTATCTTAAAAGGGGGTTGTTTTGGTTCTTTCATTTAGGCGAAGGTCAGGATTCTGTTGGGCCCCTATAGCGATTCAGACGTTAAGGGTTCCGTTTCGTTACCGGTAAGTATACGAATACATTGTTAGATGTAGTGAGTTCCGTTCGTAGAATTTCTCTGTTAAGTTTTCGAAGGTGTTACTGAAATGGGTGTTGTTATATCGACTTTTAGGTTTTGAAAGGTTCGGGAGTGGTTTTGCACCAAATCGATACAAGATGTGTACTTGGAACACAAAAAACGGGGTTCGACAAAAAGCCAAAAAACCTCACTGTCGACGCCACACGGGCGTGTGGTCGCCCATGTGGTAGGTCGTGTGCCCTAACATGGGCGTGTGATCGACGAGGCCAGGCCTTGCATGCAAGACACGGCCGTGTGATGGCTAGGTAGGCCGTGTGTGACACACGGGCTAGACTGATTTGGGCCGTGTGGGCCACACGGGCGTGTGGAAATTTGGGCCAGGCCGTGTGATCCACATTGGCCAAGGCCAATCTGGGTGTGTGGGCCCATACGGGTAACCCACATAGGTGTGTAAGCCCATTTATATGAAATGATTCCTAGGGATGCACGAGTCGCCCAAGTCAACTGTAAACCTACTGTAGGGTCGATAAGCATTACCTAGACCCCTAAATGTATGATCTGAGTGTATGTGATGCATGATAAATTATGCATGGTTACTGATCTATATATGTATATGTATGACATGGTTGCTTAAAAGCATGACATATTGTATGTTTGCATTGCATTAGGTTGGGATGATGATATTTGGAGGAAGTGTACTGAAAGGCTTTAAGCCTATTATCTGGCAGCTCAGCTGCAAACTACTATTTTGTGCCGTACTCGGTACTACCTGATGTGTAGGGATGGGTGGGTTGATTTAATCCCCACATAGAGTGTAGGGTTGGACGGAGATGGTGTGTAAAGGTTGGTTGGGTCGGACTTTGTTACTAAATATTGTATATCTATTACTGATACTATGATGGGCTAAGGCCCTTGTGCATACTGATACTGATACTGAGTTGGGCTAAGGCCAAATCGTTACTGATACTGAAATGGGGCTTAGGCCCAAGACTGTTTTTGACTGTGCACTATGTTTACTGTTGTTTGCTTTCTGTGGGATTACACACTGAGTTTGCGTAAACTTACCCTTCTCTGTTTAATGTGCATAGGTAATCCGCAGACCTAGACTGATCGGTGCGGCGGAAGACTCGATAGTGACCATAGTTTTTGGACTTTTACGATTAATAATTTATGATTTGTGGTTTATTTGGATGTAATTTGGGGACTTTTGCTTAAATTTGGTTTTTATTTATTTTTATGGATTTATAGCTGCTAGACGTAAGAAAAATTGGTTTTCAAAAAGGCAAAGTTTTCTCTAAAGACATGATTTACTCAAAATGGTTTTAAAAGCTTCCGCAATGAATTATGTTTAAAACAATCGACTAAACGAGTAAGGATTTTAGAATTAAGAAGAGATAAGAAAAGTAAGTAAATAGAAATGGTTTTATCGTAAAAACTTAGTTTTCAACACACTATCATGTAACTTCACCAGATTCGGCCATAACATCTAGGCCGGGTTTGGGGTGTTACAAGGGGTAAACAAATGATTTGGCCAATTGATTGATATTGAGTGATACTGAATATGGATTGGAATGGACAACGAAATGAAATATGCAATTGAAATGCATGAAATTTCATGAATCAAGGATTCATGAAATGGATATTGATATTGATTGAATTGTGTATCCTAATGAGAAAAGCTATTGAATAGCAATTATGATATTGAAATAGTACAATATGAGAATTAAAAGTGTTATGAATGGTATATTTATGAAATTTTATCTAAAATACGCGGTATTGATATATAATTAATATATATTGAAAAATGTCTTGAAAAATGATATTTACTTGATATATATATTGAAATGTGACATGGGAATGATATTTATTTAATATATACTAAAAAGTGACATATAAATATGTGTTTAACTTTAATATGTTGATATAAGAAGATTATGTATATGGTGATGAGTATTAAACCCAAGTGTGATATGTCGAGAAAATAAGTTTATCAATATTGAATTCATATGTAAGATGTGTAAGTACGCTAACTATTGTTGTTGCTTGATGATTAGGCAAGTGTCAAGCTATTGATTGAATAGTAGTATATTTATTTATTTGAAGCATTGAAAAGGTAAGTATTTAAGTGAAAGTAAGTTAGTGCTCATGAAAGAATGATAAGGCGTAAATTATGAAATTTCTTATGAAATGACTTATTATGTTCCCAATATGAAAAAGGCTTGGTTAAATAAGTGTAGAAGAGTTAAAGTTATATAAAATTTTACTAAGTTTGAAGGTATATGTCTATCAGTGATACTATGGATTAGTTCACCTTGTGAATTAGTGAGATCAGTTTATAAGTATTACAGTAACAATAATGGGTTATTTTTTATATGTAAAGTTTTATAATTTAAATAAATTAGTATGATTAAAGATTATACGAGCTTACTAATCATTCATTACTTGCATATTTGTTTTATTTATTTATCTTACAGATTATTAAAAACTCAAACAGGTTGGAAGCTTATCGGAGCCATATCACACTATCCATTGGTTCTATCGATAATTATGGATGACTTGATTCTGGTTATAATGGCATGTATAGGTTATTTTGATTAAATGTTAGTCTATCGGTGTTATGTAGATATAGTCATTTATTTGGTTTGCATTTTGGTATTGTGGTATTTGCATGATTTGCCTTATAATATTGATGTGATTGAATGATGAGAGGTAAAATAGTAGTCGAATATGCATAAGAGGTGCCTAAAATTATAATGATTATGTATGTCTAAATAAAAGTTAATACAAAGAATCATGAAAGAGTAAAATTAGTATTAAAATAGTTTCTGGACAGCAGCAATGGTTCAACTTTGAAAAATCACCAAAAATTGTGGAAATCGAATTAGAGGTTTAATAAAACATTAAATTAAATTTTATTGAATCTTGTAACACCCCAAACTCGGCCCATGCGGTATGACCGGATCTGACATGTCACATGAAGAAAGCAGAAAACATTGTGTGATTCTTACTAAAATAGACGTTACTTGGTTGTGTTTAAGTAAACAATTTTTGTATGTAAATATTTGATAAAATACAGCTATTTTGAAAGATCGTTTGATGAGTCGAAAATCGAGGTAGTGAGCTTTAAAACTGTGACTTTTGAAAATGTCGTAGATAATTTTGAAAGAGAGTCCGAGTTAAATCATTTGTAAAAGTTTGCTATAAAATCCATTTATTAATCAATTTTGGAAACAATATTTATAATTTTAGAAAATCCCCATTCAAAACAATTTAAGGAAAAAATAATAATACGTCCAAACAAAAAACAAATTAAAGTTTATCCCAGAGGCCTTATTACAACTTTAAAACCCGAAATAGTAAAGGTAACGAAATAATATGGAAAAGTAGTTTACTAATGTTTGCAAACATCATTTATGAAGTATGGCCTCCACCAAGTCATCCATGGCCCCAAGTCTTCGTCACTGAGCGTTACCTACAAGGATTAAGAAAAGAAAGGGGGTGAGTTGCAAGAACTCAGTGAATAATCCCCTTACCGACTTCCACTAGGCCTGAATCCATTTAGCATAATCTTGGGCCGAAGCCCATTTACATAACAGAATATAAATATGTGCAATGTATGCAACCCAACCCATCCTAGTAATCCATCCGCTACACACCACCCGTACCATCCCATCACACCTGTGGGGATCAAGTTAACCCACCCCGGCAAACACACCAATCGTAGGCAAGTTGCCATTTATAATATATATTTGTGGCTGAGCCACCAGAGTCATAATTAAGCGTGGCATAGCCACTATACAGATTGTGGCAGAGCCACCAGAATATCATATACGGTAATATAACAGGCACACAGCCTTGGGTAAATATGATCGACACATAGTCGTTAATTCATATGTTAGGCACATAGCCATTATCAGAATTTGTGGCAGAGCCACCAGAATATGTGGCAAAGCCACCAGCATCAAATTGTGGCAGAGCCACCAGGCTACTCTTCTCTTCATCATTTTTCCCATCCCATGCAAATTATGTAAATGCAACATACATAACAAAGCATAATATCCACAAATATAAACAACAATAATTAATCCAGTGATTTATTACGACGACTCAACCCATTATAGCACTTGTAATTCGGCCCACCAAGGCATTCTAGCAAATCGGCCCATTAGGGCATTTCCGTAATTCGGCCCATAGGAGCATTTTCGTAATTCGGCCCATAAGGGCATTTTCGTAATTCAGTAATTTTACCCACTAAGGGTAATTCGGTAATCTCACAACTCAAGGGTATTTCGATAATTTACCCTCTAAGGGTATTTTGGTAATTTCGCAACCCCAGACTTAACTACTAAATTGGGGCATAAAAATTGAAACTGTCCATCTGCGTCATACTGACTAAACTAACTATAACTCGTGTTAGGAAACACAAAATTCAGATCCATAAATTTTCCTTAAAACTAGACTTATATATATTCTTACTATAATTTTTCCAGAATTTTTGGCTTAACCATTTAGTACATTTTATTCCTTAAAATTTCCCTTATTTCTTTCTCCAACGGTTCTGACCTCTCTTACCCGAAATTCAAATATCTCACTGTACGGTTTTCATATGTTGCTCCCACTTGTTTATTGAAAATAGGCTCATTAAGGAATCTATACATATAACTTATAACTCATAATTCACTTTGTACAATTTTAAATGATTTTTCTAAGACAGAACAGGGAACCACGAAGTCAATCAGAACCAGTCTCACTAAAATTAAAATATCACAGAATATAAAATTCCTCTTCCTCCTCTATTTCTTTATTTCTTTCATATAAAAATAGACACAGTAAGCTTTATTCTGATATCTTATTCACTTTCTAATTCCTTTTTCTCCTATTTTTCGTGATTTTTCAAAATCACGTCACTGCTGCTAACCAAAACTGTTTCATTGCAAAATATGGTTACCACTACGAACCTATGTACGTTCGAGTGGTCACGGATGCCAGTTTCCGGTTTTCTTTGGTATTTTGACCAAATCACAGAACATTTCATGCAAACTTTCAGAGAAGTGTGAGATTACACACCATTTCAAACATGTATTCGGAAGGGTACGGGATTACACACCTGATTTTGATTTCCTAAAGAACCAATCTTCGTTGACCCTAGAACAATACCAACCAAAAACTAGCCTCGGATTTCCAAAAGATTTCATACCCAACGTATTACTTACACTTGAATCACTTACCACTATATCCGAAGGTTTAGCAAATAGAATATATCGAGTGATTTCGTCCCTGAAACATAATCGATTAACCAACCTTTAATTCGATTAACGCAATAACCAAATAGAGATATCAAATGGACTATGAAAGAACTCCTTACCTTAATTGATGATAATCCCGATTCCCACAATTGTCTTATGACTAAAGATGATTAGACGATGATGTGGTATTCGACGACCCTCTATAACACTACAAAAAAGATATTGATCACAACATGAGAGTGATGGGGAGAGAGATGTTTTGATAGGGAAACAAGATAGAATGACCGAATAATGATGAACACATATATTCGACTAGGAAGAAAAATGAAAATAAAATGAAATGAAAAGAGGGATATAAGGTCACTTACCGATTCGGTCAAGAAGAGATTGTCCAAAACGAAAAGAAAAGAAGAAGTGAAGAGATGGGATGATAATAGATTCGGTTTTAGAGGAAAACCAAACAAGAAAAAGTGTTATCAAAGTGATGTCGATTAAAGAAGAAGAAAAGGTTGATGAAATGGTCAAAAGAAAAGAATGGATGGAGAAAAGTGCTTTGGTAGTTTCGGCTATCAAAGGGGAGATGAGCAAAGGTGAGTGTTTCAGCCAAACAAAAGAAAAAGAAGGCAAAAATGTGTTAGGAGGTTTCGGCCAAAGCAAAGAGGGAGATGGAAAGAAAAAGAAGACACAAATGTTCAAAGAGAAAAGTGTACCTCTCATGCACCAAAAACTAACAAAATGGTCTAAAGAGAAAAGAGAAATTCAGCTCTCCCTTCCCCCTAACAAAACCGTGTGAATTCTAGCCAAAAGGGTGATGTTAACCAACAAAAATCTTTCCAAAACATCACCCATGAAAAAGGCCAACATGCTCCCTTATCCTGCCTTTTTCTTTTGACTCCTTTCCTTACCTTCATCCTTTCCTTGTTTCCTTAGCCATCATACCATAATTAAAAAGTCCACCTTGCCTTAAATACCATCATGGCCGACACTTAGGGAAGGAACACAAAAAAATAGTCAAAATTGTACCAAGTGGGATTCGAACCTCTTCCCTTAAAGTCCTTCATGTGATGCCATAACCTCTTTACCATATGTTCACTCATGCTAGAAAATTACTCACTTATTTCCATAAGCATTGATGCCACTTACTAACTCTCCTTAAAGTACTTAACCACAAAAATTTTCTTATAGCCTAACTTGAACCCGGAACTTCCTAGAACTCCGTAACTTTCCAAAATTATTTTCCTAATAAGTCCAACTTGAAATAATGTCGTTATCTTGTTCTCAAAAATTCTACACACACCTACGCCCAAGGCCCAATGGACCCAATCCTACTAGGCCCAATTTCGGGATCTTACAAGTCTAATTTTTTCATAGAAGAAACGGTGTAAGCAACGAAATTGTAAATTATGAGATATAATAAATTTTGTGAGACAATGTCAGAATGATTTTGGGTTCCCCTGTTCTGACTTTGGAAAATCATCAAAAATTTAAAAAATAATTAGAGATTTAAATTTATATTTTTAAATTCTTATGAGTTTATTTTCAATAGAAATAAACGGAAACATCATCCAAATCTCGTACTAAGAGATAATTAATTTTTAGTGAAGAAAGGTCGAAGCTGTCAAAGAGCAGAACATGGATAAATTTGAAGATTTTACTGTACTTATTGGCTAAATTATAAATTTTGAAATTTTTATGGTAGAAAGATATTTGAGTCTAGTTTCAAAAACATTAAGCAGATCTTAAATTAGAATTCTGTATCTCTAGATATAAATAATTTAGTGACTATGACTCAAGTGGACATCTTTGATATGAACATAAGTAAATAGTGAAATTATCTGTAATTTTTCTGTAAACTTCGGTAACATCCCGTAACCTTGTTCCGGTGACGGATGTGGGTTAGGGTTGTTAAACAACTCATGTATATAATTCATTTAACGATAATTCATCAAGATAAAACAATGCATTCATGCTTTAATGACTCACAAGTTTAGCTTATATATTCACATGCATTTACACACAACATTTTCATATATTAATCAATTTTTGATAATTTGGTAACTTGGAAACATGAAACATAAAAGTGGACTCTATCACCACACATTGAATACACGGATCTCCATCAGACCAATGACTCAAAGAGTCTAACAGATCCCATAAGTGTAGCATAAAGCTAAACACTCTCCAACACACCAACATATCCCGATGAATGGAGCTTAGCTCGACATTCCCTTATCCCTTCAATTTGTGCCAGGCCCTCAATGCCCAAATCACAAAAACACAAGGGTAAGTACTCACAATCTTATGATATGCCAACTATATCCAACGGTTTCAAGAGATCACAAGGCCAAAATGTCTGCAAATACACACATTTAATTACTGTTTTAATGCACATAAATCTATTCATAATCGTCAATTCATATCACAGATTTGTCCACAATGTATGTATATCGGATTCAAATTTATTTGCACTTTAAGTGCCACAACTATGCTCATTGAGCCATCACATATTCGACCAAATATGTGTGCATTAAAATCAGTTTATCACATACAAGTATTCACACACACTACTTGTTATATCAACATCTCAATCCATAACTTGACATTCATTAAACATAATTTCACAACAAAGAAATAGTATAAGAAATGCTTACACTCACGCTTCCGCTTACAAGCCGAAAGCTCAAACAAGTTTTTCCTTGCCTTTATACTTACTCATAGTGGCCCTCGATTGATCTGACACTTTACACACATAACAAAAACTTTCCAAACTCATCAAAAATCAGCCTTGAACACAACCAAACAGCAAGAAATACAAAATTCATGCCTCTCCTTTTTCACTATAAAAAACTAGTTAAATTTTCCAAAATTGAAGTTTCAACACCCTAACCTCGTTTCTAATCCTCCCTTTCGATTTCAAACATCCTAAATATCACTTAATTTCATATTTAAACCATTAATTTTACCTAAATTTGTAATCCTAAATTTTCCAAAAAATTAAAGCTTTCAAGAATATGAAAATGAGAAAAATGTTTGATTCTTAAAAATTCAGTTATAAACTATCAAATTGAAGTGAAACACCTTCTAATTAAGTTATAATGAATAAAAATAACTTTGAAAACATGGGTTTACTCCAGATTACGAGATCTTCTATTTTTGAATCCAAACATACTTTAAAAACATTAAATCCAATTATACTTATTTAAAACTCGATATGATTTAACAACACTTCTTATTTAATCATAGAAAGTCAAAATATTATCTTGATTTGATGAAAATGACAATCTACAACTCTAATTCGGGATTTGAACTCAAGACGAATAATGACAGATTTGGGGAAGAAAACATATTTTTCGTTTGAAATTGGGGGTTGTCTTGGTGTTTGGGAGGTTAATAAATATGAGGAAATGAATTAATTTTGAAAGAAGTCTCTAATTTTAGGTTTTAGAAAACTTTTAAATGATTTGGTGTTTTTGAGAAGAAGGGATAGACGGTGGTATACTCCATGTAGAAGACTAATTTCAAAAATTAGGCAATTTTCCCTTTAGGTCACTCCTAATTCTTCCCTTTTTCAAAAAGGTCCTAAATCAATTAAAATCCTTTTTTTTTTCAAATTATACCTCAAAATTAATTTTTTGAGCTAAATAATAAAATAAAAATCTAATTATGACACTCAAATATTGAAATTACTCATTTACGACCCTATTTTCTGATATTTGACTTAACCACCAGTAAAAAAAACCCGATTCTACTAACCTAAAACTATTAGGCCAAGTTTTGGGACGTGAAAGAAAAACCAATAGATTCCCAAATCTAAAAAATTCTCATGTGATACTTGTTTTCAAGGTAAAATAATTATTAGACCATCACCGGTTAAAATTGGGTTAGAATCACCCACATTTCTACAACACATTCAAGGAGATATGTGGGCCTAGTCACCCACCATGTGGGTCATTTAAGTATTTCATGGTTTTGATAGATGCATCTACAATATGGTCACATGTGTGTTTATTATTAACTTGCAACTTAACGTTTGCGAGACTCCTTGCGCAAGTAATTAAATTAAGAGCACAATTTTTAGATTATGCAATTAAGACAAATTGTCTTGAGAATGATAGTGAGTTCGTCTATGGCTTTCAATGATTATTTCATGTCAGTTAAAAGTCTTGTTGCTCACGTTCATACATAAAACGGTTTAGAAGAATAATTTATTAAGTTTCTCCAATTAATTGCTAGACCATACTTATAAAATAAAGCTCTCTGTTTTAGCATGGGGATATGTTGTTTTACATGCTATAGCACTTGTATGCATCAAGCTAACAAGTTATCATTCATTCTCTCCATTGCTATGTGATTTTGGTCAGGAGCTAAACATTTCTTGTATTAGGATATTTAGATGTGTGGTACATGTCCCAATTGCTCCACCACAGCACACAAAGATGGGCTCTCAAAAGAAGATTGGGAATATATGTTGGCTATGAAGCTCCTTCTATAATTAAATATCTTGAACTATTGACAGGAAATATATTTACAACACGATTTGTCGATTGACATTTTGATGAAACAGTGTTCCTAACATTTGGGGGAAATAAACTGGTAAGGGAAATTACATGGAATGCTTCATCATTAACTCATATAGATCCTTGAAAAAAATCAATGTGAACTAGAAGTTCAGAAGATAATATATTTGCAAAATTTTGTAAATCAACTACTAGATGCATTTACTGACCTAAAAAAAGTTACTAAATCTTATATACTAACTGAAAATGCTCCAATAAGAATTGATGTCTTTGTAGGACAATTTCCTAATGCAAATGAAAATAAGCCTCGCTTGAAGTGTGGTAGACCAATCAGTTCCAATGATATAAATCCTCGCAAAAAAAAAAAGGAGCAAACACTCAAGATGATTGTATTGTAGAGGGAAGTACTAATGAAGAAGACTAAAACATAATTAATCATAACACCCTAGAAAAGGTTTAGGTACCCGAAACTAATGAAAATGAAGAAATCTCTATAAGTTATGTATTTACGAGAAAAAGAGGGAACTGAAATAAAACAATTATCGACAAAATTTTTGCATATAATACTGCAGTTGAAATAATGAATGAAAACGAAGATCCTGAACCTAAATCTATTAAAGAGTGTAGATACAAAGATGATTAGCCAAAATGGAAAGACACAATTCAAGCATAATTAAGTTCACTTTCAAAACGTTATGTTTTTGGACCAATAGTTTGAACTCTTGAAGGAGTAAAACCCATTGAGGATAAATGGGTGTTTGTGCAAAAACGAAATGAGAAAAATGAAGTTTTACGATATGAAGCACAATTACTAGCATATGGCTTTTCACAAAGGCTTGGAATTGATTATGAGGAGACATATTCTCCAGTTATGGATACAATTACTTTTAGATATCTCATTAATTTGGCAGTGTATGAAAAGTTAAATTTGCGTCTAATGGATTTTATTACAACTTATTTATATGGTTCACTTGATAATTATATTTATATGAAAATCCCTAGAGGATTTAAAATGCCATAAGCATGTAAAAATTCTCAGGAAAATTATCCGATACATTTGGATAAATCTTTATATGGATTGAAACAAACTAGGCATATGTGGTATAATCGAATCAGTAAGTATATGTTGAAGGAAGGTTATAAAAATTATCCAACATGCCCATGTGTTTTTATAAAAATACCAAAATTGGAGTTTTTTTTTTTTTTTATAATTATTGTATATGTTAATGACTTGAATAGTATTGGAACTCCGAAAGAGCTTCAAAAGGCAGTTGATTATTTGAAGAAAGAATTTGAGATGAAAGATCTTGGAAAGACTAAGTTTTTTCTTGGCTTACAGATCAAGCACTTATCAAATGGAATTCTTCTTCATCAATCAACATACATAGAAAAGATCTTAAAGCGATTTTATATGGATAAGACACATTCTTAAGTACCTCAGTGGTTGTACTATCGCTAAATATGAAGAAAGATCCTTTTCGTCCTTGTGAGAATGATGAAGAACTTCCAGGTCTCGAAGTACTATATCTTAGTGCTATAAGAGCATTAATGTATCTTGCTAATAGTAGAAGTCCTAATATATCATTTATTGTAAGTTTATTAGCAAGATTTAGTTATTCTCCAACATGTAGACACTGGAATGGAGTTAAACAAATTTTTTGATATATTAAAGGATTGATCGATATTGGGTTATTCTATCTAAATGGTTCAAAGCCACAACAGATCAACTATGTAGATGCAAGATACATATATGATCCACATAGAGCTCGTTCTCAAATGAGTTATTTATTTACATGTGAAGGTACAACTATATCATAGTGCTGAACAAAGCAAACCTTAGTTGCTACTTCAAACCATGCAGAAATAATAGGAATGCATAAATCAAGTCGAGAATGTGTTTTGGTTAAGAATGATGATTCAACATATCCAGTATACGTGTGGTATATCATCTGGAAAAATGGTTCCAACTATTTTGTATGAAGACAATGCAGTATGCATAACTCAATTAAAATGAGGGTACATTAAAGGAGACAAAATGAAACATATTTTGTCGAAATTCTTCTTCACTCATGACCTTTATAAAAATGGTGATATAGATATTCAGCAAATTCATTCATGAGATAATTTGGTAGATTTGTTCACAAGGCACTACTGACTAGCACATTTGAGAAGCTTGTCAATGGAATTGGTATGCATCAACTTAAAGATATAATGTGATGTTGTCGTGAGGGGGAGTAAATACGCGCAAGATTCTTTTTGCCTTAACTGAGGTTTTGTCTGATTGGATTTTCTTAATAAAGATTTTAATGAGACAGCATGATATGCGTATTATAAATAAGTGTACTCTTTTTCCTTCACTAAGTTTTTTTTTCCATGGGGTTTTTTTCTTAGTAACATTTTAACGAGGCATATTATCTACCAACGAGCATCCAAGGGGAAGTGTTATGAATATCTTATCATTAAGTAGATGTCCATCAATATCAAGATAAGTTTGATATATTTTAGAACTCTAATATTCATTAGAAGTAGAGTTTCATTTCCTTTATAGTTCTTATGTCTATAAATATAGATTTTAGAAAAGTATTGTATACATCCCTATTTTATTAATAAAATCTCATACTTCTATTCCTTTACCAGTTTATTTGTTCTTTCTCTTTATTTCATAACATCTATGATATTTTTATTACTTTTAAGTTACTTAAGTTTTTTCTATATCATTTTCTATATTAATAAATTTACAATCAAACGTAAAAAGAAAAAAGAGTACACATTTTATTCACTAAAAAGATCAAAGATAGTTGTGCCAAAAAAAGAAAAAAGAAAAAAGAAGAGAGAGTTAAATCTTACTAATTCAACGAAAAGAAAAATTAATTAAATTTACTGGTAACTATTCAATGGAATTGAAATTTTGAAATGTAGAATTCAAAAATCATATTAATCTCCTTAAATTGGAGATGTTTATTTTATTTTAAAGTCGAACTACAAAATTGACTCTTAGTAATGTTTGATATTTTTTATGTTATGATTTTAATGGAATGTGCTTTTTTGGAATGTGGTTGTTGGGAATGTGATTGTTTAAAAATTTACTTTACAATGTTTGGTATATATTGGAAGATATTGATTAAAATATAAAGAAAGTTACATTATTACATTTGATTTAGTAAGTACATTCCTAGGAATGTAATGATAATTTATGAATTTACCCTTATTAATAAAAGCTAATATTCATATATTTAATTCTATAATAAACTTTATTCTTAACAAAGATTTGAATTAAATATTTAACAATATTTTTTAATATCTTTTTTAATTTTTTTAAATTTAAAATATTAATTGAAAGCTAAATTGTTTCAAATTTCTCCATATATTATCTAAATATAATAATGCACATAAAAATCATGTATATATAACACACTTGTTTTGGAATAAATTTAAAATTTTATATCTATATACTACTTGAAAAAGTTCCGTTGCAAGTGATAGAGAATATTAAGTAGTAGGACAAAAGAAGAAAATAATAATTTGTTTATTAATAGACTAATAGCCTAAACCAATATAAGATAGGGTTATTTTTATATTATTTTGAACTTTCCAATCTACATAGTAAAGTAACTTTTCCACATTTTATCATGCGAATCACGTTGCCATGTTAATGGGAAAATAACTCCCAAAGAAAAGTTAAATTCCATGGAAAATAAATAAAATTTGATATACTGAACATTGAAATCACTTTCTAACTAATTAAATTCCCAAGAAAGTAACTACTTTCCATCATACCAAACGTTACTTAAAGTATAACACTTTTCTTATTTTGAATACCTAATTTTTTTTAAAATAAAAAGTGAAATTTAAACTATCAATTTCGTCTCATTTTATCCCAAAACACAATAGTCAATAATAAGAACATGAAAGTGACATATGATAGGACCCCATGTGTTACCTTAGTGGTTAAGGGTGTTCACCGTCCTAGGTGTGGCCTGTGTTCGAGTCGCGCTAGTCGCGTTTGTTGTAAGGGCTTTGCCCTATTATTATAATTCACCAAAAAAAAAAGTGACATATGATACTTTTTTATTTGATGTACACTTTTTAATAAAATGAGACAAAATTTATTACTAAGATACCACTTTGCACCAAAAAAAAGTTTATCTATAGTATATATAATTATAATATTTAATTTAGAATTATTAATTAAAGAAATTGATATAAAATATAATTTATAATAATTATATATTTAAAAATAATTAAAATTAAAATTAGTTAAAAAGTTGAGCTAAAATAATTATAAATTTGTTTTTACAATTATAATCATTTAAAAAAAAGTTTAATATTTTTTTTATTTTTTACTTGATGTTATTTTTTGTTACATATTAATTATATATTATTAAAAAATTGCTATCATCAATGTATTGAAATATTATGAAAATGAAGAGTTTATTTTATAATATATCAATTTTTTATGGTTTATACAAATGCTTTAATAATATAGTATTATATTTGAATCGTCAAAATAACTAATATATTTTAATAATTTTTATTAGTTATTATTTTAAATAGTAATTGCATGCAATAAAATTATATTGTATGTTAAAAATAGTAAAAACGTTTTAGTTATGATTTAAGTTTTTTTAATATTATTATAGAAACTTATTGATCTACGTAATCTTTTAATACGATATTTGAAAATTTATTTTTTATTATATTTGAATTATAAAATAAGTTAATATATTTTAATTATATTTAAAAATACATTATTTAAAATTAATTTAAACATTAAATGTGGAAACTAGTAAAGGTAAATGAGATTAAAGCCTTATTTATCCAGAGTTTGTTCCGCAATAAAAAAAAGGAAGTATCAAATTCTGGTAATTGGAAATTGGTCAAAATTCTGCCACTGAAAAGATTCCTGCTTCTTGACCGGACTTTTTTAAATTCTGGGCATGTGAAATTATGCTTCTTCTTTGGATTTATGAAAAAGGGCGAAGGGTTGGGGGTTTGATATCACATATTAGAGATATTTATATAAATCAACGGATTAAACCTGGGTTTATTCTCTAAGCTGTATGTAAGAATTACAGGAAATTACTTATTTTTGGCTTGAAGCAATTTCAATGGTGTCTTTTTAAGATTTATATTTCTTTTTCCTTCATAAATCCCTTTGATGATTATTTAAGGGGTATGAATATAGTTCTTGGAAAAACAAAAGGGATATTAGAACTCAAGCCTTTTAAATTATAGGTAACAACACAAGTTATTTTTCATTCAGAAAAAGGGGAAACAAAGAAACACAAATTTATATTTGTATTGGTTCATCATAAGTAGAACAAAAAATGAATTAATCTATGGTCTACACTGCCTCTTACTGAAACTCCTTGCCGAAACAATTTTAGCCAACAAAGATTTTAACCTCCTAGACCCAGCTCCAGGTTTCAAAACACCATAATTCTCACCCTGTAAACTAGAGCATGCCCTTTGTTTCTTCAAATTTTCAGCACACCAACCCCCATATGTAAACTTTCCATGCCTCCTCTTGAGAAGCTCCCTGTCGATTTTGTCAAGAACTGGGTCATTTCTCTTGAATTTTCTGGCAAATGGGCGGCTGCTCTGAACCATTCTTCTATAATCTTTGAGTCCTAGGGACCTTGGGTGCTGTTTTGGAGGCGTGTCCCATGTGATGTAGTGAAGGTCATGGTTCACTGTTGTGTTTTTGTAGTCTACTGAGTTGCATATCAATGTCTGAAAGTAACCTTCTGGGGAAGACACAAAGTTGGTATAGTAAAGCAACAAAGTCCTAGGCAGGTTGTCCCACCCAACAATGGAGTACTCAGCAAAGGATCTTGAGATCACAGTCCAAGCTGAACCTGTTGGATTTTGAACCAAATTAATAATGAGTTGATAATTAACATTGGTTTAAATGGTGATTTCTGATGGATAATCATTCAACTTTATGAAAAAGAATCTGTCAAACCCAGGACAAATTTATTGAATAAAGGATATATGAAACATTCTAAGTTATTAAGGGAATCACAGAAATTAGGTCTTAATTAAAGGTTTATACTAAGTACAAGATAGGATAGCATGTGTATTCCAAATGGAACAAGTCAGGCAAAGATGCATGTGATGCTGTACAGTTTCTTGGTGAATGTGATATAGTTTTAAATCTAAAAGTCCTTAACTCTTTTGAATCAAGGAAAAATACAATACATAAACAAAAGAAGTCAATCCATGAAAATGTAAAGGATCTCCAAAGAGCACATACTGTATCAAACTCATACCTTGCCTCAAATCGAACAGTAAACAAAAAAAAAAAAAAAAAAAAAAAAAAAAAGCTTATGATTTGATTTGCTAACAACATTGTTTGGTGATTGATGAAAATGGTAAACCCCAACATATAGGTTACAAGGCTAGTTTGGTAGAACGATGGAAAGCCACGCAACATTGATTAGAAACACTATTAGGTGGGGGGATTATATCATCAATTTCCCAGCAAGCAACAACTCAGAAACCTTGCCTACCATCACCAGCGCACTAATAGAGAACTATAGGTCAACTTCACACTAAAAACCTCTTCAATCTTCAAAGAAATCATCCTCTTTTGGTTTCGTCGTAACTTTAACTTGCAATTCAAACCTCTAGTCCTTTTCATTCATATAATTTTGTATTAAATTTGATACTTGAGTTCAAGGGGAGTAGTTAGAGGGCTTGTAGGCCTCATCCCCTAAAATAGAAATTTTTTTATTTAAATTTAAAATTTTAAATTAATAAAGGTAAAATTGCACTTCGACCCCCTAAAATGGTAAAATTTTGATTTAATCCTTTAAAAATTATAAAGATATAGACTATTAAAATGATGAAATTGCATTTTTACTTTATAAAAATTACAATTTAATTTCGACCCCCTAAAAATTTTTTCTAACTTCACCCCTGCTTGAGTTTAACAATTTTTTATAATGTAGTATCTATATTTTTTTTGTCCAACGTGGTACTTATATTTGACAAAAGTTATTAATTTTGATATTTGAAGGTAAAGATGTTAACTTTTTAGTGTTTAATTCTTTTAGAGTTGATTTTATGAAAGTTAACATCAAAGCAACCATAAAACCCAAATTAAATCACATTTATCGGACTATATTTGACAAATTAAATGCAAAATTAAACAAATTCATTCTATTATCAAAATCGTGACAAATTCAAACATACTAATATTAGCAATTAACTTTCAGCAAATCAACCCTAAAACCCAAATTAACCACTAAAAAAGTTAACATTGCTATCTTTAGGCATCAAAATATATAACTTTGATCAAATACAAGAACTACATTAGACAAAAAAAAAAAAAAATAACATAGGTACTATATTAAAAAAAGGTCAAACTCGAGTACCAAATTATGCATTAAACCTATAATTTTCAATAAATTTATCAACTTTATTGATATATTCACAGCATTAATATATTTTTTTCGTTTTAAGAAAAATCTTAATGATTTTTATTTATATTGAAAATAAAAGGCAATGACTGGATGTACATATAATTTTGGTACTACTGATTGAAAAATATGTTAAGACTCAAAGGCAAACTTCCCTTTAATCCCTTATAACATCAAATCTCAAAACGAGAGAGAGATTGTAAATGTTAGAATCCAAGTCTCAAATATGTTTAATATCACTATGTAAGAGTCATTGCATGAATCAGGTACATGTGCAATTTGAGAATTCCCATATAGAAAAGGTTCAGATTTTCATTTGTTTATCCAGAATTATTGGAGTTTTCAACCAAGTAACAAGTTGACCTCACTTATTCCAACTAATTAGGGGTAGGGCCTTCGTCTATATTTGAAGCAAAATACTTGAACAACAAAAAGATTAACAAGTCCAAGCTAAGGAAACCCTTAAAACTGAAGTGTACCCACATCACAAAAGAAAAAAGAAGAAGGGGGCACAGCCCTAATTTTAGGAGTTTTGGAACTAGGACCTTGAGCTTTCAGGATTTATATTTAAGCAAATAAGTAAATGATCATTTTGTCGGCAGTGGGTTATCCGAAAACAATCACAGACCAAAAGGCAATAAACAAATAACGAATCAAAATGTGCCAAAAACACAGGGACCCACTTTTACAAAACCCCAAAAATCTTTTAGTTTTCTGAGTTCCTAATGAATTCGGATGCATGAACTGTGTGCGTGAACTATGGTACTTTTCAATGTAATGTCTCTTCACTTTGTTCAGGACCTCACACTATGGTAGAGATCTAGTGAATTATCTTTTAGATGAATTTGAAAGGCAAACTAGGGAAGGAGGACAAAATGGAGAAATAATCAAGGAGTATGGGGGAAAAACCTGAATAAAGCTTGAAAGCCGTTGGTAGTGTCCTTTGCTTGATAACCCACCAGATTTCTGACTTGTTCCTGCTGTAAAGCCCCGGATCTATTATTATGGGTTTCCCTCTCTTATTCCTGCAGTATTTTTATCATTAAGATTCATATTGAAATCTTTTTTTTTTTTTTTAAAAAAGGGCAAAACAAGATTGAAACAACAATTTCTTACAGTTTCCAGCCCAGCTGACTGCTATGTTGAATGAAATTGAGATCTTTTGGCAAACCAGAAAAGGCATGAATCAGATCTGAAAAAACCCACCAACATATATGAAGTCATAACTCCATTAATGCAATGATACAAACAGATGGAAAACAAAAAACAACAAAGAAACAAGGCCACTCACCATACCATCTTGAGTTACTAAAGGATAATCGGAAGCACTGAGGTTAATAAACCAATCCCATTTGCAGCATCTCAAAAGCATTGACATAGCATGAAGAGTTGTAGCAAGCATAGTTGGACCTCTATAAGTAACCAAGTTGGGTTTCCCAACAATATAAACATTACCAACCAAGCTAAAGACTGGGTGATTGGATACAAACTCTGCAATTTGCTTGTGCTCCGAGGCAGGCGCCTCGTAATCCAGATGGATCAGATACTGATTTCCAGGGTGATACAGAGCATGTAGGGTACGTTTTAGCTTGATTATATCTCCTTTGGATGCTGAGATTAAGTAGGCAAATGTAACCGGGTATGTCCTGTTGGACGGGTGTACAATGTTTAAGGTTGCCATAGGATTGAACCTTGTAATGGGGATGCTTAGTTTAGTGGGGAGGTACAAAACAGACAACAGAATAGTGGTAAACATGAAGGAAACCATGAAAACTTTGATCCCCATCTTAGTTTAGAAACTAAAAAGTGAGAGACAGTTGGGAAGAACAAAACAGAACTGGGTAGATTTAAAAGGTTTATATTAATGGATGGCATATGTGAAAGATTGGGGAGAACCATGTGAAAAGGTTAAGTGGAAGTGTGTGGATTAAATTATTGCAGGGGTTCCTTACTTCGAAGTGAAGGCCTCCATCTGTCCCTGCAATCAAAACTATTAATTAGGTAATGTAATTACTACTTTGCCTATGGTTTCACGTGGACAAAATTAGGTTTGACTAGGATATCTGTGGAATTTGGGGGGAAATCCCCACGATAAGTAGTCAAATCATTACTCCTTACCAAACAAAAAAAACAACCAAACCTTAAAAAGCATTCTAAATATTCTTGAGGAAGCTTTATCTTCTTTACTTTCATATTTCTTTAATCTCCACTTTAGTTTATCATTTAGGGTAAGTTGGGTTGACTATAATAAAATAAAGCTATAATTAAATAGAGTTGTAATGGAATAAAACTGTAATTAGTAATTTAACTGTTTGGTTGAATGGAATAGAATAGAACTGTAATAGTATTCTTATGGTTGGTTGAATGGGATGATGTTGTAATAGCAATAAAGAAAAAAAAACTAAAATGACTAGAATACCCTTAGCAAAATTTTTTTTTAGGTAGATGATTATTATTATTCTTATTAAATTTTAATAAGATTATTATTAAAAATAATTTAACCATATTTTAACATAATTATTATTAAATATAATTTAATAAAATAATATATAATTTAATAAAATTATTAATAAAATTATTATATGAATTAAAAAATCATAATATATAATACTATAAAAATAATATATAATCTACTTTATTATATTTAAACTGCAATACATATTTAATGTGCTAAAATATCATTAGTGAAACAAATAATTTAATTATTCTACAATAAAAAATAAAATATTAGAAGTAATAAATAACTTGAGAATTATATTTCACATCCAAACATAATATTAATATATTAACAAAAAAGTTACATGATTTCATTAGTTTATATGTTATAATCCATATATTATAAAATTTTACAACCTCAAAAAGTTACAACATTGTAATGACATTCTATCCTGTCATTATACCATCCAAATATTACAAACACAAGAAGTTACCAAAATATCATCAACACAACCATGATTTTTAATGGTCAGCAAGAAATCTTGTCACCCATTCAAACAACGCAGCATAAGGTAAACTAAAGAAAATAAGCATTTGCGTTGAATGATCTGGAATTTTTGTAACACCTCAAACCCGACCCAAACTCCACAACCGGATCTGGTATGTCACTAAGAAAATTTTGGAAAAAAAACATGTCGTATTTTCAGAAAATATTTTTCTAAAGTTTATCTTCTTATTCGAAAGAAATTTAATAGTTGATAGTTTAAATAAAATATGCCTTTATAAATTAAAAACCCAAATTTAAATACATGCATTAGTTCAATAAGAATTTAAATAACTAAAAGTATTTAAAGCCCAAAATAAAACAAAACATAAACTAGTGGCCCATGGCCTTATTACAACGATATTTTAAATCCATTAATTAAAAATATAAAGTATTAACTTGAGTCTTTTTGCTGGATTCAGATGTTCTTTTGCATGGCCACCTTGCGCTTTTCTCTGCTGCTTGGTCCAAGCACTAGGTATCACCTGAAAGGTTAATTAATAGGGTGAGTCGCGAGGCTCAGTGTGCAACCCTCATGCACCACTAGATTTTGGCCTTAGGCCCATAAAACAGATTAATAATTTCATTTATAAAAAAATAACAAATAATATGCAAGGCCCAACCCGTTTGCCTAGGTTTCCATCTGCTACACGCCCCCGTACCAGCCATTCACACCATTGGGGATTTCCACAATCGACCCACACCGCTACACGCCAAGATGGCAGTCATGCTGCTCATCACATATTATGGCCGAAGCCCTTATAGCAGATCACAGCATTAGCCACTACAACATATAACAGATCACGGTATAAACCGCTACACATATAACGTATAACTTCCTCATTTCATCAACCCAACCCATGCAATCATAAAATCAATATACTTTTGTCATATAAAGTCAAAACATTCACTGACCTGGTGATTTGCTTCACCCTTTTCGGGTTTCCAACATTAAACCGAGATATCGGCATTTATCAAAACATATAAACTTGTGAACATACATTAATAATCAGATCTAGTTGGTGGGGAAGTATTACACACCTGATATCACGAAATCCAATATTCTTAGTCAATGTCCTTGCTATCCGGATCTATTATCCTCAATGTAAAGCCTTGCTCAAAAACGGAACAATTGCGAAAATAGGCCTCTCCTATATTCAGCCATGGTTAGTATTCTACCCGATTTTGTATATATAAATAAACAAATCCTCTTACCTTAAAATCCCGAAAGTAACACGATTCTATAACTTAGAGATCTATGCGATTGGTCTCCTTCTTCAAATCCCGGAATGCCGAAAAAAAGAGTGAAATAAAAGGTTAGTTTCTAATAGCCATTCGGCTAAGGACTTTTGAAAAGCCGAAAGAACATTGAAATCCCGAAATCAATACTTACCTATTGTTTCCTTCAAGATTCTAAGCACAAGCAAACTCCTTTGAAGAGAATTCGGCAACTTCAGAAAGTGAGATCTAAGAATTCCGGCTTTTAGAAGATGTACGAATTAAAGAGATGGCTAAGAGAGATTCGGCCAATGAATATTAAGGAGAAGAATAGAATAATAGAGATGTGATTTCGGCTTTTAGGGATTAAAAGAAGAATAACAATAGAGGTTAAAAGATTCACCAACCAGAAATTTTAGAGAGGAAGAAAGGGTGAAGAAGATGGTGGTTTTCGGCTTTTGAGAGGAAGAAGATGAGAAAAGAAAATAAAAGAGAGGCTTCAAAATTTCGGCACACTCCCTCTTTATATAGAAAACCGATTCCTCCCTTTAGCAGAGATTGATTTTCGGCCAACACTACCACACATGATAGCTCCTATCCCTTTTCCCTTATCTTAATCTGTTATCTCCTCAAAAATAGCCTTTATCTGCTTATTATCCTTAAAGACTAAATCCCTAAATAATAGCCTTTATCTGCTTATTATCCACATGAAATAAATATAATAAAATTCCCCAAAAAAATAGCCTTGTGCCGTCCCCCCTTACTCAATTAAGTGCCGAAGTCTAGCCCTATAACTTGGGCTTCAAGCAACCAAAAATTTGGGCCTTCCTCATGCACTGGTGACGCCACTTATAGCTCACCTTACTGTGCCCCTAGTTACTGGGCCATGAGCCCAATATGTCAATTAAACTACTACAACTTCAATTTAAGCCCTTAGAGTGCCTAAACAAAATATTTAAAACAAGGCCTCAGCCCAATTTGAGCCCCAATTGTACCTTAAATTCTCAAATTAATATTTTAAGCATTCAAACACATAAAATGCACAGACCCAATTATTCAGGATGTTACAATTTTGCTTAATACGCAATAGCGCTCATCCTCAGTTAAACCTTCTACTTCACATAATGTTGGATATAATTTCAGAGCATTTTCTTGAATGGTCATTTCTGAGTTTTGTTGAATTAGCACTTCGGAGGCAATACTCTTACTGATTTCAAGGCCAAAGGTTCGTATGATTTCCGCCAATAAAGTGGCAGCATCATTAAATGAAGTATAAGAATCACTTGCATCAGAAATTTTTTTTTCTTCTTTGATGATGTGGAATCACCTTGGCTTCTAGCTGGCTACGATTGTGTAGCTGAAAGATCCATGTTATCCAAAGAAACATCAGCTTCACATCCATGGAAATCATTTCTTTCTTCATGAGTATTTGTAGCAACTACATCCTTAACATATATTTCTTCAATAATATCAGCGGCTATTTGAGCATCTTTCCCAGTGGCTCGATCTTTTACGTAGATGGCAGTAAGTTGGTCATAATAAGGGAAACTCCGATGTCTAAATTGAGCGGCCTCTTTATGACTCTATAAAAATGAGAAATTTCATATTAGATATAAGTTTGGTCAAAATAAGATAATAAATACTTGAAATTATTCTTACATTTATATATGAGTTCCACATCGCATCTTTAGCAACAACAAGTTGCCTATGCTCATCCCAACCAAAGCCGCTATTGTTTTTTTTCCATTAAGCATGTCATAAACGATTGACCAATCCCTTTTCAATGTCCTAATCCTCGATTCAAGATTAGGTTTAGCCTTCAACATGGCATTGAGTAAAACTTTTTTTAACATTTTTTCCAACTCATTAAATAGCCGGCTTTGAATCCCGTATCTGCTTTAAAGGTTCCAACATTGTGCAAGTCGACCATACAAGCAACCAACGTAGCATCTTCTTCTGGAACCCATTTCCTTTTGGTTCCTCGAGAATTTTGGGAAGAAACACTTGATTATGAAAAACCTGATGTAACTATCTTAAGAAAAAACGCAAATTAAAATTAAGTTCAATATTATGTATCAAAAGGTCAACACTTTATAAAATTATAACACATGATGAATCAAAAGAAAATAAATTATCATTCAACAAGTCTAGTACAATACAAAAAAAAAACAATTCAAACACCACTAAAGTTTCATAAACTAGATACATGAAATAACATAAAACAACTTAACGTTTACTATTTTTACCCTAAACCTAACTAATTCATAGATGCTTGCCATTTATCGAATATTTGGTTGGCTAGTTCCATCCTCCAAGTAGCCCATGCATCCGATGGATGAATATTTACGATATTCAGTTCATCGTCATCTATCACATTACTAGGTAATCCTTCTCCCAACTCCGCTTCAATAGGATCAAGACTCATATAGGTTCGAATAAAATTATGGAGCAAACAACATGCAATAATGATTCTATTGGGCACCCTCACAGGATAGAATGATGGACTCCTAAGTATTCCGCATCTAAGTTTTAATAACCCAAAACATCTTTCAATAACATTACGCACTAAAGCATGTTTCATATTGAAAAATTCTTCCGGAGTACTTGGCTGGTAACCCTGACGCCACTCATTCAAATGATATCTTTGTCCTCTGAAAGGCGTAAGAAATCTCTCACAATTTGTGTATCCAGCATCAACTAGATAATAACAACCTATAAAAAGAAACTATTTATCATGGTTAATTTTCCAACAAAGTATAATCTTAAAAATTAATTCAAATTCCTCTAATTTTGCACTTTACCATGAGGAACATTTAGCCCATGTCTCCTACTAATGGCATCTCGAAGAACTCATCCATCAGCAAAAGAACCTTCCCAACCTGGAAGAACATAAACAAATTGCATATAAGGTGTACAAACACCTAACATATTTGTTGCTATGTCACCTTTTCGTGTTTGATATCTAGGTTTATCAACTGTTGGAACCCTAATCTTGATGTGGGTTCCATCTAAAGCACCTAAGCAATTCGACATCACATGTATAAAACCTCGGGTTAGGATACTATATTTAAATCGACTAAATTATGTACGAGCTATATATGGAACTCACTCCAATACCTTGAACCATTTCCACATTTGGTCTATAGAATCAGTTGTAATTGGCTCTACCTTTTTAAATAACACATCTTGTAAATGTATCACAGTATTTAAAACATTGTGAAATGATCTGCTAACGGTTTCCCAAAACCTATTAAAGTGATGCTTGATAACTCGATTTTTAAGGTGATGAGAAATGATATGTAAAAACATTGCCACTTGCTCATCAACAAGCATGTTCCTTGACGACTTCAATCCCCCTAAAGTTTGTAACATCTCACATAGTTTAAAAAAGGTAATTCTATTCATCGTAACTTGTTCAATACAGGTCTTGTCTCTAGCATATACAAGTCTTTTCACATAATCTTTTTGCATAAAAATCTAAAATATAGGATCTAATCCTTGGTCCATAAGTATGTAGGCTATGGATGGCACCCAATGCAACTAATAACCAACTCGCAACTGTACACATTTGCAACCGTATTGTAATAGCAAGACCAATTCTTTTACACCTCTCACTTTGTACTATTAAAGATAGACGAGCCATTACTGCAAGATATTAAAGTGTTACAATCTTCGAATCATAGTAAAAGGGTCACATTTCTCCAATACTAATTTTAATAATAGTAAAACAAAATTAAAGAATTTAATTGCCAAAGAACTTACAGTGATTCAGTGAATACAAGATGCTCAACTCTGGGAGGAGGAAGCAATCAAACAAGCCAAATAATAAGAGGAAGCAATAACAAACTGTCAAAGAAAAATGAACAATACATATTAAGAATCTTTACAAAGCACAAAATAAAAATTACAACTAAATATAAGGGTCTATTTAGAATCTTTTAAAAAAAATACATATTAAGATAAATGAACAATACATATTAAGAATCGTTAAAAAATTACAAAATAAATTCACTACTTTATCCTACAATGTGCTTGTTTTTATCCCACAAAAAAATATCCGTTTTTTTTAAAACTTCCTATTTTATGACTCATTTTATAAGATTGAATTAGTTACTTTTTGGTGCAAAACATTAGAATGGTTGATGAGGTAAGTTGAAGTAAATTTATAGAGAAAAATTAATAAATAGGATAAGTCTGTTTAAAATTATATTTGCTTATGTATAAGTAAATAATTTATCAAGCATTTAGTAGTGTATAATAATAATATCATTTTCAAAGTTTCAAAGTTTGTTGTAATTGAAATTCGATCTTATTTACAAAGAATTTCATGTTTATTTATATAAATACAATTATCCAAATAAATGTTTATTTGGATACTCACATTTTTTTAACAATAGATATAATTATTCAAATAAGTTTAAGAGGCACAACTTTTAATAACTAAGAAACATAACTCGATACTTATAGTCCTTCACTTATAATTGTTAAATCACTTAAAACATTTTACATGTAGTCATTGAAACGTTATAAATATTTTGAAAATGTTTTGGAATAATGAAATACAGTAAATGCTATGGCAAAAATTAAGTGAAGAGAAGATGAGAATGGATAAACTGGTGACTTATGGGCTAGCCATGATAATTGAGGAGTGTTGAGTTTCTTAAAGTGATAGATTCTATATATTTGAGATTTATAAGCAATATTCTCTATGTATATTTATGAAATTGAAAATTTTATAATAATGATATAAGTAATAAGATAAAGTACATGAGTATGTAAACTTTGAATCATGAAATAAGATCATTATTTTTTAGATATTTTATAAATAATATTCCATAAAAAAGATATGAAATAATAAATACTAATATATATATAATTGTTGCACACACACATATATATATAACTCAATACACAATTTTTAATAAAAATACATTTTAATAAATTTATAATCTTTTGTTTTGTATTTAAATAAGCTTTTCATTACTTACATCTATCTCATCATCTTGATGAAATATCTTAAGGGTTCTTATTACTTACATCAATCCTCATAAATGGTAAAACAGATCTTTTATATAATGCCAAAGATATTGCTTATCAATCTTCTTTCAAACTATCTTTGCTAGCAATATTATTTTATAGTTTATATTCAAAAAGTTGCATTATTCCTCCCAATTATTATGCAAATAACA
The DNA here is from genome assembly GCA_025503065.1 of Gossypium bickii. Classification (NCBI taxonomy): domain Eukaryota; kingdom Viridiplantae; phylum Streptophyta; class Magnoliopsida; order Malvales; family Malvaceae; genus Gossypium; species Gossypium bickii. The sequence continues at coordinate 98,654,276 of CP106711.1, forward strand.
GGTTTATGCAAAACAATACCCAAGTCCTGCTATTGAATTATTTTATCTATCAGATAAGCAATTGTTCTGATTGGGCAATTCATTTCTGGTCAGTGACATCTTCAAAGCCAAAAATCTAACCAGTTGTAATTGTATGAAACCTCTCTTGCCCAGCAGTATTTGCAACTTGATCCTTTTTCTATCAAGCTCTATGGTCCTTATCTTGAAGGCAATTCTGCCAAAGAAAACACAACCTTATTAAACCACATGCCCCTTGTTGAAATAATAATATACCACTACACATTTAACACATAACGGTTCCAACTAAAAAATCCAAATAAAAATAAACTTAACAAAAAACCAAAGGCAAAATGAACACTACAACAGGGCCAAACAAACACTTTCACTTTAGAAAAACTCTTCCAACAAAAACTGTAGCTGGCAGTAAAATAATTCCAGGGATAAGAATGCTACACTCAAACAATGAACCTAATCCAATTTTTTGCTCATTTCCAATACATCTAGATAATCCCTAAAAGGACATAGTACAATCTTACATACATATATGTGTATGTGTGTATATATATATCAAAATGTATATAACACTGACAAGTGTTATTACATGCATTAGATATTCACTCTTCTTTTTTGGATGGGTTTGAGGGTTGATTGCTTGGTTTTTCTTAGTCTTACTCCATGGCTTAAAGTCAACAGTTTTGCTCCTCAGTTCTGCACCAGAATTAATTGGCTTATTGTCAGAGCTAAATGCTACACTCAAAGATCTTGAAAGCAAATTGAATCCACTTTTAAGAAAGGTGTTCTTCTTCTCTTTTTTTATTTTTGTTTTTGAATAGAAGGGTAATACTATACTTGATCTGCCAACTGATTTGGCAGCATATATGCATATTGGGTCCATCTAGGTCATTTGCGAATCTTTAAGTGTATGGTTTGAGATGATTACATGTTTTTTTTATTGGGAAAAAAGAAGGAAAAACACTAGTACAAAAGCAACAACTAACGCGCTTAAGAAATAAAAAAAGGTCTTACTGAAATCTTTAACAGATTGTGACATTCATACAATACATTGGAAATGATAAGTTATCAATTACTACATTCAATACAATGTTATGACCATAAATAGAATATTGACTACGTTTAAAGAGTTTCTTAAGGGGACTCGTTAGCAAACCTGTCTTTAATATCTAATTTACTCTAATCTAACAAAAAATCAGCAATAATAGAGTTTAGATTGTCCCTTTGTACAATTATTAGGTCCATCCTTCAAAGCTAAAGAGAATACATACACATACACACACAAAAAGAAAAAGAAAAACTGCTTGACATGGCAAATCCAGCAAAACTAGAAACACAACCATATAAAGAAAAAACAAATGAAGTTTTATTGCCATTGAAAGAGATGGAGCTGATATTATATGCTAATTATTATTCCAATATCAAAGAACTCAAAGCCATTTCTCAGATATAAGTTACTTAGCTAAACGCCTAAAAACAATTCAATTGATGAAAAAAATAAACACAGACAAAAGAGAAGAAAGGGAACAAGAACTCAAACAGATCACCAACTATAAACTGTAATTAGATAGAATACCTAATTGAAAAATCCTTCGTTATCTTCAAAGTCAAAATTTGATTTTCACATCAAGTGAACTGAAGGCCTAGCGAAAATTTCCCAATCAAAAAAATCGCTTGGCAGTTTCGATTGTTTCTCTTCTCAAGTTTCCACCTCATATGATTCTTAATTGAAAAATAGGTTGGAAGGAAATGGTAAGAAGAAAGAAAAATAGAAGAAAGCTCCAGACGTGAGAAAGAAATGGAAGGGTAAAGTTGAAACTTAACCTAATTTTTCACGCTAAATAGGTATTCCGTGGGGAGAGTGGCGACAGTTCTAGCTTACCATTACAGAATTCAGCTGTAATATGAATAGGGCTGTAATAGCCCATTACAACCAACCAAACAATGGGTTAGGTATGGGCCCACAGAATTCAACTGTAATGGCTTAGCATTACAACCAACCAAACATGCCCTTAGTTACGTTTGGTTCACTATAACAGAATAGGATTGTAATTGAATAGAGCTATAATATAATAGAATTATAATGGAATAGAGCTGTAATCCGTAATTCCATTGTTTAGTTGAATGGAATGGAATAGAGCTGTAATAACATTTTTGTGTTTGGTTGAATGGAATAGATATTGTAATAGTATTAGGAAAAAGACTTAAATGACCAAAGTACCATTAACATAATTTTTTAGGTAGATGATTATTGTTATTGTTATTAAATTTTAATTAAATTATTATTAAATATATTTTAATAAAAATAATAATAAATAATTTAATCATATTTTAACATAATTATTATTAAATACAATTTAATAAAATAATATATAATTTAATAACATTCTTAATATAATTATTATTATATGAATTAAAAAATCATAATATATAATATTATAAAAATAATATATAACCTACTTTATTATTTTTAAACTACAATACATGTTCTAAAATATCATTAGTGAAATAAATAATTTAATTATTCTACAATAAAAAACAAAATATTAGAAGTAATAAATTGCTTGAGAATTATATTTCACATCCAAACATTCATATATTAACAAAAAGTTACATGATTTCATTAGCTTATATGTCATAATCCATAAGCTAAATTTTACAACAGAAAAAAGTTTCAACATTGTAATGACATTCTATCATGTTATTATACCATCCAAATATTACAAACACAAAAAGTTACCAAAATATCATCAACACAACCATGATTTTTAATGGTTAGCAAGAAATCTTCTGATCCATTCCAATCACACCGAAGAACGTAAACTAAATAAAATGAGCATTTACATTGGATGGTCTGGGATTTTGTTCAACACGCGACAGCGCTCATCCTTAGTTAAACCTTCTACTTCACATAAGGTTGGATATAATTTTAGAGCACTTTCTGAATGGTCATTGCTGACTTTTTTTGAATTAACACTTTGGAGGCAATACTCCTACTAATTTCAAGGCCACTGGTTCGTATGTTTTCCGCCAATAAAGTGGCAGCATCAGTAAATAAAGTATAAGAAATATGATCACTTGCATAAGAAATGTAACACCCATTAATCGTATTCTACGCCGTAACCGGATCCAAGGCGTTACCGTACTTAACACACATGGTCATACAACTTTGGGCTATCAAATTTCATTCCAAATTAAAACTTTTCCATACACACCTCTAACATCCTTATAATGGGCCTACGAGGCCCTAAACATGCTTCCGGAAGGTTTCAGAGATAATTCGAAAAAAAATTCACACTTAGAAAAATTTTACCTAAATAGGGGCCACACGCCCGTGTGAAATGAGACACGCCCGTGTGGGCATGCCATGTGGTCACACACGCCCATGTCCCTCACTCGTGGTCGACACTGACTTATTTCACACGGCCAGACACACACCCGTGTCCCTGGCCCGTGTCCCTCACACGGCCTCGACACGCCCGTGTCTTAGCCCGTGTGCCAAAACCTTGGCATTCTGTTTATGACATCATCACCTCACTAAGGTTACACAGCCAGGGCACACGCCGGTGTCCTTAGACCGTGTGTCGAATTAAATTTCAAATTTCAAGCTGCAGACTTCACATGGCCTGGGCACACGCCCATGCATTTTGCCGTGCCTCCCACATGGCTGATACACACGGCCGTGCCTCTGCCCGTGTTTTTACTACAAAACTTACTGACTTGTAAAATTAACATGCAGGGGACACACAACCTAGTCATACACCCAAGGGACTGACCGTGTGTCATACACGGACTAGACACACGCCCGTGTGCTTACCCATGTGGACAAGAATAAGGCATTCACCAAGCTCTTTCATCACCCTAATTCATTCCAGCATAATTCATAACCAAACAACCTAATCATACACCCTACACAATCATGAATAACTTCATCTTTTCATTGATTAATAGTATTGAGCCATTAACTATAGCCATGTACAAAAGAATTCATCTATAAGGAGCCAATACACACTTGGCCAAAATAACAAACATTTCACCTTGTCTAGCCCTTATACATGCCATACTCAAAATGCTAATTCAAAAATATACCAAGATGAGCTGATAGTGTGGGTGATCTTCTGATTATCTTTGTATCCCAACCCGGCTCTTTGACTCTATAAAACAAGGGAAAAAGAAAGGGAGTAAGCTTTAAAGCTTAGTAAGTTTACATGTAAACAATAAATATCATAACATGTGCTAATCAATAAATAGCATTTCACAATAAGTAAAAGTATCTGACAATCCAATATCATGCTTACTCATTCCTTCTTACCACATTCTAGCCATATCACAACCAAATGCTCTTATTATTTAACATACATCCTTGTACTTATCACCACAAGACCACATGAAACACAACACAATTTCACAATAAGTCATTCTTAGAAATATCAAACACTTGGTGGTTTCGTACTGAGCCCACTATTTGTCTCAAACAGGGTGGTAACACACATAGCTCACCAACAGGAATATTTATGGTGGTATCGCATATAGCCCACCAATTAATAACATAAACGATGGTATCGCACACAGCCCATCATGAATAAATATTAAGGTGGTATAGCACATAGCCCACCAACAAGAATAATTAAGGTGGTATCACACACAGCCCACCATAATTTATTTTGGATCATATTCTACACTTACATATCTATTTCAACATTCATATTCTAAAAAGTCCAATTCATTTAAAATATAAATGACCTCAATCACACAATACCCCAATAAACAATAACATGTGTATTTAAGATACATCGTTTTCACATAAACTTAATTCGATGCAAAATGCGTTAATTTGCAGTTTAATCCGAAACCTTGCCTTTTCCCCGGTCAAGGTTAATTTCACGCTCTTCTTGATCTATAACAACATAATTTCATTCATTCAATCATTTCATGATCATAATACATCATAATCTCTACTTAGGAAAAAATGACCATTTTGCCCTTGTACTTTGGCAAAATTACAATTTTGCCCCTATGCTCGTAAATCATTTTTTTCATCTCATTTTCTCATTAAACAAGCCTAGTTCAATATTTATTACTCCTACAACTACTCATAATTCCAATTATTTCATGCATTTATTACACATTTTCAACCTTTGCATTCAAGTCCTATTTAGGTGTTTTCATGCTAACACCTTTCACAAAAGTTGTTCCTTAACTCACTATCATTCATTTTCTTCCATAAAAACTCAGCAAACAACATAAAATCTCTCATGGAAAGTCCCTAGACTTTCAACCATATTGCAAATTAGTCCCCTCATTAGCTAGCTTAAGCTTTGGGTGTGACAACCCAAACCCGGCCCAAACACTATGGCCGAATCTAGTTTGCTACCGTGGAAATATTTTAAAGAAAAACCATTTTTCAGAATCATTTTAAGTTGTTTGAAAACCTTTCATTTGGTTGTCTTGTTAAAACCTTACTTAGAGTTTATTTGAAATTAATTAAGCCAAGTTATTATAAAATTTCGAAGGTGCCCGATGGCACGATAAAAACATTTTCGTTTTAATTTGGGAAACATGTGATTTTAATTTAATATCAATAACTTAGTTTGAAACAAAGTATCCAACATATGAAAAAAAAATAATAAAATAAAGTATCAGGAGGCCTTATTACATCCAAAATAAAATTTAACCCATAATAAAATAGAATAGCAAAGGTTAAAGTTCATTTAATTCAAATCTAATGCATGGCCACCTCGAGTCCACCCGGCTCCCCATCCGCGATCTACGTGTCACCTGAAAAAATGTAAAGGAGAAGGTGAGTCACCAAGACTCAGTATGTAACCCTTCCCCCGATTTTAAGCAATTTCATACACAACATATAATTAACCATCATGCACCAAGTCATGCACCCAACCTAGCCAACCAAACGCCTTGTCTACCCCGTGTGGTACCAAACCACTGGTGGTGCCAAACCACTGGTGACGTATAGTCACAGATGTGATGCCAAATCACTGGAGGTGCCAAACCTCTGGTGTCCTTAGACACAACGATTGATGGGGCCAACCCATCGTGTGATACCAAATCACTGGCGTCAATCCCGTTTTATCATCTGTGGGGCTAACCCACTGTGGTGCTAAGCCACTGGGACGGGACGCTATGAGGTGCCAAACCTCTGGAGGTACCAAACCTCTGGTGACCGTAGTCACAGTGTGTTACCAAAACACTGGTGTCCGTCGACACAATATCACTGCCCCCTCCACTCATCAACCCATATCAAATATTCACAATACTCATGCCATCATATGTTTAATCACATATATCATATCTATCATTAATCATAAACAACATATCATGCTTTCCAAAAGCATCATAAAATCTCATAATCAATCAGGGACTTACCCGTATCCTTGCTTATACCATTCATGGTATTAACATCTACATAGATCCAATTATCACATGCAAAAGATTTAGTACATTTAATTAACTATAAGTGTGTATGTACACACTGTCACCACTGAATAGTTTAAATCCCGAAAGAAGAGTCGGCCACCCTAGATCTACTTGTCCCTATATTCGGCCATAATAGTGTTAGTGATATGGCCTATTCGGCCAAACCAAATATTTAAAAGGGTTCTCTTTTTGAACCCGAATCCTTACCCGAGTGCCTTTAAATAATTACTCCAAGCGTTCTGCTTTCCTAATAATCGGCAACCTTATGTTAGAAATTTTCGGCTTATAATTACTAACTAAATAACTTGCTTAAATTAGATCTTACCATTACTTACCAAAATCGAATACTTCAAAATCCCGTAGTTCCACACTATGAAATTCGGTAGCACTTAGTCAGGGGAAAAAAGAAGATTCGGCCAACACTAATGGAAGGGCTGAAATTTTGAAAGAAAAAGGGGTGTATTCGGTTAAGAGAAAACAAAAGAGATGCTGGAATTTTCTAATAATTTTGAGCAATAGTGTAAGGGAGTTTCGACAACAAGGTGATAGGGGTTTGGCTAATGGAGGCAGAAGAAGGAGAAAGAAAAGAAGTAAGGGATTAATGGTGGTTTTCACTAAGTGGAAGAAAAGGTCTTTGGAAAATTTTGAGTAATTTGCCTAGGGAAATTCGGCCAGCAACTTGTGAAAGAAAAAAAATATGGCTGCATGATTTCAGCACTCCCCTTGTGTAATACTAAACCGATATTGGATGGCCCTAGAGAGTCCCTCATACGGCCATAACTCTCTCCTTCTTGCGATAATTCAAACCTCAATTATCAAAGATTTAATCAAAGTTTATCTAACTTCTTATCCCCTAGCTACTCTCCACAATTTGAATGGGAATAAAATTGCAAAAACCCACTCTCTTCCAGCCGAAAATAGGCAAAAATAAAATAAATAACAAACATAATAAAGACCAGCATATACCCCAACCGAATTTAAAAACCAAAACTAGCTTAACCTTTTATCAATTTCCTATATATTCTCCTATCAAATAAATTAATCCCATGCTTAATCCTTATCTTATCACCTCTTCAAATAAATAATAGAAAAACAAAGAGTCCATGTGCTTGACAAACTCCAAATTTAAAGAAACAAAGGCCATGTGCACCAATTTACATGACCAAAAAAAAAAAAAAAAGTCTTGCACCTTAGATTCGAACCAAAGACCTCACGCATCAGCCCTTCTTCCAGCGCCCTTGCCAACTCTTCCAGCCCGCCTTTCATGCCATAAAGCCCCTTATTTATTTATAAGACCTCCCGGGCCGTTTACCCAAAAATTAAAAATGCAAAACATCGCTTTAAAGACTCGAACTCGCGCCTATCCACCTCAGGACTCCTAGTGGCGCTCCAAGCCACTCCACCCACACGACTTTCTTGTCCGAATTCCTCACCAATTATTTTTAAGGCTTTCCAAGCCAACTCCAACGCCCAAACAAAAATGCCACTTTGCGACCATCGTGCCTCGAACCCAGGCCCTTGTAACACCCTTGGACGCACCCAACCAATTGCACCAAGCCTATTCCTTGTGCCATAATTCGCCCAAAAATTTATTAAAGCCTTATCTCATCTAGCTCCCTCTTTTATGGTACTAAAAAAAATATTTTAACACTAGGTCAGGCCTAACTCGGGTTATTTTTAGACCCTTAAATATGTCGAATAAATCCTAGAATTTAACCCTTCAAGTACACACATGGGAAATTAGCTAAGTTACAAACAACCCCTAATTTGGGGTGTTACATTGGGGACTCCAAAAGTACAAAAATTCTCAATAAAAACCACTAATATCACTTACTTGTAGAGATAAGGGTTGCTGAAAATTTTTCAAGCTCCTATGGTGTTTTTCTTTGGAAATTTCGGTGGTTAGAAGAAGGGGAAAATGATATCTTTTCTTCTCCTTATTTTATTATTTACTAGACAAATTACCACAAAAATCTCACCTAATGCTTTGAAAATTTAATTCTTTGTCCCCTATGACCAGCTATTAACTTTAGAAAGGTCTATTTGCATATTAGGGACCTCCATTAAAATCTACAGCTATTAGACACCTTTTTCTTGTAAAATATATTTTCACATTTAATGCAATTTAGTCCTTTTTCACAATTAAGTATACAATTGCTAAAATTAAAGCACCAAAATTTCTATGCAAGCTTACTATCATGCTATAATTCATAAAATATTATGAAAATAATTTTCTTCAACCTCGGATTAGTGGTCTCGGAACCATTATTCCAATTAGCCCCAAAATCGGGCTGTTACAACTCTCTCTTCCTTTAGAGATTTTTGCCCTCGAAAATCTTATCGGTAAAAAGGTTTGGATATTGTTCTCTCATGGCTTCTTTCGGTTCCCACGTAGCCTCTTCTACACCGTGTTTTTGCCATAACACTTTTACTAAGGCTATTCTCTTATTCTTCAATTGTTTCATCTCTCGAGCCATAATCTTAATTGGTTCCTCTTCATAAGTTATGTCCGATCGTATCTCAACTTCCGTGGGAGGGATTACATGCGAAGGATTAGAATGATATCGCCGCAACATTGACACATGAAACACATTGTGTATTCTCTCTAACTCTACCGGCAAAGCCAATCGATATGCCACTGGTCTAATCCTTTCGGTAATCTCATACGGCCTTATGAATCGTGAACTCAGTTTTCCCTTTCTACCAAATCTCAATATTTTCTTCCACGGGGATATTTCAAAAATACTTTGTCACCCACTTGAAACTCAATTTCTTTCCTTTTTAAATCCGCGTATGACTTTTTCGGTCCGAAGCAGCTTTCAAACTATCACGGATCACTTTCACTTCCTCCTCGGTCATTTGAAGTAGGTCGACCCCATGAATTTGCTTCTCACTAAGCTCGGTCGAATACAAAGGATCTCGACACTTGCGACCATATAAAGCCTCGTACGGTGCCATCTGTATACTCGACTAATAACTGTTGTTGTAAGCAAACTCAACCAAAGGTAGATATCTTTCCCAACTACCTTCAAACTCTAACACACAGCATTGGAGCATATCCTTAAGGACTTGAATCACTCTTTTAGATTGGCCATCAGGTTGCGGATGGAACGCAATACTAAAATTCAACCTTGTACCTAAGGCTTCTTGCAACTTCTTCCAAAACCTCGAAGTAAATCTCAGATCTCTACCCGAGATAATATATACAGGCACCCTATGTAATCTTACCACCTCAGCAATATACAACTCGGCCAACTTATCAAGAGCATAATTAACACGTACCGGTATAAAATGAGCCGACTTTGTTAGTCTATCCATAATAACCCACACAACATCTTTCTTTCTTGGAGTCATAGGCAACTCCGTTACAAAATCCATGGTGATCCGATTCCATTTCCACTTGGGAATCATCACCGACTGAAGTAATCTCGATGGTACCTGATGCTCGGCTTTCACTTGTTGACAGATCAAACATCTCGTCACAAACTCAGAGATGTCTTTTTTCATACCCGGCCACCAATAAAATCTCTTCAAATCATTGTACATTTTTGTGCTACAGGGATACACTGACAAATAACCAATGTGTGTTTCATGTAAAATTTTTCGGATTAACGCATCATCTTTCGGTACACAAATCCTTTCGTGAAATATCAAACAACCATCCGAACTCACTCGAAAATCAGAATCATTTCTCAATTCACACTTAGCTCTCTTAGCTTGCATATCTTCATCTTTCTTTTGAGCCTCATATATCTGTTGAATAAATATTGGTCTAGCCTTTAGCTCGGCTAATATAGCACCATCCTTAGACAACGCTAAGCTCGTACTCATGGCCCTCAAAGCATACAGAGATTTTCTACTCAAGGCATCCGCCACTACATTTGCTTTCCCTGGATGATAATCAATTACTAGCTCATAGTCCTTCAATAATTCAAGCCACCGCCGTTGTTGTAAATTCAAACCCTTTTGGTCCATTAAGTAGTTCAAACTCTTATGATCAGTGAATATTTGACACTTCTCACCATATAAATAATGGCGCCAGATCTTCAAAGCAAAAATGATCACAGCCAACTCCAAGTCATGAGTCGGATAATTCTTCTCATGCGGTTTTAGCTGTCTCGAGGCGTAAGCTACCACCTTACCCTCTAGCATCAACACACAACCAAGACCATTTAATAATGCATCACTATAGACTATAAATTATTTTCCCGACTCCGGTTGTACCAAAACTGGCGCCTCAATCAACAATGTTTTCAATCTCTCAAAGCTCTGTTGGCATTTTTCATTCCATTCAAACTTGACATCCTCATACAACAGTTTCATCATTGGGGTAGCAATCATGGAAAATCCTTTTACGAATCGTCTGTAGTACCCTGCTAAACCCAAAAAGCTTTTGACTTCCGACACATTTCTTGGCAGTTTCCACTCGACAATAGTCGAGATCTTACTCTGATCAACTCTAATACCATCACCCGATACAACATGTCCTAGGAATTCGACCTCTCAGAGCCAAAACTCACTCTTGCTAAACTTAGCATATAACTGTTTGTCTCTTAAAGTCTGCAAAACAATTCTCAGGTGTTCTGCATGATCACTCTCATCCCGAGAATAAATCAGTATATCATCTACAAAGACAACTACAAACTTGTCCAAATACGGTTGGAAGACACGGTTCATTAAATCCATAAAAATCGCAGGGGCATTCGTTAAACCAAATGGCATGACAAGAAACTCATAATGACCATACCTCGTCCGGAATACAGTTTTTAGCACATCTTGCTCCTTAACCCTTAGCTGATAATAACCAGACCTTAGATTTATCTTGGAGAACACTGTAGCTCCCTTCAATTGGTCAAACAAGTCATCTATCCTTGGCAAGGGATACTTGTTCTTCACTGTTACCTTGTTGAGTTGTCCATAGTCTATACACAATCTCATCGACCAATCTTTCTTTTTCACAAAAAGTATCGGAGCACCCCACGATGAATAGCTCGGCCTTGTAAAGCCCTTATCCGTTAACTCTTGCAACTGAACCTTCAGTTCTTTCAACTCCAATGGTGCCATCCTATACGGAGCAACCGAGATAGGTGCTGATTCCCTGAACTAGCTTAATCCCAAACTCAACCTCTTTAACTGGAGGCAATCCAAGTAACTCATCCGGGAAAACATCTAGATATTCGCATACCACCGGTACTGATTCAATCTTTACCTCTGACTCTTGATTATTCAGCACAAAAGCGAGATAAGACTCATATCTTTTCCTCAAATATTTCTCGGCTACCATAGTTGAAATTATCATTGGCAGATTATCTAATCTACTTGATTCAACCCAAATGACATCCCCATTTTCACATTTCAATTCAATAAACTTGCTACCACAGTTCACTAAAACATTATGGGCAGTCAACCAATCCATTCCAAGAATCAAATCAAACTCATCAAATGGCAACAACATAAGGTTTGCCGAAAAACAATGACCTCTAGCTGTCAAAGGATAATTCCTACACACCTTGTCAACTAGCACATGTTTGCCTAACGAGTTTGACACTTTTACTACAAATTCTGCAGACTCAATAATCATGCTCATACTAGATGCCAATTTCATGCAAATGTATGAATGAGTAGACCCTGGATCAACCAAAGCAATAACAGAAGTGTCATGAAGAGAAAAAGTACTAGTTATCACATTTAGAGATGATGCCTCTTTACGAGTGCGAATGGCATAAGTCCTTGCAGGTGCTCGACCCTCTGGTCTCATAGTAGAATCTCGAGGTGCAACCCTACTACTAGTTTCTCCTCCTAGATTCTTTTGTAGTCTACCCCTTGAAGATACATTTCTTGACCTCACTTCTTGCTTCTTTTCTTTGTCATCCCTCTCAGGATAATTTCGAATAAAATAATCGGGGGAACCACACTTATAGCAATTTTGATTGCTTCCCCAACACTCCCCAGTGTGCTGCCTACCACAATTTGGACACTCCGATTTGGACTTCAGATTGCCCACACTTGCCATCGAAGTGGCTTGAACTCTCAAGCCCGAGTTTGTGTTACCTCGATATAACAGTCCGGTTTGTACCCTAGTCGGAACAGTGGTTTTGAGACCACAAATCCATGTCCATATAATATTTTAATATTATTTTCTATGCCTATGATATGTGATTAAGCATGTGTTAAAGATCTGTAAGTTAATTTGTCCGTTTGTGTGCTTAATTTTGCATAAGGACTTGATTGTGAAAGGTACTAAATTAGCATGCTTTATGAAAAGGAATCTATTTTTCATGGCTTATTAAATGTGGAGTCCTTATGTGGATATTATACCTTTATTCATATTAATGGACATTTATGTCCATATTATGCATGATTTTTATAAGTATTAATAAAGGTTATTTTGGTAAATTAAGAAATATGATATATTAGATAAAATGATAGTTAAAATGCCATCATCTTCCATGCTTCACCACCGAAAATAGAAACAAAAGAATAAGGGTTTAAAGCTTTCAAACATTCGACCATGGATGTTCTTTGATTAAGGTATGGTTTTTGATATATTTTTGATAATTTCTACGTTTTCGTAATCGTTGCTCTGAGAGCTACAAAACCCATGTATTAATTTTGAGAATTGATGATGTTTGTGAAATGAGACTTAGATGAACTCATATGATTTATGATGATTTATGGTGTTAAATGAAAGATATGTATGTGATGAACATATTTTATTCTTGAATTTTTGATGAATTTAGCTAAATAGGGCTAAATTGAGAAAATAGCAATTTGAAGGACTAAATTGTGAACTTGATGAAATGTGTGGACTTATTTGATATATAGGAGTATTCGGCTAAGCATGGTTAAATGATGATTTTGTGAATTTGATGTTTGAGAAAAATAGATTAAATTGATAAAATGTGCAATTGAAAGGGCTAATTTGTAAATTGCCTAATATGTGTGTATTTGGATTGAATTGGATGAATTAGTGAATAAAAGGGTTAAATATGAATATGTATAGATCAAGAACAGAAGAAAACGGACTTAGATCGCGCGAAAGTGAAGATAGTCGAATAAGCGAGTCCGAACGAATATCCAACTCCAAGGTAAGTCATTGAACTGTGCATGTTCATATGACTATTATTAACGATGAATGTTTACGAGATGGTCTTTACATGAATTCTGAGATAAGGTTGACTTAGTGATAATGTCCGAGAAGTCCCGTACGAACCTAAGAATAGATAGGATTAGCTATATCATGACATAGGTATCTGTTCTGTTTTATCATGTAAGACCACGTCTGGGACGTTGGCATTGATTCGAGATTATGTGTAAGACCACGTCTAAGACGTTGGCATCGATATGATCTTTACGTGTAGGACCACGTCTGGGACATTGGCATTGATATGATCTTTACATGTAAGACCATGTCTGAGACATCAGCTTCGTATTAATTCGAGTAAGACCCTGTCAGGGATAGTGGCATCGACATCTGATTACACGTAAGACCACGTCTGGAACGTTGGCATTGTACGACCATTCTGTATATCCTATTAGATTCTGAATGGTTCAACGGGCAATTTTGAGCTATGAACAATTACGTGAATGTTTATCTGTTTCAGGTATGCTTGATAAGTACACAAGGTGTGTATGAGAGGTAAGTATTTATATGAACTTACTAAATTGAATATGTGCAATGAAATTATGAGATGACATGTGAAATTATGCTTAAATGAGCTATGTGCAAATAAGGTATTGAGTTGAGAACGTGGTAAGTTATGGCTAAGCAAATGAGCTAAAGAAAGAATGGGATGAACTTGTTATGTGAACCATTATGGTAAATACAACAATTTAGTTATGTGCAATTCATGTTAAGTTTATTTGTATTTTGGCTAACTAAACTTTTAAAAGCTTACTTTGTATGTGTGTTTGTTCTGTTTTATAGATCGTCAAAGCTACTGAAGGCTCGGGGACTGTCGAGGATCGTCATCACACTACTCAACTTGTTTTGGTACATTTTAGAAATGTGTATAACTAGGTATGGCATGTATAGGCTAGTTATTTGTATGAGATTGAGATGTGAACTTAGCCATGTGATTTGGCTAGTTGTGTGTTGGCTATATGCTTTAATGAATATGATGTGTGATGTATGTTTTGGTATAGTTTGATAGTGTATGAAGTGGTTAAGTTTAAGGTAAGTATTTGGATGAATTATGCTTATGTTTGCATGAGTTTTAGTCTTGTAAATTGGTTTGGTTGAAATTGGATTTTAAATATAGTGATAGGATGGTTATTTTGATACGTTGTTGGTTGCCAAAGGTGCATGAGTTGAATTGGTTATTTGCTTGTAGATTTGACCCTAATGTGGGTGGCATATTAGCCTTGCAAATGGCCTATTTTGCCACACGGTTGTGGCACACGGGCGTGTCTATTGACCGTGGGACTAAGTTAGTAGTTGATTAAGAGTACACGGCCTTGGCACACGGACGTGCCTGGTACCCGTGGGGTTTAGTCAGGATTGACCACGGCCAAAGTACACGGGCGTGCTTGGTGGCCGTGGAGCCAATTCAGAATCGACCACCACCAAGGTACACGGGCGTGCTTGGTGGCCGTGGACTTAAATCAGATTAGACCACAGGGAGACACATGGGCGTGTCTAACAGCCATGGGAGGCACACGGCCTGCTAACACAGGTGTGTAAACCCTGAAACTTTAGAAAGTTTTAAATTTTTCGAGAAATTTTGTATGTGTTCAGTTTAGTCCCGATCCTACTCTAAAGCATGATTAAGGTCTCGTTGACCTATTTAAGGGACACAATGATTGAGATTGATAAACGATTGTATTAATTTCCGTAAAAGTTTTTGATTTGTTTGGTAACGCCTTTAACTCTAGTTCGTCGATGGACATGGGTTAGGGGTGTTACACTTGATCTCAATGTGAATGTCCAACTAACGCTGTTGTTCGGGGGTTCATTTCCTCGGACCTCTTCAATTGATCTTGGTATGATTTACTCATGGGCCTTTTTTCTTGCATCTTGGGCCTCACTTATGGCTTTCCTCTTTTCCTTATTTTGTTTTTCGGCCTTACATGCTCGGTCAACCAACACCACAAACTCTTTTAACTCCAAAATCCTAACTAGCAGTCTAATATCCTCATTCAGTCCATCTTCAAACATCTCGTATAAGATAGCTTCTGTAGACACAAACTCTTGTGCATACTTGTTGAGCCTAACAAACTCACGCTCATATTCTGCCACAATCTTTCTTCCTTGCTTCAATTCAAGGAATTCTTTCCGTTTCTGGTCCACAAATCGTTGGCTTATATACTTATTTTGGAACTCCTCCAAAAAAAAGTCTCACGTCACTCTCTTCCTTGGAACCACCGACGTCAACATTTTCCACCAATGGTATGTCGAGTTCCTTAGCAAGGACACGACGCATTTTAAACTCTTTAGGTGTGCAGGAGAGTTCATCAAACACTCTCATCAAGTTCTCAAGCCAGAACTCTACCCTTTCAAGGTCATCGTCTATATTGGATCTGAATTCCTCAGCCTATGCTTTTGAATCTTATCTACCGGGGGCTTGGTTATTCTCACTACATCTATACCTTGAGGAGCCATAGGAATTGGTTGAGGTATAGGAGGGGGTGGAGGAGGTTGAGCATTACGGTTTGCTCGTACATACTCCCTGTACCAGTTACTCATCATTCGGAGAAAGGCTTCCCGGGCCTCTTCTCCTCAACCCATAGTCTCGGGTCCACTCTCTACAGGTACGGACCCTTGCGCGGGAGCCGGCGTGTTACTAGCTGCGTAATCAGCAGCTGCTCGATCGAGATCCATTACTATATAAAAATAAAGTTTAGATTTGTCAAAAGCCACCACACTATCAATATACGCTTATGGCATGTACAGCTAGACTCTAACACACGCTACGGTAGTCAGAGAACTGACTAAACCATAACTCTGATACCACTAAATGTAACAACCCTTAACCGTATTCTACGCCGGAACCGGATACGAGGCAGTACCGTACTTAACACACATGGTCATACAACTATGGGATATCAAATTTCATTCCAAATTAAAAATTTTTCATACATACCTCTAACATCCTTATAATGGGCCTACGAGGTCCTAAACATGCTTCCGGAAGGTTTCGGAGATAATTCGAAAAAAATTTCACACTTAGAAAAATTTTACCTAAACAGGGGCCACACGCTCGTGTAAAATGGGACAAGCTCATGTGGGCAGGCCGTGTGGTCACACACACCCATGTCCCTCACCTGTGGTCGACACTAACTTATTTCACATGGCTGAACACACGCCTGTGTCCCTGGCCCGTGTCTCTCACACGGCCTAGACTCGACCATGTCTTAGCCCGTGTGTTAAAACATTGGCATTCTATTTATGATGTCATCACCTCACTAACGTCACACGGTCCGGGCACACACTCGTGTCCTTAGACCGTGTATCGAATTAAATTTCAAATTTCAAGGTGCAGACTTCACACAGCCTGGGCACACGCCCATGCCTTTGGCTGTGCCTCCTACACGGTTGAGATACACGGCCGTGTCTCTGCCCGTGTATTTACTACAACGCTTACTGACTTGTGAAACTAACATGCACGAGACACACTGCCTGGTCACAAACACATGGGACTGACCGTGCGTCAGACACAGATTAGACACACGCCCGTATGCCTACCCATGTGGACAAGAACAAGGCTATTCGCCAAGCTTTTTCATCACCTTAATTCATTCCAGCATTTTCAAACAACCCAATCATACACCGTACACAATCATGAATAACCTCATCTTTTCATTGCTTAATAGTATTGAGCCATTAACTATGGCCATGTACAAAAGAATTCATCTATAAGGAGACAATACACACTTGGCCAAAATAACAAACATTTCACCTAGTCTAGCCCCTATACATGCCATACTCAAAATGCTAATTCAAAAATATACCAAGATGAGCTGATAGTGTGGGTGACCTTTCGATTATCTTTGTATCCTAACCCGGCTCTTTGACTCTATAAAACAAGGGAAAAAGAAAAGGAGTAAGCTTTCAAGCTTAGTAAGTTTACATGTAAACAATAAATATCATAACATGTGCTAATCAATAAAGAGCATTTCACAATAACTAAAAGCATCTGACAATCCAAGATCATGCTTACTCATTCCTTCTTACCACATTCCAGCCATATCACAACCACATGTTCTTATTATTTAACATACATCCCTGTACTTATCACCACAAGACCACATGAAACAACACAACACAATTTCACAATAAGTCATTCTTAAAAATATCAAACACTCGGTGGTTTTGCATTTAGCCCACCATTTGTCTTAAACAGGGTGGTAACACACATAGCTCACCAATAAGAATATTTATGGTGGTATCGCACATAGGCCACCAATTGATAACATAAACGATGGTATCGCTGTAATATCCGGGATTTAGGGCTTGTGCATTTTTGCTTAATTGCATGTGGTGGTATGCCTATGTGTGGTTTGAATGTGTTTTATAGATTTCGGGAACTTTAGAATGTAGGTGAATGCCTTAGAAAAATATTGTACTTTAAGTCTTGAAGTGGAGCTAAGCATGATAGGCCTTCAGAAAATTTGTAGGGGGATTTGGACACAAGAATTGGCTTGGTAAAGTGGCAAGCAGGGGCCACTTAAAGCCTTAAGAAGTGATGCCACAAGCAGTGCAGTAAGGGCCTAGGTTCGAGCAGCAAGGGGAGCACTTTTGGAGTTGTTTTTGCGTCAGGCTAGAGAGGAGTTGGATGGCATTGGGACACTAAGGGGATGAGCACTTGATCAAGTCAAATCCATTCAAAATTCGACTAAGGAGAGAGAGGATAAGCTATTTTGAATGAGTGATAAAGAGAGAAAATCGGCCTAGGGACTTCCTTGGGGTCATTTTCGGTCAAGATGGTAGGGAGGAGTAGCCGAATTTCATAAGACTATTAAGGTCACTTTTAGCCTCTTTTTCGTCTTCTGTTTTCTCTCCATAAGATCAAACCCATCACTTTCTCTTCTCTTTTCTTTTGTGCTAGCCATAGTCTCTCTCAATCCCACTATTGTCACAACACCTCAAACCTTCCATCTCTCATCTCTTTTGTTCAAGCCGAATCTCCCTTTTGTCACCAAGTTAAATCGCACCACATTCCATCATTTACTTTCTCTTCTCACGAATCTTTCAAAAGCTGAATCCTCTATTTTGTGGCCATAACCGATTGCTCCTCTACCCTGTTGGAGCCAATTTGATCATAAACATTGAAAGCCAAAAGCCCAGCATCTCTTTCCTCTTGTCGACACATAGAGTTGGTGAACCAATTGCGTTTTGGTCATTCTATTTGGTAAGGGATCTCTCTTGGGTTTAAAAATCTCTTTTCTCTATTTTGGTCTATCGAAATCAAGACTCTAATTCCTTTTATTCTCTTTGGCCAAAACTTTGAAGGGGAATTTTGGGATTCTATTATTGTCGACTACAAGGGGGAGATCTTCGGGATTTCAAGATCCTAGGTAAGCCATGTGTAGTATTCGGCCAAGGGCCATTTTCATAGATCTTGTACAATAGGCTGACCCTAACATGTACCAAGTAGGGATTTTGACATCTCCTTAGACAAGTGACAATTTCGGGATTTAGACAAGCAAGGTAAGGGAGTATTAGTATTCGGTTAGGGCCATATTAAGTGTTAATGTTGGCCGATTCTGACTATGGTTTTTAGGGAGAAGTACCACCTGTTTCGGTAGATTTTCGAGATTCAGTAATCGTGTTAGTACCAGGTGTGTAGCCCTACACTAATTCCTGATAGATTAATGGTATTAATATTATGCATGTGATAATAGAAATATGAAAAATGTGGCTAAGGGTACCATACGATGGTACAGAGTATTCAGGTACGTTAACCTTTAATCCTATGTTAATAATGTTATGAACATTTGACACGACACATGTGTGAATTCGTTATGAATTTGGGATAAGTTATATTGCATGATTTCTGCATGTTTTGTATGACGCATGGGCATATGGGTGATAATGGAAAGGGGAAGTGTTCGGGTGGTTTTTACCACATTATCTGGTGACTCATGTCACATAATCTGAATCTGGTGACTAATGTCACATATTATTATCTGGTGACTTTGTCACATTATCTGGTGGCTATGCCACGATTATAACGGCGATATGCAGTTGACTGCAGTGACTACCTTCGATGGTGTGTAGTAGATGGAGGGTCGATTTAGTAATCCCCACGGTGTGATTGGCAGGTACGGTGATGTGTAGAGGATGGTTATTTAGGTGGGTTTGGGATTGCATCATTGCCTATATTTGTTATATATGATTTGATATGCCTAAATCGTTTGGGAGTTTGAGTTGGTTGTTATACACACTGAGTCTGTTGACTCACCCCTCGTGGGCTAACATTTTGCAGGTGACACTCAGTAATTGGACCGGGTCGGGAGGAACTTAGTGGTGGCCATGCTCAGCTTAGTGTTTTCTTCTATTTTGGGTTTTTATATTAAGTTTTGGATTTATTTCGGGTTTTGCTTTGTTGTAATAAGGCCATCACTGATAAACTGTTTTATGCATGTGTTTAATTTTTATTTTTATACGATCGATATTAAACAAAAAGGGTTAAACAATTTTTCTTAAAATAACTTCAAATGTGTTGACACCTAAATACCAACGATTTTCAACTTAATGATAAGCTCTAAAAAATTCGGCATTTCTTTTAATGTAATATTTTTGAAGTATGAAAATAACGTTTTAATAAATTATAGACTTCAACAATGACACCGTTTTCAATTTAATCACAACACAAATCGATTTTTGTTTCTTCAAACCACTCAAACTTTCTGAAATGTCAAACAAGCTTTTGAAATGTTTTACTCAAGGAGCATGCCAGATCCGGTCGAGGCTCGTGGGTCGGGTTTAGGGTGTTTTAATTTGGTATCAGAGCCAGGTTTCAAAACTCTGCCTTAAGGACTTTTGGGCCCAAAGTGTAACTTTTTGGAATTGAGTAGGTTTTCTGGCATGGCACCTAAGTCTCCGACCCGAAGTCCACCAGGTAAGTACCTCTAATTATTGTATGATTTGTATTATTGTATGATTTGTACGTGGGCATTACAGGATCGTAGATTAGTACATTAGGAGTTAATAAACCCTAGGATTAGCTTACTCCAACACAGAATTACATAAAAATTTAAAGCCTAATCAAACAAACCTGTGAGTAAGTCGCCGAGTTAAGGGTGTGGTAACCATTGTGCGCATGTCTAGGATTGGATTCAGGGAGAGCTTGGTATTTAAGCAGTCCTAGTGACTCACCTCCTCTTCGCTTGAATCCTACCTGGTGCGTAGTAACGGTTCACCCTAACCAAGAGGACTTATTCACGGGCTAAATTTAATAATTAAAACCCGAACGGAACCAACTACACTATTTTATACAAACCTTAGTTTTTAAAATCATCAAATCACCCTTTTGATTTGTAAAAACTATTTTAGATTTAAAAAAAAAAATTCTGAAATATTCCCGGTTTACAAAAATTACCCAAATACCCATGGTTTGTAAAAATTACTAAAATACCCTTGGTTTATAAAATTACCATACTACCCTCGACTTTTTGCTAAGATATTCTTACTTTACAAAAAAAAAACCAAAAACCCCTATTTTGCGAAATATCAAGATACCCTGATTTGGAAAATTACCAAAATACCCCTATAGGACAAATTACGAAAATACCCTTGGGATTGGAATGGACGAAAATGTTCGAGTGGTGAATGTGTGTAGTAGATACTATTGAATGAATGTGCTTCTCTAAATTAGGGTAGAAGACTTGAAACGAAAACCCTGTAATGATCGAAAGAACTACTACTAAACTTCTTTACATAAAACTTATTCGTGGGTAATCAGTGGAACAAAGACTAATGCATAAAACTTTTTAAACTAGATTAGATCGTGATTGTAGACATGAGTTCTAGGGGACGTGGTCGTGATGTGCGAGGGCGTGGTAGAGGCAGAATGACCGTATCAGGACCCATTAGGTCTGGTCAAGGGTCCGAGAATGAGGTACCACCACCACCACCAGCTGCTAGTGTTGAGCATCAGGATCAGACGGGGGATGATGCAGTATCGCAGGTGATGCTGCGGGTTCTTGAGAGGGTGGCTGGAGTAGGTAGAGGTATGGGAGCTCAGAAATCTGTACCCGAGCGACTCTGAGCCAATGGAGCTGAGGTATTTCGTGGTGTATCTGGTGTGGTGCCCAATACGGCTGAGTATTGGTTGGAGGCAACGGAGCAAATTATGAACGAGTTGGATCTGACTGCTGAGGAGAAACTAAAGGGAGTGGTGTCGCTACTTCGCGATGAGTCATACCAGTGGTGGCTCACAGTTTGGGATAGTGCTACAGCTGAGGATCTCACTTGGGAGTATTTCAAGGCTACGTATCAGAAGAAGTATGTTGGGACTAGTTATATCGATGCACAGAGAAAGGCATTTCTGAGGCTGGTTCAAGGGAGTAAGTCCGTAGCGGAGTACGAGGCAGAATTCTTAAGGTTGAGCCGGTATGCTTGAGGTATCGTGGCTACGGAGCATGAGCGATGTATCCGGTTTGAGGACGGACTGAGGGATGACCTGAAGTTGTTGATAGCTCCACAGCAGGAGCGGGAGTTTGCCGTGTTAGTAGAGAAGGCTAAGGTAGCCAAAGGGATTAAGGAATCTGTGAGACAGAATATGGATCGAAATAGGCAAAAGAGAGGTTTTGGATCATCAGGGTCATCCGGGAATGTTCAAAAGAGACATAGAATTGATGGGTCGCGAGGTCAGCAGGTCGTTACAGGAGGACAATACCGTACTTATGCTCAATGTGGAAAGTTGCACCTAGGAGAGTGTTGGAAGAAGACAGGGGGATGTTTTAAGTGTGGGTCCAAGGATCACATGATTAGGGACTGTCCTATGAAAATAGATGGGAGCCGACCAACAGGTCAAGGTTTTAATCAGGCTGGAAGAGGTAGGCAGCAGCCACCGCGGGGTCATGGTCCGATTGGCAGAGGTAATGGTGCTGGAAGAGGACGAGGAACACCGGGCAGAGGTGTTGGTAATACAGAGGCAAGACAGCCGGGTCTAGTGTATGCAGTTCACCGGAGGGAGGATGGAGACGCACCGAACGTCATAACTGGTATGTTCCTTATAGCTGACAAGCCTTACTTTGCTTTAATTAATGTTGGCTCGACCCACTCATATGTTGCATGTAGAGTAGTCGAAACGCTAGGCATAGCATCTGAACTGTCTAATAGGGAGATGACTGTAGTAAGCCCGTTGGGTCAAACGGTAGTGGTGAATAGGATATTTCGTAGTGCACCTCTAGAGATTCAGGGAGTGGTATTCCCTGCTGATTTGATGGAACTACCTTTCGGAGAATTTGATCTCATTCTTGGCATAGATTGGCTAGTGGAACATCGGGCTAAATTGGATTGCATAGCTAAGCGAATGGAGTTAAGGACCCCAGAGGATGAGGAGATAATTATGATAGGAGAAAGAAGAAACTATTTGTCTAATGTAGTCTCCGCATTAAAGGCTGATAAGATGGTTCAGAAAGGGTGCAAGGCATTTTTTTCCTTCGTTAGTGTGTTGGATGCAAAAGAAGATGGAGTTAGTGGAGTTAGAACAGTAAGGGAATTTGTGGATGTTTTTCCAGAGGAGCTACCTAGAATACCCTCGGATAGGGAGGTGGAGTTCGGAATTTACTTGCTACCGGGTACAGCTCCTGTGTCAAATACTCCATATAGAATGGCACCAAAGGAGTTGGTTGAGCTCAAGGCTCAGATTCAGGAGTTGCTTGATCGTGGGTTTATTCGACCCAGTGTGTCTCCATGGGGAGCACCGGTCTTGTTTATGAAGAAGAAGGACGGGACTATGCGTATGTGCATAGATTATCGTCAGTTGAATAAGCTGACCATCAAGAACAAGTACCCTTTGCCAAGGATAGACGACTTGTTCGATCGAACCAAGGGACGGCGAAGATTCTCAAAGATAGATCTAAGATCGGGATATCATCAGCTTAAGGTGAAGGAAGCAGATATCCATAAGACAGCTTTCCGAACAAGATACGGGCATTATGAGTTCTTAGTAATGCCGTTCGGATTGACGAACGCCCCAGCTGCGTTCATGGATATGATGAATCGGGTTTTCCAACCCTACTTGGATCAGTTCGTCGTTGTGTTCATAGACAACATTTTAGTGTATTCCAAGTCTGAGGAGGAAATGACGAGCATCTTCGGATAGTGTTGCAAGTGTTAAGGGAGAAGAAGCTGTATGCCAAATTCAGCAAGTGTGAATTTTGGCTAAAGGAAGTTGCGTTCTTAGGGCATGTGGTGTCTGCAGATAGGATAAGGGTGGATCCTCGGAAGATTGAGGTAGTGCTAGATTGGAAACCACCTAAGTCTATGGCTGAGGTTCGCAGTTTCTTAGGATTGGCAGGCTACTACAGAAGGTTCGTGGAAGGGTTCTCATCAATAGCTGCACCTCTGATGAAGTTGTTGAGAAAGGAGGTACCTTTCATATGGACAAATAAGCAGTAGAAGAGCTTTGAGAAGCTTAAGAGGGTTTTGACTGAAGCTCCGATTTTGATTCAGCTTGAGGCAGGGAAGGATTTTGTGGTGTATTGTGATGCTTCTCACACAGGATTAGGATGTGTTCTAATGCAAGATGGGAAGGTAGTCGCTTATGCATCTCGGCAGTTAAGGCCACATAAGGTTAATTATCCAACGTATGACTTGGAGTTGGCACGGTAGTCTTCGCTCTTAAGGTGTGGAGGCATTATCTATATGTAGAAAGGTCAGTGATCTACACAGACCACAAGAGCCTTAAGTATCTGCTGACTCAGAAAGAGCTGAACCTGAGACAGCGAAGGTGGGTGGAGTTATTGAAAGACTACGATTGTTCTATTGAATATCACCCGGGCAAGGCGAATGTAGTGGCAGATGCCCTAAGTCGGAAAGTAGTGTCGGACCTGAGGGCGATGTTTGTACATCTTAGTTTGTATGACGACGGCAGTTTGTTAGCAGAGTTGCAAGTCATGCCGACATGGTTGAATGAGGTGAAAGAGAGTCAGTTGGCAGATGAGGATCTAAGTGCTAAAGTACGGCAAGTGTAGAATGGGGAGTTGGAGGATTATGGTGTTAACAATGATGGAGTATTGTGTTTCAAGGGTAAGGTCTATATGCCGAAAAATGAGGAACTTAGACAGAGAATTCTTCAGGAATCGCATAGTAGTCCTTATGCTATGCATCCTGGAGGTAATAAGTTGTACAGAGATCTATGGGAACAGTTTTAGTGGCCTGGTCTTAAGTGAGAAGTTACAGAATTTGTAGGGAAGTGCTTAACGTGTCAGTAAGTCAAGGCTGAATACCAAGTTCCATTAGGATTGCTTCCGCCAATAAAGATTCCGCAGTGGAAGTGGGAGAGAATCACCATGGATTTTGTTAGTGGGCTTCCCCTTACGCCTACTAAGAAGGACTCGGTATAGGTGATAGTGGATCAGTTGACGAAGTCTGCACATTTCATCCCAGTGCGGGTGGATTACTCTTTGCAGAAGTTGGCAAAGTTGTATGTGACAGAGATTGTGAGGTTGCATAGAGTGCCGGTGTCGATTATTTCAGATAGGGATCCGAGGTTTATGTCTCGATTTATAGGACCTTATCGGGTTTTGAAGCGGGTTGGACCAGTGGCATACCAGTTAGAATTGCCTCCGGAGTTGAAGTAGATGTATATATGTCCATGTTTTGATGCTACGTCGTTACCGATCAGATCTATCTTATGTAGTACTGGTTGAAGAGGTGGAGCTAAGACCAAATTTGTCCTACGAGGAGGAGCCGATTCAGATTTTGGAACAAGATGTGAAAGTGTTGCGGAGGAAATCAGTTCCTCTGGTTAAAGTATTATGGCATAATCATGGATCGGAAGAAGCTTCTTGGGAGCCGGAGGAAGTAATGCGACAGCAATACCCTCACCTATTTTAGTCAGGTAATTTCGAGGTCGAAATTATTTTAAGGGGGTAGAACTGTAATATCCGGGATTTAGGGCTTGTGCATTTTTGCTTAATTGCATGTTGTGGTATGCCTATGTGTGGTTTGAATGTGTTTTATAGATTTTGGGAACTTTAGAATGTAGGTCAATGCCTTAGGAAAATATAGTACTTTAAGTCTTGAAGTGGAGCTAAGCATGATAGGCCTTAAGAAAATTTGTAGGGGGATTTGGACACAAGAATTGGCTTGGAAAAGTGGCAAGGAGGTGCCACTTAAAGCCTTAAGAAGTGACGCCACAAGCAGTGCAGGAAGGGCCTAGGTTCGAGCAGCAAGGGGAGCACTTTTGGAGTTGTTTTTGCGTCAGGCTAGAGAGGAGTTGGACAGCATTGGGACACTAAGGGGATGAGCACTTGATCAAGTCAAATCCATTCAAAATTCAGCTAAAGAGAGAGAGGATAAGTGTTGACTCATTCAAGCTATTTTGAATGAGTGATAAAGAGAGAAAATAGGAGAAAAAGAAGGAAGCTGATAGAGGGGAGAGAGCTGGCCAGCCTAGGGACTTCCTTGGGGTCATTTTCGGTCAAGATGGTAGGGAGGAGTAGCCGAATTTCATAAAACCATTAAGGTCACTTTCAGCCTCTTTTTCATCTTCTCTTTTCTCTCTATAAGATCAAACCCATCACTTTCTCTTCTCTTTTCTTTTGTGCTAGCCGTAATCTCTCTCAATCCCACCATTGCCGCAACACCTCAAACCTTCCATCTCTTATCTCTTTTGTTCAAGCCGAATCTCCCTTTTATCACCAAGTTAAATCGCACCACATTCCATCATTTACTTTCTCTTCTCACGAATCTTTCAAAAGCCGAATCCTCTATTTTGTGGCCATAACCGATTGCTCCTCTACCCTGTTGGAGCCGATTTGATCATAAACATTGAAAGCTGAAAACCCAACATCTCTTTCCTCTTGTCGACACATAGAGTTGGTGAACCAATTGCGTTTTGGTCATTCTATTTGGTAAGGGATCTCTCTTGGGTTTAAAAATCTCTTTTCTCTATTTTGGTCTATCGAAATCAAGACTCTAATTCCTTTTATTCTCTTTGGCTGAAACTTTGAAGGGGAATTTTGGGATTCTATTATTGTCGACTACAAGGGGGAGATCTTCGGGATTTCAAGATCCAAGGTAAGACATGTGTAGTATTAGGCGAAGGGCCATTTTCATAGATCTTGTATAATAGGATGACCCTAACATGCACCATGTAGGGATTTTGACATCTCCTTAGACAAGTGACGATTTCGGGATTTAGACAAGCAAGGTAAGGGAGTATTAATATTCGGCCAAGGCCATATTAAGTGTTAATGTTGGCCGATTCTGACTATGGTTTTTAGGGAGAAGTACAACCTATTTTGGTAGATTTTCGAGATTTAGTAATCGTGTTAGTACCAGGTGTGTAGCCCTACACTAATTCCTGATAGATTAATGGTATTAATATTATGCATGTGATAATGGAAATATGAAAAATGTGGCTAAGGGTACCATACAATGGTACAGAATATTCAGGTACGTTAACCTTTAATACTATGTTAATAATGTTATGAACATTTGACAAGACACATGTGTGAATTCGTTATGAATTTGGGATAAGTTATATTGCACGATTTCTACATGTTTTGTATGACACACGGGCATATGGGTGATAATGGAAAGGGGAAGTGTTCTGGTGGTTTTTACCGCATTATCTGGTGACTCATGTCACATAATCTGAATCTGGTGACTAATGTCACATATTATTATCTGGTGACTTTGTCACATTATCTGGTGGCTATACCACGATTATAAGGCGATGTGCGGTTACTGCAAAGCGATCGCTTCGATGGTGTGTAGCGGATGGAGGGTCGATTTAGTAATCCCCACGGTATGATTGGCAGGTACGGGTGATGTGTAGAGGATGGTTATTTAAGTGGGTTTGGGATTGCATCATTGCCTATATTTGTTGTATATGATTTGATATGCCTAAATCGTTTGGGAGTTTGTGTTGGTTGTTACACATCGAGTCGTTGACTCACCTC
Organism: Gossypium bickii; assembly: GCA_025503065.1. Classification (NCBI taxonomy): domain Eukaryota; kingdom Viridiplantae; phylum Streptophyta; class Magnoliopsida; order Malvales; family Malvaceae; genus Gossypium; species Gossypium bickii. The sequence continues at coordinate 98,681,807 of CP106711.1, forward strand.
GTGGGCTAATTTTTGCAGTGACACTCGAGAATTGGGAGGGTCGGGAGGAACTTAGTGGTGGCCATGCTCAGCTTAGTGTTTTCTTCTATTTTGGGTTTTCATATTAAGTTTTGGATTTATTTCGTGTTTTGCTTTGTTGTAATAAGGCCATCACTGATAAACTGTTTTATGCATGTGTTTAATTTTTATTTTGATACGATCGATATTAAAAAAAAAAGGGTTAAACAAGTTTTCTTAAAATAACTTCAAATGTGTTGACACCTAAATACCAACGATTTTCAACTTAATGATAAGCTCTAAAAAATTCGGCATTTCTTTTAATGTAATATTTTCGAAGTATGAAAATAACGTTTTAATAAATTATAGACTATGACAATGACACCGTTTTCAATTTAATCAAAACACAAATCGATTTTTGTTTCTTTAAACCACTCAAACTTTTCGAAATGTCAAACAAGCTTTTGAAATGTTTTACTCAAGGAGCATGCCAGATCCGGTTGAGGCTCGTGGGCCGGGTTCGGGTGTTTCAATCGCATACAGCCCATCGTGAATAAATATTAAGGTAGTATCGCACATAGCCCACCAACAAGAATAATTAAGGTGGTATCGCACACAGCTCACCATATTTAATTTCGGATCATATTCTTACACTTACATATCTATTTCAACATTCATATTCTAACAAGTCCAATTCATTTAAAACATAAATGACCTCAATCACACAATACCCCAATAAACAATAACATGTGTATTTAAGATACATCGTTTACACATAAACTTACTTCGGTGCAAAATGCGTTAATTTGCGGTTTAATCCGAAACCTTTCTTTTTCCCCGGTCAAGGTTAATTCCATGCTCTTCTTGTTCTATAACAACAAAATTTCATTCATTCAATCATTTCATGATCATAATACATCATAATCTCTACTTTGGCAAAAATGACCATTTTGCCCTTGTACTTTGGCAAAATTAAGGTAGTATCGCACATAGCCCACCAACAAGAATAATTAAGGTGGTATCGCACACAGCTCACCATATTTAATTTCGGATCATATTCTTACACTTACATATCTATTTCAACATTCATATTCTAACAAGTCCAATTCATTTAAAACATAAATGACCTCAATCACACAATACCCCAATAAACAATAACATGTGTATTTAAGATACATCGTTTACACATAAACTTACTTCGGTGCAAAATGCGTTAATTTGCGGTTTAATCCGAAACCTTTCTTTTTCCCCGGTCAAGGTTAATTCCATGCTCTTCTTATTCTATAACAACAAAATTTCATTCATTCAATCATTTCATGATCATAACACATCATAATCTCTACTTAGGCAAAAATGACCATTTTGCCCTTGTACTTTGGCAAAATTACAATTTTGCCCCTATGCTCGTAAATCATTTTTTTTCATCACATTTTCTCATTAAACAAGTCTAGCTGAACATTTATTACTCTTACAACTACTCATACTTCCAATTATTTCATGCATTTATTACACATTTTCAACCTTTGCATTTAAGTTTTATTTAGGTGTTTCATGCTAACACCTTTCACAAAAGTTGTTCCTTAACTCACTATCATTCATTTTCTTCCATAAAAACTCAGCAAACAACATAAACTCTCTCATGGCAAGTCCCTAGACTTTCAACTATATTGCAAATTAGTCCCCTCATTAGCTAGCTTAAGCTTTGGGGACTCCAAAAGTACAAAAATTCTCAATAAAAACCACTAATATCACTTACTTGTAGAGATAAGGAGTTGCTGAAAATTTTCAAGCTCCCATGGTGTTTTTCTTTGGAAATTTCGGTGGTGAGAAGAAGGGGAAAATATAATATCTTTTCTTCCCCTTATTTTATTATTTACTAGACAAATTACCACCAAAATCTCACCTAATGCTTTGAAAATTTAATTCTTTGTTCCCTATGACCAGCTATTGACTTTAGAAAGGTCTATTTGCATATTAGGGACCTCCAATTAAAATCTACAGCTATTAGACACCTTTTTCTTGTAAAACAATACTTTCGCATTTAATGCGATTTAGTCCTTTTTCACAATTAACCACACAACTGCTAAAATTAAAGCACCAAAATTTTTATGAAAGCTTACTATCATGCTATAATTCATAAAATATTATGAAAATAATTTTCTTCAACCTCAGATTAGTGGTCCCGAAACCATTATTCCGACTAGCCCCAAAATCGGGCTGTTACAAGAAATCCTTTTTTTTCTTCTTTGAAAATATGGAATCACCTTGGTTTCTATGTAACACCTCTTACCCATATTCAATGCCGGAACAGGGTACGAGGCATAACTAGACTTATATGCAAGCAATTATGTAAAATCGAGACATGAATGTACACTCAAATTTAAAACTTTTCGTAACACCTCTTAAACAAACCTACGAGGCCTAAATCACACATTAGGAATGGTTCGGAATCAAATCGAACTCTTTCAAAGATCTCTAGAAAGATTTAGAAAATTTTCATCAAACAGTCCACATGCCTATGTGGAGGCAGGGACACGCCCGTATGGAACTTCACATGCCCGTGTTCCACACCCATGTGGATTTATTTCTTATTTCGAACCAACAAGGGTTTTCACATGGCTGGACACACGCTCATGTTCCTGACACGGCCATGACACGCCCGTGTCTTAGCCCATATGCAAAATCCTTAGCTTTCTGTTTCTGACGTCATCACCCCATAAATGTCACATGGCTAAGGCACACGCTCGTGTCCTTCAACCGTGTGGCAAATTAAATTCCTAATTCAGGTGTAGACTTCACACAGCCAGGGTACATGCCCATGTCCTAAGGCCGTGTCCTCCACACAGTTGAGACACACGCCCGTGTCTCTGCCCGTGTAGTTGCTACTGAGCATATTGACTTGCCAACCTAGCATGCAGGGGGCACACAGCCTAACCACACACCTATAGGGCTGATCGTGTGTCACACACGGCCTAGATACACGCCCGTATGCCTACCTGTGTGGACAAGAACAAGGCTATTTGCCAAGCTCTTTCTACCATCCCAACTCATACGGACACAATTCACATCGAACCAAGTAAATCAACCATGCAACTTGCACATTCATGAATAACCAACTATGGCCTTATACAAAAGAATTCATCTTTGAATGAGCCAACACATTTGGCCAAAACAATATGACATTCAACTAAGTCTAGTCCCAATAAATGCCATACTCAAAATGCTATATCTAACTATACCAAGATGTGTTGATAGTGTGGGTGATCCTCTGATTATCTCCGTATCCCAAGCTGGCTCTTCAACACTATAAAACAAGGGAAAAGAGAAGGGAGTAAGCTTTAAGTTTAGTAAGTCTATATGTAAACAATATACATCATAACACATATTTATCAATCAAGAACATTACTTACTAAATAAAAACAATCCAAGTCCTCATAACCATACTTACTCATTCTAAACCTCACCATATCCTATACATATATCATATAACATTGCTCACATTTACTTGCACTTATACCCTGCACTTATCACCACAAAGCCACATGTAATTTCACTTAGACAAATTTCTTGATGAACACTTCAAAATTTTATTGGATGCTTGGTGGTTTCGCACACAGCCCACCATTTAATAATTCACAAGATGGTATCGTACACAGCCCACCATTAATTACATGCTTACGGTGGTATCGCACACAACCCACCAGTGATAGTAAATACGATGGTATCGCACACAGCCCATCGTTAATAAATAGCAAGGTGGTGTCACACACAGCCCACCAACAATAATACTTACATACTTACGGATATCTATCCGTACCCATATTCCTATCCCGAATGTTCATACAAGAATTTCTTCACTTTCTACCATTTTTAATAATTCTCACTAATAAGTATTTACATCAACACAATGCATTAATAGATAAAAACATATGTAATAAGGATGTATTGTTTACACATAAACTTACCTCGATACAAAATATGTCAATTTGAGGTTTAGTCTGAAACCTTGCCTTTTCCCCGGTCAAGGTTGATTCCACGTTCTTCTTGATCTATAATGACATATTTAGCTCATTAAATAATCACACTAATCAAATTACTCCAAAATTCTTATTTTGATAAAATGACCATTTTGCCCCTAGACTTAAAAAATTATGATTTTACCCCTAGGCTTGTATAATGAAATGTGTTTATTTTTCCACACACTCAAGCCTAGCCGATTCATATTCGCTCTTATAACAACTCCAGATTTCAATTATTTTACACATTTATCATCTATTTTATAACATTTACAAAAAGGTCCTTTTAGGTGTTTTCATGAAAACACCTTTCACAAAAATTGTGTATTTAACACTCAAGATTCGTTTTCTTTTAATAAAAACTCAAAAAACAACATAAGCACTCTCATGGAAACACATTAAACTTTTAACCATTTTACAAAATAGTGCCTCTTTAGCTAGATTAAGCTTTCGGGGTTCCAAAAGTACAAAAATTATCAAATAAAACCACCAAGATCACTTACTTGTAAAGATTGAAGTGGCTGAAAATTTCAAGCTTCTAAACCCCTTCTCTTACTGAAATTTTCAGTGGTAGGGAGAATGGGAAAAAGATGATATCTTTTCTTTCTTTATTTTTCTCTTATTTTATTCATTAATCACCTAACAATACCAACTTTGACTAAATTAAGCTTCTTGTCCCCCCTATGGCCGGTTATTGCCTTTAAAAAGGCCAAATTGTACATTTAAAACCTCCAATAAGATTCTATAGCTATATGACACCTCTAGCTTGTAAAATAAAACTTTCGCACTTTATGCGATTTAGTCTTTTTTCACAATTAAGCATCCAATCACCAAAATTAATGCACCAAAATTTTCATGCATACATATAATCATGCCATAACTCTTAAAATAATATTAAAATAATTTCTCTGACCTCGAATTAGTGGTTCCAAAACCACTGTTTCAACTAGCCCCAAAATCGGGTTGTTATAAGTTTCTAGTTGGTTGCGGTTATGTAGCTGAAAGATCCATGTCATCTAAAGTAACATCAGCTTCGCATCCATGGAAATTGTTTCTTTCTTCTTGAGTATTTGTAGTGGCTACATCCTCAACATCTATTTCTTCAATAATATTAGCGGTTATTTGAGCTCTTTCCTAGTGGCTCGATCTTTTGCATAGATGGAAGTAAGTTAATAAGGGAAACTAAGATGTTTGAATTGACCGACTTCTTTATAACTCTATAAAAAAAATAAGGAATCCATATTTGATATAGGTTTGGTCAGAACAAGATAATAAAGACTTGAAATAATTCTTACATTTATATCTGAGGTTCCATACAGCATCTTCAGCAACAACAAGCTACCTATACTCGTCCCGACCAAAGGTGCTATTGTGTTTTCCACTAAACATGTCATAAATGATTATCCAATCCATTTTCAATGTCCTAATCCTCGATTCAAGATTAGGTTTAGCCTTCAACATAGCATGGGGTAAAACTGTTTCTAACATTTTTTCCAGCTCACTTAAATAATCGGCTTTGAATCCCGTATTTGCATTGAAGGTTCCAACATTGTGCAAGTCGACCATATAGGCACCCAACGCATCATCTTCTTTTGGAATCCATTTCCTTTTGGTTCCTCGAGAATTTTGGGAAGAAACACTTGATTGTGAAAAACTTGACATAACTATCATAAGAAAAAACACAAATTAAAATTAAGTTCAATATTATGAATCAGAAGGTCAATACTTTATAAAATTATAACACATGATGAATCAAAATAAAATAAATTATAATTCAACAAGTCTAGTACAAAAAAAAAATTCAAACACCACCAAAGTTTCATAAACTAGATACATTAAATAACATAAACAAATTAACATTTACTATTTTTACGCTAAACCTAACTAATTTCTAGATGCTTGCCATTCATCGAACATTTGATTGGATAATTCCATCTTCCAAGTAGCCCATGCATCCGATGGATGAATATTTATAATATTCAGTTCATAGTCATCTATTACATTACTAGGTAATCTTTCTCCCAACTCCACTTCAATAGGACCAAGACTTATATAGGTTCGAATAAAATTATGAAGCAAAAAACATGCAATAATGATTCTATTGTGCACCCTCACAGGATAGAATGATGGACTCCTAAGTATTCCCCATCTAAGTTTTAATAACCCAAAGCATCTTTCAATAACATTACACGCTGAAGCATTTTCATATTGAAAAATTCTTCCGGAGTACTTGGCTGGTAACCCTGACACCACTCATTCAAATATTATCTTTGTCCTTTAAAAGGCGCAAGAAATCTATCACAGTTTGTGTATCCAACATAAACTAGATAATAACAACCTATAAAAAAACTATTTATCATGGTTAATTTCACAAAAAAATATGATCTTAAAAGTTAATTCAAATTCATCTAATTTTTCACTACTATGAGAAACTTTTAGTCCATGTCTCCTACTAATGGCATCTCAAAGAACCCGTCCATCAGCAACAGAACCTTCCCAACCAAGAATAACATAAACAAAATACATACCAGGTGTACAAACACCTAGCATATTTGTTGCTATGTCACCTTTTCGCATTTGATATCTAGGTTTATCAACTACTGGAACCCTAATCTTGGTGTGGGTTCCATCTAAAGCACCTAAGAAATTCTACATCACATTTATAAAACATCGGGTTCAAATACTATATTTAAATCTAAATAAACTAAATTATGTACGAGCTATATATGAAACTCACTCCAATACCTTGAACCATTTCCACATTAGGTCTGTAGAATCAGTTGTAATTGGCTCTACCTTTTTAAGTAACACATCTTGTAAGCATATCATAGTATTTAAAACATTGTGAAATGATCTGCTAACGGTTTCCTGAAACCTATTAAAGTGATGCTTGATAATTCGATTTTTAAGGTGAAGAGAAATGATATGTAAAAACATTGTCACTTACTCATCAACAAACATATTCCTTGACAACTTCAATCCCCCTAAAGCTTGTAACATCTCACATAGTTTAAAAAAGGTAATTCTATTCATCGTAACTTGTTCAATACAGGTCTCGTCACTAGCATATACAAGTCTTTTCACATAATCTCATTTTGCATAAAAATCTAAAATATATGATCTAATATTTGGTCTATAAGTATGTAGGCTATGGATGACTCCCAATGGAACTAAGAACCAACTCACATTTTTACACACTTGCAACCATACTGTCAATGCAAGGCCAATTCTTTTACGCCTCTCACTTTGTACTATTAAAGGCATATGAGGCATTACTACAAGATATTAAAGTGTTGCATATCTTCAAATCATAGTAAAAGGGTCACATTTCTTCAATACTAATTTCAATAACAGTAAAAAAAAAATCAAAAAATTTAATTACCCAAGAACTTACAGTGATTCAGTGAATACAAGAAGTTCAACTGTGGGTGAAGGAAGCAATCAAGCAAGCCAAAGAAGAAGAGGAAGCAATAACATACTGTCAAAGAGAAATGAACAATACATATTAAGAATTTTTGCAAAGCACAAAATAGAAATTACAACTATCTTTGCAAGTAAAAAACTTGAAATTTATTTCTTTATCAAATTTCATTCAAAAAAATCAACTCTTTGTTTGGAAAATAATAATGTCTTGAACAAAAATTATAGTTGTTTTAAAAGAAAATTTTAGATACAGCTTGTGATTAAAAAAAAATTAGATACAGCTTGTGATTAAAAAAATTTACGAGTTAAGTAATAATTTTAATCGATACTTTGTTACATATAACAAACATTATAATGTTACATTTCACATTCCCATTTCATTTAAATTATGACAGAAAAATGTTAAACACCACATTCGTATAAACTATTCTACTTTAATTCATCAAATCAATGGGAATATGTGTGATCATTTCGATTAATAAGGCAAGGCATAAATTTAGAATGGAAGTAATTGTTATTAATTTAATAAAAAATATTACATTTAAATTTAATTATAAAAAATATAAATATCAATATATAAAGAAGATGAATAAATGATTAAGAACAATTGACTTCAGGAAAGCCCCTAGAGAGGCAAATTATGAGGCATGTAGGTTTGGAACTTAGACTCGGTTGTGTCAAACACAAATTTCATGCATTTAGACCATGTCTGAAGTTGTGTTAGATATAAGTGATCACCATAAATGCTTGAAGTAAAATGGTACAACATAAATTTTAACATAGAGTGTTACCAACATCTTTATCTTTGTAGTATGGCAGCAAGTCAGCTGCATACAAGACATTTGCAATCCTTCAATGCTGCTCACAAGCTAAGCAAAAACAACTTTTAAAAACAAATAATTTAGATAGATGCACAATAAATGATGCGAGTCTCAAGGCACAATTTCAGACCCATGAATGTGATAGACTCACACTACCTCAAGGCCTAACAACAGTGTCAAAGGCTAAGCAAATCAAATTAGGATTTGATCAAAGAAAAGATTCGAGGAAGAATCTTTTTGAGGAAAGGGAGAATGATACATGCACAGATGGGGTGAAAATTATTAAATTCCAATCCCCAAAACTACCAATTTTCAAGATTAGGAAATCAACATACTTGCGATGACTTTTTTGGATGGGATCTTGGCATATCTGGGTTGACATGTCTCATGGCATTTGGAGATCTATCTCTTAGCTTGAAAACACATTTTGAATCACTCAATTTTGAGTTTGGGAGCTCAAGTTATGATTGTTTTAGTGAAGACTATGTGAGCAGAATTCTGAACGAGATTATGATGGGAATTACGAATTTTGGGCTTTTAATTTGAGTTTAAATCATATTGGGTTTAGGTTTTAGGCTTAATTTTTATTATAAATAAGCCCGATATTGTATTTATCAGCTCTTATTATTTTATTCCAAATTTTAATAATTATTAAGTATTTTAAGTTATTTAGGAGTTTGATGTTAACAAGAAAGTTTAGTTTAAAACTACTACCTGCTTAGATTAAATTAGAATTCTAGTATACTTAAAAGTTTTTTTTTACATTTATTTGGCTAGCCTATATATAGGCCTTTGCATTGTACACAATTCATACAATTCATTATTATTTTATTTCTCTTTTGAGTTAATAAATTCTTTTTGAGTTTTTCTTTCAAGAATTTCTTTTTAGTTTCTTTTAAAAGAGTTTTAACAATCTTTTTATATTATGGGGATTATCTTCAAACTTTTTCTTGCCGAGGTTTCTATCTTAGAGCTAAAATTAGAGCCGCTTTAAAGGAGCTGTGGATTCTTCGTGTTTCAAAAGCTTCTTAGGACTTCTACATGCCACGTTCTATCTTTCCATCTATCTTCTTTATTTTCTTCCCTATTGTTTTAATATTAGATTTATTATTCTATTTTAATTATCTTAGTTATTTATTTTAATTTGTTTTATCTAACTTGGATTTGATTGCGTTTCGGGTTGTGTAAAAAATCCAAGTTTCTTTCCAAAGGTCTAAAGACCTAAGTCAAATCCGCAAATTTGACAAACTTTACGATACAAAGCTCTGGACTTACTGGTTAAAAGTTACCACGTGGCTCACACATAATCTTTATCGAATTTTGGGTGTCATCAACACTAAAATGTCTAGTGAAACATATTTCTTTACATACAAGATGTGATAAGATAATCAATAAATATTAACACAACTAGCCAATACCATAACTATTGAACATCAAAAATAGGGAAAGTAAGAAAGATCAATGCAAGATCTGTTGTCTACTGTCTATAGCAGCTAAAAGCAACCACCTACAAAAACCAACTAGATGGTAACCATTGGGATATTGAGATGTCCAACTACATCTTATGCATCTAATATGCAATTAACACCTTACAACAATTTTCAGCACACCATCCTCTTATATGAAATTCTTAAATGTTTTAAGTCCCGTTATCTGACTCTCACTACAACTGAGAGCCCCATAATTTATGTACTGGCCCCCAAAAGAAAGAAATGGGAACTATTGTTAAATGTTCAGCTCACATGTCATATTCTCAATACATAAGATTGTACCTGATACCAATATAAATGAACAGTCTTAACAATTAAGTTCAATGATAAAACATAATAAACAACCATGTTTTGATACCCTTTTACATGTTAATAACATAGAATACCATCATCTTTCATTGTTAAAATGCTATTAATGTACAAAAAACTAAATAGTGGGAAAGAATCAACAAAGGGATGTATTACTTATCATATCATATCCATGTTAGTGACCGTTTCCAATATTAGTGATGGTTTCCAATGTAGGATTAAACCTTGAAGTCTACAACTCACGACTGCTGCACATTTACTTCAAATCAAATTTCAGGACTTTTATAGCTAATCTAAATAATTTCCTTTCAATTTCTTTTCTTGAAACCTAGGCTATTAAGGTATAAGCTTTTCATAACTAATCTATTAAGCAATTAACTTTTCACCAACATAACTAAGTTCGTTAGAGTTAGAACAAAAAACATGGAAGCTAGACTGATAGAATACTAGCTTTTCACACACAAAAATACCAACTAAATCTAGTAAAGACTCTTCGATAACATTAGCATTTTTGTTTTCATTAACCATACCATATATAAGACGGTCCAGAAATTGATCCACCTTATAGATTCAAACTTGTGACATTAATTAGATGATGAAACATGATCGTGCAATGTAGCACCACATGAACTATGAAGTAGTGGATCCTAATGAACACATTCTCCTTGAAGATCATCCATTGAGATCTCAAACACATAGTGAATGTGAATCCTTCTAAAGCAATCTTGGTACCTTGAGTAACAATAAGCTCCAAAGAAACAAACTATTGAGCAGATAAAGAGCAATAGAAAATAATTCAAGAGTTACTCTGATCCAAGACAATAGATTCCACAACAAATCAAATCCATTTACCAAACTGAATTTACTCAAGAGCATCAATAGTTAATAGATCAAGCTATTTTACTAATCCACGAGTAGCAAAGAAATAACATTCACATCACCTCAAACTAAGATTAACAGAGTTAACGTATTGAAACTAGAAGTAGCAAAAATGAACAGATTGAAACTCATTCATCAGACTAGATCATCAAAGTGCACCAACTAGACCCAATGATGTTCAAGAATAATGGAAATAGATTGTAACACCCCAAACCCGGCCCAAACACCACGGCCGAATTTAGAATGCTACTGAGGAAAACGTTTGAAAAGAGTTTGACATAGTGGTGAAAACATAAAAAACAATTTGTTGTCGGTTGTAATACATTGTATATTTAAAACTCTGAGTAAAATTAGGTTGTTACAAAATATCTGGATTTAAAACTCTAATATATATATTTTTAAGATGCAGGTTGCTAAAAATAAAAATATTTCCAAATAATAATTTAATCGTCAATCCACCTTAAACATAATAAAAATCCCCAAATACTTTAAGTGGCCTTATTACAATAAATAAAAATTCCAAGTACTGAAATGTAAAGTGTATAAAATAAGTAAAAACGTCTTCTGCATGGCCACCTCGTATCCGCTCCAGCCCGGTCCAAGCATCATGTATCACCTGCGATGTTGGTAAAAATTTGGGTGAGTCAAACCGACTCAGTGTGTAATTAGTCCACAGCTTTCCACACATGGGCTTAGCCCACAACCACACCAAACCACATATCAGATAATAATGCAATTAATCCACATGAGTCCACAAATGGGCTTGGCCTATATCCACACCAATCCACATACCACACCTGATTATGCAAAGTGCACCTAACCCAGCCTAGGGTCCATCCTCTACACACCCCCGTATCCAGCCACCACACACCAGGAGATTACTAAATCAACCCTCCAACCTCTACACACCAATTTGGCAATTAATGCTGTCCACGTGAAATAAATCACAAATAATCCACAACGCGACCTCAGTCCACGTCAATCCACGATGTAGCTCGTAGCTAACATCAAACCACGATGAGGCACATAGCCGTCACCAAACCACGATATGGCACAAAGCCGATACCAACCACGATGAGGCACAGAGCCACTCATCAATCCACGTGAGGCTCGTAGCCATCACTAAACCACGTACATAAAGTACACCCTGTCCTTCTTTCATATATATCAATCCCACCCCATGCACATGCAACATACGATAGTGACATGGTAAATAATGCATGAACATGTTAATCAGGCATACAATCATATTTTCACCGGCATATTCATAGTCTCATCAATAACTAACACTGACCTGGTTATTGACATACCCCCTTTTTAGGGTAACCATCTCATTAACGCCACTGCATTTGTCAACATATACGTAACACATGCAAATATAACACACAATCGGGAAAACTGCGAATTAATCACACACCTGATAACCTGAAGTGTTACGCTCTCAATACCGATGTCACGCTACTAATCGCAACTCATCGCTATCTCGCTTATAAGCTCGCTCTGCCGCCCCACACCCCGGTGGCCAATCTCGTAGAGCAGAGACTGATCGCTTCTTAAACTTAAGAATAGGGGTTACCCCTTTCCCTTCTTGACTGGTATTCACCTCCATCAACAATACTTAATCAGAATCAAACGGTTAATCATTAACGTAAGAGATAGTAAATGAATAGAAACTACAACTTAACATCCTTACCAAAATGAATTAGAATCCCAAAAGCCTCTGCTTACTCCTATCGATTTGCCCCTAAATCACCATAGTCCAAATCGGTCATCACTTAAAAACTCATAATATGGCCTTTGGCCGAATGTCATCAACCACTTACCTTGATCACTCAAATCCCGAAGGATCTCTATTCCTTTAACGTTAGCCTACAGAATCTCGATAATACCTTCCATGATTTCGGCCATAACAAGAAAAGGAAGTTAGTCTTCTTGATTGATATCCTAGAGAAAAACAATTGAGAAACAAGTAGAACGAAATCCCTTTACCACAAAATTCGAAACCGATTGGAAGATTGATGGAAAAGAATGTCGACCTCCCCCTCTACAGGCTCTAATAGATTCGGCTAAGGTTCCCCACCAAGAGAGGTTTGATCGACTTTCTAAAAGAGCAAAGAAGAAAGGAATTATGAATGGAAGATTCAGCCACAGAAGAGAAGAGTGTATTCGGCTATGTTGTTTCTTTAAGGTTTCAAGCAAAGAGAAGAGAAAAAGAAGCTACCAAATTCGGCTATGACTCTAGATGCAAATAGGGTATTCGGCCAAAGGAAAAATAAGTATGGATTTGGAGTTTGAAAGAAAGAAAAGAAGAATAGGAGAAGAGTGGAAGAATTTCGGCAACACCTTAATGCACTAAATGACCGAAACTTGGAGAATAAGAGCATCCTACCAACTAAATTTCGGCACACCCCTAGAGTCCTACATTCGGCCACTAGCCTTCCTTCTCTCCTATCCCTTATTTTGCTCCTATTTTTCCTCTCTGCCTCTCATTCAAAGAATTTGAATGAGTCCAACCTTCATCCACTCTCCTAGCTGAAATTTGAATGCATTTGACTTGATCAAATGCTCATCCACCTAGAGTCCCATTGCCGCCCACCTCTGCTTCTCATTGTTGCAAAAATAAAAGCTCCCATTGCTTCCCGCGCTGCTCGAACCTGAGCCCTTCCCCCCTGCTTGAGGCGTCACTTACCAAGGCCCTAAGTGGCGCCTCCTTGCCACTTTTCCAAGCCCAATCTTGTGTCATAAACCCCACACAATTTTTCTTAAGGCCTCACTTGCCTAGCTCCCCCCTTTTAAACTTAAAATCTAATATTTTTCTAAGGCACTCTCCTACATCCCAGGGTTTCGGGAACCCCTAAAATATATCCAAACACACACTAAGCCCACTATCACATGAATTATAAATTAACGCACAACCCCTAAATCCCGGGTGTTACATAGATGAAAATCCTCCAAACAAAGCATAAAAGAAAAAGAAAATTATCAACTATAGATGTCACCAGATTTAGCAAACACCTTCAAATGATGAGGCTGTCCAACTGAGCTGTCTTTAGTTGAATCCTTTTTGCTAGTTCTTTCACACTGCCCCTACCATTACTGCCTTCCTTGTTCGATGATCCAAAACAAGGAAAACACCCACCCAAAATTCTTTAAAAAAAAAACCAAAATTTTAGTACAAAATGAATTTTAAGGCAGATGAACAAAATGTGGGGTTTTGATTTACATGAAAAACAAGATCAAAGGAGAGGTAGAAAAGGCAAACTCACTGAAAGCTTGGTAGGATAAAAATTCATATCCAAGAAGGGAAGAAGACTAACAATAGGGACTGAAATGGTGAAGGAAGTAGTAACAAAAAAAGGTAGAAAAATTTTGTGGGTAAGAAAAAATGGTAGAGTAGAAAATGAAAGGAACAGTAGAAGGGAGAAATATTGACCTGAAGGACGCTAGATGAAGGGGAGGAGTGCCAGAGTCGAAGGAAGAAAGGAATGACTGTCGTTTGAGTGTTTTTGATGTGAGAATTTGGTGAGGGTAAGATAGGGTTCTTTCAGCACCAAATCAGTAATCGGTGGAGAGGGGAGGGAATAGAAATCACCAAATTTCCCTACATAAGCCTAAAATGGAATACACTCGTAATAGGGTATTCCATTGGACCAAACAGCTACTTGTATGGGCCTACGTAATAGACTTGTAATAGACTATGCCATTACATTGAACCAAATACTACTAAGGTATTTGGTTCAAATATGTCTCTTTTTTTTCTTTAATTTCTAAATATTTACTTTTTTACTATATTCTAAATTAAACATGTTTAATATTTAAAACAACCGAAGCTACTATACGAATTTTTTTGAATGATCTCATTATAAGTTCTAGTAACGAAGTTTGAAATTTTGTTTGAGGCGGAATTAAATGGTATATTTTACAATAGTACAATTTCATCATTTTAATAGCTTATATATTTATAATTTTTAAAGGGTTAAATTAAATTTTTATTATTTTGGGGGGGCAAAGTACAATTACCATTACTAATTTAAAATTTTATAAATTATAAAGTGCCTAAATTAAAATTTTGTCATTTTAGGGGGACCATGGTCCCCCTAGGACTCCACTACGCTCCGCCATTGATAGGTTCTGATCATATTTTCTATTTTTGGCACAATACCTAGGATTATCTATAACACCCCCCAACCCACAAATAGGAGGATAATGCGCTTCAGCACACTCGAACACACGTTCTCTTGTATTGACAACAATACCCATGTCGGTCGAGTCTTACTTTAAAAGATAACAATAAAAACATTTTATATTTAAAATTTCACATCTTTATGTCCTTATACATTGATTATCAAACCTCATTTTAGTCCTCAATATTTATATTTTCTATTAAATTGGTTTTTTTTTTCAGTTAAATTCAACCATTAACATTTCAAAAAGAGTCAAATTATTTTTTTAATAAAATTTTTAAATAAAACATTAATTTTTTTTAACAATTTTGGCATGGTAACCTACATGGCAGTCTACGTGCACTTCATACTAACATGATACTATTTGTCTTATATACCACATCAACAAATAATTTAAAAAATATAAAAAAATTAAAAATTAATAAAAATTATAAAAAGTTCATAAATTTTCAAAAAAAAATGTTAGCATGAAGTACATGTGGATTGAGGGTTAAATTTAGTTCAAAAAAGATAAGAGCCAAATTGACCAAAGATGTAAAGGTTAAGGGTTAAATTTGATATTATGCCTTAAATAAAGTCCTTAAAATATTGGGTAAACTACACCCATGGCTACTTTTGTTTAGCTTAGGTAACATTTTAGTCACTTCTATTTGAAATGTTACGTTTTAGTCACTTACGTTATCGTGCTGTAACATTTTAGTCACTAAGCTGTTAATTGTCATTAATGGTGTAATGCTAAGCTGACGTGGCACATTAAATCATCATTTCAAACAAAAATTTTGTTTAATTATGCAATTGGTCCCCATATTTTTTCATTTTGAGCAATTTATTTTTTCTTTTATATTCTTTAAACTTTTCTTTTTGTTCTTTTTTTACATTCTCTTTTGCTTCTCCCTCTATTCTCCCAGCTTCTCTATTTCTTTTAACATATCATGAAGTCAAATTGGCAATAAATAAAGAAGCAGAAAGTCGAAGGCCCTCAAAACCCACAAACCCATACCATCTGTTAACTATCAAAATCCTCCATCACCACCCATCATCTTTATTTCATCCACTAACACCTCCACCACTACCATTACCTCATTCATGACAAATCCAACAATATCATCCTCTCACCAAATAAACTCATGTTCAAACCAATCAAGAATCCAAGTAAACAATAATTAGTAAGTTCCGAAAAATCACAGAAAGGCAAATATTAGAAAATGACAGGTGACGAAGAAGCACATATCAGAAAATTGAGTCGAACTAATGGCCATTGACAGAGATTCAATCTTGTGTAGTTCAAAAGTTGGGGATTTTTTGAGATGTTTTCGAAAGTATATCATGGCAGTGATGAATGTGTTAATGGATGAACTGAAGATGATGGGTGGTGGTGGAGGATTTTGATAGTTAACAGATGGTATGGGTTTGTGGGTTTTGAGGGTAGGTAATGATGGCTTTCGACTTCCTGCTTCTTTCTTCAGTGCTAATTCGACTTCCTAATATGTTAAAAGAAATAGAGAAGTAGAAAAATAGAGGGAGAAGCAAAATAGAATAGAAAATAAAGAAAAAAAAAGTAAAGTTTAAAGAACATAAAAAAATTACTCAAAACAAAAAAAATATGGGGACCAATTGTATAATTTAACCTAATTTTTTTGTTTGAAATGATGATTTAACATGGCACATCAGCTTACCATTACACCGTTAATGACAATTAATGACTCAGTAACTAAAATGTTATAAATATTTCAAACATAAGTGATTATAATGTAACCTGAAGTAAAAAAAAATAACCATGGGTGTAGTTTACCCTAAAATATTATACTTTGTTTAAACAATCTTATGCTATTTTTGCAGTTAAATAAATCCCCAACCTATCATTTTTTACCCACGAAAACGTTTGATTTTATATTATAGTAAAAATATTTTGAAATTTTAAACTAATTTTCATTTTATGATGATTTGATAAAAATAGTTTATTAAATAAAAATAAAATAATATTATTTGAAAGTAAAAAAAAACAAAAATTTAAAATTTTTGAAAGTGCTTATATACTTAACATAACCACTCTTTTGAAAATTTCGATTACTCTTTTAAATCTTATGTTGATGTTAAAAGTGTAAAGGATTTCTTTTGCATCAACAAGAAATTAAGATAAAATCTAAATTCAAAATAATTTTATTTTAATAATAAAATCAAGGGATTTTATGGGTAAAAATAACAAGATATGAGCTTATTTAACTACAAAAATAGTTAAGTGTTTGTTAAACAAAGTGTAGTAGTTTAAGTAGTTTTTTAACATATTGCCTTTTAAAATTTATTAAAGTTTCATATATAAATTTTTATATTGTAATAATAATAAAATGTTTAAATATATCAAAGGTCCATGTACTCTTTTGAAATTGAAATTTTTCTTTATATTTTAATTTTGAGATCTCAAGTCCCCATACTTCTTTTGATTTAAAAATCTTGGCCTGTAACACCCTCAACCCGACCTGATTTACTAAGTTCGAATATTGGGTGATACTAGGAAGTGCAAAATATTTAGTAAAACAGTTTATTAATTTCTTCTTTAAGTATATTATTTGAAGTCCAAAAAAAAAAAATCTCAACATCTTTAAAATTTTGAAATGGTGTACGTGTTAAACATCTTATTACAACACATTTGATTTAAACTTTTACAAGTTAGAAAATTATTTAAGAAAGACTTAAAAGACAAATTTCAAAGTTGTGCCACCAATCCTCTATATGCATAATAGCCCAATCCACCACTAGCTTGGGGTGCTTCTGGGGTTGTCCCTCCAGGCGAAGCCGCTTCTGAACAAACCTGAAAAGAAATAATAACCTAGTAACTAAAGAAGTACTTAGTGAGCTCATTGATAGTACCTTTGTGTAGTCTTGTAATACTTTGGGACTTTCCATGGTTCCACTTATACTCTGCGCCATTTACTACGGCTGATATCGTATGGTTTTATCCTTCTCGTACACACCAATTATCACATCCCTATTGTACTAAATCTTTCGTACTTAATTAGCAGGAGGACCCTTCTCATTATTACATGATTTTCTTGCCCCAATATACCTTGTAATAGAATACCCTTAGAAACCACTTCCATCAATCCACAACTCAACTCATGCTCTTCTTTCAATTAATTTCATACTATCATTATCTTGGGCGAACACATACATATGGCGGATACTTACATAGTTTTTCATACTATCGATTCTTACTCAGACATGCATTGATTCATTTAAGTTCTTATACCCATACTGATAATTCACTGCGAGCAACATCCAAATGAACTCCATTTCATGTTATAACATAATATCCTAATTTAAATCAACTTAGAAGAATATGTGATAACCATTACTTTTCATACTTACAGATCATCATAATGACACCTTTCTTGACTTACAAATATACATATCTTTTTTCATGTAAATCCCTTGAGACTTCATTCCACTCTTATTCCAAAGCATATAAATACCTTATCAAGGCTATACATGTTACAAAACTACTAGAACTTACTCATATCTTCCACAGAGACACACATTCAGATTCATAGCTCACCAAATATTCTAGACTTAGCAAAATACACCATACATGCAATTAAATAGAACATGCCACTAAGGTGATCCATTCAGAGTTTGCCACAAAGGTTATTCTTACATATTATATCACAAAGGCCTTTCTTTTATATTACGCCACTAAGGCTTTTCTATCCTAATGTGCTTACAATATGGATTTGTCTAAACTCTCATTATATGAAGTTTTCCCATCATCGTCCTGGGACACACAGAAAACCCTATTGGGTAATCATCGTCCTTTAGTTTTTTTCAGAAAATGTCATGGACATGGACTTTTTCCTTTCACAGATCGTGTTTAAAGTCCCAACGGACTCCTTTAGGCTCCACTGTGGTGAACAAATACAAACTCACTTGATCTACTCTTTACTCATTAACATCATTTAAGACTTCACACTTTTATCCATTAACAACACCCGACTAACTAACATCTCATCACATACATTCCATTTGTGCGCATACAATCATACTTCATCATTATAATACTTATCACATACTTAACTTGTCAGATTCCATGCGGACTACACATGCAAGACCCAACAAACATCCATACAATAGTATAACCTTCATATTATACTTTTCTGATGTTGATTTTATAGTTCATTCGATTTCCACAGAAATATATAACATAAACGGTATACATGCAGGAGTCAGTCTAGGGACTCATCTGCCAACCATTGATAACAATTAGGACTCTGGATTCATCATCTAACCAGAAACCATAACAATCACTACTTATAAAACATATGAACACCATTAAAACTCTTTCGTATAACTTTTACCATCATTTGAAACCTAGATAACCACTATTTAAAGCCTTAGTTCTTCATCTTACTATTAACGCACATAAAAACAAACTTACTCTTTAGAAGTCAACATGCAAAACCATAATACTTACCTAGGATGTTAAATAACCTTCTACATGCACTCTAATAATTTGTTTCAGCTCAATCAAGAAAGATATATGCATATCTCTAAGGCAAATCATCGATGGTGTTTTAAATGGAAAAAAGAAGATAACTCTCTTTTCTTCTCATGCCCTTATTAATATATATATAAACTTATGTTCTCTTAGTGGAACTTGACACGTGTCACAAGCTTTCAAGGCTACCTTATTTAATGGTTTACAGCTAGATTTATATATACTTGGTTCAACCCTTCCTCCCTTTCTAACTATCTAGTTAAAATGTAACCATCATAATAACTCAATAAACTGGCACACATTACTTTTGGAGACAACTCAAATTACCTATAAATCCTTAATACTCTTACCCATTTCTTTTTGTTTACAACTTAACAAATTCAGAGAACTATTCTTGCATACAACTCTAACATCAACTATTCGCCCGATATATACGCCAAGAGCATCAATTGGGCAAATAAGTTTGCGCCACTCAGATTTCTTTCGGTTTACTCTCCAAACTCAGGACCCACTATAGTTGGGTGTTAAAACTCTCCCCCACTTAGGAAATTTTGTCCCAGAAATTAATATAATCTTGGCAAATTTATTTACTCAATTAATAATTGGCCGCCCATTCAGTGTATCACTAGGATTCCATACTTACTTAGAATACCAATAGGTTAGCCCACTCACCAAAACTTGGCGATTACGTAAAAGTATCAAATTTTCACAACTTACCCTATGACAGATGTCACCATCACATTGGAGAAGTTAAATAGTCATCTTTAACTTGACTTTTCTGCAAGATTACCTCTATTTATATTCGTCGTTTCAAAACCCCCTTTTCTTTTTCATTTTGTTGAAACATCTGAATCTCTATTTTATTATTTGCTCAATATGTTCTTTGCTTTCTTCGACTTCATCTACTCAAAGGTACTAATCATTCTTCCTTTCTTATCTTTTTCTTACACTTATCACCAAAATGGTTCGAACCATAACCTAGGGAAGGGGCTGAAGAAATACTAGTCGAAACGTCACTCATAACAATCCTATTCCATTTTAGCCTTAAGGTCTCGAGAATACCCTTCTGAGTGTAAGGACTCAATTGACCCCCTGTAGCACCACCGATGACGAGATGGATCGATATTCAGAGGTTCGAAGTATACTGAACCCAAACTTCACTTACACTTTCTGTCTATACGAGCGATGTCGTTTAAGTGGTATCACCATAGGTTTCATTTTACCATTGATTCTATTGGAGGCTGGTTTCCATTTACTGTTGAATCCTTTCTTTTGTGCAATTTTGAATGAGTAAGAAATTGCACTGGGGCAGTTATCAGCTCTATCTTGGTGGACTTTGGTAGCTTATTACATTGACTGCTGCATGCACAACGTGTAATTTCCCTTACCCATATTCAACACCGAAACAGGACTCGAGGCATTACTGGACTTATAACACAAGAATTCACACAATTTCGAGTCATGAATTTGCGTCCAAATTAAAACCATTCATATTCAAACATAAAGTCCCTTATACGAGCCTACAAGGCCCAAAACATGCTTTGGAAGTGGTTCAGCTCTACACCGAGAACTCAGGAAATTTTTACAAAACTTAGAAATTTTTTTGCTAAAAGTAGGGCTTACACACCCGAGTGGCCCAAGGGACATGCCCGTGAGACCCTGGGACACGCCCGTGCTTCAGGCCGTGTTCAAATTTGGTTTCTCTCTGACTTGTGCCACACGACCGTGCCATACGCCCGTGTACTAGGCGGTGTAGCACAAACGGCTGAGACACACGCCCGTGTCTCTGCCCGTGTGCTCAATTCTAGACATTCTATTTTTCAAAATTAAGATGAAGGGACACACGGCTAGAACACATGCCCGTGAGGTAGACCATGTGTCACAGGCGGCCTAGACACACGCCCGTGTGCCTGCCCATATGGACAAAACAAGGCTATTTACCAAATCATGTTGCCACCCTCACTTGCACACATCTACACAACATCATATGGGCAAATTCAAGCATATAAATGTAACCAAACAACCACAAACAGGACAATAACATGTCATTCTTATACCATCATTTATCATGCTTAAAACAACATACTTAACCTATTAAAAACATACTAATTTTACATTCACAAGAGGGCATTAACATATGAATAAACTTATAATCAGCATAAGCCATCATTCATAGCTATATACAAGAAGAAGCATTAACAATTACTAGCCAACACATATGGCCAAATTAATAATGACACATATAACAATTAACATAGTCCCTATACATGCCATAGACTCAAAATGCTTAAATTCATTATACCCAAAATGATAGCTTGATTGTGTGATAGGATCCTTGGCGATCTCCAACTCGAGCTAGCTTAATAACCCTAAAAGACATGGGAAAGGAAGGGAGGTAAGCTATATAGCTTAGTAAGTCCATACGAAAATAATAAGCAACTCTTACCAATCTTTTATCAAGTCCAACAATTTAAACACAAGATAATACAAA
This sequence comes from Gossypium bickii, assembly GCA_025503065.1. Lineage (NCBI taxonomy): Eukaryota > Viridiplantae > Streptophyta > Magnoliopsida > Malvales > Malvaceae > Gossypium > Gossypium bickii. Next base: position 98,703,906 of record CP106711.1, read on the forward strand.
TTGCTATGAATCTCACTGTTATTATTTTTATTCAGTCATAATGTTTACTCTATCACCTTATAAGCATAACTTAACATATCTTGGTATTAGCCTCATGAATCTCACTGTTATTATTTTTATTCAGTCATAATGTTTACTCTATCACCTTATAAGCATAACTTAAAATATCTTGGTATTAGCCTCACAACCATAATTTCTCCTTTGTAACATATTACAGCAATAACAAATCATTTAAAACCTCACAATAAACATGCACATAAAATTAGGTGTACTCATCTTTCTGAGCATATGACTTAATATCTTTCAATTGCCTAAACTTTTATCTTCCCGTACTTCCATAATCGTTTTAATAAGCAATTATGCCAATCTTTCCTTTTTCTCATATCCGATAAATCACAATTTTTGTAAATAAAACATGCTATATCATAACTCAATTCGGCCCGAAATCCAATCACCTATTCGTTAATCGAATTTACCATGTATTTCATACATCGCAAGCATAGACCAATAATCACAAGGTTTTCACAGAAACATTCTCGTGGAAATCATGAACTCACAATTTCATGAAGCCAATGCTTATAAACTTTACGTACATGCCTGTACCAATTCGTAATACTTATATACTCTTTCTCTTCTTTGACATACTCGTTGAATTTCTTGTTGAACCATTTGGAATACTAAAGGATACTCGGGAATCCCGTACAAACAATACCGTACCAATGTCATATCCTAAATATGGTCTTACATGTAATCTCGTATCGATGCCAATAGCCCAGCTATGGTCTTACATGAAGTCTCATATCGATGCCATATCCCAGATATGGTCTTACACGTAATCTCAGTAACCCTAATGTCATGACATTTGTATCCTATCTATTCCTAATGTTCAATCGGGACTTTCGCTGTATCGAATCTCTATCAGTCATTTTTGTAGTATCGTACTCAATAGCATTCACATTTCATTTCAAAAATATAGCATTTACCACAATTATATCAATTAAGCATTTATAAACACATAATTTAATGCTTATTAAACATACGAACTTACTTCGGCATAAAATTGGCGAAAATGACCTAATCGTCAAATTCTTATTTTCTCTCGTTCTAATTCCGAACCTCTTTTTTCTCGATCTATAATATCACATTTAACTTATTTAATCATTGTACTATTCAAATAAGCCCAAAATCACATTATGGAAAAAATTACATTTTTGCCCCTAAAGTTTGACATTTTTACAATTTAGTCCCAGGCTCGTAAAATGAATTTCATTCAATTTCTACAATACCCATGCCTAGCCAAACCTTATACATGCTTATAGTAGCCTATATTTTTCTTTTATTTACATTTTAACACCCATTTTACAACTTTTTTACAAATAGGTCCTTTTAGGCATTTTCATCGAAAATCACTTAGCAAAAGTCGTTTATCATACACCAAACATACATTTCTACATCAAACATCAAAATACACAAGTATCTATCATGGATAAAATTTTAGACCTTGATTATTTCTTAAATTAGTGGTAGAAATAGATAGATCATGTTACAAGAATTTCAAAAACATAAAAATCATTAAAAATGGGGCTAGAATGAACTTACAATCGAGCTTAAAAGCTTGAAAAACCCTAGCCATGGTTTCTTATCGGTACATTCGACCATGGGGTAGAAGATGAGCAAAAATTGGCTTTTAATTTGGTTTTTTAATTCATTTAATTACCAAATTACTAAAATGCCCTTTATAAAAAACTTTAGAAACATACCAAACCTCCACCAACTTAACCAATGGTCTAATTACCATCTAAGGACCTCTAATTTAAAATTTCATAGAAATTGGACTCCTTTAACATATAGAATTCAAGTTTTGCACTTTTTACAATTTAGTCCTACAACCTAAATTGAGTGCCTAAATGTCAAAATTTTCGAACGGTATTTTCACAAAATCATTCCATAAAACTATAGACCTTAAAAGTATAATAAAAAAAATTTCTACGTCAGATTCGTGGTCCTAAAACCACTGTTCCGAATAGACCCAAAATCGGGTTGTTACACAATGAACCACCTCTATTGGGGGTTTTTCAAAAGTTCTATTAGTTGAAAGTGATTAGATAATGAGTATCTGATAGCAACGCCCATTTTAGTGCGTACAGGATGTGAGCCTATTATACAGAACATCATTTCTAACCTTCATCAATGGAAAGATAAATACATATGAGTTATATGTAAACTCGAGTTTGGTTTTTGTTTTCTAACAAGATGGTTTATTCCCAAGAAGAGTACTTGCACTCAATGTCAGCCAATGGATTCTGAGCTTGCTGATATATAGTACAAACAATTGAGTAAGGGGCGTGTTCTTAACTTGGTAGAACTTGTTTTAGTTAGAAATGTATTCTAATATTGTCTTAATGAATTTAGCCCTAATGTTTATTGAGCAAATGATTCCATCAAGTGGCTAAATGGTCTTAAGGTGCCTTCTACTTTTGAAGATTGGCCATATAATTCAGATGGTGACTTAGCAAACATTCTACTAGAACGCATAAGAGAGCCACCTTTCTACTTTTACAGCATCTATGGCCTTTCTCCACAAAACTAGAATCTTATTACTAACCCTGTTACTACTTCTTCTTCTAATGCAAGTCAGGATAATTCTACTATTGATGGTGCAGGCCTTCATCCCATTCCTAAGACATGGAAATTTCATCTATCCTTAAGGGAGCCATACCCAAGGGAAGGTTACTACTACTTCATCAATTAAGAAAATAATAAGGAAAACAGAGAAAAGGATTAGAGCAGAAGAGAGTATTCAGGAGTCTGAAAGTAGTGAGTGCCCTCCACTTATAAGGCATAGACTAAGCAGGGAACCTATCGTTGTAGTTACCCTTACCCCATCAGTTCCTACTCTTCCCGTAAATCCATCATTACTTGAAGAGTCCGCCCTTCATCCAAGTTTTCCCATATTTCTTCTGATCTTACTTCAAAAAATCTTTTATGGGCAGTTCCTGTGGTTCAATCAACGATTCCTCCTCCTCAAGTACCAAATGTTACCCCTACTGGAATAGGAATTGTGTTTCCTTGGTGAGCTCTTTTGGAGTCAGTGCCATCATCCCCATCTCTCAGTTCTATCTCTCAACAATAATAGAGCTTACTGCCTCTTGAATTAAGGAAAGCTTTCTCCTCTTAGTTCACATCAGCTTCCATTAAGTGCCTTCTAACTCTTATGTTCCAAGTTACAAATGTAACAACCCGTTTTTTAGTAGTGTCAGAAAAAGTAGTTTAGAGTCCACTGAATCTGACAAGTAAGTTCGTAAATATTATTATTAATATTTACAAGTCAAACATGGTTTTAAAAAGGTTTTTGATATAGTGATTTTTTTTATATAAGCGATTTATTAAGTTCAAGTGGTAAGACCCTAAGGTTAAGTGGTTTTAGAAAATAAGGTATCGAGACCTCGTTTCTATAAATCAAGCCGTAAATATTTTTATAAATATTTACGAAGTGTCATTAAGGTTGTATTAAAGTTGAAAAATTTTAACATTTTGATGGTTAATTAATTAAAAAGGACTAAATTGTAAAAGATGTAAAATTTGATCGCTATTTGATTTGAGTGATTAAATGGTTAATTAAATAAAGGAAAAGGGACTTATATGGTAATTAAATCATGGTCAAAGTTTCCAAGCAGGGGTGTTATGATTGAATCCACTAGCTTTTGGATTAATTGTTCTTTTAGTCCTAATTAGTTTAGCATTAAATTGTAAATAAGTTTATTCAGTTAGAATTTAATTTAATTGAAGGATCAATTGTGAAATTAAACCTTCCTTTGATGCTAATTATGCCATATATTCATGTGATGGACAATTATGGTCATGAAATTGTTGTTTTATTTGTTTATTAACCAAGGTTAAAATGGTAATTTGATAAATTAAATTAAATTAAATTAAAAACAAAAGGTTAATTTGATATCATCTTTTTCGTTTCTTCTTCAACAACTGAAAACACCATGGATGTTGAGATGAAGCTTTTGGCCATGTTTCATTTGGTGTATGTAAGTCTGTTTTAGCCTCGTTTCTAATAATTTTTATGTTTTTGATATCGTTGCAACTAGGTCCAGCTAGACTGTACCTTCAATTTTGAAACTGTTAAAGATTTTGAATGTTGCCATTGATAAACCTTGTGATTTTAGATGTTAAATGGTAAGTTTGAAATATTAGTTGTTATTGAAAAGTATCTTATTAAGTGATTTTTAATGAATTTTTCGATTAGCGAATAAATTGTTAAAATAGTAAAAATGCAAGGATTAGATGTGAAATTGTTGCATGAATGGCTATTTGGATACCTTGAACATTTGGCTAAGCTCAATTTTGGGTAAAAATGGTTAATTTGCATGTTTTCGGCTCAGGGACTAAATTGAATAAAAGTAAAACTTTAGGGGTAATTTTGTAAAAATGTCAAAAATGATCAAATTGCATAAAATGAATTTTTTTATTGTCTAAATTAATATAAATCGAGGAAAATGGAAAATTACCAAAATGCTCCTGAACTTTGGTATTTTTGCAATTTAGCCAGGTGAGTTTGTATGAATTGTATTTTGAATAATTTTGTTTAAATTGAATGTTAAGATGTGATTAAATCAATATATATATGTTAGTATGTAATTTACTGTGTTATGACGATTACCGAGCCCCGTTTGAACCTTAAGAATTCATAGGATGCAAATGACATGTCATTAGAGTTTACATGATTCGGGTGTTGGTCCTAAATGTCCTACAGATGGCTAAGGTCTGACATGTATTGCAGATACTCCACAGCTCGTGTGAGCAGCATCGTGTAGCTATGTTCCGACCCATAGCTCGTGTGAGCAGGCCCATTTTCACAGCTTGTGTGAGCATTTTGATTCACAGCTCATGTGAGCATACATGTATAGGAATTGGCGGATTACAGTTATATGAGTTAGCACACTATGTGTGAGCTATCTCGGGTATCCAACGGTATTCTAAATGGTTTAACGGGCATTATTTGGATAAGAAATGGTAAGAGAACGATATGTATTATGACATGTACATATATGAACATCCTTGATATGATGATACATGAAAATTATTTAGGTTGAGATGAGTTATAAACTCATGAGATACATGTTGTGGCTAAATGGCTATTAATGTTAATGTGCCTACAATTTATATCATGTATGCTAACATGTTTAGTGTAAATGCTTAGGCTTTGGCCAAGTTGTGGTTGGATTATGCCATGTTAAACTTATAAGTTATGCATTTATATGGTAAGTGCCTAAATGGAAATATGCTAGTGATCATGAAAGAGTGGTAAGGTTTAAATTATGTAGTTTCTATTGAAATGGTTATCATGTGGTTAATTCCAAAAGAACTATGTTAAATGCACTAGCTTGTGGCTATGGTTGAATGATATGGTTATGTCTTGTGTGATATGCATATGAAACGGGTGTGGAAAGGTAATGAAATAGTAAGTTCATACTTATAGAGTAAAATGATGAAAAAGGGAATGATGAGTTAAATTGATGTTGTTATTTAAGTTAAAAAAAGTAAATGCAATGGAAAGTAATGAAATACAAATGAAAATAAGAATATTTGAAAGGGTTTAAAGTTTTATAAATCCTACTATGCTAGGGATGATATGTATATGTGATGCTATGAATTTACTCACTTTGTGAGTTATTGAATATGGTTTCATGATCTTACGGTATTGGTAAGAGATTATTTTTGATAAGTATCAATTTCATATTTGAAATGGATTGATATGACTAAAATTTATACGATCTTACTAAGCATTCATTGCTTACGTAGTTATCTTTCTCTTACTTTACAGATTATCAGAAGCTCGATCGGGTTGGAAGCTCGTTGGAGATCTATAACACTATCCAGCGATTATATCGATATATTTTGATGTCTTGGTTAAGGTTATATGGCATGTATAGGTGGACTTCTGATTGATGATTAGTTGAATACTGGTTGATGAGTTTGGCATGTATATGTCATTTTGGGTGATGTAGCCTTGGTACATTTGGTGCGTTGTTGATATGTGTTAATTTGATAATGTGTTAAAGCATGTTTGAATGGCCAAAGTGATATATGATGAATTGACCTCAACATGGTCAGGATATGGTATGCTTTGAAAAGGTTTTGAACACATATGCATCATTGAAATATGGTTTGTATACATATTGATTGTTGGAACCATATGGGTTTGGTTAGATTTGTGTCATTTAGATGGCCTCGATGGTTGGAGTTGATATGGTCATTTGAAGTTGTGTTTTGAATAACCAAATTGCTATATTTGAATGTAATTTTGGCATGTGGTCAATTATGGTATAACTTGGTATGGAATTAAACTATATATATATGGATGAGTGATAGTACTAGAAAGAACATATGTTTTCTCCTTACTTATTGGTTAATTTGTCCCCATTTAGTTATCTTTAGCACATATTTTAGCATTTTTAGTTCAGTAAATTGCATTTTATAAATCATTGGATCTTAGCCTATTTATCCTTAATTTTGTCATGTTTTGGTACTGATGTTGCTGCATGAGTACTTCCAGATTGCCCCTAGAATTGTCGCCGCACCTGACAGCTGTTTGGATAAGAACAAAAATGTATGAGTCGTCCAGTCTGGTACAACCAACTTGTACGTACAGAGGCAGCATGATTCTGATGAAAGGACACCTGTGCAGTTTGGATAAATATTAATATTCACATGAAAAGGAAAAAAAATAGGAGCATTTTTAGGGGGTATTATCTTCTTCAACCTATCTTTTGAAGCTTTTTGGTTATGGCGGCTTAAATCTCCTATGGGTGAACCGACGAGAAAGGGACACGAATTGATCGTGTGTCAGAGTCTTAAAAATTTATAAAAAGAATGATCGAGCCCAGAAACTAACTATGACAACGATTGAGGCAAGTGCACCTATCAAACAATAGTATAGTTTAGTGGCAAGACCGGATTGTCAAACCCAAAGGAACCAAAAGTACTAATACTAACTTTCTTTTTATTATTTAGCCTAAAAAAATGAGTTGTTTATTTAATCTAAAATTAACTAACAATTAAGCTAAAGATGCAAAGACAAAGAGAATGAATTGGGGAAATACTTGTGGGAAAAACCAATTGATTAAGACAATACCCGAGGAAATATCCACCTAGACTTCACTTTTTCTTTAACTCTGAACTAGACGATTTATTCACTTGACTTGATCCGTAGGATTCCCTAATGTATATTAATACCTCTCTCGAGGCTACTAACGTCTAACCCTAGGTTGATTAATTGAAATCTCTTTCTAATTAAAACCCCTAGAATTGCATTAACTCGATTTATGGACTCCCATATTAGGTTTGACCCTAATTCGGCAGATTTTCGTCATCCTATCTCTAGGGTTGCGATCAACTCCGCTTAACTATGCTAGATCTACTCTTAGACAGAGTCTATTCCTCCTCTGCCTAAGCACATCAATACTTGAATCAATATCCTGAAATATTAAAACAAGAATTAAGAACACATAATTAAGAACAAATCAAGTATTTATCATATAGTTCAGAAAACAATAATAAGATCTGTCTTAGGTTTCATCCCCCTCAGGTAATTGAGGGGTTTAGTTCATAATTATAAAAGAATACATCTCAGAAGAAAATATGAAACAAAACATAAGAAAAACCCTAAAACCCCCTAAAGGAATTGAAGAGAAGATCCTCTGTCTTGAGTATAACTCTGGCTTCTTGAGAAGAATCAACTGGCTTTCTTCGAGTAAATTTCACAATTCTGGCCTATCTGGCTCGGCTCGTCGACCTAACTGGACGCCCCCTGAAGGTTGGCCTCTAGGGTGTTTATATAGGCTATTGGAATGGCTTTCTTTGCCTCTAAGTACCCTAATCCAAGTAAAATTCCTCTTTGTCATGGAAGGGACACGCCCATGGCACACACCCATGTGAATCGTGGCCAGGCCGTGTGGTCTTGTTCCCAGGCCGTGTGAATTTCGTAATTTGGCCCATTTACTCTGTTTTAGGCCCATTTCTCGTTCTTTTCATCCTCCGATGCTCTCTTGAGTATAAAACATGAAATTAAAGGATTAAGAGCACAAAATTCCACAATTCAAGGCTTAAATCATCCAAAAGTATGCTAAATGTGGGATTAAGATATGTTTATATTACGGTTTGTCACAGATCAACTCCTGACGAGGAGCCCTGAGTGTGCGACACAAGAGAGAATGAAGAGATTCAAGTCGAGATTGTCTAGGAATAGTATTCTCCACTTGTTTCTTTTATATTTCTTTTCTAAACAATGGTGATTACTTTCTATGTCGTATTTGTATGAACGTACACATGATTTCTAAGTTAAATGTAATTTTATTCAATCTTGATTTTAGTATTTAATCTTTGGGTTTGAATGTTTTTAGCATGGAAGTGTTATTGCAGTCACTGACACTGGAAAGTGCAGCGACAGTTCAAGCTAACAAGGATGAAAATAGAAGTTGCTTGAGGATTAGAAGAATTTAATCCACTTGTTCTTAATAGTGTTTCATTGCCATCATAGTAAGGTGTGATTAATGTGCATGTTTAAGTCTTAGATTAAATATAGAAGTTAAGCTTGGTAAGATATTTATTTCAATTTAATACATCGACAATCACCTATCCTTTTATACCTTGTGAGCACTTAGTATTCTGTTGAATATTCACGTTGGCAATCCCAGTTTATCATTATCATATTTTATCTTATTGTTTTCAAGTTATTGCTTCGACAACTACTCTCACAATTTATCTCATTTCTATCTATTTATTGCACTGACTTTGATAGACAAAAGACAACAATCCTCGTAGGATCGATTTCTAACAGACTCATATCTGTCTACTATACTTGCATCGACAATATACGCTTACACATTGTTACTGTGATGTTAAACGATTGATCAATGAGTTATGGACAAATATGTATAAGTTAGATATATGTATATTTGGGATGCATGATAAATATATGATGGAAGTTCAAATGGTAGATAAAAATGTATATTATAAATGGCCTTTTGATATGTTTGAATGTGGTGAATTGGTATAATTGTTATAGATGACATGTATGGCTATTGGTGCTAGATGTAAAATGACATATTTGGTACTTTTAGTGTGAAATTTGATAGGTAAACAAAGTGGTAAGTTATGTCATAAGTTTAGTTATAAGTTAGTTGAACTTTTGGCCAATTTATGTGTATGGATATACGTGTTTAATGGTTGTGACTGAGGTGCCTTTTGGGCACATTGGTTTTATGTTTATGTACCTTAATTGGATAGCTTGTGATAGCATGGTTTGGTGCACTTTGGAGTGCTTGACTATATGTGGAAAATTGGTTGTAGGTGGATGCATGTTTGGGTGAGAAAAATGGCTTGAAAGTGGCCTATTTTTCGTCCACACAGGCAAAGACACGGGTATGTGTCTCAACTGTGTGTGACACACGGCCAGGTGTCATGGTCGTGTGTCCCCTCTAGCTTTCAAAGGGTTTCAAGTCAGGTTGTTACACGGCCTCACGGACATGTGAGGCCAATTCGAAGGGTACATGGCCTAGCACATAAGTATGTGGCTTGGCTGTGTGACTCAAGTTAGTGAGCTACACGGGCACGGACATAGGCTGGGACACGAGCGTGTCTATCGACCGTGTGACCCCTGTAGTTTGAAAATTTTCATCTTTTCTTGAAAAGTTCTAAATGTTTTCGATTTAGTCTCAATTTGTTTCTAATGTGTTTTTAGGGCCTCAAGGGCTCGTATAAGGGATAATATGTATGTCATTGATGGAATTTACTATGATTAATGTTGTGGAGTAAATGATTTATATTTTTGATAGTTTTGAAAAGTGAACTCTGGTAATGCTTCATAACCCTATTCCGGCGACGGATAAGGGTTAAGGGTGTTACAACAAATATCATGTGCATTGAACATAGCTTTTGGAGTAGGACTCTTAGATATGGCAGTCAACGTTACAGAAATAAAATATTTGATTTAGAGAAGGCTACAAAATCTGGTGAAGATGCTTTGGCTGAACTATGCCAGAAATTTTAAAAGTCTGCCCATTTAATTGGAAAACTAGATGCACGACTCACAACTTTAACGGGGAAACACAGATATGCTTAGACCTAAAATGAGCAACTAAAAGAGGAAGCCAATTTATTGAAGGATGAGAAATTGGCCTTAGAAGAGATATTCAGAGCCCTAGAAGAGAGCCATAAGGCAGAACTAGAGAACCAACATTATTCCCATGATAAGACCTTCAAGAAGTATCAAGATGACACTCAAAATAATCTGATCGAGGCCGTACCTGAATGGAAGTCAAACTTGATTTTACACGCCTAGGTGACTTCAGGTCCTCTTGAAATCATAAACCTAGATTTCGACCGTCTCAAAGATATTTCTACTGGTCCACTTAACTTTGATGTTTACCATCTATAAGGTGAAGAGTGTGAAACATGTCAAAAGGAGTGGAAGCAAATCGAAGGATTTATCATTCCACCCATGCCCATTGTTGAAGATGATAGGGAAGGCTCAACATCAAATGATCAAGTTCTAGAGGACATCTCTTCTACTGAAGAGGTCATTACCGAGCTTACTAATCAGTCGGATGAAGGGAAGGACTAAGATCGAATTTCTTTAGTCATGCACTTTGTCTAATTTTTATCTTTATTTTCGCCAGTCTTTTGAGCCGTGTAATGCTTTCTTATTAATGCATCATTCCTTTATCTTCTCTATTATCTCACTTATTATTTCATTACATCATTATTTACTTTACACATAAACATAGTTATCTTCACATACCTTAGAGACTAAGCCAGGCTCAGCATATTATGCATACAAGGCTTCTTCATCTCTATGGTTCAAGAACCTACTAAACTTGACTTTGATACCAAAACTTATAACACCCTCAACCCAACCCAATTTACCAAGTCTGAATCTCGGGTGTTACTAGGCGATGCAAAACATTTAGTAAAGCAGTTTATTAATTTCCTTTTCAAGTCTATTATTCAAAGTCTATGTAACAACCCGATTTTGGGGCTAGTCGAAACAGTGGTTTCGAGACCACTAATCTGAGGATTTAGAAAATTATTTTGATATTATTTTATGTGTTATGGAATTAATTTATGGCTATATGAAAATTTGGTGCTTTAATTTTAATGATTGCATGCTTAATTGTAAAAAAGGACTAAATCGCATAAAGTGCAAAAGTTCCATTATACAAGGTAGAGGTGTCTAATAGCCATATAATATTAAATAGGAGGTCCTTAAAGTTCAATTAGGCCAATTGGGGTGTGTTGGCTGGCCATAGAGACAAGGGGACAAGGGCATTAAATTTTTGGTCAAATTTGGTGAAATTAGGTGAGAAAAAATGAATAAAATAAGATAAAAAGATGTGATATTATCTTTTACTATCCATGCATCTTCTCCATCGAAAATTAAAGAGAATTAGAGGAGTTAGAGCTCAAAACTCTTAGCCAAGCTATCTCCTTACAAGTAAGTGATTTTAGAAGCCTTTCTTGATGATTTTTGTATTTTTGGGACCCCAAAGCTTAAGCTAGCTAATGAGGGGACTAATTTGCAATATGGTTGCAAGTCTAGGGACTTTCATGAGAGAGTTTATGTTGTTTTCTGAGATTTTATGGAAGAAAATGAATGTTACAACTTTTGTGAAAGGTGTTGTCATGAAAACACCTAAATGGGACTAAGATGCAAATGTTGTAATTTAGTAATAAATGCATGAAATAGTTGGAATTGTGAGTAGTTGTAAGAGTAATAAATGTTCAGCTAGGCTTGTGTGATGAGAAAATGTGATGAAAATGATTTACGAGCCTAGGGGCAAAATCATAATTTTGCCATAGTACAAAGGAAAAATTATCATTTTTGCCTAAGTAGAGATTATGATGTATTATGGTTATAAGAAGACTGAATGAGTAAATTTTTGTTATTATAGACCAAGAAAAGCGTAGAATCAACCTTGACCGAGGAAAATGCAAGGTTACGGAATAAACCATTGATTAACACATTTTGCATCGAGGTAAGTTTATGTGTAAACAATGCATCTTAAATAACATGTTGTTACTTATTGGTGCATTGTATGATTGAGAACATTTATGACTCAAGTGGATTGAATTCGGTAGATAATGAATAATTTTCATATAAACGTTGAAATAGATATATAAGTGTGGAATATTACCCGTAGTAATTAATGGTGGCTGTGTGCGATACCACCTTAATAATTCTTGTTGGTGGGCTATGTACGATACCATCGTAAATACTCTTAATGGTGGGCTAAGTGTGATACCACCTTATTACTTATTCACGATGGGCTGTGTACGATACCATCGTTTATAATATCATTTGGTGGGCTATGTGTGATACCACCGTTAATGTTCTTAATCGTGGGCTATGTGCGATACCACCTTGATAAAGATTAATGGTGGGCTAAGTGCGAAACCACCGAGTGTTTGGTATTACTAGGAATGACTTATTGTGAAATTGTTAAGTGTTGTTTCATGTGATCTGTGGTGATAAGTGCAGGGATGTATATTAAATAATGTGAGCATTTGGCTTGTGATATGGTTGGAATGTGGTAAGAGATGAAATGAGTAAGCATGATCATGGAATGTGGATTGTTCTTGCTTAATATGCAATGCTATTCATTGATTAGAACATATTATGATGTTTATTGTTTACATGTAAACTTACTAAGCTTAAAGTTTACTCTCTTTTCTTTTCCCTTGTTTTACTGTAACACCCCTATCCCGTATTCGTCGCTGGATTAGGGTTAAGGGCATTACCTGACAGATCAAAAACTTTATCAGACAATTTCACAAATTAAACCATCATTTACAATTATAATGTCCCTTCGATAAGTCATCGAGACCTAAGACATGCTTTAAACAGAGTCGGGACTAAACCGGAACACATACATAAATTCTTAGAAAATTTTAAACTTTCTAAGTTTCAGGGGTTACACGCCCGTGTGGGTAGACCGTGTGTCTCCCACGACTGATAGACACACCCATGTGTCTTTTCTGCGGTCGAAACTAACTTAACTCCACGGCCACCAAGCACGCCCGTGTACCTTGGCCATGGTCGATTTTGACTTGGCTCCACGGCCACCAAGCACGCCCTTGTACTTTGGCCGTGGTCAATTCTAACTAAACCACACAGCTACCAGGCACGTCCGTGTGCCAAGGCGGTGTACTCTTAATCAGCTACTGACTTAGTCCCACGGTCAATAGGCACGCCCGTGTGCCACAACCGTGTGGCAAAATAGGCCATTTGCAAGGCCAATATGCCACCCACTTTAGGGCCATACCTACAAGCAAATTACCAATACCTTTCATGCACATTTGACAATCAAGAACATATCAAAATAATCATCCAATCTCTACATTCCAATCTAATTCCAATCATGCCAAATTTACAAAACTAAAACTCATGTAAACACAAGCAAAATTCATCCATACACTCACCATAAACTTAACCATTTCAAATACTATCAAACTATACCAAAACATGCACCATTTATCATATTCATTAATGCATATTCTCAACACATAACTAGCCAAATCACATGGCTAAGTTCACATCTCAAACTTATACAAATAACTAGCCTATACATGCCATACTTAGTTATACACATTTCCAAAATGTACCAAAACAAGCTGAGTAGTGTGATGACAATCCTCGACGGTCCCCGAGCCTTCAGTAGCTTTGACGATCTATAAAACAAAAAAAACACACACAGAGTAAGCTTTGAAAAGCTTAGTAAGCCAAAATACAAATAAATTTAATATGAATTGCACATAACTGAATTGATGTAATGACCATAATGGTTCTCATAACAATTTCATCTCATTCTTTCTTTAGCTCATTTGCTTAGCCATAACTTACCACATTCTCAACTCAAATACCTTATATGCACATAGTTCATTTAAGCCTAATTTCACATATCATCTTATCATTTCATTGCACATATTCAATTTAGTAAGTTCATATAGATACTTACCTTTTATACATACCTTATGTACTTATCAAGCATACCTGAAACGGATAAACATTCACGTAATCGTTCATATCTCGAAATTGCCCGTTGAACCATTTGGAATTTATTAGGATATACAGAATACTCAGAATAGTTGTACAATGCCAACGTCCCATACGTGGTCTTACATGTAATCAGATGTCGATGCCACTGTCCCTGACAAGGTCTTACACGAATTAATACGATGCCGATGTCCCAAACATGGTCTTACACGTAAAGATCATATCAATGCCAACGTCCCAAATGTGGTCTTACACGTAATCTCAAATCAATGCCAACATCCCAAACGTGGTCTTACATGATAAAACAGAACAGATATCTATGTCATGACATAGTTAATCCTATCTATTCCTAGGTTCGTACGGGACTTCCCGGACATTGTCACTAAGTCAACCTTATCTCGAAATTCATGTACAGATCATCTCATAAACATTCATCGTCAACAATAGTCATATGAACATACACAGTTCAATACAAATACGTTTATTTGCATAATGACTTACCTCGGATTCGATTTAACTAAACGGAAACAGCTACTCGGTTACTTTCGCTTTCCCGCGATCTAAGTCCGATTTCTTTGGCTCTTGATCTATACATATTAAAATTTATCCCTTTTATTCACTAATTCATTCAATTCAATCCAAATACACATATTTAGGGAAATTTACAAATTAGCCCTCACATTTGCACATTTATCAATTTAGTCCATTTTTCTCAAAACATCAAATACACAAAATCATATCATGCTCATGCTTAGCCAAATGCTTATGTATATCATACAAGTCCATATTTTCCATCAATTTCATAATTTAGTCCCTCAAATTATCATTTTCTCAATTCAACCCTATTTAGCTAAATTCATCAAAATTTCAAGAACAAAATATGTCCATATAACATATATCTTTCATTTAACAACAAAACTCATAATAAAGCTTACCATTTCATCAATGGCACAACTCACAAATATCATCAATTCTTCAAATTACAACATGGGCTTGATAGTAGACTAAGCAACAATCTCAAAAATATAAAAATCATCAAAATCTAAAGCCAAAACATACCTTAATTTTGCAATAAAATGACCGAATGCCCTAGCAAGTTTTCTTCTTTTTCTTTCTTCAATTTTTTGGCCAAAAAGATGATAAAAACCATCTTTCAATTGTTTATTCTATTATAACATATAATTTATCCATTTACCAAATTAGCCATTTAATAAACATTTGAAGCAATTATATAATAAGAGCATATTTGTCCAACTACTATCCACTATCTTAAAAGTGGTTTAATAGCCATTTAAGGCCTTCCTATAAAGAAGCCATCTCAAATGGACACTTTTACAAATATCATGCTAGTTTTGCATGTAATGCAAATCAATTCTTTTATCAAATTAAACACACAGACAGATAAATTATCTTACGAAAATTTAACACATGCTTAATCACTCATCAATGACACAGAGAATAATATTAATATATTTCACTGACTCGGATTTGTGGTCCCGAAACCACTGTTTTGACTAGAGTATAAATCGGACTGTTACATTTACAGTGTCAAAGAGCTGGGTCGGGATACAAATATAATTGGAAGATCACCCACACTATCAGCTCATCTCGGTATATCTAGACTTAGTGTTTTGAGTATGGCATGTATAGGGGCCAGACTAGGTGAATTGTTTTGTTATTTTGGCCAAGTATGTATTGGCCCCTTTAAAAGATGAACTCTTTTGTATATTGCCATAGTTGATGGCTCATTATTACTAATTTATGAAAGGATGAAGTTATTCATGGAAGTGTATGTTGCAAATTTGAGTTGCTTAATGATTTGTTGAATGGAATTATGATGTGTGAGCTAGGGTGATGAAAAGAGCTTGGCAAATAGCCTTGTTCTTGTCCACACAGGTAGGCGCACGGGCGTATGTCTAGGCCGTGTGTCCCCTGCATGCTAGTGTTACAATTCAGTGTCAACCACGGGCTAGCCACACGGGCGTGTGCCTAGGTCGTGTGTCCCATATGAGGTTGCTAATGTCACAAACAGAATATCCAGATTTCTACACATGGGCGAGGACAGAGCGTGTCTTGGCCGTGTGGAGCACACGGGCGTGTGCCCAGCCGTGTGAAAACCCCTGTAGGTTCAAAATGAAAATAAATCCCACACGGGTTAGGGACATGGGCGTGTGTGACCACACGGCCTGCCCACACGGGCGTGTCCCATTTCACATAGGCGTGTAGCCCCTGTTTAGGTAAATAAATTTAAGTGCACAAAAGTTTTTGGATGGGTTCCGAAACCCTCCGTATGCTTGTTTAAGGCCTCGTAGGTCCTTAATGAGAATGTTTTGATGGTAAAAGAGATATTTTAAGTTGGAATGAAATTTTATAAACTAAAGTTGTATGACTAAATGAGTTAAGTCCGGTAATGCCTCGTGCCCGGTTCCGACGAAGGATACGGGTAAGGGGTGCTACAGTCTAAAAGAAAATCTCAACATCTTTAAAATTTTGAAATGGAGTACATGTTAAACATCATATTACAACTCATCTTATTCAAATCTCTACAAGTTAGAAAATTGTTTAAAATAGACTTAAAAGACAAAGTTCAAAGTTGTGCCACCAGTCCTCTGTATGCATAATAGCCTAATCCACCACTAGTTTGGCGTACTCTTGGTGTTGTCCCTCCAAGCGAGGCCACTTCTCAACAAATCTAAAAAGAAGTAATAACCTCATAAGTACAAAAGTACTTAGTGAGCTCATTGATAGTACATTGGCGTAGTTTTGTAATACTTTAGGAATTTCCATGGTTCAACTTCTACTTCACCCCTTTGCTATAGATAATATCATACGGTCTTATACTTCTCGTACACACCAATTATCACGTCCTTGTTGTACTTAATTCGCAAGAGGAACCTTCTTGTTATTACATGATTCTCTTGTCCCAATATACTTTGTAATAGAATACCCTTAGAAACAACTTCCATCAATCCACAACTTAACTCATGCTCTTCTTTCAATTAATTTATTACTGCGATTGTCTTGGGCGAACACATACATATGGTGGATACTTGCATAGTCTTTTATACTATTAACTTTTACTCATACATACCCTAATTCATTTTAGTTCTTATACCCATACTGGTAATTCACTGCAGGCAACATCCAGATGAACTTCATATCATGCTATAACACAATCTCCTAATTCAAAATAGCATTGACTCAAATTCAGAATAAATTTAGAAAAAGAAATGATAACCTTTACTTTTCATACTCACAGATTATCATACTAGACACCCTTCTTGATATACAGATATACATCTCTAACCCTTCTTGATATACAGATATACATCTCTATTTTATGTAAATCCCTTAAGATTTTATTCAACTCTTATTCCAAAGCATATAAATACCTCATCTAGGTTATACATGTTACAGAACTACTAGATTTTACTCATATCTTTCCAAAGAGATAGACATTTAAGTTTGTAGCTTACTAGATATTCTTAACAATTCACGCCACATAAACTTAGAAAAATACACCATACATGCAATCAAATAGAACACGCCACCAAGGCAATCCATTTAGAGTTTTCCACAAAGGTTATTCTTTCATATTACGCCACAAAGGTGTTTCTTTTATATTATAGCACAAAGGCTTTTCTATCCTGACGTGTTTACAATATGGATTTGTTTTAACTCATGTTATGTGAGCTTTGCCCATCATCGTCTTGGGACACGCAGAGAACCCCATTGGGTAATCACCGTCCTTTAGTTTCTTTCGAAAAATGACATGGCCATAGAATTTTTCCTTTTAGAGATCGTGTTTACAGTCCCAACGAACCCCTTTAGACTCCACCATAGTGAACAAACACATACTCACTTGTCCGCCTCTTCATGCATTAACACCATTTAAGACTTTACACTTTTATCCATCAACAACACCCAACTAACTCACATCTTATCACATACACCAATTTGTACTCATACAATTATACTTCATCATCAGAATACTTATCACATACTTAACTTGTCAGATTCCATACAAACTACACTTGCAAAACCCAACAAACATTCATACAATAATATAACCTTCATATTATACTTTTCTGATATCAGTTTCATAGTTCATTTGATTTCCATTGAAATATCTAGCATAAACGAAATACATGCAGGAGTCAATTTAGGGACTCACCTGAAAACCATTGATAACAGCTAGGACTCCGGATTCATCATCCAACGAGAAACCGTAACAACCACTGCTTATAAAACATATGAACACCATTAAAACTCATTCACTTAACTTTTACTATCATTTGAAACCCAGATAACCACCATGCAAAGCCTTAGTTCTTAATTTTACTATTCACGCACATAAAAATAGACTTACTCTTTTAGAAGTCAACATGCAAGACCATAATTCTTACCTAGGATGTTAACCAGCCCTCTACATACACTCAGATTCTTTGTTTCAGCTCAATCAAGAAAGATCTATGCTCAGCTCCAAGGCAAATCATCAATGGTGTTTTTAAATGGAAGAAAGAAGGTAACTCTTTTTTTTTTCTCAAGCCCTTATCATTATATATAAAAGCCCGTATTCTCTTAGTGGAACTTGACACGTGTCACAAGCTTTCAAGGCTGCCTTAATTAATGATCTACATCTATAAATGGAATTCCAATATATTTATATATACTTACTTTATCCCTCCGTTCCTTCCTAACTACCTAGTTACATCATAATAACTTAATAAACTAGCACACATTACCTTTACCGACAACTCAAATTATCCACAAATCCTCAATACACTTACCCATTTCTTCTTGTTTACAATTCAACAAATTCGGAGAACTATTCTTGCATAAAACTCTAACATTAACTATGCGTCTGATGTATATGCCAAGAGCATCAATTGGGCGAATAGGTCTGGGCCACTCAAATTTCTTTTGGTTTACTCGCCAAACTGAAGACTCGCCAAAGTTGGGTGTTACATGCCCCCCAATCTAATTTTGTCATTAGTGATTGTTATAAGGAAATGAAAATAACTTTTTAGGCCTCAATATTTATAATTTTTTGACAATTTGGTCATTACCCTTTAAAAGTAAATAATTTTTTTAAAAAAATATTATATTTCCTTATTTTAAATAAAAAACATAAAAATAAAAAAATATTTTTCAAAAAATCTAAAATTATGAAAAGAATAAAAACTATTAGTTGGGTGAGAGGTAAAAACATGATGACTTGCGAACTAGTACAAATTGGTTGAATCGAGTTAAAAAAAATTAGTTGAACCAAAAATAGAATCGATTTTTATATTTCTATAATTGTTGATGCATAGTATCAACAAGATTGAAGGAGGAGAACAGGCGATGTCGGAAAAAATTGTTCACCCATTCTAAGGTTGAAAGTTGGAAACGTAGAGGGCCTTAAGATGAATGTTTAGTGTATTATGGTTTTGAGTGGAGAAGAGTCCCTCTACAAAGTGGTGTCTTAGGGTACTTATAGGAGAGGTAAGGGCGCAAGCGCAACCGAGTCCAAATGGAGGTAGATATATAACAATAGTATCCCCCCAACTGAAAGGTAGGTTATACAGTGATCGTTCCTTAAGACCATTCATAGAGTGTCTCTTCGTCTAATAGTCATTGAAAATAAAATAAGAGGTGGTCAATTGGAACGGTTCACCCTTATAAAGAGAAGGTCTGTCCTTGATGAAGAGAAAGTATGAGGAAGTGCTTCTATTTTGAAATTCCCAAAAAATTTGATTTGTAGTTCAATGGGAGGTATAGTGATTTCGAGTGGTGTCCTCCTCAAGGAGAGCGTATCCATTACTAGTGGATATCTCAATGGAGGGCCCATTCGGGTGGTTAAAGATAAACGGTCACTTCTCACGGGTGATATGAAGCACACGAGTAGTTAATCACTGAGGAACCATCCAAGTTGTAGGGACGAATGGCCGCTTGCGAGTGCCTTTTCAATTTATTTCTCATGTTGCGATGTGTCCTAGTTGGGGGTGGTATAACAATTTTTTTTTATTTTTTTATTTTTTAATAATTTATTTGATTTGAATTAGTTTGGCCGTTCAAATTGGGAACCTTAGGCCGCTTCAGCTTGGCCCATTTTAATGTTAAAATAATAATAAAATAAAATTTACATTAATATTTAATTATAAAAATAATACAAATTTTATATCAATTAATATAAATCAATATACAACTAATGTTAATTTTCTAATCATCTATATTTAAAATGGGTCGATCGAAATGGCTGGGTTATACAACCAATGAACACATCTTATTACCATTCAAGAAGTACATAACATTTTCTTTTTGAAATTTTGGAAATGTTTTTGGAACCAAACTAATGGTCGAACTGGTCAAACCAATCAGTTCCTAGTTCAAATGATCTGAGTGGTTCAAAATTAATAAATTGTTAAAAAATAAAATATATTAATGTATTAATATAAAAATTGGTTCAATTGTCGGTTCAATTGTTTATAAATTGATTCAACCACTTTGTATCAGTTTGTGGGTCAATTGATTTTTTACCCCTCATCGAACCGAAAGTCTAGTTGATTCTCAATCCAACCGGTACCAATTTAGACAACATTGAATTTTGGAAATTTTTTTATATATTTAAAATGATATTTTTAATTTTTTGAATTTTAAAGTTTTTATTTATTCTTTATAAATTTAGATTTTTAAAAGTTATATTTTTATGCTTTTATTTAAAATATGGGGAAAACATAAATTTTAGGTTTTTTTTTTTTTACTTTTAAAGGGTAAAGACCAAATTGACAAAAAAATAAAAAAATAAGTGTTAAAATATTATTTTATCTTTTTATAACAGCCACTAATGACAAAATTAAACGGAGGGACCAAAGCCTTTAAATTAGAAAAATATAACAACTCAATGTCTCAAAATAAAAATCTAAAAATTAAATTTTAAATTAAAAAAATATAATCACAAAATATAAATACAGACCCATTATCGTGTCCTCTAAAGGGATTTGGGTTATCCAAAATGAAGGATAAGGCCTATGAAGTTGACTGGTCCATTAGAAGTTGGACAAACTTCTTTGATATGCTAATGGCTTAACTAGAAACCCATTAAAATTGACTTAGGCATAAGCTCAAACACGGTTTCTTCTTCATATTAACAAGTAGAAATATCTTAGTTGAGTTCAAATCACTTAATAGCGATTGGTAATTTCCCCATTTTTTAGAAGGTAACGATTAGGAATATAGTTGATGAAAAAGTTATTTTATAATGTTTGGTATTAATTAAAATTATTAAAAAAATAGCATTATTATGTTGGTTCATTAAATACTTTACTAAGAATATAATGATAATTGCTGATTAAGTCTTAGCTCGATTGGTATGAGCATTGTTGTCAATGCAGGAGGACGTAAGTTCAAGTGCGTTAAAGTGCATTATCCTCCTATTTATGGTTGGGGATGAGCAAATATGATCAGAACTTATAACGAGATTGTTTCAAAAAAATATATAATAATAATTTATAAACTTACCCTTATTAAATAAAATAATATCCATGTGCTCAATATTTTACAATAAACAATAAACTTTATTAGTAATAAATCTTTGAATAAAATATTTAATAATATTTTGATTGATAATTTTGATTGAAAACAAAATTATTTCAAAATTATCTAGCATATATTTTCTAAATATAACAATGCATACATAAAACTCTTCATATATAAAACTTGTTTTGGAATGAATATTACAGGGGCAAAGCCAGAATAATTTTTTAGGGGGGCCGGATAAAATTTTAATTTTTTATAGTTTATATCTTTATAATTTGTAAAGGATTAAATTGAATTTTTATAATTTTAGAGGGGCAAAGTGTAATTTTACCTTTATTAATTTAAAATTTTAAAAAAATTCTAAAGGCCTAAATAGTAATATTACCTTTTAAGGGGGCCGAGGCCCATGCCAGCCCCTTAGCTTCACCCCTGGAATACTATAATGAGTTGAAACTCAAGTCAATATATTGAAAGGGAAAGATAAGAAAGCAACATAAAATAAATATAACATGTAAATGGTTAAATATGTTTATCGAAAATAAAGTTAAAAAAAATTTACTTTTAAAGAATCAATTGAAATAACAAGAAAATTGGTAGTGAAAATGATGTAACACCTTATTCTTATTCCTTTTTTATGTTTAATTAATATGTTAAATCAAATTAAAATTGGAATTACTCTTATCTTTAATAACTTTTCAACTTATACGAGATAGTAATTCTTTTACCATTTATCATGAGAATCAAATTGACATGTTTATGAGGACGTAATTTTTGAAAGAAAATTAAATTTTAAAGAAAGTAATTTTTTTATATATTGAATCACTTTTCAACTCAATAAATACATACATTATATATTAGTTATTTGCAAAATAAAATTTAAGATAAAAAGGTGGGAATGGCAGGCACGTATGCTTTTTGGTGGAAACTTCAAGCAGTGCCCATGAGGAAATTAATGACCCAATGTGCTAAATCACATGTCTTTTGGTTTGGGCACATGATCCATGCCACTCTACCTCAACCTAACCATTTACTCCTCGCTTTTATACTTATTTTAAATTTTAAAAGTATGAAAAATAATTAAAATACGAAGCGATAATAACTTAATATAAGTACATACGTACTAAAATTTATGTAACATTAATTATCACGTTTCAAGCTTTATATAATTAATACAGAGTCAAATAGGGGGATTGAGAGCATTGGGGAATTCAAAAATTCTGAAATTTAAATATAAATTTTATCATTTTATCATTTTAAAGAGATTAAATATAATATTTTTTAATTTTTGGGCAAAACATAATTTTTTCATATATTAATTTATAATTTGACTATTTAAAGTTAGAATTGTAATTTTTAAATTTTGAGTCAAAGCCTTTACTTAGGGATGGCAAAAAATCCCCAAATGTGTGGGATTCCAACTAAACCCAATCTGTTAGGACTGGATTTAAAGAAAATTAGGTTCAAGATAAGTCAAGTGAAATTAGAAAAATAATCGGGTCAGAACTGAAATCGAATTTGAGATAAATCCACCCCATACTGCTCCAAGATATTTACAAAAATATACCTAACATATACATATACTAAATTTTTAGATTCAATAAATAAATATATAAATAAAAGATCAAATATATTAACATTTAAATTTAAACTCTTAATCTTTGATTCAAAATAAAAAATAAAACAATTAAAAGATTCAACACCTTCTGTATGATCAAATTCCCTAAATAACGAAGTAATTTTTGCGTCATTTAGATTTGTCCTATTATTACTGTCAACATTTGAAAGTTTATCTAATATTTAAAAAAACAGTTGAAAAAGGTTTAGATTTAGATTTTTAAAAATACTCAATTAAAAGTTGACTCAGCCTTAATTTCAATATTGAAAATTCAAATCTCTTTTTTTTTTTTTTCCTTTTCCCAATCATATAATTATTGTTTTGGAAGGAGCTTACTCTTGACCCGAAGTATGCTTAGCTGTCTTAAAAAAAAAGATAAAATATAAAATTGATACTTGAATTTGTTCACTTCTCTTAAATTGATATTTAATATTTTTTATTCTAAATTGGTATTTGAACATTTTTCATCAACTAAATTAGTATCCGAGTTTGACGCCATTAGTTTTTTTATGATGTGACATCGCTGGCCAATCGTGCGGCGCCATGTAGCATTTTATTTGGCAATTTGACCAGACCATTCATGGGGAAAAAGACGATTAAAATAATTTCATAAAATTGTGAACTTCATTTTTTTAAGTTGTTGAATTCATTAAATAAAAATCGATTAAAACCTTTTCCATCGATTACTGAAGAGTTTCCTTCGATTAAAATCTATCGATTATTGAAGAAACCTTTTACATCTCAATTGAATCTTCATTTTTATTTATCTTGAATCCTTTCACCAAAAACGTTTCCATCCTTTGATTATTGGAAAAACCTTTCATTATCTTAGCCATCTAAAAAATTTGTTCATCATCTCACTAAAAGATTACTGATTTCATCATCAATTACCCTAGTTTTATCTCACTAAAGTTGTATTTGAATCAAGATTACCCTAGTTTCATCATCGATTACTGGTATTTGACATCTTCATTCTTCTTCAGTCTTCTTCAATCTTTATTTAGGGTTTTTTTTTTCTGTTTCCATTTAAAAAGTATAAGGTTTTTATGTTTGCATGTTACTACTTATGGGTTTCTCATTTGATGTGCTTTTTATTGTGTGTTTTTTCATTAAAAAAACTTTTTTCCCTTGCTTTGATTTTGACTCCTTTTCAGAAAGTGATTTTTATTTTTCTTGGGACCATCTGTTTTCTGGTTTAAAAAATTTATTTATTTCATATGTTTAACAATTTCTAATGGTTTCTTAGTGCCTCGATTTATGGTTTAGAGTTAATTAATAATCTGGTTTAATGTTGAACAATTTTTTTACATTACTTAGGGTTTTCGTTGTTTAGATATTGGATTTGTATTATATACTGTATTATAATATTTTTTGTTAACTTTTGTGTGTATGTAGACAACTCCATATAGAAGGAATGTTTTTGGAGGGTTAAATTGATCGAGCCTGAATGGTCAATCAATTGATATATTCTTATGTATATTTTGTATGCTATGATATATTAGTATGTATATTATGTTTGTTATGATATATTAGTGTGTATGTTATGATATGTTAGTATGTATAGTATAATATTTTTGTTGTTGGTTGTCATGTGTATATTATGTTGTTGGATTTGGTGCCCTAAGTGTAGTATATTCGTTTGTAAAGTTATAATTTTCAAACAATTGATTAATAAAACAAATTCATTGATTATATTAATATACTTTATGTGATTGTTCTCAAATAATTTTTGCACATAAAGTAAAATGGAAGAAAATGTTGCTCATTGGTTGTCTAATGTTTAAACTAATACAGAGCGGTATCAAATGGTCGGGTCATGATATGGTTAGACAGCTTGTATTAGTAGACGAACCTAAACATATCCTTAGTCTAATAAAAAATGATAAAACCGGTTGAAAGACTAATATGTCATCTATCAAGTCCAATTGGCGAGATTCTTTGTCTTAGGCATCGGAGCAAATGACTCCCAGAAGATAGAGACATAGATGTAATTGACTAGACTGGCAATACATCAAACTAGACCCAAAAAGAATAAATCTTGAATCTGTTTATGGATTTATTCATTTGTGACGTTCATAGTGTGGTATACCTAAATCCTGAGTGGATGACAGGGTATGTATGCATGGCTCATACACTTCGATGTAAGTAAAAGCCTGAGTTCAAATATATATGTAACACCCCAAACCCGGCCTAGACGTTATGGCCAAATCTGGAGATGTCACACGAAATGGAATTTGAAATCGAATTTATCAAGTTAAAACCGTTTCCATTTATTAGCTTTTATTTATCTTTCGTCAATCTCAAAACTATTTTCTTGTTAATTTGATTCGTTTAAAAACATATTCTGTAGCTCAAGCTTTTAAAACCGTGATATTTAAGAAAACCGTTCGCATTTAGGAAAAACATTGTGTTTAGTAAAACCATGTTTTCGTCGTATTCCGAAATTCATGAAAATAGTTAATAATCTCAAAACAAAAGCAAACAGTCCAAAAGTCCAAATTACATAAAAAATTACTCAAAAAATAATAGGAATTAAAACCTTAAATGGAATTAAATCAGTTCAAAAGTCATGTGGTTACAGTTGAGTCCTCCACCGCACCGATCCATCTAAGTCTGGGGATTACCTGTACAGATAAAACAGAAAAGGGGTGAGTTTACATAAACTCAGTGTGTAATCCCCACAGAAGACATGCATACAGTCAAAGAACAGTTATCAGTCAAATGCAGTCTAAGCCTAAGCCCATTACAGATTCTGTTCCAGATATAAATTAGGGCCTTAGTCCATCAGTATGCATACAGTAATAGAAATCAGTATCCTACCCACCAGCCTCTACAAACCATCTTTGACCATCCCTACACACCATGTGGTGTTTAAAACACCCACCCATCCCTACACACCAAGTCGTACCGAATACGACACATATCAGTAAGATTGCAGCTGAGCTGCCAGATAATATGCATGAAAGCCTTTTAGTACACTTCCTCCAATAATCAAACATTCCGTCCCAATGCAGATGCAACTAAACATGCTCAATGCAGATATACAGAAATACATGCTTACATGCTAATGTTCCGTTATCAGTCACACATACAAATTAGTAAACATACATAAATTTAACATGCTCAATGCATACATTGTATATTCAGATCACACGATTTAGGGTCTAAGTAGCGCTTACTAACCCTACAGTAGGTTTATAGTCGACTTGGGCAACCCGTGCAACCCTAGTAAACATTTTAGCTAAATGGGCCCACACGCCCATATTGACCTTGCCCGTGTGAATCACACGGCTTGGCCCAGATATCACACGTCCGAATGGCATGTCTGTGTGGGCCTACACGTCCATATGGCCCACACGCCATATTTGGTGTAACCCGTGTGGATCACACGGTCACACCCTGTCCATCACACGACCGTGTCTTGTGCATGGCCTAGCCTTCGTCAATCACACGGCCGTGTTGTCGCATACGGCCTACCACACGGGTGACCACACGCCCGTATGGCATCGACAGATTTGTTTTTCGACTTTTGTCGAACATTGTTTTTCTGCGATTCGGGTACACACCTTGTAACACCCCTAACCCCTATCTTTCATCGGAATAGGGTTATGAGGTATTACCGATCACTCACTTCACAACATATACATATCTCATACAGTTAGACATTCAAATACATATGTTATTCAAACACGGTCATATTGTCCCTTACGAGGCTTTAAGAGGCCTTAAAACATGCTTAGAAGTGGTTCGGGACTAAACTGAACATATATAAAAATTTCTGAAACTTAGAATAATTTTCACATTTTCAAACGTCACATGCCCGTGTGGACAGGCCCTGTGCCTCACACGGCCTCTAGATACGTCCGTGTCATAGACCGTGTGGAAACAGGGCATACATACTGACTTGGTCACACGGCCAGTCACATGCCCGTGTGCCTATTTAAAATGGCCACACACTCCCATGTGCCAAGATTGTGTGTCACACACGGCCATCAGACACGCCCGTGTGTCTAGGCCGTATAACTCACTGACTTATTTTATTAAAGCAGCTGGGGTCACACGGTTGAGTCACACGCCCGTGTGGCAAGAAATTAGGCTTGGTTTAAGCCATATTTCTCATCCTCCTCATGCATACCTAAACCACATCATTTTGTACCATTTCAATACAAATAATAGGCAGCCAACACTTGTTATTACATATACATTTCATGTCATTCAAATCCCTAACCATTTCAATGCACATTTCAATACGATTTGCTTAACCAAGAACATCTCAAGTATGCAAGCTATAATCATCAATATAACCTATTTCAATTATACAATATTTCCCAATTCATACATCAATCATACCTAAAAAATGAACCAATTCATTAACTAAATTTTATGTATTTCTTGAGCAAATACTCATCATCTATCAAATGATCATATGAATAACTTAAACCATTATTAAAATAGCCTTATTCACTTAGGCCAATCCCATAACAATTCTAAGCTATTTAGCCAATATCAAGTTTATCAAAATATACTAAATTCCACAACCACATTCATAATCAACCATCTCAAATGACCAAATACATTTCAACCATAATATCAAATACCATAGCCTATACATGCTATATAACCAAGTCATAAAGGGTATAAATACCGAAATCATTAGCCAGATAGTGTGATGCAATCTCTGCTGACTTTCAACCAGAGCGAACATCTGAAAATCTATAAACATAAGAAAACACACAGAGTAAGCTTTGAAAGCTTAGTAAGCTCGTATCTTAATAAACTTAACATAACAAATAATTTCATTACAATGCCATAAGCATGTTATGCTATCTCAAATGTCAAAAACACAACTTATCTCAAGTTTATAACATGATTTCATATCAAATCAACACCATTCGATAATAAACTTACTTACTAACTTTAGCATTCACAAGTTTATCCAATTCGATTATCATATAATATTCAATTCTCATTTTCATATAACCAAATAAGCACATTATGGAAAATAACACATTCAATCATATATCTTTCTCATATAAATCTCATATAATCATTTATACTCAAATTCACCTTTCATTCATATAGTATCTAATAATTTCATATATGCAACTTTATAAATCACATCTTATACATTTGTTCATATTTCTTTTGCACATATTCACATTTCATTTCCATATACATCACATAACATTCTTTGCACATATACTTACCTTTCATTTCCAAACATTGTATACTTTTCAACGTACCTAAATCGGAATGTCATTCACTTAATCGCTTACTTCTCGGAATGCCTGTTGAACCGTTCGGAATCAATAAAGATATTCGGGTACCTTGAAAAGCTCATACAATGCCAACATCCCAGACGTGGTCTTACATGTAATCAAATATCGATGCCATTGTCCCAGACAGGGTCTTACATGAATCAAATACGATGCCAATGTCCCAAACATGGTCTTACACATAAACACAAGTCGATGCCAACGTCTTAGACGTGGTCTTACATGAAAACACATACCGGAATCCTATGTCATGACATATGTATCCTAACTATTTCTATGGTTCATATGGGGCTTTCAGATGTCATCACATTGTCGATGCTTTCTCGTATTCATATATTCTGCTTCTCAAACAATTCAATATCATAATAACATATATAACTTATTCAAAATACATATATATTTACATTACCATTCGGAATTAAATTCAATCACACAAATAATATGCATTTATAACATGATTTCGTAATGTCTATTAAAATACGAACTTACCTCGCTCGTAGTAATGACAAATTAAGTTGACTAATCTGATATTTTAACTTTCCCTCGATCTAGATCTGAATTCCGCTTTTGCCAATCTAATTAATATCAAATTAACTTATTTATTCAACATTTTATTCAATTTCATCCAAGAACACATAATTTGGGCATTTTGCATTTTAGCCCCTAACATTCACATTTTTACAATTTAGTCCTTATTACGCAAATACACAAAATTCACAAAATTACTTAAATACCCATGCTAGTCGAATTCTCTTTGTTGCTATAACAGCCCATATTTTTCATTTATTTCACATTTCTACTACAATATTTTCATATTTCACAATTTAGTCCAAAATTGACATTTTTATCAAAAATCACTTTATAAAAGATGAAAATCTAACATCAAATATTCATATTTCATCAAAAAATATCAAAGAGCTCAAGTATTCAACAATGAAAATTCACAAATTCTTTAACATTTTTAGAAACGGAGGTAAGGGTTAGCTAGATTATGAAGCAACGATCTCAAAAACGTAGAAATTATTAAAAACCAAGCAAAAAACCACTCACCAATTTGTCTTCAAAGTTTGGCCGAATAACAAGCTGTCCCATGGCTGATTTTAAGTTGAAAATTCGGTGAAGATGGACAGTGGAAGAAGATGACACAATTTGTTTTATTTAATTTAACTTATAATTGCCTTTCTACTTATTTAACATTCGATAATATTAATAATTACACCAAATGCCACTCCACTATCATCCACTAACTCATAAATGGGCTATTTGCCACATAAGGACCTTCACTTTTAAGTTCTATAGCTATTAAACACCTTTAACTAATAGAACTCAACTTTTACGCTTTACGCGATTTAGCCCTTTTATCAAAATTAAGCAACCAATCGATAAAATTATTTCACGAAACTTTCACACATCTTAATTCATATGATGTAAACACATAAAATAATATAAAAAATAATTTTGCTACCTTAGATTTGTGGTTCTGAAACCACTATTCTGACTAAGGTCTAAACTAGGCTGTTAAACACCTGGTATCGATTCGCTACAAAAATAATCCCGAGACCACAAGAACCTATAATTGGAATACCAAAGCATAGAATAAGACTTAAAGACACGGTTAAACCGAGAATTCAAACCCAACCATAGTTCAAATTGACTCTTTTCAGTTACCATAACTCTCTGAGCGACTTACTACGATTCCATAGGAGAAGAGACATGATCTTCTTGACATACTGTTGCCCAAAACAACCAAAGGACCCCAATCAACGTTTTTGAAAAACAAAAGTTACTTGAAATCAAACCTCCACTTATAAAGATCAATGGTAAAAGCAAAAACAACGAGAACCCAGGCATGACGGTCGACAAAATGTAAATAAAATCAAAGGAAACAAGAAAAACGGCAGAGAGACAGATAACAGAAGACTAACATTAGTTTTTTTTCCTTGGGGGGTGGGGAGAAAATTTGCAAAAAAAATAAAAATGCTAATTCTGATAACCCCCAAATCTCTTATTTCTCTCCCACTAACCCCACTAACACAACTACATCAGAATCTTAGTTGAACCGAAACTCTCTCTGTCAAACGAGCAAAACCAAATCCCTTATTTCTATCCCACTAACCCCACTAACACAACTACATCAGAATCTTAGTTGAACTGAAACTCTCTCTGTCAAACAAGTAAAAACAACTATTCCACATGCACACAGGGATTCGAACACAAGACCTTCAGCAAACTAACACTCAATTTAACCACCAGACCAGTAGGTCCATTCTGATATGATTTCACAAGTAATTAAATATAAGCCCACTAGGCAACTATAAGGCTTACATCAGAAAAACACCAAAATTTGTCAAAGGCGGGGCTTGAACTTGGGACCTCACACACACACTAGAACATTTAACCACTGAAGTAGATACAGATTTGTGTCAAATTTTCACAAAAGCCAAAATAAGAATTTTGAGGCGTTACAACTCTACCCCTTAAAAGAAAATTTCAGCTTCGAAATTTACCTGATCAGAACAGATGAGGATACTACTGACGCATCGCATCCTCAAGCTCCCATGTGGCCTCCTCAATGCTATGATTTTGCCACAGTACCTTCACTAATAGGATAGACTTCTTCCGAAGAACCTTTACCTCGCGATCCAGAATCTGAACTGGCTCCTCCTCGAATGTCAAATCTAGCCTAACCTCAATCTCCTCAGCAGGAACTATATGAGTAGGATCAAAGCAGAAACACCTCAACATTGAGACGTGAAAAACATCGTGGGTGTGGTCCAACTCTGGAGGTAGCTCTAACTAATATGCGACCGATCCCACTCGCTTCAGAATTCAGTAAGGCCCAATAAACCTAGGGCTCAACTTGCCCTTGCGACAGAACCTCGGAACCTTCTTCCATGATGAGACCTTAAGAAACACAAAGTCCCCCACAGAATACTCAATCCCATGTCTCTTCAGGTCAACGTAATACTTCTGTCTGTCTCGGAAACCAACTCAGGACCCAACACTCGACATTCAGCTAACTCATTCCAACACAAAGGAGTACGGCAATTACGACTATACTGAGCCTCGTAAGGTGCCATCTGAATACTCGACTGGAAACTGTTATTGTAGGTGAACTCAACTAACCGCAGATAATCCTCCCAACTGCCTCGAAAATCGATAACACAACTCTTCAACATATCCTCCAGTACCTGAATCACCCTATCAGATTGACCATCGGTCTAAGGATGGAACGCAGTACTGAAGTCCAATCTCGAACCCAGAGCCTCATGTAACTGTTTTCCAGAAACGAGACTTGAAGTGAGGATCCCTATCAGAAATGATTGAGACCTGTACCCCATGCAGTCTCACTATCTTAGAAATGTAGAGCTTCGCCAACTTCTACAGTGAATAATCAGCTCGAACTAGAATGAAGTGTGCAGACGTGGTCAATTGATCCACGCTACCCAGACAGAATCCTTCTTAGTGGGTGTTAGAGGCAACCCACTAACAAAGTCCATCGTTATTCGTTCCCACTTCCACAGTAGAATATTAACCGACTGCAACAACCCCGAAGGTAACTGATGCTTAGCCTTAACTTGCTGGCATGTCAGACATCATTCTACAAAATCAGTAACCTCCCGTTTCAATCTCGGCCACCAGTACAGTTCTCGAGGATCTCGGTACATCTTATTCCCATCGGGATGCATAGCATAAGGGCTACTATGCGCCTCCCTTAGCATAGACTGTCCCAGATCAGTATTATTCGATACACAAATTTGACCACGAAAATAGAGTACCCCATCATTATTCAACCGAAAGTCAGTAGTGCTACTACTCTTAATCTGATGGAACCGAAGACCCAATGATTCATCCTCTAGCTGTCTATCTCAAATCTATTCTATCCAAGTCGGCTTAGCCTGTAACTCGGCCAGCAGGCTCCAATCATCAAACAGACTAAGGCGAGAAACATCGCCCTCAAATCAAACATCGCCCTACGACTTAAAGCATCGGCCACCATATTGGTCTTACCAAGATGGTACTCTATCGTGCAGTCGTAACCCTTAAGCAGCTCAATCCATCGACGCTGTCTAGGGTTCAACTCCTTTTAAGTAAGGAGGTACTTGAGGCTTTTGTGATCGGTGTAAATAATACACCTTTCATCGTACAGACAGTGCCTCAGATTTTTAAAAGAAAGACTACGGCGGCCAATTCCAAATCATGCAGATAGTTTGCCTCATGCGTCTTGAGCTGACGAGACGCATATGCCATAACCTTACCTTTCTGCATCAGAACACATCCCAAACCGACATGTGACGCATCACTGTACACTACAAACTCCTCATCAGATTCAGGCTGTATCAGAACAGGGGCCTAATTCAGAACAGACTTGAGCTTTTCAAAGCTCTCTTGCTGAGCATCAATCCAGACAAACGGCATACCCTTATGCAGAAGCTTAGTCAACGGTGTAGCAATCAACTAGAATCCCTCAACAAACCGATGATAATAACCCACCAGACCTAGAAAATTAAAGATCTCAGACACATTCTTAGGCTGTTTCCAATCCAATACAGCCTCAATCTTCCTAGGATCAACTCGAATCCCCTCACTGATACCACATACCCTAGAAAAGTGACTTCATGAAGCCAAAACTCACACTTACTAAATTTAGCGTACAGTTGCTTCTCACACAGAATCTAAAGTACTACTCTAAGATGCTCATCATGCTCATCTTTAGTCTTAGAGTAAACCAGGATGTCATCAACGAAAACTACGATGAACTGATCCAGATAGGGCGGAAACAGTTGGTTCATCATATCCATAAATGTAGTCGGTGCATTCGTCAACCCGGAAGGCATAACTAGGAATTCGTAATGCCCATAACGAGTCCTAAAAGTAGTCTTATGAATATCCACATCCTTAACTCTGAGCTGATGGTACCCAGAATGAAGATCTATCTTAGAAAACATGAAAGCCCCTCGAAACTGATCAAATAGGCCGTCGATCCTCGGAAGTGGATACTTATTCTTAATGGTGAGCTTGTTCAATTACCGATAGTTTATGCACATCTTCATGGTCCCATCCTTTTTCTTAACAAACAGCATCGGTGCTACCTAGGGAGACACACTCGGACGAATGAAACCACGATCTAACAACTTCTGAAGTTGAGCCTTAAGCTCCATATGCTCCTTCGGTGCCATTCGAATGGCACAACCCATATCGTTACCACCCCTAGCCTGACCATGGCTTCTCGGTGGCTGCTAAATTACCCTCTGTGGCTGTGTAGTACCAGAATCCGGAGTTTGCACCTGATCGGCCCTTAGCAGACATTCTCGAATACGGTGCTCTAATGACCTACACCTCAAACATGCCACAGTCCTTCTCCAACACTCGCCCTGATGGCATCTGCCACAATCTCTACACGGCTGCAATCTGATAGGAGCAACAGGGGGCTCAGCTTTAACCGACCCATCAGTCCTGGCCTTTCTCTTAGGCCTCTATACTAAACTCGAGGGCTCTAAATCCCTCTTGTTCTTACCCTTCTCACGATCTCTATTTTGGCGCTCAGCGCACTTAACTTTTTCGGTGATCTTCGCATTCTCTACCAAAACAAAGAACTCCCGCACCATTTATAGAGCTATTAGTATCCTTAGATTATCCCTAAGGCCATCCTCAAATCAGACACATCTCTCATATTCAGTCGCCACCATACCTCGCGCATAGCAGTTCAATCTTAGAAATTCAACCTCATACTCGGCCATTGATTGGTCTCCTTGAGTGAGGTTCAGAAACTCACATCTACGAGCATTGATGTAACTTGCTCCCACATACTTCCCTTGTAAGGAAGACTTAAAGAACTCCCAAGATAAACGATTGGACTGAATGTCCTCCTTAAATGTTAGCCACCACTAATACGCCTCATCACGAAGCAACGAGACTGCACTCTTCAATTTCTGATAAGGGGTACAGCCTAAATCATCCATTATTCTTTCGGTAGCCACCATCTAGTATTCAGCCACATTAGGGGCGACTCCAGTGACACCCCTAAAAAGTTCAGCTCCATTGGACTGGATTCATTCTGTAACCGACCCTTGGCCCCCAGATCCAGTGTGAGGCTAGAAACACGAAAATTTATATACTTTTTCATGCCCTTTTTGACCCAAATTCATGTGGTTTCGAGTAAATTCTAGTCGAAAAATAATTAAATATTATAAAATAATTAAATTGTTCTAAAAATATGAACATGATGAATTTTAATTAATTTTATAGTTAATTTTGATTTATTTTGACTATTTTTGACAGAATCGCACAAAAGGCAAAAATCGGCTCGGCAGACACTGCTCAAAGAATAAAACCGAGAAGCGATTTGAAGTGTCAAGGCGACTCTATTTCCAGCCCAAGATGGTCCAAATATGAAGATCTAATCATAATATAATTAATTTTAATTTATTCCCAATTTAATTTGGGCTAAATAAATTATTTTTAATTAATTATGGAAAAGAGGCTAGTTGAACCGCATCAGTTGAGCCGAACCGATTGAACCGAACCAACCACCAATTGGGCAGCCCAAACCGTCCACAATGAAGGCCCAAATCAGCTTATTTGCTGATTAATTCAGCTTGCAAAGGAGCCCTTGAAGATCTTTCAAAATCTCATTCAAACCCCTCCAAAATTCAAGGCTTTAAAGATTTGCCCATGCTATATTTAGCAAAGTTGAATTCTTCAACTTTGCCACATGGGATGGCCGGCCAAGGGAGCCTCTTTTGCTGCTGGTAATTGCTATTTTTATCAGCCTTGAACACCTATAAATACAGCCCCTAGTTGCTCATTCAAAACACACCTCAAGCCTTCACATTCTCCTCTCTCATTTTCTCTCCATTCCCTATTTTCCCTTTTTCCCTTATTGGTGTTCTTGTGCCGATTTCTCCTCTTGGAAAAGAGGGGTTTTTCCAGCCATTTGAATCAGCAATTGAAGTGTTCATAAGCCCCTTTGATAGCTGAGGACAACGAAGAACGAAGAAGGGATCAATCAGACAAGCCACGGAGAGCCACCGGATTTGTTTCTTGTTTCCTATCTCTTTAAATTATTTGTTGTTGTTTTAACAAACATGCTTATGCATATTCATGCTTTTGAAATGTTTAATTTAATCAATTTAGCTTGAATTTAATTCGTGTTGGTTTGATTTCATTTCGCTCTCTTAGATTATTAAAATTGTGTTTATGCTGTTAAAGGCCTCGGTGAAATGTTTGATTAAGTAAAATCATGTTAAGTTATCTGGCATTTTAATTGTTTAGATAGCTAATGAGTTAATTATTTAAACGCATTGAAATTGTAATTAATGGACACAATACTTAATCTGTGCATGTTTAATTCTTCTAAGGTAGTTGAAGATTAAATTAGCATTGTATTTGACGATACATATGCTTTGCATAACTTGCAGGATTTTTGTGATTAAATTGTTTCAAGGTAAAAATACTTTGTTACTTCACATGATCTTTTATATGCTTGTTAGGTTGAATTAATCGTTTGCATCGACATAGGAATATGCGAGAGATTGTTTAATTTAATAAGTATGTATGTGCAATAACATGCTTATTAGTAGAAGTCTGTTTAATCATTCGCATTTGCATAGAAATATATACAAGAGATGAATGGATTTTTATTTGTAAGCATGTTCATAAGTTAGCAAATTACCGAGTTGCCATGTTTTAACAAGTATAAACACGAGCTTAATAATTCTAAGGTAAGAAATGTGATTAATCCAACACAATTATGTCATCTTGATTAAAATCAGTTTTTTTTGAAATCGTGCATTAGAACTTTGTTTTATTTTATTTTTCTTTGTTTTTCTTTTAGTTTTTAAATATTCCTCAAAACCAAATATTTTTCTGTCACCAAAGTGTTTGAACCATTTTCATAAATAATTCTTATACAGTCCATGTGGGTACGATAATTCGACATTTACTTGCCATTTTATTACTTGTTACGATTGTGTACACTTGCACATTTCCACCGTTCCAGGGGCCCAGCAACCTTCTCCAGTATCCTCAACATGGCTTGGGACAGTACGTCTTCCCTAGCCGGGCGACTCTGAAACCCAGTCTCAGTAGCAGGTGACACGGGTGTCTCACTCGTGTCCAGATTCGGCATGCTGCCCAGAGATAAGGACTCAGCTCGAGCCCCCTACGACCTCTACCACAGCCTCTATTACCACATCCATGGACACCTCATGTGCTCATGTCTATTCGGATTTATTTGTATTACGAATTTTATGAATCAGTTACAGTTTCAGTATTTATTAATAGATGTTTTATGTAAAGTAGTATCATAACTTTGAAGTTTGTTTTTCGCAAGTACACTCCCTATTAGTTTTAGTTTCACTACAGTTTTAGTATACACTAACTAAAGTGTTTCAGAACAGACCATCTATCATAACAGTTTATCAGAATACTTACAAAATCGGTGTCGGAGACTTGGTGTATCACACGCCCGTATGGGCCTACACGTCCGTCTGGCCTACACACAATATTTGGCGTAGCCCGTGTAGATCACACGGTCACACCTTGGCCATCACGCACGGCCTGGCCTTCGTCAAACACACGACTGTCTTTTCGCACACGGCCTACCACACGGGTACCCTGTGGCATCGACAGATTCGTTTTTCGGCTTTTGTCGAACCTTATTTTTTTCGATTTGGGTACACACTTCGTATCGATTCACTGCAAAAATAATCCTGAGACCACCATAACCTATGATCGGAATACCAAAGCTCAGAATCAGACTTAAAAACAATGTAAAACCGAGAATTTGAACCCAACCATAATTCAAATTGACTCTTTTCGCTTACCTCAACTCTCCGAGCAACTGACTATGATTCCACAGGAGAAGAAACACGATCTTCCTGACATGCTGCTGCCTGAAACAACCAAAGGACCCCAGTCAACGTTTTTGAAAAATCAAACCTCCACTTACAAAGATCAACAGTAAAAGCAAAAACAACGAGAACCTAGGCGTGAAGGTCGACAAAATGCAAATAAAATCGAAAGAGATTGGAAACAAGAAAAATGGTAGAGAGGCAGATAACAGAAGGCTAACATCAATTTTTTTCCTTGGGAGGTGAGGAGAAAATTTGCAAAAAGATAAAAATACTAATTTTGATAACCCCCAAATCCCTTATTTCTCTCCCACTAACCCCACTAACAAAACTACATTAGAATCTTAGTTGAATCGAAACTCTCTCTGTCAAACGAGCAAAAACAACTATCC
Source organism: Gossypium bickii (assembly GCA_025503065.1). Classification (NCBI taxonomy): domain Eukaryota; kingdom Viridiplantae; phylum Streptophyta; class Magnoliopsida; order Malvales; family Malvaceae; genus Gossypium; species Gossypium bickii. Next base: position 98,741,630 of record CP106711.1, read on the forward strand.
CATGCTCCCACAGGGATTTGAACACAAGACATTCAGCAAACTAACACTCAATTTAACCACCAGACCAGCAGGCCCATTCTGATATGGTTTCACAAGTAATTAAATATAAGCCCACTAGGAAACTGTAAGGCTTACATCAGAAAAACACCAAAATTTGCCAAAGGTAGGGCTTGAACTTGGGACCTCACACACACACCCAGAACACTTAACCATTGAAGTAGATACAGATTTGTGTTAAATTTTCACAAAAGTTGAAACAAGAATTTTGAGGCGTTACAGTATAAGGAACCGAAAGCTGGTGCATTGGGTGCACAACTTCTACAATATGTAGCGTCATTCACAACAGTGGAATTCATAGCTCAAAACATAGGTAAATGATATCCTCTCATTAGCATTACATGGTTGATGAAAAGTAAACGTGGTCGCGGGTTGTTCATCTTTGTGATAAATGACTTAATTACTATTTGATAGTAATTGAGTTTTCATGAAGGAAGATATAATGGTTACCAAGAGATAAAATAGGATTATATTGGGATAACATATATCATCCCAAAGAGATTAAGGCTATCCTATGAGGGTAACACGCTTATGACAAGGTCATTAGACGATCACTAATCGAGTTGCTTTCGTAATGGTATGCTGTTGATGAGAGCTTAGTCACAATACTATAGTGGAATGACTTAGTGACTAAATGAGTTTATGATTAATAGGTGAAAAGATGGAACTTAATTATAAATCATTTGAGCCCCAATTGCAGATGTTGAATCGGTCCCTCTGCTGGCTCGTTGAAACCAAAAATGAATTGTGTGTTTGAATAGTGTAAGAAATCTAACTAGTTTATATTCGTAAAATGGTAGTAATTTTGACGATTGGTTGGAACTCATAAGTGGGTGTTTAAGGGCTGGTTAAGAGATGAACTAATGGAATTTATACTAATTTTTTACTTAGGTTCGCTTTAAGGTTTATTAAGGAAAAATTGGAAGATTCGCTAGTGTGTTGTGAGAAAATGAAAAATAAGATGCGGGTCCTAAACTCAAAAACTTAATTAAAAATGGTAAATTTTTTTGATATATTTGATGATTTAGCTTGCTGATTGGATTGACTTAATAGCAAAAAATAATTAATTTTGTAAGTGGTCAAACTAGGTATATTTCGAGCCCTTAAAGATTGATATGTTAGCAAAGTTACTAGTTTAACAGTGTGACTGTGTGAATGGTATTGTGATGCATGATTGTGATGTGACTGATTGTATATATAGCATGATTAGTTGAGATATGAGTTTAAGCATGATATAATTGCATTGATAGTTTGCTAAGTTATATTAGAAAGGTTGTTACACATGCACATTGGAAAATCATAGAAGTATGTGAAATTGTGTAATGTTGAATGATATCATCTTAATGGTAATTTGAAAGTTGGCACATTGGTTCCATTTATTGAAAGTATGTGATTACTGAGGGCATGTTGAACATGTCAAATAAATCTGAAAGGTATTGAGATATGATTATGTATGAGTTTGTGTGACATATTGCTTTTGCATTAGGATGAGATATCTTGTGGTTGATAGAGGAGTTCCTTGAAGTACCGACGACATATTAAGTCCGCATTTATATGTAGTTAGTGCACTGCACCTTAAGTACCGAGGGGATTAGCAATTTTATCGCATATTATATGTTACTGAAAATTGATATCTGCTAGATTTTCTACATTATTATTATATGATGGTTTTACCACATCAAGCTATGCTCACATTTGTTGGAGTTTGACAAACGAGTTCTGGGGAACTTGTGGTGTGTAGTGGATGGTATGGGTAGGAACCTTTTTGCATTGCATTATGCTCACGACATATTCAAATGTTATTGATTATGCTACGTATTGTATTGTGTTGTATTGATTGGTATCAAAATTAATGATTGTTACTCGAACGAATGATGACCCATGCTCATACACCGTTTAACATCAATTTGATAATGGCTATGTAATGATATGAAATTCTAATAATAGTTTTGTATTCTTCTGTTAAAGCTAATGTGTTTCACTATATTTGATATTTATGTCTGTTTAAATAACTGTTCCACTCACACGGAGTTTTCATAAGCTCACCCTAAAAAGTTTTTAACTTTTTAGGTACACCTCGAAATTAGGACCATATTCGACATTCGAAGAATCACCTTGGACCTTGGACAATTCTGAATAAGTATTATTAAGTCTTTATTGGTTTTGATTTGTAATTTGGTTTGGTAACTTTTCTTTTGGGAATTTTTGCATGCATGAATTACTCAAGCATAATAATCGAAAAATGCATGATATCGGGCTTAAGTAAAATTTGACATTGTTCCCTAATTTTCGTTCCATTGCAAATGAACCGTTTTTGAAAAACAAATTGGTAAGACAACTAAGTTTTCAAAATGTCTTGAAAAATGGTTTTTTCATTGCATTAGTTTAACATTGAGTTTTTACAAAGAAAATTGACAAGCAAACTATTTTTTTTTCTTAAACAACACCATCAATAATAAAATGAGTCTTAAGTATAGATTATCTAATAAATGAACTCTTTTAAACTAACTCAAAGTGCAAATATGTTTTTCTCTAAAATGAGTTTATTTAAAGTGTTCAAAAGTAATGTAAGTTAGCTTAGCCATTTCGGTGGCTAATGTAGCCGTCTCAATCTGGCATAACATTTAGGTTGAGTTAGGGAGGTTACACATTCAGTCTGTTTAAATAAATTTAATAAAACACAACTTTCGTCAAAATACACGCATAATTTTCGGAATCCCTACGTTTTCGATAATCTAATCTGTTTTGTTCATCCTTGAATTAAAAAATGAGTTTTTCACAAAAACTAAGCAACAATGATTTTATATAACGATGTAACCTTTACAATCCAACTGTAATGTCTAGACCGGGTTTGGGGTGTTACAAATTTAGTTGATAAAAAAAATCGAGTACCAATCTAGGATAAAAAAAAACTTTTCTAAGAGAAGTGGATAAGTTCAGGTACCAAATTTATATTTTGCCCAAAAAATTAAAAATTTATGCTTTAATTTTTAACAAAGTATTGAAAACTTTTTCTATAAAAAAATTGAAATTTTTTATTCATTTAATTTTTAGATGTGTTTGATAATTATATTAAAATTTTATTTAATAAAAAATTGTAACAAAAAAATTTAATAAGGTAACTAGGAAAACAACACTTGCAAAAAATAGTTAAAAATGATTTTTCTAGTTCCTTTCAATTTTTAAATTGAGTAAATTAACCCCTCCAAAAAAATTGGAACAATTTAACCCCTCTTAAATTTGAAAGTGAGCAGTTGAAGACAATAAGTCACAACATTAATATCTTTCATCAATTATACATAATTTTGATTGGTATAATAACAAATTTAGCCCTTGATATTTACATATTTTGTTTATTTGGTCTTGATGATAACATGATTATTTTGCATGGTTTCTTGTGTTTAATTAGGTTTATTTATGAATCAATCCCTGCTAAATTAGTATTTTTATGATTTAATTCTTGTCAGGGGTGCAATTGATCAAAAGCAAGCTGAAAAGGGCCAAATTGAAAGAAAATCATGGAAATGGGGCCAAATCAAAAAGATGGAGGGAGCCAAGGACACATCAAATAATTTGAATTTGTAAAAAGCCAAAAATAGAAAATCCTATTTTAGTTTATTTTATATTTATATTTATATTTATTATTTTAGATTTTATATTAAATTAAATTAGGCTATTTTTAGTAAACCCCATGTATATAAATAGGGCCTTTTTGTTCTTAGAAAATCATTAATCAATTAGTTCTTTCCTATTCTTATTTGGAGTTTTATTCCTCTCTTTATCTTTTCCTATTTCAATTTAGAATAGAATTTCTTTTCCTTTTTTTTTCCTTCAAGTTGGCGTCAAGTATTCTGCCTATTTCAATTCAAATTGTTTGTTTTTCCAAAATTGGTTTAATTGCCTTCGAGCCCCTTTTCCTTTCCAATTTCCATTATCCTTTACACAAAGCCAAATTACATTCCACAACCTTCAAGCATGATTAAATTCATGCCATACTAAACCCTTTTCAGCTTTAAGCCGGTGTTAACCCGTCAAAGACCCGTGAGTTACGAACCCGAGCTATTTAACCTCTACTTTCCAATATTTATTATTTTTTCGGATTAAGAGTATGACTTCGTCAACTCACAAAGTCAAATCAACACTAAGTCAAAAAATACGTCGTTTGAGTTAGTGTGGTTAGACGTACAGTTGGGATTCCGAAAGGATCGATTGTCTAATCGGTTTTCCGTGAACATATTGGCGTGCCAAGTGGGGATTGCTGTTTGGTTCCATCAAGGGAAGTAGTAACTGGATTTAAAAGTCCCACGCGCTTGAGGGCATTGGTTCGAGCTAGGCTCTTCTAGAACGCAAAGTTGCCGGAGTTCTAAATCACGAACATTTCGTAGGTTGTTCGATCGATAAGGGTTAGTTATAGGACGTTCCATAACTAAATTACACAAGGAAGAGTTGGTGTCTGAGGCGTCCTTGGTAGCTATAACTAGCTTATCGGAAAAGAGGACTTCATCTAATTTCGAGGATCGGTCCAAAGACGGAAAATCTGTGCTTAAAGCTGAGCTAAATTTAATTGATTTTTCTTCAGATTACTTCATTGTTTTTTTTATTTCATCTACTTTTTACGTTTTTTTTTTCTGTGTTTATTTCAGGTTTCATATTTTATTCCCCCATACTTCGTGGGCACGACAATTGCCCAGACATAAATCTGGTCGAGAGAGAAACAATTTTCAGTAAACCCAGTTTCTGCGGGATCGACCCTACTCCCTATACTGCTTAAATTTGCAAATTAGGTGTAGGATTATATTGGTGGAATCGACAGCCATCAGTTTTGGTGCCGTTGCCGGGGACTGTCAACACTTATAATTGTTTAAATCGCCTTATGACCAAATCTTCATCAGGAGATCTCGAATACGACCCAGAGATCAAGAAATCGGTGCGAACGCTACGAAAAGAGACGGAAGCTCTTAAACGTGCAAGTAACGCAGGATTGACCTAGGACAAGGGATCCTAGAATCCAACATTGAAAAGTTGAGCGAAGTAATTCGCGCAGAGGCAATTCGACGTGGGAAACAAATCGAAGTGGTTGAACCTGAGACCGAACCACTTTTTGAAACAAAAAGCAACCTTGGTGAACCAGAAAGGATGGCAAATAGAACCATTCGTCAACTAGCCGCTGCTCCCAACGAGCAAACACCATTATGCATCAACTATCCAATCGCAGAAACCCTTTTTGAGTTGAAATCAGGCTTGATTCACCTTTTGCCCACTTTTCGAGGCTTGAAAAATGAAAATCCACACACTCACTTGAGAGAATTCTACATGGTCTGCTCAAGCATGAAGCCTCAGGGAGTAACCGAAGATGAAATCAAACTTCAGGTCTTTCCTTTTTCTTTAGTTGATACAGCAAGAGAATGGTTATTTTACTTACCCCTCGGTTTTATCACAACATGCGATGACTTATCTCGTGTATTTCTTGAGAGATTCTTTCTTGCATCGCGAGCAGCTGAACTTAGAAGAGACATAGTGGGAATTCGCCAAGTGGAGAGTGAATCACTCTACAACTATTGGGAGCGGTACAAAAAACTGTGTGCAAGTTGTCCTCAACACGGGTTGACCGAACAATCATTTCTTCAATATTTCTACGAGGGTTTGCTCCCTATGGAAATGAAGATGATTAATGCTGCTAGTGGAGGGGCGCTTGTCAATATGACTCCTCAAAGGGCAAGAGAACTGATATCCACCATGGCGGCAAATTCTCAACAGTATCGACCGAATTTGGAACCTACAAGACGGGTTAATGGGGTAAACGTTTCATCCTTAGAAGATAAATTGGATAAGCTTACTAATATTGTTCAATCTTTGCTTACAAAAAAGAAGAATCTGACCCAACTGTGTGGAATTTGTACTACGTCTGAATATTCGACAAATTCGTGCCCAATCCTTAACGACAATTTAACGAAACATGTTGATGCTGTCGGAGATTTTTTAGGACCTCCGCAAAGACGCTATAATCCTTTCTCCAACACCTACAATCTCGGGTGGAAGGATTATCCCAACTTGAATTACGGAGCTAACCCCCGATATAATCCATCATACCAACCAAGACCTCTGTAACCGCCACAACAACAACTCAAGCCGAGCACATCTCTAGAAGCTGTTATGGAAAGATTTCTGCCGACATTGCAAAATATCAACAGAGGACAGACGCATCAATACAAGAGTTAAGTAATCAAGTTAGTAAACTCTCAATGTAGTTAATCGTTTGGAGTCCCAAGGTAAGCTGCCGTCCCAAACTGAGCATAATCCTCGACACAATGTAAGTGCTATGATGTTAAGGAGTGGGAAGGATTTGGAGCCCGTACCTGGCATGAGTCGTGCCCGCGACACTGGTCGAGATGAGAAGAAACTTGACAAAAAGACTCCTGTGGAGTCAATACCACAAAAATCATTTGCAGTACCACCTCCGTTTCCTGGAAGACTAGTTCAATGCAAGAAGGAGCTAGAAGAGAAGGAGATCCTCGACACCTTTCAAAAGGTAGAAATCAACATACCTCTTATTGATGCAATTAAAAAAATTCCACGATATGCAAAATTCTTAAAAGAATTATGCACAAGTAAGAGGAAGCTCTTGGGCATTTTCAATGTGAGTGTCGGAAAAAATGTCTCTGCTGTTTTACAAAGAAAAATACCACCTAAATGTAAGGACCAAGGTATGTTTTCCATATCTTGCAAAATAGGTAGTGTTAGTAGTAAAAAAGCCATGTGTGACTTAGGCGCATCAATTAATGTTATGCCTTTGTCAATTTATAAACTACTTAATGCGGGTCCTTTAAAGGAAATAGGTGTAATTATTCAGCTTGCAGATAGATCCATAGTGCATCCGGAAGGAGGACTGGAGGACGTTCTTGTTAAGGTAAACGAGCTACTATTTCCTGCAGACTTCTACATTATCGACATAGAGGATTACAACTCGGCCAATTCGTCTGAGATATTTCTTGGGAGACCATTCTTGAGTACTGCGTTAACGAAAATTGACGTTTGGACTGGAACACTCATCATAGGATTTGATGGTGAAGTGGTTAGGTTTAATGTTTATGAGGATATGGGACATCCCAATGATAAGTTACAAACTGTGCCTTGCAGAAATGTTGATCTTAATGTTAAGCAAGAGGAATTATCGATAATCTAAAAACTAATATGTGAAGCTGTCATGAAAGCCTCGAAATTAGAGCTGAAATCATTTCTAGAACGTACAAGTATTTCGACAGAGAAAAATACAAACTTAAACGAAGAAGCTCAAAGACTCCTCAATCCACTAATGATATAGGAACCCGGGAAGGGCTTCAAGGATAGTGGAAAAAGGTCGAAACCTTTCTGCAAGGACATCCAAGTGCACAAGATGGAGAAATTAATTCTCAATAAGCCAAACAGATAACATTTAAGGTCGTCAAGCTAACGACGTTAAACAAAAGCGCTTTTTGGGAGGCAACCCAAATTTCTTTTTATTTATTTAAGTTTTAGTAATATTTAGGGTGTAAATAAATAAATTTTATTTAATTCAGTTGATTTGATGTTTCCAGGAACATAATGGAGATCATGAATTTTTTCGAAAGTCAGATAATAGTGATGGCGCGGGCACGACATGCTAATTTGGTGACAAATAACAGCTGTACTGACGCTGCTGAAGGTGCAAGCCCACCCGACTCGCCTAACGAACGTGTTCGACCATCCCGAGACAGTCAACGCAACAGACATAGTTGTGCAAACACTATTCCTACCGAAAGTTGTTTGCAAGGATTTCTAGACTTTTCGACATCGGAGCATCGAACACGATACGACACCATCCGACAAAGCTCACTCCCGGTCTGTAAGCAAATCGATTTTCCCACTCTTGATCTTTTAAATATTCATAATGCTATGCTTCATTATTTTGATACTATTGGTTGGAATTTATTTGCTAATATTACTTGTAATGCATATTATGAATTAGTTTATGAATTCTACACCACATTTAGCTTCGATATAAATGCTTTGCGAACTGTTAAAACACAAAATATTGTATGTTTTCGTTTGCTTGGAAGGGACTTTCAGATGTTAATTTTAAAATTTAACATTGCCATGGGTTTCATTGACCATGATGATATTCAATCCGATTCCTATCATTCTGCTCTGTTAGATATTCCAAGCAACTTTGATGCTCACCATGTTTATCGTGTTTTAACTCATTCTAATCGTCTTTATAATCCAAAGACCACAAAAGACTTATTGGTGCATGAACCTGCTTTAAATCGATTTTTAGCTTTTAGTTTATCAGGCAGAAATGACTCATCATCTGTTTTGATTAAGACTGAACTGTTCTTTTTGTGGTGCATGCATTCGGGTTTTAAAGTTAATTTAGGATATTGGTTTGCACGAAATTTTCATGCCGTTTTGCGTTACAATCGTCCATTAATACTTGGGTCATATATTTCATATTTAACCTCTCGACTTTTTCAAACTGGAATTGATTTCTCAACCTTCACATGTGCATATAGTATGGACAGCCTAGATAAATATTGTTTGGATTCTCTGGGATTGCTTGCCGGCACCCCTACTTTGTGTTATTTTGTTCCTCCAGGTACGCGGACTTCTCGCAAAAATATGGCTTTTCGCCAACGTCCACACATCAATACTAGAGAGCAAGAGGAACAACCTCTATCTGTGGAGGCACGCTTAGGCCAAATCGAGACGAGACTTGGAACAATGGAAACTCAAGTCTCCAAAATCCTTGATATCCTGCAAAGTCATTACCCCCAACACCGACAAAATCATTAAGGACACATGGGGAGTACTTTGAACTTTTCTTATTATTTGTTATTTGAGCTATTGTTTTTTTTTTTTCTATTATATGACACATACTTGAGGACAAGCATAGATTAAGTGGGGGGGATAAAAATGGTAGTATGCATGGATGGTTGATTTTGGCTTAGTATGCATAGATGGTTAATTGATTTTGGCTGCGTATTTCTCTTTTGCATATGTTCAATCTTACATTAAATTCATCCGATAGTTTATTTGACATTGAGCCTTTAATCTCATACTTAGTCAATTTGGACAATTGGGCAATTTTTTGAATTTAAATGTTCAAGTATATAGATTAGTCGACACTTGTGTTTTAAGGTTAATATATGTAGCTAGATTTTTTTTAATTGATTGTTTGAAAAAATATATATTTGCTTGTGCATGAAAAAATTCAGAAAAAAAAAAAGAAAGAAGGAAATAAATAAATAAAGGCTCAAGTTATGAGTGAAAGTTTCAAAAACGTGACCGGATTGAGTAACCGGGGTGAGGTGCTTAGGTTGTCATCTCATCTCGCGTAAAAAGGTTCGAGTGACAAGTTGATAACTTAATAACATTCCGCTAACAAAGCCTAATAATAATAATAAAGACTGTTTGAACTGAGTAACCGGGATAGGGTGCTTGGGTTGTCATCCTAGTTCACGTAAAAAGGTTTGATCATGTCTAAAATTTTCTAAAGCATAGTTAATTAATAATGCCTTGTAAATTATTGGATTCAAACTCAATTTAATTATCTAGTTCACATATTACAAATTTTATGAAACTCGTTGATTAAACTATATGTTCTGAGCATTTATCTAGTAATTTTTTCCTATGTTGTTTACATTGAGTATAGATGCAGAAAAGAGGCTCGATTTTTAATAAATTGTAGAATTAATTCCAATGTTTGAAAGAACAACATGCTTGAGGGCAAGCATGAGCTAAGTAGGGGGGATTTGATAACATGATTATTTTGCATGGTTTCTTGTGTTTAATTAGGTTTATTTATGAATCATTAATTAGGTTTATTTATGAATCAATCCCTGCTAAATTAGTATTTTTATGATTTAATTCTTGTCAAGGGTGCAATTGATCAAAAGCAAGCTGAAAAGGGCCAAATTGAAAGAAAATCATGGAAATGGGGCCAAATAAAAAAGATGGAGGGAGCCAAGGACACATCAAATAATTTGACTTTGTAAAAAGCCAAAAAAAGAAAATCCTATTTTAGTTTATTTTATATTTATATTTATATTTATTATTTTAGATTTTATATTAAATTAAATTAGGCTATTTTTAGTAAACCCCATGTATATAAATAGGGGCTTTTTATTCTTAGAAAATCATCAATCAATTAGTTCTTTCCTATTCCTATTTGGAGTTTTATTCCTCTCTTTGTCTTTTCCTATTTTCAATTTAGAATAGAATTTCTTTTCCTTTTTTTTCCTTCAAGTTGGCATCAAGTATTCTACCTATTTTAATTCAAATTGTTTGTTTTTCCAAAATTAGTTTAATTGCCTTCGAGCCCCTTTTCCTTTCCAATTTCCATTATCCTTTACACAAAGCCAAATTACATTCCACAACCTTCAAGCATGATTAAATTCATGCCACACTAAACCCCTTTCAGCTTTAAGCCGGTGTTAATCTTGTCAAAGACCCGTGAGTTACGAACCCGAGCTATTTAACCCCAACTTTCCAATATTTATTATTTCTCCGAATTAAGAGTATGACTTCGTCAACTCACAAAGTCAAATCAACATTAAGTCAAAAAAGACGTCGTTTGAGTTAGTGTGGTTAGACGTACAGTTGGGGTTCCGAAAGGATCGATTGTCTAGTCGGTTTTTCGTGAACTCATTGGCGTGCCAAGTGGGGATTGCTGTTTGGTTCTGTTAAGGGAAGTAGTAACCGGATTTAAATGTCCCATGCGCTTGAGGGCATTGGTTCGAGCTAGGCTCTTCTAGAACGCAAAGCTGCCGGAGTTCTAAATCACGAACATTTCGTAAGTTGTTCGATCGTTAAGGGTTAGTTACAGGACGTTCCATAACTAATTTACACAAGGAAGAGTTGGTGTTCAAGGCGTCCTTGGTAGCTATAACTAGCTTATTGGAAAAGAGGAGTTCATCTAATTTCAAGGATCGGTTCAAAAACGAAAAATCTGTGCTTAAGGCTGAGCTAAATGTAATTGATTTTTCTTCAGATTACTTCATTGTTTTTTTATTTCATCTTTTACTTTTTATGTTTTTTATGTGTTTATTTCAGGTTTCATATTTTATTCCCCCCATACTTCGTAGGCATGACAATTGCCCAGACATAAATCTGATCGAGAGAGAAACAATTTTTAGTAAACCCAGTCTCTGTGGGATCGACCCTACTCCCTATACTGCTTAAATTTGCAAATTAGGTGTGGGATTATATTGTGGAATCGACAGCCATCACTTGATTCTAAGCCTTAACATTTACACATTTACAGAAATGTTGTGGACTAAATTTGTTAAATCATGACCTAATTGATAGAATATGTAAATTATAAGAGCTATTTTTTTATCATACCAAACAAATGTATGTAACATTGATGAAATAGATTAATATTGTGATTAATTGTCCTCAGCTATTTACTTTCAAAATTGGCAGAGATTAAATTGCTCTGAAATTTTTTAAGGGAACCAATTTGTCCAATATCGAAATTGAGAACAACTGGAAAGTTCTTTTTACCCAAAATTTAATTTGATTTTATTTAAAAAAACTTAAAATTAAAATAAACTATCTTTTTATTTTAAAAAATATCATATTAACATTATTAAAATTATCATATAAATAATTTTCAAAAATTTATGGTGTACTATCAATAAAAAACATAATTATATTTCATACTTTATTTTATTAATATAATAATTAACGTTTAGAATAAATTTAATAATTGTTGACTGAGTCTTAGTTCGGCCGACATCAGTATGGTTATAAGTATAGGAGGACATGAATTGAAACGCACAGAAACACATTTATCTTCCTATTGGACTAAGGAAAATTATAGATAACTTGTATAAAAAAATTAATTTAATACTTAAAAACTTCGGCGAATCTTAAAATTTTCAATTTATTAAAACTTCATTTATATATGTAGAATAGATAAATTTTAATTAGAATCCGAAAAAATGATAATTGAAAAAATAAGGACAAAAGTTTTCTCAAACTTAGAAGTGTTTATGGTGAGTAGAGGTGTGCATGGGCCGGGTCAGGTTGGGCTCAACTAAAAATTCAGGCCCGTTTGCTAGGCTCAGGCCCAACTCGACCCGAAAAATGGGCATAAAATTTTGCCCATGCCTGACCCGGATAAAAATGCTAAAACTTGGGCCCGACCCGGCCCGCTCATATTAATTTTTATATTATTTTAAAATATATATAATACATCAAAAATACTAAAAACATCAAAATAAATATTTCCCAACAAATTGAAAATAAATTTTAAAAAATATGTATACTTAAATAACATTAAGATAGATGCAACTTAACAAGCAAATGTCTCTAAAATAATAACAAAATTAACAATAAAATAAGTTTTATACAATATCCAAACAATAACAAAAAATAGTAGCAACATAATAGTAAATTGGTAGCAAAATAGGGAGAAAACAACAAGAAAATAATATTAAAAAAAAAGTAGATTTTTTTTTTGTCCTTTAATGAATTCGGGCCGGGCTAGGCCCAGGCCAAAAATGCTTTACCCGAGGCTCGACCCATTTTTTAAACCGGCCTTTTTTTGTCCAAGCCAATTTTTCGAGCCTATATTTTTGCCCAAACCCTCCCACATTTCAGGCGGGCCTTTGGGCCGAGCCAGGTAGCCCGACCCATGAGCAGGTCTAATGGTGCGGCTATATTTAAGAATGATATTGATACATTTTGTACTTGTTGAAGCTTGGCCCAGCCTGCAATATAAACCTAAAATTTTGCCTAAACTTGCATGTATTTGTAAATGATTGACCCCAAGCATATTTTAGGTTTGCTTATTTTTATTTTTAAATATTTTTTTAAAAATAATTATACTATTCTTAATTTAATATTTAATGATATAGATTACATAATATATGTCTATGTAACATGATATAATATATTGCAAGCATAGAAAATAGGTTGGGTCGGGCCTAAAATGTTTAAGCTTGAGTCTAACCTATATTTTAAATGCGTTTTTTTTTTCTTTGGCTCAAACTCATTTTTTCATATATAATATTTTTGTCCAAACCCTTTTAAATTTTAAGACAATAACCCAATGATTGAGCAAGTCTACTTAAACCTTCACTTATAGCTCCTCAAGCCTTGACTTCACTTATTTTAATATAATACAAATTGGAGAAAAAGATGTTCGTAGTTGTTGATACACAGTATCAATGGAGATAGAGAAGGGGGAGAGAGGGTGGTGACGAAGAAAGTTGGTTCACCCATTCTAGGGTTGAGAGTTGGAAATGTAAAGGGGCTCAGGTAGAAATGGTTGAGAGCTTAGTGTATTAGGGTTTTGAGTGGAGAGGAGCCCCTTACTATGTTGCCTTTTGGGGCATTTAAAGGTAAGTGAGGGTCGTTACCTGATTATGCTACTTAGTGGGCCCTGAGTGGCACAATACAGGGTCTAATAGGGTCCAAATTGAGGTAGGTATATAACAATACTTGCTTCTGATTAATGAGATGAGCATCCACTTTTAGGTTTGAACACTCCTCAAGTGTGAACACGTTATCAATACAATAAGGGGCCCATTTAGGTTTACCAACCTCATATTGATTGAATTCATAACAGAATGGGGCCCATGGTGCATGTCCATGTCCATGAATATCATTTGCGCATTTGTTGTAACCGAATATTTATCCTGTCATGTCACACTAATGAACAAGAGAACCTCTTCTATAAATACTCTCCCAAAAATAAAGAAATGATCGACTTTTCATCCCTAAAATTACCCTGAGCAAATCCTCCTCTTTAGATGAACTAGCCTCCATAGAACCACTACTATTTCTTCCTTAGTCTCCTTTGGATCGTGTATCAATAATAATATAATAGTTTTTTTTTTTTTTTGAAAGAAACATTAGTATCATAGTTTATCATTCTTTCTTCAGTCAAAATTGAAGGCTCCGTTTTTTCCATAAAACCCAATTAGTATCATTAAATTCATTCATGGATCCAACTTATCGAGTTATAACATCCATACTATTTGAAATATCATTTATAAATAAAAAAAATCGATATTATTTTATATAATATTGAGAAATAAAAAGGAAAAGGAATCAGTTGGAAATATTAATAAAATCCAAACCTTCATCAGGCAATTATTATCCTAATCAAAGTTTTAAAGCATGTAAATTGGAAGATATTTTATGGTGATGGGAATGATTACCAACCAATCCCCCTAATTTCTCTAGAACTAGCTTTACTATCCCTTTTTCTTTTTGCCCTTTTCCCTTTTCTTTTGTTTTAAGAAACATCCAATGAAATTATGAACCTTGCGGGGAAGTTGATACAACTCCATAATTCACTAATTGCTTATGGATTTTGTAGTTTTGACTTGCTCCATTTTTAATGTAATAAATCTAGTAATTCATTTAAAATATTAATTTTTAAATAAAAAAATTAGGTAGGCAAGACAAAGATAAATGATACAAACATAATACATTTAATAAAAATGAGAATGGAAGAAAGAAAATTAGTTAGTAGTTGAACCAAACAAGTTATGTTTGCTTTGAAAAGGAAATTCTTGTTTAAAAAAGAAGAGAAAATGAGATTCTTAAGTAATAAATAAGGCCAAAAGCTTGAAAAAGTTGACAGTAATACCAACAGAGCTGAGACACTTCTCATACAAGGCACGACACTAGATTTAAGTTCCGGTCATCGGACCGGGCTTTCAGTAAGATTTTTTTTGTTTTATTATCCAAAGTTTTTTCTTTAATTTTCTAAATTCAAATCATTAAAATATTTTATTTAAATTAAATTGTTTTTCTTTTGTTCCCCCGTGTCGTGTTGGATTCCAATTTGATAGAGTGATGAAAAGGAAAAAAAAAGAAGCCTTATAAATTTATAGAAGGGCACGTAACATTTAATTCCCATCAAGTATTTATAGAAGGGCACGTAACATTTAAAACCATACTAAAACCTTGAATTTAGAATATAGTCAAAGTTCATTTTTTAGAGAAAACAAAAACAAAAACAATTCATAATGATATTACATTTACTACTTTAATATTAATAAAAAAATCAAGGAATAATAATAATATCTAAATTTTGTAATATATTGAAACTAGAAAATAAATAAATAAAATATAAAAAAACATTTGTAAAAATAAAATGAAGGAAATATTAAGTAAATAAAATAAATAAGTGGAAATCAATAAAACATTTGATTAAAAATTAAGACTAAATAATTAAATAATAAAATAACAAGTAAAACAGTTTGTAGAAAAAAAGAGTTAACTAACCTAGGATCGAATTGAAATTTAAATAAAAATAAGGGGAGTAAATTGTAAATAATAAAGTAAACTATTAAGGATTAAAATGTAACTCGCTAAAAATGATAGGGACCAAATGGAAAAATAACCCTCGTCCATATGCGCACCGTTTCACAGAGGACTGAAATGAAACAATGCAAAAATTACAGGGTAAAATTAAAAACCAAAGAAGGAACAGGATTAAATTGAAAATGGGCGAAAAAGCGAAAGGACCGACTGTGTAAATATCTCTCTGGGGGAAAAACACGCGGATCCTAGTTTAAAATCGGGTCGGGTTTTGGGTTTTAAGCAAAACGGCATCATTTTGGCAACTAATGCTTAAGTCCAAAACGGTGCCATATAGATCCTTATATAAATAGCAAAATTTAGAAAAAAAAAAAAAAAACACTTCCCCCTTCATTTTTACAAAAAAATTCTGAGGACTCTCTTAGACTCTCCCTTTCTTCGGTCTTGGCTCCAGCCATCGGCCACCGTGACCACCGTTGGTTTCCGACGATGGCACCACCATCCACGGTGGCCGAAAAGTAAAAATAGTAATTTTTCTTGGCCCTTTGATTTTTCGACCTTGAAAAATGTCATCTTTCATCGGAGATGACGGTCATCGACCATCCACGGCGGTGGAATGTGAAAGTTGGCAAGATTTCGACTTCTTTTTTTTTTATGTTCATTTTTATTTTTTAAGAATATAAGTAAAAAAATAGCAGAAAATAAAAAAGATGAAAAAGAACACCTTTTTTTAATTTTGATTTCCGATTGCTTTTCCTTTTTTTTTTTTTTGTATTTGATTTTCTCTCCAAAATATTACATCGATGGGGCTTTTATATTCGATTTTACAGTATTTTTTCTTTTCTTTTGCGTGTTCTTTTTGCTGTTGTTTCTCTGCCATTGTCTTGCTATTTCTGTGTTTTTTTTTTGTAGGTTTGGCGAGGCCAACGAAGGTGGATTTTGCCATTCTGGTGCAAAGCGGCCAAGGCGCTAGGCCTTGGGCGGTGTGTGCGCTACGTTGGCACGAGGAGGGGGTACGACGCATTAGGGTTTCTAGTTTTACTGAAAATAGTTTAGGTTCTGGGCCATTTGGGCTTTAGGATTTTGTATTATTTTGGGCTTGTAAAAGAAATTTGGATTTGGACTTTAATATTTTATTTAATATTATTTTATTTTGGTTACTGTTCTAGGGCCCGGGCGAAAATGGGCTATCACAGTATGTCTATGAGAAAATCATTCGTAGATTAACAAATGCCATTTTCTACCAAGCAAGTTAAATTGGGAGAGTTACTTACATTTTGTCATTCCTATCCACTCTAGGTGAATGATGAAAGCTCAAGACCCATACGTTTCATCTCTCATGTGGCCAAGCGACAATAACGTTAGAAGATATAGTGTTGCTGTCAGGGCTTACAATGGACGAGCATTTTGTAACTAGAAGATTTGGGTACAATCGAAGGTAGATTTTTTTGTGAAGCATTTAGAACAAGTACCAACCTTCTGTCTAGGGTGAAGTTAAACTAGTTGAAGAGGCAGTTTAGGCATCCTAAAGAATCCAACACTCGTTGACATTGATTTTCATTCTCAAGTGTACATTCTTCATTTGATTAGAAGTGCGTTGATGCCAGAAAAGTGTAGCAATTTGGTTCATACCATGAAGAGTGGGGAATGAGGAAGTAAATGGTTGCCTTGTAATTTTACAACCATATGGGCAATATTGAATTTTGTTCACTTTGCCAATACCCTTTCAGCCTCTTAATTTTCTATTTATTAAAAGGTAAAAATAGAATCCTAAACCTTAAAAACCATTACTTTCTAGATGTTTTATTTTTGTGCTGACATTTTGTAATTTAATAGGTGGTCTAGGTATTGTGACCACATAACATATTGAAAGGACAATTTGCTATTGATACGAGGAGCAATTGACAAGGAATCCAATGTTTCAGTAAATTGTGTTCTATGTGGTCAAGTTTGTTTACTTTAAGTAATATCACCAAATAATGGAATTTAAGTTCAATAATTTTTTATTTTTGCAATTTTTTTGGATGTCGTTCCAATCGGAAGATATTGTAATCATACTACCGCTAAGGGCATGTGTGCAAAACCATGTTTTTACCATCCACATGCCCCTTATATGATTTTCCTACAGCGGGTGGCATCAACCAAGTTAGGTATTATGATAGTTTTGGATGTTCCAAGGGATTCTAACTGATCCAGAGAACATGGATGACTATCATCCATAGATTTACACTCGAGGCATAAGCGTAATTGGGCCATTAGACTTGTACAACATGTGGCACATTGGATCAATCATCTTTAGTGTAAGTCACATGCTACATTGATTGAGGACAACCAATTTTCAACTTCCAAGATATATATGGAATGGTTTAAGGCTAAAGATAAACCATACATGTATCCACAGAAACATGCTCCATTTTCTCAGATCAATTGTATAACTTTCAAACATCAAAGAAGGAACATGAAAGCATGGGCCCAACCTACTATTGGATGCCAAGTTAGAAGAGGGAGAAATCAACAATTTTGTTGTTGCAAAGGTGTTCTAGTAAATAAATGTGTTGAGGGTAGGCTAAATTGCCCTAGGTGAGGCAGAGGTTAAGCCCGAGGTAAATGTTAAGGTCGATGTGAGGTGCAGGGTGAGGTAGAGGCATTCCTACTAAAGATACACTAGCTATTACACCTATCAGTCCTGAACAAACCTAACTTTGTAGATGTAGTGTTCGGTTTTAGATTTTCTTAGATCATGGATGAAAATTTGATGCATTAAAAAGACCAATGATGAGATTTTAATTGTATTACCTTTTTTCTTAATTGTTAAATGTATTTAAGGATTTGGATTAAATAAAAATAAGAAATTCCAATAATTCATTTTCATTGATTTTATTTAGGGTTCATTGTTTTAATCATTTATACCATATGTATATTAGACAACTCATTCATGAAAATTTTGACAAGAATAAGAAAAATTAACCTTAGATAATATGTCAACCTAATATTTACTTAATACAAACATAATTATTCATTTAGGAGAAAAATGAATTAAACCATTTCCTTAGCTCCACAGAAAAGATTCATCCCAATGATGGGTTCGAAGAACTAATATAAACCATCTATGTATTGTTCGTATTTCATCCATGCCACTATGGTTAAGAAGGTTGCAACACATGTGCATATAAACATTACCCCTTTTTCCTGACCCATAATGCTTGACTGCTCGGTGACATTTATTGGTCCTAATAACCATGTGAACCCACTAAATACAATAACCCTTGACTATTTGATGCCATTTTTTGGTGACAACAGCCATATGAACCTACCAACACTTGTGGTTAGTGACAAATTTGGTTAAGCCACTAGGTTTCATATTTTCCAAAAGCAAGCCCCTTCTGTAATAGTGCTCTCGTATTGAAACAAACTCATTCAAATGGTTTGCTCAGTAGAAAACCTTATCATGAGTTGCTGTTGTCAAGCAACAATATGTTGTAAAAAATTAATTTTTCCCATTCAGTTGTCAATTCAAAGTAGCAAAAATTGTTGTCTTACACCCAAACCCAAAACCCTAACTTTTTATAAGACTGCATAATGAATGAGCTATTTATAGGTTAAAAATTAAATAAGTCACTAGCCATAGGTGGTGATCTAACAATACCGACCTCAACACCACTAAAATCAGTTTTCTTCTTAAACAATAGTCATTTGGAATCTTTGCAAAAAGGGAATCTGATAATAAAATAGTATTGGACTCAACATCGGAGGGTGTAGAGTTCAATTTAGACTACATAGTTGACATCCGAGGTTGCCGTCTTCTTTTGCTATAGTTGACACTCAAGGTTTTTGACTTCAAAGCTTGAGAAATATAAAAATATGATCTGTGACACTTCCTCCTCTTACATTCCATGTCCATTTCCTAGCCTTAAATCTATCCTTTTTTCTTGTTCTTCAAATCCTAAATCGTATTAATTTAGGGTTTGAGAGATAATATTTAAGGATCAAAGATTCAAGTTCAGATTTAGTGTTCAAACCTCGAAAAAC
Organism: Gossypium bickii; assembly: GCA_025503065.1. NCBI lineage: Eukaryota > Viridiplantae > Streptophyta > Magnoliopsida > Malvales > Malvaceae > Gossypium > Gossypium bickii. The sequence continues at coordinate 98,761,013 of CP106711.1, forward strand.
CAATGGTTTATGGTTTAGGTCTTAATCAAATTTTGCAAATGAAAGAGATTCAAAATGAGAAGAAATGGTTATAGAGTTTGGGGAATAGAAAAATTAGATAGTAAGTTTACATTTAAAGGCTTCATACCCATTGTAATGTTGGCTTAGGCAATCAATTGAGAATTTTCAGATTTTAAGATACCAAATTGTCACATGCACCATTTGTATTGCCATTAGTGGGTGGATTTGGGCTCCTTTTGTCAACCTATTCTATAGACACACTACTTTCTTTTTTATCTCAAATTAGTAACAAGCTCAAAGGTTTTCACATTATCTCAAGACAAATGATATACCTCATCTGACGTGCCATTACAGATGATGCACATTTGATGTGAGTGTATTGCTCGTGGCCAAACTTAGATTAACACCATTTCAAAGATACATTAGTTAATAGGTAGGACTAAGACTCTGGGGGTTCTATTACCGATATTCTAATTATGACCACAATCTATTAGTGATATATGTGACATATGTAAACACGTATGAAACTATATGATTAAATGATAGGAATGGATAATGAATTTAATTAAATGATTTATTGATTGAATGGTGAATTGCATGAATTAAGTAAGATAATGTTATTAGATGGTATGAGTAACTTATTAATTTATTTTAGTTTAAATTATTTAATTATGTTTAAATAAATGAATGGTAAGATACTAAAATTCAATTAGGTACTTACTAAGCTTTTTACATAGTTTAACGCATTTGATTCTAAATGTGTAGGTGAAAGATAAGTTCTAAGAAGAATCATGAAAGCAAAAATATGTTTAAGTGGTGAGTTTAGTTTTTAAATATAGCATCTCTTACTCGAATTAGGTGAGAGGTGCTACAGATAATCTCAATGAGTATCATATATGACTAGTTGTCCTCTTAAAGGAAATCTTTTAATAAAATCCACATGATCATACTTACCGTGGGGTGCAACCAAGATAAAACCAACTCGAAGTATTATTATGCCATCATATAAAGATAATTGATGGAGGCCGTACTCAATATTGAAAGAAAAAACTATGCAATGTTTTTATTTCAATTTTAATCACGAATGATTAAATATGTAATGATAAGTACAAGTGACATTCTTTTCCTAAACTACATGTGTAACATCCTAAAATTTGGAATTTTATGCATTGCATTATTTCTTACGTTAAGCTAGTTAAATTATTAATTGTGTATGTTTAGGGGTCTTGAGAAGGCTCAGGTTTATTTGGTCCTAGTAAAAATTTTGGCATTTAGCACTTTAAGGAGATATAGTAAGTGACCTCAAAGCTTATGGAAATAAATGAGTAAATTGCTAGCATAAATGAGTTATTGGTAAGAAGGATATGGCGCCACATGAAGTACTTTGAGGGAAGAGGTTCAAATCCCATAATGTACAAATTTTGACTATTATTTTTGTACTTTTTCCCTAAGTGCCGGCCAAGCTTGTAAATAAGGCAAGTTGGACTTTTTAATTTTGGCAAGGTGGCTAAGGAAATTAGGAAAGGATGAAGGTGGGGAAAGAAATAAAAGGAAAAAGGAAAGTATAGGGAACATGTTGGCTTGTTTCAAGGAAAGTGTTATGGAAAGTTTTGGGTTGGCAAATTTTGGCCTATGACGGTTTTGGCATAGGGAGGGCTTAGCCGAATTTTTCTTTGTCATTTGGTAAAGTTTTGGTGTTTGTTTTGGCCAAAATTCCTATTTGCAACTTTTGTGTCATTTTTTTTTCTTTTCTCTCCAAATTCCTTCTCCTCCTTGCCGAATCTTCAAGTTTTGAGTGTGCAATTTTGTTTCTTCTTTTCCTTCTTGTATACTGAAAGTACCAAATCTTTGAGACCAAAATTGTTCACTCATCCTCTCTTGAAAACCGAAACCAATCAAACACCCTTCTTCCCCTTTCTTTTCTTTTTCACAAAATTCTCCAAGCATTCTTTCTTCTTCTCTAATCCTTACCATCATAGCCGAATATTTTGCTCATTTTTTTCCCTCCATAATCGAAACCTTTCATCTCTTCATTATTCTTTCTTTCTCATTCGAATTATCAGTCACCCCTTTGATCAATCGGTAAGTGGTTCTACTCAAACATTTTATTTTTTCTTTTTCTTTCTCCTAGCCGAATATATATATGCCCTTGGCATGGGATGGTCCTATTAACCGAGACCATCATTTTATTTCACTCTCTCAAACGAGATCATTTTCTTTTTAGTAGTGACATAGTGGAAGGCCGAAACTTTGATTCTTCTGAAGTCATCGTACAATCGTTGGGAATCGGTCCTAAAAACCTTTAAGGTAAGGAGTTTTTCAAGGATTCTATGAAATTGTTCTTTATTCGTTAAGATGTTATTGGAATAGTGATGATTAACCGGTTATAATTATAGGGATTAAATCGCTCGATCTATCCACTCGTTGATCACTCGGAATTAGTGGTAAGCCGATCTTTTACCTTTTGACAATCCATATTTTTATCGTAATATCGATCTATATAAGATCTAATCGAATGGAGGCTTGTGGTGCTGATTCGAAAGGGATAGCGATTGGAGATCGTAAAAGGAGCGGACTTGCGATCCCTACTCCTAAATTCAAACGAAGGGCAGTTTCGGCGGTTCGAGATTTTCCATTAGGTTGTGGACCGTCATCCGGGAAAAACCAACAAATCGTGGTCATTCACGATTCTAAGGGTAAGCACCGTAGATCGTTCATTTTAGAGTTGATTAATAAGTCAAGTATGTCGACTAATCGAGTGTTACAATATCTTAGGTGGCGACGATCAAGAAGGCTTAGTGCTTACCGTAATCAGGTGTGTAATCTCACACCGTTTTTCGTGGGTTTAAGGTTGATATCGTATTGGAACAAATCGCTATGATTAAATTCTTAATATGGTGTAAACCGAGAAAATTTGCCTAAAATACATTATTTAGATAAAAGTGATAAAATAGATAATAACACTGTGAGAATTACGAATTTGCCCCTAAAGGTCCGAATTATGAAAAATGCCCCTAATGGGCCAATTTGATATATGGCTTAATGGGCCGATTTGATATATTGCTTAATGGGCCAATCTGATATATTGCTAAACAAGCCAATTTGATATATGGCTTAGTAGGCCGATTTTGCAAAGTGTTAATGGGCCAAATTGTTCGTGATAAATCTCTGAATTATTAATTATCGTTGTTATATTGTAAATATCATGATTTGCTATGTATGATGCATTTACATGACTTTGCATGGGATGGGAAAATGTTGAAGAGAAGAAATTAAATGGTAATCGCCACAAATATATGTGATAATATGATACTCTATGATTCTGGTGGCTTGCCCACAATTAATTTTTTATAAATGGCATAATGCCTGCGATTGGTGTGTTGGCGGGGTGGGTTGACTTGATCCCTACAGGTGTGTTGGTTGGTACGGGTGGTGTGTAGCGAATGGATTATTAGGTTTGGTTTGGGAATTGCATTACATTCACATGATATAATTGATACATTATTTTGTAAATGGGCTTAGGCCCAAAATATTGCTAAATGGGATTCAGGCCAGTGGACAATCTGCAGTAAGGGGGTTATACACTCGAGTTCTAGTAACTCACCCCGCTTTTTCCTTATCCTTTCGTGTAATGCTCAGTGATGGAGACTTGGGCCATGGATGACTCAGTGGAGGCCATACTACAAAACGGTTTTATTTGGACTTTGGAATTCTTTTTAGTACATTTAAATTACTTTACTATTTTGAGTTAAGGTTGTAATAAGGCCTCTAGATTATTTTTATTTTGTTTATGTTGACGTATTTATATTTTGCTTTAAGTACTATAAATAAGATTTTTCTATAAACTTAAATAAAGATTTTTCTAAAATGGATTAACAAATGGATTTCAAATTAAACTTTTACAAATATTTTAATACGGAAAATTTTCTCTTAAATTTTCATCAATACTTATCAAAAGTCACGATTTATAAGTCATTACTTCTAAATTATCGATTTATCAAATAATCTTCGAAGTTAGTAATATATTGTCAATTATTTTCAAAACTTATTTTCCTTGATTTTTAACAAATCTATTTACGTACGAATAAAAAAGGACTTTGAAGCAATTTTCCCATGTGACATGTCAGATCTGGCCTTAACGCATGGGCCAGGTTTGGGGTGTTACAACATGACATGCTTATTTTATATGCATGAACATAATTTGTCAATTTTAATTTCACATAATCTCATATAGCATGGTATAAAATTGCAAAAAATTAAAATCACTCTAACCAGCCAAAGATTTTCATGGTTCCATCCTAAACATTCTTTTGGTCTTCTCTGTAAAATTCAAATATCCTGTGGGTTCTGCCAAAAAGATCGCAAAATATGAAATTAATCTGTTCACCAAAATTTAATCCCATAACCCGAAAATTTGAGCAATTAATCGAAAATGGGTTCCACCATTGGGCCACCATCATAGGCCACCTTGACCTTCGCTGACCGGCCACTGTTGGCCTTCGTTGTCGGTTCCTGTAGAGTTCACGCCTCCTCGATGATTGGCATGCTAATAGTAAAGTGACATCTTCAAACATGATGCTAACTTCATTCCATGGGAAATGGAATGTAAACGTTTCTGGCCTCTATCTTTCCACCATGACAACAGCCAAATCTGAAATGATTTCAACTTTGCTATTGTAGACGCCATATATGAACCGGGGTAGTATATGCCATATAGTATTAAAATTTAAAAATCATAATATCTTTTGCAAAATTAAAATAATTAAAATGAATTGAGTTGGAGATTTCACCATATTGACGGTGTAATTGGCAAATTCTGCCATCTCCCAAAAAATAAGGAGAAAAGTTGGAGAGGTATGGAAGATTTTTGGTGGTAAGAGATGATGAATGGATGAGTTTTTATAGGGCAGAAGTCGACAAATATGAGAGTAACTTCCATTGTATTAAATTCAATTGGTTGGGCTAATTACTAGATAACCTCTTGATCCTGAACTTGATATCCACAAGTATCGAATTTCTTTGCATGTGCATGTGCTTTTCACAATATTGCTTCTTAACATGCATAGTATGGATTAAAGTAACTTGACACCTATAGTAGTGGGGTACTCTTAAAAATAATTCGTATTCTAAAAAATAATTTTCTCATAAACATATAATGAATGATATTAAAATTAATATAAATGTAAAAGAAAGGGAAAAAAATATTTTACTATTTACAATAATATTAAAATATTATTTTTTTAATGTTTATATTTAAATAAAAATATTTATAAATTATAAAAAAATGTACTGGTAGGATGGATGGATAAGTTGATAACCTGACTTCCAGGTTAGTCTTAATCTTTAAATAGAAAAAGGAAAAAGGAAGGAAAAGGGGTTGGTCAACTCATGAAAATGCGTGAACCATGATTAGTATTAGAAGACTTCAACAAGTAATTGAGTCTAGGTTTCAACAATAACAAATAAAAATGTTCTTGAAATCTGGGAAGAGTAGTTCAAGTTTAATCAACTCTTGCTTATAATCGTGGCTGCTAAGGAAGACGAAGACCAACAATGGAAAGATCTACGGGCTCTAATATGCAGATTCAAGGACAAAGAACTCAATCCACAGCCATTGTTAAGGTATCTTTCAACCCATTTCTTGTTTCTTCTTAGAAAATCTTCCCCAAGCTTATGTTTTCATTTCATTTAATCATTTCTTGTATCTTGACCTTCCATCTTTAATTTTTGGTTTTAACTGGTTGACTGACAGGTACAACAAGAACCAAGCATCAAGATAGAACCAACTGTGGGGGGGCAGCTCCTCAGGAAGCTCTTTCAAATAATTTTCTTCGTTCAATTGTTCCTCGTCTCCATCTTAGTCATCGTCTTAACTATCCGTGGCCTCATCTACGCCGGCAGTACCGATCGTTTCCACCCCACGCAATGGTACCCCCCACTTCTTGTTTCAACGGCTTCTGCTGGCATCGTTTCTTTTATATGGCAATCCATCACTTTCCACTGTCCATCAAAGGCCATCAAAGCTGTCTTCTGGTTTACGCCCCTGCTAACATGTGCTGTCGGTGTGCTCCATATACTGATTGGATCTCCTCTAAGTTTGGCAGCAGGTACAATTGCAATCCTTTCAGGCGTCATCCAATCCCTCTATGCCTGTTGGGTGAATTCCAGATTTGACTATGCATCCAAGATCCTCACAGTTTCCACATCTGCTCCACCTTATAGCACCACTACATTTGTCATTCTTTCCATCATAACCTGTTTAGTCTACTCCTCCTTCTCGGTGACCGGAATCGGAGGAGCAACCGCCACCGGAACCAGCTTAGACATCGTGTTCATTGTAGGCATCCTGCTTTCCTTCTTATGGAGTATGCAAGTGATCAAGAACATGCTGTATGTCACAATCTCACGAATCAGATACATGAATTTTGCTTGCGAAGTCGATATCAACACTCGGGCGGCTTTCCATGACACGGTCAAGCATTTGGTAGGAAGTGTATGCATAGGTTCAGCCATTGTTCCGGTTATCGGAACAATTCGCGGTTCAGCCCGTGCCATAAACTTGGTTGCAGGGGACAACGACGAGTTTTTGTTCTCATGTGCTGACTGTTACTCGGGATTTGCCTCAACGCTGATCACATATGGGAATCGTTGGGGATTTGTTCATGTAGGTGTTTATAACAAAGGCTTCATACAGGCATCGGCTGATACATGGGAAATGTTCAAAAGGGTAGAACTGATATCATTGATCGATTCCGACCTAACCGGGGTGTTCTGTTTTCTCTCCGGGGTAGCGGTGGGTTCAATATGCGGCATCGTGGGAGGAACATGGGAGCTCATAATCCACAAGGGCTATGCCACTGAAGTGTCCATCTATGCTTTCTTGATCGGCTATTTCATGGTAAAAAATTATTATAACAATATAACCTTTGAATGATTTGATAGCAATGAAAACTTATAAAATCGTTATGATTTTTGGCAGTGTCGGATAGCATTGGCCTGGCAACAAGCGAGTGTTTCAGCATACTATGTTTCTTATGCGGAGAACCCTCAAAGCCTTCAGTTTGATGCAACAATCCCAGTTCGCATTGAACAGCTTCATAGGTTTCAAGTTTAACCGTGACTGACTAAAAGATACATAACATCATTCGTATGTAAAATGTTTACAATTTTGGGGAGCCTGTATAGTTGAGTTGCACTTCTTCTCTGTAAATTCCGTACATTACTGTTTCAGGCTTTAAAAAAGATGAGGTAAATATCAAGTGGAATATATTCTCATTAGAGACCCAAAAGAAAGCAGATTGTTCTGCCAAGTTTGCAGCATATCATTTTCACTGTAATAAAAGTATATGCCTAATAAAGTTAGTTTCCGTTGCTACCTTCTTGACTCATTTCTTTCTTTTCTATGCAAAAGAGTTCAGGATGAGGTAGGTTATTGATGTTGAGATTCCATCTCCAAATCTATTGAATGTTATCTGTTAATAGTTGCTATGGCAGGGGTACTATACTACTATTAGAAAAATTCAATAGTGCCATGGCAGGGTACTACTATTCTAACACTACACCACTGGTTCTACATATTTTATTCTATGCAAATTACAACTCCAATTACTTCTACAACGTCTGATTAAATACACAAAAGATCCTTTGTGACAGGTTCAAAAATGCTATAATTCTCTCACCTATCTACTATTTATGAATTTGGAATTTAATCTTTATATTTTTATTTTTAAGAATTTAGTTTTTCTATTTTTTAGATTTCAAAATTTAAGTTTAAATTGGTAATGCTGTTAATTTATTTTTGTTTAAATTTTTTGGTGTGACATTTTCAATTAAAAAATTATTTACTTAATGACCATGTAACAAAAAAATGACATTGTACTGAACTCGAATTTAATAAAAATAAATTTAATAGCATTAACCGTTAATCCTAAATTTTACAATTTAAAAAGTAAAAAGACTGAATTCCTATACATGAAAATATAGAGATTAAATTTTAAAAACTTTATAACATATTTTAACAATGGAAATACTTAAATTCATTTTCCTGTTGGGTTACGAAACTGGAAAATGATAATGAAGAATGGCCCTAACAAATTTGGACCACTCAACATTATCAACGTAAATTGGAAATGGGCTTAGGTTGAATCGTGAATCCATGAACAATTTTTTCTTAAAGTTTGTATTTACTTTTGCAAGAGATTCCTTTAAGACATAATTATTAGCATATTTTATTGGATTCCTGATGGTTTTTAATAATAATATTTTTTTTCTTTGTCGTCAATTTAAATTGGAAAATTACAAATTAATGAAGGTGGTGGGTGTGGTGTGCATATTAATGTACAAAAGGAAATGGTTCACATAGTAATGCCCAGGGCTTAAGAGCTTCACTCAATGATGATATATTTGTTTGTTCATGCACCACTTATGACATTCACGAGTATGTGAACTCCTTTAACTCTCAACGCGGTTATGTAAATTTTCTCTCATTTCTAACCCTTCGTATAAATATTCCTTTTAGAGGTGAGCGTTTGACCGAATCGAGTTAAATTGAGTGAAAATAATTTGAATTAATCGAGTTGACGATTTATTTTATCATTCTAATTTGATTTGAAAATTTTTTTGAATTGAGTAAAATAAAATTCGAGTCAAATTGAATCTAGTGAAATTGTTCGAGTTAAATTAAAAAATTAAACATGTCAAATTAAAATCTAGTTACAGTATAACCAATTTCATGTTGGAGCATATAAATTTGAAACCATATATATTTGAAAACGTTTTTAAAGTAAAAAAGAAGAAGAAGAAGATATTTTAGTATAATAAACTTGAATCATTAATTAACTTATTTAGGTCTCAAAATTATTGCTTTAGAAAATTTTTAAATGTTTAACTTTCTTTATATATATTCTTTAGAATTTTTTTAAAATTTTTTTTATAATTTTTGACAAATATAAATTTTAGAATTTTTATAAATATTTTGAATTTTAAAAATTATTTTGATTTTTTTTGTATTTTTTGTTGAGAAAGAGACAAATTTACTTATTTTCAAAATTGACAGAGACCAAAAAGGTATTTACACCAATCTTTATTTGAATTATTTAAGTTATTCAAATTGTAAAAATTCAACTTGATTCAAACTCGAAACTCGAATAACTTGAATAACTTGATTCGATTAACTCGAAATTCGATTTGTTTTTCAATTTTTTTTTAAATCGAATCGAGTTTTGCTCACCCCTAATTCCTTTTCCATCGTATGCCTCTCTTAAAATATTTTAATATAATTTCTTTTTCATGAATGGTAAAGGAAATTTTGAAATCAAACCTTTATGAAGTTATGTTTTATTAACTTACATCTACTTTAATTTCATGTAGCTTACAAATATTAAATACTTAAAATTAGAAAAGATTTTTTTATTATTAAAAGGATAAATTTAAATTTTTCTAACCTAAAAACCCACGTTTTTTTTTTGTCATATATATGAAGTAAAAAAAATTATTTAGCAAAATATATGGGATTGAAAATTAATTAGGAAAATAGTTGAAATCTGCACCCATTTTTGGGCTCAAATGAACAATGGGCAAATGTCATAAATAGTCCCCATATCTTATCAAACATTTATAATAACAAATTTTAGTTACTTTCAATTATTTTCTTTCTAGTTTCAATACAATTAATAGGTTTCAAGCCAAGGCTTTGACGAGACCTACAAGTAAATATAACATTTATTTTATTAATTTCTTCTATTTCTAAAAATTTATCTTGAAAATTTGATAAAATTATGATGGACCAATCATGATGTTATCATTTTTTTTTTTTGAGTTTCTAAATATATACAAAAGATAAAAAGTATGAATGTTGAGTTACCCACGTTCACGACTTATTTATGCTAATTTGCATTCTTAAAGTCCCTATGAAAGTTAATTGTAATGTGGCGGATGCAATACATTGATTTCCACAAAACTTCGGAGCACCTAATCTCTACAATTAGCCATTTTGATTGATCGAAAATAATGCAAATATTGACTTGTCTAACAACATGCCTCCGCAAGTTCATCAACAAAAGTTACCACGGTTTCATGTTCCCACTCTCCACAATGAAAAAGGCTATCAGTAGTACGTTCTGGTTACCATCTTATGTAACCATGATAAGGAGGATTTGCATATATTTCCCATACAACCAAATTTCATCAACCTACACAAGCGTGCATGCACCGAGGAAGAAAATCAATAGAAATTTATCAAAATTAAGCGACTATTTGCAAGTGTGACAAGTCAGTTGTAATATTTATAATGTTACAATGGAACACTTCGGAGTATTCTAAGATCGAACCCAAGGAATTATCAAATTGGTAAATGTGTTTATCAAATTTTTAGTGCAAATTCACATATAAATTGTTTATAAACTAAATTTAAAATATCAATTAAACAAACTAAGCTAAATTTCTTCCTATTGTTTTAGACAATGTAAATGATTAAAACGATGGTCGATTGATTCGTTGATCACTAATTAAGCTAATAAAGTTATATTGATTTTATTGTTTATCACTCTTAGCTAGGAATCTCCTCTTGGTCTCATCTTAGACTAAAAGATACCACCTAAGTTCTCCTCTCGGTCTCACTTAGGCATATAGATCTCCTTTTGGTCTCACTATTTGGCACAATTATAATGAACTATCTAATGATAAACTATCCCTTCGGTCTCGTTTATCTAGATTATCCACTAGAGGCGCCAATTCTAGTGTATTAAGCATTTCGATATGAAAGAACAACCAAACAATCAAGCATAGACATTAACTTGATCTAATAATCAATTCATCAATTAACCAACAAGCAATATCAACATACAGTAAAGCTTAACACACAAATAGAAATTTCATTGAACATTTATATGCACAGTATAAATGTAAGGGTAAGAAATGCTCATTTATATGTGGAACCAATGACACCAAAAGCTTGATACATCTTGATTTACAAAAGTTTCTAATAAGAAAACATAAACAAAACAACAAAAATAAAATTTATTCTAAAAAGAAAAAGGAAAAACCTAATCTAAAAATGAAAAGATAAGAAAAGACAAGAGAAAGAAAAGAAAAGAAACCTAATCGAAATATATGGAAGGTAAGAAAATGTTTAGCCACCAAAAATCTATTCCTACAAACTTATAAAGTAGTATTTATAGTCTATTAACATTTACCCTAACATTGACAATTATGCCTTAAATGAAAGTGACTTAAAGCTTGTTTAGACACAAAATTGCCCCTACAGTTTTTTCACCCTCAGACTTCAATGTTGCGACACCCAGGCTTCGATGTCACGACGCAACTGTTGTGTCACGACACCTTTAAAAATGGCCTTGTTCTTTTGCTTCAACTGTTAGCAATGGAATCGCAACCTTGAAAGTTGAGAGTCGTGACTTCGAGCTTGGTACCGTGACATCCTTGGCAGACTACTCCAAGTTGGTTCCTCGGCAAACATCAGTGTCGCGACACCTACGTTAGGTGGAGTTTTCCTCAAGGTTTGACCGTCATTATCCCCCTACACAAACTCAAGTACACCGTTAGGCTCCTAATGACACCAATTTGCCATTTTGGGTCTCAAAAGTATCAAAACTAAATAAAAATGATCATTGGTGCTAAAAACTAAAAATCAACATAAAACATAAAAAAGACTCATAAATTGCCTGAGAATAAACTCATCAATCGTTCTAAATAGCCTAATTTGACATATCAAATTAAGGGAGATCACTTGCACAAGTGGCTTACAGTAAGAAAAGGTCCAAATGTATGGATACAATATCCAGAACAAGCGATGAAAAATTCTTTTCCTTGGATCTAGTTGGTCATCTGAGCCATAAGCAGGTAGTGTTTGCAAGTCAACCACAATCCCTAGCATGTACTATTGTATCATAGCTAACCACCCCTGAACTTTATTTTATGACACACCCCAATCACCGTACAACTATTCCATCGTCATTTGTTTAGCCCACCATGCTTTCATGTATGAAATTTTTACTAAAACTAAGATTGCATGTTGACAATCAAGAACATACAAGAATGGTGGGCATGTCTTTCACTAGTGACATGATGCAGTTACATATTAATTTCGTAATAAGTTTCCCATGATCTTGTGTCATCCTTGCAGCAGTGCATGTATGAGGCCTTATATATATTTTAAATCTCCCATAATTGTGACCTCTAAATCAATGCAGCTTCTACGCACTAGTTGGAACCTACTCTAAACCTCCAACACTCCCTAATAAATAATGTCAATTTAGATAAATAAACTTTTTAGTTCACCGACACTTTCATTTTATACTTTTTGATGGTCGCTACACATTCCTCCTTATTTGGGAATTATTAGCCTATAACCAATACTTTTGATTTAGAGTTTGGTGCCAATTTGTGGGAAGGTATTATATCTGAGTAGTTTAAGAACTCAGATTGTAACAGCCCGATTTTGGGTCTAGTCGAAATAGTAGTTTCGGGACCACAAATCTGATGTAGTAAAAATTATTTGTATTATATTTTTATAGTCTACAATTTTACAGAATAGTTTCGTGAAAATTTCATTTGAAAATTTTGACGTTTAAGCACCCAATTTATCAAAAAGAAGTAAGTTGTAAAAAGTGCAAAAGTTGAGTTATACATGCTAGAGGTGTCTAATTGCTATGAAATTTTAAATTGAAGGTCCTTAGATGGTAATTAGTGTAACACCCCCAACTCGGTCTAGACGTTATGGCCGAATCTGACGGCGTCACATGATAGTGCTTTGGAAAACTTAATTACGTTAAACCATTTGTAAATATCTCAGGCTCTCGTCAAAATGTGTCATTTAATTATTCATTATCCATTTTCAAAACATTTATATGTTGCGGAAGCTTTTTAAAATTAATTTGCGAGTTCGTGTGTTTTTGATAAAACATTTGTTTACTTTGAAAACTCGAGTCTAGTCCTACTACTAGCAGATCATAAAATAATAATCCCAAATTTAAGTGAAAATCTGTAAAGGTCTTATTACATGAAAATTTACCCAATTATAACCAAATCGTAATTAAAAATAAACCGTAAATAAGTGCCTGGAACCGTGGTCACCGCCGAGTCCTCCGCTGCACCGATCCGTCTACGGTTGGGGATTACCTGAATAGATTAAACAGAAAAGGGTGAGTTTTCGCAAACTTAGTGTGTAATCCCCACAGAAAACATACACAGAGAAATATTAGATAACAGTCATGATTTTCACAGTTCGCGTCTGAGCCCCTTACAGAAACGGTATGCACTTTAGCCCACTCAGATACAGATTCAGACATATTATTGGGCCTTGGCCCATTTCAGACAGAATATGCAGATAACAGAGTCCTACCCACCAGCCTCTACACACCAACTCCGTCCAACCCTACACACCATGTGGGGATAAAATCAACCCACCTGACTCTACACACACCTGTTATGCGAATGCAAAGACAAAATCAAAATTTTTGCGGTGAAATTTGCGGATATGAGCTTAAAAACCTTTCAGATACTTCCTCCGAATATCGTCAATCCCACCCCGATGTAATGCAACATACATAGGATGTCATGCTATTATGCAAACACAGTTCATACATTCAGATATCAGAATTCATGCTCGGTACAGAAATCAGAAAGTCAAGTCACATAATTAGAGGTTTAGGTAAATCTTACCGACCCTACATTAGGCCCACAGTCGACTACGGCGACTCGTGCAACCTTACAGAACATTATAGAAAAATGGGCTCACACGCTCATGTGGCCTGCCCGTGTGGGCCCACACGCCCGTCTGGCCCACACAGCCCAATTGGTCGAGCCTGTGTGTCGTACACGGCCTCGCCCAGCCATCACACGGTCGTGTCGCTCGCGCACGACCTGGCTCGTCGATCACACGGCCGTTTGGTGACTAACAGTCTTGCATATAGCCTACCACACAGGCGACCATGTGCCCGTGTGGCGTCGACATAATGGTTTTCGGCTTTCACCAAAACCTCATTTTCTGTGTTTTTGGGTAATACCTGCATCGTTTTTGATGCGTTAGCACTCCTAAGCCCTTCAAAGCCTACAAATCAAAATACATAGCCTCGATTTAGCGATTTAGAGACTAAATTTAACAAATTTGTTATTAAGGAATTTTCCCCAAACTCAACTTACCGCTAACAAATCAATCACTACTTTGAGCCAAATCCACGTAACGCTGCTTCTAGCCTTTCAAATAACTCCTACATGCAACAAGAACCCTTTAGAAAAACTTAACCATTCAAAGGGGCGGTTAAGGTTAATTCAACCCACAACTTACCGAACGCGCATCTCAAATCTGAATAACAGAAATGATTGAAAAAAAGAACTAGAATACGAGGGGAAAACAACAGAATTTGGATAGCAAAAAAGGAGATGGAAGGGGAATTTCAGCAGTAACTAGAGAGGAAGAAAAAAGAAAAGGCTAGTCGAATTTTCAAAAAGAGAGGCCCTAACCTTTTCCCCTTTACTCTCTCCCTACTATCAGATTTTTAGTCCAACACAACCACTCTGGACGTGCCAGGAAAAAAATAATGCTCACATAGAGATTCGAACTCCAGACCTCCACCACCTTCAACACTCCACTTAGCTACTAGACCAGCAGGCCCATTCTGTTATTTACCTACACACTTTTAATTATAGGCCTACTAACCAGAGTTTGGGCTTTATTCATAAAAATACCAAAATTTACCCAAATTGATACTTGAACTTGAGACCTCCCAAACACACCCAAATCATTCAACCACTAAAGTAGATAGGTATTTGTGTCTTGAAATTACAAAAGTTGAACTTAATGGAAAACCAGGGCGTTACAATTAGACCATTTGTTAAGGTAGTGGACAAAAATGGATATGGTGAGATAAAATTTCAAAGTTTTAAGTGAAGGGCATTTTGGTCATTCGGTAAATAAAAGAATAAAAAGGGAAAATCAAGCCAAAATCTTGTCCATCTTCTCCCCCTTGTGCTAAAAATTAGAAGACATAGCTAGGGTTTGGCCAACTTTCAAGCTCGATTGTAAGTCCGTTCTTGCCCCGTTTTTAATACTCTTTACATTTTTGAAGTTGTTATCACTTGATCTATCTATTTCTACCATTAATTTAAGGAATAATCAAGGTCTAGGGTTTGGCCCATACTAGACATTTGTGTATTTTGATGTCTAATGGTAGAAAATAAATGTTTGGTGTTAGATAAACAACTTTTACTAAGTGATTTTTTATGAAAATGTTTAAAAGGACTATTTGTAAAAGTTATAAAATATGTAGTAAAAGTGTGTTTTAATGGAAATTGGGGGCTGTTATAGTTATAAAAATGGTTCGGCCAAGCTTGTACATTAAAGAAATTGAATAGATTTTATTTTACGATCCTAGGGATTAATTTGAAAAAAAGTGAAACTTTAAGAGGAAAAAAGTAATTTTGCCATAATGTGATGTTTGGACTGATTTGAGTAATGTGAATATTAAATAACCTAAATTTTCTATTATAGATCAAGAAAAACAAAGTTCGGACCTTGACCGGGGAAAGAATAAGGTGTTTGACGATTAAATATTTTTCTACTATTTTGTACTGAGGTAAGTTCGTGTGTAAATAAAGGCAATGTTATATTTGTATTTTTATGTGTTTTATTATGAATGAATTTTATGAATGAAAATGTGGATACGTTCAATGACGAATTGACAAGTGAGAAATCTCGTTTGAACCTTAGGAATAGATTAGGATACGAGTGATATGTCACTAGGAAACCATGTGATATATATGATTTATGTTATCCGGATGCTGGTCTCGTACGTCTACCAGTGGCTGGGTAGTCCGACATGTGTTACGGATATCTGACAGCTTGTGTGAGCAGCACTGCGTAGTTACGTCTTGACTGACAGCTTATGTGAGCAGGCGCGTGATTAGCTTGAGAGCGAACCCCTGTGTGTTATGAGATATGAGGTAGCATTGGCTACGTATGTGGCACTTATGTGCAAGACTTTCCGTGTATCCGATTAGTATTCCAAGTGTTCAACAGGCATGTCAAGGACAAGAAAGAGTATGACATGTTACGAGTTAGGACAGGTACAGCTATTTACGAAAAACTCATAAGAATGAGCTCGGTATGTGATGAACACTTGGTAAAATTAAGAATTATTAAGTTATGTTTATGAACCTATGATGACAAATATGTAACTTGTGTTATACATGACATTCATGTTTAATGTTGTTTAATATTGCTTATTATTTGCATGTGAACTTACTAAGCTATAAAGCTTACTCCATTCAATTCCTTTATCTTATAGTGTAACCAAGCCAGCTCGGGATTGGAGATTTGTCGGAGATCCATACACACTATCTACAATGATTATTTTGGAACCACTGAATTCAAGTATTTTGAGTTATGGCATGTATAGGGACTTGATCAGTTTGTTATATGTCATAATTAATTTAGCCAAATATGTTGGCTTATGCTGGTTGATAATTCATTTTATAAATGGCCATTGAAATTGGCTAATATTGGTTTAAGTATATATATGCATGTGATGATGCTTTTCAAGGATGTGGGAAATTGCATGGTTTGAGTTGATAAGTATGTGATGGTTGTATGTGATAGATGGCAACATATGAATGAGTGTTGATGTCTTGGTTATGGATGATTTGGTTGAATGTATATGCTTGGATTGGTGTTATGTTTTGTTGTGTAGGTATGTGCATGGAAGGGTGACAAAATGGCTTGGTAAATAGCCTTATTTTGTCTACACGGGGGTGTGTATCTAGGCGGTCTGTGACACACGGCTTGCCCCATGGGCCTGTGCTCCGGCCATGTGTTCCCTGCACTTTAATTGTTGCAAAACAGAATGTCCAGAATATAGCACACGGGCAGAGACACGGGCATGTGTCTCGACCGTGTATGCTACACGGCCTTGGACACGGGCGTGTGCCCTGGCCGTGTGAAGTCTGCACCTATTTTATTAAATCGACCACATGGCCTAGCATACGGGCATACAGCACAATCGTGTGGCACAAGTAAGAGAGCTCCTTATTTTGAACACAGTCTGTAGCACGAGCGTGTCCCTTGGACCACAGAGGCGTTTGGCCCTGTTTCCATGAAAAATTTTCTAAGTATTGTATGATTTTTTAAAGTTATCGATTTAGTCTCGAACTACTTCCAATGTATGTTTTGGGCCTCATAGGCTCGTTTTAGGGACGATATGAATGTATGTGAAAAGTTTTAAATTTGGATGGAAATTACATCTCGGTTTTGTATGTTTGCTTGTGTTTGTGTCTGGTAATGCCTCGTACCTTATTCTGGCGATGAATACGGGTAAGAGATATTACACAGATGCATGCGCAACATTGGGATCTATATTCAACATGTGAGATGAATGATTATTTTGTATAACAATGCCATGAGTCAGATTCCCGAGTTGAGAGACATCTGCATTATCATCGTCGTCTGCGCCTTCATCGTGAATATTATCCGAATCCTCATCGAGATCGAGGTCACTAAATTCCTCCCCCTAGTGATTGGAATTATCACCATTAACAAGTACTTCTTTACTATTTGTATTAGTAACAATCACTAATGGACGTATCTGTAAATGGGGACTCAAATTAGGGTTATTATACACAATAGGAGCATTGTGTGGATTGTCACCCGATGTTGTGTTGGAAAAAAATCGGGTTTGAAAATGGTTTTCTTGCACAGTGAAAAAAAATAAAAATTTTAAGAACAGAGCTGGTTTGTGATATTTATAGCAATAAATTTTTTCTCGAAGTAATACTTGTGCATTGAGTGAGACGAATCCTAGACGTTTTCGGCTTTCAATCGAACGGTCTTCTCCTCTATTCTCATACCATGAACTGCTTCGAGTGTGGGCTTGAGTAATTTCGAATCAAACACAGAACCAAAAAAAATTTCTTTACTTTCAGTAGGAAAGTAAATAATCCAAAACTACTGGATATATAATCTATTTGTGTTACACAGCAGAACACAACAAAAATAATGAACAAAAACATATTTCATCCCCGTCAAGACAATAAAATCCTAGTTACATTTAAATATTATTAATTTTCTACTACCTAAAAATAAAATTGTAAAAGGTTCTTTCCAGATTACTAGTCATACTTTGAACTTCAAAATCTAGTACTTACTGATTTCTATTCCATTCAAAAAATGAAAAGGAACATGAAAATGGATAGATATTACAAGTAGATTAAAGGTCCCTCATAGTATAAAATTATGGAAAAGAGTAAAACTTCCTTGTTCATATGCATTGAGCCACCACACTTTGCATTGTGAGCCAAACTTGCAACCAATACAAAAAAAAAAAGAAAAAAAAGAAGAAAGAACCAGGCTTTGCATAAAAACCCAGATAAAAGCCACATCTTAGTGCCACAATAAAGTCCTTAAAGGTATAACACAAGAAGTGGTTAAGTTAAAATAATAGGGATAAAAATCAAACATATAGCATGAGTTGCTCATACATTAACAAATAGAGAAATATGGTACAAATATACAACCTTTGGACATATCAGTTGTAAGAGCTGTAAGAAAACACCAATAATCTTGGACTATTAGATCCAAAACTTATACACTACTACATAAACACCATAAACAAAATGATACGAATACCTTCAAATCAAGTGCAACATTCCAAACAAGCCATCCGAAAGACATCTGAAATATAACATACAACGTTAGATGCTTGTAAAAATATAGAACAAAACTGACAGAAGAATACAAGTTGTCTTACCTAAAAACGAAGAGATGTTGTACAAAATTGGTTAGTATAATTGTAATACCCTCTAACCCTTATCTGTCATCGGAATAGAGTTTCGAAGCATTACCAGACTTTCCAGATAAAATACGAACATAATACAAATCAATTAGAGTACACTTCATAAAATAATCATATCGTCCCATTTATGGGCCTTCAAGACCTTAAATATGTATTAGAAACAAATCGGGACTAATTCGGGTTCTTTGAGAATTTTTCTCAAAACCTTAAAATTTTCCTAGGTGCATGGCACACATGCCCGTGTGGCCAAGGGACACGCCCATTTGACCCTATAACATGCCCGTGCTTCAGGCCGTGTCCTACCCCGTGTAACTCTTTGACTTACCTCACATGGCCAAGTCACACGCCCGTGTGCTAGGCCGTGCGATCAATTTATTTTTCGAAAATTTAGTGCAGTTTTCACACGACCGGAGCACATGCCTGTGCTAGCCGTGTGTCTCACACAGTCCAGTCACACGCCCGTGTGTCTGGCTGTGTGGACTCAAAATGAACCTTAAACATCAAGTATATCAACCCTGCAAACTTAAATAACAAGCAACTCAAAAACCCATCGTTCAACCACTTCAAAACACGATCAAACATCTTTAAAACATGTCAAAAACCTCAACCTAATGACCTATCCAATTTATACTCATAGGTACTTTACATATATTGTCCAAACAAACCATTAAAACATCATTCAAGCTAACTCAAATTTTCATACCATTTCAACCTTAATTTTTTTGCCTATTTCATATCCACTTAGGTATCAACTTAAACATACCACATCTTTAACTCAACATAACATATATATTTGTATATAACCAACCAATAACATCTTATAATATCATTTACAAATATTTTTTTTTTCAAAATGACCAACATAAAACATCCTAGGCACATGCCATTACCAAAAAGAAATAAACTTCACACCACGTTTTGAGATCGGGATCATTGTTGATGCTGATTCGACGATCAACTTTAAGTACCTAACCTGTGCACGGAAAACAAACCCTACGCTAAGTATAAACTCAGTGGTATTTCTATAATCTGAATACTTTTTAAGCAAGAATTTATAATATTTATATAACTAATCACACATAACAAAGATCATTCAAACAAATAATCAATTTCATAAACACATCATCCATAACACTTTCAATTCTCATCTCTTACTATTTCAATCTCATAATTGCTATTCAAATAGCTTTTCTCAATAGGATACACAATTCATTTTCAATATCAATATCCATTCCATGAATCCACGATTCATGCTTTTCATTTGAATAATTCAATTCCATATCCCATTCCAATTTCATATTCAAAATCATTCAAAATCACTCATATTGCCAATTCATTTATTTACCCCTATTAACACGACTTAAACTCGGATGGATACACGGATCTAACCAAAACACACCAGTTTGGCACCCAGTGCCTTATCGGATAATTCGAAGTAATAGATTGACACCTAGTGTCTCATCGGTCATGCCGAAGTAAATTGGTACCCAGTACCTCATTGAATTTATCCAAAGTAATAGTTTGACACCCAGTGTATCATGGACTCGAAGTTGAAGTATCCCTTAACTCTTCCAATCCTATGGCATGCCAACTATATTCGACTCAGCCCGATATAGTTAATAGGGTTTCAATTCACTTTTCAATTCAAACAATATTCATTCTAATTCAAATATCCACATATGCTCATAAATCAATTCAATTCAATTCAATATCACAATATCAATTACTCACCTCAATCCACTTACCATACACATCAAGTAATAAATTCAACAATTAATTATTAAGTTCAGATTATAGAAATACAAACTGTAATTTCTAAATCACTTCTCGTCGACTTTCTCTTTTTCTTTCTTAGCCGACGTCTCCAGCACAACGTTAGCTACATAAATTAAAACAATTTAAAATCACCAATACACACAATTTCATGAATATTTCAATTTATATTCAACTTTTGCATAAATTCTAATTTAGCCCCTAACCAAAACTAACTCTATTTCTTCCAAAACTATTTCCATATCTTATTCAATTTCCACTTTAGACTAATTTTAACTCTCTAATTTCAACATAAGACCCTAATTTCAAAATTTTACAATTTAGTCCCTATTACTTCAAAACTTATAATTTGTTTTACAATTCAATCCTCTTTTCACTTCTAACTTGAAACTCTATCAATTTAACTCCTAACACTTCAATTTATTCAACATGAACAACTTCTAAAAATCCACTAACTTCTAAAATTTCAACATAAACCAAGTAGTATTTTGTTCTAGGATTCTAAAAACATCAAAATTACAAGAAAAAGGGGCTAAATTAACTTACCAATTAAATCTTTGAACTTGAAACCCTAAATTTTCTTTTTTCTTTTTTCTTTCCCCTTTTTGCTTCTCTGTTTCGTCCCCCCTATTCATTCTTTTTCTATCTTTTATTTCTTTTATTTAATTAATGTAATATAATAATATTTACTTAAATTATAAGTAAATATATAATAATTACTAATATATGTATATAAATATTACACATGTCATGTTTATTACCAAACACTTGTAAACTTTTGTTTAATTGCTTATTTAGTCCTTTAAATTTTCTCTATTCTATAATTCAACTTTTATTCTATTTGCAATCTAGTCTTTATGCCTAATTACTCTTAATTTAGACAAATTCACCTCACCAAAACCTAATTGACCACACAAATAACTTTGTAAATATTTATTAAGTATTTACGAATTCGTTTTACAAAAATGGAGACCCGAAAATACACTTTCTGATAATCGCAAATTTTGGGTCGTTGTAATAATTGTTCACCAGGTGTCCAGGAGATTGTTCATTCAAGTGGGAGCGTTGTGAAAATGACATTAATGAATTGAATAACTACATTTATGTCTCAAATATGAGCAGCAACTCCTTAAACCCATACGTGTCGATAGCTTTACATGGTTGCATGCTGCCGAGTATAAAATTCAATGAAATCTAACTGAAAAAGAAGGAATTTCAAATCTACATGTTGCTAAACTGGAAACTGAGTTAAGAAACCCTCAAGCAATGAGTTATACTCCGTAGCTAATGCATCTAGTTCTTGTCCCCTATGTTGAAGGAATTCACTAGCATGTTGTGTTAAAGCTTTCATGTCTTCCTTAATCCAAGACCCTGACTTTGGAGATTTATCCTTGGTTTGCCTCGGTTTGTTTTTGTCTCAAGAATTTAAAGAGGATAATGCAGTTTTACATAACATAAAAAAAGTGTGAGGGAACATCTAAATAAGACGCTTCACTTAAGATAACTAAAAAAATGCGCTAATAGTATGATATCAGTAAATACCTCGCTTGTAATTCATGGATTCCTTCATATGACCGATCTGTTTTTGGTCTCAATACCAAAATATACAATTTCTAACCCTATCCCCAGACTACAGTCTTTGCAACTAAAAAAATTTCATTTTTCTTCAAAATTCAAGAAAATTATGGAAAAATAATTGCTTAATGTGAACTAGATTTCTCAATGTTCTTTTGGGTCATTCTTATAACAATCATAATTGAAAAAAATTTTGAAAGGAAAGAGGAAAAACAAAACCAATAATACAAATATAGTTAAAATTATAAAACAAGAATGGGAAGAAAGAAGGGGAACTTACAGAGGTTCTCACAAAGGAAAGGAGGTAGCTTTGCAGAGGCGGGGAATGAGTCAGAGATAAATTAGCGGTTCTCAATGATAGAATCGAGGTTGGCACCACTTTTACAACAATGATGGAATTGACGAAATCGATGGGTGAACAAATACATGGTAAAATTTTCTGGGGGGGAATTTAGCTATTACACTCATTATTGAATAGGCTATTCTTAATCCCCTTCACCGATTGATGATTCAGTAAATTAGACGAATAGGAGAGGAATAGCCATTCACCGAATGAAGAAAACGATGAACCAAACTATAGCTTAACTGTTTGTCCAAGAATAAGGAGGGAATGGCTACTATTCCCTCCAACCAAACGTGGCCTAGGTGATAAGTAGCTACCCACCTACTTATCTTATTCAACACTTATTTGTTGAAAATTTTATTAAGTAAAAAAATTAAAAATGATTGTCAAACACATTTAAAATATTAAATGTTGGAAATTTTCATTTTCAATGAAATGTTTTATTAAACACACCCTAAATTAAAACTTTTCCATTTTTTACACTCAGCCCCTCCCCACGATTCTTTCTTCTCTTTTAATACACTTTTTAGTTGTTAGATTTCTTTTTGCAGCCTTCCTACCAATTTTTTTTCTACTCAGCTTCTTTGTATTTCAATTTCATGCTTTATTTATTTATTTTTTCATTATAAAAGTTCACCAAGCATTAAATAAATTATGCAAAGTATATAGAAAGAACGAAAAAAAGAAAAGAAAAGTTATTTTTAAGAAAGAATATATAGATTTTGAATTGGGATGAAAAAAGAATTGAAACCGAGCTTTTAAAGGAAAGAAAAAGCTTACTAGAATATGGGTTTTGTCACTGAAATTAGGTTTGGATGAGTTTTTTTACGGGTTGAATTTGTTGTCACTGTTGTTCTTGGGTGAAAAACAAAAAAAGATGAATATATTTATAAGGTTTTTTTAAAAAAGCACTAGGAAATAATATTTAACCCTTTATTTTGGATTTTTTTTAGTTAAAATTTGTCACGTGCTACAAAAATAATTGACTAAGAAATTTTTTCTTAATGGCTGGAGTAATTTGGATAATAAGGTATAGTTTAAATACTATTTTAGGTAATAAAGCATAGCTTAAGTACCACTTATGGTAACAAAATGTTTAGGCACTAACTTGAAAAAATAAATATAGTTTAAGTATGATTTTGATTTTAAGCCTTTAATTAATAAAGAATTTATTATATGAATTACTTGAATGGTAATTATTAAAAAAATAAAAATTACATCATATAAAATAATAAATTTAATTATTATTATTATGTGAAAGGCAGCCCCACCCCACCTCTGTATGCCATTTCAACTTCACCTATTAATTGTTAGCTTCTTCTATGGTTAAAAAAAATAAATAAAATTTATTGGCTTCCAAGAGGCTTAATATTTATTTTAGTCCCTGTATTATGATAAAACTTTCAGTTTGATATTTTAAAAATCGTTTTGGTTAGTTTGGTACATGGGTTTTCATTCCATGAAGCATTTTAGTACCTAATCATTTTTCATAAAAACATAGATCAACCAATGAAATGTTGCTATGTGTATAAACCTTAAAAATATAAGAAATTAGAAAACTAAAAAACTAAAATTTTCTAGAAATTTCTCGACCAAATTTCTAAAATATTAGTTTTTTTTAATTATTATCTTTTGAATTTATAAAAATTATAAAAATACACATTTAGAATCAACCTAATAAATTTGGGCAGATCCAAGTCTAAATTATGCATTTATTCATATTAACTTTCGTTTATGATTTGAAGATTCTTTTGTGATTTTTTTAACGGTTTATATTTTAATATTATTTTTTATTTTTTATAATTTCAAAATAAATCCTCAGTTTATATATATTTGGAATTTTAGGTTTTTAAATTTTTTTCACCATTTTTAGATGTTTACGCATAGTTATAATATTTAAATTTATTTTTATAATTTTATATGATAAATTATGAATTTTTCATTTTTTTAGAATTCTCTAAAATTTTATATATTTTTTCTTATATTCTTTTTAAAAAAAAATTATGAAATTTTACTGTTTTTTACATGTGGCGTTTATCTGGCTGATGTAACGTTTTTTTAATGGAAAATGACGAGGCACCAAAGTGCTTGAAGGAATGAAGGTTCATGCACCAAACTGGATAAAAAATTCTCAATTTTTATATATTTTTTGAAATTTTAAGAATTTAGCGATATTTTTAGAAATTTATTTTCAAAATATTTTTAATTTTTTTAGTTTTAGTATTTTTTTATAATTTTATAAAATAAACTATGAAATTTTTAGGGTTTTTTTTTAGATTTTTTGAACTGATAACATGTTAATTTGCATGATTTCTTTTGTTTAATTCAGTTTATTTCTGAATCAATCTCTGCTAAATTAGTATTTTTATGATTTAAATCTTGTCAGGGATGCAATTGGTCAAAAACAAGCTGAAAAGGCCAAATTGAAAGAAAATCATTAAAATGGGGCCAAATAAAAAATATGGAGAAAGCTAAGGACACATCAAATATTTTGACTTTGTAAAAAGCCAAAAATAGAAAATCCTATTTTAGTTTATTTTATTTTTATTATTTTAGATTTTATATTAAATTAATTTAGGCTATTTTTAATAAACTCCATGTATATAAATAGGGGCTTTTTGTTCTTAGAAAATCATCAATCAATTAATTCTTTTCCTACAATTTGGAGTTAAATTATCCTCTTTGTTTATTTTCTACTTCAATTTAGAATTGAATTACTCTCCTTTTTCTCTTTCAATTTGACGTGAGAATTTTGTCCATTTCATTTCAATTTCTTTTTTCTTTCTAAATTCGTCCAATTGCTTTCCAACCCCTTTTATTCCCTAATTTCTCCCATTATCATACAAATCCCATCACCTTCCACAACTTGCAAGCATGAATAAATTCATACCACACTAAACCCCTGTAACATCCCAAAATAGGGGCTGTGTGTTTGAAGCATATCTTAAGTGTTAATAGGCCTTAAGATTTGTTTTGATGAGTTTTAGGGGTTATTAAAGCTCAAGGATAAAAGGGGAGTGTTTTGAAAAATTTTGAAAATTGAGGGTTAAAAGAGGAAATAAGCAAGGAGGTCTTAAGAATAAATTTTGGTAAGTTATGGCATATAAAATGCCCTGGTAAAGTGGTTTTAGTGTGCCACTTAAGGCTTTGGATTGGCGCTAATCAGGTCGAGGGTTCGAGTATTAGGCACGGCATAAGTTTTTATTTTGTTGCAAAAGGGCGTTGACGCTGAGGAAGGCTTTAAAAGAATATTTTGAACGTTAGTGGACATGAAAGTCAGGGTGTCTGAGTGGCTGAGGCGTTGGGGAGTCTTCTCCAGGTCTCGAGTTCGAGACCTGGGGGCTACGTCTAGGGAATTTTATTTTTCCTTCTTGCAGGCGTGGGTAGTTTTTGCATGGCACATGCACGCATGGGATTTTTAATTTGTTTTATTATTATTTTTATTATTTTGCTACTTGTTTTCAAAAGCTGCAGAGTATGGATACTATTTTAGTTTTAGTTTATTATTTTAAAGGTGATGCGATTTTTTTTATTTTATTAGTTTTTATTATTAATTTATTAAAGGAAGCATGGGTTTTATTTTATTATTATTATTACTATTATTTTAACTTTATTATTGTTATATGCGTGAGGTATATATGGGGATTTGTGGGTTTTTAGTTTTATTATTTTAATGGTGATGGGTAGTTGGTATTTAGTATTATTATTATTATTATTATTATTATTATTATTATTATTAATATATTATGTAAGGTAATAAGGAGGTATGGGTTAGATTTTGTTAATTTATTTTATGTTAATGATAGGGAATAGATTAAACAATGGAATTGTTGTTAAAATTAGTAAAAGGGGAGGGCATGTGCGGCATTGGAGTTTCAATGTGTGGCCGGCCTTGAAGATGGAGCTAGTGTTGGGCATTTTGATTTAATTAATGTTGGTGATGGAAACATGATTAAACAAAGTTTATTCCAATTAGTGATGGACAATTTTTCACATTGAAGATAGAGAGAGACCATGGCGGCTTGGAGATTAGCAAAAGGAGAACATGACCAGAAAATGACTTTTATTTTCTTTTCTTTCCAATTTTGAATGCTTGGCCGAATGAAGCTTGGTTAGGGAGCTTGGCGGCCTTGAGTTGATAAGGAGAGCTTGTAGTTTGCTTTCTTTCCTTGCCATATTATTTTAGCCGAACTAGGAAGCTCCAAGAACTTGAGGATTCGGTTTTGGAAGGAGGTTTTAGGGTGGTATTTTCGTTTGAAGGTAGGCTCATTTGGATGCCAGAATTCTTTGGCTTTGTTCTTTTTCCTTTCAATTCGTTTCTTGGCAAAAAGTTCATGAAAATATTTTTTCTCTTCTTTACTTTGTGTTAGCCGAATACCTTGCTCTCAAGACCTCTCTTTTTGCACTACTTCTTCATTATAGTAGGTGCCAAAATCAAGATTTATTCTCTTGGGGAATGGCCGAATATTCAGTAAGTGTAGATCCCTTCCTCAACTAATTCGATTTTGCCGAATCTCTTTTGCTTCTCTGTCGATACATTCGATCAATTTTTACTCGGGTTGTAAACCTCACTCTCGTTTTATGTGGTAGCCGAAACCTGTGAACACCTATAGTGGAAGTCGAGCGTTGGTGTTGAGGGGCCGAATCAACCGTCAAAGTAAGGGACGACTAACTCCTGTGGTTTGGAATGTAAGTGTTGGCCGAATGGCCTATGGGTTCTAAGAGTATGTCGAAAGCTTGAGGCTAAACCTTAGTAAGGTTGGCCGAATGTGATCTTGAGATGTTAAGAGTTTGCTTTCTTGTGTGTAGTAGCGTTAAGGGTGCATTGAAGGAGTGGCTTAGGGATTTCATTTCGTTGGTAAGAAATAGTTAGTAAGGATTAAATACTTAGATTTATGACTTGGGTGATTAACTGTTTGATCTGATTTAGTGTATCGATGGACGCAAGTGTTAGTCAAGAAGATAAAGGGGTAGCCCCTATCCCAAAGTTTAAAAGAAGAGTAGTCTCGGCAGTGCGAGATTGACCGCCGGGGTGTGGGCCGGCGTCCGAACAACAGCGTGGGCAAGTAGCCGTAGTATCGCTTAGGAATAGCTTCGGGATTGAGGGCAAAACGCTGTTTGTGATCAGGTGCGTAGTTATCGCACTGTTCTCTTGCTTGTTTATATGTGTTATTTGTATATGTATATGTTGTGCATGTTAGCCGAAATAAGGGCTAAGATGTTGGATACCCAAGGTGGGTGATCGTTTAATCGAGTGTGTAAGCTCTTACACACTTTATTAGTATAAATTGTTATTATAATGATATTTTATCACCTATCATGTAGTATCTTTGCCTTGTGGGCAGAAGCTTGGTTTTCGGGTAAGTCCCCTAATACTCGATCTATGATATATGTTGTGTATACCATCATATGCTGTTAAATGTTATGCTATATACAAATGCATGATATATGGGATCATGATACTTGTTATGTGAGCATGATGATGTGGGATAAATGAGTGGAGGGGGCAGTGATATTCGTGTCGGCGGACACGGTGTTTTGGTAACACATTGTGACTACGGTCACCAGAGGTTTGGTACCTCGGAGGTTTGGCACCTCATAGCGCCTCGTCCTCGTGGCTTAGTACCACCGTAGGTTGGCCCCACATTTGAGATGCGGGATCGACGCCCGGTGATTTGGTATCACACGATGGGTTGGCCCCATCATTTGATTGTGACTCGGGTCACCAAAGTGGTCCAGCACCACAAGTATTGATTTCGGATATCGTGACTTTAAGTCACCAAAGTGGTTTGGCACCACAAGTATTAACGGATATCGTGACTTTAAGTCACCAGTGGTTTGGCACCACCAGTGGTTTGGTACCACATGGGGTAGAAAAAGGAGCATGGATGGCTAGATTGGGTTGCATAATTGCATGTCATACTAATATCTTGTGTATGAACTGTGTGGATATGGGCTAAGCCCGTATGTGGAGGACATGTGTATTAACTACGTACTGAGTCTTGGTGACTCACCCCCTTTCCCTATCTTTTCAGGTGAGTCGATCGCGGAGACGGAGCCGGAGAGGACTCGAGGTGGCCATGCTTGTTCCTCGGTTTAGAAGTCTTATTTCGTACCATTAAAGTTTACTATTTGCTAAATTCGATTGGGTTGTAATATGGCCGCTTATTATTTTATTACTATTCGTATGATTAAGTAGTTTTTACCTTATTTCTAACGAACTTATGAACTGTTAAGCGAATCGGTAAAAGCAAAGTTTTCAAAATTTCGTACGCGTTTTCAAAGACGTTACCATCGGGTAGCAAAATTTTACCAAGTTATCAATAACCCCGATACTTCTAAAAATCTAAATGATCAAATGGTTTCAAAGGAAAAGAAAAAGTTTTCAACTCAATCATGTTTATCAAACCAACCTATCTTAGTTTTAGCAAACACCGTTTTACAAATTCAGCAATAATTTTCAGATTTCCAATGAGAATCCGAATCTTTCAAAAATGTTTTTACTCCGTGATATACCAGATCCGATCAAGGCTTGTGGGCCGGGTTTGGGGTGTTACAACCCCTTTCAGCTTTAAGTTGGTGTTAACCCCGTCAAAGATCCGTGAGTTACGAACCTAAGCTATTTAACCCCTACTTTTCAATATTTATTATTTCTCCTGGTTAAGAGTATGAGTTCGTCAACTCACAAAATCAAATAAACACTAAGTCAAAAAGGACGTCGTTTGAGTTAGTGTGGTTAGACGTACAGTTGGGATTCCGAAAGGATCGATTGTCTAATCGGTTTTTCGTGAACACATTGGCGTGCCAAGTGGGGATTGATGTTTGGTTCCGTCAAGGGAAGTAGTAACCGGATTTAAATGTCCCACGCGCTTAAGGGCATTGGTTCGAGCTAGGTTCTTCTAGAATGCAAAGCTGCCGGAGTTCTAAATCACAAACGTTTCGTAGGTTGTTCGATCGGTAAGGGTTAGTTATAGGATGTTCCATAACCAATTTACACAATGAAGAGTTGGTGTCCGAGGCGTCCTTGGTAGCTATAACTAGCTTATTCAAAAAGAGGAGTTCATCTAATTTCGAGGATGGTTCAAAGACGGAAAAACCCGTGCCTAAAGCTGAGCTAAATTTAATTGATTTTTTGAATTTAATTTCCAATTTGAATTCCAATTTATTTAATTATCTATTTATGCTGTTTCAATTATTTAGTTTCTAAGTATTTTTAAACCCCCCGATTTATTTTTCAGCAGGTACGATAGGAGTAATGGGCACGACCTTTGCCACGACCCTTTGACACGACAAACGTTCTGTTTACAAGATAAACGCAGAAATTGATAATAAATGTGCGATCCCTGTGGAATCGACCCTACTACCACTCTACTACTATTTAGAGTTATTTGTAGGAATTATTTTTGGTGGATTCGACGCCCATGAACTTTTAAATTTTTGGGATTTAATTTTAAAAATTTTCTGTTAATTTTTAAAAATATTAAAAAATTCTGCTTTTTACCTGTGTTAGCGTTTCACTAACGTTTTCTAAATAAATAAATAAATAAATAACTATTAGGTATGAAAGTATTTGAGGAAATTTTAAATTGAATTACAAAACTTACTAAAAATATTCTCAAATATATCAAATTGAGTTTCAAGCTTCTTTTTTTCAAAACCAAGTTAATATTTACGAATGTGTATACTCCAAGTACTCGAATGTTATCATAAAATGATATTTAAATGATACTAATTTTTCAATTCCGCATTTAAATTTTTTTTGTCACAAGTAGTACTTGAACACTTTATTACCTCAATTATCATAATCATTTAAAAAAATCTCTTATCCAATTATTTTGTGACACTTCAATATGTTTAACTAAAAAAAGTTAAATTTTGTGACGCTTGTTTTCATCAACAAAACTTAAATTCAAGAGCTCATCGAAAAATTCATCTAGACCTTATTTTCATCAACAAAACTTAAATTTTAGCGAGCTCTTTTTCCTTTTTGAATTTTTTAATATAGGTGAATATTTTGTATATTTTTAGTGTATTTTTTATACCACAAACAACTTTAAAAAATTGATGTGTCTTTTTCTTTTAAATATTTGTTTATCTTATTGTTCTACTATACCCTTATAGGATATTTGTCAATTTCTTGACCCTACTTGTGGAGTCTAAAAATTTTACTAGTAGTATACCCAATAATTTTCCTTTTAATATACCTTACAAGACACATGTAACACTTTCAACTTACTAGTAGTAATCCACAAATGGTGTACGAGATAAATTTTCTTTAATTAATGGTGTGTTTGATAAACTGAATTAAGTATTAAAAAATTAAATATTAATTTTTTACTACTAATTTTTATAAATGTTGAATTTATATTAGAAAAGTGTTTTGTAAATTAGTAAATATAAGTATGAAATATAATTATGTTGTTTGATAAACATAAATGTTGATTTTTAAAATATATTTTTTTTAATTTTAAACTAATATAATATTTTATATTATTTTGGATAGTTTAAGATGAAAGATAAATATGATAATTTGAATATCTCTTATTTTTTAATAAAATAAATTAAATAAAATCAATTTAATATTTTCTACATTAACTGATAAATAACTGCTCATCCACTTATTTTATTCAACACTTATCTGTTAAAAATTTTATCTTAAACAAAAATTAAAATTATTATCAAACACATTTAAAACATTAAATGTTGAAAATTCTCATTTTATTGAAAATGAAAATTTTCAGCATTTATCAAATACACCGTAAATTAGAACTTTTCAATTTTTTTACACTCATTCCCTCCCCACGATTCTTTGCACTTTTTTAGCTGTTAGATTTTTTTGCAACCTTCCTACCAATATTTTTTTTCTACTCGGCTTCTTTTTGTATTTCAATTTCATGCTTTATTTAATTTTTTTCGCATTAAGAATTAAGCAATTTATGCAAAGTAAATAGAGAAAAACGAAAACAAATTGTTTTTAAAGATATATATAGTTTGAATTATGGTGAAAAAGGAATCAAAATCAAAATTTTAAAAGAAAAAAAAAACTCGTTAGAATATGGGTTTTGTCACTGAAATTGGGTTTGGATGAATTTTTATACAGGTTAAATTTTTTATCACCGTCATTCTTGGGTGAAAAACAAAAGAGATTAATATTTAACTTTTTATAGATTTTTTAGTTAAAAATTACCGCATGCCACAAAAAATGATTAATTAAGAAATATTTTCTTAATGGTTGAGATAACTTAAATAACAGGATATAGTTTAGATACTATTTTAATTAACAGAGTATAATTTATATATCACTTGTGGTCAAAAAAATGTTTAGCGGCCGACTTAAAAAATAGATATAGTTAACATACCATTTTGATGTTTGAGCCTTTAATTAATAAAGAAATTGTTTTATCAAGAATGTTAATTATTAAAAAAATAAAAAATTAATTATTAATATGTGGAAGGCAGCCTGGCCGGACCTCTATATGCCCTTATAACTTCGTCCATTAATTATTAGCTTCTTCTATGATAAAAAGGCAAAAAAAGTTTATTGGCTTCTTCCGCACGGCTTAATACTTATTTTGATTCCTGTATTATATAGAATATTTTCAGTTTGATATTTTAAAAATCATTTTGGTACATGGATTTTTGCCCCATGGAGCATTTTAGTCCGGGTTTTTTACTAAAAAAATACAAAAAAAAAAAACTTTTCAAAATGGTATAGCAAATCTATTATGTACCAAAATGGTACATCCAGAGTGGTCACGCCTATGCCAGAGGCGGCACTACCCTGGAATCTGACACCCAACAGTGAAAAAAAGAAACATAAATTAAAAAGTGAAAAAAACTAAAAACTAAAAAAAAAAAGGGACAATGTGGTGCCAGAGGCGGCACCGAACAATGGTGTGCCAGAGGCTACACTCAGGTGACGGGACTTCTCCATGCCACAGCAAATTTGTCCATTTGCTCAGCTAGGGACCTTAAAAGATCCCCAGTTTAATTTTCTTCATTGCTCTGCGGGAGAAGAAGAAGAAGAAAGAGGACGGCACCAAAAGAAAAGAAGGAGAGAAAGAAAATAGAGAAGAGAAAGGAGAAAGATAGAGAAGGAAAAAAGAAAAAGAAAAAATAAGGTATTTATTTTATAAATAATGGATTATCATGTTTTATTTTGTATGTTTTTTATTGTTTTTTGTTGTTATTTTAGTTATTATTGTTAGTTAGTAAGATTAGTAAAAACCCTAATTATTATTTTGGTTAGTAATATTATTATTAGTTTTTAGGGTTTGGTTAGTTATTCTTATTTATAGTTAAAACCCTAATTATTATTTTAGTTAGTATGATTGTTAGGTTTGATGCTATATTATTGTTAGTTATTATTTTTAGTAAAAAACTATTATTATTATTGTGTTCGTTATTAGGATTAGTAAAAACCCTAATTATTATTATTATTATTATTGTTAGTTAGTTAATAATATTGTTAGTAAAAAAAACTATTATTATTATTATTGTTAACTATTATTGTTAGTAAAACCCTAATTATCATTTTAGTTAGTATTATTATTAGTAAAAGAAACTATTATTATTATTATTATTATTATTATTATTGTTGTTGTTGTTGTTGTTGTTGTTAGTAAAACTCTAATTATCATTTTAGTTAGTATTATTAGTATTGTTAGTAAAAAACCTTAATTATTATTTTAGTTAGTATTATTAATAATATTGTTGATAAATTTCCCTGATTATTATTTTAGTTAGTATTATTAATATTGTTAGTAAAAAACCCTAATTATTGTTTTTGTTATTTTTACGTTTTGTTTTAAAGCTATTTTGTTTGTTTATTTTGATTTGTTAGTAAGTTTTGTGTTTATATTAATTATTTGTTTATTGTGAATGTTATGTTTTAAATTTTTTTTAATATATTTGAAAGTTTTTATATTAGTAAAACTATTATAAAGTAATTGTTAATTAGTGATAAAAATTGAAAATATTTTTGCTATAGATATTGTTAGAAATGGCAACATATTTGGTATTGCCTGATGAGATAATAACTTCAGCACAAATAGAGAAAGTTGATAAGATGATGAGAGAAGTGCAAGATTACAGAATGAAACCAGAAGAAGACATTGTTCAACACCTTATTACTGTAAATAAAAAGATGCAATAAGTGTTGTGGAATGGTCATGAAATGATTAGGAAGAATAAAGTGCAATACTTAACCCTTAGAGGGACATTAATAGAACGAGACCATCAAATCATTTTAGACGAACTTTGGAAGACATTGGTACCACGAACCTATTGGAATCTAGTTATGTGCTTTGTGAAGTTTATAATCTCTTATGGAGCTAGGAAAACAGTGCGGCAAAGTATAGGCTCACGGAAGTTGACTGGGAAGCAAAGTGTGTTTGACATACCATGGATGAATAAACTAGATGTTAGAAAATTACCAAGAGAATTTCTAAATTCAATACTTGTTATAAAGATTGAAGAGAAAGAAGATCCCGAGAAATTTCCAAATTGGATTGTAGAAGATGAATATGAAGAGAATCAAGAATTTTTAAATTGGATTGTACAGTATTTCCCAGAGGAAGATACAAGATCAGATATGGAAGGAAACGTAGAACTGAATTTAAGTGGTTAAATGTAAAGATAAATGTTGTTCATGTACAAAATGATAACAGAAATAGTATGAGCTTAAGAATGAAAAAAATTGCATATTGAAACATTAATTTTTTTTATTTAAGTAATTTATTTACTGATCAAAATTGTTTTGGGAAATTTTGTTTATTTTTTAACAGATTGAACATTGAAGATGGATGATCAGCTTTTCTTATGCGTTTATTTCGATGGAATCATCTTCACAACAATCGTTGGATGCATATTTGAATATCAGCAACAAATATCAATGAGATTTAATAGAAATATCTCATTGGATGATATGAAGGGAAGGATTAACGTAAAAATTGTTAGACGTTGTGGGAGAAGGATTTCGAGAATTTTCTACAAGTTTTCAGTTTCGACAGATCCGATCAAATTCACATAAATGGAACTTGTAGAGACGTGGAGACAATGATCGCTCTTTACTATGAGAATGGGAGTAACAAAAATACACCGATTCACTTATTTGCTGAGTTAGCCGGTATTGAGCAAAATGAAGACATTAATGCATATGGTGAAGAACATGGAGTTCAAGAACCGTGCATGGTGCCTCTAATATCGTACGTTGATGCCGAATCAACTATACATGGGATCGATATCGATCTTAATATTACACTCGATATTGATGTGGTTGGTGATGATGGATACGATAGTAGTGATCATTGTGAGCAAGAGGTCGATAGTGACAGTGGTCCCGATATTAACGATATACTTGATGATATTAACGATGAAGATGTGAATGACGATGGAAACATTAGCGCGTCTTCGGTCGGGAACCAGATGCGATGTATTATGATACACAATGATCCTGGGCCATACATGTCACTCATAGACCCCGACGCAGAGCGTGTAACTGAGTTCCCAGAGTACCCTAAAATACTTCCTGCTCACCGGCTGGCCGTAAATTCCGAGCATAAGGAGTTATTCATAGGCCAAAGATTTGAAAGTAAAAAAGAGTACGTATCTGCTATTAAACGGTATAGCAGGAATATATCAGTGGATTACAAAGTCGTAGTGTCTAAACCGACGGTATATATTGGGGAGTGTTGGAAGGCAGCAGAAGGCTGCAATTGGCGGGTACGAGCTACATTCATTCAAAATTAGCAGATGTGGGAGATACGAAAATTGGTTGGGCCTCACACATGCAGATCGACACGTATGACAGAAGATCATCAAAAACTTGATTCCAAAACTATCTGTACGTGTATCATGCTAATGGTGAAGGATATGTCGACCATTAAAGTTTCGGTACTGATTCCCGAAATACAAGCACGATTCCAGTATCGAGTATCATATCGAAAGGCGTGGATAGCTAAACAGATGGCAATGGAGCAATTGTATGGGATTACGATTCATCGTATAATGAGCTACAGGGATGGAAAGCTGCTATGCAGGAGTACGTATCGGGGACTGTGATTGAGTTACAAACACAACCTTATTATGGCCCGGATGACCAATTACAGCCGGAGAAAAGAATTTTTCATCGGATGTTCTGGACGTTTAATCCATGTGTGCGGGCATTTCCACACTGCAAGCCATTTGTGCAGGTGGATGGGACATTGCTATACGGAAAATATACACAGGTCTTAATTATTGCGGTTGCTTAAGATGGTAATAGGAACGTGCTCCCAATAACATTTGCCATCGTAGATAAGGAGAACATGGAATCCTGGGAATTCTTCCTTACCAACCTGTGGAGGTATGTTATTAGTAACGATAATATTTGCATCATCTCCGATAGAGGGAAAGGATTAATTGCCGCAATTAGGCGTTCCGGTGTACCATTGAGATCCATTTACTGCATCCGTCACATTGCGGCTAACTTCGTTCGAGATTATAAGAATGCATACTGGAAGAGACAAGTGGTGAAAATGGGTAAAGGATAACATTATCTTTTCAATATAAGTTTTAATGTTTTTATGTTATCCAGTTACTGTAACTTATCTTTTCTTAATACATATACAGCGTACGAGTTAGAGCCACATATTTTTCACCAAAGAATGACTTGACTTGAGAGTGACATGGAAGGTCAAACGAACAAATCTTTTCGATAGTGGTTGGGTACAATGGAGCCGTGGCAATGGGCTCAAAGTTTTGACGAGGGCTTTCGTTATAGTCAAATGACCACAAACTTGGTGGAGGGGGTCAACGCTGTGTTATTGAAAATACGACATCTTTTGATTTCATTTGTCTTCTCGGCTACATTCTACAACTTGGCAACTTTGATGCCAAGAATGGGTGAACAACAAGTCAACAGATGGAGGCAGGACACGTGTTTGTCGAACATGTCAGGGATGCATTGATTGCAAGGTCGATGACTGTAGAAATATATTCACGACGCCTAGAAACTTTTCGAGTTACGGAGTCCATTGATCGTCGACCCGGTATGCCACTTAGGTCTTATGGAGTTGATCTCCGGAACAGACGGTGCGAATGCAGGAGGTTCCAAACACTTCATTATCCGTGTGCACATATCGTGGCAGCGTGTGCTAAAGCAAACCTTAATGTTGAACAATTTGTTGATGATGTGTACACGCTCGAGCGCACGTTGCGTGTCTGGGAAAATGAGTTCCCCATCCTGCCCGACTTGTCTACGTGGGAGGTGCCTCAGACGACATTCGAGCTTGTCCCAGACAGAGCGCTACGCAGGAATCCGAGAGGTCGTCCACAATCATCCAGAATCAATAATGAAATGGACATTAGGGAGAAATCCGACGGTAAGCGTTGTGGAGTATGCAGGTTAGGTGGTCATAATCGAAGTAAATGCCCGCAGCAAAACTATCATGTTGGACAATCGTCATGATCGAGTGGGAATTGAGCTTATGCTGTAATGTATTTAATTTATATAAAAAAAGTACATCATTTAAATGTTTTTTCAATTCAATTTATGGCTCATTTTATAACACCGAGATTTCGATACTTTTCTTACTCAATTTCTTTACCAAATAAATCTTTGCAAAACACAAATTATTATTTTAAAAGCTACATTTCAGTTGTAGTGTGTATTACTGTTTTAATGTTATAATCTCCAAATTCATCTACTCTGCGTTATGGTCAAATTTTGTTACAAATTTTAAAGTTCCAATTAATTGAATTAAATTTATAAAAAAAAAGTACAAATATTGTAATATTAAAAAAAATACAAAATAGAGGAAAATCAAAACCGCAAGAAACACCTAAAATTGATGGTTCGATGGTGTTGTCCTAGGTGTATACTTCTGCGGAGGTCGACATTCACGACCAACATCCTCTTCAGGCCCAGGTGGGGATCTAGGTGGGGGTGTCCTAAACATGGCAGAAAAATCATGTGGCTTGAATGGCATCGATGAACTTGAGCCAGGATGAGTGCCATGATGCAGTGGATACGACCCAGGAGGCCTGATGTTCTGCAGTGGATACGAGCCGGGAGTGCTGTACTGCGGTGGGTACAATCCAAATATATCAAACCCTTAATGGTATCCACCCCCTGACGAGCCTGGGAAGTAGTCTTTGCCCGGCACATCTGGATGATACGAATGTGCATCCATATAAACTGCACGATTAATAACATTGTTAAAATTTAACATGGTGTGAGTAAGATATACAAAGTAACACGTCACGAATATTGGAATCGCTTACCCCTTCCCCGACATATTGTTCAATTATAAGCCGGTATATCGGGACAATGTACGACCTCCCTATACCTGGATAAATACTCTATCTACAAAAACAAATTTCAAGTCAATATAGTATCGTTACAATAGTATTAATATAAAGAAATTGTCAATTAATAACAAGCTATATTTTATCACCTGTTAACTAGTGGATATACGTATGGTTGGTGACTAACTGATGCCAAAAATGACATCCGATAAAGAGTCCACGATTGCAATAATGCAAGGCATTCGCCTATGTCTACGGCAGCTGGCTTTGTCGTCTGACAAAGCTCACGGTACAACATCGCAAGAACTGCGGAGCCCCAACTATAAGAGCGAGCATTACTCAAATCAGCTAATAGAGGTAAGTACATGATATGAACCCTGTTATTGTTTGCATCGGGCATCAGTACACCCCCTATGATGTGCATAATGCATGCTCGAGCAGCGCACATAAACTCGACTTCAGTGGCATTAGCTGATAAGTGTTCATACCTCGCTTTCAGCCATGTAAATTTCGAACTCGAAATATTTTCCTCACCATTGCCGTACGAGACTCCTAGTAGGCTCTGACAAAGTGTAACTGGGTCAGCTATCGTACTGACGCTCGTTACGGGACTCCCGTCAATTGGGAGCCCAAGTTGCACTGCAACATCCTTTAGGGTGACTGTGCACTCTCCACAGGGGAAATGAAAAGTGTGGGTCTCCGAGCGCCAACGCTCGACTAGTGCGGATATTAAATCATACCGCAGATCAAACGTCCGGATCAGTGCTGCTAACCCGAATCCAGCTTGCTCTAAATAGGGCATCAGTTGTTCATCCGGGGGATTTCCTAAGCCATTCACCCAAATTTCTTAATACACAGTGACGAGCCACGACAATGTTAAATCACAAAAAATAATTATAATAACATAATTTATTTCCCTAAATTATGTAGCTATTTTGTTAATATAACCCGCGATTAATAAATAACAATACATTACCATATTATTAGCTGCATCAGATATGTGAGGATCTGTACTAATCAATGGAGCCATTGTCGTCTTAAATATTTAATTTTTTACCTACATAAAAAACAATAAATTTATATTAAATTACTAAAAAATAACATGCCAATAAAAATAATATAACAAAAACATAACATAAACGACACATAATAAAAAAATATTTAGGGTTTTTTACTAACAATATTAATAACTAATAACAATATTTAGGGTTTCTTAATAACAATATTAATAATACTAACTAATAATAATATTTAGGGTTTCTTAATAATAACAACATTAATAATAATACTAACTAAAATAATAATTAGGGATTTTTTAGTGTTTTTTTTATATAAATTTAGTAAAAACCACTTATTTTGGCACTTTGTTCGTATTTTCCTTATTTTCAAATTCTATTACTTTCAAAAAATATACTATTTTCGTATTTTATTATTTTATATTATTTTAGTACATAATGTTTCAAATGTATTATTTTAGTGTTTTTTTATATAAATTTAGTAAAAATCACTTATTTTGGCCCTTTGTTCATATTTTCCTTATTTTCAAATTCTATTACTTTAAAAAATATACTATTTTCGTATTTTATATTATTTTATATTATATTAGTACATAATGTTTCAAATGTATTATTTTAGTGTTTTTTATATAAATTTAGTAAAAACCACTTATTTTGGCCATTTGTTCGTATTTTCCTTATTTTCAAATTCTATTACTTTCAAAAAAATACTATTTTCGTATTTTATTATTTATATTATTTTAGTACATAATGTGTCAAATGTATTATTTTAGTGTTTTTTTTATATAACTAACAATATTAATAACTAACAATAATAATAATAAATTTTTACTAACAATAATAATACTAACTAAAATAATAATTACGATTTTTTACTAACAATATTAAACTAACAATAATAATAACTAACAATAATAACTAAACTAACAACAATAAATAATAAAATAAAAAGCAATATATAATAATAATAACAACAAATCAACACAATAACAACAATATCATCCATTATTTAAAAAAAATTATACCTACTTTTTCTATTTTTTTTCTTCTCTTTATTTCTTTCTTCTTTCTCTTTTCTCTTTTCTTTCTCTTTTTTTCTTTTCTTTTTCGGCGCCACCCTCTCCTCCTTCTCCTCCTCCTTCTTCTTCTTCTCATCCTCCTCCTTTCCTTTTCTAATCTGAAACTGAAATTGGGGACCATTATAAAGTCCCCAAACGCCAGAAAATGCCAAAATGGCATGCAGGAGTGGTCACTTCAACACCAGTGCCGCCTCTGCCACTGGCACCTTTAGTGCCACCTGTGGCAGACCCTCCACTAGGGTCATGTCACGTCGTCAGTTTTTTTTTTCCTTTTCAGTGCTTTTTTTTTATTTTCAGTGTTTTTCTTTTCACTGTTGGTGCTTTCTCTGACATAGGCGTGACTACCCTGGATGTACCATTTTGGTACATAATAGATTTGCTATACCATTTTGGATTTTTTTGTTTGTATTTTTTTTCGTAAAAAACCCTTTTAGTCCCTAATATTTTTGGTAAAAAAAATAGATCAACCAATCAAACGCTGTTGTGGTAGTAAAGTAAAATATACCTTAAAATTTTAAGAAAATTAGAAACTAAAAAACTACTTTTTTTTAAGAAAAAATCACGGCCAAAATTTTAAAATTATTAGTTTTTTTATTTATTATTTTTTTGAATTTATAAAAATTATAAAAATATATGTATAGAACAAACCTAATGAATTTGGAAACATAGATGTCTAAATTCATCCTAAAATGAACTTGGACAGATGTATGTCTAGATTCATCCTTCCAGATTGACTTTGGTTTATGATTCGAAGATTCTTTTGTGATTCTTTTAACGGTGTATATTTTAATATTAATTTGTATTTTTTAATTTTAAAATAAATTCTCAATTTATATATATTTGTAATTTTAGGTTTTTAATTTTTTTCACCATTTTTAGAAGTCTACGTATAGTTATAATATTTAAAATTATTTTATAATTTCATAAGATAAATTATGAATTTTTATTTCTTTTTGGAATTCTCTAAAATTTTAGATTTTTGTATTTTGTATTTTTTGGGATTTAAAAAATATATGGAATTTTTACTGTTTTATACATGTGGCGTCTTCTTGGCTGATGTAACATTTTCTGAATCGAAAATGACGAGGCCCCAAAGTGCTTGAAGGAATAAAGGTTCACCTACCAAACTGGTTAAAAAAATATCAAGATATCAAATCGTAATAATTTCAAAAATAAATTTTCAATTTTTATATTTTTCTTAAAATTTTAAGATTTTAAGGATACTTTTATAATTTTATTTTCAAAATATT
Source organism: Gossypium bickii (assembly GCA_025503065.1). Classification (NCBI taxonomy): domain Eukaryota; kingdom Viridiplantae; phylum Streptophyta; class Magnoliopsida; order Malvales; family Malvaceae; genus Gossypium; species Gossypium bickii. The sequence continues at coordinate 98,802,137 of CP106711.1, forward strand.
TAGAATTTTTTGAATAATTTTAAATTTTAAATTTTTATAATTTTATATATAAAATAAATGAAAATTTCAGTTTTTGTTAGAATTTTCGAACTTTTAAATTTTTGGATTTAATTTTTTAAATTTATGTTAATTTTTAAAAGTACTAAAAAAAAATTGTCGCTTTTTACATGTGTTAGCGAAGTGTCTAGCAAAATTTAAAATTTAGGAAAAAGTATACCAGTAGTCACTAAATTTTAATAAAAATAATATTTTAGTCACTAAACTTTCAAAAGTGGCAAATCAATCATTCGAGCCCATTTTCTATTACACACCTAATGTGATAATTGATGTGGCCCGTTAGGGTGCCATGTTGGACATGATTGGATGTCCATTTAATGGGTAATTAATTTCCATGATGTGACCTCAAAAAAATTAACTTAATTTGCTAAAAAAATCACAATTAAAACATGAGAAAAAACTAAAGAGGCAAAAACAATTTGGTTAAAGAAAAAAAATTTGTTTAGGAGAAAAGGGAAAACAATTGAAAATTTTAGGGCATCATTGGAAAAGAGATTGAAAATATTTGAAACAGGGGAATTATTGTGCAAATTTTCAACATTGTTAGAATAGTTAATAGAAGAGAATTAGTCGAAGGTGTTCCATTGATTATAACGAGTAAGTTTTTTTTTTCAAATTTGAGTTATTTTTGGGTTTAAGAATGACATGATTCTGGTTTGGTATAGGATTTAATAACGTTTCTAATTTGGGTTCATCATTTTTCGGTTTTAGAGGGATTTGGGTTTATGATTTTTTGGATTTTTTAGTTTAAATATGTTGCATTCGCCTGGGCTTGACATGGGGTTATGCATTTATGTTATCAATTGTTTAAATTCCTAAGAACTGCCATGGGTTTATGTTTTTTTTTTTTTTTGTGTAAGCTATTCGTTTTGGAATTTGTTTAAAAAACTGTTTAGGGTTGTAAGCTATTTGAATTTAATGGGGGTGAAAAATGTTGTCTTGATGTCCTTTGTTTTGTGTGATGAAACAAGTTGTGGATGCGTGAAAAATTTAGATAGTGCACTGTGTATGTTGTATTGTATAGTTTGCAAGTGTTGCTTGGTTATTGTCTGACATGTGCATGACAGAACTGAATATGTTTGTATTAAATTGTCTAGCATGTGGACCTAGGTTGTGATGATTTCCAAATATTAGCTAGTGACTAAATATTGTTTTCCATTAGTGTGTAAGAAAACGTGGTCTGAAGACCCCATTTTCTGATATCGCTTACTTTAGGGTCATTACATAGACTGATTAGGATCACAGGCATGTGCAATTTCAAGTTGGTGATTCAGTCCTTACAAAATTACACTTGATTTTGTGCCACAATGGCTTGCACAAGGGGCTTATGTGATGGTATAAGGGACCTTTGTGAGGTTTGAAGAGAGTAGGTAATGTGGCCAACAAACTTGAGTTGGCAACAAAACTCAAGGTTCATTCGGTGTTCCATGTTTGTATGCTTAAGTCATTCCATGAGGATCAACAGGATTTAGATTGAGGAAACTCTAAATGAGTGCCAAGGGGGGTAAAGTTCTCATATGATCGTGAAGTTGAATGCATCATGGCAGACCGAGTGATTCGACAAAAGTACTATAGGACAAGGCATGAATACTTAGTTTGATAGAAAAGACTTCCCAATAGTGAAGCTAGTTGGGAACTTGCTAAGGCCTTATGGAAGTTCCAAGATAAGATAGATCAGTTCCATTCTGGGGATGTGACGAGGGCATCGCCAAAATAGGTGGGGGAGAATGTCACGAACTACGCAAGGGAGCCCGTAACCAAGGCACACTTGGATAACCCATCTTATTCTCAAGGGGTTATGTGGCCCAACTGGACTGGCCCATTGTTTGGAGAGATTGAAGGCCCATCTACATAGCTTGTCAAACATGGGAAGTAATCTTAGAAGATTTGCAACCTTTGAAGATTTTATTTTTTAATATTAAGAGATTTGATTTGTAGATTGTCTTTAACCTTGGCCATTGATGTATTTTAATTTGTACCATTGGATTTGGAGGATCTCAACTATAAATAGAGGTCTTTCCCATCATTTGTAATCATTTCATTCTTGAGTAATAGAATTCTTTGAGAGCTTTCACTCAAATTCTTTTTTCTTTTACTTTTCGATGACTTTTATATTCTTTCGAGCTCTTTTCTCTTTTGAGTTGCTTCCACTTCGCTTTGGTGTCCTAGAGAATTTTCAAAAGAATTTTCAATTTTGAGAGTTAGGCTGACTTAGGAAGATTTGAATAGAAGAAATTACCTAAGGTTGCGCGAATTGCAAGACAAAAGTTCTAGCTCCATGACACAAGCTCAATGTTTAAGAACACACAAAACCCCTAACACTCTAATATAATGCACATAAGTTCCATGAATAAGTATGTGCACAAGTGCTCGATGGTTTGCACACAAGTGTCAAGGTTCCACTAATCACACAACACATCTTGTGGCATGCCAACTATATCCAAACCTTTTTGAATTTGTTTAATAGGGCTTTAAATAGAATAATTTTACACATTTCTTCAGTATATTCAGCATACATCCACATTAACAGTAAAACATTGACATGAGCAATTACTTTAACTATTCCATCCATTATACATTACCATCACAAAACTTATCTCAATCATATTATCATTTAATTCAAGTTTAATTTAAAATAAACACTTAACAAACTTGCATACTAGAACAAATTTAATTAGCACAAATCAAAGGTTGCTACTCTTCAACGACTTTCTCATTCACTTTTGCCTTCAACGATTCAATGACTTCCTTAGCTAAAATTAATATTTGAATGTTTAAACTAGGTTACACATATGCTCTCAAGAATAATTTCCTTCAAAAGCGAAACATGAGATGCACTTAGTTGAAACACAACTATATAAGGCTCTACTAAGCAAAATTCTCATAACTCCAAAATTTACTTAACCGAAATCAATTTTTTTTATTAAAAATATGTTCTACAGACTCTAAACTATCTAAAATTCATTTAAAACCCAAAGCCTAACATCATCTTCTTCCTCAAGTTCCTAAACATCCAAAATGGCAATATTCTCAATCAAAATTGTACCCAATACATACTAAACTCAGTTTTATAAAAATATTCTAGTCTAAAAAAGATTAAAAACATACAAATTAGAGTTCTTTTCCCTAAGAATGAAAATCACACATAAGTATGGTAAAATAGAAAATCTTTTTAGAAATCATGTTTAATGATTGAAAAATAACAATTTAATTATAGAAACCACTCACTGATATTGAAATCTTGTTTGGAGAATTGAAAGTTTGCTGAAAATTTTTTTGAGGAAAATCTAGGGAAGAATCAATGATGTATTGTTAGAAAGGGGAAGAGGAACCATTCCCCTTTTAGTTTAAGAAATTGGGAAATATGATAAAATGACCTCGAAAAAATCCACAACCCCACAAATTTTTTGAGCCTCACAATTTAGTCCTAAAGTCCCAATTACTAATTCTATAAAATTAAACTCTATAATTTTAACTAATGGCAAATTACCCACTAATAATATCTAATTCACAGCCACTGGTAATCCCAAAAATACTCGATTTAAATATCCAACTCAAAATCAAAATTTTGGACTTGAATAAGATTTGGGTCGTTACACTTACGAGCTTTAAGTTTGAGTATTCCTCTCATAATGCATAAACTTGATTCGAAATATCACAAAGCTTTGCATAGAATTCTATTAGGGTCTCATTCTTTTTTGCATCTTTAATGTCTCAAAACTTGTAGTTCGAATATAAAGTTTGGATTTCTTTACAGTGTTGGTTCCTTTGTAAGAAATTCCAAGAGTTGCCCAGCTTCTCTGGCAAAGGTGCATTTCGAGGTTTGCTTGAATTCCTGAGAGACAACTCTATAGAAGATTGCATTAAAAGCCTTCGAATTACCATTGCCCAATTTTTCCTCATTGATTCAAGTAACTTTAGGTTTGGGAGTCATTACAACAGATACATCAGCTGTCGGTGCTTCCTAACTAGAGAAAATTGAGTGGCAAGCTTTTTCATTTATGGAGGTTATAAAAGCCCTCATCCTAGCCTTCCAATGTTCATAATTCAAGCCATCTAAAATAGGGGGTTTGGTAACTGATGAACCTTCAATCTTGATTGCAAATCAACAACATGATCTCCACTTAGTATGCCATGTGTTTAGGTCTAAGACCAATTGAAAGGTCGTTCATTTTTCTAGTTAAATATTTGTTCGGTTGCAACTAGATGAAGTAACTAGTAGTAGTAGAAACATAGATGAACACTAGAAAATTATTCACACAATTCCAAAACTTCCTACATTTGTAGGGCCCTATCTAGAGGGAAATCTACTATAAACAACAAGTACAAGTTGTGATTTAACTTTAACTCACTCACCAAGTTGCAACCTCACTCTTATACTTTGAACTAGATTACTCTTCTTTTAAGACTTTTACCCCTGAAAGCTTAGATGTAAAATGAAGAACAAAATTTAATGTACTTACAATTTTTGCACTAAAAACTTGTCTCTAATTGAACAAATATAGTGCTTTCACTTTTTCATACTTACTAACCTAAACAAGCCATCAATATATAAGCATAAAATGCTTGTTTAATAACAATTAATATCAATATTTAATTCCACTAAAATAGTCACAAAAAATCTTTAATAAAGTGTACATTCGGCAAAGATCTTATTATCATCAAATTTTTTGAAGATTCAATCTCCTACTTATGCGAACTTCAATTGTATTTGAAAGATTGAATCTAATCTTAGCTTGGCGTTGTTTCTTGCTCGAAAAATCTTCATTGACGAGCTACTAGAAATCTTCAAAAATCATCTCTTAAAAGTCCAAATAGATTTGTTCAAAACATGTCAATCAAATAAGACATGCTATAATTCTTTACAATATATTCATTAGGTTTCAATTCGAGTTGCATCTTGCAATTACAACCATCACCAATATTTATTATTTATTGCTAGAATAAGATGCAAAAATGGTTAATTTATAATTAAAAAACTCATTTAAATTTCTCAAATTAAAAAATTAACTAACAAACAAGTGTATCAAGTAAATCAAAATTTTAACATTGAGTGTTTTTTTTTAGAATTTTTGTTTTGTTTTATTAATGGGATAATGATCAAACAACAAAATAAAATACAAAGAGAAACAAAGGAAAGACACACGACAAACTCTAAACCTAAAAAGTAAAGTAAAACTGGAGAGCCAACAGAAACAATTTAGAAAATCCCAAATTCCAAAATCAACATAACTTGAAACCCTAAAATTAGCAAAAACAAATAGCCAATATCCTTGCAAACAGACCGTATTGATGAATCTCCCCACAAAACACACCGAAAGGGTTAAGATAGGGAGAGAGATTGAGGGAACCCTTTTCCCAAATAATGAAACCCCAATCCCAGAACCTAACAGAGCAAACTAACTCACAATGGATCAAGCCAACGCCGATCCTCAACTGCAACTTCTCCAACATCTGAAGGGGCATCTTTCACTCAAAATTGGTCACTTGAATCTCTCCGACCCAGCGTCGCCATTGCATGCACGACAGATTTACATCCTCGGGGCACGAATTTGAAATAACAAAACTTAAAATTTCTCAAAAGAGCTTTCACATATTAGGTAATCAGCCAAAGAGTTAAGTAATCTTCATCATTTGTTTGCAATTTCAATATTACAATTTTCAAATCATTCTCTAGGATGACTCGTCGGAATCCCATTTCTTGGACAAACTATAAACCATGTAGGACTGCCATTGCCTTCGCTATACAAATTATAGAAGCCCAAGTATGGATATGATACCCTAATCCTAAAATTTGCCCCATATCATCTCGTACAATAAACCCTGAACTCGCTTTATTTCTTGGTCTGGAGTAACATGTATCGACATTAATCTTGACCCACAATGGCGGTGGGGGGACCAATGGACTACCGCAAGAGGAGGAAGGTGTCTCAACACAGAGCTCAATCCTCGATATTTACTTCCATAGTTGCGAATAAATGTAAGAACTTCGTTTATACTCTGTAAAATTCCTTCATGGAAATATTTGTTCCGCACATACCATAACACCCAAATTGTAATAGCAACAATTTCTTTATTATCTGTGGTTGACTGTTCAAAAATCCAGCATAACCAATCCACAAAACCTGCCTCGGCCACCACTTTAGGCCACTGGAAACCCAACTTTCCCTAAACCTACTTTGCAAAATAGCAATCACGACTAGCATGAGTGGTTGATTTAGCCTCCAGTTGACATCATGGACATAACTATCCTACTGCAATTCTTTTACAGTATAAAATTTGCATGGTTGGAACATAATTTTTAACAAATTGCCGAAGAAGAATTTTAATCTTCGACGCACAGTTTAGGAGCCATAATTGCTTAAAGATAAAACGCTCAGTAATACTTATAACACACGGACTTAATAAAGTTTTATAATCACTACTTATTAATTATTAGCCTGTATGCTCGCTAAAACAATTCTATTTATCATTATGGTTGTTCATTGATAATGAGATAATGGTGTCCGCCTCTTCTTCTGTGAATAGAGATCTAATGAGTCTAGTATCCCAGCTTTTTGACTATTGTAAAATTAAATCACTGACTCAATCCATCCATGCAACTAGTTCCATGGTGATTTTCCCCATATCCTTAACTAGGAACCAATAATCTTCCCATATTTCTACGGCAGAGCGTGTAAAGAAATATCCCACCGAAAAACAATATCATGCTTCGTGTTGTAGTCTGCAATGGACAGAAACTTTACCCATGGCCTAACTTCCCACACAAAAAACAAAATAAAGATAGTTTCTTGTTAGAATTAAGTGACTCAAATCCTTATTTAAATAAAATAAAAGAAGAATCCCTATAGAACTACACTTCTTTTATTTTATTTTAAATAAGGTTTTTTAAACCTTATTAAACTCCATCTATTTGATATTGATTAGAATAAGGAACTCCTATTAGAATATGGCTTTACAAGCCTATAAATAGACATAGTCTATTCCTTTTGTAATGGATTCAAATTTGACATAGTGAATTTTCTTCTCCTCTGCCCGTTGTTTTTACCCAAAAGGGTTTCCACGTAAAATATGTGTGTTTTTTATTTATTTTTATTTTATTTACGAAATATTTATCATTATCGACGTTATATTTTTCATAAATTGGTATCAGAGCTTTCAGGTTTTTCATCTCGATCACGGTAATGGCGTCTTTGAAGTATGAAATTCCGCTATTGGATCGCAACACCAGATTCGCGTTGTGGCAGATAAAGATGCAGGCAGTTCTTACACAGATGGATTTAGAGGAAGCCCTACTAGGGGTAGATAAAATGTCTTCGACATTGACGGAGGAAGAGAAGAAGCGCAAGGATCGAAAGGCATTAACACAGTTACATCTGCATTTGTCTAACGAAATTTTGCAGGATGTGATGAAGGAGAAGACCGCCGCTGCTTTATGGAAGAGGCTAGAACAAATATGTATGTCGAAAACTCTAACTAGCAAGTTGCATATGAAGCAACGTCTTTATGATCATCGTTTGGAAGAAGGTGCGTCTGTGCACGAACACTTAACAGTGTTTAAAGAAATTTTCTCAAACTTGGAGGCCATGGAGGTTCAATATGATAAGGAAGATCTAGGGTTGGTTCTACTTTGTTCATTGCCCCCGTCTTATTCAACCTTTAGAGACACGATTTTATATAGTCGCGAGTCTCTCACAGTTGATGAGGTTTATGATTCTTTGACCTCATATGATAAGATGAAGCATCTTGTGGTTAAAACTGACTCTCAGGGAGAGGGTCTTATTGTTCGTAGGAGACAAGATCAGAATGCTGATGATGATCGTGGAAGGACACAGGATCGGAATCCTCGCGGTAAATCTAAGGGTAGATCGAAGTCTTCAAACAGAGGTAAAACTTGTAACTTCTGCAAGAAGAAAGGGCACATTAAATCTGAGTGTTATAAGCTACAGAACAAGATTAAAAGGGAGGCTACGAATTAAAGGTAAAACAACCAGAAAATTTCGGTGAAGCTGATGTTGTAGAAGACTACAGCGATGGTGAACTTCTAATCGCTTCTGTCAACCATTCTAAAGTGAGCGAGGAGTGGATACTTGATTCGGGTTGCACCTTCCACATGTGTCCCAATCAGGATTGGTTTACAGATTACAAAACAGTGTCTGAAGGTGTTGTTTTGATGGGAAATAATGCTTCGTGTAAAATCACAGGTGTTGGAACAATTAAAGTTAAGACGTTTGATGGAGTTATCAGAATATTTAGTGACTTATGACATGTTCCAGAATTGAAGGAAAATTTAATTTCGTTAAGTACTCTTGATTCAAAAGGGTACAAATACACAGTTAAAAGTGGGATTTTGAATATTTTCAAAGGTTCCCTGCGTTGTGATGAAAGGGTAGAGAAAGACTGCAAAGTTATATGTTTTGCAGGGTTCTACTGTTCTTGGTGATGCAACTGTCACTTCCTCTTCCTTGTCAGATGATGATATTACTAAACTTTGGCATATGCATCTAGGGCATATGAGTGAGAATGGCATGGCAGAATTGAGCAAAAGAGGACTTCTTGATGGACAAGGAATTTGCAAACTGAAGTTCTGTGAGCACTGTGTTTTTGGGAACTAAAAGAGAGTTCGATTCACCAGAGGAATCCATAACACAAAGGGAATGTTGGAGTATATTCATTCTGATCTGTGGGGGCAATCAAGAGTGCCTTCGAGAGGTGGAGCTAATTATATGCTAACTTTTATTGATGATTTTTCCAGAAAAGTTTGGGCATTCTTCCTAAAGCAGAAAAGTGATGTGTTTTCCGCATTTAAGTCTTGGAAAACTATGATTGAAAAACAAATGGGAAAACAAATAAAATACTTTCGAACAGACAATGGCTTAGAATTTTGTTCTGATGAGTTCAAAAAACTGTGTAAGTCAGAAGGAATCGTGAGACACTTGACAGTTCGTCATAATCTACAGCAAAACGGTGTTGCAGAAAGAATGAACAGAACGATCATGGAGAAAGTTCGATGTATGTTGTCAAATGCCAACTTACCAAAGTCGTTTTGGGCTGAAGCAGCCTCTACTGCATGTTTTTTGATCAACCGATCTCCATCCATTGCCATTGAGAAAAAGACTCCACAAGAGGTATGGTTTGGTAATCCTGCTAATTATTCTGATTTAAAGATCTTTGGGTGTCCTGCCTATGCTCATGTTGATAATGGAAATTTGGAACTGAGATCCATTAAATGTGTTTTTCTTGGTTATAAAGCTAGTGTAAAAAGGTATAAGTTATGGTGTCCTAAAAATAGAAAAGTTGTGATTAGCAGAGATGTTGTTTTTGATGAAAATGCTATGCTACCTAACTTATCTCTTAAAGGCTGTTCCAATAAAGAAAATCAAAAGCAGGTTGAGCATCAGATTAATACAGAGTCGACTCCTCAAGCCAGTATAAAAATTGAGAATAAAGTTACTTCTTCACCATAATATTCAATCGCCAAAAACAGAACTAGAAGAGAAATTAAACCTCCAAAGAAGTATGCCGAGGCTGATCTAGTTGCTTATGCTTTAAATGTAGCTGAAGATATAGATGCAAACCAAGAGCCGTCTAATTATTCTGAGGCGGTTAGCTGTGAAGACTCAGAAAAGTAGATGTTTGCTATGCAAGAGGAGATGGAATCACTCCACAAAAACAGAACATGGGATCTTGTGAAACTTCCTAAAGGTAAAAAGGTTGTTCGCTGTAAATGGGTGTTTAAAAAGAAAGAAGTGACTTTAGGAGTTGAAGAACCTAGATATAAAGCAAGGCTTGTTGCAAAAGGTTACAGTCAAATTCCAGGAGTGGACTTCATAGATATGTTCCCCAGTTGTGAAACATAGTTCGATTTGAGCTTTGTTTGGTATTGTAGCTATGCATGATTTGGAGCTTGAGTAGTTAGATGTAAAAACTGTATTTTTGCATGGAGAACTTGAGGAGGATATTTACATGCAACAACCAGAGGGTTTTACAGTCTCAGAAAAAGAGGATTATGTTTGCTTGCTGAAAAAGTCTCTTTACGGTTTGAAACAGTCACCAAGACAGTGGTACAAGAGGTTTGATTCCTTTATGACTTCTCATGATTTTAAAAGAAGTAGTTTTGACAGCTCTGTTTACTTTAAAAAAAATAGTGATGGTTTTTTTGTGTATCTACTTCTTTATGTTGATGACATGTTCATAGCAGCAAAAGATAAATGAGAGATAAGAAAGGTCAAAGCCCAACTAAGTGAAGAATTTGAGATGAAAGATTTGGGACCAGCAAAGAAGATACTTGGTATGGAGATTCTAAGAGATAGAAAAGCAAGTAAATTGTACCTAAGTCAGAAGGGGTACATTGAGAAAGTTCTTTGCAGGTTCAATATGCAGAGTGCTAAGCCTGTTAGTACTCCTTTAGCAGTACATTTCAGACTTTCATCGGCTTTGTCTCCACAATCAGATGATGAGATTGAGTACATGTCACCTGTTCCATACTCTAGTGCAGTGGGATCTCTCATGTATGCTATGGTTTGTTCACGTTCAGATTTATCATATGCTGTCAGTGCAGTTAGCAGACACATGGCGAATCCCGGTAAAGAACATTGGAAAGTAGTTCAGTGGCTTTTAAGATACTTACGAGGTACTACTGATGTTTGCTTACAGTTTGGAAGAACTAGAGATGGAGTCGTTGGGTATGTTGATGCTGATTTTGCTGGAGACCTTGATAGAAGATCTCTCACTGGTTATGTCTTTACAATTGGAGGTTGTGCAATCAGTTGGAAAGCTACTTTGCAAACTCTGATCGCTTTGTCTACCACTAAAAAGGTGAGTACATGGCGATTCATCGAGGCTTGTAAAGAAGCTATTTGGTTGAAGGACTCTTTAGTGAGCTCAATGAAGACCTTCAAATCAACACGAGTATTTTGTGATGATCGAGTGCCATCTTACTTACAAAAGATCAAAGCGTTTCATGAGAGAACAAAACACATTGATGTTCGGTATCATTTTGTTCGTGATATTATTGCTCGTGGTGATATTGTTACGAGCAAAATTAGTACTCATGAAAATCCTGCAGATATGATGACTAAGTCACTTCCTATAACCAAGTTTGAGCATTGCTTAGACTTAGTTGGTGTTCATTGTTGAAGTTAAACCCTTAAGGGGTTTTATGGAAGAAGTGAAGAACTTGTTCGTTGAGAGTTCACGATGAAGAACTTGTTCATTGAGAATTCGTGTCAAGGTGGAGATTGTTAGAATTAAGTGACTCGAATCCTTATTTAAATAAAATACAATGGTAAAATAAAATAAAAGAAGAATCCCTATAGAACTACACTTCTTTTATTTTATTTTAAATAAGGTTTTTTTAAACCTTATTAAACTCCATCTATTTGATATTGATTAGAACAAGGAACTCCTATTAGAATATGGCTTTACAAGCCTATAAATAGACATAGTCTATTCCTCTTGTAATGGATTCAAATTCGACATAGTGAATTTTTTTCTCTTCTGCCCGTGGTTTTTCCCCGAAAGGGTTTCTACGTAAAATCTGTGTGTTCTTTATTTTTATTTTTATTTTTATTTTATTTGCAAAATATTTGTCATTACCGACGCTATATTTTTCACATTTCTCATAAGTGAAACGAGCGTATGCACATGTACCATTTGGAAGCATGAATCTCCTCCTTCTGCATAGTGGCTTACGCACATCTAATCTCACCCTGATACGCATGGCTTTCTTATTCCCTGCTTGAGGCGTTATAACATCATACTCAGGAAACGTCCCAATGAACTTTCCTAAATGTTTTGCAAAAATTTTTGACATAAAACAATGTTACATATCATGAACCAAAACCCAAAAATTAACCCAATTTAACTCAACACCCAAAGGGTTCTTTCCCTCCACCAAGCGATGAAGAATTAGCAAATTGGAGTTAAAACTCCAAGGTCCATCCTTCTCAATTCTATCCACATTTGCTTCGAGGTAGAAACGAAATAACAAGTGACCCTCTCACTACACCAAACAGACTTTTAGCGGCTTTTTTTTGGCTTTTAGCGGCGTTTTTAAGCGCCACTAATACTATTTGCGGCTACAAGTCCTGACTTTTAGCGGCGCTTTTATAAGAAACGCCACTAAAGGTGGGGTCTTTTAGCGGCGTTTTTTATAAAAGCGCCGCGAAAAGTGGGGACTTTTAGCGGCGCTTTCCCACAAACGCCGCTAAAGGTCATGACCTTTAGCAGCGCTTTTCTGACAAGCGCCGCTAAAGGTCTTGGCCTTTAGCGACACTTTTCCCTAAAACGCCGCTTAAAGTCACGACCTTTAGCGGCGCTTTGTTTGAAAAACGCCGCTAAAAATCATAAAAAATAAAAAAATTATTATTCTTTTAATGGCACTTTTTTTCAAAAACGCCGCTAAAAGTCATGAAAAATAAAAAAAGAATTATAATATTATAAAAATACCAAAAATCTAATCTAAAAATGTATAATTTAATTTGAAGACATTAAAATGAAAATTATAGAAGAAAATATATTTCTATAATTCCAGCTATCAAGATTATTTTCATCTTCGGGTGGTTTTATCTCGATATTGTATGGGAATAATGCCGAAAGCCTCCACCTCCCTATAATCATCTTACGGACCCAACATCCTAGAACCAAGTATCAACCTTGAATGTGGAAGTTTGTTCAACAACTTTTGAAGCAGTTATATAACCGTTTTGATTGGAGGAGGAGCTTCTCAACATCCTCGGTATAAGATGATGGAGCGGTTTACGATCATCAAGCCGCACTGCAAAAAGGACAACAAACATAAGGCATGCAATTTTAGGCTCGGATAAAGAACTTTGTGAAGTGTACCAAAGCATATGTATAATATGGTGTTGACATGCAACTTATGTAAACATATAAAGGCACGCGTGCCTAAAAGAAGGAATAATCTAGAAATAAAATTCATGAGTGGTCGCCAAACCGATTACTCAAAGTATTTATGGCATACCTTGTAAAGTAGAAAGAGTTTCGATCGAAGCACCAAGCGCTAGTGCGCTTGTGCCTTCGCTTCAACAATAAAAGGGACAAAGAATATCGGTATTTTTACACATCCTATCATGTGCCAAGAAATTGCGTACTAATATATATGCTTAGCAACAATGAAAAGATTATCTATTTACGGGTAGCTAAGAAAAGAAACCCAAGTGAACAAAAACCACAACGATTAATAAAACCAATTGTGACTATAACATATGTTGAAAGCTGTTAGATGTCTTTGTGAAATTAATTTGCATCTGTTAAATTTTCATTTACATTATTTAAATAGAAATGCATCAAACAAAGGACCTCATTTTCTGTTTTATACCTTGAGGCGATCTCTTTGTTCTCGCATATTTGTAAAGGATTGTTGTTCCAATTTCAAAAGATTATTGCAACATTCCTAATGAATTTGAACTAAATTATCGGTAATAAATTATCCAAGACCTCAATCATTTGAAGATTAAGGATATTGAATCAAATTGACAAATTGAAGACAAATATTGGAATTCTAAAATATAAAAGGATTTACAATAAACAAACTAGAGTTGAGTTGAGTCTGCATACAGAATATTGATCGGTAGTAGCTTAGAGTTGATTCTTCCACTTGGTAGACCCGAATCTTCCCTTTAAGTCCAACTTTGAATTCATGATTGCAAAATTTTTAATATATATATTAGAAACAGTTTGAAAATTTTATTGGGCTAAAAATTATATTTGAGATGTATAAGTTATAGTTATGTTTTGAGCTATCAACAGTCTACCATTGGTCCCTCCATACTATTAATATAAATGATTAATATTAAAACATATGCGACACCACAACGAGGAGCCTAGGACATCGCATACTATTAAAACATTAATGATGAGACAAAGAAATCATAGACAATATTAGAAATGTCACTTATACAAACTACAAAGTACTAATGAATCCTGTTTGGAAAGCATATTAAAACATTAATGATAAACAAAGAAATCATAGACAATATTAGAAATCATATTTTTATTGGAAAATAATGAACTTAAATGGAAAAAAAGAATTCCTTTGTTTGCTTTTCTTTTCATGCATTTGAGTATTAAATGAGATTATTTGTAGAGTTAATTTTGTTATATTATTTAAAATTAGAACCAAATTGATATAATGTGTAAGTATTTAAGTATTAAATATATTATTATAGAATAAAAATGACTAAAACATAACTAAACAATAATACTGAAATTGAAAAATTTTATAATTTAATAACTAAAATAAAAATACTAAAATTGAAAGACCATAATAGTTTGATAATTAATAGTATACCTTAAAATCTAAACGATAATTTTAGAAATTTAAATTTAGGCATTTAGCAGAATGAAGCCACTAAGTTAGTGCCGTGCATGTACAGCAACTCTATTTATATTTTTTCCTTTTTGGTTTTTAATGTAAGTGGCACTAGCTGATTGAATAAAGTAAAGCCTAAATAATGAACCAAATAAATCCTAATACCAAGAAATCAAAAGATCAACATTAATATAAGGCAGTATTTCCTCACAAGTTATGAAATAGTTTCTATTTATGGGTAGCAAAGAAAAGAAACCCAAGTTAACAAAAACCACAACGATTAATAAAACCAATTGTGACTATAGCATATTTAGAGAAAGTGGCTGTAAAGACAAAGTTTCGAAGCTCATAAAATTGAATGCATGAACCAAATGGATTAAATCCAAATTATATGGCGTACATTCACCCTTTCCTCCCACTCCTGTATCAATTCTTGTGGGAACAATTCACATGCCCCATCCCTCCAATAAGGAAAGAGGAAAAACCTTGTTAGCTAAATTACTAATTATAATTAATTTATAGTTAACTAATAACTAAAACATGTGGAAAAAAATAATACTCTAACCAATTATTGGTATTATATACTAAGAATAAACTATAATGTATTAAAATGAAATTTTAAATCACCAAAAAATAAATATTAAAAAAATCAGTTAAAGTATACAAGTGCAAAATAATTCAATTTACAACATGTAAACACTTCAATTTGCAACACTTTAACACTTCAATTCAAAGCATTTAAATACTTCAATTTGCAGCACTTTAAACACTTCAATTTGCAGCACTTTAACACTTCAATTCACAGTATTTAAACACTTCAATTTGCGGCACTTTAACACTTCAATTTACAGCATTTAAACACTTCAATTTGCAGTACTTTAACACTTCAATTTAGCATTTAAACACTTCAATTTGCAGCACTTTAACACTTCAATTTACAGCATTTAAACACTTCAATTTGCAGCACTTTAACACTTCAATTCACAGCATTTAAATACTTCAATTCACAGCATTTAAATACTTCAATTTGCAACACTTTAACACTTCAATTTACATCATTTGAGCACCTCAATCTACAGAAATTAAACACTTCAATTTACATCAATTAAGCACCTCAATTTACAGCAATTAAACACTTCAATTTACAGCATTTAAACACCTCAACTTACAACACTTTAACATCCCAATTAACACAATTATACACCTCAATTTCCAGGAACTAAACAATACAATTTGCAGTACTTAAAACAATTCAATTTACAACATGTAAACACTTCAATTTGCAACACTTTAACACTTCAATTCAAAGCATTTAAATACTTCAATTTGCAGCACTTTAACGCCTCAATTCACATCATTTAAATACTTCAGCATGCCAATAGAAAAGAGAAGACAAAAAAAAAAATCTTACATAGATTTCATTAAGTTCATATCTCATGGCCAAGTCATGCAGCACTCTAGGTTCATGCAAATATGAAAGCTTCGTCATGTCATCGACACCTCCGGGAGGTGCCTCAGTATCTTTTGGAAATACCTTTGAGATATTTGCCACAGCCTGTCATCAGTTCTTTGGTCAGTAAGAATAGTAAGAGATTAAAAGTAGAATCCATCTAAAAACACACTAGAAAATATAAGAAAAAATATAAGACAACAAATTTGCAACATGTGCAGCAGCAGCCTCCAAACCCTCTACATCATCAGGAGCATCTTCTGAAAGTTCTCCCACATCGAACCCTGATGTATGTTATATTTTAAAGCACCATCATCAAATAAAAAGGTTGAAGAGAGTGAAATTTAATTCTTGTTTGCTTCATATGAGATTGAATCAATAGTTCAATACAGAGTTCTATGAATATACTTACAAGCAGTTGTTGGAAAGCCACCAAATAAAGTTATTGGTCGAGTAGAGGCAGTTGGGCATATCCATTTAATCTACACGATAGGATCACATGCATGGAAATTTATGATGTTATCAAGAAATGCTAAATCTATTAATTAATTCGTAGAATATATTCTCCTAAATATATTTGGCTAGAATAATCATATCCTTACATTTGGAAGAGGGAGGGTCTCAGGAAAATTTGGGACCGGTGATGAATAAAAGAAAAAGGTAAATGAGGATGAGTAGATATTGCAAAAGATACCAAGTACTTACATTAGATCATAGATTACAAGATGGGGAGCCTTGGATGACAAAATAACTACATGATAATTCAAATTCCAAGAGGCACCAATATAATAGATTGGATGAAAAGACTTGCTAAACATGAAACATAAAACATATTGAAGACATGAAACATTGAAATATGAAGTGAATGACTTGCTTTTTGAAGACTAAATCACTTGAAAAATAAACATGAATTAAATTATTATCAGTTTAATTCGTGGTTTATAAGATCAAAAGCATAAAACAAATATGGATGAACGAGGTTCTTATGCATGCAACGATTAATTCCCTACAACTTATTTAAGCATCATAGTAACAGTGTTATACTACAAGAACGAAAATTGCATAGAGGAAGGGAGCTTTTTGCTCAGTTCACGTACTGACAAATTCCCCATGTATTCAACAAAAAACAACATCCATATTATTGATATGCAGGACTACTAAACTAAGGGAAAGGAAACACTTCAAAATTTCTGAAAGGAAAACTAATATAACATCTCAAAGGTATTTACTTCTTCACTGCGAAATAGTAATTCAAATAAATAGAACCATAGCCTCACGGACCCAAATGATTTTGCTTGTTGCTTCACCCAAAAAATAATGAATAACTTGATGCAAAAATGTTAAGAACATCTTAAACTCTTAGGACTATACTTAATGGGTGCAATCATCCAAATACGAAAGGAGAAAAGAAAAGGTGAAAGAAGTGAAAGAATGTTAACTAACAAAATCAGAGAAAAAAAAAAGAATCAAAGGAAAGCTAAATCTGCTCAGGGAAGGGAAGAGCTAGACATGCATACAACCTACCAAATAGAATATACATGATATTTCTTCCTTTTATATTTGACACTTTAGGAGAAATGCCAAATTTGAAAATTAAATGGTTTTATTTTCCTAAGAGAAAATAAGTTAAATTACTGATGTTGAGAAAATAAAGTTATATTTATTTCCCAAAAACTAAAAGTAAGAATCTTAAAAAGCAATACCTTGAACCATTATCACCAAGGCCATGTAACCAAAATACGGTTGCTTGGTGCCTACCTTTAGGCCTAACCACATGAGTTCTTCCAAATTCAAGTGACTCCCTTCTACCACCTGATATTTGTCATAGAACAGTTCAAGTATTAACCGCTAAAATCTAACACAAGGAGGAAAAACATGCTTGCAAGAATATTAAGATCCTAACCTTAGACTGGAGAGGGTCTTAAACCTTTACAAATTGAAATAAAATTAAGAATATTACTAAAATAAAATTATTTATCTTTGTTTCATCTTCGGTGCTTTTGACTTGTCTTGCTCACAAAGATATCCTTAACAGTATAATAGTATAACTAAGACTTAAAGATAGTAATGAATAGTAAAAAAAGGACATAACACTCTTTCAATCCGTTCTAGATTCTAGATGAATTAAAAGATGAACTTTTAATACCCATATATGTTTATATATCTTATATTAGATAAATTAAACTAATTCAAATTCAAATGTTTTCAAAATTATACTCGAAAGTAAAATAAAGAATCAAATAAGCATTTGATATAAATAAAGAAATTACTTATAGCCACTATGCTAAGATGACATAAAAGCAGGTGAAAGCAAAATGTACTAGAAGCAAAACAATTTCAATAAACAATGACAAATTAACCTTTGATGGTTTTGACGAAAACCATTGAGTTGTAATTGATGCTTGTCTTGGAGAATTACCTGCATTGTTCCTCAAACAGTGAATATATATTGGGAAAAAAAACAGAGTAAAATAACCACCAAAGGTTACAAAATCAGGGATTTAAATTGTATTTGCATATGTATTTTCAATTGCATTTATCGTATTTGCATATGTAAAAAATGTTATTACAATCGATTATGATAAATATCATGTGAGAGTAGAAGCCAAAAATTATAATTGTAACATCGCATTGTAATTGTTATTTAAATCCCTTGAATTATAACGAGAGATTCATACCATTGCTATCAGGTTTACTTGAATTAGAAGGATCTTTCTTCTTCTGCATAAATCAAGCAAAATAGTAAAGATTTCATGATTGTGAAGCATATGAAACATAGAAAAATAAAAGAAATCATTTTACCATAAGCTTCTAATACAATCTGACAAAATAAACAGAAAGTCGGGGAACATGAAAAATCCTGAAAAGCAACAGAAGATACTGAATAAATAAAAATTGTGATGGCGGGAGAAAACATACCCGTTTGACATTATTGATATCAAAATATCTGTCTATTGGAAGCTGCTTGATCCTATTCGAAAAATTCCCCTCAAAATTGGCAACAATTTTCCATCTAGAACCCTGAAAGAGCAATTGATATTTTTTAAAAAAGAAACTTCATAATTCTTTTTTTGGATGTGATGACTGAAGACAGAAAAAGACAAAAGAAAACAAGGGCCAACCAGCTCAAAATGTTTGCTTTATAAGGTCATATTTAGCTTGATTAAATATTGGTATCCACTAGCAAAATTTACTTGCCAGAAAGTCAATGGTATAAAGTAGCTTCCAAATCAATAGTTCATGACAATTTTCCATGGGTATAAGAAAGCGCTACTACAGATCCTTATTTTACGGAAGGTCGTCATCCATATTATGGACGAGTTCTACCATAGACAGAGATCATACTATTCAATATTGGAACCCTAATATTTCTCGGGAAGAGTATCAAAGAAGCTCTCCATACTTACAATCACGAAGAACGATAGAACCCGTACCATGTCATCTTCCTATAGCATTTACTTTCTTTAACATCTAGTTTGATAAACTTATCACTCACCTCACTGCACCGGTTGTAATGTGTTGCGTAAATCTATCCTCAAATTCACGATGAGTTCCAATGCAATAGCCCTTGTACCTCAAAGATTACGGATCATCTGCTCACCAAGCCTTACCAACTCATCCTGAACAATTTGGGACTTCCCTTGTAAAATCCCAAAATCGCAGTTCCAAAATCCCAAAATCTTCTAAAGCCCTCCAAAATCACAGTTCCAAAGATGGTACATGAAAAAAAAAAAAAGAAAAGAGGTAGAATGAATTAAGAACATACAGTTCCAAAATGGCAGACGAAGAAAATCCAATCTTCCTTGATGTTTTCCTCTTTCCTTTCTCATTTGGGGAAAAATTTAGGGAGAAAGAGGGAGAAATCAAGATAGAATGAGGAAGATCGGTGGGGGATTTTGGGAAAGGAAATTTTGGGGAGATTTTAGGTTTTGGGGAAACAAATAGTGAAATTTGTTTTTAGAAGAGAAATTTTGTGGCGTTTTATTAAAAAACGCCGATATAACTTATTTTTTGCGGTGTTTTTTTTAAAAACGCCACTATTACATAATTTTGATTTTTTTTTCATTTTTAACCTATATTTTCCTATTTTTTTCTTCTAAAATTTGTGTATAATTTTTAATAATTTTTTACTTTAATTATTTATTATATTCCTTTAAATTAATTTTGTTTTGTTTCTAACAATATGTTTAATTTGTACAATTTTATAATTTAATTTCTCATACTTAAATCCTAACCCCTAAATTATACACCTTAACTCATATATATATTACATTGCAGAAGCAATTAAAGAAATAATCTAATCTAAACCCTAAACCATAAAATAATATAATTTTTATCTATTTTATCAAAATCCCTAATACTTACATCCCTAAACACTAAGACTCTAACTTTATTATTCGATATGGATTAAGCATTAAATCCAAAACCTTATAACTCTAAAATAATAAAAACTAAACTATAAACCCTAAACCCTAATCTAACCATTAATCTTAAACCCTAAACCCTAACATATCCTTTAATATTAAGCCCTAAAACATAAACTCTAGACCCTAAACTATAAAGATTAATCCATAAACTATATACCTAAATTAAACCATAAATCCCAAATTATCATGAGAATTAATTCAATATTCTAAAATTAATACTATCTCTTTTACGATTATATAAGAAATTATTTAATATTTTTTTCATTTTTAACAAATAATTTTCTCTTAAAAAATTTAAACTAGAATCATAATTTTAATGTATTAAAATTAATGTTATATCTTTTACAATTATATAAGAAATTATTTAATATATAAATTAAAAGACACTAGTTTAATCTAAAACCAAAACCCCTATCCTCTATCCCATAAACCCTAAATCATAAACCATAAAACCCTAACCCCTAACCCTTAACCTATTAACCCCAAACCCTTAACCATTTACATTTAAACCCATTAACCCTAACTTTTAACCCATGAAATCCTAACACATCCCCCTTAAACTTTAAACTGCAAATCATAAACCATAATCCCTAAACATTAAAATAGTAACTCCTAAACCTTACACCTTAAACTATATATGCTAAACCATAAACCCTAAACAATCATGTGAATTAATTCAATATTTTAAAATTAATACTATCTCTTTTACGATTATATAAGAAATTATTTAATAATTTTTTTCATTTTTAACAAATATTTTTCTCTTAAATAATTTAAACTAGAATCATAATTTTAATGTATTAAAATTAATATTATCTCTTTTACAATTATATAAGAAATTATTTAATATATAAATTTAAAAACAATCAGTCATATATATCCAAAAAACTTCAAAATTATTTGCGGCGTTTTTCCAAAAGCGCCGCTAATGCTCAGACTTTTAATGGCGTTTTTTCAAAAGCGCCGCTAATGCTCAGACTTTTAGCGGCGTTTTACGAATAAACGCCGCTATATATCCTTTTTAGCGGTGTTTTTTAAATAAACGCCGCTATTGCTCATTTTTTGGCGGCGTTTTCTTTCAAACGCCGCTAATGTATAATATTTACGGCGTTTTTCTTTAAAACGCCACTAAAAATGCCGCTAAAAGTCTGTTTTGCTGTAGTGTCTCTTAGATCTGAAATCGAAATCCCTTCAATTGAATGCCAAACATTTGCAAGAGTCGTCCGCATTGCCTAGAAGTTTACAACGCTGGAAGTCAAGAAAATTCCCACAAAACAATTTTCATATGTAAGATCTTTCTCCACTGAATCCACTCCTAGTTGGACTGTATCCTCCTCCTCATCTTCTAACGACAGATCCACTATTGCTTTCTCCATTCAAAGTACACAATTTACCTAAAAACAGACAACCCAAAGAAATCAAAATCACAAAGACATGCAAAAAAAGCAGAGACCATGCTAAAAAGCAAAAAAATACGTGCCAAAGTGGCAGATAAAATATTTTTACGGTAGAAAACATGGAGTTATTAAACACTCTAATAGTAATATATTTTATATATTTTTTTTAAAATAATGGTGATTCATTAAAAAATACTACCCCAAAGAAAAAAGTGAAAAAAAAGAAAGAAAGAATGCACCATACTATCAGTTATTCATAGAAAGAATATCGATACAGACACATTTGTAATACAATTTGGAGGTTGATGCAACCAAACCATACATCAAACTCACATGAGCGACCACAACACATGTAGGAATCCACATTACATAAATTTTAACACATCGATCTATTATTATTGTTGTTATTATTATATTCATTTCATAATTTAAAGTTTTTATTTCGTAATCATATCAAATAATTTAAATATATATTTTTATAAAAATAATTTATAATATTCAAAAGTTAATTATTTATACACGAGTTTCATTTATTAAAATTTAAAAATAGATGTTGTCTATAATTAATATCAAATCGTGCAAAAATGATTGTTCACGCACCTTGAGCCTAGGTTTTAAATTCACATGTACCTTTTTGTCTATTAATTGTATTCAGAATCGATGGCACGTTTGATATGATACATTTTCGAGAACCATAATAATTTAATTCATCCACCTAAATGATCCAAAAAGTTACACCAATCCAATTTTGGGACCCATTTTTTATCCATTTCTTTTTTGTTAAAATTTTTTATTAATCCCTATACTTTGTAAAAGTTATGGGTTTAGTCCTTATACTTCAATTTGATCATTCTTAGCTCCTATATTTTTCAAAATTTGAAATTTTAATCCTCACCAAACAGTAACTGTTAAATTCATTTTGTTAAGTTCTATTATTTCCAAAATTTGATGTTACAAACATATCATCATATGTGCGATACTATATGAGTTTGTTATTCCCAAATGTTACTCACTAAAAAATTAGTTAATGGATTAGCAACTTTCATTTGCGTCTAGATTGAAATTTTAAAATTTGAAAAATATAAGGATTTAGAATGATTAAATTAGCTAATATAGACAAAATCCATAATTGTACGCATAGTACAAAATTAGTAATTGAATTTAAACAAACTGATTTAACTATTTATGTTTCGATCAGGACTAAAATTTCAAATTTTGAAAAGTATAGGGACTAAAATTGACCAGTTCAAAAAGTACAAGGACTAAAATGATCAAATAAATGTATATGGACTAAATCTATAAATTTCACAAAGTGCAGGCACTAATAGCAAATTTTAACCTTTCCTTTTTCCCTTAACCCCCTCACCTTCCAAATCCTTTTAAAATAAATACTCTCCCAGAACTAACAAACTATAGTGTAAGTCCTGCACCAAGTGGAATGTACCTCAGAAAACTGCTTGTATTTACTTCTCTTCCAACTTTAGCACAGCTGATCCCAACTCAATCTTACATTGCTTGATTCGTATAGTCCATTTGAGTTCCTTAACCATGATTTAGTATAATCTTTTATACTATTTCTGTTATGGATACTTCAGTTTCCATCTCTAAAGAACACAAGTGCAAGAGGTACATCATCATTTTCATCAACATTTCATTTCTCTTGGTTGCATCTATTTTCTTGATGATGTGTTTCAGGTCTTCAAGATCCCTTGTTTTAAGCACCTATAATTCCAATTCTGGGAGCAGTCAGTAAATCTGTAAGGGCCTAGTGGACTTAGATGATTACAAAGCCAAATGCTCTTTACTTAAGTCCAATAACCCATGTGTTTCTCAAGGTTATGTTGATTATCTTCACCTTTTTTTATTGCAATTTTGGGAAGTTACACTTCTTGGGCCATTCCCTTCTGATTCTTTGGCTCCTTGTGTTGTTTTATCTTTTGGGAAATACAGCCTCCGAATACTTTTGTTATTCTCTTGAAAGCTTGTCAAGCTTCTTAAAATTGTCCCCTACACTTGCTAGTGTTACACTTCTGTCACTTAGCAATGGTGAACCTGATGTGTTTTCCAGCGCAGTCTCCTTCATGGATAGTGGGACACAAGACATTGCCCTAAATACAGTTTGTTGGGAGGGTCCCACTATGTGGGAATCCCTCAAAAATTGCCATGTTTTATGGCACTTTGTTTTGTTTTTTGCATCATTTATTTTTGTCTTGTATAGGTGTGGGCAGCCAACTTTTTCTTTTGTCCTTTTTTTTATCATTCTATTTTGTCTTGTATGTGGGATATAGGAAGCATTTTGTAACGTGAAAAGTGAGAGCCCAAAAATCAGATTTTAATTAGAGAGAAGAAGGGAGAAACAGAGAGCTTTGAAGCTGAAAATTTAATTTTTCAAGTTTGGTGCAGCTGTGATCAACTCTTCGATCGGAGGTCCATCCGTGGCTCGATTGAACTGATTTTTGGATAGCAACTAGACGACAAGGTGTTCTTGACTTTGTATGGTCAGATTTTTCATCCGAGTCCTGTAGCGTCAGAAATACCCGTTTTACAGCAGCTTCATTTTTGGTGATGTTCTCCAATTTTTCTCTCTTTTGCTAAAGATTACATATTGTTAGCCTTGTTGGAGTTGAATGCTTGTTGTAGGCTTGGTATTGTAATCTTGTAGCTGAACATTTGATTATAGTGGAGTTTTTAATCGGACTCCAAAGTCCCGTGGTTTTTACCCTTGATTTAGAGGGGTTTTCCACGTAAAAATATCGGTGTCTCTATTTATTATTTTTGTTGTGGTTGATAGGTTGCTAGAGAACAAATATTTTTGTGCTATTGTGCTTGCCATAATATTTGACAAGAGTTATAGGGAGAGAAAGAACACCGGTTGTGCTTCTCTTCCGTTCGGTTGTTCGGTTTCTTCCCAACAAACTGGTATCAAGAGCTCGGTTATTCTGTCAAATAATTATGGAAATCAATACGAGCAAGATGATTATGTTGAATGGCACAAATTATCAACTTTGGCGGAATAAAATGAAGGACTTGTTGTTTGTGAAGGCTCTGCATCTTCCGATCTTTGCTACTCAAAAACCCGATTCAAAAAGTGATGAAGAATGGGAATTTGAGCATCAACAAGTCTGTGGCTTTATTCGGCAATTTGTTGAAGAAAATGTTTACAACCACATTGATCAGGAGACACATGCTCGAACATTGTGGGAAAAGCTTGAAAGCTTGTATGCTTCGAGATCGGGCAATAACAAGTTATTTTTGCTGAAGAAAATGATGGCGTTGAAATACGCAGAGAAGGAACGTCTATAAATGACCATGTGAGTGAATTTCAGAGCGTGATGAATCGATTGCTTGGTATGGGTGTCAAATTTGATGACGAGATTTTAGGGCTTTGGTTGCTTGCTACTCTACCAGACTCTTGGGAGACTTTCCGGGTTTCGCTCATTAATTCTGCCCCAAAGGGTATTATTACCTTGAATTTGGCTAAGGGTGGTGTGTTGAATGAAGAGGTCAGAAGACGATCTCAGAGTTCTACATCACAGTCCGAGGTGTTGGTTACCGAGAACAGGAGGAGGAACAGAGACAAAGATGGAAAGAGTAGAGATAAAGGACGAAGCAAGTCAAGATCAAGATACAAGAATCTTGAGTGTCATCATTGCGGTAAGAAAGGCCATATCAAGAAATACTGCTTCAAGTGGAAGAAAGAGAACAAAGGTGGTGATAAACACGATCGGAATGATGATAAAAAATCCGAGCGTGTTGCTACTGCTACTCGTGAAGATCTGTTGGTCATTCATGATGAGAATTTGGTCAACTTAGCATGTGACGAGACTAGTTGGGTGATTGATACTGGTGCATCACTTCATGTCACGTCGAGGAAGAATTTCTTCACATCTTATACTCCTGGTGATTTTGGGGTATTGAAGATGAGTAATGACGGTTTGGTTCCGGTTATCGGTATGGGAGATGTTCACTTAGTGAGTAACAATGGAACAAAGTTAACTCTCAAGGATGTCAGACACGCACCGGATATCCGTTTGAATTTGATCTCTCGCAGAAAGCTTGATGATGAGGATTCTCGTAACACCTTGGTGAGAGGGGTGGAAGGCGACTAAAGGCTCCTTGGTTGTGGCTCGAGGAAAGAAGAGCTCAAATTTATATTTGATGCAAGCTTCAAATTTCTCGAGAGCTGTAAATGTGATAAAGTTGAATGACACTCAACAGAGTTGTGGCATAAACGACTCAGTCACATGAGTGAGAAGGGGCTTAATTGTTTAGCGAAGAAGAATCAACTTTCGGGGTTGAAGAATGCTACACTGAAGAATTGTGCTCATTGTCTAGCAGGAAAGCAGAGAAGAGTTTCTTTTAGAAGCCGTCTTCCTCATAGAAGATCAGAGTTGCTAGAGTTGGTCCATTCAGATGTTTATGGTCCGATAAAAGTAAGGTCACTTGGCGGTGCACTTTATTTTGTGACTTTCATTGATGACTGTTCGAGAAAGCTATGGGTTTACACTTTGAAGTCTAAAAATCAAGTCTTTGAGGTGTTTAAACAGTTTCATGCATCAGTTGAAAGGGAAACAGGAAAGAAGTTGAAGTGCATTTGTACTGATAATAGTGGCGAGTACACAGGGCCATTTCATGAGTATTGTCTGCGACAGGGAATCAGACATCAGAGAACACCACCAAAGACTCCACAGTTAAATGGGTTAGCTGAAAGAATGAACCGAACACTGATTGAGAGAGTCAGATGTTTGTTGTCAGAAGCAAAGCTGCCAAGATCATTTTGGGCTGAAGCTTTGAATACAGTGACACATGTGATAAATCTGTCACCTAGTGTTCCTTTGCAAGGTAATGTGCCAGATAGAGTTTGGTTTGGCAAAGACGTGTCATATGATCACCTGCGTGTGTTCGGTTGTAAAGCATTTGTTCATGTTCCAAAGGATGAAAGATCCAAGTTGGATGCCAAGACTCGACAATGCATCTTCATTGGCTATGGTCTAGATGGTGAGTTTGGTTATAGACTCTATGATCCCGTTCAGAAGAAACTCGTGAGAAGCAGAGATGTTGTCTTCGTTGAGGATCAGACCATTGATGACATTGATAAGACGGAGAAAGCGAATTCACAAGACAGTGGTGATTTGATCGATGTGAATCTGGTTCCCCTAAACACTTCACCGGTCCTATCGGGGATGATGTGCATGGTGATGTTATCGATGACCATCGTGATATAGGTGACTTTGATGCTCCCATGGATGATTTTGTGAACGATCAACAACAAGCACCTATAGCTCCACCAAATAGTTCCACTTGAAGGTCTTCCAGAGATCGAAGATCTTTCATCAGTATTCTTCCGATGAATATGTTCTTTTAACTGACGGGGGAGACCTGAATGTTATGAAGAGGCTATGGAGAGTGAATGCAAAGATCAGTGGGTTGAAGCGATGAAAGATGAACTTCAATCCTTGCATGAGAACCATACCTTTGAGTTGGTGAAATTGCCCAAGGGCAAAAGAGCCTTGAAGAATCGCTGGGTTTACAGGTTGAAGCAAGAAGAGAAGTCTTCATCTCCATGATACAAGGCTAGATTGGTCGTCAAGGGTTATACTCAAAAAAAGGGGGTTGATTTTGAAGAAATATTTTCTCCGGTTGTGAAGATGTCCTCTATCAGAACTATCTTGAGTTTGGTGACTGTTATGACTTAGAGGTTGAACAAATGGATGTGAAAACTGCTTTTCTTCATGGTGACTTGGAAGAAGAGCTTTACATGGAGCAGCCAGAGGGGTTTATTGCACAAGGGAAAGAAGACTACGTGTGCAGATTGAAGAAGAGCTTGTATGGTTTGAAGCAAGCTCCAAGGCAATGGTACAAGAAGTTTGAGTCTGTTTTGGGGGAGCAAGGCTACAAGAAGACTACTTCTGATCATTGTGTGTTTGTTAAGAGATTCTCTGGTGATGGTTTTATAATTCTTTTGCTCTATGTTGATGACATGCTTATTGTTGGTCAGAATGCTTCTAGAATTGAGAAGTTGAAGCAAGAGTTGAGTAAATCCTTTGCAATGAAGGATTTGGGGCCAGCAAAGCAAATTCTTGGCATAAAGTTGACACGTGATAGAAAGGCCAAGAAATTGTGGTTATCACAAGAGAGGTACATCGAGAAAGTACTTCAAAAGTTTAGCATGGACAAAGCTAAAGCGGTGAGCACTCCCTTTGCTACGCACTTCAAATTGAGTGTTAAGCATAGTCCTTCCACAGAAAATGAGAAGGAAGAGATGCAGAAAATTCCTTACTCTTCAGCCGTGGGGAGTCTAATGTATGCAATGGTTTACACGAGACCAGACTTGGCTTATGCCGTTGGTACAGTCAGTCGTTTTTTTTCTAATCCAGGCAAAGAGCATTGGAATGCAGTGAAGTGGATTATGAGATATATCCGTGGCACTTCCAACATGAAACTTTGTTTCGGTAATGAGAAACCTGTTCTTGTTGGTTATACAGATTCAGACATGGCCGGAGATATTGACTCGAGGAGATCTACTTCATGTTACTTGATCACTTATGCAGGGGGAGCTGTGGCATGGCAATCGAGATTGCAAAAGTGTATTGCATTGTCCACCATCGAATCGAGTTCATTGCGCAAGAAGGCGTGCAAGGAGATGCTTTGGATGAAGAAGTTTATGTATGAGCTTGGTTTTACTCAAGAGAAGTATGTCCTGTATTGTGATAGCCAGTGTGCTATTCATCTTGGTAAGAACTCAACTTTTCATGCTAGATCTAAGCATATTGATGTAAGGTACCATTGGATACGAGATGTTCCTGAAGCTAAGCTATTGGAGCTTGAGAAGATACATACTGATGATAATGGTGCTGATATGTTGACGAAGGCTTTACCAAGAGGAAAGTTTGAAGCATGTTGTTTGATCTCCGGTATGGAGGTATTCCCCACATAGTAGGAGGGGGAGATTTGTTGGGAGGGTCCCACTATGTGGGAATCCCTCAAAAATTGCCATGTTTTATGGCACTTTGTTTTGTTTTTTACATCATTTATTTTTGTCTTGTATAGGTGTGGGCAGCCAACTTTTTCTTTTGTCCCTTTTTTTTTTATCATTCTATTTTGTCTTGTATGTGGGATATAGGAAGCATTTTGTAACGTGAAAAGTGAGAGCCCAAAAATCAGATTTTAATTAGAGAGAAGAAGGGAGAAACAGAGAGCTTTGAAGCTGAAAATTTAATTTTTCAAGTTTGGTGCAGCTGTGATCAACTCTTCGATCGGAGGTCCATCCGTGGTTCGATTGAGCTGATTTTTGGACAGCAACTAGACGACAAGGTGTTCTTGACTTTGTACGGTCGGATTTTTCATCTGAGTCCTGTAGCGTCAGAAATACCCGTTTTACAGCAGCTTCGTTTTTGGTGATGTTCTCCAATTTTTCTCTCTTTTGCTAAAGATTACATATTGTTAGCCTTGTTGGAGTTGAATGCTTGTTGTAGGCTTGGTATTGTAATTTTGTAGCTGAACATTTGATTATAGTGGAGTTTTTAATCGGACTCTAAAGTCCCGTGGTTTTTACCCTTGATTTAGAGGGGTTTTCCACGTAAAAATATCGGTGTCTCTATTTATTATTTTTGTTGTGGTTGATAGGTTGCTAGAGAACAAATATTTTTGTACTATTGTGCTTGCCATAATATTTGACAAGAGTTATAGGGAGAGAAAGAACACCGGTTGTGCTTCGCTTCCATTCGATTGTTCGGTTTCTTCCCAACACAGTTCTGGGTGGGGCTTTGTTTGTGACTTGTTTTATGCTCGGAACCATATGTACTTTGGTGTACCGAAAGCGAATCCGGATTAACAAACCAGCCTTTGATAGAGATGTTTGCTTCCTCCTCTTGGTTCTTTCATCCTTGACCTTGATATTGATTTATGGGAGAATCAATCTTTGGGGATCACTGGCTTTTTCTTCAATGTATATTGTTTATGTTATCTTAGTTTACATCATATATACTATTTGGAATTTTGGTGCCATGGATGAAATTCGTTCAGGTTTTTACGAATCGATTTTGACTAGAATTGAGAAAGAAGAGATTGAATGTTTAGATGAAGGGGTGTGGAAGATGGAAATGGATCAGTAGAAATCAAGAAATGTTGGTGTTGTTCAAGTATGTTATTTTGGATCTTACAGATGCCTCTTTATTTACCTAGGAGTTTTACAATTCCAATAGCTTGTAAAGATAGATGGTCTAAGCCAGTGGCGATTGTTTCAGTAACATTGGCACCAATTATCATATCTATACTTTGGGACTATCAAGATGACAACACAGGTCTGATGGTCTATGGGATTGGGTGCCTACTTGGGCTCACTTTTGGGGTTCTTGCATACTTGAAAACTGAAAAATCTTGCCCTCCAGACAAATGCTTGTTCTCATGGATAGCACGAGGGTTCATAATGAGTGTGATTTGGAGTTACATCACAGCTCAAGAATGGGTTGGATTATTAATTTCACTTGGCTACATACTTGGAACTAGTCACTCAATCCTAGGTCTAACAGCCCTTGCTTGGGGCAACTCACTTGGAGACCTAATAACCAACTTGATAATGGCATTGAATGGTGGTCCACAAAGAGCACAAGTGTCTCTATCTGGCTGCTATGCTGGTCCCATCTTCAACACACTCTTTGGTTTAAGTCTGTCTCTTGTTAGCTCAACTTGGTGCAGATACCCTTCACCTGTTAAGATCCCAAAAGACCCTTTCCTCCTGGAACCACTGGGCTTCCTCATTGCTACCTTGATATGGACACTTTTGGTTCTGCCAATGAAAGACATGAGGCTTGATGGGATTCTGGGTGGAGGACTTTTTCTGATTTACTTCACTTCCATGTCTTTAAGACTGGTTCAAGTTGTTGAACCCCTCCAACTTCATACCTTTACTTAGTACTTTTGCATAATTTGTAAACTATTGTGTAACTATTAGATGTTTATATTGATAGCAATCAATTTCTTCATATAATTTCGTGTATACTAACCAATTATATTATCTGGATTCAGGAGTGTTGAATATGGTTTTCTCACAAAAATTTTTAATTTTTTTCATATATTTGAATATGCTAATTAAATTTATGGAATAATTTTTTTTAAAGTTATTAATACAATCACAATTGAAATTAAATTAAAATTAATTATGACGAAACTCATATTGATAATTGAAATATATCTAACATTAAATTTGAATAAACTTAGGTAACTTCCATATATGATACGATTTAAACTAGATTATATCCAAAGATACCCATAAATATTTTATAACAAATATCAGAATTTATAACCCAAATAAAATTTATATTGTACAAACATTTTTCAATTATTTTGTGGGAGGAAACAAAACCAATAATTGTACCTCTTTTACAAAAATGAATTAAAATGAAAATCTCAAACTTAAAATTTATGAAAGAAACTAGTTCCATTTACTGATTCTAAATTCAAAATCGGAATTGCATATATATTGTCATCTGTATAACGACTGATTTATGAATATATGCCTTTCTTTTAAATATTTATGATTTTAGTTTTTTATTTATTTATGAAAATAGATCGTTTTTTAATAAAGGAAGTGAAAACACGTTATGTAGGGATCATTTTCATTAAAAATTAACAATTTAGTTTCTCTGGTTAGATAATTAAATATTAGTGTTTTTTTCCTGGGTTTGATTCATCTCCTACTCACATTTGTATTTTTTATTTTATGTTATTTCAAGCTTTTTATATTTTTAATTGATATTTTTTTACATATTAGCTCTTTTGGTTCAATGATTGGATAATTTTGATTTTAGTTTGAGTTGAATTCTTCTTATAAGCATTTTAATATATATATATATTCATACTGTTTAAAGTTTTTTTAATTAATAACTCTTTTATTTATAAAATCAAATAATAATTATGTAATTATTTTTTAAAAACATCAACTAATTCTTTTGATATATAATTTTTATATGTCAAATATTTATTTTATCCACCTATATTGTAAAAATCAAATAATTATTTCAAATATCATTACTTCTCATCTACATTGTGGGTATGATATTTCAAGTATTTTTATATGTGAAATATTTCAATTAATTATTTCAAATATCATTATGTTTATATGTGAAATATTTCAAATACACATTAAAAGTATATAATACTAAAATTTACTACACTCATATAAAAATAAATATTACACATATAAAAATTATATTTACTAAAAATAATAATATTTGCAATAATTATTTGATTTTATAAATAAAAGAGTTATTAATTAAAAAGATTAATTAAAAAATTAAAAATAATATATTTATTAATTATAAAAATTAATATTTAGAAACAAAAATATTATGTTGCGAGGTAAGAAAATTTGAGTTTAATCTCAAGTAACTTTATATTATTAATTATATTGTGTTAATCGCTTTTATTTGTATTTAAGTATCTCTCGTCATGTTTATAATATTAATATTTTCTTATCTATTAAATGTGTACTGTGTTTGTATCAATTTTTTTTAATTTTTAAAACTATAAATAAAATTTTTCTTATTGGTGGAGCCATTCTAAATGGCGTCACCACTTTATTACCTGGTTTTTTTATTGTGGTTATTTTAATTTAAAATTTTTAAAAACTAATATTTTATTTGGTGGAGTCATTCTTTTTGCTGTGATCAAATTGGTATATATAACCCCCAATGGCAAATCAATCTAAGCTGAAGGAATTTTTTTTTTTTTTTTTTTTGCTTATATTTTGTTAGAGGATGAATGGGAGAGAGATGATGAGGGTTTTTATTTATTTATTTATGTATTTGTGTTTTTGTTTATTTAGTAAATTTTTTAATTTGAAGGTATGTTTTGTTTAACGATAATCCAATGGAGCCCCGACACTAGTAAATTTAATGGTTATTTTTGGTTGCCGGTAATTTATTCGGTAACGGGTTCAAATTGATTATGTAAGTGTTTTTATTGGTTGTGGTAGGACAATAACGGGTTCAAATTAGTTATGCAATCAATGAGTGGATTATTTGGAATTTCCTGAGTCAATGAGATGTTTGAAGGTTTCAAGGAATCCCAAATCAAACCGCACGAGCGAGATCATTAATATTAACCGCATGGTTAAACAATTTATTTTTTAATTTGTAAGACACAATGATATCGGTCTTGAACAAAATCGTCTAATTATGTTATGTTTGTAAGACACAACGTTGTTGGCAGAGGCGTAGGTAGGGGGCTGGCAAAAAAATAAAGAAAGTTTAGAAAAAAATGAAAAAAAAGGAAAGTGGGAAATTGAATTGGCAAGAAAAAAAAATGGCAAAGGGTTTATTTGTAAAAAAAAATAAACTAGGACATTTTTAAAAGAAAAAAATAAAAGGGTTAAAAAATAAATATTATGACCGATCACATCGCATCAGCGACGTCAATGTGATTGGTCTGGTCAACTTAATAATTAATGGCTGGGGGTTCTCAAAAATAAAAATTAGAAGGGGAAATGAGAGATGAGACGATCAGCGGCCATTTAAAAGGAAAGGTATGTAACAGCCTGTTTTTAGTGAAATCGAAACAGTAGTTTCGAGACCACAAATCCGATGTCAGAAGAAAATTTATTTTAATATTATCTTATATTCTATGGTATGATAGGAAAGCCGTATGAAAATTTCGTTAAGAAATTTTATTGATTACACGTCTAATTTATAAAAAGGACTAAATTGAAAAAAGTGCAAAACTTGTTAATTAAAAGAAATAGTGATTAAATAGCTTAACCAATAAATAAGGAGGGACTTAAGGTATAAATATGCCAAAAGAAAATGGCTGAGCAGGCATAAGCCTTAAAAAGATGATAAAATGGTGTAAACTAAGGGCAAAATTGGAAATTTTGCCAAATTTAATGAAATAAATGAGAAATTAAAGAATTCTAGACATTTCATCATCATTTTCAGTTATAAAAATAGACATTGAAGAGGGTTTAAGATGTTTTTTCAATTCTTTCTCCATGTAAGTCAAATCTTTACCCGTTTATTGAAATTTTTATGCTTTTGTGATTTTTACAATTAGGTCCAATTAACATTTTCTTTGGTTTTTGATTTTATTGAAAATATTGGAAGTTACCATTGATGAGTTCATATGATTTTAGTTATTAGATGATGAACTTGAGGTGTTGATGGGTATTTAAAAGTGTTTTATTAAAGAATTTTGATGAAATCATGATTTAGGGGATTAAATTGAAAAGATGTTGAATTCATGGAAAATTCTAAATTTTATGGAATTCATGGGTTTCTATTAATATGTATGAAAATTAATAGGCTTAGAATGAAGATTAAATTTCATGAATTTCATTTTTCGAGTCTAGGGACAAAATTGTAATTAATCAAAATCATAGGGGCAAAATGGTAATTTTTTCTAAAATGTGAATTGAATGTGAATTGTATTAAATTGAGTTAAATGTACTCATATAAATCCGGATGGACCAAGTTTGGAATTGGATCGAGGAAAACAAAAAGTATCAGATTAGTAGCCTACAAATGTGAACATTGTCAAGGTAAGTTCTTGTAACTAAATTGTGTACATTTATATGTTTGAATTAAATGTTGTATATGTGAATTGTACAATTGCCATGTATATGAAATTGATTGAATATCTGATAATGCCCGATAAATGTTAAGTCCCGTTTGAACAAATGAAAATCGATGGATACAAGTTTCCCGTATTGGTTGTAGTCTTGCATATGTTGCGGATACACCACAGCTCGAAAGAGCGTCCCGTTATTAGCCCTCTCGAGCTTCCAGTTATATGGTTCTTGCGAGCTTCCTGTTAATAGCTCTTTGGAGTATCCCGATTGGTTGTGATCCTACTTGTATTGTGGACACATCGCAGCTCTTATGAGCTTCCCGATTATGGCTCTTCGTGAGCTTCCTGTTAATTGGCTCTTTGTGAGCTTCCCGATATGGCTCACTTGAACTTTCCGATATTACGCTATCCATAGCTTCCCTTTATTGGCTCTTTGGAGCTACCCGATATTGGCTCGTATGAGCTTTTTGAATATGGCTCTTATGAGCTTCTCGTTATAAAGGTCGAATAAGCTTCCTGTTACATGGCTCACATGAGCTTCCCGTTATATGGCTCGAGAGAGTGCTTCCCGTTTAAGTGTTCTTATGAGCACTCATGAATATGAATTGACAGATTACAGATTCGTACACTTCATTGTGTACTACCCGATGTCCATCGATATTTCATAAGGTTCAATGGGCAAAGTTCCGATATAAGTTAAGATAAGGTCTGAATGAATCAATAATTGTATCTACCTGAAAATACATGGAAAGGTTTATTCGATGAGCTCATCTCTATTACTTGAAATGCACATGAAATACATGACTAACATGCTTGATGAGTATACGTGTTTAGGCAATTGGCCAAATTGCTTTGGATGCATGTTTATTTGTATGCTTACAATTGTGAAATAAAGGTAAGTTAAATTACATGTTATACTAACTTACAAAGCTTAAAAGCTTACTCTATTTTATTTCCTCTGTTTTATAGTACTCGGAAGCTTGTGAAGGTTGGAACTTGGTTAGAGTCACATCACACCATCCCTCGGACTTCTCGGTATATAAAGCAAGTTAATTTTTGGTTATAATGGCATATATATGTTAAATTGGCCAAGTGATGGCATATAAATACTTGGTTGGAACTAACCATTGGAATGGCTTGTAATAGTTATATTTTGAAGTATAAGTATATATATTTGTGTGTAGCTTTATCATGCTTGGTATGTGTTGAAATGGTTAAGTGTTGAAAAACATATAGATATATTGATGGTTAGGTTGAGTTAGCATATTTAGTCCAATATGCATATATGTGAAATGGGTTAATTTAGTAAGTTTGAATACTTAGTTATATATGATATTACGTCATACTTAATATATGAATTTGGCTTGATTTGAATGGTTTGAATTGGTTGGTGAACATGTTTAAGCGTTTATGTAGGTGAAAGGCAATTTGGGTGAGAAATAAGGCTTGTGAATGGCCTTATTTTGTCCATACAGGCAGAGACATGGGCATGTGTCTCAGCTCTGTATGACACACGGCTATGCGCACGGACATGTGGTTTGGTCGTGTGTCCCCTGCATCTTGGCCGTGTGTGACATATGGCCTAGCACATGGGCGTGTGTCTTGGTCGTGTGACCCCTGCACCTAATTATTGCAAATTAAATTGTTCACACGGCCTAGCACATGGGCATGTGGCTTGATTGTGTGACCCAAGTTAGGGAGTTACACGGGTATGGACATGGGCTGGGACACGACCGTGTGCCTCACAGTGAATGCTCACACGGCCTGGGACCACACGGGCCTATGTCCCCTGCACCTAAGGAAAATTTTGAAATTTTGCGAAAAATTCTCTGAGTTTTCAGTTTAGTCCCTACTTGTTTCTAATGTATATTTTGGGCCTCGAGGGCTCATGTAAGGGACAATGTGAGTGAATTATGATTGATTTCTGATATGTGTATTAAATTATATGACATGTTCGTAATTGATTTGAAAAGCCTGGTAATGCTCTGTAACCCTGTTTCAGTGATGGATAAGGGTTAGGGGTGTTACAAGGTGGGGCTTTAGTCCCCCTTAAAATTTTGAAGTAGAAGAAGAGGAAGAAGAGAAAAGAAGAAAAGAAGAAGAAGAAGAGTTGTATTTATTTTGAAGTTAGTAAATACAAGATAAATACAATTAAGGTATGTATAACTATTTTGATGGGCATGTATTATATTAGTAGTTATTGTAATGTAATAATTAATTTTATTTAATTTATGTATTCTTTTTAAAATTATGTAGATATCAGAGTGCCTTATTGAGTAAGCACGGATCACACTTCATCAAGAATCAACAAAACAGTAAAATAATTATAAATTAAATAAAAAAAGATTTTGTTTTGGTTTCTCGATTTTTCTTGTTCAGCGCTATTTTACCCTACGTGTTTTAGTTGCATGAAAATGATCTCTATTCGGTTATTTTTATTTTTTATTTTTTGCATGTATTAAGACATTAAAATTTTATGTTAAAATAGTTATTATATTTTGGTTAAATAGTTATTATACGCAAATATATAATTTATTTAATTATACGTATATATATTATCGTACATTTGAAAAATTTTATGCTAAAGTTAAATAAAATAAATAAAAACTACTTTATTATACGCAATTCATGGTAAAGTTAAAGTAAATAATGAAACCACATTTAGATTAAGGGTCCCCCTTCAAAATCAGGTTTGGAAAGTCATGCACTTATGTGTTTGATTTTTGGAATTATTCATTTCTACTCTATTTTATTTGGTTTAGATTTAATATAAGTTCTAACTGTGGCAGTATTAAATAAGTTGCATGGAATCTATATATACTTATAAGTATGAGTTATTGAGGGATCAAATTTAAAATTGGTGTTCCAAAGATAAAATTTTTTATTGCGGGGTAAGATAATATTTTTTGAAAAAATATCAAGATGTCAAAGCTACAAATTTTGTATTGAGTTACTAATTTTTAGAAGGGCTCAATTTTTTTTTTATTTCATTTAAGGAAGGAGCTAAAAAGAGTTTTTTTTTTTTTAGCAAAATTCAATTTCTTTAATGAATTAAACAAATATATATATATATATATATAGAGAGAGAGAGAGAGAGAGAGAGAGTATGTAGTAGTTACGGAGAAGCAAATAGATTTAAGAATTAATTGAAAACATTGACAATTTTATTTTTAAATTATATAGATATTTGATTTATCATATTTTTTATAAAAATTTTATCATATAGGATGTGTATCGGGTTTTGAGGTCATGGTTTCATTTTCCCAAGTACGATCCGAACGTGTAGATCATGCCATACTTACAGTTGGCGGGATTTGGGGACGTCACATTGATCCGGAGGTTCGACTTGAGGGCAAACCTAATATTCGCCTTGGTTGAGTGGTGGTGACCGGAGACCCACACCTTCATTATGCCGTGCAGGGAGTGCAAGATCACATTAGAGGACGGCGCTATGTAACTTGGGTTACAAGTTGACGGTGAAGTGGTCACGAGCTAAAGCAAAGTGTTGGAACCTTCAGTAGTATGCCACAGATTACTTGGATGGTCCCCTGGTGATGGTGAACGAAACTTCACCTGCTTGACATAAACATGGTTGAGAGCAAATTTAAAGGAGTTATCGAGCACAGCCATTAAGCACGAGGTGATGTGCACTACTCGAGCCTATATTATGCAACTAATCCGGGGGTACTTATGCCAGACAACACGTCCAATAGGTTCCACTTAAAGTACTTGCCTCTATTAGAGGATTTCCATCGTGGCGGTACTTATAGCTAGGGATCGAATCAGCAATGTTGGCCATATTGTACCATGAGCTTTATCAAGCAACAAAACACGGGATAAGTAACATGGCCGGTTGTGTGGGGTTGTTGCAATCTTGGGCTATGTACAGGATGCCATTTCTGGTGGCTGTTAGGCACTAACCATATATGTGGCCACTTGTAAATAAGTAAAGACAAAATTATACTTAACATTTAATGACTCATAAGTGTGGAGAATATTTTCCCAAGTTTAATGCTAACATGTTTATACCATACTAACCTTTGACTTTCCTACGTAGTGACCTATCTGGCAACATATTGAACGCAAGCGGTTGCACTTCTCATGCTGATACATCCCTCAATATGGGGAACTCGTTACCTCAAATATGCAACATACGTTCAAATGCACACACATCGTCGATATATTGTTCGACATTGAAATTGAAGGTTGCACACGCTGCAACCACATATGCACACGAGTACCGTAGTATTTGTAACCTCCCACACTCACACTGCCTATTTCAGAGATCAACTCTGTAGAACCGTGGCGGGATTCCCGACTGACAACCGATGTACTCTGTCACTCAAAAAGTTTTCAATTTCCAAGAATATAGTTCTGCATTCATCGACATCGCCCTTTGAGCGTTCTCTTTCATGGCATTCTTAACATCTACGACGTGCATGTATCTTACCTCCAACTGTTTTTCTTGTCTCAACCTCATTTTTGGCATCAAGGTTGCCAGCAGGTAAAATGTGGCTGAGAAAATTGATAAAATTGGCAAGTGATGCGTACACCTCAAGCAGGAATTAACAGCTTTAACGAGATTGGTCATGATATGACCATATCGATACCCCTCATCAAAACATTGAGCTCACTGCCACAGCTCCATGCTACCCAACCACTACTTGAGAGAAGAATAATACCCCGCCGTATTAGTCTCTAAACTCGCTAACTTATGTTTGAATCAGTGTGGTTCTAGCTCGTACCCTACGCATGTATTTCGATAAAACATGTTACCATCACTTTTAGTAAATGAACTCAAAATATTTACAG
Source organism: Gossypium bickii (assembly GCA_025503065.1). Lineage (NCBI taxonomy): Eukaryota > Viridiplantae > Streptophyta > Magnoliopsida > Malvales > Malvaceae > Gossypium > Gossypium bickii. The sequence goes on from CP106711.1 coordinate 98,841,176, forward strand.
ATACAAATTTAAATACGATATTTTTACCCATGTTCACGATTTGTTTTCACCAATTTTTGTTCTTGTATTCCTCGTGGAAGTTGATAGTGATGTGGCGAATGCAGTAGACAGACCTCCACAGAACCTCGGATTGTCGAATCCCAACAATAAGACCCTTCGATATGTCGGGGACAATGCAAATGTTGTATTCTTGACAACATGCCTCTGCAAGTTCCTAATGAAAATTTTCCACGATTCGGTATTTTCTGACTCCACGATGTCAAAAGCGATCTGTAGTAGATTTTGTTTACCATCTTGTGCAACCACAATCAAAAGTATATGCGTGTATTTTCCATAAAGCCACGTTTTATCAACCTGTCCAAATAGCTTTCAGTAGGAAAATTCCCTAACATATGGATCAAAAGTCCAGAAGAATCGACAAAAAACTCTTCTCCCCGATTGTAGTTGTCCATTCGGGCCTCTATAAGGTAATGTCTGGAAGTCTACAAGAGTTTCTGGGACGTACTCCACCATCACTGAAATCTACCCTTAAAGTTTATTGTATAACTTATCCCAATCACCATAGAATTGTTGCATGACCATTTGTTTCGCCTACCATGTTTTCGTGTACGACACTCTCTACTAGAATCGGGCTTTCATGGCTGCAATCAATGTTGACACAGGAATGATTGAGTTATCTTTCACTAATGGCATGATGCAATTGCAGATGATTTTAACATCTAATTTCCGATGGTCTTGAGTCATACGTGCGACAGTATATGTATGACGCCCTTCTAATTTTAATATTTGCCACTGTTGAATCCTCTGTATAAATGCAACCTGAACCTACCAGCCACACCCATTGCTGTTTCTCCAACATTCACCAACATATAATGCCGGTGTAGACTTGGCGACCTTGTAATCAATTGAAACCTTCATGCTATACGGTTTTATAGAAAATACATAGTCCGCCTTGCTCTCGAACCATTACCCAACGAACAACTCTTCCAACTACGAATTTGACGTCAATTTGTGAGTAGGAACTATATTGACGTACTCAAGGAACTTGGATGCATACGCTGCATCTAGATCTACGTTTAACATGTTGCCTCCATGGTCATTCAGTAAAACAATGCCATGACTCGGGTTATTAGAAGAATGGGCATGAGCATCTTCAACCTCCTCTAGGCCTTCATTATCGATATCGTCCGGAACCTTATCAATATTGGGGTCACTAAAATCTTCAATATCCTGATCAAAATATTCACCATTATTGGTCCCTTCTCCGACGTCTACCTCGGTGCCTATCACCTTCGAATGTATTTGTAAACGAAGACCTGGGGCAGGGTTGTTATACAAAGTCCCACCATAATTTGGAATTTCGGGCATCTGCGGTTTCCCTCTGCAGTCTAACTAATCTATCAATCCAACATTAAGATCAAATTCAAACCTGCGATGTTGACTTATTGGACTAACATTCTCAACGGGCTTTAAGTCCGCTAACTTAGTAAATAACTTAACTAGTTAGGGGTTCTCACTCCCAGTCGACCACCATATTTCTATCATAGTGCCCGAGTCATCATCATCTAATAGTTGCATCTCACAAAAACTTAATAGATCTATAGAGATTAGAAACTTGTACAATAATCTAGACATCACCCTTCCACAACAGATAACTATTTTTGCACTGGTCTTCCTTTTCATTTCTTCCAACTTCATAGTTTTATTGAATCGCAACCCTACTCTCTGTCGACCTTGAACTACACAACCAACATCACCTTATACAATTTCACAAAAAAAAAAAAAGAACTTACACAAAAAACACCGAGTTTGAGCTCTCCTACTAAACACAACAATTTCTCTCTTTTCTTCTCGTCCAGTTCAATTGTTACAAAAGAGTCTCAACAATATCTATATATGTAGGACAACCAAGGTGGTGGAGCCATAAAGAATGACTCCACCAAAATAAAATATCATTATTTAAAATTTTTAGATTAAAAAAAAACACATTTAAAAAAAAAAAACATACAATACACTAATACACTAGTGGCACCATTCTATATGGCTCCACCAAATAAAATACTAATTTTTAAAAAATTTTAAATTAATAAAAACCACATTTTAAAAAAATCTTGATAATAAAGTGGTGGTGCCATTTAGAATGGCTCCACCAATAAGAAATAGTTTAAAAAAAAATCACCAATAAGAAAAAAAATTATATTTTTAAAATTTAAAAAAAAAAGACACTGGCATCGGAAACTGGTGGCGCCAAATTATTTGGCTCCACAAAAAAAGGATATTTTTTTAAAGTTCCCCCTAATTTTTAGAAATAGTAGTATTTCCTTGGTACAAGTGACATTATTATATATGGCTCTACCAAAAAATAATTTTTTTACTTCGTTTGTTGACGCGGCATGTTAGTGGCGCCAAACACTTTGGCTCCACCAAAATTTACTGTAGCTTTCAGGTTACTTTCGTGTTTAATAGAAAAGTGAGTCATTTTCATAATTAATCAAATTTTTAGTCAATTAAAAAAAAAAAAAACCATGATGTGTCGATGTGCCCAAAGAGTTGTTTGGTTCTTTGGCTTGTTTGGTTAAAATGTGATGTTAGTCCCTGTACTTGTAAAAAATTTAAGATTTAATTTGTGTACTTTAAAAGTTAAAAATTAAAACTTTCTATGTTATTGGTTTAAAAGATTAATTAAAATTTTGAAGTATTTTCTGTCGAATTTATTAATTTAAAATTTTGATTAACATGTCATTACATGGCATGATATATGATTGGCAAAAAAAATAAATGTTAAATTAATAAATTTTGACAGAAACTATTAAACTATGATTTTAAATTAAAAAATAAAAAAAAAATTAATAAGTATCTAAAGCTCAAATTCTTATAACTACATATTTTAAGCTTTGAATTATTTTGTTTCCCAAATCTCAATCAAGTTAAATCTAGGGTGAAAATATACGTGCTAAAACTTTGGGATTTGGAAAAGTTATTATTGCGGCCAACTCCATTTTTAAAGCAAAATTTTGGACTTATTTTGTTTTATTATAAAGTAGCACCTAAAACTTGTCTGCCTAACAATAATATTAGACTATATGTTTTGTTAAAATAACTATTTAAGAATATTTAAAAATATAAGCAATTTTCTCATATAACGATCACTTGGCATGTAGAATGTATACCTCAGATTATAGCTTTGTTTGTGAGTAACTTCGACCTCCAAGGTTTTGGGGATTCATTCACTCTCATTGTTTAGTATGGAGTAGCTCATCATATATATAATCTAAAGTAAGGTTTTAAAATAATTTAGTTATTTAATATATGTGTATTTATATTCGTAATTTAATTGCCTATAAAAATGTTTTGATCAGGGATTCGACTATACCAAGAATGAGGGTGATAATGATTCCATTTCCAACTTTGACAATTTTATACAAATTAGAAAAATATAAATGGATTAAAACATTTGAGTAGATATATTACAAGGTTTTTAGGTCGCATATATATATTTTTTTGGTGAATGAAAAACAAAATTACTATCAACTCAAAAGATCAAAAGCACCACAAGCTTTATATTGTTGAAGGATCTCCATTACCTCATATGGAGGCACATCGAAAATTTGTAGGCATGGAAAAGCAAACCTTAGCCAATCGATCTACAAGTAAGTTTGTTTCCCTAAACACAACTTTGATCTGCCACTTTCCTTCAAAACGAAAAATCCTTTTAACCCTTCTAAGAACTATGATGCATAAATCTTCCAACCCTTTATCAGACAATGCCTTTGCCACGTTTGAATTGTCAGTCTGAATTGTGACCGTAACATTTATTTAATAGAATGAGGATCCCATCAAGAATACCCCAAAGTTTTGCCTCAAAAGGATTACATTTACCCAAGAATCAATTGTAACCCAAGATCTAATTACCGGTCTGATCACGTATCACTCCTCCAATAGAAGCAATTATGTAGCTTACTCCACTGCACCATCAGAGAAAAAATGGACCCACAATTCTTCAGAATGCTTTTGGTACTCTGGTTTTGGGATATTGGGCTTATGAGTGTTCTGACATGATTCGAACTGTTGCACCCAACTGATAGAAGATTTAACAATTTCAACAGTTGACCAATTAACATTTTGAAAGATGAATAGATTTCTATTCTTCTAAATTCACTAGATGATGAGACCAAAAAAACATGACCAAAGAACTCCACTTTTCTGCAATCTCATGGGCAACAAAGATTAGAAGATAACCAAATCACTAAGGGTGCATTCCAAATCTAAATTAGCATGCGCGGGAATATGCAAAAGTAAAGGGGCAACTTTCAATATCCACGGATCCTTCTAGCATCTAATACTTGTACTATTCCCCACTGACCAAGCTAAGTTCTCACATAAGAAGGGCCATATCTTAGAGAGGGACCTCCACAAATGTGAATATTGGCTTTTGGTAAATGACTCCGAGAGCTGTTATTTCAGTCTGTATTTCGTGAGGAGGACTCGTACCCATAAGGCATTATCCTTCGTGACTAAGTTGAATCCAATCTTCATGAGAAAAGAATTGTTCTGATAATGTAAATCACGAAATCCCAACCCATCGCAAAATCTTGGCTGACAAATGGAGTCCCACCCAACCAAAGCAAGTTTTGAATGACCAATAATGCAACCCCAAATAAACCATCTAACAATTTTCTCAATCTCTTCACAAACTCCCTTGGAAATCAGCATGGTCTACATAAAGTAATTAGGGATGGTAAGGAGAATAGATTGGGCCAGGGTAACTCTTCTGGCCATGGATAACTTCCTTACTTCCCAACTTTGCAATAACTTCCTTACTTCCCAACTTTGCAATTTATGCCTCACCTTTTCCACAACAAAACTCAGGGTACTTTTAGTGACCCTATCATGAAGAAGAGTTACACTTAGGTAAATGCCAAGGTTTTAAACCACTTAAAAGCCAAATAATTGGCAGATTTGTGAGCAAGTACCACCTTCAGCTCATTTGGAAAAATAAATATTAATTTTCTGAGTACTGACTTTGCGTCCAGAGAAAGCAAAAAAGTGAATCAAGCTATCTGCTAATAATTGAGCTTGATCCAACTTCGCTTTACAAAAAATGACCAAATCATCTGTGAAAAAAAATGAGATAAATTAAGACCTGATCTTGAAAGACGAATTGGACACCACTTACCTTCATCGATCGTCGCATGCATAATGTGCCCTAACCATTCCATATAGAGCATAAAAAGGTACGGTGACAATTGACAACCCTGTCTGATCCATTTGGATGGCTTGAATTTCTGAGTGGGAGTTCCATTCCAGAGAATTTGCAGAGTCGAAGATGAGATGGCCACCATGATTACTGAATTGAGAAAAATCGGGACCTCCGAAACCTGTAGTGAAGCACCGATAGATTCCCAACTCACTCTATCATAAGCCTTTTCTAAATCCAACTTGATTGCCATCCATTTTTTTCCATCATGTTTTTTCTGCATAGAATGTATGACTTCTTGTGTTATGATAACATTATCCAAAATATAACGTCTTACAATGAAACTGGGTTGTTCCTTCCTACGAGATAAAGTTAGGAAAAACCAATTTAAATCTGTTAGCAATAATTTTCATCACCAATTTATACATTATCAAGCACAAACTAATAGGGCGGAATTGGCCGAAGTCCTCTAGCTTGTCATTCTTTGGAATAAGCACTAACAATGAGTTATTCAGTTTTGGGTAAATACTGTTACTAGCGAATACCTCATTGCACCCAATCACAAACTGAATTTCTTAAAATATCCAATCGACTCTAGAAAAAATACGCATGAAATCCTTCACTTCCCAGAGCTTTTAGGGGATCCATGTCGAATAATGCTTTCTTAATTTCTTCATTTGAAGTCGACTTTTTCAAAAACTCAATGTCCTAGGTCTTGAGACAAGGAAAAATGTTGGATGGTAGATCCTTTATGGGCTCTGGTCTTTCCCCATAAAACTTCTCGAAAAAACCAACTGCCCCATTTTTAAGGACAATCTGATCTGAACACCACTCACCATTATCCATGCGTAAGGCTATGATATGGTTAACTTTCCTTCTTTGGATCGTTCGACTATAAAATAATTTGGTGTTACGATCCCCAAACTGGAGCCAGTCACACCTAGCTTTTTGCCTCCAAAGAAGCTTCTTATGGTTCAGCAAATTTTCCAACTCATCTCGCACATCAATCTCTAATTAAATTAACCGAGAAGAGGTAGAATGATCTAGGGCCTTTTGGATATTAGAGAGCGATCTTATAAGACGTCTTTTGTGAGATCCTATAAAACCATAGACAACAAAACTAGATAGAAAACTATGCATATTACCCTAGAATTGCCACTTACCTTTCACAAAAGATGAAAAATTTGCATGCTTCGTCCGTCTTACTAAGAACCTAAAAGGTCTCCCTATAGCCAAGCTAATATCTAGATTGGTCCTTAGAAGAATGGGCCTATGATCAGACTTAATCCATGACAAATGGGAAATAATGCATTGTGGAAAAGCTGAAATCAATGAATCATTATCCAATGCACGATCTAATCTCTCAATTGTGCAGACTTTTTGCCAAGTAAAGGATGGACCGATGAATCCCAAATCCTCCAAATTACAAGAATCTACAAAATTCCCAAAAAGATTACGTCTCTTCCCTATGGCGTAAATACTTTTTTTTATCTTCCGGCGATAAAATAACATTAAAGTCACCCATAATTAAACATAGTAAAGAATCATGAGGTAAAGCAAATTTCAAATCTTCCCAAAATGCTTTTCGTTTCCTCCTGTCTAGACTACCATAAACAAAGGATATTAAAATGGGATTAAGATAAACATTACCTGATACGCATAGGAGAATGAACTATGGGTGATTTTGGATAATTCAAATTTTAACAGATTCCTTCTAAGCTACCCAAATTCCTTCTAAAAATCCAACAGTTTCAACACGTTGAGAATTAAAAAACCCAAATTTTCAATGATAAAATTAGCCTTTTTACTACTTACTCTCGGCTCTAACAAGCATAAAATATCTAGACAATATTCGATATTATATTCACAAAACAACATGAATAAGTTTACTGCTAGCGTATCATTGGCAATTCCACAAAAAAAATGGTCAGATTTAAATCCATATAAATTAATATAGACAAATAATAAAATTAAAATAAAACCACCAAAGCCTTACTGTTTCAGGAATTCTCCCTTATCCTGTTGCCCAATCTTTAAATTTGGGCCACTTAAGCCCAAAGCTTCCACGGCTTGAGAAGAAATTGCTTTGCCCAAATGTGCCATTGATTCCCATGACAAAACCTTGGAATTTCCCACAGTTTTGAATCTACTACCCTTTTAAAGATTAATTTTGTTGAGGGGTTTTGAAAGACGTGAACCTCCATGCTTCTCCCCTGAAAATTTCCCAGCAACTTTATCTTTCCCTTTCCCCGACTTCATATCGGAGTTCCTTTCCCTTTGGTTTTCGACAAGTGCTTTATGGGGTTCTTTAAAGGTGACACTAAATGCCTTCGGGAGTTGAGACCATCACCTGTTTTGTAATCTGTGATGTCAACAACTCTCTCCAATGATGACCTCGCCTGTGCCATATTCACCGATTTATTTCCATCACCAACAAAGTGCGAGTGAGAGCCCGAACCAGCATTCCCACCACCATCTGTATGTCTGCCCTAATTTCCAATAGCAACTAGGTTTGTGAAAAGCTGACCTGATTCTTCCATAACCCGATCGGATTCAACCATTATTTTGTTTGCACCCGGCCCACAATTCGACCCATTTCCTTGGCCCGATATGCTATTTTCCAGCATGTTGCTTCCCCTTAAGCCTTTGAATCCCCCATTAAAATTGTCTTGGGTCACTTACCAGATTCCTAGGTGACACGGTCCCATTATTTTCCCCACTAGCATTATTAGAAGACTTTGAACAGCCTGCCACATTTTTAAGATCCAAGCCATTGGTTGGTCCTCTATTTTGACTACTAACGTGGCCTACCTCAAGCATATTAGACCCATCACCTTGGATTCCTTCATTTGTTGTTTCTTTCCCCTTTTTATACCGTATATTCCTAATTTCCTCATTCTTCCCAGAATCAATGCCAACATTACCTTCCTTTTCTGCTAATTCCCTAAAACGGAAACATTCATTATTCTTTTCTGAAATTCTAGGCTCTGATTGTGTTGAATCCCTTGATTTCCTATGGGATCTTTTCTCCACCAACATAGACGGGCCGTAACCATCACTTTTTTCCCCTGTTTCATCATCAACCATATTCACAGCCTCTCGTGAAGATTCCGACGAAGGCATCGTTCTCCCAGAAATGTGTTCAAGGACCCTAAAGGGACAAACTTCTTTTACATGCCCATACCATCCATAGTGAGAACAGACCGTTGGTAAGATTTCGTACTTGACCCTCTGTATTTTTTCGTTGATTAAGACTTGGGACACCACCGGTTTATCCAAGTTGACATACATAGCCATACGAGCAAAACGTCCTCTGATCCTATTGTCTGTGTTCATATCTAGTTTGGCAACCTTACCGATTAAACTCCCTATTTATGTCAAAATTTTTTACTTATAGAAGTATCCTGACAAGCCCGGTAGTCTTATCCACGACATTACGACACAGGGAAATTTATGTGCTGGATTAAAAGACATCGACCAAGGTTGAACCGTCAAGTATTGCCCAAAAATGATCCAGGGTCCTTCGGAGAGCACCTTTTCGCAATCCATTATGTTCTGAAATTTGGCCAAGAAGTAACCATTCTCAATATCCATCAACTAGAACGGTGACAGTGGCTTCCATAAACTATAGATTTTATTCTGAAGCACCGAAAAACCAATGTTATGCCCCAAAAGCTTCAAAACCACAATGTTTTCCATATCCTGGATAAGAATCTGGAAAATCCTATCAAAGAATTCGATTGAAGGAGTGCCATTAATTACCGACTTCTAAATATCTACTTCTAGTAACTCAAATTCCTCCTCCTCTAAACCTTTACCCTCATTATTGGATGAAATTCCAACAAGTTTGTCCTTCCAATAAATAATTGGTTCGTTAGTTAGATCCACCAACACTTCTCTGTTCACACTTTCCTCATTATCCCTAATCCAAGCTTTCTTAGGGATTAAATCTTCTATCGAACCACCTTCAGATCCAACATTATCACAAAGAGAAGCCATGCAATAATCTAACTATTTAGATAAATCTGTATTTTAGGTCACATATTTAAAACGATGACAAATAAATAATATATGTATTTGAAATATCAATATTTTGTATACTAAATTAATGTAAATTCACTATTATTTATGACAATAAATATTATGAACAAAAATCTTTTAATTATTAACCGACATTACAACTACACAAAATCCTTACCAAAACCGTTTATAACTTTATGATAACATAGTAAACAAGAGGGAACATTGAAAAAAAAAGTAGTACTTTTTTTAAAAAAAAATTGGTAATACATATTTTTTTTATCTATGAAAATGTAATACGTATTTTTAATCATAAAAAATAGTACATACTATTTAAACATTAAATAAATTTCAATATTCAAAAAATTAAATTATTTAAAATACCAAAAAAAATTCCAATTTTGTTTAATTTTGAATATTCAAAAAATATAAATTTATTTTAAAATTATTAAAATTTAAATTTAAATATTTAAATTTTTTATATCCTACATTACTATCTTTCTTATTTATAGTCAATGTTTAGTTTTTTATGTTTAAATTAATATTAAAGGAAAAAATTTAATTACAAATATTTTGTTAAATAAGATTAATATATAACTTAATATATATATAATGCATTCTTAACTTATACAATTATTTATCTTTTAATTTTTCAATAATTTAAATTTTGTACTAAATTTTTAGAAAATAAATATAATTAAACTAAATTAATATTGTAACGCCCTACACTTGTCTCAATGTCCAATATGAATGGAAGGTGTCACCGTAAAAAGGAAATCTTGAAAATACTAAAGATTTAAATTTTTTGAGTCAATCAAATAAATTCATATTCAATAAAATCATTCTAGAGATTTAAAAAATTAAGTTGTTATCTTTTAAAAATAATTTATGGATGGTTAGAGGTGTCTGTGTAACAGCCCGATTTTGGGGCTAGTCAGAACAGTGATCTCGGGATCACTAATCGAGGTTTAAGAAAATTATTTTGATATTATTTTATGTGTTTTAGCATAATTATATGGATGCATGAAAATTTTGGTGCTTTAATTTGAGTGATAGCATGCTTAATTGTGAGAAAGGACTAAATCGCATAAAGTGCGAAAGTTCTATTTTCCAAGGTAGAGGTATCTAATAGCTATAGAATGTAATTTGGAGGCCTTTAAAGTGAAATTAGGCCATTTTGGAGTGTGATGGCCGGCCATGTAGACAAGGGGGACAAGAGCATTTAATTTTTAGTCAAATTTGGTGGAAATTAGGTGATAAAATTAATAAAATGAGATGAGTAAAAGATGTTATCATCTTTCACTATTCACCCTCCTTCTTTCCACCGAAAATTGAAGAGAAAATAGAGCTTTTTTGGGTTCAACTTTCAGCCAAGCTATCTCCCTTGCTAGTAAGTGATTTAGATGGTTTTAATTGATGATTTTTGTGTTTTTGGAGTCCTCAAAGCTTAAGCTAGCTAATGAGGGGACCAATTTGCAATATGGTTGAAATTATAGGGACTTGCCATAAGAGAATTTATTTTGTTAGCTGAGTTTTTATGGAAGAAAATGAATGTTAGGAAGATGAGAAACAACTTTTGTGAAAGGTGTTAGCATGAAAACACCTAAATATGACTTAAATGCAAAGAATGAATTTGTATCATAAATGCATGAAATAGTTGGAATTGTGAGTAGTTGTAAGAGAAATAAATGTTCATCTAGGCTTGTTTATTGAGGAAATGTGATGAAAAATGATTTACGAGCCTAGGGGCAAAATTGTAATTTTGCCATGATGCAAGGGCAAAATGGTCATTTTTGCCTAAGTGTATTATGATCATAAAGTGATTTAAATAAATGAATTTTATTGTTATAGATCAAGAAGAGCGCGACATTAACCTTGACCGGGGAAAATGCAAGGTTACGGATTGACTCGCTAATTGAAACGTTTTGCACCGAGGTAAGTTTATGTGCAAACGATGCATTTTTATGTACACATTGTTATTGCTAATTAGTGCATGGCAGAATTGAGAACATGTGTGGTTCAAGTGGCTTGAATGAGGTAGTTATTGAATGATTATTGCATGAATGACGAAATAGTCATATAATCGTGTAATGGCAACACTTGATGGTAGGCTGAGTGCGATACCAACTTGTTATTTAATTACGATAGGTTATGTGTGATACCATCGTCTATTATCATTTGGTGGGCTATGTGCGATACCACCGTAGCTAACGTTTTCGGTGGGCTAAGTGCGATACCACCCTAATAAAGACTGATGGTGGGCTAAGTGCGAAACCACCGAGTAATTTGATTATGGGTGATTGATTAAGAGATTGTGATGTGTCGTATTATATGATGTTGTGTTGCTAACTGCAGGAAGTATGCTAACGAATGTACCCATTAAGTCTGTGATATGGTTGGAATGTGGAAATGGAAAGAATGAGTAAGCATGATTATGAATGTAGATTGTTCTTGCTTAGTATGTAATGCTATATAATTGTTTAACACATACAAAAATGTTATATGGTTTATATGTAAACTTACTAAGCTTAAAGCTTACTCCCCCTTCTCTTTTCCCTTGTTTTATAGAGTTTAAGAGCCGAGCTGGGATACGTGGATAACCAAAAGACCGCCCACACTATCAGCTCATCTCGGTATATCTAGACTTAGAGATTTTGAATATGGCATGTATAGGGGCTAGACTAGGTGTATTGTTTTGTTATTTTGGCCAAAAGTGTGTTGGTCCTATTTAATGAGAAAATTCTTGTGTATATATAGCCATAGTTGTTGGATCTTTTCTATATATATGAAAATATGAAGTTATTTATGGAAGTTCACGTTGCAAATTATGAGTTATTTATTGATATGTTGAATGGATTCATGTGGTGTGAGCTAGAAGGAAGCAAAGAGCTTGGCAAATAGCCTTATTCTTGTTCACATGGGTAGGCACACGGGCGTGTGCCTAGGTCGTGTGTGACATACGGCCAGTCCATGGGCGTGTGCTCTGGCCGTGTGAAGTCTGCACCTTGAATTTGGAATTTGAATCACCACACGGTTGAAGTACACGGGCATGCCCAGGCCGTGTGGATTAATCAGAGGTGACCACGGGCCAACCATATGGACGTGTGTCCATGTCGTGTGATTCAAGTCAGTGTCGACCACGAGCGTCGAACACGGGCGTGTAAGATGACACATGGGCGTGTCATCTCCCCCACGGGCGTGTGACCCCTGTTTAGGTAAAATTTTCTTAAGTGCGTAAAAGTTTCCAAATTATCTCTGAAACCTTTTGGAAACGTGTTTAGGACATCGTAGATCCATTATAAGGACGATAGTAATATGAATGGAAAAGTTTTAGTCTAAAATAAGCCTGATAACCGAAGTTGTATAATCGTGCGAGTTAAGTATGGTAACGCCTTGTACCCGGTTCAGGTGTAGAATACGGGCAAGGGGTGTTACAATCTAAGATCAAAAAAGGGCTTTGATGAGCCCAAAACACCTAAAATAGTGTGAAGACATTGCCCACATGCTCGAATACCTAGGCCTAGGTATCGGTACCCAGGTGCTTGGTAATGACACCTCAACCCAGTCACTGTAGCATTTTAGATATTGTCAACTTGGAGTTCGATACTTAAATAAGGCTATTGAAACTTGAACCCTTGGGACCAAATTTTTGGCAACTGTCTTGCAAAAGTACCAATACAAATAATAAGGACACCAAACCTTTAATGCAAGAAACTGAAATTTCACTGAGAAAACTCCACAAACACACTCTAAAACACATTTAAACAATGCCAACATAAAACCATCACAAAGATCAATTCAAGGTATGCAATATTAATCTCAAACACTTCCTAATATACTCAAAATACAATCATCATAAAGACATTTAACCATCATTAAAGGCATCTACAATGAACAACACACATCCATAAGTAGCCCAAATTAAGATAGTCAAATGCATGCTTGCTTGCCAAATGTTTTATACATCCAAAGGTTAAAGAATCACCAAAAGCCTCCAACTCAACAATTCAAATCCCCATGCTTCAAAATATTAAGTAGCATATAAAACTAGCATATATGTACATGTTAACACCATAAGTACAAGCTACATATAAACTAATTTCATACTCTCAAAGGTCTTGATGATAGTGAGATGGTCTAGAGTAGAGTTGGGCTTCAAGAATCCAAGGTAATATCTACGCGCAAATACAACAGTGCATAAGCATGAAATTCTTCATAAGTTCAAATAGAAAAAACTATATTTACCTTGCCTTGGTGTGAGCATGCCATGCATAGATTGTTATAACAAGATTATAAGTTAATTTAGAATAAAAACATGGTAAAACTTAAATATTTTAAAACAAGATAGACTTAATATGTACAATTCGAATTTAGTTTCACATTCTTATTCTATATCAACAAGCATAAAAACACGTTTCATAACTAATCCACATAAAGCATATTTCCACATTCATAAAGTTTACATTCTTAATAAACATATTAAGTTTCTTTAACATATTAATAATGAAAATTACGATTTCTTGCGCAATGTAACCTTAGCAAAATATGAGCCAAACACTAGGGAATTTACCAAACACCAAAATGCTTATAAGTGAAAGCCACCAAACACCAAATAAGTCTTCAAAAAGAACATGTAAACCTTGTACATATGCTCTACTGATCCACATTTCAGGCAGGTACTTGCTTTCCTCCAACACTCGCCTAGGTGATGCTTTTCATAGTACGAACAATGGGGAAACAAACCCTTAAGGTTAGTTACAACAACTTCTTGTTGTAGCTCGTCCTCTTTGGCTCATTTCGAGGGATGAAAATTTGACCTATTGGAACTAGAGTCTCTTTTAGCTAAGACTTTACTTTTCTCTTGTTTCTCTCGTTCCACCTGTTTAATCTCTTCCACGATTTTGGTTTTCTCCACTATGGCCTCAAATACCCGTTCCTGGTGTGGACCAGTTTGTATTTTGAGATTGTAACATAGTGCCCATTTTTGAACTCACACACTTATCTTGCTAAGTGGTGATCATTCCTTGGGCATAACAACTGAACCTCAAAAACTAAGCCTCGTATTCTGACACAGTCTTATCTTCCTACTTTAACTCGATGAATTCGAGTCTGTTAGCCTCTACATACCTAGTGCCCACATATTTCTTTTGAAAAGCTTCCTGAAAATATTCCTAAGTTATTCGTTCAGCATGCGTACCCTTTACAACATACTACCATAGCTTGTGTACCCCCTACAATAGACTATCACCAATGATAAGCTTCTTCCTTTAACAAAGACATAGTGCACTTTAATTTTTGCTTCGAAGTACAGTCTAGATTATCCAGAATCCTTTCCATTGACTCCATCTAGTATTTTCCACGATAGGAGTTGTTCCAGTAATGCTTTTAAATATTTTCGCCCCATTTTATCGAAGCCTTTCCGTAACGGATCAACGACTACCCAATCCAGTTTGAGCTCTAGCAATCCTTTGTAGCACCTTCAGCATCACCTGTGACATTACATCATCTCCATTTTCGTAACCTCCACCACTATTGATGGTAGAATTCTCTACATACTCCTTCTCAGGGATTGGGTTTTTGCCCTGAACAGCGGGTGGCCCAATTGGTGCAGCCCTACGTGTCCTACCCCTACCACATCTACCTTGATTATTCATAGTGTACTTTCGAAAATCCAATATCTAAGGTATATCTACAATTTTCAAACAAAATTTTCATGCATTAGCTACTTTCTAAGTATTTATAATCTAACGGTCATGATTTATAGTTTAGCTAAAGTTTTAGAAGTAACTCTAGCTATAGTATGACCAACATCGAGGTCTCAGATTTAATTTTCCTATAGAAAATCAACGTTTTCAAAAACTTGTGGCATGGTTTTTCCTAAAATACCATTTTTTTAATGCATGCATACAAACTCACTCAGTTTCCATAGTTCGAGTTTAGAAAATCTAACTTTGATACCACCAAATCTAACCTCCCCAACCCTACCTAGACATTAGGCTCGAATTCGGGAGATTACATTGGTTGTCGAGATGGCCTAGTAAGATATCAGAGTTTATAAATTAGTAATTTTAAAATATTTGTTTATTTAGGAAGAAATCTTAAATTATTTACATAAAAGCTCGCGAGTTATATAGAAATCAATTTAGATTAACTATGTGACTTTGTCTACTATTATTTAAAAAAAAAAACTTATTTAATTTCTTATTTATTTGTTTCTCAAAATTTTAAATAAAATTTAGCAATGGAAAATTTATAAGAGTTTCTATTTTAATAAAAACTGAAGTTCATGCATAATGAATTAATGTTCTTATTTTGATGTCTTAATATCAAATTAAATGTCATGCATGCTATATAAAAACCATAAACAAAGTCGCATGCCATTGTTTAATAATAAAAGAATATAGTTTTTGAATAAAAATATTAAATAATAATCCTAAAATAACTTAATAAAAGTAAAGCATTCCAAGCCAAGACCCTCCGGTTGTCGTGTTCGCGTCCTAACTTGGTGGGTTATCTGTAGAGATAGAGGTGAAAAGGGGATAGAGCTATGAAGCTTAGTGTGAGTTCCATCACAAGATAAATCACTGCAAACAACTGATACAATATACTGAATAATGTGTAAAAATAATCATCATTGAACAATAATTTAGTGTATCGTTATTTCAAATCAATTCAACACAAGATTATCTCAAAATTCACAGTTTTGCCTGTGCATGCTAATGAATGCAATGTAGTTTCAATTTAACAGAAAAGGTCCTACCAACTTCGCTACACTTCACAATAGGAATTCCCCAGAATTCTTCTACCTTTACACCAATGTGTGGATGAACCACTAAACATTGCAGATGAACTGCTAGTACGGTGTGAACAAACCACTAATTGGTGTAGATAAAACTACTAATACAGTGTTGGATTAACCACTAAAAAATGTAGAAAATTGCTAACACTTCCTCCGTTCATATTGTCACACCCTATGTAATGCAACATGACATGCTGTAACAGATTAGTGCAGTAGCAATAACATGTTTATAACAAGTATATATAGTAGAAATTATCATGCTTATAATAGATCATTACAGTAGGGGCATATCTGATCTTATAACAAGTATGTATAGTAGAAGTTATGTTTCATTTTAAACAGACCTTAACATCCTTAATTAGGGGCATATTTGATCTTTTTCATCTGGCATCTTTTATCTAGCTAACATGAAGCGTGGATTTAATTGTGCTATAGTAATTCTATTAAATAAATCTAGTTTGGTCGAATGCTATAGGGCCTTTAATTCGTTATTCGTTACTAATTTTAAGTAATATTTTGATTTTAGGTACTAGTTTGAATGTCCCAGGCTAGCACTGAAGTCGAATTTCGTACGTACCCTGGTTTCACATCAAATCAGTGTAAGTTATCTTGCCGAATTGAATCTGAAAATTTGTTGGTGTAATACTGATTTGGTTGAACCCTTAGGAGAGTGTTTCAAGGTTGGATTAATAGTATTTTAATGTGTCAAATACTTTAATTTGGTTTTAGGCACGTTTAAGGTTTAAAAGTGGAAGCACAGACTTTGCAGATTAGTTCTGTGGACTTGCTATTAGAAGGTGTGGGTCCTAACTTTGTTCAAATGGTTGATAATTCATAATATACTTTTTAAATTGAGATTAATGCTTGCTGGTCGGGAATCTTTTATTGGCTTAATAAGCGAAATAAAGGTTGTCGAACAAGGTATGTGGCTTTATCAGGATTGTTTGTTTGCATATTTGTTGAATCTGACTGTCTGATTGACTGCCATGTTGTAGGTTGTTGTATGCTGGTTGTGACATGTTCTAAAATAATGATATATCATGTTCATTGATAATGGGATGCATTTATAGTGTTCAAATTGCATGCTAAGTATGAAAAAAATTGTATCACATGTTATATACCAGTAAAACTAATGAATTGATTAATTGGATGTTTGCAAATCTAAAATCGAACATGTACTGAAAGCATGATTGAAATGCCAAAGATATTGATAAATGGAAAGTATGCAAGGAATACACCAACATTGATTATTGATAAGCATGCCATTGAGTTGAATATGTTATCATAAGCATGTAAGACATGCCATTGCACTGAAACTGAACTAGAAGCATAACTTTGCTCAATGATTGTATGACATAATGCATATGCATGGGGTGAGTTATTGTGGATGACAGAGGAGTTCCATGGTGTACCGGTGGCAGATTAAGTCTACATTATTGTTGTCAGTGCACTGCACCGGAAGTACAAGGAGATTGGAGATTTTATCGCATTATTAGAGTCTAAACTAAATTTATCGTAATTGGTGGTTTAACCACTTTATTGGCAGCTTTTCTACATATTGATTGGTAGCATATTTGTACTATTGTACTGGTGGTTTATCTACTTAAGCTTTGGCTTGCATTGTTTGGTGTTTGGCAGATGAGTTATGGGAAACTCATGGTGTGTAGTGGATGGATGGGTAGGAACCTTTTTGCATTGCATCATGCTCATGACATGCTCAACTGTTTAATGAAATATTTCATGTACCATTTAGTTATGTGAATGATGCTTGTTTCTCATGTGATTGATTGTATGTTATTATTGTTGTGACTCACATTGAGCTATTTTAAACTCAACCCCTACTCTTAACTTCTCAGGTAATGATCGACACTAGGATTTGACCTAACATGCGACGGTTCATGGACTTCGGATTATTCTTTGATTTTAATATTTTTAATAAGTTCTTATTTGATTTTTGGATTGTAAAGTTTATTTTAGACTGTGGTTTGTAGTTTTGGATTTGGGTTTGGGTTTATGCATGCATTATTCAAACACGATGACTATATATATGATAACCGAAAAATACATGTTACTCGACCTAATTAAAATTTTACATAAATAGAGTTTTTCGCTGCATTGAAAGATAACGAAATTTTGCAAAACAAAGCGAAAAACAACTGATTTCTAAAAACGTAACTATCAACAATAAAAATCTGACTTAAGAATAAATGACCTAACAAATTAATGTTTTACAAACCAATTCAAGTGGAAACCGTGATTTTTTTTTTCTAAAATGAATTGAATTAGGGATTTTTGGCCATTTCGGTGGCTAATATAGTCTTCACGATAACATTTAGGCCAGATTGGAAATGTTACAAGGCACCACTAATAAACAATTTTTTTGTAGTGGTAAAATATGGAAATTGCAACATCATGTTACATTTCTAAAATTAATGAAGGGCATGATTGTCTTTTCATCTTTCTAAGCCTTGCAATATAAATGTTGACTTTATATAAGTTTTTCAAGGGAGAGAGCTAAAGAGTTAGAGTAGAGATTCTACTCAGCTAAAGAGTTAGAGTAGAGATTCTACTCTCTCTCTCTTTTTTTTGTAAGTTTTATGTCATTTTTCTTATTTATAGGTTTCTATTTCTTTTGTAATTAGATTTTGCAGATTTGTAACTTTTACTTCTTCTTTTTTAATAAAAGTTATAAATTTTCAATCAAGAGTTGAAATTGCAAGTGTTAATAGATTCTATTATTGGGCTTTGTAGAGATTAAAAGATTTTAAAAAGTTTTGCATCTTAAATGAGCATTTCTATCATTCAACTTTTAATTTACAGTTGTTTTATTTTAGTGATTAGGTCCATGAATTTGTATATCTCAATTGTGGTTGATTGTGTAATATTATTATGTGGATATTATGTTAGATGGATAAAATAAATAGTTTATTTATGTTATTTGTTAAGATCATGTATGGTTGAGATTGACGACCTTAAGCATGATCATAGACTAGGGGGAATGGAGAATGATCGTAGTAGAAATTAGGACAAGTAACATTATTAAGTACCTATAAGTGAGAGATGTTGTATATCCTAGATTTACAAGTGAGAGTTGTCTTTAGATTCAACCTGCAAGCAAGATCTCTGAAAGGACTTTATGTTAATAAATTGTAGATGGATTCAGTTTAGCTCTTTTGTTCATTAGCAATTAGGTGAACAATCAATTGATGCCACACCTTGTTAAGGAGGTGATTAGTTGAAAGTTTTGAGGTAGAAATTATCATACAGTATTTTAGTTAATTAGTTTACTTAGTTTTTTATTGGTCGTGCCAATAATCATGTTTTTTGTTTAAGTTGGTAAGTTGCTAATATAGTAAACTGAGTATTCATTTTTGAAAGGTTCTCTCTATCAAAATTTATTTATGGTTATGATTTACAAGATGCATTTAACAAGTATTTCATTATAATTTTTTTTATATAACTTGACTTGTTTACTTGTGAAAAGTTTTGTTTGACAAATTCTTACATTTTTTTATAACTCGCCAAGAGCCACATCAAGTATTAGGTCACAAGTTTTGATGGGATCTATAAAAAAGGCTACTAGTGGGTGTCAAAGTTGGACACTCTAAACGTTTTCCAATACCTAAGTTAGTGAAGATCTTTAAGAAGATAATAATCGAGAAACAGAGTTTTTAGAAAAATAAATGTAAATGATAATGGCAATGAATATGGTATGTAGAATATATAAAACCTTACGTTATATTATATCTTTATTCATGAGCGGATTGTAGACCAAGATTTCTTGGGATTGGCCCACTCTCACTGTCTCGTACCGGCTAACTATTAGTGGAAGGGAACAAATTCTAATTATGCCATGTTTTGTTGGTTGTTTGATTCTTTGCCTAAAGGATATAGCTTGGACTTTTATTTGTTTCCATTTATTCTTTGTTAAGGGACTGGACTTGTAACACCCCTTACCCGTATTCTATGCTGGAACCAGGCCCGAGGTATTACCGAATTTATTCAACTTAATCACACAACTTTAGTCTAAAAACTTTCAATCCTAACTTGACATGTCTCTATCGTTAACACAATAGCCTCATTAAGGACCTACGAGGACTTAAACATCCATACGAGGGGTTTCCAAACCCAACCGGAAACTTTCAAAATTTTTAAAAATTTTCACCTAAATAGGGGTCACACGCCCGTGTGAGATGGGACACGCCCGTGTGAGCCGGTCGTGTGGTCACACACGGCCATGTCCCTACCCCGTGTGAGATTTATTTTCATTTCGAACCTACAGGGGTTTTCACACGGCCTAAGCACACACCCGTGTTCTTAGCCCGTGTACTCCACACGGCCTAGACACGCTCGTGTCCCGCCTGTGTGTAAAAACCTGGGTAATTTGTTTGTAACGTCAGCAGCCTTATAAGGTTCACACGGCCTAGGCACACGCCCTTGTGGCTAGCCCATGGTCAACAATGACTTGCAACACCAACATACAGGGGACACACGGCTAAGTCACATGCCTATGAGGCTGACCGTGTGTCACACACGGCCTAGACACACGCTCGTGTGCCTACCCATGTGGACAAAATCAAGGCTATTTGCCAAGCTCTTTTCACCCTTTCTAGCTCACACAATATGGATCCATTCAACAAATCAACAAACTACTCATATTTTGCAATATAAACTTCCATAAATAACTACATCTTTTCATATATACACAAAAGGCCAACACTATGGTTAGATACACAAGAGTTTCTCATTAAAGAGGCCAACATACCCTTGGCCAAAATAATAAACCTAGTCTAGCCCTTATACATGCCATACACAAAATCACTAAGTCTAGATATACCGAGGTGAGCTGATAGTGTGGGTGATCTTCTAGTTATTTGCATATCCCGGCTCAACTCTTAAACTCTATAAAATAAGGGAAAAGAAAGGGGAGTAAGTTTTAAGCTTAGTAAGTTAAATGTAAACAAATAGCATTATAGTATGTGCTAAACAATAAATAGCATTTCATACTAAACAAGAACAATCCACATTCATAATCATGCCTACTCATTTCCTCCCTTACCACTTTCCAACCACATCACAAGCTTAGTACTCATATTCATTAACATACATCCCTGCACTTAGCACTACAAAGTCACATGATACAACACATCATATTTTCTCAATAAGCTATTCATACTACCTATCTCTCGGTGGTTTCGCACTTAGCCCACCATCAATCTCTAATAGGGTGGTATCGCACAAAGCCCACCAAAAAGGATAATTACAGTGGCATCGTACACATCCCACCAAATGATAAATAGACAATGGTATCGCACACAGCCCATTGTAGTTATGTAATAAGGTGGTATCGCACTTAGTCTACCGTTAAGTGTTGTCATTACACATTTACATATCCATTTCGTAATTCATACGATAATTATTCAATACTACTAATTTCAATCCACTTGAACTACACAAGTTCTCAATCATGCTATGCAGTAATTAGCAACAATAATGTGTATATAAAAATGCATCGTTTACACATAAACTTCCCTCGGTGCAAAACGTTTCGATTTGCGGTTTAATCTATAACCTTGCCTTTTCCCCGGTCAAGGTTAATTCCGCGCTCTTCTTGATCTATAATAATAAAATTCACTCATTTAGATCATTTTATGATCATAATGCATCAATTTCTACACTTTGGC
Organism: Gossypium bickii; assembly: GCA_025503065.1. Classification (NCBI taxonomy): domain Eukaryota; kingdom Viridiplantae; phylum Streptophyta; class Magnoliopsida; order Malvales; family Malvaceae; genus Gossypium; species Gossypium bickii. Next base: position 98,862,876 of record CP106711.1, read on the forward strand.
AAAAATAACCATTTTGCCCTTGCACTATGGCAAAATTTCAATTTTGCCCCTAGGCTCGTAAATCATTTTTCAACACATTCTATCAATTAACAAGCCTAGCTGAACATTTGTTTCTCTTATAACTACTCACAATTCCATCTATTTCATGCATTTATGACACAAATTCATTCTTTGCATTTAAGTCATATTTAGGTGTTTTCATGCTAACACCTTTCACAAAAGTTGTTTCTAATCTCCCTAACATTCATTTTCTTCCATAAAAACTCAGCTAACAACATAACCATTCTCATGGTGGGTCCCTAGGCTTTCAACCATTTCACAAATTAGTCCCCTCATTAGCTAGCTTAAGCTTTGGGGACTCCAAAAATACAAAAATCATCAAAAATTATCATCAAAAGGACTTACTTGCAAGGATGAGATGTAGCTGAAATTTCAAGCTTTCAAACCCTTCTTTGAATGTAAAAATTCGGTGGAAGAAGAAGAGAAGAGAAAAAAGATAATAACATTTTCTTATTTTATCATATTTTAGTCAAGTAGTCACCAAATATCACCTAATTTGACTAAAATTAATGCTCTTGTCCCCTATGCACCTTATGGCTACCATTACACTTCAAAATGGCCTAATTACACTTTAAAAACCTCCAAATTACATTCTATAGCAATTAGGTACCCCTACCTTATAAAATAGAACTTTCGTACCTTATACGATTTAGTCCTTTTTCACAGTTAAGCATGCTATTGCTAAAATTAAAGCACTAAAATTTCCACATAGCCATATACTAATACCATAATACATAAAATAACATTAAAATAATTTTCCCTAACCTTGATTTAGTGGTCTGGAAACCACTATTCTGACTAGCCCCGAAATCGGGCTGTTACAACTCTCCCCTCCTTTAGAGATTTTCGCCCTCGAAAATCTTACCAGTAAAGAGGTTTGGGTATTGCTTACTCATGTCTTCTTCCGGTTCCTACGCAGCCTCTTCTACACCGTGTTTTTTCTATAACACTTTTACTAGGGCTATTTCCTTGCTCCTCAACTGTTTCACCTCTCGAGCCATAGTCTTAATCGGCTCTTCCTCATATGTCATGTTCGGTTTTATCTCTATTTCTGTTGGAGGAATCACGTGCGAAGGATCGGAGCGATAACGCCTTAACATCAATACATGAAACACATTGTGTATCTTTTCTAACTCTACCGGCGAAGCCAACCGGTATGCTACTGGCCCAATTTTATCGGTAATCTCATACGGCCCTATGAATCGCGGACTCAATTTCCCTTTTCGACCAAACCTCAATATTTTTTTTCACGGCGACACTTTCAGAAATACTTTGTCACTCACATTAAACTCAATTTCCTTTCTTTTCAAGTCCGAATATGACTTTTATCGGTCTGAAGTAGCTTTCAAACTATCCCGGATCACTTTCACTTTTTCCTCAGTCTCTTTAACCAGGTCGACCCCATGAATTTGCTTCTCATTAAGCTCAGTCTAATATAAAGGAGTCCGGCACTTACGACCATACAAGGCTTCATATGGTGCCATCTATATAATCGACTGATAACTGTTGTTGTAGGCAAACTCAACCAAAGGTAGGTATCTCTCCCAACTACTTTCAAATTCCAACACACAACATCGGAGCATATCTTCAAGAACTTGAATCACTCTCTCAGACTGACCGTCAGTTTGAGGATGGAATGCAGTACTAAAATTCAACCTTGTACCCAAGGCCTCTTCCAACTTCTTCCAAAACCTCGAAGTAAATCTCAGATCTCTATCCGAGATAATGGATACAGGCACTCCATGTAATCTTACCACTTCCTCAATATACAACTTGGCTAATTTATCCAACGAATAATCCACATGCACCGGTATAAAGTGAGTTGACTTCGTTAATCTATCAACGACAACCCACACAACATCTTTTTTTTCGGAGTCATAGGCAACCTCGTCACGAAATCCATGGTGATCCGACCCCACTAGCTGAAGCAACCACGGAGGTACTTGATGTTCGGCTTTCACTTGTTGACAAATTAGACATCTCGTTACAAACTCAGAGATGTCTCTTTTCATACCCGGCCACCAATAAAATCTCTTTAGATCAGTGTACATTTTCATACTGCCCGGATGTACTGACAAATAACTACTATGTACCTCATGTAAAATTTCTCGGATCAACCCATCATCTTTGGGTACACACATTCTATCATGAAACATCAAACAACCGTCTGAGCTCACTCAAAAATCAGAATCATTACGCGACCCACACTGGGCTCTCTTAGCTTGCAGCTCGTTATCATTCTTTTGAGCTTCACATATCTGTTAAATAAATAGTGGTCTAGCCCTCAACTTGGCCAATATAGCACCATCATCAGACAATGCTAAGCTCGTGCTCATAGCTCTCAAAGCATACAGAGATTTCCTACTCAGGGCATCCGCAATCACATTAGCTTTCCCCGGATGGTAATCGATTACTAGTTTATAGTCTTTCAATAATTCAAGTCACCATCGTTGTCGTAGATTCAAATCCTTTTGATCCATCAAGTACTTCAAACTCTTATGGTCCGTGAAGATTCGGCACTTCTCACCATATAAATAATGTCGCCAAATCTTTAATGCGAAAACAATCGCAACCAACTCTAAATTATGAGTCAGATAATTCTTCTCGTGCAGTTTTAGCTACCTCGAGGCGTAAGCGACTACCTTACCCTCTTGCATCAACACATAACCGAGACTATTAAATGACGCGTCACTATAAACCACAAACTCTTTCTCTGACTCAGGTTGAACCAAAACCGGCGCCTCAGTCAACAATGTTTTCAATCTCTTAAAACTCTGTTGACATTTCTCAGTCCATTCAAACTTAACATCTTTCTGCAACAGTTTCATCATCGGGGTAACAATCATGGAAAATCCCTTCACAAACCGTCTATAGTACCCTGCTAAACCCAAAAAGCTTCTGACTTCTGACACATTTCTCGGCAGTTTCCACTCCACAATAGGCGAGATCTTTCCCGGATCAACTCTAATACCCTCGCCCGACACAATGTGTCTGAGGAATCTGACCTTTCTGAGCCAAAACTCACTCTTACTAAACTTAGCATATAACTGCTTGTCTCTTAAAGTCTGTAAAACAATTCTCAGATGCTCCGCATGTTCACTCTCATCCCGAGAATAAATCAATATGTCATCAATAAGGACAACCACAAACTTGTCCAAATACGGTCGGAAGACACGGTTCATTAAATCCATAAAAATCGCAGGAGCATTCATTAAACTGAACGACATGACAAGAAACTCATAATGGTCGTATCTCATCCGAAAAGCAGTTTTTGGTACGTCTTGCTCCTTAAACCTCAACTGGTAATAGCCGGATCTCAGGTCTATATTGGAGAACACTGTAGCTCCCTTCAGTTGATCAAATAGGTCATCTATCCTTGGCAAAGGATATTTATTTTTCACCGTCACCTTGTTGAGTTGTCTGTAGTCTATACACAATCTCATCGACCCATCTTTCTTCTTCACAAATAGTACCGGAGCACCCCACGGTGAATAGCTCGGTCTTGCAAAACCCTTATCCGTCAACTCTTGCAACTGAATCTTCAGTTTTTTCAACTCTAATGGTGCCATCCTATACGGAGCAACCGAAATAGGTCCGTTCCCAGAACTAACTCAATCCCAAACTCGACCTCTCTAACTGGAGGCAATCCGGGCAACTCTTTCGAGAATACATCCGGATACTCACATACAACTGGCACTATTTCAATCTTTGCTTCAAAGTCTTGAGTATTCAATACAAAAGCAAGATAGGACTCACATCTTTTTCTCAAATATTTCTCAGCCACCAAGGAAGAGATCATCATCGGTAAACTATATGACCCACCTTATTCAACCCGAATAACATCTCCATTTTCACATTTCAATTTAATAAATTTATTTCCACAGTTCACTAAAACACTATGGGTAGTCAACCAATCCATCCCAATAATCAAATCAAATTCATCAAACGGCAGCAACATAAGGTTTGCCGGAAAACAATGACTCTTAATTGTCAGAGGACAATTCCTAAACACCTTGTCAACTAATACATGTTTACCTAATGGGTTTGACACCTTTACCACAAATTCTGTAGACTCAACAATCATGCTCATACGATATGCCAATTTCATGCAAATATAAGAATGGGTAGACCCCGGATCAATCAAAGCAATAATAGAGGTGTCATGAAGAGAAAATGTACCCGTTATTACATTTGCATATGATGCCTCTTCGCGAACGCGAATGGCATAAGTCCTTACAGGTGTCCGACCTTCTGGTCTCATAGCAGAGTCTCGTGATGCACCTCTACCTCTAGTCCCACCTCCCGGGTTCTTTTGTGGCCTACCCCTAGAAGATACATTGCTTGATCTTATCTCTTACTTCCTCTCCTTGTCATCCCTTTTAGGCCAGTTTCGGATGAAATGGTCAGGGGAACCACACTTATAACAATTCTGGTTGTTTCCCCAACACTCCCTAGTGTGATGTCTGCCACAACTTGGGCATTTCGGTTTGAACTTTGGATTGCCCACACTTGCCATCGAGGTGGCTTGAACTCTTGAACCCGAGTACGTGTTGCCTCACTCTCTTTACGAAAAACCAACTAATACAGTCGTTCGAGGGTTTGCTTCCTTGGACCTCTTCGATTGAGCTTGGTGGGATTTACTCATCGGCCTTTTTCTCGCATCCCGAGCCTCAGTAATGGCTTTCCTCTTTTCCTTACTCAATTCTTTGGCCTTACTGGCCTTATCCACCAATACCAAAAATTCTTTTGGTTCTAAAATTCTGACTAAAAGTCTGACATCCTCATTCAGCCCATCTTCAAACCTCTTGCATCAAATGGCTTCTGTAGACACGCACTCTTGTGCGTACTTGCTGAGCCTAACAAACTTGCGCTCATATTCCGCCACAGTTATTTTTCCTTGCTTTAACTCAAGGAATTTCTTTCGTTTTTGGCCAACAAATCGCTGACTTATGTACTTCTTTCGAAACTCTTCCAAAAAGAAATCCCACGTCACTTTCTCCTTCGAAACCACTGATGTCAACGTTTTCCACCATTGGTATGCCGAGTCCCTCAGGTATATAGAAGAGTTCATCAAATACTCTCATTGAGTTCTCCAGCCAGAACTCTGTCCTCTTAGGGTCATAATCTATATTAGCTCGAAAATCCTCAACCCTTTGTTTCCAAATTTTGTCTACCGGGGGCTTAGTTGTCCTCACCAATTCTATACCTTGGGGAGCCACAGGAACTGGCTGAGGTATAGGAGGGGGTGGAGGAGGTTGAGCATTAGGGTTTGCTCGTACATACTCAGTGTACCAGTTACTCATCATTTGAAGAAAGGCTTCCCGAGCCTCTTCTCCTTGACCCTTAGCCCCGGGTCCACTCTGCACAGGCGCGATCCCTTGTGTGGGAGCCAGTGCATTACTAGCTGTGTCATCAGTAGCCGATTGATCGGGATCCATATACTACATAAAAACAAAGTTTAGAATCATCAGAAGCCACCACATTATCATTATACCCTTATAGCATGTATAGCTAGACTCTTACACACACTACAGTAGTCCGAGAATCAAATAAACCATAGCTCTGATACCACAAATGTAACACCCCTTACCCCTATCCTATGCTAGAACTGGGAAGGAGGTATTACCGAATTTATTCTACTTAATTACACAACTTTAGTTTAAAAACTTTCGGTCCTAACTTGACATGTCTCTATCGCTAATACAATAGCTTCATTAAGGACCTACGAGGCCTTAAACATCCATACGAGGGGTTCCGGAACCCAATCGAAAACTTTAGCGATTTTTAAAAATTTTCACCTAAACAGGGGCCACACGCCCGTGTGAGCAGGCCGTGTGGTCACACACGACCATGTCCCTACCCCATGTGGGATTTATTTTCATTTCGAACCTACAGGGGTTTTCACACGGCTTAGGCACACGCCCGTGTACTCTACACGGCCTAGACCCGCCCATGTGTAAAAACCTGGGTATTCTATTTGTGACGTCAGTAGCCTTATAAGGTTCACACGGCCTAGGCACACGCCCGTGTGGCTAGCCCGTGGTCGACACTGACTTGCAACACCAACATAAAGGGGACACACGGCCAAGTCAAATGCCCATAGGGCTGATCGTGTGTCACACAAGGCCTAGACAAACGCCCGTGTGCCTACTTGTGTAGACAAGATCAAGGCTATTTGCCAAGCTCTTTTCACCCTTTCTAGCTCACACAACATGGATCCATTCAACAAATCATCAAACTAGTCATATTTTGCAATAAAAACTACATCTTTTCATATATACACAAAAGGCCAACACTATGGTTAGATACACAAGAGTTTCTCATTAAAAGGGCCAACACACCCGGCTCAGCTCTTAAAAAGGGGAGTAAGTTTTAAGCTTAGTAAGTTAAATGTAAACAAATAGCATTATAGTATGTGCTAAACAATAAATAACATTTCATGCTAAACAAGAACAATCCACATTCATAATCATGTTTATTCATTTCCTCCCTTACCACTTTCCAGCAACATCACAAGCTTAGTACTCATATTCATTAACATACATCCCTGCACTTAGCACTACAAAGTCACATGATACAACACATCATATTTTCTCAATAAGCCATTCATACTACCTATCTCTCGGTGGTTTCGCACTTAGCCCACCATCAATCTCTAATAGGGTGGTATCGCACAAAGCCCACCAAAAAGGATAATTACGATGGTATCGCACATAGCCCACCAAATGATAAATAGACGATGGTATCACACACAGCCCATCATAGTTATGTAATAAGGTGGTATCGCACTTAGCCCACCGTTAAGTGTTGTCATTACACATTTACATATCTATTTCGTAATTTATACGATAATTATTCAATAACTACTAATTTCAATCCACTTGAACTACACAAGTTCTCAATCATGCTATGCAGTAATTAGCAACAATAATGTGTATATAAAAATGCATCGTTTACACATAAACTTCCCTCGGTGCAAAACGTTTCAATTTGCGGTTTAATCTATAACCTTGCCTTTTCCCCGGTCAAGGTTAATTCCGCGCTCTTCTTGATCTATAATAATAAAATTCACTCATTTAGATCATTCTATGATCATAATGCATCAATTTCTACACTTTGGCAAAAATGACCATTTTGCCCTTGCACTATGGCAAAATTACAATTTTGCCCCTAGGCTCGTAAATCATTTTTCAACACACTCTATCAATTAACAAGCCTAGCTGAACATTTATTTCTCTTACAACTACTCACAATTCCATCTATTTCACGCATTTATGACACAAATTCATTCTTTGCATTTAAGTCTTAATTAGGTGTTTTCATGCTAACACCTTTCACAAAAGTTGTTTCTAATCTCCCTAACATTCATTTTCTTCCATAAAAACTCAGCTAACAACATAACCATTCTCATGGTAGGTCCCTAGGCTTTCAACCATTTCACAAATTAGTCCCCTCATTGGCTAGCTTAAGCTTTGGGGACTCTAAAAACACAAAAATCATCAAAAATTATCATCAAAAGGACTTACTTGCAAGGATGAGATGTAGCTGAAATTTTCAAGCTTTCAAACCCTTCTTTGAATGTAAAAATTCGGTGGAAGAAGAAGAGAAGCGAAAAAAGATGATAACATTTTCTTATTTTATCATATTTTAGTCAATTAGTCACCAACTATCACCTAATTTGACTAAAATTAATGCTCTTGTCCCCTATGCACACTATGGCCGGCCATTACACTCCAAAATGACCTAATTACACTTTAAAAACCTCCAAATTACATTCTATAGCAATTATGTACCCCTACTTATAAAATAGAACTTTCGCACCTTATGCGATTTAGTCCTTTTTCACAATTAAGCATGCTATTGCTAAATTAAAGCACCAAAATTTCCACATAGCCATATATTAATACAATAACACATAAAATAACATCAAAATAATTTTCCCTAACCTCGATTTAGTGGTCTCTAAACCACTGTTCCGACTAGCCCCAAAATCGGGCTGTTACAGAACTTGTTGGGTTAAGTGATTGTGTAAATCTTAATCCATTATCGTCGGTTGGTACAGTGGCAAATCTATGGGGCTGGTAGGGGTCCCACCCCCTAAAATGTAAAATTTTTATTTAGGCCCTTAAGATTTTTTAAAAATTTTAAATTAATAAAGATAACATTACACTTTGGCCCCCCTAAAATTATAAAAATTCAATTTAATCCTTTAAAAATTATAAAGATATAGACTATAAAAAATTAAAATTTCATCCGGCTCCCCCTAAAAATTTATTCTGGCTTCGCCCTGGGTTGCTATAAAAATAAAGCCGGAAATTTTATGTTAGGGAGAGATAAAAAAGAACAAAATTTAAAAAATTTAATGTGTCAAAATAATTTTGGGAAAAAAATATTTGATACATTGTTAAGTTTTTAGACTCCACAAGTAGGGTTAGGGGGTTGACAAGTGTCCTATAGGAATATGGTAAAATATTAAAAAAATTATAAAAAAAACACATGTCTTAGAATATACCACCAGTGTACCAAATACTCGCGCAATAATTTTTTTAAGTATTTTCAAACTAAAAAATTATTGAATTACAAAAAGATTGAAATGAATTATTAGGTTGGAGAAGCCACAAGTTTAACCTTGAAAATTTATCTTTAGTTTTAGAAGATGATATCCAATAAATTCCAAATTCTCAACATTTGCCATCTCCTGTTTCTTTTCAAATTACAACCTATACATGTAAGTAATATATAATTGGAAGTGTGATAATGAAATTGAAGACTACAAATCGTGTGAAGCCTTACCTATTGATTGAAATTTCTACTTAAGATCGTATCTAAATCACGATTTTTTATGCTTACATTTGAGACTAGAATCAAAGAAGAAAAGTAATACTTCTACTTAGTGGGAAAATATATCCTGAAGAATCCATTGCCAAAAACAACACGATGAATGAAAATGTTTTTATAAAAGGACCAGTTTATCAAATCTCGATTAAATTTCCTATCAGATTAATAGCAATTATGTGTGGACTAAATCAATCACATGTCATGGTAGTTGCTCTCTTGTTTTGAACCTAAACAAGGAAGAAAGAGGAACAAGAGAACTTCATATGAAACCAACATTGCTTAAGCAAAAAAAAAAAAAAAAAATACAGGTGACAATGACAAAGAAAGGATAAATATTTTCTTCTTATCTCATCCCTGAATTTTCATTTTAAAGTTCAAAACCACCCTTTTGCAATCGATGGATCCTTATTTTTCTGGCTGGAAATAAGAAAGTGAAATGGAAAAGTAGCTTTGATTTTTGATTCATAATATACATAATGATTCCCATATATTTGTGTATATATATATATATATATTAGTTACTGCTATCTGTATCTATCAGAAATTACAATGAAGAAGACCACCATTTTAGGGTGTGAGGTGGGAAAGCCTCATAAAGTTTGAGTAAACCAAGAGCTCTGGCTAGTCTGAGAGAGAGAAAGCAAAAGTAAATGACTAAGAGACCACCCCCAAGGAACCTATCCAATCTCATATTTTTTCTTGGCAAAATTACCAGTGCCCAAAGCAAGCCTGCCATTAGAAATCCCAGTGTTTCATAAAGAGAAGGGTCCCTAGGAATTTCAAATGAAGAAGGGTATTGAGACCATGATGACCAAACAAATGATACCCCCAGACCCACCAATGTGTTAAACATGGGCCCAGCATAGCACCCAGAGATTGCAGTTTGAACGCCATCTGCCCCACCATTAATTGCCATTGCTGAATTAGATATTAAGTCTCCAAGTGAATTTCCCCAAGCAAGGACAGTGAGCCCCAGAACTGAAGGACTTATCCCCAAGATATTCCCAAAAGAAACCAATAAAGATACTAGTTCCTCAGCTGTAAAATACGTCCAGGTCACACTCATTAGAAATCCTCCAATAAGCCATGGTAATTGGCACCTCTTTGGTGGGCTAAACTTCTTTGTGGTCACAAAGGCAAGGTTCCCCAGCACCATTCCAACCAATCCTGCAATCATATAGGTCACCAAACTGGTTTTGGAACCCATGGTTTTTTCCCTTTGAGAATTGCATAGTTCGGCCAACATTAATGGTGCTAATGTCACTGAAATGACTGCATATGGCTTGGACCATCTCTCCTCATCGACAACTGGAACGGTCAATCTCCTTGGCAAGTATAAAGGTAACTCCAAAAGATCCAGAAACTTACCAAAGTAGTAAAAACTTGGTGAATCAAAGTTGAAAAACTTTGTGGTTTTATCTTGGTTTTCATGAGCTCCTTTATCCACCATGACAGATTTTTCATCACTTGCATAACCAAGTAACGGTATACCAACCTCTCCAATGTTATCATTGCTGTTTGAAACAGAAGAAACTGGTACGGATTCCATGTTCCTTTCCTTCTTTTTGTTGAAGAAATGTGATGCAGAAACAGCACAAACATACAGGAAGTAGATGGAGAGGAAAGAAATAGCTCCCCACAAAGTGATTCCACCAATAAAAATGATGAACACGAGGGTAGAAAGTGCTAAAAGGAAGAAGAGGATGTCTCTAATGAAGCTCGGCTCATCGATCGGAATCCGATGATGGCTAATTGTTATGCTAATAACCCCAACAACAGCACTAGACACAAAGAAGGCACCACCCAAGACACTATTTAGGCCAACACCTGCATTTCCAGATCTCGTGAAGGAAACAAAACTGGCAAAAACATCAGAAGCACCGTTGCCAAGTGAAAGGAGGGTGACTCCAGCAATGGCAGGGGAAAGCCTCAGGATTTTAGACAAACTCTCCAAGGAAGTGCAAAAGTACTTTGCAGCAGTATCACCCAATAAGTAGAACAAAACAAAAAGCCAAATAAAGAGTACAAGATGGCCAAGGATCGGAAATCTGCCACAAGTGCAATAAAAAATCTGGAGATAGTTTATGTATCCCTTAGGCCTGCACCCGATTTCAGACTTAACATACAAGCACTTATGCTTATAATCAGTGAAGTCATGGAGACTGGCGCAGCCATCATTGTTGCTTCCATGGGGGATCAAAGAGTGGCTATTGATGATGGGAATTTGCTCATTATTCGATTGACCAAGAAAATCATAAGTTATGATAAAGAAGAAGAGGAGGAAAACAAAGGATACATTAAGCAAAAGAGGGAGCTTCTTAACCAGAAAGAATGAAGTTGCCATTCACAGGTGATAGAACCAGACGCTTTGCAAGAAATGATGTTAAGGGTGTGGATGTTGAGATGTGGAGTTCATGGTTTCTGAGGGTTCATTCTTGGCGGGTAAGTGATGGGTTTTCTTTCAAGCTGTGTTATATGGAGAGGTGAGGGATATTATCCAAGAAGCAAGTTTTGTTCAAAGTAATAAGACTAACAGTGAATACTGAACACAACTGTTGCATTTACTCAACAAATAGCATATTAAAATGTACCAGTCAAGGCTTAAATCATATCATTTTCCAGCAGTAAAGCAAAATCCAAAACACACATAAATCTAGATTTTAGCTTGGGCTTTTTAGACAAGTGTTTTAAAGCGTCCAAATCTACACCATTCAAGTAATGTTTGAAAGATGAGAAAGTGGGAGAAGATATGTCTATTTTTTCTGTTAATTGTTTCAGGTCCTTCAAGAGAATATGTAAATAAAACTAGTGAAGTCTCGGTGGATTTCTGTGTGTTTGTTTTAATATTCTGGAAAGGCAAACCTTTAATGGCTTGTTTATTGATTACGAAGTTGGAACCATTTTATGGCTTGTACCTCTAATGTAATATGTACGATGGCAAGGAAATTTCCCAATGCCAAAGCTTCAAAAGGAAGTAAAAAAAGTGAATAAACCAATTAAATATCTTAAAATTACAACATTTGAATCCATGAAAACTTAATTGCGTTGATTCATCCGACTTGGGATACCAACCCTTGCGTGTGCTACAAGTATTTGGTTTAACAAATATGGGATTTTCCTGGGATTCATGAAATTTGTAAAAAGAGAACACATCTGCTGGAACGATATTAGCAATTAACATGGGCTAATGGAACAGAAGCTTGGGTAGTACTTGAAATTTTATTCCCGGGTCTCTTTCACAAGTGAGCTTCATAGATTTTCATTTTCTTTTCCCACTTTCTTTTAATTTTCTATTCTATTTAACATGTAAAAATAAAACATTGTATATATGATCTATAATTTATAATACATCAGGTGAGCAACTGAATCCCTAATTACCTTTTAAAATTAACAGTTTTATTATCTTCATATACCTACTCATCATTGCAGATGTGAAGTTAAAAAAATTTTGTGGGATTGAAATTAAATTGTATATTTTTTTCTATAGTAAAAATGCAATTTTATCATTTTAATAACTTATATTTTTATAATTTTAAAAGGATTAAATCATTTTTTTATCATGCTATCTAGAGCCACTATGTTCACACCTCACGTAAACTATGTTAGTACATCAGATGTATTGGCCTGCCACATTACGCTCAAGACAAAAAGATTTCTCTTATAAATACTTTCCCAACGATGAAGAAATGATCGACCTTTTAAGCCTTGAATATACTTCGAGCAATCACTCTCTTCCAACAATCAATTTGTCATTTTGTCCATTTTTTACTTTTCGACTCTTTAGGCGGTCTCCTTAACACCACCACATACTACTCTTTGCCTCTTTTCTTGTTCTACATTGTACCAACGTATTTAAAAATGTAAATTTATTATTTTGTTTAAAACTAAATTAATAAATATTTAAAATATATATTTCCCATATTTAATATTGATTTACATTAAAATTGATAATAAGTTTTAAATATTAATTTCACTAATTTATTTTAATGAAAGTTAATTAAACCTTTTTATTTAAGTTTCTATCTTTTATTTTTATTAAATCAAATGAACAAGTAAAAATAAAGTTCATTATCTTAATTAAAACATATTAGGTTAACTTACAATTAAATCATTAAATTTCAAACTTTTAAACTGAAAATTTTAAATGCAACTTGTTTCCATAAATTTTTGAATATTTATGGATGAAATTATAGTAAATGGATGCATAATAGAAGATTTATATAATTTTAAATTTTTACATAAGCCATAGATATAAATAAAAATTTTTATCTCTATAATAATATTTTACCATAACAACCAAGTTTATTGTTGTAGAATTGATTTTTTATATTTTATTTTTACCCTCTATAATAACTTTTCATCTCTAACAACAACAACCATAAACTACAAAGTACACCTTTTATTAAATTAATTCTCTATAACAACCACTTATCTCAAATTTTAGTAAAGTTAATTTTAGTCCCGAGTGCAAATAAAAATAATAAAGTTTAGTTAATATATTATTTCAATAATTTTTTAACTTTTACATATAAAATATATTAATCGCATTTAATTAAATGAAAACAATCCTTAAAAAATGAAATTACATTTGCAAATTTTTTAAAAAATATTATTTAAATTTCTCTAATCAATATTATTAATATATTATAATTTTTATTTAAAAATTAAAAAAATAAAATATGATCTAAATATTAAATACTGTTATAGAGAAGTTAAATATTTTTATAAATATATAATAGCCACTTCTCTATAACATCTAAATTTTGACAAACAAACGAAAATATTATATAGAGGGTTGATTGTATAATCATCTTTTATCATTAAACATATAAGTTTTAAATTATAATAACTTAGTAGATAATTCACCACTAAGTTTGAAATTTTATTTTTTATTTAAACTTAAATTAATAAATATTTAAAAAATAGAGATCACATGATATCAAGCTATATTAAAATTAATAATAAATTTTAAATATATAGTTTCGTTATCTTATTTGAATAATTAAACTCTTTTTTATTTAAGTATGTAAATTTTATTAATTTATTTGAATTTAAATGAATTAAATATATATAAATAAAATCCATTATTTTAATTAAAATATATAATGCTAACATACAATTAAGTGATTAAATTAAAGGGGTAAGCAGGGTTGTACCCCTAAAATGAAAATTTTCGTTTAATCCCTATAAAAATTTTGAAATCATAAATTAATGTAATAGTAAAATTGTACTTCAAACTTTTAAGAAGATAAAATTTAATTTTAGTCCCACTAAAAATTTTAAAATAATAAGTTAATACAATAATAAAATTATATTTTAGTCCCATTAAAATTTATAATTCACTTTTTGTAACATCCCAAAAATGGGGTTATTTGGAATTTAACTATTTTTCCCATGTATGAACTATTGCGGTATTATCTATGGAATAATAGAGCGTAATTTAAGACTTTGAGTTGGCTCGGTTTAATAGAAAATTTCGGTTTTTAACTTAAAAGGTAGGGAGCCTTAGCAGAAGGGTGTTAAAAGAACAAGTGGGGATAATTTGACACTAAAAAGCCCTTGGTAAAGTGGCAAAAAGAAGCCCACTTAAGAGCTAGCATGTGACGCCACAAGGGGGAGCAAGGAGAGCCTTGGTTCGAGTCGCAACATTTTCTCTTTTTGCTTTTTAAAGGGACGGCACAGAGGGGGGAGAGTCTTCCTCTCTTTAAACTCTTTTATTTATTATTATTTAGAGATAATATGAGCATTTTTTTAATTTCTTAAATTCTATGGATTTTGAAGAGATAAATGGAGATAATAAGGATGTTATTTTAAATGAATTATCATGGGATAATCAAGAATTTCAAAGGGATATTATTTGGATATTAGGGATATTATTAGATTATTTGAATATTAATTGATTAATGGAGATTAATTCAAATTAATTTTGAATTAATACAAATGTGTGGCCAAGAGAAGTTTTAGGTATTGAGTCGAATTTGAACTCCTTATTCAAAGGAGGGACGGCAAGCAATGGGAGGGAGAGTGCGAATTCTTTATAAACCCCTACCACCTTGATTCTTCTTTTAGACTTTTTCCAAGTAGCCGAATTCCCTTAGTATATTTTTGTCTTCACAATTTTGGCTAAACACTCCACCCCTGTTTCTTTCTTTCTTTCAAACTCCTCTCTTCTCTCATATTTTTTGTGAAACTCCCACACCTCCACTTCTCTTCATTTTTCTTTCTTTTCAATTGAACCTATTCCCTATCTCGGTGGTAGAAAGTTCTCTTCCTCCTAATAGCACCCTTTGGCCGAATATCACAGAGGCATTAAAGGCATCAGGATTTCCTCTCGATTGTGAAGGTAAGTTTGGCCGAATACCTATGGATTTTCTCCTCTCTATATTCTGTCAATTTCTACAAAGGAAGGTGCCGATTTCGGCAATTATTATAAGACTACTAAAACAAGTAGTAACAGATTTCTTCTAGGTGCTCGTAAACGTAAGGCGATTGACTCAAAGCCGATCTCTAGAATTCGATTTTTGGGTAAGTGATGGTAAGATCTGTTTTAGTTAGTTATTTGGTATTAGTTTAAGCAGAAGGCTATTAATCGTATTGATTAACCAAGTACTTGGTACAGCATGGACTGTATCGAGTGCCGTGGTTCGTAGCAAAGCAAAGGTAAGGATTGGGACCATAACTAACCCCTCTAGATTTGTTTTGGTTGGCCGAATAGGCCATAACCCTAATTCTAAAAGGTGGCCGAATATAGGTGCAGATAGATCTAGGTGGCCGACTCCTCTTTCGGGATATAGATTATTCGTGGTGACAGTGTGTACATACACACCTTGTAACTTATTAAATTATGTGAAGTAATGTGATTGCTAACGTGATGTATGTAGCAATGGTTTGAATACCATAACGGTATATGGGGTAACCGTGTAAGTACTGTGCATATGATTTGCTATTTGATGCTTTTGGGAAGCATGTTGTGATAATACATTTGATAAATCTGTATAATTATTGCCGATGTGGGTTGATTGAGTGGAGAGGCGGTGTATTGCGTGAAGCGGGCACCGTGTTTTGGTAACACATCGTGATTACGGTCACAGAGGTTTGGTACCTCCAGAGGTTTGGCACCTCGAAGAGCGACTTATCCACCGTGGTTAATACCACCGAGTGGGTTGGCCCCACTTGAGATATGGGATCGTCTGCCAGTGATTTGGTATCACACGATGGGTTGGCCCCATCACCCGATTTGTGTCTATGGACACCAGTGCTTTGGTAGCACATTGTGACTATATGTCACCAGTGGTTTGGCACCACCAGTGGTTTGGTACCACAACGGGGTAGACAGTGGCGTATGGTTGGCTAGGATGGGTACTTGATATTATGCATATTTATTTGTTACATGTTGTGTATGAAATTACTTAAATCGGGAGAAGGGTTACATACTGAGTCTTGGTGACTCACCTTCTCCTTTACATTTTTTAGGTAACGAGTAGATCGCGGACGTGGAGCCGGGCTGACTCGAGGTGGCCATGCCGTTGGAGTTAAATTTTAACAGACCTTGAATTTCAATTTATTTACCATGGGATTGTAGATTTAAATTTTATTTTCGTTTATGTAATAAGGCCTCCTAGTATTTTTAATTATTTTTATTTTACGCTCGAATATTTGTTTTAATTATCTCTTTATGAAATGAGTTAAAAGGGTTTTCTAAGCTAATTCGTAGATATTTTTTTTTAGCCATCGGCACACTTATAATTTTATATTAGCTCAACTTAACTTAAATTGTAAATCAAAAATAAAGTTTTTGGCAAGCCCACTAAAATGGAAAAGTTTTAAAATTTAAGTTGGTTTCAAAAAGGAATTTGAAAAATGTTTTCACCGTATATGCAGACAGATTTCGCCATAGCGTTTGGGCGGGTTGGAGTTGTTACAAAATTAATATCGAGCCCAGTTCAAAGCTGTTTGTGGGGCCCAAGGCCCAAAAATGTTTTAAAAGGCCTTATGAAATAATTTTTGGATTTTGAACAGCATGGCCCGAGTCTCCGGCACCGATCCGCCCAGGTAAGTACTTCTGAACCTCTTGGTGAATTATATTCTGTAGAAGGGTAGGAAGTATGGAACGTAGATAGATTTATAGGACTTGAACCCTAGGATTAGATTACTCAAACACATGAACCGAACATAAGACATTAAAGAACTAAACCAATCTATGACTTAGCCAAGTGAGCTAGGGTGTGGTAACCCCTGTACGCATGTCGAGGATTGGATCCGGAAGAGCCTGGTATTTAAGCGATCCAGTGTGACTCACCTCCTCTTCGCAGTATCCTGCAGTGCGTAGCTCCTCGGTTCACCCTAACTCGAGAGGGCTCGGTGGTGTGGCAACCTGCGTGCGCATGTACATAAAGGTTGGTGAGAGCTTAGTATTTAAGCGGTCCGCGTGACCCACCTCCTCTTCACTCGAATCCCGCTGGTGCGTAGCTTTGGTTCACCACGACCACCAAGAGGGCTCGGCCATGGGCTAAACACTATGATTAAAACCCGAAAAGGGAATTAGCCATGTTTTCGAAACAGAACGAAACAACAACAACTCAAATGTTTTCAAAACTCTTGCAACAACTCTTTCAAATCAGAAAACCTCATATTTACAACGTTTTCCTAGAAAAACTCAAATTTTTGGAAAATTACAAAAATGCCCCTAGGGGTAAAATTACTAAAACGCCCCCGACTCATAAAATATCCGTTCAATGGTTTTGCTCAAAATTTCAACTACTTTGCAAGTATCCAACAACTTAGTTTTGAAAATCAACACTGAAATATTTTGGTTTTAGAAAATTACGAAAACGCCCTCAATTTGTGAAAATTACCGAAATAACCCTGATCTTTGGAAAACTTTACCAACATCACTATTTGGAAGGGAAAACTTTCAGAAAGGACCCTCAAAGTTTTACAACTGTCGAAAATATCCCTGATTTAACAAAATGGCAAAATTGCCCCTGATTGACAAAATTACCAAAATACCCCTGGTTTCAAAACGATTACGATTTTACAAATTTTTATAAATATCCTCCAGTTTTGGGAATTTCGAAATGACCTACTTTACTAAAGTTTTAAAATTTCTTTATTTACGAAAATACCCCTGTAGGGAAAATGACGAAAATACCCCTGGGTTGGGAATGGGCAGAAATGTCCGAAGAGTGAATAGGTATGGAAAGCATTAAGGAATGGATGCATGAACTCTTTGTGTGAACTAGGATAGAAGACTGAAACCTTGTTTGCTCGAAAGAATCCCTAATTAAATTCTGTTCATAAAATTTCTTCGCGAATAAGAAAGTGAAACAAATGCTAACACATAAAATTTTCTTAATCAGATTAAAAGCGCGATAGATAGAATGAGTTCTAGAGGACGTGGATGTCGTGGACGCGGTAGGGGTAGGATGACGGTGTCCGAACCCCGGGAGACAGTCAAGGTTCGGAAAGCGAGGTACCCACCGCCACCACCACCTCCTACTTTCGTTTCGAGTGAGAGCGAGGACGGACCGCGGTGAGGCCGTGTCGCAAGTCGCTTTTTCTGCGAGTTTTGGAGATGGTGGCCGGGGCTGGTGGGAATTTGGGAGCTCAGATGTCTGTTCCCGAGCGAATTCGGTCTAACGGGCCGAGGTATTCCGTGGTGTCTCGTGAGTGGCACCAAAGTCGCATGAGAATATTGGTGGAATCTACGGAAAGGGTCATGGATGATCTCGACCGACCGACGAGGAAAAGCTGAAAAGGCGATGTCGCTTCTAAAGGATGAAAGCGTACAGTGGTGGTGGCCGATCGTCGGGATGGAGCCGCGGTGATGATCTCACGTGGGACTACTTTAAAGCGGCCTTTTCGGAAGAAGTATGTGGGCACTAGTTACACCGATGCCCAAAGGAAAGCCTTCCCAGGTCTAGTGCAAGGAACTAAGTCGGTGGCCGAGTAGATGGCGGAGTTTTTAAAGGTGAGTAGGTATGCCGGAGGAATCGTAGCCACCGAACATGATTTGTGTCCGCTTTGAGGACGGGCTCGAGAGATGATCTGAGATTGCTAATTGCCCGCAGCGAGTTCGTGAGTTCTCGTCCCTAGTGGAGAAGGCCAAGGTGACCAAGAAGGATTAAGGAGATCGTGAGACAAAACTATAGTAAGAATAACCAAAAGAGAGGTTTTGGGTCATTTGGATCGGGGTAGCGCTAATGCTCGAAGCGGCGAAAGCAGTGAGTGGGCCGTCGGACCGCAGAGGCCCACGACTACTAATCAAAGGCCAACTCGGTGCAGCAATTGTGGAAAAACCCATTGGGGGAGTTGTTGGACCGGTAACAAAGGTTGTTTTGAGTGTGGGTCTTTGGAGCATCGGGTAAGGGATCGCCCTCAAAAGGCGACTAAGGATCACGGAAGGTCGAATCGCGCTCGTAGGCGAAATGTTGGACCACCGCTGCAGAGGGTCGGGGTAATGGCGAGAGAAACAATGGTTTCAACCGAGGTCGTGGAACTCGGGCGAGAGGTTCGGGTAACACAGAGGCTAGGCACTGGCTTAGTCTATGCAATGAGGCGCCGTGAGGAGGAGACGCACCGCGGACGTCATAGCCGTGACGTTTCTAATATTTGGTTTACCTTATGTTGCATTGATTGATGTGGGTTCGACCACTCGTACATTGCTAGTAGTGTGGTAGGAACTATGGACCTAGATTCGAGACTACTCTTAGGAAGATGACGTGCTAAGCCCCTCAGACACTCAGTAGTAGTAGACAAACTTTATAAAGAGGTACCCCTAGAACTCCAAGGGGTCGTATTTGTAGCCGATCCGATGGAACTACCTTTTGAGAGTTCGATTTGATCCTTGGAATGGATTGGCTAGCTAAGTATCAGCGAATTTGGATTGCGCGGCTAAGCGCATGGTGCTTAAAGGCAGTGAGGGTGATGAAGTGGTTATGATAGGTGATAGAAGGAATTACCTATCCATCGTGGTGTCGGCCTTGAAGGCCGAAAGGATGGTTAAGAAAGGTTGTGAGGCATATTTGGTTCGGATCGTGCTTTGGAAGCTAAAGAGTCGAGAGTTGAGGTTCGAACGGTTGGGAATTTGTCGACATATTCCGGAAGAACTTCCGAGTCTACCTCGGATCGGGAAGTTGAATTCGGTATTGACTTGCTACCGAAGCGGCACCGGTGTCTATAGCACCATACCGAATGGCACCAAAGGAATTGGTGGAGTGAAGGCCCAAATTCGGGAGCTCTTGGATAGAGGGTTTATTCGACCAAGCATATCCCCGTGGGGAGCACTTTTGTGCTATTTGTCAAGAAGAAGAAGGACGGGTCCATGCGAATGTGCACGACTACCGTCGATTAAACAAGTTAACGATCAAAAACAAGTATCCGTTGCCTCGGATCGATGACTTGTTTGACCAAGCCAAGGGTGCCGCGGTGTTTTCAAAGATAGACCTTAGGTGGGCTACCATCAACTAAAGGTGAAGGAAGTTGATGTCCACAAGACGGCATTCGAACTCGGTATAGACATTACGAGTTTACGTAATGCCATTCGGGTTGACCAATGCGCCGCGGCATTTATGGACTTGATGAGCGAGTATTTCAGCGATACCTAGACCAGATTCGTCGTAGTATTCATTGGCGACATCTTGGTGTACTCTAAGACGGAGGAGGAGCATGACGAGCATTTGCGAATAGTGTTGCAAGTACTAGGAGAAGCAATTATATGCCAAATTCGATGAAGTGCGAATTTTGGCTAAGGGAAGTAGCTTTCTTAGGTCACGAGTGTCGGCGGAAGGGATTAGGGTGGACCTCGCAAGATTGAAGCGGTATTGGATTGGAAACCGCCTAGGTCGGTGGCGGAAATCAGAAGTTTTTTTCGGGCTAGCGGGGTATTATCGGAGATTTGTAGAAGGATTTTTCTCGATCGCAAAGCACCGACCGATGACGGCTACTAAGAAAAGGAGTCCCGTTTGTATGGTCGGAGAAGCAAAGCAAGAAAGCTTCGATAAACTAAGGAAAATTTTGACGGAAGCTCCGATTTTGGTGCGACAGAGGCGGGAAAATTGTTCACCGTTTATTGTGATGCGTCCCATCTTTGGGTTGGGATGTGTCTTTGATGCGGGAAGGAAGGTAGTAGCCTATGCATCACGTCGATTAAGACCTCATGAATTGAACTATCCAACGCACGACTTAGAGCTAGCAAAGCGATCGTCTTACGCTCTGAAAATATGGAGACACTACCTTTATGGGGAGAAGTCGATAGTTTATCTGAGATCACAAGAGTCCGAGGTATCTCTTGACCCGAAGGATCTTAACTTGAGACAGCGTCGGTGGATCGAACTTTTGAAGGATTACGATTGTTCAATCGAGTATCATCGAGCAAGGCCAACGTGGTAGCCGACGCGTGAGCCGGAAGGTAGTGACGGACTTAAGAGCAATGTTTGCTCGGTTAAGTCTATATGATGATGGAAGTCTATTGGCGGAACTTGAGTTAAGCCAACATGGATCGAGGAGGTTAAGGAAAAACGATCGGTGGATGAAGGGTTGAACGCTAAGAGAGCACAAGTTCGGGATGGTGGTTTGGAAGGATATAACTTTGTCGAGTGATGGAGTATTATGCTTTCAAGAGGCGAGCGTGTATGCCAAAGGATGTGGAATTGAGGCGAAGATTCTCCATGATGCACATAGCAGCCTCTTACGCTATGCATCCGGGAGGAAGCAAGATGTATAGGGATCTAGAGAGCGATTTTGGTGGCCGGGTTAAAGCGTGAAGTGACAGAGTTTGTTGGTAAGTGTCTGACTTGTCAGCAGGTCAAGGCTGAACATCAGTTCCCGTCAGGGTTGCTTCAGCCAGTGAAGATTCCCCAATGGAAGTGGGAACGGATCACTATGGATTTTGTTAGTGGGCTACCCTTACGCCCTTGATAAGAAAGACGCGGTTTGGGTAATAGTAGACCGATTAACTAAGTCGGCTCACTTCATACCCGGTGAGGATGGATTTCTCTCTTGAAGCTAGCTAAGTCGCATGCGTCTCGGAGATAGTAAGATTGCATGGGGTTCCAACATCAATCATCTCGGATAGGGATCCCAGGTTCACGTCAAGGTTTTGGAAAGCCTTGCATCAAGCTATGGGCACACGGTTGGATTTTAGTACCGCTTTCCATCCACGATCGACGGACAATCGGAAAGGGTGATACTGAGATCTTGGAGGATATGTTAAGAGGTTGTGTCTTGGATTTCCGTGGTAGTTGGGAGGAATTTCTACCGTTAGCGAGAAGTCGCCTACAACAACGGCTATCGAGGCAAGTATCCGAGATGGCACCATACGAAGCATTGTATGGCGGAAATGTCGTACCAGAAGTGTTGGACGGAATTAGGCGAACGATGATTTTGGGTCCGTAATTGGTGACAGAGAGACAGAGGATAAAGTTAAAGTGATTCGGTCTCGTCTCGAAGGAAGCATCGGACAGCAGTAAATCCTATCGCCGATTTAAAACGCAAGAGAAATGGAGTATGCGGTAGGAGACAAGGTTTTCTGAAGGTGTCGCCTTGGAAAAAGGTGTTAAGATTTGGACGGAAAGGAAGCTAAGCCCAAGGTTCATCGGGCCATATACGGTGATTAAGCGTGTTGGACCAGCGATGGCGTACCGGCTTGAGTTACCTGGCGAACCGAACCGAGATCCATGATGTTTTTCACGTATCAATCTTTGAGGCGGTATCGGTCGGACCATCCATCGCACGTGGTGCGATGGCGTAAATCGAGGTGAATTCGATTTATCGTTTGAGGAGGAACCGATTCGGATCTTAGGCGAGACGTGAAGGTTCTCACGTAGGAAGTCGGTGCCCTTGGTGAAAGGTCTTTGTGGCGGAACCATGGTTTAGAGGAAGCTACGTGGGAACCCGAGGATGTAATGAGGCAAACAATACCCCCACCTTTTCTAGTTAAGTAATTTCGGGGAATGAAATTTATTTTAAGGGGTAGAAGCGTAACATCCCAAAAATGGGGTTATTTGGAATTTAACTATTTTTCCCATGTATGAACTATTGCGGTATTATCTATGGAATAATAGAGCGTAATTTAAGACTTTGAGTTGGCTCGGTTTAATAGAAAATTTCGGTTTTTAACTTAAAAGGTAGGGAGCCTTAGCGGAAGGGTGTTAAAAGAACAAGTGGGGATAATTTGACACTAAAAAGCCCCTTGGTAAAGTGGCAAAAGAAGCCCACTTAAGAGCTAGCATGTGACGCCACAAGGGGAGCAAGGAGAGCCTTGGTTGAGTCGCAACATTTTCTTTTTGCTTTTTAAAGGGACGGCACTGAGAGGGGAGAGTCTTCCTCTCTTTAAACTCTTTTATTTATTATTATTTAGAGATAATATGAGCATTTTTTTAATTTCTTAAATTCTATGGATTTTGAAGAGATAAATGGAGATAATAAGGATGTTATTTTAAATGAATTATCATGGGATAATCAAGAATTTCAAAGGGATATTATTTGGATATTAGGGATATTATTAGATTATTTGAATATTAATTGATTAATGGAGATTAATTCAAATTAATTTTGAATTAATACAAATGTGTGGCCAAGAGAAGTTTTAGGTATTGAGCCGAATTTGAACTCCTTATTCAAAGGAGTGGACGGCAAGCAATGGGAGGGGGAGTGCCGAATTCTTTATAAACCCCCCCTACCACCTTGATTCTTCTTTTAGACTTTTTTCCAAGTAGCCGAATTCCCCTTAGTATATTTTTGTCTTCACAATTCATTTAAACACTCCACCCCTGTTTCTTTCTTTCTTTCAAACTCCCTCTCTTCTCTCATATTTTGGCCGAAACTCCCCACCCTCCACTTCTCTTCATTTTTCTTTCTTTTCAATTGAACCTATTCCCTATCTCAGTGGCCGAAAGTTCTCTTCCTCCCTAATAGCACCCTTTGGCCGAATATCACAGAGGCATTAAAGGCATCAGGATTTCCTCTCGATTGTGAAGGTAAGTTTGGCCGAATACCTATGGATTTTCTCCTCTCTATATTCTGTCAATTTCTACAAAGGAAGGTGCCGATTTCGGCAATTATTATAAGACTACTAAAACAAGTAGTAACCGATTTCTTCTAGGTGCTCAGAAACGTAAGGCAGTTGACTCAAAGCCGATCTCTAGAATTCGATTTTTGGGTAAGTGATGGTAAGATCTGTTTTAGTTAGTTATTTGGTATTAGTTTAAGCCGAAGGCTATTAACTGTATTGATTAACCAAGTACTTGGTACAGCAGACCTGTGTATCGAGTGCCGTGGTTCGTAGCAAAGCAAAGGTAAGGATTCGGGACCATAACTAACCCCTCTAGATTTGTTTTGGTTGGCCGAATAGGCCATAACACTAATCCTAAAAGTTGGCCGAATATAGGTGCAGAGATAGATCTAGGTGGCGACTCTCTCTTTCGGGATATAGATTATTCGTGGTGACAGTGTGTACATACACACCTTGTAACTTATTAAATTATGTGAAGTAATGTGATTGCTAACGTGATGTATGTAGCAATGGTTTGAATACCATAACGGTATCTACGGGTAACTGTAAGTACTGTGCATATGATTTGCTATTTGATGCTTTTGGGAAGCATGTTGTGATAATACATTTGATAAATCTGTATAATTATTGCCGATGTGGGTTGATTGAGTGGAGGGGCGGTGTATTCGTGCCGAGCGGGCACCGATGTTTTGGTAACACACCGTGACTACGGTCACCAGAGGTTTGGTACCTCCAGAGGTTTGCACCTCCTCGATGGCGACTTATCCACGTGGTTAATACCACCGTGGGTTGGCCCCACTTGAGATATGGGATCGTCGCGGTGATTTGGTATCACACGATGGGTTGGCCCCATCACCCGATTTGTGTCTATGGACACCGGTGCTTTGGTAGCACATTGTGACTATATGTCACCGGTGGTTTGGCACCACCCGGTGGTTTGGTACCACAAGCGGGGTAGACGATGGCGTATGGTTGGCTAGGATGGGTACTTGATATTATGCATATTTATTTGTTACATGTTGTGTATGAAATTACTTAAATCGGGGAAGGGTTACACATCGAGTCTTGGTGACTCACCTTCTCCTTTACATTTTCAGTGTAACGAGTAGATCGCGGACGTGGAGCCGGGGTGACTCGAGGTGGCCATGCCGTTGGAGTTAAATTTTAATGAGACCTTGAATTTCAATTTATTTACCATGGGATTGTGGATTTAAATTTTATTTTCGTTTATGTAATAAGGCCTCCTAGTATTTTTAATTATTTTTATTTTACGCTCGAATATTTGTTTTAATTATCTCTTTATGAAATGAGTTAAAAGGGTTTTCTAAGCTAATTCGTAGATATTTTTTTTTAGCCATCGGCACACTTATAATTTTATATTAGCTCAACTTAACTTAAATTGTAAATCAAAAATAAAGTTTTTGGCAAGCCCACTAAAATGGAAAAGTTTTAAAATTTAAGTTGGTTTCAAAAAGGAATTTGAAAAATGTTTTCACTGTAACAGACCAGATTCGGCCATAGCGTTTGGGCCGGGTTCGGGTTGTTACACTTTTAGCCTCACTAAAAATAAATATCAGACTTCATCCCTGATTCTAATCTTTTAGATTGCTTTTTTAATATACAATTTGTTACACAGTTTATGTATAAAATTATAATAAATGAATGCATAATCGAATAGTTATATAATTTTAAATTTTTACATAAGCATATTATATAAATAAAAAGGTTAGCCTTTTATCAACATAATCATCTTTAGTATATTTTCTTAAAAATATATATATTTATTATACAACAATTATTAAATGTTTTAAGTTTTAAATTAGGATAATTTAGTAAATAATTCACAATTAAGTGAAGGGTACGAGGAATTAGAACAAACAAAATACATGCATGAAATAATGGGAAATTATTTTCAGGGTATCACGGTCCCACCAGCCAGGGGCTGACATGGGCCCCGTCCCCTCTAAAATGTAAAATTACTATTTAGGCCCTTAATTTTTTTAAAAAAATTTAAATTAATAAAGGTAAAATTGCATTTTGGCCCCTCTAAAATTATAAAAATTCGATTTAATCCTTTATAAATTATAAAGATATAAACTATAAAAAACTAAAATTTTATCCGCCCCCCTAAAAAATTGTTCTGGTTTCGCCCCTGCCACGAGCTAAAGGGTACGAGGAATTCGAGTCAAGAACATCAGTTTTGAATGAAATAATGGAGGCACTAATAGATGATAGCGTCAGCGTTATTAGGGTGCACGCTATGGGCGGGATTGGAAAAACAACGCTAGTAAAAGAAATCACTAGAAAGGTCAAGGGCAAGTTGTTTGATTCGGTTGTCATAGCAACATTAACTCAAGCCATTGATATTGAGAAAATTCAAAGTAGAATTGCAGAGTTATTGGGCTTGAAATTTGAGAAACAGAGTACCCATGTAAAGGCACTTCGACTACGAGAAAGATTGAAGAAAGAGGAGAGAATTCTGGTTGTGCTGGATGACATTTGGGCAAAGGTTGATATTGAGGAAGTAGGGATTCCTTTGGGAGATGAGCACAAAGGCTGCAAATTACTATTAACTTCTAGAGAGCTTAATGTTTTAACAAATGGGATGGATGCTCAAAAACATTTTTCCATTAGGCTTCTAAATGAAAAGGGGCACAGGACACATTCAAGAAAAGGTGGCGATTGTGTAGAAAGTTTCAGTTTGAAGCCTACAGCTACAGAGGTAGCCAAAAAATGTACAGGATTGCCGATAGCCATACGACAGTTGCAGGGGCTTTGAGAAACAAAATATTGTTTGATTGGAAGAATGCTTAACGAGAACTAGAGAAGCTTTCATCAAGCAACTTCACGAGGATAACTGTAGCATATTCAGCTATTGAGTGGAGTTTTAATTATTTAGAAAGCAAGGAAGTTAAGTTGACTTTCTTGCTTTGCTGTGTAATAGGCCATAATGGTCTCATTGAGCAGTTGATGAGATAATATTGTGGGTTTGGGTTTATTTGGTGGTGTCAACACTATGGAAGAAGCTAGAAATAAGGTATTGACAGTTGTGGCTAATCTCAAAGCGTCTTCCTTGTTGCTTGATAGTAATGATGATGAGCACTTTGATATCCATGATGTTGTTTCGAATGTTGTGTTCACATCTTGAAAACTGGGTTAGAATAAATTGGGTTGGAGAAATTAAGAGTGGTCACGTTCTGTTTTGAATCAAGGTTGTGAAAATTATGTTAAGTAATTTGTTTCGGTTTGGTAGTTAAGAGATGTGAGTAGCGTTTGTGAGGTTCTAGGTGAATCCTATTTTTTAAAAAAATTTATTATTTTTGCCTAAACTCCTATCTTTAAACATCTTATTTATAAATTATTTTGGCTTAACCAATGACAAAAATGAGCTTGTTGGTTTAGTGATAAGTCTTCAACTTATTTTTTTAGTCTTGTGTTTGAATCACTTTATGTACAAAGTGAAAATTATTTTTGTTTTGAACGCTGAGGGAATCTGATAGGTGGTTAGTCAATAGGATATAGGTAGTTTTGATTTACCAAAAAATCTCTCCCATTCTTCCACTCTCCCTATCTTATGTCTCAATTTCCTCTCATTCTCCCATTTTTCTTTTACTATCTTTTTTAGAAAATTTTGGTCTGTTAAAGTTTTCTCTGATATCGTTCTTCATTTTATATTTTATCGTTCCTTTGTCATTGATTTTCTAACGGGTAAGTCTTGCAATTTTCTTTTTCAGTGGTAAGTTTCTTCTTGTCAATTGAGGTTGGTTTTTTTGTAAATATTCGACTATTAATAGTTTTGGTTTTCAATAGGAGGAGAAGGAGTGTGTACGACATCTCTCCGGCGAGTTAGGCTCAACTAATGATTGCTGTTAAGTTACTATTTTTGGGGTAAGTGCTCGTCTATCATTTAAGGGACAGTTTTCTTCTGGTGAATAAGTGGATTTAAAGTGAAATATTAGGTTAGTTCATGTTTGTTAATTGATACATTTTGACATCGTATGTAGGTTTCATGAGTTCCAGACGCGTGATTTGTCATACCAGCAATCAGGTGTGTGTGAAACTAACCCGAAACATCGTTTGAAACTCGAGAAAATTACAAAATAGAGGTTGTTTTCGAAATTGCCCAGCGCTACACGGCCATGCGCCAAGTCGTGTGGTAGACCGTGTGTACCATACAGTTTTGTGTCAAGTCGTGTGGAGCACACGGCTGTGTGTGATTACATGGTCTAGATTGGTAGAACGTGTGGACCACATAGGCTGGCTTATTGGGCCGTGTAGGCCTTTTGGGCCAATTTTGAGGCCCAATTAAGGGTCAATTAAGAGACTCAAAAATTGGGTCTGTGGGCATTATGTAAGCCCAGAAAAGTGTAAGTTTCAGTATACACATGTAGGTATGTGTAGGAAGCATGCTAAGTAAGTCCTGATAAGTATAATAATGTGATCTGGTATGTTATAAGTTATGATTCCTTACAAAATTTGTTATTTTGCTATTGTATGTGTATCAAGTACAAGAATGTCTTAATTGTGAACTTCGTATATTATTTGTGATTTGATAACTTTGTTACCATGTTCTGATGTGAAAAACATGCATGGCATATGTACATCTGATGTTTATTAATATTTGCATGTGCATTAGGGTTGAATATGATATGTGATGGAGGAATCGTGATTTTGGCATTATTACTTCACCTTCCGGTGGTGTATCCATAATATTTGTTCTAGCAGCTTGACTGTAATTATAGTGGCTCGACCACATATATATGATTCTGGCAGGTTACCACAACATTTTTGTCTGCCAGCTTAGTTGCACTTATATCAATGGCATACCATTACGATCTGATGTGATTGGATGGATGGATTCTTAGAGTCCTAATTGTTGTGATTGGTTGGACGAAGTTGGTGTGTAACGGATGAGGGTAGGATATGTGTTTGCCTCTTTATCTAAATCTATGTCTGCATTTGTATCTGAATCTGTTTATGCATTTGTATTTAATTATGAGAATACATCTGATTTCGTATATGAGAACATGCTTGAATCTGTATCTAAAAACTTATATGGTTGTATGTGTTTCTAATATGTTGCTTAGGGTGTGTTACACATTGGGCTTCTAGCTCACTCATTTGTTTAGTACGTTTCAGCTAGTCTTCAAACTTAGGATCAGACTGTGTGCATGAGCTCGAATTAGTTTCTCAGCTAATTAAATTTGGTGATTTACGTTAATAATTTTTTTGGACTTTTGGGACTATAATTTGTCCTTTGGTTTTTGCGTTGTTTGTTGGATTTTTTTATTTTAGGATTAAACTACAAAATCATATGATTTATCAAACTACAAATTCGATTTTCAAAATTAAAACTTTGGAAATTTCTACTGCAAAGATTAAGTAATCGCTTAAATGTTTTCTGTAAATAAATATATGGTATTAATGAATGTTTGTTTTAGTACTGGAAATGATTTTCCAACGTAAGTACTTTTAAAACACGCAACTCTGAATTCGAATTCTGGGTTTTAAATAAGTGTTTTCAAACTTTGGTTTTCTAAACATCTATGAGAGTTTGCCAAAATTTTATGCTTTTGAAATATGCATTGAGTTTGGATAAAACAAAAACTTTTAACAAGTTGATGTACTTCCTCAATATCCGCTCATAACTTTTAGGCTGGGTTTAGGGTGTTATATACTTATGTAGCTATTGCATCGAGGAACTACCATATACTTGTTTTGAGAGATCATGTTCTAATAGAGTGGTCTTACAGGAGAAAATGAACAGTTAGAGTGTTATAAGCTCAACTTGTCCTCAAATTATAGTCGAGCTTCCTAAGGAGATAGAGTGTTCTGGTGTTTCCTTCTCCCTTATGGCCCATTATGGTTCAATGAAAATTCCTCCCAATTTTTCATACGAATTGATAGTCTCAAAGTGTTCGAAATGTTGCCAGATTGATTGCTACGTAAGAAAGTCAAAGGTCAACCGACAACAACGATGATTCAGAAAGACATGGATATCAGAGAACAGGTCGATCTAAAGCATTGCACCATATGTAGAATAGTTGGCCACAATCAGAGCAAGTGTCCCCATGGAAACGTCTATACTAGTCAATCTTCACGGTCTAAAGGAAATTAAATGTTGTACCCGATTTTTGCATTTTATGGTCTTATGGAAATAGAGTTTGTATTGTTTAGTGTTAAGCTTTTATTTAAAATTAATTGTTGTAACTTTTAATACTTTAAAAGATATCATAAGTTATACAAAAAAACCTAATACATAAGTTGTGGAATTATAAACCAATACAACAAATATTACATAACACTTGAAATTTACATGTATCAAAATTGGAACGAACTGGAAGTGGTATCGTCGTTCGAGGTATAGCAGTTTACGGGCATCCGTTGACATGGTGGACGTTGGGGTGTATTGTACACATCAGGAGGATCAGAAGCTAAACCGAATGTGGCTTGAGGCGAGGTGGAGTACATGTTATTACCAAACATATCAAATGATATTTGTAGTTGCTCTAGGTGATATGAACTCGAACCACCCATATCCAGGTGATATGAACTATTCTGCGACCCATCACAAAAAACGTCAACCCATTGGTTCTATATGTTCAAAGGTTGGTCCTCCGAGTTGGGCTCCACCATATGTTGATCCTCTAGGCCAAGCTCCCCCATAGGTTGACTTCCACGTCTGTAGCCATGATCCTGTACTAAAATAAGTTACCCACCATATAAATAAACGTGCCATCGAGTAATGTACCACTGCATGTATTCTGTCGAGGGACTGAAGTCAAACATGCAGGAGTGCATCTTAGGCCGTTTGTCGTACCGAGCATTCCATAGTGCTACATAACGTTGATATTTCATGCTCCAATCTATTGTATGTTTCCCTCTCATAGTCTTATCATGGACATCAGCAAATTGTTTTGGATCGACTGCCACAAATTTTCTACACCCAAACTGTCGCATAACTCAATCAACATTGTACCACTCAACGGTTGAGAAGTTGAGCACCGACATGTTAATGCACCACACATGGGCTTCGGTGTGAACCCATTGAGGAATAAGGTTTACAATGTTCGATGCAGAATACAGCATCCACAAAAACTGTGCAATATAACATAATGAGCCAAGTCACATCACATATTGCAAGTGGATAAGTTAAATAAACATTACTTAAACCATATTAATATATATTACTTTCTCTTCGGTGGACGCCTCTATCATTTGGCAATAAATGCTTAATGTCTAGCTCGTACCAATTCCTGGAGATGTGGCCCATCCGAAACTGAAACAAACATGTTAGCACTTAAACTTGGGAAAATATTATCAACACTTATGAGTCGTTAAATATTAAGTATAATTTTGTTTTTACCTATTTACAAGTGGCCACGAATATGGTTGGTGCCTAACAGCCGCTAGAAACGACATCCTGTATAGAGCCTAGGACTGTAGTAGACCCACACAACTAGCCATGTTACTAACCTCATCTTTTGTTGCTTGGCAAAGCTTACAGTACAATATAGCCAACACTGTTGATCCCCAGCTGTAAGTACCGGCACAAGAGAAATCTTCCAATAGAGCCAAGTACTTTAAGTGGACCCTATTAGATGTGTTGTTCGGCATAAGTACCCTTCGATCAGCTGCATAATATAGGCTCGAGCAACACACATCACTTCGTGCTCAATGGCAATGCTCAATGACTCCTTAAAATTTACTCTCAGCCATGCCAATGTCAAGCTTGTGAATTATGTTCCCCATTACTAGGGGATCGTCCAAGCAATCTGTGGCATAGTACTGAAGGTTCCCACATTTTGCTTTAGCCCGTGACCATAGCATCGTCAACTCGTAACCCAAGTTGCATAGCAGCGTCTTCTAATGTGATAGTGCACACCCCGTACGACATAATGAAGATGTGGGTCTCCGTACACCACTGCTTAACCAAGGCATATATTAAGTTCTCCCTCAAGTCAAACCTTTGGATCAATGAGTCGTCCCCAAATCCCACCAACTGTAAGTATGACTGATTTGCTCGTCCGGATCGTACTTGAGAAAATGAAACCCCAACCTCAAAACCCAATACCCATCTTATATAGTAATTTTTTTATAAAAATATGATAAATCAATTATCTATATAATTTAAACATAAAATTATATATTGAAAAGTAAAACTGAAAGCTTGAAAAAATAAAAACATCACACTTATATTATTCCAATGTAGTAATTCTAAGTATTTTTTTATTCAAGTTAAATTAAATGAGTAATAAAATATTAATAAGAGAACGAAGATTTGTCATAAATATTAATAATAACATGTAAAGATCAAATGTGATTTCTAAATCTCTTTGAAGCTTAAGTACCATTAATTCTCTTTCATTATTATGTAGTAATCATAGTTAAGCATTAAAACAAAAGGTAACTATATAACTACAAAAAGTACATCAAACAAAAAATAATAATGTCTTAAAAAAACATAGGTGGTATGGGTAAATATAAAATAAAAAAAAGCTTTATTTTTATTGAAATGATATCTATAATAATACATAGATTTTTACATATAATATAAACCAATCATATTCAAACTCGAAAATTTAACTTATATACGAGAACTTTTATATATAAAAAAAAAAATCACTCGTTAAAGATAAATTTAATCGTAACTCTAATAATTTCGAGTTTGATTCAATCTGATTTGAACACTTATAATATGATATATAGATTAGTTGAAGCCAAATTAATATATATTCCTAGTTTCCTCGTGTGAATGCGATTTTTAGTTTTTATTTAGGTGGTGTCAATTTAGTGAAAGACAAATGTAACTTTTTTGTACCACACAAATGGAACCAAGACAACAACAATGCAAAATTAAACAGAAAGGTCATCATATTAAAAAAAATCAATTTATAAATTTATAAATGTGTCGTAAATTAAAAAAGTATTATTAAAACATAGAGATCAGTTTCATACAAAAATGAGTTAAAAATGGTTAATAACAACCAAATATGGACCAGTTTCATATAAAAAATAGTTTCACTTAACTTACAATATATCATTTTACAACACGAATAACTTTCTTAATACTAAAAATAAATAAATGATTTTTTTCAATACCGACAATATTGTGTCGTACAAACAAAACATAATTAAACGATTTTTTTCAAAACTGACATCATTCTATCTTACAAATTGAAAAATAAATCGTTTAACCGTAACAAAAGTGACTTTCTCGATGTTATTAAATTGTAGCTTGAATGATGCAGATATTGATGCTCTCACCCGTGCAATTCGATTTAGTATTCCTTTTAACCTTTAAACATTCCATTGACTTAGGAAATCTCAAATAATCCACCCATTGCTTGCATAACCAATTTGAACCCGTTACCATCTTACCTCAACCAACGAAAACACTTACATAACCAATTTGAACCTGTTACCAAATAAATAATTGGCATTTGAAAATAACCATTAAATTTATCGATGTCAGAGCTCCATCGGATTATTGTTAAACAAAACATACCTTTAAATTTAAAAAAACACACAAATACATAAATAAATAAAAAAAGGCTTCTCATATCTCTCTCATTCATGCTCTAACAAAGTATAAATAATTTTTCTTCTTTCAACTCAGATTCATATATCATTGAGAGGCTTATATATAAAATTTAGTCACGCCAAATAGAATGGTTCTACCAAATAAAATATTATTTTAACTTTTTTTAAAAATAAATTAAATTTAAAAAATGTACTAGTGGTGACGCCATTTAAAATGGCTTCACCAAAAAAAATATACATAAAAGATTATAAAACAAATATATAAACAAATAAAAAAAACATAAAAAAGGAAAAAAAGCAATAGAGGCATTAGAATTTAGTGGCGCCAAATTATTTGGCTCCACCAGAAAAGGAAAAATTTGTTTAAAGCCTTCAAGTTTTTCAAAAATCACAGCATTTTTCTAGTATTTATATAGGTGACTCAATTTTATATGGTTTTATCAAAAAAGTAATTTTTTATTCCAATTGATGACATGGCATGTTAGTGGTGCCAAACACTTTGACTCCACTAACTTTTACTGTAAATTTTAAGTTATTTATGTATTTTATCAAAAAAATAAACCATTTACGTAATTAATTAAAATTTTTGAGTTAGTTTTATAAAAATGCCATAGTAATGGGCGATAAATGCGGTTAATGATGATGTCAGCTGCCACTTTCGACTGGATAGGTTTTGTCTGTTCGGTTATTTTGTTTTGTTTTGTTTTATGGGTTGGTCCATTTCTATTTTGTTTTTAGGCCACCCTTAGGATCTGCTTAGTTTCTGTTGAACATTTTACTATCCAGTCCAGTATTGTTTAAAAAAAGAAAAAATCGCATATCATGTTTAAAAATTCTATATTAAAAATAAAATTATTAATAAAAAATGTTATACGTGAGCTCAAATTTATAATTATAATAGTAAAAGTTCATAAGCTATTAATAGAAAATAAAATAACTTTCATATTTATAAATGCCAAATTTTTATAGCATAATATCTCATTTATATTTTCGAAGTTTCGAGATTCTTTAAACTTTGTTAGTTTACTATTTAGTTAATGTGTTAAACAATTCTAAATTAAGAGGTTTAATTTTTTTTAACAATTTCATTATAGATTTTAGTTATAATTATTTTTTTTACATAATGCCACAAATTCATAAATAAGAGGATAATATGTTTCAGCACATTCGAACTCATGTTTTCCTATAATGCCTATATTAATTGAATTAAGACTAAATTGACAAGAGGTTAAAACTAATAAACAATAATTAAGAAGAGGGCAGGGACATATTAATTATACATAGTGGTTAACAATTTATAACAAATTAGGAAAATATGATAGGCAATACAGTAGTTATAAACTAAAGATAAGATGTAAAATTTTGCATAAGCTATTAATAATCTTTTACACATTTACAAATGTTAGCATTATTGTAACATCAATTTTGGCTTACAATTATATCAATTTTGCAAGTTAGTTCTATGATTTCAAAGCTTCTTAGGATAAAATTACTGGTTCAATTTCTTTTTATAAGTACCAATTAATTGAAAATATAATAGAAAATATTGATAATGGTTTTTAATTTAGAAATTAATGATTATATAATGATAATTCATTTGTGAATATTAATGGTGGTATGCCATTACTAAGTTTGTAGTATATGATAATTGACAAAAGGGTAAATGATCCGTATGATCACGTAACTCTTTACAAAATTAGATTTCGCCATCCAATCATCCAAATAATCAATTTAAGTATCAAATTTGAAGCTGTTGACAATTTCGATCACCAATCGTTAGTCGTAATGATTGATTGACATCACTGTAAAAACATCATAATGAATTTTATTAAAAATTTTAAAAATTAAATTACCCCTTTACTGTAATCTATGATAAATATTTAAATTTATTTTGGTGAAATAGATATCAAATATTTTAAATAATGCATCTTAATGTTTAAATTTATTCATCAAAAATTTAAAATTTAGAGTAAAGATCCCTTATATTTGTTTAAATTTACGTTTTGATCATCGATTTTTCAAGTGTTACATAAAACTCTTGGACATTATCGTTTAATAACAATTTAGTCACTGTATCGTTAACAAATGTTATTGTAACAAAGATGCTATAATAATGCATAATCCATAGCATAGGAAAAAAATATTGTGTAATTTCTAAAGTATCAAAGTGGACTAAACCACATAACAAAATGTAGTTTTAGGTATTATCAATTTTGGCCAAAAAAAAAAATTTGAACTACCAAAATGAAAAAAATATATACATTAACAAAAAAAAATGATGCTTTAAGCCTATAATTTATTAAAAAATTAGAAGTTAGCGTGTGTTTAAAAAAATGAATCTAATGGTTGAAGATGATCGGTGAAATTTGCAAGGTCAAAAGATATATATATATATATATATATTAGTTTGCATTTTGTGTGATGCTTGAATTGGTTGTGTATATTAATTATCTAGCTTTGTAACTTCCATTTTTAAAAATCTATAGTGAGAAGTCCTCCACAATTAGTGAAAAGATTTTTGGATATTTCGAAAATTTGACTTTCGAGCTCTATCTAAAATTCTCTTAACTTATTATTATTTTTCTGTTTAACTTTATCATCAATCAGATTTCCCTTTCTATACCTTACCAACCACCACCTGTTGTTGCTTTCAGTGTTATCAAATCTGCTCTAATCTTCCTCTCCACCTTCTTCTAGCACATCTCGTTCACTTGTTTGTAATGTTTTCTCTTTTCATAAAAAAACTCTCTATATACTGTCGAAACCGTCCCCTTTTTGGGAAGGGGCAGGAATCAAACTTGGGTTTTGAAAATGAGTAAAACGGAAGTCGACACCGATCTTTTATTAGGTGTGATCGGATCACCTTGTTTTAATAAAACATTTGATTTACTAAAACGGTGTTTTTGGTCTACGAATATTCGAGAAAATAGGTTCGGGAGTCGATTACGTGCGAGGAAGGATTAGCACCCTCGCAACGCCCAAAATTGGTACCAAATTGATTAATCCGTGTCCTAATGTCGAGAAGTTTGAAAAGATTTCAAAATCTCATTTTTATCCTTTATTATTTTTTAAAAAAAAAAACTTGATTGAACATCGGGTTTCCCTTGTTTCGAAGGAGTAGAGTCTCACATCCAGCACGATTGGACGCGATAATCTAAGTCCTTGAATTCAAGATCATCTCCAAAATTCTCCGAACACATGCATTGCAATTTCGAAAGGATATTCGTTCATTTGGACAAACAGAAAATCACACCCAGCACGATTGGGCACGATCTATTTGAATTTCTAAACACGCCAATATCGCCTTATTTAAAAATAGGAAAAAACAGAAAATCACACCCAGCACGATTGGGCACGATCTCTTTGAATTTCCAAACACGCCAATATCGCCTTATTTAAAAATAGGAACAAAATTTGAAAGGATATCCATTTGTTCGGTCAAACAAAAAGCCACACCCAGCACGATTGGGCACGAATTTTTGAATTCCCAAACTCATGAATATTGCTTTTGTGAAACCCTTTTTTATGAATTTAATAAACAAAACAAAATGTTGGATTGTGATTTCAAAATTGATGGTCTATAGAGAATGACAAAAACGAGACAACACATAATGAATAATGTAACAGTAAAAACAAAATTAGAACAATAATATTAGAACAACGATAAAGAAATTTAAAACAACACTATACTAGTAATAATAGAGGTAATAATAAATGCAATGATAATAATAATAATAATAATAAATAATAAATAATAAATAATAGGGATACGAAATATATACAACGTAATAATATAGTAATAATAATAGTAATAGTAATCAGCGTAGTAATAATGATAAAGTAATAATAATATGAAATATGTACAATATAATAATAGTAATAACAATGGTAAAATACTAAAATAATAATAATAATAATAGCAAATGTAATGATAATAATAATAATAAGGGTACGAAATATATACAATATACTTAATATAAATATAGTAGTAATAAAAATATAATAATAATAGTATAATAGTAAAGATAGTAACATAGTAGTAGTAATAATAATAATAATAATAATAATAATAATAATAATAATAATAATAATAATACCATGTATATAATATAATAGTGTAATATTAATGATAGCATTATATAACAATAAGTAGTGAAGGTAAAAAAGGACTAAGTTGAATTGAAAGCAAGATATCCAGGGCGAATTCGAAATAAACAAGAGAAAAAGGGACTAATATGTAATACGCTGAAAATACTAGGGGGCCAAAGGGAAAATATCCCTGGCCTTCTGCGCAGAGTTTCAGGCTAGGGTCAAAATGGCGCACGAATGAAATTACAGGGTAAATTTAAAAAGAAAACAAAATAAAAAAAGGATCAAATTGCAAAGGATCATAAAAGAGGGAGGACTGCGCACATAAATAGCCCGTTCACAGAAGAAACACGCGGACCTTGGCCAGTGCGGGTCGGACCGGGTCGGCTAAGGGAAAATGGCGTCGTTTTTGGGGGCTTTGGGCGCCGGCCAAAACGGCATCGTTTTGTGCATCTATATAAGGCCGATTTTTGTGTAAAATTCATTTCCTTCACCTGTTTTAGAAAACTCATCCCCCTTTTCTCTTTCACTCTCTGCAGGTCCTGAGGGAGGGGGAAATTCCGGCGAGCTACCGTCGCTAGTGCCGTCGCTCCGGCCACCGAAAAGGTAAGTTTTTCCCTCTTTTTTTCCCTTTTTTTTATATATATGTATATATATATGCTATTTTAAAAAATATAGTGAATAGAATGGGTTCACGTATATAGTTCCGAAATAGAAAAATAAAATAAAAAATAAACCTTCAAACTCTGTTTGTCGATCTTCCTGGATTCCCTGTTGTAAACTTGTATTGATCTCTGTTTATAGATGTTTGCAATTATTTTCTTGGTTGAAAATACTTTTTGTATTCTGTTGATTGATGTTCCAAAAAAGAACCCCCTCCTTACAGATCAATATTCGGTTATATAACTGATTTTTTGAAATAAAAAATACAATCCTCCTCTGCTTTCTATTGTTATTGCTTTTATTATTTTTTTTTCTTGTAGGGGCTAGTGGAAGCGGTGGTGGCCGACAGTGGAGTTGCGGCGCACTTGGTAGTGGAAGCTGGAGGCTTGCGGCGCACCAGGGGCTAGGGTTTCTGAAACCCTAGCCTTCTGAAAAATTTTTCTTTCTTCCTTGGGCCATTTGGGCCATTCGTAATCGGGCCCCTTTTTTTTTTTAAAATTTAATTGGTTTCAGTAGAGGGCCCGGACGGATTGGGCCTTCTACATATACTATTAATGATTTAACAGAATAATGATTAAAATATTAAATACGGATAGCATTAGTGACAAAAAAAGTTTAAATTTAGAATGATAAACTAAAACACTTTAATTAATAATTAAGCGAATAGTAGTCTATATCTAAAACTTAAAAATATAAAAATAAAAATTATTGATCAAATAACATCTTAAAAAGGAAAACGAACGCAAACATAAGTTCACAATCATTGCACAAATGAATTTAATAATGCAACCTTTTGGCTAAAGATGAAGATAATTTCAGCATTAAAATTTAATAATGCAACCTTTCGACTAAAGATGAAGATAATTTCAGAGGTGCAAGATCTTCCGTATCCCACAGCTTTAAATTTTGATTGCATCTCCCATTTGATAATATAAAATAAATGAGATGATGACCCAATTTTTAAACGTTTTTATTTTAGGTAATAAAAAAACATTTTTGGACTATTTTATTAAAAAAACATATTTTATTAAAAAAATATCTCCGATTTGCGAAATTATCAAAATACCTTCGGTTTGCAAAATTACCTAAATACTCCTGTAAGGGTGGATTACCGAAATACCTTTATAGGATAAAACGACCATTTTGCCCTTATGGGTAAATGACTGACTTAAATTATGAATTTAACTGATTTGACTGTAATAGTATGACTGTGTTTTAACTGACTTGACTGTGGTCGTGTCACTGATATGCTTTTAATATATGTTTAAATGACTGTTACTGAGCATGGCCATTTTGCATACACGTGTAATGATTGAGCATGACATACACGACATATTGCATGGGGTTGGGACATTGATACGGAGGAATTCTGATAGGGTTGCACGGGTCGCATGACGACTGTGAATCCAATATTGATTTGTAAGGTCATATGGGTCGCATGAGACGACTGTGGACCGACAGACGACTTAAAGCTGCGTAATCTGATTATGACTCTGTGCCAACCTAAATATGGCTCTGTGCCATCTTGATTATAGCTTTGTGTCAATCGTATTTACCCATGGCTATGTGCCTAACATATATATTGATGACTCTGTATCGATCATAATTACCCGGGGCTGTGTGCCGATTATATTACCGTCGCTGATGGCTATGTGCCAAACTTATTACAGTTACCGATAGCTTTGTGCCATTCTGATTATGGCTCTGTACCATCCTGATTATGGTTTATAACCATTATGTTTATGGCTTTTAGTCGTTCTATTAACTGGCAGCGTTGCTGCGATGTTTATGGCTTTTAGCCGCTCTGTTGACTTGGTGCCACAATCGGTGCTAAGCTTGGTGTGTTGGCTGGGTGGGTCGATTATATCCCCATGTAAGTGTAGGGTTGGTACGGGTGGTGTGTTGGCTGGATCGGGGTGGGATGCATCATCATACTATTGCATATCTGTTTATGAAATCTGTCACTGTATTGGGCTTAGGCCACCTGTTTCGTTATTGGTTTGGGCTAGGCCCAATTGATTCTGTTATGGGTTGTGACCCAAATGATATTGTAGTGGGCTTTGGCCTACGTATGCTCTAAATTGGATTGTACTGTTATTGTTAAAGGGCTTTGGCCCAGATTGTTTCAGTTTTTGTTTCTGTATACTGACTGTTACTCTAGTAAGGGGATTACACATTGAGTTTTCGCAAACTCACCCCGTTTTTAACTGTGCAGGCAATCCTCAGCGTTAGGAGGATCGGTGCTACAATGGACTCGAAGGTGACCACACGACTGCCTTTGGACTTCATTTATGCTGACTCTTTATGGCAGAGGTGACAAAAATTCGAAAAAAATAAATTTAAAGGATAGTATGGAAACATCATACTCAAAAAAGAAAAGAAGATTGAAAATTAAAGACAATGTCGAAGTTTCGAAGTCTACTATTGGCCTCTTCCCTTTAAGATCATCTACAAATAATTTTCTTTTAAAATCTATGCTTTTTCTCTTTTGTAATAGCTGTAATAGTAAAGCTAGAATTTTTATACAAATTCCAGGTTTTTTTTTTTATATTTGTGAGGATTTAAGTTTTAGGCCTTGGTTATTTTTTCTGGAAACTGTTGTTAAGTGCTTTGAATGTTTGCCAATTCCCCATGCCTCTAATATTTGCATAAGAACAATGAAAACCCTAACTATTATATGCCACAATTATTACTAGTTAAGGAAGGAGA
Organism: Gossypium bickii; assembly: GCA_025503065.1. Taxonomy (NCBI): domain Eukaryota; kingdom Viridiplantae; phylum Streptophyta; class Magnoliopsida; order Malvales; family Malvaceae; genus Gossypium; species Gossypium bickii. The sequence continues at coordinate 98,903,791 of CP106711.1, forward strand.
GCATGTTATTTATGCCCTAAAGAAATTCAAATTTACTGTGAATTTTTCACAGAGGATATGGTGGTTGTTCTCAATTTGTTAACGTGAGAGGTAGACCTCGTTTATATGAAAAGATTGAAACTAAAATGATCTTTTTTTATTTTATTTAAATACGTGGAAAATCAAAATTTTTGAAATAATTTTACGTAAAATTTCTATTTATCATTTATTAAGAGTGATTAAACTGATCAAATTATGTAACGCGTGTGCCTAAATTGTAAACTATTTTTCAGATATTTACCATTTATTAAGAGTGATTAAACCGATAGAACTATATAACTTATGGCCTAAATTATAAACTATTTTTCAGATGACTAAAATAAATTTTTTTGAAAATTGCGCGTTTACCCTAAAATAAATTATTAAAACATAAAATATTTGATATGGTCTCTTTTTGGTCCGCTCCACAAAACTTGCTATATAAACTGAAAGCTAATTTTGATTCTTTTGAATGTTGTTTTTCTTATCCCTTTCTCGACCAGCTGCTTGTTTCACCATGGAGAAAACAGATATGTGCAACTCCAGCATGGTTTCCACATCCCATGATGTTGAGGAGTCTTGGGATGATGACTTCCAACATCTGGTGCAAACCTTCCCTAAAGATAAAAGCTTCTCAGGAATGAATCTTTACTTCTTCCAAGGTTTCTAGTGCCCATCAATTGTTTTAAAAGCTGTGATTTCTTGTCAGAAACATTTCCAAGCATTTGATTCTGATATTATCATCGCTACTTTGCCAAAATGTGGCACTACTTGGCTTAAAGCTTTGACTTTATCCACTTTGTACCGCAATCAGTTCGCAAGGGAAAAGAATCCCTTGCTCACCTATAACCCTCACTCTCTTGTTCGCTTCATTGATTATGACTTTTATTTGAACGACACTTGTCCTGATCTCGAAAATTCTACTCTTTATCAGCCAAGACTTTTTTCTATCCACTTGCCTTATGCTTCTTCGCCAACTTCCATTAAAGATTCCAACTGTAAGATTGTTTACTTATGTAGAAACCCCATGGACACGCTCATTTCTTTTTGGTCTTTCTTTTCCAGGCTTCGAGGCGAAGGCTTTGAGCCAGTATCACTAGATGAAGCTTTTGAGATGTTCTGCCAAGGAATCAATGAATTTGGACCATTTTTCGATCATGTGTTAGGGTATTGGAGGGCAAGCTAAGAAAAATCGAGCAAAATATTGTTTTTACAGTATGAAGATCTCAAGGAAGACATCAATTCTCACCTAAAAAAGTTGGCAATGTTTTTGGGAGTTCCTTTCACTGAGGAAGAAGAGAAACAAGGAGTTGTTGAAGAAATAGTGAAAATTTGCAGCTTTGAGAACATGAAAGACTTGGAAGTGAATAAGAAGAGCGTGCAAACTTTTGGGTATCCACAAGAAACTTTCTTAGGGAAAATAAAGACTTTTGAGATTCCACGTGAAGCTTTCTTTAGAAAAGCAAAAATGGGAAATTGGAGCAATTATCTCACACCCTCCATGGTTGTACGTCTAGAGAAACTTATTCAAAAGAAATTGGATAACTCAGGTTTAACATTTAAATTGTTCTCTAAAACTTCAAAAGATATTACTCCTACATGATCAGGGATGTATGTCTATTGGCTTTAATTTATGATGAATAAATTCCATATTTGCATGCAGAGAGTCTTTCCCTCGCAAAATAAGGTTATATAATAATATTGAGGTTAAGATATGCTTTTTAGTCCCTATATTTATCTAGAATTTGAGATTTAGTTATTTTTATTTTAAAAGTTAAAATTTTAAGCCTCTTACTTTTTCAATTTAAAGATTTTAATCTAATCATTATCATTGTTTGTAGTTTCTATCAAGACTTGCTAACTTAACAAGTTTAATTTTTTGTCAATCATTGCAATGTCATAAGAGGAAAATCTAATTAGCATGCCGTAGTTAGCAAATTTTGATAGAAAATACTAATAATGTTAATGATTGGATTGAAATTTTTAAATAAAAAATTAAAAGAATTTCACTTTCAACTATTTAAATATAATGACTAAATTTCGGATCTTGTCTAAATACAGGGACCTAATATTATTCCAAGGACATGTAATATAGTTATCTTATTGTAAGGTTATGGTTTATGAATATCTATATATCTAGATATAATAAAACCAACTGGTTTGAGAGCCCAGTAGGAATAAATAGGGGTATTGTGATAAGTTGTTGAGAGTAAATAAGTATATTATAGTGATTTTAAATTATTTTTCACTTAATTTTAGTTATTTGATTATCTGTTTAAAAATGTTAAAAAAGTCATTAATTAAGTAATATTTTTATAATTGAAAAATATTCATTGATTGAAAAGTTAATTGATCATCTTAATTTTAGTTTAAAAAATGTTAAAAAAATATTTTTCACTTAATTTTAATTAATTGATCATCTTCCACCCTTTTTAGGTGCAGCAACAACTCAATATTCAAGAGTTGTTTGGTTTTATTTCTTTCTCTCACGTTGGTTTCACTTGTAAGTCGGCTAGGATGCGTCCATCATTGTAAAGGCTCAATCTTGTGAACATTGCTCTTAGTTCTGTTTTTACCTTCCTGTTTAGGGCGTCTACTAAAACATTTGCTTTCTTTGGATGGTATTTAATTGTGCAATCGCAGTCTTCGAGTAGCTCGATCAATCTCCTTTAAATTAGGTTAAGCCCTTTTTTAAGTTAAGAGATATTTTAAACTTTTTTAATTTGTGTAAATTGTGCACTTTTCTCCATAAAGATAATGTCTTCAAATTTTAAGTCCGAAGACCACCGCTGCTTACTTTAGGTCATGTGTAGGGTAGTTGCACTCATGGGTTTTGAGTTTCCTTGAAACATAAATGACTACCATATTACATTAAAACACAACCGAGTCCCACATGTGATGCGTGACTATAAATAACATATACTTTTTCTGATTTAGGTTGGATCAAGATAGGTGCTCAAGTTAGAATTGATTTTAAGTTCTCGAAACTATTTTCTTGTTCCTCAGTCTACTTAAAGGGCATGTTTTCCCTCAGTAACTTAGTTAAGGGGGCAACTACTAAGGAAAAACCTTCGACCAACCTTTGGTATTATCCTGCTAAGCCTAGAAAACTCTGAATTTCTAAGACATTCTTTGGTTGCTTCCATTCTAGGATTGTTTCTATCTTTTTCGGATCTACTTGGATTCCATCAACAAATATAATGTGACGTAGGAACATGACTTTCTTAAGCCAAAATTCGCACTTGTTAAATTTTTTGAAAAGTTTCTTTTCCCTTAGAATTTGTAAAATGATCCTTAAGTGTTCGTCGTGCTCCATTTCAAATTTTAAGTATACGGAAATGTCATCAATAAAGACAATGATAAATTGGTCAAGGAAAGGTTGAAACACCAGTTCATGAGATCCATGAATGTTGGTGTATTCGTTAATCCGAATGACATGACCAAAAACTCATAGTGATCATAACAAGTTCTAAAAGTTGTTTTGCGTACATCCACCTCTTTAACCTTTAGTTGGTAATACCTCGACCTTAGATCTATTTTGGAAAACACAGTGGCACCTTCGAATTGATCAAGTAAGTCATTTATCCTTGATAAAGGGTAACTTATTTTTCACCATTAACTAATTTAGTTGATGGTAATTGATGCAAAGTTAAAGAGATCCATCCTTCTTTTTCACGAACAATACTAGTGCACCCTACGGAGAAATACTGGGTCTAATGAATCCACGATCTAGCAACTCTTGAAGTTAAATTTTTAATTCTTTTAATTCATTTGGCACCATACAATAAGGATCTATTGACACTGGTGCGGTTCCTGGCATTACCTCAATTTCGAACTCTACCTCGCGGTTCAAAGGTAACTCTGGCAGTTCTTCAGGAAATTCACTAATTATTCAAATGTCATTTACTTTGGGTTCGAAAATTTTAACATCTTTGACATAAGCTAAGAACAATTCGAAACCCTTGCGAGCCAACTTTTCTTCAACCATGGCTGAGATCACCTTTGATAAGTAATTTCTTCTGTTTCCTACCATGACAACTTCTTTTCTATCATTGGTTTTTATAGTTGCCCTTTTTAAGGCACAATCTAAAATTTACTTGGTGCTCCATCAACCAGCCCATCCTCAGAATTAGATTGAATTCCTCGAATTACAATTCCATAAGGTCGACGTGAAAAATTTCCCCTTATAAATCCAACAGAGATTTTTTTTTTAAAATTCCGTATATCCTAATTGTTTGTTCTAATGGTCTTATTAGTGTCATAACATTACTAGTTTTTTCTACTTTTCTTTCAATTTTTCAAGCATATTCAATGCTACATACGAATAAGTAGATCCCACATCGATTAAAGTAAAGAAAGGCACAGAATGAATAAGGAATGTACCTTTGATAACATCGACGACATCATTATCCTCCTATCCTCTTTCCACATAAACTAAGGTTGGTTGCCCTACTTCTGTACGATTTGCACCCTATGTCGGCACTTTTTGGCCTAGGTTTTTGTCATTTCGGTTGGGTCTACGGTTTCCTTGTCTTTGGGTCTAATTTTGGCCCTGATTATGCTATTGAGTGGGTTTATTCCAACAGGGACAATCATTTATTTGATGTTCTTTCGACCCACACTTAAGACAAGCATAAATATTTTTTCAACATTCTCCTGTGTGATGTTTCTCACAATATTGGCAGTTTGGAGTACGTTCGTTATAAGACTTGGGATGTGGCTTAACCCTTTTTGTAGGCATGTGGTTTGAATTATTTGAATCTGAATCTCTTTTGTTTGGAACTTTCTATCTCTTTTCTTGTTTCGTGCGTTTGATTTCCTCTAAGATTTTGGTGTTTTCAACCAAATTCTTTAACTCTCTTTCCTGGAGGAGTGCCATTTGTACTTTTAAGTCATATCTCAACCCCCTTTTCGAACCTTACACTTTTATCTTCCTCTATTGCTACCAATATGAGAATATAACAACTCAATATTAGAAATTCAACTTTGTACTCCAAAACTAACATATTTACTTGTTTTAATTTGATGAATTCATGTCTATGGGGTTCAACATATCGAGGGTCCACATACTTTTTCTGGAAAGCTTCTTGGAAATAATTCGAAGTTATTCGTTCTGCAAGCATTCCTCTAACAATAGCCTACCACCATCTATAGGCTCTGTCTCTTAACAAGGATACGACTCCTTTTAACTTTTGATTTGGAATGCATTCTAGGTCCTCTAGAATTCTTTCTGTTGTTCCTATCCAATACTCTACTATGGTGAGAGTTGTTTCGGCGACACCTTTGGATAATTCAACCCCATTTGACTTAAGTTTTTCCACGAACATCTTTCCGTTACCATTACTCAATTTGGTGATCCTTTGAATAGCTCTCAGCATAGCTTGAGTCGTTGCACCGTCTCCACCAATTCCATCATTCTGATTTTCCGTTCCCATATCTCCATTCTCGTGACTTCTGCCATCATGAATGGTATAATTTTCTACATAATCCTCCCTAGGATTTGGGTTTTCTCCCTATACCATGGACAGTTCAACAGGTACAGCCCTACGCAGTCTACCCCTACCACATCTTCCTTTAGTGCTTATAATGATATTTTATGAAAGTCTACAATTCCAGATCCTAGTTCTCTATGTTGCCTGAGAGGTAAGGAAAAGGGGGAATGAACTTATAACGGCTTAATGTGAGTCTAATCTTTAAACCATTATATATAATTGTTTCACAGTAAAGCATTCAATATATAGTGTCATAGTAGAAGTTTAAGCATAATATAAGGAACATTCAACAAAATAATGCAAGTACAAGTTATATTCATGATGCAAATGTAATTTCCCACCTATCCATCTTATCTGCCCTCAAGCATTTCTCAACACTCTAAAACATATGTCAATAATTAACCATCCCAAATTTCCAAGTGAAGATGGTCTTTCACTTGTCATCCATGATGACGACTTTTACTAAAATAACTTACCATCCCTGGTTACCTGATTTTGATGGCTTTTTAAACTATCATTTTGGCTTATCCAGTTTTGATGACATTACAGCCTACTTTGTGCAATACTGACTTTTGGTGTAGACTTAATTTGCCACTTTCTCCTACGAAACTCCTCCGTCCTCCATACCCAATTTCATGTAATTATGCACATATACTCAACAAATCATGCTATTAACCATCAATCATTCTATGCTTGTCAAGCACATTTAGTATTTCATACTATCATTTAATGACATGTTTTTTTGCATTCATTCATATCAATTTCATATATACAATTTCTTTATGCAGCTAAAACTTGTAACAGCATATTGACATTAGATTGTTTATCATGCTTGTTCGGCTAACACATACATAACAAGTTTAAATGTAAGGTTCGCACATATAAGGTTTGCACATCTAACATTCATATAAGTAAATAAATATGGTTTGCATGTATAACATGTAAGGTTCGCACATTAATATAAGTAGGGTTCGCATAAATATACCAAGAGATCGCATACTAAATTACATAAGGTTTTGCATATGGGTTCGCATATTTCTGCTATAGTTTGCCTAGGGGAGTTCACATATATAATAGTTTATATAAGGGTTCATTCATAGGGTTCTCATTCATAATGGTTTGCATACAAGGGTTCGCCTACAGGGGGTTCGCATACATGGGTTCTCCTATAAGGTTTCGCATATAGGGGGTCATACACAAATTACTTTTTATCACTTCAATTAATCATACATAATAATTTAAGTGTAGATCTCACACCTGATTTGAAGACACAAAAAACCTTAATTTGGATGAGGAGATCGACAATCTACTGGGAGGGGAGGAATGTGATTGAAATCTTGAAATCTGTTGTTGAATAAAGAAAGAACTTTGAGATTTTTTCTTTGAAAAATTCTCTAGATGAAAAATTCTAGTGTAACACCCCTCACATGTATTTAATGTCGGAATAGGGTTACGGAGCATTACCGGAGTTACAACACTTTTAAACATATAATTCATATACAATTTATCAAATCAAATACAATTCAATCATAACCAATCTTAGTGTCCCTTAAACAAGCCTACGAGGCCTTAAACATGCATTAGGAGTGGTTCGGGACTAAACCTATAACTCAGGAAATTTTTCAATACTTAGCAAATTTTTCTTCAAATAAGGGACACACGCCCGAGTAACCAGGCCGTGTGTCTCACATGGCCACCAGACACGCCCATGTCACAGGCCGTGTGAAAACAGAGGGTACATACTGACTTAGGTCACACAGCCAACCACACGGCCATGTGTCTAGCCCGTGTGCCCTTCGAAGTGGCCACACACGCCCGTGTGCCAGACCGTGTGTTAGGCGTGCCAAACCTGTAGGGTATACTGACTTATGCAACACGGCCAAGTCACACGCCCATGTCCTAGGCTGTGTGCCAATGAGGGGGTATACTGACTTGAACCACACGGCCGATCACACGCCCGTGTGTGAGACCGTGTAATAACTCTGTTTAGGGCCTAGTCAGAATAGTGGTGTGAGACCATAAATCTAAGGTAGAAATGTGAGTTTTAAGGTTTATGATATGTTTACATGATAGTATTAGAGTTTCATGAAGAAATTCTACTAAATTGTGATTGAATGGTCTATTAGGACTAAATTGCAAAAGTTGCAAAATATGAAATTCTAGAAGCTTTTAGTATGAAATAGCTTTGGATTCTTCATTAGAGGTCCTTAAATAGCAATTTGCCCAATTTTTAATTTTTGGACAAAAATGGACATGAGTTAGTAATTTTTTTGAAAGTTCAGTAAAAATGGTATTTTAGTCATTTGGCTAATTAATGATTAAAAAGGATGAAATAAGTCGAAATTCATGTTCATCTTCTTCAAGATTAGCTGAAATTTTGAAGAACTCCATAGTTAGGGTTTGTTCAATTTTTCAAGCTCCTAGTAAGTGCATCCTAGACCCGTTTTTAATATTCTTCGTATTTTTGAAGTCCTCGTAACATGATTTAGCTATTTTTAGCTATAGTTCAAGCTAGGATCCATGTTCAAAAATATACCCATGTATGATATGCATGTATTTTGGTGTTTTAAGGAAGATTGTGAAAGCTTGATGTGGAATAAACTTCTTTTTCAAAGTGAATTTCATGAAAAATGCATGTGAGGACTATTTTGTAAAAGTTATGAAATTGGTCATACATGAGAGAAATAGTGAGAATTCAATAATGCTATAGTTGAAAAAATGAATCAGCTATGCATGAAATACAAGAAAGTTGAATAAAAATCACTTTACGAGCCTTAGGGAAAAAATGTAAATATGAGAAAGTTTAGGGGCAAAATAGTAATTTTTCCAAAGTATGAGTTATGAGTTAATTTAGTCAATGTGAGTATTAAATGAGTTATATTATTATAGATCAAGAAAAACGAAGCCCGGATCGTAACCGAGGTAAGAACAAAGTCGTGGACTAAGTTGCCGGATCGTAACCGAGGTAAGAACAAAGTCGTGGACTAAGTTGATTATCTTCATACATTTGTATATCGAGGTAAGTTTGTATGATCTTTAAGCTTCATGAGTATTTTCGTTGAATTGCTTATTATATTGTTATTGTACCTTATTTCCATGAAGTTGTTTAAATATGTTTGAACAAGGAAATTAATGAAATTAAGTACATGAAAGTCCCAATCAAAGTGGATTATCGAGGATGCTTAATCTACAACATGAGACAAGAAAGCTCGTATAAGACCATGTCAAGGCATGGCATTGGCAATAAAGCAAAGATATCATGTAAGTCCAAGACAAGTCTTGGCATTGAAGAGTTACTATGAGATAAAGACCCATATAAGTCCAAGCCAAGGCATGGCATTGGTAAGTCTCCAAGCAAAGATATCATGTAAATCCAAGACAAGTCTTGGCATTGAAAAGTTATTATGAGATAAAGATCCCATGTAAGTCTAAGCCAAGGCATGGCATTGACAAGTTTCACTAAGTAAAGATACCATGTAAGCCCATGTTGAGACATGGCAATGGTAAGTTTCCAAGGAAACACCTAAGGAAGATTTCGTGTCGACACCAAGTTAAGAAATCCCATGTAAGACCATATCTAGGATATGGCATTGGCATCGAGACATATGTACGATAGATTTAGTATCCTCCGTTATTTCGGTAAACTCATCGGGAAAAAGAGTAAAGAATGAATGAGATAACAAGAAAGTTAAGCTTGTAAAGCTATTATCAAGTCATAGTTGAATAAGAATATTCTTCAAGCTAAGAAAAATGAAGTGCAAGCTTATGCTTACATTAGCAAAGTATACTAATTTATATGATTAAGTGATACAGGTATCTTACTTACATTGCAAGCATGAGACGAGTAAGCAACATGAGATGAGTATGAATAAGTAAGAGTAAGTAAGCTCTAGCACTTGGGAATTGTGATGCAATCATTTTATGATGGATGAGTTATGTTAAGTAGTCATATTGCTATATGCATTACATGCAAACTTACTAAGCTAAATGCTTACCTCTTTATTTCCTTCTTTCCTTGTAGTCTCGCCAAGCTAACTCGTGGATCATTGACGTTGGAGCTCGGAACACACTATCAACCACTATTTTGGTACAGCCCAGTTGTTTATATTAAGTATGGCATGTATAGGAAACGTCTCATTTTGAATTATGTCTTAAGATAAGCCAAAGTGTTGGTTATTAAGTCCATTATTCTTTTGTATATGGCTAATGGGATTGGCCAATATTTACTAAATTTATATATATATTAAGGTCGATGAATTATGTATTGCCTTTCATGTTTGATGAAGTATTTGAGTTGTTAAATTAGGTATATGATTGATACTGATTTCAGGGAGGTAAATGGCTTGGAAAATAGCCTTTAAGTGTCCACATGGGTAGACACACGGGTGTGTGTCTAGGCCGTGTGTGACACACGGTCAACCTATATGGGTGTATTAATAGGCCGTATGTCCCCTGCATGTTAGTGTTTTAAGTCAGAATAGACCACGGGCTAGCCACACGGGCGTGCCTCGGCCGTGTGAGATGGTCGGTGTTCACCACGGGTAGAGAACACGAGCATGTTCCTAGGCCGTGTGACTCAAGCAGAATATCCAAGTTATTATACACGAGGTAGGGACATAGGTGTGTGTGACCACACGACCTGACCCCACGAGCGTGTCCCATTTCACATGTACGTGTGATTCTTGTTTCGATGAAAAGTTTTCTAAGTTCGTAAAAGTTTCTGGATGTGAGTTTAAGGCCTCGTAGGCCCTTGTAATGCAGGTTATGACTAAGAAGGAAAAGTGTTCAAATCAAAATGAAATTTTATAGCCCGTAAATACACGTTTATGTATGTTTTAAGTATGGTAATGTCTCGTATCCAATCCCAGCTTTGGATTCGGTATGGGGTGTTACAGACTATGTGGAGCATACTGACTTCATTTTAATTTCAACACCAGGGGACACACGGCCGTGTAACTTGACCATGTGTCATATACGACTGAGACACACACCCGTGTCTCTGCTCGTGTGGACAAAAATAGGCTATTTACCAAGGCATTTTGCCACCCATTTTACACATAACTAAACAAGCTCAAATGATACCATTTCAAGATAAAAATATGCAAACAAATACCACCAACCAAGGTTCAAAATATACCATTTCTTTTCCATCAAAACAAAACACAAATTTACCATAATTTGCCATCTAATCTCATACCTAATTTACAAAAACAACTCAACTAACTATATACTCTTTCAATCATGCATTATCATGTACCAAATCACAAGCATAAAGCTTCTCAAATATTAATCATTTACCATTCAAATTACCTAATATCAAGCATCATAACCCAACTTCAAACACACAATATAACTCATATACCAAAATCAAAACAATACCATTGGCACATCTATATACATTATCAAATTCATCATCATAATCTAACTCAAAAGGGCCAAAATACATATTTATCAAGCATACCAAAATGACCAAAGCCTATACATGCCATATACCATATATACACAACATCAAAAGTACCAAAATAGATGTCCGATAGTGCGATGAAGTCTCTGACGATCCCCGGTTCCGAGCTAGCTTTGATATATTATAAAACATAGAATAAAATAAACAAAGTAAACTAATAAGCTTAGTAAGTTCGTATGGAAATATGAAATAATCTCATCATTCATTAACATTTCTAAATGGATGAAATAAATTACATTAAAGACATCAATCACTAAGTTAACATAAGGTTCTCAACTTCCATTAGCTCATTATTCGAATAGTTTTTCGTACATACCTGTACTGATATATATCTATTCTCACCAATTCACTTATCAAATCTCTATGAGTTTATAAATGCTTATGGTACAAGTATGTTGATTTTCCGATACCATAGTCCAACTATGGTCTTACACATACATGGCCAAGGCCCTGCCGTGGTCTTACATTCACATGCCATAACCCGGTTATGGTCTTATTTTCCGATTTGCCATAGCCCAACTATGATCTTATTCAACAATTCGTCTACTTAAACTGTACATTTAAATTAAGTTCTACACATTTAACCATAGGATAAATACAATCTCAATACTATCCATCGATTGAATAAATACACATTTAATTTCAATTATACGAACTTACCTCGTGTACGGAAATGACAAAACAGACCGACTATTCAATTACTTTAGTTTTTCCTCGATCTAAGTCTGAATTCCTCTTTTCTTAATCTATAAGTAATCAAAATCAACTTATGTATTCTTCTATTTATTCAATTCAATCCAAAACACACATTAGGGCTATTTTACATATTTACCCCTAAACTTTCACATTTTTACAATTTAGTCTTTATTTCACAAAATCACAAATTCATGAAATTCAATACTAACCCATGCTAGACGAATTACCATTATACCCCTAACAGCCCATATTTTTCATTTATTTCACATTTTAACCACACATTTTACATTTCACAATTTAGCCCCTAATTTGCATTTTCACCAAAAATCTCTTAACAAAATAGGTAAATCTAACAACAAGATTTCATATTTCATCATAAAATATCAAAGAACACATATTTTCATCACTGGAAACTTTCAAAATCTTTAACAATTTTGCAAAATAGTCCCTGGGCTAGCTAGTACTAGCTGCAACGATCTCAAAAACATAGAAATCATTAGAAACGGGACAAAAACCGTACCTTAATTGAAAAAAATGCTTTGGCCGAACCCTAGCCCTGTTTTTTCTCAAGAATCAGTTCGGTTCTCTCTTGTTGAAGAAGATGAATACAAAATATCCATTTTGTTTTATTTAATTTTCATGTTAAGTATCAATTACCATATTAACCTTAATTATAAACCATTAATATCATCCAAATGATGTCTATTTATTTCAAATCATGCTATTAATGGTCTAATTATAACATAAGGACCTTTACTTTAAGGTTCTATAGCTATTAGATACTTTTAACTAATAGAACAACACTTTTGCACTTTACGCGATTTAGTCCTTTTATCAAATTAATCAACCGGACGATAAAATTCATAAACGAAACTTTCACACAATCATTCAATCATGTTGTAAACCTTAAAATAATAATAAAATAAATATTCTAACATCATATTTGTGGTCCCAAAACCACTGTTCCGATTTGACTAAAAACGAGTTGTTACATCTAGGGTTTGAAAATATTGGCTATTTATAAAACTTTGTTTTCCTAATTGAAATAGGTTTAGTAATTCATTTAGAATTAGGATTTATTTAAATTAAGGTTTAAATTAAAAAAAACATTTTTTTTGTCTGGGCTAGTTTGAAAATTTGGTACTTTAGGGGTAAAAATAAGAAAATAGAATATTTTGGTTGAAAGGTGCACAAGGGGTTTTGAACTTGGGATCTAAGGGAAAGCTAAAAATTTACCACTGAACCAATTGGCTCATTCTTATTAACTCTTTTATCAAAATAAGTTTTAAGTCATTCTAAAGAATTCTCCTTCCCTATGCTTTTTTTTTTTAAAAAAAAAAAACCTAAATTTTATTCCTATTTCTTCTAGCACCAATTTTGGGATGTGACACTATATTTAATTTGGTAAAATTAATTAGACTTTAAAAGTAAGTTTTATTTTTTTTATGTTCAATATTTATATCTATGTTATATATATTGAGTAAATAACGATTAGGGAAGTCAACTGGGCAGGGTGGGTACAGGGGGTGCTCCCCACGCATCCATCCCCCACCACTCATGTGGGTCCCTAAACCCACCTAATCCTCGATATACCCACCCTGTGGCCCACTTCATATAATATATTTATTAGTATCAGTTAAATAAGTATACACCAAATTTTTTATGAAAAAAGTATGAAATACTTGTCCTCTGAACTCCCACCACATATGTGACATTATTCCAACTATCACCATTGAAAAAAAAATTCGTCACAACCTTTTAATAACTTCAACACGAGTTTAAAAAATTCAGAAAATAAAATCCTTACATAATATCCAAATACAAACAATGTCTCAAATACATCATAAATGTCTTCAAATGCAACACAAGTGCAAAAATTCTAAAAATCAATCAATACATGTCATTCACGTTGCTTCTGTATCACATTCATCTTCTAATTCTTCAATCAATTGTGAGCATTGTATCTCTTTAACTTCTCCTGAATCGATATATGTAAGCTTCTTTATAAGTAACTTGCACCTCTATTTGACAAATAGATTCAACGTAAAAAAATGATATGTTACTATTGCATAAATAAATTCAAAATAAAAAATATCATAAACAACCTATAAATCAACCCAAATCCAATTTTGAGCACACATCAAAGCCTCCACATTTCTAGTAGATGCCGACTACGATAAGGATCAAGTACTTGACCACTAGTGCTGAAAGCAAACTCCGAAGGGACTAAAGAAACATGAATGCTTATAATATCCCTAGCTATTTGTTAAAGAATGGGATATGTGTTTCCATTTTTCTTCCACCAGGTGAGGATATCAAAATCATCACATAGTGGTACATTAGAAGCTTCCAAGTATTTTTCCAAATCTGATTTTTCATAACTCTAACTCTTATCTTTCTCTATAAATTGTGCAAATTCTTGCATATGCGCATCTCCTCCAATGTTACCAATATCACTAGGTGCTTGAGAACTAGTAGCTTGAACCCTACTATTCTTAGACCCATAATCATCCACCAACTGGCGAAGAAACGTACTAATTCTACTAACCTCCCTCTATGCTTCATCATGATCAAATATTTTTTAAAAAAATAAAAGCGGATAAGGGCCATTTTGTATATTGGATCAAGTATTGTCACCACACCCATTAGACCATTAACACCAATCCAGTATTTGCTGTATTTTTCTAACATTAGTTGTGCCATTTTTCTTATATAATCATAAGGAAACGAAATCCAATTAGATATAACAAGTCTAAGAGTACAAATTTTGGGAAAATAAATATTGACAATGGGAAATCTTGAAGCAGAGAAGTCAAGAGTGGTAGTACTAAACACTTCCAATCTTTCACATACTTTCTCTAATTTTTCCCAATCTTCATTGTTTTATGGGTTATTATAAAGATTATCTCAGCCACTCAAAATAAAAAAACACTTCTCTATACTTCATAGAAACTGTAAGCATTTCAAAAGTAGAATTCCACCGATCTTGCAATGAAGTGCCAACTTTTTTTTGTATTTAGGAACTAATTGCCTAGCTACTTGTTCAAACTTTTGGATCCGTTTATCAGAAGCAGTCCAAAACACAACACTATCTCTAATTCTTTGGACACCATCAACTACAACATGACTTAACCCATCTTGAACAATTAGATTTAATATATGAGCACAACAACACATATGAAAAAACTGACCATGCAAAAGAAGGGAACAATAAGGAAACTCTCCACACAAAATATCCATGATTGCATCATTAGTCGTACAATTTTCCACAATGATAGTAGACAATCTAAAATCAAGATTCCAAGATTGAATGTATTTTTTCAAAGTGTTAGCAAGTACCTTAACGGTGTGAAGCAAGTACCTCAACTGTGTGAGGGGTTAGGTCATAACAAAACTTACCATATGAAATAAATAAAAGGTTACTAAATCAGCTAAAAAGGATCCATCCCTAAAAGATTTAAAAAGAATGCAATACCTTATGATTCGAATTTGTAGTCTCCAAGCATTATCAATAAGATATGTAGTGACAACCATATAGCCTTTTCTTTGGTTATTTGAGCTCCACATGTTAGTAGTTAAGGCAATCTGACTCTATGCTTTTCTTAACAATGTATTGATATTCTCCTTTTTAGAAACATATCTTTGCATGATGTCTTTCTTAGTTGTATTGTGACTAGATACTTTGAACCCTGGTTGAAGTGTCTTAGAATACTTTCTACAACCATAGTGCTCAACCATGCTAATGGGGTACTCATGCAAAATAATCATTTCTGGCAAGCTTCTCTCATCCTCTTAGTGGAACTCATATGGTGCCAAGGTCAATGTGTCACTTTTATCAATAGGATTAGCCTTTACACAAAACAATCTAGCTTGTCATATATCTTGACATATTCTTTTTGGACAATTTTTAGATGATCTTTCAAGTGAGTTGTTCCAACTCTTCTTCCACCAGCAAGAAGCTTGGAACAGTGGTTGCACTCGCCTTTTATGGCATCACCAACTAATTTTCTTGTGAAATCAATCCAAACTGATGATGTATGTCTACTTGTTAAAGGTAGAATAGAAGGATCCTTTAAACCACTATCTATTGGGCTTTCATCATCATCTAATGAAATCGAAGAACAACTCACCAAAGTTGATGGTTTTGAGAGGGTAGGAATATTAGCATCTAGACTGGCCATTTCCCTGAAACATTGGCAAAGCCATAAAAGTATATTGTCAACTAACTAAAGTGTTAGTAACAAAAGGCTTAGTATTCATTCTGGCATGAGTGTTGCATTCTCTAGTTCAAGGTCACTAAATAAAGCATGTATATTCACTCATTCTAGTTAATATTCTACTTCAAATTTAATGGAAACCAAATTACCTAAAAGCCAAAAACAATATCTAATTTTTTTTCTTCCACTAGTCTTTATATATTTGGCAAGAACTCTAGTACTTCTTTTTTTTGTGAGAAATAATCAGATAAAATAAGTTTGGTTAGAAGTCTGATTTTGTTTATCTAATAAACCAACGTGTTTATCTAACATCAAACAAAACATGAACAAAACATCACTCAATTGAACAAAACAAAACAAGAACTAATATAGACAAGAACAAGAACAAAACAAAACAAAAAATTTAATGTAATGATCCACACAACAATTCAAAACTAATATAATAACTCACCTCAGAAAATATATAAAATAACAAAAAAAAAAACTAGTGTAATAACTCATTCCTTTTTCTTCTATATACTCATTACTCCACAAAGCCACTTATATTGTAAGCTCGTTTGCTATTATTAATTGGAGTATGGATAATAAGTAACCTTTTCTATATTGTTGACAAAGTTTCATGTTTTGAACTCATCAATGGCTATGGTTTTTTTCCAACACTAGCTTTTCATATTCTGGATAGAATTAAATACAGCTTATAATTTTTTGTTAGTGACCTATGAAAACGAGATTGTAATTGAATAAAATAAGAATAGAAAATTAGTAAAATTGAACAACTAACATTCATTTACTAAAGAAAGTGAGAGTGAGAGAGAAATTTGGAGGAGTATATGAGCTTGCGGCGTGGAAGCAAGAGCTTGCAATGTGGAGTTAATTTCTTAATTTCTATGAAGCTGCAAGTAGTCAAAACAAAAAATCACTCAACAAAACAAAAAAAAAAAGTACAAAACGAGATTGCAATGGAACAAAACAAGAACAAAATTAAAAAACCCAACAACTAACATTCAATTACTATAGAAAACATTATCGAATAGATCTGCAAGAGATGTATCCCATAAAGAGAGAGAGACTGTGAAAGAGAGAATGGGAGGAGAATAGGACCGTAGGAGATAAAGGAGATGACAAAGCAGGACCTTCAAGTTTGCAAGTTGCGACGTGGAGCAATGGTGGGTAATTTTAGGGTTTTCATGGAAAACAGAGAAAGTGAGAAACCGAAGGAGTGAGGTCTGTTAAAATTGGGTGAGAAATTGTGGAGTGCTGTCTTTTTTTAAAAAAAAAAAAGCAGTGAATATGAGTTGAGTACTGTTATCAAAATTAAATTTTTATAAATGTTTATTTTTTAAATATGTTTATTATATTATGTAGGGCAGGTAGGGATGACACGGGGCGGATGGGGATGAGGTAGGTACAAGGTCATAAAGATGCCTGCCCCACTACTCATGGTGGGTCTAATTTTTGTCCTCATCCTCGCCCTACCACCCATAAAACCTATACCCATCCCGCCTAATTGGGTGCGAAGTGGAGCAGAACCCTGCAAAACCCGCCCCACTAACGCTACTAATAACGATATAATAGATATAACCTACACAATATCACTTTTAACATGTATATATAATCATAATACGATAAAGTTTATAAAACTTACATAAAAATATATTTTACTTATATTTTTTTAATTTAGAATAGTAAATAATTTTTAAGATATAAGATAAAATCTTAAATTTAGCAAATTAATGTATGTTGGACAAGAAAATAGTTAATACCTCATTTAAATTTTTTGTGTTTAATAGTTAAATAATTAATTCTTTTTATGCATTTAAAAATCAAAATTAATTTAAATAAGGTTTATAAATATGGACTGATATTCAGGTTTAATTTGAACAAATACGAATGGTGCAAATACCACATGCAAAGGTTTGAACTTAACTTGGTCAAGTTTAAGTAGATTTCTCATTATTTTTTCGTAATTTCTTTATGAATAGTCATTTGATACACTAACAATGAATTTTTTTTATTCCAAAAGCAAATTCGAGACCTTTCCACATTACCCTTTATTTATTTTATATTTAATTAAATTCATTGCATTTTAAATATTGTTTTCAATTGTGAGGTTTAATAAAGAGAGAGTAAAAAAAGATAAAATTAGAGATAACCTGAAAAATTACAGTGATATTTTAGAATTTAAACATATATGTTTATAATACAACAAATTTTATATCAATTATATAAAAAGTCTAATTTATAAAATAAATTCATATTTTTTTGAAGAAGAAAATAATTATTACTTAATATGAAATTTATTAGGTAATTTATAAAATTAAAATGAACAATAATAAATAATTAAAAATATAATTATATATTAAAAATAAATAAAAGTCTAACCATGCATTGCTTGGTCACATTCTTAATATATATAAAAATATGAGCAGAGAGATTGTTGTATCGACAAAAATACTCTATTTTGTCCTTTATATTACTAAATTGACATAAAAATTAATATTTTGTCCTTTAAATTTTGGGTTAATTATGGCATGCATGGTATTTAAGTTTGATTAGGGTAATAAACTTTGAAACTTAATTAAAGAGGCATGAAATTTGGTTTTAAATCAAAACTCAATTTAGTATTACTTTTTCGCTGCATTACATTTGAAAAACATATAAAATTGGTAATAACAGTTTTTGCAAGAAATTGTATCTTTTGGAAATTTACTAAGTTTTTTTATGAAGGTAAGAAAATATTTTGAAAAAAAAAAAAGAGATTATTTTATAAATTCTGATAGATTTATCGGACTATTTCGATGGCTTATGTAACTTTCAGAATTCGGTCGTAGCATTTACGTTAAGTTCAAGAGATTATAATTGTGATTGTGTGACTTTTATGTTAGGTGATGAATTTTTTTAACAAACATAACTATTGCAGTAATTAAAAATATATTTCACATTTGATGGAGAAGAGGTTTAGTATAAATATAAGAATCCATATAGTTTAAATCACAATTTATGATTTAAGCCTTTAAATAATTCAAAATTGAAACGGTGTAGTAACTTCAACATTATTTAGATGATAATAAGCCAACTATAACACATATTACAGCAAACAACAAACTCAAAATAAACAAATAAATGGGGTAAAATAGATTTTATTCTGATGGGTGCAATATCCTTGAAGTTTTGCAGTAGAGTTTAAATGTTAAACCTGAGTTATTCAATTTCTCTTGAATAAGTTTTTCCAAACGTTCAACCATGGAAGGTGTGAGATGATTGCTCCAATCTCCCACTTCTCCTTTTCTAAAAAAATCTGTGTTTGGAATTCCAGAAGCGTGTAAGCCCTTCTTGTTCACTTCCAATTCTTTTAAGTTCTCAAAGCTACACATTTTCACTATTTCTGGAACAACTCCTTGTTTCTCTTCATCCTCTGTGAAAGGAACTCCTAAAAACATAGCTAAAATTTTTAGATGAGAATTGGTATCTTCCATAAGATCTTCATATTTTAAAAACAATATTTTGTCGGGATTTTCTCGGCTTGCCTTCCAATATCCCAATACATGCTCAAAAAAGGGTCCAAATCCTTAAATTCCATGGTAGACCTTGTCAAAAGCTTCATCTGGTGATAGTGGCCCTAGGTTGTTGTCTCGAAGCTTGGTACTGAAAAGCCAAAGCGAAATGAACATATCCAAGGGGTTCCTACATATGTAAACAATCTTAGAGTTGGAATCTGTAATGGAAGTAGGCAAAGAAGCATAAGGAACGTGGGTGGCAAAAAGCCTAGGCTCATAAGCACAAGCGTTTTGGAGATCAGGAAAAGGGTTGTTCAAGTAAAGATCATACTCTAAGAAACGAACCAGTTGGTGAGGACTAGAGGAAAGCAAGGGGTTCTCATCCCTTGCAAAATGAGAGCGGTATAAAGTGATGTAAGCCAAGGCCTTAAGCCAAGTAGTGCCACATTTGGGGAAAGTGGCAAGGATAACATCAGAAGCAAATGCTTGGAAATTTTTTTGGAAAGAAATGAAAGATTTTAAAACAAGAGCTGGGCACCAAAAACCTTGGTAGAAATAAAGATGGGATCCAATCCAACCATCTTCTTTAGGGAGGGCTTTCACCAGTTCTTGGAATTCATTATCCCATGACTTCTCCATTTTTTGGGTTAGCGAAAACATTTCTGCTGTATTCATGACGAAACCAGTAGCCAATCGAGACTGGGGAAAAGAAAGCACTCGAAACTAGTTTTCTAGAAGATTTATAGTAGATTTAACGAAAACTGCTAAAAAATATTTCCATTATATTAACACTGATAAAGTAGGATAAAATATTTAATTACCCTTTTATATTCATCTTGAAATATTCTTCATTCTAATTTAAAATATTACTTTTATTATATAACAACTAATTATAAATTTTATGGGTCATGTTTCTTGAGTGGAAATGGGAGTATGTCTCGATGGATTTTGTATCCGGATTACTTGTGACTAAATGTGTACATGGCCCGGGCCGGGCCCAACTAAAAATCTAGGCCCGTTTTGTAAGCCCAGGCCCGGCCCGGCCCGAAATATGGGCCTAAAAAATTGTCCAAGCTCGGCCCGACATGAAATCGGTAAACCCGAGCCCGGCCTTTATTTTATTAAATAAAAAATAAAAAATAATGAATCAAATACATTTAAAAAAAATAGATGCTTATTTTCTACTTTGAATCTCATAATGATACTATTTTACCATTTAATTTTCTACTTTACGAAAATAGATGCTTAATTTGTTTAGCTTAATTTATTAATAATTTTTTTCATGTTCTCAAAATTTTAATTTTAAAAAAATTAAATATGGAATAAAATAAACACACGTTCCTAATTTGGTAACAAAAATCAAGTGACATTTCAACTTTTGCAAGTAACTTAAAACACATGTTTGTCACTTGGAAACTTGAGATACGGAGCCTTCAACTTAAATATTAATGATTAATATATAAAAAAGTAGTAAATAGTTTTTTTTTAAGTCTTAATATTCAATCAATATATTATAGGATCTCAAAAATCATACGAAATAATATTAAAAATGACAATAGAACAGTAAGAAGTAATTATATTAAAATTGAAACAACTTGTTTGAACTAAAATAATAACCAAATTAATAATAAAATAAAAGTTCTACAATATCGAAATAATATTAAATACAACAACAAAACAATAAAAATAGCATCAAAATAGCCCCAAAAACAAATTTCAAAACAAAGATCAAATAGCATCAAACAAAACTAACAAAGAATTAACAAAGAACTAACAAAGAACAAAAGCAAATGGCAAAAACAAAGATAAAAACAAAGATCACCAACAATCTAAAAAAATACTAAAGTTAAAATTTTATTAATAAAAAAATAAAAAAATAATACTAAAATATTTCGGGCCTGGCCCGGGCCAAAAAAATCATGCCCGAGGCCCGGCCCGTTTTTTAACGGGCCTTATTTTTTTGCCCAAGCCCGTTTTTCGGGCCTATACTTTTACCCAAACCCTCCCACATTTCGGGCGAGCCTTCGGGCCGGGCTGTCCATGTACACCTCTACCTGTGACTCTGAGAAAGAAAGATTCAATCTAGGTGATTGTTGACAGATTGACTAAGTCGGCACATTTTGTTCCAGTTAGAACAGACTTTTCACTTGAGAAGTTAGCAGAATTGTACATATCAGAGATTGTAAGGTTACATGGGGTCCCCAGATCCATTATTTTAGATCAGGATCCGAGATTTACATCGAGATTTTGGAGTAAATTTCAAGAAACTCTGGGTACAAAGTTAAGACTCAGCACAACATTTCATCCTCAAACAGATGGGCAATCAGAACGAGTAATTCAGATTCTAGAAGATAGGTTGAGATGTTGTATACTCGAGTTTGGAGGTAGCTGGGAAAGGTATTTACCTTTGGCTGAATTTGCATATAATAATAGCTATCAATCCAGTATCAAAATGGCACCGTTTGAAGCTCTTTATGAAAAAAAATGTAAGACACTATTGTATTGGTCTGAATTGAGTGAATCCAAGTTAATGAGGGTTGATTTGATCCGAGAAACTGAAGATAGAGTTCGGATTATCCAGGATAGTTTGAAAGATGCTTCTGATCGTCAGAAATCATATGCAGATTTGGAAAGATGAGATATAGAATTTGAGGTTGGTGATCGAATGTTCTTCAAGATTTCACTGTGGAAGAAAGAATTGCGGTTTGGTATAAAAAAGAAACTGTGTTCGAGATTTATCAGACCGTATGAGATTGTTGAAAAAATTGGTCCTATGGCTTATCAGTTAGCTTTGCCTCCGGAACTAGAGAAAATTCATAATGTGTTTCATGTATCGATGCTAAGACGGTGTAGATCAGATCTTTCACATGTGATTCCTCACAATGAAATTGAGCTTCAGCCGGATATGACGTATTTTGAAGAACCGGTAAAGATTTTAACTCGAGAAGTTAAAGAATTACAGAATAAACGAGTACCGTTAGTCAAAGTATTATGGCACCGTCATGGTTCGGAGGAGGCTACTTGAGAAATGGAGGAATTGATGGGATCACAATATCTGAACTTATTCTCAAGTGGCAAATATAGAGGACGAAATTTCCTAAAAGGGGAGAGTTGTAACAGCCTAATTTTCAGTGGTGTCGGAAACAGTGATTCGAGACCACTAAATCCAACGTGAGAGTTTGAAAATTATATTATTTATTATTTACGAGTCAAGTGTGATTTTAGAAATATTTTTTGATTTGATGGTTTGTGTTTTAGAAGAATTTATTAGATAAAATGGTTTTGAAAATGAGGTATTGAGACCTCAATTTTATAAATTGAGTCGTAAATTTTTTTTTAAATATTTACGGAGTGTTATTAAGTTAGTATTAAAGTTTCGTTAGAAAATTTTAACGTTTTGATAGTTAATTAATTAAAAAGGACTAAATTGAAAAAGGTGCAAAAGTTGCTAATTAAAGAAATAGTGATTAAATAGATTAAATAGTAAATAAGGGAGGACCAAAAAGGCAATTAAACACTTATTAGAAGGCTGAAACATCTTATGTGGAGAAAAATCTTGAAATTGGATGAATTAGGGGCAACATGGTCATTTGGGAATTAAGGTAAAAATACAAAATAATGACTAAGTTGAAAATCTAGACATTTCATCATCAATCTTCAGCCAAAAACACCATAGAAGAGTCCCTCTAAGCTGGTCTTTCATATATTTGCTACAAGTGAGTTCAATTCTTGCCTTTTTCTTGTAATTTTTCTGTTTTTAAGACTTTTACAATTAGGTCCAACTATCTATTTCATTAGTTTTTTATTTTATGGATAATTTTAAAAGTTACCATTGATGAGTGCTGGGTTTTTATGATGAAGAAACACGGAATTGAAGCTTTAATTTTGTTAGGTGATGATTTTATCAAGTTATTTTAATAGAAATTGATTTTTAAGACTAAATTGTGAAAATGTTAAGAATTAGAGTTTGGTGCTGAAATTATGAATATCAAAGGTTATATGATAGCCTAAAATAATTAGATAAAGTGTTAATTGAGAAAAATTAGCTTAATTGATGGGTTAATTGATCAGGGATTAGATTGTAAAAATTGTAAAAGTTAGGGTAAATGCCTAATTTCAAAAATTGAAGGGCTTAAATTGTGAAGTAAATTAGAATTGAATTAGATGTTGATGGATGAATAATTTTATATTATAGATCAAGAACCCGAAGACCATTTTATATTATGGACTTGGCCGTGTGACCCCTGCACTTTGCACACGGCCTAGCACACGGATGTGTAGTTGGCAGGTGGCACAAGTCAGAGAGTCACACGGGTAAGAACATGAACTAGGACATGGTCGTATGTCTTACATCGAATGCCCACACGGCCTAAGACACGGGCGTGTCTCCCGGCTGTGTGAGCCACACGGGCGTGTATCCCCTGTTTCTAAGAAAAATTTTGACATTTAGCGAAAAATTCTTGGAGCCTTCTGTTGAGTCCCGATTTACTTCTAACGTTTATTTTGGGCTTCGAGGTCCCATATAAGGGACCATATGAGTGGTATATGAATGAATAATGATCTGTGTATTAACAATTATGAAATGTTCATATTTAATTTGTAAAAGTCCGGTAATGCTCTGTAACCCTGTTCCGACAACGGACATGAGTTAGGGGTGTAACAACTTTTAACTTTTACTTTAACAACCAGGAACTTAAAATCTATGTGCTTTGGCTTTTGATGTGCTCCTGTTATTATTGAAATAAAGGACTTTCAATTATTGTCACAATTTGCACCCTAGTGACAAAATTTTGCATCAATATTCCATCAAAATCGGAGTTTGTATACCTAATGATCTCTAACTTATCAAACCTTCGATATATGAGCATGTAATATTTTGTTCTCTAAAGATACCTCATAACCCTCTTGGTTGGTATCCAATGGGCCATTTCAGGGTTGCTTAAATATTTGCCTAACATCCCAACAATGTACGCAATATCCAGACGCATACATACTTGAGCATACATTAGACTCCCTGCTCTTGAGAGGTAGGGAATCTTATGCATTTCCTTAATCACAAAAGCATTCTTGGGGTATTAGTGGAGACTGAACTTGTTACTAACAAGCAATATGTCATTAACATATAAAACCAAATATAGAACCTTACTCCCACTGAACTTGTGGTATATACAATTATCGATCAAATTCATCTTTAAACCAAATGAGATAATCATTCGGTAAAATTTGTATTACTATTGACAAGAAGTCTTCTTAAACCCATAGATGGAGTTTTTTAATTTGCAAATCATTAACTTTGCATCATTAGTCACAAAGTTTTCTAGTTGCACCATATAAATGTTTGATCAATGTTACCATCGAGAAACCATTAACATTCATCTAATGCAACTTAAGGTCAAAATATTCCACTAAAGCCATTATAACCCTTTCTCTAGTGGACCTTTTTAATGACATTCATTCTTGAGGTTGTTGAGTTTGTTATTCTGAAAAAATTACCTCATATTGAATAGGAAGTTGTTCATCATTGTCTTGTTGAGGTTCTAGATTCACTTCTTGATCAATGATAGGTATGAGAACCTAAATATTGTCAAAAGTGATAGCAAGAATTGAGTTGGAATCCAATTCCTCTTAAAAAGGAATGTCTCTAGTCTTATTTCCCCCTCCAAACTCAACATCCTAAAAACCTGTTGCAGTTCCTATCTCAAAAATATTCCTAATTGTGGGATCATAAAACTCATAGCCCCTAGATCGCTTAGAATAACTAATAAAATATTTGTTCACTGTTTTGGAGTCAAATATTTTCATATGGCCTATAAGTCCTTGCCTCAATTAGACATCTCCAAATGTGAAAGTGCTTTAGATTAGGCTTTCGACCTGTCGATAGCTTCTGAGGTGTTTTTGCAGCTGCTTTAGTAGGTATTCTATTCAGAATGTAAGTTGTTGTCTTTGGAGGCACTGGCCAAATGAGCACTTTCATACTTATTATGTTTGAACCTTTCTTCCTCTTGCACACAATGAGAAATGAGATTATTTAGAGTCTATTTCTCCTTTTGACAGTTGTAACTAATTTTAAATTGGTTAAACTGTGCAATAAGCGATACCAAAACCATAAGAACAAACAATTCCTTAGAAAGCTCGATCTTAAGTGTTTTAAGTCTTGAAGCAACATGGAACATCTCCATAATCTACTCTCTCACATTTCCTTAACCCTTATACTTCATGAACATCAAAGAAGTCAGAAGTGATGTCATTTCAACCTTATCGTTTTTGACAAAATGTTTCTCAATTTCGCAAAGGAAACCCTTGGCTGAGTAAACTCTTCAGAGTCTGTGCCTCTACAGGCTTTTGGAATGTTGTGCTCATGATCATTAGACTCATGCAGTTTGAATGATCCCACCTCTTAATATCCCTTTTAGCCTCAGGGGTGCTTCCCGCAGTGAAAGGTGCAGGTTGTTTTTCCCTTAGTGCAAGGTATATGTCCATACAACTAAGCACTATAAGTGCCTGTTTCATTCCTAGCTGAATATAGAACAAAATAAATTCAAAATGACTAGCTGAATATAGAACAAAATAGATAAAAAAAGGTCACATAAATATTCATAAGTAAACAATAAATTCAAAATACTGGTTAATCCCATCTCAAAATACCAAACACAACATTAATATCAAGTATTCCTTCTATCATAATAGAGATACATCTAAAGAATTCTCAAGTGGTTTAGAATGCAAGATTATAAACTAGTTAGTACTCCCTAAAAGTTTTGTATGAATGGCCAAATAACAAAGCAATAACATAGTCCGATCTTCATCTTCTATGTTGGTCTCAACATTCTTTAGGTCATTAAAGAGAGTAAAAAATTCAGTAATGTGACCCTAATAGACTCACATTCTACCATACAGAACTGTATAATCATTCTTTCAATACCATGCGATTTACAAGAGACTTTGTCATGTAAAGGGCTTTCAATTTTCTCCATAAGGCTACTATCATTTTCTCTCTAAGCACCTCTTGCAATACATTGCTCGTGAGGCACAGCTGAATTGTTGATGCTGCATTCTAATCAAGCTCCTCTAATTCTATTTGATTCATATCCGTGGGTTTCTACCTTGTAATGACCTTCTTTAAACCTTTCTGAACCAGAATTTTTGTCATCCGAACTTGTCACAAACTAAAATTTGTGATCTCATCTGTAACAGCCCGTTTATAGTCAAATCAAAACAGTGGTTTCGGGACCACAAATTTGAGGTTAAATAATTATTTTATTATTATTTTGAGGTTGAAATGATGATAATATGATTGTGTGAAAATTTCGTTAAGAAATTTTATCGTTTAAGTATTTAATTTGATAAAAATGACTAAATCGCGTAAAGTGTAAAACTCGTGTTCTATTAGATAAAGGTGTCTAATAGCTATAGAACTTTAAAGTGGAGGTCCTTATGTTGTAAATAGCCTAATAATATGATAGTGGATGATAATGGCTTGGTAATGTTGTAAATTGAATTAAGTTTAAAGGTTAATTTTGGTATTTAGCTATTGAAGTTAAAATAAGTAAAATAAAACAAAAAATTCACCCATTATCATCTTCCTCAACCGGACCTAGGGCAAGAAGAAGCCATTTTTCTTCTTTAAAGTTGGCCAAGATTATATAGCTCATTAAGGTACGATTTTTGTTTCGTTTTTAATGATTTTTATGTTTTTAATATTGTTGCAGCTTAATCTAGCTTGACCATGGACTAATGTGTAAAATTTTTAAAGGTTAAGGGTTTTTCCGTTGATGAATATTGGTGTATTTTGATGTTTAATGATAGAAAATGCATGCTTGTTGTTAGATAAACATTTGTAAAGTGATTTTTAACAAAATTGTCAATTAGGGATTAAATTGTGAAATGAGTAAATTTTATGGTTAATTTATGAAATAAATGAAAAATATGGGATGCTAGGGACTTAATTGAAATTCGGCTAGCATGGTATAGGTTAAATTGCATGAATTTGTGTTTTTATTATATAATGACTAAATTATAAAAATATTGAAATATTAGGGGTAAAAGTGTAAAGTTGCTATAATGTGTATTTTGGACTAAATTGAATTGATAAATTTCATATTATATAGATTAACAAAAGCGAAATTCGAATTTAGATTGGGGGAAAAACAAGGTGTTAGATTCGTTGATCTACGTTGTCGTTTTTACATTCGAGGTAAGTTCGTATGTTAATAAACATTATTATAATTGTGTTTTAAATGCTTTAATTTTGAATATATTGTATATACGACATTGCGGATATATTCGATAACGATTCGGCAACGAGAAATCCCGGTTGAACCTTTGGAATAGATCAAGATACGAATGACATGTCATCAGGGATTATGTGATTTGAGTGTTGGTCCGTACGTCCTACCGGTGGCTGAGTTATCCGGCATGTGTTGCGGATACTCGTCAGCTTGTGTGACCAGAACTATTGATAGCTCGAGACTGAGCAGTATATATGATATGAGATTGAGATAGCTTTAGCTACATATATATGTGGCACTTAGGGTGTGAGTTTCCTGGGTATTCGATATTATTCCGAATAGTTCAATGGGTATATCAAAGATATGAATTAGTGAGAAGTAGACAAGTATCAGTATAGGTATGTACGGAAACTACGTAAGCATCGAATCTATAGAAGTTATGAGTTTATGGTTAATTATGTGATTGAATATATGTTAACATTGTGGTTAAATGCATTATAATATGTTTTGTTCATATTTCGAATGGTAAATAAATGGTGAGTTTTATTTATTATATCATACGAGCTTAGTTATAGCTTACATTGTTTATTTTTTGTGTTTTAAAGTGAAATCAAAGCTAGCTCAGATTTAGGACTTGTTGGAGATCTCATCATACTATCAAGCTATCATTTTAGTACTTTTGGATCTATGTATTTGGTATATGGCATGTATAGGAGCTTTGGCCATTTTGGTTTATGCTAGTAATGGATTTAACCATTTGAGTTGGCTTGTAAATGTTAAGTGTTTGGTTTTGTGTACAGCCATGAGAGTTAGCTTATTTTGGTATTTTTGGTGATGTATATATTTGTGCAAATGGCGCTTGTCTTGTGTTGATAATTGATATGTAAATGATTGTGGTAATGGTTGATATTTAAGAATTGGTATGCTTGTGAGATTAGGAAAAATGATGCATATTTGGAAGTATGCACATTGATGATTTGAGAAAGTGAAGTTTTGTATGAAATTGAATGGCATATTGTAGTATTTGTGTGCATTGTATTTGTTGGTATTGAAATGAAATGAATTATACTTGGTTGAGGTTGGTTGAATGCCTATTTATGCCATATTGTGTGCCATTTGATTTGGTGTAGGTATATACAAATTTGGGTGGCAAAATTGCTTGGTAAATAGCCTATTTTTGTCCACACGGGAAGAAACACAGGCATGTGTCACAGCCGTGAGTGACATACGGTCAGGTTATACGGCCGTGTGTCATATGGTGTTTAATTAGAAATCAAGCCAGTATGCTCCACATGACCCAACACACGGGCTTGTGACTTGGCCGTGTGGCATAAGTCAGTATACCCTATAGGATTGGCACGGCCTAGCACACGGCCTGGCATACAGGCGTGTGAGGCCATTTTGAAAGGGCACAAGGGCTTGTGGTTGGCCGTGTGACCCAAGTCAGAGAGTTACAAGGGTTCAGACACGGGCTGGGACACGACCATGTGATCCCATTTCGAATGTCTACACGGCCTGTGATACGGGCGTGTCTCAAACGACCGTGCCACACTGGCATGTGTCCCCTGTATTTTGCAAAATTTTTTTAAGTGTTTCAAAAATTTTCTGAGTTATTGGTTTAATCCCGAACCACTCCTAATGCATGTTTTGGGTCTTGTAGGATCATATTAGGGACAATGTGAATGCTGTTGAATGATGATTACACGAAATTTGAAAATGTATGTGAAATGTATGTTTAATTGTATAATAAGTCCAGTAATGCTCCGTAACCCTATTTTGGCATTGAATATGGGTGAGGGGTGTTACATAATTGGTATCAGAGCTAAGATTTAGCCGATTCTAGAACTAACGTAGCGTGTGTGAGAGTCTAGCTATACATGCCATATATAACCTGTGATAGTATGATATCTCCTGAAAGTTTTAAATCGTGTTTTCATATAGTAAATGGATCCCAATCGAGCTGTAGCTGATGATGTTGAGAGTAATACGCCAGCCTCCATTCACGGAGTAGCGCAATCTGAGTCGAGTCCCGTATCGAGAAGTCAGGGAGGAGAGGCCAAGGAAGCCTTCTTCTAAATGATGAACGAGTGGTTTACTGAGCATGTCTGAACTAATTCGGCTGTTAGCAACCTCCACCCCCACCTATTCCCCAACCTGTCCCCGTAACTCCTCAAGGTTTGAAACCTTTACGATTGAATAAGCCGCCTGTTGATAAAATCCTAAAATATGGGGCTAAAGAATTCAGAGCTACTATCGATGACGACACTGAGAGAGTAGAGTTTCGGCTTGAGAATACGATCAGAGTATTTGATGAATTATCGTGCACGCCAGCTGAATATGTAAAATGTATCGTATCACTTCTGAGAGACACTACGTATAAATGATGGAATACTTTTATATCGGTAGTGCCAAGAGAACGGGTCACGTGGGAATTCTTTCAAGCTGAGTTCAAAAAGAAATACATCAGCTAGAGGCTTATCAATCAAAAGTAAAAAGAGTTTTTGGAGTTGAAACAGGGTCAAATCTTTGTGACCGAATACGAGAGAAAGTTTGTAAGACTTAGTAAATATACTCGGGAATGTGTTTCCACTGAGGTGATTATGTGTAAACGATTTGAAGATGGTTGAATGAAGACATCAGACTACTAGTCGGGATTCTGGAGTTGAAAGAATTTGTTGTATTAGTTGGCAGAGCATGCAAAGCCGAAAAACTTGGCAAAGAAAAGAAGAAAGTTGATTTCGAGGCTAGAGATTCGAGAAAAAGGTTGATGAGTAAACCATATCAATCTTCGTCAAAGAAATCATGAGATTCATATAACTGATCGATAGCTTCAGTGGGTTATTCGAATAAAGATCGTGGAAAACAATATACGAGTCCTAAAGTTCAAGCTACTTTAGTATCGAGTGTTGGCAGTGTGAGAAATAACAAACCCGAGTGTTAACAGTGTGGACGACGACATTTTGGAGAATACTGGATGAATAATAAAGCTTGTTTCAAATGTGGTTCGTTAGATCACTTTATTAGAGATTGCCCTGAGTTAGTCGAGAAAGATAAATCTTCGAATGCAAGATCAAGTAACACACCTGCTAGAGGGAGACCACCTAAAAATACGGAAAATGTAACTAGTAGAAAAGGTGTGACAAAAGATTCGGTTGTGAGATCTGAGGCTCGAGTGCCATCTAGAGCTTACGCTATTCGTGCTTGCGAAGATGCGTCGTCACCATATGTTATCACCGGTACATTTTCTCTTTATGACACTAATGTAATTGCCTTAATTGATCCTGAATCGACTCATTCATATATCTGTATAGATTTAGTGTCTCGTAAGAGTTTACCTATTGAGTCTACTGAGTTTGTGATTAAAGTATCGAACCTTTTAGGCAAGTATGTCCTAGTTGATAAAGTTTGCAAGAATTGTCCTTTGATGACTCGAGGTTACTATTTCCCGGCAAATTTGATGCTATTATCGTTTGATGAATTTGATTTAATTCTGGGTATGGATTGGTTAACTCTGCATAATGCTACTGTGAATTATTGACGAAAGACTATAGAATTTAAATATCAGAATAGTGAAATCCTTTGAATTGAATCTGATGAGTCGAGTGGATTGCCTGTTGTAATTCAGTTGATGTCAGCTCAGAGATATGTGAGAAAAGGTTGTGATGCTTACCTTGCATATGTACTAGATACAAAAGTATCTGAATCGAAGATTGAATCAGTGCTAGTAGCGTATGAATATCCGGATGTGTTTCCAGAAGAGTTTCTTGGGTTGGCACCAATCAGAGAAGTTGAATTTGATATTGAATTAGACTGGGAACATCACCGATATTGATAGCTTCGTACAGAATGGCTCCGATAGAATTGAAAGAATTGAAAGCCCAGTTGTAAGAATTAACAGACAGAGGTTTTACACGACCTAGTTTTTCGCCCTGGAGTGCACTAGTATTGTTTGTAAAGAATAAAGATGGGTCGATGAGATTGTGTATCGATTATCATCAGTTTAACAAGGTTACAATTAAATATAAGTACTCGTTACAGAGAATTGATGATTTATTTGATCAGTTGAAAGGAGCAACAGTGTTTTCGAAGATTGATTTAAGATCTGGCTATTATCAGTTACGAGTTAAAGATTCAGATGTGCCGAAGACTGCATTCAGAACAAGGCATGGGCATTATGGATTTCTTGTTAAGCCTTTCGGATTAACTAACGCTCCTGCAGTTTTTATGGATTTGATGAATTGAATCTTTAGACCATATTTGGACAGATTTGTTGTTATATTCTTTGATGACATTCTGATCTATTCCCGAGATGAGTCAGAGCATGCTGAACATTTGCGAATTGTATTACAAACCTTGAGAGATAAGCAGTTGTTTGCTAAATTCAGTAAATGTGAATTTTGGCTTCGAGAAGTTAGATTTTTAGGGCATATTGTTTCAGCGGAAGGAATACGAGTTGATCCGAGCAAGATTTTAGCAGTTGTTGACTGGAAACCACCAAAAAATGTGTCCGAAGTCTGAAGCTTTCTGGGATTAACTGGTTACTACCGGCATTTTGTAAAAGGATTCTCGATCATTGCTAAACTGATGACTAGATTGCTACAGAAAGATGTGAAATTCGAATGGTCCGAGAAATGCCAACGGAGTTTTGAGCAGTTGAAAGCATTGTTAGTCGAGGCACCAATTTTAGTTTAGCTGAGTCCGGTAAAGAGTTTGTAATATATAGTGGCAAATCATTGAACGGTTTGGGTTGTGTTTTGATGCAAGAGGGTAAAGTGATAGCTTATGCCTCTAGACATTTGAAATCACATGAAAAGAATTATCCAACGCACGATTTAGAGTTGGATGCTATTGTTTTTGCATTGAAAATTTGGCGATATAATTTATTCGGTGAAAAATGCCATATTTTTACCTATCACAAGAGCTTGAAGTATATAATGACTCAAAAAGATTTGAATTTGCGACAATGAAGATGGCTCGTGTTGTTGAAAGACTATGAATTAGTAATTGGTTATCATCCAGGAAAAGCGAATGTAGTCACGGATGCTTTGAGTAGAAAATATTTATTTGCTTTGCGAGCGATGAACACACAATTAACTTTGTCTGATGATGGTTCGATTTTAGCTGAGTTAAAAGTTAAACTGTTATTTCTACAGTAAATTTATAAAGCTTAGAAGTGTTATAATGATTTGCAAGCTAAAAGAGTGCAATGTGAGTTGACTATTGATTTAGACTATCAGATCAGATCCGATGATTGTTTACTGTTCTGAGGTAGAATTTGTGTACCAAAGAATCCCGAGCTAATTCAGAAAATTTTACACAAGGCACATAATGGATGTTTATTTGTTCATCCGGGAAGTACAAAAATTTATAATGATTTGAAACATATGTATTAGTGGTCAAGCATGAAACGAGACATTTTAGAGTTTGTGTCGAGATGCTTAGTTTGTCAACAAGTCAAAGCTGAACATCAAGTACCTTCGAGACTACTACAGCCAGTGATGATACCAGAGTGGAAATGGGATAGAGTTACAATGGATTTCGTATTGGAATTACCCATGTCTCCAAAAAAGAAAGATGTTATTTAAGTTGTCGTTGATCGATTGACGAAGTCTGCACACTTCATTCCAATACGTATAGACTTTTTGCTTGATAGATTAGCTGAGTTGTATATCTCTGAGATTGTTAGATTGCACGAAGTGCCAATTTCTATTATTTAGGATAGAGATCTGAGGTTTACATCGTAATTTTGGATGAAATTGCAAAAAGCTTTGGGTACACGGTTGCATTTTAGTACTACTTTTCGTTCGCAAACTGACGATCAGTCTGAGAGAGTAATTCAGGTTCTCGAAGATATGCTTCGTTGCTGTGTTTTAGAGTTTGAAGGCAACTGGGAGAAATATTTGTCATTGGTTGAATTCGCGTATAACAACAGTTTTTAATCAAGAATAAAGATGGCACCGTATGAAGCATTGTATGGTTGCAAATGCTGAACTCCATTGTACTGGACCGAACTTAGTGAGAAAAAGGTTCACAGGGTCGATTTGGTTAGAGAGACTGAAGAGAAAGTGAAAGTAATTCGCGACAGTTTGAAAGTAGCTTCAGATCGACAGAAATCGTATGTGGATTTGAAATGTAAAGACATTGAATTTCAAATTGGTGACAAAGTATTTTTGAAAGTATCTCCTTAGAAAAAGATTTTTAGATTTGGTCGCAAAGGAAAATTAAGTCCGCGTTTCATCGAGCTGTATGAGATCATCGAAAGAATAGAGTCAGTGGCATATCGACTAACTTTACCTTCAAAATTAGAAAAGATTCACAACGTATTTCATGTTTCGATGTTGCATCGATATAGATCAGATCCGTCACACGTAATTCCTCCGTTAGAGATTGAAATTCAACTTGATATAACGTTTAACGAAGAACCGATTAGAATTCTGGCTCGAAAGATTAAAGAGTTGAGAAATAAAAGTATAGGTTTAGTGAAAGTACTTTGGCAGTGACACGGTGTTGACGAAGCTACGTGGGAACCCAAGGAAGCTATGAGAAAACAATACTTTAACCTCTTTTCTGGTAAGATTTTCGGGGATGAAAATTCCTAAAGGGGAGAGAGTTGTAACAGCCCATTTTTAGTTAAATGAAAAAAGTGGTTTTGGGACCACAAATCCAAGGTTGAAATCATTATTTTATTATTATTTTGAGGTCGACAGTATGATAATATGATTGTGTGAAAATTTCGTTAAGAAAATCGTTTGGGTGCTTAATTTGATAAAAATGACTAAATCACGTAAAGTGTAAAACTTGTGTTCTATTAGATAAAGGTGTCTAATAGCTATAGAGCTTTAAAGTGGAGGTCCTTATGTGGTAAATAGCCTAATAATATGATAGTGGATAATAATGGCTTGGTAATGTTGTAAATTGAATTAAGTTTAAAGGTTAATTTTGGTATTTAGCTATTAAAGTTAAAATAAGTAAAACAAAACAAAAATTTCACCCATTATCATCTTCCTCAACTGAACCTAGGGTAAGAAGAAGCAATTTTTTTTCTTTAAATTCGGCCAAGCTTATATAGCTCATTAAGGTACGATTTTTGTTCCGTTTTTAATGATTTCTATGTTTTTGATATCGTTGCAACATAATCTAACTAGCCTATGGACTAATTTGCAAAACCGTTAAAGGTTTAGGGTTTTTCCATTGATGAATGTTGGTGTATTTTGATGTTTGATGATAAAAAATGCATGCTTGTTGTTAGATAAACAACATTTGTAAAGTGAAATTGTCAATTAGGGATTAAATTGTGAAATGTGTAAATTTTATGGTTAATTTGTGAAATAAATGAAAAATATGGGATGCTAGGGACTTAATTGAAATTCGGCTAGCATGAGTATAGGTTGAATTGCATGAATTTGTATTTTTATAAGATAAGGACTAAATTGTAAAAATGTTGACATATTAGGGGTAAAAGTGTAAAGTTGCTATAATGTGTATTTGGAATAAATTGAATTGATTGATGATTAAATAAGCTAAATTTCATATTATATACATCAAGAAAAGTGAAATTCGAATTTAGATAGAGGGAAAAAACAAGGTGTTGGATTAGTCGATCTACTTTGTTGTTTTTACATTTGAGGTAAGTTTGTATGTTAATAAGTATTATTATAATTGTGTTTAAAATTCTTTAATATTGAATATATTGTGTATACGACATTGCGAATATATTCGATGATGATTTGGCAACGAGAAATCCCGGTTGAACCTTAGGAATAAATTAGGATACGAATGACATGTCATTAGAAATTATGTGATTTGGGTGCTGGTCCGTACATCCTACCGGTGGCTGAGTTATTCGGCATGTGTTGCGGATACTTGTCAGCTTGTGTGAGCAGACCCGTTGATAGCTCGAGAGTGAGCAGTATATGTGATATGAGATTGAGATAGCTTCGGCTATATATATATATATATATGTGGCACTTAGGGTGTGATTTTTTCGGGTATTTGATATTATTTTGAATCGTTCAATGGGTATATCGAAGATATGAAATAGTGAGAAGTAGACAAGTATCAGTACAGGTATGTACGGAAACTGATAAGCATCGAATCTATGGAAGTTATGAGTTTATGGTTAATTATGTGATTGAATATATGTTAACATTGTGGTTAAATGTTTTATAATATGTTTTGTTCATATTTCGAATGGTAAATGAATGGTGAGTTTTGTTTATTATATCATACGAGCTTACTAAACTTTATAGCTTACATTGTTTATTTTTTCGTGTTTTAAAGTGAAATCAAAGCTAGCTCGGATTTGGGACTCATTGGAGGTCACATCACACTATCTAGCTATCACTTTGGTATTTTTGAATCTATGTATTTGGTATATGGCATGTATAGGAGCTTTGGCCATTTT
Source organism: Gossypium bickii (assembly GCA_025503065.1). Classification (NCBI taxonomy): domain Eukaryota; kingdom Viridiplantae; phylum Streptophyta; class Magnoliopsida; order Malvales; family Malvaceae; genus Gossypium; species Gossypium bickii. Next base: position 98,939,807 of record CP106711.1, read on the forward strand.
GGTTTATGCTAGTAATGGATTTAACCATTTGAGTTGGCTTGTAAATGTTAAGTGTTTGGTTTTATGTATAGCCATGAGAGTTGGCTTATTTTGGTATTTTTGGTGATGTATATATTTGCGCAAATGGACTTTGTCTTGTGTTGATAATTTCTATGTAAATAATTGTGGTAAATGGTTGATATTTTAGAATTGGTATGCTTGTGAGATTAGGCAAAATGATGCATATTTGGAAGTATGCACATTGATGATTTGAGAAAGTGAAGTTTGGTATGAAATTGAATGGCATATTGTAGTATTTGTGTGCCTTGTATTTTTTGGTATTGAAATGGTATGAATTATGCTTGGTTGAGGTTGGTTGAATGCCTATTTATGCCATATTGTGTGCCATTTGATTTGGTGTAGGTATATGCAAATTGGGTGGCAAAATTGCTTGATAAATAGCCTATTTTTGTCCACACGGGTGTGTATCTCAGCCGTGTGTGACACACGGTCAGGTTACACGACCATGTGTACCCTGGTGTTTAATTAGAAATCAAGTCAGTATGCTCCACACGGCCGAGCACACGAGCGTGTGACTTGACCGTCTGGCATAAGTCAGTATACCCTACAGGATTGGCACGGCCTAGCACACGGACTGGCACACTGGCGTGTGAGGCCATTTCGAAAGGGTACACGGGTGTGTGGTTAGTCGTGTGACCCAAGTTAGAGAGTTACACGGGCTGGGACACGCCCATGTGATCCCATTTCGAATGTCCACACGGCCTGTGACACGGGCATGTCTCAAACGACTGGGCTACACGGGCGTGTGTCCCCTGTATTTTGGAAAATTTTCTAAGTGTTTTAAAAATTTTCTAAGTTATCAGTTTAGTCCCGAACCACTCCTAATGCATGTTTTCGGTCTCGTAGGATCATATTAGGGACAATGTGAATGATGTTGAATGATGATTACATGAAATTTGAAAATGTATGTGAAATGTATGTTTAATTGTATAATAAGTCCAGTAATGCTCCGTAACCCTATTCTAGCGTTGAATACGGGTGAGGGGTATTACATCATCAAATTTCTCGATATCATACCTCATTGCCATCTCTAAACGAGTTGAATGTGAAAACTGAACCAAGTTTTGATACCAGTTTGTTAGGGTAAACCCGAATTAAACAATGAATAAGAATGAAAAATAAGAAAATTGACACAAATATTTACGTGGAAAAACCCCTCCGAAGAGGATAAAAAACCACTGGAAAAGAAAACTTCACTAAAATGGAAAAAATTGAAAGAGGGGTACAAGATGGAGAAATAAACAAACTCGAACCTCAAAATACAAAGTTTTCTCGAAATTCCCACAAAACTCTCTCTTAATTATGTTGTTTTTATCAATCTCTTTAGGGTTCCTAAAAGCCTTATTTATAGACTAAAATTAGTGTCTAATTTGATTTGAATATCTCTAGGACCTATCAGAGTTTCACTGAGAAAAGATAGCAATGTTTAACGAGGAGAAGAAGTTTGATTAAGTTGAGTACTCATCACCACATCGTGACATGGCATATTGCCTCGTCGGGACGTCATTCTTTGCGTTGTCGAGACGAGGCAACTTTTCTCGTCGGGACATCGTTTTCATGTTGTTGGCTCTTCCTCGTCATGACGTTGGCTCTATTTCATCCAAAATGTAAGGCGCACTCCACATGTTTCAACTCGCAACCCATTCTTCTCCACCACCTTGGTCAAGACTAAATCACCCTCCTCCTCCTCCACCTCAACCAACTTCGACCCATTCAAATCCTAATTCTCCCAAGTCTACTTTTACTACCAAAGTAAAATTGGTAAGAAAGTGAAGCATCAAAAATGAGAGAAACCTAATCTAGATCCATTCATCCTCCTCCTTCATCTACATCTCTTTGATGGTCTTAAAAGAGGCAAGGAAAGTTTTCATCAAAAAATCCTTTGTAAAGCTAAAGGCATGTGAAAGTTTTGGTAGTGAGAGAGAAGATTTAATATTTTTTTAGGTTGCAAAAGACTCTATGAAAGTAAAGGTCGATGAAGTAGAAGAATATTTTTAATCTTCTCTTTTGTTTTGTTTTATTGATGGAAAAATATGAGAAAACTTGTTATGAAAAAATCGACGAAATTTAATTTTAAATTAACTTTAAAAGAAATACAAGAAATACAAGAATTTAAAAAGGAAAGAAATTATTAAAATTTTAGATTAATTTAGGTGATAGTCAAAAAAAGAGTTGAAAAGTGATGTGATCTCGGTCACATCATGTGATACGACTAAAAGGACTCAAGATTGGGCTAAGCACAACAAATCCAAGATGAAAATGTTTAAAGTCTATGCAACAATTTGCATATGGGCTTTTAAGGCCCAAATCGTCGTTTTTAGTATTCTAAATTACACAACATTTAATTTAGAGTTTAATTTATGTATTGTTATTACATAAATTTTAATATGTCCTAAAATATGTTCTAATTATGTTGTCATTATCATGTCTGTTTTATTACATTTTAAATAGTGTGTTTATTGGGTCCTAATTGTGTGTTTATTGTATCCTAAGAGTACCAATGGCCAGCCAACTTTTCAAGTATTATAAAGGGACTGTTCATTTTTGGAATCAACATGTGTTCACACTTAAGATGGTTGTTTCTTTTTAGCTTGAAAGGTGAACATTCGGCCAATCATTTCCTTATTAATTGCCATTGTCCAAATGGGGGCTGAACAAGCCTCTTTGTAGAATTCTAGAAGGAGACTTTTGGTCATTTCCATGAACCATAAAGGCCATTGTCCACCAAGGGGGAAGTATGAGACTTTTGAAGAATGCTTAGCCATTAAGCATACATGTATGGACGGCAAGGGAAGAATGTGACTTTATGGTCATTTATTGGATGAACAAACATCATTAATTTGGTTCATGAATGGGTTGATACATGTAACTCATTAATGGCCGAAAATTGCTATTCATGTTCATATTTTTAGTATAAATTGTTGTCTTGTAAACATTTGAAGGTTAATCAACGAATGAACATTTTATAATTGTGATATAACTTCTCTTTATTCTTTGAAAACTTATTCCGAACTTACCAAGATTCGTTCCTATGGTGTACACGTCATTTTGATTTTATCACTCCCATTTTTCCTTCTAAGTTTGTCAGTGTGGTGATCAACCCTATAGCTTTGGTTCCTATCTCCATATAGATAGTGGGTCAAGGTTCTTCATCCTTTTCAAACTTCTCAAGTTTTTAACAATCTCATAGAAATTGGGTCGCATTGTTTTATAACGTAGGTTCGTTTCTGGTTTGTTTCAAGTTCAAAAGTTATATCTCAAGTTATCCTTTGTTATCTTTTCTTTCATATTTCTATCATATTTAAAGAGAATACATATTAAGAACGATCAAGAACTTTAAAGTCGTGACTCATATTTCAACGCGAAGCGAGGTTCACGTCATTTGGTATAAGAGCTAGTGTCTTTTCAGGTATCGTATGTTTTCTCTCTCCCGAGTTTCAAAAAAATCATGAAAAAAAGGAAAGGAAAAAATGATTTAAGATTCATAAAAAAGAAAGTCCGGAAAGCCTCCAAGAAAAATTTTATCTCATTCATGTTTTTTTTTCTTATTTTACACATTTGGTAAGTTTCTACGATAGCAAAAATTTTCCCGAGCCAAAATTTTTTCGTTTGGCTGTTTAACCAAAATTAAATTCCAATCACCATTTTAAGCCTTTTGAACTTTTTCTACCAAATCATTTCTCAAACCTGCCATTTTTTTTCTTTTGTGTTCCATCCCAACAATGCCCTCAATAATTACGTTTTGTTAAATTCATTTCACCCAAAACATTCTTAAAGAATTTAAGAGTTCGAGTGGAAAAAAGGCATGAGCAAGTTAAATCATTCAAGGGAAACAGTCGAATTTTGTTTGCAAACATAAGATGAGTGACTTTTTCCGAATGAAATCTGTAAGGTTTGCTTTGGTAAGATACACAATTTCCTATCAAATTTATTCTTTTGTATACTAATATTTGTTAATCATGTCCCAAGAAGACTTTTCAGATTTAGAACTTCAAGATATGATGAGAGAGATGCGTTATACAATCTGAATTCAAACAAGTACATAAAAGATCAAACCGAGTTGAAGGAAGATCGCCAAGGAGTTAATCACACACGAATTCTATTGTGTAATGAGAAAGGAAGGATTCCACTAGGAGGGATCAATGTTTTGATTCTTCTTTAACATGGAAGTTAAGACGGAGCCATGAGGATAACAAGTTTGCATATTTCCGAAGCAAACATGAAGGTACATGAATCAAGTATGCAGTTGTTACCACGAGTGTGCCAAAATATTCACCCACATTAATAAGGGAAGATAAACGTGTTTTCTATGATGATCCTCCAATCCGATCCCAAGAGAAGCCCACCATTTTAGGTTCTTCAAATTCAAAATCCATTTGTAAATAAAACAAGAACAAAAGAACTTGAAAGTGAGAAATGGAGACAAAAAGAAATTGAGAGAAAAGAAAAGAAAAGTTATTGATGAAAGAAAATGAGAGAAAAATAAAAGAGCTTGAGAGAAGAAAAAAAATGTGAGAGAAGAGAAATTGAGATTGAAAAAGAAGAGAGTGAAAAGAAAGAACATGTTCATACAAAAGTGAAAGATGTGTTAACTAATCAACATGCGAGTTTGCCTTGTGATATCTCTTCATTTTAGGTTTCTAAATATCCATTAGTGGAGTTCCAACTTCATTACTTCCCTAATGAAAGGTGATTCCATATTTGGGAGAAAAGTAAGTTGGAAAGTGAAAATATTATTCAAATGTCGGAATGTAAACAAGGTAAGGAACTATTTTAGACTAAACCATGGTATTCTTTGAATGTTGTTGATGAATTTGTCTCTAATAGTGTCTTAAAACATTTTCCTCATGACATGTTTTGTGTTGGTTTACATGATATTAAACCGCAAATTGAGATATCCATTGATGTCTTTGGTTTAACTAGATGCCTACAAAATTTGTTCGTTGAGAATGATAAAGAATTTTCACATAAAACTTTTATAATTTTGGATTCTAATTGTTATGTGAGTTCTTTAAATCATGGTTTGAAATTTTCATGGATATGCATGCTTATTAGAGTAAAGATTGAGGGTTTAGTTTGTTTAAATATGCATATACCTAATTTTTCTTTACTTAGCATGTGTAACTTGATCTCAAAAGAAACACAATTGCTTCATGAAGACGTGGCAGATCAAAATTGCGTGCTTTAACCGAGAGTGAAAGTTAATACACAATTTTTACAAGGCTCCAAGTGTGAGAACTTTATTCTGTATAATTGTGTTGATGACTTTCAATTGCTCAATGTTTCACCGTTGCTATCAAAAATGAAGTTTGTGATTTGTGATGAAATAGTAAGGCAAAACTATGTCTTTGATCCCGTAGTTAACTTGTGTTTATAAAATTTTGAAAGGAGATCTTGATATTCATCATGTTTAAACATGCATATACCTAATTTTTCTTTACTTAGCATGTGTAACTTGATCTCAAAAGAAACACAATTGCTTCATGAAGACGTGGCAGATCAAAACCGCGTGCTTTAACCGAGAGTGAAAGTTAATACACAATTTTTACAAGGCTCCAAGTGTGAGAACTTTATTTTGTATAATTGTGTTGATGACTTTCAATTGCTCAATGTTTCACCGTTGCTATCAAAAATGAAGTTTGTGATTTGTGATGAAATAGTAAGGCAAAACTATGTCTTTGATCCCGTAGTTAACTTGTGTTTATAAAATTTTGAAAGGAGATCTTGATATTCATCATGTTTATACAAATTACATGATCTTTAAATTATCTCAATTCTGTGTAAGTGATGAATTGAAAGAACAAACTTATATTGATTTTGCTTGTAAAGGTGTTTTTGTTTGTCAGTTCCTTAAAAGAGTTGTTATTAACTCAATTGCTGGAAAGTACAACTTAAGGGACTGTGATCAACAAAGATTTTTCTCAAGCAAATGGCCCGATTTGAGGATAAATCGCTTAAAAGAGGCAGGTTATGATGTGATCTCGGTCACATCATGTGATACGTCTAAACTTGAGATTGCGCGAAGCGTTAAGGGCCCAAATTCAAGATGAAAACGTTCAAAGTCTATGCAACATTTTTCATGTGGGCTTTTAAGGCCCAAATCGTCCTTTTTAGTATTCTAAATTACACAACATTTAATTTAGAGTTTAATTTAGGTATTGTTATTGCATAGATTTTAATATGTCCTAAAATATGTTTTAATTATGTTGTCATTATCATGTCTATTTTATTACATTTTAAATAGTGTGTTTATTGGGTCCTAATGGTTTGTTTATTGTATCCTAAAAGTACCAATGGTCAGCCAACTTTTCAAGTATTACAAAAGGACTGTTCATTTTTGGAACCAACGTGTGTTTACACTCAAGATGGTTATTTCTTTTTAGCTTTAAAGGTGACCATTCAACCAATCATTTCTTTATTAATTGCCACTGTCCAAATGGGGGCTGAACAAGGCTCTTTGGAGAATTCTAGAATGAGACTTTTGGTCATTTCCATGCACCATAAAGGCCACCATCCACCAAGAGGGAAGTACGAGACTTTTGAAGAATGCTTAGCCATTAAGCATGCATGAATGGATGGCATGGGGAAGAATGTGACTTTATGGTCAGTCAATAGATGAACATACACTACAGGAAAATGGTGCTTTAGGGGCGTTTGTACAGAAAATGCCGCAAAGAGTATACATTAGCGGCGTTTGCAAAAAGATGAAGAATAGCGGCGTTTTTAGACCAAACGCCGCTAAAAAGTAAGCAATTGTGGCGCTTTTGGCCCAAACGCCGCAAAAAGTTGGTCAATAGTAGCGCTTTTGTTTCAAACGCCGCTAAAAGCTGAGCAATTGTGGCGTTTTTATCTAAATTCTGCAAAAGGTTGAGCTATAATGGCGGTTTTTTATCCAAACGCCGCGAATATGTATTATTTTTTGCGAAACGACTCCGTTTTGTTATCCCCGAAATGCCTTGGTCTTTTGACCAAAATCAGTTCCCCCTCCCCGAAATCAAACTTAATCAACTACTTTTGAATACCTCGATTTTTATTTTGAATCTTATAAAATTGAATCAAACTTAAATAAAAATTTATGTCTCAAATTACAAATCCAACTTGAATTCGAGTGTTTACAATCTCAAGTGAATCATATTCAATTAAATCCTAAACCGTATAATTAATATATATTTAGGGGCATATCTAGGGTGTTGAAAGGGTCTCGGCTCCTCTAAAATGAAAAAAGTTTCCATTTAGGCCTTTTGAAATTTTTTAAAATTTTAAAGTAAAATTGCACTTTATCCCTCTGAAAATGGAAAAATTTTGATTCAATCGTTTCAAAATTATAAAAATATATGCTATCAAAATGATGAGATTGAATTTTTTACTTACAATTTAGGATTTAATGTTTAATATTTTAAGTTTATGGTTTAAGGTTTGTTATTTTGGGTTTGAGGTTGTTATTTTGGGTTTAAGGTTGATTTTAGGCTTTAGAGTTTAGGGTTTAATATTTAGTATTTTAGGTTTAGGGGTTAAGGTTTGTTATTTTGGATTTGGGGTTTAAGGATTAGGGTTTGTGGTTTATGGTTTAGTGTTTCATAATTAGGGTCTTAGTGTTTATGGTTCTAAAAGGTTAGGGTATTAGGGTTTAAGGGTTAGCTATTTTGATAAAAATGACAAAAAATAAATTTATTTTAGGGTTTAAGTAAGCAATAATCTTATTTTTTAATAACTTTTGTACATTGTAATATATATTTAGGGTTTAGGGTTTAGAGATTATGGTTTTAGAGTTTAAGGTTTGGTTTCATTTTTTTAAAATTAATTTCGTCCACAATTATAAAATTTTACAAATTAGATATATTGTTTGAAACAAAACAAACTTAGTTTAAAGGAATTTAAGAAATAATTAAACTGTTAAAATTTATTACTATCAAAGGCATTAGCGGCGCTTTTTGAAAAACGCCGTAAAAAAATTAAGCAAAATGTCGCCGTTTTATTTTTCGCTTCAGTGGCATTAGCGGTGCTAGCACAAAAACGCCGCAATAGATCGAGAATTAGATGTGCTTTTTAAAAAACGCTGCTATAAATCGAGAATTAGCGGCGCTTTTTGAAAAACACCGCTATAGATCGAGAATTAGCGGTGCTTTTTTAAAAATGCCGCAAAAAACTTAAGTAAAACAACGTTGTTTCATAGGCGGCGCTATCAAATAAACACCGCAATAGGTCGATTATTAGTGGCGGTTGTGGAAAATGCCGCGGAAGTTCATTATGTTTACCAAAACGGCGTCGTTTTGGTTTCTTCCATTTTATCCCCACCACTATACCGAAACTCATTATTTTTCCCCAACAAAATATTCCCCTAATCCCTAAATTTTCCCCAACTTAATACCCTAACCCAAAACCCCCAAACCCCTCAAATTTCTCCCAATTCAAAATCCCCAAATCTATTTCCTAAAATCCCCAAATCGAAATCCCTTTTATTTTTGCGAAGTCCCTTTGAGGTGTTTATGAAATTAAATAGATGAGGTTATAAAGTTAAAACCTTTTCCGATTCTTGCATATCTGTAATCAACGCTTATTATCACCAGGTATTAGCTCTTCTCCATCTTTTATTGCCTGTTTTGTTTGTTTGAATTTGTAATTCTTTGTTTTAGAGGAGATCTTTGGTTCTAGTTTGTAAGAGTTTTTTGTTGCAGGTGCTTTTCATGCTCGGTTCTTCTTCATATCTGGAAAATATTGCTATCTAATTCAGAAATACTTCTGGGTAAGTATTTTTTTCTCAATTTTCTACCTTAACTATTGGTTAAATCATTCATCTTACATTCTTTTCCTGTTTAGATACATACATATATTTTAATGAATTTGGGTCTCCCTAGTATTCTAGGTGATAGTTTATTCTTAATAGAACTTTGGATATGTGGAAAATATTTTCATTTTGGGGAGTAAATTTTGGTACAGAAATTTCATATTAGTCCAACATCATCTGTGTATTCAATTGAATGTGTTTTCTGTCTTTTAATGATGTTGCTTATGGATTCCTTGACGAAGATATCTTTCAAATTCTTCATTAGAGGGGGAGATTTGATTATTGTAAATGAGAGGCATGATACTATGAAAGCTGTTAAAGTGTGCGAGAATTCGGTTCTTCAAAATCGTTTCGGTGTATTTAAATCTGTTAAAGATGCATTATATTTGTTGAGGGAATAAGAAAACACTAATACTAAATTTTTTAAATAATTGTCAGAGAACTTGACATTAAATAGTTTCACAACGTTTTAATAAGTTGATATAGTTAGGTTAATGTGCTTTTTGTTGCTTGCAGAAAAAGTTCTGAAAGTCATTGGTGGTGACATATCAACTATTCCAGGACTTTCTGATGCTATTGAGGTTTGTGTGACTTTTAACATTAGATGATCCTTACTATTTCAGTTTATTCTTTTATACTGTATCAATCAAGTTTGCCAATTCTTCTTATTGTCTTTATTTTTGCATCATTGTTCCACAAACAAAACGTTTGCTTTAAATATCAGATGATTATGCCAGTTGTTCAATTGTCTTCTTTTTTGGTTGTTCTATTGTTCATTCTATTATGCCAGTTGTTCTTGCAGTTTTCCATGGTATGGAGTAACTTGTTATCATCTTGGATTTGCAATTGCAACTCAAATTCGTATTTCATTTTCATGCTTTGACATCTAATTGTTTATTTAGAGTTTCTGAATTTTTATAGCTTTTTGAAGTAATACAACATTAGTAAATAATAATTTGTTTCAATTATTTTAGGACATTTGAACTTGCTTTTTTTTTGTATAAATAAATTAAATCGGTTGTAATCGAAAAGTATATATGTCATTTTTTATGTTTGATTTTACCTAATACATGATAGTGATTCTGATAAGATATTTTCTTGGGTTGTTTATTTGATCTGGAACTCATATATATTTGTTAATATTGACATTTGGTCAAGAATTTTGGGTTTACGTCTGCTGCATCGCCTTCGGTAGTCCTCTGCATATTTGAAAATCTAAGAAACTTATATTTGAAAAGTGGAAAATGGGATGCTGCAAATCTGCCAAAGTTAGTGGCATTTTTCTTAAAAACGCCGCTAAAGAACGATACTTTTAGCTGTGTTTATGATAAAAGCGCCGCTAAAGGTACTGTTCTTTAGCAACGTTTGTGAAAAAAGACGCCGCTAAAAATCATGCTCTATAGCGGCATTTGTGATAAAAGCGCCACTAAAGGTCATGTTATTAGCAGCGTTTGTGATAAAAGATCCACTAAAGGTCATGTTCTTTGGCGGCGTTTGTGATAAAAGCGCCGCTAAAGGTCATGTTCTTTAGCGGCGTTTGTGATAAAAGCGCCGCTAAAGGTCATGTTCTATGGCGACATTTGTAGAAAAAGCGTCGCTAAAGGTCATGTTCTTTAGCGGCGTTTGTGGGTAAAGCGCCGTTAAATGTCAAGTTCTTTAGCGGCGTTTTTTTCTCATAAACGCTGCAAAATTTAGCGGCATCGTTATAGCGATGTTACAAGCGCCGATCGACCTATAGGCCTAAGAAAACGCCGCTAAACGATTTTGCTGCAGTGATATATCATTAATTTGGTTCATTAATGGGTTAATACATGTAACTCATTAATGGCCGAAAATTTCTATTCATGTTCATATTTTTAGTATAAATTGTTGTCTTGTAAACATTTGAAGGTTAATCAACGAATGAACATTTTATAATTGTGAGATAACTTCTCTTTATTCTTTAAGAACTTATTCCCAACTTACCAAGATTCGTTCCTGTGGCGTTCACGCCATTTCGATCTTATCACTCCCACTTTTCCTTCTAAGTTTGTCAGTGTAGCGATCAACACTATTCCTTTGGTTCCTATCTCCATATAGCTAGTGGGTCAAGGTTCTTAATCCTTTTCAAACTTCTCGAGTTTTTAACAACCTTATAGAAATTGGGTCGCGTTGTTTTATAACATAGGTTCGTTTCTGGTTTGTTTCAAGTTCGAAAATTATATCCCAAGTTATCCTTTGATATCTTTTCCTTCCTATTTCTATCATATTTTGAGAGAATATTTGTTAAGAACGACTGGGAACTTTAAAATCATGACTTGTATTTCAACGCGTAGCGAGGTTCACCTCAAAAGGTTTAATTGATTTCAAGATCTTAGTTTTTTTAATTCTATGATTGAATTTGAGAATGAAAAGAAAGTTTAAATTTTTAGATTTTAAATTTTTTTACATATATATTATACTTTTAGAATTTAAAAATATATTATTTTAAATTTTAAATTATTTTTATATTTTTAATCTCTTCCATTTTTCTAATTTTTAAAATTTTTTTCTTTAAATTATATATACAATATTTAACATTCCATGTTTCAAAATATAATAATGTCACCTATCCCAAAGTTAATAGTGTGGACCCACAAATTTCAAGTCGAATATTTCTTGATTGCAAAAAAAAAAAAAAAAAAAAAAAAACTCATTTGATTCTTCTCTTTGATGGAACATTGATTCAAGGATTGTCGAGACTTGATCTTGAAGGCGAGATACTTATTTGAAAAATTGATTTGATTTGGATTCAAGGTTGTCAAGTTTTGATCTTAAAGAGAGGTTTGGAGAGAGTTTGGATAGAAAGATCAACCAGACTTGATCTTGGATGATTGAGTTTGTTTTGAGTCATCGAGACTTGATCTTGAAAATAGGTTTTATATTTTTTATGTTGATGTAATTGAATTGAGGAGAGCTTTGATCTGAGGGTCGTCTAAACTTGATATTGGATGGAATATTCTACTTCAAGGGCCTTTTAGGCTTGATCTTGAAAAAAAAAGTTTAGTCTCCTTTCTATTAGTTGAATTGGATCAAAAGGCGACTTTTTTCAAAAACAGCTTTTGGTCCTCTTCTTGGTTGAACTTGGATTGGAAGGTAGCTTTTGTTCAGAACTAATATGTTGTTCACCAAAATTTCTTCAAAGATTTCTACAGATGATTTATGGACTTCTTGAACTTGTTAATGTGTGTTGAAGGCTTGGAGGTGACCCGCTTTTATAATGCCAATTAGTTAAGTGAGAGTTCTTTTAGAATTTAACTTTTCATTTGAGGATTCTATAACAACTAAACTCTTTTATTTATTATTTATCTCATATTAATTTAATTAATCAAAGATAAAATAACCCTTAAAGAATATTGTTTTTTTTATATATATAAGAGTTCTAAAAGGATTTGATTTCTTGATTTATCTCTTTACTAATTAAATTAAATTTAATTAGAGATAAATAATAATGACATATTGTTAGGATTGACCCGATTAAGTAACAAGAAAAAATAGCGGAATAAATTGAGAAATTGAACACACACAAATTTAACATGGAAAAACCCCTCCAAAGAGGATAAAAAACCACGGGCAAAGATAATTTTACTATAATGGCAAAAGAACGAAGAGTACAAAAGATGGAGATAAAAACTAAACCCCGAAAACTGGAAGACAAAGAACCCTCAAAACGTAAACACAAAATTCTCTAAATGTGTTATGAGTTCTAATATCTAATGGGTGTATTTTCTAAGGTTGTAAAAGAGCCTATTTATAGGCTAAATTCATAGGTCAAATAATAATAAAATAATCTAAACTAATCAGTGTTTGATTGAAACAAATAAATAGAGTTTAACTAGAAGATTACTTCTCAAATTTGACTGAAATAGGAGTCATAATTAACAAATATCCACCTCGACTCATATTTCCACAATGTCATCTTTGCCAAAGCCCGCCACGAGCCTATCTTGAACCATACAGGGAATTAACTGAGTCGAATCTGTGCTTAGAAACTGGAAGGCTTCTAGCTTTTCGACTTGTACATCATCGCTAAATCAAAACTAACCCGAGTTTGATTTTCACGAACCTGAAGGCCCTAACTTTTCAAAAACTGCATCCAAAAGAGAACCTCTCTTCAACGAAACGGTCATACCTTTTTCCCTCCTATGACCAAGTTGCCTCCGCTCTGAATGAGTTGACTTCGACTCTGTAACGGACGAGGGACGTCCAATTTCACCGGTCACTGTAGAACCTTCCAAAATATAAAGATTGCCAGTTCTTTTACCTTTTAACAAAACGAGAGCTCCACGAGATACTTTAATGCTGCTTGACTCGATGTTGATTCTGCATCCTTTCAAGTCTAAAATACTCAAGGAGATGAGATTCTTTCGTAAATCAGGCACATACCTGACATCTGAGAGTGTCCTAATCGTCTCATCGTGTATCCTAATTTTAACAGTACCAATACCAATTACCTTACTAGATGAATCGTTTCCCATGCACACAACTCCACCTTCAACCGAACTGTATGTGGAGAACCATTCTCTATTGGGACACATGTGGAAAGAACATCCCGAATCTAGGATCCACTCGGACGTGAGCTTGGAGTTATCGCTCGTTGACACTAACAAGAAATCATCACCACTTTCATCGGCCAAATTAGCACCAGCTACATCTTCCTCGTTACTCTCAGCAGCTTTTTTCTTTCACAGTCTATAACAATCTACTTTGATGTGACCTAACTTTTTACAATAGCGACACCTTTTGTCTCATTTCTTTGATGCTATCAAAACGGAAGCTTGCCTATCTGCCTTGCTATCCAAATGAAGCTCATTGTCGAGTTTGTCTCTACTCAACAAATGACCCTTCACATTTTCAAACAAGAGTTTGTCTCTGCCATAAATCAAGGTCTCCCTGAAAGATTTGTATGAAGGGGGTAAAGAGCACAATAATAGCATAGCCTGATCTTCATCGTCAATATGACCTCAACATTCTTTAAATCATTTAAAAGAGTAATGAATTGACTGATGTGATCTCTAAGAAGCTCACCTTCGTTCATGCGAAACGTAAATAGACATTGTTTCAACACTAAACAGTTAGCTAGGGACTTAGTCGCATAAAGAGTTTCTAACCTTTTCCACAAGGCAGATGAGGTCTTCTCCATCAATACCTCCTGCAATACCATATTCGTGAGGCACAACTAGATTGCAGACAAAGCCTTTTCATCAAGCTCTTCCCATTCTGTTTTATTTAGATTCTCAGGCTTTTTCCCGGTAACAACCTTTTTCAAACTAGATTGAACTAGAATTGCCATCATCCGAACTTGTCACAGATTGAAATTTGTCTCCCCATCGAACTTCTCAATTTCAAACCTTGTTGCTGCCATATCTTGTAATGACACAAAATCCGTGGGCACCGAAAAAGTGTGTTATCGGGCCTCCGTCTTAGTAAACCGAGTTAGTAAATAATTATTAGGAGTAATTATGAGTCTAATAGTGTGTTTAATTAGATTTTTATTTAGTAAATTTAGCTTAATTTAAAGTAATTAGGAAAAATGATCAAATTGAATAAAGAGTGAAAGTCTAAATATAGATTAAAAGAAAGTAAAAAGGGGCTAAAATGGCAATTAAGCCATTTAGCATAAATGAGGCGACAATTGATGATAAAAATCTAAGATTTTTATTATTTTATTATATTAAATTATAATGTATATCATTATTTTATGGTTTTATATTAGATATATAAATTATTACTAAATGATAATATATAAAATAAAAATAAAAATAGATGACAAGTGTAATAGTAATAATTATATAGTTACACTTGTAATAAAAATATTGGTACATTTGTTATAAAATAATTTGTTTACTTAATATTAAAATAATATAAAGTAAATAAAAAGAAAGAAGAACAAAAAAAAAAAAAAGAAGAAACAGAGAACAAGACGAAAACAGGGGAAGAAAAAGGGAAAGAAAAGAAAAGGGAAATTTTGGGATTTAAAACTTCAAGTTTAATTGGTCAGCTAAATTTAGCTCTTTTCTCTTAATTTTGATATTTTAGAAGCCTTAAAGCAAGGTTTTGATGAAACTAATTTGATAGTTTGAAAGTTTATAAGCTTTTAAACAAATTTCATGTTGAAGAAAAAGATGAACAAGGGATTAAATTGAATGAAATTTAAGTTAGAATTAGTAAAAGGATTAAATTGTAAAGTAAGCTATAAGTTTTGTATTATAGGGATTAATTTGGAAGAAATTATAAATTAGGGTTTTATTATGAACATTAGATAGTCAAGTTGAATATAAAAGGAATTTAAGTAGAAACAAAGCATGAATTAAGTTAAGGAAATAAGTAAACTTAATTAGGATTTAATTGCAAAATAAGCTATAAGAAAACAGTTTTGGGACAGCAGCAGAAGAGTAACTTTGAAAAATCACCAAAAATGGTAGAAATGGAAGTAGACGTTCAGTGAAGAGATGAAATTAAATCTTATTGAGTCTATTTTCATATGAAAGAAACAGAGAAAGTAAAGGAATTCTGTATTTTGAGATATTTAGATTTTTGTGAGACTGATTTAGAGTGATTTCGAGATCCCCTGTTCTGACTTGGAAAAATCATTAAAAATTGTACAAAAATAATTGTGGGACATAATTTATATGGTTAGATTCCTTAATGAGTCTATTTTTATAAGAAACAAACTAGAATATCATTTGAATTCTGTATAAAATGATAATTAAATTTAAGCAAAGAGTGGTCGAAACTGTCAGACAATAGAATAGGGGTGATTTTAAAGAATAAACTGTACTTATTGGCTAAATCAAAAATTCTTAAATTTTATGGAAATAAGATATATGAGTATAGTTTCATATAAAATTTACGGATCTTAATTTTGAATTCTGTAACTCAAGATATAGATAATTTAGTGACAATAACTCAGGTAGACAGCCTTGAAAGAACTTATAAGTAAATAATAGAATTGTGTATAAAGATTGTGGAATGAAGAGGAAGAGTAGGAATTGAATAAAATTTAATTATTTACTATAATTTAATATTGCAATTAATAATGTAAATTATTATTATTTTCATAGCTAAAAGGAAACTCGAGGCATCGACCTATAAAGGAAAGGAAAAGGTTACCGAGGAATAATCAAGCAAATTCGGGTTTGTATTACTATAATTCAAATTATTTATTTATTCATTAAATGTTAAATTAATTTATGTATATGGTAAGTAAATTATAAGGTAAGTGTTTTTATTGAATTGAATGGAAATTGAGTTGAATGATGAATATGTATTGAAATTGAATTGTATGTGGATTGAAATGGAAAAGTGTAATTGATGTTGAAATTGAATTTGTTATGAAAATGAAACTGAAATTGAGAACTGAAATACCCGATTAACTAGTCGGGCTGAGTCGGATATAATTGGCATGCCATAGGATTTGGAAGAGTACGGGATTTATCGGCTTTGCCGATCAGGCACTTATGTGTCGTATTTCAGGCACCTCGTGTGTCGTATTAGGCACCTCGTGTGTCGTTTCAGGCACTTATGTGTCGTATATTGATCAGGTACTATGTACCGTTTTAGGCACAATGTGCCGTATTAGTGTGTTTGGGTTGAAATCCGTGTATCCGCTGAAATTCGAGTATGTTAATGGGGGTAACTAAAGGAAATGTTAAATTGAATAAAATGAAATGGTTGAGCCATTGAAAGCAATGTGAAAATATAACATGAATTGAAAAATTGTGAATTGAATATGAGTATGAGATTGGAAAGCATGAACCATTGGTTCATGAGATGGATAATGGTTCAACATGAATGTGTATTATTTCAATTGTTAAATAGCTAAATTTGAATTGTATAATGTATTGAAAATGACCATCTTATGTTTGAATTGGTTTAGTCAAATTTATAGTTATATGATTTAATGATATGATTATTATGTTTATAATTTGAATTATGGTAATACCACGAGAGTATGTATACTCAACGGTGACGGTTGTTTCCGTGCGCGAGTTAATAGGTGTTCAAAGTTCGATTCAAAGATCCAAGGTGATCGACTCGAGAACAAAACTTCGATGATGTATTCTTCTTTGATAAAAGTGGCATGTACATAGGTGTTATTTTGGTCACTTTAAATTACTACATGACTTTTGTTGTAAAGAATGATATTTGGTATTTTGATGTTATAAGTATAATTTAAATATGATTAAATATGAAATTGCATTAGTTGAATTGTTGGATTTTGGAATTGGTTGAATTGGTTATATTTGGAATGAATACGTTTTAATTGCAGGGGGTTATATGTGAAAATAAGCAGAAATACTGTCGGAATTTATATAAAAATATATATATATTCTGAAATACTTAAACGAGTCCCGTTACATTTTTAATACATGTTTTAAAAATTTCTAGAGTTCATTATAGGGACTTAATTATTAAATTGTACTATGAATGTGTTTTTATTGTGAATTATTCGTAAGTTGTCTGATATGTCCGGTAATGCCTCGTAACCCTGTTCCAGCGACGGTTTATGGTTAAGAGGCGTTACATATCTGAATGGGCTGATCTATGAAAATTGAACTAGCTCTGATACCACTTGTTAGGATTGACCCAATTAAGTAACAAGAAAAAATAGCGGAATAAATTGAGAAATTGAACACACATAAATTTAACGTGGAAAAACCCCTCCAAAGAGGATAAAAAACCACGGGAAAAGATAATTTTACTATAATGGCAAAAGAACGAAGAGTACAAAAGATGGAGATAAAAACTAAACCCCGAAAACCCGAAAACAAAGAACCCTCAAAACGTAAATACAAAATTCTCTAAATGTGTTATGAGTTCTAATATCTAATGGGTGTATTTTCTAAGGTTGTAAAAGAGCCTATTTATAGGCTAAATTCATAGGTCAAATAATAATAAAATAATCTAAACTAATCAGTGTTTGATTGAAACAAATAAACAGAGCTTAACTAGAAGATTACTTCCCAAATTTGACTGAAATAGGAGTCATAATTAACACATATGATAAACTCTAATAGGTCCAAAATTTCTGATTTTAGACCGTGCTTCATAAAAAGTACTAAATTAATTGACGGAATGAAACTTCAAGTACCAATTTGAAATTCGGGAGAAGGTGACAAGTTAAGGGACCAAATTCACATTTAAGCCAATTTGATAATAAACAAGTGGATTTTTAACATTAAAAGGGATTCATGTAAAGACTCACTGAACTAAACAAGCTTAAGATCAACTTAAGGGCTTTTAATGTTCTGAGGTATTTTATAACGTGCACAACAACTATAGTAACAAAAAGTTCTATTAGTAAAATTTCAAGAGAGTTTAATAGCAAGAAAATAATAAGTTATTGTGTTTTAGCTGCCATTAGTTTCTAATTCCCTTGTTAGCAAAAATTTTACAAGTCTTATACTCGATTCACTACTTATGTAACTACATGCCACTTTTAGCTAGCTGCCAATGACCACTAAAAGCAAGACGTACACAATATAGAATGTAGAAATGGGCTAGGGCTGCAACACACACACACACAAAGAAAGTTTATTCCAGCTCACTACTATAGCTATTTTTAAGTATAAGAGCAATCATTTTCAACTTCCATAAAAGTGGATATTGCAAAAGCTGCAAAGAAAACCTATAAATAAGGTCTAACAAAAAAAGGAAAACCAAAGATTCAAGGGTGATGATGATGATTATGATAGAGAACAAAGCAAACCCATCTGATCCTTATAAAGATTATCGTTGAATATGTCTTCAAGAGACCATTGAAACACAATATTAATGAAACCCATATCTTTTTTAATCAATACTCAAAGATTCCACTACAAGTAACATTAATAAATAGCTTTTCTAAGAGACTTGTTTCAACTTTGCTAATCATTTTTGTTTCGTTTACACTTGTGATTTGTGAACATAAAGAATTCAATGCACACACACACAACTTTCATGCTCCAAGTGAAGTCCCCCAACGAATCACTCACACACATAAATGAACAAACACTGATCTTCAACTCTTGAAAGAAACAGCAGAAAAGGACATGTCTGGTCTGATATTCACATCATGTTTGTCTCTTAGCTACCGTTTTTTACTGCTAGTTAAAAGCACTCATCAATGCATGGCTGACTTAGAAAATTGTCAAACACTTTACTTCCCCCAGATTGGAAAAAAAAAGAAGACAAGAAGAAAGAAAGGTAAAGCAGAATAAGAAGGGAGAAGGAGGGAAGAAGGTCTCCGCTACCCTGCACTTAAGCACGAGACAAACAGATTTTAATAAAGCATAAAAAAAGCTGAATAATGCAAAACCCATAAACAGAATATTAGAGTTTATTTGACAAACTAGCTAAAAAAGGGGTCAAATTTTAGCACACAAATAATTTTTCTATGAACTAGATCAAACCTGTGATGCAAATTAAGCAAAATTCCCAAAAAAAATCATATTAAAGAAAACTTAAACAGATCAAAAGTAGAGAAGAAAAAGAAATGAATAATAGAGTACTTTGAAAGACGATAGCTTTAGCGTTATTGAGAGCCAATTCAATGAGTTGAGGATTATGGAAGACAAGCCGTTGGGATCTTGGAGTTTCCTTTTGAGGAACTTAGCCAAAGCAGCAGCTTTATTAGTTGTTAAAGGTCCTCCTGGATGAGTGTAACACCCCAAACCCGGTCAATACGTTACGACCAAATCTGGTATGTTACAGGAATGGAGGTTTTGAAATCTTAACGAAACTTTGTGATTAGAAACCATTTCCACTGAGTGTCTTTGTTTGAAAGATGTTCTAAAGTTTGGCCTGAAAGTTTTGTGCCGACTACTTATTAATCAGATCAAAAAGGTTGTAAGTAAATTCATTATTTTACCAAAACCAAAACCAACGATTCTTAAAAGAGTGACATTTGAACCCGATGTTGCGATTTTTAATAAAATCTCTGAATTAATTTGTTACTCGCAATTCATCTTTTGTTAATACTTTGAAAACTATTTGTTTATTATTTAGATTTTTGGAAAAACCCCATATTCGACAGTTATAAGATATGCAATATCAGCATTACAATCCAACCCAAAAATTAAGTTAAAGCGGCCTTATTACAAAATAAAATCCCGAATTAAAGTAAGTTCAATAATAAAGTACGAAATTTACAAATGAAATAGTAACGCATGGCCACCTCGAGTCTGTCCCGGCTCCAAACCCGCGATCTAGTGATTACCTGCAAAATTTAGCAGAGGGGTGAGTCACCGAGACTCAGTGTGTAACTTCTCGTATAAATCAAACTGGGCATTAAACCCACATAGTACAGCATGATAATCATGTATGCAATGCAGCCCAAGCAGTCTATTTTTCCATCCTCTACATCTCCTGAATCTACCCAACATCTGTGGCACCCAGCCACTGTGGTACCAAACCACTGGTGGTTCCAAACCACTAGTGACAGAGTCACAAAATATAATATATGGGGCCAACCCACTGTGGTACCAAACCACTGGTGACAATCCTTGATGAATATATGTGGGGCCAACCCACTGTGGTACCAAACCATTGGGACGAGTCACTGAAATAATATATGTGGTGCCAAACCACTGTGGTACCAAACCATTGAGACATAGTCACTGGATAAAATTATGTGGGGCCAACCCACTGTGGTACCAAACCACTGGTGACAGTCTTAGAAACACATTTCCCCCTCTTCACATCATACCCCAAGCCCATGCACATGTTAACATACTGAGATGAATGCAATCATGCTTCAAATACACAACAGTCAACTATTTCATACATACACATATTTCGATCATAAAATCATAGCAGAACTTACCGGTGTCTCCAACCTTACCCACGAGGGTATCTCGACTATCCAAAAGCGATCGTTTTGGCTTTCCACCAACACGATTAACAATACCAACATGAAGAAAGAAATGTACGAGTATTACACACCTGATAACGCGCAAAACTAAACTCTCTACGTCGACGCTATCACTAGCAGGGACAATGATTATCTGTCTATCCCAGGCAGACGTCGGCTCTCTACCACAACCCGACGGATAGTCTCGAACCGCCGACACAGCACGTCTTTTAAACTTAGGAGCCGGAACTACAGGTTCACTCCCTTCCCTTGATTGACCGACACTTGCATCCATGGAGAAACTTGATCAATATAATACTATAACGGAAACAATGGTTATCTAACAACGATATCAGACTAAGGCGGCGAATCAGGTATGAATGACCAAACGAATAGAACCAGAGAGTAACTCCTTACCTTTGTTACTAACGCGAATAAGCAAGACTGCTTGAAAAAAGAACTTTCGGCAACTTAAGAAGTCTTAGCACTTCTCTTCTTGATATTCAGCTACTAACCATAGAAAATGGAAGAACGCGTTACGGAAGAATTGAGTAATCGGTTTGTTGAATAAAAAATAAAGGAGATGGAGAGAAACTAATGAGAATACCTTACCTTGATTAACGAAACCGAACACTAGAATGTTGGCTTGTGAAACCGAATGAGTCCCTAGATAAAACCAAGTTAGAACCGATTCCCAAACTGAACCAAAGAAACGGCCTTTCGACCAAACCAAAAATGAGAAGGAACCCCCTTATCATTCAATCGGCCAACACCCAACTTACCACAGACCACCCGAAAGCAGGCTAGATGAAGCAGAGAATACGAGAATGAGCCCCTCCACAACAAGAAGATGTCGATTGAAAAGGCTACAGATTCGACTTCCACAAGATATGAACGGAGAAGAAAAAAAAGGAAGAGGAGAAGAGAGTTTCGATTTCTACCACAAGAACAAAAGAGATACGGAGTAAAGAGAAGATAAGCAACTAAGATTCGGTCTTCAGAGGAGGTAAGCTTTAGAAGGTGATTCGAGTAGAAAAGAGAATGGTAGAGGAGAAGGAAGGTTTCGGTAAGAGAGGAGATGATAGAATGATTCGGCTATGGTAGCTAATAAGGGTAGACTTCCAAAATAAGAGAAGAGGAGTATACGACTACTTGTGAGAGCTTAAGAGAAGGAAGAAACAAAGATGGAAAAGGAGAATGACAATGCTACAGTTTTGGTAACAGAGAGTGACACCCAAAATGATCGAATATGCAAAATAAAGAAATGAAACCAAAGCCTCAAGCCTCCAAAATTTCGGCACACTAAAATTAGCACTAAACCAAATTCTCCCCTCACTTCAAGTTCCCCACATTCGGACACCACTTCCACTAGCATCAAATCCCTTGATTCTCTCCACACTTCACTCTCCAACAACCATTTGAATTGGTTTGACCAATTCAAATATCACCAACACCTCATGGCCACTCATTCAAACACTTTGACCCCTTCAACCAACCAATATGAAGAGTCCAGCCGCAAGCCACCTCCTTAGCTCCCTAAGCACAAAAAGAATAAAGCTTCTGAATGCTGCTGCTGAGACTCGAACTCCTTCCCCCTGCTGCTCCCATGTGACGCCACTTCCCTGCACCCTAAGTGGCGTCTTCTTGCCACTCTACCCTAGTCCTTCTTGTGCCAACCAACACAAGAAATTATCCTTAAGACCTGCCCCAACCAGCTCTCCCCTAAAGTGCCTAAAAACAAAATTTTCACCAAGGCTCAAGCTTAACCTCGAGCCTTCCCGGGACCCCCAAACATACCAAATTACCAAACAGAACAAGCCAAACACATCGAAAACATAACATGCAGAGCCCCTAATTCCAGGATGTTACAATGAGCCAATCTACAATCATAATTACAACTTAAAAAAGCATAAAAAAGGAAGAAGAAGAAATTCTTCAACAGAAAAACTTACAGAACGGATGAAGAAGGGAGGGAGAAAGAATATGGTGAAAGTGGAGGAAGATTTTCTGGAAAATGTCTTATTGATTAAAAATCTGTAAGATATTTTCCCTAAAAAACTATACAGTGTTTTGGAAAGTATTTTCCCCATATAATTTATTTTCAAGCAACCAAACACAGTAAAACCATATAATTTATTTTCAAGCAACTAAACAAGAAAATATTTTCCTGGCAAACAAACCCACCTTAATAAATTCATTGAAAATTAAAAGCCCATAATTGAAGAACGAATGGGTAATATCGATGGGCCCATTGAATCAATATCCATTATGAGCCCAAACTACATCATCTCCCTTCCCTTCCACTCTCTTTACCCGTAGCGCGCCTTGGAAACGGATAAACCTCCTCTTTTTTCTACTTTTCTCCCTCTCCAAGCTCTGAAACTTCAAAAAAAAGAAAAAGAAAAAAGAAAAAACGAAATGCTGGCAAACCCTAGCGGCGTACGAAGCACGGCGTGTTATGCTCAACCTTCGCATTTCGCTTTCTCTGGCCGTTGCAAACTTCTTTCATCTTTTCCAAATCGCCCTCGCTTTCTTAGTCCCAAAAAAACCTCCAAGTTTTGCTCTCTCTCACTGCTTTTATCGCGAGATGGCGTCAGATGTAACCGCTTTGCCGTTAAAGCTTTGGCCGAGCCGGAAGTTTCCGAGTCTGTTGCTGCTGCTGCCGGGGGAGCTGCTGGTGGTGGTTCTGGTTTACTGCCACCTGTTTCTGTCAAAATTCCCTTTGGAGATAGAGAGGTAAGCTGAGGGAACTTATTATTTTACTCCTAATACCAAATTTAGTCGTAGATGGAGTACAAAGTAAAAACAAATTCTTCAAGTGATTTACAGCTTAAATTTAGAACCATGATTTTTGTTATCTAAATATTTTAACTATTTAAAAGGTGCTTGCTTTTGATTGAATGTAGCCTTTTTACCATTAGCTTTGCGAAAAAAAATCTGAGCAAATTCAACATAATGTGTTACGGGAACTAGATAATGGAAATGTTTAGGAAATGAGTGTATGCTAAGTAGTTGCTATTGCAATAGTTGGGACATATATGCAGTTTTCTTTTAGAAAATGGCGGCCATACATTTTTCTGCATTTCTTTTCTTGCTCAGCTTTTGCACTTTGGGTTAGTTGAAATGCTAGTTTTGTTTTGGTGTTCTTACTTGTTGGGTTTCATGATGATAATCAGGCGAATACTGAACTCAACCTGATGTTATTTGCTGATTGCATAAGTAATTTTGTTGCTTATTGCAGATTCTGATTGAGACAGGTCATATAGGGAGGCAAGCTAGTGGTTCTGTGATGGCAACTGATGGAGAAACAGTAAGTGTTAATTCCTTCTGTGGATGAGTAATGTGTTCCTATGAAAAAATATTCAAATTCATTGCATTTAGATTTGTATATTATATAGGTATATTTCATATATCAAAAGAAATAGTAGGGCTTTATTATTTTTGTTATTATTTTTTTTTTCTTTTTGTAGATTGTATACACATCTGTTTGTTTGTCAGATGTCCCAAGCGAGCCTTCTGATTTTTTCCCGCTTAGTGTTACATATCAAGAACGTTTTTCGGCAGCAGGTCGGACTAGGTGTGTCTTTTTCCAACCTATATATTAGTTTTATTAATTACTTGAAATGAACTTATGTATATCATGCTTAAACTTTTTTCTATTGCTTCAGTGGTGGTTTCTTTAAACGCGAAGGGAAGACAAAGGACAATGAGGTACTAATCTCTGCTATCCAAGCATGGAAAATTTTTAGACCTAGTTGACATATGAAGAATTCTTGGAACCATGGACATGCTCCATCCATCCTATCATTTCATCACTTTATCATTGTAAATTGTCGCAACTAAAATGTCCTTGTTCTAATAGTCAGTATATTAATGCTTCAGTTTCCCTTATTACTCTTTCATAGTTACCTTTAAAAAGTAAGAGACTCCACTAGGCAGACTATTAGTTTGACCGCTTTTATATGTAACTTTCCTGTTTCAGTTTTCTTAAAAATGAGTATTTAAATTTGACAATCCTAGGACAATATGAGTAGTTCAATTTGGCTCAGCACTTGGTGTTTGAGGAGCTATTTTCTTTAGTAACTTACTGAAGGCTGCAGTTGTTTTTTTGTTATTTTATGGCTTCCATATCTTTATGAGTCACTGATGCAAATGCCTTTTAATGTGTCATTTATTATTCTTTTTTCTTTTATTATTTGTAGGTTCTTATTTGTCGGATGATTGATAGGCCATTGCGCCCAACTATGCTTAAGGGATTCTACCATGAAACTCAGTTACTATCTTGGGTAAACCTTATTTCTTTTTCTCCACATGATTGTTTTTCTTTTAGCTAGCCTCTGTTGAATTTTATGTAATTTTGACTTATATTTTGATTTTTTCGGTGAAAATTCATTTTCTAAAATTTGATACTGTGGTGATTCTTAAACGCATGATGGTGTAGAAAATAAATGAACTTTATCTATGCAGTTGTTTTAAATCTACACGATAAGGTTTCAAAGCCTAATTATCTGCAATGTCTAAATAATAATTCTTTCATATTGTTTCAAATGTTAGCTAAAATGAGAGGTAACCAACCCTTTTGTTCTCCATGCTTGATAAGCTGCTTCGTTTTTTGGCTGTGTTTTTTTTTCTTTTCTGATTTCTGTTTAATTTGAAGGACTGCATCCTTGTTCATTAGTTGTTTTTGGGTTTACAGAAAGTGCCTGACCTGGAAGCTTGACCATGATTTGAAATTTTACAATATGATTATGCTTTTGTGTAGAGCACAACTTGTTACTCTAATGCAAATCATCTACATGCATTACCCTTTCACACAACTTGGAACATGTCATTGTTATTTATTTGTTCTTTAATTTTTCCTTTGTGGAAATATTAGCATGCATGCCATCTTTTTTGTTGATAAAAACAGCAAAACTAAACAATATGTCACATGAGTGCAGTAATATGCAATTTCATTAGATTTTGTACCTGGTCAAAGGATATGAAACATGGAGACATCATTCTCCATTGCATGCTAGTCTTGTACATGTGTCTGAGATGGGCACATGACATGGCCGGATACGTGTTGCACACAGAACAACATGCCAAAAAAAAAAAATATAGGACAATGTCATGAATTTTATAGAAATTCACATGTTGCTGTGCCCATGCTTCCTAGGTCAAGAAAGAGACTATTCTTTTGTAAAAGGGAGCAGCGTTAGGTAATTGTTCCTGGAGAACTTAATTCCCGGTTCATTCTCCTTTCCCTCAATGTCAATGCATCCATGCTTCATTGGTCAAGGGAGAGACTATAATTTGGTTACAGAGGGAGCAACATTAGGTAAATATTTCTTGGAGAACTTACTTCCCTGTTTCCTTCTCCTGGATTTTCCCTCTGTAGAGGGATGTTTGCTTTGTCAACTGAACTACATGACTGGCAGATCCTCTTTCTAACCTTCACCTTAATAATAAAAGATGCATGTCCACAGTGTCCTTGCACTATCCATAGTTGGAAAGAAGTTACTATTGGCAGATGTTTTGAATACTGATGTTGTCTTTGTTTGATTATTGTTCTAAAAGATTATGTACATAATTTCATTTAGGGACTTGCATTCTGTGTAAGTATATATTGTAATATTTATGCAAAAGTGACATACACTTGAGCATTTTGTTTCCCATAGAAGCAGATTATCTGCTGAGGGTAATTTTGACCAATATGTTGTGCATGATGTGCTTCTCTCTGTTCCCTATGCTCTATTATTGATGCTTGCTTTCTAGGATTTGAGGCATTAGTTACACGTGACTTGTATACATTTCATTTCTTGGTTCATATCTAAATTGCAATTTTCTTTCAGGTTTTGAGTTATGACGGATTACACTGTCCAGATGCTTTAGCAGTTACTGCAGCCGGCATTGCAGTGTAAGGGTTATTATAGTTTTTGGTCTTCCTTGCATATGTGGCCTTTTTATATGTATAGTAACATTTGAGATGATGTTGTTCAATACACTCACCAATGCCACAGAGCGCTCTCTGAAGTGCCACACTCAGAAGCTATCGCAGGAGTTCGAGTTGGTTTACTTGGTCATAAATTTGTTGTAAATCCAACGACAAAGGAGATGGAAGACTCAACACTAGACCTATTTTTGGCAGGCACTGATAATGCTATATTAATGATAGAGGTTAATTTCAATCCTAATTCTTTGTATTAGGATATAAAGGATTATGATGAACTTTTACCAGTTACTAGAACACATGGCTGCTGATTTTGTTCTTTTCTAAAGTATCTTTGTTTTTTGTTTTTCCTTTTATCGTTTGTTCATGGAAATATTTTGATTGGTGTATGTGCTGTTCATATGATTCCATCTAAACCGTCTCTTGTTAACTTTACCTCATTTGTTGGATGTTGAAGCCTGTTCTAACTGTCATATAAGGAATTTCAAGTTAAGAAACATGAAATTTGGTGCATTTTCCGGGGAAATTCTAGAGTGAGCTCCACAAAAAAAAAAAAAAAAAAAAAAAGCTTAAGAAAAGCTTTTACCAAAATATCTAAGGATTTACCAATATTGACCTTAGAAATATTGGTAAATCCTTAGATATTTTAGTAAAAGATTTTTCTAAGATGAAGCTCATGGTAGAAGTGCCCATGTTTTCCTCTACCTGTTTTGTTGCTATCTTTTTAATTTTATTCCATGATTATATGAGGCTTATGGTTTAATTGTTAAGCAGTTGTGCTTCTGCGAGTTATTTCATTTGGGATTCAATTGAGCATCTTCAAAGTCCGAGGAACTGTAATTGAAAACATTATAAAATAAGTTTACAGTAGAATGAGAAAGTGGACATGGTTTAAATGGCAACAGGTGGAGTATAGTATGTAGCCTTATTTCTTAGGTGATGTGATAGAAAAGATCAAGGATTTCACAAACAAGAGAGGCAACTAAAAAAAACAATAATTTATGCACAAAGACATTCCCTAGTTGTATGCAATGATGTGGGTAAATGTTACCCTTGAAGTTATTATCTTTTCTAATGACCCAGAAATTTCTTATACTAGGTTTATTATTGGATAAGTTGCACTTGTGATCCAAACTTTGAGAGTTGAGTCTAGGACAGGTTAGCACTTACAAGATCATCATTCAATGTACACACATAACAGATTCATAGATGTGGAGCTGACTTATCATTTTCTAAATTTTTCTATTTAGTAATGGAGCCTGTGCTCATCAATAATTGAATGTTATGAGCTGACTTATCAGTTTCTAAATTTTTCTATTTAGTAATGGAGCCTGTGCTCATCAATAATTGAATGTTATGAGGTACATAGATATGAACCAAGAAAAAAGGTGAATGGTCAAGGACGGATCATAAACCAATCCCTATCCCCAACAGTTTTCAAATATTGTGTTTTTATCATTTTTATAAGCTCCAAGGCCATTTATCATTTAACTTTGTTTGCCTGTATGAATGTTATTCAAGGTTACACAATGTTCTAGATTTTGGGTCTTTTATTTACTTATTTTCTTATTTAACTACCACTCATTGGCATGTTGATAGTCACAGATGTTCCAAAATTTATCTCTTGCAGGGCTATTGTGATTTTCTACCTGAAGAAAAGTTGCTTGAAGCAGTACAAGTAGGGCAGGTTGTTTCTTATATCTTATTATATTACTTATCTAGTATTTCTTTTTCTTAAAGCCATGAGTTGTCAATTTGATGTCATTTGAGGAACTCGGTTTTCTATTGCCCATGAGAGTTGCTATGTTTTCTACTACCTTGGTTGAACCCAACTGGAAAGAGAGTGTGTGAGAGGCTAAGACTTGAATTGAATGTGTTAAATTTAGAATTTGGTAGGTTTATTACGAACACCTCCAAAGGAAGCTCAAACTGAATTCTATAGTAAATAAAAAAGGACTTATTTTCTAACCATATAATCGAGTTTTTCATTTTTGTTTCAGAACGCTAGACTGGACTATTTCAAACTGTGAACACCCCCTAGCCTGAAAGTGTCTTGTTTTCTGCATGAGATTTTTTAGATTTTAAAGGCATGTTGA
The DNA here is from genome assembly GCA_025503065.1 of Gossypium bickii. NCBI lineage: Eukaryota > Viridiplantae > Streptophyta > Magnoliopsida > Malvales > Malvaceae > Gossypium > Gossypium bickii. Next base: position 98,968,531 of record CP106711.1, read on the forward strand.
TTTCAACATGTCACTTGGATGCGCATTTTAGATTCTAATCTTACAAGTTAGCTTGTCTTGTCATATCCTTTTCTTCTTCTTTTTTTTTTTTTTTTTTTGCCATGATAATTTTAAAAACTTTATTTAGGAGGTTTTTAGAGAAGAAACCATTAACAACTTTTATGGAAGTTTTATGTTACATTTTAAATGGCTCATCCTTTTTATCTTTGGTTTACTCATTATAGGAAACTGATTAGGCAATTTTGAAAAGAATGAGCATTGTGCATTAACCTTACCTTTCTTGGTCGGGACCTGTTCTATTTTAAAATTTGAAGAGATACATTAACTGGCATATATAGAAATGTACATATGCATTTTCAATTGCAATTTTGCATTTACTATATCTGTCCTGCATTATTATGCTGAAAGTTTATCAGTATTGCATCTTACAAATGCCAAAAGAAAAAAAGAATCTAGAGATTTCCAGATTATCTTGATTATAATATTTAATCTTTTCTACTTCACTAATACCAGGGTGCAGTGAGAGAAATCTGCAGCGCTGTGAAGGCTTTGGTTAAGAAGTGTGGGAAACCCAAAATGCTTGATGCTATCAGATTGCCACCTCCTGAGCTTTATCGGCTCGTGGAAGTATGGTTCTTCTTTTCTATTTCCATCAGCATGTATTGTTTTTTCTTTCTGTTGACTTTTGAACTGATTTTGATATTTTTTTCAGATAAATTTCTATTGTTTTCCCTAATTTATGTGATCTTATTTAACGAAGCTAGTTCTTAGCTGTTTTAACAATTGAAACTTTTGAGCAACTAGTGGTGATAGAAGATAATGCTGATAGTTTGAGTCAACTGAGCATAACATTGCAACTTTGTAGTTATAACTCAGAGTCCTGTTTCTCAGTGTTATGTAATTATAGTATTTTCAATGTTTTGTTCTTTTCCATGTGTATTTACTTCTCTACCTTTTCTTTGTAGCTTCCTCTAACAAAATGTACTTTGTGGTAATGGAATGGTTAATTTCTATATACAGAAAATTGCAGGTGACGAATTGCATAATGTACTTCAAATTAAGAGTAAAATACCAAGAAGAAAGGCCATCTCATTGTTAGAAGAGAAAGTTATTAACAGACTGACAGATAAGGGATATATCAGCATAGAGGGCTCGTCAGGATCTGGTGAAACAATACAAGACTTAATTGATGAGGAAGATGAGGATGAAGAAATTGTTGTTGATGGTGAGGTAGATGAAGGTGATGTGCACATAAAGCCGGTTTCTCGAAAATCCACTCCTTTGGTGAGTTGTAAACAGGGTAATCGGCATTTCATTTGCCTGTCTTGTAATATCTAGTAAATATTTGGGATTTGTCAATTCAATGACACAGTTTCTTATTCCTATTGTTCTATTATAGTTTACTGAGGTAGATGTGAAGCTGGTATTTAAGGAGGTTTCATCCAAAATCTTACGGAGACGTATTGTGGAGGTAATAAGGCATATTTTCAATTAGAAAACGAGAATTTTGGTCCAAATAACCATTGGTTGATAATAACTTTATCGGTATTAAGTTTCTCTGAGTTCTGCTTTCTCTTCAAAGCAATGAAGCAGTGATTCTGAAACCATAAAGGGAGAGCTTTTTCCTTTATCCTTGGAGTTTATATGTATTCCATCTGTAATCTTTTATTTTCCTGATCTTTAAAGTAGTTAAATGAAATCAGTGTTAATCCTGTGAACTAGAATTTTGTGTACTCAAAAGTGAAACCTATATTTCCTAAGACTACTGTCATTTTCTAATACTGGCATTTTGCTCTAGAACACATAATTTTCTCTTGAAACTGTTCTCAAGTGGCAAATCATGTCATATACATTCAATAGTATCTTCTTAGCCAGGTTATGCTGGACTACACTGAGAAAGGTGAATAACCCTTTTTGCTTCTTAGGGATGGGTGCTTTTCAGCCAAACGTGAATTCTTCCTAGCAGATACACTTTCTTAACATTTTATCTTGAAAACTGTTACAGGGAGGAAAAAGAAGCGATGGGAGGTCTCCAGAAGATATACGTCCAATCACTTCAAGCTGTGGATTGCTTCCAAGGGCGCATGGAAGTGCTCTCTTTACACGTGGGGAGACACAGGTTTGTAAATGCAGTGCTTTTGCTCAGAATGTTTAAGTGTGCACCCCTGGTTTCTGTTACCACATGCATCCTTATCTTATGGATAAGTGATTTAACATGCCCATATGACTGTTATTCCTGCTCATTTGATATTTTCTGAATTCTGGTTTACATTAAGGTGTCCCCAAGATAACATTCAGTTTCATAATTTCATATGTTAGTTCCTGATAGAAAACTTTTCATTTCTTTCTGTCCATTGATTTTATCTGCATGATGCGTGGTTGCTTATTGCTATGTTTTCACTGTGCCTTAATCCTTATTTTATCTTTGTCTTCCGTTCTTTTAGTCGCTAGCAGTGGTCACACTTGGTGATAAACAAATGGCACAAAAATTGGACAATCTAGCAAATGTAGAGGAATTCAAGAGGTTCTATCTTCAGGTCAGTCTGAAATATTCAATATCTTGTTCTTTTCTTCAGTTATCAGCTATAGTTCCTTTATGTATATACTAGTTAGTAGTTCCTGCTTTTGTGGGACTGAACTTGTCAAATTTGCAATTAACCTTTGACACCACTAATACAACATTTATCTTCAACAAATACATTATTAATGAGTTCATATTGATATCAGAGAAACCAAGATCATAATTTACGTAGTCTTCTCTGTTTAATTTGGAACTATTCACTGAAATTTTGTTGCATCCTTAGGTTCTACTTGTTAGCCTGGCTAATAGGGTGGCATGTGATTTACCTGCAAATGGAAGTGATAAACATGGATGGTATTGACATGGTTATTTGGTTATCATGTTCATGTTCATGTTCATGTCATACTTTTCAGATAGATAATTATTGTGATTTGCTTTGCTATCCCATAAAATTGGTTGGATGAAGTGCTTGATTATTGAAATAAGTGGTATGGTGAAATGGATAAATTTAATTTACCGTAATAGTTTTTCAGGACTACTAATAATCACATGTAGTTAACTTTGTCATGATATGATTATGTTATAGGAAACTTTGCCTTGGAGAACTAATGTTGATTTCATTTTGAAAATTGCCTATTTACTTATTCAGTTCACATGTACCTGCAGTTGTAATGCAACTTAGTCAAAGTATAATTTAGTTTTTGGCTTTCTTCAATACCACCTCTCCTAAATAGGGGGATGTTGCACTCTTTCCCTGTAAAAAGCCGTGGATGATGCTCACATATTTAAAGAAATATCTTTTCTCAACATCATAATTAATCTGCTAATAATTAGCGGAATCAAAGCTTTGTTTCCTAATCAAATGAGAAACCCCTTCTTTCCTAAGAGAGACCTGCTAACAACTTGCGATATTTTATCTGATTTATTTTATCTGATATTTCAGTACTCATTTCCTCCATCAAGTGTTGGAGAGGTCGGTCGGATGGGAGCTCCTAGTAGAAGAGAAATTGGACATGGAACTCTTGCAGAGAGAGCTCTTGAGCCTATATTACCTACTGAAGATGCATTTCCTTACACTATACGAGTTGAAAGTACCATTACTGAAAGCAATGGTTCCTCAAGGTGTTTTTGAAAATTTTAAGTGTCCAAATGCTGTCATGCACTTTTCTGCATTCAAAACCTCTGTTTCTTTAAGATCTGCATGTTAAGTGTTTTATGTTGTGATATCATTTAACACGAAATTTTGCTGCATAACAGTATGGCATCTGTTTGTGGAGGTTGCTTGGCATTGCAAGATGCTGGTGTTCCCCTAAAATGCTCTATTGCTGGGATTGCGATGGGTTTGGTTTTAGACACACATGAATTTGGAGGAGATGGTACACCACTTATTCTTTCTGACATTACTGGAGCTGAAGATGCTTCTGGAGATATGGATTTCAAGGTCTTCATGGATTTTGTTTATAATTTGAGATCTATTTTGTTCAGTGAAGTATTCTTGGGAAGATAAAATAGTATGTAGTTTCCTCTCAAAACTGATCACAGAGTTGCATAAATGACCTTGTGAGAATGTTCTTTGCAGGTTGCTGGAAATGAAGATGGCATAACTGCATTTCAGATGGACATAAAGGTCACTGGTCCTACACTATTGTAATCTGCCTTTCTGGCTCCAATTACTGATATGTGTTTCCTATCCTTTTGTCAGTTTTAGATTATAATAGATTATCATTATTCTTCTCTGACAGGTAGAAGGGATAACCTTACTTGTTATGAGAGAGGCACTCCTACAGGCAAGGGATGGGCGCAGGCGTATTCTTGGTAATAAACCTGTATTCTCTTGATTTGACCTTCTTGAGTTAATAGTTTGAGTGTGGTTCTTACACCGTATATAATTTGATGGCACATTGATATGTTTAATTGTACAATCATTTCTATGCCAGGCAAAGTTGCTTCCTGATCCCTTTTCTAATATCTTGTATATTTTTCCCCTTGTTAAGAGTGTCGTAGTTAACATTTCCTTTCTTTCTTATACATGTTCCTGTTTGAATTAGGTTTTCTTTAGAGGCTCATCCATGGGTACTTTAAATCTGTACTTCATTTTTATTCAATGTCATACATACTAGACATGGATATGGTTTAAATTTCTTACATATATGGTGGCATGCCAACCATATATTGCCTTGAGCAATATGTACTCTTTTTTGTTGATTGCAGCTTGTTTTTATATGCATGGGGTGGAGAACTGTCTGATGATTGCCATGCTCTAGATGTAGAGATGCTATCCAAGAAATTAAATTTTTTTCATCATAAAAACTAATTTCTCTTTCTTTTTCATACATTCTTGTTCTTGACTGAATTCTTTAGCTGAAATGATGAAATGTTCCCCTCCCCCTGCAAAAAGTCTCTCGAAGTACGCTCCACTTATTCATATCATGAAGGTCTGTTGATCTTAGACCCATTCTTTTTTCTTGTTCATTTAATGGACGGTCTGCAGTATATAATGCATTCCATTGCCTTGTTGTGTCAATTTCAGGTTGCTCCAGAGAAAGTTAACATGATTATAGGTTCTGGTGGGAAAAAGGTAAAAAGCATTATTGAAGAAACTGGAGTAGAAGCTATTGACACACAAGATGATGGAATTGTAAGATCCTATGCAACCTTTTTATGTAATAGACATGATTATTTGAGCACAAGGTTTCTTATCTATGTTTTTCACAGGTAAAAATCACTGCAAAAGATCTGTCAAGTCTGGAGAAGTCCAAATCCATTATTAGCAGCCTGACGATGGTTCCAACTGTTGGTGATATATACAGGTATCTCGTTTATTTACCATTTCATTTTCCTTGCCTTTCAGATAAACGAAGAATACCAGTGTTAACTTTCTATCTTTATGTTACAGTAAAGATGTCTTAGAACTGCATATTGGAGATATGCACCATAGATGCTCAAGCATTCTTTCTGTTTGTTTCTTGTGTGATGTGTCTGGTTCTTTCTGTGGGGCCTGGGAAACAGTTTTACGCAGATTTGATGTCTCCCAGACAAAACTTGGCAAAGGTTAAAATTTATTATGGTAGTTTAGGGAGCTAATTTTCGCTATTGGTATTGTATGATTGGGGCCAAACTTGTCAGATTTCAGTAGAAGTCACTGATGCTACCATTCAGTGTAGGAAACAAGTTTTATGTTCTGTTCTCTGTATCTTTGAGAAGCATATCATTTCTTGTTTGCTTGTTGGATGTTAATGTAAAGTGGGGAAGTCTTTTGAGTCTCTATCATCTTTTCAAGCAGGAACTGTGAGATCAAATCAATAGTTCCATATGGGGTTTTCGTTGAGATAGCTCCAGGGCGAGAGGTACATCTTTTTATCCTGAAAATTGCACATTTTTTGGTAAAAGTTTGATGATTTATACAGTCACCTTATTTGTAAGTTTAGGTAATATAGAATTTGTTTTACATAGAAAGTTTTCTCGTTTGCTTTAACTCACATTTCCATTTGTGTTTTAATTTGAGGTTCATACAATTGGGATGTATAAAAAGTATATATACATACACACACATGTATGCACTATTATTGGTGATACTTTTATAGTTGACACAAAAACCATGACTTTTCTTCTCGCAATAAAATTACTTTGAATTGAAGCAATTGAGCAAAATATTGAAAGAAGAGTCCTGTGGTGCATGAAATACTAACAAATTTATATAAGAAAAGTGTGAGATTTTTAGTGACGAGTATGGGAAATTCAAATGTATGAAAAAATCTGTTCTCTCAGGGACTTTGCCACATTAGTGAGCTGACGTCAGACTGGTTGGCCAAGGCTGAAGATGTAAGCATAATTTTCTGTTTCTTTTATCCTCAACTTATAGATGCTTTATTGTGATGAGCTATTGAAATTATTATTTGATGTAATTTGGTTCCATCATAGGCTTTTAAAGTTGGTGATCGTGTTGATGTTAAACTTATCGAGGTAAGCAACTTATTTTTGTCTTGTTGACAAGCTTATTCAATCATAAACTAGATATGGTGAATGCTGTCCACTTAAAATTGATTTATCCATGCATTTTAGTGTTGGATCCCTACTATCTTTGATTGTATCATGCTAGTACATTACTAATTGTTAAGTGGTCTTATCTCACATCTATCAAGTATTAGTTTCCTGTTGCCTTGTATTAAAGTAGGTCTCTCAGCCTATTACCAATTGATTTTAGATTCAATGCTGAACATGGTATCAGAGCCCAGGTTTTATTATGTTGTTCTTCCTACATATCTCCATGTGAGGTTGACGACCCTCGGTGAGGTTGTCCACATTTAGGCCTTGTGAGCTCTACCAAGTATTAGATTTCTTGTGGTTTTATCTTAAAGTTGGGCCTCTTGTATTATCAATTGGTTTTAGGTTGGATGTTTAACAACTAATCTTCTCATTGTATAAAAAACTTGTTATTCTATGTGTTCGATGTTGGCTTGCTACTTACCACTTAATAAGTTGATGATAACTATATACTTAACTGGATGTTTTACCGTTATTCCGTGGCTTGTTCATGCAGTACTCAACCATTCTACGGGCTTGAGCTATATTCTAGTACTATGCATGTTAAATATGTAATCAATGAGATGGTAAAAGTGGTTCCCAAATTTTTATCCTTACTGTTGGTCATGTAAATCCATCAAAGAGCTAGATTGCATCAATTATTAGTCGTTTTCTTTATCTGCACCTTTTTTCCTTACTTCAAAGAATCTCTCTCCATTAACTGTCACCTAATGCAGGTTAATGATAAGGGACAACTTCGCCTTAGCCGCCGTGCACTTCTTCCTGTTCCTGAAACAAGTCCAGAGGATCCCAGTTCAAAGCAGCTTATTGGCAACCCAGATGTGGTTGTTATTGCTGATTCTGGTAAAGCATCTGACGAAGGTGCACCTCAAAAATATGTGAGTGTCCCCAAAGCAGAGGGTTTAGCTGAAGAGAAGATTGATAGGGCCAAGGTTAAAAGTAGTGCTACCAAAGTTTCAAGCTCATCCAAAAGTAATTCTGCGGAGACCACTCTACTTCCACGGAAGAAGGTTTTTAAGAGAGTAAAGAAGAGTGGCAGTAAAGCTGTTACTGGTGTCTCCAGCAATGATGGGGAGTAGTCAATAACTGAATGGGAGTTTTATTGTGCTTATAATATGCTGACAAGAATTTCCATCTCCAATGACCATTGTACGAAAGGTGACAGAATAGCTTCTTCACATAGAAGAAACAGAGGTAAGGCAACCTACTTTCTTTTGTTCACTTGTCCTTTTAAACACCATTTATATGCTGTTACAAAAAGCAGACTACATAAACGTCTTTCTAGTCTTATTAATTGCTTGTGATTCCATTATGAGAACTTGAGTTCTTATTGTTGGGTTCAACGTGGAGTTATAAATTACTAATCAGATAAGTTCTTGAATTGCCTATCATGAGGTAACTTACCAATTAAGCATGCAACATTAATTATGACTGGTAAGAAAAGCGGGAAAATGCCTGGGTTGTCTCAAACAAATGAAATAGCACTAGAACCTCAGCAGCAATACACTCATTGGATGAAATGGGTACTGGATGCTCATACCGATCGTCTGAAGTCTATTGTTTCTAGTGAATTGGCTAAATATTAGATTCTTGTACAGGTACATTTCATCATAACTGGAGGCCTACTACACTTGTGAAATGTGATTCAGAAGCTAGTCTTTGCTCTCAAATTTTTATGTAAGATGGGCAGGTAAGGTTGCCACAAGCTGGATCTCAAGTTCTGTTGCAGAAAAAAGAAACAACATTTTGATGGTTGGAAAGTTGCTGATTTTATGCTCTGCTAGCCCCCTTGTTTTCTATTTTTTGTTTGGACCATTGTTTTGTATTGGATCTTGGGTTTGGCAAATACATATTTATGCATTTGAAGAAAGGTAAGAAAAAAGGACTAGGCAAATTGGTTGGATCGGTCTATTTATTTAAACAAGAATTCAAATATTTTTTAAAATAATTTAAATGTTATATGTAGTAAATAGTTGATAAAAATTAGTGATGGTAACAGGGTGGGGCGGGGCGGATTTTTGGCTGCCTACTTCGACCAGATACTCTACCGTCATGCATCGACCTTGACCTGTCCCTGAGCTTAAAAAGAATTAATCTGTCCTGAACTTGAAAATTAATTGCACACCTGACCCTGATCCGATCTTGAGTTCAAACTTTTTTTATTGGAAAATGTAATTAATTAAATTCAAAATTATTTTTAAAAAATTATGCTTGGGGTGACTAAGTAAATATATATATTACATCATAGAAGAAAAAAATAAGAAGAGAAAAAAATAAGAAACGAAAATGAGAGGGAGGTTTGGAAAAATAAATTAAAATGAAAGGAGGGAAGAAACTAGTAGAATACAGGTGATGATAAAATGATGTTGATGGTGATAAAATTTAAGGATTCTTTTAACTTAATATTAAAAAAATATATATAAAGATAATTTTTGTAAATATTTCAGGACGGGATGGTTTCACGTTAAACTTGACCCTGCTTGCCTGCCTTGAGGTCTGATTTCAAGAAAACAAAATCTGAAGCTCGGAGTTAAAAGGTTTTTTTTTTTTTAATGAAAAACAGGAAGTTAACTCTTTTTCAATATTTACAGTCAATTTATTATGATTCTGATTTCTTTTTTCTTTTTTCTTTTTTCATATAGCATGTACATGGATAGGATGGATTTTGGATTTTTGGTTAAATTGGCTTTGTAGGCTTATGCCGTTTAATTTTTCGTCACTGATGGGGACTTAATCTTAGGTGATACTCGATTCGTTAAATGTAATAGAAGAGTAATGATAAAAATCGAATATTACAACTTATTAATATTACAATTTTTCTATTTTTTTTTTGGTTCTTTTCCTCTTCCTCTCCATTTTATGTAATACCCTTAACCCGATTCGAATAATCAAATCCAAATTTCGGGTGTTACCACACAATTAGAGACAAGAATTTGAGTTGCTAGAACAACTTCCAATTATTTACAACTTTACCTATCACAAATTTAAACCAGCATACATAAAGCTCAAGTAATTACATAATGCTAAATAAGATGGTTTAATTACAAAGGTTTCCGATCTAATATCTTAACTTATTACAATTACCTAATGTATAGACTTCTATAAACACTACTAGATGTACTATGCCACCAAACTTGCACTGTATGCATAATAACCTGATACGTCATTCTTTTGGCGTAGTCCTGGCGTCATCCCTCTTGGCGCAAACTTAATCCTTTAAGCCTGAAGCAAGAACATAAGACATTAACAAGTTCATAGAAACTTAATGAGAAAATTTCCATTTTCCTTAACTGGTACTTCTATAAAGCAGCATATAGCTTAATAATGCAATCTTTTCTTTTTCTCAATGGCATAGTTCTGTTAAGGCGAACACTATCCAACTCAGACATATTTATTCCCCACGACTTGCCATATCTTGTCTTGTATCCACTTCCATCCTTTTGATAATAACTACGAACTTTCCAAGAAATTCTATCAATTCCTTTTATTCATAGTTTCTTATCAGTATCCTTTGCAATTCGACGCATTCAGAACTTCATTTCATACATAGATTTGGATACACCGTATAACTTCATACAGAACCCGCCACAAGGGAAATTTATTAGAATACACCATGAAGAGCCTTATCATGGTATGCCACTAAGGTAACCTATTCAGAGTACGTCACAAAGGCAATCCATTTAGAGTATGCCACAAAATTAGTTCTTTTAGAGTACGCTAAAAGGGCTATTCATAACTCTTGTGTTTACGATATGGATTTGCCTAAAGTCACATTATGTGAGGTTTGCCCATCATCGTCTTGAGGCACGCCGAGAACTTCATTAGGTAATTGCCATTCAATAGTTCCTTTTTAGATTGTGTCATGGCCATGGACTTTTTCCTTCAGAGTTTGTGTTTTTCTGTAACACCCCAAACCCGGCCTAGACGTTATGGCCAAATCTGGCCATGTTACATTGAAGTGTTTTCGTAAAATATATTGTCGTTGAGATCCTCATTTCTATTCAATCACTTTGTGTTATTCAATGATGAGTCTAAAAACGAGTCATTCATTTTCAAAGCATGAATCATTGAAAAGTTATCACTTTTAAAAAACGTTATTAGTTTTCAAACGTTACGTGTCGCGGAAGCTTTTAAAATAATTTGCGTTTTCGTGTGTAATTTGTTAAAAAGGTCTAATTTTTAAAAACTCGGTTGTCTCTACTACTAGCAGTTATAAATCAAAATAAAAATTCCAAATTAAAGTAAGAACCCATAAAGGCTATTTACAGTAAAAATACCCCAAATAATAATACTTAAAAACATAAATAAATATCAAACAAATAAAGGAGTTGTGTAGCCACCGCAGAGTCCTCCGCGGCATCGATCCGTCTATGTCCGGGGATTACCTGTACAGATTAAACAGAAGGGGTGAGTTTATGTAAACTCAGTGTGTAATCGCCATGCAAACAATCAGACAGTCTCAGTTTGGGCCTAAGCCCTTTTCAATATCAGTAACAATGTCAGACTGGGCTTTAGCCCATTTCAGTGCAGAACAATCATGTGCTTGGGCCTTGGACCATTATAGTACTATTAATCAGTGCGAAAACAGATAAATCAGTATACAGATCCTACCCATTTAGCCTCTACACTCCATCTCCGTCCAACCCTACACTCCATGTGGGGATATAATCAACCCACACCCATCCACTACACTCCGAGAGTCAGAGAATGCGGTACTATACTGATAATATGTATTTGAAATTTGCGCGATAATTTAGGCTTGAAGCCTTTCAGTACACTTTTTCCGATCAATATAAAACCCACCCCCATGCAATGCATCACGCAATCATGTCAGGTCATATCAGAATATCATACATGTATTCAGTGTAGTCAAAATAGCACGCTAAAGTATAGTCATGCATATACATAAGTCTATATACATCACACAGGGGCATAATAGTCATTCAATCAATTAGAGGTTTAGGTAAGCTTACCGACCCAACAGTAGGTCCACAGTCGTCTTGGACGACCCGTGCAACCTTAACAGTCAAATAGTAAAAATGGGCCCACGGTCCATATTGCGGGCCCAGGTGGACCCACACGCCCGTATGGCCTGCACGTCCCAAAATGGCCTTAGCTGTGTGGATCATATGGCTTGGCCCAATATTTCTACATGTCTATGTGGTTCGCCGATGTGGGGCCCACACGCCCGTGGGGCCCACACGGCCCAATTCGGCCCATCCGTGAAATCACACATGGCCGGCCTCGTTAACCTCACGCCCATATTTAGTCACACGGACTACCATACGAGCGAGTGCACGCTCGTGCGGCGTCGACATTCCCTTATTCCGGCTTTTGCCAATTCCCATAGTCGGAATTGTATTACACACCTGGTTATGGAAACACACACACAGTCCTTGAGCAATCCAAATCTAAGTGCACCACAAACATCGATTAGTCACCTGTCAACCGAAATTAAAATGACCCTAATCGAAATACTTAATCACTTCGCCGTCATTCACTTACCACGTTAAACAATTGCGGCCTGCCCACTTAAACTGTCGAAATCGAATGACCACTAATTCCTGCAATCCAACCGAACACTTATTAACCATTATTCGTATGACAGTTGAACCAAACAAAAATAGGTAAGCTTTGAAGCAACACCAAAAGTATTTACTTATACCTATATTTACCAACCTCGGCAGAAGAGAACTAGAGGTTTCGGCCAAGGAAGAACAAGTGAGATCCTTTGTTCACTACAGTGCGGGAGTGGAGAAAACAACCGAATGATCTGTAATGAAGGAGAGAAAAATGTTATCGTGAGATATGGCCAAACTGATAAGAATTAGAGAGTAAAACCAAAGCACAAAACTCACCAAAAATTCAACAAAAAGGGAAATAGAAGATGAAAAACAGTCGCTCGAACAACCAAAAGAACCCAATGCCCAAGTCACAATTTTTGGGTAAGAAAACTAAGAGGAGGAATTCGGCACAATGGAAAACAAAAGCTATTAACCAAATTTTCGAAAAGAAAGCTCAGAGACGAAAAGAATAAGAGAATAAAACAATTTGATAGAGGTGGAAACGACAGAATTTCGGCAGTAATAGGGAGATTTTTGTGGAAGCAAACGGTGGCAAAGGGGAACAAAATTCAATAGAACAATCCAAGAAAAGAAAGAGTTGGGGAGGGGAACAATCGGCAGAAAAACAAAACAGATGGAGAGAAGAACCACTCAAAGCCGAACTCTTGAGTTACCAGAGTTCAAGCTCGGCACTAACACTCCCATATCCTTAAATTCCCTTATTTTTCTCCCCTAAACACTCCCCAAATCGTGATAACCTCCCATATCCCCCTATTTTCTCCTAAAATTTGGCAACTACAGTCCCCCACACCTCCAACAACTAGTAGTTCGGTCAAACACAACTCTATCACCGCCACGTTGTAAAAATAAATCCCCTTGCTAGCGCTGGGACTTGAACTCCAAACCCCTTACACATTAACACTGCACTTAACCACTAGACCAACAGGCCCATTCTGACATATTTTTCCAATATTTAATAATAAGCCTACTAGCTAGATGTAACACCCCAAACCCGGCCCAAACACTAAAACTGGATCTGGTATGTCACTAAGGAATTTTATAAAACATGTCACATTTTGGAAAACGAGTATCAGGTTTAAACATTTTAATCGGAAAACTTAGTAATTTAATATTCCGTATAAAATATAAATTTAAATGATACCCTGGTGAATTAGGAAAAAAAAAAAACTAAGTTGTTACATGTCTGAGCTTAATTTTAGCATGAAATTTAAATGTTTAGTAATAAAAACCCAACATAAAACCCCAAATAAATATGAGTCTAGTGGCCCATGGCCTTATTACATTGAAACTCAAAATCTACTAAAAAAATATTAAAATAACTAAATAATGAAAAGTCCTTTGCTAAATCCAAATACTCTCTCGCATGGCCACCTTGCGCTCCTCTCCAGCCTGGTCCGATGCACTAGGTGCTACCTAGAAATGTTAAATAATAGGTTGAGTCGCGAGACTCAATGTGCAACCCTCATGCACCATTAGATTTGGGCCTTAGCCCCACAGAACAGAATAACAGATTAATATATAACAAAAATTATGCAAGCCCAACCCAAATCCTAGGTTTCCATCCGCTACACACCACCCTTACCTGCCAGTCACACCATTGGGGATTTCTACAATCAACCCACACCGCTACACACCATCGATAGCAGTCATGCTCCTCATCGTCAGATCATGGCCGTAGCCACTACCACAGGTCATGGCAAAAGCCACTACAACAGGTCATGGCAAAAGCCGCTACAACAGGTTACGACAAAAGTCGCTACAACTGAACACTTCCCCTTTCATCAAACCCAACCCCATGCAATCACAGAATTCGGCATACTTATCACATATGTCATATTAACAGGAACATTCACTTAGGAATGACAAAGATCACTAACCTGGTGATTCGCTTTTACCCTCATTGGGTTTCATCCGTTATGCCGGGATTTCGACATTTTACAGAATATTTCAAATTAATAAACATATTTTTAACAGGCAATCTAAATGGTGTGGAAGTGTTACACACCTGGTATCGCGTAGTGCTACACTCTTAGTCAGTATCCTTGCTATCCGGATCTACTACCCTCAGCCTATAACTTGGCTCAAAAATCAGAAGAACACGAAGATTAGGCCTCCCCTACATTCGGCCAAGGGTTAGTATATACCCGAATTTACACGTTAAAATCAATAGATCTCCTTACCTTGAAATCCTGAAAGTAACACGATTCGAGTGTTACTAAACTCTGACTTAGAGATCTAAGCAATTGACTCCCCTTCAAATCCCAGAATGCCGCAAATAAGAGAAAAACTTAAGATTAGTTTCTTTATAGCCATTCGGCTAGAGTCCCTAAAAAAAATCAGAAAGGATTGAAATCTTACGAATCAACACTTACCTTCAGTTTCCTTCGAGATTCGGCGCAAGCAGATACCCCAGAGAAAATTCGGCAAACACAGGAGATGAAATCTAAGGATTCCAGCTTTTATGAAAATCCCGGAAAAGATGAACTGATGCGTTTTCGGCTTTTAAAAAATCTGAGTAAGGTGTTTCGGCTTTGGTTTAGAAAGAAAGTAAAAAGAAATTAAGGGAAGGCTTAGAGATTTCGGCTAAAGTATTTGAAAGAGATGAGAAAGAAATTGTCAGAGAGTTCGGCCAAATGGGAAAAGATAAGAAAGAAAGTTGAGAGGGAGAATGGAGTGGAGATTTCGGCAGAGAAAAAAAAGATGATGTGAACTTAGGAGCAAATTTTTGACACACCTCTCTACCTATACAAAACCGATTCCTCCCCCCTCATGAGTTTGATTTCTGGCCAACACTAGCTTCCAGGAGATAACTCTGATCATTCTATCCCTTATCCCTATCTGAACCATCATCCATCAGAGACCTATATCACACCACTACTTCCCCCTTTTATCAGTATAATATCCTCATAATTTAAATCATTAAAATCCCTTAAATTATAGCCTTGTGCCGTCCCACCTAGCTCTCCTTGGCTGCCGAATTTTTGACCCAATTTCTTGGGCCCCATGCGGCCAAATTTGGGCCTACACATCAGTTCAAGGTGCCACTTAAATAGCTTCCCTTGCTGCGCCCCTTGCTACTGGGCCACAAGCCCATTAGGCCAATTAAACTACCATTACTTTATTCCAAGTCCTAGAGTGCCTAACAGAATATTTCATCAAGGCCTCAGCCTTTTCTTGAGCCCAACTGAACCTCTAATTCTTAATTTAACATATTTAAGCATACATTACACAAAATGCATAGGCCCATAAATTCAGGATGTTACAGTTCTATCCCCCTTAAAATAAATTTCGGCCTCGAAATTTACCTGATCAAAAGAGATGGGGATACTGTTGTCACATAACATCCTCTAGCTCTCACGTCGCCTTTTCTGTGTCGTGATTTCGCCATAAAACCTTAACCAAAGGGACGGACTTCCTTCTCAACACTTTAAGTCTCGATCTAAGATTTGCACTGGTTCCTCCTCAAAGGATAAATCTGGCCTTACTTCAATCTCTTCCACTGGCACCACGTGCGATGGATCAGAACGATAACGTCTTAGCATCGAGACATGGAACACGTCATGTATCTGTTCCAACTCTGGCGGCAACTCCAATCGATAAGCCACTGAGCCCACGCATTCCAGTACCTGATAAGGCCCAATAAACCGAGGACTTAACTTACCCTTCCGTCCAAACCTCATTACCTTCTTCCATGGAGATACTTTCAAAAAGACTTGATCTCCTACTGCAAATTCCATCTCCTTCCGCTTTAGATCCGCATAAGATTTTTGCCGATCAGACACTTCCTTCAACTGGGCCCATATTAACTTAACTTTCTCCTCCGTTTCCAAAACTAGTTCTGGACCCAACACCTGACGTTCACCCAACTCTGTCCAACAAGTAGGGGTACGGCACCTTCTTCCGTATAATGCCTCATAAGGTGCCATCTGAATACTAGCTTGATAACTTTTATTGTATGCGAATTCTGCCAAAGGTAAATACTCCTCTCAACTACCCCTAAAATCGATGATGCAACCCCTTAGCATATCCTTCAAGATCTGAATTACCCTCTCGGACTGACCATCAGTCTGTGGGTGAAAAGCAGTATTAAAGTCTAACCTTGTTCCCATTGCTTGATGGAGAGCCTTCCAGAAATGTGACGTGAATCTAGGGTCCCTATCTGATATAATCGAAACCGGTACACCATGTAGTCTCACGACCTCAGCCACGTACAACTTAGTCAACATCTGCAGAGAATAGTCAACACGAACCGGTATGAAGTGAGTAGAGTTCGTGAGTCGATCCACAATCACCCAAATTGAATCCTTCTTAGTGGGCATAAGGGGTAACCCACTAACAAAATCCATCGTGATTCTCTCCCATTTCCACTGTGGAATCTTCACTGGTTGCAACAACCCCGAAGGCAACTGGTGTTCCGCTTTCACCTGTTGGCACGTCAAGCACTTACCCATGAATTCCGTTACCTCTCGCTTCAGACCTGGCCACCAAAATTTCTCCCGCAAATCTCGATACATCTTAACTCTTCCAGGATACATAGCATATGGACTATTATGCGCCTCCCGCAAAATCATCTGTCTTAACTCCACATCCTTTGGCATGCAGACTCTCCCTCGGAAACACAAAACTCTATCTCAATTTAAGCTGTAGTCCTCTACTTCACCATCCTGCACTTGTCGAATTCGAGTACTCAAGACATCATCCAGAAGTTGCTTTTCCTTGATTTGATTTGTCCACATGGGTCTTACTTGAAGTTCGGCTACCAGACTGCCATCCTTATACAGGCTAAGATGAGCGAATATCGCTCTTAAATCCACTATCACCTTACGACTCAACGCATCCGCCACCACCTTAGCCTTACCCGAGTACTCAATCGAGCAGTCATAGTCCTTTAACAGCTCGATCCACCTTCTGTATCTTAGGTTCAACTCCTTCTGGGTAAGGATATACTTCAGGCTCTTATGGTCCGTATAAATAACTAACTTCTCCCATACAGGCAGTGCCTCCAAATCTTTAGAGCGAACACTACCGCCGCCAATTCTAGATCATGCGTAGGGTAGTTTAACTCATGTGGTCTTAAATGTCGGGACGCATATGCAATCACCTTTCCATCTTGTATCAACAGATAACCTAAACCTGTGTGTAACGCATCATAATAGACGGTAAATTCTTTTCCTGCCTCTGGCTGAATTAACACCGGTGCTTCTGTCAGAATTCTCTTTAACTTCTCAAAGCTCTCTTGCTATTTGTCGGTCCACACAAACGATACTCCATTCCTCAACAACTTAGTTAAAGGTGCCACTATCAATGAGAACCCTTCAACAAACCTTCTGTAATACCCGACAAATCCCAAGAAACTTCGAACTTCTGCCACAGACTTCGGCGATTTCCAATCCAATACGGCTTCTATCTTCCGAGGGTCCACCCTAATTCCCTCTATAGAAACCACATGTCCTAAGAAAGTTACTTCTCTTAGCTAAAACTCACACTTACTGAACTTTGCGAACAACTGCTTCTCCCTCAAAGTTCACAACACCACACGAAGACGTTCATCATGTTCCTCTTCTGACTTGGAATAAACCAAGATGTCGTCGATGAATACCACGACGAATCGATCAAGATATGGTTGGAACACCCGGTTCATCATATCCATAAATGCTGCTGGCGCGTTCGTCAACCCGAACGGCATCACCAAGAACTCATAATGATCGTACCAAGTCCGAAACGCCATCTTATGAATGTCCCCTTCCTTAACCCTTAACTGATGATACCCCGACCTTAAGTCAATCTTAGAAAAGACCGAAGCTCCTTTGAGCTGATCGAACAGATCATCGGTTCTCGGCAGTGGGTACTTGTTCTTAATAGTCAACTTATTCAGTTGACGATAATCCACACACATACACATGGATCCGTCCTTCTTCTTCACGAATAGGACCGGCGCTCCCCATGGAGACACACTCGGCTGAATAAACCTTCGATCCAACAGTTCCTAGATCTGAGCTTTGAGTTCCACCAACTCCTTCGGCGCTATTCGGTAAGGAGCAATGGACACCAGAGCCGTACCCGGAAGTAGCTCTATTCCAAACTCCACTTCGCGATCCGGGGGTAATCCTGGCAACTCCTCTGAAAAAATATCCGCGAAGTCCCTGACTGTTTGAACCTCATCGACAGTCACCTCCTTAGCATCCAAAGCACTGATAAAAGCTAGAAATACATTACATCCCTTCTGAATCATCTTAACAGCTTTCAATGCTGAAACCACGTTGGACAAATAATTCCTTCTTTCTCCTAACACAACCCCCTCCCCGCCTTCTGGGGTATTCAACACCATACACTTAATCCCACAATCCAACTTAGCACAATGCCTAGTCAACCAATCCATTCCTAGGATAAGGTCAAACTGTCCAAAAGGTAATTCCATTAAGTATGCCGGAAACACTACCCCTTGAGTTTCTAAAGGTACATCCTTAAATAGTTTGTCCACAACCCTAGATTATTCTAGGGGACTAACCACAGTCATCTTCCTAGTAGTTGTTTTAGAATCTATACCTAGAGTCTTAGATACAGAACATGCAACATAGGAGTGGGTTGACCCAATATCAATAAAGGCAAGAAATGGTTTATCAATAATAAAAAACATACCAGTTATAACATCCGGTGCGTCACCATCTTCCTGTCGGCGAGCTGCATAAACTAGACTCGGCTTCCTCGTATTTACGTTACCTGCACCCCTACCAGGTGCTCCACGACCCCGACCAGACCCGTTTCCTCCTCTGGCTGTGCCACGATCCCTTGGTCCCGACTAATCACCTCTCCTAGTCTGATCAGAACCTCGGCTCGTTGGCTGTATCTGATCCACCTGTGGACAATCCTTAATCAGATGCTCTGTGGATCCACACCTAAAGCATCCACCAGTTTTCCTTCTGCACTCCCCATAATGCGTCTTCCCACAAGAAGGACATGATCGATTCTGGCCCGTCGAAGCACAAGCTGGCCCATCAGATCTTGGCCTTTTCTGAAAATTTTGTGATGATCCACATGACCCAAAACTTCTCTTATTCTTACCCCGATCCTTATCCTTTTCTTGTCTTTCAGTCTACTTCACCTCCTCAGCTATCTTAACCTTCTCCACTAGAACAGCAAAGTCTCTTTCTCGCTGCGGTGCTGTCAAAACCCTTAACTCATTCCGCAGTCTAACCTCGAACCGTATACAACTTTCATATTCAGTTGCTACCATTCCTCAAGCGTAGCGGCTCAAGCGTAGAAACTCCGCCTCATATTCAGCCACAGATTTACTTCCCTGCACCAAATTCAGGAATGGCTTCCTCTGTGCATCCACATAGCTGGCCCTAACATACTTTCCTTGGAATGACTCCTTACAGAAATCCCAATCAATCCGGTCTGTAGCAGTACCCTCCTTTACCGTGAGCCACCACTGATAAGCCTCGTCTCGAAGAAGAGACACGACCCCTTTCAACTTCTCCCCCACCGTGAAATCTAAGTCATCTATTATACGCTCAGTCGCTTCCAACCAATTCTCAGCTGTGTTAGGGACTACGCCAGAAACACCCCTAAACACCTCCGCTCCATTAGCTCAGAGTCGTTCAGACACAGATTTTCGAGCTCCTGAACCCGTGCCTGCCCCAGCAACTCTCTCAAGAACCCGCAACATTGCCTGAGATACCGCATCATCTCCGGCTGCCTGGTCCCGAAATTCTCCCTCCATAGCCGGCATATCCGGCATCTCGTTTCCTGACCCATGGCCAGACCCTACTGGCTCGGACACGGTCATTCTACCCCTACCGCGTCCACGCGACGGACATCCTCGACCCTTTGTACTTATTCTTCCGATTGGCATTTATCTAGTTAAGAATTTTATGAATCATTAATTCTTCCCACTGATTAACCATGAACAGTCTTATGAATAGAAATTTTAGAGGTAGTTCTTTCGAATTCGAACCTATCTATAGTTTCAGTCTCAAGTTTACCTCCTAATTTCGGGAAGCACACATATTCAATCATCAAACATTAGCATATAAGTACATCCATGAACCTACATTCTTCGTGTAGGGGTATTTTCGTTATTTCACTACCCAGGGGTATTTTCGTAATTTATTCTATAGGGGTATTTTCGTAATTTTTTCAAAAAATAGGGTTCCGTGGTGATTTCGTGAAATAGAGGTATTTTGGTAATTTTGCAATCTGGGGGTTTTTTGGTAATTTTGTAAATCGAGGGTGTTTTAGTCATTTTACAAATCAGGGGCAATTTGGTAATTTTACAAACCAGGGGGTACTTTGGTCACTTTTCAAATCAGGGGTATTTTGGAAAAAAAATTCAAATCAAAGGTATTTTCAAAAATTTTACAGAACTAAGGGGATATTTTTTTTTAAAACAGGGGTATCTTAGAGAATTTGATTTCAAAAGAATAATAATGGCATTCAAGTGTTTGTGGTTTTTAATTGATGTTGTGTGTTGTACGTTTTTTCTTTTAAAAACCGTTGACTTTGTAAATCGAGGTATTTCCGTAAATCTGGGGGTATATTTGCAAATCATAGGTATCTTGGTAATGTTCAAAATAAGGATATTTTAGCAATTTTGTGAAAATAAGGTGGCTGGTCCCTTTAGGGTTTTAGTTATGGATTTTGGCCCGTCAACAAATCCTCACGGCTAGGGTGAACAGTCACTAAGCACCAGGTAAGATTCCAGCGAAGAGGAGATGAGTCACTAGGACTGCTTAAGTACCAGGCTCTTCCAGATCCAATCCTAGACATGCGCATGCCTGTTGCCACACCCTATTCTTGTGACTCGTTCACGGGTTTGTTTAGTGAAATTAAGTCTTATGAGATTTAGGGGGTTGTTTCAGCTAAGCCTAGAGTCCATCAAGTTCTAATCTAGATAGTCTACGTCCCATAAAGCCCACATACTTATATAACACACAGTGAGTCCAGAATACTTACCTGGCGGACTTGGGCCAGAGACACAGGTGCCATGCTGAGAAAACCCTCCTGTATGATTTATAAACATACATGTTTCAAAAACCTATTTTTAGAAAACGTTTTGAGCCCAAAACCCCCAAAGTTGAGTTTTGAGCCTGGCTCTGATACCAATTTGTAACACCTCAAATCCAGCCCAAACACTACAATCGGATCTAGTATGTCACTAAGGAATTTTATAAAACATGTCACATTTTGGAAAACGAGTATCAGGTTTAAACATTTTAACCGAAAAACTTAGTAATTTAATATTCCGTATAAAATATAAATTTAAATGATACCTTGGTGAATTAGGAAAAAAAACTAAGTTGTTACATGTCTGAGCTTAATTTTAGCATGAAATTTAAATGTCTAGTAATAAAAACCCAACATAAAACCCAAAATAAATATGAGTCTAGTGGCCCATGGCCTTATTACATTGAAACTCAAAATCCACTAAAAAAAATATTAAAATAACTAAATAATGAAAAGTCCTTTGCTGAATCCAAATACTCTCTCGCATGGCCACCTTGCGCTCCTCTCGAGCCCGGTCCGATACACTAGGTGCTACCTGAAAATGTTAAATAATAGGTTCAGTCACGAGACTCAGTGTGCAACCCTCATGCACCATTAGATTTGGGCCTTAGCCCCACAGAACACAATAACAGATTAATATATAACAAAAATTATGCAAGCCAACCCAAATCCTAGGTTTCCATCTGCTACACACCACCCTTACCTGCCAGTCACACCATTGGGGATTTCTACAATCAACCCACACCGCTACACACCATCGATGGCAGTCATGCTGCTCATCGTCAGATCATGGCCGTAGCCACTACCACAGGTCATGGCAAAAGCCACTACAACAGGTCACGGCAAAAATCGCTACAACAGGTCACGGCAAAGCCACTACAACTGAACACTTCCCCTTTCATCAAACCCAACCCCATGCAATCACAGAATTCGGCATACTTATCACATATGTCATATTAACAGGAACATTCACTTAGGAATGACAGAGATCACTAACTTGGTGATTCGCTTTTACCCTCATTGTGTTTCATCCGTTATGTCAGAATTTCGGCATTTTACAGAATATTTCAGATTAATAAACATATTCTTAACAGGCAATCTAAATGGTGTGGAAGTGTTACACACCTGGTATCGCGTAGTGCTACACTCTTAGTCAATATCCTTGCTACACGGATCTACTACCCTCAGTCTATAACTTGGCTCAAAAACCGGAAGAACACGAAGATTAGGCCTCCCCTACATTCGGCCAAGGGTTAGTATATACCCGAATTTACACGTTAAAATCAATAGATCTCCTTACTTTGAAATCCTGAAAGTAACACAATTTGAGTGTTACTGAACTCCGACTTAGAGATCTAAGCGATTGACTCCCCTTCAAATCCCGGAATGCCGCAAATAAGAGAAAACTTAAGATTAGTTTCTTTATAGCCATTCGGCTAGAGTCCCTAAAAAAAAACCCAGAAAGGATTGAAATCTTACGAATCAACACTTACCTTCAGTTTCCTTCGAGATTCGGTGCAAGCAGATACCCCAGAGAAAATTCGGCAAACACAGGAGATGAAATCTAAGGATTTCGACTTTTATGAAAATCCCAGAAAAGATGAACTGATGCGTCTTTGGCTTTTAGAAAATCTGAGTGAGGTGCTTCGGCTTTGGTTTAGAAAGAAAGTAAAAAAGAAATCAAGGGAAGGCTTAGAGATTTCGGCTAAAGGATTTGAAAGAGATGAGAAAGAAATTGTCAAAGAGTTAGGCCAAATGGGAAAAGATAAGAAAGAAAGTTGAGAGGGAGAATGGAGTGGAGATTTCGATAGAGAAAGAAAAGATGATGTTAACTTAGGAGCAAATTTTCGGCACACCTCTCTGCCTATACTAAACCGATTCCTCCCCCCTCCTGAGTTTGATTTCTGGCCAACACTAGCTTCCAGGAGATAACTCTGATCATTCTATCCCTTATCCCTATCTGAACCCTCATCCATCAGAGACCTACATCACACCACTACTTCCCCCTTTTATCAGTATAATATCCTCATAATTTAAATTATTAAAATCCCTTAAATTATAACCTTGTGCCGTCCCTCCTAGCTCTCATTGGCTGCCGAATTTTTGACCCAATTTCTTGGGCCTCATGCGGCCAAATTTGGGCCTACACATCAGTTAAATGGTGCCACTTAAATAGCTTCCCTTGCTGCGCCCCTTGCTACTGGGCCACAAGCCTATTAGGCTAATTAAACTACCATTGCTTTATTCCAAGTCCTAGAGTGCCTAACAGAATATTTCATCAAGGCCTCAGCCCTTTCTTGAGCCCAACTGAACCTCTAATTCTCAATTTAACATATTTAAGCATACATTACACAAAATGCACAGGCCCATAAATTCAAGATGTTACACTAGAGGTAGGGGTTTATTTAAAATAAAAAGAAAAAATTGCCCAAGCCAAGGCTTGAACCTGAGACTTCTTTAGACACTCCCAGAACACATAACCATTGAAGCAAATTTATGCCACAACATACAAAAATAATAGTTAAGAATTACTGGGGCGTTACATTTTCATCCCAACAAACTTCTTCAATTACCATCGCGGTGTCCAGATTCACATTACAGACCTTTCATGGTTGGACAAAAGCAAACTCACACTTCCTAATGCTCATCGTGCATTCAATTAAAACTCATAATCATGTAGACTAACTTATTTTCTTAACTGAATCATAACTCAATACACACTTTTAACATACCAACAGAACCATATTTCATAGTATATATGTAACATCCTAGATTAGGGGTTATGCGTTTGGAGCATAACTCAAGTGCTAGTGGGTTTTAAGGGTATTTGGAGATGTTTTAAGAGTTTTTAGAACTCTAGAATGAAGGTGAAAGCTTTGGGAAATAATTGGATTTTAGGTTAAAAAGAGGAAACTAGGCAAAGAGGCCTTAAAAGAAATTATGTGGGGTTTAGGACATAAGGAATTAATTGGCAAAGTGGCTTGAGGCGCTAAGGTGCAAGGAACTTCGGGAGGAAGGGGTTGGCGCGGGCAGAATCGCACTTGGGAGTTTTATTTTTGGCATTAAAGGGGAGCAAGGCCAGGGAGGCCTTAAAGGAAAAATCTTCGACGTGTTTGGCATAAATCAGGCCTTGGTAAAGTGGCTGCAAGGCGCCACTTAAGGGCCTGGAAGTGACGCCTGGCGCAGGTCTTGGGTTCGAATCGTGGCAGCAGTAAGTAGTGGTTTATTTTTGCTTTTGGCATTAAGACAAGGGGGAGCTAGGTGAAGGAGGCTTTAAAAGAAATTGTGGCGAGTTTATGTCACAAAAAGACACCGTGGCAGAGTGGCCTGGGGCGTTACCTGTAAGCTTGCTCCAGCAGGTCTCATTTCGAACCTTGGGGGTAGCAAATGGGTGTTTTGTTTTATCCTTTTGGCACCAAGAGAGAAGGGAGTAATGGACAGCAATTGGACTTTTAATTGGGTGAGGATTAAGTTGGATTTTATTTTGAATTTCGGCTAGGATATAGGATAAAGGTAGTTTTATTTTATTTATTTTAAGTTGGTAGATATAGGAGATAATTATGTGATTTGTTTATTTTTAAAAAGGTAGGATAATTATTAATTTATTTTATTTAGTTTAAATAAATAGATAGAAGATAATTGTGGCTTTAGTTTATTTATGAGTAGATAAGGGATTAAGGTTGGATTATTTTATTTTATTTGACAAGATAATAGAGGAGATAATGTGATGGTTTATTTTATTTTACTTGGAAAAGTGATAAAGAAGGGATAATAGGAGATTTATGAGGAATTTGATAATGAATTGATAAGGTGGCCGAATGAGGGACTCTTTGGGGTGCCTAGTCGGTTTTGAAGCTTTATAAGGAGGGGGGTGCCGAATTTAGTTTCTTTTTCCCATTACTTGTGCCGTTCTTCCTCTTGTGCAAAAGCCATTTATATTTCTTTTTTTCTTGAATTTTCTAAGTGCCAAAATTGTTTGTTCATCTTTTAATCTCCATTGCCGAAATTCTTCTACTTTTCCCTTTTTCATATTTTATTTCTTCCAACCCCAAATTCCCTTGTAGCCGAATATTTCTTGTGATTTAAAGCCTTAGCCGAATCTTATAGCTTTCTCCTTCTGTTTTCTTCTCTTGAGATCATAAAGTGCCAAACCACCATTATTGTTCTCAGAAGCCGAATCTTTAAAGGAGGGTGCTGTCCACTACTTACTTTAGGCTCTTTAAAGCAAACGTGTAATAGTGGGATTTCGACTATTCAAGGAGCAAGTGGTGATTCGGGATTTTCGATAAGTTAGGTAAGTGTTATGTGATATTCAGCTATAAGCCATATTTTGGATATTAAGGGTTGACCGATTGAGTACTTTGGTGTTAAGGGCAAATAAACAGGCATAAGGGCAAGTTTCGGGATTCAGATCATTGTGGTAAGGATATTTAGTAAGTGTAGTTTCGATTCGAAATATTTAGATTAAAGTATTAGTGTTTAACCGTTTGGTTCTGATTAAGAAATCATTAATGAACATGGATGCCGAACGAGAAGGTAAAGGGATAGTCCCTATCCCCAAGTTCAAAAGGAGAGCAGTTTCTGCAGTTAGGGATTGGCCACCGGGGTGTGGACCAGCGTCAGAGCAAGAAAGTAGGCAAATAGCCGTAGTTTCGCTTAGCGATAGCATTGGGATCGAAAGCATAGTTCTTCGAGTTAAAAGGTGTGTGATTAACCCACCATTTTCCGGGTATATGATATGTATGTGATATATGTATGTGTTATGAATGTGCTAACTAGTGCAGTGGGAATTGTGATAAGGATACCCTCAAGGGGTATGTCGATAATCCGGTAAGTACCAAACCTGATGATATGTGATTATTAATATGAATATGTGATAATATGCTTGATGAACATGCTCATGCATCATTACATTGTATCATTATTTTATGTGGCATGTGCATGGGTGGGATATGATATGAAAGAAGGTACGGGTGTACTTCGAGTACGTGGTTTGATATTAGCCTTGAGCTACATCGTGGATTGACGTTGACTGAGGTCACGTTGTGGATTAATTGCGATTTAGTTCGCGTGGCTTGATGAGTGGCTATGTGCCTCATCGTGGTTGATATCGGCTATGTGCCATATCGTGGTTGATGAGTGACTATGTGTCCCATCGTGGTTTTGGTGTTAGCTACGGCTACATCGTGGATTGGCACTGACTGAGGTCGCGTTGTGG
The DNA here is from genome assembly GCA_025503065.1 of Gossypium bickii. Classification (NCBI taxonomy): domain Eukaryota; kingdom Viridiplantae; phylum Streptophyta; class Magnoliopsida; order Malvales; family Malvaceae; genus Gossypium; species Gossypium bickii. The sequence goes on from CP106711.1 coordinate 98,994,905, forward strand.
ATTATTGTGCTTAATTGCACGTGGACGGCATTGAATGCCTTTTGGAGTGAAAAGGAGAGGGTGATTTGATAATCCCTTGGTGTGTGGTAGGCTGGATAAGGGGGTGTGTAGCGGATGGACCCTAGGTTTGGGTTGGGCTTCATAATTGCATGATTCCGTATGTATATGTGGAAATGGGCCAAGCCCAATATGATATGTGGATTAATGTGATATGAGTATTTAATGTGAAAATGGGCCAAGCCCAGTTGATATGTGGATTATTAAGAAAAGGGCCAAGCCCAGTATAAGAATGTGGATCAGTGTGGAAATAGGCTAAGCCCGATATGTGGAAATTATGCGGTTAATTGCCCTGTTACCTGATAAGTGATTTGAATATGGGCCAAGCCCAGAATGTGATAATATGTGAATATGGAAATTGTTATCTGATATATAAGCTAATATGTGGTTAACATGTGGGTGGAATTCAGTGGATTAATTACACACTGAGTCCGTGTGACTCACCCAAATTTCTATTAAACATCGCAGGTGATCGTGATTTTTGGACCGGGTTGGAGTGGATACAAAGGTGGCCATGCAGAAGTAGATTTTCATGCAGAAAGATGTTTTTAATTAATTAAGTATTTATATTCTCAGTATTTTGATTAAGTGTTTATTGTAATAAGGCCCATTAAAGTATTTAGGTATTTCTATTTGAGTATTTTTATTATGTTAAAGCAAAGCGACGATTGAATTATTATTTTGAAACCGGTTTATTTTCGGCAAAACTATATCTTAAAATGTATAATAAAGTTTTAATCCGGATATTTTTATAACAACTTAATTTTTACTTAGAATGTTTTAAATTACAAAAATATTTTATTAAAGGAAACAAATTTTTAACGGTATTTACTTTTAAGTAAGAATATTTTCAAACGTTTCCCGCAGTGGCATTTCAAATTCGGTCGTAACGAATGGGCCGGGTTTGGGGTGTTACAATATATTTTGGACATACTCATACGTAAACACTCGTCAGTGACACAAACATCCACACATAAATCCTCACATATTCAAATTCAGTAAATCCCATATTTGTTACACATACAATCTTTAGCAGTCATCCATATAGTCATACACATCATATTCATACTATAATCATCACGGTTTCTGATATGTAGTGTGAATGTTGCAATATAAATGTTCTTCAATCTAAACAGTATACATATGAGAGTCAGAGGAGGGACTCACTTGACATTCACTAATGTCCACGAAACCAACAAAAAATACGACAAAGGTAAGTGCACCTATCGATAAATAGTATAGTTATGATGAGCAAGATATCGTTCCCACGAAGACTAAAACTACTAGTAATCACCGTCTTTCTATTATGTAACCGAGAAATTGGAATGATTGGTTTAAACTAAAATTAACTAAATTAATTTACTAAGAACACGACAAAGAACAAATCGGGAAAATAATCGAATAATAACCAAGAAGCAAAACAATACCTAAGCGCAACTGACTCTAGGTTGATTAATTAAAATTTCTTTCTAATTAAAACTCTTATTTTCGCATTAACTCGATCTATGGATCCCCCTCTTAGATTTGACTCTAATCCAGTAGATTTATGTCGTCCTATCTCTAGGATTGCATGCAACTCCACTCAATTATACTAGATCTACTCTTAAACAGGGACTTTTCCTCCTCTGATTTAAGCACATCAAACATGAATTAATAGCCTAGAAATATTAAATCAAGCACACATAATTAAAACCCTTATTATCGCATTAACTCGATCTATGGATCCCCCTCTTAGATTTGACTATAATCCAGTAGATTTATGTCGTCCTATCTCTAGGATTGCATGCAACTCCACTCAATTATACTAGATCTACTCTTAAACAGGGACTTTTCCTCCTTTGATTTAAGCACATCAAACATGAATTAATAGCCCAGAAATATTAAATCAAGCACACATAATTGAGAACAAGATTCAAGTATTTATTGCGTAAAACTGAAATCAAATGACAGAATTCATCATAGAGTTCATCTCCCTTAGGTATTTAGAAAATTAGTTCACAATATCAACCACCTCCACAGTAATATTCTTTTCCTCGTGATCGTCTATTGTACTCTATTGATTTTGCCTTATTTCTCTAACCTCTCTACGATTTCTACGAGCAGTTCTTTTAATCTAACTATAAAAAATTATTGGTTCCAATGGGTTTCCTCTAGTCATAAACCAAAAGAACCTAGTAGAATCAAACAAACGAAAATATTAAAATATAAAAATTAAATTTTAAAAAATAAAAAAGGCTAAATTAATATAAATGAAGTTTTCCTAATATTTCAGTCCCCGGCAACAACACCAAAAATTTGTTGTACATGAAACCAACTAAAAATACGAGAAAGGCAAGTGTACCTATCGATAAATAATATAGCTATGATGAGCAAGATATCGTTCCCACGAAGACTAAAAGTACTAGTAATTATCGTCTTTCTATTATTTAACCGACAATTTGGAATGATTGGTTTACCCTAAAATTAACTAAATTAAGTAACTAAGAATACAACAAAGAACAAATTGGGAAAATAATCGAATAATAACCAAGAAGCAAAACAATACCCAGGAAAGAATTCACCTACATTGCATCTGTCATCATCAATCTGAATTAAACAATTTCTTCACATAATATCTTGATCTGTAGAAATCCCTAAATCATGCTAATATCTCTTTCGAGAGTAAGAGCAACTGACTCTAGGTTGATTAATTGAAATTTCTTTCTAATTAAAACTCCTATTATCATATTAACTCGATCTATGGATCCCCCTATTAGATTTGACTCTAATCCAGTAGATTTATGACGTCCTATCTTTAGGATTGCATGCAACTCCACTCAATTGTACTAGCTCTACTCTTCAATAGGGACTTTTCCTCCTTTGATTTAAGTACATCAAAAATGAATTAATAGTCCAGAAATATTAAATCAAGAAATAAGCATACATAACTGAGAAAAGATTCAAGTATTTATTGTGTAAAACTAAAATCAAATGACAGAATTCATCATAGGGTTCATCTCCCCTAGGTATTTAGAAAATTAGTTCATAATCGCAAATAAAAATATCTCAAAGTCAATATAACCACAAGAAATAAAGAAACTCATATTAAACTTCAAAGAAATTAAAGGGAGATCTTCAATCTCGATGGAAATCTACTTCAGAATCAACTTCAATGGCGCTTTCCAAGTTGTTTTCTTCAATAATCTCTAACGACTCTCTTTCCTCTTCTTATATTTGCTATTTATAGGTCTTAAAATGCTCGAAAAACCTAAAAATTACGTTTTTTTTCCGCGTGTTCGGAATACAACTTACAAAATTGACACGGTCTGGCACATAGTCGTCTGGCAGCCCATGTGTCTCACACAGCCGTGTGTCCAGCCCGTGTGGCTTCTGAAATCTACTCCAATTGTCCTATTTTTACTCTGTTTTCACTCGTTTTGCTCCCTAAATGCTCTTATAAGTATAGAAACATGAATTTAAAGGATTAGGAGCATAAAATTCATCATTTTGCATTGATTAATCATCCAAAAAGAGCATTAAGAACGACATTAAAACATGTTACTTTTGACACTTATCAAATATCCCCACACTTAAGTGTTTGCTTGTCCTCAAGCAAAATCCTCAACTCACATTCAAGCTAACTTTTCTCAATTTGTCATTTTCATCAATAATGTCTCAAGATAATTTGCAAACAATAATGCATTAACAGTTCAACAGTTCAACCAAAAGGAGACTAATGATTCAAACAATCCAAGTCAAAAAATGTAAAGCACAAAAATATATGTGTCTCCCCTAATCTAAATAATTACTTCAATTCAAAATCAACAAGAATTGACATCCTCACTAAAGATTCACTCAAAGCACTCAAAGTGTTTAAGGTTCAAGTATTAAGCACTCAACAGTTGAACAAGGAATGTCATTACCATAGGTTTGTTTGAAAATCAAATCTCCACCACTATAAAATGAGATAACACACTAATCAAGAGGTCTTTAAAAGGTTGTAATGGGGCTTAGGTTAAGAGTATGGAAAATGCCAGAAAAATTGGTTATAATAGAGATCGAGTTGATAAATTACCAAACTAGAAAAACCTTCAAATGCTGAATTAACAGAATTTACATCAACAAGAAATAAAGAATAAAAATGAGCTTTTCAACACAAAATGAGACTAACAATTCAAGCTCAATCAAATTTTTGTTTTTTTCTCTTCATTTTTATTATTAATTTTTTCTTTTTTTTAAGCACAAAATAAAATTTAGCAATTCAAAAAAATAAAACATAGTTAGGAAACTAACCAAATCAAATCTCAACAAAAAAATGAGTCAATAAAACGGGAAAATTTTACAACAAATATATTGGTTATGAGTTAACATTAATGGGTTAATAAAAAAATGTGTTAGGATCAACGAGGTTTACTAAGGATTAATTCAATAGGTAAGCTTTTTACAAGTTAACTGGGTTAAAACCTAAGTGCCTCTATCATCTCAGTATATCAAATCAATGGTGTGGTCTCGACATGCATAACTGAAGCAAGTTCTAGAATAACAAATCAAGTTGACACACTCATAACAATAATAAAATGAGCATGAAAAAAAATATATGCTCTATAGGCTCAAAAGCTCACAAAAAAATATGGTTTTGATGTCAAAGTTGCAAATTTAAAATTTCAAGATAATACTTCAATTTAGGGAGACAACCTAAAATTATAATTTCTGAAAAATAACTTATCATGCTTGACTCTCTCGTATCTTAAAGTCTAAATCAACCAATGCACAAATATCCACAATTAAATCCAATACAACATCAATAAAAATTCCAAATAGAAAAAAATTCCAATGGAGGGTATGAGAAAATTACTTAAGCACAACAAATAATTCAGGGATTTTATCACAAACATATAAACAACCTCCCCAAACTTAAAATTTACATTGTCCTCAATGTACAAACATATATAAGCACAAAGTAAGCAAAATATGAAAAGAGAAGGAGAGAATTGAAACTGCCCTGAATATGGATGAAATTGTTAGAATAGAGAAAACCAGAATTGTGGGCAAATCTAAATGTAGTGCATGTTGCCAAGCAAACTAATAAGAGGATAAACACAAATGAATAAGAAGATTTAGAGGTTACAAACTCAAATAAAAACAACAATCAAAATAAGAAAAATAAAAACATAATTCAAAATAAAAATGAACTAAAGAAGTCTAACAAATAAAAATAAAACAACCGAAAATAAAAATAGAAGTTCAACTGAAAATAAAATAAATAAAACAAATAAAAAGAAGATAGATCAGTGATCGTCATCATGAGATGTGTCTGGATCGTAAGGTGCATGATCAGTAAGAGAAATATGATCACAAAACGAATGTCGAATCCAACTAAAATCAAAATCACAAGAATGAACATTAACCTAAATATAATTGAACCAATACTTAACATAAAATAAATAGTAATAACATAATAATAATAATAATAATAATAATAATAATAATAATAATAATAATAAACTGTCAACAACTAACACAACTAAACAAATACTAATAATAATAATAATAATAATAAACAAATATAATAATAAATATAATAATAAAATAATAAAGAAAATGCAAAAGAGGGAAACAGAATGGTGGTAAGGGGTGAGAAACAGTGGCAAGGGGCGGCGGTAAAGGATGGAGCACGAGTAGATCGGACGGTGGATGAGGGAAGAGAAAAATCAAAATCGATGACGGAATGGGGATGTCGGCGTTGTGGGGGCTGTGGCTTGTAGAAACGACATCAAAGGACAAAATTTTTAAACAAAATGAAAACCCTAGAACTAAAATAAGAGGCACTGTCGTGTAAATGGCCCATGTTGGCCCACAAGGCCATGTCACACGCTCGTGTGTGCACTCTCATCCCTTATGTTTCTTAGAAAAAGAGGAAAATTTATGCCCAGTAGCCACACGGCCTAAGAAACACCCGTGTGTCCAGGCCATGTAAGGCCATGTGTGATCATCCTTCGCTTCTCCCACGCCTATGTGTGAGGCCATGTAGGGCACATGGCCATGTCTCTAGCTCGTGTGTCTCACACGGTCGTGTCTCTAGCCCGTATAACTCACTGTTTTGAAATAAAATTGAAAAAATTCACTCTAGTATGCACACGGCCTAGGACATGCCCATGTGTCCAGGCCATGCGTCCTATAAGGCCATGTCGCTAAGCCGTGTGGATCACCGTAGACCGTGTAACCTTTTTTTAAAATTTTTTCAATTTTTTTAAAGGTTTTAAAAAGAACATCAATGTAAATAAAAATTAAAATTAAAAAAATATTAAAAACACTTGGGTTGCCTCCCGAAAAGCTCTTATTTAAAGTCTAAGATTGACTTCCCTTTTTAGGCTCACAGTTACGGTGAATCTTGGAGCCAAAGCTCCTCTCTCTCGTTATCAGGTTTACTACCAAAATAAGGTTTGAGATGAGTACTATTTACCTTGAACGTGTCGAATTCAAAATGTGTTACCTTAATTGTACCGTATGGAAAAATGTTTAGTACCACAAATGGGTTCGATCCTCTTAACTTAAGCTCCGAAGGGAACATTCGCGGATCTAATTTGTCTAACAGTATTTTGTCCCCAACTTTGAATTGGTTCAGCCTCTTTACATGCACATCATGATGTTGCTTTGTTTCTTTATTCTGTTTTCTCGGTTTCTCATCAACATTCATTCGACATTCATCTAGTTCGTCGAGTTGCACCATTCGCTCTTCACTTGTCACTCGATTTTTGTCATCTTGAATAAAATATGGCTCCAACATGTTTTCATGAGTGATTTCCTGCAAAGAACATTGAGTCACATGATTACTAACATTAATAGAAGAATTAGTAGCATCTCGCTCACTAGGGACTCTCACAAAATCACGTGATTGAAGAGTAATCTTTTCATCACCTATACGAAGCACAAGTTCACCAGTACCCACATCAATAATAGTTCTGGTAGTGGCTAAAAATGGTCAACCTAAGATCATAGGTACCTTAATGCCCTCATTCATGTCCAATACAACAAAATCAACAGGGAATATAAATTTATCCATTTTTACAAGTACATCCTAAATAATACCCCTAGGATATCTAATTGATCTATTTTCTAATTGAATACTCATCCTAGTAGGTTTGGGTTCCCCAAGATCAAGTTGTTTAAACATCTTATAAGGTATGACATTCGTACTAGCCCCTAAATCAGCCAAAGCATTTTCAACATTCAAACTACCAATAAGACAAAGAATAGTAAAACTCCCTGGATCTTTAAGTTTGTTAGGTAGTTTATTTTGGAGAATGGCCGAGCAAATTGCATTGAGCTCCATAATTGATGAGTCGTCTAACTTCCTCTTGTTTGTTAATAGCTCCTTTAAAAATTTTACATACTTTGACAGCTGCGAAAAGGCTTCAACAAACAATAAGTTAATGTGCAATTTTTTTAAGAGTTGAAGAAATTTACCATATTGTTCGTTTGTGTAATCTTTCTTCAATGCTGTTGGATATGGAATTCGAGGTTTGTATTCTGTAACCACTGAATTTTGCTTTGTCTTGCTTTACTCAACCTCATCATTTTTCTCAATAGCTTACAATTTTAGTTTCTGTTCAGGCTCCACTAACCCTTCCATACTTCAAATAGTGATTGCGTGAAGTTGCTCCCTTGGGTTAGTTTTAGTATTGCTAGGTAGGCTACCTTGTGGTCTTTCTGAAACTGATTTTGTAAGTTGTCCAATTTGACTTTTAATCCCTTGAATTGAGACTTGCTAATTTTTCAAAGTTGTCTCAATGTTCTAAAATCGAGTTTCTGACACCGAAATAAATTTTGCCAACATCTCTTCAAGGTTCGGTTTCTTCTCTTGCTGATAAGGTTGCTGAAAACTCGGAAGGGTTGTGACCTTTGATTTCCTTGACCACTTCAAGAGAAATTTGGATGGTTCCTCCAACTTGCATTATATTTATTGCTATAAGGGTTATTTTAAGGTCTAGAATTGTTACCCATAAAGTTGACTTGCTCATTCTTCGTGCTAGAATCGAAGGGTAAACATTCTGAATTAATCATCCCCACTCTATTCGCATCGCATTGCATCACTGGATTCACCTACATAGAAAAATTCAAACCATCAATTTTCTTATTTAGTGCTTCCACCTGGCTTGACAATATAGCAGTTGCATCTAGATTAAAAGCACTGGCTACTTTCATCGATTTTGTCTTCATGACTTGCCACTAATAATTATTCAGTGCCATCTCCTCAATAAACTCATAAGCTGCCTCGGGTGTTTTATTATTCAGTGTTCCACCAGTTAATGCATCAATTAATTGCCTAGTTGAGGGATTCAAACCATTGTAAATGGTTTAAACTTGCAACCACAAAGGCAGTCCATGATGAGGGCACCTTCTCAATAGGCCCTTAAATCTCTCTCATGCATCATACAATGTCTTCAAATCAATTTGAGCAAAAGAAGATATATCATTCCTCAACTTAGTTGTTTTAGTCGGTGGAAAGTACTTCAACAAAAACTTCTTGGTCATTTGAGCCTATGTAGTGATAGAACCTTGTGGTAAAGAATTTAATCACTGTTTTGCCTTGCTCTTCAACGAGAATGGGAACAACCATAAGTGTATGGCATCATCAGAAACACCATCGATCTTGACTGTGTCATAAATCTCTAGAAAGTTAGCCAAATGAGTACTTAGATCTTCATCTTACAAACCAACAAACTGTACATACTGATGTACCATCTGAATTGTGTTCGACTTCAATTTAAAATTGTTTGCAGCAATAGTCTATCTCACAATGCTCGATTTAGCCCCAATCAGAGTGGGCTTAGCATTATCATACATAGTACGAAGACCATGATCTGTAGAAGGTAGCTGATTATTTTGATTATCACCCATCTCCACAGTAATATTCTTTTCCTCGTGATCGTCTATTGTACTCTATTGATTTTGCCTTATTTCTCTAACCTCTCTACGATTTCTACGAGCAGTTCTTTTAATCTAACTATAAAAAATTATTGGTTCCAATGGGTTTCCTCTAGTCATAAACCAAAAGAACCTATTAGAATCAAACAAACGAAAATATTAAAATATAAAAATTAAATTTTAAAAAATAAAAAAGGCTAAATTAATATAAATAAAGTTTTCCTAATATTTCAGTGCCCGGGAACGACGCCAAAATTTTTTTGTACATGAAACCAACTAAAAATACGAGAAAGGCAAGTGTACCTATCGATAAATACTATAGCTATGATGAGCAAGATATCGTTCCCACGAAGACTAAAAGTACTAGTAATTATCGTCTTTCTATTATTTAACTGACAATTTGGAATGATTGGTTTACCCTAAAATTAACTAAATTAATTAACTAAGAACACAACAAAGAACAAATTGGGAAAATAATCGAATAATAACCAAGAAGCAAAACAATACCCAGGAAAGAATCCACCTACATTGCATCTGTCATCATCAATCTGAATTAAACAATTTCTTCACATAATATATTGATCTGTAGAAATCCCTAAATCATGCTAATATCTCTTTCGAGAGTAAGAGCCACTGACTCTAGGTTGATTAATTGAAATTTCTTTCTAATTAAAACTCCTATTATCACATTAACTCGATCTATGGATCCCCCTATTAGATTTGACTCTAATCCAGGAGAGTTATGTCATCCTATCTTTAGGATTGCATGCAACTCCACTCAATTATACTAGCTCTACTCTTCAATAAGGACTTTTCCTCCTTTGATTTAAGTACATCAAACATGAATTAATAGTCCAGAAATATTAAATCAAGAAATAAGCACATATAACTGAGAAAAAGATTCAAGTATTTATTGCGTAAAACTAAAATCAAATGACAGAATTCATCATAGGGTTCATCTCCCCTAGGTATTTAGAAAATTAGTTCATAATCGCAAATAAAAACATCTCAAAGTCAATATAACCACAAGAAATAAAGAAACTCATAATAAACTTCAAAGAGATTAAAGGAAGATCTTCAATCTTGATGGAAATTTGCATCCAAGTCGACTTCAATGGAGTTTTCTGAGTAGTTTTCTTCAATATTCTCTAACGACACTCTTTCCTCTTTTTATATTTGGTATTTATAAGTCTTAAAATCCCCGAAAAACCTAAAAATTGCATTTTTCCGTGTGTCCAGAATACAGCTCACGAAATCAACAAGGTTTGGTACATGGGCGTGTGGCAGCCTCTCACAAGGCCCGTATGGGAAGGCCTAGCCCATGTGGCTCTTGAAATCTGCTCCAATTATCCGATTTTTGCTCTGATTTCACTCGTTTTGCTCCTAAATGCTCTTCTAAGTGTAGAAACATGAATTTAAAGGATTGGGAGCATAAAATTCACCATTTTTCATCGGTTAACCATCCAAAAATGTATTAATAATGGGATTAAAACATGTTACTTTTGACACTTATCATTCATCTACAACAACTCCGCTCCACTCCAAATATCTATTAAGCAATCGGCAGCAGCCACTGCTTATAGAACATAGAAAAACCATTAAAATCCATTCACATATATTTTACCATCATCGCAGGCATTGACAATCCCCATGCAAAGCCTTATACCTTTATCTTACTATTCAACTACTTCTAACAGACTTACTCTTTCAAAACTCAACATGTATAATTTTAATACTTTCCCATGAATGAATAATCCACTACTTCAGATTGGATCCTTTATTTGCTTAACGAGAGAAAACCATAATCAACTCTAAAGAGAATCAACAACTATACTATAGAGGAAGAAAGAAGAAAAAATCATTTTTCTCAAGCCCATATGGAAACATATAAGACCTATGTTCCCAAAGTAGAACTTGACATGTGTCACGCTCTTTCAGAATTGTCTTAATTAATGGTCTACAACTTCTAAGAAAACATCAACAAAAATCCAATATAGCCAGTATCCAGTTACTCCAACCAATTGATTCTTAATCATAATACTTGCAATGTAACTAGATTAATAATTCAAATAACATAACGTACTACACCTTTGGCGAAAACTCATTCCATACTTTCCCTTAATCTCTTAACTTGGACGTCTCCTTAATATAGGGCAGAATATTGTGCAATCAAATTCTTACTTATTCATGTGGCAATTACTGAACGACCATATGTATACACCAAAATAATTATTTGGACGGATAACACCACGTAGACCAACTATTACAACTATACATCAAACTTTATACCCACCAGATCTGGGGTGTTTCAAGCTTCAAAATCTCAGCCTAAAATTGTTATGTTTAATTTAGTCATTTTCTTGTAATTTCCATGTTTTGAGGTTCTGAGAACTTGATTTAGCTATCTCGTGTACCAATTTGTAAAATTATTAAAGTTTTTAAAAGTTTCCATTGATGAATACTTGATGAAATTGGTGTGAATTTGTTAGATTTTAAGCTTAGATATGAAAAAGGACAAGTTTGTAAAGTTTAATTGTTAATTTTTTAACATGGGAACTAAAGGGCATAAATGACGAAATTGGTGTAATATTTTTGTAATTATAGATAATAGAGGGCTATAGAATGATGTAATTGAGATCAGTTTTAAAATTGAAGCTCAAATTTGAAAGATATGGCTATATCAATTTTATGGAATAAATTGAATATTTTGCAAACTATGTATGACTTTGTAATTAAATGTGATTTGGATAGAATTTGATATTATATCATTACTGAATTATTATTTTTAGCTAGAAACAACGCAGGATCATCGGAAGGGAAAGGAAAGGCGAGAGTCAACAACAAGTGACGCAAGCTTTTGATTTGTATTTCTATGACCAAAAACCAATTTAGTTACTGCATATTTGTGATATACTGCATTATATAATATTGAGGCACACTAGTAATAGTTATTGAATTTAAATGCTATGGTTGGAATTAAATATAAAGACAAGGACTAAATAGAATAGAATAGAAAGTTGCATGACTTAAATGCAATAGGAAATTGGAATGTGATCGAGTTGAAATATATTATTTTACATGATGATTTAATATTAAATTTAGAATGACGGGATGCGAATTGAACTATTTGACAATTAGAAATTGGTTACTCTATTAAATGTACATGTTTATTGTAACAGCCCGATTTAGACTCTAATCGGAATAGTGGTTTCGGGACCACAAATCCGAGTCAGTAAAATAATTTAATATTATATTCGGTGTCTATGATGTATGCTTGAGCATGTGTTAAAATATCGTGAATTAATTTGTTCGTATGTATGTGTAATTTGAGTAAAGGACTAAATCGCATAAAACGAAAAAAGTAGTTTTCTATTTGTTTAAATGGCTGAATTGAGGTGGCTTTTAAATATGGAGGATTTAGAATGCAATTATCCAATCTTTAAGTTAGTGGACGGCAAGTTATTAATTGTATATGCTTTATATGTTAAAGTTTATATTAATATTATATATTATAAGTTTTTTTTATTATAATAAACAAAAACATTAAAGAAAAGAAAGCCATCATATTGTGTTCATCTTTCTATTTGATCGAAAATACCAAGGAAAAAAAAAGGGTTTGAGTCTTGCTATATTTGGCCATCTCAAGTAAAAAATTCAAGGTATGTTTTAGTCGGTTTTTAATAATTGTTACGTTTTTGAGATCGTTGCTTTGAGTTTTAGTTAGCCCTTGTTTAAATTTTTGAATTGGTTGTGTTTTTCGTGAGATGTCATTGAAGGAAGCTTGTTATTCTTGTTGTTTGATGATGAAATATTAATTATATGTGATAGATTAGCAAGTGTTGTTCTTGAATTTTGATGAAATTGAGTGATTTGGATTAAATTGCAAAAATAAATTTTTGAGGGACTAAAATGAAAAATAAATGGAATGTATGGACTTGTATGTGTATGAGCAATATTCGGCCTAAGCATGATGTCTGCAAATTTTGCATATTTTGTGTTTTATGCTATAAGGACTAAATTGTAAAAAGTGTAAAATGTCAGGGGTAAAATCATAAATTGCCCGATTATGTATTTTTGGATTAAATTGAATGAGTTTAATTTTTAATTTATTAAGACCAAGAACAAAAAAGATCAGGAGTGTAACACCCCAAACCCGGCCTAAACAGTACGACCGAATTTGGTGTGCTACAGAGAAAATATTTTTTTTTGAAAATCCCTTTAAGCCGAATTAACTTTTTGATAAAAAGCGATGTCTTGTTTAAAAGCGATTGAGGAGTTTTATACTTAGGTTTATAAAAGAAATATTTATTAAGTCAAGTTGTTATCGATTGGTGTCTTGGATGTGCACGATAAAACATTTTGCGATTAAATTTTAGAAAACATGTGTACTTAATTTAATGTTAAGAAATAGTTTAAACAAATTAATCCAAAACATAGAATAATAAAAATATATCTAGGAGGCCTTATTACAACTTAATTAAAATAAAACCAACATTAAAGTAAAATAAAACAAAATCCAAGTTCATCTAATCAAAATTTCCACTGCATGGCCACCTCGAGTCCATCCGGCTCCTCATCCGCGATCTACGAGTCAACTGAAAAAATGTTAAAGGAGAAGGTGAGTCACCTAGACTCAGTATGTAACCCTTCCCCCGGTTTAATACCACATCATACACAATTTATAACAAATTAACATGCATTAAGTCATGCACCCAACCTACCCATCCAAACGCCTTTCTCTACCCCGTGTGGTACCAAACACTGGTGGTGCCAAACCACTGGTGACTTAAAGTCACAATTGTGATACCAAATCACTGGAGGTGCCAAACCTCTAGTGTCCGAAGACACAAATCGAATGATGGGGCCAACCCATCATGTGATACCAAATCACTGGCGTCAATCCCTTAATATCGTCTGTGGGGCCAACCCACTGTGGTGCTAAGCCACTGGGACGGGACGCTATGAGGTGCCAAACCTCTGGAGGTGCCAAACCTCTGGTGACCGTAATCACAATGTGGTACCAAACCACTGGTGTCTGTTGACACGAATATCACTGCCCCCTCCTCTCATCAACCCATATCAAATCATTATATAACAGATTTCATGCCCTCAAATATTTAAGTCACATATTTTAAACATGTCATGCTTCCCAAAAGCATCATAACCACAAGGACTTACCTGAATCCTTGCCTATACCGTTTCCGGTATTGGATCCCAAATCTACAGATTAGATTTAGCACACACAGCATACTTAGCATGTAAATAAATTATAAAGTGTGTATGTACACACCTGTCACCCACGACAGTCCTAAATCCCACTGAGTCAATCAGCCACACTCAATATCCTTGCCCCTATTATTCGGCCAACACAAAGTTAGTGCCATGGCCTATTCGGCCAAACCAAAATAATTGCAAAGGGTTCCTTGTGAACCCGAAACCTTACCCAAATGTTTTTGAATAATAGCCACCACACTCCAAGTGTTTCTACTTCTCTATAATCGGCAACCATTAGTAGCCATTTAATAGCCTTCGGCTTTTTAATCACTTAAAAGAATAATCTATTAAAAATAGACCCTTACCACCACTTACCAAAACCGAATGCTTAGAGATTAGGGACTTGGGTCGACTGCTTCACGATCTTGGGGTACCTAGAAGAGATCGATTACCAAAAAGTGTTTAGAAGCCTTGTTAACTACTGCCGAAATCGGCACTTACCCCTAATGGAAATCGGTAAGGAACAGAGAAGGAAAACCATGGAGTTTTGGCACAACTTACCTTCACCAAATCGATTGACAACGAGGATCCAAAGAGATCTATACTACTTTTATTATTCGGCCAAAGTGCTTCAAGATAAGAGAAAAAAATTTCGGCACAAAGATGAGATATATATTCGGCTAGAGAGAGTTTAACAACAGGAAAAGGAATTTCGGCAAAGGGTAAGGTGTAGGTTCGGCTATGGTTGATTTCAATATCAATCAAGGCTTGACTTTGAGTGAAAAGAGGAAGAAAAAGAGAGAGAAGAAAGTAGGGGAAGAATTCGGCTACTTACAAAAATGGGGAAAAGAAAAACAAGGTGATAGGTAGGTGCTTTTATAGGAATTCGGCACCCCCCCTAATGCTTGCGTCCACTCTTCCTATGAAGAGTTTAAAATTCGGCAATCTCCTTGAAATCCTCTAAGCCTCTCATTTGAATTAATTCAAAAGAATTTGAATTGTACAAATGCCTAAATTTTCTCTGGCCAACTCTTAAAAATTAATCAATTAATAATCTAATTTAATCTTAATAATATCCCTATTATCCCTTGTCATTTAAAAGAGTTTAAAATAAGAAAATCACTCCCCCCTATGCCCGTCCCAACTAAGAGCAAAAAGAGGGATTTCTGCGACTCGAACACAAGCTCCCCTTGCTCTCCTTGTGGCGTCATCTACAGCTCTTAAGTGGCCTTCCTTTTGCCACTTTTCCAAGGCCATTTCTGTGTCAAATGTTCCCTACTTTAACTTGTAACCCCTACCTACTAAGGTTCCCTACCTTCAAAGCTTCCAAAAAAAATATTTTTCTACTATTCCGAGCCTACTCAAGACCCCTAATTAAGCCTTACTATACCATAATTAATATCTCAGCAATTCAAACTCAGGCAAAATAATGCAAACACGAATAACCCCAAATTTTAGGATGTTACAAGGAGTGGATCGGGGAAAGGCGAAGCTAAACGAATAGTCAGGAAACAAAGTCCGCCGAAATCCAAGGTAAGTTTTTAAGCAATCGGATTAAATCGAATTTCTACCTATAATGATGTATATGTTTTTAATAGAGATAAATATGGACTATATGGAAATGCCGAATATAATAATTGATGGAATGTGAATTTAATTGAATGAGATATATACATATATGATAATGATAGCTATGTGAGATATTGATTTAAGAGATGAAATTGATTGAATGTGATGTATATTTGTACATTATTAGTATAACCGAATGTGATGTTGGAATATAGATGTAATAAGCTAAATTGAGTGTATATGTATATATGTATTTATTGTAGTGAATAACAGCTTCAAGTAAAGTACTAAGTGTGTGAATCTAAATACCGAGCACTATATGTGCGAAATCGGTCATTTGGCACTAAATGTGCAGAATATAATGTAATGGCACTAAGTGTGTGATAGATTAAGAGTATTTTGCACTATGTGTGCGTTATGTCAAGGTGACGGCACTAAGTGTGCGATACGTTACATGGTTATGCACTGAGTGTGCAGGTTTATAGATCCTCCAAGGATATCGATTTATGAAATGTGATCAACAAAAGGAAATGATCAGGTAGGTGGTTCATGATGGTTTGGAAATTTAGTACTAATGCGGTAAGTGATATTTGTATATGAAACTAAAGAAATGAGATGTGATTTATACTTATGGTTATGAGTTTTATTGATGATTATGATAAGTTGATTTAATTAGTATAATGTTAAATTGTATACTTTTACAAATGCTTAAAACTTACTAAGCTATTAAAGCTTACTTGGTTCTTAGTTGTTTTCGTGTTTTAGATTTCGTTTGAATGATCGTCACGCTCGGGGATCATCGTTGAAGCTCATCACACTATCGTCAATATTTTGGTACCCTTTTGAAAAAGAACTTTATGTCAATGGCATGTATAGGCTATGCCTCTTCTTTGAGTTTACTATGAGTATAAAATGTATAATGCCATGCGAAAATGGCTAAATCTTGATATTTCAGATACTTGTGGAGTCGGTTATGGTATTTGTTAATATAGAAGTAAATTATATGATGTATGTATGTTTGTGGTTGGTGTTATGGTGTGATAATAGTGTTATATATGTGATGTTTAATTAGTCAAGTGTTTGATTCATATTAGAGATATACCCTATAGTACATATGAATGTTGTGAGAAGTAAATAGGTTAATAAACTAAGTGTTCATGAGATTAGATTTTTGGGAATGTATTATCTTATACATATTCGGCTTTGTTAGTTTCTTTAATAATTTGATTAAAATGTGCTCATGTACTCAGGTATGAGAGGTATACAAATGATTGGGTAAATATTTTAATTAGTTACTTACATGTTTTAGGTAAATCACAATTATAGTTTAAATATTTTGCATGGAAGTTATTATGGTTGGCGTATATGTATATGTAGTTAATTGATTAGTTATGTGTATGTATATATATTTTGGGTATAGTAATTAGCATGCGAATTGGGTAAATTTTTAGTTATTGTTTTTCTTAAAGCAACTCAATTTATATGGTCATATGCGTGTATATATATTGTGATAAGAGAAGAGATATATTAGTTCTTAAATAATGCTTGTTTATGTGTAATATATATTTATTTTTATGCTTAGTATGCTATTTGGATATTTTAATTTGAATGATATGCTAGTCGAATAGTTCATGAGATGAATGGCTTAGTATATATATGTGGATTGACTTGGTTAAGGAATTTGCAAGTTGAGTAGGTTATGATTTGAATTATGTATTTGCTTAAATGGTCAATAATGATTAGATAAATGCACACATGACTTTGTTATATTTTAAATTTTGTGTTTGCCCATACTATCATATTGATATTGTCGAATGTGCTTTGGTTTGTAAGCTATGAAACATTTATTATTAAGTTAATATACGTGTGTATTGAGGTGACTGATTTACGAAGCATGAAATGCATGAATGCCTGTTTCGAGTTGTGTTTTAGATCAGTAATGCCTCGTAACCCTAATTTGGCGACGGATACGGGTTAGGGGTGTTATATTTATATTTTGAGTTAGTTTATGATGCACTACAGTGCTAGTTTGAGGTGTCGATTGACTAATTTGATTTTTGGTCTTGAAAATCCAAATAAGGTTAATAGGATTATATTAAAATGATTTGGAATTAGTGATGTCTAGTTAAATTGGTGTATTTGACATATAAGTTTGAGATGTTTGGTACATGAAATTACTTGTTTTAGTGTGGAGTGGCATCTGAGTTTGGTATGAAATAATTAGATGAACTTGTGATAATTGGAATAGATTTGTCAAAGTTTGAACAATGTTCATGTGATGAATTGTTTTGATGGAACTTTGTACTTTTGGTATGATTGGTAAGATTCAAGAGCTATTTAATTACTGTATTTTTATGTCATTTTTCATTATACAATATTAAGGTAAGTCATTGATGACTATTTGAGCTGATTTGGTGTGTTTGAGATTGATATTCGAGGCAGGGATTAAATTTAATAAAGTGCAAATTTTAAAAGTTGCTTGATATTTGATAATTGACAAGGAATTATGTTATATAAGTCATAAAATTGTGATGTGTTGATTAATAGGGTTTTAAATGAAAGAAATATATACTCGATGTGGGACATGATGTATGTTAAGAAAATTCGCTAAGATATAAAAAATGAAAACGAGCCCCAGGGCCGACTGTATACTAATGAGTCAATAGACTCGATGGTGATATTAATTATGATATGAAATGGAATGAATATGAAAATATATATGTTTACTTAGGTGAAATGAATGACATTGATTATACTCAGGGGCGGAGTCAATAAAGTTGTATGTGTTTATGATAGCAAAAGCGAAATTTCATCATTTAATAGTCTATGTCTTTATAATTTTTAAAGGATTAAATCATTTTTTTCTCATTCTTGGGGAGGCCAAAGTATAATTTTACCATATACTAATTTAAATTTTTTTAAATTATAAAAGGACTAAAGGTGAAATTCTCCATTTTAGAAGGGGTGGGGCCCCTGCCAGCCCCTCTTGGCTCCGCCCCTGATTATACTATACAAAGTGAATACAATGAGCCTAACGATCTATAAACAAATTGAGAATTTGAAGAACTCATGTGTATTACCATTTAATTGTCAAGTAATGTTTATGATGTATGTGTATTTAGGTAGATTCAAATGTTATATATGAAATGGCATGACTGACCTGGAATTGAAGTTGTGCTTATTGCATATACATGCTTATTATGTTTTAATTTATAAGTTTACCACCGAGCGATTTGCTCAGCGTATAGTTTTTTTTCTATGGACAGGTAATTTAGATTCACGATAGATCGTGTAGAGGACTTTTTAGCATCCAGAATCCAATCTCGACACAGCAATGTTTGTACATCTTCTATGTTTAGAGTTGGCATGTACCTACTAGGTTAAGTCTTTTTGGAATATAATGATATTTATAATCAAATGTTGCATTTTGAATCTTTAGAATTTATTTATGTGGTTGATGTGCATACATGTAAATGTGTATGCAATTTAGGATTTCTATAGTTTGATCAAGACCTGAATTATGTGATGACACTTGAATGGAAGGTTTGTATGAACCTAGCTAATGGTTGTTATATTAGGTGATGTTATGTACATATAGGTGCCACTTAGGTTTGCTATGTTATGATTAGGCATTGCTATATGAAATGGTAAGTTAATTCTTATATAAAGATTGAATATATAGGTTTGTGCCAAGTATATTTTGCATATTAGATAATTAGACGGAATTGGTTGAATGAATGTAAATAGCAGATGGTTAAAACATGATATATATATGAATTGAAAGAGGTCTGACTTATTATAGAACCTATATTTACTGTATATTTGGTTAAAAAATGAGGTTGCAATGGATATGCATTAGTATACTTAGGAAACTGTAGGTTTGGGATGAAAAATTGTAGAAATAGTATGTGACGTCGTGTCATCATACGTATGTCATCGCAATGAAGGTTGGATTCTAGGCCACGTAAAGACGAGAAACCCCGTTGTCCCGATGAGACAAAGTTAGTATGTCATGTCGTGATGAGGAACTCCCTCACATCACGACGTCAACCTTGTAATTTGAACTTTTTGTTTATAATTCAATCTTGATTCGATCTCAGGTTAACTTCAAGGCTTTCATAAGCTTGTTCAAGGCCCGAGAATGTGTATTTACTGTATTGTTTGTTCATAACTCTCATGGTTATATGATTAATGATGTGTATTCGTATCTAAATTGAATGTAGTTTCTCAGGCAACGAATATGACACACTGTAGCTCAAACCCGGTGATCGGGTCAAGTATAAGGTGTTACATGAAAGAAATTTTCTAATAGTCATATCAAATTCACCCATTAAATTCTCCCAAAGTGATCACTTCTCATCATACTAAACGACCTTTAGCACTACTAACTCAAAATAATTTTAGAATTAATAAAGGTAAACTACCCCGTTAATCTTTCCAAAAATAAGTAGTTCCTATTTTAGTCACTCAAAAATTTCGTTAATTTGATCATCGTTGTTAATTAAATTGATCAAATTGATCACTACTTCGTTTTCTCCCTAATTGAATGTTGGTTATGCATTCCACATAAGTTCTATTAGGGACGATGTCTAAAATAATTTTTTTCTTTTTCCTTTTTTTCTTTCATCTTCTTCTAGAAACTCTTTTCCTTTCTCTCGAATAAAAATAAAGGAACCCTAGTGTAAACTCGAAATTATATAGGGTTTTTCTATATATTTTTACCATCTTTTGACTTAATAAATATGTTAATCTTGAGTAAATGTTTATTAAAATAAGTGAATTTTACTTAATTATTAATATTGGACATGAATTTATAAAGTATGTGAAATTATACTTAATTACATGATTTTTGTACATAATTTATATTATTTTCAATTTAAATATTAATATGTAAATTTTCACTATGCAGGAGAATCATGGAAGATGTGATTAACATAAATGATGCATGGACACGCACACATCCTGTAACACCCTAACCCGATCAATACACTACGACCGAATCCGATATGTCACAAGATAAAATATTTTGATCAAAACAAGTTATAGGTTCAATTTGAAAGAAACGATATTTGAAAATATGTTGAATGTTTAAAAATCTTGAACGAAAGAAGAACCTCTTTGATAAAAACCATATGTTGTCGTTTATTTTATGAAAACCATGTGATTTTAGCAAAATCCCGACTTTATTTAGGTGTAAAGTTGAAAACCGTTTTTAAAACATTTTGACTTGAAGTAAACTTAGTTTAAAGGAAGTTTGAGCCGATTTATTGTTATCACTTATTTATTCTTACCCGATGGTAGAGTTTAGAAAACCCGACGAGATGTATAACTTAGAAAAACATTGATTTACAGGTTATTTAAACATGCCACATTGTTTACTTAAGCAAAATATGGTAAACTTTAACAAGATAAGATAACCTAAGGAAAAAAATATTAATTAGTGGCCTTATTACAAACCCAAATAAACCAAATTAAAGATAATGTACCCAAAAGAGTAAATAAACTAAAACCGAAAGCAATATTCATGGCCACCTTGAGTCCGCCCGGCTCCACATTCGCGATCTACAAGTCATCTGCAAAATGTAAGGGAAGAGAAGAGTCACCGAGACTCAGTGTATAATCCCCCTCCCGATTATATCAACACTCTTACACAGTTTCATAAGCAAGTAAATCTGTCATGCAACCCAAACCTAGCCGTCCAAAACTCCATATTCTACCCCGTGTAGTACCAAACCACTGGTGGTGCCAAACCACTGGTGACCCAAAGTCACAATCAAAGTATATACAAATGTGGTACCAAACCACTGGTAGTGCCAAACCACTGGTGACCCAAAGTCACAAATAATCATATGTGGGGCCAACCCACTTTGTGGTACCAAACCACTAGTGACAATCCCTTTTCGATGGAATATGTGGGGCCAACCCACTGTGGTACTAAGCCACTGGGATGAGTCACTAAGATCCAATGTGGTGCCAAACCACTGGTGACCCAAAGTCACAAATATCATATGTGGTACCAAACCACTGGTGATGCCAAACCACTAGTGACCCAAAGTCACAAATATCACATCTTCCCCCTCCTCTCATAACACCCATTTCAATGCATACATTACTAACATGCTTTATCAATTAACAACATGCCGCAACATAGCATATACATATTCATCAGCAAGCAAATATAATTAACTATCAGAACGGACTTACCCGGAGTCCTCGCTCATACCCATAAGGGTAGCATATCGATATCCACACTTATTCCGGCTTTTAACAGTGTTTAAGTTAATAACATAGTCATACATTAATTATGAAGTGTGTAAGAGATACACACCTAGTTACGCGCAAAACTACACTTTCTACGTCGATTCTATCATTAATCTACACTACCGCGATTTGTCTACTCTCCTGCTCGGATCCCGGCCCACACCCCGGTGGCCAATCACGAACCGCTGAGACCGCCCTCTTCTTGAACTTAGGGGCTGGGGTCTCAGATCTAACCCTACTTACTGCTTGATTAGCCTTCGAATCCATAATAACCTTATCACTAAATCGGGTTAAAAAAGTGAACTAAAATATAAAGAACTAGAATCCCGGAGTTAGATCCCTTACCTAAGTCGACAGATCTCGAAGGTTCTAGGCTTGACTCACGACCAACAAATCCCGAAAACTCCACCCCAGATGGCGTCAATCACCCCCTCCTGTATTCGGCCAAGCACCAAAGAAATGTGGAATATCTTCCTTCGGCATTTAATCATAAAAAGAGATGTCGAACAATTGAAACACTTACCCCCTATACTAACGAAACCGATTAGGAGTGATGACGAATGGTCCACGATGAATCTGCTGTCACAAAACCCGAAAGAACACGTATGAGAGCCAAAAGAATTCGACTTATAGAGGAATAAAAACCATGCCAAACAGATGCCGAAATCCAGCTTTTGTTCCCTATGAGTCGATAGAGAAAGAAAAGAAGATATAAGAGAGATTTGGCCAAGAGTAATACTTACCCCCCAAATACCGAAGTCAATCCACGAAGCAACGAGAGAAAAAGAAAAGAGAGAGATCTTCGAGGGTTGATATTCGACCAAAGTGTTGGAACAAGACGAGAAGAGTAGAGAGGTTTCGGCAAAAGAATAAGCTAAAATTGTGGTGTGGTGGTCAAGATGAATTCGGCTAAGCACTTGAGAAGAAAAAGAAAAGACACTAAGGGAAGTTTAGATGAGCATTCGGCTAAGGGTGTTTTGAGAGAAAAGAAAAAGAATCAAAGATGCAAAAATGCAAAAATGACCAAAAGTGAGAGTGATTCCGGCACAACAAGAATGAAAAAAAGCTAAAAGTCAAGAAGTGAAACACCTACGCCCCAAATGCCAAAAAGCAATGCCCCAAAGCAACCCAATTTTGGCACACCAACCACCCACCAAACCGAATGCTTCAAGCTCTCATAGCCACTCCCACAATTCAGCTAAGCCTTCCCCCACTTCAATCCCTCTTTTCTCTCCTTGTTTTTCTTCTGGCCAACCATTCAAATAACTTTGAATTCTACAAATTGCACAAATTTCTCTTCTCCACCCATTTTGAATCTATTGACTTGTTCAACATCTATCCATCAGAGTTCCATCTGAGCACAACTCCTCTCAGTTCTGGCGTCAAAAAGAAATACCCAAAGAGGGATTCCTACAACTCGAACCAAGGCTCATTCCCCCTGCTTGTGGCGTCACTTCCCTGAGCTCTAAATGGCGCCTTCTTGCCAATTTACCAAGGCATTTCTTGTGCCAAAACTTTCTATAGAATACTCTTAACACCTAACCCCTTCAGCTCCCCTTATCCAGTGCCCAAAAATAAAACTTTTGCTATAGTTCCGGCCTACCCTTGGCTCATACCCAAACCCTAAGACACCCTAACTAGCATCATATCCAAGCCATTCATATGCAAATAATTAAAATGCAAGAGCCCCTATTTAAGGATATTACAGTTCTAACCCCCTTAAAATAATTTCGGCCTTGAAATTACCTGGTCAAAAGAGTTGAGGGTATTGCTGCCGCATCACATCCTCTCGTTCCCACGTGGACTCTTTCGTACCATGGTTCCGCCATAATACCTTTACCAATGGAACCGACTTCTTATGCAAAACCTTAACATCCCGATCCTGAATCTACACTGGTTCCTCTTCCATGGTCAAATCTGGGCTCACCTCGATTTCCTCCACTGACACAATATGCGATGGATCTGAACGGTAGCGCCTAAGCATGGAGAAATGAAACACATCGTGAATCTGACTCAATTCTGCTGGCAACTCGAGCTAATAAGCTACCGGTCCCACACGTTTTAACACCTCATATGGCCCGATAAACCTAGGGCTCAGCTTGCCTTTCCAACCAAACCTCAGCACTTTCTTCCACGGCGAGACCTTCAGGAAAACCTTGTCACCTACTGCAAACTCTATATCTCTTCGCTTAAGATCGGCATAAGACTTCTGCCTTTCCTACGCTTCCTTCAGATGAGCTCGAACCAGCCTAACCTTTTCCTCTGTTCAGCAACCAACTTCAGACCCAACATCTGACGCTCACCCAACTCTGTCCAGCACGTAGGTGTACGACACTTCCAGAACCTAGACGTGAATCTGGGATCCCTATCTGAGATAATCGATACTGGCACTCCATGCAACCTCACTATCTCCGCCACATACAACTTGGCCAACTTTTGAAACGAGTAATCAACCCGAACCGGTATAAAATGAGCTGATTTAGTCAAACGATCCACAATCATCCAGACTGAGTCCTTCTTGCTAGGCGTAAGGGGTAGCCCACTGACAAAATCCATTGTAATCCTTTCCCATTTCCACTGCGAATCTTCACTGGCTGCAACAAACCCGACGGTAATTGGTGTTCAGCTTTGACCTGCTGACACGTCAGACATTTACTCGCAAACTCAGTTACATCTCGTTTTAGACCCGGCCACCAAAACTGTTCCTGCAAATCTCGATTCATTTTGCTACCCCCAGGATGCATAGCATATGGGCTGCTATGAGCTTCTTGAAGAATCCTCTGCCTTAACTCAACATCCGTCGGCATACAAACTCTCCCTTGGAAACACAACACTCCATCACTGGTCAAGCTGTAACCTTTCAAACCATTCTGCACTTGCAACCTCTGAGCACTCAAACCCCTATCCACTAGCTGTTTCTCTTTAACCTGATCTACCCAAGTCGGCTTTACCTGCAATTCCGCTAATAGACTTCCGTCGTCATACAAACTGAGATGAGCAAACATCGCTCTCAAGTCTGACACTACCTTACGGCTCAACGCGTCTGCCACCACGTTGGCCTTGCCCGGATGATACTTAATTGAACAGTCGTAGTCCTTCAACAACTCGATCCACCTCCACTGCCTCAAATTCAAGTCCTTCTGAGTCAAGAGGTACTTCAGACTCTTGTGATCCGTGTAGACTATCGACTTCTCCCGTACAAATAATGCCTCCATATCTTCAAGGCGAAAACCACTGTAGCCAACTCCAGATTATGCGTCGGATAGTTAACTTTGTGCGGTCTCAGCTGTCGAGACGCATATGCCACTACTTTCCCTTCTTGCATCAGCACACATCCCAAACCAGTATGCGATGCATCACAATATACCGTAAACTCTTTTCCTGCTTCAGGTTGAATCAAGGCCAGAGCCTCTGTCAGAATCCTCTTTAACTTGTCGAAACTTTCCTGTTGCTTACCAAACCACACAAATGGAACCCCTTTTCTCAACAACTTGTCAAACGGTGCTGCGGTCAAAGAAAACCCTTCCACAAGTCTTCTGTAATACCCGCGGACCAGAAAACTCGAACTTACGCTCACCGACTTAGGCGGTTTCCAGTCCAACACTGCCTCAATCTTCCGAGGGTCCACTCTGATTCCTTCCGCCAACACCACATAACCCAAGAAAGTTACTTTCTTAAGCCAAAAATCGCACTTACTAAACTTGGCAAATAATTGCTTTTCCCTCAGAATCTGCAAAACCACCCGCAGATGCGCATCATGATCCTCCCCAGATCTTGAGTACACCAATATGTCGTCTATAAACACCAAGACGAACTGGTCCAAGTACGGCTGGAACACCCGGTTCATCATGTCCATGAATGCTGCTGGCGCGTTAGTCAACCCAAACGGCATTACCAAGAACTCATAGTGCCCATACCGAGTGCGAAACGCCGTCTTATCGATATCAGCCTCCTTTAACTTAAGCTGATGATACCTCAACCTCAAATCGATCTTAGAGAAGACTGATGCCTCATTAAGCTGATCAAACAAATCGTCTATTCTCGACAACGGATACTTGTTCTTGATCGTCAACTTATTCAATTGGCGGTAGTCTATACACATCCGCATTGTACCATCTTTCTTCTTAACAAAGAGCACAGGCGCTCCCCAAGGCGAAACACTTGGCCGGATAAAACCCCGGTCTAACAACTCCTGAATCTGTGCTTTCAGTTCCACCAATTCTTTTGGCGCCATCCTATACGGGGCAATAGACACTGGCGCGGTTCCTGGTAACAGATCTATGCCAAATTCAACTTCACGATTCGGAGGCAGACCCGAAAGTTCTTCTGGGAATACGTCGGTAAATTCCTTCACGACATTCCCTACAGCTGATTCTTTGGCCTCCAAAGCACACACATGAACTATGAACGCCTCACATCCCTTTCTGACCATTTTCTCAGCCTTTAGAGCAGATACAACGTTAGATAGATAATCCTTTCTATTACCTATCATTACCACTTCTTCACCTTCAACTATTTTCAATACCAAACGCTTAGCCGCGCAGTCCAAACTCGTTTGATACTTCATCAGCCAGTCCATCCCAAGGATCAGATCGAACTCCCCGAATGGCAGTTCCATCAGATCAGCCACAAACACTACCCCTTGGAGTTCTAGGGGTACATCTCTATATAGTTTATTCATTTCTACAGAGTGACCTAGAGGGCTGATTACTGTCATCTCCTAGAAGTAATCTCAAAGTCTAAGTTCATGGTTTCCACTATGCTACTGGCAACATACGAATGCGTCGAACCAACATCTATCAAAGCAGTATGAGGTAGTCCAAAAATTAAAAACGTACCGGTTATGGCGTCTGGTGCGTCGCCCTCCTCTCGACGCCTTGCTGCATATACCAACCCAGTCTGCCTTGCCTCAGTATTACCTGCACCTTTGCCCGGTGCTCCGCGGCCTCGACCAGAACCATTACCTCCCCTGACAGAACCACTACCCCTCTGCGGTTGCTGTCCAGCGTTCCTGAACTGAGCACGCCCCTGACTCTCACATTGCATCCTGGCTACCTTACGCAGACAATCCCTCACACGATGATCCAACGACCCACACTCAAAGCATCCTCTGCCACCAGTCCAACATTCCCTCCAATGGGATTTCCCACATCGAGCACACTGCGTTGGCCCTTGAGTAGCAGCAGCAGACCTCACAGCTTGGTTCGGCCCACCATACCTAGCCCGTTTCTGAGAATTTTTGGCCAACCCTGACGACCCAAAACTCCTCTTGTGTCTATTCCTGTCCAGATTCTGTTTTGTAGACTCCCTCACCCCTTCGGCTATCTTAGCCTTCTCTACCAGCACAGCAAACTCCCTCTCTTGCTGTGGAGCGATCAGCAATCTCAGTTCATCTCTCAGCCCGTCTTCAAACTTGACCCAGCGCTCATGTTCCCTAGTCACGATACCCCGAGCGTAACGGCTCAACCTTAAGAATTCTGCCTCATACTCAGATACTGACCTACTTCCCTGAACCAGTCTTAGAAACGCCTTCCTCTGTGCATCAATGTAACTAGACCCAATGTATTTCCTCTGATAAGCTGCCTTAAAATAGTCCCAAATGAGATCATCAGCTGTCGCACCATCCCGAACTGTGAGCCACCACTGATATGACTCATCCCAGACAAGAGACACTATACCCTTTAATTTCTCTTCAGCCGTAAAGTCTAAATCATCCATGATACGCTACGCTCTATCGCCTCCAACCAATACTCTGCCGTATTAGGAGCCACACCAGAAACACCCCGAAATACCTCTGCTCCCTTGGCTCGAAGTCGCTCAAACACAGATTTTCGAGCTCCCGTACCTCCACTTGCTCCAGCTACCTCTCCCGGCACTCGCGGCGCATCGCCACGACCACGGTATTATCACCTGTGCGATCCTCGAAACTCGGCGTCGTCGCGGTGGTGGCGGTGGTACCTCATTTTTTGACCTCTGACCAGACCCCACTGGTTCAGACACAGTCATCCTACCCCGACCGCGTTCACGCGTGTTACGACCATGTCCTCGGGTGCTCATGACTAACGTTCTCGATTTATCTGATTTAAAAGTTTTATGCGTTAGACTTATTCCACTGTTATTACAGCACCGTTTTATGAATAGTTTTATTACGGAGTTTTGTTTTCGCGAGTTCACAGAATCCTATGAGTTTCAGTCTCTATGGTAATCCACTAGTACTATCAATCATATCACTATCATCACAATCATATATACAAACACAGCAGTTAGGGGTACTTACCTGGGCGGATCGGTGCCGGAGACTCAGTGCCATGCTTCCCAGACCATGTATTTTCCAACAAGACCTCTTTAAAACCCACTTTTGAAACATTTTGGGCCTCAGGCCCACAGTTGAGCTTTTGAACTTGGCTCTGATACCAAAAATTGTAACACCCCAACCCGGTCAATACACTACGATCGAATCCGGTATGTTACAAGATAAAATATTTTGATCAAAACAAGTTATAGATTCAATTTGAAAGAAACGATATTTGAAAATATGTTGAATGTTTAAAAATCTTGAACGAAAGAAGAACCTCTTTGATAAAAGCCATATGTCGTCGTTTATTTTATGAAAACCATATGATTTTAGGAAAATCCTGACTTTATTTAGGTGTAAAGTTGAAAACTGTTTTTAAAACATTTTGACTTGAAGTAAACTTAGTTTAAAGGAAGTTTGAGCCGATTTATTGTTATCACTTATTTATTCTTACCCGATGGTAGAGTTTAGAAAACCCGATGAGATGTGTAACTTAGAAAAACATTGATTTACAGGTTATTTAAACATGCCACGTTGTTTACTTAAGCAAAATATGGTAAACTTTAACAAGATAAGATAACCCAAGAAAAAAAATATTAATTAGTGGCCTTATTACAAACCCAAATAAAACTAAATTAAAGATAAAGTACCCAAAAGAGTAAAGAAACTAAAACCGAAAGCAATATGCATGGCCACCTCGAGTCCGCCCGGCTCCACATCCGCGATCTATGAGTCATCTGTAAAATGTAATGGAAGAGGTGAGTCACCGAGACTCAGTGTATAATCCCCTCCCGATTATATCAACACTCTTACACAGTTTCATAAGCAGGTAAATCTGTCATGCAACCCAAACCTAGCCATCCAAAACTCCATATTCTACCCCGTGTGATACCAAACCACTGGTGGTGCCAAACCACTGGTGACCCAAAGTCACAATCAAAGTATATACAAATGTGGTACCAAACCACCGGTAGTGCCAAACCACTGGTGACCCAAAGTCACAAATAATCATATGTGGGGCCAACCCACTTTATGGTACCAAACCACTGGTGACAATCCCTTTTCGGTGGAATATGTGGGGCCAACCCACTGTGGTACTAAGCCACTGGGACGAGTCACTAAGATCCAATGTGGTGCCAAACCACTGGTGACCCAAAGTCACAAATATCATATGTGGTACCAAACCACTGGTGGTGCTAAACCACTGGTGACCCAAAGTCACAAATATCACATCTTCCCCCTCCTCTCATAACACCCATTTCAATGCATACATTATTAACATGCTTTATCAATTAACAACATGCTGCAACATAGCATATACATATTCATCAGCAAGCAAATATAATTAACTATCAGAACGGACTTACCCGGAGTCCTCGCACATACCCATAAGGGTAGCATATCGATATCCACACTTATTCTGGCTTTTAACAGTGTTTAAGTTAATAACATAGTCATACATTGATTATGAAGTGTGTAAGAGATACACACCTGATTACACGCAAAGCTACATTTTCTACGTCGATACTGTCGTTAATTGACACTACCGCGATTTGTCTACTCTCTCCCGCTCGGGATCTGGCCCACACCGGTGGCCAATCACGAATTTGAGACCGCCTCTTCTTGAACTTAGGGGCTGGGGTCTCAGATCTAACCCCTCTTACTGCTTAATTAGCCTTCGAATCTATAATAACCTTATCACTAAATCGGGTTAAAGAAGTGAACTAAAATATAAAGAACTAGAATCCTGGAGATAGATCCCTTACCTAAGTCGACAGATCCCGAAGGTTTTAGGCTTGACTCACGACTAACAAATCCCAAAAACTCCACTCCAGATGGCGTCAATCACCCCCTCTTGTATTCGGCCAAGCACCAAAGAAATGTGGAATATCTGCCTTCGGCATTTAATCATAAAAAGAGATGTCAAACAATTGAAACACTTACCCCCTATACTAACGAAACTGATTAGGAGTGATGACGAATGGTCCACGATGAATCTGCTGTCACAAAACCCGAAAGAACACTTATGAGTGCCAAAAGAATTCGGCTTATAGAGGAATAAGAACCATGCCAAACAGATGCCAAAATTCAGATTTTGTTCCCTATGAGTCGATAGAGAAAGAAAAGAAGAGATAAGAGAGATTTGGCCAAGAGCAAGACTTACCCCCCAAATATTGAAGTTGATCCACGAAGCAACGAGAGAAAAAGAAAAGAGAGAGATCTTTAAGGGTTGGTATTCTACCAAAGTGTTGGAACTAGAAGAGAAGAGTAGAGAGGTTTAGGTAAAAGAATAAGCTGAAATTGTGGTGTGGTGGTCAAGGTGAATTCGGCTAAGCACTTGAGAAGAAAAAGAAAAGACACTAAGGGAAGTTTAGTTGAGCATTCGGCTAAGGGTGTTTTGAGAGAAAAGAAAAAGAATCAAAGATGCAAAAATGACCAAAAGTGAAAGTGATTTCGGCACAACAAGAATGAAAGAAAGCTAAAAGTCAAAAAGTGAAACACCTACGCCCCAAATGCCGAAAAGCAATGCCCCAAAGCAACCCAATTTCGGCACACTAACCACCCACCAAAACCGAATGCTTCAAGCTCTCATAGCCACTCCCACAATTCGACTAAGCCTTCCCCCACTTCAATCCCTCTTTTCTCTCCTTGTTTTTCTCCTGGCCAACCATTCAAACAAGTATGAATTCTTGAAATTCCACAAATTTCTCTTCTCCACCCATTTTGAATCTGTTGACTTGTTCAACATCTATCCACCAGAGTTCCATCTGAGCATAACTCCTCTCAGTTCTGGCGTCAAAAAGAAATACCCAAAGAGGGATTCCTGCAACTCGAACCAAGGCTCCTTCCCCCTGCTTGTGGCGTCACTTCCCTGAGCTCTAAGTGGCGCCTTCTTGCCACTTTACAAAGGCATTTCTTGTGCCAAAACTTGCTATAGAATACTCTTAACACCTAACCCCTTCAGCTCCCCTTATCCAGTGCCCAAAAATAAAAATTTTGCTATAGTTCTGGCCTACCCTTGGCTCATACCCAAACCCTAAGACACCCTAACTAGCATCATATCCAAGCCATTCATATGCAAATAATTAAAATGCAAGAGCCCCTATTTAAGGATGTTACACATCCACTTTATTTGGACAGCAAGACCATGCAAAACTGGGTTATAAAGGTGTTAATTTAACCTAGTAAAAGATGTGCTAAAAAATGAACATGCCTGATTAATTATTGGACTGAGAAACTGTCCAACAAGGAGGAGTCAAGCCCAATTTTTGGCACCAGTAAATGACTGAACAAAAATAAGCTTTGGGATATTTTCTTGGAGATCCCTGTAGTTGGAAAGACATAAAAAATCAACACACAAGTTCACCTTTTAAAATCGTCCACCTTATGGCTATTAATAGCATTGTTTTGAATTCAAAAACAAGCAACGAAGTCATCCCCTTTTCCACAATTTGTGGTTGGCCATGTATAAGAGAAAAGAGAGGGATTTTGAATTCTATTTTTAGCAAACTTTACCATTGTCTTCACCTATAAATACCACATACCTTTCCACTTCTCAAATCATCCCTCAACACTCATCTCTCATTCATTCTCTCATTCATCATTCTCTCTTCCATCTCCCTTGCATAGTCATCCATCTCAAGACTTTTTTTTTTGGCCAAACACCTTAGGAAACCCTTAGCAAAAGGAGCGTCAAGTAGAACGGAGGAACACATCTGTCAGATAAGATCCGAAAGGCTGCTGAATTGAATTAGATTTTACTCTTTCCTCTTGTTATTTAATTTACTTATGTTTGCTATGTGTTTATTATTTTTGACATCAACGATGATATTTTAGATCCTATTTTCTAAGATGACTATGTTAAGTCAATAAAATTTATTTTATTCATGTTTAACATGTTTGTGCGTTAGTTGATCATGTTTTCAATTAAAATCAAGATGTATTTAATTCATACATGATTGGGTGCATTTAGATTAGCTGAGTGATCCCAACCAGACGATGGCTAGTAGACGCATAATTGAAAAGTGCAATGCTCAATTTAGATCATTAAACCTGACTAAATTAGAGGTTCATAATATCTTTAGTTAGCTCTATTATCTTGCATAGTTTTTAAGTTTATGCGATTAAACTGCTGCAAACGTAAATGTCCCTATGACCTTGTATAAATACTAAGAAGCCCTTAGTTTAATATGATTACTAAAATGCATATTTCACTAAGTAAAAGATTCTGAAAGGACTTAATTTGGTTTCCAAACTCATGAAAGATCGAGTTACCATGAAATGTTTTCCGAACATTGTTAAGCATGATGAAAATGAATTGAGTTGATTAATATAATTATACTAGCCTATTTTATGTTGATTGTTTTTGTTGCTAAAGTCATTCATTCATACATTTAGATAATTTGCATACTTAGTTAAAAATTGCATTAGGGATCACTTTTTGCATCTAGTTAATTTAACGATCACTATCCAAAATTATTGAGTTTTTATATCAAATTGTGATTTATAATTTTGCAATTAATCGATTAACATACACAGTCCCTATGGAGACGATAACTTATTTTACTTACTTATTACTTGAACGACTATGTACACTTGCTCATATAATCCGTTACACCTAGCTAGCTCATTGTTCTTAGTTTCATTGCCACTTGGACTGCCTTCAGTTGATTCTAGTGTCATCTTCGGTCAATCGCCACCATCAAGAGACTCATTTCCTTCCTCTCTCTTCAAATATCAATTTAGTTCCCAAAAAAAAAAAAACTCTTCAAAAATCATGAAATTACTCCCAACACGTTCGAATCTTTATGCTCTATGTTGGTAATGCAAAGAAATTGGAAAAAAATATTTTTAAACAGTTATGATTTGACAAAATCAAAATCTAGCTTTAAAACGGTTACAATTTGATAAAATCAGAATTTGGCTATTCAGATTTTTTAGGAAATTGACTCTACAAATTTATCGTTTTCCCCCTTCAAAAAATAGTATAAATAAGAGGTCATTCTCCTCATTTTTCATAGAACACAACAAGAGAAAAATAGCTTATTTCATCCTTCTGTTCTCTATATTCTAGTGTCCTGTGAAATTACACGAGAGGGAAATTCTATCTAGGAGATTGATCTTTAAACGGGACCATTTGTGACCCCTTCAATCTTTATTGGGAATTGAACTTAGTGTGGTTTCGTCGATTTTCTTTCAGCTTAACTTTTAACAGTTTTTCGACCAATTGCTTTTGTTTTTTTGGTTTCGATTCCTTTTGAGAAGAGCAATACCAATTGTGTTCCACCTTGATTATTCGGGTGTATGAATATTGAAAAACTATGCTAACCTTAGGGGCGACGTCTACTACACAGTTACACCGATCAGGGTGAATTTTCTTCTAAGGCAATAGTACTTCTACTGCACAGTGATTTCTTTATTTATTTACACTCAGTTTAGTTTCTTGCTAACACTAACAGTTTTGTTTTGCGGTAGTATTTTTTTTGATAATTTAGAAGCAAATTATACTACTGTTTAAACATGAAAATCATTTTCGTTTCCCACTGCTGAAACCAATGAACACTCCTACATGCAGCGAGCTAGAGTACACTTGAAGATCGTTGCATCAAGTGAAGTGACCTATTGAGGCAATCGATTTGAGGGCACCTGAGTAGTGCAAGAGTGTGCCTAAGTAGCGTTGAAGCGATTGCAAGCTCCATCTATGTTGGCTAGTGGGCCATTGCGATCAAGATTGGCTTGGAAGGCCTAGTGATATTGAACGAAGATGGGTCGGAGGTCTCTTAAGTTTGAGTAGGTCAGAGGACCCTTGAGTTTGAGTTGATCGGAGGATCATGAGCAAATTGTTAGATCATTGTTTTTAGGATAGGGCTTACGATGCCCTTATCCATGATAAGCTACTAATACATGAGATTTGTGGAGCTAGTCCAAGTGTCACCGATTTTTAACCAAAGTAGACTGGAGGATTATCGAGTCCGAGAGCTTGAACAAAAGAAGTAGTGGGGGATGTCTTGTTCAGGCAACCTATGAGATTATGCGAAGAAAGGAGCGATGTGTCAGAGTTTGCGTGAATGAGCATTAAAGTCCAAAATTGGGATTGAGATTGACCTAGTTCGGTGGTGTTGCATGTGTTGCAATTGGCCAAGATGGCCACACTCAACGGGTGACCATGAATGGGGCTAAAAGGTAAGGGTGTGCAAATTTCGAGTAAAACCGAATTAATTCGGTTAATCGATCGAATTCGGTTAATCAGTTGGTTAACTGAATTAATTCGGTTGGGGTCAGTTAATAATTTTTTGAAAGTTTGGTTAACGATTAATTCAGTTCGAAATCGATTGGTTAACCGAATTAACCAAATTTAATAAATAATATTATAATATATAAATATTTGGTCGGTTCGGTTAATTTTTTGGAAATATAAATTAATCGGTTGGTTAAGTCGGTTAATTTTTGATATGTTTTATACTTGTTTTAACTAAAAATGAAAAAACATATAAATTTTGCTTAATTTCGGTTAACTGACTGAATTAATCGAAAAAGTTCGATTCGATTTATTTTTTTGAAAAAATTTCGGTTCGGTTAATGATTAAGGATTTAAAAGGGTCGGTTAATTCGGTTAATGGTAGTTCGGGTCGGTTAACCAATTGAATACCCCTACTGAAAGGGCCTAAGATGGAGATGACCAATGTGTCTGAATTTCTCATGTTGATAACTTTTGTGTTGGTGCCGTAAGGGATGGTTGGCATCAACCACGTCTAGAGGGATGCTTTTTTTAGTATAAAAAAACATGGTAATATTCAGTCGACAAAAGGTCATACCATTAAGTGTTCCTCGAGGTTTTAACCTAATGATTATATGTTGTGGCATTGAGTCTAAGTGTTCAATGGAGGAATGGGCATAGACAACACTACACCAATGATTAAGATGAGACCAAGTTCGAGTCTATGTCCGATGTGCGTTGAATGAATCATAACCATAGGCCTTGAAGGCCCAAGATGGACTTGAGATTGAAATGTCAACTCGATGCAACAAGGTTACTAAAAGTGTGGCTTCATGTCGAAGAGGGCATCGTCATATTCAGTGGGGGAGTGTCATGGTTTGTAATTTACTATTCTAGTTATTAAGGTTGAGCTTTCCCAAAATGGTCTTGAGTGAAATTAAGTACAATAACTTTGAAGTTGGAATTTTTTGAATACCCTGCAATCCTAGGGAGATGTTGTGATGCAAATTGGGTAATTGATAAAGTTAGCTTTACAAGTGGGTATGTCTTTACTTTGGGTAGAGAAACTATTTCTTGGAAGTTTGTTAAACACATGTATTGCTCGCTCCATGATGGAATCAAAATTTATAACTCTTGATTGAGTCAAGCAAGAGGTCGAGTGGCTTAGGAATCTACTTGCAGAGATTTCTTCATGGGAGAATGGAGTATTTGCTTTGGAGTACGTGAGGTCTAAAAGGAACCTAGCTAATCTACTAACCAAAGGGTTAAGTAGGAAAATAGTTCTTAATTCATCAAGGGGGATAGGTCTTACAGCTTAGTGGTTGAGGAATTCATGGTGGATACCCAACTTAGTTCTCTAAGTTCAATGTGATAAAAAAAAACCATGGAAATACTCATAGTGTACATTCTACCTATCCTTATGGCGAACGATGTACATGCATAAGGTTGAGTTGTCACTCTTAATGAATTCATATCCCAAGATTTGGGTGGTCCTATTGAGACGAACTTGATGAATTTAATGACATGTGAGGTTGAGTTTATTACTCTTAATGAGTTCATATCTCAGTGTTTGGGTGGTCCTATTGAGACAAACTTGATGAATTTACCGAATTTTAATTTAAGAGGATGAGCTGAATAAATGCTTTTAATGATTTCATAGTCCTGATTTGGGTGGTATATTGAGATAGACTTGATGAAATCACCTACGTAAGTATGAAGAACTAGCCACCCTCTATGAAAGACATTAAGCAACCTTTCTAAAGCAATTACCAACATCTCAAGGTATATTGGCTAAAACTTGTTGATCTATTATGGAACATTAATTGGATCTAAGATTAGTCGTGTGTCATGAGTTAAACCCTATCTTAACAAGTTTAATATTAGTTCACTTGTTAAAGAGAATAATCACTCATTTCACTAGGTACTAGTTCAAATCCACAATATACTAGTGCTTAAGTGGCTAATTTCTCTGCTCCTCTTCTTATGTTTTACCTTCTTCTTTTTCATGTTTACAAAAATCACTTTGCATTAGTGGGGGAATGTTGGTAATGCAAAGAAATTGGAAAAAAATATTTTTAAACTGTTACGATTTTAAAAAAAAATTAAAATCTAGCTTCTAAATGGTTACGATTTGATAGAATGAAAATCTGGCTGTTGAGATATTTTAGGAAACTAACTCTGAAAATTTATTGTTTTTTCCCTTTAGAAAATAATATAAATATGATATCTTTCTCCTCATTTTCATATAACACAATAAGAGAAAAATAGCTTCTCTCATCCTTTTGTTCTCTAAATTCTAGTGTTATGCGAAATTACATGAGAGGGAAATTATGTCTAGGAGATTGGATTTTAAGCAGGACCGTCTATGACCCCTTCAATATTTCCTAAGAATTGAACCTAGTGTGATTTCACTAGTTTTCTTTCGGTTTATTTTTTATCAGACTTTTGACGAACTGCTTTTGTTTTTTTGATTTCAATTCCTTTCAAAAAAAAGCAATACTAATTGTGTTCCACCTTCTTTATTTCTAGCGTACGAATATTGAACTATTGTGTTAAACTTGGGGGGCAACGTCCACTACACAATTACACCGATAGGGCAAATTTGCTTCTAAGGCAGTGGTTATTTCAGGACATAGTGATTGCTTTATTTATTTACATTCAGTTTGGTTTACTGTTAACGCTAACGGTTTTGTTATGCAGTAGTATATTTCAAACACTCTAAACTCATAATCCAACTATTAAATTGGTTCGTTTGTATGTTGTTCTCCTCAGCCGAACTTACCTCTTCATTGCATGAATAACCAGAAAGAGTCTCGAAACTCTACAAGATGAGTCTCACTTCTTTCTTCTCCCCCCCCCCTTTTTTTAATTTTCCTCTTCTAGCCTTTTTTTAGGTATGGCTTGAAGCTTTTGAAAAATGGACCTTTTTTTTTATGATGGGTTGGTACTTGGTATTTTTGAAAAAAAAAATGATGGTCTTGGATAAACCAAGGGTTAAGAATGGAAGATGGTGGTCAGATGATGTTAGATTAAAGAGTGGTTGGGTTAGGCAATGGCTAAACAATAGGGAAATTTTGGTTTAGGCTTTGGTGTTAGGTTTGGGGGGTGGTTTCGTGAAGGTGAATTTGAAGATTATGGTGATAGAAGTGATAACTTGAGTGTCAATTTAGTGGCTTGATGATAGAGGTTAAGGATAGTTGTTAAGTAAATTGTCATAAGAGGATTATTAAAATGGTGGAGGTTGAGGACCTGAAAAAGGAATGGAAGTGTTGTGGAGGAAGAGAAATTATTTTATAGACCCTTCCCACCACATTATTCATGCTCCCTTTCAATTATTCAATAACATTTATGCAATTATTTCCATGTCATTAACACATATTTTTGGTAATTTTCACCCTAAACCCTGAATCTCAAACCCTAAACCTAAAAAATATAAACCCTATACCTCAAACCTTAAACACAAACCTGAACCCCATATCTTGAACCCTAAACCTTAAACTTCAAATCTTAAACTATAAATCCTAAACCTTGAACCATGAGTATAAAGTTTAGGGTTCGAGTATAGGGTTTGAGGCCCATGTTTAAGGTTTGGGTTTAAGGTTTGTGGTTTGAGATTTATGGTTTATGGTTTGGATTAGGGGTTTTGAGCTTGAATTTAGGATTTAGTGTTTAGGGTTTAAGGTTTATGGTTTGATGTTTAGGGTTTAAGGTTCATGGTTTGGTGTTCGAGGTTCAAAGTTAAAAAATTACTAAAATTACATGTTAATGACATGAAAAAAAATATTGAAATGTCATTAAATAATTGGAAAAAGACCATGGATAGTTGTTAAATAATTTGTCATAAGAGGACTATTAAAATGGTGGAGGTTGAGGACGTAAGAAGGAGTAGAAGTGCCATGGAGTATGCTAGAAACATTAATTACATGGATTGCACAATTAGCATTCCATTAAAAAGAAAACAAGGGAGTAATCAATTTAATTAACAATTTTTTTTTTTTTTTTTTGATACCAAGGTGACTAAATTAACAAATTTCTTTGGAGGACCAAAATGAAGACCACTTATATTTAAAGAATATTTAGAATGCCACTTATATTTAAAGAATATTTAGAATGTCAAACTAGACTTTCTCATGGGCCGGGCTTGAAGGCCTGCCCGAAAAGTGGGAGGGTTTAGATAAAAATATAGGCTTGAAAAATGGGTTGGGTAAAAAAAAAAGAAAACGGGCTGGGCCTTGGGTAAGGGTTTCTAGCCTGGGCCCAGCCCAGCTCGACCCGAATATGTAAAAAAAAACTTCTATTTTTTTACTCTTTTTTTGTTTTTTTCTTTTTTTTTTCACTATTTTACTATCATTTCATTATTATGTTGCTACTATTTTATTATTATTGTATAACTCTTATTTTATTATTAATTTTGTTACTATTTTAGATATATTTACTTGTTAAGTTGCACATATCTTACTGTTATTTAAGTATAAATATTTTTTTAAAATTTATTTTTAATTTATTAGAAAATATTTATTTTAATATTTTTAATGTATATATATATTTAAAAATATATATTAAAAAATAATATAAAAATAATTTAAACCAAGACCAAATTTAAATATTTTTATTCGGATTGAGCTTAAATAAAATTTTAAAGCCTATTTTTTATATGAGACCAAGTTCGAACCCAATAAATAAGCCTAGAATTTTAATTAAGCCTGACCCGAACAGGCCTAAAATTTTAATTAGACCTGACCCCAACCTGAATCCAAAAATAGTTTCAGAAATCAAACAAGAGACAACGTAGATTAGCTTGCCAAACCCTACTCTATCTTCTCTCCCAAATCTCATGTCTTTCCCGCCATATTCTCTATTCTTACTCTGTCTCATCTTATTTTCTTTCCTCTTAGATATACTCAGATAAGCAAAAGTCTATTCAAAGATGTTGTGGGTTGATAAATATCGACCCAAAACCCTAGCTCAAGTCATTGTTCATGAAGACATTGCCCAAAATCTAACAAAACTGGTACTCCTTTTTTTTTTTTTTAATTCTTTTAACAAGCTTTTGTTTAATTCTAAGTGCCCATGTTTTTCTTTAGTTATTGTAATTTCATGTTCTTTTTTTCTTGAATTAAACAGGTTACAGAGCAAGATTGCCCGCATTTACTCTTCTATGGACCATCTGGGTCTGGCAAGAAAACCCTAATCATGGCCCTTCTTAGACAAATATTTGGTCCCAGTGCTGAAAAGGTTCTAATTGTTTTTCCAATTTCATCTTTTTTACCCTTTGATCCGGTTTAGGCTTTTTTATTTTATTTTATAAATGTTTTGTTTAGTGGAAAGTTTCCAGTACTACGATAATTTTTTTTTTCAAACAAAATTTTTTGGTCATTCCAACTGATTATTTACGTGTTTAACTTGGGAGCTTGAAATGTTGTGGATTTTAAACTTGGTAGTCCCTTTTTCCTTCTTAAGTTTTGGGTTGGGTTATTTTCATAGAATTAACGGATTCTTTTTGGGATAAACATTAAGGGAGGAAGTTTAGTGAGTTGTTTTCCATTGGATTAATTGATGGTTTTTCTTTTGTTGGTTTTCTTCTTATTGAACTTAGAAGAATCATTTTGTTTATTTGGTTGCAGGTGAAATTGGAGAATAGGAATTGGAAAATTGATGTAAGTTTCAAATGATGATGTAAATTTCATATAAAAATTTCTTGATATATTAACATGTAATATTCTGCTCTATGCGTGTACTTTCTATGGATAAAATTTGCAGTAAAGTTTCCATTGTTAGAATGAGAATTTCAAATGATGGCTTACATATAAGAGCACTGAGGTTGAATTTTCATGCCCTTGGTCTATCAAAGTTATCTTGGACACTTACTTTTGAACCTTAATGTTTCAGTGGCCTTTATGCATGATTTTACATGTACCGTTTTTTAACTTTGTATGCTACAGTGGAGCTCATGGTTTCATTGAGTATTCATAATCCATTATTAATTGAATCGGTGCCTTTTCTAAACTTCTGCTTTCTAACTAGAGTCACCTCTTCTTTTAATTTTATTTCAGGCTGGAAGTAGAACCATTGATCTTGAGTTGACCACATTAGCAAGCACGAACCATGTGGAGTTGAGTCCAAGTGATGTAGGCTTTCAGGACAGATATATAGTTCAAGAGATTATTAAAGAAATGGCTAAAAATAGACCCATTGACACAAAAGGGAAAAAGGGATTTAAAGGTAATTTTGATATTATTTTTCTTGCAACCTTATAAATCCATGTTAGAAGCATGTTCCTCTGTTCGAATTTGGTTTGTAAATCATATCTCCAAAATGGCATTTCATATGTATATTTAGTATTCAATGTTCTGGATATAACATTCATCTGTCTTGTCCTTTATGTTTATAATGTCTAATTGATTTTCTTCTTGATGCTTATTTGAATTTGGTGGGTTTCTTTTCTTTGAAATTTTGAGTAATTGCATATTTCACTGTTTCATTATGATCTCTTATGAATGTCAGTGCTAGTACTCAATGAAGTTGACAAGCTCTCTAGAGAAGCTCAGCATTCTCTCCGTAGAACAATGGAGAAGTACAGTGCTTCTTGCCGGCTAATTTTGTGCTGTAATAGTTCTTCAAAAGTCACTGAGGCGATTCGATCTCGTTGTCTGAATATCCGAATAAATGCACCTTCAGCAGAACAGGTTAAGGAAGTTTGCTACTATTTATTATTAAATACTTGAAAGAATGTATGGATAAATTCCTAGTAACAATGCTTCAACTCCTTTTTCACCTACCCTTGTAATGGCTGTGGCCAAAAGAACTATGATGTATGCATGAATATTATTTTCCATGAAAAATCTTTGTTGTCTTATCGGTGAATTGATTTCATTTCTGTAAAATTCCCCTTACCAGATTGTTAAGGTATTGGAGTTCATTGGAAAGAAAGAAGGGCTGCAACTTCCATCTGGTTTTGCGGCCCGCATTGCTGAAAAGTCAAACCGGAATTTAAGGAGAGCTATATTGTCATTTGAGACTTGCCGTGTTCAACAGTTAGGCTCTTTTCTTTTTATAGATACTGCTGCCATGCAAATCTATGCAGGAAACTTAGTTCATCTGTGTTTTTGTATTATATTTTTTTATTATAGGTATCCTTTTACAAGCAACCAAGCAATTCCGCCAATGGATTGGGAAGAATATATATCAGAAATAGCAACTGACATAATGAAGGAACAGAGTCCTAAAAGGTTCTTGCCTAGCGCCTTGAAGTATCTTATTGTTCTGTTAGTAAAATTGCTAACAGTTATATAATTCTTTTCAATACCTATCTGGTAATGAGCTAATTACGTAATGCATGCCGTTAGCTGCCAAAGTTACAATGGGAAAGATGTCTAGGATAATAGACTAGAAAGTAAATTTGGACATAAAATGTCCTTTGTGGTATCTATTTGGTTGCGGACTTTCTTTTAAACCTTTTTTATGTGTTCTTTAGGCTGTTTCAGGTTAGAGGCAAGGTGTATGAATTGCTCATCAATTGCATCCCTCCAGAGATTGTCTTGAAGGTAAATATAATGCGATGCTATGTTGTGGTCTGTTATCTTTTTCCAACTAAAGTTTGTTTTCCTTTGGGTCTCAGAGGCTCCTCCATGAACTATTGAAGAAATTGGATGCAGAGCTAAAGCATGAGGTTTGCCATTGGGCTGCATATTATGTAAGTTGAATAATCTGTCCTATCTTGTATGCCTCTGTAATGTTTGGCTATGCTGAGTTGGCAATGTGTTTTAACTTTCGGACCAACATTAGATATCTGTT
Source organism: Gossypium bickii (assembly GCA_025503065.1). Lineage (NCBI taxonomy): Eukaryota > Viridiplantae > Streptophyta > Magnoliopsida > Malvales > Malvaceae > Gossypium > Gossypium bickii. The sequence goes on from CP106711.1 coordinate 99,037,219, forward strand.
TTCTTTTGGTTAATTATGACTGATTATCCTGTGCTTCATGGAAAATAATTGTAAGCATGTTAATCTCAATTCTCAGCTCTGTTCTTGGGACTTAAAACAATGCAATCTTCTCACAATGTGGTTGTTTTAGTGAAACCCCAATTGAAGGGGAGAAAATGATGAATGCATGGATTGGTCAAACAGTCATACTATCATTTAATACCTTTTATTTAACAAAAAATTGGAGAGACCTTTAAAAAAGCATGCAAGTTGCTTGCACAAGGCATAGTCCGCCAGGATTTCTGATTCCCTACGTTTGAATGGGTTACGCATTTGACGTAAGAAATTCTCAAATTCTTCGCAAAGAGGGGTTTCAGCATAAAAAGGCTTCTTCTTTGATTTAATTTAAAGACATGATGGCTATCAAAAGTATGGATCACAATCAAGCCATGAAGTGATTGGTAGAAATTTTCAGTTAAATGTGAAATAAGTGATAATTCTGCAGTTATGTGGTAAATTTCAGATTAGTATGGGTTGTCAGGCAAGATGTTTTCGGTGATAGGATTCGAAGCTATGTTTTTACAGAATGTGAAAGTTAGGAGGCATCGCCCTGCTTATTGTAAAACAATACTACTTAATTTAGCTCTATGTGAACTCGATTGATTTCTTTTAATTTAACAGGAGCATAGGATGCGTCTTGGACAGAAAGCCATCTTTCACATTGAAGGTATGGAAAATTTCCATTCGGCATACAAATCATTTCAATTGCATAGCACATAATGGTTCTTTCCTTTGTAACATAATTGCATGACAATGTGCTTTGCTATGCAGTTTTGGCTATAGTCAATTTCATGAATGTTGTGTTGTTTCTGATAATTTTGTAGCATTTGTTGCCAAATTCATGAGCATTTACAAGGCTTTCCTGATTGCAACATTTGGCTGAAGAAGGCGGGGTTTTGTTATAGAGTTCCGGTTTGTTTAATTTCTCTTTGTTTGTAGGCCTTGGTTACCTTTTCTTGTAATGTAATGGCTAGTAAGCAAGACCTTTTTAAAATTTCCCTTTTAGCCTCTCTTCTTTACTAGCATAACTGCATTTGGTGTTTAGCGTTCGCTGTTTACTTCCTTCTTCTAGTTTACGTTTTCAATTCATGTCCAGGTTTATTAATTAAATTATGTTTCGGGTTTTTCATGGACTTAATTTGATAGATAATGAAATTGATTTCAGTTGAGAATAATAATTTTGAGGTTCAAGGACTAAGTTGCAAGATCAAGAAATTTTCGAATGAGAGAAAGTTATGTACAAATACTGTATCAATTAACAAAATTATATACTATGAAGTTTATTATTCGATTAATAGCTTGATTAGGGTAGGGGAAAATATTGATTATTTTATTAATTTCATTTTTGGAATTATGGTTATAAAAAAAATTTGAGCTATTTTATCATATTAAATTAATGATATTTATAGAAACCATTTTATTATTTAACTACATGCTCTTTATAGAAGTTGATGGGACCAAAAATTATAGTTCTAAAATTATAGACATGTGTCATATATGATGTGATTTTTTTAAAAAAATAAAAAAAAGTACTTTTAAAAAAATTAAAAAAACTATATAATTAAAAAAGCTAAAAATTCCAAAGTTTACAGAAATTCGAAAAAAAAATCCTAAATAGTTCTAAAACAATTTTTAAAAAATCACAAGATTGGTAAAAAAAAATTATGTAAAATTTCCTGAAATATAAAATATAAATAAAAACTCCAAAAAGTTCATCAAATATATATATATACATATATACCATTGTTAAGACTTTTATACCATGGTTAAGACTTTATAATTTGACAATAACAGGAAAATGACGAACCCAACAAAATCGCTGGTTTTGTTAGAACCCCACCAGTTGAGGCACTATCATTTATCTCAATCAAATGAAAATTAAATTTATGATAATTGTGTAAGTTACATTACAACTTTTTTTATTTTTTTATTTTTTCAATTCAAGTTTAGTTCAATTAATATAATTATTATTGTCGATATAGAAAAACGTGAATTAAAGTGTATTCAGGATGTCTTTGAATTTCAACGCACCTTCAGTATGTTGAAATATAACTCTTTTTTACTCTATTTTATAAATTAAACACACTGGAATATGTTTATAGTATTTGTTTGGATAGCATCACCAATGAGTAGGGACAAAGGTAGAAATTCATTTTAGGGGGTCGACATTAAATTTTAATTTTTACGATAGTAAAAATGTAATTTTACCATTTAAATAGTCTATATCTTTATAATTTTTAAAGGATTAAATCAAATTTTTATCATTTTAAGGGGGTCAAAGTGTAATTTTTCCTTTACTAATTTAAAATTTCAAAAAACTTAAAATATCTAAATAAAAATTTTTCTATTTTAGTGAGGACCAGTGCCCTTACCAGCCCCCTGGCTACGCCCCTATCAAGATTATTTCTTAATGAACCCTTGATTTTTAACTAGACGGAGAAGGGCCCAATTATGAAATCTCACCTCCAATGAATAATGAAATTATTCTTTTATCCCTTTTGTCAATAATTTTAATTAATATTTAAAATATTTTTAAATAATTTAATTTTAATCAAATATGATTTTAATTACTTCTAATTCTTATTTCAAAAATATTTTTTATTTTTATTTTATTATTTATTATAAATATATTTTTAATTATTTATATATTATTTTTAATCTATTGTCCTTAAATAGTCATTTTTTATTCTCACCTCATCACTACAACTGCGTTTGAATTCAAGTACACATCCACCCACCACTATTTCTAATCTCACTACTACAATATTCAATTATCATGTCAAAATTCAAACAAATTCTTTTAAATACTCAATTAAATAATTTTTTTCTAACTTTGTTTCTCTATTAGATTAGATACTAGCCAAATTTATCATGTGAAGCAACTTCTTTAAATATAGGTTTAATTTGCGTTATTCGGATAAATTAAATAACTAATAAAATTTATAATTTTCGTTTTTTTCCAAATGAATTTAAGACAATTTTCAATTAGCTTGCTAGTTTAATATCAACCTTTTAAATATAATTTAAAACTAAAGTAATAAATTTAAATCTAAAGAAATAAAAACAATTAATTGAATGATTTTTTTTCAATATTTCTTGATTAGGTCATATTTAGAGTGAAGTTAAAATATTTTTAGAGGCAAAATTAAATTATAAATTTATTGTTAGTCTAAGCAGTTATTACATATTCAGATCATACTATAGAAAGATAACTTATATTAGTAGACAAACCTAAACAGATCCTTAGTTTAATAATGAGCAAACCAATTGAAAGACTAATATAATGTGTATGAAGTCCAATGTAACAGCCCGTTTTTAGTCGAATCGGAACAGTGGTTTCGGAACCACAAATTCAAAGTCAAAATATTTATTTTATTATTTTATTAAAGTTTACAGCATGATAGAATTATTGTGTAAAAGTTTCGTAAAGAAATTTTACCGTTTGAATGCTTAATTCGGTAAAAAGGACTAAATCGCGTAAAGTGTAAAAGTGATGTTTTAATAGCTAAAAATGTTTAATAGCTATAGAAATTTAAATGGAGGTCCTTAAACAGCAATTAGACCAATGGTTGTTTGAGTGGACATGTTTGGACATGTATTAGGTGAATTTTGATGTTATTTACTAAGATTATTTTTGTAATTTATGAATTATGTTATAATAAGTTAAATAAAACAAAAATTCCCACCCATTATCATCATCTTCTTGCCGAAAATTAAAGAGGAAATAGCCATTAAAATAGCTTCAAAGTTTGGCTAGCTCCTGTTGAAGCATGTAAGTTCATTTTTGCTCGGTTTTTAATGATTTTTATGTTTTTGAGATCGTTGCTTCGTATTCTATCTAACCAGTACCTTCGATTTCAAAAATGTTAAAGATTTAACATGTTGCCATTGTTGAATGTTTGAGTAAATTGATATTGATGATAGATTATGAAGGTTTATTGATAGATTTACTAGTTTTGTAAAGTGATTTTTGACAAAAATGTCAAAAAGAGATTAATTTGTGAAAATGTAAAATTATGTGGGTAAAAGTGTAAATAAATAAAAGATATGGGCTGTTAGGGACTTCATTAAAATTTGGCTAGCATAGTTAAGGGTCTAATTGCATGAATTTGCATTTTTACGAGCTAAGGACTAAATTGTAAAGATGTCAAAATAGTAGGGCAAAAGTGTAATTTTTCCATAAGGTGATTTTTGGACTAAGTGAATAGATCGAATACTGAATGTGCTAATTTTGAAATATATATAGATCAAGATAAGCAAGGATTGAATCTAGATCGGGGAAAAGGAAAGGTTGATGATTAGACGATATTTGTTATTCGAGCGATACGAGGTGAGTTCGTATAATTAAAATTAAACTTTTAAATACTTGTAATTATTTGAAATGAATGTACGTAATTAAGTAAATGGTCTACTTGAAATTTGAATGCCTTATTGATATAGTCTGATGGTTATCGAGCCCCGTTTGAATCGTAGGAATTCGTAGGATATGAGTGACATGCCATTAGGGTTACTGTTTAGGTCGAGATCCTGCATGTGTTGCGGACTCACCATAACTCGTATGAGCTTACTGATATATCAGCTCGTAAGAGATTACTGTTCTCAGCTCGTCAGAGCTTACTGTTTCCAACTTGATAGAGCTTACTGTTCATTAGCTCAGAAGGATTTCACCGATCATAGTTTGAAAGAGTGAATATGATGATGAATTGACAGATTACCTATTAATACACTTAGTGTGTATCACCCGTGTATCTATCGATATTCTAATAGGTTCAATAGGCATAATTCTGCTAATGGTTATATGGATGAATTATTGGTTATGTAAATGGATTGTTGATTATATGAATGAGGATGAATTGTTACATATGTTATACATGTTATATGAATTTGGTATGATATAATACATTGATGTATGAAATTGAGATAAAGGTTGATTATATGTACTTATGAGACTAACATACTGATGAATGCTTGTGTATAGGCATTTGACAAGTGAATTTGATATACTTTGTTTAATTTTAATTATGTATAAATGGTAAGTTAAATTCTGAATTATACAGGCTTACTAAGCTATAAAGCTTACTATGTTTCTTTTCCGTGTTTTATAGAGGAACGATAGCTCGCTCGATTCGGATAAAGTCGGAGTTACGCATCACACTATCCAGTTACCAATTGGTACTTTTGAACTTATGGATATATGTAAATATGGCATGTATAGGCTAGTTATAAAGATGATAGTTATGGTTACTTGAGATAGTGATTTTGGTACATATTGTGGTATAAGATAAAGCCATGTGATTTGGCTTAACTTGGTATAATGTTTTGGTTGTGTATAAGTATTCAAATATGGTATGTTTTGGCAAGTAGTAGATGGAATGGAAATATGCAAATGTTGTTTTGATATGTAGTAGGCATATGAATGGAAAATACATGATATTAATTTAGGTATTTGAATACTATGTTGAATTGGTATAATATGTATATGAAATGTTATGGATTGACTGCCTATTGAGTTATAAAATGTTGCAAATTATGCTTGTGCAAGTTTATGAAAATAGGGTGGCAAAATGGCTTTGCAAATAGCCTATTTTTGTCCACACGGGCAGAGGCACGGACTTGTGTCTCAGCTGTGTGTGACACACGGTTATGTTACACGGCCATGTGTCCCCTGGTTTTAAATTTAAAATAAAGTCAGTATGCCCCACACCATCTCACACACGGGCGTGTGATCGGCCGTGTGGCACAAGTCAGTATACCCCTCTAATTGGCACGTGGCGTAGCACACGGGTGTGTGACTTGGCTGTGTTGCATAAGTCAATATACCCTACAGGTTTGACACGACCTAACACACGGCTTGGCACATAGGCGTGTGTGACCAATTCAAAGGGTACACGTGCGTGTGGTCGGTCATGTGACCCAAGTCAGTATGTACCCCCTATTTTCACACGGCTAGTGACACAGGCGTGTCTAGTGGCCGTGGGTGTGTGTCTTCTGTTTGAAGCAAAATTTCATAAGTTTCACAAAAATTTCTCGAGTTATCGGTTTAGTCTCGAACCATTTCTAATATATGATTAAGGCCTCGTAGGCTTGTTTAACGGACACTATGATTGATTTTGATATTGAATTGTATTTGAATTGATAAACTGTATATGAAATGTATGTTTAAAGGTATTGAAAGTCTGATAATGCTTTGTAACCCTATTTTGATGGTGAATATGGGTTAGAGAGTTACATTTATTGGTATTAGAGTTACGATTTAGTCGATTTTAGGACTAACGTAGCGTATGTGAGTCTAGCCATACATGCCATATATAAATGGTGATGGTGTGATGACTCCTGACATTTTCAAATGTGTTTTTATATAGTAAATAGATCATGATCGAGCTGTAGTTGGTGAGGTTAAGAGCAATGTGCCTGCTCCCGCTTAAGGGACAGCGCCGTCTGACTCTAGACCCATAACGGGCAGCCAGGGAGGAGAGGCTAAAGAAGCCTTCTTCCAAATAATGAACAAGTGGTTCACACAATACATTCGTACGGACCCGATTGCTCAACGACCTCCACCCCTACCTATTCCCCAAATGATCCTTGTAGTTCCTCAAGGTATGGATCCTTTGCGATTGAATAAACCACCTGTTGCTAAGATACGAAAACACGGGGTTGAGAAATTCAGAGCTACTATTAACGATGACCCTGAGAGAGCCGGGTTTTTGCTTGAAAACACGATTTGGGTATTCGACGAACTGTCTTGCACACCTGAAGAATGTTAAAATGTGTTGTATTTGTATTACTATTGAGAGACACTGCGTATCAGTGGTAGAATACCTTGATATCCGTAGTTCCTTGAGAAAGAGTTACTTGGGAATTCTTTCAAGTTGAACTCAGAAAGAAATACATTAGCCAACGGTTCATCGATTAGAAACAAAAGGAATTTCTTGAACTGAAATAGGGCCATATGTCAGTAACATAATATGAAAGAGAGTTTGTACGACTCAGCAAATATGCTCGTGAATGTGTTTCTTCCGAGGCTATAATGTGTAAAAGATTCGAAGATGGATTAAATGAAGAAATCAGACTGTTAGTTGGGATTCTTGAGCTGAAAGAGTTTGTCGTTCTAGTTGACAGAGCTTGTAAAGCCGGAGAGCTTAGCAAAGAGAAAAGAAAATCCGATTCTGAGGCTAAAGACTTTAGAAAGAGATTTACAAGCAAATCACATCAACCAGCATCAAAGAAATCTAGAGAATATCATCCTCGTTCTACTGCTTCTGTAGGGATTTTGATCAAAGATAGAGATGCAAGACATTTCAGCTCATAACCTCAGATGACATCTGTTGCTAGTGTGGGTAGTGTTAGAAATGTTGGACCTAAATGTAAGCACTGCAATAAGCGACATTACGGTGAATGTAGAATATTGAGTGAAGCTTGTTTTAAATGTGGATCTCTTGATCATTATCTCTGGGACTGTCCAGAAAAGTTTATGGCTGAAATAGATCAACCAACGAAAGCAAGTAATACAGCTATTAGAGGAAGACCACCCCGAAACACTGGAAATACAAGTGGTAACCGAGGTGCTACGAGAGATTCTACTGTGAGATCTGAGGCACGAGCACTTGCTCGAGCTTATGCTATCCATGCACAAAAGGAGGCAACATCACTAGACGTTATTACCAATACTTTTTCTCTTTTCGGTACTGATATAATTACGTTGATAAATCTTGGATCAACCCATTCATATATCTGTATGAATTTAGTGTTTAAAAAGAGTTTTCATGTCGAGTCTACAGAGTTTGTAATTAAAGTATCGAACCCCTTAGGCAAGTCTATTTTAGTTGATAAGATTTGTAAGAATTGTCCTTTGATGACTCGGGGTTACTGTTTTCTAGCTGACTTGATGCTTCTACCGTTCGACGAGTTTTATGTGATTCTGGGTATGGATTGGCTGACTATGCATGATGCAGTTGTGAATTGTAGACGAAAGGTTATCGAATTAAAATGTCAAAACGGTGAAATTCTTCAGATTGAGTCTAATGATTCGAATGAATTACCTACTGTGAATCGTCTATGTTAGCTCAGAAATATATGAAAATGGGTTATGATGCATATCTTGCATACGTAATGGATACAAAGGTGTCTGAATCAAGGATTGAATCTGTACTTGTTGTTTGTGAGTTTTCGAATGTATTTCCAGAAGAATTATTAGGTTTGCCACCAATCAGAGAGGTTGAATTTGGTATTGAATTAGTACCGGGAACAACACCGATATTGATAGTTCCGTACAGAATGGCTCCAACAAAATTAAAAGAGTTGAAAGCTCAGTTGCAAGAATTGACAGACAGAGGTTTTGCACGACCGAGTTATTCAACCTGGGGTGCACCGGTATTGTTTGTAAAGAAGAAAGACGGCAAGATGAAAACGTGTATCGATTATAGACAGCTGAATAAAGTGACTATAAAGAACAAATACCCTCTACCGTGGATTGATGATTTATTTGATCAGTTTAAAGGTGCAATAGTGTTTTCAAAGATCGATTTGAAATCGGGTTATTATCAGTTGCGAGTTAAAGACTCAGATGTGCCGAAGACAGCATTCAGAACGAGGTATGGACATTATGAATTCCTTGTTATGCCTTTTGAATTAATTAATGCTCTTACAGTTTTTATAGACTTGATGAACCAGATATTCAGACCGTGTTTAGACAGATTCATTGTTGTATTTATTGACGACATTCAGATCTATTCACGAGATGAGTCTGAACATACCGAGCACTTGTGAATTGTGTTACAAACTCTACGTGATAAACAATTGTTTGTAAAGTTTAGTAAATGTGAATTTTGGCTCCGAGAGGTTGGATTTTTAGGGCATATCATTTCAGCCGAAAGCATTAGAGTTGTCCCAAGTAAGATTTCTGCTATTGTTGATTGGAAACTTCCGAGAAATGTGTCTGAAGTCTGTAGTTTTCTGGGCTTAGTGGGCTATTACCGAAGATTCGTGAAAGGATTTTGATGATTGTGACACCGATGACACGACTTCTTCAAAAAGATGTGAAATTTGAATGGTCAAAAAAATGGCAGCAGAGTTTCGAACAATTGAAAGTACTGTTAACTGAAGCACCAGTTCTGGTTCAACCTGAATCGAAGAAAGAGTTCGTGATTTATAGTGACGCATCATTAAATGGTTTTGGATGTGTTCTGATGCAAGAAGGAAAAGTTATAGCTTATGCTTCCCGACAATTGAAACGACATAAAAAGAATTATTCGATGCACGACTTAGAGTTGGCTGCAATTGTGTTCGCATTGAAAATTTGGCGACACTACTTGTACGGTGAAAAATGCCAGATTTATACGGATCACAAAAGCTTAAAATATCTGATGTCATAGAAAGATTTGAATATGAGAGAATGAAGATGGCTTGAGTTATTGAAAGATTATGAATTTGTGGTTGATTATCACCCAGGAAAAGCTACTATTTTTTACTAATGCCCTGAGTCAAAAATCTTTGTTTGCATTACGAGTAATGAATACCCAGTTGATGATTTGTGATGATGGGTCTATTTTAGCTGAATTAAAATCTAAACCGATATTTCTTCAACAAATCTGTGAAGCTCAGAAAGATGACTGTGAACTGCAACTTAAACGGATTCAATGTGAGACTATCTCTAATTCAGAGTTTCAGATTGGAGTCGATGATTGTTTAAGGTTCCAGAATAGAATTTGCATACTGAGAAATTCAGAGCTCATTCAGAAGATTTTGCACGAAGCGTACAATAGCTGATTATCTGTTCATCTGGGAGTACCAAAATATATAACGATTTGAAACAATTTTATTGGTGGCAAGGTATGAAACGAGCTATCTCAGAGTTTGTTTCCAAATGTTTAATTTGTTAGCAAGTCAAAGCTGAACATCAAGTACCATCGGGTTTACTACAGCCTGTGATGATTCTCGAGTGGAAATGGGATAGAGTTACAATGGATTTTGTGTCTGGATTGCCCCTAACTCTAAAAAAGAAAGATGCTATTTGGGTTGTCGTTGATCGACTAACAAAATCTGCTCATTTCATACCAGTACATACAGATTATTCACTTGATAGACTAGCTAAATTGTACATTACAGAGATTGTTCGATTGCACGGATTGCCACTATCTATTATTTCTGATAGAGGTCAGATATTTACGTCGCGATTCTGGAAAAAAACTGCAAGAATCTTTGGGTACGAAGTTGAATTTCAGTACAGCTTTTCATCCTCAAACTGACGGTCAAATCGAAAGAGTTATTCAGATTCTCGAATATATGTTGAGATTTTGTATTTTAAAGTTTGAGGATAGTTGGGAAAAATACTTACCGTTGATTGAGTTCGGGTATAATAACAGTTTTCAGACGAGTATAAAGATGGTATCATATGAAGCTTTATATGGTCACAAATGTCAAACTCTGCTATACTGGACTGAACTGAGTGTGAAAAAGATTCACGGGGTTGAATTGATTAGAGAAACTGAAGAAAAAGTGAAAACAATTCGCGATAGTTTAAAAACAGCTTTAGATGGACAAAAATCATACGCGAATTTGAAACGTAAAGAAATTGAGTTTCAAGTCGGGCACCGAGTGTTTCTAAAGGTGTCATCGTGGAAACAGGTTCTTCGATTCGACCGTAAAGGAAAACTGAGTCTACGATTTATCGAACCATATGAGATCATCGAAAGAATAGGGCCTGTAGCGTATCGACTAGCTTTACCATCAGAACTTGAAAAGATTCATAATGTCTTTCACGTTTCTATGCTACGTCGATATAGATCCAAACCGTCACAAGTGATTTCTCTGGTAGATGTTGAGATACAGACTGATTTGATGTATAGCGAAGAACCGATCAGGATTTTAGCTCGTGAAATCAAAGAGTTAAGAAATAAACGCATAGCCCTAGTGAAAGTTCTTTGGCATAAACTCGGGATCTAGGAAGCTATGTAGGAACCTAAGGAAACTATGAGAAAACAATACCCTAACCTATTCACTGGTAAGATTTTCAGGGATGAAAATCCCTAAAGGGGGAGAGTTGTAACAGTCTGTTTTTAGTCAAATCAGAACAGTGGTTTTGAAACCATAAATTTAAATTCAAAATATTTATTTTATTATTTTATTAAATTTTACAGCATGATAGAATTATTGTGTGAAAGTTTCGTAAATAAATTTTACTGTTTGAATGCTTAATTCAGTAAAAAGGACTAAATCGTGTAAAGTGCAAATGTGATGTTCTAATAGCTAAATATATTTAATAGCTATAGAAATTTAAATAGAGATTCCTTAAACAGCAATTGGACCAATAGTTGTTTGAGTGGACACGTTTGGACATGTATTAGGTGAATTTTGATGTTATTTACTAAGGTTATTTTTGTAATTTATGAATTATGTTATAATAAGTTAAATAAAACAAATATTCCCACCTATTATCATCATCTTCTTGCCAAAAATTAAAGAGGAAATAGCCATTAAAATAGCTTCAAAGTTTGGCTAGCTCCTGTTGAAGCATGTAAGTTCATTTTTGCTCGGTTTTTAATGATTTTTATGTTTTTGAGATCGCTGCTTCGTATTCTATCTAACCAGTACCTTTGATTTCAAAAATGTTAAAGATTTAACATGTTGCCATTGTTGAATGTTTGAGTAAATTGAATCTAGATCGCGAAAAAGGAAAGGTTGACGATTAGACGATATTTGTTATCTGAGCGATACGAGGTAAGTTCGTATAATTAGAATCGAACTTTTAAATACTTGTAATTATTTGAAATGAATGTACATAATTGAGTAAATGATCTACTTGAAATTTGAATGCCTTATTGATATAGTCTGATAATTACCGAGCCCCGTTTGAACCGGTATTACCGAGCGACACGAGTGACATGTCACCAGGGTTACCGTTTAGGTCGAGATCCTGCATGTGTTACGGACTCATCGCAGCTCGTATGAGCTTACTGATATATCAGCTCGTAAGAGCTTACTATTCTCAGCTCGTCAGAGCTTACTGTTTCCAACTCGATAGAGCTTACTGTTCATCAGATCAGAAGGATTTCACCAATCATAGTTTGAAAGAGTGAATACGATAATGAATTGACAGATTACCTAATAATACACTTAGTGTGTATCACCTGTGTATCTATCGATATTCTAATAGGTTCAACGGGCATAACTCTGCTAATGGTTATACGGATGAATTATTGGTTATATAAATGGATTGTCGATTATATCAATGAGGATGAATTGTTACATATGTTATACATGTTATATGAATTTGGTATGATATAATACATTGATGTAATAAAAGTTGATTATATGTACGTACGAGACTAACATGTTGAAGAATGCTTGTGTATAGGTATTTGACAAGTGAATTTGATATATTTTATTTAATTTTAAGTATATATAAATGGTAAGTTAAATTCTGAATTATACGGGCTTACTAAGCTATAAAGCTTACTCTGTTTCTTTTCCATGTTTTATAGAGGTTCGATAGCTCGCTTGATTTAGATGAAGTCGGAGTTACGCATCACACTATCCAATTACCAATTGGTACCTTTGAACTTATAGATATATGTAAATATGGCATGTATAGGCTAGTTATAAAGATGATAGTTATGGTTACTTGAGATAGTGATTTTGGTACATGTTGTGGTATAAGAGAAAACCATGTGATTTGGCTTAACTTGGTATAGTGTTTTGGTTGTGTATAAGTATTCAAATATGATATGTATTGGCAAGTTGTTGATGGAATGGAAATATGCAAAACGAAATGGAAATATGCAAATGTTGTTTTGATATGTAGTAGGCATATGAATGGAAAATGCATGATATTAATTTAGGTATTTGAATACTATGTTGAATTGGTATAATATGTGTATGAAATGATATGGATAGGCTGCCTATTGAGTTATAAAATGTTGCAAATTATGCTTGTGCAAGTATATGAAAATAGGGTGCAAAATGGCTTTGCAAATAGCCTATTTTTGTCCACACGGGTAGAGACACGGGCTTGTGTCTCAACTGTGTATGACACACGGTTATGTTACACGGCTATGTGTCCCCTGGTGTTAAATTTAAAATAAAGTCAGTATGCCCCACATGGTCTCACACACGGGCTTGTGATCGGCCGTGTGGCACAAGTCAGTATACCCTCTAATTGGCACACGGCCTAGCACACGGACGTGTGACTTGGCCGTGTTGTAACAGCCCGATTTTGGGACTAGTCAGAACTGTGGTTTCAAGACCACTAATCTGAGGTTAAAGGAATATATTTTAATATTATTTTATTTGTTATAGCATGATTACAAGGATGCATGAAAGTTTTGGTGCTTTAATTTTAGCGATTGTATGCTTAATTGCGAAAAAGGACTAGATCGCATAAAGTGCAAAAGTTTTATTTTACCAGCCAAAGATGTTAAATAGATATAGAATTTTAATTGGAGGTCCCTAATGTGCAATTAGGCCATCCTAATGTTGATAGCTGGCCATAGGGGACAATAAACTCAATTTGGTCAAAAATTTGGTGGGTTAGGTGACTGAATGGAAATAAAATAAAAGAAAACAAAAAGAACGCTATCATCTTTTTCATCCTCCTTCTTCTTCCACCGATTTTTACACTTAAAGAAGGGTCTTGGTAGCTTAAAATTTCAGAAACTTATTCTCCTTGCTAGTAAGTGTTCTTGATGGTTATTTTTGAATTTTTTTTTTATACTTTTGGAACCCCTAAAGCTTAAGCTAGCTAGAGAGGGGACTATTTTGCAAAATGGGTGAAAGTTTAGGGACTTGCCATGAGAGTGTTTATGTTGTTTGCTGAGTTTTTATGGAAGAAAATGAATGTTAGTGGGTTAAGGAATAACTTTTGTGAAAGGTGTTACCATGAAAACACCTAAATGGGACTTTTTTTGTAAAGGTTGTAATTGAGTAATAAATGCATGAAATAATTGGTTTTGTGAATTGATAAAAGAGAAATAAATGTTCAGCTAGGCTTGTTTAATGAGAAAATGTGATGAAAAATGATTTACGAGCCTAGGGGCAAAATCGTAATTTTGCCAAAATGTAAGGGCAAAATGGTCATTTTTGCCTAAGTAGAGATTTTGATGTATTATGAGTTACGTAGTGATTGAATGAGTAAATTTTATTATTATAGAACAAGAAGAGCGTGGAAACAACCTTGACCGAGGAAAAGGCAAGGTTACGGACTAAACCTTCAATTAACACATTTTTGCACCGAGGTAAGTTTATGTGTAAACGATACATCTTTAATACATATGTTGTTACCTATTGATGTATTGTATGGATGAAATTGCTTATTGATGAGATCGGTTGAAAATGGTAGATAACGAGTAGTTCTCGTATGAACCTCAGAATAGAAATGTAAGTACGGATAAATATTTGTAATCATCATTTGGTGGGCTATGTGCGATACCACCTTAATATTTATTCACGATGGGCTGTGTGTGATACCATCGTTTATATTATCATTTGGTGGGCTGTGTAAGATACCACCCTATTGGCTGTATGCGAAACCACCGGGTACTTGTATCTTTCCGAAGAGTTCATCGAGAAACCTGTTTAAGTAAAATGTTTCATGTGGCTTGTGTGATAAGTGCAGGATATATGTGCAAGTAATTGTTAGCAATGTTGTGATATGTGTTTGGGATGTGGTAAGAATGAAATGAGTAAGCTTGACTATGATATTAAGAATTGTTATTGCATAATGTGTAATGTTTGGGCTAAATTTATATGTGGTATAGTGTTTATTGTTTACATATAGAGTTACTAAGCTTAAAGCTTACTCCCTTTCTTTTCCCTTGTTTTATAGTGTCAAAGAGCCAGCTCAGGATACGAAGATAATCAGACGATTACCCACACTATCAGCATATCTTGGTATAGTTAAACTTAGAATTTTGAGTATGGCATGTATAGGGGCTAGACTTAGTGAAATGTCTTGTCATTTTGGCCAAGTGTGTTGGCTCTTTTGAGGTGAACTCTTCTGTTTGAGGCCATAATTGATGGCTCATTATTATTAATCTATAAAAACATGAAGTTATTCATGATTGTGTATGGTGCAGGATTGGGTTGCTTGGTTTAGTATGTATGAATGGGTTGATGATTGAATATGATTTATGTTTGTATGAGTTAGGGTGATAAAAAGAGCTTGGCAAATAGCCTTGTTCTTGTGCACACGGGTAGACACACGGGCGTGTGTCTAGGCCGTGTATGGCACACGGTTAGCCCCATGGGTGTGTGGCTAGGCTGTGTTGTAACAGCCCGATTATGACCCTAATCAGAACGATGGTTTCGGGACCACGAATCCGAGTTAGAAAAATAATTTAATATTATTTTTCGTGTTAAATAAATATGATTGAGCATGTGCTAATATTTCACGAATTGAATTTATTCGTTTGTGTGATTAACTTAAAAGAGAGGATTAAATTGCAAAAATGGTAAAAATAGCTTTTATTTAAATTGGGTGGCTAAATTGACTTGTCTTCTTTATTGTGTGGATTTAAATTGCAATTTAGCAATTTGTCATATAAGTGGACGACACCATGCTTCCACTATGTGATTAATTATTAGTTTTATATGTTAAGTGGTGATAATAATATCATATTATATATTATAAACATATTATAATAAAACATAAAAAAAAAATATAGGAAGTCATTGCATGTTCATCTTTTTTTTTTATATCCTCTCATCACCGAAACTCCAAGGAAAAAGAAAGAACTTGAGCTCTCTCATATTCGGCCCTTCACAAGCAAAATTAGGTATGTGTTTGCTTTAGATTTTTGATGATTTTCATATTTTTGAGATTGTTGTTTACTTTACTATCAAGCCCATGTATTAATTTTGTGCAATGGTGATGTCTGTGAGATATGCCATTGATGATAGGTTGAGTTTTGTGATGGTTATTGGTATTAAATGAAAGATTGGAGCTAGATGAACATATTTTGTTCTTGAGTTTTTGATGAATGTTGCTAATCAAGGATTTATTTATAAAAAGAAAATTTTAGAGGTTAAAATTTCAAAGAAATGAGTTGTATAGGCTTGTAATGGGAGGAGGAAAATTTGGCCCTTATGGAAGATGTTCAAATTTTGAGTAATTTGTGAGTTGTGTATTAGGGACTAATTTGTAAAAGTTGCAAATGTTAGGGTAAAATGGTAAATTGCCTAATTATATGATTTTGGATCAAATTGAATGAATATATAATTGAATGAGTTTAAATTGGAATTATTTAGATCAAGAACAAAAGGAAACGGAATTGGATCAGGGAAAAGCAAAGTTAAACGAATAGCCGGGGAGCTTAATCCGTCAACTTCTGAGGTAAGTTTATAAGCAATCGGTTTTATTCGAATGGTTTTTATAATAAATGTATATGTTCAAGTGAAATTACTGAATTTTAAATTGAGATTGCCGAATAGATATTGGAATTATTAAGGGTGATAGTGGAATATGGTTAGTTACGTACATGTATACATATTGCCTATCCATTGATTAATTAAATAGGCATAATAAAATCCATTTTGCCGAAGATGATATGGGATGGGATCAAGTACCTATAAATTAACGAAGTGTAAAGTTGGTATGTATATGTGTAACTATAAGCCTTGATCATTGAGTTGAATGATTTTATATGTGAAAGGGTTAAGTGAAAGGATTATATTTAATTAATAGGTTACATGTATATGTATATTGATGATTGCCGAATGTGATGGTATTGAAATGGAGGAATGAGTTGTTTATAACATGTGCATTTAGTTGTGTATAGATGTGAATGAAAATGAAATTATCTGTGTTTACATGTTTGAGGAAAAGATCATTAAAAGCACTATGTGTTCGAGTTTGTAATACCGAGCACTGTGTGTGTGAAATCGGTAATTTGGCACAAGTTGTGCGAAAAATATGTAATGGCACTAAGTGTGCGATACATTACTGAATGTGACACTATGTGTGTGCTCTTTATCTAAGTAACGACACTAAGTGTGCGATACGTTACGTAACTTGCACTATGTGTGTGGGTTTACGAATCTGCCAGATACCTAAACGAACAAATGGAGGTATCCGAAGAATGGTGCGAATGTAAGTCATATAAAATAGATGGATGACTTAGTACTAATGAGGTAAGTTGTTTTGCTTATGAAGTTTTAGTACTGAGGTAAGTTTATATATAATATTTTTGGATAAATGATTCATGTGCATTCAGTTTTTGAGAGGTTTTGACTATTATAAAGGTTGAACGATGAATGTTGTATGTATATGCGATTATAAGTTAGTTAATGATTAATTTGAATTGATTAAATTCGAAATTGAGTAATTGCATATGTTTATCGTTGCTTATAACTTACTAAGCTAAGTTAGCTTACTGTATGTGTTTAATTGTCTATTTCATAGATTTTGAAGTTTAAGCACGCACTCGGGGATTCTCGTCAAAGTCAAGCACACTATCAACCACTTTTGGTACCTTTTATAAAATTGATCTTTTGTAAACAATGGCATGTATAGGCTATAATACTCATTTGAGTTCATTTTGGATTGAAATGTATATATATTTATAAATGCCATGAGGAAATGGCTTCATGATTATGTCTAGTTGGTTATATATATATGCTTGAGGTGTGGCATATGTTTGTTCATAGTCAGACATGATATAAGTTTGTTAAAGTATGTGTGTTTCATGAAATTATGTTAGTAATATTGTTCATATGTTTAAATAGAGATTTCATGCACATTTTATGAATTGAACTTAAAAGTTGATTTATGTTATGTTAGGTACATTATTTGGGTATTGACTTTGGTTGAATAAGGTCTATAATGCATTGTGGATAATAGATAAATTATCGTTTGATTTGTATGCACTTATAAGACGAAATATGAAAGAATAAAAGAATTTGGTGTATCCATGATTTATTGGATTTACACTAACTTTGGAAGTAATCGTGTGTGACATGATCTTGGTTGGTGTTATACTTATTTCGGATTGCTTATAATCACTTATATATGTTTGGTCAAGAAAATTTAAGGTTTAAATCACTGATGTGAATAATTAGTTATGTTTGCATGTGATTGAATACATAGGTGGTAAATTGGGTGGTATAAGTTGACTTTTGATAACCTATATATATATATATTCGGCTACACTCTTTAAAACGACCAAATGAATAGTGCTTCATAATTAGAATAAGATTACTTATTTTATTGTATATAATGCAATTGATATTATATTTTGTGATGACTTGATTATCGTAATATCATTTATTAAGTTTTATGATTCATGTGACTCAATGAACTTGGTGGTTAGTCGAGTAACACCTCGTAACCTGATAAACCGCAAAAGTAACATATTTTAGGCCCACATTTAGCATGCTTTTAGATAATTTAAGCCTCGATTTATGTAAAAAGGTGCTCTTAATCCTTTCTTTTCATGTCTTATACTCAGGAAAGCACCCACGGATGAAAAGAACGTAAAACGGGCTTAAATCGGGCCAAATGGGCCAATTCACGAAATCGACACGGCCTGGACTTCAAGCCACACAGCCGTGCCTCATTAAGCTCTAAAACACGGTCTAGAACCCGATAAACACGGCCGTGCCTCATTAAAAGTCCAAACACGGCCTGGCCACGATTCACACGGGCGTGTGCCATGGCCGTGTCCCTGTCGTTGGAAAGAGCAATTCCATTCGGGAAAGGATACTTGGAGGCAAAGAAACACATTCCAAAGCCTATTCAAACACCCTAGCAGGAATTCTACTTAAATTAGGAAACTTAGGGGCCAAGTAAAGCATCACAAAGTCTATATAAACACCCAAGGGGCAACTTGAAAGGGGAGTTCGGCAGAAGCCGAAACCAGAGGCGAGCTAGGCCAAGGAGCCAAGCCGGAAAGGTCAGAATTATGGGAATCATCGAAGTTAGCCAGTTGATCCATCCTAAGAAGCCGGATTTATACTCAAGACGGCGAAATTCTCCTTCAATTCCTTCAGGAAGTTTTAGGGTTTTCTTATGTTTTGTTTTATCTTTTCTCTTGGGATGTTCTTTTTACTCATTATGAACTAAACCCTTCAGATACCTGAAGGGGATGAAACCTAGATGAATTTTGTTATTTGATTTCTAGAGTTATATGATAATTACTTTGTTCTTAATTATGTTGCTTAATCCAAATCTAATGTGCTTAGGTGGAGGAGGAATAGACCCTGCCTAAGAGTAGATCTAACATAATTAAGCAGAGTTGATCGAACGCCTAGAGATAGGGTTACGAGATTTTGTCGGATTAGGGTGAAACCTAATATGGGAGTCCATTGATTGATTTACTGCTATCCTAGGGGGTTATTATAAGCGAACGAGAGTTCCACTAATTAACCTAGGGTTAGACGTTATTCGTCTCGAGAGAGGGTTTAATATAGGTTAGGGAGTCTTACGGATCAAGCTAAGTAAAAGAAATCATATAATTTAGGGTTAAATAACAAGTGAAGTCTAGGTGGATTCTTCCTGAGGGTATCATCGTAATCAACTGAGTCTTTCTTCAAGTTATTTTCCTATTCATCCTTTTTGTCTTTGTGTCCTTAGTTTAGTCTTCGTCAATATAGTTTAAAGCAACTTCACTGTATTTTTAAGGCTAAATAATAAAAAGAAAGTTAATATTAGTACTCTTATTCCTTTGGGTTTGATATCCGGTCTTGCCTAAGCTATACTACTGTTTGATAGGTACACTTGCCTTTAATCGTTGTCAGAGTTAGTTTTCAGGTTTTGATCATTCTTTTATAAATTTTAAAACTCTGATTTTGCAGCGATCATAACCCTAATCCAGCGATGGATACGGGTTAGGGGTGTTACATTTGATTGGTATCAGAACTACGGTTTAGTCAGTTCTCGGACTAACAAAACGCGTGTGAGTCCATCTATACATGCTATTTGTTATAATGTGATAGTGTGATGACTTCTGACTGTGAAATGTGTCTATTTCTTTCGTATAGTAAATGGATCTTGATCCCGAGCGAGCTATAGCTGACGATGTTGAGAGCGTGGTGCCTGCTCCCATGCAAGGGACTGCGCCGAAGGAATCTCGACCAGCTGCGAGTAATCCCGATGAGGGGGCTAAACAAGCCTTTTATAGCATGATGAATGATTGGTTCAGTCAGTATATTCGAACCAATCCAGCTGTTCAACAACCCCTGAATCCGAACACTCCTCTTGTAGTACCGGTGGTACCCTCGATTGTAAACCCTGAGAGAGCAAGCATGCCTCTGGTTTACCGTATTAGAAAACACGGGGCTCAAGAGTTTAGAGCTGAAGATGACGATGATGCTGAGTGAGCTGAATTTTGGCTTGACAATACTATTCGTGTTTTCGATGAGCTGTCTTGCACACCAAATGAGTGCCTGAAGTGCGCCATATCTTTGTTACAAGACTCTGCCTACTATTGGTGGAATACTTTCGTATCGGTTGTTCCAAAGGAGCGAGTTACTTGGGACTTCTTTCAGACAGAATTCCATAAGAAATACATCAGTCAGCGATTCATAAACTCCAAATGCAAAGAATTTTTTGAGCTTAAGCAGGGTCGTATGACCGTATTTGACTATGAGCGCAAGTTTGTAAGACTTAATCGCTATGCTCGCGGGTGCGTTTCGTCCGAGGCTGCTATGTGCCGAAGATTTGAATAAGGGCTAAATGAAACATAAAACTATTGGTTGGCATACTTAAAATAAACGACTTTGTAGTACTTGTTGAACGAGCTTGTAAAGCCGAGGAGCTAGGGAAAAAAAGCGAAAAGCTGAGCTGAAGCTAGAGATTTTCGAAAGAGATCTGCGAGTAAATTTTCTCAAATGTCAACAAAGAAGTTCAAGAATGAAGGTAGCCGATCTAAACCTAACACAGGGATCTCTATACGAGAACGACCACCAGTGAGTTCTCGGGCTACATCAGTTGCTAGTGTTGGCAATACCCGACCGAATAGACCTGAGTGTCAACAGTGCGGTAGACGGCATTTTGGCGAGTGTTGGGGTAAATTTAATAATCGCACTTGTTACAAGTGTGGTTCGCAGGATCATTTCATTCGGGATTGCCCAGAGACTGCTGAAAAGAGTATTGCTCAGAGTGCGAGACTGAGTAGCACTGCAGCTAGAGGTAGACCATCTCATAATATGGGAGGTAGGAGTGGCACGTAGAGGGGGATTTCAAATGCGGCTATTCAATCAGAGGCCCGTGCACCGGCTAGAGCTTATGCCATTCCTGCCAGAGAGGAGGCTTTATCTCCAGATGTTATTACCGGTATTTTCACTCTCTTTGACACTAGTGTAACTACCCTAATTGATCCCGATTCAACTCATTCGTATGTGTGTGAAACATTAGTATCCAGTAAGACTCTACCTGTTGAGTCTACTGAGTTTGTTATTCGGGTTTCGAACCCCCTGGGTCGGTGTGTGCTAGTTGATAGAGTGTGCAAGAAATGCCCTTTAATGATTCGAGACTCATGTTTTTCGGTCGATTTGATGTTACTACCATTTGACGAGTTCGATATTATCCTCGGTATGGATTGGTTAACTGTACACGACGCAGTAGTGAATTGCAGATGCAAGACTATTGATTTGAGGTGCCAGAATAACGAGATAATTCGAATTGAATCTGCAGATTTAAATGGGTTACCAGCTGTGATATCTTCGATGTTGGCACGACAGTATCTGGGAAAAGGGTTGTGAAGCTGATCTTGCGTATGTGATTGACAGCAAGGTAACTGAAAAGAAGATTGAATCTATACCGGTTGTTTGTGAGTATCCGGATGTGTTTCCGGAAGAATTGTCGGGATTGCCACCTGTTTGGGAAGTAGAGTTTAGTATTAAGTTAGTGCCAGGGACAACTCCGATTTCGATAGCTCCGTATAAAATGGCACCGACCGAATTAAAAGAGTTGAAGGTTCAGCTGCAAGAATTGACAGATAGAGGTTTTGCGCGACCGAGTTTCTCACCCTGGGGTGCGCCAGTCCTATTTGTGAAAAAGAAGGACGAAACTTTGAGAATGTGCATCGATTATCTACAGCTCAATAAAGTGACCGTAAAGAATAAATATCCGTTGCCACGTATCGATGATTTATTCGATTAGCTTAAAGGGAGCTTCGGTGTTCTCAAAAATTGATCTGAGGTCAAGTTATTATCAGTTCCGGGTTAGAGACTCGGATATACCAAAGACTGCGTTTCGGACGAGATACAATCATTATGAGTTCTTAGTGATGCCGTTTGGACTCACTAATGCCCCTGCTGTTTTCATGGACCTGACGAATCGGGTATTTAGATCGTATCTAGATCGGTTTGTGTTTGTATTTATAGATGACATACTAATCTATTCACATGACGAAATCGAGCATGCTGAGCATTTGAGACTGGTGTTACAGATTTTGCGTGATAAGCAGTTGTACGCGAAATTCAGTAAATATGAGTTTTGGTTGAATGAAGTTAGCTTCCTGGGGCATTTTATTTCAGCATCGAGTATTCGGGTTGACCCAAGTAAAGTTACGACTATACTTGATTGGAAACCTCCGCGGAATGTTTCTGAGGTTCGTAACTTTCTGGGACTTGCCGGATATTATAGACACTTCGTGAAAGGGTTTCTTATGATAGCATCACTGATGACAAAACTATTACAGAATAATGTTAAATTCGAGTGGTCTGAAAGGTGCCAGAAGAGTTTTGATCAGCTAAAAACCTTGCTAACGGAAACTCCAGTGCTTGTTCAACTTGAGTCGGGTAAGGAGTCCGTTATTTTTAGTGATGCATCCTTAAGTGGGCTGGGCTGTGTTTTGATGCAGGAGGGTAAAGTTGTAGCTTATGCCTCGAGACAGTTGAAGCCGCACGAAAAGAACTATCCGACCTACTATCTTGAGTTGGTTGCTATAGTCTTTGCTTTGAAAATACGGCGTCACTATCTATTCGGTGAGAAATGCCACATCTATTCGGATCATAAGAGTCTAAAGTATTTAATGACTTAGAAGGATCTGAATTTGAGATAGCGACGATGTTTGGAACAGTTAAAAGACTATGAGCTTGTGATTGACTATCATTAGGGAAAGGCTAATGTGGTTGCTGATGCACTTAGCCGAAAGTCACTATTTGCTTTACGCACAATGAATACGGATATAGCTATGACCGATGATGATGTGATCATTTCAAAATTGAAGGCGAAACCACTGTTTATACAACAGATTTGTGAAGCTCAAGAGGTTGATGATGATTTAAAAGCAAAAAGCAGTCATTGTGGCTCGAGTACGGATTCAGATTTTCAGATAGATGCTAAGGGATGTCTACGGTTTAAGAATCGAATATGTGTGCCCAAAAACCCTAAATTGATTCGAATGATTTGTGACGAAGCTCATAATAGTAGATTGACGATTCATCCGGGTAGCACAAAAATGTATAACGACCTGAGATAGCATTACTGGTGGCATGGTATGAAACGAGACATTTCAGACTATGTGTCGAAGTGTTTGGTATATCAACAAGTGAAAGCCGAGCATCAAGTGCCATCAGGACTACTTCAGCCGATTATGGTAACTGAGTGGAAGTGGGATCGAGTCACGATGGATTTCATATCAGGTTTGTCGTTGATGCCGAGTAAGAAAGATTCAATCTGGGTTATTGTTGATAGATTGATGAAATCGGCCCATTTTATTCTGGTACGTACGGATTTCTCACTTGATAAGTTAGCCGAGCTGTACATATTGCAGATCATACGATTGCACGGAGTACCTGTTTCTATCGTTTCGGATAGAGATCCGAGGTTTACATTGCGGTTTTGGAAGAAACTGCAGGATGTTTTAGGTACCAAGTTGCATTTCAGTACAGCTTTTCACCCTCAGTCGAATGGTCAATCCGAGCGTGTTATCCAAATACATGAGGATATGTTGAGATGTTGCGTTCTTGAGTTTGAGGGTATGTGGGAACGATACCTGCCTTTTATTGAATTTGCGTACAACAACAGCTTTCAATCAAGTATTAAAATGGCAACCTATGAAGCTTTGTACGGTCGTAAATGTCGTACACCTTTGTATTGGACCGAATTAAGTGAAAGCAAGATACACGGTGTTGATTTAATCAGAGAGACTGAGCAGAAAGTAAAAGTAATTCAAGAAAGTCTAAAAGCCACTTCAGATCATCAGAAGTCTATGCGGATTTGAAACGCAAAGATATAGAATTTCAGGTGGGCGACCGAGTGTTTTTGAAAGTTTCACCATGGAAAAAGATACTTAGATTTGGTCCTAAAGGAAAGCTGAGTCCGAGATTCATTGGGCCGTATGAAGTTATTGAGCGTATTGGGCTAGTTGCGTACAGACTTATGTTGCCATCTGAGCTAGACAAGATTCACAATGTCTTCCATGTATCGATGCTTCGACGATACCGATCCAATGCTTCTCATGTGATCAGTCCAACAGAGATTGAAATTCAACCCGATTTGACTTATGAGGAAGAACCGATTTGCATCTTAGCTTGTGAAGTGAAAGAGTTGCGAAATAAGAAAATCTCATTGGTTAAAGTTATGTGGCATAAGCACGGGGTTGAGGAAGCAACCTGGGAAACCGAAGAATTAATGAAAGAACGTTACCCACAATTATTCAACGGTAAGATTTTTGGGGACAAAAATCCCTTAAAGGGGAGAGTTGTAACAGCCCGATTATGACCCTAATAAGAACGGTGGTTTCAGGACCACGAATCCGAGTTAGAAAAATATTTTAATATTATTTTTCGTGTTAAATAAATATGATTGAGCACGTGCTAATATTTCACGAATTGAATTTATTCGTTTGCGTGATTGACTTAAGAGAGAGGATTAAATTGGAAAAGTGGTAAAAATAGCTTTTATTTAAATTGGGTGGCTAAATTAACTTGTCTTCTTTATTGTGTGGATTTAAATTGCAATTTAGCAATTTGTCATATAAGTGGACGGCACCATGCTTCCACTATGTGATTAATTATTAGTTTTATATGTTAAGTGGTGATAATAATATCATATTATATATTATAAACATATTATAATAAAACATAAAAAAAATATAGGAAGCCATTGCATGTTCATCTTTTTTTTTATATCCCCTCATCACCGAAACTCTAAGGAAAAAGAAAGAACTTGAGCTCTCTCATATTCGGCCCTTCACAAGCAAAATTAGGTATGTGTTTGCTTTAGATTTTTGATGATTTTCATATTTTTGAAATTGTTGTTTACTTTACTATCAAGCCCATGTATTAATTTTGTGCAATGGTGATGTTTGTGAGATATGCCATTGATGATAGGTTGAGTTTTGTGATGGTTATTGGTATTAAATGAAAGATTGGAGCTAGAAGAACATATTTTGTTCTTGAGTTTTTGATGAATGTTGCTAATCAAGGATTTATTTGTAAAAAGAAAATTTTAGAGGTTAAAATGTCAAAGAAATGAGTTGTATAGGCTTGTAATGGGAGGAGGAAAATTCGGCCTTTATGGAAGATGTTCAAATTTTGAGTACTTGTGAGTTGTGTATTAGGGACTAATTTGTAAAAGTTGCAAATGTTAGGGGTAAAATGGTAAATTACATAATTATATGATTTTGGATCAAATTGAATGAATATATAATTGAATGAGTTTAAATTAGAATTATTTAGATCAAGAACAAAAGGAAACGGGATTGGATCAGGGAAAAGCAAAGTTAAACGAATAGCCGGGATGCTTAATCCGTCAACTTCCGAGGTAAGTTTATAAGCAATCGATTTTATTCGAATGGTTTTTTATAATAAATGTATATGTTCAAGTGAAATTATTGAATTTAAAATTGAGATTGCCGAATAGATATTGGAATTATTAAGGGTGATAGTCGAATATGGTTAGTTATGTACATGTATACATATTGCATATCCATTGATTAATTAAATAGGCAAAATAAAATCCATTTTGCCGAAGATGATATAGGATGGGATCAAGTACCTATAAATTAACGAAGTGTAAAGTTGGTATGTATATGTGTAACTATAAGCCTTGATCATTGAGTTGAATGATTTTATATGTGAAAGGGTTAAGTGAAAGGATTATATTTAATTAAGAGGTTTCATGTATATGTATATTGATGATTGCTGAATGTGATGGTATTGAAATGGAGGAATGAGTTGTTTATAACATGTGCATTTAGTTGTGTATAGATGTGAATGAAAATGAAATTATCTGTGTTTACATGTTTGAGGAAAAGATCATTAAAAGCACTATGTGTTTGAGTTTGTAATACCGAGCACTGTGTGTGCGAAATCGGTAATTTGGCACAAGTTGTGCGGAAAATACGTAATGGTACTAAGTGTGCGATACATTACTGAATGTGACACTATGTGTGTGCTCTTTATCTAAGTAACGACACTAAGTGTGCGATACGTTACGTAACTTGCACTATGTGTGCGGGTTTACGAATCTGCCAGATACCTAAACGAACAAATAGAGGTATCCGAAGAATGGTGCAAATGTAAGTAATATAAAATAGATGGATGACTTAGTACTAATGAGGTAAGTTGTTTTGCTTATGAAGTTTTAGTACTGAGGTAAGTTTATACATAATATTTTTGGATAAATGATTCATGTGCATTCAGTTTTTGAGAGCTTTTGACTATTATAAAGGTTGAATGATGAATGTTGTATGTATATGCGATTATGAGTTAGTTAATGATTAATTGGAATTGATTAAATTCGAAATTGAGTAATTGCATATGTTTATCGTGCTTATAACTTACTAAGCTAAGTTAGCTTACTGTATGTGTTTAATTGTCTATTTTATAGATTCTGAAGTTTAAGCTCGCACTCGGGGATTCTCGTCAAAGTCAAGCACACTATCAACCACTTTTGGTACCCTTTATAAAATTGATCTTTTGCAAACAATGGCATGTATAGGCTATAATACTCATTTGAGTTCATTTTGGATTGAAATGTATATATATTTATAAATGCCATAAGGAAATGGCTTCATGATTATGTCTAGTTGGTTGTATATATATATGCTTGAGGTGTGGCATATGTTTGTTCATATTCGGACATGATATAAGTTTGTTAAAGTATATGTGTTTCATGAAATTATGTTAGTAATATTATTCATAGAGATTTCATGCACGTTTTATGAATTTAACTTAAAAGTTGATTTATGTTATGTTAGGTGCATTATTTGGGTATTGACTTTGGTTGAATAAGGTCTATAATGCATTGTGGATAATAGATAAATTATCGTTTGATTTGTATGCACTTATAAGACAAAATATGAAAGAATAAAAGAATTTGGTGTATCCATGATTTATTGGATTTACACTAACTTTGGAAGTAATCGTGTGTGGCATGATCTTGGTTGGTGTTATACTTATTTCGGATTGCTTATAATCACTTATATATGTTCGGTCAAGAAAATTTAAGGTTTAAATCACTAATGTGAATAATTTGTCATGTTTGCATGTGATTGAATATACAGGTGGTAAATTTGGTGGTATAAGTTGACTTTTGATAACCTATATATACATATATATTCGGCTACACTCTTTAAAACGACCAAATGAATAGTGCTTCGTAATTAGAATGAGCTTACTTATTTTATTGTATATAATGCAATTGATATTACATTCTGTGATGACTTGATTATCATAATATCATTTCTTAAGTTTTATTTATTATTTTTTAAATTATTAATTAATTAACTAATTAAAGTTCAAAAATGGAATTAAATTAGTTGATCATTGTGAATTCGTTGAATGTAAAAATATAAAATATATTTTATCATAAATTCTTTTACGCTAAAGTTGCCATGATTTTAACAGAATTAAAATCGGGTTGAGAAAATTATTTAATTTGAAATTTAATTAATTAATTAAAATTAATTTATGATGATTTTTTGGGGGAAATAGAAAAACTTGTAATGGGTTGGAATGAATTATAAAATACTAGGTTAAAAGTTTAAGAAGTATTATAATTGGACCAATACGGGAGAGGCCCAAAAGCCTCTCATGTTGACAAACCCTAGTTTATTTAATTAGGGTTGTCACCCTTCCTCAATCCTAGTTAGACTATGATTTACTTTTTCTATTGAAATAGACTTCTACTAATTCGACAAGGTTTCACTTTTTCTCTTTATAAATAGATGACGCTGGTAGGCTAAATACAAAACTTTAAATATTATTATTCTGCCCGAAATTAGTGAGAATTTATTTTCTAAGTATAAATTCTATTTTCTGGAATAACAATTATACCAGTTTCTATTAAAGAGAGATTTGTTTTCCTTTTGAAAGTAAAATAAATAATTTTTTGTTCTGTGTTTGATTTGCATTCGTTTGAGCCCACACTTGAAGCAGTTTATGGTACGAAAATAGTAGAAAATGTCGTTTGGTTGAAAGAAAGGAACGGCAAGGATCCGTCTAGCTGAACACACAAGTGCGATTTTGGTAAAGAGTTTATTGCTATAAATATAATAAACCGGCTCGGTCTTCAAAATTTTGATTTTTCGTTGTGCAAGAAAACCAATTTCTAACTATGTTTTTTCCAACAGTTTCTTCATATTCGATACCTTCTTTCTGAATATGTCATTTTTCTTTAAGTTTGACCTTATAAGTTTCTACTTTTCTATGCATTTCTTTACTTCTTGTAGACCACTTACACCTTATGGATTTTATCCCTTTCGATAAGTCTACAAGTTCCCATACTGAGTTAGATTTTATAGAATCCATCTAAGCTTTTATAGCTATTTCCTAGAGTATGGAATCAACACTTTGCATCATTTCGTCAAATATGTGTGGGTCTTTATCTTCCTGTTCGACAAACTCAGTGTTTGAAGCACTTCTGTCATATTGGAAGAACTTAAGCCTACGAGAGACTCTTCCACTACGATGAAGCTCCCTATGTTGCTAATCATTTACAAGTCTACTATTAGGAGTTGGCTCCAGAACTATTACTGTAGGGTTTTGTATATTCCCCAAAAGTTCCTTGAGTACTTATTTACATCGAGGTTTAAAGTCGTTCATGTAACTCTTCTCAATGAAGGTAGCATGAGTTAACACTATAATTGTTTTCTCTTTTGAGTTATAAAACAAACCACTGTTTATTCCTTTAGGATATCCCACAAACATGCACAAATTTGACCATCCAACTTCCTTGCATCTTTATTCAATATATGGGTTGGGCATCCACATATCCTAAAAAGATTTAAGCTTTACTTCTTGTTTTGCCACAATTCGTATGCAGTTTTAGGTGCGATCTTAGTTGGTACATCATTCAGAATGTAATAAGTCATTTGAAAAGCATATCCCCAAAAGGGTATTGGCAATTATGAATAACTTAACATTGATTTAACCATGTCTAATAAGGTTCGATTCATTCTCTCTGTCATGCCATTCCATTGTGGAGTTTTCGGCACAGTTAATTGGGATAATATCTCATTCTTTACAAGGTATCCTAAGAACTCATCCAATAAGTATTTCCCAAATTGACCAGATCAAAGTGCCTTTATGGGTAAACCTAATTGTTTCTCCACTCCTACACGAAACTTTTTGAATTTATCAAAATGTTTTATTTTTGTGATGCCTCAAGTACACATACTAATATCTGGAATAATCATCTATAAAAGTTACATAGTAATTGTAACCACCTCATACACTAACATTCATGGGGTCACCTACATCATTGTTCACAAGTTCTAAGGATTTAACGTGTAACACCCTCTACCTGATCCGAATCACTAGATCCAGATATCAGATGTTACAACACATATACACTTAGCAAAAATTTTACAATCGATGTATAACCATTTTAAAACATACTTTTTATTATTTTATTGACTATCTTCAAAAGAAAAGACTAAATAAATAAAATATTTAAGAATACATTAGATTTTGAAAAATAACATATGGCGTTACAACTTAAAACTTTGCTAAAGATAGACTCTTCATGGTGTAATGTATTAAGCGCCATGCTTCTACGGTACTTTCTATATAATGACGCAACTCGTACTGCTACCTTGGAACAATTCTAGCTTGGTCTCTCGTAGCATACCCAAAGCGAAACCTGCTACATAAACAAACATTTGTAAGTTCAAACGAACTTAGTGAGTTCAAACCCAGATTACATTGAAGCATTTGTTGTTGAATTCCACCTTTGAAGATTATGGATTTCCTTTCTGTCTTTATCAAATACTTTTCTAATATCGGGCGTCTACATATATGCTAACTTCCATACTTGACCAACCTACACACAATCCACTTATTAGGCAGATTTCAGATTACAACACTTGATGCGGATCACATATTCTTCTTGGAAAATATTTACACTCCTTAGAAAGATATTTATACCAAACCCACCTTCGACAAATTCTCACCCAGACGGATGTTAAATATTTTCCCCAGGATTGGGAACTTATAAATACTACTCTTGGCGACTTATACTAGCTAATCTTTTAAGATGAACATTGTACAAATCCTACTTTTGATGGATTCTCATACTGAACTTGGCAACTTTTAGGTTACTGGTCAAATCATGACTTAAATTGATCCATATTATAACTTAATATGATGGATGAACATTCTAAGTCATCCGTGGAATCCCAAACAAACATGTTACATATCCTGAGAAAACCGAACTTAGCTAACAACTTAGACTTTAGATAACCTCTATTCCTGGTATCAAAACTACTCAGATTTGGTGGATACTAGATAATTAAGATAACTTCCTTACATAGCATGTATAAACTTAGATTAGATGAACACTTAGACTACTACTAATTATGAATACGCCAAATTTCTTATACTAACAGACTACTATGGCGAATTCAACCTTCAGAGACACTGTTGAGAACTCTTTCAGGAAATGCCTTTAGGTCATATTCCAATTTCATCATAAGGCTATTCAAACAAAGATATTTTCAACCTTAACTGGAGTCTATCTAGTGAAGAAGTCTCTAAACTTACCCTGATCTCACCACCAAGGCAGTTATCCAAATCTCGCCTCAAGGGCATTACAGAATGTGCCATACAGGCATCACATAATACGCTACATAGGCTTCACAGAATATGCCATATAGGCTTTACCGGATACACCATAAAGGCTTTACAAAACATTATGTATTTATTGTCTTGGCAGACTATCTCAAAGGGTGCCATGAGTTTCTCCCACATGGTCTTGTACATATTTTCATGTCGTGCTTTGCTAGTTCGATTTACATCTTACCAGAGACAACACCACCAGTATTTTCATTGACATATGATGCCATAAGTCTCTACCACATAGCTTTACACATATTTTCATATCGCGATCTGCCAGTTCAGTTAACAATATACCTGCCCTACTGGAAGCATCGCAAATGGTTGTGTTACTTACTTAACATAGAATACACTTACCTATATTCATTCATACTCCTCACAATTTCATACTTTTCCATACTTGATTTTATATACCTACATAGCAGACATTATTTTATTCATACAGTAACTCATATACCTCATTTGTAGACATGCAACAATTTTACGATACTTTACACACACATACACTTACTGGTTATCTGAAATGACATTTATATGCAAATTTTCATTGTAAACTAACATACAAAAGTTAGGATAAATACTCACCAGAAACTCACATGTACTGTAGCTCGAAGTTCTAAATCTGAACGTCCAACCTGAGCCAGTAGCAATAACTGTTTAAAAGAACATGGGATTACCATTAAAAGCCCATTTA
Organism: Gossypium bickii; assembly: GCA_025503065.1. NCBI lineage: Eukaryota > Viridiplantae > Streptophyta > Magnoliopsida > Malvales > Malvaceae > Gossypium > Gossypium bickii. The sequence goes on from CP106711.1 coordinate 99,068,948, forward strand.
CAAATAGCTTACCAGTATATCAATTACATATAACCCCCATGTATGGCATCCTAATTACTCCCTATTGTATTTATTCTTCTTAACATCCTTACTCTTTCAAAACCATAACATGTAAAGCTATCAAACTTACTGGGAGGTTGAAACATCCACTGATTAACCCAAAAACCTTAGCTTCCAATTTAATTAAGAAGAAAAGGATATTTAGGTTTAAGAGAAAGAACCAAAGTGTGGAATAGAAGGAAGAAAATCCATTTGAATGTTTCCTTTTTACCATAGATATACTCAGTTCCTCTTAGTGGATCTTGACAAGTGTCGAATGTATATAGAAATTGTCTTTTAAATGCCCTACAAGAACCGAAAGAAATATAAAAGAGAATCTGATGTAGATGTTGTTTGACCAGTCAATCCCATTTAGTTGGCTCTCGACCAATCACATTACAGAACCTACCTTGCAAATTATTCGAGCAAACCGGATATACCATACTTTGGTGGTAACTCTCATAAGGTGTGTTTTTCATTTTTCATATTCTTCCTTCAATTGAAGAATACCTCGAGATGAAATCCTTAGATACTTTCACGGGCGGATACTTAACGTGCCAAACTTTAGTTTGCTAAAAGCTTCTAAAATGGTAGGCTATGCTACCATAGTGCGCCAAAATAGGTAACTTTCACATCTATTCATCTTCTTCTCAAATCCGTCAAATTTGGGGTGTGACATAACAACCCTTATTTTTTTTTCCTTAAAAGATCACTTAGTCATTTTACCTTCCAAGCAAGATTCATATTGTGGAAGATCAATTTCCTTAAGCAAACTTAAGGTGTCATCTTTTTTTTACAAGTCTACTGATTCTTTCTTGGTTAATATGATCAAGTCTCAAATGTCAAATTAAGTGTTTTATTCATTGATTTAATTTCAAATAGTGTGTACATCTTTGGCTTGATAAATTAGAGATTATTTAACATCCATCTATTACAGATAAGTGTAGAATTTCTAAAAATTGCAATACTATTATTAAAAGCCACAGTCAAGCCATTTTTAAATAAATATGCAACAAAAATTAAGTTTCTCTTGAAACTAGGTATATATGAAACATATCTTCTTAAAATTATCAAAATAAATATGTACATTTGCTACTGCTTCTACTGCCACACTTGTTCCATCTTCAGTCCGTAACGGTACTCTCATCTCCAAGATATTTTGTTTCCTTAAACTCCTATAGAGAAACACACACATGGTTAGTGGCTCCTCAATCAATGACCTCGTGGTCTATTGAATCTTCTACTAGACAAATTCTTATCATAAAGATTTCATACATTTGCCTTTAGTGGCTAGGTAATCATTCCATTCTTTGCAGTTGGACTTAAAATGCCCTTTCTTATTGCAGAAGAAACACTTAGATAAGTTTTTAGGCTTCATAGTTATCTTCTTTTCTACTTTAGGTGGCCTAGAGGACTTAGCCTTATTTATTTTAGAATGTTTTCTCTTACCTTTAGAGGGAGAAGCAACCGCTAAGTTTGCTTCTGCTTTTCAGACTGGTTGACTGCCATTATGTTGGAAAAATCCAGTTTGAAAATGGTTTTTTGTCACAACAGAAAATTAAAATTTGAAAATCAAGTTGGTTTGTGATAATTATTGTAATAAACTTTTCTCGAAAAGAACATGTGTTTTGTGCGAGACGGATCCTTTACGTTCTTGACTTTCAACCGAATGACCTTTTCCACTATTCTCATACCACGAATCACTTTGAGTGTCAGCTCGAACAATTATAAACCAAATCTAGAACAAAAAAAAAAATAATTTTCTTACTTTCAGTAGGAAAATAAAACTCTCTCTCAATAGAATCTAGTAGAATTTTTATTCCTAGAAAATAAAATTCATACTTAGAAATAAATTCTAAATATTTTCGGGTAGAACAACAATATCTAAAATTTGTATATAACTTGTGTATTTTAATCCCTACCAATGCCATCTATTTATAGAGAGAGAGAGAAGAATTTTGGTTGAATTAGTAGAATATAAATAATATATTTTTATAGAAAAACAAGCTCCAATTTCTACTAAGAGAGAGGGGCAGCTAACCCTAGAATTATTATTCAAGGGTTGTTGCCCTTATACACATTATGAGAGGTTTTGGGCATCTCGTGTATTGGATCCAATTATATGTGCTTCCTCGACTTTTAACCCAACACTTTATAATCTAATCCAACCCAATACATGTTTTTCTTTTTCCCAAAATAAATATTATTTATTAAATTAATTTAAATTAATTAATTTTCTAACTAAATAATTTTCTCAACCCAAATCTAATTCTGTTAAAGTCATGACAACTTTACCGTAAAAGAATTTATGAGAAAATATATTTAATTTCTATAATCAACAGATTCTCAAAGACATATTAATTTAATTTAATTTTCGAATTTCAATTATTTAATTAAATAATAATTCAAAAACTTAAATTTATTCTCAGGTCATTTTCATGCTTAGTAAGAAACCATATTAATATTCGGATGTAACCCCATATCTCTAACTTTATTATTTTTATCCATTTCTATTCATTTGATTTTAAGTACAATTCATTTTTGGTTTCAACGAGCTAGCGAAGGAACTAATTGGACATATGTAATTAAAGCTTAAATGATTTATAATTAAGTTTTAGATATTCACATATTAATTATAAACTTATTTAGTAACGAAATCACTCTACTATAGTGTCGTGATTGAGGCTTCCCTAATTTCATACAGTTACAAAGCTACTTAATAAGTGCTAGTCGAATGACATTGTCATAAATGTGTTACCTTTATAGGATATCCTTAATCTCTTTTGGATAAATCCGTTCTCCCAATATGGTCCTATTTTACTTCATGGTATCCATTACATATTCCTTCATGAAAAATCAATTACTATCAAATAATAATTAAGTCATTTATTACAAAGGAAAATGACTCGTGACCTCATTTGCTTTTCATATATCATATAATGCTAACGATAGGATATCATTTACCCATTTCTTGGGCTATGAATCTCGCTCTTTGTGAATGATGCTACATATTGTAGAATTCGTATACCCAACAAACCAGCTTTCAATTCCTTATCTATTTGAACTCAACCTTTTACTTACATCAAAGTCACTACAGCAAATTAAGCTTTTAGCGGCATTTATGAGAAAAACACCATAAAAGGTAAAGCAGTAGCAATGTTTTTCTTATAAACGCTGCAAAAGGTAAAGCAATAGCGGCATTTATGAAAACACGCCGCTAAAGGTAAAGCAATAGCGACGTTTTTCCCATAAACGCTGCAAATATCCTTTTAGTTTTATCACCAAATCAGTTTCTCAAAATCCCTTATTTTTTCCCCAAATAATTTTCCCTAAATCCCTTAGTTTTTTTCCCCAAATCCCTTAGTTTTTCCCCAACGTCTACTGTATCGCCGTCGACAGTCCTCTGCTGCATCGCCGTGTAATTTTTTATGTTTTTCATTTTGTTTGTTTGTTACTTTATTTTGTCATCTTTCAAATCCTAACCCTTTTCTGTTCTGTATAAACACTTCACCAGAAACATCTCTTCTATATAAACACTTAACTAGAAACAGCAACGCAGAAAAGAGAGAGAGAGAGAGATAGGCGAGAGAAACAACTCTACAAGGAGAAAAAAAAGAAAGAAAGAAGAGAAAGCAGTAATATGGTAATTTTTCATTTCATTCTATATTTTCTTATATCTATTTTTTTTTTAAATTTCGGATAATGTTCTTAATTTGGTTGAATTTTACGAGTTGGGATTGTAATTTTTTAGGGTTATTTTTTGAAGTATAATTGATTATGAGAAGCTGAAATATCTTTGTTCTTTTATTATTTTGTTGATTTCTTTTTACAGAATTTCAATCATGCTATTATCTTTGCACTCTTTTTTTTTTCCTTTTCTTTTCTTCTGTCTTTTTAGAATTTAAGTCTTTTAATCTGTTCATGCGTTGGTATATGTTAATTATGACTCCTATTTTAGTCAAATTCAAGAAGTAATCTCCTAGTTAAACTTTGTTTATTTGTTTCAATCAAACACTGGTTAGTTTAGATTATTTTATTATTATTTGACCTATGGATTTAGCCTATAAATAGGCTCTTTTACAACCTTAGAAAAACACCCATTAGAGATTAGAACTCATAACACATTTAGAGAATTTTGTGTTTACGTTTTGAGGGTTCTTTATTTTCTGGTTTTCGGGGTTTAGTTTTTTTTTATCTCCATCTTTTGTACTCTTCATTCTGTTTCCATTATAGTAAAATTATCTTTGCCCGTGATTTTTTATCCTCTTTGGAGGAGTTTTTCCACGTTAAATTTGTGTGTTCAATTTCTCAATTTCTTCTACTATTTTTACTTGTTAGTTGCTTAATCGGGACAATCCTAACAGTATATGACTACTAGATATTGAGGAATGAATTGGTATATGGATTAATTTGCAGTAAACTGTCATAGGAAGAGTTTAGTTTCTGTTTGTTTTATACAATCAATTGAAAAGTATATTGTTTTATACAACCTATTGCTTGTTTTATACAATTAATTGAAAAGCTTATTGGTAGGAATGAATTATTAGGTAATTAGCAAAATAAATGCATACCGTATTTATTCATGGTTCCTGTCATTCTTTTTGTAGAAGAACACAATATATGATTGGCCATGGTTTCTGTTTTTGACAGAAAAGTGTTAAAGTTTAGAACCATACATGTACTATTAAAGGTTAGGCCTTTAAAAAGAGAAAGATTATATACATATACAACATGAATTAGTGTAAAAAGAAAAACAATGGTTGAAGTTGAGTAGGTGTAGACAATATTTCATTCTTTATTCATCTCTATTTCTTGTTCTCTAGTGCCCTTCTGTTTTTTATTATATACATATACATATACAACATGATATTTCTGTCATGGCCTTATAGTTCAATGGTGATTTGATAACCTTTTTTAGTTTTTTATTTAAGAATTGTTCATATTTTAGAGCCGTGAATTGAGCATGAAATCATTGTTTGTAGGTTAAAATTTTGCTATTATTTCGGTGTAAGTTGTGAAATTAGTTCTTATATTTTAATTTTATCAATTTTATTTATTACTCTTTTTAAATTGGTTAATTTTAGTTCTATGTAGTAGATAAATTTTTAAACTTTTGAATTGGTTAAATTCTATTGATTCTTTTCTAAGTTTGCTAAAACTGAAATTCCTATATGACTCTTATTCTGACTGTTGAATGCCATGTAACACCCCAAACCCGGTCAACACACCACGACCGAATCTGGCATGTTACAGAGTGAAAACATTTTGAAGAAACAAGATTGCCGATTAATTTCTATTGAAAAACTCCTTTATTGTTTTAAGGTTTAGAAAACCCCATATAAAGTGATGTTGAAACCGTTTTAGTGTTGCTGAAAACCCGAGAAACTCATGCTTGAAAAATCCGTTTGTTGTTACTAGTTTTGAAAAACCTCTCGATACTTATTAAAATCCGAGTGAGTTAAGCATAGTCGAGTAAAAAAAAACCATCTGTATTTGAAATTGTTGCAAATCTAGGATTGAGAAAAACACTTGGGTTAATTTGTTATCATCTTGTGAATATGGTTACCCGATGGTAACGTTTGAAAATCCCGGAAGAGGTATAATTTTGAAAATGTTGCTTTTTATCGGTTATTTAAGCAAATCGAGTTTTTAAGCACATGCATAATATAATTAATTCAAAATCAAGTAATTAAAAACCCAAAATAATAACTTAGCGGCCTTATTACAAATCCAAACCAAATTTAAAGAAAATAAATAAAACCGAAATAGTAATTTAAAGTCAAAACCCAAAATGTAGATGCATGGCCACCTCGAGTCCTCCCCGGCTCCATATCCGCGATCTATGCCTCATCTGCAAAATATAAAGGAAGGGGTGAGTCATCGAGACTCAGTGTATAAATCCCCAACCAGATAGAATAGCACTTACAGAAGTCATCAGTAAAACATGCAAATCATGCAACCCACCTAACCATCCGAGGTCCTTATCTACCCCATGTGGTCAAAACCACTGGTGACCGAAGTCACATATATATATAAGTGTGGTTAAAACCACTGGTGACCGTAGTCACAGATCAAGTGATGGGGCCAACCCATCGTGTGGTCAAAACCACTGATGACAATCCCGTAATCAATCATGTGGGGCCAACCCACTGTGGTACCAAACCACTGGGACGAGTCACATTATCCATATGTGATCAAAACCACTGGTGGTCAAAACCACTGGGACTTAGTCACAAATAATAGTATTAAGGCGGGGCCAACCTGCCGTGTGATCAAAACCACTGGTGACAGTCCAAATAATTCTTCCCCCTCCTCTCAACAATCCCATCATCATGTCCATATCAATCGTGGCATAATAACATGTAATCATGCAAATAACTCATGGCATAGCATTACACAGTGACATGACATTGTATATCGAAACCATGTAACAGGGGACTTACCCAGAGTCCACGCTCATGGCCACAAGGCATAACTACCGGTTTCAATGGCTATTAACAGTAACACAATAAACATATCATACTAACGAAGTGTGTAAGCGTTACACACCTGACTACTTGTAGATCTAAGCGAAATCCCGAAACTACGTGAAACTAGCGAGATCCCGAAACGTTGCCTTCACCTTTCCTACAATCGGCCAACACATACTTTTAAGATTATAGCCATTCGGCTTAATCACCAAAATCCCGAAGGATATGTCGCACAAAGGTACACCTTACCTTAACGTCGATTTGGTTTCCAACCAAATCCCGAAGATCCCCTGAATCAGGTTGTACTCCTCCCTACAATCGACTTAAACCCATCATTAGATTAAAAGCCTTCGATATTAATCACAACAGGAGATGTCGAAATCATGAAACACTTACCCCCTTACCTTACTGACAGATTCGGCCTCCAAACACCCAAAGTTCGACACTCCCCCTAGTGATGTTAGGGATTTCGGCTACCAATATAGAACAAGAATAACGTTTAAGATTCGGATCTATTAACAAATAGAAGAGAAGTGGGGTTTCGGCATTTACCCAAATCAATTGAGAGAAAAAAGGATAAAAAGTTGTACTTACCAGGAGATTCGGCTATAACCCCAAAAGAAAAGAACTTGATTTCGGCACTTCAATGGGATTTAGAACACGTGAGAAAAGAAGAAAAATACCCTAGGAGTATTCGGCCAAGGTACCTGATGAAAACGAAAGAGAACAACAAGGCTTTCGGCTTTTTAAAACAACGGAAAGATGGAGGAGATGAAGAAGAAAATGAAATTGGAAAGAGGGGATTTGGCAAGGAGAAAGAAAGAGCTTTCAGCACAAGGGGATTGAGAGAAGAAAAAGAAAGAAGTCGACTGAAGAATGGATATTGGTTTCGGCATTGAGCAAAATAGGGAGAAGAAAAAGTGAACAAAGATGGGGGATTCGGCAAGATAGGTTAACAATGAGTGAGCCGAAAAGAAAAGAAAAGGAGAGAATTGAGTTTCAGCTCTTCAAAGAGAGTTGCAAAATTGGTTCGGCCAAATGCCCAAGTTGCCAAAAGGGAAACCAAAATGAGGAGAAGAGCAAGAGTGGTTTCGGTTTTGACACTAAAAAAAAATAAGGAAGCCTTCTAAGCGAGCCGACTCTAGCTAGCTCCCATAGCACATTCGGCCACCCTCCAAAGAACCCAAAATCGATTGCACTTGCCCAAAACACCTTTCCACATTCGGCTGAGTCCACCAGCTAAAATCTCTCTTCTCCACTTATTTTAAATCTGTTAACTTGATCCATATCTTCCCAACAGAGTCCCACCTGAGCACTCCACCTTCCCTCCTTTGGCCTGAAAAAAAATAATAAGCAGGAAGGGATTTCTGCAGCTCGAACCCAAGCTCCCCTTCCCTGTATGTGGCGTCACCCTCCTGGCACCTTAGTGGCACCTCCTTTGCCACTCTGCCACTAGGTTCTCTGTGACACAACCCTCCAATAATTTCTTTTAACCCCTAACTTCCTTAGCTCCTTCTTCCTAAGCACTAAAACAAAAATTTTAGCCATGACTCAGGCCTAACTCGAGGTCATGCCTGGACCCCAAAACATGCTAAACTAGCACACTAGGCATATCATCACATGCAAACACATACAAAATGCAGAGACCCCGATTTAAGGATATTACAGTTCTACTCCCCTTAAAAATAATTTCGGCCTCGAAATTACCTGGTCAGAAGAGTTGAGGGTATTGCTGCCGCATTGCATCCTCCGATTCCCACGTGGCCACCAAGGGAACTGACTTCTTACGGAGAACCTTGACATCCCGATCCAAAATCTGTACCGGCTCCTCTTCGAAAGACAAATCAGGGCTCACCTCTATCTCCGCAACTGGCACAACATGTGACGGATCTGATCAATAGCGTCTGAGCATTGAAACATGAAAGACATCGTGAATTTGACTTAACTCTGTTGGCAACTCAAGCTGATAAGCTACTAGTCCCACTCGCTTCAACACCGTATACGGCCCGATAAACCTAGGGCTTAGCTTGCCCTTTCGCCCAAATCTCAACACTTTCTTCCACGGTGATACCTTCAGAAAAACCTTGTCACCCACTGCATACTCTATATCCCTGCGCTTAAGATCGGCGTAAGACTTCTGCCTATCCGACGCTTCCTTTAGACGAGCCCGAATCACCTTAACCTTATCCTCTGTTTCTGCCACCAACTCCGGGCCCAACATCTGCCGTTCACCCAGTTCTGTCCAACACGTAGGAGTACGACATTTTCGTCCATATAGTGCCTCATATGGTGCCATCTCAATACTCACTTGATAACTGTTGTTATAAGCGAACTCCGCCAATGGCAAATACTCCTCCCAACTACCGCTGAAATCCAAAACACAACCCCTTAACATATCCTCTAGAATCTGAATTACCCTCTCAGACTGTCTATCAGACTACGGGTGAAAAGCCGTGCTAAAATCCAACCTCATACCCAATGCCTGATGCAAAGCTTTCCAGAACCTCGACGTGAACCTGGGATCCCTATCCGAGATAATTGACACTGGCACTCAATGCAACCTTACTATCTCGGCCACATACAACTTGGCTAACTTCTGGAGTGAATAATCAACCCGAACTGGTATGAAATGAGCCGATTTAGTCAGACAATCCACAATCACCCAAACTGAGTCCTTCTTGCCAGGCGTAAGGGGTAGCTCACTGACAAAGTCCATGGTAATCCTTTCCCACTTCTACTGCGAAATCTTTACCGGCTGGAACAGCCCCGACGGTAATTGATGCTCAGCTTTAACTTGCTGGCATGTCAGACACTTGCCCACAAACTCTGTTACTTCCCGTTTAAGACACGCCACCGTAATCGTTTCCCTCAAATCATGATACATCTTATCGCCTCCAGGATGCATAGCGTATGGGCTGCTATGAGCTTCCTGAAGAATCCGCTGTCTCAACTCAATGTCCTTTGGCATACATACTTTCCCCTGAAAACACAGTACTCCATCACTACCCAAGCTGTAACCATCCGATTCACTATTCTGCACTTGTAACCTCCAAGCACTCAAAACCTCATCTACCAGTTGTTTCTCTCTAACCTGATCAATCCAAGTCGGCTTTACTTGCAATTCTGCCAAAAGACTCCCGTCGTCATATAGACTAAGGTGAGCAAACATCGCCTCAGTGCACATCGCCTTACGGCTCAACGCATCAGCTACTACGTTAGCCTTACCCAGATGGTACTCAATCGAGCAGTCGTAGTCCTTTAACAACTCGATCCACCTTCGCTGCCTCAAATTTAAGTCTTTCTGAGTCAAGAGATACTTCAGACTCTTATGATCCGTATAGACTATTGACTTTTCCCCATACAAGTAATGCCTCCAAATCTTCAAGGCGAAAACCACTGCAGCCAACTCCAAGTCATGTGTCGAGTAGTTACCTTCATGAGGTCTCAACTGTCGAGACGCATACGCCACTACTTTCCCCTCTTGTATCAGTACACAACCTAAGCCAGTATGCGATGCATCACAATAGACTGTGAATTCCTTCTCTACCTCAGGCTGAATTAAAACTGGAGCTTCAGTCAGAATCTTTTTTAACTTGTCGAAACTTTCTTGCTGTTTTTCAGACCACACAAACGGAACCCCTTTTCTCAACAGCTTGGTCAATGGCGCTGCAATCAAAGAGAAGCCTTCAACGAACCTTCTGTAATATCCTGCCAAACCCAGAAAACTCCGAATCTCTGCTACCGACTTAGGTGGTTTTCAATCCAACACTGCCTCGATCTTTCGAGGATCCACCCTAATCCCCTCAGCTGATACTATATGACCCAAGAAAGTTACCTCCTTAAGCCAGAACTTGCACTTGCTAAACTTGGCGAATAACTACTTCTCCCTCAAAACTTGTAGAACCACTCGAAGATGTGCGTCATGTTCCTCCTCAGATTTTGAGTACACTAAGATGTCGTCTATAAACACTACCGATCCAAGTACGGTTGAAACACTCGATTCATCATTACCAGAAACTCGTAGTGCCCATAACAAGTTCAAAACGCTGTCTTATGAATATCAGCCTCCTTCACTTTGAGTTGATGATACCCCGACCTAAGATCTATCTTAGAGAAAACCGATGCATGCTTAAGCTGATCAAACAAGTCGTCTATCCTGGGCAACGGATACTTGTTCTTTATCGTCAACTTATTCAACTGGCGGTAGTCTATACACATCCGTATTGTACCATCTTTCTTCTTAACAAAGAGCACAGGTGCTCCCCAAGGAGATATACTCGGCCGGATGAAACCCCTGTCCAACAATTCCTGAATCTGCACCTTTAACTCCACCAATTCCTTTGGCGCCATCCTATATGGGGCAATAGACACTGGCGCGGTTCCTGGCAGCAGATCTATATCGAACTCAACTTCACGGTCCAGAGGCACACTCGAAAGTTCCTCTGGGAATACATCAGCAAATTCCCTTACGGTTCGGACACTCTCCACAGCTGTATCCTTAGCTTCCAAAGCACAGACATGCACCATAAATGCCTCGCAACCTTTCCTCACCATTTTCTCGGCCTTCAGCGCAGAGACAACATTGGTTAGGTAATCTATCCTACTACCAATCATCACCACCTCTTCACTTTCAACTGTCCTTAACACCATGCGCTTAGTCGCGCAATCCAAACTAGCCTAGTACTTCACTAGCCAATCCACTCCAAGAATCAGATCGAACTCCCCAAACAGCAGTTCCATCACGTCAGCTAAAAACACGACCCCTTGAAGTTCTAGGGGTACATCCCTATACAGTTTATTTACTACCACAGAGTGACCTAGAGGGCTTATTACTATCATCTCCCTAGAAGTAATCTCATAGTCTACGTTCATAGTTTCCACTATACTACTGGCAACATACGAGTGCGTCGAACCAACATCTATCAAAGCAGTATAAGGTAGTCCAAAGATTAAGAACGTACCGATTATGATGTCCGATGTGTCGCCCTCCTCACGGCGCCTCGCTGCGTAGACCAACCCAGGCTGTCTCACCTCTGTACTGCCTGCACCTCTGCCCGGTGCTCCTCGGCCCCTACCAGAACCATTACCTCATCTGGCTGAACCACGGCCCCTCTGTGGTTGCTGACCATCCCTCCTGAACTGTGTACAATTCTGATCCTCCGACTGAAGCCTAGCTGATCTCTGTGGATAATCCCTCACTCGGTGCCCCATTGAACCACATTCGAAGCACCCTCTGCTTCCAGTCCAACATTCTCCCGTGTGAGACTTCCCACATCGAGCACACCGTGGCGGCCACTGAGTATTAGCAGTAGCAGACCTCGCAGCTTGATTCGACCCACCATATCTAACCCTTTTCTGTTGATTCCCGGTAGACCTAGATGACCCAGAATTCCTCTTATTCCAACCCTTATCCTGGTTCCGTCTTACAGACTGTTTCACTTCCTCAGCAACTTTAGCCTTCTCGACCAAGACGCAAATTCTCTCTCTTCTTTGTGGAGCAATCAACATCCATGACTCATCTCTCAGTCCATCCTCAAATCTGACACAGCGCTCATGTTCTGTGCTCACAATACCCCGTGCATACCGACTCAGCCGAAGGAATTCTGCCTCATATTCCGATACTGTCTTATTTCCCTAAACCAAGTTCATGAACGCCTTGCGTTGTGCACCGATGTAGCTAGCCCCAATGTATTTCCTCTGATAGGCTGCTCTAAATAAATCCCAAGTGATGTCGTCAACCATTGCTCCATCCCTAACCGTGAGCCACCATTGATACGACTCATCCCGGAGAAGAGATACTATACCCTTCAGCTTCTCCTCAACCGAGAAGTCCAGGTAATCCATGATGCGTTTCGTCGCCTCCAACCAATATTCCGCCGTACTAGGTGCCACGCCGGATACACCTCTGAATACCTCTGCACCATTAGCCCTGAGTTGCTCAAACACAGATTTTCGAGCTTCTGCTCCAACGCCTGCACTCGCAACCCTTTCTAGCACCCGCAGCATCGCCTATGACACTGCGTCATCACCACCCGTCTGATCTTGGAATTCTGCGCCCACAACTGGCGGCGGTGGTACCTCGTTTTTCGACCCATGTCTAGACCCTACCGGTTTTGACACTGTCATCCTACCCCTACCTCGTCCACATGTATTACGCCCACGTCCACGTGCACTCATGATTACCGATACGAATTGATCTGACTACAAGTTTTATGCATTAGACTTTACTCCACTATTTATTAAAGCACAGTCTTATGAAAAGTTTAATACAGAGTTTGTTACGCGAGTTCCTACCATCCTACAGTTCAAGTCTCTAAAGTATTTTCTACTTCTAATTAGTCACGCCAACATTATCACAATCATATTATCAATAAGTAACAATTTGGGGTACTTACCTGGGCGGATCGGTGCCGGAGACTCAGTGCCATGCTTTCCCAACCTTACATAATCCATTTCAAAACATTTTTGGGCCTCGGGCCCACAATCAAGCTTTTGAACTTAGCTCCGATACCAAAATTGTAACACCCCAGACCCGATCAACACACCACGATCGAATTTGGCATGTTACGGAGTGAAAACGTTTTGAAGAAACAAGATCGCCGATTAATTTCTATTGAAAAACTCCTTTATCGTTTTAAGGTTTAGAAAACCCCATATAAAGTGATGTTGAAACCGTTTTAGTGTTGCTGAAAACCCGAGAAACCCATGCTTGAAAAATCCGTTTCTTGTTACTAGTTTTGAAAAACCTCTCGATACTTATTAAAATCGAGTGAGTTAAGCATAGTCGAGTAAAAAAAAAACCATCTGTATTTGAAATTGTTGCAAATCTAGGTTTGAGAAAAACACTTGGGTTAATTTGTTATCATCTTGTGAATATGGTTACTCGATGGTAACGTTTGAAAATCTCGGAAGAGGTATAATTTTGAAAACGTTACTTTTTACCGGTTATTTGAGCAAATCGAGTTTTTAAGCACATGCATAATATAATTAATTCAAAATCAAGTAATTAAAAACCCAAAATAATAACTTAGCGGTCTTATTACAAATCCAAACCAAATTTAAATAAAATAAATAAAACCAAAATAGTAATTTAAAGTCAAACCTAAAATGTAGATGCATGGCCACCTCGAGTCCTCCCCAGCTCCATATCCGCGATCTATGCCTCATCTGCAAAATATAAGGGAAGAGGTGAGTCATCGAGACTCAGTGTATAAATCCCCAACCCGATAGAATAGCACTTACACAAGTCATTAGTAAAACATGCAAATCATACAACCCACCTAACCATCCGAGCTCTTTTATCTACCCCGTGTGGTCAAAACCACTGGTGGTCAAAACCACTGGTGACCGAAGTCACATATATATAAGTGTGGTCAAAACCACTAGTGACCGTAGTCACAGATCAAGTGATGGGGCCAACCCATCGTGTGGTCAAAACCACTGATGACAATCCCGTAATAAATCATGTGGGGCCAACCCACTGTGGTACCAAACCACTGGGACGAGTCATATTATCCATATGTGGTCAAAACCACTGGGACTTAGTCACAAATAATAGATCAAGGCAGGGCCAACGCCGTGTGGTCAAAACCACTGGTGAGAGTCCAAATAATTATTCCCCCTCCTCTCAACAATCCCATCATCATGTCCATATCAATCGTGGCATAATAACATGTAATCATGCAAATAACTTATGGCATAGCGTTATACAGTGACATGACAATGTATATCGAAAACCACGTAACAGGGGACTTACCCGAAGTCCACGCCCATGCCCACAAGGCATAACTACCGGTTTCAATGGCTATTAACAGTAACACAATAAACATATCATACTAACAAAGTGTGTAAGCGTTACACACTTGACTACTTATAGATCTAAGCGAAATCTTAAAACTATGTGAAACTAGCGAGATCCCGAAATGTTGCCTTCACCTTTCCTACAATCGGCCAACACATACTTTTAAGATTATAGCCATTTGGCTTAATCACCAAAATCCCGAAGGATATGTTGCACAAAGGTACACCCTACCTTAATGTCGATTTGGTTTCCAACCAAATCCCGAAGATCCCCTGAATCAGGTTGTACTCCTCCCTAAAATTGACTTAAACCCATCATTAGATTAAAAGCCTTCGATATTAATCACAATAGGAGATGTCAAAATCATGAAACACTTACCCCTTTACCTTACTGACAGATTCAGCCTCCAAACACCCAAATTTCGACACTCCCCCTAGTGATGTTAGGGATTTCGGCTACCAATATAGAACAAGAATAACGTTTAATATTTGGATCTATAACAAATAGAAGAGAAGTGGGGTTTCAGCATTTACCCAAATCAATTGAGAGAAAAAAGGATGAGAAGTTGTACTTACCAGGAGATTCGGCTATAACCCCAAAAGAAAAGAACTTGATTTTGGCACTTCAATGGGATTTAGAACACGTGAGAAAAGAAGAAAAATACCCTAGGAGTATTCGGCCAAGGTACCTGATGAAAACGAAAGAGAACAACAAGGCTTTCAGCTTTTCAAAACAACGGAAAGATAGTGGAGATGAAGAAAAAAATGAAATGGGAAAGAGGGGATTCGGCAAGGGGATTGAGAGAAGAAAAAGAAAGAAGTCGACTGAAGAATGGGTGTTGGTTTCAGCTTTAAGCAAAATAGGGAGAAGAAGAAGTGAACAAAGATGGGGGATTCGGCAAGATAGGCTAACAATGAGTGAACCAAAAAGAAAAGAAAAGGAGAGAATTGAGTTTCGGCTCTTCAAAGGGAGTTGCAAAATTGGTTCGGCCAAATGCCCAAGTTGCCGAAAGAGAAAACCAAAATGAGGAGAAGAGCAAGAGGTGTTTCGATTTTGACACTAAACAAAAATAAGGAAGCCTTCTAAGCTAGCCGACTCTAGCTAGCTCCCATAGCACATTCGGCCACATTCCAAAGAACCCAAAACCGATTGCACTTGCCCAAAACACCTTCCCACATTCGGCTGAGTCCACCAGCTAAAATCTCTCTTCTCCACTTATTTTAAATCTGTTAACTTGATCCATATCTTCCCAACAGAGTCCCACCTGAGCACTCCACCTTCCCTCCTTTGGCCTGAAAAAAAATAATAAGCAGGAAGGGATTTCTACAGCTCGAACCCAAGCTCCCCTTCCCTGCATGTGGCATCACCCTCCTGGCACCTTAGTGGCGCCTCCTTTGCCACTCTGCCACTAAGTTCCCTGTGACACAACCCTCCAATAATTTCTTTTAACCCCTAACTTCCTTAGCTCCCTCTTCCTATGCACTAAAACAAAAATTTTAGCCATGACTCAGGCCTAACCCGAGGTCATGTCTAGACCCCAAAACATGCTAAACTAGCACAGTACATGCAAACACATACAATATACAGAGACCTCGATTTAAGGATATTACATGCCATGTGCTTTGATCTTTAGCTGAACTATCTATTGAAAGAACTTGTAAGGAAGTCGATTGCTAAAACACAGGTAGACAGTTCTTGCTACAGTATATTTTGTTTTATGCTGTCAGTGTGAAAGAACTTAATCCCACTGTCATTTAAATATTTTTTGTCATATACTTTGAAGTCGCAGCAAGCTGCTGAATTTACAAGAGATCTTGCATCTCGTTCACTTTATATTGTAGCGGATTAGTGTAGGGTTATCATCCGAGATTAAACAAAATATTTTACCTTAATGAACACACAAGTAATTCTTCTAATTATGACATTTTTCTTAAGTTGAAAGAAAATGTAGAGTATTACAGATTTTTTACGGACATTATTGAGTTGGATTACTATGGAAAATGGAAGGTTGTCTTATTTTGATGTGATTGGGCTAATGTTAATACTGCTCACAGAATTAAAAAAGATCAATTTGGTTTTACAATGGTGAACTTCTCTCGATTAATTCACACTAGACAATAATTGATAGAAGAGCCGTATGTATTTTCTTCTCAAGTCAAACAAGTTTTTACTCGAAAGATCCAACTAATGAGGGTTGGTACGTTGTACTTCGTAACACCCCTAGAGACTTGTTTGACATGGGCAACGGAAGTAGAGATGACATTGACGAAAGATCAGAAACTTTGCTTTTTCCAAAACAAAACTTAAATGAAACTATCCCTAGTACTAGTACACAATTTCAATGGGTTCGCCAGGATGTGGATGAAGATATTTACGAATCATGATGTAGTAAGATTTTACGATTTTTTAATTATATGTAATATTATAATTTAAATCTTGATCTTGTTAAATATTTCAAATATTTTATATGTACTATTATTGTTGTAATTAGTTACTAATATTTCAACTATTTTATGTGTATTGTAGATAATATGCCTAGAAGAAGATTGTGAGATCTAAGCATTATTCAAAATCCTCCAAATTCGAAAGAAACAAATAGTGATCAACAAACTACTATTGGATCTTTGAATGTTTCGAATACAGTTGACGAACTTGTAGAAATTTAAAGTAATGTTAACTTTAATTTTTATGCATGTTCACTTTTATTATTGATTTTTGTTTCAAATTCTTATATTATCATATACCATTTTTATTTTCTGAAAGTAGTAGGAGGCGCATGTAATAGCCCAAATTTCAGCGATGTCGAAAATAGTGGTTCGAGACCACCAAATCCGATAAATGAACTCGTAGATTATATTATTTAATATTTATGAGCCAAATGTAGCTTTTAAAAGATTTTTGAAATAGTAAATTGTGTTTTATAAAGATTTATTTGGTCAAGAAATTGAGAAAAGAGGTATCGAGATCTCGATGTTATAAACCGAGTCATAAATATTTATATAAATATTTACGGAATGTCAATAAGGCAGTATTAAAATTTTGTTAGAAAATTTTGATGTTTGGGTGGTTAATTAAATAAAAAAGACTAAATTGCAAAAGGTGTAAAAGTTACTAGAGGGATTAAATAGCTTAATTGTCAAATGAGGAAGGACCTAAAGTGAATATAAGCCCAAAGGAGATATTTTGGGCGGCAATAGCTGAGAAAAATCAGGAAATGGGTAAAATAAGGGCAAAATTGGAAAATTGTCAAAATTAGCTAAATAAAAATGGGACCAAATTGGAATATCTAGAATTCTCTTCATTTCTCTTCATTTTCATTAGTTGAAAAACAGCCATGGAAAAGGGTTCAAGCTGGTTTTCATAATCTAGCTTCATGTAAGTTTAATTCTTTCTTTCTCCTTGAAATTTCTATGTTTTTGGACTTTTACAATTGAGTCCAACTTACTATGTCATTAGTTTTTGATTCTATGGCTAAGTTTTAAAGTTTCTATGGATGAGTGCTGAAAGAATTTGACGAATAAATATAGAATTGAAGCTTTAATTTTGATATATGATGATTTTATCAAGTAAAATTGATGGAAATTGGTTTTAGGACCTAATTGTAAAAAGAGTTTGGAATTAAGGTTTAATGCTAAAGTTCTGATTTTCAAGGGTTATGGAGTAGTTTAAAATGATATAATAAAGTATTAATTGAGAAAAATTAGCTCAATTGAGGGGTTAATTGGACAAGGACTGAATTGTATGAACTGTGAAATTTGGGGCAAAATAGAAATCAACACTTTGCACTAAAACAGTTTTAGACAGCAGCAGTAGTATAACTTTGAAAAATCACTAAAAATTGTAGAAATAGAATTATAGGATGAATAAAATACTAATTTAAATTATTGAGTCTAGTTTTTTATAGAAGAAACGGTGTAAGCAATGGAATTATAAATCATGAGATATAATAGGTTTTGTGAGACAAAGTTAGAATGATTCCGGGTTACCCTGTTCTGACTTTGGAAAATCATCAAAAATTAGATAAAAATAATTAGTGGCTTAAATTTAAATGTTTAAAATCCTGAATGAGTCTATTTTCAATATAAACAAACTAGAACATCATTCAAATTCCTTATGAGGAGATAATTAATTTTTAGTGAAAAAGGGTCGGAACTGTCAGACAGCAGAACAGGGGTGACTTTAAAGAATAAAATGTACTTATTGGCTAAACCAAAAATTATGAAAATTTTATGGTAAGAAGATTATGTGAGTCTAGTTTCAGGTAAAATTAGCGGATCCTAATTTGGAGTTCTGTAGATCAAGATGAAAATAATTTA
The DNA here is from genome assembly GCA_025503065.1 of Gossypium bickii. Classification (NCBI taxonomy): domain Eukaryota; kingdom Viridiplantae; phylum Streptophyta; class Magnoliopsida; order Malvales; family Malvaceae; genus Gossypium; species Gossypium bickii. The sequence continues at coordinate 99,087,574 of CP106711.1, forward strand.
GTGGCTATGACATGGATGGACAGCTTGAATATTCACATAAATAAATAGTGAAAAATTATAGATAATGTTACTTACAAGTGTGTTATTTATACTAAGGATGTGGATGGAGAGGAGGAGGAGGAAAAATATATGAATGACTTATGCATAAATTGATCACATGCTCGATTATAATCGATAAATGTTGAATTAGAAATGATATAATGTTATATTTCAAATATTTATTATGAAACTAAGATTATCGTTATGGTATAAAAATCAAATTGTAAGTTCGTGTAACTTGAATTGTATTCTTAAATGCTTGAAATATATTTTTATTGATGTGAATATGATTTGTATGTTTATTGTATGATAATTGATGAAGTATTGATATTCTTGATGAAAATGGAAAATAAATCCCAATTGAATGAAAGGAAAATTCGATGGATCTCTAAAAAGGAATTGACGGTAAAAAGGATCTAGCCCGGATGGGTGATCCTATCTCGATATAGCCCTTCTAAAGAATATGTGTGAAAAGGATCTAGCCCGGACGGGTGATGCTGATATAGCCCTCCCGAAGAATATGTGGAAAATGGATTTAGCCCAGACGGGTAATCCGAATTAGGGTCTGAATTTAGCCTAGACTGGTAATTCAGATCCAAGCTCATTAGAGTAATTGTCGTTGCAGGGGATTTAGCCTGGACTGGTAATCCCGACAATACTCTATGAGTTTATATTACAGGAGATTTAGCCTGGACTGGTAATCCTGCTGTAAGAAATGAGGTTCGCTGGAGTGTGCTCCCTTATAGGGGATTTAGCCTGGACTGGTAATCTTACTGTAAGAAATGAGGTTCGCGGGAATGTGCTCTCTTACAGGGGATTTAGCCTGGACTGGTAATCCTACTGTAAGGATGAGGTTCGCGGGAGTGTGCTCTCTGAAATGGAAATGTGCACACGTGAATATGAATTGACAGACTCGGATTTGTACACTAAAGTGTACCCCTAAAAATCCATCGAAATTCTGAGAAATTCAACTGAATAATTATGGAAAGGGAATGGAAATCATGGTATTGGTGAGCTCATCAATCATGGTATATATATTATGTGATAAAAGAAAACGAGTTGATGAGACATGAACATAGAACTTGGTTGATAAATGTGTTCATTCAGAATTATAGAATTGTGCACTTCAAGTGGACTATATGTGTAAAGATGATGTTTCAAATGATTTGATAAGTAAAACTCCAATATGAAGTAGTTTGAAACCAAGACAAATTGTTATAAAAATGTACATGAAATACAGAGGTATAATTGTTATATGTTATATGAATATATAATGTGAAAAAGTATAAGTACAAGAGAAATTTAATTAGAATTGAGCCCATATACGTTTCTTGTTATTTATATGAAGTGTACGACTAACAAATGGTATTAAGTATAAGGCTCGATTGAATATCTTAAATTTGTTTTTGTATGTACTAAATGTGTGTGAAGAATAAGGATCAAATGAGTGAGAAATATGGCTTGGAAAATAGCCTAATTTGTGAAAATTAACTTTACCACACGGTCTAGTAACACGGGCGAAGGACCCTTGTAAATGAGATAAACTTAGGGATTTTGCAAAAAATTTCATACGATTCTAATTTAGTCCCGACCCAATCCTAATGCATGATTTGGACCTCGAGGGTCCGTTAAAGAAACTTTTGTAATCAATTTCGTTATTTGAGTGATAAATGGTTTAAATTGTCTGTAAGTGTTCCATACTCTTCGGTAATGCCTCGTACTTTACTCCAGCAACGGATACGGGTAGGGGGTTTTACAGTGCAAAACTCGAAGACGTACGCTATTAAAGGATTTATATGATCTAAATTCTATGGAGCGTGTCAAAGTATCTAGAAACAGTCATGGTCAGCCTATTGGATCAGGAGCTCAACTTTTAGAAGAATACTTAGGCATTATAGCACAAAATGCCAATCTGTTGCCAATCAACTAGGAGTCATGGCATCATATGCCTGATAGTAACAAAAATCAAGCTCTCGATAATATTAAGGTAATAAGTGAATGTAATTTATAATACTTTGTTTAAGTTTCATTTATATTTACTTTCTAAACTTGTGTTATTTGAAGGAGAGATTTGCTTTAGAGGTCTCAGATAATTATGTGAAGAAAGCATTAGGAAAGAAATGGAGAGACCATAAAAGTACTTTAAAGAAGAAATATTTTAAGAAAAATATAAGTCTCAAAGAGAATTGAGAAATGTCCCACCGGGAACGCTGAGGTACCAATGGGAAGATGCAGTTAGATTTTGGAATTCAAAGAAAGGAGAGATATTACTTACTTCCAAACTCTTATAATTATTTCGGTTTATAGTATTTACTATATACGTAATAATAATTTCATAATGTAGGATCATGAGTGAGTTGGAACTACAAGTAGGCAAAAACAAAAATTCACGCACACAGCTGGGTCGAAAAGTTTTGCTTGTGTTAGCTGATGACGAGGTATTTTGAATTTATTAATTGTGTCAAATATTAGTTACTTTCTACAAAATAATATTTTACCTACTATATTGTAGGAATTATCGTCTAGTCAAAAAGTTAGACGCCTTCATCTTTTTGACATTACACATAGAAAAAAAAAGGGATCTCCTATGACTACTGAAGCTGCAGAAATTATGGCATATTTATTTAATAAAATTTGAATTATTTTAAATATTTATCATGTTTAATTATAATGGTTTAATTCACCGTTTGTAATGTAAATAATGCCAAGTTATGTTGCATTTGTTTGATTATATATTTCGTTTCTAACTCCTTGATTGATTTATTAGGAGAAATTAAAGGATAAAAAGGCGAAGCATGAAGCAATTGCTTCAAGTGATAGTTCTGTTAATCTGGACGACATTGATAACTGAATTATTACTGAAGTTTTGGGTCCTGAAAGGTATGGTCAGGTTCAATTTCAAGCATCTTTTGTTAACCCAACCCAATATTTTGGATCCAGCTCACATCAGTGCATGCCTTCGGCGAATCAGGCTCAAGCTGAAGTTCAGAGGTTAAGAGACAAGATGTCTCAGATGCAACTGAGTATAGTTGAGCAAATTGCTTAACATAAAGCAGAGGCAGCATCGAGAGAAGCAGAGGCTCAAAGAAAATATGCTACAACTTAAAGTGGAGGCAGCAGTGAGGGAAGCAGAGGCAACAAGAAAATATGATGAACTCCAACTACAGCTTCAAAATATGATTAAGATGTTTCAGTAGAATCAATCACAGAATCCACCATCTTAGACTTTGGTTTTCTTATTGTGAGAATATCTTAACAATATAGCTTTTGGATATAATATATTTTGTTATTTTATTTATTAATTTAGATAATATACATATTTATTTCGTAATAGTATCATTAGATTTGAAGTTTTTGGTATGTTGAGAATTCGGGTTCTATATGAAATAAAATGGGTTGGTAAAATCTGATAAAGTTAGTGGCATTTTCTCACAAACGCCGCTAGATAACATGATATTTAGCTGCGTTTTTATGAGAAGTGTCACTAAAGACCATGTTTTCTAGCTGCATTTTCCCACATAAATGCCGCAAAATTTAGCGCCGTTATCTATAGCGGCATTTTTTGCTGTGCTTATGGGGCAAAAAAATGCCGCTAAAAACCTATTCTGCTGTAGTGAGTATACGAGTCACGCATATACAGTCCACCAGACACTCAAGATTAAGGTATGTCATGCTATAAACGTCATAAGTGAATAGATCCATAAAAGAATTCAAGATCTATTTTACTTGGTTCCTATCCGATGTGCTGACTGTCCAACCAGTCATATCTATGTCTCTATCTTCTAGAAGTTATCCATTTCGACGCTTAAGAAAAAGTGTCTCCCCAATTGGACTTTTTAGATGACATATTAATTTTTCAATCGGTTTGCTCATTTTTAATTAGACTAAGGACATGTCTAGGTTCATCTTGTAACACCCCTCACCCGTATTCAACACTGAAATAGGGTTACGGAGCATTACTAAACTTACAAAATAATTAAATAACTATTTAACAAACATTTGTTCAATTCAATCATTCATTATCCAATTTCTATCAATTTGTCCCTATTAAAAGCCTACGAGGCCTTAAACATGCTTTGGAAGTGATTCGGGACTAAACCGATAACTCGGGAAATTTTTGTGAAACTTAGGAAATTTTGCTTCAAATAGAGGACACACGACCACCAAACATGCCCGTGTCATAGGCCATGTGAAAACAAAGGGTACATACAGACTTGGGTCACACGGCCAACCACACACCTGTGTGTCTAGCCTGTGTGCCCTTCAAATTGGCCACACACGCCCGTATGCCAAGCCGTGTGTTAGGCCGTGCCAAACCTATTGGGTATACTAACTTATGCAACATGGACCAAGTCATACGCCCGTGTGCTAGGTCGTGTGCCAATTAGGGGGTATATTGACTTGTACCACATGGTCGATCACACGCCCGTGTGTGAGACTGTGTGGAGCATACTGACTTCATTTCAATTTCAACACCAGGGGACATATGACTGTGTATCATGACTGTGTGTCACACACGGCTGAGACACACGCCCGTGTGGACAAAAATAGGCTATTTACCTCCCACTTTGCACATACCTACACAAGCACAAATGGTACCAATTCAAGGCACTAATATACATCCAAATACCATCAACCAATGTTCAAATCATACCATTTCTTTACCATCAATACAATATACAAATATAGTACAATTTGACATTTAATTTCATACCTAATTCTCATATTCAATTAAATCAACTAAACCATTACATATATACATTATCAAGCATTAATTCTCAAGTTTTCAATTAAATCAACTAAACCATTACATATATACATTATCAAGCATTAATTCTCAAGCACATAGCTTCCCAAATTACCTAATATTATTAAGTATTATAAATTCAACTTCAACCACACAATATAGATCAATTACCAAACTCAAAATAGAACCATTGAAAATTTGTAAACATCATCAATTTCATTATCATAAGCCAAATCAAATACCAAAATGACTCAAACCTATACATGCCATGTACCATATATACACAACTCAAAAGTACCAAGTAGATTGTTGGATAGTGTGACGTAGTCTTTGACGACCCCCGAATCTAAGCTAGCTTTGAATTCACTATAAAACACGGGAGAAACAAACAAGGAAAGCTATAAAGCTTAGTAAGTTCGTAGTAAATATACTCAACAATTCATAATACACCAATCATCAATTTGAACTAATTAACATCTAAATCATGATAACCAACAAACCTTCCTCATACTTACTCATGTGCTTATATAAAAATTCATAACTTCTTCTATTTGGATTTCATATTTTACATGTACATACCTGTACAAATTCATAACGAACTCATACCTTTTCATAATACTGTCGAATATTCAATGTCTCGCACACTAAGTGCCAATGCATAGCCGAAGCTATTATAATCTTGCACACGAAGTGCCTTAAATAGCCGAAGCTATCTCAGTCTCGCACACTAAGTGCCATATATAGCCGAAGCTATCTCGAATCACACACCAAGTGCCATATAAATCTGAATCATCGTCAAACATGACTACAATCTCATATACACAATTTATGCAATATTAAAGCATTTAAAGCATATTGTAATAATGCTTATTACATACGAACTTACCTCGGACGTAAAAATGATAACGCGGATCAACTAATCCGACACCTTGTTCTTCCCTCGGTCTAGGTCCGAATTCTATTTTTCTTGATCTATATATATTCAAAATTAACTTATTTAATCAATTATTCATTCAATTTAGTCCAAAACATACTTTAGGGTTATTTTACACATTTGCCCCTAAACTTTTACATTTTTACAATTTAGTCCTTATTTCACAAAATCACAAATTCATGAAATTCAAGATTAACCCGTGCTAGCCGAATTACCATGACACCCCTATCAGCCCATATTTTTCATTTATTTCACATTTTAACCACACATTTCTCACATTTCACAATTTAGCCCCTAATTTGCATTTTCACCAAAAATCACTTAACAAAACTTGTTTAACTAACATCAAATGTTCATACTCTATCATTAAAAATCAAAACTCATACATATTCATCAATGGAAGCTTTCAAAATCTTTAACAATTTTGTAAATTAGTCCATGGGCTAGCTAGTACTAGCTGCAACGATCTCAAAAACGTAGAAATTATTAAAAACGGGACAAAACCCGTACTTTAATTAAAGGAGAAAAGCTTGACGAAATTCAAGCCCTAAAATGGCTTTTCTTATTGCTACAATTCGGCTAGAGAAGACGATACAAAGAAATTTTTGTTTTGTTTTATTTATTTTATCATTAATTATCAATTTCCAAAATTAACCTTTAAAAACATTAGTAATTACACCAAATACCACTCCACTATCATCAACTATCTCATAAATGGGCAAATTATCACATAAGGACCTTAAATTTAAGGTTCTATAGCTATTAGACACCTTTAGCTAATAGAATACAAGTTTTACGCTTTATGCGATTTAGTCTTTTTTCTCAAATTGACCAATTAAATGATAAAATTTCTTAACGAAATTTTCACACAAACATATTATCATGCTGTAGAAATTAAAATAATAATAAAATAATTATTTTGACTTCATATTTGTGGTCCCAAAACCACTGTTCTGATTTGACTAAAAACGGGCTGTTACAACTCTCCCCCCTTAGGGATTTTTGTCCCGAAAATCTTACCAGTGAATAGGTTAGGGTACTGTTTTCTCATAGCTTCCTCAGGCTCCCATGTAGCCTCTTCAACTCCGTGATGTTTCCACAAGACTTTCAATAAAGCTATACATTTATTTCTTAATTCTTTGATCTCTCGAGCTAGAATTCTGATCGGTTCTTCGTTGTACGTCATATCCGGCTGAATCTCAATCTCTGTTGGAGACATCACATGTGAGGGATCCGATCTATATTGACGCAACATCGATATATGAAACACAGTGTGGATCTTTTCTAGCTCTGATGGTAAAGCTAGTTAATACACTACAGACCCTATTCTTCCGATGATCTCATACGGTCCGATAAATCGTGGACTCAGCTTTCCTTTACGGCCAAATCTAATGATTTTCTTCCACGGAGACACTTTCAAAAACACTTTGTCACTGACTTGAAATTCAATATCTTTTCCTTTCAAATCCCCGTATGATTTCTGACGATCTGAAGCTGCTTTTAAACAGTCACGAATTACTTTCACTTTTTCATCGGTTTCTCTAATCAAATCAACTCCGTGAATCTGTTTCTCGCTAAGTTCAGTCCAATACAATGGAGTTTGGCATTTACAACCATACAATGCTTCAAACGGTGCCATGTTTATGCTCGATTGAAAGCTGTTATTATACGCAAATTCAACCAGCGACAAATATTTCTCCCAATTTCCTTCGAACTCTAAAACACAACATCGAAGCATACCTTCAAGAATCTGAATTATGCACTCAGACTGTCTGTCGGTTTACGGATGGAAGTTGTACTAAAATTCAACTTTGTACCCAAAGCTTCTTGCAATTTCTTCCAAAATCGTGACGTAAATATCAGATCTCTATCCGAAATAATCAAAATGGGCACCCCATGCAACTTAACAATCTCAGCAATGTAAAATTCAGTTAATCTATCAAGTGAATAATCAGTACATACCGGAATGAAATGTGCGGATTTTGTCAATCGATCAACAACAACCCAAATTGCATCTTTCTTTTTCGAAGACAGGGGTAATCCCGATACGAAATCCATAATCACTCTATCCCATTTCCACTCCGGTATCATCACAGGCTGAAGCAAGCCTGAAGGCACTTGATGCTCGACTTTCTCTTGTTGATAAACTAAACATCTCGATACAAACTCTGAAATATCTCTTTTCATCCTCGACCACCAATACGACTGTTTCAAATCGTTGTACATTTTTATGCTTCCCGGGTGTACGAATAAACATCCACTATGTGCTTCATTTAAAATCTTCTGAATAAGCTCGGGATTTCTAGGTACACAAATTCTACCTCAAAACATCAATCAATCATCAAATTCGATTTAAAAATCTGAATCAGAAGTCGACTCACACTAAACTCGTTTAACTTGTAATTTTTTATCATATTTCTGGGCTTCACCGATTTGCTGAAGGAATAATGGTCTTGCTTTCAACTCAGCTACAATCGAGCCGTTATTAGACAAAACTAACTGTGTATTCATTGCACACAAAGCAAATAATGACTTTCTGCTCAAAGCATCAGTAACTACGTTTGCTTTCCCCGGATGATAATCAATTACTAGCTCAAGTCTTTTAGTAATTCAAGTCATCTTCATTGTCGTAAATTCAAGTCTTTCTGAGTCATTAAATACTTTAAGCTTTTGTGACCTGTATAAATTTGGCATTTCTCACCAAACAAGTGATGTCGCCAAATCTTTAATGCAAATACAATCGTGGCCAACTCTAAATCGTGCGTTGGATAATTCTTTTCATGCGGTTTCAAATGTCTAGAAGCATAAGCTATTACTTTGCCTTCCTGCATCAATACACAACCCAGACCGTTCAATGACCCATCGCTGTAAATCACAAATTTTTTACTCGACTCAGGTTGAACCAATACTGGTGCCTCGATTAAAAATGCTTTCAATTTATCGAAGCATTGTTGACATTTTTTGGACCATTCAAACTTTACATTTTTCTGTAACGGTTTGGTCATCGGTGTAGCAATCATCGAGAACCCTCTAACGAAGTGTCGATAGTAACCAGCAAATCCTAGAAAACTTCTGACCTCGGATACATTTCTAGGTGGTTTCCGGTCAATAACCGCAGATATCTTGCACGAATCAACTTTTATACCTTCCGTAGAAACAATGTGCCCCCAAAATCTAACTTCCCGAAGCCAAAACTCACATTTGCTAAATTTAGCATACAGTTGTTTATCTCTCAAACTGCAACACAATCCTCAAATGCTAGGCATGCTCGGACTCATCTCGTGAATAGATCAGAATGTCATCAATGAACACAACAACAAATCTATCTAAATACGGTCTAAAGATCCGATTCATCAAATCCATAAAAATGACAAGAACATTAGTTAGTCCAAAAGGCATAACAAGGAATTCATAATGTCCGTACCTCATTCTGAACACAATTTTCGACACATCTGAATTTTTAACTCGCAATTGATAATACCTCGATCTCAAATCTATCTTTGAAAACACTGTTGCACCTTTCAACTGATCAAAGAAATTATCTATTCTTGGCAATGGATACTGATTCTTTATCGTAACCTTCTTGAACTGGCGATAGTCAATACACATTTCCATTGACCCGTCTTTCTTCTTAACAAACAATACTAGTGCACCCCAAGGCGAAAAACTCAGCCGTGCGAAACCTCTATCTGTTAACTCTTGCAACTGAGCTTTCAACTCTTTCAACTCTGTCGGATCCATTCTATACAAAGCTATAGATATCGGTGAAGTTCCTAGTACTAATTTAATAGCAAATTTAACCTCTGTGATAGGTGGCAACCCCGGTAATTCTTAAGGAAATACATCCAGATATTCACATACAACTAGCACCGATTCAATCTTTGATTCAGACACTTTTGCATCCAAAACATAAGCAAGATAAGCTTCACAACTCTTTCTCACACATCTCTGAGCTAACATAGACGAAAATAGAATAGGTAATTCATTCGATTCATTTGATTCATTCCGAAGAATTTCATTATTTTGACACTTCAATTCTATAATCTTTCGCCTACAGTTCACAATAGCGTCCTGTAGAGTCAACCAATCTATTCCCAGAATTACATCAAACTCATCGAAAGGTAGAAGCATTAAATCAGCCGAAAAATAGTAACCCCGAGTCATCAAAGGACAATTCTTACAAATTTTATCAACTAAAACAGACTTCCCTAAGGGGTTCAATACTTTAATTACAAACTTTGTAGACTCGACATCTAAACTCTTTTTAAACACTAAATTCATACAGATATATGAATGGGTTGATCCAAGATCTATCAACACAATTATATCAGTATCAAAAAGAGAAAAAGTGTCGGTAATAACATCTAGCGATGATGCCTTCTCCCGTGCACGAATAGCATAAGCTCAAGCAGGTGCTCGTGTCTCAGATCTCACAGCAGAATCTCTCATAGCACCTCGGTTACTTGCTCTTACATTCTGAAGTTTATCTTTCTCAACCATCTCATGACAATCTTTAATAAAATGATCTCGTGAACCACAACTATAACAAGCTCTATTATTATATTTCACCCAACAATATCAAAAATGCTGTCTTCCACACTGTTGACACTCGGGCTTGATATCTTTTACATTGCCAAGACTCGATATTGACGTGACTTAAGCTTTATAATTCACATGTTGATTTCCATAATCTTTATTCTGATATCCCACTGATGCATTAGATCTACTGTACGAATATCGAAATTTCTTTGATGAAGGATGAGAAGGTTTATTCATCGGTCTCTTCCCACGTGCCTTTTTCTTTTCTTTGCCTTGAAATCTTACCTCGATATCAATCCGATCCTTCACATGTGAGCCCTCTGACTGAAATTAAGATACGACCGAACATGACTTATGAAGAGGAACCAATTAAGATTTTGGCTCGAGAGGTTAAATAGTTGAGGAATAAAAGTATAGACTTAGTGAAAGTGCTATGGCAAAAACATGGTGTAGAAGAGGCTACGTGGAAACCGAAAGAAACTATGAGAGAACAGAACCCAAACCTTTTTACCGGTAAGATTTTCGGGGACGAAAATCTCTAAAGGGGAGAGAGTTGTAATAGCCCGATTTTGGGGCTAGTCAGAACAGTGGTTTTGGGACCACTAATTCGAGGTTGAAGAAAATTATTTTAATATTATTTTATGTGTTATAGCATGATTATAAGGATGCATGAAAATTTTGGTAATTTAATTTTAACGATTGTATGCTTAATTGCGAAAAATGACTAAATCGCATAAAGTGTGAAAGTTTCATTTTACAAGCTAGAGGTGTCTAATAGCTATGGAATATTAAATTGGAGGTCTTTAGTGCAATTAGGCCAATGAGATGGTGTTGGCCGGCCATAGGGACAAGGGGGACAAGAGCATTAAATTGGTCAAAATTTTGGTGATATTAGTGACTAAATGAATAAAATAAGACTAAAAAAAAAGATATTGTAACAGCTCGATTTTGACCCTAATCAGAACGGTGATTTCGGGACCACGAATCCGAGTCAAAAAATATTTTAATATTATTTTTCGTGTTAATTATATATGATTGAGCATGTGTTAAAATTTCGTGAATTGATTTGTCCGTTTGTGTGTTTAATAATTTAAGAAAAAAGATTAAATCGCATAAGTGGTAAAAGTAACCTTTTATTAAATTGAGTGTTTAATTGATTTGTCTTCTTTTGCATGTGGACTTAAGTTGTAAATTAGCCATTTACCATGTTAGTGGACGGCACTTGGCTTTAATTTTATATTACTATGTTTTTATATACATAAAATATATGTTAAAGTTTACATTTTATAATATAAGTTAATAATAAAATAAACCATCAAAAAGGAGAAAGCCATTATCACTCATCTTGGTGCCAAAAAACACAAGAAAAAGAAAGAAGAAAAACTCTTAGGTTTCGGCTAGCTTGAAGCAAAAAAATTAAGGTATGATTCGGTTTTAGTTTTTGATAATTTTTACGTTTTTAAGATAGTTGCTTTGAGTTTTAGCTAGCCCATGTGTAAATTTTTTAATTGGTTGTGTTTTTCGCGAGATGCCATTGAAGGAGGCTTGATATTCTTGTTGTTTGATGATGAAATATTAATTATATGTGATAGATTAACAAGTATTGTTCTTGAATTTTTGATGAAATTGAGTGATTTGGATTAAGTTGTAAAAATAAATATTTGAGGGACTAAAATGAAAAATAAATGGATTGTATGGATTTGTATGGGCATGGGTAACATTTAGCCCTAAAGGAGTATTTTCAAATTTGGTGTATTTTGTGTTTTGTGCAATAGGGACTAAATAGCTAAAATGTAAAATGTATGGGGTAAAAGTGAAAATTACTTATTCATGTGTTTTTGAGTGAATTTAATTGAATATTGATTAAATAAGTTTAATTTATATCAAATTAGATCAAGAAAAGAGAAAGTCGGATTTGAATCGGGAAAAGACAAAAATAGCCGAATAGTTGATTTTACGTTCGCCGATATCCGAGGTAAGTCTATAAGAAATGTTCTTAATTTTAATTAAGTGTAAATTATTCATGCTGAATTGAAATATTTATAATTATATTTGCTATTGCCGAATGTGAGGGATGGTATTTGATATGTTCAAGGAACTACTTGAGTAAGTTTAGATATATGAAAGATAGTATAAATTTTTTATGAAAGCTTATGACTTAGTATATGTGATTTATGTCCTTAAATCGATTATGTATTTGTGATGTTTTGGGCCTTAGGCCTAGCAATCTTTGAGCTGGTGAACTTAAATCGGGCTTCGTGCCTAGCAGGCTTATTGCCGGTGAATAAATTTCAGACCTTGGGTCTAGGGAGCTTAGTCTTGGGTGTGTGATTCAGGCATACGCCTAGCAGGTTTAATACCGGTGATTTATTTTCAAGTCTATGTCTATAAGACTTCATATGGATGTGGAAATTGAACAAGTAAGTTGATTTAATTAACCTTATATGTTCAGCCACAAAGGTATGTGTATATGTGATGATGAATTGAATTTGTATGTAAGTGGTTATATGTAATATTATATTAAATTCGAATATATGAGTACATGTGATAATTTAATTAACTTTGGATGTTCAGTTATATATAAGATAATGCATTAAACTAGTATATTCGACCATATGTGATGGAATAATGAATCATGTGTATTTGATCTAATAAGTAAGTTTTTAAGAAATTGAGTTGAATTGGATTTTTCTTATAGTGGTATATGTGAATTTAATGGAAGTATGTATAAATATTATTGATATAGCTGATTGTGATAACTATATATATGTGCATAGTATAGCCAAATGTGAGATATGTATATGTGCCATTGGTACACCCCAATGGGATGTTGATTATTGAGATTGATTTAAGCTAATTCGTATATTTATAGTGGAGGTTTAATTTTTATGAGATTGGATATATAAATGTGTAACAGGATTGAGAAAGGCACTAAGTGGTGTGAATTTAAAATACCGAGCACTAAGTGTGCGAAATCGGTCATTATGCACTAAGTGTGCGAATTTAAAATACCGAGCACTAAGTGTGCGAAATCGGTCACTATGCACTAAGTGTGCGAATTGAATTACCGAGCACTAAGTGTGCGAAATTTGTCAACGAGTATTAGGGACATGAGCAAATTTTCAATTCAAAGACCTAATTTTGGTAAGTATTGTAGCTACGAATGGTGATATAAATTATGAGGAAGTGAATTAGATATAAATTATGAGATGGAATATATGCATGATTATGATATTTCCATGAATGAATTGGTGACTGACTGTGTATTCGAGTTAAATGATTCAGGTACGTATGAGGTCTATTTGTTAAATGAAAAATAAGGTAAGTGAAGTTACTTAATGAGGAACATGGATTATATGAGAAAAGTGATTGTATATGTGTATGTGATTAACTAAATTTTGGCCTATTTGAATTGTATTATATATATTTCTACAGTGAATTATTTGCTTATGGCTTACTAAGCTTTCAAAGCTTACTTTGTGTAATTTTCCTATGTTTATAGAGTTTCGAAGACTTACTCGGGTTGGAAGTCGAAGGAGATCTCACCACACTATCCAATTTTCGCTTCGGTAAATAAATGCTTGGAGATTTTGTTTATGTGGCATGTATAGATTAGTTTTGATATTGCTGGTTTTGAAGTTATATATTTGTATAAGCCATGCGAAAATGGCTAGTCCATCTTGTAAATCTTGGAATTTATATTTTGGCTTGATGATTATGTTTGATTGTGGTTTTGGTTGATTTGGTTTTGGTATATATAAGTATGGTTAATGTATAGAGTTTAAATGAAAGAGAGTAAAGATGTTATAAACTAGTTAACCATATTTTGCAATGAAACAGTTTTTGGTTAGCAGCAGTGACGTGATTTTGAAAAATCACAAAAAAATAGGAGAAATGGAATTAGAAAGTGAATAAGATATATAATTAAAGCTTATTGTGTCTATTTTTATATGAAAGAAACAGAGTAGGCAAAGGAATTTTATATTCTGTGATATTTAAATTTTAGTGAGACTGGTTCTGAATGACTTTGTGATCCCTTGTTCTGTCTTGGAAAAATTATTAAAAATTGTAAAAAATGAATTATGAGTTATATTTTATATGTTTCTTAGTGAGTTTATTTTCAATAGAAACAAGTGGGAACATCATATGAAAACTGTACAATGAGATATTTGAATTTAGGTTAAGAGAGGTCAGAACCGTTGGTTAGTGAAATAGGGGAAATTTTAATGAATAAACTGTACTAAATGGACACATGAAAAATTCTGGAAAAATTATAGTAAGAAGATATATGAGTCTAGTTTCAAGGAAAATTTACGGATCTAAATTTCGAGTTTCGTAACTCGAGTTATAGTCAATTTAGACAACATGATGCAAATGGATAGTTTTAATTTTTATGCCCCGAATTAGTAGTGAAGTCTAGTAACGCCTCATGCTCGACTCCGACAACAGTCTCGGGTAAGGGGTGTTACAGATATCATCTTTTACTATTCTTATTTCTTCTTCCACCGAAAATTGAAGTGAAAATAGAGGTTTTTGGAGCTTAAACTTTCAGCCAAGCTATTCTCTTGCAAATAATTGATCTTAGAGGTCTTTCTTGATAATTTTTGTACTTTTGGAACCTCTAAAGCTTAAGCTAGCTAATGAGGGGACTATTTTGAAAAATGGTTGAAAGTTTAGGGATTTTCCATGTGAGTGCTTGTGTTGTTTTCTGAGTTTTTAGGGAAGAAAATGAATTGTGGTTGTTAGATAAACAACTTTTGTGAAAGGTGTTATCATGAAAACACCTAAAGGGACCTATTTGTAAAGGTTATAAATTGAGTATTAAATGCATGAAATGATGGGTATTGTGAATGGTTATAAGAATAATAAATGTTCAGTTAGGCTTGTTTAATGAGAAAATGTGATGAAAAACAATTTACGAGCCTAGGGGTAAAATCATAATTTTGCCAAAGTATAAGGGCAAAACGGTCATTTTTGCCTAAGTAGAAATTTTGAAGTGTCTTGATTTATGTAGTGATTGAATGAGTAAATTTTATTATTTTAGATCAAGAAGAACGCGGAAACTACCTTGACTGGAGAAAAGCCAAGGTTATGGATTAAGCCGCAAATTAACATATTCTGCACTAAGATAAGTTTATGTGTAAACGATACATCTTTAATACATATGTTGTTACCTATTGATGCATTGTATGGATGTAAATATTTATTGGTGAAATTGAAAATGATAGAAAATGAGTAATTCTCGAATGAACCTCGGAATAGAAATGTGAATACGGTCAAATATCCATAATTATGTAATTGTTGATAGGCTGTGTGCGATACCACCTTGTTATCTATTCACGATGAGTTGTGTGCGATACCATCGTTTATATTATCATTTGGTGGGTTAAGTGCGATACCACCGTAATTATCATTGTTGGTGGGTTGTGTGCGATACCACCCTATTATTGTTTAATGATGAGCTTTGTGCAAAACCACCGGGTACTTTGTATCATTCCGAAGAGTTCATCGAAAAACTTGTTTAAGTAATATTTCATGTGGTTTTGTGGTGATAAGTGCAGGGCATAAGTACAAATAAGTGTGAGCAATGTATATGATATATGGTTGGGATGTGGTAAGAGTTGAGATGAGTAAGCATGATTATGAAAATGTGAATTGTTCTTACATAGTATGTAATGTTTGTAATTGATTCGCATAAAGTATGATGCTTATTGTTTACATGTGGACTTACTAAGTTTAAAGCTTACTCCCTCTCTTTTCCCTTGTTTTATAGTGTCAAAGAACCAGCTCGGGATACGAAGATAATCAGAAGATCACCCACACTATCAGCATATCTTGGTATATTTAGACTTAGCATTTTGAGTATGGCATGTATAGGGACTAGACTTAGTTGTATGTCATATTATTTTGGCCAAATGTGTTGGCTCATTCAAAGATGAACTCTTTTGTGGAAGGCCATAGTTGACGGCTCTTTATTACTAATCTATGAAAAGATGAGGTTATTCATGATTGTACAAGTAGCATGTTGATTTCCTTGGTTTAGTTATGCATGAATGGGTTGATGGGTGAATATGAATTATGCTTGCATGAGTTGGGGTGATAAAAACAGCTTGGCAAATAGCCTTGTTCTTATTCATATGGGTAGACACACGAGCATGTCTAGGCAGTGTGTGACACACGGTCAACCTCATGGGCATGTGGCTAGGCCGTGTGTCCCCTTGCATGCTAGGTTTACAAGTCAGTATGCTCAGTAGTAAACACAAGGGAAGAGACACGACCGTGTGTATCAGCCGTGTGGAAGGCACGGCCATGGACATGGGCGTGTGCCCAGGCTGTGTGAAGTCTACACCTAAAATTAGGAATTTAATTCGCCACACGGTCGAAGGACACGGGCATATGCCTAGGCCGTATGACATTTATGGGATGATGACGTCAGAAACAGAATGGCAAGGTTTTTGGCACACGGGCTAAGACAGGAGTGTGTCGAGGCCGTGTGAGGGACACGGGCCAGGGACACGGGTGGAACAGTGGAAATGTGCAAGTGTACACAATCGTAACAAGTAATAAAGTGACAAGTAAATGTCGAGTTATTGTACCCACAGGGACTGTAAAAGAATTAGTAATGAAAATGAGTTTAAACACTTTGGTGAAGGAAAAATATTTGGATTTAAGAGATATTTAAAAACTAAAGGAAAGACAAAGAAAAATAAAATAAAACTAATGCACGATTTCAAAAGCTGATTTTAATCAAGATGATATAATTGTGTTGGATCAATTGCATTTCTTACCTTAGAATTAATAAGCTCGTGTTTATACTTGTTAAAACATGGCAAATCGATAATTTGCTAACTTATGAACATGCTTACAAATAAAAATTCATTCATCTCTTGTACATATTTCTATGCAAATTCGATCGATTAAACAAACTTCTAAAAGTAAACATGTTATTGCACATACATACTCATTAATTAAACAATTCTCGCATATTCCTATGTGATTCAACTAATTAATTCAACCTAATAAGCATATAAAAGATTATGCAAGATAACAAAGTATTTTTACCTTGAAACAACTTAATCACAAAAATCCTGCAAGTTATGCAAGGCATATGTATCACCAAATACAATGCTAATTTAATCTTCAGCTACCTTAGAAGAATTAAACATGCACAGATTAAGTATTGTGTCCATTAATTACAAGTCCAATGCGTTTAAATAATTAATTCATTAGCCATCTAAACAATTATAATGCCAGATAACTTAACATGGTTTTACTTAATCAAACATTTTACTGAGGCCTTTAACAGCATAACACAATTTTAATAATCTAAGAGGACGAAACGAAATCAACCCAACACGAATTAAATTCAAGCTAAATTGATTAAATTAATCATTCCAATAGCATAAATATTCATAAACATGTTTGTCAAAACAACAACAAAAGTTAAAGAGACAGGGAACAAGAAACAAATCTGGTGTTACTCCGTGGTTTGGTTGATTGCTCCGTTCTTCGTTCTCCATTGGCCTTGGCTATCAAGGTGGCTTATGAACACTCCACTTGCTGCTCCAAATGGCTGGAAAAACACCTCTTTTCCAAGAGGGGAAATCGACACAAGAACAAAGAAAAGGGAAATGGAAAATGGAAAGTGAGAGAGGAGGAGAGAATGAAATGTGAGTGAGTAGTGAGGGATGGTTTGAATGATCAGCAAGGGGTGGTATTTATAGCTGATTGTGGCTACTAAAAATAGCAAATAGTAGCAGCCAAAGAGACCTCCCTTGGCCGGCCATCTATGTGGCAAAGTTGATGGATTCAACTTTGCTAAATATGGCATGGGGCAAATCTACAAAGCCACTAAATTTGGAGGGGTTTGAATGCAACTTTGAAAGGTCTTCAAGGGCTTCTTTCCAAGCTTAATTAATAAGCTAATAAGCTGATTTGGGCCAGCATATGGACGGTTTGGGCTGCCCAATTGGTGGCTGGTCCGGTTCACTGAATTCGGTTCAATCAGTGCGGTTTAACTGGACCCTTTTTTCATAATTAATTAATAATAATTTATTTAGCCCAAATTGAATTGGGAATAAATTAAAATTAATTATATTATGATTAAATCTTCATAATTGGACCGTCTTGGGCTGGAAGTAAATTCGCCTTGATACTTCAAATTGCTTCTCGATTTTGTTCTTCGAGCAGTGTTTGCAGAGCCAATTTTCGCCCTTTGTGCGAATCTGTTGAAAATAGTCAAAATAAATCAAAATTAACTATAAAATTAATTAAAATTCATCATGTTCATATTTTTAGCACAATTTAATTATTTTATAATATTTAATTATTTTTCGACAAGAATTTAATCGAAACTACATAAATTTGAGTTAAAAAGGGCATGAAAAAGTGTATAAATTTTCGTGTTTCCAACGGGCGTGTGTCTGTTCGTGTGAAAACCCCTGTAGGTTCGAATTGAGAAATAATTCCACATGGGTGTGGAACACGGGCATGTGATATGCCACACAAGCATGTGATATGCCACACGGGCGTGTCCCTTCTTCCACACAGGCGTGTAGACTGTTGAATGAAATTTTTTCTCAGACTTTTTGGGATCTCTTAAAGAGTTCGATTTGATCCCAAACTATTCTTAAAGTGTGATTTAGGCCTCGTAGGATTGTTTAAGTGGTGTTAGTAAAAGTTTTAAATTTGGAGAGAAAGTCAAGTCTCTAAATTGTATGATTGATTGCGTATAAGCCTAGTAATGCCTCGTACCCTATTCCGACGTTGAATACAGGTAAAGGATGTTACACCAATTCAAGGCACTAATATACATCCAAATACCATCAACCAATGTTCAAATTATACCATTTCTTTACCATCAATACAATTTACAAATATGCTATAATTTGCCATCTAATTTCTTACCTAATTCACATATTCAATTAAATTAACTAAACCATTACATACATACATTATCAAGCATTAATTCTCAATCACATAGCTTCCCAAATTACCTAATATTATTAAGTATTATAAGTTCAACTTCAACCACACAATATAGATGAATTACCAAACTCAAAATAGAACCATTTGCAAATTTATAAACATCATCAATTTCATTATCATAAGCCAAATCAAATGGCTCAAAATACATGTTCATCGAACATACCAAAATGACTCAAACCTATACATGTCATATACCATATATACACAACTCAAAAGTACCAAGTAGATGGTTGGATAGTGTGACGTAGTCTCTGACGATCCCCGAATCCGAGCTAGATTTGAATTCACTATAAAACACGGGAGAAACAAACAAGGTAAGCTATAAAGCTTAGTAAGTTCGTACTAAATATACTCAACAATTCATAATACACCAATCATCAATTTGAACTAATTAACATCTAAATCATGATAACCAACAAACCTTCCTCATACTTACTCATGTGCTTATATACAAATTCATAACTTCTTCTATTTGGATTTCATAATTTACATGTACATATCTGTACAAATTCATAATAAATTTATACCTTTTCGTAATACTGTTGAATACCCGATATCTCGCACACTAAGTGCCAATACATAGCCGAAGCTATTATAATCTCGCACACTAAGTGCCTTACATACCGAAGCTATCTCGGTCTCACACACTAAGTGTCATATATAACCGAAGCTATCTCGAATCGCACACCAAGTGCCATATAAATTCGAATCGTCATCAAACATGATTACAATCTCATATACACAATTTATGCAATATTAAAGCATTTAAATCATAATTGTAATCATGCTTATTACATACAAACTTACCTCGGACGTAAAAACGATAACTCGGATCAACTAATCCGACACCTTGTTCTTCCCTCGATCTAGGTCCGAATTCCATTTTTCTTGATCTATATATATTCAAAATTAACTTATTTAATCAATTATTCATTCAATCTAGTCCAAAACATACTTTAGGGTTATTTTACACATTTTCCCCTAAACTTTCACATTTTTGCAATTTAGTCCTTATTTCACAAAATCACAAATTCATGAAATTCAAGATTAACCCATGCTATCCGAATTACCGTTATACCCCTAGCAGCCCATATTTTTCATTTATTTCAATTTTAACCACACATTTCTCACATTTCACAAGTTAGCCCCTAATTTGCATTTTCACCAAAAATCACTTAACAAAACTTGTTTAACTAACATCAAATGTTCATAATCTATCATTAAACATTAAAAAGCATACATATTTATCAATGGCAGCTTTCAAAATCTTTAACAATTTTGCAAATTAGTCCCTAGGCTAGCTAGTACTAGCTGCAACGATCTCAAAAACGTAGAAATCATTAAAAATGGGACAAAAACCGTACCTTAATTGAAGGAGAAAAGCTTGTCAAAATTCAAGCCCTAAAATGGCTTTTCTTCTTGCTACAATTCGGCTAGAGAAGATGATACAAAGAAAGTTTTGTTTTGTTTTATTTATTTTATCATTAATTATCAATTTCCAAAATTAACCTTTAAAAACATTAGTAATTACACCAAATACCACTCCACTGTCATCCACTATCTCATAAATGGGTAAATTATCACATAATGACCTTAACTTTAAGGTTCTATAGCTATAGACACCTTTAGCTAATAGAACACTAGTTTTACGCTTTACGCGATTTAGTCTTTTTTCTCAAATTGACCAATTAAACGATAAAATTTCTTAACGAAATTTTCACACAAACATATCATCATGCTTTAGATACTAAAATAATAATAAAATAATTATTTTGACTTCATATTTGTAGTCCCGAAACTACTGTTCTGATTTGACTAAAAACGGGTTGTTACACATCTACTAATACAAGCTATCTTTTCGTATTAGGATCTGACCACGTAATACGACTTAGTATTTGTTAAACATTAACCATTGAGTCAATATTTACTTTCATTTTACTTTGCGTGCAAAAACCATCGAGGACAATGTACAAATGGTATTAATGTGATTCATAGATGATTTTATTAAACCAATTAGTTCGAAAAAAATACAAGTATACAAACGAATATATTACACTTAGGGCACAAAATCCAACACATTTAATATCAACTCAAAGGATTGTAACTTCTTCATGAGTTGTTTAAGTGTAGTTTCTTGTTTCTAAGTT